>OU342798.1:5105283-15105283 GCA_910591515.1 Cerceris rybyensis
CAGCTGATTTTCACCTAAATTTCAGCTGATTTTCACCTATATTTCAGCTGATTTTCACCTAAATTTCAGCTGAATTTCACCTAAATTTCAGCTGATTTTCACCTATATTTCAGCTGATTTTCACCTAAATTTCAGCTGAATTTCACCTATATTTCAGCTGATTTTCACCTAAATTTCTCCTATATTTCAGCTGAATTTCACCTAAATTTCAGCTGATTTTCACCTATATTTCAGCTGATTTTCACCTAAATTTCATCTGAATTTCACCTATATTTCAGCTGATTTTCACCTAAATTTCAGCTGATTTTCACCTATATTTCAGCTGATTTTCACCTAAATTTCAGCTGAATTTCACCTAAATTTCAGCTGATTTTCACCTATATTTCAGCTGATTTTCACCTAAATTTCAGCTGAATTTTACCTATGAATATATATTCTATGAATATTTATTTCATGTCTCCTGAATATTCTCTGGATATCCCCTGAATATTCTCTGAATATTCTATGAATATTTATTTCATATCTCCTGAATATTCTCTGGATATCCCCTGAATATTCACTGGATATTCTATGAATATTTATTTCATATTTCCTGAATATTCTCTGGATATCCCCTGAATATTCTCTGAATATTCTATGGATATCCCCTGAATATTCTCTGGATATCCCCTAAATATTCTCTGGATATTCTATGAATATTTATTTCATATCTCCTGAATATTCTCTGGATATCCCCTGAACATTCTCTGAATATTTATTTTATATCTCCTGAATATTTTCTGAATATTTTTTAAATATTTATTTTATATCTCCTGAATGTTTTCTTAATATTTTTTAAATATCTATTTTATACTTCCGGAACAGACCTCTCGCCCAGGCGCTCCCAAAAACCTGTCACCCCTGGCTTCACGATTAAATATCTCCGTTGTTTCTTAACCGATCTTGATGAGCCTTTTTGCTATGGCGTCTTGAGTCCTCAGGCTTTCAAAGTACGTAAATAAAATGGATCTGCTAAGATGAGTTTTTGCACGAGGTGCTCGAGAAGAAGAAGAGCTCCTCGAAGAGATAGCGTTATCCACCTAGGGAATCAAACCTTAACACTTGCCAACCGCCATTAGATCTTTCGTGGCCGATAAGCAGTTCTGTTAAATTGTGTTTACAATTTCAATATTACCTGTAGGAGCAGCCCGAGTAATTATTTCCGCTTCACTGGCCAAGGAGTACGACAACTGCCGCGTTGTCAAAACATACTCGGCGGTCCTCGGCGGCCGTGCCCAGCAGGTGTTCGTCCTCTAACAATAGCTGGTCGTTTCGACGCTCGCTTCGCTATCAGTTTACCCTCGACTGCCGACGAGTAATCAGTGCTCCCTGGTCGCGTTTAAGAATTTTCACCTGTTATTGCGTGTAATTAATTTCGGAGACGAGATTCAACATCATCAAGCACATGTCTTCTTGTGCGTTGCTTGGCATTTCATCCTTGAGGTACATACAATTTTTAAGAAGATTTTATAACTTTTATTTAAAGTTTGAGTACACATTTCGTTCCTAATGAAACACGACCATACAGCGTCGATTACATATATCTTAAATATTGACCCTCCACCCCTAAACGGCTATATTCAATTACTTCCTCTATAAGCGTGCAAACTTTTATCGAAATACGGCATCTCGAAGAAGTTACGATCTCCTTTTCAGCCGGAGACTATCAGTAATCAAGGCGCCACTGTTAGCGGTAATACCAGATGTAGTAACAGTAACTGTAGCAGTAGGGGACCAGGCATGTGTTGGGCCTTACTACCAGTTAGACGGTCAGTCAGTCGGTCATCGTCTTTCGCTCACGTCCTTGAGGATTTGTAAGAAACACGCGGATGCAAGATATCCGACATCCCACCGGTTTACAAACATGATCCTTCGATATTTCGCGCTCATCCTATTGTTCGATCTCGTGGTAGTAAGCGCAACGTTAACACCGGAAGTGCGATGGTGTACTTTGTCTTGGGCATCAAGCTGTGTTTGTATTTTAGTTTCGTTTCCGTTGCACACGCAACAGTGGTCCTTTCCGGCGTTGAACTTCTGGCCAAGTCGAAATCCTCAGAAGCCTGTCTCTCATGACGGATTAGGTTTAGGCGGGAATCAGATCATGAGGGGTGAGTTATAGAGGATATCAATAAGGAGCAGTTGGTTTGCGATGTCAAATGTTGATCCTTTTAGCCGTGATCAGCTTTAGGTTGTCATTGGATGTTCAGATTACTGTCGATATGGACATTGTTGGTCATTTTGTTTACTTTGGGTGAGATGGAAATAGTGTCGATATTTTATGCAGGATTATGCAGTTGTTTGAGACTGTTTCGTGATATTGATGACCTACATGGGGAACGGGGAATTTATGTTTTGAAGTGGACGATGGGATCTTAGGAAAGATGGATTAAATGTCGTCGTTTTAGTGAGTTGAATATTCTAGTGTCGTTGTGTCTTTTAAACGTTAATATTCATGAATTGAAGTACTAGTGTACAATAATGTATTATATCAGGGGGACCGGAAAGTAATGTCGTCTTTTTATATTAAATTCAAACAAATAAATTTGCCCTAAGTTTTATTTTGAATGAAAAACATAATCGTCCTCGTCTACTACAACCTTTTTTCATCTAGTGTGCCAATTCTGCAATACCGGATTGATAAAAAGCAATTGGTTTTTGTGCAAAATATGTAGAGAAACGACGTTACTTTCCGGTACCCCTAATAAAATGTATTGTTGTTTTAACGTCCAGTATTTCTATTTTATGCAATAGCTATTAATATTCTATGCTGAAGATGTAATTTTAATAAATAAAGTTTCGATTCAGTAAGAATTACGGAAGTAACGAAGTGCGACTGGTATTCAACGTATTAAAAAGATAGTAATTTATGTTTAAACTAATTTATTAAAAAAGTATAAATAATTCATTTTAAATTTGTATTTAAAAAACAGTTGAATTCTTCAAAGATTACTAAAAAGAATCAAATTAAAGTTCTAGCTATTTATACCATATTTATATTAATTTACAAGCAACAATATCATGACGTAAAAGATTCTTTGTATAAAATAGAACTTTGAATAATGAATGTATTAATTATAGCCTATAGTATGTGTTGACAGAGAATGTGTGTGTATCAAGAAATTAATGACTTCTGATAATGCCTGCGGCTATTTTTTTGTACGCTAAGAAATTCTAATTCCGGGTTCTTTTTTTCTACGGGCCCAAATTAGATTTAATTGCTCGTTACGTTAAAAATGCCCACTAGAACCAGGAAGAATATGCAAATAAATTCGTGATGTGTGTACAGATACAATTCATTGAATAATGTATCAATAATATTGTCATTGACTTTTATCTATCTATCTACGACTTGTAATAATAAATAAAACAATTAAAGAGAAAATTTAATTCTGACGATTCCTCAATTCATTTACTAATGAAAGTCAAAAAAAAGAAAAACGAAAAGACATAAATAGATTAGTATTTGTGCAATGAGAAATTCTCAAAGTATAGTTTCTTCTTTTTTTACTACTGTCATATTGTTATTGTGTCATTATGCCACGTTCTAAATATTGTAACAATGATATATTTACATTTTAAAGTATCTCAGTCTATTATAATCGAATTTTTCCCATAATCTGTTACAGTCTTGAATTTCTTCCCCGTCCCAGTGGAAGAAGAATGCCTATCGCAAGACAAACGACGACGGGGAATATGTATGAACACATACGAATGTCGTATTCAGCGCGGAAAGTCCAATGGACCTTGTGCTCTTGGCTTTGGAGTGTGCTGCGTATGTGAGTGTGAAATTTATCAATGGTCATTATCTTTTTTAATGCATAATTTTGTTGATCCATTTCAATTATACTGCTATGGAACATTTAGAGGATTCTATACAATGTGTTCTGGGAGATGTCATTCATTTCACGTGTCATTGTAGACTTTGACGTCTTCAAGACGTCAGGAATTGTCTCTGGTGCTTAAAATAGTGAAGAATTTGATGGTGATATTTGTAATTTAAGTAATGATGCAATTCTAATGATTATCATCCCGTTTTCTTGTTATGCGCGTGTTGTTAGTGCAGCACTATAGTGTGGGAAATTAAATGTGGCACCATAGGTATTAACTGATGAGGAGAACACTTTCCCCTAAGCTCACTTAAGTGGATAATAAATATTAGACTGATAGTCTGTATCATATGTGCCGAAGATTACGAGATTGATATAAGTTAAGAATACTTATTTATTATTTATTTTGTACCACCCTGACGACAAGATATTGTACTGTTAATGAAATTAGTAACAGATTCATTAGACAGTAATCAACGGGTATCTCAAGACAATAGTATGATTATCTCAAGATGAAAAAGAAATTGCTTAGACCATTATCATAATTGTTGATACACTTAATTGAGTTAAAGTAACGAAACGTTAACCGTTAGTGCTCAGAGTTGCGCAATCAATTTTCTGGGGTGTACAATTTGTTCTGCGATAGAACACATCTAGTTTTTAATCTTTGTAGTGACTTAAGTCTGTGATCTATGATTTCGCATACATACTTTCAAAAGAAATGGAAGTAATCAGGCAAATCGATTATTAAACGAAGCTCCACTTTTTCCTTCTTGAATTATATTGCAAAAATCTGAGAAAAATTAAGATTAATTACATTTTTATAATGAATCTTATTCCATCCTGACGTGTATTCGTAATAATTAATTTCTTCTAGAATCTCACATAATTCTTTACTATCGTACTCCTTGCAAATTACGATTCCGTTAACATTTCCGCCTAAAAACTTAATCTGCTTACCCGTCAAAGAAAGCATTAACCCAGTTGTAGCACAGATAAAGAAGAAACAAAACGGAATCCATGGTACTGATAAGAATATTAATAAGACAACAGCAAAGCAACTGAAATAAAACTACAACTGCTGCGATTCGAACGGGATAAAAAGTGTCCCATACACTACAGTTAACAAAACACTCAGCTATAAAACCATTAAATAAACTCATTCAAAGAAATCCCTCATCCACTTCCTTAAACTCATCATTTCAAATAATTTCTCAAATTTTTTATTATCTAACGAGTAATTAATTTCACAAACTAGTTACTATCACTCATTTCCATTCTATATCACCAATACCTACAACTTATTAATTTAAATACTACACTACAACCACCAAACCTGTTACCACAACTGATACACAATTTTTTTCAATAATTTTCCAAGTCCACACAAGAGAGTCATTCCACAAATATTCCATGTCCATCTCATAGAAAAATCAGCGAATCAATAATCTTTACCACCTTTCAATTTTTCCTTCTTCAAACTACTTACTTAATTAACACTTTGACTGTCATGGAGGTCACCGATGACCGGCGCTATTGAATTCATTAAATCCGTGTAACTTTGAAATTGTAATATTTACGAATTTTCATATATATTAAATATTTAAATATCGACATTAAAAAGATAAAGGTCTACCGAATATCTATCTATCTGTATCTTTAAAATTTCTGCTTTGAAAAAATACGAATTTAATAGTAAAACTTCCACTTTGGTAGAAATGGTGAATCTAGCGAAATACCGGTGGCGTTCAAAGTGTTAATATATCAAAATATGATAGATTTAATGTCACTAGTGTTACTATTCAAATCCAAAATTGAGATTAAGTCACAGCAGCGAAAGTGTTAACAAACAGCTTAAAGAGGGAAACCATTTAAGGAAACTAATTAATATAAAATGAAGCATTCCGGAGTCACCTTGAAACAAGACGACATAAGTTTAACTGTTACCTCGAATCCCTTGTCATCCGGCATTGTTAAACGTGGGAACACCATGAATCAAGATAACTCTATCGTAAATTTCAGAATCACCTTTCAGTTCGGACCGTCGAATGCCGATTTTACAGTTAACGGTATCGTCTCGGCCACGCGCCGATGAGACCGATCTCAAGGAGTGCTCACGTTCTCCTTGGAAGTGGAAAAAGAGCAGGGTAAAAAGAGTACGCGGCTTCGCTATGGAGGGAAAAGAGGAACGCTCGATTCGAGTTGGTGCGTGCTGAGGGAGAATGTACGGCACAAGTTATACAGTTATTTAATTGCCTTTCGACTCGCTCGCTCGTCCCAGATAAAACTTCGTCTTCTCGTTCTCTCGATCGTCTCTTCGTTTTCTGTTTTTCACTTTTTGTTTTTGTGACTTTAAATCGTCCTTTACGCGGATGATAGCGAGATCTCGGTGGTAGGATTATTTTAATTAGAGGGAATCACGTTTTCTAGGTGGATTTTGTGGATGGAAGGTGTTTTAGAGACTTCACGAGATTAATTGAAGTTTGATTGGTGATAATGGTATTTGAGTGGTCTGTTTTTAGTGTAGGGTTGCTAATTGGTATTTTCTTTTAGTTGTTAAAGCATATTAGAGAAATTTACAGAAGTTGTTTCTATGTTAATGAGCTTAGGGGAGTAATCTTTCTTTTTTTATTAAACTGTGTAACTTTGGAACAACATAATATTTATTGACACATGATCTAGGTAATGAATTTCACTGAATTAATTTGTAGATAAAATGATATAATTTATGTGTTACAAATTTTATAGAAGTTTTTCATTTTTTATCTTAAAGTTGCAAAAGAGAGTAGAAAGTAAACGTAGTAGATAAAAAACTGGAGTCGTGATTACAGAGAGTATAGAAAAATAGTACAAATATTCTAGGAAATCAGTGATATATTTTTTCTCGTTGCGTGATAAGCTAAAATTTAACATTCAAACTTACCTACGAATCGAGTTTTAGCGTGCACAGTGGACACGAGAAAAATATCAACATTTCATTTTGTCACTGATTATCTTATTTATTACAATTTCTATTTTATCTCGAACTTTACAATTTCTGGCCGATTATTCATATTGATTCTTCGATATCTTCATGGTATACATATTACATGTTCAAAAACTGCCGTAGAAAATCTTTAACACTAGAACTACCGGCGTTAAATCTATCATATTTCAATATATTAAATAAGTACTTTGAAAAAGAAGGAATCGAGTAGCAGAAAGCATGATCAATTTAGTGATTTATGTCTTTTGTGATGGACGCAGAACTTTTGTTCTATGGCTCTTCTATGAACTTGGAAAATTTTTGGAAAAAGTTGTGTACCAGTCATTTTGACTGGTGTGGTAGTTCTAGTGTTAAAATTAAATTCAACCATACAACATTTGCAATCATTTTATTAGAAAACCAAGAAACTTCCTATCGATTTTCCTCCACTCAAATTCATGAAAAACCGGAAGAACTTTTTTGATTACCCAATAAAGTGACTAAAAGTGTTACATGGTAGTCGATTCGTCAAATCTACTTCTTAAAAGAAGAAACTTCCCGCTGAAATGTTAACACGACGTTAGTTACCCAGGTTGACAGAGAAGACTGCTAAATTTTTAACGTTGTCCACTGAGTTGTTTTGGAGTTTAGCAGGGAGGAAAATCTACGCGGTGGACTGGTAAACGGTTTCTGCAGGGGTGAACCTCGTTGAATAGAACCTCCGTGACTCTAAAACGACCTCTGAATGGCTGAATGAGAACTCATTATCGGAGCTTGGGGCTGCTTACGAGGACGTCGCATTGCGATTAATAAACGTCAACGAAAATAGTTTCCTAAATTTCCGAACTCTCTGTGGAATGACCATTTCTAATTTCTCTTATTAATCTACCACGTAGAATCAATTCATTTCTGGAGTGTTACACGATTATTCAGTGGTTCAGCAATTTATAGGGAACACCAAATAATGCTTAGACTTTTTTATACTTTGGACTTCATTTATTAAAGTATCTTTGTGGCAAAATGAAAGGCACAAACTCATGAAAGAATTTTATTTTTAATTTATTAAGTAAGTAGTTTTAAAAGTAGAGACTAAAATGATTGATTCGATGATTTATGTTTTTTGAGATAGACGTGTAATATTTATTCTACGGCTCTACTATGAAGTTGGAGAATTTTTGAGAAAAATTGTATATCAGTCATTTTGACAGGTTTGGCAGTTTTAGTGTTAAAAGACTTCATTTTTTTGGTGAGATAGAAATTCTTGTCATTGACGTAGTGTTACGTTTTTAATGGGTAATATCTTCTCCTCGCTGACGTAATTTTACGTCGATCGTTATGTCACATCAGGTTGTAGCTGACGAAATGTTACGTCCTTTCATAAACGACAACTGGTTGCTGCCAGAGTTTATTTCCGTAAATGGTTTATTTACCTGAATATAAATTATTTTTCCATTCACAACTCAGTTGACATTCGATTGCAATTTTGTTTGGAATCTTCACAATTTTTTAAATTTAGAAATTCCATTACATGCAACATAAAATAGATTCAATTAATTAAGCCAGTCTAACAGGCAATCAATTAAAAGTAATTTAATTTTAGCGTTAACCCCTTATAACCTTTGCCCTTCGGAATATCTCTTTTACACTTAATAATAATAGATCACTCTAAAATTATCAAGATTAGTAAAACCTTCTCAGTCTTAATTATTCTTTATTTCACTATTTATTTATTTTTGCGCTTCAACGTAGTAACAGTCGAAAGGTAATATTTTATTTAGCTGTTTAATACGACAATAGAATTTTTGTTCTTCTTTCGTATTCCGGTAACAAGATTCGCATTTAATGCTAATTTTATGCCGTTCGGAGCGCAAAAGTTGTAGCACGTCCTCCTGTTGCGTATCATAATTCATTGTGTACCGTTGTCGCTGGTTTCTTAACGTGGGAGTATAATAATCTCTTTTCCCGTTATTACGGGGACAACAACATAAAATATCAACGTACGATGTTGGAATGAAAAAGATATAAAATAAGGAAAATACGTAGTCTTAAAAAATGTGTACTCGCTTTTACCGATATTTGACATTATGAAAGGAATCCTTGGATCGTGTTTTCTCCTGGGAAATACATATGTAGATTCTTCATATGGCACAGGAATTATATTGCTATGGGACGTAGAAATATTAGGAATGCTTAATAATTTGCAAATAAGAAATTGAAGGGAGTCATTTAAAAATGTATTCATTTCAACAAGCAAAAATCTGATTGTTTTAATTATTTGTCATTTTGTTACTTTATTAAATTCTATACCTCCTTGCAATTGTGCTATTAACCCTTTGAGGACGACGGGCGGATATATGCGCTGTGAGAAAAAAATTTGATATATTTGGGGTACCGAAAAGTAAACAAAATTAGAGAAGTGAAAACGTAGTTGGAAATGCTTTTCAACAAAAAATTGAAAGACTTTTTTAAAAAGGGAATCGAACAACTACCTCTACGCTGGCAAAAAGTGTTGGAAAATTATAGAAATAATTTTTTTGATTAGTATTTAAGATTTTTTTAACAAATAAATGTTTTTCGTCAGAAAAAACAAAATTTTATTACTTTTCGGTACCTCTAATAGTTTGTCGGTGCATATATAAACGGTTAGAGTTGAAAAATTAAAATATAATCGTTGAAATATTATTTTACAAAGTGTAAATTTCAACTTGTATACATTAACAGACTGTCTTTCCGATGAAAAAGTGTTTTTTCATCGCTAAATAATTGCTTGTTTCTTGATATTCAAAAATGCCTCCGTCCGCAAAGGGTTAATTTTTAGCACGGAAAATATAAAGGAATATAATTTATTTAATAATAGTAGACATAAATGCAATAATACTTTAGATAATAATTTATATTCATTAGTTTTTCTTAAGAATCCAATAATTAACTTAAAGAATTCAATATTTTTCTGCACTCAATTGTCAACCCCTTGCCGTACAATAACGAGTGCTACTCGTGACGCGATGAATGCAATAGTCAATTTTGAATTTTATTTGATCAGTGAATCCTGATAAAATAAAATGAATTCAATGCTATTCAATATTACGTTAAGTCATATAATACATCCGAAATTAGGGGCTAGATTATATTTTAGTAATTAATTCAGAGTTATTGCACATTCAGTCACAAAAGAAATGGCACGGCAAGGGGTTAAATATGATTATCCAAAAACATCAATTTCAGAGAACAACTTTGATGTACTTGTACGCGAGGAGTTTATTCAATTTTCCTCAAAATGTCTTCCTTTGCACGCGAGAACATTAATTCCATGAAAAGCAAACTTTAACACAACAGTATACTTGTTAAAGCTTACGAAAGTTTCTCCTCATTATAGAATTCATTATAAAGGGATTAAACCAGTATTATAATCGTCGTCTAAACATGAAAAACCGAGTATCAGATATTTTAAATATTTGGAGCATCGGGTCAATACTTTTCTATCGTTTAATCAGCACGTTTTAATAATCTTTGCCGTACGTTTCAACGTAATCGCTCGTTCGGTGCATTAAAAAATCAGTGACTTTATCTTCTTAATATTTTCGACAAGTCACGGCAAGTTGCAACGGTGTGGTGCAAAATAATCTCACCTACGTAATCAGTCCTGGTTTCCCCAACCTCATTGACTGGCCCATGAACTGTTCAGTCGTCGTCCAGAAGATCGATAGGCAGGTCAGCCAGCTAAGGATCGATTTCGTCCACTTTAACATCGTAAGCCTCGAAACTATATCATTTTTTTTCTTCCTTTAAGAGAAACGAGGTGGTGGTGGAATATTCCGTGCTTATGTATTTATAACAATAGGAATTTCTGGAGTGATGGTACTATTTCAAATCGCAATGAAATTAGATATGATTGAGTTGTTAAAAGTAACTTTATTCGCTTTGGATATTCGCTCTGCACGAAAATAACATGCGGGTTGTAAAGAATATGAAAGGATTTAACCCTTTGAGTTGTACTCGGCATAGATCTTCACTTGATTTTATTTTCTCACAATTTTATATTGGATCATCAAAATATCACAGTCAATCAAAATAACAACAGTCGATGATAGAAAATGTGGAATTAATTTTATATAGCTCATTACAAAATGAGAAAAATAATTCGCACCTCAAAAGGATTTTGTAAATAAAATCGATGGGAATTTTTTAGTATTTTCTTTTTTATAATTTACACGGATTTACGTGAGACTTTGCAGATTACGTGAACTTAGTTACTTACTTTTTTTTCATAATAAAATTTCGCTAAATAAAATTCATCCCATAATGAGAGTGCCATTATTAAAATTAGCCAGTGTGGTATCATCTAATTTTCGCATGCGAGAAAGTTAAAGTAGCAAGGAGTATGCTTCCTCGAATTTTCCTAGAAAACTCACAATCTTTTTTCCCATTATTTATAAAATTCAATTCTTCCCTATCGCTACACTAAAGATCCATTTTTATCCCGCGCTTAAACATCCGGAGTGAGTACAATATGGCTCACGGTTGAAAAAATTGACAACGATTTTTCTTCGAAACACATTTACCTTTACAAGGACCACGATATAAATTATTTCTAAATGTTCGTTCAGCTCGCAAAGATTCTCGTCGAGCAGTGTCAAAATAAACTCGAACAATTATATCGATAATCTCCTTGACTAATCGTAAATACAGCCTCGAACACACGTTATCGAATTTTAATAAAGGGCACAGGTGGCTTCAATCGACCTCTTCGAGCTATGAAACGATGGACTTAGAAATTGGACTTCTTGTCTTGAAAGATGAAATTGTAGGCGACGTCGATACTCTGTAAGGTCGTGTGCCATCACTTGATGAGATTTTCTTCTCTATTTTTTCCCATTTTCTCTTTGATAAAAAAAGGCTGCACGACACTTAAGAGAGGGTTATGGTGGATGGAGAGATAAAGACTGACAAGGAAAGCGTAAGGACATGGGATCGCAGATTTTGTTGAAACTTTATATACTTATAAAGTAACTCCTCGTGATTATAAATATACACCTTTGCCGTTTTAAAACAGAACTGTAGGACTTAACGTTGGACGATGCAGTGGAGATATATTTATTGTAAATATATAAAAAGTTTTATAAATGTGTAAAGTTTCAATAGAGTTACAATTAGTGAGCCCAAGTTGAAATAGAATTAAAACAGTAAGTCTCACTTGAAATGTTCAACGTAGGCACACCATGAAGATTAAAAAATATAAAACAAAACTTGGAAATTTTTATAGAATATTTTAGTTAATATAACTATCTGCTCGGTATCGGTTTTTGCTTTGTTCGTTCAAGCGAATGACCTATTAATGTTCAGTCACGGAAGCACGATCATTTTTTGGGTTCGATTCCATCGCGAAAGCTCGATGTTATTTTATGAATATGCACGACGGTTTCTCTGCTCTTTTTTTCCTGTTCTTTCGCACAAGAATGACGATGCTCGAAATAACATTCATTGCGGCTGCACAAATTGCACGACGTAAATGCTTCGTTTCGATGGATTCGACGAAATTTACTTGTGCACGGCGATCTGTAAAATATTGGACGAGGAAGTTTATTGGAGCTGATGCTGTATATGTGTCAAATGAAATGAACAAATTATTCGTAAAATTTTTGGAGGCGCGATGAAATATTCTGTTATTTAATTTTTATGAACTTAGTCCTTTGGAGAAATCCTTTTTGGAGAGTTGTATTTTTTACGTAATTTATTTAACACAGTTGTCCGTTATTATTAATTTAATTTTAGTTAACAGCCTTCTCTTTTATAGATCAATTATTTCTACAAGATTTTTTTAATTATTAATTTCATTTTTATGCAAAAGTTGTAGAACATCGACTTCATCGTTTTTAAACGAGTTATATCTTTATTTTATGAGTGGTTTGTTTAATGAAATTTTACTCCAATCGATACAATATTCATTTTATTTAATGGATTAGTCTACAAAATTCTACTGTGCTTTTAAACAATAAATTTTCATTATATTCGCCAGGAGAGATAAATGCATTTCCCATCAAATGGCCTCTTTGGTTCTTATCTTTAATCACTCTTAATAAATTTTTCTCGTACGATATACGTCTTCTACACTGAGATCGTAAGCTACTAATAAATTAAATTAATTGTCTGGCCACATTTGCACATATTTATTGCTACTCATCGTCTTTTATTACCACTCGTGAGTCTACCGTGCGATAAAGTCGGAAAGAAGAAGTAACGTAATGAAAAGAGATGAAGAGATTGAAAGGCGATAATGAAAACTCATTAGCATGAACTTCGGCACAGGATAATTATTATTAGCTGTACAGTGTAAAATAGAAAGCAAATTTCTACAATGTACTAAGAATCTTGCGATCATTGTTTTCATATATTGTTATTTTCCATAATGTGATCTGTACAGATTGTTAATTTAAAAAGTCTAAGTTTTTTCTCGGTAATTGCTCGCTTTCAGAGAAAATCCCGGCAGTGAAAATTTGTATAACTTAGTGGAAATATTGCGACAATTTTCTAAATATAACTTCATCATCGTGCAACGCGGTGCATAATAAAATATGGAAATTCTCCGTTTACTTTGATCGAGCTGAACACAGCTTGTTATTTCTATCATTCCCGCTTCTTCCGTTTCATTTTCTCAGAATTCGATTTCATACAATACTCAAAGTCGTTTTGTTGGCCTTATAAAACTGTAGATCCTATGTGTAATTACCATACTTACAACCTAACAAGTAGTCTTTACCTCTGTAGTCATCATAACACCTTAGCAAATAAGGAGTATCAATTCGTTCACTATCTAAATTTCTAGATCTTTAGAAAAGTGACCATTACTCAAACTGAAATTACAAAAGAAGCTAAGAACCACTTGAAAGTTTCAATGTTTAACTCTGTAGTCATCATAACACCTTAGCATATAAGGTGTATCAATTTGTTCACCATCTAAATTTCTAGATCTTTAGAAAAGTGACCATTACTCAAACTGAAATTACAAAAGAAGCTAAGAACTACTTGAAAATTTCAATCTTTACCTCTGTAGTCATCATAACACCTTAGCATATAAGGAGTATCGATTCGTTTACCATCTAAATTTCTAGATCTTTAGAAAAGTGACTGTTAGTCAAACTGAAATTACAAAAGAAGCTAAGAACTACTTGAAAATTTCAATCTTTACCTCTGTAGTCATCATAACACCTTAGCATATAAGAAGTATCGATTCGTTCACCATCTAAATTTCTAGATCTTTAGAAAAGTGACTGTTAGTCAAACTGAAGTAGCAAAAGGTACTAAAACTGCTTGAAAATTTCAATGTTTAACTCTGTAGTCATCATAAGACCTTAGCATATAAGGTGTATCGATTGGTTCACAATCTGAATCTTTAGATCTTCGGAGCAGTGACTCTTAGTTAGACTAAAAACGGTGAAATAAGCTCAGAATTGCTTAGAAATCTTTATCTCTATCTCTATAACCATCATGACACTCTAGCATATAACATGTGTCCATTGGCTAACAAAAACTACCTGCATTTACTGCAATGCTTGTATGGTTCATTCAAGAGACCTTATCGATCGTCGTAGGGTCAACCGAACATACGAACCGGAGTGTGTGACGAAGATGTTATGGAAATTAGAAGCGGCAGAAATTCTAGCGCCAGGAATATGTTTCAGATATGCGGGTGGAACAGCGGTCAGCATGGTGAGTAACAATTTCCCTCCGTGGAGAATATTTTTGTCGACTTGGAATTCTTTTGCCAGAAATCTTATTTAATCTGGAAAATTACAAATCGATTTATATTTTTCAAATAATTCTACTTTGGCACATTTAATAGTTTTGCTTTAATCTCTGTTGAGTTGTTCGTTTCGTGCGATTTTCATAGTTGATGCATTCGGTTGGTGGTCGAGGCTTAAATAATTAATGAAATACTGAAATCAAGCGTGACGAAGTAGGACTTTGTACAGAATACAATTTTAATGTCGAAGACTTAATTTTAATGTCACACAAAATCAATTTTAAGATGGTGAACATTTGTATCAAGCAAACAGAAGAATTCTAACAAATATTAATTCCTATAATTCTGTTCTCCACTTATTTTCAAAAATCAAAATGTCAATGATTAACCCCTTGCCGTGTCATTTACTTTGTGACTGCCTCCACAATAATTCAGAATTAAATTAGTAAAATAAACATTCATCTAAATTAGTATTAATATTATAGAAATAATATTATCGTGTCGCATCTCACTCATATTTTCAATTTAACAGGTTTTGCAAAGCTTGAATAATACGCAAGGGGTTAAACTCTAGCCATCATTTTACTAGCAGAACTTCCTCACACTTCTCCTAGATTCTATACAACTCTATTTTCACCATATTTTTCATCCCCTTCCACACCTTAAAAAAGTCCCTGAATGAACATCGATAATCCAACAAAGGAGACATTGCTCACTCTAAAAATATCGTCAAACATTAAAATACGTCGACACCGAGGACATTCTTCATCGCTCTAGCATCAAGAAGTTCAATGCTCCGTTAGCAGTAGAAAGCCCGATCGATTTGCCCCGTTTCACCTTCTTTAAAACTAAGTCACCCCGACTAACTTACAGCCCAACTTCTCAGCCAGAATCTTTTTTTCTATAATCGTAGTATACGTAGACTTAAACGAAGATGACGACACATTAATACTGGACTTCCGGTTACCAAGTAATCTGCAAGCCCGCATGTGGGAGATGAGAGTGTCACAATTGGCTTTCGAGCAACGTGCACCAACTGATTGCCTTCAGTATTTCCAAGCACCCAATGGAACATTAAAGACACTCAATTACCTGTCAAATGGTCGATTCCTTGCTGATCAAGATTACTTGATCTGTATCCGCCAAGAGAGAGGGATGTGTGGGATTTCTTATGTTCCTTGCACCACCAATTCTTTTCGGATCGGTCCGTCAAGATTGATAAATGTCAATGACACGGACTTTGGGATGAATGGTACTGCGAATGACCTTGAGGACTCGACTGGACAGGGTATGATGGGAGATTTTAACGATACGAATAATATGGAAATGGACATTGAAGGATCAGGAGGGATGATACCATCTGGAGAAGATGTTGGTGCTGTCAATGGTACGGATTTTGGGTCATATGTTCAAAGGAGATGCCGAGACAGAGTACTCATCCCTTGCGACTTTGAGGAATTCATTACGGTACTGTTTTTGAGTTTTTTTTTATTAGGTTTACAATTCATGTGTTTTATATTATTTGCAATGTGATAGTATATTTTTTTGAACAGTTGCCTTAGGGGTAGGGATGATTATTATAAAATGATGAGATGTTTGAGTGGATTTCAAGTTCACCTTTCTTTTTGCCTTTCAAGTTGACATTTGAAGTTTGTGTTGGAAATTATGAATAATTAAGTAGATTATCTTTGTACGAAAAGGTTTCATTAGACCTTCTACATGAAAGATATAGAGTTTGTGCTACTTTGTTCACTGCATGATATTAGGAAACAGCTATAACATGAAGTACTTTTCTGAGACTTCTTTATCACAAAGAGTTTCTTTTTTAACAGTAACGTTTATGTCGAGAATTAAACACTTTCTTGTCATAAGTTACTAACTTTAAAGAGAAGTGCCACACGCTCAAAGTTTTCGTTTTATTCCAAAGAAATATCGTTGGCACAATTAAACGTGACTGTATCTAATTTCTATTAATCGTGTAACACATAATCTCACCCGATTAAACATTGCTTACTTTAACACGATTTTGTCACATGACTTCCCAAAGTCTATTAAGCTTCGTGCAACGTTTAACAATCAATTTTTCATACTAAAATTCTACCTCAAAGTCTTTCGTATCTGCTTAAAACATAAAACAGAATCCAACAGTTTTTAACAGTCAAACAAAGTGACATACAAAGAATTATTTTTCAACTTATTTCTATTCTCATTCAAATATTAAAATTACAAATCAAGAAATGAAATTTCAGGGTGACTTAAAATATTCAATAAATATTTTATATCCTACCATTAATAATGCATACTTTGATGCAAATGACACTTGACGAGTTCTCGCAATATTGCAGCCTGGAAATAACGGGGCTGCTATTTGCAACCTCGAACACTGCGGCGATTCTCTCTGCGATCGAAACGAGCTAGACGCAGAAGGGAATTGCCGCGTGGAGACCTGGGCAACGCCCTTCCGCATAAGGGTGGCTTTTGGACCTGGACAGGACACGGGAACCACACTGGAGGAAAATGTGGGCATGTGCCTCATGTATGAACAATTGCCTTGCGTACCGTAAATGCCATACGATAAATCTCTCCTCGAGTGTAGTAGATCGATCGTAAAAATATTAATCCAATCGAAACTACTAACGTAACATTGCAACTTTCAACAATACTTCAATGACAGTCATTATGATGGAGTTTTTACATTTCTTTAAAAAAAAGTACTCTTTCATATTAATGTACTACTCCATCTTGCATGTAACTGTCAAGTGGTTCTTGCTGATGGAATATTATATTGTTTAGAAAGCTGCAATTGATTGTTATTAGTGTAATGTTACATCTTTTAGAGAAGCACAGCTGATGTAAATCACAGTTGACGTAATGTTACGTCGTGTCATGGTCGCAAGTGATAATCGGTGAACAAATTTATTGTTGTGGATCTTTTGCAGTAATTATTTATGATTTATTTAAATTTGTAGTAGGTAGTCAGTAGCAAAACTAAATTGAAACATCTAGGGCTAGTTTGGCTCTGCTTGAACACGCTTAGTTCCACTTGGGTCCGCTGGGGGGCTCTTGATACTTTGCAGCATCTTTTGGGACCGCTTGGCCCCATTTGGAGGGGGTTCTAGAGGGTTCGAATGGAACTAAGCGGGTAGAGGTTTGTCCAAGACAATCAGAGTGGATCTAAGCTACTTAGAATAGGTTCAACAGAGGCCAAGTGAGTTCTGAGGGTCCGAGTTGGTTCAAAAGGGCCTCAGCAGATCCAAACGGACCCCGGCGGGCCCCGAATTTATATAAATCGAGCATATCGCAACTTCAACGCTTGACATTACGTTCTACAGTTTAATTTTGGTATCATGAAGTAGTGTAGTGAAAATCAGGACGATTTACTCCATGAGTATGTAAAGTTTCAGCCTTGTGTTCGCTTTGTTAGGTTTAAATCATTGTATATCAATCGCAATTTTAGGGACGCGCTAAAATTACTGGCTGCGAAAGTGTTAAGTGACCTTCTCGCGTGTTTCTCTTTCGCGTGTTTACCTTTAATCACATCTGGGCTCGCGTGAAAAGTGCAACAGAGATCCTTTCGTTGTAATTTTCTCCTTCATTTTACGAGAGACTGCCACGAAGAAATTGTTGCGCGATACGAACTTTGATGGATACTTTTATTAATGTGTTCTCAATGAGCTGAATGTTGATGTTATCAGGAGAATGTATGAAACGTTTAGGTAATTTTAGATTTATTTAATCCACTATCATAAGATATTGTATGTATGTATGTATATAAATAATAAGAATGATTATTTATTTCAAACCAAAAAATAGATTTTTAGGAACGAAGACATTTGGAACCGCAGAGTTTTACTTATTTTTTAAAATATCATATTGTATTTGGAGTTAATAGTGTGGAGAATGAAAAGAATGTGAAACCTTTGGTTACTATTGAACTGAACGTGATGTACAGCCTTAGAAATTGATTATGACACTCTAGATAAATTGGCATGTGTGGCAGGTAATTGAGCTAACAATAAGTTGAGGAAAACTCGTCATCTGAAAGTTCTAAGGCCATTGTGTTATGTCCTGTAGAATACATATCAAGTGTATCTGTGGAATATTATAAACAAAGTTAGAAGCTCGCAATCAGTAAGTTTGTTAAAGAGTTCAAATCTTCATTAGGTCGTGAAGTTTCTTCTAAGTTAAAATTTAATACGTTATAGCCTCAGTGGATTAGAACCTTTGGTTTACGTGAAAGTACTTTTCTTTGCTTACCTTGAGAAAAATTGAAATAGTACTGACATTTACCTCAAAGCAACATTTACACAAAAATTGATGTACCAACGTACAGTAACCGAAAGATTAACGTCCAAAAATCACAATTTAACGATTCATTTCACAAACTAGAATATTTTCAGTGTTCCTACCAAAGTACCTGTACAAAATTCCATCATCATCGTAGATTCTGCTAGATTTCTGCGAGAACTCACCACAAATCCACCCTTATCCTCAAATCATCCCGAAGAAGAAACAACGTCAATGTGTCAAGGTGAGTTACCAAAAAATCTAAAGAAAGGAGAGAAACACACATAGAGACTGTCAATTTCAAAGAGTTAAATAGTCTTTATTTACAAACGAACTAGCTTAAATCGCAAACGCAGCGCACAACTCTCGATACAATAATAGATATATAATTCGCCTGTTTTTTTATTTTCTCGCATTTTTTTTTGCCGCTTCTTCTCTCTCGATTACTCGTCACGATCATCGGCCACGATACGCCGCAGTCGGACCATCGATTCTCGATTTACTCGATGAAAAACCATTCGGGGAAAGTTTTCCATTTTTTCCCCCCCTTCGAGAGCTCACCTCACATTTTTTTCCTCCTCTCTCAGATTCTTTCCATTTTATTATCCACGATCTGCCACGGAAAGCGCCGACGATGATCACGAAAATCGCAGCGATAACGATAATAATAATTACAATAATAATAATCATAACAACGTTAATAATCATACATCACAATAGCCAATAATAATAATAATATAGTACAATAATCCTCGAAGAACTTAACGCATTTACAAAAATTACCCAAGCGACGTCATGAGCTTCGTATTTCAATTTATCATCTTAATAATCAATGAATTGTAATTATAACAATCGATAACAATAATCGAGATAATAATAATAACAATATTAGCGATAATCATGATCGAATGGTGACGACACCCGCGATCCTCTAAGGAATTTTCGTGGACGTCGCCGGCGTAGCTGCCGTATAAGAAAAATCGTAAATATTCTCTACCTACCAAGTCAAAAGGACCGATAAAACGTGTAAAAGGGCGGTGGTCAACGAATGCGTGTGTATGAGCGTGTACGTAGTTTTTTTTTGTATATGTACGTGTTCACAGTGTGTGCATATGTTTGTTCGTTTTTCTGTTTGTGTGTGTGTAGGTTTAATCGTGTACGAGATTGTGTACCTTTTGCGTGTACAGAATTCTTGATGCAGCACATGTCGCTCCCCTGATACCGTAACTCTGCTAACTCATAATACGCTTTCGGTTTCGGTTGTCCGGTGACAGAGTTGGACGTTACTTGAGCGATTTGGAATAGAGGTCTTAAGGAGATTACTTTTCTTTGGTCGAGTGGTCTGCCTGAATGAAAATTAGTCGGATTGGGTGGCAAATTATTGTGTGTGTTTTATAATTGCTTTGTAATTATTTAAATATTTTTTTTAGGGACTCTGTGCAAGTTCTTTTTGGTGCGCAAGTTCGTTGAACGTTGATTTCATTTGTTGTGAACAATTATATGTATGTGGAATTTTAATTAGTCTTTTGACAAAGTTGTAAAAAGTTGTCGGTAAATAATATTTTGTTCAACTTTTACGTCAAAATTTGAGCACACACAGTAAAGAATTTTTTTTTATTTTTGTACCTCTTTTTTTACAACCCTTGATATCCTTTTAGAACGCGGAGAAAAAACAATAATCATTGTCGTCAAAAAGGGAACAATAATTAGAACAATATCAAACGACGAATAAACAATTATTGTGCCATGATAACAAGCAAATTGTACGTTATTCGTATTCGATTAAATCTTTATTCGTTATTGACAAATAAAATTTTATGTGTATAGTTCTCCGATACCTGTGATCCGAATAAAATAATAGCCAATCCTCTCTAGAGAGAGAGAGGGGTTCAACTCACCCCCTATAGGATCCACCCTGCCGGATCGCCGAAACTCTCTCGGTTCTTTTTCCGAGCTTCTTGCGTTTCCTCGTGAGTCATGATATGTTTACGGATACTCGGTGAAATGGATTGTTGGCATAAAATCCTACGGCTCGAATCGAGACACGTAGGAAGCTTTTGGATCTTGGGAATCGAATTATCGGTTCTGATTTAATTCTTTGCTCTTCGGAGTTCTTCATTTGTTGGCCGTTTCTGCTCGAACTAGAGCCTGCTAACTTTTGTTCGAGCATTAAGACTTATATCAAGTATTTCAGCCGGTCAGAGAGGAAAGTAATTATTTATTTTGGAGATTTGTGGCTTATTTATTTATGGAACTATTGTCTGTCCAAGTACTGTTTCTTTTATTGGTGTTGGAATTCATTGTGGTGCGAAAGTAAGTAATGATAATTAACACTAGATTTACCAGCGTGAAATCTATTATATTTAAATATGTTAAATATTTACCTTAACCCTTTGCACTCCTATGTCGAGCTACACTCGACACAGCTTTTTGTGACACTTAATGTTTCATATACTAATTATCGATTTTTCGAAATCAACAGTAATGTTGCATTTTAACAGGAATACATCGCAGTATCTACAATTGTTCCTAGTATTAAATAAAAACGAATAATCAACAGTAGACAATTTTCCGAGATTATACTTGCTTACCTGACAAAAAGTTATTAAATTAATTCGGAGCGCAAAGGGTTAAAGCAAGGAAAATTAATGTGTGGAAAAGATGATAGATTCGATAATTTATGTTTTATTCGATGGACGAAGAATATTTATTCTACGGCTCTCTCATATGTCCGTAGAATTTTTGGAAAAAATTGTGTACCAGTCATTTTGACTGGCTTGGTAAATCTAGTGTTAATATTCTATGTTTGAGAGTTGTTTCGAAAGTTTCTTTTATTTCAGGGAAGAAGATAATCCATTATGTTATAGATTTAAATGTAGTTTCTTTGGAAATAATTGAGTTGAAATTAGTTGAATGTGGAAATGGATCTACAATAAATTCTCTGTCTTATTTAATTAATAAGATGTTATACGTATATGATGATATGAAAAGATGCATTAGCATTTGATCCGTTTAAGAATTCATCCCCTTTTTTTAATTCTTAATTGTACGCTTTAACTTTATGTCTATCTGGTTCCCCTGAATTAGTTGAAATTACGTAATGCATTAATTAAAAAACGTGGCATAAAATATGTTTAAAAAAATGCTGAAATTGTCGAGTTCTATTCAATCTTTATAAATATCATGGAAAACATGGAAAAAATTCTTTACAATGCATTCGTCTTTAATTTACGTGGCTAATAAAATTTGCATCTTTTGAATACGATAAAAAAATTCGTGAATTACATACTCACAGCTTGCAAGCTCGTTTTTTACTCCTTCCCTTTTGTATATATAAAAGAAATTGTAACCACGAATGAGAGCGTTTCTGAAAATATATTCGTGTGTATTCATATGCCACTTTTTTTCCGTTGCAAATGGCAGTAGAACTCGTTTCTAAATTACTACTTCTTTAAAGCCTCTCCGTGTGATGTTTTAAATTGAAGTTTTCGTTAAAGCATTTATTACCACGGTATAATGTTATTTTAAAATGTATAATTTATTGCAACGAAGAAACATATATTTTAAATACAGTACAGTATTTTCTGACAAATTTTCGAGATAGAAATACAAGTATTGCACGCAGAGAAATAAATTCTATCGTTATCCTCTTCTCACGTTTAATTGCAAAATGCACTGACTTTTATATTATAACCATTACAAAGTCCATGAAATTTGAATATTTCTACTTTTTAAAGTGAAAAGCATTTTATTTATTTAATGTTTTTCACTTTAAAAGCAGAACATTTTTGGTCAACGCGAAACTTTATTGGAAACACTTAATTGTTGCTAGTTGAAAAATCATGAAACGAAGAAAATTTGTAGAAAGTTCAAATATCATAGCGTTTTTTGAGTGGCACTCGATACTGCATATCTAACAGTAGCTTTCACGTCGTTCTTCGTGTGTGCTCATTCACTTTAAATGTACGACAAAATGCTTCCATACGATCTGCAAATATCTACGTGTCATCGTGGTCAAATGTTTGAGTATTAGGTAACTGATTATCCATTCTGTATGTTTGTCAGTCAAACATTTCAGAGGTTGAATATCCATGAACTTGTTCGAGAACTCATAGATTTTTATCGTTTGGATTATTCGCGGGGGTTTGGAAAACAGCAAACAGTTCTATTTGCGTTACGATGAAAATATTCGAAACTGTGAAGCTCTCAGGGGATTCACTTTTTATCCCATTTTATTACAAAAAATGAGAATTTACTTTTCGTCAGATGGATTTAAAAAAAAATTGTATATCTATTTTTGTCACGTTAAAAATGAAAGTAGTTATTGCATTTTCTAAGGGATGATACTAAAGGGACATTCAAAAGCATTGTAATTGAAAATTAAAGAAATTAATTGATCTATTATTTTGTAAAAAAATACAGTTTCTTTGAAAAATCGTGAATCTATTTTTCATGTTATTTACAGGCCATTTAAATCGATGATTTCTTGTACTAAAAGCTTTTAAGCTTTTGCGATATCAAAATAGTAATTAAATTATCATGCTGGATGTATTTTACAAGGTTTTACTTAATGCAAAGTTAATGAAACAAAATTCGGAGTTAGGTGTTTTGAAAGTAGGCCTTGCAGCGAAAAAGTTCAGCTGCCTGTTTTGATATATTTCAAATATTCAAATTCCAAGCTTGGGTCCAAGTGGGTCCAAATTCTGTCACAATATTTACAAATTAACATCATCCAATTATTAATTACTCTCCCCAAAACTATGGATTTCTGTCATAAAACCAAACAACCAGAAAAATTCCTTCCACCATAAATTAGTGGTTTCATTTTCGAGTTGTGATTTAAAAGGGTAGCATCGATCATACATATCACGAACTTGGGTAAAAAGCAGAAGAATCGCGAATCATCATCATCAAGGCGTATTATGCTTTATCATTTCGATTCAGCATCAGAGTAGCATGTGTACAAATAGCGCATATACGTGAATCCCTTCATACTTTCTTGCCATTTTTTTTTTTTCGTTTTCTTTTTAAACTGTTGTGCGTGCGTGCTCATTGTGCCCGCCGCGGATATGCTTTCTTTCGTTCGCTTCTAACCCTTTCTTTCTCTCATATGCTCTCTCTCATTCGTTCATTTTTCATTCGCTCTCTTTTTCTCATTCTCACCCTCTCATTTTCTCCCTCATTCATCCTCCTCTTCCTCCATTCCTCTCTCCAATTCTTTCTCCATCTCTTCTGTCTTCTCTTCAAACATTCTCCTCTTTCAGCAGCTCTAGACTCCGTTCTGTCCTCTTTGTTCGTTGAACGCGGGAGGATTTTGACATTTTTCCTTTGAAGAATCAACCGGACATCGCTTAGGGAACTCCGGATGTGTTGTTTTCATTGGACGGTTTCATCGACGATGAATAAACTTATTCTCTCGAATAAATTCCTTTGTCTCTTTCTTCTCTTGAACGCCATTACCGCTCGACCTTTCGTCTGAACTTTGCTGAGCAAAGAATCGTCTTAAAGTTTGGCGACGGTCGTTGGATTCTTCTGTGCTAAATTTTCGTTTGACTGATTTTTTTTTTTTTTTCTTGAAATTTCGTCTTTGAATTTGACTTGCTTGAAACTTGGTTCGTGTGATTTTTCGTATTTTTTTTTAACGATTACACGAGAAAGAAAGGAAAGGAATCATTGAAGAGTTGAAAGAAGTCTTGTAAGTTGAACATTTATTTGGTAAATTTCTTTTGACTGAGAATTCAAGGGGAGGAAATCTTTAAAGATTGAATCTTCTCTTCGCCTGAACTTCGAATCATCGCGATACGATTATACATTTAAAATTTTCATTTCTTTTTCGAATAGTATCACAAAATTAAAAAGAATATTCCTAGACAAACCACATATTCTTGCAACTGAATTGAAACACAGCAAAAGACTTTAAATCCTATCACCAATAAGAATTCTTAATTTCTATGTTTCATAGTATTAAGTAGTAATCATTTCAGTATACCCTTTCATACGTTAATTAATTTTTCATAGATCGATGCAACGTTTAACTGAATATCCATCGATAATCATACCGGGCGAGATCTACTTTGAACTTGCCAGTTTTTTTCTCCCCTCCTCTTTAACGATTTACTATCACTATTTTTATGATTTCATAAATCACGAGAAGTCAATTATCCCTAATTGAAACTTCGCAGCGATAGCAAACACAGTGAAAAGTGTCTCTCGACGGAGTATCTCAAGGGGTTGATTTATCCACCCTCTCCCTTTCTCTGTTGTCTTGGTATTTTTATCGATCTTCGAGGGAGATTTATTCATCGGAGATGTATCGAAGCAAGGAGTACAAGTTGTATGCATCAATACAGAAGAACTGCGAGTGCACTTTTCGTGTTTGATGCACCTCGAGAATCGCGTAAGGGGAAAATAAAACTGCAGATTGGAGCCGATTGATATCCTTCCACTAATAGAATAGATGCTTCGTTCTTTATTTTTATTTTGTTTTCCTCTTGATAGAATCTGTTTGTGGTGGAAATCAGTGAAGAGGCTTGAGTGGATCAATATTTGACGTTAGTGCCTTTATTTTTGTCGAAATAACAGAAATTTCTACATAATCTCATGGAAAAGTTGGTAATTTAAAACAGAATAATGTAATGTTGGTTTTTATAGTTGACGAAAAGTTGCAAAATAACAATAACAAGGGAATGATTTTTAAAGAATTTATTGTCTGTGTGGAGAGGACTTTAACCTATTTTTTCTTCGGAATTATAATTCTTTCTTTTAGTAATGTTAGAATACAATAAAGTATGAAGATAATTGTGTATCATAAATGTATCGCTGTGTGGAATTAATGGAAATTTGATAATGGAGAATTTTATTTGGTGTTGAATTATATTTATGAGTTTTAGAATTAATTAATTGTATTTTGTATGTATTATATATTTATATTTTGCTAACGATTTTGGAAAAGGTTTGAGAGGACATTTAAAGATTGGAAAGTAAGATTGGGTATCGGATTTAAAACCCGGCTCACAGATTGAATTGACTATTGGTAATAAATTTAAAAATTGATTGCAAGTTATAATTAAAATGAGAAGAAAAAATAGATAAAAAATCTCGAAGAGGGATTAACGGTAGATGAATATCGATCATGTTAAATCCGCCAAAGGGGTTGAAATTTTGTAATCCGGATTTGCAGATTTTCGTTTTCATCATACTAACAAAAATTTTGGAAAATTTTACTGAAATCCTAGGATTTCATGATCGATTATTTCTATGGCTGTCGTTAACTACATTTGTCCAAAATTTAAATTTCCTTTTAATTCTCATTTCTCAATGATTTCAGCTCAAGTGTTGCTTGAATTTTTTTCATACACCGAGTATAATCTATACAAATCTAACTTTCTAGCAAAAGTTCAGTAGCAAAAAATTATGAAATTACGACAAAAATGAATTCTCCCTCAAATTTGATTGCTCCACCCATAAAACATTATCCGCTGAATTAACAACGACCCTTCGCGCAGATTAAGTTCACCGAATTGAAAGGCACTCAGGAATAAATCGTTCTAATTTGCACTAATTCAGTAACGTTCTCTTAAATGACTGAAAGTTCACGGAGCATTTTCACGGACCAGTCGGATTTCAGGGATTGCGAATACAGGTTCATTACGATTTCTCGTTCGACGATCAAAGTAGAAATGCAAGTTTGCACATGGTCGAGACGAATGTTTATTTCAATTTCGTTGCTAATCGGAATGAGAAGCGAGCTAAATGTAGAACGTTGAATTTCTATTATTCAGATGACGTTTGATGATTACTTCATGTGTCATCATGTCCACAATGAATGGAGTTTCAATTTGTTGTCAACTATTAACAACATTCTTAATGAATCCATACAGCTTGGTAACATATATCCAGAATCTCAATTAAATAATATCGCAATTAAATTTTGCATTCTTATGCACTTGAAAAATTGTAACTAAAAGTTTAATTAGTACTGAGAAAATTAATTTCCGCCAAGATTCTTAGTTTGATGAATGAAATAAAACTTTGTTGATTAAAGAAATGTATTGAAGTAAGAAATATAAATAGCTCGGTTTAAGTAGAATTATTAATTAGAGTTTGTTTCATTTAAGAATACTTTGAAGAGTTTCAATACTCAATTATATTCTTTGGGGAAGTACCGATTGGTTCCACTTGTGCGCTGACTCAACTGAAATAATCCATTAATTAAATTCTACCTTCTAATATCGTTAAAAAACCAAGTCCACGAGTGCCCTTATTCGAAATTCACTCCAATTATACACACGAATAGAATATTTCCACCAGATTTGATAAGTTTTCCAATTCCAATTTCTATTTCATACGATCCATTTCACAGTCCTCAATAGGGAAATGGTATTGTTAAAGTACACAAATCTATTTTAGTTGTAACTCAACGATAAACTAGTATAATAATTAATTAATTAATTATTAACATATATTAAGCACAAACACACAGTATTCTATAATGGTCGGAATGTTTAATTATCTTATAAATACTCATTATTCATAAAATAATTAATACGTTTCATAAAAAACGAGTCAATCAGTCATCAATGCTAATAATAACTATATCAAATCAACAAAAATAATTTCCATGAAAATATACATACGAATGGGTGAAAAATACATTTTTTCATCAAGTAAAATGAACGAGTTTCTAGGATATTTCTTGCTGTAGTTGTTTTGCCATCATCAAATTGTACAATACGTTTTTGTCGATAGACTGTGGCCCTTTACGTTCGTACTTTTCAGCATTCATGAATGTTATTCGCGTGGATCTCTATTCGTTGACTTTCATATTCGTACCTTACAGCGGGAGGAGTTTTGTCGAAGCACTTATGCTGAAAGGTTTTGCATGCACTTTCGTCGTAAAATCGTCGGAAATGGGGCACACGTTTTTTTTTTCGAGGGGGTAGGGGAGATTTAAAATTAAAATTCAAAGTAACTTCGCTTCGATGGATAAACAAGCTGCCATGAAATATCGAATGAAAAGGTATATGTGTATTATTTCACGGAAATTAATTAATTTCTGGTTTTCCATTTGAAAAACATACTCAACGTTACTTGAGTTTTTATTGACTTATTAATATCTAGTTTGTACGCTAATCGATAGTCTATCGTTTCTCGTATTGAAAGACATTAAAAGATTATTTCGTTAAATATAGGAATGTGGGATTTATGAAAGATTTTATTAATAATTCGGGAGCAACGTTAATAAGTGTTTTATACTGCAATAAAAATTAGTAATTCAGAATTGAATTCATTCTAATTATAGCTTGACATAGATAACAATCACAAGAATCATTTTTTGAACTATATCAGTTTATTATATTTCAAATAAATTTCCACGTCTTACTTTTATCTACTTTGCCAAACCTTTCGCTTAATTATTTAGATAAATTACTTTATTTTTATAGACAGTATCATGCTTCACGAAACGTATAAGCATAAACAATCAGTAGAGATACAAATATACAAATACAAGTCGTATAAATTTCTCGCAAAGAATGCAATAACTTCCTGAAAGCAAGCTCAATATATCGCGTACAAAAATCACTCAGCACGCATCAAATTCAAACTCAACTACTGTACTAACAATAAGAAAGCATCGCAGTATTCTTTTCCTCATTTATTTCACTCCACCTCTCATCGCATCCCCTAAAATCAATGCTAACATTTCACCTGAATTTTTCTAAGAACTTCCAGCAGCATTTCATCCAATTTCAGAATCCTCCGAATCTTTTATACATCTCTGTTCAACGTCACAATCGTTTTACGTCTTATTTCTTCAATAATCTTCCCCTTAATACCATCGAACATCTTCGTTCTCAGATTTCAGCTTTAATCGTACGGAAAACAAAGTATTTCTGAATCAGACACAATCGTTTTTGTCTCCCTCGTCGATTCTTCACTCGTATTCGTTTCATTAGGATCCAATTTCACTATACATTCAATTCTCGTTTTCTGATGGCGTCTGAGGTTCCGTTTAGAGTCATCGAATTTCTCGCCAAATTCAGAAACATCTCTCTATTTTATTTATCCGTGAGATCGGCACACCCCCTGCCCACTTGATATGCTTGTCTCGTTTTCCTCATAACGCTCCCTTCTCCCCCTTTTTTCGCACCCTTTTTTTCCTTCCCTTTTCACACCCTGTATTTCATACTTTCTCTCTCTCTCTCTCTTTCACCATCTCTTTCGTTTACAGCATGCATACAATGTATAAAGAGATGCTCTCTTTTCTCCACTTTTGGTCTCTTTCCTCGAATTTGCCGCGCAGTGGTATAAAATCTTATTTCGTTTTTCGTCTTTTGTTTTTTTTTTTATTGGTTTTGGCCCGACGGAGAAGTTTCCCTTTGCAAAAGAGCGAAAAAGAACCGCAATTAGGGATGGCGGGATGACTTTTTCGCGGATGGAAGTTCTAAAATCTCGAGATATCGTATTAACAAGTTGGGTAAAAGTTCGAAATTTGATAATTTTTAATAAGCTTAATTATTTCGGTACACTAGATATACGTATTATTAATTATTTTATTATTAGTAATTATTTTTACGTATTAATTATTTATAATTTTATTACTACTATCTTTATAATTATTAGTTTTTATTATTATAAATTAGTTACAATAGTAATGCGTTATTTTCTTTTTTTTTATTCGATAGTATCAATGATAAGAAAATATAATTAGATGTTTTTTTTTTAAGGGTAAAAATCGTCTGCCTCTTAACAATGCGTTATTTATGTTTTTAACTGTCTCATGTATCAGCTCGTCACGAATTAATTTAACATGAGTTTTGTTGCTTCTTCTTTTTTTTTTAATATTTTACTTTATTATAACGTTAACTGTAAGTACTAATAATACTTTGCCTTCTTTCTTTCCTTTTGTTCATCGTTACATGTAACTGTTATAAAATTTAGTATCGTTTTACAACGCGACGTAACATAGAATAATGTGTCATCCAATTCGGAACAGCAAAATTATTCATTTTATAAAATTCCTATATCAAAAACGTGCCGAATAAATTATCATTGACGTTTGCAACAATTTACAGAAACTCTCGGTATGATTAACATGCGGCCGTAACAAGTATAATATTAATCATTCTTATTTAACACTTTCATATCAACAATTACCTAAATTACCCACTTTCTTTGCTCGCGAATTCGACATAAGATAACGAAAACTAAAAACATCGAAAATCTTCCGAAAGAAATTTCAAGTCACTTCGCTTTTCACACTGTGATTATACACGGCTAGTTGGTAATTGTGGTATGATCGAAAGGCGAGTGATTCCTTGATTCTATTTTGAGTATTTTTGTTTTAATCTACATTTTATCTTTCATTCTTCTATGGTCATTTGAATTAGAGCTCAGGGATTTAAGTAAATTTGAAACCAACGAAGTTAAGATACCCATATTAAATGGAAAAATTTCCAAACTTAATGGAAATTCAAACTCTAGACACATTGTCATCATAGTTCCCATAAAACGAATCATTTGATCTTATAGGATTTTATGAAATCCATTGTGATAATTCACTCATCACTGAAGGGACAAAAATGAAAAAAATTCGTTTCAACTAGAAGAATTCATTGTTACTTGTTACACTATCAATTTGTTGAAAATATTAATTATATTTAGCTTTTAAATTTTGTTAGTTGATTTTATATAACGAAGGAATTTTTCCTACGTGATATGTGTATCATAACTTCAATGTTTTAGGACTCACCTAAAACTTGCTTGGTCCTGGACGAAATGACTATGATAGTTAAAGCCGAAACATAAAACAAACATGCTGCCTCACGGTGGTATCCACATATTACATATATCACATGAAACAAACTTCTCAGGGATGATAGTAACACCACTATTTAACACGTTAACTGCCACATGAATTCTGTGAAAGTTATCTTAAAAGAGATGTTGAACTATTTAATTATAACACGTCATCATCTCGACAATTTGAAAAGACTCTTAATTTTCGTTGCCAGAGACTTAATAAAATAGATTGCATACAGAATTATCCGTGAATACGAAAATTATTAATAGTTAGTCTAATTTATGTAAAAACGTTAAAGAAACTATAATTAATTTAATTATCAACACCTGAGTCAAGAAACTAGAACAATATACACCCTTACAGCCTATAAAACAACCCCACAAAATTGAAAAACAAACATGGACATTTACAAAAAATTGAAAACAATTAATTTTAATCGCCATTATACATCTACCCTTATTATTTCAATTATTAACATCAGCTTATATCAATCGTCACAGTCAACCTGTTAAAAATCCACCCCTTCTTCTTAAATCCCCGATTTTACCTAGCCATCACCAAAAGCCTTCAATTCAATAGAAAAATCCCAAAGCACACCCCCGTGTTTCAACAAAGAATCACATCCCCCTCTATCTCACCACGTTTCCAGGGCCACCCTGTACATCCATGAACAAAGTCGAATATTTTCAGCTTGTAAAATAGATTCCATACCACTGCGTGCCGACAGGAGAGGACAGTGAAATGTTTCTTCAAACGCCATTCGAAGATTAGGGGGAGGAGGCTGTCGATTGGTCCCGGCGGTATTCAGGGTGCGCATTGCGTGTGTTTCTCCGTGTTTGTGATATAGTACATACATGCATACGTACATACATACATATATAGCGGGTGTGGAAATCGTGGAAATCGAGTTCCAGTTTCTCGCTTTTCTCTCTCTCTCTCTCTCATCCTTTCTCTCTCTGTATTTCTGTCGTGTATGTCTGTGTATACGTGTAACGTGAAAGTGTCCCGTGTGTGCTTGCTTTGTGATGTAAGTGCGTCGAAATTGCCGAGCTTCGACTCGTATTCAGCTTTATTGTTCCTCGAACGCGCCTCCAACGATATAACATAATGTCCTTTCGCATTCCGAGACAATCTCTGATGTCAGGGATATCGTCTTCCGAGGTTCAATCTTTAACTCTTTTGTTACGCTTTCCTTTTTTCATTTTGGAAAGCTTTCAGGCAGCAAGTGGATTTGCAAGTTTCTGTTGGAATTTTTGTTCTTGATTCAAGATAAATTGAATTATAGTATTTTTTGGGGTGGATGTTTTTTGAGATTCTGACACTGGGGTGGTGATCGTTTGTTAAAATTTAATTTGAAGATGTTGAGAATTTTTTCGAACTCTGGAAGTGAAGAAATTTGAATAAATGTTCAATGGAAATTTTGAAAATGTGCAAGTATTTGTTCTGGTTTGAAAATTTCTTCGATAACGAGTAGCAGAACGATGTGCATATAAAAGTAATTCTATTGTTATTTAAACCTTTATGATTCGAATGAAATGATGGATTTTTTATTTCTTCGATCAACAGAAAGTGCTTGAATCCCCTGATTGGAGGAAAGACATTAATGTCCTTTTTGAAAAACCACAGACCAGGTTAACCTTGAAACCGTTCTGCTCATCGTTTCAAATTTAGAACTCAAGTCGACGTCAATATTTATATTAACTGCGAATTTAGCGGTTGCCATTGAACAACATGAAACCTTGAACAGAACAAATTCTCCTAATCGATAGCAGTCTCAATTCGTCGCATCGATAAATTCCAATTGGAATTTTTAAATTACAATAAAAAACATCCCCCAAAAATATACAAATTATTTTTATCATTCCAACAAAAAATTCATTACTCTCCATAACGAATATCGTTCAGGTGTAATTTCGTTAAAAATTGTTCACACGATAGAAACAAACGCAAGGGTATTATTTTTATATTTTAAACTCAAAACGATATCACCGATCCCAGAAAAAATCTCGATGACGAAGACAACAGTGCGATATCGATACGACAACTCGTAAATTCAAAGATTCTTACAATTAAGGGACAAAGGCGGGTCCTTTCCATTTACTCGAGCCAGCAGTGAAATAAAATTCAAACCATACACTTATTATCGCATAATCGACATATCTTCTTAACGATTATCTCTATAAACAACATTATTGTTTTAATTCAACATCTGGCAGAATCGTTGCTTCATGGAATTATGATCTCAGTTATCTATGATCAGACTTTGTTTCTTCGTTATAAATTATGGTCAATTAGATGCAAGAAGATCGAAATAATGATCGTTTATATAATATCGCATATATAATATAAACCAAGGGACGTTAAAGTTCACGGATTAAACGGAAAGCACCCAAATGCAGCGGCTAAACGTGAAATTATCGAGCTGTCTGTATCGTTCGTGCTTGGATCTCGGATGATCCGGTTTTTCGCACGTACGTGGACGTATGTGCGTGGTAAATACTGAGAGCAATGCGTGTGCATGCACGCAAATACGATATTCGAAGATCCCTTAATCCGAGTTTGTGCGAGCTGCAGTATTTCCCTTGAAAAATTCAACCGTTTTCACAATAGCTCTGTTTACCGGCTGATATTTGCTTCGTTGAGGAAACAGAATAATACCCAGTGACAAAGATCAATGTAAATATTTGAATTATTAATTTAACCAAGCTTCGAGATCTAAATCGAATAAAATTTTCATTCATCTTGCATAATTTTTCTTCAAGTGGACGTCATTTAGTAAAAATTCATTTCCTATAGCTCCCGATAATTACAAAAAATCCATACTTTTCTCCCAAATCGAAAAAGACAAAATCAATCAATTCAATTCAGTTTGACAAAATTTTAACTCAATCTTTTGACACAAAGTAAAAATCCACCACAACGTACTCCCCCCTAACATTAATAAACATCGAACTAATCTAAATGAAAAATATCAACATACACCACAATAAAGTTGCACTTACCGAGTCTCTTCATTAATTTCATACAAGTAGATTATTCTCACGCTTAAAAAAAAAACAAAGAAGTGACATCTTCTTCGGCTGTGTCTCGCAAGGAAAAGGGATCTTCTCGATACGATGTCGAATCCTGACAAAAATTCCCATTCGCCCTTCATGCATGCGTGGCATTTGAAATCCACCCTTGTCTGCCATTCTCATCTACGCTGACACGAAGCATTTGGTAAAGATACTTTCAGGAATTTTTGGCAGCGAAGCCATGCTCTCCGATTCATCAATTATTCGGGGCTCACGCTGCTGAAGAAGAGTGCTTTCATCCGCCTCCAAGCCCTCGTTGCCTGACGGCCGATGAATATTCCACGTGACTTCAAACGCTCCCGTAAAACTCACACGAAGTTTCCCACATTCTCGTCCTTCGCGGGGCTAAGTTATTGCGCGATTTGCTTTTGTCGGTACAAATTGAGACACACTCATCTGTGTTACACGAGTGAGATGCGAACGAATGAACGATTCGTGCGGCTTGGAATGAGGGGAGAGGTTGGTAACGGGGGGTGGAAAAATTGTTTGAACGAAGAGGGCGTAGACGGAGGTAAGGATGAATGAGAGGATAAAGGTGTGAAGGAGAGAGTTGCACAGGGTGATCTTTAAATGGTAGTTGTATAGGGTACAGGATGATTTTCTGAAGGAAAATAGGGTGAAAATGAAGTTTGTTTTTATGAGGCTTCGTTTTTCAAAGGATCGAATTTGTGCTGTATGTACAGTGGATAAGAAAGGTATTTATAGTTATGTTTTTTTTTGTGATATCTTTAGACGAATGGAACGAAAGTGAACAGAGTTTGAATTGAAAATAGACTTTACTAACACTAAATTTACGGATATTGATATACCTATTTTTCTGAAGTGAGCCCATTTGACTAATACAAAAAAATTTTTTTGCAAAGAAAATAGTTCCAAATCAATATAAATGAAAGATTTATTATTAAAAAATTTAACCGACCAATATGTTATACATAATCAAATTTTGAATGAGCCAAATTGGCTCCGTAAATCTAGTGTTAATATATCACTTATTTGCGTAAAGATATCAGAAAAAAAGGGAGACATGGAAATTTTAGCCCTTTGCAGAGTTAAGGAAAATTCGTCTTTCCAAGCACTTTTTTTACACTAAGGTTTCTCATGTTTGTATTCTTAAAGATTTCTAATGTCACGGAATGACTTATGGCAGTTCCACTTGCAAATTGTCCTTATTAATGTCAGCATTTGTGAATCTATTGATATGACGACGTACACTAATTGCGAGTACACTGATATGATTTTTGCATTAATTGTATGTGATAAAAATGCATGTACTACATTCACATATTATACAGAGTAATTTTCTAATCTGACAGACGAGTTATTTAAAAGTGAATTGAGCATTCGATGAATATCCTTCTTTTGAATCATTTTCTCCTGATGATGATTATCTACGTCAACTTAAATGAACATAGTTAAAAGTCTTGAATCGATTTCATCAAAAAACGAAGCCTTAAAAAAATTCTTTATTTATACTTTCCTCTTTTGTTTTCCTTCTTTATATAGAATCGTCTTGTACGAAATTATTGTGCCATTTATAGATCATCCTGTACAGGTAAACAGACAGATAGGTAGAGAGAAAGAAAGAGAGGTAATGGATGCAAAGAATTTTCGAATAATATCAAATAGTCGCTTATAAAATGTCGGAATTATCGCCCGATCATTCGCCAATTTCCGAGCACCGGTGAAATCACGTACCCTGAAATTGGCGAACGACTGGCAAGAGTTTCTTTCCAGAACCGAGTTTCAATCGATATTGGATTAAATCGAGGAATACTTCCGTCGTTTTATACAAATAGATAAATAAAAACCTCTTCATCCTTTGTACTTCCACGACAAAGTATACTCATCGTATCAAAGCGAGTATCCTATTTAATTACAATCCTTACTCGAACTATCCATCGATATTCATAATTCTTGAAACAATTCATGAAATTCTCAATCAAAAATTAATATCAATTAAACCAATACCAAATCAGGAGAGATAATACTCTACAAAATGAAATTTCAAGCTGTGAATGTTAAAAAAGAGACAGATTCTCGCGTATTGAATAGCTTAGAATCTTTAATCCAACTCGCATCGAGGATTTCTCCTCATTCGAGCAACTCGTCTCGGCGCTAAAAATCCGACATTTCATTCGCCACGAGCCGATATCTCCTTATAGACCATGCAATCTTGGTACCAGTCTTGAGCTCATTCCTTCGTCTATCGTTCCCCTCAGCCCCCAGTTTTCTCTCCTTTCCCCTTTTCGACTCGGTCGTCCTGACGTCCCGGTCGAGTGCGCCTCGGCAGTGGAGAGTAGTGTTGGTTCCAGTTTAACCCAAACCTCCGGCTGTCTTGGTCCCGTTGGTCCGCAGGTTAGAGTTCCTCCAGTCTTCCTCTGGAACCCACCGTACGAGAAAGAAAGGAAAACAAAGACACTAAGGACTTTCAGGCCACTTTTTCGTGGCTACACCTAATTAGGCCGTGTTTCATTACGGTTTTAAGTATGCACCAATTCGGCCTCAACGCGTTTCTGGTTTCTTTATCTCTAAGGTTTCTCCTTATTCCTCTTTCTTCGTGGAATCGTCATTCCGTGGGAAGGTCTCGGGAGAAAGAAGGTTTAATGTTGGGAGAATCGTCTTGGGATTGGACCGAATTAACCCGTTTTTCTAAAGGAGTATTGGATTTTTGATTGGTGAACCGAACAGCTTCTGCTGATTATTTCAATTGTTACTTTCTTTAAGAATCTTTTTAATATTAAATGGATTGGGTGGATGAGCATTCTATAATAATTGAACAGAATCCTTAGAGTATTGAAGAATCTTGTCATGTTGCTACCATCGGGGAGAGTCAAAGGACCAAGAAATCTCTACTAATAAACAATTTCAATCCACAAAGAAGAGACTCTTTATTTTTGAACAATAAAAAAATAACAAAAAGTTACAAGACTACATCTCACAAGAAAAATGCAACGTCTTCGTCTCGTAACATTCCCTAAAACTTTTCACACCCCTTCTCAGACTCTTTAAGATTCCAAAGAAAATCCAATAAAGCGAAATTTCACTAGCTACCCCTTAACCAGTTAGCTGTGTTTGACGAGTATACTCGTCATGCGTAAAAGCGTACCACTCGTTATTTAAATTGTAATTTTGACAGAAAACTAAAATATATTCGTACATTTCAAGATGTTTACAATATTTTGAGGCCGTGCCGAAGTAAAACTAATAACTGAAGGTTATATTAGGTATAAGGGAAAGCTCTGTCGTTTTTGAACACTTGCACTTTTATGCGTTGTCAATCCTTAGCAAGAATTCTGATCCGACTAAAACCAGTTTAAACACTTTGATTAGTATATGATTGATGATTTATACACATTTTTCGTATTTTAGTCAGTTTTTTTAAACTTGTAAAACTCTTATCATGAGTGAAGAAAAAGTGCACTTAAGACATTGCATGTTGTATGAGTTCCAAAAAGGGAATAACGCGATGGAGGCAAAAAGCAACTTGTGTAACGTGTTTGGAGAGGATGCAGTAACAGTTCGAAAATGTCAAAGATGGTTTGCGAAATTTCGTTCGGGTGATTTTTCTTTGAAAGATCAACCCAGATCAGAAACGCCATCGCAGTATGATCAAGACAAATCCCACGTTAACTTCCACAGAAATGTGCTTCAAGCTTGGAATTCATCAGACTACTGTTTTGGATCACAATAAAAGATTTGGCGTCCTGTCCAAACTCTCTGGTTGGATGCCACACGAATTAAAAACGACAGAACTTTCCCTTACACCTAATAAATAATTTGAAATAGATTTATGCTCATCTCTCGATTTTCATCACCCACAATTCAAAAGAATTTTCGCCACAGTTAACTGCATTATGATCACTAGACTGCGGATTTTTATGCATTTATGGCAAATTAAATACGGCTAAAATATACAAAAAGAACATAATATAAAAATATATCTAAAATATCCAAAGTATGGTATTTGTTGTAATATTTATTAAGTGCAATAAATCCCTAGATAGGTTTTCCTGTCTTACCTGCATTTGTGAAACTCGAAATTTGCATAAACATCCGCAGTCTAATGATCACTGACGATTATAAAAGAAATCGCAAAGCAAACTTACCTGTTTTCGTAGCGAACGGGTCTTTGGGATGATTAGTCTTGATGGCGTTCATCCTTCTATTCTGCGGTCCCTGGCCCCCGGGGTATCCGACTCCAGTGGTCTGTCCGAGTCCAGGGGGCCCAGTACCAGCAGCGGTAGTCGGTCCACCTGATGGCAAATGAGAAAGTTGCTGCATACATCTCGGGGAACTTGGTGCTCTGGGTGCTCCGCCTACGGTTGGTGGCGCACCTGGAGCTCTAACTCTTGGTTGTTCGACCGGTATAACACGGCGTCTCTTCTTCGGTAGCTTTGCTCGCGCCTGCGTGTGACTGTAATACATCGCAAAGTTGCTGACGATCACGGGCACCGGCAGGGCGATCGTGAGGACACCGGCAAGGGCACAGAGAGCACCGACGAACATCCCCACGTAGGTCTTCGGTACCATGTCTCCATAGCCGACTGTCGTCATTGTAACAAGGGCCCACCATAGACCGAGGGGTATACTCTTGAAGTCGTTCTTTGGATTGTACTGTGTGCGCTCGGCATAATAGACGAGACTGGCGAAGATGACGATGCCAAGGACAAGGAAGAAGACGAGGAGGGTGAGCTCCTTCGCCGAGGCACGGAACGTCTGTATCAGAATCTTCAGGCCGGAGGAATGACGTGTCAATTTGAATAGCCTCATGATACGTATGATACTCAAAAATTCAAGGAAATCTGCATTCTCCAGATGCGAGGCGAAACGTTGCAGGGCAAGGTCCAGGTAGAAGCTCAAGGTCGCAACCATGTCGATCAAGTTCACCGAGCTTTTGATGAACACGCAACGATTGGGGCTCGCGGTTATGCGTATTAGGAACTCGAGAGTAAACCAGGCGTTGCAGATGCACTCGATGTAGAAAAAGACGTCGTGAGCATTCGTGTGCGTTTTGTCTACCACCCAGGAGGTCAGGTTGCCGGTGTTCACGGAACGATTGACGATCACCGGAACTCGCATGTCTGGATGGGTTTTGAGGCAGAACGACAGGATCGAAACGCAGATGAAGAAGACTGAGACTATACTGATAACCTGGAAGATTGAGAGGAAAATTAATGTTAATTAATGTTTTATCGTTTGTTTCTTTGATTTATATCATAATTTGTTCGGTATGATTCAATTTGTTTTGTACTGATTGTGAGTTGTTTCTATTAATGTTGAATTGGGGTGGAATTTTGTAGAGGATTAGTCTAATTTTCATGTTTCTATTATGTGTAACTATTTTTTATTTGCTTATTGAGGATATATATTGATGTATGTTATTTTTAATATTTGTATTTGAAAATTCTAAGCGAAGGAGGCTCTTGAATGTTTGAGGATTCTAATCGTTTTCTCGTTAAAGAACGATATTTCAAAACAGGTAGCTGTAACTCGAAGATACCTAGGTAGTTTTCAGGCTGTATTCTCAACGTTTCTAATCTTACTTCGCCCGAGAACAAAGCGTAACACGAAAATGGAAATTATATTGAAGGAAAACACGCGAGGACTCGGGAAACTGATGATCTGCACGTCAGGCACGTTACGTGTAACTTGGCATTCCTACGAGTACCACATAAATAATCTTGTGTTTCGATTCACTTTAAATTCCGATATTTCCTTAGGAAACGCATTACTTCTTTTTTACACGAGAAACTGATCCAATTTCACATTCGTTTCGAAACAAGTAAAGCTGTCGCGATATAACATTCATTTTATTAAATTTATATTTCAGGTAAAGATGTGGAAGTCTTTTTATCATAGATTTTAATTATAGTATTTCAATCTAATACGAATTGTGCGTACAAAATTTTGTGTACACCTATCGTTAACACTAGAGCTACATATGTTTAACCGATTTTATTTAAACATACTGAATATGTATATTGAAAAGGAAGAAATTAAGAATTAAAAAGGATTAGGAATTTTCCTAGTTTAGCTATATATAAATATAGCTAATTGTTTAAAAAATTAGTAACGAATCATTTTGACATTTATGATAGTCCTAATGTTAAATTTCTATCAGTATAAGTATCATTTAAAAAAATAGTGGTAAATCACAAAAATCATACCTCTATCATCAGGTGGATTTAAAAAAAAGAACACTAGATAAAAATTGCCTGTTATATGCAGAAAAATTTAGTAGCCATTCATCTCGGAATTGGAAGTTAAATCTCGTAGTTCATTCGGTGCAAGGCCGTCGTTACAACGGCCTCGAATGGACTATAAAATTTCACGAAGAATAATGTTAATCCATAAAGTCCACAAAATTGTCCCGGATTTTGTCGATTCGAGTTTAATGCTTCCACTTTGTTAGTCATGATCAAATGAAGTCCTATTATCACTTCCGCATCGCTTCCTTTTTACAACAACGTTTATGACTTCTTTTCCTCAGATCTCGTTTCTTGTTTTACCTTTGTCTTTAGGAATTGATTTCCATCAAACATTGTCTTTCCGGCAGGGGGCCGTGGGGGCTTCGTGAGTGGTTTAGCCCCCCGGCTTTGGGCTTTACGACCCCACCGACCCGAGTAATTTTACGTTTAGGGGCCTGCCCAGCTCTGTAGCTGGGCAGGTATGGGCACTCGCGCGCCCAGAGGTTCCCGCGCTGTTTGCGGCAAGGTGTGGGGTCCCCATTCTGCGGCCTGGGTGACCCCACTGGGCTTTACGACCCCACCGACCTGAGTAACGTGCTCCCTCACCAAGGGTGTATTGGTACCGCGGGGGCTGGGTTGCCCACGGAGTTTTTAGTCCACTCCGACCCAGCCGTGGGTAGGACCATTGCGGGGGTGGTAGGTTAACACTAAATCTACCAAGGCGGTCAAAAGACGGATACCAAAATATTTTCTAAAAATGATCTAAATTAATAGAGTAGCCATGAAGTAAATATTCCACTTCTATCTTACAAAAGCAAAATGAGTCAATTAATTATCTTCTTTATCTCTCCACTTCTCTTTGTGTAAGGTCGTTATTGAGTATATTTAGATTTTAGTAGATATAACGTCGGTAGGTTTAGTGTTAAAGAGCCATATGATGGCGAGACATAGGGGGGCCATCGCGCTACGGATGTCGCTGTGTGAGGTGCAGTACCTTCCGCCTCGGGAACCGACCTGCATAGCGGGTAGGAGTTAAGAAAGTCTCCGATCCCACGATGGTGATGATGTATCATCGTCGTAGTAAACTGGTAATATGTAATATACATATGCGTTGATCGGGCGTATCCCGATTCCGCGCCCATGGGGGCCGTGTGGTGAAGCCGCGAAGCACGTACCACACGTCAAACAATAGATTAACGAAACATTGTCTTATTACGCTCTTCATCGATGTGAAGCTCAGCAATTTTTAAACCAAACGAGAATGAACCCTCGCGATCAACTTCCACCGCTCTTTTTTTCAACGCGGCAATTTACGGGGAGAAAAAGGACCATCGATTCGATTTCACGCTCAACTGAGATATTACTGTCGTTACATTTAAGTTGTGATAAAAGTCACCGTAGAGCCTTATTAAGCTGAGAATGAGATATCGTGATTTCGAGGGATTGCGAAAGGGGCGACCGATAATTGCGGGTGATTCTGACATGGAATTTATTCGATATGAATAGGAATGACTTCTTTAATGATGTGGAATTTAATGGTAGCGTATTATTCTCTTATTCAAACTTCAAAAGTTTTAGGATTTCAGCTAACCCACCTGTTTTCTCCATAACAATGATCGACACCAATAAAATCATTCTAAAATGTTGAGTTCTTGAATGAGGCTCCCGAGAAGAAAGGAGAAACTCTCACGATTAAACGATTGAAATTAGAAACATATACGTATTATCACGTTAAACTACACTCTTTCCTGATTAAAACGAGTTAAATAACATCCTCGTACGATAACCAGAAGCCAAGATACGAATTTTCAAAGTGGGGCCAGTACCGATCGCTTGGCCGCTCGGACCCCCCGCTCTGGCCCCCCCAAAAACCTGACACCACTGGCTTTAAAGTTAAATATCTCGGTTGTTTCTTAACCGATGTTGATGAAACTTTTTTCTACGGCTTCCTGAGGCTTCAAGCTTTTAAACTACGTTAATAAAATGGATTTGCAAAGATGAGTTTTTGCACGAGGTTCTCGAGAAGAAAGAAGAGCCACTCACGATTAAATGACTAAAGATAGAAACATTTCGTTTACACCACGTTAAACTACACTCTTTCCCGATGAAAACGAGTTAAAGAACATCCTCGTACGATAAACAGAAGCCAAGATACGAATTTTCAAAGTGAGGCCTGTACCGGTCCCTTGGCCGCTCGGACCCCTCGCAGTGATTTCTAAGAAATCAGACTTCGTCGACTTTCAAATTAAATATTCTGCACTCTTTTTTTGAGGTTGAAATTTCAGAAAACTCTTTTTCACGTTTTCCTCTTTAGTCGCCTATGTCGGTTTTTTCGTTCACATGAAAACACCTGCGGGTTTTGCCTTTACACACTCAACAGGAAATTGCATTGTGCTTTTGCAAAAAAATGGAGCCCTCGGCTTTGTCATTACTTACTTGTTCTATATTTAAAAGGTACTCCTTTTAAATTAGGAAAAATGCTTTACCATGATAAGTGAAAAAAACGTGTTTTAATGAAAGAGCAAGTTAAACAGTAAATTGTCCTTCCTGTCGTTTCTTTTGTGACAAAGGTATTCGGGATTTTTGGAGAGTTTAGCAAAACGATGTTGAAATTAAATATAAAATATACATTACTTTTTGAATTTTCGTGATTTTTAGCGGTGTTGCGGTTTAAATGCCAATTTGCGGACTAATGTATTGGATGTAAATATATAGTTACGAAAATTAGAAACAATATTAGGGATTACATCTTAATATTACCCAGGAATATTTATTCCATGAAATGCAATTGATAATTTTGTTTTGCTACAATTTAAATTTTGTTTTGGAAAATATTCATATTACAAATTACAGAGGAATTATAAAAAGATGCAGGATTTAATTGAGGCCAAAAAGTAATTGTTTTCCGCTCTTTTGCAATTAATTTGTATGTTAAAAACATCAGATTTTTTGTAACTTCTTTTCGCTATCTTTCACGAAAAAATACACCGTGTATTTTCGCATTGTAACGCATAAGGCACGTTTAAAAAGTTTTTATATCCAAAATAATTTCCAAGATATCACGAGCGCGATGACAGTTTGCGGGGTAGTTTCATCCCCCTAATGTCGAGTCTTTGCCGGCAAAAAATATCCATCCCTTGACATTGCTTCCTCCACAAATGTGCGAAGTTCCATCAAAGTCAACGTCCAACCCTTTCCAAGTCTCTCATTCAATGTTAAAAATACATTCCATTGTCCTAAAATTATTTTCAAGAAAATCACCGAAAGTAGACACTCCCTTTACAAACAAATATTAATCACCAATACAAGATTTTACAAAATGAAAAATATCGTACTATAAAGTCTCAAAAATAACATGATAACATTTTACAACTTCACCGTGAAAATAAAAAAAACAAATTATAATGAAATACAATAAATTACTTTTGCCATATATTGAAAATAATAAGTATTCAGAGCAACTTCTTTTGTCGTATATTCCGTTGCGTTTAAAATTTCGATAATAACACTAGGAGCAACGATAGATATTATTTCCACTTCACTGAGCAAGGAGTACGACGTACGATAACCGCCGCGTGTAATCAAAACAAACTCGTCGGTCCTCGGCAGCCACACCTTCCAGGTGCTCGACCTCTAACAATAGCAGCACGTTTCGGTGCTCGCTTTGCTATCAGTTTGTTCTCGACCGTCGACGAGCAACCAGTGCTCCGTAATCGATAGAATTTTCACATATTAGTGCGCGTAATTAATTTCGGAAAATTCTTGGAGCATTCTTGTGGGCTACAAGTCAGTTCATCCGTGCAGTGGTAGCAACCCTTAGGAAGCAACCTTACGTCTGCTCTCAGCCATAAAAGCAGAGAATCAACATGTTTCCGAGGTACATATATAATTCTTCATAAGATTTTACTAATTTTATTTTAAATGCGATTACACATTGTGTTTTTAATGAGGGATGACAACAAATAGTCAATGTAAGAGTACTAGAAGAGGAATAGGGTATATATTTTGGTACAAGAGCGTTAATACGTAACTCTAATAGTGTTTTTTGTGCTGAAGTCAAATATATAATCCGTTTGTTTCCGTCACGTAGAATTTATATTTATTAACTTTTATATTTAATAAGTATAATCTTAACCTTGAGAATACAATTTAATAACATTGCGTTAAATTATGGTCTCCCCAAGAAAAATGTCTGCCTATCGCCTCCTTCAGTTAGAATTCCTCTTGGGTGTCTAGTTTTTAAGATAAACAGGAAAATATTTATAAAAGTTGGGACATTTTTAACGTCGTTTTCTCTTTGAGCTTTGTTGAAACATGTTTAAATGTTTATACATTAAAATTATATATATATCGTTATAGAGTTTGTAGAGTTATTTTATGCAAATAGCATTTAACACTAGAACTACCGGCGTTAAATCTATCATATTTCAATATATTAAATAAGTACTTTGAAAAAGAAGGAATCGAGTAGCAGAAAGGATGATCAATTTAGTGATTTATGTCTTTTGCGATGGACGCAGTATTTTTCTTCCATGGCTCTTCGTTGAACTTGGAAAATTTTTGAAAAAAATGGTGTACCAGTCATTTTGACTGGTTTGGTAGTTCTAGTGTTAAATAACTTTTATGGTTGAAGTAAAAAAATTTAAGTAATTTGAACTTGGAAAGAATTATAAGCACAAACCTTAGCTGCAGCGGAGGAATAGGGTTCGTCAAAGAGTGACCACATCTGGGGCTTGAGTTTCTGCCACCACGTAAGGGTGCCGCCATAGTAGGCCTCCTCGAATCCGAATTTCCTCGCCAGTTCCTCGTCGGTCGGTTTTTCGGTGTCGAGGTCCAACCTGTCGAGGACTGTCAGCGTTTCCTGCGTGTCCCGATGCTAGAAGAGCGGGTCGGGGTGGAAGAGAGAGGGATGCAATAATGTTATTTGTACCTGCGAAATTCTTTCGCTCTCTCGAAGGTGCTTTTTTGTGTTTCGTGCTTTCCTCGGTACAATTAAAGCGCGTGCAAAGCGTAGGTGAATGTCCACACATGGAGGAACAGTCATGCCGAGGTTGGCTAAGCTTTTTGTTTTTTTTTCATCATTTTTAGCATCGATGATTAGGGTAGTTTCGATAAAGGTAGTAAAGGGTAGTTTGAAAAACACTGAGGGGTTTGTACATATAAGGGGACGAAATTTTCTTTTCGTTGGGGCAATTTAGACTTTGCCTTGTCGATTCACAAAGTTAGGTATCAATCTTATTACTAGACTCCGGATGTTTATGCATTTATGACAAAATGAATACGGCTAAAATACACAAAACGAACATAATATAAAAATATATCCCAAATATCCAAAGGATGGTATTCGTTGTAACATTTATCGAGTGCAACAAATCCCTAAATAGGTTCTCTTGTCTTAGCTGCATTTGTTGAATTTGAAATTTGCATAAACATCCGGAGTCTACTTATTACTTTGTCATGCTTGGTCTTAGGGTTGTAATTCGATAATTATATTTTATTCTTGTTATCACCGTAAAATTTCAGAGCGCGCTTTATATCTTTACGTTTAAAGCTCTTCAAAATTAATGATATAAAAAGTGGTCGTAGAGATTTAAGATCAATACTTTAATCTGCTGAAAGAAGTGCTGAAAGATGGAACTTAGGAGTACCATTATTACTTGGTGATAATGTTAATGACGATTTTTAAATGTCATAGTAAAGAATGAATAAGGTGACGTTGATTAATCCCTCGGAATATTATATTTATAGGAAGTTGGATTTTTATGATTAATCGAGATTTTTTTGTATTGTCGAAGCAAGCCAAATAAATTGTAGATTATTTCGCAGGTATATAAATACTTTTTTTTATAATCCATCAAAGAATGGAATGTTACAAGATGAAAATAACAGTTAGCTTCTTTGAATATCGTAAATATTTTCATAATTTTAAGGCTTATAAATTTACTACTTGATGCCCCCTGGAAGAAATGTTGTATATTTAATAAAGTGATTAATATTCTTGTCTATCAATCCATTCTCAATTGCCGCGATTTTAATTCCGTTTAATTGTAAACTTCTCGCTTCCTATCAGTTGTTGTTCCAAAAACAGTCATTAATAATAAATTCAACAATGGTATAATGAAGCCTGTATCCGATGAAATCGTTGAACATTTCGACGAATTACCATTGTCAGGAATTAATACGTAAATGTTTAATTTTCATTCGCACGTACGATTTAAGATATCGATTCTATTTGACAATCAGAATTTTAATTAGTTTCCCCGTGACAGTTCAACGTCGAAACACATTCACCGGACATTTGTCGAAGTAACAATGACACATGATCGCATTTGTCATGCAATAAATCTGACGTCATTGCAAAGCAACCACGAATTGCAATCGTCGATCTTCCAAAAACATTAACCGATTTCCATTTGACATTCACTACGATCGACGATCATTTTATGAACAATAAATACAGTAACACCATGAAACGTGACGTAAAATCTCAAATTTTATATTTAAAAATAATCTTATATTTTGCAAACTATACTAGAAGAATTTTTAAATAAGCTACGCGGATTGTTAAATTAATTATTCACTGTTTAATCATTTTTTAACTCTGTCCTCCAATTAAACGAGTCCCTGATTACTAATCTTGTCGATATGAATCAACGATGGAAACCGAATTAAATTTGATTTTTGAGTAAATGAGGTAAATGGAAAAATTGACATGCAATTGTTTTTCACGCTTATTTAGTAGATGTTATTTAACAGAAATCTGATTTACGAGTATTTGCAAACCATCCGATCTTAATTTGTGCGATTCTGTAACTCGATTAACAGTTAATTTATCTCTGCTGGGTTTTTGTCGGTAAAAGTTCCGTTATTATATTGATATTTATGGTTCTTTAAATATATTTAAATTCTCACAATTTCTCAGTGGATAATTTAATACAGTTGTCAGATATTTCATTTACTTTTCATACATCCTGTTTTTATATTATATAATTTAAACTGATTTAATATCATTTACTTTTTTTACACATACGTTACTTTTAAATTTCTCTAGTTATTTTATTTATAATTAACAACTTTAAATGAATTCTGAGCCCTCAAAGATATAGAATGTACAGATTCGATTTTTATATTATAGTTAAAGATAATTATTCAATTTTACTCGTTAGAACGTCGACTCCAAAGAATTGTGATAATATCATTGGAACAAAAAATAATTTCATAAAATAGAAATATGAGAGACCAAATTATCCATGTCAGTTACAAGCGAAACTAATAATTCTACTTAATTTAATATGCATCGTAGCAAAAGAAGTTCGAATTCACGAACTAAAGGAGACGTAATGGATAGGCACTTGACTCTAGGGTTATCGGGTATTCCAATAATCAAAAGTTTCATTAGCGGATGCTTACAAATAATTGTCGTTTCGATCGATAGGTACCTTTTCAATCAAGACTTTACATTTATTACTTTGCTTCTACTTCTTCACATAACGTAAAAAATTCAGATTAAATTGTAGTTATCAAATGAAACATTCCAATTCGACTTGTTTGAAGGAACTATATAATGTTCAATTCAATTCACTAAAATTTTATGCTAAACTACGAAGAAATTTTTTCCCGGATCTAATATTTTGAGAGACATATCGTAGGATATTAATCGTTATTCAATTCCGTTTAATACATCGGTATACTGTAAATGAACGCGTGCATTTACGTTTCCATAAATAATTTCAAGGTAACCGAGCACTTGGTCCCTAAATGAACGCCAGTAATAGTGAGTGACAATTTGGATAATGTACAACGTACGGTAGCCTCGTGGAATGGTATGCTACGATTGCGGAGAACCGCATTTGAATATTACTGCTACCTTGTCATTACTGGATTTTGGTGAATGCGATATATCAGTGCTAGGAACCGTGAAATATGTATACGATCTCGATTAGATCACAATTTAGAGGACAGGATTATGAAACTAATCGTCTATGAAGATTCCTTATAATAATTATAATTATGTTTTCAATTTGGCTTGCGAATTTATTGGGTCAATTGATAATTTTTCGATGTAAAATTTTTTTAATTGGTTGGCTTCTCTATTGGGGTGAATTTTGCGAAATTTTTGAATAAAAAAGGTAAGGAGAGTTTTCTTAGGTGCTTGAGTGTCGAAGAATTCTTTTTCTTCGTGAAAAAATGAATTGTTATAACGTGGAATTTGATTGTGAAGAAATTGTACAACATTCACAACATGGTAGCGCGAATTTTAAAGAAGTTTTCAAGAATGATAATTTTGGGAATAGTTTTATATATATAAAATCTTGAAGACTAGAATGATCAGGTGTCGGTAGCAATTACAATTTCTTTGAATCCCATAAATTCTTGTAAAATAATCCCCCGATCTATTATACTTTCAAGAAGCTTATAAATCAGTCTCGAACAAAGTTTCTAATCCGAGCTTTGAAAGAATTGGGAAAGAATGATTGATGGATGCTGTCAACTTCTCGAGTATCGATCCACCTGCTTATTTAATCGTGCAATTAAAAGCATAATATATGCACTTTAATATTTTATTTATAAATTTTCATATTAAACCCGTCATTTCAATAAAATTCATAATTATTGAATCCCTTCAGGTAAAATTTCCAACAAGCTTTAAGTGACAAAGCACGAATAAGAAAAATGGAAACCCTTAACAGCAGAAATACTGCTGTTAAATCTAATAAATTAAAATATATGACAGACAAACTTCACGAAAGAGAGAATTAAAGTTAAGTTAACTCAATAATTTATAATTTATAAAATATACGTTGAACATTTACTATATAATTTAGGTATAAAGTTGAACACTTGTATGAAAAATTAGAATTATTCATTTTGACTGTATAGAAAGTTCTAGTATTAATTATAATAATGGACTAACAATCAGCTAACTTTTCTAATCACCGGACCATAATTCTTCGTCCAAACTTCGAAAAAAGATCCATTCGATTAAAATAACCGTAACACTTGACAGACTTTAATCGCTACTTCGAGACAATCGCATTTTTATTGATAATGGCCAAATGATAATCGTTTTTGACAAATGGAATTGTTCGAATGACATGAGCCATACAGTGCTATCTCTTTAACACATTGCCTTCTGAACTAAGAAGATTAGATCTTCAAATATTTACGACCGGTGGAAAAGCACGAAAGGTTGAGGGTGGAAAATTATATCGGAGTCTTTACTAAAGCATAAGCTCGAATTCAAGCTGGAATTTTGCGGATGGAGCCTGTACAATTGCGATCGATAAGAAGAGGGTTTTGTTCGGCTGTACGGGGGGTAGAAATTTGCATGCTTCATTTGCTAAAATTTCTATGCAATATTTCTTTTTTACAGGAAGTTGCTTGTAAATTGGAATCATGAATGTTCAAAGTAGCATTGAATTTTGCAACGACATGCAGCGGTTTTGGGTTTCATTATCGAAGTATAGATTTTATAAATAATAACGGTGTTCTCTTTTAATAATTGATTTCTAAGTTTAGTTCTGTAATAGATAAGGTTTTGAAAATTCTACTCCGTGTGGTAAAACAGTATAATTTAATATAATAGGTACAACAGTATATAAGTAATTAATACATGGTACAGGGAATATTGAGATATAATTTTCATGCAAAAAAGAAACCGTTGATATAACTTAGATACTGAAATAATTCTTATACTTCAAAAATCAATTAATCATTTAAGAAATGTTAGATAAACCTTAATCTGGGTGCTTGAATATTAATTTTAAAGTTATTACAAATAATTATTGTTTACGAATTTTCATTTCATTTCTTCTACAAAGAGGAATTACCGAATAATACGAAGTTCTTGGAAAAAAGATTGAAAATTCCATTAAATGTTCCGTCCAATTGTAAATACCAATTTAATAATGGAGATAAATGTCAGAGTGACGTAAATAACTGACAGAACAGTGGGTACACTGTAATTTCAAATTTTAATATTCAGAGTCGTCCAATTTTTAAGTATATAAAGGTGTTGAAACAAGTAACTCTATAATTTTAATATTTCTAGATAGACAGAATTAATTATAATTAAATAAATGAAATTAATTTTGCGAAAGTGAGTTGTATTTTAAAATTTTTAAGAAAATTTATTAATTGAACTCGTAGAAAATTACTGAACAGTGTATTACACAAAAACTAATCGACCGATTCTACATAAATATCGACGCGATGATCCTGAATAATTGAATTTTAATTTCCGTGCAACTTAGCCAACCCTTGTTCAGTTCATTGGTTTGTTCGTTCCCTCGATTTTTTCTCCTCTAGAAGGAAAAAGGGTGATTTATTTGCAGGAGAACAGATAGCCAAATAAATTCCCAACGAAACACACTAGCCGGCCGAAGAAATACGCGTACTTTATCTATATGCTCCTCCACAAATCAATGGTATTTAATCAAAATCTAAGGGTGTCCACCCCATACGGTTTCGCACGTCTAAGCGGAGGGTCTCTCACATAAATTCTCCATTTGCCCCTTCCTTTCTTAGATCGGGCATGGTCAGTATTGTAAATGATCTCCCATTCGAGCAAGATCTGGTTGAATCAAGAGAAACATTTCGAAGGGGTGGAAAAGACAGATATCGTGTGATCCTTGTCGAAGATACGAAGTAAAAGTATTCCGAAATACAAATCGAATAAAGGGAACATGAAAGATTATGGGATTATGGGAGTGATTGTTGAAAAATGAATTTTATCTCTTGATTGAATACTTTCTTTACTGAAAATTGATAAAAATCGTAATGCTAAAACTTTGTATTTAAAAATTATGTATAATTTTCATTGATCAATTATTTAATATGGACAGCAAAAAGTTCTGTACATTTCAATCATTTTAATGAACTTTGAAAAGTTAATTTAATAATATTTTTTCAGTAAATGTAACATTGAAGCTCAGTTTTCTAAATTAATTTAATTTTGAAACATTACTTTTAATGAGTACAATGTTAAGGTTTGAATTTGTGAATTTTATCAGTCTCAATATTATTTGAAAATTAATTTTGTAATGTGATTGTAACAAAGATGATTTCGAATATTGAGCTGAATTTATTAGAATGTTGAAAAACAATTATTTAATGTGGAATAACTAGAATTTGCGTTTCTCAACACGTTTCTTATTTCGATAATTACAGACGTCTTGCGAATAAATGCGATAATTTGAAGTCCCCTGCTTGAGATTAATTATTATGACGTTTTATAACGATGCAATTAAATTCAAACGTGTTACGTGGATATTACGAGGAACGAGCTCTTCATTGAAGAATCTGATGTTTAGGAATTCTCTATCATTACAGAAATGTAATTGTGAATCTAAAGGGGCAGATTTAATTTTATATTTTAAATGAATGCTTGATCTTTGATTCACTCGTTTGAAAATTATATGCAAAAATTAATGTTCTAATGTTTACACGGGAAATTAATTACTCGATTTTTTATTGATGACGTGAAATTAATTTGATAAATTTCTCTACGTTGATTATTTATTTTCATTTAACCACGTCAATGAGTAGAAATATTGATGGATCCTTCAGAAAAAGATATAAAATCGCTCGGAGATTCCAAAGTCAAAGTTAATTGGGTGGAAAATTAGTTTCGACAGAAAGCTATGTCAAGGATACCAAGTCACGAAACAACAAAGGCTTAATAGCTTTAATCGTCAAACAGCAATAATTCCAAAGCTGTAATTAATATTTATCAAATCTTTCTAAATTTCATTGTAGAAATATTTCCCCTAATTAAGCAGTAGAAATTATTCAACTATGCATAGAAACAGAAAATACAGACGTCAAAATATCTAATATTAGCACTATTAATTGACATCACTGTTTCTTAGATACTTCTAGAAACTTCTATGTCAAATAGTATAAGTTTCTTATATTTTAATTAATTGCATCCGAAGTAATATAAATATAAAGCTACGGGAAATTAACACGTTGTATCGGACTAAATTATATCTTAGAAAAACGGGAATAAAGGGGTAAATTAACTGAGTAAGTTTCATTGTTCACATACTGTAACATAATTCATGGAAAGTTGCGGAAAATGCACCTCTAAAGACTAACTTTCCTAAGGAATTCTAAACTATTTTGTCTGTTTTAGTAAGTGTTAGTGGCAATTCAGTTTGTTCAAAGTTTCAAATCTACGTTTTTGCTCTTTTCCCCCGAGTGGCTCTGATAATTTAATTAACAACATCGTTAATTAAGTGTTCGTAAACTAGAAATAGAATTGTCTTCACTGAACTCACTGATCCCTTGCTAAACGTCTTAATTTCTCCATGAGATGTTTTATCTCGACAATGTTTCACTAAGATTGCATTTTACTTTTAAATACCAAGTACATTATTATACTGAAAAATTAGTATTTCTTATAATTAAGTATATTTTACAGTAATTTTCTAGTAGAAAATCTATAGAAAGAGATGTAGAATACGGAAAGAATGTGCGAATATAATTATAATTAAACTTCGGAGAATCATTATAGATTATTATTAAACATGTCTGACACTGACGTGGCAGTGCCATAATTATTGCATAGACGATGGAGCAGATCGATCGTTAGGTAGTTAATTATAGCGATAAGTTCAGGATAATTAACTGCACCGACGGCTGAATTTTTTTATTATCCATCGAACTTATGCTGGGATGATTGAATACGAAATAAACAACGTAATCTGATTATGGTATTTGTCGTTTTAGGTGAATCGTGTGACGTTGCTGCAACGATTTGATTTAAATCGTGACATACACGTTTGACGAGTGGTACAATGAATTATATAAACATCGTGTTTGATTAATTCGTGTATTTACATGAAAAATCGTATGTCAATTGTGTCACACTGTGCGATGTTTGATGTACGTGACTGTGATCTGGATGGAATATAAAACAGTATTATGAACAATTAAAAACGAACACATAACAATTCTATTGGAATTCTTTGTTTCTTTGATTGTAGACACAGATTAAATATATTTCCATTAATACTTTGTTTGCTTTTTTTTTAAATTAAATTTTTGTACAATTTAACATGATGATGCAATAAGAATTTTAATTAGTTTTTGATTAATGTTGCATTGGTAATTGAAAAGTATTTGCATTGCATTCGTTTGTTTTAATAATGATATGGTTAATTTTAGGTAACAAACGAGGAATAATATATGGTCAATTAATTTTTGTGGTTTTAATACCTTGGAATATTTGATATATTAAATGGGTTGTGAATTTGAATTATTAATGGAATTGTAAATTACCCGCATATAAATTTGAGGATTATAATAGAGGAAACAGGAAATCATTAGTTCTGATGTCATCGTTTTAAATACATCGATATTTTTTTTATCATTGGATCGTTACATTGGATAGAATTGCAATTTCAATTTTAATGATGTTATTCGAGAAACTTTATGAATTCAAACGTAATTTTGAAACATCAATTTTGATTGTTTCAACCAATTTAAAAAATTTTCAAAACGTATAACATTCTTTATTGAATTGTTTTCAATCGTGAAATTATAGTTGAAAAAAGTATATCATCCGAGAAATGTAGTCTAATTTAAATGCAAATACAAAAAATAATACTTTTTTGCTTAAAATGTATGAATACGTTTTTTCCAATCAGTTGAAGATTGAAATTTTTGTGGCAATTTTATATTTTGGAAAAAACCAGTTGAAAACTTGAATAATTTTCAGAATTTCACAATAAAGAAGAGCTCGTTAAAAAGGCAGAGATTATGAATTATTTTATTTTGTTTTATTGCAAGCTTTTTTAAAGTAACTTTAATGAACGTGCCATGTGTAGAAAACTTCTAACAACTTTCTTCTTCGAAACTTTATAATTGCGATATAAATTTCGTACAATGTGAAATTAATTAAATAATATCTGGCAATTTCTAAAATTACTTCACCCTTCAAATTACATTTAAATCAAACCGTCGAATTTTATAATCGGATTTTCACTTCGGTCATTTAAATACAGAGGGTGAAAGTAAACGAAATCTCAATCTACTGCAGAATAATTAATCTCTCTTTAATTCTCAACAATCAAGAAGTTAGGTAGTATTTTATTTATAAAAATTATTTACAATTTATCTCAATAATTCAGATTAATTTTACTTGTAACTGTTTAATCTGTAGCCCCAAACAAAGAAACTTTTGTCTACAGCAGCGCTGTTCAATCGTTGGACTTGAAGCGACAGAAAATGATTGTTTGTCGTAAAACAAAAGCCGATTTATTTTATCAAACTACTATTTTTCTAGTATTTTATATACAGATATGAAATCAGAGGAAATATATTAATTCTGTATTCAAACCAACATCATTTTCGTTAAAAATTTACAAAACGTTCAAGTACAGCATTAGTTTTAACAACTTTTAATCCCTTGCCTTACAACACCTCGGAGCTTTTGAAGGGCAAGTAATCCCTTCAATAACCTTCAAAGAGTCCTTAGGTAGATAATATTGAATCGCCCTCACATCTCCTTTACGTTGAAAAACAAAATATAGAAAATCATAATTGGTAATTGTTTAACAGAAAAGTTAAACCACTCTCTGCAAATTAAAAAATTTCTCATAATTTTTATTCTAATTTTAAATAATGAAATTATAACTAATACCTGATTGTTAGGGTCAATAGTAATAAAAATTAAATACATTCGTTTTAAATGACTATATTTCATAAAATTTGCAATACAAACAGACAATTTTCTCCACATCAATCTAACCACCAATACAAAAGTCAATAAATCATAATCCCCCTAGTTCTCCTCAAACTTGATCACCCCAAAAGAAACTTTATAAATCTTTCCACCAGTTAATCATTTGATCCCATAGCATGCAGAAAGAAATGATATCGTAAGGCGAAGGATTAAATTCGAACAGCACCGTTCTATAGCATTGAATTCAAACGGAAGCAATTCCACGAGCAAGAACATGAAAAAGTGATACGTTCTTGTTGTTCTACCTGAGTGTAGGTCATCCAGCAACACGGTTCGACCTGGTTGGAGTCAAGACCCCAAAAATCCAGTTCTTCCTCGAAGAGTGGCCCACAAACATCGGTCGGATAGTGGAGCTTTCCGGTACGATAGTAATTGAGGACCTGGGCGAAGACCCCCGGATGCCTGTCGAAGAAGTACTCGTTGAGGATCGGGTCGTAGTTGGCGAGGGCCTCGGTCAACCTCGAGAGCCTCGTCGCAGGGATCTTTTTGAGGGTTGCTTTGTAAGTCTCATGCCGGATACCGCCCACGTTCAGGACCACGCGGTTTTCCATATCCGGATTTATGAGACTCATTTTGATCACAGCTCTGCTACCGCTGGTCCTGATTAAGAAAAACCCACGCGGCCTGTGGACAAAAAAAGGATTAATTGTTATTAGAAGTGGTTGATCTTTGGAAATTAAACTTAGTTGCAATTAGTAACAAGTTTAGGAAAGTGTATTATAATAGATTTTTGTAACAGATCTTTAGAGTGTAGGAGGTTTTGCCATAGATCGTTTCCTGGTAGTTTTTAGTGTATTGAAATTTATTTATTTATGTTTTGGTTTTCTTGGCTTTGAGTGTTGTGGGTATTTTGTTTAGGATATAGTATTTTAGATTTATTTTGAAGCACTAGCCTTAATAGCCTTTATGGATTAGCCATTAGAGTCCTTATAGCTTAGCCATGATAGTTCTTATAGATTTGATATTAAAGTCCTTTCGAAGTTGCCTTTTTTGAATGATTGAGATCACTTAGTTAGGACTTTTAGTACTGAAGCTTTGATAAATAGTACTGAAGTGGTATCATTATAAAAATATCAGAAAATTGGTACTTTTGAAGGATTAAACTTTGAGAGAAATCCAAAGAGTTAGCACAGAATTCACGTAGAGATTAAAGTGTTAATCGAATCTGCCACAAGATTTAAGAGAAAAGAACGTGGATAAGAAGACTCAGCAGGATTGAACTTATGGTGTCGAGCATCTGGCGTTGACGTTCTATAATAAAACCGTATCGATATTTTAAAGTCCATTAAGTTCAACTCGGAAAGTGAAGATTAAGTCGATCTTAAAATTCTAACTACTCTTACAAATTTTTATCCCATCAAACTGTTCTCTTTTGTACGTGATGTTTTCAAAAAAAAAGAACCTCACGCTGTTTATAAATTCGCGAGCTCGCGTTGTCAACTTTTTCGATCGCTTTTTTGTTCCCTTCATGCGGTAACAAATTTCAAAAATTTCCATAGAACACGTACTCACAGAATCCACGAGCACACTGTTATCGAGTATACAAATTTGTGTTTCTTCGGCACTCAATTCGCGGACATAGAATGGCAGTGCATAGATGTATCTGGCAAAATGAAAACGTCACTCTGATCGCAGCTGCCAGAAATCGACGTGACCCCGCGAAGCGAGCACTTTTTGTCAATTCGTTTGATTTATGGCCATATCGAACATCAATAACGTGGAATTTAATTTTCAGTTGCTTCCCTGTAGAGAACTCTTTCGCTTTTTCACCCCTGATAAAGGGAGATTTTGCGAGAATTATCTTATAGATTGTACTTGCACTATTATTGAATTTTCAATCAATTTCCTTGGGTATTGTTCAATTAAAAATACTGTTCGATTGAAAATTTTTACGAAAACTTATTTATTGAAATTTCATCAATTCACACAATTGTTCCAGAAAGCTCTAGCTTAGACGATTGTCGATGAAAAAATGATTGATTATTGTTGCTAAACACAAAGGACTGTTGGAACTTTGTCATTATTTATTCTTCTTTATCAAGTTTTATGAAAACAATTTCGAACTTGAAACACGTACGGTTTCAATGTATCATGATAATGTTGAAAAAGGTACACCGATCTTTGGAAGGATATACGAAACTGAATTGGGGCAGCTGGAAATACAGGGCTCTTTGTTTTGTCTTTGTACTTTTGCAATTTTCATCTTCAAATGCACGTTAGCTCGCTCGCTAATTTAGAACAAAAATGAGTCCGAGTTGGCCGACGGCCATAGGGAAAATAAGCCGAGTGCCTGATACCTTAGCAATTTAAATAAAAAGCAGCCAACAGTTAAAATCTCGGGGAAAAGGGGGGAAAAGCTGGAGCTTCTGCGAGCCTTTAAGCAAACCCGTTGTTATTTGGTTATTACGATTTCAACGTTTACTTTTCAACCCTTTATATTTTTAATTATGGTCCAAAATGTTTATATATATAGCTGTTATATTAAAGTTTGAAAAGAAAGTTGCATCTTTGAAAATTTATATCTGTAATATTTTGAGTGGTAGCTGTTAAAAATTTGCAATTATAATTGACTTAAAAATATATATTAATCCTTTGGCTTAGCCAAGAGTGAGACTTTTGGTAAAAAAATTTGGGATGTAGACAATAAGCACAACTTCATTCGTATCAAACGTAAACAAAACAAGACGAGTCAGACTCGTGGTCCAATTGTTGTCGATAGCATCTTACTTTAGAAGAGTGTAAACCTTCGTTGCAATCACACGTTTTAGTTATAATTTTCTAAAAGAACTTTCGCGACCGACCTTTCTGTTTGCTATGGCCCGAGTAATCGAGAGATAAGGTGCAGGCCAAAGGGTTAAAGTTGAATGAGAAAGTTTATTAGATGTATAAATTAAAGAGTTATATAATTTCACCAGGTTATTCTCCTGCACTTGTCCAATCAGGTGATTATTAGGAGTTGCAGTGTTAGTTGGAATATTGTTCCGAATTATCGTAACGAAATTGTCTCCCCTATATTTCATGTCGATTACGAGAATGTTAACAACGAATTGCAAATGTTTAGATATTGATTTAATATTGAGAATAGAGTTGTCTTTGTGCAAGAAGTTCGAATTCATTAAATTAGAGACGTTATTTTATAATATCTGTGTTATTTAATTATGAAGCGCCGTTACAATATATTTTAGAAGTTTTCTAATTTTTTCTTTGTTATGTCTCCATTTTTCATAATTGCTAGAGAACTCATCGAAGTAATGTAAATTTATGGTATTTTTCTATTTGTGAAATGCAAAATTTGTATATTTTTATATTGTGAAATGAATACGTAGGTACTTCTTAGTTCTAATTAATGTTGAAGTTATTGAATTCAGCAAGATTGTCTCAAAGGAGATCATGGCTTGCTCTATGGTGCGAAATGTAGACAGTTAAGGGAGGTATGGGGTACTCGATAGTGCAGTTGTCGATCGGAAATTACTGACATAGATTGATAATGGATGACAGGATCTTCTAGATGCTTACATGAAACCATACCAAAGGATTGAATTCAAGTGACATTTCCATTCTATTGAGACTCTGAGTAATGTCGTATCAACTGTCGCCAGATCATAAATTCCATACGAGAAAATGTAATACTTTTCAAATCAGAATGCAACAAAGAATGATTGAAATAAAAATTGCCAGTTCTGCTTTAAAGGAACTTAATAAATTCAGAATAATAAGTTATGGCTTAGCTTTGTTGAATATTTGATTAATATTTGTTGAATTAATAAAGAGTTTCACAATAAATTATATAAAGTTAGGTAGATACACGTACTAAAAAGTAATTTATATAAAAGGAATGATTTACGCCTTGTATCTGCTTCGATTTACGATAACTTCGTGATATTTTATTAACAAATAGTTACGAGAGATTTAATGAATGTATTTAAAATTCTACGATCCGATATTATCGGTAAATTAAATTTTAGTAGGATATTACAAACCAGAAATATAACATTTCTCTTTAATCTGCAATAATATGAAAATATTATTTTAAAAAAACCCTATGAACGATTTCATAAGAACCTTTTAAATTCCAAGATCCAATATTATTGTTCAACTAGTTTTAAATATAAAATATTTGTCTGATGTATTTTTAATCTAAATTTTGTTGCACAGAATTCATGAAGTTCCCTTGGGCATTTTCAGGAGCCAATTTCAAGTAAACAAACCTAATTTAAATGCTTTGCCAGATAATCTAAACTTTTATTTACTTTCGAATAGTAATCGACTATTTACTCTAATTTTAGTTGAAAATTTCCTCGTAAAAATATCACTCTTCATGCTTCACTATATGATTTTATCACTCTCACAATTTTCGAAGTTTTGACAAATATTTAAATAGATTTGACATATATTTGAATGAATATTATTTCAATGTGAATAGTATCTGCACAAACAGACCTCATACTTTCCTATGCTTTGACTTTATCACCTGTTTTTATTTCAACTTTTTCATTTGAATGAAAATTACTTTGTTTTTTTTCTCTGTTTTTCTCTATGCTTGATACACACGGCTCTGTTTGAAGCTAAAAACTTTTATCTCGATTTGATACGGGAAATTAATTGAATTAACAAGAATTCAAATACTATGCGAACGATCTCGTGTTCAGGGAAAGAGAAAAAAGTTTTTCTTTGATCTTCAGTAAATTGAGCTTAATTTTGTATGAAGGATTTTAATTGCAAAAAGAAATTCTCATTTGGAAAATGGCGTGAATGATGACACATGTTCAATGCATTGCCATTATTTCTTTATTTCTTTATTAAGTTTGTTTGTTAAACGCAAATTAATATTACGTCTTTTGAATGCACAAACTTCACATTGTATTTAAATCTGACGATTTAAACAAATTGAAATATTGAACTGCTAATTGAAATATTTTTAAAACTTTTCTGCAATAAAATAACTGGCTCGTATGATTTTATTAATTTAAATTCATATCATTGGATCAAGCAGAAAAATTAAGAGTTTAAAATTACTGAACCGTTGACTCTCCTTTCCTTTTCTTTTTAGTAGTCTTTTTAATGGATAAAGTTAATTTATTTTCGGTACGAATTAAATAATATTTATTCAGTAAAACTTTAACATTCTTCCGTGTCGTTTTAATATTAATTCATGTCAGTAACTGTTATTACAAATTGTTTAAGCAATCTACTAAATTAATTATTACACTTGCAGCATTGACTTTGTTAAATCAATTTACAAACCCATTCATTGGTACTTAAAGAAAAATCTTTAGAAATTCCATTTATTAATTATTCAGACATTCATTTCATTTACTCCCTTCTTGTATGCATTCCAATGCATACGTTTCAATTATTTTGTTGGGATAACGTGCAGAACAATGATCCAACTCAAACATATGCCAGGTCTAACCCAAACGTAGTCCACAATTAACCCCGCACCTAAGTCCACACCTACCCCACACGCCTAGTCCACGCCTAATTGGTATCTAATCCTTGTTCAACAAACAGTTTGAATACAAATGTTTTTCTAATTTCATATAATTTAATTGGTTTCCTCTCATTATACTGCAAATATTAAGCAGCATATTATATCCTAATTGATATCGAAAATTAGAAGAAATAAAATGTTGAATGTGTCGCGACTTGGAAATCAAATTGAGATACTTTTTACCCATCACCTACAATATAATAATGTTTTTTAATAAAATAGATTACAATCATAGCCCTTTGCAATAATGTGATATTAAATTCCGAAATTTTGTAAAGAAAAATAGTAATTGTGATTTTTCAATTTAATTTCCATGGATGCGTACAATTTTGAATGAAATTAAATTAATTTCAAACTCTGATTACTGGCAAAAAGAGAAGAGAAATGGTTGATATTTTTACAGTATTATTTTATCAAATGTCTAAGAGAGTTTGTGGAAGAGTTATATCATAGAATTTCATTGGTTCTCGGAGACTGATTGTATAATAGGAAATTTAGAAATTAGGTTGACAATAAATTTTGTCGTATAATCGGCTTCAAGGATGTCAAAATAGATTCGATTTACCTTCGCTCCGAATAAACCTGAGAGATAATCCGAATAACAGCCATTTTTCTCCATGATATAACAAGACTACCGCTATCTCGGCACTGAATGGAAAATCAATTTTGAACTCGATTCGCTTTAGTTCTGGACTTCTAAATTGTTACGTGATTGCGGGACAATTGGGTTTTACGTATTTTCTTCTTTATCGCGACACGTGATACAAATATAATCGTACAATAAGGGCTTCAGAAGTTCATGCGATTTTAACTGGCGCTTAATGCAGTCTAATGAGAAATAAGAATATATAATTTTTAAAAAATGTAGTCACGCGGTCTCCTTCTTCTTTTCGATATAAAATTCATGCGAGACATTAAGCTTCCTTAATTACGCTCAGTAAATTATACGGTCATTATGAAATTGCGTTAAAAAGGCCACCATTTTCGCTGGGTAGAATTTCGTGATATTTCGCTTTAATTTCTTCAAATTTACGAATTAAAAATGCATTAAAAGTAGCATTACTTTCATTTTGAATCCTAGTATAATTTATGAATATTTAGCTTATAATTATCCTGAGATTAGCATTTAATTTTTGCAGCTAATTTCAGGAATAAAAGTAAAGCAAAATCTCATTAGAGATAAAATAATATTAAAATGTGTACAATATGAAATTTTAGAAAAATCTGCAAAAGTAGTACTCTTGAAAAATCGATTAATAAACAGGCAGAAATGCATTTAAATTAATGAATAAATGCAGAAAATAATTCCTCGTGCATAAAAAACATTCCAGATAGAAACATTTTGGCAGATTTCTGACAATTTAAAAGCGTTATTTTTAATGTTAATCCAGAATTATGTAAAGATACGTAAAATTCCTTTTAGAGTTCAACTTTAAGATGGTTTTCACGGCTTTTCTTTAAGGTGTCGGACATGCCAGTACATTAAAAAAACGTGCCGCGGGGTAGTGTTGATTTATGCAAGGAAACGTTGTTAAAAATCCTCCGGCGATATAAGTTCATTCAGGTGGTTTCATTTTCAATCTTGCATTCCCTTCTTCCCCACTCATAGTGAAAGATTTCCATCATACTTCTGTACTTCCGTTTTTATCTTTTGTACGATTAAAAATCATGAAATACTAGTAAATTGTTACAAGTCTTATATCTAGACTGCGGATGTTTATGCAAATTGCGAGCTTCACAAATGCAGGTGAGACAGGAAAACCTATTTAGGGATTTATTGCACTCAATAAATATTACAACAAATACCATACTTTGGATATTTTAGATATATTTTTATATTATGTTCTTTTTGTATATTTTAGCCGTATTTAATTTGTCATAAATGCATAAAAATCTGCAGTATACTTATATCAATTCGTGTCAATTTATCATATTAAATTTTTTAACCATTTTTCACTGATACACAATAGCTGATGAATTCATAGCAAAGTAAAGAATAAAAATTGCTCCGATAGAATTCTATTTGCTGTAGGATGCAATCGTTGCCGAAGAGTTTAATGCCAAATGTCCTAACAGATTTCCAATCAATGTAACAGTAGTTCTGTGACCAATTGGAAGCCTATCGGGAAGGCTGGCATTAAACTCTTCAGCAAGTGATCACTGTAGGTTTACCATTCCTATTATTTCTACCTCAGTTACTCTTCGAAACAATCATCGAGAATGATAAACGGTCATCGAGTACCTATTTAGATTGTTGACCAGGATTTTATAATTTCATGCAACTACATTCTTCTGTGATATTTTTGCTGGTTTCTGGATTGGGTAACTATACTCATTTTAGTGTTTATAAATCATTTCAACTGTTATAAATCATATAATGCGATTAATTATGAATATGTTGATTATGAGTATTAATTTTTTATTTATTTAGCTGTATTTGTAATAATTTCACAGTAGAGATGAAATGGAGGGAATAAAATAATACTTTATCTAATCTTAGGGATGTGAAAGATTAACATTTTCGATCAGTGGTAATAGTTTTTGATTAGAGTTTCTCAAAGTGGATGGATTAATTTAATTTAAATCTCTATTAGTTTAGATTACAATTATACAGTTTCGAATATATTAATTTCTAGGTCATCACACCTTTGATTAATGTAAAAACCTGACGACGAAAGTTACTCCTGAAGTTATCATACCTCTTTCTATTATTTTAGTCTGATATATTTGTGTCCTACAAATTAATATATTCAAATGTATATAATTATCAAAAAGACAATAGCACCAGTAGCTTAAAGTGTCCAAAACAAGAGAAGTTAACCTTCAGTTGCTTCTATTTTTATTAATAGTCAAAAACCTTAATTTTCAAGGGGTTCAGGATTTCCACAAATTATTTTTACCAGCGTTAAAAATCATTTCAATAAATTTGCACAAGTATCGGCAGATAATTTTTCCATTGATGTAAAAAAAAACGTTTAAGCGACTCTCACCATCCGAATAACAGTGAGACCTTTTAAATTCAAATGAACGACTTTATTACCTTTCAGAAAACAAACGGGAACAGAAAAGTTCTCAGTCCCCTGCCGTCGTCGATTGAAATAGATTCACGATATCGGTTCGGGAAGATCGATTGAAAAAATCCCGAGCGAAAAATCTCGAATTCTTTTTTCCCTCCTCTTCAATCACAGGAAAGTCTTCGTCGTAAGAAAATTGTATGAAAATGAATCGGATAAAAGTGGCGGTGATCTCTTGATGCGCATTCAAAACAAATGCAAATTCCATTTGCATACTTGAGTTGTCTTTCATGAAGAAGTTATCTCGTGAGTTTTACATAAAGCGAGTCACTTTCATCAATTAAATTTAACTGATACTTTTATCATTGATTCCTTATCTTTATTTCACGTAGAAATTTCAATAGATAAAGGAATAAATTAAATTGAAATATTCATAGATTTATAAGAATTTATTTCAACGAAATCCATGATGCTATTGTTATTTATACAATGTATTCAATTATTTATTATTTAATCTTTGAATTCTTCAATCTTCACTGTCTGAGTGCAAACGAACGAAGACGAAGGTTTTCACTGTTTACGGACAGCTTGAATTTAAAAATTCATGGGCGGAGGTTGCCTTCTAATTTCAAAAATGAGACTGTCGTGCTCGCGATGACAAAAGAAGGGAAAAAAATAATCTACAAGTGGTTTTAACCTCAGCCAGTGTGGTCGAGAGGGTTAAAGCATTCGGACTACTTCATTCTCGGTCAACGTTCTCTACGAACCACCTGCCAACGTGATTCTGCGCTTGTCTTCCACGTCGTAAATTGAGTTTCACTTCCGGAGTTTCGAGAAACGTGTCCTGTAACTTTAGTATCAACGAACTCGAAGATTTCTTTGAATTTCCAGAAACCGTGCAAAACCGTTGGGTTTTTTTTTCATCGTTTTAACGATCTGTTGAAATTGTAACTTTCATTTTGTGATATTAATTAGGGACAATTAGTACCTTGAGACTTTGAGCAATTGAAGTTGATGACTGAACTGAAGTTTAATCGAAGAATTGCATTTGCGCGTAGTTCCAAATGATTATGTTAATAGTGAAACTGTGGATCATTGATTTACAGCTTCTGATTATTGATGGAAACTAGTTTTAGTTGTAAATGGTACAAGAATTAGAGAGCAGATTTTCTATCAATTTTAATTAACCCAGGATTCAATTGACTGAGATGACAGAATATTTCAAGATGCTGTGGCATTAAATTGCAAGATATTTTAATGTAGATATTTACATGCAGTTCTGAAGTATAATTGTATTTTTACTTCAAACAGTTACTTTTTACTTCTGACTGGTAATTAAATTAACCCAAGCAGTTTCTCATTTTCGAGACATTATTAGGACATTTCTCAGCGAAATTATAACTTTTAATTGTACTCTGCAACTATAGTCATGCACATATGTGCATAATAGGATCTTCAAAACTTTGGCCATCCAGTATCATCTAATTTGTCACTAAAACTCATTTTCGCATCTGTTACGGATACCCGAGGGATTAATTAATTAGACTAAAAAGCTAACCATTCGTCTGAGCAGAATACGTAGATAGAAAGATTTTTCAAGGAAGTGGACGCAAAGGAAATAATTAAATTCCATTATGATGAATAGAACAGTAATTGAATAATTCCTGAAAAGAAGGGCAAGGTAGTATTATTCTGGTTGAAATTAGTCGAACGAAAATATTTAACAGGGTGTAAGTAATTAAACAATTTCCTTATGAACGAACAAAAACGTAGTAAGATGGTTCGTGCACCAAGAAAGATCTTAATGGCGCCGGACAACGCGGGGATATTAATGAAAGGAAAGATAATTAAATTATTTCATCGCAATTGAATGAAAGGACGATTGAATAATACCTAACGAGGAGAAACTCTTCGTACTAACAAATTACCCTGAGCATATTACGCTTCGCATAATTGAACTGTTTATATAATCATTTTGAACAAGCGTTATCTTATTTTATTCCTGTAGTTACCAATTAAGCAGCTTCTGGTCATTTAAACTTATTATTGATAATTACTTAATACTCTTAATTAATAAAAGAATATATATGATTGAAATTGTATTTTTATCCAGCTTTCTAATATAACTTGAATTTCTTATATTTTTAGTAAAATTGCAAATTAAAATTTGTTGAGATATTATTATGGCTGAAGTTTATATACTTCTACTATCATGTTACTAAATTATAAAATTCGAGAAAAGATTTACATACAATTTTACCTTCTTATCACCTGGATTACTAATTAAAATAAGTATTTCACCCTTGCTGATACTTAGAAAATACTACACAATTCTATAACACTAGCAAACCACTTAATTAAAATATTGTATTTCATCCAAATCTCAATTCCCCTATCCTGTCAAGATATATAATTAACTTCAACAGGAAAGTATTATCCTTCCTGAGATTTAAAGACGTCTCTACCCTCTCACGTTACTTAATCACAAAATTTCATTCTACCCAAATCATATCAATGACCCTAAAAAAATATATATTCCATACCATTACCCAAGAACGTTATCATTTATATATTACCAATTAAAATGAAGATTCCACCCTCGCTGAGATTTAAAAAACCTCCTGACTTTTAGAACACTCTCAAGTAGCTTAATTAAAAGACATATTTTTTTCTAATTACGAGTACCGTATTTAACTAAACGACCGAAAACGATTTATATTTAGTAGCGACGGTAAAGCAAGTGTATTATACATTAAAACGAGGGTTCCACCCTCGTCGAGAGTCCAATTGACGACTACTGAAATGCTAAAGTGAAGGTAAGATCGAATTCTAGGTCGGTACACGTTTACTCGTTTCACCATCTATGACGTCACCGGCGGATTTTCACGTGTGCATGTGCAAATACGAGCGAATTCATGTAGAACGTTGTGTTTGTCAACCGGGGTGCATTTGTTCGGAATGGAGAACAGTGGGACGAAACTGATGTTCACGTAACCCTGCTGATCCACGCAACACACCAGACAATTGGAATGATACTTTTAACGCGATTAGGAAGAACCATTAAGAAAATTAATGGCCCAAAATTGATCGTTTTAATATTATATTATATAGAATATTTATTCGAATAATTGGACGGGGAATTACTATTTATTTGGAATTTTAGAGCTTGTTGATCTTTGGAAGACAGGTGAAATGACAAGTTAAAACTATCTACGTTTTATGTGTTATTTTTAAATAGCTGAAAATTATGATTAAGTAAATAATTTAGGCATTTTAAGATAGAAGTAGAATATTCGTTTTATGGCTGTACTATTGTTATAAATAATTTAGGTATTTTAAGATAGAAGTAGAATATTCGTTTTATGGAGAATTTTTAGAGAAATTGGGAACCGGCCACTTTGACTGGTTTGGTTGTAATTAATTTGTAAAGAGAATACAAATTAATCGGATAAATGAAGGATGTTGGGATGTTTCGAGACAGGTTTTGCCATATTTTTTATGCTTCTGAGAGCACACTGATGGGTTATAATGAAGTAGATGTTGAGAATGGTGTAGATTAAAGAATTTAAAATTGTATTATTTAGAATGTGTTTTAGAAGAGTTGAACAGTTAAAGTTGGAGTCAAAGTATCTCCTTTATCGTTAGCACCTTCGAGTTTAATTAGCGCAATGCGTGATCTTTGACGATTATACGTTACCTGCAAAATTAGCGTGGCACTAAGCCAAGAATAACAGCATTAAAGTAGCAACGAGCGGATGGATTAAAAAGAATCTAGAACGGACGGTAGTCTGATACTTCCAACATTTCATTTTACGCACTACGTTTCTCAGCTTTTATACTTTTTTTTGTTCACTTCCTCCTGAAAACTCTTGCGTTAACACGTTCACTGCGGCAGTAAGCTAAGAGAATCGCTATATTTCATCGTTAAGTTATGTTTTTACTAAACATGCTAGTCTATTCTTTTTTACACTTAGTTTCTGAGAAACAAAGATGAAGGTTGTTATGAAACGATGAAGGAACTGGTAACATAATTAAATATTTTAACAGCCTTATTTGTCAGACATGTCGGACGTGAGAAACTCTGCAGAACTACTGTGGCAATTAACGTGTTAAACATTCGAGTACTCTGAATTTCTCGAAATTCTACCCACACTATTTTATTGTAACATAAAAATGAAGATTCCATTTGAATTAACAATTATTCAATTTTAAAATAGTAAATAGATTTAAGTCTCTTGTTGAAGACATTTGTATTTTTTTTTTAAATTGTGGCTGCCATATATTCGCAAAAGTGAGAAAACGATTTATATTTAACAATGACAGCGAAGCACGTGTACTCTATATTAAAATGAGGGTTCCACCCTTCCTGAGATTGAGGCCTGACTATGGACGCTTAAATCATTCTCGAGTTACTCGATCAAAAAAATTCAGCTTCATAAAATTGTCAACCCCATACCTTGCAACCGCGAAAAAAATTTATATTAAATATCAACAGCAGTGTACGAGCACCCTACATTAAATTAAAGGATCCACCCTATACATCTAAAGCGAAATATAAACGTCTAAACATTTCCCACCGGAATTCTATTATTTACAATAATAAACCCCATATCTCCCAAACAACAGGAGTCTTCCTATTAACACTAGAACTACCGGCCTCAAATCTAACATATTTTAATAAATTAAATGAGTACTTTGAAAAAGGGGGAATCAAGCGGCGGAAAATTTGATGGATTGAGTGATTTATGTTTATTGATATAGACATAGAATATTTATCCTATGACTCTCATGTAAACTCGGAGAATTTTTTGAAAATATTGTGTACCAGTCATTTCGACTGGTTTGGTAGTTCTAGTGTTAAATATTAACATCAACAAACATTACATTCTTCTCTCTCTCCTCATTCTATTAAAATAAGAAATTCCACCCCAAGATCTAAAACAATCTCACCCCCTAAATCTCCGTTAAAATCGATCGATCAAAACTTGTCAAAATTCTTCATCCCCCACCTCCGCAATCGAACAGCCAAATCAGTGTTAAATTGTAATGAAAATTATTCATCCCCTGTTACAAATAATCCAAAAATCTACAAACACCCCTTCGGTTATCTAAAGCAGAATATACAGTTCTATCACGGCCAACAATAACTTCTATTAAAGTCAGTCCGGGTCGGCAAGGTTCAGTAACTCGTGACAGGGGGTAAGAGAAAGTCAGCGTTTAGGGTAGCAGGTTAGTGACCACTGTCGCACAGGACGCATACGCAAAGGCACGCATGTTCACCAACACAGACCGTTTGAGTTACGAGCGTAACGTGGATTCTATGAGGTTGTACGAGCTGGTTTGCAAGTCGGCCTTAGCGGCAACGGTGGTGGCGGCGGCAGTAGCGGCTAGCCCCTTGTCGCGAGAATCGATAGTCTGCGTGCACGAAACGCCGATAAGCGCTCGGTACGCCCAACGACATCGCCTTTACGATTCCTCATTTCGATCTTTTTTAAGCCGCAGACCAACCGGCGACAGAGCTTGCCCGCCGTGGAACCGACGAGCTTCAACGACTGCCTGACGGATGATCAAGAGCGAGACACCGACAATTGGTCAATCCGATAAATCAATGAACAAAAATACTCTTCCTCTCTTACCCTTTCCACGTAAGAAGAGTTAGAAGAATGTACAGTATGAGAAAAGGAAACTATTCGAATGGACTGTGGATAAGTCTGGCGAAAGGACTTACTGTGAAGTGTGTTTGAAGTACTTGAGATTCATTCTGATAGTAAAGGGTTTAAAGGAAGTTACGAATTGATGGACGCAGGAACAAGGAAGTAGAACACTGCATCATGGTGAGGTAGATAGATAGAATCTACGAGCAATCGACCTCATTTTTAGAATAGAAGTAGAAGAACAGCAAGTGTCTTTGAAGTATCCAAAACAGAGATGCCCAATGTTTGAAGAACTTAGAAATTCTCATTCTACATTCTTAGATTTGAAAGATACACCGAAATGAATTCCAGAAGTTATCGAATCTTTGAAAAACTCAGATTACACCGCTCTATCAATTGCTAACTTCGGATCAACCGGAACGACACGAAGGTACAGCGGAAGCGTCGAGTAGCCGAAAGGTACTCACCCGCGGTCGCGGTCTCTTCATGTCTCGGGGCTCCTTCGCGGCATCTCCACGACACTATTTCATTTCCGCATCTTCCATGTCGATGCTGACAGCTACGATGGCGCTAGTCGAAGTACACCGATGGCGTACAGTAGCACAATGGACACAAGCTTTTCCGTCTAGTCAAGATTCCACGGCGTATGTATATAACACCTGAGTGTAGAGCCGGGTTCCCAAAGTGGAACGTGGGGTGAAGTCACGATAAATACGGGTCCACCCTCTGTCGAGATCAGACGGACATGCTTTCCCTCCGTATGTCCTTGAGTCTTTGATTTTACAACTACTCGTCCTTTCTCACCGGTTCTCACCGTGGCACAACTAGACACGAGGAAGGGATGATCATCATTATCTGTCGCGCGGCTCGTTGTCCCGTGCTTCGTTGCTGATGGCGAAAGCTCTCGGGGTGTCTCGGCTGGTGCGCGGATCTGAACTGACCCCGAACGAAGCCGCCGTTTCGCTCGCTCGAGAAGACGGCGAGGACACCGTAGCGGGGAGGGTGTCGTACGGGGGTGGGAAAATGATGATGGAAGGGATAAAAAGGTAGAGGGAGGAAATGGTGGCGCGCGCAGAGCCTCCAGTGCGTATGCGTTGGGGTAGTCTCTACGACGAGGTACCACGGCAACTTGAAAGCGGAGGTGTGCTTTTTTGGGTTACTCGGAAGCAGCGATTTTTTTCGGAGGTCGGCTTTTACGATTGTTTTCGCTTTCTTTTTACCGGGGAGATGGTTTTGAAACGGTGTCGAGTAGTTAGAGGGATGGGTATCTCTTTTGCGGGAGTGAGAGGGAGAGCGTTTGGATTTTCGGCTTTGTACGAGGGGGAAATGTTACTTATCGATGGTAGAGGATGGTAATGTTACTTTGTCCTGTTAACGCGTGCTGGGGGGACACTTTTAGTGGACCCAAGGGTGTAATTGAATAATTGGTGAAATAATTAAAATTGTCGGGTGTCGAGAGAACTTTAATCCTGGGGAAATGTTTCAATGAAAAGGAGATTGAGGTCTCGTTTTAGTCTTTTTGGTCCTGTTTTTTTTTAACGATTAGGAACATTTCCCTTTTGTTGAGATTACTTCGTTAAAGGGGGATTTTATAGTAATTTTTAAACTTTATTAACAGTGCTTTTAATATTTTGAACAATTTGCGGTGGAGCGATATTTTGCAGAGTAGATAATTATATTAGGATCATTATATTTGCAGATAAATTACTGATTGAAATAATAATACTGTGCAATGTTTAATTGCTTACTATATCGACGAATTAATTATCGAAAAGAATAGCCAAATGTGCGTGCATTGATAAATTGAATGTTTTAATATTGTTTGATAATTGATACAGTTGACTAGAAAAAAGGTGGAAAATAATATTGCCACCCTTTGTTCTTGGCAAATATCTATATTTCTATACAAATTGCAATTCCGCTTATTTGTTTGCCATATCCGACGAGAGAAACACTTCGTAATTTTAGTATTCCGATTGCAGCCACGGTAATAATATCAAAGCATTTATATGCGGTCGAGAAACCGAGCGTAACGGTATTAAAACTCAGAATTCAAAAATTATGCAGCAGAAAACACATCGCTTACACGCTTGAAATCATGTGCAGGGTTCTTGAAATTTTTTTTTCTCGTAATACAACGTAATTTTGACAAGAATTAAGTCAATTTGAATAAAAAAAAAACAAATGCAAGGGCTACTTCTTTTTTAGATTTTTTAAATCTTCTGTTATGCATTGCACTATTTTTTTTCTCTTCTTTCAATTATCTCTAATTCATCGTAATCGAATATCGTGATTCTTTTTTCTCCGAAGATATAGCTTATAGATTTTTAATAAGCAGCCAAGTCAGAATAGATAATTATCAGGGAAAAAATTTGCAATATATTTTTTGAATGGCATGCCAATTTTTACAAACAATTTTTTTTTATGCTATAAATGATTTATAGGTAATAGGGTGAGAGGAGATGAATCTGTAAGCGTTAAATCAAGTGGTTAATTAAATCTTCCCTCCGTAATGGTTTTAGTTAGATGGAAATATCCTACGTTGATGTCATCATTTGAGAAAAGCCTGATCGCTTCGTAGGGGTGAGATTGAAACATTACCTCTGGTACAATGAAGAAGATTCTTCGTTCGATCCCTCGTACCCCCTTGAATTCCCTCGATAATATTTCTCTTTTTATTATGTTCGGATGGTGTGACAGTAAAAAAAATGTCGGAATTATTTCAAGAGAAATCAGCTATGATCAAAAGTAATTTAATTTGTGTCAACATAAAACAGCAAATATTAACACCAGAATTATCAATGTTAAATCAGTTATGTATAAATGTATCAAATAATTACTTTGATAACAGAGAAATGACGTGGCAGAGAAAATGATCAATTAAATAATTAATATTTTATGAGATAGACGTAGAATATTTACATCTCCCTTTATAAATTATGAACATTTTTCTAAGAGATTAGAAACCAATTGTTTCTTCTACTGTCGAACATATATTTGCATTGACCATAGCAAAATAACTAAACAATTCGATGATACGTTTCATTCCGTGACAAAAAGTATTATAAAAGACATAGAATTTATTTTTTTACGTATTCTGTTCTTTCTACAATTACCGCATCGAATTAACACTAGATTTACCAGCGTGAAATCTATTATATTTAAATATGTTAAATATGTACCTTAAAGCAAGGAAAATTAAGACGTGGGAAAGATGATAAATTCGGTAATTTATGTTTTATACGATGGACGAAGAATATTTTTTCTACGGCTCTCTCATAAACCAGTAGAATTTCTTGAAAAAATTCTGTACCAGTCATTTTGACTGGCTTGGTAAATCTAGTGTTAATAATACTTATTCAAGTAAGTTTAGATCCAAAGGTCTTCAACCAATAATTTAATCGAAGCCCGTAGCAATAATAAAACTCCCCAAAAAAGAGGAAAAAGAATAACAGAATCAAAGTTGAATAAACCTTCGTAATTCTGCACATAACACGTGTGTTTCCTTCCCCTTTCCGCTTGACGTCGTTACTACACCCCTTTTCTACCACCCACCCACCCTCTTTCTCGACGAGGCGCCAACGTCTTAAAGGGGGTGTCGTGACTGAGACTTGCTCGATGACGAGAGCGACAACGATCGATTCTGAAAGCTCTTTTCGTATCTCGGCGAAAACGACGGAGATCGCACGCTCTCGAAATAAAGTCTCTGCCTTTATACCTTTCGCCAATTTCTCACCATTCTTTCTTCGTCGATCGAAACAATTGAGTTTTCTGGAGCGTTTCGTGTCCGTGAATTCTATACACCAGATACATGAATGTTTTTAGAGAAAAAATTGTCGAGTGTTTTTATATATTATACAAAAAAAGATTTTAATTATTATACAATCGTTCAGTTAAAAAAAAATTTTCTAAATGGCTTTTCAAAGTATCGTTGTTTTAGTAAAAAAATGTTTAGGGGAGATTTCAGTGTGGGTTTGATATTGATAAAAAAAATTTAATTGTGGAGGTTCTATCTTTTGGATTAAATAAAGTTCGATCGAGATGCGAATAGAGAAAATAAATCAAAAGAGTGAAAATTAAACTTTTTGAAGGGGATGTTTAATCAAGGAGGATGACGTTTAATTAGATAGGAAGTGATTTTAATTGATAGTTTCGGGAATCTTCACCGGATTATTGGGAATTGTAATTTCCATGGGTTTTTCAACGTCGACAGATGAAAAGGTCTTTTGTAAGATAATCATCTTTTTCATCTCTCCTCGCGCACCCCTTTTCCACTGAATTAATGCCTATAACTTCTCTGTTCAGGACGTAAGCTTTCAATTAATTTTCCTCCGGTCTCTAATTAATTGATATTTCGTGGCAAACTTGTACACAAGATTCTTAGGCTCATTACAACTTCTGTTAGATATATTTATCTCGTAGAAAGAATTGTCGCAGGGTTGCAGACTTAATTTTATTTTTTAACCGATTCGTGGAAATATTTGCAACATAATTTAAATGTAACGAAAGTTTCAAATTGTAAACTCTCAGTGTATGTACTTTAATTTTACTTTACCTCATATTGAAAAGTATAACAAAGTGTTTGTTATGTTGGAAATTTTAATTTGCAAAATGCACGGCATTAGACACTTTTTTACCTATACATATTTTCATCGTTGCAAGTTGCGGCAATTTTTTACCTCTTCGAATTCGCGAAGTGTAAATGAACTTATTCGTTCGGGAAATAAACCAGGCAAATTCTCCGACCTCATTTGCCATTTATAAGTTGAAAGTATAAGCATATGAAGATCTCCTAATCAACCATCGCAGTAACTTCAAATAACAGACTAAATAAAATAAATACCCAACTTAAACTATTAAAAAAATCACCTAAACAGATATCTCAAATTGTAACAAAAATTATGTAAAAATTATAAAACCTTTTTCTGCAATTCTCTTCAGTAATAATTCATTTGCAATAATAACGCTTTCGTTCAGCACAAGTCCGTTAAAAAAATTCTTCGCGGAAAAGCTCGATCATTTGACAAAAGGAACCGAGGTACACGATAATAATACTTCTGTCAGCTGTTGTTACTCGATGAATATAGAATGCAGTATTCCAGGCAGTTTTCCACTTCCTGCTTTGTTTACGTAAAACATACGACAGAGGAATGTCGGACGACGTTAACGCAACACAATGTTAAAGTTTAGTTATATCGTGGACAATGTTGCTTCCCTGTTCTATTTTCACGTGAATATTATAGCAAGATAACATCTGTTACGACAAGTCCAACCCAGAGGGATATGTATTTATATTTATATAACGTTGTTACATGCAGTATCGTCTTTTGTTTGTTGTTATTGCGCAGAGTGTTATTCGCGGTTGGCTATGAAAAGCTGTTACGATATGCAATTTGTAATTTTGCTCGAAATAACCATCATTTCGATTTGTTTTATTTGAAATTACGTACGTGGAATTAAAATTAGATTCACCGTTTAACTCTTGTTTAATTTCGCCTGGTTTTAACTCTATTTTACAATTTTTAACTAAATACAGGAACTTTTAGTATTGCTTTTTTAAAACTTATATTAGTATGTTACTATAGAAAATGTAGAATATAGCGAAGTTTAACCCTTTGCGGTCCGAGTTATTTTATTAATTTTAGTAGCGAGCTAAATAAAATTAATTGTACAATATTTTCTATCATTAGTTATTCATTTTTTTAAATTATATCAATAATTATAGGTATTGACGGACATTTAGGTGATATTACAAAATCATTGTAAAATTGGAAAGTCGATATTAAATTGTCAGAAAATCAAATCAAATGAAAATCTATGTCGAGTACCGCTCGACATAGGACCGCAAAGGGTTAATTCTTCTGTCATTGTCTTTGGAAAATTTATTAATTTTCAAAACTGGGTAGTATTTCAATTTATATAGTTAACATTTTACAAAAATTGTATTCACTATTGGTACGACGAACCGTCGAGCATCTATTAAATTCAATTTAATCAGGACCTGTTCTATCATCGAATCACGTCGAAACAATCGATCCGATACTCGTAATAAATTTCTCTTTACATTTAAATGCCTGCATCGTGTCGGTCTGTTAGGTTCGCAGCACCTGCGACGACGAATCCACGATTTATGCAAACTCATCGGAATACTCATAGAAATCGCGTCAACTCGTCGATAAATCGACCGTTGGATCTGTGTCGCGCTTATAGAAAGAACGTTCGACGATTACAGCCGGCTATCTGACTTTCCCTGTGACAGCTTACAACACGGAATGTGGTATTTAATCGATTACAAGTCGACACGAAATGCCTGCCGCCGAACCCCCTTTTTCATACACGAAGAACGCCCAGGAAAATTCGAATATACTTTGCCATGTGAATTTCAAAACTCAATCGAACCACTGGCCTATTTTGGATCGTACTTATACTTATTATTAGATGTTTATGCTAATGGGAATTTTCTAAATACGATAAAACAGTGGCTGGAGGGAGGACAATGGCAGTCTTATGATTAGATGCGTAAGCTCTTGTCTTACGATGTTCTTTGATTGTGTAGCCCATTGTTATGAATTAAACTGCTAAAGTAGAAAATTTGTTTAATGACAATGTGTTCCATTGAATTTGTTCAATAATTAATATTTAGGAAATTCCAATGTGTTTTTTTTATTCAATATTTCACAGTGATCTTTTATTCGATTTTTTCTGTAAAGATTAAATTTCAAAGGTCAAAATTGTTTAAATGAATAGTTTGATACTTTTAGATTTCAATCCGATTTATAGTTTAATTTGCATCAATACCTTATGAGAATTTCAATTAGCTTCATCACAGTTAGATTATACATTATCCAATTGGCAATATTATCGAATTTCAACAATTAAATATTGTTTATATGCAAGTATAGAAGCTCCTATTACCTATTATGTATCACATCTAATTAATATTCACAATAATATCCTAAGTTTCAAGTTTATTGAGAGATACTGCTATTATTTTGCGATTTATCCTATATAAATGGATTCTACTTATGTGGGGTGGCTTTGACGACGAAGATAGAATCTTCGACACATAAATAATGGGTTTGTGTTCGAATTTCCTTGGTATTATTTCTGGAAAGAGAAAGTCTTTTGATTTGTTTAAAAGTATATAGAGTTTAATAAAAATAGATGAATAAATAAAAACTGTAAGAATGATAAAGAGATCACTGAAGTCGTCTGTGAGCGTAAGTAATTAGTATATTTTTCGTATAGTTTCAAAAATGTAGCGGAAATGCCCTGTTTTTTTCAAGTTTTTTAAAATGTTTTGTTAAAAAATATGTCAAAAATTGAAGGTATCATTTCAATGAATCAAAGATAAAATAAAAACATATTTCGGAAAGCACTGAATACAGCGATGAAGTGAATGAAATATCACATTCAATTTGAAATCTGCCTGAAAAGTTATATTTCAAATCAAACAGATTAAAAGTCTAACAAAAGAAAATGCAACATTTTTTTGACACATAATATATTACACATTTTCAATAAAGACGTCATTTCAATCATTTTATAATATCTATATTTTCATAAATTAAAGACGGATAGTCGAAAAATCATTTTCAAAACTGAAGTAAGAAAGATAGAAAGTTTTCCAGAAAATCGTTTCAACGGTATGATGTAAACGAATAACCATCTCGAGGATAGTCGCCAGTGAAATTGTATTATGAGTTAAACACAAAGTTTGCTTCTTTCCAGCGTGCAGAAACACGTTGGAAAACAAACTGCGATCCATTTTCTAGATTACTTGCTTGCAAAGAAGCTACTAATGCAAAAATAAAAATTATCATATATCATGTACTCCTCTTCAGAGTGAGTTTCCCTCAGTTATCTCATTGTCAGAGTCTAAAAGTACACTCATTCATAGACTTGGCCCGAGAATTATTCAAAGCAGTTAAAATTACGTCCGTTTCTAATTTCTTCCAAGGATTATTCAAATTTATATCGTTCCAATTCTTTTTAAGATTTTTTACCATTTACTTGAAGCATCATTTCTTCATAAACAATAAGAAAATTAAATTCTTTGCTTTCGAAGATCCGGAAGTAGATGGAGGAATAATAATGTACGACACGTTGTTTCGACAGTTTTTTTTTGCCCTAGACAACAAGGGAATATTTTTCTGCTGAATTTTCCATTATCACATATTTATTATCATCCCCTTGCAACCCCCTTTAACGCGCCCTCGGCGAGCCAGTTTGTCTGACAATACGATGAATGGTTCCATCACATTCACGGCAAGACACTCTTTTCTAATCTTTTAACCCTATGTAACCCAAAATTTGTATTCACCCTGAATATTGTTTGATGAAAATAAAAGAAAAATGTGTTGTTTTCTTTTCAAGTACCGTGACGTGAGAATCAGTATTATTTTAACAGATGAGCCAGTGGACATACCATGTTTACTTTTATTATTGCCAATTGTTATAAATAATTTACAGTATAATTACGAACTTTGTCAGAATGACTGGATTTTAATTTTTTGTTCTTAAACTGCGTACAACAAGCACCCTCGATGGTACAAGGAAACAACATTTATTTCATGCATGCCTCGTTCAAAACGATAAGAGGTTGAAGACAAACTTGAGAATACAGAGTAAATGAAATGTCCTTCGTGTAATGTTCGAACTTCCTTGAAGTGATAACAATTTAACAGTTATGTCTACTATCATTCCAAATAAGTCATAAGCAGAAATAATCATATTTGACACTAGATTTACGGAGCCAATTTGGTTCATTCAAAATTTGATTCTTATATATATAATATGTTGGTTGGTTAATTTTTATAATAATAAATCTTTCATGTAATTTAATTTCGAACTATTTTCTTTGGAAAAAATTTCAATTTTCTTGTATGAGTCAAATTGGCTCACTTTAGAAAAATAGGTATATAAACATCCGTAAATCTAGTTTTAATGCATAACTTAAATGAATTTCACTAATGAAATTCTAAAAAGTGATAATTAATTCATGAAGCATCCATAATGTAATTAATAAAATTGTGAACATTTCATTTAGAAGAGTCTAAGGAGAAGTAAAAATAAGCACACTGCTTTTTTTCCACTCTGCAACATTTCATCACCATTTTACTTTTATGTTTGGCGGCGTGAGTCCCTATTATTGATATAAATAGGCTATTCTTTTTTTCTCTTTGCATGTTCCATCCATTTACCCCGGAATCATAGCAAATGTTTACTCAAGCCGGTCCCTGCGCCCTTCATCTTTCTTCCTTAAGCTTTTTACCCCCCGTGGAAGGTGTCACTGGCAGAGAAAAGAAAATGGATTCTCGTTTGTTCGGTGCCGTATAATCGACAGATGGAACATTGTTCATCGCAAGGTGAAATTTTTCGGGCGTTTTAAATACTCCGACTTTACACGCTGATTTTTCATTCTCATTTAACTTAGACACGAAAGAACGCTTTGCCCTTGCGATTGCTTCAACGAAATTTCGTTTCCATCCTGTTACTAAGAAACCACTCGTTCTACACTTATTTTTTTCACACGTAATCGATAGCTAAAACTGCAACGAACATGGAGACACTAGTTTTATTCGGTTCTAGATATTATTTTTCAAAGTTCTCTGCTGGTCATGTATCTATTTTTATTTGGTAATATTTAAATCCGTAGTTCAAATGAAACAGAAAATTCATTAGAATCTAACAGAAGGTTGTTAAATTTATTTTCTTTACTTGTTAAATGTCAAATATGTAGTGTAATAAGCAACTGAGTCTTCAACATCTTCCTGTCTTTCATTCGTGTTACTTGATCGATTTAAAAATGATCCACCCCCGAATTTGACCAATATGTAATAATAAGATTATAATCGTCTATCTGAAATTTGATATTACCCGGTAAAAGCTAGATTTTCGAAATAACATTTCAATTAATAAGTAGTGCCTCGAAGAGGAGGAGAGAAATAGGAGATATTATTCACGCAGTATTCGCTCGTCAAGTTCAAGAGCGGTTTGAATGCACAAAAGGAAGGGTTTCGTATCGAGAACAACGTTAGCATATCTGCAACTCCCCTTTTAATCCTCGAAATTAATAATAGTCCTTAAGCTCCCGAAAGCTGTTCCAGATTTTGCGACGGCACACCGCGAAAACGGTGACCCAGAATAAAAGCGAAATTCGTTTTATACTCCCGATTCCTTTTTTCGCAGCACTGACGATAGGCCTTTCTACATCTGAGCCGTGTTACAATTAAATATGATGAGATTGTAGGTAGAAAAGTTAAATGACTTTCAACATTTCACAAAGAATCGTTACTTTTTTGAAGCGCAAAATGTTGATTTAATGATTGAACAGATTTTATATAAATTATGACGAGAATTTTAAATTACAATTGTTTAGTAAGTGAGAAAGTACCATTCTCCGTGCTGCAAGAAGTCAGATTTGCTCGAAATCGAAGCTTAAACGTCTCGCACATTTTTGGGCAGATAGAAATGAGATTTTTTTCTACGTGTTCTTTTCTTCTACGTTTCTATTCTAAAATGTTGAGTTTTTCAATGAGACTGCTGAGAAGAAAGAAAAACCTTTCACGATTAAACAATTGAAGATAGAAACTTATATGTTTTATCACCTTAAACTACACTCTTTCCCGATTAAAACGACCTAAAGAACATCTTCCTACGATCACCAGAACCCAAGTTACGAAAATTCAAAGTGAGTCCTGCACCGTCCGAATTTTTGTCATCTACCCCCACTTTACCTCCCGGAAAATCGTACCTCTTCGCCTTCAAAATCAAATATCTTTCGCGTTTCTTGGGCGAAGTTGGAGAAAATGAGAAAAAGAGAAAAAAGAAAATGAACGAGTTTACGATGCGAATGAATTTTCTGATCATAAATACTCTAAGCTAAATATCAACCAAACAGCATAACTGCCACTAAACATTTTCATAGTTTCGATGTAATCTTTAACTTAAAAAAACTTCCTCAATCAAGGGTCAATTCATAACGAGTCGTCTGGTTTTGTCAATGGTTTAAAGCTCAAGAAAGCCCGGCAATGTAGACTCTAAACAGAGGGGGCTACCTTGAAAGCCGTCGCGATCTCCCGACCTCATCAAAACGTGCCACAGAGATAGGGGAAGACTCGCTATCCTTCTTCGCATGATCTTGTAATTCATGTGGACAACGCCGAGGAACTCGAAGAGAAGGAAAGTCACTCTTAAAAGAAAAAAATCCCCGGCTTCCCGGCCGCACAGTCTTGGAAAATGAAGGAAGCGGATGTGGAAGGTCGAATAGAAGTTGATGGACACTTCTATGGTGGTAACTCTGAGGAATAGAAACGTGGAAGACGAAGGTGGAAAAAATGTTGCGATATGCGTGCATACACGGTTGCATTTATCCTGTGCATCAGGTCAGGGGATGTTGAAGAGTAAGCTTTCATTTGCAGTTAATTATATTCTTTGTATACTTGCCAAAGTAGGGGAGGGTGGGGCAAAGTGGGCCCCTTCAGCAAAAAATAGTCATATCTTTATTTTTTTTTATTCGTTATAGGGGGGGGGGGGGGGCAAAGTGGGCCCCTTCAGCAAAAAATAGTCATATCTTTATTTTTTTGGGTTCCAAAATTTTAAGGGGCCCACTTTGCCCCACCCACCCCTATTAGGTTGGAAACTATGAAACGGGCGTTGAATAAAAACAATACTTTATTTATTGCACGCAGATGTTTTAACACAGCTGTATGGCTAGCTCCTAGTTTAGACCCCAGTTTACGAATAGTTGTGTGTGGATTGGATTCCACAGTCGTCTATAATTCCTCGTTATCAATATGAACCGGTGGTTTTCCTCGTGGCTCGTTGATGATACTCAAATGAGCAGAACGAAATTTTTGGAACTAATATCGGGTATTTTTTTCATTAGTGGATCCATCTCCGAATGCGTGATTAATGTTTCTCGAAGCTTGAGCTGCGGTATGATTCAATTTGAACTCTTACAAGAAAAGTAGATGTAAATCGCGTTTTGTTTCAATCTGGTTTCGGAGAAAAATAAAACAATAATGGGATACAAACACGACAAAATTTTACGAAATGAGTAAGAACAATAATTTAAAAATTTATAAATAAAAATATTGAATGCACGTCATAATGAACCTCTCTCATTGTCAGTCGCAGCTGAACATAGACTAAACAAAAACGCCCGTTTCATAGTTTCCAACCTAATATACCTTATTCAATTTACAATTTTCATGAAAATCTTGAATCCTTGAATGTTGTTTAATCATCTCCCACGAGTTCGTTGGTTACACTATTCAACAGTATTTTTTCCCCGAGTTTCTCCTCTAAATATCAACAGCTACAACCCTCCGTCTGTTCCATCCACATCCCACTCTTCTCAGACTCTCAAAAACCAAATAATCCAAAAGTCCGCGTTTCAAAAACTCAGAAACTCTATCATCTAACTCTCAACGTTCTTTCATCTCAATCAAAGAACACCAAACAAAAAAGGGTCCTCTTTACCTCTTCTAATCTTGTAATTCATTCAGACAATCGTGACAGAATCCGTCTCAAGCTAAATCATCTATAGCAGAAATCATCCCTTTCCTACCATTCCGAGAAAGATTTCCAAAATGAAGAAATGCGAAAGAAAAGAATTGGAATAACGGGAAGAGAATAGTAGAGGCCTATGGGGTGTAGGTGCGAAAGAATGGAAAAAACGGAAGTGGAGAACGTAGAGGGTGGAAAGAGTCTGGAAGCGATATGCGTACACAGAGGGTTGCGTTTACCCGCACATCACGTCAGAAGCGGTTCAAAGGTATACCCTGAGGCCTCTCACGGTGGCTAACGGTCGAAGAGGGGCTCGGAGGATGAGAAAGGGGCTGCCACTCTGCCCCTAAGCAAACTACCCTACCGGTCGATGCCTTACGCTTGCGCCCTGACGCCTTTCGCATCAATTTTACTTCGGCTTACGAGGCTGCAACTTTTGGCATTCGGTAATTAGGAGATATTTGAATTTTCCATCGTAGATTAGAACATCTTCGACGGTCCCTTTCGTTCGTTGAAGGTTGAAGGGACGAAGACTGTGGGAAATGTGAGGGTAGCTTGCTGTCACAGGGGTTTGACCTTCCGCGAGGGTGGGGAATTGAAGAATATTTCGACTATCGTTATCTGGTTTGTTTAATTTGTAGGAACTTTAGATATGGAGATTTATATAAATCGTATGATCGGATCTATTTGGAATTGAGATTTTCGCGAGATTCATATGAATACGGGATTTTGAGTATTGCGGCGGTATGTACGTTATGGCTTATGGTATTCCAATATTCGAGAAAATTTCGGATTTGGGTTATTGCTTTTTGAGTTATTTGTTTTTCGTAATAGTTGTACTCCTTTTCCGGGACACCGATACAAGTGGAATGAGAAAATGAAATTAGAATATATTTATTTGATTTATTGAAGTACTTTTAATTAATTCAAATGATGGCACTGTATCAACCCGAGTCGAAAAGTCCAGCCTAAAAAGAAACTTCAAATCCTAGATTCTTTTCATCTCTCATTTGCCGCTTAATTATGTATACCATTTTGAACCTCAAAATCCTCAACTAGTGTGCCTACGCGCCTCAAAGTCCTGTAAATATGATTTTTAGGAGTAATATGGACTGATCAGGTAAAATTTTTATTCCAATTTAATCTGACATCCCCTAAAAATATTTCAGAAGTTCCAAGTCTGTCGACTCATATTCTAAAAATAGGGCTTTCAGGAGCAAGTTGGAATTAAATTATCATTTTATTCCATATAAATTCTAAATCTCCTAAACCAAATTAATTTTTAGTATATCGAGAATTTTTTTGGACCTCGATCATTCCACTCCAATTCCAATTCAATTCTAAAGCTGCTCATTATAGAATGCTGAGGATTATTTTGGGCTGTGTGAAGCCTAAATTGCTCCTAAACTAGGTAAAAGTGGCAAAAAGTAACAAGTGTAGGGCGATTGTGGAATTAAAATTTGCATTCTTTTATATGTAACATATTTTCCATATTCAGCCTAAATATCCTAAGTTATTTGGTAATTTAGGAGGATTTTGGGCTGAAATTTTCGATTCGGGAATAGAAGAAACAATTTTCGTTGTCGTTGGTAATTTGTTTGCTATCAGGATTTTAATGGCAAGGGAACGAAGGTCGAAGAGAAAACATTGAAACGAAGAGAGCCACGACTATTGGGTGTCGAGCAAAGGATTCGATTCTCCGCGTTCATTGCGGTTCAATTGGATTCTTGTATTTCTTTCTGTCCCGTCGTGAAAAATTCAGGACGATTCCTTTTCTTGATTGTTCTCGTTCTACTGGTCGACCGAAGTCGGCCTTGCGAAGACATTGGTTAAATCTTGTCATTAAATGAAATTAGACCACCCTCTTCCAGACATGTGATACTGTATCGATTTGTGAAATTTTTTATTTCCAATAGTTATGGGAAATTAATGTCTATTTTTGTTAAAGGCTAAAATTAAGATCTTTAACTTTTATTGATTCGCACGCGAATGCTTTATAACACCTAAAAATATTACAATTTACTAAGGAGATTACTAATACGTGAGATAATTATTAACAAGTATTCCCTATTTTGTCGAGTATAGGTGAACACAAAAAAGTTTCATCGTAATTCCCTTCAACCTTGCATTAAATCAGAAACGTAAAAATAGAATGACCAAGTACATTTCGTGCATCACGAATGAACAATTTCTCGTGTTTGAGCTGAAATGTGTTTGAAAAATTTTACAATAAAACCGAACGCAACAAGGATTTCCTCCCGGGAGGACAAGTTTCGAAATAAACTTCAAATGAGTTTTATACGTCCCGTATTGAATTCCGAGGGAAATACGAGCCGTGACGTTGAGTCGAACATTTTCGCGAAAGAAAAAGGAGACTTCTATGCCATTGGAGATATATAGACGTATGTAATTTGAAAATAGAGAAGCATTTGTACAAAGTACATATTGAAACATAAAAGATATGTGTACCTTAGTTCTAGAAACAGATCCTGAATACAATTTCAAGGACGACGAAGGTCTACAAGTGTTAATAATTAATTACCGAATTTATTTATTTAATTTTTGAAAGAAGTAAAGATTCTTTAATTTTGTGGTCTTCTTTAGGGTGAAACGGAAATTCTATAGAACGTGTACAGAGAATGGCATAGAATTGATTGCCGTAATGGGGAGAATTTCAAGTCGACTTCTATGCTTCGACCATTGTGCCTCACCTACTTTCATTTTTATTCCAACACGATTGATTACTCGCCATTCGTGTAAATGGGTCGTTTAAACGGGGATTCGCCTTTAAATTCAGACAAACTCCGTTACTTCGACCGTTAGCCGTTTCGTTTTCATCGAGTAATGGAAATTTTAATCGTATTTCAATGACAGTTACAAACGATAAATGATTAATGACGAAGAATTTTGGCAGACTTATTTTACTCTTGTATTTCTTTTTACAAACGTTGTACTATATGAAATTATGAGGACGCATTTTATTTACTAAATATACAATTTTCACAAAATAATGGATATTTTCGTGGAATTTTTGGGAATATTGGATATTGTAAAAAATGAATAACAAATGGTAATTAATTTAGAGCATTTTTATTTTGCAAATATTTACAAAACAATAATTTTCAATAAACGATAACTTCGTATTGTATTGGTTCAATTTTCAAAAATGTGTAAATTTTCTGATGCAGTTTCTCGAAGTATTTCACGAACACAATAGTAAAAATAATTTTATAGCGTATGTAAATAAGAATTTTCTGGTCTACGTGATTGGATTTTCAAATAGTCATTTTCGATCAAAATTATTCATGAAATTGCAATCATATATTTTCACGACATTAATTAAATTCAGGATTCCAAAATTTCCTACGAAATGAAATATTTAATATCTTTTAAAAATGCTCGTGTTTTTTTTCGGACTTTTTGATGTTTTAATAGGAGCGCCAGGAAAAGCTTTACGAGAATTTGTAAATTGTTTGCCATTTTTTGTTTCATCTCCATTCAGAATGACGTCAGCGTTGACGCGGATGGCCTTTGCCATTTTTCATTGAGTCATGGTGTTGAATTTGAGAAATGTCTGTTTTGACGAAACTTTTGTTAATGTTGGTTCCATGCTGGTTATTTGTTTCGGGCAAATTAATAGTAGTACTGGGCTACAATGAAAAATCAATTAGTTAACAATAAATTAATTTGAAAACTCCATTTAATTTGTTCGAAGAAATTGAGTTCTTTAGACTTAAAATATTTTATATAAAATGTGCAATATCTGACTTCAGCATCCTTCTAATTAATATTCAGAAAATATCTCGAAAAAGTGTTATTTTGTTATTTAATAGAAGTTGCAACCAAGAGTCGAGTAAAAGTAAATTATTTCTTTTGAGAAAAATTTTGTTTTAACAGAAACAAATATCAAAGTCAAACCGAACTTCTTGTGGCACAGTTTGTCTCAGATCTTAATTTCAGAATTATTTTAAATCCTTAATACAAGGAAATTGTGCAAGTGTTAGTTTGTATTGTGCAAAACTCATGTCGGTATTATCTCATGCCATAATTTTCATATAAACAGCAGAAAGAAACCTCATTTTGCACGAGGGAATGTGTAACGCACTAAAATCTCATCGGGACTTCATTTATTAATTATACACTAGAGATATTGTACCAAGGGAAATGTATTAATTCACCATTACATTTACATTGCACCCTTCAGAATTCCAATATGCGAGAAAATTCGGTTGAATTCAACAGAACTACGAATTACTATGCGAAGTTCCAAGTAAAAAATTCTCTATCTCACCTCAACTGCATTATTTATAAAAAAAAAAATCGGGATATTAAAACACAAAGAAAAATTATCAAATTATTTTTAATTTCATATAATCAAAGTACTCTTTATTTTATAAAAATATTGTAATTTCTCAACAAAATACATCAGTTCGCTTCTTCCAAAGAGATAGAAATTTTCAAAAAAGTCTATAGCCATTACGGTTCACAAGAAATTAGGGTTGTATAATTTTATGTAGCTCGTACTACATAAAAATTACCATTTTCTCAAATTCTCTGTATATAATTACATATTATTACTAATTTTTATTTAAAGAAATAACCCGAAAAAAATTCCAAGGGCATTAAATGTCATAAAGTACAGTTGAAAGGGTTGATTAAATATATTCTTAGGATAATTATACCTGAGAATGTAGAACGTTCTCCAAACTTGTAATGGCAGGTCTTGGTGTCAGTGTCCTTCCTGGCATACCAGGATGAATTTGATGCTCGACATCTCCTACTTTATCCTGGTAAATTGAGGCTCTCGATCGTCGTGGTACTTCCGGCGGAAGTACTCTTCGTCTTTGCTTCGGTAATTTGCTCCGTGCCTATAAGTTTTTCTTTGAAAAGATATATGTTCGTCTATCCTAAAAGTATATCTAAAAGTGAATTTAATAACGTATTTTATAAATCAATTATTCCATCCAAATTATTTCATGAACATTTCGCACAAAAATACAGTTGCAAAAACACTTTAAAGGGTGCTGGAAATTTGTATTCTTTTACATGTTCAAGTAGGAAATTGTTTAATTGCGGAAATAAAATAGCGGAGTGAAGTATAATGGCTCGTAAAACGTAATGATTGCATAAAGGTAACCGCGTAATTAAAGGTGTCGCGTGTAAGGTGATTCGGTCTCTGCTAATTCGTCATTGTTACTTTGATTTTTAATGCGAATTTTAATGATCCGCGTGAAGAAGTTCGTATCTCGACATTGCATTTTTCACCCTTATTAGTCCCTTTTTCTTCCCTTAATGATACTTCGAAGTTCGCTTCAACGGGGTCAATGAACTCAAAGCGGAGGAGATTTTTCGCCCTGTGAGAGTATAATGAATTTTTCTTGCGAGAAATACTCGGCTTACAACACGGTCCAATTGTACGAAATTTTTACTCTACTTTAGCAGGAATAATAGAAATGTAAATTAGATATATTCACGAGTTTTCTTTCATAAAATTAATCGGATTAATTTATCATCAAATTCTCACATGTTAAATCTAAGCAGAAATACCATTGTACACTTTTAAATAATACAAATATTATTTTTTATGAATATAAAATTTGCCAATTTTGCTAAAAGATTACCGTGCATGAATGCAAAATTTTTACACAGATTAAAATTAGTATTTTCAACAATATTAAACAATGTTAAAAATTAATATCAAATATTGTGAAAATTAAATGGTTTCAAAACGCATTAAATAAATTCTTCGAACCGAATTCAAATAAACTTGTGAAGAAATTGGAATTAATTCGATCATAACAATTCTTTTAAAACTAGCAACAATCAAATTACACTACCTGGTTTCATATCATTAAACTGAGAACGAGTCAACGAGATTATATAAATCATTGCCATCGAAATATTTCAAAATCAAATTATATTTTAAATATAATTCAAAATCAGTTTAGCAGAGACCAAATATCATTCTAAACGAACAGAAATTATTTCCCGCCATGAGAAGAAGTCTGTTCAACGTTAACCGTCCAAACAGTATCGTTCGCTGCATCTAATTTTCGTCCTGCTTTTACGTACACTTTCGCGTACCGTTTCCTACAACTTTCCTCGTCAGAGAGCAACGAATTGTCTCCTAAGAGTACTTCGACAGAGGTAAAATGGTTAACAGTAAAGTTTCGAGACAGCCATTGGCCTAGTCTGCATTAATGATCCCGGTATCGGAGGTGGAATACTCTACCAGCGATTAATTCGACGACGATACTGGAGAACTTCTCAGTACGTGTTTATACGGCTTGCCCGAGGTCTTGAAAATTGACACGGATAAACTTTTCCATCCTGAAACTTCCTAATTGGCTCCTAAAAAGTGCATACGTTGATACTACGCGCTCGAAAGGATTTCCGTTTTCGCTTGCACGTCGTTCGAAGGAATTTCATTGTGCACGCGGAGACTTATATCGATGTAACGAGATAAAATAGGAATACGCGGGGTTGAAAGGATAAGGGTTGTTTGAAATGTCGGTTTTACAAGGGCTTTCAGAGATTTCTATGAATTTTTTTGCTTCGTATTTAATGTTTTTAGAATTTAGTGTATCTTTTCTTAATGCTGTGATAAATGTGTGTAATTGACAGAGAATTTTGGAAATCTTTTAGCTACTTTTTGTGAAAATACTATTTTGTTTATAGCCTTACAAAGGTTGTAAAGGAAGGTTGGTTGTTGTTTTTTACAGTATTCATCTGTGAAAATAGAATATTGCTTTTCTGTTAGAAAAAATATAAAAAGTGACAATGAATGATTATAATATTCTGGAATAATTTCTTTTTCGAAGAAAATATATTTTTCTATCGATAAAGATATATAGAAATAGTGAAATAATATTAGGTAACAAATCGTCGCTGAATTTTAACATTCTGTTCCGTTAGCCAATATAGTTTCCAATTTTTTAATAATTTGACGGTGTATGATTCTAAAAATCTCAACGATTCGGAATAACCACCGTACAATTCTATCTTCGTTGCGTAGAACCTGCCACGTTTCTGAATTCTCAACTGTTACCTCGGCTGGAAGAAAAGTAAACATTGGAGGGCGTAAATTAAAAAAGTTTCGAAAAAGGAATATTGGCATTCGGAAAATCTTGACGAGCAATTCCGAACAACTTGGAAAACAAGAAACGAAAGATTCGATGAAGGATTCTTTCAAGGAAACGCGAGTCCTCGTTCTCGGTATGCAATAAATGAACCTAGAATCACGAAGATCGTCCTCATAACTATGCAAAGTGTTGAGAAGTCAGCAGAGCTCCAGATATTTTTAAATTCGACAAATTTCTGTTTACTCGTATGTCATCATGTTCATTTCATTTAGAATCGATTTTTAAATCAACATCAAATGACAATACCATGCTTTCTCTACAAGATACTTATATTTCTAATACCTTTTAAGTAATAATCATTTACTAAGAAGTTTCATAATTCCATGAATTTTTGGAACTATTGAAACAAATTTAACGTATTTCTTATATTTTTCAAAAAGAAAAAGAGATAAAATATCGCAGCACAGTGCGCACATACGTAAGCACAGTTTGCATGGAAAAATATAGAAGAAAGAGAAAAACAACAAATGACACACAAACCTGAGTATGGGAATAGAACATGGAGAAGTTACTGACGATAACGGGAACCGGAAGAGCGATAGCCAGAACACCAGCAAGTGCACATAGTCCCCCGACGAACATCCCCGGGAAGGTTTTTGGTGTCATGTCACCATAACCAACTGTCGTCATGGTCACGAGTGCCCACCAGAGACCATGTGGTATGCTGTCGAAATCGTTATGTGGATTTTCCTACAGTCGACAGGAATTATATTAAGATTTAATGTGAAATTCATATTAAGCAAATTTTAACCGACATTTTATTACTTTGAAGAATTTCTAAAATACTTTGTCGACTTTAACCCTTTGCCTTACAATTTCTTTAGTGGCCAAATGCGAAATGAGTTAAAATTGATTGTTAGAATAATAATCTATCACTGATTTCCGATATAGATACTTTCAATTTAACACTAGATTTACGGAGCCCATTTGGCTCCTTCAAAATTTGATTTTTACATATATAATATATTGGTTGGTTAATTTTAAAAAAATAAATCATTCACCTAAATTGATTTGAAACTATTTTCTTTGCAAAGTTTTCAATTTTCTTGTATGATTCAAATTGGCTCGCTTCAGAAAAATAGATATATCAACATCCGTAAATCTAATGTTAAGAGATTTTCGAAAACTTTCAAATTTTCTATTTCATTTACCGCCTCACGAGTGCAACACGTCGTTGTAAGGCAAGGGGTTAATAATCATATTCATATTGACTGCCATAAGAAGTAAATTAAAAATAGAACATAAAACAGGAGTGTTAATTGGAATTTGAAAATAATGGAAAGAAGAATTTTACTTAAAGTTTAAAAATTTGAAATACTTCCTACTTGTAGTCGTTCAGCGTAGAAGATAACACTGGCAAAGACGACGATGCCAAGGGCGAGGAAGAAAACCAACAAAGCCAATTCCTTTGCGGATGCCTTGAAAGTGTGAATCAGGATCCTAAGTCCTGGCGAGTGTCTCGTCAGCTTAAAGAGACGAAGGACACGAGCTATCGACAGGACCTCGAGATAAAGGCTCGGCTCGGTCAGGAACTCCGTGTAGAAGCTCAAAGTAGCAGCTAAATCGATCGCATTCACCGGTGACGAGGCGAATCGCTTCAGGCTCGGGCTTACCTGTAATCGAATTTGTCGAACAATTTGTCAAAATGGATACCTGACATGGAGGCTTCATTTTCTAGCTTATCGCTCAGGACGATAATCATCCGTTGTAATGGTATTTTTGAATTTTGAAAGAGAAAGGATATTGAAATTTTAACGGATTATTTAGATTGTAGTTTTTTTAGAAGATTTAATGTCAGCTAATTCATTTATCGTCAGTTAACTAGAGACAGGTATCGATTTCTAATTATTCGAATAGTAGGATATTGACTTTCTTGTTTTTAAGTTGATATAAAAAATTATCTGTACTTTTGGGAAAGTTTCTAAGAGAGTGAAGTAGATTTGTTTAATTTAAGAGATCTGGTTTTTCGATTGAAAAGTTCTAATTTATTTGTCAATATTTTGAGGATATTTGTGCAAGTATCTCTTGGAGATAAATGAGCAAATGGAATCGAATTTAGAGGAAAATTCAGAGCTTACGTCAGAATTTTACAAAAAGTTTTAAAAATTCATTTCATCTATAAATGGAACTTTTGTTTCTTTCGTAGCACAGAATACTGTATAATCTAATACGTTAGAAAAGCAGCAGCCGAAACGGCAGCAATTGCAAGAAGAATATATAATATTCCATCCTTTCGGTTTGTCTTTCAAAGAAATAATTAACTTCATTCATTAAAATTTCAAATCTTTGGATACAGATTCAGTTTGATATCAACGTGCCAGTTCTTTTTATACTTACAAATAATTACATAATAGATTATCGTCGCATTAAATATTCTTTGAACAATCTGCAATTCTTTTTCTAACAAACGAACAAACTTGGCACATTACTATCTTTCATTTCGAATATACATCTAATCTGAGAATTGTGCCGCTATGTCTGTCAGGGTAAAGTAAAACTTAATATGTCCTCCTTTCCCAATATATTCGTCCCAGAAGAAAATCAAATTTATTCCACGTAGTCTCGTTCCAGTTCTGTCAAATCTACCTTTTTCTGTATTGTTTCTGACCCCTCAAATTGTGGACTATAAATGTATCAAAAAGAAAAAAAGAAAAATGTGCTAATATGAGGATTTCACAAAAGAGAAATAGAATGACAAGTATTTACTTTAAGTAAAATGGTTCCAAGTCAATTTGCTCAAAGAGAACATTTTTTATAGACAACCTTAACACTAGATTTACGGACGTTGATATACCGATTTTTCTGAAGTGAGCCAATTTGAATTATACAAAAAATTGAAATTTTTTGCAAAGAAAACAGTTCCAATTCAATTAAAATGAAAGATTTATTATTAAAAAAGTAACCAACCAATATTTTTTTATATATAGTAATCCAATTTTGAATGAGCAAAATTGGCTCCGTAAATCTAGTGTTAAAATAGAGAAGATAATTCAAAACAAAATATCACTTAAGTTATTAGAATACTTATCTATTTCTACTCAAACAATCTATTTAGTCAGTGGAAATTTTAAAGTTGAAAAAATCCTATTCAAACGAAGCTAATATTAATTTAATAATATTTCTTTAAGTTATTCTCTTACTTTTTCGCAAAAAACAATCTCAAAATTTCCTACATCACTCGTCTAAAAGTGCAATACGTTATTTCTTTCAATAAAAAATATAACATGATAAATTATGAATCACGATACACCAAGAGAAATTTTATGACACCTACCAGACATCGAACTGCAATTTCCAAAGTGAACCAAGCATTGCAGGCGTGTTCTAAGTAGAAAAACATGGAATAACCCTCGACATTCTCCTCCTCCTTCTGTGCCGACTCTTCACGATCGTTTCTCGATCTTCTCGTGTGACTCTTCAGGCAGAAACACAGAACTGAGAGGCAGATGAACAATATCGAGACACCGGCAATGCACTTTGCGATAATCGAGGAATACGGTTCATCGAAGACTACCCAAATCCTTGCTCGAACTTTCTGCCATTTCGGCATAGTGCCTTTGTTATATTCTTCCTCGTAACCGAAAAGTCGAGCGATTTCTTCGTCATTGAGTTTCTCACCCTCTACGTCCAATTTGTCGAGAATCGCCAGGGTTGCTTGAGTGTCCCTGTGAATGCTGTAAGTGCTCCAACAACAGGGTTCTACCTGTGAAATTGAGATCACGTTGGATATCTCGAAACTCAGCCGCTTGCTGTTGAATAAATCTCATCCTCGTAGATTCAATTTAGTAGAATTAGGATTTAATTAATGCAATCTTGGTGAATTAAATAAACGGACGTGGAAGAGAAGTATCCTGGGCTGTGGAGGGATGGAAACATGCGGAGGTTGTGTTTGGTTTGCTCTTGAGACACTTTTGAATTTGCAGTTTGAGGTTGCAAGGTGAATTTATTTCTGGAGATATGCATACGTGTTTTGGTTTATTTATTTACACAATGGAGGGATTTACGAAAGGGTAGTTTTAATCAACAGTGAAATTAATATTATCACTAGAACTACCGGCGTCAAATCCAACACAACTTAATAAATTAAATAAGTACTTTGTGAAAGGGGGAATCAAGCGTCAGAAAATTTGATCTATTGGTTGATTTATGTTTATTGATATAGACGTAGAATAGTTATTATATGACTCTTATATAAACTTGGAGAATTTAAAAAAAAAATTGTGTACCAGTCATTTTGACTGGTTTGGTAGTTCTAGTGTTATTCAGAGGACTACATAGATTTAAAAAATTCTAAAAATTTAAAGAAGGTGTTAATCCCTAAATAAGTCACCTTCAGAACATCCACCTATTGTTGAAGTTCCTCAACTACATACTTTGCAAACAAACTTCCCGATTTTTCAATAACCTAATGTACTTATACACTTATAGCAAGCTAGAAACATCCTTTTTATTAAAAGTTCAGAGTGTTTGAACTTTGACCTAAGACCCCACACGATCTTTTTCCAACACCTAATAGTACAATCTACAAATTGTAACACAATTTTGATATCATTGCTTTTTTTTCACACATACAATTCTAAGTTAAAATCAAGAGAAAACGATAGAAAGTAAAAGCAGCAAGTATCCTTAATTACAGTCCAGTTACGTGTTTCTCATATGACAAAGGCAATCACCTCAATTGAAATGATTAGGCCTAATAAATGGTTTACGGCTTCGTCAAAGCCGTCGACGACTGTCGGAAATCTCAGAGACTAATTACGGTATCAGTACGTGATCGAGCCTCGATTCGGAAATGACAGCACGTGCCTGAATATCCCGTGCAGATATTATCATTTACGAGGAACATTTAAGGCCAGGTTAATGTCGATTTATTCGCAATTTACGAGGCTGGTTTCCCGTGCGAACGATTAATGCTTCCGAACGATGTCGATTGAAAATAGACCCGGGGAGACATTCGATCTCGGATTTCATCGTCGACCGCTTAAGTGCGGTTGAAAGGACAAACAAGGGATGATTTTCTCTCTTTTTTTTTAATGCATTTATGCAGAGGAATTGATAAAGCGGTTTATAAATATTTATACGGTCATTTTTCTGTGATTAGCATTCAACAGGTAAGGATGAAATTCGTGGAAAGAGTGATCGGTAGTTTGCATTAGAATTTCTGAACTCTCTTGTTATTTAACGTTGCACTGATTGTGAGCTCATTAAGAATTGTAATTTACATCTTGGAAAATTGCAGAGCAGGTGCATTCGCAGAGAAAGAAATATTTAGAGTTGTAAATATTAGCATAAAATATTTATAGTATCTCTTTTGATTTTACTCGATTGGAAATTTCTGCATATATTTGCAATTTGTAAATTTTCTTTTACTGTTAAAACCGTGGTAATTTCAAAGCTATGGCTTATTTGGTATCAATTAACAAGGTAATTTTAATGGTGGCTCTCTGTTAGCTGATAAATGTTTATTAGAATTTTGCAGCTTTCGGGGGAAGTATGTAAATGTCGATGAATATTACCGATCGTATTTTTGGTATGATTATTCAACTCTCGCGAAATCTTGAAAACTTTCTGGAGTTATTTTAGATATAAATCGGGAAATTTCATTGCGACATAAATGGAATCCAAAAAGGGAAGTCACGTTAAAAAGGAAATTGGTATTATATTACATTTCTAAGCCGACATCTGACATTATGGAACGTCGCAGTTATGCGGATTTATTCGAGGTATAAATTTAAAATATTTTTCTGTCGTGTGGAAAAAGGATACCGAAGAATGTGAATCGTATCTAAAATATAAATCAACGTTGTATTATACTTTTGCTCTTGCATTTATAACCCGCAAATTAAGCTAGGGATGGAAAAAGTATGCGAAGTAAAAATTGTACTTCAAAGTGTGTGTTATGGAAAATTGCAAGCCAACGAATGAGAAAACCAGATTTTCTTTTAGCGATATTTGTCTTTAATTTAAATGTTTAAATGTTCACTTAACAGAAATTATTATTTTAAACAAGTTTCTGAATTATAATATGACTTTCTTTTTAAAACAAGTTTTGATCATATTAATTCCGAGTACTTAAGAGAAATAATATGAAATTCGCTGATTTATAGGAATATCCGAATTCCTTTTGTATATTTAATTTCTTTTATGTTCAGTTCTTTATTATTTAAATTGAAGTTCTCTGAAGAATCCCAATTTTTCTATACTCGCTCGCTGCTTGAATTCTGAAATAAATTCTACGGAAATACGTTTTTCACATTCTTAAAATACGAATTTCTTTAACACTCGACAAACGGAGTTCAATTTTTCGAAAGGATAGTTCGAAAGGACTTTTATTATGGAACACCATACTTGTGCAGAGCCAATTCAATGCCGAGACAATTTTCCTTCAACCAATTTCTTCCTAAACGAAATTGCGTCGACGGTTTTCAAATAATCGATTTTCCTGAAATACAATTCTACATGATTGGTCAACCAAATTGCATGATTACAGAAATCCATTCGTAACAGCTAATGATCATTAATTAAAATACTTTGATCCTCCAGTGTAGTGATCATTTGGCAGTACAATAATCAAAATATAAATTTGAATGCACACAACACATCCAACAATTTATATAAAAGTAACAACACCCTGCCTGTACTTTATTTATATTTTTCAATTTTAATTCCTATCTTCATTTCTCCCACACCCCATAGTTTTGTAGGTGACATGAAAACCCAATGTAATAATTGTATATTTTTCTATATAATATTATTTCTCTCAATATACATTTATCTATCTTTTTTTTATCAATATATAATTAAATCTCTGAGTCATTAAAATAAAAGACCAAACCTGATTAGCATCAAGCCCCCAGAAATCCAGTTCCTCCTCAAAAAGGGGTCCACAAACATCAGTCGGATAATGAAGTTTACCGGTACGATAATAATTTAAAACCTGTCCAAAAACACCAGGATGCCTGTCGTAGAAGTATTCATTCAAAACAGGGTCGTAATTGACAAGGGCTTCCGTTAAACGCGAGAGCCTCGTGGCAGGTATCTTTTTAAGGGTTGATTTGTAAGTTTCATGGCGCACACCGCCAACATTGAGGATCACACGATCATTCCATCTCGTATCGTCCACTTTCCTCATCCTTTCTTGGGTCGCATGATAGTCGAGGATGAGAAGAAGGATGGCAAAATTCTCCGGTCGCCCTTAACTTTTGACTCCCTTGTGCCTATTTTCTGAAATGGAGAAGGGTTGAAAAGTTTAAAAGGGCGAGGGAAATTGAATGGGGTTGTACGGGTTGAATGAAGGGGACTTGGTGAACGTTGTATGTAATTGTTAGAGGAAAGAGAATTGTATAATTAAACAGTTTTCATAATTATTAAAGATATAACGGTTGGAAAAATGGAAAAATAAACGTGAAGAATTTAATAAAAATTCTTATTAAATATTTACAAATTAGCTATAAAATGGATAGTCAACGATGATCACTAAGAAACTCAAATTGTCATTCAGAAATATTCAGTTTCTCAATAATAAAAATTTGTTCGTTCGAAAATATATGTATTTTTCTTAAAGCAGCTTCGCAAATACAGCACGAATTTGCACATTTCAAATATTCGGTTAAATCCACAGCCGTAACTTTTCTCTTTCACTCTTCATTAAATTACATTGCCTCGTGTAAATATTTTATTTCATATATCAAATATAAATGTTCCATACCGCTGGTCTGCGGTTATGAATTTTTTTGCATTGAACAAAATTCAATTTTTATTTTGTCAATATTGACCTGGACAATTTTTCTAACTTAAAATTAAGGATATTTAAAGAAAAAAGTGTGGGGATTTTATAAATCCCGCGCGTAGTTGGTGAGAGCCGCCATGAGACAATCGACGGACGAAAAGACGATCGACGACGAAACGTGGACTGCACGAGGACGACACGAGGACGAGCGAACAGATCGACAGTAGACGAGATCGACTATAGACGTATTTGACGAGAGACGAGTTATAGAGTAGACGTAGTAGGTGATAGACGATAGACGAGTTATAGAGTAGACGCAGTAGACGATAGACGATTAGACGAACTGTAGACGATAGACGAATTATAGACGGTAGACGAATAGACGACAGATAGAGTAGACGACAGATAGAGTAGACGATAGACGAGTTTGACGAATAATAGACGATAGACGAACAGTAGACTAGAGACGCATAGACGATAGACGGATTTTATATTGTAGTTTATATTATTTGTTATATTATTGAGTGTGTGTGTATATGTATAGCTTAGAGTGCGTTCCCCATATTTCACTATAAATTAAGTTTCCACTTGTGTAAGTTATTTTATTAAAAGTATATTGTTATCAATATCCTACAAAAGAATTTCTAGCTATTCGCTAAGTAGTTGTTACGTGATCCTTGCGAGAGGCAACCAAAGACTTCGTAAAGGCACCCTCGGGAGAAGTTAGCGGCTGGAGAAGATTGATTGGGAGATGGATTCACTTGATATCGAAAATGAGAATATTACGACACGGATATATCGAATACCATAAACGATAATCACGTTTATTTGAACGGAAGGTATCACGCTGAGGGGATCTTAAAATATTTCCGTCGTTTCCTTCATCTTCGCGAAATTTCGTTGAGCTTTATGATTATTTTGAAAGCGCAGAAATATGACGTTGAAATTAATTTAAGACTTGTACTTTTTGTTAGACGTCGTTTTATTGTTGCGATAAGAGTCACTCTGATGAAACCATGATGCAGAATAAAAAAATAATAAACAGAGAATTGGCAAATAAAATAATCCATTCAATTTGTATTTCTGATTTGTGTACTTTTAATTAATAATTTATTTGTGGACGTATTTCACGGTGCAATTTTGGTAATAATAAATGTAGGAAAGGCTGGAGCTTAATAATTCCGTTTCTAAAAACTTGTTAAAAGCTCAGGAATATTTAGAAAGAAAACTCATATATCTGTTTTCATGACTTTCACTTCGATTGATCATACGTTTGGTGTAACATTGGATTTTTTAGCTCTCCGCTTTTTTAATGGAAACTAAATAAACGTTTTTTAAGTGAAGTTAATGCTCTATTCATTTTACAAATGAAAGAGAATTTCAAGTTTGAACGACTCAGCGATCATTTTTAAGTGACCGTAGAATGTAACAATTTATACTCACCAATAATGCATTCTTTCAATTCTCCTACATTGCAATAGCTCAACAATAACTCGTATCCTTTATTTACGGTTATGGGTTCCCTTATGGTCAGCTGGAAAGCCTTTCAAACTTCCGAGCGACAAAGAAACGTCTTATTTTTATTTTCACTTATCGGTTGCAGTACAATCAATATTCAGTAGCGAAGTTTGCACTGTTGATTCCTTGCGATCCATCGAAGAAGTACGAGTCGGTTGAAGAGGGATAAGCCATGCTACATAGACGGTTTTCAGTTCTATAAATTCGTCCGTGTTTATTTGCGCGAACGTCTGTGCCGCCATTGAGTTACGAATCGACGAAAATGCACGTCTTTTTCCTAGTAAAATGCGTAAATAATCGATGAACGTGGCTGTATTGTTAGCTTTTGTGCCTTTGAAATTTCTGGCTTGACGTTCGTTGTTAACTTTAATCTGTCAAAAGAATTATCGGCGTTTAATAAAATGTCGAATAAATATCATATGGCAATTATTGAAGTGGCGAAGGTCGGTGGATTAATATCATTTTATGAATAATTGTCAATCAATTTTCAATGAGGTAAATGAACGACATTTTTGGTTTACAATATTTAACCACGAATTTATACGGTGCATCTGTGATGAATCAATTATTTACACGTATGAAGAGATACAATGAAATGTTAAGCTCATTATATTAAATAAATATGAATTTATGATCCTCTTAGATTTTATAATTTCAACGTTTTCAGAAATTTATAGATTTATATTTGTGCTATAAATATAGACATATCATATAATTGTTAGTTATAATGAGACTTTAAATTTTAAATTTCAACTTTTGATTGCGAGGTTGTCTCGCTTTTTGTTTTTATATATAAAGGAAAGGATGCTAAACTTCATTAGCTTTCTCTCTAAGAAAATAACTTTCTAATAGGTTTTTTATAAAAACGGATATAGTAGCACATGCTTTTTTTAAAGTAAATGAAATTTAATACTGTGTTATGGAATTTTCGCGATTGTAATTTCGCGCGTGGTATCTGCACCATAGATAAATGGGAGATAGAGTGCACAGTGTATGGAGTTTTACGGCCAAGAATCTAAAGTACCGACAGTGCAACGTTCATGATAAATTCCAGAACATTCTATGGAAAAAGATTCGAAACTATATAAATTATAGTTAAATAAATGGCCAAATATCCCAAAAAGATACAAATTTTGAAAAATCACGGCATAAAAAAGGTAGCTTTCTGTTTAAACAAATTAAAAAAAAATTCCCTGCACCGTAAATTTAATTTTTTATCTCTTAAAATGTCAAATACAATAAGGAATGATTTTAGCAATAATAAAAATCATAATATCCAAAAGAGAGAAGCATACAAGAACAAATAATTAAGCAGCGACATGTTTTCCAGTAGAAAACTGTTTTAAACCTGCAAAATTCTATTCTCCCAATATTTAAATCTTCAAATAACACCAAATTTGATTGCACATCGAAAGGAAAACAATTCTAAAAAAGACTAGTACAATAATAATCCATCAACTTCCCCAAAAAATCACCAGCCACCCTTAACACCAAGGGGATGCACCGATACCAATCACAATCAATACTCTCCATCAAAAATCCTTTCTACATCTCCATAGTCTATGCCCAGAATATAATACCAGTCGATAACACTATCAGCGAAAGTCGGTACATCAGAAGCCCCACGTAGTCATAGCAGACGTGACCTCTATACAGAAATCTCCGTACTCTCTTACCACGAAACCGGCAAATGATTTCAACCCCTTCAAAACAATCATCCCCCATGATAAAACCCAACAATTGAAACCTTTAACAAATCCTTCAAACTATATTATTCAATCTCATCAACCAAAGATATTTCACATTCAACCTATGAAATCTCTTTATGTCGACGTAAATCTAGAAATATGTCCTCTCTCAAAGAAGTTTCAGTGCATCGTGATAAAGAATATGCACTCTTGGGGATGCATGGATAAAAGAAGCTCGATAATCCGTCGAGAGTTACAGCTTCCACGACGACGTCGACGTGAACGGCATCTCGATGAAAGGTAAAAGCCTACGATGCGCACATGCGCCCATTGCATCTTCCGTACGATTCGGGTGGCAGATGGGGGTGGCAAAAGGGAGGGTAAGTCTGAGAGTTAAGTCTGGGTTAGATACCGGTACCGTGGTACTCCGTTTTTCATCGTAGGCGTATCCGGTGCTCGTGTTCGCGTGTAGGCGGCATAACTTCAACAGCCAACGCCCGCTGATGATGACGTCGTGCTGAATTCTCTTTTTCTCGTGATAACTTATGACTGATATGCTCTTTAGAGATTCTAGCTGTTTCAGCCCATTTGCACGTTCTGCGTACGATGCTGTTTGACATCGTTTAAGGGATGTGGGATGAATTAATCGTTGAATCGTTCCTCAACGGGGGTGATATTTTTCATTGTAAATAGATTCTTGGTATTCCTGCAGTTTTGTTGAAAATGTTGGAGTTTTATGGTTTTATCGATTTATTTATGATATCTTTTAGGGTATTTGTATATTTGAAGTGAAATGGCGCGTGATGAGAGTGAATTTTGGGATGTTCGAACATTCTGAGCTTCTATGACGATTGGGTGGGTTTTATCGAATGTTTCTCTGGTTTCAATTATCGAATTGTTTTATTTTGACGTTTATGAGTATTGATTCTTGACGTTTAGCATTATGTGAGCGTGATGCTATTGTTTTAGGTGGATTCTATGCTATTATTTCTAGGTAATATTCAGGCGTGAAAGATTTTCAGGGGGTGCAATCAATTTTACGGTTTTATGGTAATAAAGAAATTTAATTTTAATAATATTATAAATGTCAGTTATATTTGTTAAGTTTTCAAATGGGAATAATTTATCTCTTATCATTGTACAAGAAAATTTTGATTCGCAAATTAAAATTGTTCGTATAATTTATGATAATTTAAGGAGAATTCCATTTTTGTTTGAGAACAAATGTACCTGTCTTCCAATTGTGTGACAGATTCCATCATATTTCTATTAAAGGGTTACCCTAACGATATTAATCATGTCAAGGAAGAATAATAATATATGACCACGTTCTCTATATCAGTACCCTACAACAGTAAAAGCTTCTACTTAAAAAAAAACTTCTCTATCTTTAAACAATTATAACTTCATTTCTACATCATGAACATAAATGTCAATATAATTCTACAACACATGTATATTACAATTAATTCACCCTTAAACAACTTTATCACATCTCATTTATTTTTCTGTCATTACAAGATATCAAACATATATCAAGATATTAATTGCGATTAAAATACTACTCCAGTGATATTTCCGAAGTAATCAAAGCATTCATTAACTTCTCGCACTTTACTTCGAATTATCGCAAGTTGGAGGTAGTTGTCACGTCGCGCGGGATTTCCTAAACCACATTTCCGGTGCGTTTGGCAACGGTAATTGCGTCCGACTTAAAGTGCAGCAAACTGTATTCGTCACGCTTCCATGCTCTCACCCCCGTAGATGAACCCTAAATACGGTTAAACAGCGAGCTAACTTCCCTGAAACATTAAGACACCAGTTCCAACAGAGTGTACAAAAATATCGCTGATACGTGCGATACGAAGCGCATAACCCAGCAGGAAGTACAAACACCAAACAGAGAGAAACAGTGAGAGGAATAGTTGTGAAACAAAGAGAGAAATAGAAAGAGTGAGAAACAGAAGAAGAAAGAAAAAGAGTGAGAGAAATCCCCTTCATTCTCCGCTTCGTCATCCCCCTTTCGGTAACGGTTACTACAACTTCCAGTCTCAATTTCTTCCACGCATCTACTCCCACCCTTTCCATTCATCCCTTCCCTAATACTGAACTCTCCCCGTTTGCCAGCATCCACCCTCGTTGCAGTCTCTCTTCGTTACACTGCTGAGTCACCGTTGCTTTCTACCTCTGTTTCCACCCCTTCATCCCCTACTCTCACGACCTTCGTCGAGAACACTCGTAGCGAGGAGTCGTGTCGCCACGATCGTGTCTCAAGTTGTATTTTTTTTCGATACGAATTTTTGTTTGCACCGATGAAGTTGCTGGTTTTTCATTTGGTAATTACTCGAAGATCGTTGAACGTAACGAATTGGTTACAAGGGTTTTTTTCTGCATATCGAACAAAAGTTTTTTTTTTTAGTAATTATGAAATTATGATCGTACCTATGTATAATTACGGAATTTATTCCAAGATTTATTACAGGACATTTTCTGTGTGCAATGGACAATTTGACAATTCAGGGTGGATCATTGTTTGTATCAGACGCAGTGATACTTTACTTTGTTTCCAGTGTGTCAACAGTGCTAATTAATGATTATCCTGATTCACACTGCCAATACAGAATATTCATTTTTCACTTTGATCGAAACATCAATTAAAATCTATTCTCGATCAAACACCAATCAATTCATCTCAATCGATACATAACTCATCCAATTCTTCCTTCATCCCCATATCAACATTTGTCCTACCCAACACTAAAATCATCAACAAGCCAAACTAAATAAATCATTTAAACCAAAAAAATAAAAAATATCCCATCCAAACCAATCTTTCGATTCAACCAATCTCTCTCAGCAACCCTAACTCTAAATTCTTCCTCCATCCATAAATTCTCTCTCCCCAAAAATTCACCCCAAAAAGTACCCAGCATCGATCAACAATCAGAAACACATCAAAACATTTATCCATCGTTCGTTAACCGAAGAAATATTTTCCCCTTCATCCGCCCCACCAGCTCTACCACCCCATTCGTCGCTCTCGTCTCCGGTGAGACCTCTCTCGTCGAGAGAAAACTCTCCCCCTGCTTTGGGGTTGATCCGTTGGCGCTAGTGTCGGCCAGGAGGTCGGGGTAGGTCGACACGAAACGAGACGATGCACGTACGAGGGAGGGAACGGACCGTGGAGATAGTCGACGAGGACGCAGGGTGGTGAGTGCCACCTTTTCGGGTCCTCTGAGGTCCTAACGAGGACCAGGACCACCTTGATCATTTTCTTCATCGTGGCTCTCTCGAGGGTGAGAAAGAAAAGAAAAGGACAGATCAATATACCGGCCAGTGTGCGTGCGTGAGTGCGTGAATTTCGAGAAGAGAATCAAGGACCACCACGGGGTGCGGCCGAAGATGGTGAAGGCCCCGAACGTGGGACCATCCGGTGGTACCCAGGGACTCAGCAGAATAACCCCGGGCCCCGAGATCGCGATCAATCCGAGGAATCTACCGACGGCGAACGTAGCTACACCACCCAGCATCCGAACAGATGGCAATTCTCTTGGCAGAAATACTCAGGTTTTTCAACCACAGGTAGACGAATAAAATAGACACGATGTTTCTTCTTACTTTGTTGATTAGAACACTTCTTTCCTTTCTTTTGGATTTTTTTCTTTTCTTTTACGTACTTACTTACATTTTGTAGGTGTTAGATTTCTTTCATGTTTCGATGGTCGTTTAACGTTTTGGTTTTATCGTTGTTGTACTTTTCGCGCTTTCTGTTTTCGAATTGAAGCTGATGTCCTTTCTGTTCACATGTCAAAGACGTTGGATTTAGTGTCTGGGGATTTCGGGGTAAATTGCTGCTGTTTGCGCGTTGTTTCGACACTGTGCAATTGTGAGCTTTGCATTCTGTTGTTTAGATTGCTTTTTGGAATTCTTCACGCGGTTTGTTGTGTTTTTTTTGGATCTTTCTTAATTTGATTTTGGACGGAGAATTCTTGAGTATTGTTTAAGAAGGAATGTTCACATTGTTGTTGTTATTTATCATAGAGATACGAGGAGTAATTTAAAAATCTTTTATAATTGCATTTTCTTTGATTGAGTCTTTTTATTTATTAACAAACAATTTTGAAGATTTAACTACCGTGAAAAATAGTGGTAGGTTATCCTGTTATTACACCCTTTTTGCTGATGCATCGAAAACTCACGTTTGTTTGACTTATCCGTGTCAATTCCGTCTGTCGCCGAATACTTTCTGCAGTGTCAAATACTGTCATATGAAAAGTGAGATATTTTGAACCGTTAGTTTTTTTTTATCGAGAATAAAGAGAGGATCGTGCAGTTATATTTTCACTTCAGCAATTAATTGTCCTCTCGTTATTTCTGGTCTGATATCCACTCTGTGTAATTTAATAATTATTGAAGCGCATCAGGAATTAGTTGTTGGTCAATTCAACAGAACATTAAGTCGGCTCGACTTGCAATTTTCTGAACGTGAGTAGAATTTATGAATGAAAGGATATAATGCTCTTTTCTGAAATGCCTGTAATCACTTAAAAACTTTTTGATTTATATTAATTTCTTCGTTCGAGATATTGAGCGTCATCGTAAATATGATGATCATTAATCACCTTATTCGCTTCGTTAGTAGGACTGCATTAATGATCGATTTGTTTTAATTTCGTTAATACGAGATAAGATTCACCTCTCGTGACCTAATTTTCCTGAAATGTATAATTTTCGATTTAGAATAAAAATACGGGTGAATATATGAAATAACAAGTTGAAGTAATTTTTTTAATGGTGAATACGCCGAATAACATTTCAGATGTTGTTTTTGAAATGGAAAAACTCCGGACGATGTAAAAAATGGAATTGGCAAACGTACGGTCTTGTAGAAAAATTCACGAATTTGAATTTTTTTCCATCGTTGAAATATCATGAAGTCGGTTTGTTTGAGTTCTAATTCGAAATTAAATTCAAGTACCATCGGAATCGTGGATAAAAATATTTGTCTTGTAGATTCACTGCCTGGGTGAATATAAACATCGATGCTTCCGGAAAATTTGATACGAAGTGGTACCAAAGTCTTGATAAAACTATCGTTGATTCTGTGGAAAAGATTTTTGGTAATATATATTGCATTTATCATGAATCATTATTGTAATATTTTTACGTTGCTGGAAGGAAAGATTTGCAATATCGTTGTGATTTGTTAATAACGACGATGAAGCTGAGATCGTTATTCTAAAATTATAATGCGCTCTGCCATTTTTAAAACTTCTCCATCTGAGTTTTGGTATTTTAAATATGAATGCACGTGAATGTAGGACGCTGAATTTTTCTCAGAAACAATGACAGAGAACAAACAGTTCTCTGCTAATTCCATTTAAAAAATGTAATTACTTTACGCAGAATTTCAAATTACTTTTAACATCGAAAATCGTACATTTGATAATTATTGAAAGAAAGCAGGTATCAATTTTGTAAGATTAATAAATGGTATCATTAATTTCAATGTTCAAAACCAATCGTTTTTATATTTAATCAACAATAATAATAGTCACGAGATTTAATAACGAGCTTGTATTTCAATTAACAAATTCTCGCAATACATTTTCCACAAAATCAATTTAGTTTCATAAATATCAATAATCAAATTATCTCCATGATTTAACAAAATTATGTCGCAGAAAAACAAATTGATCATATTCGTTAGAACTAATGAAAAATCTCAACGAACCGCCATAAAATTGCAAAAGCAAACGAGCTTAATCAAGCCCTCAAAAATGATGACGAAAATTGCTAACAATTTTTTAACACAATTTCGTAATCCCAATTTCTAAAGAGTATTATTTCAATAACAATCACAATTAACCCCTTGCCATACAATAACGAGTGACACTCATTTGTAGTACTCCAAAAATTATTAAATTAAAAATATCACTGATTTACAATAGGATCAAATTATTTCCATGCTATTTAATATTCCTATAGATTATTATTTAAGCAATTAATTCCAATTTGTTGTACGCCAAGGGCTAAATAAACACCCATCATTAACCTAACATAAAAACAGAAGAAACCATAACCAATTTGCCCGTTAATTAGCATCGAACAGTCTCGTCAATTATCCCTGATATTTCTTAATTGGTAATTCGATAAACAATAACGTAATTCGGAAAGAAGCCCATTCAGGAATCCTCGAAACTCGGATCCATCGAGTGTGTAATAAAAGGTTTGTAAATTGTAAGAACTTCGGCTTTATATAAAGCCTTTAATTAATCGTAATTACTCCTCGAGGAGTCCTTCTTCTTCTTCTTCCGCTTCTATCATTCTCTCGTTCTCTCTCTTCCTCTTTTTTTTTTCTACCCCGTCGAATAGGAGAGTACCGAACGTACGACCTCGAATTGAAGCACGCAACTCAGCGTGTCATCCTCTCGTCTTCGAATAAGTGCTCGTGTGCCTGAATGATGTACTCGAAGACTCGTTTCCTGCGATCGAATGTGGGTCAGTTTTATCGAGAGAAGCCTGTTCCATTTTCCCGTTGAGGGGGTCCTTTTTGTTGATCTTTTCACGCTCGGATTCCAATAAATGGAATTACGAGAAAAGAATTTTCCCCTTCTTCTTCAACGTGGATTAGAAAATTTCTTCCGTGGAAGATTATATGAGAATGGAGACCGTGGATATCTTCGAGGGTCAACCCCTGCAACTCCTCCGATCCCCTTCTTTTTAGAGATATTTCGAGCCCTTGAATTCCAACGAATGGCATTGTGAGGAAAGAATTTTCCTCGCTTTTCAATCCCAGAATTTCTCGATGTTCTTATGGATTTTTGATCTGGCTTGATGATTGTGGAGAAATTAACATGTAAGATGTAATTTTTAACCCTTTGCGTTCGAGCAGTACTCGACATAGGTTTTCACTTGATTTTATTTTCTGACAATTTAATTTCACAATGGTTTTGTAATATCATCTAAATGACTGTCAATATTTCTGGTTATTGATATCATTGAAAAAAATGAATAACTTATGATAGAAAATATTGCAAAATTAATTTTATTTAGCTCACTAGCAAAATTAACGAACTAATTCGGACCGCAAAGGGTTAATGTAAGAGTGTGACAATGTAAATTACAGAACAGTTATGTTTCTGATGGAAAAATAGTGTCTGAAAGTTGCAATAGGATGAAATAATAAGGATATTTGTAATTATTTTTCAATGTATGTAAATTTGAAGTGTCGTCGAGTTGTCAACAATTTCATAATATTTAATTACAACAGATAGTGTAGAAAAAAGACGACTCATTTGTTGCAAATAATTTCGTCGTCGAGGACGACAAAACCGAAGTGTTTTCATTCTATCCGAAATTATTATCGTTTGCTCGTCTCATCGGAATTTCGTGTCATTATTTCATCGCCTTCATCGTTCGCTGAACGTAGTTTTCGCTTCCCCGAAAACGAATCATTTCATCGTGAAATATTGGGAGCTTTATGAAATTATAGAACGAACTGTTTATTGTCATGCGCAAATTCTTAATTAATCACTAATGATCAATTATGGTTTACCGTGTCAAGAAAACAAATTTGCAGTTAAGAATAAATTAAAATTGTCATACTGTTGACACTGCTTTCCCTATAATGATTGTTATATTTTATAATTCCATCGTCATTAATCTCCTACTAGTAAATATCTGCGATTAAACGTTTCACCCTTAAAATCGAAGCTTGATTATCAAAATTCGAGGTTTATATTAATTGTAATTACTTGTGACATTCAATTAATTCTATAATTAATTTGATCTCGATTTATTTTCGACGGTTTTAAGGAAATATTGATTCAATATTGTGATTAATTAATTTCTTGTATTTTCTACGTTTCTATTTCATTATAATTTTGATGCAACACGTATATATTATACAGCGAAGAAAAGCAAATTGCAAATTAACTCGAGACTCCTAAAGTCACGTTCCAGAACGAAGCATAGTTTTGCATCCAACTTGGCATTTCGTTTCGCGATTGTTGTTATTCCGTTATTTGCAATAATAATATCGCTCTTCCTGAGCTCGATTTCTGTTTTAATTATATATTCATTATACTATGTTCTTCTTTTCATAATTATTCATTTCTCTCTCCAATTTAATCTGCTCTACTCTTGATAAATTTACAATAATATCACACTATTTACAAAAATTTTAACAAACGATAGTCTGTAATTTAACACTACAAATTTTTTAAATCTAAACATCAAACTGCTAGTAATTTCATATGTTTGAAAATTTCGTGTGACTTTACAAGTATTTTCTTCACTTACATTGTGTTTAAAAATTGGAACTACCGAGGCAGAATGACTGGTTCCACATTCTTTTTATAAAAATGTTCTGTATTTTTCATGGAATCCATGGAGTAAATATTCCATGCCTATCTTATTAACTATGAATTACTATATCGATCTACTTTTTCACATACTGGTTTTCCTTTTTTTAAATATAGTTATTTAATATATTTTAATGCAATAGATATAACGCCGGTACTTGAAGTGTTAATATCACTAAGATTTTTCACACATTTCAGAAGCATTTCGAGAACGAATTTAGAGTGATTAAAAAAGAATAAAGGTAGTCGAAAAATAATACAAAATCAGGCTACATTATCACGCAGTACTTATATTCGTTGAAGTCTTCTGTTAGTATACACACCTTACGCAGAAAAGGAAAACATATTGCAGATTAACCTGAAACTCGAAAAGTCTCGTTCTAGGGCGAAGCACAGTTTTGCATTGCACTTAGCGCACTTCACTTTAGGAGTTGTACTACAGCTGTGCTTTCTATAGCGCCCCTTTTTCGCTTCTTACTTTATAAAATGCCGTGGCTTAACGAGACGACACTACCTGGAAATAAAGATGTACATCTTTCATTACGTTTTTAATTATATCTCTCTCGTAGGGTCAAATAATTTACGTCAAACCGTCGTATTTAGTTTCTTCAACTATTCTCCAGTTTCCAAAAAAGGGGCATTAGTGTTTTGCACACAATGTGAAATCTCCTCGTCTCTCACCTTCTTCTCCAAAATTTTCTAATCTTCACTTCTTTTAGTAACCATTAAATATCTCAATTAAAAATTAATATGGATACGTTTAAAATTGAATGTTCAATATTTGCGCAATCGAAAGGGTCAAAATTTAGGTTCTGAATTTAAGAGAAATTAGGGAAGATCAAATTTTGAGGAGGAATTAAAGGTATTATTGATTATTTAAATAATTTGCATGAAAGGTAGAAATGATACTTTATTTATCAGCTACGTTTTTATAAATCGTGTTCATTTCGGCGGATAGAAAATTACGAGTCTTTAGAAATATCAAAGCTGAAATCATTAAGCAACTTGCAAATATCCGAGCTACGCATTGACGAAGGAATAATACAAGGACGGCAACAATAAAGTCTGGGAAATTACTGAAGTTTGATAGAGGCAGTGTTACGGTTTCCGATAGAGAAGCCAATCATAATGAAGGAGGTACAGCCGTAAACTATTGTCAATGCAACGATTTCACCTCCTAACTAATTGCCAAATGCACACATTCTTCGAGAACATTCATGATTTTAATCGGAATTTTGTATTCGACGATTCAACATCGACGAAAAATTTTCACACCGGACATTTTCATTAAAATAAAATCTTACAACGTCCCGAAGGAAATTGATCTAAATATAAAATCCAGTTTTTAGGGGTTGAAACCACTTCCTCGAACACTTCAGAATTTTCAAGTTTTTTAGTACAATTAGTAAGTACTGAAAGCTGGAAAAATAATATTTCTATAAAAAGATTGTGTTTCAAAGATTTGTCAGACTGAAAAGGAGGATTGAGTAATTATATAATTATAATGAAATGAACACATTTTACAGTGACACAAAGTTATATTAAAATCCAACTTTTCAGAACGGCTTTTCCTTTTTTAAGCTCCGCAAAATATTTTATAGAAATAATTACCCGTTTAAGAGTTGTTAATAAGTTATAATTCTGCTTCGAAGGGAAATATTTTTCTTTAATTCCCGCAAGAGAACATCTATGGTTTTAATTGAATTTATAAGTTCAATAAATAATCGTCGAATTCGTTCTGAAAACTTTTTCGAAATTCTACAATGGGAAGTTAAGTTCTTGAAATTATTTTCTTTATTATGTATTATTAAGGGGAAGAAATATTATAAAACTTCTCCCTCATTGATCATTTATTAGAAAATAAAAATTCGAGGCACGTAGAACGATAAAATTGTTTATCTGAAAAGTGTGTTAGTAAGTAAAATAAGGTTTTATCATGGAAAGTTTGTATCGGGCAAAAACTTTCTTTGCTAGTTTATATACCTCGTTGATGTAAACCAGTTTGAGAATTTTCGTACTGCGTACAGAAACTTCCAAGTTTTATATTGTAATTCACTATACTGTGTAATGTAGAAACGTTCGTTATAGAATTAACTAAATTTCATTAAAATTTTTCATTATTATTTACCTTATCCCTCGTTGAATTCAACGTTCTAAATTTTCAATCCTTTTCCAAAGTACATAACAATTTTCCTTGTTTAAATCACAGCTTCTGACATTCAGTCACATCCTTTAATTAAAATCTCAAAGATTTACAAATTACATCTATCATAAACTCTTTGCATTTCCTTCCCATTGAATTTATTTTTTTTCGCAATTTTTATTCTTCTAAGCCTTTGATACCTCACTTAAATTACCCAATTTCTTCCACCCTTTCTTAATAAAAAATTAATTCCCTTCAATGCCAATTTGTTTTTATATTAAAAATTTGCAATAATCAGAGTAGATTTGATGTGGTGCATTAAATTATACTTACAATTAGCAAAAGTATCGATACACTTTCCATTAAAGCTTGTCAAAGTGGTATTAATCCTTTTCCGTGCAGCCATGGCTTATAGCCTTCAAGTGTTGCTGTAGCTAAGTTATTAATTATGAACATCAACTAATAATTCCGAGCAATTTTAACGATTTTCCTAAGTAAATATTAATTTACTTATATTAGTACTATCAATTATTATCTACAGTTATTTTATAATGCAAATAAACCCTGGTTAACATTTTACTGTTGAAGTTATTGATTAAATTAGTTGAAAATATTGCATAGGTCTATGGTATATGCAAAGAATATCTCAACTAAGAAACGATTCTGCATAGAGATCGTATTATACAGTCTCGTGATTCTATTCGGACATAAAGACATATATACACGCCCTGAATAAATTTCAGTCTATAAAGCAACACATTATTTTCCTCAAGTTGTTTGCTGTCCAAAAAACTAACTGTGGCGCATAAATATTCCAAATTCCCCACAATATTTTGTATACTAAGTTACATAATTACAATCCCATAAGTTGTATAATTACAAATTGTTTTTCCCTCATGCACCTTTCCCTAATCGAATCATTAACACTAGAACTACCGACGTTAAATCTATCATATTTCAATATATTAAATAAGTACTTTGGAGAAGAAAAAAATCAAGCGGCAGAAAACTTGACCGACTGGGTGATTTATATTTATTGATATAGACGTAGAATATTTCCTCTATGACTCTTATATAAACTTGGACATTTTTCTGAAAAAATTGTATACCAGTCAATTTGACTGGTTTGGTAGTTCTAGTGTTAAAATAATCGTGTCCTATATGCTTGACAATAGAAGCATAAAAATGACGAAAAATCGCAAAAAAATTTCCAAAACGTTTACAACAGAGTAAAATCACGAGTCATTGATGTTGAAGCGTTTGATAGAGGCCTATTCCTTGATTCGATGTCATAAAAATACTATTACAGGCATTCCATGTGCTTCGTATACGAAGTCCATCTGTTCCTGTTCCGTCGAACGTAACCAACTTCCATCCACTCTCAATAATGGAACTTTTATGATATTTGAACAAAGAGTCTCCTCTTTCGAGATGCTCGCTTCGCCGCGAATTTTCTCTCCGATCGTTCATAAAAGGGCTAACAACGGTGAAAACGCAAAGTATTCAGTTTGTCGCCGGTTATGCAATTCCTCCTGACGCAAATATCCGCCGCGGGAGGTCTCGTGTTTCGGGCTTTTTGGTATTTCATTGAGAACGTCGGAATTGAAATTGTTTAACTTAGTTATTGCCACGGTTGGACGGCTTAATTAACTGGTTCCGCGTGGATTCGAGTTATGTGGTTTTACGAATGATTCAACTCCTACACTTATATGGACGAACGTATAGATGTGTGTGTAAGCAAATGTTTGCTTTAGGTATTGAATTGTATTTGTAATGTATGAGTAATGTAATTGTCGTTGTTCTTTATGGATGATCGCATTGAAGATTTTCGTGCTCTGTGAATATCATCGGATGTACTAGTCACTTTGATGTCTCCTCTCTTTCTCTCTCTGTAATTAATTGTGGAAGCAGTCTAATTGCCATCATAGAGACTTCGTCCCTTTGAAATACGAGATGTCATCAATTTGTTGTTCATGCGACTTTCGTCTTATTACACACCACATGTTGATATCGTTGGAAGTGGTATTATTAATTTGTCGGGTTCTTTGTACAATTAATTCGGTATTATTCTAATTGTTAATACGAATTTGACGAGGTGGAAGATGGATATTTATAAATGCTCCATTTTATTTATGTCATGTACAAGATGTCTTTCTTGAATTTTACCGTTTCTATTTTTATTCTATTAGATCCGTCATAAAATTAATTCGGTATTACTGCAATCTAATGTAAATTTGACAGTTTTGAAATCTGTGTCATTGATAGATTAATATTCGTCGACGGACGTATTATTAGCAAATTGATATTTAATTCGAATGAAATTCTATATCTGAAGCTTCCCATTCTATTGAAAAATCAGGAGTGCTATTTTTATTTATTAATTTATTGTTTCTACAATTACTTTAGGATATTTTAATTACTAATTTCGTTGAGAATTGACCTGATATCGTACTGTATCGAAAATGAAATTGTAATTTGTCAGACATTAAAGGGTACGATTCAATTAATTAGATTCTTTGGGCAATTAATTCAATATCGTTCCAATTCAATTGCACATTCTATTTCATACAAATCCGTGCCTCCATCAACTTGTTCACACGTTCTTCCACGCCATTATTTCTTCACACACGAAGCTTTTCGTTCTATTCAGACATCATCACATGTACTATTCACTTGGCCACAATTCTCCACGCAATTAATTTTGTAGTACCCTGGTTGCACAAAATGGCGAAGTACTCTTAAGTATTAAGGGTCCTCTTAATTTTCAGCTGCTACGTACAACGATGAAACTACTCTAAGCGAGTGTCAGATTATAAAATGATTAACAAATAATAATTGCACATAATAAATCTTCAATCGTTCGAACAATTCTCAAACTTGTTTAAATTATGACAATAAAACATTCGCAGGGTTAAAGAGATAAATTACTTAAAAGTACGATTAGTGACAAACGTGTCAGTCGCCCTGTCATTTAAATTCGTAACGTTTGGCAAAATCCGATTTTTATTCGGAAGAACACAAACTTTCTTAATCGCATTTACAAAGTTAAGCGGAACTGTACTCTCGGCGAATGCATCAGCGAAGCCTGACTTCCTGATAATGCGCTCGTATCGAAAATAAAAATATTAGTTCAATCGACTTTCTGATAATTCAAATATTTTACTTGTCTCATCCGTGACATGCTATCCAGCATGTTGGAGCATTCTGTCGAACAAGCATCGATGCATCAGCTGTTTGAAATGCACGGTCTTTTTAACTGCACCCCGATGTATCAATATTCCGGCTGACGCTAATAGCATTCCGAGTTTCATTCGACATCCATCCATCGATTTATTTAAACGATCGATTCAACGTTTCTTTGGCCAACTGTGTTTGGCTGCGTGCGATAATGAAAGTTAAGAGGACTCTTGTAATTTTAGCCGAACAATTAGAATGTGATGAACTTGTGTGCGAGTTTGGAATAGGCAAACAACGACAGATGTTAAGTTTGAACTCGAGTTTCGAATATGAAACTGTGGTACGAATAATAAACGGAATAGTGAACTGATAAGAATTGTAGAAATATCATAACGTTGCACTTAATATGCCAAGTTAAAGTTTAGATCATTACAAACTTCATTATTTACTTTTAGATGTTCGTAACATTCACACAAGTGATTTATTACTAATATTTTAGTGAAATCAAAATATAAAGGGTGCGGTAGTTACAGAGTTTAAATCACTTTCTCAACAGAAACCCTCGGTTATATAAAATTAATATTTTAGCACTTACAAAAATCGATATACTTCATACAAAATAATCAAAGTAGTTCCTGCCAAAAGGCGTGTAAAGGGTGAGCCATTAAGTAACTAATTTTCACAAGAAAAAAGTGGAATATAAATTCATTTAAATTCAACAAAATTTTTTACAAAAATTATAAATGTATCATTCTAACCACGTTAGTAGTTGTAGTATTAACTTCAACCATTCCCAATTCCACTCTACAAAGAAAGCAAAATTCCGTTGAACATGTTCCCTCACACGTAGTGCAAAACCGTCGAGTGGTTGAATTCATAATACTCAAAATTTAAAGGAACAGCGAGAGACCAAGGAGAAAGCCAGGTCGGATGAAAATGAATTAAACGTCTAGCACTTTAGAGAGAGAGAGAGCGATTTAGCAGCTTCAATTCGCGACTACTTCAACAAGATGGTTAAAGCATCGCCGAGAGTTGGACTGTTTGCAGTTAAATTAGTTTCGTCCTCGCGGTGACGCTTTCAATCAACCTGCCACGCATTCTCCATTGATTTTCCGCTAATTAGACTGAAACGCGTGTGTACGTGACAGGTGGACGTCTCGACTCAGGTGGATCTCCATGGTGGTTTCGGTCCGTCCGGCAACATCAACGTCGATTGGGACCGTCGTGCAACTCCATACTCCCGTGAGGACATAAAGGAGCAATATTGCATCACTAGTAGGCAATTGGACGCCGTAGAAAAATCTGGGGGTGGTTTCTTTGGATGCCTCTCGACGAGAGGACCCTCGCCATGCACGACGGCACGCACCTCGATCCTCTCCGCCTGTGTTAGAAGCGTGCCGAGCGACGAGAACCTCTGCGACGCCCCGTATCCCAGGAGACCTCTTCAGATCATGTACCGTCAACCTTATCCGACATACTCGAGGGGGATCTCGCGTTACGACCTCGAGGACGAAGCAGACTGGATCGAGAGTTCCTATTTCCGCAGGCGGCCCAGGTCATTTTGCACCGTGCCTGATCCTAAGAGGTGAGTCCTTTTGATGCAGATTTTTTAATTATTTACACTTGTTTAAGTTCCTTTTTCATCGTTTTTGATGATGGACAGATTTTTTGTGAGGTTTGTATTGAGATGGAACAGTGGGCAGGAGTGTAAGTTGGAGAACGGAAGTGGGAGTGTGGTGGAAAGACGGAGAGGTTGGAGAACGGAAGTTTATTTGACATTTTAAAACTATTTGTACTTGTATAGTTTCTCGGTTTAGTTTAAAATTATTTAGCTTTGTTTAAGTTCTTTTTTTATGGTTTTTGATGTTGGAAAGATTTTTTGTGATTGAGATGGAATAGTGGTAAAGAGTATAAGTTGGAAAATGGAAGGGGTAGTGTAGTGAAATGACGGAGAAAGGTGGGAGAGGTTGGAGAATGGAAGTTCCTTTGGTATTTTGAGACAATTTGTAGTTGTTTAATTTTACGGTTTAATCTAAAATTATATAGATTTGTTTAAGTTCTTTTGTCGTTTTATTTTGTTTGTATTGAGATGGAAGTATGGTAAGAAGTATGAATTGGAGAACGGAAGTGGTATTGTGATAGAATGATGAAGAGAGACGTGAGACGCTGCAGTACGGAAGTTTATTTGACATTTTAAAACAATTTGTACTTGTTTAGTTTCTCGCTTTAGTTTAAAATTATTTAGCTTTGTTTAAGTTCTTTTTTTATGGTTTTTGATGTTGGAAAGATTTTTTGTGATTGAGATGGAATAGTGGTAAAGAGTATAAGTTGGAAAACGGAAGGGGTAGTGTAGTGAAATGACGGAGAAAGGCGGGAGAGGTTGGAGAACGGAAGTTTCTTTGGTATTTTGAGACAATTTGTAGTTGTTTAATTTTACGGTTTAATCTAAAATTATATAGATTTGTTTAAGTTCTTTTGTGGTTTTATTTTGTTTGTATTGAGACGGAATAGTGGTAAGAAGTATGAATTGGAGAACGGAAGTGGTATTGTGATAGAATGATGAAGAGAGACGTGAGACGTTGGAGAACAGAAGTTACTTAGACATTGTGAAAGAATTTGTACTTGTATATATTCTCAGCCTTTTGCGATTTTGTGATTATTGACGTAAGAGACATTTTTGTACGTTCTTGGGGTGGAATGATGATGAGGAGCGAAGGGTTGGAGGACGCAAGTAGCATTGCGTCTGAAGAAGTCTGGAGTGGGAAGGGGATGGAAGAGAAGTCGTACTTTCTGTCGTGCTTTTGTCATGTTTTAGCTTTGATAGCTACGAACACTTGACTCAGAACCTGCTGTTTTTAAGACTTTCAAAATCTATGATTTATTATTTCAGCATAATTCAGAGTCTCTGTCACGAGTTTTGGAATTCGTTTATAGCCATAAGTTCAAAACAAGCAGTGTATGGTGGTGGAAACTATAAAAATAAATAAAGTTTTATACGTTTCAGTCGTCAGCTGAAACATTTTATTGTTTTTCGTGTCCTCTGACGACCAACAGAGTTTTAGGTATTTCGGGAACAGTTGTAATTACCTTGACTTTCAACCTTTGTTTATGTTCCTCGGTAGTCGTGTCCTCATTCGTGGTAAAACCATAGCGGAGAGTCGCACGTATAATTAGTGATTAGCTTTTTGCAAGGAAAAGTTTGCTCATCGATCGTCCCTCATTCTCGGAGTTTCTTCATTTTATTGGAGTGCGTTCCAGTAAGGGCACTCCTGTTCTTCGTGTCTAAGTTCGGGGTTATTCGAATAGTTTGGAATAAATATTATATATATCATGATTATTCTACTAAGCTCTTTTTCCATGGGAAAGTTCATATAATCCTCTTTGTAAGAAGACTCTCAGAAACGTCAGCAATAGCTGGAAGCAAGATTTATTATAGGGAAAATTACTCACAGAGAAAATTTTTACTTGTTTCGATTTGATGATTATTAATAAACTTTAGTTTCTTTCGTGTTGCTAACTGCACTTTGGTGAATTTTAGAAAAATGAAATTTCTATATGTACTGTTCTGTTAATTAAAAATAATTTGAGGTACTGTCATTATAAATATTTTGGCCAATCATTAATGGAAAATAAAGAAGAATTTTCCTACTTATTAAAAACAACCTGATACATTGTCATTATCAATATTTTAGTCAATTCTTAACAAGAATTTATAAAATTCAATAACCTGTAACTTAATTTAAAAATTGTACTTACTTTGCAAATGTGCAAAAACAGATTAAAATTTCAAAAGTGTTAACTTTAAATACTTTCGTTAAATTAAGACCTGATAAGGAGTTTTGGAGACTGACAGGGAAATTATAGGAAGTTATTCTAAACGAAAGAATAAGAAGATATGGGATTGACGATGCACATGGTGTTTGCATCTATTTTCGATTAGTCCAAGTGACACGTCAGAATTGCAACGATGAGGCTCGAAGGTTATGGGAGAAACGATCGATAAAAAATTACGTTCGTGAAGTAAATTACTGTATTAATACGTTATAGAGCCATCGGAGCGATCAGTGCAGAAATAGATGCACACGCACAGGTGAGTCGATTGCTGATTCGATTTTACAGTCGAGCAGAAGCACACAATTTCCCGGTTTATGGTCGAATTATAGTTGTACTTCCTTCGAAACGTGTACACAGCATTTTATCGTATGTCCCCGTTAGTTTTCAAGGATACGGTTGACCGTTTAAATTTTAAATCTAAGGCAGAGATAAGCCAATAACAAGATCGACAGATAATTTCACTTGGATTTACCGGGAAATCCGATATTAACTTCTCTCATAATACACTTGGAGAATTGGATTAAAGTGATAAGTTACTTTATTCCCTGTTCGACAAACATTTTTCCAGTGAAAGTATTACGATAATGGAAAGCGAGACATTGAAATGAGATTGGATGAAAATGGAATTGAATTTCCTGTAACATAAAAAAAAAATTTAGACTAAAATCTTTGAAGTGTAAATTCCAATATAAATTTTGCAAATTAACAACAATTTTTCTACGAAGATAGAAAAAGCAAATTTACTTTAACAAGCTTTCTAGAAATTTCCCTAAATGCAAATGTGTTTTGCCTTAATAGAAGTGACAGGAAGCTACAGAGGTGACAACGAAAATTCCGGAAATTAAACTGAAAATAAAGAAAAAAAAACATGTGGAGAACCAGAAACACAACAGGTAAAAAGGATCGTTACAGAACACTTGACACAGAACGAACAAAAATTCCCCGTAAAATCAACGAAGGAAATTCCAACCATCTTCCTGAAAATCTTCCTGAATCTGTACGCGTTTCACGTTAATGGAACCGACATAAAAGTCTGTAACAAAAGTGGCATAATATATTCGCGAAATTGAACCGGAATCTAAATGCAATTTATATAGGTCACTGTTGCAACGCCATAGAAACAACGAGCCGTCACCCACTTTTCTCGAGATAATACCTGTCGCACGTGCAAACCAGCTCGCATTCGGCACAATAGAAACGAGAATGTAGCCATCGCATGTGCAACGTGTCTCTTACCCGTTATTCTGTCACGTATTAATAAAAAGCGAGCGTGCCACCGAGGAGAAAATAAATGTCTATCGACTAAACCAGTTAATTAAGCCAGTGGTATCAGCGAGCTAGAACGCCATGAAACGGCAAGCATTTTTATCACGATACCATCGGGATAAACGGAAAGGACCGTGGAACTTTTTTTTTTTCAACGGAGAGCTTTTTTTATCGAGGACGTTCAACTGCTTGTTTTGTCGGGTTTCGAAAAAATCGCATGGTCGCTAAAATGTTGCTGTCGAACATGGAGGAAATGGATCGTATGAAAGGGTGAATAAAAAGTGCGGGGTAGCACGAGCGTAGATCGGTTTTTTCTAAGGGATGGGGTGCTTGAAGGATAGTTGGTTAATTATATGTTTTGGGAAAGTAATTTGAGATATTTGATTTATGGTTGAGTGAAATTTGTTGATGAAATATTAAGTCTGTTTTAGGGATGTGTATTGCTTTTATTGAATTTATTTATTGAAGATTCTTATTTTTTGGGGATTTTGCAATTATTTGATGAACTGTTTCTAGTTGTAAAGAATCTTTATTTTAATGTTAGATATTAGAACGTCGAGATTTTTTTGAATGATGAATTTAAAGAGCTGCAGATATGTGTTCGCTAAGTGGAAATATTGCAACAAGGAATTTTTTTATACACTCCGATATATCGGTATTTTTTTCCTATGTTTTATATAGAATTTTTTTTTATATAAGCATCTGCATTATTGTAATTTTGTAATCGATAAAAGTATAAATTTAACTATGTACGATGTGTCTGTCTTTGGATGACCTTGTGAAGGACAAATGAGAAAAGGTGATGTCTTTGTCGATGATAGATTCATATCATGCCACTTTAATTCATGATACGACAGTTTTAGTCAAATCAAGACAGTTAATTATCTCTACAGAATTTATAATTTTATGCGAATAAAATTATATTTCGAGTTTAAATCCATCTCGAATTTTGGTATCGTTTCAAATGGAATGTGAAAACCGAGAGTTTACCGAAACGAAAATACGTTAGAATTACTGTTGACACAACAAGATGAAAAATACCGTACACATGAATGTTTTCGAAAACGCGTGCAAATAGTAAATAAAAGTTTTTGCACCAGAGTATGGCGAAACAGGATTGTTATATCAAGAAAGTGTTTAAATTCGAACAAACAATTTCCTGGTGAATTGACAAATGCTAGTTCATTAAAGTTATGTATCAAATTATCCATGAGATTTAGAAACATAAAATAGATTAAAGAAACCATGAAAATTGTAATCAAATAACTGTCATAATAGCTGTTAAATCATCAAATAACATTCTCCTGCTCTTCTAACATGTTTAAGGTATACTTGGCTCCCAGAGGACGAAGAATCGACGAAATTAGAAGGTCCACGTCCTGTTTTACCCCCTGTGCCGCCACCCCCAACAACTCAGGCGCCGCAACCCCCGAAAACGAAGCACGTGAGTTTCGCAAGATCGCACACCCTGACCTCCTTCGACGTACCAAGAAGTATAAGTCCTCCGAGGCCACAGAATCAAGAACGTCTGATAGATTCACAGCCGACGATGCAGAACGCCATGCTTCCTTCGATTTTACCAATGGTGCATCCTTACCCCGCTCCGGAACCACGGGTTCTTGTCCTCGGTGAGTTATCTTCCAAGGTTTTATGAATAGATTTTTAGATTTTAGATGAACTATTTTCTTTTTTTAATAAATTATGACAGATTCTCTATTAATTTCATATTTAAAATTAATAGTTGCATGGAAGACATTGTGACAGAGAAACTAAATATTCCTTTTAATGCTAGAACTGTACCGGGGCAAAATTACTGGTTTACTATTTTTTGCAAAAATTCTATGAGCTAAGAGAAGACCTACGGGATAAATATTCTATATTTGTCTCGTAAAATATAAATTATAGATCATTTTCTGAACGTCTCGATTCCTCTTTTTCCAAAGTATTTATTCGATCAAAGAAATTCGAATAGGAATAGGAAAGGAAATAGGCTCTTTGAAAAGCAGGAATTAAATGATAACGGAGTTGATAAATTTATTCATTCGTGTTTTCTACCGCAGAGGCATAAAATTCATCGCATTGCGTTTTTTAAGTTTGTGGAGTTTTTATGAAAAACTGGGAACCAGTTGCTTTGACTGTCTGGTAGTTCCAGAGTTAAAATATTCTTGTTGACTTGTACAATCAATTTTTATTAAAAATAAAACGTGTAAAATAGGAATTTCTTTAATAAAATAAACAAATGAGTAGATAATTGCGAAGCCACAAAATAATTGGATATCAAATATTAACAGCAATTCCAATCTTGCAAAAACTATCGGCATTGAATATTTTTCACGTAATTCGTTGCATCTTAAAATAAATCAAGTACCTCAAGCATTCGACATAATCAATAATTATTCAACAAAAGCATAACCATGGCACAATGTGTAGTCGTAGCATTCAGCACCGCTAAAAAATGCTTGCACGCATTATTATTTCCAGTTAAATGGAAAACGTACGCCCACAGAAAGTGGAATTACGTATTATTCGGGTGCGGCCGTTTGCGCGATTCATATTTCACACGAGGTACGAGAATACCGATTTCACGAATCGGTCTTTCGCTCGGGCAACTGCACGGTCGAAATAATTTACCTGGGAGAAATTTGTACGACACGAAGAGCGAGGCCTTTTAGCGCAATTAATCTTGTAATTGCATATACGTCGTTGAATAAATCATTAAACATTTCACACGTACAGCTTACAGAACCATTTTTATTTAACAAATCATGAAATAATTAATGTCGCTGATAAAAATCTCCGTTTAATAATTAATTCGTAACATTCAATCACGATAAATCTATTAACCAGTTAGCTGTGATTGACGAGTATACTCGTCATGCGTAAAAGCTACCACTGATTATTCAAATTGTAATTTTGACGAAAAATAAAATGTATTTCTAAATTTCAAGATGTTTGGAATATTTTGAGGCCATGCCGAAGTAAAACGAATAACTAAAGGTTACAAATAATTTGAAATAGATTAATGCTCATCTCTCGATTTTCGTGACACAAAATTCAAAAGAATTTTCGCCACAGTTAACTGGTTAAAAGTTTCTAACGACTATAACTATTTCTGATTTCTTTCCATCAGATTATCATCGTTAAAAAACGAACATTAGGGTGGTTTTGAAAATTCCGTTCACTCTATAATGTCTCATTGTGGTCAGTTAAAACGAATGACACATGATCCTCACCATCGTTATAAAATTCAGGTCATTTCAACGTTGAATCCACAAGGGGTGGAATTAAAACGAAAAACCTTTATTTTTGTTGCTACAATTCTCACCCCACGAAGAGCTTTTATCGTGACAAATTGTCAGCAAAAAAACAGAAAACAATTTGATAAAGCGAATTATAATTAATGGATAATATCATGTGTTTTCATTTCCACGTTAAAAAAAATATTCATCAGTGTGTAATCCAATAATAGAAATGGAATTTTCAGGCCGACGTAAATCAGTGATCCTGTTCATTATTAATTCCCGGAATCCTCCTGTCGTGTTATTATTAATATCCTCCAGGTTGTAACTTCTTGTTTGGGGACTAGCTGTTAGCTTAATATTGGCCAACAAATTGCCAATATACCCTCCGCGAATAGGAGCCGATATTGAACTCGCAAAGGAAATGATAACGACTTGGAGTAGTTTCGTACCATTGACATTACATCTGAAACGTAAGTTATACGAGTACCGGGCCCTATGCGATCCCATTAATTTTGGTACTTCAATTAATTCCTAATGAACTCCTAGTTATACCAGCGAGATGAACTATTTTGCCATAGTAATTTCAACGCTACAGGAAATTTTACCTCGCTCTATAGCTGGTACTTTCTTTGATTTATAACGCTTGTCGCGAAATGAATCTTTGCAATTTCGTGAAAATCGGATGGTCGAATTTGCTCTCGTGTAAAGGAGAAAAGGAAATTTATATTTTGTCGCAAGAAATATATTAATTTTATTACTCATAGTTCCACGAAAGGAGAATTATTTTAAGAGGCTTCAAAAGACATCTAATAACAGTATTTGTAATTGCTTAAATCTAATAAAAGTAGAGCAACTATTTACTTTGAAGAGGTCAATAGTCTTTAATATTTGACACAAACTCTGCAGATAAAATTCGCCTAGTAAGGTGTACGTTACATTAATATTTCATAAATCTTAGAATTCATTAAATTATAAATTCTCTATCAATTTTCTTCAAAACCAAAAACATAAGTTTGGCAATCGAACTAATAAAGTAACGTTGTTCCAATGTAAATAACATTTAAAAGTAAGAAAGAAACTTCACCGGGCACAACTTCAACCCCTAAAACTTACTCGAAAAGAAACATCGAAATCTTCTCCCCCAAAGTCTTCTTTACAAAGAAATCCTGTATCTTTCTCGCATACAGTAAAATATAGCCCTCCATTAACTCTTTATACAGAACTAAAAAAAGTGAACAGCAGCATAGACAACATCCTACCAAAAACATCAAATAAATTTCAATAGGCGGGACCAATAACTTTTAACTACTAGTTAGATAATACAAATAATTATTTTTTTATTAAAAATATAATGCATATAACACATGAGAAATAAAATATCAATTCATTCTTCGGGTGAAATTCTATCGGGTGACTACAGTCACCGCTAGTAACAAAAGGGTTAAAACATGTCTACCAAATTGACGCATTTCCATTCCCTCGGTGTCTGTTTTCCTACGATTATTTAAGCCGATTTAGCGTAAATTTTGTTTCAGAAAAGCCACCGAAACGAGGTGCAATGAAGACCCAAGCTACCCAGACGGAACTTCCTGCAGTCTTTCGAGGTCGCGCCCTTCCTGTAACCCTCAGTCCCAGAACGATACATCGGGTTAAAATGGTCTCACAGGGTGCACAAACGAACGGCCTGTTTAACGGGCGAAAATTGACGAAAAGTTACTCGGAGGCTGGTCAACTGGGGACACCGTTGGGCGGCGGCCAAGCTGGTGGACAGGGAAAGGACGAGGTGGAACATGAACCCCTTCATAGAACCCAGAGCGAGGAACCACCGAGGTCACCCTTTCTCGTCGATACTCCACCACCTCAGATTCCGGCTATGATCGGCACAGAGGAGATTTTGACCAATGGAGATATCTTGGCATCGCTTGTCAGCATTGTGAGTCTTTTGTTCACGATGGAATAGAGAATAGGAAAATTTGAAAACAAAGAACAAAGTTGAATTGTTTTTATTTGAATTGGAAATAAGGAATTTGAAAGAACAACGATTGATTCTAAATGAAATCATTTGCTAATTTTTCTTTCTAGAAATTTTCCATGTAGAAAAATATTTCAACTTGATTTCACTGATTGAAAGATTGAATTTTTAACAAGATAATGATCGCAGCTCTCATCAAAGTTTCTTTATTTTTTCATTTCACAATTTTTTATTTTTTCAATTGCTGATATTTATTTCTAGAAATTTTCTACGTGGAAAAATATTTGAATCTGATTCCACTGGTTGAAAGATTGAATTTTTAATAAGATACTTGTTATAGGTCCTTTCAAAGTTGCTTTATCTTTTCATTTTTAATTTTTTACGATTATGTTATAGCCTCAAGATCAACGAAAGTCCTTCGACCTGGATGACCAAGAGATCCTTATAGATTTTAAGCCCGCGCCAGTTTCGCCAGACGCACGTGTCCTCCTCAACCGGATATCCCAGACGACACGGAGGTTCCTACCCCTTCAGAAGACCCTCTCCGATGGGGAAATTCGCGTCGAGAGACGTGAGCTCGTTGGAGAAACTGGCGAGCCGAGTTATCCTCATACGTGTAGAAGAAATCATCAGGATTCCTGGGGCAGGACCGTCAGAGCACCCGTCCAATTTTCCTCAACGCCCGAGGACCTGTCCTTGCTCAGGGTCGGCTCGCCCCAAGAGGATCACCATGAGGAGGTGAGTGGAACGTTTAAATGATTTTCTAGGCAGACTATCATAACGTTTCAACATTTCACTCATGATAATGTTCGTGATTCTTGTTCGTCCTTTCGGCGAGGAATATTAACTGAGATTTAATATTGAAGCTGTATGTTGAAGGTTTTTGTGATTTTTGAAAGTTTAATTTAATAAGGGGGATAGTCTGTTATTTTTTTTTGGTAAAATGTTATGTAATAATAGTTAAAGTTTGAACGAACTCTATTTAGTTGATGATTAATATTTTTGGTTTCCAAGTTTTTCTATTTTGCGATGACATTTTCGCCGTAAATAATTGCCTTATTTAAAGCTTACTTTGTTGATGAACTTGCATTTACTATAGATTTTAAACAATATTTACTTTATCTTCATGTTCGTGTGCAAATTTATAGCACTCACGTCAACTTGATATTAATTATTGAATATCAATATTCTTCGTGTGAATAGATAATTGTTATAAAATAAAGCATGGACCTTGGAAACTTACCGAGGCGATATACATAATTCAGTGAAAAGATATTTAAAGAAGATATATTTTACAGAAAAGATTAACAATTTAATATCTTAAGGATAAATCTTCCAAGGTCATCAAAATTAGAGGTTCCCAATTTACCCCCAAAATTTCTCAAAAATTGTCCAAACTTTTGCTTTTACTTCTTTCGATACTCTATACCTATTTTTCCAAAGTACAAATGAAGTCAATTAATTATCTCCTTTTCTTCAGTTACTTCACCCTTTAATCCTTGGTTAATTCGGAATTAAAACACGAGTAATTTTAATTCAAAACCAATGTTTAAAGTATAACAAAAGACCTACGTTCCAAATGCAAAAATCTATAATTAAGAGGTCGAAGTTTTTTGCTGCACCATCGTACCTCATTCGTGAAAATTTATTTGACACATGGCACACATATTGCATCCGACTGCTATTATGGGGTACAGAGATTGCAGCCGCGGAAGTATTTTAAAATGCTGAGTCAGTGCAATCCATATCCATCCATCGTCGGAATCCCCTGATCTCTATCCATCAAACTTTTCAAATGACTCTTTCCTGCACGAATTGATACGTATCGTCATCGTTTCCCCATCGGCTCTTCATCTATTTGGCTTGTTACAATGTTTCAAGATTGAAGAATAACTCAGAGATTTTTCACATTTCAAAAGAATTCCAAATCATCTGAAATAATTCTGCTAAAATATTAACTGGCAGAAATTAAATGAAAATATATCCTTTTATAAGTAATTTAATTTTTAACAATTCTAAAAAAATATCTCTACTTGCCTTGATCATTTGACCTGGTAACTGCAATTTAACTCAAAATTCAGTCAAAATGTTTATTTGCTTAGTAAATTTTAATCTTCTAAAAGTAGTCAAACATTAAATAGCTTAATCGCTACTATTTCAAATTTAATGGAAGCAAATTTTCGAACTTTTTCGATTATCTCATGCTAATAGAGCAATTTAAAATTTTATAAAATGAAACCTTATTGACTGAAAAGTAAAGTATGATCGACATGTAACATAAATTATCAACATCGATGTACTTAATTTATTTCAGTCGATTAAAACTTTTATTAAAATTTCTATTATCAGATAACCGTTACTTAATGTGATATGATTTTGTGCGAAAATGGAAAATTACACGTTACACGAAAAGCACGTGGTGAAACGTGAAACACGTTGTTCGATTCTCAGCTCATTGAAAACGGAACGACCTAAATTTCTGTCCGATCTAAATTATTTCGCAATTAAACGGTCGTTAATTTCGCGCACTCTATTTTGCCTAATCTCGTCAAACGGAAATTACACGGAAACTATAACAACCTTCGCAACGATGTGAAAATTGTTGTCAAAAGCATATAGCAATATCACTATTAACACATTTAATAAAGATAAAATAATTTCTCCCAAAGCGACAGAAAAAATGCAATCCTAAAAATACATTTTTAAACATTATGCATAATTTTTCCTACATTTGAAAAAAAAACTTACAGCTTTAACATTTAAAAATGAAAAATTACAAAAAATTGATTGTCATTTAATTTAAAACTAAAACTACCAATACAGGTAAAATTATTGTTATCCAACTTTATCTAAAAATGACCCAAATTGATAATACAGCAGTACAATACATATGTTACGTTTTACAAAGTAAAAATTAATTAACTAACCATATTTCTAAGCCCTTTATTCCTTTTATTCCAAACTACTTATTTAATATATTTAAATATAATAAAAGGGTAAAATGATTTGACGTTTAGAAATGGAAAATGTATTATTATTTGGTCGAAGACGTACAGCTAAAAATGAATTTCAAATTGCATAAGCAACAGAAACATATATTACGTGAAAATTTCGAGAAATAGTGATAGAATTCAAATGGAAACTCCTCCCTACGGAGACGTTGAACTTTTTCGATCACGGTAACCCAGCTACACGAAGTCCCATGGCGGGGCAGGCGGGTGTTATTTTTCGATTTCATTTTAGGAGTTCCACGAGAACCTTATACGTCGAGGGCTTTTCCGAAAAAGAAGCGTATCGCTCGAGGATGGCGTGCAGGGTTTAGTTTCCGACGACTTTATGCTACCAAGATCGCTTCCCACATCTCCGACGTCACCAACGGCGGTGTCAGGTATGAAACAACATTTTTCCGGAAGCACGTGTCGGTCTGATGTTACTGTGAAAATTTAAAAAAAGAAAACTACGAAACTCATTCACGCTAGATGCCCAGAGAAAATTCGTTTTTGTGGAATCACGTGCTCTCGGTTAATGGAATTATTTTGAGAATTTTATACAGTTACGTGAGTTAGCCACTTTCGCGTGTGAAATTGAGGAATGAATTTATGCTGGAGAACCTCCATGCATTTATTGATTAAAGTATATTCTATATTTATTTAAAGTTAATTTTATGCGCAAACATTTAATCTTCAATTCTTTGACTTATAAAGGGAAACAAACTGGTGTCGTAGAAATGAGGGTGGAAAAGTTAAAATGTTTAAAAAATTTCTACATTGAAAAAATTCTAGACGATGGTATTAAATCATCTACATTTGATCAATTTTATTATCAATTTTCAAACGCATTCTTTGACTACAAAAATGGTCAAATTTCATACAAATGGCAAATGTAATAATACTAACAAATCCGCCACCCTTTCATCCACAATATTTTGTAAAAAATCATATTGATACTAAATAGTATTTATCCACATTGATATTAAATTTATTATTTATTTAGGCAAGAAATTTCCTATTCATCAAATTCATTATTAAAAAGTGTATACCAGTGATCAGTTGATAGCCTTCTTCTCCACTAATTACGTTCATTATTTCTACATCACGAAGCTGGAAACAAACCCTTAATAAATTACAATTCAACGTTTAATATTCCAGCACCACGGAGGATCTTGCAGAGTCCAAAAGACGATTCATCACCGGCTCGTCCTTTGCGACAGATATGCCCAACGATCTTTAGTCCAGGGACCGCCATTATTGGTGCAATTACTTCGCCGTTCGCCTCGAGCGATTCCCTAACGAACGACGTCACGAGGGACCACAGTGATGGAATTTGGAACGAGTCCCAGGCGACGGTCCTTCAGGCTGATTCTCTGGCCCTCTTGACGCCGTCCTCGAGAAGGAGGCACCTATTGCTTCTCCAGCATCAGCAACGGTCCTCGATGGACACCGAGGCGCTCGATGCAGAGGACGAAATAGAACGTCCTTCGAGTCCAAGAATACGTTTAGAACCTGCTACGCCTATTCAGGCGTTGACACCGAGGTAAAAACATTTTTTTTTTTAATTAAAATCATTTTATGAATTTCATTCATTTTTTGCAACATACTAAGGAATTTTAATAGAAATTTAATAGAGTATTATAGATTAAATTGAGGATTTTATAGATAATTAACACTGCACCAGGTTTTTTTTCAATTTTATGATAATTAGATTAACGATTGGTTTTGTTTTGGGATGGTGAAAATCGAATTTGGAAGAATGAGGATAATTGGAGGGAGTTATTAGAATTTGGCTTTTGATAAATTAGGGGATGATAATAATAATAATTATTATGGATGATAATAATTATTATCGGTTTTAGAGTATAATGTCAATTTTGGTGCACTTTGGTTCCCTGATGTGCAAAGGGTTAATAGAGATACGTAATTTAATTATACTGAGGGATTCTTGTCTTGCAAGAGTCATTGATCTGAACTAAGGCACTCTGGTGCGGTCGTAAGTAAGGGTAACTAATTACTTTTGTGTTCTGATGACTTCTCTCGAGTTATCAGTGCAATTCTCTGTACAGGTAGATATGTATTTGCAAGTAATGCAATTTTCCACGGGAACTGGAGTTAAAAATGTCCTTTCTTTTCTTTAAATACAATTCAGTATCTGTGAAGTTTATTATGTTTGAAGTGGAAGCATTCTCTTCGTTCTTCTTTTAACTCTTTTGCACTTCGAGTGGCAATTCAGTTCACTTTGAGCATATTTTCTTCCTGCTTGAAATATCCAATCGTTTCGCTTTGTCATTTGTTTCAATTTCAATCACGGTATTTCTACGTTTATTTCATCATTTACTCTCGAAGTGCTATTTTTATTTCCTCATTCAATACAGATTTAGAGGAGGAAATATTTTTAAATATTTGTTAAAGAATTAAAACTTATCAGACGACGTCGTTTGATTCTAAATAATTACAAATTCCAAACGAATCTAAACAATTCGCATCCTTGAATTTGTATAATTATTATATCATCAAAAATTTCTTACATACTTGTCAAATTAGAATTGCAGCCCCAATTTTTAGGGGTGGTTTTCTGTAGAAAATACTTTGCTCTTTTAATTAATTATATAAAAAAGCTGATGATACATTAATCGCTTCGATACACCCCCCGTTCTTGCACAAACAGTGCAATTTTTATTTCTCCCTTTTTCTCTCATTTCAATTTTAAACATTTCTCCAAGTCTCCAATCTACAAATCCACAAAATATTAAAAATCACAACCAGAGTGCCCTAGCTTCAACCTAAAAAAGCTCCAAAATTATTTCCACCCCCTAAAAAAACCCCAATTTAAAACCAAACATAAAAATCAACAAAATGAACAGTCCCACAAATACTTAACAAAACACCACCAATAACTCAACCACACAACAAAAGACAAAACAGCAATCGAAAAATACTAATAAACTAGAAAATCCACCCTCGCGGCCAGCAAGACAACATCAACACCCGTTCAACACAACATCGATCATCCACCAAAACAACGAACCGTGGTAGACATAACAAAGCTAAAGTAAGAAGCGATTTTTAAAGGCAATTACTCCTCAGCATCGAATCATCGGTAGCTGCGAGCAACGGTGGTAGGCCAAGAAGCGGATATCGTCGTCCGAGTCCAGCACCCCCATTGTCGCAACCGCAATCACAATCCTCGAGCGAATTCGGATTGAGCCTGGCGAGAACGGACTCGGGTGGTCGAACAAACACAGACCTGTCCGAGACCTCAACGACCGAGGACTACGTCACTGCCAACACTTCTACCGAGACTGGGACCACAACCGGCACTTCAGCAACGACCAGCTCATGGTCAAAACCCCCGCAGACGTCGAGTGCCGCTATGTCGACGTCAACCACAGCCACTGCCGCGGAGGGAAGTTCCTTCGAGAGCGCGAGCTCGATTTACAGTCTTGCTCGAAGCGAGGTAATTTTGTTTTATGACTTGTATGAAACGAGATTGAAAGGGATTGTCGGTTAGGTTACAAAGGTCATTGGATTTGGGACATGTTGAGAACTGACGATGTTAATATTTGGAATTGAGAATATTAACCCTTTGCACTCTTATGTCGAGCTACACTCAACACAGCTTTTTGTGTCACTTAATGTTTCATATACTAATTATCGACTTTTCGAAATCAACAATAATTTTGCATTTCAACAGGAATGCACCGCAGTATCTACAATTGTTCCTAGTATTAAATAAAAACGAATAATTAACAGTAGACAATTTTCTGAGATTATATTTGCTTATCTGACAAAAAGTTCAAGTTTATCTGACAAAAGATCATTTTCTGTTTGATGGTGCAATTAATTATGTAGGATTGCTGCATAAAGCGATTTTGAATAAGCCCCTTTGAGCTATTGCATTCAGAGTTGAGTTTTTATCCGGTAGATTTGGGTCGACTGGTTCATTATCGAGTAATATTCAGAGAGTTTGCAAATTAGCAAATGCAATCGTAAGTTCCCTTGGTAAAAGTCTATGTAGTGTGCAATCCTTATGGGTATCGTTAGCTTCTTGATTAAGTAGAATATTCCTTCCTTAGCTCCTTAGCAATGCATCCCACGATGGTACCTTCGGAAGGATATTTAGTAGGTGGTAATATTTGACTTCTAGACGATGTAATCAGTTCATATCTTTTGAATAATATACGACTAACTATTAAAAATCCTCATCGAAGTGTAATTATATGAGAATAGATCAAATTGGAAATTCAAATAGCAATTAAAAGAGGTCTCGTAATTAACACTTCTAAATATAGAGTATCTCTCGTGCCACTCAATTAGTTTATGCTCCGACATTTCCAAAAATAGGCGAGCAAATTTAACTTATCTTCTTTGATACGTGGGTTAAAGAGAAAATTAACGAAATGTGAAAATAGCTTTGAAATAATCCAAACATTTTGACATATATTTGATTATTTATTTTGATGAATTTATTATATATTTTTAAATAGATTATTTAAGAATTTACATACAAATTTTGACGTGTCTGGGAGTTATACTTGCAATGTATAAATTTAATATATATAGCAAGATATCGCAGCTTTTTTTTTAGATGTGTCGTAAATAGTCGAGTGAAATTAATGTTGCATGCTAAAATGAAGTCGTAAACGTCTCGTGGTATTATAAAGTTAAGGAAACGTTTGCCAGCTAAAAATATAGCGCAGAAACATTTAGAACGTTTAATAGATGTATTTTTACCTCGGTACCTTACTGTAATAGAAGAAAGGTAATGTTTTTCAGTGGACAGACATGGAGAATTATAAGGTCTCCACCTTGATACGGTCATCAGGTTAATAGCTTTTATATTTTTTCTTGTGGATTACCTACCTGTCGGGCTTGTCCCATTCAGAGGCGAACTGCAGGGTGGAGTTTAATTTGACTAATTACTTTTAGTTTGCGAAGACTCCACCCTCGTGTTCCGAAACTATTTTTACACCTTAATTTCGAACGACCCTTCGACCAGTGAAAATAAATGTTAATGAATTGCTACAGTTGATCAAAATGCTAAAATTAAAATGCAAAGGTTGAAAAAACATCATTTTACATCATACCAATTAACCCCTTGCCCTATAATAACGAGTGACACTCGTCATGAGGTAAATGAGATAGGATTTTCAAATTTTCCAAAATCTATTAAGTTAAAAATATTAATGAGACACGATGTGATGATATTATTTCTATAATATTAATATTATGTTAAGTTATACGGTCTATCAAAAACTACTTATCAGTTTTTATTTTGGAAATTAAATTCTGTATTATAGCGGAATCAGCCAGAAAAAAAGTAAGGCAAGGGGTTAAAAGAATACGAAATAAACGAAATAGCAACAAATTAATATTAATTTCAATTATGCAAAACACATATACGAAATTAGTAAAGCTTCAATTTAACTAGAAGAAGACAAATACAACGATAAAATACACGTTGGAAATTTCCAAATTGTAAATAACAGGAAGAAAAATATAAATCGAAGGGCTGTGAGTAACAAGAACGGAGCACAGGGCTTTGGATTTTGACGGGGGAAACAAGAGAAAATAGTAATCCGAGTTATGTGGCCGAGAACAAAGCAATATTTTCTGTTATAAATCAGGCTGTCGTTGAAGAGCCATGCAGTCCTCCGCCGATTCTGGAGGAAACGGAAATTCCATTTGTATTGGACGCACTCCCATCGCCAGCGAGGTCCAGTAGCAGCAGCAGTTCGGGTAGTTACGACCTAAAAGACGCAATGACAGATCCGGGTCAAGAACTTCAACAGACTGCACCCCCGAGTGGACATACCTCAGAGACTGAGTTAGATCGTGACGTAAGTCGATAATTTACTTAATTTCAATCACTCTTCCATTCGGTTTTTTCAAGCTCTCCAATCCTAACATCATTGGACATTCAATGTTTTTTATTTGCTTAACCATGCAGCTTTTACTTTATTCTGTGCTAATGATATTACACTTATAGAAACACACGGCTAACAGAAAACAAGCTAAAATATCTGATTGTTAATAATTTTATTAAAAGTTAGTTACTGAAATCACGATACATTTTCCTCAACTTTGTAACCCCTTGCCCTTCGATTTCTTTTCTGATTGGGCGTGCAGTGACTCGAAATTAATTCCTGAAAGCCAAAGTTCTCCCCGATTTCTGATGATATTTTCTATTTAATAATTTTTAAAAGATTTCAAAATGTCCTATTTCATTTTCTGCGTTACGAGTGTCACACGTTGTTATAGGCTAAGGGTTGTTTAACCCTAAGTAGCAGACTTGCTTAACTAATTTCAAATTAAATTTCTATAAATTTCCAATTTTACATATTCCCCTTAATAATTTCGAGGCCAAAAAGTTTCATATAAAAATCCCTAAGATTTAAACATCTATTTTTATCTTTCCTCCACATTTCCACATCAATGCAGACAAATTATTTTTCTCGCAAAAAAAGTACAAGGAAATCTGTCTATTTTCCCCCATTTCCACGAATGCCTCGTCAGATCAAACAAATCACATATTTTCCCACCCCCTATTTATTTTTAGGAGGGTCATCGTTCTTCCTCCGGCGGCTACGCGGAATCACCACCCGATATGCACACCTGGAGCGAAGAGGATCGCCGTAGGCGACGAAAGACCTTCATCCTCGACTTTCTCAACAATGCCACCCCAGCGGAAGCGGAAAGACCAACGGACACTCTATATCCGGAGAATGCGGAGGTCAGTCCGACGCCGAGTCATCGACACAGATCACGGGGAAAATCAACGACAGCAAGGAGTCCACATAGGAACAATAGAAAACGTGATCTTCAACAATCGGTACAACAACAGCAACAGCAACAACAGGTTTCTCGAAGTCCACAGAAGGAAGAATGGCGATTGGAACAAACTGAGGACGGTGGTCATGCACCGACTTCCGATGATTCTAGTTGTAGCCATCATTATCATCTGCATCATCATCATCATCATCATTTACATCGAGATGGTGCGGAAGGAGCGAGACATAGGAGAACGAGGGAAAGTCCTAGGAGGAAAACTAGTGGTTACGTTTCTGCCAGAAGACGAAGCAACGAGGTGAGTGCTTTTTTTATGGTTGAATTTTTTCAATTATGATTTAATTATCGTGTGTGGTGATAATTTTTAATTAGATGCTTGTAAATGGAGAGATGATTGAGTGTAAAGTATGCTGTGCATGGTACAGGATCGTAGAATTAATTGTTAATTTGAATACCAAATGTGGTGAGAGTTCAAATTATTTGTTAATGAGGAATTGATTATAATTAATTCCCTATGAGGTAGTAGGTTACACACGGAAGATGAGAGACTATTAATTATTTTTTCTTAAATTGTTCTAATTTTTATTTCAAGTTTGTTTCAATTTCTTTCTATTATTATATTTCTATTAATTTAAATACTAAATTTACCCGGTAGATTTTCAAATTATTGACTTTGGAAAAAGTTGTGATTTTAACGAACAGGTGTTTTTTGACACATTTACAATGATAGATTGAAAGTCACAGTTTTTAATTAATTCTACAATCTCCCATTACCTGTCATTATTATCTCAATTATTATCAACATAATATTCCACTCAATAAGCATAGAAATTTGTGAAATCCATCCTTTCTAAAACCCACAATTCTTTAATATACCCTTGCACCCCAAAATAATTTCAATTACGAAACAATTAAAGTTCGTACAATTCTACCAAGTAAAATATTACCCTTCGGTCCATAAAACTTTCTGCTTCCATTAAATAACTTTCCAAAAAAAGTATCAGTTAACGTGAAAAAGCGTAATAAGGTCTTCCAACACGGCAACCCCTTCCTCCCTAGGACAAAAACGCAGCCATTACGGGTAGTCTTCCACGAAGAAGATCACGAGCAGCCGACGATATAATGTGCTCGAGATTAAGTCCTGGTCGTTATCAACGTAGTCCAGGCCACAATGGTCAACGTGCAATGATAGTCGAATCTCAAAGCCCGGATACAAGGTTTAAAGCTCTCTCAGCGGAATCCTTGAGATCAGTCAGTCCAGGAAGTGACAGTGTCTTTTACAGCGAGAGCGCGGATCAATGTATCTCTATCGCTGCTCTTGAGGCACCTCATTGTCATCATTGTGGTAGAGAGGTAAGTTACTAGCAATTAGCAAGTTTTAGTTGAGTTTAACACATTCACAATGAGATAACAATTGGTGTATTCCTCGATCGAGAGGTTGGATTCATTGTATTTTTTCTACGGGGGTGATTTGAATTTTTAAATTATAGTATAGTTATTTATGGATGGCTCAAACAAAAACAATCGTATTGTTAATCCTTCGTATTTCTGGGCAGAACAAGACTCGACATAATTTTGTATTACTGTTACTGATTGAATTTTGATTTTGGTTATTCGTGATTTTTCAGTGGTAGTAATAATAAATTAGTGCTGAGAAATATTTCTAAAGATAGAAAATGTGATAGAAAGAATATTAATTACGACAGTAAGCGAATTGACGAGTAGGTGAACCATTGCAAATGGTTAATGTGTGGTTCATTCGTTTTTTTTTTAAATTTTCGCAGTATTATGTTAAACTGTACTTAGATTTTTTATGCAATTTATATTTTAAATATTAAATTTGGACTTTAGAAATATTCTTTAGTTTATAATTAACTCTATTATTACTTAACAGGAGATAAGTAGTAGTAGAAAATTTTCATAAGCTATTCTTGCTTAGCTGGTGAAAAATTGAAAAATAATTCGAAATGCAAAGGGTTAAGCTCTGTATTAAATTTTGCATATCACAGCTGATTTATATTGTTGTGAGTGTGTTAAACAGAAAAGGATTGAATTTGGAATGCGAATAAAGAGAAGTAGCGATTTGGTGGAATATGGCATTAGAATTTTGAGGGGAGGAAGTGATGGTTTCTAGGTGGAAGTAGTTTCAGAATGTTGGAAGGTGTTTTTTTGAAAGTAAGAAGATTTTAAGGGCAACGTGTACCTACATGCCTTTGGATTAGAATTTATAGTGTAGTTAGTCTTCGCTTGGATCTGCATTTAACTTCTTCCTTTCTTTCTATTATCTCTGTAGTAAGTTGCGCATCTGTGCCTTTTTACGAAGAAAGGAGCAAAGATTAGGTCGATCTATCTTTTTATTTTTGTCCGGTGGAATTCGTGTCATCATTCGTGACGTTGATGAAAATAAATCACTCTTTTACTCTTTGAGGATGATCATCAGAGTCTACCTACGGTGACAAAAATTAACCAAAATCCCATTTCTATTACACAACTATTAAATTCAATTTTCTCACAGTTTCATAATCAATAATGAGAACAAAACGGATAATTAAAACAGTACGATAATTACAAAATCAAATCTAACACTTCAAAATAATTTTAAATTACAATCACAAGATATTGCAAATCATCTGCAATTTTCAAAATTCCCATCTTATATATTACAATTACAACAAAAAGATCTAAGACACAAAATTCACCAGCAATTTTCCCAACCCGTCAAGAAGTCTTCCGATAACCGTAAAGCCTTCATAAAAAGGGGTTGAACTTCCGCCATCCCGTCAAAGGACACGATCCATTTTCTCCGAAACCGAGAACCATCAATCTAAATGTTAAAAAAAAAATAACAGCAATGAAGATTAGGTCGATCTATCTTTCCACCTATCCGTCTATCTACCTCTTTTCTCTATCGTGCGTGCCCTCGTGTTCCTCCACCCCGAGGTCTCGGAAGAGATCGTTCGACCGCCGGCAGGTTTCGCGGATTCACCAGAAGGACACAGGACATCCTCGAAGCACGTCCCCGGGCACAGGCTGTACAAGAAGTTTGACAAAAGGTATCGTTCCGAGGACCGTGGCGATAGAAGACATCGTCGCAGCAGCGGGGGTAGATCAGACGTCAGGGCGAAATCAGAGGAGAGGGTTGCTCCGAGACACGGGAGCAGAGGATCTGTGGATGAAACGGCTGCTGGAAGAAAGAGACTTCAAGCTAGAAGCACTGATGCTAGTATGGAAATTCTTACGGGTTAGTAATTAATGGTAATTATTTAATTACTTGACAAAAAAGTTCGTGCAGAAAATACTTACACTAATTCTTATACGTTGCGAATCTAAATTCGAGTATGAATTTCATTTTTGTTGTTTTGTGGTTTAATCATGGAACTTTTTTGGCATGGAAAGATTGTATAAACTTTGTCGAGTGTAATAATGTATATTATTTTTATGTTATTTAAACATTTAAATATGTTTGCATAACGTACAATGCGAAAAGTACGATGAGAATGTTAGAATTACTTTGGATATTTTCAAAAATATCTTTGGAATTTATTTCCAAGGTAATATTTGATAGGAAAAGAGAATAAAATAAATATTTTTCTTGAAGAAACAATAATATGCAATTTACAAAAGGATTATTATCGGTTGAGAAATTAAAATAGCTCTACAAGATACAAGGTACTGCCAGTGATTATCAATGCAATTGCAATATTATAATAGTTTGCATCACAAGTACATTTATTATAACAAAAGTTATATTTATAACATTTAATCACATAAAGAAATAATATTACTCTATTGCATTTTTAATTTCAAAATTAATTGTACAAGCAGTGGAAGAAATTGTTTTCACTGCATTGACTGACAATTAGTTGACATATTGTTTAAACAAATGGATTTGAAACAAATATTTGAGCTATTGCATTCGTCGTTAAAAGGCGATAATTTTCACCATTTAAAAATTTTCCATACCACTAATATTTCCCGAGATATTTGATAAAAAAGATTTTACAACCCCATAGGGGGTGGTTTCCACCCCTTTGATGCATCATTAGTCCGGCTGCCGTTCACTTTGGGGTGTTCCGTTATAAATGTTGTCAAAATGTAATATATTTAAACGGGTATCAACAGCCGTAACGTACAAGAGGCCGTTTCGTCGGAGCAATAACAATGAGCTGTTTGAATGTCACTTGCCGTACGATCGTTTGCATTTAGTATGTCTCCGGCCGTCGACGAGTAAGGAGTGCTCCGTAAATCGGTCTCTAAAATTTACGATTATTAAAAGCGTGTAATATTTTCGAAAACGAAATTCTGCACGCTCGTACTCGCTCGTACCCGTCTTCCGTCCGCTCCAACTCGCTCGGACCTGCCTTGCATCTGGTCCAACTCGCTCGGGCCCGCTTCGATCTGCTCAGACCCTTTCTCAATCATTTGGGCCCCCTCAGGGCAGTTCGGGCCCACTGCTTGGGCCTGCTGGCTTTCGCTCGGACCAGCTTGCCATCCGCTTGGTTTCCGCTTGGCTTCAGCTTCGCTTCGCTCAGCTCTGTACAGAACGCTTCGGACCCGCTTGGGCCCATTCAAACATGCCTGTAACCCCCACACCTGCTCGGACCCTCTCGGACCCAGTCAGCTTTTCTCCGCTGGAATTCGCTCGGTTCTGCTCGTATGCGCTCCGATCCGTTTAAATCCGCTCGACTCTGTTTGGATCCGCTTTGATCCACGTTCTGTGGGTCCAATCGGGTCTGAGCGGGTCCGGGCGGGTCCGAGCGGGTCCGAGCGGGTCCGAGCGGGTCCGAGCGGGTCCGAGCGGGTTCGAGCGGGTCCGAGCGGGTCCGAGAGGGTTCGAGCGGATTCGAGAGGGTTCGAGCGGATTCGAGCGGATTCGAGAGGGTTCGAGCGGGTGCGAGCGGGTTCGAGCGGATCCGAGCGGAATCAAGCGGATTCGAGCCGATTTGAATAGTTACGAGTGGAATCAAGCTGAACCAAGAGGAACCAAGCGGAATCGAGCTGGTGCGAGGGAAAACAAGCAGGCCCAAGCGGAAATGAGCAGAACTAAACAGATTCGAGCGAGTCGGGCGATACGGGGTGGGCCCCAATGGGTCCCGGCTAGTTTGTACGATTCCTCGCTTATTTAAACGGGTCAGAGCGGGTCCGAGCAGGTCCGAGCGGAATCAAGTTGGTCATATAACAGTGCGGTCATTATATGATCAAATTTTTCAAATTTAATACTCTGTGTCCGGTAGTGTTATTGTCATATAACATCTTAAACTGTAAACAGTCAGCGGCAAGAGGAGCCTCAGTAACAATAGTGCAAAATCAAAACACTTCCTTCGTCCTTCACGTAACGTTCTCTCGCTTGCTTCGTTGCGGGTAATTTATTATCTATGCCTTACCTTCGGATATGAATGAGTGACGCGCATTCGGCCAATAGCAAGTTGGTATATAGAATACCAGCCGCGCCATCATAATTATTGCGAACTGTATAACACTAGTGCGGTTAAAAGTATTACGTTGAGAATCCCTGATATTACCTTGTGTCTTGCGGAGCTATTTTAATTTCTTAGCCGAGAATAAAACTCGTATCGCAAATAGTAAAATATCGGAATCCCCAAAGAAAATATCTGCGGAAGGAATGCAAGTGAAATGTGCTTCTAAATCGTACATTTAAAACGGATACACATTGGAATTCGATATGTTATATGGAAGACCAATCGTTTCACCCCGTGAATTCATCTTGAAAAACCAGGTCGAGAAGACGAAGACACCTATGTGGAGCCATACACGAGCAGCGAGTGGATTTACATTGGGGATCTCGAAGAGAGCCACGTATGGAAAAGACCGGACAGCAGAGATGGCGACGACGAAGTTCCGGAAAGTATTGCAAAAGAAAGGAGGAGTTCGCAGGAGTCGACTGAGAGTGAGAGGAACTTCCGGAAAAAATACCAAGCAGCGACACATAGGATGGTGCACCGTAAAAGCAGCGGCGAGATGTACAAAAGGATACAGACCAAGAGCTTCGGTGAGTTTTTACACTATTTTATTAAATAAAGATAATTAGAAATTCTAATGGAATGCGATACGGTCAGTGAGGATCTCCTATTGTTTTTCTACATTTTTCTTTTAACATTCACAATATTTAACTAGTGATAATTCATTTTAACAGAGAGTAGTGTTTTTGTAAATTGTAAGGATAATTGTAACTTAAGGCTTTCGAGACAGAAATATAAAAGTCTCTTAATTAATTAATTCTTAATGCAATATCACATTGGCAGAATATAATTAATTTGAATGTATATTTAAATCGTCATATCAAGGTTCTATTCTGCTAATTCTTGACGTTAAAATATAAAATTAGCCTGCGACAATGGGTCCTCATTTCGTCGTTTGAAGTAATTCTTATCTCCGTACTGTACTTTAGTTTGGTATTATCTAATTTTTTATTCAGCTTATGAATTTCGAAGTTCTTCCACGATTTGACATGCTTCTACTTCATTTAGGGAGATTGTAATTAGAAAATGGAATCCATGTCGTTTTTTTTAAAGTGGTTAATTAATAATGATATTGTTGAGGTCGTAAAAATTTGTTCAGGTGGCTTTCGTGGATTAAGTGGCACTAAAAAATGCTGGATATTTAAGTGCTACCACGATCGTTTCGAAAACAAGTGTCAGCGTTTTAAATACGCCTCGCTAAGTGTACTATATTCGAATGCTGACGTATGAGGTTCGCGTTCGGTGAATTTTATCAGATATTTATTACGAAATAAGGCAAAAGCTTTCATTAAATCCGTTGAAAATAATTGCAACAATATAGAAACTATAATTCTACTATATGTGTGCATGATACATATTCTGAAGTTATTATTTTTCAATATTTTATCTCATTAATATTCTTTTAATTTAGAAATAATAAAATGTTTATTTTATGTGAATGTATTAACACATACTTCTTGCTTGTTTAATGTTCTGCTTTTTAAATATTCTCAAAGTTATCACAAACAAGATAAAGACAATTACATTATTGCAAAATTACATGTTAACACTTTAACGTCAGAGTGAAATTACATTTCCCTGGATTAATGTCATTAAGCGAAATTATCCCACGTCATTCTCTCTACTGTGAACAAGTTTATATAAAATTCTATGACAACACTATATATATATTTTGTCGACAATTTCTGTAAATATATAATATAGTTTTACGTTCATAAAATTCCTCTAAACACAATATTTCGCGCAACGCCGGCTTTTAACGCTTTAAAACTCCGGTAACGGAAACAATGCCTCATACAACATAGGAAATAAATTTCCAACCTCTCATTAAACAGCTCCCTCGCAAAAATATGTTCCGTTCTCACGGTCTGTGACCATTTAAGCAAGAAATATCCCTCGACGGCAAAATTACACGAACCTTCCTCGACTGTCGTAAAGCCAATTGCGTGTTGCAATTTGAAAATCATAAATCATGAATCGAGACGACATTTTTGACCATTTATTATAAACTTCTGGACATTAATATTGTCTTTAATTATTTGTTGTACTGTAAACTGAATTTTAAAATAGATTTCAAGATTAATGTCCTGGATAATAGTTTCTATTACATTTTTTTGCATTAATTTTATAATGTTGAAGTTGTTCAACGTTAGAATGTTTTGAAAAAATGTTGAAATTTGCATGTACTTTGGTATTGTAGAATTTTTAAGTGTAAAATACCATATTGTAATTTGAAAACTTTATTGTCTATGCATTGTTACTTGAAGTTCGTTATATAATATTTTAATATTGAAAGGAATATAACTATCGTAAAATGTTTTCCATAATGAGGAATATAATTAAGTTTGGCAGAAAATAATACTAATCTTTGTCTAAAACTTGAACACTGCCGAATTCAAGAACTTTCTCATTTTCGAGAAGCAGCAATGCCCTGGGACTTTAAAGACTTCTGACACTATTGAACTTCAGAGAACTTGCAATATTTCCAGGACAATCTGACTTTGGATAATTATCCGCGTGATTTAAAACTTTTGTCATCTTAATTCACTTTTCTCATTTTAATCGGTCCGCCGAGATATCTTTGAAACGAGTGCTGATATAAATAAAACTTTTAAGGGCAAAAAACCCCAATTGATTTAATATATTGTAGTCTAGAAAATAGTCGTTGACAATTAAAAAAAGGAACAGCGTTACACACTTTTGAAAAATTTACAAATAATCACTAAATTATTTTAATCACCTAGGTACATCAATTGCTAACTTTTCATCCTTTTAAATTTTCCACTTCTACGCGAATTTTAATTACTCTCCACATCTACAGTTTAATTGTTATTACATTAACAGTACAAAAATTACTAATTTCAACGTCTCAAAGAAATTTGTTTAAAACTCTGTTCCTTTTTTCCATCTGCAAAATTTTTCATAGACATTAAAATACTCAATGAATCATATCCGCACGTCAAAAATTGTTTCTTTTTCTACCGGCCCACTTTTAAAAAAATTTGCCACTCTTCTGAACAGTGGCAAGACCCATCACACGCGTACGTAAAATTACGAATCGTTAGTAATGACGTAGAGAAATTCCATCCCCGACGATCTGAAAAGAGAGGCAGGTTGTGACTAAAATTTACTCCACCATGAGGCAACGCATCAGCAAAGAATGTCCGACAAAGAAATCGGTCGAATTGGTGATCAGAGAGTAGGAAAAGGAGTAAAAGAGAACGAGCACACGACTCGGAAAGCATAGGGGTAGGAGAAAAGCTCATGATGATGGACGGAGAGGAGGAGGAGATAAAGGGGTAGAGAAAGAAAGAATTATAGAAAGAATGAGAGAATGACGAAAAAAAAGGAGGAAGAGAGGAAAAGGGGGAGTCGTTCTTCCCGTTTCTTTAAATAAGCACCGCGTAATACTCTGGCTAAATATAATCGAAACGACGACGTCGGGAACGGGAGAGAAAGACGCCGAGCGTCGGCTGGTACCGACGTTTCTTCCAAGACAGCGACGTTCTCGCCATTCGCCACATGTGACGAATAGGTCATTGCTTTGATACCTAGTGTATGATTATGAAATAGGGATGGAGAAATTGTAAAAATCGTATGCATAGATAATTTAGGAAATTAAATTCTATTTGTACGATTTCATTAATATTCAAGGGACGTTGAGACTTCGAAGTAATATCTTTAAAAATAGTATCTAGGTTTTTTTTCAGTTTGAAGATTGGAATATTAAAAGACTTGGGAGATTTTAATATCTTGAAAGAATCTTAGGTGAGAGGATGGCAAAATGGTGATCTGTTTTTGTGTTTTCTTGTAGTATGAATGGTGTGAATGAAGGAGCTTTTATTCATTAATTTACATTAATTGTAATATAGGTTTGTCAAGAAATGTTATTACAAGATATAGTAATTTTTTGTTTGATTTAATATAAATGAAATTTCAATTGTTTAATAGAGAATAATTTTATGTTTGTATGAAGTAATGAATTTATTATTGAGAATGTTAATATTCGACACTACATTAATTAATATTTGGACATTCCGATCGTTACGTGTAGAGTGATTTAATTAGTTTGCTGCTTCAATTTAATTGGAAATATTGTTATTATTTGTATTGCTGGAAGAACGCGTGGTTGACGATGTGACAATTAGAAGTTTCTTAATTTTCAGCAATGTCGTTATAAAATATGATAGTAGGAACAGAATTGTTGTTTAAATTTAAATTACGACTCAGCAGATGTATTTTCCAGGTGCAAATTTTGTATGAAAACAATGCACGTTTCATTTTATTAATGAAGTTGACAACAAACCAATGCGATACGATGGAACAGAAACTTTCTGCCTGAATTAATTTTAAATTACAATATTCATTATAATGTTTCTTTAACTTTGAGCGCACGGATGTTCATTTCCTGCTATCTACATTAAACAAATTACACTTTGTCATTTTAGTAATACTTTATTCTAACTTCATCGTCGATTAGAAATAGTATAATCTAATATCCACAACTAATACAAAATTCGTCAACACGCAATTTCCTCCAAGTTGCAACTTACCATAAACCTACCGACAACTTCGCCATCAAAACTCATCAAAAAAGTAATATAATTATCTAACATCCACAACCAATCCAAAATTCTCCAACATTCAAATTTCCACAGTTTTCAATTTACTTGCTTACAACCATCAATAACACTTCCCCCATCAAAGGTAAATTAGAACCACCACAATTATCTAATACCCAAATTATCCAAATTTCTTTTTCATTAACATCCAATTAATCCAAATTTCTCCAATATTCAATTTTCTATAACTCAGAACTCACTTCCTCAAAACACTCAATACTTTCCATTCCAACCATCCCACCATTCCTCCCATCAAACTAATAAATCTCTCTCCACCCCCAAAGCACCCCATCGCCCAAAAGATTCCCCTAATCTCCCTTCCATTCTCCCCACACCCAAAATCCTCAATCGATGAGGAATACCAGACTAAAATCCACGTCTGTAATATCGCCTACGCAAATTATCATTCGAATCGAGCTTATGCCGTCCGAATATCCCGGCAGAAGTTTAACCCACCGCTTTGGTGTCCCGTCGCCGCGTTGGCGCGGAGGGTGAGAGGCGAAGGGGCAGAGGGTGGCGAGTGGAAGAAGAAGCTTTTGGCTGGCAGTCAGTGGGTCAGGGCGCCGAGTCGCATTCCACGAGTCGGCCGAAAGCATCCTCTTCGGAAAAGCGAGCTTTCCTCCTCTTCGTCGAGAGAGAGAACTCCCACTTTCCGCGGCGCGCGTGCCACCTCAGAAATCAACGGGTCTTTGCGTGAAAATTCACCACTGTGCCGTGTATCGTGTGTCGAAACTTACGATTCTTCCTCTACCCATTTTGTTCTTTTCTTTTTTTCATCTTCATAGTCTTCCGGTTTCTATACGGTGATATAGAAAAGGTGAAAGTCGGGGGTGAGGAGGGTAGTTTTTTTCTGTAACTTTCGTTTCTTTCATCGAGGAGATTACGAAAGAGTGGCTTTTTCTTCGAAGTCGTCGCGATGGTGTGCGATTGCGCGGCTTCGGAGTGCTCCATGGGACCTGGGGCGGATGTGTCCTTGAAGAGGGCCTTGGAGGAGCTTTTGAAGTGCATGCTCAGGGTCTGGTGCAGGGAAGGACAGGCCCTTACGAAACTTGGTGCAAATACGCATGGTAATTGTGCAGACGTGTCTTTGGATGTATGAGGTTTAGGATGATTTTGGAAAGTGATGTTCCATTTTGGATGATTTTTTGGACATTTTCTAATAGATTGGTAATTCGATTTGAATTTTTGTTGTGATTGAAAGATCTTGAGGGACGATTGGATGGATGCGATTTTTGTATTGAAACGTTGGAGGGATTTTGTTTGTTGTCAGTTTTTGTAATGTAATGAACACTTTTGAATTTCGTTGAGTTTTGTCTTCTTGTTTTATGAAATTATATGAGTTTTTATAGATCATTGACGGTTTAGAGTAACGTTAAGGGATTAAACGGTTAAAGATTATTTATTATTGAAGTTGTGTCGTTAAAAGAATTTGTGGATAGATTAATATTTTAATATAGAAATTTGGGTGAATAGTTTTAGTTTAGTTATTGTACCGCTTTTCGTCCTCTACAATTTTATAAATCTTTGACATTTAGCACAATTTGTGTAATTATAGTTCATAAAATTAATCTTGCTCGTAGTAAATTGAACAGATGAGATTTGTAAATTAAGGTCACTTAAATTCTCAAAGGAGAACGTTAATGAGTAGATTCGAAATTTCAAACGTTCTCAGGATTTAGAAGTGTACTATTATCACAACGAGGGATTTATTTTTTTTTAACATTGTTCGAAGACATTAGCGGTGTTCAGTTTGGCGACAGAAATCTCCATGTCCCAACTGTCTAGGGTGTACAGTTTTGTAAATGTTTAACTACTTAGTATTTAATTGAAAAGTCGAAGTCAAAGGGCGAAAAGTTTTCTAAGTGAAAAGTTAAACTATCATCGTTCGCCGAGTCAAACAGAAATCCCACGTGACATCAAAGTTCGTTTTATCAAGTACACCTTAAAGTGGCAAACTTGTATTTTCTGGTATTAAAGTTGCGACAAATGGCCGTCATTGAAAATTTTCTATTTTTGATCCGTAATTGTACGCGTAATTCCGAAAAATGTATCTTTGTCATGAGTATATGATCTCTCATTATTTATTTGATGAAATATTTTATTACTTTAAATATCTTACCGCCGCTCTTACCTTATTAAAAATTACAAATCGCTGAACAAAGTAACTTGTTTAAAGTTCCATTAAGAGAATTGTCTTACTGTGAAAATAATTCTTTAATGTTACTTAATAGTAGAAAAAATAATATTTCTAATTTAATATAAAAGTGTCACCGTTATTTAATTCTTCGTTGAAAATATTTTTCATAAGTATCATGGAAGATTTCATTCACTCAAAGTGTAATTTCTGCGATGACGATATACTCGTCATCGACAGATATTTTGTACCTGACCTTGGTGAAATAAGACAAGAATATTCTATTTTCATGGCTGAAATACAATGTCTTGTAGTCGATTAATCGGCCTAATTACGACATTGAATAAAATGGACACGTATGCTCGAGTTTCCCCTTTTGTCTGTGGTGTGCGACAATCTATCCACGATAAAATTAGATCTTCCGATAAATAGTAGTTGGTAGTTTGGTGTAATTATTTTATTACGTATTTTATTACGATACCAATTTTTTTTTCGCCGTGTAACGTGTATTTGGAATTTCTTGGAATATAAATACGTACATTTACTGTAACATAATATATTTGTACGCAAAACTTTCACGTTTACAGATCATTATTTACGGTTCCGTATTTTTTTACTTCTCTCGTGAAAGCAATGATAATTGTATCTGCCGTTTTGTTATTATTTTATTATCCTGTTATTATTCTCCTGTAATGGTTTCCTGCTTTGAATGAAAATGGCTTTAATTATAAATACTCATCATTGTTTACGGATGTAATAATTATTATACGAAATTATTTTAAAAGATAGAAATCATCAGGAATTAGTTATAATCTTTTAAAAAAGTAATGGATGAAAATTAGAGTAAATATATTGTGAGGTATGTGTGATTAAAAGTTGGGCAGTTATATTTCTCAACAAAATCTGGATATTTTAGTCCTTCTAGAAGGAAGTTAAGTTTTTACCTAGCAATAATACATTAGTCACGTAGAGCATTGCAACGAGGGCAGTTGGTCAACACCATAACAATAACTATGAGAACACTGCACGGACTTTACTCTGCAAAATACATTATAGCATAATTTTCCCATTTCCTCGCTTTGTAGTTTACATTTCTAAACGTTTTAATCTCTGTCTTGCGTAAGAATTCCAGGGTAATTTAGAAATAATTAGTACCTGAAATTAATGAATGGTATAAGAGTTGCTTTGAATTTCATCAAGTATGAGTAACCATATTTTTTTATTCAATTTAAAGGAACGTGTAATATGAATCCAACTATTAAAACTTCATTAACATAATATCTGTTAATATATTAACTTATACTGATTGACGAAAAATTGTCAATTTTCTGCAGAATCTTAAAGAGAAACGCAATTACAGGCGAGACGATAAAATCGGAAAATTGCCAAGCTAATGTTAGGGTCACGATTTTGTCATCATTAATCGGGTAATACATGCCAGTACTAATTGTGTTTTCGTTGCCACCAGGGTCGCGAAAATAATAAAATTATTTTAAGCAGCTTAAAATTAAATAAATTTTAGTAGAAAATATAAAAATTGCTGAATAAAAATAAAGAAGAAAAACGCACCTTTCTAAAATAACTTGTTCATAACCGAACACCCAGCAATTTCTCAAGACAAAAGAACCGTCAGTTTCTTCGTCAAAATTCTTAAGCAAAGAAATTTAATTACCTCACAATAATTACTTCCATCCAGCCGTAAAATTCCCTTAGAAAATTGTAATTAAGTAATTGCAAATTCGTTGGCTAAGAATGTAAAGAAACAATTTCATACCACAATACATAAATTTCTAGTTTCTAATTTAAAGTTATTTCTCCCTTATGTACGTTAACTTTCATGCTACCGCATAATTAGCATGATCTACCGTAACGAGATGTAACCTTGGAATATTTTTCTCACACGTGCGAGAATTTCCGCTGTCAGAAGAAGGGTGACAAAGTAATTTCCGCTATTTCTGACATCGTCAGTGAAAGGGGTGATAGGAGCACGCGTGTCTTCTTTATCGGTGGAAAAAAAAGTAGCTATAAGGTAGCAACGTTGATGGAACAAAGGGCTAAGAGCGCGAGGATATTCGATTACATTCGAAGCGTGGTGATGCAAGGTCTCGCTTATTTTTATGGTACCATATATTCCCCACTAACTTCGTTTCACCCCACTTTCCTTCCCTTAACCCTCTCTGTTTTTTTTTCTTTTTTCGATCACGATCGATTGTTGGTTTGCATGTTTTAATACATTTTTGCTTTTATCGTGAAAAATGGTACGGCGTAATTGATGCAGTCGAGGGTATGGTAGTGAAATTGTGAAAAGTGAACAAACGTTCGGAGAGAACATTGCTCTTTTGTTTTTCCATAAGCTTCGAGTTAGTTTTACAATTACAATTTCCTTTTTTGTGCAAAAAAATTTACTTGGTAGTTTCTTAATGTTTCTATGTTTTAAGGTCTAACTGTTAATTACTATGGAAGGAGAAAACATTTATTTTTAATTGCGTTTATATTAGTTACGATGAATTGTTTAACAGTTAAATTACGAAGTCTGTCTAAATGACTGATTCGTGAACAATATATTCCACTTCTATCTTCTAGATCCTAAGTTACTCAGCATAACTTTTTCAGTATTATTAAAAATAACAGACATCACGCCAGTAATTCTATTATTAGTGTATAAAATCTCCTATTAGAAATACAATTTTTTAAATATATCGTACGACAACTGCAGTTAATTTTCAAGTTTACAAATGTAGCAAAGATTATACATATGTCATCATAATGTTCACAAAAATAGTTAAAACCCTAACGATAAGGGCTAAAACTTTCCAAAGAAAAATATTGAATATCATATCTCCACGAAATTCATTAAGCATGTTTACATCACATAGAACCACCCCATCAAATCACGACATCAAAAGCTACAATAAAAATCTCTCGTCACAAACTTAAACCTGAATCGTTCCACTCAGAAGACGTACTCTCACTACATCGCAAAAAGTCCCCGGTACTTCAACATCCCGCGAATAAACGTCAAATAAAAAGGCCATTTCTTAAGTGAACACAACTTTCCCTCTCTTCTTCAACGACCAAATTGTACGCATAAAATATTCGTTGCATGTAACGCTATCCTCACGAGCTGCAATGAATTACGAATGTTTAAGTCTCAGACGAATCGCAGAGCCATAACGTTTCGAGGCTTTGGTCTCGTATACGAGTCATTCCAGCTGGCTATTTAGCGAACGATGCAGATCCACGTGGCGCAGATGCGAAAATGAAAGTTGTTACATAGTCACGAAAACGAGTCGTCTCTTTGCCTGTAAACATAGTTCAGAATGCCTGGAACGCCGTGACGTAAGCAATTATTTTTGTGCTACCATTGCAATCGTGGGCGAGTCCGTTTTGTCTTATTTTAATTTTGTCCCTCGTTCGATTCCCGATTGATGCATCGACATGCTCGACCGGCAGCAAATAGCTTGTGTGTAAACAGAAACTCAAACACATCCAGTGTTTTTATGAGGATGATATGGAAGAAAGATATTTTCGGAGAATTTGAGAAACTGATTTTCATTTTGACTTTTCTTTTTTACCGATTTATAACGTGGTTTAGTCATCGTATTTATTTAGTGGCAGAGAAAATAGAATGAAAGAATTTAAAATTCTTAAAATTGAGAAGGTGAACTTTGTCAGTGTTGTATTAAGTTGTATGCAATTTGTAAACTTATGTTTGGCTTATTTAATTTTCAATTGTACAAATGAAATCGAGAAAAAATTGTGCAGTAGAATTTTAGATCAATGGATTTCTAAAAATTGTCAAGTTATGGTAATTTCGATTGTAGCGCAGGGAGTTAAAAAATTCCTAGTAAGTATTTCTCCACTAATTTAACGCTAAAACACAATGGATATATTTGAATTATTTTTTTCTAAGCTATTTATAATTTAGAACTTCATGGTTAGGCTTATTTCCTTAATAATCGCACGAAGAGGATTTATTTTGTTAAGAGCAAGAGAAGGGGATGGTTTTTTGGCAGAAAAAGGAGATAAGGAGTAACGAGATGGAAGTGCATTTATTTATACGACAAACAGCGACGAGCACTGTCCCGCTTTCATTTTATTTTTACCCCTGTATCCCTTTCTATTTGTGCACTTGCTTTGGGATGTGCGTAGTGCTCTCTCTTCAAATCGCTGGGGATTATGCGAATTTCTTGTATGTACGTACTCAAGGCTTAAGTGCTCACGAAATGTTTCCCCACTGCGAACACAAAGTATTTCTTACATTTATATTACGCATGTTTCTTTCGAATTTATACGGTGAATCTTTTTCATGTGAAAAATGAAATCTCAAGTAGCTATGACACGAAGAGTATCTTCTTTTCGTGTGTACGTAAAGAAATTTTAATATACCTAAAAATCGTTGCGCAAGTGGTTCTTGTTGTTGTTTTTTTCTGTGATATTTTAGACGGCTTCAAATCTAATTTTGTTTAAAAAAAATTATGGCCACCGTGGTGCAATAAAATAGTGTTTTTCCTTGCAAAAGAGACGAGTAAACACATTATTTTAGTTTTGGTTTTTGAAAAAGATTTACATTATTTTTTGCCGCGAGTCAAGTAATTTTTTTATACATATGTTACGTGATCGCTAAGAAAAATGTGCGGTTAATAATACAAGATAAACAACTGGATTCTTTTCTATTTTTAATATAACATAGGCGGTAAAGGATTAAAAATATTGAATATTATAGTAAAAATAACCATGATTGTAATTTAGTTAGAAATATTCATTTTTACATATAACTTTATTTCTTCGAAGAAATAAAATACGGTAATTTCATGAAACGATTAAGTAAACGAAATTTGCAAATAATTCACGAAAAGTTAAGCCTTTTTATCAATCAAGATTTTACCCTTATCAAATTTTATACCGTACGTGATACGACATTCAAATCGAGCCATAATTTCGACATTTAGAAATCCATCAGAACGAATTCTCTACTGTAGCTTTCAGTTCGTTGATCTCAGTTTAAAAGTCAAGAGATACCACTTTCCTGACGGACGATTGCAAAAACTCTTTGGCACGATTCAGAAGAGTTCGAAGCCTGGAAGAGAAACGAATGCCCCTGGCACGTCAGTTCGAACAGGAAACAAACCTCTTGGGAATAGAAATAAGTTAGAAGAATCAGGGCGACTTCAACCCTCGAGAAAATTCTCGGCATAAATTTCCTTCTCGTCGAATGATTTATTGCATGACCGTATCCACTGAAAATATCTGCGAAATTGCAGCGGAAAGTTCGGTGAAGTAAAACCAGAGCTTATCTCACGTGAAAACATAATCGCAAATAAAGATAAACGATTTGGAAATACGTAAAATGGAGCTGCAAGAAACATTTTGCAGACAGCTATTCCCACTTAATTAACAGGCAGTTCGTTAAACCCTGCAACATCTTCTTCCGGTGTTAAAAACGTAGTTTAAAAGTTTTTATTCGAAATATTTTACTTCCCAAAATTTTTAATAATGCAACAATATTGGATCTCGCTATTTACATTTTTCTAAAAATTACTGACAAACATTCTCTAGAAAATTAATACTAGAATTAAGTACTTATATATGTTGTATTTAAGCATACTGAATAAGTACTTTGAAAATCAGACTAATTGAATAATTTAAGTTTTATAAGATAGAAGTGGAATATTTATTGCAACACTCCCTCATCAATTTGGAGAATTTTTTTAAAAAGTTGCGAACCCAATTTTGTACGTCCTTGGCAGCTTTAGTTGTAATCTCCTACTATTCCCATGGCTGTCTTGAAGTCCATATTTCATGTACCAGCTTCTTTCAGTGTTAACAACGTAGCGTAATCATTTTCACTCTGAGTATTTTTTCGCATGAAAATTTTAATAATAATTTGGTAATATAAGATTTAACTACGTATATTATTTAAAAAATTGCCGAAGAATATTCTTTACTAAATTGACATTCTACTACTCTGATAGCTATTTTAAATTCCGTCTTTCTGAAACTCCTGGTATCATCACCTTGTTCTCCGTTTCTATTGCTACAATTGTACAAGTCGGAACGCTTTCATCGTATTCGGAAATCAGACTGTGTCTACATGGCAAACGGACAACAAGCTGGTGGTAGCACGGATTTGGCAAAGACGGAATCTATGCCAGCGATTAGAATGGTACTAACTAAGACAATTACGTAGATAGAGAAACAAAGTGATTGTTACGCCCCATGATGTTCGAATAGAAGGAAATGCTTGGCGCAGAATACAGTAGCAGTACTAAAGAATCAGGTTCGAAGATCTATTTCATTCAATGTGTAAAACAATGTTTAAAGTATAGTTTTACTTAATAACTAATAATTACCCTCATTATTAATTATATATGATTTTTATTAAATATTTCTTTTTCATTTTGTACTGATTTTATTCGCCTGAGAGAATGATTGCTTTAATGAGGTTATTTCGGTTATTTGCTGCGGTTATTGAGATAAATTCTTGTGCCGAAAGTACTTTTGACATTGAATGAAATAAATAAGGTAATCGAAATCGTTTGTATCAATATTTGATAAGCTTAGATGGAAGAGCTAGAGAGCTGTGACATTTATTGGTTCATTCGATACTGGAGTATCGGTATTGTCTTACTTTTCCTTCTTGGCAATTTTCTGGAGTAGACATATATTCTGAACTCTAGATGGTATTTTTATTTCTCCAGTAAGTTCCATTTATACTTAGAACTTTTACACAAAAATTATATTCTTTACGATTGGTAATTTATTGGAAGTAATTCTATTCGATTTTGCTACATGTTCTTATTTTTATTTTGTATCATTTGTAGATTAATGTAAAAAGAATTGCTGTTTATTATTAAATAATTCACGATTAATTGACACGAGAGCAGAACAATTTTGTCCTGCTAACCAGCAATTATTTTTCACGATATTTCATTATTTCATTTCCTCGTTAAGTGCTAAAAAATGAGCGCGAACGTGAACTCCACGGTTTTAATTGCAATTATAACCCAGCGCTATTTTGGAGTTTTCCAGATTAATTGAATATCTCGAACAGCAGGATCGATCTTATCAAACGAGGGAGAACAATACTGTCTCTATTTCGTTCTCCAATCCTTTCCGTGGCATTTCTAAAAATGATACTTCGTTTCTGTCTCTGATAAAATATTTTACGAATTTTATTCCCCGTATGATCTTAATCCTAGCTCAACGGACTCGGATTTGTGAAATTTTAATAAAACTTTAAACGCATGACATGTAGAACAGCCCGAAATTCCAGAGTTTCTTTTTAGCTGAGTGCACGTGTTACATATTTAATTGTTTCAGTGATATAACTAGAGTAGAAATGAAGAATCATTGATTTTTAACAAATTAAATGAATTTGAACAAATCAATTTTCATTGAAAAATACCATTACAATTGAGTGACATTTATTTGAGCATCTGCACTTGGCTAATCTCACTTAACAGTCGAAAGTACACTGAATTTGTAATAAATCTGCACTTCTACGTGAATGCATAATCCAGCTATAACTTATACACAACTAGTAACACATATTCAGCCGGTGGAGAAACTGTATTCTGCGTGTACAGTAACTCAGATTAAATCTGACACCCTAAGAAAGCTTCTCTCACCGAGTTTAATTCATGTATTGTTAGACTAGGAGATATTGAATTAGATTAGATTATACTACCTATAATTTAGGACTACAGAATGTGAAGGAGAATCGTTCATTTACACTATCTAAGTGTTAATGACTTCAGCATAACAGTTAAAACAATAGAACTTTAATTATTTTCAAAAATTTATCTCTGCTATCGTCATTTAACCTAAGATCAATCTGTTTAGGCAGTTTTCAAACTTCCTTGACTATTATTCATTTAATTAATATCTTAAGAAAAACTTGCCAAAGGTGAATATTGACCCAATAAATTACAAGTTGAAAGCTTTACTTTCTCACTCACCATAAATCCACCATTACAACTTCATCCCATAATCTCTATCGCTATAAAAGTAAAACCAGGATGTTTCATAAATAAATACCAGAATTAAATAAAGAACTCCTCTTTCTTTATTGTTTCAAGCTTCTACCTTATAATAAAAATACAGTCGACCCCCGGTAATCCGACATGCCTATAACATGTAGGTACAGTCGAGTTGCGTTATGAAAAAATATGGTAAATCGTTCGCGAATGCCTGGACAAACATTAACATAAATGTTTAGTTATTATTTTTTTGTAAGTTCAAGAGCAATAATTATGTTAATTTTACAATAAACCCTAAGCTGTTTATTGTGTTGTATAATTTACTAAATTCCACATCGTATGAGTTAGTACATATAGAATCTTACCACTTTGATATTTTATCTGTCGGATTACAAGGTACGCTTTTCGAAAAAGTTCCGGACTACAGGGGACTGTGACAGTATTCTATAGTCCGACAAATTTGATAATCCGACACCGCCTTACAAAACGTTTGTCGGATTACCAAGGGTCGACTGTAGTTCTTTCTCACAAATTTTCCATTTTCCCATTCCATCAACGGAAATTATCACATCTTAGTCAAATCTCATAATCATACATGGCTTGACGAATAACAATTTTAACACTGATAAATATTTCCACAAAATTTTCTCTTTATTAAAGTCAACCATTGCAACAAACATTTTCAATTTCATATTACAACACAAAGTTTCAAATTGACAAAGTTCCATGATCCATGTGATCCTCATCTGTTCTCAGAGAGCGACAAGAGGGTGGTAGTAAAACGCGAAGCCGGCGGAGAATTCGGTTTTCGAATTCATGGCTCGAAACCAGTGGTGGTTTCTGCGATCGAACCCGACACACCGGCGGAGAGTTCGGGTCTCGAAGTCGGTGACATTATAATGTCAGTGAACGGCCGGAGTGTCATGGACGCCACTCACTCCGAAGTCGTTCGGTTGGCACATTCTGGCACCGACGTCCTTGAACTCGAAGTCGCAAGAACCTGCAACGTTCTTGCACCAAGGGTTGCCAGGCCAGGAACGAAGGAGGGTGCCGAGGAGGCTGCTCTCTGCACCGGTTACCTTTGGAGGAAGTCCGCGAGCTCTTCCAATACCGATAAATGGGTTCGGAGATGGTTTGCTCTGCGTCGTGATAACTGCCTCTACTATTACAAGACTGACGCGGTGAGAAAGTTGTTTGTTTTTGTCATTTTAATGGTAGATGAATAATTATAGTGTTATCTCTACGTTAATAAGCGGTTTTAATTCATAACTCTTTCCTTGCGATTTCTTTTGTGACTTCGAGTGCAATAACTCAGAATTAATTCCTAAAATCAAAAGTTCCGATTGATTTCTGATATCTCATATAACCACACGCAGTATTTGTGATATTGAATGAATTTGATTTAATTTCAATGATTATGGAGTTATAGAATTAATTACAGAATTAGCTTGACTTAATTTGAATTAATATCAATTATAGGTAATATTAAAAATTGGAGAGAAATTTTATTTCAAGAATTAATTTTCTGTTATCGCACACGCAGTCAAAGTAGAACTCGTAAGGCTTCCCAACGTAAAATCTCTCATACTAGATCGCATAATTATCATTACTTTTACTACGTTCTAACACTTTCACGTGTTTTTAATTCCCTAAAGTAAATTTCACAAATTTCAAAATCTCTCTACAAAAAGTACAGTCCATAAACGATACAAATCCCTTGAAACGTCGGAAACTACAACGCGAAGCAAACTGTGCTAAACCATTCGTCAAAAAGAAGAAAAAAAAATAACTACACTTTCCATTTTCTACAACCTGCACTCAACATACGGCTATTTGTCGTAAAGATTATCCGACCGCATCCTAAAAGAAAATTTCTCTCTCCTGCAAATAGTAGCTCTCGCAATGACGAATAGTTTGGAGAGAATAGGTTTACACGGTAAATGGTTTACGAGTGTATTATTCCATCTGTAGGATTCACAGCCAGTGGGGGCAGTAATGCTGATAAAGTACGACGTGGAGCAAACACCTGAACTGAGGTTACACAGTTTCGCGATAAAGAAACAGGGTGCGCCTACTCTTCGGCTCGCTGCTGACACGGGGGATGCCGCTGCTAGATGGACCACTGTCATCAAGGAAGCCATAGAGAGGAATGATCAGGTAGATGTTGGTTCTGTGATAATTACACTGCAGATGTTTATGCAAATTTGAAGTCTGATAAACACAGATAATAAAGAAAAATCTAAGTTTATTTTTATTCGTTAAGTGTTATAGAGAATGTCATATTTTGAATTTTTTGATACTTTTTTATACCATATGCCTAATGCATAATATTTTGTATGTGTAATGATAATTTAAATAGTTAGAAATTTTAATTCTGTTTTGTGAACGAATTGTTGAAGTGCTAGAACTAGATTTATCATGGTGGTGAAAAAGACTGAATTTTTTGTTATCCTTTCTGAAATTTTGAACGTTGCGCTTCATCATTTTGCTTTTAAAATATTTACTTAATTTTTTTAAATATATTAGATAAACTATTGATAGATTTTATTATTTTAATTGATCAGAAACTTATTTCTGTTATGACCGTTATTGTTGTGGAGTAGGAATGTTAAATGTAAAAATTTACTGGAGCACTTCATTGATTTATAAGTACTAACAATAAAGTATTAATATTGCATATTTCAACGAATTCGTGGACGTTATTGTTTAAAATTCGTATCACTTGAATATATGCACATTAAGGGAAATTTTGTTGGTAGTCCCTGAAATCTGCATATCAGAGAACACGATCAAAGTGCATTTTTAGTTATTGTTTAATCGCATCTGCACAACAAAGGAAGCTGTGAAAATGGATTTCTTGTATCTTACGGAACGAGAATGAACCTCATAAAGTTCATGAAGAAGACTTTACGAGGTTTTTCTCTAATATGTAAATTCTTCTACACAGAAGTTACACGTGGCTATTAAATTTTTAAAACTTCTGTTAAGAAATTAATATCTAACAGACACACTTTAGTATTATTGTAGTATAAGAATTCATATAATATATTTCGAATTAACTTTCGAATTTTCAAAGCCCCCAACATTTAATAAAAACACCCAAATTACCACTACATCTTCTTACGTTAAATCTCTTATACTTAATAATATTAATTAAGTACTTAGAAAAAAGAGGAATCAAATGCCAAATAAAATAATAACTTAAGTATAATAATTTATATACAATAAGATACATCTCAACACGATTGCTTCTCTATAAATTACAAAAATATTCGTACTAAAGTAAAAACCCATCCATTTAACTACTTCCACACATCTAATGTTAACACGTTGAACGCCACCGCCATTTTATTAGTTTCCTCATTTCTACTTTCTAACTTCAATATTGAAATATTCAGTATATTAGAAAATTCAAAAATATTGCAATTTAAACGCTACATGAAGTTTCATTGAATTTAATAGCATAGGTCACCGGTGACCTCAATTACAGTCAACGTGTTAAATTCAAATTTCACTTTCTGCATTCCCCTTTCATAACATTGTCCTAATATTTTCTCATCATTTCATTCCTCCACTTTGAACGATCATCCCTTTCTCCCAGGTTGACACTTGGCTCGAAGCATCACTGCGAATGAGGGAAATGGCGGCGTGTGCCATTCAGAGACCGGATTGTTTCGGTTACCTCAGCAAGCAGCAGGAACATGCCAGGAAGACATCCTCGCCGACTGGCTGGTCCCGACGATATTGCGTCCTGAAGGATGCGGCTTTGTATTTCTACGACGACGCAAATGCGGATAAAGCATTCGGCGTTGCTTGTCTTCATGGTTTCAGGGTGCACAGCAGTGCACCAACTTCCGGTGGCAGGAAACACGCGTTTGAGCTTCAACCACCTGATCCTACTCAGAGAAGTTACATTTTCGCCACGGAATCAGAGATGGACAAGAAACGGTGAACTAATTATATTTTTCATATCCCTTTATTCCTTTTCCTCCTTTCGATAGAATATGACAATTAATTAGCATTGTAAATTAATTTTTGGAGCTGTGAATTTGACGATAATTTTAATAAGGAGATTTGATAATATGCTACTGCCTTGTAATTAGAATTTAAAGAGATTTTTAACGTCATTTAAATCGTGATCGGCTTAGTGGTTCTTTCTGACCAAAATTTAAGAGCTAATTAAGCAGTAATTGTTCTTTCATAGTGAGTATTAATTAATTGATGGAAATAATATCGTACTGAATTTTGTTTTACACAGGAATTTTGTTTAATACTGTAATAGTGACAATAAAATGGCTTCAATTTAGGGAAATATTGATCGACAAAATTATAGTAGGTTAAATAATGACAAATTTTTGTAAGATTTTATGAAATCTTAATTTTCAGACTATATTGTACGATATTGTATTCTGAATATGCTCTATTATGCGGGATTCATCCCTGGATATCGGTTTAATCATCTCGTATTAATTAAATTATTATCAATGAAATCTTACAGTTAATTAAATCATTAATTTAAAAAAAAAATAACAGAGAACAATATATCGTTATTTTTCAGCTGGCTGGCAGCTCTCGAATATTCCATCGATCGATGGATAAAGATTGGTTGACACAGGTTGACTCGTCGCACGAAGAAGCAAAGAAGTCGAAGCAGCGAAGATCCTCTGAGGTGTCCCTCGCCTCTTCCTGTTTCCGGTTCCTAACGAGCATCATCGCGAATCACCGAGACACCAAGGTCGTCGTCATCGTCGCCTCGAACCGAAACATTCATCTTAAAACTCGTTTCAACGAACATTTCTCGTTTCACGATTCTCGCTCATAAATTTTCACACTTCCCTCATCATCCATTTCGATTCATGTTCACCAAATTTTCAAAATCATCATCCACAGCAGTATCGATGTTAATAGTCATTTTTCTAGGGATTTTCTTATCTTCAAACGAAACGTCAAATTTTTTAAATGCAATTTTCCATCAATCTTATTGTCGTTAATGCTTCTTAATTGGTTGCAGATTTCTTCAAAGTTTTCCTTCCACAGCAACAATGGTCCTTGATTGCAAATTTTCTTGTTCTTAATGTCGTTAATAATTGTAAAACCTAATTGGAATTCTTTCCTCGATGTTATTGCTGTTTATGACTCTTAATTCTTGGTCTCAAAGGTCATCACATCATTGTCATGGTTTTGCAAATAATTCTAAAGGACATTTTGAATATTTCAATTCATGAATATCAGTCTTATTGTCGTCGATAACGGTTATAATTGTTAATCGCCAGTGGCATTGTACATAATTAATCTCGAGCACACCCGATCAAACTAAATGAATCGTCGTTTCCATGGATTTCCTTAAGTGAACCAGAATTACCACCGTGGTGGTTCGCCAAACCGACGAGAACGATTTTTCAATGGCAAATCGATCTTTGTATTTTACCGTTTTAATTAGCACTTGTCCAAAACGAATTAGAGTAAACGCGCCGATCAAAAATATACCCGGTCATCGTTTTAATAGAATTCAATAATAATTCGACCATGAAACTTAAGACGAGATAATAGAATATATCGAAACGAAATCAGAATCGCGCTGAATCGATTTTTTCGACGTTCAAGTCGAAGCTTATTCTAGGTACCTCATTAAAGTATACACAGGTGGCTAAAAAGTGTCGCTTAGAGCACAAGAAACGTAAAAAAAATAGAAATACCCGCGAAACGGAGTTGGACAAAATTTAATTTCAATATCAAAAATTCTTTCACCCTTAGAAAATTAAATCATTTGACTTTCTTCCTAATTCGTAATATCTTTTGGATTATTGTTTCAAAGTTTATATAATTAATTTTATTTCTTGAATGAAACTAAAACAAAAATCTATGTTTGATATAAAAATTTATGCAGGTTGTTCCAAGCTTAATCGATGAAAATTTTTTTCCCAGAGAATCATGAATTAAAACAGATTTCACAAAGGTTAAAGTCAAACCGAATTTTTACAATATTCGTGTAATCATTACATATTATTGAGAACACAATCAAAACGTCATTTTTTAAGAAATTTCCGTCAGAATAATTATTAATCATTGACTAGTGGCTTGCGTTGTCCAACTCCACCGAGAAAGAAAACTATTCTGCCGAGGGTGAATGCTTTTTTCCGCGTGCTTGTGCGAAAGTATGAATGACCAACGCACGTGCATGGAATTGCCATTATTATAACGCTGTTCTTACCGCCAATATTTGTATCAATATCAAACGACCGTATCCGTGAAGTCCGAGTGAAAATTAACCCCTTGCGCCCCAACAAAAATCTCCACCCCCAAAGAACATTTTCAATGAAAAAATAATAGTAAAAAATACTAAAAAGAAGTATAATATACTATGACTGACATTTAAAACAAAAAACAAAATGACTAGAGGCTCCGAAATAATTGCATTTAGGTTCTTGAATAGTTTCACTGGAATCTCTGGGGAATTCTTTAAACTGATTCTCGGAAAGTACATAAAAATCTAGCTTTCAGGCTAAAGAAAATAAAGTGAAAAGTATAGGAGAGAATTCTAACGAGGAAACAGTGAAGTTACAAGAGCGGAGGGAAGATAGTGTCGAGCTTCAAACTTATAAATAGTGGGTCCAAGTTTTTGAATCCCTCGGTGTCATCCATCACGAATTCTCCCCTCGTTTTATATTCGGAACCCACGTGAAGTTTGAAATTCTTCGTGAAATGTGACCGTAGAATTCTTAAGTGTAAATGCTAAAGATCCAACAAGTATCAAAGTGTCAAAGTGAAGCGGATCTTTGAAATATATCAAGATACATAGTATTCAAATGCACAGGGGGATGCAAAGGGTTAAAATCGACGAATTCATCGTGAGTGTGCGTGCTTTTACGAGTGTGAGTGTGAAAAAGAAGCGCGATTTTCGAAGACGAACTTGTTAGAAGAATGACGAGGAGGGGATGTAGACTTTGGAGGCGATGCACGATAAATAATGCGAGATGCCGTTTTGTTACGACAAATCGAACGATCGAAATAAAAAGAAGGAGGGCCAGATAATGATTTTCAAATGAAGTACGAAAGAATAAACGAAGGTGAAAGAGAGAAATATATAGAGAAAAGTTATCGAACGATCACCGATCGGCGAGGTACGATCGGTGAAACGACGAGAGAGAAATATAGGCGCGTGAAAATTAACGACGGAATCAACCGCTCAAAAGCACAGATAATAAAATAGGAAGTTTAATACAATTGTAGAATGATGTGCGTCAATTATTTTACCTGTCACCTTACGTGGAGCTCTGTGGAGCGTTGATTTGTTGATGTTTAGAGAAAAAATGTGTGTTAGGAAGCACGGGGTACGTTCTAAATGTGTTGAGTTTAATTGTTTCAAGAATAACTCGTTTCTAGATTTTTTTGGAAAAAGATATAGGTAATTTTGTATGTTAAGAATCAATGGAAATTCTTGGAATTCACGAGACAGAAATGTTATACAAATTTGCTGGCGCGCAAGATGTAAATATTTAATGTTTCTGTTAGAAATTTTATAATTATGAATAGGAGGAATTAAATCATTGTTGAAATTTAGAATGTCAATGTTAAACATGAGTCATAAGACGGTTGAAAATAATTTACGATTGATTTTTCTTGTTCCATGTAAATTTTCAATTAGAGGTATGGGAAACTGTTGATAGTAGAGGATAGTTTATTTAAGTATTGCATTTTTTTATGTTGTATATCAAATTTTGAAAATATATTCAATCAAAATCGAATTTATAGCAAACTATGATACTGGCTGTGGATAAATTAACTCGAATGAGAATTGAGCTGCTCAAGGCTTTGGAACGTGCCTCGTGCATTACGTTGATTGTTGTTAAAGTATAATTAAGTTATTGTTTATAATAAAAGAGTTAAATAAATGTCGATATTTGCAAGGTAAGGAAGAATAAATCGCACAAAGGAGGAAATGATTTGGGACTTATATTTCGATAGCAGAACTGCCTTCAGTCGCCATATCGTGGCAGAATTCGCAAGTTTCAACTACTTTGTACCTAAACGGTCGCTAAAACACGTTTTCAAATTTGAAAGAAGCGTGGAAAATATTTTTACAAACACAATAATTCACAATTTCGTCTGTAGTTTATTGTGATTATTGTTTAACAAATTCTAACTTCAAAATTTCAGCTTCAAATTAACTCAAAAACTAATTTAAAAGTAAAAATAGAAAAGTAATACGAAAATTGATTTATCATAATTTTTTTTTACAAAATATCAAGAAATACGATGTTTTAGAAAAGTCTGATATCATTTAAATAGTATGAATAGGATGAAAATACGAGAGACCATCTCTCAAAACTAGCAGGACTCGAATCATCAATGATTTTTCATATTTATAAAGTCCTAAGAAATATGACAAATAATTTAGAAACTTATTATGACATCATTTCAAATTCTTTAATTCACCGAAACATTTTAATTTGAGCTGAGTATATACAAGAACGGATTTTATTTATCAAATTATAGACTTTCATTCTTGACAACACAATTTCCATAATTTGAATAAATACTTGAAAATTATAGTTTCTTCGTCGACCAGAGAACGTGCAGATATGCCGGCAACAGAAAAGAAAATTCCGGTCAGTAAATATAAGGAATTCTATCGCGTGTTCCTTCGAGAGGCTCAACCTAATTATGCAAAATTGCATTTGTCTAAGCTGTTACTGCCAACAAACTATGCGAGAACAAGTCAATGGTGAAAAGAACTCTTAGAAAATCAATATGAATTATTCGAAATTTTTCCCCATATTTTTCATTAAATACATGTAATTGCATAGAAATCACGTAGAACCAATTTATAACGGTAAATAAAAAACGAATTTATCAACATAAAGAAATGATTAAAACAATAATGAAATAAATACTATCCAACATTTAGGTTTATAGAAGAATTTTAATTACATAGTATTTAAAAACTACTTGTTAATTATAAATAACATTTCCTATCATATTACAATAATTCTGGAGAAAACACTTTTATCTTTAAAACGTGATACATTTCCGATAAAAGAAAATAGACGTTCCCTGATATCGTTGGCACTAAGAAATGTTCGAAGTTTTATCAAAATCATCATCGGATATCCGAACGTCCCCGGCAGGTCGTACGATCGCAACTCGACGGATGTAAAGTCACATGAAGATAAGCGGGCATTTTCATTCGATGTTGGTAGCAGGACGACTTCAGGCATTTCAGGACAAATACCCAATAAATACCGGCAGATCGGCAAGCGGCAGTGATCGTTTGATACGGAGTAATAGCAGAGAATCGCAAGGATATCTTACACATTTAGTCAGGTCTTCGGTGTTTCGAGGAGAAGCTTAAGCCTGATGTCCCGCAGCTGTAGATGTTTCAATATGAAAATACTCGATGGGTATAAGCGAAAAAGAACTGTTATTGTTTGTGATATGGAAATACTGTAGCCTATATTAAAACAAGTATATTTTTTATTGCTTTATATGTGAAGATTTGGAAATACATACACAATACTAACAAGTAATTTGTATAATACAAATATACGAAGTCTTAAAAGAGGGAAAATCAAATGGGCACTATGAAGTTGATAAAAATAAAATAAAGAATAATTACGTTTTAGAATTTGGAGCGCGGGAAATTCTTTTGGCTTTAATCTAAGAAATTATAAAAAGTAAACGATTAATGCAAATGTGGAAATTTTTCAAAATCAGAGTTATATGGAATAATGGAAGAATTTATGAAATATACAAAAATATGTAAGAGTAATTAGTCTTTGCAAGAATAAATTAAGGACATTATGGGAGGAATAATAGATACTTTGTAGATCATGAAAATACTAGTTTCTTCCTGCGGTCTAACTTGTTTTCAAGTAATGTGAATTTTCATTTTTAATTTGCATACAATTTTTCGACGTTACAGTTTAACATTATCGCGGTATTCAGGAGCGTAGAAAGAGGTACGACGAGGTACTTCGATTCATATATTTTTTTTTTTTCGTTACTTTATTACTACTTGCAGTGAACGATACTGCTCGGTCAGCTCTGTGTAGATGGTAACTTTTGGAATCCGGTTTCCGTTTCTGTCGTGGTTTCAGTTGATGCTAAAATTTCACGGGGTAATATCGCGAGAATATTTCTTGATTCTGCTTTAGGTTTCTGACCGGCGGCAATTACGGGGTAAATTGTGAGGGTTATATTTGATAATCAAGAAACTTTTTCTGGAATAAATAAGAATGAGACTGTAACCATTTATAACTTCCAGAATAGAATGTTAATTATTGAATTTCACATAAGACCAATTTTTCTCTCCACAATTAAAAATACATAACCAATTCAAACATATCTAACCCAACTTTATAAGTTTAAACTATTCCAAACTGTAGGGCTAAACTTCGAAATAAGTTTCTTAAAAAAAACAAATAAAAATAAAAAATCGTGCTAATATCTCTCAAAATCTCTCTTAACACATACCAATATACTAATAAAAGAATCATAAATAAGTCCAATCAACAATCATCCCCAAAACCACCCCTGTCAGAAAAGCCCAAATACATAGCTCTACTAAAATCCCATAAAATTATAAAAAGACATCCAGTTACCCTAAAATCTCATTAATACTTTTCTCAACGCATTCCAACCCCATTAAAAAGGAAATCATGATCACACAAGACTCCCCATTAGCGTCAATCTACTTTAAAATTCTTCCAAAAGCAAAAACTAATAGAATCGTCAGAAGTGGAGGCAATTGGTGATTGCGACACATTCCAACACATCGTGGAAACAGTACAAGATGAATTTGAGTTAGGTTGGGGCCCGTTGCAAGGTTTATCCGCGGCTGGACCGGTGGTATCCGTTTGATAGCAGATAGCAGGCCGAACGACGCTGGTATGTTCTCATTACGCGTCGTGTAGGTATGCCGCGGCCAGTTCGTGTTCTCTGTGCTCCAAGATCCGAGTGCACGGTGTAAGACCATCTCCCTTCGATTCCTTCTCCTTTTCCTTCACCCTTTCATCGTCCTTTTCCAGTGGATTCCCTCAGCTCCTTCCTCTCTTCTCTGTCTTCCTCCGTGAAGTTCCTCCGAGCAAGAATGAAGCCACGTTCACACCGATCTGCAGGGACCACGCGCCTCATGCTGTTACATTTTTGCACGAGCTCTTCCTTTTCGTTGTTTCTTCTTGTTTTATCTCTGCCCGTTCTTCGTCTTATTCTTCTTCTTCTTTTGGTTGCCACTTGACTCTTCTTTTTGCATCTTCTTGCAATTACTTTTCGTCCGTTTCACGTTCCCTTCTTCCCTTGGCGCTTGTTCCTTTTAGATGTTCCTAGGGCGTTTGCTCTTTTTCTGGGCCCTTTGAAAGCCTTCCAAGTGGAAGCTGGGACGCGTGGATTTTCAATCGAATTCTTGCGAGGGTAGATCTTCCTTTTTCGGGACTTGATTCTTCTTTTGCCTCTCTTTCCGCGTTACTTCGATCGTTCTCCGTTTATGTGGTAATTATGAATGGAAGTTCATTTAGGATGATTCTTTGGAATGAGGAGGATTTGATAAAGAGTGTTTGAAATTAATTTGAATTTTTAATTCAGTGGTTTTGTGGCTGTGTTGTTTTTCTTTAACTTGAGATTCTTTCAGTTTTCTTGGACTTCCGAAAGTTGTTCATTGATAATTAAAGGTAAAATGAATGCATTGTGAAATATTTAAATTTACTTTCAGGTGCCCTTCCTTGTTAAGTTTTATCTGTCTTCTTTTCTGAGTATTTTTTCTTCGTTTTTTCGGTGCTCTTTGGAGCATAAATGAAGGTACGTTCACTTTGACGATAAATATGATACGATCTCTATAAGCAACGTTGTTATTTAAATTCCTTCAATTTTTAATTAATAATTCGAGAAGTATTTATAATAAACTAGAACCATTTCAATGATCTAGGAGTTATATTCCAAATTTTCTATATCTTCAAAGATAAAAATGTTTAATAATAATAGCTACAAATTGCATTAACTAATTTAAATTCGCCCCAATAAAAATCATAAAAGAATAAGAACTCTCAAAGGTAAAATATGTTATAGTAAAAATTACTTTTTTAAGTACTGATTCAATCATTTTCGAACTTATTGAAATTATTCGAAAGTAACATCGCTGATTTTGTTATCTGGACATCGAATACGGTGCTAATCGCAAAACGGAGTAGTACCGTAAGCAGACGTTCACTGACTACACGTGGATCTCGTGCAATGTGAACGGCCTCACGTCTTTTCATTTACATTCGATGCACCAAATTCAATGAATAATTAATACAACAAAAATCTTTCTTCAATAAATATCGGGATAACTTTTCAATTATATAACCTTTCCAAAACTTTGACACAGCAATAATCAATGCTCACATATTTCCTACTGCCACATTACTATTTTTTCTTTTTAATTCATGCAATCACTATTCTAATTGCAATCCACTAACCAAACTTGTTCTGTTTTCAGGGAATTTGGGAGCAGAAGAAAGAAGACAAAAGAATTAGCTCACAGTGCCATTTATTTGATCAACAACAAGATACACAACATTCAAAAACAATCAATCTCTTTACATCAAATCCGCAAATAATATTTTTAAACACAAACGCACACTAACACTCAACGTTCAAACAACATTCAACAATTCCAACAACAATTACATTCTAACTATCTTCCCCAATCATATTCAACGATCAACTCTCACCAAAAACTCCAAACAGTACCAAGAGCCCTCTTCAACCCACCCAAGAAAACTCAAACTACCCTTAACTCTCTCAAACTTAAATTTCCCTTCCGCAATTCTCTCCACCTTCATTCCAATCAAACACGCGCTGTGTACAAAGCTTAATCCACGTCTTCCATCAAATTCATTCGCATATCCGTCGGTTGACAAGGACTGCTGAAACTTTAAATGGCGCTCTCTAGAGTTCTCCTTTTCCCAGTTTGCAGTCATCGCGGAACATTTCCCGAATAGGAATTCCCTGCAACCGGGATGAATTCGGTGGAATATCTCGCTGAAAGTCGGTTCAATCTTTCCTTCCTCTTTCATCTCTCTGTTCTTGATCGTTCCTCTTTCTCTTCTCCGCTCCCTGGCTGCATCTTCCTTCAGCTTCCAGCACGGTGGTGATCTTGATAACGTTCCCGCGGCACCGGTGGTGGTAGTGAGATGGCAAAGGTGGTAGTGGCGGAATGGATCGGCGAGGTAAGAGGAGAGGGAACTAGTTCAGTGAACAAAACAACAAGCGAGGAGGCAGTTGCACGCTGTAGCAACGTCTCGCCGTTGTCGCTGGCTTAAAAGCTTGTACCAAGAGAGTCCTCTGACCTCCCCAAAACACCGTACAGAGTCAAATGTCCCGTTGAAAACGGACTGCAACGATGGAGAACGTGTTTTGTGAGGAACCTCGAGTTTGATAATTGTTTTGTTGCATTGTAAGGAGGGTAGGGGGTTGATTCTGTTTTATTCTTTTGTCTTAACTGTAGGGTAACGTCTGAAGTGAAGGTATGGTTGGTGAGGAGGTAAAGAGTTGGATTTGGAATGATTGGGTTTGAGTTTGGATTTTTTTAAGTTAGCTTTGGAAAGTTTTTTTAGGTGATGTGCATATTTAGGGGTAGGTACAGCCAAAGTAGTAGAGTGGATAGGAAGGAAGTGTCTGATAAGAGGATTGGATTTTTTGGCATTCAACTCACATTAGCAAATATTAATTTAGTTTCTTTTGTTGCAAATATATGTATTCTGTTAGAGAATATTTCAATGCGTAATTAAAATTCGGAGTAGCAGATAGGATTAACTCTAACAAAGTAGTTTCTAGTAGGTATATACTGGCGAACAGTTTTTTCAGAGAGAATTCTGATTTTAGAGAAACTTCCCGAGGATGTAGACCAGTATGGCGCAAAGGTTAATATTTATCTTTCTAGCAAGTTCAATTTACTCTCAAGAGTTATAATCGCTCCTCGTGGTTTGCTAAACGTTCAGTTTCTCCGATAGTAACAAATGGAAGTGTTGGAAGAAAAACTGTTATGTTGAAATAAAATTCTACCGTTAAACAGCAATTCTTTTCACAAGTTGACATAGGAAAAGAGGAAAACAACTTTTACTAAATGAACAAACTAATTTACTCCAACTGCCTTAACATAATTCCCTCTCAAGTCTGAAGCCGTACAGGTAATACTTTGCATCAAAGTAAACCGCGTCCGTATCGATATTTAGATGTAAAGTACCTGTCATTGGGGCTCCATTTTTTTCTCACGTCAAAGTAACCGCGCTGACCTTCTACCTTGTGTCTCGGGCTTTTAGGAAAAAGGAGTGCGCGTCAAGGCGTACCGTTACGACAGTCTAGTCAAGTAATTCGTCAACGTTTCGCCTCTTTGTCCCTTTTCGCGTACTTTCGTGACTAATGAGTCGCGAGATGAATCTGTCGACCGAGGTCTCGCAGAAGAGGCTCCATAATGAATTCGGCTGTCGATAGCCTCTCGCTGTAACACTTTGGAACAAGGTGGGTCACAATTTATGCTCACCTTACATATAAAGACGCTATAATAACAGTGGAAATAATTAGTACTTGAATATGTATCACCATACGCGGAAAAACGAAAACTAGAACTTTAGTTTGCTCCGCCAAGGCTTCTCGCGGAACGCTCTCAAAAATCGCATTTCCCCAGAGAGAAGAGCGTCTCAAGTTTAAACAAATGAGGATAGAAACAATTGCTTTTTATCAAGTTAAAGTACACTCTTTCCCGATTAAAACGACTTAAAGAACATCCTCGTACGATAACCAGAAGTCAAGATATGATTTTTCAAAGTAAGGCCTGCACCGGTCCCCTGGCCGCTCAGACCCTTCGACGATGACCTCCCGAAAATGGGACACCATCACCTTCAAAATCAAATATCTCGGCTGTTTCTTAGCCGATCGTGATGAACCTTTTTTCTACGTCTTCCTGAGACTTCAGGCTTTCAAACTACGTATATAAAATCATTGTACAACGGTTAGTTTTTGCCTGAGCCTCCTGAAACGGAAGCATGATCCTGGCACTTAAACGAATCAAGTTCGAATCTTTTCACTGGAAGTTCGTTAAAGTTGATACTTTCACGATTCCAACTACTACAAAATCATTGTCGCGTCCACCAGAAGCTAAATTACGATTTTTCAAACTTTACTCTATTCCGCTCCTCTGCCCGGCCGAGCCCCTTGCGGAGCGGTCCAAAAAATCGCACTTTCTCAAATTTGAAATTAAATATGTATCTCGCTTGTCTTTGGGTCGATCGTTATGGGACTTCTTTCTTCGTCTTCCTTGGAGTCTAGGCTTTCGATCGACGCAAAGCAAATCATTCTGCAACGATGAGTTTTTGCACAAAGGCTTCGCGACTGAAAAATGACCTTCACACTTGCAGTAAGATCTCGTTTTCGAGGGTCTGAAAATAATTTCAGTAGTAGTACTAATGTAACTTATGTAGTGCTATCCGGCGACAGAATTTAGTGGAGTGCATGGAACGTGGAAAAGAACGACTATATTATCTCCAGGAGATGATGCATAAAAACGCTTCCTATGTACCTGATTCCTCTGCATTGGCAGGTATATACCTGCAACGTTTACACGACGATGCACCCGACAGCGTGTCGCCAGTTCGTGAATACAAATGCATATGCAGGTAGACGCTGACCTACGCACGTATGAACAAAAGGCTGGAAAATACACGTGCTCAAATGCGACTCATAATGGAAAGTTGCCTCTTCAGAGGGTGACATTTATGTCTACCGTGCGATACAATTGTTTGCACGAGGAAGATGAAAGTTTTTATTAAAAAATAATACCTTCTGAATATAAAAAAGCTCCGAGTTTCCCGATTTATATTTCTGAATTGGTTGAACTATTATTTCATCGATGTTACAGTAATTTTAAACAATTATATTTTAAAAATTTGAAAAGTGAGAAAGTGAGAATGTAAACATTTTCGCAAGTTAAGCTTTAAAGTCAGAAATTTGTTTCCAAAATTTGGGAAACTTTGATCACATATATTTTACAACATAAAATGAACAATTATAGTTTGCCCCTTAACTTTCAACTTCATAAAGTATCACAGCTTTTCTCAAATCCTCTCACAAACCATCCACAATATAACGAAAAAAACACACATATAACATCATCATCAAAGATATATTTATTTTTAAAACAAATTACAAAAGCACCCCCCGAGTCGAAATTTTGAATTTCTGTTGATTCTCTCGGACCCTGAAATCATCATTTATGATTCTCTTACATTTTCTTCATATTTCTTTTATTCTCCTTAGTTCTCTATTAGCCGTTATAATTCTCTTTTGATTCTCTTTTATGTTCGCAAAATATCCCGAGTCGAAGTTATGAATTTCTGTTGATTATCTCGGACCCTGAAATCATCATTTATGATTCTCTTACATTTTCTTCATATTTCTATTATTCTCCTTACTTCTCTATTAGTCGTTGTAATTCTCTCTTGATTCTCTTTTACTTTCGGAAAATAAATATACAAATTTTTATTAATTAGACATCGAATTGTAATTTAATAATTTAATTATTTCCTACAGTATTTTTCAAAGATACGTAACTTTTTTAGTGTTGCAGCAACACAGAGTCCAGTAATTTTCGTAGGTACAGGTGAACATATAGACTAAATAATAATATTATTATTAAATTATAATAATTATAATATTTATAACTATATATTATAATAATATATAATTATAATAGATAATATTATTATTAAATTCTTTGGAAAGGTAGAAATTAATTTAATATTTAATTGAGAATATCATGGAAACAATAGATCCCATTTTGGATCTTGTGATTAGAAGAGAATTAGTGAAAAAGGGAAGGTATGAATTCTGTAAATAATTATTTCTGTTAATTTATGCTTTTTCCAAATTTCAATTCTGAATTAAAATATATTAATTTAATACGATTAGACCCAAAATTCTTTATTACCAATTGATTTTTTCCGTTAATTTATCACTGTATCAATCTTAATTTTTAAATTTAAGTATATTAAATTAGTATTATTATTTTGATAAATTCAAATATATAATATATAAATATATAATATATAATATATATTTATTATTAGAGTAAAAAATTAATTTAATTTCGTAAGCGTAAAACGGCCGATTATAGCGTAAAACAGCCAATTGCAGCGATCCTACATTCGCTAGCAACGGCGAACAATTGCCCTCGCGATTTAAAGGAGAAAAAAAGTACTGAGCGTCGCGGCGTGTCGTAACATGACGACGTTCGCGAAAAATCAGGCAGTCCAGTAAATGATGTGAATTATATGAAATTTAAGAGTGACAATTGACAATAATATTGGATTGTTATCAAGTGTAGAAATTACTAAAGAATAAACTATTTAGTGTCAACAATAGCTTTAGAATAAAGTGAAAAATGCCGCCAAAACCTAAAAATCCATCTGGTCGTAAAAAAAAGTGGGCACTTATTTGGTGGATTCAGAGTAAATCTTCGAATATTATATCATTAAGTGCAATACCACTAAAAGATAGAACAATTCATTCTATAACTACCTTGTCATGGCATAATGTTTCGGGAAAACAAGAAAAATTTCAAGCAAAAGTCATGGCTATCAGTCGTAAGTATACTTCTTGTTTATTTTTTATTGATGAAACTTTACTGCTGTTTCATTGAAGTTAACAATTTATATGAAGTCAAAATCACTTTCTATTGAATAACTTATAATACGATATACTACACAATTCGAATACCTATTACATTATATTATAGATGATCCAACGTTTTGAGGGAACAAGTGGTAGCAAAAATTCAAAAGGTATATTAATTTTGCTTTCAAGTACCATATCTGACTCTTGAAGTTCAGACATTAAACGCTAAATTTTTGGTAGCATCAGATAGTTCTTCGAAACAAATTATCGAACCAATGGCATCACATGCTCCAGTACAAGCTCCAGTGGAAATTAATAAAACATTGTATAATATTATTTTTCTATTAGTTACACGTCAAAAAATTTGACTATCACGTGTAAATTGTGAAAATGATGCAGTTATTCTACAATACAAATATCTATACTTTTCAGGAGTATCAGAACCTGAAGAGTACGAGGGAAACATTTTAGAAGAGCCTTTGGAAATAGTGAACTGGAGTAATAAATTTTACTTCAATTTATAAACCGCATAAATATTACTAATGTAACTAAAATGTTATAACAATAAAGTTTCCGTGAAATTAATTTTTTCGTAGTTGTCACTCAATTTACTTTTTAAAAAATTAAGTAATATTAATAATTAATGAATAATGAAAAATTCCATCTAAAATACAATGAAAGAGGATCAAAGGAGAACCTAGAAAATCTTTTTATAATACTCTTTTGATTCTCTTCAAGTGTGAAAACGGAAATATCCGCATCCACAGAGTACCAACAGATAATCAAAATAATATAGAGTTTAATGGTCAGATCATACAGATTATAATTCTCTTTTGATTTTCTTCAAGTGTAAAAAATCGAGAGAACCAACAGAAAATCAATTCTTCGACTCGGGCCATTACTTTAGAATGCAAGAAACATTACGAAGGATACTCCTAGATATTCAGTTCAACCGCCACACGACGACGGAGAATCACTTAGCATAAAAAACATTCCTGGTTTCCAGCAGCGCATGATTTTTTTTCCGTTGTCAGACAGAAGTCCACGGAACATTAAAATAGTTGATGGACATCGATAGGACATCAATAGAAGCTCTGTTTCGAGGGGCGAGGGCGACGGAGGAAACTCCTCTTAGATGCTGCGAGTCCAGCGAAGCGATACGACGCGGGAGCGCTATTCGAGAAATTTATTTTAATATTCATGCCAGGAGGTCGACTCGCTAAACGATCTATCGATCCGATGCTCGCTGTTCGTCTATTCGTGTCTGCGGATGCTCATTTGCGAACTGGTTTCGGAGACAATTTTTCCTTCGAGTAGAAAGCAAAGTGAAATGGAAAATAAGACGGTAGACGAACGTGAAATCTAGTAAATCACACCTGGCGCGATGTGGTCAGTGTTTATGTAAATTGTTGACCAATTGTGTTTATTTGTTGCAGTATTTTTTTATTCAATTTGAAAGGGAACACTTTCTTGCCTGATCCTTTGTGGTTTAAATAGTTTTCCTGAGCTGTTAGTTGATGAAAATTAATTTTCTTTTGTTATTAACAATTTCTTAAAAAATGCAGAAAAGATATCAGTATTCAAAATAGCAATTAATTCAGTAGAAAATCAGATGCTATAGAACCTTATTATATCGATTGTTCCTCGACTTAAGACTGCAAAGAGAAATAGTAATTGAAAATTTTTTTATAAAAATTGGTAGGTTGTAAATAAATAATTCAAAGTCGATCTATTCTTATACATAAAAATCGAAGATACTGTAGCTCTCTTTTTAAAAGTCTTACAGTCTTTTATGAGTCCAAGCTTCCGGAGCATATATCCATTTGAAAAAAGCGCTCGCGACAGCTCACATTTTACACAAAAGTCATTTCATGTCGCAACCTTCTTCATATCGTGATTAGATACGATAGAAACAAGTATCTCGAGAAAAACCCGACCATCACGTCGCCTGTGAGCAATGCCGCGATTCGTAATCAGAAATGCAAACATTTGCAAGATCCCAGTGCCGTTCTGTCAATCATAAAAACTCCAAAGAATGAACATCAATCAATGATAAATCCAGCAAAATTCATAGACCATGCAAATTTCCAAAAAAAGTACTTACAATTTACAAATACTTGTTCCAAATACCGATTTCAAATTACTACAATAATTTCCCCAAAAGAATCAAGATAAACGCAATGATCTAAAAATTACAATAACATCCCCCAAAGATGAATCTTTAAATTCAAATACACATGACAATTTTCAAAAGACATTGATCCTCAAATATCAAGCATCCAAAAACATCAAGTCTCTTCGAAATTAGTAAAAATCAGAGAGGAAAAAAAATGATCTACATTCTTCGACTCCAAAAAGATAATCTTCCAGCAAAGATCTCAACGATGAACACCATCGTTCCTACCGTAGAAGAAGAGGAACCGATCCGTGAATCCGTTGAAGTATTCGGTCCATTCTCTCGAAAACTGTTAAATCACGATTCGCTCGCCGGTGTCGTCATTAGATCAACGTACGCGAATATAATTATCCCTCATTTCCTAAAGCCCATCGGAAAGAGGAGGGAAACATACCATCATCATCATCATCGGTAGATGTCTCGCGCGCGAACAAATCCAGCGAGGGCCACGGTGGAACAATTACGCCGGTTGTTCTAGGCAAGTGGAGCGAAATCCACGATCCATGGAGCAGAACCGCAGCCTCGTTCTTCCGAGACACTCGATTGGATCGATTCGCCGGTGTAAAACCGGCTGGGCGTCGGCGGCTGCTGCCAGTGGAAAGAGACGGACAGAAAGAAAAAGAAATCCTCCATTAAACTGAGTGAGACGAACTCGAAACGGTAGAAAAGGAGAGGCTTAAACAGAGGAAACGAGAAGGAAGGAAAGAGAAAAAGAGAGAGACGGATCGAGACTCGATCTCTCTGAGTGCCTCTGGCCGCTGGCCTCTCCCCTTCCCGCCCACCAACAACCGATCTCCTTCGTCAGTGCCGGCGCCGCACGAGTTTCTTACAGGTGGACTTACAACCTGCCCCACGATTTTTTACCTTCCTTTCACATCGTCTCGACTTGCCTCTTGTCGTAAGAGAAGAACAATTCACGATCGATGGATTCTATATCGTTGGTAATGTGCATATAGTGTTTGTTAAGTGCTGGGAAATTCGTTAATATTCAAAGGGGTTGAAAGTGATACAGGGAAGCAACGTTGGAGGAACTGGATCTTTTTGTTCAGGTGCGTAAAAGTTGGTTGATAGAATATTTTTGAAAAAATTCAAAAGAAAGTGTGAGTGTTATAGGATGTTTGATTGAAGAGGTTGGTTGTGAGTCAAGGGGGGTGAGTTTGGATGGACGTTGAGGAAGAGAATTCGAAGGGGATCGGTGTTTATCGATGAGGGGCACAGAACCTTAGCATTACACACCTGTTCCTCATACCACGTCCCTACCTAAACCTCCTGCGTTCAACCTGCGCGGCATCGCGTCGTAGGTACTGGTAGATAGGATACCCGTGGATCTCCCTCCTCGGTCTTGGTCTCCTTTGCTCTACGTTTTACCCAGCGATGGCTTTGACCTGAGATAGAACATTCGACTGTAACTATGCCTCGTTTGACATAATATAAGTCTGATGACTTAAGATAGTCATTGAGATATCGTAGCATTTAAATTATGAATCAAAAACAGATACTTTCTAAACTCCTATTATCCACCATCATTCAAAATCACCTGTACACTCCAAACTATAATAAAAAATTGATTAATTAAGCTCAATATAAGTCTACATTTAGATGATGATCAATATTACTTTATAGTCTAGCCAAGACCTAACTCAGACTGAAGTCAGAACCTAACTCAGAATACAAATTCATTCCGTCCTTTAATACAAATCACAAAAAAGCCTCTCCGGTCATTCCTGACCCCCACTAAATTTTCTATAAAAAGGGAACAAGATTTTTCTTTACTTTCTGTCTGTAACAACTTCATCGAGAATAATATGTATTAAACGTGTACAATTTGTCTCAATTTGGGTCAAAATTAAATCTCTCCTCGGGTCTGAAATAACCCCAAGGATGAAGGTGAAATCTAGTCGAATATACAATAGATTATAAGTAGAAAATCAATTTCAAACGGACGATCGACAACTGTACACCGCCAATAATAGCGCAGATTCGATCTCCCCCACTTCTACCTAGTTCCCCCACTACCGAAAGTCGAAACTGCCTCGCACAGATCATTCCAGTGTGTCGCGCCGCGTGGGCATCAGTCCCATCGCTAGGACTTGCTCCAGGTTCTCCTCGGTCTCGGTCGGACTCCCATTGGCCGGTTCCATCGGACTCTGTCTTTCTGTCGGGCAGGAGCGAGGCAGTCGGCGCACAGCATCCAGCAGCAGCGCTACTAGCGGCAGCCGAACCGAAAGACTCCCAGGCAAGTCGTCGTCGGTTACCTGTGTGCCCTTGTGCGTGTGGACCATGCGTGTGCCTCGGTTGCGTGGGTGTGCGCCGAGGTAGCCTACCTGGCGGCGTCCAACACGCAGTAAACCGCGCGCTCCTTCGTGTCCACGATCCAGAAAGAGGGAACGTGTGTGCGCCCTTCTCTTTCAATAGTTATTCATTCATTTTTCATTTAAAAAAAAAAATCTCATCGATAATTTTCATCATCGATGATCCGGATAATCGACGAAGAAGATTCTTGAACGTGATCATTATAATTGTTCTATGAAGTGTATACCTAACATTGTTTCATAGTGTCACGCCAGTGCGTGTAATCTGTGTATGTGTGCTTACGTGGGTGATCGCGGATGGTTTTCAAGTAGCATCGCCCCCCTAGGAAGTATATTCAAAGTGACCCTCGTGACTCGATGTAGCCGATCGTGGTCCTACGACGAATGCTTCCGCGAACGATCGGTAGAGAGGATAAGGAATCTCGAGAGGAGATGCGACGGTGGACCATTGCTGGAGAGTAAACAAGAGATCGGGAAGTTTTCTCGGTCGACGTCCTTTTGGTGAGCACTCGTATATGGGGATTTGAGATGTTTTTTTTTCATTAGAGACGGATTCTAAGGATAGTGAAATGCGTGTCCACGTTCATTGCGTTCCTCTGGGCATTCGCGATTCCAATATGGCCGCTGGGACTAGCCGTGACCGGTGGGTCCGCGGAAGCCATGTTGGCAGGTGTGCTCGAGTCGAGATAACCAGTTCACGTTCGTGGAACGCACGCGACCAACAAACGGAAGCAACCCGGTTGCATTATCGTTGAATTATCATAGAAACAATATGCTTGGATTTTTGACACGATTTAACGAGAGATTATTAGTCGTTGAACTAGGAGAAACGAAGTGGTGATAAGTTATTTCGAATTTGTTATAGTTATTATTTATTGAGGACAAGTAGGAATTTATGAATAGGAGTGATTGAAGAGAATTTTTGGGGATCGATGATAAAGAGGTTTGTTGAAAATTTAGAGCTTTGAATGAATTAGTAATAGTGATGGTTTTATGGGAAAAGGAATATATTTGAATTTATAATTTTATTGGGGGTAGATTTAGAATTGATGATATCGTGGATGTCGATTTTGATAAAGTATTTTATCTGGTGGAAGACAATAACACTTATCGACGTTTAGTAGGCAACATGGACGAGTAGCAAGATGGCGGATATGTTTAACGTGGTTTATACTTAGCCTTGTCACGTGGACTACTGTTTTTACTATCTGGGTATTTATTGAAAATAATGACGATCATAAATTTTATCAGTAATCGCTGCCAAACGTTCGTACATTGGAACTTTTATTTTACACGTTGTCTTGAGAGCAGATTTACTGGTTCAACAGATAGAGATATAAAGGCTGCCGGAGTCCTTGAATCGCGTTTCTAAGACATTTCGTAATATAAGTATACGTTACCATTTTGCAATGACGTGAAAGTCATTTTAGAACTAATAAACTTGCTCTTTCGAAATTCCACTGTTACTCGTTGAATTCTATTCTTGTTTTGTATGACCATTTTAATTGTAATTGATGTAAACTTATGTTGTAAGTGTTAATTTTCAATGAGTACAAATCAAACATTATTAATTATGGGGATGTTACGTTTATGAATATAAGGCCCCACTGTTTGTTCAATATAATTAAACGGCATGAAAATTTTCGAAATTAACAATACATACATAATTTTACATGTCAATTTAATTAATCAGAAACGTACCAAAATAATTGTAAAATGTACACTCGAGATTTGTAACATAATTCCAGTGCCTTCCATTTTAAAGTCCATTTAAATAATTGTTACACACTTCTAAAAATTTACAATTTATAACGTATTTATCCAATCTTAAAAAATAATAGAAAATCAAACAATTAACAAAAATCTATACAATAAAAACAAAGATAAACAATTTAACAAAACCCAACAAAATTAACATTCACCCGTTACAAACTTGTGCAAAATTTCACTTAACGTCCCTCACCATAGAATCTTGCCAATCTAAATTTCAACTCCATCTCAAAATTGACATTCAAAACTTATCTCTACAAAGCAACACTTAACTCTATTAACGTTCACAAACTAATTTCCCTAAAATGACCTTTACGAATCTCCACAAAGTAAATCACCCCTAATCAATCAACAAATGTAACAGACTAAAACTTTCCATCGATTTCGACTTGAAAACATTAGTCACCTTTCTTTTCAGGTGTCATCGGTATGCCGACAGACATCGTGGTGTCGTCGGCCTCGGCCTCGGCCACGGTCTCCGAGGAGACGAGCAGAGGTCGAGACCTGGTCCTTGGTCCGTCACCAAGGTCGGCTTCTTCTTCAGCGGGTGCATCATCCTCCGGATCAGCGGCACAGTCGAGCTCCAGAGGTTTCGACCCCTCTAGTGCCCTAGCCGCTTATCATCATCATCGACACGGTTTGGTGGCAGGATTGGGCCATCCTCATCATCGGGAATCCTCCGCATTTGTTCCCGTCGTACCCTCCAGGTTACATCTCGCTCCTTATCCTGGTGAAATGCATCCTCATTTAACCGGTCCACCACCACCCTCCTCCTCGTCAACCTCGAATTCAGAGCACGAGGTTGGCGGGGAGAATTCTGTAGCTAGGAAATCATCATCCAGTTATGAGATCATGGCAATGATGGCTGATAAGAGAAAGGAGCTTGCTGCGAGAGCTTTACTACTTCCTCCGCCTCCTCTTCTTGAACCGCCACCTGGTTATCCCGTTTTTGCTGGGCCATTTCCGGGTGGATCACCTTTATATCCACCTGGTGGTCCTTTGGCACATCAACATCTTGATAGAAGACTATTACGGGCACCTGGTAGAGCTTCGAGACCGAAGAAACAGTTTATCTGTAAATTCTGCAATCGACAGTTCACGAAGTCTTATAATTTATTGATTCATGAGAGAACACATACGGATGAGAGACCATACTCGTGCGATATTTGTGGAAAGGCTTTTAGAAGACAGGATCATCTTAGAGATCATAGGTGAGAGGGAAATTTAGGATCGTAGGATGATTTTTAAAATTGCTTTGGAAGAAAAAGATGGAAATTGTTCATTGGAAATCGTAAGATCGAGTATCGTAATAATTTTTAAATATATCTTCCAATTAAGAATTTTCAACTTTTTCTTTCACAGAAATATTAATAATTATCGTATAATTTCAAAGTTTTAGTGGATGAATATAATTGGATCTTCTTAAACGTACATTTTTTTAACAATCCCAATGGTAATCATCACAAACCAATAAAAATCCTGATAACGTAATCACCAAAATCACATGAAAAAAAGAAACATTGTAACACACACACACACACACACACCAAGAATTACCTTCACCGAATATCACCATCGAATGACAAATCATCCCGTCTTCCAGGTACATTCACAGCAAAGAGAAGCCCTTCAAATGCGGCGAATGTGGCAAAGGCTTCTGTCAAAGCCGCACCCTCGCAGTACACAAAATTCTGCACATGGAAGAATCCCCACACAAATGTCCCGTTTGTGCACGAAGTTTCAATCAGCGCAGCAACCTGAAGACTCATCTTCTAACTCACACAGACCACAAACCTTACGAGTGTACCTCCTGCGGAAAAGTCTTCCGCAGGAACTGTGATCTCAGAAGACATGCCCTGACTCATGCAGTAGGTGACGTACCACCGGAAGCCTTAGAGGAAGCTCTCAGAGACGATGACAGTCCTGAAGAGGACTGTCCAGAGCCAGGTTCCTCAGCTTCAACATCAAGCTCAACAAATTCCTCGATACCAGCAGCCTCGACGAGTACATCCTATCCTCCTCCAGGATCCTCCGCACCATCCCAACCACCACAACCTTCCGGTCCTTCTTCAGGTTCCTCTCTTCCTCAGAGACCTCAATTACAAATCAGAAGAGACCTCTTGCCAACGGTTAAATCCTCGACGGTAACGAGTGGTGGTAGTCACTCAGTCACTCAGAATCCACCAGCTGCCCTTCCACCTCCTCCTCCATTGATTCTGACCTCTTATCGACGGAGATTAGAATCACCTGGTACATCGAGGGTTCTTTTAGAATTGCAAGAACGAGAGAGGGAGAGAGAAAGAGAATTGGAACAACAGAGTAGAGAAAGAGAACGCGATAGAGAAAGGGAGGAAGAAGTATCTAGACCACCTAGAGCACCTACCCCACAACCACCACCACCGCCAAGACCAACTCCTGCGAGACAAGGATTCACTATAGCGGATATTATGCGTCGGTAGAAGGGGTTGCTGGATTTATGGGATGTGAAAGATCGATGGAGAATACCAAATGATCGTCCACCGTAAAAAAGCTTTGGGCTAAGGTGAGACGTTTGTTTTTGAGAGGTCTGATAGGAATGCCTCGACGGTGACGAGGCTGAGGAGGAATACTAAGTAATCCTGATGTGTTGGATGAAGGAAGAGGTTCTATGCGAAATAACTTGGTGGAAAGATCTGCGATGGGAAGACGTGAGATCGATGGGGGCTTAGGTTGAAGGATTATTGTGAGAGGGGGAAAGTCCTGGGAAGTTGTCTCGTATAAGTGAGAGGTACTGTTACTAATTGTGCCTTTTTAGAAAATTCAATTGCTATCGGTTGTTGTTGACTATTCGTAAATAATTATGATTCAAGAATTTGTGATAGTTTCATGTCATGAATTATTGGAAAGTTGTACGTGTGATTTGTTAATGGAAAGACGAATTGAAAAATAGCAGTTGGTAAATTGTTTGGGCACATTTGGACTTTGATTGAAACATTGTTAGAAGTTGTAACAGTCTGTCAACTTTTTCCTGACCTTCAGCTTGAAGTTGTCGTACTGCACAGCAGGTGGATTTTGAAGATCAATGAGGGAAGAAGGAAGAAAAGGAAGAAAACAAGATGAAAGTTTCTAAAGTACAATACGGAGGTTTTGAAGGCGTTAACTCCGATAAAGATATATTATATTCTTACTTTAAGAGCATATTTTTGTACATAAAAGTCGCTCGAAAATTTCATGGATTGCAGTACACAAAGGGCCGTCGATAATTTTTGGACCACTGAAATACCTTTTGCAAACTTAACAACATTGGCATTTGCACCTAGAAAATATGAGAAAAATCCTTTCAGAAACACTCCAAAAGTTAAATTAAAAAATAGATCAATAACCTTCAGGAAAATTCGGAAAATATTCCACTCCCAATGCAAGTGACATTCGGGATATTAACGAAAGAATCTTTTGTTTCGGTAATATTAATCATAGACAAAATTTCACTTCTGCTACGTTCTATCAGAAATTATTGCAAACATAAGTTTAACGTCTCTGCCCTAAAACCCATGATTTTCACTTTCTTTAAAAAATTTCCCAAATAACTATACAACCAAAAAGATTTAATATTTGATCACGTAAAATTTCCAAGTTCCGTGAAAAACTCTTATACCACAAAATTTTATAAACTCCTCTTCTTTACGCAACCAAATTACAAGTATCTTCAACAAGAAAACAAAACAATACAATTTAAGGAATTTAATTCTTTCACCTCTCCTCACGTTTTAATTGTTTCTTTCAATTTCACATACTCACATTAATTATTTTACATAAAACATACCCTATCTAAACAAATACCAAACAGTTCCAAATTTTGATAAATTATTATTAGTTCAGTTACAACTGAAAGAATAACAATTACAGTTCCAATAAATTAACCAAGGAATTACTCTGCAAAAGGAATTTCCGTGGGTGGAGAAAGAGCGATACGACGAGCAAAAATGAAAAAAAAAAGAATCATCGCTATAGCGAGGTCCTTCGTCCGCGATATCCCATGGAAGGGGTAATGCAAATTTGTTGGCTATGGGAGCAGAACCTGTGCCACTGTCGGCACAGTGACAGGTGCAATGGGGTGTCGAAGCTACTTGGTCCTCCCGACGAAGGTACCTGCTCCCTTCTAAAAATATTCCGACCCTAGACGGACGTCGTCGTTTATTCTTTCCCCTCTCCTTTTTGGTGAGGTTCATTAAGGGCCCTTTTGTGATCTAAGATACACCGTCCAACCGCAAAGAAGATCCCTTCGGCTTTACTGATGCTCGAAATGCGTCCTCTTTCGAGTGGATTTCAAAAAAGGGAGGAGGGTTTTATGAAATTCTCGTTCATTCGACTCCCCTGCGTGAAATCTAAGCCCTTTAAACGGAGCATCGTAGATCTTGATATTCCGTTTGTTCTCTTTTTGGAAATATTATCTTACATTTTGAGTAATATCTGCAATTGATGCGTTTAAACAATTATTTCGCAGATAACGAGATTTTTTTTGATAGAAAATTAAATTGCAAATTAATGTTGAAGATTTATTAAGATTTCAACGGAAACGTATGATTTAACAGTTATTGGCCAGTGCAATATATTCAAATTGACAGATCAGTTACTTTTGAAATTTATAGTTCTATTTAGGCAAATTCTTAGTGAAACGATTAATAAATAGTGGAATTAAATTACTTTCATTAACGATTAGAAATGTTTCTCGAAACATTAGCAATTTTTCGGAGAAAAATATGTGACTTGTATATGTTGATAGGAATTTAAACGAAATTTTTTCTTTAAGTAATTACGTTTCGAAGGGAATAACATTGAAGAGCCACGTTATCGGTGTACGTTCTCTTAGGTCTCGTGAGAAAAAGTGATATGTATTTATACATCGTACGAAGTATGAGGTTCCATTGTTTCCTTTTTGTTCTTCCGACGCCAGAAGAGAAGAGTGATCGATCATGATAACAATTGAGAGCAATTACGACGTTGTAATTTTCAATAGGATTACATGCTACAATTAGGAATGAAATTCCCCGTGTGTATGCTAATGAAAGAATGAAATAGAGAGTGACTGGAAAAGAAAGAACGGGAGAGAATGGGTAAAAAAAGAGAATAAAATATTTTGTACTATTTTTAACATACTTTATGTATAGTGATATATGGAATGTACAATGTACTATGTACAACGAGTGCTGTCCGCTGGATAAATTACAAATTCGCGGAGTACTCAAGTGTCCTGTTATTTTCTACGTTATCAGTTTACGTCTTGTACGAGTATCTATATTTTTAGATTTATACGAGAGTTAAGGAAGTTTGTAAATTATATTAAGAAAAATTGAAATAAAAGATATTAAAAGTATTTCAGCTTATGGCGAGACGGGTCTCGCTAATGCGACTTCAGGTATTATTGAAATTGTTTATCGCGGTATCGAAAACCTCCATTGGCGGGAAAAGTATTAACAATTTTTCATTTGTTTCTAATATACATATTTTTCATCTTTAAATTATTTCTTTATGGCGCAAAGAATAAGATTTATATTCGTTTAGAGTCTTTTTTTTTAATTTGGTTATTAACGTCAATGATAATTGTTCTTATATATTTAGATTGCAATAATTAAATGCAGTAAAATATAGACGCGCAGTAAAATATAGAATATGATGATTTACTGAGAAAGTGTGTTTTGAAAACTGTAGGATCTCGTCTTTAGCAACAGAAGATTATTTCTAAATTGTTTGCAAGTATATTTCTGTTACATAACTTCTTTCTGTCAAAATTCTTCTGAAATTTCATTAACTTTCTAAGTAAAAGGATTAGATATTTTTTAAATTTCTCATTCGTCTGTTACGTACTGCTGATAATAGATTTACCTGCTTAACCTGCAGCGAATAAGCGACTAGTAGAAGATAATTCATTGACTGATAGTAAGTTTTATATTTTTATCGAATCTCTTATTGAAAAGTCGAAGAACCGTGTCGATAATTTATCTAAACATCCAAATTAATGAGAAAGAACACTAATTAGGGAACTATACTGCAGATATATAATATTTTCATGATACCTACTTTAGCAACTGTACACCCTTTACCGCTTAAAAGTCAAGACGGAACTTGATGGTAAAATGTTGTTTTCTTGTACCTCATATGGTTCAGAGTTATTAAAAAATTTTAAATAGCAGAAAACTAAAATTCGAAAGACCGAAGAAACTTTCTTTCTACTATTTCTATTAGAAAAAGACTAAGCAACATATACAATTTTAAATCATTAATCAAACGAATTAAAATCGTTTTAAATGAAGAATAGGTAAATCCTCAAATTAAAACGACAATTGCTAATCAGCAGGATACGTGTAAACCGCGCAGATAATTAGAGACGATTAGATTTGTATACTTTCGTAAGTGAAATTGCCATTTTAATCATCCACATTTCTTCAACCCTCCATTCCCCAACCTTCACCCTTAATTATCAGAACCTCGTTCCACTAATTAAAGGGTTGACACTTTCCACTGCCACATCAGTCGAATCTATGCCAAATCAAACACCAAGTGTTGCTCCGAAACTTTTAAATCCACAGTAAACCTACTCTCGTCAGGTACCACTTAAAATCCAACCCCCTCATACAAGACGAATCACATTTCTAAATATACTTTATGTTTTAATCATTCCTCCACAGATCTAATACGACAAATTATATCTCCAGCTATTACTCCAAGGGTTAATAGTGACATCCAACCAATCCTCACCCCTACAACCACCCCAATTATTCATCCCTCACCTCCAATCATGAAAACTACCTCCAACCAACCAAAGGGTCAACATCCCCCTTACGATCATTCAAATCTATGCTAAATTAAGCACCAAGTATTGCCTCAAACCTTTTAATTACACAGTAAACCTACTCTCGTCAGGTACCACTTAAAATCAAACCATCTCTTGAAAGAAGAATCAGGTTTCTAAACATACTTAATCATTCCTCCACAGAACTAAGGCAAATTGTACCTCCAACTATTATTCAAAGGGTTGACACTGCCATCCAAGCAATCCTCATCCCTTAGACCACCCCAATTATTCAACCCTCACCTCCAATCATCAAAACTACCTCTAACCAACCAAAGGGTCAACATCTCCCATACGATCATTCGAATCTATGTCAAAGTAAGCACCAGGTGTTACCCATGGCTCGAAGTTTTACGAGCATGCCGCGGGCGGGCTTTATGGTGCGAGAAGTGACTGAAAATCGACAAACAATCTATTCCGGCGGCATGGGCACGTCGTTACACGGATGATAAGTCCTGCATCGGCGTCGTTGGCCGTTCTCCTTATTTCTCGGTTTGCGCGCCGCCGGCGTGCCTCGTCGACGGTGAGTTCCTGTGAAAATTTCGGCGTAACTCAAAAGCTAAAGTCAAACATGGGCGTGTTTCACGAGGTGTCTCGGTAAATCCGGTAAAGCGCCAAAGGCAAATCCCTCTTCTGTCAGCGACTCACGTCACGCTTAATGCACGGCCATATACGTGTATCTATGCACAAACACGCGTATGCGTATTGGCATTAGATAACCAAAAGGAATCTTTTCTTTTCTCCTACACCTTTAGCCGCCATTTTTTTTATTCACTACTGATCGAATTGGTTTTGCCGATTGACGATGGATTTTGGAGATGAAATCTTCATTTTAAGCTGTTATCAGTTCTTGTGTAGATTGAGCCTTGATATTTGTAGTTTTAGGAGAAGTTTTTGTGTTTGAATTCGTTGTTTTAATTGTTTTTAATGTTTTCGTTTATGGTTAAGGGAATTAGAGTTGGTTTTTAATCATTGAAATATTTTATTTGAATGGATAGGTGATAGATTGAGGAGACAGAAGTGGTTTGCAAAAGTAAAGAATTTTGGAGCCATGTTTGAAGAAATTATTCAAAGGAAGATTGAATTTCGCAGATGACATAATATAAATAGTTGTTGTATTTTATTTTGAAAATCCTTTGTAGGGTCTTTGATCACGAAACTGTAGAAAAACAAAATGAACCTTTCATAATTTAATACATAATTTAAATAGCAGTGCTATAGATTGCAAAAAATTTTATAGTTCTAAATAATTGTTTGTAATTTTAAATGGAGCCTTTCCATCAAGGAGTAACCAATAATAACAAACGAATTCATCATTATTAGTGTGCCAAACTCTCAAAAATCCCCAATAAAAATTTATGACGCCTATAAAGAGAGTTGTAATTATGATCAATTGTGTGTGCACGTAAAATAAAAGGCACGATTCCATTCTAACTCTTCTCTTAAATCGTGCTCGCAATTAAAGCACTCGAGAGCGTCGGTGAGCAACTTCGATTATGCCATTTGCAATTGCTAACTTGCACCCTGTGCATTGTAACTAGACTGCAACATTCTCGTAAAACAAGATTAATTACAGCACTGGTAGAATCGCGGGGAAATTGTATTCAACGAGAGATTGATGCGCGTTTAGATATCACGAGATAAAGGCGTTGCGATTAAGCGATGAGACTACGGGGAAACGGGAAGTGACGAGGAAAGTGGAGGAATAAATTTATGGAATAATATGTTTGTTCAATGTAATTTTTGTTTTTCAATGATACGTAGAAATGATAATATTATGTTGTGATTATCTTAACATTCTTTGAGTTCTTTAGTAAAGGAGATTTGATAGTGTTGAAATGTTTGAAGGTGTTAATTGATAGTGATAAAATATGAAAATTGATTTACCAAATATATCATGATATTCTTTGAAAAAAAAATTTATTTCGATATGTAGACAATGATATATTTGACGGCTTTTGAAAATTATTGTAGCTTCACAAGTGATAATTCTAGAATGTTACTATTTTTGTGAGAAAAATGATGAAAAATATATAGTACTAATTTATTTATAGTTTCATTTCGTTTACAAATGCAAAATTTACGGGTCACAATGTTTTATTACAATGGGAGCCATTATGATTACATTCTGTGTTAACATTTACTGAGAGTAAAAATCAAAATAAGAAATTGCAAGGATCTTCCAGTTATCGTTTCCGTATCTAAGCGGTCGCACAAAAGTATTTCGTCGATCAACATACAAAAGACACACCTGGGCCTCTTATCTTTGGGACTCTTCGGGGAAATTTGCATACCCAAATCTCAGGTGGAGTCACCGAATAAATTCGTTTTTGCCGTCCCTCCAGACAGTGCTGCTAAATAAAACAATAAGTTTTGTAAATTCTCCAAGAAGCGGCAGCAAAATTTATTAATTAATACAGTAATTTAATAAAAAAATATTTAGATATCAAATACAAAGCAGAATAAGTGAAATAATATAATTCTCCAGTAGATTTTAACTTTCTCAAGTCCACCAAACTCCAGAAATTTATCATGTCACCCTCTGTCAATCATCAAAATTTCACTAAACTTACCCCATTCATTCCAACACCCCTTAAATTCACAAATTTCTCAAAATTTATCTTCACACCCTCTACTACCAATCACCACACTTTCAACTATTTCTCCGCACCTACTTTGCCACCCCTAAAATTTACAAATTTCCCAAAACTTATCTTCACACCCTCTACTACCAATCACCACACTTTCAACTATTTCTCACCAACCACTTTGCCACCCCTAAAAGTAACAAATTATCCAAAATTTATCTTCACACCCTCTACTACCAATCACCGCACTTTCAACTATTTCTCCCCATCCACTTTGCCACCCCTTAAATTCAGAAATTCCTAAAAATATCTACATAAAGCGTCCTATCAGTCGACCAAGTTCGTCCGTTGAGATCGAAATCAGGAAGGGTGTAAGAGGATCGTGGGTGAGAGGAGATTTCCATCGTGCGCCACGGTGGTTGCAATAGCCTTAGTTTCATCGTACATTTGCGGGCGTAGCATTATAACGTGTGCACGTCGCATACTTACGTGGCCAGCACAAGGTGCGGCTTTAGTCCACGATTCTTCTCGGGTTCGTCCTATGCCCATTATGCGAGCGAACTCTTCGTGGTGCCTTTCTTTAGACCCGAATAAAGCGCCGTTCACAGCGACGATTACATCTTTTCGCTGTTTTACGACGTTTCGTGAGAGAAAGTATGGATTTGCTTGAGATACGATATTCTACTTCAATCACAAATTCGATAATGTAACGTAATTCTATTGGACTTCATCGAAGTTTATAGAAAATCTTTGGTGAACGTTTACTTGCAAATGTTTCGATTTTGTTGCAAGCTTTCATTGAATATTTGGACGTGTGATTTGTAGAGATTAGGACTTTGTTATGTTGTAGAAGGAAATTTGTATTTTAGGGATTGTTTTTGGTGGTGGGAATTTGATGAGGAGTATTGAAAATTGTTGAGGGATGGCTGAATTAGAAGTGAAAAGATTAGTTCTTCTTTTGACAGTTAAATGAAAGGACTGTCTGATTTGTGCGAATTTTCCAAAATTCTTTGTAATTTGAATGTTTTGATGTATTTGTAGGAAATTGAGTATAATATTAATATGCATTTTATTATATACTCTGTTTTCCAGCACTCCATTTTTACGTGCTAACAGAATTGTATTTTCAATTTCGTTTAAAGATTATTTTAATTAAATTTGGTTGATGATTCACAATGTAATAATATTTTCCTACATATTAATGAACGCAATTCATTAAATATTTTGCCTGGCAGTCTTTGGCGATTGGATTTTCATAATTAATTAATAAATAAAAAATGTGGTGGTTTAAAAGTCCAAAGATAAATAACACGATCTGCCAGCACAATTCTTTTTTTTCGCTTTCATAATAAGTAGAATAAGTACAAGCTATGAGTCAACAATTACACATTGTTTCAATAATCTACGATCATTTTCCTCATTTTTTTCAAGGTAATCTCTTTATCTGCGGCCAATCCCAGGTAGAAATAAATGCAGCTGATAAAAATGGACAATAAAATCCAAGAATTACGGAATCGTAACGACATGATGACTGATTACGCACTAAAAACGATGGAATCGCGTACGAAATATAATTGAACGATATCTTACGATAAATTACGTAAAATTAAACTTAATAAAATAACATCAAATTGAGGGCTATATTAAAATCAACAACAACGAATTTCAATTTTTCTGATACCTTTATTTAAAAAAAAAGATGCTCTTACAAAAACTGGCATTTATCACATAGCTGTAAAACAAAATTTCCATTATAAAGTCCAAATTAGCAATTCTTACATAATCCATTCTTAATCTAAGTTCAACACTTGATTCAAGCTTCATAAAATTTTACAATGTCGATCTACACTTGCATAATTGCTTACAAAATGAATTCCTTAAATGTCTTAGTTCAAATGTAAAATCCAAGTCTTCAAACCAACCTTCGAAACTGACGCAACTTCTGTTAATTGTCCCAGACATCGTGAGACAAATCCAATGATTTTTCTGTGAATAAAAGGAAATCGGTGGAAGGTTCAAGCATAAAATTATACCACGAAAAGAATCCGTACGATTGCAAAACGTCCGATTGTGAAAGAACCATTAAGAGTCGCACAGACGTGTGCATACAGGCGCGTTTCCATTGGGCGCGTCCGCGTATCTGCGACTCGCGACTTCACGCCGACGAAGAACACGAATGGTGCTTTGATGTAGCCGCCATTCCAGGAGACACTTATTATTGTCATACCTGACGACGTCTTGAGACACTTCGTGCCTCTTTATAACCGAAACAATTCAAATGACAATTTTCTTCGTTCAACAAATTTTTTCATATTGCAAAAGTACGATCCGAATATCGATCTTCCATCTTCGTTAAACAATTTTCTTAGGAATACTTTCTGTGCATCATTACTTTACTGATTCTTAACAAATATGAAATTCATTTACAAAGCTACAATAACTTTATTAATGCTTCAAGAGTGAACAAAACTCGCATTAGCGAGGAAATAATGATATAAAAAAGACCAGACTCTACATTTAGAAGTTTCTTACAAATAATTCAACCTATATCAAATTTATTTTTTAATCATCTCCTAACTCTATATTATACACTAAAAAATCTTCGACCAACCACTATATCAACCCCCTTCTACAACCAATCACTAAACTACCCTACATATCTTTCGTTTCTCCCTCACCCCTTTAAAATCTATCAAAGTTTTATTAACGCCACTAAAAGAATTTACCCCCATCGTTCAATAATTCCTCGACGAATTTCTAAGCGTCGTTCTTAGTCTACAATCAGCCACAAAACTGAACCAAATAGTCTGATTATATGCTATCACTAACATCTACATTCACACCCCCAACTTTCGGCTACAACGTCTTAGGACCCTTTCGGAGGTTGAAGTATCGGACCTACCTGCTAATTCGACGTGGACCTGTCTCAATCGTTCTCGTTATCTCTGGCCACAGGCAAAGACGATGGCGTTTACAATATCCGTGGGCCAGAACCTAATCTATCGGTCGGGACTAAGGTCGAAACGAGGTGGGCCCTCTTCTCGGTGCCACGGACGTGACAATATTTGTCGCGGCCAGGCGATAGCGAGGACGCGCGCTATTTGCCCTCGTAACATTCCCCATGGGATGCCGTCTGTTTGCCGAGGCTTTGTTTCCGCCAGTTTCCGTTTCCTGCGCCAACACGGCGGCGTCTCTGTGATCCATCCGGTCACCGAATACGCGCTTTCCTTCGACGGACACCGGAGACAAAGGTTTTGATGTATTATTACGATTTTATTGTTTATATTATAGATTATATTTTGTTGATAGCGAGATTTTTTGGATAGTTGAAGGGATATGGATGTAACGGCGGAGTTGTGCTTGCTGGAAATGGAGGCGAGGGTGTATTGAATAGAATTTTAAGGTTTTTGTTGAAGGGTTTTGAAAAATTGGGGTGCCATGATGGAGAAGAATAGAAGGGATGATTGTTTGGATGAAAAAGAGTCGATTGATTGATTTGATACATGGGGGTAGATGAATATCTGAGATAAGGATTTTAATAATTTTTTTAGAATATTCTGTTGGAGGGTAGTGGCTGGATAAAGTGTTTTATTCTTTTGAAAATTGAAAAGTGTCTTTCTGTATGGATGTATACGGTGTTGTGGGGGAGAGGGTGTACGGTCGGATTAAATCGATGAAAAGACACTTTTGCAACATGTTAATATGAACAACTTTTTTATAAATGTGAAACGTTAATATTGAAGATCATTAGGATAATATTTTTCATATAAAATAGACTCATTTACGTTGGCTTGATACGAAGATTAATGATTGTTTGACCTCAATGTCTTTAGACTTTGCATGGAACATCCTACATGTCAGATCTATCGACGACTTCGTCAAAAAGTTTCATTCCTTCCCAACTGGGAAAGAGTCTTGATATACGAATTTATGAGATACATTAGAAAATTTATTATACACATCAAGACCCGTAATTTGAGATGGGCTATTCTCATCCTCCATAGAATTCGATGTCGTCACGATATCTCCGTTTAATTTTCACCGTTGAACTTTCCCTGTCACTCGGTTCCTCTAATTGCCAAGTTTGTAATATCCATAACTTCAAACGACAATCCATCTTTAATGCGTGTCACTTCTGAGCAGTTTGTAAACTTTATATCTCAACGCATGCTACAATGTTACACCGTCGAGAAACGATACATCATCGTTTGTGGAGTATTTAAAATGTTCTATTACATAATTTCCATAAATCATCATTACGTAAGTATTCAGGAGATTTGATAGACAAATAGCATCGGTCGATCATCGGCATGATTTATCATTCGCATTATCCTGTTTCACGAGCCGTAAGTAACAGACTGGTACAGGAATTACTTCTGTTAAATTGTTCCTCTTTATGCGCTGTTAATCAAACGGTTACATGGCATTTCTTTCAACAGGAATATTGAAACTCGCTTTATGCATAGGTTCGTTATCAATATGTAAATTAAATAATAATTTATTCTTAGTAATCGCGACTCAAGATTCTGTTAACGGATTGTCCAATTTTTTTGGTGCATTAACGTATTTATATTCATACTTCTCGTGGCTTCTAGAAGGTTTCGGATTTAGGATCTTTCTTCTATCTTTATCTTTGAGATCGGTATTTGTATACTGTCCGGTAATGCGTCCTCTGCAAACATTTTTATCACTGTCGCCTCTGTCAATTCTGCCGTAGGTGTAAATTTTCGCGCAGTTTTCTACTCTGTTATCGCGACGGTATACGTATTTACACAGTTCACTTTCAGTTTGTACGTTTTGTCTTTGAAGAAGGAAATGCTTTCTCCGATAGACGAGAAATTCTTGTTACTACTGCATTCCTTAGTTTTATCTTTTCTTTACATTGTATTTTGAATCTTCCCGTCTGATTTCCTACTCCATTTATGCTACCAATTATTAATAATATAAAGCAAAATGATTTTTATTATTTTTCTCAACACTCTTATTATTCTACCAATTATTGCTCCATTTCTACAATCCCAAAGAGTATCTTCGACAAAAATCAGGGTAGAGATTCAAAAATTTGACTGTAAAGAATTGATCCTACACGAACTTCAAACCAATTCAAATTTTTCTTGAAAGAACAATGATAAAAATCATTTAGCAATGACAAAAAAAATTTTTTTTTCTTGCGAACATCAACTTCATCCAGTTCCATCTTTCAGGTCCCCGGAACCCAGTGGCTACGACGGATTCCAGGGAGTACGTCGGCGTCCTCTTTGTTGCCGATCGCTCACTGGTGTTCCTCGATCCTCTCTCCTTCATCCCGATCCTCCCGCAGTTCCCGTGGAATTTTTCCACCACTCGATCATCCCGGTGGCTCGCGAAGGAGGCGATAGTCCATTGAATCCTCCAATGAAGCGATACCGCGAGATCTCGATGGGCGGTGCCCAGAACGCTGGCGATGGCTCTTGAAGTCCAGCGAGACCGTAGTGGGGCCCGTTGGGGTCCGACGGGGCCTGACGGGGCCCGAGAGGGCCCACTGAGGTGCGCTTGGTGGGGGAATTGACATCGACTACTGTGCATTTCCCACGTGCCCTGGGAACCCCCGCGGCATCGTGTCAGCCCCCGCTCGTCGTTCTTGCACGCTCCTTCCACCTCCGCCTCCTTCTACACCTTCTCTAAAGCGTACTTCTCTCTCTCTCCTTCTCTCTTTCTCTCTCTCTTTCTCTTTTCTTCTCTCACTCAGTTTCTGGCCTCGAGAGGCCTCGATAAAGACAAAGAGATCACCGTTCCCGCGGATCCCCTTCCTAGAATCGATTCGGCTCATCTTCTCGCGTGGGCGAAGAGATTGACACGCTCTCTAGACTCGGTCGTTTGGAATACTTAATGAGAGAACTCTCTACGATCTCTTACTATGGAATAATTCTTTCTTACTTGCCCTGTAATATCGTGAAAGTTAATGCAAGAAAGTGAGAAAGATAGTGAGAGATGGTAAAATAAACGAAGAAGAAGAAGATTCGAGAGCAGTGGCTCCTCCAGGACAGCTACCTCCTTTGTGCCCGAACCTGGCTACCGCCCCCACGGGGGGTAACCTTTCGCAGAGGGTGAAGACGAAAGAAGTCTGTCAGTATTCATCGAAGAGTGGGAAGAACGTTTGAAAAAGGGCCTTAGCATGCGTGGGCGAAGAGGGATGCTCTGATCGGACGGTACCGAGGGCGGTCCCAGCCAGGTGAAGTGGAAGGGATCGTGAAAGAGAGGGAGCAACTCGAGGGACAGTTCCAAGCAAAAGGGGGAGGGCGGATGGGTACTCTCCCAGGAGCTCAGGAAGCCGCGTCGTCGAAGGATTTGTGAATAACCGCGCTGCTATTCGGTGAGAGAAGGACACAAGAGAATCAGGATAAGGAGCGGATCATCCTTGTCTCTCTCACTCGTATCTCTTCCACCTTTTCTTTCTTCTGCTCCTGTTCCACCTCCGCGTTTCTCCTCCACCAGCTATCGTCTCTTCTTCTTCTTCTATATCCTCCTCCACCTCTTCCTCTTCATCCGCTTCTTCTCTCGCTACCTACCACCACTACAACCACCCATCCTTCTATTCAACGAAGGAAGATCCTGGAACGTTTCTGGTTAGAATCAGAGAGTGGCTCACACGAACGACAAACTGGTGAGCATCGGTGAGTTGGTTCGGTAGGGAGGTGTCTCCCGGTCCTCCAACCAGAAGAAGCGAGACGACGACGACGACGAAGGAGACCTTTGGCGGTTACACACCGCGTCCTACCGTCTTCTGGTGTGCCTACCTATTCGGGCTACCAGCCAACCGAGCGGCCAAACGGAGCTTCAGTCGACGCCGCGCACCCAAACGGTCCAGACCTGTCAGCCCGGAAGACAGCATCCCGACATACGTTCACTAAACTCTGAATCGCATTGTCTTAAAGACGATATTCTCTTCTTTACGAGAGACGATTCTAACGAGTATCATCCCTCGAATTATCGAGCTTTTACACGGGAATTACGCGAACGTCTTGACGAACCTTCAGAGAGAATTCGCGATAAGGACACTGTCGTTTCGAGGAATCATCCGCGCTTCTGACGACTTCTTCTCTTGGTAAGTTCAGTTACTTGTGTTATTTATTTTTTGACATTTTTTTTTATTATGTTTCTGAGTTGTTATCATTTTTATTATCATTCGTATTGAGATAGTTTGTTTAAGTTGATATTTCTTAGGTGAAATTAAAATTGAAAATTATTGAAAATTGTTAATATATTTCACGGATTTACGGTTTTAAAAATGTATTCAGCAGTGTGCGGAATATTGTTGATTTTTTGCGAGAATTGAATTCGGATTTGTGAAACTGTGAGATTTTTTTGCCGCCATGCGATATTTCATCGCAGTTTGAATCAAACGGGCGGGAAAAGGTGTGGTCCATATTCGTTGACGTATCTTGAGTCTTCGTAGCGACTGGCCCAAAACCGGTAGCACGCCACAGGGCGGTGCACAGTAGCTGCTCCGTTTTGATTGGTTCTTCAGCTACACCGCGAATGAAAACCCTTTTCGTACGTTTCAATCGATTATTTATTCGTGAATACGAACACGATAAAATGACGAGAATTATTAATAATTTTCTAAGTCTTGCTTCATTGAGAAGTATTCATTTTTTTAAATTTGGAGACATACGTATTAATTAAATGTACGATATTACTTGTACTTGTATCGATTCGGATAAGAATTAATGAACTACTTGGTTCGCAATGCTTGAATGAATATCTACGAACAAAGATAGAGTCGTTAGATCGACAAGAGAAAGTTAAACTCTTCTTTTTGGTGCTTCGCATACTACGCAGTAGAAGAAGAAAGTAGTGGTGCAAAACTGGTAGGGTTGTAGCGATGTTGCTCCAGTTGACTGATCATTCGTGTCATGAATAATATTTATGTCTATTATTAGCCCAAGTTTTTTAATTGACGTGACATTTTATTTCTAATTACAATGACATAGTATCTGAGAAAAGTTTAAACACCACCCACTCAAAATGATAGCTGTAAACGTTAAAATTTTCAATATCGAGCCAACATTACAATTACAATAATATTTGTCTACTCTATAGCATTCTAGAAACGTTACATTCATTATCCTTACGATTCTACGGTCACATATTTGACAGATTTCAACCGCCCGTCTTGCCTCTCGCGATAAACATCTTCATTTCTTCATCCACCTAAACCAAATCAGAACCACCCCAATCATCAAATCAAGTACAAATATCCATTTTCCATCAACGAACCTCCCCATCACCTCAACAATTCCCATTAAAACCGCCAAATCTTTCATTGAGAAGACACCCTCACCAAACTACCCTTATTTCTCCTCAACACAATGGAACCTCTACAACGTTCTCCAAGTGACAGAATACCAATCATCAGGCCAAAGACAAATACTTTATCTTCACATTTCACAACTGCCCTTTTATCAATCCCTACGACTCTACGAAAGCCACCATGTCTCCCATGCGATTGGACAGTACGAAGAAATCCTGATAGGAAGCTGCCCTTCCCTGGAAGATCCTTCCACCTTCTCCTTGGTGCTCTCCAGTACCAGGGCACCATGTGCACCTGGAGGGGGAGGGTGTGGTCCCACTTGGTGGACTTCTCTCTGGAGGTTCGGTAGCGACTGGCCCAAAACCGGTAGTCAGCGGTAGGGCGGTGCACGGTAGCAGCTCCTCTTTGGTTGGCTACTGGCGAACGAACGAACGAACGCGCTACTGCTCCCTTCTTTATTCCTCTATACATGCGAGAACGGGTGCACGCACATCGAGCGAGCTTCTTGGTTGGCTCTTCTTCGAGCTTCTTTGATTGGCTGCCTCTTCAACTGCGCCCTACGTCCTTCGTCCCTTTTACAGAGAAGAACAAAGTGTAAACGCGGGGGCGTCTTGTTTCCATGGGGAATTCGCGAGAGACGTGGAATATAAAGGAGATACTCTTTCATGGTGAATCGAGTGGAGAGAGATTAATTCTGGAGAGAGTATTGATTAGAGTTGATTGTGATTGAGATGAGGGAAAAGATTGGACAGGAATGATAGAGGGTAGAGCAGAAAGTGGAGTAGTTTTGATAAGGATTCTAAAGTTTGAGAAATTTTTCTAATAGAAATTTTGAAGTAAAGAATATTGTATCAGTATTGCTGCAATAGTAGTCGCTGTTTCTCGTTGAAATCTCTCGATTTTCTATTAATCATCCAGAGTAGAATGCCGTGGCACTTTGCAATGTTTCTTCTACTCATATTGTGAAGCGAGATACATTAGGACGACCTTAGCTACTTAAGAAGCAAATTCCTTTTCTCGTAAAATCATCGATATATATGCACACCACGATGTCCCTTTCCATGATCGATTCTCAACGATTATTTTCGGGGTATGACAAGTACACGGCACCATAGCTTTAGCGCTACGTGCTCGCTTTGACGAGTGAAACTTGCGTTAGCCTTTTCTTTCTTAGAATCACGACAACCTGATCGAATTGCAGGACGCGTGTCTAACAGGATTAAGAAATCCCGGAGTCCCGGTTGCCCGACTTTAATTCCATCATTTTATTCCTGTCACGATGAACTTAACAACTCCATTATTCCATACGGCGAATTCAAGTGGTATGAAATTCGCTTTTAAAGCTTGCGTATACCCTGACAGTTTTCATCTACCCGTTGTACCACCTCTATCGTAAGGCCGTGCTTCCACATACATTGCATTATCATACATTATCATACATTAGCTTTGACCTCTTGGTCGCAACAGAGGCGAGTAGGTGAACTCGGCAGCTCGGATTCACCGTCGCTCTTGTAATCGCGCGCGAAAGGATACCAAGTTCAAGATGGATAATCATGTACAGCGAGTTTATTCCCACGCGTTTCATTGTTTCACTTTGATGACTCTGTTCGTAGATTTTTACAATTATATCGAAAACAATACGATGGTGGTATTTCATGTTCCTTTAGAAATTGAACGTTTTTTAATTTAAATAATAAGAAGGAAGTGAAGGATATTGTTGATGGTACTCATTTGAGTAGTGATTTAAAGACATACAGAGAGAATTGAGAGAATTGGAGTAGCTGAATGGTAGAAGATGTAAGCGCAAGTAGAATAGGTTACTGGTCAGACAAACTCCAACAGCTCGTTAAACGACAGAATAATTAAAAACATCTACAAATAGATATTGGAAGACTTCACCATATAAATCACACAGCAAAATTCTCCATCCTTCCACTCATTACCCAGCAGTCACAACAAACAAAAACCACAAGGAAAAAAACACGATTTATCACGGTCAAAAGCACAATCTAAATCCACTGACCATAATCGATAAAAACAGAAGTGCACGTCCAGAATAGGAAAAGATTGAATGAGTAAAATTTCCACTACGTAAGATCGACTTGAAAAACAGTTTACGATTTAGCCATCTAGCTAACCACGTTTCGCTACCATAAGCGGTAATAGCGGACCTCGAGGATAAGAGAGCAAAGCAAAAAGCGAGAAGAGTAGACTCGCGCGCGTAACACGCAGCTCCGATTAGACCCCACCGCCTTTAGCCAGGCTAACCAACCGGGATACGCCCAGCCACGCTTATTACTCATTCGGACACGCCACTTTATTCGAGCGTGCGCCGTGTGCTTACCTTGTGCTACCGGTAGCACCGGACGTGGCTCCCGCACAATGGCTGCGCCACACCGCACGATCAGCCCCCGGGGGCCTTTTTTATTGCTGCCTCTACGCTCCGCGGGGCCAGTTCTATCGACCACTTACCACTGTGCGATCACTCTTCCAATGATTTCGTTCTTGTTGCTGTTATTTTGTCATTTTCACTGTAACTACAATTTATTCTCTGTCACTATGATTATTTCGTGGGACTTATGGTTTTAGGTAGATTTTGAAGCAGGAGGGGTATGATAGTATGATAGTACCACTTAGTTTAGGTTCTGGTGTTGTTTTGTAGCTTTGACTGTAACTATTGGGGTGACTTTGTTGGGCTGTGGTGTTAGGGAGGTTCTGGATGAGGAAGGGGATGATGTTTTAGTAGATTAGGTGTTGCTGTTGTTTTGTAGATTTCACTGTAACTGGGGTGTAAGTACTGGGGTGATTTCATAGGGGGTGTGATTTTAGGTAGGTTCTGGATGAGGAAGGGGTGTGATGTTTAAGTAGATTGGGTGTTTGCTGTTTTGTAGTTTTGACTGTAACTATTCGGGTGGTTTCGTAGGGGTTGTTGTAGATAGGTTTTAGACTAATAAGAGTGTTGTGTTTATAGTTTAAGGGTCGCTGATGAATTTCGAGAGAAAGATAGTTTTAGGGGTGTTTTGAAATGGAGAGACAATGGGGTGTGCGTTTTATAGAGAAAGTCTTGTGGAGGAAATTTGTAAGTGGTTGTACTAATTGGGAGTTTGTGCAGTTATCCTTTAGAGTCGTAGAAATCGTTTAGGGGAGGTTTGTGGGTGTAATTTGAAATTGAAACCAGGTTGAGACATTTAGATTTGTACGCTTTCTAAAGATTGTAAAATTTTGTATGTTGGAGGTTTAGTTTAGGCATTGCAAGTTTAGATGAGTTTGAATTAAATTCGTAGGCGGATGAGATATTAGAAACTTGCTCATTTTCTTGGAGGATAGTGCAGAAACTTGTTCAAGTCGGAGAATATAACAAATGAGTAACTTATAACGTATCACACACAGAGCAATTTTCATAATATCCTTTTCATTCTAGTTTTCAATTCAATGCAAAGCATATATCTCTGCGATGATTAACCATTTTCGCAATAATAGATTTTTTAAATTCTACCACAAGTTCCTTTCTACCACCTCAAAACGACATGGATGTTTTAACCGATTACACGGCACATTTTCAATCATTTCAACTCGTTCCTTCGATATCTCCCGTTTCAATCAAACACAAATATCCTTCATTTCCAATACAAAACGTTCTCCGAACTTTTAATTCCTCCTCGAACAATTAGCCGTAACAAATGTTACATCAAACACTGTATTGAAACTCGGTTACATTGTCCGTGTCTTGTTCGAGATAATGGAAACTATTAAATCACGATGATGCATACTCAAAGAATCCCCTCGCTCGATCATAGAACATACCCATGATCCAACAAACCTACAAATTCGTCCATACCCATTATCATTCCAACATCAGCCACACCTTTCCACCTCCATAATCACCATTCTCTCCATACATCTCAAAACCAAAGAAAACCCTTCAAAAAATTCTCTTCAACCATACATCCAAACCACAATGTTCATCATGAATGTACCATATTTCATAAGTCCCATCATCGGTTCTCCACGGTAACCCAATCCCCCACGATCACCTATCGGCCCACCAGGTCGCCAAAAATCGATCGAAAATCATTGGTCCTTTCTTCCACGCAGGTAGAGAGAGGTACGAGGATCTTCTCGCAAGGAGGTACAGTCAGAGTGATCTCACTCCAAGGAGTTAGCCGGTCGGGACTAGGTTTGCGCGGGAGGAGAAGAGCGAGCGACACGAGGAGCAAAGTGTGGGACCAAGAGGGACCTCGAGAGAAAGAGAAAGAAAGAGAGAGAAAGACAGAAAAAAAACGAAAGAAAGAGAAAGAGAGAGGTACGATCAAGCAAGAGCAAAAGAGACGACGGTAGGCCGAACCAGTGGAGGGAGTGACTCGAGGCGTTAGCAAGAGCGCGAGAGGAGGTAGAGGGAAAGGAGACAGAGAGTCGACCAAGAGAAGGAGCGGTGGGAATTTATAAGGATGTTCGCGATAATGCCGATGGAGACAGAGGGGCACGGCAGGGAGTTCGGCCGCCGGCAGAAGATGCGCGCCAAGTGCACGGTAGAGTTCGTCTGCAAGTACTGCCAGCGGCGCTTCACGAAGCCCTACAACCTCATGATCCATGAGCGCAGCCATAAGGACGACGTGACCTTCACCTGTGAGGTCTGCGGAAAGTCCTTCAAGCGACAGGACAACCTCAAGCAGCACAGGTACATTTATTTCCATTTCTTTTTTTTAGTATTTTTTCCCGTTTCGTTTTTTTTTTTTATTTGAAGCTCCTTCTAATTGACCGGTCGAAGAGAGGACAAGTTGATTTTCACCGGCAGACGTTGATCTCGGTTTAAACGCTGTGTGTCGTAGAGATTACATTGTGATTGTGGTTGTTTTGTTTTTGGAAAAATTCGTTGAATAGTGCTCGTCTCGTGATTTGAAGTTCGTCGATTGATCGAGGTGAAAGAGTTGTAGGGATGAAAAGTGTTTCGATCGATTGTCAACGTCTGTGATCGGAAAATTGATTTATCGAGTCGTGGATTGATTGAGAGTAACGAATCGGTTGGAAAAATGTATCGTTCGGTTTTAAAGACGTGTCTGTGCTCGTTCTGCCTCCCGTCGGGGGCGTGGATGTGAAGTAAGAACAGTTCCATCGATGATTTTGACAGTTTTTTATTCAGTGATTTAATTAATAGAATTTTGACGATCTTTCTTGTTAAATATTCATATCGGTGTTGTAAATTCTTTCGAATATCGGATTGACAGGTTAAAAAAATTTCACAATTGTTCCTATAGCGATCTTCATAATATTTAGTGCTAGAAACAAACTTCTTAAATGTGCAGTGAGTAAAATTCGTCACAAAGTTCCATCAAATTTCTCGTGATAGTACTATAATCAAGATTTTTCTCAATCTCTTATTTGTAACTCCACATTAATATTTCACTGTGCGCGTTAAAAGTTCAAAGACTTTTTTCTTCCCTCCACAAACATTAAATCACCCCAATGAATTTCCTCACGATCTTCATTTTCAAAATCCCCTGGTGCTATCGTCTCGTACTATCGGTCAGTAAATTTAAAAAGAAGCTACTCGCATGTATCTTGACCCAAGAAAGCAAGAAGACGAAGACTGCCTCGAAAACCGGTCGGGTCACCGGTACGACCTTTTGTAAGACGAAAAAGGATAATCCAGCGAAGACAGTACTTCATTTAGTGACTCATCCTGTGGAATGATTCCTTCCGACGATACGTCAATCCTTTCTTTCTTTCTTGCGACGGTATCGACATTAAAGATGAAAACTTCACTGTCTCCTCCTCCCTTTCATCCCTTTGAACTTAATTCTCGAAGATCGGAGCACAGACACTGTCGACAGAGAAAGTGGAAGAAAAAAGAATCGAAATTGCGATACATCAACGCGAATAAATATCGTGACCCCCCGTCGCGATGATTTAATGACATTTGAAGTCACATATTACGCGTGATCGGTTTCTGATCGACGATTACGGCGCGACACGTTCCATGCGTCAAACTTCGACTTGTTCGTTGAAAACTCGTTGATCGTTAATGATGTTACTTCGGTGAATTTTGAAATATTGCATATTTTTGTGCATACAAACGAAACAAGAATAAAAAAGGATATAGAGAGAACGAGACGTTTGCTGATTGGAGGGGGTGCTGGAACGAAGGGGTTGAAACGCTGGGAAATTTGATGATTTTAAAGGAGAGTGATAGAATTTGATATTTTGTAATTTGTTGGTAGAATCGGTAGGGTTTTAAAGAATAGGGATTTTTAAAAAATTTGTGTTAATGTGTAGTTGGTATGCGATTGCGAAAATTTTTACACCGGTTAATTGCATTTGTCTGACGAGCTTCAGGTTGTTTCCCATTAGCGCGGATATATTGTGAGATTGGAATGATAAATAGAGGAATTGAAAAGTAAAAGTTAGTTTAACACTTTCAGTCACTGTGCCGCGATCCGTCGGACATCGACGGTAGATCATCGAATGGGACATTCACGTTTTGTCATCAAATCTTTTTCGTAGATGCTACCCTTGAAATTAGGATTTCTCATTGATTTTTCAGTGGCCTTAAAAATTTTCATTCGTTGGCTTTTTATTTCATTTGTTTTGTAATTGACTTAATAGTACTTAAAGATCTTATGTCCTAAGTCTTTCACTTAATTGCTCACTGATTATAATTGCCAGACTTTAGATTTTTTTTTCAAGATTGTAAAATACATTTCTGATGTTGAATTATAGTTTAATGTTGAGGTGTCTGAATTTGATTTAATAAATTTCCATTCTTTGTAATTTCTGGAGTAAAATGTACAGAATTTTAAACATAGAACTGTCGTGTAATGCATAATTTTCATAAATCTTTGGTAGAAATTAGTGGCAAGTGTAACGTACAACATTCTCTCCGCTTTGTTAACATTGCAAACTCATAGTTCGGTCGGCATACCTACCATAATTGCAAACTGGTCGAAGGCAACACGTAATAACGCCTATAAATCATACCGTAATGAAAAAAAGTCAGAAATGCGCTCACATGTTTTACATCATTGAACTTCGAACGATCTTAAGCACGTGAAAAATAAGAAAACTACAACCATAAATTACTACACATAAAAACCTTACAGATTACAATCATAGTAGCCATTGAAATATAAAGTACTCCACATCCTTGCAAAAATACACACTAACTACAATCAAACTAAATATACAACACATAACACATCACAGATAAAAATAAAATTTACTATTTTTCCAAAATACAAATTACCATAAGCACCAGCTTTGATAAATACCAAGCAAGTAGAATTACAACAAGTACATACAACTTCCATTTGTATCAAAATACAAATTACCCCAAAAAAATAATTCTCGACAATCATACGTGACAATAAAACTCCAAAAATTATTACCAGCAGCAAAATTCGTTCCAACAGACCCTGCATCGAACTAGGTCAAAGGTGATCCGGTTCACCGATCACTTTAAGTCCATTTCGCCTTACAAAGTTGCAATTCGTCGCCTCCGCCGGCGTGAATAAAAGACACGTCGAGGAAAGGATCCCCGAAGATCCGCAAACGTCTGGGCCCGTTCTCTCGTCCTCAGCACTTTGAGGATTGTGGTCTGACCCATAAATCAGACTGAAATAATGCTGCCTCCGCATGGAACGTGCTAGCGCGCGCGAGCGCGGCCGAACGAGCAAGCGATAAAATAAATCTTCGATACTGGTGGATACTAATGGATACCTTGTATGTAACGGCGGTGGTCTTGTTTTCTGTTCTGTTGTAGATGTGGGTGGCGGTGAGCGGGAGCTCTGAACCTCCTGCACCTTGACACACACACAAAATGTACACGCAACAACTTTAAAAATCATCATCAACAACTACAACAACTCCAACAACAGCCATAAAAACAACAAAAAAATATTTTTTTTTTTAATTATTATTATTATAATAACCATGCAAGACCCTCTTCTTTATGATTGTCAAACTATCTCCATCATCTGCACTCTTCTACGGTCACAGTTTAAAAAAGCGCGACCACCAGAAAAACGTGTACCGCCACCACCATGAAACCTTCCAGCATGCAAAGTACTACTATCACTATTTCTTATTCTACTACCACTACGATTCTATCACGACCACGTTGTCGATTTCTTCTTCTGGTACTTACTAACACGGCGCGCGCTCTCATTCACTCGCTGTATCGCGAAACGATGGGAAAATGTTTGATAAATGGGGAAAGAAAGTAAAATAGAGAGAGAGAGAGTGAGAGAGAGAATAAGATAGAGGAAGTTGTAGGAGTTTTTCGCTTATAGTATACTTTCTTCATCTTCCGATTTCGACCATCTTTGTTCCAGGAGCATACACTCCGTTCCCTACAAGGGCTCCAACGGCTACTCGAATGGCTACTCTAGGTATTAGAAGCCATCCAGCCAACTATACTCTCCTAGAATCCTGTAGATGCGTGTTTCTCGAATTTTTTTTTCCAATTTTTGACCTCCTCGATTATCGTGCGGAATCGAAGAGATTTCGATGGAGATTTCGAAGTTCTTATTCCTATGTATCGATGTACTGTGAGTGATCGAAGATAGTCTGATCATCCAGGAGTTACCATGTTTCGTATTTGTTGTTCGTTTCGATTCGATTAGTTAATTAATGACATCCTTGTTAGTGTAATAATACGTCGTTTCATGTAAACGGTTCTCGATGCTAATTTGATCGCTGTCTTGCCTGTGGCACTCGACCACTTTGAAAACCGGAATATCATGAACGGTAGCAAGATCCACGTCGGTTCGGTGGCATCGGAATAATTCTTGCAATAATATTATATCGTTGGGAGATCTCGTGCCGGGTAATCAGATCAGTTTTTGAAGGTGGAAGTCTGACGTCTCGTGTATCTGATTTTTATCGGTGAAGTGCTTGGAAACATATCTGTGAAGTTGTAAAACGGGATAAAGTTGATTGGATTGATTGGATACTTCATTTGAGAATATCTTCTGGGATAATTTCTGTGGAGATTTCTATTGCTCTTTGGAATTTTATAACTGCGTGTAATTTCATTGAATTTAGTTGTCAGATGAGAGGAATTTTAGTAAGGACACTTAGAAGAATTTTTACAATGTACAGATAACGATATTTTGAGTATAGCAGAGATTTTTATAGAAACTTGTAGTTTTTTCGAAAATTCCAAACGATAAATGTATCCTTTATATGAGAGTATGTGATAGAATTCAATTATTTGATAGAATGAGAGTATTAGATTCATAGAAATATAGATGAATAAAAATTTAGGTACACCACTTAGAAATACTCTTAGAATCCAAAAATTTCCGCAGAAATTTCCACCACCTTCAGGGTTGCAAAATGAGTAAAAAATGATCTACTTGATGCTACCCTTCACGATATCATATTTCCAAAATGGCAAAGATCTTTCTAAACCAACATCAAAAAGTTGTCAATAATTTATTCTCCAAAAAAACATCTTTGACATAGATTCACAGGTATCTCAAAGTGGTCAGACGTTTCTTCTCTACTTACATATGCAAATTTTCATCGAAATTTCAAGCCCCTTCAAATTCTACATACCTACCCACCTTCTCCGATGTTCCATCCTCAAAATTGGTCGATCGACGTTCATTCAGGAAAATTATACCAGCTGTACTCTCGAGGGAAGTAATTCCACATATTCTGACGATATCCATGCCTCTAAAACCTTGCTTACTCGCTCCTTCATTCCGCTTGTTCGACATTTCTATTCTCGCTTTCGCCATTTTCCTAAATTCCAAGTCCATACACCTAGACGTCAGCCACGAAAAGAATCATCGTCCAAACATCAAGAAATAAGAACAAATGCAAGAATCATTCCATCAATGGCAACGTTACGATTCAATGATCAACATCACAGAATATTCTCAAGATGATGAACAAAATTAAGAAATCTGAGACATCTTCAGGACAGTGATGTTAAAAAGTACAAGCTGAAGAGACAAACTGTACAATCAAACGTGACGCAAGTTTCAATGACGTTGAAGACCCTAATAATCATCCTCAAGGATATGTCCATTGGAATTCCTTGTTAATCCCAAGGATGCGAGGCATCTAGGACAATTATGACGCCACAGCACATAAAATTGCCCCGTTATTAATATTTCCATCGTTCCCATCGAGATGTATTCCTCGTGAAAATGATCAGAGAATTTTTCGTAAAAATTCACCTACGTTGCACAATTGCCGATGGTCATGATGTTCATCCGAAGAAATAATAATAAGTCAACGAGAAGAAAGAGATGAGATTTCGTTATCAAAGGAACATGTCCAACGACGTCTACCAGTTTCCATTATCTTGAGAAATCTACTCGCCAATAGTTCCTGCTTTCTCCTGCGATGGATGTAACGACTTAATCGTGAAAAGAGGAATCGCTAGAACGTCAACGTAATTCCGTGCACTCATGGGAATAGAGCAATGAGGCCAAGGACACTGAACGAGGATCGCGGATTCATCGTCATCGATCATCCTGAGCGTGGTTTACTCGGAAGGGAACAACTCTTCGTGAAAGTGAACTCATAAAACTGAACCCGGTACCAAAATGGACCCAATGAACTTCAAAAATCCACTTCTACAGACTATTATTACGAAGCATATTTAATTTCCAAAGTTTCTAAACTATCTAACTCATCTTCAACTCCCGAAATTACTCAATTCTCTAAAACGCTCGAGAAAAGGGTCCCAGAAATTGGGCCAGTTTGCTTTCAGAGGCTTTCAAGAGATGGTGTCAACGTCACGCGAGGATCTCAGGTTAAAATTTTAAATTGGTCCACGTAATAACCGAGTCCGATGATGTTACCGAGGACCGATGCTACTGTGGGACCACGCCCAGGCCCCGGGCGACATCATCTGGGCCTTAACAACTGGCCTCCTCTATCCTCGACAATCAACCTGGTACTGTTTCTGATCGCGAGCTTCTCGAGGCCGTGAAAATCCGTTCATAGCGGAAAGGGTCATTCAGGTGAATCGAGATCGATGGAGGACAAGATCTCTCCATAGAGACGCGACCGGATGACCTTGGGAATGTGAAAGAAGGCGGGTCCGCTGACGCAAATACCAGTCAACTGGGATCGGTTTCCAGTGGATGAACCGTCGGCAATGTGTCTCTTCGATTTTACGCGGCGACATCGGTCCGATTCGATTAGAATGGCATGATCGATCGATTCCGTACATTTCCTGATCGTCCATGGTCACCATTGTGGCCTTTTTTTAATGTGGCCGCGACCTTACGAATGTCCCGCGGGGGAAGATTCGAAGTGGAGAGCGATGAATCGTTGGAATGGAAAATGGAATCGTGAAATTCCATCGTGATTGTTTAATTGGCTGTTGGATTTTTGTATTTATATGGTAACAGGTTTACTGGTGAAATGTAAGCATAATTGGGGGTAGGTGGCGAAGATTGACGGTAGTTACATTGTATTAATTTTTTGGTATCTTTAGTGGATACTGGTGTAATTTGTGATTGGAGCATTCAGTGTTGCTGCTACTTGTTGTTAAATCGGAAGACTGTATTTTTTTTATCGCTATTGTTGAAGTGGAATTTTTCTAAATTATGGAATATTCGAGAAATTAGTTAAACTCTGAGATAGATGGTGTTTTAATTAATATCAAAATTGCATGCTTAAGAGTCCCTCGATAAAAAACAATTAACGTAAATGCAAACTGAACGGAACCAAAAACGCAATTTCAACTCAACCTGAGGCTTCTCGAGTCGATCGAGATATCAGCCAATCAGCGTAATCTTCCATTCTGCCCCCATAAAATCGCAAAATTTCATATGAAACTCATTCAAAAAAAAATCCCTGTACCTCTTTCATCCTCCGCCTAAAAACCCTTTCTCGTCGGACCGTCCTTCTCTCTCACTCTCATTCGAAAAGGATGGAAATTTGAAAAAAAAGAGGAAACGGAGTCTATAGTTGCGCTTTGTACATAGCTTAAATTACATATCGCTGCGTCTTTAAATATTATATTGCGGGCAATGCGATTATCACGATCGTATTATTATTATTAATTATTTGATGAACGTTGTCGAGAATAGTCCGTTAGTCACTGTGCATCGTAGCCGTCGATAGGCCACTCGATCGTAGAGCTGTAACACGTTGTACCGATTAATAGGAGTGATAATAATGTTATTATTATTATTAATATTATTATTATTATATTATTATAAAATATTATATTATATTATATTATATCATAATTGTAATAATTATATTTCTGTATCTATATCAATGCCTATGTATCGCTAGCTTTACACCGATAAAAAAAAAATCATTTTTTGGAAAAAGGACAACCGGAGCCGCACGGTCAGCCCGGTGAGAAGATTTTGTTGCTTTTCTCTCGAAGAGAGATAAGACGACGTATGCGTGACACCTCTCCGTGTGCTTTCGGGGAATCGCAATGTACTTGTGGGGACGTCCCACCCTACCGGCCTACCAATAAATTTTGCCAAGTCGTAAAACGCTATCTCCCTCTTCTTTTCTTTTCTTTCCGTCGTTCTTTAGGTCTCTGTCTTTTATTCTGGAACTTATTCTCTCGAATATGCGCACACCCGCGCTTGTTTTTAAGTCGGGTCTTTCGTTTTGTCGATTTTGCTCCTTCCGCGACAATCTGGAGGTTGAACATTTTTGCGGACATGTTTCGATGTGGTTATGGATTTCTAGATTGGTAATTTTTTTCGAAGCATCTGTTTCTGTGAAATTATCGAACGTTGTGCTTGTATAATTTGAGGGTAAATGATAATTTTTTATGGTGCTCCGACGGAGGGTTGGATAAACGTGATGGCTAAAGGGGGTTGTTGAGTTTTTCGAAGGAATTGAAGGGCGGTGTAAATTTTGACGTTCTCTTTGGTTTTGTGACTCTTTATAAACTTCTTGCCTTGCGATAATGTGTGATAGTCGTTAGGGTGTAAATGAAATTGGAAATTTTGAAGTTCTCCATAAAGTAATTAAGTTACAAATATCGTGAGACGATTTTTAGAATATTAATATTGCGATTAATTATAGAAAATATCAGAAATGGGGGAGAAATTCTGATTTGAGGAATTGTGTTTGAGTTATTGCACACGTAGACAAATTAAAAAAATCGTAAGGCAAGGGGTTAATATCGTTCTTCTTTATGATAGTGAAATTAAGTCTGTATGAAATCCTTGAAGTATCGTAGCATCAGTGTTTCAATATAACGTAATTGGAGACATATTTTTGTCGAATTAGATACGTAAATATAAATATTAAAATGGATAGATATTCTCATTTTGAATATTTACGTTAAAAAATTCAAAATCCAATATTTAAATTTCCAATTCAAGACTTTGATAAAAAAAAATAATTCAAAATGATCAGAAAGCAGTGATTTAAATGGAAACTACGTACGTGGTCCCTTTAAAATCCTGTTTCATTGTCAGCTCCAGATCGTAGTACATTTAAAACGAGTTTCTGATGAGTCGTACTCGAAGACCACTTTGAAGTGGTCGTCACGCAAATCGTAACGAGTCGGGGCACGAAGGTGCCGAGAAAGGAAAAGGATAAGAAGTGTATTCGTGATCGAGTCAGGCCTCCCGCGGGCGTGAAATAGCCGTGTGTTTGCACGAAATTATCATTCCTGTCACAATACGTCGTCCGACGAGAAACGGTACATCTTGACTCAATTAGCTCTTTACCCGGGGATTCGGAAAAGGGTGACCAAGAGGAATGAAGATTGGCAAATATCGAATTAGGTATGGACGGTGAGAGTTTACATATCTTCCGATGGTTTTAGGTACTTCCTGTTTGAGTGGCACTTCCTGTGCCGCGAGAAAAGTGTGCCGGTGCTTAATGCGGTTTTAGTTCCTGATCGGTTTGCATACGGCGCTTCGTGGAAGTGCTTTAAAGATTTTAAGCGCTTTGAAAGTTGGTGTTAAATATTAGATTGCATTGTTGAGTAAATGTTTGAAGTGAATTCATTGATAGAGGGTAATGGTAGTGTAGACAATTCTTTTTGTTTTAGTTCATTGTTGGGAAGGTGTCGGAGGAAGTGGAATTGCGGATGGGTTGATGAGTTATGTTTAGTATTTGTATTTCTTCATGTTATGTTAGTATTTGTAGATTCGTCTTCATTGTTATATTTGTGAATGGAACTAGCTGTGCTTAATTTATTGATAAATTGTGGGCTGAACAACCGATTGGATATAAACGTGTTAAATTTTAACGATAGTAAATTAATTATCAAGCTGAAGATTGCAAAAGGAAAAATCCGAAGTAGAAGCTTACGTGATAATAAAGTTGATCTCAATATTTAACTTATAGATAAACACAAATTTGTTGATCCACATCCCCGAAACTCTTAATTCCTAAATAAGATAAATTCTAACGGCACAGTGACTAATGCAAAAACGTAAATTGAATAGATATATTACATTTAATTAAAAGGCTCGATCCATCGATTGAATGACCTTCAAAACTGTTCTTTAACTTCATTTCCTGAAACTAATCTAAACAGAGTCACAACGTTAATAGACCTCACTTAGAACACTCAGAATAATTTCGATACCCCAAAAATGAGACTTTATCAATATCAGAGAATAGGTACAAAGTGCAAAACGAAGGATGTTAAATTTGCTCTATGTATCAAGCTTTAAGACTCGAAAGCTACATTGCACGGGCGAGGAGAATTGCAGGCAATGTATCCTGTTGGTTGTACGCTTCTGCTGGAAGCTGCTCTCACCTCCTGGGGCAAAAGTCGTGAGCTGAATGTCATGGTGATTGAATACGACCCGTTGATGCGCTTTGCGAGACGAGCGTTCCTCCTCGCCCATGTGCATTTCCTGGATTTATAAATGTTTCGAATGCACATAATCCTATTTGTATCGTTTTCCATCGTAATGTATGCTCTTGAATTATTCATCGAGCTAAGATTACCGTTGCTAAGTATTTCCTGAGATTCTAAGTGTTACGAGCGCGTATTCTCCATGTTTGAGGTACATTTGGTGAAATCTCCGCGAGTTGAATGGACCAATCTTTGAATTATTATTCTTTTTATTAATATGGTAATTTCTAACGGTGGAGATGTTTATGGAAACAATTATGGGATATATTATTCCCTTGGATTTAATACCTGGATGTGCTACATTGAGAAGATTTCCTCGATTTCATTTGTATGGGCTGGGAATGTCCGAGAAATTTTGCACTTTGGGAAATGCAAAAAATTCATTACCTCTTTTACTATTGAAACTCATAATATTGCAGTAAGTTAATTGATAATATTGCTCGTGACAATATCAACATTTTTACAAATTGGAGTCTAATCAAATTAGAATCAAATTAAGATTTTCGATTTATCTTCACCGAATACTGATATGATTTATCTAGACTCCAATTTCTAAAATATCAATAATGCCGCAAGCTTTATTATCAATTAATTTACTGTCATATTATCGTCTAATTGTTCAAATTAGAATCAAATTGAAATTGAAAAACTGAATAGTAATGTAATTTTTCTAATTAGACGATTTTATCCATTCGTACACCCATCAATAATAATACTGTGTTTGCCACCCCATCAATTTTTGCATTTTTCCATAACTGTCACCTGGGTTTTTATACCTTCAAACAAGTATCAATCAAGTGTCCATACCTCGCGACAATTGGCGTGCATAGATCTGAGCATTTCCACAAATCTACCATCCGAATATCAATATACCTCCCACAATCAAAGAACAATCAATTTCTCCCAACACAACTTACACAAAACACCATAGAATAATGCCAACAGTATCCCTCACATCATTAATATATCATTTCCATCAGTAATCTCAAGTTTTCTCTCGTTTTTCCCTCGATCACGTCCGATTCGTTATGGCCAAGTGGCCACAAAATCGATTCGCAAACTTTCCGTTCGTACGAAAGCGTTTCCACATACTTAAGAACAAGTTATGGGCATGTGCAAAGTGCTAAGGTAGCGGGCAGAAGCTTCCCATGGAACTCTCACCTCCGCGGGCGGAAAGTGAACTTCGCGGGCTGCGTTGCAGCAGTGCAGCAGTGCAGCCGTGCAGTCGACGTGGCCGCGATCCTTTTTGGGGGGAAAGGTCGGCGAAAAATGACTCGAGGATCGCTACTATAATAGCTCCAATGCCACGGGCCGCTTTCACTCCACAAGAAACGCAGTTTCTTGCCGACGGAAATTTCGATGTCTCTGACCTTGCGTATCCAGACGATTTATTCGCGTTTGCCGCGAATTTTCGAGCTAATGGAGAACGGTTTTAACAATTGCCCTATACTACTTCATAGCTATTTGGACTGTTATGGGATTGTTAACCCTTGGTGGACGGAGACTTCTTTAATTTTGAGAGATAATTATTTACTTGACAATCAAAGTACCCATTTATTAATAGAGACTCAAAGATTGAAAATACTGTTGCGGTGCTCGATAATAAAATAACTTAAAAATCATAAAAATAACGATTCTATTTGATCACATAAAATCTTACAACTCTACTTGATATATCAATATCCACATTGGCAATTAGTTGCTATCGTTCTAGTTATCGATACCACATAAAGGAGATAATTTCGTTACTTATAATAATTCGTAACACTGCTTAAATAATCTATACAAAAATATTATCAGGTTTCAAGATATAATTTTTTTTACGAGAATTTCCTTGGAAAAATACAATTTTAAAAGCACACGATTTAGAATTAATTTTTTAATTGAATTAAAATGATTAAAGTTCTTTGAAAAATTTCTAAAAGATTTCAGTGAAATTAGATTTTCTTTAGAAACGATTCGTATGCGAGTTGCTGTGAGAGGGAAACTAGTGGGATTCTATTCAGTGAGAAATCGACAAAGGTACGGTAATGAAATAAATGTTATGCCGTGCTGATATTAATAGGAGGCAGGAGGTCAAAGTAACCACAGGTGCGGACGATCTATAGTTATTACATGTAAACGATGAGACAGTAAAACGTCAATTGCCAGGGGATCAGAGAAAAGGACGGGTTACGTGAGAAAGCGAACGCTCAGTATAGTAGCAAAAGGTGAGTACTTAAAGGTCGCAAAGGTTATTACCGTGGTATCGTCGTCGCGTCAAAGTGAAATAAGGATCGAATAAATTGCGATCGATGAAGGACGAGAATCTGTGGCACGATGAAACGAAGAATGAAGTGTATTTGCAATAAAACTTCAAGTATTTTTGGAATGAATAATAAGGATAATAATAGTGTAATTAATTTATGCGTTAATGTCCTGAGTGAGACCTACCCTAAAATTTGGAAAAGTGTTATAAGTTTTTATCGGTATAATACTAATGATAAATATTTAAAAAATCATCTAATTAAATTTGTATAGTAATTGTAATTGTAACTGTTACATTTAATTTCGTGGATTTTTTCTTACTTGTCACAATGCACATAATGCACCTGAAAAAAATGAAATTTAAATTTTAACTTTTAATTTGAATTACTTTATAATTGGATAAACCGTCATTCAAATCATCGATACCAAACTTCATTCAAGAATCATAGAATTACAAGCTTTCCCGTCACACATGTCATAATTGCTATCGAATTTAATATCTACGAGTTTAATTACATGCTGTTGCAACATCTTCTTCGTACTTTCCACGTAATTCATTAATTAGTTACACGGGAAATTGCTTCAGCTTTCTTCACTGACAAGTCATTCGATTCATTACGCATGAAAATCAGTATGTAATAATTGATTAACGAATTCCCATTCTAATCGAATTATTATCGATCTTCCACGATGAACGTAAAATTAATTGATCGTTCGGTGTTCGTAAAATGAGTCGGAAAAAAATTGAAGGAAACAAATAGGAGATAATGAGCATTACTGATGATCGTGTCAGGTAGTCGTTAAAAGTGTTGTCCGGTGATAATACCTGTCGATGTCGATGGCTTTCAGTGAATTTCAAATACAAATCGAACTGAGAGGAGGATGAAGAAAAATGGAAAGAAACAGCAGTTAGAAATATTGAAAGGGAGAGGCGGTAATGGGTGTGTGTAACATCTTAAATGATGCCAGAAGGCAATGTACTTAAAGGTTACTACCGCATCAGACTAACAAGTAGATAAATACACCTTATTTCGATATCAATTTACGTTCAACTTGATATCAAAATTGTAATTTGCAACAATAATAGTCGAAAGTAACTTTATCGATAAGCGTGACAAATAGATAGTGGTATTTTACTCAGTTAATAGAAATTAAAATTGTAATAATTAATAGAATTCATATAATATTAGAACTGAGTTGTAGGCACTTGTAACACTTTTCTTGCAAATGTAAAAGAAACCGTATTTTTTCTGGATATAAATAGCGATATGGTAATACGATGATTTGCAATGGAAATAATGTAGATACCCGGAATAAAGATTAATGGACATCAGTACAGTGGTACTGATTAAAAGCTAACAATGAAGTCTCCTGTTCATCGAAAAGATTTTGATCTGGAAATTATTCGCAAACTTCTGTGAAATTCATTTCCATGTTTCTAACCCGAGGTATTGTAAAACTAACGGGGATTTTCTTATAAATTCGATGTCGGAGACAAATTGTGGAACAATGAAGAAAATGGTAGTAACAATCGAAGTCATGTGTTAATAATTTATTGCACTTTTATCTTTCTACATAATGCGGTAACGCATGGAAAACCGGGAACAGCAATGATTAAAATCGTAATTAATTATAAACTCTGATGTACAAAACCAACGTTAAGCATCCTGTTTAGGTCCATTACGAGGATGTCGAAAGGCATTGTTTTACTTAGAACAGTCTTTAAATAGAAGATTAATTCATACCTAAGAATATTATTAATAATTCAGCTTACGAATGAATGTTTTTGGATAGTGAAATAACATTGTCTAATCCCATTTATTATTTAAAGCCATCGTGTCTGAATTATTTTGTTAATTTCATATTATGTTATGCATTATCTAATAACTACAGGAGCTGACAGATAATTAGGTAATATTACAAAAGAATTATAAAATTAGAAAGTAGATACTGGAATGGTAGAAAATAAAACCAATTAAATCGTTAGATTAATAAATTTATTATACTTGTTTAATATATTTGTTAAGAGTTCAGTTACGCAAACAATTTCAAAATAAACTGTACGACCAACGAGAGCAGTTATTTCCACTTCATTGATCGTCGAGTACAATGACCGCCGCGAGTTCCGCGAGTTATCAAAACATAACAGCGAATCTCGGCAACCGCAAGGTTACAGGTGTTCGAGTCGTTGGTCCGCCAACAATAACAAGACCTTTCGATGCTGAATTCGCTATCAGTTTGCCCTCGGTCGTCGACGAGTAATCAGTGCTCCGCGATCCGTCTCCAACATTTTAATCAATTAGTGCGCGTATAATACATTCAAATATGTAACTGTGAATCATTAAATACCTCTCTTTTCGTGTGCTACGTCATAACTCACCCTTCAAGTGGCATCAACCCTTAGTCACTGATCGTACACCTGGTCCAAGCCATGGTGTACTTTTACCGTTGCGGCCATTTGTCCACCCTCATCCCTTGGGGATGGCAGCAAGGGATCATTCTCATCGTGAAATTAACGAAGCCAACAGGTTACTAAGGTACATATAATTAGTATTAAGATGTTACTAGTTTTCTAAATTCGATTACATTTCTTGTAAAATTAAATACAAAGTCAACAGGTTTCTGAGGTATATATAATTCGTGTTAAGATTCTATTAGCTCTGTCTTAAATCCGATTACACTTGTTTTAAAATTAAATACGACAGCGAAGGGTTGAATGTGAAAGTAGAAGAGAAGTAAGACATATATTATGGCACAAAGATTTAATCTGTAATTTTGATACAAATCCGTAAATTCAGCGTGAATATTCTTTAAGTAAAGAATAATTTTGATCAGTTAATTTACTAAATCAATGACACCCTGAAGAAAATAGACTAAGGAATAACATCATCAATATCCATGTGCTTGATGACTTTCATATCTTAAAAGACATATTTAAACCCCACAAATCAAATTCAATACCAAATGACAAATAAATTTTCACACTCAAAATATTACCAATTAAATATCCACGTCGAATGAAAATTTTCCGAATAGGACGAATAGAAAATGAGAATAAAATCAATCGTTTCTAATTATTTCCGTCCGCTTTTCAACTACTTTGATATATTTATTACTAATATCCTTGAAAAAGGAAACAACAATTGTCTCAAGAGTGATAGATCATCAAAGACGTCTCGCCAAAGTAAATTTTCAATTATCTTTACGAGCACGATAATTACGATAGAAAAGCCAAGCCTCGTTCCGCGAATAGACGATAGTAAAAGTGGTTTTTCCGTTTCGCGATTCGCGGATAATCACGGTAAAACGTTAGCGTCAATTAGGATGATCGTAACTCGAGGGAAGCCCCGTTAAGAGGCCATTGAATTAATTCGCGTGAGAACGTGCTATTAATAATGAGTCTAGTAGCTGCAGCTCGTTAAGAGGAGTTAATAGCTAAATCAACCTGCAAATCAAGAAACGATTCGGGTCGAGAGGTGGCGGAGAAAAGGCGCGGGTGTGGGTGTAGATATCACCTTCGATATCACTGGAGGACGAAGCGCATAAAGGTTACTACCGCATAATAGTCACGTCATGACATCGGCTGCAGGTTATTTTCTATTGTTACTGTAATTAATTACGGCGCACTATTGTCTCGCGTGATCCGTTATTTACCTGGTGGAAAAAAATAACATACGTGACAGAGATTTCTCTTCTTCTGTTCTCCGTGGTTCTATGACGAGTTACGATGCGGAGGAAATTTTGTGGAATTTGAGTTTAGAGGTTTAAGTGGGTTTTGAATTGACAATGACATGTTAGAAGTGAATTGTACAAGTGTGATTCATATATTTAAAAATGTCTATTAAATGTGTTAATAGAAAAAGTGGTGGATTAAAGAATAATAATTTGTTTTGTCGTTTGAAGTCTACAAAGTAGATGTTGAGATATTTTAAACGAATAGAAAATAGGGAGATATTTAGAAAAAATTGAAAATATGTTATTTTGAGCACAGTAGTTGATTTTATGTTAAGAATGTGGACTCCATGTTTGAATATTTGAAAGTATCGTTGTATGTGGTGTCCTCAAGGTGACAGTATTGTCAAAGAATTTGTAGAATTTGTAATCTTGTGAGGTAGAATTTAAAATACGTAATTCAGAAATTTGAGAATGGAAAGTATGAAATACAATTATAGGCATTGCGTGTGCGTCCTTAATTTGAGTGGAATTTAAAAATTTATGTGGGAGTGAAGGCGTAGGGTGAATAGAAAGAACAGTTAGTAAGATATTTAAATTACTGCTACTGACAGTTTTATTGCTTTCATGAAATATATATTGTTAATTAACTAAGTAGTTAGTAAGAGATTGCAGTTGAGTTCAATTGCGCCATTATACGTCTAGATAATAACTTATAACACACTCTTAAACGCACATTCAAAGAAGTCATTACTGCTACATCATGCACTTACTGAGAAAGTAGGAAAAGCTGAAGAAGAGGAAAACTATTTTTCAAAACTAATAGGCAGTTTTCAATACAAAAAAAATTGTAAATCTCTATCACACTATAAACATAAATAAATAAACCTTGCCAGTAAGAGATTTTTCCTTTCTAATATGCATATTATAACTTCAGTGATTTGAAATCCACCTAAAACTGTAGGCTTCAGGCGAAATAACTATTTCATCTGAGCTCGAAGCATCAAACTAAAAGAAATAAGACTTATCATCGTTCGAAACGTATACAATTTGACAGTAACTAACATTTTCCAAGTTGTATCATTTTCTTCGCAAGCGTGTAATGTAACTGTCTTAAATTAGACATCAGAAACAGAAATCTGCATAGAATCGATGACTGAAGGATTGAACATCGAAGTTGTATCATTATATAACAGACTATTTTGTGTTTTAGTAAACAGAGTGTGTGAAAAGGAAAGCGAGATCTTCATCGGTATTCCCAGAGGGATTTATGTCAATCGGAAGGCATCTGGTGGAGGAACCTTTCGAAGGTGTTATACAGAATTAATCCGCGTGAGAGAGCGCACTATGAATCATGCTAATGATTAAATTAAATCGTACATTGATCCGGCATTCAAATCAAGAAGTCAGAATTACAGTGCGGGTGGATAAAAAAAACATCTTACAATTAACATCAAAGGTCAAATTAAACAGAGTTCCATTAACTCCATTAATGGTTTTTTTTTCATGAATTTCTATTAAAAGGCTTTTAGTTAAGAGTTGCCATAAATCATTGGTAAATATCACATAGAATGATCAGATAATGTTTTAATTAAAATGATGTTCCGAATGGTATATCTGGCTTTCTATTCATTTATAAAATTAATATAGTAACTAGTTGTGATAGAAAGTAGTTCTTCATGTTTTTATCAATTCAATAGGATGATAATTCTGGACGAAAATATCTTTGACAAATGTCCAATAATTTAATCCGTGTGAGAGTGACCTATTAATGAAAGATCCCGTAATTGCATCCAAGCGGATTTAATAGATAAATGAAGGTGATAAACGGAATGAACGCTTGACTTGCAAGATGAAAAGATGTGGGAGGAAAACGAAGAGAAACGCGGTAACAGTTATTGGAAATTTTACTAGCAATTTAATTAATATGCAGGCTATTAATTTAAGGTTTATGAAATTGATAATAAATCCTTTGTACTTTAACCTTTCGAAAAACCCATGTCCTAAATCGATTGAATCCTTATTTCTTTGAAATATTATTGATCTTTTTTCATCTTCGTTGTAAATAATGTCAAACAGTATGATTGTGAAATTGTAATAAAAATTGAATATAATTGAGTGTAATCAGCAGATATGATCGTTGAAAAATAGAATTATAAATAAGTAGTATATTCTTCAGTAAATTCGCCATTTCATCGGTTCATAAATTACTCTCCTAACACGCCGAACTAAACGAAACTTCTAATAAAGTTTGCACTAGAAAAACGATTAATCACTCTCCTGCTAAAACTGAGCACGCGAAAGCAAAAGTGAAATCTCTATTACACTCGTCGAAATAAAAGAACTGCAGTAGTTCACCTCCGACAAGGGTATCTGATTGATCTTCTGTAGCTCTACTTCCCCAGAACATTCTCTTTCTCTTTTTAAATTCTACCATTCCACCACAATCTCAACATTTAAACAATCTTACATTACATTCCTCGCTTAAATAACAAAATAACAATGCAACAAGAAATATAAAAGAAACCATATTCAACTAAATTCTCATCAACATCACTTATCGTCAGTCCCAACAATCTCAACGAAACTCGACGACATTAAATAAATATTTCTCCCTCACCTGTTTCCCCACACAATATCCTAATCAACAGCCATACCCACAATCATCACCATCTCTAAACTCTCACCCCACGCGCCGGAAAAAAAAATATAAAAACGACCATCCACCATTACCACGAAAAATTAATAACCCTGTCAATCAGCCCCTCATCGATTGAAATTAACGATAGAATCGCGTAAGAAATCTCAAAAGAATCGTAGTTCGGGCTGCGTAGAACACGAAAAGAGAATGCGACGTTAGTCAGTGGTTGCGGATATCAGGTCAGACAGTACCAGAAGGCGAAGTACCTAAAGGTTACTACCGCATCATCGCCACGTCAAACTACCAGCTAGATTAGTCCCCCTTGGGCGAACACGAGGTGTGTTTTGCTCGAGCGCATCTCCATCTCTGTCAGACACTCTATGTTAGTGTATAGAGGACGTAGCGAGTGAGTACATTGCCAAGCAGTAGGTTGGTAGATAGGTAGGTAGGTCGGTTGGTCGCTCGGTAAGTATATTAAACGATCCAGTCGTCCCCCTCGTCCTCCTCCCCCAAGCCTCTTTCGATTCTGTCTCTTTATTTCACTCCTTCTCTCTTTCGCCACTCGAAGCGCAAGAGCTGCCGCTTCTAGGATCTGTGGGAGCGCCTTTCACCTAATTGTTGGCACAATATGTGAAGACCGAGCCACCACGGTTCCCATCGACTTCTGGAGATGATTCCTCGGCTCGTGGCGCCTGGGCACGGTCTAACGGAGGTCGATCGGGAACGACCCCGTTTGAATGAGACGGAACGAATGTCGGGGAGGAGGCTTCTGTGTTACACGTAAGGCGATCTGTGTCTGTCCGGTGATGGACGATATCACTTGGACAGTAGGGAGTTGTAGGGATTGAACTACTGGATGTTGGATGGACTTTGATTTGGAGGTCGTATTTGGAGGTGTAGGTATGAGAATATTTTGTTGGTGGTTGGTGATTTTTTTTTGGTGAGGAAGTAGTAGAATTTCTGTGGTTGGAGGTGTGAGGAATGGCTTGGATCTGTGTTTGAATGACGATACATGGTTGTATTGGGAGCAGGAAGTTGAAAGGTTTGGGGTGATTGATGTGGGACTTCTTTTGGTGAGGAAGTAGTAGAATTTTTGTGGAGGAGGTGTGAGGAATTGTTTAGATCTGTGTTTAGTTGATGGTGAATGATACAATTGAGAGCAGGAAGTTGAAGGGCTTGGAATGATTGATGTGGGACTTCTTTTGGTGAGGAAGTAGTAGAATTTTTGTGGAGGAGGTGTGAGGAATTGTTTAGATCTGTGTTTACTTGATTGAATTGAGAGCAGTAAGTTGAAGGGCTTGGAGTGCTTAATGTTGGATGTCTTTTGGTGAGAAAGTATTAGAATTTTTAAGGTAGTAGGTGTCAGGAACGTTTTGGAGCAGTGTCTGTCTCGTGACGGATGATACCACTGGGAGCAGAGAGATCAGAAACTTTAATTACTGGCTGTTGGAAGCTACTAGATAAGGTTCGCTTCGAGGGTTGATTTTTTATCAATTATTGGATACTTGAATTGAATAGTAATTGTTTAATTTCTTAATGATATTTTTTTCTATTTGCAACTTTGAACACTGATGCTTCGCATTAGTTTTATTTCATTTATCTATTTTATAATGACTTCTAGGTAAGAATTTTGACATACTTTCTAAGGGTTAATTTCCTTGTGCCATTGAGTTCTTAGATGTAATTAAAATAGATTACTGCTAAGCTAGAACATGGAGAACAATTTAATGTAATATTACATTTCGTAATATACCATTCGCGTTTGTTGTATTGTACGATTCAACTGAAACTGAGGTCATGAAGTATAATATTACATCCACTATTAGAAAATACTGTTACATCATTACATCCTATACTTAAGTTTGAAGTAATTTAAAATATTAACACACTCCACTTACCCTTTCTCCTTTTCGTAGAATAGCTGAGAGATTAATACTTAGCTAATAATTATATATAATTAATTTCATTTTTAACATACTGTTCTATCTCAATATTTCGTTACATATTCTTACCATAGGCAAAACTATTTAACGAGCGCAAAAACTATCCTTTGCTACTTGTAAAGATTCTACCACAATTGCGAGAGGGCAAAAGAGAAACTTGTTATTACATTCAGAAAGGTATCACGACATGAATAAATTACAGGCTTGTAACGATTCAATTAACAAGCAGCAGAAAAAATGAGAGGCATTTTATGTGACATTTTAAACTAATAATTTAGTTTGCGCTTGTATTTGCTTTATTCAGTGCTCGTGAGAATAACGTGAACGATACAACATCATGATGGTGTGCGTGAACTTTAAAGCAAAGATAATATCGCTGTGAAACAATTTTTAATAAATATAAACTTTAAACCTTGTACCATTTCAGCCCACAGTATCAGAACTCACATTAATGTTCTTTCTTTAAACATTCGCCACGAACTTTAAACTACGACATTTTCGCATTATATAGAACTGAGTTTAATCCTTTGTCACATATAGGAAACTTGTTCTAATTAATCATTCTAATTGATCAAATAATTGCTCATAAGCTTACAGACAATTTTCTATATGAAAACAAAAATAAAAATAAAATAGTGCAGGTCTCCCACAGAGGGAGGATCGTCTCTTCCACTGCCACCCTTTACCACATCGCCACAGTCTGTAAATTATAAGATACAAAGTAAATAAAAAAACCATATCAATGTCTCAACTTCCCGTACAATTCGCCATCAAATAAGATCACTGATAATTTACTAATTGAAAGCAATAATAAAAAAAAAATTCTGCGATTCCCCCACAAAGGGAGCACCGTCTCTTCCACCGCCACCGTTCACCAGTTCGCTACAATCTCTAAATCATAAAAGACAAAGTAAATAAAAAAAAAACACATATCAATGTCTGAACTTCCCGTACAATTCGCCATCAAATCACCTCTCATCTAAGTTCACTGACAATTTACCGTTGGAATCCAAAGTAAAAAGAAAATCGTGCGAGTCTCCCGCGAAGGGAGCACCATCTCTTCCGCTGTTTCCCTTCGGCGATTCGCCACGATCTATAAATTACGAGACAAGAGCCACCTCCGCCGACGCGAGTTCTCCAGCTCTCGTTGTGACTCACCAGTCACAACTTGCACGTATAAGAGAGAGTGAAAGAGCCGGACAAGAGGAACGAACACGATGTGTCCACCGGTACCAAGAGGGAGAGAAAAGACGAAGAAGAAAATAGAAGAGAGAAGACGATGTTCATGGAGGAAAGGAGAAGAATTCCAGGTGATAAATAGGTGGAGGGAGAGGAAAGACGAGATAGAAAGTGGCAGGAAGTGAGAAAAAGAGGAAAAGGGAGAAGAAAGAGGGAGAGAGGAGCTGCCGCTGCTGGTCGAGCTTCAACAATAACGATTATTTACGCCTGCGGAACATTGACGTTGACGTTTAACGTCCCTCTCCTACCGTGAAACGTACGGTCCGATCGGTACGACCTACGGTTCAGTCAGAAATTATTGCTGCTTTTAGAGAAATTAATTCTAGGTGCTGGATCGTGGCTAAAGTATAGCTCTACCCTCTTCAGTGCCGTTTAGGCGATAATTCAGCAATGACTTTATAGTTAGAGGATGTAATTGAAATACTGGGAGGAAGGATTCGTCCTTTTGGTGCACTTAGAAACACGTAATTTACGTGACTTCGAGGAGACAAATATTTACGGCGGGATTGTGATAGTTGGGAAATGTTGAGACTATGAATTTGATTGCATTGAAGTATTGAGTAATTGTGTCTCTTTGGAGCATTTGGTTTTACTGATGGATGTAAATTTATGGTATTTGGAATAATAGAATTAGAATGAGGTACTTGTTTTTATTTGATAGTGGTTCAGCAATGAGATAGTACTTATTCTTGGTATTTAAAACTACTTTGCTCGTTTAACGAAGTTTATTTTGCAGTTGGTTAAATATAAAGTATTATCAGGTTTATCATTCTATTTTGGAAGGATAAGAAGGTGAAACTACTTTGCAATTTAAATTACTTCTGCAAGTTTACTAGATGGAAATCAATTTTACAGTTATTTAAACACATGCCTGAAATTTAATCCATACAAAATGCACTGTAATAAAATGGAAGCGAGACTACGCTTAACAATTTAATCCTACACCGAATTATGTCACCAATATCTTATCAGTTCCGTGCAATTGATTTTATGAAAAGCTAGGAAATAGTAGAAAAAATGAAAGACAAATGTACCACTTACTATGACGATGACGTAACTAATTTATTCATCCCTTCGAGCTATATAAACCTCTAGTTTTCGCCACGAATTGAGTACTGTCTAATTAGACAGCCAGGAATCAATTAAATATTTCTATACTCCACCATTTCTATAAACTTCTTCCACCATATCATAATCTACAATGTTGTAATACAAACTAACTCATAACTTTTTCAAACTCTCCACTTTCATAATAACGAACACAAGTATCCCTTCAATTTCTATATCTCACAATCTCCTAACTAATATTACAAACTTCAACGTCATACTTATTATTAGCTATCCACTCATGCACGTTTCACCGGACTATAAAAATTCAGCGTTACTAATTAAAAATTAAAACGTCAATCCAATCAACACGATCGACAGGAAATTCTGTCCATCGATCGTCAATAAGATCGTGCGATCTTGTCGCAGCCTCTCTCGTGTCTCGTCATGTTCGAGCACGTTGCTACCGAGTAGCAAATGATCGCGGTGTTTATGCAAATTGGTGTCTCGCGGGCCAAAGCGAGCCTGCAGATTTCTCGACTCTCGCGTTTCCTCGTGAATATATCGCCGGAGTCCTTTCGCGGGTTATTCCTCCCCTCTACACCGCCATTTCTTCCTCGTCCTCTCTCCTTCGACCGCCCACGCGGTTAACCGGCTAACTTTCAAAGTGAATTGAACCGGCTCCACTTCGGGAATGCTCGTCGTGTTTACTTGTTCCTTGAATTCTCTGATACGTGAGAATTTAATAATCGACCGGTTTATCGTGCACCTTTTTTTCAACATGGTTACAATGTATCGTTATGTACGTTCCATGTGCGAATTTTTAAGATAAGGATTCGAATATCGAGACGATGTTGGACGTTGGGATCATTTTTTTTTATCTTCTGAGGTGACTGGAGAGTTGCAGAATTTTGTATTTTATTTTTGTGGGAGATTGTATAATTTAATTTAGGAATCAGATTGTAATGGAGAGATTATCTTATTTAACTCGTTGAAATTTTATCGGTAGGCATTCTAAAATGAATTTGTAGAGTATGTAATGATGCATATTAACAATATAATGAAGTAGACAAAAGTATAAAGACTGTTGATAAAATAATTGCTAATGTGTCTTGTAAATATTAATTATAAAGTAAGTTTTCAATTAAATTATACATTACGTAGTCATAAAAACCTGGAAGAAGTCCGAGATGCTGCTAACTGTAATTGCAAAGAGGGTCAAGTGCAAAGGGTCAATCGATTTCCACCCCCGGAGGTGTCCTCCTTCATGAACTTTAACATTCAATATATATGACCCATCGTGGTTGTTTTTAAACAATTTGAATGCTATGGAATTATAAAATGAAAGACAGATTTAAAATTACCTCAAACTGTAGCCAAAAAAAATTCAAGAGCAAATTGTCGATCAATGTCCACCCTCTGTGCTATCCTCACTCATAAGCATCAAAATCAATGACAATTAATTCAATCCGACTGCTCTTTACTGAATCACGTATCATATAATTCTTCAAGAGCACGAAAGAATTCAAGAACAAAAAAATTCAAGTCCAAAGGTTTAATTGATCACCACCCCCTGTCCTCACTCATAATGTCCAATGTAAGCGACTCATTCCGGTTGCGTTTAAACAAATCTGATATTCTAAAATTATAAAATCAAAGGAGGAGTTCAAATTACTGTAAACTACAGTCGATAAAATTCAAGTGCAAAGGGTCAATCGATCTCCACCCCCATGAGGTGTCTTCACCGATGGATTTTGAGGCCTAACGCGAAGGACTCATCCCGGTAAAGACCGTCCCAGATGCTGTGCTATCGGAGGACGCGATCTAGCGTCGTCATCGGGGAATGTGGGAGTGTCGCCGAGGGATCATCCGCGTCTTGAGAATGAGAGGAAAAGATCGGTGACAGCCGGATAGCGTAGAGGTGTCACGAAGAGGCGTGGATGTTCGTCACGCGCGCTCCCTGTCGCTTCTTCTCTTCGCCCTTCTCTTTCTCGCTTCTTCTTGCCGAACTAAGACCCTGGTAATTTAATTATCATATCGGAGATTAGACGGGATTAATTTTAATTCTCAAATTTCAACGAGACCCCGAATATCATAGGGTTACGTGAAAGGAGTTTTGTCTTCGTTACAAAGACGAATTCGGAGAATTGAAGAGAGGAGAGATTACGTCGTCTGATTTCGATAATTGGATGAGTGTACGTGGTAATTCTGGGTTTATTTAGATGTATAATTAAAATGTGATGATGGTAGTGACTGTACAGTGTTGGTATTCTTTCTATTTTCAGTTTAAGTGTTATAGTCGGTTTGACTAGGGTCTACAGTTTTAGGGGTAGTGTTAGAGGTAGTGTTAATCACTAATCTGTGATAAGTAAAAATTTGAAATTTAACATTTGCCCATCACGATCTTCCATCATTCATTTTTAATTCAAAGACTAGTAATTAGAAACTCCCAAGGATAACTCTGCACCCACTTCATTTTTCCTCGATATTAAAATAAATCTTCAACTACCAAGCATGGCAGGACCTCTCTAACTTTGCAATCTACCCCAAATTCAAAAAGGTCATTGTTAAATACCCCAACTAATTGTAACACAACGAATTCCACCGCAAAAAGCACACCCCAAAGAATCGTCCTTGTTGTCATTGCCATCGAAACAGAAAAATACAAATAAGAAGATGGAATAGCAGAAAAAAGCACTACGTTGGTATGACTCAGAGGTATTTAGGTTTCCAGTCGTGAGTTCCAGGACGATCGTTCCCGTTTCCAGTCGTTCTGGCTCCAGCTACGGTTTTGTGGCTGCTCATTGGCCCCCGTGGGGGTACCGGGCCAACCGCGTCCCATTATCCCATGCTAATTCCCTGGCTACGGCTGTCATTGCCTCGAGGCGAGGACTGACAAGTAACACCTCTTGGCTCGTGTTCCTCTCAACCGTAGGAGTGTCTCCTCTCTTGCTCGCCCCTCCAGCTCGACCTTTTTTCCTCCAGTCATTGGTCCTCACCTGGACTTCTCTCTTCTTCTCCACCTTTCTTCCTCTCTATTTCTCCTATTTGATTTCACCTTCTGTTTCTTTTCTATATCTCCTACGGCTCATCTTTCTCTTTCTTTCATTCGAATATTCTCTCTTTCTGTTCTTCGCCCTGATCTTCGTCTCCCCCGAGTCCACAAGGGGCTCATCCTCGCGTGGTGTACACTCCTGCAGAGACCGAAAATCAACTCGTCATGCTCGCTTCATTTTCTGGCCGATGTAAAACAGCCATTTGTTAGGTCGTGTCAAGCGCATCGCAAGAACGTCCGCGGGGTGTCCCGCTTCTTGGACGGCCACGAATGGCATATCGATTGGCGATTCATGCGATCGACGCCTGATAATAAATATCCGAGAGCGAGAGTGGTGTAACATTCGAAAGTCCCTTTTGGAGGGAGTCCCACCTCGGGATTTACTCCTGGTGTTAATAGTTCTTCGCCTTCGTGATTCCCTTCCAGTCGGAATGCATTTTTTCGCTTTGCCGATCAGCACGAGATAAATTAGAGATGCTCGCTTTCTTTCTAAAGGGAGATCATGTGATTTTTGGCGGGAAGATGTTTGATCCGTTGCTTCAGCACGTGTGTGTTTGTCTCGGATTCATTTTTTGACGGGGAAGGTGGAGAAAGGAAAATGAATGGAATTTTGATAAAGGAGACGCTGGGATGTAGTTGAAGACGTTGAAAACGTAGGAGTGTACGTTGTACTTTCAATTAAAAGTATAAAGAACATCTAGATCGTAGAAAGTATCAAGTTTTATGATTAAATAGTATCTATTAAATTTAGTGATTAAATAGTAAAACAAATTTAAATAAATTAGGAATCCTGAGGACTTAATAAAAATGTTTAGGATAATTATACTTTGGCAACCTTCACATTAGAGCATACAAAGAATTCTACACTCCCAATGTCTCTCTAAAGACATCTTAACACCATTCAAATCCATCAAAGCAAACGAGCGTAATGAAGTTGGCAATACTGATCGTTCTACCAACCACACGTAACTTAAATCCGTTCTCAATATCCTCCACTACATTAGGCTCAAAAATCGGCTCGCCACAGCCTAAGAAGAGGCATGCAAATGTAAATCTCTTGCTTCTAAGTAATCGAAATTGAATGCAATTCAAAAACGACCACCCAGAACTCAGATTTAAATTGTCATCTACACCATGTTGCACAGAAGCCATAAAACAGAGTTACCCTCGATACAATCGTAAAGCCTGATTAATCGTCGATTCTTAGTGTATAGTTTAACGAATTGAGTCGGTTAAAGAGTCTATTCTCACCGTTGATACCAGGACAATCGCATTTGTTGCGTGAAATTTCACGATGTGCCCAGAACAAATCGGTGTCGCGCCGCTTAGTCGTTCATTGGCCTCTCGTGGACGCTCGTTACGCCGTGGAGCTGTCTCGTAAATAACTGCCTTATATTCTTTCCCTCTTCACCCTTCTACTCTCTTCACCCTTTCCATGGTTGTACTCATTCGCTGTTACCGGCGTTTAGAGGCCGTTGGTTTTATGAAAGACTCGAAAATTGCCCTATCCGAGACGATGATGTCATGGAAATGTGACCATTTTCCTGGAAAAAGACGCCGGGGATCGTATTAAAAGGAATAATTAATTACTTAAGTATCTGACCTGTTTTGTAGGATGTTTCTCGGTGCCTCTGATTTCTTCATTTCTTGGATGATGTTTGCGCTGAGTAAAATAGTGAGAATTAAATTTCATTTTGTAGGATTTTTCCTGGATTTGTATTGAGAAGAAGAAAATTGTTAATGTTCACGTAGTCGGTATTTTTAAATATTTCTTACGTATTAAAAGTGTAGAGCTATAAATCATATATTTATAAATATTGACGCAATAAGACCGTAAGTTTGGTATAAATATAGTATCACAATGTTATTTGCAATTTATAATATCTATTTTGATAGTAGAAGACGAATTACAATTATATAGTTATTCGATAAAATTCTAGTAAGGTGTACTCATAACATTATTCCCGTTTTCTTATTATAAATTACTTTATTGTAAATATTTTATTTGGTCATCGGTTTTATTCTTGACTAAAATAATATCCTGTTCTTAGATATATACACTCTCATTTCATTTTTAAATGACTTTATGGGACTGCAAAGCACGGTGAGAGATCAAACCAGTATCTCTAATAGAACACGACATTTTACCTGTCACTGTTAATTCCAATGTCTCACCGACACTAATCGATTGCTGTCAATTAAATCTTACATGATATTTTTTCATTCCACTCGTACTAAATACCTTACATTCTTATAATGCATAAATTATTAACACTTATAAAATCCCTCGCCTGTATTCGCAAATTTTTTCTGCTACTACAATACAAGAATTTCTCCATCCTGTACTAATTAAAAAACTGATATAAAAAAATATTTAGACGCAAAGTTTATCAACTCCTCCAAGTTAATACTTCACTTGTTAGATAAGAAATATAGAAGACAAACTTCAGCAAAACGTCTCTCCTCCACTTCACGTTGAACTTCAACCCCAAGAACGAAGACTCTTCATCCCCATTATACTTAATACCACACTTGCAACACCAGAATCAAAAAATTCCATAAAATACACCATCCAACGAAACCCATGAAGAACTTACCGGAAAACATCCTGAGAAAAGCATTATTCGTTATGTTGGATGACAGATTCACCAGCGAATCGTCGATGCACGCTTCTAGATTACGAAATATGAGAATACAAGGATCTACTTTGTTAACCATGAAGAACACGGAACAGAATCGCTTTGGTATGCGTAGCATCGCTGTCTTTACACCGGCTTGAACTGAATTTATGTGGCACCGGGAGCCGAGGGTGTGCATTTGAATCCGGGATGAGACACATCCAGATTTTTTTTTTCTTTACGACCGTATGCATGCATGGAACTGCATGCCGGATGCGACACGCGAACTGACACTTTTGCAATGACACAAACACCATTTTCAGACTCCATAGAATTTTTTATTTCTTGCCTAACTTTCAAACTTCTGCTCTCTAAAATCTTTGAAGTACTTTCGCGGTTGAGATTGTCACTGATCATTTTCTTCTGGAGTTTTGCAGAAGAGATTTTTGAGGATGTTGAAATAATAGTTTGAAGGACAAGTTATGATATTCAATTAAAAATACTATGATTAAAATAGCCCAACTATTTTAGAAAATTTTTATTTTAATTTTATTTCGACATTACAGTCGACAATTAATAATACAAACATTAAATCGATGAAGAAAACATTTCCATTGTCGATGAAGAACCAACAGCAGCTGCAACAACAACATGTCTTCCGGCGCCGTTGAAAGGCACGTGGATACGTGCTTTTAACGAGCATAAACTATCGTCGGCACGCATTTTAAAAGTTCAAACACCATAGAATGTTATACGAGCTGCTGTCGCAATCTTTCGCCAGATTCGGGAACACTGACGGGACTCCTGAGGGCCCAGGAATCTCGTCCTTCCTGCGAACGTTTAAATCGATCCTGCCCACTGAGAAAAGGAGAGAAAGCTCTTGGGACCACTCGAATCTCGTTACCAGACTCAGCAGGATCCCGATTACCATTTCTTGGACAAATCGTCGCCCTCGAGACGTGCTATCGCAGGATTCTTCCGAAGAAACTCGCTTTTTGGGTGATTATGAATACTGAAATGGGTAGCCGCAACTGTGGATATTGTTCTTAGCAAATTCCCAGGAGAAAATCGTCCTTGAAGTCTTTCTTAATTTACCTCTCTAAGATTTTGATCTTTTTTAACCATTCGTTGCTCGTTTGTGTTCGAGGGATTTGTTAATGAGACTTGGGATTTTGGAAAATTTCAAAGATGTTTAAATTTTGTTGCCACGTATGGTTATGGGCCGCGTGGTGAGCACCTCCTCGTGGTGTGGCCTGGGAGGACCAAGTGGTGGGATCACGATGGTGTGAATCCATCACTTGGTCCTGCGAAGACTCACCAAAAAAGGGACTGGAACTTATAACGACAAAGGTGAAATGATTTATAAAATATGGCAGAATGGAAACTAAAAAAATGCAATTACGGTGCAAGGGAGGGAGTTGGGAGGATCTAAATATTCTGGATCCTTCACTGGTAGATTGGGAGGATTTTGTAAGGATTCAAAACGGAAAGAAAATTCTTATACCATTAATTTTCGACGACATTCAGTGACAATCAAACAAATGGTAATTATTAATACTTGAAACACCATATAACTCTATTCTAGCACGAAAATAAATAAAATTCTGCACTATCAAAGCAGATACCACAAAATAATTATCTCCCACTTAAACAATTACTAACTTATCATAAATTTAAAATTAATTTCTCAACCCTCCTGAATGTCCCCCCATACAAATTCCACACGTTAAATACGTGTTCAAGACCCAAAAACAAATCACCTATAAAAATCTATCATAATTATAAAATTGCAATCTCAACCCAACTTCAAACCTCCAATTATCTTCATAAGATTTCCCAAAAATCGATCGACTCCGATGTCATTAATTGTACTCCAATGTCATCGAGTGGACTCCGATGATTCGACGTCCATCTAAAACTAGATGACCTACCTAAAATAAACATAATAATTAAAACCAAAAAATCACAAAAGAAAAAAGAGTCATTGTCATGGAATTTCACGTCCGCAGAAGTTCTCCAGCCGACGAAGAAGGTGGACGTCGATGAGGATGCACTCGGCGAATCGACGAGCGCACTGTCTCGCGAGTAAGCGTGCGGACGAAGGTAGAAAAGGTAGGTAGGTAAGGATGTAGGTCGTATATCAATCGGTTTATCTACTTGTCGACGCGTGTGGCCAACGGCGCGTTATGTCGCGGTCGACGAGGAGGACGAGGACAGCGAGGACGTCGAAGAGAAGGTCAGAAAAGGAGAAGAAACGAACCTCCACCTTTCGAGCTATCCTTTTCTTCCTCTCGCTTTGAATTTCGCTCGTACCTTCGTCTCCTCTTAGTCGCGACTCGCGGGAACGAGGAAAACGAACTTAAAAGTACGATTGAGAAGAAGGAAGAAAGCACGACTCGTGGCTTCTAATGTTCTTTTGTTGTCCTCTTTTAACCCTGGTATCTTCACCTTCGACGAGAACGCTCAGGGAATTGTGTCGAAGGGAGGAAAAGGGAGAGGATCGAGGGAGTGGTTATACCGGCTGATCCCTACGACGTTCTTCCGCGTTCGGGCTTGACCCTTAATCCGGACAGGGCTTTTAGAATTGTCGTTTGGTTAAGTATCTTCTTTCTTTTCATAATTAGAATCTTCTTTTTTCTCGGCTGTATGCTATTGTCTTCTTATATTCTTCCAGATTTGTTAGGATATTCAGAGAAATTATTTATCAGTAGGTCTACTATTAGATAATTTTCAACTAATCAGTTCTTTTATTCGATACTTTCAACATGAGCCTCTTCTTTCTTCAATTTATTTCTCAAATCTGTTAATTTCAATTTTCTTTTTCTTTCTTCTTTTTTTAAATACCTTGATCTTCCACTCCTCTCAATAATTAATCAATAACCTTGCTGTTAGCCAATTGTCCAATAACTCCTTGCTGTACCATTTCTTTTGGGACTGTAGATACAGTATATGACTCAACGCAATATTGAATATCATAGAATTAATTATACTTTATCGTGACCCACTGATATCTTTGATTTAATAATTTTTCGAACTCTTTAAAATTTACTATTCCATTTGTCGCGTCACGAGTGTCACTAGTTATTTTACGGCAAGGGGTTAACACTAAACCTACCGACGTTATATCTACTAAAATCTAAATATACTCAATAACGACCTTACACAAAGAGAAGTGGCGAGATAAAGAAGATAATTAATTAACTCATTTTGCTTTTTTAAGATAGAAGTGGAATATTTACTTCATGGCTACTCTATGAATTTAGATAATTTTTAGAAAATATTTTGGAATCGGTCTTTTGACCGCCTTGGTAGGTTTAGTGTTAAACATCATTTTTTTACAGTACCTTCAATCTCTCCGTATTAATACATTTATTTCTCACCTGTCTCAATATTCTCAATCCTTTTCTTCCTCAGTGTCCATCTTCCAATTCTCTCAATTTCTGTCTCATCTCTTTATTCCTGGTATATTAGTTCCCCTGAAGATTATAAAAACTATTCGCAGGATCGTCGATAACTCACCGGCCATCGTGTTTCTCAATTAGGTAACGCTCGTGACGGTCTCGCGGATAGCTGCGTTGGGTTAACGTAATTTCGTATAAATCAGGCCCCTCTTTTGCCTCTTGGGACTTCATCTCCCCGACGGGAGGGCCTCTTCCTGCGGCCTTGAGGACGCGCGATCATCGCCACGGTGGTCAAACTCGACCGCTCGTAAACCTATTTATTTGTTTATTTATCGTCCACTCTATTGTCGAAAGAAATAGGAGGGGAAAAAAAGTAGAAGGCAAACCGAGGTCGAAGCATGCAAAGCTTCTTTCGGAGACGGACTTCGTTTGCATAAAATTAAAATCTAGACTCGAATACGACTGGAGTTGTATTTTACAGCAGTTGGCCACCGGCGAATAATTCAACGATGGCCGAGTTTTTAGGTCATTAATGTTGGGATTTCTAAATCACCTTTTACCTGAGTTGCTGAATTTTTCAAAGTGATTTCTGCCGTGGCAGAAAACGTCTTTGGTCTCTGGTAGAATGAGAAGAATAATTTTTTTTTTTTGAGTATTTCGTAGACAAAATTCACTTCTTTTTTATCTGGTTTCAAACGAGACAGGTCAGATGTGTGTATTTTATTCGCTTTGTCCCACGACTTTCTCCTTCTGCGTAAGAATCGCCGTTTCGATCTGAGAACTGTGAGGCTGCTGAGAGCTGAGAGAGGAGGACATTAGGTATAGGAGCACACAGCAGCGTCAGCGATCCATAATTTACCGCTCATAGTATGTTCTCTCTGTCTCTTTCAAGCTGTCTCTCTTTCTCACTTGGCCGTTTGCCTCTAATTTATGTGTTTTTAAAGACGCAGCCTCGCGGCTCCTACAGGATTCAATTTTCGAGGGATTCTCTCGGTCTTCCCTTCTGTCCGACACGCTAATCACGCTGATCGCTTTTCGGTGATGTTCAATTTATTTCTGTCGATTCGCAAACTTTAAGCGTGTTCCTATCCAAGAGACTCGCGTTTCACGATGATTTTCGAGCTGCGAAACTGATAAACTAAGGTTTTAATTGCAATGATGTGTTTCGGAAACTCTCTTGTCAAAAAGTAATGAATTTATGAGGTAGAGAATTATTTGGATTATTTATCATCGTGTATTAATAGTATAAGCTGTGTAGATTTTGTTTAAAGTCGTCCAAATAGCGTAAATTAATTTTAAAGTTAATCGGTACATAATATCTCTGTTATTTTAAATTTCTAATATCTATATGTTTGAATTGTACCTTCAGTGTGGCAAAAGATGTTTTGAAATTATTTTTAAAATTAGTGGATACATAATATCTCTAGTATCTTAAATTTCTAATATTTGTATATTTGAATTGTATCTTCAGGGTGGCAGAAAATGTTTTAAAATTAATTTTTTATATTTCCGTATTTTGGAAATACATTTTTGATAAAGCAGAGAAATTATTTTAGAAGGATACAAAATTATAACAAGTAAATTTAATCTGCCCTCAAATTCCCACAATAATTTGTACATTTGTACATTTCTTAGACAATTAGAAAATATAACATTTCAATTTCCTTGCTTTCTACAGTTGGCAAATGTATTAACGATACAAAAGAAAAATGATTTTAAACAGACAGAAAGGCATGATACGAAATTCATCATCGTTCCAAAGATGCTTTATTAAATTTTTGGCCATACATCGTACGAGACACAAAAGAATTACGTGTGCTCAGATCGATAAGTCTGTGACCGTCTTAAATCGGAATAAATTATTGTACGCGCATTTACATAGCAAGGCAGACCGCCGTTCGTTCGTCCCTCCGAAGAACACCTGGTGCATATACATCGGTGTATGCAAATATTCTTGCTCGAACACCGAAACAATGCTCGTCCACGCCCTGGTGAACCGCCAACGGCGATTCTGATAGAACAAAATATTGCAAATTACATTTATCGAGATGAACGAAGACGAGCACCGAAAGCTTCGTTTCTGGCGAACAGGAATTTCAGAAAGTTCAATGTCACAATGAGATTTCGTAATGTAGAATCATAATTGAATCAATAATATTCCAAGCAAATATTTTTAAATAACTTTAAACTTTCATAATTGTAACGAAGGTGACGTTAATGATAGAATAATTTTCTTATTTAAAATTCGGCCTTAATAAAACGAATTTGGAGTGATAGCATTCCCCATATGACTTTAATGTTACAGTAATTAAATTCATTACCAGAATTAAATTTTCCAATTTTTCCATTATGGTTAGAGAACATGATCGATTGTTTTAACTTTATTTTCTATAAACTTCATCTCTCACACTTTGTCCACTGAATATCTAATTATTTCATACTTCTAATTACTTACACTTTCAATTACACACTCAATCTCAATACCCATATCATTTGACAAGTCCTCATACAATTCTTCTACACAAAGCCACTATAATTACAAAACAAATACCATACTTTATCAATACCCTCAATTAATTCCTCCAAAGACCTCTGATTCTCTCACATCAATAATTCTAGTTCCTTAGATTTTCACAGTCACTCTCGCAACTTATCAAAAAGGTTGTTATTTTGTAACCGTCCAAGCGAACCATGAAATAGATCCGTTACATCACCATTCGAGGGGCATGGATTTTGATCGCTATAAATACCAAGTCGCCCGAAAAGTCTCTATATATCCCCGCCACTAATTATCTCCGGCGATTCCGTCTTCTCGCGTCTCATCCTTGCCGAAGGACAGAAAAGGATGGTAATTTAAAAAGACAAGAAGCGAAACAAAGAAGCAAAGAGTAGAGCACCTATTAAAAGTTCGTTTTCCTAGACAACGCACGAGGGCGGATTGCCACGGGTGCCCCTTAATTAAGGAGACCCGCGTTACAAGAATTTCCGTCGAAGAGTCCAACTTAAGCGGTATTTAATAACGTAACAATTATATGGTAGGCACTAGACTTTCGAAACCGCGTGGCCCATTGGGCCTCATCGGTCCTATCTTCACCCTTCTGACTCCTTCTCCGCCCTCCTTGTACTTCCCTGGTTCCTTCTCTCTTTCTCTGTCTTTTCTCATTTTGTTTTTCACTCTCTCTCATCGTTGTACGGCACACCGAGAAAACTCTCGAAGGAAAGAAAAGAATAAAAACTGGGCCGCAAGGCCCAATTTCGGGAATCGCAGGGTCCCTGTGAACGCGTATATAATTGGTCGTCGATCGGACCCTCCCAGTTCAACGGCTATAAACGTGTGGGCCGTAGGTCCCAAAGAGGGCGGCATATAACAAGGATGATGTCCTGGGACCGATTTGAGGTCTCTTAAAATATTCGCTGCAGCTTCCAACCGATACAAAGCGATACGTTGTACGAAACTCGTGCGCTGTTCGGCTTTGTTCTTTCATCTTTTCATTCTTGGTCATCCTTTTTTTTTTTAATGAACTATATCTATTGAAAGGTTTAACTTTGATGTTAAAAATTAGGGCCTTCATTGTTAGGAACAATTAAGGAGTATTATTTCTTTGAAGTATAATTGCTTCGTCACTTAAAATTTGACAGATGTCTTTGTAAATTTAATTGCAACATTTAATGATAATATCGAGAAAATTTCCAGAGAAGAATTAGAAGATAAATAGCAATTGAAGAAAAAAGAGTCGAACGTCAAGCTTCCAGATAATTATTAACCCCTTCATCCTTCCATCCTTCGGACAATGTATCCCCATCAGATGCCTGACAGCGGCATTCAAAGATTTTCCCGTCTATCAAAGCACGACTTTTAAGACAATTTTACTTCGTCATCATAAAAGCCACATTCGAGACCAAAGGGTTGAAACATAAACCAGTATAAATGCCATCAAACGATACTTAACACACTCATTTCATCTCTACTAAAATCTTCTCCAACACAGCTGAAAATCCTGAACCGAAACGCGGAGGTAGCAATCAGAGAACCGTGAAACGGAGATGGAAAAAAAATGAAACGAAGGCTTCAGGACCGTTTTAAATTCAATCGAGATAATTCCATAAAAATATACACCTCGAACCAGTCAGGAAGTCATTTGTCACCCCTTATCATCTTTTTACGCTACCTCTGGCCCCCGTCTTCCCTTCATCCCTCGGCCTTTCTCGACATTCGCGGCGGAAAGGAATTCTGGCGAAAGAAGCACAACCAGAGGGATCAATTTCGGAAATTATTGTTGGGTCCCTGCGAACGCGTATATAATTGGGCATTGATCAGTCCCGCCCAGTCCACCGGTCGTAAACTCCGTCAGCCTCCGTTTTCTAGTGCGGCTTTAACACATAGACAAAGCCCATTTCGGCCATTCCGTTCTGCTCTGTCCCACAAAAAGAATTCGATCCAACTTCCAGCAAAACGTTTACAACGGAACACAATATAACACCTAACAACCGACCCCGAGAGCACCGGGCTAACCAATTAAAAGTCCAAACGGCCAATTACCCCGTGGATTGTGGTATAGAGGGTTACGACTACCCCTGGAAACTTCAAGGATGTGTTTTTCTTCTATGAAGTTGTTTTGGAAGACTGCTACTTCCGTTTAACCCTGACAGATGAAGTAAGTGAGGTTTTGTACTGTCGATCATGTGAGTTTGATGGAATTTCAAAAGATTTTTTCTATCATTTATTTAGATGAAATAGAAGGGAGGTTTCTTATTGTATTTTTTTTTTATAAGTTTTATAGGGAAATTTGTGTATCTTTGTTGAAAATGTTTAATTTGCAACGAAGAATATTTTTAAAACATAATAAATTTCTTGTCTGATTTCGGAATTATTTACATTTAACACTAGTTTTACGGTAGCCGTCAAATTGGCGGGTTCTTAACTTTTTTTTAAATAGTTTAGAAGTTTATAGAGAAGTAGTACAGTGGATATGTCACGCGTATTTTATAATACACAAATTTCTTTTCAAAGTACTTACTTAACATATTTAAATATACCAAATTTAGTGGCCGCAAATCTAATGTTAAGGGCGTGAATCTTGTATACGGAATTATAGAAAATTCTAATTAGTCTAACTTCATGATAATAGTTTTCAAACTAAAGAAGCGTTGGTCGGGGTACAACGTTTAGAGTAATATATTGTATTTTAGTTGTAATTCTTTGATGTGGCTGTGACAGTTCCGTTAATGCTTGAACATAGTTGAAATTAAAAATGCTAAGTATGCGAAAAAATTGATGAAAATTAATCTCTTCTCAATTTAAACGTATCCTTTCTACAGTAGTATAAATGAAGAGTTGAATACTTGGTAATTTAGATGAACTATCACATAAATCCACGACTGCCAAGATTAATTAATCGATCCATCAAACAGTTGGTAATAATGACTTCGATAACACCGACCCGTGATCCAATTTTGTACTTGAACCATTAATCTTAATGTGTTACGTACCACCCAAGTTGCGCATAATTGAACTTCAGACGGAGATATTGCTCTATGTAAAAATGACTGCTAAATTTCAACTTAAATTATACCTGACGTTAAATTATTCTATATGTTTACCGACGACTTAATTCAATGATACTTAATTAATAGTCAAGAAAGTACTGTCAGTAACTTACATCTCTATTTCGTACACAAAAATAAAATTGATGATCCTCCTAATTTTTAAGATACTCTAGTATATTTGATTACAAACATTTTATTTCGCTAATAAAAAGAACATCTAATTTCGATTTTAATAGAAAAATTGTCACTTCGAAAAGGATAAAGCGAGCGAAATGTCAATGTTAACCCCTTGCCGCACTATTTCTTTCTAACTGCCTCCACAATAATTCAGAATTAAATTGTTAACATAAAAATTGACCAGTGAATCTAGATATATCGTATGATTTAACGCAATATTAATATTATAGCAATCATCTTATCGTATTACAGCTCGCTGATATTTTCAATTTGATAGATTTTGCAAAACTTAAATATTTCCTATCCAATTTATCGCATCACGAGTGTCACTCGTTATTGTACGGTGAGAGGTTAACTATTATTTATTGCAAAACTTTCAAATTTCATATTCTATTTACCACCTCACGTGTGTCACACTTTAATATAGGCTAAGTGGTTAATACAACCCCTTCCCAAATCTCACCATACATCGTTCGTACCTCCCCAAAATTAAAATCACAAGAAATAAAAATAATACAAAACCACCTTCCCAATCCATGATATATTACCTTCAAAATCCCAATAATTACACAGTCTTAAAACTTCACCGTCTAAAAGCAGCAATCATCGAAACCACCATCCACGCTAATGCATCCCCCTAAGATTCCAAGTTGCAGCAACATTTTTGCAACTTGCCCCTGAATACGAAACGTGTGAAAGAAGCCAGCTAGAGCTTGTACAAGAAGAATGAATGTTTTGTTGGTTGAAAGCCTGAGGCAAGGAGAGTTCCGTACAGTGGAAATGCGGTTGCTGCAGACCGGTGGAATCGTTGGGCGTACCTGGTTTTTAGAGACGTTGCTCCCGTCGGGTCGTAAACACAGGGCGCCGGGTTACGAGCTGGGCCCGGGTCGTTTTTCGAGAACGATACATTTCGGTCCGCGGAAGCTGACCGAAGATTCTTGATGAGAATACTGCCCACCTTCCTCTTTCCTTTCGCCTTTTCTCCGACGTCGAAGATACATTCGTTCCGAGAAATGACAGCGGATCGTGCGAGAAAGTTTCAGATACTGTTTATTCGTTTATGGCTTCCATGTTCTACGGTTTACGGCTTATCGTTTCGTATCATTGGATGAGATATACCAGATTGTATGGTAGAATAGTTATGGTGGTGATTGGAAAAAAAATGTTAATATTGAGCGTACCATACACGGTCAAATGACCGGTTGAAGGGGATGACATTTGGAATTTTTTCCATTATTAGATGAAGGGCGTTTTGTCTCTGATATTAAGTTGATAATTTTTTGTACAAAAATGGATTATTAATTTAATTTGATTATTTAATTGTGTGGGATTTGCGATTAGTTAAAACGAGCACAAGTAACAAGGTTAAATAGATTCTTTAGATAATAAAATATTAGAAAATTTATAGACAATAAAGGAATGAAAGAGAAGAAATTTCGAGCAAAATGTTTCAACGAAACGAAAACATTTTGCTGAGAATTTCTCAGGAATAACGTGGAACGAGGGCCCGAATGACGCCTCCATAAATCCCACGTAATCCTCCCTTGATTTCAGGGCCTCAATTCGCGCGATATATTGCGTCGAATTCCGATTAGCTGTCCGTCGAAATTGCCTTCAATTTAGCAATTAACGAGGGGAAGGAGGGCTAATGGGAGGGTAGCTAGACACATCGAGTCCCTTGAGTGACAGCTCTGACCTCTCCCACAAGTCTACGCGCCTCCGACTCACCCCAAGTCGACAATTGAGTTCACTCACACGATCCTGCGTCTATTTCATTGAATTCCCCCGGAATCCATCGTATCTTTCTTCTCCTTTTCGTACGATTATCCAGGTAGAACGTCTACGTTCTGCAGATGTTCGACATGCCAAACATGTGCTGTCCGTCATTGGATTGTGACAATTTAAATCGTTTCCGTGAAGGACTTTGATCAACAGACTTCATCTTAATTTCATTCTTTTATGACGGTATAGAACACGAAGAAACAGATACTAATTGGAATCAGATAAATTAGAGATCCTAAATGACTTAGTTACTTATTTGCAATTTTTCTGACAGTAGGAAATTTCAAATTGTAAGTGCTCTTTGCTTAACATTAACAGTAGAACTGCTGTTTCCTTTCTGACTGAAGTGCAATAACTCAGAATTAATTCCTAAAATAAGAATTTATTCGCAAATTATGTTATGGACGTAATGTTAATAAAATAGAAATAATTACATCGTCCCACAACCCACTAATATTTTACATCTAACATTTTTAATTTAATTTCTGAGTAAAGTTTGAGAACATGAATTTCAAGATCAGAGACGAGTTTGTGTACGTCTTTCTGTAAATGTTCATCGACCTAAAGGTCTAGAATGATGCCTACGCGGTGATAGCGATACTTTTTGAAACACTTCGTACAAGTAACATAGTTTTACGAACCCCGGTGTCTTCGACACGCAGAAACCACCCTTTTCTCAAACGAACATGGGACCACCGCGCAAGGTAGATACTAAAACCCGCAAATTGTTCTGTAACTGCGACACAAAGTGACAAGGAGTCTTTCGGGTTCACAATGACGACAAAAGCGTAGCTACCCAAGGATGATCGTTTCTTGAAACAGAAAAGGGAAAAAAAGAAAAGGAAGAAGAAAAGAGAGAGGGGGAGGAAGAGGCAAGCCTCTTTTTCACCCTGAATGGTCCTTGCATTGGCACGAGAACGAGAACGGAGTTTTCAAGACAGGTAGATAGGTAGGTAGCTGCCACTCGATGCAACAATGGACTCTCAAGTGTCTCTAGAGTTCTCCTCAAGGACTCGAGAAGTCGGATAAATGGACAAGTACCATTCTGGTAGGATACGGATACCTCTGATGGTATTGACTTATTGGACCGTTGGAGTGAACGAGCTGGCAGCGGGAGATTTAGTTCGATACCTACTTTAATGTCTTTAGAAACATGCTCGTTTAAAGCAGTTACCTATGAAGGAATTGTTGATGTTACTAGGCGTGTAATTTACACTTTGTAAAGTTCATTTTGTAAATTTTAACACATTAAACGCCATCGGTATTTCGCTAACTTCGTCACTTCTACTGAAGTGAAATTTTTTCTATCAAAATCACATTTTTATAAAGCAGAAACTATAAAGATTCTGATATATAGATACTCAGCAGACCTTTATTTTTCAAATGCCATTATGTAAATATTAAATATATTAGAAAATTCATAAATATCGCAGTTTAAACGTTACATGAAATTTCATTGAATTTAATAGCGCCGGTCACCGGTGACCCCCATGGCAGTCAACGTGTTAAATCGACATTGTAATCTGTTTTTACAATGTGTAGAAAGTTTGTGAAATTAATATTGATTATCGTAAATTTCCACTTTAATGGATGAATGTAGATGGAAAGTAAAACTATAAACTTAATATTGTAAAATAGATATATTGTGAAATTGATATTGGCAGTCAAGAAAAAAATAAAATTTATAATCAGAACTGACAATTAGATGATGCAAATATAAGGATACTTTGGCGTAAAAAAATAATAATGAAATGGTGCAGAAGTTTGCAAATATAATGCAATGAAGTGAAGAATATATAGAATTGACATTTTCGAAAAGATCTTCATCCAATGTAGAAATCAAGGTATAGGAAAATTTGTAGGGAAACGAAATGTACTCATTTCTATTTGAATGTATAAATAAGTCTTTATTGAAAACATACAAATTACGATAAGAATTTAAATTTATTAAACCATCAAGCTGCCGTCCGTGCATCCCTTATTTGTATTCGATGGATAGCCTCGGATGGGTTATCTCGGACCTCACGCCATAAGTGACAAAAGGCCATCCAGTTATGGTTAGGACTTCACGAGATAAGATACAGAAAATTCTACCAATAAATTAACACCGACAGCGCAATATAACTTCTAACTCCCTTTAAATTCCTCATTATCGCTCGTTGATGTCAACGGGTTAACTCTTTTGCCACGACAAGTCTGAAAAAGAGATTACATCCTTTTAACCATAAATGAATAATAACATTTAATAATTATTAAAAATTTTTTTAAATTAAAAATCTTAATAGAAAAAGTTACGAAAGTTTTAACACAAAGCCTACCCCACAAATGTTATCAGCACCCCAAACTTGCAGTCCACTCAATTCGACTAAATCACGCCACAGCAACTAAAAAAATTTTTTAAAAATTCTCCCAATCGCGCGACATCGCAGTGAAGTCGAATTCAAAAATTAACAATAGTACCGATCGTAGAAGGACAAAAATTCTTATAGTCGGCGACGTTGATCTCCCAGTTGTAAGCGGTAATCGCACACAAAAGATCGATCTTAAAAGACCAACCGTAACTGACAGAACACTGTCCAGGTATTACCTAGGAATTAACCAGCCAAGTCGCGCCAAGAGGTGCAGTTGACAAAACTTTTCTGTTGTCCTCTCTCTTCTTCCCATTATACCGCTGAGCCTTTTCCCGCGCCATGGGTAAATCTCGTAAAGAGGAAACGTCAACGGTGGTCCACCCGAGGCGGAGACACTCTTGTCGGCTACCGTGCGGCTCTATCCACAGGGGGTCTGTCGTTTCTTTCTTCTCGTCGCTGCCACTTTTTGATTGCTAGCTTCTCGCAGGAATTCGGCCACAAAAGATCGTTAGCGGCGAACGCGTTTGAGGGACAGTGGCCGTGACAAATTTTCTGGAGTCGCGTTCGACGGGGGATGAGAATGGGATCAGGGGTTGTTGAGAGATTGCGCATGGATTTTGTGGAAGAATGGTTGGTGAAATTTGTTTGGAATAGTTGCTTATATTTTACGTATCTTTTTTCATTTTGAGAAAGGTAGATTAGGATCCACTATTTTTTACAATTAATCTCCGTAGTTTATAGGAGATCGATAGAATATATAGATATTTTTCGTTCGTCTTATAAAACAGAAGTTGATATTTTACCTTCCAAAAATGGGATACCATCGCATTCAAAATTAAACATCTTCCGTGTTTCTTGACCGATCATGATGAAACTTTTTTCTACGTCTTCCTGAGACCTCAGGCTTTCAAACTACGTGTATAAAATCGTTGTACAACGGTTAGATATTTTATGAGGCTCTTGAGAAGAAAGAAGAGCATCTCAAGTTTAAACAAATGAAGATAGAAAACAATGCTTTTCTTTCCCGTTCGTCTTTGACATCTTGTGATTTTTTGTTTTCTATGACACTTATTTAATGTGGTTAAATATTAGTTTCATTGTCGGTAGTTCCAGTGTCAGTCAGAAATGAGAGTAGTTTATTTAACTGTTTGATAAACTGTTTATTATATAGGTCATGAAAATTGTATCTAATGAAACAATATGGATATCATAGAAATGGCAACTTCGCATTCATTCTCTTACAAATCTCATAACCTCCGATGAAAGCGGTACAACCCCCTTCCATCATATCACTCATGGTCCCCAGGACCACCTGACGTGCACAATAGAAAATTAAAGGACACGATCGTACGATGTATATCGTGGATCTATGCCACGATGTAGACTTCCACGATAACATACGAGTCCCCTTAGAATTCTAAAAGGTATCGATGTTACCACCCTGTCAAAGCACCACCGACTCCCCATACGTATTCCATCTCGAAAAGGTTGGAGAACTTCGAAGGAAGAGAGAAGGATCTACCCTCAAAGGACATACACTAGAAAGAAGAAGGACAGAGGATAAAACGGAAGAAAACGACAACGGTGCCAAGAGGAAAAGAAAACGGGCAGATCGTGAAATAAAAGCGACGAACTCCGAGAAAGAGTACGAGAGTGTCAGCGAAGGGAAGAGGAACGAGAGGGTGGTCGTTAAAGAAATAAAGGAAAAGAGAAAATCAAAAAGCCAAGGTGTATGCAAGTGTCTCGATTCGACGGCGCTTCAAAGGCGTCCGAAGAAATAAAAACTCGGCTCGCGGCTCGTTGGCAGAAAAAGGAAGGAAAGCCCGCCTCCTCGAGGGCCCTCTTGAACCCTCGTGGACACGCCGCCATAATAGGCGGCGTCTTTACGATTAGCATTGTGAGTCTCTCGATGAATGTGATTGTTGTCTAAGCGGTGCCCTGTCGTACCGTATACCGCCGGACTCCGAGATGGGGGCCAGTGTGGGCCCATACGGCCGCACAAGGCCTCGTGCTGGGCCCACAATGCGCGCTGCTATGCCAAGCACGCGTCCCTTGTGTTGCGTGAGCGCTCGCGCCTGCGTCCGCGCGCGCGCGACCTGCGTGCCTATATTTATAATGCATTATTTACAACTACAAGCCCTCGGTATTCGTGCATCTCTCTTTTTAACATTTCTCTCCCTCTTTCTCTCGGTCCCTGGACGTCCTCTCTGTCCTCTGCACGAAAATGATCGGAGCCGTAGCAAGAGCTGAGGCGGTTCTTTTCTTCTCCTTCCTTCTTCTCCGTTCTTGCATCTTGTTCTTGCGTCGGTCAAGCCTTTTTCGGCTTTCTTCTCTTCCCTCGATACTCTTTTCGTTATTGTTGTTCCTCATGACGATGCATCGCTCGATCGATGGAAGGGACGTTTTACTGCAGTTCTGCTTGTATCCCCATTGCTTTCGGACTGTTTTGTCGAAGCGGCGTTTAAAAGCGACAGGATACTCGTTCCTCTCGCGCGATGGGTTGAAAGGCGCTTAAGGGTTGAGCTTTCGTAGCTTTTGTTCACGTATGTGCCAGAAGTCTCTTTCTGTTATTTGCGATTGCTTTAGAATGATGTTTGCAGCGACGTTTGAACCGTAATGGTCTTTTACTTTGGTCTTTTAATTTTAGTTGCAAATCCTGCTCAGACTTTCGTCCTTAGGTTATTTCTTTTAAATATTTATTACATTAATATAATTATTTTGCCAAGGACCTACTTTAGGTGGACTACGAATTATTGAAGCTGTGATAAATTAATTAATAATTCCACCCATAGCATTTCCTCAAGTCGGACATCTTCATTAACATTTCCCGCGACTAAAAAAATTCCAAAATTCTACGCCATCACATTTCTTCAAATCATTTACTCCTCCATCTTTATCATCCCCCATTTATCAACACCCCACTGCTCCCCCATCACAGTGGATACGCATCATAGGAACATAAACCCAACCCCTTTTCGTCCTTCCTTCATAACCTTCCACCATAGACCACCATGGTATTGTATTCGCATTCACCCCTCTTCAAACCCCCTTATTTTATCCCAACGGCGCCCTCACGACGGCACACGTGCCCGATTTAGCACGGCACCTCGCCATCTTGCGTTTCATGGGCCTCCCCCATACAAATCCCCCTGGGTTATACCCGTAAGAACCCCCTTGGGACTCAGTCGATTGAGACAACGAACCCCTTGGTGATCGATCGATCTCATGGAAATCTTATCTTGCGACCGATCCAACCACCGACACCTTTTCGCTCTCTCTAGGACGTGCTACGGGAGAGAGTTGAGAAAATATTGTATTACCTGCGGCTGTGCCCTCTATTGGCTGTAGATTCTGACAGATAACTGTAATAGGCTTTTAAAATGTTTATACTCGTCGGGACTTCCGTCCGTGTTTCGCCAATAATGGACGTGGTGGCCGATGTATGGTGAGGCTGTTTGAAGAAAGTCGCGCGCGATGTTTAAGAGAATTGGTGGGTGGTTGGTATAGCAATTGGACGTTTTAGACATGGCAGAAATTTCTCTTAAGGATTATTGTTAGTAGTGTATTATTTTCAGGTGCTTTTAATGTTTCATTTGAGAGAGCTGGGTTGAGCGGATATTGTAAATGCTTTGCAACAGAAAAAATATTATTCTGTAAATTATTATTCTCTGATAGTTTGTGTCCTTTAGAAGAAATATTTTTTTGAAGTTTGTGTCGCATAGGAAATTTTTAAGGTGGTGAAGTTAAGCAAGGGTAGCAAGGCTGCGTGTTATAGTATTCAAAATTTGGTGTATCTAAAGTTATATTACTTATTTGATAAAAACTTGATAGTGTGGTTGCAGATACTTGACAATTTGCTGATTTTCTAAATAAAATACATGCGCATATCCAAAAATTGACTCTACATCATAGTTCGAGTACCGCTGATGCAAAATACAAATTCTGAATCATCTCAGTAGCTATTTTAATCATATAGTAATTTATAACTAATATCTCTCAAATTATTAAATTGAAAGTTACAAAATATTCTCAAATTTTACTTATTCTTATAATGTTTACAAAACAGGGTAAACCTTTTTACATTTTTCTTTTATTATTGAAGACCTAAAGAGTCTCATCCAGTAGATTTCTTTTTAGTTTAATAGATTCGAACCTGTAAATTTTCCTCTGCTTAATTCTCAACCTTCTAAAAGTCACTGAATTTTATTCATAACTAAAAAGAGTAGCCAGTCTTCAAATAATTCTTCCAAGGAAAAAAAAAGTGGGACTTCTTGAGTCCTTGTATATTTTATAAATATTCATACGAATATTGTAATATCCGTTGATATTCCATAGAAACAAATACTGGGACCACCGAAACGTTAATTATACAACGTTCGTCTAGGTTTCACAATTTTTCCGTGACCCTTGCTTCGATGGCAAATGGCAGGAAAGCGCGGTGACACAAAATGGATACGTTACTACGGCGCACCGTCGTATTTCTATTTGGTATGCACAGTTCATCGAAAGAGGAAGGATACTAAATTCCGTTCGTTCTGCCATTTATAAACGAATGTACGGGCATGAAAACCGACACTCGAGCTCGCTCGTAAGGTCTCTTGTAAAGTTAAACTCCTAGGCGTCGGACAAGTTCCACGTGTCGAAAGATACCGCGAGTATGAAATTGTTATCTGCCTCTGCAATTAACAAAGTAATTTCCTGGGAGAGAAGATATCAAAAACTTTCATTCGTTTTTATCCATCTTAGTGACTTCATATCATTTTAATCCGAGAGTTAGAAGAGAGAGGTTGGATAAATTTGCAATTTAACACTAGAACTACTAGAGTTAAATCTAGGATATTTAAATATTAAATAAGTGCTGTGGCAAAGGAGGAATCAAAAGGTGGAAAGGATGATCTATTCATTAATGTATGCTTTATAAGATAGATGTGGAGTATCTAGTGTAGGGCTTCTTTACTTTGAAGAATTTTTCTCAGTAGTTAGTATCCTGTCGTTTAACTTTCCTAATAATTGCAGCACTAATACCGATCCTTTTTTGTACATATTTCTTTTTTCAGCTGTTTGTTGTAATACCATTTTCAGCGCAAAGTATACAAAGGTTGGAAGGATTTTAAGGAGGGTGGATACTTCCTGTGTCTGCTCATAGCTGTCTATGAAATTTATGACAACAGATTCAAGTAAAACTAAGGTAACAATTTCTATAGAATATGGATTTCGTTTTTTGACAAGCCATACAGATTTCTCCGTTCCACTTAAATTCTCCTAGTACAGAACTGTATTTGTCTATAATAAAACAATAATTAAAATCATTTGTAAAATTCTTATGTATAGCATATTATAGTATTAAAATACATTCTCATTCTAATCATAATTTAATTTTCTTTTCAGCCACGTCACGTGAGATTTTCCTGACGACAGAATTTCTTCTAAGCATCACAACAATCAAATACAAAAGAATCCTCACAAAATTCCCCCTTCCAATCATCCCCATCAAATTACTTAAGTTACCAATTCATAAATCCCTTTTAATTGCTCGAATTAACAATTACCACATAAAATCCAATTCCAAAGAAAGTCACAACGAAAATTCTCCAACTGATGCAAGGTCCGGCTTCCGCTCTGGTGAAACCAGGGGGACTTCCGAGGGCTCGATCCTCCGGCAGATCGTCGAGACAGCACGTATAGTAGAAGGGAAATAAATAAGTTGGTAGACGTTTTACGGTTAATTATCGCCACGTAGGGCCGACAGTTTCACGTGACTGACCGACGAGACGGACGCGAGAATGCACAAGAACGAGAGAAGGAGAGAGAAGGATACGGACTTCAGAGTGGGTGGCCGTCGCCTCAGATCCTAATCTTCTGGTTTACGGGGTCTTGTCCTTCCCTCCTTCGCTGGCGACCTTACCCGCGTATGCATCCCTCGCGATGTCGATCCTCTTGCTCGGCTTTTCTCGAAAAATGAAGAACCTACCCCTCTGTGCACCCCTTCTTTTCATGCCTTAACAGTGAGAGTCTATTTGGAACATAGGACAGGAAAAATCGGAGACTTTTGGAGGCAAAGGGGGTGATTCTCAATCTAATTGTTTTCTAGGTGCTTTGAGATAGTTTTTCTGTAAAATAGCACAGAAAAATTTGAGACTTTTGGAGGCAAAGGGGATGATTCGCAATGTGATTGTTTTGGAAAATAGTGACGAAATTCTTAGAAATATTCTGAAGTACACTTGGTGACTGATAGAGTGATTGTTCTTTTTTTGATGAAAGTTTGAAGGAATAGAACGAATAAGTAAGAGTTAAATAAATAAAAAATTTGGAGAAGGTTGTAAAATAACAGCATCTGTCTAGAATCGACTTCTAAAACTCGCGATTTTCGGAGAGAAATTTCTATCCGTACCATTTTAAGGTGCCAAGGTACTTATTCATAATTAATACTACTGACAGGCAGTGGGCCGCGATATTGATGAATGTATTAATTAATTGATAGCGTGTCATAAATTGATTTATAGGACGTTATAGAAATCTCTACGTGGGATGCTGTTCTTCATTCACATTCAACAAATATAGCAAAACGCGTAGGACACGATTCCTGAAAATATCCAAGCCTTTATTCAGTGGCAAATAACAAATTATTTACATCACATTTCTTCAACCATAAATCACGACACAATCTTCCCATCTTCTCTCTCTTACAAAAGTTTAATTCTCAACCACTTATAATTCTTAGGCATCATCTTCTTCTAAACTTCTAACACGTTGATATCAAATTATTACCGTGCTATTAATATTACATTAATTTACAATCTATATCAGAAATGTAGAACAGATCGTTATTTCAAAAATCAATTCTGATTTGCCGCGTATAAACTTCTAAAAAAAATGGTACAACAAGGGGTTAATCGCATCTCATTCCTCGGGCCTCCATGAAGCCTAATAAACACATCCGAAAAAGATCCACGAATACATCTTCATCACAACGAAACCTTGCACGTCCCCTGAAAAACGGCGTAAAACAACACCTCGACGATGAGGCCATGTCGCGAGCGATCGAAACGCACCGAGGGGGTTAAAAGAAAGCGAACGAAATCCTCCCCTCCGGCCGTCGAGCGATTTTTCGTGGTGGTCCCACAAGGTAAGATTGGGAAACGCCGGTCCAGCACGTCCGCCTTTCTTCTTCCTTCACCATCGCCACACCGCATTACCTTTTCTTCTCGATTCCATCGCAACGCGAAGAGGAAGAGACGGCCCGTTACGTCGTGCGCCGAAAGAAGGTAAAAAGGAAAAGGAGAAAATAAAAAAAAAAGAAGGTAAAGGACCCAAGAGAAGAGAGAGAAGAGTGTATAGGGAGGACCCAGTACATCCTTGGAGGATATTTGCGCCGAAAGCGGTATGAGCAGCAGATTGACGGGCGACCACCCGGACCAGAATGGGTCTTGCGTGGTCCCCGAACGGCGACAACCTTCTTTCTCTCCTCTTTTCGCTCTTTCTTCGCCCTCGCGATTTCTTTCTCCCTCTCCATCCCCCTTCGCTCCTCCATCTCGTGCCCCGTCGAGTCTCATTGTCCGTCGTGAAGTGCAACGATGCTCGGATCTTCTTCGAGGGAGTTAACGATGGCCTCTCGCGGCTTCGGTAGGTCTCGTTTTCGAGAGAACGACTCTTTTATGTATCTACTCCGTCCTACACGCGGTAGTTCGTTGGTTCGTTGTTCCACGGGGAGAAAAAATAAGAGGTTGCTCGCGAGACCGACGAGAAATGGCTGGTTTTATTTGGCGCGCGAACTTGGTTTACGCTTTTGGTAGCGGGCTATTCGATGGCTACCTCGTATGGGGAGAAACTAGATCGTACAGTCGGGACTGCTGGATCGTAAACGATGAAATTTATCGTGGCGATAAAAGTTCAAGAGTTATAGGATCCAGAGAGTATTTAAGCTTTGGAGGAGGAATTTGAAGTTGTTGGGTCCGTGGACGTTAAACGGTGAGGGTGAAATAGTCCTTGAAAGAGTCCTTGATTTCTTTGATTCTAATTTATATCAAATATTATATATGGTCTGTCTTCTTTGATAAGTGTTAGTTCTTCAAAGTTATTTCAACAAATTTTTATTCAAAGGAACAAAAGGGAGTATTCAATCTTTGGAGGAGAAATTTGAAGTTGTTGGGTCCATGAAAGTTAAACGGTGAGGATGAAATACTTAGTCCTTGAAAGAGGATGAAGTCTTTGATTCTATTTTATATCAAATACCATATATAATCAATGTTCTTTCATAAAGGTTAGTTCTTCAATGTTATTTCAACAAATTTTTATTCAAAGGAACAAAAAGAGAGTATTAAATCTTTGGAGGAGAAATTTGAAGTTGTTGGGTCCGTGGAAGTTAAACGGTGAGGGTGAAATAGTCCTTGAAAGAGAGTGATATCTTTGATTCTATTTAATATCAAATACCATATATAATCTGTCTTCCTAAATAAGGGTTAGTTCTTCAAATTTATCCCAACAAATTTTTATTCAAACTTGTAACATTATAAATTCCGTTCATCGATAATAATCTCACAAATTGACTGATCTACAATTTTATTCCCTCGTCAAGGGATCAATTTCCGGATTAAAATTTCAGCTAGCCCTATCCCAGTGGATTCTCACGATTCTCCAAAGTGATCGTCGTATCATTGATTCGCCCTAGTAATAGGAGTACTCGTGTCTGAGCCATCTATCCGGATTTATCCCCCAGGAGGTGCATCCGGCGACGTCTTCGATGCGAGAAGAAGAGAGAGCGCGGAACCAGTTCGTCAAATTTTCGGGCCGATCGAGTGCGCAACAATAAAACGTCAAGGACGACACGAGGGACCACCGTTCTGGTTCCTCGGCGGTCCTCCTGTCCCTATCCTCCTTCGGGACGGTCCTCTGGCCTCGAGGATCTCTGTCGGACGAAGGAGGGACACGCGGCAGAATAAAAACTCACCGAAGTCGCATATCTGCTGGACCACTGTCACCGGTCAGAAACAATTAGGCTTTCGTGTTGACGCCGGTAAACGTCGTCGATGAGGACTTTTTGCCGGGTTTGAAGACGAGGAAAATAATTCAAATATCGGCAGACCAGATGCTGTCACTTTGCAGTTTTTTTTTTATCTGAAGATTAATTTAAAATGATGATGGAGATATTTGACGGTTTTTTTTCAAGATAGACAGAAATAGTAAATTTCTGGAGAGACAGTGATGAGATTATTTGATATGATGGTAATATTTGACAGTGATTTTTGTCAAGGTTGAGAAGAGATGTCAATGAGAGAGAGAATTGGCAGAATTTTAAATAAATGAACGTCATAATTAAATTTAATAGATATTAGTAACAAATCACTTGGCAGATTCATGGCATTCTAAGTTTTGTAGTTCGTGGCTCCGTTGTATTATAAATTTCCAAACATGTAAAAAGACTCAGAAAACAATTACTTAATAATGTGAACATTTACTGATGTAATTAACAAAACATTCTCAACATTTGATCACAGTAAAACAGATATTTCAAAGTCACAAAAACTGCTCCCCCAAACTCCCCCCTCCAAAATACAAATAAATCCAAATTGTGAATTTAGGAATATGATCATAAAAGATTCAATTATCACCGGTGAAAATTATCTTCCATTATAATTCAATAGTCACTTCACCATTCATAATCTCAATGCATAAATCCCCCAACCGTACAATTTCTCTCCAACCTCATCATCTCCAACCCCATCTCCAGTTCAGGAAAGCTCAGCCATCCCGTCGAATCCTTATTTAACTCTTATCTCTCTTCCATGGCGAATAATTCAGCACGAAAAAGGACAAGAGTATATTTGGTCACTTGACCATATTCCCTTACGCCTCGTTGCAGCATCGAGATATCCATGGGGCCCCCGAAAATCCAGGGCCCAGAAAGCACACTCTCGTGTCCGCTCTCGTCTCCTCGTCGTCGCACGTGTGGTCCCACCGGCGTAGATCTAGTCTCTTGTCACGGATACGCGTTGCATCTCTCTTCCACGTTTCACTGCACGTCTTTGCATCTTCGTTTCGCCCGTTCTTGGCTTCGTGTTATCTCGTATTCTTCCGATGTTTCTACCCCGTGTTTCGTCCTGACGCTCGGGTTAGCTTCGAGAAATCGCGTGGGCAGGTAATCGAGTAGGGCCCTCGCGAGAATTTAAGATCGTCGTATCCAGGTTCTTGCGCTTAGGCCCCGCCACGTTGTCGCGAGATTAAGCCTCGATTCTCGCTCGCTCTTGCTTATTCTTCTCTCCCGTGATCAGGGAGGGTAGACGTCGCTTTTACCAGACATACCTCGCTTGTTTTTCGTAAATCCGTCTTTTCGGCTTGAAAATCGTAAAGGTATTTTTAAAATGGACTTTTAGATGGATGAAGAAGCTTTTTTTTCCGTACAAAGTATAAATTATTTTTATTACTCAAGCAAAGACAACTCATTTTAATTCACTTCGGTGTATTAAATTAAAATCTTCCAATCGAAGTAAAAAAGCTTAACTTCTGAAAATGTGAATTTTTTTGCTCCACACCGCGAGTCCGTTCAGGTAAATTCTGATGACGAAAGACACCAAGAAAAAGAAAGGTTCAAGTAAGCCAGCCACAAAAACGGCAAAATCGGCATCATCCTCTTCTACCATCCGTGAAACTTTCCGCCACGTCTGGCAAAATTAGCCTGTCTCCCAATACCAGAAGTCCCAAGCCGGTCTCGAATTCTATCAGCAAGTTTTTCCACGGCCGTCAAACAAATCCCCGTCAACGTTCCTCGACATAGTTACCGTTATCTCGATCGAACGGAGGAAACGTCATCGGTAACGTTCTCCTCTCGATCTCGGTTGCAAAAAGCACCGTTTTGACGAGGGTGACACGAAAGGAATATCGGACCACCTCGAGTATACATAATACGTGGTAGTTTCCATCTTCTTTCCATCTACATCCATCCCTACTCTCTCTCTCGTCTCGTTTCGTCTCGATCATCGAGAAAGAAAAAAAAAAGGAATTCTCCAACGAGAAAGAGAGGTCTTCTCCCAACGATCGTCGTCGTTCGGTTCGTTCCTTCCAGGAGGATTACAGGTTTGCGGAGAGATCAAGATCGGAGCTTTCGGTGGTGATCGGATGGACGGACGGATGGACGAGAGCAAACCGGACGGTTCCCACACGCCGCTTAATTGATCGATTCGAAAATCTCGCTGATCACTCGAAGGATCTGCTCGAGCATTTACCGTAGATCGTGTCCAGATCTTCTTCGACCAGCCAGTCTTTACCCCGTCGCTCTCGAATTCTCAGGAGTATAATAAATTCCTGCCTTCTTTTCGCTCGGTCTCCTGGGCCTTGTCGTTTACTCGGGGCCTTTCCCCCTCTACCTTTCCACCTCACGCTGCTGTGGCTTTTTGGCTAAAGATCGCGGGTACGAAGCGAGAGACGAAAACTGGCGGAAGGGAAGAAGATGATCGAATGGAGGATGGGAGAAAGCGTGAAGGGAATAATCGGGAGGCAGGCCGACCGAATATTTCCTAAGATTATGACGTCAGGCTGCCAGTTAGCTGAGGCTTACCGGTGTAATCCCTCGTAATGCCCGCCGGTCCCTCTTCCTTCATCGTTGGTCCTCCTTTTCAGATGGCCGACGTTAAATATACGCGGGGAGGGATCTTCTCACGTGGAGGATTCGAGGTAAGGTTGACGATGGGGTTAATAGATGATGATTTAAGGATTCTGTTAATGTGTTTTGATTATTTTGTTACTGACTTCCGTTTAACCCTTTGGCTACGGTCCTCTGTAGTGTCGCTACTGATTTGACCCTGTGTTAAAAGGGTACATATTGTTCGTGGACTATTTATATTGGATGAAAAGAGACCTTTCTTCTATACTCCTTTAACCCTTTTAGCGCCGACCGAAAAAATTGATTGAATTAATGACAGATGTAATTGCGAATAAAAAGAAGTGTATTTACAATTATCGGTGGTACAATTACTGATATCGTATTGGAAATGGAATATTAACCCTTCGATGCCCAGTGTTAGCACGAATGCTAACGACGATATATCGTCGTCCGGCATTAAAATGGTTAATATGTACAAAATTGGATAATTTAATTCAGCAATATCGCATTAATAATGCGATTTTTGTCGATTATATCTGAGGCTTTTTTCGTAAAGGTCAGATATTTGGACGTTGGGGGTGAAAGCATAGATGTGATATGATGAGCTTTGAAATGAGAAATTTTATCGTGGAATTTATCAATTTTGTATGCACAGTGTTTCTAAGTTTGTCTGTTAATCATAATTTCGTTGTTGACATTTTTTCTGTGCTATCGTTTAATTCATTTCCTCGTCAACCTTGTCAAGTATTCATCGGCTGTTAGCGCGACGAGGCGCATTGTCTTCGTTCAACCGGAAATAAATCGAATGGCGTACGATCGTTAATAACCGTCTCTCTTCTTGCGCTGCTCGCAGCATGATTTAAACGAGTATGTAATCGAATTCAGGAAGTGCATAAGCTCTCAACGATGCACACGTTCTCACTACACAAATGAGAATCTTGAGGATCCATCGAGAAAGTCGTAAATGGAAACTTTGGCGGAAGAGAGTCCAGTAGGTCGGTTAAAACCGGGAACCCGATAAATTTTGAATCTTTTGTCGGCGCTAACAACCGCAGGACAGTTAGATCCTCTCTTGGAAAAATATTGGCAATAAATATCCGCCGATTTGATTTAGTATCTCTGATTCTAGCCGGCGCGTTACGCGCCTTTCTTTGGTGGATTTCATGGAGGAATGACTACTTTAGGGATTATGTGCCATTGAAATTGTTAATGTGATTCTACCCTGTTGATATTAATGAGGAAAAATAAAAATACAATAAAAACGGTAGCTGTTGTTAAATGATCACTATAAATTCAACTAATTGAAATAAGTTTGTAAGTGTTTTTAAATAAAATCCACCTGCTCGACCAAATGAAGGAACCACCATTGATATCCCCATAAATTGAGAAATCAGATTCTCCAAAATCAAGTTCCTAAAATCTGTACCCCTCCAAAGGAGATGACGCAGAAAGGTGTCGAAGGAAGAGAACGAAGGAGAAGAAGAGGAACATTAAGGAAAAACAAAAAATATCAAAGCAAATGGAGATGGAAGATGAAGAGGAAGAAGGAAAAGAATGACACACTGGAGGGAAGAGAAAAATGAATCCAAAAGTAAGAGAAATAGGAGGAAGAAGAAGGAAGATGAAGAAAGAACGAGGAACACGAAGACAAACGGAGATCAAAAGCGAAGGAGAAGAAAGTGAAGAATAACACCCTGGGCGAAAAATGAATATAGGAAGAGAAGCACGAGGAAGAAGAAGGAAGAAGAAGACGTAGAAGAACATGAAGAAAGAACTAAGAGAACCAAGGCAAGCCGAAACGAAAAGCGAAGAACACAGTGGACGAAAGTTGAAAATGAAGTTAAACGAAGAGAAGTAGGAGGAAGAAGAAGAAGAAAAAGGATAAGGTTTAAGGAGAAGAAGAAGAGGAAGTAGGCAAAAGACGAGGGCTTCGAGGAGAAGGATTTTCGCGTGGGTGTCGCTCGGTGGGCGTCGCGTCTGCCTCGTCGAGAGTGCGGCTGACCTCTGACCTCCTCCTCGAGCACTTCCACTCCTTCCACCTTCCTTCGGTTCCCCTATGCGAGGTTCTCTCGCATGCAGATGTTAACTCGCGTACACAGGCTCGCGCGAGGGAATCCAGTGCGAGCCAGGAAGACGAACGAAGAGAAGGAGAGGAGCCCGCACCGAGGGAGAATCACGCGTGCAATTATCCTACGCGTGCGTGGGCGACCCCTTTCCACCTCCACCCCTCCGCCCCCGTCACCTTTTGCCCCCTTCGTCTACATTCTGCCTCTCCCCCTCCCATTTGCTTTCTTCCCTCAGCCCCCTTTCTCACTTTTCTCTCTATCTGTCTTTCCATTTCTTCAATCTCTCTTCTCTTTCTATTTCTTCTCTTTCATTCTCTCAACTTCTCTTCCTATTTCTACTCTTTCTCTCTATCTTTCTTTCTATTTCTTCCGTTTCTCTCGTCATTCGTGATTTCTTCTCTCTCATTCTATTTTACTCCGTCTTCCTCTGCACTCGGTCGAAGACGTTCCGGTGAACACAGGACGAGCACTCGTTGCATAATCAGATTTTTCTCCCTCTGCCTCGTGACCCCCGACCTCCCGCCTTTCAACGTTCCACCGAGTGTGTGAATCTTTCCTCCCCGGTAGTTGAGAGATTTTTCGCCCCGGGTAGCTGAGCTCGATGCCACGAGGAGAGAATGAATCGTTCTCCTGTCTTCCTGATTCCGTTGGGATTAGAATAACGACGAATTGTTTCGGGGGAATTCGCGATTGCATGGAATGCGCGACTGTGCTGCGAATGGTGTTCGATAATGCTCGTTTGCGGCATTCTTGTACGTGGAATGCTGTAGGGCTTCGTATCTCGGATTCTTCTTCTTGTGGATTGTTTTGGAGGATCTTTATTTCAGCGTGAAATGAGAATCCTCAGTGTTGAATTGGAGTTGGATTAAAGTAAATGTTTTGGAATTCATTCTTCAATTGTGATTTTTAGGACATTTTTTCATAGATACATGTTTAACTGTACAACTACCAAGGTCTGGTTGCTTTGTTGTTTTTAAAGAGTTCTCTAAATTCGTAGGGTAGACGTACTATAGATATTCTACATTTGTCTCGTGAAATAGAATTACTCTTTCACTAAAGTTCTTATGTAACATAAATGAACATGCTAGATTTAACGCTAATAGTAGTAGTGTCAACGAAGAAACCATTTACTTCGATAGTTTTATCAAAATTCATTGCAAAGCCACCCCTTTGTCACGTAACACTGTGACTAGCATCATAAAAGTAAAAATTTCATCTTAACAAAAATATTTAATAGAAATAGAAATTTTCTTTAATAGAAATAACCACTAATAGAAATTTTAAGATCGACGGTACCCCTTTTCAACTACTGTTTTCCTCATTTATCCAAAACCACAAATTAATCAACACCTCTCCCTTCCTTACAGTCCCCATTCAGAAATTCCGCTACCTTTATCCAACAAACCCTCATTAATTCCAACTTCGCTTTTCAACCTATAAAAAAAAAGAAATTCTTTTTCATATCCCATCGCATACCGAATACAACGAACCCCCTAAAAACTCCACCAATTTCCTTCTTCCCATATCGCACCAGGTATCTTCGATAAAAGCGACGATTTCCAATTCAACCGGCAAGAGGACCGGCTCCTTCGTTACAACCTGATATCTCGAAATACTATTTTGCCCATTCCCAGGGCACACGCGGCGATATATATGCGAGATAATAACGGGTGTCTCGAAGGACTTCCAGCACCGGTTGGCGACACCGGCGACAAACTCGCACCGCCGGAGGCGGCCCCATGGTATCGTCTTCGTGCTCTCCGAGGTGGGACAGGCCGCACCGTCCCCCCGTAATTAACGTCTTGGCGCACCCACGTACGTGGAGATTCCCCTGTGTAGGATCACGTATGCTCGTGTCCTTTCGCGTATCTACACGGGGCAATAAGTATCGCCACCTGAAATTACCGATTTCTTCGTCGTTGCATGGGGAAGATGTCGACTGGTTTTCTCGGTAGGTTTAGTTTCCTTAGTATGGAATATTTTGGTGTCGATTTCGATGTTTGATGGGGAATTAATTAATTGTTGGAGTTAATTGAGGTAATAGTTTTTTGGAGAGTGTATTTTTGCGGGGGTGTATTTAACACTTTGTTGTATGATTTCTTTTGTGATTGTCACCGCAATAATTCAGAATTAAATTGATTAGTGTTGCAAGTTATTGATATTTTTAAGTTGATTGGGCTTGCAAAACTTACAAATTTTCTGTTCCATTTATGGAGTCAGAAGTGTTACTCATTATTGTATGACAGGGGGTTAATAGGTTTCTTTGAGGGCGTAATTTCCTTGGTGTGGAATATTTTGATCGTCGCCATTAAAAAGTACACATGTTCTCCTATTAATTGCTGAGTTTCTCAGTCAGCCAACGTCTTACTTTCACTCAAGCTTCAGGTAGAAAAATAGAATTACCACAAAATCCAATTTCTCTCGCTGTATTTACAGTTGACAAAGAAGCAATAAACTACCTCCCTGTTTTCCTCGCAGGTGGCATTTTCTTGTCTCCATGCGTTCACTCTGTTCTTTCGACTTCACTTCTCTCTACGACGACCCACATCTTGGCAGATCAAACCTGCAATTTCTCCGTCGGGAAAGACAATTGCGTGTAACGCGTCGAGCGACAGAAGAGAAAAGATCACGGTGTGATTAATTACGAGCGACTCCTCGCCCGTTGAGCGAGAAACTATCAAATGGTAATTGATTTTGCGAGGATCTCCTATAACTGTACTTCAAACATTTTTAATTTATGCAAATGTATATGTACGTAAATATTTAATCCTGTATAGGTGCACTTGAACACTTCTTCGTTAACAAATCAATTTGTGAAGGTAACTTGAATGCCTTATTTTAGAGTGTGTGATAATTTTCATCAAGTATGAAATTAATATTTATTCACTTACCTTATTATTTACTAGAAATTATCATTCTCCAAATATTTAGCACTTGATCTGCCAAATTAGCCAAAATGGTTCTCCGAAACTTCTAATATTATATTTGCTAAAATATTTCACGTCCATCTTGCAAGATGCAAGAAATGTCACAGATAAGAATTTTTTATTTCCTAAATTCAGAAATCTGCATATTAAATTCCACTCTCTCTAGTATTTAAAAATTATCATATATCAACTTATTCTTCTTCTGAAATAACACAACAACGGTTCAAATCCTTCCAACTGATAATTTCCCAGTTGCAATAACCCAAACCATAACTCATCAATCCACCAGCACCAAGTCCACCCCATATTCCCACGAAATCCTAAAAAGTATCAAACCATCATCCTCTCGCGCATCGTTTTCAGCACACGTCTCGCCGGGGTGATTTCACGCATAACGCAAACGAACCACGCATTCCTTCCACCTGTAGACTATAGAAAAGAATCCCAAAAAGGAGTCGGAGGTGTCAAGACGAATTGGATACACGAGCGGAACCGTGCGAGCCTTCGCTGGGTCAATTAACCGAGTCGTGAGATATATTAGCCACCCTGCGGTCCGTTCGGCGCGGATCTCTCGACACTTTATTTACGAGGGGATGCCTACGTCTAACGGAGAGGAAGACACTCGACGCCCCTGCAATCTCGACCGGCGGATCTCCATGCTTCCGGAAGCTGTCCGTATCCCATGGGGCTCGACAGCACGTTCCTTCGTGCCATGCAGGACACAGAAATCCCTATCTCCGATTCTAGAGGACCCTCAAGGTGACACGACCGTCACCCTCCCCCTGAAACCACTTTAGAGGACACGAGGGATGCTGGCAAATTTTTCCTTTGATACCAATCTACCGGGGAGGTGTGCTCCAGTTTTCCTCGACCTGACACTTTTTCTGGATTAGTTGGTAGTTTTGGATATGGCTCTTTGTTTTGTTGCAGTGTTTCCAAAATGAAGAATTTTGGAGAAATAGTGAGTTGAGTTTTTAGGGTTAGTGTCAATTGGTGGAGGATTATTGTTTCATAGAGGTTGTTACAGTGATGAGTGGAATAAGGATTTTTTTGTTTTGATGAAATATTTAAAATTGCGAAAGTATACAGAAGGTGTAAACTAATGTATGTGTAGGGTTTCTTTATTGCGTATATTGGAACTGGAAGTACCAGCGTTAAATTTTTAAGATTTCAAAATATTAGATGAGTACTTTGAAAGGAGAGGAATTACTAATTAAAGATGATCGATTCTATGATTTATGTTTTTTGAGAAGGAGGTAGAATATTTATTTTCTCTTCTGTAAACTTGGAAAATTTTTGAGAAAATTATGTATCAATCATTTTTACTAGCTTGGTAGTTTTACTGTTAATATTTATTTCTTCATGCTCATTATCTATTAACTATTTTATTGAGTACTACAAGGCAGATTTTTGTCGATCATGTTATCCGGAATTATCAGGTGTATCATATATCCTCATACTAAAAGTACCAATTAGAGTTCCCTGAAAGCACAAAACCTCACAGTGCATCCTTCAATCTTCATTCCTCCGCAAGAACCTTGTCAACATCCGCGTAACATCCACCTCTCACCCACGCCCATGGTAATCGTCCCTAAAAGAATTATCAAATTCAATCCCCAGCCGCGAAACTGTACTTCCCATGGTCTCTCTCTCATCCCCAAACCCCACGGGTGTTCGATAAGATCCCGAAAAGCTTGTCCCCCCTCGTTCCATGTGCCAGCTCGTGCCCGTAGAGTTGCTCCTTAAGAAGGGTGAGAAGTGTCACCAGGTTTTATGTCGCGTCGAAAAGGAGAGGGAAAACGTCGAAACGACAGGGACGAAAAAACGAAAAGAGACAGATACAAGGCCAAAGAAGGAAAAGGATAAAACTATTCCAGAAGGAAGAACGAAATGAGAGGAAAAGAGAGAAAGAGAAGATCTCTCAATGGAGATAGGAGTCACGAGGTCCGACGGAGCTTTTGGCTGTCGTGCGAAGGTTTCGTGAGAGTAATTTGTCGTGCGACCACCTCCGGGAATGTTTAAATGAATTGCTCGGGGTGGGCCCTACCACGAGCCTTCGGGGACTTTTATCGGCGCGACATCTTGTATGGGAATGCGGGCCCAACAGGAATAAGAGGCGAACCGAAACCCGCGCGGGGACGAGAGGAGCCACTCTCTCTCTTTTCTCCAGGGGATGAGGCTGGAGTCGACTTACCTCCCAGTTGGTTTATTGCTCAATCCGCGCTCACGGCTAATGGATTCGTCTTCGCTGGACCGATGCATGCTACGTACCTTAGAGACACGCATTGACCATCATCCAAAGACGATTGCCTATCCATGGAAATGTATTTCCATCTTTTTCATCGTCCACTTTGTCGATGGTGTCTCTCCACCTTTGCGTTTGTGACGACGATTATACTTGTGCGAGGGGTTGAAATGAACTGTATTTAAGAGGTTTTGTGGAAAAACTTTATTAAGGTAATTTTACGAAAGGGTTTACAGCTTTGGTGGTGTTAAATGGACGATTGAATTTAAGTGGATGGGTTTCTATGGGGGAGGTATTATTCTTGAACAAGAGAATTCTAGATTTCTGAGGTATGGTGTAGGCATTCGGTTTATCATATCTTTAGGAAAGTAAGATGAATGCCTCGTTTTAGATACTTTAATTAGAAATATTAATTATTTCTTTAATTGGTGGAAATAATATAGCGTGGTAAGTTACTTTGATTAAAACAATTCAGTGTAGAGATATTCGTGGAAGTGTTTGCCATTCTTTAATGTTTTTCAGTGTTTTTATGGTGAAGGAGTTGATTGCAAGTAAAATGAATGGTTAATTTTTTGCTACTTTTATTGACGTGTTTGTAGAAATTTGACATCAATGGATGTGTTTACTTGTTTCAGCTTCTACGTCTTGGTTTTCGTTTTTGATTCAGTTGCATTATTATTTGAGCTGACTGTAGGGCCATAAAATTAATTGCAGATGCTACAACAAAGATCTTCGTATATTTTCATCGTGTTATTATCTACTTATAATAACTCTGAATATTGTATTTTCCCTGTTCTTCAAGTTTGCCTCGTTCTTTTCTTATTCCGTCTACTTCCAAACATCAAGTGTAATTTGGAAGAGAGCGCAAAAAACCACAATAATCTATCATACTCATCACAGCCTCTCTTTTCCTTATATACATAAAACTTACCAATAAACTCCCAGATACTATTTTGCTAAAACTCAAGATCACCTAATGATCCAAAAGAAAAAATTCATAAAAACTTTAACCTCGAAAAATTTCAATAAATATACATTCTTTATATTCGTTCAACGCCAAGAACTACTTGCAGACCAAACCCTAATCTAAATTAATGATTCAAACTACTCGACCATCTTTCCAAAAACTAAAAATTACAAAGACAAAAACTATATATATATAATTCAAAATTTCCTTTCTAAAATATAAATTGATCGGTGTTTCTTGATATTCCGTATAGTTTATCGTAACATTAATTTCTTTAGATAATTTCTCTAAAATATTCTCTAAATTTTCAATTTAATAATTTTTGGAAGACGTGAAAATTTCCAATCCCATACTCCTCATCACGAGTGTCACTTGTTATTAAAAGACAAGGGGTTAATTAGCAATCAAACAATCACATTTTCTTCCTCTCTGCAATTATTCACTGTACTTTCCGCGTGTTCATTCATCCAATAAGAATTCTACCGTAACTACTGATCGTTACAACTCCGAATAAAACGCGGGAGATGCATTCCAATGCTGCATCCCATGCTGCAACAGATGCAACGGCTGCGTAGACGAGCGTAGTAATACACGATGATAAATTTCGCGTAAACTTCTTCTCGTTATCCGTGCGAAGAGAAATATTAACCATGGAAACATCTTGTTTACGATATTATGGACGCGATGCAATAATTTGTTTCGCGAGATATTCAACAGGGAAGCCCAGTTTTATCATGATGCAATCATCATTAAATTCCTCTCTATTGATAAAAGTCACTTTGGTATCATTTCATTGAAATTAATAAAAATTTTTTTACACGCTCTGAATGTAAGTATTCGGAACTTTACACGATAATTCCGCGAATTGTCATAAAAATGACGAAAATGATGGCGCAAAATTCGATAGCGTTGAAACGATAACGTTTATTGCAAGGGGGAAGTTTTTGCGGGAATTATGCGATCGTAAAGCGTCGTTTATAGGTTTTTGATGATTGAAACACGTCGAATGGGTGTATTTAATGAAGAAATAATATTTGTTAATTTCGTTTTACAGTGAGGAGTAATGCATGAGTAATTTATAGCGTGTTGATTATTACTTAATTTGTCGGTTTGTAGCATTTCTGCAGAATGCACGATGTAATTAAACGGATTTTTAGTATACTCATTTGAACATAATGATTTAGTGATTGTACAAAACATGCTTCACTGCAATTAACATAATTTAAACGTTGAAATAAAATGAAAATCTTTCTAAATAGTATTAATTAGAAAAACGAACATCATTCGTGGAGAAAAAGATAAATTTTACAATTTCATTAATACAGTCATTAGCTTCTTTATTAACACTTTCAAGTTCTGTGATATCAACGTGCCAACACTTTCATTATACTTTTCTACAACCTCAGAAAATCACATTTATCTGCAAATATAATTTGATAAAAAGCATCTACATTTATTACATTGTAGTCAATTTTACACTTTATATTTCTACATTTTACTGAAAAACTTCGATAGTTTTGTCATAAATTTTCAATACTTTCAACCAACCTTATCTAATTCTGTAGCAAAACATAGACTACCAAAAATCAATGCAAATTACATTTTTCCAACGTATCCTCCCACCAAAACAGATAAGCATCCAGATCTTCAAAATTGCCTTGCAAATAAACTGGTTTACTATTTCCTCCCAACAATTCTCCCTATCCTCACATTCTCCACTCCCCATCTACCGTTCTCCATCACGACGAGCAAGAAACTCTCAGCTAACTTCCTGCAGTAAACCTCTCCATTCACCGTTCCACGGAATCCCTACGAGAGTGTCGACGAGCAACAGTCACCGGCACTCTTCGTGGATCTTTATCCTCTCTTCGTTCCAATAAAATCATAACATAACGTCGCGTATCTCCTCGGCAAACTGCCGCCCGCTACGCTATTCCGCTAATATCCATCCGTGTCGTCCGATACTGACACACAGACTCCCGTGAATTTCGCAGAAATCCCCATCAGATTCTATGGTAAGACGGGACGGTACGTTAAGGTGTGGACGTTGCGAATCATCGTCGCGATAAAGAAGAGTCAAGCATTTCAACAATACTACCTACTCCTGCGGCTCTGAGGTCCTTGTACCTACCTGTACGGTGTTACCTGTACGCAGTAAAGTTTATCTCGCGAGTTGTGCGCCACCGACCACCATGGGTTTTACCTGCGACTCCATACCTGCCCGTGTTTATATGCACCTAACACCCGGGACAGTCGGAACGACAGAAATAGAGAAAGGCGAGGAGCCATGGAGAAATAAAGGAAGAAAGGGAGCGGCGAGGGTGAGGACGATACGGTGTGACGGTGCCGTAGGAACGGATGGAGACTGGAGGGAAATAAATGGAAAAGAAGGAACACGAAGAACGGCGGAGGGAAGAGAGCTGGTACCACACCTTCCTCGAGGGAGTTGAATTCAACGTCGTGTGGTTAGGCGTGCGAGTCAACCGGCCAATGATTTAGCCGATTTTACAGCACACGACCAGTCTTCTCCAACGGGACCGGACGATATTAGTCTAAGAATCGTCTCCTTGGAAAAAAAGTGTCGTTAGTAAAATATCGCTTTTTACGAGCTATCTGTACGGTAGCTGGTTCACCTTCGAGGTTAAGAAATCTCAAGGGGATGATTTCGGTGATGTTCAATAATATCGTTTCAAAAGGATTTTGAGAAGGTTTTTAATCTTTAATTTCATTTGTTAACCCATTCGAGACCGTGCTTTTTTTGGAGACTATCCAGAAAGACCGATAACTTTTGGCTTTATATGTACCACTTCTTGTATTTCTAATGATCGTGGCTTTGGGTCACCTACTTTAGGGTCGAAATTGAACCAAATACCAAATGTAATGTTTACACATTTGTAAGATACCTTTTATTTTAAGCTAGTCTTATTTCGAGGGCTGTTTTTTCTATAATGACTGATAATTGCATTTCAAGATCATTGCACACACGGTGTGCAGTCGGTCTTTTTGGCTAGGAAATGCATTGCACACACGGTGTGCAATTGGTCTCGAATGGGTTAAAAGAAAAATAGTAGAAGATATGAGAATGATGAGGTTAAAACATAATTACACAGTTGGAGAGAATGGCTGAAATTATGAAGCTTTTAGCAACGATGGGACCAATATGGATACTACGACGGACGAGAATCACTTGAAGCTGTCTACAAATAATTAATCACCATCGCTCTCATTACGATCATGCACTATCAACCTTCCAAGTGTTATACGATCGTCGTCGATGGAATCGACGTTGAATGAAGGAGAAGAAGAAGAAGATATTAAACCGGTTCGGTACTAAAATAAAGGGTCATTCTCATTCCTTCTCTCCATTCTTTTCCTATAACGACAGCGATATTTCCGGTGCCAACGAAAAATGAACGTCGTGATTAACACGGTGATAACAACGCGCCAAGGATCTCCACGAAGTAGGCTCACAAATTTCCTCATCGTCCGATCCCACCCCATGCGGAAATCCTTCAAATTAACAATCATTATCAGGATCGTTAGATCCGTACATTATCACCCGTTCGCAGAGAATACGATCATTGCCTTTAAAGCGTCGTGAATGAACAGAAGAAGGAAGATATCGAACCGGTTCGTAACTAAAATAGAGGATGATTTCTTCGTTTCCCTTTTTCTTCTCTTTCCATCCAGGACATAACGGCGGTGGTACGTTCGTCGTGCGGTGTTGTGACGACGCGACTGGTACCTATATGGTAATAATGTGACATGGTTGTCGGTCGCGCGTCGTCGGCTCGCACCAGGAGGCCTTATCTTATGGTGAAGGGGGCCCCCATCCAGGGGCCCCCTGTGAAGCGTATACCGAGAGGGCCTCGGGTCTGGCACGCGGCACACCCCCGTATGCACGCCACTCCACTCCACGGGATTCCTTTGGGATTCTTCGTCTTCCTTTACCTTTTTTTTTTCTTTCTTACTTTCCCTCGGCTACCTCCTCCCGATCGGTCGAGCGAACTCGACGTGTATGAGTCGATTTTGCACTCATTTCATTATGAGGGCTTTCTTATGGTGGTGCTGTTGAAGAGGTGGTTTTAGCTACGAGATAATTTGGAGGGGTATGATATATATTTATTTTTAATAGGTTTCTGATTCCGTGGGGGAGAAATAGTTTCTTGGTGTACTCCTGTTTTTTTTTAAATCGTAATTTGTTTTTCTTTTAGGGGAATATTGTTCGTTTGAGTTATTAAAATTTATTAGTGGATGGTAGGTTCTTCTTCATAACTGTGTATCAATTTGCAAGATCTCTTTTTTTTTGCTGCACTCCTTTTCTCTTAAACGTATTAAGTATTCTGCTTCCAGCTTCTTACCCTTCTTCAAAAAATTACAGCCATGTAGTTCACTTCTTCTTCGATTATTTCCTCTACCTTCTTTTCCTCTTCTTCATTTTCACATTTCAGAATCTTTCATTTCCATATTCTTCAATAACATTTCTTCTTTTGCTCCACTCATCTTATGTTCCCCATATTAAATATTCTACCCAGACCTTCTTCCCCTTTTTCAAATAATTGGAGTCATATCGTTTATATCTTCTTCAATTATTTCCTCTGCCTTCTTTTCTTCTTCTTCATTTTTACATTCCACCCTGTTTTATTTCTAAGTTCTTCCCACCCCAGTGACAATTTTCCTCCAATCTAATTTTCAATTTCAACTACCCCAAAGTATTTACACTCCCCATTTTAAACCTTCTCCATTTCTTTCTCTCAAACTGAAAACACATTCTCTTATACCTCGACCATTACCCTCCCCTCATTTCCCTCCCGAACGACGTCGAAGAGGGCGAGAGAGCGGCAGTCGGCACGCACGAGATTTTACCTCTATGCTCAGCCTTGTACCTGGTGGACCCTGGTACCCCAGGAGAAGGCGACGAGATCTCCCTCCTCTCGTACACCCACGAGACGAGCCAAGAGCTCGCCATTAAGGGACACGGATATTTCATCTGCGCAGTCATCGCATATTTCGATTTCTTCCCTGTCATCCAGCCGGCTCGTACGGGTCACTTCAAAGGACCTGGCTTCGAGACCATACAATATGCCTATGTAGGTACCCTTCTCCTCTTTCTTCGGAGTGTTCCCCTTCGTTTCGTCCTTTTTCTTCGTCCCGGTGTTTCGATGATTTCCTAGAGGGCTGCGAACAAGGATTAAAGTTCATGCCGATCGATATTTTCTGGTGTACATGCCAATGAACAGGGATGTGTGCGTGCATGTAGATTTGCATGGGTTTGTCTACGTTGTTGAATTGATACTGTATGATTGCAGACATAGAATTTTATTATTAGACATAGAATTTCAATTGTACCGAACCTTTACGGTTTTATGAAGTACTGTGGTCCATATTGTGAAAAAGTGAAGAAGTTGCAGTGATCTAAATTTGTGTGATTTTGTAAAATGTTAGGAGTCGCTGATTTTCATTGCTATAACTTCTGTGTCAACCCTTTGCACTCCTATCCTGAATCGTACTCATCTCACAATCAGTTGTCTATGAAACTGAACGTTTCATTTGCTAATTATCAAATTTTTGAAACCAACAACAATTTTGCTCTCAAGATAAATACTCCATGGCACCAAGAATTCTCCTAGTGTCAAATAACAATAAATAGTCACTTGGTAGACAATTTTCTGAGACTATATTTGTTTTTATGACGAAAAGTTAGTAAAATAATTTTGTGCCTCATTTGCCGAGTGACAAACTTATACAATTATGTCAGAACGTAACTATATAATAATGTAAAATGAACTCTTTAAGTCGTTCTAAAGAGTTATTTATAAATCTGCTCTAATTAAAGTTTTCCATATTGCATAAATCATAAAGGAACAAATCAAATCATCTTAACCATTTCAAAATACCAGCTCGTTAAGAACTTCCAACTTCCTTTAGTCTGCAAAATAGCGTAAAATGAAATTATGACATCGAACACCATGACAGGTGGTTATTTAGATCCGGCGTGTGTACACATCGAGAAAATCCAGTAACAGTAAGGTGACTGATAATTAATAACTAGTTGCGCCCACCGGCTGTCTCGGCTTCGTGTTAACACTTTCCACTTTTTCGACGTAGGTGTCTACTTTTAAATTCCTCGGGGGATTTAATCGTGATGCGTTTTGGAATCCGAACGGCACGACAATGTCGCACGGAAGAAATGAAGAGAGAGGAAGCATCAGGTTTCAGGCGGTTCTTAAGTCGATCCGAGAGTCGTTCTGGACACCAGTATTTTTGAGAAACGATCGCCCCGTGGCTTGCTCCTTCTCTGGGACTTATTATGGGACTTGGTCGTTACTGTTTGACGTTGTGAATATAGGGCGATCCTTGAAATAACTGGGATTACTGTGTTTGTGAATATAAGTGTGAAAGTGTGGAAGATTTAAAAACTCCTGTAAATTTTATATTATACAAATTAACCCCTTGCGTGTGAGAACTTCTAACTGTAGTCTTCTAGTGTTTTTTTAACTTGTCGACTTTTTTTTAGCTCACGATATTCAGAAATATGTACACCATTGAGCAATCAAATCAATTTTTGTCAGTCTCGTGTCGACACTTGACTTAAGTAGAAGTGAATATGACGTGAATGACTTTACAGCCAAGGATTAATAATTGTTACACATAAATATCTCTCTCAATGCGAATGACTCAACCGAAGTAACATCTTAGATAAGTATTTTTTTATTATAAAACTTGGTAACAGTTTCATCAAACATTTCGATGCCTATAACAGTTAGGACAGATTCTAAGTTTCTCTATTTCTTTTACAGATACGCAACGCAGTTTTCTCTAACAAAAACAACCACAATACCCAAGAAATGTACATTTCTGTAAAATCACAGCGCTCAAAGAAAATCGCCATCTCAACATCCACATATCACGCAACCACCTAAGTACACACACAGCTTCAACCTTCCCCTTCGACAAGATGTCTTCCAATAACCATAAAACCAAAAACCTCTTCACCTATCGTTCTCCATGAAGGCTACACAAGCTATAGCATTCCTTTTAGCACGAACGCACCCTTTAACGTTCCCCATCAACCTCACGTAATCGGTGCATATTTGCGCGTCCGAAAAAGGGCATCCTAATCGTGGCAAAGATGCATAAGAAGGGCAGATACATCGTAGGACTTTAAACTAAGTCGGATCTATGCATCGTAACGAGTGAACATTGGGTTAGAACGACGTAGCGCCACGTTGGAATTTATTCAACAGGTTTACGAAGTGACGACGCGGTGAAACATCCATAATGGTGGCTCGTGGTATCCTCGTTCGGGCCCTCGTAGCTCGATTATAATATAAATAAGAATTTATCGGCGGCGTGGCGGCGTTAGGTTAAAAGGTTTACGTTTATTAATTCCGCTAATCCTCCCTTGAATGCACAGCCACGCTGCTGAGACGAATAAAAAGATAGGACGCCGGTTAAATGCCTGGCCATCGTGTGCTCGCTTTCTTTGCTGCGGAGACAACTTCTTCTTCGTCGTCGTCTTCTTCTTTGGCGGTTTCTTCCTTGGCTGAGGGTGTTTCTGTAGATTATTCTTTTTCAAACCTTCAATTTATCTTGGTTGATGATTTATTTTCAATAGCTGTCTTTCTAGAAGGGTAGGTCAGTTTGGAGAGTTAAAAATGAAAGGGTTAACAGTGATGGATTTTAGGTATTAAATGTTTAACTTCTTAGCCAACAGTAATTTGTGGCGTGACAATTAAATGGCAAATTTCCACGTTTGAAAAAACTTAATCTGATCAGTTTTTTATCGCAGCAATTTAATTCTGAATCGTTGTGGAGGCAGTGAGAAAAGAAATCGTAGGGTAAGGATTTAAAAGACGAGGGTGACCTCTACACAGGGGTTGTATTTAGAGAAGTTATTTCAATCTTGTAAGACATAATTTCATTTATTAATAGTATTAATAGTCTAGCCTGGTTTTTAGCTGACTCAGCTACCGCCCAGCCCCAATTTATTTAATTGTTTCAATTATCACAAGTAATCTGTACTCCCGATACTGATTACCACGCACCTATAAATATAATTTCCAACCTTTTATTTCAAAAGACAGATCGTTTTAAATATGCAAGCACACAGTGGTCACACTAGATATTAAATTTGCATCACCTATTTCCCACTCTGCGACTTTAAACGTCTTCTGGGACTTACATAATCCACCAGGACCAAAAAACATCCCCTTCCACGAATTCTACGAGCAATAAGACATCAAAACTTGGACGATAGAAGCGACACATCCCAGAATCGACAAAGGTCCAAGGAAATTTCCAGGATGCGCGTTTTAATTAATAAGGGCACACATATACCTGACCGCAAGATAGAGAGTCCCATAGATGAATCAACCCTGTAAATTATCGAGCGTCGTTATCTCGACGTGGTATTGGGTGCTCAGGTACCTGCTCTCATCCACACGCCCCGGAGCATTCACACGTAAAATTACGTTATCTCCAGGTTTCTTGGGAGGCGAAAAGATACGTCCCGAGAGTAGTACTCGGATACAGGTAGATAGATCGTCGTACGGGTACGTAGAGGCGCGCGTAAAACGATCGAGAGAACCGGCAGGATCGCATAAACTCTTGAGATTTAAGCGGCCCGAAGGCTCTCAGACGAGGAAACCATCTTCCAGTTCGACCACCATGAGTACGCTCTTAGGGGCCTCCTCGACTATGCCTAACAATGTCTCACGGAAAGGTGAGCTAAATGTCACCGGGGACCAAGGGGATAAATGCTTTTAGACGTTGATATTGAAAATGAAATCACGAAAATATTGTTTCAATTACACGTTTACATAGGCGAAGAGGATTGTTGAAGGTGGAGAGATCGTCGTATATGGTGGAAGATGTAAATTTATATGTTGAATTTATCGTTAAGCATTGGTGATTTTATGAGTGAACAAAAAATTAATCGTCCATTTGTTCGTAAGGTTTCTCTGTCGTGGGAAATTTCAAGTGGCTCGTAGAATTATCGTGAATTCATTGTTTCCTACATTTCGTCGGATAAGAGACTAATAATGAGATAAATTGTGAGTGTGTGTGTTTTTTTTTTTGTAGATCATAGTGATAGGTATTGACACGTTTAATGGTAACGTTGTATATCATTTGTTTTATGGGGAAAAAAGGAGATTGAAAGGCGAGGTAGGATATTGTAATATTCATTTTTTCCTTGAGAATTTTTGCCATTCCTCAAATGCGACGTGTGACTTTCCATTGTGCATTTTTCCCATTTATATTTATGGATGGTTGATAAAGCGAAATGGCAGAGACGTTGGAATAACGAGGATTTAAACATTCAGAGGGTTGCTTAAAACTGTCTGACCCTTCGACCACCATGAAAATGCTATTAGCTGATTTAAATGTACTTAACAATATTACTTGGAAAGGTGAAGCGAATGCCGCGCCTAAGTGTAATGGAACGAGGTGCATAATACGAGAATAAACCAAGGTGCAGTTCAAAGAATAGAAACTAAAGATAGTGCAAAGTATTGACAACTTCAAAATCAGAGATATGGAAATTAAAAATACACTTGCTCAATAAATATGTAACATCGCATTTGTTGAAGTTATAACGTTAGTATAAGATACCATGAAATAATATAAAAATTAAAATTGAATTGAATTTAAAGGAATTTGTGTTGCGTGTTTTTTAATTAAATAATTCAATTTGGTGAAATTACAGTACCCTTATGAGCTATGATAAATTAATATATAAACTGGATGTACGTCCTTAATTAAATAATTTAATTTATTCAATCTACAACGTTAATGTAAGCCGTGATAAAATAATAACTCATTAAAATTTTTATAGTTGGTTCTTTCAATTATATAATTCAATTTGTTATAATTTCAACATTAATGACAATAATGATAAAATAATGTGCTAATTGAAATTGGATGCAATAGTTACATCGTGCGCTTTTTTACAAATAAATTCGACTTCCATGGAACGATTTATAAAATTTCTACATAATTGCCAATGCCGTTTCACTACATGCCGGATGCACGTGGTTAATGATCATCAACGGAACTTGTAATTACACTACATTAATAACTTTACGACCGCAAAACCCGGCAGATTTGACCCTCGCCATCGAAATGCGAGTAGTCGGAAGATTAACCCCTTTACTGTGAAATCGAAGCTTCCTCGGCAAATTGCAATTATTACTACATGACTAATTTATGCTTTTCTACGTAATGGATAAATTTGTAAAGGAATTAAGGAGTGTGATTTTCCATGACGTGCAGTTCAGTGGGAACCGGGGATAATTAAATAATTATTTAGCACGTTTTGTATCAAGGCAGCGGTTTCTAATAGATACTAAACATATGTAAAAGATGTGGGTGCCTTTAGTGCACCATGTACTCCAAGAAATTATAATATTTTAATATTTCTAATACAGAGAAATTCAAATGATCTGGAAAATCTGGACGCTGTTAAAAATTCAGGCTGAAATTTCAATTCCTTTAAAGTTACTCAAAATGAATAATACACATACATAAATAAAAAAAAATAGGAAAACTAAATGTACCAATTCATAGAACCCTTAAAACATCGTCCCCTCTAACAAATTAATATAAAATATAATAACGTTACTGCTCCACTCCAACACTTCTAAATCTGACAAGTCAATCTCAAAGTTTAATTCCAATATAAAAAAATATCCTACATGAAAATCTCTTCCATCGAAAACTCCACGAAACAACATCGAATAAGAATTCCAAACGCAGAGGGTTAAAGAATCTCGTGAAGATCCATACGTCGAAAACACTCTCCCATGAGGACGATTATATTGCTGGTGCACGTTTGAACCTCTTAACTGAGTTTATGCACAGGACGAACGGCTTGTCACGGTGAATATATTCACTGTCCTGACTTAAGAGGTTAACTATGTTCGACGATATTTCAATAGGAGCCGAAGCAAATATCATGTTCCAGCCCAATCTCGCCATGGCGAACGAAGACCGACGACGATGCCATGACGGAGTCCAAGGAGAAGGAGTTCAAAGAGGAAAAGGAGGAGGATAAGGAGGAATATAAACTGTAAAAGGTGTAAATCAATGAAGCAATGTAACAAGGAGAGGTTGCGGGATATATTGGTAACGTAATAAGTAGTCGGATCGTATGTACAGTGAAACGGGATGGTTAAAGGAATATCCAGGAAGGTCTACGCAAACGCGCGAAACAATAAAATAATGAAACATTGCGTGGCGGGGGAATATATCGGTAATATAATAAGTAGTCGTACAAGACTCGAAAAAAAAGATGGAATGGGGAGAAACGATCGAATAAACAGGCGAGATTTAGTATCGTTTTATGTCCATGTTACACACCGGTCTCCGGTTATCTTGAGGATGTAACGTAAGTAATAATATTCGCGCATAGTAAGCGGATTCTTTTCGACGTGCCTGCGGAATTATTTCTCGTTGAAACTCGCTTCTTTTTCGATTATCGAGATGGTGTAATTTGAGACTACCGTGGGGAAAGTCGTACACGGTGTATTTTGCAGTTTTTCTTGCTTCGGTGGACGATTGGGATATTGGCTAATTGTTTTCCGCGTTGGATCGTAGGTTTTAAGTATTGTTTGGAATTATTATGGTGATAGAGTAATTTTAGATTGACGTGGAACGAGTTTATTATTGTGGGATAGTTTGTTTCTGATGGTTTTTGGATGGAAGTGTTATGGTTATTTTGCCTGGAATCTATTGTTTTGGTTGGATTTTGGATAATTGTGGTTATGACTTATTTAATAACAATTTTGAATAAGCTTTTTAAGAGTTGATCAATTTTGAACAGGATCTTAGTAATTGCTGTCTGGGAGGAAAGGAAAGCGACAAAGTGTTGCTTTTACAGCGGCTTGCCTCATTTTCTATTAAAGGGTGATACTACTTCCTCCTTTCCAAGTCGTAGCATAATTTCCGAAATTTATAGAATTCGCCGTTACTGGCTCGTTAATAACTACGAACTGTAATTTTCTGATGGGTGATTTAATGCAAGATTTAGTGCTTTAAACCTGCGGGGCTATACGACTGTTGTCAAATGGCAGTCGTTTGAATATAAGACTTCGTCTTACTTGATGAAATTACATCGTGTATTTTACAAAGCTAGAACTGACATTTAGAATTTCACTTTAATCGAGATTCGTGAGAATCGTAAAGCAAATACTTAGTTTTCCATATCGTGAAGTTGTTATACTTCAATTCAGTTCGCATTTTGCTGCAATTTATTTTTGAAATAACTTGATTTTTCCATCGACCCTCCGACGGAATATTAATCTACAGAGTAACTACAGAACTTAAAAGAATAATATTTAAATCATTCAACACACAATTCAAAATTTCACGTAATTTATTAATTCTAAAGTACAATTTCCAGCTTTATAAACTAAATTACAAATTCATTATATAATTAAAGTAATAACGTATACTAAACATATCATTATTCAAACATCACCGCTATATTAACCCCGTATTATTTTACCAACAATAAAAGCCTAAATTCGGACGTCTTTAAAACTCCAATTACTTTCTCACAAATTTGTCAAACTCGAAAACCGAGTTGGCGCGTAGACGAATTAGCATCGCACGATTTCACCTCAATTCGTTTCAGCGGCAAGAGAACGAAGCGAGACCGAGGAGAAGTAAAGAGTAACCGCAAGATGTAAGATATTGCGAGAGATCGCTTATGCGACCAGCCATGATCCCCTCGATGCAGTTCCTGAATATCCTTTTGGACGACAACCACGACGACGATGACGATGACGATGACGATGGGTACGCGACGCCATGTATAGTTGCGGCTGCCCGCAAGAAGAGAGTCCTGAAGGGTAAAAAGAAAGGTGTGTGTCCGAAGAACGAACGAAGAAAATCATAAATAATATCTTCAACCTTTTATTTCGACCGGTTAAGAACGGTACTTTCGTCGGACACTTGTACGCCATTCTTTAAGTTGTTGACGTGTCCTGCGTTTGGAGAAGAGGTAGTTTTATTTTAAAACTGATGGTCGCCATTTGAAGAGAATCTAAAATTGGTGAAATTCGTTGAATACGTGTAAAAAAAGATTTGGTACCATCGGCGAACAAGTTGTAGTAATCTCAATTCACAATTTTTATTAGTCCACGATTGCACGTTTCGCATAAAGAACAGTTTCTTCGAACTGAAATGCAGCAATGGCATTTTACCATAGTTCTCGATGCACCGAAGTTTTTCAGGGACGATAAACGACGGAATAAAAAAGAGTCATCGTGAATCAACATGGAATACCAACGAACCAGGAACATAATATGCTGAATACTACCTTAATCGCGTATCGTCCTATTCGCTTTTTATTTCAGACAGTGTCAGAGAATCGTTGAAGAGGCGCCTCGATGTCGTCCGTCGCGACTTGTCGACTGATCGTTGAAATATATCTGAAAAAGAACGTTTTGGTGTAGGAAGACAATGCTGAAAGACCGACTGTAAAGGAAGAAATAAGACGAAGTTTGGTACAAAGAAGAAATATAAAAATGAAGAGGTACTTGAGAAGAGAAACAATAAAATGAGGAAGAATGATATAGGACAAGACCGATACAGAAAGAAATACAACGTTTAATATGAAGTGAAGAGAAGATCAAAGTGGAAGTAGAGCATAAGTTGCACAAGATAGACATCAGAACGAAATTTATATACCGAAGAAAATATTAGGAAGAAGAAAGCAAAATACGAGGAAAAAAAGAAGACACGTCAGAAACTCAAGCTAAAAGAAGAAACGAAAAAGCAAGTGCTATGTTAGCAAAAGAAGGAAACGCAAGAAAAGAAGAAGATGAGGAAGAAAATGGAACCAGAAGAACAAGTGCCTATTTCGTAAACGAAGAGCAACGCAGAAAAAGAAGAGAAACTGAGTAAAGAACTTCAGAAGAAGAGAAGAAAAAGCAACCGCAGTGAAAATGAAGAAAAGCATTAAAGATGAATAAGAAGAAGAAGAAATACAAGGAAGACTAGAAAAGATTTTTAAGGAAAAAATTAAGAAGTCAAGGAAGTAGCTTTTCAGAAAAAAGAAAGAAGAGAAAACGCAGACACGAGGGAGAAAAACATTAAAAAAAAATATAAAGAAGAGGAAATACAAGAGGAAGAAAAGCGTCGAAGACAAATAGAAAAGTGTGGAAATACAACGAAGAGGAAGAAAATCGTTTAAGGAAATCAGAAACATGAGGAAAGGCGAAGAAGAGAAAGAAAGAACTAGCTGAAGAAGGTGGAGGAGGCAAAGTTAAAGGCTCAAATACGTGGGCGAGTGTGAGCCTGTGTCGCGCGAGTCACCACTCGGTTGCCCAGGGCCCAGGGCGTCCTGCCGTCCGTCATCCTGTCCACCCGTCCGTATTTCGTGGGCTAACACACCGCCAAACGAACACTCGCACAGGCGCATGCGTGCACGCAACCTAGCATGGGAGCATGCGTGCATACGTCTTACCGTTCCGCCAATCACGGTCCAACGTGAGCTGCGCAGCGCGCGATTTTTGCCCATTCAAAGTGTCACATTCAGGGACGGGCGTATTGTAATTTACTCGCTCATTCTTTCGCATGCCGGTAAATCACGAGTCCATTAGGAGTTTGTTTTAATTGTCCCTTCGTTCTGCAGGTATCCTTGCAGCATGGACGAGGAGCGAGCGATTGGTTGATAATGGCGAGTTACGATCGGTGAGGTCGATTAGGGGATAGTTAGGTAAATTGAGGTTTTTAATTTGCCATGATATATGATAAACTAGTTGCGGCTCTTATGGCCAATGATTTTTGCCCTTTTGAGAAGTAGTAAATATTGTATTATCTGTTGTGACGAAATCGTTTGTTCCATTGGAAACTTCTGAAGAGAGACAATTGGATGAAAAATTCGGATGCTGCTATATTACAATATCAAACTTACTCTGAAAAACCTCGAAAAAATCATAGTCACCAATCACAATAATTAAAAGAAGAAACCACCTCCTATTGGATACAACCATCGTCATTTTCCATCTTTCTACTATCACCAAGAAAGACGAAGAGAGTCTCAAGAGTGTGCTGTAAATCGATCGGGTTGCTTTCGATTTCGCGAAAGTGATTCGCACCGGGCCCATGGTGCAGCTGCTAAACGATACACGCCTGCAGGATTGCGGGTGGCCACCTTCCGCGCGAGCATCCGCCGATCGTATATCGGCAAGTACAACTTCGTTCTCCCGGGTATGGAGACGTTATGCCCGGTGCGCGTACGGGGCCCACTTGCGTTAAAACATACATGCATACACCCGCCGATCGTCGTGTCGTCGGAGAGAATCTCCAAGGAACAACCATCCTTTTGCGTGCGATCGCACCGACTACGATAATAATTCGCGCGAACCAGACTGACCATTAAATTCGCGAGCCTTTTTTCACTCAAGAGGGCGATTTAATTGGCCACCGATTTCGAACGGAAGAAAACGAGAAGAATTGAAGATGAAATTAGAATGACATTTGAGATATTTGAGGAATTTGAATACTTCGTCTCTTTGATTATTTTGAGCCTATTTGTGAAAATGTGTGATGTTGGATAGTTGAATTGTATTGCAGTTTGAGGAAGTTTGGTTGGAGAGTATTGGTGGTTTGATTGTAAGTATGGGTATGTTTGAAAATCATTTTTGAAGTTGATTGGAAGCTGAGGTGATTTGATTGAAGGTAGAGGATAGAAAAATATAAAAAGCAGGTGTTTCGATTTTTATTCAAGTTTGTTGCAGATGAAGAAAGTATGGTAAAAATTGAGTGATATTTTGGTAAAGTGGATTGAATTTGGAGGATGTTTGGTTGAAACAAATTAGAGATTCAAAGTGTTTGATGGATGTGTTTGGAAATCATTGAAATTAGTTGGTAAATAGGTGGAATTGTGAAGGATTTGTTAATCGGAATAAAATCAAGTTTGAAGGCTTCTAGTCGAAGTGAATTCAAGTTTGAGAAGATACGATCAAAGTGAGAAGAGTGCAAAAGGTTGAATTGAAGATTGTAAAAATACTTTTGAAGTGAAGTGCAGCGAATGACGAAGACGAACAAGTTTCACGAAGAATCGAAAAATTGTATAGCGCATGTGGGTAATGTGAACTTTGATATATGGATTGCATACGATTTGAACGTTCGGCATGGAAATAATTACACCATCGACACGCGATTATAGTTTTGCGCAATCTGTTATCGAAAGTTCAAATCGTAACTGGCTTCAATAGAAATTACATATGCATACATTTAACCGAAAGGTTTAATCAAGAAGTAGGAAGAAAAATTCGAGTGTCTCGTTTGAAGATCACACTAATGCAATTAGCATAATAATGGAAATTAAATACTTTTACAACTATCTCGCAGTTTCTATCGCGACCAACTATCTCAATCCATTACCATAAAGTATTCAATCCCCATAAAACTTTGAATAAGAATTATAAACATTATCTATACCATCTAAAATAAATTACTTAATTCAATGACAACTAAAAATACACACTTCTATACATCATTACTGAAATATTTTTAATTTCAAATAAAAAAATAAAATTGACGAAATACAAAAATTAAATCACACTCAAAAATATAAAGAAAATATTCATAAAATTTACCAGCCGTCCTTTTTAACTATCACCTACTATCAAATTATTTTAAATTAATTATATATACCGAATTCCCTAACACTCCAATTATCAAACACATCCAACAAATGCATTCTATGAAATTCCCCTCCATAACATCACAACTACTATCCACAATTCCAAACCACATTCTTATCCCTCAAGAACATCCACAATTCCCCCAAAACGTTTCAATGAATTTCATTACAAGCTCGATCCGATTCCCCCCATCGGCCATTAAAAGCATCACCTTCTTAAACGAGCACCCGAGGAGTCTCGCCTACCCAAAAATCGAGCAATCGCAAAACGTTCGCGACACTGGTATCGCCAAGGAAGAGTAACCCAATCGTCTCTTTCACGGCACGCGTGTAAAGATATCCATACAACGACGAGAAGAACATAGAAGAAGAAGAAGAAGAAGAAGTCCCGAACGAGCAGAGTAGGCCCGAGCAGACGTGTTATCGACGCTCTGCCAACCCCTTAAATCAGCGGAGGTAGGTGAGCCATGGGGGAGGGTGAGGCCGAAGAAGAAGAGGAAGAGGCGAACGGCAGATCCTCCTTTCCCTTTCCCCAGATCCTCTTCCTTTTTTCCTTAGGACTCGTGACGAAGAGAGGACATGCGCATGCAGATCACGTCGGTTGTAGCCAAGTGATAGCGTATCTGTGGGCGGCGCGTGCGTGTGGTCCTTCTATGTCCCCTTTAACTCCCATCCTTTCCTTCGTCTCTTCCACCATGCTCGAGGGAACACTCCGGCCCGTTTCAGGCCACCTTCTCTCTCCTTTTCGCCTCGTACCTGGATCTTCCGATCCTACCGGTTTGCCTGTTTGCTTTTAAATGGGTAAATGACAGAGTTAATATCGCAATTTAATTTTCGTGTATGTGGTGCTACGCTATGGTTCGTATGAACGGGGGAGGAAGAGTTTTCTGGTTTAGGGGATGAAAAAAATTGAAAGAGTTTTATGAGGGTTGGAGGAATTGGAAGAGATTTAGAGATTAATATTTCTTTAGAAGGGATGTTGGAGGATTAGGTAAAGGATTGATGTAACTGAGAGAATTTAAGGGATGATCAGGAGTTTAAGAGTATGGCAGATGTATAGTTTTAAATAAAACAAGTATGAAAATATGTCTAAGATTGAACTTTGTTCGATTTCGACGAGTACTCGTAAAATATAGTATAAGTGATTGACATGTTGAGAACTTCCACTCTACAATTCAACCCTGCACATGATGAAATTGAAGCTCGGCAAATCCTTTACATCATCCTCCTCACAAACTGTCTTATCTAACCGTTTAAGTCCTCCCACGAATTTATCAAACCCTCTCCCGCCATTACTTAACCGTAACTGAATCCTCCGACAGTTATTGCAACCAGTACCAACATTATATTTCATATTACCCATAATTTGATAAACCTCCGTTTACGACGATCACGAAATACCATCAAACATTAATAACCATACTATTGCAAATCCATAAAACATCATTGAACAAATCATCTCCCATCAACTTCGAAACAATCATCAAGTCTCATTAAATCCTAGCAATCACGTTCTCCAAGCCTCTCTTCACGAAACTTCCCCCCTCTTAGTCCCATTCTTGATGGGACTTCTTCGAGAAGAGTTTCCAAGTTCGGTTGTATTCGACTCCTAGCCAAGGAGACTTTGGAAGGAGTGGAAGTCGACCGGTTGTGCGAGATTCTCCTTATCGACGCGAGCAGCCGAGAGTCTTCAGGTTCTTCATGGGCCCGAAATAGCGTCGTCGGGCCCACCTCGTGTCCGTCCAGCACCTACCTTCGAAAAAGAAACGTAACCCTAGACGTATCGCGGTGTCATGTCCCGCGCACCTGGCGGCCTCGTTCTTTGTAACACGATACACGCGTTTCTTCTTCTTCTTGTTCTTCTTCGTCTTCGGTGCAGCTTCTTCTTCTTGGTCCTCCTCTTTCGTCGTCGTTTTCGCCTTCTTCTTCGATGTCACTTTCATCCTCGTCGTCGTGTCTTCTTGGAGAACGTCGCGGGATTAAAGAAGAATGCGATTGAGATTCCGATTGTCAATGCTGTTTTTTCATCTGACACTGAATTAAATGGGACTCCTGTGGCGTTTTGATGGTTTTATTTGGATAGTGTTTTTTGGATGCTTAGGATTATTCTTTTTGATGGTTATATTTAATTGTGAGAGATTAATTGAGATGGTTGATAGGTGTGATTTGTATGATTAATGTTATTTTAGGTAATTATACTTGGGCTTGAAAATGTGTAAGTGTTCAATTTGAGCATGTAATATGAACGTTTGGATATTGTGGATGAAGTTTTTATTTTTGAGATAATATGAAGGTTCTAAGCAGATTCATACATTCATTTAATTTCGGAGCAGATATCAAACCCTTGTCTTGCAATTTGTTATGCGGCTTCTGTCGGAGTAGTTTAGAATTGAATTGCTAAAATAAAAGTCGATCAGTGATTCTTGATTTATATTAATATTGTAGAAATAATATTAACGCGTAGAGTCTCACTAATATTTTCAGTCTGATAGGTTCAGCAAAACTTGCAAATTTTCACTCCTTATTGCAGGACAAGAGTAATTATTACAATTTTTAAAAGTATGTTTGCTTTGTGATGAATTTCAACTGAAATAGTGTAATCTATTGAAGGTCTACTTTTGAATTTATTTTGTAGAGAACTTCGTGTCAATTTGTAATATATTTGAAACATTACGAATTTACATGTTGCCTCTTTGCTAAATCAAGGTGTAGGTGGGTAACGAAATGAATGAAAGTCACTTTTAAAAAATAATATAATAAAAGTTTATTTTACACGTACAGACGGAACACAACGGACACGTAGGTACACAGTTTAAATGACAAACGATTCCATTAATGCGCTACTCCGGGGTACCTATACATATACGTCATACGTAACATAATTGCAGATCTAACGAGCATGAATTCGCGAGTAACCTCATCTTGATATACAATAATAATTATACTCTAATATTAACAACTATAGATACGTACGCAGGTAGATGAATGAAAAACACAGGGACGAAAGTACAGGGCTAGTGTCTGCGCACAATCTCAGCAAAATCTATTCAAATCTACATCAAAAAATAATCAAACTATCACCTAAAAACTTCGACTCGACCAAAGTCGAAATTTCAAATCACAAAAAAAAGAATCCTCAGTAACATCACCGAGCACTTCAAAAAGGAAACCAATGACAATGGGAATCCAAATTTAACCAATTCAAAAACCACCCCCATTAACCTTCAACAACCTTCAAGAATAAAAATTAGATCTCTCCAATTCTACAACTAAATTCCTCAACACCTTCAAACTTCCTCCTCACCAATTCACAAATAACATTCCAACTGAAAGGGTCCTAATAAACTCAGTCATCAAAATCAATCATTTAAATATTTCATCACCAAAACAAAATTCTCATTATCTTTCAATTAATCCATGACAAGAAGGTAGAAAATTCCAAATAAATTTCGCCAACGGAGCGCAGACATCTTAGAGATTCGAAGTGAAGGAGAGCCTAAGATGTCTCCTGGAGAACAACGGTACTCGAACCAGGTACAGGGATTCCTGGTGGTGGCGGCGACGTCGGTACACCCAAATTGTGGGTCAACGAATGCCTCCTCAGGTCGCAATTCCTACGGAAGACTTTGCCGCAGGAGGCGCAATGGTACGGTTTGATGTCCGTATGCGTCAGAAGATGAGTCTTCAAGTTGCTACGTTGATTGAAGCTCCTCGCGCAAACAGGACACTTGTGTGGAGATTCCTCCATGTGAAGGATCTTGTGAACCGCCAGAGTCCTACTCTGACAGAATCCTTTGCCACACTCTGCACATTTGAAAGGCTTTTCTTTGCTGTGGATGTACCTACGACAGATGAAGTTTTTTGGATGTTGAAACCACTGTGATGTTGAGAATGATTGAAGGTGTTGAGTTGACATTTATTAAGGGATGATGGAGATGTTTAGAAAGTGGAAGGTGTGAAGGACGGTGCGGTAAATGGATGATGGATGTTAGAATCTTTGAAGTTTTGTGACTTCGGGTGAGCTAAGGGTGTGACCGAGGGTTGTATTGTGAGTGGGTGAAGATATCAGGTATATTTTGATGTGAGAGATGTTTGAAGGGATGAAATGTTAGGTGGAGATGGAATTAAAATTTTGAAGGAAGTTTAGAATCTTAGAAATTGGGTGATCTTGTTCGTGCATGAAGGGGTTGGAATGTTAGGAGTATTCACATGTAGGGGGTGTGTTAATTAATGAAATATTGGAGATATAATAATGAAGATTATTGTGAATTAATTGAAAATCTCCAAGGTACTGTGTATACAATGCTGACGAATTATCGAGATATCAACTTTAAGTTGCTTTCAAAGTTACGTTAAACTTCTAGACTTCTTTCTCGTAAAACGTGTTATGAATTTATTCCAGACATGAAATATGATTTATGAGCTTTTAATTATCTATGAATGTTTAATTACGAAAGACCACGTGCGCATCTATCGAAGCAGCTGAGATTAAAGATTAAAATTAGATGGATAAATTGTCACGCATTGATCCGAGTAATTAATGTACCGCGGTAATTTTGTTATCGTCGTGGTTATAAAACGGGCGAAGACGTGCATATTATTTTATTGCGCCTCGATCTCGCCAAGATTGCAATCAATTTAGCTGAACGAGAAAGGAAAGAAATTGTGTTACAACGTGCTGCAATTGATTGTAAACTAGTATCCTCACGACAGTGTACTTTGTAGGATTACTCAGCGCGTACAATAGAGCCTCTGTCCGTTGTGATTCTTGGATAAAGGTAATTACTATTAACGGTAGATTCTATGAGTTTTTATCTCGAATTTTTCGAGAGATATCGTGTGAAGTTGATTAACGTATTTGCATAATCTCATGTTACAATCGTACATTGAACATAGTCTTGCAGAACTTTGATAGAGCCAATTTTTAATAAGTATTTCTTAATACTTCATTTCTTTTTGTCAATCGTGACCTCTATCAACTTCAAATAATTAAAATATACGTCAACTTCAATTAATTATCAATGAAATTCTGAAAATTATGAATGTAACAGCAACGTTCAATATTTCTTAATAATTTTTTAAACGTAAACTTAATTAACATCAATTGATTAAAATTAAGATCAATTAAAATTAATGACTCAAAATAAAACTCTTAAAGCTTGCAATTTTGTACATCAATCGTTTAAAATCTCAAAGAAGTCTCCACTTAAATATAGATTTTAAAGAATACTCCAGCTACCCGCATTGAAGTATATGCGAGACTGTTAGCAAAAAACTAAAAGGCAATTTCATTCGACCATTAATCACAAAAAGTAGTTACAGACATTTAATTAAATCTACTGCAAGATATATACCCTACCACCACACACGTCTGCTAAACTTCCTCCGAGCACCCACAGCAAGCAAGATTTTCTAGTATCTCATAAATCTTCTTACGTCAACATAAAATAAACGACCATACGAAAAAGGTGCGTCTCAAAGTCAATTGTTACCATAATTAATCGATCATCGATCATTCGCATCAACAAGAGCAAACAAGACCAAGCATCAATACCACAGCTAACACCTCACAACTATAAACCTCCCCTACCTGTGATCTCGTAGATGATCCTGCCGACGGAAGGCCTTTCCGCAAATATCGCACGAATATGGTCTCTCATCGGTGTGGGTCCTCTCGTGTATCAGGAGATTGTAGCTCTTGGTGAACTGTCGGCTGCAGAACTTGCAGATAAATTGTTTCTTAGGCCTGGAGGCCCTGCAAGTCCTTACTACACTCGACTCCACGGATGTCGAGGTAGCCTGAATCGACGAAGACGAGGACAAGGATGAGGAAGAGGATGAGGAGCACGCCGAAGATGTCGAGGAAGTAAACGGTGATGTGATCTGTGTCAAAGAAGACGACGATTGCGATACACCGCTCGATACGGTTATCGTATTCACCCGAGTCCCCTCTGATATCCGTCGCAAAAGGACTTCCTGATTCGCAGAAGAGGGTGTTGTCACCGAGCTATCACGTAGAAGAACTTCCTCTTCCTCGAGAAGAGCAAGATCCTCCTCCGGATCGGTAATGAAGTCTAAACGACCTTCTTCTTCGTCCTCGACAGGTTGAAGAAGTCTTTCAGCACCTAGTTGATCATTCTTCGTCGAGGTCAAAACGTTCTCCACTCCTCCAGCATTGATCGGTGAACATCTCTGATTACCGATCACCGTTGGACCAGAATTCCCTGTCTGATTGACAGCTGGAGAACTGCTCGCGTGTAAACGATGAAGAGTTAAATAAGTTTCCAAAGCCTGAAGATTCAAAGCAGCTGCAGCTGCATGTCCAGGTGGTAAAAGAGCTGCCCTCTGAAGAGCAGCGAGTAGAGCACCCTGTAAACCCAGAGCGACACTCTGGAGGGTGAGATTTGGTAATCCAGGTTCGGTGACACTGTTGACATCACGTAGATCCGTATTAACGGACGTAGTCGTTGAAGTGGAGGATGGGACCATCACGATTCCCCGCTCCTGTTCCTGTTCCTGCTGTTGCTGTTGCATCCTCCCCCGTCGTTGAATCTGTCCCGGATCAGGCTCAGGAGCTGAGGACGTTTTGCCGGTATCATTGGCAACGATGATCTTATTGACCTCTACCTCCTGTTCTCCAGTAGATTGATGTCGACGGTCACGAGGATGATTCACATGAAGATTAAAATCCTGGGAATTTCCTGCAGCCTCATAATGATCCTCTCAGTTAATCCATTGGATTTAATCGAGAGAAATGAAAAGCACCGACAAGGAGAAACGATCGTTTAAACGAGTAAAGAGAAAAGACGCGCGCGATGCTGGCGGTGCGAAGGCGCCCCGACGACTGCTTCTGCCTCTCGCTGCTGGGCACTGCTCGTGGAGACACCTGGTGGCAGGTATCCGAGGCGAGTTGGGACCGTCCACGAGAAACGGGCCCCGGAATCAGGAGAGAGAGATCCCCGTCCACAGCTGGCCCCGCAATTGCAAGCCGTTTCGGCGTAAACGTCGACGTTCGTAATCCAACCTGCGTGACTGCGTCCCTGCACGCACGCGTGCGGGATTGAGATTACGTATGGTTCGGAGCAACCCTTGTTACCTTCCACGTGTTATGATTTAATTGCTCGTATGGGGTGCCTGTCGGTGGGGTTTTATTGCAGAGGTGAAAACGTTCTTGTGCTCCTTCGGCATCCATGATTTGCTGCGAGGCTTGTAGCTGTTGGTAGTCGAGGAAGCAATTTTCTAATGTACGTCGTTAGTCGTCGGAGCACTCTCGTGTTTATCGAAAGTGCTTCCATGAAATTAATGGTAACGGGGAAGGTGTGGGTTTGAGGTGATGCTGAGAGTATGGAGGAACGGTTTTGATTGTGGGATTGATGGGGAATGATTTTATTTTATTGAGGGTTGTTTGGTATCTTTAATACTTCAGTGTACAGTAACGAGTGATAGTGGTGATAAATTGGATTTTGTAAGTTTTGTAAAGCTTATCAAATTAATAATATTAGTGAGACGTGACAGGGTAAAATTATTTTTTTAATATTAGTGTTGTATGAAGTTATATGGTGTATTGCAAATCACTAATATTTTAGTAAATTAACTCATAACAGTGAGGAAATCCAGTAAGTAAAAGTGCCATGCCGCTTATATGGCGACATTGATCCGTTAAGGGTTAATTTTTAATCATTGCGGAGACAGTCACAAAAGAAATCGTACGGCAAGGGGTTGATTCTGTACTATTGGGTAACTACACTAATCAGGAATCTAATGACTCTTCACCCTACATGCAAATGACATTTTCACCCTGAAAATTTGCAGCGCACTCCAACCCCATATACTTGAGATAATTTTGTAAATTTTCCAGACTACCTGTAATTTACTTTCAGCAAGATGTAAACTCTTTATAACACAATTAATTTCCCCCCTTCATTGCACCACAGTTGTTAACATTTACTAATGCATCATCGTGTAACTAATATTTCAACACATCAAAACATTTATATAGTAACTGCTTAAACTTGTTTTGCATCCTTGCAATTATAGCAAACATACATATCAACCTTACGTGACTTCTCAGTCGTACTTCATTCCTCCAAATTAACACAAAAGATTTCTCTCCCAAAATAATACATAAATCCTCCAGCTCCTCGACCACAGACAAAACGAATTTTTCACCATCGACAAAAATTCGTCAAAAAATTCCCCATAACTATTCAACGACTCCATACGCGCCTGCTTCTTGTACGCCGTCAGGCATATTAATGTCTCGTCATTCCTCAAAGCCTGAACGAGACGTTATTTCCTGAAAGTAGTTGGAAAACGTTTCATTCATTCGCGCGGCGTTAAATGATAAAACTCCCGGATTAAATTGGTTTCTGTCTCGCAACGTATCGGTAAATCTCCGTGCTTCTGTGTTCGCGGCTATCGTTAAAACGTCGTGAATTAAGAATTATGAGGTACTTATGTAACATACCGTGAGCCGTGAAAGTAATGAACAGCAAATTCAAGCACGGCACCGTGTCACCAACGCGATACGTCCACCGGTGCAATAAACAATGTAAATGCGACGTTACTTGTAACTTACCGGGTCGTTCGCACGTTTATATTCCAAATCTAAGAGCACATTGTACCACGAAAGAAGAAATCGCTCAGGCTTAGATGCCAATGGCAAAAATAAGATTGCAAAACTTCATTATTTATATCATTGCCGGACATTACATTTTCTTACGACACTGATTATTTATTAGGAAGAGAATTCAGAGTAACGATATTAAGAGGAATTTAATTGAACGATATTTTGTCATGGTAATTCTATTTATTTAAAATCAGCTCGATTGAAAGTCTCATGTTTTGGAACCAACAGGACTTAACATCTGAATATTGTCATGGATTATTAAACTTTAAAGGATTTTCTTAATGGAAAATAATGAAAGGAACTTCCAGATTGAAAACAATTTATTGTCATCTACATTCCAATACAATCAATACATCATTTCTCACGATCTCCATAATCTCAAAACACCCCAAGGAAAGCGGAAAAACCTTCCACAGCCAGGAAACACCCTCGCGGCACCGCACCCTACGTTCCGCGAGTTGGTTTCGACTCGGCAAAGCCGCAACAATTTACGACGGCAATTAATGCGCGCGAGTAAACCGTGTATAGCGCCTATAGTTAGCTGCCTCTTCGGCACGACGACGGGCCCCGTGAAGAGAGACAGAATAACATAAGGCCCCTCGGTGCACGCGCTACCCAGAGAAGAAAGGAGACGCGAAAGTACCATGAAGAAAGAAGAAAGGGAAGAAAAGTGAGAAAAGGATCAGAAGAGGGATGAAGTAAGAGAGAATCCGTGCGAGGAAAGCTGAGAGATGGACACGGATGGAGATAGAAGTCCAAGAAAAGAAGACTCGAAAGTGAAGAGAGATAGAAAGACAGATAGAGGAGGTGGAGGAGAAGGTGGAGAGAAAGAGAGAGAGGTGAACCGAGGCAGACTAAATAATATTATAGGTGGTGTTCTCACGGTCCCGGGACGCCCGCGGGCCAACTCGTCACCCCCTCCACCCCTTCCTCGTCTTCTTATTCTCCTCTCCTCGCAGCCCACCTCGTACCCTACCTCTTACTCCCCCGCGCGTGAGTTTCGCCCACGCTGGGCACTCACGGGGCCCCACGGAGTCATTGGGGCCCGTGGGTGGGAGAAAGAGGCCCCGACCGGCAACGAGTATGGACGACGACGGACGAAGGGTCAGGGTTCAGCTCGCGCTCGCTGACCGTCACCGTGGACGGTTTTCTCTTTCTTCTTCTCTCTTTCTGTCTCCCACTTTTTTTTTCTTACTCTATGTTTCTCTTTCTCTCTGCTCTTCGAATACTCTTTATACTTTTTCTTTCTCTTCTTCTTCGTTTGATGCTACTTCTGCTGCTTCGTAGATTTTTCCTTTTCCTTGATCGGCGTCTGTACGTCGAGTCTTCTCCTCCCACACCTTCCATCACGTCGACGAGAATTTCAGATTTTCTTTCATGTTCTCTTTTGAAATTCGAGTCGATTTTCTTAGCTCTGAGATGTTGGAGTGTTTACTAATCATGGGGATAATTATTACATAATGGAATTTGGTGATTAATATCTCGTATAGGGTAAGTAGTCAAGGTTATTGGTAGTAAATGAATTAATTGTACTTAGAGTGATGGACATAGATTTTAAAATCAATTGCAAGTTCTTTTTAAACAAACTAATATCGTGACTTGTCATTCACTCGAGAAGAATTGGTACATCGACGTGGAGTGAGTTTCTATCACACGGAGATACGATTAGCCTTTCTTCTGTCGCTCGTCTTTTAAAAGCGACGATCCGGTATTGAGTCTTCGCGCTTGTATCCGGAATTCCATTGCGTCATCTTTGCTGGAATTCCATTCGAAACGATTTCGGAGCTCGACCTCGACAACTATATTTGGTTGGTGCGAACGAACGACCGCCGTTTAATTTCATTTCGACCGATTGCGTTTAGAATTTTGCACGCGCAAAGAGTGGTCTCTCTTGTTCTCTTTACGGTGTTGACATTAAAAGGAAAGATGGTATCGCGATCGTTCTATCGTTTCGATTGTCCGTCTCGTTCGATGAGATTTAGAAATACATGTTTCATGGCGAAAAAGGAACTGTAATCTCAAGAAAGGTTATCGCAGAAAGTGGCAATTAAAATGAATATGCGACGTTTGAATTAAGAGCTTCAGGATATGTGAACAATAGAATTACCAAGGCTATCATGAAGATTAGCTTCTAATTTTATATAAAAATTATTTAAATTTACAGAGGAACCGTGCAGTGCATACTCCGCGCTTATCATTGACATTAAAACTACCGGCATTAAATCTATTATATCTAACCATTTGAAATAAATATTTTAGAAATAGTTAATATCCTTCCATCCAAGCTAATTTGATCTTCCATACCATCAAGTTAAACAAGTTTCCCTAAATTACATCACTTAAAAAAATCCACATAGTAGCTCCAAGAGAACTAAAATTCTGCAAACTGTGCATTTCTTCCATAATTCATTCCATGCTAAAAATCATCCGCCGATTCAATGCCATCACCCGTGCAATTGTTACTTTGCAATATCCAATCAATTGTCACGAAACGATACAATGTCGTGATACGAAGTAATGCTATAACACGTAAAACTGAAGAAATAATCAACTCGTCTTCGGCTACCCGATAAATCTTCTTTACATCATCGTCGAATTTGCATTCACCCGTTAGACTTTCCATTAGTACTATTCAACGCGCTCTTTTCTCTCTTTTTCATTCTCCTTCTCTCACCAACGAGCCGGACTCTTATAAAATATTAGTAACCTGTTATTTAACATGGCATCCGCGATAATAGTAAATCGTAGGAGTGTCTTCTCGTCGAAGGCTCCGATCGAACGTTGCCCGATCATCGTCGATCCGTCGATCGACTTTGCGCGGCGTACGAGAAAAAAAGAACCTCGAGTTTCTGCCCTTTAACTTTGCCGAGGTAAAAGGTTATGAGCGCCGTTCACCGTCGATAAATAATGTAACGCGCCGTGACATGAGAAATTCCTTACGTTCGTCGACCTGCGTTAAGTCCGAAAGAAGAAATTCGTTGGGGACCGTCCTACTGGCTGATCTGAACACGATTTGCCTAACGGTGAATCGGATGGCCCACGATACACGTGAGAAAATTTAGGAGACTTGAAAATTTAGAAGAATTATATTTGAGAGAAATTTAATCATTGTTTTATCATTGGCGATTTTGTGACATTTATTAAAATTTCTTTTATTATAATATTTCTCTGGAACTTTGGTGAAAGGATTGTTTCTTTTGGATTACGTTTGTAAGATTGATTTTTATGAGTGAGAGATAGTATTGTTTCAGGATAATTCGTTTCGTTGGACGTTGTGAATATGATAAAACTGTTAGTTAGAAGTAGAATAGCAAAATTGCTAGAGATTTCAATGCATAGGGAACGAAGAAAATGGACGATTTCGATAGGATCCTCATTTCCACTAAAGTGAACCATTTTGTATTAAAATGCTACGTGTATGGAATATGATAGGGGCAGAAGAAAGTACAAAGAAAAATAGTTTGACAATTTGCTTTATTAAAACCACTTTCTACATTACATTAGTAAATTAATAAATATAGCAGTTTGACGACTATTACAAATTTCACTGATTCATCCACGTCAGCAAATGCCCCACAGCTTTCAATATGATGACAACAAAAAACGCTAAGGTGTCACTCCAGTTACTTATTAAATTCTCCAAAAAGATCAAACTATCGTCGCTATAACAGTCACCAAAGTTTGCCTCTCAAGTTCACACCAGCTCTGTCAATTTTTTCTCACTCGGTATTGACATTACAAGAACCGAACAAAAACAATGTCCCATCCTCTTGTTATGCCAATAGATCATAACAGTTGAAGTAAAAGAAATGCAAAACAACGGTTTTCTTCTTCACAAACTGTCAATCTTCAGTTGCGATCGGGCATCGAACGGCTCTACACCGATATCACGCCGAGTTAGGAGGCGAAGAGAAGAGAATCGTGTTGCAAGAACTCTGAAGAGAGCCGACGGAAGAAGAAAGAGGAAGGAAGCGATGGTGCGTAAGCAACAACAACCACGGAGGTGAAGATGCGTGAAACTGGAGGTGGTTAGTAGCGATCTAATTATCTACGCTGCGGGAAGTCGCGGCCTCCCTCTGTGCTTCACCGCATTCGGGAAACAAGAGCAAATTGAAAGAGGAAGAATGACTCTAGCTGCTCGACGAAGAGAAAAATGGATCGTATTTCCGGGAGACCGGATGCCCAATCTGGAAATTCTGTACTTCGATCACAACTGCAACTCTGTTAGCATCATAGTCGCTCAAATAACAAGTTCCTAAGACCATTAGAAATTTAAATTTCGCACATTTTCTACTTACTTCATCTTTACTTCTGCTCCTTTACAAGCTTGCAATTTTTGCAAGATGAAGAAAGAAAAGGAGCTCAATGTTTTGAAGAGTAGATATGATTGATCATTGAAAAATTCTAGATATGAGTGATCAATGTCTATCATCTAAGTTGACATAAAAGACAGTGTCATTTCATTTAAACTGTGCATTATTAAATGCATTTAAATTTTCTATTGAATTATGGTGGCATTAATAAGTATAGAAAAGACAGTGGCAGACAGGTTTTCAGCGGCTCTGAAGACGAATTGCTATGTGTTAAGTCCATCGAATCCTTAAACTTTCACAAAACTTCCAATTACCTTCTCACTACTCCTGTCAAATCGCAAGCTCATCACGCAACAATCTTGCAACTCGAAGGAAGAAAAGAGGTCTGCCAAGAAGATGAAGAAAGCATTTGCCAGACCTCGGACGAACTCGATTCGTCCAATTACGTTAAACAATCCTTGGGATAATTCGATCACCTCTGCCCTGGGAACGTTCACAGGCTTATTCGACGAGTCTTCGATAATTTACGAATGCAAATTTCCAATTGGCTTGGTTTTGCGAAATTCGTACACCTACGGAGAAGTCGGTGGATCTATCGTGCTTAGACTGAATTGATTAATTTCGATTCTCTGATTGATGACACCATCATAGCCTTTTAAGAAGGCACTTCTCGATGAGATTAATGTGTCACCTTTAAAACTAATCATCTCTGTCTCGGACGCCCAATGCTGATCCCTTTTTGAAAATGTATTATGGCGAACGATAGTGGATAATGGCTATTAAATGTGACGGTTAGGAATGATATTATTTTTATCATAATATCATAATTCTCGTGGGAAATGCTGGCGAACAAAAATGGTTTCCGATGAGCAGAATAAGTTCATTAATTCAAAGTTCCTTGGAGATGTAAAAAGTAATGTTAGTTTAATGATAAATTCTTCTGATACTTCTGAAAGAATATTTAGTTTAAAGTTCCATTAATTACATTTTGAACTTGTCAACTCTTTAATAGCTAAAACTCTTGATTATAACTAAAGATAAATCTTATGGTGATAGATTAGTAGACATTGAAAATATAATTTTTAATGGTGGAAATAATTTGATTTTTGTGGATTTGGTTGGAAAGAAAGCTTGTGAATTTTAAGATTTGTAATTTATAGGACATTTACGTAGATTAGTTCTTCGTTGACAAATAAGCTTTGAAAAAAGTAGCTACTTGACAATGACAAATCCTATTAATTTGTAGCGCAGGGTGGCAGAAAAAAAAATCATTGTTTTACTCTCAGATTACTGCACAGTCGAGCTTTGCGGTCTTTAAAATAATTTATGGCACAGTCTGCTCCCCGTAATCATGCCGTACTTGCAAGTATCACCTTTACCTCCGCACTTTATTGCCGGCAGTAACTAACTTGTAAAACTAACTTCTACTCGTGGGTTATTATTTAATATTCTCTTAATATGCTCAACATTCCCGTGTCTCTCAGTCGGCGCGACATAGTCTTACGAATGATTTATGTACTGCGGTCGTCACTTTTGTTTCTAATTGTAATTTACAACCTATCCGAAGATAACTTCTGTAAATTTCATCCCTCTGTGTCCTCGTCTTATTAAAATCCAGAATTTTAGAAAAAGAAATATCTAATTTCACTAAAATCATAATTTTTATGGATCTCAGTTCATCCAAATTTTCTGCAAATTCAAATATTTGGAAAATCAATTAAGCAGAGTTTACTTCAAACTTCTAAAAATAATACCAATCTCCTTCCTAAATTAAAATACATCTCGGTTATCCAAACCTCGAAGAAATACGAGAAATCAATTAGATCAAATTAAAAATTGCCTAGAAACAACACTCCACCCATAACAAAACAATAATCCAAGACACCTTCCACTCAGAAACCACTTCTGAAGTCCCACCCAATCAACATTATCCACAAACAACTCATTTATCACCTACCAATTACCAATTACATTTCAAACTCTCCAACTGTCAAACCAATCTTATCGTTCACGTTCCAGCAATAATATTTCATTATTTCTCCTTCGAGGTCCAAAGGAAAGCGGAAAATCTAGTTGCACCAGTTCTCTACAAAAAAATACTCCGCAAATATCACCACATAGAGCCCATAGAGAATAAATCTCCTCCACAGACCTCATCTACATCACCACCACCATAAGTTGCCCACGAGTCAGTCGAAGCGTTAAGAAATTCAGTCGTATCGATGAAAATATTTCACCGTGCGACTATCGGCCCGATCAAACATCCGGCCGACAGAGTTCTCCGTGGTAACAAATATCCACCGGTTAAATATAAAGCACCGGCCATCTCGGGTACCAATGATCGTCGGTGGCGTCACCCATGTTTCTCGGGGTAACACGGCCCCTACTGTTTTCCAGGCGGCCGGATAAAGTGCTCCCTGTCGTGCATCCGCTTTATTATCCCCCAAGCCTTCGCCTCGAGCTGGACCAACGAAATAAATGTGATACTTTCAGCACCGCCGCCTGCCCATCGACTTCGTCTCGCTTCTCGTGCATAAATAACGCATAACTTCTACAACCCCTTATGCTCCTTGTCTACGGGGATAGGAGTACTTTATTTGGAAAGTGTTTATGGAAGGAGGAAGGTCCTTGGAGAGGTGGAGAATAGAAAAATCCATAGGCAAGAATGCATATCACCAGGTGGCAAAGCGTGATTCCATTAGTAAGGATCTTACCATCGACAAGCACGGTTTAAAGAACCGTTTACACGCTTGGAGTGGTTACCTTACTACTGCAGGTATGGATTGAAGGGGATGTTTTGTAATTTTTGGGGTTGGATAAATTTTCTTAGTATTTTTAAACGGCGGAGTTAGTTAATGATGATTCGATGGTAGGTGTGATACTTGGAAAACTGAGTCTCTGTCTTCATCAACCATATGAGATACAAGGGTGGTAATGGCACCACAATTGATGTAGTAAATTGGACAGGAAATTTGCACATTTTATTTTCCCAATTTAATTCTGAATTATTGCGGAGGCCGTGACAAAAAATTTCATACCAGGGATTAGCATAGACATTTCGATTTGAGAATATAATTTGCAAAAGGTGATTAAATGGAAAACATTACTTTTGAAAGTGCTGCTAAAATACCACCATACTGTCCTTACGACAGATTAAGATTAATTTTCACTTCCATCAGCAAGCAATTCGATCAAGCCTTTTCACCCCGCCAGGCTCCCCATCCTGAGAGATCCAACGACAAACGTGAAAAATCTTCGACAAAAAGAGAACAAAGAGCACGGCCTTTCGCGGCGAGGTATCGAATTGCGTATATTAACACCACACCGCCGACGAGGGCATCCTGCGTGCAAGGAAGCAGCCGAAGGATGCATCAACAGGCGTTGACCGCATGCGGTGTAAACTCGCCTTCAGGGGACCTGGAGTTACCCTCGAAACCCCTGGCAGGGGGTCCGTACACCGGCTTCTCCTTCCTCTTTTTTAAAAGTAAGGATGCCTGTCACCGATAGTGATTTGTTGAGTGTATTTGCATTTTAGATTTAGGCTGCCGCGCCTGCCGCCCTCTCTCTTTCTTTCTTTCACTCTTCTTCCCTTTCTCTCTCTATGCCACCCTCTACTACGTTCATCCTTCTTCAATTTTCTTCATCCTTCATCGTTCGCTGCCTCCCTCGCCTCTGATTTCTCGTTTCTGGTCAGTCCCGAGCACGTCGCGAGGGGTGGAGCACGATGGTAGGACGGTGGGGAGGGACGAGGGATGAAGGAGGAGAATTTCGTTGGGTCAGGAATGACATTAGTCATATACCATCCCCCGACTGCCGGCGAGGAGACTTGTTTATGCACGTTTAAAGAATGATTAGGCGACGGAGTCACGGCAGGGGGTTGCTTGGCATCCCTCCTTCTTCGTTCATCCTTTTCTTTGCCGTCGCGGTATCCTCGTCATTCCAGTTTTACTTGTAATTCTCCTTCCCATTTGCACCGGGGATATCGCGGCTTCGATTGCCGCCTATCGCTCCCACAAAATGACCGTAGAGTTTTCCCCCATTGGGTTGCTTCTTCCTTTTGTTGATTGATGGTTGAATCAGATGTGCGAGCTTTGGATTTTGGCGTTATTCTTCGAGAGAAAACGTTCTATTAATCCTTTTAATACTATGGATACATGTCTACAGAGGAAAAATCTGATGGTAAATTATTACCGTATGTATATGTCGCTAGAGTTGAAATATGATCGTGTAAATAGTAATTTATAATTTTTAAACATTAACGTAATAAAAATAAATAAAAATAATTTGTAATGTTTAAAAATGTTTCGTAAAGAGTTCGGTATGTTGAGTGTTGTATCATTGAAATGTATTCGAGAAAAATGTATATCTGATGATTCAATGTGTAAAAACCATCAACACTTTGGAAACAGAACTAACAATAAGTTCTGCTCGAGGTCGTAATTTGCCACGGCAGTTCGCGTTACTTCGTCATTACACGAAGCAAGAAAAGGTAAAGTGATGCCGGTAAGCTTCACTGAACTCAACAGAGTTCTCGTTTCGTCTCAGAAAGTTACGCATTTGCTTCCCCGGAAGGCTCCAGTTAGCAGCGCCTTTTACCACGTAACCTGCCGCCATTATTATTAATTTTCGACTTTTTACAGCAGCCGGTAGTTACTTCTCGGTTTACTGCTGAGAGAGAGCCCTCCGAACTGAAAATTGGCCAGTGCTGTATTATCAAATGAAGACTCATTTTAAAATGTATTCTATTGTTACAATCTTACGAATTTGTTTATATCAATGAGAACTCGATGGTGAAAAAAGTTAAATCGATAAAATTCGAAGTTACAAATTTGTATTGATACGATTAACACTATCGTGTCAGTATGTAGGAGAATATATCAAAAGAAGGTTCGGGGTGGAATAAGAAAGAGAGGCAGAAGATGAAGAAAGGAGAGAAGGAAGAAAAAAAGGAGTTCGATTCGTCGTGCATTCCGTCGGCGTAGCCGTTGAATGACAGATCGATAATTGATCATTATTATCGTATGACTGGAGCCTATTGTCGAGGTATTTCTGCGTCCACTCCTCCATCTCCTTTTTGGACCGTAGATCCTTTCGGAGACTTCCAGTGCCGCACCCTGCTCGGGCACCGCCCGTGGGTCAGAGGTCACTCGTGTTACTCGAACACCCGCCGCGAGTGTCGCGCATTCCTGCCCAAAATCGTACCTCTCTATGATCTATCCGGTTACTTCTTTCTTTTAGGCCTCGTCCGTTTTAATTTCGAGGTAGGAAGTCCACATTGTGAGGTTTGATAATGTGACAAAGTTTAAATCATCCTTGTAGAAATGTATTACAAATTATGTAACGCTAGGAAGTAACAAATAATATGCAGCTAAAGATTTAATTATAGATTCTTTTAAATTTCAAAGTGTACAAAGAGTTTCACACATAAAAGAATTACTTTTAAATGAATCTAGAGATACTTCCACTTACGCACAGCTCCTTTGAAATTCTTCTTCTCAACGAACCCTAAATACAACCCCAGATTTTATTCTCCACTGCAAAAGTTCCATCCCCTTTGCACATCACCAGATAAAATACAACATCAACCAAAACAACAGCCTACCACTCATCTCAATATCTACTAAATCTACTCAAACTACAACACACAACCCATGCACACAATTCTACACCACCTAACCCACCAACCATCCACCTATTCCAATCAAAAGACACCCCCCATAAATTCCTCCCTCAAATCAATCCATTTTTACAACTCAACCCATTAATCCAGCCCAACATCTATCACTCCAAAACCCCATATAAACTCCAATTCCCACTTATCAAGAGCTGCGAACCTGATACAACCTCAACACCATACATCCTCGGTATCTCACACGCAGAAGGCGCGACACGAATCAGGAAATTCTGGAAGCAAGGCGACCGAGTTAGAAAGAGGGCTGTTGGCTTGTTTATGAGCATTGGAGGCGGCCGGACGAGCTTCCCGGAATGCTCGGGCCCCGTGTAAAGGCGGGCCTTAACCAAGCGACGGATCCGGGCACGACCCCGCACGCGGGCCCGCTCGATCTTCCAGCCGGGTAACATCGAAACGCAGGACGTATTGCTCTGTCACCCACGGACCGCCGATCTATTAGTTATGAATATTGTTGCCCACGGCGGTACATGACCGGACTGGCCGCGTGGTGTTCTCCCAAAATATGTACGGAGGCTCGCATACTCGGGAGGAAGAGTCCTCCATCGTGCGCGTGGCTATATTCATTTCGAGATGTCACGTAAACCATGACAGAAAGGACAGTGTTCCGATAAAAAGGGGTGTTTTGATGAGATTTTAAGGAAGACTAAGAATGATGAGGAAGTTGCGATTGAGACGTTATTTTTTAACGTTGTGAAAATTTATTTTTGAAGTACATTGAAGTTTAAGCTAAGTATAGACATCTTCCTTTAGTATTTTATGTTAGATGACAATTTAAGTTATTTGAGAAATTTAATTTTAGATCTGTGAGCTTACTTGGAAAGTTTTAAATATCTTAGTATAGAAATAAAGGGACTTAGACTAGTCTCAAGTTGTGGAGCATCTATTAATCTTTGAAATTTGGTGTGGTCACCTTCTATGGTGCTATTTTAAATTAAGATCTTTCTAAAGGCAGCTTTTTAATTGAAATGTAGCTGTTAATAAGATTAAATACCATTTGTATGGTAGATAATACTTGAAGAGGAAGTTATTAAATCAGAAACGATGCATTTTGAATATCGGGAGGAAAGCACATGGAATATTTTTGACCAAATTGTGAGACATCTTCACCAATTTTAAAATAGTGTCTAAATTAAATTTCTCGCAGCAAATAAATCACTTCCACGTTGAAATGACAAGTTATGTTCAAAATAAACTGCGACGATTCGACATTATTGCAAAATAACGACAACATAAAAAAACGATCTGCGAGTTCAGTATTTTCTAACATATTATTGTTCTTATTTTCAGGATAGAAACTCCAGCCTTTTATTTCTCTTTATTCACGTTGTCGACGTCCCGTCGTCCTGTTATACGTCGTTATGTTCCTGTCCTCGGTATAATTTTTGAGCGTCTTGTTTTGCGTGAATCCTTTCAATATTCACGTTAGAAGAGGATAGGGAACCCTGTCTTTTAGTTTTGCAAAAAAAAGGGATATCATTGCAACCAGAAGAAATATTTGGACCGAAGAATAATTGATTCGTTTTGATAATTGTCTACGGCTACGTTTGTTATATTTATTCTCCGTCAGTCACAGAGCAGCCAACTATTAATTATGAATGTTATTGCCTATGGCGCTACATGACCGGCGACCGCATGGTGTTCTGCCAGAAATATGAAGGCAGGACCGTTTATGCCCCCTTTTTTCCCCCAGACATATATTCATATCTGTTCCAAAATGTCCTGCATGCACTCACGCTGATTTGAAAATATTCCAAAGAGAAAAATCATCCGATACGAAATAGGAGCTAGGACTTTTAATTTATGATTGTGAAGACCCGAATTTTTAGGCTCGTAACTGCCACGAAGAATTCACAAAACTACCATAAATTTACTTATTTATCAAGGATGCCGTGTGGCTCTTTATAATTGCAAGATAACGACACGTTCTTCGTGGTATTTTCTAGCCTTTCTTTGCAAAGGTGTCAATTTCTTTCACGTCGATTCAGAGGACTACCGTAAAATTACTTGACTTAAACTATTGTTGGATTTTACATAAAAATTTTTATCTCCTATATTCTTTGTAAGTATAAATCAAGTTATTTTCGCTTAACGAAAATAATAAATTTCCGTGATTTATATAATTTCTAATGTTTTTCGTAGATCAACGAAAAGCTTAGGATTTTTTTTCAACCGCAGAGAACAAACTAACGTCGCATACATTTGCCACGTGAGCGATATAAATTCGAACATTGCGGTTTCGCTTAACCATCTACAGAACTGCGGTTGTCATGGTTTGAAACCATAGAGAAGGGCGTTTATGTTCTTAACAATGAGCTCAATAATAGATATTTTTCAAATTCTTCCTTGCAAAGCAAAGTACAAGACGAAAGAAACTCGTCTTTCAAGTTTTAAGGAATAGTACTTAATTTCAATATGTTTTAGTATATTTCAATATATTAAATAAATACGTTGGAGAAAGAATAATTAAAAAGGTGGAAAATTACTGATTTATTAATTTAATGTTTCATGAAATGGACATAAAATTAGATATTCTATCGCTCTGCTATAAAGTGCTATTTGAAAAAACTCGTATACAGCACCAGTCAATTTATTTATAACAAATGCCATCGTTAAAAGCATCGAGGATTAACGAACATTAATGAAACGTGCAGCGAATAAATTGGAATTCGCGATGTACCATTTTCAAGAGTTTTGGCCACACTTTGGTATTTCGGCAGGGCGTAGGAACGAGGAACGTATGGGTAGCGGAAGGTCAAGGGTCAGGGCAAAGGGCCACTTAGGGGTCGCCGGTACGAGCGGGACCGTAATTTAACCGGCCGTTAAGTCGATTGTAAATGGCGCGCCGGAATCTGTCCTCAAGGGATCGAGAAGAAATTTTGGTAGCGTCGTATTAAACTATTTCATCGGAATGAAATAGAAATCTCTATAATCCCTGGAACCACGACGGAACCAGTGAATTTAGTTGCCGGATTTTTCTCACATCATTATACCAGAATGTCTAATCAATGTGAATGAGTCAAGGTGAACTTATTAATTTGAAAGTATTGCAGTAATATAAAAATTGAGTAACGAAAATAAGTAATAGAAATTTTTAAAAATTCTTCATGTAAAAATCAGCTGAATACATTAGACTACTTAACGAGTACTTAACAAATTGACATTTCTTCACCGAGCACAGCATTTACAGAAAAATAAATATTTTTACACTCTTTCTAATTAAATGAATATTAAATATTACCCCTCTCTTCATATAAAATTTACTGACTTAAAGAATACAGCCCAAAGAGTCATATCCCAAAAGAGCTAAGTAGAGCCAGTTACCTATATACTAATTGTAAGCTCAATCTACTTTCATCCTCAATAAATCTCATCATTTCACCCTCCCACCAAAATGAACTGTCCCAACTCAATTTTTCTTCCCACAGCTAAACAAGATAAATCCACAACATCAGCAAGCAGCCATAAATAAATGTACCGCAAAGATCTCGATCCAAAATCCCAGCAAACTTTTCTTCCCCTGCGATAATCGCATCGCAAACGAGCAGAGAATGATCGATCCTCTTTCGTGTCACCGTTGCTCGTCAGACGGAAAGAGAAGGAGGAGTACCATAGTCCCATAGTGGGAGGGTAAAGAAAAAGAGAATACCGCGTTGGCGGCGTCGGAGGACCCTGAAGAATCGGTAGGGAGGAGGAAGAAGAGGAGGAGGAGGTAGATGAAGGAGTAGTAGAAGAAGAAGAAGAAGAAGACGACGAAGAAGCGGAGGAGGAAGAAGAGGAGGAGGAGCGGTGAGCGCGGGTCGCCATTAAGCGGACCCCCTGCCGCGTGGCCCGCGGCAACCCTTCACAAAAAACTGTAATTGGAAATACTTTTCCTCCTTTTTTCCTGAAATAATTTATGAATCTTCCACCGTCAGCCAGCGAGGGCTGTGGCTGCTTCCAGACTCGGTTCCCTCGTTCCTCCGGGACTCCACGAGAAGGAACCGTTCGAGGAACCATGAAGGAAATATCGTGATTCCTTCTCTTTCTTTATTTTCTTTCTCTTTCCTCCCTCTATCGTCGTCCTTTCCTCCCCCAAATAACGAAGGTACGAGGAGAGCATCGTACATGATGGCAGAACTGTAAAAGGAGGTGAAGGACAGGTGAGGGATCGAAAAGAGAGGAACCGAGAGAGATCTTGTGATTCTTGCTCGATTCTCGGCGACACCCCGCCGTGAGAAGATTCCATTGAACTCTCTTTGAGACTCTCTTCAGTTTACGGGATACTTTATGGCATCGTTTCAACGTTGGCGCTTTTCGCATTTCCTGCCGCGGCTGATTGGACGACCTGCGGAATCTTTTTACCAGCTGACAATTGCTGATTATGGCTGATAAACCCTTGGTTATGGGAGATGCGTTGACTTTATGGTTATATTTTGGATTGGAGGAGAATTGGAGCAATCTTTTTTGGAATTGTGACAGAGTGAAATACTTAAGTGATTGTTGGTATATTAGATGGATCAGAGTGGTATCAATTAAGAGGAGAATAGAGGATTTTTAATCGATTGCAAGTGTTTATGTGAGGAAGAAATTGTCTAAATGTTTATTTATTGATTAAAATTTATGAGGATTGTAAATAACTTGAAAGTGTTTCGTTTAATCATCTAGGGGAATATTTTAATACAAACGAAATTCATGATGTGATGAAGTCTCATCTCTTTTCGATCAAATCCGAAACGTTAACGAAGTTTTGAGCTAATTATCCAACGATAGCGGTGTGCTCGTAGCTTATTTAAATTTAAATTACCCTTCTAAGAATTATAAAGTACTGGCAATTATTTTTCAAGTAACACGTTGTACTTTCGCAACATGACGGCACAGAAGTAAAAGGAGGTGAAGGACAGACGTGAACCCGAAGGAGGAACCAAACCCGCCATTACTTCGTGACGGTAATAACTCCCTGAGAGAAATATACCATTTGTTTTTCTTTAAATAAATTACCCTCACGAGCATACGACTCATTATACTCAATTTCAAAATCTCGATCAAATCTTTACGATTCCAAATTACAATTATACCATCAAATCTTCCATCCAAAATTCAATTTGAATAAACTTCCAAAGTAAAAATTCTACAATAATCCCAATAACTCACAAACCATAATTGCACATTAAAAACTAAAACCCATTCTACTTTCACAAACCACGCAATACTCATAAATATCACTAGTATTTCCCATAATATCCACTAACCACATAATTTATCTTCCAGGTTTTCAACGTTAGCTGACTGAAAATTTCCGCAATTCCCACCCACACTCGTTGCACCCCGTTTGATCTGTTTCTTCGTAAAAGCAGTTTGAAATTCTTCAAGCTGAACCTTTCGAAACCCCATAAAGAAGGGGAGGAGAAGAAGACGAAGGGAGTATATACGAAGAACTGTAGGAGGAGAAAGCGAACGTAGCCTCTTCTTATTTCGTAGCCGAAGACACCCCGCTGCGCGAGGGTGGAGGTGAGCCCTCTTTAGGGTATTACGAGGACCCTTACGGCAGCCTTCGGATGCCGTTATCAATTTGGGTGATTCTCAGGATTTATAATGAAGATGCAATGCTCGCACGGTCCCTCTTCGTCTCTTGGGCGTAGGAAGCAGCGCAGCGTTTTTCTTCCCTCTACTTTCGGCGCGCTCGTAAGAGATCTTCGTCATCGGGTTCCTCGATCGCCCAATCGCTGAAGGGAATGAGGATTTCGTGATGGTAATTATTAACGTGCCACCCAGGATGATAGGAATATCAGATTCTGCGGAGATCGCGAAAATCGAGAAGGTAATAACCAGAGTGGAATACGTAGAGGGGTGAAATCAGAGAGAAACAAAGTTCTTTCAGAAAACAATCAGATTTTATAATTATTCATTACTTTGTTCCAGAGGAGTGTTAAGAGTAGTGTTTTTAGTGATAGAATAATTAGTTAATATATTTAATGCTCGTAGATCTATTATTAAGGGTGATAAATAATCAGAAGTAAGATAGTTACTAGATATCTACCAGCAAGTTGATTTTCTTCGTCGATTTTCATTCTCATTCTCAACAATGCAACACAACTACCTTACCCAAATAGAAAATAACTACCTCATCCATTGTTCACCAAAATCTCTCGCCGATGATACGCAGAACAATCGAATCGTTCACAGCTTAATAACCGCAACTCAAATAACGAGACAAGAACGGCCAAAGGAAATTAATGATCCCGAAACCTTCATAATCACCGGCTAATCTTCGATTAATCATAATCCCGCGTTCCGATCGGTTACCATTATTCGTCTGATTAAACTCTCGATTACCGGAACAGCGCGCGGTTACTCGCGAATCGGTAGTTGAGAACGGCCGTTCATTAGCAACAGATTTCACGTCAAATGTCAAACATCGGACATAGCCTTTCACCCTCCCGATAATGAGTGTGCAAGAAAAGCCGAGACGGAGTTGCATAGTCACACGATATCGTCCTCGTTACGCCGAATGAAAGAGGCCGTAGACGCAGTCCTCCTGGAGGAATGAGACACGACAGGTCGTCGGACGACCCTACGGCGAGACCTCTATGCATCTAAATTGGCTGCGCTCCCATTCGTCATGCAGCGGCTCGCTTCCCTCATTGATCGCTCGCACACTTCGTGGGAAGTGCTGACCACCGATCGTCCTGCCCTTTTTTGCATCTTCCACGCCGTATCCTTTGGCCATTTACAACGGTACAACTTGAGATCCTTCCTGGGTGTCGCTGAAAAGAGCACGCAGGAGGGTCTACTTTATGTTTTTTCGTTTGGGTGATGTTCAGGGGTGGATTCTGATTCGTAAGGTGATGTAGATGGATGTAGAATTTCACTAAGAGGTCATCTTTTTTGGTTGAGGTTAAACCTTTGCGGTCTGAATTATTTTGTCAATTTTCCAGTGAGCTTAATGAAATTAACTCCCAATATTTTCTATCGTTGGTTATTATTTTTTTATGAGAGCAATGTCTATAGATTCTGATGGATATTTATGTCTATATTAAATTAGTCGATACTAAATTGTAAGAAAATAAAATGGAAAGAGATTCTATGTCGAATGTTGCTCGATACAGGACTGCAAAGTGTTAAGAAGTGGATGTAATTCGTAAAGTGATGTAGGTGAGGATTTCATTGAGTAGACGACATTTCTGTTTGAGATTGACGAGTGGATTTTGATTTTTGAAGCAGTGGGGATGGATGTAGGGTGTCATTAACCCCTTGCTGTGCAATAACGAGTGACACTCGTGATACAATGGATCAAATTGAATGTAAGTTGATCAAATGTAAATTAGATCAGATTGAAAATATCAATGAGCCACATGATTACGTTATTTCTACAATAATGATATTACTTTAAATTATACCAAGTATAACAAATTCCTGCTCAACTTTTATTTTACCAATTTAATTCTGAATTATTGTGGACGCAGTCACAATAAAATCGTACAAAGTATTAAAAAGAAATATATGAAAATTTGCGACAAATGATAAATGAACAATTACATCTAATCAAACACCGACGTCATCCCCCATAATTATCCCAATCGGCTCATGTCCCCAGCAACAATATCTCGCTTCCAAAGAGTCAAAGGAAAAAAAAACCCGAAACCACCCCTGTCAGATCTCTCCCCTCGTCTTCCATTTCGGATTACTAGACACGGTTTATCGCGTGGCATTGTATTATGCACGACCTAAGACAAGGTGTTTCGTTTCTCGCCTGTCTGACAAAGGGGCCTAGCACCGGCACAACAAAGAAGTCCGCGGCACGTCGAAAGCACAACTACGAAAAAGACGAAGAAAAAGAGAAATCTCCCCGTTTCATCCTCTCACCCACGCAACCCCCTCATTCTATCTCCCTTTCTCTCTCTCTCTTCCTATCTCATCTCCTCTATTTTCTTCCTTTCCTCGTCGCGGCGCGCGTAAAAACCTTTTCTCCATGAGATGTCACTTATTAATTCTCCCATTCTCTCGGAGGCAGCAAAATGAATAGCGGGAGCTGACCGAAGCAGGAACCCCGCCTCCAACGAATCGGCCGCTGGCGGAATTCTTTCGGTGAGAAAAGACAGAAGGTGGACAGGAACGAGACGTATCCCGCAGGACAGCCGGTGGAAAGGTCAAAGGATCCTCCAGCTACCTGAGTATCCTTCTTCTTTCGTCAGGTAGATAGAAGCACCCTTCTCTCCTCCATCTCCTCCTTCTCTTCTTCTTCATCCCCTTCTCGCTTCTTTTCACCGGGACTGTGCGACGATTAATAATGTTTTTCTTTCCTTTTTTTTTTCCTCCTCCTCCCGAAAAGGGGTGAACCTGGTAGGAGGGAAATACGAGGGAGCTGCCGTTTAAGGAAAACCACAAATTTCGAGCAGCCACACCGTGTGGAATATCTATGCTTCTCGGATGAGCGTAGGATGGTGGACCGTTGGTGGACCCCCGCTGATTACCTTTGAAGAATCCTCGGCCTGGTACTCATCGTCTCTCCGATGCGCCTTCTAGATTTGATATATGGATTTTCGCAAGCTGACGTCATAGGAAGCTGAAACTCGTAAATTTCGAGGCGCGCGATGTCTTCTATACGTGAAGCTTTTTGTTACACTTTGCTGGCGCCTTATTTGGACTCGCGCGATGGAAGAACGGAACACGTTTGTCGCGGTATTTCTGACCTCCGGTATGGCGATGAGTGAGAAACTTTTTCTTCGTTTGTTTTAATAATTGTGTTGGTTTCTCGCGACGGCTGTGAACGAGAAATTTTTTCTTGCGATGGTTTGCTTTGTAATTGTGTTCGATAATCGCAACGGAGATGGCGGAAGTATGGGAAAAAGGAGGTGAGAGGTTCGTACAGATAAATATATTAAATTTGAAGGTGAGATTGGAAATTTGTATCAGCTGCTTAGGATACTAAAGACGTGCACAATTAATAATCGACTTAGTATGACTTTAACCTTTACTGGAGAATGACGAGTACACTCGTGGTTCAATAAATGGAATGGAACATTTGAAAATTTGCTAAAGTTTATTAAATTAAAAATAACAATGTTCCGTTAAGTTATATATCATATCAGAAGTCAGGAAGAGATGATTATTTAAGCAATTAGATCTGAATTATTGCACATTCAGTCGCAAAATCATACGGCTATACATTAGCCCACACGAACGAATTACAGCTATCTTCTCAGATAGGTCAGTTAAATATTTATGCACAGTTTCATCAAAACTTCTGTGTATCACCTTTCATATACTTTCATTCTATTAAGACCTACGAAACTAGGATTCATATTAATCAACATCCCCTTATTTTCTAACTCAAATGCAGTCACTAAAACCAATGGCACTTTTAATAACTCAAAGATCTATTCCAAAATTAAAATAACCAATTGTTCTAATTGTCTCAAATCTACATTTAAACATTCAAAAGCGTAAAAAGAATTGTTGAAATTGAATTGTGAAACCAAAACCAAAACCTCTCAACTTCACCAACACAAGATTCCAATTCTAAAATAATCCTCGCAATAAAACCGACCAATATCCGTTTCCCTCTTGTTCTCCGATCCATTTCCGTCCCGAGGATCCACCATCGCGAAGGTCACGGTGGTATTTCGGTCGTCGGGCCTTCGAAATCGTGAGGAAACAAAAGGACGAAGAAGAACACCGGCACGCGGTAGAGAGGAAGAGGTCGTAGAGTGAGGTGCTAAATAATTTCTGTCCTAAAGCAAGAAAAGAGCGGCGATCCGCTATCTTCGATTCTTCCACGGCTATCTACTGCCCACATGACGTGGATATAAGTTACGAGCGTTGGAATAATTACACGGTTCGGGTTCGAGCCGAGGTCCGCGGTCAGCGGAAGGCAAAAGACAATTTTACGCAGCGGGGCATCAACGTCCCTGGCGGCCCGGTGGCAACCTTCTTTTCTGGCAACTATTTGACCCACGAAATAATCGACAGGCTAAGAGAGAATCGTTTCTCGAGAGAATTCGACCCACGGAAAGCGGTAGAAGATCGTCGATATTTGACGTCTTTGAAATATCGCGATGGCGAACTCCTTCGATGGCGTTACGTTTGATTCTTTTGGGTTTCAAGAGGCTGCCGTATTCTTGCCTGCTAAATCAGGATTCTTATTGTTCAAATCGGTGGAGGCGTGATTCTCATGGGATTTCGTCGATAAAAGTCGAATGCACGGAAGGAGATGGCTGGGAGAAAGGTATGGGCTACTTTAGGATTGTTTATTATGGCGTCCATGAGTTTCCGGATGGTGGAACTAGTTTATTTTATTTTTGGGAAAGCTATCTTTCTGCTTTATGGGTAATTGTGTGGAAAATTTATTTGAGTGTTTTCCTCGGTTTATAGATATTCGTAAATATCTGAGTTTTCGGAATTTTGGTATTCTTTAGATGATTTGTCGCGTTTGGAAGAGTTTAGTTATAAATTATTCATTCGAATGGAATGTGTATCTAAAATATATGTCAGAAAGATCAACTATGTTGGAAAGCATTAGTTTTCGTAAGTCTTGTGTATCCCTAGTATCAAATTTAGTACAGCTCCATATAATTCTTAAACTCCAAAACCATTTTCAAAGTGCAACTCCAAACAACTCTACTTCTTAAACCAATCAATCCAACTTCCGGGAAAAAAACTCTTCAAAGTTCGTATTACCAAGGAGCAACTCTAACGAAAGCACACCTCACATCTGTAAAAGCGCGCATTCTCTCAACGTAGCGCGATCAGGTATGCGAGAGACATCCGTCAAAGTGGAAAGTTGCCTTCATTAGTCGGCACCGTGCTATCCGACGTTCCTCGACCGACGGCCTGCTTTATGTAAATCAGTCGCGGCGTAATTGGCACTGAACGAAAAAGCTAATTACCGAAATCGTGCACCCGGGACCCCTAGGACCCTCGGCTCCATCAGCGCTCAGCGGGATATCGCGACACCCTCGCCCCTCGTCGATCTCGTCCCCCTTTCCTCCTATGTGTGTACCTTTTTTTCCATGGACACGATCACCGGGCCCGCAATATTACTCATCCTGGGACCGATATACGACTACCTGCTTCTCGATTATACGCTGCTACTCGGCTGCGCCGACTCGCGTCCAAAGTGGCGAAAGAGATATATTTTGTCCTCTCTTTTCTGTGGCCCTTTTTTCGTTCCTCTTCATTCTTTCTCGAAATAAGTAATGAATAATATCGTAAATCTTTACGCTGCGGACAAGCTTGTCGCGATTCTATGCGAAGAAAAGATAGGGGAGGACTGCTAAAGTCGAGCCGCAGTGCAAGTTGTATAGCTATGCTGTTTCTTATCAATATAATACTACTGACAGTAGTATCACGTACACTGGCATGAATAATGTCAATTTATATATATATTTTCTGCGTGGTATCAAAACGTTTTAATGAATCTTAGAACCAAAAAGTGTTGTTATAATTTTTCGTGCACAGTTGGAAGGATATATGGCAATGTAGTTTTAATATATTGTATTTTTTGTCTCAGGTAATAAGACATAAAAGCGCAAAGCACCGCAGGATAACGCAGAACAGTGCAGGACAACGCAGGGCAGAGCAGATCGAGAAGGGACAGCACAATAATACGCAGGACGAGACAGGGCAGTGCATGACAGCAGAAAACGGTGCAGAACAACGCAGGGCAGCGCAGAATAAGACAGGACATCAAAATATTACGCAGGACACGACAGTGCAGCGAAAAAGGGTGCAGGAAAACGCAGGACAGCACAGTAATGCGTGCGACAAGACAAGGCAGCACAAAACAGTACAGGACACCGCAGGACAGCACAGGACAGCGCAAACAGTATTTGTTAAGTAAATAATTTGTAGTCTTAGAGATACACAATTGTATTTTATGAACATTGTATCCCAGACGTCAATGTTGTAATAAAAATGTTGAATAAAGAGTTTGTTAAATCGAAATCTTTGTTATACATTATTAAGCGCTGCCCTTATTCCATTCACAATATTTCCTGCAAATGCGAACCTACCACATTCCTTAGCGAGCGAATAATAGTTCTAAGTTCTTTAATTCGCTTTGAAAATCCACCTTCATTCAGCTAATTTCTCGAAATATTTGATAAGTGGGTAAGTATACGAGTCGGCGATAAATCAGGAACAGCTAAATCCGTCTGAGATATCCTAGTTTATACTACTTGTTGAGTTTCCGAATATTTCGGCAAAATTTCAAAGTGGGTAAGTAGTAAAATCGACGATAAGTCAGACGGAGTTTTAGGTAAATTCGGTCTGAGATATTTCGGGTTATACTACTTGCACACTTTGCAAATTTTTCGGAAAAATCGCAAAGTGAGCAAGTAGTAAAATCGACGATAAGTCAGACGGACTTTTAGGTAAATTCGGTCTGAGATATTTCGGGTTATACTACTTGCTGACTTTGCAAATTTTTCGGAAAAATCGCAAAGTGAGCAAGTAGTAAAATCGACGATAAGTCAGACGGAGTTTTAGGTAAATTCGGTCTGAGAAATTTCGGGTTATACTACTTGCTGACTTTGCAAATTTTTCGGAAAAATCGCAAAGTGAGCAAGTAGTAAAATCGACGATAAGTCAGACGGAGTTTTAGGTAAATTCGGTCTGAGATATTTCGGGTTATACTACTTGCTCACTTTGCAAATTTTTCGGAAAAATCGCAAAGTGAGCAAGTAGTAAAATCGACGATAAGTCAGACGGAGTTTTAGGTAAATTCGGTCTGAGATATTTCGGGTTATACTACTTGCTCACTTTGCAAATTTTTCGGAAAAATCGCAAAGTGAGCAAGTAGTAAAATCAACGATAAGTCAGACGGAGTTTTAGGTAAATTCGGTCTGAGATATTTCGGGTTATACTACTTGCTCACTTTGCAAATTTTTCGGAAAAATCGCAAAGTGAGCAAGTAGTAAAATCGACGATAAGTCAGACGGAGTTTTAGGTAAATTCGGTCTGAGATATTTCGGGTTATACTACTTGCTCACTTTGCAAATTTTTCGGAAAAATCGCAAAGTGAGCAAGTAGTAAAATCAACGATAAGTCAGACGGAGTTTTAGGTAAATTCGGTCTGAGATATTTCGGGTTATACTACTTGCTCACTTTGCAAATTTTTCGGAAAAATCGCAAAGTGAGCAAGTAGTAAAATCGACGATAAGTCAGACGGAGTTTTAGGTAAATTCGGTCTGAGAAATTTCGGGTTATACTACTTGCTCACTTTGCAAATTTTTCGGAAAAATCGCAAAGTGAGCAAGTAGTATAGTCGACGATAAGTCAAACGCAAAAGTAGGGCTGACTTATCCTAGGTTATACTACTGAAAGAGATAGAAAATTTTTCGACTAAGTTTTAGAAGTGAGCAAGTAGTATGAGTCAGTGATAAGTCAGACAGAGCGAGAAATCCAGTTGAGACGTTTCTGTTTCCTCCATTTATCAGCATGAACTCATTTCTCGAAGAATTCGACAAGTTAACAAGTAGTACGACTCAGCGACAAGTAAGACAAAGCGGAAATTCGACATGGAATACGCAATACGTTTGTATAGGATATGGAATCGCAAGAATGGGAAAAGGTTAATAAAGTTTAACATTGTTTTCGATATAACAAATTATTTATTCATCATTTTCATTACAAAACATAAACGTATGTGATACAATATTCACGAAATACAATTCTGAGTTTCAAAGACTACAAATTATTAATTTATTATATACTGATATGATGTACTGTGCGTATCCTGGCTCCCCTGTGCTTAATCTGACTCTCTTCTGTCTGCCCTGACTCTCTATGTCTTTCCTGGCTGTCCTGTGCTTAATCTGACTCTCCTCTGCTTATCCTGGCTCCTCTCTGCTTAATTTGACTCTCCTCTGCCTGTCCTGGCTCCCTTCTGTCTGTCCTGACTCTTTTCTGCCTGTCCTGACTCTCCTCTGCCTCTCCCGGTTCTCCTCTGCCTGTCGTCCTCCTCTGTATTTATAAGCAAATTTGATAAGTGATATGAATCATTATTGGCTTAGGTAGGGAAAGTGGGAGACAGGTAGGTTAGGTAAGAGAAAGACAGAATAGGCAAAGAATTGGTACGATAGAAGTAAGACAGATAAGAGAACTTTACCTTCGAGAGAGGCCTCTCTTGATATCTTCTTTAAAGTTGGAAACGAGCACGGACGAATTACAGCGATTTTTTGCATCTCAACCTGAATTTTACAAGTGATAAAGCCTGTAACAAACCGTAAAGATCATAAATTTATCTGAAATATTATTTGTTTAGACACTACAGGGCACACAGGAGACTGATAGAACAGAGGGACAACAGGCAGGACAGTTATAAATAGATATCACTCAGTTTTATTAAAAGAAAAAGTATTGCAATATTTTACCTGCTGAATTTATATTTATTATATCTCCCACAAAGTTGAAAATCGACTCGAGCGAATTACAGCTATCCTCGTACGTAGGTCCAATAAAATTCATATCAAGTTTCATCAAAAACAGAGTGTACCACTTTGTGAATTATCCTTGTTAGATATATTTATCCAATTCTTTCATTAATCGTCCGCCCTAGTAAAAAGAATTTTAAAAGACATTTTAATTCGCATTTATAAGTAATAGAATATATCTAACACCTTATCAAAACCAATACTCACCTTAATTCTCATTTCATCGTTAGCCAGTCCCAAACACAAAAGCGCATTAACCGTCGCATAATTGGCATCAGTCTCTCTTATTAATAAACCCTTCTGGCGCTCCTCAAAAAACTCAATATTTCACCGTGATGGCACGCCGAGCTGCGGAAGGATAGAAGGATAAAACGTAATTGCTGAATCGTGAATGAATCCTGAACATCCCACGGCAGATTCGCAGGATCATTACGATGCTCTAGCGCGCGCATTCGCACGAGACACCTTCATCGAGGATCCTCAAGGAGGATACGGACAGCCGGTTAAAACTTCGATGGAGGCTTTCAAGCACCGTTCATCCGGTACACCAGGAAACCTCGTTGGCGTCGGCCCGAAGAAAAGGTAATTACCGCTGAATTCCCGAGGTCTTCTAGGCTAGATGAGGCCATCAATGCACAGCAGGGAATCGCGACACCCTCGTCTGCCTTTCTGCCCGTCCTCGTGAGGGTAGCCAGGAACCCATATTACTCATCCATATTTCGCTTTCTCTCTTCCTTTCTCTTAACGTGTCCTATCTTCGTTTGAGTCTCGTTGGTTTAAGGCTGACATACACCGCCAGGATTTCGAGGATAGCATGTAATTTTTTATTGTTCGTGCATGAATGTATTATTGTGGAAGGATTCTAATTTTCTTTCGTTGTAAGATGGAATTTTTAAAGTGTGAAGTATGGGGAGATAATACCTGATTGATACTTTTATGTTATCTTGATAGAATTGATAGTGGAACGATTACACTTTGGATTTTAAATACTTTTCCAATATCTGAAATATTGATTTACACTGTGAAATAGAGTAAAATGTTTTATGAAATAGAAAAAAGACTCTAGGATCTTTAAACAAATAATTAAAATATAATTTTTTCATGGGCAATTGAAATCAAAATTATTAGAGAACACTGAGGTTTAATTATAACTGTGTTCTTTCAAATACATGAATGTGACTGTACGAAACTATTGAAATTTCGAATAAAAGGGCTGAAAGAAATGAATTGTTTCAGTGTGAATTAGCCTTTATATATCTTTCTAGTGGTCCTTATGGGGCATATGGTGGAGAGACCGAGTGCCGTCCTAATTCTTCTGCCGTCACGCGCTTTTATGATACCGACATAAAATTTGGATTCCAACGTGAGACACGAGCAGGCTCGCGGAGGATGATCGCCTCCTTAATTATATCGGTGGAGCCCTTCCTCGATATCGCTCGTAATTCAGCGAACATCCTCTAAGGATTTACGGGGATCTCCCGGCGAACGATGTGTCCCTCTTCTTCTCTGAACAGATCACTTCGTCAAATTCAAAGGACTTACCAAAATATTAGAAGTGCTAATATTTTAATTTGCGGCATTAACACTTCAAGCACCAGTCAGCCTTCCACCACGTAACATGTAGAATATAATAAAATGATATTGTTTAACAAGATGCCAAAATTTATTATAAAATATACCTATAAATCCTCGAATTCTCTCTGTGAAAATTTCCTTTCGCCAAAATGTACATCTGCAAGAATATTAGCATCTCTGATGAGCTCTGTAACAAAATAATCATTATTTTAAGTATTAATATAAATCTATTGATTTTAATAACAGTAAAATTAAAAGCAATACTCGATAATTAGATATCAAATGTTTCAGAACCTCTTAAAATCAAAATAATAAAGTTACGTTGAAGAAACAGTAAAAACAGAAGCAGACCAATTTTTATTTAACATTCATTATTTAAAATCCATAACATTATCCATACAACGTTGCCAATCATACATTTTTCATCGAGAATCATTCACCAAGAAGTTAGAATGAAAAAAAAACCCTCTAAAATCACAAACCTTCACTACCCTCTTTTTCGCCCTATCCTTCATCCCCTCGCAGGATAACGTTTTGACGCACAAAAGGTGCCAGAATCGAAGTCAGCCAGGAAAAAGGCAACGTAAGATAAGTCGAGGTAGAAGAAGGAGGAGCGGGCTCATATCCGCGGAGGTCATCGGGCCTCAAAGAGACAATTAATGTGCCGTGGACACAATGGCGGACGAATGGTCCATTGTCAGGGTCGTACGGGAAGCGAGTGTCCCTGCAGCGTCGTCTCGGTCTCTTCTCTCTGATGCAGCCCGGCGGACGTGCACAAAGGTGCACAGAACGGGCCCAAGAAAAAGAGGAAGACGTAGGGAGAACGCGTATCTATTGGCCGAGAGAACCATTCGACGATGCACATTCGTGGCGGGTCATGGGGGTGCCCTATGGGTGGATGTTTGGTGACCTTCTCGAGATGGTTGCCTTTTATCTGGAGATAATCGAGGTCTGGTTGTGGTTGATACTTTGAGACGTTGGTAATGAAAGGCTGATTTCCGTGAGACATGGTTGGTGAATGTCTGTCCTTCAGGTGGAACTTACGAGTTATTTTTTGGTGGATAGATTGAAGAGGAATAATTAACCTATTACGTTGTAATAAAGAGTGTCTCTCGTGGGGAGGAAATTAGATCAAAAAAATTTTGTGTTTTCTGAAACCTATGAGTGGTACTTACAATTATACAATTATTTTCATGATGTCAATTTTATTTTGTGAAATACGATACAATAGACACCATGGAGAAATTTCAGTTACAATAATTTCACATTTTTGCAACATCTGTAAACAGAAAAGAAATAGCAGGGTGAGGGTTGATAGAGGATAGGATTGTTTTGCAGTCACCCTACGTATTTAAGTTACTTCAACACTAGAACTACCGACGTTAAATCTATTGTTTCAATAAATATAAAATATGTACATTGGAAAAGAGAAATAAGGATGTAGAAGAGATGATCCATTCGGTAATCTGTATTTTATAAGATCAAAGAAGAATATCTGCTCTATGACTGTCCTATCAACTTGGAGAAATTAAGAAAAAATTGGGAACGAGTCATTTTGACTTACTTGATAGTTCTAGTGTTAAAAGTTATTTCGATAATTTCTCATAATCAAATAAACTTCAATTTCACATAAATAAAATAAGAATAAATGTGAATGAACTTGTATACCTTGCAGAATACGTTTTACATTCTCGTTTCAAATTATAAAAAATAAAACTCATAAACTCATAGTATTTCCAAGTTCTCCAATAAAAAATAATATCTTTCTCCGGAAACACTTCAAAGAACCCACCACCTTTTGATCCTCCTTGGTCTCTGTGTATTTACAGGGCCATATCCCCTGGTATGATAAATATTTAATCCCCTTTATCGGCCACCCTCTTTGTGTTACCCGTTCAGCGGCGGAGACAATTAAAAAGGAGCGGAGAGAAAGCAAAGGAGACACGCAAAGTTGAAGAGCGCGTGTCCACGACAACGCGGGTAATTCGTTTCGTTCCATTTCGAATGAAGCTGCATGGGTCTAAAGAGAAAATGATAGACAGGGAGAGAGATATCGCGCGCGGTCCGCCGCTTTCTGAGGCTCCGGACAAGAGACGTGTCTCGAGGATGAATGGCCTTCGTAAATGAGCAGTCACACGTGCCCCAGAGACTGTTAAACTGTATTCATAGATGCGTTATAGTTTCATCCGGTTTCAGATCGTATTCCGTGTATCATTTTATTTTTTTTTCTCCGTACTCCCGGAGAAGCGCAGAGTTTTGTATCTAAATGTTTGCACCGGTCTGTTAAAAATCATTGGAATAACCAATTTTATTTATTTAAATATATTTGAAGAGATGATGCGATAGAATCTGTCGGTGATTATTAACTTCATATAATTATTATATTAGGAAGACTATTTATCTTTGTAGAGTAATCGACTAAAAAAAATAGAAGCCTCTATTTTGCATTGTATCATATTAGAATATTTGTCTTTTAGTATGCACGTCCAATAAAATATATTTTCCTAGCAATTTAAAATATTTATACCATCCTAATTTCACAGACACCTTTCGTTTAAATTTCCAAAAAAGACTTTCGCCCAGAGCTGTCTCAGATGCCCATTAATTCGCATCCAGCACCGTAGAATTCCCAAACAAAAATTCACCTCCTTTCCGGACAGTACACTCAATTACATCCACGACGAAATATAAATTCCCGAGTTATTTTCACATAGCTACCCGAGCTCCTTTTCTTCGTCTCCTCGTCTCGAGACGCATCTAATAATTGGCTTCGTTGAAAACCGCACTCCGCGACGAATCCTTCCTCCTTCTATTCCTTCCACCCACCACTACCATCCTTCTTCCCCTTGGTTTTCAACTGGACTTCTCATGGATCCTACTCCTTTTCCTCTCTTTCTCTCTCCCTCTATCTCTCATCCTCGAAAGAGTTCTTTCCTGAAGGATACCCCCTCCTTTTCTCGTTCCATTGAGTCCGCCACGTGGGAACTCGAGGGTACTTTTACGTTTCGCCATTCATGTGGAGCACTATAACAGATTGTTTCTCGGAAAGAGTAAGAGGAAGGAGAGGAGTGACTCCCTTCCTCCCCCTTTATTTTTTCGTAAGAGGGACCTGGTATCTATCCACCTACCAGCTAATGACGCGGGTGAGAGCGTGGAGAATGATCATAAAAGACTCAGAAGTGGTTCGTTTTGTCTCCACGCTGTCTCAGTTTCTTTTCTTTCCCCTCTTTTCTTCTCGTCCTTTCCGCGTGGCCATGGCGTGTGGCTTCGTGCCCAGTGACGATCTATTCGCAGCCATCAAAGAAACCAAGCCGACGACAACGACGACGATTCGATCGTCCATGTTCCTTCTTTTACTACACCGCGTGTTTGGTCTTTCATTGTCATGATGATGGGGAATTAGGTTCAATTTTATGCGCGCGAGCGCACAGGTAGAACTGGTGGAGGTTCCTTTGAATAATGATAAGTTAATGTATTCGGTTAATTTAATGGAGAGACCATGGTCTGGATACCTGTTGGTCTTTTTGCTTAAGTTGCAAAACCATGGCGATTGAAATAGATCGATTGAATTTGTTTGCAATTTTGTAGATTGTTATTGATAATTCAAATATCCTGTCGATTCAATGGACGGACCATGGACTGTAGACTTGTAAATTGTTTTGCAAAGTTTCAAATCTCTGGTTATTAACATAGTTTTCGAAGTGATTTGGATAGCAATTTTGGTTATATTAATTATCGTTTATTTTTCCTTACAATTTTTGATCGTTTAAGATTTGATGATGCGAAGGAGACGATCAGAGGGCGATGAAAAGATCCGAAGGATAATGATCTTTCAAGAAAATGGCACAATAAAACGAAAGGCCCAGTTTCGTTGTAGATTTAAAAACACTTCGGAAGACGACATGATTAATTTATCGAACAGAGGTAATATCATGAATTAAAATAGATCCAAGTTTTTATCGATTTCAAGGAGATCAACTTCTAACTTTATTTATTTGAACGCTGAATCATCAACGTCTTCCAACAACAGCCACCAACCCTCAAAAGACTTAAACAATTTCACACCACCAGCAGACAATACAAAACCCCATAAAAATAATTTCTCATTGAAGTGAACCCAAGGCGCAAAACGAATGAGGAATAACGCGAAGGAGGGAGATCAGTGGCGATCGTGGAGTCACGAAAATAATGATTGATCGAGCAATTAAATTCCGTTGTCGTGCGGCAGGCGGGGGCAGGCCCGCGGTCGGCGGCGGTGAACGTAGGGCCCGCGGTCGTCGCCGAGGTCGGCGGGGGCCGGTGCAGCCGTGTACCACGCTGCAGGGTGCCGTTCGGCCACAATTGCTGGTAATGAGCCAGCCCGAGGCCTTCTGAGACGGGGCCTCTTACGCCCCCTTTGCCCTACGAATTCGCATTCTCACGTCCATCTCGCGCGCACGATGACAACAGAAATCGACCAAGACGGACCCCGACGGCTCGGTTCTCGGTTCCGACTTCGAATTGATTCCAAGGAATTCTACTTGATTTCGAGGAATCCTTCGGCCGGATAACGTCACTCTGGAGATACGCCTTAGGTTGTACGGGAAGGGGAGATTATCGTGTGTTTCAGTTAAGAAAGATTTTTACGTGTAGTTCGAGATATGTTATCAGTGATAACTTGGGGATTCATTTAGTTGGAATGGTTTTAGGGTGTTGGAGAAATTGATTAAGATTTTTGAGGTGTTTTATTTTCGGGAGTAATAGTAGTTTTTTGGGGTTGCGAATTTTTATTTGGATGTTTAGGTAAGTATAGGAAGTAGTATGTTCTGTTTAATAATATTTGGTCAGTTTTCCGGGTGATTGAATTTTTTTTGCTCTTGCGAATTTTTATTTGAATGTTTAGCTAAGTATAGGGATTAGTATATTGTTGTTTAGTATTATTTGGTTATTTTTCCGGGTGCCTCAATTTTCTTTTGCTGTTGCGATTTTTGAAATCATGAACACAGTGGAAGATCAGAATCAGTGCAGAGTATTAAAACATTCAGTAGATACGGAACTGAAGTGTCAGACATCCTGAATATCTCTCTGCTCTGCAATTTTTAGGAAGAAGAAAATATCCTCTATTTTTCCTATTGGTATTAAATTCCACAAGAAAGTTCTATCCATAACTAAGCCACATCTAGTTTACTTCTCTCTGAAAAGTCTCTCAAAAATCTCGTTGAAAATTCAAGACTGAACAGATTCTGATGCCGCTCCCTCAAAAATCTCGTTGAAAATTCAAGAAAGGACAGAATCAGAGAATCCGGCACCTTATTCCCCGACAGAAAGTGGTAAAGGGGTGTGGATGCAGGTCTCGCAGTGAGCAATATTTTCATGGCGCTTAGCGGCAGGGCGACTCGAACGGCTCCCATCCGCGCAGCACGACACTTTATTCCCGAATGTATCGGCGGTCCCAGCAGTGCGCCATGACATACAGGCTCGCACACGCACATACACATAAACACGTTGGACATTTACGTAAGTATATTTTCCCCGAATATATGTAGCGACTGTGTATACACGTACATCGAAGATTAATCGAGTCAAAAGGCCGCGGTCGTTACAAAGTGTGCCGCCCGCCGCGACACAAAACCCATGCATTACGGGCCCAACGTTGCCGAAGGAGGACCGCGTTCGTGTTCTAACGTTCATCTTGTCTCCGTCGATACACCCACGCCGTTCGGGGCCTTAACAAACCCGAAAGGGGACGTAGGATGCGAGGGTTGCGTCGACGCGGAACCGCTAGCTGTTCTCCTCTTCGCGAGGTACTTCGGAGAGCTTGCTTTATGGTGCCTTGGAAGACGTCCAATGGGAGAATTGTATGCTGTGTATATATTTTTACTTGTTCTTTGTGTTTTGTCTGTTTTTCCTTCGTTGTGGATCGCGGAGGTTGCAGTTTATGAGGATTGAAAAATACTTTGATGTCAGAGTGGGGTTTTAGTAATTGTTCTTGGTGGAGGTTTTAGAGTTTTGTGGGAGAATTGGTGGAGATCTCTTTTATTGGGGTGGTTGTATAATTGAAATATGTTGTTACAGATTATTATTGATATTCAGCTTTCAAATTGGGAGAGGTCTGCACTCTTTGAGACGGTGACTGCAAATATTGAAAGATACTTCAGCCAGTTGCAGAAAATAGTCCTGAAGTGGAAATTATTTGGAGGAGAATTATCTACGCGAACACAATCGTTTATCTTCATTATCATACCTTCAAATGAAATCCCAATGAGTTAAAATAATAATTATACCATAGAAACCTATGTACTCCATTGTATCATATACCAATTGCAATTACTTTAAAGAAATATACTATTTAAAAAGCACTACAATTTGTTCACTTATTTAAAAATCATCATCCCCAATCCAAAGAAACCACCCCACTTTCCTATCTTGACAAACCAAAATGAAAATGCAACACTTTACAATCAAATTAACTACTGCCAACCTACAAAACCAATCCAATTTATCTTTGCATCCCTAACAAACACAACTCTCTTAATTCCTCACCCTTTTAATCCACTCGAAGTTCTCGGAGCGCGAGGAAACATAGTCATTTTTACTCTCGGCGCATATTAAATCAATTATTCACCAGAGGCGTCCGATAATGAGAGTCGATAAAAAAGTCGATACAGCTCGCAGCTCCTGGGGAGAAATGGGCGATCCGATACGAAGGTGCACCGGGTGCGTGAAAAATGGCGCGCGAGCAAAGTCTAAGGGCGGTAAATGAGGTGGGCGCGAATCGCGCGCCGTTTTAATGCGCGCCTCTTACCATAATCTAATATCTTTTGATATATGGGGTGAGACCATGGGGTGCCCTCCGGCGCGCAAAGGTCGTAACACCGGGGGTCGGCCGGAGATATTTACAATTTTAATCATCGTCTCTGCGTGCAACTCCTTCGGCGGATCGTGCACCTTGCGATTTCTCACTTGGATTCGCTATCTATCGGACAGTTTTCATTTTGTATGACGAATCACGTGTCGGTTAATTGTTGAAACTTATATAGGCCGGGCCGCCGATGAAGTATGAAGAGACGATAGCCGGAATTGGTCGGCGCTCTTTTGCGAAAGGGACTTCATTGAGAAAGTGAGGCAGCGAGATCGTGCGGATTTCTCTCATTTGCATCGGGTGGATTTTTAGGCAAGTTAAAAATCAATTGATCTTTGACACGGTGGTACGTGATGTAACGAAGAGAAAAATCTTGAGGAGAGAGCTACGATGGAACGGTTGAAAAGACATGGATTCATTTACCCTTTAAAACTGGAAGTAAATACTTCCAGTATGAAAAGTGTATCGTCTATTCCTGCGTACTTGTCTTAAATAAAAAAGAAATGGTTCTTTTAGATAATGGCTCGGTGAGACAATCATTTTTTAATTGCCATGCTTTCACGGAATCATTGTATACCAAATTCTAAAAATATAATTTATAGTAGAACCACTAGAAGCTAAAGAATTCATTAGGGTTGTTAGAGATTGAAATATCTGTGGTCTGCTAAATTTTTGCTGCCTCATGAGGAAGAAGGAATAATTGTAATGGCTGCAAATTCGAAAAATCCTTTGTACAATAACAACAATAGACGAACAAGTTACAAAAAATTCAATAAAAATATGCATTTGCCAAATAAATGCAAAATAAAATTTTTTTTTACTTTACAATCTTCCACTTATTCCAACAATTTACATTGTTCCAATGCTATTCTCCATGAAATTAAAAACAGCATCCATCCTTACGCTTACATCACTCCAACACCGTTTCAAAATTCACCCTGAGTGGCATCGAAAGAAGCTAAACCGCTGAAAAGAGTGAAACCAATAGACCAAACTTCTCGGCTTTCTCTCTTCCCTAAATATATATCCATTCTCTGTGCTCTCCCGCCCTTTCTTCTAATAGCACCATGGCACCCTTCTGTCTCCCATTCTTTGTACGGGGTTCCTTTCACCCCATGGGACACGAGCTCCGCGGTAACGCCTCCTTCGTTATTCGTTGACAAAAGAAGAGAACCAACGATGCATTCGAGGCGGTAGCCTTTGACCACCTGTTGCCACTTTTCTGTCGTTCCATCGCGCCCTATGGTGCCCCATAAGAGTCACCCTCGTTGAAGGGTGATCCACTGTAATGTCTGGTAGCATTATCCATTTCGAAACCATTGCTTTTCAGACGTTCGTGCGACAGCCTCAGCTTTTCACCCCTTGCAAATTGTCAGAAATGTCAAATCGTCAAAACCCATGGCTTAAGTGGCGTGTAAAAGCTCGTCATTTGATTATTTGTAAGATACCTTGGGGGTGCCTGATGTTCTCCATAGAATGGGCTGGTTTAATTCCAGTTATGGGGCGCAAGCAATTTTTGAATAATGCGGTTATACTTCAGTAACTGTTAAAATTAACTATGGTTTAATTATTTTAAAAAATTCTCAAAGTATATATCAGAACCATAGAGTAAATATACTACGTCCATCTTATAAATTATAAATTATCTTATAAAATAAAGATAGCAGTTTCATCTCCTCCACCTCTTTTATCAAAGTACTTCTTTAACATATTGAAATAAAACTAATTTATCTAATACTAAATACTGAAGTATAAATCTCAAAACAGTCAGCAATATTCCTCGTCGCAACCCTGAAATTATCCAGCAACATGCATAGCTTGATTATTTCACTGTCATCGTACAAATCATGCAAATCATTAGAACGATCCAGCTGGCAATACATTTTGACGATCAACCGTGGCAATAGCACGAATCGTGTATCACCGGTGGTCGAATAGAGTAGCGACAACACGTGGGTATACGTAATTAAACGGGGAGAGGCCCGATAACTTGACGTGGCGCCGGTTTAACGCGTTAATTATCTCGTTCTTGCGAGAGTACAGTCAGGTTAATGAGCCTTTCGCCTGTAACTCGACTCCTACGTGCACAGCACGCGCGCTCATCCCCCGTGAAATGCACTTTTATATCCTTCCACCTTTTCTCTCCCCCGTCTCATTTTCAGTTCCAGATTCGCATCCCCGGCGTTATTTACGCGCCTGTAAATTCAGTCCGCGCGTTTCTAATTTTTGCACAGACCTTGGCCACTTTCAACGTGTTCCATGGACGTTTCACGAATTTTTCCAGCCTCTCGTATTCACATAAACGTATATCACGGTCGTGCGAGGGAACGATAGGTGTTATTTATTTCATTCAGTTTCATGGAATCTCATGGGAGAGAGGAGGATGGTGGAACGTGTGTACGATTACTTTACGTTTCGCGTTTCAGGAGGATGGCGGAATATTTTGCCGGTGTTGCATTGAAAATAATGAGTCTTAACGAGGACGAGATTTATGGGGATATCTGTGCTTGCCAATTAATGAACTCTTTGCCGTCGAGTTATATTCGAGGATGGATGTCAGTCAGGTTGGAACAATATTGTGATTTATTAGAAGACACTGATCACGGTGGAAAAAGGAGGTGGGCTTGGAATTGCAGTTTGTAAAAAATTCTACGGTTTGTAATTGTTGTCAAAAGTATAATTTCAGAAGTATTTGACAATATCATGTAACACCAATAGAGAAAATATTTAAAAAACCTGATATTACGAGCAGTAGTTAGCTACGTAGAAATAAATTAATAAATTCAATTATTAATTACAGAGTTAATTGTCAATTTCATAAATAATTACTAGAAAACTACTTATCTTAAAATATTTCTAGAAAATTTGACCTCCCAAGTGTGTAAATCTTTTAGAGGTACAAACTTTAACCCCAACAAGGTATTTTGTTGATAACTACCCTTTCCTACAAATTTCTAAGTATGTAGATCAATTAACAATTAATTTTGAGCGTCATAAAATAAATCAAGGATAAATAAAACAGTCCGTTCCTTCTCTCTGTTTGTACTTCCACCGCATCTTTGTTTTACAACTTCCAAGAGAAGCCTCGTGGCAGTGAAGTCTGAAGTATCGGCGTGCTCGATGAACCGAGACCCAAGTTCGCACATAATTCAGCCTACGTCTCAATCGCAGCTCACCCCTGGAAGCTGAAGAACGATGGGTATTGTAAAATATATCCGTAAAATATGCAAGAGAACTGCCACAACGTTCGGCGGAAATTTAGCGAGAATTGCAATCATCACTTGACGTCTTCTTGCGAGAAAGTAGATAGAGTTATTGGAAAAGACCGTTTCCTCTGTATTTTTATTGTGCATCTAATCTTCCTTGGTTACAGTTACTAATTTGATATATCATCCTACGTTTAACCCCTTGCCTTAGGACTTCCTTTGTCTCTTCATTTCGTATCACACAGTGTTTTAACATTAAATCTATAGAAGCTATCAAATTGGCAGATTTCTGCTTTTTTATACAAATTTCTCAAATTTATAAAAAGGTAATAAATATTGTAGATGTATCCTGCAATACAGAAATTAGTTAGCTAATCACCTTCTTTGCTGATTGACTCCTCTTTTGTCAAAGTCACATTTATTTAATAGATGTAAGTGTGATTGATCGAACGCCCTTAGATTTAATGTTAGCAATTTGTAAAATTCCAATTTTCTTTGACTCTTCGCTCCTGGACGCAATATTCTCAGCCAAAAAGTCCAATTTTCATCTCTGACTGTGTCTACTTGATTGGCGTAATGAGAAAATTAATTACTACTTGTTAATAGTTTTATCTTGTCACAGCTTCTTTCCCATTTTGCAAATCAATCTACAGGACTTCCAAAATCACCGACATTGAAGGTTTGGATTATTTTTCAAAATTCAAATGATCCTGTCAATGAACAGCATGCAGCACCCCAATGTAATCAGAACTTTGCAATTTTAATTTCCAAGCAAATCAATGTGCTATCAATAGAGGGAACAATTACAAGAAATTCGTGACTTTCTATATTTCAGAACAGTCGGTTTATCGTGTTCGATCAAAGGAGAAGCGAGGGAAGAAGAAGAAGAAAAAGAAGATGAGGATGAAGCGGAGGAGGAGGAAGACGTACAAGTAGACAAACGAGTAATCGCAAAATAACTCGACCGACTACAAGCCCATTACCAGCTTGTTCTACAGACGATCATTTTCAGTTTATCCAGCTAGCTGCATACGAGTATCACTTGGAATCACCTACAAGAAATACTTCCTTCGCGAGAAGCCGTCTATATTCATCACGCCAAGGATAATCGGTTTGTTCGCGCACAGTTTACACACGTTGGTACGTCAATTCTTGAGGATTTTTACATACGAGTCATCGAGCTGTCTGTTTAATATTTCGAAAGTGAAGTCGATCTTGGCGAAGAAACGTCTTTGATGGCTGATATCTTCCGTTTGTGGAACCTGAAACGAAAGATTCTAGAATTAAAATGAGTGAGAATGATGCGTTGCATAATTTCCATTGAAGAACAAACGTGTAGATTGAAATTCTGATAAACCTAGAATTATGTTTGAGTGTTAAGTATCAAAATAATATTAGAGGGGCCGGAAATTAATGTCGCTTTTTAGACCCAGACAAATTTTATAACCAATTTTTATTTTTGATGAATGATCAAATCACTCTTGTTTTCAATAACCGTTTTTCCATCTAGTGTGCAAATTTCCAATGCCGGATCGATAAGAATCAATTGGTATTTGAGTAAAATATGTGAACAGTCGACGTTACTTTCGGGTCCCCCTAATACTTTGACAATAACTTCTTATGTAATGGATAAGAAAATTTGTACAAAGCAACTGTACCTTCGAACACTCCATTGTCAATGTTATTCATACCATTTGCTTCCAAATTACACTCAATACATTTCAAAATGACCTGCTCACAGATAAATCCAGTACGATTCTAATTATTTTTGTAATTTTCCTAATCTAAACGAAATTGCAATTCTGAAATAATATGAATCCTCTAAATGAGATTTCAAACCACCACCAATGCAATAATAATTATAGGAACTAAGAATATTAACCTTCATAATAAAAATAGCTGTCAAACTCCTCAAGACGAAAGAACATACACACTCTGCATAATCTCTGCAGAACTCCATCAAAAATCTTTCGATTTGTCCTACAAACATCATTCAAAGAATCTTCCCACGTGATTGCGCGCTAAAAGAATGATGAAAATGATCGAATCGAACAAAGAGAAGCGAAGTAAAGTGTCTGTCGAAGAGAGGCTGAATGCATTGAGGGTTTCGTTGGCCTTCGGCCGGCCCTGGGCCCAAGCAACCGTTCCTCGCGCGTACACTCTACGGTGTAGCTCCATAAAGTCTTGTTTTTCGTTCGTGGGTGAGCCGTCGGGGGAGGCTACGCGGCGCCTGGGGGCCCTCCCACGAGGAGGAGTGACCTCGGTTGCAGGCTTTCGCTCTTGGGAATATCTGTGAGCGTCTTCTTTGGCGGCGCGGGTGCTTTGCGAGCAACGCGGGGGACCACCACGCGGAACTCTTTTGTACTCCTTCGGAAACTTTCCTCGATACGGTGGAAATTGGAGTTTTTAGGATTCGATGATGAGAAATTGATCGAATGAGGGTTTAATTTAAAGAGAGATTTAATTTAATGGTCTGGATATTGATAGGAATTGTCACTTTAGACAATTAGGGATGAAGGTTTGAAAATAGGCTATGGGGGATTTAACCCTCTGCACTACTGTTTCGTGACTGCTTCCGCTATAATTCAGAATTTAGTTGCTAAAATAAGAATTAATGAGTGTCTTTTGATATGTCAAGAATATTAACATTTAATAAAATTTTGAAAACTTGAAAATTTCCTATTCCATTTAACTGATCACGAGTGTCACTCGTTATTATAGGGCGAGGGGTTGAAGATACTCTGGTTGGAAAAATCTATTTCTTTGTTGATAAGTGAATGATTGGTAACTTGTACATTGTGTCGATTAAAAATGTACGTTTGAGTAATTAATGCTAATGAAAATAGGCTGCCCTCTATGATATTGCATTTGCAAATTTATTTTCGACGAAGAAAAATTGAAATTAATGGCTGCTGTTTGTTTGGTCGAAATTTGGAGGCAAACAGATCCCTCGCTTCATGCTGGATCTGCGAAACGATCTAAACATTTGGCACAGCAGCCGGTCTTCCGTTTCGGTGGAAGAAGAAGCCGCGTCGTTAACACGAAGATACGATCCTTCGACGACGTCGCACCGTTTAACGCCCCTTTCGCCTCCGAGAAATTCTCCTAATGGATTCTCCCGGCCTACTTCAAATTACCGAAAGAACTGATGCTCCGGTTGCTTCGGAAGAACTTATATACCTAATGACGGTGAATCTGTACAAACGAACCTGTTTACAAAACACCGTTCTCCTTGAGTCAGAAAAACATGCGCAAAATTTCAGTTGCACATCAACTAAAACTCTTTTGATTTTCTTCAAGCACTTGCATATTTAACGACTAATTTTTCATTAAACATAATGTTTCTTCTTTTAACAATGACTGACATAATTTATTGTAATTTTTGTGCGACTCATTTTGAAGTTCTTCTTTATGGATTTCTTCGGACGACGTTGTAAAATGTATTTTATTAGCCGATATTTTGTATCGATTAAAATTCCACGGAAATTATGAGAAATGCTGAGGAAGAATCGTAAAGGTAAACATAAATCCTAGATTTTATTCAGCTATTCTAGAACGAACCAAAAATGTCTCAAACGCAGTAGGCCTCTATCGTCTTCCTCTGCCCTTCCAATCAACCAAATTTCTTCATCTCCCCTGACCCTCTAAAATTCCTCGATGGAAGAACAAAAATATTAAGACACTCAGGTTGGGCCCGATAGAATCTTTCCAGCACCCCTTCAAATCTCTCAACAACGTGCATTCCTTCATGGTGATCAACTACGTGAACATTACTCAACAATATCAAATTATACTTAACATAAGCACCACTACCTCAGCAACATATGGTACCCAAGAAACAAGACATCCCTACACAAACAAACCTAAATTTGATAAAACTAAAACCTCTATACTTTCTCATAAATATTTCACTCTTCTACCAATCACAAACTCTTCAAATAAAAAACCTTTCATCCACGAAAGTATCAAACTAATTCAAAGCTACCAATCCAAATTCCAATACCTATACCACCGAACAGAAATCCACCACCCTCCTCATCCTCATGATAATCTTCCAAGCTGTTCAACCAGCTTCAAACAACCCCAAAATTTCCAAAGCATCAGTCCGATCACCTTCTTCCCATCTCCTCTCACCCGGACACATTCAATTCCCCCAAATTCCTCGAGGCTGGCAAAGCATCAACGAACACCATGCCCTCTCATTCCCTCGGAAGGTATCCGCGTACACGAGCGCGATATACGTCTATATCGCAGAGGGTACCGTCTAACCGTACACGAGTCTACATGTGCGAGGGAGTCGAGTCGTCGGTCGGTCGAGCCGGTAATGGGAGGTCAGAGGTCAGCGCGCCGCCAACGCTAGCGAGGAGGAAGGACGAGCCGAAGGAATGGGAGATCGGGGGTGTAGGTGCCTCTCTGCTCGCCGTCTTGGGGGAGGAGAGAGAGAGGTTGAGGGCCAGGGGGATGGTGGGCATATTCCGGATGAATATACACACGCGTTCATCGTGATCTCTGTGTGTGCATACACTTAAAGGGACGTATAATGTTGTAGGAGCATCGAGAGCTGGTCTCCTGGCGAAGAAACGGAGAGGGGATGGAGAGAAGCGAAACGGAGGGCTGGTGCGATATGCCTCTCGAAACCGTGGGAACGCACGTGGCCCCACGCGCCTAACTAACCCCTTTTGACTTTACCTCTGCCCTGTCTTACCTCCTACCTTTTCCCTTATCTTTTGCCTCCTCTCTTCTACGTCTCGAAGAAGTTTCACCGTTCAATCGAGGTAATACCATCTCCTCCCTCTTGCATGATTACGTTGCTCTTTGCTCTCCTTTCTCCATTGTCCTTTCTCACCGAGTTGTATCAGACGTCTCTTGTTTCGGTGATTCTTCGACCATTTTCACGATTTATGTTGTTTTGTGTGTGTTTTCGAGTTTCACCAACCGTGCCATTCTGTGAGGCTCTCCTCATGGGCTTGTTTCTTGCCTCCTCTTTTTCGAATACCACCCATCTTCGTTCTCCACCTCCTCCTTCGCGTGCAACTTCTTCGTCTTGCATGAGCTCGATCGCCAACTTCCTCCTCTTCTTCCCCTTCCTCTTGCGTATCATCGCTGAGGTCCATCCTCCAGGGACCATTTCCACCTCTACCCATGAGGAGCCACCGCCTCCTCCACCTTCGTCCACCTTCGTCCACCTTCGCCGCGGCTGACTCTTCTACCTCCTTGGATGCACCTTTCTGAACTGCGACGACGAATATCCGCAACGCGGATTCTCCGGCCCTTTCATTACGACAGTTTTTGTCTTATATCTTGATTTTGGTCGGTGATGTGTCTTGATTGAAGTTTTCGTTGTTTTTGGATCATTGCGGGGGTTTTGTGATGACGGAATTTTTATGGGGATATTTGCTGTGAATTTAGCAAGATGGAAGTATGGAGCTTGACCGATTCAGTTGCGAGCTTCATTCTTTATTTGATGCGTTTATTTTGTAGCTTTGCAGATGCTGAATTAGTTTATGGAACGTGTAAAGTGAAATTAAGGTGATTGATTAATGAGAAAATGGGTCGCATGAAATAATGCGTGATTGCAGCCTGTTGTTGAGTTGAAGTCGTTTCTGATGTGAGATCTTCAGAGGGGGCAATATTTTTAGTTGCATGGTTTTTAATTATTTATGTCACAGTTGCAGAACAGACCATCTTCAGAATAAATTGGTAATAATTGATTCAAAACGGCTGAGTTTCTTGAGCTTTTGAAAATGTCCATTTGTTAAACTTTTATTATAATTTTTAACTTATTACTTAACTTATCTCAAAATCTGAAGATTGCTCTATGAAATCAATTCTCTCGTACATTTCCCAGTCCCCTTATACTTTAATATTTCTCACAACGTCAATGCATTCCATATTTCAACAAAAATACAAGCATCATCCAGAAAAATTCATCTCGCAGAAATTCTCTCGCAGAATAATCTCCACAAAGCGACTTGCAATAATAAATTCCCCGAGTAACAAACTTTCGACTGCTAAACGGATCGTTGCTTAAGCGATGATTTATTCGATGATAATCGATCACTCGTACTATGTTTAATAATTCAGTATCGGCTTTGCAAAAGTCCGAGCGCTGAGAGGGTTAAAATTACCAGGGGTTAGACGTCGGCAAATCTTCTTGCGGGACGCTCCCTTTCCGGCTCGCGCCGGCGCGAGTACTTCGAAAATTGATTATCGCTCGGCCTGTAATGATCCATTACGCGGATTCGAGGCGAGTCCGAGCGCATGTAATACCGAAGCAAACTGACAATCACTGTCTCGAGGAACGTTGAATTATGAGCCGATAATCCACGGTTGCCAGGACGGAGTGCGCGGAATTTACGCACGTTTATAGTTCATTCGAAAGTTTCCTTTTTGGTGGCGAGTTTGGTGCTGGAAAAACTAAATCTGCATGCTTTACGAATACTAAATTCGTGAGGCATTCGTTGGAGCAAGTAAACAAAGTATTGATGTTGTTTATTGTACTGAATTCTTTTCTTGAGTAATTGAGATGATGTATTTCAGTCCTCTTGGGGGATGAGTTGAAAATTTTTTAAACGGTATAGTGTGAAGCAGAAGATTTAAAAGTATTTAGCAAAGAAAATAGTATTTAAAATAATATACAGTCATGGCAATAAATATCTACTACAAATATCAACGAAATCGCCAAATAGTTCATTAAGCCAAAATGTAGTACTGCACGCAAGCGTTAAAAAATTCATCAAGGAAGAATGGATTTCAATTTCAAAACTATGTAGATGTTGTTCAAACATTAAACAATCATAGTTCAAAAGCAATTAATCATACGTCCACGATTTTCCATACAGCAGAATCATAACAAATTTTATGAATATCAGGCAAGAAGAAAAAACTTCCGTTGCGAGTTCTGCCATAAGATGGCAGCATCTGGTGGATTGAACTTTTCCCGACTGAAAGAACAAAGGGAACAGGAAATCGAGTGTAGGTGGACTTAACGATCGACGAAACGAGTCGCATTTGCATCGAGCAGTGACACGGGCGACGTACGAAACGAGACGTGTGAAAACACGTCAACTTTCAGCATCGTATCCCGTCGATAACCAGAATTCCACGATACCGACCGCAGCAAATCAAGAAAATAAACTAGTTCCACTTTTCCTAGAGGAAAAATCGATCTAGGGAAATACCAAAAATGACCAGAAAAAGAATTTTGAAGGTCAACAGGCGATGCTGTGTCCACGAGAAAAAGAAGATTCCTCTGTTTCCTCCTGTGCCTTTTATTGTACTCGCGGTTTCTTTTAAAAACGAACGAGTAGGGTGGAGGGAGGGGTTGCAGAGTGATCTGGCGCCTGGGTCAGTCGCGAATTAGCGGCGTTTAAAAGGGAGGACCCAATTTTTTTCTATCTTCCTTTTCGTCCGCACCGTCTCCTCAGCCGGCGTCTCGAGTTTAAACTATACTACTAACTAATAGCAGCCTCGGAGTGTGTTTCTACAATGTGGGCACACTGTGCACCGTGGGCAGACAGTTTACCTAATCGTCGGGCCGCAAAAAAGAGCGGCTGCGCACCGCCCTAACCACAGGCCATGGGCCCGCGGGGACCAGTTCCTCGCCTTCCTGAATGTGCGCACCATCTCGGGGCAACCCGAGCCACCTTCCTTTTCCGAAAATTTATTATTGCACGTTTAATCGACCCAGCGAATCAAAACTGAACGGTCACACGAGGGTCACTTCGAGAGATCCGAGTGATATGCGTGAGGTCCAATGAGGATTCTCTGTAATTATTTGTCGGATCATCGTTTTCTCCGTGGGATCAACCGTTTCTTAGTATAAAAATAAACGTGAAAGTTTGTTCTCATTGGATTTGTTGTATGAATGTATATGTAACATATACATTAATAAAAATTACTGCGGAAAGTACATTGCAAATTTTTTTTTAACTCCTACCAAATTAGAGAACAGGTTACACATATCGTTCTATATATTACGTAATCAAGCGGAGAACGGTTTTAATTTTCATCCTCTTATTAATTGTAATTGATATACGTGGACTTCATTGGCTTCTAAACACTCTAAGTTTCGAATTTCAAACAACTATTCCAGTTTTCATCCCTTACCATTCGTACCTCATATTGTCCCTCACATTCACCCTATCATCGTAAAATAAGGAAATTTCACCATCCATTCTGAATTCTGAAGCAAAAAAATGGAAACAGGAAGCTGCATTTGTAAAGGCGCGTTCGCAATCGTGCGTAGACGTCGCATTGCAATGACTCCTGGAATTCTGGAGGATTCCCTGCTGGACCTGTGGGACTTTGGAGGTCGCGGGGGCCCAGTGACCCTTAGATAAGGCTCACGCCCTAATAAGAGGGTACACGCAAGGAACCGTGAGGGGACCGTGGCAGCTTCTCTTCGTCTTCCTCTTGCCCGCAAATCGTAGCTCGGGGCCTCGCCTCGCCGAGCGATCTAATCCACCAAGAAATCTGTGGTTAACGTTTTAGGGCCCCCAGGGTGGGCCTGAAGGGGGCTTTCACGACATTCCACCGTGCTAACTCCCACAATTGCGACCCTGTTGTAAAATCGGCATTGCTGTCTCGTCTCGCAGAGTGTGGGACTTTTGTTCAATGACGATAGTTAATAATGTTCCAGGAAAATGAATTAATTGTTAGAATTTTCGAAGATGGGAAATATGGAAAATTTTGATTTGTTGTATGATTATGTAATTTACATTTTATGAGATATTTAATTGAGTAATTATTATCTTCATGTGTGTTCAGGAGGTTAGAAATTTTCGAATATTCCAGTTGGTTCTTAAGAATCAATTGTTCGTTTCAGGTGATCATTAATTATCTTCGACTACGTAGATTATAAATGTGGTGAAAATTGTCGAGAAACAAAATAATTAATGGCTGATAGATATTTTGAAGATGTTATTGGAACTGGAGAAAATTTCGTCGATGAACCTTCTACAGACAGTTCCCACAATTGTGGGAGCGCAATAAAACCGCTACTTCTAAATCGCTCGAAATTTCGATCTCGTTTTTCTCCTCCCTGCCATTCTTCTCTCCACTTATTTCTCTTTTTAACCGGCAGTCCTGGCCTCGTCGTTAAGGTCTGGATGCATTCTGTTCGAGATTTTGTGTTATTTCAGCACAGACAGAATTACGTACGAGGATTCCCATCGTCTTTGTAATTGTTGGACAGCAAATGGCACTCGTTTCTAAAACAAAAAACAACAAATACGATAAAATATCTGCTCAAATTGCGTCTTGTGATTTTTCTAGAAAGAGATTTCCACGTTGAAGAATACCTCTACCTGAAAAAAAAAGAAATTTGAAATTAGTACAACTTGTTTGCTTATAGTATTATGCAAAAGTGAAGCATTTTATAAAATTATAAAATATTGTAATAAAAATCTGATATAACCTTTAAGAGAATTTCTCGATTAAACGTTGTAGTTTTTAAACAAATCCTGAATTTAATTTTCTACAAATTCCAAATAAATAGGCAAGTAAAATTCTTTCAGATACTATCTATGATTTCAAAGCGATTGGATGTGTTGGAGCGAATCTCGCGCATGTTACATCACATCGTCAAAGCTAATATCATTATGCATATAAAGTCTGTTCAATAGAACAGCGATCGCAGCGATTGATAAGCAGATAAGTGGGCGTCTTTCGAATAAAACAGCAATCTCCCTCTTTGAAAGCAATCTACGACAGAGTCATTCAATGTATAGCAACCATTTCCTCTATTTCTCGGCATTATCACCTCATATATTCTCAAACGGAAGAAATTTACATCATGAAGGACAGATAGAGAATAATCATTATTACTGATTCTATTGAATTTGCAGAAAAGTTCAAACTATACGATATCATTGCCATAGCTACACTGAAGTGGAATTATATTAGAAATCAAACAAGAAATAAATATTATTACCGCTTACTTTAAAAAATCATCAAAAATTTTGAATATATATCAGTGTGTCTAATATTCTAAATCGAAAGAAATCTATCACAAAAAATAATTATAATCAACGCTAGTTTTAAAGCTAGAACGAAAAATTTAATAATACAAGGTTAATATCTTCTGTGTTCCCAAAATAAAAATATTTATATTACAGTAGACAGACTGACAATATTTATAATTATTGATAATGTTATGGTTTCAAAATGTTACCCAAAAATCGTCACGGAGGTGCAAAATGTGTTGGAGACGAGGCTGAGGTAAAGGATTGTCCTCAATTTAGGGAAGCGATTAGTCTTCTTCGTAAGACAAGTTGTGAAGGACGTGCCAGGATACCAGGAACCGTAACGCAGTGATTATTGTAATTAAATCGTACCCACAGGCGTAAGGGGCACGAAAGGGGTGCACCCTCTCCGCCTTCTACTTTTCTGTGTATAAATACGTTTCCGTTCCTGGTTTTTGACTTCTCCTTTTCTCTTAAGTTTCTCTCCTCTTCTTCAGCTACCTGCACCTATCGATGAAATCACTGATTGCGCACGTACAATGAAAAAATTATTTTTCATAAAGTTGCATTTAATTAATGTCAAATAGTTGTAAATAATCAATTACATACTGATTAAAAATGATTGAAAACTGTAAATTAAACACTTTTAATTTATACCTAAATATTTACAAATTTTACCTTCACTGTCACAAATCCATCTCTGACTTTTAATTATCAAATTTTCTATGTTAGAACAGAACTTTTAAACTCTGTCTAGTAATTTTAGCATCTGAAATTTATATAGAGCCGCACAAATCAATGATTTCTCGGTAATTGAGGCAAACAATGAAACATGTTCGTGTATCAGAGCCAAAAGGAAAAAGTTAGGATCAATGATAGGAAAGCAGAAAAAGAATACGAGCGAGAATGAATCCAAGGGTGAGTTGGTTGATGAAAGAGGAGATATAGAACAGCTTCGGCTGTTTGCCCGCTTTTTCATTATGCTTTATTGCCGTCGAGGGTGGTGCGAGAATTAATTAAAGTTAAACATTGCTAACTGCCCGACAAGCAGGTTAACTGCTGGCCATTGTCGGAGGAACGTGATAGTCCAGCAAGTAGAACTCGAAACTATTGGTGTACACAGCAAATAATGACGCGAAGGGATGACACGAGGGGATGATTTTTCTTTATCCGAGAAGCTAATCTCACAACGTTGTTGTGTTTCGTTAGGATTTTATTCTTTTATTTTTCCTACTCTTTGATTTATACTAATAAATTAAAAAAAGGGAATCTATACGACCATTAGATATTAATTATTTGATAGGAGTTTTTGTACTTGAAAATGTGAACTATTTTTATGTAGAAAATATTAGGAAGTAAATATTCTTCTATGTGAACAGTTAAAGAGAAATTGAGAAAGCTTACTATCGTTACGATTTTGACAATGTTATAGTACTTAATTTAAATATTTTTTTAAATTTGGAAATTTTACGCTTCCTATTACTGACAAACTATCTTCTTTATATTAAATAATCCAAGAAAAATGGCAATCTTTAATCGTTTAAAGTGTTAATATCGATTCAATATTTGACATAATTAAGAGATGAAAATCAACCGAAAATAGAACGCAAATATGTAATGGAAAGTGTACAAAATTTTACAAGATTCCAGGTGAAACATAGGGGAAGAAAAAGGATGTTAATTCATTACAGCGTTAAAACTGGCTTCGCTTGGATTAATTTCTATTTCCAATCAATAACAACAATACTTAAATATACATTATAATCGACTAGGGCGACAGTTTCCTCCTGTACCTCCACTTTCATTTTTGGTATGATTATACGGTAACACTCTTGTCTTTCGTATTCCAGATACTCACACTTAAAATCACACAGATCCTTAATTACTTAATCACACTGATAAGAACCTTTAACGCATCATCTACGAGAAAACTCCATCGAGAATGAAAAGGGACTATCTACGTTTAGTCGCATTACTCTGAGCCTCTCAAAACAAATTTACTTCTAATTTACGCTGTCATAGAACAAATGATTCATTGCAATACAAGCAAGTCTCCGATCAGATTATCAAAATCGTTTCAATTAAGTGATCCAATTTATCTCGAAAAGCCCAGAGAAATTCTCGCTATATACAACCTTAAATCAATGGTAACGCTTTGCCTTAAACCCAAGAAACTGCGAGCTCGAAATACACTGATAATTATGAGACTGATTCAAATCATAAATTCCTGAAAATATTCACCTATTTCAATACCAACTGAATCCCTTCAAAGATACTGCATTAATTGAACACTAAAGTATCCACCTGCTAAAGAAATAATTAGGATTTTTTGCAGTATAAAATAATGAATAAACTCAATTTCTTTCCACTTCAAATTTAACCCCTTGTCCTACGATTTAATTTCAGACTGACTGCACAATAAATCAGAATTGCTCAAATACAAAATTATCAATCATTTCTGATACAACGTATAACTTAACGCAATACTACTATAAAAATAATTTGATCGCCTCCGAATTAATTAATATTTTCAATATAACAGCTTCTTCTTTCTCCATGTCACGAGTGTGAGAAATTATTGTAGAGCAAGGGGTTAAATCAGTCTCATAATCATCTTTGAACCTTTCCTTCACCTAACTCGCGAGTACCAGGTAAAAGTTATAAGGAAGAATACTACTCGGTGTATGTACAGTAACGTGGGTGGTCCAAGTTCAGCAGGGCCTTTTCCTAGATTAAAAGACAGACAGAGAAAAAGAGAAAGATCTTTGGGACTATTTACAGGTCACTGGTGAGAGACAAGAGGAGAAAAGATGGTCTGGCCAACTACCACAGGGTGTCCCTTTCCTTTCCTCCTGCTTATCTGATCGAGAATTCCTAATTTTCGGAGTAAAAACCGAGCGAGGGTATACCCTCTGCCAGGGAATTCGATTTACGCCTTGGCATAAACGAGTCAAAACACACCTTGCGGCTTCCTGGGACAGGACGATCGTTGTCTCGCTGCGAGAGTGACCAATTATTTTGACGCCTCAAGAGATATCCTGACGCCTCGTTATTTTAGGGACCCCGGAAGACGATGAACATTTACATGACACCGACGGGGTTTCTTTCGTTTTTGTCTATTCCCAACGACCACCAACTTTATCGCCGATGAAGATAGCCTTGTAACGAATGACGTCTTAACTTCATTACGTATTGCAAAATGATAATGAGGGGTGATAATCGCAGGAGTTTTCGACGTTGATTGAATGGGTCTTGAATTTTGTGATTATTGGTTCTATGGATGTTGGAATTATTGGCGATTCTGAGGGGGTGATTTTATGTTAGAAATCTAAATTGTAAACGATTCGTGTCTTATAGAAAATATAACTGTAAATTAATTTCTAACTGGCATTTAGAAAATAAAGATTTTTAGTTGGATTAATATAAAATAATGGAATGATAGTAAAAATTACGAAATGAACAAATTGAGAATGAGAGAGAATATACTAGAATGAGATCAAAGAAATAATAAATTAAAGCTCGGCTTTCGATTCATCCCAATAATATTCATTGTGAAGTTATGTAAAATTGAACTCAATAATCTTGAATAAAGAAAAAAGAATGAAAATTAGACGTCTACTATCCGAGATACTCCATCAAAGTCTATCGAGGAGCATTACACTTATACTAACGCGACTTGTAATTATCTTACAGTTAAATACAAGTCCAGAAATATTTACATTTTCCAAGGATGAAGGAACGTGACGAAGGACGACGGAAATGTTGACCTTCTGCCGTGTTTTCCATCGCGCGACGCCGACGAATTTGAGCCGAATAACTTATTAAGCGAAACCATATTTACAACGCGGTTTATAATACAAAAATTTCGAGTGCTTCGTTCACGCGATCGTTTCTTTGAATTTCGATAATTAACGAGATCGAAAATCGACGTCCATGCTATTTAACTCTTTACTTCATTTAAAGAACTTCTCTATTATTTGACAAACCAAAAATTCCATTCGTATTTCAAACAGCAAATACAACTCTTCTGCGTTATTTCTCAAATATAATTCCAGAAAGAAATTCTCAATTAATTAAATTAATTAGATTCTTAATATCTTAATTCCGAGACAGCAATCCATAGATATTCGACTATTTTAAACCTTTAACTAATCAAATTAAAGACTTGACAAATTAAAAAATAATCTCATCCACCTATTTTCACAAATACCTCTACAACCCCTAAATTATTCTACAAACATAATACTGAAAATTCGACCTCGGAATCCAACCGCAATTGAAACTCGTCAATTCGTCGATTCAAAGATTCAATTTCCTTCGAACTCGCACGAATGAAGCACCCGAAATTCCACGAAACGTAAGGAAAGAAACGCTTAACGCCTCATTATGTCCTCTATACTGAATCCAAGCTTAGGGGTAGTTGTGCTCGTCCTCTGAATCGGCAGGAGGCCGCTCACCCTCTCCGCCATTTGCCTGACGTTCGTCGAAGTGGCGATTCGTGATTCTGATGTCACAGGTGCCTCAATTCTGAGATCCTGAGGGACTTCTGTGTGAGTTAGAAGATGAGTCTTCAGGTTACTCCTTTGGTTGAAGCTCCTCGCGCAAACAGGACATTTGTGCGGGGATTCCTCCATGTGGAGGATCTTGTGGACTGCCAAAGTCCTGCTCTGACAGAAACCTTTGCCGCATTCGCTGCATTTGAAGGGCTTCTCTTTGCTATGGATGTATCTGAAAGGGAGAAAATAAAGATGGTTAGATTGATTGAAGATGGCGAATTTCTTATTTGATGGAGCTCAGATGAATTTATTAGTTTTGGGGAGGATTTGCAGATTGCGGTTGTTGCTTTATGTTGTATTGGGTGGGGAGGATTTTTAGGGGTGTTTTTAATGATGATAGGAATTGTTTTTGATCGACTAGAGGGTTAGAGTGAAATTTAATTTGAGTTTAGATTAAGCTTTGCGAATTTATAGATTTTTGCAAATAAAAGAAATTTGATTAGTGTAATTTGTTTCAAGCTTTCGAAAATGAATGAACGAATAAAGTTATTTGTCAAACAGTAAATCAATTTCTTTCAATACTAAATTAAATTCACGGAAAACAAAATCAATTTAACTACTGTAAAAGGGAAAATTCCAAAATATCACTTGCAAAACTGGAAATTGCAGAACCATCGGCAAATTCAAAGTAATCATTTTTTACTATTTTTTTATCAAACTCACCGATGATCCCTGAGATGATCCTGTCTACGAAAAGCTTTCCCGCAAATGTCACAAGAGTACGGTCTCTCATCAGTGTGCGTCCTCTCGTGAATCAGCAGATTGTAGCTCTTGGTGAATTGCCTGTTGCAGAACTTGCAAATAAATTGCTTCTTCGGCCTCTGACCCGGTAATCTCCTCGTAAGAAATGGTGCGGGAGGTGGTACCGGAAGTGCCGGATGAAGACCCTGATGACCCTGATGATGATAAGGATGAGGTGGTGTCTGAGGGCAACAACCCCTAACAGCCAACAAGGCGGCACCCCTCAACCAATTATCCAGAAATGCTGCTTGATATCCACCAACATTTTGTCCACTTGGATGTTGTTGAACAAATCTTCCATTCATCTGCTGAGATCTGATCCATCTCGGTGATGTCATATGCAATTGTTGTTGCTGTTGTTGCTGCTGATGATGATGCATCGATCTGTCAACCGATGGTGGTGTATGCGGGGGTGTTAACGGTTCCATCTTGGTCTCCATTTAATTGGAATATGGAACTTTATTTAACAAACTACCAAAACTTCCAAGTCAACACGTTTGTTGTAGTTTAAACGAAGACACTGAGCAATAACTTTGATTCTCGCTCGTCAAGGACCTTAGTCCAGGTGTTTACAATTTTCATGCGCCCGTAGGAAGCACCAAACGGAGGCGAATGAGGAAGGAAAAAAAGCAAGAAGACGTCAGCTCGAGAGTCGGCGCGGTACTAAATGCCAAGAGGCAATCGAGGAAGGTTCCAGGGTCGCCGGTTACCTGGCGCCAAGGAGACACGGTGGCTCCTCCTACCGTGTCCGGAACGTTGGATACGCCGGTTGGCGGTTTGACTTCCACAGGGGCGGAGCTTCCGGGTCAGGGTGACCTTTCGGGGGCGTCGCGACGCTTTCCACCCGCGGCGTCGATCTACAGGAGACAAGGGTTAGGGAACTTCTGGGATCGTACGGGATGCTGCTTACTGTCACGGGATTTTAAGGGTGATCCAGGGGATTGGTATGGGGTTGTTCTGAAAATATTGCACGAGATTTTGATATTGGATAAGTTGCTTGTGTTTTATGGGTTTGATTGCGAAGGGTGAATTGTCGAATGGCGGAGATAGGTTTGGTGGATGATGAGAGATTTATGGATGACTTTTCGAATTGGGGTAGATTCTTTTTTTTGGTGTGAGTGGATAATGATTAGTGACGTTGATAATTGTAGGGTTGATTTGAGAGTATTATTTATAATTTGTAACTATGGAGTGGAGAATGCGTATTGAATAATTTTGATGGTTTAAGTTACAGAGTTTTTGGTATAATATGATTTTTGAGTCGGCTGGATTTTGACTTGAAATATTGTTGCTTGTTAAATAAAAATATCCTGAATAACCTTAGAGGTTGGTTATAAATTGATTATTTAGACTCTAAATTTCTTAACTGGAAATATAAATTGTTTTTTAGGAGGAACTAAGATAAGGGTAGATTTTTATAAAATTATAGTTCTTCACCTGTCCAGAGTTTTATTCCAGAGATTCTATTTCCAGACAGTCTTTTGAAACACTTTGTAGAAGCATTCATGGTAGGTGTATTGTGCACCGTCTCCTATTGTCCACTTCGATTTTCGTCATTGTAACGAAAAGAATAGGGGTGTTCATTGTGCACCTGTGCCAGTAGAAGTACAATAGCATTTATTACAGTTACACGACTATTACAGATCTGTTATAAACGAAGTTAAATGCTGTCCAATCTTTCAGATATTACAGATAATGTATCGTGAAATCGATACAAATATAATGTTACAATCGTACAATGACTAAAATCAACGTCAAGGTACCAATTAATACTCTCACGTGAATTCCAATTTCTCGTTGATTCTTCAAACCTACATTTTTAACGAAGATAATTGCAAAAATGTACAATAAGATCCTCCTTTGGAATAAAACTATGGGCAAGTGGAGTACTATAATTTTATTAAAATCTACCCTTATCTTAGTTCCTCCTAAAATACAATTTATATTTCCTGCTAAGAAGTTCAGTGTCAAAACAATCAATTTTGTTTAAACATTCCAACCTCTACGGTTATCCACCTGTAAATTAAATTCTGCAGCTTCTCCTAGTATCAATAAATACATCATCAAATATAATAGTAAATTCTAACAAATTTTCTTATATTTATACCTACAATATGGCTATTTATAAAATCAATTCCAAAGCAAGAAAAATGATCCAGAAACACCAAAAAGATTACGATAATAATACCAAACCCTTCATAACATTCCGTCACTCGGCTCACTATAAATCAAAACCATAAGCTTAACAGAAGCAAAATTCACCATAGCATCCACCATCACACAGACTCCCACAGTGTCTCCCTTCGTTTCTAAGTAAAACATCAAAACCATACCAACCCTCCCCCGTTTCGCCGATGTATTTACAGACGCGAATGAAACCGCGATCGGTAGACCGATTAATTTCCATCAGTCATCGCGAAGGGCTGTCATAAATCAATGAGAAAGCAGCGTAAAAGGAGAGCCGATTAATCGACAGGCAACAAGAGCTTCAACCACGGGAGCAGCATGTATCGTTTTCTCGTGTAAGAGTATTAATTGGAACGTGTGCCGAGCTCTTTTTCCTCCGTTCAACCAGCACGAGCCAACCTCTTCTTTTTCTTCTTCGCTCCTTCAGAATACTTGGCCTGCCAGTGAGCCTTGCTTCGGTAATCTCATTATAAACTAACGATGTAGCCCAGCGTGATATTTTGGATGTGCCGCCGCTACCGATGTTGGCTTCCACCATGGATTTCTATGGCATTATTCAACGAAGAGGTAACCATTACATTCTGGCAGTGAGACTGCCGAGTTGATTTTTATATTTGCAGAATTCTCCAGATTGTTGCTACTTTTTGCAGCTTGACTTCGATTTTTGTGGAATCTTTTACCTGAATTTTGAGGGGATGTTCTGCTTTTTGTGGTGGAAAGATATTTTTCTTGTTTATGATTGGAATTTTTGAGTTTGGTTGAAGAAGTGGTGATTAGAAAAGGTTTGTGAAATTAGAGAAAGTGAGAGTCTAGCAGTGAGACTAGCGATAGGGGTGCAGGGTGTGTGCGGGTGGAAGGATGTTCTTATTGGTTACTTTTGTTAATCAGAATTTTTTAGGAAATTTTAAATTAAACTTTCTGAAGTAGGCAAAGTTGTTATAAATTTTGTAAGGAATTATTTACCTATATTTGTGGTAATGAAATTTTTTGTGAATTCTATGAGATGAAAAATGTTATTTCTGAAAGACAATTTCATTTTCTTCTCTCTGTTATATATAATATTTCAAAATTCATTTTCGTTTAGTTGCTCAAAATTGCATTACCTTGAATTTACATCGAACTCTATGTTGCATACTGTAATTATTCGCGCAATTACTTTGACAGCAACATCGTGTATCAATGATACTTCTAAAATATAAAACTGATAAGTTAAATTCTATATAATTTTACACTTTGTAAAGTTCAATCAAAAAGTTCACGCTGGAAACGTAATCTTTTTATTCGATGCATAATTTCTGTAACCATGTAAAATCACGAAACAGGATGAATGGGGTATTATATGACTATGGTGTTTGATGGTCGTCAGCTGGTTGTACTCGAGCTATAATTGCTTTTAAACATCCATGAAAATTCATTAATACGCTCGCGCACAATTTTGAAGGGGCATCGTTTTCATCGAAGTTACATCGACGATTCATTATAAAAGTATAAAATATGTAAATTGAAGAATTTCGAAAATCCAGCCAACGATACATTTAGTTTTAATCTCGCTTAAAAAAAATTATATTACTCACAAGTTGTAATTATATAAATTATTAATCTAGAGTCCAGAAAACTTTTTTTTACTATTAAATTGCAATTACTTCAGGAAAAATTTAATTATCCCAATTAGGGAAATGAATTAGACTTAAGGTAAAAGAAACGAATGCAGCTGATGTGCCGCCATTTGCCGATTTCTAATTCGAAAAAGTGTTTAAAAAAAAATCAACGAGTATACAGAATTTGACGATTTAGCAAGCTGCTAACTGCAAATTTAAAAATATAATATTATTTGAGCAAGAAGTGAACATTGACAACGTATACCGTACGATATCGTCCGTCGTTATCGATAAGAATACTCGGTAAGCTCGGCTTATCGATTTATGACGGTGCAGACAGCGTGACACCGACGTACAAACTCGTCGACATTCGCGAGATTACAACGGATCTTTTCGATATTTACAACGACATACGTGTATATGCGCATCCAATAATTCTTTGCCGTTCATCATTTTGTAGCCCCCCGCCATATCAGCAAAAATAATGAATATTAAATTTATAATTTTTAGAAATTTCGTACTTTAAATATTTATCTTCAAATCTAAAAATTACATCTATAAGAGTTCCATCAACTATCAGAACCATGTCATAAAACCACCCCAAGAATTCATGATTCCAGCAAAATCACAATGAACACTTCACAAAGAGAGTCGATCGACGATCGATCGATCTGAAGCGCATCCTCGACTGGAAAAACTAATCGCAATCATCTCGCGCCATCGCGTTTTTATCGTACAGCACCCTGGCGAACCGTAAAGGGCGAGAAAATGAGAGAAGTATAGAAAGCGAGGGATCGAAAAAGAGATGAAGATCTCTTCGAAACTTGCCCTGTATAATTCCACAAAATGTTTAGCATACAAAGACAAATATAATGGTCGCCGAGATGAGGTTGCGACGAGATCACGGGCCCCGGGCGGGGACGGTTAATTCAGTTTCGAGCTCCATCAGCCAGACACATCCCCCTTGCTTGCCTCCGCAACCCCTTCCTCGATCCTCCTCATCCCCTAGCGTCTTTGCACGTTGCCGTTGTTGCAGCCCCTTCACTCTTTATCTCTGTATCTATGTCCCCGTATTTTCATCCCCCGTTTGCTCCACATTGTTTCTGCGTTTCGAGTTGGAGAATTAATTTAAACAGTATCCGATGATAGGGTTGGAGAAATTTGTAGGTAGATTATTGACTTAATTTCTTTATGATAAATAATTATGGTTGGATGTTTATAGGCACTCTCCATGATTGAATATATTTTTTTGGAATATTTAAGAGGTTAGTTGATGTTCATCCCCATTTCGATTCAACTCGCTTGAGTCTTTTGGAGTTGGAGGATTAATTTAAGATGTTGGAATTTGTAGTAACATTAATTTTTTCCTGTTTTTCTCAGCTGCTGTCTGTTGCGTTTTTTCCTTCTTCAGAAGACAAATAGGGTTGAGCAACTGATAATGATAAAAAAGGCAATGTACCAATCCGATGGAATAATCGTTAAGGAATACTCCATTTTGTTAATTCTTGTATTACAGATGAAAAAATATTTCCTACGAGTATTATAAATCTTTGATCAAAGGAATACTCCTCTTTTCAAATATGCAATATCGAATTATTTCTTTTCCATTTAAAAATGTTATAATTTAAGAATCTTTTAATTATTTGAAATATATTTTACGTTGTATAAACTGTGGATGGTACGCGTCGATTTTTTAGCCTTCGACATCTTATGGGAAGGGTCCGCTAATTTATGTTCGCTCCAATACGTTCAAGTGGGTCTGACATTCAAATAAGTAAAATTGGAGGATCCTTTCTTTCCTAAATTCTCTTGGCACAGATGTCCTACGACGTAGGAATCAAATTACATGGAAACAGGGAGAACTATTTAAAAGAAAATTGTCCCCTGATTTATTTGGACCACACGCGTGTTTCACAACGTAAAAATTTCTTTACTAAAAAATTTTATAGGGACGCATGTTGTACTAATTAAAAAAATATTTTGCCATGAATTATTTTTGCCACATGTTTCACACCACAGAAATTTTCTTATTACAGAATTTAGAAATCGCTTTTTCTGGACCTTAAAATCAAAGTATCATAATTTTTAAGTTAAACAATTAGAAGATTGAAATTCAAAAAAGCTTTAATAATTTTCAAACAAACAATTTTAAGACCATCGAATTAATTCCTTCGTTTCGAAAATATTTCAACATTTAATGAATATTGAAGACACTTTTTGTATCTCAATATTTTAGTTCTTTCTATCAACAAGTAAATTTATAAGGTAAAAATTAAATTGCCAGCAGATTTCGCTACCTGCCGCGTATCCACATGAAGGCGGCACTGTCATATCGTGAAAGGATTGGCATCGTTTCACACAACCGGGGAATTCCCCATCATACGGGGAAGTCTCGAAAGAGGAAGGAAGAGAGAGAAGTGTCGAAAGAAATGTTTGCCAGTAAAATATTGAATATTGTCTTAGCATGCTGAGTTTCCATGAAAATCACGCGACTCAGTCATGCGAAATCAAATTTGTCTAGGTCGTCCCGGAAATCCTCTACTCATTTTCCTCTCCTCTTTCGCTCTTTTTCCATTTCTTCTTCTTTTCGTTTCTTCGCTACATCCGTCACTGCAAAGTTCTTTTGTATTTTTTCGGTACAAACTACTACGGTCATTTTGCCAATGACCTTTTGTTTTACGTGGTTACGGAATCATGGAGAACATGATATATTATTTCATTAGCTAGGGAAAATTTCCGGAGGAGAAGGTCACCATCTTACAATCGTTGTGATAATTTCGCTTAAGATCAGATGTTCATGGGAGTTCCGAACCATTTAAATTAAATTTTCTATAGGTTACGGAGGAGGATTAGAACGCAGGTCCGTTGCTCGCGAAATCGGGCCTTTACCAAGCATAGGTCCCTCGCGATTCTCCTTCCCGGACGTCAAAAAAGGCCGAAACCGGAAGCGGGTGCGGCACGAGCCGACGTAACAGTCTCTGAAGTCGCGTAGGATTACAATGTGAAACGTTTTATGATTTTATTGGCTTTGGAAGTGAAGGAAAGAGTGGAGAAGTGACTTTTTTCCAAAACGGGCTTCTGGGTCTCTGGGTCATTCGCCAGGTAGCTTCTGAGGATTCCAGATTTTTTTTATAAAGGATTTCCGACACGAAGGTCAATTTCGATGTTGGAAATTCTTTCATTGAAAGACGATTAAGAAAATATAAATTGTGAATTTTTTTTAACTGTCATCTTCTTTGATACTGACATCACATTGGAACTGAGATAAGAATAAAAATGATTGCCTCAATTACGTTTTTAATATTTCACTCAAACTATCCGAAATTAAAATTCTTGAAGGTATCACATCATAATAATTAACATTAAATTTACAATACTCATAAATTCTCAATTATTCTAACAAACTCGAAACATATATCCAACACTGAATCTTTAAAATCTACGTACCTCCTCTATATTTTCTAAATTAATAACTGTATTTTCTACACAAAAAACTCTCAAACTAACGACAATTAAAAAACATATAAAATGTTTAAACAACGTTTAAAAGGTTATACTTCAACAGTTTTGTTAACAATGTCGATGTCGAAGAAAAGGAGCCGATATTAAAATTGCCGTCTCTCAGCATTTTCGTTAGGGGTGGCCGTTACCCCTACAGGAGTCGTAAAAATAATAAACATAAATGCATAAACCATTGTTTGCGGATTACGGAGTAAAAACCCGTCCTACCTAGGAGTTTACCATGGGCCTCCTGTCCTCCAGGCTTCGTAGGAGGAAAGCTACCCTCTTGCACGAAATATTGTCACGGCACCTTCCGCGTTTTCGCGTGTTATTGTACTAGCAAGAGAAAATAAAGCCATTCCTTACAAAATCCCCATTTCACTTGGATTCTATAGATTTATTCTGACGTTAAATTCGCGCTCTGGAAAACCATTGTACTCAAACATTTCCGATGGGATATTTCGAGGATGGCTTTGAACAGGGTTTCTGTTCTTCTTTCGTGCACTCTAAATGTTATTCCACTGAAATTAAGAAGGAAATATTCGCAATCGTACTTGTTTGTTCTGTATCTTAGATTTTACTATTTGGTTAAATTGCAAATATTCCAATTAGTTCAAGGAACGATAAAAAATAATAAAAAGTTCACGACAAGTGAAGTTTTAAAATATTTAAATGTATATAATAGAAAAGAAATATATAAAATATACAAAGCTTAATAAAATTGTAAAATCGCTATTGATTTACTAAACAAATAAGTGTCTCTTAATTGATTAATACTTGTTAAACAATTAATCACGATACTGGATTTTCTACCATAGCTAAATACCACCCCTTTTCCCGGATCAGTAACCTCGCATAAAATGATAAAACTACAAAACGACACTTTCCCTTCAATTTACCCAATAAAAATATTTCCCAACGCTCTAAAACAATTCCCTGTCATTAACTTGACGTCAATAAATAAAAATCAGCCCTTTCTCAATCACCAGCAACGAACAGCCGACGACAATTCAAGATCCATAACGAAATTGGAGAACACCGTTAACTTCCGCATCGGCACGCTTTCCCGTTTTCGACAAAACAATCACCGTTTGGCACGGTTCGTAGTTTGGTTACCTGAACCCGGAAAAATTGGGTCAGCCGGATTTTATTGGGCGCTATTAAGCTTTACGACACTGACCCTGAAATCAAGGGAGACCGTGGAAGAGGGTGAACCCGAGGAAATCGAGGAGAGGCAATTCCCTTTCGAGTCGAAGCATTTCTTCGTCGGGTTATACGACGAATACTCATTGAATTTCTAGAAAATAATAATAAGTCGACTGTACGAGCAAGCGGTTCCGATTGTTTCCCAGATTAACCCGTTTTGGCTACCGTCTCTTCATCCACCGACCGTCGCATGGAGAACGGGGTGGAGAACAATGTGTTTACCGTGCTGTAATAAGTTTAAAGAATTTTACAATATTTTAAATCTTTGTTTCTTGAGAATTAATATAGTTTTTGATAAATAATAATGATGAATACAAATTTTCTATAGTTGGGTTACTCTTTCGATTGTGAGACAATTTGAAATTATTGTCTCAAAGAGAAATGAAAATAGTGACCAATTTCAATACTTTCACAAAAATAGCTAACTATATAATAAAACATAGTTGGATGTGGAATTTAAAGATTTCCAATCAGTGAGATTCTTCCTACGTTATCATATAATATATCATTGCCATAGATTTTCGAAACCCAAATAAAACTGTATCTCCGAGACAAAATAACCATAACAGTCAAAGACGAAAAATGGAGAAAGGAACGAAGGAATAACATATCATTTTCCATAGATTCCATTGCTCACGTCATCAATAAAAAATACTAACAAGAAAAAATCTAACATAACATCGAATCCCAAACTTAAGGTAGTTCTATGCATATTCAGAACAAAAAATTTATTTTTATGTTTTCAGATTTTAATTCTTTTTATATCATTTTTTCACAAAAATTGGTAAAAATACTTCTACTATTTTATTATAATCATCATAGTAAAGGTTTGTAAAGAGAAAAATAATTGTTTAAATATGCGCAATAATTCTAATTTATTTATTTTAAATCAAACTTTTGTCGATACGGTACCCACTACACATAAAAAGGTGTGTACATAGAGAGAATTTTTGACCTACACTATGACAAATACATCGTGGCATCATCGCATCATTCAACCTACTGTAACCTATAAATACAAATGAGAATTTGACAGTTATTAGAGTTGAGACGTTTTTTTGAAAACGACAAATTACAAATTTGTGAAAAAAAACTCTCGAAAGAAATTTGAAAGCAGTGGAGATTCTCAATAAAGTGAAACCAAAAACACAAATCAGAAATTTTACTCATTCTAGTGGAGAAGCCGAACATCCAAAAGTAATCGCATGTAGCATGAAGTATGGTTTGTTTGAAGGCATGCGTTTCATAGATTTTTTTCAACTTTTAATAGAAGTTTTCTTCATAAGTACGTGGTAAATAATGATAGAAAAATTACATCGGGTTCTAAATGAATTGATTAGGCCACTACTAATTTTATAAAGATTTTTGTCGACTCGTTTCGGTTAAAAAAAATAAAAACCTGCATTCCAAGGCATGTAAAAATGGCTGTCCCTATAAGATTCGTGTAAAAATAATTTATGTTGAAAATAATTTTCTCATAAACTATGTGGTTAATTTTATTGATCTTTCGCAAATTGTTTTGGAATATAATACTGCATGGATACCCAAAATTTAAAAAAAATTGGTCGAAAAAAATATTTGCATAGAACTACCTTAAATAGTTCTCGACGATAAATTTCAAGCGATACGAGTACTCGGACGAATACTTTCTCCTACTTGAAGATTCGGAGGATTGGAGGGTTGCAGTGTTGAAAATTCAGCTGATAAGTTTAGCACGCCGGGTAATAATTTTTCTCGAATCTCAGACGACACCCAAGAACTTGTCACATGGTGTCCTACTCTGCCATGCGCCCTTTCTCTTCCTTTCTGTTTTTCTTTCGGTTCCCGTTTGCAGCCGATACCGTCTGCTTAGTCTCAATGGCAGAACAGACGCCCACTCATTTCTGCTCTCTTCGTCCTCCACCGGGGTTGTCATACGCCTCGTTTCGATAATGCCTGTGTGGCCACCTCGTTCGACGTCACATATGCAACTCCCACGAGTGCAACCACGCGCAACTGAAGATTCTCTATCTCTTCGAAGGCTGCTTTACACTTTTAGGATCCTTGAGTACCCACTTTTCACCGGAGAAGTCACTTTTCTCTCAGCCTGCAGACCTTTTCTGCAGTGTGACGTGAATTATTACATTCGTTTTTTCGATGGTTCTAGCATGAATGCTTCTTTTTCTGCTGTAGAAACGAGCAGAGAGTTTCATGGTGTTTAGGGTGAATTAGGGTACATCGATTATGTAAGTGCCAGGGATTGGAAGATGCACAAGTAGAGTTGAGACGATGTTATTTGTATGGTTGTAGACTGCTTTACATGTTTAGGGCCCTTGAGTATCGACTTTTTAAAAGAAATTAGTTTTCTCTTAGACTGTAAACCTTTTTTGCAGTGTGATGTGAATTATTATGTAGACGATGTTCGATTTTTAGATGGTTTTAGAATGAATGATACTATTTCTGGTGTAGAAAAGAGGAGAGGGTTTCATGGTGTTTAGGGTAAATTGGTAGATTAATTATGTAATTTCCAGGGATTTGAAGATCAGCGAGTAGAGTCGAGAGATTACTACTTGCATATTATGTACAGTTCAACCCACTTCTTATTTTTCTTTTCTCACGGAGAACCTCGTCATCTCTCTCAATCTCTTCACTCGTTAACGAAAGAGATCTGACACTCTTAACGAAAGCAGTCGATAAACGAAGGTTTCACCGACTGCTTTGCACTCAGGAGCAATTAAGTGAGTTTGTTTTTCTTACGAGAAGCGTGTTGCGTCTGCAACGATGATCTCTTGATCGTGACCTGGTGCACGGTCGGTCGATTCGATCGACAGTTTGTTTATCTTCTTCAGTTACACCACTACCATTCCGGCAGCGGGGATATTTGCTGTTGACACTTTTTTCCTCTTGAAAAAGACGATAAAGCTTTTCCAACGAACGGCAGCTTCGATTCGGCCAGGATGCCACGCCCTCGTCATTATAATCGGGATATCGATATCGGGTGACTTCGTTATCATCCGTTATCAACGCTGATTCATTGGTGATCGTGCATCCGTGCTACCGTGCCGATATTTACTTTTATTTAAACTCCATCTCTTCCGCGAATTTCAGAGCTCATGTCGATACCTTGAGCTATATTTGTACGTGAAGTCAATTTTTTCTCCCTATTTAGATATTATTTGGAATTGAAATAATTATAAGAAGAAATGATTAGTGGTTGAGCAACTGTCGTGACTATGTTGTAACGTTGGATCATGATTGCGAGGAAATATTCATGCGAATTACAGAGAATTTTGATTTTAGTCGAAATTATTTTCATTGAGGATTAACTGCAATTGAGAGTTAAAATTATCCAAAAATTGTTGCTGTAATTCAGTGATTTAATGTAGATGTATGATACTGGTGGATTTTAATTCTTTTAAAGTAATTGCGATTCTGACTTTAAAAACTGCTTGAATTTTAATAAAAGAGTACCGTACTGCCTGCAGTTATTAGCATTGTTAAAAAAACAAACTTCCAGATACAGGAAACATCAGCAAAATGATTTCAGTTAATTGACGAAAAATCAGTTGAATTGTTAACCTTACTAAGCCTGCGATAACTAGAAAAATAGTTTGTCTATCTAACAATTATTTAACACAATTTACAAAAACATCAAAGTACCCACACCGAATAATAATTACAATTAAACTAATGGATTTTCTAAAAATCACTGCGAAACATAGCATACAATAAAATGTCTACCACACCATAATTAATCAATTCTTAACCTCCAAATTCACAGTACTCAAAACACAAAACGATCTACCCACCCCCAACCTAAACGTATCCATCTACCTCAAAGCAAAAAAAATACCGTTCAAATTAACAACCCCCAAAATTACAATACTCAAAACACCAAACTATCTACTCCCGATTTAAAAGTATCCATCTACCTCAAAGCCAAAAAAAAATTCCGTCAAAATCATCAACCCCAAATAAATTCCCTGTGGAAGCATTCGATTCAAAATAATTCCAAAACAATCCTCCAAAAGACTGCGAAATCAGAAGAGATCGCGGGTTAAGTCGAAGAGTCGCCGTTACTATACGACATACGACACCTTGCCGGTGTGTTTCACGATTTTATGCCGGAGGTAGTTGAAGCGAAGGTACATCAAAGGCGCCGCTATCGGGCGCAAAGCCATTTTATGCTCGCGTGTCATTTCTGTGTAGGTGTGGCGTGTATACAATAACAGGCGACTTCCACGGACGAAACCGGGGCCGTTTGTGCTTCGAAGTGTCCGTGATATATTGTGCCGGCAGATATTGGATCATATAAATTCTTGCGCGTTTTCAGCGGGGGTGTGCAGGGGGTAAGTTCGAGGCCGTGTTCCAACGGTCGTGCATGGGACCGTTTTATGCGACGGTAAATTACTTGCATTTACCATGCAAAGGGTACGCACTCTTTTCTGTGTGGTATGTGCACTCAAACGATGTCGAGGATTAAAGGGAAATGTGTAATATTTATCTTTTTTTTTATGGGGGAGAACGTACCTTTTGGTTTTGAGGTTTGAGGAATTGGTGGTTGTGTTGATTTTAAGAAGGGATTTTAGTTTTAGGGATCGGTTCGAGGTGATTATTGTATATTGGGGGTGAAATAATTTTTGGGTGGTGGAATTTGAATTTAGAATTATTATTTTAGAATGGGATTTTAGTTTTTGGGATTGAAACAGAGAGATTATTGTATATTGGGGATGAAATAATTTTGGAGAGGTGGAATTTGAATTTAGAATTATTATTTCAAAGTGGAATTTTTGTTTTTGTTATTGTATCAGAAAGATTGTTGTGTATTGGGGGTGAAATTATTTTTGAGAGGTGGAATGTCAATTTAGAATCATTAGTTTAATGTGGAAATTTAATTTTGGAGTTTCGATCAGAAGGATTTTTTAAAGTATGTATTGCTCTTTCAATTGGATCATTTAATTTACACTATCTGCACTATGTTATTGTTTAAAAAATAATCCGGCTGTTTATTTGATGTAAGTTGGTACTTACATAAAATTAACAGAGTATGGATGCAATTCAAACGCAATTCTACAAATGGCTGCCTCTAGATGCAATTGTAAAACGACATATTGCTGTCACGATGCCGATAAATCAAGGATTTATTGCAGCTGAACAGCGCATACAAGGAACACAATAAAACCACAAACGATTGCGGTAAATAGAAACATGCGTGCCTATTTGCACGTTTTTCCTGTACAAAGTGGCCAAGACCAATAGTCCAGCCTCTTAATTAAATTAATTGCCGATACGTTTGAAAAAGCGAGATAAAAGGAATTGGAAAAAGATAAGAATGTTGTTACCTGGTAACTTACATTCTTCTAATTTCTAATATGACGAATATAAAATTTCTTAAAAGGTGTGCTCACTTTTTGACGAATATTTATCAAGAAAATATTATTCAGATTTTTAAAATACATTAAAAAAAAGGGTAAATTATAATCTGCCTAAAAAACTTTTTCTATCTTAAAATCTTACTATTATAAACACTTTCAATTTTCCAGGTGAAAAAATATTGTACTTTTCTTGAAAATTAGACATATTTTTAGAACTTCTTTTAGAAGAAAGAAATATCCGATGTTTTCTAAGAAGTCCAATTTTACAATAAGATTATCGACTTTATCAGTAACGTAGCAAGTTCGTCAAACTATGATTTATCGATAATTTGTATCGATACCGTACAAAGAAATCGAGAAAATCTAGAAAGAACATTATTTCCCTGAATGCGAGGGAGAAACGCAAAGGAAGAGAAATTCCCGTAGAAAGTTGAGTCGCGTCGGTGGAATCTTATCTTTATTTAGAGTGCACAAGAATCACAGGAAGTGTCATTAATTAAATATTTTCATTCAATCTCATTTTACGTCTCTGCTCTTCAACAACATTCATTCTTCCACCTCCACAAATTCAATTACACATCCATCAAACGATTCATATATTTTTTTCTGGCAAAAATCTTGTAAATATCACAGACAAAACGGATTTCACGTACATCCAGACATTCTTTGCCTACACAGAGGAAAAGGAATACACGGTCAAGCAGTATCGGAGGGATCTTATCACTGTGCAAAGCACGCGAGGACCAACGATGCCAGAGTTCTTCGGCACTTTGATGTGGGTGTGCTCACTGCGATATTGCGGTAACATGAATTCCTGGAAGAGTCTCGACGATCAGTCGCACCGAAAAGACGCCCGACGATCCTTTATTTCCTTAGATAACCGGTAATCGGTTCTGTCGACACCGAATGATGTCAGAGCTCCCGTTCTCGCTCACGATTTGTCCGATTTACCGATAGCCGGAAGATTCTTGAAATTCCGAAAAATCAATAGGATTTGGATAAATATTAGTCTTTGGTGTCTCTAAGATTTCATTACTTTTTCACTTTTGGTATGGCGATTAATTTAATTTAGGTGAAAAGATCTTAGGGAACCGGAGTGCTTCAGGTGATCCTGAATTTATTTTCGTTTTTACTTTTTCTCAATTTTAACATTGCTTTTCTTTATGCTGCGAAATATTCCTTATCTCTGGAGATATAGAAACACTTCTGTTATTTAACTTAAAATTTTTAACGAATTTTTCATTTTTATTTTTCGATCTCGCGTCAAAATTGAATAGTAAATCTTTTAAGAATGAAGATATATCAGTCGATTTATGCTGTGCCAATTTAAGCTTCGTCCGGTATAATTAAATTGCAGAGAGGCTACTCATTGCAATACTTTTTGCAGATGCTCTTGAGTGAGAAAAAATATCGCCGAATGTGTTAATAAATTTATGGACACCATTCAGGCTAATCGTGCTTCTGAATAATCTCTGCGTCGTATCATTAAACGGGCTTGATGAACGTTTGATGACTGAATTGGGCCATGCACGTTTAAAATTCCGTCGAAGAATATCGTACAGCAGTGAAAAAGTTTATCTCTATATTCCAATATCAATTTACCAAAGTGATTTAAAGACGTAGTTGCAATTAAATTACAGAAATTATTATTGTGGTAGATCAAAATTCTGTGATTAGTCGAACTATTATATCGCGTAGTAAAGACACGAATTTGTTTGCTGATTTATTCTTTCAAATTGACATGAATGTTTGTTAAAAATATTCCAAAATGGCGTTTATCAGAAGTATGCAAGTACTACCGCTGATATTACAATGAATGATAAAATCGAGCGATAAGAATATTCGAAATCGATCTTCATTGACACTAAAATAATATTAACGCTTTGAATTATTAATATTCACTTTGTTAATATTTTCAATATTAGAATACAATTGCAAAATAAACTAATTGCTTCTAAGTATAAATTCAATAAAAATTTCTCTACTTCCTATAATTAATTACAAACACTAAAAGCAAGATTTCTAAAATATTCACATAACTTTCATTTCTACAATTTTCCTAATCCTCGTCAAACATCCTACTTTAATTTGTTCCTCAAACCAAATCATTTCCAATGTTAATTTCTCTAAACTACAAGCACCCCCTTTGTCATCCTTCAGCTCCAATTTCGTAGTCCACGTGGCACATCTCGTCCCTTCGTTGGTCATTCGAAACGGCGCCATCTCCATTGTCTTGAAATCCTACAACTAAATGTGGTTCGAATTTAAGAAAAAAAGGCTACTCCTAGCAGCCGGAGAATAAAAGCTGAAAGAGCGTGGGTGGTTGCGGTCCATGTATCTGCATCGTGTCACTCGACAGTGCGGTAACATACGGTGAGGGAGAAGACGTTCGGTAACGAAACCAGCCGAGAAATTCTGCAGTCAGTGGTTGCAGCCACTTTCTTTCTCTTCTACCATTTTTCTCATATTGCGTAGCCACTGTAAAATATTTTAAAACGTTGATGTTATCCTAACACTTTATATAGGATAGAAAATATCTGTTAAGAGTCGTGAGTTCAAATCTTGCTCTTTCGCTATTTGAAAATTTTTCTTACATGATATTATTAGTCTATACATTGATTTTTTAACACGCTGAATGACTATTGAAAATCATGAAACTGGAAAGTCGATATTAAATTGTCAGAAAATAAAATCAAGCGGAAAGCTAATAGGATCGCAAAGGGTTAAAGTTTCTGCTTTGTAAAAATTAAACTCGAAATTATAAAACTAGCGAAATTCCAATGTCACTCAGCGTGTTAAATAATTATTAGATCACAGACTCAATGATACACGTACAAGTTTAAATACAAATAATTTTCAAAGTATCTGCAATAATTGAAAGAAAAAAAAAACTTTTCTAATAAACTATACGCGATATAATAGAATAATTCAACTCGCCCTATATTAAGCGACACTCGAGAGACCTTCGGCTATGAAAGAAAGGTGCGGTGCATCATTAGGGTGCATCAGCGTGTCCCATAAAGCAACCAGGCAACGGTACGCGCTTCTGGCTACTTTACAAGGCCCGACCTTGGGGTCCTACTGCCAGGGCATAGAAGCCACCCACCGGCAGCCGTTTTAATGAAAATAAGTAATCTCGCAAACAGGAATTGTACCATCGTAAACGGACGCGCAATGACCTCGTAAATATGAAAGTTTCCGGTGCTGCCTTCTGCCCTTCTCTTTCTCTCTCCTTCTCTCCTCTTTCTTCATCCTCGAACGATTGCCTCCTTTCTGTTTTGCTCTTGCAGTAAACTGCAAACGATTCAGAGTACCTCGTGGCGAGAAAGTTGAGAGGGAACGAGGCGAAAAGTCAAAGGGCGAGAGAGATGTAAATGGTGGAAGAAAGAGGAGGCGAAGGTACCAGAGCATAAAGAAACGGAATGGGTATTCCGGGCCCCATTATAGGGCCCATAAAACACCTTCCATGGTGCACTCTAGGCGCGTGGCCCCAAGGCCGTGGTGGCACTTCGTCTTCCTTGCCCTTTTATCCTTGCCTCGTAGGGTAAGTCGAGGGCAAATTCGCACACGTTGGAAATACAATGACGACGATTAATAAAGCTAACTTCTTGGAAGACGTTTTGGAATTGTTTCTTGCGATGGATGAATGAGAATTGAACCCTGCTCTAGAATCACGCTAGGGTCTATAACAAAGGAATAATGTATTGAATTCCTAACTATGTTGAAGTAGTTGGAGAACGCTATGTGGAAGATTTGTTGATGGAGGACTTCTTTATGAATGTGAAGACAGAACTGTGAAAATGAAATTATGAAAATTGTGGAGACATTCTTTACAAATGTAGAAGTAATATGAAACTGTGTAATGTCACTGAGTAACGGTGATTGAAAGACTTTCTGATTGATTATTATCAAATTATTGAATAGAGAAGCCATTCTGGAACCATCTACATCTACTACATTGCATTATAACATTCCAATCAACTGAAACCTGCCAAACCATTTGAAATGACTGATTCCCAATTTTTTCTAAAAATTACCTAATCTAATAGGAGACTCATTGAGCTGATATTCCACTTCTATCTTACAATCCCTAAATATTAGTTAATCATCTTCTTACGCTCGTGATTTCTCTTTATCCAAAGTACACATTCAGTAGATCTAAATTGTACTAAAAATAACGACTATAGTTTTACTATTAAAATGGATCCCATATATAAACAATTATACTACAAAAAGACCAATTTGAGGATGATAGCAAAAAATAAAATTCCCTAACACCAAAACGCCTCAGATTAAAAATCCTATGAAAATGGCAAGTTAAAAATCACTCATAAAATGAGACTTATGCTTAGCAAACTGAGCACGCGACTTCAGTTTTGTCGTCGGAGGACCGCACGACAAACCTGCACGGTAGTTGCTCCCTAGGTTAAAGATCACCATAGAATCCGATCCGTGAATTTCTCGAAGGGCACTGTCGGATGGGTATTATGACGGCACTAAACAGATTCGTCAACGCCACGCGACCCTGTCCCTGAGCTGAAGGCCACGGGTACTCGAAAAGCCTACGAGAAGATCCTTGAGGAATGTCATCCTTCAGCGTGGCTGTTCGCGTGCCGTGCATTCTTGTTGGGGTAGGAGAACAATGAATGACCTTCCGTGATAGGAATTGCTACGTATTATAGAACGATTCAAATGACTTTGCTAATCCTTTGCAGGATAGTTACTTTTGTACGGTCACAAAAAGTGAGAAATTCTAAGGATAGATGTACGATTCTACAAGAAGAATTATGTTACAATTGATTTTAAAGTGGAATTAAATTTTTATGGTGTATTGACTTCGAATTTGTTTAGCTGTGAAGGGATGCCACTTATTTGATCGCGGATACGGTTGATGTTAAAGTTCAAAGTGTCGACATTCACAATGGACAGGATTTTGCCAGAATATTCATAACTGCAGAATTCAATTTCTTTCTCAAATATTGATATCCTCCGCATAGTCCTCTTCTAAATTTTTCTTTAAAATTTCCTACAGTTCAACCTAATTATAAAACAACGTCTATCTCATAAAACAAAAATTCAAATGGAATAATCATCCCCTCTACTTATCAAGTGAAATGTACAAATGGTACCATTAAAAAACACGTATTCCTACCACATCCAAGTACAAATGCAAACCGAGCAAGGAAAACAGAACGAGGACACGAGAATTTCAAGGGAAAATTTCCAACCCGCAAATAGAAACACCGCGAAGCAACAGAGGCGCTGAAGAAAACTCAATGGCAAGAGGAAAAGAGAGCGAAAGAGGAACGAGAAACCGAGGTAGACCAGATTCTCTGATCTCGGCGATTCCATCATCAACGACTCGGGGCCCAGGATGGCAGATAAAAGGCAATTGAATTTAAATCATGAATACGAACGAACCGAGCGAGCAAGGAGAGGTCAGACGAAGAGAGAAACCAGCAAAGAGACGAGGAGAGACACTGTAAGCCCCGACGGCAATCTGGTGGTAGCTTTGTGAACGGTAATGGCTTCAACCCCTGGCCTCCAACCCCCGAGGCCCGCACCCCCTACTCGTTTACCGGTGAACACGCGACTCACACGGGCGCAACCCTCGTCAGAGTTGATTTACCTATGTGCCCAAGCCCACCAAGTCTCTTATTCTCCCTCTGGATATTTCCAGCCAGTAGGAAAATTGCAATAGATGGTGCCGTCCACTGATTTTGTAGAAAAGTCTGGAAATTTTAGAATTATTCTGGAAAGATATGATGGGGGAGTTTTATTTGGCTTTGGAAAGATGTTTGATGTTAATTGGGACCAATAGTGATGTTTTATGATGAAAATGGTTTAAAATTGATTTTTAGGGTGGGAGTTGGGAATTGTTTGAATATTGGAAGAAGGTTTTCATATTTATAGTTTCTTTTATAACATTTTTTTGTAGAGAAGATATGGTTTTAAGTAGATTCTTGTTTCGATGTGATAAGGATGAACAGATGCTGTTTTCAGGGATGAAAGAGCTTCCCGTAGAGAGCGGAGATTCAATTTTTGTTGGATGAATACCTCCGATGTTCCGTTGCCCTGAAAAAAGATATGAATGTGTTAGTTTGATTAATAATCGTGTGGAAGATCAAACGGGGGCATTTGATCGTTTAGATGTCGGAGATTAAAACTTTGATGCAAACTTCTAAAGTTTAAAGCTTGATAAAACGATTTCTATGAATAATCGAATTCTCATTTTTCAGATTATTGTGATCAATCCAAAATGTTTAGTTTACAAACTTTTAAAACACTTTTAAAATGGATCATTTCTATAAAAATAGCAAAGTTAATGACACAGCGGTAATAAACCTAGTTTTCCTCTATCATCCTCGTTTCAGAAAATTCTCATAAAACACCCTGTAACAATATAAACCGTGCTGAGAGATATACAAAGCTTGCAAGATGATGCAGAATACACCCATGCATTCATTTTCTTTTAATTTTTATTTTTCAGCTTTTATTACTACCTTTTCGGTGGGCTCCAAACTACCGAGACTATTATATATTTAATAATAATTTCCATTAAATTTTCTACTACTGATGAGGAGGATTTGAACTTGTGCTTACTAAATGTGGATATCAGATTTTAATAGGCTTTGAATGACCTTAACTATAGTCATTTTCGCCTAAGACCTACTGTTTTAGTTGGGCTCCGAACCACCGATACTATTACATTTTAAATAATAATTTGAAACAAATTTCTGTATCTGATTTCTACTTGGCTTCAAATACTTTAACTATTTTCGCCTAAGACTCACTGTTTTACGTTATTATATTTTAAATAATAATTTAAAAGAAATTTCTTATTAATGGTGGGGGATGATTCAAACTCAGGCCCACTGATTGCAAGTCCTAGGCTTTTCCTCTTCATCCACCATAGCCACTAAGTGCATACTTGCATAAATCTGATCACAGATACATTACACTTCCGCAGTTTCCATTGGAACGTAGTGGTAGCGGTTCTCCTTGAAATTCTCAGGATCGATCCCTCGCCCCCATGTACGGTATACGTGAAGCCCGGCCACCGACGTCGCGACGCCTACCCGAGCTCCACCCTCTAGCCTCGCACATGCGCTAGGAAAGCTCAGGGGTCGTCGCGACGTCGAATACCTAGCTAAACGAACCGCTTCTTAATCAGCTCGACTGTAATTACCTTGCCTGAATCTGAGGACGGTAATATGCGCTTTCATGAACCAATATTCTCGGTGGAATTGTTGGTAACATGGAAGTGGTGAAGGAAATATGTTTAAATTGTTTTACGTCGAACCTTTCGTTAATTTAAATATAAGGATAGTATTGATGATATTGTAAATGGTACAATAATCTACAAATACATTTACATCATAAAAAACTTTACGTAAAATAATTTTAAACCCCTTTGATGTAACAATCAATATAATATACACTGAATCATCCCTAACACTTGCCATAACATTAAAAAATTATAGAAATCAAGAATCAGATAAGAAATGCTCGTAGAAGTCGTAACAAATACATTCATAATTAATACTCACTATCATATAAATCTAAATTTATAATCTACTCTCGCCAAGCACACTTCTCGCCATTTTCAACCCCATAGCCAAAACGCATCTACCTCAGTACTCTTAAATGGATCAAAAACGCGTTTATACGATCACTATGTATTTATTCGAGCACTAATTCTACCTGTGCAGTCATAGAAAATACATCTAAAGTCAATTCTCACGATCATATAAATCTAAAATTACAATCCACCCTCACCAAGCACACTTCTCGCCATTTTCAACCCCGTAGTCAAAACGCATCTACCTCAGTGCTCTTAAATGGGTCAAAAACGCGTTTATACGATCACCGTCTATTTATTGAAGCACTGATTCCACCTACCTGTGCACAAAGAACAAGAGCAAAGTACAAATAGAACAAAAGGACGGTCGTACGGAAGCGGGAGACCCTACTATGTTCAAGGGCTGCAACAATGACGTCCTCGCGATCACGGTGCAATTTTACGAGTAGTAAGGTCAGACCCCGTTTCTCTTTCCTCATCTCGTCCAATGATTTAGGGTATGTTTACCTGCAGTTAAGTACCTTGACGCGCCCGTCACGGTGAGGACGTCCAATTTGGCGCAAATAAGGGAAACACCGTGGGGTGGCTACTTCAAGCCCATGGAATCCTAACAGTTTCTGTAAACACGCACGCTCATCTCCCTTTTCGACCTTCTGGCACGTAATCCGTACGACATTCACGACAGGAAAGTGTAAAACTGGCCCGGCAATGGAAGTTTATCGTGACTTTTGTGTTTATATGGGGCACGTGTTGACGGAAAATACGGATTATACGGTACGAGGACAGTTATCCTAGTTTTATGCTGGTGTACAGACTAAGCTTGAGGGAGGATTGCAACGTTTCGGGGTAAAGGGAATGATGATCTGATACTTTTTATGAGTTTCTAATTTTCATCGTGATTGGATGGGATGACTGTAATAATTATTGCAGAACGTGTCAAAGAGATAATTAATAACGCCGGGGTTATATAGAATTAGGTGGATTTTGAATTGGCGAGTGTTGGAACGTGGTGAGAGTGGAGATGTAACTTACATTGATTGTGTAGTGATAAATTACTCCAGATAATGAGTGAATATTAAAATTATATTATTAGTTTAGTTTTTCTGTACAAATTGAAAGCTATGAAGTAACGACAGTGTACCTTAATACTTGATCTACTAAGCGGGAGAAAATTAATTAAAAGTTCTTGATTTTCCAAAAAAATGCAGCAATATTTTGTAATTTTTAAGAAAGTCAATTTACAAAGGATTGCATAATAAATAACAGCAATATATATTTCACGTTTATTGATCAATAATATCGTTATATTTATTATATGTATGTATATCTCATATATCTATATATATTTATATTTAAATTCATATTTATACTTATATTTATATTTATAGCATTATTTAGACAATGCATATGTATATACACGATATGCTGTATGTTAGGATGTAACGGAACTATCCTTAAAGTATATGCGAGGAAAAGTGTTTATCGTAAAACGTAATATTAATAAGAACATTTTCTATCCACAGGATAAGGTCACAAGGTTGATTGTAATTATTTTTACAAGAAGCAATCTCTCTCTTCTTCTCTGTCAATCGTTCAACCTTTCTCTCACTCATTCATTACTTTTCATTCTCTCCCTGGTTGTACCATCTTTTACAGAATACCCTGTAAATAGTAGCGTGTTATCGAACTTTATCGGAACTTATTTCGGCAATTTATAATTTACACAGAAAAGCATGATAAAATATGGAGAATTTGTCGTAAACAAGCGTCCTTTCGTTAATATGAATTTCCATGGCCTAAATCGATCTAATATTGGCAATATAGTTCATCATAAAGAAATAGCGACAACATCTAAGTTCCATCGTACTTAACACTTACGTTTCTGGCGATGTAATGCTGTAATGTGCATATTTCTAAAATTTATACCTCATTAATATCATTAAAATATTCTCCATCATTTCAATGCTATAACGTCCGCATAAAAAAAATTACGTAAAACAATCAATGTACACCTTCTTTACACCTATTCACCTTTCACGTTTCCCTTTCTATAAATTAACGACGCGCAATAATACTCTTATATAAAACAACATAGGGAAACATTAGAAATTCTCGCGATGCGTAACCATTCATTTATAATACATCTCGCTTAAAAAGGAAAACAGATCGAAACCAAGTATATAACTTCTCAACAATCATAGCGTAAGATTCTTTAATTTTTCTAAAAACAAAGACAATTGTATATATAAACCCCCTTTTAGGAGATACTTACGCTATGCCGATAAAATACGACATTTTAAACAGCAAACCCAGAACTATAAGCGTTAAAGTTGCTCTTCAAATGATGACTAACAATGACCCGATAAAACGATTATGATTTAAGGTTAGGATAACAAAAAAAAAGGATTAATTATTTACAATTCATATCCGTCACCCTGTCATTCATGTTCGTTAATCTGGCTTTGCCAATATTAGAACGATCGATTGCTCCGTTTTCCATCACGGACACGCGAAGCAAGGGGTCAAGTTTCGTATCGTACGAACTCGTGACCTAAAGAGACAGCCGCGAAGAGCGAGATTTTTAGTTCTGTTTCAGTTTTGCGAAATCGATTTCAGCATAACTACAACCCTCCTGAGAGACCGGCGAAACAGGCGCCGCGATTCCAGCTTTTAGAAGATCGAGACTAGCGTAATGTAAAACCGTCGGACCAGGTGGTGATTTTTCATGTGGCTCATTTTCCAATGGACTTTGCGTAGGCGTCGACGTAGGCGTTGGTGTATCCTCTGGTAATTTAGGAGACGAGGGTTGAGTTTGCACGGTAGGTTTGAATCCCGATAACGTTGGACTCGTATTCGGCGATGCCGTGATTAAACGTGGTTTCGATAGATTTAAGTCGACGAATTTTTTCGTCAACGAGTTCAGCACGTTATCTTGCAAGGACACGGAGTTTGATATCACTCTGACTGGATTGTCCTTTCCTGTAGGACTAGATGGCCTATCGTTCATTATACTCTTTGTTAAAGTATTGTTTGTCTCCGTTAACGAAACGGAAGTCATAGGAGGAATCCTGTTCGTAGGCTCTAGAAGAGTACAATCGTTGTTTTTCGATGTCACGTCTAATCCCGATGAATCATTACTGTCCTTTTGATGGGTAAATGATTTTTCAGGTGACTGTGGACTGTTTAAAGAGAAAGGAAATATGGTAGCGGAAGAACCAGTAGGAGTTGCACGAGGAGGCGATGCAGGAGTACTAGCTAAACTTTCAGATTCCGGACTCCCATTCAATGGTAGGAAACTAGGTGCCTTCACGGGTTTATTTCCAGCCTGTATAGCGATCGGTTGCGAACGAGACTTTTCCTTGTGACTTCCAGTTCTCGTTGTTTTGCGGTTGTTTCGATTGCTCATGTTCATATTCATGTAATCCTGATCTAAGCTTGTTCTTGACTTGAAATTCATCTCTACGTAATCGACCGAAGGCCGTCGTGGAAGATCAACCGGTGCTGTTCTTACTCCACCTGAAACAGACGTAATCTCAGCGTGTTAATTAAATGTTTCAATCGTTAGCTGGATCTTACATGTAGGACAATCGATTCAAGCGTTCGACTTCACCTATGTAGGTATTCAAAACGATTAAGGGTTTCATACCAGGTGGTCCATTTGTTTGCAACGAGTCCTCTTGCATCGGTGAGGAGATCTGTTTGGGACTTGCTTCAGACTGCGACCAATCCTCCATTGGAGCCTCCATCCTCATGTAAGGTCCTTCTGCTTCTTCGACCGGTTTTAAAGTAGTGATCACGGGTTTATGTGCGGAAGCCGAAGACGTTACGTGTAAATGACTATGATTCTGATTGGCAGTGATTGTATTATTATTGTTATTACGATTGATCTGAAAATAAAACATTAAAATTCAATACAGTTTCGAATTATTATTGCATCGCTAAAATTAGATAAATCTTCCAGCAACGAACCTTATTTATGCGGCTCATATCGACGTATGGGGCAGTGGTCGACGTGGGTGGTTGTCCCGGAGACATATCGACGTAGGAACTGGTGTCAGTGGCAGTAGAGTATGATTGCGATTGCGACTGTGATTGCGAGTATGACGAAGGCGGTGAATTAAAAGTCGTAGAAATACTGGGTCTAGTAAAGTCCAATTCCATTAGATCTTCCATACGCTCGGATGCTCCCGAGCAGCCGGAATTATGTCCCCAGGAACTGGATAACAATGGTGCGCTGCTGGACTTGTTAGAATTCGAGCTTTCCGAGCCGGGTGGCAAAGGTGCGGTAACAACGTTCGCTAACCTTCCGATTTCCGGTCTTTTCGAACGGCTACCAACAGAGAAAGCTCGTACTCTGCTAGATTCTTGCTGGGTAATGTCCAGTCTGGGATAAATTTCATGTAAAATAATATTACTTAACAATCACAACAATAAGTTGATTAGTACTGTTCTTAACCCTCTCGATACTAACGATAGCTACAGTGGCCTTAGACACTTTGTAACCATTGCTTTAACACATTCGCTACCAACTTTCTGTTGTCTCGAATACGTATTTTTTCAGCAAGAGTTCTAAATATCCAACATCGAAAGGATTAAAGTTCACTGAACATTAAGTACCTATTTTTACGATGCCTATTCGTTGGTTCTGGTCGCGATCCAATGGAATAGGCTCTCGCAGGTCTAGCTTGGAGATCATCCCCAGGCGGTAGGAAACTCGCTACTTTATCTAAGTGGTACTCGGAAAACCGTAAGTCCGTACTAGGTGTACCAGACGTTACGGAACAACTACTGCCGCCATGCTGCGACATGTCATCCGGGAAATGACCATTGTGACTATGAGTAGGATCCATGTCGACGTATCCGTTATTGCCGACCGGTGCCATGGGTACGTAACCTTCTGGTAGAACGTTCGTTTCTTCTACGAGAGAGGATGCACGCGAATGCGAATGTGCCGTTCCTGAACTCATCGGCATATATGCACCACCACGACCAGGACTCGACCCACATGGACTGTACATTTCTATATAGGAACTCTGCTGTAAATAGGAAGAACAATGGGTGTTAGTATACCTTCATCTTATTAGCAATTGTAACAATCGAGGAACGATGTGCAATAAATTGTGCATGCATCTGAAACAAGAGTCTGACAAAGAATAGAATAATAAGTATTGGGTTGGCAAGAAAGTAATTTCGGTTTTCGCTAAGAGTTAGCATTACGTTTGTTCTCATCGTCTTCTGACAATCGAAAAAAATTTGTTGTTAAGAAAAATTGAATTCCATTTCACACTACAAAACTGAAGTTACTTTCTTGTCAATCCAATGGAGTTCAAATCTCATGCAAGTCTCCATTTATTGCTTCAACATCCTCAAAGTTTCAGATGATTTAAAAGACTCACCTGGGAAGGAGAATGAGATTTGAAATTTGGCGAGTATTTATGATGCGAATGCGACGTAGACCACAGAGCATAATCGTCTCCATTCTCCTCTAAAATGACTGGTTCATCAGGAGTAAGAGAATGTCCGTACCTCGCCACGGTACCTTCCTCCAGGATGTTTTCACCGCCGTCGTCCATGGAGAGCGAAGATCCGGCAGAATCCGTGGAACAAGCACCGGAAGCTGGACTAATAGGCATCGAAGATATTGGAGGAGAATAAGAAAGACCTCTTCCATACATAGAATGAGGTCTAGGTACGTGTGGTACAAAATGAGCGCTCCTAGGGTGTCCTAGTATAGATGCAGGATGACTTTCGCTGGTTGTGCGAGCTCTCGATGGTAAACTATCGCATCTATCTCGTCCATTTGCACCTGAAAAGATGCTAGTCAGTAATGTCGTGGGATAATACTCGTGCCCAGAAAAAAAACAGTTCAAAAAGCAAGTACCATCCTCCCAGCATAGCAGCGGTTAATTTCATTTGCATATAAAAAATACTCCAACAGATCCATATAAATATTACATGTATAAATGTACACATATCATATGTTAATATATTATATAATAATATATATATTAATATATTATTATTGATCTCAACATGTATTTAGATCAAGCAATGGACAGTGATAAGAGAGATGATCAGAATCGGTCGGAAAACACGAACGGTACAATACGCAGGAACGTTGCAAAGCAACAGGGAAGAGAGCGTCAACATTCTTAAAGAAAAAGGTAGTGTTACGATATATCAAGAATGTTATATTGAGAATGGATGCCGCGTAAGAGTGTCCTATCGATTGGATTTATCAGCGACAGAAAGAATACTTAAGGAATAACACAAAGTAAGCAGGTTCTCCGTTGCGAAGTATCGTGCAACGCTGATTACATGCGGGCAAAAGCTTTGCGTATCTATGGCAATACGCGATAATCTTACGGAACACCGTAAGTTTCATGATATACTGATCGTCAATGGCGTTTATAGTGACAGCGTTTGTTTTTAATGCAAAGTCTGAACGCCAAAAAATGGACGAAGAAAACCAAAAAACTGGAAGTAAGGGGTCGGAAAAACAGAGAGGCAGAAACACTGAAAGAGAAACTGAATATCTTGCTGATTTATATCGTATGACGGAACGAAAATACATACAGCGTAAAACTGATCTTTTAGATGATTGCGTTTGACTGATAATAACAGCGGCTAAGGGCAGCGACAGGGTTCTCTGATGGGATATTGTCGCGGTTGTGGTTGTAGTGGTCACGGTAGCGGTCGTGGTGATGGTGATGGTAGTAGTGGTTGTGGTACTTGTTGTTGTTGTTGTAACATGAACGGATTGGGAATTATTGACGGAATGGGGATGACTCGCTACCGAATGACGACGTCTAGTGGTAGTGGCACAGTTGGCATTAGTTGAGACAATCCCAGCAGTCCCAGCCCCGGTACCAGCAACAGCTGCAAACCACACAGCTCTCACTGTCGTACAACCATCTGTTTTTCGTGCAGGTTTTGTTTTTTTTTCGTACGAAATTCAGCCATCACAACGTTGATAATAATCGAACCCCATTAGAATTCTTGAACGAATTGACAATCGATTGGAATAATTGAATGACGTGAAGTTATGTATTAATTGGAACGTCTGAATGTGTAAATTTATTTTACATTGTTGCAGTACGTTTGGATAGTTGGATGAAGACATATTGCGCAATAATAGAATACCTCGTATGTACATTTATATTGCGGATAAAGTATGTTCTTGCTATGTACACGAAATTTCGAACTATAGAAATCGGATTCGATTAAAATTCTTTCATACAATGAAACAGAAGAGATGAATGTGTGATGTCCTAATTCTTAAAGAGAGACGTTTACGTTATAGATTCAAGTAAATACTTAAGGATGTTATTTCTTTTTATGAGAAATGAATTCGGCTATGTCTCTGTTCAAGAATTAAATTGTATTTACAATTATATCGAACATGAAAGACACCACATCGAGAGAACTGAAATGCCATACGTTTAAAGTATTTGAAATATTTGGAGCATTGAATAATGAGAAATCAGCATTCATGATAATGAAAATTGGTTGGTTTTTATAGTGATTCTACTACATCGAATATGTAGCAAATAGAAAAGACAGTTATTTCGAATTATGATAATGAGCATCACCCATTAAAGACCAGCAAGTCACGTGGAGAAAAAAAGCATACAACTACAATGACAGAGAACAGACCCGTGACTGTATTGCAAGAAGATGTACTCTGAGTGTGATTACACTGCTCCTGCTCCTGCAATGGATCCATTTGCTCCTTGTGCGTCCTGTGTTCCTCTGTAATGCCCGCAACCCATTTGTGTTATTCTAAAGCTGAATACTTAAGTGTATATACTGCAATTCGGCCAGTATTTTAAAGCGCATTTTGTAATAATTGTGCAGTTATGGTCTAGCACAAAAATGTAATCGATGTTTTAAACAATGACTCACTCTTAGGTCTAGAAGGAATTCATTTAAGGATCTTTGCATGTAGGGCTTCTGTGCAAACTAGTGGCAACTCGAGTAAAATTAAAAGTGGTGTTTAAATGCTATGAACACATAATCAACCTACGTACATAAATTAGACATGCACTTTGGTGATCAGTGACTATAAAGGAACAACATAAAGAACCATAACTGACATCGCATTAATATGTGTAACGAATGAAAGGACTATTTCTTTGAAATTTTCAGCTTACCTAATGGAGAAAAATTATGGAATTTTTGTCCAGTATGTCGTCGTTGTAGAACAAAAATAGGTTTGCTAGCCTCTGTTGCTGAGGCACTTCGCATTCTCTGACGTGGTCCCACATCGTCTTTGTTGCTACTAGAATTGCTCATGGCATTTAATATAGCAACATGCATATTGTGCGCTATATTGTTGTCTTCGGCTTCCATCCACAACTCACCACCCCCTGTTACAGCCGAACGACCCACTTCCATATAGAAAATCCGATCCATATACCCACATCGCCTGATGCAAATTAGCTATGGAATAAAAGTTTCTAGTGAATTCCTCCATTATAATACAGAGCATCATCTTCGTGAGACTTCTTGGGTTATTTAATAACCAATCAGCTTACAGGAAATTCTATGGAATCAGAATTGTCTGTTGCCCCAATTTTTACTAGGCTTAACGTTCGATCAGTAAGACATAGCCTATAAGGTCCATGAATATTTCTTCGCTCACCCAGTCCTTTTTTCTGCATTGTAACTTGCCATACATGCTCTGGAATAAAGTTACAAATATAAAGTAAGTTAACATTGTAGATTATAGAATTTAAAAAAAAATTTAATTTCAATCAAATTTATAATATTTATTATATTTATTAAAATAATACGGCCGAAATATTATTTATCTTACGACAAGTAACCTGTCTTTCTCTTTAATAGAAAATTAAACATTTTTTGTATAAAATTTATTTGTAAATCGAATTATGTAAATATGAGTTTCATTCTGAGAATAAATACATGCAAATCCAAATTTCATTCCATATATAACATAATATCTGAAAATATATACAGGAATATATATATAGGCTTTAATATATTTTATTTATAATTAAAAAATCAGTCAAAAGCATGTTCCATTTTAATATAAAATAAAAATGCTATCAGTAAAAGAAACGTATTACACTTCCATCAAAGAAACATTAAGTTCCTTAAGGTATTTCATAAATATATTTCGTATTACATAAAATACAATATTAATTCTATATTTGAATAAAACATCGAAAACTAAACTAAAAACGAAGAAAAAGAAATTCTTCTACCTCTAAAACAAGAGAAATCTAACTCATCATCCAAGTCCAAAGTCTCTGTACCCGATTGTCAATTAAAACTCAAAAATATTTTCCCGTCGACACGTAAACAAGCGGTTTAAGGTCTCGAAACATCGAAAATTTGTCACGTTTATATTTACCGGTCACGAATACCAAGTGCGTTTAAAAAGTCTTGTCAAATTTCGTGCGTAAAAACAGTGAACTTTCAATATTACGATCTAATCCTAATTCAAGTCGTAATAGCGCATTACCAAATATAGGCCGAGGTTGCTCCCCATCGGCTACATCTCCGCTCTGAAGTAAAAGCATCGCTTTCAACCATTCGTCCAATTCTTTCTCGTTCTCGAGGATCAAGCAGAAACATTCGTCTTTCGTATACAACGCGATAACATGCTTATACTTGGTATCCACACGTTTATTGATATTGAAGCAGCTGTCTAACAAGATGCTACGTTTCGGTGGATGTCGATTTTCAAACTTCTTTTTACTATCATAATATTCAAGACACGCCGGATAACCCGGTGCTTCTCCTCGTAAAACGAAATATTTTTTCTTCTGTGTCTTTAATTTTTTCACATGTCCGCAGCGTACAACGGGTCCTCCTGAGGGGGAGACTAAACCCCTGCCCGAAGACATCGCCGCGATGACGATCGAAAACGCCGTCGTCGCGAACAATCTTCAAAATCCTTTTTTTTTTACCAAAGACTTATCACTCTGTACAATTTACATGTTACGTTGTAATCGTTCGATAGGATAAAACATAATTTATCACGTACATCCCATGGTAAAACATATTACACGAAAGTCCATGATGACAGAAAGCGTGTTCCCACCCACGTTGACGGTGAAAAACCCATACGAAGGAACACATCCGCTCGATAAGTTTTTTTACCCAACTAATGCGTCGTAGATCTTGGTCCTAATTTTCCACGATTTCACCATTTTCCCGCACATTCTAGACATCCGTTAATATTCTTTGAATTGTACGTTACTCGCATGTTTTCCTTTTAACGTGCAATGTGACCACGATTCTTGCACGTACAGTGAAAAGGTCGCCGTCAATATCGCTGTACTCGAGAGGCACGCTAACGGTGGAAGCACGTGTCGGGGGTAAATAAGCAATAACACGCCACCACGGTGCATGGGCACTCAACACGTACTACAAGGGCATCATATAGTTCCTCTCCTTCGAATCAATTCCAATGTAAATTTATAATCGAGCATCGAAAGATATCCGAGGTTATGGAATCTCTTAAGATACTCTATGTCTCTCAAGAGTATCGAATTCTAACGGAAAAGGGTCTTGCCCTGTACCTGCTCGACTTTCTGCGATGGCGGTTCTTGGTACGCCTGAGTTCCACCTGTCACGCGGTTTCGTCTAATTTCGCCTGATACAATCCATAAGTCCTGTATATTAGAATGGATTGTTGTATTCACACCGAGGTTAACGGTGCTCGTTACCATTAACGTATTTTACATCAGTAAATGTTCTTTAACGTGAATAAGAATCTTAAGTCTTGTAAGAATTGTTTTCCTTGGGCCATGAAACTCATGCACCTGTTTATCGCGTCGAATAACACAATTTACTGCGTGGTCCACAATGGTTGGCGCGTATACACACAGAGAAAATACACATAGAGAAATGCTTGTATACACGATAATACAGAAAGTAAGGATACACGCGGGCGTGTTCACGTGTAGAGAGGACAAATACACGCGGAAGCGAGCGCCGCGCACAATAGCTCGCTCGCTCGCTTACTCGCTCGTGTCCGCTCGCACTTTTCGTTCGTTCGCGAGAGTACGTACGAAGGAAATACGTAGAGAGGTAGAGAAAAAGAGAGAGGGACAAGCGACGCACACGCAGGTGGGTGGTTGAACCCCTCTTATCGTTGGTTGGCGCGGTATAAAGGCGGCCTGCTTCGGGTAAATAGGCTACTGTCAAGGGCAGGACGATTTTTTCATGCGCAATAGTAGGCAACATCAAAACACGCCAGCATTCCAGGTCGATGCGAGAACGCACTACTCTTCCCACACCCTTTATATATCGAGCACTTTGTCGAGATAGACGGTATGGTACTTCAACAGCACGGTTATAACAACACTACGGCAACGTGCACGGCTCGTCCCGGACGTAACCTCGTGATTGGATACACATGAAATCTTCACACACGACTATCACATCTGCTTGAGGTGAAAAATTCGGGTCTCCTTTCGCACCCGACATCCCTCTCTGCCCCTTTCCGCCCGCGTGCGAGCGACAAATACCGCGTCACTTGGCGATCACGAACGCGCGGTTCGAACAGTTCCTTTTTTTTTTCCTTTACCTACGTTAATCAGAGTGAAAAACACGCGATCTTGCGATTTCTCCTGTACACGTTCGCGAACGGCACGCACATATCTTGAATTTTTTTTTACCCGTCGCACGCCTAGACAGCTAAATAGGCGCTCATGTCCATCTTGTAAAGGTCATGTGTATGGTAAGCTCCGCAGTTGTAAACAAGATGTACGCAGGCGCTAACCGCTCGAATGGCGGCGACGGCGGCGACTCGATACGCGATACGCCACGACCGTAAATACATATACGTACGTTCGTATTTACGTACACATGCGGTTCACTCCTTGCAGTGGCGTAACTACTGTGCCGACTAAAGACCGCAATGCGGTGTATCCTCCCGGAGGTCGTTCATGTAGCGCTGCAATCTTTCCGAGAAACACTGAGTTCATGATGATTCCATCGTAACCGAATTCTACTGTGATCCAAATAGAATGGATTCCGATGATCGTGTGATATCATCGATCGTTGATTATTGTTAGTTTACATTTCACGGAAATACTTGATCGATAGTTAGGTGTTGTCGATAGGCGTGCTTTTATTTGTATCGAGCATGTGACGTAACGGTTTAGAATACAGATGTTGTAATTGAATATGTGTGAATTAGGCTGGTCCTTATTTTTCAACTTGCATTTCTTTTTGATGTTACAATTTTAAATTATGGCACATGATTAAAAAATGATGTGGGCCAAATTTCAGCGATATCGGATAACGGGAAACCGTGCCACATTTGTGACAAAGTTTCAAAATTTTTACCACTTGAGAAATATGATCAATCGAAAGTATTTAAGAGACGATTATGCCGAATTTTTGGAATTAATGGCGGAGTATTAACAAAAGGAAACTTATTTAAGATTCCAGGAGCTCTTCATCATGCCAGATGAATGGAAAAAACGATTAATGTAATAAAAACATATTTATTTCGCAAACAGTTCTTATTAAGGAGCGAAGAAATTGTAGGAATTAAAGATACGTGCCTATTTATAACTAATATAAATATATATATATTAAAGCATGGTTTAATGCGCCAATTGCTGCAAATGCTCCGAAATGAGAATTCAATTTAAATAAAACTGAAATTCCCTATAAAAGCAATATTTTAAAAGACATTAAAAACTATATTAATATTGGCATAGAAAATATTATTTCATTGCAAAGCCACAATTATATTTTTCTACATTTAACATTTTTACTGATTTATTAAAAAAAAAATCTTGATAGTTTGAGACAGTGACGAAACTCATAAAAATAATGCATTAAAAATAATAATGAATTTAAAAAATGAAAATAATAAACAATTCATTTTACAAGTACTAAAAAATTATCGTCGAGTTTACCCCGATACGAGTAAATCAATCTTAATAAAAGTTGGAATCTATTGACATATACCTAATAGTTTATAAAATATTATAACAGTTATATTAAATAGTTAGAGGTTTAGTTTGAATAATACGATGTAATTGTAAAAAATATTTTCTTTCAATTTATTAAGTACTACTTGAAAACTGTGAAAGACATAATTATAATATAAATAATAATAAAAATTATTGTACCTCTATAGCTAAGGACCAACCTAGTGTGGATGAGTGATATTTATGTAGATATGATTTTTTGGACACCTTTAAAGGATACCTTTTGTTACGCCACTGTTTCCTTTAATGTCTCACACTGGTATAGGGCATCATGGCATAGAGACGCGCGCTTGCACAAACACATATGCGTACTTTCGAGTCAAGGTGGACAACTATGGATACACGCATTTCGCCCGCGTTGTTCTGGGTATTGGATCCTCATCGGCAGGGTCGTTTATAAACGCACACATGGGAGAATAAATAAATTCCTTTACAGTGATCACGCTTACTAATCGCTGATTAAACATGGAGCAAGAAAAACATAATATTTATAGGTACTAATTAAATAACTGAGTGATTCTTACTAATGTACTGAATTGTCAAAAATAAAAGGAGGAGGTAGGGAACATTGCTGATATTGTTGGGTGATTGAATAATGTGATTGGGTGGACTTGGCAGAGTTACTTGGACGTTTGGGATTTCATCCATAATGTTTTGGGTTACCTGAGAAGTTTTGAATTTTTTATTATAAAATTGATGCGAGCTGTGTGCAACCGATTGAGACATAATTAACTCTAAGGCAGTAGAGTAAAATACTAACTAAAGAGATAAAAGAGAGAAGTGAAATATTTGGTGTCAGTTTAAAAAATAATGAAAATAAAATAAAATTCCATAAACTTTCCCCTTCTCTCTCTCTTTATATATATATATATATATTTTTTAATACTGAAGATATACTTGGCGTCAAATAAACATAATTAAATATCTATGATACTTTACATATTTTTTTATATTACTTCTCTATTAAAAAAATTAACGTCCCTTGTCGTTTGTTGTAAAAAAAGAAAATAAAACGTTTAACGGATCTACTATCTACTGTTTAATCAGTAAATTATTTAAATCAATTATATACAACCTACATCATGAGAGTATCATAGAAAATAGTCAGCTTTGAACTTATTGAAATGCACTATTTGTACTTTTGTAGGTTGTTTCATTATAATATTAATTATTGCATTGTACACGGCGTATATATAATCGGACGCGCCTACAACTCAAGGAACTTACAAATAAAATAGAGTATCTGACAATGTATGGTGCGGTTCCAATTGAACATTTTGTCCAATAAGAGAAACTAGTTTGTGAGCATACTGGCACGGTGCAGGAACTTTTATAGTACCCGGCCAATTGTAATATAAATGACACAATTTAAAGGTTAAACGTTGCACATGCTCTGCTTTCATTTTTGTGTTATCATATACAACGATATATCGAGTCGGTGATACGGTACCTTGCCGTATATTTTGCGAGACTAAATAAAAATCATAGACGTCCTTTTTCGTTATGTGAGAATCTACAATTGTTCCTGGCGGTGGATTCTCTAGGTCCGATCGCTAAATAAATATATTTGTACTTTTAGATAATATCATTTTTATCTTTAAATTATTGTTACTCTGCAGAAACTTACGGATGCGGCAAATAATCGTGTATTGATCCGCTTTTGTACAATAATCACGCTCAACTTTGGCTGATAATCTCGTCCTATTTTTCTAAATGTTTCTTGGATCTGTTTAACTTCGTATTTCGAAACAGTTTCAAATTGACCATCGCCGACACCATCACGATATAGGATTATACGATCGGGATAACGACGATTGTGCTGCACAGTGTTAGTATAAATTAATATTTCATTGAAGCAAAAGAAATTTGATTGAATTCGTTACCTTATAATATGCTTCTAAGGCAGAAGCGAAGCAGGCTTGTAATAAATCGACTAATTCTTGATGTCTGCCTTGAAAATAGACTTTGCTGTGCCATTTTGTTAACAATTTATCCAAACTGGCAACAAAACCTGCTACACTACCTTTAGTTGATTGTCCAACACCGGCATGATATACATCCATGCCGCATATCATACAGTTATCCTAATATAATAATATCTTATATTGATTCATTTCAACACGATTTAATTACATTTTAATAAAGAATATTTTGAACATACCATCGGTATAGACAAAGCCCAAAGTGCACCGCCTAGTTTGCAGTTAATTTGTAATGCAATTTTCTCCGTTACACTTTTCAGTTTATCACCGCGTGAAATGGTTCTAGACATTATTACTTGAGATGGTATAGGCATTTCGGCACAGCACAACCTATGGATGTTAATAGGATTTTGGAAGTTCATGATAAGATAGTTTTAGATATTTAAAATTGAAATATTACCTCTTTACTGCGGCATATCTATCGGTTCGATTAGTAGGGAATATCATTACCATTAAATTTACATTTTGTTGGATATTTCTCCGTAATTCATGAACATATGATTCAATTTTATCATTTTGCAAACAAATCGATCGAGGTTCGCTGACATTCATACCCATGCACGACGAAATTTTTCTCAACATATCGACGAATTCTCTCGTACATCGTGTATCCCTTTGAGAATGTAAAATAAACCAATTATCCAAACTTGGCTGAAAAAAAATGATGATATTAGAAAAGAATCATGAAATACTTTATACAGGGTATTTCACCTAACTTGACCACCTTCAACAAAATTGAAATTCTTTCATTTACCGTCCCCAAAGGCGTTCTGAAGTTCCTTACAAACATTTCATCATTTTCTCGTTAAAGATCACGTGAAGGTTAACATATTGCACCTGGTAGGATTCGTTGTTTTATCAGCTATAAGACTGTTGTGAAATATTTAAGGTGATCAAGTTAGGTGAAATACCTTGTATACTAAGTGTTTAAATTGCTTACAGTGCGCAGCGCGGGATTTCTACAAGTTGCGTTACTCCATTCCGCAGGTCTCTGAGCTGATGGTTTGAACTGTATATTTTTACCGAAATATATAACTTCCGGTTCTAGAATCCTTCCTGGGAATGGACTTATATCATCTGCTAACCGTAATCCCCACTGAGCTAATATCTCTCGCGGCACTTCATTGCTTTGTATTTCTCGAACAAAATGTCTAATTACGTTGCGACGGCTATTTGGCGTAATTTTAGTAACTACATCAAGATCTTTCATTATTCTAAAGTCTGAGCGAATACTATCGGTCAAGCTTGCGACATAACATAATTCCGGTACCAGCAATATTAGATTTTCTTGTGTCTGTATTTAAAGTGTTTCATACAATAGCAAACAAAATAAAATTGCAAAATAAAATGGCTTATACGATAACAAAGAACTACTCACACTTCCGTTAGGTAATTTCTTCTTAGCACAATTAACTAATAGTGGTTGATTGAAATCACGTATCTGTAAATTCCAGTGATTTTTGTAGTAATCTATCAATGATATTTTAGTATCCCCTTTGTTAAATTCGTAAGTGGGATTTTTGTCCCAAGCGATATCATCGACGCGATAAGTTGTATTATTGTATCTCGTAAAAACAGACAAGCCAATTAATTCTTTCATTACCGCATCCTTAAAGCTCGTCGCATTCTTTTTTATATTGATCCTGCATTATAAAATGTATCAAAAAAATAATACTACCTTGGTAGTATCGTAGAATACATCTCCTCAAACTATTAAAAAGTCTTACATCATTTCACGTACTGTTTCAGTACGCATAACTCGATGTTTTGCATCTATGCAAAGCTTTAATCCATCTTCGTATTCACTAATAGCGGTAACGTAACCAGGCCACACTTCCAAACGGTGGTCTGGGACGGCATGAATACCTTTTGGATTAAAATTATGTTGCCCAATGCGAACTAAACTAAGGGATCGCATGACACGGCCAAGTAGTACATTAAAGAATGGTATGTTATCAGCCATACTTTGCTGTTTTTTAAATATAACTTTGAGAGTTACTAACGAACCATCCATTGGATGTGTCGACTCAAGAGAAGTTATCTGAAAATTGCATGACATATAGAAGTGTTTGCTATATCCTCTGTTAAACAGAAAGTAACTAAGCGGCTGTGTAGGGCCTCGCACATTACACGCTGGTCTCGCAATTACTAGATCAGATAGAAAAACGTGAAAAATGTAATTTTTCTTGATATATTTTTTCTGATGTGAGTTTGGGGGACTTTTAATCTTTAATGCTTGGACCTCCCACTGGGCGTGATTCATCATTGGCTTCTATTACTTTATACAGATTTTATAAACTTACATCAGTTTGTAGTTTTTGGGGTAGATAGAGAATAACACCGTCGAACACTTTCGTTTTTCCCAGTACCGTTAAATGTTGATTTAGAAGCTTTCTACGAAGTGGCCTCGAGTCTATATCCGGGTCAAATTTGACCTCGTAATTAAATAAACCTTTGTCAGGATCTAATGACAAGTTTATATAGTTCGCACTCATTTGGATACTGAAAACAATAGCGTTTGTGAGAATTTGTTATGCCATAGACTGTTTTACAAATAATGAAATTATTTGATTATCCTCATTATGACACCAGTATTTACGTTTTTCCGCTTGTGCCTCGACGAGCATCTCCCTGAGGTGGTACAAACGATAATTCTGAAACACTTTGGGTGTCGTATACAGAAAGATCAGATAATTTCCCTAACACTCCTGAATCATCTTTTGGTGAGTTAACAGTGGTGGGTTCTTCTGATGCCTGCCTACTCGAACTGTAACAATTTATTTCATTTTGTTAGTACACTGAAATATCTCATGAATATAGAATATTGAATTTCATTGTAATAAATTCTTTAAAAAATTATATCAGTGTATCAAATAAACTATATCATAATCAATACTTTAAAGTACTTACGTAGTTAACGTATCTAAATTCATCAACGAAGCTCTACCCTTAGCAACTGTTGGTTGTTGCGATTTAATTTTCATTAAATCTAACAAACCAGCCCTCCCATGTCCTACGGCCACGGGAGGATCTGCCGAAGGTTTTGAAAATGGAGAAACATTAGATGGTCGACGAGTACTGGAAGTACTGGGCATACATGGCGTAAGCTCAGTCAATCTTTGTGCAGCTTTAGCTTCTTCTTCCTCCTTCATCTTCATCATTTTAAGGATAATACTCCCACGGCCCACGCCAGGCTTCCTTTGATTATCACCTTTACCATTGTCCATTTTGATTGCTGTATTATTACTGCAAAATAAGAAATAAAAATATCATTTTCCATTGACTAATGAAACAACGATATAATAAAAAATACTTTCAGGTAATAGCAACTTTGTAATATTAATTTTCCATTTCCTCAACTAAATCATTAAAATTACTAAACATTCACGGTAGAAGAATGTATTAAATTTTGCTTATTCTGAAGAATTTCATGTATGTATAAATATATATGTATATATATATATATATATATATATATGAGTAAAAAACCACAGAGGTCATTAGGAGTTGAAGAATTCGGAGGTTTGTTTACATAGTTGCATGTACACGTATATATGTGTATTTTTCGTCATTGATAATACATATTTAATACAAAATTTATTAAATATATTTTACACCATTACTGTTCAAGTATTATTCCACTTGCCCAAAAAATCTAACGAAATTCGTGTAAATATAACACGTGAATGATAGGCTCATTAAGTTCGTGAATTTTTCTTTGCAATTCTCAATTCAACAGAAGTATGATAAAGAAGGAATGCTTTTATTGAGATGTTATTTTCAGTGGAAAGCACATGAATATAAGTACAAGGAATTATACAATTTACATTTAAAAGAAAGTTTTTAAGTACCTATTGTATACTCTTTTCTATTTCTAAGCACAATTCAAATTTGTAGACTCTGTTGCAACTTCAAGACTTTCAATATCATTTGTAAATAAAGACCAAATACGAATTATTTTCAAATAGATGTATTATTTAGTGAAGTCGTGTAGAATATAATTTTTTACCTACTCAGCTAATAGGTGTATCAAATTTCTATAAGCGTTTAAATTCCTCGAAATTAATAGTCACAGCTTGTGAATGTGTTCCACGGTATTTCACGAATGTTCACGAATGAAGACCTGAAATCGTAAAGCATACTGTCCCTTTCCTATCCCCTCTTAATTTCTACTGTTCATTTTACTAAACGAATTCAATGAATTTTTCTTTAATTAATAACATGTTTATTCTTCCTTTCATACGTCAAAAAGAGAATAAAACTATCAGGGAAATTAATTAATTATAATTTCATGGAACTTCATACAATATGTCTTTCCAAAAGTTCATTCTAAATCTTAGTCCCCGATGTGGCTAAATAGGAATGTTAAGTTTTAGATATCATTACTTCGTTTTTTAAATATAATAGCTTAAAATATGCATTAAAATATATTATTATTTATGTTAATAATATATGGCATAAAGAAGAAGAATATTTCCGAACACATTTAGTTTCTTTAGGGAATTATTGCATGACGCTATAGAGTTGTCAGCACTGTTCGCCCGGTGGAGAGCGGAGATTAATATTGTTCTCTTCTGTTCAAATAAATAATATAAAGGAAAAACTTTATTATAATAAGCAATTGGATTAATTTTTATTGTTTATTAATGATTAGGGTGTTATATTTATCTCCCATGATGTAAAAGACATATAAAACTTTTTTCACTATAACTGAGAGTGACTCAATAGGGGAATTCAATATGGAAACATTTTCATTCAATATGAATAACATCTTTTTACAAATATCTACCAGATATCTTTGTATCAAATTAACAATGGAACTACCAAGATAGTTTAAATGATTGGTCCCAAATTTTGATAAAAGTTTTCCAAATCTGTGGTGGAGCCATACAGTAGATATTTCACATATATTTTGTAAAATATAAATTACTATTTTATATTTCAGTTCCAGTGTTAATTATTACTTATTGCAATTGATATTAATACCTAAATTTCCATTCTAAATTATATTTTCTTGTTGGAACAAGCAACTTTAAATAATATTAGTATTATTAATTAAGACAAAATATTTGTCCATTCTTACAACATTATATAAAAGTTACCACAAATCGATTTTATCCAATTTAAAACAAAAGCATAAACAATCTGGATATTTCACTAAAAAAATTACCGTAATTGCGACACACCTCCGTGCATGGTATTAATAAAACTTTATTTCATATAGATATACATTGGGTTCTTTAAGTATGTATAATATTTATAACCAATTATTTACAGGATTCATTTCTCGTACAATTAATTAAAATAGAATTATTACAATAAACTATAAACTGAATCAAACAACAATGAACCGGACGCGTAGAATTCAATGGCGTTTTATAAATGTGCACGTTCTTGCAAATTCGATGGCAAGACTGGTCTTTTCTTTTTTTAATTGATCTCGATCCCCATAACGTGCACATTCGCCTATTTTCTGTACAGAATCGTGTCTCGTAAACGACACGATTTTTGCCTTCGTTAGGTATGGCACTTGACGCATCTATCGACGCGTCTTTCGTTGCGTTCGATTTCCTAATATTTCACAGAACACGAGAGCAAAAAGCCTACGTGTTTAATTATTTTCTCTAAATCCATGGCGCATCATGCGCAATTTTCAAACGTCATACGGTTTAGTGACACTATCGAAATTCATATTTCTTTCTAAGGTAATACAGGAGGAATGCGATTCATCGCTTATAGATCAATTAACGATCCATAGATCGGTGGAATGGAAAACCAGCACGGTTTTCCAGCGACGTATACCTTAGATCGTTCTAAATTCGTGTATCTTATTTAGAATTTATTCCTCACATTCTTATTCTTGCTTTCTATCTACTTCCTTTCTTTTGCATTTAAATTACATTTATCTTCTACTTTCTCTGAGTTTCAATGTTATTTAATCACGTCGAGCATGAATATGATAATTATCCATGGAATTGTCAATTGTTTTTCGATTGTTTCGTATGGTTTTCCATGTCGAGTGATTAAACGTGAATTCAAACTATTTTTGAACTTTGTAAAATTTCTGAAGTCGCTTTTAAAAAGGTTTAAAAATCGTTGTCCCAACCGGATATGTCATCGGGGGGTGGTGGATCCGAATCCGGGGGATATTCGTCAAAGTTTGTGGTGTCTGTTGCACTTTGAACCCTTGGCATAATTGGGGGTTCGAGAGTCCTTGACCTTAGGCCTTCCCAATTGAAACCATCGAACCATCTGAGGAAATAAAGATGTTAGGAATATTCTATGGCGACATTTAACATTCTAATTGTAATTTGTACTTACTTATGTTTCTGTATCTCACTGATACCACCTTTTTGATAGCCAAGCCGCTCTGCTGGATTGTCCCTTTAAGTAATTTGATTATAGCTTGAATATTTTTATTTTCAAGTTACATATACAATGTTTCAGAAGTGACATGTTATGGAATTTATATATTTTCATCTCTGCAAGGTTTTTACTTTAATCGTTGCAACATTTAATTCGTGAGATATAACACTTTGTGCTACGACTTCTTTTAAAACTATTTCTAACGTGATTTAGAATTAAATTGGCAAAATAAAAATTATATATATAATAAAATGCTTTACTTTTTGACGTTCCAAGTCGAATTCTATTTTCTTTTAAATTCTACGCAGTTGGAAATAGAATATTTGGAGTATCAAACATAGTCTTGTTTGTTACCTGCATAGTTTTTTAATCAACGCTGTAGCGTTTCTTGTGATGGATCGCGGGAATTCTATGGCATCGATTCCTTTCAAAATGATGTTATAAGTTTTCATCGGATCGGCGCCCGTGAATGGTGGTGTTCCGGTGAGAAGTTCAAACATTAGAACACCCAGAGACCAATAATCCGCACTGATATCGTGACCTTTGTTCAGAATCACTTCCGGTGCCACGTATTCCGGCGTCCCGCAGAACGTCCATGTTTTTCGACCGTGATCCAAACGTTTAGCGAAGCCGAAATCGACGAGTTTAACGTATCTAAAAACGTCAAAAGTTTGCATATATTAGTCTTGCAAAAATTGAACAATTATTAATTCAACAGTTGAATATTTTAATAATTCATTTGACGTATACCCTTTATCTTTCTAATTCTAACATCAAATAAATAAATCTCAAAACACCTCAAATTTTCACTTAATCACTTTTCATATCATTTTCTTTAAAAAGAAAAAATTAAAATAACAATTTCCATATAGATGAATCGAATAAGAGTTATATAATATATCTAATATTGAAAAACACGGAGGTGCTCATCAACTCAACTAGTAATTAGAGAATATCCAATTCTTTAGTAGCAATCCATTGATTAAAAAATCTCCTTACCCTTGGCTATCCAAAAGGAGATTCTCCGGCTTGAGATCTCTGTAGATGATATTCCGCGAATGTAGATAGTCAAAAGCCTCAACGACACAAGCGGTATAAAACCTTGTTGTGCTATCATCGAAGTGTCCTTTGTCCCTAAGCACTGTCCATAATTCACCTCCTAAACATGCCTCCATAAGCATGTAGAGATACTTCCTATCCTTGAACGTCTTAAAGAGTTTCACCACGAAGTCGCAATCTGCCTCGCCCATGATTCTCTTCTCGGACATAATGTGCTGTTGTTGTCGCGTTTCTACGATTTGTGCTTTCTTCATCTGCTTCAGAGCAAAGGATCTCGTACTGTCACCGGCTATTTGAACTAATTCGACTCTTCCAAAACCACCTACGCCTAGGGTGGCCAGTGGTCGCAGATCTTGTAGTCTTAGTTCTCTGAACTCTTCGTTCAACCTATGGAGTTATGTTTAACATTAGAAAGTTGCGTTTGGATGTTCAACAATTCTAGTTATTTGATTATTTTGTATTCTTTTTGGGGGTATTACTATGGTCATTAGTTTAAGTCTAAGTTACATCTACAATCGAGATTTAAAGAGAGGGTCACTCAGGGGTTATTCTAACGAGGATGGAGTAGATTTAAAAATGGTAAGGTTTGAATCATGTGTCATCTACCTAGACTTCTTATCTCTGATATTATATATTTCGACCTAGTAATGGATTTTGTAGGTCCTAGAGGTAATTCCTGTAGCAATGAATCATTCAAGTTACTTATAATAAGTTAGCTCGTAATGACCTCAGATAGTTCAAGTAACATCCATAGTTTTCCAAGAATGTTGAATGACCATATATCATCAGGCTGTTAAATAACGTATATCTACATTTATACACCTTTTCCGTAGCTAAATACTTAATTGGAGTAATAATTCATTACATTCTTAGAATTGGGTCGAGCTAGTACTCCTATATTTTAAAAGAAGAAATGAAGAAGGCAATTAACATAGATATTTGAATCGGGAACTGATCAATAGTCAAATGTACCATTTCTATAGTTATAAACGACGATTCCAACATCAATGACCTCCTTTCAAATGTGCAAACAATTTGTTACAGCATTTCAGGCCAGCAGAAATATTACGTTAATTGCCGAATCATTTCCACGATCTGACGTAACACGAAACTTACTCTGGTATCCTACGCTTTATTCTCCCATCCTAATGGTAAGCGTGAAACACAACATACACGGCGATTTAAACATGAATAAAGTATACTTACGACAGAATACGATTACAGTTAATGAGTGTCAACGTGTATATTAGTATAATTGTCGTTATGAATCGTACGAGAGTGACGATTCATTCAACGATTCAAGGAATGCTCACCTTCTGCGTTCTACAAGTTCATCCTTGTAACGCGTGCGAATTTCGTCTAAGGATGAAATTAGTTGATTGAACGTTTCGCGATCTATCACCAAGCAGCTAACTCCTTCCGGATCATCGGCGATGATGTTGGCTGTTCTCAGATCGTCGCTGTAACAATAGATGTTATTTTAATTCTTTGTTAATAATTGATTCTATAATGACACATTGTATTTTAATTGACCAGTCAATAAAGATAGACTATGTTTCAATTGCTTAATAGTTTTTTAATCCTCTATAGTTCGAATTTTTTGTAGTGTCCGAAGTTTAGTTAGACGAAAGCACAATTAGGAAATGATACAAATATTATTATAAATAATCAGTTAAATTTGAATTTTAAATATTTATTTGTAAAGAATTTCAGGATTTTCATCAGGTAAATTATAATATTTGATAAAGTTAAAAAATTGACTATGACGATATAGAGATCTTGCGTTATCTCAAAATTACAGGTGTCCATAGAGGATTAATTCACGGCAATTTAGATTCTAATTATTTATCAACATTTTAGTTTAATGTAATATTCACTGTCTTAATATTACATTAAATTATATATTATAATTATATTAAATTAAATGAGATATCAAAAATCACTGATCTCATAGAATAGTAGGCTAAATTATTCTTTCTTTCAATTAGTATGTAATAAAAGGTTTTAGTTACCCTTGAAGGGCCTTTTCGCCGAAGAAGTCTCCTTTGCCCAAAGTTCTGATGTACTTTTCTTCGGTGGTATCGGGTTGTTTTATCGTCACACGCACTTGTCCTCTGCTGATTATAAAAAATGTGTCCCCTCTTGCTCCTTGTCTTATTATATAATCTCCGTTGTTGTAGAACGTCTGAGAAAAAGAGGTTGTCGTTGTTCGTATAAATTAAGGAAGGAAAAGTAAACGGTAGATAGTTTTATCACGGTTTGAGACTCACCTCTTCCAAGACGTCTGAAATTTTTATTAAAGTCTCCTCTGGTAAGTTCTTGAAGATAGGAACGCTAGAAAAAGAAAATAATATTATTCCCACAACAGTAATCTTTCAACGTAATAATTGTATTATTAAACGAAAAGGAGTGTGAAACCAGAAAATGTATTATTGCATACTATCATTTATTTACTTATTTATTCACAAAACGGGAATAAAACACCTTTGATACAAGCGTTGCATTTAGAGGACATGGAATGTGTAATGATACTACAGAAATAAACAGATCATGCTACGATAATAATGATATTTTAAGTAATAAATTTATATTACGACATTATCGCAAAAAAAAGTTTTTGCAATTCTAGAAGATAAAATACTGTACGGAGTTAATTATCTTAAAATCACATGGAGTTATAGAGAATTATGATGTAATAGAAGTTATATAAGAAGTCACGGAGAATTAGCACAGGGAAAAAGTGAAAATAAATTTCGAAGAGATTTATTCATCATCGTGTCATCGAATGGCAAATTACTAAGTTTTTTATCCAAACGGCTCCCATTTGTTTCATCGAGATCGAGGAAAAGTGTGCAAGAAGATAAAATGAAGCGGTGAAATCACAGATCTTCCCTGCTATTTATACAGATGGCTTTCTGAGAAAGCACATGCCACCCATTCATCAATTTAATCATCAATTTACTGTTTTCTTTATGGATTATTTCAACAAACTCGTATTTATTTTTTCTTTCAGACAATCGAGGAGATCGTTGGGGGTGATGTCCTTTTTTCCTCTTTTCCCATTAAATTAACAGCGGCGATGCATCAAGACTTTATCTTATCAAAGACACCTTTACCGCTTACTTTAGCTACTTTAACGTAGTTAATACACAAATTACCGTTACGGTAAATACAAGAAATACAGGAAGTATTGATATCAACGTGATCGACTACTGGCGAGTGATAATTATTTCGAATTTAAACGATATTTAACGTCACACCGATTCGTGATTAATCTGGTATATTTATAAATACTGAACAAATATATTGGGAAAAAAGAAATAATATTTAATATCAAAACAGTCGGTGATTAATCTGGCAATAACTCGATTTGATCATCTACATTTTAGAAGATAAAAGCAAAAAATTAAAGAGAAAATACTGTTAAAAAGTTTACGAACTTTTCGCGAGGGGTAACAATCAGTAAGTTTAATAACTCAATTCAATTTGGACTTTAATTCTTCAACTTATATCGAAGCCTTTGCAAAAGCTAAATATTCAGAAAATTCGAAGATAAAATTGACTGTTTTACAATTATCAAATTTTCTGTAAATTTTTTTAAGGTGAAAAATGTCAGCAATTAAATAAGGGATTCTCGTGCGCGCTGAGATGAAAAGAATCGCGAAAAGTGTAGCTAATTAAATACAAGATTAATCGAAATGATAAGAGATGTATACCTTTTTAAGAAATCTGTGTATTCGGCCTGCCTCGAAAGGCCGGTCCTCATCATAATAGTTTGGAAACATTGTCGGTCGATGGCCCACAGCTGACAATCGGTAGCTGCAGTTATCGTTGCTGTTCTTTTGCAGTTGTACAGAATTGCCAACTCGCCCAACACCTTTCCTGGCGCCAGGGTGCTCAAATATTTCCCATCACGTGAGACCTCGACCTTACCCTCTGAAAATTTCATTATTGAGTTAATTAGATATGTCCGAATCAATTATTAGAGTCTTCTGTATTTCATTCTGGACAACTTTGTTGATTTCACAGTTGATTTTTGACTGGAAAATATTCGTGAAGTGTAGTGATCTCATTTAAAAAGTGTAATAGTTGTCACGTAGTAATTTACGTCGAAGAGTTAGAATAAAAATGTAGATAAAGACAGAACGGCGTAAAGGACTTGGGAAAGTACAATTTTAATTTTCTCCAGTATCAGGTCCAGCAACTTTTGTACGAACAGGAATCGAAAGACCACTGACATTTCGAAGGGAACCAATTGGGTCAACACAGTTGTCCGATTATTCATTAAAAAAAGTCGAATCGCTTAACTGCAACGTGACATTTATCAGAACACGAAGCCTTTACGAAAAGGTTGCTTTGGAGACGGGTGAGATATTCTCTCCATCTTACACAGCATCGTTTAAATTAATCCTTTTCACAAACACTGTGCATTATTAATTACCTACAAGCTTCTTTAGATTTGACTGTAATCCAAGAAATGACTATATGCATACAAAATTACTTATATTAATGAACATACACTTTAACGAACACGTATACTTAATATTTCTATTTTTCTTCAAGATTATTTAATAAATTTGCGAAATTATTCAAAAATTTCACATAACAATATATTCACACTTTGTTAAAAATCGTTCGATAGAAGATCGCAAAAGTTTAAACCTTTGTCATACAATTTCTTTTGTGACTGTCTGCGCAATAATTAAGAATTGAATTAGTAAAATAAACATTAATCAGTAATTGTTAATACATCATATAATTCAATGTAATTTTAATATTATAAGAATAATTTTATCACGTCACGATTCACCGATACTTTCAATTTCGTAGGTTTTGCAAAACTTGCAAATTTCTTATTCAATTTACCGCATCGCGAGTAGCGCTCGTTATTGTACTACAAGGGGTTAATATCCAAGCGTTAAAAAAACAACAGATTATAGTTAAAAATAGAATGGACTTCTTTTTATAGCGTCTCGTACGGTATTACAGAGATATCCTATTATCAGCTGATATTCTATTCAAAGAATTGCAACATTCCGGTGTTTCGCAATGACGGACGAATTACATCAGTCGTTCCTCGTGATGCCCATTGTTAGGAGAAGAATATAAATAGCTTAATCAAAGGAGCAAGGACTCGGACGAAATTAAGGACAATGCACGTGCTAACGGCAAGTGAACAGAAAACTGCACAGGTACCGGATGCTTTCATGAATAGGCCTATTGTGCACAAGGGACTCGGTCTGAGATAAGTGCGTGAGTTCATTGCTTCCGGCCCATATGCACCGATATGCTGACAAAATGTTGATTAAACGAATTAAGGTAATTTTTGGAGGAGAAATTTTCCTATCTTTTGATTTCATTTAAATTCTATATCTGTTTTAAAAATCAATAGAAAGAGATATGCTGATGACAATGTCAACGTTATCAAAGAAATTAAGATATTTTTTATGGGTGTAATTTTAAAGCTCTGCTGAAAATCACTTGCTAGATTTGTCCATGATGAAATCAAAGTTTTGATTAGGAGAATTAAGTTGAAAGAGAAATTTGAATGTTTGTTTTAAAAAGTAAAAGAAAAGATGTGGACTAATTGTTTCTAATTAGTTTAGACTTTTATAAAAGTTAGTTGAATATTAAGAAAATATTAAATTACTCGAAATTTTCAACTAAACTATTTAAACTATTGGGTAGTTCCAATTCAGAGATCTTAGGATATGGAAGTTTTCTGCGATGCAAATACAAAGGTCATAGAAAGTGCAGTGAGAGTGCATGGGAGGAAATTTAAGAATCGATTAACAAACGGCTATGTAGCCGTACAGTAATTCTGAGAAACGATATTTCTTCGTGACAATGCACCCTGTAAATGAATCGACTTCATCGTGCTCATTGGATGTACACTTCGTTTCTAGGAAAAGCGTTAGCAATTGCAGAAATAGTTTGCAGAAGAGACGATCTCCATTGAATGGAACCAATTGGTCGATGAACCTCGTTATTTATATTGTTCGCCAAGCAGAGCTAAAGCAATTATCCAATTTCTTCTATGCAATTGTTATTGCATACAGTTATTCAATGTTTTTCGGAGGACAGTGCATGCTAAATTCTATGTAATGAGATAACTATAAATTACATTAAACGATTCTAACTTTTTACTACTTCCACAAAGTAAGTTAATATTTAATACTAAAAAAAATTACCAAATCTTAACTGCATCACTTTAAATCTCAACGAGGTAAATTTCCACTTACAGTAATTTAACCATGAAACAGTTGTTACAAAAATCTTAACTTTCATAAAAACTCTATACATATCACCGAATAAATTAGCAATCGAAATAAAAAAATTAGTTTTTCACTTACTCTGCATCCCTCCAACATTCATTCCACCCCAAGGAAATTCAACTTTGTAAAACTAAAAAAATGTTATCATCCAACATAACAAATAATCATCTCATTGCACAAAACTCGAAATATCTCAAATCGAAGAACAATCAACATCAACCACCGTCATAATTACCAGCACAGATCGATGGCCGCATATCCAAGCCTGTAACTAAGTACCTATTTACGTTCCACGTCTCCTCAAAATGTTTAATCCCTCACCACATCATCGTCTCGTCTAACCATCTCATTTATTCCAATCGTTCCGTTTCAAAATCCATTAGATATTATAATGAGTACAGAATTCTTTAAAACGTACCCTCCGCTCGCGTATCATCCCCTTATCTCCCGCCATAAATAACATCACCATGCGATTCTAAAGACGCGTCCTGGTTAAACGGAAAAGACGTTTCGCTCTTACAAAGTTCAACGAGCCTCTAGAACGTCGTTTCTCAATGTGTAACTCGTTCTGCCACTCGGTACATCGTATGTCTGTCGCGGAGGCGTGCTCTTCTCGATTAAACGAGGCCACACAGCCGCCTCCTCGGCTATGGGATTTCTACGCTCTCCTCTCTTTTCTTGAAATATCTGATTTACGAGTGATTCAGCAAAAGAACACGATGTCGAGGACGGTTCGTTTTATCAGCGTTAACTATTCGTAGGAACGAAATGGCACGATGAATACGAGGCCAGATGAGTATGAAACTGGAGCGATTTCGATGGGGGACAATGGTGCGAATATGATGGGAATGAGAATCGTTTGAAACTTGTTTGTTGTGTTTCAATGGAATGGGATTTTATGTTGTAGTTTTTCTCTGTTTTTGTAATTAGTGTTATTGTTATTAATTGTTAACGTTCTTGTAGCTGTTATGGCGAGTTTAATGTTCGTCAAGTAGGGGGGTCTTTGTTTACCTAAGTAACGATTTAATTTGAGATAAATCGAGACGTGTTGTACGTGGGGAATTGATATTAATGTTAATGAAGTTATTATAATAGAAAATAGGCAATGGATTAGAAAAAGAAGTGGGCTATTAGGTGTGATCTTTTTTAAGGGATGAAGGGTGGAAGTTCATGGTTGAAGGCAACTTTATGGACTCACTTTTACTTCAGTTACTCAAATATTTTAAAACTCCATAAAACAAAGTTTCATTGAAATAGAAATCACTATTAATCAAGTTCTAATCGAAATATCCTCAATTCAGTCCCTCTAATACAATAAGAACTCTAGGCATCATTACATTATCACCGACACATATACTTTTCCAATCATTATCACAATAAAAATACCAATGGCCACTAATCAACTTCCAACCACAACCTCGATTCCATCATCCAGAAAGTCCCTCTGCTACAATAAAAACTAAAAAGAAATGACTATCGTAATTCACCCCCCCCCCCCCCCCCCCATAGGCGTCCCATAAAAAAACATTCATTGCGCAAGATTACTACTTTTCCTCTCCTCATTTTTTTTTCATTTTTTTTTTTCTTCTTTGAACGTCGGTGATTCGTCAGTATGTAGATATTTCAGTCGAGGTCCAAGAGAAGGGATAGTCCACGGCCGTATTGTCCTGTAAACGTTGCTTTCACTTCCTCGCACGTATATCGTACTAGAACGAGTCATACAAAGATCTCGAACCGGTTTCGAACTGATGCGAATCCTGAGATGGCTCATATCCTTTCATCGGAACTAAATCTTTGAAAATCGATGAAAAGTGGCGAGATAAGGAATTGCACTTTGACGATGATATTTCAGGACTAATATATAACATCTCGTGGTATTAGAAAACAGGATGGTTGCGATGTAGTTTATGAATTCTAAGCTAACTGCAGTTTCAAGAAGGTGGAAAAATGAGAGTGGAATTGAGGTAAAGGTGAAGGTTCGTGCAAAGGGGAAATTGAAGAGTTTTATGAGCTTTCTTTCATAAACGTGAAGCGAATAGGAACTTACTTTCTTTGTACTTGTTGGTTTTAATTGATTTGTCCATTTTGGATAGGTTTTACTAATTTAGGTGGATTGTGAAACAGGGTGTGATATATTAATTAATAATATAGGAAAGTTTCCACTTTTTTGGATAATGTGTGAAATTAAATGTAAAAAGGATTGGTATTTTAAGATTACAATTAGAAATTAAAATATTAGGGGTAATTAAATGACTTAAATTCGCGATATTTAATTTGACGATGATCTTGTTAATTATTATGTAGACGTGAGGAATTGGAATGTTAAGAATTTCGTAAAAAAGGATGGAGATTAAAAATCTGCATGCAAGTATAGTGTACACGCAATAGCGTAACGCAATATAGCAATACCTGAATAAGAACTTTTTCGCATTTGCATACGTTGCTCCATAGCAACCTTATTGTCAAGATTCTCTTTTATTTCTAATTGCTCTTGCGATTTGCCGTCTCGTAGAGAACTTCCATCATCCAAGTTTCTACTTTGGAGTTTGACAATGATCTTGTATCATCAATTAAATATCTTTAAGTGTTAACATTATTTTTATTACATTTGGCGAAAATTATTAAGATAATTTCAATTACATGAATGACGTTTTAAATGAATAATAGAATTACTGCAGTGAGCATAAGAATTCTGGGAATAAATCGAAACAATTTCTGGAAAGTTGAAGAAAGTTATAAATGTCGGTATGGCTTAACGAAGTCATTTAGAAATATCAATTTCTTCTGTACATTTAAAAATCCAATGTAATGAGGTTAATGCCAAAGGCAATTAAGAGATTAAAGTAAGCTACGATACTCAAACAGCGTGACACTTTAACAGAGAACTCGTAAAGACATCCGCTATTACATTTTGCCATTTTCTCTCTCATCAACACAAATGGAATTTATATTTTTCTTTCAATTAAATACACTTTAGTCTCGCAGCAGTAATTCTCATTTATTTTTAGAAAGAGACAATCAATTAAATTTTTTAAAATGAAATAGTAAAAAAGAAGTAATTAACTTCTTTTCAAATTTCAGAAACTTTTATTATTTTTTTTGTTGTCTTTCATTTCTATTTAATTAATTTTCTTTTCATTGATTTTTCCATGAAATATTGAAGAACGAAAGGAAACTTGAAAATATATACAACACTTTCCCATTTCGTGCGAAACGCGATAAACTTTGGAAAGTAAGAATAATTACATGGCCAATGGAATAACGTTACCTGGTCACGAATCGCAAATTGCGAAATAAAAACATCGTGAAATTCGCAGTCGTGTACGTGACATTTATAATGACATTTCTAAATTGCTCTTCAAACACTGTATAATTATATTCGACGAGAAAAAGCGAGAAAGGACCGATTTGCAATTTAAAAATAGAGAAAATTCACACTTAAAATTACTAATACAGCAAATCACTTTTCTACGGTATCTGGTCATTTAATAAAATTGTTAAAATGTTTGAAAGTATTAATAATTGTAATATTTGTAATCTATAAGAAGCTAGAGACATTTTGCGGATGGAGTTAAAAGAAACGTTTATTGAAAGCAATTCTTCTCCAGAAGGAATTCAATGACATTCATGGCTGACATTTGCATGATATATTCACCGTAATGTTAGTGTTCTACGATCGTTGATTATCGATTGAAAAGAAGAAACAATCGAACGAACAAGTCATCCTTGTAACAGTAAAAACTGTAAAAGGAATAATAATTTCTATATTCAGTATATTAAATCTTTCATCTTCAACCTTAAATGTATTGTTTAGCTATTTTGCAATTCTAACAAAGAAATTTTTAATTGTGAAAAAAATGTTATAAAAATTTAAGAAATCTCGTATACTTTTCACTCGGTTAGGTTGATCTATTTCTCCGAAGTCATCGATGACTTGAAAGGATAAAAGAAACTCAAAGAAAACTCGAGCAATTCCAAATACGTAGGTGAAACGAAATTTCCACGATGCTCTAACCGGTTTCAATGTGCATCAATTACTTACAACTATTCTCATTCAACTTCTACGTAATCCACTCTTCATCGTTTAATTACGATAATATATTCATCATAATTTTTAAAAGTGCAATTCTTTGAATAAATTCTATAAACGATTTTTCAAATTGACTTGGATTTTCATACTAATGACACTACGATGGTTATGGGGATGTGAATAATTTAAAAGAAGCTTCAAAACTTCAATAATTGGGTTTAATCACTCCCTCCACTTGTTACATGCAGACAATTTTCTTATCTATAGATACAAAATATTCATAGAGATTCTGACTCCATTCAAAGAAAATAGTAAATTTTACTTATTAAATGTATATTCCGTGAAATATGATTGCCTTTTTTGCATAAATCAGTTCAAAGTTCTATCTAACAATTCCTTTTGCGAACCTCAGTTTGAGAATCACTGCTTTACTCTTTTGGAAACCCAGGTAGAACGCAGTGTTTTGAAGTACAAGAAATATTATATTTCCCTTTTCAATGAACATCTTTAAAATTCAAAATTTTCCAGGATTTAACTTTCTTCTCATTTCATACTTTCCAACAATAATGCATTCAATGTAAACAATACAAAATTCTCCATTTCAATCCAGAACCTTCCCCAATCGTTAATCCGCTGAAAACTTTCCTGTGGTAAATTTTCTGCAGTTTAACTCCTGTCTTACTTTATAATTTGAAACAATCATTCATTCAGTGCGTACAAAGAGTTAACATCCACTTTCCAACCGTCATTACGCAAGATTATCGTGTAATTAAAGCGCATAATAAAAAGTCGTCAGAAAGTGTGTGCACGTTGCTCGAAGGAAAGGAAACGCGTGTTACCATACGATGAAACGTGTGTTTTGAAAATGATATCATTAAATAAAATCGTCCGCCCATATCGCGGTCGGTGTGTTACTACCGGCTGCGTTTTAAAATCAAAACAAAAGGGTTGATACACGTTGATTCATCGTAACGTTTTGCAAACACGACTCGCTCTCTGATAATATTTCAAACGTATGTATTACAGTAGTATCAGAACGGTTTTTATTGCCGCCAGGAGGAATACCATATCTGTCTCATTAAACGAAATATTATCTTTTGATATTAAGAAGCCGGTGTATTAAGTTCCGATAGTTTGTTTCTACATTGGTCTTCCTGAGCGCTTCATCGCATCGTAAAACGAGGAAATCCCATCGTGTTCCAGTTCTTCTGCGTATTTTAAGTGAAACCTGTCGATGGAATCGACTTGAGTGGAATTTCAAAATTGCAAGATATGAAATGCTTCCCGAGTTTGATTATGAAGTGGACATATACGTTCGTACGATTAATTTGCATGGGAATTTATGTATAGATTCTTCGCCTTGATGCGAAAGTATTTGCAAGAAAACATACAAATTGAGGAAAGATGAAAAATATTTTGAAACGAAGATTTTTCGGGAAAAAGTATAAAGATTCTCTGCCAATAAGGTGTTTGTAGATGGTCTCAGGTAAGAGATCGGAACAAAGAGGTCCACCCGCTATACCTGACCCGGCAGAGACCTCAGAAGTGAGAGACCAGACGAAGAAAGAAGAAGATATTCTTCTTCGAGGTCTGTCCGGTTTCAGTTCGTAGTCGCAACGACTGCAACGACATAAGATTTACACAAGGTGTGTTCCTTTCTAATTATTACAAATATTTGACAATAATCGACATAAAAATACAGAAAAAAAAAACTCTAATCAACACCTTTGAGATTCTTTCTAATTTATCGTTTAACACTAGAGCTACCATCAGTTTTAGAAATATTTAAACATATTAGCTACTTTGAAAAAAGAGAAGCCCAACCCCCAAGAAGACGAACCATTAACTAATTAACCATTTAATAATGTAATATAATTTACCAATTATAAAATACGTCCGAAATATGTGCTACTCTATAAAAACTAAGCACCCTTCATTAACCCCTTGCCTTACAATGACGTGTGGTACACGTGACACAGTAAATGGAGTGGAAAATTGTTTAGATCTCCAAAAATTGTTAAATTGAAAATATCAGTAGGTCAAGAGACATTGGAACTAGTTATATGCTATTAACATTGTATTAACTTACACCGATATGTCGGAAATCAGCGATAGATTATTATTTCAATAATTAATTCTGAGTTATTGCGCGTTCACAAAAGAAATCGTATGACAAGGGGTCAATATCTTTATTACTACCATAATACACCCCAATGATTCAGAGCCCGCTAAAACTACAGATCCTAAGCCAAATGACCATAACAGTTAAACCCCAAAAACACAAAAGAACGAGGATACTGAGGGTTAAAGTATCAGCTGTTCGGATTACTAATCAGGTATCGTTCGAAAGAGCACACCGTGTGTGCAACACACGGTGGACGGCCTAGCATGACGACATAACAGGACAAAGAGTTTACGCCTCGCATACGATACCCCCTTGGGAGGTTTTATTTGAGAGCCGCGTAACTGAACTCCCGCTTACTTGCTCGGCTCTAGCGGCCTCTTATCGTCGGCCAAGCCTACGAACGATCTCGTTTCTATAACCGGCCAAAGGAGACGGTGTATCACATAGAAAAAAGGAACTCCGACACGAATGTCAACGTCAGGAAATTTTACGTCATTGCGCCGGCTAGACGGGCTGTGATTATGTGACTTTTACGGGAGCGTGTCGTTCGATCTTTTCACACGATCGGACACTTTCCTGCTGTCGCACGTGGCTCTCGAGACTCATGGGATTTATTCTTTTTTAAAGGACTGCATGTTGGCTGTGATGTAGTTCGTATATAGAGTCGAGGAGGAGTATGGTGAGGGTAGATTTCTGGGGGAGTTTATTGGAACTTTTTTTTCTTTTGTGTATTTTTGAGTTGAGTACTGTGGTGATTTTAGTTAGGAGCTACTGATTTAGGTGGGTAAGGGATAATTGGGGGTGTGGCGTATTAATTAATTGGCTGGGAATAATTTTTTAGGGGTGGGGGAGGATTTGAAATGCGGATGTAGTGATCGGGGGTTTTAGATGTTATGATTTTATACACTGTAGTATTGTTGAAGGGTTTTTTAGGAGGTGGGAGATTTTGATATGAGGTTGAGAAGGTTGGAATAATTTTGAAATGATTTATGGAGAGTTTCGCTTTTAGATTGTGTATAGGTAAATTTGAGAAGGTTGTAATTTGTCTGTGGTAACATGAGTTTGAATGATGTCAGAGTAAAAATTGTAAAAGGGGAATTTAAAATTCAATGATTTTGAGAATTAAGTGAATTAAGGCATTTGAAATGGAAAGACAAAATTTAATAACGATTATGGGAGATCGTCTATGGTTAAGAACCTCGAGTTCACATTCACGCAGCTCTTGCATCGCATAGCATGAGTCACCATTATATTTCTCAGGCAACATATACCATAAAACTTGTTTTTCGTATCCTGTATCCTGTCCAGACCTCGGACGAAGGAAATTCGACTTTGCTTCGCGAAAACGATCAAACCGACACACCAACGCAGAAATAACAATTTAATGCTAACGTTCAAAACAATCTGGAACGCGAATTTTCGAATTCTTTGCAATTCTCCATTCCTTCTTATCAGAAACACAAGTAAAATACATTCGAAGTAATAAAAAAATTCGTCGTACAATTCAAACAATTTCTACTGTATTATACAAAATTTGACTGTAGTTAAAAAAGAATTATACTAAAATTTCGACTTGGGCTACGAAATAAAATTTATTACAATATTTCTACGTCAGTCATGAAATAAAAATTAAAAAAACATTTTATACTTCATCACTTAAATAAAAATTAAACGAAAATGGTTCGTTAATAAAGAATTATCGAAAAATTCTAAAGAAAATCAAGTACGTTTTCACCTGAAATCCCATTATAGTATTTTCTAATCACTATTCGGTTCACGTAACAAAATAAAATTAAAATGCAGCGTGAAAGTAATTACGTTCCCATTTTTCCCTGCGTTCCAAATGCAACGATGAAATTTCCTTCGAAGTGTGACTTTACCTTCGAGGAATTTCGCAGCACAGCTGTGAGAATTAGCCGCCCTTAAAGATTGCTCGACGGCAAATCCTCTGGAATTTAGATATCCAGATGTTACGGGGTTTCTTGTTCGAGGATCAGGTGTCTGACTTCGGACGCGCAGGTATCTGAACCCATGTCACAAAATTGTCGGGCTTTTTATGGTTTCATAATTAGTCCAACTACCTGAAGCTGTCCCTTATGTATTTAATATGTCGGTTTTTCGATTGAAAATTACGGGTATTAATGATATAATCATCCTGTGCTCTATAATCTAGCAATTGTAACTGAATTTAGCACTTTGAAAAGTTGTATTTTAATTTTTAAGCAATTACATGATTTAACTTATTTTTAAATCCTCCTGGAAGCCAGAGTTTGTTATTAACTGACATGGATTTTAAAAGGGAATAGAAATTGCCACAGTTTATCTTGAAAATAACCGCAAGATTGCGAGGAAACAAAATGACGGTTTCAGAAGGCCTTCAGGATTTCCTGATTGATCCTAATTTAAGTCGATTGATTCAGTTTGAAGAAAAATATTTTAATTTGAAACTTCTATAACTTTTCGGAGAAAAGATTGTAAAGGTGAGAAGAAGGAATAGAAATTGTCACGATTCATCTTGAAAATGACCGCAAAATTGTGAGGAAACAAAATGACGATCTTAGAAGGTCTTCAAGATTTCTGATTGGCGCTAAATTTAATTTACTCGATTTGGGTCACCGAAAGGCTTGAAAATTTTAAAACAAGCTCTCTTATAAAATTACGAAGTTACTCTAAAAGTGGTAAATCATTTATTGAAGATTTTCTTCGAGTGTTTCGCCTTTCATGCGGTAGAAACACTTCCGCATGACGGACTACTTTCCTGTAGGGTTATTTAAAAAATATAATTTAAATACCACCGATAATCATGAATTTAAAAATCATTTACATCCTGATAAGCCTCAATGGCTGTAATGCAATCAGATTAATTAACATTGCTGATCAATTATCCCCTTTCCTTTCTATTCTCTTCTTCTATCGTTTTTAAAAATTAAATAAATGTTACGAAATTAAAGTTTTGCAATAATCTCTAAGAAAAATTCTATAAAACTTAATTAACGCTCCAAGAATAATTCAAAGGCGATTCTTTTAATTATGTTTTCTTTATCCTTGAAACGTTGAACTTTCTCCGTTGGAGAACGATTCGGAGAACGCGGTAGAATCGACAAGATCGAGATGATCGACGATTGAATTACAGTCTCGGTGTCTTGCAGTAAATGCACAGAGATTTATCCAATTAGAAGTCCGTCTTATGGGAACGTGAGAACCGTAAAAACCCGAGACGAAGCCATTTAATCATGCTTCGTTATCGTTTATTAATTGTTTACATCCAACGAATCGCTTTCGATCGGCCCAATTATACCGTCAATTATCGCCGCTGTTTAAATTACATTCGCTAAATAAACGTGGATGAAAATAATTCACTCAGAATGCCATATAAAAAGGTGAAACGCTTGTAGAACGATTTCAGTTCGCTGATCGAATAATCGCGCTCAACGGACCTGCTAAAAATGCTAATTTAAATGTTCGTTAACGTGTTCACTAACATGATGTGTTCCAGAATTAAATTATGTTTAATTAAATATGCTATAATACGCATTTATGGAATTGAGGGTCTCAGAACAGAAATTAAATTCGTTCTGGCGAGTGACGTTAACAAAGTGTTGTACCAAAACTATGAATAGAATGATTTGTTACTTTGTTAAATAGGTATAAAATATTTGTAATAAAGTGTCACTGCTTTCTAACATAAACTGATGTAAAGTTTGCCTCTGCAAAGATTAGGAATCTTTTGATTAATTTAAATTAGTTACCTAATTGGGAGCATTATAATTCAATCTAAATATCACTGACGTCTTATTACAAATATTTACAATTTATTAAAAATAGTGATCAAAGATATTAGAACTTAATGAATTGAAAATATCATTAATTTTTCTAATGTCTATGTTCTTCGTTAAAACTAAGAATTAAAATTAAACGAAGGCACGCAGAGAAATGGCTTCATTTGTTCCTCTACTTAACAACCTGAGAATTCATTTTAATTCATTTCAACAGCGTGAAAGTCCCTACAACGTAGCAATTATTTCAAGAAAAATAAAATGATTCTAAAGCGAGGATGTATCTGGCGTTAAATAGAATGATAATGGATCTTTCATTCCCCAACGAAGTCGGCATGGAAAACGCAAACGTCTAACCCGGTTCCGTGCTCCAGAAAGTGTAACACTAATTCCTTCTTTATCTTGCGGTTTTATCGTAATTCATCATGGCGAACGATGAAAATATTATCGTTTCTGGTGTTTCGCAATATTTACATCGAATCTACAAAGCGAAGGCAACGTAATCATTCGAACTTGCTCTCCCTACTGGTCGACGAGAGTCGATGCTAAGTCGATTAATGGAATTAATTGGGACAATTAGAGTCCGAGTCGTTAAAGTGCATTAAATTAGAATAGATTGGAGTGTCTTTTTTTTAAATAAAATATGAAAGTCTGTTACTTTGAATTAATAACGAAAAATGCTCCACTTCATAATGATTATAAGAACGGTTATAATATAGAAATAGTTAAATATAGAATTGAGAAGTTTTCCACGTGAAATTAGCGATTACGAAATCCTAGAATAACTAATACGTGAATATTAACGATCCACCGAGCAAGTGAGACGTGAATAAATGTAAGATACATTTCTTATAATCCAAAGAACGTGATAATGTCCGTATCTAATTCTGTGGTTACATACGTCAGTAGTTTCAACGAGAATTAAAGTAAATTCGCGTTTAGTACACATTTGGAGCGTGATATTTTTCCACGATTGTCACGCTCGCTTTCCTCTGAAATATAATTACGATTTTAATCGTACTAAATCTCTACTAAATCTTCCTCTTTGTAGAAAAAAAACATAAGAACCGAAAGATACAAAGGTCTTAAAACAACTTCGATTTGAATTTCAAATTTTTGAAATAAAATAATTAAATTCAAGGCAAAATTAATTATAGATACCTTTAACTACATCCAATTTTTGTCTAATAGTTACACTATTAAATGTCCAATCGCCGACACGTCTCCCTTTCCAGACGAGAAATTAATAAATATATAATAAAAAAAAGCATCTCAAAATAATTTAATCCTATGAAACACTAAAACAAAAACAAAAAACCTAAGCAAACGTTAATATCTAAAATTAAACTCCGCCGATTTAAATTTCTCTAACAACTACAATTTTAAACGTTCAAAATACCAGACAAATATTCATCCTTGTACAAAAAAACGTCCACCCACCTTACAGCACAACTACCTCATTTAACAAAAATACCATCTACCTCAGTCATAAACGTCCCGCGGTAATTTACACCGATCTACCAATCTCTGAAATAAAATCTCCAAATTCAAGAGAAAGTTAATTCATAGGTCCATTAAACTCCGTTCAGTTACATTTGAATATCGTAAACTATCGATTACGCTGACGTAAAAAATTCCGCAACGAATTTGCGTCATCGAACAAAAGGCAAGCCGGTCGTTAAAAAGTATGCTAAAAGTCTCCAGTAAGAGTCGAGCGTGAGATTCGACCCGGATCTAGCCTCATAGAAATGGCAGCGAACCAGTCTTCGCGGATATATACGTATACTTCGTAATTGACGTCTCCTGCCTACGTGTGTATCGTATCTAATTTCACGATTAGACAACTTCCTTACAGCTCACGCCGAAAAGGCGCGGAAGAAATTGATGCATCCTCATTAGACGGATTCGGAGGCGGCATCAGCTTCAAAAATATCAAGGAAAATTGCAGGGGCTGAAGTTCAACCTACTGACGAGAGAACTGATGATATTGCAGGACAATTATGGTGACTTGGTTTCTTATTGCGGATGACGTTTTTGTGATGCAAGGTTTTCGGTATTTTAGAAAGTTGACGGTTCGGAGGACATGTCCTGATGCAGGAATTTAAAATTTGCTTTGATGGCTTTTGCGTAATTCGAGGGGAGTTTTAGTGATCCTTGTTTTATATTCATTTAAATTTTCCCTTTCTGAAGCTATTAATAAGTTTTAATTAGATCTATTCTACATCGTCCTACAAGTGTCCTTTAATCCTCTCAGAACACTGAGACTTCGAGGTAACACGAGACTCGGCTGTGAGATTATTTAAAATTATTTATAACTTTGCAGATGAAGTTAAATATATTTTTAATATTTGCCAATCTACTATCATTCAATAGATCTTCAAAATCACCCTAAAATTTAGTCAACTTAAAATTATCAATCTCAGCGTCAACATAATCCTTATTTTCCAATCATATTAAAAAATTGTGTCGAATCACTGTAATTCATAAGACTGTCAAAATGTCCCATTCGTAATTTTTCCAAAAATTCTCCTAATTAAGAGCCATAGAAAAAATATTCCACGTCTAACTTATAAAACCTAAATTGCTTGGTCGTGTTCTTTAATCTTCCCTTTTCTCCTTTAAAGCACTCATTTAGTATATTTAAATGTAACAGATATAATATCGATTATTACAATGTTCAACTAATCCCAAACAATCAATTTAATTAGCTATCACCCATAAACCTATCGATACTCCACATAATCAGATTCACCCACGCAAAAATCAACACGTTGTAAATTTAACGCTAACATGAACAGATAATAATTTCAATTACTGTACGATTGCTCATCGATTATTTGAGAGGCGCGAAAAGGCGAACCGGATCTGTGAAATACCGCAAACCAGTCTCCCTTTGCGAATACGCGTGTATTCGCTCTTGTATTCGTATCTTCCATGTCCTTCTATTGCTTTTACCCTGCTCCTTATTTTCTGACTCAGCCATGGGGAACTATATTCAGCTACTATATTCATCGCATTATGCTACCATATCGCGAACAGTACTTCGTTTGCGTAGGAAGTCGTGAGGGTGTAACTGCATGCGATCGTACCAACGAGGGTGTTATTTATTCAGGAATTTATGCCAAGACGACGAGACTTTTGCGTGGTTTTATGGGAAACGATGTTGAAATGATACCGGCGAGTTAAAAGTCTTGCTGCATTAACGCGCATGTTTTCTTGTTTTACACTTTTCGGTTTTAACCCTTCGCAGGTGGAAAGTCTCTATTTTATTGTTAGAAAATACTCAGTTATTTAATGATAGAGAGATGTGTTTTTATCGGAGAGCGGGAGGATTTGTGAAAGTTATAAATTATTATTTGCGTGATTGTGGTGCAACATTTTGACTCTGATTGTGAGTGTACGTATGGCAGTGAAGTATGATCAGATTTTTTTCTGATATTATACTATTTTTTTGTCTCTATTTAACCCTTTGACTTAGAATGTAGAGTCACACTCGTATAGTTGAAAATATAAATAAACATTTAATATTAAAAAAACTTCCAAATTCAAAATATTGATATTATAAGTTTTGTTTAAAACATTTGCAATGTGGATCGAATTCAAAAATTTTATTTGAGTAATGGAATTTATTAGCTGTGACACATGTTGACTTAAAAGTGATCGTAAGGCAAGGGGATAATGATGCTTATTGAAAATTATCATGCATTTTCTCTATTGGAATTATTTTCTTTAACCGCAAGTTGATATAAATTAGTGTAAGAGAAAACTTGTGAATATTCCAAGCAAAGAGAAAAATGTTGAGATTAATTTGAAATTAACTCCAGTTAACATTGATCCATTTGCATACATGTCTTCGGGTGTAAAACTAGTTCTGATTCCTCTCACGAGCACACATTTTCTTTCGGGCTTGTTATCAGTATGTGAAACGTAAAAAACGATAGAAAATCCATAAGTGGCACGAAACCCATAAAACAGTATTGATGACGTGTCAATTTGAAATTAATACTAGAACACGTTGATTCCGATCTATGCGTTCGTTCTTTTTATTTTAAATAATAAGAAGCATGAAGTGCATGAGATCATGCTCATTTAATGAAGAATTCCATTCCGTTCGATATCTAACGAGGTTGATGTCTTGTATCTCTGTTCTTAGAAAATCAACCAAGAAATAATATCACGAAGTTAATTATAGTCTGAGATATAAACAGATATACAATTTTAATTATTTGGCACAATATGTCAACGATAGACGTAAAATGAGTCATTATCGTTGCTTATAATCGTAGGAATTAACAAAGTCTTTATCTATTTCGACTGATATTATCGAGAACTATATTTTTCCAGATATACCTAATGAAAGTATAATCTTGTTGTTAAACTAAGGCAATTTGAAGTGACAGTGATTCTACATTTCAAGATCCCCACTTACAAACAGTTTCAAGACACTAAAACTAATCATTACTAATACAATATCTCTGGTATCTAAAGTTTGCAATTATTAAGATTTTCAAGACTTTCAAACATACGAACATTACTTCATCTTTCAATTATTCCAAAGTGCAGGTCAACATTTTTCCATAAATGCACAAAGTACCTAGACAACATTTCAAAGTCTCCATCAGTTACAAAATAGTACCTTAGAAAACTTCTTCTTAACACAAATTTTAACCTTCACGGTTCGAAACCCATTCAAAAAATTCCTAACTAAATGACCATAACATTTAAATCCAAAATACAAAGTTTCAACAATAAAACATCAATCTCATCCAATATCTAACGATACCTTCTCGCGCCTGACGTCTCCTGACAGGTGGGGGTGCACCAGTTCTTCTTCTCCTCGCATAAGTGTGAACAGGAACTATCAGTCTAGGTCTAGGAATCAGGAATCCTCCTTTATTATTGCTACTCTGATTCACTTCAGACGATTCGCTATCAGTAGTAGCAGTGCTACTCGATCTTCTCGAGACCGTGTCCTCTTTCGTGCCAGAGGGCATTCTACCACCCTCGAGGACTCCTTCCAGCTGAGAAATCACCTCTGCGTAGGGTTGCCTGTATTCCTCCTCTTGTTCCCTCGACGATGTCTTGCTTCTCGTGTTGCTTGTCCAGTTTACTCCACATTCTCGCCAACTGGCCTCGTAAAGAAGTTCCATCGCTCTTCCACGAGTCGCATCAGGGTCCAAGAGCAATTCTGGATCCTCTAGGACCGCTCTACCAGGATAACTTCGTACTTTCATGATTGAATGAAAAAATCCTTGCGGTTGAAAATGTATAAAGGACTTTTCTAAAGTTCAACTTGAATTTCTCCTTGGTATCTTTTGTAGAATTGTATCGTATGGAGGATAATACATGGAATAATAGTTTGATGAAGTTTCATTCGATATAATACATGACCTTGGACATGATTTAGAGATGCGGTGGATAGTTTCTGCAGGTTTCTATGGTTTTCACTTTAAGACATAAATCTGAAGGAAGGCTTGCCGGTTGCAGCAAGGTTTATTAATTATAGGAGTCGTCGCGTCATTGTCTGGTAATTTATCGTAGACTCGCATGCGGAATGCTCAAGGCGATTTTCGTATTTGCTGTATGCAAGGATTCACCGTGGGAAAGGGGAAATCCGAGATTTTTGAAGTACCTGGCGCCGATCCAGAAGAAAAGATCGATGGACTGTTGGTCGTTGGTGATAGGTTTTGTTTGACTTTGTGTCAGATTCGATGTCAAAACTGTTTCGATCCGTATGGTCGATTGGATTCTTTGTTAATGGTCGATCTCGTCGAGGAAGAACCTTGATGTTTTACCTTCAAACGCTAAGATGAATGACGTTTTCATAATTTAATTCCGAGTACTTTGATGACTCAGGATGTAAGACACTTGAAATAAATTTTAAACTCTGCTTCAATCCGTACAATAAAAACGGTACAATTAAATATCGTCCACTTACTTCATCATTCCCTGGTTTCTTGAAAATTCAAGGAAACATCTCATGATTTTCTGCAACTCCGTTCCAGAGAACAATGCCAAATGATGGTGTATCTATTTTTACTCCTGCCTCGAACTGTTCAGATATAAATCGAGTTTTACGAATGCCTCAAGCAAGACAAGACCTCGTGTACACCGTGTAATAATTCTACCATAAAAGTACCGTCCGTTCTCCACCTCTACAAATCACAGTCTCTATCTTCATCCGGATTTGAATTTAATGCACAGTTCTCCCTGTCCTTCGTTCATCACCGATCGTCACTTTCGCACTTCCAACGGCTCAAACACCTCGTCATTTCCTCGACGTTTCTCTATTCATCGAACTCCATTTCATCATTGAAATTCCCATCTCTTTCCCTCCCTCTCGACACTTGATTTCGCTGTTCGGCTAACTCACAAACGATCGCAATTAGTTGCGTCAACAGACAAGTTTCGGTCACCCGGAAAGATCAGTAAATTGCGCAACGACCATGTCAGATACTCAGACGTAACAATAAAGATTAAACTTTAGTTCCGTTTTTCACTGGTGTGTTGAGGTCCACTTGGATACTTCCGGTTCAATTGATGGAATTGCGCGCAAGGGAAGAATGGAAGTTAAAATAGGGAAAAGTGAGCGGATGAAATGTAAGATTGAAGGTATTATGGGAGGATTTAGTCACAAAGGACGAGACATCCTGGCGTCGAACGAACGAGGACACTACCAGGACCACTCCTTCGAGACTGACGCTCACTGACAGCGCTCACTACGACTGGTGAAAAGTACGCCCGCAAAGACCGTGCACGAGAAACTCCCTTCCCCTTTGACTGGAGAACCCCCACTATGTTCTCCGTTAGCGAGAGAAAGGACAGTGGTTCTCAGCTGATTACGATACCCCTCTGCCTAACCACTCCCACGTGTATATACGGGGTGGCCTGAGAAATGTCCATGGTGGTTATTGAAATTTATGTATCTTTGGAGTGGTTGTTGTTGTTTTCTGTTACAGCTTCGACAGCTATGGTCATTTTGGTTGGGACCTTTGACACACCCCTTTGCCATAACACTCCCAAGTACACATACGGAGTGGTCTGAGAAATGTCCATGATGGTTATTGAGATTGAAGAATTTTTGGAATGGTTGTTGTTGTTTTAAATTTCAGTTTTCACAACTATGGCCATTTTGGTTGGGACCTTTGAGACACCCCTTTGCCTAAACACTCCCACGTATACATATGGAGTGGTCTGAGAAATGTCCATGATGGTTATTGAGATTGAAGAATTTATGGAATGGTTGTTGTTGTTTTAAATTTCAGTTTTGACAGATATGGTCATTTTGTTTGGGATGTTTGAGACACCCCTTTGCCTAAACACTCCCACGTATACATATGGAGTGGTCTGAGAAATGTCCATGATGGTTATTGAGATTGAAGAATTTTTGGAATGATTGTTGTTGTTTTAAATTTCAGTTTTGACAGATATGGTCATTTTGTTTGGGATGTTTGAGATATCTCTCTGCCTATTCACTCCCTCATATATACAAGGGGTGGCCTAAGAAATTTTCCATGACGGTTATTGAGATTGGTGTATTTTTGGAGTGGTTGATGTTGTTTTCTGTTACAGCTTCGACAGCTATGGTCATTTTGGTTGGGATTTTTGGGCCACCCCTCTGCCTAACCACTTTCACTTTTATGCAAGGGGTGGAATGAGAAATCTTCATCACGGTTACTGAGATTGGTGTATTTTTGGAGTGATTGTTCGACAGTTCAAGTGTGATCCGATAGCTATGGTCATTTTGCTTGGGATCTTTGAGACACCCCTCTGCCTAACCACTTTCACGTATATACAAGGGGTGGCATGAGAAATCTTCATGACGGTTACTGAGATTGGTGTATTTTTGGAGTGATTGTTCGACAGTTCAAGTGTGCTTCGACAGCTATGGTCATTTTGCTTGGGATCTTTGAGGCACCCCTCTGCCTAACCACTCCCACGTAGATACAAGGGGTGGCCTGAGAACTTTCCCTGGCGATCATTAATTGGTGTAGTTTTGGAGTGGTTGAGATTGTTTTCTGTTACATGTTCGACACTTATGGTCATTCTGCTGAGGATCTATGAGACACCCTTCTGTATTACCACTCCCACGTTAATAGAAGGGGTGGCCTTAGAAATCTTCATGACGGTTATTGAGATTGATGTATTTTTGGAGTGATTGTTCGACTGTTCAAGAGTGTTTCGACGGCTAGAGTTATTTTACTTGGGATCTTGGAGACACCCCTCTGCCTAACTACTCGCACGTACATATAGGGTGTGAACTGAGAAATATCGAGGGTGGTTATTGAGATTGACGTATTTTTGTCATCAATCAAATAATTAATCATATGTTATGTACTTACATTTTGATATGTAATAATTCCTGGAGAGATAAATAAAGGATGTTTTATGAATTGCAATTTTTTAAATTTGCATTTAATTTTCTCGATTACCTGACACATTTGTTATTACTCAGTTCCGTCGACAATCTTGTAGTTTTTATTGAGGAAAAATGCTACTTAATTATATACGACGGTAATAAATACGTACACTCTATTTCCGATAATTATCTTTATTGTTTTTTACGACTAAAAAGTAATGAGCAACAAGTAATGGAAACCTTGGATTGATATCAGTAAATCATCTTCAATGAAATAGTACACGTATAATTAAAATTTTGTAAATAATTCCATTCGCATTTGTAGTACAGATAATTTCATCTCACTTCGATACTTGCGAAATCGTACCATTTCGCGAATATCCTGAGCTAACGCATTAATTGTTATGCTGTTGCGGCGTGCGGCACTTCCGAGAGAAAGGGCAGCGGTTCTCATTTGGCATTAGGTAATACAGCAGTATTTAACACCAGCTATTGGTTTCATTTGTTTTAACTATTCCAATTGAACTGCCATGGTAATTTCGTTTAGAAGTTGGAAAGATTCTGAACCACCGAGGTTAAAATATTAATTAATAATTAAAGTAGAATTTTTCCCCGAAGGGATGAGAATACGAACTTCGGGAAAATAGCTGTGCGTTCAAGTTTTTATCCCATTTTCCACAAAGCTAATTCCTATGGTCATGTCGTCTGTAAGTTAGAAAAATTCTGAACTACCGAGGTTCAAATATTAACACTAAAACTACCAAGCCAGTCAAAATGACTGGTACACAATTTTTTCCAAAAATTCTACGGGTTTATGAGAGAGCCGTAGAATAAATATTCTAAGTCCATCGTATAAAACATAAATTACCGAATCTATCATCTTTTCCATGTCTTAATTTTCCTTGTTTTAAGGTACATATTTAACATATTTAAATATAAAAGATTTCACGTCGGTAAATCTAGTGTTAATGAATAATTAAAATAAAATTTTTCCTCGAAGGAACGAGGATTCGAACTTGGGCAAAATGGCTGCGTGTTCAAGTTTTTACCCCATTCCCCACTGCAGCCTAAATATTCTGGTCATTTCTACTAGGGCTCACTGATTTAGATGGGCTCCAAGACACCAAAAGGCCATAAAACATTAATTAACAATTTAGGAAGCCAAATATGAGGGTGAGTTTGAACTGGGTCCCATTTATTGGGGGTCTAAGCTTTTATTTCCCTTCCAACTGTAGCACAACTCCTATGGTCACTTAGTATAGGATTTGGTGATATTAATGGGTTTTGAATCATCGAGGCTGTGAGATAATGATTAATAATCTTTTGAATTATTGATTTTAGAGATTTGAGAGAACACAAAGTGAATCTAAAGATACAAATCCGACATCTATTACATTCGCGATGATTTCTGTAAACAAAGAGGGAATTATCCATTTAGAACGTAACTTAAAATGTTATATAAGCACGGTAGAGGAAAACCTTTTGAAATTAAAATCAACATTGGCATATGTTACAAAATTATTGTCACTGACAGATAAGGAAACCGCTCGTTGGAATGTTGTATCAGTGGATATTAAAGATACAATTTATGCACCCACCAAAAACGGAAAGCATTACGGTGGATAAAAAAATTTAAATAGAAGAACTACAAAACTATTTAACAGGACCATTTTTATGGATCTCAAAATCAAAAAATCGTGAAGATTTGAAAGTACCTGAATCTACTTTCACGGCTCTAAATAATAAAGAAAACGTAGAAGATGTAACTGGATGGAGAACTTCTAATGTAATCAATGATTGTTTTACACAACACGAAAATAAACTGAACAGTAACATCAAGATTAAAAGCCATTGCAATTGTGCTATTCAAAGCTCTTTCAACCGTAACAATTTTCCGCCCGTGAACGTAGCTCATTTATTAAACTAGCTGCACTATTTATAAACTTTAATGTTGCTAAAAATAAAGGAAATCGACATAGCTATTATTCGCTTAATGTAACACTAACTACAAAGCATTCTCAGTAGAAACTGTGAATCACCGGTCACTTATATCTACAATTTATCGTAAAATGGTAAACACTTGTGTATCTTACAAGTCAGAAGTTTCAAACTTTGCGTCACCGATTCTTTTTCTTTTCCTTATTACGTGTCATTACTTCCGTTGACAAAAAGACGTTTAATGAAATATTTTCATGTCGTCACTTTATCAAATACACAGGCAAAAAATGTTAAAATTGCTTCACAAATTCTAACTCAATTTCAAATATACATTCATTAAAATATTAGTTATATTGTGATGTAAAGAAAAAATTGGGTAACTGCTGATTCGTCAACAAAGAACTTCTCTTCTGGAGAGACTAAAAACTATCGAAGTAACAACAAAGAAATTCATACTCACCCTCCATAACGAAAACAATGGAGCCAACATCGCCCTCACGTATAATAATGGAACCAGCCGGAAATGTAACGGGATACATGCAGTCCACGATCTCCCGGATCTGCGTGAGCTCCAAATTCTTCATGAAGTCATTGTCCAGAATGGCAGCCTTGATCAGTTCGCGAGACCTTGAAGCAAAACCGCCGACAATTATTTACAGGTTTCACTTTTACACGCACGGAAGAACCGGAGAGAAAGAGACAGGTCCAGTCAAAATGGCTAATTTAAGAGTTCATTAATTCTCTCGTCAGAAATGACTCCACGTGAAAATGGAGAATCTGAATGACTGATTTTTTACAGATCTTTAGTGGTTTGTTTTTTAATTACTACGAATTTAGATAATTGTATTTATTGTATGTATGTATGTCTTCTGTCAAGTACGTAAGGTCGTCAACCTTTGAAACGAAAGTGGAAAGTAAACTGCATTTAACATAACGCTGCAAATGTCAGTTAGCTTTTCGTGACCTGTACAACTGCAAGGTATTCTAACCCCATAGAAGCTAGATAGTTAGAAACTAAATACCAATTTTCCATATAATTTTCAATGCAAAGTTTTCCAGGAAATTATCACTGTGCACAGTGATCAACAAAATTTAATAATTTGAAAGGAATTATGAAGGTCAATTTGAAAGAAATATTTTATGCAATGCAATCGAGTAAAAATTCATTTTCATCGAAAATTTTATATCAAATATGAAATAATTTCTAACTAACCATATTTTTCTCCGGAAACATAATGCAAAGTTTCAACCACGATTTACTTTGCCTATTTGTCTACCAGTTACAACTTTCAGATCATTAATATAACTATCAATAATGGAAATTTTAACATTCCTCGTTAACACTAACTATAAATATTATTCAATAAAATATGTCATGACGTTTCTATTAGACGTAACATATCTATAAAACAATTGACGTTCTCGTCTGTCATCTCTTGTTTGGAGATTTCATATAGAAGGTGTAGTTTTCTTTGAAATTCACTAGTTAACATTTCGCTTCGTAAATGGACACCAAGATTTACATTTGGCGATTCTACTCCATCAAAATTCCGTGCAAACAGCTTCCGTGTACCCCATATCGAGCGTAATAATATCATGGGAGGGGTTTTAACAGTCTCGATAACGATCACATTAACGACCCAATTCGTATGCTCAAACTCTAAATACAGTGAACGTTTTAAACGTTTAAAACCCTCCAAATGTTTGTCTTGAGCGTCATTGCGGTACATCAAAAGTGCCGACACCAGTTCCACACGTTGCACCTGACTGCATTATAATCTTGCATACGAATAGACTTGAAGAGCCTTAAACGTAGGCGCAGGCAGAAATACTATGGAAATTATTATCTCCTTTGCTCAACTTTTGCCCTGGTTATGAACGATTTATTATTTGTTTTCTTTTCTCTCATTTTTGACTACGGTCTCTACAATTAATTTGTCAGGAATACCTAATTTGTAATTTTGAATCTAATCTTTTTGCCTAGCACCTATTGTGCTATGTAGTTTCCAAATCATCGAAATTACAAAATACTAATTGATAATTTTCACTATAACTCCCTATTTTTCAATTTATTAACACCATAACTACCGAAGCAGCAAAACTAACAATCTTTCACATTTACTAATAACAATTTCTCAAATGTACAAAGAAACAATATACTAGATTTTACAATATATAAATTACTTAATAAATGGTCTGCTTTGTCGCTTCATCCCCCATTTTTTTAGAGTACTTGATCAATTTTATCGCCGGTAGTTATAGCATTAATTATAGTACTTTTTACAAAACTTATGGTGCATCCTCTCCTCACCTTAACTTCCATACTGCAGGTATGCACAAAACGGCGAATGCATATCCATTTATCGTCATGGCTAAAAATAAAATTGCAAATAATGGAAATGTAACGATTCCACTTCTTCGCAACAAAAGAGGCAACGTAATATCATGTCACGTACTTTCTCGAGCACGGTGAGATAATTTGTATGGGTGAAACCATTGCCAGTGAGTTGCGCAAGTAAACGACCAAATTTCACTGGTAATAATAACCGTCGTCTGTGAAGTCATCGATCTCTCCAGCTGACCTCGAAATCAACAACGAATGTGTCGAGATCTCGTATACACGAACGTGTATATACGTATTTTCATGGAATCTAACGAAACAAGGGCAATGGAAAGTTAATCGTTCAGATTTGGATATTGAGATCGAATTTGGTCAAGGTCAAACGAAATGGTTCTTGTGTTGCAATAAACGAATCGGTGTAAAAGTACTTCGTTTAATTAATATTGATCATGATGGATTAAACGAGGTGAATGACTCGATATATAAATTATTCCCATGATTCCTATGTAACGGAATTCTAATTGTTATTAGAATAAAAAATAATAGATACTTTTGAATGGCGGGGATTAAATTTTGTGTCAGGATTTCCTAATGCTCCTGAATTAGGTCAATGCTGAGAGGAAATATTAAACTATTTGCAAAACTGTGCATAATTATGGATAAGATAAATTATTGATAGATACCTGTTTATCGGTGTAATTAAAGACCGGTTTTAGGTTTAGCGAATGCTACTGCAATTGAATTAATTGCATCTGAAAATTGCCCAATAAAGAATTTTTTTTATATATAATATAAAAGGATGTAGGAAATTCTTATTATTCAAAATTCCTATTAAAATTCCTTTTCCGATTTATACAACATAACATACTTCCAATTTTTAAAAGTGCATTGTTATTAAAAAAATCAGAATCTGTTACGAATTTAACCCAAGGCTCCGAAGAAACACCCTTCTGCACCATTTGCAGGTTTTTTATCTATGTGGCTCGGGAAACCCTGGGTTCGCCAAACCCATACCTGACCAGCGAGCTGATCAGGCCCCTGAGGTAATTATTTTCCTGCGAAATTGGAGCCTGAAGGGGTCCACGTTTACAAAATTTAGTGGTGATTGTACTTAATCACCAGATTAACCCGGCGTGTGTATCCTGGGTCTTTTAAAGAACAGTCAAAATTTGTACTTCAAATTTCTCTCTAACATTTTTCAACATTCTGCATTTTTAAAAATAACAGTTTTAAATTCCTGACTTTAGCAACTACTGGGCCACATAGTAGACACTCCAATAAGTATCTCAGAATTTTTGCAGATTTTTCTGAAGTCGAGAAAACCTTGTAAACCCGACTGTTCCCTCAAAGGCCCAGTGTACACACCGTGCCCTTAAAAATTGAGTATACACACGCCGGGTTAATTACATTCAATGTAACATATATAAGTTCTCAAAGATTCACTAATACTTGATTTTTTACTGCAACGCTCTTTAATCGTGGATTTCACAGATAACTGATATTAATTCTTGTAATATTACAAATATTAACATTTCTTATTTGCCAACTGGTATCTGAGATTGGTACCTACACTTTGTGCTGTGAGAATGAATATTCAACTTTAACGATACTTTTAGTGATAGATTGTTGAAGAATTCTCGCGTTACATCGTGCTAGTAAATTCGCAGCTCTGTACCTTTGAGGTTTCTTGAACTTGACGATAATTCGGGTGTCTTTAGTGAGTGGTTCCGCGGATATAGCCTGCCTCTTGGACCTCTGGCCGGGTCCAATGGCACCAGAAGCCAGGCTCAAGTCGACGATCTGCCGGAACTTGTCAATCTCATTTTGAAGGTAACGAATGGTAGCATCGCGTTCCTCGAGCGCTTTTTCAAGCGCGTCGACGGTCTCGTCACGACGACGAAGAGCCTCCGTTCTTTCGTACAGTAACCTCTTCAGATCTCGTATCGAATCCATTTCCTTCTTCCTTTATTATACTCTTCACTCGATGAGATTATGTCACTTGTATCACAGTTTCATCGGTGCCATGTAGGATTACTGGTGTGATGGGGAGGATGAATCTTGAGAGTATTATTATTAGATTTCTAAAACGGATATTTAACACTGAAACTACCGGCTTTATATCTATTGTATTAAAATATATTAAATAAGTACTTTATAGAGGAGGAATCAAGAAGGAAAGTAGGTGATCAATTAGGTGGTTTTTGTTTTATAAGAGGAAGCATTTAATGTGTGGCTGTTCTTGCACTTTGGGGATTTTTTTGAAAAATTTTATATTTTGATATTTCTTCTGTATTTCTAATAGTAAATTAATATATTTCTGCGTGAATTTAGAATGTTCAAGTTATTTTGGAAGATATTATTTTGATAGATTTAATGTGGGAATGGAACAAAAAGAATGCGACACAAGAAATACATTTTTCTGATAAAAGCTGTGACATATTCTTATGAAAACTGTGCAATTATATTGAAAAAGAATGCGATAGATTAAAATCGATCTTGAACTTCGCGACGTTATCGAAATTCCTGACAAACTGGATTTTTAGATACGATGTCAATGATAATATGACATTACATTTTACCTCATGCTAGGATCAAGTTACTAAAAAATCTCTAAAGATAGTCTTGAAGTCAATCTATTTATGAAAATAGTTATTACCATTTCTAAAATAAACACAGAAAATTCAAAAAGCTAGAAAATTCTTCAATTTTCGACTGTGTCAATTTCTAATGGATTTTCTGTAATTTGTCAAATCTGAGGGGCAAATAATTTCAAAAGTTCAATCTCCCGAGCGTTCAAAAGCATTTTTCAACGATCACAGAAAGCTTTGAGAAATGTACGATGACGAATTTATTTTTGCAGCAATTTACCAAGGCTGAAGGTAGAACAGTTACATAAGAGGCAGTTTCAAGCATCGAGTGTTCACCATCGAAACTTCTTGGAACAACAGAGAACGTAAGTGTATACAAAGTACTTTCGAAAATTACCTCCGTGGAATAACAATGATCGGCACCTTTGCCTGCAACTGTTAGCATTGTTAAACAGAAAAAAAACTTCATTTACTCCGTGTCAAAGTAGAACTTATTTCATTGTCCAAAATCGTATTCCCCCTCTGGGAGTTATTTTTCAGAGAATTTAAAACTTATTTTTGTAATTTAATAATTGTCAAGGGTAGCTTTTATATAATAATAATTTGCATAATAAATAAGTAGTCTCCAATACTAAAATACTATTTTAATAACTAATTATTGTATTAATTGGCAAAAATGAATTGGACATTGAAATATGAAATAGAAAAAAATTAATTGATAATATAAAATTAGTGGAGAAAATATTTTTTGTAGTGTCGACATAGTTGCATGGCGAATTTGTTCGACGGAATCGATTGTCTTACTTTCTGAGATCGAAGAAAAAACCTTGGGATTCGAATATGGAGAAGACAAATGGGTGAACGTTCTTAGCACATGCGAGGTGTTTTTTTTTTACTGGAGAGAACTGGAGTTGATGTCAGATAATTTTAGCAAGACATTAATTTGGCAGCGAGGAAACAAAATTGAGGCGGTTAATGATTGCAGAATGTTACTTTCGTTAGCCGAATGATTTAATGGAACGACTGTGTGGAACTAATTACTAGAGATCTGAAAATATCTTTAACCGATCATATTTCATTTATTTAAATGCGATTATTTTTAGTATTTTAGATTCTTTCTGACACACCACTTCTATGTGTAAATTGATGCAAAATTAAGAAATCTTAATTTGAAGAAAAATAATTTTTCACTGTTCTATTTCACGCTAAAAAACCATAAGAAAATTAATTCAATGTAGAAACAGAACTATAATATTACATAAAATAATAACTTCATATTTCTGTTAGCAATAAATTTCCCGCTTGCACGAAAAATAGTAAAGACATATTTGCTTGTCAAAACTGCAATAAAGTGTTGTAAAACTGACATTATCCTCACCAACAAAATTTCAAGAAATTCACACAAATTTTACACAATCCCGTCAATTTAACCAATCCCTGTTTCTTCAAATAGCAATTATTAATTCTCAATCAAATTATACATAATCCAATGATATAAATTTATAAAACAATAATCGAACATCTCTCCAAACATCAAACTAAAACTTATAAAATACAATTTTACAAAATTCACATCAAACGAGCCTAATCGCTGTCGTTAATCCCCGAGTATAGCAATTCACAGAAACCGATATCACCGATTTATCATTTATCACCGATTTTTCGAGTTCAAATTACCGTCGTTAATAGTTAATTAATTTGATCGACTGTCTATTCCCGGGCCAAGGAGGCGGACAACCGTCACTCCGCGAAGCCTCCATCGAACTGAGGCCGCGGCATTACGCGAAAGAATTCCAGAGGTCCATGTGACGTTGTTTATCGATTGTATCAGAGACGACATAGCCACAAAAAGTACTAACTTAATTTCCAGATGACAAAGTATCATGGCGAACGAAATGGTGACAGTTGAAGTTAATTGTTGACGCGCATTTAATAATATCGCGCAGAAAATAATAGAGCGCGTGGAATCAATCATAACTAATCGCAATTTGTAGGATATTGTGTCACGTTTACTGTTATGCTACTCGTCTATTCAATATCATATTTGATGTTCTATTGCAAAATGAGTTTTAAAACGGTTTGGTTGCAGAGAGAGAATATTGCGAATTGAAAGTATCAATTTCACTATGGAAAGAATTTTAGTGGAGTAACGTGGAATTGTAGATTTTCAGAGGGTGGTTTATGGTATCTTTGTCAATGAGAACTTTTATGCCGTTTAGTAATTTTAAAGGATTATTTATACAAACATATGATTCATTTGATCATACACCTGTTGTTAAGATAATAGGAACATCATCCTCAATGAATTTATCAAAGAAGAAACAAGGAGATCCTAATTCATCCAGATATTAGTTCTAACACTTAAAGACACCATCGAAACTTAAATTAAACTTACAGACATCAAAGTACACCAGCTAAACTCATTAACTTCACCATTAAATTCACCAAAAGTATCCTAACTAGCAATTTTTTCAATTCAATTAAATCAATGAAATACTTCCCCCAAACTCCACCTATCGATACAAACTTCCATGAACCACAATTTATAAAATCAACTATCAAAACCAAATTCACCATTGAAAAAATGAATAATTATTTTTCATTTCTTTATAGAAATTCTTCATTTCAACACCACTCGCCGAAAACGATCTGAACCATCTTAACGCGCGGCTACAGCGATAGAACTATCACGTCGATGGTTCACCATCGAACTGATCGATGAGGAATCGGCGCGGAGCAATCGTTGACGATTTCGAGGCGAGCAAAGAGAGCATCGGTCTCATAGGGCCCACGGGGCGGCAACGACTAACGAGCACCGAGTTCTCGCACATTCTATTTTTGAGATATAATCGCGACTCGCGCTTCCTCGAACCCCGTCCACACACATGGTCGCCACGAGGCACCCGGTGTCTCTCAAAATGGTTCCCTTTCACCTACGGTTTTGGTCCTCCTTTCGGCTTATCCACGCCATCTTAAAAGCTCAGTGTTTCTCTCGACGCCTAGTTGACTATCGTCATCTTACATCGAAGATTAGAAAGAGTTTCTTTATGATTTACAACCCTCTGGTTTGTTTAGCTTGGGACCCGGCTACCTGCAGGTGTTTGGGCAGTATTTTTAAGGAGGTTGGTGCAGGAGATTCTTTGAATGATTGTCCCTTCGTGACATCGTAGATTACTCATGAGATGTTTTATGTGATTAAGTATTGAAATTTAATTTGAATGGGGATGTGTCATTTGATGACATGGAAAGGTTATCTACTTGATGTTTCCGCCATTTTGGTCTCCTGGGGATGATGCTCCATTTTCGCATGGAAGTTTATTGAATCTGTTCTTTCTTTATAAATTATTCAAACACTTATTGAAAATACCAAAAGGCAGAAGAATTTTAAAATCGTTCGCCGAATATATTAACACTAGATTTACGGAGCCAATTTGGCTCACTCAAAATTTGATTACTATATGTATAATACATTGATTGGTTAATTTTTTAATAATAAATCTTACATTTAAATTGATTTGAAAGTATTTTCTTTACAAAAGTCTTCAATTTTCTTGTATGGGTCAATTTGGCTCACTTCAGAAAAATTGGTATATCAACACCCATAAATCTAGTGTTAATAAATGTGTAACTGTTACATAAAGTTACAAAATATTAAAACTTACATCACACCAAAATAAGTCCTATTACTCAAAACTCGCAAAGAGTCTGTGAATAAATAAAAGAATAGTAAAAGTTCGAAAAATATTGCTGTGTAATGAAGTTATTAGTGTATTATAATTATATTCTTTGTTCTATTTCTATTTCTCGCACGGTATAGTTTTTAAGTTTGCCATTGCGTTGGCGATTGCTCCAGGCGATTCGTGAACTACACTCGATGCGCCCTACATACGAAACCGGCCTTTTCAATGCTCACGACCCTGAGGGCCTTCCTTGACTTTGGTTTGTTCCTCGAGAAAAGTGGTTACAACAAGTACTTCGCCTATTACCACGCGTATTCGTGAACGTTTATTTTTTTTGCGGTATCTGCAATCAAATATTGAATTGTAATCGTGAAGAGAAGTGTTTCGATGATGTGGGTCTTTTTTTGTAACACTGATTTTTCGCAGCGTCACGTTAGAAATTGAGTTCGACGATCGAAGTGTTGCCTAATTTCTCTAACAACGGAGTATTAACAATTTGTATGCCTTTCAGGCACGATGAAGCACTTATTAAGGTTGTGTGGTTACTTATTTGGTAATGTGGGAATGATTTTGTAATCGAAGAAACGAGTAGGTTATTTTTAAAGGTTCTATGTTTGATTTTGTAGTATTATTTCTAGCTTTTGAATTTGTTTTCAAGTACTTGAAGATACTGATAGTCAATGTTAGAAGTTGTGCATGGTATTTTGGAAGAATTGAATAAATATATAATTAATTTTAGATTACTTAAATCGAGACTGATACGATGAGTTAATTTGTTTCCAATTTATTTTTCATCAGGACATATCAGATCTTTTCTTAAATCGGTGAATCTTTCATTCTCAGGGACGTCTGTTTTTTAATGGGATAGTTATGTGTTTATATGGCAAATGAAATGATTAATGCAAATGACATTATAGATTCATGTATCAAGTTAAGGAAGAGTGGCGGAAACGATGGTGAAAACGCTAAAAATAGCCTACTTTGAAAAAAAAAGTTTTAGAATCGTTAAAATGCACTAAAAGAATTTTTTATCAAACGAGGAAAACCAACGCTAAAAGGATGGGTATAAAAAATTCGTATAAATATTCGGTGCTCGGTTTTGCAGCTAAAATAATATCATTTTCATGTACGATAGAAAATGGCGATTTATCGTTAATGCAACGCGATAGAATTCACCGTCGATTACTTTGATTTTTTATTACGAAACATCCAGGAAAAACGATTCGCCGGGAGAAAATTGCAGCTGCTCTTTAACCGAACGGCCGCATATTAAGTTTCATAGATGGCTGCAATATCAAAGACGGATAAGCATAATTATTTATTGCCGCTCACGCAAAATATAGCTGTATTTATTTCGTCATGCGTGACTCCCTCGTTCAACGAGGATTTTTATTTTCTTCATTCTCCACGTTTTACGAAATTTATGACACTAAAATGAAATGGTACATCGTCGTACTTCAAAGTTGCCAACGCTTTATTATAAAAAACAGATTTGAATCTAATCTTCGCTATATTTAGAATTTCATTGCGGAGTAATTACTGCTATTACAGTGCAGATACGTAACTCGAATATTTTTCTTGACTACGTAGGAAATATCTTTTTAGAAAAATAAAGACAGGAGAATAAATTGATCTCTAAAATAAACATATTAAACATTACTGTACAGAATCCCTGGATAGTCAAATAAATAGCTTTTGCTAAGTAATTATTTGTCTCCTTAAAATCTTTACAGTATTACAAAAATCAAACATCCTTTCGATTTAAATTAAAATTCAAATCTATAACTAAACTTTGCGCTGTATTTTGTAATATTTAAAAAGAAATTCAAACAAATTTCTACAACTGTCTGTTAAAGTTTATGCTTGAATTTTTCAATGTTTCGAATTCAATTACAATTATCACGGCAGTCAAAATAATTGGATCATAAGTGTAATATTTCCTTCAAGTACTTATTTAATATATTTAAATATAGCACGGAAACTCATGTAGAAAATTATTTTTTTATCACGTTCTACTAGCCTTGCCTCACTTTTAATTCTACAATAATTGCAGAATGTCTAGCACGTGTGATACGTGCATGGAAGTCTCGCACGTAGTCAACGATCCTTCATTCGACCCGTTATGGGATGTACCATTTGAATTATTTCAGCCACGTACACCCAGCCCACTGTGTTTTGCATTTCGCAATCATCAGGGACTGCCGATGTACATAATTTGAAGGAGAATTTCGGAAAAATTCTTCCTTCGTATACGATTTTGCAAGAAACTTTGCAAACTTTTCACTTGCTCAATGAACGTGCGGGAGCAGTAATTGCGCTTATGTGGAACACGATATCGCATTCAGGACGTCGAAACATCCTGAAATACCGTGCGATTTTTAGCAAACGTTTCGTCAGATTTCGTGACACGATCGTGCATCGTTGAATGACGATTTTGATGGAATTTTAAAGAAATTTTCTATGGTCCCTTCCTTTTGAAGTTTGAAAACAATTGTAATTTCTTTGCTGTCTCTTGTAACTAAATTTGGTGGAAGTTTCATAAAATTGTAATGGATGGTATTTTGCAGAATGTCTCTATTTCGTTCTTAATTGCATTTTTGAAAAAATATTAAGTTGTGCTGTTTAATGATTTATGAGATGTTTAACAATCGTTAGACTAATGTTAGTAACACAATAATAAATCTAGGAATTACAATTTTTGCCGAGCTTTTAGTTTATTTTCAGAAATTAATTTATTTTTAGTTTAATTCGCGGAAATTTCGACAGTGTCGTCTGTTTAATGTGGGGTTTAACGATTTCTCAGAAACATCATAATACTTTAATGAGCAGAGTCTATCATAATTAGGTCTGACAATGAGCTAGATTTAAGTCAAGTCCGGGTTTTATCATTATGTATAACATTTGACAAAAAGTGTGTTTGAAAAATATTTTTGCAACAACACCCTGTTTAAATTTGATTTTTATAATTATAATTTCATCTCTCAATAATCCCAATTCAACGTCCTCAAAGTTTCGGAGGGTGTATACCACAAAATTAAAAAATTCAAAACGAAATTACACTTGCCAATTATTTCTTTTGTTTGTAACTAGTAGTGATATTCGCGTTACCAAGTCGCGGGGAATATAATGTCAGTAGATCGTCGATTTACGTCGACGACCCACAGTGGAACGAAACGACAATCTAGCTGGAAAAAAATAATAACTCGAGAACCGTTCATTTTAGAGAAAAATGTTTTATACAAAAGTTTCATAATATTGTGAAAAGAATATCACTGCATCGTTAATTTTTTATTTTTTATATTTTTTAATTGTTATTTAATGGTTAACATCATTTTTTATGCGAAAGTCTATAAATTTCTTTACGGACTTTTATTCTACGAAAGAAATAAAGAAACTTTTGCATAAGTCATTTTCTCATTGCACTTTATGTTAAAAAGATATTTACTGCAAACTATCCTCCTGACGTCTTTCTCTTCCTACTGCAGAGGATGCGAAGTCAACTGATATTCTTTAAATTAAGCAGATAAAACTAAAAAGGGCGTAAGTGGATCAATGAAATTTTTCCACTAATTACTTCTACACAACCTAAAGAATATATAGACGGAGTTTCAAAGATATACATTTCGTTATTTGATAGTTATAGACATCTGGTCCTTTTGTGACCGCGTGCTCCGCAGGGAGTCGGCAGCCGTACTATGTCATAAACTTTAGAAAAGAATAACAACAAAAGGCAGCAGAAAGCGCAGACTTTTTTTGCAGGAGCTGCTTCTACAAGGTTTAAACTAAATACCCTAAAAATTTCGAGGTAATATTTTGATATACATTATAAGTTTTTCTCTGCTAAAGTTTGCTAATTTCTCCGAAAAACATGTGTCTAAAGAAAGTTCCACAAATTGTTTAAAAATTAGTTTTCCGAAAAATCGTTTACGGACCGGGACCACGCGAGGACCACGCTGGACCACGCGGGAACCACGCTGGACCACGCCGGACCACGCGGGAACCACGCCGGACCACGCGGGAACCACGCTGGACCACGCGGGGACCACGCCGGACCACGCCGGACCACGCGGGAACCACGCTGGACCACGCGGGGACCACGCCGGACCACGCGGGGACCACGCTGGACCACGCGAGGACCACGCGGGGACCACGCCGGACCACGCGGGAACCACGCTGGAACCACGCCGGACCACGCGAGGACCACGCTGGACCACGCGGGGACCACGCGAGGACCACGCTGGACCACGCTGGACCACGCGGGGACCACGCAGGACCACGCGGGAACCACGCTGGAACCACGCTGGACCACGCGGGGACCACGCCGGACCACGCGGGGACCACGCGAGGACCACGCTGGACCACGCTGGACCACGCGGGAACCACGCCGGACCACGCGAGGACCACGCTGGACCACGCGGGAACCACGCCGGGACCACGCGGGAACCACGCTGGACCACGCGGGGACCACGCCGGACCACGCCGGACCACGCGGGAACCACGCTGGAACCACGCTGGACCACGCGGGGACCACGCAGGACCACGCGGGAACCACGCTGGAACCACGCTGGACCACGCGGGGACCACGCCGGACCACGCGGGGACCACGCTGGACCACGCGAGGACCACGCGGGGACCACGCGGGGACCACGCAGGACCACGCTGGACCACGCGGGGACCACGCAGGACCACGCGGGAACCACGCTGGACCACGCCGGACCACGCGGGAACCACGCTGGAACCACGCTGGACCACGCGGGGACCACGCCGGACCACGCGGGAACCACGCTGGAACCACGCCGGACCACGCGAGGACCACGCTGGACCACGCGGGGACCACGCGAGGACCACGCTGGACCACGCTGGACCACGCGGGGACCACGCAGGACCACGCGGGGACCACGCGAGGACCACGCTGGACCACGCTGGACCACGCGGGAACCACGCCGGACCACGCGAGGACCACGCTGGACCACGCGGGAACCACGCCGGGACCACGCGGGAACCACGCTGGACCACGCGGGGACCACGCCGGACCACGCCGGACCACGCGGGAACCACGCTGGAACCACGCTGGACCACGCGGGGACCACGCAGGACCACGCGGGAACCACGCTGGAACCACGCTGGACCACGCCGGACCACGCGAGGACCACGCGGGGACCACGCGGGGACCACGCCGGACCACGCTGGACCACGCGGGGACCACGCAGGACCACGCTGGACCACGCGGGGACCACGCAGGACCACGCGGGAACCACGCTGGAACCACGCTGGACCACGCGGGAACCATGCCGGACCACGCTGGAACCACGCGAGGACCACGCGAGGACCACGCCGGACCACGCAGGACCACGCGGGAACCACGCGGGGACCACGCCGGACCACGCTGGACCACGCAGGACCACGCGGGAACCACGCGGGAACCACGCGGGGACCACGCCGCACAGTGGAACGAAACGACAATCTAGCTGGAAAAAAATAATAACTCGAGAACCGTTCATTTCAGAGAAAAATGTTGGATACAAAAGTTTCATAATATTGTGAAAAGAATGTCACTGCATCGTGAATTTTTTATTTTTTATATTTTTTAATTGTTATTTAATGGTTAACATCATTTTTTATGCGAAAGTCTATAAATTTCTTTACGGACTTTTATTCTACGAAAGAAATAAAGAAACTTTTGCATAAGTCATTTTCTCATTGCACTTTATGTTAAAAAGATATTTACTGCAAAATATCCTACTGACGTCTTTATCTTCCTATTGCAGAGGATGCAAAGTCAGCTGATATTGTTTAAATTAAGCAGATAAAACTAAAAAGGGCGTAAGTGGATCCATGAAATTTTTCGACTAATTACTTCTACACAACCTAAAGAATATATAGACGGAGTTTCAAAGATATACATTTCGTTATTTGTCAGTAATTCATTGTTTAATGAGACCGCGCGCCCCGGTGATATTAGACGGTCGAATCGCATCCCTACCTTTAAGCAGGTAAAACTAAAAAGGGCGCAAGTGGATCCATGAAATTTTTCGACTAATTACTTCTACACAACCTAAAAAATATATAGACAGAGTTTCAAAGATATACATTTCGTTATTTGTCAGTAATTCATTGTTTAATGAGACCGCGCGCCCCGGTGATATTAGACTGCCGAATCGCATCCCTACCTTTAAGCAGGTAAAACTAAAAAGGGCGCAAGTGGATCCATGAAATTTTTCCACTAATTACTTCTACACAATCTAAAGAATATATAGACGGAGTTTCAAAGATATACATTTCGTTATTTGATAGTTATAGACATCTGGTCCTTTTGTGACCGCGTGCTCCGCAGGGAGTCGAAAGCCGTACTATGTCATAAACTTTAGAAAAGAATAACAACAAAAGGCAGCAGAAAGCGCAGACTTTTTTTGCAGGAGCTGCTTCTACAAGGTTTAAACTAAATACTCTCAAAATTTCGAGGTAATATTTTGATATACATTATAAGTTTTTCTCTGGTAAAGTTTGCTAATTTCTCCGAAAAACATGCGTCTAAAGAAAGTTCCACAAATTGTTTAAAAATTAATTTTCCGAAAAATCGTTTACGGACATTCCAAGGTTAACTAACAGTGATAAACTGTACAAAAAATAAAAAGTCTCGCAAAATTCTTAATGCCTCTAACAGTATCTTCTTTTCAGAGAAGTATTTGTACGTTTTCGCGCTGTTGAAATTTGATGTTTTTAAGCGCTGATTTTTACATTTAGATGATTGCAAAATCAATTAATATTGCTATCACTGGTCTCAGCAAACATTCTAGATTAAGATAAGATTATTAAAATTCAAATCCCAGACTTGATTTTTTTCCACCTAGATTACCCATTTCGTTCCACTGTGCGACCGTTCAAACGAGGAGGCGTGGTCCATTAATATAAGCAGTTAAAGATCTCGCACACGCGACATATCCGTTGCGATCGGGACACTGGCGTAATCACCAATTTTGATCGAGACTTCTGATAAACTTAAGTGGCTCCATTTCTTTCTGTCAAAAATCTACAATTTCCTTCATTCCAACTTAGCCAGACTTTGATTTGGATGTTAAATTTTCTTCATGAAGATAACTACAATTATCGGAATGCATTTTTGAGTATATAACATTTCATTATTATATTATTTCAAACTGCCAAAACTACATTGACCAAAATGATTGTACAATCCAACAAATCAGTGTTGATTAAAGCATTCAAATAAATGTATTTTTCGTTCGTTCTTCCTCCCTCGCTACGACGTCAAAAAAGGAGTTAATTGGGTTGCAAGGTTGAATCAGGCTCTTTGATCAGGCGAAGAAATAATTTATCGTGGCATCAGTGTTTTCGGCTCTTATCGTGAAGCTCGGCAGGGTCGATATCATTATGGAGTCATTAAGATGATACGAAAATACTCAGTCAGCCTTGTATTCCAATTTAGGGAAAACAATTCGGTGGATTAAGTGCGAATGGCCGAAAGGATGTACGTATTAGCGGGATAAAGTTATTATAATCGTGTCTGGCATATGGCTTGTTAAAACAATCGAGGAAAATATCGCGAGTTTGACGCACTAAAATGGATTTCAAAATTTATTCTGATCAATATTGTTTCTGAGTATTTAATTAACTAATATTAACTAATTGAAGTACGAGTTTATATTAGTTATTGATCTTAGTGAGTCACGATAGCGAAAAGTTCAAATTTTAACAGAAATTTGTTTCATTGAGATGCTTGATATTTTAGTTTACTTTTGAAACTATCATCTGAGACTATCATTCAATATTATCACCTTTATATGTAATTAATTCAAATAAGTATTTAAATCAATTACTTATCTTACTCGAAATTTGCAATGAAGAAAGTCAATTTTAATATTTCTCTCGCTGAGTAAGATAATAATTTTAATTTTCCTCTGAAAATGATCATTTCTCTAATTTCAATGAAACATAAATAAAAGCTATGTTAATTACAGTGCACAACATTTTACGTTGACACTTGAAATACAGTATCTTCATAATTCTGAACATTTTCATAATGAAATCTTTTTTCCTGTTGACAGCACAGTGCACAATTTTTACCACCCACTGTACACTTTCACTTGTTTATCTTTTAATTATTCTAGCGATTTCATTATTCCGAGTTCATTCGCAAAGCACCACGATCAAATCGGTGCTTTCTCCGGAAGACGTATAAAAACGTCAGAACGTGCGAATGCCTTTCTTTCTCTTTTTCACGTATTCCTGATAAGGCTGAAGCGTTAATGAAGACGGGGGCTATTTTTACGGCGATCTGATACAAACCGATTTGTTGCGATAATTGGGAATATCGGTTCGACGTGAGAATCAGTTTATTCCCGTCCAAATCAAAGTTCGTTGCTCTCAGAGACGATAACAAAATTCGTCAACTATTGTGAATATTACTTTGAATTGTATCAGTTTTATTAGATATCTTTTTTTCAAAGTATTAATATATTTTCTGTGGTTAATAATTTTTAATAAAATTTTAGAGGTCAAAGTTGGAAGATATTCAATGGAATTCAAGATATTCCATTGTGGGAGTTTCAACGGAACGATTGCCTCTCGATCTGGTTTCAAAGCGAAAGTGATATACTTGTTCGCAGAAATAAAATGCAGACGAAAGTGTACGTCCTTGATCAATCACTTTGAAAAAGAAACATTTGTCCCACCTGCTGGAGTAGCTCTCAAATGAAAGTAATAAATATGGATCACTGCGCAAGCCTGCAATTATTTCTCTAGCTTGGAACAAAACTTGTTTCTTTTTTAAAATCAAATATTTCAGCTTGGATTTGTTCCTTATTGCGGAATTGCTTCATCGAACAGATTAAAATAGTTCTTTCAAAAAAGGCCTACGTTTTGACTTCTCAAATGGTAGAAAAATACAATTTTAAAGCTTCAAGCAAATCAACTTTTACCTTACATTCCCGTAGATTACCTTGGATTACTTTGTCATATTTTATTATTATATTTACTTAATAATAAAATAATTAACATTACACAATCAGTACTTCAATTTCGTCAACCGCGCTCCATAAAGCATAAAACCTATTCTTCCTCATCCAAAGAACTTAAAAGTCTGCATCTATATCAACCTCCATTCATCATCTTACCCCCATATGCTCAAAAGTTAACCCACCCCAATCTCAATCAAGACTAATCATCCCAAGCTCCCAGATAACTTAAAATTAGAAACCCACCCTAAAAAAATTGTCATTCTCCAAGCCTAACTATTCTTGACTTAAAAAAAAATCTACCCCTCGTGTCAAAAAATCAGAAAGCAACCCTTGCATCGAGGTATACCGACAGAGCCGGTAGAAAGCGATTCTCGAAGCAACAGGTGGAATCGGTCGAACGAACTCGCAAGAAGGCGCCACCGACCAAGCGAGATATCTCGAGGAGGCGCTAATTCCCTCGTTGGTTCCCTCTTGGTAGAGAGGACAAGAGAGCAAGAGGCAAAGTGAGTGCCTCGAAGCTCGCCGTCCGCCTGCCTGTGCGGCTTTAACTTTTTAAAATGTCGCCGATGGCCGTGACAGGATCTATTTTTAGCCACGGCGAGATAAGCGCGGGAGGGACGACCGGCAAGGAGAAACCTGGTGGAGGGACAAAGAGAGGGAAAGAGGGCGAGAAAGAGTTAGACATAGTCGGACTTGCCTCAGGGTGAGAGAGAAAAGAGAGACACGCAAGAGTAGGATAGCCAGTAGCGTAACCGGATGGCGTTTTAGTAGGCACTTGGAAAAACACCTGTTTAATTAACTTCGTATACAAGTTGGATTCTCTTTAAGCAGACCAACGAACAGAAATATGCACATGGTGACTGGGACCAGAGTAGAAAAATCTCTGCGGACTCTTAAAGAGACGCGTGGGGTGGTGCCACGTGATCCATAAAATGCAGTCGAACTTGCAGACATATTGGATCTTACGAGATGGAGGAGAGAGATCATTTTAATTTACGACACTTTCTTCATGGAATTTTGTAGCTTGAATGAAACTTTAGCGATGAGTGAAATGGAAAGTCGAAATGTAGATTAACATAGTTTTTAACAATGATTACTGAATTAGTATCATGTTCTGATTCTATCGTACATGACCTAATTACTGTTCAATCTCAATGATATCGAATGACACGAATTAAATAAGATTATTTTCTTTTCTGGCAGAATCTTTTATCCGTAAAGTCAGAGCGGTAAAATAGAACGAAACACGTTAACATATTCAGCTATTAGCAGAGCCTCCATAAGCGTTAAATGGGCGCGCCATGCACTCCACAAATACGTCAAGCTAACATTCTTATCCGTAGTCTACAATCTTTAATAAATCATAAAACAATAACATAATATTACATCATTAAAATCATCACACCACCCTACACTAATCCTTCCACCCCAAAGGTCATCCACATCCTCCATTCCAATCTTCAACCCCTAAAATTCAATTCAACATTTCCATTCCCCCCGTAGTTCTTCACAGAAGACTGACCAAAAGAAAAGCACGTTCGAAAAAAACAAGATTATTCAACTAGCACGTTATCAAAACCTAAAACTCCTAATCTTCCACGAGTCTGATTCAATTACATCATCCGAGTGGCAGAGAACCGACGAACTCTGTTGGAATAGAAACGACACCAAGGAATAAACGAAGATGCGACCAAGAGGTCAGGAGAGTATGAACAACGAGAGACAAACCAAGAAGAAGAACGAGGAGAGAATATCAAAGAACTAATTACACGTGACGTCACTTGACTGATTTCAACATAGAAGCCGAGTGCAACGAGAGAGTTGGTAGTTGTATCGTGTCAAGTCACGGCAAGTGGGCCAGAAGTCTTCTTCTTCTTCTCGGTTGCATTTACAGCGGAAGCTGACGTGCAAACCGACGGCCGAGAGTGGTAGTCTTCTTACTCCAGATAATGTGGGAGGAGGCAGAAATAGAACTACCAAACTTTATGGACGTTAAATCACAGCGACGTTAGACTCGATGCCACTCGACCAGTCTGAAGTGGACTGACGGACTCATTAACCGTAATAACCCGGACGGCAGATAGGAAATTGAATGAAATCTTAATTATTAATTAGGAAACTCAACGCGGAGGTCTGTTGAATTTATGCTTTGACGTTTCACGTCACGTGGGCGATCATGCGCTTTCTTTTGTAAAGGTTCAGCGATAGTCGTTGGGCTACTCAATGGCGATGATACTGTTTTGGGGTATGGGGTTACTGTTATGGTAGTCGGACATTTAAGGCATGGCGGAGATTAGCCGTTTGCGTTGCTATTATTGATGTACTGGTTTCTGAATGGTTTCTATGTCGCTGGATTCTTTAGCGTGCTTCCCTATAAAATTCTAGTGCCTTATTTTGCTACTGATTGTTAATTATAGCGTCGAATTTGTTTAATGAAACGTGTAGTACATTTGTTTCAACTAACTTGACATTGTTCCCTGCTCTGATTTTTTATATTCTTGTTTTTTGGTTAATCTTGCCAATTTGAAATTAATTTTACTTTTATTTATTAGCATGTGCATGTGAGGAAAGAATTGCAATAATTTAACTATGAAACGTGAGAAATTATTAGCACTGTAATAGCAAAAAAAAATGTATATTTTGTGTATAATTATGTATATAATTGAAAATACTATTCATTTAGAATTAAAATGTCGTTAATTATGAATGAACTGAAATGGCTAGGAAGAGAGAGGGGGAGAAGAGACAATTGATTTCTTAGCTGATTTACTAAATTGATCGAAAATTGACATTTGCGTGTTGCAGCTGTATCTCAGCGAGATTCGAACGAATTACTCAACGAACAATGACGACGCACAATTCGCGAATGTCTGAATTATTTGACATGCTGCTTATAATCGAGCTACGATTTTTGGCGTTACAGTATTCCGCGATGAAGATCTTGAAATCGTTCAATTCGCAAACTCTGATTTTCTTGTTCTCAAGATTTTCTAAGCTCAAAATAATCTACAAATATTTGGAAACTTGGCTACGGGATTGTTTTGAAATTTTAACTTCCGGAAACAAGAATATTTGAGCCAGCGAATTCACTGTTCCTACAATTTATTGCTGTTTGCATGTAGCTGTATTCATTGTTTTATCATCTTGGAAATATATTTTTAAATTTTCTGATACTCAAGTAGAGAAGTTGCAATGACAAAGACAGACACTTCTATTAACAATTTTAAATTGCAAAAAAGTTAGGGAAACTATGAATCCATTAACATAAAGGACCTTCAGGATCTAATTCTAAGATACCTGCAGTTGCTGTCAGTCCTGTCACCATCAATTCTAAATTCCAAACAGTTAATTACTACTCTCCCTTCTAATTTACAGCCCCGATAAGTCAACAAACCCAACAATCCCATTTTCATTCCCTATGACAATGAGGAACAGACTATCCAATTTGACTTGTGATGCAAACAACTTAATTATTATGATCCTTTTTCCTAGCACTTACTGTTTTAAATTAATGCTGAATTACTTACTTCACGATACATTAACTGATAATTTAGAGAAAAAATTCTCAAACATACAAGAAAATTATTTGAATTAGAACTCAATTATTGTAAATTCCACCTTTTATCTTCTTATCTATCATCGTCTTTTAACTATTATGGTGATTTTTCCTAACATCAACTTGATTTTGGGTCATATAATCAATTAAGATCATATAAGTTATGATCTTAATTGATAATTTAGAAAAAATTACTCAAAAGTGTTGGAAGAGAATTTGAATTCGCTTCCATTCATTGCCAGCTTGTACCTCTTTACCCTCTATAGTCCCGCAGAGTAGGGGTTGGGCGAATTCACGAACCATCATGGGCCCACTCGGGATATGCACGATGTCGTCACTAACCGTGACGGAGAGCTATTTTCAGGCCCACTGGCATTATGTACCGGGGAGGACGTTCCATGGAGACGAGAATAATAGACTGTCTCTCGTGATTCATACTGTTCTGCGTTCCACGGTGGCACCGACGTCCTCGTGTACGTACACCTACTTATATCTCGATAAATAATCGAACAGCAGGCCGTTCGATCGTTATCGATGGTAGTCCAATTATCGCAGTTTAATCTTACGCGTGAGAGTGGAAGAGCGAGTGACACAGAAAGGTGGTCTCAGAGAAAGAGAAAGATAGAGAGAATTTGAGATTATGAGATGATGAATCGGAGTGTGAGAGACAGAAAGTATAAGAGGAAATTTGATTGAAAGAAATTAATACAAAATGAGAGGGAGAAGATTTAAAGCTGCAAGATAGGAAGAGACAGAGAGAATTTGAATTTGACAAAGATTCAGAGAGAATTTGGGACTCAAAGAGGATTTGAATCTAATAAATGCTGAGGGATAACTTGAGACTGAGAGATGATTTGAACCTGAGAAATACTGAGAGAGAATTTAGGACTGAGAGAGGATTTGTCTCTGATAAAAACTGAGAGAGAATTTGAGATTAAAGAAAACTGAAAGAAAATGAGGACAAATTTGACTTTGAGAACAATTGACAGATAATGATAAAAAAATTTAATTCTAAGGGAGAATTTGAACCGGAGCTAACATGAGAAAGAATTTTAGGAAGAGAGAGAAGGTGAGACAAGAGATTTACAAGTGTTAATGGCAACCACCATATAAAATTGACGGTTCCTCCAGTTCAGAGCTATTCAGGCTGCAACGACGAACGATACCACGGCATACAAATCTTTTTGCACCATCTTCGGATCGTTCGAGGGACGTGACGCTATTTAAAACCTCCGAGATTTGCATGCCCGCGGATCTACGATAGATCATCATTGAAATATTCATGAAATACGGTTGGCTTATCGCAAACCACAGATCGCTTGAATTAATTGGTGATACGGGCTTAAATTGATCACTTTTTTGAGATGGAAAGACTAATCTTTCGTTTTCCCTTTTTGCGATATAGAATGTAATTAATTTAAATTAATTTGTGATTGAAATGTAACAGCGTGAAAAGAGCTGTTCTATGCTTTTTACAAGATTCTTTTCGTCTGACAGGCTTCACAGGTAATATCATTTTTTTTTATATTAAATACTGTCCAGATTTTTCAGCTGTTTTGCTATGAACGAGACAGCACGAAAGTTTATATAAAATTATGAAAATCAAATTATCTGCTTACTTTTTAAAAATATAGTTTACCCAAATTTATAAATTAATTGTGTTTATCGTCAGTATGTAATATTTTATGTAACATCGCAAGTATTATAATTTGCCTAGCTTTTTATCGTCCAGTAAAGAAGAATGAATTTAACTCGTCTAACAGTACGTCCATTGATGTATTTATAGACGAGCTATGTCTGCACGCATGATCTAAAACGGGGATGATAAATAGACAAGTTTTTTACAATGAGAAAATTGCATCCTGAAGAGTGCTACGATTTTCTCTTATAGCAGTTTATAAAATCTTTAATACTTCCAATAAAAAAAAAGATTAAAAGACATTCCACCGTCAGACTCCAGAAAGACGTCCAAAAGAAACTTAACGATAGAGTAAAAAGAGAATGGAAACCACGTGAAATTTTATGAAGATTTTCACGCATTTATTCGCAGCTCGAAGTGCAAGACAGTGTCGATGTCCAGTGCATTGAATGAGGCCATTAAAGATCCGCCTGTTATCGAGGAACGAGTTTCAAGCATGCTGGAGGAATAGAAGGGGAGAAACGAAGAGAAGGAGCTAGATACGACCGGTCTCTATGGGATTCTCGACGGCACCATGGGAAGTCGTGGCAGGTGCTGCAGTCACCTTCTATGTTCTGTTAAAAATTGTACAAGGCGTGTCTCTGTATTTAACAAATTGAACGATGTTAGAAAATGAAACGCTTCACCTACATAATTCCTGGAATTTATCTTAGATTTTCTACTTTCTATGTTCTTGAAGTGTCAGCCTATCTCGATTGATTATTTAAATGCCTGGATTGCACGTTTACGTCGATGTGAAGTTAGATTTTGAATTTTGTGAATTTTTAGTTTTGATACTTGAGTTGTGAAATATTTGAATATTTATATATTGGAGGAATTATTATGTATTCGGCAGGTACATCCTTTTTGGATTTTATTACGTGCAAGGTGAGGTATTGTAGCATTTCTGTTTATAATTATATTTTTCACTATTTGAAACATAAACTTGATATGTTCACCATCCCTAAACAGTCTAAAGGATATTATTTTAATTAGAAAATAGATTGAATTTTCCTCACCACCCAATATTTTCTATGTTTTTCCTAAACCTTTTAAATTTATTGTTAATGAAGCAATAACCAGATATTTAAAACTACAAAATATTCGATTATTCAGCATTTATATTATCTAAATGATCGACAATTAATAAATTCATTCAAGTAGGTTGCCCACTTTACAAAAATTACAATACGTTTATTTCAATATTTAAATATTCAGATCTCCAAGTCGTCAGATCTCAAAAATCCCCGGTCTCAATTCATTTTCTATATTTTGACAAGCATTACATAACAACCTGACAAATTGTCTCGCCACAAATAAAAGAATATTGGCAAAAACCATGAATTGGGAGTGTAAAAAATTCAGTATGAAAATGAGGGAAAAAAAAATGGGGAGAGAAGAATCGCCGGAGGTCGTGAGCGTGAAAGTGTCGAAGATTTAATTGGACGACTAATTGGTGGTGATATTATTGACGAGGGAATCGCGAGTTACGAAATTTCTCCGGGAGAAACGAAACGTTCTGCGTGTAATTCCTGAGAGAAGAGGAATAACATGAAAATTCTGGGTGTGGAAAACCACTTGTAAAAGGATATTTAATTAGATAGCCGTTGTAAATCGCTTCGGCGATGTAAACCGAGATAGTCGATAGGTGAATTATACTCTGTTGAAACTGTATTTATGAGCAATCAGTGTGATCAATGGCTCGTTTCACTGACAATGAGTATGCAATATGTTTATATCGCTGTTAATATCTGTTTTGTTCGTAATAATTCTCTCATATAAATCTCCGTTGAGTCGAATAACTTTCCCAATGCGTTCCCATTATATTTATTTATATATCAAGAGAATCAGTCTTTTTATTTATTAAAGTTTCTTCAACTTGATCTTTGTACCTTGCTGTAAAATAGTTATTTCGAACACTTTTACCACTGTCCACTTTTAACAGAGTACTGGAGGTACCCTGATAATAATTTATAAGTAGTATTACTTATCGCCGTTAACTTTTGTAATTATTAATTACACTCATTCAATATTAGTCATTTATTAAATTATGTACTTATATATATAACTATTTTGTTAGTAACAAAGTTGTACTTTTAATTAATCTTTATAAAACAGATCCTTTTTATTTGTTTAAGTATGATTTTTCCCTTTTAAGTATTTAGATTACAATTTTTACAAAAATCGCACTTAAAAATACTTCTACTTGTATACATTTTATCACCATAAAATTGCCATACATCCTGAGACTTTGTTTACTATAAAAATTTCAACCTCAAAGACTAAAAAAGACCTGTGATTTCGCTACACTTGACTGCAACATACAAGTATACATAGAAACAACAAAATTTTACCCATCTCTTAACTCCAGGACCTGTTTCATTACATATTTAAATGGCATCCCATTTTTTTGCCCCTTTCTTTTCATAAAGGTATATTAAAACATTGCAAAACATCGGAGATTTAATGGATACCTCTTTCGGTCGATAATCGAACCATTAACTCCAGAAATAGAAGGTGCAACATTTTTCCAGAAAACACCAATAAGATTGCGAAACGCCGATGAAAAACATTATTGCCTCGTTTCTTCGGGTTAACATAGTGGACACGCTGCATTTTCGTCGCATGCGATCAGAATGCAAAAAGGAGCATAAACGAAAAGACGCCCGAGGTTGTGAAATAATAAACCTGTTTTCTTTTAAAATTATCATCGATGGCTTGGCATCGTATAATAACGCGGATTGTTCTCTTGGATTTTAATCGCTTTTCAGTTGCAACTTTGAATATCGCGTTGAATTTCTTATAGTTGTGTCTACGATGATTAGCGATATGTGTATTTCTTGTGCGTTACATTAATTATTATCTAATCTTCGAGAAGCTTCTGCGAAATAACTCGAGTGCATTTGTATTTAAATAATTCTCTGATCGTTGGAAATATCAAAGTGTCTGCTTATTATATTTATCTAAACCTTTTCAAGAAGGGAAAGTTATTTCACTTGTAATGAAAAGTGACGGTTTTTCAATGATTGTATGAAATTATTTGCATTTAGAAAGAAAATAAATCTCGAAAATTGGTAACAATATTTTTAAAGTAGCAAATTGATTTTGCAGATCCTAAATATTTTAATTAGAAAGGAAAGTGTCTTGTGTTACTTTGAAAATAAGTGGTTCATTTATTACACAATTTTTTAATGTTGTTTTGTGTTCGCAATCGATGAAAGTTAAAAGTTATTAATAAAAATGAAAGAATTATTTTTTTTTAAATTTAAGTGAATATAAGAGAGAAATAATTGTCTTGCATTTTGATACAGTTCATAAAAGAACTGAATAGGTAAGATTTGTTTGAATGAAAGCCGATGGAATCAAAAATAGAGTTATCACTTGCAATCTTTTGATAGCAGGAGAGAAGAATGTTATCAACAGTTCTTGTCAATCATATGTCGGGGAATAACATATTTCAAGCTTCTGTTCGTGCTATTTTCGGTTGCATTCTTCGCTCATTTACAATTTTATCGTTCGTTCTGCCGATACCTATTACAAAAAACCTTAAAAAATATTTAAAATTATCTTTCATAATGGAATGCAGAGACATTTCAAATAATTCCAGCCATATAATGTTATCTATCTTTGTGTTAACTGCGTGGACTTTTCCATTACTATGTCGGTCTTTCAGCAAATATTAACATTCAATTCTTATCGCTTTCAATTAACACCAAACCTGCCAAGAGTCTCAAAGTAATTGACTTCTAATTCGGTTTGCACAAAGGTTTTCAAACAAACATATCTAGTATCATGAATCCTTTCCTCACTAACAATATTTTACATTTCTAACAAAATCTGTCGTACAATTAAAGAACTCCTATGAATTCACCTTTCTAATTTCCATCTTCCAAACATTTAACTTCGTAACACAATTAAAAAATTCACCGTCCAATTAATTTTAAAACAACAACTATCAATTATAAATTAAAATCCATAAATTTTCCCAAAAGACACTAACCACTCTTTAAATAATTCAAATACTAATTTCAATTCCCAAAATACCTCTTATCACATCCACCACAAAGTTCAAAATTCTACCACGCTAATTTGAATCCTTCAAGAACTTAACAAAGTTTGTATTACAATTAAAAAATGTACCCGTAAATAATTAAAGAGTCGTAAAAATATCCATGGTGCTTTAGGAAAGGCATGTTCGAAGGGTTTCGATCGATCGTCCGAGGTTCCATTATGGAATTCGCACGTGCCTCTGTCCTCGTTAGTGCAACGACCTTGAGAATTCAAATGACCTCGAGAGCGCGGACCTTTTGAAGGCAACTTCCTGCAGGGCCCTCCCGTCATGGTGTACATGTGTACCGTGCGGCTCCACGGCCGTGTCACCTAGGAGGTAAGCCTGTTTTGGCAGAGCCTGATTCGCCAGGCGTCAAGCGTCATGCCTCTTGTCACATGTACACGAAGGCACTTGACGTTCTACCTCGCGATTCGTTAAAAGAGCTACACATACAAATCGAACTAAAAGACGAAAAGAGAGAACGCTGCAGATCGAAGCAAGGGAGACAACGCGATTTGGGTGGCGACAGTGAGGACATCGGCGTAGGCACCAGATTTCTAACATCTCTATAGTGAAAACAGAGTAAACTCCGGCAGAATTATCCCCACCACATGGGGAGATTCTCCTTGATGAAACGAAGCGCGCGACGAGACAACAATGTAATACAATGTCTCGCTCCTCCAGACAAACTAATAAGAATATTTGAATGCTACGACTTTGTCGGGTGCTTCCTTTAAGAGGCTGAGCGAGTGGACTCCAAGAAACAAAATGGTACGAATAGGCGGTTGAAAACGAGAAGCTCCGCCGCCCAGGTGACACGGCTGTGGAGCCGCACGATACGTGTGAGCCGTTGTGCACGGCATAGGAGTGATTTTATGGAAACGATCGTTAGCTCGCCAACGGCGCGAAACGATGACGTCAATCTTGCGTACGTTGGCCATAATCGACAAACTCGAAAGGTATTATCTTTCGAGCTGCTTCCCACAACGGGTCGCCATCATCAGACGGGGTGAGTTTTAAATTAACGGTTTGCCGAAAGAATTTTGCCTCGAGATATAATACTTTTGGTGTTTCTGATGAAAGGATTATTGCAATTTAACGTTAAAACTTACCAACGTCATGTCTATTGTATTTAAATATATTGCATAAATACTTTAGAAAATTTAATATTCAAATTAAAATTCACAGTGTTAGCTGTGTGATTGTTTAAGTAAAATTCACGAGAGAAAGGAAAAACCGTCTATTTAAAATGAATAAAAGGTCAGTGTTATTTGAGATGTCGTAATTTTCATTGAAAGCAAAGTTTTAAGAATCGTTTTCCTATTGAATCTGACATCATATATCGTTGCTTCGAGCAGCAAGAAACCGATGTCGCCTGACCCGTTCCACGACAATAGACTTGCATAATTGACCGTGTAAATTCCAACATTAGCATCCGATCCTGACCTGGGTTTCGATCGTTTAACTTACTGCCAAAATGCAAGTTGAATCTCGATTAAACAGACTTCGAAATACTTTCGATTGCACCATCGATCCTCCTAGCATCAACCTATTACGCCATTTTCATGGAATTGTATTAATTAATTTACTTCGTCCCAGTGTAAATAATATTTCTAGCATGTTAATTGATTGATTTGATAGATTTATAGGAAATATATCAACTATGTAAACTACTATAATATGCTCTACTATCAGACACTCATTTACCTTTCATAATAATAATAACCACCGTTATCATAGGATACTGCAATTAATTATGCAAAATAGATGTGAAATTACAAAACGAAATCTACTTTATCAGAAAAAATGAGCTACTACACAAACTTACTGGACGTAAAATGGCAAAGGTTTAATTGCCGGGTAGACGCTGTCTTTTAATTAAAATCAAATGGGCGGATCGCTGTAAGAAATGTCAGATAAATGTACGGTAATTATCATTGCCGTAATTATCATAATTTAACGTTCAAAATTACGTCCGATATATCTAATTAGCAATAATCGTGCACCCGATCTACATAATACTACGGGAGTTGTAAAAATCCACGAACACGACAGGTGAATGTAAAGAGCGAAGGGATTCAGGCCTGCGTATTAAGTCCCCTGGTGTTTTCCAATGCACGAAACATAAGTTTATGAGTATGCGGACTTAGCGCCGGCGTTTACGTTACAGGTTGCATACTAATTTGACAATCGCATTTTTTTCACCCCGAGAATTCTTTCTGAAGTATTCAGAAGCCAATCCTTTTATTCGTTGTACACGACAAGTATAATGAAACGTTTGTTGTCTTTGGGATTTTGTTAACATAGAATGATCAAAATTATGGGTTTTCTAATTTCCAATTTAAAAGTCTTCTTCAAAATGAAGGAACACTTGTTACATTAGCACTTGTAAAATTCTCAAAGTACATATTTGTCATTAAAACTAAAACTACCAAATCAGTCGAAATTTGTTTTTTAAATCATCCAAATTGATAGAGGAGCAATACAGTAAATAAAAATTGTATTTAAGTATAATAAATATAAAGCAAGTCGTTCTACTGTTAAAATCATAAATATGTCCAAACATACGAGACTGTCATAAATAGACTGCGGATGTTTATGCAAATTTCGAGTTTCAAAAATGCAAGTGAGACAGGAAAACCTATCTAGGGATTTATTGCACTTAATAAATATTACAACAAATACCATACTTTGGATATTTTAGATATATTTCTATATTATCTTCTTTTTGTATATTTTAGTCGTATTTAATTTGTCATAAATGCATCAAAATCCGCAGTCTAGTCATAAATGTCATATTTGCCAGACTTTCCTCTCTAAAGACAAATTGATCTTCAAACGCCACAACTATAATTTCCATTGAAGTCCTCATTATCCATCAACAATTTTCGAGCCAACTCGACGTTTATTTGAATGCAACACTGAAGAAGAAATAAGTATAGCATTCTTCCATTTTCCATGCAAAATGCCACTTTCATAACCGACGTCTTACATGACCCCATCGCGAGGGTTAAATCTCCAATCACGGTTAAAAATGGCGCCCGAGTTGGTCTCTTGTTCTCATCGGACGTTTGCATTCCACTTTCTAAGACTGGCGCCCATGGTAGGCGTTGCATTAAACTTTGCAAAAGGCGATACGTTCGGTCGCACCTCCACGTTACTTCAGACTTTAAGCTTCTACGCTCGTTGTACCATGAGTATGTAAGTATCATACTTACATACATTGCGAAACTGATTTTTCTTTCTTTGGCTCAGACGCTATTGTGTCTGCCAGGACTTTTTTCGGTCGGAACGTCGAGACGATAAGAGCTGATACGAGGACCGACTAATAAGCATGTGTTGGTTATTTTCATAAAAGACGAAAAATTATGGCGGAAGAATTCTATCCAGGGGGAGTCTAGTTTTTTGAAAGTAAAGAATCATATGTTTTGCGAGTCTGTAGCTGGAGGAGAAAAGATATACGTGAAATTGACGATTATTTAGATTACTTTGACATTGAAAGTGTTGGATCATTTCACCCGAGGTTTACTGCAAATCACCTTGGCTATAACGTGTTAAATAATAATATAGGAAAAATTATTGATATAAATATCACATGGAAAATTATCGCCTTCTTCACTATCATCCACCAGGCACACTATTCTAAAATGAACTCCAAAGTTTTCTTAACTAATTTTATAATTCTTTTACAAATTTCTCTTTAACACTTTGAACGCCACCGGTATTTCGCTAGATTCACCATTTCTACCAAAGTGGAACTTTTACTATTAAATTCGTATTTTTGCAAAGCAGAAATTTTAAAGATACAGATAGATAGATATTCGGTAGACCTTTATCTTTTTAATGTCGATATTTAAATATTTAATATATCCGAAAATTCGTAAATATTACAATTTCAAAGTTACACGGAAATTTAATGATTTCAATAGCGCCGGTCATCGGTGACCTCCATGGCAGTCAAAGTGTTAATTGAATTTAATATAAATATGATGAATTTTGTAAGTTTCTCTTATTGATTTTCTCCAGCTTCCTCCAATCAAAGTTTATCTCCTTTAAGATGCTCGTTTATAATCTAAATCCGTCGAACGTTCAAACAATTTGTGAAAAAAAACGAACCTTCGATTCCTCATTGTCGATATAGCGAAAGAAAGCAAATTCTATTTTTGCTAAGACGCCTGCGCGACTGCGATTATTCGATCGTCGCCACTGGCTTCGTTGTTGAAAAAAGAATCGCAAGAAGCTGCGTATCGCGGCTCGGTCGACGAACGAAGAAAAAAATTAATTTGCATTATCCATACGGCTGGATTAGATCATCGGGTACGGGGTAATCTGAAACTGAGACTAAAACTCGCAGTGGATGATAATAATGCGACAGCTAATCCAACCGGCGACAGACAGTCGTAGAATGTATATTCAAAGTGTATCGGAGAATACGAAGTTTAGTCGTATTTACTTACGACCTTTTGTATTTTTATGGTTTTCGGGAATCTTTCGTTACGAGAGTTTCTGTGATTTATAGAAAAAGAGAGTGATGAAATGCGCGGAGATGGATTTTTTAAAAATTGAGGAATTATATCAGAGTGATGAGTTGATTAATGTCATCGATGATTTTAAGATAATTTAATATACTACTGTTTGAGAGTGGAAAACAGAAAAGAATAAACTACAGGAAGAAAATTTTTCTTGTGTTTTGCTCTTTGTTCAATTTTACCGTTATAAAATTATCACTATCATTATCAGCTGGGCGTGTGATTTTTCTTTGAGATCATCCCCTTATCTGAACAGTAAAACAAAACATGTGTTTCGAGCCATTTAACTGCTCCGGCAATTGATGTCTCCAACATTACTAATTATTAAATTAATAATGTCAAGTAGTTGAATTTTTACAAATAGGTTGTTTCTGATCTTGGAAAGATGTTTCATTAATTTTTTCTCGACCTTTATTATAATCTTTCTTATTCTCATAAAAATTTAATAAAAATTCTAATAAAAATTTATTAGAAAGTTTATATCTTGGTAATTAAAAATTTAACCGTTGACCTAATCTCAAAAAAATCCTACCAAGAGTATGGCGTGTAAGGAAAAATAAAGAATAACTACCCATCAGTGAGCTGCAGTTTAAATCCCATAACTTCCAATAAACTTTACCTAAATTATTAACTCATAGATCACAGACTCGGTGATTCATAACAGTCTAAAAATAAAACACCCCCGATATAGCTACATCATTTAAATCCAGAGAAAATAGAAAAACAAGAGAACAAAAAATCTCCCAGCAAAAAGCTTAAAAGCCTTGACAACTCCACGATTTTTCTCGACTTCTTGCTTCTGCGTTACCCGCAAACTACTTGGAAAGTCAGAGAAACAAATTAATTTCGCAATACACGCGAGCAGAAATGAGTATCCATCGACGCGCGATATCTCAGAGGTGCATTCGAGGGAATCGCATTTATATAGCATGGCTAATGCAACGCCTACCATGGGCGCCCGCCTTAGACCATGGAATGTAAATCTCCCAGAGCGCGAGAGCCAAGCGCCGGCTTCGACACGCGCGCCTCGTGTCAATACCCATTCGCCCACGTATATTACGAAGCCATATCACGTCCACGTTACCCCATAAAAATTGCTCGATCTAATGGCATATTAAAATTTGCGCCCCGGGAATTTCTATTTTTATCCGTGATTTCTACCGGTGCCGGAAGTAATGGCATTGTTGAAAAATTACTGGATCTTATGGGGTATTGAAATGTGAAGGAAGATTATTACGTATCCTTTGATTCAGTATCTGTAATAGAATTTATCGATTTTTTTAAAATTATTAGATAGTTTTAATAGAATGGAACATTTAAAGTTATATTATGGAGAATGATTCCTTTGATTGGAAAGTCGTGAGTATATTATGGGGTTTTAATAGTTCTTGACTATATGTTGGACTGTATTTAATATAATTTTCTATTTATTTTGTTTGAAAGTTTTATTGAAATCTGTTCCAACAAAAGTTGTTTAATTTGGGCAAGAACGTCACGTTTTGCAGTGCCTGCATTTAGTTGCAGGTGGCAAAACTGAAGACGGTTTTGGTTAAAAGATTTTTATCACTGATGAAGATACCGATATGGCTATCATGTAATTGGTTGTTGCATTTAATCCCGTGTAAACATCGGCCCGTGGAGGTGTAATGGAGATTTCTATTTTTTCCCAGTGATTTCAGTTACCATTAACGTAGCTACGTTAAAACTACAGACTATAATGGCACTTTAAGAATTGCAAATTAAGCGTATTAAGATTTCTATCGCTACCGGAAATACCGGTATTGTTATCACAAAAGGATTGCATTTAACGTCATACCGAATCTTAACCGCGGCATAAATAAAGTCTTTAATTGCATCACTGATTTTTATTACTAGAAACAACGGTATTCTCATCACATTGATAGAAATTCTAACTTGAAAATTTGCATTAGGAGGTGCAAAGAGAATTTACACTTTTGTCATTGATTTAAATATCTGCCGGAAATATCAGACTTTTAATCGTAATATATTGAAATGATAATAGAATATTCATACGGCGTGTGGGGTATTTTTAGCAATAGAATGTAACCGTGTTTCGGAATTCCTACTGTTAAATTAGAATTTGACTTGCGAAGGAATCCTTCAATGGTCAGACATCTAATTCTACTATCAGCTGCATTCAAATTAAATGACTACTCAATTTCGTTTCGAATATTTACAGTTACAATGTTGAAAATATCATTGGTATTTCACTGATTTCAGCGATTATAACTGTTATCAGCATTTTCTATTTCCCTTGAATGTCCAGATTCCTAATTCCACTAATAGCAGTAATCAAATGAACCAATAATTAATACTGTCTATAAAATTAACTGCTACAAATTTCAACGACACTTTAAACACCATTTTATTAAGCTTTAATTTTCATTCTAAATTCAACCAAGTAACGTATTCATTCCTGTAAAAATTGCAAAATTAAACGTTTCATTAAAACACGACATTTTTGCCTCTATCCTCATAATTCGTGCTGAAGATTATACTGTAATTTAATTCCCATTTACGTTAGTTTTATTTGTAAAAACAGGACGACGAAATTGCGTCGTGTAGTGTGCGTATCTCGGGGCGGAAAAAGTTTCTATTTTTATCACTGAAAGTCGCATTGTGACTGGAATCAGCATTAATACGACACTATGAATTTAACAGCTCGGGTGTGCGTATACTGGACTTATCGTTGGATTTATCTCGTTAGAAATAATTTACAATGGTCCGTGATATTGGTCAGAAGACAATCAAACGTTGTAATCTATGGTCGATACGTTCTCTGATTCCTGACGTGCTTTAAATGCCGGCTTATGAGAGAAAGATAGCACGAAGATGTCTGCTTAAGCAGCGGAAGCGACATTAAAATTCCGAGTTTACGGGCTGCTAGACAAAAACAAGATTCAGAAGTTTCGCTTCACGACAACGGGAAGAATGTCTATTTTTATCGCTGCATTCATATTTGCGAGCGCGTTTCTTTCGATCGGGTTAGACCGAACGTATAACGCATCGACATTGCTTTGTCATTTAAATTACCTTGTGTTTAGAATGTTAAACAACGAGACTGGAGATTTGCTTATCAAACGTGAAATAAGATATTTCCGATGTTACTGGAAAATTGACAGCAAATTGTTATTATATTTCTCTAGGCTGTTTTTTAATTCATTGTAAAAAATGTTAATTTTTACCTAATAATTACAATTAATATGGTGCTCATAGATACTTTAACTCGTGGAAATTCTTTCAGAGTACTTTTCAGTCTCTCGATTTAAGGGATGATTTAAAGTAGGGCAAAGTTCTAATTTCACAATTCACTGAAATAACAGAACCTTTTTAGCATAATAGAAGTGTATCAATTGCGATAAAAATTTATGTTTAGAAATCAATTTCGAAGACTGTCGATAGCCAAAGCGATACTACTCCTAATTGACCCATAAATTTAAATCTCAAAATGAAAAGTAAATTGACCTCAACGACCACCAACGTCAGTCGAACAACCGCCATACATCACACCCATAAACGACTCACGGAAAATTTCCAAATTCTCCAAGAAATATCACAAAAATCCATTTAAAAATCTGCCAAATGGAAGTCTCAGATACTTAAAAATCAATCGACAGTCTCTCTAAAACCGCGAATGCCGATTCGCGGCCAGTCAGCCATGGAAAACCACTGGTCCGCAGTCACATGGTACCCCGTCTGTGCAGAACGTCTGCACGCGTACGCTCGTAATAATAAACACCTATAGAAATAAGGGTACAAGAGCCAGCCAGTTTAGCCGGGCTCCGTTAAAAATACGAAAAAGCTTCCAACATAAAAACATCCACGTCTTTCATGTCTCAAAGAAATCCAACCTTCGATATATCCTCAATGATTAAAAACATGTTCAATCAAATTGTCACGAACCTGTCGCTCTTGTCGACAACCGCGAGTGGTGCGAGTTCCTGGAGCGGTGGTTCCGCGGATATACCCTGGGCCCTCTGCTTCCTCGGCCGTGGCTTCGTCGGCGTAAGGGGTGACTTGAAGGACAAGACACTAAGGAACTTGTCCAAGTGACTACGAAGTTCCTGTATCTCAGCATCACGACGACAGAGGAGCGCCTCCAATTCAGCGATCCTCTCGTCCTTCACGCGTAACAGCTCCTGAAGCTCCCTGAGGGTACCCATCGCCGTGATCGCGGTGGCTCCGGTGAGGTTCGAAACGGTCCTCTGGCCGGCCGCGACCACCGCGACCGCGCCGTGGGTCGGCAGCTGCGAGGCCTCCTCCTCGTCGGCGAGCCTCTGCTGCGTCGACGAGAAGCACAGGGAGTCGAAGCACACGCGCATAGACACGCAGGCGTCGCCGATCGGCACTCTGCACTTGGTACCCTCGTCCATTCAACCCGAAAGCGAGCGACACGGGAATTGGAGCCGCGATCAGAGCAGCGCAACCGGACGGTGCGTCGTCGGCTCGCTCTACTCCACGATTCCGCGCTCTTCGACCGTGGAGAACCAGCCTCCTCCTACTCCTCCACTGGCTTGCTAGTTCTACCCCACTATCTACTCCGAAGAGGAGACCATGATGGTTGTATCTCACTCCTGCTCGTTTGACTTGGCTTTAGTTCTTTCACTCGTTGTCTTTCTCTTTCTCTCTATACGTTATCTGAGAGGCACTCGTTTACTCCTTTGATCCCTCCCTCTATTTGTCCCCCTTTTCCCGCACGTTGCTCTTTCTCATTCTGTTGCCTCTATAGTCATTGGGTTTCCTCGTTGATCTTTGTGATTCGATGTCTTCGTTGCTCTTTGCTGCCGATTGGTGATTCACTGTCCTTGTTGTTCTGTGTAACTCATTGCCTCTATTCTTTGCTCTTTTCCCCCACCAGTGGTATTCATTGTCCTCGTTCCTCTTTGTAAGTTTAGCTATAGAGCTTATTCATTGTCCTCGTTCCTCTTCGTAAGTCTGGTTATAGAGCTATCTTGTCCTCTTCTCCTTCAGTTGCCCTCTCGCGGTGAGTATTTTCCCTCTGGTTTCTTTATAGAGCAATGACTCTATTCCTTTACTTTTTTCCTCGTTCCTTCTTCCTCGCTCTTAATGAATTCATGCTCTATATCTCGCCTTTTCCCTCTCAATTCCCCTCTTTAGTTCGTTCTTTTCCCTGTCACTTTTTACTACTCTATGTCCTCTACTCGCTCTTTATCCCTCTCCGTTTCTGTTCTTCTCTTTCAATTTCCCTCTCTATCCCTCCGTTGCTCTATCTTGGATGGTCTCCCTCTATCACGACCTCCTCCATCGAGGCGAACAATTCCGAAGTCGGCTCGGTTCGGAATACCTCGACCGACTTCGTTGCCAGCACTCACGGCCCTCTTTTTCCCTCTCCTCTCGCCCCTCCGGATGTCGCAGTGTTATTGGACTCTCGACGGGAATTTAAATTTGTTCTGCAATTGCGCCACAAGACTACAGCGCCATCTGAGCCTCTCTCTCGGTCGAAAAGACCGAAGCTGAAGGCGCGTCCTTTTATCGGCCGGTTTGAAAGTCCTGTTTCATGTTTTACCTTGAAATAGGACTTTCCTTTATCCTTCAATGGAAGGATTTTCTAATAGGAGACATTTTAATGCTGCTGGAGTTTATTTCAATATTGAAATTTTACAATACATATCTCCTTTTTGTTTGAAGTAGAACAGTTTTTTAATTCCAGGAGTTGCTCAATTTTGGAGCCTGTTTTAAGTACTTCAACGGAATTGAACGTAAGATGATTTTTCTGGGTTGATTAATATTGGTAATTTACGTAGAAAAATATATTTAGTTATATGAACTTGTTATTGAGATAGTACAGGATTTTGTTACAAAGGGAGGATGAAGTTTTTATTTTATAAACTGTTTATTGATAGGAGAATTGAATTTTTTCTTTTGAATCGAATACAAGTGCGCTGCTGTCATAGCGCCATGCCGTGGCTGCGTGAAATAAATTTTACAATCGTAAGCGTGATTTTATCTATGTCGGTAATTCAGTTTAGAAGCTGTTATCAACTTTGATAGCTGTCCCGCGTTTGATAACGGACTAAATTGAGCACCGAGGGAAACAGCCAACTCCTTACTTCAATTTGAAGTGCTCATCTGTAATTTTGCCACTCTCGAAATTGAAGTACACGTCACACTTATTAAAATTAACATATTAATAATGCACAAAGGTTTAATTAATTAAAGCTCCATGTTTTTTATACTTCTACATATCCACACAAATTTCTATTAATTTAAAAAAATATTTGCACCGATGCATTTATAATTTTTTATCATTTCTCGGCTAATATGCAAAAATATATTTAAGTCGCGAAAATGTTAATGTTTGTTGTATTTGTTGTCTCGCTATTGTTTATATATTTAATGAAAAAAATCACCGATGAAATAAATTTGTAATATGGGAATCAAAATAATTAACTTTTGAATTATACTTTTAAATATCAAGATTTCAATAAATAATTTTTATTTGTATTTGCAGGTGCAGTTTACACCTTGCAATTCCGCAAAGAGGAAAGATCATTGAGTCAGCTGTGTCCGCCAGATTTCCAGAGATGACGCCACATGGCTCGTCGAAGTTGTCGAAGTTGTTTAAATTATAAAATTGCAATTACACATCTGATTTCAGTGTATTATCGCCGCGACTACGGTGATTAAGAATATCACGCGTTTAACTGACCGAAGTTATACGTCCCAATAAACGTTAATTAGCGCGAGCGCAATTACGTTGGACATCAAAACGCGGTTGCATCGTTCTGATCTGTGGAGCAAACGTAAAACGTGTCGGCATCTTTTGCAATTAATTTTATTCGTTGCAAATAGCCAATATAATGAAGAAGGAGATTTTTACTACGTTTGAAAGTGGCGTGCTTGTGATTTTAAGAAAAATTATTGCAATTATAGTTTAGTGTTCCCTTCATGCATTTAAATTCTAATATATTGTTAATTGCAAACAATAAAATTTATCATCGACTAGTTACACTTCAGTTTTGGATTGCGTGTTCAGTTATTTGCTATTAAATGACTATCAGTTCTGTAATTACGGTTTAGTTGTTATCCTTTCTGCAAAATCGATCCACCACGTTGCAGTGCGTTGAAATACAAAATAATTTATTAAATTTCTTTGCCATAGCTTCATAATTACTAGGATGCAATTAATGCGATAAATTTTCATCGATTAAGTAACACTATCTCCATTTCTTGCACGATTCGCTGTACTGAAATAACTGTACTAACACTCTAAATGAAATTCCCATAAAATAACCTAACCACCTCCACACATTAAACTCATCTGATCTATCAATTAAATCAAATTCTGTCTTCTATCTTCATTCGACTTGTTCATTCATAAATCAATCTAACCGAATCACACTTCAAAAATCGAAGTTTCGCGCGTGCACTTCAACGTCCTCTTTCCCTCCTATCGAAATTCAAGGGCAAAGTTATTTTAACAAGAGCCGAAGAAATTGACCTTCAGCTCGCTCGCGTACGTAGTAGCGAAGTTAAATGCATGAAAATAAATTGGAAGACCAGCCTCGGGCTGCTGTGCCGGGTATTGTCTCTGGCGTCTCGATGACTAGTTATAGTTCGACAACTTTAACTTGCCTAGATAGCGGCGGAGCTTTCAACCACCTATTCGCGCCATTTGTTTTTGGAATTCTCAACCTCCTGAGGTAAAGCATTCAAATATTTTTACTTATTTGGTTGGAGAAAAGAGAATATCTATTCCCTCCAAAGGGGGTATCCTCCTTGGTAAAGAAAAATGCTCAACAAGGAAACAAGGTATCATTTAATAATTGATATATATTCAATAATCGATTTTTTATATATTTAACCCCTTGACTAATGATAGCGCCTACAGGAGATCGATGTAATTAGGCTTTTTAACACGGAGGACAATTTTTAAATTTGTAATATTCATCGTAACTTGATCCAGAGAAAAAAATATTGTTTTAATGTACTGAAATTCAGGTTTTTAATTACTGAAATATGTTTACGCAAAAAAGCATCCCTACCCAAATGTTTACGTTCTCAAAGTACTTCCATCCAAATTTCATTCCTGCCATATGGTACGACCAGTGCGTCTCACACCCCCTCAAGGGGTTAAGGTGGATCCCCCAATGTGGAAGGGGTAGTTCTACCGGAGTATATCCACCTTTTATTATAATACTATTCAAAATCTGCTGCATACGCCAATGTCCTCATTCCCGACACCCAAACCGCGCTCTCTCCCTTGCTCGGATACGCAGCGTTCTCTCTTCAGCCTTTAATTCGATTTGAATGTGTAACTCTTTTATCGAATTGCGTAGTAGAACGTTAAAATACCGCCACGTACACGTGAAAGAATCCATGGCCCTTGACGCCTGACGAATCACATTAACATTCTTTTGTCTAGTCAAGTTAAAGTTGTCGAACTATACTGAGTTATCCCGAATCGAACGCCTGGAGGGAGCCAGCACTCGCGTAATAGCCCAGCCTGCTGCTGATGCTGCTGCTCGGGGAACCGTAATGTCATAATAGAATAGCGATGTTAGTAATACCATCGCGATGCACTGGCGTAGCCAACCGAGCGATTGCTGGTCTGGGTAGCCACGAAAGAGACGGAGAGACTGCGAGAGGGTGAAACAGATGCTCAAAGATACCGCGAGGGTGGAGGATGAAGAATGATAGTTGGACGGATAAAGACGGATAGATAGAAATAGGTAGATAGGACAGTGACAGGTAGGCAAATAGATAGAACCAGCTAGATAGAGGGGTTGCGATAGATGATCAGAACGAGAGAGTTAGCTAGAGGATGAAACAGCGAGAAATAGATAGACAGACAGAGACAGATTGGCAGATAGAGAGACAGCGATAATAGACTGATAGAGATAGATAGATAAAGAGAGACAGAAGAAAGGAGAGAGAGAAAACCACCCCAATTTGCATCACATTGTGTACTCGTTACGCCTTCGTCTGGCTGCGTCTACGTGCGGCACCTCTACGCACGATACCTGCCTCAATCGCCCCGTGGACGTCGGCGTCGGCGTCGGCGCGTATCGGTTATATCCCGACGGCAAAACCGCCGCCGTTCCAGCAATCAGCGCCCTGGGAGAGCCGTGGAAACCGCGGAAACCCCTAACTCGATTATCGTTTCTGGCATCGTTATCGTTATTAGCCGCTCCATCGCCTGGCTATCCTGCAACGAGCGGAGACCTCGATGTTCAACCTCGGCTAGATCATCTCTACTTTTTCTCTTTCGATTTTAGCAGAATCCTTTTCACGATTTTCTTCGATGTCTTCTTGGTCTTCTGTGTGGATAGGTAGATATTTGCAAGATCTTATTGTATTTTTCGTGTTGGCGTGGCTTTTTTTTTTAGATGTCTTCGGATGAATTGGATTTGGCTTGGTTCGAATGGTTGGTAAATTTTGGAAGTTGAGATTTGTGATGGAATGTGGTTTCCTGTGGGTTTGCTTTTATCGAACTTCTTATTTTCTGTGCTCTGTAGTTCTATCACGTATTGTCGTAGTGTGATGAGGATGTTTCTTGCTTTGAATCAATTTTCTTACTCGGTGTTTCTTATCTTTGTTGGGGTATTCTATTAGTTGGAATTTTTAATATGTTCTTCTTTTTCCTTTTCCTATTTATGATTAATATTGAGTCTTTCGTGTTTACTTAGTTCGTAGAGTGTTCTATTCTTGTGTCTTCTTGAGAATTGATCATCTTCTTTCTACCACTTTTTCCACGTGTCTTTTCTTCTTCAGCTTCCAAGCTTGAGTAACTATTTAGTGCTTCTGTTAGTTGTAGATTTTTTGTTTCTTCTTCTTTCTATTTCTTGCTTTTCTTCATTTTAATTGTTGTCAATTTGCTCTTTCCATTGATTCTTATATTATGTCGTTCTTCACCTTTGCTCCTTCGATTTCGTCGTCTTCGGGTTCTCCCTCCAACAGATTTCGTCACAGCTCAATCTGATTACACGCTTTGTCAAAGCTTTAGCACTCGAGAATCGATACCTTCCCATCGAGACCGAATTACGGGCGACCGAGTGATCGATCAGATGCTAACTTCATTCTGCAATTGTGTTTTCCTGAAATCCAAGGATCCCCGTGCGGCATCGGTCGAATTCGCGATCGGTTGAATTACCTTCTTCGCGAGGAACATCGAATTCTAGTTGGAACTTTCCACGTGTCTCTCTTTAAGAAACCTGATTTACTAATTCGCTTTTCTAACTCCAAGGATTGTTCGTGGTGTTGTTTTGTTGATGTGTTTCCTTAAAGAGAAAGTCAACGACTTATTGGCGTAAATTAATCCTTGTTGTTCAGAAATTTGATGGCATTAACTCGTTGCAGATGGAGGAGGGAAATTTGTTTTTGGAGTGGCAAATTTAAATTTACTTAGTGGATTTTATAAAGAATTATAAATAGCTAAATATTATACTGTTAATGCTAATCTGAATATTAAATTAGAATTAATTATGGTACTATTCAATTAATTCTCGACTGCTAGCATGGACATGGCAAATAGATTTACCTACATTTCTAACAATTATCGCAGAGTACGACTTAACTGTTTTGTTCATTTTTAAGAACTAATTATCACCAAAAGTGTGATGTAAAAATACATTTTAATTTCAGCATATTTTTCATCGATTGATGATCATGAAGTAGAGTATTATAGTTGAAAATCTATCGAATTACATCGTCAAGTGGGTGTCCAAAATGATTCCACCCCTTCGAGACAACTCAGGGTAGCGTGGACGAATAAAAATGTAACGGAACACCCTTACTTATCCCCCGAAGAAATGACGCTTTGATCTTTCTCTCTCCCGCTCCCTTTCCTCTTCGTTCCACTCGAGAAACATCCCTCGATTCGAGTTTCATCCGTCCGCGCCCCTCGAAATATCAACTAAACGATAACTGTATTTATTATTCATCCGGCTGCCTCTTCTACCGTGTTCCACCCGTGCCGTCAATTTTGCAAAGTAGTTTTTCAAAGAATTCTACGAGCGCGGTGCATCGATATCGATATTTCGAAGCGGAGAGGGGATGATGCGAAGGATGAAACGAAAAGAGCCAAAAATGAGTAAATATAATGAAGTTGAAAAGTGAAAGAAATTGAATGAAGAAAAGAGGGAAGGAAATGTGGAAAAGTGTACTGTGATTGAGACATAGAAAATAGAAGAAATTAGTCAAATGGGGTGAAAGTGTCGAATAGAGACTTATCGTGAGTAACAAATAAAAAAAAGGAAAAAACAGGAAAGAAAAGTGACAGCATGAAAAAGAGTGATAAAAAAAGAGACACAGATGGAGGAAAAGAGAGACGAAGATTGTAAGAAGAGCGAAAGAAAAAGGGGATAAAATATTTCGCGTGCGCGAAGTCTCTCGGCGATTCAAAACGTGCCACTTATAGAGGAGAATAACTTTTTCTTTACGTCGAAATTACGCGTAAGTTGGCGGTTTGCGGAAGACCGAGGAGATAAGAAGACCGAGGCAATTTTTTGTTCTGAGAAATACACGGGAGGTTTACTTTCCCGGAGGATCATCGTTCCGTATTAAATAGACAAAAAGGAAAGAGATCTCTGGCATACGGAAAATCTCTTTCGCTTAGTCAATAAGCAGAAAGGCGGAGGAGGATCTTTTAACTTTTACGTAACTCTCTTTCGCGTTCACTTCGAGCTGTTAAATCGAATAGCATTTCGAACGATTAGTCGAATCTTTTTACGATTCATAATTACTTTAAATAGAAGTATTACTTTTGACAATGTCCATGAAATATAATTGAACGCAAAAAATTTATTTTATTAAAAATGACTGCGTTAGAAAATTGCAATTAAATTTTCTTTGGTAGTCAGCATTTTGTTATTAAACAATATGTAGTTGTAGAATCGGTTACGAAATATTTCTCTTGCAAATTAAACAATTATAAATAATTATTTGTATCGAGACTTCTCTATATATGTCCAGTCACAAGTCAAGAAATTTTAAATCATTACAAAGAGTATAATTAAATCAAATAATTTCTTTATAAATATTTCCCCGGGACTGAAAGTACTATGAATGTCATGTTATTAATATAAATTCTTGAAGAAAATTAAAATAGTACAAGAAGTAAAATTGAATTGACAAATAATCCAAACGTCTTTTAATTTTCATCCCCATTTCTGTGACCTGAAGTAAAATTGTTGCCATTTTAAATTCGATTATATCGTCACATGAATATCGCAGGTGAAATAAAGTACACCGAAAATATCATAGAGCAAGGATGCTTTTAAAGGCCTATCATGTTGGAAATAATTCAATCGGCACCGGAGACGCAGCAGTTTCATTTTCGGAATGAAGCCACCGAGCGGCGTATTATGTTTAATCTTTGCTTTGTCTCTCAAGTGAAACCTACGAAACGTCCTCGAAAGCTCCAACGGGATAACGAAGATCAACAGCCTTTTATCTTACCTCCTACTTGTCTTCCGTTTTCTCTAAGGTTGTTTTTTCATTCATCAAAACTCTAATATTCTTTCCGACAAAAAGCTTTAAACTCGAACGTTGTTTAAAGATAATATGTCCATAGGATTTTATAAATGTGAGTTATTCCTCGAACTATTCGTATTCAATTTTATAATGACACATTAATTAATATTATGATACTTGTAATATAAGTAAAATAAATTATGTACGACACTAATCTACCTTTTGTTTTCCTGGAGTTGAATTTTAAGGGGTAGAAATGCTTCTTTGAAAAAGTGCAACATTTTTTCATTGTAAATTACCTAATAAATGGTCAGAGATACGAAAAAATGATATGTTTGAATATTATTATCCCTTGATATCCATAAAAGAAGTTAAAAATGTTGACCCTTCGAAAGAGCCTTAACCTAACCGTTGTAAAATGATTACTAAAAGTGGATGACCAATTTCTGTAATACTAAATTAATTGTAATATTTTTCATTTGGTTGAATATATATGTATGATAAAATTAATAAAAAATTTTCATGAAACTCACCACATATACCGTTCAAACTCTTCACCCCAAGATAGGGGTGCGTCGTCCTCCCAAAAATGTGTCACAAGTTCGCAATTTTCCATCGTCGGTCTGGGTAAAAAACAATTAACATATACAATTATCTGCTCTACTGGTCTCTTCCTTTAATTTCTCTTTTCGCATCAACTTTCTCTGCACCCTCGGAACAGCGAGACGAGACGACAGCGTTGATCCTCTTCTCGTCTCATGCTCCCTCTGTGTCCAACTCCCCGAGGATGAAAGGGATCGTATGAGAAAGAGATATGGATTGACACTCGAATTCCTCCGGTAAAGGATCTTTCCTTAGCACGGTCATTTTTCTTATCCTCCAAGGAGAGGGGGTCTCGCGTTTTAACAAACTAGATTCATCAAATTTGACACCGATCGTCTATTCACGGCTGCTTGATTCCTTTTTCTGGATTTGAGACGTCGAGGAAAGGGATTCCACAGGCTTTTGCTCAGGAAACCGTCGATCTTGCTGCTAATTTTAACGTACTGCGTTGAGTCGATGCGATGGTTTCGAGATTTTGGGATGTATCAGTGTTTCATGCCTGAAACATATTAGAAGTGGAAAGCTGTAGTGAATTTTGCATGGTTGATTGATTAATTTCATTCGTTAAGTGTTACCTTGCGAATGTTTATACGAATTTTCATTTTTGATTGTGTTTCCCTTTACCGAGCAGCTGTACTGTGTTTTAATAGAATCACAAGAATTATTTAGATATAAACAGTTCAATTTCCCATAAGTATATGAAAATTAGAAAATGAAGCAATATTGCATGTTTAAGACGTTTTTTCAATATTATTATTTCTTCTAAGTACTTCTACTAAAATCTTAGCAACGTTTCTCTACTGCAATGTAATATATTAATTCTCATCACTAGACTGCGGATGTTTATGCAAATTTCGAGTTTTACAAATGCAGGTGAGACAGGAAAACCTATCTAGGGATTTATTGCACTCAATAAATATTACAACAAATACCATACTTTGAATATTTTAGATATATTTTTATATTATGTCCTTTTTGTATATTTTAGCCGTATTTAATTTGTCATATTGTCTGTTCATCACTTAAAATTTTGATTCCAAAATTCACTAACTCTTACACAAGTTCCTATTTTAATATCGACACTGTATAAACTAAAAACTCCAGTCAAGAAATCTCTAATTACAAAATTACTTGTACGTTCTTGTTTGACAGCAAATCCACCCCAATGCATAAAAAAAAATCGAAGAGAAATTCGAAAGGAAATACAGCAGGAAAAATAGAAAAAAAATGCGAACGAATATCGTGTTTCCTTTCGAGCTGCCAGCTCTCAGAGATGTTTGATACAGTGACACGAGAAACACCGTGCTAAATCATCTGTCGCCCCTAAGTTCAGCCTCGTAACACCACGGGGAACCTTAAGTCTCCGGCTGTCTGTCTGCCGTCACTCAGGAGCGCTTCTGCCACACTACCAAGCCACCCTACGTGCCCTTTCTCCCTTAAAACACCGTGTTTACGCCTAATCGCATTTCCTGGCGGCAATTTATTAAAAGGACACCTAACGTCTACCTTGATGATCCATCTCGATGCTGGATTTCAACTTAAAGCGCGATTTCTTCACGTCCCTCGGTTCTCCAGTGCTCGCGTTACCGAGTTTTATGGTGAAAAGTTTTACGGCCTGACAACGAGTTTGCGTGTTGGGTTGCAAGTGAATCGTTGCACTGAGTTTTCATTATTTTAGAAAGAACTTTCTGTCCGTTCAAATGTTTGTTAAATAAAAGACGGCGAGACAATTTTGTAAATGTGATCGTTATTTTTGGAGAACGGGGTAAAATATTGTTAAAGGGATTGATTAATTATTGACTTGGAGGATTGGTGATGTTTAAAGTATTCGTTTCAGAGTTTAAGTTTGTTCTACTTGTTCTATTGTCTGTTCAAAATTTATGTTGGAATTTATGGAATGTAGAAACTTATTCAGCTACATATAAATAATACCCAAACTTCTAATATATCCATTTTGAAGACTAATCACCACGCTACCAAAACCACCCTCTCAATTACTTTATCATCATCGTTTTATCAGTTTCCACGACTACAACAAAGAAGTAGAACCTGAAAAAGATTCCCGCGATATTCCTGTCACGGCTAAACCGCAGGACAAAGAAAAAGCTCGTGAAGCGGTAGTGGGTGGTAAAAAGGTTGACCCAATAAGGGATTATTGCGCCCAACACCAAGTAGCAGAGGTGGAAAAGGGAAGGAAGAAGAGAGGCGAGAAGAAGGAACAAAGCGGCCGAAGGTAGAAGTTGATCCGTTGCAGGGAAAGAATTTCATCCCTGCACCCTCTCTTGTCGAGCAACCCTTCGATGTGGAGGGTTTCAACGGCGGCATCGCCACTGGTAGAACACCACGAGCCGGCGCTACCACCACCACCGACGAGATCGGGCGCACCACCACCTTCTACCCTTCTTCGTTCTCTTTCTCCTCCGTCTGGCTCTTTCTCCTCCATCCCGGAGGCTGGCTGACGTTCCCGCAGGAGGAACATGGCTCCCAGGCAGGATCCATCCATCCACCCTCTCTCAGCCCCTCACCCCGGCCCGTTTTCTCCGACACCCCCACCCGGACCGGCTGGTTGGCCCCTCGTTGCATTTTAAATCAAAGCCCCGGAGGTAACGCAATCACCAGGCATCACGACGCTTCCACAATTTTCTACTTTAAGCTACTTTATGTATTAGTACCCCACCCTCTCCGCTTTCCTTTCTGTCTCTCACTTTCTCTCTCTTTCTCTTTCTCTCGTCCTCTCTCGTACTCTGTTCTTTCTACAGTAGAAACATGTCAGTCTTTTTCTCTCATTCAGGAGCTCTTCCTCTTCCTGGCAGCCAAGGCAAGCAAGTCCTTGCTCTACCACTGCTACATTACTCCTCTCCTCGTCGCGAACCTCCCCCGATTTTGAGTCAGTCTTTTACACTCCGGTAGATCCTCTCGCACCCCCGTGTCGAGTACCCCCGTTGGTTCGGTCGCCACTGCCTTCCCAACCCCCGTTGGCGGCGTAACGAGGTTATTTTATTAAACAACCTCCGCCAGCCTGCCGACGTCCCTGGAATTTCGGACTGGACTGAAACATCGGCATGGAAGAGGGATGTTAACTGCGGATGTTCGATGTGGAGGATACGGTTGATGTTTCTGAACGAGTAGCTGAAGAGCTTTGAGAGAAAATGGGGGTGCGAAGTGACGTGTCGTTGTGGTGTAATTGTTTGGCGTGGTTTGAGGTGGAGAAGTAAACGAGAAGAGGCTATGGGGGTGAGGAGGTGAAGGTTTGAATAATGTTGTAGTCTCGATGGGTTGGGAATGATTTAAAACAGTAAATTTTAAATTGGGGGGCAAAGATTTGGTGACACAATCTATGAGATCAAGGTCAAAGATCGGAGTGCCTTAATCATTAATTAACCCTTTGCGGACGGGGACATTTTTGAATATTGACAGATAATCATTTATTCGGCATTCCGAAAGCACCATTTTATCAGAAATTTGGGTTTTTAACGTATCTGAATTATAAATTACTCCACTTTTAATTATATCTCACCGGTTTTATTTCAATTTTTCAATTTAAATCGTGTATACATACAGTGATAAACTGTAACTATATTTTTTCTGAGACCGCATATATGCGTTGCTAGTCCGCAAAGGGTTAATATGTTATTGCTTAGGTGGTTTAGAATCGCTAATGCAAAAGATGAAGAAGTAATTGAGAAGTAACGAGGCGGGATAAAGATGAGCTTGAAAATGCAACGATACAAGAGTACCTTTGAAGAAGTGAGTGTAGATTTATAAGGGATGAGAAGAATGCAAGTTGATAAGGCGAATTGTGTGGTTAAGAAGACAAATACTTTATCGTGTTTTATATGTCTCAGGTGGACTACATGGGAATGTAATCTGCAGAAATAGATTGGTTGGTTTAATGTGAGTCCTTTGAACGCTCGGTTGCGTTTAAGCCTTGGCTAGCGATAATATTTCACCGTTGAATACAGTTTGTGTAAATTTGCGGCTATCGCAAATACAGCTTGCACGGAGAGAACCGTGGTGACTCGAATTGTGTCACCACATTGAAGATAAACTGTTTCAGTTTGTATCTTTGCAGACCGTCAAATTATCACATGCAGATTATAACAAATTGATGCATTAATCTTCTCTTAATCCCCAGCTAGTGAAGCAAATTAAAAATTATATTTACAAAAAATACTAAACCGTTTATTGTAAATTTTCTCTAACTAATAGAGAATTTATTTATAATTTTTAAATCCCTTCAGCTTTCACTCCAAGACGATCAATGCAAAATACTAGAGTATCGGTACCTTTGACGAAATATATTTGATTCTCAAAATACGTTGATTATTAACACTAGATTTACGGATGTTGATTATATCTATTTTTCTAACGTGGGCCAATTTGACTCGTACAAGAAAATTGAAGTTTTTTGCAAAGAAAATAATTCCAAAACAAATTTAATTGAACGATTTATTATTAAAAAATTAACCAACCAATATACTATATATATAGCAATCAAAATTTGAATGACCCAAATTGGCTCCGTAAATCTAGTGTTAACTGTCAACGTGCCAATAATAAGTTAAGAATTATTTTACAATTTTTTACGAATTTTCACCAACAGTGTTTCCCACAAGTATAGTTGCCTTTACGCTATTATTTTAAAGTCTGCAACCAAGTTTTACAAGCTGTTATTCGACGTTCCCGTGAATGAAACCATCGTCGTAAAAGTACAGAAAAACTGTGGGACGAATAACTGGATATTTTGGTACATCCTACATCAAGTGGAACCGACAAGGGGATGAGGTTCTCGAATAGTTAGTTATACGCGGTCTAGTTGCATTGTACGCGGCATGTAGTTCACAAGCGTGGCGCGGTGTAATCCAGTCACCACCTAACGCGATTACTCTCCTAACTCGGCCTCTTGCTCTTTCCCTTTCTCCCCTTTTCTCTTTTCCTTTCGCCCTTTTCTTCGATCCTTCTCTTCTTCATCTTCTACGTTTTCCACCGCTTCCCTTCTGATCTTCTCATTTTCCTTCATTGCTCTTCATCCTTTCCAATTTGTCTGTTATCTTCGTCTAGTTTCTACTCTTCTTCTGTTCTTAATTCTATTTGAGAGTTTCCCTCTTCCTAGCTTATTATTTGTCTGCGTTTTTTAAATTTTTATTCTGATGTCTTTGATATCATTGGATTTGTGGTGTCTAAATATTTAAATAATAGTTTATTTTTTATTCGCCATTTTTATAAGGTATTTTATTTTTTATTAATTTTATCTTGCTTTAATCTTCTAATTCTATTGTTCCACTTCTGTTTGTAGATTTGTATTCTACTTCTTATGTACTCCATCTTCTTTGATTTTATCATTCCTTGCCCTATTTGGTCGTCTTTATTGTTCTGAAGTTTGACTATTCTCCGCCCGGATATCGAGGGGATCTCAGGGGGGTTGATGGAATCAAATGGAAAGAGAATACCTGGACGTGTGTAAGTGCGTCTTCGTCATCATGGGAATTCCGGTATTTTTGCCAAGGATACGAGAATATCTTGAATTTCTCGCCGAGCAAAGATTCGATAGGGTGCCAAATTGGAGAGAATAAAGATTGGACAAGATCGCAAGAAAATACAGATTTCCAATCTGTCTCCATTACAGTTGATATCCAATGATTTTCTTTTATACGATTTTTTCCTCCCTCTTCTTCTAATCTTATTTATTCCCTTATATCAATTTATAGTCTTGAATTTCATCTAATATCGTTTGTCATTTTAATAATTATGAAATTCAAAACAAAGCATCAATATTACTTTAATTCTCTTTGAAAGTAATGATCATTTTCCATATCTTCCTTCATGGTCACGCAAAAATAAATAAAAAAAATTGCTACAATAAATCATCAAAGCAGAAAGTAAACCACCCATACAATCCTCAACAAAATTTATCACGCCAATCCTCAAAACCTCCTCAACGCACGAATCATCCGCAACAAACAACCCCTATTTCGCTACATCCACCAGCCAGCCCGTAACTCCACTTCAAAAGTGGCATTTGGTGGATGAGAAAAAAGGAGGAAACCGATGGCAACGTCGGATACATTCGCGAAAATGCTATTTATATTACAACAAGTAGCATCTTTCTCCGTGTCTCTCTCACCAATCACCACAGACGACTCGGCCCGTTTGTCCAACCACTACCACAGCGTTAGAGAAACGAGTTCCGAAAAAGCGCCAAAGAGGAAAGGTTATCGAGGTAAAGAAAACTGTGCGAAAGAAGCAAAGTAGAAGCAAAAGAGGATACTCTGCGAGGAGGAGTCAGTAGCTGATACACACGAGAATCACTATGGACGGGGGGTAAACACGATTTACACCATGACGACTATTGCCCCTCTCTGTTTCTCTATCCCTCTCCATCTCTCTTCCTCTCTCCTTTTCTCATCCAAAGTGCTACGCGTAGCTACGAGGGTGAGTTACAACGCAGGGAGACACTCTCCGGTAGCGAGGTAGGGATGTTTGTACTACGCGTTATTTGGCCAATAAAACCACGTGGTGGATCCACCACCCCCGCAATGTAGCTGAAGATGAAACGATTCAGCTAGATGGATGAAGAGAGAAAAGCAAATTGAAACCACGCCTTGCGAGTTGCTCGACGCCTGCGTGGTTCCGCCTATCGAGCACGCTTTCCTCGGCTATCGTCAGCGGGGACGATATCGTCCGCGACATCGTACGCGACACACAATCCAGCTGGGATCCTCCTGGACAGCTCGAAATCGCGATTACACTCGGCTTTTTCGATCACCTTCGAGAGATTTCGGTGAAGTCTACGTAGAATCTGATCAGCTGGGTGGAGAACAGTTTGATACGCTGTAGATTTCAAGTAGAATTTCGGTATGATAAGGTCTCTTGACATTGATAGATAATAATTGAAAGATATGAAGAAGATTGACGTCAAGAGATTTTCAATTTGATGATGAAGATTGTGGATGGATGGAAGATTGAAGATTGATTGGAGACTGATGGGATTATTGGATGGAAACTGATCTTTGAGGATTGAGGAAAGGAGAATTGAACGATAGAAGGATAAGATTTGTAGTTGATGTTTACCTGGAGGAAGTTTGAGTTTTTGCAGTTGACAATTGCAATTTGTGTTTCACGAGGGAAGGAAGTGGAAGATTGAAGAGACTAGAGTGATACGAAGAGAGAACTGTAAGAGTGTTAGTGATAAAGTATTTGAACTTTGGAGGAAAATTGACAGAAGTGAAAAAAGAGACGGTTTACAAGGTCAAATCGTGTGTGGATCAAATTTTGTGTGTTCTTCTAGACACGATATTATATTTGTGATATAACTGAAGGGTTTCGAGTAATTTACGATCGGTTTAATCGGAGAAAAGAGACTGTCGGTGATCCGCAAGGGTGCGGAGGAAATTGGTAAAGTGTTGTTCACTCACGAGTCCAGGATTCTCACCCCCGGAGGTGGAAACATTTCACCCGGGGGCGCGGGGCCACCCGCGAGCCCTTCTTCGGGACACTATCATCCACCGGCGCATAGTCCACCGTTAGTCAAGGTATGTTTTTATTGCTTTTAAATGCATTTCATTTAAATATTTTATATTCAACCTTCGATAAGTCCATAAACTTGTTTCTCTACTGTTAGAATTTCAGTAACAAAAATAAACGACATTAACAAATGATAAAAGTCAATGATAAAAAATGTCATTTGTTTTGATGTATTGTGATGATACTTGATAATTGACATAGCTTATTGTGGGAGGATGATGTTGGAGGGATTTGACGTTTGACGCCAAATGTTCAGCAAAAATATTTCAAAGTGATGGAGGGTGTAATTTGTCGTTTAGTTACAATTTAAATCGTTTGGTCGAATTGGATAATATTCGGAGGAATCAACTGGTTACTCGCATTTTCATGTGATTGAAATGATTCTTTCATTTTTCTTCGATGGGAAATTTGTAAATAAATTTTAGGAATTCAAAATATACGAAGTGTCTTTATCTTTTAGAAAAAGCAAAGTGTAGAACAATTCTGCCACGTAGAATTGATTTCGTCTGCCTCCTCGTTATCCGACGGATAGGAGCTGGTGATAAGAATCCCCCTGCCTTTCTTAGAAATTACATAATTAGCACCATTTCATAATTCCGTCCGCGAACACTATTCATTTTAGAATCGTCTTATTTTAAAATAAAATATTATTTTATAATTGTCATCTAAATACACAACGTCGAAACATCGAGACTATTAATCTCACATTTCAGTATGCTTCGATCATTTCCCACTACCCTATTAAATCCAGCCTCTCAAAGTTTATCCCAAAAAATGACTACATTTAATCAAACCTCTCAAAAAATTATAGCATCCCACATCCATCTTCTCTTTAATTCTAAAATAATCCTAGTCGCAACGTTTATCCTTCCACCTGCCATAAATACTTATAAAGGTTCAAAGTGTTTTTTCCACTTCTCTCAACATTCTGTTTCGGCTACTTTTCGAATCGAAAACCGTCGGAATTCAGCACAGCATACGCAATGCGATATGCCGTCGCGGAAAACTAGCGGGTCTTTATGGTCACGTAATGACCATAAAGGTTGCCTGCTTGTTGGATTTCCACATGGAGAAAGGAAGAAATGGATAGAGTGGATAGACAAAGCAAGGGAGAAGGAAAGACAACGAGAAAGAGGTTGACGATGATGGGTATAAGGGCGGCTGTCCGGCCTCGTTTTCGTCAACCACCACCGTGAATCCCCTGGGGACTGAAGCGGCAGCTGTCTATGCTGAAGCTGCCGCTGGAAAAGCTTCTCGAAATTTAACATGGTATGATTTTTACCAAATGATTCTTCCCCAACTTTGTGTCTTCGTTTTTCCTGCGAGCTTAAGCGCAGGGATAGAAAGTCGGACGTTGAGTGGCTGGTAAATACAAGCAGAAAGGACTTTGCGCTTGTTTGTTTGCGCAATTTAAATTTTTAAATTTGTTTTCTGCTTTTCTAAATATTTTTTTATTGTGGTATTGTGAAATGGGAATATGCAGTTTTTGATGGTTTTTAAATCAATGGGGTTATGGTGTATGTGTTAGGAGAGAAATTAGTCGTGTTGTTACAAATATTTGTGCGGAAGTTATTTGCATTTGTGCAAGTTATTTGGAAGAGTGAGTTTCTATCAATAGGAAGATAATTTGCGATTAAGTTGTTTTCGTTCCTCCTCATTTAAAGGCAGAACGGCGGAGAACTTGCAACTGCGAATCACCGGATAAAATCGCAGAGTGAACTTGTAAAGTAAAGAATCCCCTGGTTCTCCGTCACTAATTAAATAGCTATAATTAAAGTATTTTACCCAGTTTCGAAGTCGCTAACACGGAAAAGAGGAACCGAAGATGTGATTCTATTAATGAACAAATAATTCACTTAGATTCGCTCAACCTCTCTAGACTATGGAAGCAATACAAGATATCGCCAGATAAAATCTATCAATAACTATCACTTCTCAAATTTAAAGAATTTTACCTCAACAAATTTGGAACATATAAACATAAATATATCCAGGAACTTGAAAAGGAAAATAAGACCCAAAGCGAACTACTACTTGCTAAATCCATCCCCTTAATTTTAATCAGATAAGTTGGAAAATCTTTCATTTTTCTCAACGCAACTAGTTGAAAGACAATTCAAAAACAGCGCAAAGTGTTAATCAACGAATTTTTCGCGCCTAGAGCAAAGCGAAAAATCATGACGCGAGAAAACGAGCCGAAGGGCCCTGCGGCCCTGCCAATACTCTCGCACACGCGCCCGACACTTTCGCTCTGATTAAGCTTAATTCATTCTCCCGACGAGAAGCAAGAGAATAGAAGACGTTATACTAAAATGCTCCAACGCTGCCCGAACTGCCGGCTCGCGCTGTCTGCCGTCCAATCCTGCCAACTTAACCTCATTAATAAATTAATTAGATATTATTGTGTTGGCAGCCAGGGCGGCAGCTGCGGGCCACCTCTCCTTTCCTCCCTCAGGCCCATTTGTCATCTTCGTCTCTTTCTGCATGTCGCCTCCGAGGAGACTCTGGGATACTCTCTTTCTCTTGAGAGGGAAAGAGGGAACCTCGGACGACCGAACCCGCAGATGATGATGCTTAGAACATGCGTACGGATCAAACGGGGGAGGGTCGAGACCTGTGACGTCACTTCTTGCACGACAATGCGTATAACCAATCCCTCTACCCGCACCCATTTTTCCATTCTTATGGGCAATTGCTTCGTGAGGCCCAAAGAGATTTCCTGTTTTTATCTTCTGGTAATGTGATTTAATTTTGTGGGAAGACTTTGCATCGGTATCCTATAAACTGATAGCTTTGGGGTGGATTTGAGCGCAGTTGCTCTGTCAGGCCCAAAGATACTTTTTTTTATTTTCTGGTAATGTGATTTTGAGGGGAGACTTTAGATCGGTATCTTATAAACTGATAGTTTTGGGGTGGATTTGAGCGTAGTTGCTCTGTCAGGCCCAAAGATACTTTTTTTAATTTTCTGGTAATATGATTTAGAGGGGAGACTTTAGAGCGGTATCTTATAAAATGATAGTTTTGGGGTGGATGTTGAGCGTAGTTGCTCTGTCAGGCCCAAAGATATTTTTTTTCTATTTTCTGGTAATGTGATTTTGAGGGGAGACTTTAGAGCGGTATCTTATAAACTGATAGTTTTGGGGGTGGATGTTGAGGGTAGCTAATTCATCAGGCCCAAAGTTAGGATTAGTCACGAGATTGATGACGTGCTTAAAAGTGTGGAAAGGTCTTGCGTTCCATTTGGGCAACATTTTAATTAAAATATATAATTATCAACAGTTATTGAAATCAGGCAGTGATTTTTTTATGAGGGTTCTTAATGAAGTAGGATTTAAATGACAAATTTGGCGACAACTTCGAAATGCAGTTGGATTAAAGAAGCTTGAAATTTAGCGAGAATATATGGATGAAATCTGCACTCCGACGTGAAGCAATCCGCGTCGGAAGGACGTATGAAATTACTTCGCACGGAAAGATCTCAATGGGAGGCTTGAATTTCATTAAATTCAACGCCCTTCATGATCGCATCCATAAGATCGCTTGATAACTCTATCAGAAATAATTTCCCACAAATTTCAAAATAATAATATCCAAACATAATTACAGATTTCCAACATTCTCTTCTCTAAATATAAAATTTCCACAGCATAATTTTTTTACCGAAGAAGTCTCAAAGTATGTCATTAAATCTCCATAAATTTGTTAAACTCCAAATCATCACTACCCAATTTAATTTCCAACCACCCCAAAATCTTCCTCACACCACCAAAAAATCAAAAACTTCTACTTCTCTAAAAATAAATTCCCAAACAAATTATCAACCCTTCCCCTCAAAGTATTTGGATAAATTCCTAACTAAAATTTATTCCTACACCCTTAAAACTTTCTATCCCATACAAATCCTACCGTAACATCAGTAAATCAATTCTAAACAATCCCTGCGCAATATCACGCAACCCAACACCTAGTAGCTTTTTGGTCCCCACCTAACCGGAAGTGTCGAGGAGCGTTCTCCAGCGAAAGAAGATTCAAGGTCTTCCATAGCGAGAATCCTAGGCAAGGAGCTCGCGGCGATGCTCATTACGGGGGTAGCATGGCGACTGGTAATGACAAAAAGCACATGCAGCATTATCATTGCGGAGTGTATGGCATTAAGCTGTAGGGGGCCAGGATTAGGATGTCGGCCATTACCGCGCGTCACTGACCGTTTATTCTACGCCGTGCACGGTGTGGTGACTTCCTCTAGACGCGTATGTATGCCTACATAACCGGAGGATGAGGACACTCGCGAGGCCTTCGTCGAGCCTCTCGTCGAATTCACCTTTTCACGGGGAAAATGATTTTTGGAAGGGTTCTTACGGCGTTCTCCAATGTCGTGAGATATTCTTAATGTTTGGTAGAGATTGCTGTTGTGTCGATGATTCATTCGAATTATAGGCTAATTGTTATTTATGTATTTATTATATGAAAGTGGGTATTTTCAAGGTTAGTGAAAGGTTATAGGTTCTCTCTTCGGGGTGAAAGAGCTTCTACGGTGTTCTCCTATGCTGTGGGGTGTTCTGAATGTTTGATGGATATTATTGTTGTATCGGTGATTTATTGGGATTATAGACAATTTGTTATTTCCGTTTTTAATCGTGAAAGTAATGAATTAAGTTCGTTTAATTTTTGTTAAATTTCACGTTAGCTAAAGTAGCAGAAACTTGCTTGCAGTTATGTAATATAAATTAAGGATACACGGTTTGTTGTTGATATTAAAAAGTGCAATCTGATTTTATTAATACGGGAATATCAAAGGGATAGGACTTATATTTTAATTACTGCCCGATACATTAATTTTTTTTTTTTTGGAAAAAAAGTCGGGTAATGTGATTATTTCTGATTGCAGTTATTTTGATGCGCGGGAAAGTTTCTCTTGCAGATTAACATTTTTCCGCAAATGTTGTCGGATTGGATGCTCGATAGCTGATAGCCGATATTATTCGAACGTTCAAAGTGCTTGCGAACAAATTAACCGATCTGTAATTAAATGAAAGAGCTGCTGGAACGCTTGTTGCATTCGCCATCTATAAATACCGAGCGCAGCATTTTCGTCGGTCTACAGAAATTTCATTGAATTATACTGGGCAAAATTAATTGTACGAAATTATTGCTAATTATTGTGAATTATAATTACAGACATTTTACCGACAAAAATTTTACCTTATTCTATGATAAATCGACGATTAAATCGATGATTCGGTTGAACCTAAACCAATTGGATTTGTTTTAAATTCCGTTTTATTGATATTTACGGGGAACATTTATTTCTTGAATATTCAAATTTTTTCCTTCATCATTCAAAGTAAGAGAAATAAATTGTAAGCTGAGACTAGTTCATCATTTCCTGACACTTTACTTTAAGACACTTAAACTTCATTATATTTTCTAAAGTAAATTCTTTGGAAGTCAGTACATTTAAACGTTATTTAACATTCGCAATAATCGCCAAATTAATTTCCCCCATCCTTTTCTATCCATTAGCACCATTAGATAGAGTTTAATTTGAACAGATAAAATAGTAATTAAAAAACTCGAGTCATGGAGTCTCAATGAAATACTTCAGGCCGATAATACTTTAATAAACTCAGCCAACTTTGCATTAATTCCAGAGATGCCGAGTTAATCGTCCGTTCCGACTGTATCAATTAAATACGTTTGTTTTAAGCCAGTAACTTACATAATTAGCCAGCAGATTGCCATTCGAGCACGTCGCACAGATTGCGAGGAGGCAGACTGATGAGAACAAAAAAAAATCTTTCCCTGGAGATTTTTCTGTCGGCGGATCGTTATTTCCACCACGAATTATAATCTCAATCGTAGTGATGTTAATTTAAGCGTATAACAAAATCACGGTAGCGCAATAATTCTTGGAATGTACATACATTTGTGTATTAAAGTAACGCCGTCGATTCTCTGGAATATTTGCCGGCGTTATTAATGCACGTTGAATATAAATTATATATAATTAATTGCAGAATCGCAACGTAGCATATCGTGATTTCTATGATATCGTTGATTTTAAATGACCAGCTTAAATGGAAATTAATATAACTAATTTGCTTGAATATTTATTAGCGTTGGTAGATGTCAAATTGATACGAATTTAATTGAATTAATTACCGAATCGAAACACGACTGTGCGATATCTGCAATCGCCCCCGTTTACGTGTCGCAGAGTAAAGATTTGTAATGGATTATTTACATTATTCAGAATTACATGAAAAGCAACAATGAGCGCGTGAGATTTTTTAAATTCTCTTCTTTTTCCTGTCTATTCCTTATAGTTTAATGTTAATTTCACTTATGATGTAACGTTTTACACTAGTTGATACGTTAATTAAAAATTTGGGAAAAACTATTAAATTAGGAATGAATTAATTAAAATTACGATGGGGGATTTGAACTTGCGCCCACTGATTGCACGTCTGACAATGAGCTATTATCTTATTACTATAAACTCTGATAATTTTCTCTCTCTCTTTTGTAAAGTCCTTTTTTTGAAAGATGTACAGATTTTTTTCATATCGACGGTGAATGTTAAGAAATGAGTCGTTCAAAAGAAACACTTAGGTGTTGAAGCGAGAATTTTCCTGCACGTAAATGCGTTTTATCTGTCAAATGCAGTTAAACGTTGCTAATAAAGATCGTTTAAGGATTTTATTGACATTTTATGATGCTTAGTCATTCTTCGGCTGAATCAGCCGTACATGGTCGATTGTATTAAACGACACGAAATGTGATCTAATATCTATGTGCATTTTATAATACGTAAAACATTTCTACAGTAAATAAAACTTTTCTGTTAGAAAAATCACAAGAATTTACAAATTCTCCCTCTATATTCCTACTTAAGCGAATCTATTTAATGAGATACAAAACCATCAAAATAAAATAAATTTCTGTCTTTTTCAAATGAAAATATCCCTCATTCTCTCACACAGCAAAATAATAACAGTAACAAAAATACACTTTTAAATACATTTTCCAATAGCACAACTTAAAGTTCTAAAATCTACCACTCATATTCCCACCTAAATGTACTTACTACCTAAAATATTGAAATTACTAAAACTGTTATTACCTAACAAATCATACCTCAAAGAGAATCTCGAATCTTTGGCGTATCTCGCTAATTAAACTGACGTATTAATCGCAATTTCAGAATACAGCCCTTTCGGCCCCGTAGAAATGTTTGCAAAGACTTTAGCCAAGCGTGAACGTTGAAATCGAAATTGACGCTTAATCGCCGTAGCGCCACGCAGCCATGAATTATTGTCGGCGTCAGAAACGAGTTCGACGACGGATAATGCAGCAATCCCCGAATCAGGGCCTATTATTTATTCAACGCTACGTAGCCACTGGCCGAAGCTGCGAATTTGCAAATCGCATTAACCCCCATACGAGAAAAAAGATCCTATGGCTCAGCGACCCCTCTTCTTCGAGGATCAAAAGAGCCGCGCGATGCTCATTCGCTAGTGGAAGGGTTTTATCATTCCGCAATCGTTGATTTCACTCCTTTTATGAGCTCTGGTAAATGTCGGAATTTTTTAAATGCTGCTTTCGATGATATTCTGAATATTTGGATTTTTGAAAATTATTTTCTGATATGTATATGGTTTGATTCTAAGAGCGGTTATAAAGGGGTGGTTTATATGAGAAATGAAGGAATATGTAAAGTAATTAGCGTATCTTATGGTTGTTCTTTGAAAAAGCTTTGATAACATTGTGAATTTTGTTTGATAAAGATTTTCATGGATTTTATATACGATTTATTGTATGGCGTATGAATGTTTGAAAGTATGTCTCTAAATTCTATATGTTAAATTCTGGCAATTTAAAACTCTTGTAATTTGTTAATTAACAATTTTGTAAATTTAACTGCGAATGAATTTACCCGTACTTATTACGGTATTTTTTGTGATAAATATTTTATCGTTTATGCCGAGCAGAAGTATAAAAGAAATTAAATATTAGAAATATTCATAAGCGTGCTTTTGGGAATAAAATAAATTAATGGATTAATTAAACTTTGTATAAATTATGCAAAATTACCAATGAATTGTGAAATAAAGTGAAGTATATTTCTAAACATGGATTGGTATTAAATCGGTTTGTAGGGCAATAAATATTTCAAGTAGTTTAATCTCCTACCGTCAATTTGGATATTCTGATTAGTAAAATTACTTTTCGGACAATTTCTGAAATGAGACATTTCGCATTAATGTCAAAGTGCTCACAATCGGATTAAAGTATGTGATGTAAATGTATGTAAACAAGGAAGGGTGTATTAGGAACGAAAGCAGACATCCCTCGAGAGGGACACTGAAATACCCGTCAGTTTCTGATCTTCCCGTGTCTTCCCAGATATTTCCTCTAACCATGAAAAGCATTTTAAATCATTGCGAAATAGTGAAAAGCGATATAAGCATTTAAAAATAAATAAATCCTTGAATTTACTAACTGCTCAAAATATCAAAAATGTACCGTTAATAATTTAACTTTTATCCCTCACATATGATCAAACTTGCAAAACTTCCCTTCAGCCAATTTATGAAATTTTTGCTTTTAAAATAAACTCTACATTTAATTTATACTAACACAAATAAACCGAATGTGAAAACCTATCACAAAAAATACGAGAAAAAAATTTGTAAATTCCTACAAATGTTCTATCCCTCGTATTAAGAAGAAACTAGTTCAAACAATACTCCGAACAATCCTAAACCGTCATCAAAACTTCCCGACGACCCCGAAGATCGCCTACTTAACCACCAGCCTATCACAGCCCTCGAATTAACCCCATCGAGTGCATGTAAACCAGGAAGTCCTCCGACGATGGAAGCATGTCTGGCTAAAACGAGTGAAAGAGGGAGGGCAGCGGCGCGCGTTTACACGGAGAAGTGCACACACGAGGGTGGAAAGTACGTGGGCGAGAACGGGGGTATACGGGGGTTGCAGACACGCCCCCGGCCGAGTATTTCTACCCCGCAGCACGGGGGCTAGAAAGCTCCGTGAAAAAAGATAGAAAAGAAGGATTCGAGGTGAAAGAGCGAAAGGGGGTAGCGGAGGCGGAAAGTCAGAAATCGAGCGTTCCTTATATCGGTGCGCCCCCGGGGCACCCCTCCGTTTTCACCTCCCCCTTCCTCAAGGCTCCTGTTTTACGCTTTTCGACTTTTTCAAGATTTATCCTTGCCGCTTCCTCGCTAAATCGCTTTCCGGGCGAAATTTACGGTCGGGCAATAATACAGGAGCGCACCATCCGAGCTGTGGGGGTGGCGGTGCAGAGAGATCAGAGGAAGAGAGAGAGAAAGAGATCAACGAGAGAGGAAGATCAGAAGGAGAGAGAGAGATCAGTGAGAGAGGAAAATCAGAGGGAGAGAGAGAGGTCAGAAGAAGAGAGAGACGAGGGGGGTAAGTAGAGAGAGTGGAGTCCTGGGGGAGGCGAGAGGAAACTCCACCCGGCCGAGTAACAGGGAGCCTACATACATTCTCGGCACGTTCCCGGCTTCTTCTCTACCTGACTGACTGCTTCCAACTCTTCCTCCGAGTGCTACTTCCTTTACGATCGGCCCTCGACTTATCGCCGTACAACGGCAAACCTCGACCGGACCGTTTCGTGTCCGTCGTGCTTTATCGAGTCTGAGGATCGTTCGGCACCTGTCCGAGGTGAACGGAGTGGAAATTAGTGTTATAGGGTCGATCGATTTGGAGATCGTTGGACTCAAGGGTGTTTGAACTCTTTGGAGCATCTTAAGTATGGAAGAAGGAGTTAACGATGACTCTGAAGGGTGGTTTTGTTCAGTTGATGGCATCTTCAAAATATAGAGGCTCAAGAAATGACAATTTGCTTTTGGATTGTTATGTTGTTATTTGATTAAAGTATACAGGGTGGGGCATTGAAATTGATAGAGTTATGAAGTTGCTTGGATTTGGTGATTTGTCTTGTGTGTCAAGTAATTTTGTAATTTGAGAAAATATTGTGACTAGGAAATAAAAGTTGAGATTAATTTTGTTGTGTTATATGATCGTTTGGATTGAATTTTGTGTGTTCTATTTGATGCAGGTTTTGTTTTATAACGCTGAATGTTTTTAGAGAGTCTTTTTTTAATGGTAAGATGCTTCCCGTGGTAAAATTTTAAACATATTCCCTAGAAAAACAAATGCAGGACGAAATAGGCGCCCGATACAGTACCACAAAGCCGATTTAAAACGAGCCAGGTCTGCTTTACGGGAAATTCAGTTGTAATTATATTAAATCTTCATTATTTTATCATTTTCATTCTGCGTTGGCAATTCAACACATGGAAGACACTATTTTAAAGAATAATCATTAAAACTGAATTTCACGAAAACCACAATAAAGTAAAATTGAAGCTTAATGAAAATCATAATTCCAATCTAAAAACAGAGCCCTTTTAAGCTGCTTTAAAAGCATAAAGAAATATTAATACATTCGTGTCGTGTGATAATAACAATAACCTTGTAGAATATATTGAAAAATTACCTAAGTTAATGTTTCGAAGGTGAATACGTCATTGAAAACCTACTTGAAATAAACTAAGTCCCAATCAAGTATAAAGAAAAAGAAATCACAGCATATTAACACTAGATTTACCAGCGTGAAATCTCTTATATTTAAATATGTTAAATATGTACCTTAAAGCAAGGAAAATTAAGACGTGGAAAAGATGATAGATTCGGTAATTTTTGTTTTATACAATGGACAAATAATATCTATTCTACGGCTCTCTCATAAATCCGAAGAATTTTTGGAAAAAATTGTGTGCCAGTCATTTTGACTGGCTTGGTAAATCTAGTGTTAAAAATCATAACCCAGATATAACACGAGTTGCCTTCAAGCTCATTTAAAAGCTTATAGAAATATTAATACTTTCGTGTCGTGTGATAATAGCAATAACCTTGTAGAACATATTGAAAAATTAACTAAGTTAATAGTTAGAAGGTGAACAAGTCATAGGAAACGCACTTCAAATAAACTAGGCCCCAGTCAAGGTTCGCAGAGTGTACAGCGAGGGTGGCCTGCAAGGATGGTGGTGGAAATTTGGCTTATTCCCCTCTGTACTTCATTATACCACGTTTACAAGCTATCCCCACTATATAGCTTCCGTTGAGCGAATTCATTCGACTACATCGAACATGCATGGCTCTTTAAAATAGGTGATCATCATTCTGTGAAAATTCCTCTGAGCAATGAATGACACTACAAGTAAATATATGAAACGGAGAAAACTACTAATATTGTTTAAACCCTAAGATTTTTAAATTGATCAAAACTTAGTATTTGGTAAGTAGAAACTTTCACCCTTCCAGTTTCGAATTGTCAAATCCTTTGTTTCAATAAATTACTATAATTAAGATATAAAATGAAGCACGGTGTATTGTAACCCCTTACCGTACAATTTCTTTTGTGACTACCTCTGTCATAAATCAGAATTAAATTGGTAAAATAAAAATTGACCAGTGATTTTTTATATATCTTTTGATTTGAATGTGTCGTGTCTCACTGATAAATTAAATTTTATTAAAATCTTCTAATTAATTGCATTAACGACCATCACTCGTTATTGCAAGACATTGCATTAAACAAAAGACAGGGATACTCATTTCTAAAAAAAATACAATATGTATAAATTACAAGTATGACTGATGCTTCGCGGATAGTAAAAAAAATCCGTAATTAATTTTTCATCATTAACTTTGAAGGTAGCTGATTACGTGGAATCGCGGAGAGACTTATTTATTATTTAGCAGCATTTCCACACCCTAAGCGCGAGAGCAAGCGACTCGATAAATGATATAAATGACGTTCTAACGCGACAACACGACGACCAACGTCCAGTGGTCATTCGGCAGCACGTGACCATCGATTTGAAGCTGGGATTTCAGGGAAAACGGATTTAGTGATTTCAGCCGGGTCCCAGAAACAGAGAAAGAAAGAGAACTCGAAGAGCAGGAGGGTAAAAGAAGAAGAGCGGCCCATTCGAGTAACTCGAAACAGTGTTTCCCAACTTTCGATACTTTTCAACTTTGGTCTTCTTTAAAATTAATTGCCAAAATTTAACAGGTGTGCTCTGTTAATAACAGTTGTTGCAATATTAAAAACATTACACGTATAATATATTATATGTTTTGAGCTCTAAGTAATTTTTACTCTAACAATTGAAGCATTTAAATATAGTCAAGTTGACTTCCTATAATTTTTTATAAGTTCAATTTTTATTCATTCTATTTTGAATAATTAAATATTTATTACGTTAATGATTATGATCAATGAAAGTATCTTTTTTATCAAAGTACACAAGTAACTACAAAGTCCAATACAAGTTGAATAAAGTTTGCTAAAAATTCACCACCGTCAAACTTCGCAACTAATTCAATAAAATTCCAAAATTGATCTCCACCTCTCAATCTTTGTCAATCGAAAGATACTCTCCATCAGATAAACCCTACAATCGTAAAATTCAATCCGCAAACTTCTCCACAATAAAATACAGACCTTTCCACCGCAAAGGGTCGAATCTTTGAAAGATCTACCAAGAAAGGGTTTGCCCTAGCAGTCATTCGAAGGATTGGGAAACCCTGTTCTGGGGGGCGCGACATATTGGACGAAATTGGTGCATATCAAACGGGGAAGCAATTGGAATATAGCGGATCCAGATCCCGTCCCTACCGACTCGTGCTTGGTTCCGTTGGAAATGGTGCCCTCGGGGCGAAACCGGGAAGCGAAACCCTCGACTGCGCAACCCCTATCTCACCCTCGCGCCCTCCGGCTCTACCACCGCCCCCACTCGATTCTGCCACTTCTACCCCCACGAGTTTCCAACCCTGCCACGCCGATACCACGATATTATATCGTTGGGAAGCCTATTTCCTTGCAGACGTGGGTCCAAGTCTTCTCTCGTCTCGGAACGAACTTCAAATTAGATACAGACACGATGCGTCGAGAACAATGATGTGCTTAGGAAATGAAATAGTGGAATTTCGATGATGATATAGCTTGGAGGGTTGAGAATTATAATGGACAAAGTGCTATATTGTTATGGATGTTTTGAGGGTATTTTTTGTTTGAAGAATTTTGAGAATCTTTTGGATTTTGTACAGAGGAGAAGAAAGAGTAATTGCAGATTTTTTTCTTGAAGGCGATGGAATTGTTTTGTGTGAGATTGGAAGTTAGTATTAATCATGGTAGTACAAGGATTGTTTGTTTTATTATTGATTTTGATTTGTTAAAATGTTATTTTGAATTAATAAAAGATCGGGATGACCTAGAATTGGGTGATTTAAAATTGATTTTAAAAAGGGACCGGCTGAAGCAATTTATTACGTATTCCACAAACAGGACTGCAGGATAATTAAGGATTACTATTAAAGTGTGCGTCATGTCGCTAAAAGGTTTTTCGAAGAGCTCCATAATTCTGTGTATTTGCATAAAAACGGAGCCAACTGAAATATCCCGGCTTTTCTAACTGTTTCAAAGAACAGATATTTTTCGTAATTGTTACAGAGCAACAAAAGTGAATTACAAGATAGCGCTAAATAAAATTTGTTCCATCAAAAGCACATAAAATTCTTCCGCAAAAATAATTGTTTTGCACTCCTCCCATATTTTCAATGTCTTAACTTTATCAGAAAGAGAAGAGAAACAACTGCAACTCTTTGTAGGTTTCAAGCATTCCAAGCCAAGGATCAACCCCTACTATCCTAATAAACTAAGCTACAACTCAACTAAATAAATCGCCGAAAATCATTCTATAAGCTAATTACCATTATCCATTTATACCTCCATACCCTAACATTCTTTTTTCACCTACTTAATACTAGATTTACGGATATTGATATACCTATTTTTCTGAAGTGAGCCAATTTGAATCATACAAAAAAATTGAAATCTTTTGCAAAGAAAATAGTTCCAAATCAATTGAAATGAAAGATTTATTACTAAAAAATTAACCAACCAATGTATTATAAATGTAGTAATCAAATTTTGAATGAGTCAAATTGACTCCGTAAATCTAGTGTTAAGAAACCACAAACCATCAATATCTATTTTCACCCACTACAACGACCTTATACTGCAAATTTCTATCATCGACCAAAAGACAAATCTTAACCCTGCTAAAAAGCGAGTCAGATTCTCAAAACGAAGCAAAACATATCGAAAATCGTGACCTATCTCGGTTAGGACCCCAAAAACGACAGAGGAGTCTTGCTCGAGGCAGGAGTCAGTTCATAGCTGCCTCTACTCGGCGACTATGTAACCGGAGAATCAATACGATCCTCCTCCTCGTTCGGTGCACCAATTGAGCTCGTTGAATCTGTGCCCCGAGCCACGCGGTTACGTATGCCTGATTCTCACACATCCGTGTACGATAACGCGTACGTGCAATCATGCGTGTACCCACACATTCAGAGAATTTAACGCACACAAAGTCAAACGACGATCCACTTGCGATCGATGAGTGCGGCGGAGACGCACGGAGAGACGTACGCGTACCGCAGCCACCAAACAAACTCATCCGTGTAATTGGCAAATTGACAGATTAATTCAATCACTGCCAATGCTTCTTCGTCCCGGCCTCTCGTTCTCGTTCGGGTTCCCGTTAATACGTTGCTCTTCATCGATGCAGAGACGCGTTCTAGAGATGTGATCTCGTTGCTACCAGTCTATCTTTATTTCTCGAAGATGTATCCGGGAGAATTGAAATAGCGGGGATTCGCGAGGATCATCGCGAAGGATTTTTCAGAGAACAGGGATTGGGAGGAAAGTTTGGACAGATGTTACGGTATTTGCCCGAGTATTGTAGCATGGATATTGAAACTACTCAGGTGGGCGAAATGATAGTTTCAAGTCGTTGTAAATTTTTCTGAAACCTTCAGAGTTCCTTCCTTTGTTCGGGAGTTTTCTGCAGAAAAAAATCGTTGCAGAAAGATTTAATTGGCATCAATCGAAAGCCAAGACTATTAGGAAGACGTGGAAAAAGGTTTCATCACGGTCGGTCAAGTAGTCACCGAGATATTTAATTTTGAAACTGATGGTGCCCCTTTTTTGGGAGGTAAAGGGGGGACGTTGAGGAAAACTCGGTTCGGAGCAGGCTCCACTTTGAAATTTCGTATCTTGGCTTCTGATAAACGTAGGAGGATGATTTTTATGTCGCTTTAATCGGGAAAGAGTGTAGTTTAACGCGATAAAACGCGTATGTTTCAATCTTCATTTGTTTAGACGTGGGAGGCACTTCTTCCTTTTCGAGTACCTCATTCAAAAAATCATCGTTGCTGAATTATTTTATTTACTTAGTTTGAAGGGCTGAAGTTTCAGGAAGACGTGACAAATAGTTTCATCACGATTGGCCAAGTAATCACCGAGATATTTAATTTTGAAGCCGATGGTGTCCCTTTTTTGGGAGGTAAAGGGTGAGCGTTGACGAAAACTCTGTTCGAAGCAGGCTTCACTTTGAAATTTCGTATCTTGGCTTCTGGTAAACGTAGGAAAATGATTTTTATGTCGTTTTAATCGGGAAAGAGTGTCGTTTCACGTGCTTCGTGTCGAAATTTTGATCTTTTTTGAGTACTTTTTGTTGGTCTTGTAAAAGCCAGAATTGACGAGAAATTACTTAATACAAAATGGACTTAAATTGATTATTGTAAAACTGTTCAGTGTTTGATATTCTGTTAAATGGTTGTCTATTTTCAAAAAGCGGTGATATTTGTTCGTGTTCGGTCGATTATGTCGGAATGCTACACCGTTTTCGTTTTATCCTACACGCTCGGTCTCGATTCGCAGAGTGGTCGGTGGTTTTCGGTTTATTTCCCGCTCATCCATTTAGATTTGATTTATCCCGGCTGTCGAGCACCGCGGCGAGGGCCAACGCCTCGATTATCGCACTGCGGACGGCTCGGCAATTGTCACGAAAAGAAGCGTGTTGCGAAGCGACACTTTGTGTATTGGAGGGAAAAATGGGACGAAATATGTGCAGAATTTTTAGAACTCGATATTTTGACTGTATTCCATTTTCTATCCAATTTTCATCGATGTCAACTTGTGACAATAAGCAGACTAACAGTTGGATGCTTTCTAATTCGTAAATTACAAAGACAGTTAAACCAGCAGGTTTTAAATACTTTTAAAAATTAGTTATAATTATATAAGTTCGATCGATTTGTTTCTATAGATTCTTCCTTTCCTTTGACAATCACTAAATTGACCAAATTCATTCTGTATATTTCTAATATCAAAAGTTGCCACAGAATTTTGTAAAGTCTGTTGAATTTCAAGGATTTCGTTAAAGTTCGTTTTACATATGGAAGAAAAAATAAAACATAATTGAAACCAATATCCAGTGAGCAAAGAGACTAGACGAAACTGGAACGAGAAGAATACAATCAAAGCATGAATAAAATATAAGTATGAAATAATTGAAAAACAGCAAGTGTGGTATGAAAATGTAAAAAAATAAATCATCAAATTAAGAGGGTCAGAAAGCAGAAAAACAGCAAGGGGAGAGAATGAAAGGGGGTTAGAATCAGGTATATATAGATGTTCGGTGGAGTGTACATCAGGAAGGGCGTGTGCAATGCGGTGGAATCGAGTGGAGTCAAAAGTCAAATGGAGTTCGCTACTAGTGTGAAAAGACAAGAGAAAGATGAGTGGCATTGAATCAAGTGTTTATTACCCCCTGAATTCCACCCCTTAGCGTACCCGGTCTCTATCATCCTCCCCTTTCCTTCATTTCCTTATCCTCGCCTCTTCCACATCGTATCGCATAATTGTTGAGAATTGCAAGAAATATTTCATTCTGGAAACAATGAACGGTGCCTCGATTTCATTCCGGATTAATTACAATGGTTATTAGAGCGAGGAAATAGACTTGCTTGTCTAACCATTTTACATGATAATAGGACATTTGCATCGTTAAAGGGGATTCCGAATTTCGTTACTCTCATCCACCTTCGATGCAATATCCCTTGTCTGTTCCAATGAGTTTATTAATTGTGATTTGAATATTTTCATATTTTCGTTATGATACTTTTTTAACAAGCAAATAAAATGCCAGCACGTGATTCATTCCTTCGACATTTCTCTTCCATCTATTTATCACCATCCCTAACAGTTTTCCCCTCAATTAATGGCGCATCCAGGACCCTCCGCGTCGAAGAAGTATCCCACGCGATTCCGTTCCGGTCGACGAGCCAGGAGATTCCGCTTCCGGGATCCGTTCTCCGTTTGGCATGCATTTATGGCCCTTAAATGGCCGTCTTCCCCTTCGTTCAGATTGACCGCGGCCAGTGCTCTTGGAATTTGAACACAAGGGGAGTGGAACAGACATCTTGATTGTTTCGTAATAAATATCCATGCGTTGTACAACAAGCCTCTCGAATGAAATTAAATCAAACGGTGTCGTTTGCGTCATCCTTCGGGTCATAAATTCGCGTGTCTTAATACCCAGTCGAAAATCTCTCCCCGCCTCGATGCTCATCCCGTCGTTGGCGCGCATCAGTTTATCTGATTGCACCCGATAGATTGAATTAATTGTATGCACTTTAAATCGGTTATTTTCTTTTGGAATGTCCACGTATGACGCGTTGAATGTGCAAAAGTTAAATGCAGGGATACATTTTAGTTAACACTTTGAGGCACAGAAATTGAGATAATAAAATGACCAGTGCTGCACAAGAATTTTTTTTGTTTCAGTTGAATAAAGTTGGTTTATATCTATTAACAAAGTTATGTAATAATATAAATTTTCGAGGTGGGACACTTTTAATCCCGCTGTGCCTCAAAGAGTTAATGGATGCACTTGGGTACATTCAAAATGAGACCTTATTTGTACATATTTATGTGTCCTTCAGTATTCTTTTTGATAGAACTGAGATAATTAAATGAGACAAATAAAAGGAGATGTTATATAGAATTAATTTGACACGTTTAATAAAATTATCCTTAATCTCTTCAAAGCTAAAGTACCTTCAAAAATTCACCCTTCTCCATTCCTCTCTTCGAAACGATTTACCATAAGCTACCTATAAGGAAACTCAGAAATTTTTAAACCACCCCTCAAGATAATTTCCGAACTTCTAATACTTCATCTATTATATAAAGCTCAAATACCACTGATTACAATGAAATTTGGAACATACCTTCCCCTTGGGTCATAGGTGCTCACTAACAATAAGAAATGGTTTTGAAAAATTCGAAATTTTAGGAGGGGTTTTGGGGGGTTAAAGTATGAGCCAAACTCATCAACGCAGAGCCGAAACTATTTGACCTAGAAACTTGAAATTTTGCATGAGCGTTCCTTCCAGGGTATAACCACCCACTAAGAAAGGATTTTTCAAAATTCGAAATTTTAAGGTTTTTTTTAGTTTCGATTCCGTAGCGTAGAACGGGAACTTTCAGCTAGTAAAACCTATAAATGAGCCCAGTATCACGTATAATTCAATCACCTGTAAAGATCACCGTTTTAATCATGATCTCCGGTTGCTGGCGTAATTTCGTGTAGTTTGGGTGCGAGCTTACGATATAGGGGATGGTTGAGCGTACGCGAGTAAAGAGGTTAGGGCACGGGGGAGCAATACCATATGCAAAGTTAACCTCCATTAAATGCGTTAACTCGGCGACGAGCATGCTTCGATGCGCTTAACCAAAGTACATTACACCGTACTCGATGCGGTCTATAGAACGAACAAGCGCGATATGCACTCTCTGTGCCATGTTTGCGCGCGTTTCCCGTCGTTTGTATGCGTTTACTGATCCACGTATGGGTTTTACTCTCGTACATCGGATCTAATTGCTCGTCGTGATCGTCGCCGGGACGACGAAGACGACCTGATGTCGCACATATTTACCCACAGTTCGTTTCGTCCTCGATTTCTTTCCAACGAGACGACAATGCGCGCTCTTAACCCCTTAACCGGCTATGCCGTAATATTATTGAAGATGCCGATCTACAATTGTATTGTACGCGACACGATATTACGTTCTGGGGCGTGCTCTTCCCTCTTGACCCGTGCCAATCGAAATATTGCCTCGGGGATGTCGTTGCTCGGAGCGAACTCTTAAAAGCCTGGTCACTGAGACGTTGTTTGGGATTGGATGAAGATGGGGTGTTGTTTCTTTGTGTTTGAAATTCTTGGTGACATTAGAGGGATGATGTGTTAAGAATGTTGTATTTAGTTGGCTCGATTGATTTTTTTTATGGCGGATATTTACCCCTTGGTGTATGATTTATTTTGAGACTGTGTGCGCAGAAAGTTGGGTGAACTTTGATACGTTGTATAATTTAACGTTGCATTGATGGAATGGAAATAAGAATTTTGGACATTTTTTTTATTTGATGGTTTTTGGAGAACTTTGTAATTTGTGTCGTTTTATGCAAGGGTTTCACGCGTTATTGTGTAGTGGAGGGTTAAATGATGGATGATTATGTATGGTAATTAGGATTGTTATTATAATTTTCATGGTATTTCTAGTAGTCATGAAGCTGGAAATCTTTATGGAATGACAGGAATAATCTAATAATATTCTCACGTTACTCGGTACTGTTTTTATTGCAATTAAATGATTCCTATTATTTTCAAGAATACCATGGACCTCGTATGACCAGTTAAAAGCACAAATTGAATGTCCACGATAAAAATAGAATCAGCCGTTATTCCACGGTGCGACAAACGCGTTAATTGAGAGAGCTCACCAACTTCCTTTCTTTGCCCTTCACCCTTGCCTTTCGATGTCCCGCATTCTTGCCCGATGTACAACGAAGGGCTCGGTTCGTTCACAAGAGGAGATGCTTATTAAATTGTGTCATCCAGGAATAAGGGCTAACGCGCTGCATCCAATTTGTGCCGCTTAATTAATTCTCTCCAATTTATTCCCCGAGACCGACCAATAAAGAAACCAGGACCCGCCGGTCAACGAGCGCCGATGCCACCGCAATATTGTCCCTAATGAAATCTTCGTTAATCGCGTCTTCGTCAAGTTTTCCAACGTACGACGACATCGTACAATTGGAGCTCCACGAATTTCACGCAGTCGGCTTTTACTAATAAAAAATGCGGGCGTGTTCTCGATTCCTTCGATTGGCCCATTTTGATTTGAGGATTTATGTGATTTCTTCGTTAAGTTTTCCAGAGGGGTGGATTTAGATTGATCGAATGTTTCATTTAACTTTTATTCCTGTGATTATTTTTCTTAACACACAGGCAATGACATATTAATTAGTAAGTGAGGAAAAATTTTTCTAAAGTTTTGGAAGATTTGAAGTTACACTGACCCACCATAGCTCCTCACTTGCTATGGCCATTACACGAAAGGACCATTGTTTCATATGTGTTTGAAATAATCGAGACAATAATATATTAATTATTAAGCGAAGAAAAATTCTCAGAGCTATTTTACCATATGATCTTGGTCCCACTGATTGCAAATTCATCCCTTCACCTCTTTACCTACAAAGATTCCATACAGTCTCGAAAAAAAATTAAAAAAAGATAGAAAAATAAAGACTCATCTAACTTCAACTCAGTAATCCTCCCTTCAAACCTTTAATCACGATAATACATACAAAAAGGTCAACAAACATCCGAGAATCTCCCTAAATCCCCGTCGCTCAAAATCCCTAACGAGCCGTGTAATCGCAAACACAGTCGATCCTTCAATTAACACCATTATCGAATCTTCACAAGAGAAGGAATCAAGCGTAGATATCATAGCGTACTACCGGATCACTCGTTCCCCTTCAGGGTTCACTGTCGTAGCTAGAAGCAGCGAGGGTGGCGATGTCAAGAGAGGGTGGCTGCCATTCGAGAGGAGGCAGCCACGACAGACTGGAAAGCTAATTACGGAATTATCACTTTTAATTGCGATTCGTGCTATTTGCGCAATGGCGCGCTGGTACAAGTGCGATTGTCGTCGCGTGCCGAATTATTGGATGTTGACGTCATCGCTCGCCGGCACGGCACCGCTTTGCGCGTAATTGCCGACACCAATTATACTATTAACGCCGCTCTCTAATGAGCGCAGTGTTATACACTGCGGAATCTAAACACTCTGGTTATTCGATGCTCGTAATAACCGTGTTACGTTCGTTTGCGATTTTTGTTTCTATGCCTGCCTCACACCCTTTGTTTTTAGTATCATTATGAACTCTTTTGAGGGGGTGGAGGGCGTGGATCAATTTGAGGATGATAAAAGAATGATTAGGGGTGAAAGGAATTGTTGGAGTTAGATGTTTGCGATTTTTTAGTATGTCGCGAATTTAGGGATTTGGGTTTTGAGAAATCTGGCAGAAAGATATGTTGTTTAAGAATAGATATTACAATAGGGTCGAGGATTAAAAGACTATTGTTGGAGACTTTAAGTTTTGTCATACTTGTTGTAATTAAAATTGTTATGGTCATAGTTAATGGTTGGCTGTTTTTTTTTATTCAGAGGAATGACAAGAAAATTAGTGTTAAACTCTAAAAATTAATCTTTTTTTTTAAGTAGCAAAAGTGTCATGTATTTGGATACATAATTTGTTCTTGGTGTTTAAAGGTTTTAATAATTCGTCTATGGCTATCCTTCCGATTAGAAGGTCTGAGTTTCGTTAATATTTAATCAATCAGAATGTTTCGTTACGGTCGATGCGGTTTAGTGCAAGAATATAGTGTAACGGTAACACGATAATCTTACGCTCTGAGTAATTAGCGCAACAAGTAACGAGATTTCTATGTGTGTCCAAACTATTTATCGACATAACAGGACGATTATAATGCAAGTTACGTTACTCGATAATAAACAGCTAACGTAACTGTAATTCTCGTAAACTTCGTATCGATGCCATTAATTTTAAGTCCTGAATACTTCAAAACCTATCAAACCACCTCGACTTTAATTATGATTCACGATAATTCCAAATATTATATAACACTGAAATTGCCAGCCTATCCGTGCAAAGTGTACAAATATTAATTCCTTTTCTAATCCTCTCTCAGACATCAAGCTTAAGCTGACCAAACATTTATAAAAATACATAATACTTTCTATTCCATCATTTTTAGCATATACCTACAAAAATATACATTTTTACTTGACAAAATAATATTGCCCGTTTCCAACTTACAGTAAGAACTACTTCAATATAAAACGATACAAGGAAAAAAATAATTAAAAGCAAATTAACCAAGCCTATCCATCTACCTTTAAAATCCAGAATAACAACCCTAAACAATTAATACCTTCCTGTTACAAACACCAAAAAGCATTTACCTATCAAAACAAATAAATCCATTTTTCTACAAACTACTAAAATCTGCAATAATTGCATTAAACCTCTATCCCCATATAAGTAATACATCTAATCAACAAACGTGTAACATCAACCAGTATAACGAGCGTGTAACAAATCCACTGCGTGTGCCGACGTGTAAACACACTCCACTCGAAGCCACAATCCCTTGCAGGGTGTATAGGGTGCATTCGGATGGTCGCACAATAAAACACTGGCATAATGTTTCGCCCGGGTGGTTGAACACCGCAAATATACCCCCGGACCGCATGCCGGTTTATTTTCAAGGGACCAAGGACCACCATATCCGTGTACTTAGGGCCGAGGACCTGCCGGATCTCTGGCCCCCTTTCGATATGTTGCTCGAGGGACACCCGCGGGGACCCTTCGCGGATTAGCCTCGCTACATTTCGTCCCTTCTGTCGGCGCGTATGTTCGATGATTATGCAACTAACACGAGCAACCAAAGAGCTGGATATATCGGCTGATAAAGCAGGAACAATGTCTTACGAAATTGCAGTACCTGTCGCAAATGGGATAATGTGTATTGGGGGTGAGTTTTCGACAAGGTGTGTGGAGAAGTTTGAAAAAGTTTTAACGAGTTTCCTGTCAGGTGAGAAAAAAATCTTGCAGGATCGTTGAAGGTGAATTTTGTTAGGATATGTGCTAAACACTGGATCTATCAATAATTAATTTAAAAATGAAAAGTAAATGAGTTAGGAGAATAAAAATGAAGGGGGTGAAAAAAGTATATTAATAAATTTCTGAAATTTTGTATAAATCGTAATCATTGCAATTCAAGTTTTGAGTATATTTAGAAATGACTTTAAAAGCTCCAGAAAGCGATCATCGCAGATCTTCCAACGATAGTTCACCCCTCTTCCTCCCTTCAAGACACGACAGCGCATTACGAAACATCCAGAGCGTGCTCAAACGATTCGAAGCAACATTCGAATCATCCTAAATTCCATTTATTCCCTCTAAAAGGAAACTACGTGCATACGTAAAGCGAAACCCGAGCTGGTAATCCGTCGTCGTAGAAGGTCAGGCAGCCGAAACGAAAATTGGCTGAATTTCGTTAAGTTTGGCAGCAATTACTTTTGATACCCGACACGCGGACGTAATTGCGTTGGGCCAAGCAGAAGGAAGAGAGGGGTAATAATTCGCTAATATCAATTTCAAATTTCAATTAGTATCATCTCGACGTCTACTCCCCGCCATTCCTCTCCGTTTCACCCTCTTCATCCCTCTCACTCTCTCTCTTTCCCTTCTGGTGGACCCCACAGGAGCACGCCATGATCTAAAATTCAATTTGTCCCTTGTAGCGGAGCCGCAAAGGGAGAAGGAGAGACGAAACGATGTGGACGAAGAGAAACGAAGATACACGGTGAAAGAGGAAGGAATAGATGAGAGCCAGAACGACAGAGAGACAGAGAGCGAGAAAGGGGCGGGAAAGAGGGGTAGGAAGCAGCTAACATAGAATCCGGTGGAGGAAACGGGGGATGGGCATAGTTAGTATACACACCGACTCTAAAGCCACTCGCGTGCACGCCGTTATATAACTCGAGAGAGATACGGCCCTGTAGGCACGAGCATGCGCGACACGCCGAGCCATTATAAATTGATAACTCCGCCGTTTATTAAGTTCTACGACCGATGCCTGCTTAGGCAAAGAGCCCTCCACGCTCCTCGCCGATACGCGCATTATTTATTTACGCGAGTTTACAATCCCTCTAATGGGGATCGGCGTAATCGGCCACCCATACGGCCCCGTTCGCCTCGCTGTGGAGCGCCACCCTCTGCGCCCGTCGACGATGCCACCCCTGGCGCGCTCCCTCTTAATCGTGTTTCACCCCGCTTTTGAAAATCCGCGTGTCGCCGGTCGCTCAGGGAAATCGGAAGTAGCCGAGATGACAGAGGCCCTCGTCCTGTGATAGGTGATACGCCGATGGGATTAAGAATTGTTTGGAAATTGACTGTTTGAATTTTGAGGCTGGGAAGAATCGATTGTCCTTGGGTTTCCGGGGAATTTTTTTATTGGGCTGGATGTTTCGGAGGGTGGCTTGCATTTGTTTTGACTTTATGTTGGTTTTTTTTTTGGAGGATTATTTTAAGCTGTTGGGGGATTTAATCTTTTTTTTTGGAATTGTTTTTAACAGAATTTTTATTGATGGGTGAAAAGTTGAAAGTTTCTGGGATAGAGGTTTGTGAGTTGGTTTTTGTCAAGTGAAATATTTGGGATTTTTTTGATGGGGTTGGAAGAAATTATTTTTTTATAATTTCTTGGTTTGATGGATTGGTGTAGGGTTATTGTGTGATGATATTATCTATATAGGAAGAGGGATTTTAATCTGAGAAAAAGATTAGTAGATTCGACGATATGAATTTCATCCCTTGCTGCAGAGACTAAGATTGCCCCTTAAGTGCATGTGATATGAGATTAACTGCGAAGCGTTATACTAACTAAACTAATTATATATTATACCTGTACATTAATCCATATCCTTTTGTCAAATTACGTAGGATATCTTCAGTAAAAGTATACTCCAACCTTCGCACTAAATAAATTTTCCTATTTCATCACTATAATAAAAAATATCTCACATCTCCTAAGACAAAAATAAAATAACAAATAATTCATTTTTGTGTGTTCTATAATCTTTCCAAATCAAATAAAATTGCTGTACTTTCATCACTACTACGATTTTTAGTAAGCACTCTTTCCATATATTCCCGAACGTCCACCCTCTAATTCTTACCAAAAATCAATTATTAAAAATTATCATCATCCTTATCTTTAGCATTGACCAATAAAAAAATATTCCACTCGCAGAACCTTAAACCAATAAAAAAGCTTCAACCTCAAAAATTAATTTGAACAAGCACCACCCCATAATCTCATATCACATCCCAAAGCTGCAAAGACTTGCCAGCAACTAATCCCCAAAAACATCTTGAAAACTTCCAAAGTCAAAAACAATTAGCTCCAACTCATCCCCTCAAAAAAGCTTCATCGTTTCTTTAAAACTCCTAAGAATTTTCACCGACAATTAAAGATCACCAATGAACTTTCGCGGAAATATGACTTACGTAAGTCATTTCTCGTTACAGATTGAATCTGTTCACGCCCATCAGCCGAATAACAATCACCATCACTCGCATCATCAGCAACAACAGCAACAGCAGCAACAACAACAGCAACAGCAACAGCCGTCGAGTCAACCGCAAGTGCCGGGAGCCGGAGGGGGTGGAGGGCCGGGGGGTGGCACGGTGGCTAGGGCCGGCGGCATGTTCTGCTACCACTGCCCCCCGGGTCTTCCAACGCCACGATTACCGCCTACTCTGGAGTACCCTTTCGCCGCGACTCACCCCTGTAAGCAGAAAATCCATTTATGTATTACTGTTCAAAAATTTGCTTACCTTGTTCATCAACCTTTTTCTTCTTGTAATTTTGCACTTCGACTTCGATATTATCGTTCAAAATTTTCCTACCTTGTGCATCAACCTTTTTGTTGCAATTTTCCACTTTGACTTCCATAGTTACGATGATTTCGCTTAGGACCTACTGTTTTAGGTGGGTTCCGAACCACCGAGGACCTTTTGGTTTTTCATTTTTTTTGCTGCGAATGTTTCAACTTTGTGGATTAACGGTACTTTATTCTGGAATTTTTCATTGTAATGAAATATTTTGGATTGAAGTTTATATTGGAATTTAATTTATTTTGAGTTTTATTATTTTTCTAATGTTTTTTTGTAATACAGGTTGGTGTAAATGTTAATAGATCATTTTTAAGTATGAGATGGTTGCTGTTAATTTTGATAATTAAGAACAAAATTGTGGTCATTTGGGGGGCTCAATATTTGCTAAGTTTATCGGAAATAAATTTCAAGAAGTGTATTTATTGTTTAGAAAAGAACAAACGTGAATTTGCAATAGATGACTGGTAGATTGTTTAGGGTTATTCTGCTAGTTTAAAATTGTATAATTGATTAATATTAAAAGTTTTAAAATGTGGTAGGAATACATGTATTTTTATGAGATGAAGTTCTCAATCATGCTAAGTGTTGGAATATTATTTTGCTTCATAGTAACAAATGGTAATCGTGCCTATAAGTATGTTCTGCTACCAATGTTCCCCCTTGCCCGCCGGCGACCCGATTACTACTCTCCCTAGAGTACTGTTTCGTCCCGATTTACCCCGGAAGAAAAATTTGATTCCTCCCATAATCTTACATTTTTTTCATCTATTTCTCCTGTTCTTTACACTCGTCCAATTTTTTGCCCCCTTACGGTCGTCGAAGGGTGGATTTTAAAGCGCGCTGCAGTCTAAAAACCATCACCCCAATAACCAGAGCACAGTCATGGGAAAAAATTCTTCAAATAGCAACGTTAAAAAATAGAAACTGGAAGAAACTCTTTTCTTCGTTCTTATTATTAAAAATTTACCTACTATACTTCCCCTAGTTTACTTTTATCAAAATGTGATTTCCGTAGAGAAAAATAAAAAAATCTGATACAAAACTAAAAGCCTAATTGTAAAAGTAAATAAATAAGACAGATATAAACGATGTTGGAGAAAACATCGGGATAAAGGAAGCACGATGGAGATAGAATAAAATGGAGGAAAAATGATGGCCCGAGTTGAACAAGAGGGTAGCAGGTACAGAGGAAGAGGGAGAGTGATTGTGCTGGCACTTGCTCCGGCGGAACACATCGATGAAGTTACATTACCGACTAGACCGAGTTACGCAAAGTGGACGTTACAAACTGGACGGCCGCTAAACTTAATTTGCACTTCGAACCAACTTCCGGTTAAACCGCGTCCCGACGGTGGTGCTGAGTCGATCTTTGGAACTTTGACGGCAGTTTGCCTATTCACCGATCGCTTTCCAAGTCGAATCCTGTTTCTGTCTATGAACGTCAACCTCGGTTTCCAAGGATTTGCAAAGTGGTTATGCTTCAAAATTTCTCTAAAACTTGAAGATGTTTATCGATAAATAGATTTCTTAATTTTGAAAAAATCGGTGAATACTTTTTTCTTGGCAAAAATGGCAGAAACTTTGAAGTTAATGAATAGTGATATAACGAATCAATTAATTACAATTAATCTCTATTAATTTTTAACTTTGCGTCCACCTCTTTTTTTTATACTACAATGACGTAAAGTTTTCGAAGTTTCATAGATTTGAGATTAAAACAGTAAGGAAATTATTCATTTAGCGATTTTCAAGCTTTCATAATTTTTCAAATGACTCATTAAACGATAAATTGAGGCTCTCCTATTTTTCATACTCTTCTAACGTGGTTCATTGAGTCATGATGTATATCCGCACTTTATTGCATATTATGAACCTCAATGAGATACATGTGGTAGGTAGGTAATCGAATGGGGACCGTAGGTGTAGGAGGGAAGAGAAACTGTATCCTCAGGGACATGTAAGTGCCCTTCCATCTAAGTCCAAAATATAGTTTAAATAAAATATTAACTCCAGCGCCGCAAAGTGAAATTATGTTTTTAAAGCGCATTTATCATTCTCTCTGCCTCCGGCATTTTCCATAATTTTACTTAAGACCGAGTAAATTTCGTACCGGTACACCTAGCAAACTGGAATAACTGACTCGAAATTCAATGAAAGAGGGAAATCCGTATTTTTCTCGAACAAACTCCGAAAATAGGATTTACGAAAATTGAACGATGATATACTCGCAATACGAAACTCGACTTTTCGTAAATTTTCTCATAAACAAATTATCTATCCGAGTACAATAACATTATATTTTCGCGAAAATATTAACTACTGAAATTTGTTACAAGAAAGAACTTCAATTATCCGTCTGAAACCAAATTTTCAAAGATGCGAAACACAATCTCCATTACTCAAATTTCTTAAAATCACATCACGCAAGAAACAATATCTCAAAAACTACCAAAAACTTCAACCCTCCCCCGATAATCCACCCTCATCAAATAAATAAATCATCCAAACAATTATCGCCCATAACTCTCTCTCCACCGCAATAATTCTACAGTTCTCTCAACAGCCGCTAATTCCATTCATCCGTAATATCGCATTAATCTCTAATGCCATTTCTCCTCGCAATTGCGAGAGCCGCGAAGACCGTTCGTTTCTCGTTGTTTGAAGCACCGAAACACAAAAGTTCGCACATGTCGGAGAAGCAGTGGGACATGGTGCGGTAGGTAGATGATCGAATGAAGACCAGAAGTGAAGGGGGACGATGAAGGGGTGCCCTCAGGGACGTTCGTGCACCCTTCTAGCTCCCCCCGGTCGCAGCTACGTTCCCCTTTACCCCCCGTTGGGATAAACAGATTAGGTAACTACGTGATAAGTCGGTAAGTGGGTTCACTCGGCCCACGGTCCGGCTCCGGACCCACCGACATTCGCTCTAACATCTAACTACCTCGTTAGTGTCATTAGTAACGGTCGGGGTGTCATTAGATTTCGTTTTGTGTCTAGTTTTTCCACGGAGGCTCCCGTGCCATTCGTTCTTTCTCTGCGTGCAATTTCAGGCTCGGACTTCTTTCGGTGTTGCACAGTGGTCCAGAACGTGAATTTAGCTGTTCAGGCACCTCGGACAGTTTTCTATATTTTTCAAATCATCACCAAGAGCGCAAAACACATCCAATTTAGCTAAAAATTGGTATTCTAATATATTTTGGGTCGCTGACTACAAATCTGAACTCAAAATTTCAGAAAACAAAATGCCGGTTTAAATATGGCGGGTAGGAAGGTCCAAAAATGTATGGTTCCACCATTAAATTATGTGGACACAGATTCCACCATTTCAAATATACTAATTAATGTGTCAAAAAGATAACATATTTTAGGGGTCTAAAAGATATCATAATGTTAACATTTTCAGCAAAAAAAAGATGTCAGAAAGATAACATATTTAGAGGTGTAAAAGATATCATAATGTTAACATTTTCATGAAAAAAAAGATATCATAATGTTAACATTTTCATGGAAAAAAAGGATATCATAATGTTAACATTTTCATGGAAAAAAAATATATCATAATGTTAACATTTTCATGAAAAAAAAGATATCATAATGTTAACATTTTCATGGGAAAAAAGGATATCATAATGTTAACATTTTCATGGAAAAAAAGATATCATAATGTTAACATTTTCATGGAAAAAAGATATCATAATGTTAACATTTTCATGGAAAAAAGAGATATCATAATGTTAACATTTTCATGGAAAAAAGAGATATCATAATGTTAACATTTTCATGGGAAAAAAGGATATCATAATGTTAACATTTTCATGGAAAAAAAAGATATCATAATGTTAACATTTTCATGGAAAAAAGAGATATCATAATGTTAACATTTTCATGGAAAAAAGAGATATCATAATGTTAACATTTTCATGAAAAAAAAGATATCATAATGTTAAGATTTTCATGGAAAAAAAAGATATCATAATGTTAACATTTTCATGGAAAAAAGAGATATCATAATGTTAACATTTTCATGGAAAAAAGAGATATCATAATGTTAACATTTTCATGGGAAAAAAGGATATCATAATGTTAACATTTTCATGGAAAAAAAGATATCATAATGTTAACATTTTCATGGAAAAAAGAGATATCATAATGTTAACATTTTCATGGAAAAAAGAGATATCATAATGTTAACATTTTCATGGGAAAAAAGGATATCATAATGTTAACATTTTCATGGAAAAAAAAGATATCATAATGTTAACATTTTCATGGAAAAAAGAGATATCATAATGTTAACATTTTCATGGAAAAAAAGATATCATAATGTTAACATTTTCATGGAAAAAAAGGATATCATAATGTTAACATTTTCATGGAAAAAAAATATATCATAATGTTAACATTTTCATGAAAAAAAAGATATCATAATGTTAACATTTTCATGGAAAAAAAAGATATCATAATGTTAACATTTTCATGGGAAAAAAGGATATCATAATGTTAACATTTTCATGGAAAAAAAGATATCATAATGTTAACATTTTCATGGAAAAAAGAGATATCATAATGTTAACATTTTCATGGAAAAAAGAGATATCATAATGTTAACATTTTCATGGGAAAAAAGGATATCATAATGTTAACATTTTCATGGAAAAAAAAGATATCATAATGTTAACATTTTCATGGAAAAAAGAGATATCATAATGTTAACATTTTCATGGAAAAAAGAGATATCATAATGTTAACATTTTCATGGGAAAAAAGGATATCATAATGTTAACATTTTCATGGAAAAAAAGATATCATAATGTTAACATTTTCATGGAAAAAAGAGATATCATAATGTTAACATTTTCATGGAAAAAAGAGATATCATAATGTTAACATTTTCATGGGAAAAAAGGATATCATAATGTTAACATTTTCATGGAAAAAAAAGATATCATAATGTTAACATTTTCATGGAAAAAAAAGATATCATAATGTTAACATTTTCATGGAAAAAAGAGATATCATAATGTTAACATTTTCATGGAAAAAAAGATATCATAATGTTAACATTTTTATGGAAAAAAAGATATCATAATGTTAACATTTTCATGGAAAAAAGAGATATCATAATGTTAACATTTTCATGGAAAAAAGAGATATCATATAGTTAACATTTTCATGGGAAAAAAGGATATCATAATGTTAACATTTTCATGGAAAAAAAGGATATCATAATGTTAACATTTTCATGGAAAAAAAAGATATCATAATGTTAACATTTTCATGGAAAAAAAAAGATATCATAATGTTAACATTTTCATGGAAAAAAGAGATATCATAATGTTAACATTTTCATGGAAAAAAAGATATCATAATGTTAACATTTTCATGGAAAAAAAGATATCATAATGTTAACATTTTCATGGAAAAAAGAGATATCATAATATTAACACTTTCATGGAAAAAAAAGATATCATAATGTTAACATTTTCATGGAAAAAAAAGATATCATAATGTTAACATTTTCATGGAAAAAAGAGATATCATATAGTTAACATTTTCATGGGAAAAAAGGATATCATAATGTTAACATTTTCATGGAAAAAAAGGATATCATAATGTTAACATTTTCATGGAAAAAAAAGATATCATAATGTTAACATTTTCATGGAAAAAAAAGATATCATAATGTTAACATTTTCATGGGAAAAAAGGATATCATAATGTTAACATTTTCATGGAAAAAAAGATATCATAATGTTAACATTTTCATGGAAAAAAGAGATATCATAATGTTAACATTTTCATGGAAAAAAAGATATCATAATGTTAACATTTTCATGGAAAAAAGAGATATCATAATGTTAACATTTTCATGGGAAAAAAGGATATCATAATGTTAACATTTTCATGGAAAAAAAGGATATCATAATGTTAACATTTTCATGGAAAAAAAAGATATCATAATGTTAACATTTTCATGGAAAAAAAAGATATCATAATGTTAACATTTTCATGGAAAAAAAAGATATCATAATGTTAACATTTTCATGGAAAAAAGAGATATCATAATGTTAACATTTTCATGAAAAAAGAGATATCATAATGTTAACATTTTCATGGAAAAAAGAGATATCATAATGTTAACATTTTCATGGGAAAAAAGGATATCATAATGTTAACATTTTCATGGAAAAAAAAGATATCATAATGTTAACATTTTCATGGAAAAAAGAGATATCATAATGTTAACATTTTCATGGAAAAAAAGATATCATAATGTTAACATTTTCATGGAAAAAAGAGATATCATAATGTTAACATTTTCATGGAAAAAAGAGATATCATAATGTTAACATTTTCATGGGAAAAAAGGATATCATAATGTTAACATTTTCATGGAAAAAAAGATATCATAATGTTAACATTTTCATGGAAAAAAGAGATATCATAATGTTAACATTTTCATGGAAAAAAGAGATATCATAATGTTAACATTTTCATGGGAAAAAAGGATATCATAATGTTAACATTTTCATGGAAAAAAAGGATATCATAATGTTAACATTTTCATGGAAAAAAGAGATATCATAATGTTAACATTTTCATGGAAAAAGAAGATATCATAATGTTAACATTTTCATGAAAAAAAAAGATATCATAATGTTAACATTTTCATGGAAAAAAGAGATATCATAATGTTAACATTTTCATGAAAAAAGAGATATCATAATGTTAACATTTTCATGGAAAAAAAAGATATCATAATGTTAACATTTTCATGGAAAAAAAGGATATCATAATGTTAACATTTTCATGAAAAAAAAAGATATCATAATGTTAACATTTTCATGGAAAAAAGAGATATCATAATGTTAACATTTTCATGAAAAAAGAGATATCATAATGTTAACATTTTCATGGAAAAAAAAGATATCATAATGTTAACATTTTCATGGAAAAAAAGGATATCATAATGTTAACATTTTCATGGAAAAAAAAGATATCATAATGTTAACATTTTCATGGAAAAAAAGGATATCATAATGTTAACATTTTCATGAAAAAAAAGATATCATAATGTTAACATTTTCATGAAAAAAAAAGATATCATAATGTTAACATTTTCATGGAAAAAAGAGATATCATAATGTTAACATTTTCATGAAAAAAGAGATATCATAATGTTAACATTTTCATGGAAAAAAAAGATATCATAATGTTAACATTTTCATGGAAAAAAAGGATATCATAATGTTAACATTTTCATGGGAAAAAAGGATATCATAATGTTAACATTTTCATGGAAAAAAAGATATCATAATGTTAACATTTTCATGGAAAAAAGAGATATCATAATGTTAACATTTTCATGGAAAAAAAGATATCATAATGTTAACATTTTCATGGAAAAAAGAGATATCATAATGTTAACATTTTCATGGGAAAAAAGGATATCATAATGTTAACATTTTCATGGAAAAAAAGGATATCATAATGTTAACATTTTCATGAAAAAAAAAGATATCATAATGTTAACATTTTCATGGAAAAAAGAGATATCATAATGTTAACATTTTCATGAAAAAAGAGATATCATAATGTTAACATTTTCATGGAAAAAAAAGATATCATAATGTTAACATTTTCATGGAAAAAAAGGATATCATAATGTTAACATTTTCATGGAAAAAAAAGATATCATAATGTTAACATTTTCATGGAAAAAAAGGATATCATAATGTTAACATTTTCATGAAAAAAAAGATATCATAATGTTAACATTTTCATGAAAAAAAAAGATATCATAATGTTAACATTTTCATGGAAAAAAGAGATATCATAATGTTAACATTTTCATGAAAAAAGAGATATCATAATGTTAACATTTTCATGGAAAAAAAAGATATCATAATGTTAACATTTTCATGGAAAAAAAGGATATCATAATGTTAACATTTTCATGGAAAAAAAAGATATCATAATGTTAACATTTTCATGGAAAAAAAGGATATCATAATGTTAACATTTTCATGAAAAAAAAGATATCATAATGTTAACATTTTCATGAAAAAAAAGATATCATAATGTTAAGATTTTCATGGAAAAAAAAGATATCATAATGTTAACATTTTCATGAATAAAAAGATATAAAGATAACATATTTTAGAAGTCTAAAAACAAATTTAGACCAGACACTTAAAACTTCACGTCAAACTGCAAACCAAACGAACACCACACTTCATGCAAGCTTCAAAACATCCCTCATATGTCCAACGTTTTTTATTGAATTTCACAGTAGAATAGGGTTAAACCGTGTCATTTTTGTCGAAGTATGTTCATTCAAACAACAACGAATCAAGAGCAATTCGTTCAAGTCGAGCGATGACGACAAAGCGTTTTCAAGGGACACCCAGCACGTATCGCGTAGAGGACGTCGACAGGCACGTGCTAACCTTCTCTCTTCGTCTTTTCTTCCCTGTCAAGAAATTAATTCCCCTATTGTTTTCTCTCGACAGGGAGACAAAGCTCGCTCTTCGACGACCTGTCGCGCAAAGGGCGCACAGTGCGCTTCGGCGAGTGCGCGCAAAAGTCGCCGAAGGGAAAGCTCGCTTTTCTTCCGCGCCCCGAGTATACTAATAAATTGGATCAAGCCGAGTCTCGATGAGTTGTACGAGTTGTCTGGATCCCGGCTTTACTTCTCGGCCTGACTCTAATCTAAGATCTTGAGTGGATTTCAGTTTCGGCCACCGATAAATTTATTTATCAGTCGGCGTGTCCCTCTCTCTTTCGGTCTGTGTGCTTTTGTATTTGTTGATTTGCTTCGTACGCTTGGAAATTTCAATGTGTGCATTGGTTTATTGGCTTGTGGTGGATTTGTTTCGTTGAGCACTTTAAAAGTAGTGGTTGCAAATTTATTTGAACTTTGATATTGAAATTGTAATGTTGAAGGTTGGTAGAAATTCTGATGTTTAAGTAATTTTGTAAGTGGAATTTATCAACGATTAATTTTTTCTATTGAAAATTGAATCATTTATTATTCTATTGCTGTATTTTTCTGTTTAAGTGACGTAGTCATTTGTCTCAGGTTGTATAATTTTGGGTGGCCTTTGAATTATGGAAAATTTAGTTTCTCTTTCTGAGTGTTATTTACAAAAGTATGAAATGTAAAATCAGTGCTTAGTTATTTAGAAATATACAATTTTCAATCATTTATAAAAATATAGTCTGGCATTATTAGATATATCTCATCGAATAAACCCTTTGGAAATAAAAGAATCTAAAACACGAACAAAGAAATTACACGCGACCAAAAAAATGATTACTTTCCCATCCCCTTATTAAATCAAAAATTCCTAAACTAAAAGTGCATTCTGTGCAAATTGAAGGCAAACCATCTTCATGGAATGAACCACCGAAATTAGAGTATACATCCTGTATAAATGCTGCAATTACGTGAGAGGGAATTGCATCGGGGAGGGAAATTCGATGCGATTCTGCACGTGGATGCGCCGACCCGCATCCACACCTTCACATGTGCATTCACACATGCATACAAATACCGTTGCAACACGGTGCATTGCAGTCGATATCAGAACTCGGAGCAACCCGCGCTGTCGTTTGCAGCTGAGCGAGGGAACGAGCGAGCGGCATGAATTTTTATGAGCTTAGGAAATTAATTTGTGTTTTTCGCTAAGCCCCGGCTTAGCGCCGCGGTAATTAATTGCGCTGATTGCTCTGCATCATTGATAAGCAGTTCTCTGGGTTTCGTAACGCGCGGCCCCTGCTCCTCTCCTATGTTCTGCGTGTATCCAGTGCCCACAGTTTTCTCTGCAACCCCCTCTGTGTTCCAACCACCGGATTTTTCAGATTTACAACTATCTGGTGTTTTCGTAATTAGTTATACGAGAGAGAGAAGATCTTTGGCAATTCTCGATTAGACGAATTTAGTGTGTCTACTGATATCATACTTAAAATTGAACAATTAGAAATTGAAAGAGCCTCTGATCGATGTTGGAGTTGGATTGTATTTTGTTTGTAATTTGTAGCTTCTTGGATGGATTTTTGATCGAGGAATGTTGTAGTTGCTGATAGTCAGGGTGGTTTGCAAATGGAGTTACAAGTTAAGCTTATTCAGAGCACATTTAACACTAGATTTACGGATGTAAAATCTGTTATACTGCAATACATTAAATAAGGACTTAGAAAAAAGAGGAATCAAGTGGCAACGATGATAATTCGTTAGGTAATTTTTGTATTATAAAATATACGACAAATATCTACTTTACTGCTTCTCTATAAATTTGAAAAATGCTTATTAAAAAATAGAAGCTCGTCAATTTGACGGTTTCCGTAAATCTAGTGTTAAAGTATGGCGTATACAATTTTGCATTAAATAATAACCTTGGTGAAACTTGTACTTCAAATTCTTTCATTTCACTTTCTTCTTTCTATGAAATAAGAAAAAGAAAAATACCACCTTCAAGGATAATAATTTTCTAGAGCAACGAATTATGTTTATTTGATACTTTGACATTTTTACTATTCAGCAATAGAAAACTTTTTGCTAACACTTTTAAGAAGATATAATATTTCATTACAGACACCAGTTATTCAGCTTATCATCCAGCATTACACGGAGTCGGTGAGGACTCCTTCGTGAGGCGAAAGCAACGGAGAAACAGAACTACCTTCACCCTTCAACAACTCGAGGAACTAGAGTCAGCCTTCAAGCAGACCCACTACCCGGATGTCTTCACGAGGGAGGACCTGGCAATGAAGATTAACCTCACGGAGGCCAGAGTTCAGGTTAGCACTATAAATAAGCGTGAAATTAGGGAGACGATATTACCAGGAACTACAAACTTTCATCGCCTTGAAACTGTTGAAATTGAAATGTTGGCAAAACAATTACAACCCTCTATTCCCTCTGTGTGATGCATTAAATTACTGTGCAGTATTCTACTGTTAGAATTTTTTTTAAATGTAGTTTCATGTGAAAAATGAATGTTTGAGGACGTTAGATTTGGTGTGTTATTGAGTGTTAGATTTGGAGAACATAGCAAAATTAATATTTAGCATTTTTAATTTATAAAACACATCAATTGTTACAAGCAATGCGAAAAGATCTCTTTCTCTTTGATGTAGACATGGCTTTACAATTTTTACTTCTCACCATTCCATAATTTAACTCTCAAATATAATTCGAATTAATATCTCTGCTATCCTGATATTTACGCCAATAAATTTTCTACAGTAAAAAAGTATATCTATTATTATCTAAACAAAATGTCCTCTAAACCAACAAGTCGTCAACTTGCTCACAGAACCAGTCCTCAAAAACATCCCTAGATTTCCAAATGGAATCACACAATTCCAAAAGAAAATCAGAACCTTTCGTTAGACACAAAAAAATTGTGAAAATAGTTCAATGATTGAGTAAACACTAGCGTTGATCGATTGTTTCCATGCACGACGTCGTGCCAGCGGCATAAGAGCAAGAAGACGAAATATGAGGTAGGTTCGGGGGTACATCCAGGTCCCAGGGGAGGAGCTGACACCCTCGACCTGACGTAATCTTCTGACAGAGTAAGCCGGTAATCTCCGGGATTACTTTGTACTCCTGGCTACGTCCTCGTGGCCATATTTACTCGCACCGCTGTAATTCGCGCTGAGAATCCCTGCAGTAATAGCGATTCCCTTCTGAAATCCTGTTGGAACATCTGTAGGATATCCGATCGCCAATGTCAGCTTTTTAATTCCTCTCTCTTCCTCTCTCTTTTTTTTAACCCCCCCTTTAATAACGTCGAAACATTTGATTCTACGCTGGATTGTTAATCCGTATACTCGAATCATCGAGAAGTTTGTTCATCGTTCACGTTGATGTTTCGCGTTTGTGGAAATTCGCTACGAGCGAAGGGGGCGTTGTAAATTTAAAGGGTACCAGTCGATTCGCAATTTCCGGGGCATCGATAATCCTGATATTTCCTGAATCCATAGGACTCGCGGTGATTGGAGATGATTTTTTTAAAGCTAATGCAACTAGCGAGGCCTGGAGGCTGCAATGAAAATTTCAATCGAAAATTGCAACCCGGCTGATGGTGAAATTAACAAATCTGACTGGAACTTCTGAGTCTCAATTTAATTCGATACATCAAAATCAACAATCGAATAGAAAACATAATAAAACCTCTGTTTTATCCCAAAGTTTCTACGAATTTAAATCATTAATTAACACTAGAAGAACCGGCGTCAAATCTAACATATTTTAATAAATTAAATAAGTACCTTGAAAAAGGGGGAATCAAGCGACGGAAAATTTCATCGACTAGGTGACTTATGTTTATTGATATAGACATAGAATATTTATTCCATGACTATAATATAAACTTGGAGAATTTTTTGAAAAAATTGTATACCAGTCATTTCCACTGGTTTGGTATTAGGTTGTTCGGAAAGTAATTTCGTTTTTTCCCAACGGAGGACATAATTATATTTTTTCACAGCCGACTTCATACTTAATTCACACTGCTAGCATATATTTTGACTGTTGATATAGCAACGCTTTTTTGTGAAAAAATTTCTTTGATTCTATATAATAGCTTTTGTTTGGTGCCCTATTAAAGATGGAAAGTCGAAAGCACCATTTTCGCCATATTTTACTTTTTTACTATCGAAAAGTTAAAAATGCTGTTCAAGCAAGAAAAAAATTATTCGATGTGTATGGAGAAGACGCATTAACAGAACGTTAGTGCCAAAACTGGTTTGCAAAATTTTTTGAACGGCAAAACCTTTACTTCGAATGAGGACACAAAAAATGTCTTTGATTTTTTTGCCAGCAAAGATCAAAACTTTTATGAGCGTCGAATCATACTGCACCCAGAAAGATGACAAAAGGTATTAGAACAAAATGGAGAATATATAATTCAATAAAATATTTATGGACTACAAGAAAACCGTCTATCATTCTCACCGAAGAAAACGAAATTACTTTCCGAACAACCCAATAGTTCTAGTGTTAATCCTCGCGTCTTCAGACCCCAAATATCAACTTCTGCTCAAAACTATTCAAAAACTCCTATCACCAATCTTAAAATCTAAACTCCAATAAATCCCTTCCGCAAACAACATCCGCAAACGACACAATATCCATTATCCACTAAAAGAATCCCCGCTGAAATCGAGTAAACCGTCAGAAAGCGACATGGTATGATCCGCATACATCGTCCGGATTATAAGGCGAGATGGCTAGCCTCGCCAGTGTGTACAATGGCACGAAGGTAGGGATAGGACGGCTATGACGCAATTACGGCGCAGACTCATTGTTTCATTAGGGAAGACAAAGGGAATCTGAAATAATGGACAAATAGGCGCGTTTATGTAGTGCCCGTCCTCTTCTCCTACTCCAATTAGAACCTCCTGAGGGGAGGGTCTGCGGGGGTGTAGCTGCTACAACGACGAAGCACTACGACTCTACACAGCTGACGTATGTCGGGCTTTTCTGTGTGCATCGTGTCTGATACGGCAATTATACTACCTCTATAGTACGCAACAGACAGGCGCAATATGAATCGTGCGCATGCACGACGAAAGACACCGGGGTCTACATAGGTGCACTGTAGTCGCGTGCTCTGCGTCACGTTTGAATTTCAAAGCGTGTAATGCGAATTACGAGGCAACGTGATGCGAGCAGACACACCTGACTCTGTACTCCGTGCAAACGCCTTTACTGCGTTTTTCTGCCAGGGAGTTCTGACGACTCTAAGAGGGAAACGTCATAACCGGGAAATCCTTTTTACGTCGCTGCGAAATCGTTTGGGAATTTCTACTCTGACTTCTTTGGCCTCTTTGCGAAATCACTTGGATGATTGTAGATGTATTTTTTTTTGCTTTTAGTTTCTTCCTTTTTTGGATTTTAGAATTGATGCTTTTTGGGACTTGGAGTTTTTTAGGGGATGATGAAGTTTGGATGTTTTCATGAGGGTTGTAGGATGGTTGGATGTTTGTGGTTGAAGATGGAAGACACTGAGAATTTGAGATTTTTTTAATTGAAGGCGATACTGTTTCTGATAATTAATTCTGCGGTATTAATGAGATTTTTTATGAGGAATGATTTCATCGGGGATAAACCAACGATTAGTATTCCACTTGTACTAATATTCACTCATATTAACACACTGCGTACGGCACTCTGCTGTTTCAATGTTACCGCAGATTTTTAAGCGGTCCAGAGATTTGATATATTTTATATATCCTATTATTTTGTACTCTTGGAAATTCGATATATATTTATTTCGCTAAGTATATTTCATAAGAATATTTAAAGCTACGTTACCTTCGGAAAGTAGCAAGAAGTCTCGAATAGGCGTTTTGCCAAATACGAGATAACTCGTTATCCGTATGCAATGTGTTAATCATTGAAAATATTACCTCAGTAGATATAAATCTGACAGTAAACTCAATTTTGACAATCGGAGTTTAGAATTTTTCACATTTCATTTTCCCACATTCTCCCATAATCTCTCAGAATTCCGCTAAAGGGCTGCCCGACCGAAATACCCTCCGAGTGATAAGGGTTAACCGAATTATATATAAAATATGCGAAACTACGCTTTATATTACATAACAGAGAGTAAATTTCGGAGCTAACTTTATTCAGGAAAATTTCCAGCAATCACGAGGATCTTTATCCGTGATAATTAAAAGCGTCACAGGTTCGCGTACCAAGTGCCATAAGATCAAGCGTATTTCGGCAAAGTCGGGCAACGCCATTACGAACATATTCCGGATTAAGTCCATGGTGGGGAAAAAAAAATAAAAGGAGAAAAAAAGATAGGGTGGAACGATGGAAGAGAGGGTGAAAAATGCAGGCATTAAGTACACCGATGACCTTTGCCGCTGTATTATACGTATATCGCGATAATGCGCTTATAAACTTGCATATAAAAATTTTCCTTTTAGTTTTTCTAATGAAAGCATGATGAAAAATTAAGGGGCTTAGGGGGATAAAGTTTTGCGCACGTTCGTTAAGAACGCTGGTAATGGGTATGCTCGTTTAGCAATTAAATAAGCACGTTTTTCAAGTGAAATTACGATGATAATTCATTTATTATTCCCGCGCCACGTTGCACAGCTTGTTTCCCATGGAATGATTACCCTCTCCGTTTATTATAATACTATAATAATTTATTCTACTTTTCATTTTGATCGTTCAAAGATTCATTCGGTTTTTAATCTTCTTATTATAATTCCGCGCGGATGAATTATTTGAAATGGGATGAAATAATGTTCGTCTATTATAATCGACGTGAAAGAACATTAAAATTTATCAAATTAGGGGAGGGCATCGATTCGTCCTATTAATTTGTCTCGTAAAATTCCATGTTTTGAGGAGCAAGCACTGCCATTCCGTTGATAATTTAATCAATCTATGTTGATAATTCTTAACAGTCTTGAAATGATTCTATTAAAATAATTATTCATTACTGCCAACTATTTTTAAATTAGCTCCCACACTTTTTCCCTTACTTTCTTTATACCATGATTTATTATTTTATATCTTCTCTCTTATTACCTCGTTAATTCATTGCCTCTTCTCTCTCAATTTATATATCCACATTTATTACATTTCCTCGATTTTATATCCCATCGTTCCAGCGATAAATAAATAATTTTTTAATCCAACTACCACATAACCCATAAAATTCATAGCCTCAATAAAAAAACAAGCTTAAAATTAATAACATCAACGGTGCATCTCCACCCTTTTCCCTCCCTCATCAACGACACCGAAGGACGAACCAAAAAAAAGCAAAAAGGTGTTTAAGAGCATTCGGCACTACTCCATCACAGATTTGCGTAACAAGTGTCGAAAGATTAAATACATTAAGCTCGCGGTGGAGCGAAGCCGCGCCATTACCATCGTCTTTCGGATTAAATTCGTATTGAAAAAACTGGGGAGAGGAGAGAGAAAGAGAGGAGAAGAAGTCGAAGGGAGAAGAAGGGCCGGGGCAGTCCCGACGGAACCGTGGCTTTGTTCTCAGCTATTACTCGGCCCCGCAACCCTTAGGATATTATTATATCTCCCCGTCTGCCAGCAGCAACCCCCAACCCCCTTTTCCAACCGCCGTCGCCCACCCTCTTTTCTCGTCCTCGACTTCGAAGCCACCGAGGCTGTAGAGCTCATCGTATTTATTTTATTAAACCATTTTCCAAGCTTCCTTCCGTGAAACTTTTGCTCGCGAACGAAAGATAATCATTCCTGAGACCAGCTCGGTAATGTGTTTTGTCTTCGAGCAGAGAATTCGTTTACATGAATATAATCGATTTCGCTGGCGCCGCGTTTGCTTTACTCTCTGCAGAGGTCGGATAATGATTTTTCCACTTTCTTTGGTAATGGTGGTAAAAGAGAATGTAGGATGTTTGAAAAAACGAAGACACATTTCAAACTTATTTGGAAGAATGTAGGGCAATGGAGAAATTGTGGGGTAACTTGGAAAGAAAATGAGGGCTCACGTTTTGACGAAGAGGTGAAGTTAAGAAGATGCGAAAAGGGGGAAAAGTTCGCAATTAAATTAATATTAAAAGATGTTGAAAAAATCTGTAAATCTAAAATCAGGAATCAGTCTGTATGTGAATTCCACATCGACTTATATTCCTACTCTGAAGATATGAAAACACAGAAATAATTAAATATCGAATTTCAATAACGATTCTATCAGAATTGACAGAAAATTTCCTAAAATCTCCAGCTCACACCAAGATCTATTAGGTGTAAGGGAAAGTTCTGTCGTTTTTAATTCGTATGGCATCCAAACAGAAATTTTGGACAGAAAGTTAAGTCTTTTAGTGTGATCCAAAGCAGTAGTCTGAGGAATTTCAAGTTTGAAGCCCATTTCTGGAGAAGTTAACGTGGGATTTGTCCTGACCATACTGCGATGGCGTTCCTGATCTGGGTTCATCTTTCAAAGAAAAATCACCCAAACGAAATTTTGCAAACCATCTTTGACATTTTCAAACTGTTACTGCATCCTCTACAAACACATCACACAAGCTTTTTTTTGCTTCCATCGCGTTATTCCGTTTTTGGAACTCATACAACATGCAATGTCTTAAGTGCTCTTTTTCTTCACTTTTGTTAAGCGTTTTAGAAGTTTAAAAAACTGACTAAAATACAAAAAAATGTGTATAAATCATCAATCATATACTAATCCAAGTGTTTAAACTGGTTTTAGTCGGATTAAAATTCTTGCTAAGGACTGATAACGCATCAAAGTGCACGTGTTCAAAAACGACAGAACTTTCCCTTATACCTAATATATCTTTGTCCTACGTCTACTTATCTTCAATTTGAAATTCGTCGAGTAGTCAACATTTATTTTACCGCATTTATTTTACAAAGTTATTTTTTAAGCATCCTATTTTTCATCGTAAAGGAATCTAAGTTAAAAGAACAGTAATATAATAATTGTCGACACAATGAAAAGTAGAATCACACGGTCGTCAAAAGTAATCGAAAGTAAAGTAACGCTCTCTGGTGGCAGCAGAGGCAGGAAGTACGAGTGCATCGCCAAGGGCCGCTGGGTGTAATAAAGTCTATTTCAGTTGGTATTATGTCAAGTTAGCCTCGTTAGCGAACTCGAGCTTTTTAAAAAACACTCGGCTGCCGTGGTTGCTGCCGGCTCGTTGAACATGCACGACTGCAAGAGACCCCTCTGACCACCTACGACTCCCTGCGACTCGCCTCACTGTCTCGGAATTCCACCCCGTACATGCAATTATCCTTCCATATCCGCGCAAGAGAGTCAGGTGTAGCCCTATAAAATAGCATAAGTACCGCCCTCGGCATCATTCCTTATCTTAGTCTCGTTTTCTTCTTCTTCTTCATCTACTTCTTCTTCTTCTTCCTCCACCATCTCGTCTTTGCTGGTCCTACTCATTTTTTTTCTGTCTTGCATCGTTGGGGAGATTAGAGGAGAGAGTTTTGTACATAAATTTTTAAGTTGTGAAAAGTGGACGATATATCGAGGAATAGTAAGGTTTTCGGGTGACTTTATATTTTTGATGGATGATGTTGAAGAATTTTGTAGACATTTTGTATTTAGTGGGTTAGAGCTGTTGATGTGAAGGTGTTACAACTATTTTTTACTTTTTTTGGCTTTTCTGAGTATTTTGTCTGGAGTTCAGTGATTTAGATGAGTTATGACTTGTAGAGGATGTGATGTAGTTTGCGCAGAGGGAAAAGGGAGGATTTAAATTTGAACTTGTTGATTAGATGTGTGGATTTTTTAATTTATACACATCTTTGATCGGTTTATTAATTCTTCACTTGAGTGATACTTTAAGGACGGAATATAATTTAATGTGAAGTGGAATATTTTAAGATGGGGTTGAATTGTCGTTTTCAGGTGTGGTTTCAAAATCGTCGAGCGAAATGGCGGAAAAACGAACGATTAATGGAGGAACAAAGAAAAAGAGAAGGAGCTGGACCCGGTGGTACTTTGGAAACGGCGGGACTAGCACCACCGACGACTTCGTCGGCGGGACCGAGTCCTACTGGCCACGATCCGGAAGGTATGTTCCAAATTTAACAATTAGCTACTTCATTTAACATTAGAACCACCACCGACTATCAGCTACGTTAAATTTATTATGTTTAAATATGTCAAATAAGTACATTAGAAAAAGAGGATCCAGGGATGAAACCTTGGAAGGTACCTTGGTAGTTCTAGTGTTAATGAAGTCAGAAATACCATTAAGAAAGTGTTCAATAGTAAAATCTCTCGTTCTGCTTGCAACACATCCTCAAAACCAACAAAATTCTCTTGCGTTCTAATAACACTCATCATAAAATAAAATACAGCTCTACCTTAACATTCCCCATTTCAAATATTCGTTCCACAAAAACTTCCTCCTCAAATCCAAAGCCAAACCTAACATACATTCCCCCCAACTCATTTCCACCTCCAACCCCTGCATCCACCCCCACAACACTTCTCATTGCACAAAAAGAAACGAGTCCATATTAAAACTGCCATCGAAACTCCCATTTCCCACCCCAAAGAAAATTGAATACCAAGAACCAAAAGTATCAACGTCCGATCTGCTTTTTGCCCCGGAAGGTACAACGAGCAGCAGTGCCCCCGACGCGGAGGACGCCGGGCCAGATGGGGCTGGAGGATCTCGAAGCCCCAGCACGACTTCCGCTTCGGTCAGTCCACGGCCCCAGCAAAGTCAGCCGTCCCTGGGTGGTGTCTCGACGCCACCACCAACCCCCATAAGGGCGCCACCGCCACCACCTAGCACCGTAGGGGGCCTCGGTCCACCCGCTGAGAGGTGAGCTTTTAGCTTCGTTTGTATTTACGTCTTTAGGAAATATCTTCCTTCTTCCATCCCCTCTTCACTTCTCCATATACTCACCCCCGGTGGCTTCTGTAAAGTCACTCGCGATTCCACGGTGCAAGCACCGCTGAACACGTCGACCGGATGCTCGATACGCGCCATTAAACCACTCCTCGTAGCTTCCTCCGTAGTTTCCAGTCCTCCTTCGCAACTCTCCCGCTGGGTTCCCTCACCGCCCTCTTCGTCCGAGCAGTCGTTGCCACTCGTATAATCGCGATAATCGTCGCCTCGTTAAATCGCCGTTGGAACCCCTCGAGAGTGGATAACGGCAGAGTCTGACGACAGATCTCGCCTTGGTGCACAGTGGTCTTTACTTCGATTTAGCTGGTCAGACATCTCGCACAGTCATCGAAATTTTTTAAAATTATGATCAAAATGTAGCAATTTTATTATAAAGAAGTAAAAAGAGCGAAAAGAAATAAAAGAATAAATTTCGAGGATTAACGTAATAAATCGTATGGCAATTTCGTCCGTCTTGCACGGGCTCCTAATTAAGACTCCCTCTCACGCACACTCGCACACGCGTTTCCATACTTTTGCCCATAGAGGTAGCCGCGAGTACGAATTTTCTTAGCTTTGCATACAACAAAAAGTTCAAGAGAGTTCCGATTTGGCCGAAAGTTAGCGTTCTATTTTTTTCTATTTAAATAGTTCTGTAGGAATTTTACTATTGTTCTCCAAGGAACACGTAAAGGTCCATCGAGATCGGTGCAGAAATAGAACTTTTATGAAGCACCGGATGCTGAGCCTAGTTTTTAATAGGAACTAGATCTTTGGGAACTACATTTGAAACATGTGGAAACAAGGCCTATGGAGATCGGTTGCGAAAAAAGATATGGTGTTTCAAAGTCGTTTTTGAAAGGGGTGGGTGTACTGGAAATAGCGACACGCGTTAAATTAATTTTTCGTAGGAATAAACCTGAAGTTGCTACAAATATTACCAAGAATTATATTAAGATATTGCAGTGAGGATAAAATTTACAGGAAATTCTATCTGTTTGTCACATGGAGGAAAAAGTCACATACATTGTACCGCGTTATAAAGATTTATCTTCCACGATATTTCCTGGCTCCACGGCAGACTTGGCTATTTATTTATAAGTGGAAGAACAAAGCAGAATTGTATGATCTGAGAATTTTCTTTTACCCGAAATAAGTATGTAATGAAAGTCTCATATTTCATACGTATTTCAAAGGAGCAACATTAATTTGGCATAATTAATATTAATATTACAGAAAGTTGGATCGACGTAAATTACTTTGAAATATAATAGCCAGATATTATTCGTTATTGTCGACCTATCCATGTAATTAATATTACAGTGGGCAATTTAGAGGAAATTATGTTACTGCAGAGTTGCGGTAAAATCACTATCCGGATAATATCGATAAAATAATGATGCTGAATATAAATTATAATTGTATTAGTAATGAACGATCGTTAAAACTGTAGATATATTGCTGGGTAATTATTTATCTGTCATAAACTGCCTTCAATACTGTATGTACGAAATCTATCAATTTCCTTTGTTCGTTACGTTTCCATTTGATATTATATAATAGAATATTTTATGTAGAAATAAGTAAACACATATTTCTTAATTTTGTGCATCGTTGTAAAATTCAACGTGGACATTTTATAATTGAAAAATATCGTGGGATTGAGTATCGAGTATTATGAAAATAGAAATTGTCTTAAGCAAAATCTGATGTATTTTTCTCTGGTAGCAGGAGAGATTCATAAAAAATTAATCATATTTAGCCGTAAGAAGGAGGAGAAAGGAAAGTTATAGAGAAAAATATCTGTCTGGCTTCTCTCAGGAACATCGTTTGATACTTGGAGGATTAAAGTTTTCATATAACATTACTTGCGACGTGTACACTCAATGCTATAACACATTCAAACCCCTACTTAAAGATTTCAAACGTACTTTCTTCCTTCGCAAATTTTTCTCCTAACTTCACGTCGAAATTTTTGATATACAGCCTTAACAATTTATCCTATCAATATTTAATAAGAAAATATAATTTCACGTGGAGTACAAATTTAATAAATTATTTCAAAGCACACATTTTTTATTTCACTCGTCTTACTGAAGTCAAGTAAAAAAATGCAGATACTGAATTAATTATGTAATTTAAGCACATCTTAAAAAATTATTTCAATAATTATTATCAAGGAAATCCTTTGCCTATTCAACTAAACTCAATGATCTCAAACAATCACTTGAAATAATTAATTTCAGTAATTCTCAAGTCTATCACAATCTTCCCAACACCTTTCCACCCCTCTGACATCCCCTCCACCACATCCCTACAAAGTACCTCCCTAAAACCAAATAATTCAACTCTGAATATCACCAACGAAAAAAAACAAACTCTCAAACACCATCGATTCACAAAATCATCCAAGAATTTCGTAACCAAGCACCGAGAGAAAAAAAAAGAACAGCCTCCCTTCCGGTCGGATGCACGCGGCCTAGCAACCACGAAAAGGGAGGAAACGATTCGCCGGGCGCGATTTCTTCCTCGACGTCGGCCGCTCTTTATAATCCCAGACACGAGTTCCCCTCGCATCGACGGGGAGGTAAGAACAATGCCGAAAACGTAGACACACGTTGAAGGAACATACACCCCCATGGTAGGCGAGGCCGCCTCAAGATGGAGGAAAAGGCCGAAGAACGGATGAGGGGGTCGGAGGCGAAACGGGGTAGGAAGATACTCCTTCGCCGTCTCCGCAGTTGTAATTTATTTAAAACCGCTCGCCGTAAATATATCCTCATCATTTATTCAAGGCCTCGGCAGCTTCTCTCGACTGCAGGGGTGTATGCTTTGCGTTCCTCCTTACGTACCAACCAACCTGGAGTCTCTTCGTGCAGTAGATTCGAGGAGAACAGGGGCGGATCCGGTATTACTCGGTACGAGGGGCTTTTCTTTCGCTTCGTAGTTTTTCCATGTTTTACGTTAACGTTCTTAGAGTGGTATTTGAATTAGGTAAGGTTGTAGATCATTTTTGGGGGTGGAAATAGTGGCTGATCAGGTTTTGTAGGGTTAGTCCATAAGCTCGGGTGTAATTTATAGTGTTTAAATATAATTGTGTTAGTGGATTATAATATTAAAATGTCAGTGGATTCGTAAGTTCGGATGTATTTTGCAATTATTTAAATGTTAATCAGGCAATAAATTCGTTTGTGATTTGTAATATATAATTTTATGGTTATTAGATTTTGAGCTGTTAAAAATATTTATTGTTAGATGTGAATTACGTTGGAGCTTATGGACTGATCTGTTGGTACCATTTCTTTTGGTTTTGACTGATGCGGTTAGTTTGGCTGAGATATGTGGTTTTATACGGGGTGGAATCACCAGGGGTGTGATATACTGAAGGATAAATTAAGAAAAATCTCTTAGGGGTGACGGAAAGTTAAACTGGGGCGGACTAATTGGGAATTAGAGCCTTTAAGGTTGTATCTACCATGGCTTCTTATAAGAGTTAATGTTGAATAGATGAGGGTTGATAGTTTGCTTCTTGAGTGCTCTAGATTGCCAAAAATATTTTTTGTTTTTCTTTATTAAAACATATTTATTTTATGGTAATCGTTGCGGATTGGAATTTTAAGAAAGTTGCAGATACTTTGTATTATTAGAAAGAGTTTTAATAATTTCTTTTCTAAAACAATATTGTATTTAGATTATTACGTCTCTTATTAATTACAGTACGATGAATAAAAAATAAATAAAATATACTGACATTAATTAGTGATCTAGTATGCTGGACATAATTTTGTTTATATTAATATCATTATTGAGTTATATTTAAATTGTTTGTGCAACAGAAGTTCTCTTCCTGAATTTAGTGCAGTTATTTTAAGGGTGTTTGTTCTCCTTATAATCTTGGAAATACGTGTACGCGGAAGTTAGTGTGCATGTACCAGTTCTAACTCCCTACTAGCGCTGGTAACGACGAAGATGAAGTAGTTTAATGCCATTGAATTTTAAATAAAGATTTTAATGGATTCTTATTACGCAAAGGAGATAGCCTTAACGTCGTTATGTCATCCTTATCGACATCGTTGCGAATCCTGTAACTATTATAGGATATATTTGAACTTGTCGAATAACAAAATAAAAGAAAATCAACCCTCACTTTACACAAACAGTTCAAACAATAATTACCAAAATGCTAATCCATTTTTCACCAAGAATAACCGTTCTTAAAAACTAAAATAATCATAGCAAGTAGCACTAATTCATCCCTTCAAATTTATACAACAAAATATTCTTGATAAATAATAACAATTTCCAAAAGAATATTTTTTATCCTTTAAAAATGTCTCATACCAAACCAACAACAATTGCAACTTCCCCTGTGTGCTCCAAGTTCAGCAATACCATGAAAATACCCCAAAACTGTCACGTATACACCCCAAAGTACCTTCAAAATTCTTCTCAAAATTACAAGACAACACAAGCACTTCCATCCAGTACCCCATAAACCATCGTCAAAAGGAATAGGTAACACAATAATGCAAATTCCCATTGACTCGATATATACACACGTACAGTGTTAATGTCGGTGCCTAAATTTTTGATAAATCCCCTTCATAAGGGTAGGGGCTTAACTCGATAGCAACGCCCAAAGCAATAACATCGATACCTCAAAGACGGGAATGTAGACAAGATAGAGACTGCAAGTGCAGAGACTGCGTGTACCCATCGGATGTTAGACACGAAGAAATTAGGGGATGTATACGTAAGGAGAAGGCAAGCGAGCGCACGTAAGCGAGGCGTACGCTAGCTACGCGGCTAATTGCCGCTAATTATCGCGCTTACCGTAGTTCGGGCTTTCCTCTCTTGCATCTCTACGACTACCTTCGCCTCCTTTGCCACCCCTAACCTTGCTTTCCGCCGCCTAGTCGCGGTTTCCTACCCTTGCGCACTTCCACCTAATATTCATCCCCTCATCCTTCATCCCAGGTGTACCTAGAGACCTTCGACCTTCCACGGTCGTTTCCGTTTTTGGCTAATGACTTGGAAGATGTTGCTTATCATTTGTTCTGCAATGTTTCTTTTTTATGCTGGGTGTTTATACTTGTGAGCAAGCTTAACCCTTTGCGGTACGAATTAATTCGTTAATATTACAATGAGATAAATAAAACTAATTTTACAATATTATTATTTTTTTACGATGACAGCAATAACTATAGGCACTGACGTATATTTTGGTGATGTTACAAAATCATTATGAAATTGAAAAGTCGAAATTAAATTGTTAGCAAATAATGTCAAGTGAATAACTGTGTCGAGTACAGCTCGACATAGAACTTTGAAGGGTTCAAAATAATGAATTAAACCAAAGAATTAAAAAAGAAAATTAGAAAATAAGAAAAACGTTGAAGAAAGCAACAATAAATTTGTTTTTGGTGGTAATTAAAAGATTAAATAATATGAAATTTACGTCCCAATTTGTCACTGCCTTCTTCAACCTTGATCTGTTTATCTATCAAGTTTCTCATTCGTCCTCTTTCCCTCCTTTCTCCGATGTTATTTGCCCCTCACCTTCAATCACAACCTACATCCCCCTCGCACACGAACTCCATCTCAGACTCGTTACATTAATTAATTAATATTTACAATTAATATTTGAAATTATCACCAGCGCCTGCAAGTAGCTCTAACCCCTTTCCAAAGGATGGAACATCACTCGTGCTAATCCAATTATAATTTCCACACACTCTCCTAATGCATTTCCATTCTCTTTTTCACCAAACCTCACCAACAAAAATGACCAGATTCTTTTTTTTTTGCATAAATCAATCAAGCAAATACTTAATATCTATTCCCATTAATTTTTCCAGTACTCCAGGTTTAGCAGCCGGCTTCAGGCCAGTCGAACCACCGACGTCTCTGTTCTTCTCTCCACACTTAGCAGCTCAGTTCTCACCACCATTGTTCGGCAACAAGGTGGTCAGTAGCGCGCCAACTTCTCTGACCTCGACCTCATCACTCTGGACAACGAGCGATCATCGGTCTAGCACCTTGCAGGACATGTTATCATGGTCACCCGCAGGTTGGCCGAGTTCTCTCTGCGGATGTTGTAAGCCTGGCACTGGTGATCTTCATCGAAGCAGCAGCTTAGCAGAGCTTAGAAGAAAAGCTCAGGAACATTCAACCGCCTCGGCTCTTCTCGGTGGTCTAGCTGGATTTCCTGGTGGACTACCTTTGCCCTTGCCTCTCCCATTGCTGCCACCATTGTTAGGCCTCTCAAGGAGGCCCGAACATCATCATCATCATATACCGAGCGTGGTGCATCAGATACAACCGACGACCAAGGAGGATCCCTAGGACGTTCCACTGTTTGCTGATTGAATGTCGAAGCTCGTTCAAACGAGACTGGGCATGTATACGTTTTACATAGGATGGTAATTTCGGTTTGAGGAGATTAATGTTTTGGGAACGGTTGGAGGATCCAGTGCCTGGTTCTTTTGAGATTTGTTTGCTATGGCTTCTGTGAGTTGATGAGATTTTTAAGTGTCGGAGGAGATTCTTGGTTATAGTTTATTGTAAAGGGGGAAGTATAAAGTTTGAGTCTTTAGATATATATTTTTGGGGTAGTTGGCATTTTGCAAAATTTTTGCGAGGAGTCTTTGTATTTTTTTTGTGCTGAAAAACAGGTTGGGTTCTTCCGTTGTGAATACGTTTGGGGGTGTTTATTTGGAAAAGATTTTTATTTCCTTGCTGGTCTCAAAAAATTTGCTTGAGAAAATGGATATCTGATTTTTCTGATTCGATTAATATCTTTAACCGTGCCTGAAATATTAAATTCTTAAACAGCTATTGATCTGTAGGAGATCTCTCTTAGAATCAAAGCCACCGATTAATTTTACTTGTAACATTTACGTATGTAATTTTCAGTGTTCGATTATTCTGCATGCTTTCGTATGGGGAAAAGTTTGTATGAAATAATAGACGTTCCTCGTTCTTGTCGATTTTTCTAAGCTAAATTCGAAAATTCGTTTCAAATAAAATCGGTCGGTGGTAGTAATTGATTCGTGTACAAAGAACAGTTAAATTTTTTCTTTGTTTTGGTACGAATGTATTTAAGGTACAGCAAGAAGCACGAATCTAAGATAACTGACAGTGATTTGCGTTGAAAAGAAATCAAACGCGTTAACAGGTCCGAAAAACAGTTATGTTTTTCGTATGCCTTGCTTTGGAAATGGACAACTTATTCTTCGATGATAGGAAGATACTTTTGATTCCTAATATTTTTGTTTGTTTTATGGTTAAATGATTACCTTCTTACGTGATCGAGTCGTTGAAATAGCACGAAATTAAAAGTTGTTGCATTTTTGGATAATTTAAGTCAGCATTTAGTTGCAAGAAATAGAATTAGTATTTTTATCGAGGAGATGAAGATCGTATAAAATTCGCCTGAGTTTCCAATTAAGTAATGTATAATTATAATTTTATACATTATAAATTAGTTTCTGGTTTTTCCTTTGTTCAATTATCACTCACAATAATTACAATTCTCCATCATTTTTAGCCTTAATTTCTCAAATTAAAATGTGACATTTTTCATTTTACATGGAAAAAGTGCAAAGTATTTTGTGAACTTTAAGTTTACTGATAGCAAATTATTACTTACAAATTTCTGTAAAAAGGTTAAAAGTTTCGATAGAAAAGGGAAGAAAATTATGCGGATGATTTGATAAAATTTTAGTATTTTCCAAAATTTTCCCTTCATTTTTTTTAACGAATAAGGACGAATCATGGATCGCGATGGACCAACACGTGGCTGATACGCTCCACACCGATTATCTGGCAGAGAAATCCAGGTATTTGTATCCGCAACATTTGAATATCCGTCAGAAAATTCGTCGACAGCACAAATAGCTTAATCGCCAAAAATCCGAATTGATACGAATATTGAGAATCAAATAGGATTAAATATATATCTTCAATTTTATACAAAATTTACGTATACCATAAACAAAACCGGCTGACAATGAAATTGATGAACAAACTTTAGTATTCTACTTGTTACTGTATTATACTTTTTCTAAAGATGAAAAAAGTCGTATGAAAATTAATCTGAAAACTTTTCAGGATTTAGATACTATTGAAATTGGCACTTTGCTTTTAAATTGAAAGATATATCGAAAAATTATTTTTTTTTCTTTAATTTACAAATTTAACTTGAAGGAATTAAAAATATCCTGGTAAATTTTTAATTCTGCTACATGTGACAATAATACAGTTTTTGAGTGTGTTTCTAAGTAACCAATAACAATTTTATCATGAATAAAATTTCCGTAAACTTTCAATGAATATAAAACGAATTTATAGTGAATTTTCAGTGCACATAAATAGTACCGATGGAAAATTGTAAATAAAACTGCTTTATGTCTTGGAAAAGAAACGTTTTCAGGTTAATAGTTGTATAAACTTTTTTCATCCTATTACCTTTACTTCTCATATTTTCATAGCAAAATAAAATGTCCAAGTTTCACCAGCCAGTTCAGAATAATTTTGTTTGAAATTTTCATCGAATGTTCGACTGATGTACACGAACAGCAGAAAGAAATAATTTTACCACCGTCACCTATTACATTTTACAAATAACAAAAATGCTTCGATTAAATCGTTCCATCAGGCATGAGATCAGAATGAGAAATCCTATTAGATGAATATATTAAACGGTATAATTTATATTTTATTTAAATTATACTTAATATGATTCTATGGTAATTTTATTCGAATTATATGATTACACTGACACATTATTCAAACGATACGGATATCCGTATTATCCGAGAGCAACACGGATACCCAAGTTGCTCGCATCATATTTAAGTATCCATCCGTAGAAATGGTTCTAACATTCGCATCTATAAAAATACATTTTAGATTAATCGGATATTCGAATGAACGGATAAGTGGATACTCGAAACTTTAAAATAGTTATTTTCAACTTCTAAGTACTGAATATTTCCCCCCAACTTTGAAATTACAAGTTTCTTCAAATCTGTTAAAATAACAATCAAAATTTTTAGCGAATTAATAACTGGAATTTATTTCATATCGTTCATTTTGTTAACTTTACATTCACATAAAATTGTCGTTCCAATTTTAAATATTTAGAGTTCAATTACGCCGAGAAACTTCTATTAACTATTCAAACAAATAGTATATTTATCTCTAAAAGACTAAAAGAACATGAAAAATAAATTGAACAATTTGACTTACTGAAAACCACCCTTAATCAGGAAAATGGCAAATATTCTCATTTATGATTATATTAATATTTAAATTTAAATTTAATTGTATTAATATAATTTATATAGATAAAAATAATATTATATTTAGTATCTAAATTAATTTTAAAGATTCGAGTATCCTCCTGGTCACACAATTTCAGAAAACAGGCACGTTCATCATGAATGGACTTGTATATTCCAGTATGTTAAACATCAACGAGAAAATGCAAAAATATAAAATACCAATTGAATGGCACCCAAAGAACTCTGCGAAACGAACGATTCGTCGACGAGAAACGAAATACACTTTGGTGTCTGCGATAATGCCTGTAATGATAACGATTCGTTTCATTTGCGATTGCGACCCACGAGTACCCGCCTATTCTTCGGAATTATGCGAGCGAAGAATAACTGCGCAAAGGGACGTAGATACTAGTAGAAGACCTGTATATTACATCCCGGTGAATTGTCAGTGCTAATCAAGGATAATCTAATAACACTATGTTACAAACTAGCGATTATTATGTAGCCTGAACTGTGGGTAGTGAAATATCGAATAAACTTGTTCTCTCGTGATAAAACATTGTGTGAGGAATTACCTTCCGCTTTTTTGCCTTCTTTCTCCTGCTTGATAAACAAATTTTTAATTGATTCAACCCTCTACCAGAACTTAAAATTGTTTCTTACAGAAATTACAGTATTTTAAAACCTCAAGTTCAAATCGCTGAAATGCAACTGAAGTGGATGAAATAGTATATGTATTATTTTTAGATTGGGGAAAAAAAGTTAATTACCTGGATTAAGATCTAGTCTGCCTATAGACTGTTCTACCCTTTGAAAGGGTACAGTTTAGAAATAAATACAGAAAAGTGCATGTTTCAATCAAAGTCCTGCGTGATTCTCTACCTTTAAGATTAATAGGAATATGTTTTATAGCAAAAGATTTTAATACTTTGTGGTTTAAAAATTAAATGTGAAATTTAGAATTTCAAAAACTTTAGGAATAAATAGTTTCCACGTTTGAGAATTTTACAATCAGAATTTCCAATATAAAAAACAAAGCCTATAAATTATTAAATCAGCATGCATTTCAGCAAAGTTCGTACACACGAAATGACTTATCTCCAAAAAAAATTGTAATCAAAATAAAGCGACCGTTTAATAGCCTGCAATTTTTTTCCCTTCCACTTCGAACCCCCTAAAGTATCTTAAAAACACAGATTACACCATTAAAATTTTCCACGCAGAAATGTAACACGTCGAAGCAAGTAAGAATCGAATTAATCCAGAAATTCGATCGTTCGACATTCTCGAAAGTGGCACATCCTAAAGGATGAAGTTTACATAAACAACGCGCGCCTGTACATCGTCAGGGATCAGGTGTTCATTTAGGGAATCCCTTGAATCAGCTATATAGAGGGTGATCAAAGGCAACATTGAACCTATCAAGGAGATTTGCCAGAGCGGCAACATCTGATAGCATCGGGAGTTGAATTACGCGAGGTGCACAAAGCAAGAGATTGATCGACAACTTGCACCTGCCCCGGGTATTTGCTACCACGGGGTGCTGAAGACTTTGGTAAATTGAGAGAAATTAAATCGCCGCCACGATTCGCATTTCATCCGACGGTTTCAGTTTCATTCCTGGCAAATATCATAATTTATCGCGATCAAATTTGCTTTACTTATGAAGTTTACTTTAGAAATTTCTCCCTCCGGACGTTGCGCCGGAGATCACGACTTCGCAGTAAAATGAACCACTGACAAATAGAAATTACTGGAAGAGAAGAGAATCCTTTTTATAACGAAACATATAAAATCTCGATAATTGTCTTTTGTTCATAAATAATATCATTGTTATCATAAATTTTATTATTCCTTTATTGTACCTTCGAATTAAAAATTTCCAATTTGAGAAAATAAATTTAACCAGACAACTTTTAAATGATGATGGCAAGGGTAAGATCTCTGAAGCGAAAGATTTGAAGAAAATCTACGACAATGTAAATTCTAAAAATCAAATTATCTAAAATCAAAGCGACTAGAATAATTCGATGATCCGGTAAAACGATCGCTCGAGAAACGATCTTACTACCCCATAAACGTCACCGTGGAAAACCCGATACGATATCAGGTCTCTCCGATCAGCCACTTTCCCGTTGGAAGCCACTTTCTAGCGTGAATTCCCGGGGTTCGCAGGAAGAAAACGAGCCCGACGCACTTTCGTGGAAAGCACGCCTCTAAAAACGAAGACGAGGTGCCATGACGCGGCCGGAACGAGGGTAGATAGGGTAAAATAGGTGGAAGAAGAGAAGGGCTGCTTCGCGAGAAGAAACGCCGCGGGCTAAGGGGAAAAGGGGCGACGGAGGTGGAGGAAGAACGGCGGAAGGGGTTGTTGGCAATCAATGCTTCTCATAAGAAAAGCTCGCCCTCTCTTATGGGATCAACCCTCCCCGAGAGTACGGGGAGAGTGGATAGAAAAAGAAAAGAAAACTATATCAGCGTGCAAGTGAGAGGAGGATGAAGAAATCCTAAAAGTGGGGTGACTCGATAGAGAAAAAGAGAAAGAATAAGAGAGAGAGGGAGATAAGAATAAAAAACAGAGAGTAACAGACAACTTGAGAATGAGAAAAGAACAGGAAGAATCCTCTTTGAAAGAAGAAGACAAGAAGAAAAAGAGGAAGGAGAAGACCACGAAAGAAACGGCTCGAGGAAGATGAGAACAGAGAGTGAAAACTACAAGTGAGAGACAAGGGTAGAACGAAGCGAGGGGGTTGTTCCTGGCTCGACCAACCAGAGACAAGACGCCATTGATCGGCACGTGGCTCGGGGTTGGTTCAACGGATTCCACGAGGGTGGAGGGTTGCAGGTTCTGCTTCTGCTCGGAAATGGGTACAGGGGTGGTGGCGGCGATGGAGGAGGTGGAGGAGTCCCGAGGAGAAGCAGGAAGCCGGTCATCTGTGGTGGGGTGCAGACGCATTCTGCACACTCCGTTACACTTACTGGTAAACCGTATTAATCAACGACATCATGGTTTATCCCCTATTTCTCCCCCACTCCATTCCATCCATCTACCTCAACCTCCAATCCTCCACCTCCTCAGGCACCATGGCGATCTATAGCGAAACTTGCACCGATATAACCTTGTAGCACCCTCTCTCGCGGGTAGGACGAAGGAGAGGCAACCCTTGAACGCGGGAGAAATGGGAAATGAGAAAACTGAGGGTAAAAGTAGAAGAACGAGCAGGAAAGAAAGATCGATTGAAAGAAGCTTGGAGAAGAAGAAAACCGGGGGTGGAAGAGGGATGAAAAGTGAGGAATGAAAGAGGAAAACACGACTTATAAGGGTGGAAGAAGAAATATAAGGGAGAATAAAAGGAATTGCTCGGTAACGGAAACAGGATTGAAGGAAAGGGAAGTATGAGGGGTTGGGGCAAAGGGGTTGAAGATATTAAGAATATTGAGATACATGGTAGACGATGTATGGAAAGTAGAATGTATGAAATGTTGCAAAATTTCTAGATGTAATTTAGAACAGAAATGTATGCTTTGGAGAATTTCGAATGGAGAGGATTTTGAAGGGGATGAGGGAGAATTTAAAGTTTGATCATTCGATGATAGGAGAAATTGGTGAATTATTATCAAAATGAAATGTAAAGATTAGTTTAGGAATTAATAGGATAGAATAGAAACAAGTGTTTCTTCTGGGGGGTAAAAAGAATGTTAAATTGAAGAGAGGAAGAGAGAGAGAGAGATGTTGAGAAGAACAGAGATGAAGGAGAGGAAACACGAGGCGCCAGATCACTTTGCTAGAGGAGATCGACGCTTAACGATGTCTCTCGATACCCATTACGTGGCTAGCCGGGATTCAACGAGCCACTACAAGCACCCGTGCCATTGTGTACAGTCGAAGAAAAATCCGATTGAACCTCAGGCTATTCCTTTGTACCGTAACAGAGGTTGCACCGTCTTCAGAGATCTTTTTCTCCAGGAATGGTTTACCGTTTTCTCGGAGTACAACTTTCAGTCGACTGCTTTTCAAAAGTGTTTACGAAAATGTTGAAAAGATATTCGACATTTAACATACAATTGTAGCGATTTGATTTTGTTTATCTTACCTATATGAGAATTGCAGAAATTAAATTTATGGATTTTATAAAAATTATCATTTTCGCGAAGTCTAAGTGTCTAGTAATTACTCCTTCATTTTTTAACTCTGGATTTATGGCAGCCGTCAAATTGACAGTTTCCTAGTTTTTTAAAAGTTCTTTCAAGTTGATAGAGAAGAAGTATAGTAAATATTTCACGTATATTTTACAATATACAAATTATTTAACTAATCGTATTTTTTGCCATTTGATCCATCTTTCTGCAAGGTACTTATTTAACCCTTTGCGGTCCGAATTATTTCCTTAATTTTCTTTCATTGATTATTCATTTTTTTAAATTATACTAATAACTATAGGTATTGACAGACATTTAGGTGATATTACAAAATCATTGTGAAAGTGGAAGATCGATATTAAATTGTCAGAAAATCAAATCAAATCAAAATCTATGTCCAGTTCTGCTCGATATAGGACTACAGAGTGGTTAATATATTTAAACCTACTAGATTTAGCGACCGTAAATCTAGTATTAAAGATCCAACCATCTTCCACTCTCTCAAACAACTACAAAAATATCTATTCTTAAATTGCAATAATCTCAGTATTTTCCATATTTCCTCTAATCACCAAACATTCAAATTCACTTCAAAATACCTTTCTCAAATTCCCTCCGGCCGTAACAAATCACTGCAAAACATAACTCAAGTCTATAAACCAGGTGATAACTTACCGCAAGAATACAATTTCCCTAGTTACCCCTCGTTCACGTCACGTTCCCCACTTTCGGGCGAGCGATTATTCGCGAAGGACGTTCATATTAATCACGATCCTCTCGTACGCGATGAGCTTGCGAATCAGGACGTAGTAACTGATTTTCGAGCATCGAGGAATCAAGGGATGTTCAAGGGGGATGGAGAGTCGGTAAGGTACCCTGATGCCGGTAGACAGTGATTAATACGGTCGACGTCGTCTGGCGTCTCTCGTTCCTCGAGGAGGAAGGAGCCTGGGACCACGAGGGCATTTTCAAGCGAGTTTCTCTCGAGCGTACTTCGCGGTAAAAGGTTTTACGAAATTCATTGTCAGGCAATTTGCATGTCAAAGCCAGGCCGAGAGCACGCTCTCTAGGACCTGCGAGCTAGACAGAGTGAAAGAGAAAGAGGTAGAGGGTCTTCGCTAACGCCAACGCGTCCGTTTCCGGCTTTATGGGATTATAGGAAAAATGAGGCCATTTTGGGAACGTACCGTTTTACCGGAATGCAATTGTTTATTAAGGAGATCCTTTATTTTTTTTTAGACTGTGGATTAAAAGGTATGAAATTGTCTTTTGATTTTTTATCGTTTTTGGATTTTAATGCTACCTTGTGGCAATTGTCATCTGTGTGATTTAGATTTGTTGTATTTGTTCAACAATATTGTAGAGTGAAGTGGTTGTTTTATGTAAAACTTACTGTTTTAGGTTTGTACTTTGTTTTTTTGATATTTGCGCTTAGCGGGATTGCAAAGGAAGGAGAATAAATTTATGAAAATGATTCTAGATGAGATATTGTAGGTTTGAGTAGTAGGAAATGTATGTTTCTTAAATTTTTAATGTAACACGTGCAAGGTGTTTTAAATTGTTTTGATTGCTATAATTTTTAAGAGTTTTTGATTGAAGAGTTGACCTGATTGTCTTTTGAATTGCTCCTGCGTTTTTTTTGTATAGTTCTGGTATTTGGTAGCATTTATGTAGAAATATTGGATCATTAATATTGTGTAAAAGCTGAAAAACATCTATCGTTTTATGTTATCGACGCGGACAACGCAAATTCAACGGGGCGAGTCATTTTTGAAACGCTTTGAAGTATTAATGGAGTCATGAATTTTTTTCCCTCCCCGTTGAGTGTTACATTTTTCCATAAAATCGAACGGTAATTTCCCGCTGAATTATGAATTGCGATTTTGTATAAAGCGGTATTACAACGAGGGCGTTGTAATCGAATCACTTTGTACAGGGAAATGAGGGTACTTTATGGCGGCTCGGTGCCTCGGCAAAAGAAAACAGACATTGCTTTGCGCGAAGAAAATGTAAAATTTATTTTAAAACGCTACCTTCAAAGCAAATTTGCTCTTTCTTTCGCACAAAATTACCAGCCGCCCGCGCTGCGATTAATTGAATTTTTGCAAAATACAACTTTACCGTGTAATAACAAAAAAACAGCATTCCTCGCAGAAACGTTATAATTCGTCTAAATTTTTTGCAAAATTATTATTCTTTATTTCTCTCACTGTATAACTATCATGTACTTCAGATATCTTGTTTATTCCTAAAAGCATTTCTATTCTAACAAAGTACCATTCCATCATTCCAACTAAAATGCATTAAATAGTCTCGCTGATATTTTGTCTACAAAATAGACATTTCTTCTTTTATTTCTCTCACGTTAACAGTGATAATTACTTCAGATATCCTCTTATATTTACTACAGTAAAAGCAGTTTCATTATAACAATATATTATCCTCCTCCAACGGAAGATTCTTTACGCTTCCGTCACAAATCCTTTAAATGACCTCAACAAAGACCTAATTTCCAACTTTTTAAAATGGTACCACAAACACAACAAAAACTCGTCATCCTTTTAAAAAATTCATCCACACTGAATTCTAGTTCCCTTAACCCATTTCGGACGGAGACATTTTTGAATATTAAGAGATAATCATTCCTTTGTTGACCTTTCTTTTTTCTCAGGAGGGGAAGTGCATTTACGCACCCCCTCGCGTCCCGGGGGAAAATGCAAGTAGCCGGCAGTTGACGACACCGGATCTGAATGAGATCTAACCTAGACCAAAGTCTTCAAACCCAGTCCAGCAGGCTGAACAGGCTCCTGAGGAACTCCTCTTTGCATTCCTTCCCAATTTCCACCCCTGGGGCTCGGGTAACCCCGGGTTCGCCAAACCCGTACCTGACCAGCGAGCTGGACAGGCCCCTGAGGTATCTAACTTCTTTCTTACGAATATCCTATGGATATTCCTATGGACCTATCCTACTATGGGGTCGCCACCTCCTGGATCAGGTACCCCAAAGTCCGCCAAGGTCGTACCTGACCAGAGAGCTAGACTTGTAAGGGGACAAGCCAGATCTAACTCATTGCCAGACTCGCAGATTAATTACTACTCTCTTAGATCGAACCAGTGGAATTTCACTGGTTCGCCACCTCCTGAATTAGGTACCCCAAAGTCCGTCAAGGTCGTACCTGACCAGACAGCTAGACTGGTAAGGGGACAAGTCAGATCTAACTCATTGTCAGACTCGCAGATTAATTACTACTCTCTTAGATCGAACCAGTGGAATTTCACTGGTTCGCCAGTGGAAACTCACTTGTTTACCAATGACACTCACTGGTTCCGCCAGTGATCTCGGCGGCCATCAAAATTCACTGGTTTACCAGTGAATCTCACTCGTCAGCATATTCAAAAATAAAACACAGCGCATGGCGCTGCGGCAGCGGATGCAAATTTCACTGGTTCGCCAGTGAGATTTGTATTCACTGGTTGAACCAGTAAAATCTCACTGGTTCGATCAAACAATAAGAGAGTAAGGGGGTGAAAATCTCCAAGAAAACCGCCAATTTGTTACGCCTCAAAATTCTACAAAAGAATCATTATTAATTAAAAAAAAGAAACGCTCTGAAAGAAAGATTACCTTGATGACTCTCCCTCTGCTTCATCAACTTTGGAAATAAAAAGCTCCACTTCTCTAAGCTTAAGAATTGCAAAATAAACATAGTCTGGCAAACTTTGAAGTTTAAACGGTGTTTCATAGGTGCACGCATAATTTCAATGGTGAGAGGGTTCGCTTGATGTCGTATATTTTACTAAAGCGAAGGGTGAAAGTAGCACTGGACAAAAGGACCAGGGAGTAGGAAGCAAGTGAAGGAAGGACCGGTGGATCTCCGGTATAACGCCTTATAAAGAGTAAAGCCTCCATACGAGGGCGAGGGTGGAAAGAAATTTATCGTGGTTGTCTGGCAGAGCTAAGGGGATCAGGAGCCGCAATGATTTTCAATTTTCAAATCCACTTCGTGGCTGTACTCTTACGTTCTTTTTCGGCTCGGGATATCAGATCGACGTATTTCACTCTACCGGAAGTTATACTGGGCGCATCGAAATTCGCGGTTTCATATATGATACGTGGAATATGCTATTCTTTCTTCTTTGAATCGATGATTCTCGTGTTTTCTCTGACAAAGATGCTGGGAATTGGAATTGTAAAGGAATTTTGATGGATGGTTGATTGAAATGGAGAAATGTATATTGTGGAAAATGATGTTTGAAGCTATGGAAATTTTTAAATCTAAATTAATAGAGGTATTAATATTATTGTAGGATTCTCTGAATCATTTAAATTTGACTATTTACCTATCGATAAATTAAATTTATTTAAATAATTCTAAAAAGTTTTAAGAGGCCCAGAAATTAGTTGGAACCACATTTCTTTGATCCTTTATAATAAAGTTTCATTAAGTTCTCAGTGTGCAGAATAGTAAATAAATCAAGTTAATTATAGACTTATCTAAACTATTTAAATTCTGAACGTTAACTGTTGAACTATAAAAAAATATCAATTGAGATAATTGTAAATAATTTGTAGAAGTCTATAGATTAATTTGAAAAATACCAATAAATAAAAACTAATTGGTAGAAATATTGAAATGATTTTTTTTATTGATCAACAGTTTTTAAATTCTGGGCGCTTTTGAAAAGAATGGAAATATTATTATGAGGTAGAAGGCGTTGGCAACCAAAATCTGAGTTTTGCTACTCCTCTGACGTAATAAGTTTAAAGGAGACTTAAGAAATTTAAATGGCAGCGACGTATTAAGGGAGCATTATTCTATTCCTCTTTTGACCCACATTGGAAGAATAATTCTGCTCCTTTAGAATCGCGCAAGGCGGATTCAATCTGTCAAAAAAGTTCAGGCAGAAACCAATGTAAAGAATAAGAGTGGCTCGGATAAAGGGAGCAGGAATTTAAAAATTCAAGGATCGTAGATGGAAGTTTTGATTTAACAGAAATCCACCGTAGACGCATTTGCAATTTATCTTCTTTTACATTATTTCCTCGTTTTTCGCAAGAAGCGTCATTAATAAATTTCCCGGTAAATTCCTCTCAAGTAATTTAACTTCTACTATTTCATGAAAATTGTATAATTATATCAAAGGAATAAAAATTACAGTCTTCAGCTAAAATTACAAATTACTTCGGTATCTTTCTCACTTTATTCTAGCAGCGTTAATTTTGCCGAATTCAATAAATGCGAACAGACAAGAAGAACGCTGCATTTGAGAAAATCGCAAGAACGTCAGATTTATATTTTTCCAATCATTTTTCAATCTTAGAACAAAGCAGCATAGCAGATGTTTCAAGTATATTATATAATATAAAAATTACCTTACTAATCATTTGCTTTGTCGCTTGATCCCCGTTTATTCGAATTATTTATTCAACCCTCTATGAGCCCTTGTGACTTTGAAACGCATCTACTTTTCTATTCTTCAAAGTCAAATTTTCAACTTTGTCAAATACTATAATTTAGCTCCTAAAAATCATGAAACTCTTTGCAATTCAATGTGTAAAACTCTATCAATGTATAAAACTTTATCACTTTTTAACACTAGATTTACGGATGTTGATATACCTATTTTTCTGAAGTGAGCCAATTCGACTCATATAAGAAAATTGAAGTTTTTTACAAAGAAAATAGTTCCAAATCAATTTAAGTGAAAGATTTATTAATAAAAAAATTAACCAATCAATATATTGTATATATAGTAATCAAATTTATATGAGCCAAATTGACTCCGTGAATCTAGTGTTAATTACGCTATCGTGAAACTGGTCTTCAGATACTACAAAAAATTCAAACTATAAAGAGTTAATATCACTAGAACTACCGGCCTTAAATCTATCATATTTTAATAAATTAAATAAATACTTTGAAGAAGGGGGGAATCAAGCGCTGGAAAATTTGATCGATTAGGTGGCTTATGTTTATTGATATAGACGTAGAATATTTATTCTATGACTCTTATGTAAACTTGGAGAATTTTTGGAAAAAATTGTGTACCAGTCATTTTGACTGGTTTGGTAGTTCTAGTGATATATTTATATACCATGATTGAAATAAAAATATATAACCTCTTGTACCATTAAGTAAAAACTGTTTTTTACGTTGTTTCCTCCATTACCTCACGGTCATTTTATAACCGATCACAAGGTCATGACAAGACTAAGTGTCCACACAATTACTGTTAAATAAAAACAATAAACTATCCTTCCAGTAGACACCCTTCTCTTTTAACATTCATCCTTATTTCTGTAATTGAAAACTCCTAGTTTCAACAGAAACAGTCGCCTGTAAAATTCCATTACATGCTTCATTTTTTGAGGCACGTGCCCTCAACACCAATGCACCCGTTATCCCGAGGAAGCGGAAACGGAACTGGATGGAGCCAGCGCCGGCGGCTCGAAGGTAACGAGGTTTTCCTCGGTTGGTTAATTTGCCGCGGATTGGATCGCGCGAAAACACGCGCACTAACATGGTTTTCGTTCTCTCCTTCTCCCTCCTTTCCCCCTTCCCCTCTTTCAACCCCTGTCTCTCTTCCACGCTGACCGATCTCTCCATCCAAAAGTACCAAAACCGCCCACCGGTGTCACCGACATTCTGCACTTTGATCATCGCGAATTGCCGATGGTACCGATGCTAAAACGCGGCTCGAAATAATACAATTATTGCAGTCGAGTCGACCGAGATTTTTTTTTTACGCGAGCTTTCGGGGCTCGCTCGTTCGCGAAACCTGCACTCGATATTGATGTCTGGTTCGTTATGCCTCGTACTCTGTGACGTCTGCTTTTGAAGATGTCAAAGGAAAGCGTGTTGCTAATTTTTCACGGATTGCGGCCACGCATGGGGTCCCATAAGATTCGTTTTGCGCCGTGGAACGTTGCGTTACGGTTTACTCGGGATATTGGTCAAGCATTTTCTATTTGCTTGTATATTTACAACCTTGATCGATGGGGTTGTATCGCTAATGGCCTATAGATTTAAAGGGGTTTTGCGAGTGTTTTATTTCCCATGGGTGAAACGTGTTGAGGGGTGGAGGGATTTGACAGTGGGTTTGATATTTGATAAGATATGATGCTATTTTGTTTGATGTTAATTTTGTAGCAGAATTTGGATGAAAAGTTTCTCTCGATTTGAATTCTAGTTACTGTGATTAATAAAAGAAAGGTTTAAAGTAGCCAAAAATGATTAAAAATCAAAGAAATATTGACAATCTTTACAGAAATAACGGGATAACGACAATATCTCAATCGCGTCAAGGTAAAACGCTGAAACAATAGCTTCATAACAATATGTAGCTGGGATAATATTCAAAATTTTCCAAATCGTTCAAAACTCACTGTCGACGATCGTAATTCGGTACGATCACTTTTACCTCGTCATTTCCAGACGCAATGGTCGTGTTTTCATCGTAAAACCAGCAAACTGGAAGCTCCGCCGAAATAGTGCAATATAAAAAGCGCTCGAGCGTAATAAAATAAAAATAAAGCCTTTCATAAGTTTTGATTTAAACTCTTGCAGGATAACTCATTCCGTAAATAGCATTTTATATTTCCCGTATTACTGCCGTTTTATATACGCTCGGGCAGCACTTTGATCAGGCTGGTATAGCTGATGGAAAAATGCAGGCTGCATAACTCGGTTATAGTTTGCGTACACGTCAGCGGACGTTTTTACGCATCCCCCTGTGCCGAACCGGGGGATATATCAGATATTATACCTAGTTCTATGGTAAAACGCTGACGTTCCATTTACCTAGTGAAGCGGAGTGAGTTAAAAAATTAATAACCCGAGAGGAAAAAAAAATTCGTTAAATTCCTCCGATAAATATCGCTCGACGATTTTTTAACTTGCTTTCCACGACAAACTGTCCAGTTTCTTAGGGAATTGAAGAACTATTGATTTGTAATCGTTAGAAAAATTGACAATTTAAAGATTGCTGTCTTAAGAGTAACAGAATTAATTTCAAAATTGTTTTTTATAGTAGAATATATTGACCTCTCGCCCTATACTGTCTGACACGAAGAAGAAATTTGGAAGTTTTTCATTAACTACTAAATTGAACATTTATTTTAAATCACTTATCAATTCTTGTTTCAGCAATTAATTCTGAATCATTGTGCATTCAGTTACAAAAGAAATTCTAAGGCACGGGGTTAATGAGCTATCTATATTTGAAAGAAACGTCATTGTAATTCTACAAGTCATCAAATAATTAATAAAAATGTTACAATTCAAAGTAGAAATACTCAAAAATCCATGCTAAAATGCGCAAACAGAAATATCTAACAATAAGATACGACAGTTATAACAATCAACTACTGCAAGAGTCCTCCACTTGAATTCTCCTTTATCGTCAATTTAGCAATCTTGAAATTTACATAAACATCTACACTTCAATAAAAAGTACTATTCAAAAGACAAGAAAACCCAATCGCAAGAAAAGTCAACCTAAACCTCATCGACATCGATCTCCCTAACTAGAAACTGCCCCTTGAATTATATCGTCGATACAGAGAAAAAAATCGTCGCTCCGGCTGAACAGCTATTGCAGAATAGCCGGCTTTTTAGAGTTCACCACCACTTCCGCAAAATTTATTAAATGATTTATTTGATGTTTGCCCTGCCAGGCTGGTACTCGCGAGCGAGCGAGCGGAGCCGAGCGAATATCGAGCGGATAGCTGGAACCTCCCCGACGACCTCTTTGTCCCTTTTAGCTGGCTTCCCATATACATACAAATATATATATACATATATATATATGTACATATATACAACCATGTATATATCCTCTGTGTCGGCCTGCACCATCGGCAGGCGCAGCCAAGCGTCCGCCAATTATTCAGCAAATGTTATAATTGGCACATTCCATTACGCGTAATGGATCGCACTTAGCGGCTACCGGTGTGATTGGGGCTCGAGAACTGGAGAGAGAGATAAAGAGAGGGAGAGAGAAAGACAGAGAAGATAACGAGACAGGGAGAAGGTGAGTGAAAGAGAGAGAGGGAGGACGATGGGGGAGGAGGAAGAGGTGAGGGCAATCTCGATAATACGACCGTAGCGAAGGATACGACCTGACGCGTGCAAGATACTCGAAGATAGGGGGCATCCCTTTGTTGGGGGATGTACCTGTTCTGGTGACGGATTTCGAGTCGTTTAATACAGGTGGATGGACGGTAGAATTTTGTGAATGGGGTAGGGGGTGAACTATTGTCTGCTATCAGAACAGTGGACAATTTATAAACCGTTTTTCCTAAAAATTTTCTAGGCTTTTCAATAGTCTGAGTAGTTTCAATTAGTTCGAGTGGGAGTTTTGTTGAATTTTTGAAATGTGGAGGGAAAAATACATTTTTGGAGTATTGTGAAGAGATATTTTGAAAATTTTCTCGTTAGGAGGACCAACGAGTATGGAGTTATGGTGGATGCTGAGGTAATGGGTCGAATCTAGATTTAAATATGGTAAATAAATTTTGTTGGGCTAATGAAATGAAGTTGGCAAGAATATTGAGAGATTTCGTGGTTTACATTTTGCAAGATGAACGTAGGAGGGTGAAAGAAAAGGAGTGTTAGAAATTTGAATTATTTTTGGAAAAGGATAAGTAATTATTGTGATAAACTTAGTAAATGTGTGAATTTGGTAAAGTTTTAAATTTTACTAGTAATAAGAAAATTGATGTTGATGTATTTGATGTAATTATGAGACAATAAGAATGTTCAGACTAAAGAGTCGACGTGGTTCGATGAAGAGTTTAATTATTGTTTTTAATATTAGCTCGCATCAGCTATTAAATATTAAATCGTTTGAATATCATCGAACTAATACTGATTAGTATATCTAGTATAATTTTAGTGGAGCAAATGAGATAATATTCCATGCGCATCGGCTATTAATCGAGGCAGAATCACCGCGAAAAGTATGATTCTGTATGCATGGAATATGGAAATATTGAAGAGCATTATTCACTTTTTATCTTTATCGCCATACTTCATTATTAATCGAGAACATTTTTAAAAAAAGAGCACACTAAAATACGGATTGAACAGCAACTAACTAAATATTTATCGCGCAATCCGAATATACTTGATGCAGTGGAAAAAAAAAGTGTGCGTGAATTTCAAACCGAACTCATGGTTTTCAAAGTTTATTTTCATTTTGTATCACGTGTATATTTTAATGTATCATTTTCAATGAAATGGTCATTGGAATTGCGTGTAAAATAATACTTTCTTGGATTGAGTCGAATACGATCTTGAATAGGAAGATAAAATAACGTTTGTAGGAAATCGAAAGATAATCGAGAGGGATTACGTTGAAGCATACGATTTGATATGCATGGAACACTCGATTGTTAAATACGTATCAAGATATATTTCTATCATACAGTAATCGATATGCGTTCTTGAAAAATTGCGGAAATATTAAAAGATATACGGGGATTACTTAAAAGAGAACAGTCGATTGCTGCAATTCGAATACCGGTATTCGTAATTCCGATTGGAGGTCGATTCGAATTCAATCGCGGTGTTGTATTATCCAAAAGATAATTTTCATTCGACGATAGAAGTTCAAAATTGAGAATTCAAGAAAACAGGCACGTCAAAAATTCAATCTTGCTACATATTCTAATCTTTTAACACTACAACTACCGGCATTAAATCTATTCTATTTTAATATATTAAATAAGTACTTTGGGAAAAGTGAAATCAAGAAGTGGAAAAGATAATCGATTCGGTAACATGTACTTTATAAGATCAACGTAGAATACCTGCTCTATAACTATTGTACAAGCTTGGAGTACCTTTGGAAAAAATTGGGAACCAGTCATTTTGATTTGCTTGGTATTTCTAGTGTTAAGGATTGTGAAAGGATTAAATAACAATTTAAGACGAATTTTCTAGGGGTGAAAAAGAAAGATTTTTACGCAGGCTACTAATTACGTGTCTCATTGTGAATCTGTATCTCCTTACTAATCACAAGTCCCAATGTCAAGGCTGTAATAGCATGATGACACATACACGAAAGACACTCTACTCATAAATGCACTGATATGATCCTTGAACTGAGGCTTGTACATACAATGATAATGCTGCAGCTAATTACAACAAACAATGGTACTCTAATCGTCACTATTCCAACAGCCGTGTAATGCAAAGAACACTGTGTACGACATTAAGGACGACATTTTCAACGATTTGTGAATAATTAAAAGAAATAAATATTCAAAACGGAAAGCTCAGAAGGCATGTATTCAGAATTTGTAAACAAACAGAGTATGTCAAACGAGCTATAGCAAGTCTCGGTCGCAAGTATTCGGTTAAACATTCAAAGTCGTCTTTCTTGGAAAACAAGTACCAAGGTCAAGAATTATATTGTAATTTTCGACATATTTTGGCACAAAGGATTACTCTACCTCCTTGCACTACGATTTTAAAGATACTTCATACTTTTGATAAAGTATTAAAATCCTTAAAATTCACTATACATCAAACGACTTCCATGTTTCCTATGCTTATCAAGAAGTCCATTAAAACTAAGAAGATTATTAACAAATACCAAATATTCAAACTAAAATCCCTCAAGAAAGTACACTAACTAATAAATTTGAATATCTTGGCTTCATTGGCCTCATTAATTTATTAATAATACATATTAATGCGATCACTAAAAACAATGAGGCCAATGAAGCCAAGATATTCAAATTTATTAGTTACTGTACTTTCTTGACGAATTTTAGTTTGAATATTTGGTATTTGTTAATAATCTTCTTACTTTTAATATATAATGTCCTAACCTTTCTATGTCCGATGGCCTTCGATGACCACCAACGTCCTTCAGCTGCGATGTTCTCCACCCACGTTGTTACCCTCCACCTGAAGAGGGTTGTGATCCTCCTCCGCAAATAAGAATCTTTACAGCCCAGAATATGTAACTTTTGATGCACTCAATGCTTGTGTATGCACACGTTAAGGATACTCGTCTCAAGATGCACTTAATTGCAACGACACGATTTCAATTTTCTTTAACGTTCACGGAGACGAATTAATTTGAGATGGAAACGAGACTACCGAGTCGACAGGTGAGCCGTGACTGAGGGCTCTCACTCGATGCTAAGTACGTTTGTTATTGTATATTGTACGTTACGGTCGAGCGGAATATCAACAATCGCGATGTCCTCGAAGGCTGGCAAGTGCCAGCAGGATTCTGTATCATAACGGTATTTACTTGAGAGTTGGAAATTTTCATTCCTTTGAATCTTATTTAAAATATATTACTTAGTATATAATATATATTTTATAGTAATTAATTATATTCCTTATTGCATTGAGTATTTTATTAGGGGTACTGGATAAGAAAGTCGCATTTTTTAATAAAAGATGTGAATACTTATAAGAATTTAATTTACACGGTTTAATATGATCTTTCTCCATCTATGTGGCAAAGTTTTAATATCTCGCTCATAAAATTCACTAGATTCTGATACAAAATATTCAATAAGTCCTTTTTTCACATCATCATTTTTTTGAAAGAGAAAACGATATTCTTTTCCGGCGCCCCTAATATTAAACATTATGTTAACATTATATCTACCGACGATTAATTCAATATATTTAAAATTGTTAAATAAATATGTCACGATAAAATAAACAAAGAGGATAAAAGAACTTGAAGCATTCAATCGCCTGCAGTCTTTAAGTTAGACGTACAAAGTTAAAAAAAATACAGCATTACAATTTTCAGAAATATTTTCGAAAAATTCAGAAAAAGTCATTATGTCCACCATTGATCAGATCTAGTGGTAAGTAGTATATACTTACTATGTTTTATATTTTGTACTAACAATAAGTATATCTATCCTGTTAAGTAACAATCCTACATCAAAGATTTTAGAAAGGTATGAAATGTTCTTAATGAAATTGTATCAATAGATCTTCACTGCTTACATAAAGCGTTTTTAAATTTGCATATACTGAATCTCATTAGTAATCTAATTAATTTCATCTAATATACATTTAAGAAAAATTTCAAAGTTTAAATTAAAAAAGAGAAATCAAGACGCAAATACCGTGAATCAACAAAGTCGTTACTATCTTACAAGATATAAATCCCAAGAAAAAGATTACTAAACTAAATCCAATCTCACTATTAATATTTCTCACGTCTCCTTCCTCAATATATTTTAATATAACAAATTCAATCCTTCCAAAACCTCCAAGAACCAAACGTAAATTTAAACAACCACTCCCATTAGACACTTCCCTCTCACCATGAAAAGAATAAAAAAAAATCGTCTCTGTCTCGGTGTGCAGACCGAGTTCATAATTTCAGCCACGTCGCAGATGATTTGCGATCGCAGAGAGACCGATTCGCACATGCAGAATCTTCGGGCATTACGCGGTTTCGTTCGACGAGCGTAGATTGGATAGCGTATGGGGCCATCATTTACCACGGGAACAGGAGATACGAATGGACACAGCATGCGACTGGCCCGTGACAATTATTAGGATAGCAATTACGGTTACGGATACAAGTGCAGAAACTGTCGTGTACACATTCGCACACGCGAAAGAGGGAAATCTAGCCGAACGGCACGAAACAGACTCAGGTGTGCATACCGGACACTACTGAATTTATAATTCTGTTAGGGACCCCTTCGTAATACTCTCGTTTGCGTTATGCGACACGTGCCGCTGGTAAAGCTCCTGGATTCAGATTATGGTGGTAAAAGTGGTGGTTTTTTGGAAAATCAGAATTGTGGATGGGATGGTTCAATGGCTTTGGAGATACGGATTTGATGGTTAGTGTTTAAGATGGTTGGTGATATTGTTTTAAATATATTTCGTGGTTTTGGAATTCTATGATTGGATGATTATGGTATTTGTGATGTAATATTGCCAGATTGTAATTTTCTTGGAAATTAAGAGATTTTTTTTAAATTTTTGAGTTGTGTTGAAAAACTAAGGTACGAAATTTAATTTCAGGAATTTTGGAAGTCTGAGCGTAATTTGTAGGTTTCGTGAGATTGAGGAGAATTTTTTAGTTATTTTAAGGCTTTAAAGTGCTAAGTTAGAATTATTGTAAGTATTAGACACTGGAGTTATCTAGAAAAATATCTATTAGTTTAATGCGATACAAGATCTGTGAAATTCAATTTCAGGAGGCTTAGAAAAGTCCACGTAATTTGGATTGCTCAAATTGACATTTTCGATATTAATTAATTATTTTAAAAATAAATTACCTACTAAAATAAAAAATAGAGTATCTCTCGACAAAAATATTTAATTGTGATTGTAATAAATTCTATAAATCCTTACCAACACTAAACTTCCCAATTGTTTTCATCAATAAGATACGGTATCACGATGAAAATAAATTTCTAATTTATGCAAAAGCTAAATCCTCTGGACAATTAAAAAAGTCGCCCAAAGTGCACTTTCTGGCAGTGTATTGCATTAACGGCTGTCATGGAAATTCAATTACACGGGTACGGATGCGATGCATATTGCAACTTCACAGGATTATTGATGTAATCAACGTAGGGTAAGTTCACGCTATGATCCTTCAGCTTACGTTGCATCGACGTTGTGTCATTAATTACTGAAGGCACCATTCGCGCGTCATAATGCGGCACACCGCTCACCGCAATGCGTTTAGTCATTCTCGTGTTGCCAAGTAGAACCCATTCAACCTTTCGGATACAATTGCATTAAAGCTGCATTTGCACTGGCTGACAGAAACATTCGACTTGCTCCAAACGCAATTATAAAAAGATTTGGCCTTTCCAGATTCTTGCAGTATAATTCAATGTACCTAACTTAAAAACTATCAAACTGTTGAAATTATAATCTTTTTAGCCTCTTTGATTTTTCTACTATCTTATTTTAAATTATAATGGAAAGAATGCAGAAAAAACGTAGAAATATTCTACAAATTGCAGTGTATTGTAATATGCTGCTCTGAACGGTTTCTCCAAAGTTTAAAATTCAATTGTTATTATTCTTTTGTAATTTAACTTGTTCTCTCAATTTGTCGTTTTGTAATTAAAATTGGCGAAACAACACCTCCTTCTTGTCAATATTTTAGAGCTTAAAAAGGCATTAAAATTGATAAAAAAATAGCACGTGATGGAAAAATGATTTTGGGTGTTATTGTACAGCCCGTCGAAACTGCGATATTTAGAATAGCTCGATAGAAATAAGCCTTTACGGACGAATGAAATCGAGTCTGCATATCAGGATTTGGTTTTGCGTCATTTAACATTGCGTTCGAAACATGATCCTTGCTTCGAAGCTACAGCGGAAAACCGATTTCCTCTATTTCCATTTAATACACACAATTTCGCTCCATCGATATCCCCTCACTTTGAGTTCAAATTCTATTTTTTTCTTATTCCATAAATCTTAAAAGTATACTCGTTCCACGGATTTCTCCAAAACTTCTATTTATTTTATTATTAACCTTTTGCAATCCAAACTGTTTTTTCCCAATCTGTCGGTATTTAATTACAACAGACTTTTCACTTGTTTTACTGAGTCTATAGTCAATCGAATATTTTTATATTTGCAACGTTAAAAGGTTATCACTCTCTCACACTTCAATTGAAAAAATCAATGGGTACATTTAACCCTCAGACTTCTATCACGGATACGAGAGATCATTCAGCATCCGGAAATACTTGCAGAACACCCTCCGAGTATCGATATCGCCCTAACATCACCGGTTGTTTTGTCAGATTCACCTAATGCGAGACGACACGTGTCGCATGATTATTAAGTCCCAATCTTCGATCTATTCGCAGAAACATATGTCTCTACCATTCAACAATAATCATCACAACCAAAGAAGATCACTAAATATAATTATTTCATCACAACCTTCCGAAAAGTATATTTGATTAACACTAGATCTACTGCAGTTGTCAAATTGACGGGTTTCTACTTTTTGAAAATTCTTTTAAATCGATAGAGAAGTAGTAGAGTACATATTTCAAGTATTTTTTATAATGTACAAATTATTTAACTAATTATATTTTTTACCACTTGATCTATCTTTCTATAAGACACTTATTTAATACATTTAAACAAGATTTAGCGGCCGTAGATCTAGTGTTAAAATTACTACAACTTAAAATCCCAAGAAAACAACCCCTTCATCCAATTTCACATCTAATCTAAACCTCTACCAAGAATCTTCTCTCATCAATGTTCTCAATTGCATAAAAATCTCTTAAAATTCTCCTCTTCACTTCACAGAAAAAAATGTCTCTATAATTTAACAATAATCATCACTGACAAAGAAGCTACCTAAATGTAATTATTTCATCACAACCTCCCCGAAGGTAAATATAATTAAAATTACTACAACTTAAAATCCCAAGAAAACAACCCCTTCATCCAATTTCACATCTAATCTAAACCTCTACCAAGAATCTTCTCTCATCAATGTTCTCAATTGCATAAAAATCTCTTAAAATTCTCCTCTTCACTTCACAGAAAAATATGTCTCTATAATTTAACAATAATCATCACTAACAAAGAAAATACCTAAATATAATTATTTCATCACAACCGCCCAAAAGGTAAATATCATTAAAATTACTACAACTTAAAATCCCAAGAAAACAACCCCTTCATCCAATTTCAAATCTAATCTAAACCTCCACCAAGAATTCTCTCTTACCAATGTTCTCAATTGCATCAAAATCTCTTAAAATTCTTCAAAGTCCTCTTCACTTTACAGAAAAATATGTCTCTATAATTCAACAATAATCATCACTGACAAAGAAGCTACCTAAATATAATTATTTCATCATAACCTCCCCAAAGGTAAATATCATTAAAATTACTACAACTTAAAATCCCAAGAAAACAACCCCTTCATCCAATTTCACATCTAATCTAAACCTCCACCAAGAATTCTCTCCCATCAATGTTCTCAATTGCATAAAAATCTCTTAAAATTCTCTATGCTTCAAACTTCTCTTCACTTCACAGAAAAATATGTCTCTATAATTCAACAATAATCATCACTAACAAAGAAGCTACCTAAATATAATTATTTCATCATAACCTCCCCAAAGGTAAATATCATTAAAATTACTACAACTTAAAATCCCAAGAAAACAACCCCTTCATCCAATTTCACATCTAATCTAAACCTCCACCAAGAAATCTCTCTTATAAATGTTCTCAATTGCATAAAAATCTCGCAAAATTCTATACGCTCCTAACCCCTCTTTAATTCAAGTTTCACGAAACGATATCCGATTTCTATCGTCTGCCAATTAACGTTGAACGTAGAGACCATGGCAAATGAAGATTTTCGTATCGACTGGCACGAGTCCACGTATCCGAAGAGTACCGAGGAATGGCCTGTGCCGGCTGATGAGGCGGAAGGCACCTAAAGAGATAAAGCGGCGAAACGGAGGGACGAGACACAGAGGGATGTCGAGGGATGGAAGGAAAGAGGGAAAGATAGCGGGTGGGGTGGTAAGAGCCAGAGAAGCTGGGCGATGAGGAGCGAGAGGGAAGAGAAATCAACTTTTATTTGCCCGGAACGTCGTTAGGGGTAAGTGGAGGACCGAAGGGTGGCCGGACGTAATGGCGCCCTCAACCCAACCTCGGCTCTTGCCTTCCGGTATCTGTAGCGTGTCTATCGTGCCTCTTCATCCTTCCCTCTTTTCCTCCTACGTTCGCTCACCCCTGGAATTTTATATATATACGTGGAAAGAGGGTGTAGAGAACTCTAGATGGACTTGTGTGTGGCTCTTCGGAAACCGTGGGCAGTCGATGTCTTCTTATCGAATTGACGTTGGGTTTGAGAGATCTTTAAGCTTTCAGGTAAATGTCGATGAAATTTATACTGTGGAGGAATTTTCCTGAAAGGAAGAAGATGTGGTTGTTGGAATTCTTAGTTTGGAAGGTGTACTTGTTTGGAGAACTCTTTTTTAATTCCTAATGGGTAGAGGATAATGTTAAACTGTAAATTTTATAGAATACTAGAGTAAAGATTAACCCCTTGCCGTACAATAACGAGTGTTGCTCGTGACACGATAAATGGAATAGTCAATTTTGTAATGCTCCAAAAATAATTAAATTAAAAATATCAGTGGGTCCTGATAAAATAAAATTAATTCTATGCTATTCAATATTACATTAAGTCATATACTATATCCGAAATTCGGGGTTAGATTGTTATTTCGATAATTAATTCAAAGTCATTGCACATTCAGTCACAAAAGAAATGGCACGGGAAGGGGTTAAGAGAGATGTAATAAATTAGCGACCAAACTACCATGAAAGTCAAAATGATTATTAATTTTTTATAAAAACTATTTAGTTCATAGAGAAACCGCAGAGTAACTACACTACGCCTATGTTATAAAATATAAGTTACTAGCTGAAAGTTCCCGTGCTTCGCTACGGTTTAATATCATTAGGATTAAGGACTACTTAAATTAGAAAAAGATAAGTTTAACGTTGATACCCTAGAAGGAACGCTCATGCAAAATTTCAAGTTTCTGGGTCATACAGTTTCGGCTCTGCGTTCTTGAGTTTGGCCCATACTTTAACCCCCCAAAACCCCCCTAAAATTTCGAATTTTTCAAAACCCTTTCTTAGTGAGCACCTAAGACCCAAGGGGAAGGTATGTACCAAATTTCATTGCAATCCGTTCTGTGGTTTTTGAGATTTCGTGATGAGTGAGTGAGTCTGTCAGTCAGTGGTATTTGAGCTTTATATATATATATATATAGAAGATTGTGTTAATAATCTTTTTCACCTTTTTGTTTTCCCTCTTTCAATGTTGTTACGTAATTAATTTACATGCAACAGATTCACCGCCCGTAATTGTATTGCTAAGACCTCAGAGTGACACGAACATCAGCCAAATAAAGTCTCACCCCTTTCCTTCTCATAAACAGTAATTTCTCTTAAACCTCAAATTCTCGAGTATACGAATCACATTCGTTTGCCATACAATTCACCATAAATCACCCAGGGTTGAAAAACAGTGCAACACCGAGCTCGAAATTCTATTCGAATAAATCCATCCATCGCGTCAAAGCGTAAATAACGCGGCTTTTAAAAATATAATACAAAGCAGCCTGCTGGAAAGCACTCGCGAATAACAAGTAGATACTGCATTACGACGACAGAGAAGGGTAAAAAAAAAGACAAAAGCTCTCAATGAATAACGCAAGTCCGAAAAGCTAATTTCAGAATGACTCCACGATAAATCCGACCCTGACTACCGAGCAGGGTGTATTACCATCACAATGGCAGACGTCGAGTGGTACGAAAAGAAGAGGGTTGGGCGGGACGTCGAGATTGCGACGTCCGGCGTCCCGACGTTCCGAAATGCCGCCATACACTTCCCCTCGTTTCTGCGACGCCCACCCGATTACTTGCCCCCGAATACGCTACATGTAAACGTATCTAAAGGCAGAACAAACTTCGTACGGTCACGTGCCATTTATTCCATGTTCGTGTTTCTCGAGAGTCCGATGGAAGATTCGAAGTGGGACTTAAAGAGACGTCTGTACGTGTGCGAAGGAAGCAAAGCTGTGCAAAGTGTCTTGATATAAAAACGGGGGTGGGTGGAAGGAAGACGTTATTTTGTATGTAAAGGTATGGGGTGTTTGGATGGGGGATGAATTTGAACTGAAGGAGGTAAAATAGTTTGTTGGATTGCTACGTGGGGGTTTCTGGTCCATATTTTTTTATGGAGATGTTGATTTGTTAATTTACTTTTATGATATACTGTTGTTAAACTTATACTTTACTGTCGCCAAATATAATATATTTAACACTAGAACTACCGGCGTCAAATCTAACATATTTAAATACATTAAATAAGTACTTTGAAAAAGCGGGAATCAAGCGGCGGAAAATTTGATCGATTGGGTGATTTATGTTTATTGATATAAACGTAGAATATTTATTCTATGTCTCTTATGTAAACTTGGAGAATTTTTTGAAAAAATTGTGTACCAGTCATTTTGACTGGTTTGGTAGTTCTAGTGTTAAAAATGTTATATTTCAGTACTTGAGAAAATGAAAAATCAGGGTGGGGAAATTGCTACTATCAGTAGGGTTTGATAAGCGTGCGGACTTGGGATGCCCCAGGTGTCTCACAAACAAACTCGTACCTGTCCATACTGTCTAGTGTGGATAGACCCCTGAGGAAGGTTACCTATGTAGAGTTATTATAATTTCTCTTCTTTGAAATCAGTTTCTTTCTGTCAAAATTGGAGTATCTATGTGGTTTCTTCAACACATAATGTACCATGGCAAGTGTGTTGCTCTAATTTTCCTGAATTAGCCATGTCAAGATTTGCTGTAGCAGTTTGTAAAAAATTCGCAGAACAGAGTGAAAATGATAATCGACGATTACTATCAGCAGTTAAACGACCGTAGGAAAAAACAATTGCAAGGGTGTTAAGGAACCCCTGAGTTTAGCGCGTGATATTTAAGCTATCGGAAGTGGCATTCAATCTTTATGATTCCGATGGTCACGTGTCTCCCGCCCTATAGAAACACCCTTAATAGCAGTCGGAACATTACCAAGGACCCTCGGACATTTACCACTATTAGGTCTTTTGTATATAAAATAGAATGCTTCCATCGTCCGGAAGCGAGGAGGAAGTAAGAGGGAAGACGGTGCTAGATGCAAGAAAAGGACGACCGGGGAGAATATTACGAGTAGCTCCAACCCCCGGACATCCGACGTGATAAATTAACAGAAGCTTACGACACTTTCGTGGATCTTTGTCGAATGCAAAGACAGAGGAATGATATTAAGGGGATGATTAACTGGGAGATGTAATAATTTTTAATAAAACCTTGACAAACCTGTTTGACAATTTGAGAGTAAATTCTTTTTGAAATGATAGACGAATTTTCTTAAAAAATAGTTCATTTTCATGTCAAACATTTATTTCTATCATTAACTCCTTTCCATACAAGTGACGCTCCTGATGAGGTAAATGAGATAGGAAATTTTCAAGTTTTCGAAAATTTATTAAATTGGATTACTGAGACGCGACGCGATAGTATTGTTTCTTTAACATTATGTTAAATTATACGACATATGAAGAATCGCCGATCAATTTTTATTTTAGCAATAGAATTCTAAATTATAGCGGAGGCAGTCACGAAACAAAATTTAAAAAATGTTATACCTGGAGAAAAATGAATGATATAAAGAAATTCCTTTATTTCAATCCATTTACAGGTATAAATTATATAAATCTGCAATGTGCTACAGTTGTTTGTCTGAATTACTGTATAATTTATAATAAGTTAGATATATTGAATTATTTAAAATAATTTAAAATATTTAAAATAAAATAAAAATGGACCATGCAGTTTGTCGGAATAGAAACATGAAATTACGTATGCCACGACTTAAATGCACCATTAAATTTCCAACTCACGATCTTATCGCTAACGTAGGAAGAGTAAACTAAAAAAGCAAGCGCCCGCCCCAAAAGAAAAACCAAGTTACTCAAAGCGCGCCATCAACATCTGAAACCAGAAGCAGAACCTCATCTCAACTAACAAATCCTTTCTAGCAACCAACCCCCGATCTCATTATCCAAACCAAAGTATCATCTCCGACAAAAAGAAAAAAATCAAATAGCACCTTCTGCACATATCGTGGAACAAGTATCATTTAAGAAATTGTGGAAAGTAATATGAAAATGGCGGAAATTAGAAATCCGAGGAGATCCAATTCATTATTAATTTAGGCTAAAATACATCATAAAAATGTGAAAGAATTATTGCAACTAAAAATATCGTTGATTAATCTGCTGTATTTGAAAATATCAGATAAACAGGTTGAGAAATAAGTCTAAATGAAACAAATTAATGAAATGGCGAAGTGGATAAGAAAACTGAGTTATTTAATCGATTACTTTTTGCAAGGCTTAGATAATCAACGGAAAATAAGATTGGAAATTTAAGAACTTATTCTCTAAAATTTAATATCGATCACATTAATCACGTTGGTAAGTTGCGTTTTAGAAATGAACGAAAATTGAATAGTTTAATGGAGTTGGTAGTTGTGAAGTCAAACATGATTCGATTCCTGAACAATCATAGATCCCCTTGCAGCTAAAGTTCTAATAAAATTCATACCATCAACTTTACATATAACAATCCGTCATAAAATCATAAAATCAGTGCTACAATTATTACAATTACTTCTAAAACAACTACAAACACAAAAAACAAATACAGTATTCCCTGGTTATATGCACAAGGAGGGGCCCTCGATAACTGCATCGCGACCATCCCCACCACATAGGGGGATCCCCCTCGGCGAGCCGCCACATTCAGCGACGGGGAAGTGTAACATGATACTTTCGGATCGTGTCCATGAGCCAATACTAATCGAAGGACTGAACTTTTCCGTTTTTGATTATTTTTCGTTAAAAACTTCGCTATCGTGTTTGTGACAATTTTGTGATTAAAATGATACCAAACACGACATAATTTGAGCAACATTTACTTTATATTTAAATCGCTTATTTGCTATATAGATAATTCAAACATGTCGTGTTTGGTATCATTTTAATCAGAAAATTGTCACAAATACGTTAACGAAGTTTCCAAAACGAAAAAATTGAAAATGGAAAAGTTCAATCCTCCAATTAGTATTGACACAGCGATATGTTCGGGCCGGTCCCCCTGTACGTTGGGCCTCTCTGTCTCTTCTACTATCTGTCTTTTTCTAAGCTCGGCACTCGGCTCGAGCCGTGAGATAAACACAGTGTTGACATTCAGCTACGACCAGTGCATATAAGTTTTGCACAGGGACTCTATAGCAGTGCATATATAGAGTTTGGTAACTATTCAATGTTTACGAATTTAGAAAGGGGTAAGCAATGGGACAACGTCCTCCCCCCCTCCAGAAGATGAAGGGGTTGATGGAACCGAGACTCGCCTTCGATGCACACGCGATTGACGGCGATGAGTCCGTTTCTACGAACGTTTTAAGGAGCATTCTTTGCTCCATGCACGAGCTGATGAAACAAATTTTTACGATGCCTACAGTTTGTTAAATGCCTGTGCTATGGAGAGACACGTTCCTCAAAACGTTTGTACGTACATACGAACAGAGTCATCGCTGTCACAGTTTTTATCCTTTATCCTTTGCATCTTCGACGGGGTGGTTTTTCACTGTTTTCCGCTTTTTAAATTCGCGGTCAACTTGAGCTGTATGAAAATACCGAATTGTTATTCACGTCAATAGAAGCACAGCAGTGTCGACAGGTGTGCAATGTTTAAATGCACTGTGCTGTGTTTACGTCGCTGCTCCAATTGAGCGCCGAACTTAGAAAAGACAGTAAGTATAATTCAAACCATATCGTGTTGGGTATCATCTTAATCAGAAAAATTTCACAAACCGGAGGATAAAACTTTTCCATTTTTGACATTCCATTTTTTCGCAAATTTCGATAACGTATTTGTGAAATTTTTCTGATTAAGATGATACCCAATACCATATGCTTTGAATTATACTTACTGTCTTTTCTAAGTTCGGCGCTCAATTGGAGCAGCGACGTAAACACAGCACAGTGCATTTAAACATTGCACACCTGTCGACACTGCTGTGCTTCTATTGACGTGAATAACAATTCGGTATTTTCATACAGCTCAAGTTGACCGCGAATTTAAAAAGCGGAAAACAGTGAAAAACCACCCCGTCGAAGATGCAAAGGATAAAGGATAAAAACTGTGACAGCGATGACTCTGTTCGTATGTATGTACAAACGTTTTGAGGAACGTGTCTCTCCATAGCACAGGCATTTAACAAACTGTAGGCATCGTAAAAATTTGTTTCATCAGCTCGTGCATGGTGCAAAGAATGCTCCTTAAAACGTTCGTAGAAACGGACTCATCGCCGTCAATCGCGTGTGCATCGAAGGCGAGTCTCGGTTCCATCAACCCCTTCATCTTCTGGAGGGGGGGAGGACGTTGTCCCATTGCTTACCCCTTTCTAAATTCGTAAACATTGAATAGTTACCAAACTCTATATATGCACTGCTATAGAGTCCCTGTGCAAAACTTATATGCACTGGTCGTAGCTGAATGTCAACACTGTGTTTATCTCACGGCTCGAGCCGAGTGCCGAGCTTAGAAAAAGACAGATAGTAGAAGAGACAGAGAGGCCCAACGTACAGGGGGACCGGCCCGAACATATCGCTGTGTCAATACTAATTGGAGGATTGAACTTTTCCATTTTCAATTTTTTCGTTTTGGAAACTTCGTTAACGTATTTGTGACAATTTTCTGATTAAAATGATACCAAACACGACATGTTTGAATTATCTATATAGCAAATAAGCGATTTAAATATTAAGTAAATGTTGCTCAAATTATGTCGTGTTTGGTATCATTTTAATCACAAAATTGTCACAAACACGATAGCGAAGTTTTTAACGAAAAATAATAAAAAACGGAAAAGTTCAGTCCTTCGATTAGTATTGGCTCATGGACACGATCGGGCCGGTCCCCCTATAGCTTAGATCTCTCTGTCTCTTCTACTGTCTGTTCTTTTCTAAGTTCACGCTCGGCTGGAGCCAGAACGTAAACACAAAATAGAAACCACCACTTCGTAACTCCACAGTTTCGGTCCCGAATTCTGTGCATATATCCAGGGTTTACTGTATAACTCCCACAAAAATCTACAAAAAAATCCTCAACAACCAACCAAACCCATCCCCCTCTGAATAAAAGCCTTAAATCCTCAACAAATAAAACATACACTCCTCCACAAATATTTCCTAAACACCAAAAATTCACAAACCTCCCCCAAACCATCCCAAGACGATCCAAAAGACAGAAAAACCATCCAACCTCGAGATTTTAGCAAGTCTACGTGAGAATCCGTGGTAATGTAACCTCGTCATGAAACGTAACGCTGCGGTTAGGTAATAACGAAGGTGCGTTAGGGTGGAAAATAGGGGGGGGGGGTGGTCGAGGGTAGACTTTTACCTATGCCCCGAGCACCCGAGGAAACCTCGAGAACTCAGGGCACTCCGAGAGAAAGAGAAGGATACAGAACGTGAACGTGAACGTGATAGAATGAGAGATGAAGAACGAGAAAGAGGGAAGGCCCGGAGGTCGGGCTATCATAATATAGATTAGCTCATATGGCTCTCCCCTTATGTTAGCTCGGATCTGGCTCATAGCCTCGAGTGCTCCAGGATTCACTATTCATACACGCGACAATTAGATAGGCATTACTATCCGCAATGGTATGGGTGTGTGCATGTGTACGTTCCTGCTTCCAGAGCCACGCACACCCCCGCTACGTGTCTGTAGGGGTGGCACGGAACGGAGTTGGCTGAAACCAAGGACTAGGAGGGGTGGCTTGAGTCAACCCCTAAGCCAGTGTAAACACGTTTTAATAGAGATTCGCTCGAGCGGTTATAATAGCTTTGCGGATGTAGCGGCCCGTCCGCCTTTCGTGCACCCCCTCGCCCCCTCTGCCCTTCTTACTCACCCTTACGGAGTACCCTGTTTTCCCTCTTTCTCCTCTACTCTCGATCGTTACGCGCGATGAGACAAGAATTTGATAAGTTGGAACGCGATATCTAGTTGCTGGATTTTTATCACGGCAAATATTTCGACGAGTGGAAATCTCTGGTGGTTTTTCCAAGGGCTGATGGGAATTTTTTTTATGGTTAATGCGGTGCATTGGTATGGAGTGAGGGTAATTTTGTGATTGGGGTTGTAAGGATGATTTGACAGAGTGGTTTTGTTGAATAGTGTGAAGTGTTTTGTACCGTTGAAGGTGTTGGAATTTTTAATGACTCTGATTATTAAATTGTGCTATTTTTGATAGTGTTTCTATGGGTATTTGCAGTTATTTCATCATAGTGCCTTCTTTCTCATCAACTTTTGATTGGCGACTACCACACTGTTACATTTACCTTGCTTTTGTGATTTGCTTTTTAACAATTCAAATTAATAATTTTCATCTCAATCTAGCACGCTACATTTAACCATATACACTAATTAAATCGGAAGAAATGATCTATACAAACGTCATTAAGATACTACATCACCAAGGTTCAAACTCCTTCTCCATTCATTCAAAACGACTACCTGCTAAACAAACTACCCCTGAAATATTAAAGCAACTCTCACATCTTATCAAATTTCATTCTCATTCGAAAATTTCTCCTTGACATCAGCCACAACCGAACTTGATCTCAACGTAACCGATAATCCAGGTGCATTTAGAAATCCTGACCAGCATGGCACAGAAGTGGCGAACATTCCCTGTATATATCTCATGCGATTGCAACGTAAACGGCGGGCATACGAAAATCTCGAACACCGGTAGTTACCGCAAAGTTTATCGACTTACGGTGAAAGTTTTCGCCGTGGCAACTGGTAACGTAAAAGTGAGGGCATCAACGCGCAAAGAACTTTAATAAAACCCGGCTTCCTCGCCCCCGGTGCTCTCTCTACGGCTGGCACAAAAAGGATGAGCCTCGCGATATCACAGTGCAATTATCTCGGAGGAAATGAGCTTTGCATAGGCACCGAGAACGTGTGCAATACCGGGCAACTTATATATGAAAGAGGTCGTGCAAGGTAAAAGCTCGTATTTATACGTTCCACGAGGTAAAACGATGTCTTAGAGCCGTTCAAGCATTTATGGTGCACGCTCCAGTTTTGAAAAGGACGCGGGAATGCTCGTGAATCGCCGGGCTTTAGCCATGATTTTTAAAATTCCCGAGAAATTAGTTGACAGACGGCCGGTGCATGAAAACCTGGCGAAAAATCTCTTCGTTAAATTTAATAGCCATGCGACCTTCCTACCCGACCCTTTGATGGGTTGGAAAGGTTCTTCTGAAATTGAGGAAGTTTCGTGGATCCCGAAAATAAAAGGGTTTCTCTCATTGACCATGTAATTTATGCAACGTCCAAGATGAAGGAGCTTGTTACGTTTTGTTGACGAGATGACATTTGGTAAAGAAACTTTTGCTGTTTACTTTCATTTTGTAGAATTTGCGAAAAGCAGATATTAATGGAACTACTAGCTTGTAATCCGAACATATTTACTTGAGACAAGGAATTTTATTTTAACATTCGATTTACAGCCGCTAAATCCGGCGTGTTTAAATATATTAAGTAAGATAAAAAAAGATGGATCAAACGGAAAAGATACAATAAGTTAAATAATTTGTTTATGATAAGATGCACGTGAAATATCTGCTGTACTTCTCTATAAGTTTGAAAAATATTTAAAAAAATGTGAGAACCCGTCAATTTGCCGACTGCCATAAGTCTAGTGTTGAAGAAATTGATAAACAATTATTCAACATTACTATGTTGTACAAAGATTCTTCTTTTTACTTTTCTTTCCATTGAACCTAATTATACGGTGTAAAAAGTAACACCAAAGTAATTTCTCCCTATGGTGTACAAGAACTACAATAATTTCAACCACCACCCCTCTCATTACCTTCATTTCAATCACCTCCAATTCCTTCCATCTCACCCAACACTCACAATTAACAATTCTCCCTAAAACTACCCAATTTACAATCAACCACCGCAACAAAATCCCTCAACTCCCCAAACATCCCCCCTCTCTCCACAAAATCCCAATCTCCACTTCCTTCAACATCTCTAAAATACCAGTACCCTCAAATCTCCCCAAAAACCAACCTTCCAGCGGGAAACCAATGCAGCCATCCAAAGAGCAGCGTGAAAAGTTAGAATCTCGACTCGCGAGTTAGCCCTCCGCAAATTCAAGAAAACCAGCGGGCAGAAATGCACGCTTAATCCACGCATGGGAATGAACGAACGACTCTTAAGTTTTGCAGAGAGTGTAAGCAGGTCCTTAGGAGAGGGAAGGAAGAAGGGGTCGCCGGTAGAGAGGGGTGTTCTCTAAGCTGAATAATTCAAGCTCTCATTAGGGCGACAAAAGCACCCTGATGGATAGCTGCTTGGCTCCGTTGGCTGTCGTTCGTACGAGGCCGCACGTACACATTTCACATTTCCTGCACTACCTAGGCTACTTATGCTACCTGCTCTGGTATACGTGTGTCGGGCCAAGCTCTTACTCCAGCTTGGAATACATATAGGCGCGCAAACATCCCGCAGACCCGAGCTCTTCCAACGAGACGACTAGCTACGTTTCTCTTCCTTCCACCACTGTCCACCGCCTGCTTTTTACCCCTTCAAGTTTCTTCGGCGTTGCGATGCACCCCCCTTTATCTTTTCGCGGGTAACGTTTCTCCTTTCATTCGCATCTTCGGTTTCTTTGCTGCTTCGTTTTAGAAATGTGCGGTGAATTACTTCGGGTTTCTGTTATTGGCTTCTGGGAGCTGAAAGTGGGGGTTAAGTGTTTGGGGTTTGCGATGGTAGATGAGCTTTGCATGGGGATAAATTTGTAATATTTTTTTTTTGGTGGTAACAGACATGCAGGGCTGTTTTTAATTGTTGTTTTTTTTTAAACATTGAGGTGTAGATCTTTGTGTAAAATTGTGTAGATTTAATGTTAAAATGTGTAGTTTAATTATGTAGACTTAGTACGTATGAAATAAAAATGTAAGCATTCCAAAAAGCATAGTTTCTTCTTTCATTCGCATTTTTGGTTTCTTTGCTGCTTTGTTTTAGAAATGTGCCGTGAATTACTTCGGGTTTCTGTTATTGGTTTCTGGGAGTTGAAAGTGGGGGTTAAGTGTTTGGGGTTTGCGATGGTAGATGAGCTTTGCACGGGGAGTTATAAATTTTTAATATTTTTTTTTTGGTGGTAACAGACATGCAAGGCTGTTTTTATTTGTTGGGTTTTTTTTAACATTGAGGTGTAGATGTTTGTGTAGATTTAATGTCGAAATTTGTAGTTTAATTATGTAGACTTAGTACGTACGAAATAAAAATGTAAGCATTCCAAAAAGTATAGTTTCTACTTTCATTCGCATTTTTGGTTTCTTTGCTGCGTCGTTTTAGAAAAGTGCGGTGAATTACTTCGGGTTTCTGTTATTGGTCTCTGGGAGTTGAAAGTGGGGGTTAAGTGTTTGGGGTTTGCGATGGTAGATGAGCTTTACACGAGGAGTTATAAATTTTTAATATTTTCCAGAAGGTAATAGAAGTGCATTGCTGCTTGTATTTGCTAGGTTTTGTTAACATTGAGCCGTAGATCTCTGCGTAGAATGGTGTAGATTTAATGTTAAAATTTATAGTTTAATTATACACAAGAGTGACCTTATAAACCACAGTAAAAATTACCGTTACACATTTCAGCAGACACTGAAAAAAAAACTATCTCTCCAGCATCGCCCCATGTGCAAAAAACCCCAAATCTTTCCAAAACAGTTACCCACGTCAACTATTCCCCCGTGATCCCGAAAAAGCACTATAATTAATGACTTCAACTAATTTCTTCATCACGGTTCCTCCCCATAGTATCTTTCTTCCCCTATTACAGCTTATTATTCTGTACTCTCTTGCCCGGGATTGTAAATGTTTTTTTTTTCCCACCATTCCTATTTATCTCCCCGACTTTTCTTCTCCCACCATCCGTTCACCAAGCCACCCCCCACGTCGCCCGCCCTCTTTGTTTTATTTCGAATGTTCTTTCATTTCTTAAAAGGTTCTCCGGTGATAATTAGCACAATGCGCGGCCGCATTAATTATTACCCGTGCTAATTACCCGAGGATAAATCGCTCGGCAAGGGGTAGCCGCCGTTGGCGGAGGGATAGGGATGCTCGCCGGGGAGAATGGGCCGAGGTAGCCGGCCAGGGTGGCCCATTACCGTTATTGCTGCAACAAACCGTCCAACAACAGCAATAAATACGAGCGAGAGCCTGGCGTTACAAATGTCTCTCTGAGTTATGATTATTTAGCACGACTGCTCGCCCGGATCGTTCGTTGCGGCTTGCAAACGGCTGCTTCCCGTGCTTTTCCAAGTTTATATTCGCCACTGTGCGTCCGCGACTATTTCCCGCTTTCTTCTTGCATGCGTGTGTTTCTTCTTGGTTCTTCTTTCTTTCTTTTTCTTTTTAATGCAACGTAAAAAATCTCGATTAAGTACAACGATTGGGATGGAACGGTTGGTACTTGGAATGGATTTTTTTAAGCTGCTGGGTGGCAGAGAAGAATTAATGGTTTGAGCTTGAATTTAGAAGAAAGTGATATTGAGATAGGGGAGGGTGGGGCAAAGTGAGCCCCTGGGGGCAAAGTGGGCCCCTTAACATTTGAAGCCCAAAAAAATTTCGGGGCAAAGTGGGCCCCTTAAAATTTTGGAGCCCAAAAAAATAAAGATATGACTATTTTTTGCTGAAGGGGCCCACTTTGCCCCACCCTCCCCTACTTTAATATATTGGAGATAGGGGTTGTGATTACTAGGGGTTGATGGAAATTTTATTTAAGCGGCAGAATAATTTCTTTACTTTTTGTTTCAAACTACTTTTGTTTCATTGTTTTGTATTGATTGTGGGCCAAAAAGATCACGATACGTTAGAGGTCTATTTGGCTCTATTTTGGATCTATTGAATATGTGAATTTTTGAAATTTCCAATCGCTACAGCTCTAAATGTTGAAATTATAGTCAATTCGAAATAAATGATTTTAAACCTTTTTGATGTTTATAAAAAAATTCATTTTTAGTGTAGAAAGAATATGTATGTATTGGAGTATCGAAATTCTCGACTATCGTCATCGATGAATACTAAATTGTGTTCGTTCTAATAAGTATTGATGAAATATTAATATGTTCTTAACGCGATAAATTGACGGTGATCGTTGACGTGACGCAACGTTAACGATCTACAAGCCAATCAAGAATGATCGACATGGCGGACGGCGCGTTAATCAGAGTTCTAGCGCAACCAATTACCCTCGAGTATCAATTACATTTATTGACTTTAATAGACTGATTATTTATAATACAAAAGGTTTTTGATACTGTCGGTACGACCTGTTTTTCATCCACGCGAATCAGTTCACGAAAAATATTGCCAGACTTCTGTACAATTCATTTCTCTTAAATTATTTATTTTAAATATAATAAGCAAAGTGTAATGTAATTGTTGGAATTTGATTTAGCGCGATGCAAAAATTGGGCGCAGTTTTTTGTCAGTCTAAAAGTTTTTGATTTTAATTCACAAGTAGATCGCTTATGAAACTTTTGTGTCAAACTTTAGAAATGTTAATTTCGCTTGAATGTAAATACATCAAAAATATTAAAACGATAATTTGATAAAACACCTATCATTTTTGCAACCCTTATAATTAAATTAGTTATTAATACTGGTCGGTTTAAATACTGAATTTCGTAACGATATTACATTACACTGCACTGAATTTCTTACGAAATGCAAATAGAGATGCAAGAGAAAAAATATTTAATTTTCTGTCCCGTAAAAAATATTTATTATCAGAAAATTGAAAACAGCGCCATAGAATTTCTTATTTTATTGCCACCTCTATGAAAATTCTGGAACAAAGTCGTGCAAAAAGACCTACAATATCTGCTACAGAAGGAGGTTCACTGCACAATCGACCGAAGGCAAATACATTCCTGAATCTGCAGTGTGCGATAAAACAACGATTGATAAGGTATCCACCGATCTGTGATAAAAGCAGTTAACTAATAAATATAACATTGCAAATTATTTTTAAATCTGTACTTCAAACGAAAAATAAATAAAGTAATCACTGAATGAAAATTAAAATATATCTCTTTCCCATTTTTAAATTTCCAAAGAAGACATACCATTTCCTTCTTCCGATTTACGAAATGAAATATAATTTTCAACAAAGATATCAATTATTGTAAAATTATTATGAGAACCAAAATTCTAAAGGGAAATGCAATAAACTAAAATTTTAAAATGTTTCCAAAGTTTCTCAGATTCGAGACCGCCATTACGTAACAGAAATATATTTTTCGTATAACAATAATTTGAGGAATGATTGAAACAACAAGGAAATATAGCTAGCAGGAAGATCAGTGAGACCGGTCACGAGAATCAAAGGTCAATTTAAGTGATAAGAATGCTTTCAGTGTCATTCCGTTACTGGGCTATCGAGGACTTCTGAATTTCTTCAGTGTATTTCGTTTAATTGGACGAAATCATTGCAAGTAATATTTATTGTGTGTCAAGTTACTGGTTGATCTTTAACAGTGAAACTTTACGTGGCAAGTTAAATAATTAACAATGTTAGTACCCCAATGTGCATGAGATTCAACAGTAGAACAGTTGCAGTGATCACATAAACGGTTCCTACTATTTTATAAACTATCCTCAAATTGATAAAAAAGCATTATACATATTGAAATATAACAAATATAAATTAGAACGTTCCAGTGGTAACGCGTCAATGAGAATTTTGGTTCTACCTGTTTCATAATAAGTGTTAGCGCATTCCTCTGCTACGTTAAAGGTAAAAACAATAAGATAAAATTATTAAAAAAAATATATTAAATTTTTTATCAATGAGCTTTTATCTTTCGTTGTCAGAACTAAATTTCTACGATTAATAGATTATAGCCACATGTTTTCTTTCTCTTGAAATACTAATTTTGTTTATTAAGGATATCGAATTTTTAATTCTCTCATTGACTGATTTAAAGTTGCAATCGATAATATCATCTTTTGAGGAAAATGAAATAAAGTACTATGACTCCGTTTCGTGAGTGGTCATTGATTTTAAAGTGTTTGCTATGGTAATTTAGCGTGTGCCAATGTAAAGTGTAAGTGCTTTGACCCCGAATGAACTTTGTATCTACGTAGTTTCAAGGTTTAACAAATTCTCTTCGTGGCTGATCGGGTATATTCTATTTTGCAAACACATTTCAACGATCTCCTTTTCAAATAATCAGAGGATTAATCACAACAAGTTAATTCATTAGTAAATTGTAGTAATTTCTAATTTGCCTATCTCTCTGCATAGAGAGATACACAATAATTTTCAAAATAATTGTTTTGCAAGGAACGGAAGGTGTTATTTAAATATGTGACATCAGCAGGTTATCTTCCACATGTAAATTGAGAGTACGATAAATTACCGTAATATCGGCTTTTAGCGAAAAATCGTTCCCAAAAGTTTTCAGTAAATAACTAACTTCAATCTCATTTATTAACTGTCCTAGTATAAATGAACACTGATGTATTATCTTGCTAAAATATAATTTTTTGCGCGATAATTAATACATTAAATAAATGAATTCTGGTTAAAGATAATTTTTTAAATTCTCCCCCTTTGCATTAAATACTTCTAATTTTTTAAATCTATAACTGCACTTTTCATTTTATTTTTCTCCATTATTCAATTGCTATTTGTTGGCACTAATTTCAGTTAAATTTTTCAAAGTGTAGTCACATTTACGTTATCATTATTGAAGCCTCCCCCATAATGTTTCAAAGTTTTGATCATTATTTAACGTTAAACAAACATTATTCTACATTGTAGTGAAATCCAACAAACGAAAATTTATGCGCATTCAAAAATTCACCCGAGTACATCTTGTACACCGAAACATTATTAATAACTGAAATTTTACTCGAAGAGGTGCTTCGTGTCTCACGTCACTAGAAACCTGTTTACTTAACAGGTTCTAACTAATATCTTATATCTCACATAACAATGTACTATCCTTTAAAAGAACCATCTAATTTCCACTATCTAAATGAGCTTTTTTAAATGTACGTCTTACATAAAACTTCTTTCAATTTTACATAACACTTACCAAAGCAACATTCAAATATACATCTACCTCTAACAACTACAATACACATAAAACAATTAAAAATCTCTACACCCTTAAAAATTAATTCTAAACCTACCGTCTCAACTTTCAATCCCAAAAAAATCCCTCAAATCTCTAACATACAACCAATGACCCCTAACGAAACCGAAGGTCAATGAAACAATTCCTAAAAATTCATCATACATCAATGACCCCAATCAAAATGGCAACTCCTTAATCTTCAATGACAAAAGAATAGTAAAGCATTCATGAAACACGTCCCTTCTACGAACGTACCACGTCAGAAACCAGACTGATATCCCCACGCTCGTTTTTCCCTTCCTCGTTTAAAAAGAGGACCGTCAAGTGGGAGAAATACCGTCCTCGTGTAACCAGCACCAGGAGAAGGGACATGAGAGACCCAGAGGGGAAGAGTGGAGATGGTCGTGGAGTTCGATAACGCAGTTCTGTCCAGTCTAATTATTCGTGTTTATTCGTAGAAGGAGAAGAGAAGAGAACGGAGCACAGCGGTAGAACACGAAGAGTCCAGGGTAGTAGGCACGAGGAAGGTCGCCCAAGAGGAAGGAGCAAAAGATGGCCCGCCCAGAAAGGTCGGTCACGGCGCTCATCGTATTCCTCGTCTACATTCTGGCACTCTTCGGTAAGTTTCTAGACTCTGTTGGTGCGCCTGCTCTCTCATCACAGTCTCTCCTTGGCTTTGTGTTCACTCTTCTCTCCTACGCGATGGTATCCCCCGCTACTTTTGAATCGCTTTGCTACCAACATCGTCCATTAAAAACGTAACGGAGTGGGGAATCCCGGTTGGAAGGGCAAATTATGATAATACCTGATTTTTCTGCGTTAGTCACTATTCTAGATTGTGAAGGATTAGAGTGGCTTTGAGATTCTCACTGTACCGGTACACTACTCTTTTTCTATTTGGAGTAGTATCGTTAAACATTTTTTTTTTATTTTCTACGTAGCTTGGGGTAGTTTTGGGGATGCTGGTGTGTCGTAAAGTATGCTTTGGTAGATTGTTCTGTTTTTTTATCGCTTTTATGGGGTGCACTGTTTCGAATGAAGAAATGCTGGTACCTGATTGTCTTCAATGATTGTTGGGGACTTTGGGGTATTTTGGGGATGATAACATAGTAAAATTTGCACTGTAGATAATTAATTTCGCTGTAGAGGTAGTGTATTAATTTATGGTATGGTACTGTACTATTTTTGAATCGCTTTTTTGCTATGGTCATCCATTAAAAATGGAGCAATACGGGGAATTCCCTTCGAAAGGGATAGACACAGAGGTAACATCTTTGATTAAGAGAGATTATTACCTTTAGGAATCCATACGTTTTAACATCGTAAAGTTTTTATCACCGGTCGTTGGTGCCATCCTAGCGGTAGTTTTACTTTTGATTCTCTCTTTTGCGGCAAGACTCGTTCTCACGTTCTTGCAGCAAGGTTGTAACTTTTGTGCAAGTCGATTTTAGTTTCTTTCTCTCTTTCCGCCTGTATTTTGCACACATTGACCTTCTAAGAGACCACTTAATTGTTACAATTAGATTTTTGTAATACCAAGAAACATGTACAGCTTCTCAGAAAAAAGGTGTGACATTTTAATTTAATTTAACATCAACTGTGAAAAATATTAGTGCATCTGTTGAAATCACTTGGAGGTGGGGTTTTAATCCTACGTTACTTTTCTCTTTGCAGGTTCCTACTGCCAGATGGCACCAGGTAATTAACGATCATTTTTTTTACATTTTTTTAATAATCTAATACCACACAGAGATCGGTATTTTGAATAAGATTCGCGCCAAAATGAAATTTTAAAGAAATACTTGTTTTAGCAATGTACAACCGATTGTGTCACTCAAAAAAAATGTACATATGCAACATAAAATACGTTTGTTTAAAATATAAAAAATTATCTCCTTACTTCACTTTAACATATTCGCTATCAGTGCAAATTATACTCACAAAATTGAAACTGAAGAGATTTTTATTTATAATTTATTCTTCGCATAGTAATTTAATTCAATTTTAACAACTTCATTAAATAAACGTGTTTAAAAGAAAGAGAAAATAATGAAAAATACTGATAACAACCGGTATTATCATTGATAATATTAACTCTAAGTGCTTCAATTTCCTCTTTCACCTCGTGTAACATGGTCTCCATGAATTAACGGTGCCGATCGCTGAATGCGCGTGCCTGTGTGTGAATATGTGTTCGTATGAATGTATTTATACATGCAACAAAAGGGACACCGATACGTATAAGTTTCTATGGTGCGTGCTTCGTCGTTTTTCAAGAATGAATTCTAAGCTTTGTTGTATTTAGATTTACGTATGCAAACTATATGTAATTGTGTCTATATGATTGCACCAACACACATAACGGTAGGTAAGGGTACGAGTACGAATTTAGATTTGTAAGTCACCACGTATTAGTCACGAAAGTAAAAGAAATTAAGTAGTATCTGTTGTATATTTCGTGACTCAGAGAGCGGAGTCGAGATAAAAGTATTGACAGTGACTCGTACTCACTGTATTCATGTGCTGACCGATGTTTTAAATAATGTTGTGGACAAGAGTTCAATATTCAATGTACAGGAAAAATTTATGTACTTAATCATTTTCTCTCCGATTCTTACGATACCAAAGAACTTTCATTTCTTTATTACAAACTACTTTAATTTTTTTTTAGAAAAAAACTAACTTTCTTGTGCAAAATATAAATGAATATAAATTTCTATATAGTTAAAAGCCACACCTGGAAGTTCAAAGAATTCCCAGTGAGTTCGAAAAAAGAAAAACTGATCTCTCTTAAAAAATTCCAAAAAACTGTCTCCAATCTCCCTTACCGAATTGTAAAAAAAAACGTTTCTAATCACCAAAAACAATGATCAAAATTTCACATACCTAACAAAAAAAATATTCAAAACAAATTAGTTATCTCACCAAACACAACCCCTACAAAAAGTCGCCAAAAGTTCCTACCAACACAGTCACAAAACCTTGATAAAAATGTACCATATCATACTTGAAACAACGCACTATCTACGTTATATTAATTAATGAAAAAAATGACGTTCAATCGATTAAACGAATCACAAAGCCGCACGTTTCCACGCCGGGTATCTCTAAAACCATCGAACTCACACAAGCCATCATCCCCACACCGAAGGTATCCTCCTGCATGCCTTCTCTCGGCCATGGTTTTAGAGAAGCGATTCCAGAGTAGCATGTTTGTCAGTCGACGCGTGACTCCCGGCTGGTCACATTCCAAAATTCATGCGCGCCGTGTAACTTTTCGGCTTATCCTCCTCTGTTCTACCTCCTACCTCATCGAAGGGAGCGTTATAGGGATAGTTGGTAATTTCCTGACGGTCCAACGGCAATGTACTGGAAGATATGCGTGATAATTGCAGTGATGACTGGTGCCAGCAGAGGCTGGAACGTGGGAACCGGCGTAAAGTATAAATTAACAACGACACTGTTATTCAGTGAGGCTACACCTTCCAAAACCAGCAACGACGTTGGTTTCCGGTTGACCGGTGAACTCAACGTCGCTCCAATCTGGAAGGATCCTAACGAATACAACAGCTTTCTTCTGGAAATCGAGGTATGAGATTGATTTATGTTCATTCAGAAATTCTATATTTGTCGAGCTTAGAATTTTGAGAATTATAGCAGTTTTTTTTTATAAAAATCGAGGTGCGGGATGAATTTATGTTATTGGAGGATTCTAAGTTTATCTTTTTTATGTTATTGTGCCGTTAGCGAGATTACGATCGGAGAGTTTTGAGTTTTGAGGATTAGAGTGGATTTCTTTCACAAGATCGAGGTGTGGGATGAATTTACGTTCTTAGAGAATTCGAATTTTAAGTTTTCTTAATATAATTTGAAGGATGGGGCCTTTAATTAGTGTTTACAATTTTGGATTTAAAATATTGTTTCTTTGGCATTTTTTTTTCTTACTGAAATATCATTTTTAAAGTTTGAAATGGCATCAGAAGAGATAAAATCCCAATGAAATCCTACAAAGTTTCTTCTGCTTTGAAACGTCGTCAAATAACTTTATTATTTTAAATTATGTGTAATTTATCACATTCCATTTAAGTCTCATGAGAAATATGCATGAGAAATCTAACAAATTAGTATAAGACGCACGGAACCATAGAGTATACTTAAAAAATCACTATGTTAACATACGACACTTCGAAACATTATAAATTCCTATCCATCCCTCTGCTTTGTATGCAAAACAGCATTCTTACATTGGCGTTAATACCGTTTTTACGTTACCATACGTGGACAATTTAAGTTCCCTTGAGTACGCCTCGCTTTCGAACTTAATACGCAACTTTGATCCTAAAAACAGCAGAATAATCAAAAGAGACTGCGATATCCGATTTAAAAGTAACATTCTTGGCACGAAACTGATAACCTTTTCACGTGGAGAGATAAAATATTATCCAACAGATGATAGGAGTAGGATTCGTAACGGACAATAGTGACAGATGTTTTCTTAACGTTTTTGAAATACGTGGTCGTTTCCTGTGAGCATTAGTGTCAATGTCATATAAACAATACCGTTCGTTAATTTCCTGACTCTTTTGTTCTCAATTTCAGTGACGTTTTATTGCAATCTGCCATCAATTTAAATCATGATAATGATATTGTTTAAAAGTATTTTAAATCTTCTATGTTACACATTAAAGTGATGGATAATTTGAAAAATTACTGGCAAAACTTTTATGGAATTTTAAACATCTAATTTAAAGAATACTTTAAGCTCTTTTTTTAATAGATATGTAAGACGTTATATGATAAAGTGAACAATAAACAAATAAAGTTTCTTTTGAGGATTTAAAATCCGCTACTTCGGACACTTCAAAGAAATTTTAATTTCTGGTTTAATTCTAAAAAGGATATAAATTTCACATTTCAAAATATGAAAAACTAATTAAGAATCAATTATTTCGGAATAACAGCTTACAAAAATTTTCCACAAAATATTAATATATTTATTTTTTCACTGAAAAATGTCATAAAAATCCTACGTTAATCTCTCCTATAATTCTTAAACTGACCGTCCCTAAACCAAAGGCCCTAAAAGGGTTAAAGTAATTCGAAACATCGCAACAATCTTCACTAATTTCACTTCTACCTCTCCTGCAGCTCTCCAAGCCTCAATTATGGATAAAATCTCGAAGGGCACCAGAACCAGAAGGTTTCGTCGAACATTCCTCCGAGTTGAAATCCATACCCGCAGATCCATTCGTTATTTTGTGGAAAAACGGAAAAATTTTGTCATTCTACGCGAGCCCTTACGAAGGGGTATCTTCCTACAATTTGAAACGTGGCCTAGCCAGCCTCTTTCAATACAGCACCCTCGATGAAAACGTGCAAGAAGTAGACGCCTCTGGAGTCTGCAACGTGACCTATCACTCCCTAGGACCGCATACCGTAGGAAAACGAGTAATATCCTGCGAAAGGGATGATTTGCCGAAAGAAAAGGGACATTTAAATCCGATATTTGGAGCAAAAGTTACAAGCTTACGTAGTTCGACGTACGAACTTACGCAACATCTCATACCAAGCAGCATTCACGAGGAAGAGAGGCACGAAATGACACTAATCGCCAAACCGGAAGTTGGAACGGTTGTAATCTCAGAAAGATTGCTCGAGATGTTGCCGGACGCTCCGACAGTGAGAATTATCGAAGCGGAAACTGCGACAAGAGCTTTGCAAGAAACATATCCAAATTACCAATCGATGAATTTGGAACTCGTCTTTCAACCTGTCAGCTGTCCTGATAATAGATGTCCTACGGTTTGTAGATATATTTTAATAGAATTTAAATTACGTCAATTTTCACGTGGACCTTTGAGGAGTTTGTGACAATATAAAATTGTCTCTTGGTAGAATGAGTAATTGAAGATAAAATTCAATTTTGTTTGCACGTATTGTAGAAAATAAATGTTAGTCGTTATATAGGGAAAATTTTTCAATTTTGGTGTTATTAACTAAAGACTGTAAAGGAGAATGTTTCCAATATTAAATTGACAGTTTCCTACAAATTTTTAATTAACTACCGAAGAATAGATACACGTACGACTAGTGTTAACGTTACTATCTTTGTTTATTTCCTCAACAAAGTGAGAAATGTTGTATAAAAAATTGTAAAAATTATTTCAACTGTAGAGAATTAGAAAAATACTCCTCAAGAGTACTCACGGATCACTGTCAGTCCCAACACATTAACACAAGAACTACCAAGAAAGTCAAAGTGACCAATTGTCAAAATTTTTTCCAAAAGTTCTCCAAGTTTATAGAGTATCCATAGAGCAGACATTCTACGTTGATCTTATAAAATAGAGATTACCGAATCGATCATTTTTTTATCTCAAATTTTTTCTTATCCAAAGTACTTATTTAATATATTGAAATATAGTAGATTTAAGGTAGTTCTAGTGTTAAAATATCAATGCACCAACTAATTCTACCAATTCTATCATCAATTCCAGATAGAAGAAACGATCGACCAGTACCAAAGCGCTCTCAACGACAACGCACTAGGCACGGTAAAATCTACCTCTGCTTTCCTCAAGCTTCTACCTCTAGTCAAATCTGCCTCATCGGAGAATCTAGTGAAGATTCTCAAAAATCCACGACACCGTCAATTAAAAACGCAACTACTGGACGTTTACGGTTCTGTGTCGACATTAGCAGCTCATCAAGCCGCCATGAAGATCCTGCAACACGATGAAGTAGGAGACGACACCGAAAGATATCTTTGGGCCCTATCAGTATCACCAGCCCCCAACGCAGACGTCTTCAAGGACATTTTGAAACGATCCGAAGAGACAATTCAAAATGGCAAAGTCTCAGAAACATTAGCACTAACCGCTGCAGCAATGGCACGTCACATGAATTCTCCAGTTGCAGTAGAAAAAGCTCGTGTAAGTTTAGAACTTGGAGTGGACAGTTGTACCGGAGAAGAGTGCAAAGTGAAGTTTCTTCGAGCTTTAAGAAATCTTAAAAGCAAAGCGTCAATTCCAACACTTCTGAAGTTTGCAATGGATGAGAATAGAGCTGTGAGCATCGCAGCATGGCGAGCACTATCGACACTTCCAAAAGAAGTCCTCACCGACGAAGTGATAAACGCTGCTATCAGAGTTTTCTATCAGATCGGTCCCAAACGAGACAGCACAGCTCGAACTTTCGCTTTGGACATTCTACTCGGCACTAAACCATCAAAAGAAGACGTTCGAAGTCTCGTGAAATATTTAGCCGGTAGAGATTCCGCATACGAGATAAGAAAATACTTGAGTCAACGTTTAGAGCAAATCTCTGAGAAGGATCCTGAATTTGCTCAAGTGTTGAATGAAATTTACCAAGAGACATCAAAAGATATTGTCAATTACAACGTAATGGCACAAAAGGGTCTTAGTACAGCATTCACAAGAAGTTTCTTAAGATCACCGATGAGTAATGGATCATTGGTGACGATTCAGGAAGTGAACTCGGGCCTCCTGAAACGCGGTACGGTCGACATAGTTTTAGAGGTCGAAGACAAGGAAGAATCAGTGTTTTCACTTGGACTTTTTGCCGGTGGTTTAAGTAGTTTTGTTTCTTCATCCGAGGACGAAGAACAGGCAGATGATGAACCTGCAACTGCTGGTATGGACATCGATTTTATGGGTGTTGGTATCAGACCATTTGTCTTTTTTTCTGGACAGAGCGAACTGATGGGACACATTTGGTCAGGTACTGCTTCTGAACGAACTCCAGCGTTTCAAGCACTTGCTTCGATTCATAATGAGAAGGAATACATTCCGTTAAGGTCCGGTGTTATAGCTGAATTGGATATTCAAGGTGCAGTGAGCCTTGATCTTGCTGGACAGATTGAATTTAGTTTGTGGTCTAGGAAGGCACAGTCTTTGGTGGACTTAAAGGCTGGTATTGTGCTTCAGGGTGGAACAAAGGTTAGAACGGACATTGTGCAAAGTACTGTGGAGTTCTCCATGACAATGGAGCCTAAATTGGAACTTGCGACTGACGTTACTTACTCGGGACCTGTGTCACTTTGCATGAGGCTAAGTCAGCCTGAGACGATTGTGAAACATCAGATTTATAAGATTGAGAGAATAGCCAAGAGTAGGCATAAGTTGCGAAAGACTCGTAGGATAAGTCTCTACAGTCCTGGGAAATCGTATCTTCTAAATCAAAAGAACAATGAAATGTGTTCAAAGGTGTTTAGCTAACGTTTGGAAGACTATTCCCGGTCTTTCTTCTTTTCATGGAAGACTGTTATCGTGAGATCTGTTAGAGTTTACGAAGACTATTATTGAGAATCATTTTTTTGTGTGATTGTGATGACACGATCAAAGTGACATTCCATGCGTACGTTTTTGTGTGTCGTTTAAATTAAATATGTCCGTTGTATTTTTATCCGGAGTCTGTCGAACGTGCGTGTTTTTACGTGGAAGAGTTTACAATCGAAAATCCGAATTTTATTAATAAAAGAATTTTGCTATCTCGGTGTAATTAATCCCCTCATCTTTTCTTTATGGTATTTAGCTCTAATTAAATAGCACTTATGGTATTTAATCACGTATTCAAAAATGTATTTTTTCGTTGTGTGATACTTAGTAATCAACTATTTATTTCAAGGATTTCATATACAGGGTGTCCCGTAACTGGTGGTACAACCGAGCGTGGGGTGATTCTACGTGAAAAACTGAATCAAAAATATAGAATAAAATTTTTTCATATGACGCTTCGTTTTTGAGAAAAATAAGTTTGAAAATTTATCGAGTACACGGGCACTGGATCCACGTTTCAGCTCGACGGATTTCGCTATCTTACTTTTACGAGTAGAAGAGCATTTCTGTATTTCGTGCAGTGTTTACAAACATTGTCAGGATGATAATACCTCTTGTATCAGTTCTACGATCTCCTTATACTGATCGAGCAAGGACCTTTAGTTTCCGAAATACTGTGAGTATATATAATACTCGATAAATTTTCAAACTTATTTTTCTCAAAAACGAAGCGTCATATGAAAAAATTTTATTCTATATTTTTGATTCAGTTTTTCACGTAGAATCACCCAACGCTCGGTTGTACCACCAGTTACGGGACACCCTGTATAAGTACCTTCAAAGCAATCTATCAAACATTTAACACAAAAATCTAGAAGACTTACAGTTTCAATTAAATACAATTTAATAATTGAGTGTTGAATATCGCAGACGATAAATTAACGTTAAAATATCTAAAGTACTCACAATAAAAGTCTATATTAAATAAAAATTACTCGACAGGACATCCATTTCTCAAGGATAAAAAACACACTTTCAAAATATTCATCTTTTATTCAACGCAACCCTTTTTAAAAATTCAAACTCTGATTGATGATAATAAGAACTAAAAGTAAGTCCAACAAAACATAAAGACTACTGTTATAATTGGAACATGTTACGGTAAGCGCACTTCGCAAGGACCATCTCTCGACCGTGTCGATAGGTCAGAGTACTCTTCGCACGAAAATAGCCGGGCACTGGTAATCCTCAATTTTCTCAGAATCGACAGTGCACTCCAAATGCTCTCAATCCATGTTTACCCACTCCCAATGACATCAAGTACTACAATAACTCATAATTTTCCACTTCTCCCAATCCTCAAATCATTCATCCTCCACCTAACATCCTTTCAATCAATTCCTCCCTTGCAATTCAACGACAACCGCATTCTGCAACCACCATATCTTCATATCCGTACTGATAAGTCAAAGTACCACTGGCATCAAGATAAAGTAAACTAGTAGGCTCCAATCTCGTCGGAACACAGCAAGCCCTTCCAACATTTTTATTCGTGCCAAGACCTTCACTAGCCTGAAGAGCACCATGTACCAAAGTCTGCACGATTGCATGTTTCGTCGGACTCAAATGATCTCCAAAGGGATAAAAACATTTCCCAGCACATTGATAAGCTTCGTAACCCGGAGGTGCAACGACCCATTCATCGTAGGAAATCAGTGCAAAGTCTACATAAAGAGAACGTCGTTTGCACGAGTTCCGTCTTCTTTTCCGCGTTCCATTGTCTACCCAACGTGAATTATTTTCTTCCTGGTCTTCATCCTGCACCGAGCGACGAGAACGTTTTTTTTTAGCCTTACTGTAACTCAGTAACAATATCGGTCCATCTCCACACGGTTGATAATTAACCCTTCCATATACTCGAAGTCTAACCGTATTTCCGGTTCTCCCGGAAACCGCAGCGGTGACATTGAACGCCCTCCAACTTTCGTCTTTTCTCGACTTACAACTCTTCACCCCTATATTCGTCACTCCGTCGAAACGCACCCTTAGAATCGCTCCAGCGACTCCAAGGAGTTCTGCCATCTCGAGGATTTCATCAGGATCAACTGGAGGGATGGAGAACACGAGAATTCTTCCTCCATCATCGCCAGGACCAGACACGTGGATTGGTCGAAGAGCTCGTATAATATCAGCGTCAGGTCGTCGACGATAAAGTTCTAACATGTATTTTGAAACGACACCTCGATACTTCCTGTGACTTTTATCGTTAATACGTTTACTATTAGTTTTATTGATGAATCTATGCGACACGGATGGAGAAGAGGCTGGAATCGATAGGTCGAACTGTATCGATGCTTTCGCTCTTACCGTGGAAGTTTGCCAGGATAGCGAGCCAGTCTTCCACAATCCATAAATGCAGAAAGTCCCAGCAAGGAGTAGAATAAAATACTGAGAACTCATCTCAAGATTTTTGTCCTTCTTTTCTCCCTTTTTTTTCTCTTGTAAATTAACCAACCCCGTAAATATTCCCTTGAAATACCGACATGTCGAACCTGATCGAACGGAATTCCAAATTGAACTGCGAATTATCGAATCCTTCAGCCGGCAGACGGTCCGTTTGAAGGGTCGCTTTTAAATAGCCGCCAATCGAACGTCTGCATTTGAAATTGCCGCTGGAATTTCGTTATCATCAACAGACCACCACTCGACCGACTCGAGAGAGTCGAAACAACCCTGCTGGTAGCGTTGTAATCGCGAGGGTACACCGTCGTTTGCACGCCTGCGTGACTCGCACGAGGGGTTGTTATCGTCGGGGGTAGCACCGAAGGGTCGTTGCTGTGGCCGGCATTGATTCCCTGCAGGGTGACGTCATGGCGCCGCTTATACGCCAGTGAGAATCCGCATCGTGTGAGAAACGAGTGGCCGACAAACTCAGTGTCATGCCGTGGCTCTGACCTGAGCTTTTCCCTTTGGCCCCAGCCGCTCGCGATATCGTTCCCCCGTTCCTTCTCATTTTTTACTTTATTCTCGACAATACGATCGTACGTGTTGTTACGTTCCTACGTTGAGTGAGACATCCTGAGTGTCCTGGCGTTACGAGATCCTTCGACAATACGTTGAATTTATTTAGCAGTGAGTATACTAAATTTAGATTTTACCTGGTTTTCTTTTTACGTCCATGTTATCTGCAGTTTTCGCGGATATTTATGTAATTTGGGGAGTTGCGATAATTTAGAATAGACCGGTACGTGATCAGTTTCTTGTGTAGCAGAGAATGTGTGGAATTTTATTTGGTGTTTCTGTAAATGTCGTTTAATATGTGTTTTTTTCGAGAGGGGTTTATTCGTGGCGGTGACGCGGTTGTGTGGAGACCATGGGAAGGTTGGTTCAGGCACCATGTGTTCGGTATAAAGTTTTTTTGAGGGAAGATATAAAATGGTAATGGGTTGTATTGTATGGTATATTTTAGTATATGACATTAAAACGTGAAGTGGTAATTGTGTGAAGAATATAAGGTCATATTGGAGATTGCTTTTTCTTTGAGAGGGTTATTGAAGTGAAAGGATTTGAAGGTCGGTGGATTCATTCATGAATGTGTAATACGGAAATGACGGTATTATTATCAATGAAGTTTTTAGAACCAACGAAATATCATTGTTTTTAAGGAAGTATCTATCAAAAAGAATGTTTGATTTTTCATTGCTTTTAAATTTACAATATTATCAAGGTTATTCAATGTATATATTTATCTTGCAAAAGATGATGGATTTAATCAATTAATTCCCCTTTTTTTCTAGTGATAAACATCATATCTAAACAAGAACAAAATAAATTGATACCTCTTATCACCACTGACAATTTTCTATCAATTGAAAACTAAAACGGTCAACTCTCAAGCTTCACTTTCAAACAATGAAACCTAACTCAATTTTATACAGATTTCAAACTAAACCAATCAACCCCAAACTTAAAATTGCAAAAATTAAATAGTTTTTCCTCACTCACGACTCTCATTACTAGACTGCGGATGTTTATACAAATTTCGAGTTTCAAAAATACAGGTGAGACAGGAAAACCTATCTAGGGATTTATTGCACTTAATCAATATTACAACAAATACCATACTTTGGATATTTTAGATATATTTTTATATTATGTTCTTTTTGTATATTTTAGTCGTATTTAATTTGTCATAAATGCATAAAAATTCGCAGTCTACTCATTACTGTAATATCCTCTACTACAATTCTGCTTGTAAAGTTAAATTCTTATCCCGCAACTCCGCAGTTGTTGTCTGAACGCCCGTGGAATAATTCTTAGCAGCGTAAAACTACGAGCGTCGCGTTTATCCAATTTATGTGTCTCGGACTCTCGTGCCAGAAACATCAGACGCATTTCTCTCCCTCTCATGCGGCAAACTCATATCGGCGTTTGTCGCATAAAAACGCATTAAGATATCCGGAGTAAAGGGTCTAGCCAAATAAGGGGGTCAAAAGTGCCCTTGAGCCGATTTTATTCGACGATGGGTCATTCGATAGGTGATGATGAAAAACCATTGCACACAAATTTTTATTCCGATACCTTCACCGGGAGGGTAGTTATAGGGTAAAATCGAAAAATCCGTTTTTGCCTCATTTTCCCCAATTAATGTGGTGCAAAAATTCCAAAAAAATTCTCACACATTCTAAACATGAATGTACAGGTTAGGAATTTTTTTCAGATTTTTCCTTTGCAAGTTCTACTCACGAAAAATGAAAAACCAAAAAAAAAATTTTTAAACATCGATTTCGTATTGAAATCTTCCGAGCACAACTTTTTCCTTTCTACAGTAGTTGCGTAATGTTATCATTGTTATACCCTAATTTTTTCAGATTTTTTGAGTACGGTGCATCACGGTCGGAAAAATCAAAAACCGATTTCTGGGACACATTTTGGGCTGAAACTCGCCCATTATCTGCCATTCTTGAATGATTTTAATACAGTATGTTCATATTGTGACCTTCAATGTTTCTGCATAGAAATATGTAGATGTTAAAGAACAATATCGGGATAATTAAATAAATTGCTGATTGTATGGTCTTTATAACCTAGAATTTGAACCGTTCTTTCAAACGCATTAATGGCGCAGTGGCTATGGTGTCTGCCTGTGGAATCGCTGGACTCTTTTTTGTCGCGGGTTCGAATCTCCATGTGGGACTTAAGTTTTTTTCTGCCACTTTTTTTTTTCTTTTTATTAAAGACATAACAATATTCAGTAGTAGCTTTAAAATGTTTCACAGATACTTCTAAAAATAATTATACAGTATACTTATTTCTTCATCGACTCTTTCCAGTCATGTCACGATTTACAATTACAAGTACTTTTTTACATTCTGTACATTGAATTTTATATTTCTTTCATACTTAAAATATATTTTCATACATTGCAATAAACCAATATCTATGAACAATATAAAATGTTTGAGAATACTTATAATTGCAAAATGTTGCATATCTAACTATAAGAAAAGCATGTTTTACGATTATTCTTCTATAGGTTTTATATTGTGGAAAGGCATAACAATATCTGTGAAACATTTTAAAGCTACTACTGAATATTGTTATGTCTTTCATAAAAAGAAAAAAAAAAATGGCAGAAAAAAACTTAAGTCCCACATGGAGATTCGAACCCGCGACAAAAAAGAGTCCAGCGATTCCACAGGCAGACACCATAGCCACTGCGCCATTAATGCTTTTGAAAGAACGGTTCAAATTCTAGGTTATAAAGACCATACAATCAGCAATTTATTTAATTATCCCGATATTGTTCTTTAACATCTACATATTTCTATGCAGAAACATTGAAGGTCACAATATGAACATACTGTATTAAAATCATTCAAGAATGGCAGATAATGGGCGAGTTTCAGCCCAAAATGTGTCCCAGAAATCGGTTTTTGATTTTTCCGACCGTGATGCACCGTACTCAAAAAATCTGAAAAAATTAGGGTATAACAATGATAACATTACGCAACTACTGTAGAAAGGAAAAAGTTGTGCTCGGAAGATTTCAATACGAAATCGATGTTTAAAAATTTTTTTTTTGGTTTTTCATTTTTCGTGAGTGGAACTTGCAAAGGAAAAATCTGAAAAAAAATCCCTAACCTGTACATTCATGTTTAGAATGTGTGAGAATTTTTTTGGAATTTTTGCACCACATTAATTGGGGAAAATGAGGCAAAAACTGATTTTTCGATTTTACCCTATAACTACCCTCCCGGTGAAGGTATCGGATTAAAAATTTGTGTGCAATGGTTTTTCATCATCACCTATCGAATGACCTATCGTCGAATAAAATCGGCTCAAGGGCACTTTTGACCCCCTTATTCGGCTAGACCCTTTGCGACGATTCTTTATAAAGCAACTACGATAAATAGGTTCAAAGTTCGTAATGATAGACAGGTCGATTGGTCCGAGGATTTGTATATTAGAGTATTTCTCTCGCTAAGAGAAAGTTTGCTTTTAAGCTTTGGTGTCGTCTAAGCCCTCTTTCCGATTCGTTCCTTCCTCGACTTATCGACGTATCGACCAGTTGGCCAGTGAAATTTGATTCAGTACCGGTCTATCGTTCGATTCCAACGTTCACGTTTCATTCGCTTCTTTCAGTGAACAAAAAAAGAGTAAGAACACCTTTGTAATTTTCATTTGTCCGTTATGCAGGTAACGTGGAGGGTAGAATATTACAACACAATGGCGGTATTATCCGGTGGAACGTTTTAAACGATTTTAAACAAAGTGTTACAGTCCCAAATCGAAGAGTACCTGCCGTATCTGGGCGGAGCGGCTGGAGCCCTCGTAGTTACTGGAGTTGCAGCATATTTAGCTTCCAGGCCGACTCCACAGAAACCATTGTGGCCACTAGATGCTCAATCCATCTTAAGTCCGGTAAGTTATTGTTATTCTTCGACAACCTCAACAAGTCTCCCGAGCGGCGGAGCTTCTCGCTAAAGACCGCCTTTTCGCACCATTTTTTTTACTTAATCCACCCTGCTCAGTCTCCTGAAGGAGGCACTTGACAAAGTCGTAACATTGAAATATCTTTATTAACACTAGATTTACCAGCGTGAAATCTATTATATTTAAATATGTTACATATGTGCCTTGAAGCAAGGAAAATTAAAACGCGGAAAAGATGATAGATTCGGTAATTTATGTTTTATACGATGGACGAAGAATATTTATTCTACGCCTCTCTCATGAACCCGTAGAATTTTTGGAAAAAATTGGGTACCAGTCATTTTGACTGGCTTGGTAAATCTAGTGTTAAAATATCTTGACGTCTGGCGAATCAGATCCTGCCGAAACAGGCCTACCTCCGAGGAGACTTCTTGAGGTTGTCGAACAATACTTTCTACTCTAAGTAACCCTCATTAGCCTTCCTCGTCCTTCCACGTGACCTTCAAAGTACTTGAAGCACGTGAAGATGATAATATCATCTCCCTCGGTGGTTATTCTGAGATAAACCAAGTCACATAATGACAACACGGATCTTCTCACCAGTCATAATATTACGAGGTAGAAGCCAGATTAGATAAAATTCATTTAATCGCATGAACCATACCGTTCCAACGTTGGCCCAGTTTCAGTTCTACCTATTCGCAAAATTTCAGCCAACACTTCGCCCCAATCTATGATCACCACCGGAAAATCGAGAAAAAGGTAAGTCGATCTGTGTCGACCTTGAAACAAAATCTCACGTGTAAGATCGTTCTACAAAAGGGTGAAGATTCATCTCAGTCATCGACAAATGAGTAATTCCCGAAAGTCCGTATCTACTTCTCACTAATGTTCAGCAAGACGGTGAGTAATAAAAGGTTCAGTTAGCTCGTTAGACATCGAAACCTGTGTTGATCGGTTCTTTCGCCTGGCGATTATCCAATGAGTTCGGTGGCTGTCGAGGACGACGCTCGCTCCACCAGCAGCGGTCCACTATATTTAAATATAGTCGAAGATCGTCGTAGAGGATGGACGACGAGGTAGTCTTATGTACGAGTTGCTGATAGGAGCCGCTGCTCTCGGAGCAGCAGCAGCATAAGCAGTAGTAGCACCAGTCGCAGTACCACCAATAGCACCAGTACCGATTCTGACAACCGTGCTCAAAGCCAAATTCTTACCAAGTGTCTCGCGGGTGTTACAAGCCCGTTAAGTTTCACCGTATCTAAATAAGATTTGATACTTTTACGAGAAGATCTCTCTGGCGTTAACCAAGGGGATTGCCGTCGGCGTGTACGCGCTCGTCGGATTTCCTGGATGCTGTGTTCGTGAATCGTCTGAGATATGTCGTCGAGTTGTTTCTCACACGAGCCCATTCGTCCACCGATCGACCTCAGCGACCAGTCCGACACAGTCAAGGTGGAGTGTCTGTTTTGTGATGGAAGAATCATGATCTTTTGTTGAGGTGTCTTTTCTAGCTGATCCTCTTCGTTGATGAAGTTCTACGACTCTGTTCTATCCGTCTTGGTGTTTAATGTTCATTATTTTTAAGCATTTCTACGAGTATGGAATGAATCGAGAATGCTACTTATAGAGTAGATTTCTTACTGATGATGTTGAGGGAGGAAGCGAGTGGTTTAAGATTGTAGAGATGAATTGTTAAGATGAGAGAGGAATGATTGTGTGATGCATCAGGGGAGAATGGAGATTTTAGGGGTAGTTGGTTCCAGGTCGATGGTTGTTGTGAAAAATCGGCTGACCTACGCGCCAATATCGTTCCACACGCTTGCTAAAATTAACTTTGCACTTGGCATTCCGTTATATAACGACAAAATATACTGGATTTCACGTGTGCTAACGTGTTTTGCAGGGTACCGACCTAATCAGAGTGTCGAGGTTTTATAAGGACGGCACGGAGGGGAAGTTCGTAAGCTACATACACGAGGACACGAGGACGCTGTACGACGGTTTTCGTAGGGGTGCCAAGGAATCCAGTAAGTCTCAAAGATACTTCACGGAAGAATTTACGGTTGGGTGGGAGATAATTATTTCGCATGTGATTTAAATAAGCCTAGTGGTATTATTGCGCGCGCGTGAGAAGAAGTGAGCGTATAATGGTCGGCTTGGCAAGCGATTTGGTCACGTTAATGTGATAAACAATCTCCAAAAACGCCAACGACTGAATGACTCGATGATTTTTTGTTTAATTTGATGTTTGGAGATTTTTTTTCGTGATTTTATTAGGTAGAGGAGATTTCGAGAAAAATGGAGATTCTTAGCTTATTTCGGTACGGATTTTTATTTTTATCCCGTGAGAAACCCACGCTCGCATGACTCGAAACGAAACACCTGTCGTCCGCGAGGACAAATCAACCCTAGGAAAGCAAAATGATTATTATATTGGACCAAGCTGACGTTCGTTAGGGCCACTGTTACTCAAAATAAACAAACACTGCGGGATATTTTGTTGGACACTTGTGAGAACTAAATCGTTGCTTGACAAGACTTTTTATGAACTGAACGAGACTTGACAAGAAATTGCAGAAAATTTGAATCTTTGAAAATCATGATAATTGAATAATTCTAAAAAAAATAAGAAGTAGATTAATAATGTTATTATTTTCAGAACGTAAGGTCGTTCATTGTAACCACGAAAATTGGATTGAATAGTGCACAGAAGCATCTCGATAAAAATGCGCAGGAATTATTTAACCTTGAACATTCAGCCGTACAATTTTTTATTCTGGAACTCTTATATTTTGAGAACTTTCATATTTCTCCGCAGATTATTTTTGTATATCTACTTGCTCGTGTCTTTTTTTAAGTACCACACTAACAAATATCCTCCTTGCCAATCATCAACATTGAAATCTTCCTGACAGATAAAATTCTACTTTGAAGCTGCTATGAAAATTCAATACCTACATCTCTTCCAGCTTCTCATATTTTTCAGTACCTTCACATACCTTACAAATTATCTGCAAACTCCTCCACAGCATACACAACCCTTAGAAATTCGCCAATAAAAATTCGAACTATCCTCAACTAATTTACATAAATTCCTATTTAAATAGTCACCCAAAATTTTCTAAAAAATCACCTCTACTTCAACTCCACCTCTCAGCTACCCTCAACCAATCATCTATCCCCTCTACCTCTTCTAACTTCTCATATTTGGCACCACCGTCCTACCTCTTACAAATTATTTCTCAAATCCCACATACACAACCCTTAGAAACTCATCATCAAAAATCGTAATCTCCTCAACTAATTTACATAAATTCCTATTTAAGTAATCGCCCAAAATTTTCTAAAAAATCACCCCAACTTCAACTCCACCTCTCAGCTACCCTCAACCAAAAATCTATCCCCTCTACCTCTTCTAACTTCTCATATTTGGCACCACCGTCTTACCTCTTACAAATTATTTCTCAAATCCCACATACACAACCCTTAGAAACTCATCATCAAAAATCGTAATCTCCTCAACTAATTTACCATACATAAATTCCTATTTAAGTAATCGCTCAACATTTTCTAAAAAATCACCCCTCCTTCAACTCCACCTCTCAGCTACCCTCAACCAATCATCTATCCCCTCTACCTCTTCTAACTTCTCATATTTGGCACCACCGTCCTACCTCTTACAAATTATTTCTCAAATCCCACATACACAACCCTTAGAAACTCACCATAACAAATCGTAATCTCCCCAACTAATTAACCATACATAAATTCCTATTTCAATTCTCACCCAAAATCTTCCAAAAAATCAGAACCACCGTCTTAATCCTACCTTCAAAAACACCCCAAAGAAACATTCTCGAAACCTCTCGAACTCCTGTTTCCACCTCTCCGCCCAAAACCTGTTCTAATTTCCGTCTGCCATTACATCGGTACATCGACGTTAAACGAACGATGTTAAAACACGATTTGGCAGGCAAACACGTTTGTCGAGCGAGGTAGCCGGACAATTTAAACTCCCGGATTCCCGCGAAGTCTGGCCTCGCGCATTCGTTCAAGCGAAACGCGGAGTTCCTCCCTCGTCTTCCACATCTCGTAATCTCAGTTGGCTCCTTTCTCACCTCGCCTTTCAGACAATGGACCCTGTCTCGGTTGGCGAGATGGACCCAACAAACCGTATCAATGGTTACACTACAACGAGACTCTCCTTCGAGCGAAAAACTTCGGCTCTGGTTTGGTCTCGGTGGGTTTAACACCAGGTCCTCAAACTGTCGTCGGACTTTACAGTCAAAACTGTCCGGAATGGATTCTCACGGAACAGGCATGTTACACGTATTCTCTCGTCGTGGTGCCATTGTACGACACCTTGGGACCGGATGCCTGCGCTTTTATCATTAATCAGGCAGAGATCAACTTGGTGGTTTGCGAAGACGATAAGAAGTGCAATTTAATTCTTGACAAGGCGCCAAGGTATGTCGGAGGGATTTTATATGTAGCTGTTTTTGGTGATGGCTTCTTTTTTTGGTGTTGTGATTTTTTGTACGTTGAGGTTCAGTAATAATTGTGAATATATTTTTTTCTAACACTTTGACTGCCATGGGGGTCACCGGTGACCGGCGCTGTTAAATTCAATAAAATTTCGTGTAACATTGAAATTGCAATATTTATGAATTCTCGGACAAATTGAATATTTACAAGTCGACATTAAAAAGATAAAGGTCTGCCGAATATCTGTCTAACTGCATCTTTAAAGTTTCTGCTTTGTAAGGATGTGAATTTAATAGAAAAAGTTTCACTTCAGTAGAAATAATGTAACTAGCGAAATATCGATGGCGTTCAACGTGTTAATTGTAATGGATGTAGTTATTGCGACTGTAGAGCTTGAAATGGGTTTTGAATTATCGAGGGTATGTTAAATGACAATAAATTGCCTAAAATGTCCTACATAATAAACAATGGAGACTTCCGAAACTCTTCGACAAGACGGATGGAAGTGTGCCAGCAAAAACACGCGTGAACAATCGGGAACAAAGTACATGATAATTATTTAATTTGCCATGTGATAACGTTCTTAACTTTCGAATGCAACAACAAGCTACTGTTTCGTCATCTCTAGAATGACGAGTACGTCGTGGTACGTTTATTTCGACGTAAAAATCACCAATAAAGAAGCCTTCGCTTTGCGACAAAAATATGCCGTCTATTTTCACACCTTGCGTTAGTCTTCTAACTTTGAAACACCGACAGAGTGCGTTACGCGGTTTTCACCCCCTATTTGCAAAACCTGGATACATTGATTTCTAAAATTTTACTTGCAAATTTAAAATTCATACTTCTATTATTATTAAAGGCAATGCCCTTTAGACAACTGAGAATTTAGAGTCACAATTGAAAATTAAAAACCTATCAAAAACAGTCGGTCCTAAATAAAATGACCGTAGCAATTAACATTAAAAAAAATCACAAAAGAAAAGTCTTTGACGTAACATAAAAATCAATTTTAAATTCTAAATTTAATTAACACTAGATTTACCAGCGTGAAATCTACTATATTTAAATATGTTAAATATGTACCTCAAAGCAAGGAAAATTAAGATGCGGAAGAGATGATAGATTCGGTAATTTATGTTTTATACGATGGTCGCAGAATATTTATTCTACGGCTCTCTCGTAAACCCGTAGAATTTTTGGAAAAAATTGTGCACCAGTCATTTTGACTGGTTTGGTAAATCTAGTGTTACAAATATTGCCACCAAATTACTTCTTCGATAACTACATTTTTCTATATTCTACTACAGTTTATTGTCCCTGCAATTAAAAGTAAACAAAGTTCACTCTCCCTCCTATTTCTACCTTCAGTATTTCATCAATTCACACAACAATTTACCTTCCTCATACCCAAATTTCCCTACACAACTCGAGGCTCTCACACATAAAGCACAAAAAAATTACCAAAGGCGAAAACTTTCAAAATCTTTTCAATATAAACATCCTACAACGCAGAATGAAAAACTAGGCTAAATCTTCAACTATAAACCCGTAGATGCCTGAGGAAACTAGTGGTGATGAAAGAGACGAGGCAAGCGACGAATCAGAGAGCAAAGAACCGAGGCATCGAGCTCCTCAGGTTCGAGGACGTCGAGCGTCTCGGTGCTCAGAAGAACCATCCGGAAGTGCCGCCTAAAGTGTCCGACTTGTGCACGATATGCTACACTTCCGGTACCACCGGAAACCCTAAGGGAGTCATGCTGACGCATCAGAACGTAATGGCTGGCGTTTGCGCGGTTCTTCTTCAAATGGGAGACCACAGACCCAACAGCAAGGACATTATGATCAGTTTCTTGCCTCTGGCGCATATGTTGGAGCGATGCTGCGAGAATGGGGTGTACATGGTGGGCGGAGCTGTGGGTTTTTACAGTGGTGACATCAAGAGGTTATCCGAGGATATGAAAGTCTTGGGGCCCACTATCATGCCGGCGGTTCCGAGGCTCTTAAATCGAATGTACGACAAGGTGAGCAATTGTGAAACTTTTTTAGTACTTAATATTGTTGAGTCTCTTTGATGAATTTCTGTTTGAATGATTCTGTAGAGTATACTTCCGGTATTCTTGGGTCTTATAAATTTCCAAGTAGATGTAGTAGCTTAATAGTAGACCTACAGAGATTTCTTTTTGGATTCCTAATAGTCTTAGATGGAATTCTTCTGATTTTTTAAACATTACGACGTTGAAGTGACTAGATCGAGTCTTTTTATTTTCTTTCATTAATTCTTCTAGTTCTTTTACCTACTGTTCTAATCAATTCTATGAATTCTTAACTCTTCTATGAAAGCATATTAAAGCTATTATTGGTAGTTTAGCATTAACACTTTGAATGAAAGATATCGATAATCAATGAGAAATTTCATTAAACTTGTTAAAACTTTTAAAAGTGACTACCACAAGTGTAAGATTCGATCTTTATGCATCTATGCGAAATATAGAAGCCCGTGCAGTGTCTTTTATAACGCATAGAGAAGCCTCTTGAAAGTTATTTGCAATGCAGATGCATCCTAAATTAAGCTGCGCATTTCTTCGGCATTGTCCAAATCCCGTATGGCCTTCGATTTAATACAGAAATATTACGAGGCTATCGAAAATACTTCCATGTTTATTAAGAAAATTCCACGATGTTTATCGCAGTCGTAATAATAGGTAGTCTCCAAATTGCATATGGCAAATTGTACTTCTTCTCTAAACTTCCTGCCGTCTTAAAACGCTAATCGGTCTCACACTTCCGACAAGTTTGAAGATGTCAAAATATTTTCGTGCTCAGAAATATCCAAAACGTCGAATAACTCGTGTAGACATCTCGATTGCACGGATATGCTATAATTACGAATCGAATTTTCATTCCGGATGCAACAAATGGCAGAAGGATATTTTCATCACTGTGATCGCATCAAGTATGTTATTCTGAAAGATCAAGGGAGAATCGAATAGCTCAAAGATCTCGAGGTGTTTAAATATATTCAAATTCTAATAGAGCCCAGCTGTCGAAAGTAACGTCAAGAGTCTATAAATTAGCAAGAATTCTCCGATACCCTCAACTGATACAAACTTATCTAAACATTTGTACTTTATTTCTGACCATAGATGATAGCTTAATCATTTATTTACGATAGTAAATAAATTTGAATACTCGATTTTGACACATCGAATTTTCAAATGAATTTCAAACCTTGGAAATGAAATTATTGATATTGTTCTACAAGAGTGACTAAATTTTACAGTATTGCAAGCTATTACGTATTTCTATCAGAAGAACTATTAACACAAAATAAAAAAACCCACCAATTACTTGAAATATCAATTATCAAAGAAATTTCCAAGGAAGAAGATAAACATCTCTAACTTAAATCGTAAAATATTTAAAACTTGCACAGCTAATAGTTTGATAGTTTACCGATACAACAAAAAAGATTCTAAAATATTTCAATAATTTATATCATAAGATATAATCGTGTTCTATAATTAATCTCTCAAAGAGGAACCGCACAAAAGCGATCATCCTTAACGCTGTTCCCTCGTCAAAGGCAACGTTACATTAGCACACGAATTTGCCAGGCTGAATGGTGCATTATAAATACTTCCATTAAGTCTTGCAAAGACACGAAACGACCCTTGATGCATACCGTCATGTTTTCTGGACGTTGCAACGGCTCAAATGAGGTGTCAGCCTCGATGAGGTCAGTGCTGCGCAATAGCTTTCGACGTAACAGTGACAAACGCAAATCTGCGATGCCAGGGACAACATGGCAAAGCAGGTGGAGACGAATTCACACTCGTGATCTTGAAATTTCAAATGAATGGAATTCGAGGATCGCAAGAATCGTCCAAAATCAAAGGATTTTCATTTGCCTCCGGCTTCGCAGTGGAAGCAATGAAACATTTATGAAAATTGCATAGTATTTTGAGAAGTTAGATGAAACTGAAAGTTCAATGTCAATGCTGGTCAGATATTTTACGGCGCATTTGAAGAAAACACGGAAAGTTGTTTCGTTAGTAAATAACATTCCCTTCCCATTACTGCAGAAATAACCTTGTGCCATTTATATCACAAAGCACACGATTTTAGATGAAAGACACTTTTCTTTCAGATCTTTCTTCAATCATTGTTTCTTTAATTCCATTATATAGCTTTTCCTTTTGTGTAGAACTAATGAATTTTTCATCGCTAACATTTCTAATTCCCAATGATCAAAAAATCACTCATTTACAATCGAAAACTACCTAGTAATTAAAATTTCAAATTTTCATCAAAGTCTCTACACTTCACCCACAATCTTGACACATAGTACGCCAGCTAAATATCAGCCACCAAATTTCTTAATTAAATGCATTTAACAACGCATTAATTTAAGCGAATTAATACAACCTTTCATATTTACTTTACCATTTTTCTCAAGACAGAATAAAATTAAAACTATTGATCTCCTAAAACTACAATCATACGTTTGAAACTCTACATTATCACCAGCAATGTGTTAAGAATTTAACACTAGAACTACCGGCGTTAGATCTATCACATTTCAATATATTAACCCTAGATCACTAACCTTCGTCGATTCGACGACACGGATTTAATAAGTATGCCATATTAGTTAACGTTATCGTAATAAATAAATACCTATCTTTAGTAAGAAAAAAAAACGTGTTTAAATTTTATTTAAATAGTACCCTTTAACCCCTTTTGTAAACACCGTAGTTGAAGAGATGAAGGTTAGTGTTAAGCGTCGAAAAATAAGGTTAGTGATCTAGGGTTAAATAAGTACTTTGCAAAAGGAGGAATCGAGTGGCGAAAAAGATGATCAATTCGGTGATTTATGTCTATTGCGATGGACGCAGAATTTTTATTATATTAGCTCTTCTATGAACTTGGAGAATTTTTGGAAAAAATTGTGTACCAGTCATTTTGACTGGTTTGGTAGTTCTAGTATTAAAGATCCAAAGAATAACACTTAAGCATTTCTCCAACGCTACCGTACAAGCTGTTACATCGCACACTGGAAAAGTAACCCGCAGAGGAACAGATTTCTCAAGTTTCCAAACTGTCAGAAGCAACCGTGTATACTACCAATCACTTTGGCACTTAACCCGACACTCCAGATGTGCATGTGTACGAGTGCTTTTCACGATCGTCACAAATCAAATTGAACATATCGATCGGTTCAATAACCACCGACATTTATTTACAATTCTGCGTAACATCCACCCGCGAAACTGTAGCTTTCAAACCAGACTGACAGATCTTCCAATTCTAAATATAAATTGCATTTAAACCGATTTCATGGAATGTTCGCAGGTTCAAGCTGAACTGCAGCATTCGTTCCTGAAGAAGATGCTCTTCAACATGGGTATGAGAGCGAAGGAGGCGGAAGTGAAGAAGGGCATTGTTAGGAACAACAGTATATGGGACAAAATCGTCTTTAGGAAGATCCAGGAATCGACAGGTGGAAGACTGAGACTGATGCTCGTAGGATCGGCACCACTCGCTGGAAATGTACTAACTTTCGCTAGATGTGCACTTGGATGCATCGTTGTCGAGGGTTACGGACAAACTGAATGCTGTGCACCAATTACACTCACCATCCAGGTACGGATATTGAAAATTACAATTATTCTATACTTTTTTTGTAGATTCGTTTAACCCCTTGCCATGCCATTTACTTTGTCACTGCCTCCACAATAATTCAGAATTACATTTGTAAAATAAACATTGATCACTAATTCTTGACATATAGTATAATTTAACGTAATATTAATATTATAAAAATAATTTTATTATGTCGTATCTCACTCGTATTTTCAATTTAATAGATTTTGTAAAACTTGAAAATTTCCTTTCCAATTTATAGCAGCACGAGTATCACTCGTTATAGTACGGCAAGGGGTTAATGGTATGCTTAAAAAGATTTGAGAGGCTTTGTTATTCTGAGATCTTGAGGTCTTTGAGGGGATTAGTTTTATTTTGCACATTTTCTGAATATTCTTGGTGGAATTGATTGATGGGATTCAATGATTCTCATTATTTAGGTGAGGGTACAGAGAATTATATTTGTTTAGTAATTTTTGGGAATTTCTGGAGTGGTATGCTTCAAGAGATAAAATAGTGTTTTATAATTTTGAATAAATGATCAGGGTTATCAGTGAATTGTCTCTTAAGTATATGTGGCAATGAATTTGTGTTTTAAGTACTTTTTTGATTGCATTGTTGTGGAGATTAGATGGTAGTTTGTAAGTCCGAAGAGACATTGCTGAAGTGCAAAATTGCATCAGTGTCATCATTATTTAAAGTTCAATATTTAAAACGATTTTTCTCTGCTGTAAGCAACTCCATATAATACGACAGATCAATTATTCTCATTGTCAAAGTTTATTAGCAGAAAATAATTCTTTTATTTGCTATTTTTATTATGATTAAATTCCAACCCCTCAAATTAACTGCGGTTACCCTGACCATTTTTGGAAACACAACACTCCCGTGAAAATCGCCCAGCTTCTTATATGAATATCACAAGTGGAAACATTCGGAAAACTTCAGAATCCTACATTTTATCCTCCCGACTAAAATATTGTTTCAAACTTCGATATTTTTGTTTCCAACCCAACGAATTTCTTCAAACAATCTTTCCTGAATTCCCGTACTCGTATGTTTTACGATAATGATCTTGTTTTTCATTCCTATACACCTATTAACAAATCTCGAAAATTCTTTTGAAATCTACTCAGAAAAAATGTCACAAATTACGCGAATAAAAAAAAATCCTATTTATCACAACTACCCTTGATATTAAATAACACAACGTTTAAAATACAGATGTAAAACCATTAGAAATTTCCTCGTTATCGTGAATCACCGTAGAAACCAGAAAACTTGTGTTTTTAAATCGCAGAGAGTTTATATAATATCCATCGATTTTAGTCGCTGAGGCGAATAACCACGGTTTATTATTAGACGAATTTATCGTCCGACTCTCATATTAAACAAGATAAATCGTCATTGGTGAAAAAAAAGTATGAATACTTAGCTTTCACGAGTTACAACAGATATTTTTAAAGGCAGATGTTCACGTGTTGATGTTGGGCGTTAAAAAAAAGGTGTTATTTCGCCAACCCTGACCTTAAAGAACTATTATAGTAACCACGGTCTTCGCAAGCTCCGGAGCAGTGTACCGCGCTATTTTAGTAAGGTTTTAATATTTTATGAAGTGGTTTGCTCTTCCCGCCTGGCGATCTCTTCTTGCGACCTCTAGAGATATAGTGTGCTAACAACGATGCTTGTTCACGTGTACCGCTTTTCTTGATAAGTGCATATTATTTTATAGTAGTTTTGTTTCAAGTTGTATTGTGTTTTCTTTGTATTAATAAATATATTATGGGTTATCCAATGATCGGTGTAAATAGACTGCGCCCTTTCCTTAACATTGGTTATGGGCCCAGCGGCGCAAAAGGAACGATCTAACCTATAACAAGGGAACACGCCACGTGGTCGACTGCACGTAAAAAGATAAGTCTAATTAACTATTAAGATACTCTAAAGAGATAAGTTATAAAATAAAAAAAAAAAAAAAAAAAAAACGCGAAACGATGGCGGATAATGATAGACATCCGAGCTTACAGATCGCGAAATTATCAGACGATAACTATAGAACGTGGAAAATAGAAATGAAATGGTACCTCAAGGGTAAAGGATTACTCGACCACGTGCTTGGAAAAATTGAATTAGACGAGAAAGCTACAGCTGAAGAAAGAAGGGTACACCAAACACAAAATGATAGAGCAATTGCAGCAATAGGATTGCACATTGAACCGAATCAGCAAATCCATATTGAAGACTGTACAGATGCCAACGATGCATGGAAAGCCTTGGAACAGGTTCATCAGCCAAAATCTAGAGTGAGAATTTTGCACCTAAAGAAACAGCTTTACCAGTCCAAGATGAGAGAAGATGAATCAATGTCATCATATGTTTCTCGAATCAAAATTATTGTGAAGAACCTTAGAGAAGCTGGCTGTGAAGTTAAAGATGATGACACTGCATACACACTGTTAGCTGGACTACCAAATGACTACGAGAATTTAAATATGTCATTAGCCAATCTACCAGATGACAAATTCACCTCAGCAGAGATAACAAAAGTATTGCTGACGGAATACGACAGGCGCAAATCTAGATCTGGTGAAAATGATGAACATTACAAAGAAGCTCTAAACTTGGGGAAAGGTCCTAAACAGACAATGCAAAAAGGCACACATCCGGCACATAAACCAAAACCTCAATTCTGTATGCATTGCAGAAAAACAGGACACAATATAAAGAACTGCTGGTTTAAAAACACATCTACACACAAACCTAAAAATCAAAATTACAGTCACCAAAGGAGAGAAGGCAATGAAGGATTTTTCGTATCTCTCAACAATGTGGATATTGAGGATACATGGATCCTCGATAGTGGATGCACACACCACGTTTGTAAACAGAGAGATTGGTTCGTAACGTTCAAGGAAACTCACCTGGAACCAATCAACACAGCAGCTGAGTCCAATCAGCAAAAGAACTCTACATTAGAAGCCGAAGGAATAGGTGATATTATAATAAAAGCATTTATTGGCAATAGAGCGCAAGAGATTAGACTACACAATGTATATTATGTGCCTCGTATTCGTAAGAATTTATTGTCTGTTTCTCAAATTGAAAGAAGAGGCAAGGAAATTGTATTTGAAAATGGACAAGCTAGAATTTATAATAAAATTAGAAACAGAGAACTCATGTGTATTGCTGATAGACGAAGTGATTTATACATAGTTCGTGCAAAAACGGTTAGTAATAGGAAAGAAACATTTGAATCTAATAGTGTAACTATACAGGACAGTAAATTATGGCATTACAGATTCTGCCACGTCAATAGAAAGACGATTGAGGAAACTGCTAGTCGAGTTCGCGGATTAGAAAATACGAGAATCGAAGAAAGCGTATGCGAGGATTGCTACGTCGGGAAGTCAACGAAGCTGCCTTGCCGGAAAATTGGAGGCAGACAATCCGGGGATGTTTGCGAGCTAATCCACTCGGACATTTGTGGACCTATGCCTACCAAGTCGCTAGGAAAGGCTCAATATTTTGCAACATTCGTTGACGACTTTTCGAAACATGTTACTGTTGCATTTCTCAAAACTAAAGATGAAGTCAAGCAATGCATAAAAAAATATATAGCTCAAGCAGAACTCGAAACTGGAAAGAAAGTTAAAAGATTCCGTTCTGATAATGGGAAGGAATACGTTAACCACGAGTTGAAATGTTATTTTGAGGAAAAGGGAATTAAACACGAGAGATCAAACGTGGAGACCCCGCAAATGAATGGGATAGCGGAGAGAATAAACAGAACACTATTAGATCTAACAAGGTCTATGTTGAAATCCGCAAAACTGCCTCAGAAATTTTGGGCTGAAGCCGTCAACACGGCGGCATACGTTAAAAATAGAGTAGTCCACAGTTCCAATAAACAGCAAGTCCCACTCGCCGTTTGGTCAAAAGTAACTCCAAGTGTAAAACACTTGAAGGCATATGGATCATTAGCGTATGCACATTTGCCGAAACAAGGACAGAAGAAATTGGACGATAGAGCCGTTCCAACCGTGCTTGTTGGATATGCTACGCAAACGAGAGGTTACCGCTTGTGGTGTCCAAAGAGGCAAGAAGTGGTAATTACTAAACATGTACGTTTCCTAGAAGACAAAATGGGATATGAGTGGCTGCATCGTGAAGATCAAAACTACGAATACAATACGTATGTACATAACGACGTCTGGTCGGAAGAGGAAACGCAAACTGAAGCAGAAGTTGTGAATGAAAAAGACACAACGCAGCAAAGAAGCGCAGTGATTAGCGAGACAGTGGGGGTAGAAGATGCACAGCCGAAACGGAAGGTTGGTAGACCAAAGAAAGTAGCTAGAAACCCATACGGAAGGAAAGGTAAGCCCGTCCTCCAAGAGGAACCAACTAGCAACTCAGAAGAAGAGATCGACGGCATAGAATTAAATCTTATGGAGATAATAGAACCAAACTCTCTAGACGAGGCCTTAGCATCCCCACAGGCAAAACAATGGGAAGAGGCCATGAAGGACGAAATGGATAGTTTGAAAGAGAGAGATACTTGGAAGTATATAGACAATGTACCAGTTGATCGAAAAGTGGTATTTTTGGCTGGCATACTAGACAATTGGATATAAAATGCGCATACCTTTATGGAAAATTGGAGGAGGAGATATTTATGAGGCTACCTCCGTCCAATAAATACGAAGAAGAGAAAATCGTCAAACTAAACAAGCCTATTTACGGACTTAAACAGTCGGGCAGAAATTGGAATGACGAACTAAATAATTTCTTTTCAGAATTAAAATTTGTTAGGTTACGTTCGTCAAATTGCGTATACAAAAAGGGACACTGGACAATAGCAGTAATATACGTAGATGATATTTTTCTTTTCTCAAAACAATTAAAGCCCATAGAAGATTTCGTTAGAATTATTAGTAGAAAGTACGAAACAAAAGATCTTGGAGAAGCCAATCACGTATTAGGCGTAGAAATTAAACGAGAAGAAAAATTAATTAGTCTCAGTCAGGCGCATTACTTGGAATCCTTGTTGCATAAATATAATATGTTTCAATGTAGAAGTGCAGCAACTCCATTAGAACCTGGTCTAAAGCTCTCAAACATCGCGTCATCCGACAAATTAACAGACAATAAAAAGACAATATATCGAGAAATAATAGGTTCTTTAATGTACTTGGCATTACGAAGCCGGCCCGATATTTTATTTGCAGTTACAAAATTGTCGCAGTATAATACAAACCCAAGCGAGACACATTGGATCCAAGCTAAACATATATTGCGTTATTTATATAAAACCAAAGATTTCGTTTTAAAATACAATGTCGACGGAAAGCCAGAAATAAAAATTTTTTGTGACGCCGATTGGGCAGGCGATGTCGACGATCGTCACTCATTTACAGGAGTAGTTGTGATGATCGGATCAAATCCTGTACAGTGGATAACGTCAAAACAAAAATCTATATCTATGTCGACGATGGAAGCAGAATACGTCGCGTTAGCGTCGGGTATAAAAGAAGCCATTTGGTTAAAGATGTTCCTAAAAGAATTAGAGCTTTACGATTTCTTTTTCAAAGTTAATGTATACTGCGATAATAAGTCAGCAATCGATTTTTCAAAAAATCGAATAGAAAATCGACGTACCAAGCACATAGATATTGCGTATCACGTCGTAAGAGAAGAGATAGAGAATAAGTCAATTTCATTAACATATGTGAGTTCCAACGAAAATGTTGCGGATGCGATGACTAAAGGTTTAAAGCGTGTGGCACATGAAGCGTGCACGAAAAGATTAAAACTGGGAATCACAAAAGTGGGGGAATGAAGTGGTTTGCTCTTCCCGCCTGGCGATCTCTTCTTGCGACCTCTAGAGATATAGTGTGCTAACAACGATGCTTGTTCACGTGTACCGCTTTTCTTGATAAGTGCATATTATTTTATAGTAGTTTTGTTTCAAGTTGTATTGTGTTTTCTTTGTATTAATAAATATATTATGGGTTATCCAATGATCGGTGTAAATAGACTGCGCCCTTTCCTTAACATTTTAGCACGACGAAAATGTTAGACTCGAGTGTGACACTGTCGACCCATTTTTTAAGTTTCATTTCACATCCGTTCGCGAACTCGTGATCCGTCAGAAAATGTTTCAAACTTTTTCATCAGCTCGTGATTACCTAACATTGGAAATATAGTTTGAAATTATTCCGCTGGACTTCTAAGCATAATTTTATTCTAATTTCGAGATGTAAAATTAGGAAAAAATTGAAAGAACGATATTTATTGAAGAATATAACCAGTGGGAAAAAATAATTGAAGATACCTGAAACTACTGTATCTTTATGATATCACAAATATTTCTTTACAGTATAATAATCAGAATTCTACTAAATTCTACTGAATTCTAATAAAAATTCTACTAAATTCGAGCCACAAACTTCGTCTATTATTAAAAATTAAAGAGTCCCTTCCGACTAAAAAATTGCCTTAGTTAAACAGAGGCATTAACAATCTGCAACATCTCCTCTATTTTCAAAAATCAGCGACTTATTTTCCAACTATTTCTTTGACAAAAATTAGAGACAGCTACTAAATTTCGTTCTTATGGCTCTCAACAGAACAAATCAAAGCGGACAGTAAAAGTTAGAAAACAGAAATGACAGTTAGTGGAAAGTATCGAAACCCTTTCATTGGAAGCCCAGCCTAGCGTCCAAACGTGTCTTGTAATGTTAAACCAGCGGAATGCAAAGAGGCGAATAAGTACACACTATGTTATTAGAGGCTTCAGCTCGAGGCTAATACGCGTCTCGACGAACAGCCGGTCAATAAACGCTCCGTAAATAAGTCCGTTTTGCCCCCGTCGAGTCTAACTAGCAGGTTACGCTCTTTAAAGAACCGAGAAAACAAACTGGTGGTATGAAAAAATAAACTTTTGATCCTATTGTTTTATTGGATTGTTGCTCTCCATACTACTACGATTATATTTGATTTTTCATCAACATAACAATTCAAATATTGATTTTAAAAGTGGCACTTCCCATTTCTAAAAGTGTTTCAATTGCATAGCAATCGGTAATTATGGAATTAAAAGTCCTAGGCTTTCATCAACTGTATAACAATTAGTAAAGAACATTAGAGATTGAAATAAACTTGGAATAATAAAAAATATATAAACATTTGGAGTAAAAGGATTAATTGATAATACCCCGATGAATATAATTTAGAAATTATTTTTGCCCTAGTTGGAAAAATATTTCCTAGAAGGATCAATTAGAGGTAGAGGAGAGAATTAGCAGAAATCTGATTGATACATAAATTACACACGACATCAGGTGACTCCGATCGAGAGTTGACTAACAATCAAGTGACACTCACACTATTTTCTATTCTTGGCGTAATTGTAGATATCGTTGCAGGCAGACAACGCGGGACCATTAGATATATAAATCCGCGGATATTTATGTCGGTTGTTCGAATTAAAAAGTTTGCAACCACGCGCCAAAGCACGTGGCGTGTCGCGTCGTTGACTCTATAATCGACTGTACAAACTATCGCTGACCATGTGCAAATATTATGAAATTTAGTAGTTACTCCATCCCATTGGTGTCATAATAAATTAAGCAATATTTGCAATTAAAATACGTCGAGATCCGATTATCTGAATTTTAACGAAAAATTTGAAGACTACGCGAAGAATTTGGCAGGTGTTGAAAGCGCGCTAAAAATGTCGAGGTATTTAGATTTGACGATTTAAATGTGCACAGATTATACGAAAGTATTTATCGTATTAGTTTTCAGGGAAAGGGAAATTGTAAATGAATACCTTAATTAATGTTAAGTAATATTTTCTGCAACTCTTGTCTTTTTTAATGAAAAATTTTAGAGTTGGGCGGGAAATTTGGCAGCGATTGAAGTCGCGCTAAAAATGTCGAGGTAGTTGAAGCTCTTTAAAATCTGAATATGCGAAAATATTAATTTAAATGATAATATTTATTTCGAAAAATTTACATTTTTAAGATACATTGCAAGTAATAAGAAATTACTGATAATTAGTCACAGGTATCGAAAGTATTCAGAAATTTTATACTAAGAAACTCATTAAAAATTACTTCGTGCTAAGAACTCATGCCGAAGAAATGTTTCTTTGCTTGGATAAAATCCAATAGTAAAATATGAACATGAGTATTTAGAATTAGAACGATAATTGCATCAAATATTCCCGTAAGATATCTAATTTAAAAATTATACGTCAAAGACAGAAATTGGAATTACAAAACACTAATTCAAAATCTATTTTGCGTTCACATTCAAACGTTGTAAATCAGCGACGTCATTTGTGTGATGTGCAAATTTCATGAGTGATTCACACAGCACACACCTAATTAATGCCATTGAATTGGCACATTGTACTAGCACAGAATTAAATAGCAATAATCAATAATCAAAGTTTACACGCCAGTGCTTAGTATCGTAACATAAAACTGTAAAAAATATTGCGAGATAAATTTAAAAAATGATGACATTATTGCCGATATTGCCCATAATCAATAATAAATAATTATCACAAATTAGCACGTATTAAATAAATTGAAGAGACGTATTCCCTGATAAATTTTCAAAAAGAAAATGTTCATGTCAGCTGTAGTAAAGGATCGTATAATTTGTTTAACGTGCACGATAATTAAAATTGTGAAAAAGTTTTTAAAGTTGAAGTATAATTACTGAAGAAATCTGTAATTCAGAGTGAAACATTTAATTCTATTTTAATACACAGGGTGATCATGTACCGGAACACGTGGGACCACCGGTCGCTTGTTGCTGTGTTAAATTAGTAGACGTTCCGGAAATGGAATACTACGCTAGGAAGAACCAAGGAGAAGTTTGTGTAAAAGGTACTAACGTATTTGTAGGATACTTTAAGGATCCCGAAAAAACTGCCGAAGTCATCGACGAATTTGGCTGGCATCACACAGGAGACATTGGAATGTGGCTGCCTGTAAGATACAGAATTTATTTATAAACATTACCTATATTCAAATTAGCAATTTTTTACTATTACTTTTAATCTTCCGATTCATCAAGTTATTTTTACTTCCCGTTCTGCACTCCACTTATTATTTTCAATACTATTATTTTTAATTTCGCGCTTCTTTAACACTAGAACGACCAAGCAAGTAAAAATGACTTGTTCACATTTTTTCCAAAAAACCCCTAAGTTTACAGGAGAGTCCTAGATTAGAAATTCCAAGTTGATCTTATAAATCACATATTACTAAACCGATCATATTTGCCACCCTTTGATTCCTCTTCTTCCAATGTTCCTATTTAATATATTTAACTGTAACAAATTTAACGTCGGTCGTTCTAGTGTTAAACTATTTGTATTTCGTAATTTGTCTTTCCCGTTCATTCTAATTTATTATATTCCTACAGAATATTCTAGTACTCTATACTTTCTTATATAGTACTCTATAATTTCTGTTTCAAAATGGAGCAGAATATTGATAAATGCGATTCTTTTCAGAATGGGACGCTCAAAATCATCGACAGAAAGAAGCATATCTTTAAGTTATCCCAAGGGGAGTACATCGTTCCAGAAAAGATTGAAAATATTTATATGCGCAGTCAATATGTACATCAAGTATTCGTCCATGGAGAATCCCTAAAATCTTGCGTCGTAGGGATAGTGGTACCGGATGTGGATGTCGTTAAGTGTTGGGCAGTGGAGAACGGAATACCCGGTACTTTGAGCGTCTTATGCGCCAATCCCGAGGTCCATAAATTGATCTTGGACGATATGCTTGCGTGGGGAAAAGAAGCCGGTCTTAAATCTTTCGAGCAGGTAAATTAATTTGACCAGCAAAATATAGAGTATAAATTTATCCGATTAAAAACTGACGGAGAAAAAATTCCGTGAGAATTGGGAATGTTCAGACCTTCTATTAACCGATGGTTAATCGATTGAGCAACTGAGAAAATTATATCTTTCAATTTAGCTTCAATTTGTTGACTTTCATTCTGTAGAAAACAGATGAATGTTGTGAACGAAAATAGCAGATTTAATACATTTCGGTAAGAGAGAGATTAGAGTAACATTTGGATAAATCTATACATTTCGATCAAAGAAAGAAGGCAACACGAGGGATAACTTTTTGTTGATATTAGGTCAAAGATATTTATTTACATCCGGACCCGTTCTCCGTGCAAAATGGACTTCTTACGCCAACATTGAAAACAAGGCGGCCTCAACTGAAGGCATACTTCAAGCCACAGATAGAAGATCTCTACCAACACTTGGACTGACCAGACTGATGATCTACTTTGGTTGGTTTTCATTAGCAGTGGAAGCAAAAACGACACGGATGATATTTTTATGTCGCCTTCATTGTAATCACTTCCGTCATCGAATGCTCGTTATACCGCGAAACTTTTATTATACCATTTTCACAGATACATAGCGACGCAAAGAACGCACCGTTTAGGCTATTAAGGTAATTGATAATATTACAATTAATAAAAGGAATTCTTAATAGGCGCGCCTGATGTCCTCTTGATTATAACTATCCTTGGGTACTTTAAAACAACGTTTAGTGTTCTTTTTGTCCCTTAATCGAACATTTTGATACAGATTATTATCACCGTTTATTATCTAACGAAATAGTATAGGTAGATGTACATTCTCATCGATGATGATGATAATAATAATTATAATAATAATAATAATCAGTCGAGTTTTCAACTGCTATTTGATAGAAAATAGGATATATGCTGTCGATCAAAGGCGATCGTGCTATTGGAATGCGAGATGGAATCGAGTTTTATCGATATTGGGGCTCAAAATAAATTAATTACATCTTGATAACTTAAACGTGATAATGATTCGAGATATTTTTCGAAATTTTAATACGAATTCTTTGTGAGCAATAATATATTGTATTCGGATGGATGATGATTTTTACGTGATTAATGGCGTAGTCGCGATTTCTCATGTTTACTGGAATTACGGTGAATTACCGCGCTAGTTTTTAATAACGTTTCACTTCGTGTAAGAAGGGTTCAAATGTATGGTGTTTCTACTCGATGACGAAATGTTCCAAACAGACGAAAAGGTGAATAAAAGGACATGGTACGACATTCCTTATAATACGTAATTTAATAGTGACCTAACGAACGTTGCATTCGATAACGATAACAATTTGAACTCACTGATAATAAATGTGGCTTCCAAACTTATACTCCGACCAAAAAACCATTCTAAATGCATCCTTTAGCTTTTAAAACTGTAATATACAACGAAGCAAGCGACTATTATAAGCACTAATGCTACTGCTGCTAAAACAAGTCTCTGTTGAAGGCTTCTGAAGATCATTCCTGATAATAACCGAGAACCACGTCCCAATTCTGCATCTGTCTCTCGTAACTAAAACAAAATATGCCTACAATTATGATTATTATTAATAGTAAATACGTTTGTATTTTTTTCCATGAAATAATTAAAATTTGTCTTAATATTTCAATCTACAAGACACAGTATCTTTGTGATATAAAACTCTGCAACGTACTCTTCCTCTTCCCCTTTGAATTGTTTCTCTTTGTTCATGAAGATCTTTCAGAACCTGAGAACCAATTTCTTCAGTTTCTAGTACCATACGATATCCATTTTGCAGTGTTCTACCACTACGGTCTATCCTTTCCGATGCATCAAGTAATCTCTTTCTTTGATCCTCCGTAACATTATTATCCCAAGAATCTTCTCTACTTATGTCAACACTATCATCTTTTGGCTTCTTGGCTAACTGAAATTCTTGCGTCAGTCGTTTCAATTCTGCTCTGTGACTTTCCACGCGACCACGCAATCGATCGCGGGCTGCACCGTTCATCCCACGAACCTCCAGCTCCATTTGTTCAAGCTAGAAATTAATTTTCCAATGACAGCCATCTTAATTGTTTAAAAAATGACTTCGCAAATTCGAGTTTTCGGCGTGCAACATGATAAATTCAATTTTCGTTGCGCATTTTTTAAAAATTTCAGAAAGAAGCAAACTTGCTACGAAACGAATCTAACCAAGAAAACGATCAGTGAACTTCTGATAACAAATAACGATTCGACGCATTTATTTCTGGCAATCGAAGTGAAATTGATGATAAAATAAATGTTTTTTTTACCAGCTCTTGAGCTTCTTCGATTTGTCGATCCACATCTTGAATGAACGCTCTTTTCTCGCCTGTAAATTACGTCACGTGTATTGATTATCGTTGTTTAATAATGACACGAGACCTTCGAGTTCTTCTTTGAAATAAGTCATCGTGCGCAGTATAAAGCAATTTCTATAGTTATGTGCTTCTTGTACTTACTGCCACTTTGTATTCTTATTCTACCAATTTTTGCAGTAATGTCAGCTGTCAAAACGGCGTATTGTTGTTCATAGTTGTCAATGAGAGACGCCATCTTAAGAACACGTATGTATCTCTAATCATCAGGGGGGCCAATCTTCTATGGAAGTATCGATACCGAAGACAAAAAGACATTTTATATTTCCAGTATATAATGTAAATTAAAATAGTCCTGATTTATTCAGGGGCATATATTGAAGCTTAAATGGAACATTTTAATACTTGTAAGACGTAATAGAGTTATCGAATTTAGTGTCGACTGAATAAAGTAGATGGCGGAAATATCAGCGAGTACAGCGCCTTCTATATAAATTCAATATATGGCGCGTATAAGATTCGCTTCTTAATTGAATGCTTTTGTTTGTCTCGGGCGAAAGGAAGGACGAAAATACAAATTATGAATGTAATTATTACCCACGGCATCTATCGAAATATCAAATATTTTAAAAACTAAAGAAATGAACATAAATTAAAAGTGCCTCGAGAGATTTCAAACTAACGCAAAGTACGGTCACGTGCAAAAATTGATTTTCCCGTTCCGCGAGCCTCACGCAAAAACTCATCATTCTAGAATGATTTTATGGGCGTCGTTCGAAAGCCAAGACTTCAAGGAAGACGTAGAAAACAGTCTCATTATGATCGGCTCAAAAATGCCCGAGATATTTAACTTCAAAGTCGAAGAAGTCGATTTTCTGGGTACCACGAGGAGCGAGTCGGGGAGGTCAGAGGAGCGGGACTATCAAAAGTTTGAAAATTCATAACTCGGCTTCTGGAGATCAAACCGCGATGATTTTTTTATTGATTTAATCGCGAGAGTGTCTACTTTAACGTGCTTCAAACGAAAATACCCGATCTTCATTCGTTTGCGTGTCAGTTAATAAATGGAAAATAATGTTCGCTGACGGTAATTTTATTTATTCCCTATAGTTACGCGCATGGAACTAATGAAATCAGACTATACAATCTCATGTCCTATTTTTACCAATTAAAATGTTTAAAGTCAATTTTAAAACATTAATTTTTCTGTATGTTTCATACGTTTAGTGCCGTCTATAAAAAATTGATATAGGGCACGCTTAAATTTTTGGAAGTCATACAGTGACCGCTATTCCATCAAAGAATTAAGAACATTAAAAACTGAAAGAGTGGCAAAATATTAGCCATCCTACGAGAGATTTCAAAGTAATGCTGAATACGGTCACGCGTATGCCTGAATCTTTACGCCGGCAGACTGCTGCTAGGAAAACGAATTCAGTGACACAATAAATGGAATCATAAAATTCTTCATTCTAAATTTTGAAAGTTTGTAACAAAATTTGGAAGAACATGAATGGCCGAAAGACATTTAGATATTTGTAAATTTGTAATAATTCGCAGCCAATTAGCCCGTTATTGCTTTCAATGTAAGAAAAATAAAATAAAATAAAAGTTTTGGTGTCATTGCGAGCAAGAACGACCCGGGTCCCACCACGTGGAGGTTTCTGCTATTGGGGACCCAAAAAAATTGGCCATCCATCCTCCATCATAATTATTACTTATTACTATTATTATGTCTTTCGCGTGAAACATTTTTCCGGCATTTTTTCCAAGTTCAAACGGCAGAACAGGAGAATGAACGGGAGAATGTGTCAGACGAAATTTCTTGTTCTACTTTACTTTCGTTGCTCATCTCGAGCTTGGAGAAATAGATTTCTGGCCGGGATGCAACGAGCATCCGAGCTTAAACACTAACGCAACGCTTATTCCTTATATTCTAAAACTTAATTGTAAACGTAATTGTAAAATTAATAGTAAACTTAATGGTAAACAACAAATCTTAAATTAATCTTACGAATAAGCTTAATCTAAACATACGACGAATAACTTAACGTCTAATCAATTATCTGACCTTCGATATGGAAAAAGTTTTCTACACAGTTCAAATTATTGTATATATGCAAATTATTACGTATCTACAAATTATCGTGCATGTGCAAATACTATTTCCATAATTTTTTCGGTCAAATTAAATTAAATACAATTTGCTCACGCAAGTACTTAAAATTATCCTTGTCGTTCTTCTTTCTTCAGGTAATAGTCTTGAAAATCTTCTTTCTTGCCTAAATGAAAATTATAATAATCCTATCTACGAGATGATGTGAACAGGAACGAAGTCCTGTCTAACTAAAAGCAAAGATTTCTTTGCGAAATATTGCCAGACTGCTTATCTCGAAACGAGAAAGCAAGCTTCTTGGGCAAGAAATAAGAAATGCATTCTGCTTGATGCAGAATGAAGAGAAACATTGTATTACTTCCAGGATAAAGGAAGTCAGAAGACAAATATCTTACGAACCAGACTTCGAAGACAATACAGACGATACTTTGATCCAGAAATCAAACGTATCGAAACTATCAACGACGAAACCATTAAGAAATGGTAGAAAGACAATCGAAACAAAATCTTTGAAGAAACATCTGAAAACCTAACACACAATTTCCAACAAAAGGTAACGATGAGAAATATCCACTCATTGTCCATTGATTTGGTTTGATCCATACAGTTCCTGCAACAAAAACTTATTTGTTAGTATAATTTGAATTACATTGTGGAATCCTCCAGGATGTTGAAACTTTATACTCTCAATTTCCATAGGCATGGTACACTTCATTTTCCTTAAATGTCCATGATTGTATCCTATATTCTGCAACAGAACCTCATTAATTGTGCCCAAAACGCGGGAATATCACCGATCATTGAATATTTTAATACACGAGTATCGAAATTTACGAAAATGAAGAGAAGAATGATTTATTAAGATTTTGAGAAAATGAAAAAATGTCTCAAACTTCACGATAAGAAAGTGTTAAGAAATATATCAAAGCAAAAATAAAATTTGAAGTTACATATCGAGTCGACAAACGCGAGTTGGATAATATGGATAATTTAGCAGGTTGTGCAATGTCACAATCATTTGCTATAAGAGAAATTGGTTAAATAAAAAAAGCTAATGTCGACGCGGGTACATTCGAAATTATTTTAAACCTTTCCAGTATACGAGTATAAAAGTGAATGCATGAAATGTTTAATTCGCGACGCGAGAAGTGTTAAATAAAATCGGACTTCCCTCAATGCTACAATATGACTCTACCATTTATTTAATTAAATAAATGAATATTTCAAAGCGACGCGTTTATCTTTAATTATATTTACCATCCGTCTATCGAACTGTAATTGCTTTCTATATTTTTCGAGCGCAAGTTTCATGTTTTCATTCAATTAAAAAAGTATAGGAAACCCGTGGTCCTTAATTTCTATAACGAATTTTCGAGAATTTATCGAAAACTCTACGTCGACGCGGTTTTCTGAAAAAAATATCATCGCGATCAAAATAAAAACCCAGACAATCTTAAATTCATAACTTTAACAGTGACAACCAACAGCATGTTTCCTATTTCGCGAATTTTATTCAATTTACAGACACACTTTTTATCTGTATCATCAAATGTGCACATCAGTTATTGCACCATTATTTGCGAAGTGGTTTCAATGACCAAGATCAAATTCACTCTCTGATATAATTTGAGAAAAATTATGTAAAATTCCTGAAATTTCTTTTGTTAATGAAACATTTCAAGCAGTATTTCTCTTTGCAAGCACTTGATTAACATCAAAAAATCCCGAAATGATCGAGCAGCCAAAAGGCGCTTGAAATCCCGAAATAATCGAGCAGCCAAAAGGCGCTTAAAATCCTGAAATAATCGAGCAGCCAAAAGGCGTTTAAAATCCAGAAATAATTGTGCAGCCAAAAGGCGCTTTCAATAAAAATCACGAGAAACCCGTGCCATTTTTGGCTTTTATTAATCGCAACGCTACTTCAAAACCCGCCTACTGCCATTTCAAGGCTCTCATTGTTCGCAACGCTACTTTAAAACCAGCCTATTGCCATTTTATGGCTGTCATTCGTGATATTTAATATGCAATCGCGTTACTGCCATTTCGAGGCTTTCATAATACGCAACTCTACTTCAAAAACCCGCCTATTGCCATTCCGGGGGCTCTCATAATTCGCAACACTACCTATCCGGAAAAAAAACAAGCTATCGTTGGGAGCAGGCCTCCTGAGGCACTCCATGGAGAGTTGCAGTTTTGCAACTCCAATGGCTGAGTCTCAACTCAGCAGATGCGCATCAATCAGCTGTTATTGTATTTCGCAACTCTAATTTCGCGATTGTAGAAAGAAAAACGCGCCTGACTCATGTTTCGCAACACTAATTTGAAAATTACTAAGAGCAAACTCCCGGGCACCTACTTCAGGTGCTAAATCGTGATGCTATACTCTACAAATTAATATGAAAAATGTTAATTTACAATAATGCTCTACAAAATAGGAAAAGAAACTCCCGTGCACCTTATTCAAGGGCTATGTCGCAACGCTACTTTAACAATTAATTATTCAAAGACAAACCGGGCACTTTTCATGCTTTATTTCGCAACGCTACTTTAAAGAATATATGTACAAAGAAAAACCGGGCACTTTTCGTGCTTCATTTCGCTACACTATCTCTGCAGATTAATTAAAACAAACTCCCGGTCACCTTCTAGGGTGATTACTCTCGCAACTCTATCTCTAATTCAATATAAAATTCTCACAAAGATAACCGAGTATATTTACAACGCAACACTAAAAACTACTGATTTCTTCGAACAAGTCCGTGGGTACCATTCGGGGTTACCTTAATTTCGCAACACTAACGGTCAAAGAAAACGCAACTCTAACTTCGCGATTAAAAACCGTGTACAGCCAAGATGCGCTCGTTGGACGGGAATGTTACATCCGTCAGAGGACAAACACAAAAAGCGAGCATAGTGAAAAAACAAATACTAACAATGACTTTCCATGCTAGAACTCTAAAGAAATTCGAGCATGAAAAGCCATTCGCTGTAGCCCTCTTCGTGACAGTTTGTCGGGCCTCTTCGGCACTTGTTAGCCTCTTCTTCTGCCGCTAGAGAATGCTCGAATACTTTGCACCAATAAAATTCTTACTATTATGAAAATTCGACAGTGAAAACCACACCACGAGCGTGCACAGCGTACCTATTCGCTGCTCGTGTAGCACAGTTCTCAAAAAGGGCAAAGTATTCGTGCCTGGCGCCGGGAGTTTCACCACGTGCGCAGAAATTTACAGACTAGAAACCACGATCAAAAAGAGGGGGACACTCAGTTTGACCGCAGTTTAATCCCAGGTCCAGGCATATCACGTGCCAACCTACACGCTAAATGTGATATCCTGAATTCCTGGTCCTACCTACTTAAATTTAACGCACATTCACAGAACGGTATATTACCTACCTACCTAAGGCCTATATTTAAAATGCAAATCGCGACACAAATACACAAACACACCTCACTCCACGGTTCTCAAACAAGAACCCGGGTGCAAGAGCCTATACTAGAGAGGAATCCCCGGGGACCCTCCGACACCCGAGTTCACAATCAACTTTCACACTCTAAAAATGTACGTACCAATTTGCTGAAATCGACTGACAAGGATGGCGACCATTGCGTTATTTCATTATATTACTATCGCGATTTGAAATATGTATAGAATTATAGATATTTGTCATTGAATCGTTCGATATTTGAGGCAATGTATATGGTATATGTTGCACAGAGAAAGAGAATTTCATCATTGGCATACCATATACATCGATGAGTTGTGGTAAGAGTGAAAATGGAAACATTGCAAATTGTATTGGTCAAGGTTATATGAATTATTTTGAGAGGCAAGAAAATTTCAAACGACGCAAGATCCACAGCCTAACACACATCATACAAATGCGGAAATTACGTCGTGCACGATTCACCACCACAGTGTCAGTCGCTGATTATTTAAAAAAAAAAGGCCGGGCCCACCGCCCTTACCCATTTGAGCAGCACCTGGACACTCAAATGAGTTCAGGCTTCAAGTGAACACGGCAGGAATTTGTACTCACTGTGTTTTTTGCTGAAAATCCTAACTAAGAAAATGATTAGTAGAATTCTTACGGTCTGATTTATTGAAAACTGAAGCAAATGACTCGAATTTTATATGTAATCAAGAAAATAACTCAACATTTATACTTATGTGAAGCAAATGACTCGACTTTTATATTTATTCAAGCAAAGAGTATGAATTGAAAAATTGAACTTTATAGAAGCAAAGACTCTACTTTGTATATTTGAAAATATGCAAAATTTGCTTTGAATTGAAATTGAATATTGAAAACCGGGAGATCTCGTCGTCAGAGGAAGAATTTGAACAGGTAAACGTATCAATTGTCACTCTGACTTCAAGATCTACCGTCGCGAAATGCCTTCTTGTAGATAATATTATGATTGTCAATAAAACGACGCGAAACAAATTTGAAAAATTCCGAAACTACGTACACCACCAGCATAAACCGACCGATTTATGTATATAACATATATAATAGTATGTATATATAACATATATAATAGTATGTATATATAACATATATAATAGTATGTATATATAACATATATAATAGTATGTATATATAACATAAATCGTCTCGAAGACATGTATTAACCGCGAGCTTATAACGACTTGCGTTATAAGAATATTTTTCAAATAAATACAGAGGACGCACAATATTCGTCAATTGCACAATTGAATTGATAAATTCGCAACACTAAATGCAAATTTCATAACTTCCATTTTTATTAATAATGCAAAAATCGCGCTACAAGAAAGCCCTATCCTAAGTTAAGATAAATATGACAGTGTACATGGAAAATAAATGACAGTTTCTACTCACAAGTAATTTTTCACAATTACTCATGTTCACTATGCTCGCTTTATAGAACAATACAACCAATCTCCAGTGCCGCTTCGGACCTTTCGTCCTACGGCATGGTTTGGAGACCGGAGGGACAGTTGAAATGTGTGACTTACCAGTGTACACACGATGTACACACAGTGTACACACTCATTATAGTACCTTAATTGCTGACATGTTTGTGCTGTTACTGCCGCAGTCCTAACTGCCATCTTTGTCACTGCCGCAGATCTCTCTGGCAAAGTTGTCTCTGCCGTCGTATCGAAATTGTTCTCTGATAGTCTCAAGGAAGGTCCAAGGTCTAAACAGAACAAAGCATTTCGCGTCGTAGAAGGCAAAGTTCGTAGTACGTTAAGGTGCCTCTCTTTTTCGATTTTGCAAAGAGGTCGACTTTATTTTTAAAAATTGAAGACACAGAAAATCGTTATTACATATCAAGACGCGTTAAAAGTAAGTCGTACAAATCGATTAATTTATCTATGTTTTTGAGAATTGAAGATGCAAGGAAAAGTTATATATTGAACTATGTATCGAAACTTTACGAAAAGTGCTCAGAAATAAAATTGACCTTGACTCCGAATCAAAATATCTCAGTCTTTACGTTACACTCACCGTCAAATCTCCAGGTGTGTCGTAGTTTCTTTGGAAATCCTTTCCACAGCTGCTGTTGCACTGACTCTACTTCCGGTACGTTATAATTTAAAAGGAGAAAAGAAATCGCGACCGAGAATCATTTGCAACGAACAATTTGACTCTACTTTCGCGTAAAGCTACAATGAATTGAAAGATTACTGAAATTTATATGTAATAAAGAAAAATTAGTAAAATTCAAATGTACAATATTAAATACGAGGCAAACACTGACTCTACTTTCGCGTGAAATTACTAGAAATTTAATTTAATTATTAAAAATATAAGCAAAATACGAAACAAACACTCCAGCGATGCCTCACGAATTCGGAGAAAGTCTGTAACAAAAATAAAACACAACATTTAAAATGCCTGCTCTCTGAAATCTTCCAAAATTGAGTTAAATCTTTAGTTTGTAAAAATGTATTGCAAGTATTCAGTAGGAAATTCAAAACTGTATAGCAACTTTATTTTCGTTAATTAAATTAATAGAAAGAACTAAGAGAAGTTTCAAAGAGAATTGACAACTATTAAATGGATATTTTGAAATTATAAAGTGTTATATTCGCTGAAACTTCAATTTACCTTTATAGACTTTCCCCATCGCCAAGGAATGATTGTCGCTGCTCAACCATTCCCTTCTTTGACTGTTCTGTAACAAACAATTAAACATTTTGATTAGTATATGTATATCTTTTTATTTTTTGTATTTTTCAATTGAAATATTTCATTTCTGGATTATGTGATGCTTACTTTTGAAATTCGTGAAGCCTTGCCCGATGGAAGTCCTTTCCACAGCTGCTGCTCGATGCACTGATTCTACTTCCGGTTCGATCAATTAAAAAAAATAATTAAGCTACCGCGACCGAGAATTATTTCCGGCGAACAACTGTGACTCTACTTTCGCGGAGAAAAGAATTATAATTTTAAGAATTACTAATAATTGAAGTATCGGGTTGCAAACACTGACTCTACTATCGCGAGAATTTATTATAAATTGAAAAAAAATATTTAGAAATAAGTATAAAAATAATTCGGAACAAGCACTGACTCTAGACCGCATTGCGCGCGGCCACAAATTTTGCTGAAAATAAAAGGGTAGGGTGGGGAGACACAAAGAAATCAAAAAACCATGTTTTTCTTTTTCTTATTCGATCAAGTGCTTGCGTGAAGAAATACTGCCTCTCAATTACATCTTTAAACATTCATTCGTAATATTCTTTGTGTAATATAATATATTATTAATCAAAAATACAACAAGAAATATATATACTTTTGGCTGCCACTGTTCAAGTTATATAATTGGTCATGCTTGTTCTCTTTTAGATATAGACACTATAATCCCCTTCGATAAATTCACGAAAATCTTTAGAGAAATTACGGACAAATGTAATATAGAATCTCAATTATCCTACTTGAACAAGTACGAATATTAATTACGTTTATATCTAACGTTCCGAAACCTATAGAAAACCATTACAGCATCTCAAAACAGAAGGCTAAATCATAGCATCGAAATATCTAACAACGATCGCGATATAATTATAGCATCGAATTATAGTCGTCAAAATTTAACACCATAATTCGAAATACTGTCAGAATAAGGCAGCAATATCTCAAAACTCGAAAATCGTAATTGCAATTATTGAATTAATACTCGTATATTGTGAAAAGTCTCAATATAATATCGAATGAATTTAACTGTTGCATGTGTACGTTAAATCGCGTTAATACGTAATAATGCAAATTCAACTCGTCATTTGTTCTACTCGATGTCGATTAATGTGAAACTTCGTAAATTGTAAGAAAGAATCGCGAAAATGGAAAGAAAGTTTGAATGTATACTTATTACGCCGTAATACTGTACAAACGTCCTTCATGTTCGAACTAGTCTCAACCTGTTGATCCTTTGTTGCCCGCTACGCGACTTGAAGGTTATCCTTGGATTCTGCAAACACACAAACCACGTTTTGAAAAACTGCGTAAAATCTCGAAAATCTTACATATTCGCGTTAAAGAACAAGATTAATCACGATATTCAGCAGTAAAATCGAAATAGGAAGTAGAAATAACAGTATGAATGTTTCAACCGACCAAAGGGACGCGCAATTGTCGACGAAGTACAAAGATGCATTTAATCCTGCAATTAATTCGCGACACACACCAAATTTGTAATTAATATCGTGATTATCGTGAATTATAGAGTAGAGGGAGCAATTCTACGTAATTGGTAAACGAGAAGACTATTGTTCTGCGATCGGTAAACCGGAAAATTGTAAAGGAGCAGAACTCACCGTGAATGCGTCTTGTCGTCACGACGTCCGGCAGGAGAAAGAGGCCGGAGGTCCCTCTGCCGGCTCGACGTCCGGATTGGCAAAGCGGCGGACCAATCCGAGTGTCGCATTAGTCGTACGAGATTTCTGCCTGATCCACGGAACGGCCAATGAGATCGATTGAAATCTCATAAAATTAGAATTACATTCTCTAAATAAGAGATTACGGCGTGAATAATTAATAAATTATTATTAAATAATCATTAAATTATTATCAAATCATTATTTAAGTATTAACTGCTACATACGATAGATGCCACTACCATCGGAAACTCTGGGAGAGCAGTTAGGATCGACGCAAGCATTTCTTTCGCCCCGGGCATGAGATAGTGCCGGCTCAAGAGGGTCTATCGCCCCTTTTCAAAATAATTTTTTAAATTTATCTTTAGTACATTTTATTCTTTTATTTCTCGGTTTCTAATGCTAGTAAAGGCATAAGTCTAGCTACGTTCAACTTCTCAGTTTGCTGACTGCCTATGTAATGAAAAAATCTTAAAGTTAACTTTAACTTAAACTAAGAATCCGAATATTCTGTAACACTAGGTACACAATATTCGGAGTTCGTGGCTATTCGCTCGATACCATTTGCTATTTGGCATTGTTATCGAATAAAATATCGTGCTAAAGGCACATTTAAGAAAATTTCAATCGATAGCAAATGATTTCGACCCAGGTCCCACCACGAGGAGGTTGCCACGAATCAGGACCCAAAAAAACAATGCCAACCACCTCCATTTCATTATGCTCTTCCTTTGAGACACTTTCCCTCGACATTAATGAATTTAATGTCGAGAGAAAATGTAACAAAGGAATTGCTGACTCTACTTTATTCATTTCGTTTCGCGAAAAGAGATAGACACCCGCCGAATGGTGTCGATCTCCCTTTACAATATTCACTTATTCTAAACACTTAATTCTACTTTAACTTATTCTATTAACTTAATTCTATTTTACTTCTATGGAATAAACTTTAAATAAATAGAGAACAACCTTCACGAAAAATGACCTCCAACAAATTGAACGAAAGACGAAAAAAAGAAATACGACACGAGAATAAACGATGAGAATACATAAGTCACTGTCTCTTTAACTTCGCTTGAAGCGAGAGACAAATTGTAAATAGTATTAATAATTATTAATTAATAAAAATTGTTTTAAAATTAAAAGTATGCCTATTCGGCAAATAACTTGCATTGAAGCAAGATATCAATTTGTTTAAAGCCTACCTATTCAGTGACTAATTCGTTTTAAAATTCAAAGCCTGCTTATTCGAAAAGTAATTCATTTCGAAATTAAGAGCTAACGTGCTCAATAAGAACAATATCTTGCCTTCAAATTTAAAACCTGCAAATACAATTTATTCTGAAAGTATTTCGCTTTCAAATTTAGAGCTGATGTGCTCAATAAAGACAAAATCTTGTCTTTAAATTTAAAACCTGCAAATCCAGTGTCTAACTTGTCTTAAAAGTATACACCTGCCTATTCTCAAAGTAACTTGATTTGAAATCAAGATCTTGCCTGTTTGATAAAGAAAACATCTTGCCTTAAAATTTAAAACCTGCAAATTCAGTAACTAATTTGCCTGAAAAGTAAACACCTGCCTGTACAGTAGCTAATTCGTCTTAAAATTAAAAATCTGCCATTTCAATGGCTAAGATTTTGAAAATTTGAGTTCCATATATTCGATAATAAAAAACTCTTATATATTCCACAATCAAGAATTTTCAGAGGTACGAATAACGAAAAACCTGCCTATTCAGTAACTAAGTTCAATTGCAAAATATTTCGTAGTTAAATCCTCATGAAAATTATGTAGGATTTAAGTTTCTTGAAAAAGAAGGAATCGCTTTATACAAAAATTTAGTTTAAGTTAAAAAATATTCTAAAACGTGATATCTAAAAGTGTGATAGGAAATTTCTTGCCAATAACACAAACTTAAATTTCTGAAAATCAAATTATATGACACCTATAATCTTCTGAAAATTAGATACTTAACTGAACGAATAATAATTTTACCAGTCTCAATGATGATCCTAAATTGTCCACAATCATCGTCATAGTTATCGTCATCGTGTAATATAGGAATATCATCCACACAAGAAAATTCGAAATCAATCTGCAATCCTCGATTGCACTTCCAGAAAGTAAGAATGGAATCTTATGGGTGTCCATATAATTCCAAGTGTGTGACAAAAATAAACCATGATTTGTGCAAAACATTTGGGGAAATGTGACGATAGAACTTTATCTTTTCCAGACTATAAATTTAATAAAAAAGTAATAATTCGAACGACGAGCAGTCACAGTATCGAAATTATATGATAGTACAAAATAAGATAATATAATTTAATACTAGATTGATTCAATTTATATTTCGTAAAGTTTCATTTGACGAACACTTGCAAAAACAGGTTCATTATTTATTATATTAATTTTAATCGTGAAAAATCGCGAGCACCTTTTCCGAGGCGCTATGGAAATTCGCGAGCGCCTATCCGAGGCGCTGTCGATTTTCGCAACACTAATTTCGCGGCGAAAAAAATCGCGAGCATCTTCGCGAGACGCTATGAATTTTCGCAACGCTAAATTCGCGAAAAATGATCGAACAAAATCACGGGCAACCTGTCTGAGGTGCATTTTTCATTTCGCAACACTAATAATCGCGAATGTTTTATTTAAATTGACGGGACAAAGTCCCGCACTGGCGTGAGAACATAGACGCTGCAGTGTATTGCGATATTAATCGCAATTTTGCGATAGTAATCGCAGTTCTGCGATAGTAATCGCAGTTCTGCGATTTTTCGCAGAGCTGAAATCGCGAATATAAAATCGAACAAACCGTGTACTTAATTTCGCAACACTACTTTGAAAAATAAAGAAAAGAACAAAATCGCGAATAGAATGTCGCAACACTACTCTGAAAAATATAGACAAGAGCAAAATCGCGTATCACTTTTCGCAACACTGATTTATAAAATAATGAAAAGAGCAAAATCGCGTATCATTTTGCGCAACACTAGTTTATAAAAAAATGAAAAGAGCAAAATCGCGTATCATTTTTCGCAACACTAATCTCGCGGACGATGCCGAATTCGCAGCTATTTGCTGCGATTCGGCGAAGCAACTAACTACCACACAACTACCAATGCAACTACTACAAGCGAACATAGTGACAAAGTAGTAACGTAAACCATAAACTTACAGGGAAGATTCTGAAAGAAACAGAAAAAGAATTAGGGTTAATACCTGAAAATCCTAACGAAAATGATTAATCTAATAAAAAGCGGCGTAAGAAATTTCAATAAATAACATGATTTGGAAACAAAATGAAATTCTAAATGAATTAGAAAGTGAATTAAAATCTATTAAAAGTGAATCTACTTCGAGCATCGAGGCTCTATTCAAATTATACAAATCAAATGAAAAATAATAATTCAAACTGACTAAAATTGACTCTAGTAAAGACATTGAAATTTCTCGGTCAAAGCCATCGTCAAAGTAACTCTTCGAAAAATTCAATATACAATCGTAAATTTTACTTTGACAATGGAATTGACCACCCGCGAAATATCTTACATACTAAACATCCTAGAAAAATCGTTACTACTCGCGACTATGGTACTAATTACCATAATCGCGGTCACTATGTTCGCAAACTACTGGCACACGTAAAATACAACCAGTCGTTCGGTGCCGTTTCGGACCATTCGTCCTACGGCATGATCGAACGACCGGAGGAACTTTGAAATTTTTCACTCACCAATCGGCGAAAAAATGTTATATGTACCTTTCCTCCCGGTCGTAGTCGATGATATGGCTGCATCGGTGGTAGAACTGCGTTGTCGGTCAGGCTGCACCAGTCCATGGAAGATCGTCCTTCCTTTAACAAAAGAGAAGACAACATTATATAAACTGCATTATTTTCCAAAGAGAATCATTTGAATAATGGGTGGGTATAAAAAAACTCTAATTGAATTCGTAAACTTTAAGTTTCAAGTGAAATCGGGATTGATCCATGAAAATATTAATTAAATAATGACACTTACACATCCATCGTCCACCGACTGCACGATGGAGGACCTCTCCACAGGAACGAGCACCACCTCGAAGTTGCAATTGAGTCGATGGTAAGACTGTGGTGCTGCCTTTAACAAAAGAGAAGACAACATTATATAAACTGCACATTCTCCAAGGAGGATCATTTGAATAATGGGTGGGCATAAAAAAACTCTAATTTTATTCGTAAACTTTAAGATTCAAGTGAAATCGGGATTGATTAATAAAAATATGAATTAAATAATGGAACTTACACCTCCATCGTCCACCGACTGCACGATGGAGGTCCTCTCCACAGGAACGAGCACCACCAAGATGTTGAAATTGCGTGGATGGTAAAACTGCGATGGCGATTGGCCTTTAACAAAAGAGAAAACAACATTATACACACTGTATGTTCTCTAAGGAGAATTAATTGAAAAATGGGTGGGTATAATTAAACTCTAATTTAATTCGCTTAACCGTTTGAGTCTCTGAACACATAAATAGTACGCAAAAAAAAAAGTTATTTCTTTAGAGCGATGAAATATAGCAATTCTTTTTGATATTGAGACTCAAACGGTTAAAGTGAACTTTAAGTTTCAAGTGAAATAGGGGACAATTGTTGAAAATATTAATTAAAAAATGAAACTTACACCTCCATCGTCCACCGACTGCACGATGGAGGTCCTCTCCGCAGGAGCAGGCACTGACTCGACTTTCGCGATACCGACGACGGATATTCGCGACCGAAATTTTAAAACGATTTGCGATACGAACAAACACTGACTCTACTTTCGCGATAACGACGATCGAAATTCGCGACCGAAATTTTGAAATGATTTACGATACGAACAAACACTGACTCTACTTTCGCGAATACTCCTTTTGAGTATGTTTTAAGTATTTGCGATACAAAACCCGGCACTGACTCTAAGACTGATAAATCGGCTGGAAAATTTAATATGCAAGCGTTCGTCAATGAAAAATTACTACTGAAACTAAAATTCTACCGAATACTGCGACTGTCGTCGCTCGAAGTAACATTCAATGACAAAATGATTGAAAATTTCAAGAACACAGTTCCCCAAATGAGTTGCACAAATCAGAGTACCATTTCTCATTGAAGATTTCGTAATTCTGTGAACTTATAAAGACGAATGTTAGTCTATACTTGCACTGCAGACTTTATGATAGTGAAATCGAGTTCTAGAACAACGGCATCTTCTACTATTTCGTTTGAAAAGTGTGAAGAATCTCGAATCACCGGAAAGTTGTAACAAAAGTGAGTCGTTTCTTATTTAATGTCCGTTATAGTTTAGGGAGAATGGTCCAACGTCCCAAATTTTCTATCGAAGATACTGTAAACAGAGATAACAATCGGATTTGAAGAAAGAAAACTACTTTTTATAGAAGTGAAGTAGGAACTGACAACACAGAGGAAATGAAGGTCGAGATATTATGCTACGATAATTAGGAGTTTCGAGGAAAGAGAAAATGAATTGGTAAAATAATAGAACAACTACGAAAACCCATTACCGAAAATAAATAAGATTTTAACAGTTATTTTGCAACACGCGATATTTAAACGTTGATATTATTTAGAAACATTTTCACAAAACTGTAACTTTACGTCACTAGCACTTTCACATAACATTGCAATTTATATCACTAATACCCAGGAAACACTGTATTTCATTGTTAACATTTTTTAAAAACCCTTTAGGTAACTGTCACTTAAACGCCACAAACACTCACGAAACACTGTATTTAATTGACAAAACTATTTAAAAATACTTGAAAGTAATTGTCACTTAATGTCACTAACACATACGAAACACTGTGTTTAATTGTGAAAATGATTTAAAAACACTTGCAGGTAACTGTCACTTGATGTCGCTGACACTCACAAAACACTGTATTTAATTGTCAAAATCATTTAAAAGCATCAACACAAACTGTCACTTGATGTCACAAACACTCACGAAACACTGTATTTAATTGTCAAAATCATTTAAAAGCACCAACACAAACTGTCACTTGATGTCACAAACACTCACGAAACACTGTATATAATTGTCAAAATGATTTAAAAGCACCAACACAAACTGTCACTTGATGTCGCTGACACTCACAAAACACTGTATTTAATTGTCAAAATCATTTAAAAGCACCAACACAAACTGTCACTTGATGTCACAAACACTCATGAAACACTGTATTTAATTGTCAAAATGATTTAAAAGCACCAACACAAACTGTCATTTGATGTCACAAACACTCACGAAACACTGTATTTAATTGTCAAAATTATTTAAAAACACATGTAGGTAGTTGTCACTTGATGTCACAAACACTCATGAAACACTGTATTTAATTGTCTAAATGATTTAAAAGCACCATTACAAACTGTCACTTGATGTCACAAACACTCACGAAACACTGTATTTAATTGTTAAAATTATTTAAATACACTTGTATGAAGCTATCACTTAATATCACAAACACTCACGAGTCACGGTACTTAATTGTCAAAATTATTTAAATACACTTGTAGGTAGCTGTCACTGACACTCACGAAACACTGTATTTAATTGTTTAAATTATTTCAAAGCACCAACACAAACTGTCACTTGATGTCACAAACACTCACAAAACACTGTATTTAATTCTCAAAATTATTTAAAAACACTTGTAGGTAGTTGTCGCTTGATGTCACTAACACTTCCACAAAATATTTTATTTAATTATGCAAATTGTTTAAAATCACTTTTAATTTATTGTTTAAATTGTTTAGTATTATAGTCCACATGCACTAGTAGTTGTTACTCAATGTTAAAAATGAGTAAGTACCGATTAGAAGTCCAAAAAGTACACGCAGAACCCCTCCTGTCAAAACGCGTGATCCGTCCGACCGCTGTAGCTGTACTGTGCGCGGCTGCCTCACTGAGGCGGCTCGCGAAACGCGGCGCATGCGCAGTACTGATATCACTCTGCTCCGTGGATACTTTTGCAAATTTCGATTATTACAGCGATTTTCGTCAATAATTGTTTATAATAAATGAAATTATTTATTCATAAGGTCTTTTCGATTAATTTTAATAAACTTTATGGTTAATAGATATTACAGGAGTGTAATTATATCAGTTTATAATTCAGAAATTACTACTCAATGTTTACAAGTATCTGATTTTTAGTGTAATTCTTTTATTTGATTAATAAACAATATATTATCAGGTAATTTAAATGAAATTTAATTAGTATAATATAATATAATATAATATAATATAATTTCTACTAACCATAACATTTATCAAAATTAATCAGAAAGACGTTATGAAAAAAATAATTTCATTTATAATAAACAATTATTGATAAAAATTGATAGTAGTAGAGCAAAGTGATATTTTTTAAATAATTTTAACAATTAAATACCACGTTTTGCGGAAGCATTAGTGACATCTGAACTATACGCCTCACAGATCATGCGCACTAAGTACTAAGCTAGACACCTCATTTACCAACTGCTGCAATAGACAAATCGTTAACTAATCGCTTATACTAAGCTAAACACCTCCTTTACCGACTACTAAAGTAGATAACTCGTTGACTAACCACTGATACTAAATTGAACACCTTGCTTACAGGCTATGGAAGTATATACTATATACTAAATATACAATTCAGTTATTTCCTCAAAAAAAAAAGAAACATAATTGCTTCAGCAACAGATAACTGATCATAATCATTAAATTGCAGCTCATTTATGTTGCAGCAAAATGCAAGAAAAAATATTTAAGTAAATTTGTCCAAAGAGTTAAATGTAAATTAGTATAGGGAGAAGTGTCACGTGGAGCTGCTTCGCATGACTACTGGGACATGGTGGATTTTCTACCCAGTCATGGTAGAGACTGTTTATTATGTTACAGCAAGACATTCTCGACGTTTTACTGTTATAACGGTAGCCCAAAGAATTGCCTTTATGATAAATGACAATGTTTGAATAAAATAATAAAGTAATTGAGCGTCTCATATTTCAAATTTTTCTGTATGGAAGGCTTGAAATTCGATGACACTACCGCCTCCTATAACCATTAACACAGAACATTTTGTAAATCTTAAGTAAGAGTAAAGTCTCTCTTATTTATGGTTAGAATCCCTGGTTTGGTTGTTGAGTTTGATAGCAATTTTTGTCCCTTGTATATACATGGTGACTGATGGTGACATGCATGTTTCAGCTTTAAAAAGTTTATAAAAATCATAACAGATAAATTCAATGTCACATAGAGGAATATATCGAGTAGTAAAAGTAATTAGGGAGAGGTCTATACTCAGTCCAATTAAATATATAAATACTTGGACTAATTGAATATTGTTTAGTAGTGAGTTGATTGATTTCATATTATTTTAATGCATGTAAGACATTTATGAACAGTAAAACCATATACACAACAGAAACATTTGCTTTTTTTCTTTCACAAACCTTATTTATGATTTAGCTTCAGACATTTCAAGATTCATGTTACAGCATTCATTTTTGTACACAACAATAACAGTTTATACAAAATGTTTATCCTGTATTTAAGTAACTATCATACAATGTTAAACATTGCAGTTACATTAATCATCATTGAAGTGATGGGCTAAACATGAAGCTTTTTAAGCTGATTGTACATCAGAAAAACTTTAGTGGAGAAGATTTAATCATAAATCCAAAAGATTACCCAGGTATAAAAACTGGAGATGTTGTTGAAATTTACCATCCAGAAGTTGAGTTCAGTCGGCTACTCCTACAAGTCACATCTTTTAAAGAAGACTTACAAGGACGTGAGACGATTAGCGTGGAGAATAATGTAGCAACAATGTTCCAACTTAGAACATTCACGGATGTTTACATGAACATTGTAAATCCAAATGATGTTGCATTAGATTCAGTTGAATTGACTTTCAAAGATCAATATATGGGACGTAGTGAAATGTGGCGCCTGAAAAACAGCTTGGTATAATAATAATCAATTATCAACATAAATATTTATGTTTTTAAGGCAAATACTTCATCTTTGCTAATTAATATTTATATTAGGTCAATACTTGCGTATATATGAATAAAAAAATCGAATTTTGTGGTGGAAGTATTAGATGCCAAGTATATGAAATGTGGTCCCAAGGTGACCGTGTTGCTTGTGGGGTTATAACTAGCGATACTAAGGTCTGAATCAAGCTATATGAAATAAAATATGTAAAATCCGATTTTTTTAATACACAGACACTACTTTTTAGGTTGTATTTCGTTCCTCTACAAGTATGGTGTATCTGTTCATTCAAATGAGCTCCGAAATGTGGGACTTTGATATCCATGGTGATCTTTATTTTGAAAAAGCTGTGAATGGGTTCATGGCTGATTTATTTCAGAAATGGAAAAAGAATGGTAGCAATCATGAAGTTACAATAGTCCTGTTCTCAAGAACATTTTATAATGCCACTAGTTTAGAGGAATTTCCAAACCACATGAGAGAATGTTTACAACATGATTACAGAGGAAGATTTTATGAAGATTTCTATAGGGTTGCAGTACAGAATGAAAGATTTGAAGATTGGAGTAATGTTTTGGTACAATTAAGAAAGCTTTTTACAGATTATCAAAAAATTGTCTTGGAATATCATCAGAAACCAGGTGTTACTATACCAAAAGCTATAAATTCAACAGCTGCCCAAGGAAATTTTTTAGAAGTGCTAAACATGTCTTTAAATGGTAATAATAAATTCTACAAAACTGAAACTATTTATAATAGTTTTCTTTGTTTAATTCCATTCTTTGCAGTATTTGAAAAGCATTACTTGGATCGTAGTTTTGATAGAACTGGTCAATTATCCGTGGTTATTACACCTGGTGTAGGTGTTTTTGAAGTTGATAGAGAGTTAACAAACGTAACGAAACAAAGAATTATTGATAATGGAGTGGGTAGTGATTTAGTTTGCGTCGGAGAACAACCATTGCATGCCGTTCCTCTCCTAAAGGTACATACAATTAACCGTAAATATAAGAAACATTAATACATTCATATAAATTGTATCGTTTTAGTTTCATAACAAGGATACATCTATAAATGTACCAGATGATTACAGTATGCCACATTGGATCAACCTAAGTTTTTATTCGACAAATAAAAAAATCCCGTACTCTACGTTCATACCTCGTATAAAGCTACCTCAAAGAGTAAAACAACCAATAGAAAATGGAAAGTTACAGTGCAAAACGAAACTTTTACAAGAAGATCCGCGAGAATGTTTGCATAATACTTTGTTTGATTACGATGCATATGATGCTCAAGTATTTCAATTGCCATCGGTTCATACTTCGAGGTAAATACCGAAAATAGTTTTGCAAACTTAATATTCGTCGAAATTAAAAATTTGTTATTAATAGTCTACAGAGAGTTACAACAAGAACCAAAAAGACAAGTGTTGCAAGTATGGAAACGCATAGTAATGCGCATATATTGAAACTTTTAAAACGCAAAATGTCAGATCCTGACATCCATCATCCACCACCAGAATCCCATTCGCCTCCTATAGCTGCAACAAGAAGTGCAGCAATCTCAATACCACACAGAACAGACGATGTTGCAAGTAGTGAATCCAATGGAGAAGTGAATGGTATCTACTTTTATAATGTATGCGAAATTACCCCCTTGCCTATTCATAATTAATTCCTGAAATTCAATTTTTTTCTTTGATTCCTGATATTTTCTATAATTGATCGAAATCATCGATCGTCTCGCAGCTGATTGATATTTTGAATTTTCTAAACAGAATCAAGAACATCTGTAAAAAGTGACTTAACAGATTCAGAAATATCACCACCATTTAGGCCAGTCGTTGGGAGTGCTGGAAGTCCAACAAATACGATAACTCAACCTACGAGTATCATTCGACCAAGTAGAGCTCTTATAAATCCATTTGATCCATCTCATGTTACCATCAAATTAACTAGTAACAGACGTAGATGGACACATATCTTTCCTAAAGGTAAATATTTTTCTGCAAGTCATAGAACATTTTAGTAAAATACATTCGAAATCTTAGGTCCAACGGGTGTACTTATACAACAACATCATTATCAAGCTATACCAACGCAATCATGCTCAGAGTCACAATCCGATGCGACCTCCACTGTAAGTGGATCTCCAATGGATCATAATGGGACCACAAATACAAACCATATGTTTAGATCGGCATCACAAATAGGATTTCAAGATCGTTAGTATATGATACGAGCTGTGTGATTAATTATTATGTCAAAAAGTAGATACTACAAAGCCTATACATTTTTTAGATACGAAAGGCAAGACACAAAAACTAAACCTTATACTACCAAGCGGCGATAAAAGTGGAAATCCTGTACTTTCAACAGAGAATAAGGCTTTAACACTTTTATGGGGTGCCACTGGTGAACAAGAGTGGACACCAGCACTAACAACAGGTTTGCTTATGTTCTTCTGATAAGAACATTACGAGAGAATTGAAAATTATTAGTAAATGATATAGCTACTAGCGAGATACACTCATACAATATTTCCAGAGTAACGTGTATACAGTCATTCACAAATCATACATTGTGGTGACATATACCTAACTTATTTTTCGAAAGAATTATCTTTTGGGAACCATAAAGCTACGCTTTTATTTATAGGTTCATATTAATGTTCTTAATGGTTTGAAAATGCAAATTGTTAGGAAAATTTTGTCGACAATTTGAAATTATAATAACAAATTCACAGCTGAAAAGAAGTGTTTCAAAGTAAAAGCACAGCTTTTTTTAAAACAGTATCTGTATTCAACAATACGTGATGCTTAGATATCAAAAATGTTAGAATTATCAAAAAATGCATATGACATGCAGGTATAGTATTAGAAATTTACACTTTAATCGAGTGAACATTTTATCCACGATCAACGTCAAAGATGATTGATAAGTTATTAACCGTAACTATGAAAGAATGAAAATAGTTGACACATACTAAAACAATGAGTCGCAAATATTTTTTTATGTCTCTGAGTGAATGAAGACTTGATACATGATCATACGTAATCATCATGCATAAAAAGTATTTTCATTCTTAGATATATTCATATTTATTTTTTTTCAAATTCACCGATCATTTATAGGAATAATATTATTACATTTATTTCCATGCTATGGTACGTCTTATTGGGATGCAACTGCCGGACGCATTGATGCGTGTGTGATGTACAACTATGATGTCACTTTAAACAGCAATCATAGGTTAGCGCCATACGTTATTGGGGGTTGATTCGGTTATGGTACACATATATATGTATATTTTTAGGGTATTCAATTTTTAGTAGAATTCTCATTTCTTCTCTTCTTCACCATTGCTCTAGCTCTGGCGTATTTTATGCATGTATGTTATCTACAGTGATCAGTTTTTAATTGAAAGCAGTAAGCAATAATCTATTAAATATTTTCGAAATTTGATCGTATATAGATCAACAGTAGGAACTTGTGTAAGCTTTGGTTTATCTCTGTTTCACGATTTCTTCCTTAAAGCTTGTTCTTTTGATTTCGATATATCTTTAATAATCTGCTATTTCTGATTATAGAATTTCGAAGTTCTCTATTCCTTTAGACTTCTTTTCTTACTCCTTTATGCTTTTACATTATATGTTATGCTTGTTTAATTATACACATATACACATATATGCATATATGCTATTACATAGATATTAGAATTAATATTTGATATTTTATACACGTAGAACAATGCAATTCATAGCTAATATGCAGTATTCTCTTCCTTCAAGCTTGTACTTTCTTCTTTCTGCCAGTATACCAAATCTGTATGTATAGAGATTTATACATACCAGTTTTTTCCGACTATTTACATTCAATAGACCGTGGTCTATGATTGTAACATGAAAAATGATATATTTTTGCTACGTATGAAATTCTTTGAAATGTATTGAAACTAATAAATTTTAAACTGCATGTTTGAACCATTAATCAAAAGCATCTATGATTTCACAATGTTAGTAGCACTATTATTTTGAGACACCAACAAATATCATCATCTTTAGTTGCAGTTTGTAGACTGTTAATATGTCACTGTAGTAAAAACAACAGAGAAATAAAATACTACGTTTATAATATTTTACAAATTGATTTTCATATTAACTGTCTATAAACAATAGGCCTAATAATTTCAACGACTACAAAGTTAACATTGGACATTTATAGTGAACAAATTATACTTTCTTCATCAGTTTAAAATGCATACCAAGGAATTCCAGACTTCTACACATCCTAACACTTTACTTTCTAGGCGTTGATTGGAAATCCTTAACGATTCCGGCGTGTTTGCCAATTACCACTGATTACTTCCCTGACAAAAGAAGTTTGCAAAATGACTACGTCGTGTCAGATTATAATCTTTTACCCGACGACGTCAATGCGGATTTTGCTCAACAAAGGGCAATATACAAAAAGCCATTAACAACGGCGGAAGTCTTCAAGGAACTTGTCTCTCAACGATTAGCCCAGGTATTAATAACGACACAATATAATTGTACATAAATCTTGTAAAAGATCATATTCTAAGTTCATCATATTTAAGGGCTTCCAATTAATTATCTTACCAAATATTAATAAAAACCAAAGCAATACACCTAGTAGTAATATCGTACCGGCAGTAAGTTCTGTAATGCGTGGTCGTCAAACGGAATCAGAAACTAAAGAGGAATACTTGCTAAGTATCGGTAGAATTTTTCATAAAATATCTCTATCAGGTAACTGTATAACAGTTACAAGATATAGACCACGGTAACTATATTAATTACATTGATTTACTGCAACAAGAGGGGAAGAAATACTTTAACGAATTGAACTTTTAGACATCCTTATCCACCGTTTAATATTCACTATCGGTATCGGTTCCATGCACCCCATCATGATACTTATGAGGTATCCTGGGTGTCTTTTACAACGGAAAAACTTGAAAATTATAATTGGAATTATTTAGATCATTATATTTGTACCAGAGGACATACGGACTTTGCTTTAGTAGAGGTAAGCTAAATAGCTAAAGATTAGCACTGCAAGTACGTTGAACGATTTAACAATTGTGGTACTTTCTATTATATATACATCTCTTAGGCTCTAAAATATTGGAGGTTTCGTGTCTTCTTATTACCGTTGCATAATCCAGCAACTCGTAAAATTCTGGAAGGATCAACGAGATGCGATATATATACACCCCTTACTGCTAACGAGCAAGTTTCTCTAATGGATGGCTTTCTGCGCTTTATCGAGGGATGGCTAAATAAAATACGTCGGCCGAATCCCAACAAAAATTGGGTAATTTGTGCTCTGCTTATTATTCTATGATACAACTAAGAATTAACTTTATCCCGTTGAATTGAATAACTCGATTTGAAATGAAACTTCGTAATTAGAATACAAAGACATCGAAAATGATGAAATAATTCTGAGAATTGCATAGAAACAAGGAAACAAAGGGACGAATTTCTTTGTAATATATAACACCCTTTGCGGGGGGTTGAACGAGTTGCATTTTAATTTTGCCTCCAGATTTTTACTTTGTATCATATTTACGCTGTATAGTTGCACCTTCTAATTGGATGTCGCATGCCGATGTATTATGCCTGAATGATGCAAGTTTTATTTTAATGCTTATTATTATTTTTAATTTACGCATTCATTATTTACCCTATACAGTACATTTAATTTTTTGCCCCCTTCCACTTGATATCGTGACTTGCAGATAACATCACGCAGTGCATTTGCAAAATTCTCATCGTATATCGTGATATCGTCGTTAGTACAGATTTAATGTGATGTTATTTCTATTCTACCTTGCTACATTCACTATATAATATTCAATCGTGGAATATAACTTGCAATAACAGCATTATCAACAATAGCCCTAAAAGAAGTGCACGGCTTTTTAATAAGCTTATTTAGCACATAAGCAATTTATCATTGATTATATAACATACAAATTATTAATATTCTGTCTAATATTACTCTTAACACTTATCATCCCCTGTAGGATTGAAATCACTTTGCGAATACGCGAAAAAAATATATCTCTAGAAAGAAACAATAATATCGCGCAGGGATCGTCAGTGGTCAAATCAAAGGAGAATTACATTCACGTAAATTAACGTTATAGATTAATTAGTAGGTGGAATGTTAGTATGGGGAGGGGTATTTAGCATGATATGTTTCAGAGCCCCCCAGCTCTAGGCGGTGTCCCTCCGAGAGATCCTGCCTCTCACTTGACCAGACGCAGGCACAGCACGAGCCTGATATTCCTCACTAACCAGGTACATCCTCGCATCCTGTAGCCTCAATATGCTGAACCACCTCTAAAATGATATTATTGCATTCGGATGTCGAACTATGATTACGTTTCTAAAAGAAAAGAGGGCAATCAGGAACGAGCTTGGAAATTCGATACCTATTTATCTTTGTAATCTATATATTTCTATATACACATATACATACGATGTAATTTGATTACTTTTTTTTTAGTAATGCTAGAAATTCCTAACTAAATCTAATCTCTTTTTATATAAGTGTGTTTACTGGAATGGTCAGAGAGCTAGACGACGTATTACCACGATTATTGTGACCATGCTTGATACATGCCTTGAATGTGCACATACGATTTAGCAAGCTTCTCGTAATGTGTGAAATGTTGATGTTTAATTTATCCTTATATTTTCTTGTAGTAATAATAATGATGTTTTACTTTTTTTCTGAGTATATACGTATATATTATTTAAAACATTAATTGAGATGTGTCATTACAATTAAACAGATATACATCTTCATGATCATGAGCTTAATCATACATTCACAGTTACCCGTACTCTTCATCATGCTTTTCAGACCAGTCTAGTTGGCAGCTCTCCTTTCAGGGAGCGACTTGGAAGCAATCGTCTACCAGAGAAACCAAGACCAAGGTTTGAGCAAGCTTAAATTAATGATATCAGCATTGTAGCTTGCAGGCGTTTTTTCATTTCAGTGGACCATTGCAGTTTGGTGTTCAATAGTTTCACGTTTTTTCGCTTGGTTTTGCTTTTGCTGTGAATGTTAAATTACTATGCGGTATCTTTCTGTTTATGCATCAACTTTAACTTTGACTAATGGCTAATGAACTTATACTGTTTACATTAACTTGGATAGTAATTATGAAAATTTCGATTATCAATTTAAGTCTCTAATGTGCGCAATTTTTAACGTTCTTTTTCCCCGATTTCTTGCACATCTTTCGTCCAAGGAACATTCTACATAATTTGGATTCTTGTGAAAGAGATGAAGAGTTGTGCTGAGCAAGATATATTCTTTCAGAAGTGTACCTGTACTCTTATTAGTATCATTTGTTCAGAAGACTAATCAACAAATTACGATAATTACACGATTATTAATCAGATATGTTTGTTCAGCACGTTACAGTAAATAATTATTTATTATTAATTACGAACAGATAATATATTGTTCAAAATAATAATAGAAATATTCTGATTGTCTTTTAAATCTATCATAGTAGTTCAACAAATGATTAAACATGTTTCTATATACTTCATAACTACTTGACTGTGTTAAAAGAATTTCTTTTCAGTTGTATGCTTTCGGTGACAGAAAACGTATGCTGCAAGAGTGTGTGTTACAAGATAAATGTGTTGCACAATAGCCTTTAGTGATTTTATTATCAAAAACCTTTGCATGATTTATCGAGAGATGATGATGGTGACAGATCCAACTATTATCTTCATTCTTTAGCATCTTCGTTTAATCATGCAAATAACTTTTCTAAAATTGCATTTCAAGATGCATTACATGCTTTCACTCTGGTGACAGATATAAAGAAAAGGTATCTTCATTATGTCGTTCGTTTCCTATTTACATTTTGGAAGGGTCGCGAAATGAATAGATCAATTACATTTATATACATGTCAGAGGAAAACTGTACATACTGCCAGTATCTTTCAGCTTCTTTCATCTTTCTTTTTCATCATCTGATAAACATAACTTACAGAGCACCTGTACACATTTACTTTCTCATTGCTGAAGTAAAAACAAGGAATAACTACAATTAAAGTTCTATGGTCATTGTAAGGGTAGATTTGTGCAGATGCTCTGTACAGTAGAAAATATTGGTAGTGAGTGAGGGAGTGACGGGGTTCTCTGTACAGGAGAGGCATGTAGTGAATGCCGCTGCGACTGCCCGCACGTGCCTCGACACTCCTCGCCACGTGCCAAACAGGTTGGTTCTACTCTTTTATTTCTTTCAATTCGTCTGTAAAGATGAATGTTCAACCTTATACATATATTCAAGATCAACGAGCAGACATGTGTGTGCACATTTGTCATTTAAACATCGACTAATTAAGATTCATTGCACAGAATTATGATATTCTCATGATAGGATTAAAAGCTCAGATTAATTTCCTTTTGAGATAACTTATTTTATAATAAGAAGCTTGTGTAGAGTATGGAATATTAAGTTAAACTTTGGATAGTGGAATTTGTTAAGAAGAGTTCTCCTCAAATGCATCTTAAGGTGCCCCACAGAATGGCACGAGTAGCATGGAAGAGAGCTAAGTAGGAGAATTCTTTTTATTTTCTAAAGTCTAGAGTGCTATCTTCCATTTTGTTAAGGGTGCAGGTCTATGATAATGTTTCATTATACAGGAGCTATGGTGACAACGTTCATTATATTAAATATTGACAAATACAGAAGCGTTATTATTTCTACTTTGAAGTATATCACTTTCACATTAATTATTTACAGTATTGCAGCAATTAAGTAGTTCATTCTGGCGCTCACACATTCACAGTGTACATACATGTCTGTCAGAGATTCAACTCTTGAAATTATCATGATAAAATTCGGTACAATAATGAACAATGTGATGCATATGCGGAGTCTTTGTGGCTTTTTCACATTGCTTAAATTGTTAGTCGCTACACACCATGCAGCAACGGAAATTTAACAACAGATATCTTTAATATCTCGTTTTCTCTGGCTTCAATAGGTCAGGTTCCAAAGTAATGGATAGAGGACGAATTTCACCAGCTAGCGAAGCTGTATTGCCTCTTTCCCTTGAGCAACAGCAACAAGATCACTTTGATACCAATGAAGACAGGTAATAAAATGTTGTACAATATAAATTATGTCCTAGATATATTTATTTTCATCATTATTATAATCTATTAACAGTACAAACATGGAATTAACTAAGATAAAGAGCAGTGCGTCGAACGTCGAAATTTTAGAAGCGATGAAACATCCACAAACGGGTGTTGGTTTTCTTACACAACATCCATCCCTTCCAAGCCAAGCATTCGTCAGTGCTGATGCGGTACAATGGTTAAATAACCACATAGAAGGAGGTGTAACAGTTGAAGGTGCCATTAATATTATGAACGTAAGAAAATTGATTTTCCTTTTTATAAGAATATTTTCCTTTCCATTATAACAATGCATTTTCATACAGGGAATGATACAAAACAAATTAATATGTCATGCATCCGGAGATTTCTCCAAACCCTTTATCCTAGGATTTTATTTGTACCATATAGTACAAGATAAGGAAAATCAAAGAGGTGAGGAAGTATTTTTCCACTTCATAGCGTTATGTCTCACTTTTCTTGCAACTCTGTTTCCATTTCTATTCCCGCCTAAGGTGCAGATTATTCTCCACCGTTGGGTGATTTACAAAGTTTTGAGAATGAATGGGTAGAAGTTGAGATGAGAGCACCCAAAGGCTGGTGTGAACCTACTTCACCGGCTACTTTGCCAACAATATCGTCACCAATGTCCATACCCAGCTGTGATATCGTTGATGAATCAAACGTACCATCGTTTCTCAAGGACGATTTAGACTTGGTTGAATCGATTGACGATCGAGATTGGACAGGTAGTTTCTGTACTTTGTATAATAGTCATAAAATGCTGTATTTGTACCTTGCAATATGCTGAAATTTTCTTTTTATATCTTTACATCATTAAAATAATGAAAAGGAAATGTAATTAATTAATCGATACTGATCTTCTCGTTCAGTTTCACCATACAAGCACACGCATCTCGATATTGATATAAATAACAAAAGTGATCGAATTGAATGGGGTCATTTAAGATACCAGTCCATTTACAAGGTGGACCATTCTTATGAACTTGTCGTGCAATGGGTAGCATCCTCTGGTAGTATTGTAGCTGATCTCGTAAGTGGGCAAATTCATTGTTTAGCATAGAAAAAATGATGTAGAATTTTAACAACACTACTGATACTGTTTTTAAGATATTTGCATGGCAACGCAAGGCACAAGTTTGTGGAATTCAAATGGTTCCTATTCCCAGTGATTTATTGGCACTACCATTCACATTTAAAAGTGATCCACTTAGAGGACCTATTTTTATACCGCTCAACATAGACTGCCTTATGGCGAATAAGAGATCTCTTTTTGAAGGTTTGCACTGCATTAACAATAACCTTTTGAGTGCTGTGAATACCTCATTGTTCGATTAGTCCATCATTTCTGTCAATCTGTCTAAGTTGACAATTAGCTGTATGTCTGCTACGCTGTCCATAGACTAGAAATATTCAGCACTCAAAGGGATCATGAGTAAATATTTGAATACATTTCAAGTCAATGCTATTTACAGAATTTCGCGACGAAAGCTGTATCCACCGCCTATTCCTCTTTGAAGAAGCGATCGTTCAAAGATTCGGTTTTGTTCCATGTTTAGTAGAAAGTACTGAAAACGATCGTCAGTACGTCCACATTACTGGAAATGCATTTATACTCGTCCCATCAACGATAAATACGAAACCACGTCCACGTACTGGTACTAATGTTATAAGGCGAAATACGGGGCAAAAGAGGTATCCAATTCATCCTGATCAACCTAGTCCACATGAGGCTTACATCACACGGCATGTTAGTGGGAAAAATAACGTTACAAAGAGTGATGATTATAATATGGAAAGAAGAGTAAGTATTCGTCATTTTATCTTGTATTAACACTCGAACTATTGCTGATAAATATATTTAAATAGAACAAATACATAAATACTTTGGGGAAAGAAAAATTGAAAGAATATATATAGAATACAGGCGGCTCTTGTTTTTCGTACAATCAGTTAATAAAATCAGAGGAACTATCTATGATGGTGGATATAGTTTTAAATGCATGGAATAATTCAGAAGAATTCATTAGTAGATAATATAAAATGAAGGGGAAAAACGACAGAAATTAGAAAGGAACTTTTTTGCTCTTTAGATCGGTTTCCTTTGGTCATGGAATCATATGGTGAGCCGAAAGTGGAAATCGTTATCTACGTCAGCCGGTGATGAATTATTCCAAAAGAAACTTATACAAGACTTTAGGCATTTCTGTTCAAATGGGGATAATAGACTGAAACAATTCTGGGAATCTTGTTGGGAGTTGAAGGAAAAATCGTGTACACGACCACGTTGATGAAGTGTCAAATTACTCGGATTATAGACGTTTTATAAGCTTAATATTTTAATTATAAATATTCATAGAATTTATTCTCGCTGTAATTGAATGAGTATTTCACTTTGACAATTGAAGAAGTTACTTTACATATGATACACCATGTGATATAAAGATTAAATTTTGAAGGAGGTTTGTGAAGAAAGTATGTACAAATCAAAATTATATTTGCCGACACGTAAAAAAAATAAGGAGGCATCTATGTGAATCCAAAAGCAATGGTTGTAATATATAGTTCAATTTCACTTTGTTTTGCATATAGCTTATGTTGTTTTTATGAGGCCGATAATAATTAATGATAACTATAAAAAAATTTATAATTTTTGTTACTAACGTGTATGTTTATACAGTCATAACGAAAATAAATAAAGTTATACTAAAGTAGAAAAAGAACTACTCTATTCGTATCTAACAAAACAATGTCTTCAAAGTGCTAATATAAAAAAAATGTCATCGTGTAAAAAGATCAGTTAGAGCACAGTGTAAATTGCTTAACATATTTTCACACTGTTACGTTACATTTTGTGTTCAAAAGTAATCTTTGAAATTATACAACTATCACGTTTACACTTCTCGAAATTCTTTCTATTTCTTTACGCAATTAATAACCTAATTACTTATTTGTGTCACACACGTTGTATAAAAATATATTTTCATCAAAACATTACAAATTTTACCGAAGTTATTTTTAACATCGATGGAAAATTTGCGCGTATGTTGAAAACATTAAAGTGTAATTATTAATCATTTAAAAAAAACTGATTATTTAAAAATAATTTGTACCTGTTTAGTAGACAATATGATTTAGGTATGTACCTATTCTTAGAAGCCTGCTCTAGACGGAGGAGTCGCGAAATACTTCTTGTTCTTCCTCAGGAACGTTCTGTAATGTAAATAACAAAATGCATAAAAATCATTGTACATTTCCAATTTATTTGCGTGCCATATGAGGATGAGAAACAAACCTTGAAGCCAGTGGAGTATTGAAGAAGCCACGGGAGGTGCTGCGTTTAAGTAGAGACTCCGTGGACGGCGTGTGTCTTAGTTCTCCTGTTTTATGGCTACCGATGTTATTCAAGTTTTCTGGGTTAACGAAATTAGCCCAATAATCCGAGGGAATCTTTAATAAACTTTCTACGATCTGGAAGAAATAAATTAGGAAATTTATGAGTTACTGCGCATGTACATAGTTAAAATAGAAATCGTAGGGCACGGTGTTAACATAATTTAGCTTACCGCTACTTGATTTCTCGTTTCGCTAAGTAAAGATGTTGGAGTCGGTTCCTGACAACTGTAACCAACCAGTGTTGGACCAAAGACTTTGGCAAGATTGCTTATTGGCATTTTACATTCGGGGCTACTCGATACTCTTTGTAAATGCAATACTAAGAAAGCAAGTGTATCTCGGTTTGGTTGAGGTAATTCTGAAATTGCTTGATAAAGTGCAGCATCTGCATCTTGTTTATCTGTAATAGTCGTAGCACGAACAAAATCGGCCCATAAGCCGACAGTAATCAATGGTTCGCGCAATGATCTGTAAAAAAATATTTTAAATACTTCGGAATTATATTTTTATACTTAGGTTCGATATATGTATATCGAAACTTACCTCAAGAAGTCTTTAAGGGTAGAACAAATTGTAGCTATATCAACGTCAGAAAGATTAGGAGCTCCTTTGCCTTTAAGAAACTTTTCTTTTAAACATTTAACTTCTGTCGAACCACCATTCACCCTGTATAATCCTTGTTCACTCATTCCTCTTAATTCCACTTCATTGATACAGTGAACAACTAATGATGGAACCATTGGTGGGATCATTGGTGTATAATCTGCTATAGTTCCCTGGAAAATATAATAATTTTCGTATTCTTTTCCTGGACTATATATTATCAAAAATAAAGAAAGCTACTTACGGAAGTACCACGCAGCGTAGGTGTATTTCCTGTTGGAACGCATGGAAGTGGTACTAAATCCTTACACTCTGTATGTGCCGTAGCTCTACAATCTCTACATCTTAGAGCTACTTTTCCGAAGCGGATTCTGTTAAGTTCGAACGAATTATTTATATTTATACTAATAAAATTAATATTAAGAAAGCGATCTTGTTTAAATATTTCACCTTTTGTCACATGGTGTGCAAATTTCAGGTTTAATAACAGTTTTTGCTATGAAGCTGTGACCCCTGGAGGATTTGGTATTTAATGTATATCCACCTATATTCGGACTTGGTTTAAAAACGCCTTCAGAATCTGAGCCTGATGTTAAAATATCAGCTTTTGGTGCAGAGGGCTGTAAAAGAATTAATAAAATTACATATCTAGTATGAAAGTTAATGATTTTAGACTGTATACATGGTACAGTAACTCACAGCTGTATCGCTATGTATGTCGTTTATGTCGATCGTTGCTAACTTCGATTTACTACGATCACCGCTTTTGCGTCTTTTGCGCGCACTATGTAAAGGACCTTGTGGGTCTGCATTCTCATCTCCAGGTATGGCCTCAATTACAGAAGATGCCGTAATTGCACCTTCCTTTGGCATCACTACAGTAGTAGTAGCTACTATTCTGTCTGATGAATTCAAATCAGCAACTTTGTGTAAGGTACTACGACGTTTTTTTGTAGAGAATTCGGCACTTGGTCTGTGCTCCTTCCATTCGCGTTTCTTCTGACCTTGTTGAATAATCGCACTTGCATCTAAATCATCCTCAGACTTTGAGAAGCAACTCAAGTCACTCAGTATAGAGCCTGTGGAGTCCAGCTCCGCTATTGTGTTGAGCCTAATATAAATATTTAATGTTAGAATTCATATTAACAAAACATCTGATCTGCCAATGAGAAAACTCACTTATCATTTTGATGCAAATCCTTAATATGTATATTGCTATGGCGACCATTTAACGTAGTATTATTCAAAAACTGTAACTTTTCTCGTGTTTCATCATTTAAGTTTCTTCCACCGTCATTAAATAAAAGATCTCTGGCCATGGTAATTTGTCTTTCCTGGAGAACATAAATGCAAATAAAAGTAACAATGGTCCTTTCATACATTTTCACAAAGATTTATGTACCAATGAATTTCTTTGCTCCTCTACAGTACGACGTTTTCTCTTTTCTTCGTCCAATAGTCTTCTCGCATGGTTCAATTTCCTATCTAAATCAGCCGCTTCTTGATTAGCTTTCTCCAAAGCTGAATGAAGCCGTTGACACTCCTGAATAGATGCCAACCATTTTTGCCTCATTTCTTCCTGATTTATAGCAAACTGCAGAAACTCTGTATAAAAGTATATAATAAATTGTAGATTAAATACACCAACGTTCATCTCATTATCACAATAAATACAATAACATATAGTCCTTCAGAGAATAAAAACTCAGCCAAAAATTCTCTTAATATATTTATTTTTTACACATGGTACGAAGATATATTAAATAATAACGCATATACATGGAGAGAAGCTTTATATATTTTTCAACAGAGAAACGAAATCTTTAATAAGTAACGAGATCTCATATGAACATTTTGGCGCTAAATTGTTTCCAACGTTGAGTTATTAGTATAAGAACGCTGTAGGGGGTAAATGCATTAATTTCAAACCTTCTTCGCAGGCTCCATTAACGAGCACATCGCTGCATCGCACCACCTCATCGTGGCTTGCTAATAACGATAACGTTGTAGTCATCTTTGCGTTGACGTAGAATTCTTTGAACGATGTATCGAAACTCCGTCATGTACGTCGAAGAATCAGGTCCACGATGATCCCCCGTAGATCTTTCGATTCTTAAACTGATTTCACTTTCAGGAATGTTATTCCATTAAAGCTGTAAGGAAATGATTTACGTTATGAGAATAACAACGCACTTCCATTATAAATCGTTGAGGAACTCTTCGTCGAAAATTACTGTTACAAATCAGTTGATATTGCACGTTAGGAACGCAATAACCGCTTTTGAGGACGATTTGAATTGGACCAATGAAAAGCCTTACAGTAAATTAGTTCATCATCGATGCAGTAGGTGACTCTTGATGCATTGAGTTGACTTTCTTATACACTAGGTGCCTCTAGTATCGAAGAGGCAGGAAAGTGTTTCGAACGTGTGCTACGGAATTCTTGTGATAAAATTAAGATTTATATATGATAAAGGTATGTTCATTAAATATATTTGTTGCATTTTGGTTGATAATGAAGCAAGGTATAAGATTTTAATGATAGTTTTGTCAATTGTTGCAGGACAGTTGAAGAATTCAGCGAAATATGACGTCGTCTGGAACGTCGCCATTGAGCTGCGCGGTATGTCACTATTTCAAATACAAATTTTCTATTTAAAACACAATTACCAATTAACAAGATCAAATTTTCCTCACGGGGATTGCCATTTTGATACTTATTGAATTGATGATACTGTCCGATATTAAAGAAGAAGAATTTTCGTGATTATGATCGATTCAAAAGTAGTACATTAACATTAGATCTATCATGGAGGTTAAAATGGCGTCCTATTGAATTTTTTAAAAAGGTTTCTGAAATTTTAAATGCTGTACCACGTTTAATTTTCTATATCACCCTTGTAAACTGTGAGAGATTAAATCGATTTAGTTTTATGCACATTTCATTCTCTTTCCTCTGAAGTATTTATCTAGTATCTTCAAATGTACTGAATTAATAGTCTGTAATTCTAGTGTTAATATTTGGATATGTGATGGTGATGTTCCAATAATTTCTATCAATGGCTAAATAGAGATAATAATGCATTGAATACGAAATTCTTCTTTTTTTATATCTTCATTATATTTCATTATCAAATATGATCAGTTATATAAGATCATTATCATCCTTAGACGTTACGATTTCCTGTTTACATTGAAAATATTATCATTTTCGTTTAACATGTTCTGCAAATATCTCACGGCTTCCAATTGTCTATTATACAATTAATTGAATATTAATTTGAAGAAGGATAATTAATGAACATTTTTATAAATACTAGGAATTAAATAAAATTTAATTATAATTAAATTTAAGGCATAGAAGTATATTTAGCTACACAAATTTGAATGAAACATTTCAATTAAATAAATTTGAAATAACTCAGATATAATAAATCTGAAATAAAGAAAGTACGTATAATACATATTAATAATGCAGGTATGTATATTTAATATTATTATTTAATTTTAAATTTCGTTAATGAATCTAAGCTTTTAAATATAACATTAATATATGTGTAATTAATAATACATTTCGTTATAAAATGTAAAATTGAGACTATTATAAATTTAAATTTTTAATAAGGAAGAATATTAAATACTTTAAGTAGCCGTTGTTCCCCTATTTTATTATTAACCACGTGCTGTCATGCAGATAATTCTCAATATAGAAATACATTTAAATAAATTAGAATTACGACATCTAAATTATTTGAAATATTACCGTATCATAGATTTTCATAAATTCCATATTCTATTCGGTCACATTAACGAAAAATTTTGCACTGTAATTTTTCGCTAGCTATTTTTCCATTTAATTTCGCATTCCAGGAGTTTGAAGTTATTACTTGATAATATTTATAAGTAATGTTTAATATCATGGTAATTTCTCAAATCCCAACTACCGAGAATGAGGGATTAACTGTGAATTAGCCAGTCCTCCTTCTATTTTCTCTACATTTAATTAAATAAACTTTCGTCGAACGAGGTTGCGCGAATGGATTAAAATTGAATGGTATTTTATAAAAGTCCAATAATCACGACCGCTTTGGAAGTATCGAGAGGTGGCTTGAGAGGAAGGAAAAGGATAACGAGGCAGGAGAAAAATTCTCATTCCCTCGCTAACGATTTATATCATTGATAAGAAAGTCGAAGTTTCCCGAGCCGTTACTTTTCACATTTCGATTTTTATTGCCCAGCTATCCGCGTAGAAAAGTTATTTTCAAGATTCTATTCCACGATCGTAATGTCCCTTCTCCCTATTAAACCAAATCTTATTCGTGGTGATATTCATTTCATCGAAGAGGATTATTTCTTAGCTCATACTTAAGTATTCTTCGAAACAACGGAAGTAGTCTTCTATTGAATGACCCAGTTGGTATAGAAGCTTTAGAAAAACTGGAGATCTCAGGTGCAAAGAAGTTAAAACGATTTAATTGCATATTATCATTTTTTATAGAGCTATTATATGGTCTATATAGGTACATATCATGCTGAGATAAAAAATTATTAAGACTTTTCTTTAATATTCAGCTTTGAATGCTATGATCATTTTACCTAGGGCCCATTATTTTATCTGTGCTCTGAGCGCCCAGAGTTTTTGACTTGTAATCAGTGAACCTCAGTTTGGCAAATATTTTTTAAATTACTATTTAGCATATCCTAAGATTGGCGGTTCAGAACTCACCTAAAACAATAGGCCCTATGTTTCATTGGCATTCTTATCAAAAACTGGTGAATGCAGTACCGATATCTACCGTGGCACAATATCTCCTGAATTTGTATCTCCTGGATATTTTCTTAACAATTTTTAAATATCTATTTTATATCTTCTGAATGTTTTCTCAACATTTTTTAAACCTTTATTTCATGTCCCCTGAAGGTATTACCAACCTATTTTCAACCTAAATTTAACTCAAATTTCAGGTCCCCTGAGGCTATTTTCAACCTTTTTCCGACCTAAATTTCACCTATATTTCACCTAAATTTCAGCTGATTTTCACCTAAATTTCAGCTGAATTTCACCTAAATTTCATCTGAATTTCACCTATATTTCAGCTGATTTTCACCTATATTTCAGCTATATTTCAGCTGAATTTCATCTGAATTTCAGCTATATTTCATCTGAATTTCACCTATATTTCAGCTGATTTTCACCTAAATTTCACCTAAATTTCAGCTGAATTTCACCTATATTTCAGCTGATTTTCACCTATATTTCAGCTATATTTCAGCTGAATTTCACCTAAATTTCAGCTATATTTCAGCTGAATTTCACCTATATTTCAGCTGATTTTCACCTAAATTTCACCTATATTTCATCTGAATTTCACCTAAATTTCACCTATATTTCATCTGAATTTTACCTATATTTCACCTAAATTTCATCTGAATTTCACCTATATTTCACCTAAATTTCATCTGAATTTCACCTATATTTCAGCTGATTTTCACCTAAATTTCAGCTGAATTTCACCTATATTTCAGCTGATTTTCACCTAAATTTCAGCTGAATTTCACCTATATTTCAGCTGATTTTCACCTATATTTCAGCTGATTTTCACCTAAATTTCAGCTGAATTTCACCTATATTTCAGCTGATTTTCACCTAAATTTCAGCTGAATTTCACCTATATTTCAGCTGATTTTCACCTAAATTTCAGCTGATTTTCACCTATATTTCAGCTATATTTCAGCTGAATTTCACCTAAATTTCAGCTATATTTCAGCTGATTTTCACCTAAATTTCAGCTGAATTTCACCTATATTTCAGCTGATTTTCACCTAAATTTCAGCTGAATTTCACCTATATTTCAGCTGATTTTCACCTATATTTCAGCTGATTTTCACCTATATTTCAGCTGATTTTCACCTAAATTTCAGCTGAATTTCACCTATATTTCAGCTGATTTTCACCTATATTTCAGCTGATTTTCACCTAAATTTCAGCTGAATTTCACCTATATTTCAGCTGATTTTCACCTAAATTTCAGCTGAATTTCACCTGAATTTCACCTATATTTCAGCTGAATTTCACCTATATTTCAGCTGATTTTCACCTAAATTTCAGCTGATTTTCACCTATATTTCAGCTGATTTTCACCTAAATTTCAGCTGATTTTCACCTATATTTCAGCTGATTTTCACCTAAATTTCAGCTGAATTTCACCTATATTTCAGCTGATTTTCACCTATATTTCAGCTGATTTTTCACCTAAATTTCAGCTGAATTTCACCTATATTTCAGCTGATTTTCACCTAAATTTCAGCTGAATTTCACCTGAATTTCACCTATATTTCAGCTGAATTTCACCTATATTTCAGCTGATTTTCACCTAAATTTCAGCTGATTTTCACCTATATTTCAGCTGATTTTCACCTAAATTTCAGCTGAATTTCACCTATATTTCAGCTGATTTTCACCTAAATTTCAGCTGATTTTCACCTATATTTCAGCTGATTTTCACCTAAATTTCAGCTGAATTTCACCTATATTTCAGCTGATTTTCACCTAAATTTCAGCTGATTTTCACCTATATTTCACCTATATTTCAGCTGATTTTCACCTAAATTTCAGCTGATTTTCACCTATATTTCAGCTATATTTCAGCTGAATTTCACCTAAATTTCAGCTATATTTCAGCTGATTTTCACCTATATTTCAGCTATATTTCAGCTGAATTTCACCTAAATTTCAGCTATATTTCAGCTGATTTTCACCTAAATTTCAGCTGAATTTCAGCTATATTTCAGCTGATTTTCACCTAAATTTCAGCTGAATTTCACCTATATTTCAGCTGATTTTCACCTAAATTTCAGCTGATTTTCACCTAAATTTCAGCTGAATTTCACCTATATTTCAGCTGATTTTCACCTATATTTCAGCTGATTTTCACCTAAATTTCAGCTGATTTTCACCTATATTTCAGCTATATTTCAGCTGAATTTCACCTAAATTTCAGCTATATTTCAGCTGATTTTCACCTAAATTTCAGCTGAATTTCACCTATATTTCAGCTGATTTTCACCTAAATTTCAGCTAAATTTCACCTATATTTCAGCTGATTTTCACCTAAATTTCAGCTGAATTTCACCTATATTTCAGCTGATTTTCACCTAAATTTCAGCTGAATTTCACCTAAATTTCAGCTATATTTCAGCTGAATTTCACCTAAATTTCAGCTATATTTCAGCTGATTTTCACCTAAATTTCAGCTGAATTTCACCTGAATTTCACCTATATTTCAGCTGATTTTCACCTAAATTTCAGCTGATTTCACCTATATTTCAGCTGATTTTCACCTAAATTTCAGCTAAATTTCACCTATATTTCAGCTGATTTTCACCTAAATTTCAGCTGAATTTCACCTATATTTCAGCTGATTTTCACCTATATTTCAGCTGATTTTCACCTAAATTTCAGCTGAATTTCACCTAAATTTCAGCTATATTTCAGCTGAATTTCACCTAAATTTCAGCTATATTTCAGCTGATTTTCACCTAAATTTCAGCTGAATTTCACCTGAATTTCACCTATATTTCAGCTGATTTTCACCTATATTTCAGCTGATTTTCACCTAAATTTCAGCTGAATTTCACCTATATTTCAGCTGATTTTCACCTATATTTCAGCTGATTTTCACCTAAATTTCAGCTGATTTTCACCTATATTTCAGCTGATTTTCACCTAAATTTCAGCTGAATTTCACCTATATTTCAGCTGATTTTCACCTAAATTTCAGCTGATTTTCACCTATATTTCAGCTGATTTTCACCTAAATTTCAGCTGAATTTCACCTATATTTCAGCTGATTTTCACCTAAATTTCAGCTGATTTTCACCTATATTTCACCTATATTTCAGCTGATTTTCACCTAAATTTCAGCTGATTTTCACCTATATTTCAGCTATATTTCAGCTGAATTTCACCTAAATTTCAGCTATATTTCAGCTGATTTTCACCTATATTTCAGCTATATTTCAGCTGAATTTCACCTAAATTTCAGCTATATTTCAGCTGATTTTCACCTAAATTTCAGCTGAATTTCAGCTATATTTCAGCTGATTTTCACCTAAATTTCAGCTGAATTTCACCTATATTTCAGCTGATTTTCACCTAAATTTCAGCTGATTTTCACCTAAATTTCAGCTGAATTTCACCTATATTTCAGCTGATTTTCACCTATATTTCAGCTGATTTTCACCTAAATTTCAGCTGATTTTCACCTATATTTCAGCTATATTTCAGCTGAATTTCACCTAAATTTCAGCTATATTTCAGCTGATTTTCACCTAAATTTCAGCTGAATTTCACCTGAATTTCACCTATATTTCAGCTGATTTTCACCTAAATTTCAGCTGAATTTCACCTATATTTCAGCTGATTTTCACCTAAATTTCAGCTAAATTTCACCTATATTTCAGCTGATTTTCACCTAAATTTCAGCTGAATTTCACCTATATTTCAGCTGATTTTCACCTAAATTTCAGCTGAATTTCACCTAAATTTCAGCTATATTTCAGCTGAATTTCACCTAAATTTCAGCTATATTTCAGCTGATTTTCACCTAAATTTCAGCTGAATTTCACCTGAATTTCACCTATATTTCAGCTGATTTTCACCTAAATTTCAGCTGATTTCACCTATATTTCAGCTGATTTTCACCTAAATTTCAGCTAAATTTCACCTATATTTCAGCTGATTTTCACCTAAATTTCAGCTGAATTTCACCTATATTTCAGCTGATTTTCACCTATATTTCAGCTGATTTTCACCTAAATTTCAGCTGAATTTCACCTAAATTTCAGCTATATTTCAGCTGAATTTCACCTAAATTTCAGCTATATTTCAGCTGATTTTCACCTAAATTTCAGCTGAATTTCACCTGAATTTCACCTATATTTCAGCTGATTTTCACCTATATTTCAGCTGATTTTCACCTAAATTTCAGCTGAATTTCACCTATATTTCAGCTGATTTTCACCTAAATTTCAGCTAAATTTCACCTATATTTCAGCTGATTTTCACCTAAATTTCAGCTGAATTTCACCTATATTTCAGCTGATTTTCACCTAAATTTCAGCTGAATTTCACCTGAATTTCACCTATATTTCAGCTGATTTTCACCTATATTTCAGCTGATTTTCACCTAAATTTCAGCTGAATTTCACCTATATTTCAGCTGATTTTCACCTAAATTTCAGCTAAATTTCACCTATATTTCAGCTGATTTTCACCTAAATTTCAGCTGAATTTCACCTATATTTCAGCTGATTTTCACCTAAATTTCAGCTGAATTTCACCTGAATTTCACCTATATTTCAGCTGATTTTCACCTATATTTCAGCTGATTTTCACCTAAATTTCAGCTGAATTTCACCTAAATTTCAGCTATATTTCAGCTGAATTTCACCTAAATTTCAGCTATATTTCAGCTGATTTTCACCTAAATTTCAGCTGAATTTCACCTGAATTTCACCTATATTTCAGCTGATTTTCACCTATATTTCAGCTGATTTTCACCTAAATTTCAGCTGAATTTCACCTATATTTCAGCTGATTTTCACCTAAATTTCAGCTAAATTTCACCTATATTTCAGCTGATTTTCACCTAAATTTCAGCTGAATTTCACCTATATTTCAGCTGATTTTCACCTAAATTTCAGCTGAATTTCACCTAAATTTCAGCTGAATTTCACCTATATTTCAGCTGATTTTCACCTAAATTTCAGCTGATTTTCACCTATATTTCAGCTGATTTTCACCTAAATTTCAGCTGATTTTCACCTATATTTCAGCTGATTTTCACCTAAATTTCAGCTGATTTTCACCTATATTTCAGCTGATTTTCACCTAAATTTCAGCTGATTTTCAACTATATTTCAGCTGATTTTCACCTATATTTCAGCTGATTTTCACCTAAATTTCAGCTGATTTTCACCTATATTTCAGCTGATTTTCACCTAAATTTCAGCTGAATTTCACCTGAATTTCACCTATATTTCAGCTGATTTTCACCTAAATTTCAGCTGAATTTCACCTATATTTCAGCTGATTTTCACCTAAATTTCATCTGAATTTCAGCTGAATTTCACCTAAATTTCACCTATATTTCATCTAAATTTCACCTACATTTCATCTGAATTTCACCTGAATTTTACCTAAATTTTAGGTCCCCTGTAGCTATTTTCAACCTATTTCCGACCTAAATTCGACCCAAATTTCAGGTCTCCTGAGGTTATTTTCAACCTATTTCAGACCTAAATTTGACCTAAATTTCAGGTCCCCTGAAGGTATTCTCAAGTTCACTTCGATGAAAAGGATGAAACTAGTGAAATATCGGTTGCGTTCAACGTGTTAAAAGATCAGACATAAAACAAAGTGGAGGTCTTAAGGAAAGAATAGTTTAAAACCTTAAATTGCGTCGGTCGAATATTGAAAGTTTATCTCGACGCAAGGGTATTCCTATAACACAATATTCCCAGCAATACAATCAAAGTAGCTTCAATCGTGGCTTTAATCACCGCAAAAAAATGCAGCACGAAGTGCAATTTAAACAGATCTACATCTGAATGGCGCATCCAATCTTCCACCGGAATCAACGATCCTCCTCTTCCTCCACCTTCTCCTCGTCTTTTTGCCCAGAGGAAACGAGTTCGATGCATTCCCTTCGGTATATCCAGAGTGATAGAAAGAAAGAGAGAAAGCAGGAAAGACAGAGAAAACATAGAAACCGATAATAAACACAAATCGCGAAAAATGGGTAGAAAAATTTCTTCCTATGACTTATAATAGGGGAGGATGGGTTCCTATGAGGATCGCTTGGCAAATGTTTCAGTAAAACATCGTACCATGCGACGATGATCCGTGAAAGTATTTCGCTTTCACGAAAGATGAGAAGTGGGCAAGGTGGAGGTATACCCATGAGATCAGGAATGCTCCGAGGAATCGCACAGTCAGGGGTTTCCTTGTCGATCTATGAATATTGAATGGTACGGTTCGTCGAGTTTTCAAAAAACTCAGGGTTATCATCGACGGTGAATCTGTCGTTGTATGTGCACGTTGCATGGTAGCTCGTTTCGGAAATGAAAGGATAATCGTGACCTAAATTAGAAATCCGTTCTGTCGTAAAAGATTCTCTTTTAGACTCGTAGCATATGGTAAGTGTATGTGAATTTATATCATCTCTAAGACAATGGAGCAGGATGAAAATTTTTCTGATCGGTTGATCACTAAGACATTTTTAATTCTTTGTTGTGGAATAATAAATGATGATAGAGAATCGAATAGGAAATTTTTTCAAATACTATGAAATACGAAATATTAGTAATATTTCGATATAATTTTTATTATATTAAAGTCTAGGATATATAAGGAATTACTGATACACTTTTATTTCAACAATTGAACATTAGAACTATCAGCCTTGTGTCTATTATAGTTAAATATAATAACTGAGCACTTTGGAAAAAAGAGAAATTAAGAGTTTGAAAAGACGGTCAATTAACTATTTAAAAAAATCTACGGTACTGTAATTAGTTAGAATTTCTCGTCACAGTTCATACGTTTTCCTCAAATTTAAAGTACCCTCAAATTTGTTCTCCAAAGAAAATACAATATCCTCGTATAAATAGCTAAAAAACTAGAGAGCTTATTTTTCCACTGTTTTGTGTACACCGAACTTGTACAGGGGATGTTGCAGAAATATTTTTATTTCGAGAGAAACTTACTAATTAACGAGGTAGATGATAGGTTCGTCTTTAAATTCTAAATGATATTCTTATTGTACTTATTTAATATTTGATACGACGGACATTGCCACGGAAGTAGAGTTTTATCTTTCGTTATCGACACATCCTTTTTCCGACGTGTCATCGTGTTGACTCTGTTGAAGAGAACGTTTCTCCGTTTCCGGTATTTCGAGCGCAGCTGAGACCGATAAAAATAAACACACCGAATAGCTGTTGGCGTGCATTCGCTCGAAAAAAGTGTCCTTGGTATGAATAATCTTGCACGGTGCTTTATGCTAATAACTGGACCGTAGGAAAAGAAGGTTTTTACCTGTGCCATCATTAGCGCGCTCGTTAAAACTGTGCCGATGAAAAGTCGCATGCTGGAGGTGATTACAGTAAAAATGTATTTCATCAGCTAATGTATTACAGGCTCATTCTTTCATGAATAGTCGCCTTTTTTGCAAAAATAGCTTTCTTTCAAAGTAGTTTTCTTTTACTCTTTTTTTTCGTTGATGTATTTTTGTATTATACAAAAATTGTATGAAAGTGAATTTTAGGAGATTTGAGGATTACTTTTTAAGTCTTTCTTCTCTCAATGCATCCAGAACTGAATCTTTAATTGTGCTCCTTTTGGAAACTTCTTCTTTACTTTCAGGTAAATTAATTACGGAATTATATTAACAGCGACAAGAAATAGAATAGGAAACACGTTTCTTAAAGAAAATCGTAGTTTCAGAAGAACGAGTGAAATAAATAAATTATATATTTAATAATGCTCATATACTTAAATTATTTATTTTAATATAGAATATATCAGCACATTCATGTCATCAAATTATATTCCCAAATTTAAATTCTTCTATTCATCGCAGATGCAAAGTTACTTTTCTTAAAAATCAATGTCTCTTCTTTTTCAATCAATCATCAATAACCCCGAATTTCTAGGAAGTCATTTTTCTGCTGCAAGTAAATTAGAAACTAGGCAAAACAGAACTGTAGATTAGTCCGCATATTCAGGCACATTATCCAAAGATTCAATTTACTTTTTAAATCAATTTTCACCAACAATCGTGAATTTATGGAAAGCTTTTTCTCTGCTGTAAGTAGATCAAAAACTGGAAAGACCAGCATTGCAAAACGGCCCACGTATTTAGTTCTGGCACGCCGTTATCCAAAGTGTCCATCTACTAGATAAGGTACACCCAGAAAATCGTTGTTATACGCACATTTGTCCGAGCGTGTGTGAATCCATTGACACAGACGATCGTGCGCGAAATTGCAAAATGCCTCTCGTCCACCGCAGCACGTTCGTTGCTAACGATCCATAATCGTTCTTTCCTTTTTCCCGGATCGGCGGAATTGCAAGCGATAGCCCACGATTCTGAAGAAATAACGGGCAACGACAGGCCAGGTTATTCTACTGGCTTCGTTTCTCTCCCTTTCTCGAATTTCAGGACGGCAAGTCCTGATGGAAAAGTCCCTCTAATTAAGTAGAGGGAATTGCAACCTTAATGCAACTTTGTATGCAGCAACTCTGATAAAGAGTGAGGGATTCTTTTTCGTCCTGGATTTGGAAATCGAATGATATTAGAGATTTTGTAATGTGAATTATGTCTGTTATGTTAGAATTAATTAACATTTTTGAATTGTAAAAAGGTTGAATTGAGTTTGACTCTATATGAATAGATTTTACGAATAATGAATTATTTGAGAGTATTAGAAAATTGATGTAATGATTGGTAGTTTAATTGCCATTTGATTTTTAGATCATTTTTTTTATTCAGTTAAAGTTAAAAGTCTCGTTTAGCATCGTTTCATTTTTGTATTTTTACACTTCGATAAAGTTGATAAAAATTCTATCAATCCAAACCACACGTGAATCCATTTGTGAAAATTGTTTTAACGTTTGTTTAAAAGTGGTCAAAACCGAGTCATTTTACGATGGCAAACCAAAAGCGTATTCATTCCACTAAAAAAGAGATAGAAATTTAATAAATTTTGTAGAGGCAGAGCTCCTTCGAAAGTAAATGGAAGGTGTAAATTTGGCTAGACTTTATTTTCGTATCGATCAAATTTCGGAAATCTAACGCATTTAGTGGCTGCAGCTGCATTGATGCACTCTGGCTATTATAAAACCGACCACTAACTAGATATCTGAAGCTAGACGAAAATGGATAGATCACGAACAGTATAGGCTGCTAGATCGATAAACCGATAGGACGATGGATTTATACTTTGATATTTTAATAGGCCTATACCCTCGATCGATGTATGCACCAATATTTCAAATGTTGCACAATTTGATTGACTGGTAATTCCATAATTCCATCGATCGGCCCTTCAATCAGCGTATGGAAAAACCTGTGTGCAGATCTTCAATGGTACCTCTAGTGGGCATGGAAGCGCAGACAAAGAGAGAGGAATAAATAGATACCCTAGGAAGAGAGAGAATCAGAAGGAATATGAGGCAGAGAGACAGGAGAGGAGAGAACTAGATAGAGAGAGTAGAAAGAGAGTAGCAGTCAGAAATAACAATAGACAGAGAATTACATAGAGCAGAACGAGAGTAGCATTCAGAGAGTGTGAAATAGGGAGAGTGTTTGATAGAGCAGAACGAGAGTAGCATCCAGAGAGTATGAAATAGATATGGAGAGAGGGTAAGATAGAGCAGAAAGAGAGTATCATCCAGAGAGTATGAAATAGATATGGAGAGAGAATCAGATAGAGCAGAAAGAAAGTAGCATCCAGATAGAGAGAACTAGATAGAGAGAGAGACTCAAATAGAGCAGAAAGGGAGTAGCATCCAGAGAGTATGAAATAGATATGGAGAGAGAGTCAGATAGAGCAGAAAGAAAGTAGCATCCAGAAAGTGTGAAATAGATACGGTGTGAGAGTCAGCTAGAGCAAAAAGAGAGTAGCATCCAGATAGAGAGAGACTCAAATAGAGCAGAAAGAGAGTAGCATCCAGATAGAGAGAACTAGATAGAAAGAGAGACTCAAATAGAGCAGAAAGAGAGTAGCATCCAGATAGAGAGAACTAGGTAGAGAGAGACTCAACTAGAGCAGAAAGAGAGTAGCATCCAGAGAGAGAGGAGAGAATTAGAGAGGGTAGGAGAGAGAGAGAGAGGGAGATGAAAATAAGCCCTGTTAAGCCTATGAATGCTCGCCGAGCGCCGATAACAGAATTACTGCTGAGGGCTGTTTACACCGGGGCTAGTGCAGCCGCGTCGAGCGCAGCTAATTGTTTTAACCGCCCGTACTTAACTACGTGGCTCAATAAGACCCGGATTTATGTAGCCACCTACGGGGGCCATGACACAATGACGGCTTTAACGAAGTAGTCACGATAACGCTCAACAATTCCACGAATAAAGCCTTCGTTACGCACGAGATACAGTAGATGCAAATTTCTAACGGTTACGAATGCTACGATCAAACGACACGATCGGCTTCTTTCTACTTTCTACGGTGAATGGCGATTGTCACCATACGATAATTAATTAATGACATAAGAACATTCTCTATTAGGCAAAGTCTACGTGAATATACTTTAAGGAAAATTACATTACTGATAATCAAGAATATTATGGCAAGTAGTTTAATTAATATGTACCTCTTATACTATCTTCCTCAGTCTTTTAAAATATAATATTCCTTCTTAAAAATAATTTAATTTTGAAAAACATCATTTGCACGGTTAAGATCATCCCCCAGAAATATTATTCATGATCAACCCGATTTAGCTTTCAGCTAAAATCCAAATAATATCAGGAGCCCCAATTATAACGATATATTAGAAGTACCAGAAAAGAATGTCACTTTTCTTCGAATACATGACGGTGTGAAAAAAGAATTCATCGAATATATTGTATCAAAACTCAGTGAATTTTATGCGCCAGGTATTAAAACTTTGTCACATCGATGGAGAGAGATTACACCAAACCACGGGAATTATATTTTACATTAACCCTAGATCACTAACCTTCGTCGATTCGACGACACGGATTTAATAAGTATGCCATATTAGTTAACGTTATCGTAATAAATAAATACCTATCTTTAATAATAGAAAAAACATGTTTAAATTTTATTTAAACAATACCCTTTAACCCCTTTTGTAAACACCGTAGTCGAAGAGACGAAGGTTAGTATTAAGCGTCGAAAAATAAGGTTAGTGATCTAGAGTTAATATCTGTAAATTACATTTTTATTAATATTCACATTGTTTATTCAAAGAAAAATGACATTCTCTTCTAGTATTCATGATAAATGACGAAGAAGTAGAATTTCTCTGTCGAATCGATATTAGCATTAGTTCACCGAGGAATCTCAAAAAGTTTGATTTAAATTTAAGAACAAACAGGTACCACGGAAGGGAAATGAAACGTCGGCCGTAGTACTTATTGTTAGTCTTCTTGCGAAAAGCGTTTGTGATTCTCGAAGGAGCAAGCATTGAAATTCAAAGGAAAGCCTGAGGGCAAGGATCTACGAGTTTTCGCATCCTTCGCAGGGCAGTATTATACGAGGAAGCTACACGCTCGTACTTGCCAGTTATTTCTTTTGGTTTTGTAACTTTCTTCATCCCCCTTCTCTCCAGCTTGCCAGCTACTTCTGTACAGTCCGATTCCTGATTTCATTTCGTATCTGAGAAAAGTTGGCCGATTGTGAGCGAAATCGGCGAGCGAGAAAGACGAGACTTCGAGGTCGAGTCTTTGAATCGAGCCGAAAATTTGTTGGAAAATTTTGTAATAGGTTTATCCGGAAGGTGAGAGGGGAGCGTGAGGCTTCGTGAACTTTGCCCGAGAATCGAGAACCGGCTAAATTCTATTTGCCGCTATATAAATGCAAATTTTCGTGCGAGAACGATCCATATTGTTAGTCGAAAAGTTTATTCGTCAGTACTGCGAATACGGAAGATTGCGAATCTTAACTTTTCGCATTCATACCGTCAACTTCTAGCAAATCTCCTTAAACTACTGTCGAGGTGCACTTAACAATCTTCAGTGCTGTTGTTTAGGATAGCTGGCAACTGTTTAATCTATCATATATCGAGATTAATTTACTACATGAGTACTAGTTGTATTAGATATAAATATAGAATATTTATTTGAACGATTTAGAGATTAACTTTTAATAGAAGGTAGCAAGGAATTAATTACATTAAAATTATGCAACATTCCGGGGTACAAGCAGCATTATTCTTATCCATAAACTCCTCAATTGAATTAATATTACTAGTTGTAATTAGCAACAACCTCCGCCATAATCGTTTCAGTATCAACGAGTTTTCTTTGTGAAAACACTTCTTTTGCGACAAGATAAGATTTCAATGTTTGTCTGCTTATAAGTGGCAAATATTGTAGTTTTATTTATCAGTTAAAAATATTATCTCTATTATACTTATACTGTTACAATTAGAATATATTCCTGAACTAATTTTATTGTTCGTGTAAAAAAAATGTCAAGTATTCTATAGGTCAATCGACTTGGCACTTTTTGGCATTCTTGTAAAAAAACAAGAGGTTGTTTTTATTGGTAATTTCATGGAGTTTGTGCGAGTAAGAAAGTCTGATTGGAGCAAATCTACGTAAAGTTGTCGCTTGGCAGGGCCACTGTGGGAAATTCAGAGGAAACTTTATGGTTTGGTTGGCAAGTGCCAATATTGCACGCTACCTTGAAAGCCTTCGTTGTATTTCAACCCCGATTTTCAGGATCTAACAGAACGAAGAAAGGAGTAAGCAGGAAAGGGAGATTCAATGGTTGTTACCTCATAAAGTATTTCCCTTCCATCTTTCAAAGGAACACGATCATGTGTTTCGTGCCCAATTGCTTCGTTACCTTCTTTATGTTTCATTCTGTCCGATAGAATCGAGATAAAAGTCTCGGGAGAACCCTTTCTGCTCGTATTCCCACGACACTGGTCTTCGAATTCACATCGTTCTACTTGGAGAATTAAAATAAAATATTTGCAGTTGAACGTGCAAGTCATATTGAAAGGGATATTGATAGTTCTTGCTTTTTTTAACAAAATTCATTCCTATTTGCCTGAAAGTGTTCAGGTATTCTCGTAGTTTTGTTAAATTTTAAACACTTGGATTAAATTAAGAGTACTTTTTACATCTGCATTTGCATTAAGGGTGCGAAATAAATGTGAAAGGTGTAACATTGAATCAGCTTTGAACAATTCTGCATTATGGTAAATAAAAATGGGAGCTCTAGTATTTTTTGCAAGGCGAATTGTTACGCAGATCTTGGGCTGAGAAATCTTAGATGGAAAGTCGATCAACTAAAATACTTTAGAATTTTTTTTACAGCTGATCCTCCATCAACATTATATCATTAAATACTTCATTACAAGCAGCAGATTCTAAAATTTACCAGATCTCGAAAATACCTGCAAACTACTATTTTCTACTTAATTCTTCAACTCTTCAGTCTAACTAAAGTAAATAAAATTTACTTCATCCAATTTCAATTGCATACACAAATTAATTCCCATAATACTTCTCTATTCACCTCTCTATTGTTCACATTATTCTGCAAATAAATTCAACTTAAGGAAACTCTATGCTAAAAAATTCCTCTTCTTCAAACAATAGAAAACATTGCCAATTGAATAGAAAGTCCAAAAAGTATTGGAACAACAAGAGGGTAATTTCCACCCTCTACGAATACGCGTCACCTTGATTGTGCATCGAAGTAAGGAAAATTCGACGAAAAGGGAAGACTTTACAGCAAGTGTAATAGAAGAGACCAAGCAGAAAGTTGGAATTTTGCAAGAGAATTTTTCCATGAGGAGAAAAACTCCAAGTGCGAGGACGGCGACTGTGTTCTTCCGCAGAAAGTCGTTCTTACGCGACAGTCGATAGTGGTAACACCATGCCACCGGGTTTCAGAGAAGTAGTACGAACTTTTAATTAGGTGCACGCTCTGACGCCGTGGCTTCAACGTAGGGATATATATCGAGGCAAGCTTTGACCTCGGGGAAGATCGATTCGCTGCTGTACGACGAGATTTCGTCTTCTCGGTTCGCACGGAGGAGAACTCTAATTGTAATAGTTCAGTCAACTGGCTCTTTCGAATTATGCCGTTAAGTTTCCATTAGTTTCGGTCTACGTGTAAATTAAGTTCCTGAATACACATGAATAGAAACCATTATTACTTCGGTCCTGTATTAAGACGGGACGAGTTTCAAGCTGTAACAAATTGAAGAGAAAAATGTATAATTTTGAGCGGCAGATTTGAAAAGTTGCTAGATTTTCGAAATAGCTTACCTGATGTATTTGCTGTAACAATTTATTCAAACGTGGAAAATAGTATCTTTCTTCTAACCCACTCTTCTTCAAATTGGGGTGCGTGGAGCTCTAGGGGAGCGCGAAGGGGTGAGTTCAAATTTTAGGTTGGTTTTGTGCAAAGTAGTTGCACCTATTGCATTGATTGTACATTTGATGACTAAGATTTGCCATTTTCTGGATAAACAATTGTTAGGTGAGAATTTTTTTGGTAGCAGTGGCCTATGTGGTAATTGTAGCTGATTTTAACCCTTTGCGGACGGAGGCATTTTTGAATATCGAGAAACAATCAATTATTTAGCGATGAAAAACCACTTTTTCATCGGAAAGACAGTCTGTTAATGTATACAAGTTGAAATTTACTCTTTGTAAAATAATATTTTAACGATTATATTTTAATTTTTCAACTCTAACCGTTTATATCTGCAGCGACAAACTATAACCAATTTTTTTCTCAGGGCGGATATATTCGCTCTTCGTCCACAAAGGCTTACAGAGCCTGAAATAAATTTGGGAAATTGCAAATGGATCAGTATGGTAGAATTGATGTTCTAAACCATCGTACATGTTGTATTTTGAGCACGAAAATTATTTCTAAGTAAAAGATTGTTTAGTCTATGCAGAACGGAAAGAGGGTGTTGGGGTGTAGAGGGGTTGAAAGATGAAAGTATTAGTTTGTTTAGAGAAAATAGTATGATGTGTAATAGTAATGATATTGCAACAAAGTAAAACTTTATATGGTACTCTATGTTTTTAGTACCCTTTGTATTATCGATTTTTTCATGATGAAATTTTGATGCCTCATACATGTAGAATAATACATTTCTTTTTTACTTTTTACACATTTTAATAGAATTTTTAAATTTTATAAATACAGAAGGAGCTACAGGGTCGAAGTAGTTTAGTACACAGTTACGATTTCGATATGAATACTAGTTCATTATAATTGGAAAATGTTGCAATTTGTTACATTTCAATAGAGTTTATAAAACTCTTTGCCAAGCATATTCCATGAGTTCGAAGTTTTCATCTCACCAACCATTGCGCCATTTTTCCATTCCAAAAAATCCAACATTTTTAATAACTCAAATAACTAAACCCAACCCAGAATATTAAAAAAAAATTCATACTTTAAAAAGTCACCCCTAGAATGTCCAGTCCGCACATTCTCTCGTAAAACCATGACATAAAAAGGTAAAATATTCCATCGACAAATCACTGATTGCATCGATTCCATGGAATTTCGTATTCCTTGGCCGTGATAGCAGCCAGGAGCGTTTAATCACCACGAAATTAGGATAACCTCATGCTGCAGCGTCGTGATTAAGCCGAACCTCGAGACCTGGCCACCTCTGATGTGGTCTTTCAAAGGGAGAGTACACGTTCAGGAGGAGAAAGACGTATGTACCGTGGAAGGAACGTAGAGCAAGAGAAGAACATTTGCTAGACGTTGACGCCCATAATCAAAGTCGCCCCCATAGCGATATCGAAAGCCTTCAAAGTTAAAGCTACTCCTGACGCGGTAGCTCTACCATCACCTGCCACGAACCTCAAAATCAAGAACCCGAAAGGGTCGCACACTTCGCTGGACTTAATATGGGGAAAGTGGATGATATTAAATTTCGTTGCGTTATATTCGGAAAATTGTACTTGATGAATTGCAAGGGTTCGCAGGGTTTGGTGATTTTTTTCTTGGGAATATAGGTCAGTTTGGAATTTCTGTCTTGTGTGGATATATTTCTTATTTCTACCAGGTGGAATTGAAATTTATTGATACTAAAAATAATCAAGGTGGCCAATATGATAGGAAATTTTCTCGAAATTGATAGCACAATCATATAGAAAATATTTAATTTCTATCTTGTGAAATAAAATTGAGGAAACTGATCGTCTTTTTTAACTCGTGATTCTTCTTATTCCACAGTACGTGTTTGGTATATTTAAATTGAATGAATTGAATTAAATTGACTGATAGATGTGAAACTGGCAGTTCTAGTGTTAAAAGGTCAATTATATTCTGTGAAATGAAGAAAAGCTAATATTCTGCTAATTTCACATTTTTAAGGAACAAGATATTACATATTTTTATTCAGATCAACAATTTTTATTCACAAATACAAGAATTTATATTATATTCACATATTTGAAATATAAATTCCCGCAAAATTGTCCTCACCATACCTCTGACATTTTTCCACATACATAACTCATCTCCCATTACAATTCACAGAATACCATACTTAAATTTTTCATTTATCTACAGTTCCCAATCTTTCCAAAACATTCGAGCATTTTTTCATACAGCAAACATTTTTTTTTACCTCCCGTTACACTCATCGTTTGAATTTCAACCGTGCGAAAATATCACTGAAATTTCCAATTATTAAAAAGAGATTCCTGAAAATAAATTTTTCGACTGATATTCCGAGATAAACATCCGGAAACGGTAGACGTAGAAATCCGTAAAAACACGAAAAGTCGAGAAAGATAGAATGCGTCATAAGGCACGACATTTGTCAGCCGGACAGGATCTCGTATCTCACGGCATCGATTCGCGAAAGGAATTTTTGTATTTATTCCGTTCCGTGCGAAAGTTACGATCGCTTAACTCATAGCACGTACAGCACGAAGCAATATCCGAATATAATCCACCCTTTGCGTTTTTCATTCATCCGGACTTGCGAAGCGATTACTTGGCACCTGTCCCGACTAGCACTCCCTGTAATTGCGTTTCCACGGCGATCGATGCACGTTATTGTTGAATCGCGCATTAACGACGTCATTAATTCAAGCATACGACGTGAACGCGATCGTTCGATCGTACATATGTCGAGAAGATTACGAAACGGCAACCCAGTGTGCTCTCTAATGATCGAAGTAAACTGCACAGCTACGTTGACTGTACATTTGTAACCCTTTCCAATTGTATAATTGTTCTTCCTCTTTTTACAAATATCGTGTTACGATCAATTGGTAATTATTAGAGGGAAGCTAATGTCGTCTTTTTACATTAAATTCAAACAAATAAGTTTATAACAGATTCTTAATTTTAACACTAGAACTACTAAGTAAATCAAAATGACTGATTCTTAATTTTTTCCCAAAGTTTTCCAACCTTATATGAGATTCATAGCGCAGATATTCTACGTCGACTTTATAAAACACAGATTAGCGAATCAATCTTGTTCTCCAACTGTTGATTTCTCTTTTTCCAAGGTACTTATTTAATGTATTGAGATGTAATAGATTCAACGCTGGTAGTTATAGTGTTAAAGAATGATCCAATCATTCTCGGCAACAATTTTTTTCTATCTAGCAAATTATCAATGTCGGACAAATAAAAATCAATTGATTTTGAGCAAAATATTAACAGAAATGACGTTACTTTCTGTCTGTTAGTCCTAATAGTATTATTTTACTTGCCGATAAGTTGTATGATGAGATGGTGAAAGATTGATGGTGTAGGTGTTGGGGAATTTTTGCGAAATCTTTGTTAAGAATATGTTAAGAAAAGTGGTATTTAATTATTCAACATTTCGCATTTTATATTTAATTTTTCAACATTGAATCAGATAGTTTTGCGTGGAATCACATGGTGGTAGTTTTCTGATCGTTCTTTGGAGTCTACATTGTTTATTCAGTTTTGAAAAAATTATTTAAGATGACCCTTTATTCAGTGGCAGGCGATAGACATTTTTATGAGGCCTGTGAAACTAATTCGTATGGTTGAAATGAAAATCAGTTTGCGTACTTACCTTTGTTTCAGCACATTAGCAATTCAGTGTCAATGGCGCACGCAATCACGGCTAGGATCGTAAAGAAAGGGGTTAATATTCTCTTCCGGTATACCAGGAACAGGATATTGGATTCTTAAATTACCACCGAAACGCATTAGTGTAATTCTACCAGATAGAAGATGCTATCAGGAAATATTTAACGAAAGAAGTTATTCCTTCCTTGAGTAGCAATTTATATGAATCTTTTACGATTTCCACTTAGACGATTGAACATTTGAGACTCGTCGATTATATAAATTTCTAAACACGTGTACTACCACACTGAATAGCATAGAAGAACGTGCAACGTTTAAATTTTCTTTTTCCTTCTATCAATTTTTTATTTAATATTCCAACAAACTAGGATAGGGCTCTGAAATCAATAAGCATTGTTGTTGAGAACAATATTTATTTTATATAACACGAAACATTACATAAGATTTTGTATTCCATGAATTTCCCTACGATACAGACTGGAAAAACCATGGTACAACATTTGCCTGCAAATTTTTCTCATAGAATTACGGAATTTTAGCGGTGCGGGTTGGTCCCAACGGATTTGAATGTGTCGCTTTTCTTTCTAACAACGCTTTCGCGTAAGAAAAAGTGGCGTAAGAAACAGGAGGCAAAATACAAGGCAATTGGTCGATCAATCGAACGCCAAACTGGACGTAATTCATGCGCTTCCTATCGATGCGCGTTTAAATATAAACTCCACTCTTCTTTTTACTTCCTTTTGTATTTTTTCATTTTTAACCGCTATCATCATTTCTTCTGGTACCTATTATTTTCACGTGGGTTCCAAACCATCAAGGGCTGATGCATTAATTCATATTTTAGAAGGAACTTTTCAAAGTACTTTCACAAAGTATAATTTGATCAATCCTACCCTTTACTTCCTTTTGTATTTTTTCCTTTTGTGTTTTTTCATGTTCAACCCCTATCATCATTTCTCCTGGTACCTATTATTTTTATATGGGTTCCAAACCATCAACGGCTGATGCATTAATTAGTATTTTAGAATAAACTTCCCAAAGTACTTCGACAAAGTATAATATGATCAATTCTACCCTTTACTTCCCTTTGAATTTTTCCATCGTCAACCGCTATCATCATTTCTGCTCGTACCTATTACTTTTATGTGGGTTCCAAACCATCAATGGCTGATGTATTAATTAATATTTTAGAAGGAACTTCTCAAAGTACTTTCACAAAGTATAATTTGATCAATCCTACCCTTTACCTCCTTTTGTATTTTTTCATGTTCAACCCCTATCATCATTTCTCCTGGTACCTATTATTTTTATATGGGTTCCAAACCATCAATGGCTGATGCATTAATTAGTATTTTAAAAGAAACTTCCCAAAGTACATCGACAAAATATAACTCGATTAATCCTGTCCTTTACCTCCTGACCCACCAAAGCATCAAAATTCATCTTGTCCACTTCCATTTTTCTTTTCATCCCCCATTTCTTCCATCACGTCGGAAATGCTGTTATCAGCCAGTAAAGCAAGCTCGTTGTTAATTATAATCAATATTAAATTTATCAACCCCCCTTTATGAAATTGGCAAAGATTTAAACTTGTACACGCGGTACATGGGGGAATATGGTTTGACCTCTCCATCGCTGTCGCCCTCGTCTCCCGTGGGATCGTCTCTGTCCGGCTTGGAGGATCGATATATTTGACTTTTCTCGTACAGTGGCACTGTTGGTAAAAATATCCCGTTTATTTTTCCCTCTTCCATCTAACCAACCTCTACGTGACTTCTACGCAAACATTGGAAAAATGGGGTGGAAGTGTAAGAAATGAAACTCGTATCATTATTTTTAACAGGTCAAGTTGGAATGAACATTCAGAGTAAATTCCTTATTAAGTGAGACGAATGGATAGAGAACGACAGAATTCCTCAACCGTCGGAGAGATATTTGCATTACCGAGCGAGAGAATAATGTAAACCGTCAGCGTACTTTCCGCAAATACACGTAATTAACGTCTAACGGCTGTTATATTGCGCCAAGTGGTCATGTACGTACAAGACAAACTCGGCTTCGTAGTTTCGTTGCTTTTTAACGTCGACGTGTTGTCGGAGTAGTCTTTCGTGTCCATCGTTCTCGGTTGATGAGACGGAATGGCTTCCGTCACGTCATCCATTTTTTGTGGGTCCTCGTAATTTTCAAGTGGTACCGTACCAACTATTATGTTTGTACGTAGCTTCAAGTTCTTCTGAAACATTCTGTAGTACCATTCGCTGACGTCGACGCAAGCTTCGACCTTAATGAGAAGAATATTTTAGGTGGATAGGTGTTTTAGCTGTTGGACTGTGTTAACACTTAGCAAACCACCGAGAAAAAGAATAAAATTAGACGCTTCCATCTTGCATTTTTAGCTGATGGAAGATCTACTCATTTGGTCATCGATTGATTTTCTTTAAACGGGAGAGATCTCCCCATTTGGTTGGCTAAATGTTAAGTTAGATGTAAAGCGACGTTTATGACATTTTGATGATGCTGAGAATTGTTACTTAGGCGATCATGAGTTTCTTGTTTCTTATAGTTTAGATCAGTGGTAGGCAGACTGCGATTTACTGTCGATTTTGAAAATGAAATATTTTCACTCCATTGAACTGGATATTTAACCACTTATGTTACAGTTAGTGTTAAAAGAAAATCGTATAATGTGTTTCTTTTAGTTCATATGCAGAATTTCCCATAGAATTAAATTAAATTCAATGAACTAATATTAGCGGACTGAAATTATTTCTTTCTTTTGGTCCACTGGAAGTATTTCTTTTTTTTTGCCCACAGTTAAAAATAGTTGCCTACCACTGGCTTGAATTGCGAAAAAATTTTATAAATATTCATGTCAGAAGTTGTAGTGTTATTGAGAAAGATTCTGCTGTTTGAAGCAGGTCTCACTTTAAGGGTGTATAGAACGTCGATGATGTTGCAGTGAATCATCCCTGTAGGTGGTACCGCAGGAACGTCAAACATGACGTCGTAGGTATTGGAATCTTTACTAACAGGTTGCTCTACTTCTACTACGATCTCTTTGTGCTTACGTGACTTTTCCGTGGAATGATAGGACACTACCTAAGGAATTATAAATTGTTTCAAATAAATGATCAAAATATTCACTACCAGATTTCAGCCGTGTAAGGCAAAAAGCTTCTTTACAATATCTCGTCTTCTTATGCAAATTTCAAGTTTAACACTTTGAACGCGACCGGTATTTCGCTAGATTCATCATTTCTACTGAAGTGGAACTTTTTCTATTAAATTCGTATTTTTGCAAAGCAGAAACTTTAAAGATACAGATAGATAGATATTCGGCAGACCTTTATCTTTTTAATGTCGATATTTAAATATTTAATATATCCGAGAATTCATAAATATTACAATTTCCAAGTTACACGGAAATTTAATGAATTCAATAGTGCCGGTCACCGGTGACCTCCATGGCAGTCAGTGTTAATAAACTTCTGTTAATGCAATCACTACCATCTCATTGACAGAACTTTGTCTAAATTCGTTATAAAAAGACCACCGAATATTTTCTACAATCATCAATTAATAATCGTTCAGCTGCATCTACACTACAGATGTTTCTGATAATTTCAACTTTAATTGACTTCTGCTAATGCAGCAATATCCAATTAACCATAAAAAATCATAAAAAACAGCAGTTGAATTTTAATCATCGCTCGCATAAATTCTTAAAAACCAAGACCGACATCCGAAGCTTTTTGCACCACCACCGAATCGTCGCAAAAAGGAATTATATAAAAATGATGTTACTTTTTTGAAAACAATTCGAAATTTTTTAACCACAACGGAGGACGGATTTTTCATGACAATCCCTATGGGTATAGACTGTCCAGGAACATATCCACGGACCGGAATGGATATAGAGACATTGAGAGGTTCGGTCTGACCCATATACAATTTCGACTGCTTCTCACTAACGGGCAACTGAAACGACGTAACGAAGAAATCATTTAAAAGAAATCTCTTCGATTCTAAGGATCTAATTTGACGATGGAAAATGCAAGGATAAGGAATTACTACGACAAGAGGATTTTACTCTTGGAAATTTAATCACTTCAGAAGCGGTAGTATTCATTGTTGGATTCCTACTCACGGGAGCGAGTGGATCTCGATTAAGGTCAAGAATAGGAGCCACCGTGAATGGAATAATATTGGTGGAAAACCGATAAATGGTCGTTACGTCCAACAATGCCCTAATCGAGTACCGTACTCGTCCGTATCGGCCCTCGAAACTGCACGGCAAGTTCTCCGGAAGCGTTAGGCTGAACGGATAGACGCCACCGGTTATCATGGATTTTTCCTTTCCATCTGGTCGTCATAAGATTCTTGTTAATTCGTCGATGTTAACTTGGCTATGTTCACGTACGTTTACTTACCACCGAGGATGTGAGTTTCGACGTGAAGATAACCCTCGAAGGCTGAAAACTTACGACGGATTCCGGCTGATCGATCGGTGAAATACACCTGGGCTTCACCTTTGCACTTGATTCTGATACCTGTACGTGGGAAGATCGGATCTTGCTAATATTAGAGGGATAAGTTTGATGAGTATAAATTATTTTATGTAATTTTCATCTTGATCTTATTCGTGACGGTATTAATTAAAATGTTAATTATTATTTTGAGTGGGTGCTGTTGATAGGGTATTCTAAATTGGTGAAGTTATTAAGGCAAATGGAATTTATAAATTTTATTGGAGAACATGTCAAATAGAAGTGTGTTAATATTGGTAAAAATATAATTAGTGATTTTAATTGGGTGAAAGATAATTAAGAAAAAAATTGCCAATGTAGGAAGGATGTATTGGGAAGTTTAAATTATATGATGTAATTTTAATCTTCATGATGGTGTAATTTGCTATTTTATTTCATAATTGAGTTGTAATTTGTGTTTTTCACGGAAACGTACCGCATACAGGAATTTCTAAATTGACATTGACGTTATTAACGGAAATGTAATTTATAATACATGTTCAATGATATTTCAAGTGGTATTATTGTAATTCCCCCGAATATTATTAATGAAAAACACAATTGACCATTTCTACTAAAAAACACTTCAGACATCAATCAAAACTTTTACAAAACCATTGTATAATCCCATCCGACACGTTTGACCATCTGCAACCCCATATCAACCGCAACGAGTTTGAATTTCTATCCATTTTTTTCAAAATATAGAATCACCGTACATTTATTTACCATTTAAAAAAAAACTGAGGAATAATTGAAATAAAGCTTCGAGATTTTTTCCCATTAATTTCTGACCCTCGTTGGAGTTTTGAAAACGTATCTGCAATGTCAGAATCGCGCGATGCAGCAGCAGAATTTTAGATTTCTAAATCGGCACTGACATTAAAGAAAATGTTATTCATAATTAATACTCAAAGATATTTCAAGTGGCAATACCAAAATTTCCCCAAATACTATGAATAAAAAATACAATGTACATTTTCTACTAAAAGATACTTCAAACATTAATAAAAACAAGGTTTCCAACTTTCACAAAACAATTGTATAATCCCATCCGACACGTTTGACCATCTACAACCCCATATCAACCGCAACGAGTTTGAATTTCTATCCATTTTTTTCAAAATATAGAATCACCGTACATTTATTTGCCATTTAAAAAAAACTGAGGAATAATTGAAATAAAGCTTCGAGATTTTTTCCCATTAATATCTGACCCTCGTTGCACTGACATTAAAGAAAATGTTATTTATAATTGATACTCAAAGATATTTCAAGTGGTAATACCAAAATTTCCCCAAATACTATGAGTAAAAACTACAATGTACATTTTCTACTAAAAGATACTTCAAACATTAATAAAAACAAGGTGTCCAACTTTCACAAAACAATTGTATAATCCCATCCGACACGTTTGACCATCTGCAACCCCATATCAACCGCAACGAGTTTGAATTTCTATCCATTTTTTTCAAAATATAAAATCACCGTACATTTATTTGCCATTTAAAAAAAGAAATTGAGGAGTAATTGAAATAAAGCTTCGAGATTTTTTCCCATTAATTTCTGACCCTTGTTGGAGTTTTGAAAGCATATCTGCAATGTCAGAATCGCGCGGTACAGGAGCACAGGTACATACACGTACACGTATATACAGGTAGAGTAAAATCTTTTAGGTCACCCGTTATGCAACACGATCGATGGCACGTTTGGCACGCGTTCGACTCGAACAGGAGAGAAATTTTTGTGATTGCGAAGCGGCAACGAGAGTAAACATCGCGAGAATAAATATAAAGCTGGTCGTGCCTCGTTACAACAAGGCAATCGAATATCTCTCCTGCGTTCTCCGCTTCTATCGAGTGACATTGGTTTCGATATATCGAGTCGGAGATGCGCACTGCGAGAGGTCGAAACTTAAAACTGGTTGTCTTGCATCCTGACAAATTTATCTACGACAGTTAAATTCATTGGCGCAGATTAATTACAGCGTGCCCCTGATAGTAATACTCGCTGTAATCTTGTCTGTTATTTACATGTATCCATTAAATAAATAAAATACTAATATCATAGTGGAAAAAATACTTTTCAAGTTTGATGTCATGTCTTTTACTTTTGTTTGTAAATAAACTTTGAATTTTCTCTGCACGATATATTTCAATTAATTTGATAACTAGACTGCGAATTTTTATGCATTTATGACAAATTAAATACGACTAAAATATACAAAAGGAACATAATATAAAAATATATCTAAAATATCCAAAGTATGGTATTTGTTGTAATATTTATTAAGTGCAATAAATCCCTAGATAGGTTTTCCTGTCTCACCTGCATTTTTGAAACTCGAAATTTGCATAAACATCCGCAGTCTATTGATAACTTACCTAATGCACTTATCGGTTCATCCACTTCAAGATGAACGGTCCCTGTTACTTCCTGTTTACTGTAATATACTTTTTGTGGATGATCAAGAGCGATGTCGATCCTTTGAAAGCCGATACTAATCGGAAAGAGAAAGACATAGAAAAAGATCGTAACAGAATCTCATTGATGATTCCACCATCAGTACCTTTTACCGAATGACGCAGGGGTTGATTGGTCAGTTTCTGATTCCGTGTTCTCCATTATCTCCAATAAATTCTCACTGACGCGTAATCATCAAAGTGCGCTATAACTTAGGGAATACAAAAGGAAACATTTACTCGAATCGCTTGAATTGCGCGCTCTTTTAGAAGATCTTCCGGTAAACTCGCTCAAGATCGCTTTCACCCAAACACACCCTTTTACCGTATCACTCTAAATACACGAAGCAACATAACTCAAAAGAACACGAGATTCTCTTTGAATTTAACTACGATGTATCTTCCTCTCCGATCTTCACTCTTCCTGTTCTCCAAGTTCAAACTCCACGATGGAAAGCTAAATCTTGATACCCACGATGGAAAAGCTACGGTGGAACGAATAACACTGATATCTTCTCCGGTTTACGGGTTAAGGACGTAGTGAGATGTTTGTTGACAAGATTCCAAAATTGCGGACTACCCTTCGAGAAGTGACGCATGCGTTACTCGGTTCGCCAATATCGCGGCGACATTCTGTCGCGTACTGGAGAACAACCTTTGCTCTTTCGCCTCCTCTGGCCCGGATAATCGAAGGACTCCCACCGGGGGTTGGAAACTCTTCCTTGCAGGTAGATAGACGCCGCAGTGGCGTAACTCTGAATTAAGGACAGTCCACGTAATAAGGGCACCCGTATCGACCAAATTGAGGATCACTACAATTGACGTGAGATATTCAAATTTTGCCGCATCGTTGCCACTTTTATCATCCCCTGTTTCCAACGTGCCGTTACCAGGGGCGCGATGTTATCTTGACGTTTGACCGATCAATTAGAATGTGATGCTTTCATTTGTGGTTTTGGAGAGATTTATTTGTCTTTTAGTTGTTGCTTGATTTAGGAGTTTATTTATTTTTTATTTACTGCTTTTATGCAGGAGTTTGTTGTGTTGTTTAATGGAGAAGGTTAGTTGTTCTTTGCGCGGAAGTTATTGGGGTTGAAAGTTGGGAGAGGTGTGATGTTAGAAATGGAGAATTTGGAAAGTGTTGTAATATGTGGAATATTTTTTATGGGTGTAAATTAGTGGGATGGAGGATATGTAGGATAATGTGGTATTAGAAATTTAGAATTGAGTTAAGTTTTGTAATTTTTTAGCTATTTTGAATTATTTATTTAGATTAGTTGTGGGATAAGAAGAGATCTCAAATACAGAATTGTAAATGTAGAATGAACAAGGTAAATTATATGGAAAGTGTCTGGACATTTTTACAATTAGTTTCAGATAATTTTAGATTATTAAAATATGTTTTCTATTTTCTAAGTGACACGGAAGTATCTTGCGTTAGAACAACTTAACCACATAATTAGAAAGTAAACCTGATGTTTTGCTTTATTTTATGAATAAAAGTTACTTCAGATTTTGCAGTTGTAAATTATTTTCTATAGAAATTCTACCTAGAACTGACTAACAATAATGAAATATTTACTAACACAACTAACCAATCAAATTTTCCAGCATTAAATCATTCCATTCAACTATTTCATGACATCAATTTATAGCAGACATAAATTCCATTTTACGCATCTATTTTAAACGACAAATTAATACAATTATTCACTCAGTACAGTTAATAAAATCACAAGTTATAGAACATATATATCCCATCAGCATCGATATCCGATGCAACATAAATAATCAAATTAAACATCCCGTCAAACCAGCTCGTATCGCCGCAGGAAGCAACGTTACGTAACTCAGCTTGTATTTCCCGTTTAAAATTTACCTATCACCGTAACTCCCCATGTTTCTTACCTGAAGGAAACCTGACGATTACCAGTTTACATCTATTCCTCCTACAAAAAGTCGCATCCATCGTTGAAAAATACTATTCACTAAAATAGCATCTTACATGGAAAATTAAAATAGTTAAATATTGCATTCTTCTAAATTCATCACGAAATTCAAAGATAATTATTAGTAAATTGCAATGCAGTTAAATATTGCACTCTTCTAGATTCACCACTAAATCCGAAGACAATTATTAATAAATTGCAATGTAGGTTCCTCATAAGCTCGTACCTCAGCTTGCACTCCCATTTGACCCTCTATGGACTCTTGTAACTTTCAAGTAACAGAAGAAAAATTTAAGGTTTTATTAAGTCAACGTTACAAGTTTCTTACGTATTATAATTTAGCTCTCAAAAATCATAAAATTCGTCCCAATACGAAGTTTCAAAATTAAGTTAAATCTATTATTTATAATAGTATTTGTATCATCTTCTAATGAGCTATCGTGCAACTGATCTTCAGACGTCACAGAAAATTCGGATTATAGAGGGTTAAAATTTACCTGTCACCATAACGCCCTATATTTCTTACCCTAACGAACCTAACGATTACCAGTTTACATCCATTCCCCCCGCAGAAACTAGTGTCCACCGTTAGAAAATATTACTCACTAAAATAGTATCCTACATGCAAAATTAAAATAGTTAAACGTTGCATTCTTCTAGACTCGTCACTAAATCTGAAAATAATTATTAGTAAAAAGCAATGCAGTTAAATATCGCACTCTTCTAGATTCACCACTAAATCCGAAGACAATTATTAATAAATTGCAATCTAGGTTCCTCATAGGTCAGCTCATATCCAGCTTGCATTTCCCATTTAAAATTTCTCTATCACCTTAAGTCTCCATGTTTCTTACCTGAATGAAACCTGACGATTATCAGTTTACATTCATTCCTCCTGCAAAAACTCACGGATCCGGCTTTGCTCCCGGAGAAATGCTACTTTTTTCCGCAAAACTACCTGAGTCGTTACGCGTAACGAATTACGCGACACAACGGCTTTCAAATCCGCAGCTCCGTAACCAACGACGATGGGGTCTAAAAAAGGAAAAAAAAACACATGAAGGCCCGTGTAAATTCACCTCGTTACGCACGAATGGTCCGTAACTTCATCGCTCTCGTTCCTTGCAACACGCGGTATCGGCCTGGTATCTGTGTAGCTCGGTAACCAGATATTGCGGAAAATTAATTACACACGCTCTCGACCGGTATCCCACTCGGCAATCCGGACGACTTTAATTAGTGATCTCTCTTTCTCTCTCTCTCTTTCTCGACAGTTCTTTCGCAGCATTAAATCAGCCAGCTTCTTGTCTTACACGTAAGGAAGAAAATTTCGCAATAATGTGAGAGATGCATCGATCCATGGGATATCCTATTGTAGAGATATATCATGAAGAGTTCAAGAACTCAGCCATGTATCATGCATCGTAATAATTCTTCTACTTTGAGCGTTATCCATTCGGAACCGTTCGAACTAACGTGATAAATAAACGTGTTTTTATTAAATTAGTATCTACTGGAATAGCTACTTGCTGGAAAAAGGTAGATGAGGCGTGAATGGTTAACCCCTTGCCTTACAATGACGTGTGACATACGTCACGCGGTGATTGGAATAAAAAATTGTGAAATTTTCCAAAAACTGTTAAATTGAAAATATCAGTAGATCGGGAGACGTTGTAATTATTTCTATTACTTATCTATATTGCGTTAACTCATATCTGGTATATAGAAAATCAATGATAGATTATTATTCCAATAATTAATTCTCAGTTATTGCGCGTTGAGTGACAAAAGAAATAGTGAGGCAACGGGTTAATATCTAATTGCAATTGACGTGGAATTATTTTGTTTGATTTGGCTGATTAGACTTGTAAAACAATATGAGTAGACTTTTAGAGTCGATGATATTATCTATGTCAAATTAACAGGTCACTTGTATTAACACTAAATCTACGGCCGCTAAATCTGATATATTTAATAAGTAAAATATATTAAATAATTTCTTTGAAAAAAGATGAATCAAATGGCAAAAATATCGTCAGTTAAGTAATTTGTATATTATAAGATACCCGTGAAATATTTACTGTGCTGGTTCTCTGTCGGTGCGAGCAAAATTTAAACAAAAGTAGGAACCCGTCAATTTGTTGCTACCGTAGATTTCATGTTAATTTGAATACTGTCACAATTGTGCAAATATAATTATAGTATTATTTCTTACGAACATATTACACGATATTAGTGAACATTTGTGATGTTGTTAATTTAAAAAATAACAGGGTCCAAAGACAACAACTTTTCTTTTATGCACATGCAACATCTGTGGACATCTGTTATGGATGTTATCGCATTATCTCAAAAGTATTATTCTTCTTTTACTTAAAAAGAAAAATTCCAAGCAAGGGCGTTGATTACGTATTCTCTTTGTGTTGAGGGAGTATTCATGAATGTCTCTTATCAGTTATTACACAGATGTCTCATGTTAATCCGGGATAATAATATCTCGCTTTAACGAAAGGGGTAGTTCTGATTCAAACGATAATTCTCCGATCAATCTCATAACGCTATGATTTTCTATGAATTTTAACATCAAAAATCTTTCCATTCTCTGTTAAAATAAAATAGCAAAAATATTCTAAAAGAAATACACAACCATTAATCGCACTTTGCCGCAATCACCCTCCCCAGTTCTACATTACACCCCAATCTCTAATGAACTACAATAATTCACCCCTACATAATTTATCCAACGCTACAATAAACCAGCCAACCAATTACACAATTAACAAAATCGTCCCCTACGGAATACCCCATATAATTCAATCTCCAAGAACAGTCCCTTCTCTTTTTGTTCAAAAATCGAACTAATACAATCTCATCTCCTCCAACCAAAACCTCAGACTCATTAATCAATCTTGTCAACAATGACAACGGTTTAATCCTTACAAATTCGGTGAATATTCACCGCAATACCTCTTCTTGCATCGCTTCATAATTAAACTGTAATTACGACATCATGACTCGGATTCTCCCGATCATCCCCTACGGTAAATACATTGAAAATCTTATCTATGGGAATTGGTCCAAGGAACGGAAGATATCCAGGGACCTAACGGTTTCGATTTTCTTACCGGTCTGCACTTGTATCGTTCGATTCCCCTTTTTATCAGGACAGAATGCTTCTTGGACACCGTAGGTGGTGCAGCACAGGGTGGAGGCTGATTTATGACCTTACCCAGGACGAGGTCCTTCGGGATAGCAAAAGAGAAGGCGGAGGAGAAAGAGGAGGCGAAGGAGGGATGGGAAAACAAGAAACACGAGTGAGGGGTAATAATAGTTTCTTGCAGTTCTACGGTACCAGGCGAGGGGGTGAAGGTAATCCCGGTGTCGCCATAAATTCCAATGATAATAATTACCGGGGCTCTTTGCCCACCTCTTTCTCTGACAATCCCGGCGAGTGTGCTTCCGACGCGTACCATCGCATAATTTTTGCTCGTGCAACGATGTTTATCAAAATGGAATCTGATTCCTGTGATTCTACGAGAGCGGTGAGATTAAATTGCCGAAGGAAAAACGAGATGGTGCAACCACCTTTAATTCCATTTAACTGTAAAACGTTCTCCTGGGTTTGCGAAAAGTAATGATGTTTCTCCTTTAAGTGACAGGGTGTACAATGATTTGCGATTGAATTCGAGAAGATGATACTTGACGGTGTTGCGATGAAATAGAATACGGAAAATGTATTGTTTGCGATCGTACATGGAATATCCGCATTGCGTCTACCTTGGGGTGGATTGCTGTGAAAATGTTATGTACATAAGTACGATTAAATACTGATAACGGTTGAGTTTTATTGAAGAAAAATATGCCAACGTAACAATAAAGTTATTTGTGTGGTACATCATGAAACAACTAAATACTGTGCAACAATGTTAACTCTGTAGTTTGAACTCGGAGCTGCATGGTGTGCAAATTTTACCACCCTGTATTTTTCATCTTTTGTAACGTTTAATAATTTAGCGGATTGGAAATAACAATAATATCCAAATTACACTATAATAAACGATTTAAAACAGAGCATAAAATAATAAAACAATACATTCTTCTAATAAAATAAAAAAAAACTAGAAAGGATGGAAACACGGATGCACAATTCATCACTTCAGTATCACAATCACTCAAGTACGAAAATTCAGGCTATAAAATAAAAATCAAATTGATTGCAAATATCCCACCTCACACTTTTTCCATATTACAAAGAAAACTTACAAAACTCACCCTTAATCAAAGCAACGTGAATATCAGCAAAGTTGAAAGCTGCCAGAAGCATCCAGACTTCAGTAAAAAAAAACAAAGGGTAGTAAATTAAATATAAAATGTTCAAATTCATTTCAAATATACGAATTCATACTTTTGACATATAAAGAAAAATTCCAAGATATCCATTCGGTCAAGACGAAACAAATCGTCACGAAGTTAAAGCGTATCGCAGGAAGAACATGGCAAATCAATGTATCCCGCCGGAAACCACGGAAACGTAAATTACGTTTCGAAGGGACGAACGTTCTAATTCGGCCGGCCACTCGCTATGTTCTGTATCGAGCGACGAGCATCACGGTACCGCTAGTAAATGGAGTTAGTTTCCGGAATACCTGGATGCTTCACGCACTAACGAGTTCCTGATGTTCCACGTGCCGCAATCTCGGACCGCAGCTTCGTTAGACGGAGATAAAGCGCTGCGGCAGCCGAGTGCAGCGATCGTCTGGAAATTGCACCTAAGGGCCACTTCTGGAGGATCCGTCAGAAATCATCCTGCCTTGTTAACTCTCTGGTGCATCTTACGTCGAATTCTGGATGGAGAATTTGAATGTTTGCCTTGACGTTTTAGAGATCTTCAGTATTTTTTTACTTCTTTCATCGTGCTTTTCTTTTATTTTCTTTGGGAGAATTGCAAAAAGAAATGGTAATTTTAACCCTTTGAAGAGTAGCGACGTATATATGCGGTTTGAGGAAAAATATAATCCTTTGGCTTACGATTTCTTTTCTGACTCATCGTGCAATGATTCAAAATTAATTCCTAGTTGAAAAGTTCTCTCTGATTTCTGATATTTTGTATAATTGAAAGTAATATTAATAGTGTAGAGATAATGAGATTGTTTTGCGAGCAGCTGATATTTTCAATTCAATAGTTTTTGGAAGACTTCAAAATTTGCTATTCGATTTTCACGTATATGATTGACACACTTTGTTGTAGGCTAAGGGGTTAGTTATAATTTATCGTCGCATATCATTTTAGGTATTAATAGTCTGACTTTTTGATTATACAGTAGTTTTGGATTGCTGAATAAATGATTAACTATCAATATTCCAAAGTGTCTGCGTCCTCAAATAGTTAATATGGGACAGAAGGGGCGTTATTTTTAAATATTTGGATATTTGAATCATTATTAATTATTTTTGTCACTGATGGCAGGGAGAAAAATAAATTTGATTAATTGGTGGAAAAGAAATTATATAAGATGGTATGAAATTTTAATACTTGGTTGGTAGCAATTCATTTTTGCTATTCGTGGAAGCAGGAAGGAAATACGATAAATTATAGATCAGTGACGGAATTATATTTAAAGATTTTTAATTTCAATATTGATGTTGTAGATGCTCATCTCCGTTAGATCGCTCAGTCTAATTAAAAAAGTAAATTTAATAAATTATAATCTAGGAAGGAGAGTGGATGTTCAAAATTGATAAAGCGAGTCGCCTCGTCCTTTACTGCAGAGAAAGTTAATTACACGAAATATGAAATAATTTTATATAACGCAACGTTTCATTTTTATTTCTCAGTTTCAAAAACAGAACCTTTTCATTTACGATAAAATTATTTTACTTGAAATGTCCACTTCGTAAAAGTAAAATATAATATGAAAAATTACAAAAATAATAGGCAAATGTTGAACTTCCTTCTTTTTATTCAATCGACAGAAATAATTTGAAAATTCACACGAAAATCTATGGAAAGATCTTGGGAAAGATTACACGTCGATACTCCGGAATAGACGCAGTAACAAAGGGCAACGCAGATACAATGTTGCGCAGCAATAAATCTCGACAGCATTGTTCGAGATGTAGAATGCTATGATACCTATGAGATTCTCGAAGGGTGAACATATCGAACATATCGATGCACCGGGTGATTCAGATACCACCTGTTTTTGAACTCGAATTCCTTTCGAAAATTAAATTCGATATTTTTTGATATTCAAATTATTACATACTTTCAACTAGCAAAAATTTTCTAAAAATTTATCTGTTTGATACAGGCTTATCAATAACATAGTATGATACTTTATCGTTAAAAAATATTTTATAAAATAGTATCTCACGTATGAGATTGAAATAAATAAATATTAAATTCTAAATTTATTCTTAGCAGAGAAGAGAATTATTTAAAAAATTGCAATGGAAGACATGAGCAATTACAAATCAAGTTCAATTAGTAACTACATTAACTTTTTTCATTCAAACTATAACATTAACACTAAATGTACCAACATAGTCGAAATGATTAATTGTCAACTTCTTCATTTTTCTATACTCATTTTCCTAAATGTAACCAACTTTATCATTCAATAATTTCATTCTATTATTCCTTTCTTTGTATCATTTTTATCAATTAACTTTAAATACACTGAATAAAACATGAGTAACACTATTATTAAAAGCCATCAATTTCACCCTAAGCAAATTAACACAAAAACCACCCTTTCTATGGTGAATTTCCCAATTATATTTGCAAGGTATAGCCTTATCGCAGCTACAAAACGCATGTCGTTCAAATTTCTGCCTAGTCAACAAAAAAATCGATGCAGTTTCAAATTTCAGTTTCATTCACATAGAAACAAATGCCGCAAACGACAGTTACAAAAATTTGTCCCTGAGTTTATGGTGTTCAGTATATTTATTGTATATTATAATTCAGTATATTATAATCATACGCATTGTTTATGTTTGTATTATACAAAAGTGATGTACCATTAGTGATAGAAGAATGCACAAATTATGCGCTTCTGAATGTCCTATTACCTTGGTACATGGCGATTACGAGGCATTGTCTTGATCTAATAGCACCGCGTTGGCATAATTAATAATACATCACCCATGCTGGTACGTATTTGGTGGCTGTCAGCAATATTCCATGGCACATCGGCTTCCTTGGTATCCGGCAAACTGCATTTACCCGATTAATCCAAAGATCATAGTGCGAGTCTTAGCCTAGTAATAATTACGTTACCAACGGATGCACCAGAGCTGTTTAACTGTAATGCAACAGGATGGCACGGTAACACGTAGAAATTTTCAAGGATTCGAAATTGGGTTTCTGTATTGGAAGAACTCGATTTATTGCTTGGACTTTAGTAGGATTGAAAAGACTATGTTGAGATTGAATGGAGGATTTCCTCTGTTTGTTTTTATTTAAGCGATTGGATTGAGAAGGGTGGATTTTTGGTTGGCGATTGATTTTGTTTGGAATAGAAAGTGGAGATAGTTGATGTAGTTAGGGAATTGTGTAGTTTTTAGTAAGAAGGTTTGTTTAAAAGTTAAAGATCAATTTTAATTTTAAATGTAATTTATTAACAATTTGGAAAATAAGCGACAAGTAGTATTCTAAATTTGACTAAAACTATTGAATAATATAGATTTAGTTTGAAATGTTAATAAAATATAGGTGGACTAACTAACGAGGTTTACGGTACTTAAGGGAGAAAAAATTCGGATTTATAATTAGTAGGCCGGTGTTCAAATTCTTCATTAACCCCCAGAGGATTTTTTCTCACTTAATGTATCACAGCCTAGGTGATTCAGAAACGTAAAACAACAAGTCATAAACAAAATTATAATGGTTAAACGAGTAGAAAAAGAATACAAAGATAAACCAAACACATTCCAAAGCATTCCCTCGACCACCATAACTCTCCTCAAAGTTTTATCAAGGTACATTAAAAAAAAAATAACTTCAACAATTTTCCTAAATACAATAACAATTATTTATCTCACAAAGTACAGTGAAAAGAAAATATTGCTCACATCATAGACTTGTTTCTCGGTAAGTTCTCCTTGAAGATCGCAGTGTAAATTTCATCCAAGAGGAAAGCCGGAAGTCCAAAGTTCACCGTCCGTAGTTTCACGGGTGACAGTTCTGTTAGCGAAAGGACATCGTATTTAGAAGATCTACGTATACATATCTCTCTGTCCACACGAAACCATCACAAACTCGGTCAAGGAGCATCGAGGAAAACACTCGGTTACGCTCACGTTGTGAAACGAGCTTGAGTAGGAGAGAAGTGGGTACTTTAGACTCGTTTAGGTTCCTCGTCGTTGCTCCTTTACTCGTAATATCCCTCGAATATCCACGGGAAGTCGCAACGGTCTGCGCTTCTGGAGAAATACCACCTCATTTTTCCAGCGTGATCATTCGCTTCATTAAATTTATCGGACCACTTTCCTCCGAGGCTACTCTTGATTTCTGTCAAGCTTTTCCATTCCAAATCTTTATGTAGCTTCTTATTAACCCTTTGAGGACGACGGGCGAATATATGCGCCCTGAGAAAAAATTGGTTATAGTTTGTCGTTGCATATATAAACGGTTAGAGTTGAAAAATTAAAATGTAATCGTTGAAATATTATTTTACAAAGAGTAAATTTCAACTTGTATACATTAACAGACTGTCTTTCCGATGAAAAAGTGTTTTTTCATCGCTAAATAATTTATTGTTTGTCGATATTCAAAAATGCCTCCGTCCGCAAAGGGTTAATGATTTAAAAAATGGCTCACCCTCCGAAAATTAATCGCTTCATTGTAATAAATCAGAGGGAGAAAAATGACTAAAAATTATAATTGTAGTCAAATTTGAAGAACATTATATTAGGATTTTAATATAAATAATTATTGCAATACTGATATTGACTAAGGATATTTAATAAATCAGCTACTTTGTCACTTGCAAGTGTACAATATATGAGAATAGTTAAAATTAGATTTACGGAGTCAATTTGACTCATTAATAATTGAATTACTATATTTATATAATATATTCGTTAGTTAATTTTTTAATTACAAATCTTTCATTTTAATTGAATTGGAACTATTTTCTTTGCAAAAAACTTCAGTTTTCTTGTATGAGTGAAAAATTGATATATCAACATCCGTAAATCTAGTGTTAAATTAACTACATAATAGCTAATCATCATTAGTTTTTATTAGAGTATATTGATTTATTTTTCCATAGGAATTACTTCAACAATTCAATAAATAATTCGAAATTATATCACAATGTCAAATAAATGGGCAATTGAAGAATTTCTATCAGGAAAATTTCAATTTCGGTATGAAAGAAATTAATTTTCCACTTTGCCATCGTAATCAGCATACGATTCTTTTTTTTCTACGTTCACGTGATTATTTTATAAACATTGAACTCACGAAATGTAACATAAATTACGATCGGGTCGAGTAATTATCTCGTCCTATTCCCGTGCTGCGAGGAGAGGACGGCAGCTCGATGGGGTCGGGGTGTTAACGAACCGGACAATGAGTAGTCACGGTTCGTTAGATACTCAACAACCAAATAATTAGCACGTGCATTCGAATTCCCATGTGCCTGGATTTTGGATTCAGGATCGCACCTTTCGACCGTGACAGAATTTCAACGTTGAAATATCTGCTACATTCACACGTCACAGGATACATAGATATACATTTTATATCAGCATTCGTCTCTTTTGTCTTATCAAGGTTCAGTTTTGTCCTTCGACCACGGAATTTCATATAATATGAGGACGTGCACAAAAGACAGACATTTCCTTATCTCTTCGGTTCCCGGAGATGGTTTTGACTGGTATTGTGCTCGCGAATAAGAGTATTGACAACTACGCAATATCCGCATGACAATGGGGGCACAAAGCACACGAAGAATGGCGGGAAGAGTGGAATATTTCGAGGTAATGTCCTTGGGTGAATTCTATGAAACAATCTCTTGAAAGCTCTTCAATTAATTTTTTTATGCTACGACATTCTTAAAGTTGATCAGGAAATCTCACTTATTTCTCTCTCATGGTGGATTCTTAACATTAAAATTACTGGCTTTATATCTATTATATTTAAATATATTAAATCAGTACTTTGGAAAAAAAAACAATCCAGGGGTGAGAAAAATGATCAGTTGAATAATTTAAGTTTTATAGGACGTGGAGAATTTACTTTGTGGTTCCATTTTCAATTTGGAGAATTTACAAAAAAAATGAGTAATTAATAAATTATGAGAACATAATGAAATTAAATTTATTCTGTAAATTTGGAAATCAATTATTCCTTTAACACTAGAACTACCAAACCAGTCATAATGACTGGTACACAATTTTTTCAGAAAATTCTCCAAGTTTACATAAGAGTCATAGAATAAATATTCTACGTTTATATCAATAAACATAAATCACCCAATCGATTAAATTTTCCGCCGCTTGATTCCCCCTTTTTCAAAGTACTTATTTCATTTATTAAAATATGATAGATTTGAGGCCGGTAGTTCTAGTGTTAAATAAATTAGCAACAATTTTTTCTAAAACTTAGATACCTCTGAGGGGTACAGCTCCAGTGCAAAAATCGAACTATATATTTTTTTAGCTGTTAAGTATGGTTTTTTCCTTTATCCTTTTTGTACATGGTTAAAAATCTAGGACGATAAGAATGAAATGGTTTGGCAGTTACGTATGGGGATGAACCAGAACGAATGAAGTTTGAAACGAAATTTCAACGATTCTATGAATGTTGGAGTAACATTGGAGTTGTAAGTTTGTCAATATTGCCAGTGCATGCACAATTCGTCATATTTCTCTGAAGCTAATGAAAATCCCTGGCATTCTCTTCGAAACTAAAATTGGCTAATCCGATTTTCCACGAAATGCCCACGGAAAATCTAATGAAAATCCACCCTCTTGTACTCGTGAGTGTTTGTTTTGTTTCGGGCACTAACATCGGCAAATTGGAAAACGCTGTTTATGAAACTAACTTTAGTACGAGCTTTGCAGACTATCTCGACTTCATGAAAATTTCGCGACATGTGAATCTCATTGTAAAATCGACTCTTCTCTTCCGAAGGTTCTCCAAATGGAGTCTAAAAAGCACCGAGAATTTTCTAAATAATTCTTCGTCAAGAAATCTCTTAGCGAAAGATGCAACATCAACATTAAGTCCTGAAATAAAACTAAGTCGATAGAAAAATTAATATTTCATAACATCTCTTCTTCATAAGAGAAAAACTATATTAGATACACTTTAACAGAGAATAACAAAGTTAACACTAAACCTACCAAGGCGGTCAAAAGACCGATACCAAAATATTTTCTAAAAATGATCTAAATTAATAGAGTAGCCATGAAGTAAATATTCCACTTCTATCTTACCAAAGCAAAATGAGTCAATTAATTATCTTCTTTATCTCTCCACTTCTCTTTGTGTAAGGTCGTTATTGAGTATATTTACATTTTAGTAGATATAACGTTGGTAGGTTTAGTGTTAATAAACAACGTCGACTTTTTTATTTGACTTAGAGCATGTATCACAGCAGTGTCGAAGAGTTTTTCAAAGGTCCGAGGAAAGTTCGAAACTCGGTTTCACCGTGGAACTAAAAAAGAGTTTAAAATGGAGGTATTAAACAAAATGCTGACGCGCCAAGGAAGTGATGTACTCCCGGAAGTAGAAGACTCGAGGATGAGGTTGAAGCAGGTGTGGGTTTATGCAAGACAAGCATTTCGCCGCATAATTTCAGTCTTAAAGTGCACTTTATTAAAATAACAACCATGGAACAAAGTTAAGTCACTCGGGTTAGGTCGATCTTGAAGCTATGACTTGCTACTTGCCACGTCTCCAGTTTATTACAAAATAGTATAAAGATTGTAATATATACGAGTTTTGCTGTTCTTTCAACGTTAAAGAAGAGAAAAGTTTGACTTTTCTTCAATTAGAATTAAATAATTTAATGTTACATTAACTTATACGATATAATAATATATACTTTGGTCAAATCTGGTCCCCTGTTTTTCTTTGGCAAAGTACACCGAACGTCGACATCTGTAAAATTGATGATATGGAATATAATATTTTGTGTTGAAACACAAAAATAGCAACAATGTTGAATATGAAAGAGGATAAACACGGACAATAGCTATATCGATTTAAGAGCTCGAAATCTCAATTAATGGACTTGCAATAAAATCTCAAAATTATCATTAAATACATCATAGCCTCAATAATTCGAAGCTCACTTCAAATAATAATTCCAGTTAACGTCAACAAACATGAAAAAATTTTTTACGTACCTTGTTTTTTGTTGCCCTCAATATGTTATAGTCATTTTACTTAGGATTCATTTGTTTTATGATATATTAAATGATAATTTAGGAAAACATTTGCGAGAAGTGACAGGTGTATTTGAATACTCTCGTTTTTAATTAGACTGCAAGTTCTAATTTTTTCATTGTAACTCACTAATAGCCTATTTTTATTGCATTTATGTCCTCTATCCACATTCAAATGAAATATTACATAATATTTACCTGTAATATTTGGTATATTGTACGTCATGCTGTTTCATCACCTTCAAAATATCTTATATTTATCGAAATCGATAGAACTCAAGAAATCTCTATGCACTTGAGTCACCGATGGCACAGTTATCCCTCTGTCAAGTTGTATGTCCAACTTTTGCTCCAAACTAAGAGTAAACTTCGATAAATTCTCTTTCTTCGACTTGGAGAAACGCTTGGAATTTTTCGACCGACTTTGAAACACCGGAGCCATCTCTTTCGTTTGTTTCTCCGTGAAATTCACCGATCTGTACTCATTATTATGCTGTTCCCTCAAAGGTATTTCAACTTTGTGCGAAATATTCGTCATAAATCTGCGCAAAAGTAGCTTCTTCGTCGGTAATTCGACCGAGATCGAATCAACGGAACCGGAAACCGTTGTTGTACAAATGTTCTCCGTTTTGATCTCCGAGACCACCTTTTCAATGTTCTGCTCCGACGAAATAGCAATTTTTAACGTATTGCTCTTTTCTTTTTTCTTCTTGGCATTCTCGATGGTCAAATTTTTGTTGGATAGTTTTTTTAAGTATGATTTCAATTTACTATCGCTTAAGAAACTTATAAGTGGAATATCCTCTATATCGATTCCTCTGCAAGTCACCGAGTAGTTCATCCTCATTTTTCTTAAGTGCCTTGTGTGAACTCCTTTGAACAATCTTTCATTCACTTGGATATTATATTCCGTCACTTTTTGCTTTAATCGTGCAGATCTTCTTAAAGTATTTGAGTCATTGAATTCGATAAGATCTTTGGTGATTTTGTATTTTGTCCTCGATGTAACTGTATTTGCCCTTTGTTTTGGATGACTTAACTCGCAGTGAACATAATAATCGCCTTTATTGTTGAATTCTTGTCCTGTAATGGAAATGTGTCGTTTTTATTGAGATTTTGTTTTGTGGTATGCAGCCAAATTGCATTTTTTTATGGATTTTACATAGATGCATATTTTTATATATTGAAGAAAGTATAAAAAATTAAAATATATTTCAATTACAGTAAATACTGGATAAATGCACTGAATTCGGGACCGAAACAGTGCAGTTACGAAGTGGTGGTTTCTTTTTTGTGTTTACGTTCGGGCTCCAGCCGAGCGTGAACTTAGAAAAGAACAGACAGTAGAAGAAACAGAGAGGTCAAAGCTACAGGGGGACCGGCCCGAACGTGTCGGTGACGCAATACTAATTGGAGATTTAAACTTTTCCATTTTTGATTTTTTTCTTGTTGAGAACATCGCTAACATATTTGTGGCATTTTTCTGATTAAAATGATACCAAACACGACATAGTTTGAGCAATATTTACTTAATATTTAATTCGTTTACCTTTTATTTAGGAAACTCAAACATATCGTGTTTGGTATCATTTTAATCAGAAAACAGTCACAAATACATTAGCGAAGTTTTCAAAACAAAAAAACAAAAAATGGAAATGTTCATGTCTCCAATTAGTATTGCGTCACCGACACGTTACGATAATATCATTTTACACTGCCTTGTCGTCGAACGTCAAGGTTCGACCGAGGGGGATCCCCCTATGTGGAGGGGATGGCCGCGATGCATTTATCCAGGGAAATCTCTTGTGCATTTATCCACGGATTACTGTAAATAGTTGGACAGCTATGTATATTGTCTATGACTATTTAAAATGTGAAGGATAATGGTTAATTATGTTTTAACACGTAACTGCCTTTTGACCGATTTGACCTATGACTGATGCTTACTTCACAATCGTAGAATTTTATTGATATAAAGATTTTCATATAAACATAGTATTTTTGGAGTAATTAGCACTGAATTTCCAAAGACAATACAGAGACAGGGAAATAAATATTGATTGATAGAAATGGTTACATTAAGCAGAAGAGGCATAGAAAAATGCAGAAATAAAAGTGTCAAAAACTTTTGGAATTTTTCACGGACATTAACACTAGATTTACGGAGCCAATTTTGGCTCATTTAAAATTTGATTGGTATATATATATAGTATATTGGTTGGTTAATTTTTTAATAATAAAGCATTCATTTAAATTTGTTTTGGAATTAGTTTTTTTGCAAAAAAACTTCTATTTTCTTGTATGAGTTCAATTGGCTCACCTTAGAAAAATAGGTATAATCAACATCCGTAAATCTAGTGTTAAGAATCAATCATCTTTACTGCCTTGGAAGATTTAACATTAAAAATCACTGAACAGGTCATTTACGAAGAAGATGAAACCAATATTGAGCATCTATCGAGGTTTATTATTGGAACACTCCGAAAGAAGGTGGGCCTTCATTCAAACAGAGATAAATAAATAAATAACAGATGACGAAGAGTTGTTCCTTTTTCTCTACGATTTCTTATTTCAGTTGTATCTGAATTGTGCCGGTAATTGTAACAATGTTACAAATCATTTATTACTCTAAAAAGAAATTTTTAATTTCATCTCAAAGTATATTTCATTCTCTTTACCTTCTCGATTTTATGCTCCATTAATTTTTATCTTTTGAACTAAATAGTTGCACTAAATTGTAATACACGATATTCCAATTAAAAATGTTTTTAATTCAAAATTCAATTGTTTTCCGCATCACCAGCATAATTGCCAAGATCTCCGTAGACTCAAAAGCTAGTATTCAAAACTTCGCCCTTCATTCCAGAAAATATACTGCTTCCACATTTTAACAAATTAAAAATTCCGTATTTAAAGAACCCAAAAAAATGTTCGCATAGAATAGATGGAAATTCAGCATGCACATCAGAGAAGTGAAAATAAAATTGTGCTTACAATTGCCAGAGAGATAGAAAAAAAATCTGCTTACGCAGAAACTAATTTTCATGCGAAGATACTAATTTCGAGAAATATATAAACGAGCTATCATTTAAAATAACACTTGCTGTACTCCGTTGACAACGAATTCGTACGATTATTTGCCGAAATTGTTTAAGAAACATAGAGAAACGTGAAAAAAGTACGGTTGCACGACGGACCAGAAAAAAACGTGATACGTCGTCTGGTCGTCTAGCCTCGTACTTTTATAATTAATGCGTAATTACCGCAACAAACACGATGTTTTCGTTTCCTGTGGATTCTCTCTTCGTGGCGTAGCACGTTGTATTCTCGGTTGCTCTCGTATTTGCAACCAGAGCATGTGTAGACAGTCCGCACTTTTCCACACTTTTTTGACACGGCGACGACGTTCTCGTGCGCGCTTCTGAAATTACGTATTATTTATTGTCCGTGCACGCTACGTAGCCGCGGAAAAATGTCGCTTTAAATGAAGAACGTGATGGCTTTATTCGTGATCATGCGAACGTGACACAAAACCAAGGTATCTGGGTTAAGGCAACGTTAAAAATAAAAAAACTAGCTCGGTTTATCGCTTTGTATCTGTTGCCAAAGACGTTCACTTTCGATTGCTTCTTTCACTTAACTATTTAGTTTTTAATGTGGTTTACCGAACTAAGGTGATTATGTATTTAGAGAGTTTATTTTATAAATAGTTAGATAGATTTTAATGATTATTAGCTGGGTAAATGTTTTGATTCCTGAAAGTCATTTGAAGAGTTGCCATATGATTCTGAGTGTAGACAGTGATGATTTACATTGATAAGAACGTTTTGTATTGTTGTTGCTTCGGTGTCATTATCTATTCTATCAGTTATTTATTTTGGAGTGATATATCAATCAGAAACACATTATGGAATTGGAAAAGTTCTAGATATTCTAAAAAATATTCCTTAAGTTACAGTAATAATTTAATACTCGTAATGAGAATGCTATTGTTTAAAAATAAATTGCAGTATCAGTTAGAAAAGTTTCAGTTATTGAATTTCAACATCAGGTAGCAATAATATTTGGCTCTTGCAAACGTCTAGCACCGAACAATTTCCATTTTGCAACACTACTCATTTACGGTGTTACGTTTAACAGATGCGAACTAGTTAATTCTTTTAATCACTGTTTAATAAATAATTATTAACTCCAAATAACAATGACACCTAATTCTTGTAGACGTCAAACACCCAACAATTTCTATTTAACAATATTATTTACGAAGCTACGTTTAATAGGTGTGAAATAGGTAAGTCTTTTAACCACTACTTAATAAATAATCATTAACTCCAAACAACTGTAACACTTGATTCTTGTAGACGTCAAACACTGAACAACTTCCATTTGGCGATATTACTCATTTACGAAGCACCGATCAACAGGTGTAAAGTAGCCGATTCTCTAATAATTAATAACAATCACCAATAACACAGGTAAAATTTAAGCCGATTTTTATGGAGTACATTGCAACTTCTTACACTTTTTTAACTCCTCTTGAACTTCTCATTTCAACGTTACAATATTATGCCGATGTCAACGGCACGCGTTCTGATAATCGACTGAGGCGGTAGCAAGAAAGTTCAAAGGGAAGGATGACGTTTGACACCATCGATACTAACGCACGTGCGTCCATAAGACGATGTTTTGTTTCCCCTTCGTCTTCGCCGAGCTTTGTTTGATTTAAGCCGGCAATAAGACATTAAAGATACTCCATTGTCGCAGTTTTGCGAGTGAAAGTTAAAATGATGCCGCTTCTTGGAAAATTGGTTTATCTTTACCGAGAATTCTTTCATCCTTTGCGCTGGTTTTTAGTTACTTTTTTATATGGGGGAGATGGCTTCGATTAATGGAAGTATCTTTTTATAGCAAGCTCTTTGGAGTTAGTTTTTGATGAATTTGAAATTTGGTGATTTTTCTATCGCACAGCTGCAATTAGTTGTTGGGTGGAGTTAGGAGTTTATTTGGGAATTAATTGTTTTGCGGAGTCGGCAACCGAAATCAATGATATTCTAGTTTATTGAGAAGTTGATAAGGATGATAGTAACAATTGAAATATGTAGGAATTTGCAATTTGTTAATTAAATTTTTTAACGTTGCTGTTTCAGGAGAAAAAAAATATTGGAGAACCGATGTGGTAGTTAACACTATTCCTACCACGAATTTCTGTATACCTATTTCGACAAAAAGGTGTCGAAAGATGTGTTAATAAGTTGTAATTTTCTACTTCTATAAATTGAGATGACACTTTAAAGTTTACGATTTTTTTTTATAAAGTGTCATATGTAATTTGTAAGTGGTATATTATTGATGAGCGGTTTATGGATGGACTGCACTTGTCGTGGAAAACTGAGAGGTAGATTTTCGAAACATTTTCAGCGCCGTTCGGTTCGTGGACGTCATGCATTTTAAGTGGTACCCATCTGCTAAGAGGTTGTACGGCTCGAATTTCGATGGGGGAACGTTGTTCTCGAATAATAATCAGTGTTAATTGCAAACGTGCGTAATTGTCTGCCGTCTCCATAATGCGATCACGAGCTACCTCCTGTTGTAATGGATCCAGCCTCTTTTTATTGTTCTCCATTCGATTTCAAAAGCGCATTGCAATACTGCAACGCCATTTTCCTGTAGATTTAATCCTAATGGCTTTCAAGCGAATTACACTTTTTCTACGACTTTTACGGGATCTTCGTGTGTTCGAATTGAGAGATAATAACATTAAATGGACTTTTACCATGAAAACACTGATCAAATACCGATCATCTTAAACGTGTACTGGATTTTTTAAAAAGTTATTCAAATCATTACATCCCCATCATTCAAAAAGATGTCCATCTTCGCTTAAGCGCCAAGTACATTTCTTCATCTCGACAGCTTTAGGCAAAAACTCATTCTTCAAAACTCATATCATTATTACACAGTCATTTTCTTCACGTTGTTCGAAAGTCAAGACATTAAAGAACAAGTAGAAATAAGACTCATCGAGATTGACTAAAAAATAAACGAGATATTTAATTTCAAAATCAAAGACATACCATTTTTGGAAGCGGCTGGTATAACTTAAGCTTTCAATTTTAATGACTTCAGATTTTTTCATTTCATTGCTGAGTTTGTCTGCAACTAATAAATTTCAAATTTTCCTATCCTATCATTTATAAATAAGGAACAATATTAATATTACCCTGCAAAGAAATTCTTCGTTATATCATAATTATTGAACATTTCCCAGAATGTTATATTCATGTTACCAACCAACATAGGAGACGTCATCTAAATTAATTCCTATCTGAATGAAGATCACAGTCCGATTCATGATTCCATCCAAATTAGCCAACTAATTAGCATTTCAGCAACATGGCAAATTCGTATGAAACATCCTGATAATCAAAGATGTAATCAACGATCGAAATATGTACTAGTAAACGTTCATATTGATTAACCGATAGAAATTACAGAGTAATACACGTTCGTGAAAACGACACGAGAGGTATATCAGCAGATTTCGTGTTGCAGTCTCAGTGTCATAAGTCATTTCGATTAAATACTAGCGTGGCAATGTCCATAAAGTAAGTACAAGTAGAACAAGATAGAGATACGACGATGTAAGGTGTAAGCAGTACCTGAACAAGTATATATCGTGCGCTGCACCCGCCCTACTCGTAAAAACTGAACTACTCGATCTTGAGAGAAATAGTTCTAGGCAAGCGAACCCTGCAACCGGCCAGTGAACCCACGACCTCGAGAGTCGAATACTTCTCCTAGATGCGATACAAGTCGCAAAGATCCATCCCTATCGTAAAAACTGGACTCTGAAGGAGTGAGGATCGAGGCTGCATGGAATCACTGTAGAGTATTGTACACTTTGCCTGTTCAACTTCTCGCGCTTGGTCTTGTTATCTCTACTGTATTTAATTATTGATGGTATCTAGACTAGTTCGTCGTGTTATTATTTCTTGTGAAACTATTAGAGGGCAAACTATATTATTATTCTAAGGCAGGAGATTAGCAATCTTTTTTTTTTTAGTGAGGAGCTATTCTTTAAATTTATTTGAAGAATTTTGGAATGCAATGTGAATATTGAATTGGAATAATATGAGGTTAAATTTCATTATTTTATGCACCTTGGTACTGTTTTTTTGCAATAACTACTCCCATATTAACGGTCGGAGTGAAATACGAGAGGGGAGGGTGAGGTTACAATGGGGCAACGGATAAGTTTGTTATTAACTAAATTTTAAATTTAAAATTAAGTCTCTCAATGTATGGAATGAATGTTGTGTGTTAGTTCTTAAGTATCGAATGCTCGACGCATTACTGTCAGAAATCTATCTCTTCCGGTGCGAGATGGATAATGAAAGTACAGTAGATCAAGAAATTTCGTCTGACACATTCTCCTATTCATTCCGTCGTTTAAATTTGTAAAAACAAGAGGAAAATGTGCTACAAGAAAGACAAAATGTGATGGTGAATGGATGGCTATTTTTTTGGGTCCCAGTTGCAGCATCCTCCACGTGGTGGGACCTGGGTCGTTACTGCTCGCAATGATTTGAGCTCTCTAGTTGTATGCCACTTTCCTCACATTGAAAGCAATAACGGGCTAATTCGCTGCGAATTCAGGAAAATCTGAAAGTTTTCATAAATTTTTCCTCCATTCTCCATTTTAAACATACTGTTTTAAATGTCACAATCGTTGGATATATTTGGCAAGTAGAATAAAGGCATCACATAAACTTACAATTAGTTTCTTTCTTCCTATTCAAAATCTTTTTATTCTAAGTTACTCTCAATTAGTTAGTTAGTTTATCTTCTGTTCGAATGACGTGTTCGTACATCGATGCATATTTTCGCGACCATAATATGCATGGTCAAGACTCGGCCGCGCGCATGACCGTACTCCGCCTGACTTTGAAATCTCTCGGAGCACAAAAAATATTTCGTTAATTCTTTCCATTTCCAATTTATTTAGTACTATAACTACTATTTATTTTTTACATGAACTACACTCTTTCCTGATTAAAAGGATATAAATATCATCCTCCTACGACTACCAGAGATACGAAAATTCAAAGGGAGGTCTGCTCCAGTCCCATGGCCGCTCAGAACCATTGCCCTGGTCAACCCAAGAAACGGACGCCATTGGATTTAAAGTTAAGTATATATAGCACTGACTTCGCCCAGTTTTCGTTTTATCGGACGTTAATCTTTCTTTTCCTCGCCGGACGAAAGAGTTTACTTTTAATCACACAATAGAACGTAATGGAGATTTTTCATTACACCTCGATGCGGTACAATTATCCGAAGGCCTGACGTTCTCGCGCAGCATTTATCAAGTGGGCAACGAGAAACGCCTGATTTCCCAAGTGAGTTTACAGTACCAAGAACTGTATATAGATAGACAGTACTTTGCCGGTATCTCTAGAAACGTACGTACGTATGTACATCACTTTTCGCAAGCAGACAATATTGTTGCACTACACTTCCTTCGCGGTAACCTGTTTCTCCTTACCGTTGACTCGCCTTTTAAGACTGCAGCCTTCCTCTCTCGTACATCCACGAAAATTATTCAATCTTTGATTTATCACCGGATATTTTATTTTAATCGACGAATTATCGATACAATTAATGATAAAAAAATTTTGTTATTAGTAACTTTGTAGCTAGATATAGGAATATAGAAATATCAAAGTCGAGGATGTCGATGTAGAATCGTAGAGGTTACTTTTGGATAATATTTTATTAATTTTAATTAATCTTTATACCGAATACTTATTTTCACATTAATAAATTAATTTTTTTTAAGAACAAATTGCACGTAAAACTTCGTAGCAAGTTTCAGAGCAACTTCTTTTTATAATCATTAACACTATAACGAATAAAAATGTTTTAAGGAAAGAAATAATGGGGGCAAAATTATTGTACAATAGAGTTACTTACGCTTAGCAAAATAGGCACAGAAAAGTGAACAAATTGGCGCGTTAGAAAATTAAAGAATTTTTATTTTCCATATAGAATATCATATACAAATTTTTTTTATTTCACCTCTAAAACCAGCTGCCACACCGTTACACTCTTTAATCGAAACATCCATAAAACTTCAAAACAGATATCAGAGAAACTTTGACTCCGAATAAAATCGTTCCGATACTCGGATAGATCTAAATGAGACATTCGTTACAAGATATCGGAATCAGGTTGAGGAATATCCTTCATCATCGACAGATCTAATTTCATCGGAGATACCAAAGTTACAAGGAATATTCATCTGCGTGCACGAATCGTCCTTGCTCATTTTCCCACCCTCTCATCGACAGGTAGAGAGAGAGGGTGGGTAGTAGAAGGGCAGATTCACCGCGGGAAAGGTAGGAAAGAATTATTATGCGAAAAGTTCGTGCTCCTCGTTTCTTCCCTGATGGACGATTAAAACTTCCACCGTCGAATTTACAAATTCCTTCGGGGGCTCCGACGGCAGAAGCATTAGTTCGCCTCGCCTAGCCAACTTAACCGAGCCCTACCATTACCGACCTCGAATTAGAATTTAAATCTGCGGAACGGCTCGCTCCTAATGGCTCGATTTCTTTCGTCACGGCTACGAGCATGGAGAACTGCCCCGGGACAGTAGACCAGCCAGTTTTCCTTCGTGCGTACGAACCGTCAAATTGTCCCGCAAATTTAGATCTCGTAAGTGGATGGAATTTCACGACGTGTCGGAGTTAGGGTGGAATGTGTTTTGAAGGAGAAGCGTTTGATCCTGAGGTCTTCAAGGGTGTTCAAGTGGTAGCTTTGAGGAGAAATGATCATAGCTGTTAACACCTTACGGTGTGTTTTCTTTTCTGACCGTTTAACACTAAACCTACCAAGGCGGTCATAATGACCGATTCTCAATTTTTTCAAAAAACTACCTAAATTGATAGGGGAGCCGTGAAGTAAAAATTCTACGTCTACCATATCAAGCCTAAATTAGTTAATTAACTAATCCTTTCGCTTCTCGATTTATCTTTTTCCAAAGTAGTTGTTCAATAAATTTAAATTTTAGTAGATATAACGTCGGTAGTTTTAGTGTTAAGCTAAGGGTTTGGCAACTTGTGTTCATTTTTTATCCATGTTGTAAAGCGTAAATTACTGAAAGGTAATAAATCTAAGGATAGTTGTTGGGTCGATTGAATAATATTGATTTTATGAGATGGAAGTAGAAATATTATTGGTTCGGTTGTCTATTAATTTGGAGGATGTTTGAAAAAAATTTTGACAGAACATTTTAATGTAGATTTAATAGTATAAATAATTAAATGTTTATTAACAGGTTGAATGCCACCGATGTTTCCCTTATTTCGTCATTTCTACTGAAGTGAAACTTTTTTTATGAAAATCACATATTCATAAAACAGAAATTTTAAGGACACTGATTGATCAGTGTTTAGCAGATCTTCATCTTCTTAACGCCAAAATTTAAATATTCAATATGTTAGAAAATTCATAAATATTGCAATTCAAACGTAACATAAAATTTCATTCAATTCTATTGCACCGGTCACCGGTGACCCCCATGGCACTCAACCTGTTAAACAATAAGATCTATGAGATTTGCGAGTCACAATTCCGATGGTTCCCAGCTTTTCTAATAATTGGAGCTTTTAATTAGTATTAGATTCGTAAATATGATAAATAAATTTGTATGAAGAAATTGGTATTTCGTGTAATTAAAAAGTACGAACAGTGGATCAAGATTTTTCAGTAGAGCAATACTTTCGTTAAGTCGTTGATGGTTCGATCGGGTTTCACGAAAATAATTGGTTTATCGAGATGATTAAAAGCGGGAAAAACAATACGGGATTTTCCAGCTGAGAAAACTAGGCCACGAGTTGTGCAATGTAACTCGTTTTATGTAAACGATGCAAATTGCATATCCCATTTATTCAGAACAGTGCGGTACCACCAATTATAACGCCTTGTTTCGATTTCGATTTTCCGAGACACTTGTAATTAAGAAAAATTAATGGCAACATTCAAATTCGTTGCATAAAGTATCATGGAGTAACAGATACCCATTAAACACTGTGCTTTCATTGCAAACAACTTCGACAATTGTATATTCTATCATGCTCGAAATCGACCTTGACCCAATAACTATTCAATCTCTCAAAACTGTTACAATACTGATAAAACTAGACAAACACGCCGGTCTACATAATTAAATCTCTACCGTTAAAATACTCATTGTCATTATTTCACTTAGTTGCCGTAAGTTTCTTTCTACATGATATAAGTATCGTAACCACACTGGATAAATTTTCTATAATCTGATTGTATGTCTTTATCATTTATGAAGTCAGGGATTAAGATATCACGGAAGTTTATAACGAGATTTGGAAAGTTTATAAGGATTATGTTGGTTAAAGCGATAATGACTTGGATCTGCAATAAGTGGGCTCGAGAAATAAAAATAAAAATATATATATAATAACTATTACTAATAAAACTCATGTTTATAATTAGTAGCTGAAACTTCCAATTACTAAATTTTTTAGTCAGTTATCACAATTCGCAATTCACCAATTAGTACGTCAAACTTCAATCTATGAAATTCTTCAATCAATTCTTACAATTTGCAACTCCTCAATTAGTAGGTAGAACTGTAAATTACAAAATTCTCTAATTAATTTTTACAATCCGCAACTCCTCAATTAATAGGTGAAACTGTAAATTACAAAATTCTTTGATCAATTATTAGAATTCGCAACTCCCCAATTAGTAGGTAGAACTGTTAATTACAAAATTCTATAATCAATTTTTACAATTTGCAATTCCCCAATTACTACGTCAAACTTCAATCTATGAAATTCTTCAATCACTTCTTACAACTCGCAACTCCCCAATCATCAAAACAAATCGTTCAAACCACGTCCCACGCTTCTCCGTAAGCATAAAGCCTTAATTGTACGAAAATCAATTCCCAATCGCTCGAAATCCCACGTAATGCCGTAACCACACCAATCTTTTCTCACGCAAAAATTCTTCAACCGCGCGGTCACCGGCCGCCGCATGCGTCGCGAAAACTTCGCGAATACTCGCCAATTTTCGCCATACCTCGGCAAACTGGTCGGAAAGTGGGGAGATATCACGGTCGAAGGGGAAAGATAGCGTAGTCGTGCTCCGCGGTACGAACCGAGAGGAGGGACGAGAGGGTGTCGGATCCGCGTGTCGTTGATAGCAGCGTTGGCTAGCAGGCCGAGTCAGCTCGACAGTCGAAGCCGGCCTTTCGGCGTGCGACTATCGGATCTCGCGAGGTCTCGTCGATTTTCATCGTTTTCCACAAATCCCTGCTATTATCATCCGCTTAAATTTATCCGATAACGTTCATTCTCGACGAGGATTCCTGTGTCGTACACCCGGAAAATCTGTGCGCGTCTTCGGACTCCATTTCGCGGTTCGTGTTCTTATTAAAAGGAGAGACAATTTTTGTGCGTGATTGCAAAAGCTGTTTTTACAAACGTGTGCCAAGTGTGCTCATATGTGAGGATGCCAGAGGGTACGTGCAATACGGAGATCAATGAACACAGCAAGGACAACGTTCTTCTGCAAGGTCAACAGTGTAAGCAATTCTTTGTAATACCGGCGAGTTTCTCACGTATCGTACGATACAGTTCGTTTGACTTTGTGCCGTTTAGATTGTCGCATTAGGAGATTAGTTAAATTTATCGTGGAAAGGAATGTAGGTACCAATTGGAGCGTACATTTTGGAGCACGTACCTCGTGAGTCACAAGTTTAAAGGGCGAACGACGCTCGCTATTGACGCGGTTTGTTTACACGTCGAGCACGATCTTGACGTCGTTGAAGGTAGGGCAATGCGTGAACAATGGTAGACGTTGAATGAACGTCCTCGAGGCTGTTCCTGGAATTCTCATTCGGAACTCGTCCGATGTTTGTTATGATTCTACGTTCCTTCGTCGTTTGTGGTAATTCTTACACTTGTATCGTTAGAAGTGATGTCGATAGTTTGCGGAGGGTGGAAATTTATGTAGCAGTAGCTCCGTATTTTTAACCTGGAGTTCCATGCTCCGAGAACCAACCAGCTTGAAATAGCCATTAAAGTTACAGCGATGGTGTTACGTAGGAAAATTTCCCAAAGATAACAGTTAGGGGATTGTAACCCTATATTATTATATAGAACGAGACCGTATTCCATCAACGTAGCTTCTACCTTACCTGTTCAAGTTTACCGATAACACAACATCGTAAAGCTAGAATAATCGATTTTGTTGAAATCGTGAAGAGGTAGACTGTTCCAAGATGTTTATGTTTTCAATCGTACCTATAGAATTATTTATAAGAAGTAATAGATACCGTAAAAATATCTTCTCTATATTTACGTCACTCGAAGATGAGTAAGATAAGATTAATGATGGTTAATCCATCACTTGCATCTTTTTGACCCAAATGGAGATTTAATCTTACACAAATCAAGACAGATTTTGTATAGTGAATATTATTCTCACGAAAGTTTCGCATAAACATAGTCAATGGATTAGGAGCAAAACCGTAGTTTTTGTCGTTGAGCGTCACTGATGTCTTGCTAGTTTAATTATTTTTTCTGAAGTTAATATGTTTTATTTAAATAAAATCTTTGTAGAGCAGAAACCTCGAAGAGACAAATAGATTTGTAGACAAAAGAACTTGACCTTATTATTGTCAATATTTAAATATTGAATGTAGCAAAATCCTCGTAAAAATTACAATTTCATATTAAATTCCCATGGCCTTCAACGTTTTAACACTAGAACTACCAAACCAGTCAAAATGACTGGTACACAATTTTTTCAAAAAATTCTCCAAGTTTATATAAGAGTCATAGACTAAATATTCTACGTCTATATCGACAAACATAATACACCCAATCGATCAAATTTTCCGCCGCTTGATTCCTCCTTTCTCACAGTACTTATTTAATTTATTAAGATATGTTGGATTTGACGCCGGTAGTTCTAGTGTTAAAGATCGTACTAGGGTTAATCTCACCAGCTCTACACTTCCGTTTAACCCCAGATCCATGGTAGCCATTGAATTAACTGATTTCTACTTTATTTAAAATATTCCTCTATTTTGTAAACAAACAACACAGTAAATGTAATCTCACCAGTGTCTCATAATTCAAAAATTCCATTTTCTGATCCATCTTTCTTCAACATGTTTATTTAAATTATGTCAGATATTTGTCAGATTTAAAAACCATAGATCCAGCGTTAAAGGAAGTTTCAATCGTTAGAGTTCAACAACCGATAGAATTCGATTACCGATAAAAGATTAATGTTGTAATAGGAAATGTTTCCCATTGGCGAGTGAATAACCCAGTTACTACTCGAATGACAAGGCACGGCAAGCACGACCTACATAAACAGGTGTACCCGGTGCTTTACGCGCGCCTACATCATTCGCCCCAGGATTCCTTTGAATTTAGCGCGTACAAGTCCGCGTTTTCGTGCCACGAAAAATCAATGCACGGCCTTCGCTTTGATCTCTGACCCATGGACACGGAGCCGCGTGTATCTGCGCTCGATCGTTTTCAAGATATCGCGAGAATTCCACTGGCTTTTGGTACAAATGTCCCTCGTATCTTGTGACAAACGGCATCCTGTCCGAATGTAAGCTAAGACTGTGATTACACGTTCTATCGTTCTTCCTTGTGTACGTTATGTCTCGTTTAGCTCCAAACAGTTGAATATTTCACGTAGGAGGTTCAAGTTATGAAAGATATGGTATCACCCTTTGGAAACGATTAATGTACACGTGTACGAACTGTAATTTAAATCACTGTTATTCTGCAAGTATTTGTACTCTAGAATTATTTTAGTGATCCATGGTAATCGTTTGTGATTATTGATCTTGATAGTTTTGCCAAGTCTAGGTGAGGGAAAATTAGAAAGAAGTTTTAGTCACTGCAGTTTTTGAATACTGTAAGAGTTAATTTGAGACGATGCAAATCATTGTATAATCATTGTTATTTTGCAAGTATCTATACTCTAGAATTATTTAGTGATCCATGGTAATCGTATGTGATTATTGATCTTGATACTTTTGCAAAGTCTAGGTGAGGAAAAATTAGAAAGAAGTTTTAGTCACTGCAGTTTTTGAATACTGTAAGAGTTAATTTGAGACGATGCAAATCATTGTATAATCATTGTTATTTTGCAAGTATCTATACTCTAGAATTATTTAGTGATCCATGGTAATCGTATGTGATTATTGATCTTGATACTTTTGCAAAGTCTAGGTGAGGAAAAATTAGAAAGAAGTTTTGGTCACTGCAGCTTTTGGATACTGCAAGAGTTAATTCGAAACGGTGGAAATCATTGTTTAAATTATTGTTATTCTGCAAGTATTTGTACTCTAGAATTATTCAGTGATTCGTGTTAATCATATGTGGTCATTGATCTTGATACTGTTGCGAAGTCTAGATCAGGGAAAATTAGAAAGAAATTTTAGTCATTGTAGTTTTTTAATACTGAGAGAGTTAATTCAGGTCGTTTGAATATTTTAGAAGAATTAAAGTTACGAAAAAAATGATTTAAAAATTATTGTTTGGTAGGAAGAGTTTTATTCTTCACATTTTTCACTTGTAGGATATATGACGGCATATCTTGAAAATGTATTTGATAGTCTAATTCGAAATATTGTGCAGTTGTAGCGAACTTTGAAAAATTGATGTACCTGTTAATTACAGCGGTTGTAAAAGTATGTGGACGTTTATCATTTTTATGGGATTTCAGATGGTAATCTGCAAAATAATTTATGATAGTGCATGCACTATCTATTTTAACATGTATGTACCAGCAGTATCGGTATTTGTTGTTAAATCCTGTAATAAACAAACCTTTAACACGTTTCAATAGTATCGAATTGGAGTACTTAATTGTTTAAGCCTCTTAAATAGAAGTTTATGTAGTCTATCTAACATTGGTGTATATAATATACTCACAGGTTGAAAAGCGTGAAATGTTAAAGTATAGTTACCTGTGTTCAATAAAGAGTTGCTTCAATTTCGAATTATCCTGATTCAACAAGGACCCTTTGCAGGACATATAATTACATCTAATGTCCTAAATCCTTTTTTTAGTTTTCAGCAAGTACATCATTTCAACGTATTATCTTCTGTCTACTCTAGACTGATATAAATATTTATTATAGAATTATGAACCTTTCCAAACTATATATAGGACCGTACTAATTATATTTCCCTACCATCTTTAAGATAATTAATTATTAAGCACATATACTCTGAAACAACGATGGACCAACTACAGCCAGCCGTAGATTAAGGAATAATAGTACAAAGAAAATTTAATTTTCATTGTTTTAAGAAAATTCAGTAAACGAACACTCTGCTTCTGCATATATAAAATTTACCATAGAAATTAGAATATTTCCTCGCTCATAAAGTTTACCCATTTTTCTAACAAGAAGAAACTATATTTAAAACAGAGTAAAATTCTCTAATTATATAACAATACTATTTTTCTGCGAAATTATTGTACCTAAAGAAACGTCCACATACTTTCAACAACCACTGTACACTATACCCTCATTAATTTCAAAATTCGTCTAATCTGATAAATCCTCGATATCGCAACAACGACAATCACCCTCACAAATACAAGAACAATCAACCTAACGATAATAATCGACCAACAATAATCTAGGGTCGTTCCACGTATAAAATTCCAACGAACCGACTCAAAACTCCTCCCTCCAATTCGTTACTTAATCAGAGATCTTTCATTTGCTAATGCGACTTGGAGGAGAACGATTAAAACACATCGTTCTCAAGGTAATCCCGTAGAAGGTTACATCGCACGTACCGTAACGTGCCTTTTGGTCGTTGGAAGTCTTCCATATTGATACAAACGTACCTCCATAGGTGTGGGTGTTGAGCGTTTTATTTGCTGAACGATTTGAATTCATTTTACGCGAAGACGCAGACGTGATCGACGGAGAAGTAGCTGAATTTTATATCTGGGAACCTTGTACTCTGTGTTTGTTCAATTGTGCTTTCAATTCGATCGTTCTCCAGGTTCAGAGTTTATGTATATTGATTGTACTTTCTCCAAGAGATTCGTTTACTTAACGACAAGATGTTAAGTACATTACTTATCGGCTGTTTTCCTTTCTCCACCTTGTAAAAGAGCGAAAAGTGCGATTTCCCGGACGTTTTATCCTGTTACCATGATATTATCAATAAACCGTTTGTACCATTATCGCTTACGATTATGCGCACGTAAAATCTCACCGTTATGCGAGTATTTCACGACGATGCATATTGCATACACGGTAGCAACGTAGGTGCATACGTGCATTGGATTTTGAAGTGTGTATCTACGCGCGCATACGATTATCAATATTATCGCTTCCTCAATTTTTAGCCCTATGATTACAGAAACTTTGCCTGTTAACTGCTCGTACTTCTAGTCTCGGGCATGCAACGACATTGTAATTATATGGTAATTTATCTTATGCTTTTTTCCCCTCCTTTTTTGTATTAAACGTGTCGTACGACGTGGGTCACGCGTCCGCATAAATCTTCTAGAGCGATTCCAACATTCGTTGGATATTTTACTAAATGCTTTGGAAAGTCTGGTAATTTATTTATAAAATGTTGCATGTTGGTTTTGCATATTTGTAAATAGTATTTCATTGATGTCATGCGTTTCTTTACGTTTGAATTTCATGATCGAACAAGGAATACCTTTTTGGTGAATTTATTCAACTAATTTATGTACGTGGAAGGATTCATTCATTCGGATATTCGTACGGTAATAGGAGGAATAATTTCGCTTTTGTTACGCTTTAAATCTGTGGAATTTATCGTGACAGTGGTTCACGGTGTGGCGTAGTATGGAATTGTTTTGGATTTAGTAATTGCAAATAATAGAAATCGTAATTTAATATCACAGAAATTGAAATTCCTGTTGGAGCGTATTCAAGAATTGTTGCTTCTTTTGTACTTACGAATGCCGGTTTATCCGGGGAGATTTATTCGAGTGCAAATAATGAAAAAGTACGGCCTCCGTATTTGCAGTTAGGACTTTCGCGATGAATCGCGAATTCCTAGAAAGCCTGAGCTAGTAGCAAATATTCCGTGTGCGGGCATCTTATCAGATGAAAGTATTCACTGATAAACGTAGAAGCCTTAGTGTGGACAGTCTCTAGAATTATCGGATTATTTGATAGAAATTACTTACATGGTGTTCTTCAATTTTCAAAGAGAAATTTAGAAATAACTTTATACACAGTGTACAAATTCAAATTTTAATTATTTAGCTACGGTCAACTAGTTAAATAATAAATATGGAAACAAAAGTTGCATTTCTGTCAGGCAACACATTATTTTTCAATAATATTTTTAGTAATATCCAATATTTCATCACCCTTTGGTAAACTATTAGTTAATAGCGCAGAAAATAAACCCTGTTGCCCTCCTTGCGTCTATATGATCCGAAATGAATGTTTTTTGGATTTTATTTTAATATTTAATATATTTACTTATTATACCTGCTTGTTTGTATAATTTAAACGTGAGCCTTCGTTTATCGGTTCACTATAACCCGAAAAAGCACGAATTTAAAAGTAAATGAGTGCAGCAGGGTTAAAAACAGAATATAAAATATAATCACACATTTTAATTTCATATTCCATCATATATTTCTATCGCTAACAGTTTTGACAGATTTACAATATCTTTTTTTTTTATTATATCTCCAAATGTAATTACATAAACAACATTTATAGCAGTTCGTGCGCATAGAGTTATGGTTGTAAAGGAGAACACTAAACGGTGATATTTATTCATTTTCTCGTGCCATGAAGAATACGAGGATTACGAGGGTGATCGCGAAGAAGATCGTGAGGTAATTCTAACGACCTACGTGCTCGAATCTCACCTACCATCTCAACCTCACGTTTCTGACCTATGGAGGTCGAAGCCCGTTTACGTTGCCTATACTCCATGATCCTGTAAAGAAAAAAAGAATAATAAGTTACAGTTAATTATTTAAAAGCCTGTTCATATTCTTAGCTTATTTAACTTTTTAACTTCAACATGCAACTAGTGAAAAATGATCATCGTAGGGATTATGGTGGATTAGAAAATAAAAGCTTAGACTCTTAGTCAGTGTAACCAGTTTAAATTCTCTTTCATTAGCTGTACGAAAGTTTTTGCAATTTATCATTTAATATATCATAGCCTCGCTGATTTGAATGCGACTTAAAACCGTACTGAAATGACCGTAGTTAAATAAATAATCGTCAGATATAGGACAATTTTCCTAAATTAGCACTTACTATATCAAAGTTTTACTGTTTTGAAACCCACCTGAAACAAGAGGTCCCTCAATTAATTAAATAATCATTAGGTATGGAAAATTTTTCTTAATTTATTATTTAAGATATTATAGTGTCGCTCATTTGAAGGCCACCTAAACCAATTGATTTTAGACGAAATGTCCGTAATTTAATAAATAATCGTCAACTCTGAGATATTTTTATAGTATATATAGATATTTTATTAGTACAGCATCAATGCGATTAGCAAAATGACCATCCCTATTGAACACTAGAACTACCGACCTCAAATCTAACATACTTCAATAAATTAAATAAATACTTTGAAAAAGGGGGATCAAACGGCGGAAGATTTGATCGATTGGGTGATTCATGTTTATTGATATAGACGTAGAATATTTATTCTACAACTCTTATATAAACTTGGAGAATTTTTTGAAAAAATTGTGTACTTACCAGTCATTTTGACTGATTTGGTAGTTCTAGTGTTAAATTATCGAAGTAGTTAAAGCAGAAAGTAAAAGAATAAATAATCATCGATCAACAGTGACCACTCAACGCCACTGTGGGCCCAGTTGTGTGTATCCCCACTCTTTGAGTTATGATGCCCCGTCCTTCGCTGCTTTTCTTTTTGTCTGTCCCCAATTCACACTGTAGTTAAAGAGCTGTCGTTAAAACGATGACGTTGATAGAATCACAAGAGATATTTCATCGTAGATTTTTTTTCGCTCTTCTTTTTTTTTTATTCGCTTCGCGATCGATATGTATATGGGTTGAAAGTTGCTCGAGCGTTTTCGGAGCGGTATCTAGAATTGATCATCGTTTACCTTTCCTCGGGACGAGTTATTAACACCAGATGCTTTAATTAACAGGAATTTAAATTTTCGATAAATATACAATTTAAATTCGCCGATGCTTTTATCGAACACGCGCGGCGATATCTATTGTGGTGTTTTTTCCCCGAATTTCCGGACAAAACGCACGGAAAGCGTACTGAGAATAAACATTCGTTATGAGAATAAAGGTAAAAATAGACGGCCAGAGGTAGATCCAATTTGGGTGAAAAAAAAATGCCACTCGACAATCTTTGTCCATTTACATATTTATCTCTCTTTTCGTATTTCACCAATACGGACGCAAATTTGTCAGCAAGCTACAATAAAGAAAATGTTGAAGCTGTTTTTAGATTCGACAATAAAGTGTACGTAGATTTTAGCAATTATTATATTTTATTTTTATTTTTTAATCATCACCCTGAGGGAGTGAGAATTTGAGTAGATATTAAATTACTAAGTCTTTGTGTTCTTACATCCAAAATTGCCTAAGTATTTTTTTTATTTATACATCTTAGTAATTATGCTACTGTTACATTAATTTCAACTGGAAAATTTCATGATCATTCACTAGTAGTTATTAATATTCAATCCCAATTTCTTACAGTGCTCATAATTACAACAATGAACGAAGAAAATAGCTATTACTATTCTCAGTATAATTAATTTCGCAGAGTCTTTAAAAGATAGTCAGTTTTCATTGCTACAAAGTGACCTTAAAAGGTCAAATTAATTGAGAAACCCCTCAGCATCTTCAATTCTTCTCTTTCATCCCCTTTTTGTAAGAAATAGAGAGTCTTTTTTACGGATTCAGAACGTAAGTCGACATAGGTCGATGTCTTTTTTTGCAGTTACTATAAAGTTAGTCACCACAAATTCTAAGAGACGTCCCGCCGTAGAGAAGGTCGAGATTTCAAAGCGGATTCCCATGTACTAGCTGTAACAACCTCGTTTTACCCTATTTTCGCCCACGATGTGGCTTAACTACATACGTGTCCACCTGCTCGTAACAGTTTGTCCTGATACAGGCCAAGTTGGACTGTTAGACTTCCCTTGCAACCATGTTTCCACCGGAGTTACTTCTATTTCTCTTTCGGTCTGTCGTCAATCCGAATTGATTCTTCAACATTAATCACCGCACGATATCAGTTCCAAACCTTTGAAGTCGTTTGAAATTTGATCATTAATATTCAAGCACTAAAGAAAATTACAATTGTATTATCCATCTACAAGAAGAGTAGCTAAAGGAGTGCTGGTTTGATTGGATTCCAACCCCCAATTTTAACAGGCGCAATAATTAACACTTTGCTGTCCTCACGTCTCATCAAAATTTGTTTGCTTGGCGCCGGTAGGACTGTTTCAGATCATTCCTCTTGTCAAAAATCGTCAACTTTACTAATCTCATCGTCAGATCTCTTGAGTTTTTAATCCTGTCCCTCTATTTTCATGAAATTTCGAGGATATGTATATACATATGTAAATAAATGTAAATTTTTTTGTTTTATATATTTCTTTATTTATATTTTGCGCACGACACCATTGTGGTGTCGCCGGTCGGCAAAGTGTTAAGAATTAAATTGGTAAAATATTAATTTTGTAGAAATAATTTCGACGTGCCTGTTCCTACTGATATTTCCAATTTCATAGGTTTTCATCATTTCCTATGCAATTTACCATAACACTAGTATCGTAATTGTACAGTAAGATGTTAATTAGTATCTAATTGTCCATAATTCTGCAATCCCAATAGAATTAACCCTTCGTAGTTGCATGTCAAGATACACCTGAAATAATTTGCTTCGTGGTGACCTACACTTCATTAACACTAGATTTACGGATGTTGATATACCTATTTTTCTCAAGTGAGCCAATACTAATCATACAATAAAATTGAAGTCTTTTGCATAGAAAATAGTTCCAAATTCATTGAAATGAAAGATTTATTATTAAAAAATTAACCAAGCAATATATTATATATGTAGTAATCGAATTTTGAATGAGCCAAATTGGCTCCGTAAATCTAGTGTTAATTTAACCGCGACTTCGATAGATAAAATTAGATTTCTCCAATTTAAAAATCCTTATCATTAATCTCTACAAACATTCTCACTTTATGCTCAATGGAACAAAAGATATCATAAAAGAAGATTGACAAAGAAATAATCTTACATCCATGTCCCTTACATCATCAAACCTTGTCAATCACATTGTTAAAATCTTAATCTTCACACATTAAAAAATGATTTCGATTAATGCACAAAATATTGACTCAGGTCAACTAGGAAAAGCCTATAGATAACGTATATTCAGTACGTTGGCCAAAGCATTTAAATTTTAAATGGCCAGTCGACATACCGTTGAATACGTGCACGCACACGTTCCTGTCGTCCTGCTCTGCTCGTATACCTGTAATTCTGTGTTTCCCTACGCCCCTTGATCGAGCCATCCTTTTTATCGTCCGATCGAATCCAGAATGGGTAGATATTTGCCCGAGCTGATATCTCATGCAGTTTCGTTGTACCCTCCGCTATATTGCCCATGGATTATTAGAAGTCCCCTGAACGAATGATTGGTTATACGATAGCTCGATTTACCTTGGTGGCCCTTTTTTTTTACCCCTTCCTCAACCTTCTCGATATCCGTTCTGAAAGAAATACAAAGAAATTTCTCCCCATAGCAGAAAGTAATATCGAGCACGCGTGTTGAATCATATCGCCGCCACCCCATAAGGGAGAAAGGGACACCGACTTGGATTTATCCGCGAGCTATTTGCACGGGAGTCGATGTGAAATTGAATTAACCGTAGCAATTTAGATGCTTATCTTCTCGCATTGTATTCAAATTACCCGTTGGATTCGCCGATCGGATAACTTCCTAATTACCGGTATCGTGACGCTCCATCTACGCGCCTTGTGTGAGTTCCCATAAAACATCCGTGTTTCCATGGGCAAAAAAAAAACATTCCTCGTCATGATTTCATCTACGATGCATTCCGTTGGCGCCCATGCATTCTACCATACAGTTGACCTACTAATTAACCCAAATGTGACCAGCTTGATAGATAGTGGAGGTCTCTTTGTCTGCGGTTTCGATCGGCAACGGGGGATTAACGTTGGCCCTAGACCGAGGAAGGGTGTCGTGCCGATCGATTTGTTCTCCGGTGTAAATGCGGCTTAACGGAGGTTGCTTACGGTTCTGAACCCCATCCGGTTGCATAGCGACTCGCTGGCAAACATGTGGTTAGACCGGTTGACTCAGACAGGTCGGTTTGGTTCTCCATCGGAGTGGCCCTTTCTCCGTTCTTCTCTACAGTCGACTTGTCTTTCGTCTCCTTTCGGTTTGCATTTCTTCTCTTTCCTTCTTCATTTATTTCACTCTTTTCTTTCTTCTCTCTACCTTTGTCTATGTATTCTATTTGATTCTTTGGTCTCTCTCCGTTTCTTCTCTGTTTAGCGATCTATCGTGTATATCTTGGCAGAATCCTCTAGGTAGTATCATGCTGATGCTTGTATTCCATGGTGCAACGGTGCACCTTGTGCATGGCGTGTATATAGGGTGGGTAAAAATGTTGCGGTCAAACTTTGAATGTATAACAATGGCCGAAGACTTTCATGTTGATGCTCTTGCAGGATTTGAATTGAACTTGTATTTTGCTTGTGCTTTAATAGATTTTATAGAGTCTAAGTAGACGGGGATTCTTTAAGCTCAGATTGTATTGAAATTAATTTAATGAGAGAAACTTGAGTGGTATTAGATTGATAATAGATGAATATTGTTGTTGAATGAAGTTGTTCATTGAAATTTGTATAGTTATCGCTTTTGTGGATTTAGGAAATTTTGATTATTAAAAGTGACAGTGATTACTCCATTGTATGGAGGCAAGACTCAATAAATTTATTGTTATATGTAAGAAGGAAAGTAATATGAGAGATGGGAACAGTAATTGATTTAATTCGTTGAGCTCCGAAAGACTCGAGTGATAAATCTGTTGTGTTTAAATATATTAAATGATTAGTTTGAGTTAGGAGGGATGAAGGAGCAAACAAGGTAAAATCTACTTCTAGTGCTTCTCTATTTTGAGGAATTTTTGCAAGAAAGTAGTTAATTTGATCGTTTTCGTAGTTGCAGCATTAAAGAAGAGTTAATGTAACAAATAATTTTAACCATCTTGGTAGATTTCTTTTTATCCTTTTTTTCCAATGGCTTTACATAAAAATTCACAAGTACAATCAAGTGAATCATGAAGTTTAAAAGAAGTAACACAAACATGATTTTTATAACAACCTAGAAATCCCTTAGTTTGACGGGTACCATAGTTGTAACATTAAAAAAGTACTAGCATTACAAATTTTACAGATATCGCAAAAATTGAAGAACAAATCATTCTTAATTTTATTGTTAACCTTTTTCCAATATTTTAGTATAAAAATGCCCTTGCAAATCGTAGAGTTCATAGTAGCACAAAGAGGTCTTGAATTTTTAAATAACAAGATCAGTTTAAGGTCAGCGTACCCTCATAAAATACTGATCCCATTATTTTTACACACCCTATACGCTATCAAAGGTATCGACATTACCCATATATGCCTCTCAGCCCTTACAGACTCGGGTTGCGTTGGCGTATTTACCATTTCGAGAAAAGTGGCATCGGGATGCTCCGGGGACAAACATCGTGGTGATCTGCGCGTTAGGGGGTTGCGGGATTGGAGGGCTTATGGGAATGTTTGTATACCGAGGTGAAATCGAAAAGACCGACGTTGGACGTCGTTTCGTGGTGAAATCACGAGGGAATATTTTTGTGAGATCCTCGAGTTCGCATGTCGATCGAAGTGTTGGGAATCGGAGGCACTCCGTTGGCCGTTTTGAACTTTGTGCAATTTCTCGAGATAGATTCTTCGAGGGATGATAAAATATTCCCATTCTAGTATTATGATTTCTCGTATATCATATATGAATCTTTTCCGATGCATGATTCTTTATATTTCAGCGTCCAGAAACGAAATATCCATGGTGTAATCAAATATACCCCTATTCCTCGATTTACCCTGAAAATAAGTTCCTTAAAAAACCATGTAACTCGAAATCATGCTTTGTGATTTTTCGATGTAAAATGAAAGTAAATTTAAAAAAAAATTTCCTTATTTTAATAACCGTGTAATAAGGAAAGCGCGTAAATAAAGTACCATAAAAATAGGGGAATGGGGTAGTTATTATTAAATATACTTCGAGGATGATGAACGAACTGAAATGCGATGAAATTATGGCTGAATATTCACACTGTAATTCTGACACAGTAACTAAATTTCGTCGAAAATCTACGTTACGTGTCTACCATCGTTGTAGCGTGCAATTAGCTCGTAATTTATTGCATTCGCGATAACCACAGTATTATATTCGGTATCGACATTCTAATTGTGTAACATGAAAAAAAAAATAGGATCACAGAGGAAGCGGAAATGCACGTGCTCGGTAGAAACATCACGCGAATGCATCGATAATTTCATGTTGCGTTAAAATTCATCCGCATAAATGAGTGCGTGGAAAGGAGTAAATACTAACTGTGACTACATACGAATGCAATCTCGATCACGAAGGAAATAAAGCTGCTACGACAAAAGTAAAACCAGTCACGTAATCTCACAGCTACCAACATATATTTCTTACCTTCACACTTAACATTAATACCATGCAAAATCACCACTATAATTTTCCAATACCCATTATTAAAAATATTCTCCAAAGAAATCAATAAATCAGCGTACCTAATCATCAAGAAATGAAAATTTCCTCCGTCATTTTACTACCCAATGTAATTCTTTCAATTTGCCTATTCATTTCATTTATCACGACGTTAAAAAATGACATAGTTTGTCAGTTGTAAAGAAAAAAAAAAAATGCCACGATACTAAAACTCATTCAGAAATGGGATCGCGATAGGGCGTCTCGGTGTTGCAAAATTGATTTGGAGAATGCAAATGGGCAACGAGAAAAAAAAAGGTCCCTGAAACGGTAGACCCCCGGCGTGTCACGGGAAATTGAGAAACGGTAAAATGATCAGTATAACGGCGCCCACTGCATCGTTACTGTTTGACGTCGGATTCGTTTTAGTTAATGTAAACGTTTCGTACAGATAGCAGGAAATAAATTGTCCGTATGCAGGGACTGCATCGTTCCACGCCTCGGTGTGTACCATAGGAACGTAACAGTCGTGTTTGCAAGTACGTATGTCATGATTACACGCGCGAAACCCCGTTTGTAATTGTAACTAGAACGTTCCACTGTTACCAAAGAGCGTACGTACTCGTTCGTACTATGAATTTTGTCCCATGGACAACGAATAAAATATATATGATGCTGTACAGTCGATGAATTATTGAGATTTTTGGTATCGATAATAATTGTTGTGTCCTGTACATGTGGTGTGCTCGTTAAGCGATATTTTTGCTTTGATAAAATGTACAGGGAAACGGCTGATTCTGAATGTATGCAATTTTGTTTAGAATTCTGCATCCAGAGTATAATAAATAGTGACGTACAGTGTCGAGAAGTAGCAACTAATAGAGATTTTTGTTAATTTTGTATCTTTTTATTGAGAACTTTGATAGTGTGATTATTATTTCAAGAGAGTTTTAAATTATGGGGTGTATACAGGAGGGAGAAATTGTCGGGATAGTTTCACAGAGGGGTTGAAATTTATTTCTACTATTTGTGAGTTTGAAGTTATATTTCTTTCGATATTTTAGAGCTGATAGTTTAATTATGAATACGTATTTGCAGTGGTAAGGATAATATGTGGATTGGATAAATTTTTATCATTGTTATGAAATATATACTCGAGGGAGAAATTGTCTGGATAGTTTCACAGAGGGGTTGAAATTTATTTCTATTATTTGCAAGTTTAAGATTATATTTCTTTGGATATTTTGGACCTGATAAATGAATTAGAAATACGTATTTACAGTGGTAAGAATAATATGTAGCTTAGATAAATTTTTATTATTATGTTATATGTACTCAAGGGAAATATTGTGGAGATAGGTTCATAGAGCAATTAGAATTTATATCTGTTATTTATAACTTTGAAATGATATTTCTTTTAATATTGCAGCTCCTAATAATGAATTAGTGTTACGTGTTTATGCAGTCGTAAAATAACGTGTGGTTTAGGTGAACAATAAGTTATTACGGTTATGGGGTATGCAATGGCCGGAGAAATTATGTAGATAGCTTCATAGAGAGATTAAAGTTTATTTCTATTATCTGTAAGTTAAAAACTATATTTCTTATGATGCTGCAGCCCCGATAATGAATTGGGATTACGTTATTTGTGGTAGTAACGTAAAATAACGTGCGATGTCAAGTCTTCGCGTGGTATGATTTCAATCTATTTCCCTGCTTCGCGTTACGCTTCTTTAAGTGGGTTATCGACCGTATCGATTGTGAAGGTACTGTTTTCAACGTACTTAAAGTTACCGGCTTGACAGTCTTTGTTCGAGCGTAAGTACGTGCTCTACCTTTCAAAATAATACTTCTCATACCGTTGCCGGTGTAAAACTTAACTTTATTACACTGTATTATTCATGCGGATTAAATGCAAACCGTGCAAGAATAGTTTCGATTTTTCTTACTTATTACAATGAGACGAAAAATCTTGATATACCTACCTGTTGTAGTTTGTTGGTGTCTTTTACAAAGGAACGATCGTGTGCTTCGTGATGCAATGAGAATTGAAAGGGGGAAAAATGTTGAACAATAGAACTACCGATGATTGACTCAGTATGTTTCGAAATATTAGATAAAAATGTTAGAATAAAGGCAATAAAAATATCTTGAAGGTCAAATAAAATAAAAAGGATTCAAAAGAGGACAAGTAGATTGAAAATTTTCAGATTCCATCTAAGACAATGGATTCTTAGAGAGGGTGCTTTCTAAGAGAATTTAAGACCTTTGAGTACCCGATTTTATTGGAAATTTATATATTTGTAAATTAAGTCATCTAGATTATAAATATACCCTATTATTGGAGCAGACGGTCAATAGTTTTTAGAATATATATAATTAAAGTTTCATAGATTTTAATTTCATGATACTTCATTTAGTTTTGAAGCTATAAATTTAAAATTAAGAATTTAGATTTATCTACGACAGTGATACGAGACCTAATTCTTTTTGTATAAATCTGGGACGTTGCCTGTTCAGGTTCTATTTAAGTATAACAATGAAACTTTAATTACAATATTTTAAAAACTGTTGAACGTCTGTCCTTACAAAGGGGTATATTCATAATCACGACATTTTACTCCATGGGTATGTAAAGTTTCAACAAAATCGGCGACCCAAGGACCTTGCGTGATTCTCCTTAGTAAAACCAGAAGAAGTACAGGAGAAAAAAATGATTTAATCAATTTCCACCCTGAAAAATCTTTAATCACTTAGATACACCTACCACTAAGACTCTATTTTTTAATTCTTTCATTAAATTCTCCATTTAATCAGGCAATTTCTACATTCCACTCGTAAAATCTCATCAGAGAAATGTCAACGTTACTTGTGCAGTTAAAAGAGCAAAACAATTAGCCGCAACCACTGCATTTTATTATAATTCCCAGAGTACGAAAATACGCATGGAACATGGTACTCTGAGGTTATTAACGCCGCTAATATTTGCGCATGCATGTAAATCTACGAGTCGTGTAATTACACGGTAGTTTAGCGACCGGTGAAAAAGGTTTTATCGGGATTATGAGGCGACTAGTAACTTTCATTTGCGAAAATTTACTCGCACTACGTGACACGGATGAAATCGTGTACATTCGGTCGGATTTTAAGCTCGGATATGCATGGTGGTCACGTGTCACAATTAAAACTAACTACGTACTTTTGATTACTCATTGTTTACCGTTAAAATCACCGACAGTTTCATTAATACTCCATTCCTCGATACACCAGGAGCATTGTGAAATCAGACACAAATGAAATATCTTTTCTATCCGTTGATCCATTCGCAACGTGAATCGTTCGCCAAGTCAAATGTTATATTCGCAACCCCATACTGATTTAGTCTCATGTAAAAGCGTATCGAGTACAAGTATCCATATAAGTTTTCCTTCAACCAACCGGAATATATAGATACCGGGATTCACGAGGATTTACTGGTTGCGGTAGGACCGCTCGAGGGATCCAAACAAGGTTGGGAAACCTTTACCTAGGGACCGATTAGAATCCCCCGAGGGATTTTGAACTCGAGCGCACTTCTACCATCTGATTTCTCTCGCTTTTGATGTCCCGTAATTGATTCAGACGGAAATCCAGCGTGTAATACTTTTTTTTATGGATTTCCTGAAGTGAAAAGCCATTAGTTATTTCATGCGCCTCGTATAATTCCAATTGGTACTCGTTCATAACGAATTCGTGATAAATCTTCTTTAGTAGGAGCTTAATAAATGCTGTAACTGCGAAGAGAATTTATGTATCATATTTGTTTCATGTTAATACTTTCGAGACTGGTAATGTAGTCGCGACGAATTTGTTTACGGATTATTATTCATGAAATTCTATGTTATTTTATGTTTTGTGTAGCTGGAATTTGAGAGATTTCAACAGTAACCGTAGTTTGAGAAGACACGTGATTTTATGGTATTATTAATTAAAGGATAATCTCTGTGTTGTTTTCTATATTAAGGTGACAGTATTCTCTTTTAGATAATTATTACCGGTGTTTCATAACGGGTGAATAGACCTGATTTGATAAGAATTGATGAATATATTGGTGAATATTAAAAGGAAGATTGGAACAAAAAGTATTTTGTATCAAGAGAGTTACTGCATTTCGTAAATTATTTATTTACAAGTGCTTTAGTGAAAGATATTTTGAGACCAACTTTATCGCATAGAAAAATAATATTTCTTGTGTTCTAAGAGGCAGAAATCGTGGATGGATACTCAGCTGAACAATGTGTGACGTTTAGCCATATCTTTAGAAATCGTGTGTTCAGCTAAGCAACTTGGCAAAATTTTAGCAATATCAAATGAATTTATAGAAATTTGTGTCAATTTTCGCTTTTACCTCGATGGATGGTATTTTGTCGAAGGTCAATGACACTGTTAAGCGTAACGTAGAAGTGATGATACCTCTTCACCCACCGCTCTCGTCTCTAATGATTATTGTCCGCTTCCCGTTACCAGTATCCCTGTTATCGGTCCGTCTCGTTCTCCATGCCTTTATCTGCATACGCATCAAATGATATTGTAATTATTATCATCGACATGTTTACCAGCAGCCAATTTTAATTGCAGCGTATAATTGAGCTTGGTAATGTCATTTGTAATTATTCTAACGTCCGGACGATACAAATGTTTGGTCTTCTTTCAAGTCTGCGTGTTCTGGTCGATTTAATATTCCGTTTATGAGAAAATTGGAATTACACGTTTTTGCGATGTTTGTAGAGCAGAAAGATAGGAATATTAAATTCCAATTGCCGTAATTTGATAATAATTATTAACACTGAAGGTTGCCAAGATGAATAAAGCCATTGGCTTTGAAGTTCTTCCAATTCTTCAATTTTATCAAGTCATTTGCTCCCTGACTTCAACACGTATATTTATTTTGCGAATTTTGTGTGAAATAATTAATGCAATTTTTTTGTTCCCTTCTTTCGGTTTTAAATTCTATGGTTATTTCGTTTAAACCGTTGATGAAGATGTTTTTTCCTTCATTCCCCTTTGTTATGATATAATTAGGTGAATGTTGCTTTTTTTCTTTGATTTTTTCTCTATCAAGATTTAATTAGTATTTCGAAGTATACTGGGTTAATTATCGGTAGTCGAAGTATTAATTTTTTCTACGACAGACGTAAATGTGCTACGTGATGAGCTCGAATGAGCTCGATGAGCCCGTCTGACATATCCGTTACAAGAAGAAAAACGTTAATAATACATCGTGCAACGTCCTTCTCGATACGCGGCATTAATGTCTGATATTGAAACACGACCACGGCTTGTGTAATATGAAATGATACCTTGAGACGTTTCGTGCTTAAAATTCAAATTAACTGTGCATGACAAGTGCTCATTAAAAATATTAGCCCATCGATAACTTAGAATCGACGTCGATTCGGCAGAGTTTCGACGACGATAAGCTTAACTGATTAGCTCATTATATTTAAGATTAACCCTTTTAGTGCCGGACGACGATATATCGCCGTTAGGAATAGTACTAACACTGGATATCGAAGGGCTAACATTCACTTTCCAATATGATATCAGTAATTTTAGGATATATAATTGTAAATACACAGTTTATGCTCTATATTGCGTGTTCTATCTCAATTATCGCCAAACGAAAATTCTTTTTATTCGCAATTACATTTGTTATTAATTCCATCAATTTTTTCGCTCGGCACTAAAAGGGTTAAACCCCTTCTTTCCTTTTTTTGTATATCTTTAATTCTAACTGTATGGTCTTCTAACTGAGATCTATTGTTTTACGTGGATTCGGACCATCAATTGTATAATATAAAATTGTAATTAAATTCCTTTCACAATTTTGGTCATATGATATGATAATTTTGCCTAGGGCTGACTGATAAACCGACCAGGCTATGGTGTAAAATTAAACAGGATTTTTTTTCTACATTCTCATAGTTCCCATAATTTTGTTTAGGACTTGAGTAAAGTATTGAAGCATTGATATAAAATTAAATGGAATAAAATTTCAAATAAAAGATGGCAACGCTAATAATCAAAGGACAAATGGACTCGTTTGGACCGAATGTAGGAAAGGACCAAAAAGTTAAATAAGTTGTTCGACGAAACATTGGCTTAGTCTTGAGATCGTAGAAACTCGAAATTAGGAAGCAGTGGAGGTGCATTAGAGCGAAAGGACGAGAGAAAGGTAAAGGAATGGGGTGGGTAGTGAAAATTGGCTCGTTGCACCGTACCGCAACATACTTTGTACGGTGAACTTGCTAGCCGGCTTAATGACCGAGCCTCGATTTTCCGCGGCCGTATGCCTAATTGACGTGCAATTAATCTGAAGTTGGTAGCAACGTACATTCGACGAAACCGACACTCTCTTTCACTCGACGAAAGGAACTCTTTCGATGCCGTTGCGCCTAATGGAGGCAGACCATTCTTCCTTGATTTAGGGTTTTGTACTTTACTCCCTTGTCTCTAGACTGCAACGGATATTGTTGTAGAATAGACAAATAGGGAAATTGAGAGAAATAGTGAAATAGTTGAGAGGAAACGTTGGAATTTGTGTATCGACATATTTATAATTAATATTGTATTCACTTTTCTATCACTGAGAATTAATAAAAATAAACGGATTCAAAAACTGGTCGCTCTAAACGGTAAATCTATTAAAATAGGAATTAACGTGGAAATTTATTTTCGCATTTTCGGCATCTAGTGAATTCAAAAATTTAAAGAAAAGTTTTCACGTCATTTTTTCAATATAAACTGTTCGAAGTCAAGGAAAGAAAAAATTTTATAACATTTTATAACGTTGTTCCTTTCAATTGAGCTAATTGATAGGATTAAAATATCGGACTGGTAAAAAAACGTAGAATAGGAAGATTTAACCCGAACCGAAAGAAGATTATGATGTGACATGAATTCTCGTCCAGTTCAGCTGGAAAGAGAATTTCGAATAACGTGAATTCACGTCGGTGGCTGCAAGTACGTTAATAATGTAGGGTTAACGCGTAAAAGCATATATTTTACGTTATTCCAACTTTTATCAGTAATGGGAACATCTTGCAGGCTTATTTAATTATGAAAATAGAATTAGCAACGGTTCGACTATATTTCAGAGTTTTACGATGGAAAATATCGCAAGCTCAGTCGACGGAGAAAATAGAATTAACGCCAAAGGGTGATGTAACTTCTATAAACTTCTTTCATCAGGTTTTGCAGATAAATTAAGAAAATGAAGGGATTTCAAAATGTCGTTTTCTAACTGGTTTTATTGTAAAACTGTTGTTAAGAGTTTACTTTTACAAAAGTTAATATAGGTTCGTGGAAGCTCGTTTATCTTTATCTAATGCCGACAGGTTTGCGCACATTGTCAAGCGGATGGATCAAGGTATATCCACATTTATAAAATCCAAGAAAAAGCGATTCTCTCGAAATGGGAAAAGCACGACTGAAAACGTGGCGCTTGTTTCTCAGACTTTTCGTCGTTGTTGTTGTTACTGTTGATACGTTCGCTCTTAGCACGCGAAATCCAATTTTCTCTCTCCAGTGAGCCTTACTACCTTCGACTTTTCTCCCTTTTCTTTCTATCATTCTCCTCGAAAGGTGCTTCCTCGGTTGAATTCAATTCTAGACCGTTAAACTTTTGTCATTGCTACGAGACAAACGTTAACCATCCCGGAACCGATCGAATTTCACGATTAACTCCAATATTTTAACTTGAAATAAACTCGGGAAAGACAAGTTTCATTGCTCGTGAAATTTCTTCCTTCGCATGAAAAACTTTTCATCTTACTTTTATGAAAGACTATGACCATTGAAGTTGGAACTATCAAGTACAAATAATATTACTATATTGCAAATAATAAGATTAGAAATATCCTAGTTAAATCTATTAAATAAGTACTTTAGAAAAAGAGGTATCGAAAGGTGGAGAAGATCATTCAGTAATTTATAATTTAATTTATATAATGAATATTTACTCCATGCCTCCTCTATGCACTTGAAGAATTTTTCAAAAATGCGGAATCAGTTATTTTCACCGCCTTGGAAGTTGTAGTATTAAATAAAAACATCAGTAATAAAGTAACAATTGTCACTTCACGTGTCTGCATCCCATGACTCACTTATAGTAATACATCTTTATACTCGCTGTTCACAAGTGTAATCAACAATAATGTATCATTCTTCACCTTTAATTGTTAGTCCAAGTGATAACATCATTGCAAAGTAGTGAAGTAACTTAATGACCCAACTCGTCTCCAAGCGTAATTTAATCATAGATTTCGTTACCTATATCAATTCTCACGTGTAATTATATTTTCCCCTCCTTTGTTCGATGAATCCATCAGGTGTAATGAAAGCACGTCATAAAGTATTATCAACCGATGATATTAGACGGGAGAACAAGTCGCTGGTAAAGTTGCAGGTCATGTACTATGACTGACGTGATAATCAACTTTTTCCTGAAGCCTCACTCCTCTCCGGTCGTCCTCGATCTGTCGTCGGCTTCGTCGTTTCTCATTTATCTCCTGAGAAGATCATGGATTCCGTGAATCGTTTGTTCGAAGCTCGTAAGAACGAAGCAACAGCCTGCAATTTCTAACCAGGTGCGACGTTCGCCATTTACGGGCCTTCTTGTTTCTGCTTTCGCACTGATACGGTGCGATCCGCGAACCATACGATAATGGTAATTAATCAGGTTAATAGATGCACTTAATTCCAGTACACGTCGCCAGCTGGTACAAGTGTGTGCTATTAAGGTGATCAGTGAAATACGAAATCCATGGCAGGAAGCTACGAAATTGATTGTCCTAGACGGGACTTATGGTATTTCGAACGGTGCAATTAACGATGATGCAAAGTTTGTTTAGCTTTTTAGGTCCGTTTAGAAGTGAGTTGACAATGGAAATTTTATTTTTAGTTTTTGTGATTGAGTGGGATTCCAAATCTATATATATAAAGCTCAAATACTGACTGACTGACTGACTCACTGACTCACTCATCACGAAATCTCAAAAAGCACAGAACGGATTGTAATGAAATTTGGAACATACCTTCCCCTTGGGTCTTAGGTGCTCACTAAGAAAGGGTTTTGAAAAATTCGAAATTTTAGGGGGGTTTTGGGGGGTTAAAGTATGGGCCAAACTCATCAACGCAGAGCCGAAACTACTTGATCTAGAAACTAAGAAAGGATTTTTCAAAATTCAAAATTTTAAGGTTTTTTTTTTTAGTTTCGAAGCACGTAAAATATTGCAGGTTTTAAATGATTGAATATATATTTTCGAATATGGATTATCAACGTTAAACTTAACTTTTACTAATTTAAGTGGTCCTTAATCCTAATGATATTAAACCGTAGCGAAGCACGGGTACTTTCAGCTAGTTATTTATAATTTTGAGATGGAGGGTAGAACTTGGATTCAGTCAATGGGAATTAAGGTAGAGTTTATCGATATGACCTGATATTTTTTAAAGTTATGTCAGTTCATTTTGGAGCAGAATGTGTTTAATTTAATCTTAGCTGAACATAAATGTCTTCTTCTCGTATGTAAATTTACAAATTAAATGGAACGTTATACCATCATTATTTTATACGAGAAAATTGGATCACTTTTAAATATAACTACTGATATTTTTAGGTAAATCGATTAAATACTTTTTCTTAGAAAACTGACGAAGGAGACGACATTAAAATGTCGTTTTAATATCTTTGGAATAAAGGAACAGAAGGTACAGAGATACAAATTGTAAGATTTTTCTAAAAATGTTTTATCATCTTGACTACTTTGATACATTTATAATTAATTATTTATCATAATCCCTGTTCCTGAATTTTTTCTTATTTTTCCATCCACTTTAAGTACCGAGTTGTTTTGCTGTCACTCTATCATCAATCATGAAGCTGTTGCTTTGGATGACTTAACATCTAACATTCTTCGGAAGCTTTTAAATGATTGAGCGACAAATGTAAATGCGGAAACAGGTCGATACGTTCGTTTCAATTGACACTTTGCTACAAAACAAACTTTGACATGTTTCATTGAGAATGTGAATAACGGTGAAACCCATGGAATATACACATTTTCGACATCCGTCTATTAGAAAAGAGTAGAGTATTTTTTAAAAGTACAATGCCCTGGTTGCAATTTTTTAATAACATAATGGTATTAAAATTGTGATGATTTATATATGTTGGAGTAGCTAGATCGAGTGTATCTCAATTTAGTCGATTTGGAAGAATTGGTAGAAGATCGATTGTCCCCATTTTGTGTTTCTGCATGTTTGTGCATTTACTTATGTCAGCTTTCAGTCGTTTCAGATAATTTCCATCAATTACATTTGCCTATGTTCATTTACTAAAAAAAAAAAGAATTATTTTTGTCTTAACTTCTGCAATTCGTGTGCACCTCTTAACTCTATGCAAGTTTATACGGACGTTTTCAAATAAAATATTTCAACAGAAATGACAGATGCTCCAAGATATAAAAAGAATGGAGTATTTCTAACAGTTTCAATAATAGTTTCGATGACATCTTGACATTTCATTAATTTTTCTTCCCGGTATATTCAGCCGAATTAGACAAATATTCTGGAAGAAAATAGTCCAGATGAAGCAAATCAATAAAAATGCACATCGAACATCTCAAATAATTAAAAAAAAAAACACAAGTATCGAGTCATTTTTCCATAAATCCATTGTTAATTTTAAATTTCGTACGCGCACTGAAAGATTCTTGAAAACGCCGGAACTTAAAAAGATAAAAAATTACTATCTAATCTCATACACACCGACGAACAGAGATTCTAATTTCCCTTTGACTCCTCTCAGCTATAATTCTTGAAAAATATTTAAAATTCCTTTAGCAGAGGTGGTACTTTTAATTCATCCAATTTCAACTCCACAGAATCCAGTCCAATGTAGATCGTTGTACGTGTGCGTGCAAAAATGGTAGCAGATGAACAATTTTAAATCAAACTGGGACGAAATAAAATAGTTAGGTGGTAGATTCCACTCTCGGACAGTACGGGGGTTCGTGGGTTCATCCGAAATTACAGGCGTGTACTTTAAGGTACCGTTTCTACGTGCAAAAGCTGCGGACCCAATTAAAACCGCTTCTCTACCAGGTCGCAGCTGTTACAACGGGAAAACTTTCTGAGTTCAGATAGAGAGAGGAAGCAAGGGACGTGAGATGGAATGTGAATTCACTCCTCTTCGCTCTTCTCTCGTCTATCTCTATCTTTCTATCTTTTTTTCTCTCTCTCTTTTGGCATCCCTCCTTTTCATGCCGGAAGTTTAAATTTTGCATCGTCGTCGTGCCGTACATCGTTCTCTCGCATGTTCCATTGTGCACTCGGAGATAATGTAGCGTTATTATCAACAGTTCCGTTTACCTTTTTTCCCGCTTTTAATGACCGCGATACGTTTCTGCACGGAGCATTGTTTCAGGTCACTCGAGAATGTAATCATTGATCGTTGTATGATCGTCGGAAAGGAGCAATTTTCGGGAAAACAGCGGGTAATTTCGATATAGAAGGCTTTGTGAGAAAGGAACGATTTCGAAGTGTGCCAAGTGCACTCCGTGGTTCATGAAGTTCCAGGTATATCTGGGAGAAAAGACCGTCATTATTTACCATTACGACGGTAGATTTAATGTTGTGACGTTTAATACCTCGGAGATCACTGACCACAGGGATTACGAGGCTTGTAGGAATTCTTTAGACGCTTCAATGATTGTGTATACACTCCTTGATGGGTTCAACCTTGAAGCAACGGTGCAAAATGAAAGATGCAATTTTCATACTGCTTAGAATTTTTAAAAGTGTGTTTTTTTGTTGTATACTTCCAATGGGAGTTTTTCAATTCTTGATCATAAATTTTGTTATTAAATTTGAGAACTTCACTTTGATAATCATTTTTCAAGTTTACCTTTTATCTTATGACTGTGACAGCTTGCTTTTCAATTTGGTTGAGTGATGAATTATGTTGGATGGGCACGCTGTGAAAATAATTCTCATAAAGCTAATGCATGACGTATGGTTTTATTGTGCTGTACCTTTAACACGTTGAACGTCATCGCCATTTTCGTTTACCATTTCTACAGAATTGATAATTTTTCTATTAAAATCCCATGTTTGCATTAGAGAAACTTGAAAGACAAAATAGGTATATATTCAGCAAGATTCTATGTTTTGAACCCCTTGCACTACAATTTCTTTTTTGACTTCGAGTACAATGACTCTTAATTAATTTCTGAAATCAAAAATACCCACTAATTTCTAATATTTTATACAACTAAATGCAATATTAATGCTATAGAAATAACTTCACCGTTTTGTTACCAACTAATATTTTCAATGTAATAGTTTTTGGAAGATTTCAAAATTTCTTTTTCCACTTGCCGCGGCACGAGTGTCACACGTTGTACTCTAAGGGGTTAAACGCCAACAATTAACAATCGAATGCGTTAGACAACTCATAAATATGTCGTATGAAATTTCATTAAATTCAATTTTGTCAGTTACCAGTAATCACCATGGCAGTCAACGTGTTAATATTAAAAATGGCAAATAAATTCCCCTGAAAGTAGAATGCTTTACCTGACTCAGACGAAATCATCTGCTAGGCATATACGAAATGATCAAGTAAACGAAAGAACATGTACATTCTGCGAAATCCACGACAAAAGACGAGCCATTCCGTCGGAATTATTAGCTGGCTCAATTGTCGATGATAATGTTGAACAATGATACATAACTAGGATCGTCTATCTCACTTTGTCAGTGCAAGGACGATGAATACGTTCAGTCAGTCTCTTTGTACGAAGCGTATTGTACGCTTCAGAATTACGAACGTCAAACGGAGATCAAGTGGATTATATTACAGGTTGATATTCTCTTTCCTTCTCTCTTCCCTTTTGTTCCGTCTGCTCCATCTCCTATTCCTCCTCGCCGAATGATTATTTCTCCTATTGAAGGCGAGTGATGATAGATGCTCACTTTGTTCCGAAACGTTCGATCGAATTTCGAATCGTGGACATAGTCATGGCGAATGTTACTTAAGCCATATCAAAGAGATTCCCGTCTCGATTATCAGAGGATTTTGCTCCATTCTGATTGTTCCTATTGCTCGCTCACTCACGACAATGGAATTGTAATTCCTAAATTGCAAACGTGATCTGCATAAATGGAAATTGCTAATTGCACCGAGATTTAAATTATTAATGATGTACTTTGGGGGAATTGTTTGCGTCGATTTGTTTCCGTGTAGAATTTGAAATGTGTGGTGTTTTTGGAATCATTAATATGATTTTTTATTTATATTTGTGATTTATTTAATATTCTGAATTGTTGAGATTAGAGTTCAGTATTGTAAGTTTTCTAAAAATTCTTCGAGTTGAGATGAGAATTCATAGAGTCGATGTACTACATTTATTTTGTAAGATGTAAATTTTGGATGTTCATGTATTGATTTCTCTTGCTTCAAAGCAGTTATATAAAATATTGAAATATAACAGATATAGATTTAACGTCGGCAGCTGTATCGTTAAATGATTTCGAAAAATTGTGAAAATAATTGTGAGAGATTATTTATAAATAGAGTGTCAACTGCAAAGTTCTTTGCCATTGGCAGATTAATAATTGCATTGAGGGCCACTCGAATATTTTTAAAATTACATTTTTAACTTGCTGCCGAGTATTAATGCTAATAAATCTTGTTTTATGTTTTAACAATATTTAACGCGAATTATAATGAACATATCCAAAGTATTATATATCCATTCTTTGAAGTACGTTCGCTCAGAAACAACGAAACAATTATCCATGACTTTTTTTACCATATCTACAAATACCATCGGTATTGAGATAATTCCCAGTTCTCCATTTGTTCCAACTGTCAGCGAAAAGAAGACAGTTATTATTGCAATAGAGTGCAAGCATGAACTAGTGACATTTACTGCGATAGACGAAAGGTTACCACGAAACCGCACACGTTTTCGCATCGCGTGGGTTTGAATCGATACTCAGACTCTCAATTCGAATATTTGCAAGTTTTTGCTTCACCGATCTCTTCTTGTTGCCCTTGCTCTGTTATAAAACCAAACACACCATAAACGGATTCCCCATAGTCGTTGAGAAGGTGTCTCAGTTGCAACATTCGACTCCGATTTTCCCTATCGAGTGCTCAAAGAGATTCTTCGACAAGGATGGCCGTAATTGGACGTAAATTAGGATGCAATTAGCCGGTGAATCATTGAAATGCTGATTCCATTTTCGATACGACGAGTAGATTGGTATTTTAGAGGAAGTTCATAAGTTCTAATTATTTTCCAAGTAAGAATTATTAATTCTTTTATAGGCAAGATTAAGAATCGATTGACGTAGGAGAAAATATAGTTTTATTAAAAAGGATTAATGGTAATTTTAATATCGCACTTTTATGTAAAATTACTTTTGTGCAAATGGTTGCTGAGGACTGATATTAACGAAATGTTTATTTTTTTGTTTCAGATCTCGTACAGCCCGTACACCGGAGATAGATTGTTATTGAGTTAGAAGAAATTATTAAAAATTAGCGAGCAAGTGCGAGTGAGTAATTGTTTAATGATTTTCTACAAATATTCTTAAATATCCTCCCCAAAAAATCGTAACTATTCTGAGCACTATACATACAAGTTATTAACTATCTCAAGAAAATGATACAAACATTTTTTTTTTAATTTCTAAAAAACTAAGATAATTAAAATCATTTCTCTGTTCTGACAGTTAAAGAGATAAAAACTCAGGCTCACAATTTTCAAGTTCAAATCACTTCCACAAATTTTTCCATAAATTATTAATTAACACATATTAACTTTGAAAATTCTACCCAAAATACTAAATCCCAGTCGACATAAAGCCACTGTAATTGCAGTAAAAAATGATATAACAAAACTATTCGTATCGCAAAGTGCTAAGAACGGTGATAATTACATTTTAATCGTTTCCTCGCATCGTCTCAAATTAGCACCCTCGTCGCGGCATTAATGTACGGTTTCGGTCGTATCAATTACTCCTTCTCGCGTATAGCAGTGCAGCTTCATCCATATGCACCGATGCAGAGATAAAAGTGCCCGTAAGTTCACGCGACGACGAATACACGAAGAAATGGTCGATGGCCTGTGAAGGCCGTCTACTTACCTTTTGATTCCTCGCTGGGCAAAACCGATTACGTGCTCGGGCAAACCGTGCATTTTCTCGTATAACTCGCTCCATGGAGAAGCGGATCTACGAGCTGACAGAGTTCTTTCGAGTGTTCCACGGGAGAAAAGAGTAGAAAAGATCAGATGCCGGGGTCGTCGATTAGAAGCTCTAGAATGAATGAAGGCAGACCCTCCTTCCATCTATAATAAAGTCACGCACGATGTTGGAACACGGAATTATAATCCTTTCTTTCTATTCTTTTTATATTCTGATTTTTGCAAATCTCAGTGGTAATTTATTTTAATGAGATTCTCAATTTCGTGAGATTTTTAATCTTACAAGGAGAACGCAAGGCCTTCGGGTCACCGATTTTATTGAAATTTTACATACTCGTAGAGTAAATCGTTCTGATTAAGAATATACCCTATTATAGGGGCAGACGGTCAATAGTTTTTAAGATATTTGTAATTAAAGTTTCATTGGCATTCTTATCAACAACTGTTGAATGCAGTACCAATATCTACCGTGGCACAATATCTCCTGAATTTCTATCTCCTGAATATTTTCTGAATATCCCCTAAATATTCACTGAATATTCTATGAATATTTATTTCATATCTCCTGAATATTCTCTGAATATCCCCTGAATATTCTATGAATATTTATTTCATATCTCCTGAATATTCTCTGAATATCCCCTGAATGTTCTCTGAATATCCCCTAAATATTCACTGAATATTCTATGAATATTCCCTGAATATTCTCTGAATATCCCCTGAATATTCTATGAATATTTATTTCATATCTCCTGAATATTCTCTGAATATCCCCCGAATATTCTATGAATATTTATTTCATATCTCCTGAATATTCTCTGAATATCCCCTGAATGTTCTCTGAATATCCCCTGAATATTCACTGAATATTCACTGAATATTCTATGAATATTCCCTGAATATCCCCTGAATATTCACTGAATATTCTATGAATATTCCCTGAATATTCTCTGAATATCCCCTGAATGTTCTCTGAATATTCTCTGAATATTCTCTGAATATTCTATGAATATTCTATGAATATTTATTTCATATCTCCTGAATATTCTCTGAATATCCCCTGAATATTCTATGAATATTTATTTCATATCTCCTGAATATTCCCTGAATATTCCCTGAATATTCCCTGAATATTCTATGAATATTTATTTCATATCTCCTGAATATTCCCTGAATATTCCCTGAATATTCCCTGAATATTTATTTCATATCTCCTGAATATTCTCTGAATATTTATTTTATATCTCCTGAATATTTACTTTACATTTTTTAAATATCTAGTTTACATCTGAAACTTTAATTAACTATTATATTTTTATACTTAAAATGAAACTTTAATTATAAATATCTTAAAAACTATTGACCGTCTGCCACTATAATATGGTACATTCTTAATCAGAACGGCTTACTCTACAAGTATATAAAATTTCAATAAAATGGGTGACCCGAAGGCCTTGCGTTCTCCTTGTTAGATAATTGAAGTTATCCAAATTGTAGAATTAAGGGGTGTTTTTTTTTAAGTGATTTATTTTGGTGGGATTTCTTAGGTTGTGGGGGTGTGAAAGGGATGAGGGTGTGAATAGCATTAACGCTCTTGCCTTATGATTTCTTGGGGGATTGCGTGCAGGGTTAAACGTTGATTTGCTCGAGAATTGGTGGAGAGGAGGGGTTGTTAATTGATTTCAAAATTAAGATAATGAAATAGAGGGTAGTATTTGATAAAATGGGGGTATTTCGAGGAATAGCTTTTATTTAGAATTGATATGTCTAATGAATTAAAAGCTCTGAATGAACTTAAGAGTGTATTTATAAGATTCTATAATATTCAGAGCTTAGAAGCTTTAAGGCAAAGAAACATCATCTGGTTGCCTTTGGAAAAAGTCACGTTCACAGCTGGGATTTAGATTTTGATCCTCTTTCGTCGACTTTTAGAGAATTAAGTGGAGATTTCCTTCTGAGAGGTAGAATTTCGAGCCTAGCACGAAAAATAATTTCCAACGTGTCCTTTGCTAGTGGATTTATCGCGGCTTTTATCGAAAGTAACTTTTTCTTGGCGTTTTCTTAAGTATAAATGAAAAATGGGTCTTTATAAAATGTATTTTGGAATTCTTGGTAAACAGGAATCAAACGGTGAAAATATTGGGAGGTCGAAAACGAAGGGGAAAGTAGCTCAGCGACTTAATCGTTTCAGGAAGTCATACACGATAGAATTAAAGTGTATGCAATTTTGTTAACTTTCACTTTACATTAATCGGTTTATTCCATTTGTTAATTCCTTGCCCTACAAAACCGAGTAACACAAGTGATGAGGAAATTGGGATAGGAAATTCTCAAATTTTCCAAAATTTATTAAATGGAAAACATTAATAAAAGACGACTCGATAATATTATTCGCAAAGTGTTAATGTAACGTTGAATTATCTTATAAATTTTTATTTTAGCAATTAAATTCTAAATTATAGCGGAGGCAGTCACGAAATAAATCGTAGGGCAAGGGGTTGATGCAATTTTTGGGTGCAAATTTGATAAGAATTTTTAGTTGACTTGGAGCAAAGAAGATGTAATGAAGAGGAATCAGAAAGAGATAAATACTCGGAGATCGGTGATTAAAGTCTTCGAAGTAAGAAAGATAGCACTTTCTGGACCCTTTAGGAAATCATGGATGATATGAGAATGGTGCGTGAGGAGAATACTTTCTCTCCTGTTGTTAGAATCCGAGGGTTTGGAGATATTCTTCTCAGAAGGGTTTTTGATTGAGTGCGGAGGTAGGCTATCAAACGAAAACTTCGAACACAGATTTATCGTGTCTTCCATAATCCAAAACCCCCCCGAGCAATAAAATAAAATAGCAAAACTATCTAAATTCTTGCTCCTAATAAATTACAAGAATTTCCAAATTGAATATTTCCATACATTAACTAGATCAAATTGCACATCAGGAATACATTTTCGACCATAATTCCAAAGAATCAGAATTTCACAATTATTCTCACATCAATGCATCATTAAAATTCCACACAAAAAACAACTTAATTGACCCTTTGCGGACGGAGGCATTTTTGAATATCGAGAAACAATCAATTATTTAGCGATGAAAAAACACTTTTTCATCGGAAAGACAGTCTGTTAATGTATACAAGTTGAAATTTACTCTTTGTAAAATAATATTTCAACGATTACATTTTAATTTTTCAACTCTAACCGTTTATATATGCAACGACAAACTATAACCAATTTTTTTCTCAGGGCGCATATATTCGCCCGTCGTCCTCAAAGGGTTAAAATTTCTAATTTACAAATCCAAAATAATTTCAAATTTCTTCTTCACCATTCTGCCATATTTTGACCGTACATCCTTGATCAGCACACTCCACCAGGAGATTATTGAAGTTCAATAAAGCCCAGCTTAATTTCAAGATTATTAGCTTCGAGATGCGGCCCTGCCGAGGGGAATTCTGTTCTTCTTATTCCTAAGAATGAATCGCGCTTTGTGTTCGAAGAGAGATTTAAGGTCTTCCTTGGAATTCCTCTCGTGTAGCCTCCTCTGGTTCACGTGTGTTGGTGGGACCATCTCTTCTGATCCTGCAGACCTGCCGGATCCCTCGGTGGTCTGGGAACTCTTGGATTCTCAGATCTCAGCCATAGGATGCATCCAAAGAGGGTCCGAACTAAACTCGCCGGCGATTAATGTTGAAAGAGGAGGAGATTCTGAGGGTTATTAGCTTGAATATTATTTCTCGATTGCTTCTTGTTTAATACACTAATTACATGGCAAAAGGTTAGAGCAGAAAATGTTATCCTTCCGTAATACGCTTCTTAGTCACGCAATTTGTGCCGATTTTACGACTTTTTTTCTGTGGCAGGGCACAATGAAGAAAACCGATTAAGTATTTAAGCTTTTCAGAACACGCTAACGATCGGTGGCTTATATTATGTGAAATGTTTATGAAATTTTATTTTCCTTCATTGCGCTATTTTTTTTTCTCTACTCTTTTTTCTGCAAACAATTTAAAATACCCTAAACCTTCTGCTGGGAATATTGTATCGTGTTGAATAATAATTAAGAGGTACGATTTTTTAAAAAGTTCCCTTGGAATGTTTATAAATTCTTGGAAAAATTGTAGCTTCTAGAATGCTTAGAGTGTTGTTTAACCCTTTGCACTCCTATGTCGAGCTACACTCGACACAGCTTTCTGTGATACTTAATGTTTCATATAATAATTATCGACTTTTCGAAATCAACAATACTTTTGCATTTTAACAGGGATACACCGCAGTATCTACAATTGTTCCTAGTATTAAATAAAAACGAATAATCAACAGTAGACAATTTTCCGAGATTATATTTGCTTATCTGACAAAAAGTTAATAAAATAATTCGGAGCGCAAAGGGTTAAAGTTTGTAGGGAAGGTGAGAGTAATTGGAATTAGAAGTTTAATCGTAGATAAAAAAAAAGAAGAAGTGTTGTTTAGATTTCGAGTGGTAGCAAGGGGAAAAAAGTGGTTTACGACACAGTTCTAATAAAGTTTTACGTTGTCTGCTATCGTTAATTTTCAGGCGCATCCCCTTAAATCCGGGACTATCGTAAAACTGACGGGGATAATTACAAGTTTTGGCGTAATTGCCAGGTAAATGGGACCAGGCACCGGTTAATAGAAAGTTGCGAACTTTGCTCGTGTAGTACATTCCACAATTCCTACGGAAGTGCTGGGGATGAAGTATGTGTGCTACTGTCTCACTTTTTTTCCATCGTGAAACACTGTTTTGATTTCAATCGACCACTGGCCGGAAACTCCTCTTCCGTAATACGCTCGTTTATTGATGCTCGCGAAAGTGTATGTCACTTTTTATTGTCGTGAACATAAAACGTAACACTGGATGTCCCTGACCTCGTTATCAAAGCTTTCCATTTCGAAATAAAATATTCTACTTGGTTTTTATCTTATCTAGGGCATGATTTAAAAACTGCATATTTTGAATAACTATAAAATCTGTGGATTAAACAATTTTTCCATTTACTTACATTATTTGTAAATAGCTTAATCTCCAATCATTTTAAATTGTTTAAACTTGATATGAAAGTTAAGTGAGTTGTTGATAGTTGAAATGCTTATGCTTTTTTTGGAGTATTCTGTATTTTGTTAGTTTACTTTTATATAAAAATTGTCAAGGCAGTCAAACCAATTGGTTCCCTATTTTTTTTCGGATTATTCTCCATAAGAGTGCCATGACGCAAATATTCCACTTTTATCTTAAAATATCTAATTACTTAATTGATCAGCTCTTCTTTTTTTAGAAAGAAAGAACATTAAAATTCTAATATTTTTATTTTTAACGATAAGAGGAAACGTTGTAAAGATAAACTATTTTTTATAGCTGTATCGTTTGAAGTTGTAAGTAATTTAATTATTTCCCCCCCTCAACGAACAAAATTCATTCTAACTTCAACCAAATCCAAACGCATGAATTCATTTCATCACAAAAATTCATCCGGTACAAAATATTCCCAATATCAATGCACAATTGCACGCACATTGCATCGTCCGTTAACAACATTAACGCTCCATAAAGTTCCTGTTCACGAATGAAAAACATATCGAGACCACTTTAGTGTGAAATGGAAAACTGGCGAATTATCATCGTTCCCGGCCCATTCGATTTAAAATTCCCTCACATATTTACCGAATTAAATACCATTGGCGGAAATAATACGGAAAAGCTCGATAAACTTTGGGTGGTTTTAGCCGAATATACGTTCAATTTTTTCATTCACCATGCCGATTTTACTGCTCTTTAAAGCTTTTTCCCGTCGTACACACACACACGACTCTCCCATTAACGCTTTTTAAAAAAAAAATAGATCGATCCACACCGATAAACTTTACCCGCGGCTACGTCTGGTATCATTTTTGCACAATTGCCGATGCACTTTTCGTTCGATGCTCGTTGTTACGGTTAGATAACCGGAAAACGTCACGTCCAACAGCCAGTTTCCGGCGATACGATATGGCAAACCGCGATCTGGAAGAATTAGTCTCGATTGCCCATAAGGTATGGGGGTTGAAGGAGAGGAAGGGTGAAAAAAGAAACGTCCAGGGGAGTTTATGTTATCGACGATGAGAGCACGGATAATAAATCGAGGGGGATTCCCTATGGCTTAACGATCGCGCGACTTCCATCGGTCGAAACCCCCTGGCAAAGAATTTATGTCGCTCGTGCGAGGTGCACCGGTGAATTCCGGATCCAATTTTACGACTCCGCCGAAATGGGCACGATCGCTGGAAGAATCGGTGGCGTGGAAGCGCCATCGAGCTGGCGTATCAAAGATTTAAGCGGGACTCCTGTTTTTATGGGACACCGTCAAAGGGTTGATTCGTCGTACTCGATTATTTGGTGTGAATTTAGCGGGAATTCCTTGCGGGATTCGGAAAATAGGGATTCGGTGATGGAAATAGGTGGATTGGAAAGATGAGGGGAAAGTCTCTTTGCGAATTGAGGCTGGATGATTTTAGGAAGGAAGTTAACACTAAAACTACCGGCGTTATATCTACTGATACATATTTAGATACGCCGAATAAGTGCTTTGGGAAAAGAAGAATCAAGAGGCGAAAGCGATGATTAATTAACTAATTTACATTTTATAAGATAGAAGTGGAATATTTGCTTCATGGCTCCCCTATTAATTTAAAGAATTTTTAGAAAACATTGGAAACTGGTCATTTTGACCGGCTTGGTAGGTTTAGTGTTAACAATGGGGTTAGTAATTTTTTTTTCATTTTTAGGTAACAATGGATGAGAATTTCGGTGTAGAAATATTTTTTAGGTAATTGCTGAGTGATAATTTTAGCATGTGACATTGAATCATTTTATTTTTTAAAGAAAAAAAATTTTTTTTTTTCTTATTATTGAAATAGGAGGTATTATTATTTTTGTGGATAAATGTGAAATAGTGTAGATTCGTTGGACTCCATTATTTTGTGCGAATTTAGCGCGGAATTTCGTGTGATATTCTGAAGTACCAGCTTTCCATGAATTCCTCGAAGCTTAGTGCGAAAATTGGGGCAAAAAGTTTGTCAGATATGGAAGTAGGTCTCGGTGAAAGTGAGGTAAATATGTGGTGATTTTTATGAGGATTTTTTAATGGCAGAATTTAATAGGCAATATAGTAATTGTTAGTTGAGCTGGATTTCGAGAATTAATGTTCATGGTCAACATTGATACTGTCAATTTATCTGCTTTATTTGCACACTATGAGTCAGTTTCAGCAATTAATCCTCTTCTGTGGCAATGTTACACTCGATATTGGCCATTTATATTGCAAATTTTTCATCGAATGTATTTTAGCTTGGACTTTTGTGATGATCTTTTGTAATCCTTCCTGAATTACATTTGACCTCAAATAAAAAATATTCCTCCCGAAATTAAAAACAAATTCGAAAGCAAATCCATTTACTACATTGATATTTAATTCATTTATTTCAAAAATAAATTCAAATATTTACTAATTATATAAAGTCATTGAGTTGTTCTAAATGTGATAAAAAAAGAAGCTCGATTCTCTCACGCAGAATCATATCAAATGTATTAATTGTAGAGTACTTTTATTGACAGCGGAGAGATTAATTACTTCGGATCTTAATGGCGTTTCATTCTAACAGTAACTAATTGAGATAAAGGGTCGATGTTGATTACATATAAACATGAATCGTCGAGGAGGAATGAAATGTCACTGACTGCCATTTCTCATTGTCCAAATGAGTTTCACACCATCTCCTTTGATGAAGGATTGGCACAAGGCCAGATGGGGAAGGCAGAATCGTTCAAATGTTCGTAAAACTTTCTTGCGATTAATGACCTTTTCAGGATATCATCACGTAGATTGCTTCATGGATTCTTTTTTCTTTATCTCACAAATGTTCGATCACGCGAGACTCGTACTTTCTGCACCATCACTTATTTCTCATTCGATTAGTTACTCATTCCTTGAACGACATTCATAAATACAAAGTCTATCCAAATTTCCATTTCTTTTTAAGATATCAAAATTTACATACAATCTTCTCATTTCATCTGATAAAATATAGTATTCATCTGATCCACCCTTCTAATTTCTCCACCCCACGTTCGAATCTAGATCAATTCTAAAGAAGAATATTAATATTTTATCTATATTTAAGACACTTGTTCCTTAACTATGGAATATTTTGCATAAAAATGGCATAAAGAGAATCTTTTCAATTTTAATTAATCACAACTTCAAAGATTAACATTAAAGATCGTTTAAATTCATTAATACTTCCATTATTAATCGGTACCCTCAAACGCACCCCTAGAACTTCAGTGTTTGCCTTTTTCTATAAACAAAAGAAGCAACGATAAAATCGCTCGAACGCTTGTAAACTCCGCACGATTAATGATTCTTCCCTTCACGTATTCCTTAAATATGCGTGTATAATGGCAAACACGTAAATGCGCCGTTTGTAGACTGACATTATGTGAATACGTGGTATATCTACCCCGAGGATAAGTAATTGCACGACTGGTCATTGCCTAAGTATGCTGGCATGTTGTCCTAGACATTAGATAGATATAGAAAGATATGCTATCACCTGTACATGCAGTTTACCCGACCGTTTGATCAATGACAGTTCGTGGAACGAATTACAGTGACCCAATGCTGTGTTGATTTCTCTTCGGTTATCTACCTGCTGGTTTTCATATTTCATTAACGATCTTACATCTTTTAAAAATTGGAGCTTCAAGTGGTTCTGTCCGGCAGTTGGTAATTATTTACTTCTACCTGCTGTTTTAAAAATCACACTAATGTTCGTACGGTACTTTCTAACAAGTGGTCTACTTTCTATTTTACAAAATGTAATGTTTCTTAGATTTTTTACAACATAGCTCTATTAAGAATAATAGGTATTCAGTGTGTACAGTTTTTTCGATTTGGGTCACAGGGAGGAACGAAGGCTTGCTCCTTGACCCACGATTTCTTTTGTGACAGTATGCACAATAGTTCTGAATGAAATTGAAGAAATAAAAATGTATATGATATTCGTATGATTAGACGATAGTAATAGTATGGTATTAATTTGATTGCTTGGTGTTCTACTATTTTCAATATGTGACTTGTGAAATTTTGCAAAATTTCCTGTTCTCTTTATGGTAGTACATGTGTCACTAGTTACTGTAGGGCAAGGGATTGAAAAAAGTCGATTAAAAAGTGAGCACCATTGATTTTCCTTTACATTCTACAAATCTGCATTAATTAGTAGTTATTAGAATTGTTCAATAATAAATTGTATCAAAGATTATTAAAAATCGAAATGGGCGTTGAATTTTTATGAAGACTTATCAATTAAATGTAATTTAATACATCATCGATTAGCAATGGATACCGAAGTATTGGTAAATGTACTTGCGAATGGCATTAACGAAACACTTTCATCCTCGATTCGACTCTCTTTTTCCCTGCCGTGAGAAGAGGCCTTCAAAATTTTCGATGCTCGAACAGAGAAGGGCAAAGGCGAGAGAGAAGAAGGAGAAACGCGAGGGCTCTTTACTCGAAGGATTAAAAACGGTAAATACGTGCAACCCGACACGCGACGAGGGGTTTTCCGACGGTACTCGGCACTCTGCAGAAACTAGGGAGAAGAGACGGGCAGAAGACGGCTTGGCGATGCAGGAGAACTGCAGAAAAGGGAGGGCAGAAAGCGTGGTTACGAATTCACAATGCCATTGTGTAATCCTCCCCTCTTTCTTCTCTATGGCCATGGGCTCGCCCTACGTTCGTCCTCCACCCACTCTTCCACCTGTCTCTCTCCTTTTAAATCTCTCTTGTTCTCTCATTTTCCTCTTCTCTCTTTCTCTCTTTACCTTTCTCTTTCTTCCAACTTCTCTCTTACTCTTCGGCCTTCTCTCCCTCCCATCTATCTCTCCTCCATCCACTTTACGGTACTCGCCGTTCCGCCATTAATGGTTTCCGTTTCCGGTGTCTCAATCTCGCATTCTCCGCGCTTTGCCTCGAAGCCGCACGCTCTTTTTTTTCTTTCTCCTCGGATCTCTTACTTTCCCATTCTTTCTCTTATTTTCACCGTGAGAGAGGTTAGCGAGGAGGAAAAAGCAGGCGGCTTTGATGGCAAATCATCACGGATATATAAATATACGTGATATACAATCGTGTCCTGTGCCCGAGGCGTGAAACTTTAAACAGGGGGTGGAAGGAAGGTTTCTCGAATTATCTTGAAAGATGACAATTAAATTCTTTTACTGCGATTAGTAGATACTTGAGTTTAAAACAGTTGAGTTAACCCTCTGTGGATCTTTGTAACTTTGAGGTAACACAAGGGACATCTAAGCTTCTATTCTTCAAAGTGAAGTTTGTAACATTGCCAAATATAATTTAGTTCTTCAGAATCATAAAATTCCTTATAATTCAATGTTTAAAAATCATATTAACACTAAACCTACCAAGCCGGTCAAAATGACCGGTTCTCAATTCTTTCAAAAAAGTACCTAAATTGATAGGCGAGCGGTGAAGTAAAAATTCTACTTCTACCATATAAAGCCTAAATTAATTAATTTACTAATCCCTTCACTTCTTGATTTATCTTTTTCCAAAGTATTTGTTCAATAAATCTAAATTTTAGCAAATATAACGTCGGTAGTTTTAGTGTTAAAATCGTTATTTAAAATTGTATTTTTATAATGTTTTAATTGTGCTATTGTTTAAGTGATCATGAGCGAAAAAATTCGAACTATAGAGGGTTAACGTGGTGATAGAGTGATTTGGTTATAATTATTGGGGTATTTTAATTACAATACAGGTAGGGTGTAACTTAAGCAGTTTCTATGTCGGAGAAGATTTATTTTGAGACTGTTAAAACGATGGACGCATATATGTCGAAAAGGTCTCCAGTCGCAAGGGGTTAAAGTTGTAGCAAAGGGGTAGTAAATATTTTCCTCGCTGTGCAGTGGAGTATTTACACTTACAATTAGTCCACCGCACGATTATTTGACTAAAAGTTATGTTTTACAAAAACATAGGAGGATGTTCAACGAATTGCACACTGTTTGAACTTTAACACTTTACCGACCGATATTTTTTAACATTCTACCCACTTCTGTTCGATCACTTGCACGCAAATATTTCCCTGATATTGACATCTCTTTGAAAATTGCAAAGTTTCTTCACGGAGTTCTTGGCACAGTTAACCGTAATGAAAAATAATAATTTATTAATTGCCGTAGCGACTAATTAATGAGTTAAAAGTCCAAAAGTGTTGGGCCCGAAAAGCCGATTAATCGACTACCGGTCGGTAAAGTGTTAAGATAAGTAAATAACATTTAACAATGAATATGGAAATTCAAATACAACGTGTTGCTACTGGATAAATTGGAGATTTCTCTATATGATCGTACTAATTGTAAGTTATACTTGAAAATGAGAAGCTCTCTCCATTCGGTTGCCTAATTGTTGACTAATTATGCTAACTGTCACGCATTCCATCAATTTAACCCTCTATGGGCCCTTCTAACTTTGAAGTACCATAAAAAAATCTAGGCTTTCGTTTTTCAAAGTCGATTTTTTAACTTTCTCAAATATAACAAGTTAGCTCTTCAAAACCATGAAATTCTTTACAATCCAACGTTTCAAAATCAAGTAAAATTTATTATTTATAATAGTACTTTTATTATTTTCTAATGTGCTAGCGTGCAACTAATCTACAGATATCTCAGAAAATTCGGCCCATAGAGGGTTAAATCCCATCGATACAGTCTGCAATATCCGCCGTAATATACCGCGTAGAAATATACCGAATAGTTTTTTTTTCCAGCGGCAAATGAATTCACCGGTTTCTTTAATCAACCTTGCGTGATTTGGTGCATGCGCGAATGCAGAGCAATTTGTAAGTGTAGGTGAATTAATGGCGCGAATGGTATTTTACGAGCCGCTGTATTTACGGGCACATACCACTTAATGTGTTGGAAGCAATGACTTAGGTGTCATTAAATGCCATTGACATGCAACAAGTGAACTTACTTTGCATGCGTAAATTTTAACGAAGTTTCACGACTGAATAAATTTGCGAAAAAATTACGTGCTTGGAAGGAGATCACCGTTTTTATCACTTTACAGGTGCCACGTCTAAAGTGCATTTAAGCTCTAACTACTTGCTGAAGTTTTTTCATTTTCTTACCAAATTCTTTCGGATGATTTTGACAAATTTCAACGATTCTTTCATTTATTCTATCGAATATTCTCTAATGGTTTTCGAGATAGAGTATATTCGCTGCTACGTTGCAATTGGCCATGGTTAGGATTATAGTAATCGGATGCGAAAATTGCTCATTTGGTAGCATGTAAATTTCAAGTTCATCTCTGATGCAACGTTTGGTTACTCAGGCCATTGTCGATTTAATTGGTTTGCGTTAATGCGTCTAGTTAAATTCGACGTTAAGCTAGCATTGCACTGATGAGATCTACCTATTCAGCATGGCGAAATCCTTTAACTCTCTATCTTTGTTTCCATCTAACAAGGAGAACGTAAAGCATTCAGGTCGCAAATTTTATTGAAATTTTATCTACTCGTAGATACGTGACTTTGTTTCATTTAGATGTCTTTCAAAATGACGATACACATGTTCATCTATCTCGTTAAAGAATAGACAGGTAAAACAATTAAAACGTTCTCTCAAAAATCAATGCTTGCCGCTAGAAATCATTAAAATGATTCCATACGTCAAGTATCTGTGTTTCGAAGATCTCGTTATTCTTTGTCTCCATACATTTCTATCTAAAAGCTCTCAGATCTTTCACTGTCCGTCGTTATAAAATTTGAACGAGATCGTCTAGAGTGGGGGTGAAATATAAATCAGATTTCGATAAGTCGATAGAATTGATTGACCTCTTTTACGATTCCCAATCACCATGCATTACTAAGGACAATGGAAAACGTAGAACGTGTTTTAATTAATTTCGTTGAACTTTTACTCTGGGAAAATGCTATACGAACGTGTTCAGATTAATTATCGACGATTGAGGAATCCGATTTGCCGGAGGGCGAAGAACTCTGTCCAGTCTCCAGTTATGGTGGCCATAGAAGTCTACGGTGGTTGATGAAATGGTACATCTCTCTATATATGTATAATAATAAATCTACGGATAAGTGTTACAACCAACTTTTGTCGTTCTACTGACAGCTTAGGACCCGGTTGCAGCGGCTTTCTATGGGGATGGAAAAGTCGAGAGAGACGAAATAAAAGGGAACGATTCCAGCAACGGATCTGGCATCCCTTTTATGGTTTCTCTCTTTTTCTCACTTTCTGTATTCTTCTCTCTCTTCCTCCCTCTTCCTTTCTGTTTCTCTTTTTATATTTCTCCCTATATCTTTTCTCTTTCTCTTTGAATTTTTCTCATTCCCTTTTTATATTTCTATGTCTCTCTTGCTACATTTCTCTCCTCTTTCTCTGTCTAAGTCTTTTTCTCGTCCACTGTTTATTTCTTTTTAATGTTTTTTGTATTTTCCTGTCTCTCTCTTTCTTTTCTCTGTTTCTCCTTTTTTATTCTAACAGTCACTCGTTCACTTGCCAGTTCGCTCGTTGTATTTTCTCGAAGATTCGTATTATACGCTTGAGTTTGCCCGCTTGGTGCACTTATTCCGATGATAAAGCGGTCCTGAATTCCAGATCCGATATCCCCCTGGATATTGAGGTACGTCTTCTCGTTTTTGAACTGATGCACGTACAGAAAAATCTGCGGCAATCTTACGCCGAGAAGGTTATCGTGTCTTTCGTGATTTTCTCTCAATGGTTTCTAACAAACTGTAAGTTTGATGGAATCCATGCTATCTGTGGATTCGTTTAGAGTCTTGCCGATGAAATCGTTGCTATCGTTTCGTGAAATTCTTACGTTGCATTCATATTTCTCGTGATTTTCATTTTTTTTTTCTTTTTCGTGACAATTTATATTGTTAAGGGGAATGTACGTTTTGTAAACGATATTGAAGATGGATATTTCAAAAGTATAAAGTTTATTAAAATGTTCGGTGTATGCGAGGTTGTTATAAAATGGTAGACTTTAATCGATATGTTTTTTTGCAGCGCCATTGTTCTGTGATTACAAAGAGCAATGGTGTGTTGCGTTGTCAGTTTGGATCGTGAATAATGGAAGTGGTATTGTATGTTATCGAAAATGGAGAAATTTTCATCATTTTTTCGACGATATCATTGTTATCGTTGTTAACCCACGAAATGCACCCTACTGCATTCGGTCTCGTTAACTTACGATAATACCAAAACGTTCACTGCACGTGAGATTCTTTTTTCTCTTTATATCAAGTAATTTCGAGGGTAATTTATACCAAGATATATATTTTTTAACGACCCTTCTAAAACGTTCTCATTTCTACTAAAATAGAACCTTTTAATACATTTACACGCTGAGTGCCACGAGGTCAAAGGTGACCGGCGCTGTTGAATTTGAGAAAACCACTTTCAAATTGCAATATTCACGAATTACTTAATATATTCAATATTGAAATATTCTTCTCATAAAATATTTTCACCTTCGACGATTCTATTCTACAAAGATAAAATTCTAACAGTAAAAGTATCAAGGTAATAGAAATATCAAATCTAGCATCACAAATCTCTCTTATTCAGCATATTCAACATTTCTCAAAAGTACAATTACCTCTGAAAATTTCAGAAGTCCATACCTCATCTATTTTCTGTTTATCCACAACACAACAATAGATTCCATGCTTATCCGTTATGAATAAGTCATCGGACGAGGGACGACATATACATATTTTATTAGAAAAACGATGCATTTCACTCTGTCCTACATCACAATCGAAATTCTCGAGGTAAAAATAAAAATCGAGAGAACGAGATCCCGGACGATTGTTTATCCGGGAACAATAACTTCCGAGCGCAAACACCGACACAAATTAAACGAAACGTAAAATGTATTCAACTCTTCCTCTCCTTTTCTCATACCCTTTATCTCGAACTCTCTCTCTCACCCTTATCGATGTTCACGGAAATGGAAGCACGGAACGATCCGACGTTTCCATAGCATTCGTACTTGGTGATGCACTTACACGCTCGGATGCACTCGCCCCGGTGGCTAGCTACCGTGAGTCCTCCCTTTATGCAACGCCGTATAAGCGTGCACGTTTGCTGCTCACGAATTGCACGGTGCGAATGACAGAAGGGGGATGCGCTCTTGCACGTTCGATGCATTTTCGTCCGAGTATCCTGCGTCGCCTAAGAAATACATGGGAGGGAGAAACGACTGGTCCATTCAGTTCTAGTCCTCTCCATGATGTGTGCAACTTTCCACCCTTCCCCTTTTCCTCCACCCTTTTCTTCCTTTCAACTCTTTTCATTCCTTTTCTTCCGCTGCAATTTATGGACTGCTTCAGGAAGGCGAGAGGAAGATGGAGAGGAGGGAATGAGGGAGGACTCAACCCGATAAATCGCTGCCCGTAAAACGTGGGAGGTTTCATGGCGGGGGGAGGTTCTCGTATGTTAGTGTATGGGGGGTAGGAAAGGGGGTTGGAAGGTGTACAGGGCTTGTGGTGGAATTCTTGTCAGATAGAAAGGGATTCTTGTTGTTGTCGATAGACGTGTCAGATGTTTTTTTTTTGCTTGTATGCAGGAGGGTGTGTTTATAGGGAGGTTTTCGAGTGCTCACCGATACTTTTATACTTTGGGTTGATGTTCTTTCGAAGTGCACAATTATACGGCGCTTCGTGAAGAGCTTTTTTTTGAGAATTGGGAGATGTGGCGGATTTTTTTTACAGTGGGGGATGGAGAAGGGTATGAGAGATGTTCTATGCAAAAATATATTTTTGGGAATGTTGAATTTGAGGTGATTAACATTGGTACTCTAAATTGAGACGTGTAATTTAATGTGATATATGTAATTCATGGTTTGTAAGGTGGAGGTGCAATATTTCATAGTTCTTTTATTAACGTGAGGAATTTTTATAAAATTAATAACCGGTCATTTTAATCACTTTAATAGTTGCAGTACTAAATGGACCTTCGAGACTTTAAGTTGATAGTCATCATAATCCTTATTATCTCTATCAATCAGTATCGAGTTTTTTGCAAATCAAATGCATCCTGGAGTTTAATTAAATTCATACGAAGCATTCCAATTATGCCACTGCAATTTATTCTGCCTTGAAAGAAATTCTTGAGGTACGACCTTTCACAGGAAAAAGGGTAGGTTATGCAATGAAAGTTTTCACAAATCAGTTTGCAAAATCTCCATCCAACAAACATTTGTCAAAGAAGACAAACACGTTTACTCGAAACGATCGAATCTTCAGTTTCTTTGACAGAAAATAAACAAATGGCATTATTATACTCAATAGTGAATGTTGACCCGTTGCATGGAAATGTGCATCAAGGCCAGCTTTCAGGCTCAAGGAGATCGGGAAATGTGATGTGCAACGAGAATCTTCCTTTCACAGACTAAATGATGGAAGGTTATATTTGACTCATCGAGTATTTCGCGCCATTTAGTTGCGATAGCAAAAGCTAATTGTCATTCCTCGATTCGATCATCCTTTTATCGCACTTAATTGCGATGCCGTTTAAAGATAAATGTTACGTGTTTCATAATTGTTTCTTTACGGTATCCTATGTTGTAAGAGATTTCTCAAGTAACACCTAAACGACTACCTGCCTGCAGGTAATTATCAGAGTATTATAACTGCTAAATTAACAAAATCCAATTATTTACCTTTATTAAATCCTTAAAAAAAATTACATCAAAGTCTCTACAAATTTTTCTGACCCGCATTCAATTTTCTATTAAAATTCAACATTTTTTGTACTTTTTCTTCATACTATCTATGTGCAAAGTAATATGTATACACTGTATGCAATTTTCCTCGATTTGAGTCAAATTAAATCTTGATTGTAGCCAAAACACCCCAGGGATTACTGAGGGTTAAATAACTATAGAAATAAGTATTCAGAAAAAAGGGGATTTCTTAATTAAAAAAGTCAATTGAGAAAAGTTCATTAAATTTAAAAAATAAATCCAAGTTAAATTTATTAAAAAGTATCTTTTACACGTTCGTTAGAAATAGTTTTATATCAAATAATATTCCAGAATTGATAGATTAATAATTCAAATTATAATCAGGATAAGTGGAATCATCTTTCTCGATGAACTAAATTTCAGCGATATATGCCAAGGCGTATTTGTTTCAATCGAACTTTTCGACGAGATTGGTCCTTCGTCTTCGCAGATATATTTGGCGTTAACGTGTCAGCGAGAATATTGCTAGAACGGAGAGAAATTTGCCAGCGTGCACGGAGTATGCAAGGACAGGGAACTTTATGCGCTGCAACGCGAGCATAAATCCAAGTTTGCTGGGAGCCCTTCGTCCCTATTCGTATTAGGTGCTTGCTAGGCAGATATCTATGCGCGGTATACGTCTACGTATGTACATATGTGCTGTATCCTTCGTTGCTTTCTTTTCGATAACATCGATCCTACTACTCTCTACCTGTTTTCCTTTTCGTTAGACTTTCTGTTATCTGCCGCTTCCTGTTTCTTCCTATTTCAACCCTGTTTCTACTTCGTGTTCTGAGTTGACGAGAATTCAAGTCGAGCATGATGCACGATGGTTCTTTCTACTGTTAAACATTCATTGTAACTTTTAAAGATATTGTTAATTATCAGTCGAACAGGGGTATCCACCGTGCTTCCTAATGATTAGACTGCGGATTTTTATGCATTTATGACAAATTAAATATGGCTAAAATATACAAAAAGAACATAATATAAAAATATATCTAAAATATCCAAAGTATGGTATTTGTTGTAATATTTATTAAGTGCAATAAATCCCTAGATAGGTTTTCCTGTCTCACCTGCATGTTTGAAACACGAAATTTGCATAAACATCCGCAGTCTACTAATGATCTTTGGCAGTTTTTGAATCTTTGAAATCAATTTAATTACAGTTAGTTTTATAATAAAATAAAGATAAGAATGATAAGTAATTTAAAATAATGTGCAGTAATTTGTGATACGACAGCCCCAAAAATTGAATTTTAGTTCTTTAAAAATGGAAAGTTCATTAAATAGTGATGTTTATAAATGCATGTATTAATGAATTTTAAATATTATCATTTGCAATTTCCAAAAATCTTTGAAGTTACATGTTTGTATTATTGTTTAATTGGATGTTGATATCGTCGTTTCATAGAGTGGAATTAGTAGCACGATCGCTAGAATTTATCTGACCGTTTGATTGGAATGTGCTCATTAGTTAGGATCTGCCGTTGCTAATGATCATTTGCGGTATATCTTATGAACGTATTGGTATATCTGTATTAGGTTTAGGGTTTAGTGGTACGTAATACAGCTTGTTATTGAGGATCACGATTGATTCTGCCTAAGACTATTAGGTCTCCTCGATACTGAGTAAATGTTAATGAGAGGGAAAGTGATCCGAGCAATTACACTTAATATGGAATATATTCTTAGAACATATCTCTCTTTTTCCTCTTAATCGTTATATTTACGGAAATAATACTTCTTATTTTCCTTCCACCTCTTAACGATTCATGCTAATTACTAATTATCTTTCAACTACTCGGATCAACGGGATTAAAATGTTATGTAAACAATTTAAACGAATTATCTGTCATTACATAACATTATCATTTTCCTTCTTTCATATCTTTTAAACCAATGAAAAAATTGCGATATCAATTAATAGAGAATTAATTAAATTGAAATTAGTGACATCCTTCTGCAAGGAATTTAACCTCTTGCCTTACAATGACCTGTGGCATACGTGACGCGGTAAATGGAATAGAAAATTTTTTATTTTCGTAAAACTGTTAAATTGAAACTATCAGTAGGTCAGGATACATTGAAATTAATTCTATACTATTAATATTACGTTAACTTATACTTGCAAATTGGAAATCACAGATAAATTATTATTTGAACAATTAATTCTAAGTTACTGCACCTTCGGTTATAAAAGAAATTGTAAGGCAAGGGGTTAATAAAATCGGGGAATTATACATGTTTAATCCATTTACTTTCACATTCAAATTTTCGTATGCATTTTTATTTTTAATATTATTCGACATTACAATTTCCCAGGAGAAATTCTTTCCAGTTTGTCATAGTTTTTTGAGAAATATAGTGCTGTGTAGATCAAACGTGGCAATCCATCTTGAAAGCCGATACTTGAATTCGTGTTTGGAAATGCGATTGATCCGATTGAAATTATTCAATGTGTATAACAATCTCCTGTCCTCTGATCGGTACATATGATAGAGCAAACATTGGAGAGATCCATTTTGTTGCTTCGGCTTGTCTGCTTACATTCGTACAGCCGGTATTATTCGCGAATTTGCATTAGTCAGTAAAGTGATCCCGTGCATCGAATAATCCTCGACCCTTTATTCAGGATTTAAGTCACATCCGGAAATGGTGAGTATGTGACTTGCTTTCCTCTGCACGGAACCGATCAGTTTCGAATTTCACGTAATGTCGAATATCGATTTTGTGTATTTCAGATCAAGCCTTTTCCAGAATGTATTCGTATCACAATCGACGAGAATAAAAGAAATTTGCCGCTGAATAAAATTCAAAGTTAGTCTACGAGAAGAATACTTGATAAGATAAATAGTGGGAGGGATTTTTTCGAAATTCATTCAGATGATCTTTGAAATTGAGCAGACTTTTTGGTAATTTAAAAATTTTTGATTTTCTAAGTAAATACTTCTTTAAAATCGATTTTAATGAGTACTCATCAATAAAAATTCGATTGAAATTAACTCCAATTAGTTACTTTTAAAAGCATCTCACTGATAATACTTCACCCCAAGGTCAAAGTTACATCTAACAAGTTGGTAAAACTTAAGTCTATTGGATCGTCGATTTTATTGAAACTTTACAGATTCATAGAATAAGTCATACTGGTAATGAAGTATATTTATAATTACTTATGACTTAATCTATAATTACGTAAAAAAAATTAAATGGATCACTCGAAGACCTTGCGTTCTCCTTACGAGTTCAGACTCACGTTTCAGTTAGGTCAACATATTTGCTCCTACAAAACGTGTTTCGATTAATTCACCATGTCTATGAAGCCCGTGTCGAACAATGCATCTGACAGCACACGTTAATCGAAAATTCATCGATCAGGAAGTACCTGATCTAATAGAGCTTACGGGTAATACGAGGTCATGCTCTTACTGTTTAGTTACTCCAACCAAGTAGGTTCTCGAAAGCTCGCGACAGGTGTCAGGTGTTTCTTGTGACCTCTGCTAGGTCCTTGCCAATGTCAGATTAGGCCTGGGTTAAATCGACGTTAAACCTGGGTAATTGTAACACATAGCCATGATTAACATCATGGTTGTTCCCATCGCCTGCCATATGTTACCCCTTAATTGTTTCTTACAGATACAATCGTCTTCAAAGGCAGGGGTAGTATTAATTGAAAATTTCTCACTAACAAAATACTGGTTTCTAATATTACCATTATAAGAAAAAAAATATAGTTCGGTTAATCTATTCTAAATTTGATATTCTGGCATTGTTTATTACCATACTTAACCCTTTGCACTCCAAGACATCTTTGACGTTATTTATTAGCAACTTTTCGGTACTTCACTATTTGCTGTTTTGTGCTATTTCAATAGAAAAATTCAGGTAAACATATATTTCTTAAAACCTTGCGGTGTAATAAGTTCATCCTTTGTAATTACTAATAAATTCGAACGTCGCCTTAGAGGGTGCATCAGAGTGATATGGTAAACTCACGATGTCTTCTCAGGTGGGACATCAGAGTGCAAAGGGTTAAAATTACTTTGAAGCCGTACATCTCTAAAATCGAAAAACGTAGTACACAATAATATTTATCTCCTTCCAAAATTCGTTAAATTGCACACCTAAAATACCATACATAATTGCAATAACATTTTTCATCCAATGCAATCTGTTCCACAAACGAAAGCAGAAAATGATAAAATCCAAAATTTCATATTCCAATTAAACTCCACAATTCGTACTAACCGATAATTGAAAATTTGTTTTATTCCTCGAATTTCAACGAAGTACAGTTGCCCAACCAATTTAAACTAAAGTCGAAAGCTTAAAATATAAACAATAATTTCAAACTATTCAAACACCAAGGTATAACATCATCCATTCCAATCATCATTAGTTAGCATTCCAACAAAATGTGAACCAATGAATTTGTCGACTATTCCTCACCGTTCTCAGTTCCAGCATCGAATTTCGAACGGGGGTAGTTTCTGCAGTATACCAATTTATTCTTAATGTACACGCGTATGCATGTGGGCTAGTTAGTTCCTGTTATTCAGCACTGTTGGTCAAACAGACATAGACTCGGAAAGCCGCGACAGGTGTCATTGGTCTATTGCACATGCAACTGCAGATGCAGGAACCACGCGGTGGTTGTTTTGACGCGGCTATCTGTCAACCAATCGTGGTTCACCATCGTTCTGTCACATGGTCCACAGAGAGAATCCTCTAGTCCCATGGTGGATGATTAACCGTGCTTAACCGCGTCGTACGGCGCGGTTTACGATTAATCATTGGTGGAACTGGTAAAACCATTTGTTTCCGGTTAACGAACCAACGTCTACTGAAACGAATAGATCCGATTCCCTGCCGTGAAACGCGATATTTCATATTCTTTGGAACGTTATTTCAGAAGATAGTACAGTGATCAATCCGCGGATCGTGAGTTATATTTATTTTATTTTTTTTTTTTAGGGGATAGTGGAGGATGTTCTGCTCGGGGATTCTTCTGTGAAAGTTAAGCGAACTAATGCAATTTGGGAGAATGATTTATACGGGTTCGATAAGTATTACGTTCAAGTCTCTATAACTCCTTGTGATTTCTGATGTGTCAGATATTTCTACTTGTAGTTTCTCGTAGAAATTTTACAAGTTTTGCAACTGTTTTGTTTTTATTGGAGCTGAAGGTAGAGTTCTTGCAATGAGGAAAGTGAAGGGAAGTTATATGCTACTTGAGGTGGAAGATGTGAAATTTATTAATTGACTGGTGTAGAATTTATTTTAGGTGCAATTTACTTTGCTGAGAATTAATATTTTTGTGTGATTAATAAAGAATTAAAGATTTGAAGATGAGTGTGGCAATATATCGGAAAATGGGTTTTGACGTTCATTATTCCGTTCGAGTGATACGATTTGAACCAAGATCAATATCGTGTCGTGCTTTCGTTGTCAATCTTCTTACCCGACGATATCCCTACAGGAAGTATCGGAAGCTGTAAATCGATTTTCCGCTTCCTCCGATTTCGATTTTATGACGGATTGGCTGAGCATCAACGCCTCGTCGATTCGTCTTTCAATTGGCAGTAAAACTTTTACGGGAAGCTGCGTCAAGTTTGCGCTTACGTTGGTTGCATCTGTTGGCTTTATTTTTCGAATAAAGGTCTTCGAAAATCTAACAAAAGATTGCATCCCTGGCAATATACTTTCACCCATAAAAAACTGTAATTTACCATAAAGGTATCAAAACATCGTGCGTTCGCATTTTTATATAAAAATTCACTTAAAACTTTAATCATTCCAGTCTGAAATCTTTGCAAAAAACGTCTTCATTTTACATTTATCCCAATTTTCTAATCGAGCAAGGGCAATCTATTACTATTTTCATTGTATTGAAATTGTTATATTAAAAGATTCAAATCTGGCGTCACCTCTGGGAAATTTAAACCTCAGCGCAATTCAAGGGGTAGTTACTCCAAAAATGTTTCCAGAACGAGCTCTTATCAAACACGTCGTATCGTCGTATCAAAAGCGAGTTAGCTTTTAATACATTTACATTCATCTCCGATCTCGACGGGTCTCGCAATCGATATCGTACTCGTTATTAAATCCCGCACATTACGACTCTCCCGTACAAATGTGACAGATTCCAAACTACTACGACAAAACTACCCTCCACATGTACACATAATCCGCACGTAGAAGCATAGCGTAGATGCAAGCAACGCCGAGAAGAAATACGAGCGTTCGAAATTGAACTGGATATATATTGCATCTGTAAGTACACGCTCTCGACACGTTTTCGTGAAGCTGAATCGAAGTACTTCGTAACTCACCCCTTCTTCGTCCTGGACAAGCTTCGTGGAGTGTCCTCGAGGTGCTCTCTGACCTTTGAAACAATGTATGCGAGTCTATGCCACGAAAAATAAGTGGTTATTTTAAAACGAACGTTGAAAAGAGCCTCACTATCGTTGGAGCCCGAGTCGAAAAGTCCAGCCTAAAAAGAAACTTCAAATCCTAGATTCTTTTGATCTCTCATTTGCCGCTTAATTATGTATACCATTTTGAACTTCAAAATCCTCAAATAGTGTGTCTACGCGCCTCAAAGTCCTGTAAATATGATTTTTAGGAGTTATCATGGACTGATCAGGTAAAATTTTTATTCCAATTTAATATGACACCCCCTAAAAATATTTCAGAAGTTCCAAGTCTGTCGACTCATATTCTAAAAATAGGGCTTTTAGGAGCAAGTTGGAATTAAATTATCATTTTATTCCATATAAATTCTAAATCTCCTAAACCAAATTAATTTTTAGTATATCGAGAATTTTTTTGGACCTCGATCATTCCACTCCAGTTCCAATCCAATTCTAAAGCTCCTCATTATAGAATGCTGAGGATTATTTTGGTCTGTATGAAGCCTAAATTGCTCCTAAACTAGGTAAAAGTGGCAAAAAGTAACAAGTGTAGGGCGATTGTGGAATTAAAATTTGCATTCTTTTATATGTAACATATTTTTCCATATTCAGCCTAAATATCCTAAGTTATTTGGTAATTTAGGAGGATTTTGGGCTGAAATTTTCGCCTCGGGAGGTTTCACCAGGTTGTTGGAAATTTACGATGTTGTCGTTTGAGTTCTCTGGAATTGTAGATTTTAGTTTCACGATCGGTGCAGGTCCTTTCGAGGAGTTGAATCGAAGTAATTCGCAAGTCACCCTTTCTTAGTCCTGAATGATCTCGGTTTGAGTTACCTTCGGGCGTTCTGTGACCTTTGAAGCAACCAGGCAGCTTTTTTGTAAAACAAGGGGTGAATTTAAAGTGGACGTTGGAAAAGGTTTTGTAATGGTAGGCTTGAAGCTGATAGAAAATTACGGTGTCTCTTCGAGGTCACTAAAATCGAAGATTCTTTATTCATGGTTCTCTTGAAGTCTTTTCGAGGTTTGTCTTCGAGGGATGGAAAAGAAAGGAAAATTCAGGTGTTTCTCTTTGTACGTAAAATTATATTTTGTTAAAAGATCTACATATGAATATTGTTGTATGGTATTTAACCCCTTCAAGTATTATAACGAGTGATACTCGTGATACTATAAATTGGAAAGGAAATTTTCAAGTTTTAGAAAACCTATTAAATTGAAAATATCAGTGAGATGCGACACGATCAAATTATTTTTATAATATTAATATTACGTTAAATTATACTATATGTCAATAATCACAGATCAATGTTAATTTTATTAATTTAATTCTGAATTACTGTGGAGGCAGTCACAAAGTAAATGGTACGGCAAGGGGTTAAGTAGTATATGCTGAATTTTAAAACTCAATTTCTGTACTACTTTATCCCAAGTAAATTGTTAAGCTGTATAAAATGATCTAGTAATTATCGAAGTAGATTCTTCAAAGATCTATTTTTCCAAAATGGAACTACTCGAGCTCATATCTCCATTAATGTCTACGTAAGATATTTTATAATCCAGACAATCCAAACTTTACCATCATGTCTAAGTTAAGACTCAACAAAATACTCCGACTTTCCTCGTCAATTTCGAGCACTTAAAAACTCTCAAGCAGTCATCCCTCTTTTACTCTTCCCAGAACTTCGTCTCGTACAGTTTTTACAACCACTTACAACCTCACTACCATAATTACCGGACGGAATAACGTACAGCTTTGCTCGCTATACTCTCGAATAAATCCGAATAAATGAAGACCCAACGACGCGTCTATATCCCAAGAAGAATTAAGCAGAGATTTAACTTCCCTCGTGTGCCCGTCGGACTTTACAACCTCGTTAAAAAAGGAAACCACCCTCCTCTTCAGTTTCAGTAATCTTTCTCTGAGTAACTGATAACATTTTGTACATCTCCCGCCCCCTTTTTCACTCGCATTATTTACCATGGAATCACCGTAAAAGAATTACGCTCAGCTTTTTCGCTCGATTGGATTAAATTCCGCGATGACAGTGATGTCAGAAGTTAACAGAAGGGGCGGGAAACGGAAAGAGTTAAGGGAGAGTGAGAGAGAGAGCAGGAAAAAGTGTTAGGACTTTTGAAATTGCCAGGAAGATAGGAGAAGGTTATACGTAATAACGGATAATAAATAAAAAATTAATATAATTTTGTTATGTAATGAGAGCAAAATAAATGTCTCATAGAAAAACGGAAGTTACTTATGACTCGACCTAATACATTCTACAATTCTAGTAAAAGTATAAATTAAACTTTAATTGTAACCCTTTGCACTCTGAGCCATCTCTGACGTTATTTGTTAGCAATTTATCGGCACTTTATTATTTGCTATTTTTTGCTATTTTAATAGAAAAATTCAGGTAAACATATATTTCTTAAAACCTTGCGGTGCAATAAGTTTATCCTCTGCAATTACTAACAATTCGAAGGTCCTCTTAGAGGGTGCAACAGAGTGATATGCTAAATTTGCGATATCCCCTCAGTTGGGACATCGGAGTGCAAAGGGATAAATATTGTTACAAGTATTGTCGACCACGAATGTAAGGTTTTACACAATTTTCATTCTGTCGCACATCCGATGTCAAAGGCGTCTGGCCGCAGAATCTTGTTTCTAATATTTATAACAATTGATGGATAGATTTTGTAAGTCAGTAACCTTAGTTCTTCTATGAGTTCCATACGCAACACTTAAGAACAGGGCGCAAAGGACTTGATGCCATGCAATATTATTCATGGGGCAAGGGGTGAGTTTCGCTCGCGTCGTTTACCCTCACCATATCATTTCTAGAAACCTGAAAATCAGCCAAAACTAAAACTACTCAGCCTTTCACATGACAACATAAAGAATGTTCACCTTTCTCGATCAGTAGCTCGTTACAATCGAAAATGGCGTACAAACGAGGGATGTTTCTGTCCATCAAGCGAATCAGAACAAAATACTTATCAAAGGACATCTAGTATTAACTGTCTGTCTCCACAATGGAGTATATTCATCATCAGGAGAACTTACTCTAAGAGAATGTAAGTTCCAACAAAATAGGCAACCCAAAGACCTCGTGTTTTCTTTGTTAGAATGAGAGGAAAGAAGGGGGATGTCGAGGATCGATCTATCGAGATCGAAGTGACTTCTAGGAGAGTGGTATCCGCAGCAACACTCAAGGGCATTCCTTTGGGGGGTAAAGCTTTAAAGCTGCAGCAGACAGGGGCCGACCGGTTGCTCTCCAAGTCGGGATTCCTGAGCCGCGAGATTGCTCGTTTCGTTTGTGAAAATCCGATACACGGATTCTGGGGGAAGAGAGGGAATACCTGTCTTTCTCTTTCGCTCTCTTCTCTTCAGCCCTGAATTCCTTTTCCCGTATCAGACTCCTGCCTTGAACGTATACACTCGATGTAAAGTGTTCCCTGGAAAAACTGTTATTGCTCTCCGTGGCCCAGATAGAAGACTCTGTCCAACCCCGATTTCGACTCTGAACCAATTTCGATCGACGGAATGCTTCCGTGTTAGAGGAGGACTTAGCGTCGTTCTTTATGGAGATTTTCTTTATTTCGAGGGAAAAGTGGAATATGGGATTCTTGGAACGGTGTATAGTGTGGCGTTTGATTCGCATTTTCAAACGGGGAGTTTAGAAATTGTGATATTGAATTTTGAGACTTTTCTATACTTCTGTTGGAATAGATTTTGATATTGGTTTTATGTTTTCTTGGCTGGTACGGTTGTTTTTTGAGGATTCGATATTTTTAGGTGGGCTTTGAGTCACAGATTTATTAAATGATTAATTAGGTGATTGGCTTAGTGACATTCTTTAGGAGTAGATGTATCAAAGTGGTTGAAATTTCTGGTTCCACAATTTCTGAAAATAAATCTTTATAATTATGTCTGCGTGTTTTCTTTTAAATGGAGAAGATTGAATTTTGTTTCAAACGCAATTATTTGCCAAGTTTGCAGCCCGGAGACATTGATGTGCTAAAATTTCTCCGTGTAATTAAAGTTCTTATTTTGGATACTTAAAATAGAATTCAAGAAAATTGACAGGCATCAGGAAATGTATGTTTCAGAATTTCCATTGGTATTTCGGTAGAAAATTGTGATCGTACCGCGCGCAAGATATAAGCATCGAGTTATCTCAGAATGTCGTTGAAATACTATCGTTAAATGCATTTTCCGCGAGCTATAAATGGAAATTTCGAAAGCCAAGTATCCTCCCTAAAACTTGCAAATTGTACGAATACATAGTTCCAAGCATATTTTTCCATTATATTCTATGAGAAAGCAAGGAACAACCCTATGAAGTACGATATTCAAATATGCAAAGACCCCATCGGGCGTTAAGTATAAGAAAAGGTAAACGACGTCTCGTTGACGCGATCCAAGTACATGTATAATATTAGAACGATCTCATCTAAATATATTCCCCATAAAAACGTACGTGCGTGGTGTGTAACGGTGGCAGCCCTTATATGCAGTATTTCTTTGAAAAACTGCTTTATATTCCTCGCAGGTCGAATACTCGAGCGCACTCGAACGTATTACATCGGCTCGACGGTCTTCTTGTTGCTCGCTTGTTTTATAAATATTGAATTCCGGATATCGCGAATATTGGGACAGGATGTTATCGCAGCAGTAAAATTTCCGTGCGCAATACCGGGATCGCGCTCCTCGTAAAACTTCCCCTGTACGACGTACACGCGAGCAAAACTTCATTTTTCTGGGAGTTAAGCGCGGATATATCTCGCCGAGTTTCCGCGCTAACACATATATATACACACACACACACACACATGCATATATACATAAATGTATATGTACACGCATAGATCCACGACTAGGTTGGTGTAAAAGTGAAAAGTTTTACACGAAAAGTCCCAGAGAAATGTTTATTTTATTGGTAAGTCTCTACGAGACTTTAAAGCGTTTTCAACAGTTATGAGGAGGAATCACGAAGTTTGAAAGTTGAAATTGAAATAAAGAGAGCCGCGACAATTTCACGTGGAGAAAAAGGGTTTCGCCGTGGAGGGAGGAAAGTTTCGTTGGTAATAATGAATTGGAGAATGATGGATGGGAGTGTCGTGTCCTGTCCTTTCGGTATGAAAGATTAGCCTCGTACGGGGAATCGAAACTTGCTCGTGGGTATTTATTAGCGTGGATGAAATCTCGATGCGACTCGATGAAAGGATTCGTAAAATTGCATTTGGTCAAATCGGATTTTGGCTTATCACGATATAACGCGATTAAGCCATGGGAATACGCTTCCGGCGCAAATGGACGAAGCCATTGCGCTCGAATTCATCGGAAACGATCGGAACTGACTGCTGTGACGGACAAATCACTCATATTGTTCTCACTTCTATTATTTCCGTCGCCGATTCTATTCACGTATTCGTCTTGTTAATCCTGGAAATATCAGACTCTTTTTACGGGTCCAGATAATATGCACTGATCACTAGAGCGGAGATATTGTGTCATTAAACGTGGATTGACGTTGTTTTAGTGGTGAACGTTTCTGTAATTTATGAAGATTGAGTTGCTGGAAACCGTTTGGTTATGTCGAATATAGCATGCGATGACGTCGGGTATGATACGATATTGCGTTACGTTATCACAGTAGCCATAATATCTTTGGTACGAAATTCGTAATATGATAGGAATTTAATTATAACACACGATGTTAGGAATTCTGTTTAGCGATAATCATTTCTAACCGATATCTACCTGCTAATATGAAAGAGCTCTGTTTTCAAAGTGGCTGTCAGCTTCAGTATTTCGGAACCCACCTTAAACAATAGATCCTCAGCAATATGATCTTAACGTTCAAAGTCAAAAAGATAAAAAACAAAGTAAAGTTGAATTGAATTAGAAAATCAAATATTTGAAAATTCACTTCATTCCTTCATCAGAAAAGAAATACAAAGGTGAATTTGTTTCTCGAACGATATCAATATCTCGCAATCCTATTAGTTTTGGTTCTCAGCTTCACAGAATAAAAATCCACAGCAGGATGTCGGATCAGCGACGGTTAAATGTATGCAGGTATCGTGCGTGTTAACGACTCGTCTTACCGTGTATCGAGCGATTCGATCGAATCGTGAAAAACGATGCCATTTACGAGCTGAGCCCGAAGCAGCTTGGGGGATAAGTCTCGAGCCGATACGTAAACTCGCTGAAACTCGGCAGGGGGTCATTCGTTCGGCTGCCGGACCACAAATTGAGCGGTTTGTTTCGTACGGACGACTCGCTGTGGGAAAAGCCGGAAGAGTCATGGGGCCTTAGGAACGAGATCCTGATGCTTGCCATTTGTCAAGAACAGGGAGAAATTTTCTTAGACAGCTCGTAAGTCCTTGCTTGAGAATTTCCTGATTATACATCAACTTCGAACTGGAGCGAGAGAGATGCTATATGTGCAACTTTGAAGATACCAAAGTTATCGTGGGATTTCTACGATCGGTGAAGTCGTTTGCGTGGATTCCAACGAAAAGGCATTTCTTGTTTTGAGAATGATGGATACCATTGAGAATTTTGAACACTGAGGTGTGATGAGGTGGGACAAATCTTTGGAATTTGGGTATTCAAGTTTGTAATGATTAAAAGTCTCACACTTAATGTCGTTATGGTTCTATGCAGAATTTTTTATTTGGAGCTGATTCTGGATTCTTTAAAGTTGTTCTGTATACTGTTAATGTTAATGCAAATTTCAAGTTTGAAAAATACTAATAACTGGAACGTAAAAATGAAACATTTTTCCTCGTATTCCTGAAACTTCAGGCTTTGAAACTACGTAAGTAAAATCATTCTGCGCCGGTTATTTCTTGCAGGAGTCTACTCTTTATAAGTCTCACATTTAAACGAGTGAAGATAGAAACATTTGCTTTCTATCACGTTAAACTACACTCTTTTCCGATTAAATTGGCGTAAAGAATATCCTCCTACGATCACTAGAAGTCAAGATACATAATTTCAAAGTGAGGCCTGCACCGATCCCCCGGTCGCCCGAACCCCTCGCCCATGGCCACCCACAAACCGGACACCATTGGCTTTAAAATTAAATATCTCGGTTTCCCCTTGGCCGATCGTCATGAAACTTTTTTCTACGTCTTCCTGAGACTTCAGGCTTCCAAATTACGTATATAAAATCCTTGTACAACCGTTAGTTTTTGTATGAGGCTCTCGAGAAGAAAGAAGAGCATCTCAAGTTTAAACAAATGAAGATGGAAAAAATTGCATCTTATCACATTAAAGTGCACTCTTTTCCGATTAAATTGGCGTAAAGAACATCCTCCTACGATCACTAGAAGTCAAGATACATAATTTCAAAGTGAGGCCTGCACCGATCCCCCGGCCGCCCAGACCCCTCGCCAAGGCTCACCCACAAACCGGACACCATTGGATTTAAAATTCAATATCTCGGTTTCCTCTTGGTCGATCTTCATGAAACTTTTTTCTACGTCTTCCTGAGACTTCAGGCTTCCAAACTACGTTAATAAAATCATTTTGCAGCGATTAGTTTTTGTTCGAGTTATTACAATGTGTCTGGTTCACGTAAATAAAAGTTATTTCATTTGATGCAAGCTAATAGACTGATAATTGGTGAATTCCTTAACAGAAATTTTAATTATATAGTCTTCGTTAAAACAGGGTTACATGATGCATTCATTAGAATTGACAGAGTGGCACATTTTTGGTACATTCACCGACTCCAGCACTTCTCATTTACAAAGAGAGTTCACGATATTAAAGTCATACTAAACCAGCATTGAAACACTGAACATTGTGTAATAAAATACGAAAAAAAATACGTCAAGTACTTAATAGTTCACTTTCTGACTTTGTTGAGGTCGTCCACTAACTCTGACACACTTTACGTTCCAAGTGTACGCCGAATGCGAAATTAATAACGGGAAATACTAGTAACAGAAAAATTGGACAAAAAATGTGGACTTTTTAAAATTTACTATTACATTTCCAAGCATACTGCTACACAGAATGTTCCATTTAAATTCCTTGAAATTTAGCCAGACTGTTGAGGCGATATATTTGTATACATAGAAATTCCAATATTTCATATTTATTATATATTATATGTAAAATTTACTTTTAATTTCTAATCGACTTGGCACAGTAGATTTCTTCTGCTGTAAGGACTTTCGAAAGCGAGACACGTAGAGAATACGACACGAGGCAATCTTGACAGAAAGCGCGTCGGGAAGATCTGACGGGCACGGCATGACGTTTATCCAAGTGATTCGGGGAAACACAGTAAATTATGTCGAACGTCTCTGTATTTTGCACACTGCTGCCTGTCGATACGCTTAGAACGAAAGCGTGCCTGCATGCCGTCCCTAAAATGGAATCCTGCCGCTTCATTTCCTTCTCATCGCTTCGTCCTGCCGTGCTGACAGATATCCATTGCGACTGAAAGACAAATCGCACCTGCAAAATTCCTATGTGTGTGATTGTTGCGGCTGTAAATTTTCACTTCTGCATTCTTAATGAACTACACAATATTATTTTCCTATTTCTATTTTTGTAGATATATTCTGAAAGTATCCGATATAATTCAAAATTAATTGGAGAAGTAACAATTGTTCTCCGATCATTAACATTTGGACTATTAACACTAGAACGACCAAGCAAGTCAAAATTACTTGTTCACATTTTTTCCAAAAATTCCCTGAGTCTATAGAAGAGTCCTAGACTAGAAATTTTAAGTTGACCTTATAAAACACAGATTACCAAACCGATCATATTTTCCACCCCTTAATTCCTCTTTGTCCAAAGTTCTTATTTAATATATTTAAATATAATAAATTTAACGTCGGTTGTTCTACTGTTAATATTAGAAAACTTAAAAATTTTCTACTCGATTTACACGTCATTGTAGGATATAAGTGTTAATGCTATACCTTCTGATACACTTAAAAAGTTACTCCAGTATTTTCCGAAAATATCTTCATAAATTCAATATCCCAAGAGTACATAATATCCCTCTACAATTCAACGTCTCCATCGTCTTTCAATCTCATCGTTCATTCGTTACACCAATTATTAATCCTTCATTGTACCACCGAAATAACCTTCTCCAAATACATCTCACCCCAGTTTCATTTCATTTTTCATCCTCTGCGCGCGCAAAAAAAAAACGAAAGCTATCCGTATTTAACACAGCATCGATTTAACAGTTCTACCGTCTAATCCATCTGGCTGGATAATCTCGATCGCACAATCAAGCGCTTTCACGAACAGTTAAAGTCTCCGGTGCCGATCTCAGTGGTTCGAAACAGGCGTTCGGTCGCGTTAATTCCATCGTGGAAGCTGAAAGTCGAGGACCAATTCCAACGATTGGGGGATGGGTTGAAGGGGGTCAAACGAGTAGTCGATGTGCGGATTAAGTCGAGAGGGCAGCTCGTAAATCAGAAGCTCAGCCAGCTATGTCTGCGGCGCCGGAGATAATAACCATTTTGCGCTTCCATAGGCTGCTCCCTTCCACCGGTGTCGTTATAAGCGATCTTACGGCGAATTGGAGCGAGAAAGAGGAGATGCTATGGAGAAAGGAAGAGGGAGAGAGGGTACCCATTCAATTAACTTCGTAAAACGTAAATCGAGAAGCCCCCTCGCTCTTCTTCTCTTCATCCTCAACCCTCTTTCGGCGTACCATGGCCACCCTGTTATTGCCCTGTCATTCTCCCACTCTCCATTTCCTCCAACCCCATCCCTGAAACTTTGCCGGAGAATTTGTTGCACATTCAGCAAGTGTCCTCGCGCTGTAGCTGCTTCGAGGATGCTTGCATTAACATATTCGAGCGTGGCACAGTTACACGTCTGTTGCATGTATTGTAGGCCAATAAATGGGGCTGATTTTCTGCATACTTTCTCTTGTACTTGCTGCCAGGCTATACTTCACTCGACTTCGATTTTACTTTGCAACTGTGCCCGCGCGAAGTGTAAGTCTACAATAAGAAGGCTACTGGGACGATATCGAGAGGAATGTGAATTTTTTATTGAGCTTGAGATATTAATGTTTCCAGTGCAAAGAAAAATTTGACATAATCACTTTATATTCGAAATTTAAATTATGAATTAACAATAGAACGTGTCTAATTTACGTTATTAATACAGAGTAAAAATCATTACACAACTATCAAGCGAGTAATACTAACATTGAATAATTCCCTCTCTGGCGTGCACTCAAGCGAGTGCACTTCCAGTCACCGAAACGGAATACACGTAGAATATTGCATGTACGGTTCCCCATGCATGGTTCAAAGAGGAGGCTGCGACCTGCAGCCTGATTACTACACACCGATCTCATCGAAATATATGTCCTCGTTACATGTTAATCCTCTCTAAGAACGTGACATTCCCGTGGAAATCGTCGGAGGAGAACGATAGAAAACGAGCTTAAAGGCCGGATCTCCTCCAAGAGTTGGCAGATAGATCGCACCCTGGTAATGGCATCTTCGAATGCCACCATTCCCTCTTCCTTCCCTCTTCCTCCTTTATATCCTACGCCAGGGTTTTCGCCCAAGTGGAGAAACGCGAGGCTCGTTCGAAGGCGCTTCTGCTTCTAATAGGGGTGGCTTAGAGATTTATCGGCCGCGATGCAAGCGGCTCCTTGCCGCCTATCGCATCTCCGATGCCGTATTCCCTGCCGGAACCAAAAAGGAAACGCATACCCACCTCACGGCCCACGGTCTGAATACCAAACGAGCCTTCAGCCACGCCACGTTCCGCCGTACTTCCCCTGACTCCGTAGAGAATGGGGCCTAAGGTCACGTGTTTCGCGGGAGTTTGTCGAACTCTCGCGTTTACCTTCTATGGATGATGAATCTCACGCGACGATTATGGTTTTGGTTTCTTCGAACGGTGGTTGACCATTGGTTACCTGGGGCTCGTGACCTGTTGCGATTAGGGTGGAGTTGATGGAAGATGAGGTTTTTGGTTTCGATGATGAGTTTTCGTTGATGCACAACCCCCTAAATATGCAAGTATGGGGCCTAAGGTGAAGGGTTTCGCGCGAGTTTGTTGAATTTTTGCATTCAGTTTCTATGTATGATTAATCTCATGTGAGGATTATGGTTTTGACTTTGTTGAATATTAATTGACTTTTGGTTACCTGATCTTCGTGACCTATTGCGATTAGGGTGGAGTTGATGGAAGATGAGGTTTTCGGTTTCGATGATGGGTTTTCGTTGACGCACAACCCTCTGACTATAAAAGTATGGGGCCTAAGGTGAAGTGTTTCGCGCGAGTTTGTTGAATTTTTGCATTCAGTTTCTATGTATGATTAATCTCATGTGAGGATTATGGTTCTGGGTCTTTTGAATATTAGTTGACCTTCGGTTACCTGATCTTCGTGACCTATTGCGATTAGGAGGGTGGAGTTGATGGAAGATGAGGGTTTAGGTTTTGATGGTGGGTTTTCGTTGATGCACAACCCCCTAACTATAAAAGTATGGGGTCTAAGGTAAAGTGTTTCGCGCGAGTTTGTTGAATTTTTGCATTCAGTTTCTATACATGATTAATCTCATGTGTGGATTATGGTTCTGGGTTTTTTTTAATATTAGTTGACTTTTGGTTACCTGATCTTCGTGACCTATTGCGATTAGGAGGGTGGAGTTAATGGAAAATGTGGTTTTAGGTTTCGATGATGAGTTTTTGTTCACGAACAGCCCTCTGACTATGCAGAGTACTTATTTTTGTTGAATGATATTCAAAGTTATCGGAATTTTAATAAAGAAAGTAGCAGTGGCGTAGAATATTTTTGTGCTTCGCAAAAGGCAAGTTTATATTATACATGACGAATCGATCAATGGAGCATTAGTTTTGTAAAGTATTATTGATTTTTCCTCAATTTTGCTGTCTATCCTAGTTAAAAATGTTAATAAAATAATCAAGGTGATAACCCGATGTTCGTTTTTCTAGCAAGCGGTATATGAAATAAAACGTGCTGAACTGATTCGAAGTGATTCGTTATCGCGTTTGAAAGATTTATGGGAAGTTTTATGCGAACGATCGTTGAATTTCGTTTCTGATTATAATGGTGATTCGTAATGTTCCACGATTCAACGTCTGTCTGCATTGAGTCGAATCGAAGAAGAATTTTCTCTCGATAGACGTCGCGAACATTTTTCAAGGAATTTATAAGAAATCGTATTGGATACGCGATGTCGTCACGTATAAGGTATATCGCGATGAAAAACCGTGGGTTCGTGTTTTACGAGCCGCGTAACACTTCGCCGTCGTGCTGCGTGCTACATTGATTTCTCTGCGATACGAAAAGGAAAACGTTGTAACGTTTGCAAACTAGCAGTCTATTACCGTAATAAAATCACTTTTCTAACACATCTAAACTTCTAAAAATCAAAAACGAACGTCAAAAGGTGAAACACTTGCACATTGCAAAAAAATGCTCTTATAATGTATTCCACATTATTTATTAGCCCCATTCTAATATCAAATCCCCAATAATACTTCATTAGGCGGTACAGAGTCCATCTACAGCTGTGAAACCCAACTGAACTCTCAAACCGGTAAAAAAATAGAAAAATAGAAATATCTCAAGTTACTATCCGATAAATTTCATATTTTAATTCATCATCAAACTCTCCAATATTTATTCACTGTCACTTTCCAAAGATAACTTCAATCTATTCCTCGTTAACCCACCTAAACCTCTAATCTCTCAATCCAGAATTTCATCCCCCCTCTTTAACACTTCCTCAAACTACTTCACCTCTATCCAAACAAATTTGCACCCTCGTAACAGATCGTCGATAATGTTCAGCAGCAAACACCGCTGTGCTTTTCTCATAAGGAATGTCGTGCAAAGCACATAATTTGCTCTCTCTCTCTCTTTCTCCTCCGGAATGCAAGGGAATTCGTTGCAGAAGGATACAGGATATTCCTGAAGCTTTTGTAGTGGTTTCAGTTGTCGGTAGTCGTGAAGGTCCTGCAGGATCCTTGGTCGCATATCAAGCACCTCCAGGCAAGGAAGATTAATGCTACCCCGTCTCGATGGTCGTTACGGACCTAAGACGATTACATCCTCCTTAAGTTCGGGAACCACCGTCTCTGCCATCTTAATCGTCGAGCCATGGCGGATATGCGCTATTCTAATTAGTTAATCCACCTTTACCAACGAGAATGCAGCACCCTTCGCTCGTCACATCGTTGAACAGATGTTAACACGAACCGTGTACCAATTAGTGCTCGTAGGGCTCCACCTACTTGAGGAATTTCACGTTCATGGACAGGAATTTTAATGTTCGTTCGTTCAGCATGACTAACGAGTGTTGTCATTAATCCAGGGAGACTGGGTGGAGTGTAATTGTTGTTAAATCGTGATCTTCTGTTGTGGAGAAATAACAATGTCTTGTGGTGGTCAGTATGTAATTGTTTCTAGATAATAGTCTTTAAATCGATATGTAACTTGAAATATTGTAGGAATTTGAAATTATTTAAAGTGTTGAATGAGATTTGGAACGATAATATACACAATTTGAATAATTAACCCCTTAGTCTGGAACAGGGGTCGGCAACCTGCGGCTCAGTAGAATCATACTTGTGGCTCTTGATTTAATAGTACATATGTTTTGATTTCACAATAAATACATGTTTTACAGCAGATAACGGTTATATTATTTTTTCTAATAGATATTACCGATGTATGTACTTATATTTGGCTCTTTAAAAAAATAATTTATCACGTCGGGGAAAAAATGGCTCTTAACTCTAAAAAGGTTGCCGACCCCTGCTCTAGAAGAGAGGTTTCCGTAGTTCTTTGGCCTACCGCCCCCATTCCAGAAAGAATATTACTTAGCGCCCCCTGGAAATTATTTTTTTTTAAATTTTAATTGCAATTAATAGAAAAGATGTATGTATTAATATTTCTACCTTTTTCGTAAAATATAGGAAAGAAAGGAATCACTGGTCTAGAACAACGTGTGATACTCGTGGCGCGGGAAATGTAATAGGAAATTTTGAAGTCTTTCAAAAACTATTAATCGAAAATATCAGTCAGAAAGGTCTCATTATTCCTATACAAATAATATTATGATTAATTAGGCAAAAAATCAGAAATCAATGAGAAATTTTGATTTCAGGAATTAATTTTGAGTCATTGCACGCTCAGATAGAAAATAAATCGTAGGGCAAAGGGTCAAAGGATAATTTAAAATTGTTAAATAATTTCTATCCAAGTAGAAAGACATTTTTATCGGTGTTTTCGTAAAACGTTCACCACGGTGCTGCAAGTCGTGTGAAATCTTCTCTCTGCATCAATGTTTTAGGATGAATTTTCCATACGGCTTACATCAGCTCTGTTGGATATTTAGATTACATCGTCCTCGAGTATACGATCTTGGATTTCATTTAACCGTAGTCAGAAACTCCCCAGCTCATCTCTGATATTCGTAGTAAATATTTTTTTAACTTGATATGCAAATCTGAGCTTTGTTTCAAGAGCCATTCTAAAATTGCAGATCCTCGGTGACGCGAAGATTGGAGTTGTACTCGACAGTGTAAGGACAATGATACACTCCAGGCATTTTCTAGTGTTTTGAAAATGTAAAATTCATGACGTACAAATGTCAGACTGCGAGAGTAACGTGTAAGAGAGTCGGCGGCTTACGAAATATTTTGTTTGTAAATTGAACCCCTTCCAACGAGAATACGAAGTACGGTGTAATGGAGCGGTTTCATTTCGGAATTGCGGCGGCTCGGTTTGATTTAATGCAATGTAATTCAGTTTAATTCAAATGCATATTTCAAGTTCAATGATTTTCCGCTTGAAATGTATGCAGCTGTCTCTTCTATCTTATGAGAGATAGTAGCGGCATATAACACCCTTTGTTTCGCTCAACCGCCCTTCCCAAAAGCCTCGTGTAACGATATGACGAGGCACGGAGTTTCGTATCCGACAAGAGCTGCGTGCCGCGACTATCAAGCAGATTACATATTACCTCGTTGAGAGAAGAGATGACAGGAATACGTGCAAATTGGACTTGCTTGGAATACATGCAGTCTCGTCTAATTCAGATTAGAATTCCACCGCGGCAAATCTCTTGAACCTTAGATACCTGAGTGTTTTTAACGGTGGCAGTGTCTTTTTACGAAATTTTAAACTTCTTTTAGGAAAGTGGTCGTTTGGAAAGGGAAGGACATTTTGAGGATGGTCGATGTAATGCAGTGTTTAGTGGAGATTGCTCTTTTTCTGTACTTTTTGGTTTTAATTACTCTGATTAGTTTGTTAACCCTAGATCACTAACCTTCGTCGATTCGACGACACGGATTTAATAATTATGCAATATTAGTTAACGTTATCGTAATAAATAAATACCTATCTTTAATAATAGAAAAGAAACATGTTTAAATTTTATTTAAATAATACCCTTAAACCCCTTTTGTAAACACCGTAGTCGAAGAGACGAAGGTTAGTGTTAAGCGTCGAAAAATAAGGTTAGTGATCTAGGGTTAAGGATCTACTGATTTTGATGGATGCAGATTTATCGGGGCTATGATATATTAAATAATAATTGGATAAAAGTTTCATAGTTGGAAAAAATATCTTAGAGGTGAAGGGTGACTTAAAATCAGCTCTGCTAATTGAGAATCTGGATCGTTATCTTTTTATCTATCACAGTTCTATCGAGGAGAGAATTGTTATATAATTTTAGCCCTCTGATATTTGAGATTTTCAACTTGTATCATTTATTATTAGACTGCGGATTTTTATGCAATTATGACAAATTAAATACGACTAAAATATACAAAGAGAACATAATATAAAAATATATCTAAAATTTCCAAAGTATGGTATTTGTTGTAATATTTATTAAGTAGAATAAGTCCCTAGATAGGTTTTCCTGTCTCACCTGCATTTGTGAAACTCGAAATTTGCATAAACATCCGCAGTCTATTTATTATATATTTATCTGTGCAGATTTATGAATTATCTGCACAGATATCCAAGTTAACTGTTTACTAGTAATTGGGAGTCGAAGGTAATACATTTTTAAATTTCAAATTCACTGTTAGTTTGTGTATTTCGTCGAATAAAGACTGGAGTAACAGTGGGTTAAATTTCGAGCAGAGTAGATGCTCATTGTATTGAAATGTCAGTGAATACTGAAAAGAAATGAGGTTGCAGCACGAAGTATTTGTAACAAAATATCTTGCTGTCGTTTCTGCAAATAGCAGCATCCTGCCGGTCGTTTCCATTTATTCATTGCTCGACTCATTTATTTTCGAGATATGCTTATGTTAGGATACCTTCATCCGTCTTGCTCTGTATCTCGCTATGCTTCTTTTTATTTCGCTTGTTCTCCTCTTTTTCCCTGAGTCCATTTATTATGCTTATTCTTTCCTTTCGCCATAGCTACGCCAGAGAGCAGGAAAAGTAATAACAAGTGTAGGTACAAATTGAACTTGCTCAGGATATGGTAGACTCATTTACTCTTCATTACCAAGTGCCTGTGTTATGCAACTTGGCCCGGCGTTGTTCAACTTTATAAAGTTCATTTAACGTCTTGCCGCATCTTGCTTTAGTTCAACTTATGCTGGTTAATGCTATTGTTAATTTCGCTATTAACGTCACCCTATTTCGTGCAATTTAAAGTCATATTTTGCTAACTCACGTTCGTCAGTTTTCACGGTTTTGCATTATTTTTCAGTGTTTTTTTTAAAGATTATTGAAATTTGATATTTTTCTGTCAGCTGGATACATTAAAATTTGTTGCCATTTTAGCTGCACTCTGCGTGTTGTTTGTGTTTGGTAATACTTTGGCTTTTAACATTGGAAAATGACGAATTTTCCAGGTTCTTGATACTGAGAGTGGCTGGAAAAAAATTAGAAAATGATATTTAATATTTTCAATCTATGTAAATTTACGCCTGTGGTAATCATTAAAGGAATTTTAAATATCGTGAATCTACTTTAGAGATAACTAATATGATAATATATTATTCTTCCATTGTTAATAAATCAAAACTTGATTAATAGTTACTTTCTTTTGCATTTCTTTCTCGTGTCCTTGAATACTTATCTCCAGCACGTCGTGAATTTAACTCTAACAATCCCCGGTACAAAAGTACCGAAATGTTCTCTCGGTAGAATCGTATTTCTACCTGTTACACGGACAGTCTAATCCCGCATCCGATTCATCTTTATCCAACAGGTCCTCCATTTTTTCCCTTCATCCGCATTTCGTCCTGAGGTCTTATCACAGCAATTTTGTTTCTCCGTTCTTTCAACTCGAACGACATACTGGAAGGAAACTATTATCGTTTTCATGCTTGACATCGCCATAGAATAACACATTTTCCTGAGACTATGGTGGGTAAGATGGTAAATGCTCTGTCTCGCTATCAGTGAGCCCGAGTTTAAACCTCCCATCACCTCTGGGAACATTGTTCCTATGTGATATGTATATTATAGTCTCGGTGGTTCGGAACCCACCTAAAACAGTAGGTCCCAGGCAGAATTATAATAACAGCCGAAATTAAAAAATATGAAACAAAAGAAAAACGAAGTTTTGCCTGAACTCTCATAGATAAGAAGGCGAAGGGTTGGATTCAGAATCAGTGAGCTGGAATTGAAATCGTCTACCACCTTTGGAAAATTGTTGCTAATATTGAATATATCGTAATCTCGGTGGCCCACCTAAAACAGTAGGTCCCAGGCAAAATTATAATAACAGCCGAAATTAAAAAATATGAAATAAAAGAAAAACGAAGTTTTACCTGAACTCTGATAGATTAAAAGGTGAAGGGTTGGACTCGCAATCAGTGAGCTGGAATTCAAATCGTCTGCCACCTTTGGAAAATTGTTGCTAATATTTAATATATCGTAATCTCGATGGTCCACCTAAAACTGTAGGTCCTGGGCAGAATTATAATAGCAATCAAAATTAAAAAATACGAAACAAAACGAAAACGAAATTTGGCCTAAACTCTGATAGACTAAAAGGCGAAGGGTTGGACTCGCAATCAGTGAGCTGGAATTCAAATCGTCTGCCACCTTTGGAAAATTGTTGCTAATATTTAATATATCGTAATCTCGGTGGTTCGGAGCCCACCTAAAACAGTAGGTCCCAGGCAAAATTAATGTAGTAGTCAAAGTTGAAAAATATGAGACAAAAGAATGCGAAATTTTGCCTGAACTCTGATAGATAAGAAGGTGAAGGACTAGCAATCAATGGGCTGGAGTTCGAACCCTCCACGTCTGGAAAATTTTTCTTAGATTATTATTCAGTATATTGTACCCTCGGTGGATTGGAGCACACCTAAAATAGCCATATATGACGAACAATAACAATGAAAGGGTTATTGTCGGCAAAATTGATCATCGATTACCTTATGGTAACACTGAGCACTTGGTCCCACTCTGGGTCCAGTTGTACCTCTACTCTTTGACCTATGACCGGTGTTCTTCTGCCCTTCTTATCTATCTTTCACAACTCTGTCATTTAGCTAAAGAACACTTGCATTTATGAATTGAAACAGCTGGTCCTAAGGAAAGTAGCATTTAAAATCAAATTTCTTCCTCTTTTTGGTGTCCTCTCGTCACCTAGGCTTTTCTCATAATTAATCATCTGCCGTCGCATCACCCCTCCTCCCGCTGATAAGTAAAGCTAAGAAGTTTGAATCGCATCGGAAGTTTTCACTCATCGAAATGTATTTTCCTTAATTGCCTGTAATTGTTGGATAGACGTTTTCTTTGTCGTTGGATTTTATCAGGAATATTCCGACCTATTGAGAGGGATTGAAGGGAAAAAAGAAGAAGAATTTGATTAAAAACTTCAGCACCAGCAGTTTTCTAACGAGCCACAATAAAGCTGGCTTGAATTCGCGCGTTGGTGGTAATGAATCGATAATGCTGGAACGAATAATAGCGTGTGAGCCATCCTTGCCACGTAGACGGAGTCATTAGACGAGCAATGGAATGGATAAGGCTGTAATTGAAGGGTTGATTAACCTATCTCGATGTGGAATTTTATCTCTTGTCCTTTTTGCCCTTTCTCCTTCTGTATTGTACGATAGAAGGAAAGAAATTTATTCATAATTACAACACAAACCCTTCCGAAGAAACAACGAACCTATTGTACAATTAAACATTAAAGAGATCGTAAATAACGTAGCTAATTAACGTAATTTGATAATCGTTATTTATAAAAGACTATTTGTCATTTCTATAAAATTAAAATACAGTTTGAAAAAAAATATTTCATTACCGGAAATATTAAATATAATTCACTCAATGTCTTTGTAAGGGGGGGTAGAAAAATCAGAAAATTATTAAACCTTTTATTTATCGCGTTGTTAATTATAACCATAATGTGCTCTGTGGTTCGTGAGAATTTCAGCCGATTGTACAATGAGATTCGTAGCTAACGATGTAATTAATGAAATTAAATCCATCTCATCATCAATGAATTACTTCTCGTGAATAATCGTCGGTGTTACACCCTCGCAAAACGTATTCTTTTCCAGTAAACCGAGAAAATGCATCAATAGTGGCCGTTGCATTACATTTATTTGCCTCAGGTATCAATTAACAATTAACGCAAGCGAAATATTCGACAAAAATGTATTCAATGCGCCGTGCAAAGTAACGTTTTACGTTTGCAGTTTTACAAATAACTCGTACAGGAATACATCACGGCCAGATGCATTAACAATCGCATCATTATGATCGTTGGTTCCACCTAAAAGGGTAGCGGAGAAACTGAATTCGTTAGCTTCGCGAAAGCTCTCCATTATTATCGTCATCGTGTTGCCGTTAATTTGTGCCGATCGCGTGTCATAAATTTATCTCGCCGTAAACAATAGACAGTGTGCGAACTGTCACTCTCGCGATAATTTCTGCTTTGCATTTCCTCATTATTTCCGTCGAAACCCATTTACCGGCGCATTAACTCGAACATTGTAATGTAAAATTTAATCGTTATGAGAACAATGATATTTACGTTGGCCCATTAACGTGACGCAGGTATTGATAACTGTGTCTGTCTTACATTTGTAAGCATATCTTTCAAATTCTACAGGCAAAATGGTATTTTAGAATTAAATGTAAATTCATCATATTTGTTTATTGAATCACTTTAATGAAAATGAAGAAAACAGTTGTTTCTTAACAGTAGAATTTCTGGCATTGAAAATATTATATTTGCATAAGTATCATAAAAAAACATGAATTAAAGCGTGAAAGGGATAATTGATTCAGTAATTTCTATTTTATAAGGTAGCTGTAGAATATCAACTCTATAGCTCCCTTGTAAACTAGAAGAATTTTTATAAAAAATAATCAATCGGTCTTTTTGACTGTCTAGAAATTTCTAGTTTAATTCTCTTTGTAAAGTTCCTAAATTTTCCAATCCTGTTTCTGCAATTATTTTGCAAATACTATCATATTGATTGATGATATTATTCAGTTAATCCTATTCTTCCACTTCATTTGTCTAGTACGTTTCAATGTACAGTGTCAAAACAGGGGAAGGATTAGAATGGAATAACATTCGATATGCAATCAAAGAGTGAATTAAAATAGCCACAATTCTGTTCATCTATCCGATTGTGGTTGATAGTGTACACCATAAATCGTATTCCCTTTGGTGACCAGAAACAAACGGCCATTTCGACGATGATTTCTACGATAGCATCGTTCGTTATTTGCGCAATAATACAGCATTGCGTTGGAGGACAGCGTGAAAGTCGCCGGTGCAATGTTTAATGGTGCGCTCCGACAACAACGATATGTCATTTTAGCTTGGATGTAAATATTGGCACAACCGCGATCCCACCTTCTGCAAGTTTAAAATAGAGTTAGATGTGTTGTCTCCTAGAACACCCTTTGAACGCCATTTTTCTTTCTATTTCATTACATTTAGGACGTGTTTCAATAAGTTTCCTCAACTCCTCTGCTTTTTTTTCTGAGTCTTCTTAAAATTCTGGTTACATTAATAATTCTCGATTAATTCAAATGGCTAGTTTAATTATAGTGAATGAATTTTGTTTCTTTCGCTCCTTAGAAATGAAAATATTATATTTCTGATATTTATTAACAATAGAACTACCAAACCAGTCAAAATGACTGGTACACAATTTTTTCAAAAAATTCTCCAAGTTTATATAAAAGTAATAGAACAAATATTCTACTTTTATATCAATAAACATAAATCACCCAATCGAACAAATTTTCCACCGCTTGATTCCGCCTTTTTCAAAGTACTCATTTAATTTATTAAAATATGTTAGATTTGACTCCGCTAGTTCTAGTGTTAATTTAGAATATCTCTGCTGTAATGAAATACTGTATTTTTGCCAAATAATTTCCTCGGACACGTTCCAATTACATGGGAACTTCATATTTCATTTCCAGTTAAACTTTCCAGTTCTCTTGTTCATTACGATATTCGTTTTCCTCCGTGTCCATAAAAAAAGCACAGGAAAATGTGAAAATTTTTAAGAATTCCTTGCAAACAATTCCCGCAACTCGTCGAAAATATTCGCAGTGTTTGTTTCACTTTGGAACAATAGAAATTTTCGTTGTAGCTACAATGTGAAACGTGAAAATTCTTCGACGCTTCCACCGCAGGAAACTCGGTGCTTTCTTGTTTTCTAATTGACACTGGCGACGCGAACAATTCCTCGTCTCTGATAATGATAAATCTTTAAAGAGCCAGCAGGAACGGGCGATTGTGTTGCCGCGGGAAAAAAGAGACGCTGGTCATTACTGTCTGAGCAGGAACTTCCTCTTCCGGCAGTCGTTATCATTATTCGGAGGTCGACTTTCAACTTTTCTTTCACGAATGCATCGTTATGCTATCTGCTCTAAGGTGACGTCAAGATTCTGCGGTATATTTTTTTATATTTTCATTCTCAAGGCCATCCGGTATTCAGAAATAGTCGATGATATAACGAGTGATACTCGTGATGCTATAAGTTGAAAAGGAAATTTTCAAGTTTTGCAAAAACTATTGAATTGAAAATATCAGCGAGATACGACACGATAAAATTATTGCTATAATATTAATATTACACTAAATTGTACTATATATTAAGAATCACTGATCAATGTTTATTTTACTAATCTAATTTCGAATTGTTATGGAGGCAGTCACAAATGGCACGGCAAGGGGTTAAGCATTCAATTTTTCGAACATTTTTACCAAACCACTTTCACATTCAAAACAAAATTAGTAATTGTTATATAAATAACAATATTATTCATTATATTATTACAAAGATCTATTGTGGCATGTGAGATTCAATGAAGAGCGTCGACAAGCGCGAATACACAGGTGAAAGGCACATGAACACTTCCTACAGTAAAATAATAAATAACATAGTCCAGCTTCCAGTCCCTTCACCGTCGGCTCTGGAAAATTTTTCCCACTTGATATATTACAAATTCTCTCCGGTTTATAATCGTCCTCAATACTTCAACCACATACAATGGAAAAGTAGAACAATTAGGAAGCAATACTTTATCTCTAAACCCACAAACCTATCGATTATTACAAATATCCATGCAACATATCCATAGTTTAATATCAGGGGGACCGGAAAGTAACGTCGTTTCTCCAGATATTCTGCTCAAAAGTCAATTAATTTTTATCGACCAGGAACTGAAAATGTGCAAACTAGATGAAAAGAAATTGTTGATGACGAGCATGATTATATCATTCATTAAAAATAAAAGCTAGTTGCAAATTTATTTGTTTGAATTTAATGTAGAAAAACGACATTACTTCCCGGTCCCCTAAATATTAGGGGGACCGGAAAGTAATGTCGTTTCTCCAGATATTCTGCTCAAAGGCCAATTAATTTTTATCGACCCGGAACTGAAAATTTGCAAACTAGATGAAAAAAAAATTGTTGATGACGAGCATGATTATATCATTCATTAAAAATAAAAACTAGTTGCAAATTTATTTGTTTGAATTCAATGTAATAAAGCGACATTACTTTCCGGTTTCCTTAATATTTAAAATCAAAAGTTACAAAGGTACCAACCCGAGTCGAAAAGTCCAGCCTAAAAAGAAACTTCAAATCCTAGATTCTTTTGATTTCTCATTAGCCGCTTAATTATGTATACCATTTTGAACCTCAAAATCCCCAACTAGTGTGTCTACGCGCCTCAAAGTCCTGTAAATATGATTTTTCGGAGTTATATGGACTGATCAGGTAAAATTTGTATTCCAATTTAATCTGACATCCCCTAAAAATATTTCAGAAGTTCCAAGTCTGTCGACTCATATTCTAAAAATAGGACTTTCAGGTAGCAAGTAGGAATTAAATTCTCATTTTATTCCATATAAATTCTAGATCTCCTAAAATCAAATTAATTTTTAGTATATTGAGAATTTTTTTCTATTTCTCAATTCTAAAACTTTTCAATTTTCTATCTTTCAAAACTTTTCTATCTTTTCAATTCTAAAACTCCTCATTATAGAATGCCGAGGATTATTTTGGGCTGTATGAAGCCTAAATTGATCCTAAACTACGCAAAACTGGCAAAAATGAACAAGTTTAGGGCGATTGTGGAATTAACCCCTTGTAGCCCCTTGTGACATTTCTATAACAAACTAAAAAAGATTCTACAAATTCCATACGGACCATATTTATTCCCTTTTAACTCATTGTATCATCACTGCTACATACCGTACTATCGAAATAATACACTATCTTACGCAGAGATGCCGCTAATTAGTATATTACTGCAAATTAGTTCTGATAGTTCGGTTTTTATTTATTTTAGAATTTATGATCTGGGTTACAAGGGGTTAAAAATTGCATTCTTTTATATGTAACATATTTTTCCATATTCAGCCTAAATATCCTAAAATATTTGGTAATTTAGGAGGATTTTGGACTTAAAATTTTCGACTCGGGAATCAACCTGTACCTTCCACCTCACCCATTCTTCTCAAACACCGTAGCACCTTCTTCGGAACACTGGATAGAAGCCGTAAGGTATTCTCTGTGCTCTGTCTTCGAAAATTTCAAGTAGGCAGCGTTAAGGTATAACATAGCTGCCGGACTAACAAGGTAATCTACTCATCTCGCTGAAAGACTCAACGTTCCTTTCAGGTTAATTGTTTCTCAGAGCCGGAGACTCTATCGTGCTAATACTATTAGCTCCTTATAGTCCTAGCAATTAGAAGCCGGCTTCGTCGGGACGATAAGGCTAGGTGGAAACTAAGCAGAGACTAGAGAGATACCTTAGTCACGGGCGAGTGAAAATTGGTGAGCTTTTTTCTGCTCGCTGTCCTGCAATCTTCTGAAACGAACTTCTCACTCTTGTCGATCGAACTATACGGGAAATTGGCGGTTGTTGCGCAAGAACTTGCTGCTTCGTACATTCAGATGAACATCTTGATTATGTTGTTCCGAAGCGGAATTAGTAATTTCCTGCTTGGAAATTTTAATCTGGCAAAGTTGTGAGTACATCTTAAGGAAGGGGATGCCATTTCGATGGGTTTAATTATCATTCGTTTGATGATATGGGTTCGTTTGGAACTTAAATGGGGTTGGTGGATATGACGGGGTTGTGACTTGAGATGATATCACTTGGTAATTCTCTTTTAAGTGCACGTAATTTGACTTCGTTTTGAGTATATTGGAATCGTGAATTTTTTATTGTAGAATTGGAAATTCTAAGTGGAAAGAGAATCGAGAATTGTTGGGAGGAAAGTGATCGTGAATTGTATGTGAACTTTTCCATTATTTTTTCAAATTATCTATGGAGATTCTAATTAATAAATTCCTCTAAATTCTATTCAATTTAAATTTTTTACAGAATATCCCTACCATGTTTTCATCAGATGTATTCGCGCTGAATTTTTATACCAAATGACTTTTATATTTTATGTAAAATAATCCAATCGACATGGTACTTTTATAATTAAAATTTCCAAATTAGATTAACAAACTTCAACTTTCCTATTGACGGTAAAAATAATTCTGCCATACGTGTGAAACAACAAAATATTCCGCAACATAGCACAATTATTTTTGCCTCCAAAACACTCGAACTTTTTAATCCAATTTAAAAATTTTAATAAAAAAAAGTCCCATTTTCTAAAGCAGGACATAAACATCGCACAAATTATATTGTACATCATCACAAAATCTCCCATAAAGACAGTAGTCAACCTTCCCATTAACACTAGATTTACCAAACCAGTCAAAATGACTGGTGCACAATTTTTTCCAAAAATTCTACGGCTTTATGAGAGAGCCACAGAATAAATATTCTTCATCCATCGTATAAAACATAAATTACCGAATCTATCATCTCTTCCGCATCTTAATTTTCCTTGCTTTGAGGTACATATTTAACATATTAAAATATAGTAGATTTCACGCTGGTAAATCTAGTGTTAAAATATCTTCAAACTCGTACATTCCAATTACTAAACCTTAATTTACTTCTCTCAGCACCGCTGACAGAGACCTTTTCCAAATAAAGTTTCCCTTCGATCGATCAGTCGTAGACCGATGTACGTGCGCGTATAAATGATTGAGTTCGGTTGTCAATTAACGTTCCTAATTCGTGGCCCTCCTCGTTCGTTTAATCTATTGCCAGCGATTTCATTCACGAAGTAGAGTCACGTATCGGTCGGAGGCGATACGCAAGTTTGCCGGTACAGTCAGTCCATTGGAACATGTCCAGTTTCGAGTGACTCTTGGAAATACTCGAATTGTTCCAAGTTCCGTTACTGTTGGGAACCGGATGCCACACAGTCGAAATATCTTGCTGGAACTTGAATCATTTGGCTGCTGGAAATCGCTTAATCCGATGGTTGCGATTGCCGCGTGAAATCTTAGGGGGAACACTTCGAGTTGAAACTATGGGGAAACTTATGAATTAGTTGTTGTTTAAGGTCCTTTAGGTTAATGCGGTTAGGGAGAATCGTAAAAGACGTTTGAATCAATTGCAAATTTAAATTTATTCTTGTAATAATTGAAGACGTTACGGTGGAGTTGCTGATGGAGTCGTGGATATTTAAATAGAGAGCTTGAGTTCAGCTCCGTTTCTTACCTTTGGGAAATTCTTTTTGCTGGAAGACTTTGTAGATTTATATTTTTTCATCGATTGTTTAGCCCACTGTGGATGTCTTTTTTATATGTAGAGAATCAATTACTTCACAACGTTGTAAATATATTTTTAGATTCTATTTCAAAATGATGTTCTCTTCCATTACTAATGTGCCTTGAAGCTCATAAAATCTGTAGCTTCTCAGCAAAATATCCTGTGAAAAATTAATCTAACAATGTAAAAAGAGAATTCTACTTGTATCGCATTGATAATTCCATTAGCTTTTTATAATCTCTCCCTTCCTTGTCACTTTTCCAACTATTCTACTACTCGCAGTAGTATCACACAAACTAAAACAGTACAAAAACGAATAAAGTTCTCAGAAGCCATATCATTACATTTCTATATCATTAGAATATTATATTATACACGAAATTTCCACGAAATATGTCGAAATTATAAAATAACATCAGCATCCACCTCATCAGGATCCCTATACGAAAAAGCACCTGCCTCAACGTGATGCAGACACTCAGGGGACACTTTCCTCAAAAGGTTCTAATTAGTTCGGAACGTTTCTAAATTGAAATAGCGAAAGAGAAGCAGCCGCTAATTTTGAAACTGACTCGGATCGTTTGGGAAGCTAATCATTCGCGTCGGTTCGGTCGAACGGACGTCAAGCGATCGTTATTAATTTATGCGAACAAGGCGAGTTTCTAATCTGTCCCGACCGCGGCACGTTTACAGCGTAGATTTAATCTGCATTGGATTTAATTAAAATCAAGCGGCCCCACAGTACTGTGCCCTCGTTGACAATTGCATGCAGATTGGATTAAGCTTTGGAATTAGAACGGAGGTTGAATTTACGTTCTGCACGAATCTGGTAGCCGTTTGTCCACATTAATATTCGAATTTCTGGAAATAAAGCGATCCACGATGTGAGTGCATACAATGGCCGATGTCGATAACGACGGAATTATCTGCAACGGGGACCAGATATTGTTAACGTTACAGCCTGTTCCATCGGGTTAAAGCGCAAAATCATTAACTGAAGAACGAAATTTTCCACTTCTATCGATACGCATTTGAAATATTTCATGTTTATCCGTTCGCTAGCATATTTAATCCTCTTAAAACCTATAAAAACCATTGAAATATTCATAAAGTCATTTCACGGATAATTAAATATTCGGAAGTCGATCTTTTTTGTATCCTCAGATCTTCTTCATTTGTGATGGTCAGGATCGATGTGAAACATCGAGACATGAACACATTAAGTAATAGGATACATTAAACATCATTTAAAAATTAAGTATATCGTGTTTCCATTACAATTTCATTATCGATTCCTTCGTCGATGATATTTTTCAATTGGCAGTGCTATCAATTTGTCTGACGAACGTCAGTTTTCCCTCGGTACTTGCAAAAAAAGGATCAAAAACCTTGCTCTTTTTTGTCCCTTTCCCTTCCCCCATTCCCCATTGAAAACTTTTCACATCCTTCGCATATTTTCCACGTTTCTTTTGCCAGGAATAGGGAAAAAGCGTTTTCTTGTCTGGCAATTCGTTTCGATTCTCTGCGTTACTGCGAATCCCAGAACCCCAGTATTTTATTGTTGCAGCCCCCATAGACGAATTTTTACTTTTATCTTTACCAGGGAAAGATCAATCTTGCATTTGCATATGTAGAAATAAAGTACATTCATGGCGGACATTTTTTGGCAAAATTTTACAAAGTAGGTTCAACGGATAGATAATACTCCAACTAATGGTAACAAAAAAAGACACCCAATGCCCATGAAAATCAAAATTACGTAGTCTGAGAAAAAGTCAAGTTAAACCATAAATTTCCATGGTTCGCTTTAGGAAGTAAAAATATTTTAATAGTTTAGTTCTCTTTTGGATAGATCGCATTCGTTTTAGACATTTCCTCGCATCACTACCGTCTCGTTTGCACACCAATTCGCGTAATGCGTCGAACTCAAAATCCCAGGGAAGTTTTAATTAATGCAAGCGTTCCCGCGTTGTAACTTTACGCGAGGACTGTGACAAACATGCGTTACTATTCGTTATCTCCGTTGCCATTGCCAAGTGGAACGCTATTAATTTTTTAACAGCAAACTGCGTGCAGTGCGAAAAGCATCCAATTACACGCCTAATGCAGTTGTTGCGCACTTCATGACGCATTATGAAAAGTGTCTCGATGAAATTTAATCCTTGACTTCTCGAGGATCGAAGAGTACATTCACCGATTTATGCGACTCTTCCGAAATGAAAATTCCAAACACGTTTTACGCGAAGATATCTTTCTCTCTTGCTCTTTTGCTATCTATCTAGTTTCTTAGATATCTTTCTCTCTCTCTTTCTTGCTCGTCTCCTCTCTCTATGGGGAGTTTGAGATCTCGTTTCGATGAAGAGAAATACCGACGACAATAACGATGACTGCGCGAATATTCTCGGCAGTCTCTCACGTATTCTCGTCGTTCTAGTTGCTTTTATATTCTGTGCTGTGATTGCTGGGGAAAATTTCGATGTGGACTCGCGAAACTTGGTGGAATTTTTAAGTAGGTTTACAAGTTTTGCGAGTACCTCATAGGTTTTGCCTTGGAGAAATTATCGATGAGGAGTTTGAGCAGAGATTTTACGTGTACTAACGATAAGTTACATTTATGTTAGAATTTTTCGACAAAATGTTATATTTTTATATAACATTTTTAATATAGGGTCTGAATATTTCATCCACTTGACAGCAAAATTAACAAAGACCATATAAAAACACACATTTCCCTTCCAATTTTCCAAGGAGAGTAAGCTGAATTTTTTAGTTGAGTAAGTCATTCTTTCATCTTCATTCCAGTTCACTGTATTTAATACATTAATTCAAGATTCTACTACAACTTCAATTAATGAAGTTCTATACATAGATATCGATTCTCCATCTTCTTTTCAATTTTCATCCCCATTCTAATCTCTCACCTTTCCTCTCCCTCCACTTTCGCAAACTTTATCACGAATATTCAACCTCTTCATCCAATATCTTCGATAAATACGAAAATGACCATTCCATGTTATTTTACGTATTCAAGGACCATGGTTTGACATTCTTACGGTGTCGAATGAATCCTGAGGGACACTTCTGAAATCCGGAGTCCTTTGATTCCCTGGAGAACGGAAGGAGTAGATTCAAGACCGTTCTGCAAACGCCTATTATAGAGAGGATGCTCGGATTGTCTGATTCACGCGGATTTTCCGACTGATGTAACAATGTGCACATGGTCCATTCGTAGGTACTTCGACTTCGGTCTTCCATTCGATGTTTGTACTGCAATTTCTTTCTTGGTGTTAAGACCAAAAAGAGGAGAATGCTGGACCGTGGAAATGGGTGTGAGCTTAGAGGAATTAAGAGAAAGGTGGTTTTAAGTGGAAGGTTTATTTAGAAAGGCAGACGGTCTTGTGCAGTGGAGAGGTGTGTCTTATTTGAAATGGAAAATGGGTGTAACGGTAAAAGGTGACTCAAAAGTAGTTGTCGTGATTTTCAGGGGTTTTTCTACACCCTTGGATTAATGGAGATTCGCGAAAAAAACGATGCAGAATCTCCCCTTTGAGTACTGTTTAAATATGTTTAAATGTTTATTGTATTAAAAATAATATGCAAGTATCTGCACCCTTGGATTAATGCAGATTCGGGAAAAAAATACTGCGGAATTTCCTCTTTGAGCACTTCTTTAAATATATCTAAACGCTTATAACATTAAAAGTAATACTCAACATTGTATTTGGGAGGCTTTTTAGAATCAATTTATGCAAAAAACTAGACGTCCAGGAGAAATTCTAACGGCACCTTTCTATTATAGTTTTTTTTATATTTATAAAAAAAATTTTATTATATTTCTATTATAGTTTGTTTTACAAATATACATTTATTGTTTACGAGTTATTTTATGACCTTATGTGTTATTACATGTACCTTGCTTTACAAATACATTTTATGTTTATTACTTACTTCGTGAAAATAACGCTACATTAAACAAAGCAGCGTATTTGTAACATTTGGTTATATAAACAAATAGTATCGTGCAATTCCGTTTAGAATTTTCAAATTAATTCTACGAGCAATGGTAGGAATTATTTCCACTTGACTGGGCATGAGGTACGACGACCTCGGTTTGTTGTCAAAATATACTCGGCCAATCTCGGATCCGTAACCTACAGGTATCATTTCCGAGAATCTTAACAATAAGTCACTTCGAGGCTCACCTCGCAATCAGTTCCCCCGCGACCGCGGACGAGTAAGCAGTGTTCGTTTAATACTTTCGAAGACGAGGTCCTGCATCACCAAATACCTCTCTTTTTGCGGGCTACTTGGGAATTCACCCTCACAGTGGTATCAACCCTTAGTTGTCAGACGTACGTCTGCCTTCAGCCACCATAGCACTTTCACCATTTCCATTGTGTCGACTCTCTCAACAAAGAAAAGAATCAACACGTTTCTGAGGTATATATAATTTTTACTAATTGTAAGATTTTAGTAGGTTTGTTTTAAGTGTAATTGCACATTTTCTCGATCGTAAAGGGTTAAATGTCGTAACTCGTAAGAAAGAAAGATAAAGGGAGGAGTCTGATTATTTAGTATCCGGCTACTAATTCTCTAGTATATGGCTGACAAATGAAGATTTAGCAATTTTAGAAAGTGCACGGCCAGGCAACAAAAGAAGGAAAGACTTTCCTTTTTTTTCTAAATTCCTCTTTCTTCCTAGATATCGCCTTTATCTTTTAGTAAACACATCTCACGTGTTTCTTTTCGAAAGGTCAAAGACCTGGAAGCCTGACTTACTCAGCTAAAATTTAATTCGGAAATTTTCTGGCGAATTTTTTAAAAATCTCCAACGACTCAATGTTATAGAACTCCCCTGAAAGTCATGACTGCTATATTTGAAACACCCTGATTATATGTTTATGGTCATTTGAATAATTACAGTTAGGAAAATTATATTTATCGAAATGGCAATTAGAATTTATTGCGGTTACTTTATTATTCAAACGAATGTACTTTTCGTAGGATATTAAAATTTTGAGATTTCTTGTTAACGCGTTAATGATGGTTTCATTTATTCATTTCGAGGAAAAATACTTTTTCATTCAAATCATATATTTATGGAACAAGAGCGTTAAAGCTAAAAGCAGTTATATGCGGCAGTACTTTAATCACCAATATTTAAATGTTGAATATACTATTAGACTCGAGAATATTATCATTTAAATGTCACTGTCATTCACTTCAACCTATTAATGATTCATTTAACGTTAAATTCACAGTTTGGAATAATTTCTTAACGTTTACCATGAGCAAGCATTTTTACCTCAATGCGGTCGGAGGGAAGCCGTGAGAATTTGAATATTTATCAGACACAAATCCCTGTCGTGATTTGCGTAGTAAAAAAAAGTGTGTCGGATATTTGTATTTCTTCAAATTCTCTTACCATTGTACATGCTTGCGAGCTTCGTTTTACAGATAAAAAGCCGACTCGTTACCACTTGGTGAGCATATGAAAAATGCATGACGCTGCAAGGATCGTTATACTAATTGTTTAAGCAGTACCGTGGTTCGCTTAAAGAATTAGAAGTTTTGTGTACATACGTTGCACGCATTTACGTAAAGGGTGGACCATTTTGAGTATCTCATACCTGCTACTTTTACATAGGGCGGTACACAGCGACTGCGAGAAACAGGGTGATTTACTTTAAACAATTTAATTCGAAGAATTAATTAAATGTGTGTATTTTATTCAAAGAGATTTAATTATACACAGAAATAACATTCGTTCTGTGAACTTTGCCGTATTAGATATAATTAAAATCTAAAAGAAGAGCAGGATAAGGAAAGCGAAACGTTAGAAAATAATAATGAAAATTTTCAAGGAAACGTACCATTACATGTTCAGATAGTTTCTATCAGAAATTATAAATTTTTTATCACTTATTTTACAACTTTAGCTTTTACAAAATTTGGAAAGGACACTTTTGTTAATTGCTATTATGATTTTTCCTAAATTCTAATCTCCGCCGAGATTACAATAACCAAATCACATAGAAAGAATACCTTTGTCTCGACGGAAGAGTATTTCACCTCTATCCTATTGATTACACGTTCGTCCTTTACCCCATTGTCCACCACGGCTCCCCATACAAAACCGCAATCGATATGGTTTCCCATTACAATTAATTTCTTATCAACCTAACTTCAATTTCTACATTCAACGATTCATTTCTATCTTCCCCTAAATATCATTCAACCCCTACAATTATCGCAATAAAAATAAATAACTACCAGTATTTCACAAATTCACCATTATTACTTGACAAAAAAAAATAATTAAACCTAATGAAAAAAAACACACACCAGCACATACGTAGATTGAATTTAAACATTGCGAATTCAGGACATTCGCAATTTCGTGAGACCGATGAAAAAAAGTCATCCCCGTTACGTCTTTATTAGCGTGCACTGTCATGGAGAAAACAAACTCACAGTAATTACGTGTTTCGTCGGCATTATAAATGCAGAGAGAACGCGACAGTCGGGCCTTGGCATGCGGCATTAATTATACGGTAGTTGTGTCACGCTTAACGTACGATTATTGCATTCCGCGTAGAGATGCGAGGAAGAACTAAGACGTACCTGTACGATCGATACGTTTCTGTAATTCAGCCACGTCGGCCGGCTTTGAGAATTCTGGACTTCATTTCCGTTTCTCGGCTAAGCGAGTTATTTCAGTGTCTGACGGGACTAACGACCCTTTAATTATTCAGCTCTAATTGCCGGAGCTCCTTATTACCGATACGCATGCATTATACACGATATGCGTATTATGCTCGCTCGGCTGATCCTCCAATTTGCTTTTTCACGCATCTGAGGCTGACGTAACAGGCAACTTCCTACCCGAATTCTCTTTGTACCTTTTCATGCAACGTACAAGACTATCTCTGTCTTTCTCTCTATATATATACATCAATCCTTCACCTTGCGTTACTTCTTCGCCTTCGTCTTTCACTTGCTTATCTTAATTGATTTACGGAGCACGCTGAAAGTGCATATTGAAAGCTGATTTATGACCGAGAGACTTTTTGTCTCGCGCCTAATGGAGGATAATGCGATTTCTGATGCATTATATGAAACGTCCGCCTAACTTGGCGGAGAAAGGATGTATATTAATTTCCTCGTTCGGCCATCCATGGGATTTAGTTTACGATGCGATTTCCAATCGAATTTCACGATCCTATTATCATCGTGTAGTGGTCTTTAGATTTCATTCGATGGGAATAACCAAATTTATTTTAAGTGTCGCTAGATATCACACAGTTGCATTATGAGCTTATTGATTTCCCATTCTGATAGACGTATGTCGCATTATTGGAATATTCCATTCATTGGTGAAATACTCGATCATGAATTTGGTACGTTGTATGTTAATGGAAACAAATTTTGCGCTCGTTTGGCGCGCTTTTTGTGCTCGGCTCTCTGCGAAATTAACGTTAAAATGGAATCAGTTAGATGGAAATTAGAATTTCTAGATTTAATTTTTCCATGAGATGAAATAATTCTTAGTAGTAAGTAACAGTGAAGGGATGTTTTGAGGCAATACATTGAGTAGAATAATTCTCAGTTACTGCTATCAATCATCCGCCATTAAGATTATATTTTAATAGGTCAGTATATCGCATCATCGAAACAGTATCCTCTTTTGAAGTCATCGGTTCGTCGACCCTTCAAAATTGCTGACGAAGCGTTGTCAGCAACGTGCAATATAAAACGAAATCACAGCGGGAGTTTAATGGGTCGTTCCTGATGTGCAAAAATCTGGTCGAAATATAAAATTGACAGGCATGCTGATACAGATTGCAACCGCACCCAGAAACCGTATGACTGCGAAAATCCCACGGTTCATGTTACAGGTTTTGCATAGAGACAGTTAACATTGCTAGAATTAGTTATTTTTTTGTAGAAACAATAACGGTTTAGCGTGTACAGTTATGTCATATGAGCGATAAGGTGCGACTGATACGTGTAAATGGTGGATATTTATGTAGACGTGGATCGTTTCTTTTTTGACTGACATTTTAATGAGGGTTGAAAATGTTTGTTTAAAGACATAAGTAAATGGTGTGGATCTGCTGTAAGCGCTATCTGAAGTATTAATAATTTATAGTGTTTGTTAGATGGTATCAAAATTGTAGGTTTTTTACTGCATCGTTCTACATTTACATAGTGGCGAACATGCATTAGAGAAGTTAATGATTTTGAGTTCAACAACTGCAAAATGTGCTGGAAGAGTAAGTGAAAAATATTGAGAGATGTATGATGGCACGACAACTTCTATTAAAATTTGCATCATACTGCATAACTACTGATTAATTGCTAGTATGTGACAAAGCTTGTTTTAAACAAAATCTTTTGCAAGTTCCTCTTCAGCTTCAGAAACGCAAACTTTTACCATACTGGTCTACTCACTGCCTCTACTAATTGTTTAATACTGTCGTGAAAAAGAGTTTCACCAATCTTAATCTTTAAATATTCACTAATTATAATATAATATTAACTCTTTGCCCTACGATTTCTTTTCTGGTTCAGCATGCAATGATTCAATAATTAATTCCTGAAATCAAAAGTTCTCAGTGCTTTCTGATATTTCGTATAACTGAAAGTAATATTAATAGTATAGAAATAATGAGACATTTTCAATTTAACACTAGAACTACCAAGCAAGTCAAAATGACTGGTCCTCAATTTTTTCCGAATGTTCTCCAAGCTTATAGGACAGTCATAGAGCAAACATTCTTCGCTGATGTTATAAAATATAGATTACCAAGTCAATTATCTTTCCACCACTCGATTTCCCTTTTTTCAAAGTACATATTTGATATATTAAAACATATCAGTTTTTACGCCAGTAGTTCTAGTGTTAATAGTTTTCGAAAGACTTAAAAATTTCCTACTCCATTTTCCACCCCAGTGTCACACGTTGTTGTAGCCTAAGGGTTGAAATACAAGAAAAGTAAATCACTTACATCCGACAGTAAAAGAGACCAAAAAATCCCCATACCAATAACCACTAACAAGGGAGGTTTCCCAAGTGTTAATTTCCGATTGTAATGAAATTTGCAGGGTAGCTACAATTCGTTAATACAAAAATATTTGAATTTTTTAAATATTTTTTAAATAAATAATTTTGAAGAAATCTTACTTTTCCCATTAAATCCGTCATGGAAAAACGAACAATTTGCATTTTTAATTTTTGATCTACACCAAATAGTTTCCGAGATATTTACAAAAATAGCTTTTTGACCCAAACTTTGGGGGCTGTTTTCACCCTCTAGATATGAACGATGGCCGATAAAAAAAAATACGTGTCAAATATTTTAACGAATTGTACCTACCCTGTAAATTTCATTACAATCGGAAATTAACACTTGGGAAACCTCCCTTGTAAGTAGTCTGAACTAGAATCTCATAAGAGCAACACTAAAATTTGCCAATAACGTTAGAATATCATCCCTTTAACGTCATCGAGTATCACGTCTGATTTGAAATCGACCGTTCTACAGTTTCAGGGACAAATTTACATTTGACTGCTTCTAAAATCTGCATTTGCCACACAAACAATGTGTTCCATAGTGTGGGAGCGCGTCGCACACATTTTCTCCCCGCGAATACTCCAACTCGAAGTGAACTGGGAGTGACGGAATTGTTCGCACTTTATTTCCCATTCCATTATCCGAGGATCGGGGAAATCTCATGCATCATAAAAGAACGGCCGCCCAATGAATTCGCCCTGCGAAGTCCATCCGGGTAAAAGGAGAGGACCGTGCAAATAAAACCTTTTCATAGTCCCTTGGTTAGCCTCGTTCGATCGATTCGCCGATTCTACACGGCCGGATTTAGGGGAATTTCAACGTAACGGATAATTGTACGCAATTAAGCACTCTCGAAAGGTCTACTCAATTATTCACGCGTATACGCGGTATTTCATTTTCACGGGTGGAGATTTTTATAGGGGCGAAGAGTACAAAATGCCACCAACGTCGATGAAGTATTCAATTAACGATATTGTTGGAAGTTTCTTTTCAATTTTTTTTATTTTACGCTTCGGTTATGGAATCGTCGAATAGTAGGGTTTTCTATTGTCTTTCTTGGATTGTATGAAATTGTAGATGTTTTTGGAAACTTGTTTGAGGAAGAAGTTGGTGGAGATAATTTGTATTCTTCGAAGGTAGAGTTATTATAGTTGAAAGGTGTAGGATATTTTGATGTAACTTGATGATTGCATTGATATTCAGGAGCACAAGATGTACTTTGATTGTTGGGGTCATAAGATTAGAATATATTAAAACTTCTTCCACGGATGCGAAACACGAGGCTTCGTCAAGTCGAGAACACACGGTACTCTGACACGAACAAGTTGGTATTGATTTACGCTCCTCGACAGTTCACCAAGAGTACCTTCACTCTTCTCTATCACTTTGGTTCTCTCTCTCAGCATCACTCTTCTTCTTTCTCTCTCTTTCTCCAGGATTTGTATTTTTTACTCTCTTCTCCATTTTTCTCTTCTTCCCTAATTCTTTCTCACTTTGAAATTTCTCTGTGTCATTTTTACTATCTCTTGTTTCGCCAATTCTCAGTCTGTTCTACTCTTTCCACTTTCAACATCTCAGCTTCTCTAATTTATCAGCTTCCACACTTTCCCCCTTTCTTTTCTGTCTCAGAACATTTATTAGTCGCTCTGTTTTTTTCTTGTATCTCTTTCATCCCTCTCGTTGTTGCCTCCCCTTTCTCTTCTACTTATTATACTTTCTCTGCATTTTTGGTCTTTATTTTGATTTTATTTACCTTACTTTGTCTGTGAAAATTCATCCGTGCTACTTTATCTATTAATTTTTTTACTCCTTACGTTACCCTTTATTTTATTCTGTTTTATTTCATTTACTTTATATTATTTTATATTTTCTCTTTAAGAAGTATACTACTGTAATTTTTTTCCTTGAGAACTTGTTTGATATCGTAACGGGCAATAATAAATATCGATCTATCTATCTTTCTATATGTCTATCTATTTGTAAGAGTGTTAATATTTATATGAATGTAACACCGAGTATGTTCGTCGCCGCTGCGACGACTGGCTCGCGTTGGTTTGTCGCCCGAACGACGAGCAGCATTTTTTATAAATATTCAGTTAGTTGTTTAGAGAGATTAGAAGCGAACAGATTAATAGTTTTACGACAGATATTTAATTTACGTATTAGAAGTTATGATTTATGTTTGAAGAGTTATTTCATGTGATTAAGTGTTGTTTTATGTCATTAATTTATTAAAATAATTTATAAAAGTAATAGTTTTTCCTCTCTTACATATTTATCTATTTATCTATATATGTATCCATCTCTCTCTCTGTTCATTTGGAAATTTTTGGTGTCACGTGCGCATGTAATAGCCTACTTAATAATTATCCATACGGACCACTCGTACAAAGGTCTTTGACAAGCACGCTTACCTGGTCCATTTACATGTAATTTATAAAGTCCGCGAAAGGCCACCATGAAAACGCAGGAAACTTCCGTGGAAAAATGTTACCACTCGGAATATGCAGGAGTAAGAAAATGCCAGCGTGAAATGTGAGGAAAAAAGTGCTCATAGATGCGAGTCAAAGCGAGAAGAGAGAGGGTTGCGAATGGTATAAAGAAACTTCCCGGTGAAATGTAATAGAGGATGTACAAAGAAGGAAGACAGTTTCGTGACAAAGTATGAAATTCGCGTAGACATGGAAAAATTCACCATGTCGTGTTCTGCAACGGTATTCATGTTTCTACGAAGAATATATAAAAATATAAGTCTATGTTAACTTCAAAGAAAAATTTAATAGAAGGTACATGAAGCTCGAGTGGCGTAGAATGAATGGCTAGAAAAATTGACGAATATGTAATGAAAATATACGGTGAAATTTCAAAGCTCAACGTTGATTTTTTAAAAATATAGGCGGGTCGCAAATGGAGGCGATTTTTCTTACAATTTTCATTGAATGAAAATTTAAAATTGGATCTCGGATTCCCGAGGCTATGTTTGATTATGTAATAATTTAAGAAAAACTCTACTTTTCGGTTTTGGCTACTATAATACATTAATTAATTATTTAGGAAAAATTTGACAGAAGTGATGGATGAAAATTTGAATTTAATCCGAACTTTCACTTCCTGACTAACCATAGTCACCTCTGTCAACTTTTTCTGCTAACTGTAAAAATTTATTTGAAAATTAATCCAAACGCTGGTATTGATCGATTTTTTAATTTTCTTTTAAAAAATATTGTGTAACAATTGCGAGAAAAAAGTAATTATCTTCAAAGTATAGTCCCTAGAGCACAATTCCCTTTGGATTAGATCCGGATTATGTTTCAACGATGTTGCAACCCTAATCACATTTTTATCTTACTCTCCAGAGAATAGCAATTGTTGTCGAAAGCTAAAGTACAAAGAGAATAAAATTTTCCATCACGGGCGCGATAGAAACTAGTAGAATTTTTTAACGGTAGAGCATTGAAAGTGGAACACGTATTCGGTGGAGCTTATCATAGTAAATCCTGGTTGTAACCATAGATGTAGAAAAACGCGTTGACAATAGACACAAAAGTACATCCAACCTACGATTTTCACGCATTTCGGTTTAACACGGTCGAAAAAATGCGTCAAAATTTCGCTTTACAAGGTACGTTTTCAATTCAACGGGATTTAAGGTCCAACACACCTGACAAATTCACTCGATCGGATTTATCAAAAACAATTCCATTTATTATGTAACATCATAACTGTTTACGTACGATAAATTATAAATATAATTGAAATCTCTCCCATGAACGTACTTACAAAACGGAATATCATGTTTCATATTATTGTACAGCAAATCACTATGATAATTCGCCTGATTGTATTTACTTATCAGAAAAATACACTACATCGATGTAATTAATTTTCCATGCGCGATGGCCATGAAAAAATATCGTCTCGTTTTACACGATGCCATTCTAACATTACATTGCTCTGCTTTTCAATAATAATATCCCTAATTTTGCCTATGAATATACTTGCAATATTTAATATAAAAGAAATTATAATTAACATGATCATTTGTCTTAATTACAACGTACTTATAATATATTTATTTGGCTAAATAATGATATACAAAAACAAGGATCGTTCAATTAATTTTTCACAGCTGATGAGCATGGAAAAAGATTAATTTATCTTGCAACACTTTTACACTCCGTCGTTTTACACGTAACCAATTGCACTTACAATTAACACCGTGTATCCACGTTTAAAATACAATTAAACAATTCAATTTTCACCGTTTATATTCCATTAATTTTCCACATACGAGTACCATGAAAAAGCATCGTCTCGATTCACATAGTAGGAGTCTACCCAGGTATTTTGTAATTAGCCATCTTTCGGCATTTCAGTCATGTTCCTCGATTAAACGAGAATCCGCGGAACAATGCGATAGCAACGCTTCGTTGACTCGATATTAATTGTAACGTAACGTTAATTACACCTGCAATAGACCCATTTGCTCTCGTGGCCATTACCTCGCTATGTGCTCTGCGACGACGGAATTCGTTATTGTATCAGCGAATCTTGTTTTAATTAAAAAGCATATTTGACAAAAAATCAGTCGATCGCTATACGTTATAGGAAACGTCAAACTCCGACGATAGAATTCTTTGCGATTGCATGCAGACGATAACGTTATGGTTTTCTGTAACCTGTTCTATGCATTACCGCAGTAACCGCTACAACCGGATAATAATTATTCTTTCGAGGATACAGGAGCAATTAATTTTTATCGGGACAAATTAACCAACCACTTCCTAGCTACTTGTACACGATAAGGAATCTGGAAGGGGAAGAATGAATTTACGGAATGAAATTGAATGATGGCGATTAGTGTTTTGAATTTTGTATTGGCTTAACTATTGTTCAAAGTTTGATAATGATTTACATTTAATGAAAGTATACTATCTTAGCGGTAATTATTGGCTTTTTAACGAAGCTAGAATTTAATTATGGAGGGTGGTACTACATTAACCCTCTGTGAGGCCGTATGTCTTTGAAGAATATTTTTATCTTTGCCCTATATTACAATTTAAATATTAAAAGTCATTATTTCTTTACAATTCAATCTTTATAAACCAAGTTAAATCTATTATTTAAAATTCCATTTTCATAATTTTCTAATACACCGTTACGCAACTGATCTTCAGGAAGCGCACAAAATTCGGACTAAGGGTTAATTTTGATCATGTAGTTATAAAATGAAAATTAAATTAAATTGTAAGTAGTTATCAGCGATATGAATGTATTTCAATTGCCACGTTCTTCATGGGAAGTTCTCATGGTGGATACTTTTTAAATTATTACTCATTTAATAATATGAAATCAACCATTGAAGTAGAAAATGTTATAAATCTTAACTAAAAGGGTATCACACTTTTTTTCAAATCAAGAAGAGCGTAGGGGATTAATGCCGAACGAAACCCAAGGAAATAATACTTCCACGCGAATGACGAAGTGGAAGACGAGTGAAATGGGACGTGACAGTGCCAAGAAAACGGCCCTTTGTCGTGAGAAAGATTTATTTCGTAGAATTCTAAAATGCCCCGGCCTATTCGTGATCAACGAAATGATCCAAACAGCGGGCACGTATTTCATCCAACGCAGGATTTGTCATAGCGCCGTGAAGTATGAATATTCGTCGTTCGCCGACAAAAAGCGTCATTTATTTTCGTCCCCCAGCATGGGGAAAAAATGTTCAGACAACCTCGAAGGAAAGGTACGAAAAAGAGTGCACAATTCTCATTCCTTGCTTGCTCATTAATCTCTCGTCTCCCCCGTTTAGAAGTAATATTTGTTTATTTACACAAAAGGATTTTATTTGCACGATTAAATCTAACGTTTCTATGTCGGAATTGGAGAACATTGTTAGTTCACCTTGCTGATAAGTTGCTGACGATTGTCCTCCTATCTTATCTACCTAACGAAGTATAAGTTTCGTGAGAGGGGGAAAAAAATGCAATTTTTCTGGGGAAAAATGGGTCACTTTATGAAGCTCTTCATGTCTCCTAGAGTAATATAGGATCGACCATCTCATGGGGTTCTGGCTTCTGGAATCTAGATATCCCCGACAGCTGTCGATAGCCGTTGATTCTCGTTATGTTGAGTCTCATCCTGGTCTCTGCCCGTCTTTCGCACATCTCTTTTTCAACGATATTTGCACTTGATATGTACCCGCGAAATTTCTCCCATCAATTTCACCACTACATGCTTTTTCTATGTTACAGTAACTGTTATTTGCGACGTTTAAACAAGTAGAAATGCATTATTTAAATGATTAAATAACTAGAATATTCTTGACTTCTAATTATTAACCCCTTAGCCTACGATTTGTTTTGTCACTGCCTCCGCTATTGTTCAGAATTTAATTACTAAAATAAAATTGATCAGTGGTTCTTAATATGCCGTATAATTTAACGTAATATTAATGTTAGAAAATTAATATAATCCCGTCGCGTTTCATTAATATTTCCAATTTAATAGGTTTTCGAAAACTTGAAAATTTCCTATCTCATTTACCTCATGACGAGTGTCACTCGTCATTGTAGGTCAAGGGGTTAAACATTCGTCTACTAAACTACTGATTCTTAGCACTTTCATAAGTTCGGTATCATTCCATAGACCTCACACATCTGTCAAGATTGTAAATAATAATTTTGTCTTTTCAATACAAAACAACAAATAGACTTTTCTATTAATTAAAAGGTATTAATATTTTCTTTAATTAGGCTAATTTTTTTTAAATGAATGAAGAAGATGAAAGAATATGCATGATTTGAATTCGTAGTCTATGAGTCGAATGTTTAGGGCCGAAGCAATAATAATTTAAGTTCAGTGATCTATGGTTTGTGTACCCATAACGATGCAAATTAGTGAATGGAGACAATTATTCCATAAAATCAACAGCAGTTATTTATTACCGCAGTTGTTATTCAACCATAGTTTTATATAACGTTCCATGCCTATTATCCGAAAGTAAACAGCTCGATAAGTTTCTCGTTAAATGACGTATCCGTTTTCCAGTGATATTACGTTAAACGAATTGCGGAAAGTTTTAATAGTCTAATAAATGCGTCAAGCACATCCGCCTATCCGTCCAAGCTTCCTTATTTTTCTCAACACCATCGCTTGCCCTTTTCGCAGAGATTTAATCGAAAACAAAGTTTTTTTTTTCACGCTGGCAAATTACTCGCGGTAAATTCCCACGATAAAGCAGTTTTAAGAAACGTAAATCTCGGTGATTTATAAGGCAAAAGTACCGTTTCTTTAAGATGTTTGGCTTTCGCTAATTAACCGAGCCTGAATAAGTGCGAGGGATGCTTGCCAATTAGTAAGCTTTATTCTGACGAATGGCAGTCATTTAAGGGATTACTTCTAGGCAGTATTGACTTTATTCTTTCGCAAAGCTTTTGTAACAAATACGACGATCTTTAGGATCGATAAGACAGAGAAAAACAAACACAGTCTCCTCGAAGGGACGAATTTTCAACGGTTTCGTCGAGCTTATTACACTACCCGATATACGTTTCTTTGTTTCCCCTTTTTTGGAAGGGAAAAGGCTGAGAGTACGGGAGACGAATGAAACTTCTTGTCGAGAGGGAAAGGCAAGGGATATCACGAGCATGGGGTAAGAGCGAGGGAACGACGTCTCTCTGGAGTACTCGAAGGTCAGGGGTGGTTTTTCGTCGACGATGTAGCGTCGTAACCGAATTTCATTTCTTTTTCAATTCTTCCTCTTTACTGTTTCAATTTTCCATGGACTTGAATGGCTTCCGATGAATGAAAAATAATTTATATAAAATAATCGTGGTACTTGATCCATAAAACTGATCAATGGTGTTTTTTTGTTACAGATTCTAAGTTGTGGAAGCAGCAGTTGGAAATATTCAGACGCTGTGAGTAACTAAATATTGAAAATATTTGATCCTGTCGATTAATTTTCATTTACATTTTTTTTTGTTATTTATTTTTAATGATTAGATATCTGGGTGCTTCAATGTAGGTGATAGATACTGTGCAAGCAGTTTGTTTAAAAGTTTTTTAATGTCTACGCCTTAATCTACGATTAAAGCTTTAATTTTCGGTGCTCAACGATTTCTTTTATAGAGAGAACTATAATTGGATCCACATCGAGGTCTGTCTTACAGTAATCAAAGCACAGGACGAATTTAAGTTTCTCATGTAATAGCTCATCACAGATTATGTTCTAGCTGATCCACTTTGCGAGGCTTAATCCTTTGCACTCATTTAACCTTTCTTCCAAAATATACACATTTATAAATTCATTTATATTAAATATCACTACGGTTGTGGGGTCTATGTTCCTGCAATAAAGTGGCGCCAAATTGTTAACCCTTTGCACTCCTATGTCAAGCTACACTCGACACAGCTTCCTGTGGTACTTAATGTGTTATCTATTAATTATTGGCTTTTCAAAATCAACAATAATCTTGCATCTTAACATAAATATCCCGCGGTAATTACAAATTTGTTTAGTATAATGTAAAAATAAATAATTATCAGAAGACAATTTTCAGAGACTATATTTGCTTGTCTGACGGATAGTTAGTAAAACAATCCGGAGCGCAAAGGGTTAAAAGTAACATTCAGGGTGGCACCGAGTGCAGAGGATTGTGCGGATTTTTCTTATAGAAATCCAGTAATTCAAAGACGTAGAATACATTCTAGAATCCGTTAACTATTTTTTGATATGCTCTGTATAAAGCGTAGTCAGTGATAAGCAGACTGCGGATTTTTATGCATTTATGACAAATTAAATACGCCTAAAATATACAAAAAGAACATAATATAAAAATATATCTAAAATATCCAAAGTATGGTATTTGTTGTAATATTTATTGAGAGCAATAAATCCCTAAATAGGTTTTCCTGTCTCATCTGCATTTGTGAAACTCGAAATTTGTATAAACATCCGCAGTCTAGTGATAAGACAGACTGGTTGTTTTCTCCCCATAATTTCTCTCCCCCTTTATCCATTGTCGAGTTTCCTGGTAGCTAAAGTCCAAGATCACTTCAAGGGCAAAGCGTTAATTCCACCCTTTTTTTCTTACAAAACTCCACAGATTCAAAGGTGTAGAACAATCCCTAGAATTCGTTAATTATTTTTGGAACATCCTGTACAGAGAATAACCAGTGATAAGACGGATTTGTCGTTCTTTGACCAAAATTTCTCTGCACCCTTTATCATCCATTCCGGGCGAGGGATTTATTCCGCGATGGGTTCGTATCTTCTTAGGCTCATTATCAAGTCCCTTCCGTGGCCGTTTTACTTCTACTTGGTAACATTCGTTGTTCCTTTGTCCAGAGAGGAGAGATCTCGTTCCTCGATTTATGAAACTGGGAGATATGGGAGGTAAGCTCTGCGGTTATTTGCCTCCGGAGAGTTATAATGGCTGGTTTACTGCACCCGTGAATAAGTACTTCCCACTAAATAATGTTCCTGAAAAAAATATCAGCGTATGAGTATCTCTCGACCTTCCTCTCCTCTCTTTGTCTCGCCTTTTTTCCTTCATGCCACATAATAAATAGACGCTTTAGTTCGCCACCATGGAATCAAGAGGTCCGCCTGGGAAAATGGAGAATTACTTGACTAGGGAAATTTAATGGTGCGGGGAGTACTTTATCGTTTAACGTTTAGCACGCTTTAAAACACTCGTGCCTTCGTCCAGTATCGGCTTTTCAGAGCTTTTGAGATGTTTCAATCAAAGGTGCGAGGAAAAAAGTGCCCAGTGAGTCCGTCAAATTGGGCCCTCTTATTCAAAAAGTTCATTTAACACGTTGAACGCCACTGGTAATTCGTTAGTTTTATCCATTAAAATCACATCTTTATAAACCAGAAACTTAAAAAATACCGATAGATAGATATTCGACAGACCTTTATCTTATTAACATAAATATTTCAATATTCAATATGTTAGAAAATTTATAAATATTGCAATTTAAAAGCTACATGAGATTGTATTCAATGACACCGGTCACCGGTGACCACCATGGGAGTCAACATGTTAATAATTTAAATTGAATCAGTAAATCGCGACGTAACCCATAATTTGACGTAACATTAATATTATACAAATTTTATCCTGTCACGTTCCATTAATATTTTCAATTTTACAAAACTTAAAAATCTCCTTTTACATTTTATCGCGCCACTATCATACATTTGTCAGAACCTAAGGGATTAACGATCAATCTTCGGTACCAGTTGAAAAAATAATAGGATTACTTTGTTACGAATGCAAACCAAACAATTGTTCAACGTCATACGACTCGACAAACGTGGGTATGATCTTGAAACTTGGAAATTCGGTGCAAGTTTCGATCTGTCTTCCTGGTGCATAGTTCTGTCCCGGCCGAATCAAGATGTGCTTGGCGATTCAGGCCCTTAAAACGATTACCAGAAGTTTGTGATTTCGGAACTTCGCGCAGAGTCAAACGACCGTGGTTGCACTCACCAGGGAAGAAGCAATCTCAAATTCTCTATGTCGGTTGTAGATTCTCCTTTGTCGTCGGCCAGACCGACAGCCCCAACACCTTTGCGATCTTGAGGGGAGTTCCGATGCAAGTTGCGCCATACTTGGAAGTTGCACATTGCAAGGAAAGCCATGCACACTCTCGATGACACCGTTCGTCTTGAGATGTAATTTGCAATTGCTTGAGGTCAGTGGAATCTGGATAAGAGGTTATTGTTTCTCTTTTTCCTGTAAACCCGAGTTGAAAATTTCAGCCCAAAATCTTCCTAAATTACCAAATAACTTAGGATATTTAGGGTGAATATGGAAAAATATGTTACATATAAAAGAATGCAAATTTTAACTCCACAATCGGCCTAAACTTGTTCATTTTTGCCAGTTTTGCCTAGTTTAGGATCAAATTAGGTTTCATACAGCCCAAAATAATCCTAAGCATTCTTATTTAGAAAATTAATCTGAGCCCAATATTAAGTCATACATTTTGGAGTGGAATCATTGGAGTGATTTTAGGAGATTTAGAATTGATATGGAATAAAATGATAATTTAATTCCTACTTGCTCCTGGAAGCCCTATTTTTAGAATATGAGTCGACAGACTTGGAACTTCTGAAATATTTTTAGGGGATGTCAGATTAAATTGGAATAAAAATTTTACCTGATCAGTCCATATATGTAACTCCTAAAAATCATATTTACAGGACTTTGAGGCGCGTAGACACACTAGATGAGGATTTTAAGGTTTAAAATGGTATACATAATTAAGCGGCAAATGAGAAATCAAAAGAATTTAGGATTTGAAGTTTTTTTTAAGCTGGACTTTTCGTCTCGAGAACGAGCAATGAGCAAACACTTTTAATAGACAAAACGAAACAAATGTTGACTTGGATGTAAATGTTACATGTGTAAAAAAAGAACAGATGTTTAAATGAATTTTTTGAAACGGTGAAATTGAGAATTTCTATGCTATTGTTTTAAAATCTACGGCGGATCGTAATTAATCGTTATTGTTAACGAATGGAAAGCTCTACAGATTTATTCCCGAACGAAATTGATTTTTGATTTGTTCAGCAATTGAAATTAATTTTTGGGTATTTTCTACGGGTTATATTCGATAGTGCGGATGATTTTTGGAGAGTATTACGGGTTATTGGGCAGTTTGATTAATTTTGGAAATAATGGGACAGGTAGTTTAATTCACAGAACGATGAACGTTGGCAGGCAATTTGTTTAATTTACAGAACCACAAATATTGTTAGACCGTTTAAGCAATTTGTTTAATTTTCAAAATGGTTTGCATTACCAGGCAGATTGTTAAACTTTTTGGGACATTGTGATTCTCAATACCTACACAAATATTGATACTTACTTGATATCAATAAATATTTTGTTCGTGTGCAGTCCTAAAAAGATAAGAATCTTTCAATTAATCGTTAGAAAATTACAAAATATTAAGCCATCCATAGAAACTCAACAACGAACAAAAGTCAACCGCATTGTCAAAGAGTTTACGTCAAATTCGAAACCATCACTCGGTAAAATCTATAATTTATGACTTAAATAAAACACTCTCTCAGAAATAACAAAAACTTCGACAAATAAGAATTACCACTTCGTACTTCAAATACTCGAGGACATTTAGAATGAACATTTCCATCGCGTTTCATTTATCGAAAAGTCGTGAAAGAACAAAGTACCATGTAAGTATCGCGATATTATGAGTGCCGGTTATGAATATTAATGAAAGCACCGGAACTTAACCATTGCAGGTCGACATTGTCTATTGCCTTCCAGTTTGCACCTATTTGCATCGAGACCTTCTCGAAAAATGCTATCAGCATTGCATTTTTTAACGATTCCAGAGAAACCAATACCTTCACAAATAAAAAACAAAATGCAAGAAAAAATATGTAGAAATATTTATAACCGCGGAATATCATCGTTGCTAATAGTAAAAACATGTTCGTAGCATAAAGCAACCACTTTAAAGCTTTGTTACTTTATGTTAAGGAGCGACAGCTAAACCGATTGCCCATTTAATAACGTTCTCGTAACTGGTAACGATCACGTGCAGTTTTTCCTGAAAGAAGAAAGGAACATTTTGCGGACATAAATCTGCATTATGACACGAACTTTGGCGAGCAAGGTAGAGAGGAAGAGAGAAAGAATGATAGAGGCTCGTGTCGTCGAGTTCATTAGACTCCTCATATCGCCTCGCCATGAGGCGTGTATGGCTGAAAGGGTTGTAAAGCCCTTCCGACGTGATCGATCGTGGAACATTATTTGTCGTTATAGAAGACACATCGGCCTAGCCATGGTGTGCTGTAAGAAATTGATGATTTGTACGCCCGAAGCGTAGGCGATTAAGCGTCGTTACCTTTACTCGATTGCGGCTATCAGTTATCGCCGACAGTTTCGTACGTGTCTCTCTTATTTCTGCTTGATAAAGATCGAGATTTCTAATTTATATTCAAAACGTATGGAAAATCTGAAAGGATAGATTGTTCTTTACGATTCCATTTGTATAGGATTCTTAAACCTATTCCACTTCTGTGAGCTTTTTCACTGGGTTTCTACTTTCTGCTGCTTTGGATGATTTTGCGAGTCCAAAATTTTGTCAGCATGGTCTATTTTTGCTTAATTAATTTATTGTCCCATATAATTTTATCAGTCTTCAGTTTTGTCTAATAAGCATCGAGATTTCTAATTAATTTTTTTGAATAGGATTTGTAAAACTATTCCTCTTCTGTGAGCTTTTTCACTGGCTTTCTAGTTTCTGCTGCTTTGGATGATTTTGCGAGTCCAAAATTTTGTCAGCATGGTCTATTTTTCCTTAATTAATTTATGGTCCCATATAATTTTATCTGTCTTCAGTTTTTGTCTAATAAAGATCGAGATTTCTAATTAATTTTTTTGCATAGGATTTGTAAAACTATTCCTCTTCTGTGAGCTTTTTCGCTGTTTTCCTAGTTTCTGTTGCTTTGGATCATTTTGCGAGTTCAAAGTTTTGTCAATATGGTTTGTTCTTGCTTAGTAAATTTTATGGTCCCATACAACTTTATGGATCTCTAGTTTTTGTCAGATAATGATTGAGGTTTCTAATTTCTAATCAAAGTCTATGGAAAATATCGAAGTACAGTGTCTTTCAAAAATGTATTCTTTTTATCTTTTCGTTTTAGACCACAGTAACTCCTCAAAATGTTACGAATATTGTCCATTTCATGTATATTTAATGTCTCTTTTATCAAACCTTTCGGCCCTATCAATATACATCACCATTTTTTCCCCATATCCAACCATCCTTTAATTTTCCTCTCAGTTAGAAAATGCGGAAATAATGCATCCCGATGTTCTCCCTTTAATGCACCCTAAAATGCGCGCAATAATTTAATTCAACGTTAAATCACCGACGCAAAAGTGAGCAGTCACGATACGCGTGCATTTTTTGATGCACCATGTGGTGCGACGTTCGCAAAAACGAAGTGTCGGAGTTTTATCGGGTGACGTTGCGCGCCATATAACTGAATTATAAAATACATACGCGAACCGAGCATCGCGAAACCTGGAACACGTTAGCAGGCCGCTTTTTGCACTATGGTCGTTCGATTTCGCGATATCCGAATCGATGTTTAATCACGAACGATTCATCGATAATATTCCTGACGAACTCTGTCGATGGTATTTGCAATTTTCTTCCTAAGACGAGTTCCATCAACGCACCATTGAAATATTAGGTGGCATTAAGAACAGGAGATGGAAGAGCTGTGCTCCCCTCGATCGCCATAAACTTGGAGCGATGTGGACGATGAGTCTTGTTTCCCTTTATGGGGGTGGCTGTTCGTAATTTTCGGTGGATGTTGAATTTCGTTAGTGGCGGAAAGTCGATGGGATGAATTCTGAAGAAGGGGATGATTATTCTCAGGGTGGATTGTTCAGAGTAATTTTTGAATTTCGGTAACTTTTTATTTGTTACTTTGAGGATCAACTTTGATGTTATTAACTTGTGCCAATTCTATAGGCAGTTAGTTATACATTTATTTAATATTAATTTCGAAATGTTCTTACACTTTGCAAAATTCTACGGTGGACAATGTTTCTAAATTAATTTCACTCGGGTGGAAAAATTAAATGAACGTAATAATATGAACCGAAAATGTTGATATGTTTGATTAACCCTTTGCGGACTAGCGACGCATATATGCGGTCTGAGAAAAAGTGTAATTATAGTTTTTCGCCATATGTATATATGGTTAAAATTGAAAAATTGAATATACAACCGGTGAGATAGGATTAAAAGTGGAGTAATTTATAATTTGTATACATTAACTATCCAAATTTCTGATAAAAAAGTGGTTTCTGACTGTCAAATAAATGATTATCTGTCAGTATTCAAAAATGTCTCCGTCCGCAAAGGGTTAACTTGAAATTTTTCCCATTGAGAATCCCACGCAATTCTGTAGGGTTTAGTAATCGAAACAATCCCCTGCTTGTAACGCAATAATTAATTCGCTCTTTGCGGCACTCGCATCTTTGTTTTTCAGACACACGAAACGTGCAAAACTTAATTTCCATACCCAAACATATAATTAACATGGGTGGGAAGGTGGTCCACGTGATACCAGTTTTTAATTACAATAAAGAAAACTGAAAACAAAGAGAAACACCTGTCCCCCTTCTTTTCTTCATTGTTTTTCCCGCGCTGTGCAACAGACAGTATTCAACATTTGATAAAATTTCCGGTGCATTTCAAAATGCAACCTTCCATTTCGTGTTTTCGTCGACGAAATTTCACCGACGATATTTAAAAATATCCAGCTCGCGGACAAAGAAGTAATGAAACTCAATAGAGAACGCCAGGTCTCGTTACTTTGTAATACCATGATGGCCATTGTTCGTAGAATTAATTTCCATTCTTCATGTTCGACGGCTACAGAATAACTAATAAATCTTCTAACGGCTATACGTTTTCGAACAGTGAATTTCCGTCGTTTCAGAAAGCAAATATTGCGATGGTCCGTCGGGGAAATAGCTTACCGCGAATTTAATACGTGGAGATAATTAATAGCATTCAACTTATTCACGTATTGATATGATGTAATTGTGCGTCATTAATTTTATCGTGCTTTATCTCGTTATCGGTCGACAAGAACCAGAGGAATTGTTGATATATCTATTTTGTATTTTAATTTTCGTTAACATTTAATTGATAGTCATCCTTGCAATTAAAAAGGGCCATTTTATTGAGTGTTTAACATGTTAGAAAAATTATACAATTTATAATAAGAACTGATGAGAAACAGAAAAAATCTGAAGTTTGATTTTTGCAAACGACTGCTTTTAAAACAGCCATCCAAGTAGAAACTGCTTTTTTAAATATCTTTCACTTGTTATGAAATACATGAAAGAGCAAACAATAGAAATATTTACAAAATTATTATATTCAAGAATTTTGCAAATATACTACATATACTTTTCATTATGTCATTTGCGTAAAAGTACATTAAACCACAAAAATGAAAAGGAAATGACATTAATTAACGACACTGCCAATCAAGAATGGAGTCTGAAATGACGTATATTCTCGTCAACGAATGATAATGTGTTAACAATAGCTGCACAATTATCAGCTACCCATTGAAAGCCTGCATGCGAAGAGACTTTGCTGAAAGACCCTCGACTCAAGTAGGTTCATCGGTTCTAAATAGTCCAATAGTAATTTATTCCATCGCTTAATTAACCCACGGACATTAATGGCTATGGGGTGGAGCATTTAATCCAAAAGGCCGTGTACGCAACGAGCATAAAGAAATCCGAAGTAACGTTGTAGACGTAATTAAGCCTGAATGAGCAACGTGCCTACTTGGCTCTTTGGAGATGCACTTCATTCGGAGTACGTGCATTTTGACGGTAAGGTTAATCGGTGTACGTGACATCCTGTCATTTTTGGTTTGTCACTTAACGATGAAATTGCTCTTCTTTGACGTTAGAATTCTCCACCATTGTAAATTCCAAGGAATTTTGTACACCGTGAAGATATTCATATTACAATTTTGATGATGGAGATGTAGGTACTTCATCATTGTATATGTTTTTAAAATTTATCAATTTGGAAATTCTCGATGTATGGATAACTGTCAATTTAATAAGATTTTTTCAGTTCTTTTAATGATAAAATTTTTTTAGAAATTCCTCCAATTGATAGAGAAGCTGTACAATAAATATTCTATGCCTCTGTTATAAATAAAAAATTATTTAACTCTCTATGGGCTCCTGTAACTTTGAGATAACGCAAGAAATATCTAAACATCTTTTCTTCAAAGTCAGAGTTTTAACTTTACCAAATATTATAATTTAGATCGCCAAAGTCTTAAAATTCTTTACAATTCAATGTTTAAAATTCAGATTTAACATATTATTTGTATCATTTTCTAATTGTGCTATCGTCAAACTTTCTTACTTCTTAATTTTTTTTGGGCCGATTTATTTAGAATATTTAAATGTAAAAGATTTAAAACCAATAGGTCTAGAGTTCGAAGTCTTTCTAATGAGTGACAATTTTTTCAGTATTAAATATTATCGTAGTATTAATTAGATTTTTGAGTATTGAACTTTAATGTAGGCTCAACGACTGAAACTCATCCTTGAAAGTTTACTCAGTGTAATCAAATTTTCCAAGTTCCATCAAGTTTCTCTTTCTAAGCTTTAAATTCTTAAACCATGCTTCTAACGATACTTCCGTCTCTTATCTCCACCAATCAGCGAAATTAAAAATCCCTCTTACATAGACCGTTCCATGTTCATTTCCAAAGTGTGGTTTTAGATCACAGAAAAACACATTCCCTGAATTTGATAAACTTAAAGCGGAAAGAAGACAATGAGAGGTGTTTTACAATGTTGGTCCATTCGCATTGCTCGTATTATTTATGATGTAAAACATAGGAATACGAGAAGGAAAGCCCTGCGAAGATGATACCAACGCAGATTGAAACTTCATGCCGTTGGTTCGAAACATTAATCTTCTCACGTTCATCTCCATCTCTTTTTCTCTTTCTCCGCCAACTTCTTTCTCTCTTGTATTTCCTCCCTCGCGTGTCGTCGTGATACGGAAAAAATTGCATCTAAATAATGCACTTCCCTCGCGCGTGAAATTCATACGCCCTCTCAGTACTGGCGCAGAGCGTGCGACTGACATGTGGATTAAAAAGCCGACTGGTTTGTTACTTTTTAGACGAGGGAAAAATCATGAATGATATTTTCAATATTTCGTCGCACCGGTTTGATTGACACCTTCGCGCGCTCGTTTCTCGACGATCCATCGAGTCTTCCAACAATCGTCACGTTCTGCTCGTATATCGGATATCGAGAGTTTGCAATTCAAACAACATATTGTTGTAATTGCTGTAGTTCAGTATAAACGTAAATACTATCCTTTTCTAATGGATTCGGTGCAATGTCTTAGAAACATGTGAGGGCAAATCTAGACGTCTGAAAATATTTCTTAATGGTTTTTTTATGTTGGGTAAGTTTTAAAGGGTTGATTATTTTTTATGTAATATTACAAAGTGTATGTAAGTCAGTAAATTCTTCTGGCAAAGACGGAAGAAATCTTTAGTAATACTGGAAGACTTTGAATGTGACATTGGTTAGTTATTTTGGCTTGCTAGTCTTGTGTGTATAGAATTTGAAAGTTGTTATTTAAAATATTGCAACATCTTTTTCTTGAGAGAAAGAAAAATAATTTGTGTTACAATATATTTAGTCTTTGATACTGAATAACTTTTTTTTGTATTCTCTATTTAGTCATGATAGTAAAATAAAAATGCAGTAGCAAGCATTATTGATTTAACCATTCACTGGGTACTATCAACAAACTGTTGCAAAATCTTAGTCAACTTTTATATCTAACTATCTTTTTTTTATCAATATGCACGAGTTTTCATTGTAAATTCAATAGACGCAAAAGTGGAACATTAAAGAACCATTATTCGTTTAGCCAATGCAAAGTTTTCCAAATAAAGTAACATAAATTGCAATTACTCGCTACTGCCAACGATCTATCGCCGAACCATTGTCGAATTTCCTCGCAACCTCGTGACTTTTTTATCTCGCAATTTCAATTCACACAGTCTGGAATGTAAAGGAGCGCGATTCCCGGATGAGATTAAATTTCCCGATCGTTCGATCGTTCGAAGGGAGGTGTAAGGACATTTTTATACGCCATTCTCGGCCCATTTCACCCTTGCACTTGTTCCACTAGCGATGCAGATCTCGGTGAATTGCATTCTAAATAATGCACCGTTCGTTAGATCCTCCATTGCAAATATCATGGGCACGATACTAACGTAAGAGAATCATTTCTTGCTTTATATTTCTTGGCTGTGTCTGCTGGGGTTATTTGGTCTAAAATGTTCTATTTCACATAAGTTCTAAATCATTAAGGCTGTGATACATTAATTAATAATATAGGAAAAATTTCTCAGATGTGATAGGGTATTAGAATTCCAGCGAACTTATTGTGAGTCTGACAATGAGTCTTATTCTCCTTATTCACCATAGCTCCTTGAACTACTTGGTCTAGTCCACAATCTGTCGTTTAATCTAGAACCTATTGTTCTAGGTGTGTTCTAAACCACTGAGTCCATGGTATATTAAATAATAATTCGACTGTTATGTTAAATAAAAATTTGTGAGAGGTGATAGAAGTGAAATTAATTTCAAGTCTAATAATATCTTTATCTACTATAGTAATTTATCCTAGGATCTACTGTTCTAGGTGGTGTCTAAAACACCTAGGCCATGTTGTATTAAATAGTAATCCACTGTTATATTAAATAAAAATTTCCGAGAGGCGATAGGAGTGGAATTAAACTCGAAACCAATAGTATCTTTATCTATTAGGTAACTTACGTTTTAGATAAGCTCTAAACTACCGAGGCTATGTTACGTTAAATAAAATTATATAGAAATTTCCATAAAAGTGGAATTAATCTCGAGCCTAACAGTATCTCTATTTACTATTTAGCTTAGGATCTATCGTTTTAGATAGGCTCCAAACCATCGAATCTGCAAAGTAGTAAATATTAATAGAAACAGAATTTTCGAAATATGACAGGAGATTTAAACTCAAACCCACTGATTGCAACTCGGTCATTCGAACGCTGAAAGTTTTTGAGATAAAGAGGGAGGAAACAAAAATGAGGTGTTCACGAATGGTCTGGCTGCCATTCGTGAAATTTAGTTGCCAGTGGCAACTGATGCGAATCGATGACTATGATCGTTGCACTTGTCACATACCCTCGAAACGTCGTAATTCTCTCGAACGGAAAGTGCCTTTTCTCCGCCTTCCTTTTGCCGTACGTGCCGAATAACTCGAATTGTAGAGTGCTTCGTGGGAGAGAGAGGAAAAGAGGGAGAAAAGGAACCGTGGAAAACTGCGAGCTGAAGCTTATAGTTGGAGATACAGTAAGAGATCTTATGTGCACGGAAAGGGAACTGACTACAATAACTTGCCTCGACAAATTCCGAAGTGTGATATATCGACACAGTTTGTATACCCTTCGCTGAATTATGATGTCGATGCACTCGTGCGAATCGTGAGTCAATTCGGGGGTGAAATTTGTCCCGTTTATGTTCGCCATTTTAATTCCTTCTGGTTTCAGTCACCATGATGGTGATACAACGATGAGATTTTCTTATCGAAGTTTTACGCAATATCTGGTTACATTTTTGTAGGAGGGTCGAAGAGGGTTGTTTGATTTCGTGCAGATGTTGCCTTGTGATTGGGGAAAGATAATACGACCTGGGAAATTCCTCTTTATAATGTTTGCGAACAGATGTTCGTCGCATGGCTGAATTGATTTTGCAAGCACGATTAGATAATTAAGTTTTCCTAGTTGTTAAAACATTACTCTTTGTCAAAAATGATTAAAGGAATGACTTAATCTTTTATCCTTGTTCAAAGTAATATTCGAACAATATAATACACATCGTTGGTAATTTAAGTTCTTTAACCCTTTTAGCGCCGACCACAAAATTTGATTGAATTAATGAAAAATGTAGTTGTGAATAAAACGAACTGCCATTTGGCCATAGTTTTCTATAGAATGCGTAATATAAAGCATAAATTGTGTATTTTCAATTATCTGTCATAAAATTACTAATATTATACCAGAAAAATAAATAACAATCCCATTATGCCCGATGACAGAACTATTGCTAACGACGATATATCGTTGTTCGGCACTAAAAGGGTTAAACTTCTAATTTACATCTCTTTCATGATTAAATGAGAAAAAAATTGTAAATATAATTAAGACAACCCAGGAGTACTGTAAAAACGGCTTGGTTCAGTTTTCAAATTGATTCCATCATGGTAATAGACGCTACTGATAATTTCAATTCTTCATTCAGACACACGTCCCTTGCATAATCAACCAACATGATTATACACCCCACTTGAAGTCTTTTGCTTAATTATCGAGCATTTTTATTCACCCCTTTCTTTTGTTTTCCTCGACTTCATCAATTACAACAGTGATGTAAGATTCTTTGTCGTACAGTTGGAATAAACAAAATCGTCAATCGCCTTTACATCTCAGATGATAAATCTTGTAAGACTAAAATGGTAGCTTTCTAGTAGTTTTACCCCGTTGACATCCACCGTAGACTCTGCTGACGATATTTCGATATTTTTATACTAACGTGTATCGACTTTGCGATATTCATAGGTCGAACAGGAATCGAGAAAAGAGAGAGACAGTCTTTGTCGATACAGTACCGAATCATTGTATATTCACGTGGGTTGCCATGGCGAATCGGATTTTGTGGCCAGGGTCGTCCGACGTGATCATTTATTTAAACAATTTTCGCGAATCGTGATTCCATATCTATTCCCTCTGACGTCTAATGTGAAATATGTATGGAAAAAGGTATCGATTATATGCTCGTGTTCGGGTTTAGTATAATACACCCACGGTAAAAATGTAATTACATCTTTCCTCTGGTGCAGCGTTTAATTCGTGGAGAATTGGCGAGAACGTACGGCAATTCGTTCTACGAGAATATACATGAGTGGTAATAATATTTCATCGATTATTAGAACCTGTTTCCACAACGTTGTAACTTGTAATTACTTTATACATTTAATTGGCGCCACATGGCACGGTATAGGGTGGAATATCTTATGATAATTGGAGACGTTCGTGTATATTAACTTATATCTGAATAATTTAATTAGTTTACATTTATTAAGCGTTATCTGCATATCAAGAAATGTTTTTTTTTAAATATATTTCTATTTTTAACTCGAAGTGCCAAAGGGTTTCTTTCCACGTTTAATACAAATATCAAAATTATTGCCAAGAACCATATTAACCCACTTGCATCATACAGCAAAATGAAAGATATATTTTTACCATCAAATTTCTTTTTGTTAAGTCTAAGTAATAATAGAATTTCAAAACGTGATATACCACTTCAATCGACGAATGTGGTATAAATAAGTTGGACTGTTCGTATATACCGCTATTGACTCACAGTGAGAATGGATAAATGCGTTTTGATGAAAGTCATCCGAAAAAGTGCGCGCATATATGCGCTTATGATGCAAATGGGTTAATCTTTTAAATTGCCAATTGAACCAAGTAAGAAATGGTTACTTATTGTAAGAAAATAATTAAAAGAATTTATTAAGCCCTCTTTTGACTCCATTGTTAAGAGTAAAGTTAATACTTCCCATCTCAATTACATGAAGTTCTTACAGCTCCATGGAAACTTTAAAAAATTCTATTCAGAATTCTAATAATTATTAACTGCAATTATCCTCGCGGAGAAAGAGTTAATGGTTTAAGTTAACAGACTTAAAACACCATATTAAAATTTCACTCCAACCATGCAGCATTCCAGTATTCTCCTTGGAGCTCAATCTCCCATTGTTCTCGCATCGTGAATTTTCGAAAACTAAACAGAGGCATTCTTTGGAAAGTAGCGAAAGAGGTTGAGAAGTTACAAGGTAATTGTACGAAGTTCAAGGGTGAGTGAGAACGGATGAAACGGTGGCCATAGAAAGAGGGAGGAAATCCGAAATGGTGATTAAATAAACGTCTTGTAACAGGCATGAGATAGGAGAGGGGTAGTAAAGCTTTTTAAAGGGTTGCTCCTTTCGAGCAGTGCCGTCTACAAAGGAACCTCGGCATTCATACCCCTTTAATGATTTATTAATTGCTTCCGCGGAAGACGCCAGGAAATTGAAGTCCGGACGTAAGACGAGATTAATTATAAATTTCGTCCGCTTAACCAGGAAACGAGATATCGGCATCAGAGCTTTTTGCTTTCCGTAAAAAGATTTTCGAATCGTATGTCGATATCGTTGCAGTTGTGATATGCAGTACTTCCTTTTCGCGGTAAGAAATAAGTGAGAGCTGCATTCATGGTGTTGCGTAATTAGAATTTCCTTATGTTTCTAATAATAACGGTGATGAGAATTCTTGGATTTCGCTGTTCCTCTGTGCTCTTTTACAAGGAATTTCAGTACTTATGCAATTATTAATCTGTCGTGAATATCTCTGTATTTTGTATTTTTTGGGGGATTCAATTGCTATGATTATTTCACCATGACTTATAATTAACACTAGAACTACCAAACCAGTCAAAATGACTGGTCACAATTTTTTCAACAAATTCTCCAAGTTTACACAAGAGTCATAGAATGAATTTTCTACGTCTATATCAATAAACATAAATCACCCAATCGATCAAATTTTCCGCCGCTTGATTCCCCCTTTTTCAAAGTACTTATTTAATTAATTAAAATATGATAGATTTGAGCCCGGTAGTTCTAGTGTTAATGGAAGTTCTGAAACAATGAGGGAAATGTTGTATCGGTTGGATTAATGTAAAAATGTGTATAAATTGCGATAAAGGTACTTTTCAAATTCGGTTTCCAATAAGAAAATAATAGAAATTTGTGGGAGTAGATAAAATTAAATTTATGAAATTAAAGTGATTCAATTTATTAAATTTATTAGATAAATTTAATTGTAAAGCCTTGTATTTAAATTTGATGTTGCAAACCTTTGTAGACAGATGTAGCAATTAAAAGATATAGAAGGTGTAAATGCAGATGAGACGTTTCCTTGCATTCACCGATAGAAAGGTTTAATCTTCCTGGGAATACTGACATATACGTGAACCAACTAATAATTATGAATAGATATTCGTAAATTAAAATTCACACTATAATAACACAGTAAAATAATTCTCCCTCGATAGTTCGGGTTATTGCAAAACTGAGGAGAAAATTACTTTAAAATTACTGTAGCATCTTGCAAATAAAATTGAGACACTTTCAATCCCCGAATCATCATGGTATAATCATCATACAATAATATAAATAAAATAATTAGGGACCAATTAAATTTCAAGTGTCTTTCAAGTTCACAAAGTCACTTGAAAAAAAATTAGGAAAAATTATGGACTGATTTTTCCACTTTTCCTGAATTTATTGGACGAAAATACGAATCGCCGTCTGCAATTACAGCCGAAAGCGTCTTTGAATTCGGCAAACGGCAGAGTTTCGCTTCGGTTTTCGGGTTCAATCGATTCGAACTCCACGGTTGTCCCGAGGTTCGTTCGATTTCACGAGTTTCTCCATCGAACGAATCCCAAAACTTTTCTTCGGTGCCACGAAGGACGAAGGAAATCGTGGATGGCAGTCGAACTCTTCTTCTTCGGAAGATTACGTTTAATCAGAATTAAGGATGTACTTGCGGGCCATCGATAGCCGAAGTGGTCGATGATCTTCGTCTCATTTGCCCGATTCGAGTGAGTTTAATCTCGGAAAAGGACTTCTCGAACGAGTTGACCCTGTTGAAGTTTAAATCCTATCTAATCGATATTATCTCTTGCGCGAACTATAATTTTCCTTTTTCCAACTCCCGTGTTATCATGGCCGACTTATCGTTGAAGAAAACGCATGAAAGTTAAGAGAATCTCATGGTTTTCCGCCAGTTATCAACAATCTTTGAGACAAATTCAAAAATATATTTTCGAATACTTGAATTTCCATATTAAAATTGTTTTCGCTTCTTTCGCGCTTTTTTTTACGAACCATTAAAATGTACAATCTCGGAATTTTTAGCACACGTTTGTAGATACTTTTGTAGTCTATTGGAATTTTTGCAAGCAAAAATAACGATTCTAATTAACTTTGCACCGTTCGAAAGACACTCATGTATTTTTGACAACTGCCATGATTCCAAAAGTTTCGGTCATCAGAAATAAAAAAATCAAACGGCATTTTAATTTATAAACCTAAGGCTCTAATATTTTAACCCCTTTGCCGTTACAATTATCAGCTCCATATTTATCATATTCTAGTAATTGATTTCATCCCATTATATACTATTACCAGAAAGCTTTTTATCAAAATTACCGATGAATTCTTCAATCAGCCTCGAGTAGAAAATTCATTAAGACAGGAAACGCACATAGTTCATGTCTCTCAAAATTCTCGATGTAATTTCGCTAAAATTGCCAAAGCCGTTGAAACTAGAAGTTCTTTTCACCCTGAAAGAAAAACCGACGACACACGTGTTGGACGTTGCGAGCACGGAACGAGGAGAATATCGGAAAGGCTCGTTTCACTTGGCATTTTATTTCGCTTCGATTGAATTTTGTTTCCACGATTCTGATAACTTACAGCTCCTAGCTGTACTCGGCCGCCATTCCGGCCAACAAATTCTCCCATAGCCGGTGCAACGATATTTATGGTATCCGTAATTCGAAAACCGTATGGAAGGAAGTAATTTGTTCCCCGATACAATACTGCAACCGCGGTAATGAAACAGAAATCGTTCTATACCGTCCAACATTGCAATCCGCATAACCGGCAATTCGTTTCAGTCTTCTCGAATGTCCTATCACGAGATCGGCATTTTCCCTCTCGGAAACTTACGTCGTTTAAGCTCACGACCGATGGAAGCCTGACATCATTACCAGCTAATTGCATTCTCTCAATGACTACTATTTGCTCTGCCTCGGTGGCCCTTTATGTCACCTATCGTTTCATTCGGTCAAAGTTGCCCGATTCTCTGACGTTTCTTCGATTCTTGATTATTATTCGGTTAATTGAAATACCGGATGATTTATCATGCTGGTAATTGTTTTCGATCGATTAAACGACTCGATGGAGATGGTGGAATTGAAATGAAATGTTAGCGTAATTTCGGTGAGCAGGTGTTCGATTGAATGAGAGTTCGTTAAGAAGTTCATTGACGATTGGATGATTGGAGGTGGTTCGAGTAATTGAGTTATTTTGAATTAAAGATGTAGAGGACTTCTCCCTGTTTTGCATTATTTGGAAAGAGATTGATTTTTTAGAAGTATGTGAAATTATCAGGTAGAATTTGTAAAGTTTTTTTTAGTTATTTCATTTTTGTCGAGGGAATTATAATGGGTTTATGTAAAATTTAGGATGATAAGGAGTCGTGTAATTGTTTCATTTTCATCTGTGAATAAAATGATATTTTTTATGTATATACTTAATTTTTTATGCCAGTTAATTTTTGACATTCTTGACAGTCAATTGCTTAACTTTGCCAAACATTGCAATTTGAGTTTGAAAGATCAAATTATATCCATTAAAAGTCTATTTTTATCTTCCAACCAAAATTCAATTTCTAACGTAACTTCATTAGTTCAACTCACAATTTTTTAAAACAATTCCTCCAATTTGGTACACATTTAGTAACAAGAAGAAAAAGAAAATACCCGCAAAGTCTACCCAGACTTTCAGTTTGCAGTGGATATTATTTATTCGAAGTTGTCGCGGCGTTCGTTAAGCTTTTTGCACAATTATCTCCATTCTTATTACGAACTTAGTTATAACACCGAAGTTTGTTGTTCCGAGAGTCTTTCATGCTAAGATAAATTACCTGCGGACTCTCTGCCTCCCCTCAACAGGTGGAACGAAGGCGGTTTACGGTTTAATTCCAGAAAGTGTAGAGAATGCGAGAAGATCTCCTCTCTCTTGTTCTAAAGATCGTGGGTTGAGCAATCGTCGAGCGAGAAGGTTCGACTTTCGCGCAAAGGCCATCGACGGTGTCGCTTCTCTCGTACGAGCAACGCCATATATTTTCTTCGCATTCCACCAACCGCATTTCTTGAGCAACCTTTCTTTAGCCATTGACCTAAAATTTTCGACATTAAAAGTAACAGCTACATTATCGCCAATTATTGATGGAATCTCTCCATTGTCGATGATGTTGTATTTCATTTTATTTAATTCTTTCCTGATAATCATTTTAAATCTGATTGGAGTTGCATCCGTATGGTATTTGAATGCGGAAGGATGGAGAAATGGAAGGAAACTACCACTGTGCCTCATTGTACATTAATGGTTGCTAATTGAACTGGGATTTATGGATTGGAAATCATTGAAAATTGTAGGCATTAGGTGAAATTAGTACGTTGTTTAATGGGGACTGAAAAATAGAAAAACGACAATTATAATTTAGTTTCGTGTTAGGATTTTCCATTTTTTATGATAAAGATCAGTTTCACAATAGCACAATTAGAAAATGATAAATGTATTACTTTATATTTGAATTTGAAATATTAAATTATTATGAATTTTATGATTTGCGCAACTTTAATTATAATATTTGGCAAAGTTAAATATTTGACTTTGAAGAATGGAAGTTTAGGTGTGTCTTAGGTTGCTTCAAAGTTACAGGGGCCCATAGAGAGTTAATAGAAAATCATTGATTACAACGTGTATATTGTAAAGACCGAAATATTTGAACAATGATAACAGTAAATATACACAGTTGGAAAAATAAGATTAAATGTTTTAATTCGATTTGCCTTTGGCAGAGATTTGATAATATGTTTAAAATTGCGCTTAACAAAAGTGTAGTTTCATTTGCCAAACAAAATTAAACGGAATCGAATTCTCTTCAATTACGAGCTTTAAAAACCCGATTATCCGAGACAACAGGAGAAACCCCCAATACTAACAGCACCTGCTATCGCAGCCCATCTAATTTTCCAAAGAAACAAAGATTATTGCCCGGGCCATGGAGCAGCCTTGGCAGTAATCCAATAGAAAACCTTTGGACCATAGTCAACAGGAAATTGCGCCAAAAGGCAATTAAAACTAAAACAGAGTTAACAGAAACATCAACGAGAACTTCGACGACATAGAAACGAAAGAGAGGAGACCCAGAACTGTAATTAAAACCATGCCGCACGGACAAAATGATTGTTTATTAAAATAGTAAATTCCATATTACATTATATAATACATTATTATACAATAGTTAAAAATCAATCAAACTACAACCAAATTAAATTTCGGATCTCTCCGATTCAAGTTACGTAGCATTTACCGTTTAAGGTCGTACATATACGGGGTGTATAATCACTATATGACGGATTTTTGAGCTCATTCTTTCTAAAACAAAGCACCAAAAAAATGTATTCTCTGTTTTTATATCTAGAAAAATACCTTGCGTTCATCGTCCCTGATTAATTCTAATTAATCTACCTCAAAAACCAAGCTTCTCGCATTTACATAAATATAATTATTCTCGCATACAGAATCTTTTCCCACCTGCTTCGTGAGCAAGGCGACACCCTGTACATTTATCACCACAAACGGTAAATGCTACGTGACCTGGAGAACAGAAGTTTGGAATTTCATTTCGTTCTGGTTCAATCAAATTATACTTCTTTCAAAAATCCACAAAGTAACTATTCCCCAGCACTACACTCCAATCGATTATATCACGATCACATGTACAACCTATCCTAATTATAGCCACTTACAGGATTCATTTTCTCAACAAAAATTACTCTCAAACGAAAACCGTACTTTTTAATTTTTTGTTTATTTTTGAAAGGAGAATTTCTTCGGTTACTTTTAGCGTGATCAAGGGGACACCCTGTATATCTCCGTTCTAAAGGTCATCGGGAGTGTAGCTCTTCTCCTTCTGCCAAGCAGGCTTCTCCTACTTGCTTCACCTTCTCCTACCACCTTGCTTCTCTTACCTGAGCCTCTGCACACAGGTGTAACGGGCAACAGTCTACGTTCTTCGACTGCCATACGCTTTCAGTTTGTACCTGGTCGTCGCCAGGTTCGCCGGTTTCTTCGTGGACTCGCGTTTCGTTAGTGGTACCATTCCCCTTTCGATTTCTTGACGTTAACGGAGATCGTGGAATGCGGTGTTGATTCTGGTGAATCGGAATTTGTGAATGTGAGAGAAACATAAATATCGCAGGAGGGAAGTAGTTGATTTTGGAATTTAACGGGAGTCGTTCATCTGGAAACGAAAACGGTGAGTGGCGATTAGATTGGTGGACTTTGCATCGTAAGAAATTCTTTTATCGATAAAGTTGAGTGGCCTTTTTGGCATCTAGATAACGTTACTGGTTTCATTTGGAATCGACCTTGTCGATTGAACGTGAAGCGATTTTTAGGTAGTGATAGAACCTGCTTTGTCTCGATTGATAGATATACCTTTGTTCTAATCTGGCTAGATTAGAGACAGGAATTTATATAAATATATCAAATTTGAAATTATATATTTATATAAATGGCAAAGTTGTAATTCGATTAATATTTCATAGAAATCTATTTGCTTTGATGGAACTTTTGATGTCATTCTGAATTAAGCGAATCGTTTCACCATAACTTTTCTATTTCTGACAGTGTCGTAAATAAACAAAAAGCGACAAAATTCTCAAGGTGCAATTTTAATTATTGAATCACGTGAGATGTTTATCACTCAGCATCATCTGACAAAGTTAATAACACACGAGTCGATGCCCCATCAATTTTCATTATTTCGTTATTTTTAATACAACCTGTCGCGTGCACTGCAGTTAAAATAATTGTCGAATCGACAGCGTGAAATCGATTTCTCATTGTTGCACCCGGTCTTAAGAGAAGGAAGAAAAAACCTTGAAGTCGTAAAGGATGGAGACAAGATTAAAGAATCAGCTCGAGTAAGCAGCAACCAACGGAGTTTCAACTTACGTGCCGGCGATAACTTTTCTTCGCGCACGTGGCCACGATACAAAACCGGATGGAAAAGTCACTGGGAGATGAAAGAAGCGAAGTTTAATGACAACCGTAGATTATCCACTACGATAGAACGTCAGACGTATTCAGGAGGAGACTCGTGCTCGTCATTTCTCCGCGTTTTCCTGCCGTTTCAGGGGCGTTCAGTGGCTCTATCGGCCATAAACGGTCCATCCGCCTCAATTATTCGACAAGTGAGCCGGGGAAACGGGCTTCACCCTCGTGTGTGCAACTTGCCATGGTGTCTCATGATAGCACGTTAAATCGTTCCTTTTACGGATGGCAGAATTACCGAGACGTTTTGGACGTCTCTGATGGCACGCAAAAAATATTTAATTCAGCGGGAGAAATATTGAGAGGTGCTGTGTTCACTTTTTGGCGGTGTAAAACGACCTTTCGGAATTATTGTGTCAAATGGCAGGAATTAGAGGCATTGGTGAAAGAGATGGTACCTACAATGGTACAAAAAGGGGCTACATCCTAGATTTATGTTATTGGATGAATTTTGGAAATTTTTTGCAGTGACTGGATTTTTTGTTGATATTATAAATATTAGATTAGAAGAAATTTTACGAAGCTCGCGGAGAAAAATTTGGACGCGGGTTTAATGATTGCCAGATTGGTTACCTCTTTACACATTGTAGACCCTTTCACTATCATTGACAGATGGCCTAGGTTCTACCCTTTTAAATATGATTCACCCCATCAAAGTAATAATTTAGGAAAAGAGAATTCAAAAGTGATGTAAAAGTTTCTACACTCTTTATGTCCATACTCACGACAATGGGTATATATCTTTTATTAGAAAAGCAGTATTTTTAAATTTTTCAACCCTAAAAAAGGGACTTCTAATCGATGTCTTAATTTCTCAAGATTAATTCCGATTCTATCGTCGTCAACAAGTTTAACCCAGTTCGCGGCACTGAAATACTTGAGAAAAAGTCGAGCAAATCGTTGAACGATTCCTTCGCATCTCGAAGAGGAAGTAGAAGGATTAGCACGAGGGCGAAACGTTTCGTCGAGTGTTTCGCGGTGCTGATTGCTCTGCTATTGCGAATCCACGTCGCCGCAGCGATAAATAAGCCGCTTATGTCGTAATTTAATCCAGGAGACGAGAACGTCTCTTGCGAAGGTATACGCTGCGGAAATGTGTATTCGCAGGGAGGAGATTGCAGTTGATAAGGTCGCCGATGAAACGACGACGAAGATGTCGTCGCCGGAGGAAGACGAGAGTACGCCGGATATACACTGGATACAGAATCCGGACTCTAATGATCTTGCCAGACTTTACACCGAACGATGTTCCTCGAACGATATTATGGAAGAATTATTTTGGCTTTATTATATTCTACAAGATACCGAGGTTAAACGTGATGAACTGATTGTGATGTAAATTGCTTGAAACTTGAGAATTAGTTTGGCCTGTTATAAAAATTACTTGAAAGAGTATTTTCTTACTTTTTGCTGTCGTAACTCTAGAGTTACCGGCTTTAGATCCATTGTATTTAAATGTGTTGAATAAATACTTTGAAAAAAGGGGAATCAAGTGATGACAAAGATGACCAATTATGCAATTTATGTTTTACAATATGGAAATAAAATATGTACTGCTTGGTTCCCTTAGCAGTTTCGGAAAAATTGGGATTTTTAGAAATTAGGATATTTTTTATATTTAAAAAAAATGTAAACCGGGTATTGATCGCCTTGGTAGTTTTAGTGTTGAAGATACGATGTTAACACTTGAACTACCAAGCAAGTCAAAATGTCTGGTTAGCAATTTTTCCAAAAATTCTCCGACTTTGTATGATAGTTAGAGACCAAATATTTTACGTTGATCTTTTCCATATTTTGATTTCTCTGTTTCAAAAATACTTATTTAATATATTGAAATATAACAGATTAAACGCCGTTAGTTTTGGGGGAAAAGTATTGCTATGAAATTATTCTAGACTTCTGTTATTGTTATCTGTCAACTTTTTCACTTTTTATTATCCCATGGCCAATTTCAAAATACCATGCTAAAGTTTGATGCTGCCATTAAAAACTGACGATCTGGATAATTCATTTTGTAGCGTTACAATGTTGTTAATTATAGTTTATTTGTTCAGCTATAATCTTTAAAATCGTTTGTAGCTTTTATAAACGAAGTTCGATCAGTAATTAAAAACGCAGTTGCAAGCTGGAACAGAGTAAACCTCATATAATCCGGTTAAAATGTCTATCGGTATTTATTTAACGAGCGCCAGGGTAGTACGGCTACTGCTCTGTACGTTTTTATACTTTTTTCCTAAATCGCTCGCTGATTGAATTAAACGAAATACACCGTTTCGATATTTTTGATTTCTCAATCGAGCAACTCTTACTCTCCGTTTTTTTTTGTTTTTTTTTATTTTAGGAAAATTGCTTTCCATCGATTCCTCTATGACGATTCGATTGCATCGTTGATTGGAATCCGTTCAATTAATATCGCACTCGCTGTTTTACGAGATCGTAATGTTTCAGAACTCTCTTTAAATTCGGCTTATGCATCTCTTTGATATATTTCACCAAAAATTTTCACCGTCGACGTCGTAACTCTGGAGAGTACTACAAAAGGAGTACGTAATTTTGGTGGACATTTTCAAAGTAGCTTAACACGTTTCTTCGTGGGTCGGGTGCTATAATTTCGTAATAAACCGTGAAATATTCATGAAACGCATTTTTTACAACGCGACTCGTAGGGTTACGAGCAGTAGTGAATTTTATATTCCAACTCAACAGTTAATTTCGTTAGAGTTTTATGACAAACCGTACTTTCAGTTTGAGATCTTTGATTTTTCTCGTTTCAAACTATTCGGTCGATAGAAAAAAAAATGAAAGGATAATAAAAATCGTATTGTTAGTTAAAAATTTACTTTCTTCGCTTGATTGCTTCTTTCCTTTTTTTCAGCCTTTTAACTTTGCACTTCTGTGTGAAATTTCGTTAGAATTTGATGAGGAACCGTACTTTCACTTTGAGATCTTTGATTTTTCTCGTTTCAAACAATTCGACCGATAGAAAAAAAAAACGAAAGGATAATAAAAATCGTATTGTTAGTTAAAAATTTACTTTCTTCACCTGATTGCTTCTTTCCTTTTTTTCCAGCCTTTTAACTTTGCACTTCTGTGTGAAATTTCGTTAGAATTTGATGAGAAACCGTACTTTCAGGTTGAGATCTTTGATTTTTCTCGATTCAAACTATTCGATCGACAGAGAAAAACGAAAATAAAAATCGTATTGTTAGTTAAAACTTTCCTTTCTTCATCCGATTGCTTCTTTCCTTTTTTCCATGCTCTTATCACATTTATTTTGACGCTTATGTCAAATGGAACGAGATCTGAATTGTTTTCTATTTTATTTTGAATTGCGATTAAATTACCATTTTATTGTCATCGATGCAATTCAGCCTTTTAACTTTGCGTTTCTGCGTGGAATTTCGTTCACGATGAAATGGCAGAAATACGAGGAAATATAAAAATATTTACTGCTGACCGATAAAAAGTTTAGTTCGCGAATTTATAACGTTGGAAAATTAGATGAACGTCTTACAAAACGAACTGAATATTCGTTCACTTACTTTATAAGACGGAAAGTTTGACGTCTAAAGCGCGACATCGAAACCGAAATCGAAATCTCCTCGAAGAATCAATCGGTTTTAAAACTTTATCATTATCGGACTTCCCTCGAGGTTAATGCCTTCGAGTGGTTCTCTCCTGGAATTATTGGAAAGTAGTACTAATAAGACACGAGAGTTTTCCGACTCTAGAAACGATCTCTTAATATTAAGATCTCGGTAAAACGTTGTAAATCGACGCTAAGATTTTTTTCTACATCTTTTTGCAATATCAAATATCACCACGAACTTCATTTTATTAGATTCTTTTTACTCAAACGACGGCGTAAATCTTTCTTAATAGATTTGACAAATCTCTTAACTTTATCTTATCAATTATATAACTTCCGAATCTTTTAATACTTTAAGTGTCTTATTTCAACGATTTAATTTTACTTTCTATAAATCTTCGTTGAATGACAATAATCTTTTCTCACGTTTTCAATTAGTTTTTATTCATTTAATTAATAGATACTCTTTACATATTTTATCTCACCGATTTTATATTAATTTTCATAAATCTTTATTGAACAAGTAATCATTACATATCTCCTCAATTATTTTTAATAACATAATTTAATTAGTAGAGTCTTATATTTTTTACCCTACCGATTTCGTTCTACTTTTCATATATCTTTATTGAAGAGCAGTAATCATTCGGTGTGTCTTCCATTATTTTTAATTACTTAATTATGCTTGTAACACGAGGTTATTCTAGCAACAGGAATATTGTTTCTGTCTTGTAAATAGTGAGCTCATGTTGCCTCCTCTAACCACCAGGGAATTTTCCTCGTGCGATATTTACACCCCAGTCTCAGTAGTTGGGTATCTTCCTAAAACCATTGGTTCATGAGAATATGAACGTAGTACTCGAAGTCCATGTGAGGGAAAACTTTTACAACTAAATTCATGTTAAAGTGTCACTATGAGAAATGGTTATCGTAATTTTTCAAAGAAAATATTGGAAAGTTGCTTCAATGGAATCCTAAGATCATAGTTTTTATTCACATAACAATATGTTGTATTTAATAAATGTAATAGAATTAACAATTTTTACACTAAAACTACCGGCGTTATATCTATTACATCTAATACAACGAGTGAGTACTTTGGAAAAGATAATGAATTAATCATAATTTAATTTTTAAAAAGTGAAATATTTACTTAATGACTCAGCCGATCAATTTCAATTAGTAGATAAAGTTCTCAACTGATTGGAACATTTTAATTGGTAACTAAATCTTTGCGGTCCGAATTAGTTCGTTAATTTGATAGTAACCGAATAAAATTACTTTCACAATATTTTCAATCATTGGTTATTCATTTTTTAAAATGATATCAATAACTATAGGTATTGATGGACATTTAGGTAATATTGCAAATTCATTATGAAATTTTAGCGAGTGAGTACTGCTCGACATACGAGCTATAATAGTGATAATTATATTATTTTCTTAACTCTGCAAGATTACAAACTCCCTTAAATATCTAAAAATAACACTCACCCCAATTTACAATTTATACCAAGCCCATAGAGTATCCACATATCCAGTTTTAAAATTTTTAAGGTTTCAAAACTTTAAAACTTTCATTCACTGCCAAATTCATATCTTTTTTTTCTGTTCTGCTCGTGCAGTCATATCTCTCTTACTCTTCATGAATGCGAAGAATCTTGAAACATAATCGACACTAACTTGTCCACCATTTATCATTCGATTTTCTGTTTATCGTATCAGCTCCGTGGAGGCTGCCGCTGGTAGTACGAGTTTCATGAATATCGCACATTCATTCTCACTCCCAGAAAGCTCGATTCTGGCTCATAGAACGATAAGACCGGCGCCAGGATGAATTTCGAAAAGCTCAAACATTCTCTCTTGTGGTAGTCTACCACTAAAATCGTGGACGTTAATGTGCACACATACCCGTCGTTATGAATTTATGACGGTACCTTAACAATGAGGTTCTGATGTCATTTACAGTGGTGATGTTATTATTATAGTATGTATAATCTTATGGTATTATTACCGCATACGATAAAGCTACATGGAGGAAGTTTATCGTCGTTCCATTATATTTCATGCGTCAAGATAGAGGGAGAAAATTTGGTTCTCGATACTTGCACCCTCTTCAACGTTGTCCTTTTAACATTATCGTTACCAATTGTCTGAGTCGATACAAAATTTGTATCCACCTTGGATTTAATTTGTATTATTATTTCACATAGGAACGAGTATTTGAGACTTTGCAATACCCCAGATTATTCTATATTGAATAATACTTTAGGATAATTGTCATTGGGGTGATGGAAATTTGGAGTGATCTTATTAACACTTTGCGCACACTTTTTTATCGGAAAGTCAGACTGTGAATGTATAGACGTTGAAAATGACTATTTGTGTAATAATATTTCAATGGTTATACTTCATTTTTTCTTTCATATTTTATATTTCTTTGAACAGCCATTTTTGAAGGGTGGTGCGAAATCTCGTTTAATTTTGGAATCATCAAAATTTATGGTAATATCGTGACGTAATTAGCGGATTAATATTCACGGAATGCTATCGAGTCGATTATTATCGAGCCTGATTCGTCTACGTGCACGAATTTTCCCTCGGAGTTAATTTGGCGCGGAAAGATCGGCCGTCTGAGAAATTCACTTTTGCGATTATGCAACCTGCATCAGGAAACTTTCGACCCATTTCCGCTTGCGAATCTGCGATAAGGATTCAGATGTAAAGCAGTCTACTTGATGATGCACGATAAGGGACTTTATCTTTTGGATTTAACGAGGACGATCTTGCTACCCTACCTGCAGAATGTGAACGTCATCGGGGAAACTTTGGCGGATTAAATCGCGTTTTCGATCTTACGACGATGTTGGTCGTAGGATCAAGTATTTCAAGCAGGAGTATGCTGAGAGATTGTTTTAGTTCAATATCTCATTATCAATGTCAGGGCATTTGTGTCGCCATCCTTTGGAGCCAGAGTATTTTAGGAGTTTGTCATTTTAGTCTCTCATCACCTCAGCTTCTCAGTGTCTCACTGTCTCACCGTCTTAGTCTTTCAGTGTCCCAGTAACTCAGTGCCTCAACGTCTCAGGTTCTCAGTGTTTCAGGGCCTTACCATTTGAGCAGCCTAGTAATACACCATTTCCTAATCTCTCGGTGTCTCATTAACACAGTTTCCCAGTGTCTCACTATTTTAGTTTTGCACTGTCTCAGTGTTTCAGTATCTTAGTGTCTCAGTGTTTCAGTGATTCAGTGCCTTAGTATATCAGTTTCTCAGGGTTTTAGGGCCTTAACATCTCAGTATCCCAGGGACTGACTGTCTCTTAGTATCTCGGTATCTCATTAATACAGTTTCCTAGTGTCTCACTGTCTCAGTTTTGCAAAATCTCAGTGTTTCACTATCTTAGTGTCTCAGTGACTCAGTGTTCCAGTGATTCAGTAGCTTAATATATCAGCTTCTCAGTGTTTTAGGGCCTTAACATCTCAGTATCCCAGGGATTGACCGTCTCTCAGTACCTCAGTGTCTCGTTAACACAGTTTCCTAGTGCCTCACTGTCTCAGTTTTGCAACGTCTCAGTGTTTCAGTGTCTCAGTGTCTCAGTGTTTCACTAGCTTAGTGTTTCAGTGTCCCAGTGACTCACTGTCTCACTATCCTAGTCTTTCAGTATCGCAGTGACTCAGTATCTCACCATCTCAGTTTCTCAGTGTTCCAGGCCCTACCATCTCAGTCTCTCAGTGTCTCACAATCCCGCCATCTCAGTTTCAAAGTGTCTTGTCTTCTTAATGCATCAATGTCTCACTGTTTCACTACCTGCCTGTTTCTCCGTCTTTCCGCTTTTCTTCTCGCTCTCTCCCTATTCCTTTCACCGTTCCCATATTTCTCTATCGGTCTCTCTCTCATAGAAAAGTCTCCTCTAATCATGGCTGATCCATCGAACGGCACTAATTACGTACCTATTGCGCTCTTTAAGATACGCATTCGAATGCATCTCCGAAGAAGTTCGCTCTCCCCGTAACTACTCAAGAGGATTAATTTACCACCATAGAAACGAGGATTATGATCTCAATTCCCTTTCGAATTGCTGCTGACTCGAGCTTAACTCTCTAATACGCTACTGCACTCGATCAATGCGGGTACCTCTACGTTGCATTGGAACATTTCACGATGCACTTTGTACCGAATTTTTGTCTCGCATATGGCGAATGGATAATAGAGAATAATCAAGTTTGCACAGTTTCTACATATATGGTTCATTATCAGGTTATTCGTCAAATGGAATTTCCAAAACTAGCTGCTAAATTACTTGCATACAAAAAGAAATACTTTTATGCGATGGCAAAAGTAATTAGCAACTCAGAAAGTTCAGACAACTGAAATAATTGAAATTACTTTGATAATGTACTTCAGCATCATCATTAGTCAAAATTGGAAGAACTGAGCCCCAAAATAAGAAGATAACTTTATATCAGTCTTCATATCATCTACTATGTGATTAGAACTATTCAAAAAAGTGTGCCACCATAGTAAAACATTTTAAAATCTCATCCTACATTTTTTTCCATACTATCAAACGAAAGGACATTTTAACACATTGCCACGCTCGATTAGCAAATCCAACGTGGCCGTTCGACAACGTTAATCTTCCCGACTGAGATAATGTACTCCATAAATTCCACGGCCTTCTTTCGGGCATAAAACTACCATAATAATGCGCGAAATACAAAAGTGACCATTTTATCGAAAGTTCTTCCATACATGATGTCACGCCTGCATTATAAATCTCGTCGTGAAGCCTTGACCATAAAACGACTCGGACTTTCACTGATTCTCCGTCTGCTAATCTGTCCAAAGTTCGTCGATGTTTCTCGCCTGTTCGATTCGAGGTGCTTTCCCGTTCCTCGTGGAATTTCTCTTTGAGTTCGGTCATCTCTGACCCCCGCAGTTTCCTCTTCCGTCGAAAGAGAGGACCGTAAGCCGCAGTTTTTCGCCGCTCACACACCAACCGGAATCCTTTGAAACGTTCGAGTTTCACTGCGGAGTTTTCCTCCGGCCGAGTTTCTGGCGGATATCCAAAAAGCCTACCCTTTTCCAAATCTCTCTCTCTCTCTTTTTCTCCATCTATTTCTCTCTCTATTTTCTCTCTGTCTGCCGTTACTTTTCCTTCTTTCTCTCTCTCGCAATCCACCTATCTTTTTTCGCTTTCCGCCGTCGCTGTGTCGTTCTCTTTCGTTTCCTGTATTTTTTGTACCTTCGATCGTGACATCGAGTGGGCGAATTTATATCCGAACAGAGAGAATACCTATCTCCACTCGAGTTCCAGTTGTTTGTTCTGACAATGTGGGAACACACACAGAATGTCGGATGCGCTTCAAACTGTCCCTCGATAGCTGGCTGTTCGTTGCGACTACTCTTACCTTCGTTGCGGATTTATATTCAAGGATGATTCTCGATTGGGTAACGATTAGCTGTATCTCAATTTCTAATTTATGATAATTGCTGGTTATGTGATATTATCTATCGCAATGTTTCTCTTCTTGAAATATTCGCCAGACCAGGAAAAATAGATTGTAGGATATTATTGTTACTGTTCGAGTTATTTCTACTTGCAACGATAATATTTGCGTAGAGGAACATAGAGTTTATCATGGAACGTGAAATGTAAATTTTGATACCGCGTGTAGTAAAAATTTGTGACAATAAAATACTGTTTGCACACTGTCATTTTATTGTTCAGTGGTCATATCGACCGTTATGATCAATTATGGCAAACTTCAAAGTTGTTGTTTCAACGTCAAATTATAAGCAGTATTTGGTTAATGCCATTTTGATAATTAATAAAATAATAAATATAACTGTGTAATGAGATTCATACTAACCTACTAAAACAAGAAAATAGAAAAAGTGTTTCAAAAGGGACATAGGCGGATAATGGGTTAAACTCACATTGGTAATCATTGTAACTGCAATTGTTAATGTAAACTCAATTGGAAATTCCAATGCTTATTTCTTAATTATTCTCTAACAATATATTGTCCTACAATATATTAATTAGTCTATAACTCAAACATAGCACATTTGATTGTTTTAACAAATCTTTTGCGATCCAAAGATTTGCGACTTTTGCAATCCTGAAAATCTGAAGACATGTCACTATTACTCCAAAATTTCTACGTTTCTCCGAGAATCGAAGATCCAAAAAAATAATCCGTTGCTTCAATCAAATCTAATTTTTTCACCACGATAATCATTGTTATGTCGTGAAATCCTTCTCAATTATTGTTAACCCAGTAAAATCCTGAATTACCAAAACATTTCTCAGTCGTATCACGAGTTTCCTGGGCGTAGATCCGATGTGAAAATACTCGGAATCCAACGGATTCGTCGTTTGTTCTTGAGAAGAGGCAAAAGATTATTTAAATTGGGCAACGTCGTCCGACGATTACCGTGCTGCGGTCTCGCTAATTGCATCGCCAGTTGCATCGCGTGGCGAAACGCGGCGGTGCACGTCTGTCAAACAAAAAGATTGCTTGCTCTGTGAGCGGAAAGCTCGAAATTCCCTGGCGAAATTCCGGCGTTAATAAACAGTGGGTTCACGATAGAAGAAACTTCTCCGTGTAATCCTCGATAATTGATGGAAATTCAACGAACGACTCTTTGCTACGGTGCACTTTTCGCGACAATTTGTGCTCTCTGCCATTTGACATTTTAACGCGGACGATGCGCTAAGAACGATTCTCAATTGGTACCTTTGCGAAATCGTGCGTAGTTTCGTTTCACACGGAGGATCAATGGAGCCTTGAGACTGTAGTTGGTCAATGATTTGATGAAACTTTGAAAGGAAGTTTCGAAATTATCGCGATCTTTCATTAAATATTCTGAATATTTTATATCAATGATAGAGTTATATTACAGTCATTTGAACGATTTTAGAGTTCCGTTTTGCATGGATTTTCCAAAGAAATGTCTCCTTTCTATTGTCTACTTTCAGAATTCAGTGAAGTTATTTTCGCTCAAAACGTTATGATATATATTTTTTTTTCAATTGTCAACTGTTAATTAATTTAATTAGTTGAATAAATCTTTAATTACAATAATCCTTGTCGTGTAAAATTGGTAGGATTTCTTGTCAATTCAATGCACCTCATTAAAAATATAAACCGACAAAAACAATAGCTACATTCTAAAATGTAATCGTATGCAAATATTAATTTCATTTTCCGTATTCATTGAATCGTAATTACGTATCAATAACCGAATTCACCGTGAACCGATTACCATATCGAATACAGATTGCAAAGAAATTACTCATACGATTAATGCACTTTAATAAATGCAACCAACACGCCCTATCTAAATGATTCTAATAATCGTCAAATGAGTGAGCTCGTTCGTTTCCGTCGTAGAATGTCCTCTGTACCGAGAAGTAATAACAATTCATTAATTCGACATCCAATTACGAGTATTTATAGATAACCTGCGATCTCACTGATCCCTTTCGTCTGAAAGAATATCAATAGGAGCTTGAATCCACGCAGGAAATGGTACTTCTCCTCGTTCACCGGTTCACCGATAGTTCCTCGAGAAGACTGATGAGTTTGCCTTGCAAGGTTTCAGTTAGACTTTCGCGAACTTGCTGAGAGAAGACAGCAGCCAGGTTCTATGGTAGATCGTCAGATTCTGATTGTGAGTTGTGATTTAGTTGGAGATTGATCCTTCTCGATCCAAAGGATCGTTTCATTGTCCTTTTTTCTCGAATATTTAACGCATCAAATATTTAAGTTAATGTTAATTAATGCCGTTCCTTGGCAAGACGAGAGAAATTCCTATTGACACAGTTTGACAAGCAGGCAAATATATTCTTGTAATAATTTATATTTAATTGGAAGTAAGTGTATTACAATGTTTTCTGTTGATTTATTGATGAGGTGCATTAAGGTAATTTGAATATTGTCCATGTATAGTAATTGGTATAGCTCACGTTTTACCTTAGAATTTACATCTAGTATATTTCAATTTATTAAATAAGTATTTCAGAAAATTTAGTAATTTATATTTTATAAGATGGACGTACAATGTCTACTCTGTGGATCTCCTATAAACTTGAAAAATTTTTGTAAAAATTAGGAACGAGTCATTTTAATCACCTTTGTAGCTCTAGTGTTATGTCATCAATGTCATATCGTGATATTCAATTTTATTAAAAGAAAGATACTCCAATAGGATTTTTTTTATTAATTAATCTGACAAAGTGGATCAAGTCAACTGTGAAATTATCCCAGAAGTCATAAATTTACAAAACTATCACTATAGACTACTTTGCCCTTATTTAAAACTTTACCGACCAGTATTTTTTAACATTCTGCCCACTTCTGATCGGTAACTTGTACGCAAATATTTCCATGATACTGATATCTCTTCGAAAATTGCAAAGTTTCTTCACTGAGTCCATGGCACAGTTAACCGCAACGAAAAAAAGTAATTTAATAATTGCCATAACAATCAATTAATAAGTTAAAAGTCCAAAAGTGTTGAGCTCGAAAAGCCGATTAATCGGCTACCGATCGGTAAAGTGTTAAGTTGTAATCTTGTCAATTGTAATAGCCGAAGTTCGATGAATATTTCAACTCTCATTTTCAGAACAACTTGAAACTAATTTCATGCTATTGATCCTCAAAAACCGATGACTTCGAGCAACTTCAATTAATGTGAAATCAATGAAAAATAGTAGAGAACGTAGGAAAAGTCATTGCGCGAAAGGAATCCCAAGAAATCGAGCTACCCAAAGAACAAACGGTCTCTCGAGAGCGGTGATGGAATAAGTCCAATTAGCGTTTGTCGGAATACGGAACGTTCGAATTAGTTTCTCGATTGTTCGGACGCTTTTAACGAAAGCAATTTCCTCGAGAGCGACAAACGATGAGCATCGAACGTGAGGTATACGTAGGGCGCCATCGCCGAAGGACTTGGAGGACGGATCGTTGGATTTAGGAAAGCCTGTGAGTCGTTCTCATAAAACGTGCCGGTCTCATAATATGCTAATGTCGAGCTAATAAAAATTCAGTACTATCGCGAAAGTACCGAGGAAAATTTTATATGGGGGTGTGCAGTCGCGCGATCATCGCCCCTTTTGCCTTTTTGGGAATGCAAGAGGTGTGTCCTAGAACTACTTAAAGAGACCCTTACCATGAAAAAGAGTATTTGGTTTTTATGCTCACCCCTTTGGGGAAAGTTTACGCGTGGCGTTAGGTAGAGAAACGAATCGTGGGATGTGCGACGAACGGACGATATATCTTTGGATGTATAAGTAACTGAAACGACGTTTAGACTCGAAACTCCTAGGAAATTAGTACGTTTTCTTAGCTTCTCATGACGAGAATTGGATTAATTGTTATTAGGTTTGTTAATCGCATTTGGCTAGTTTCTCTACTTCGAGTTACTTTCAGAGAATGCGATCACAATTAGATCTGTTGTCTTATAGTAAGGGTAAAATTCATTTTTCCATCTTGGGAGTTTTATGCAAAAACTTATCGTTGCAGGGTCATTTTATTTGCAGTCGATTGAAAATCAAGACTTCAAATAACACTTAGAGACAAAGTTCATCGAGGTCGACATAGAAACTAGTGAGATATTTAATTTCAAAGTCGAAGAAGTATCATTTTTAGATCGACAGAGCGCGTGCTCAGAGAGTCCGTGTAGACTAAGGTTTGAATTTTGATTTTTCAGTTTTTAGAGGTCGTAGAAGAACCAATTTTTTTCATTCGACTCGTTAATTATTCTACTTTGACGTGCTCCATGGTAGGAGTGCCAATTTTCATTTTTCCTTCTTCGAGGTAATTTACAGTAAGGTTCATCAAGGAAGTCGATGGAAAGACTTCACATAATAGCAGTATTCATAGTTTTGATACAAATACCATCTACTATCAAGATACATTAGGACGTAAAAATTATCAGAATAGTTAATGATCTTCATTTATACCTTCTTCAATATCTAACGATTGTTAACCATTCATAACCCAAATTAATTTTAACACTAGAACTACCGGCGTCAAATTAACATATTTTAATCAATTAAATAAGTACTTTGAAAAAGGGGGAATTAAGCGGCCGAAAAATTTGATCGATTGGGTGATTTACATTCATCGATATAGACGTAGAATATTTATTCTATGACTCTTATATAAACTTCGAGAATTTTTTGAAAAAATTCTATACCAGTCATTTTGACTGGTTTGGTAGTTCTAGTGTTAAATTCAAATTCAAGAAAAATTTAAGGGCATGCAAATTTTCCAATTACCCTTCAGGTATTATCGTTCTTTTCACTGCAGCTAGATTCATAAGCTGGAAACGTGATTGTAAAAATATCTAAGGAATGCACACCAGCTAATGAACCTAACTCGATCCTCTCTCGTTTTAATTTCACAAGTATATTCTGAACTAAATGAAAGAGAAACTATGCGAGCGTTCCTCTGACTTTCTTCATAGAGATGATGTTTCCGCGTAGGATACCGTAGGATGCTATAGGTCGAGGCTCAAACTATGTATGCCACGCGGTGAAGAGGATACACCATGAGGCCTTCTGCACGGGAGGTCTTCGTCACCAGTGGGAAAGTGTGCCATCGAAAGGTCAACCTTTGCTCGCTCTTGAGCTAAGGCAAAAGCTTCCTTCTTCTTTCAGCGAGATCAGAAGAGCTCTCTTTGTTTTCTCCCAGTCTGTCTTTACGAGATCTCTTGTCCAGATGCAAACGGAAATTCTAATCTGATGAGACGAACCTTTGTTTAATGCACTTTGATCTACTTCATCTTGGAGTCAGATTGAGAATCGATGGCTCTGTAATTATTGAAACGAAGTGACATTGAGTAAAAGGAAAAATAGATTTCAATTCGAATAACAATAGTAAATAGTAATCAAATTTAGTTTTTAAATCTTCTGCACCACTGTAAGGTTTTTTCCTAGGAGTGCTGTTTCCGGTTGGAAATTTCTCTAAACCCTTCCAACCTAAAGTAACCTTCTTTCACACTAGATATACGACAATTGTCAAATTAACGAGTCCTTACCTTTCTTAAATTTTTCCTCTCAAATCGACAGCGAAGCAGTGCAGGAAAATTTTCACACGTATATTACAATTATACAAATTACCTAATTCACTGTATTTTTTGCCTTTTAATCCATCATTTTTCAAAGTACTTATTTAATATATTTTAATATACCAGATTTAGCGACCGTAGATCTACTGTTAAAATCATTTTATAAAATACAATTGAACCTTCGATAACGCGATTAATTCGTGCCACATTGTAGAAGACTTAACTGCAATACAAATCAGGTTAATTAAAAACCACGTTATTAGAATACCCCATTGTAGGTGGGTTGTCACAATTTTCCCTCCGCCTTTTGCAGAAACCACGCTATGCAAGTATTGCCTTTATGAGGTTCGTCCGTAATACGAATCGGATTAATTAACACCGTGCTGTGAGTTTTCGCAATTTTTCCTCCACCTTATACAGAAACCGTTATATAAGAGTACCACCTTACAGCAGTGTTGACTGTACATACAAACAACATACCTCATTCTAAATTCATTATCCCCAACATCACTCTCCTTATTCCCTTCATCCTCGATGCAACATCAACGGACTACTTTTCTCAAAGTTTCTCCAGTTTACCATTTCGCGATTACAAGTAAGAAAATACTCGGTACACTATTAACTCCAAACTGGAAATGGTTCCTTTACATTTCCTTCCCCTCCATTCGAGCGAATCGAGCATCGTCGTGGGCAAGGGGTGCGCGGAGAGATGATCCTTTAAAGAGTCAGTTGCACAAAGGGAATTCGTAAGATAGAAAAGATGCAGAGAGCAGAATGGAAGGAAAGGTCTCTCTTGCAATTACCGTGATCCACGCTGCTGGAACTGATCTACTCTTGGAAGCTGGTCACGTATCTTTACCTGGACACTCAATCGGCCGGTTCTCTTCTTCTGCGTCCAACTCTCCTCGTTCTCTCTTCTTGTTCCTTCCTTCCGCGGATCAGGACTGGGATTAGAGGAAGAGTCCATTAAGGTAGTCTGCAGCTGCAACTGCAAACCCACTCGAGCACGATCGACCTTGGCAATCGTCCAGAATCTGCGAGTAGGCTCGTGATATTCTACGTCGATTTGTCCGACTGCTCGGGACATTGAGGTATTAATAAAGGATTGTCGATATCAAGTCGAGTTTCGATTCGCGAGAAGTGCCGTTTCACGTTATTTGAACCTTTGGATCTCAAGATAGGTATGTTATGGTGGTACCATCACCATAGATCATTTATCGTGACGATTATGGAAATTGTTGATCGTGGATTTTGGAGATTCGACAAGAATTTGTTAATGGTTGTATAAATGTACAGGTTTTTGATGTTTGAAGGTAGGAGGAGGATTTTGTGATTTTATTTTGCGGAGGGTAGTTTGAGATTATTAACCCTTTGCGGACGGAGGCATTTTGAATATCGAGAAACTATCAATTATTTAGCGATGAAAAAACACTTTTTCGTGGGAAAGACAGTCTGTTAATGTATACAAGTTGAAATTTACTCTTTGTAAAATAATATTTCAACGATTATATTTTAATTTTTCAACTCTAACCGTTTATATATGCACCGACAAACTATAACCAATTTTTTTCTCAGGGCGGATATATTCGCCCGTCGTCCGCAAAGGGTTAAGATAATGCGGGTGTCACACTTTGATCGTAATTGAGTCAGTGGATAAGTTTTTAAGATAAAGAACAAATTAACTGACTAATTTAGTAATTTTATGTAATATTTGTTACCAAGAACAATTTAAAACTTGCAGCTACTTTCGTCAAATATAATTCTACTTTGCAAATATGTTTGCAAATGATGTTGGAGCACAGAATTGAAACTATAGATAGAAATGAGCATCGCAAGACACATTGGCGTACGTGTGCCTCGCTTTACAACAAACGAGGCTGTAATTAATGCAACGATATTTATATGCAAATTTCAACGTTACATGTAGATTGTGGAAATTGTAATATCGGAATTATATCCCGAAATTATTTCCATCTCATAGTAGATTACCGTCGCGTCGCCCAAAACGATCTAAATCAATAACAATAATTTACGTCGAAATTATAATGAACCGTGGTGCAGAGTTAATCGCTGTTTGCCTTGTTTTAGGACATCGATTATATCCTCGATAAAAGAGAATTTCAACGGGCACACGAATTATTTCGGTTCTCTCTGTAAAGCCCTAATTACCGTGATTCTCGCGGGCGAAATTATCATTGCAAATTACTGGAACGATTGGTTGGAATTATTATTCGCGATTGTCACTTCGGTTGAACGAAGAAGTTCGGGTGAAAGTTCGTTGTAAATGTTGCTTAATCGGCAGGATGCAAAAGTGAGAAAGGGCGAGTCGAATTGCGAGAATCTGACGGCGATTAAACTAATTTCGTGGATTGCTCGTCTCGAGAGTGAGTCGCAACATGTCCGACGTTGAATTAACTCGAGTAGATACTCTGAGAAATTGAGATTGAGCGTGAATTTGTTACCGGGATGTTATTAATTTTGGGCAAGGTGTTTAGCAACTGTGCTTCACTTCAACAACTTTGTTTTTAACCTGAATACCGAGATGCAAGGGTGTTGCGAATTTTTTAGCTTGGTAAAGAGATTTTTTTCGATTGTGAACTTTCAAAATGGGACAAATTTTTTCTTTGGTTTTTTATTCGCTTAATTAAATTTCATTCCATATTATTTTACGTAAAGTAGTTGGAGAGTTTGTTATATTTTTATATACTTTACTTGTTACTTACTTGTGTCTTTTATTCACTCAGATTTGTTAACGTGAAATAAAAAAGTCGTAAGGTATGATGGAGACGACAGTAACATTAATGACGGAGATAACATTGTCTTGTAACTAATGGAACCATAGAACATTTTTATAGGGTGCAGTACTTGAGAAAATGAACTCGTGCTCGATGGCTATCGAAAATTTCTCTGGAGATTAAGTCATGAGCAATGAAAATTACGTTACTTTTTATGGAGAAATAATGGATTACGTGTAGGAGAGAGCTATTTTGCTTTACGTAGACCATTATTATCTCGAGGTTATTGTTGGGGTGCAATAAGCGGGCAAGAACATTCATAAAGATCCGATGTCTCCAGAACCTAATTAACTTTAACCGACAATCAACTCAACCGTAACAAATTTGCGATGAGGAAACCCGTAATGCGATCTCTCAACCGTCATGTTTCATTTTCTCTGATTGCAAGAAAGAAATACTTACGATAATACGAACAGGAATAGTGTACTTTTTCCGCGTCCCCTTTTCGATTCTCATTCTCTTCTTTCCATGTTGCAGAAATCGTTACAAAAGAGACACGAACTCAAGATGTTCAATAAAAGAAAATTCAGTATCTAAATTTAAAGGGAGTAAAAATGACTTGTACAGAATTTTTTAAAAATCTTGCTATTTGTAGGGCTTTACCACGCTTAATTTTCTATATCTCCCTTCCAAAATGTGAGATATTAAATCAATTTAGTTTTCTGTGTATTTCATTCCCTTATTTCTCAAGTATTTATCTAGTATCTTTAAATATTGAGAATTAATAATCTAGTGTTAATAATTAGAATTATTTTCTTAGAAAAATATCACTTTCACACATTTCTACCCCGCCTCACTTTTGACAATCTTCATTTCTATTTTTCTCTCTCTACTTCTTCGATATCCAAAACAAATAAATTGCACAAAACAGAGGGAAATGCAACAAGATGATAAAATTCTGTGTGATAATTTATTGACGGAAATTGTTACATGTGAGAAAAATCATCGCATTCGATTTAATAATGTCGTAATGGGATTCCACTTGATTCCAGGGCTTTCTAGTCGTGATATTTTCCGGGTAGGATGAAAAATCACCCTAATAGAGGGAATCTCCGATCCTGCAGGGTTGCTTCGTGGAAATAAGATGATCTCCGGCGTTTTACGTTCTTTGGTTCGCGTCTGGCTTCTTTCGGCGAAATTTATCGTTTTCTTCTCCCTCTCCGTTCTTCATCCTCCTCTGTTAGGAACTTCGTCGCGAAGATAAAAGCAAAGTTTCGTGGGTCTCCGGACGGCTAGAGTTTCTGCTATGTGTCGTCTTTTACGCACACGCATAAATCTGTGGATTATCGCGGTTTTATATGATATCGCGAGGTAGTTACGTCCAGACGAAATTGCCCCTTCCGAGAATTATTCTTGCGGTAATTTAGCCTTTTTAGCGGTTTCAACGATGATTTCTGTGAACAAATAAACATGCAGTTAAACTTGGCTTGAACAGTTTTCGCACAAACTATGATTTTAGGTAACTTTGACTTCTTTTAGCCGTCTACATTTAATTCTCATTTCTTCTATTTTGCCTTTCAATTTCAATAATGTGAAGGCATTTTTATTCTGAAGCTATTTGATTATTTAATTCACTATAATATTTTTTGGACGTTACCTACATTTTGGGAAAGACGAGTTATGTGTAATTTAGGAAAATTAAGTTTTTAATTATATAGCCTGGGACGTAGCAGAATTATCTTTTTGTTCTTTGTACTTTTGAACTTTAACACGTCGAATGCCAGTTGTATTTCGGTATTTTTATTGTTTCTACAGATCTGAAACTTTTTCGTTTAAAATTGAATCTTTATAGGATAGAGACGTTCGAAATTCAAGCAGATACACTCAGCGGCACTTTACTTTTCTACCAATATTTAACCCTTTGCACTCCTATGTCGAGCTACACTCGACACAGCGTACTGTGGTACTTAATGTGTTATCAATTAATTATTGGCTTTTCAAAATCAACAATAATTTTGCATCTTAATATAAATATCCCGCGGTAATTACAAATTTTTTTTAGTATAATGTAAAAATGAATAATTATAAGAAGACAATTTTCAGAGACTATATTTGCTTATCTGACGGATAGTTAGTAAAACAATTCGGAGCGCAAAGGGTTAAGTACTGAATATATTGGCAAATCTGTAGGTATATAAAAGTTACAAGAAATTCTATGGAATTCGACAATGTTGATTATCGCTGACGCTCATAATTATTCTCTTGGAACCTAGAATTTTGTTTTTACACAACAAAAACTATTGACACAACGTCACTGGTTCCAATTACTTCCGACCAACGCAAAATCACCATTCCAATCATTCACCTCTACCAATTGCAAACATAAATTCTCAAATTATCGAAACTTTTATTATCACAGTAAACTGGAAGTAAGGTGGGAAAAAATGCGACATAAAAATCTAAGAAGCAGAAGATTTGTAATCCAGGACAAACGAGACGGTCGTCTCGCTTTACATTTCCCAGAGCCCTCAGGTCGTTGAAGAGAGGCCGTAGGGCATAAGTCGAGTTTTCGCTAGCAGGTACCCTCTTTCTTTTCTTCCGCCGTCCCGCTATCGTAATATCGCCATAATTCATACGAGAAGAAAGAGTAAAGAGATTAGGTTGCACCGCCCTACGTCTTTTCCACCCCTCGACCATAACCTTCTCTCGTTGCTCTCGCACCCCGTTCTTTTCGATGCATTCGTACACCTCGCAGCCAATTTCTTTCGCAGGTGTTCCAACGAGAAATAAACCGCGCAGGCATAAGCCATAAAATTAGCATTTTAATGGCGATCCTTTTCCATCCGGATACCGTTGACGAGAAAACACGTCGCTTGTGGCGGATGGAACGTGGTAGATTTTCAGAGAGCAACGTTCAACCAGCATTGCGCAAAACGATCATTTCCGTTTCTCGGTGCAATGATCCGTACGATTGCTTCATTACGTAAGACACTTTATCTGAATATCGTGTCTTCTTTCGTGTTTCATAGATTTGCTTATTGATAGAAATTGAGCAACGATTACGACGTTAATTGATGCTGTAACTCCATAGTTTGCGGTCTGATGTCGTGCAACAATTGCGTATTGTTATCGTCATCGTTGAATGGAAAATTGTGTAATAGTCTTTGGAGATTTCTCGTTACCTTTTTTCTTTTGTGTTTGTGTTTTTTTTTCGGTTTTTATAATTTCCTTCGATTTTACGCTCACTTGGCACAGTCGAAGCGTTACGGAGAGGGTTAATTTATTGCGACGTTTTGGAGAACAATTACGATGTAACCGCCCTTTCTTTTTCATCGGAGAGTTTCCATCCAATGACAGAGGCAGTTTCGTGCATAAAGGTGGGGCATTAACCGGAGAAACGTAGATCATAGAATGAGATGCACCCTCGAATGAGCGTCCCTGATTTTCATTTCGCGTGTTCACCAGCCGTGGGGTTGCCGCTTCACGAAGGTCCTTCACCCCTTTAACCATCCCTTAAACGTGACGTGGCTAATTACTGGCACGATTATGACTCAGGGTAAACGAATGGTAGAAATTAAAAGAAATCTCGAGAAGCTACGGATCGTGAGGTTCCTTTTACTTTTTAATGTTTTCCACTTTTATACTTTTGTAAAGGTTCGATGAATTAAGTCTCAGTTCGGGGGTGGATACGGGAGTACCATATTTACAAGGGGATAATGTTCCTTTCAGTTGTGGCCTCGCGTTGAAATTCTTTCACGTTATCGGTGAAAGATCCATTTATGCACTTTGGTGCAATCTGTTTCTTCCTTGTTTTCACGTGTTGGAAAAAATTGTGAGATTCAACCCCTTGCGTTACAATTTTTATTTCTCAGTACTGAAGTTTTTTTCGTACAGTGATTTTTAATGTATTAAAATTAACACTATATTAATATTATAGAAATAACTTGATTGCGTTGTGTCTTATTGATATATTGGATTTGACAGGTTTTGCAAAATTTGCAAATTTCCATCTATCGCAACACGAGTATCACCCTTTGTTGTAGGTCAAGAGGTTAAATATCTACCGCGGGTGTCCTTTAATTTCGTGTCTTTTTGAATTTAATTCCTATGGTAATTTCGACCTTAAATTTAGGACCTACAATTTTCAGCGGAAGTACAGAGGCTACGAAATTATTTATGATAATTTAAGATAAATCTTTCACAAGGGTCGAAGAATTAAGAATTTTCTCTAATTGGCTGTCACAGACATTAACTCTATATTCGTTATGGTCCTATTGTTTCCCACTGCCTGAAAAATCCACCCTAGAATTTCATCCCCATCGTAATCCCCCGGAACAATATTCCATCACTTAGAATCACAAATAAGAAAGTTCAAAGTTTAAAGAAAGTACTTCGATCGTCTCTATGTCTAGAATAAATTGGAGAGCTTGGGAAATTGAATTGCTAATTGTAGCAGTAACATGTAGAAAGTGAAAGCGAGATTGTTTTTCAAGTTTCAATTTACGCGACCCGCGATACGTAGCGGTGAAATTAGCTCACAATGGAGAGACCGCTCGTGGTAGGTTCTTGAATATTATTATTACGATGGATATAAACTGTATTGACTTAGAAGCTTTTGAATTTTCGTACCATTATTGCGCTACTCTTATACGGAGAATAAAGGGCTTGGAAGACGAGAAAACAAGCCACCGTGAACAAAATACATAACGGTGTACGAAGCCACGTCGAAATTCAATGCATGCATCTCTGCTACCCTTCGCGGTGGGGGTAGTTTGCGGATGCACGAGATCTCCTCATTTCTCTTCTTCGCACAACAAAAGCTTTAATTGTCCCAGGTGTACTTAGCAGGTTTATTTTTGCCGGTTAATTGTCGGAAAAATTTTGCATTCGAAAGGTGTGCGCAGAAAATTTACATGGAAAACTATAACGAAATTTTTTCATGGTTTTGTTGTTCAAGTGAACGTAGGAAAACTATGAGAGAAAAGGGGAAATTATTTATTTTATTGTGTGGGTGTTAATGATAAGTCTTTGGTGAGGGAAATTTATGTTGAATTCAATAAGAAAGTTTATTTTAATTGTCGCCTCGTTAAATGGTGAAATGATTGGGGAGGAAATGGCAGTGGAAATTGCTGTGGAAAACGAGTCGAAAATGTAGTATAATTCGTTTAATTGTACGGAATGTTCCGGAAAAAGGTAGACTGAAAATTTATGTTAAATTCAGTAAGAAAGTTTTCCTCGTTAATTGTCTCAGTGCTTAATGCTAGAACGACTTGCGAGTGTCGCAAATCGATGTAATTAAACGAGTTACACAGAGGGAGAATATTTGAATATTGCTACCAAGAAAAAATGCATGAAAAAATATCCTTAAAATGTAAATTAATCTGTTAAATTATGAATCGTTTTGGGAAAAGATGATTTTGCAGAACTACCCTCATTCCAAACTTCACAGAGGAATAAATCAGTAGAAATGAAGTATAAAAAAATACTTGAATGCGACATACAATTCTTCTCTCATATTAATGAGAATAAATTGATCGCACTCATACATCACCAATTCCAGTTCTTGATCTTATGGTAAAAGTACATCGACGAAATCAAGGAAATCCTCCAATTTACAAACACTTAAGATTTGGTACAATCACAAGAGACACAATTAAACAATCTACCAAACGTGTAAATATTTAAAAAACAACGCCAGCTACACTTCTCCACACCAAGTAAGTAAAACAAAACCAAAACAACTCTTCAACTTGAAATCCACCTAAAACTGCTACCTCCTAATCCACCTAATCTCAACAGCCAAAGCTGAAATGCAAAACACCAACAACGACATACCAAAAAAAAAATAATTTTCATCCAACATCAACTTTACCCAAACCCTCAAATTTTCCTCCCTCCTAAACTATCCTCTTCCCACTCTACAATTCTATCCCATAAGAACACCATAACTCTCCAAGCCACTCCATACACACCATCCCCTTTCTCTCCGAAAAGAGAGGAACACTCGACGTCTTTCAAGTACGAAGTTCGTTGGCGCCTAGCTCCTTTGCAATTATTAAACCTGCAATCGAAATTAATTTTCCGCTCGCTTTTCCGCGAGCGTTGCAACGAATGCAGGGGGTTGGTTGGCAGTTGAAAAACAGCGTGGAGCCCGACCGTCAGGGGGTAAAAAAGTGGTGTCGGTAGCTCGTGCAGGAAGGTAGAGAGAACGGCTGAGTCTTAATTAACTCGCTTCACCGGAACTTCCTGGGAGGCTTTGCCTTTCATCCCTCTCCCTCTGGCATTCCCTCGGCCTCATAAATCCCTCTTATACACGGGGCATCTTTCACGGCCGCTTTCCCTCGACTGGCAGAGGACCTTCCAGCAAACAGAGATTCGTCCAGCTTTCGGCTCAGCCGTTAAATCCATTAACCGCCGGCTCCAGAGGTCGAGAAAGTCGAAGGAAGAAGGTGAAAGAAGAAGACGAAGGTAGAACACGAAGGAAGATGCTGAATGGAGACGATGAGGAAAGAAAATGAAGAAAGGAGATGGTGCAAACAGATGAAGGAAGAAGTCGAAGCATAAGAAGAAGAAAAGGAGGGGAAATTGAGAAGAAGGGAGGAAAGGATCGAGGAATCGCACGTGCATCGCGTGCCAAACCAAGGAGGAAACTTCGTTATGAGAAAGCTCGTCGTCGTACGACAATCCGAGCCATGGGAAGGAAGGAGGAAAGACCTTTCCATTCCGAGTCCGAGGACTCCTGACTCACCCTTTCTGCCAATGGTGCTCTCGAGTTCTTTACGCCACCCCTCCGTCTCGTTTCTGTGTTCTGCAACCCTCCCTTGAATCTCATTCTAGAGAAATTTGCATCGATCGCAACTTTCGGCCAGGTTGATTTCTTTGTCGAGAATTTCGGGGAGGGAAGGTTGGAATTTGGATTGTTATTTATTTCTGTGGTTATTTCATTGAAATTGATGCTGCAGTTGGGAAGCTTGTGGGTTCGGTAATTAAGAACTGTTTCATTAATAACGCATTAGCTGATGTGAAAATTTTTTAGAATTTCTTCTGTTAATTTGTTTGGAAAAAGGCGTTAGAATTTGCATAATTCTAATTTACTTCTTGCTGAAGTGGTATTTTCCTACAGTTGGAATGTTGAAGGAAAAAGTAATTACATTTTTAACACCATTTTATTAATTTTATACTGGTATTTTAATCTGAAATATATTCGAAAATTCATTAGTTTATTAAATCTTGACAGTTTATTGATATTGTCGAAGCTACCTTTATTTTATGATGCTCAGTGCAAAAAATGTGAATACCATTACTAATACTAAGATATAATTTAATATCTGGAGTTATGGAATTTAATTCATTTAGTAGAAAAATTACTGGAATTTCTGGCAACACAATTTCTGAAATTCTCCATATTTATCTTGCGTTATGTAAACGTAAAATGAAAATTCATTAGTGTGTTTGAAGTTAAAAATTGTAATTTCAGAGTAATGTAGAATATTTATTATTTTTGTTGAAATTTTATTGTCGAGAGATTATTATAGGAGAATTATTTGACAAGAACGAGAGGTGTTGTAAAGGGGGTAGATTTTATTAAAATCGGTAGTTTAGCTTCGAGTCGAATATATAGACGAACGCAGAAAGGAGGCGAGAGCCTAGGATATATTTCGCTGGAAAGAACCAGCTGCTCGAGACGCGTTAGAAGTTATGGGTTTAATCTGTACTGAGCTTAACCTGAATTTGTTGTTTCGCTGTTAATCACAGCTCAGGCTATATCTTTGGACAAAAATATAGATTTGTACAAGAATCCCGTAATCTTCTTCTGTTGACTTTCTAATGGTCGATTCGTCCGTTTAAAAAGAGGAACAGTTTTCTTTCTTTTAGCCCGCGATAAAAATACCTGTCGCGGAAAGAAAGGTAATATCCTTTAGTTTAATTATTAAAATACATCATTTTAGAAACTCTATGGCAAGAATTATCTCAGTCTGTTGTCCAGACTTGAAAGTTGATAGTATTGAATGTTAATTAATAATTTCTCACTTTGAGTTACAGTAACTTTGCTTTCAATATGGTGCACTGAATAATTATAATTAAACAATCACCTGGTTTAAACAGCCAGATGCTAATTTATTCTAAAAATTCTCAAAATTGCTAGAAGAGTGAGGCACCAAATATTAAAAATCTATCTTATAAAACTTAAATTATCTAATTGATTATGTTTTTGCAAGTACTTTTATTTGTCATATTAAAATATTATTTATATTCCAGAATTAAAACACCAGCACCCTATACAAATTCCCAACTGCAGAATTTTAATATCAGTACATCTATTATTCGAAAAATTGCCATTCCATTTATTCCACATAAATATATTATTTCTTCAATCCACATTAATAATAAAGAAATAATACCATTACTTTACTTTCAAACAACAAAATTATTTGTCTCTCTCTCAAAAAAAAACAGCGCAACGCATTTACTCCTTCGAACCAAATATCATTTAACATTCACCCCTAAAACCGACACCCCAAAATTTTCCAAAACCCCTCTAAAATTTCTCAAAAGCTTGACAAGACCCCTAGCAAGTGTCTCTAGCCATTTGATCTCTGGTAATCAGTAATTAAAACGCAACACGCGTAACCCTCCCGATTACCGTAGTCATTTAATCGGGAAATCCATCGTTATCTCGGTTTACGACGGCTCGCCAGGCAGTTGCTCCCCCATAACATTCGTAATTTGGATCTCCGGATTCCCCGTCGAAATTCTCGAGGCACATGCCATCGTATCTCGAGTACAGTCAGTGGAAGGTTAATTTCGTCTGGTTTGCCAAGAGAGAGAGGATAGAAAGAGAGAAATACGGAGAGGGTTGGTTTACATCGTTCGAATTACTGGGGCGCGAGCAGAGAACTCGGTGTGTTTAAAAAAGAGGCTGGATGCCAAAGGGAGGAAAGAGGTAGAGAGGGATCACTATGGAAAGAAAGGGACAAAACGAAAGGCCAGGAAACGGGACGTCGTTCCCCAGGGCAGGTCCCACCGCCATTGTTGCACCTCTATGCCGGAAAATTCTCACTGCCGTTTGTGGATCCTCTTCTCGACCCTTTTCCCGCCTCTGTTGCTTTCTTTTTCACGAGTGTTGTCGGACCGAGTTGGTTTACGATCTTGTAATTGTGGCTGCGAGATCCGGAATGGACACGTGCTTGGAATATTTGAGGGTGAAAGAAGAAGTTTCTCTTGGTAGGAGTAAGGTTTTTTGTTTTCAATGGAACGTTTAGAGGTGAGATGAGATTGGGTGGATAATAATGGAAAATAAAGCTAAGATAGGAGTAATAAAGGAAAAAAAAATGTGAGGTAAGAAAAGGTGGTGGTAGAAGAAGAAGAAGAAGGGGATATTGTAATACCCCCTGGTGTACCGTCACCGAGGCGACTAAGGAAACGAAGTTTCGGGCTTCCTTTGTTCGTTTAACTGGCAGATGATTAAACAAGCAAGTGACTACAAAAGGGATCGTAATTGTTAGTGAAATAACGGGGATAAAATATAAAGAGGCAAACGAAAGGTCATTCTTCGGGACAGAGGTGCATCTCCATTGTTGCACCTTGTAGCCGGAAAATTCTCACTACCGTTTTGTAGTCCTCTTCTCGACCTTTTCCGGCCGCTTTTCTTTTCACGAACACCGTGCCGTGTTGCCTTACAGCTCCGTAATTGTAGGCTCAACGTGGAATAGAGACACGTGCTGCGAATGTTTGGATAAGAAAGAGGTTTTAGGATCAGTGTTTTGCGTAAGTGAAAGATGGTTGGATGGAACTGAAAAGGGTGCGAGAATTGGTGCTTGAAAGAAGAAACAAACAAATGGTTACGAGGTGCGGAAAGAAAATAAAAATGCACCGTTCTTGAGTTATCAATTGTTACTTGAAATGAATGAATTACTTTTTCACATATAATAATTCTACTCTAACGTATCAATAAACAATTAATTATACCAACCACCTCAACATTCCAACAATTTCATTCTCAAATCTCACAACCTCTATCTCCAAACATCATCCAACGATAAATCTATCCAAACATCCCCAGAATTCCATTATTTAACGTAAAATCGCAAGAAAAGAACTTCTACCAATTCCAGCCGCTCAAATATCCCCAACGGCATCACTTCTCTATAAAACTCCATCAAATCCCCCGCAAAAGTATCGGCACGCATTTCACCGATTCCGTAACACTTTCCATCAGATTTATTCGATTCCTTTAATAACTCTACCAAGTATCCCTGCTCCTTCGTTTCGCACCCTTTAACATCCCTTCTTACTTCGCGCGAAATCCATCCATAATAAAATACCCCGACTTTTATATCCCATTTGCTTTCCCGATTTCCCCCCGAATATTCGACTAAGGTTGAGATCAAGGCACGGCATGTTCGTATCGATCGAACCAAAGGAAAGAAGGACCTCCTGGCCGGCATTCAAGAAGAAAGAATCGCTCGTCCTTGGAATAAGGGAGCGCCATGAAAAACGGCGTTACCTGTCGAGAGCTCCACCCCAACCTAATCGATGGATTTAGCTCAATGTGTAACCGGTAACGCGTGGACAAAAGCAGACTTTCCGGGTTGGTCAGAAACCTAGCGAGTTTCATTCGAAGGATCGAATGGAGAATGTGGCAAAACGATGGTCCGGAAAGGGATAGTAGCGCGCGAAGGAAAAAGTGGGCTCGCAGATCGAGAAGGAAAATAGAGCGGAAAGTACGGTGAAAGAGACGCGGCCAGGCATTTTTCAAGGGACACAATGCCGAATTTACATTGTCACGGTCGAGATAGCGCCGGATAGAAGGCCGCGCGATGAAAAAGGAAGACCGAGAGGGCTTCATTCGTTAGTTTTGACCCGGCGCGTTTACTCAACGTCGGAAAGGCTCCTTTGTAGCTGAGAAACGTCCGAACATCTTTAATCCTGACAACGAGGACCTTGGATATCTACGAGTTCGGCTCGTTTTTCTTCGAGGGTCTTTCTTTGTTTTTTTTTTCTTCGCCCGCTACCGGTGGTCGATTTGATCGTATGCCGAGTGTGGGGTCGTACGGCACGTGGCGAAATGGAGGCTTTTGGGGAAGGATCGTTTAGGGGTAGTTTTTCTCAACGGTGGATAAATGGATCTTTGATTTGATTTGTGATTTGTTTGTTTGTGACAAGCTTGTGTAAGAATTTTATAAATGTCAAATACTATTAATTTACTTTTTTGTTGATGTTAAGGGAAGAAATTGGCTTGTCGTTATAGCGACGGTGGAGAAATTTCATAGGAGCTCTAATGGATATACTGTTAAAGGATCAGGTTTCCAATTAGCAGCAGTCTCTCGTGAGAGAAGTTTTTAAATTATTATTTAAGTCATCATATTCCCGCTAATGGTAATAATACTCAGTGAAATGAGCTTAGTTGTTATAAATAAAAAGTATAATATAAAGAAGAAATATTCCTCCTGAGACATTATTCATTTCTAAATATCCCCCAGGGGCTTGTTTGCATTTAGTGAACAGGTACGGGTTTGGCGAACCCGGGGTACCCGAGCCTGCGTGCCAACCAAAGCATATTTGGTAATGTCATTGGTTTATCCATGATACGCTCGTATCAAGAGCAAAATTGGTACCACGAGGACTTTGCTAAGTCCCAGGACAATTTCTTCGTCCTGGTCCAGTCATCAGGGCTGGACTCGTGAGGGTAATAGAGTCTGAATCACTGGGGGTGGCTTACCTCGAAAGGGAAATTGCGCTAATTAGTGCCCAAGCACTGACACTGCACGGTCATTAGAGGTTCAAAATATTTAATCACACTCTTTATTGATCACTTTTCTAACCCTCACCGGTCGCTAGCTTTTTATACATGATTCTCAACTAGATTAAGATTTAGATTCTCAACTAAATTAACTTTTTGTAGGAACATTACAAATTATTAATTTTGGAATGATTATTTGTAAGTTTTTATAGTATTATAAATTTGTTTAAACAATCTCCGATATGGAGGAATAGCTTTTTCGTGCACGTTTTACAGAAGTATACTGCTGTTGCCGAAGTATTATTGTTACGTGGGTGGTGACTTACAACCGTTAAGGGATAGTAGATTATTTGACAATAACATAGAAAATTCATGTGTAGTATCGCAAAAAATTGATGAATGGTGTAATGAATTTGTAATTTTTGCGGAGAAATTAATTTATCTCTTCAAGTAACGTTGACGTACCTTGTGCAAAGGATGCGAATTATTATGAAGACATTTTGCCGATTGACGAGGGCTTAGCTGCAATTCCGAAAGAAAACCGTTCCGGTGATTCCACTTTTTACTGCAGCTTTAGTGCTCCTAGATCTCCCGTCGTTCCTGTTGCGGTTCGCCGCAAACGATCTTGCTGAAGCTTACGAGCAAACAGGAATCTCTCGAGTTAAAGTACTTTCATTGCAGCTGTCGAACTTCCCTCTACGATTCGGAGAGCAACGGAGAGGTGAAATTTCAGCGTGATACTTAAAAGTACGATTTAAATCGTACGGTAACGCTGCTACCTTCTACGTCCGCTTCCGTAACAACGGCTCCAATTAATTAGAAGCGGTTTCCATTATACGAAAACGTTCTAAAGGATTTTTAACGGGGAACAATTCAAAGAGAAAACATCTGATGATCTTAATTCGTATTACGTATTTCTTTGCATTTTTTAATTTAACGGTAAGAAAAAAATTATTAATCGTTTTACTGCTTGCGTTTTACTCTTCATTCTTCAAATCTATCTAAAAAAGTATAGACTATTCATACACTACGATTAAAGACAATGAATAAAGATATTAAAAGGCAAGGAAATAAAACAAATAGGCATAGAAAGATGAAAAAAAAAATGGAGTTTTAAGAACTTCAAGAATTTTTCTGAGAAATTTTATAAGAAATTTATCTAAGGAATGAAGAAGCATTTTGACTCCCTTGGCAGAGTTACTGTTAAGCTTTCCGATAGTAAAATATTTTGAACAATTAAACAAAACTACTATTACCTCTAATTTCTCTTCTGAATTTCATATCTCTTCGTCGTTATATCGCAGATTCCGAGTAATTGCTTCGTTAGTGGCGTGATTCAAGAAGCAATAACAAAATATGAGAAATACCAACAGTTTCGGTTTCGACGTGGCATTAATTTAATGGTAATGCAAGCACCGTCTGAGGTTGCTCTCGCTTAGATGAAACTAACTTGGCTGTAGTATCTATTCCACTCGAAGTCAACTTCCTTCCTGGCTTGTCCTTCGTCTTTCCGGTTCACAAGCTCGAAAGCTCCGAGCGTGTTGGCAACGGGCGTCCCATGTTGCCATTGTGTTAATATTTGACGAAGCCAGCTTGACGTTGCTCGTTCTTGTTGATGGATGGCTCCTTCTCTCTCACTCTTTCCCTCTGTCTCTCTTCGACCGAATTAATCACGCTTAAGATGAATGCACTGGCTTTCCTGCATAGCTTCGTGACGTTCGCTCGCCTGTCTGGATCTCTTTCTGTTCGGAGACTGCCGAATTTGTTCGAACTGAAGCAGAATAGCTACCGGTCATAATAATTTCACTATCTTGATTTTAATTAGATTTTTGCAGTCATAGGTAGACTAATTTGATAACTGAATTTATTCTTTTTAAATACTTGATGGTTTATCATTAGAACCACTGGCGTTTGTATTTAAGTGAATAAGCACTTTCAAAACAGAAATGGAGGGTGTGAAATGTGATCAATTAAGTAATTTAGGTTTTATGTGATTTATTTTGGGACTACTATCAGTTTGTGGAATTTTTGAAAAATTGGGAAGTTTTTCTGACCGCCTTGGTGGTTTTAGTGTTAAACATTTAAATTGATCTCTGCTATTATTTTCACAGTAGATTATATTTAGAGATGCCACATGGCAATGTAATTAGATTCCTCAGATTCGTCAGTCCCTTAAAAAAAATCACATTAGAGTTCTCAATCTCTTTTTCGACTCATAGTCTACTTTCTATTAAAAGAACCATTTTGTCTTACTTTCCTTTCTGACAACTCTCCTCAAGATAAGATGTATTCATCGTGTACCACACTATCAAAATTAGTAATGCCAAAGCCACGTTTCCCTCTAGAAATCTAAATCTTCATCCCCCTTATCACCACAATCTAATCTTCAACGAACTCATCCTTCTGCACAATTCCAAAGATCTCAACGAACGACTGATTAATTAACGAGTCCTCAAAACCAATCGACATGATTCTCCAATTATTTAAAGTCTCAAGTGGCAAAATCAGCCACCGAGAGAATCACAGTACGGAGTGAAATAATTTCTTCTCAGGGTACTTACTGCGGTCTACATTAATCCCAAGAATTCTCTTTAACGTCAGTAAAACCGTAGAAGCCGGGTGCAGTCACCTGGAAGTCGCGTCGCGTACCTTCGTGTAAAAACATTTCTCTCCTCCATTCGCGAGTGAGCACGTACGAGGATAGAGAATCCGGGCTGCTGAGGCTACCGTTACAAAACGTCGGGGCTATTAAGCCCCAAGCGGTGGGATTTTATCGTGTGTTCCACGGTCAATGGTAGCTGCCGCGTTACCGTCATTTCTACCGTCGCGACGTCTGCGACTGATGCTTTCGTCCTTTGAATTTCTACCTTCTAAGTATACCTTTGCATCTTTTTCCTGCGTGGACGAAGAATTAAATAAGGGACTGTACATCCTCTCTCTCCTTTTTTGTTGTTTTCCTTTTCGCTGTTTTTTACTGTAGAGGATGCTATTTAAGGCGTACCCCCCTAAGAAGGAAGGTTTATAAATTGCTCGTTTTATTAACACTAGAACTACCAAACCAGTCAAAATGACTGGTACACAATTTTTTCAAAAAATTCTCCAAGTTTATATAAGAGTCATAGAATAAATATTCTACGTCTATATCAATAATCATAAATGATCCAATCGATCAAATTTTCAGCCGCTTGATTCCCCCTTTTTCAAAGTACTTACTTAATTTATTAAAATATGTTGGGTTTGACGCCGGTAGTTCTAGTGTTAAGGAAAGGATAAAATTTTGTTTTATTTAAAGCTTCTGTGAATATTGCGAGCATTTGTTTAAAGAAATTTCTAGAAGTCGAATGGTAGTTGGTGGTATGATTGAATTGAGTCTTGAATTATTAAAAGTACGGTGTATTAAATGAGATTGTTGAAATTTCTCAGAGTTGGGGATTCGAACTTTAGATTTTTTATTTCAACCGTTGTTCATAATATTCTGTGACGCTGCTGATGGATTCAATAGAACATTTTTAAGTTTTTAAGGTGTATGACAGTGAAAATATCAGTGAGACATAAATCTCAGGTGGATTTGGAACTAACAAGGGTTTGTTGTATTAATGAATTATTTAGGAGTAATTTTCCAAAGCTGATAGAAGAAAATTTGACCTTTAACCTGATGATCGCATGTCGGAACCCTTATCTTCTTACATACAATAGCTTCCTTCCTTTGCTTTGCGTATGATCTCATCAACAGAGTGTGGGAGCGTTAATTATAATTGTTTTATAGTTCAGAAACTATCTAACAATAGGTATATTGAATCTGTCTATAAGTTCGTGGATATTTTATAATATCGAGATATTAAAAAAAAAATTTGTGGATGAGTAGTTGGTATGGAGTTACAAATTCACATTTTTAATTAATGCCCTAGATATTCAACCCTTCAAAACGAAATTGAAATGAAAGTATTGATAATAAATGAATACTATGACTGATACTTAACAGTAAATTAATTAATGCCCTAGATATTCAACCCTTCAAAACGAAATTGAAATGAAAGTATTGATAATAAACGAATACTATGACTGATACTTGACAGTAAATTATAATCTAAATGAGTCCATGCTAAGGGTTAGATGAAGAAGAGAAATCGTATGAAGAAATGTAGAAGAGAATCAATATTTTAAATTAATGTAAAATAATAGTACTTAAAATTAGTATTTCTACATGAGTTGGCCACGTTTTCCGATATTTTGTAGGAATATAGAATTGAATGGAGAGTCGGCCATTAATATTGCTGACTGAACGTGAAAACGGTAGATTAAAATGCAGGGAATAGAAATGGACAGGAAATAATGGATTTTTATACAGCGTATTTCCACGGAAACGCGATTTCAATATATTCCTCATCTATTCATTATAATACGATTTAAATAATCTCGAGTTGAAAGTAGGTCTGTCACGTAGTTGCACGTAATACTGTTGTAATTCGCAGAACGCACTGCCATTGTATTTTCCCAAATCGATAACGTCATTATCGTATGCTGGTACCGATTTCCTTTTTAATTTTTTTACCTCGTCTTCTCTTTTTCTCTCACTCTGTTTCCTTTTGTGCTCACTTTGTCTGCTCAATAATCCACTTTATTCAGGAGATTTATGCATTTCTTTTATTCACAGAGAATATTTCAATTCGTCTCGCAAATAGAATTCGTTTCTGACTTTCTATCAAAGCCTTTCCAATAGAAAACTCAAGGTACCTTCCTTCACTTTCCTACAAACAATGATAATTCTCCTTTCACATTCTCAAAAATATTTGCGAATTAAACACTAGAACTACACGATGATTTTTAATTTCTTTCCAAAAACTCCTACAACAAATATTCCTCGTTGCTCTTATAAACCCCAGATTACTGAATCGATCATCTTTTCCACCTCATGATGCTACTTTTTCCAAAGTATTTATTTAAATATATTGAAATCTAATACATTTAACGTCGGTACTTCTAATTTTACCTTCTTCCTCCAAAAACTTTCAAAAGCTCCAAACACCAAAGCTACAAACTCAATTGAAAAGCAACGTTACAACACGTTCCATTTATTAAGACTCACGTAATAGAATTTCTGCTTTACTGTGACAGTCAACACCAACGTTATTATCTTTGTAACATACGTCAGACACTAGGTACCACCTCGGTCGTAATTATTGTCCCTCTTTCACTTTTTTTTTCGGTTCCCTCTCGTCTTTGAGCCTCGCAACCGCATTTCCTTTATCACGTTTGCTAGGTGGTGGTATTGCTTTATAACGGCTCGATGTGGAACATTGGATTTCTTTCTTTGAAAAACCTCCCTCGGCTTTCTCCGTTTCTATCTTCCGTTCCTCCTGTCCCTCTTTATTCTCATTTTGTTTCTCCGTCAGGACTCGCAGTGGCCACTAACCGGGCACACACGAACCATTACCTTCCTTCCGGGGGCGAGGAGAAATGGTTATTTGAAACTGTCATGCGAATCATGCTTTTCATACTTCATATTTATTCTTCCTTTGACGATAGTATTCCCCAACGAAATATATATACACGGAGAATAAAAGGTATCAGAGCGGTGAACAACGAAACGTTTCAGAATCGTGGCGTTCGTTCTAGACGGTCGTTTTATGAAATTAACGATAACAGTTTTGCGTATACCGTTGCAAATGGACAATTTGCAATGCATGCAATTATTCTGCGCGTTTCTTTATTCGCTGTCCTTTCGTTTCCAGGTTTCTTTGGTAGCACCTTCCAGCGATATTGTTAAACGTTCGTTTGATCACGCTGCTTTTAATTAATTCCTGTGATTAAAGGTTCCTTTTACCACTTTGAGGATTGGAGTCCTTTTGCGGATGTTTCGTTTGATAATTGTATTTTGTAATTTTGTAATATTTTGTGACAAATTTCTTCCCGTTCTGGGGTTCATTGACAAGATTAATATTTATATTTAGTTTCGTTTGTCAGAGTTGTATGGTTTGCCAGGTTCTTGAAGATTTTTTTCTGGTGGTAGAAGTTTCACTTTCATCGTTAGAAATAGCACTTATGTAATCGAGTTTCTTTAATCCATCATCGCTTTCTACATAGGAGGAGGTATTTGCATATAACTTGTCACGTATTTCATTATGTTTCAGCTAAAAATGTCTACCGGTTACATGTAGGTAGATGTTGAAATATCAGTATAAATATTAATGCGAAAAGATTAAATTTCATGCGCATTTTGAAATAAAAAGTTAATTTAAGATCAGTAATATTCATTTGTTTGGACCTTTAAACTCAAAAAAGTCACACATTTAATTAGTGTTTTACATTTGTTTCAATGATAGGTATTAATTCTTAGATCTACTGATTCATAAGTCGAATTTGTTTAAATATATCAAATAAATACATTCAGAGAAAAAAATGGAGAAAGCATTCAAAAAAGAAGATAAAGTGAGTTTAAAACTAGCCAGTTTGACCATTTTCGAAGATCTAGGTTTCTTTTCAGTTGCGTCTGACCAAAGGAGGGGTAATACTACTAGCAGATTCGATTCCTCCTAACTTTACAAATATTTCCCCATAATATATACAATATTATTGTATCCAGAAATTTCCTATGAAATTTCAATTTCATGAACCAATTAAAAAATATTTGAATCCGTCGTATTTAACACTAAACCTACCAATGCGGTCATAATGACCATTTCGCAATTTTTTCAAAAAACTACCTAAATTGATAGGGGAACCGTGAAGTAAAAATTCTACTTCTGCCATATAAAGCCTAAATTAGTTAATTAACTAACCCTTTCGCCTCTTGATTTATCTTTTTCCAAAGTGCTTATTCAATAAATTTACATTTTAGTAGATATAACGTCGGTAGTTTTAGTGTTAAATATATTCGAGAAGAATTATACGTACGCTGTCGACTAGTAACAATATTAAATAATTACTTCGATAAAAAAGGCATCAAGTGATGCAAAATATAATTAATTTAATAATTTCTACTGTACAACTCTCTTCAGTCATGGAGAATTTTTTGAAAAAATTGAAAATCAAGTTCCAACTATCTTGGTAGTTCTACTGTTAATTTCTTTTTACAATGTGTCATTTAATCTTTCCATTCACACGATGCAAATGAGAATGAATGGATGAGAACGTTCGATATCCCATCATAAACGAAAATTTCGATCGCACACCTTTCGAATACCGAACAATCCGTTTTGCTCTCACAGCCGACGAAGCGTAGGTACCTCCACGAGTAACACAGTTTTCCGGATCGATTCCCAAAACTTTCACGGTTATTCGCTCCTACCCGGACGACTTTCTGAGAGATTGTCTTCTCCTATAGAAAACTAGAACCAATGAATAGCGAACGGAAGTCGATCGTCTAAGCGGATCCGAAGCTGCGAACTGAAGACGTTCTCACGATTCTCGTTCGATGGTAGTTTCACTCTTTCGGAATATCATTTTTTTGTCGTAATAGTTTTCTAGAATGGAACAAAGTCTTCTTTACTCGACGATTTTACCTCGATGGCGTGGAATAATAAATAACACATTTTACAGCGTGTTGAACGTGATGCTAACTATATTTCGCTATCGTCGATATTTTGCAAGCGTACATGAATCGAGGGTGTAGAATAAAGGGAAAAAATGTTACACGATTTTGCATAGTTCTCATGGGCTTTTATGGTGATACATGTTTCTAGAAATGAATGTCTGTTTGAGGATTGGTAACAGGGAATATATTTAATGCCTTGTTTTACAATAACGAGTGACACTAGGGGTGGAAAATGACATAGAAAATTTGCAAGCTTTTCGAAAATTGTCGAGTTTAAAATATCAGTGTAGTAGGACACGATAAAGTTATTGGCACTAAAATTATCAAGTAAATATATAGATTTATTATTTTTTAGCGATATCAACCCTTAAATTCAAATGAATGATTCCTATCAGAAGTTTTAAACTCCTCGAAAAGTTAAGAAGAGAAATATTAACGATCATTTTTTTTTAGAAATTATGAAAAGCGCTGGAATTTTGATGTAACGTAAGATCTTCTCTAATTAGCTTGTTAAATTGTCTGATGACAGAATGCTAGACAAGACTTTGACAGAGCTTCTCTTCAGCAATTTCTACGCCATCAAGACGCGTATCTTAAAGTAATAGGTCATCGCTTGCATAAGTCTGCCTCATGATGACACGCTGTCGTGCACAAATGCACCTCTTGTAATTATATTCTCCTTAGTTTAACGGAGATGATTTATTTATATTAACAAGGTAGATGGAGAGAAACTTTTACGTCGATTTTCTACGAAGAGAGGCGAAGGTATTTGAACGTAGATATAAAAATAGATAATTTTATTATTCTTAACTTTCAATCTCCATTCAAATTTCATTATACCGTGTCAAATAAATTGCACATTTTTTCCGGAAATTAATTACACTTCAAACTGTACCTGAATTAATTTTCATTTATAAACCGTCTTTTTTTAAATCTTTCTTCTTATGGACATATTGCTAAATTCTGAATATTGCATACATACTGAAGAGATCTTTTTTATTTGATTCTATTACTTTCAAATTTCAATATCATACGCTGACAGTAATTAATTTCTGGAATAAGACTAGAATTACCTACATAGTATTAGTTACCTGCAATGTATTATAGAAGTTTAATTTAATATACTACGTTCTAGTAGAACATATTAAATATTTCGAGAATCCTCGAGTTAAAATTAACTTCGTGCAAAATTTTCGACAATACGCTGCATCCTTCTCTTAGCATTTCCGAGAAATGCTCGTACGACGAACTAATCCACTTAATGCTATTTCACAGGTTGATAGAGTATAGATGCTATGACAATGTATGTCAGTGCACTAATATCAATCCTATCAAACGTACGTGTTCCATGCAACAATGCTCATCCGATCGGATTGATGCATTTGGAAGAGCATTTAAGCGCATAACCAGATCTGCACTGAATGTGTTCTCGTAAAAACATAGCATTTCATCTCGCTCAATTGATTGAGCAAACATGCTTCGCTTCGATGAAACACTTATATGCATAAAATAGTTAGAAAGTAAATCAGTTTCCTTCTTAGGATCTCGTAAGCAACGTTTAGCTATGCTTTCGTTTGATTACTTTCTTCGATTATGCAAATTCAACACGCTACAGAATCTTTCTCCAGTTTAAAAATAAAATTAACAATGTACCTCAAGATAACTTTTTCATTCTAATCTGCATAATTCCCTGGATAACTGCCACACGGTAGACCTAAAAGTTATTCTAGAACAAACAATTAACATATTCAAAGTATCTCAATTTGTTCATAAATCAAATCGAAATCGACATCGGTATTTTGCTAGCTTTATCATGTTTTCTGATATGAAACTTTTTCTATTAAAATCACATCCGTGCAAAATAGAAATTTTAACCCCTTACGATTTCTTCGACTGCCAGTGAAAAAACCTCAGAATTAATCCCTGATACCAAAATTTCCACTGATTTCTGATACTTATTGTTAGTCTAACTGAACATAGTATTAATAGTACAGAAATAACTTGACCTTTACATGACCAACTGATATTTTCAATTTAATAGTTTTCAAAAGATTCAAAAATTTGCAATACAATTTACCGCGTCACGAGTGTCACACATTGTAGACTAAGGGGTTAAAGACACAAATAGTCACCAGAACCTTATCGTTTTAATGTCAAAATATAAATATTGAAATTCTTAGGCTCATAAATATTACAATTTAACACTAGAACTACCAAACCAGTCAAAATGACTGGTACACAATTTTTTCAAAAAATTTTCCAAGTTTCTATAAGAGTCACAGAATAAATTATCTACGTCTATATCAATAAACATAAATCACCCAATCGATCAAATTTTTCGCCGCTTGATTCCCCCTTTTTCAAAGTACTTATTTAATCTATTAAAATATGTTGGATCTGACGCCGGTAGTTCGAGTGTTAAAAGTCATATGGTTCCTTGAATTTAATAGCCCCAGTCACCGATGACCTCCATGACCTTCAACGCGTTAACCATCACCCTTGAAGAATTTCTCTAAAAACATTAACCCCTAACAATCATATCTACAGTTTCGTCGTCACCGTATCACGGAAGCTAAAATCGCGAAGTTCTTTCGCGCATGTAAATGACGATGATTTAATTGCCAACTGCAATCTCAACGTCGTCGTCGGTGTGCGTGTCGTTGGACAATAGCTCTTTGGTTAAACGCGTGTATCCAAGTATACAGTGAGGTACATTGAGCCGCAGAGGAGAATATCTCCCACGTACACGTATGCCGGCACAGATACGCGATATCATGCACGTCGTTAGGCCGAATATCCACGCCTAACCTACCCCTTTGTACGCCGTAGACAAAGGATCACGGGGTGGGAAAGGGGTTTTCCCTCGGAAAAGAAAGCCAACCCTGGCTTTGCGGCAAAGGAGAATCGGGCTCTGTTTTAGCGGTTAGACCAGCGAAAATCCAAGAAGCACGACGAGGAAGATTCGTTAGGCCGTCGTTCCTTTCCGAGCTTCGTATATACGTCTAACTCTAGTGATCTTAATGGTTTTCTCGTTTTCCTTCTATGCTGGCTGCCTCTAATTAGCTTAATAAGCTTTGTGGCTTCTTAAGCGGATTTCGCACTCGATCCGCGAGTCTTCGATGAAAATATTTGAAAGTAGTTTTACGAATATGATACTTTTGTTTCTGTATGGTGTTCAGAATTGACCTTAATTGATGAGTTCCTTTGCTGAGGTTGATTTTTTGAGAAGATTGAAATGTCTAGGGGTGTGGATGATTTTTATGGGGAAATTAAGGGTAGTTTCTGAGGTGATAGGAGGAAGTTTTGATGTGTGGAAATGATATGACTATGTTTTAGGGTTGGGAGGGTGACATATGGGGATTTTTATTTATTGTCAATGCTTTGTTAAGATTATTCTAACTCTTTGAGTACTATTGACGGATAGATAAGCTGGAAGAAGCAACTTTATCACAGCTTATCAATGCACATGTGCACAATTAAGTAATTTACAATTTTGCTGTTTCATTTTCTAGATTTCCAACAAAAGACAGTTTTCAATCGCTATATAAATTATTATTTTTCTATATGCAAAGAATTTTCAACCCTAAAGTGTTCAGAATATTTTACAGAATTGTCTCATCAATACCGTGATAGATGCAAGTATCGTGTTTGTTCTCTGAAAAACTCTTTCTGAAAAAAAACAAACAAACGAAGAAAGTAAAGATTACAAATATCCCTAAGAAGCAACAAAAAGAAATTCTTTCAAGCGACAGAAAACTTTAAATCCGACTTGTAAATCCGTCAAGATCACCCTGCCAGGCATCCCCCGATATTGACTACGTTGAATACAGGGGCAGCGAAACGATCAAAGAAAACAAACTTTACCTCCGATAATAATCGGTAGTAAACAAATATCTATCCTAGCCATCGGAGAATTTCTCTCTGAATCAAACCTTTGATCTTTTCCAACCAAATTCATTTTTTCCTCTCTCTCTTCCTCTCTCTCTTTCTTTCTCCCTCTATTCTCTATTTCTTCCGATACTCCGCAAGCCGTTTCGTTTTCTCCCTCCTCGCAGAGTTTCCAATTAACGTTTAACGTCGCGGGAAGCGACTTTCAGCAGGTCGACGTTCCGTTTCCCTTTCGCGAGTCTCTCGGTAAATTACTTTTTAAGTGTCTCCGCTGGCATTTAAGGGGCGACGACGTCGCTTAATGACTGTCCGGTTGTAGAACCGTCTTTTGGTACTCTCTTTTCGTAGTTTCTGCGATTCAACCCTCTATCGAATCAACGACATTCGGGTTTTGGCTCGTCCAAAGAGTGAGTCGTAACTTCGAGATATTCCGTCACACGTGAGACCTCGTGGTACTTTCATCTTACGATTCTCAGTCGTTTTAACACCGGCGAAATTACTCGACACGAGTGTTAATGTGTTTTTGCAAATTAACGGTATAACTTGGTAGATATTGATCTTGCGCGAGTTCAGCTTGAATGATGTAATTAGGGGTAGGTTTGACGTGATGATTATTAGTGGGGATTCTATGCAGAATTCCTTAATGATTTCTTATTGGAATGTTAGTCTGGGGAATGTCATGGTATTTGATGAAGTAGAGGATCAGGAATAATTTTATTATGCTGATGGAACTTTTGAAATTACTAAGTTTGCTGACAAAGGAAGGAAGTGGTGAAAAAGATCAGTGAGATAATTTATGTTTTATAAGGTAGACGTGGAATTTATTATAATAAATTATAATAGTAAATTTTGATATTATAGTAAATTTATTATTTTATTATTGTAGTAAATTTGTCATATCGTTGCTGTATCAATTTGAGACATTTTTAGAAAATCTGGTACCGGTAATTTTCACCTTTGTAGTTTTAATATTAATTTTCTATCCAGTTTAAAAAAACGACAGAGATAGAAAGAATAGAAACCCATTGATATTTCAAAATATTTTCATATAAAATTTATAGAAAAAATATATAATATCGTATAATTTATTCTCAACGTAGTAAATGTTCTGTTTCCCTGCAAAAGAAATTTCCAACACTCCCGTACGTTAGAGAGTGAAATAAGGGCTAGATGCCGGCAATCATAAGCAGACTGATCCTCTTAAATGTGAAGAATAGTATCATTCTACCTCTCGAGTCGCCCTTCAAACACGCTGACTCGTCGACGCTGAAAAAGCACCCTTAGCATAGGTTAACTGGCTCGAGTAAGGTCACGATGGCAATAATCGTGTCTGCGGTTTGTAAAATGTCTTCCGTCTTATCTACCACAGAAAAAAATAAATTACAAAGTTTAATTAAAATGTAATTATACTTCAAATCATCCTTCTATCATGAATTTCATTCTATACTTCAAAAGAACCATTTTTACTTAAACGAGTCTGACTTTAACACTAGAACTACCGACCACAAATCTACCATATTTGAATAAATTAAATAAGTACTTTGAAAAAGGGGGAATCAAGCGGCGGAAGATTTGATCGATTGGGTGATTTATGTTTATTGATATAGACGTAGAATATTTATTCTATGACTCTTATATAAACTTGGAGAATTTTTTGAAAAAATTCTGTACCAGTCATTTTGACTGGTTTGGTAGTTCTAGTGTTAATGTCGACTTCATAGGTGAAAGTTTCTGATCAATTTTCTTTTATATTAATATCATGAAATAGCGTTGTAAATTCAACGTACAGTGTCGAACCAACGTTGCAGATAGACGTTAAGGCATTAAGATAATAACGCCTACATCAAAGCATTCCGGATTTCGCACAACGCATTTTCTCTGCATTCGGTATTCTCGCTGATCGATCAAACCTCTGACCTAGAACGGTTCTATCATTGTTGCGAAAAAGCTTCATCGTTATTGCAAAAAAGAGAATTGGGAAAAAACAAGTTAACCTAGAATATTCCATCCGATGAACAAAGAAACGTTTCGTACGGTTACATATTTCTCGTTTGATCTTCAGAATACCCGGAAACGAGACCGATTGGAGAGGCAGACAAGGAATTTCCAAGCTCTGAGAATATTTGATCAATTCCATATCTCCATAATTACATTATAATTTATTTATTTCTAAAATTTCCTCCTCGGTTTGACATAATGAATTAGTATTCATATTATTGAAGGTATTGTTGTTCTGATTGAAGAATACAAATTCTTAGGCTATTTTTAGTATAAAAATATATGAATTAATGAAGAGATCATCGAAAGAAAAAGTATGACGGCCTTTCGCTAGTCGGTTCTCGAGAAGGCAGCATCTGGAATGCCTATGGTAATTTTTGATGATCTCCCCATCGAGATAGAGGAGTCGAGGCTGTCGATGGCAGACTAGTGTTGACTGAAAATTGTGGCTTCTACTGTGCAGAGATGAAAAGATGTCCTCAATGACCAAATCAAAATGGCTACAGTAATTCAGATCATAGAGAGAATTCGAAAGTAAAGGCCACAATTAACAATCTGTGATTTCTAATTCAAATCGTCTTCTGTCAGTCTAGAAAATTTTTCTTAAATTATTATTAGACTGCGGATGTTTATGCAAATTTCGAGTTTCAAAAATGCAGGTGAGACAGGAAAACCTATCTAGGGATTTATTGCACTTAATAAATATTACAACAAATACCATACTTTAAATATTTTAGATATATTTTTATATTATGTTCTTTTTGTATATTTTAGCCGTATTTAATTTGTCATAAATGCATAAAAATCCGCAGTCTAATTATTATTTAACAGCTGCAATTGTGGAGCTATGGAAGCGAAAAAGTTAAACAATCAGACCATCAATCGGAATCCCCATTGCCTTTGGAAAATTGTTTTTTGATTATTATTTAATATATAATGATCTTATAGGTGAAACAGTATTAGCTAGTTGAAGTCAAAAATATTGAAAATAGATACAATTCATTTTCTGCCACGTCGAGTGATTCATACTTTGAATTTCTTTGGCTGAGCATCTTTTCATCGCCGCACAGTAGCTCATTGATGCAGAAGGACGTGTGCGTGGGCGTCGTGGATGCATAATCGTCGGTGAATGCTCACGTGTGACGTGAAAGTCCGCATTCCAGGATGATAGACCGATCCTCGTTGATTTCAACAAGGTCATTCGACATTCCGAGATTGAGCTGTGAGCTTTCGAATAACGAGAATGGCATGGGAGATGTGAGGAAATGATTTGCAATTTAACTGTCGATTATTTTAGAGAATTACAGGATACATATAAATAAAACATTTTGATACGATTGTATCCTCAATGGGACTATTTATAAAACGAGTAGATTGCACTTTTAAACGTGTGCGGTTTTATCTTTGTAAATTCCTCTATTGCTGTAAATTGTCATGAACAATTTTCTGCGAGTGTTCAGTCGATTGCACATTACCAGATCAATGTTCCCATAATTATTCATCATGTTAAAACCGCTAATTAATTTCCAGATTCAGCTAATGAATTTACATCAAATGAAATTTCAATTGTGCAATACGAAGCCCGTGGATTTTCTTACTCCCATACATTTCTATTGATCTGGTCAGTCTAATTATATTTATTGTTATAAAATGAAAAATTTTTTTTAGTATTCCACACTATATTGTTATTATTATGCAGAGAAAAAATCATTTTTGTTGTTTCAAAGTAATTGCAAAAATTCGTGCTTGTCCATGGAATTAATTAGTACTTAATTAGTTATTCGTGTGATATCTCTCCGTGCAGATATTGACGCGAGGATACCGATAGAATGCTAACTGTTGAACAAACGTATAACAATTATTGGCTTTTCGTGGCTTCTACGGTGAACCAAATATTCATTATTTCCCGTCGCATTCGTGGTACGTGAATCGGGGACAATTCGCAGTTTCATTTTTATGTTATTGTGTTACGAAATAATTGGTTGCTTTGTCCCGTTATTCCTTGCTTTTGACAGCCAGCCGATTGTAAATACTATAGAATTCTTTGTGATAAATAAAGCGATTAATCACACGGCACGTACAAAGGAATTTCGATCAATCAATTAATTAATCAACACTCGACCGGAAGAATCAGCATGTGAACGAGATTCGATTTTTTACGAGGGTTCTTGAAAATATTGTGTAAAAAGTTTTTTGTCGCTTTGCGGCCATTGTCTGGATGCTTGAAGTGAACTTTTAACAATTAGATTTTATTTTTCAAAGTGTACTGGTTATAGAATTCTTTCCAACGATATTTCATGGGAGGTGAATATTATTTTTTTGAAAAGATCCTACATTGTTCGTGAGTTTGATACGAACTTTATGAATAAAGACTGTACAACTCGATGCAGGTGCTGTTATCGTGTTGGAAAGAGTTATGGGGCGACTTTAATTTTTCTTTTCATGGAGTTTTTACCATAGTAAAGAGACAGATGATTTTTTTAAACTTTTTACTACTAAAAATTGTTGATTAAATATTAGAAAGATTAGAATTATAGTAATTATTCTATTTTATGTGATAGAGTTGCTTTTAATACCCTGTAATTTTATCACTGACATCCTTTGGCAGGTATTCCTATTTGAAATGTTAATCCTTTGTAATTTAAATTACTTTCTCAATATGTCGCCAGTTAATTGATATTAATACGTTGATATCCTGCTGTGGAACATTTGATTTCAGTTGTCAATGGAAATAATTACAAGGGTATTTCAATTAACTGTACAAAATCGTTATCAATTAGCAAAATCAAAATTAATTCGCCTATGTCGATCATCGTTCATCCACGAATAGAAATGATTTAACAAAAGTTGCTTATACATCACTAAAAACAATTGATAATACTGAATTTCCATTTCAAATTGAAATAACAACAAATTCCCTACAAATAATTCTCTCGGCTCAATCACGAATACAAATTATTTAAAATTTATTATAAAAAAAGAACTCTATGCACCATTTAACTCAGCATTTTCATTGCAAATGAAAAACAAAACAAAACAGGAGAACAGTCCCTTACAATCAAGCCACCAAATTAACCCCTTGCCATACGATTCATTTTCAGCCTCAATGTGCAATAATCCCAAACTAATTACTAAAACAACAATCAATCTATTAAAATCACCCAAGTAATTTCATCGTATCCTAACTTTCAAACATTTTAAAATCAACAATTTTTTAAAAACTTCCAAATTTCCTGTTCCATTTTCCACATCACGAGTGTCTCTCGTCACTATACCAGAGGTTAATATCCCAAGAAATAATTCAAAGTAACAACCCCAAATAAAAACAAACCTCTACACCTCTACACATAATACACTCACTATATTCTTCAACATAAAAAAGTGGCTCAAAGGAGCAAGCCGAAAAGCTCATAAAACCGATCGATCATTATTGGTACACATAGAAAAAATATTTTCCCCCGATATTCCCCAAAGAAGATAATTAAGTTTTCCCTGAAAATAAACGGAAACTAATCCCCGACAGGCAGCCGTGCGACGTGAGATCAAAGTAGAGCTTTGGGCCCCTGAAAAATTCACCGTTGGAAGTGCTCCTCGCTGGAAAGCAACGATAGAAGGCCGATCACACATCCTGAAATAAAAATGACCCGTGGCATGCAACGTTCGCGGGGGTGAGAAAGGTAAGAGCACCGGGGAAAAATTAAGGGAGAGAAGTCGACGGAGGGATAAGATCGTGCGAGGTGTAGGGCAGTTAAGAACTTTCCAGGTTTTTCTGCGATTTCACCAGGGGGATGGAAAAGAAAGGGTGGGGGTTGGGGTTACTACTCCTTCCGGTAATCCTACTTAGGAACTTGGGTAATGCCGTGGCTATGAATAACGGTAGGATTACGCGGCAAAAGTCGACGGTCGATCTCTTCTTCTACTTCTTCTTCTCCTTCTTCTTTTCCCTTCTTTTTTTTTTACCTTGGTGGCCACGAGGGGTGAGAACTTTCAAATCTCCGTATCGTTGTCCGTTGTTTGACTTTTTCACGTAACTTCTCGAGATAGGATGAACGTAATCAGAAATTGTTCGGGGAGTTTCGATGACAGGGAGGGGAGTAATAGAAATCGTTTTGCACCTTTCAGACTTTTGTTTTCATTTCGAGGAGGAAACGGGGGTTAGATGCAATTATTGGGTGGAAATAGGAGGAATCTGTTGTTCCTGCTTTGACTCGTTTATTTTTATTGGCTTTAACTAGGTTTTACTGGTAATTCGGGCTAACATTGTCGCCGCAATTATTGTTGGATCGTAATGAGAGCTTGATAACGGTGAAGACGGTGGAATTGGTTCTTGTGGATAATTATGGGGTGGAATGTAAATGATAATGTGTCTGAATCTTATTTCTTTTTAATTAGCAGGAATAAACAACTTATTTAGAAAAATAAAACACATATTAACCGTTTGTGGTCTGAATTATTTTGTTAATTTCGTATTGAGCTAAATCAAATCAATTTCATAGGATTTTCTGTAACCACAGGTACTGGCAGATATTTTGGTAACGTCACAAAATCATTATGAAATTACAAAATGATATTAAATTGTTAGGAAAAAGGAACAAGTATTTTGAGTGGAACAAAAATTCTTTGAGATATATTCCATTTATTTCGTTGTCAAATTTTAGCGTTTATATCTTGATTTGTAATAGGATTTTAAATGTATTTAAACAGCTAGAATAAACCATTATCGGGCTCATTTTATTAAGTAATATTTGCACAGTACACTTCATGCAACCAATTTGTATATTAAATAATAGAAGTTAGCTTCTGTAATCCTAGAAGATTACAAATTGTCATACCTTCTGCCTTGTGTTTGCAGCATAGCATATTACACTGATTACTGCAATTGCAGTGATTTAATAGTAAAAGTAGAAACGTCGAGAAGAACCGGGAAAAACGGATTACACAGCGCGATCTTCTTGTTTCTCGAAATTATACGTCCGTTGAATGTAAGAACGCCCTTCGACGATTGAGCGTTACTTTTACTACCGACAATTATCATTTCTGTGAATAGCATTCGTGGCGTTTTCATTGCGCTAAAACACGAGCGCGAAATGAAACGGCATATTCACAGAAGCACTTTAATTGCCGCAGATATAAAGCATTGTCGTCATTGTCCAAAGAATTTTCGAGTGTTAACTAGTTAATTAATTTGCAATCGTTTAAGTAACAAAGATTATTGATTTCTATAACGATAAATAGAATCGCAGAATAAACTTTTGTTAAGTTTATTCGGTCATTGCATTGTAGTTCATTTTCTATATGAATTCGATCGAATTTTATATTCGTGTATTGTATATTTTTCTATGGCTATGTAGTTGAGAGATTTTAATGATTTGTTAAGAATTTTTTAAATTTCGTGGTATAACAGATTTCTTTTTAAACGTGCGACAGGTGTGAGGTCAATTAACGTCTCAAATGTTGAATTATCATGCTCCATTCACAATTGTGTCGTTCCTCGTTTGCTGTATCACAAAGGTTGAATGAAACTTTATCTTTTTGATCCGACACTTCCGATTCTCACGATAGGATCGGCACATTGTTCCGACATACAGGTGGAATTCCAAAGCGACGATTGAAATCTTTCCATAATATTCCATTTTTTTCTCACAATTGTAATTTCCACGCGCAGAAAGCGAGAAGTGTAATTTTGTAAAATCTACTTTCAATTGTCTTCCTTTTCATTTATCACGAGTTCACGATTATTTGTGAATTTTTATTAACAAAAATTTCACATTGCAAATACCATGAAAAAGTATCACGTTGACAACAAAATTCTACATCGTTTTTCGTACAGACTAAAACAGGGATTTGATTTAAAAAAAAACGCGAATATTAATTAGGTTTCAATTTACTTAAATATGACAGCACGACATTTTATCTACTTTCATTAGTCCTTAGTAGAACAGAGAAATTTAATTTTATACAATTTCTGAATCTATTTTTGCCAAAGTTGAATATTGCAATTAAGTTTCAGTTTTAGAAACGTTAATAATTAATTCAAAATACATTGAACTAATTTCTTCTCCTTTTTTTACGTCCTCTTGCCCGGATATAGTACAATAGAATGAATCAAACTGCTGGCACAAACGTTTTAAATTAATTGTAAGATGAAATTGTTAAAAATTCATTCCCTGACATTCCTTTTTCCATCTAGATTATTCAGATTGTTACACTGTGCTAAGGGTTTAAAAGCATTTTAAATCCGTTCCAGAAATATACCTATCAGACTGTCAACTTTTTTGTCTTTTGAAAGATCATGTTACAAAACAAAACCTAAGAATTTGTCATTGTTAACATTAGACCTACAGGCATTAAATTTGTTATGTTTAAATATATTAAATAAATTGAAAATGAGGGATCAAGCAGAATAGGAGATGATAAGTTACATAATTTGGGTATTACGAGAGAAACTCTCTCACTGATTCACCATGGATTTAAATAGGCTTTGAATAATGCTAGGAGTAGGAGAAACGTTGAAAACCGAGAATTAATAACGGTAATTCGTCCGATCGTCCGAAATTTCGCGTTTCACCGTCGCCCACGTTTTCGCTGATACGTCACCTGCAATTTTCGCATTCTTTTTGCCCAACTTTTTTCCATCTCTGCTTCCTTTCCCGTTTGCTATTTCCTCCCTCGCGTAGTTTTCGCGGTTTTTCTGTTTTCTGCATTTGCGTGTATCGATTTTCGCTTATTATCCGCCAGCTGAATTGGTAGAATGCGTCACTTATACGTTGTGTCCTGGCCTTTCCAAGCTGAAGTTCAATAATTTGCAGAATCTTTTTCACGAAGGACTTTTCGTGCTCTTTAGAAATAGTTTTTCCCTCATCTTTTTTTCGAAGGATGTGTCGAAAATTAAACTGGAATTTAATTGATTTTGAAAATTGTTTGAAAGAACGTTTATTCATAGGAATTTAATTCTTGTAAGAAGTAGACACACCGTTGGAATTGTAAAACAATTTCTTATTTAAATGTATAATACAATAATTTGATGATTAATGCCTTGAAGCAAGAACAAAAATTAGTTAATCATGGCTTTCATACTATTATGAAATTGGAATATTTGGAATATCTTGGAGGAATTTTAAGTTTTAGTTTATTAATAATTACGCATTCCAAATACGACGATTATGCATCTTCCACCGGAAATCCCGAATTAAAGACGCATAGAAAATGGTGTAGACGAATATAGATTAAAAATTAACTGGATATAACGAAGCGGATGAGCGGTAACTGAGAGAAATTTCACGTTTCAATCGAGCATGCTTTTTGTGCATCGATTGAGAAGGGTTCGTTAGAAATTCCCTCGTCGGAATTTATTTCAGGAAACTGTAATTAACATGAATCCTTTAATTAGCAAATTAAAAAGCACCCCGTAATAAGGAAATACATTTTCGCTCAAAGTATGTGCATCGATGAGAGGAAAATATTTTTTTGTGGGGGTTGAAAAGACTGAACTTTATATATATTTTAATTATTGATAATTTATCTACTAGTAGGGAATGTGGCTTAATAAACAATAAATAATAATTAACCATGTCATATGAACCAGTGATTATCAAAGTGGCCTACTTCGTGCGTCAAATGAGAAAATTTCAAATATATTAAACTTTTTGATGATAAAGAAATCAATATTCCAATTTATTCGTAATTTTCTCTTGGTTGTGTACTTTTAATACAAAACTACTGAAAAGAATATACTGATATTAAATGAGAGAAATTGCAAAAAATTTATTATCGCAGAATGCATGTTAAATTCTATAAACAAATAATTTCATATACATTCTAATAATGCGAACTAATTGTTTCGATGTGACCAAGTTTTATTCCGTTGTTCTGAAATGTTTGGTGCGTTATTTATAATTAAAAATCTTTTATTCCTACATCGAGACAGTCCTTTTTATTCTCTCAAATTGACATATGCGATTCAATGCTGCAAGTTCCCACCAATTTTGAAAATTCACCGTTGGCCAGTCTGCATCTGCATAATTCATTGTTTCACCGATGCGATGGTAGAAGCGGTTGAATTAATTTGCCGAAAGACCGAGCTGATTTTTCGATCACTCGAATTACGAACATATTATCAAGGATGAAAGCACTTCTGATTATATCCTACGCCAAAATTGTGTTTGTTAAATTCACATTACTCTCTGCTTTGAATCTCTACGCCTGTAATTTCAGTTCGATCGGTTCATCGTGGGTTTTTTACATAATGCATACATTACGATCATTGTTTAATGAGTTTTCGTGTTTACTGGAATTTTATTTAAACAAGACAGTAAAATGAATGTAGAATTGAAATTGAAATACTAATGCGATTATGCAAGTAGTTGTATTTTTGCAGATATTCGTACTCCATATGAAAATCAGTTATACGTAGATTGTTTTTATCATTTTAATATGCGAAATGTAGAACAATAGATTCGTATTTCTTCTATACAATTATAGCAGGTGTTTTTCAATATAGAAGCGAGCTTTGAATATTCATAAACGGATTTAGCTCGAGGATGAAACGTACAGTTGTTGAAAGCAATTCTTCTCTGTAAATAAATCGGCCTAAAAAGTATAAATTTCCCACGTCGTTATTTTTTAACCGTTTCATGTACTCCCGTAGCAAGTTGCTGGTATAAATAATTACAAACACTCCGTCTGCAACTTCGACAGATGTTTTAATAAGAGACACATAGCTAAAGTATTCTCACTACCAGTAGATTAATAAAAAAACGATTCAGAAATGTAGGTAAAAATGGAAAGAGTCAAATTTCTATTTATGTCAAAATTGCAGCTGATATTTCCAATTTCGAAATAGGAACTCTTCTTTAAAACTGATTTCACTTGAGGAAGAAGCTGATAGTGATTGAAAACAATTCTTTTCTGCAAATAATGTGCCCAATGAAGTAGAAGCTCGAGTTATCGTTATTTTGTAATACTTTTATTTATTCTCATTCCAAGTAGCTGTTATGGAAAATTGTAGACACTTTGTCTGAAATTCCTTCGATAGCCATTTTCACAGAAGGCATTCGGCTAAGAAATTGCAGCTAGCAGAAGGCTATTAATAAACATTCGCAAGGAGGCTCGACCGTGACCATCAGAGATATTCCATCCGCAGCAATTCCCGGCTGCTAGAAATTCAGATAAAAGTGCTTTCATCTCGCGTAATATATTCTCGAAAGGGAACGATCGCAAACTGCCGGCCATTTCGATTTGCCGAGGGAAGAAGAGATCCTCGAGAAGTCTTGAGCAACCGAGGAACAGGAATCTCGTTTGTGAGGAGGTCAGGACCTTAAGAAATTTTAAATACTGGAAAAATTTCAATTGGGAGACCTCGCTACTTTTATTTTCATGGAACCCTCTCCCTTTTCTTATATTTCTTTAGAACTTGAAATTTTTTACTTAATTATTAAGTAACAATATTAGATTCATCCGCCAGACGTGAGAAGTATTTCTACTTAGGCCTCCTAATTGACAGTTTCAGCTTTTACTCTTCTAAATTCTAATATTCTAAATTTAACAATTTTAAATACTGGAAAAATTTCAATTGGGAGACCTAGCTACTTTTATTTTCATGGAACCCTCTCCTTTTACTTATATTTCTTTAGAATTTGAAATTTTGTACTTAATTATTAAGTAATAATTTTAAAATTCCCCCAGACGTGAGAAGTATTTTTACTTGGGCCTCCTAATTGAGAGTTTCAGCTTTGACTCTTCTAAATTCTAATATTCTAAACTTAACAATTTTAAATATTGGGAGAAATTCAATCGAGAGACCTCACCACTTTTGTTTCGCAAACGGGGATTTGAAATCTTTTAATTTAAAAATTGTAAATACTGGACTTTCAAGCAAAAGACCTTGCAACTTCTTTTCTCAAAGAATTCTTGTTCTTTATAATATTTTCGAAGAAAACTGCGAGAAGATCAAATAAACCCTGGAAAATTTCTCTGTTCGTTAATATATCTACTTTTCTAAAGTCTCACAAGCAAAGGATATACTTCATCGAAAAGAAACTCTACGATTATCTTTAACGAGCGATTATTTTCTTTTTACTTCTGTACTTTCTGAAACTTTTCACCAGAGAATAATACTTCCGAGTATAACGGCGGTAATATTCAAGAATTTACCTTTGAAATTCTCATATCTCGTTGAAACTCGTCGATCGGAAGAATATTCAATGGAACTTGACGCGCATCAACGGGATAAAAAAAGTTGGCACTCTTTTCGCAACTATACTTGCAAAAGTCTAAGAGGCACGCGTTATGCATACGTTTTGCGTGTCTTTTCAATCGCCTGGGGGTCTGTTTTATCGCGGATGCTGTGCAGGGTGTCCCGAAAAAGATGCACTTCTTCAGAATATTCAGTAACCATAAATGCATCAATGCCGAGTGCTTTTCGGATAGAATGTCTGATTTCAGAATATTCTGAGATCGTAAAAACTGAATAAAGATAAAAATAACATTTTCTATTTTAATGTCAGATTATTCTTGAAACACTGAAAAAGTATTATTTGCATTCTTCCATAGAATTACATAATTTAGTTACAATTGAGACTATTTTCGATTTGAAATGATTTAAAAATCCTTACAAATATTTGTTATTCAAAAAATAGATCTTAACTGACTTTATCAGTGAGATTGAACTTTACCATTGAAAACTAATTCCTATGGAACATCAAAAACACTGCATATATTCTAAATTATTGTAAAAACAATTTTTCAACAAATTTCTGCAGCCCAAAATAAATTCCATGTACCTTCATACTAAATGCAGTGTAAAAACTTAAATTTCCTTCTTACGGAAACATTCAACCAAACCCCTTTTTAATAAAATCTGTAACCACCCCCTAAAAATACTCGCAGACATCCGTGCTCTTAATAAACTGTTAATAAAAACCAAACCGCCCCATATTTCCGATTTCCAACCCCTCGCAAGTCTACCTCTTTATTTCAATAAACATACTTCACCTACCCCATCTTCACACGACACTTTCGTCTCAATTCCAACCCCCAGCTTTGATTCCGCGACACCCCATAGTTTTCGCAGCTCTCTGTCGGTGCTTTAAAGTCGATGGCAAAGGAAATAAATCGAAACGTTGCACGCAATCGTTTCCCTCGATCGCGTATCTTCTCTGAAAGCAAAATGGTAGTCGCGATCCGATAGGTATGGGGCGCCGACCAGGCCAGGGGGTGGGTTACGGGGAAGTGGACTCATTTGCGTCGAAACGAATTTAAATCTTCTATCGCCCGCAGGATTTGATTGAAAACTGCGCTGAGCCGTCGGTTAACTACGTGTTCTATCGGTGCAGCAGACGTGAATTTCGAAACTTCACGCTCAACTCATTTTTCTCATCGTTCCGTCGTCCTTTTTTTTCTCTTCTTCTCTTCGCCGGAGTTAAAAACTCGATTGAAGCTGTAAATTACAGAGCTCGCAGTCCATCTGCCACATTTACGTTTCTAGCGTTTTTCTACCTTTCTTCTCTTCGATGTCTCCCCCTTTTTTTTAGTCTTGCTTGCATTTCTTTTTTAAATAATGGTCTCATTAAGTTATGACGATTAATTAACTCATGGGTAGAATCGACAAAAACGTTGTAATTTTTACTCTTCCTGACTGTATCATCGTTACGGTCTCTCGATCATTGAATAAAAAAAAATATTGGATTAGTTATCCAATGGTGTGTCGGGTGTTTTAGTTTTATGTCATTTTTATGATCTGGTACGCATTCAAGTTTATCTACTCAACGCTTTCACGTTTTCGTTCTACTGAATTATCGTGCACCGACGTCATCGTAGAGTCGTAACGTTGTTGTGTAAAAAAAAGTTAATTATATATCTTTCATGGTTTTTTTTTTATGTATTTTTACGTTTGGTGTAAAATAAAGGTTAACGGATACTGCCAGCGTTGTAACATCGTAATCCAGATAGCATATGAGATTGTTTTCGTGCAGCTCATTGCATCGCGCATTCTGAATTCTATGTTTTCCATTATATCTCCGTGACGTCGTGATTACTCGACTGAGTGGAAATGCAACGAAATAAAAATTTCACCATGCATCACAACTCCTATGGGACAGAAAGTTTCGAGACAGCTATGTGGTGCGAAATTTCAATGTCAATTTTTTTTACAGAGATACCGTGGATAAAGGTGAAAAAAAATTTGATATAACTTTTTGAAAATACTTTTTGATAGTTTCAAAAAAACCTATTATGTTATTGTATACAAAAAATCATCAAGGTTGTCCACTATATCATCGTTTGAAATATTCAATATTTTTTTCTCTTGTAACTCTTCAACCATGATTAATTATGCATAATTCCCTCTGAATTAAAAACGACATAAGAATTATTTAGCCTGTTATTACCTAAATCTATCAAACACATAGAATTAATTTTATCAATTCTCTGACAAGCTGCTATTAACATTTATCACCGTACAATCGTCCAATTAATTTTCACCATTTGGAAGACTGCTACGTATAAAAAAAATTGGGGAAGAAAATTTTCAAACAACGATTACGCTTCACTCGTATCACCGTTGTCTTTATAATGCGAAATTAACTCCACGTGAGGATACGCGTATCACCGCGACTCCCCAATTTTCGTGGCGGAATTTCACGGTGCGTAATTCCACGGAAATTTCGTTATGCATTCATGGCGCCGCGAACATTTCGCTTTCATGATTTTCTCGGATGTTCGGTTATAATTGAAAAGCCAAGAGACAAAGGGAATTCACCGTGCAGGCGTGGTGCCTGCGTTTAATAAAATAAGAACAATCGGGTCGAGAAAAATTGAAACATCACAGCATAAGAATCATGAAGGTACACTTCTTTTTCCCCATTCCATAAGCCAGCTAAGTAAAACGTAACAAATGCTGTTTTTAATTAACACTAAAACTATCAAACTAGTCAAAATGACTGGTACAGAATTTTTTCAAAAAATTCTCCAAGTTTACATAAGAGTCATAGAATAAATATTCTACGTCTATATCAATAAACATAAATCATCCTATCGATCAATTTTTCCGCCGCTTGATTCCTCCTTTTTCAAAGTACTTATTTAACTTATTAAAATATGATAGATTTAAGGCCGATAGTTCTAGTGTTAATGTAATATCGACTTTCCTTTTACTCGTACCGTAACATTCTACATTTTATTCCCCTTTCTTGTTTATTACGGTGTTTCTCCTTAGCTATTGTTGGCAACTATGAAAAAAAATATATTTTTTCATATGAAAAAAAAAATTAACCATTTTTATTCATCAAACAACGGATATCTCTTCTCATGAAACGGTTTTCCATTGTAATTCGTTGGGTTTCACCAACATTCTCCGTTGATGCACGAAACTGGCGAATTAGCGAATATTAATTTGCACGGGCGAATTGTTCCCCGGGTAACGCACAGATGCTGACGATCGTCTCCCTGGAAATGCATTTATGAGGTTGGTACTACTCTGCATCCGCGAATCCATCGGTTTCGAACGAGGAATACAGATAGTCTACGTGTTTCGCAAAATTGCATTCGATTGATCAAGTTCGCTCCGAACAATTATTACATTCTCTGTAATAATCGTCCTGTAAACCCTGCGAATTTCTCTCAACCGTTTGATCGTGCTGTAACGTGACAGTTACGGGAGTCGTCGATTACTGAATGACAATTAGTGCAAAGAAATAATGATCTCGTTATCTGCGCATGAAAATGCAACCTGTATACCTTTAATGATCGAGTGAAATAATGGCAATGATCGAACGTTCTCCGATTATCCGTGTATGAAGTAACAAGCTTGTTCCGCGATGAGGCAACGTATAACGTTGGATAATCGCAAGAGGGATGAACTTTGAAGTAATTTTACGTGCATTTTACGTGTCTCAGTAAGTGAGCCAATTATTCGCTTTTTGCTTCTTTGATTGCTGTTGAATCATTGAGGTTTCATGGTTTTTTATCAAGTCTTAAGACATTTTGAAATATGTCTTTCCTTAAAGGATTACTTATTCCTAGGAAATGTGTTTACTATTAAATTAACGAAGGTTGCAGCATATTTATTTTTTATATCGATAATTATGTCTGTAAAATCACTGAAGTTTAAGCATTTTTTTTATTAATTCATTACTATGAGGTGTGTTTATTTGAAAATCGATAAATGTTGCAACATATTTAGTTTTATTATCTCTGATTTCTTGTCAGTTTATCGAAATTCTACAATGTTAGATAGATTTCTTGCTAGAAAATGTATCTATTTCAAAATCGTGGAACGTTGAAACATACGTAGTTTCTATATCGTCGATTATTTCTGCTAGCTTAAAAGATTGGAGATTTTTAGATAAATTCCTTGCTATCGGATGTACTAACCGTCAAATCGATCGAAGTTACAACATTTTCAGTTTATCAATTTTATAAAGTATGTCTACTTACTGAAATCGATGAAGATTACACCGCACTTAGTTTTTATGTCGTCAATTACTACCTTGAGATTGCTAATATTTTACAATTTATGGTAAATTCCAAAGTACTGTAAGGATACACCTGTGCTGAAATGGAGAATCGTTTTTACAGTTTTACCTTAGTTTTCTTACCTCCTAAGTATATTTGTTATTGCGATAAACAAGTTCTAAAATTGGCGACCGTTGCAGCACACATAGTTAAACAACAGTTATCACGATATATCTGTTGCGCGAACCAGTAACAATCTATTCAACGTAGTTCCTGATAAGATACAGTACTCGCATTGTCACAGTTATCAGAAAACATTGTCACCGAAAATACCACCAACAAATACCTGCAATTTTAGAGAACACTCATCCTCATTCCCCATTGCAAATACGAAAAAAAAACCCATATATTTTCATCCATTACAAATCACACCTCTGTTGATAAAGCGTAGGCCAGCAATTAGATCTGGATACTCGCTGATGAAGTATTTGTTCTTCCGCGCATTGAACATCGTTGGAATAACAAATGTACCCAGCGAATGATACCAATCCATGCACGCGATAAAGCGTGTCGATGTATACGTATCGGTAAATCACGAGGAGACATTTATGCAAATTATCACGAGCAACGTGGCAGCGGAAAGCCAAAGAAACGTCGCGTGTTGCATCCTCGGAGTTCAGCCATCGGTGGAGTTAATTGCATTATCCAAATTACGCATTCACGGACGGGACTGATTGAAATTCGATACGCCGTGGCTTTCGATCATCCGTTTATTTACTTTTAATTTCCCTGGCGCGATTTATTCGCACAGGAGGTTTTCACCTCGAGCGAAGTCGAGTTCCGAGGTCACCGTGAACAGCTTCGAGAAGGTCGCGATCTAGATCTTGACTTTTACGAAACCAGTCTTGCGAGACCACCGAAGGTGCGCTCTGCGATGCTTTGAGGTCATTGACCTTTCCGGCTTGCGCTCGATTTGCCATACGAATTGGAATTATGGCGATATTCTAATAATGGGAAAATATTCACAAATAATTGGAATTGTTAAGGATATTCGAGCAGGAAGCAATGGAAATGATTAGTACACAGAGTATTAACTATAAAATGAGTGAATATATTTACAATAAACTGAATAACGAGAAGAGAAAATAAATTTCGTGTTACATTATGAAAACTTGAAACAGGATGTATGTGAGAGACCGGAAGTCCTCTATAGGAACCATAATCGATACCAAAAATAAAATTGTTAGAGTCATTACTTTAACTGACGTGACGCGACGTATTTGGTGGGAAGATTTAAATCTAACAGGAATTTTATTTTGATTTGAAGCAAAGTTCTTTGAAATTAACCCTTAAATTCGCGGAGTTGCATTTCTGCAACATACTAATTCTATGAGAATAAAAAAAAAATCTGAACGGATTACGGTTTCTGAACGAACCTTGTCATAGACTATAGTGTATTTTGTAAATTTTTGACACTTGCAATGACACCAACTTTCAAATGTTTTAATTATTTGTCAGTTTTAGCGGGTTTTCATCGGCGCGGAAAAAAGTGATGTTGGAATAAATTTCCTCGATCTTTGTTATAATAGAGAAAATAACTGTTTTTATAATTATCATAATAAATAGAACTATAATTAAGTAAGTACTAAAATATTTTTGATTCTATTTACATGAGTCAATAATTCCCCATACATCTGCTTACCTAGGAACGCGCAGTGTTGCATAAATGCAACAAAGGATTTTCAGGTAATTTACAAGCTGAATTCTTTCGAAAGAATTTTTTAAATATTTTTCCTATAATCTAAACTATATATGGATATTAAAAACATTTTTTCTTATTAAAAAAATAAAATCGCGCATTTAAGGGTTAAGACGAATTATTGGAAAGAATGGTTAAGCTAGTTCTTTTGAGGTGATGAATTAAAATGGAGGTGATTTAATAAATGGTGGGTTGTGAATTAATTATTGAAGCCGTGATATATAAATTACATTTGTTAGATATTTTAAAGTGTAGTTGAACTTGACGTATGGTTAAAATCTCGGAATCCTAATTAGTGGAACCAACTTCAAATTACCATCATCCCTCGGAGATTGCTCCTAAATTATCATTTAATGTGTTCTACCCTCGGTAATTTAGGACGCAACTGTATCCCCTCGTTCAAAGTGATCATAGTAATTAAACTCAAAAAGTGCAGAAAAAATAGATAATATTATATTAATAAAGGGTGTATAATACCCGGTTCTCTATTTCACTTTAACACCGTCGGTAGCATAATTAAACTCAAGGTGGCATTTGCACGAAGATTTTGCGATATCAAGGAATTCAATATTCCACGTGGAACGATGTCCCGGAAAACATCGTAAGAGTAATTGTCCACGTGAAATATCGCATTTAGGTGGAACACGGATTAACATTCGTTTTCTTATGCTCCCTCGAATGTCGCGTAGCAAATGACGCGATAGCATGCAAGCGGAAGAATGTCAATTCAGTGAAGACTGTCATTCAGTCAATACGGCTCGTGCACCAACGACGTACATTACTCAATCTAGCTGTATCCGTGGGTCTACATTTAGAACACGTCATTCCTCTGCCCCGCAATTGAAATAGATCCATGTGACAGATAGGAGGTTTCACTTTCGTCCCATATCTCGTGCTATCACGAAATTCAATGTCCCTCCACGATAAAAGCACCGATTAAGTCTCCGCAAAACCGTTGAATTTTTCAACTTAGACCTTTCACGACGTGCCAACCTCCATAGGTCTCGACATCGTGGGGATTTTTCACATTTCTCATTTTGAACACGTGGTTTATCATCAGTTATCAACATCCATTTTCAATTCTTATCCACTCAATGAAGTTAATGAAATTCAATTAATCTGTTAAACTAAGGGTAGTCAAAAGTTTTTTTACTTACCGTTTATTTTTGCATCTTTGATGCTATTACAATTTTCTAATCGCCCTCCAAATCTACAATAAGTTAATTTACTGCAATTGCAAAGTGCTCGTTATTTCTGAGTAAAGGTTTAGTAAAACTATAGAATTTACTAAATCAAGGGTAGTCAACTTTTTTTTACTTATCGTTTATTTTTGTTTGGTTCTACTACAATTTTCTAATCGCCCTCCAAATCTACAATAAGTTAATTTACTGCAATTGCAAAGTGCTCGTTATTTCTGAGTAAAGGTTTAGTAAAATTATATAATTTACTAAATCAAGGGTAGTCAACTTTTTTTTACCTACCGTTTATTTTTGTATCTTTGGTGCTACTACAATTTTCTAATCGCCCTCCAAATCTGCAGTAACTTAATTTAATGCAATTGCAAAGTGCTCATAATTTCAGAGTGAAGGATTAGCAAAAATATATAATTAAATAAATTTTCTTATTTAAGGAAGACTTTATAAAAAAAGTAACTTCGGCAATGGACAAAGTACATACGATAAAACTTTAAATCACCCTGTACCGATCAATAAGAATCAGATTGACTACCCCTATGCCAGACGATTAAAAAATACCTTTTCAAACTTCCAATCATTTCTGTTGTTTCACGTAAATCTTATTTCTCCATTATCATCTCAATTTTTTACGTTTCTAAATTCTGACTGGAAATATAAAAATCCATGGAATTGTCTTCACCCAAGGATCATAGTCAATGGCTGTACGAGGCCGTTGATGGAAGCCGAATTTCCTATAAAGTCGTGAAATGGGTTGGCAGAGTGGAGAGAAGCGGCATGCGATTAGAAGGCACTTAGACATGGTGTACTTCTCATCCTGGTGTACTTCTATCGAGGATCCCATTAAAGAGGTCTAAGCGGGATGAGCTCTAGGTGGTTAGGATCGAAACTACCTATCTCTCCTCTCTTTCGCTCTCTTCTATTCTCTATCACGAACCTACCGTACATAGAAGTCGTTAAAAAGTCTTGCTCTCAATCTCACGGTCCGTTCTTACAGTCCTCGTGACATGAGAAACGACGAAGAGAATGAGACAAGGATTTAGAAACAGGATCAAATAGAAGGAGAAGGATCAAACACAAGGAGAACCATGAACATTGGAGAACCAAGAAAGATAGATGAACAACTAGAGAAGCTCAAGGAAGAGGAAAAATACTTTAGATGAAACTAGCAAAATATGAAAAAAATCAAATAAAAAAAGATATATTTACCGTGATAGAAAAATGGTAGGATCGAGAGGTATGGAAGATTGTCGAGAACTGAAGAGAGAAAGAGTTAACAGAAGAGGCCATAGAGGAAAAGAGAGATAAGTGAAGAAAGGATTAAGTGGGAATGGAAGGAACGACCGAACTGGAGAGTACCGGGCATCGAACCCATGAGCACAAACACGGGGATATATTTTACGTCGAATGAGCGATTCGCCAGCTCGTGAAGGTGTCTTCGGGGACGTCGTGAGGGCACGCGAAATAGTCGACTGGCAGGACTTAACGGTGCTCGAATTGCCAGTCGTGCGAACTGGATGTACAGTCAGGTCGTTGAGATTCGTTATGACTGATTTTCTGATTTCGATCGCATCTGCAGAGACTTGCATTTCAGTTTGTTCGGTTATTCGAATACATCAATCTTCTGAACGCGCTAACAGCCGGCAGCTTGCCCAAGCGTCACCTGGTCATCATGTGGTTGGCTATTTTATGGGTTTTATGGGGGAAATGTTAGGTGATGTTACGTTTTTAAAAATTGTTTTGTAGTTTTTGTACCGGGGTGAAGTGAAGCGTGAGGTCATTTATTGGTCAAGGTTTATTTCAAGGTTTGATGTTTAGAGTCTTTCTTTTTATTGGAGATTTGTCTTGGAGAAAATTGTTATTCATTTGTGTACCATCTGTTATTGAATTAATGTTGCGTGATAATAGAAGTAACGGTGAAATGTTTGCTACTTTTTAGCAGAAATTTTAATAGTCACTTGAAGAGTAATTGTTAAAATTTGTATTTACCAGGGAAATATTTCGTAATTAAAGTGTTCTTAATTATAGATTGTTGCTACCATTGAAGAATTTCATCTACCAGCAGACACATTACTGCTGCTATGAGGAAATTATTAAAATAAGAGAATTACTGAAATTTCCATAAGAAAGTTATTAAAAATTCTCTTGTAATTTCGAGGGTGAATAATTATTCAATTTTTACGTAGAAAAACAGAATCGAAGCCGGGATATTCTAAGACACAATATCTGATGTTTTCCAATTAAACAATTGCATCAGAAATTTTAATAACTAATGTGCTACAGAATTTTGTATAACTAAATATTCCTAACGAATTGAAGCAATTATTGTTGCTGCCTTGCTTTCACCGGTAGTTAAGAATTTCTTCCGTTTTCTGGAAACTGTATCCTCTAATTAGAACCGGGGGATATTTCCGACAAGAATTTGTTAATTGAAGCTGCATGGGGGCTTCTTTCGCACGGAAGTCGAATTAGATTGGAGGTCTGCGATGAAGGTCGGTGGCGCTTATTAGGATCCACCATCTGCTGCCACTTATTGTGCCATGATTTCGCTTTTGATATTGCAAACGGAATGTTGAATTTAAATATGGCATTCTTCTGACGCATCGCGTCTACGGGGTCTTGTACTCCTTTTATTAATATCACCGTTGAATTTTTATCAGACCTTTGCATTTCAGTTCGTCCTCCTTCCCTCGCTTTAATTACTTTCACATCGGTGAGGAAAAATTTCGTCCTGCTAAATATTCATTTTCGCCGAGAAATTCCTCTAACCGCACGGAATTACAAAAATATTTGTGTTAATCGAGGTAAATTGTTCGTAGATTTTCCCGCGAAGGCAGTAAGATGCAGTTTTCGTTTAAGAAAGGATCGATTTAGAATATGAAATTGTTGGTAAATATTATTGCAGATTGTATAACTTCGCGTTATAAGAGCTGTGGTAATTTATATTTTGTTCTACCACGGAGTAAATTGATAGTACTTATAACGTTGAAATCTCTCGGTTTAAAATAGCATCAAGAAATATATTTCCACCCACACATTTTTCATTACCGCTTTATTAATAATAACAATAAATAAACAACGAGCTCTATTAATTTTACAAACTAATTTCACCTGGTCAATGAAAAATTAGAAAAATAATTCACAAAACCTAGGGTTAAAAATTAGCACAAAAATTACCATGCCACTCAAGATGACTGGTTTCCAATTATCTTTAGAAATTTTCAAAATTAATAGAGAAAACGTACAGTAATTGTAAAAGAACTATTTTATAAAACAAAAATTACTTAACTGCTCATCTTTCTTGTCTCTGGATTCTTCACTTTCCAAAGTACTTATTCAAATTTAATTGATATAAAGTTGGTAGTTACAGTGTTAATAATAGGTCTGTAAATTAACAACTATTATATTTCTAACACAAGTGTTAATTTACGAACTACAGATTCCAGAGGTTGACGATGTCTTGTCCCGAAGCAATATTATATGTTGCAACAATTTACTCCCTCTACTCAAAGTTCGCGCGGGTAACTTTGTATTATAGTTGGTGTGAAATTTGACACTGGTCGACAAAATTATATATTATAAATGCTCTCCAGGAAGATACCTGACCTCCATAATATTCACATAATACTTGACCGTTCAGGGTTAAGTGGCGGGTACATCGTGCTGCTTCTCATGGAAGATCTCGGTGCACGAAGTGCATAACTGTAAATTGCAAATAGCGCAGAGGCATTACCTCGTGGAACTGACTTGCGGCATATTCTCATCATCGATGATGAATTAAAAATAGCAGGTAATAACATGAACGATGGGAATAATGCAAGAAAATCACAACGGTCTAAAAGATACTTAATACTTAAACCATATTCAAACATTTTCGACTCTGTTATATGACTTTACAAAAATTGATATAATTATCAAAACATCGAATTGCAAAATGTATAGGTCGCAGATATTTCATTCACGGTATATAAAATCCTAATTAATTAACTGTGCTCTAATTAATTTATTAAGTGCGACTTTAAAATATTTATTGTATCAATTTGTTTTTAAGTTGGTTCAATTCTCTGCAAATTTAGAATGAATTACTCAATGAAGTATCTCTTTTGAATTTTTTTAGCACAAAAAATACATATGCTAATTTTGATAGATTTTCTCCATAGCACTCCACTTTTGAGACACTCTATTAACAAAAAATGCATAGTTTCAACTTTCAAATTTGTTATAAAGTGATTATATGTTAATCAAAGTATCGCAATTTCAATATTGGATATAAATAAACGATATTGTTCGATTAGTTAATTAGTTAATATTAGTTATCCGACGTATGGGAATAATTATTTCCACTTCACTGAGCAACGTGTACCGTGACCGGTGCCGTGTTGTCAAAATATACTCGGCGGGCCTCGGCAGGTATCGGCGGTCGCACTACAGGTGTTTTTCTCCCGAGTCCTCTAACAATAACAAATCGCTTCGACGTTCGCCTTGATATCAGTTTGTCCTCGACCACCGACGAGTAATCACTGCTCCGCGATCGAATTTAAACATTTTCATCTATTAGTGCGCGTATAATCCTTTCGATTAGAAGATTACGGATCATCAAACAGTGCTCTTTTTATTGGCCACCCTCTCGACGTCCTTGCAGTGGTGTCAACCCTTAGCGGTTGCAGCCATTACAGTAGAGAATCATTCGCTTCGTATAATTAACGGAGTCAACATGTCTCTGAGGTACATACATATGATTGTTACTAACATTTCATTATTTTTTATGTTGTTTTTTTTTTAAATTAAAATTAAATATGAACACAAAGATTTACATTTCAAAATATTAGAAGAGAAGTAAGGTACTTGTTTTGGTATAAAACCTTCAACACTATTTTTACCAAGGGTGCGAGGAGACACGTTGAAGTATGTTAGTTGTGACGCTATTTTTTAGTTGATAATGTTACAATGGTGAATTAATTTTGTGATAAGGTAGGAAATATTCAATACAGTATAGGAAATAATCAATTCAGTATTATATTCAATACATCACAGTATGTGATTTAAAAAAACGTAGCAACCCATCTACTTGACCGTATATTTAACATTAGATTTACGGAGTCAATTTGAACACATTCAAAATTTGATTACTACATATAAAATATATTGGTTGGTTCATTTTTTAATAATAAATCTTTCATTTCAATTAATTTGGACCTATTTTCTTTGCAAAAAATTTCGATTTTCTTGTATGATTCGAATTGGCTCGCTTCAGAAAAATAGGTAAATCAATATCCGTAAATCTAGTGTTAATGTTAAAAAAGATATTACATCCTTGACATTTAATTATATAAATTAACAATATTGTTCAATTGTATTTATAATTCGAATATTGCATAAACGAGCACCGAAAGAAATTATTTCCACTTCAACGGCCGCCGAGGCCAACGGTCATAGCGTATTGTCAAAATATACTCGAGAGATTTCAACGGCCTTAACCTTCAGGTGTCCGTATCGCGAGCCCGTCAACAATAAGTCATTCAGATATTCCCGTCGCTATCAGTTTGCCCTCGACCACCGCGGTAATCAGTGCTCCGTCATCGGTTCCGATAGTTTTCACCTGTTTAGTGTGTGTACACTCTTTCAAAGATGAAATTCGGGACCACGTAACAACCTTTTTTGGAGTAGTTCCTCATTTTGAACACATCCTTGCAGTGGTACCAAGTGTAAAAGTGCTAGAAGATAAATAAACTACATCTCTTGGTGCAAGAACTTTAACATGTGATTCTCATACTGCTTTCTGTACTGAATCAGGTTGTGTAATTCGTTTCTATAGGATTTTTTTATATACGTGCTTTATTGTTTAACACTAACCGTACTTTATGTACAGTGACTAACTTTAATATTTGAAACTATGAAATTTTTACTTTGTTGTATTATGAGATTACTCTTAACGGAAAAGGGATGTGTATGATGTATTGTTAGGTTTAACGTATTATTGTTGAAATGTGGCTTTTGTCAGGAGGTTTAGCGGATGAACAATAAACCTCAGGCCGTTAGTGTTTGTAAACAGACATTACGTTTAAACCTCGAAGCATATAAACTAAAAGTTGCTGCTCCTCGATGTTGTTCGAATAGAAATGTAATGTTGAAATGGAATATTATTTCATTTATGTTCTAATATTTAATAGCTATTACGAGTTATGTAAATGAAATTTAGAGTATTGTTTATTAAACATAAACTTTAATGAGGTATATATTTGTTCAGTATGAATGAACTTATAGTACGATAAAATCAAAATTTCATAGTATCTCAATATTAAAGTTGCTAACGATACATTACAAAGAAAAGTTCTATAAACCCCCCTTAGTATAATGGTGCATATTAATTTAATTTTGTAAACATGAAGACAAGTTCGAACAACGCTGAATATAATTTTTACAACTGTTAAGTGAAAATTGTTTTATATGTTATTCCCTATATTAAATTGGCAGTCTTCTCTTTTTTCAGAAACATATTATTGTTACAATATTTATCACAATATTTTCTATGGCAAGAATAAGTGTCCATAGACTGTCATCAATTAGTATTTCACTCCAAAAATTTTAAACCTTGAAAATAAAAAAATTTCTTTCAAAATTCATTTTCTCAAAAGTGATTTCTTATGGAGAAAGGTTTAGTATTCGAGTTTAGCGCTACATAATTCACAAGAATTACCGTAAATGTTTTTTGCGAATAAAGTCGTGCTGATCAGTGTGATGTTTGAATAGAAAAGAATTCGATTCTCACGGTACAAGGTTCGGCATGATTAGCGACGTTAACGATGCAGTTGACAATCGTCTACGTTGTTATTAACCAAGAATGTTAGGTATCGATTCCTCGGTGTACGCACGAATCCATGCACTTCCGCTTAGTCCGTGAATTCCCGTGGCATGCTTTCGACATACGGAGCGTGAAGATGCCAGCGGCATCACGCAAATATGTAGTCCGTCAGCTGAAATTAGACGATCAGCTCGCGGATTCGTGACGGTGATAGTCCCATGGGGATTTAATGAGTTTTCTGCCATGTTACTGTCAGGTTTGTCACGACGATTCAACTGTTTATGAACTATTTCCGACGGGCGTTTAGAACTTTTTTTAGAAAATATTAATGTGACGTTGTCCTCTACTTTGACGATGTCAAGTTGACTTCGATTTTTAAATTATTTGTATGGCTCACGTAATTTTATAGAAATTGTCAAAAATATTAGTTACCTTGTTGTATTTCGCACTTGAAACCTTCTTAACGTTAGTAATAGAAAGACTACTTGCAATTAGGAGATAATGTACTAATGATGCAATATTTATTTCGTTATTTTTTAAAGAATTAATTTAAGTTTTTTATTTTTCTTGATATATAATATTCTGTCGAATGTCATTAATTTTTGACACTTTAATCAGAAATTCACTTCTTGAAAAATTCCTAATTTCAACACCTATCAATGACATTCGATAAGATGTTCTATACCAAGAAGAATTAAATATTTGAAATAATTCTTTGAAGAATAACAAAATCTCCTAATTACAAAAGCGAAGTTCCATAAAATTACCTCAGATTAAATATGTCTCAAAGTAGTAACGAAAAACTCAATGGTATAAAATAAGTAGATAAAGATTCTAATTAGACTCATTAATGAAAATAAGATATACCCAAAGAACAATAAACCTCTCTGCCCAACTCAATTCCAGTACCTTTTTCCAATGAAAATTCCCATCGACAGGTATTCCATGCAACTGCAAAAACACACATATTCTTCAAATTGCTTCTCAATTGAATTACTCAAAATTAATAACAGAGATTGCACTATTATATAACAGACCCATAGAAGCTACCATTCCCGATCAGATTTCTTGTTCATCGATCATTCACGTATAGTTAATACCATGACGCTATTAAACTCGTCTAGGAAACCGGAAATTCTGTGATCCACTCTGCTCACGTTCCATCTCGTCGTTCCGCAAGAGTAGTTTCGAGTTATTTTGCAGAGCATTGGCTCATTGGCTTGCGATCGAAATTGATATCTGGAGTGAAATACAATGATATTTTCGATGACTCTGTCTGTAAAGCCGAGAGAGTTGTTGCAACGGTAAAATGGAGAGAACATCTTTAGTAGGAAGAGGTCTCTATTTTTTTTAACCCCATTGGAGATTTCCATCTCACGATTCAGATGGGATTTCAGCGATATTGCGAAAGCGTGTATAATAATTCACCTTTGGTACGTTGAATCGCTTTTTCATGGATATTTTGATAAAATTTTATTACAAATAGCACACCATCGCTTCGCGATTTCCCCTTTTTTCCTTTCCCATCGTGGAAAACGATGGAGGATAATGGAGAAACGTGAACCGATATTGCCGGGAGGAAGAACTATATACCTGTGAAATTAATTTTAAAGCTTTTGCACTTTCCCGTGACATCTGCATTGGCTTTTCAAAGTGTTGCTGTTTCCGCTTGAAACATCGAGTCGTTTAACTTTGCCGTTCGATTTAATATCAATCACGTTGTCAATGTTTTTGTTCACGATGAAGCATTCTTTCGCACTTCGTAAATCAGGATTTGACTCGTCGCAAGTTTTGCACGTGATTGACGGATTAAAACATACGCGATATATTGACAGGAGCGATAAACAAAGATTAATTTTTGTTGGTTATTGATATATCAATGAATAAACATACTAGTTTATCTTCAGCGTAGAAATTTAATTCGAAGAATAAAGAAATACAGAATAATCTGTATGATAAAATTATAGGATTGATTTATCTCTTTTGAAGTAACTGTAGTAGTGTTTCGTTCACGATATTTGATAATGACATCGTGACGAAAATTAGGTCGCACCGGCTAGATTTATGTTCAGATTCGTTATCGTGTCTAGACTACGGATTATCACATAAATGCTATATATCTAGTTAACTAAATCACTGTCAATATTCTGCGATTATTTTTCAGCAGATATTCGCAACTAATGTGAACAAGCGCACGATTTTAACAAAAAATGTTACAGTTTGTTAGAAGTCACAAAGCTAGCGAATCACGAGTGCCATTCAAAGAATTAATTAAGAATTAGGAATAATTCATAGAGTGTTAGATAATTCAATAACTGCCATAGCTTGTTAAAATATCTCTTGCGAAAGTCCGTTCTGCAGGTCAAGACACCATAAATATTTAGTCACAGTATTAACCCTTTGCGGTCCTATGTCGAGCAGTACTCGACATAGATTTTCACTTGATCTTATTTTCTGACAATTTGTCCGTGAATACCTATAGTTATTGATATAATTTTAAAAAATGGATAACCAACGATAGAAAATAGTGCATAATTAAATTTATTTAGCTCAGTACCAAAATTAACGAAATAATTCGGACCGCAAAGGGTTAAATCTTGTAATGGTACGTTAAAATTTGTACAATACTTCCATAAAATTCTATCAGAAATAATTCCATAATGGTATAACAATAACTAGTGAAATCGTCACACACAATAGAATCCAAGTAGAATCTTCCCTTTCGTTTACCATCACCACTTTCAAGCCAGCCATAAATACTTAATCCACCTGAATTCACCAAGTTCGAAAATCCATATAAGGTACTTACTCTATTCAGAATTTTCCTCATTGAATACAGTAAAACCGATAGATCGAGTGAAAGCTAATTCTGATACTGTGAATAATAATATCAGCTAACCAAGATCCACTTCTTGCTCGTATTTCGTGATCCCATGGATCGACATCGTTGGTATAAATTGCCAGTATCCAGTGTAGGCGGCTTTCCATCCAGTTTTCTCCGGATCTCCGCTTTCCATTCGAGAGAACTTCGGTGCAAGCTAACAGTAATAAACTCCGTCTATCTCTATAGTTAATGGGATCTGCCTTCAACAATGTAGGAACGAAGTTGTTGGCTAGTTTCTTGGTGGCGAACGAAGAAGGAGATGATGACGAGGTGGAAGGTACATCGGTGGTGGTCTATTACAAAAGGGTAGGGAGACAAAGGAAGGTTCAGGATGGTTAGTCATAAATCAAATTTTATCAGGGAAACAATTTTTTCCCTTCTTTTTAAGAATACTTCAGCTTCGTGCCGTTCCTGGCGCCTTTTTTAATAACCACTCCTCCGAGCATGAAAATTGCTATCTTATGGGATGTTGTACAAAATAATGGATTCCTCTAGGGGCTCTCGGGTTACGATTATATTACAGGGTGAAATGTAATGTAATTATAGAGTATAATAAGTTGATGGGAATTTCGTGGCGTTAAAGTTTAGAACATTTTTAAGTGACAATTAATTGAATGCTTGCAGGGACTCGGAATTGCTAATTACTGATGGAAGTACCAAAAAAATGTAAGCGATTCTTTATCATAACGAGTGTTTCTTAAATTTTGCTGATGACCTCTGCTCTTTTTTTAGTTAGGTGGATTTTTATTTTACAATAATTTCCATTATGTCGATGCACTCTTAATGAGTCTCTTAAGTATCTCGTAATTGGGAATCTTTAATTTAGAGCGATCATATTTTATATTTTTATATATCTCTTCTTTAAGACACTTTTAAATGACAAATGAAAATTCTTCTAATTTATAGAAATCGGATGTAACATTTTTGTAACACGAGGACTTTATTTCCCCATAATTTTATGCTCGTATTAATTTACAATAACTAGAAGTATCTCAATAATCTTCAGTACCATTTAATCCCTCACCGATCATCTTTCTTTACAACAATTCCCCCTGCCCTTCAGCAACCTTCAGGTAAAGTTTCAAACCTTGAAGATGATACGGAACAGAAGGAATCTACGGATAATCATTAAGCCTTTGGCACTCCAAATTATAATCCAATTTTCTTACCAGTAGCTCCCAACGCTTTTATGTATTTTGTTTCAATTTTACTTGCTCTGAAAAATAGGGTAATTTAAAAAAATAAAGTATCTTGTAATTTGCAAGAGCATGGTATCTCTTGAAAAAATTTTTAGGATGCAATCCTGGTTTTCTTTCGTACGTTAACAACTATTGGTTTGGACTAGAGAAAATAATAAAGAGTTTCCGAGATACAAACTAACGTCGAGTTATACTCGACATAGGAGCGCAAAGGGTTAATACCATTTACAAAGAATAATTCTTAAACTCTGCAAATAATTATCTCCTGAAGCTCGATCGCAAAATCAGTGAATCTCAGAAGATAGTAATTAATACGAGAAAGGATATCACCAACGGTCCGATTGGTTTCCGGCTACCAAACAATCTTCCATTCTCCGTATCCACTCCCTCCTTTTTTTTTTCTCCCGTCGACTGCATCCGGGTAAATTGCATCTCGATCGACCCAGTTTTTATTTCAATTTGTCGTGAATTTATGTGCGAATTATCGGGAAGGAACGTAGAACGAAGAGGTGAAAGGAAGGAAGAGGAAAGAGGCCACGACGACGACGTCGTTGACGACGAGATCGCGGGGGTTGGAAACGGAGAACGATTTACTCGCGTCGTTTCTCGGGCGTTCTCGCTAACTACGATTCAATTTGCATTTCATCCAATAAATCCCATACCCTGCCACTGGCCTCACACGCCGCCATGTTTTCTCGTGAATTCTTCATCCTCTTATTTTACAGGCCTCGAATAACCTGGAAATTCGCGTGGTTATTACGTATCGCTCTCTCTCTCTCTCTCATTCCATCTTTTTCATCCCCTCGATGGAATAATAGGAATGATCTTACCTCAGAGGTTTCATTTTGATCTCGAACGTCCCTCGATAATTCACTCGAGAAGTTGCTTCGTTTCTGAATCTTTTCTACGACAACGGCAGCTAAATTCGTGTTGCCTTGCTTTTGTGCAAGCCTCCCTTTTGAAAGTTTTAATGGAATTGGATTCTTTTCATTAGAATCGATACGAAACAAGCTGCGTGGGTGGCACTGTGAATGTAGATTACTAATATAACGTGAGATTAATAAAATGGCGTAGAGAGATAATGAAAACTGGTATTGTGAATGTATTTACAATGCTTTTTTCATTTTGATTCACTGGTTGCTCCCATTGGTATTCTTTCTTGCATTCGTCAATTATTTCAAACACACATTCTCCTACGTTCCGTCCTTACAGTTCTATAATAATGATTCGAATTCAAATTTTAAAATGTTTGAAATATTGTACGCTAATCGAGAAAATTATTAATTACATTCGCATGATTTAAGTTTGTATAATTGTAGTTCCAATTACATGTTGAAAATTGAGCTCGTTGGAAGTATGTACTTGATAGCCTATGCAATTAGTTACATAGACTTACGAGAAACTTTTAAAATATATGGTTAGCTTCTATAATAGTACACCCTTAGCACAGAATTCTTTGCAAAAGTATAATGTCACACTTGCAATCGACAATTAAATTATCTTCTTACACACTTATACTTCAATTAGCACTTTGACTGCTGAAGTGTAAAAAAATCTATCAATATATACAAAAGGCGTAAATATACGTCCTCACACATCCAGTATATACGAAAGGCATAAAGTTACCCTTTCTGCGTTTCACAGAAATAAGAACTAATTTCCGTTCCCTCTTAAGAAGACCAAAGTCCAAAATTCTCCTTGAAAGCTTCAATTCACCTTTTAATTGCAACGACCATTAGAAAATATCGTCGATTGATAACAGCACCGTATGTTATCGATACCATTTCATCGAGCAGCACTCTCTCCACGTAGGGAGTCTTCTAAGTTACGATCCTCCAGCCAGCTCGTAGATTCGTATCGCGTAAAAGGCGCGTCTGACAGTCCGGAAGATGATTGCTTCTGCCAGCTCAGCCGAAAGGAGCCACCGTGGCAAAAAGCCTGGCAGGTTCTTCCGCTCGAACGAAGCATCGAAACGCGATCCCGAAACGGCGGGGGTTGCGTGGCTTTCCTCCCTACGCGATTTTCAGGGGATTTCGCTTTGATTTTATCGGCTCTCTGCCTTGCCGTGAGGATGCTGCCTCTATCTTCCGACGCGTTATCGATGTCGATGGAACAAATTTCGAACCGCACCGATTACACGGACCTTGCCTTTCGAAACTTCAAATCGCTCTTACATATGGTGGAGCCTTTCGTTCACGACTCGACGGATAGCTTCTAATCGATTTCTTAATTATTTTCTATGTATATATTTTTTAATTATTTTATATTCCTTCATCGTTTGGTTAATGCTCCTTGGAAGGATTCTGGAATACGTCATCGTGGTGCTAAGGGTGTAATAGGCACCCTAAGGGTTTTAAAATATTGTGAGGAACTGCAGGTGAAATTCGTAGAATAAAAGAATCGTAGGATCACTGAAATGTATCAAATTTGTTCAGTTACTTAATAACAATGGACGTGATATCTCTACTGGGTATAATACTTCACTGTCAGTTAACATCCGTCTCAATTAACAGATTAATTACACCTTCCATCCGAACGGTACATATGTCATTCACAATACCATTTGGTAAAAATAACAGAAACGTCGATTTTTATATACTTCAACACCTTCCAAACCATAAATTTCAGTTTCAGCCATCCGTTCGAATGGCACTGGATAAAAGTAAGCAGTAATAAATGGACTATAATATCAACTCATCCCCCCAATACGTATACCTCGTCCTCTTTTTATATTCGTGAATTTTATTGTACCGTAGCATCAGAAACAGTTACCGAAATGCGAATTTTCCATTTGTCATACGTTAAATTAACTTGTATGACAGAAAATCGAGCTTCGCTTTTAACGAATCGAAATAGGCACAGAATAAAACATTAAATTCGTTAAGCTTATTCCAGTTAACAATTCCCAATGAAATTTTATTTCTCTTTTTGCTCTCTCTTCCTATATATATTCAACACAGTCTTTAACGTGGTTTGCCTGTTAGCAGAGATTTTTTTTTCCTCAGATTTCTATATCTTATCGTAACATTTCAATTCTAATCCCTTCCCGTCCGTCATGAAATGCGAAAGGGGTGAGAATCGTGCGATAAAAAGCGTCGATGCGAGGACAATTGCATTTACCGGTACGATCGTGCATCGTACATTCCCCTGGCGATGAATGTTGCCATTGGGACGTAACGTTGTTATATCCCGTCGACAAGTTTCGTTGTCGCATCGATGATGAGCCATTTCTTGCCCCGATTTTTTGAAAGCCATTTTCGTGTGAAACGAGTTTCGTCGGGCGAAACGCCAGAGCAAAATCCGGACGGATCGAGCTGCCGGGAGCAGTTTTGAGTCGTACGAAATGCATCCTGATCTGTCGTTATGGGCTTTTGTCGTATAGAGATAAAGAAATTGACAGGTGGCATGATTTTTTACTTTCGTGGACTCGAATCACTCTCGAAACCAATTTACTGGATGGATTAATAACAAAGTTATTGAGACGGTCGAAATGACTGTTTCTCAATTTTTCAACTGATTCTTCAAATTAATAAGAGACGTTTGAATATTCTAATTTATTTGAAAATTAAGATCACTTAATAGTCAATCATAAGAGTAAACACAAGGAGGAGACATTAACACTAGATTTACGGAGCCAATTTGGCTCATTCAAAATTTGATCACGATATATATATATATAACACATTGGTTGGCTAGTTTTTTAATAATAAATCGTTCGTTTAAATTGAGTTGAAACTATTTCCTTTGCAAAAAGCTTAAATTTTCTTGTATGAGTCAAATTGGCTCATTCCAGAAAAATAGTGTTAAGAATAAAATTGTCGCTGCTCGATGTTTTCCACCTTCAGGCATATAAATGTTATTCAAATTTTTCTACGTAAAGTTCAAATAACAGATTAATTTTCTATCTCGCCGTTGACTTATAACGAGAGAAATAAATTAATTTTCGAAAACTAAATTAAGTGTCTAACTAAATTATTCCTTATGGTACAAAAAATTGTTGAAGGTTCTTGACAAATACGAAATAACGTGAATTAGGAGTAGTTAGCGAGAGTAGGTAATTGGTCTCTCACACCGATACAACAGCATTTTACCTCCAATTTGGTTTGTTCTAGTATGAGTGGAACGATGACAGGGGTGGTTTGTCGGTAGAAAAATGGTGGATGGTAAAATGGGCAATTTTTCTCTCCGTGTGAGCCGTCGAAGCCGTGCGTCGAACATTTGCAAACACGTCGATTCGCCGTCCAGCGTATACTTCGACGGGCGTTTTTCCTCTTCCGGCTTGAAGTTATGAATTTTTGCGTGCACCGAAACGAAAATCGTTTCCTACGGCCTCTAGTCGAGCGAAATAGAACGTGAAACATTTTCCTCTGTCGTGAAAAACAACGCTTTAGTTTTATTGCGAAAAAAAGCGAGAGGGAGAAAGAGGGGTGAGAGGAATTTTTGTCGCGTTTTATTTCGTCTTTCCATTCGACGCGAATCTTTCTCCGTCACGCAAAAAGATAGTTTTTCAAATAGGCAGAAATAGCTTCCACGCTATAATTTACAATTTATAACGAAATTAACCTCGCTATTTTCTTATTCGGTTCCTTGAATGATAAATAAGATATAAAGAAATTAAGAAATACAATATTGTATAATAATCACAGAGAATTTTAGAAGAATTTTGAATAATATGTTTATTGTTGTATAAATTCGAAAAATGTTAATCAGTAAGTTACTTCAGTAACAATTTACTTACCTTCTCGAAGAATTTCCAATCCGTTTATTTTCTCGACCAGATAAATGTACTATTTTCGAATTTATACAATACTCTTTTACTTCCTACCCTTTTGCGCAATCATGGAAGCCGTTTTGCTCGGAATAAGGACGATTAGAAACTTTTTTAACCCATTTATCTCCGTGAAAGCATTTCGAAAAAAATAAATTAAGTTTCCCGAGCGAGGAGGAATGGAAAGGGGGATGGAAGGGGTGAGCGAAAGAACAACGAAAGAAGGAGAGATCGCCGATGCAAATTTCACCCTTGGGCCAAGGTAACATTCCGTCCTGCTCTATCCAGAAGGGCCGTTTGTCGTTTTCTATCTAGTTCTCCTCTTCTAATTTCACCACGGAAGGACGAATATCACCGTCGAGAAGTTCCACGATTTCTTAATGCTCCTGGATTTGAAGGACGACGACGATCTCCTTAAATGCAAGACAAATGTTTTTCACAAGATTTATACTAAATTCTCTCTCTCATTTGTTCATTTCTTTTTTCATGCGATGTTTAATTGTAATCGACGAAATATAGAAATTAAGGGAAATTTGTAAGCATTTTAAAAATTCTTAAGTACATGTGATTCAAGCGATCGGTAAGATGGTGCTCTATCAACGATGTAACAACAGTTAGAGGAAATGTGACGTACTTTAAAATGGAGAAAAAGGTCTGATGATGATTAACGACATTTTCAAACATCGCAAATTGTAGGGTGAAGTGTATGTATTGGTTGCACGTGCACTTGATACGATGCTGGACCTCATTAATCATTGTATCCCTTGAAAAGGGTCCTCGGACGGCTCGAAACGCGAAGCAGGGCTTTATAGACGAGAACACGAATTCCCATCTTGGCCGTTTTACGAGTTTCTTCTTACAGTTTTATATTTTTTCTTCCCGCCTCGCGGTACTCCTTTTTCCAAACACTTCCGCCCTTATCTTTTGTTCCAGTTCGATCGTTTTACTCTCTTTTTCTCTTCTCTCCCTCTCTCTTTGTCTCATGGTAGTTTCCACACTAGCAGGTATTTCTCCCACGTCACTATGATCGAGCATTAATCAGTGTTTCGAGAACTTTTTCGCCGCGATGTAAGTCATTATTCATTCATACATCAGTTTCATTGCGATGCTTGAACTTCAACATCAATTTATGGGGTCAGCATTCTTGCAGAAAAAGTAGAAAATTCCTACCTCCGTGCAACGTCTAATGTCATTACTTCGTATAAATTATTCCTGGGGGATATTTTTGATCAAATTATTTTTCAAGTTCTTCGTTGAACTTTGCTGTCTCGAGGAGAATCTATTTTAACGGTAAATCTTCTGCTTTAGACATTCGTCTGATTTAATGCTAGAAATAAGTAACATATTTTCCTCAGCTGGTTTGAAATAGATTTCCATTTATTAAGGAAGACGTATGAATTCATCAAACAAGGAACGTCGATAAAGAAAGATTATTCTCTTATTTCTGTACACCTGAATAGATCTCATGACGAAAAATAACAACGAAAAACAAATTACTACAGAAAAGCTCAACAGTCAGAAGTACAATCAATCTCTATCAAATATTAACAACCCCCTTGTCTTATCTACCACAACGTTTTTACCACCATCGACAATGAATCTCTAAAATCTCAACTTACCGTAACCCTCCAACATCAGTCCTCATAAACACTACAAAATTACTTTACCCGCGTGCACACAACCCCAAGCAAATTACTTCCCACTTCAACCTCCCTCCCCAATAAACCCAGAAAAACAAATACAACCACCCCAAACAAACAATTCGGTTTCACAGTGAGCCCGACGAACGAAATCCCCGAAAACAATCTCCAAACAGTCTCTCCTTGCAGATCCCCGAATCCTTTCGCCCAGCAACCCCTTCAATCCTTCTGAAATCGCTGGATTAATTTAGCCTACCTGTCTCTGGCTTTCGTCGCTCAACGATTGTCTTGGAATTAGGGGGTTTCAGTCGTGCATAAATCGCGACGAGGACATTCAACGGCTTATCCATGGCGCAACAAGAGAGGGATAGGAAAATGGGGTGAGTTCGTTCCAAGTGCGGACAAAAAAGGAGTAGGGGTAGGTAAAATCGGTGCACGACGTCGTCATCCGGGCATCAGTAGCTCGACGAGAAACAATGCCAGCCCTCTTTGGGATGTGTAACAGGGAGAGGATGTTGCACGGCCGCTTACCTCGAGGACAATGAAGTTTATGCGGCGCAGAATGCCGTTATCTTATGACGACGCGGAGGATTAAGTTTCAAGCACCGTCGGAGCTTGCACTTCGCGCCTGCTTATGGTGCTCAGAACCGTATTCGCAGCCGAGTAATTCTCCCGCGCTGTTTTTGCTTTCCTTGCTCTCCTTCTCGCGGATATTACCAGTGTGATAAGCGGCGGTCTCGCGACACTTGTATCGTGCAACGGTTCTTGCGTTTCTAGTTTGCAGTTTTTGAGGAGTTTATGGCACTTGCGTTTCTGTAAATTACTGCCCGAGGGGTGGAAAGGCTTGTGGTATGGTGTTTTGGGTTTGGATAGCTTGAAAATTCATCTATACTTTCTTGGATATGATTGGAGGATTTAGAGGTGACATTTTTGAACACTAGATTTACGGAGCCAATTTGGCTCATTCTAAATTTGATTACTACCTATATAATGTTAATGAATTCTCTCGGCAATTAGGTTAGAATGATACAACTGGGTTTCTTTGTAAAAAGAGTTTTTTTTAATTGTCTACAGGTTTCTATTTACAATTATTTACAATTCTCACCTGTAAAAAGAGAAACGACATTAAATGTCAATTTTTCCCTAATTACTTTCTCTATAATTGTTTGTAATTTTAACACAATAAATTGCTTCTAATTGAATCGTTGCACATGTTCGCTAGCGGTATTTCCGAGACGAAATTTTCGGTCATTCTTCGTCTTCGAAATCCTCAATGAAGATTTTGAGACTTATCTAAAAATTCCTGGATCGGTAAATACATATAATTTAAAAATAGGTTTAGTCCTCAAAGTTGTAGTTACGCGCCGATTTCGCACTTTGAGGACTGGAACTGGCTTTATTAATGTCAGTTTAGTCCTCAAAACACTCATTGAGAATTTTGAGGTTTCCATTTGAATTAAAGTAATTGTTTAATTGTCGGTTTAGTCCTCAAAAAACTCATTGAGAATTTTGAGAATTAGGTTTAGATTTTAATTATAATATTTTTGAGGATTTTGAGTTTAATATCTCAGTTTAAATAATCAAAAAACTCTTTTTTCATCCTCAAAATCCTCATGGAGACTTTCTGAGAACTATATTCGCATTCAATTGTAGGCGGCAAATTTCTACATCAAAGAAATGAGGACTTTGGAGACTTAAAAATATACTAATATTTCGACTCGGGTTCTCTTTTTGTGTTTTATGTCACATCCGTCTTTCTATCCATCTTCCGCTATCCGTGCGCGGGATAATTCAAAAGAGAGTACCCCGTACTTTCTTTACACATATATAATATTTAGGATGGTTAACTTATGATAATAAATATTTCATTTAAATTGATTTGAAACTATTTTCTTTGCAAAAAACTTAAATTTTCTTGTATAAGTCAAATTAGCTCACTTCAGAAAAATAGGTATATCAACGTCCGTAAATCTAGTGTTAAGAAAAATATTGGTTAACAGTATATGATTTATTACCGATATTTCTTACCGATTAGTCACGTGTTAGTCTACCTTAATTTTCATAATTTAAAATTGGAACCATGGACTTAATGAACACTCCGATCAAGGGTCTAATTCTTATTAAATTAAACAACAAACCAATCTCCAACGTTAAATCCACTCTCCTAACTGAAAGTTTAAATTTACAATCATTAAATCTCTAGTCACGTCCGTTCTTCCTCCATCTTGCAACGATGTCTCCTGAAACAGATGCAACTCCAAGTCGGAAATGCATCCGTGTTCTTTTCACGGAAACTCACAGTCGGACCTGTTTCCGAGTGTAACGAAGCAACTCGCGGAGAGCTCGATCTTTCCCCGTGTAAAAAGTTGTTGGACGTTAATGGCTCGGTAAAGATTACGGAGGAGCAGAGCTCGTCACGAAAAGGGAAGGATAGAGTGCCGTTACTCCTTGCAGCGAGATGCACCGATATGTACCATGGCTCTGTTGAGTCTCCGTCCAGGGATTTCAAGTTTTCGCTGAATTATGCATGATCCTTTCCCTCCCTTCTATCCTTCTTCAGTATAACCACCGACTAGCCACATCGACTGTACTTTCGTCATGGCTTATTTAATAATAACGATACTTTCCATGGTGTGCCTCTTATCGACGTTCAGTCGTTTGTTACTGATGCGGCGTACTGCTAAATGCAACGGCTAAGGGTTGGGGGAGTGTCGTAAAACGTCAGATGAAATCGCACCACCGACTTTTTTTCTTGGTACTTTCTAAGCAATTAAAAGTCGTGGAAGGTGGCTATAAATTTGATCACTTTAAAATGGCACAGTTGTACGAATGCAATTAAGGAGAACGACCCTTCTGAGAGGGAAGATGAATCTTGGTTTTTTTGACGGAGAAATGTATATGTACTGGTGGAGAAGTTTATTGTGGGAGAAAGACAATTTATGTAGGGTTGTTTTGGTTATAATTAAATTTTTTAATGCGGATTTACGAATGTAACGAATTTTTTATTTCGAAACTTATTTTGAAGTCTACTTTGAGGAAAGATCTCTATATTTGCTGTGATTAAAAATATTTTAACCCTCAAACAGATAACTATCAATACTACAAATAATGATAATAATACCAAGCTCGTAAAAGAGTGAAATTTTCCCCAAAAACCTTCTGATTTCATGGGGAAGTTAGTTAAATTTCGTGAATTACAATCGAGTTGAAAATTTATTACAGAATATATGTATAACAAAGAACCATGGAACATTTTATGTCTGACCATCAGCGTAACAAACGCGAATTCTCTTTTATCGTCCAATCGTAAAAGATTTCAATACAGTTGCAGTCAGATTGCTAAAAAATTCAATCGCCATAGACCTTTGGCTGGATTTCGAGGCGGAATTAACCTAATGGATTAACCATGTAAACGCAGATTCGAGCACGAGAGGAAGATCGACGATAAACCGAGCGTGTCGTGTTGTACCAGACACACGTGTGCATCGGTTCTACACCGTGGAAGATAAAAGATCCTTTCCAGCTTTGCAACGTAACACTTTGCCGTCGATAAACTTGCTATAGCTTTAAGAGAAGTCAAATGGAAAATCCTGTCATCTTTCGTTCGTTAGAATTTAAACGGACTTCCGGTCAGAGGACCCTTACAGAAATTCACCGACGGTTTTTCTAGTCAGTAAAAAGTCAAAGGGAAACGATGGTTTTTACCGTGCTTTCGTTTGCCGATTAAAAAGGATTTCGATGTTGGAAGGGTAAATTTTTTGGAACAGGGGAAGATCTTTTTTTCTCTGGAAGTTTTGATCCGATTAATTATCGTATGGCTTTTTAAAGGGAACGATTGATGAATAGTGATATTGGAGATTAAAATTTGCATTTGGCAGGGTAAAAGAAGGTTTTTTTAAAACATTTTAAATTAAAGAAAGATTTCTCAAAATTTACGCTTTCTCGGAATTAATTAGCGGAAAGAGCTGTAGTTTTGATGCGTGTAGTATTTTGCATTCTGTAGGATTTCTTCAAATTTTCAATAAAGCTAATATTGCGATTTTAATGTCATTGGAAGAGGGAGTGTTCTTTTATATCGTTTTTTATTCCTATTTTGTGCTTCTCTCTGTGTTTGCGATTCAGCTTCTCCTTTTTTTGAAGAACGCGAATTTAATAGATTCCGATAATTTGCAATTTGTGGAAAAGATTCATTAAGGTCCATTTATTCCTCGTAAATATCGTTCCATTTGGAATTTTACAAAGCTGATATAATATTGGTTTATTCAATACTTCAACATTCACATTTGTACGTGTAAGTTGTTTTCTGGAGATGAAATTATAAAATTGAAAAATTCGCAGCACCTTCGAAAAGAGGTAATTTCTACATAGATTGTTTTTCTCATTATTCTTCAAAGAGATGCAATTCTCCTTTGTCCGATTAATGTAATATTTTATTATGAATGAAAGAAGTGCATTTACGTCATTAAGAGATTCTGAGAAACGGAATATTAATAATTTCATTGTCATTGTTTTTCAAAGATAATTATATTCGTCATTGTTGTAGTTCCGCAGTAAGTAATGAACTTTCTTTCTCTTTTTCCCAACTCTGTAGCTACGTCAAAGAACCACATAAAAAAAGGGAAGGAGTTGTATACGTACAGAGGGAATCGAAATCAAAAGAATTTTTCGACATCACTGATCTTTCTTCGAGCATGAAAGCAATTTCATATCAAGCACAAACGTCACGATAACATTTTCCAATTTTCTCGAACAATACATCGCCAGAAAAAAAGTCGATGGCGTACAAAAATTTGTCCGACAAACCGGCTATAAAATGGTAAACTCTTTCGACGAAATAGAACACGAATGGGGTATTTTTCACGTTCAACAATCCTTGCATTTCTCTATCTTCCATTTCTTCTCTCCACAGTAATCTTTCGATTTTCATTCCAAAATTTCAACGAAAAAAAAAACACATACAAAAAAGAGACAAAAATATTCAAACACCATTTTAATCTTCCTACTCAAAAACCCTCAATCATAAATTTCTACATTACCCAAGAAAAATCTTCCGAAACAGTTAAAACAAATCAACACGACGCAAAGGCCATCAAAAAATGTTCACCTCAAACATTTTCACAGCCAACTAAAATTCTATCATTATTCTCATACCTGCTTATAAAAACACTCTCAAACAGCATAAAATCCGAGTCTTAAGCCACGTTATCCCATCCTCAACGATTTTCATTCCCTTTTGCCCTCCTTCCACTTCGTCTCTGCCCATTCTTTCTACCGTTTGGATCGGAACACACGAAAACCGGGGGAAAATAAAAAGGGGAAAAAATGGGGCTTTGCACCGTTAGCGCGAAACCAGTTTGGCAGGTCGAGCCGGTATTCGAGTATCCATAGGTACTCTTAATCGCTTCGATTTGCAGCGATGAATGCGCCACTGCGACAAATTGCTAGGATCACGTTCGAATGCAGCTACGTTCCGCAAATCCGCTTTCAAACGTTTCGACGAGCCGGCGTGCGCGAGGGTAGAATCGAGAGGGAGGGTTAAAGAGAGAAGGGTAGTGAGGTCAAATGAACAGAAAGAAGGGAGAAAGAAAGAGAGAGTTGGGGACACGTGAAAAAAATTCAAAAATAACCACGAGGGCGTCCATGTGGAATCGGACTCATCATTTTTGACAAACGATTTTTTTCGTTTTCCTTTTTATACTACCTGTGTTTTTTTTGTTCCTTTTTTTTTCCTACCCGTACAGCACGCTTGTTGCATCTCGTTCGAGCTTGCGCCTGCTGTTATCACCCCGGTTTGCTGATTCACGCGGGGAATTAGTTTTCACTATGCATGGTTAAGTAAGGAAGCTTTTAACACTTCGTAGATAAAAACTCGCTTGTTGTTTGATCGACGAGAAATTCAAAATCGCTTGACGTTTTCGTTCAGTCGCTGAGATGACTTTCTATTTAATTACGAATCATTCGTTCACCCTATAACTCTTTGAAGCACGGTGGGGTGAAAAGTGTCCCACCTCTTTGATACGTGAAGATGCATGGTGGGACATTTTTTGTCCCACCTCGAAAATTCATATTATTATATAACTTTGTGAATAAATATAAACCAGTTTTATCCAATTAAAATTTTTTAAAAAATGTCTGTGCAACATTGGTCATTTTATTTTTTGAATTCCCGTGCCTCAAAGAGATAAAAGAATCATAATTATTTATACATTGTTCAACGAAGGGTACATTGAATGATTCAATTATAAACAATCTTTAAAATCTCTACGCTTTAATTGAAAAAAGTATCCTTCTCGTACCAAATTAAGTTTATTAAAAGACTTCCAGCAGAAGTCTGAAACTACCACCTACTTTCATTGTCCCCCTTTGAAATTTCATGTTTCCTTTCCCGCACAATGGAAAGAAACACCTCGAAAAGTGTGACTTTCACGTACTGTGGATTTTCAACTGCACCGGATTCCTGAAACTATTCTACAGGCCAGATATAACGAGAACCACCACCCCCTTTGAGCGCTATCCTTTCGAGAATTACTCGGCAAACTTAACGGTGCAATATTTTAAGAAGCTGTCCTCCTCCGAGGGCCATTTTCCTGCAGCTTGGTTCTCTAGTTAGCGACCACTTATTCGCATTACCGGCTTTGCTATTACTTACTGGCACATTAACATGGTGGCTCGTTAGCGCGAATATTCAAGTTCGCCACATTGCGAGAACACCGCGCGGAAGGCCCGCGGCGTTTTCATCCCCTTTGGACCGACAGTGAGCGGTCCTATCTGTTCTTGACATCCGGTAAACTCTAGTTTCCTTTTGTTTCTTATTTCGTCTGACGGTTTTTACTGTGCCTTTTCTGCTTCGACCGCTGAATATGAATACTTTAAGGTTGTTTTTTCACAAATTGAGTTGGTATCTTGTAAACGTTTCGTTGATCGTGCAGTGGTTGATCTTTTGAGTGGATGGTTTGCTGGATTTTTAGGCATGCAGTGTCGTTATGGTGAATTTTTATTTTTATTTTAATTCTTTCGAAGTTAGCTGTGGTGCTCATTATGTTCATTGTTTGAAATGTATTTAGAACAGTCGATGATTTTTTTTGTGGTATCGTGTAAATTTTATTCATTCTCGAATTACATATTGGGATAGGTTCGGTTTGGAATTTTAGTTTAGAACGATGTTTCGAGACGTGGTCGTACTATCTAGTATTTCAAAGGGCACGCAAATGTTTTCAAGTGGCGGTTAGTCCGAAATTGGAGACGATGAGTGAAGCTACTGGCACTAGTTAACAGCACCTCCTGTGCAAATAAATTTTCTACTCTGTAAATTTCCTCTCAGACATAGTCTAACATAAAGTAATTAACATACGTGAAATTAGAAGCACAGCATTTATATAATCAAATTTTCCATAACACCCTACTTCTCTTCCCTTTTGTTTTCATAATAAACAAATTGTAATCACGCTCTAATTTCTTCAAAGACGCAGGAGAAAAATTAGGCCAATCGTCATCCTTCATTCCCTAATTTACATATTATCAATGTTGCATCACCACTATTGCTCCATCGACAACATTACAGCATTATTCCCTCGATAAGTGCGAAAAAGACCGGTATCTTTCTTTAGTGAAATATGAAAAAAAACAGTTCGCAAATTCTTAACACTAGAACTACCAAACCAGTCAAAATGACTGGTACACAATTTTTTCAAAAAATTCTCGAAGTTTATATAAGAGTCATAGAATAAATATTCTACGTCTATACCAATAAACATAAATCACCCAATTGATCAAATTTTCCGCCGCTTGATTACCCCTTTTTCAAAGTACTTATTTAATTTATTAAAATATGTTGGATTTAACGCCGGTAGTTCTAGTGTTAAGAAGCCATTATTAATCTTCCTTTTTAACAGCCCTACTGTGAAATTTTAATTTACATATTTCCAACGTTAGACTACCACCGTTGCTCTATCCACAACTTTACAGAATTCTCACCTCGATAGAGTATGAAAACAATCGGTACTTTCCTTCGTTACAACCGAAAGTGAAAAGAGTTCGTAGATTTCTAAGAAACAGTACCTGCATGTACTAGAACGCACTCGAATGCAACATTCGTTTACTTTCTCAGGATGAACACTCGTCCTCATCCTTCCTTCTGGTGGATGCCATTTTCAACCTTTCTTACTTGTGCTGGCTCTACCGTGAAATTATAAACGTCCGTGGAAATGTGCACCGTGTACATGCATTTTATATGAGGCCATGTGGAGCCGCTGTTACTTCGTTCGGGCTCACTTAAGGGATGAAACGTGCGCGACCGTAATTTTTCAGTACACACGCTAAGACTCTACAAATGTTGCACTCTGCGAAATCAAGAAGCCCGAGGATGGCTGGAATTCCTGCAGTGTCGCATCATTTTCACGGCATTCCTCATCGTGCTTAGTTTTTCGCGATTGTTGCGTCCCTGAGGGTTACATGTTGGTGAATTTTTAATTCGAAGATACTCAACTTGTTTGCTGATTAAATATTGGATGTTGGTAGATGCAGGAATTGGGAAATTTTTATCTTTCAACATTAACTGTATTGACACTTTATGTGTTACTATTTTTACCGTGTTTGGTGATTTTATTATCAATTACTTATTGTAATTATGAAGGTAAAGAAATAGTGGTGGCCGAACAGTTTTTATTTAACTCTTTGAGGCACAGTGGGATGAAAAGTGGCCCACCTTTTTGATGCGCGAAGATGCATGGTGGGACATTTTCGGTCCCACCTCGAAAATTTATATTATTATATAACTTTATCAATAAATATAAACCAATTTTATTCAATCAAAAGAAGAAAAAAATGTATGTGCAACATGGGTCATTTTATTTTCAGAATTCCTGTACCTCAAAGAGTTAATTAAGTAGAAAATATGTACACTTTATTTTCCGCTTATTTAACCGTGCAGGGTACAATTAGTGTTAATTGGTACTTGAAATAATTTTAAAATATTTTTGGTTTCTTGAAATATTTTTCTAACCATGAGAGTTTTTTTCTGTTTCAGATCCAGCCAGTTGCTGCTAAGTCCTCGAAGCCGAAATATAAAAATCTCACCCCACCAAGTGTACTGGGACTCCACAGAAGGGTAGTATTAAGTAAGTAATACCCCTTTCTCTCTCCATTTGATTACTCATCAGTGATCGTTACACAATTATCACCTCTCTCATTAATCTCAGCAAACATTCTAAATTAAAATAGAGTTACTAACAATCCATTCTCCCACTTTCACCAAAATTTCCCACTTAGTTTTACTGTTTCGAAAACTCTACTATAGACTATCCAACAAAATTCATTCAAAATTCCCACATCCCCCAAACAGATCCTTAATTCCTAATCTTTCTTTCGACGTTAAAACAATCTACTAAGTTTCCTGAGAATCTGCACGAGCTTAAAACCCGATAACAAAACTCGTCTCTCGTCGGGATATTAATGCTCGCGCGAAGACGGTTTTAATAAGTCCGCGACGTAATGAAAACCATTCATATAAAAGTTTCCCGCGGAAAGTGACGCTTTAATTGAACGCGGCCGCGAAGAGGTCTCAAGATCCTGGCCTTTCCGCGAGCCCTAACCCCCTTCTACTTCTTTCTTACACCATTCCGTAACAAGATGTCAGAGATTACCCGTTTTCTCGCTTCTTTCTCGTCGTGTCCGCCATTACTTTTATGCCCCTTCGTGACTTTCATTAAAAATTTTCCGTCCGTCGAGAGCGGTGCCACGGTCGCTTCCTGGTGAACGTTTCAATTGATATTGGAGAACGGCATTGAATCGGGAACAAAGGGACGGAGTATCACGAGGTACGTCGATGAAAATCCACTGGTTTTTCTTCTTGGCAATCGTGCCGCAAGGAATTAAGGGGTCGGTGCATTTAAATTGGAGGTGTAAATGCGACAGAATGGGGAGAAAGATTTTTGTGAGGAATATCGAACCATTGAACTTATAGGATTATACTTAGGGAACTTTTTAATTGCGTTTACAGATAGAAACGGGTTATTAATTCATGTAGTCGACGTTTACGAGGTGCTCTTGACGTGCAATTAAATTTTTATAGATTACTTATTTAGATACGACTTGAGAGTTCTGATTCGAGTTTGTAGAATTTGAATTTTTCAAGGGTTTGCTTTCTTCCCGTATCTTGGATGAGTTAGAATAAAATTGTAATAGGTGATGGAACTAGGCGATGTTAATCCATTATGTTATTTATGTTGGTGTATAAATCGAGCTTTTGATATAATTTATTTATGAATGAGGAAACAGCTGAAAGTAATGCATGAAGTAGGAAATATGATTAGTTAATACCAAGTTAGAATGTAACTTATTATTGTACAGCTAGCAAGTTTTTGATAGGACTTCTTTAATTAATTATCGTTCAATAATAATAAATATCCTTGTCATTTTAAGTATAAAATTTGCAGTAGCTAAACAATTAGATCTGACCATAAAAAAAAACTTCTATATAGTTTCAAACACATATTAACTAAAGCACCCCATCACACACTCATCAAATTGTCCGAAAGTGGATCCACAATATATGTAATTAATTGCTCTGTCACCAACCAATTTTAAACGACTGTAAAAATTTGTTTACTTCACAAATTATCTAAAAATTCCTAGAAACAGCAAAATATCTTATTGCTATACGTTTCATCATACTTTAATTTGCAACAAATTTTGTGAATGTCAAAAATTTGAAAAATAGCCGAAAAGCGTGAACGTGACAAAAATATTCCGGCAATGTTCCGGTATGTGTTAAATTCGAAACGTACGTCGAGATCTCCATTTAACCTTTTTTTCTTACAACGCGGCAGATTCAATTTACTTCACCCCCGGATGACAGCGGCACTCTCGGTGCTTAATCTCATCGTGGTCAGACGACACACGGTAAAAAAAAAGGGAAAACAGGAAGATACGTCGACTTGGCGGAAAATCTTTAGACCCCTTCGCAAATATGTGGACATTTCGCACGTCCTGATCTCTTTTCGTTCGCTCGGTTTTATCAAACCTTTTTCCTCTTTTCTGCTAAATCTCACCCAGCTCCCTTTCTCTCTCGCTCTTTTTCTCACTTAAACCCCTCTGCCTTAACCTTCTTTTTTTCTACCGTGCTTCTATTTCTTCTCTTTTTCATCCAGCCTTTCTCTCTTCCTCCTCCATTTTTCCACAGAATGTTTTCACTTCACGGCCTCGGATTTTCATTTTCTTCATTTTCTACAATCTCGCACGATCTCCCTCGCGCTTCACGCAGTCTTTTTCCTTTTTAATTTCATCTCGCTGATTTCAAATTTTCCTCATATTTTCTGTTTTCTTGGCTTGCTCATCCTTCGACTTCCAGTTCGATTTATCCGTGTCATTCGCCGTTTTTGTTGCTGTCGTGTCCTCTCGTTTCTTGCTTTTTCCATTATTTCCGTCCTTTCGAAGAGCGATACACCACGGAAGCCAGCGGAGTCATTAATTTTTCATCGGTCGTTCCACCGAGCACTGCCAATTTTAGAGGCACGTGAAATAATCGAGCTTCACTGATTCTTCGGCATGGAATATTGCTCGAATTCTCCCTCTTTAATGAATTTAATGAGCTTTATTTAATTGCTTCTACTTTCGAGACTGTTCGTCGCGAATGATATTGAAAGCTTTCACGTTCGCCGATGCTAGTTGAGAAACGTGTTTATTGAATTTTCTAGGTAGGATATTATATTACTTTGCGTTTATTTTAGAACATGGTGAGCTAAGAATTTCATAATATGAAATATGCCATAATTAAATGTGTTTCGATGGGTTAGACTCCACCTCCTATCATTACTGTTTCATAAGAACCGATCGTTTTTCCCTGAATTAATGAAGAATAAAAAAAGCAAGAGAACTTTTTAAAAATAACGATATCATTGTAATTTCTCAAAGAACTCGCATACTTCTTTTCTTTTTTTCGGAATATTTACGCAGTATTTCGAATTTTGTATTTTTAAGTTTAAAGCACTGAATACTTTTTGGAAAGAACAATTTATTATGAGCGATGTGGAAAGTATTTAAACTTTGTATTTATTATATTAATACCTGAGACTTTGCAAACAACATTGAAGATATTTATGAAGTTTCATATCCGATGATTGTTTCAGGTAGTTAATATTTCATGGCTTTTAACACAATCATGAAAGCACAATTAATTTCAATGAGTATAATTCAGAGATTCGTAAGTAATAGGACCAAGAGGTATTACCATATTCATAACGTGATTATAACAGGATTATAATATTCTCATAAATTTTGGAAACTCGCCTGGTGAACTTTCCACGGTTATCGGAGCACCAGAGAATTTGGATTAATTTTGAATTAATCTAATAGAGTTCGGTGACTGTATAAACGTTTTCACTTTCATATTTGCCGTTTGTCCACATGTGCATTTCACTAATCCTCAATCAGGTTTGAGTTCTGCTGTTACTTCGTGTGATACCAAGTGAATACGCCCACTGTAACGCGTCGGTGCTTAACACGTCGACGAGAATTGTTCCCCGTGGAATTCGGTGATTTCTCTTCCGTTTAGATACGTTGAGTCGTTTTTTAAATCTTTTATCCATGTGACTTTACTATGATGACTTTTATCGATGTTATCTCCTTGAATGATAAACCAATATAGCAACAACCTCGATTTCTATTATCTTTTTTATATTTCTACTATTACAAACCGTACGCAACTATAGTGACATTTATTGCCGTTGTTTCATTGAATTATAGGTCAATATAGTTGTATTTCGGAGTTTTAATATCTTTCTAAGCACAGAAGTATAGTAATTTTCACCGATGTTAACTTTTAGAATGATAAATTTTATTTTTCTTTTTTAATTGAACTTTTCCGTCTTTAACACTAAATTTACAGAAGCCGCAAAATTGACGGGTTCCAAATTTTTATGAATATTTCTCAAATTTACAGACAAGCAGTACAGTAGATTTTTAACATGGATTTTACAATGTAGAAGTTACTTCATGAGAGAATTTAAAGGAATTGAAAATATTCCTTGCGGTATTATATTTTTTTACCTTTCTTTTGTCTTAGAATTATAGTATTTCAATAGTTGATTGTCGAATAATTCTTTGATAAGAGCGTCAATGTTAAATTAAAATCTCCAGAGTCTGTTCTATAGTTGAAAGTGCATTTTTTTTTCCTTTTTCTTAAACATATGACGAACAGTGTCGTGTTTCGTGGGAAATATTTTAATAAACACACCTGTGTCCACGTACATGCAGTTCCTTCTTCATTAGCGTGAGAACTTCATTAAATTATTTGCGTAATTTTAATTGTGATGACAAACCGTATTCCTGAATTTTCTTACCTTTAGTGAATGCAATTCCGGGTATGCGCAAGTGCACGCAAAGATGAGTTTTTCGCCGACGACAGAAGTTCCACGTGGCGGTGGAAAAATTTAATTTCCAAAGAATCCTCAGTTGTAGGAATGATGTCAGATATTCTCTATGATATTCGCGACGGCTAGACGCATTTTAAATTACCGAATACCAAAGGATTCAAATAATACTTCTGGTTTCCACCATTTTATCCTGTGGAATGTTTATTCCACGCTGTATATATTTTTCTACCTTTATATTATCTTTTCTTCACAAATTCATTGCTCTTCAGAACACTGGATAGTAGAATTGCACCTGAAATTATAACAATATATTGTATAAATCAAAAGTTATATTAGGGGTACCGGAAAGTAAGCAAAATTTATTTTTTCCTGGCGAAAAACATTTTTTTATTAAAGAAATCTTAAATACTCATAAACAAAATAATTTCCATCATTTTCTAACAGTTTTTGCTAGCGTTAAGGTAGTTGTTCGATTCCCTTTTGAAAAAAGTCCTTCGATTTTTTCTTGAAAAACTTTTCCAATTGTGTTTTCATTTTTCCAATTTTGATTACTTTTCGGTACTCCTAATATATGCATATAAATTCTTAAGATTAACTTAATTGTTTATGATGGAAAAAAGGAGTTTAACTTGAAGAAATAGAATTTGTATGTCGCTCATTGGGAAACGAATGAAAGCAAAACCAGAAAAGATCAATTTAAACGGACCTCAATCATGTGACACGTTTGACAGCCATTTCACCGGAAGTCTATGAAAGAGATCGCACGCAAAAACGCGGGAATACCTGTTGAAAGGACCTTCGCCCAGTTCACGAAGACTCGGCGAAGCATCGAACGACTTTCGCTCTGCCGGGAAGAAACTTTCGGATAAGAAGCCGTCGGCGATTTTGAGGAAGTTCGGTTCTACCGTGAAACTGGCGGGAACGAGGCAGAAATTCGATTACCGCCGATTCTGACTCCGATTCGATACCCTCGCAAAGGGAAACCGGTTGCGATAAAGACGATCTTCGATAACTTTCTTCCATTGTCTCTCAATTTCCAACGTATGATAGATTCGCAATTTTGTGATAAAATATTTAAACTTATTTTTCCTACTATTTATCAAGCGATATTTCAACAATAATCTCATAATTCAATTTTCAACAGATTAAACAGTTATAAATATTTGATATAAAGTTTCTTCATCATCATCGTTCTCCAAATAATCTTTATTCACGTCTCACAAATACGCGTGACGTCGTTTCCCATAAAACATTATTACGTTAACGAGAAAAATAATCCCAGGCATTCAGATTCAGTTGGCATTGGTGGTCCCATTACTCTTTCACCGAGGGCCATATTTCTCAGACGGATTCACGGGTAAGGTAAAGAGAATGCCGTAGAATGGAAGCAACCGTTCTCACGAGCGATAATAAAATTGAATTTTCCTACGGAGGCCCGTTACTTCTCGATATTGGTATCATCACTACACCTACACCATGGTCCTCCACCATAGAAAGATGCTAGGTTGCGGAGTCACAAATTGAACGTCAAACAGGCAAAAGATTAACGTTCCCAATGCATGGGGTTATTATTTACACATCTTTACCTAATTTTCCTAGAGATTAATTTTTAAAAGCCTGTCTCATCCTACTTAAAACTAGGAAAATCTTAGTAAGAATTACATAGACTCTTTGGTTGACTTTGTATATTCTAAATAATTTTTTTTTGACGAGTGGGAGCAGTTACAGTCCGACAACTGAAAGATGGCTAGGAAGCGACGGAATCTCTCATTTTCAATCACCTATTTCCTTCATTTCGTTTTTGAAATCATCCTAAAGTAGACACTCTACATAGCCGTAGCATTTCCGTCTTTCTACTTGTTTGGCTCAATAAATGCAACGTGGCTATCAGAGCTGCATTCTTTTGCTTAGCCAACTTTAGGTTGTCGAACTATATACAACCGCCAATGATTTGTCTCTGTCGTTTGAGTGTCTTTTATCTGCGCTATGACGATGTTTCATCTCGGTAACTTTGGCACTCGATAGATTTGTCTATGTGATAGACTCCATTAATAATAGTGGCTGGGAACAAATACGTGTAGCTGAGGCAAGCAAGTTTATTTGATTGGTCGACACTCCAGCCTGCAGTATATGTTCGTCAGTAATTTTCCTCCGAACGGTACCATTCGTCTGGTACTGTTTCGTCGTGAACAGTTTCGTTTCGTTCTAGGCAGTCGTTAAAATTTCGCAGGATATTCCTCGGTGTCCAGTTGTTCGGCCGCTTTGCAATTATCGACGTCGTTATTGGGAGATTCCCTGTTTTTTTTCCCCCTTTTTTTTTATCTCGTACCATGCGCTGTGATATTACGAACGAAACCATGTTCCCTGCATTAATTGGCTTTTCGTTCCTTTTGACGCTTGAATTTCGCGGTGCATCGGTCGCGTTTCGTTCTGCAAAAAAAAATCTCATGCGGTTCGATGGTTTCGTTGAAAGTCTTGGGCGATTTTTGTACCGATGGTGAAATCACTTGCCTATTATACCTCGCTATTGTGGTTCTTCGATTGGTTTAATGTTTTTGTAATTTTATTTGATAGTTTTAAATTTTCGTATTTATTTTCCTTTACTTTAATATCAAGCTTTTGAAATCTCTGGGGAACTTGAGATGAAGCTGTGTAGAAAAGAAAGGTATGCGGATGGCATATCTGTGTTGAGTTTATCCGAAGCTCAGTGTTATAATTTATGATTAAATTTAAAAAATGTAAATTTCTTAATTTGCATCTTGAAACGGTAATCGTGTCAAGAAGTAACGTTAAATCTTAAAATCGTGCGGCACTCTCCGTTAATAAATGGTCTGCCGATTTGAATACATTTATAACAAATTTCTCCCGCTACAACACAAAAAAATAATATAATATAAAGAAAGTATCTGAAATATCCAAGATATAGCTATCACTGTTATATTTCTCGAATGAAAGAAATCGTCACTTGGTCTATTTCTTCTTAGTTTATTCATTATAAATATCAATTCGCAAAAAAAATCTCAAGAGTGACAAATTCCATTATAAAAGGGAACGAAATCGCCTCGAGATTCGACCATGCAATTTCGGAATGCCTCAACAGGGTTGCGAAAAGTACGAAACTTTAGACGTTGCTGCAACGACGAAGGAATTTCGCAGATGCGGCAGCTTTTTCGAAGCATTAATAAGATTTGAACTTTTTATCGGGGTAACGAGAAGTCCTCTCCGAATTCGTGGATAGCAAGCCTATACGGGACGAAGCGGAAATGGAAAAGTTCCATTAACCGTGCAGCCTTCGGAGGCATCTTGTGTTTATACGAAAAGTTTCCGAACTTCATGCAAATCCACCGCGACGGCGACGACGAAGACGAAGAAGAAGACGACGAGAAAGTACACGACGGGTAGAGCGCTTCGTTACCCGGAATCGTTGAGTATTCCCTGCTCTCTTTCTCTCGAGGGTACACTTGCATTCTCCATTGTTTCGTGAAGGAAATAGAGAAGCAGGAAAGGAAGAACGCGGTAGAACTTCTTCGGCATACTTTCGTCTGGATTAATTAATTGCCCCTTCCATTCTTTTTTTTCTTTACTTTTTTCCATACCCACCCTGAGGGCCCTCTTAAACTGGGGGATGAATATAAACTTGGGATGGAGAAGAAAAAATGAATCGAGACAGGCTAAGTTCGCTACGAATGCGCTCGATGGTGTAATTTTATAATTATGCGATAGTATTTTTAACGACTTTCGTAATTAACGAGGAAAGTCCCGTCGCTACTGCGATTGGGCCTGTGCCAATTAAGTTTTGGGTATGAATGTAATCCGTTCGGAAGTCGGAGAGAATTTTGTGAATAGGTTTCTGTTCTTGAAGCCTCGCAATTGAGGGATGAAGTTGAAACGTATTGAGTTCGGCTGAGGACAGTTTTTATGTAGATACTTGTTTTGCAATTATGATTTGAATGGATGATCGATTAAATTTCTAGAATTATGTTTAACTCTTTCAATATCCATTGACGACGATGATTGTGTCTAAAATTATATCATAAAATGAGGAAACATATTTTATATCGGCAATGTTTTGTGGCACTCGTGACACAATAAATGGAATAGGAAATTTTGAACTTTTCTCAAAACTGGTAAATTGGAAATATCAGGTAAAATTATTTCGTTATCGAAAATCTCAAAGAAATTTTTATTTCTGGAGTTACTTTGAATTATTGCGCATGCAGTCAAAGTAGAAATCGTAGAGGAATTTGTAAAACTTAAAATGTCAAATCTCAGTTACAATGACGACATTAAATAAATCCAAAAAGATAAATCAAACTTCCTTTCAGTTATAACCCAAATGGAAAACTGCACTTTTTATCAAACTTTCATATTTCTCTTATTTTAACAGATGTTTCCAATGAGGTATCGATTTTATAACGCCAAGATGAAATTCCAAAAAAATCTTATTGAGTATCACGTCATTTAAACGTATGTTCATTGCAATTGATTTTATTGAATTAAAAAGAGCTGGTTGGACGTTTTTAAAAAATTATGTATCTTACCTTAGGGCAAATTTTCCAAAGCTCGTGTACCTCTTCCTTTTTAACTCATTTCACAAATAGCTCTCAAAGTCCGTCTGGTACATGCGGCGGTAGACTGCGCAAAGTGCAGACTATGCAGTAGTAACAATGCAACCAGCCGGGTGTAACTTTTAGCGAGACGAATATTGCCCGTTCAGCCTGCTCCGCTTCCATTTTTTCCTTTATCCTTCTCCCGCCACTATTATCCTTAGGGATGAAAAAAGGTCCTTAGTGTCGCACAGATATAATGCGCGGTAATTTACTAAGTACAGAAAATTTCATACGGAATTTCAAACGGATCGTGAACTTTCCCTCAGTTTTCCGTCCATTATTCTTATTAGTTTCACTTGCAAAGAACAAAAGGTATTTCCTTGCACCATTCAACTTGAGAAATCATAAGATTTGATTAAATTTCTAATTCATTTATTATTTATTTCCTAAGTGGAACAGGATTTATGAAGAATGCAGAAAGTAGAAAATACAGAAAAATATATAAATTGTACACAGGTGAACTCGATACGATGTTACGATGTGTTAACACATTATATACGGGTGTTTTGTAACGCTTCATTAAGACTCAAGTGGAAAACTTGTTGAAAAATTTGTACGAGTTTGATTTTTACAAAAAATTAATATAAGCTAGAATCTTCTTTCTCTCTAAATTTGAAAATGTACTTAACTTTTCAAGTCTAAGTAATTACTGCCACGGATCGCCTTTTTTAAACTATCTATGCACAGTCCAAAAAACGTATTTTTACGTGGCCCGCATAAAATGTGTTAATATATAGAATAATAATTTGTTTATTTTATTGATCATGGAATTACAGTGTATCATGTATCATATACTATTCTTGTTGCGAAAACACCATCGTCGAATATTCTACTTGCATATGTAGTATGGAATCCGATATTCAGAACGTTTTTCTTTGCTAACAGGAGCTACATAAACCCGACGAGATTTTTGTTTGCACGTCAACACCGATGTGCCGACATGTCCTTCAGCTTGTCTATGTAAACGGAAGCAGGTTGTCACTGATAAGAATTTCCCTCAGAATTTTTCGATAGGGAAATTGTCAATTTATTCTCGTTACGTTTTCGTAGAAATAACATTTTAATCGAATAACGATATAAATGATCACGTAATTTAATTTTGAACGGGTACATTCGTAAACATAATTATTCTATAGTTATGTAATTTCAAGTTGAAATAATAATTGTTTGAAAATATAGCAGATTTATTTCAATTCGAACTTGACTCTTGTAATTACATATTCCTGCAAGAGTCCGTAGATTATCGCTATCTGTTCGAGAATAATGGAGTAAGATATAATAGTAATTCACAGGCTATTGATACCTTATCTTCGATTATAATTACAAATCATTGTAGTTAACTGGAATATTTGTTCTTCCAGAATAAGTATCTCTATTCACCCAGCAATTTCCAAGCTGAAACCGGGAAACATAAAATATCAAATTATCGGGAAAATATTTCATTTTCTTAAATTTAAAACTGGCCTCAATTCAGATAATTTTACAGAAAGCAAAAAATACCAACACACCGCAACAAATCAAGCGAAATATTCTATAATAATTCCAATCAGAAATTTTCACAAATCGCCGACGATTTGAAAAAACCAAACGCATACAAAAATGCTTAAAAGTTTCTACGCAACATTCGAAGTTCCAGTAAAACAGAAACTTAAAGAAAAAGAAAACGTGTAAATCGTAATAAATCCATATCCCCCGTTTATCACAATCTCCAGCACAATATTTATTACAAATTCCATCATATTCAAGCACGAAATACATAGCACACACAGGCACGCTGGGACACCGTTTTACGAAAATTCCATTTTATTACAGAAAGAACCACCCGCATTTCACCGTTCGCATTTTTCCACCCTATCCTCCAGGATACTCCGATCAGTGCAATACCTTCCGGTAACCGCAATTTCATTCGAGACTCCCCCGCGATCTTCCCCGGTTGAAATTCTTCAGCGAAACGTTGCCGCACGTTCAAAGAGGTGGTGCGTTCACGTGGAATTCGAGGGAGTATCGGATCACATGTGTCACGTGCCTGTGTCTGCGTCGGCGAAAGCGTGTGTGCTAAACCATGCGGACCTGACAGGCACCGTGTCTGGAATTATGTCGTCTAGCCCCCTCGAGGTACATACGTACATGCACGTTGCACGTTTATCCGTGTAAACGGCAGGTTTCTCCGCTCTTCTCTCGTTTTTCCTCTTCGCAGAATGTCAGCGCAACAATGCTCCTGCGAGTCGTGCACGTGCATCCGGGCGAAAAGGAGGAGAAGTATTCCTTAGGCGGGATCTAGTCCTGCAGTGGGTGTCATGTCGGCGTTTTGTATTTCCTAGATGTTATTTCTCTCTCTTGTTGCCATTGGTTTGCTCCGTTGAATTTGTTTAGAGGGTTGCTGCGTTGCTTTGGAGTATTCGTTGGGAGGAAATATTGGCGATGTTGATGGACAATTGGGTGGTTTTCGTGGTGATGGGCGTGTTGGGTGAATTAGTGATTTTTATATTGGTGGTTTTATTGAGGTGTTAGGAAGATGAAGATTTGTTTGGAGTAAGTGTTGAGGAGAAATATTGGTAATGTTGAGAGAGGATTGGGTGGTTTTCGTGGTGATGGGAGTGTTGAGTGAATTGGTGCTTTTGGTAGGTGATTTTCATATTGGTGGTTTTATTGAGGTGTTAAGAAGGAGAGGATTGATTAGAGATAGTGTTGAGAGGAAATATTGATGATATTGACAGAGTATAAGTAGTATATTTCTCTGTCTTGTTGCCACTGGTTTGCTCCGTTGAATTTGTTTAGAGGGTTGCGTTGCTTTGGAGTATTCGTTGGGAGGAAATATTGGTGATGTTAATGGACAATTGGATGGTTTTCCTGGTGATGGGAGTGTTGGGTGAATTGGTAATTTTAGTAGGTGGTTTTCCTATTGCTAGTTTTATTGAGATGTTAAAGAAGGTAGAATTGGTTTGGAGTAAGTGTTGAGAGAAAATTTTAGTTATTGTTTTAGAGTAATTACCGAGATTGAAAGGGTGTTTAAGTCATTTCAGACGAGTTGGTGGATTTTTTTGAATTGGATTGAATTACCAGAATTGGATTATTTTAAAATAGTGATCATTTCATGATAATTTTCTAAGTACATGTACAGGAAGAAGATTTAAATTATAGGGTCGAAAAAATTAATAATCTTATTAGTTTATTCAGCTCTCGAAGGTTTTATGACAATAATTAAAAGAGGAAATGGGATTTGCAAAGAAGCTTGATGGGTTCTGGTTCGAGAGAGTAATTAGAGATTTATGTGAGCTTGTTTTCTTGATACTATAAAAGCTTTTTTCCATTCATCAGTGAAGTAGAATCAGTCTGATGATCGTATTCTAGGGAAGTGTATATTTTAACGTTGCAACTGTACTCTATTTCATTGCGTGAAGTATTTTAGATGATGAAAAATGAATGACTTGATAGAAGTAGTGTTACAATTAGTTCGGCTGAGTAGTGTTGCCCCTGCAACCCTTGCATCTCTAAGGTTAAGTAGATTGCACGTATTGCCTTAATGATAGCAATTTGACGATGACTTGTAGAACTTGTTATAAGAGATTCTACTTCATTTTTATAATAAAATGATTACAGCTACTTATAAAGGTCGTCCTATGATTAAAGGCTATATCCTCCTATGTCTATTAGCCTATTTTGCGAGATGCAGGGGTACCGTTACCTTTCAAGCAATAATGACGGTGCACCGTATTGGAAGATTCTTTTTACGACCCTCGTCTGGGTTTTCACGCGCCTCCTAATCAGCTGTTAACAGTACATGTCAACAGAATGTCACATTCTGTCAACCGAACCTGAAAAATGACAGGATGATATAAAGTCCTTTCTCCAAAGTAGTCTTTCATACTTTTGATTTTCTATTTTCGCAGCATCAGATTTTTCTTAATACCCATACCTCTTGCTACCGTCAGAAAATGAATTTCACTAAACTGACAAGTAAAGGATTTTATAAAGAATTAATAGCATGTCACTGATCAAACTATAAAGTGGAAGTAAAGAAATATTTCATTCGAGAATTAATTAGAAATTATCTCCTCGATATCAATCGTGAAATGTTAAGTTGAAATTTTCAGTCTAATTTCACACATGAACATAGATAATTAAGCATAGTACTTCGAGCATATGATAATTCCATGTACGTCTCACAGTTCTGCAAATTTAATTTCCTTTTGGGACAAAGACCGTGGAAAAATTGCATCGCAGCCGGTCGAGATCAAACGTGAACTAAATGAGGCTTGCTTTTGACATTATGTAATTGAATTCCCTTTTTCATTATCCTTTGTTCAACGGAGCATTATTCGCACGATGGATTTCGCGGATCAGCTTTGCATCAATTGAATTAATTATCCCCTTACGTGAAGTAAAGTTAATCGACGAATCGACGCGACAAATGGAATCATAACGGTGCTGAACACTCGAAGCATTTCTCCTAGTACTTAAAACCGTCCTGGAATACCGACATAAAGTATATAACGTGCATACGAAAAGACTCGACATAGTTTCAACGAGTTAAATTCGGTTTCGTCGAGCATCCAATGGGAGTTTACTCGGAGATGGTGGAATTCGCGCGCACTTCCCGCTCCGCAAAGTGACCGAAGTCGAGTGCAGGGCAAAGCCGGCTGAGTGCAAGAACGTCGCGGAATATTTGGAGACTTGAAGTGCAGTTTAGAACTCGAACGAGCTCGCCTCAAACTGAATTCGCCATCTGCAGCATTGCACGTGTATCTTTGACGAAATTCAATGGAGACTTGGTTCGATTTTGTCAATCATATATATATTTTTTCCTCTGGAAAGTGTCAATTTGAGGAAGGAAATCTTTTCGAAACTATAGCTAATAGTTTGTATGATTTTTTCTTATTCTTTATTTGCAGGAGGAAATATTGTGTTTGCTGTGATCTCGAGGAGGATAAGTGTGGTATTAACCTCTTGCCCTACAATTACCTTTGTGATTGCGTGATCATTATTTAGAATTAAATTGCTGTAGGAGAAATTAATCAGTAATTTTTGACATATCGTATAATTTAACATAACATTAAACCTTTGGGGTACAATTTCTTTTGTGCCTTGACAGTAACTCAGAATTAAATTGTTGAGATAAAAAAGGATCAGTGATTCTTGATATGTCGTGTGATATTAGATAATATTAGTATTAACAAAGTAATTCTATGGTCTCAGATATTATTGATATTTCTAATTCAATAGGTTTTGTAGAATTAAAAAATTTCCTATTCCATTTACCGCGACACGAGTGTTACTTGTTAATTTAAACTGAAGGTTTAATAGGAAAGAAAATAAATTGATCGTGTCGAGTTGCATCAATATCTTCAATTATATAATTTTTGTAGAACGTCAAAATTTCCTATTCCATTTACTGCATCGCGAATTTTCAATCGTTATCACAGAACAAGCAGTTTTTCTAAGTACTTCAAGCAAAATTATTTATTTATCAACTTTTTTATCACGACTTTGTGAATTTCCCTTCTATTCAGATATTTTACCATGAGAATCCTAAACCGATACTCTCTAAATTATATAATATAATAGTAACACGTAGTTATATCTCTGCAATACAACACAATGCGAATAAATTTCCGCCCAGAGGTTCAGAAATCCCCAAAAGGTACGTTTCATAGATTCTCCGTGTCTGAAGGAAACAGTTGCGGTTAAACGAATGGCTGTACATGCTGGATATCGAATCAAGTATCGTAAAGTTGGCAAATTTGATTTCGAGTTCAAATCACGTTTGGGACTGCAGTCTCGTGAGTAATCAAAACCGGTCGAGATTTGGATTCATCGTGTCCCCGTGAAAATCCACGATTCTTATTTGATTCCTCTCTTCCTGCGGCTTAGCGTGACTGACATCGCCGTTGAATTCTTTCGCGTAATACAATTTTCTGTTTGCCAATAACCGTGGATGAGAGGCTTGACGTTTTCGGCGAGAAATGTCACGCTTCGAAACTACTATGGGAGATAATGCCAAGATTTCCTCGGAAAAGTCGAGTTCATGGAATAAAATTAGAGTAAAGTAAGCGGAAAAGAGCAGGGCTTAAAAAATGGACTCGCTAGGGAATAAATTTCAGTTTCAAATGGAATACTTTAATTATGCCTGCACACCTTTTTGCAACCAGATGAAATATTTCATGATAAAGCCACTTATGCTGGAAGAATGTTATATAACTAGAATTTTTGAAATTGTTTGTAATTATGGACTTCTCTTATAAAATCATTTTTGTACAAAAAATTACAATGATAACTTCCATCTTTATAATCTTTATATATGCGATTTGATAGAGGGAATAGAAAATTACATTAAAAAAGGAAGAAGAAAATACAAGATGTCGTCGAATAAATAGTACAACCATCATCGATACCTGTTCGATTGGACTCTCTATACACTTTTTGCGAATAGCAACTCATCAACGCGAACTTCACGATAGTTTCCATCGAGTCCAAAGTTCAATTGCAAGCTGCGCTTTTTAGCCGAATCACTCTCGTTCGTGATTTCATGTGGAGAACGTAGAACGAGCTTCTCTGTCGTCATTATAGTTTCCAATATCTACCGTAGCACCAAGAGCCGTTAATTGCACGGGGCCAATAAATGCAGGGTGCATTCATAGGGAGCCAGAATTGCATCCACGAGATGCACCGTTGCAGTAGAGTGCCGACACGGTTTCCTTTGCCGCGCGATTCATGCTACACTGGCGTTAATTCGATGAAAATTAATTAGCATTGGCCTCTCGCTCTTCTAAGAGCCATGGCGTCTCTTATTCACCTCTGTTCGCTGTTCTCAGATCTTTGTGTTCCTCTACCCAATTTCTCTGTCTCTTCTGGTCCCTCTGCCTCTTTTGATCCTTCTCGTATTTCTGGACTCTCTGTCTCTTCTGGTATCTTTGTGTCTTCTGGTCCGTCTGTCTCTTCTCGTCTCTTTGTCTCTTTTGGTCCTTCTCTGCCATCTGTTCCCTCTCTGTCTTCTAGTTCCTCTCTGACTTCTGGGCTCTCTGCCTCTTCTGGTCTCTCCGTCTTCTGGTTTCTCTATCATCTGGTTTCTCTGTCTTCTAGTTTCTCTGTCTTCTCGTCTCTCTATTTTCTGGTCCCTCTCTGTCTTCTGATCTCTCTGTCTTTTCTGATCTCTCCGTCTTCTGGTTTCTCTATCATCTAGTTTCTCTGTCTTCTGGTCTCTCTATCTTCTGGTCCCTCTCTGTCTTCTGATCTCTCTGTCTCTTCTGATCCCTCTCTGCCGTCTGTTCCCTCTCTATCTTCTAGTTCCTCTCTGTCTTCTGGGCTCTCTGCCTCTTCTGGTCTCTCCGTCTTCTGGTTTCTCTATCTTCTGGTCCCTCTCTGTCTTCTGGTCTGTCTGTCTCTTCTGATCCCTCTCTGCCATCTGTTCCCTCTCTATCTTCTAGTTCCTCTCTATCTTCTGGGCTCTCTGCCTCTTCTGGTCCCTCTGTCTCTTCTGGTATCTCTCTGAACGTTCTAGTTTCTCTTTCGCCCTCTCTCAAAGTGTGTGAAACTATCCGATTTCACATCTCTCTCCTTCAGCTCCGTTATGAACGTCATCGGTGTGCGGTGCCGGCGGGCCGTGAAATCGAGCACGAATCGTCCCACGGGCGAAAATTTGATTAGCCACCTCGTGTCGCCGTGTCGGCTAGATCCCCGAACCTCCGTCGAATTTCCACGAGCAGCCGCAGAATTTAGCCGCGCGACGTGGAGATTGCACGAAGGCTACCTCGTTACCTGTGCCATACACCTACGAAGCTCCTTGCTAATTTTCTCCTCTAGGTAGCTGTTTACTCTCGCATTTCGACCGTATTTTCGAAGCGAAATTCCTCGCTGGATAAATATAGTCTGGAAAGCGAGGGTCAGCTCCCCTTTACTTGACAAGTCTCCCACGTATTGGATATAATTAATCGTTTTTCATTACTATCTACCACCCATTACGAGTGTAACCTTGTATAACTCTCTGCGACTCCAAGGGAACGTGATATACATATCTGCACTTCTATTATGTCATATAGATGTGCAAATTTGTCAAGTGTTATAATTTTGTTTGCAATGCTTGCAAAGTATTTTGCGATATACGGCAAATGGATTAAGTGACTAATGAATCTAATTTTCTGACGTGAAAAATCTAATTATTTAATTTTTTTAAATTAAAGTGCAATATATATATATATATATATAACTTAATAATACAAACTTCTCAATCCTCAAATCTATTTTCAACAAATTAGGTAAATCTGGGATTTAACATTTTCTGTCTCGCCAATTTACTTACTGCTGGAATTTAATAGCTATTCATATTTTCCGCGCTATAAAATATTTACAAAATTCAATTTTCTGGCAGATATCAAGTCTAGTACCATAAAAAATTTGTGCTTCTAAAAGTTAAAGCAATGCTACTGTTCCTATCTTTCTATTTCGTCTCTTCGTTATTCCATAACGTTGTCATTCTATATTTCCAGATGTTTCTTCCACGATAACGCATTTATTTAATTTAATTCGCTTTTCAGTTCGTATTCCGTCTCTAACGTGCAGGAGCCACCGCGTTGTTCTTTTTCAGACAAGCAGAAGTTTGCTTTCAAAGTAGGTTAATTTTATTTGTACACGAAATGCTCCTTTTCACAATTTTAGTAACATTTTAGCAAATTCGCGACATGGCAACGATTCGTATCTTCCTATTTTTGATTTTACCAACATCTGAACTTTGTATAGAATCCTCTAGATTTTCTGAGATTAACTGCATTCTAAAACATCATCCAATTTTTATCCAAAACGTTCAGTAAATAATAAATAGAACTCGTAAGTGGAAAAATAAGTATTTAATGATAACGCTTAAAGTAAATTTAACGATGAGACGGAAAGTTTAGATGACGGAAATTCAAGCTTTGTATTCTCCGAGAAACTTTGATGGCAAGGTGGTTGCACCATTTTTCTGACATTATCTCGTCGCTTTGCGATGTTATTCCAGCAATTTAGAGACTTATTTGTAATCTCCATCTGACAATCTTTCTCCCCGCAGCCCATAAACGCCATTCTTGCTTCGTTTGACGCGTACACGGTCGTGTTCTGAAATTTATACGAAATATGCTAGGCGATAAGAAAATGAAGGTGTTGCTCTTTTGCGAAGGAAAGTTGAATTCGCCGGTACGAGCGCGAAAGTAAAAGCACTCCGTGCGGAAAGTGGAAGCGTCTGCATAAATATTTATCCCAACTTCCTGTTGCTTTATTATTCAAAATAAGATGCTCGATTTCAACAAGAATGTTTATTCAGTATCTGTGAAAATTCGATGTTTATATTGTTCAACTCTTTAGAATTTAGATAATTGAATTATTTTCATCCTGAGAGCTTTAAGAACTTTTCTGTAGTCTTTGACTTTTGAGTTTGATGATTATTTTGCCTAGGAGATGCTATTATAAATGGATTCTGAACAATTTAGGGGATAATATTTGTAGTGGTACAAAATAAGAGCAGTGTTTATAAAAAATATGCAATTTTTGTTACATTTCTATTGAAGGGTGATTTATTACTTAGGGGTAAATGAGAAATATTTTGAATGCAATATCTACACCATGATTTAATACAAAGCGTTGGCTATTGAAATTTTCTATTATCTAAACTATTAAAAATTTCTAATTATGTAAAGGTGGAAAATTGAAAGGAAAACAGCACGAAAGAATTTAATAATCTTGATAAATCCATTGTTAAAATACTCAAAGATTTCACCCAAACTAAATAAAGAATTTATCTCAATATATTTGTAATCAAGATAATAAAGTAGATGTATTATTATTAAACCGACTCCGGTGCTTTAAGTGTTAATGCACGATTAGGATCACAAAATGTAATGACAATACGGGAAAAATACGATTTATACGAGCCGACGTGTAATCACGAGAACTGTGTCAACGTAATTGAATGTTTGCCCCGTCCTTAAAAGAGAAAAAATGATCGTGATTAGAAGCTGAATTTCCGGGATCAAAACGAAACGAGGGGCGCGTGTCGACAGGAGGACTTTAAGGTTCTCAAGTCACGTAACGACTTCTTGTCGAGCGGGTCACAGTGGCCCCGTGACCTCTGACCCGACGGTGCACGTGACTCCTCACGCACGACGATTTTCGCATGTATTTCTACCGAAGTTTGCTCACGAACTATTTACTCCTATCTATCAGAATTGGCTTTCGTGATAGACAAACGTTTGTCATGAAATCAGACACGGTCGACTGTCTCGCTTGATGAAACATTATTGCACAGTGGGATTTACATTACCATCTTATGGAAAATGATAATTAACTGTGCTTCAAGTATCTCCCAAGAGAATTGTTCTGCGTCGATTGGTATTTAAGGTTGTTACATCCTCAACTCGAATTGCACTGAGGATAAATGCAATTTTACGTTGGTGCGTGAGAAATAACTCGTTAATTCTAATAAACGTTAATTGCAATTTCTAGCTATTTTCCATACTCGATTTAGTATTTTTTAGTACGGTTTAATTGAAAATTTCTGTAAGTTCTTGATTAACAGTACAATTACTGACAAGTAATTCAACTTAATTAGGTACAAGAGACGAATATGTTGAACGATGAAGAACAAACGGAGATGACAATTAGTGCACTTAATTACCTACCCTCTACAAGATTAAATACGAAGAAAAAAGAATTACATCCACCTCAATAAATCTACTATTAATTTTCTAAATTTGAACCTGCCAGAATTTTGCAGCAAGTTAAACTATGTTACATTTAAAAAAACACAGACGGCGAACCGCCGTAATTTCACCATTAACTTCCAGTCGAGATTTAAAAAGCTCTAGCAGAGAATAAAAAGGGGTTTCCCGTCTAAATTGTGCTTTACTCGAGCCGCAAACTCGCACGGTCACAAACGTGCTATAACATTGAAACAAGCATCTTGGTTGCAATTTATTAGACATTATATCCCAGAGTGCACCCTCGTTAGACCACGTGCAAAAAACATAAATATACGATAACTGCGAGGGTAAAAATCCCACAGTGAAGAGAAAAAAAAGAGGTACGAGGGTAGCGGCGAGTATGAATAAGCTCGTGAGAAGGGGTGGAAAAGGGCCGGCTGATATACCGGAAGGAACGTACGTATTTGGCGATAGTCCAGCCGCTGTCTGCGCGCTTGGAGTGTCCATTATTCCATTAGCGGTTACCGTGTTAACTCTTTATTGCACCCCGGTATATGAGCCACCGCTCTTCATTCCCGTCGAGAGGACGCTTAATGTCCACATTTCCACGGGATTACCGTAAAACCATTCCGGTACTGGCAAGCGAACGAGATAGGGTTGCTCCGCCTCGCACTCCCAGACGTACCTCATTGTTTCCCGTTTTGGTCAGTGAAAAATTGACCTCCGCCTGTTCTTAGTTGCCGAGAGCACATAAGTACGTCGAGTTGAGTTGTTTCGTGTTGTGGTCATTGAAAAATCGACGTCATCGTTAACGGGATATAAGAAGGTTTGAGTTTTTTTTCTACTTTTCTAGGAAAAATTAACCCCTCCCGGTGCTGAGAGAAGATGTTTCTTATTTATTATTTCAGTCATGGGAGAATAAGCTTCTTGTAGAGCTAAGAAGATGTCAATTTATTAGTTTTGGGTATTTGATATGGTTGTGGAAAAATTAATTCATGTTGGTGCTGAGAGTAGGCGAGTTTGTTGGCTTGCTTTGTTTCGTGTTCTGAAAAGTTAACTTCTTCCATTTGTGAGAGGATATTAGTTTATTAGTTTGGGAGATTTATTGTTCGAGTTGTAGGAAAATTAACCTCTAGCGTGGAGAGGAGATAAGTAGATTTGCGGTTTGATCATTGAAAAATTATTTTCTCCCGTTGAGTAAGTTCACCGATTTGTTTAATATATTATTTTTGTCTTTGAAACATGGGGAGTAACAAGGGATGACGACTGCGATCAAGAAATTTTCCATCGTAATTTGAATTACCCTCAGTAAGTCAGTAAACTATCGTGGAAATTATCAAATTTCCTAAAGTTTAAAATCAAAAAATTAATACACAAGTTTAGTCACGTTTGAGTACTACTCCGTGGGAAGACTGATTACAATTATCCACTGATTGTTTATTTGCACAGTCACGTTATCTCTTGACGAAACAATCACATTCCCATCTGAACTAGTTCAACTACTCAAACTCTCAACAAACACTGACGTTGGACAATGTGAATGAACAATCTCATATCCCATATACACATTCACTATTAATTCATGGAGCGAATATAATTCTTCATTTGTTGACTGTCATGCCGAGTGAGTTAAAAGCACAATGCATTTCCATTTGATCGTAAAATATCCTTCGTCGTTGAAGGGTTCTCATATCACGATATTTTTAGGGTCGATAATACATGTTATACATTTTTCACGTTGCTTTAAAGTTTAACGGCTACGATGCAAGTTTGCACGGTTTAATTCAACGGTGAATATTACATGAAAGGTCTAAATTACTTTCATGCCAGTGACCGAATAAAAGGATGCAACAAGTTCCATTATCGTTTACATGCTCGCGGCGACAATTTTACATCTGTCGTGCAGGTAACATTCTTTAGAATTATATTAAGCGACGAGTTTTAGGGAATAAATGAAATTCGTTTGATGCTGATTGCGTAAATGACGTTTGCGTGAAATTTATGCAGAGAACGGCGAATGAAATTTATTACCATTCGCGAATCATTCGGATAAACTGGATAGCCCATTTGTAAACTGTTATATGGAATATGGACGTACTTATTTCCATAATCTTTCACAATTTATTTGAAATATTCGGACACGCTGGCTTTTCCGTGTCGCATGAATTTGTGAATTTCATTTATCCACCTGACGACACATAGAATTTATACGTTCGCCTAATTATAATTAATGGAAAAGCGAAGTCTTTGCGAGTTTGAAAATATAAAAATAATTCCAAATTTTAGATTCTCAAAGTAAACCATTTTCGGAACATTAGGATGTTGGAATAATCCAATTTCAGAGTTTTGGAAACAAAATAAGCAAATTGGAGTAGTTAAATTTCAGAATTATAGAAACAAAGTAAACTATCATCAGTATATTGAAATAATTAAATTCCAGAATATTAGGACATAGGAATAATCAATAATAATTTTTTTTCACCTAGTATATATTTTCACTTACTATTGCTTACTATGTGATATTCTTAAAGATGAAATTTCAAGTCAGTTCGAAATCTTTGACACGCAAATTTATGACTCTCTTTAATGCAATTTTGCGCATCGTTGGACCGACGTTTCACGGTTTCCTTCGCCATAAAATGGAGAAAAGAATAGCAACCCTGTATCGTGCATAATTTATGAATGAGTTAATTTCAAATTTACACCATATTCGAAACGAGCTCCGAATTTCTAACACTTGAATTTCTCATCATCGACACGATCGTTTAATCTATTTTTCCATATTTGCCATCTTCTTAATTGTCCACGATACCTTGAAACTAAACGTTCCATATTTTGCCACAAAACCATCGTCTCTTAATGCAACACGGATAAAACACAAGTTAGGGAATACCGTATAAAACGAAACGTTAATTAAACATCGTTCACGTGCACGTTAAAACACATTTCTCCGTGTCAGGACAATTTCCGAGACGTTAATTTCTTTATTCGAAGCGACGCAAAGTGGTCCGTTTTTATTCTTTCCCTCGAAAGGAGAAAATGAAGGAGAGAGCGAGAGAGAGAAGTAAAAAGGAACAGACAAAAGAGAAGAGGGGAAAAAAGCGAAAGGAAAACGCGTAAAAACAGAGACATGGTTGACGCGTCTAAAAGAATAATATTGTCTCTCGCTTCACGAACGGTGGACGAATTAAAGAAGAAAAAGGAAATCCACCTACAAAGAGAAAACTTAAAGCTCGAGTAATGAAGAAGCTGGAAAGGAAATGGAAGTAGTCCTGATGAGGGAAAAGGATGAAGAGAAAAGGGAGAAAAGGGAGAGAAGGCCTCGATTTACTCGCAAACCTTAGACTCTACCGGTTCTATGTGCATTTTATGCGCTTTCCGCGAGACTCCCTCTCTTTTCCGATTGTTTTTCCAATCTCTCTTACTGGTGTTGCTGGGAGTCCGGGTCTCATGCAGATTTCAAATCCTTGCTTTGCTTTAGTTTTCTGGTTTCCGGTGTTCTGGGCGCATCGAGTCACCATGGGGAAACCAAGTCGGCTTATTTTCTTAGGTACTCCCTCCGCGACACGATTTCCTCCGCTTCTCTGAATTTTCTCTTCCTTTTTCTTCCGTCTATCCAGTTCGCGTTTTCGTTTCGCCGTTATTCTCGCCTTTGGGCGAAAAGCGGCGGGTAAGTGAATTTTCTGCGGTGCTTAGAATTCCGAGATTTCGCGCTGGGAATTTCACTATTTTTCACTGAATTCTTGCAATATTTTTGAAAATAGTAATAATTGTATATATTTCAAAGACTCGTTGGATCATTCAAATTACTTGTTGAACGACTATGAATTTATTTTCATTATTCTGCAATGGATAGAAAAATTGACAACAAATTTAACCCTTTGCGGTCCGATGTCGAGCAGTACTCGACATAGATTTTCACTTAATTTTATTTTCTGACAATTTAATATCGAGTTTCTAATTTCCCAATGATTTAGTAATGTCACCTAAATGTCCGTCAATACCTATAGTTATTGATATCGTTTAAAAACATGGATAAACAACAATAGAAAATATTGCAGAATTAATTTTATTTAGCTCACTACCAAAATTAACGAAGTAATTCGGACCGCAAAGGGTTAACATATCAAAAATTTTAATCAAACCCTGATCCTTTGATCTAATTACCATGATTTAATTTTACTGTAATTAATTTCGATTCAATATTCAAATTAGTATTCACAGTAAAGTATTTCGCTGTTGGTTGAGTATTCTCAAAATATGAAAAATGCAACACTTAGCAATAATTCAGAATCTGTTTAATACTAGATCTACCGTCAAATTGACAGTTCCTATTTTTTTCTGATTTTTTTCCAAGTTGATAGGGAGAAGTACAGTAAAATTTTCACTAGTATCTTACAATACACAAAGTATTGTATTAAACATATTTTTTAACGTTTGATCTATTCTATTTCTTAAACACTTATTTAATATATTTGAATGTACCAAATTTAGCATACGTAGATCTAGCGTTAAGAGGGTAGATCCTCAACGAAGCAACCCCAGCAATTCCAACCGAAAGACAACACAAGAACAAGAATAAAATTAATCAAATGGCTAAAGTACATTAATTTGGTATCTTGTTATAAGTTGAAACGGACATTATATTTGCTGCATAACGGCGTTAGAAATTCCGCGGCGAAAATAGAAGGTAACCCAAATAAACAGTGACACGCGACCGAGATGTTATCCCGGGCGTAGTAGCTCGGCGTAACTTCGCGTAACACGGAAGGACGTCTGCGCCCGCAGTAAAAAAGTTTTGCGAAAGTAATCTCACGGTGAGTACCGAGGTAATTCACGAAGACGAGAACTTCTTCTTCGTTTTTTTACTTGTTCTTTTTTTATGTAACTCCGCGCTGGTGCACGGCTACCAAATGTACCGGCAGGTGTTATTCGAAGTGGAACGAGATTTATTGTACCCTGATGAAACAATGTTGTACATTACTTTCCGCTAATATTCCTCAAGTTATTTTAATGTACCTTCTAAAACAGAAAGACATTTCCTGTAATTTTTTTCTTGCCGAAGTACTCTATATTTAGTGATTAACCCTTTGAGGGTGGAGACTTCTTCGAATGGGGAGAAATAATTATTTATTTTCTGGTGGAAACCATCCCTTTATCAGAAAATCAGAGTGTTGATGTATAAAAATGGCGAATTTGTGTAATTATATTTCAGACATGCGTCAGTAATACTCAAAGGGTTAGTGAGGCTTTATTTATCAAGACTTTTGTTATAGAACTCTGATATTAAATATAAAAATAGTTATATATCATTCTATAGCTGCAATTTAACATTTTCTTGGTATCAAAACCTAATAACATAGAAGAAAAGTGGAGCACACAACGTATAAAGATCACCAGCTTAAATTAGGAACTCATAATGACTATTTTATCTCATGAAAGAGCTGCACACTTTCAATGCATCATCTCACTAGAATATTTCCAGTGACAGTAGTCGAACTTAAATTTTTTCATCCCTCTTGAAAAACAGATCCCATAAACGTCATACAGGGTAACCCGTGTCATTCACACCCTACGTTATGCAACCTATTATTCCACCTTAAAAACTAACGACGTAGGTCTTTTAAACGGTAACAAGCTTGGCGGGAAAAATTGTTGCAACTTGTTGACCCCGCAGAAGCTTCGCGGAGACACGAGATTTGACGTGTCGTTTCATAGAAAGCAGCAGCTCTCGTTTGAAACTACATACCTCATATTTACGCAAGTCAGAAAAAGAGTTTTTTATCTCGTTACATCGAGCGAGCGAGTTCTCGTCTCGGAGTCGTAAACTCCCTTCCGGAAAGTGTCGTCGATCGTAACGACCACTAAAAACGGAGCGAGCCACTTCGCCACACGTACGTTTCTGGCAGTCGTTTGGTACTAACGTTTCTTCAAACACACGAGAGTCCCTCTTTTCACACGTGTGACTACTCCAGACAGCGGTGCTTTCCACCTCCACTTTCTGCAAAATGGAACTTCCATCGTCCTATTCCTATACTTTCTGTCGTCGACGTCGTATTCTTGGCGAAACGAAGAGAGATGTGCTTGCTGGTTAGCTGCAAGAAAACGTCCACTTCGATTGCTGGAAATGTAATAACACTGCGAAGTGCAATCGGTTGTAGTTGGAATTCGATCGATGGGTGTCGTATTGAAAGTCTTAGTGTCTTATAAGCAGACTGCGGATTTTTATGCATTTATGACAAATTAGATACAGCTAAAATATGCAAAAAGAACATAATATAAAAATATATCTAAAATATCCAAAGCATTGAATTTGTTGTAATATTTATCGAATGCAATAAATGCTTGGATAGGTTCTCGTGTCTCACCTGCATTTGTGAAACTCGAAATTTGCATAAACATCCGCAGTCTACTTATAAGTATTGCACGGTTTTCCGTGGTGATCAGTTCTTTGAGTATGTTGTTAATTATTGTTGCCCGGTTTTCACTTTGCTTTAGAGTAATTTATTACATGGAGCGATAAGAAGGGGTGGTTTTCTTTTGCAGTGCGAAGAAATTTATTTCGTTTTGTAAGATAATAAAATAAAATTGGAATAAATACATATTTAGTAAGGATAATGGTCGGAATAAATTAATAATGGCGATTGTAATGAGACTGAGAGAGTTTCTTTAAGATTACCCCTTGCCTTACAATGACGTGTGGCACACGTGAGGCGGAAAATGGAATAAGAAATTTTGAAGTTTTTTAAAAACTATTAAATTGAAAATATCAGTAGGTCAGAAGACGTTGAAATTAGTTCTGCGCTAATAATATTGCGTTAACTTCTACCGGTATGTCGGAAATCGTTGATAGATTATAATTCTAATAATTAATTCTAAGTTATTGCACATTCGGTCGCAAAAGAAATCGTAAGGCAAGGGGTTAAATGACTACTGCCCAGGTTGTAACAATTCATGATGGATGACAGTAAAATTGTTTTACTAGACGCATGAAATCAAATTTCTTTTGCTTTAACTTTCTGTTCAAGCTGGATTTGCAGTTTTAATTGGATTTCATAGTAACGGGGTCATAATATGTAAAATAATTTAGCAATTCACCAGAGATGTTAATTGAACGTTTTAGCTTTTAATTTAATTTAATTTTTAATGTGTTATCGTGTAATTAGTCTTCATAAGCGCTTTGAAGAATTCAAAGTAAGATAAAGTAAGAGTGAAAATAGAATTTTGTTGTTTATTTTGAGCGAACAATGTTTGAAATTCTCGCGGTTGAAAATTATACAAATCTCGTGATCCATCGTATTACGAAAGACTGCTTTCAACCGCAGTTTTGTCACTGAATTGTCACGAGCTGTACCACGGTTAAATTATGTTACTTGCTTCGTAACCCATTTGCGGTCTGGTAGTATTATTCGGTGTTAAAATTACTGCCTTCCCTCCCATTAATTAAGAATACCATATATTTTGCCTTACTTTTCTGAAAACTTATTAATTTCTATATTACAATTCACATGTAAATTAGTATTTTCATTAAAAGATAGTAGACTTCCAATCTTGCTGCTTGCCCCCCCAAAAAAAGAAATAATAATGTATCTATAAATGTAGCAAGTTTCTAATTTAAACACTGAAAAATTTTAAATGAAGGGTACCATTAGAGACTTATGGGTACATTTTATCCCTTAAGGAGCTAGACTTATAGACACAAAGGCAGCATATGCATATACTCATTTTGTATTACTCTAAAATCCCACAAAGTTTCTTCAGAACCAATAAGTTCGAGTTCACGAAGTTGTCTTGTTAGAACAGTTACATGGTTCGTAAGCCGTTCTGTCGTATAGCATAAGACATTTCGTGCACCTAACTAAGCTTAGTGGGGGAACCTCCTCATCTAGAGCTGCTTATGGTGTCACATTCAGTTCTCCTTACTGTACGTACACGTATAAATCACTGTGCAAATCACCGAATTAAACCTATTTGATAAACAACATCTCCCATGATAGAATTCAGAATCCTGTTGGTAACTTTTTGAAAACTCCTCTTGTCAAAAAATATCAACGCAACCTTCAGACCTATAACTTGTCTCAAAACCTTTTGCCTTTTAATAATGTAGAATTTATGCTTCTTTTTATGTTGGAAATTTCAAACTCAAGTCTCTGGATTCATTTTCTCCACGTGTCGTTGCGTTACTTTAAATTAAAATAGTCAGTGCAAATCTACAATTCTACTTTCTGTTCTACTAGCAAATCTCTCAATCATTCAATTACTCTCTCAATTCTACAATCTTATATATAAAGCTCAAATATCACTGACTGACTCACTCACTCACTCACTCGTCACGAAATCTTAAAAACCACAGAACGGATTGCAATGAAATTTGGAACATACCTTCTCCTTGGGTCTTAGGTGCTCACTAAGAAAGGGTTTTGAAAAATTTGAAATTTTAGGGGGGTTTTGGGGGGTTAAAGTATGGGCCAAACTCATCAACGCAGAGCCGAAACTACTTGACCTAGAAACTTGAAATTTTGCATGAGTGTTCCTTCTAGGGTATAAGCACCCACTAAGAAAGGATTTTTCAAAATTCGAAATTTTAAGGTTTTTTTTTTAGTTTCGGTTAAACCGTAGCGAAGCGCGGGAGCTTTCAGCTAGTTCTATATAAATTCGAAATTACTGCTAATCGTTTCACATCTCACAGTAGTTAAGCATGCACAAAGTAACATAAACAGCCAAATACTTTTGTGGATGTTAAATTAATATCAAATAAAATAAAATTATCATCATTATACTAAATGATAAGAGATTTTAGGTGGAAAAAAACGCAGGTAAAATCAGTCCTATTCTAAGATCTACTATTTTACATATGTTCTAAATCACTGCTAAGCATTTCATTTCCCAACGTAGTTGAAAATGCCCTTGATACCCTGTAGAAAGTCCATCTCGCAAAAATCGAGTAAAACGACATCACCAAATCATCTCAAAACACTCCCAGTCTGGTAATAACGCTCGGTACATATCAAATCCTCCAGTTTTAGAGGCCATATCCCAAGCCATCGAATTATACGAGGAAAACGAGCGTTGCCTTTTTGCAAATCCACCGGGACTCTAGTGTCGCAATCGAGAGAAGGCGCGAACGTGGACGTGCATACACCTCCTCTTTATAAACGCGGCTGTCCGTGGAGAGTGAGAGCTTTTCGCGAAGCTTTTCAACGCGGAGGAATCTTTCAGGATACCGCGTTTTCCCAAGTATACACCGGAGGTTCCTCTTTCATCGTTTTCCCAACCGAGATCCCTTGTCGTTTCGAATGCAGCCCTCGATTCTCTGATACGGTAGACGACAACTTTAGACAATTTCCGAGATTGCGTGCACAGCAAAGTTTTACCTCCCTCTTGCATAAAGCAACCAAGGTAAGCACTGTATGCACCTACTTATTGCGAACAATTTCGATGCTTGTCGCGATAGAATCGCAATGTTACCGCGTAACTGCAACGGTGTTTGGAAATAGAGAAAGGAAGGAACCGATTACTTTACGTGGAATTGTTCTTCCTGCCGCGCGGGAGCTTTCGTTCATACGAACATCCCATTCGGTAGCTCATATTGTAAGACGATTTTGTAAATCGTCGATTTTACTGCGAGACGAGGCTATTTTCTTGCGCTCAACGATACTATAATAATTGGTCTCGGTACGCTGCTTGGTATCGTTAACTTCCGGTTGCAGGAGGTAAAAGTGCTGCAGGATAACTTGGAGTGACTATGAGATTTGATGATTGGATTTCTTCGTTGAAGAGAACGTTTTTGAAATTGTACGAGGGTTGCTTTTATAATTGGAATTATTTTTATTGAACTTTAATAATAGGAGCTTTCATTGTAGGTGGATGTTTTCAGACGAATTAATACTAGATTTACCATGCCAGTCAAAATGACTGTTACACAATTTTTTCCAAAAATTCTACGGGTTTATGAGAGAGCCGTACAATAAATATTTTTCGTCCATTGTATAAAATATAAATTACCGATTCTATCGTCTTTACCTCGTCTTAATTTTTCTTGCTTTAACACTAGAACTACCGAGCCAGTCAAAATGACTGGTATACAGTTTTTTCCAGAAATTCTCCAAGTCTATAGAAGAGTCATAGAATAAATATTCTACGTCTATCTAGAGAAACAGAAATCATCGAATCGATCACTCCTTCGACCTCTTGATTCCTTTGATTTCGAAGTACTTATTTAATATATTAAAATATAATTGATTTCACGCCGGTAGTTCTAGTGTTAAGGTACATATTTAACATATTTAAATATAATAGATTTCACGCTGGTAAATCTAGTGTTAATTGATTCAATTCAGGGAGTTCAGAATGAAATGAAATATCTGCCGAATTAAAATTGCTAAATGCTCTGCTTTCGCTGATACTAAGGATAATAATTGGTCTCGGTAGGCTGCTTTGAATCGTTAACTTCCAGTTGTATAGGGTAAAAGTGCGGTTGTAGGATAACATGGAATGACTATAAGATTCGAAGTTTCTTTATTGAAGAGACGTAACCTTTACAATATTGTAGGATGGTTGTTTTTGGAATTGGAATTATTTTTGTTAAATTTTAATGTTATATGAGGGGTTTCAATGTAGGTGGATATTTTCAGACGAATTAATTGATTCAATTCAGGGGGTTCAGAATGAAATGAAATATCTGCCGAATTAAAATTGCTAAATACACTGCGTTCTCTTTTCCGTAGTTAAATGCAGAAAACATTAAACAACGAATTTTATCGGAATTTAAATACGCAGATTTCTCAGATGCCAAACAGTCGCTGCAAGCTGTTCAGCAATCCTCGGGCTGTTTTTCTACCTCGTACCAAATAGTATAAATTTAAAATTAAAGCTTGCTCTCTTATCGCAGACGTGTTTGATATCGTAAAAGTAACGTATTCTATAATAATTGGGAAACGTGTAATAAAGTGATGGGAGATAATTAAAGATATTTTCGTATTCATTTATTATCCGCTTAAGTCTTAACGACCGAGTGAGTTCCCTTTGTTGCAGCACGTAAACGGTTTAGTAGGTCAAATACAAATTAATGTGAGTTTTTTTTATGTTTCGCACGTAGGCGTTAATGCGTGTATTGATTAAAACGATTCGATGAGTGCGGTAATTTCTCGAGGCGGAGAAAAGTGAACGTACACCCTAAGGAACACCATTTAATAGCAAACCAATCAGGGATGTTAAAATTGCTGGTTGCTAATTTTTTTTTAATTGATAGTTCTAGTTGTCTCTTTCTTAGTTTCCTATAACTCTTTAAGACTGTAAGCAACTAAATCATTAAAGTTTTTTCACATTCTAATTTCATTTGCTTGTCCATAAATTATATATATTCGACATTTTTAAATACATTGAACTAATCGTTGGTAGACTTAATCATTAGAAGAAACGAAACATCATTAATATCATTAAAATCACGGATTGCAGAGTCGATTAAATATTATTACAAATGAGAGTCCCAATTAAATCAATTCCTCGGTAATAAAAAATTAATTCTGCAAAGAACTATTTATTTTTCAGCACTAAGCAAAAAACACGTTAAATTACCATAAAATTTTCATTTTCACAGTAAAAATTTTAAAATTTCCTAAAATTTAATAACTTCCGCTCTACTAATCTTATTAACTCATGAAATTCAACCTTAACCCCGGAGTCACAGAATTTCCGCGTATCTATTCACCCTATTGCCTCGATGTACGAAATTCATTGGGATTTAACCGCGTTGTGGTCTGTTTAATTGAAATACGTCAAAATTACCCCGATCCTGCGTTGTTCCTCTATGAAATTGAATTTAACCTCATTGCCGATACCATTGCACCGGCTAATACAAGGGTGGCACGCATTACACCACCATAGTCAATGTAACGAAGCGTCAAATGAAACAATTTCGTTTCGCCAAGGCGAACTCGCTCGGGGCTCGTTCGTTTGTCCCAGTTTGAAATTCAGTTTCAACGTCACGTGGAGAATCAGGAAACAGTGTTCTCGCTTATTTATAAACGCGGGACCGGTTCGTGGTTCTGTGCGAGGTTTTCGCATTGCGACAAAAGAAATCACCGTGGTTTGAGAGAATAGGAAATTCTGTGGCTATGGCGGAGATAGAGCTATTGATATTGAGACACTTTTTGAATCTTCCTACTACCTTTCCTGGAAAGTTTGTGGTAGATATGTTATAGACTATGTGATTGAGAGTTGAAACCGTGGAAATTGCCATGTTTTGGGTGACTGTGAAAGTGATTTAATTCATTTTCCTGATAGTAGAGGGTTCATGATTTATTCAGTATGTTTAATTAATGACGTGTCATTGATTTTGTAGTTGGTAGTTGAAAATGTAAAATTAATCATGTTTGGGTGACTGTGAAAGTGATTTATTTCATTTGTTTGATAATAGAGGGCTGATGATTTATTCAGTATGTTTAAATAGTGACAGGCATGACACTGATTTTGTAGTTGATAAACTGTAAAATTAATCATGTTTCGGTGACTGTAAAAATGGCTTAAAGTCGTGTAGTAGAAGTATCTATGATCAATTCAAGATTTTTATACAGTGATCGATGTTACAGATTCTATAGTTGGCTAATACTGGATTAGTACGATTTGGATGGCTGTGAAATTGGTTTATTGAATTTGTCCGAGAATAGAAGTAGCAACTATTAATTTTGCATGTATATATGTCTGTATATACCTGAAGAATTCTGATAAATAGCAAATCTACAACTGGGAATTAATTGTTAAAATATTCATCCCTCCTTTCTGATCTGGCGATCCACCCCTTATTTCCTTTCTCGCGCATAACTTGACGCAATATTAATATTATAGAAATAATTTAATCGTATCGTGACCCATTGACATTTTCGATTTAACAGTAATTACAAAACTTCTTATTACACTTACTCTACGACGAGTGTCATTCGTTATTGCAGTTAATTTGCAACATAGATATAAAAAAACTTGGAAGAGAGAACCTCAGGAATTCCAATAGTTTCTAAAACAAAGTAAGAACCAGTCATCTTCACTACCTTGACATGTTTAAAATCAATAAACTACAAGTATGCAGGAAAAACCTATTACTCGAAACGATTTTGCAACTCCACGTCTACAAAGATATCTAACGGCGGTTGGAGTCGAATAAACAAAAATTAACAAAAGAAAAGACACTATTGTTGAGTTCTTTTATCAGTTATCCATTCAATTAGCCATCCAACACGAAGACAAGACATGTCTTGAAAACGTTTTTACCGGCACGCAGGTATGACGTGCGGGAGATTAAATTTCAGCGAGTAACGTGCACGACAGCTTCTCGAGCTTCTCTTTAGAAACGGCTCTTTACATCTGACGTTTCTTTCGCTTTTCTCAGGAGCATTTAATTTTAACATACGTTGTATCGGAGAATTCCTTTGCTAGCGGCATGAATGTTTGCGTGACTGCTGAAGAAATAATAAAGTAACAATACCTGAGGTATTTCTGAATTTTGCATTTTAAATTTGTACATTGATGGTGAAGGAATCTGTATGTGTTTTTTATTGTAATTTAAAAGTTTCTATATGGGCACAGAGAATGAGTGCATTTTTACATTTAGAAGTGAGTTAAGGAACTTTTAATTTTGGTGCAATCAATGGCGTATATTTACAGTCAGATTTATTATCACTTATCATACGGTGTGTAGTTAAATGACCGGTTCAATGATAGGAATATATATAATTTTTTTAAATTATTAAGTAAATGTTACTTCCTGCATTACCTCGCATATTAGTTTGACAATCTCTTGCACTTTTTTCGAATATAATTGTCTCGCAGAAATCGTCAAATTAGTCATCAAAAATTCTCTGAATTGAGTCTCATTACAACGAGCTCTGTACGAAAAATCATTAAAGTCACCTTCAAACGAGAAGATAGTAGAAAGACGAAGTAAATCAATTTAAATCACGAAAAGCTCCATTAAGTGAGAGCTTTGAAGTCAAAGAAACCTAATTGTATTGTGCCTGAAGAAAATTGAATTTAAATATACCTTTTTAGTCAGACAATTGCTTATAACACAATTCCATTGTTTCATTAAGAAACTTAAGGAATGGAGGAACTTTTTTTTTCAAATGGAAGAACGATTTCATTGCTAAGGTTAAATTATCATTTCTCATCAACTGTATACGTTTACCTCGGATCTTTTGTTCTTCATGTCGAACGTGGGCATTCTAATTTCAGATTACGCTCGCAGATTGCATTGCTCATTCTTCTTTTACCTTTTCGCAATCCATCTGATACCAGTCGTGGCATCATTAACACGTACTGCACTTTTACGTTTATTCGTGTCTTCGAGTGCAACGAACGAGCAAATGCATTTTCCTCTTTTTAATGACGAGCGTACACACTGACGAAAATTTTACAATTTCATCCTGGTAAATTTGGCTCTAATATGTGTACTTTGGCAATTAAAAGTTTCATGGTTATTCGTCTAGCTCGATATCTCGGAACGAGTGTTAAAAGTAATTATTTTTGTATCGTGTATTTTTCTGCAATTATTTTGCTGTTGGAATTTTAAGCATTTTTCATAGAGCATGCACATTATTAAATCTGTTGAATTGGAAAACAATATTATGAGTGTATAAAAATTGTTTGAAAATAAAAGAAGATGGGTACCGTTTGGATTTTGATAGTAACTTTAATCTTTAACGATGTGATATTCGACTTGAATTGAATAATTGAATTTCTACGATGAATAATGATAGCAATGTTGATTTCACACAAGCTTATTACAGCGAGCAGAATTTCCACGAATGATTTACTTCGGTTAATGAAATCCCGAGTGTGATGTATTACTTCATTATTTCGCGCAGGCTAATTTATGGGAGTATCTGCTGCGTATATTACTTCAGCTAACCGCAAATGTATCGTCGAAGATTTTCAATCTTCTGAAATTATCCCTTCGAGCATTTCCTCTCGAATTATTCACGACCCTTTTTGAATCCCTTCAGTCATTTTTTAGCAGTTAAACATTGAAATTTTAAAAGCAAAAGTGCCTTGTCCCTTTCATAAGTAAATAATGATACTAAGATTAATAATATTGTTACGCAACACTCAGTAGAATAAATGTTAATGGGTTACGGGACATGTCAATTGCAATATTTATTAATTTTCCGACTGAATATTTAAATCTCGACCTTAAAAAAATAAAAGTCTGCCGAATATTTATCTATCTGTATTTTTAACGTTTCTATTTTTTAAAGGTGTGAATTTAATAGAAAAAGTTTTACTTCAGGAAAAATGATGAAACTACTTAAATACCGATGGTTTTCAACCTGTTAGTCGGTTATCAGTGGAATGAATATTTTCCATAATCAAATTTCAATAAATAGAATATATTCATAACGATTTACATTAACAACCATCATTAATAAAGAATATACAAGTTTGACGAACGTTTAAGGGACAATTAAAAACTTTGCATTTCATATGGATATTTAAATTAAAGCTATCTCTAATGAGATTGAAGTTTAACGACAGTTCCATGAGCTTTTCGTACAATGTACATCCCAACTCGGTTTATTCGTCGTCAGTTTATGTTTTTCGCTCGCAAAGTAGAAATGAACAATGGTAGGATCGATGATCATTAAAGTTTTCTGTGGCACAACGGGAAAACAGGATAATGAGAGTAGATCGAGCTGACACGAAGAAAAGGTAACTGTAATTGTCAGGAGGAACGATTAATAACTGAGTAGGTGGCCAGAAAACGAAGTTAAAGTGTATCTTCGTGTTGCTTGATTCTTTTTCACTTTCTTTGATTTATTTATGTTTCCGAACTTTAACTCTGGTGTATTCTTTTTCATATTTGTTCGAGAAAACTGGTTCTCGTTCGTTTTCCCATGGTATCGAATGTCTGCCATGGAATGTATACGTACGGAGAAATAATGTGATAATTCATTGAATTCTACATCATCCTTGTACATCGTGGAAATAACATTATTATCGTGATAATGAAAATAATCGAATAACAAATTAGTAATTCATTTAATACTAGCTGTAATATATGAACGATCCATCGAATCCAAATGCTGATACTTTTAACGATAACATACCCCCATATTAATTCAATTTTCGAATTCTTGAAACAACAATAATTAAATAATCACATACATTCACATAACGAGAGACAAAATACGGATTATCGTTAATTCATAATTTACACTCAACATCAACACCTCCATTCCTTGTGAACATTATACTAACACAACAATTCCATTGTTTCAGATCCCCATATGCGGTGATGCAGCTCGCACCGAATCAGAAAGACATATCAAACCATATCATTTAGCATCGGAAGACTTCAAGGGCACGAAAAGTATCAAAGAACGAAAAGAACATCAAATAAAACATATCCCTTCATCCTTACTTCCATATCACAAAAATGATTCAACGATGATCCATTCGCAAATTCCTCCAAACCGTCGATCATCCAGGATCGACCGTAGTATCACGATCCTTATCAGAATTCCATCCTAATCAAGTTATTCCAAAGGACATCGTATCTCCTTAATTGATATTTAATCGACATCAAGTTTGTCGAAGAACAGAAACATTATCGTACAACCACGCTGTGAGTATCCCTCCAGGAGTAAGAGAGGAACGAATTGAGAGGATGTTGCTGAGGTAACACGATATTTCGAGCCGGCTGAAGAACGACAGTTAATCACACCGTGCTCGAAAGGAGAAGAGATACGAGAGTCGTGGAGAGAGAAAGAGGAAAGGGTTATCACGAAAAGGGGATTCAGGTCGAAGAGGAGAAATGGGTTTCCCCAGAAGGAGATCCCTGTGGTTGAAGGTGGCCGTTCTGGCGGCCGCAGTTTGGGTCACCGTCTGCTTTCTGCTTTACACGGAGGATCGTGCGAACGCTGCTGTTCAAGGATTGGCACCGTCGGGCGTCGCGGCGCCTCAAATGGCCAATGGATTTGTGCCTCCTGCTTTGCCCATCAGGAGAGAAACTGCACTGAATGCACAGGTGAAACAGAAGGTCAATCAGGCTGGTCCCGAGCAAGGTAATTAATTCGATGATTTGTTGCGAATTTCGGTTTGATGGAACGGTGCTTTACTACCTTGTTGAAATTTATCGATGTTCTGATTTGAGAATTGCTGTTCTGTTGTTTGAGATGGTCATTTATTATAGTGTCTTTTGGCGTTGTTTGAAATGTTGTATTATTGGAATTTCTTAAGTAGTGTTTCTTTTGTGTCTTCTTTTGAGAGTACCTATTTACGTGGGTCACAAAAATCGAGAGATGAGCATAAATCTATCTCAAGTTATTTATACTTTTTAGTTATTCGTTTTACTTTGACATGGCTTTAAAATATTCCAAACATCTTGAAATTTACGAATATATTTTAGTTTTTGTCAAAATTACAATTTAAGTAACCAGCGGTCGCTAACGTTTCGACATGACGAGTATAGTCGTTAGTACACAAAATTCTGCCGTTTCTCCATGACGAGTATACTCGTCAATCATAGCTAACTGATTAAATAAAAGATAGCTGTGAGGTGTAGGAATTTATTGGTCTTCTGACTGGAGGATTAATGTCTTAGAGTTTGTTAAGGTTGTCATTCATTATACCGTCTTTTGATAATGCTTGAGAATGTGATTGGGGTAAAAAGTTCTTTAGGAATACACTTCTGCAAGGTAATTTTTAAAACACGGATAGGCATAAAAACGTTTACAACTGTATGAACAACGCTAACAATTTCTAATTTACGCAAAGTGCCTAACACAGACCTAACCCCTTGCCTTACGATTTCTTTTATGAAACGTAGAATAACTCAGAATTAATTGCTAGAATAATAATCCATCACTGATTTCCAATATACCAGTATAAGCTAAAGGAATATTAATATTATAGAATTAATTTAAACGTCTTCTGACCTACTGGTATTTTCAATTACACAGTTGTTGGATAACTTAAAATTTTTCTATTCCACTTACCGCGTCATTTGTGCCTTACGTCGTTGTAAGGGGTTAATTCACAAACAGTGTCTGTACCAGGACCAATTATATTCCCCATATCACATTACACAACGACCATTAATCTCAGGACGATTATAGTAGACAGTTCACAAGTACCGTCTTCCACAGAGCAGCTATAACCGTACTTACTATCGAAACTATCGAATGATAAACACCACTCACTAGATACCAGAATCACAAATAAAAGCAAAAATAGGTTCTCATAGGCAGAATTTGGAAAGGACAAGACCTCCAGGAGGAGAGTCACTCGTGATGCACGGCGGGAGTTTCACTGCGACGAAGTTTAGCCGGGTTGGCACTAAAGCAATTTGTCCTCCTCTTTATTGCCGCATCGTACACACCAGGGCCCAACTTCGTCGTTCGGGATAAAATTATTTTCAGGGCGAGCCAAACCGGGCAAAGCGAAGGCGAGAAAACTGGGCGAAGTCGCGCCAACCAACCATATCGCAACCCCCTTCGCATTTACCCCTGCGTTACCTATGCCCCGGCAATATGGCGTCGGAAAATAAAACCGGAGTTTATGCGGGAAAGCTCTTAGAAGGTATATACGGCCTCGCCCGATATGCGAATATGTGGACGTTCTGAAAATTCAATTCGCGCTATCTTCTTCTTTATTCCACTGCGGACTCTGGGTGGACTTCTTGCTTTGTTTCGTTTCTATGCGACCTCGTTTGCCGCGTTGGTCCGTTTGGGGTGGTTCTGTGGCTTTTTTTTGCGAGAAGAAACAACTGTATTTTGTTTAGAGAGAAGTCGTTTTTGGGGTTTTTGACGTTTTTTATTTATTCCACTCGGGTTACTTGGTGTATTTGTGCGCGACAGTGCATCATTACGAGGTGGACTTATGCAAATGAAGTTGTTACTTTAAGATACGCGTATAAATTGTTGGATTGAAGGAGATTTGTAGCAATGTCTGGCAGGATTTTGTTGAGAAATTAACCGAGCTAATTGAAGAACATTTTAGGATATCGTAGAAATTCAAGAAGCTTAGTCATTTCTAAAGAATTAATTAGGAATTATTTCTTACGATTTGTGTTCTATCCTGGGAGGTATATTAATCTTAGTATTCTCTACAATCCTCTTCAATTTTATTTCTGGAAAGTGCAAGACCTATATTACTCTAATAATAATTTTATTTCTGCTAATTTTTCCCTCCTGAGTTCAGCCAGGTAATAATAGAAACTTCTTTTCCAAGTTGATTTGACGACTGTCTGTTTTCTCAATTTTTTATAAATGTTACTTCTTGCCAAAAACGAACGTTTAGCGCAGCTTCCTTAAAACGTTGAATGTATAGGGGTCACCAGTGAGCGGCGCCATTGAATTCGATGAAATTTCACGTAACTTTCTACTTGTAATATTTAAATACTACCCTTCAAAAGATAAAAACTAGCTGAATATATATCCATTTGTGTCTTCAAAGTTTCTAATTTACAAAGATGGAATTTTAATAAGAAAAGTGTCTCTTCAGTAGAATAGACAAAACGAGAGAAATGTCTAATTATGCACAACAATTATTCTCTTTTGCAAACAAAATTGCAACCTGACTTTAGTTGAATTAGGTATTTCAAGCGAAAGTATAGTTGTCATTGTATTATTTTGATATTTCGAGTCGCATCTAGCAACCATCTTGAAAGCATGCTTGCCCGAACGATTGAGAACTGTTTGACGGTTAGATAGAGTTTGAAGTTTAAGAGAACGACGTATATTTGAAGCAAAGGCGATGGCTTTTGCGCTACTCACCTTTCGTTAGGTCGTCGACCCGTGAAACTGGTCTGGTAAACAAAGTTATTAGGAGACAGTCGTTCGGGCACCGTGGACTCGAGAGGATCTCCGAGGCAGAGTACAAAAACTGTAGTAATTACAGTCAACGATATGCTGTCGTCTGCTACTTTTTGCGAAGCTGTTTATCTTCTGATCGGTCGTTGGTGAAATGATAAACTGACAAAAAACAATTTGGAGAACGATATCCTCGATTCGTATTGATTTCTTTGTTTACTCATCTATTTAGATGATTCGCGACAAGGTAGTTTTGCACGACGGTTACATTCGTGTTACGTGTCTCGAATTATTACAGATGAAAGTATCATCTATTTTTAATGCTCATCTATTTAATATAATTACGAGGAAGTCCTTTGAAAAAGCTATTTATTTTTACTCTTCTTTTAGCTTTACTGTATCATTATTTCCTTTTATTTATGTAAAGAAATTATCGTTTCTTAACGAACGGCGTTTTATTCTTAATTTTTAATTTTTTATTCTTAACTCGTTATTAGTATTGATTATTATTATTAATTGCCGCAAGATGATACGTACTTCATCTATATTTAAAAGTACTTAATTTAAAGTATGATAACTTAATAGTACATTTAATTCCAGAGTTACTATAGAGTGTAATATATGAGTTTTTGCTCCATATCAGTTACTTAATTATAGCTACAGCACTCACTATAAACTAAATGCATATTTACTTTTTCACAATTGTAAATTTAAATTCTACTTTAACTTTTATAATAACTTCAATACCGAATCACAGATAAAATTTAACACTCTACGATATTTCGATAGCAAAAACACATCATTCTATTTAAAAAAAAGATAAAAAAACGAAGTTGGCCATACACTTTTTTTATAAACCTTTTCGACCACCCAGTGTACATAATATTATAACGTCTCGCAATGTAAATAGGAATATTCTTCGTCTGTGATCTTCCTCCCAATTGATTGTTTCCTTCTGTTCATTTTTCAGGAGGAGGTGTCCTTGCTGCTCCACGCGAACAGGACTCGAGTGCTCCTGGAGAGATGGGAAGGCCAGTAATTCTACCAACGAACTTAACTGCCGAGACCAAGAAACTCGTCGACGATGGCTGGTTAAACAATGCGTTTAATCAATACGTCAGCGACTTGATTTCAGTTCATCGAACACTGCCCGACCCCCGTGATCCGTGGTAAGTAAAGTCTAACAGCTTTATCTCACGTTTAATTCGTTAAAATTATTTAATGATACCTCAGTTCTTCAAGCGAAAGTAAATGTATGCAGTTTTAAAACGATCGAATTAAGGCCTTCATACCATTTAGGTACGGAAATTCTACTTGTATAACGTGCCGGAAATGGTGCAGAACAAATTTGAAGAGTTTTCGGAACTTAAGGGAATTTTATTTAATTTTCAAACTTCCGAAGAGCGGTTAAATTAAGTTGCCCTGTTATCTCGGAAAGTAGGTTGCTCTCTGCGTTTCTGGAGGGTGTAGAACGAAATTTGAGAGGAGTTAACAAAAATTTCTTAATCATTCAGGAGAATTGACGAGGTTTCTATCAATTAGAAAGTTGGCACAGTGTTTTTTACAAAGTTGGTTCACGGTTGTTTACAAACTTTAGCTCACAGTTGGTTAGAAGAAGGTATGAAACATTAATTAGAAAGTTTCAATATTATCTTAAATCTTCAGTAACCTGAATACTGAGTTCTGTACAAACAATTCATTTTTCATTTATTAAAATAAGTCTCCTCACCCTTCCCCTTGGAGTCTTTGCAAAATCCATTCCAACTAAAAAGAAATATATATACAAAAATCAAAATTAATCCCTAGTTAAATCCAACTCATTTCAAGTACTATTCAAAATTTAATTTTCTAACAATACTATTTTTATTTTCAGAATTTTCCTTTCCTATGGAGAATAAACCATCTTCCATTTGATCACCTCAAAAAAATAATTACATAACAAAATCCAATCGTCAAGAATTCCAATACATATTGAACTACGATTTAATAGATATTGAGATTTGTAATTCAATAGCAAGTCTCGGAATTGTCGAGGAAGATGTTCGCCGATGAAACGCGTGTCACTTTATATCACCCATTTTCTTTTATCGCGAACGACGACGTCACAACGTGACCGTTAATAAAACGCATCGATTCATAACTTGCTACAACTCGACTGGACCATTTGATGGGGAAGCTTTCAGTCTTTATTGCTCTTCCTTTTATTTTTATTCCTCTTCATTTCACTCGTGCACTTATGAAGGAGAAACGCGAAGACCATTGCCTTCGTTCGACTCGCGGGAACATGGAGTCTCATTGAAACGACTCGTTTCTTTCCTGAAATCGATTTCGTCTCGAGAAAAGCTGTACGTTACAAATAATCCTCTCTCTCTACCGTATTTCTTCTATGTTGATGCAATAAATTATAAATCAACTGTGTTTTTGTCCCTTTACGAAGACGAAGTTCACTTTGGACGATCAATATTCGAGGGTAGTTCTTTTATTTTTTAATAATCGACATTCGACTTTATTTGAATTTAAATTGAAACTGGTAGGTTCCTAGTTTCAATTTTCTTATGGAAAGCGACCGTAGAATCGTTTGATGTTACGTCGTCTATGTAAAATGTAGACTTTCGATGAGTATCGTGCAAAGTGCAGCAGGAATTTTATATAAAAATTTCGACAAGATTGTACGTCACCTTGAGTTACATTTTAATTAAATTATTTCGTAGGAAATAAAGTCAGATGTTATTAGCACTTAATTGTACTTTTTCATTGGGAGTATGGAGAATTGAGAAGTAGAATGTTGAAAATGTAATAAACTCCGAGGTATCGTGACAAACATGAACGTAGGGATGCGAGAAATTTTTGTCATTATAAATTACAATGCTTAATGAAAGGAATGAAAGTCATACGTAACATTCTGCCTTAAATATCAAGCACTAATATGTTTTTCCGTGCAGTGCAACGCTAATGAAACCTTATTGCAATTTCTTGCTAATAAATTGCGGAAATTACTTTTCGTTGACATGAAGAAAGTAATTTTGGGAGTTAACTGAGGTGCACGAAATGTTGCACAGTTAAATTAATTGCATCGTAACTAATTTGTTGTACGAGACGGCCGTAACGAGCTGGGACCGTAGATGATTGCAATAGAATGAAAATTTAATTAACAAAGAAAACACCTTCCTTTTCAATGATTGTTTTTAACTGCAATAAATATTTGTACTCTTTTCCACAATCTTCCATTGAACATACACCAATGAACCGCGTATGAAAAAGCATCCAAATGTTCACACCCAATTTATTCTCTCCCCATTGTTTCTAAATCTTTGTAGTGCCAATTTTCTAAACAAATGTTACACCTAGAATTTTGAATCTTGAAAAGGAAATTCGAAACTTTCAAGAATTAAATTATAATTAAAAACAACCCGTAGAGAGACAATATAGAAACTAAAATTTTGCAAACATCAATCAATATAGTACTATTTCAAACTTAACACATTATATGCGGATGTTTTGTAACGCGTCATTAAGACTCAAGAGGAAAACTTGTTGAAAAATTTGTACGAATTTGATTTTTACAAAAAATTAATATAAGCTGGAAACTGCTTTCTCTCTAAATTCGAAAATGTACTTAACTTTTCAAGTCTAAGTAATTACTGCCACGAATCGCCTTTTTTAAACTGTCTATGCACAGTCCAAAAAACGCATTTTTACGTGGCCCGCATAAAATGTGTTAATATTTTCTCCATTTCGAAAAGCAGAATTAAAAATGAACTTCAAACCATTGCCATTTTCTCCATAATACCTCTCAGCATTGCAACCCCCGCGAACACCATATAAAATCAAAGAAAAAACCCACAGAAAACGCGATCTTAAAACCATCGCAAACCAAAAACACGAATCGCAATATCGTCTATCGTTTGATACCGTACCAAAGCAAAACCCTCAATTCGTCAGGTCACAACTCTTTCCCAGATTCTTCATAATTCCGTAATAAATCTCTGTGGTTGCCTTCCAACTGGCGATTTATTTTGCAACAGCCTGCCAGGTACGTAGGAATATCATGGCGACGATCGTACCGAGGGGTTGGGAGTGCCGAAATATGTTCCATGCCGATCGTAAATTCTCGGTAAAACTTCAGCGTTACCTGGTGGCTCTCGTAGCACAGGCGGTGGCGAATTAACCCCATGAATATTAATTACAATTTACATGATATTAACCGACATTATCAGGACAGGTGGGCGAACTTCATGGGCGAGCATTGCCAATGACGACAGCGCGTTACTAAACTAAACTAAACGGCTAAAGGGCCAGACTAACACGCAGGTGTTCCCCCGCGAACAGGTGGCCCTTGATTTATAAGGTTTTCAGAGTGTTAGCAGGGCCCTATCGGCGGTCAGGGTAATGTCGTGGCTCGATTAGTTTGTTGGTGGAATTTTGAGATAGTCAATGGACCATCGTGGTCAAAATTGCAGTTGGGGATGAGGAAAATGGAATAAGGGTGGAGTTATGTTTGGTAGAGTGGAAATTTTGCCATTTATTTATCCATTTGATGTTAATCTTTATCGTCAATCAATCTAGATCATTAGTAGATCTATCGATGATTAATACAATGTATGTATAAAATTGTTAAATGAAGTTTTGAATGAAAAGCAATTGGGAAGGGGGAGAATATCATTTATTTAACACTTTGAACGCCACCGGTATTTCGTTAGATTCATCATTTTTACTGAAGTGGAACTTTTTCTATTAAAATCGTATTTTTGCAAAGCAGAAACTTTAAAGATACAGATAGATAGATAATCGGCAGACCTTTATCTTTTTAATGTCGATATTTAAATATTTAATGTATCCGAGAATTCATAAATATGACAATTTCAAAGTTACACGGAAATTTAATGAATTCAATAGCGCCGGTCAATGGTGACCTCCATGGCAGTCAAAGTGTTAATGATTGCAGTCTAGGCGATAACTATTTGTAAAATTTCGAGATAGTGGATGCATTGCTCGTAGTCAAAATTGTAGTTAGGGGTGAAAAATATTTTTTCATATTTGTGATATCTGTAGGCCAGAAATTTGTACGCGTATTTATGAATATGATGTGAAATTTTTAAATTGACAGTAAATGTCTATGATTATTGTAATATATTTAAAATTGTCAAATAAAGCGCTGAAATTACATGACGCAGACTTTATATTATTATATCTTTTTTGCGTCGTTCAATATTATACAACAGTCGAATTTTTTGTTTGGGGTTGTGAGATGAATTGTGTAATTATTCGAAGAGCGGAAGGGATATTTTGTCATGTTATTTACGCTCGCGGTCAGTATCGATTTATGAATGGCAGACGAGAAAAATATTCTGCGGTTCGGTGACAAATATAATCGTATCCTTTTAATAGACGAAACTGGAAATATTAGTGTAGGATTAATTACACAACGGCAAGGAATTAACTGAGTTCTGTCGTAATTTTATTTCAGAAGAAAAACATTCAATTTTTTATTTCTCCTGTAATTTATGGATGCACGAAGGGGCTTCACTTCCCTGTTATTCGTGAATATTCGAAGAAAATGAATTCACGAACGTTGCCTCATTCATGATCAAATTCTAAAATCAAAGTAATGAAAAACTCCTTTACTTTGACGAGAACCTTACTCGTGAATATTCTCGTAATATTCACTGAATATATTTTCTTCAATTAGCAATATCATATTGAAAACCCCATCTAATAAAAAATTGCTTCGTTTCGATTTTCCAAGTTACCATTCCAAAAGTAAATTGATTTAGTTCATCGTTTTATTAATAATAATAAAATCAATTTATCTGTATTTAATGAAACACTTCCTCTACTTTCACATACATTAATACCCATGGAATATACGGGTATAAAAATTCATTCAATTCCCGTCACGAGATTAATATTAATAGGAAATTCAATATATCCCGTTCGATTAATAATGAAATTCCCGAAAATCCATCTAATGAAAAGGTCATTTTACATTGAAACGGTGCACTGTCAAATCGTGAATATTCAATCAGCCAGGGGTACCGACATATTCATTAAGTGGCAGGAAGAGAAAGTTTATCCGTAACAGATCGTTTAATTGATTTTACGGTCCGTCGATGGCACAATAGACGATTCTTTTGCGCGCCATCGAAACATCGTTTATCGCTGTTCTTCATGGAATACTTACCCCCTTCAATTATGCAAAACAAACTCGAGGATTCTCTTCCTCTCTACGAAAATAAAATGCATACCCTCGCGAGGAAATACTTTCGCAAAAGACATGAGATCGATGCCACCCAACAATCCTCCCCATGGTGGTAGGATTTAAGCGAAATTCTTTCTTACTCGATCCCATTTCACCGGTCGATTTTTCTCGAAGGGGGTCGTTAGGAGAAAATCGAAATTTAAATATGCAAATTGCCAAACGTTCGGTTTAATAAGCCTGCTCGGCGGCTGTGACGTTTTCTTACATGGAAATTTCCAGTAGTTGCTGCTTGAAGAGAGGAACGTGAGTTTTAAGGCTGTTAGGTGGATGGTGGAAACGTGAGGTTATAGAGGGTTGAAGAGGAGGTGTGATAATTTATAGATTAGCAGTTTAAGGAGTTTTGCGGGCTCTGTTATCGGATATGATGGTGGATGAGTTTTCGAACTGGAATTTCATGTTTGCGGAATATTCAATGATATTGGAAGGAAATTATTGTTGGTATTTTTGTAATTAATATTCTCGTTGTTTGTGAAAGGATAGAGAATTAAACGTTTTTGTTATTTTCGATTTTGGCGTGTTTTGAACGATATTACTGTCGAAAATAAATCGTTCGGTATTAATATTATTTTATTTTTTAAATAATCAAAATATAGTATTAAATTCTGCCTATATTTTAATTATAGTTTATAATTAAATTCAATAAGTTAATATTTGTTTACGCTTTGCGTAAAAATTATACTAGAATTGTGTCCTTGAATGAGTCCTATGGAAAATATCTATATTTACGAGAAGCCTTAATAAAATATTCCCATGGAAGTATAATTCACGTGACGTTCACGTAAGACTGCTTTTTTAATGTGGCATTCTTGTATTTTGTTGGTTACAATATTTTCTCGTTTCATTTTTTCATCGGGTAAATAGAGATAACGGTGATAATTATTTTCTAAATTTTATTATATCACATTGTCCGCAATGTTCTTAATTAATATGCTGCACAGAAATTTCACGAAAGTCGAGGCTAGCTTTCGCAGGAATACGTCTACAAAGGAATTCCTTTTATCCTAAGTCTCGTCAGTCTTCATTTAATATTTTTCCAGGCGAATGAGTAGCGAAGTTAATTTTTTTAATTACGTTAAATCAAAAAGCTGATTCTCCTGTGCCGACAATGTTAAACGTTGTTGAGAGGAAATCTCGCTTGATCCGTTGCTTCTTTAATTATAACATCTGAACAAGTTCCCTAAATTAACTACACAGACTTCATAATTCTGCAGTTTCGTTTCATCCTTTACATCTGAGGTCCTTTAAATACAGATTTTATCAAATTACACTTATTTCTCTTTCAAATATTTAATATTCTTCCGTTTACAACGTAAATAACTGTGCATAAAGAAAATTAAATAACTTCCACAAAGAGCAAGCTTTGAGAGCGAAGATTAATTAAAACCGCCACATTAAATATTATAATTAATATAATATAAAATTATATTAAAATGTAATTTACAATCGTAAATTTACTTATTATCACCAACAAGATAAATCATAATTATCAAAAATCATAATTATAGAGCTTATTACACGCTAACGTAAAATTCATTTATCTCAGTTTCACCAATCCAGAAGCTATTTTTAATTACCATCCTCATCTTCGAATCAACATAAAGTTTATTATCCACAAAACAGCTCGAGTTTCTCGAACATCTACCTCGTTCAATTATATGAGCTCACATCTCCCTTGTTTATTGCTTGCTATAACGTTTTGATACAGTCGTATATTATGCATGGCAACTTTCTACTAGATACGCGGTAAACTGCATCTCATTAGGTATAGAATTCTATCCAGAGATCGGCTTATCTTCTCCCTTTCAAAAGCTTTTGCAACGAAAAAGGAAAATAGCGAATTTGTACGAGACAAGATGCGAATCGATGTGCAGAGGCGAAAAAAAGGCACTGTGTCGTTAACAAGAAGTTACGAGCAATATGGCCAATTTGTTATACCAATAATATTGTTACTCATCAAATTGTCTCCATTGTTGATGTAGAAACTTGAAGTGTGTTCTCTGAGAATGGATTTTTACCTTCATTCGTACGGTTTAGTCGAGGGAATTGTAACTGGCAGACGAATTTGAATTGCTCTCCAAAATTCCACGAAATGTTGGAACATTTGACGTTGAAATCGTTTCAGATTCTTTTCCTCTTTCTGTCAAAATGATAGAGGTTTGTATCGTAATGGAAAAAATTCACGGAGATGTACTTGGAATTTTTTGATTATTTTTTTTTTTGCGAGAGAAGTTTCGTATTTAAATATTACTTTATCCTCACATTTTGTTCTTTCGTTTGCAGGAAGTTACGCTGTAAAATATTTCTCAATTATTCTCTCCCAGAGAGAATGAAATTTCTCAAAACTTCCACTTAGAAGGTATACTAGAATGTTAACTTTTTTAATATAAATTATATACATCTAATTAAGTAATATTATCATTTACCAAATTCTCAATAAATAATTCACTGTATTTAATCAATTCATAGTGATTTCAAAATAGAATTTTCCACTTCCGGGAACATCTCGGTGATAAATCATTTCTGTATTTTCGTCCTGCAATATTTCGTAACAGATCGCCACTTCCATCTCATATTTTATTTAATACAACGCACTTACACTGTCGCGATTTATTTCTATTCTGAAATCGTCTATCCACGGACCGTCACTCAACAGCCTGAACGTTTGAAAATCCCATTTTCCTTGCTCGCGAAACGAATGCATTCCGGGCGATGCAATTGCACCGGAATCGTTTCTTTCATACTTCAAGTTAAGACCGGATATCGTTCTGTTTGTCTGCCCTGGAGTTAATCCAATTTAGACGATCCTGTTGCAGAAATGGTAAACAAAGTAAATAAAGCTGGCTGGAAGAGAGGTGTGTTGTAGTAATTGAAAAATATTGACGCCTTACCGTTGCTACCATGGAGAAAACTGCAGAAATGGGCCAGTCGGCCCGCCGGAAACGGCACATACTTTTTCATTACCGTTCTCACTTTTCCACCCACTCTTGGCTCTCGGATGGAACTAAATTACGTCGCACAGTTGGTCGCATCTGGAATAAAAAGAAGGCGGTTGAATCGATTGTCAACGTGTTGTGAAGGGATGAAAAGTTCCCGAGCCCCCATAAATTAAATCTTACAGAGGAAAGGGAATTGAATTGTTTCTTTTTAGTTTTTATACTTTTCGGCTTTAATCACTATCGTCATTTCCCATAGGACCTACTATTTTGAATTCTGAATCATATAAGTTTATACTATTTTAAATAATAATTTGGGAAATGTGTTTCAGAGAAAATAGAGAAATTGAAGGATTTGGGCCCTCTAATTGAAAATCTGATCATTTGACTCCTTATCTAATAGGATGCATTTTTTCTCTTAATTGCTACGGTTCATTGTTTTAAGGTTTTGTAGTACTGAGACTATGATATATTAAATAATAATTTAAGAAAAGTATCCTAGAGGTAATGGGTGATTTGAGTTTATAATTATTCCCTGACAGCAAGTCAGATTCTTGACTCGTTTATCCGTTAGAACGCTTTACATTGGACTATAATCTTTACTATTTTTTCGTGCCGTTTTATGAAAAGATATTTTAACTAAAAGTGGAATGAAGATTGGAGGGATTATTTCAGATTACTTCTATTTCCATGAGACATTTGAAAGGAGTTATTGACATGGAATGGGTGATCGGTTTTTATTCATTTTTCTCTGCTTTTAAAGAAGATGTAATAGAGTGATAGATACACATTGGCTAGCTTTAATCTCGATAACCGATGATATGATTTTAAAATATTTCTAAATGTCATTTCTACTTGAATAGTCGATCACGATTAAAAAATGGATCGAGTCCAAGCCATTAAATTGTCCGGCGATTTTCGACATTAATCATTCGCATTGCTCGTAGTTTTTGTGGAAGAGAAAATATATTTGAAAAATTTATTGCATGCAATACATTCCATACATTTGTTATTAGTTTACATTATTAATTTGTTATTGTTTTTTACATCGATGTTTACTTAAATTGCAAACACGGTATGTAATAATAAATTAATTCTAACCGTTTAATAGATAAATAAATTATGAATTTAAATTCTTTAATATTAATTTTACAGTGATACTTTGCTACATCTTTTCTTATACATTATTCGAAACATTATATTACCATTATTAATTTGAAAATATTAATATCATTATATTATATATAATATAATAAGTTTCTTTTATGAAATTTCTTTCATAAAACTTACAAAAATTATAATGTCAGTCGCGATAAATATTCAGAAAGAGTAATTTATCAAGTTGCTTTCACCAAGTCAAGTATTTAATAAAAGAAAACGTTTTCGAAAAATGTCTGTGAATGAAACATAAAGATTTCGTCTCGGAGCATCCAAGAAAATATTTCTCCTTTCTTCTCTGTACTTTTATACTTGATATATGCACGCGATCAATCAAATTTCAAAAGGTACACCTTCCTGAAGGTAGCTTGAAGGAAACGAGGAATATAAATTGCCGTAGTAACGAGTTACTCGCAAAATAGAAGAATAACTTTGACTTGAATCCCGTTGAGAGAAGTGCTTTTACTTGGAACTACTTACTGTCGGAAGAAATAAGTTGGCAGAACTGCCAAATCGCCCTTGCATGCAAAACGATAGATCGCATTCTGTTTCCATTTCTATACAATTCCAAATGTACGAATTTCGACGGCTTTAAGCTTCCCAAATAATTTTCCAAAATGAAAATAAAGAGAATATCGTATATCCGATGTGTAAAAATGACTTCATTAAAATTTCAGTCACCTGACATTTAAAAAAAATCTCCGTTTATTCTAAATTACCTGTCACAATTTTGACAGTAGGGAACGACATTAATTAGCTTTTCTCAAATTATTATTAATTTAAATTAATCAAATTATCTAATTATTTGTAATTTTTGTATTAAAATATAATGTGATTTCTAATATTAACTGTAAATTCGAGTATGCACTGCTTTGCATTATTACGGATTAATTAATTTATATCATCTAAAGATTATTTTGGAAACTCATCTGAAATTCATGAAACTCTTTTTTATTTCTGCGCATTTATAACCGTGGAATAATATTCAAATGTGATCCTTAATTCGGGATGAAGGGTATATGACATATTAATAATGGCTGTAATGAGCAGGAATTAAAATGACAATCGTAATTATAGTCTTCTCAGGAGAGCTGCAAGTTCTCGAAGTCCTTCTTAACTCGAGTGAAGTGGCTTTTATACGAAGGAAAGATCGGGTAACAAAACACTTAAAAGAGAGTATAGCCTTTTAACTTATCGATCTTCCAAAGCTGAAACAATTGAAGATAAGCTCGCTATTTTATTTAATGTTTGTAGGAGCATATCAGCAAGTATATCAGTTTCCTACATTTGTTAGACTCGTACTTAGTTTATATATAACTTTTCTATTTCATTTTTGTTTTTTTACTTCAAACTTAAGGGTGTATCGGATACTCGTAAATTTACATATCGCGTTTAGTTTATTTGAAGCATTTCATTTCAAAGTTGCAAACATTTTACTCCATTTTATCCCATTTCATTTTATTTGAAGTTTAAGGGTATATAAATTTTCCACAATTATTACATTTCATATTTTATTCATTATTATTATGCTCAATATATATTAGAAGAAATATTCCAACCATCGACCAACCCTCGAACTCCAAAAAAAACAAGATAACAGTAAAATTCCAAAAGCGTAATCTCCAAATTGCACGAAAATCAATAGTAGTAAATACCAAATTCCCGGATAGCATGATAAAGAAGGAAAAAAAGCCAGATAGAAAATTCCTATAGCAAATACATTTCCATTCGGAATATCAGCCAACCATAAGTGAACTCACCGATCAAAAAAAAATCAAACAATATTTCACATTCCCATAAAACATCGCTAAAAGCATATTCATCCATGCAAGTATCATTCCCTATAGGTGAAAGATATCTTGAAAAAGTCCTACTAAAAATATCCACATCTCGTTTCTCTACCATGGCAATTTACTCCCTCTAACCAGAGGCCAAGTAAACTAAATATCTGTGAACCAGCGTGCTAAGGGTAGCAGCGTGGAAACTCATTCGCGAAACAGAAGAGCAATTTCGGGCAAAGAGGAGTCTCACCTAGAAGAGGCGCTTTTGAACAGTTCCTGGCCGGAAGAAATAAGTTGGCGTAGGAGCCAAATCGCGCAGCGAATGCATAACGATCACCGTACATTCCCCCATTGTCCAAGCCAGAAATCCATTCGCGGACACACCATTGTGGCAGAGTCCGCGCTTCCTCCGGGATCCGAAACCTCTTCCGCAGAGGTGCCGGTGAAGTCCACGAAATGGCCAGCGACGTAAACCTATTCCGGTGCTGGAAAGATATCCCCCATGGAATGAACTGGACGACGCGAGAAAGTAGATAGACACGGCGAGTACCGCTTGGAAAGCCGATAATTAGCATCGCTTTTGATCTCGGTTAAAGGGGAAGTCATTTCTCTGCCCTCGTAACTTCCGGCTTGCTTATTCGAACTCAATTTGCTCCTCGTTACGATGAATGTTTCTTGTGGGAAATGGAATGGCTGTTTTGCCTGTACGAGGTTTCAACGATATTTTTCTTTGCGTTAGAACATTTTTTTATTCGTGTAATATTTCATTTGATTTTTTTATAGTAGTTTGTGTGCTGCTTTTTATGAGGTTTGTAAGTTTGATAATTTGGGGGATGAGGGACTCCAAGTTTTTTCATTAGATATTTTAAATAAGGTGCAGCATTTGAGCTTTAGGACTAACTTGTTGTGCATTTCGATAAGCAAAATTAACCCCTTGTTCTACAATGAAGTATAACTGGTATCTGGAGTAGGAAATTTGTAAGTTTTCCAAAAACTGTTGAATAGAAAATATCAATGATTCAGAAGATGTTGAAAATAGTTTTAATATTGCATTAACCCTTAAATGCGCGATTTTATTTTTTTAATCAGAAAAAATGTTTTTAATATCCATATATAGTTTAGATTATAGGAAAAATATTAAAAAAATTCTTTTGAAAGAATTCAGCTTCTAAATTACCTGAAAATCCTTTGTCACATTTATGCAACACTGCGCGTTCCTAGGTAAGCAGATGTATGGGGAATTATTGACTCATGTAAATAGAATAAAAAAATATTTTAGTACTTAATTATAGTTCTATTTATTATGATAGTTATGAAAACAGTTATTTTCTCTATTATAACAAAGACCGAGGAAAGTTATTTCAATATCACTTTTTTTCCGCGCCGATGAAAACCCGCTAAAACTGACAAATAATTAAAACATTTGAAAGTTGGTGCCAATGCACCTGTCAAAAATTTACAAAGTACACTATACTCTATGACAAAGTTCGTTCAGAAACCGTAATCCGTTCAAATTTTTTTTTTATTCTCATAGAATTAGTATGTTGCAGAAATGCAACTCCGCGAATTTAAGGGTTAAATTATAGAATACATTGATATTTTGTGATAAATAGACTCCGGATGTTTATGCAAATTTCAAATTCAACAAATGCAGTTAAGACAAGAGAACCTATTTAGGGATTTGTTGCACTCGATAAATGTTACAATGAATACTATACTTTGGATACTTCGGATATATTTTTATATTATGTTCGTTTTGTGTATTTTAGCCGTATTCATTTTGTCATAAATGCATAAACATCCGGAGTCTAGTGATAAATAATTATTTCTCGTATTGTAGGGCAAGAGGTTAAGCTGTCGATGAAACGTTGCTATCGAAATAGTATCCACCATAAATTTCAAATACCTCGTTTCATTTCATAGTCACCAGTACGTTTCTATAGTTGAAGCTCGACATCTGTGCAAAAGTAATTAATCGCAAAGTGCTCTCCACGAATACTCTTTCCACGATATAAATGATAAAGCGATGAAGTTTCAATCGTCGAACATTGATTTCCTTAATTATTGCATCTCAATTAACAACGAATCCGACAGTTTTTGCCATTCGTACAATTTCAACGAAATTCATCGTACGAATCGGTGCACGTAAATTATTTGCAAATACATTGTCCACGATGGGATGAGAAATTTATTGGCTACCCGTCAGCACGAAAATATTAATTGCAGCAATTTCGTATGCTCCGCAATACGACGGTGCTTACAATGCGATAAGCGGATGAACCGTGTTGTTTCTACTTTCGATTCCAATGCTGTTGAGTATGCAAGTTTCAAGCTAAGTGGAACCAACCAGTTAACCCTCACTTGCTGCGATATTTGCGGAGCTTTTATCGACTCGCCGACCGGAACTCTCTATGTGCTCCAGTTAAAAAGGGCCAGTGCAAAGTCTGCCGTGAACATCGATGACCTCCTCGATACTCCACTTCGTTTGCCATCTAGGAATGTAAAATTGTTATCGGTCAGTTACTGATCGATCCGGTGATCAGTTTTAACCATGGTTATCGATTTCCGATGATCTTTCCTTTCGGCTGCTAATGACGTTCAGAGGTTCAAGATGTCCTAAGTAAATTGTTTAGGAATTTATTAATAAGTTACATAATTATGTTGATCTTCGATTTCCAATGTTGCATTCGAGTGACAGTGATGTTATTCGTTATTCTGAACTGAGAGGTTGCGATTTTTATTTATTTATAGAAAGAAACTTCATCGCTTTATAATAATTTGGAAATATGATTTTATTTTGTAGAATATTTTTGTTCAAATTGTAATTTTGGGTAGCTAATTTGTTGTAATTTGAGTAGATAGATTTTATTTAAGGTTTGGATGTGGGAAGAGATTTTTCTCGCCGTTCAGTAAAATTCGAAGGAGATTTTTTAACGTTTCTATGATATTATTAAGGTCGCATGACAGAAGCGAAAACTACACGACGTGGATTTTATTGTCGTCTTTTTTGCTGACCGAAGGAATTTCACAGACCAAATCGTGATACTGTTATTTGGAAGCTTTTATCGGAAAACGCTATATTGGAAACCCTTTATTGCCTTGACTTTTTTCCCCAAGCAAAATTACCGCGTCGGAATAAGACAAAATTGGCTTTTTCGCGGACTCGTTTCCAGCTCTCCAAGAACAGCTCGTACAGCCAGCATCATGTAATTTTTCCACACAAAAATTAGATAGTAAATGATTGTCTTTCCTACGATTAAATCACCACCTCTAAAAATCAGTTAGAGCCAAACACGTAATCTCTTTACCCAAAAAAGATAATTCAATTTTACAAGCCAATCCTTAAAATCCTGCAGGTGTAAAACTGTCGGTAAAAAACGTTATCTCGTCCAGCACTCGTTTACTCGCCAAAGCAATTACCAGAGTCTCGATTAAGGGCTAGTTATCTTCTCTTATCTATTCGTCATCAGTTTTACGAAGGTGCCCCCTTCTTTCTCTCTCTCTCTTGAGAAGCAGAATGCACCGACCAAATGTTAGTGCAAAGTTGGCTCTTTCGTAGACCAACTTGAGGTTCTCGGGGCGTAACGAACGGTGCATTACTACACGTAAGCCCACGGACACGGAAATTAGCCGGTAGTTAAGCGATCGTAAAACTCACGGAAATGGCGGACGAAGCTGTGCTTCCGTAAACCACGTTAGTAATTTTTGACTCGCGAAATGGGAGGGGAAACACTCGACTGTACTAATGACAGTCGCGGAAAATGTTAAATAAAAGCAACCGCCGTCTCCGGTGTCCCCGTTGCAGCGATGCAAGTTTAGCTACGTTGAAAGGATGTGTTGGATCTTTTTTCCCTCTTGCTGTCTTCTTATCTGCATAGAGAAACTGGCGTGGCGAGATGTAAGTTTCGTTTGTTCGTTATTTTCGTATTATTTCTCTGACGTGTAGTTACTGACTGATTTGTGGACTGGTTTGAATTTTTGTACTTTCAACACTGGAATTACCGAGGCACTCAAAATGATTGGCTCTTAATTTTTTTTTAAAAGAATTCTCATAATTGAGAGAGAAACTATACACTACATATTTCAAGTTAGTCTTATAAAACATAAATAATTGAATGGATATACTTTCTTACTTATCGATTCCTTTTTCATCGAACTACTTGTTAGTGATAGTTATAGGGTTAAGTCCTTACTCTACTTTGAGGAGTTTCGACGTTTTGGTTGAGATAATAGTTTAATTGATTTTTCATGCTTTCCTTAGTAATGTTACATCAATCTGGGAAACTGACTTTTCGTAAAGTTATTTAATACTAGATTTACCAGCATGAAATCTATTATATTTAAATATGTTAAATATGTACCTTAAAGCAAGGAAAATTAAGACGTGGAAAAGATAATAGATTCGGTAATTTATGTTTTATGCGATGAACAAAGAGTATTTATTCTACGGCTCTCTCATAAACGCGTAGGATTTTTTGAAAAAATTGTGTACCCGTCATTTTGACTGGCTTGGTAAATCTAGTGTTAAAATAATTGTTTTTCAAAGAATTTTTGTGTATACTGTTAAGAAAGATAATTTTTTAATTGGTATAGAATCAAGCAGGACTCCTATCTTCCTTTAACAAACTATATTCTTATTGTACTCAAACTTAATGATGTCTGATAAACTGCATTATAGCTCATAACCATGAAAAATTCCTGGTATATCTTCATCCAGTTGATAACACATTATATACGCTATCAATACGGATTCTAATCGCTCCTGTAAAACCTTATCACCTACCTATTCCATTATATTCACTAATTACTCCATCTAAAGCAAAGGATTAAAACGACAAAAAGATAGACTCTGTGAAAATCATAATTACTTCAAATAAAAAAGAAATCCCAAACATAAAACTTCTAAAGTACTTCTCAAACTACAGCGTACACGATTTAATCCTTTTCCTTCACAAAACCAGCAAAAACTTCTATTCGCTTTACAAACAGTTTATGAATAAATTCCCGCCACTTGAAGCAACGTGAATAAAGTTGGTAGCGTTAAGGTGGTGAAATATTTTAAAACACTTTGCAGCGCACAATGCACCCCGTCCAGTCTTCCCACCTACCCCCATGTGGTGGCAGTATTCACTCTTAACGAACTAGTTCACCTTAATCCCCGTTACCTGCACGGATTAAGTTAAGTGAAAGCGTCTTATCGCCTTAACGATGATCGACGCCAAGAATCTTGGGTTTAGATCGTTAAGTAACGTCTTGTGTACGTTACTCTGGAGCCTTGGTCCTTTATAAAGTGTCCGGAATGACGAGCGGCTTGTTGAGATTGCCGTAACGTCTTTTTAGGGAAATAAACGACCGGTTAATGTCGGAAACGGAAACAGTGTAGTTAGCGGGAAAATTGGAAAAGTGGAAAATCATAATTACTTATTCTCACAACAGGAAAGAAATACCAAACATACACCTTTTAAAGTACTTGTCAAACTGCGGAAGAAAATTTTGCAATTTTCTCCCAAACTACGACGTTTTCATTTTACATTTTTTCCGCTAATTAGAGCGTTTGCGAGAAAATTGGAAAATACAAACGCCGTAGTTTGCTGGAAGTTTGCGGAAGTGAAAATAAAAAAGAAAACAAAAAGTTCTAAAGTACTTCTTAAATTGCAGACGGAAATTTTCTAAATTTACCGCAAGCTACGGCGTTTCCATTTTCTACTTTTCCTGTTAATTACAGTATTTCCGTTAGTGCCCGTTGTTTGCGGAAAAGTTGGAAAATGGAAATGGATTGATGTATGGGAAATTGGGAAATGGTATCGAGGTACTTGGCAGGGAATTTTTATTGTCACTGAGGATAAATGGAGAATTGTGAGAAATGAGAGTTGTTTCATAATAGTGGAATATTGGTGTATCTGGAGTGAATATTAGTTGAGAATTTTCATTTTGATTTGAAATAGATGATACAATAGGAAGAGGTACGAATGATTTTTTTATGAAATTCTGAAATGGATAGTTCTGAGTATAAGTACACTTTTGGAATGTGGACAATACTAAATTACAGTCGGTCATTGGCAATATATAGACAGTATTGGATGTCATAACCGAATTACTGAGATTATCTAAGCGTTTTTTACTTTTTTAATGATTGACTAGTTGGAAAGAGGAAAGGAGAAAACGTTTGTAGCAAAATTTAAGCTCTGAAATTTAATTATGATTAAATGATTAGGTTACAGGCCATTATTGGTAATCTCGAGACAGTTTTGGATGTCAGAAGGAAATTATTGATATTCTATATCCACTCTTGCTTTTTAAATAGACAAAAAAAGTGCGTTTTAAATAAAGTTTCATTCGAGGGGAATGTATGTTCTGAAAAATTGCAAAATGCGAGTTATTAACTGGAAATTTGGGATACCCTGTTTTTGAGTTTTTGTTTTTACAGTTTGATGGAATTTACTCTCCGCTACGTCGGCATATTTTCCGTACGTTTCGTATTTTCCAACGTTCGATTCGAATTTTCGTGGAACTTAGTCCGAAATCGCGGGATCGAAAATTGTTTTCATATTTCTGCAAAATTGGAAATGCCTCCTGTTGTTATCGACTTTCTGCATTGCCAATTTAAAATACATTGTCTCTACTAGACGAATGGTATTTCCAATTTGATGATCCCAAGTATTCGGAGAGACGTCAAAGTAAATATAAAAAAATGTCGATATTACAATCAAATAACTTTCACTTCTTTATTTAAAATTTATTTAATCCTAATTATTGTATTTTATATGATCATTTTTTAGAACTTTTCAAATCAGTTTTCTGGAGTTATAGTTGATGCAGTACCTCAAGTTGGGCACATCCACCCACACCTAACCCACGAGTTTCTGATACCTCGAAATTCCACAATTTGCAACATCGTGACTCCTGATCTCGTTTCTCTTAATCACCCCAACTCGCCGTCAGATTAGCACCTTTCGGAAATCGTATCCGAAATACGCCGTCAGCGGCAGATTCCCTCGGTAATTCCCAACACGCCTCGCCACTCCACGAAATTATCCGTTCGATTTATAAGATCGCGAAGAAAAGCCACCCCCGTGTTTCCTCTTTTTCTTTCCTCCTCTCTGCCTCTTTCTCTTTGAGCTTCTTCGTTTCTTTCTCAGAGAATATCTTTTTCTCTTTAGACCTCTTTCTCTTCGAACCTCTCTTTTTTCTTCTATCTTAATTTCTCCTTTTTTCTCTCTATTTCTGAGTTTCCCTCTTTCTGCGTTGTCTGTCTCTGGATTCCTCTTTTCCTCCGGGGCTCTGTCTCTCTTTGAGCTTCTCTCTCACTCTCTAGGTTTTCCTCTGTCTATCTTTAAAACACTTTCTTCCTCTCTCTTTCCCTCTCACTCTCTGATCGCGCAGTGATTTTTTCCTCCGCTTCGAATCGCGCTCGTATACATCACCCCGAAAGAAGCCTCGAGGTAATTGGATTTAGTGCGATCTTCAAGGGATCCCCTCACGATCTGTTCATCCCTTTCGATTTCGGGATCCGAAGACACTTTCGAATCGATGGAGAAGCACGTCTAGCATAGGTGGAATCCTGAATCCTCGCGAGACAGGAACGAACGAGGATGCTGGCAGGGGTCAGGATACGTCAGTCGAAGGGTAGGAAGGACTACTGACGAGGGTATTCCGTATCGTAATGACCGGGATCTCCCGAAACTCCATGGGTGTGTTCGAGGAAAGATTTGTGGCTTGCGGAATTGAGATACTCGAAAGAATAAATTCTTACGATGCTATTGGACGGAACGATTCTTTCGAGACGAGATTCTTGACTGTGGAGTTGAATCTTTTTGAGACGTCTTTTTTTATTTGGTTTTGTATTTTATTTGTCTCCTCTTTGGGAGAGATTTTAAGATTCTTACAGCTAGGAAAAAGATATCAGATCATTTCTACATAAAAAAAATGTTCACCTGCTGTAACTGTGGTACTGTAATTAAATGAAATATTAATAAAATTCCATATTAAATATATGTCGCAATAAAAGTCGGGGAATTACTTTAAATACATCTTTTAGATACTCGAAAGAATAAATTCTTACGATGCTATTGGACGGGACGATTCTTTCGAGACGAGATTCTTGACTGAGGAGTGAATCTTTTTGAGACGTCTTTTTTTATTTGGTTTTGTACTTTATTTGTCTCGTTTTTCGGAGAGATTTTAAGATTCTTACAGCTAGGAAAAAGATATCAGATCATTTCTGCATAAAAAAATGTTTCACCTGCTGTAACTGCGGTACTGTAATTAAATGAAATATTAATAAAATTCCATCTTAAATATGTGTTATAATAAAAGTCGGGGAATTATTTGAAATACATGTGATTTCAACATACAAATAATGCAACAGGTTTATGGATTATTTATGGAGCATGGAAAATAATAGTAAAGTTAATATCTGATCGTTTTGAGAGTAACAATTATCGAGTAAAAACAATTCGTGTTTTTATATTTAGCCGTGGCGGTGATTAAATAAAATATCTGTGCGGCTTAATTATCGATAGCTTCCATGATCTCAACGAACTAAGTGTGTTTTAATTTATCTAAATTTTTCATCGAACACGCTGAACAAAGACTTCGTAATTGAATCAGCAAGTGTAATTAAGTTCTCCTGGACTCCGTAATTCTAACCTCCCGGAATGGTTATCTCCGACAGATGATATCTAGAATCTAAAAGGTGCAAAATCATGGATAGTACATAAATAAAATGAATACAGGATTTCCTTCCAAGTAAAAGGATGGGACCATTTCCTTTCGCACCTCCGAGACCACGCATCCGGTCGCTGGGAAATTTCTAATGGTTCTGCATTGTTCGACTAAATCCGCGAAAAAAAATCGCTGGAAAATCTTTTAAGTCGATTCAATGTGAAAACAAAGTGAGTCGTTGAGAAAAGAAAAATTTTTCTTTCATTAAATGGAGCCAGATTTTCTTGAGTGGTGAAGCTGTAATTTCGGAGCAGCATAAACGTAAGCAGTTAAAAGGGAAATTAAAAATAAATGCAGAAACGTTTTAAATTACAATAAAAATCGATCTAACTCGTGCAATTTATTATTAGCGAACACCTATCCTCTCGGCCTCTGAGGACACTCGCCGAGGCCTCCCAAAAATGCGACTTCCTCGACTTTGAAATTAAATATCTTGGCCATTTCTGGGTCCATCGTTATGAGACTTGTTTCTACGTCTTTCTTGGAGTCTTGGTTCTCAATCGACGTCCATAAAATAGTTTTCTAAAGATGAGTTTTTGCGTGAGGCTCCCGAGACCGAAAAATGAGCCTTACACTTAAAAGAATAGAGATCGGATATTTCCGATCGAAGTATGTTAAAGTAGACACTTTCACGATTAAAACGAAAAAAAAATCATCCCGCTACGTCCACTAGAAGCGAAGTTACGAATTTTTGAACTTTGACCTGCCCCGCTCCCCGGGTCACCGGACCGCGCATCAGCGCCGCCTAGAAATCCTGCTTCTTCGACTTTGGAATTAAATATCTCGGTCATTTCTTGACCGATCGTTATGAGACTTGTTTCTATGTCTTCCTTGAAGTTTTGGTTCTCGATCGACGTCCATAAAATAGTTTTCTAAAGATGAGTTTTTGCGTGAGGCTCCCGAAACCGAAAAATGAACCTTACACTTAAAAGAATAGAGATCGGATATTTCCGATCGAAGTATGTTAAAGTAGACACTTTCACGATTAAAACGAAAAAAAATCATCCCGCTACGTCCACTAGAAGCGAAGTTACGAATTTTTGAACTTTGACCTGCCCCGCTCCCCGGGTCACCGGACCGCGGATCAACGCCGCTTAGAAATCCGACTTCTTCGACTTTGGAATTAAATATCTCGGTCATTTCTTGACCGATCGTTATGAGACTTGTTTCTATGTCTTCCTCGGAGTCTTGGCTTTCAAACGACGTCAATGAAATCATTTTCGAAAGACAAGTTTTTGCATCAAGCTCCCGAGACCGCAAAATGAGCTGCATACTTAAACGAATAAAGATCCGATTTTTAAGCTGGAAGCACGGTAAATTAGACACTTCCACGATTAAAACGAAACAAACATCATCCCGCTACGACATCCGAAAGTCAAATTACGAATTTTCAACCTACAATCTGCCCCGCTTCCCTAGCTTCTCAAATATCGGACATCCCCTACTTAGAAATTAGATATCTCGCACTTTTTTGTGCTGATCGTCATGAGACTTGCTTTCTATGATAATTTTTCTAGAAAATTAGGAACCAATAATTTGAACTACCTTGTTAATTGTAGGGCCAATCGTCGTGTACTTGAAGTATCGCCTTCGTGAAATTAACCGAACGCCTTCTAATTAGGATTATCTACCAGCAACTCGTGGATTTACTTAGCGAAACGTCCAATTAAGGTAGCGCGATAGACAATGGGATTGCACAGTCGCGAAATTACGTCGGCGAGGAGGTCCCATGCAAATAACCTTATGTATTCCCGACGACATACCTACTTGCGAGGAACGGGCCGACGTGAAATGTACGCTCGGTTGCAGAAATTGGAAAAAGGGAGCGGGGAGAACGTCTTGGCTGAAGGATAGGATAAGAGAGACGACATAGGGCCGGTCATTGTCCGCTAGAAAGGAGAGGAATAGCAGGAGGAGAATTCATGATAATGTAGCCGGGAAACGTGGAAAAGTGTGGTACGGTGTTATTCGTTAAAAATGCAAACGCAAATGTAAAGGCGTTAAAATAGTGTAAATTTTCATTTCGGAACATAATGCCACTGGAAATGTAATCGCAAATTGTACGATTCTCGAGCTTGGACTTTTGGGGGATTATTTTTAACAGTAGATCTACGAACGTTGAATTTGTTATAGTTAAACATGGCCAGTTTCATTTGTAAGCGGTACAAGTCTCCTTTCTTCTTGTTTGGAGATATTTTAGAGTTCCTATAAAAGCTACCATGCTATAATATGTAACGGTTGAAACTTTTTGAATGAGATTCGTGAAGGATATTTCATTCTGTTTACTTTACCGTTTGAAATACGTAGAAAAGACATATAAGTTTTAGTTGAAAGCATTGTTAGACACTTTTCTCGAAAGTGAACCTGCACTGTTATGAAAAATAATTCATAAGTCTTTGCGGGTGGAGACTTTTTTGGATATTTGATAATAATTGTCTTGCTGATCGAAAGCTATCATCTTGTCAAAAATGTTGACAATGATGATGAGCACGTAATTTATTTGTGTATTACAAGATACAATTGAAATATTTACTTGTACTGCTTTTCTGTAAAGAGATAATGAGAAATAGAAAATGGAAATCTGTAAAAGCCATTTCCGTAGATTTAATGTAATATGAGACGGTTCAGGCGGCACATTTATTTTGTTTTTCGACTGGAATCGCAAATCGAGAATCGTCGAAAATACGAATTTCTGGTGAATTATTGCGTGCAGTTACTCATTTTCCAGTGACCAGATTTCAGCAGTACATTTGAAATATTTTTTGCTCTTTCGCTCTGTCAGACTCTGTCTATCTTTTCACCCCATTAAAAAAATCACAAGCAGCAGTTTATAAAGTTTTTATATGAGAAGTTAAATTGGCTGTATTAAATGGAAGTTTGAATAGACATCTTCACACTATACATTTGGCAAAGAATTTTGGAAAGTCAATTTTTGTCATTTCGCGACTTGCTTCGCAAAGTTATATTATAAATATTTACAATCTGAATTTTCGACGTTGAAAACTCGTCCTCTTTATCCTTCTCGGTTTTGAGAAAACGTCTTACCATCCAATTTGGTCGGCTTGCTCAAAGTTTCATTATCCGAGAAAAGTGCCGGATTATCTAATTGAAACGCCAGCCACGACAGAGGAATTATAATATAGCAGGTTTTAATTTTGAAACGACGGCGGTGTTTTACTTACTTATCAGCTTAATCTTTCACGAACATCAAGATGCAATTTTACTAATTACAATAACCGTCAAAATAATCCTTCCCAAAAGCTCCAGCAGTATTCCCGGAATCTTTGAGATTCCGTCCCGTATAAATATTTAACGAATAAACACTCTCACCTGATATCTTTTAAAATTAAATTATTTCAACGTACCATTAATAAACGTGAAAAGCACGGAAAATCTTTTAAAATCACAACAGAATTTTGAGAATTTGAAAATTCCCTCCATAAAAATGTGAAATTAGTCAAGTAACAAAGTAATAGTTTCCTTAACTGCCCTCTAACGAGTGTAACATAGCATTTCCGACATTTGTTGTTTAAAGTTTCGCGCAAAATTACAAGAAGACAAACGCCTCTTCAACTGAAAGGGAAACGAACGTTAGGTTGGTCATTATTTGCTAGAAGAGAGAGAAGAATGACGAAGTGGAAGCTCCGGATAATAATGGAGGAAGGCATCGAAAAAGAGAAGTGCATCCTAAAAGAACAAATTGGAGAACCGAGAGCGGAAACTCTAAAGGAAGTAGCCAATAAACGAAGAAAGACATTCTTCTCCCTTTTCTTTCAAATACTCCATTAAATATTTATCCTCGTATTAATTACATTAACGAGTGAAAAATGCTTGCATTTCTTTCTCAAATATCCAATTGAAAAGGACGAATCGAGAACGTTGGATCTTCTTCATTTGGAAGGACGGAAATGATAAAATGGCGATTGGTTCGTATAGATATCTTCTCGGTGAGAGAATTTCCACAAATTGAGATATCACGGAGGAAGTATAAACGAAGGTAGACGCGTAAAAAGAAGTATAATAAAATAACAAAGTTCGATGGAAGAAACGCGGGGGAAGTGTGGGAGGACAGGTATGAAACAGGCGAGGAAAATGGAAGGTAATGAAAACGACGTTATAGATCAGGAAATACAGTATTTCATGTGAAGATATATCCCTTGACATTTTCCCGACAATCGTTCCATTTTCAAGAAACGGATAACCCATTTTACAAAGGAAACACGAACGCCACTATTATTTCCGGTTTCTTTTCTTTTTCTTTCTCCACCTCCTTCTTTCTACTTCACCTTGTACTCTTACTTCTCCGCCTTCTTCATCTACTTCTTTCTCCTCTTTCACTCACTTCTATTTTATCTGTACTGGATTGAACGTTGTTTCCTGCTCGAGAAATATGGTATTACGATAGAAAAATGTTGGAGGCAAACGAAAGATTTTTGTTGAAATAAAGAAGGAAGAGTAACGTGGAAACGAGCAAAGAGGGTTGATCATTATCCGACAGGAAGAATGACGCAAAAGTCCGAGTAAGAGAAGTAGAGAGATGAAGGTGAATTTCTTCGGAAAAGTGAAACTAATGTGAGTGGAAGGAGGAGCATTCAGTAAGAAAACTTTTCAGTATACAGTGATGCATTGTAACTGCATATTATTAGTTTATGTGCAGTATATTTCATACTGTACTTTCTCTTTTGTAAAGTCCACGGGATGGTAAATATTTGCTTGCATTTTTAATCAATATTTTCCGAGTTTTGAAACTTGCTAACTTGACTACTTTTGATGCCATTAAAGAAAGGATATTTTTAACTGTTAACATTTTTTAAGAACATTTAATATTGACAGAAATTGCAGTTATATTGAGCAGGATTGAAAAATATATGGCAGAGAAGACATGCGATGAAATCTATGGGAAAATATAATGTAATAAATAACGAATACACTTGGATATCTCTGTTGTGCAATTTTTTGCACTTTGTGCCCTGCAGCTGACATTTTTTATCGACAATCTGTCGCCACTTTGGTGATACCATTATTAACTTCAATATCAGCCTATTGTTCTGTAACTCCCTTTTAATTTACTTTATTCTCTACGGGTGACGTTTTAAATTAATTTGTATTCCCAACGTGAAACAGAAAGAACGTCTCGTCTATTGAAATTACTACGTGTATTAACATGTTTCGAATTACTCTGAATTTTATTCCGACATTTTTGAATAATTTAGTTTATAAAGGCGGTAGTTTATGAACTGAACAAAATATATTTTTGCTATTTTCATTATTATGAAAGTATAGAAAATCCCAGAATAATATCGAGCACCATGAATGTCATATGGAAATAGTGATACAATAAAGTTTTCCTCATTATCATTTCATCCTGTAATTGCAGCTCGTAAGGGAAGGTGATCATCAGGCAATTGTAAATGTAGATCGCATTTTCGCGTTCTACTTTGACGGATTCTCGAATTCGAGCGTTATATTCGATCGTATCAATCACCTAATGAGAGAGCCACGTAATTTCCATTCTGTGTGCAAAGCCGTCGTCGAAGCAGCAATTTTCTGTCGGCGAACGGGTAATCGATCACCGTAAATCTAACGTCCACACGTAAATTCGAGTGTAATCGCAGTGAAGTCGTATCTACTGAAACTCGATATAAACTGGAGTAGACACATAACACAATTTATTAATTAAATACAATAGAATTCAATATTAACGAGTCTTGTGTCATGTTACAATTTTTAATAGGAAATCTATATCTAACAAAACACTTATTCTTTCAGGTTTTTTTCACTCATGAAAACACAATTTTCACGATTTTCGATTGCCGGAATAAAAAAAACGTATAAAAATGGCATGAACGATGGAAATTCATTGCGTTGAATTTATAGTAAAATAAAAGTGTAAATAATAAAAAAAAAGAAAACGTTGCACGAGGTGAGTGCGTTTAAACGAAAAATGAAAGGCAAACCTTTCGAGAATCGAGGGAAAATTTTGTATGCGATAAATGTGGAATGTTAAATTATACAAATTTACAATCCATTCTGTAAGTTTGTACCGTTAAACAAATTTCACCGTTGAAATTTTTGATTCGTTTCACTTTTGTATTTATGCTTTTATTAGAGCGAGAATTTTACATTTCGACATCTTCCACGTAAAGAGCACTGGAAGTGAGGCCGTTGAGTTTACTTAACAATCATTATCTAACTTTGAAACTTTGATAAAGTGGAAAAACGAACAAAGAATTAATCTTTTTTTTTACAGTAATAAACATTTAATGAAGGTAATGTTACGGAGGGAAATATTGTCAGACAATCTGAAGAAAAACAATGAATGAAACTGTATTATTCTTTAAACTAAACACAATTTCATTTTGAATACTTATTTAAATATTGATGCAGTTAGCAAACACGAACAAACGATTTTAAATGCAGTAACCCTTCGAAAGGAAAGGTACCACCCACACCCGCAATAACTTACACATTTTAAATCAATTAATTGAAATGTAAAAATAAATAATTTATTTAAGTTCAAAATCGCAAATGAAATTGTAAGGCGAGGACTTACATAGAAAGAATTAAAAACCGTAATTTTTATACAAAATCTTTCTGCCAATTTTCATTCCCAATTTTTCCAATTTACAAAGTGTACTTAAACAATCGAGTAAAATAGAATTTTAAATAATTCTCTGTAGTTGTAGAATTGATCTTTTTCCTGTACCTTTGACTGTTTCGTAAAAGTTATCCCATCTAGACGACCGTCAAGTCCAAACCGTGGTCTTGTTTCATTTCTTAATGGATATGTCGTCCCATCCCTTTCCCAAAGTCCATCAGTTTCTCAAGAAAGTCAACCGATTCCTCTGTCGATTTTTGACGATAGTTTCGTGAACGAGTTGTCAGAGAATTCGCCAAAGTTAAATGTATATAGTTCCTCCCAGGAAGAAGATAGTAAAAGAGTGAATATCTCTGGGAGTCCCTTGGTGCACTTCGAATATTCACAGTTTTCTCATTAGGAACAACAATTTGGCAAAACTCATCCCTCGTTTCCTTAGCTAGGGGAATCCTCCTTTCGACTCAGTTCGTCTGATCTTTTCAGATGCAGTCGGAGTTTTCTCGTTTTATCTTTATTAACCTTATCTTCCTCCTCGTCCTCTTCACCCTTGCTTTTCTCATTTTCTATCTGACTCTTCCTCATTGCCTGTCATTCGTAATAAGCAATTAAAAGAAGATACTCCCTTGATTGGAGAGCTTCCTGTTCTCTGGCAATTACTTAATTACGAAATCTATTGTATGCCATTTAAGAATCTTGCTAATTAGTATTTCCTATACGCTCGGAAACTTCATAGAGATGTAGCAAATGAAGGACCCAAGTTTGTTAAGCTAGAAAACGGAAGGAAAGATGAAGTTAATCATAGTTTGTTATCTAACTAGGAAAAGTCTGATAGAAATTCTATGTGTCATTTCAGATTTTATAGACACGAAAATTTGGAGAACCACTGTTTCGAGATTTTTTGCAAATGATTAATGCATTCTCCTTTAATTTTCTATGTCTGTCTTCTAGGAAATTTATATTAATGTTATCACTGAACTTATGTTTACAAAGTCGTTCAACATAACCGGCTTCCAATATTTTTTAAAAGTTACCTAATCATACCTTATAAAATTTAATCGAAATTCGTTAATTAATTCTCTTCTCTACCACTTGAATTCTCAATGCAAAAACAACTAAGTAAAAAATTCCCTTCAACCCCAAACCACCCTTCAAATTTTCCAAACAAAATATTTTCTCCCTCTTACAATCTTCCTCAAAACGAATCTCACAATTTTCACTGATTCAAAGCAGCTCTAAAGCTGTCAAAAACCAAAATCCACTATCAGCATCGTAATTTTCACTACCATCGAACTTTCATTGTCAACCTAAACTACCCCACGTTCATGCAGGCCTCTCCGTTTGGACGCTGTAACATCCAAGGGGTTAATCCTACGTTATAAACGTATTTTCTGGCGATTACGGAAATTGCATCGACGCAGAGGCGGATATTCGCGATGCAGAAACACCCGAGCAACACAAGGGGGTGGCCTACGTCGCGGTAAATTGCCCTTGTTGAATTTCCTGGGGAAAAGACGTTCTTCCCGATTGAGTTTTACGAGGCGTTCGCGTCACGTGCAAGTAAAACGATAGTACCCATGGTTACGCTCCGAAAAACTGCGAATGTCTCGTAAAAGCCAGCGAGGAAGAAGATTTCGGTGAAGAAAGAACGTAAGAGAGCAAAGGAGAGAGAAAAGAGGGAGAAGAAAGGGATGAAGACTCTTGGTGGAGAACTTTTACTCTGACTTGGCGGCCCTTTTGGAAAATCGAACGGGAACCGTGTTTTCCTTGAAAGTCACGTTTCCTAATAATTTTCCTTGTTGAATAATTGACGAATTTAAATAGTCAAATATTGAGACGCTGAATTATTCAGGATTTTCATCCCTTACGCGAGTCTACATCGAGTCGGGCACTGTGTTGTATTTCATTGTGTGCATCGAAATTCCTCGCAAATTTATCACGTATGCTCTGCTGAAAATAGTTTGCGATATAAATAGCTTTTAGAGTTTTCAATGAAATGTATAATTCTATTTAATTAAACAATGAGGAAGGAAAGGGAATTGGAATGATAGAAAGTCAGCGTTTAAAGAACATAAACTTTTAATGAATTTCGAAGTGAAATTGGGGAAGATAGTACTCAGAATGTTTTGTAATTGTCAGTTTAAACTATTCTGCTTTGTGTCGTGAATTAATTTCAAAGTTAGGATACTTTTCAATAAAGTATGGTGGACCTGTTCGAGCGGGAAAGTTGCAATGGTTTCACCAGAGATGATATCCTGGACAGCGTTTAGCGCATGGAATGTATTTTATCCTACAAACTGAATTACTTAAAAGTTTATTTCTCATTTCACCGACGATTGTTCGCGAATTTACATTCTACCCTCGTGCTATTGTGACCTTTTGATAATTCGATTCGTGTTGTGTTTTTGCACGCTTGCAATACGAGCATTTGTTTTGACTGCACATCCCCGCGAAATGGTTGTTCTGACATTTCAAATATTAATAAAGACCTTGTTTTTTTTTTGTAACGTGTACCCAATTTGTGCAAGTTACATAACAGAATTCATGAAAATTTTTACCAGAATATCAGATATTAAATTTTAGCCTGTTAAAAAAATGAAGCCCTTCGGCGCGATATTTGGCATTCAATTTCCTCTCGAATTTCACTCTGCAAAAACTAGCAAATACGTCGAATACATCGAATTTAGTTTCGGCATTGAAAATTCTTCCTGCTTTTTAACATTCCGTTGAAAATAATTGGTTAATTTACGTTTCAAGTATGGATTTGTAATTTCTTCTTAATTTTCGTGTCTGACGGATGCACCTTTGAAGTTTGAAATTGGCGGTATATCTGTCGGACAGGCCGACAAAGCTTTGGCCCGTTAATAACCCCCATGAAAAGGGTGAGCGAGGGTCAACGAGTGATTTATGGCATGCCAATTAATCTTACACAAGTTCTCAATCTGGAACACATGTTGATTGGATCGATCAACTGAATAATAATTTTATTATAATCGTAAAATGAAATATGTTTCATAATTTTGAGAGTATTTCATGTTACTCTCCAATCTATTTTGCTCCCTTGTATTTTGAATATCCTTTGGTTTACATTTTTTGTCCTAACTGTGTAGGATATAATTAAGCTCTTTATTATACTTCAAGAAATTTAATCACTGTCATAATTATATATTTTTTAAAATTTTTGTGCTACTAATTCGTAATTATTTATTTCAATTAACTATTTTCAATTTCCAGAATCTAATTGGTACTATTTTTTAAATCATTTATTTCTCTTTAATCTAATTATAAGTAAAAGCTCACAGGGAAAATATACACTGCAATTCCCGAGAAATTATCAAAATATAATTGCATTAATTAATGCGTTTCCAAGTAAAATTAAAAATTCATTCTCTGCGTATAATAACTCCGTACGTTTGTAAAGAAAATGTACAAAGGTACGTCAGAAATTACAGTATGACTGTGCACTCTGAATTTTTACAAAATTTCATTTACAACTCATAGGGGGATGAAATGGAATAATTATGAGTTGTACAACGACTCGGTGATTTTTCATTTGCATCTTCGTGCTTCATTGGAAGTTGTGCACGTTTGTTGCCATTCGCGAAGGAGTCATTTCAATTTCGAAACTCGACTCGAACTTCAGCAGACTCGACAATTACACGTACGTAACTACTGAAGAACCGCTGAAACAGAAGTTTGACGAATTTCGAAACAATTGAGTCGATTAAACGGCGGAACAATGTAATTCCATTGTTCCTTCGTCGCGAGAGACTACTTATCAAATTTGTTAAAAATACAAAAATACCAAGTGCCGAGGAAATAAATACATTAGAAGGAAAAAAGCTAATCAGGCAATAACTTCTTCGATTTAATCACTTGCAATTCACAAGCTAGACGAAGACAATTAACACTAGAACTACCAAACCAGTCAAAATGACTGGTACAGACTTTTTTCAAAAAATTCTCCATGTTTATATAAGAGTCATAGAATAAGTATTCTACGTCTATATCAATAAACATAAATCACCCAACCGATCAAATTTTCCGCCGCTTGATTCCCCCTTTCTCAAAGTATTTATTTAATTTATTAAAATATGTTGGATTTGACGCCGGTAGTTCTAGTGTTAAAAAAGAAATGTGGTTAGAAATTTCAGAAAAAATAATTAAAACAAAGACAGTTTAATCACTTTATTACATTTAATAGCAACATAAAATATCTACAGTCTAAAATGATTCATCATTTTCAGTTAATATGAATTTAATATGAAGTACTCAAGCATTTCTTTCACGAATCATCTAAAAAGTTTATTAAAGAAGTCCAGCGGTAATAACGTAAGAAAATCGCCCGCCACTGTGGATTGTTCATAAAAAGCATCGGCGCAAAGAAAACATCTTGATATTATACTGGTGTCGGTTCTCGTATCTTGGTGGTCTTATGGAATTTTCTGCGGATGAGTAGCAAGAAGTACATTTTGTAGCATACTGCAATTGAAACCGAGAAGATATTCCAAGTATTGTTTCCGCGATGGAACGTAGAAGCGATATTAAAGTGAGGTCTGTTACGATGTCGGTGCAAGAAGTTTCTGCAAGTTATTAGAACGTAAGAAATATCTCGTTGAAGTTTTAACCAATCCCGATGCAACTTTTAGGCAATTATCTTCACAGTTTTCTCAAAGAAGATCTGGAGAATTTTATACAAAAGAGGAATTTTCGAATCGCTACCATTCTACCCTGTAAAATTTTGAATTTATATTCGTAAATTATCTTTCCTCTCTGTTCTCGAAAGCTTCGTAAGGTTCTTGTAAATTGATTTCTCTTTATATCAAGAAAAATCGTGTGTAGAATTTCTTGAATATGCGCTTCGTGTAGCAAGATACGTGTAACGAGGCAAGATGGATGTTCTTCTTCGAATGGGAATTATAATTTGGTATTCTCTTTTGTGCATTATTCCATATTTTCCAACAATAACGAGAATGATGTAGAGGAAAGAAGAACTTCCAATTTCCGCATGTAAGTTTGCAAAATTTTCCAGTTTTCTTTTACGCGAATAGAAACGAATAAAAAAGTATATGGTGTTTCTTTTTTTCATTGTAGGAAATTTGTACATGTTACTTTGAATACGTGTAAAAAAAAGGGCAAAAATTGAGATTCTACGATCGACGATCGTATTTCCGGAATATCCCGTTGATAAAGGGAATCCAACGGCTCTAGCCTGTTTCACAATCCGATCAAATATCATTTCGTTCCGCTTTCCATTTCGCACTTTGCCAGCAACGAAAATTATAGGTGAAAAGGCACTTTGATATTTTCCATAGAAATCGCACAAAATTCAAAAGCCAAATTGTCCTAGTCTCAGCTATATACCATGACTGAAATACCTTTTCACAAAAACCAAACTTACATTTAAAATATGTCAAGCAGTATGAATTTTAGTTGCTTGTGATTGGTTAAGTAATTTCTATATTATAAAATGCATATGAAACATTTATTGTACTACATCTCTATCAGTCAGAAAATTACTTAAAAAAAAATAGAAACTCGTCAATTCGACGGCTACGTAGATTTAATATTCATCTACTATGTAATTACGTTTAATATTTTACACACATCATTAACAACTCATTGAAATCAAAGTCAGACAGTTGAAATCTTTTCCTTCCAAGTTAACCAGACTACAACCCTTCCCATCACCTTCAACCCTCTCTAACCACGTATTAATCATTTATTTCAAGAAACATCAAATTAACCATCATCGTCTGTCCTCTTAAAAAGTCAAATCATCCCCTGCAAGCTTACCCTTCCACCCACCCAACAACCCTCTCGTCTCTTTCACATCTTCTCTCGATCACCACCCCAGACTTACTCAACGAAGGTGAGAATGATCCAGCCGCGAATTTTCGGCCATAGGAAGTAAGGGTTGCTTCCACTCTTTGAGCACGTCTCGCTCTAATTGCGCGATAGAGATACATCCATATGTATATGGAGAACGGAGACAGACAGAGGGTAGACACCATAGCAGAAGAGAAAGGACAAACTGCGACTTCGAAGGGGTTGAATGGGGTGTTCACGACAGTACCGAATGGAGAAGGGGTGGAAAGGGTTTCGGTGGTTCTCTCTTCCATCCACCTTTCTCGTCTCGTGTGTGAGGGTGCTTGTCGAGTGGATACAGCCGGTACAATCGACTGCAGAAGTTCACCCTCATAAAAGTAACGTGGTCGTCCTCGTAAAGCGCGTGTTGGGGGTAAGGTAACAGGGGTTTCGTTTCAGTGAAGGAGGTGCCGAGTTCGAATCCACGGTGGATTATTATCGGGAGAAAGTTTCTGACGTCGAGTGACGGTAATTTATGTAAACTAGGAAAGTGCGAGAATCGCTCCCATGGGAGAATGGTATTTCTTGCGTCTGGTTGGATGTATTTTATTTAGAGGCAACTTCGAGAAAATTGTAGGTGAAATGTCTGCCTCTGATCTGTACTTTTCGAGATGTTTTTTTTTAGAATTTTCTTATGGTATTTTTGAAGTTGTGTCTTCTGTGATGGTTTTGTAGATTGGTTGGAATGTACGAGTATTGCAATTTGGAAAATTGTATGGGGAATTTTTACGACAGGATAGAGATGTTTTATGTTATATTTTTATTTCTTGGCTCGAATTCGAAGGAGAGTTTGTACTGTCAATTATAGTTTGGAAGTGTGTAATAGAATTTTGGTAAAACTGGTGGATTTTTTAAACGATTTGAATTTCTATAAATATTCAGTGAGCAGGTATATATTGCAGTTTTTGGTGGAACTTTGTAAAATATTTATAACCATGAATTAATAGGATTATCGTTCTAAATTACAGAGTGCGATTAAAATGATCATTTTAAACTCTGTTAAATTTTAAAGTTTCATATGAAATGTCTAGGAAAATAGGGCGAATTGAAAAAGGAAATAGTTTGAAGTTAACTAAAATTTTACAGTGTGCAAAGTGAATTCAATTTTGCAACTTATTAATTGTTCTTTCTCACTAATTAAATATAATCTGTCGAAAATTTTGGAGCTGCATCTAATCGTTTGGGAGAAGTGGTCGATTAAAAGTAAAATGTTCCTCGGTTAAATTTTAACTTTAATTACTCGAGATCGTACAATTTTCGCCATGTAATTATAATGAGCGTAAAACCCATTTTATCATGGAATCTGTTTTCCTATATTCGCTGCTGCAGAATCCGCGCAGTCTGTCTGTAACTTATCTCTCCAAAAATATTTGTATCTCCGTAAATTCAAACATCGAGTTTTGTTTAGCTGCTTCTCTCTCATTTTCTAAAGTTAATTCCACTTATATTTCAAATCACTATCATCTACAAAAACTCCTTTCCCACTGTTTTAAATCAACAAGTAATCAAATCGAAATTTTCACTCCGATTAGAAACCATAACTCTGAAATTCAATGGTTACAGTACAAATCATTAGCTCTAAGAACTTCTACCTAAATTAGCAATTAATATCCTCACCTCAGAATTTCCCCATTCTCCTCAAATATTTCTGAATTAAATAACCAAATAATTCAAATCGAAAAAAATACAAAGAAAAGAGAGATCAAACACAATTCAATTCCCTCGCCACTTTTAATACATTTTACCTAAATTACCAAAAACAGGGCGTCCTAAGCTAAACAACTGAATAATTCAAATCGAAAAAAATACAAAAAAAGAAGACCAAAAATAGTTCAACTCCACCTCCCACAACTTATAAATTTTACCTAAATTACCAATTAGCATATCACATACCCCCGTAAGTTTCACATCGACCTCAAAAACAGGACCTCCTAAGCAAACTAGCCAAACAATGTAACTCGAAAAAATACAAAGGAAAGAAAGACCTCAATTTCTAAAATTCCCTTTGAACTGGTAACGACTTCCAAAAAAAAATGCATCTCTATTCAAAATCCAACGAATCATCTTGTTCCACCGATCCTCACACGACATCCATCATTTGTGCACTGTACTGTACGTCGCGTTCTACCCTTTTTCCTGTGAGTTACTACCGGATCCTCGTAATGTCGCCTTGCACACATCAGCATCCAGACACCAGAGGTGGATGCAAGTGCGATCCACTTGTCTATGGGTACTCGGGTGTGCGCTCATTAGACACGGGGTCAATGAGGCGACGGATCTTCACCCTTCGAACGAAAAGGGTTCCCGGAAAAGAAAGTGGACGAAGAAAGTAGAGTCAAGGCATTCGAGAGGGATCGGCCACTCTTAGTCGCGGGATCTCGTATTCCCTTGTTAAGACCACGCACACCAAAGTCATCTATCAGTGGATGAGATAAGTACGAGAGGATGCTGATACTTGTTTCACGTAGATATAGCACGATACGTCATTAGATAAGTTTGGGGATGTCCTTTGAAGCGAATTCTTCAAGCATGATTGGAGAATTCGCGATGACTTTGTGATGCCATTCACTTTATCTTTCTTTCAATTTTTTTTCGACAAGATTGACTTCGAATATGGGGGGTTTGTAGGTAAATAGTCTATTAACACGTTGAACGCCAACTGTATTTCGCTAATTTCACTGTTTCTACTGAAGCGAAATTTTTTGTATTAAATTCACATCTTTATAAAACAGAAACTTGAAAGATACATATAGATAGGTATTTAGCAGACCTTTATCTTTTAAACACATATATTTAAATATATAGTATGTCTGAAAACTCATAAATGTTGCAATTTCAAAGTGACATAAATTTTCATTGAATACAATAGCGCCGGTCACCGGTGACCCCCATGGCAGTCAACGTGTTAAAGAGCGATCACCGTTGTTGAAATTTTCAAAATTTTTTCTCTTACGCTGTGGCGTTTTCAATGGGTTCACCAAAAAGGAAATTCCTTCCTGTAGATCGTCCAAACCAATTTGCAAATTGCAAAACTTGCGAGGATCGCCTGGCTAACCGGATCGCGATGCAGAGAAGAGAAAGAGAGAGGGGAGAGAGACAGTTCGTATTAAATTAACGCCTGTGGTCGGCAAACTTCGTGTGTCGTCGAAAGTAACATTCGAGGCTTAAAGTAATTGATATCGAACACCATTCAATGTATCCCGATCATTTGCCACTGGGATTTCGTCGATCTTCCACTTTTTATTCTCTATACACAGTTCTATGTTTGCGACCACCTGTGACCTTTTATTTTTCCGGTTTCTGTTAAACGACTTTTTCAGTTTTTGCCAGAAAATAGTGAAATTTTCAAATAAAACAAATTGAAACCAAAAAACACGTCTTCATTAAATGAACAACAATTTAATTGATGCTAAAAAATGAAAAGGTTACAAGGAGATTATGCTTTAAAGGGAATAAAGTTAAAAGCTCTTTAACACATTGACTGCCATGGGGGTCACAGATTACTGACCCTATTAAATTCAATGAAATTTCATGTAACTTTGAAATTGCAAAGTTATAAATATTCGCACATACCAAATATTTGAATACTAGTATTAAAAAGATAAAAGTTTGTCGAAAATCGATCTATCTGTACCTTTAAAGTTTCTGCTTTACAAAGATGTTAATTTAATATCATAGAAAAATTTCTACTTTAGAAGAAATGCTAAAACTATCGAAATACCGGTGCTTAAATCGCTATAACTTATAATCCACCATCCGTCTAACTTTCACACAAAAAAGAACTTCCGAGCTCCCCATATGATATAACAATACTTTTTGAAAAATTCCAAATATAACACACCAATACAGAAATCCCATTTGACCCTCAAGATAAACGACAATTTCCCTATCAGTATCGTTTTCTAAACTACCGATAAAATTCCTTTTAACCCCGTAGAAAATGTTCACTTCGCGGATATAAGTTCTCCCCACGTTCTTGAAAGTACGATGCATACTTGAATTACAGAACATCCACTTCTCGTTTTACTGGAACGCATTTCGTTTCCTTTTAGTCGAGCAAAAGTTGAACACAGCGAAGATAGAGAGCCAATGGGTTGTCGGTAAATATAAAACATTTAAATTCTGTACTTTTCTGAAACACACCCACGATATCCGTGTGTTCCTTGGTCCTATGGCACACAAGAATCGAAAGGGCGAACGGAGAATAATTTATACCATCCAAGAGCTGCAATTGGATGAGTTTGAGAGATAAAGAAGAAAAGGATCGCCAGAGGCGAGGGAAGATAGAAAATGTGGATAAATAAATACCGATAGAAGCACGAGAGGTCGTGCTGGCGACAGTCACTTTGAAGTTAATCTCGGAACAGTAGAAACCTTTACGCTCCGGATGATATTCCTCTTTTGGCTTCAAAAGGGTGCACCGTATAATTTACCATCGTTTGGGATTTATGTTTCTGAAGTTCTACTTAATATCTGCGCTTTTACGCGAGAAAGAAACTGTGAGGGAGATTCCGAATTAGTTTAATGTCGGGGAATGTTTAAATATATATGTGAGAGAGGAAAAGTATGGGGGAGTTACGAAAGGATACGAGTAAGGGTGTTTGAAATGATAAAATTATTCTTCCGTCAGAATTACAGGTGCCATGTAAGTTGATGTTTAACCGCGAACATTTCTTCTGGCAAGTTTCTCCCGGCGCACAGTGGTTCATTTGGCCGAAAACCTGGCCAAAACTCAAGGAGTTTTTCAATTTAGCTGAAAATTGGTGTATTAGTATTATTTGGGTCGCTGATTAAGAATCTGTACTCAAAATTTCGAAAAACAAAATGGCGGCTTCAATATGGCGGATGCGAGTATTGAAAAATTGTCGGACCGGCATGAAAATCAGTAGTCTTATGTTTTTCCCGTCGCTGATTAAGAATCCGAACTCAGAATTTCCAAAAACAAAATGGCGGGTCTAATATGGCGGGTGCGAGTATCGAAAAATTGTCGGATCGGCATGAAAATCAGTAGTCTTATGATTTTCCGGTCGCTGATTAAGAATCCGAACTCAGAATTTCCAAAAACAAAATGGCGGCTCTAATATGGCAGGTGCGAGTATCGAAAAATTGTCGGATCGGCACGAAAATCAATAGTCTTATGATAGCCCGGCCCTATGTCATAAATGCACTTCCCGAAGCATGGCGCGCGCGACAAACAAATAACAATAACTCGAAGAATCGCAAAAAGTCGCAAGAAAACTCAACGAGGTCTTCTTCGGGAAGCTTCAAAGTTTAATTTAAAAAAAAATATATTATGTTATTCCATGGACTTCTGCAGTTTTAATGATATTTACTGCAGCAGTCGCTGTATCTTAATACAAGCATGTCATTGCTGTTCCATCTCCGAATTTCCCTTTGTTTAATAAAAATTTCGGTCGAAGGAGAAAGATGAAACATTGTAAGGAACAAATATTTCCCTCATACCTGCAACTAGCCAGATTTTCATTAGAATCGTCAAAGATCTTTCAGTTTATGACGGTAAGCGGTCGAGAGGTAGCCGCGGCTATTTATAGTTGCCTCGAAACAATAGGCCACCAGCTTGTTTAATCTCATTCTGATTTTTAACCCCATGAAATAAACATATTATTTCGTTAATTGCCAGGTTGATCTTAGAGAAGGATTAGCAGTATTCATTAGGTAAAGCACGATAGCCCAGCTCTATGTCATAAATGCACTTCTCCGAGCATGGCGCGTGCGACAAACAAATAAGAATATCGCGTACAATTGCAAAAAGTCGCAAAATTTTACAACGGGGACTTCTTCGGGAAGCTTTAAAGTTTAATTTAAAAAAAAATATATTCTGATATTCCTTTTCCTTCAAAAGTTATAATGATATTTATTGCAACAGTCACTGTATCTTAATACCAGCATATCACAGCTATTCCATCTTCGAATTTACCATTGTTTAATAAAAATCTAGACTGAAAGAGATTGATAGAACATTGTGAGAAACAAATATAGCCCTCATACCTGCAACTAGACAGATTTTCAGCCGAAACGTCAAAGATCTTTCGGTTTATAACGGTAAGCGGTCGAGGTGATCGCGGCTATCTATTGTTGCTTTGGAATAAAAGGCCACCAGCTTGCTTAAAATTATTTTGATTTTTAACCCGAACGAAATAAATATAGCGTTTCGTTAATTACAAGGGTAACCTTAGTGAAGGATTAGCATTATTCGTTTGTCCAAGGCACGATAGCCTGGCAGTATGTCATAAACGTATTTCCCCGAGCATGGCGCGTGCGACAAACAAATAAGAATATCTCGTAGAATCGCAAAAAGTCGCAAAATTTTACAACGGGGACTTCTTCGGGAAGCTTCAAAGTTTAATTTAAAAAAAAAATCGCGTTGTACTTTTGCGTACTTCACAACTATTTCCTCTGCAAAAGGAAAAAAATGTATGGGTTTTGCAATCTGTGCCATCGCAGTTGTAAAATATTAAATAAAAAAATGAAACCAAGGTACTTATAATTTAAAAGTATGACGAATAGCTACAAATACTTACAAAGTTGACTGTACTATTATTTCACATTGAAAACGTATTCTGAATTTCGACGTGAATACGTTACATTATTCAAGTGCCAACTTTGACATTGCATATCTCTAAGAGCGTTGTTCAATAAAAACTTTTATTAATGGAAACCGATGCTCTGATATGTTACAAATAAAACGCAATTGCTAAATTTTGAAAATCGCGAAAAAAATTTTTGGCTTTTTGGCCAGGTTTTCGGCCAAATGAACCACTGTGCGGCGGTCTTTCTCCCTTTCGTGTTTAAAGTTTTGACCCAACTTCAAATTGAAGTTCCTCGAACCCCTGCTCTGTAATCTGCACTCTCCTTGCTGAAACGGGGCGCATTATCATAATTCGATGTTCTAATGGTTTTTTTTTTTTTAGTCTAAGTGAACCGTGAAATATGCCCTTGAAGTTAATTAAGTTCGATTAACTTTTTTTAGTGGGGGAAGTATTAATCAAATCTGAAATTGCTGTAGGAGATTATCGTTGAAAAATGAAAGGTGTGTGGTTTGATTAATTTTTATATCGCTTGGTATCTACAGTTTTTGATAATTGTAGAAATATTCTTAGATTTTGTATTAGAAATTGTAAAATAGAATTGTCTCTTGATTTGTAGTTAAAGTTTCTTTATGATTAAATGTAAACATATCTGATTTGATACATTTGTTTTAACTTTTATAAGTTATATCGCTGTTACTTGGAAATTCATGTAAAGTCAAATTACTATTTGAAGTTGGAATCGAAATATTCCTGTAATTTCAACGGTACCTATACCCAAGTTTGTATTAAACTTTGAGAATATAATTCGTGTTTTAAAGTTTGTTCTTACAATATCAAATAATGGCGAAAATTGTAGAAGAAGAGGAAAGGAAGGGAATGAGCCAAGTTTAGAAAAAGAAATCTTTAAGAAACAGAACAAAGAACAAAACTCAGGTGAGAGAATTAAGGTTGATTTTAAAATTAAACGAATCGTACAGCGAGCAACTAACTGGTAGTTAATTTAATAGAATAATTAACAGGCTAACTCAGATAGAATAAATTTTACTCTTCCATGGAAACGTTTTCCTTTAATTTGGATTTTTCACGCTATTTTCATTTCGTCGCTCGCTTCTTCGCTCTTCTCTCATTCTCTTCCACCCTCGTTCTCCATATCTCTCTACCCCCTTTGTCTTTGAACTCTTGACTCAAGTTCGAACCAGAGCCCTCAGGGTCTTATTTCCGCCTCACCCAGGTCAACCAAAACCCCCAAAGTTTTCAAGTATAATTCGCCTAAATGAAAATGGGCGTGCGCTTTCTCAACGAAACTTTAATTAATTGTATTCAATACCGTATCAGATCATCCCTAAATGTAATCTCATCACGCGATATCAAAAATCTCTAGTTCCATTCATCAACCCTTCAAACTCTCAAAATATAAAAAACAAAAACATAATTTCTCACCCCACTACTTCTACCTAATCAGTAGTAAAATCAATCATCCTCTTCCAAATCAAATAATTCACAATTATCCTCCAATACTTCTAATGTTACTTCCAAACCGTTGCAATTAATGTCTCAGCCATTTATTAACCGGTTAATTATAGCGATATCTTTGGAGCATGCGCACCTACGTAGGTTTCGAAAATCGAGAGATAAACATTAACCTATCTCAAGTGATTTATACTTTCTACTTATTCGTTTTATTTCAGCATGGCCTCAAAATATTCCAAACATCTTGAAATTTACGAATACAATTTAGTTTTCGTCAAAATAACAATTTAAATAACCAGTGGTTTCTAACTTTTATGCATGACGAGTATACTCATCAATACACAAAATTCTATCGTTTCTCAATGACGAGTATACTCGTCAATCACAGCTAACTGTGAACAGCTAAAATACCCGGTAGCCATAAAAGCCTCAACACAAATTCACCACACCCTCCCATCAAACACAATTGTTCTCCATAGCACCGTGCAATCTGCCCGTATTATTCTTCAATCTCTAATAATTACCAATCATTTCATACCTCCCATGGAGAATACATAATCCGATCAGTCTAGACATCAGATAGATCAGCCCCGAACTTTTCTGTCTTCGATTATACTTACACAACCACCCCCTCCATGCGGATCACGATTGTTCACATGAAACCATCTTTCAACGATCTTGTACAGCTTCCGCCATAGAGTTTCCGGTATATCGGTGTATGTAGAACAGCGTGCTTTTAATTTGCAACCATCAGCTGCACTCGAGCAATCTCGTAAGTTCGTTAACGTTCGTTTAAACTTATAACGTTCTCGTTTCACCCCCTGCTGTCGACGATCCGCGGACGGAAAATAGTTTTACGAGCGTGTAGCCCTCCCCCATAAAACGTCTACCACGTGTTTCCGTGCGAAGTATGAGCATGGAAGGGATGAAGAATATCGGCGCGCCGAAGGTTCGACGGTGGAAGGGGTTGTTACCGGGAAAGTTAGACGTCCTCCTTTGCCGGTCTCCTTTGGGAGAAGAAAGAGAAGATCAAAAGATTACAATATATCGATATGATGATAGGCCGAACAGCGAAGGGAATATTAAGAGTCCTTCAAAGGTGCGCCTTTCTCGTACACACGTAATAAGAGCTGGCTGCAAAGAGAAACTAATATTTTTTATCCTTCCCGCTGGCAGCCCGGAGTCCCTTTCGAGGAGAAATGAAAAAGAGCTGTGGATCGATCGGTACTTTTTTCTTTCTTTCTCTTTCTCTCTCTCTCTCTTGCTGTATTTCCTTTTTTTTATCGTACTAGATAAAATTCTGCGGTTCTTTCTCCATCTCTTCGTTTTACCACCCCTGCACGCTTTTGACTTGGTGAAACTGGTCTGCGAGATTGTTATAGTTCTGTGTGAAATTGTATTTGAATTTTTTTTCTTTCCTCTCTTTTGATATTTCATTGACTTTCTTTTTCTTCTGATCTCTTTTTGCATCGGCTCTTGCACGAGCATGGCTTTTGTTGCGGGGTGGATTTTATGGAGAAGGATGACAAAGTGTATAGTCGATGTTCGACGGAAGTGAGGTTTTTGATTCGGTATCGGAACTTTTCTTGATTTATTAATTGGAAAAAGATTATTTAGTTTTACTACAGGAATATGACACTGTGGAATTTGCAGATTTTTTGAAGCTTTAGATTCATTATGGCGGAGATTGTAGTTCAGTCTTTGGCATCTTTTATTATTATTAATCACGCGTTCTTTAAATTGTCGAGATGAAAATTCTCAAATAATAATTTAAAGAATTTTAATTGTTATATCTTGGATAAGAAATTATTAGATTATTGTCAAATAAGGAGCAATACCTCGGACAAATAAAATACAAAATCCATATTATACCTCTCACTACTGTACTACAAGTAGAAAAATTAAAAACAGACTGTTATTAGCTCCCTGAATAATCATAATACAAAATAAATAATTACAATATAGTGGGTTGGCAACTAAGTGATTGCGGATTTTAAATGAGAAAGAAAATTGATGAGGGACCCATAAATCGAGTTTCTTGACATAGCCAAGCTGTTTTAATTGTTTTGAATGCATTTATGCGTTACATTGAGCTTCTGTGCAATTTTACGTGTTGTGCTATAGCGATCTGAATCGATAATAGCCTTGATATAAGTCTCACCAACTTTAACTGGACGGCCAGATCGTTGCGTATTTTTCAGTAAAAAATCACGAGAACGGAATTTGGCAAACCAATTTTGACACTGCCTCTCTTTCAAGGCTTCATTCCCATATACAGCACATAACTTTTTGTGTCCTTGCTATGCGTTCTTGCCTTTTCGGAAATAATACAGTAAAATATGTCTGAAAAGCCCGTCTTGTTCTTTCATTTTTAAATTGGAATAAAAACGAAACTAAATAACTAATAGACACAAATTTTTTACTAAATTAAAGGTTGAAGTCCAAACAAACAGAAAACAGTACAGTTTAGGTGCTTTCAACACGTTGACAAACCAAAAGAATGCGCTAAAATGATCTATTGACAAAATCCGCAATAACTTAGTTGCCAACCCAATACCATAGTAAGTTCTAAAGGAAAATGGGATCAGAAAAATCGAGGAGAAATTGGATAAACGTAAAAATACGTACATTGGAGTAAACAGAGACCGTCGTAGATATACGTTGGATGAAATTCAGGATTAGAAGCGTTCGGTCGAACTTCTGATAAGAGGACAGTCTTTCTTTGCCCGCATTACTAGGAGGATCGTTCGTGCATGCGGTCTCCTCGGCCGATTTCGCTGAGTTGGTGCGACATCGTTGGCGAATTTGCTGGAATAGGAAGTGACGCAACCGCCAAAGCCCATCCCGGTACTTCTTACCCCAGCTTATTTTTCGACGATTCGACGGAATCCATTTTTGCGAATTCATTCGAGAAATCCCGTGGGACGGAATCTCGGCGTCAATTTACGACAAACAATTGCACGAGTACCTTTTTCAGAGTGAAGGGGAAAACGGTATCGGGTGAAATTTAAGTCGTGGTACGATTTCCATTCTACCGTTGGAATTAAATTAAATTCCTTTCTTGGTTTCGTTCGTATTTCTGGCTAGATCACGTTTACGGTCCGGGAGGTATAAATAACTTTGGCGTATTTAAAGTATAAGTGGTTTTGATCTTTGACTTTTATATAAAAAATTGTCAGATTTAATTCTGTAAAAGAATGTACTTGTAGAAAGAAATCTGGGTTATTTGAATTGTAAAGAGGGATCAATTTAATAAGATAACATAGAGATACAAAATTTATGTAATTTAAAATTTTCTACTCGTATCTGATATAATATACAAAATATGCAAAGTATGAGGTTTTTGCAATATTTAAAACTTAAAGAACCTCACCCTTCAAGGTCTATTTCATCAATTAAATTTACACATTTTTAACAATTTCTTCCCCCTCAGTTTAACGCTAGAACTACCAAAGTAGTCAAAATGACTGGTCAACAATTTTTTCAAAATTTTTCAAGTTTATAGAAGAGTTATAAAATAGATATTCTACGTCAATCTCACAAAACACAAATTACCAAATCGGTCATCTTTGCCGCCTCCTAATTCCCCTTTTTTAAAAATACTTATTTAATATTTATAAATGTAATTGAATAATTCCGGCAATTCTAGGGTTAATAAAATTCCAAATAAAAACTCCTTTATTCTAAACATTTCTGCACACGAATACTAATGATAGTCGAAACGAGGCTGAACTGCATTCTAAACTACCCCATAAAAAATGGCCCGCTCGTAATAAAGCCACGAGGATTAATATTAAAGTTGATGAGAGATCGTGAGAAAAGTGTCACGTCTAAACTCTTAAGTAGCGACAAACAAGAGTGCCGAATGAAATTCAAGGCGCCACCCCGAAGAATAATCGTGGCCATTGAGACGTGCCAGGGCGAGAAGTAATAAAAACTCCCGGCACCTTTTCGCCGTTATATCTTCATCGTGACGACGAAAAGCGTCGAGGCGCCGCCGGACACGTCTCCCAGACCCCCGAGCAACCGATATTTCACATCGACATTTTCGATAACAAGAACGAAACAAAGAATAAAAGCAGAGACCGAGAAAATCGTGAGTACGATTTGAGGGTTAGTATTCTCGTAGTTTTTTCGGTTTCACGCCGATTATTTTGTCCATGGCAATTGCGACAGATATTTTCCAGCGCGTTATTAATGAACCTACGTAAATAATTAATAATAAATCTCTCCAGCTCGGGGAGTCACGTCGGCATTTCCCGTGAAAATGAATCTCCGGCCGATCATTAATTGTCGTTCGAGATTTTAATTAGTGCCGAAATTGGTGAATAACTGACGTGAAAAATACCAGGTTAAGGGAGGAAGGGGATGGAGGAATATTGTAATGATAACGAAGTTAAGGGAAATAAGTAAATTTGCGGATAATAGGTATCAACTATGGACGTGGTTTAAATAATTGGCAATTAAACAAACACACTGAATACATCAAATTTGTCGATATTTATTTTCAAACAAGCGTGAGATATTATTTCAATTTATCAAATTAGAGAACGATACCTTGTAAATATGTTTAACCGGATGTGCTGATACCATATGCTAAATACTACGTGTACATTTCAATATTTCCTTTTCGTTAAAATTCGTCAGAGTGGTATAGAATTATAATCGGCACAGGATTTCAGGGCGAATTTTTTTTTTGTAAATTCGTTTTCGTCAGCGGTTTATTGTTTTTGTATCTTTCCTTCTAATCCCCCAAGCACAACATGTTACACGAGACAGCTCGGGACAATACCTGGGAACGCGAGTATCGATTGCGCCACCGGATGCTACTGACGTTATTTATTTTTCCGTCTACCGAGGAATTAATTACCAGGTAGACGTTGATTTACCGCCACGCTGCGATTATCTGGAGATCCTGAAATACATGTAAAAAAGATACGCGTAAACTTCCCCGTAGCCGATCAGATTTCTCTCCCTTTTCATTTAAAAGCCACCACTGATATTCCTTTATCGCGAGCTTCATTCAAGTCTCGTACGTTTCGTGGAATTAAACGTAATCACAACGAAATTCTTATGAAAATATTAGAAAAAAAAAGATTTTCCATATGCTTCTGCCATTATTTTTGCAGCTTTTTTAAACCACGGCGTGACTTCTTTCTGGAGGGAATGAGAGAAACTTTTAAAGTGGAGTTTTCTAGGAATTTAGGACAAATGAGAGAATTTCAATGTTGACCATGGATCAGTGATGGAGCTTCAAATTCTATGGTACCGTAACACAAACCATGGGCACGTGAATGCACGCTAAGTAGATACAATCTGCAATGGTCAGACAGGTGTGAATAATTTTATGGTGGTAGTCTACGAAGATCGATTAACTTCGATATATTTTACCTTGTTTTATAAGTTCTACTGTTTTGTACGCAAATACTCTAGCGATTTTGCAATTCATAGTTTAATATATAGAGGATAAAATTCGATCTTCGTCGACGTGTCCAGCTGAAATGAAAGGTTCGTTGAAATTTTCATTCGCGAGGTGCATTACTGTGCTATAAATTCATATTGCTTGATTGGCAGAGCAAATATGTACCACGACTTTCAAATAGATTTTATCACTGGTATATGTGAGAATCGTAAATAATTTTATAACCATAGAGGACAGTTTTATAGGATACCTTACTCTGTATGTTCTTTTGTTATCTCTTTTAAGTATGTTTAGAAGGTAGTTAAAATGTATTTTCCCTTTTTAAGTATTAATTCTCAATTTGAAGTTCCATGAATTGTTGGAGGGGTTGAAAGGGAGTCTTTTAATTTTTCATGGCTACATACGTTTATACGCGTTGTTACGTGAAAGTAGATTTCTGTGTACGGTATGTAAAGTACAATAAACCGGTTTATATCACCGTTGTAGTTTTGTGTGCGAATGTTATACAAATGTAATATTTCACTCTGTAAATCTGAACTTTCGATTCTACTTCGTGGACGAATTTGAAATTCAAGTTTTATTACCATTCGCGAATTTCAGATGGAAATTTCATTTGAAAAATTCCATATTCCTGGCTGAGACGGGTTTTCTACAAATCTACTGGGTGATCTAGAAATATTCGTTTTTTTTTTCATAGAAAGTAAATTTACGTAAATAATTTTCAGTTTATTTGATTGTGAATAATATCGAAATGCAGGTTTTCTTCTTATGTGTTAACACTAAAGCTATCGACGTTACATTTAATGAAATTTAAAAATATTGAGCACTGATTAATTAACACTAGAACTACCGGCCTTAAATCTATCATATTTTAATAAATTAAATAAATACTTTGAAAAAGGGGGAATCACGCGGCGGAAAATTTGATCGATTGGGTGACTTATGTTTATTGATATAGACGTAGAATATTTATTCTATGAATCTTATGTAAACTTGGAGAATTTTTGGAAAAAATTGTGTACCGGTCATTTTGACTGGTTTGGTAGTTCTAGTGTTAATTAATTTAAATTTTATAAGATAGCAGTAACAGACTTAATTAGTTTAGTATTAATATCCTTTGCAATATTAAACTGTACTATCATTTAAACAAAAACTGCTGTATTTAAACAAGAAAATGGAATTTTCAAAAATCTAAAAAATGACAAGTAATAATTCTACTTCTACCACGATCAAATTTTACTCGTTCTACGCAGCTTCACATCTTCCTAATAATTCAACGTTGCTTCCTAAACCGTCTTCGTCTATCACATTAACAAGTACTTGCTCTGAAGCTATAGTGCCTTCAACATTAAAGCCTCAAGCCTCCACCTACATTCCCAAATTATCAACCAGTTCAAAATTCACCTAAAACTATATCTTTCAACCAAAATCGCCATATCAATCAATATCAAAAAGTACAAAAGTATTTCTCCCCAAAATAAGTAAACCTTCATATCCCATTCTCAAACAAATCCGGTCATCTTCTTCGTTACCTTATTCTTCGACCTTATTCTTGCATTCAACACAGATTTATTCATGAGCATATAAATAATTTCACCTAGCAAACGTTAAGCAGTCCTCGATGACGTTTCGTGGAAGGTGGTCACCGATGCGCGTGGCATCATTTAATTAACGTATTCAGTATACGACGGCATAGGGTGCTAGCATGTATGTATTCCCAGCTAGAAACATCGCATTAATCATAAACAGTGACCAGCACGTAATGCGCCGGATGAAATGCAGGCGTGGACTGGCTCTATACTTCTATGAAATTCATTGATGTACTTAAACGTGCGTGCACGGACGTGCATCATGCGTATGTATGCATGATCAGGGTAATGCAGGCCGAACGGAAGTGCATAAATGACGTGGCGATACCTGCGGGATATGGTCTATTGCTGAAATTCGTGAGAGGTGCTTTGACTATCGAAGCTCTAGCTTTAGCACTAGAAGTTTATTGATGTGGTTGCAGTGAGAGGGCCACTTAAATTTCAAAGGCGATACATAATTAGTTGGTTGGGGGATTTTGTACATTTTTGTTGTTATAGAGATTGAAAGGGATTTAAGATTGTTAAGAATACAAGCTACTTTGTGTGATGCTGTTGAAACTCTAGCTTCAGCACTAGTTTATTGATGTGGTTGCAGTAAGAGGGTCACTTAAATTTCAAAGGTAATACTTAATCAAAGGCTTTGAGGATTTTGTAGATTTTTCAATATACATATAGAGACTGAAAGAGACTTTCAATCGTTAAAAATACAGGCTACTTTCTATGATGCTGTCGAAACTCTACCTTATATGGTAGAAACTTCACCGAAATTTAGAAGTGAAATGTAACATAAATTTGAAATATGATATTTAGTTAGGGACTTTGAGATCTTTGCCAATTTTTAAAGTTATAAAGATAAAAAGCAGTTTACAATCGTTAGAAATACAGACTACTTTGCGCAAAGCGGTCGAATCTCTAGTTTTTTATGTGGTTGCAGTGCAAAATTCCTAAGGTCATATAAAATCTATTTAACAATATTTAAATTTTTAAAATTGAACGCTTTTGTCTTCCACCAGAGATAGAGAATGCTCTATCGAAACTGTCGGTAGTTTTACCATGAGAATTCAAATATCTTTCGATCAGATACGCCAAGCCAACTCCACTATTAACATCAACGGCTTCATCCGGTGAAACGTGCAACTCACGGGGGAATTAGCCAACAAATATTCGAGGGAACGGTAAAGCCAGACTCGACGAAAGTTCTGCGGTTGGCATTTGCCAAACCTAAATCTGCTGGGTCGAAAATATCAGGTTTTATCCCGTGAAAATCCACGGAGACAAACCATCGTCGCTGCATTAAAACTCCCATCCGATGGTTTTGCTCGTCCTCTCTTCGCTCTTCCTCTTTTCCATCCATTATTAATCTTCCGTGCGAAAGTTGGCAACCCCGGGATATTAATCATGGCAGGGCATCGCGGTAATTCCGTGGGACCTACTAATCACGGGGCAAGACCAATTAATTCGTGGCGATGTAGAGCCGAGTTGTGTCAGAAGGGGATGCAACGGCCAGCGAAATAGTGATCGTTCACTCTCGTCAAGTTTTTCCTACGTTTCTATGGTTTTCGTTATGTTTAACAATTATTCTTCATTGGTTCGTTGAAATAATGACATTTCCCAATAATAAGATTTCTTCGAAGTATAATTTTTTAACGTGTTTATGATTAAAGGGATGAATTTAAGAGGAGGTAGAAAAAAGAGGGTGAGTTGTGAAATTTGAATCGTTCTGTTAAAGAATGTAATAATTTTAGGGAGACGAATACTTGGCTTAATGCTAAAACTATTCTATTTATATTTATTGTACTTTATTATGTTAAATAAGTACTTTGGACGAAGAGGGAGGAAGAAGTGAAATAGTTAATCAGTCAAGTAATTTTTGCTTTGGAAGATAGAAGTGAAATATTTACTTCACAGTCCTTTTTTTCTATTTGAAAAGATTTTTGAAAAAGTCCACATTGGTCGTTTAAACTGCTTTGGTAGTTATAGTGGCAAAGCCACAAAAAGACAAAGAAAAGTAATATAATCGTAGAATATTTAAAATATGACATTCCATAAATGTGAACCTGCCTTTTAGACTATCGAGGGTCTCGTGGAGCATCATTTTGTAATTTTTTCAAATTTTAAAGTCCATTTCCTCGCAGTATGGATGCTTCTTTAATCCCTGTGCGATGTAAAATATTTTATGCCAGTTTCTGTTACTTTATATTGATTTTACTATGTTAGTTCATTTATCTTTAGTTGAAAAAATGTATCGTTAACATGAAACGTGAATACAGTGCGCCCTATATACTTACTATTCAATCAGTGTACTACGGACAGAACATTTCGAGATTACAAGAAGGGAAAAAAGTGTTTCTTATGATAAAAGTCTTAGATAACGTTAAAACAACGTCACCGACGCGTGACCCTAATTACACCAAGTCAGTAAAATCCGTGACATTCAACGATTTATTCATATTTTCGGTCAATATTAACAAGAGCAACGTTCAAATCTTGCATCATGTCTCATTTAACTGTCACGAAAGTCTCACACGTATCATACATCACAAACATTCACCAGTTAATTCTCTACGTCACGCAAAATGCGACGAGATGCACATAAAGCAGATATTACGAAATGTGATGTCTTCGTGGCACGTTCACACCGAATGATAGATGATGATTGCAATAAAAGCATTCACTCTGGACAGTCATAACAGATAGATCGTCAATTATTTGCTCCCATTCAACAACATTTTAGTCACCATCCACAAATTTAATATCCGACCAAACCATCCTTAATTAAAATTTTATAAAAGAAATCCAACGAATTCCATTAGAAATAAAAAATACAGAAAAATAGAAAGAATTCCAATTTATTTTACTTCTTACACAGATAACAATAATGGTAGTTTAAAAAGAACTTGACAGAAAAAAAAAGCGAGAGTCATGTTGGTATGATTCAATAGCTGTACAATAGCAGCAGAGTAACATTTTTCGAAAATTGCCCAACATTTTCAACCCCCTTTTCCTCTGTCCCTGTCGCAGGAAATGGAACGAAAATTCTCCCGTACTATCCTCACTCTCTGAGGGCTTAAACTTTCCTGGATTCCTCGAAGGTCTTGTCATCCATGAACCTAACTCACCATAGTTTCACTGTCGAAGGATTCTCGTCGACGTCTGAAGAGTTTCGAGAGAGGCACACATCGGTGTCGGGTTTGTGTCTTTTCTTCAAGGTCCATTAGTCGGAAATCTGCTGCGGTTCGGGAAAAGCGACTGACCTGGATGGCACTTCGATGTCGTTGCTGAAAAGATGGCGAAAAGACGACGACGAGAGAAAATGGGGAGGGAAAAACATATAGGTCTTACGCAGTAACGGACAGGATAGGGTTGACATGGGGTTGCAGGAACGGGGGAAATACGGATGGAGTTATATATAGAGGGAAGGAGAGCAAATAGATAGGTAGAAGTAGGTAGAGAAATTGAGAGAGAATGGTAGAAGGAATAGAGAAATTCGTGGAGGGAGAGAGAGAGTGAATGAGAATAAAAGGATATTTACAATTAGAGAGAGAGACTGATAGAAGAAAAAGAGGGACACATAGAAGATAGGGAGAGAATGATTGAAAGAATAGAAATATACGTAGAGGAAGAAAGAGGGAGAGTGAGAGAGGATGAGAGCACGAATAAAAGGATACTTACTATTAGAGAAAGAGACTGATAAAAGGAATAGAAGGATAAACAGAGAGGTAGGGAGAGAGTGATTGAAAGAACAAAAGTGTACGTAGAGAAAGGAAGAGAGAGAATGAGAGCATGAATAGAAGGATATTTACAATTACAAAGGGACTGATAGAAGGAATAAAGGGTTGCGTAGAGAAATAGCGAGAAAATGATTGAAATAATAGAATTATATGTAGAGAGAGGAATAGAGAGAGAGAGAATGATACAAGGAACAAAGGAACACATCGAGAGGGTGAAAGGTACAGGGGAGAGCCAGAAGGATACACAGAGAGAAAAAGAGGAGAATAAGAAGAAAAACAGAAAGATAGGCAGAGAGAAAGGGTGAATGAGAGGAGAAATTGAGAGATAGAGAGAGTTTGAGGGAGAGAGAGAGAGAGAGAGTAAGAGGAACAGAAGGAGGAATGGGAAAGCGAAATGGAACCTGCTCTCCCAATAAGCAGCCGGAAACTTGGACTGCTTCCAAACAGGAAGTAATACCTGCTGCCTCCAAGACTACTGGCATCTTCGACAAACTGTAGACTGTCTGTAGCAATAGTTTCGCAGTGGCTAACGAGGACCATTGTCTGGAGATGCCGATAATTATGTTAGTTCGCCACGTTTCGTGACAGTTTTGGACACCGGGTAACGAGGGTTCCTCCAACCTCTGCCCGCCGAAATGTCTTTCGGTTTGATGAAAATGCATCGGCAAGCGGTTAAAAATTAGTGACAATGGTCATATTAAATCTTTGCTAATAATTTTTACCATTCATATAGCCAACATTAAGAACAAACTCTTATTTACCGCGTGAAATAATGTTAAAGTTATGCAAAAATTAGTAATTTTTGAAGATGTAATTATTCAATGACCGATTTAAAATATCTTTCATATTTATCACTAAATAATCTTAGAAAATGTAACGTAGTAATGGAGATGTTAATTACTTGACATACTCTAATTATACTTTTACCAGCACACGGTGAATTTATTTATTGAAACTCTACAAATCTAATTGACCGTCTATATTAATAATTAATAAATCACTTCGTTAATTGTTGAGTAGTTTCGTCTTGTATTCGTCAGAAGTGAAAGAATAGATTTCGGATTTCTTGCTGGATTAATAATCAAAATCTAGTGTGCGTACAGGTTTTAATTACATAGATTCGAACATCATTGTATTAATTACTCGGTAACTAATTACACGCCATTTAATTTCTTTGTTTCCCTATAGTGTTCATGTTGCACCACGGTTTAGGACCGTTAATTAAGCAACAAAAGGGGGATATAATAATAGAGGATATACGCTAAAATTCCCCCATATAATAATAACAGTTTAGACTGCATTGACCGTAAGTCAATTAACTCGTGACTGTTAATTATTAACGGTCTTCACGTCTCCCGGGTTCAATATGGAAATCGAACAGGAGGGAATAACAACAGATGCCAACGATATTCAATAATCGCACTGTTCTAAACTAAACTAATTATTATCAAATTAATTAATTAGCCTTTGTTTAATAGCAAAAGTGTTTTAATCACTCTAACATATCTACGTTAAACGGAAAGATGATTCATGAAGAAACGCGTAATTGAAGAATTTTTTAATAAAATTCAAACTTCCTGTAAGGAATACCGTAGGAGTTAATATTTCAATGTTGGACAGTTCCAATCCAGGTAATTAATTGACTTAATTAACGGTGGATTCCAAGTTCATCGTAGCGTGTTGCTAGCAACCAGTTAAGAATATTTTATCAAGTATTAAGCCGTACTTCTTTAACTAACGAATTTAAAAACATTATTGTAAAGTCTTTCCCCTGTAAACACTGAATATCTTTGCTGCAAAATCCTCATAACTCCAACATCCTCGTATAAAAAGCTTATAGAAAATCATCCCCAATAAAATTTCAATTTCACTCAAATCACACACAATTTATCCATCAAATCATCAATAATAAATAACATTCTTCCCCAAAAATGTTAAAATTATATAAACTTACCCCAAATACGAATTTAAAAACATCATTACAAAGTCTACCACCATAAACGTTGAATTTCTTTGCTGGAAAAATTCTCATAATTGAAACATCCCCTGTGTCACAAGCTCATAGAAAATTATCCCCAATAAAATTCCAATTTCACTCAAATCACACACAATTCATCCATCAAATCATCAATAATAAATAACATTCTTCCCCAAAATTTTTAAAATTATATAAACTTACCCCAAATACGAATTTAAAAACATTATTACAAAGTCTACCCCATAAACGTTGAATTTCTTTGCTGGAAAAATTCTCATAATTGAAACATCCCCCGTATCACAAGCTTATAGAAAATGATCCCCAATAAAATTCCAATTTCACTCAAATCACACACAATTCATCCATCAAATCATCAATAATAAATAACATTCTTCCCCAAAAATGTTAAAATTATATAAACTTACCCCAAATACGAATTTAAAAACATTATTACAAAGTCTACCCCCATAAACGTTGAATTTCTTTGCTGGAAAAATTCTCATAATTGAAACCTCCCCCTTATTACAAGCTTATAGAAAATTATCCACAATAAAATTCCAATTTCGCTCAAATCACACACAATACATCCATCAAATTATAAATGATGAATAACATACTTCCCCCATAAATATTGAAATTCTATAAACGTAACCCCAAATGCGTAACAGCGCTCATGAAATATTACATGAGCGAACGTCAACGTGTATTTTGCACGAAATACGAATCGGCTATCTTATTAATTATCAAATTGCCCGTGTATTATGCTAATACGACACGGGAGAGAAAATACGTGTGCACGAGAGACTTTTGCATTTGTAATACTACACGCAGAGACAAGGTTGCTCGTGATAACCGGTTTAATTACATGCAGTCGATGTTTCAATTTGAATACGGCCGCGTGACATTATTTGCAGAGTGTAATCATTGCTACGTGGCATAATGCCTAGATAGGGTAATATCAAGGGCCAAATTTCAGACTGCATCGCTAATGCATCTTGCTCGTAAAGCCTGCAGTCATTCCAACCAATGTTACATTCTCTATGAAAACAGCGATCGAATTCCAATGCCATCCCGTTACGTAATTACAAGTAGTCAGACGGATGTTTGTTTTTAATAAAAATAAGTTTAGCAATATACGAGGAGCTCGTTAGTAGGGCAGTCTTTTTTTCTCGTGGTATGCACGAGATGCATAATAACTCTACGTCGAAAAAGTAGCGGTCGAAGTGCAGGTAAAACGATAAGCTAAAAGTTTGTTAATTTATTTCTGTAAGTATAACGTTTATCATGTTAAAGGCCTGGGATATGGGGTGTTGTGTTTATACGAGGGAAAAGTTCTTTCGGTGGCTGTACTGTGAAACAAGGGGTGGCGGAATTCTTTTGACGTTGAGAGCTGTGCGACATTTTATGAGGACTTTTAACATCGTACATTTTAAAGAAAGATTAAGAAATTTTTGGATGTGAATTAATGACACTCTAGAAAATTGTAAGTGCTCTAAACAGAAACGTGATACTTTTAACTTCTGGTAAGGAATTTTATGGTGTTCAACTTTGCCCCTATCTTATACTAAGAAATTGAGGATTTTCTTCAAATAGAAAGCAAAAAAGTATTTGATACAATTATCCTCAAATAAAACTAGACGATTCCCTCATCCAAAATATTCTTTCAATCACTGGAAAAATTCCTAACTTAAGAAATGAAAGAACACTCTTAAACTCCTCAAATTCATCTTCTCCAGCACTTAATATTCCACGGTAAAATAGCCAATAAATTATTTCAATAATCTTCAAAATCTACCACAAAATCATGATTTCCTTAGTGCACTAAAATACGATAAAATAATGTCGGACTTATCCAGAAAATTCTCCAACGCTCAGTGTTCCCCTGTATGACGTTAATGGTGTAGAAAAAATAATGGGGACATGTACAATAAAACTGCCTGCTGTTAGAGCTAAATAAGGCAAGGGGATTTTGCCTTCGGTGAAGGCACGCAAAACTGGCGTCGATGTTCATGCGCAAGTGAAGAGATTTGGAGAACCGGCGTAGAAATCGGACGCAAACGAGAGTGCTTGTTAGCAGCACGAACCACTCTTCTCGGCATTTACCACCAGCGATACCGGAGGATGTTTACTCATTACGGGTAAACACAATCCATCATCCCCCTTCTCAAGCTTTAAACTGGCCGCGTTTCCGTGTCCCAGTTGGTCCGTGATCGTGCACCACAATTTGTCCGTGCGACGTGTGTAACGTAAGAATTAAGAACTTGACTTGTAATTAATTTTCGAGGATTTTCTTTTATCCGATGGAAGATGAAAAGTGCAAAGTGGAAGGTGATGAGATGGTATCATGGATCAGGTTGATTAATTGGGTTGAATTTTGAGATGGAAGATGGAGGGTTTGAATTATGATAGACTTTTATGAGACTTTACATTTTCTATTGTGTGGCTATCTTATTGAATATTTTTTTATTGAATTTATTGTATAAGTAATTAGTATTTTTTATTGTGTTGTTCAGATTTTGCGTTACGTTAGCACTAAAACTACCGACGTTATTTCTACTAAAATTTAGATTTATTGAATAAATACTTTGGAAAAAGATAAATCAAGAAGTGAAGGGATTAGTAAATTAATTAATTTAGGCTTTATATGGTACAAGTAGAATTTTTACTTCACCACTCGCCTATCAATTTAGGTAGTTTTTTGAAGGAATTGAGAACCGGTCATTTTGACCGGTTTGGTAAGTTTAGTGTTAAAGAAAATAATATTGTTGAGAATTTAAAGGGCTTGAAAATTTATTTGCTTTGTTCTTTGTTCAATATAGAAATTGAGCTGAATAATTGCATATGATTGTAAGTAAAATTCAGATTTTTTACAACAGGGACTTTAGATGAAAGTGCTGCAATTAGACTGTTTCTGGAAATGACGTACAGTTTGTCAAAAATTTGAAATTGAGGCTCAAATAAAAATAGAGTAGCATTTATTCGGAATGCAAGAACTTGCGGATATAGTTCCACTGCAAATACTTTCCTATTATAGGAATTTGAACTAGCTTCGAAACGAAACACGGTGTTCACGTTTCTCTGAGTTTCACTGTTTTTTTTTATCCGCGGAAACAAGTCGCGGAGCTTTCGAATTCGCGAGATTGCGGCGTGCGATAAATTTCGAAACGCGTACGTCGATACGCAATTTTAGAATTGCGTTTGATGTTATTTATTCGATAGACGACGACGAATTCGACGGCGAAGAATTGATGGATACTTGCAGCCATGGAATTTTATTTTTGGATTCTCACCGTTTCGACAGACTACCTTGTTTTACTTAAAAACAATTAACTTGAACGTTTCTTGGTCAATTATCATAAAATTCTAGTGATTTGCCATTAATTTGGTGTAGGCCATTTGCCCAAGTTAATCGTTGAATTCATGAAGACGATTTTTATTGGTTTTGATAAATGCTCTATGCAAATTAATGGATTCTAATTATTCCAACTTGGTTTTTCGTCTTTCTGGGCGAATTGAGATTTTTCAATAGCACTAATCGCATAAATTTCGTATAAATCAAATTTGTTCACACGTCAGAAAATGAATTATGCGATAGCAAGCTGCAAAATGGTAATATCAGCGTTTTTAGTATGTTATAAATTAACTGTAAGGCGACAAATTTTGCAAGCTTCGCAAATTAAATGATAGGTAAGACACTTAAATCTAGAGTGTATTCAAAATATCCAGAAATATTAGTAAAAGTAAAAACACAGACATACCAATTGAAAAATTTCCAAACGGTTATCTGCAAGTCCAGTCCATCGTGAAAAAGGATCCAAATAAAATTCCCATACCTGTAAATAAAATACAGTTCACATTCTATTTTATTTTATTCGAAAGCACATCATTGATTCTTCGAAAAACAAGTTCTTGTAACAAAATATTTTGCTGGTGCATTGGAACATCGCGAAAAGTAAAATATTACTTCACATGCGAAACTTTTTTCCCGCCAAGTAAAGTCGGATTATTTTCTCTCATCCCCCATCCATTTTTCTATAAAACCCAATCGATTTACATTGTTTACAATGAACGCATAGGAGCGTTACATCTTTGAACTTATCATATTTCAATTTCCTCGAAGATATCCCACTTTATTACACGAAGAATCGCAAAGTCAGAACAAACAGCCTTGAACTAACCCTTCGAGTAATCAAATATTTTCCTTGAATTTCATCGAAGCATATCAGCTAGTGCTGAATTCATGAAAAATATGAAAATATCACGAAGGAAAAATATGTCCTCAGAGATGCGGAATATCGCTGGGGAAAAAAATGTGTATTCCGCGCCGCCTGTTGCAAATCGTCTCGAGACACAAAGCTGTCACGTTATTGTCAAGGTACCTTGGGATTTTACGATAGGCATACACGGAATTACCTCGTCGATGCTCACCGGAAACCACGATTCCCGAAGGCTTTTCCTGCTCGAAACGATCCTCCCCCTCTTATCGGGAATATTTTATACATATCGCGGACAAACGTTTTTTTGCCCCCGTGAATTTATTCCTCTCGCAGTTTATGTCTCCTTTAAACCGATTCGTATATTTGCGAGTGGAAAATCTTCATGGACTTTAATATCTATAAATGTCCATTATATTTACAATGTGAAGAATTAAAATGGCATAAAAGTCTGCGATAAAACGGGTAGTTTTATGTAATTATGAGCAATATAAATGATAATGTGTAGTATATATATTATATAGTTTTACAAAGTGCTTTTAACATTTAGGAAACAAAGAATAAGAATATAAGTTTGTAACGAGGCAGGAAAGTTTATGGAGATTATGGTGTATTTGGAGGTAAGGAGCACAAACATTTTTCAAGAAATACTGTAGGTCTTAAGTGAAAAAACTGTAACAATTGAAGTCGAAATTAAGTAAATAAGAACATAAAATTTCAAACTTGCAATTAGTGGACCCAATTATTTTCTAATTGCTTATCACCCCTGGGAAATTATCCTTAGTTGATGGCACGAAGTTTACCTAAAACCATATGGTTACATCATTGGTTCTCCAAAAAATACCCATAATAAGAGATGACCAAAAATTTAACCATCTATAATCCAAATTTTTTTTTCTATTCGAAGATCAGTTTCACGATAACACAATTAGAAAATAAGAATAATAAGAATACTATTTTAAATAATGGATTAACATTAACTATAAATGTTAAATTGTAAAGAATTGCATGATTTTCTCGAGCTAGATTACAATATTCGGCAAAATTAAAAGTTTGACATTGTAAAATAAAAGTTTGCGTTACTTTAAAGTTACAGGAGCCCATAGAGTATTGAAAGAAAAAGAAAGATTTAAAATTGATACCCCATAAGAGTAAATCTCTGAAAAATACTTTCAAGACATATCAACCCTTCAGAAACAATTCTAAGAAATATTCCATACAACTTTCCTAAGGATTTTCCTCATTCCATCGTTTCCTTCAGCGAATCTTTTCCACCACTTGTCGGATTCAATTACCGTAAAGCGAAATAAGACGCAAGATATTGAATTCCCTTGGCATCGTGGCGAAAACTGCCAGTAACCATGGCATTAACCTAACACCAAAATAATTCGCACTTTATCCCCCGCGTATACCGCCAAATATATTCCTCGCACGCTTGCGTGCAAAAACTCCCATAATTTACCCGGTATCCCCATAGTTGTGTGCGGCCATCCATGTACACGCATTCCGTTGCCTCTCCATGCGAGGTGAGAAACACTTCATCATAGATATTCTCGTTACATTCACGACCAAAAGTCCGCACCCCTTGACCATTACGTATCTTTACGATGCCCGAAGGTACGACCCGCTCGTGAGTGCAATATTCCGTCGGTGGACTAATTGAAAGGGTGACCTCCACCCCTCTCGTTCCTCTTGACCTGCGAAAAGCATAATTTTTTTCACCAAAATTGCGCATCTATCAAGTACAACTGCGTAGACGGAATAACACGGAGCGCGCGTGTTCTTTTCTGAAATTTTCGTGAGCTTTTTTCTCTTGGAGTTAAGGGAAGAAATATAATGCAAATATATTTTATTAGTAATCGCTTCTAGAACATTGAATTTTTCATAAAAGCTGCGACGTTGTGAGAACTTAGTGTCGCGTGATGCAATGCCACTGATAAAATGTATTACTAATGATAGTATTATATTATATAATTATAGTTTTAATCACAGCTTTATAGAGTAGAAAAGTTAAAGGTGAAAGCAGTTAGCGGTAATTGATTCGTTTGACATTAGCATTGTCTGTAATATGAAATATGTTAACAAATGTATGAATATTATGGTTTAAAAATGATAAAAACTATTATTGAATTTAGTAACATTGAACATTGTTACCTTTAACACTAGGTTTACGAATGTTGATATACCTATTTTTCTGAAGTGAGCCAATTTGAATCATACAAGAAAATTGAAGTTTTTTTTGCATAGAAAATAGTATCAAATCAATTGAAATGGAAGATTTATTATTAAAAAATTGACCAACCAAGATATTATACATGCAGTAATTAAATTTTGAATGAGCCAAATTGGCTCCGTAAATCTAGTGTTAATGTCTACTCTCCCTGGTAGCGTACTCATTGTCTGACTAATGCGGCACTTATCTACTGATCCCAGTTAGACTCCCTAAAACCTTTCAATAAGTACTCAATTGTACAGACCATTTCATGTACTAATTTCATCCCCAACTGGGCATTACTTAGAGAGAACATTTTATACAAAAAAGCAATTTCTTCAATATATTCGATTATAGGAATTTACTAATTTGTAATTCAAGAATCATTCTCCACGTTGCACAGCTTCAAATGAAAATGCACACAGATGCTCCTAACGACGAACGAAGGGATGTGGTGTATTGTTTACAGTGTCTATTATCTATATTGGCTTTATTAGCCGATACGATGCTCGACGGTTCAAACACCCTCGGAATCTCTTGGTCTGGAGGAACCCTTCTCTTCGTGTATACCTCCTGGCCATTTATTCTGCTAACATTCCGGCTTCTAATCGCATTACCGTATTTTCCTTCCTATCGTTCCGTGGGTATCTATTCGTGGTAATCCGTATCTTCCAGACGATGATGGGATTAAGATATTAATACGGTGAAATCAGGTCCATACTTGATCAGAAGGGACTTGAAATATTTACTTAGGTCAGATTTGCTTTGATTTAATCAATAATTGATAATTTGATTCATTGAGATGTAAATGTAATGCAAGTATTTCCAAATGTTCAGCTTAATTTCGAACAAATCTGCAGATATTCTCAGAGGATTTGTCAGATTTAATTTAAAAGAGGGGGTAAAGGTATTTTGAGGTTTTAGGTTTTGTCGTTAAAATTGGGGAAACGATAAGGTCAGTCATTAATTTTGTATGGTTCTTCGTTAGGAAATAGAATCGAATTAATTAGTAATTTTTTTATCAACACTAGAACTACCGACATTAAATCTATATTATTTAAATATATAGGATAAGTACTTTGAAAAATATTGCATTGAAGAGGTGGAAAAGATGATCGATTTGATAATCCGTGTTTGACGAGAACAATGTAGAAAAAAGTGGATACCAGTCATTTTGACTTACTTGGTAGTTCCAGTGTTAATATTTCACTTTATTTTACATTAATAAGTTTATATTTCATGGATTATTACTATTTTCCGGTTTTACTCAGAAAGTTAGCGTTGTGAGAACAGTTACTATAGAATTTCTTCTTTTTTTTGTTACAGGTGCAAAGAACCCGGAAGATACGGCAAAGATCTTCCACCTACGGCAGTGATAATTTGTTTTCATAATGAAGCATGGTCAGTATTATTGCGAACTGTACACTCGGTACTGGACAGATCGCCGGATCATCTCATACAGGAAATCATCCTGGTTGATGATTATTCCGATATGCGTAAGTTCCTTCGATTCTTATCTTCGTTTCTTATTAATTATTTTAATAACGAATCATATATAACGATTGTACGTGACAATATCAACGTTATGGTATAATGAAATAACAACTATTACTTGAAGTGACGGAGAATATTAATATTGATGGGAAATCGACATGAAATGAAAGATTCATTTCAAATAATTTAGCTCATTTAATGGTCACATATTGCATTCAATTTACCACTTCATTTACCGCAGAATAATTTCGAATAAATTACCAAATGATGAAACAGAGTATGCGGTTATTTTTAATAAAGTAATAATAATTATTTGAACTTTGCACCTTCACCTATTCATTGATGTTTGTCACTTATGATATATTCGATACAATCAATCGTGTTAGTTTAATTAATTTCTTCCTATTAATTTTAGTATTTATAATTATCCAAATATGGAAATTTAAAACCTCACTAATGTTAGGACAAGGACTCATGTATTTCATCTTCACTCTAATTGGCTCTCAGCACTGCTCCTTTCTCGCATCATCTAATTGATTACTAATTATTAATTTCGATCACATAATTATCTATTCTATGGCTAACAAAAATAGCTGCAAAAGCTCCGAACAAACCAATATCATCCTCTGCTAAAAAGAATTCTCCAAGTACACTAAATGTCTCACTTACTTTTTTAATTACGTGATCCGACTAAAAATCTGTTTGAAAAAAAAATCTTATTTCTTCCATTCATCAATAAAACAGATCAGTCCTTGTTAAATGTCATCGAGGAGCTGGTACCACGGTTGGAAACTATATTTCGTTGGCCACTGGCACTTCCTCGGTCACATAAGCATGTCCCTATTCAACCAGGCAATTCGTTATCGCGCCAGTGTTCCGTAGTTTCGCGATAGATCGATTAATCGCGATCCATCTCTCTCTCCTGTGTGCCGGGGCGCATGCCGTAACGACTCGACCAAGCTGAATGGAAGTGAAACTTCCGATGTTTCACGTACACTCTGAGAATCCCGACAGGTTGATGCATATCGACTATATCGGCCCATTGATATCCTCCCTTATACTGCAGTCGTTGCCGGAGAAAAATTTGCCCTTTACCTTGGACAGTACGTACACCAGGCTCATTTCAAATCGACCAATTTTACCAAGTCAGATACATGTTGCTTCGCATTCGACTACTTTATCAATTTAAGGAATTTTTCGACAAAATACAAACCGGTCATTTTAACACTTTTCCAATCGACATTTTTTCAACATTTAATCCACTTCTGATCGGTCAGTTGGCCACAAATGCTTCCCTGATACTAATTTTGAAAATTAGAAAATTATCGTCACTGAGTTCTTGGCCCAGTAAATCGCAATGATAAATAACAATTTAATAATTCTCATGAGAATCGATTAATAAGTTCAAAATCCAAATCATTAGTCCAAAAAGTCTATTAATAGTTTAGGTCGGCAGAGTATTATTGCTAGACTTATGGATGTAAAATATGTTCCACTGCAATATATTAAATAAGGATCTATTAACACTAGAACTACCGGCGCTAAATCTATCATATTTCAATATATTAAATAAGTACTTTGAGAAAGAAGGAATCGAGTAGCAGAAAGGATGATCAATTCAGTGATTTATGTCTTTTGCGATGGCCGCAGAATTTTTGTTCTATGGCTCTTCTATGAATTTGGAGAATTTTTGGAAAAAATTGTGTACCAGTCATTTTGACTGGTTAGGTAGTTCTAGTGTTAAAACGGAGGACTAAGCGGCAGGAATTATAACTCGTTAAGTACTTTTTGTATAAAATGCACGTGAAATATTTACCACCCTGCTTCTCAGTACATTCGAGAACTATTTATAAAAAAAAGTACGAACCCTTTAATTTGACTTTCGTAGATCTAGTGTCAATCATCTTCATAATTGTAGAAAAAGAACAAAGAGAAATGATAACATTGAACAACAAAGTTATCATTGAAACTCAAGGAAAACGAGTAAAGTAACATCTTTAAACAACGAGCACCTAATCCAACGGATGTGAAGTGAAGGCGAAGGAAAAGGGGGTTGTTATCTATAAAGACGTTTGGGTCAAATTAACGCGTCACCGGATAGAGCGGACATATAGCCGGACGGGGACGGGCGTAACAAAAGGTGGAAGAAAATAAAAATCACAACGGAAAGGCTGGTGAGATTAACCCTTGACAGGAGGTTAGGGAAGCGCAACGTGCTGGAAACGATATAGCATAGAGCTCGTGCAATCCCCCTTAAAAGCTCGAGATAAGCCTCCGTACCGGCCGGAAGTGTGCCTCATAAACATAGTTGCCGAGCCCCGTAGCATCATGGACAGCACATGGCGTGTCCCATTACGGGAACGGCTGATTGTTTTATCATAGAAACGAGATAATAAGGACCCACCTTCTATCTACCCCTTTACGATTACTTTTATCTGTCGTACGTACAAGATAATATGGTTACGCGACTGCAAGATAATTGATAATCAGAAAAATCGTGTATTTGGTTGTTAGATTATCTTGTTGGATGTAATGAGGTTTGAGGAATTATAAAGGCTGATGTGTAGATGATATTGTTTGCGGAAAGATTGATACGTTGATTCATACTAATTTGTATTGATTATTATGATGGAAAATTATTGTAATTTTTCTGATAAGGGATTATAGTTTAGCAGAGTTTATGGATTAGGTCCTTTTTGGATTTGTTGCATTTTAAGAAATTGTGATTTGGTTTTTAATTTCTCTCAGGATTGTTTATTTGGAAAAGAATTTAAGGAACAGTGTTGTCATTGATGTATTATTTTGTTATTTTCCTATATGTTTTTGCGAGATCAGTTGCCTTTTGTTCTTGCCCGTTGATTGTTAAATTTTCCTCGTTCCTCGTGAACTAGCCACGTGCAAATATTAATATTTTACATTGAAATTTATACCGTTTTAATTCTCTATTAATATAAATAGACCATTGCACCATTAATCCTACCAAATAGAGTTAAATATTTCACGTACGATGCTTAATTATTTGGAAGGTATTCATCATCCGTAATTTGTAACAGTTCACTGAACTAACATAGTCAAGGCACACATTGTTTCGTCTTCTTAAACGATTAAAGTTTGACGTAATGTGAAAATTAATGAGTCTTAGGTAGATTCCGAATTCAAGCGAATCATCTATTTCTAGGGAATGTTAGAAGATAATCATTACATTCGCACGGGACAAAAGCACGAGGCGATCCTTGGAATCCCGTTATACCATCCACAGTTAAACTGAGCTTACAGGATGAAGGCTAAGCGGATAGGGTCCTCATAAAGCCATCCTAACGGAGAATAAATCACGAACGTCTACTAATTGCTAGCCCTACCGCGACCCTTAACAGTAGGCCATTAGATGTCGTAAATCTAAATCTCCTGTAACTGTACACAACTTTGGTAGAAACATAGAACTTTATTGACTACAGAAGTTTAGTGAAACTACCTTCATTCGATGAACAAGATTTTCGATTATTTCTATCATTTCTTCTAGAAGAACATTAACACCAGATCTACCGATGATTAGAACTAGATATATAAAGACTTTACAATTAAAGCTATCAAGCGACAAAGTAGATGATGAATAGACTGCGGATTTTTATGCATTTATGACAAATTTAGTACGGCTAAAATATACAAAAAGGACATAATATAAAAATATATCTAAAATATCCAAAGTATGGTATTTGTTGTAATATTTATTAAGTGCAATAAATCCCTAGATAGGTTTTCCTGTCTCACCTGCATTTGTGAAACTCGAAATTTGCATAAACATCCGCAGTCTAATGATGAATAAAGTAATTTGTATGTTATAAAATACATGTGAAATATTTACTGTACCAAGTCTCTATAAATTAGGAAAACGTTTCAAAAACAGTAGAAATCCGTACGGTTTTCATAGATCTAGTGTTAAATTAATATAATTAGAAGTCACAAATAAGGACGTTAGAAGAAAAGAATAGATGGAGCATATTTGAGAGGACATTGTAATACTTTTTTTTGGAAAAGTTGAACACCTCGGAGAAAGACAGGAGAGGTAGGATAGGCAAAAGGGAAACAGGACATGAAGGAGCGAGGTAGGATAGTCAGGGAACCAGTAGGACAGGTAGAACAGGTAGGAGACAAGCAGGACAGGCTGCAGACACGTAGGACAGGTGGGAAAGAGGCAAGACAGGCAGCAGATAGGCAAGAGACAGATAGGAGACAGACTGGACAAGCAATAATGGCAGAAGACAATCGAGACATTACAGAAAGAGTTATATTTGTGTAGATATACATATAGGTTTTGATCATGCAGATGTTAGATATGTCTAAAAAATATTTATGGAAAGTGGATCAATTCCTAAATTTTTCTTGTGAGGGTAGTTATGGGGTAAATTCAAAGTTTCCGTTTTCCTCTGATTTTCCCGACTCAATTTGATACACAGTCTCTTTTTACAGTTACTAACGATCTATAATTGATGTGAATTTGTTTAAAGTTCATTTTTAAGTCTTTCTTGTTACATTCTTTCGGGAATATTTCGGCTTTTTATGTTATTTATCATATATGTTTTACATTTATTATATATTTAGAGCAAGTCAGTTGAAGTACGTTTGTACATTTAATGTTATTGATTTTTTAATTAGCTTTTATGTATTTATCCTAAATGAGATTTACTTGGAATATTTTCAGCACACATTCTGTTGGATTATAGTTTAATATCCTATTATAAGAGATTTTGTATTATGAGGGTTATTTTCGACTAACCAGAAACCAGTATTGTTAACGATGATCTTTCAGCCGGTAAAACGATACCTGTTACAGCAATAAGTCTCAAATAACATCGTAAATAATCTATAATCCCTCATTAACGATATTATGGACCGTAAAATGAGAGAGTATGAGGTAGAGATAATACCCCGTTTATCCTCGTAATATTCTTTAATTAGATGTAATATACGTTATGGATTTACGAGTCGAAAATACACCATTATAATTACCAAAATTTAGTTGAATAATTCCTCGATGAAAATTTTACACAAAACCCTCCACATGCGAAAATAATCCTTTATCGAAAAGTTCTTCACTTTATCGTTACAACTAGTAATGATTAATCGACCGTATTTAATGATATTAGATCAATACTTCAGGAATAATCTCGCTCAGAAATTTGATCGATTCAACCCTTTAAAAATAAATACGTACCCTCAAAATCAAAAAATCAATCAGAGTCGAAACATTGAAATACACAGCAATTGTCATACTATGGTGCAACTAATAATTCATACTTTTTATAACTTAACTCTCTGCACCTTCTAAATATAACTTTTCGAATTTATTTTATTAAATAAAAATCAATACCCAATGGTAGACAATTTTCCACGACTATATTTGCCTATCTGACAAAAAGTTAGTAAAAGAATTCAAAGTGCAAGGGGTAATCTTTCGGATTTCTAACAAAAAGGAATCCTTCCATCTCCAAATAAATTATTATTATCTATTATCAAAAAACTCCGTACCAAAAGGCTTAATTAAATTTCATAAGGTGGATGGAAAAAATGAAACAAGACACAGTGTTAGAATGAATAAATTATTTTATTATTATTCCAATAATTTTACAGCTCATCTTCAACGTCAATTGGAGGACTACATGATGAATTATCCTAAGGTACAAATCATTAGGGCACAAAAACGAGAGGGTCTTATCAGAGCTCGATTGTTGGGGGCTGCAGCTGCGAAAGCTCCGGTTCTCACATATTTAGACAGTCATTGCGAGTGCACCGAAGGTTGGCTGGAGCCGCTTTTAGATCGAATCGCCCGCGATCCTACGACGGTAGTTTGCCCGGTGATCGATGTTATCGACGACACCACTCTGGAATATCACTGGAGGGACTCCGGCGGTGTCAATGTCGGTGGATTCGACTGGAATCTCCAGGTAAGCGGAGTTTCAGCCGCGAATTTCATGGAAACTGAAAGGTGAAGTAAATTCTGAGCTTAGGTCACTGGTATTTTTGTCAGAATTTCATTGATGCATTTAATTTAATCAAAATTCAATTTCTTTAGAATCCAGTTTATTTATCATATTAATACACAATTTGATTTATACATTTTTCTTCTATGATGTAATTTTTTTTATGGTAGAAATTACTCTGATTAAGAAACTTAGATGAAGTAAATTCAATATTTAAATTATTAAGGATCTCTCATGACATTATAATTTTGACATGAGGTTCGACTTCAACTCTATACTGTTTTTAGTTTTCTAGATGTGAGGTACACTTCATTTTTTTTTACTTTGCGTTAGAAAAGCTAATTGATAGATTATTGACTTCAAGTTCTTAAAGGGTGTCGTCTATATTCGAAAGGCATTTCTTTTATGTGCATACTTGAAATGAAGTTACCTTGGTACGCCCATATTAACAATTCGCGAAGTAGAAAATGAAGTATCACGGTCTCGCGAAGTTCTTGAGATTTCTCGATGTTTTTATACTAGTTTAACTGGCACGCGGTCCCAGAAAGGGAAAAAAAGAGGCACAAGAATCCTGCAGAGCCCGTTTGGTCACCTACAATGGCCGGAGGCCTCTTCTCGATAGATCGAGCTTTCTTCGAACGTCTCGGCACGTACGACAGCGGCTTCGACATTTGGGGCGGCGAAAATCTTGAACTCTCCTTTAAAACATGGATGTGCGGAGGTATTTTTCTACGACATTCACGTCGCAAAATTCAATAAAAAAACATCAATCCCACCATTCAAAACTAACATTATAATTTCTCCCTTCCAAATATCTAAATGTTCAAAATACCAATTCAATTCCATTATAGCAATCCTATAAATAAAATCCGAGAAATATTACACCAAAAAATCTTACTTTTCCAATTTTATCTCTGCAAATACTGAAATAGTACTTCCAAAAAATCACACCACGTTCCTAAATTCCAAAATTATGTAAAATTCCAAACTAACCCCAAGAGATACACAGCCATCGAAGATTCCCTCCGTCAAACTCTAGATACGTATCTCTCCCACAGAAATAGAAGGGAATGTCGAATCTACTTTCATCCAACATTCCTATATAATATTTTCCTCTCATTTCCATTTGCAGCAGATATTTCCCCAATTTTCGCAGAATAATATACTCAATCATTCTATGCACATCGAAAGTGTAGTTCCTTCGAGAGAATAAAATTGTTTCTCTGCAATCAGCATTTCGAGTTTGAACAGGAATGAAAGAAATTCGACTCATGCCCTTCAGGTACTCTGGAAATCGTGCCGTGCTCACACGTGGGCCACATCTTCAGGAAACGTTCGCCCTACAAGTGGCGTAGCGGCGTGAACGTGCTCAAGAGGAACAGTATAAGGCTGAGCGAAGTATGGCTGGACGAGTATGCCAAGTACTACTACCAGAGGATAGGTCACGACAAGGTGAGTACTTCTACCTAGCCGGTTGAGTAACCTTCCTCACAAAGCTCTTTTTGACCTCTCTCCTCGCGGAACCCCTTCTTCTGTCTCGTGATCTCGCTTTTGGTACTCTGGCCTTTTCTCTCGACCTGTGATTATACTGGAACAATATGTGACTTGTGTCTCGAGTGCATTGGAAGAAATAACAGAAACGAAAGTCTAGTACTCCTTGAGATATCGCTTTCGAAAATAGCTAGCCCCTGTGACTTTTGTTAGGGTGAACGCGCTGGAGGGTGGATGACTACTCTCTCGTTTATGGAGACTTTTCGTGATGAAGGATTAACCCTATTTTTTTTTTGCCACTGTGTTCATAATAATTTTAAATGAAATATTAACACTTTGGCGGCCGCACGTCTCATCAAATTTTGTTTGCTTGGCGCCGGTAGGACTGTTGCAGATCATTCCTCTTGTCATAAATCGTTAAGTTTTACTAATCTCATCGTCAATTCTCTTGAGTTTTTAATCCTGTACCTCTATTTTCATGAAATTTCGAGGATATACATATATGTAATTATATGTAAAATTTTTTGTTTTATATATTTCTTTATTTATATTTTTTTATTTATATTTTGCGCACGACACCACTGTGGTGTCGCCGGCCGTCAGGCAAAACTTTGCGAAGGTCACCACTGTGGTGTCGCCGGACGTCATAGTGTTAATATTATGAAAATAATTTTGTTGTGTCGGGTCTCACTGATATTTTCAACTTGATGGACTTTGAAAACTTGTAAATTTCGTATTTAACCTGCAGCATCATGAGTGTCACTCGTTATTGTAGTTGTGTTCTTGAAATTCTATTACTTACAATGCTGTTTTCAATAGTTTTCATTGTTCTGTTTTATAACTAATCTTCTCGATAATAATTAATGCCAAACTGTCACGCAAATTCGTTAGATCTCTATTGTATCCCTTGCAGAAGTTAATATTGTAAAAATTAATAATTTCAAAATTACATCAGTCAAACATAGTAAATCTTTACACTGCTACTTTTTGTATTTTAAAATGCACAAAAAATCGTAATTACAAACGACAACATTAGATTAATCACAGACATAAAAAACACCCCAATGAGGAAGGATTAATTCAACCCCATCTCCGATTATTCATATAAGTCTACGCTGCACGTTTCCCTCAACGTGTCGAAGTTCTGAGCACCCTCAGGATCAACACGAGATTTCATATGATCGTTCCAACACCATACTATGATTCGTGTTTCGCTAGCAGAATATAATTGCATCAAACTCGAGTTTAATTCCACCGATTTCCCAGGATCCAAGTCTCTCTGCGGTCAGCGTGAACAACAATTTCTCTAACGTTTAGTAAATGCTTCCTAATTCCTTTCGTTTCCAAAGACCATTAACCAGGACGACGTGGTAGCGATTAAAAACTTATTCTTTTCCACGGGTTTTATCACCGGTCTCGTTGCACACTCTGGCACACGTTGCTGGAAATAGTTACGATAAGGGAGGACGATAACCGTGTCCGATGATGGAGAGGACTGTAGACCGAGAGTCGTCGTAAAAAAAGGGGCAATAAACGTGCCAAGTACTCTTAAAGATCGTTCGCATGTCCTGGCTTTCCTGAGAGACGCTTCTTTTATTCGTGTCCATAACGATCTGTCCTTTTATCCCTTGCAGCTTGTCCTTTCAGAACGAGATCCGATCGTGGGACTAAAGGGATGAGAATAAATCGTCTCGTAGATACAACGAATTATGTACCACTTCCGACTACTATTATGCGGACGTTCTTTCGTTTATGTGCCCTTTATGATGCTAATTTTCGGAGTTTGTATGTAGATTTTGCGATCTGTGTAAATTCTGGAATTGTAACTTTACGTTTGTACAGTCGAAGTTGTTGTACTGTAATTTGATTAGAGAACTGGATAGTTGCGTGTAGTTGTACGTGGATTTTGAGATCTACGTAAATAATGGAATTGTAACTTTCTGCATGAACGTTTGAAGTCTTATACACAATTTCATTGTAGAAGTGTCATGTAAAAGTTGTATACGAATTAACACCTTGTCCTATTATTTATATTGTAATTATATGCATTATAATTCGGTGTTAATTTATCAAGTTAGAATCTTTTCTGATTTCATATATTTCGTATAATTGAACGTACAGTTAATAATATGGAAATAAGTTGGTTATCTCGTGACTGACTGATATTAATTTAATAGTTGTTGGAAAACTTCAAAATTTTCTATTCCATTTATTTACAACGGCATATCTTACTGTACGCTTATGAGTTAACAATTTATAAAAGAGTATAATTAACCCTTTGCCCTACAGTGACACTCCTGATGAGATATATGGGACAGGAAATTTTTAAGTTATCCAAATCTGTTAAATTAAAAATATTAATCAGACACGATTCGATAATATATTATTTCTATATAATTAATATCACATTAAATTATACGGCATTCTAAGAATCATTGATCAATTTTTATTTAAGCAATGAAACTAAATTACAGCGAGACAGTCACGAAATAAATCATAAAGCAAGAGGTTAAACTCTTGTGTTAGAAATTGATATGCAAATAAAGTGATCAAATTGCTCCATTAGGAGTAAACTAAAAACTTTTCAGTTTAAGATCTTTCTAAGAAACTTTATATATCTACATCAACGAAAAGCTTCCAGACGGCAGAACAAAGAACCCTGTAGAAGACCTTTCCTCCTACGCCGTGCAAATATCACTCTTTTCGAATTCCCAGGCATTAACAATTATCATTCCCTGCTTCCAGATGAAAAACTTTTCCTCCGTATAATTCCACTAATGACTTCCATTCGAGCCATTCCACCGTCTCGACAAATATTTCCATCATTCCTCTCGAAGCCTCCAACTTCCAGCAGTCCATGAAGATCCTCTTCTCTATTTCTCACCGGCCTTTATTCCTTCGTTTTCCTTTCCCCTCTTTTACGGTTATGTCTCTCTCTTCTCCACCCTGTTTTTAAATCCGTGCTCGTAGAAAACGACCCCTTCGCGTTTTTCCCTTCTTCTCCATCGTCGTGATTTTCAACCATCTCTTTTAACCACCCCCCATGTCGTCTGCCTCGAAGGCGAAATTTCCGGACTTATGATTCGCAATTTATAGGGTAACTATGGCGATGTATCGGATCGGAAGGCCCTGAGGAAGAAACTCGGTTGCAAGTCATTCAAGTGGTACCTCGACAACGTTTATCCGGAACTCTTCATACCTGGCGAGGCTGTAGCTTCCGGCGAGGTAAGGATTTACGGGTGTCATAGAGCTTCTTTTCTTCCCAGATGGCATCCATGGAACGTGGAAAATACTATCGGAGGCAACGATGCCATGAGAAGGACCTGGTCTCGTTTCTTTAACAACGTTACTGCTACTTTGATCCATCAAGGTGTTGAATTACTAGCGCTCTTGAAGGCTTTTGCAGGAGAAGACATCAAAGACGAGGGAGGAGCTTTTTATCATATATTTATCTCTTTCTTTTCGTTCGTATTTTTATCGTTGATAAAGGATACCAGTAATGTTTCTGCGGAAAGTTTTTGCGGAGAGGGACAATGACGTTTTACATCGAATGGTAAGTAGAAGGAATTTTAAACTTGTTTCCTTGCGGGTGTTCGACTCTTATTCTTGTGGCTTTTGTAATTTAAAGGTACTTTTTGATATGGAGGAAAGTGGTAGATATATTATGGTTTTCAAAGTCAACGGATCTCCTTAGCTTATTGTTCTTTATATTTTATTTTCCGCGACTTTTTGTCTTTCAAACTTGTTTAATGTAATTATGAGCAAGATGGAAGAGAATTATTTGAAGAAACAGTTTTGGAAAAATGATATTCCGAAGTGGTTCGATAAATGGGACACTAGGATACTTCATTTATCGTGGAGACGTCAGTATGTGTGCTATTTCGATTTTAGAACTGGGAAGATAATGTGTTAATAATTAAGCACTAAGTATTTTTTTGTAGACTTTATCTACGTTGCTGAAGTACTACAGAAATGTGGACTTTCACTGTAACTTACATGTTCAATGTAACATTGCTCCAAGGTAATTTTACATTACCTTGATGAAAAGTTTGGTGTATTAACACTAAAGTATCAGTATTATGTCTACTATATTTAGACATGACGAATAAGTACTTATAAAAAAGAACCGAATAGGTGAAGAAAATGGACGGTTAAGTAATTTAGGTTTGACCGGACCGAAGTGGAATATTTGCAGCATGGCTGCCCCATTAATATAGAGAAGACAAGTTGACAAGTGGTGCTAGTTGACAAGTGATACGTCCGGCAGAGCAGGCAGAGGACTGACAGGACAGTACAGGATGGCGCAGGACTGTGCAGAATGGAGCAGGAAAGTGCAGGACAGTGCAAGAATGTACAGGACAACACTAGAGATAGCGCAGGACAGATCGGAACAGTGCAGAACAGTGCAGAGCAGTGAAAAACAGTGCAGAACAATGAAGAACAATGCGGAACAGTGCGGAACGACGGAGGGCAGTACAGGACAACTGAGGCTAGTGTAGGACAACTAAGGGTAGTGCAGAACAACTTAGGGTAGTGCAGGGCATCGCAGAGCAGTACAGAACAACGCAGAACAAGGCAGAGCAGTGCAGGACAACTCAGGGCAGTGCAGGAAAACTTAGGGCAGTGCAGGACAACTTAGGGCAGTGCAGGGCATCGCAGAGCAGTACAGAATAACGCAGAACAATGCAGAACAACGCAGAGCAGTGCAGGACAACTCAGGGCAGTGCAGGACAACTTAGGGCAGTGCAGGACATCGCAGAGCAGTACAGAACAACGCAGAACAATACAGAACAACGCAAAGCAGTGCAGGACAACTCAGGGCAGTACAGGACAACTTAGGGCAGTGCAGGGCATCGCAGAGCAGTACAGAACAACGTAGAACAGCGCAGAACAATGCAGAACAACGCAGAGCAGTGCAGGACAACTCAGGGCAGTGCAGGACAACTTAGGGCAGTGCAGGGCATCGCAGAGCAGTACAGAACAACGCAGAACAGCGCAAAACAAAGCAGAACAATGCAGAGCAGTGCAGGACAACTCAGGGCAGTGCAGGACAACTTAGGGCAGTACAGGGCATCGTAGAGCACTGCAGAACAACGCAGAGCAGTACAGAACAACGCAGAGCAGCGCAGAACAATGCAGATCAACGCAGAGCAGTGCAAGACAACTCAGGGCAGTGCAGGACAACTTAGGCCAGTACAGGGCATCGCAGAGCACTGCAGAACAACGCAGAGCAGTGCAGGACAACTTAGGGCAGTACAGGGCATCGCAGAGCACTGCAGAACAACGCAGAGCAGTACAGAACAACGCAGAGCAGCGCAGAACAATGCAGAACAACGCAGAGCAGTGCAAGACAACTCAGGGCAGTACAGGACAACTTAGGGCAGTACAGGGCATCGTAGAGCACTGCAGAACAACGCAGAGCAGTACAGAACAACGCAGAGCAGCGCAGAACAATGCAGAACAACGCAGAGCAGTGCAGGGCAACTCAGGGCAGTGCAGGACAACTTAGGGCAGTACAGGGCATCGCAGAGCACTGCAGAACAACGCAGAGCAGTACAGAACAACGCAGAGCAGTGCAGGACAACTCAGGGCAGTGCAGGACAACTTAGGGCAGTACAGGGCATCGCAGAGCACTGCAGAACAACGCAGAGCAGTACAAAACAACGCAGAGCAGCGCAGAACAACGCAGAACAACGCAGAGCAATGCAGGACAACTCAGAGCAGTGCAGGGCAACTTAGGGCAGTACAGGGCATCGCAGAGCAGTACAGAACAGTGCAGAGCAGCGCATAACAATGCAGAACAACGCAGGGCAGTGCAGGATAACTCAGGGCATTGCAGGACAAGTTACAATACGGCAAAATAACCACGGTGGGCACAAGACTTCCGGTACAGCATTTATTAAGTGAATACTTTATTGTCTTAGACATACACAATTGTATTTGAAGAATATTATATTACAGACTATATTGTATAATGCAAATGTTGAATAAAGAGTTTGTTAAATCGAAATCTTTGTTATACATTATTAAGCGCTGCCCTTATTCCATTCACAATATTTCCTGCAAATGCGAATCTACCACATTCCTTAGCGAGCAAATAATAGTTCTAAGTTCTTTAATTCGCTTTGAAAATCCACCTTCATTCAGCTAATTTCTCGAAATATTTGACAAGTGGGTAAGTATACGAGTCGGCGATAAATCAGGAAGAGCTAAATCCGTCTGAGATATCCTAGTTTATACTACTTGTTGAGTTTCCGAATATTTCGGCAAAATTTCAAAGTGGGTAAGTAGTACAGTCGACGATAAGTCAGACGGAGTTTTAGGTAAATTCGGTCTGAGATATTTCGGGTTATACTACTTGCTGACTTTGCAAATTTTTCGGAAAAATCGCAAAGTGAGCAAGTAGTAAAATCGACGATAAGTCAGGCGGAGTTTTAGGTAAATTCGGTCTGAGATATTTCAGGTTATACTACTTGCTGACTTTGCAAATTTTTCGGAAAAATCGCAAAGTGAGCAAGTAGTAAAATCGACGATAAGTCAGACGGCGTTTTAGGTAAATTCGGTCTGAGATATTTCGGGTTATACTACTTGCTGACTTTGCAAATTTTTCGGAAAAATCGCAAAGTGAGCAAGTAGTAAAATCGACGATAAGTCAGACGGAGTTTTAGGTAAATTCGGTCTGAGATATTTCGGGTTATACTACTTGCTGACTTTGCAAATTTTTCGGAAAAATCGCAAAGTGAGCAAGTAGTAAAATCGACGATAAGTCAGACGGAGTTTTAGGTAAATTCGGTCTGAGATATTTCGGGTTATACTACTTGCTGACTTTGCAAATTTTTCGGAAAAATCGCAAAGTGAGCAAGTAGTAAAATCGACGATAAGTCAGACGGAGTTTTAGGTAAATTCGGTCTGAGAAATTTCGGGTTATACTACTTGCTGACTTTGCAAATTTTTCGGAAAAATCGCAAAGTGAGCAAGTAGTAAAATCGACGATAAGTCAGACGGAGTTTTAGGTAAATTCGGTCTGAGATATTTCGGGTTATACTACTTGCTGACTTTGCAAATTTTTCGGAAAAATCGCAAAGTGAGCAAGTAGTAAAATCGACGATAAGTCAGACGGAGTTTTAGGTAAATTCGGTCTGAGAAATTTCGGGTTATACTACTTGCTCACTTTGCAAATTTTTCGGAAAAATCGCAAAGTGAGCAAGTAGTATAGTCGACGATAAGTCAAACGCAAAAGTAGGGCTGACTTATCCTAGGTTATACTACTGAAAGAGATAGAATATTTTTCGACTAAGTTTTAGAAGTGAACAAGTAGTACGAGTCAGTGATAAGTCAGACAGAGCGAGAAATCCAGTTGAGACGTTTCTGTTTCCTCCATTTATCAGCATGAACTCATTTCTCGAAGAATTCAACCAGTTGACAAGTAGTACGACTCAGCGACAAGTAAGACAAAGCGGAAATTCGACATGGAATACGCAATACGTTTGTATAGGAAATGGAATTGCAAGAATGGGAAAAGGTTAATAAAGTTTAACATTGTTTTCGATATAACAAATTGTTTATTCATCATTTGCATTACAAAACAAAAGTATATGTGATCCAATATTCGCGAAATACAATTCTGTGTTTCGAAGATTACAAATTATTTATTTAATGCATGCTGTTCTTATGGCCACTGCCTGTTCTGGTTCTCCTCTACTGGTCCTGACTCTCCTCTGCCTGTCCTGGAACTCCTCTGCTTGCCCTGGCTCTCCTCGGCTTGTTCGGGATCTCCTCTGCTTGCTCTGACTTTCCTCTGCCAGCCCTGACTGTCCTCAATTTGTCCTGGCTCTCCTCTGCTTGTCGTGCCTCTCCTCTGCTTGTACTGACTCTCCTCTGCCTATGCTGGCTCTTATATGCCTGTCCTGGCCCTCTTCTGCCTTGGCGGAAAGTTTAAGAAGTGAGCAAAATCAGTTGCAAACTGTAAAGACGAAAAATTCGTCTGAGATATTTTTGTTTTGTATACAGTATGGAATTGTATAAATGGGAAAAGATTAATAAAGTCTAACACTATTTCCACTTACCGAATTGTTTGTCCATTACTTGTACTTCTCAACATAAACGAATGTGTTCCAATATTCCTACTTTATCTCAACAATTCCCCCATCTCTATCTTCACAGCCACATAAACCATCCGTAACGACGAACGTTCCACTCACGATTAATTACTATCCAAAATAACAAGCCGAGGATTGATCGATCACAATGGACAAACCGATCGTTTGCCTTTCGTTTTACTTCCCTCGTACCTTTAAAACTCCACTTCCCTTTACACCGTCAGCCACAACCAAACTCCCCATAGGATTCTCGTATTGTTTGGCACGTCTGCGACTGTATGTATTCACTCACACACTCCACTTTCAATTGTTGGTAGCTGAGGCAATGATTGATGTCGACGAGCTTGCGACACAGGAAACAATGCCTTCGATTGGGAAACAATGCAGCCCGCGGTCGAGGTAATCCCGATCGGATCGCGGATGAAAGCTCGTGCGACATCCGATCGGAAATCGATTCTCCTCGATCGACTCGGTGAATTCTTGGCTTACACCAGCCGAAGTCGGTAGACGGCTGATAATGGAGGCGAATCAGCCATCGCCCACGGCGGAGACGTTTTCTGCGGAAGCGCACAAACCCTCTTTTCCCTCTCCTGCCTTTCGATTTCGATTTTGCAATTAAAGTCTTTTTCTTTCCGCACTTCGACTCTCTGATCTTCGATGGGTCGCGTTTATCGTGTCTCGTCTTCGTAAATGATCAGCGTGGCTCTCGTATCTGAAATGGTTACAGATTGATTGCTAGGCGAGTTTTACTTTGCTGGAGTCTTAGTTTCAATTTGGGAGGGGGGTCAGCTCTTTTGAATTAATTTCTTTTTATTTGGAAGAAGTCTGCGTTTTGAAAGAAATTTATTTTTGAAGAATTTCATGCAAGGGTAATTACTGTAATGGTTGCACACTGATTACTAGGCGAATTTTATTTTACTTGGGACTTAATTTCAATTTGAGGTGAGGGCGGGTTCTCTTGAATTATTTTATTTTTATTTGGAAGAAGTCTACTTGCGTTTTAAAAGAAATTTCTTTTCGAAGAGTTCTATGCGTGAGTGATTACTGTAATGGTTGCAGACTGACTGCTAGGCAATTTTTATTTTACTTAAAACTTACTTTTAATTTTGTGGAGTTTCTCTTGAATTAATTTCTTTTTGGAAGGCATTTATTTTGCAGGAATATTATATATTGGAAAATCAGAGGTAGAGCTATCGAAGTGGTCAAAATGACTGTTTCCTATTTCTTCTAATTAAAATATTAATTTATAGAAAACTAGGACACTAAATATTGCACATCTGTTCTATAATGTATAAATTATATTTAATTGCTCACAGTAAACCTTATCCATGGTACACCATCCAAGTTCTAATAATTCACAATGAATTGCAATCGAAATATTCCAAACATTTAAAAAAAAAAGGTATTTCATTTCGCTTTACCTACTATTCTCAATTTTTGAAATCTGCATCCATGCATCAGAAAAGTGCAAAACAAAATTGTATAAACGAGCGCATAAATATCGACACCGAAGTTTCGACAAGGCCGGGGACAAAATCGAGAATGGTACAACGGCGAGAACACGATCCGCGAACTGGTTTCGCGATTGATAGTGCATTAATTTCGTTTCTATGTAGGATTCACGCTGCCGACGATCAATCACGTCCCGATTTATTTCCGTCGTGTTGCAGCCATGGGGCCCTTCGTCATGGTGAGCCTCTGTTTCGGTGCATTCGTAATTGCGAAATGATTGTCGTGCTTGTCGCGCTTGTCGCCGATAATCTCGTGTCTGCTGCATCTCGCATTCTCCTCCGGATCATTACGTTCTCGACTTATGTGCATCTGTGCGCTTGCTGCACAATGCATCCATTAACAAAGTGTCACCGAATTCGTTGCACTTCCGAGAGCGGTTATTCTTCTTTTTTTACGAGCGTTGCCGAAAATGTTTGCTGGCTGGAGAGGCTTACATTTTTTTCACTTTGAAAATACTGCCATGTTTTTGCGCGGCGGGAAAATTGCTCTTTGCTGTTGAAATGTTTGGAGTAGTTGCTTTTCTCTCTTTTTTTTTCTCTTTTTTTTTAAATGAAATATTAGAGTAAATTTGATGTTATTTTATAAATGGGTAGTTATGTTCTTTTAAATGTATAAGTTTAAAATGAATATTACCAGGGCATTGAAAATTATTAAAATCAAAATTTCTGTCTTAAATAATACTGATTAAATTTTCAAATTAATATTCTTTGCCTCATTTTTAATTATTTGTGATTCTTCGCAGAATTCACTAAATTAATAGAAACAAATGTGGCTCTTTGTTCCTTTTGTTTCAACGTAATTACCTACCATTTTTACATTTACCAAGTCAATCGTCGATAATTCTCCTCGTAAACAATTCTTCTATTGTTAACGAACGTAACCCACGTTCGTTAAAACAACCACCGAGTTCGTTTTGTTTAGAAGACCAGCCTTTTTCTCAATCCTCACCGAATTCGTTATATTTGCAAATACAACTGTATTTTTAACATTCGTTGTGAAAATATTCCAGTACACTTCAAAGCAAAATAAAGTGTGTTTCAATAATGAAAATTTACCTGCATCTTTCCTTCCATTAATTTCATAATTATCAATCTACTTTGAAGGATTTCTTTCTTGCGTGTAACGTGATTAATCTGACGGTAATTTATTTGAGACGACAGAATGTTCATTTTAAACGTTTCAATTTAACATAGACTCATTTTTTACACAGTACTCTCACCATTACACTCAGAATTCAAGTCCATGATTCCATGCGTGCAACTTAATTGAATTATTTAATCACGAATAATAGACCTCGTGCAAAAGAGTTACTGATCTCGAATTATTATACATTGTACGTTCTCCAATAGATCGTACTTTGATACAGTGTCAATGACGTCTTGTAGTAATTAACTTCGTTTCATTTCCATACGTTCAGAATTGTAAAATAGCCTCGATACTTGTCGCCAAGAAAATTGCCTTTTCCAACATTTACTGGACGATTACATTGCTCCTTATATATATACGAAATCACGGTAAAGTCACGAGATATACGTCGAGAATGAAAGGTTCACTATTTCTACGTAAAACTGTCACGCGAATGACGCGTTTCGTGCAAGCCCTACTTTACTCTTTTCTCTTCCTTTCTTAACGTTCCCTAGCGATCAACTCGTAATACTTTTCACGTTCTACGTGAACAATTACGAGATATATTTAAAATAACACTGTACAAACTCTATCCGGCGTACGTGCTAATTATACAACCTCTCAGAATCCTTGTAGCCCATTCTTCGTGTACGCTCGTCAGAGATAAAATCACGGTTATCCAACAAAGGATTAAAGGCCTTCCTATTCCCGTATAAATTGCAGTGTCACGCAACATGGATATTTCATACTTTGCTTTATCTCACCTTCCTTGCTTGCCTCCGGTTTATCAATTTCCCCATTAATTAACAAGACATCCAAGTTATTCTGACGATCTTCAATGTCTTTCATGCTGGATAACCGGGGAAAACGTATGGGAATTATTTATGGTTCATACGTTAAGAAAATACTCACTTATATATTGTGCTGATTCTTTTTTTTAACACTAGATTTATGGAAGAAGTCAAATTCATGGATTCCTACCATTTTAGACACGTCTTCCAAATTTATACAGACGTGGCACAATAAATGTTTCAAATGTATCTTATATATAATATAGGAATTACTTAACACGTTGAATGCCATTGATATTTTGCAAGTTTCTTCATTTCTAAGGAAGTGAAACTTCTATTAAATTCACATCTTCATAAAGCAGAAACAATAATAATACAGATAGACAGATATTCGGCAGACCTTTATCTTTTAAACGCCAATATTAAAATATTTAGTATGTCCGAAAATTGATAAATATTGCAGTTTAAAAGTTACGTGAAATTTCATTGAATTCAATAGCGCCAGTCACCGGTGACCCCCATGGCAGTCAACGTATTAATTAATCATTTTTGCCGCTTGATCCCTCTATTTCCAAAGTCCTTGTTTTGATATTATTAATTATTATTTAATATATTGCGGTATAACACATTTCACATCCGTAAATCTAGAATTAATAACTGCATCACGTCTTAATCGTGATTGATTGCAGTGCTCCCCCTAAGGGGTGAAAAAAGAAAGAATTAAGGGAGGGTTTGAGAGAGAAGACTCAAAAAAGTTTGAGCGTGCGAGAGGGAGATATAAAAATAAAGAGGGAGGGGTCGAAAAAGATTGAGTGTGTGAGTGAGAGAAATAAAAATAAAGGGGAGAGATGGATCGAAAGTTAGAGAGATAAAGAGGAAAAGAGGGAGAGATGTATTTCAGTATTTTATGATTTACGCTACTTCATTTATAACTACCGGCAGCTGGAAGGTATGCCGGTTTCCTTGTAGAACGCGGATGCGTTGCCAGTTGAACATGATGGAGTGGAAATGCATTTTTAAAATGGATCCTACGGAAGTTTTAGTAACTGTCAAAATATTGTATCTTTACTCCATCTTCTTACGGTGTATTTGTTGCATCGGAGGAACAATTCATCGTGAGAGTTCCATGGGGAAACGTAAAACGTACATATACAGTGAGAAAACTAAACGAAATTGTGCTTTAACGATGAGATATTTTTTAAACAATACTTGACAGCTTTTATTGTGATTGATAGCAGCTGTCTATTATATTACCGATTTATTCTAATAATGGAAGTTACGGGAATTCTACCATGCGCACTAAAGTTATCTCATCAGATTGTTTTAGTAATAGAAATTGAGATAAATGTTACTGTTAATAGAATTAGTTTAATTTAAGTTAAATTGTATCTCATTTTCTCCAAAAGTATTACATGTTCTTATGACATTACAATTATCTTGCACCTTTTAATTATGTAAATTATATACATCAGAAATGTGCCTGATAATTGAATTCCATTTAATTTCTTCTCCATTTGCTGTTAAAATTTTGTAACATTTCCGTCGACTAAAGTAATCTCGTGCACAGCTCTTAATATTGGACATTTTATAAATATAAAAGTTCTATAGGATTTTGAACTTTTAATTTACTCGAAATCATCAAGTAGCTCTCAAAATTTTACATGTTTAAATAAGTTTTAAATATAAATCCAATTAAAACTTACAATTTATTAAACTAGTTAAATATCTAGATATGAATTAAATGTAGATCATAACTTTATATAAATTATTTTCGAAAATATTGCAACAGAATTTATTTAAAAAATCTTGTTACCTGAAGACGAATAACATTGCAATTATTTTACGCCGACATTTCTTCATATCTCTTTGTCTTCAATTTCAAGCTGCCACGTTATCTTTGCACTTCTTGAATTTCCCCTATGAGAATTATCTTCCGGCTATCTTCGCAAACATGCCTCGCTAGATGTTCGCAAATACTGAATTGCATTGTACCGGAAATGCCAGTTTAGTTTCGACCGACAAAGTCATGATTTCGCGTTGTTCAGAAAGTATTTCGCAGTCGGCTCTACAAATAGGGAATTCCTTGGCGTTGTTCTTTAATACGTTTACCCGTAGTTTAATCTCTCGTCCGAATTCTTTTGTCGTACGAACTTTAGTTAATTAACGGTTAAACCAGTTTTTAAATGCACTCGACGACGTCCCAGTAAACTTTTGCGGGACTGCGGAAACTTTGTCGTTTGCATTCCACGACTTTTTCTGCCGCATTGTTGACTGTTAAGAAAATTTCACAAATTTTTGTCAAATCGTACCAATATAGATGAAATAACAGAGCGACATAATTTTTCCTTGAACTGAAAAAAGAATTTTTCTTAAATTGAGAACAGTTGATAGTCAAATTGTAAAATATTTTATAAATTATTCAACGATACCTCATTCAATTACTGTCAAATTTATTGCATTACTTAAAACAGTCTTTTATTTTAACACTACAACTATCGACATTAAATTCATTATATTTCAATATATTAAATAAGTACTCTGGAGAGAAGAAATTAAGAGTTTGAAAAACTGCTAGAATCGCCAATCTCTAAGACTCAACTACAAATTTGTACAAATTTTGGAAAGAATTCAAAACTAAAGTCATACTACTTCTACTATTAAACAAATAGAGTCACATACTGTGCCAAAATTCACACAACAGGTTACAAACTTTCAAAAGACTATGATTCTATTTCCAAACTTCTTTCCACCCTCTAATAGCAATGAAACCAAATATCCTGTAACATTTGAAAACCAACGCAACTATATCTCACCCCCCAAAAAATTCCAATATCCTCCAAGGAAATAAAATCGAATAAAACTATCGACAAAACATTTTCACCCATCGATGGACTTAAAAAAGGATCGAGTGTCGCTCACGTCACAGTATAGAACCCGTATCGACCTCCGTATTTTCACCCTCTCTGATATCCATTACACCCAACAACCCTCGAATACGAAAGGAATGCGTTTTGCCATATTTTTTCTCCCTCGTGTCCTGACTCCGGCATTCTGAGAACAGTTGCAGAAAGCTGGCATCGTGATGGGGAAAGAGTAAAAGAAGAAGAGAATGGAAAGAGTGAAAGAGGTGAGGGAAATGGTGGCAGGAGGTGTTGGAAAAAGGGAAGAATGCATAAAGGATGGCCGGACATTTTCGCGAAGAAGCATTTCACGCGGCGTGCGCTTCGGAATGCGGTTCGCACCGCATGCGAAATAACAATTTCGCCGGGTCGAGCCGCCTGCTGGCTCAGAACTTATGTTTTTACCGCCACCCTTTCCTTCTTTTTACCCTCTCACTCTCCTATTCCGTCTTTTTCCTCTCGTTCTTTTTAACCTCCGTCTTTTTGGAGTACCGGTTAAATCACGCTGGGCCTCCCTGTCCTGGTTGGTAAAATAGGGGTGGCAGAGGGGGATGAATTTATAGTTCGCGCGGACCCTGCGAACGTCCACGAGAGGACCGTCAGGGATGTGAATAATTCCGAGTGCACGTGGCTCGGTGTACGTGCAAAGGAAAAGAGTCGAAGTCACGATCCTAGGTTTTGGTAAATGCGACTTCTGACGGACGGAAATGTGACCTGGTGCTCCGGTGATTGGATACCCTTTACCGTAGAATTTGTTCTAAAGGTGAGGAATAAGGTTTTCTGAGAGTTCAAGCATTTTTTGAAAATCATCTCGGATATTCCATTTTTCAAGAATGGAGGTCGTCATTTTTATGATTAATGGTATGGAATTCCTTATGAGGTGCATTTGAGAAAATTGCTGCGATTATAGTTAAGAGTATGGGTTGCAATTAGGTAATAAGTTGGAATTTATGATTTTAGAATTTATGGATTTATCGATTTGAAGAAATTTCTTTGAGTGATATCCTTGCTACAGCTTTGATTCTTATTTTACACTTGTTTTTGGAATTATAACCAGCTCCATTTTGCGTTAAAATAATGATGGAAAAGTTTTAAAAAATAAACGAATAGAATTTCTCCTACTCTTTTGAAAACCTTCCAAGATATTATTCTTTTATTATTACTCACTAGTTTTCAACCCTTGCCCTGCAATAACGAGTGTTATTCTTGAGGCAAGAGAAATAGGAAATTTTGAAATTTTCCAAAACTACTAAACCGAAGTTATTAATCGTTTATGAGTCGATTAAATTATTAAATTACCAATGTTGTACTCAATTACACGAAATATCAGGCATCTTAGAGAAATATTGTTTTCGGTAATTAATTCTCAGTTATTGCGCACGCAGAGAAAATAGAAATCGTAGTGCAAGTGGTTAAAACTCTATTACTATTTTAATCACCTCCTTATAGTATCATTACTACTTTAAAAATTGCAAAGCCACAATTTTTCCTAGTATACAAAATTGTTCATAGTCGCAAAAAAGGGCGAACGATCCGCTTATAAACCTCGAATAAGAGTCGACCACCCCCGAAACTTAATATAGAAACCCTCCGCTTAAATCTACGCGAACGAGCCTTCGAGTTACCTTTAATAAAGCCGAACATCGTCCAGCGAACCCCTCGGAATTTTATCGGAGCTTGTGGAGCCTCGACGATAAATCACTAGTTTTTATTCTAGCCATCCAACGACAACGACGACGACGATGGCGCGCAGGAGGAGAGGATGAAAAGGATGAAGATGCTCGCGTTGAAACTGCAGCGACCACAGAATTCTTGCATGCAGCAAAATCAGGACTGCTGACCGAGCTCCGTGACTGAATGCACTCTCCACTGTATGTACACGCATACGAACTCACATGCACCGATGTAGTTCCGTACACACGGCTATGCACGGATCGCCGGTGCATGTGCATCGAAACGTACCGGTGCATACAGTCACACGGGAGGCGTATTTTCGTGAGAACAAAACACGAGGTTGGCTCATTTTCGATTTGTTGCCGTCTATCTGAAAAATGGAAGAGGAGTGCATCACCACTGCAGTCCTGGTTTTGCGTATTTTGTATTTTTTTTATTCTCCTTTTTTTGCCGGATACTCTTGCTTTCCATGGTCGAAAGGTAGAGTGGAACGTTGGGGGAAACGTGGAAGTCGAGAACGTTGGGTTTATGACACAAAGTTTCGTCATGTGTCGATATGTAGTTGTTAAGTTTATTGGGAGAATTTGAAAGGAGTTTTTTTACAAGAAATCTTGGGTACTTGGATGATTTAGTAACGCTTCTCGACACTTGTTTCCTTTTTTTTTCAATTGTCGTACTTTAGAATTATTTCTGTTAGATGTTGCTGTAATTCGAGTTTTCTTTTTTCAGGAATTAGTCAGTGAAGTTTATAGTAGATGTGTGATGTGTAATGATTTGTTGCATTTGGGAAAAATAAGCTGCTCGTTAACGATAAAACTACTTGTGATTAATTGGAAATTGATTATTTCAAGGGAAAATGATGGTCTTTTTAATTTCTTATGTTTTGTAAGATAGATTTAGTAATTCGAAGCGGAGTTAGAAAATTGAAGAAGTTCCCATAAAATTAAGAACCAGCCAATTTGAAAACTTTGGTACATCTACTATTAAATTTCATAAATTAAAATCTAACATCTCATTCTATTATATCCAAGTCTATTATCTTCTATAGTCTAAGCTTCTATTTCTCAAAGTCAAATTTTTAACTTTGCCAAATTTTGTAACTTAGCTAGTGGAAATCTTGAAATCCTTTACAATCCAATATTTAGAAATCAGGTATAAGTAATGTATCATTCAAATTTGCATTTTTATCATTTTCTAATTGTACGTAAAACTAATCTTCGGATACCACGACAAAATTCGGACTATAGAAAGTTAAATGAACTTCACAATAGTCTATTACAATACTCTATTTTATAAATGTAATTCAATTGATTTCCAATAATCGTACGCTTATTTTTCTCAACACATTTCGTTGCTTTGATGCAACATTGTAAATATATTTTCGCGAACGTGACTAATGTTAAAAGGAACGGTACTAATCCTCGGAATTATGATACTAACTAATGAACAGGTACGTAATCTCGGAGAAGGAAGTAACACCTGCCTGGATTCGCCGGCACGCAAGGCAGACTTGCACAAACCGGCTGGACTCTATCCCTGCCATCGACAGGGCGGAAATCAGGTATAATAATAAATGGAACCTGAAAAGACATCCTAAACAAAAGCTTAAAACCTTTGTATCTTATTCCTCTTCCCTTCTGTGTTTGCGTGTTTCCAAGGCGAGAGCGAAACTTCAACTGTTCCTTTCGTAAATAACACTTTCTTCAAACATCACCAACTCGAGCAAAAGTAAACAAACTTTTTCTCTAAATTTTAATCAGTTAAGTGATATACTTTCCGAACAAAGACCTTTTTTAAATTGAGACATTTAAATGTCTTATGGCATATACTATTTATAAAGTAACAATTTTTACATTAAATTGCAATTAGTGATTCTTTTTAATTATTATAGAGTTTGGAAAATTACTTTCAATTTGAAATCGAAACAAACACATTATAAGTATCCATCACATAAAATCGTAATCACTTAAATAGTCAAAGTGCCAAGACTTTGAAGATTAAATTAGTCATTTGTGATGAACTACTAGTAAACTATTTATAACTGGAAAGTAGTAATTGATGAAATTGAAAGATTTTTGAAAATGTTTGAGAAAGTTCTCAAGTAACTTCTAATTGTTAAATTAGATACATTTTGAAAGGAACTATCGAAATTTCGTTTCGCCAAAGAAACATGTTTCATAACATTTCTGTAATCATGCTTGCACGCTTTATTGTACGCATTCTGGCTTTATAGTCCAGTCAAATAAGACTTTGAAGGTTACAAAAATTCCCATAGAGCTAAAAATTGGTATGAATGTTCAGAATGCTATTATAAATGAATTGTGAAAAGTCCCCATCAATCCCCCTTGTGCAAAAAATTTTATTGATGGTGAAAGTTTGCAAAAATAGGTTTTTCGCGTTTTTCAGCTAAACGGTGAGTTTTACAGCAAAAATAGTTCAGACAAAAATTGTAGATCATTCGATTCTCTACAAAAAATGTATTCACACTTTTTTTCATAAGTATTGCCATTTCCGTGATACAGCGGTTAAAAGAACTAAAAAAATTATTTTATTCGTAATATGCACACGTTTCCACACCACCTATGAGGTAGTGTGCTTGGTGCTGTTTTTTTTAACGTGGTTTCCCCGGTAGGCCTATTCCACGATCTATTGTGATTCTATTGAATTCAAAGTGAGTATTGAAAATGATGAAAGCTGTGTAAATTATGTAATATATAAATGAAAAAATAATTTGGAAAAATTATTCGTCGGATTCATAATAATCCAATGGAACTTCTAGTGTACTGTCTTCGTTTTCTTCATCTTCTTTTTCTTCATCTTCCTGCTGGATACAAATATGTTCTAAAAGTGATACATCATATGTCTCATCACTGATATCGTAATTATCCTCATCTAGTATCGATTCAACATTGGAACACGACTGTCCTTGACAATTGGTACATACTAAAGAACAAAACAGTCCAACCTTTTTACAGCCGCATTTAGCATTGCAACCTTTTTTGCAATTGCAAAAGATGGTGTTAAGGAGTTTTTCTGGTGCAGGTGGGAGTAACGTATGAATTGGTTCCAATGCATTGTCAACTAACTTCCAACCCCAGTCTTCTGGATCCATTTTATTACCAAGCCACACTTGAACTTGATAATATACCCGGAATAGATGTTGTTGAGCAGCAGCAGAGGTTGGGGGAAGACAAGCTAATTGCACTTGTTTTTTATTATAAGTTTTTTTTTGCAAAAGATAAGTATCGGAGTTTATCCAAGCAGGTAACTTTTTTTGGAGCTCCGTACATAGAAAGAAGAAAGTGAATTCCATTAGTGATTATAACTGCACATGAATTTTTACACATGTCTGGTCTTTCACGTACTCCGAAAACTCATCACCTCTTTCAATACTTGCATCAATTAATGTTTAATGCCGCGATCAACAGTAACAACTCCACTTTCAGTCAAAGGTTGACTACAAATAAAGCAGAATTGCGACATTTTTTGTTAATAACAGTAAAATGCACAAACTTTGTTACAAAATATAAGCGATAGCCACGAGTTGTCACTACGAAGGAATGCTTACGACTAACAGTATTTTGTTGAGTATGAGACCTTTGAAACGGAGCAGGTATACGAGCATCGTCACGCTGACAATTGAATGGAAGACAAATGTTACTCAAGGCCATGCGACTAAATGAAAACAAGGGCGGAGTTTTTGACGTTCATTTATATTCTAAGAATTTTATAATTTGTATGTATAAGACATAGGGACTCATATTTTTACTCGTATAACGGTTCAAAAATGTATATAAAAGTACATTACGTGCATATTACGAATAAAATAATTTTTTCAGTTCTTTGAACCGCTGTATCACGGAAATGGCAATACTTATGAAAAAAAATGTGGACACATTTTTTGTAGAGAATCGGATGATCTAAAATTTTTGTCTGAACTATTTTTGCTGTAAAACTCACCGTTTAGCTGAAAAACGCGAAAAACCTATTTTTGCAAACTTTCACCATCAATAAAATTTTTTGCACAAGGGGGATTGATGGGGACTTTTCACAATTCATTTATAATAGTATTCTGAACATTCATACCAATTTTTAGCTCTATGGGAATTTTTGTAACCTTACTTCTATTTTAAGGATTAATTTGACTGGACTATTATTCGTGTACGCTTCTCATTCTTCGGATATAGAAATAGGTAGATGAAACAGGACAACGGAGAAACGAACGTGTTTCCGTAAGATATCGATGGTGTATCCTAATTGGAATTTAATCTCGGTAGTTTCATGGGTAGTAATTCCAAAATTTGTTGAATTTCAATACAGATAAGACACCTCGCTAGCGGGATATGTATAGATTCACCAGGGAAACCCGAAGACCTGCACCAGCCGGTGGGTTTGTACCCCTGTCACCGCCAGGGTGGAAATCAGGTACAATTCAAAGTCAAATGAAAGAAAAGAAGAAAAAAAAATAATCCCGGGGCACGTGGTTTGTCTAATTTTAACTTAGACTACATTTATTTAGACTCTCTTTTAGCAAAATTATAATCTCAAACATGATATAGTTATGTACTCCTTGATGGTGATGGGGTGTTTGAAACTTACCCTCTCTTTTCAATATAATTCTATCGTGTAAGTTACTTCTCACAGCATTTTAACAAATGACACAAATTGAAAATCTACAATTCATATTATAGAAAAGAAAATATTTCAAAAAGATCTACTCTAAATTCTCGTTTGAATTTTAATCACCGTTAAGAAATCTATTTATTCTTCTACACCAGTCAATACATCATTGTTTTCCCTCTGAATTTTTCAATCTCTGAAACATTGCATTTTCAATAATAGTTTCGAAAAAGAATAACTAGTGTCAGTGTAGAAATGACATCATTAAACGACGACACATTTATCATTTAACTCGCACGCTAACTCGCGGCTAAACTCTGTTACGTTTCGGTGCAATTAGTAACGTCGCTAATCTGGTGCAGGTGCTCATCAATCGGTTCGTACCTCCTACGTTGCTTTCCGGTACGATGACCCAAACGAACTGCCTTCCTCTCGACACGGTTATCTGCTCTTTGTCGTCATTTTTAGTTTCATGGCATCGTGTCGAATTAATCTTCCTAGCCGTGGGAACGACCACCCGTGGCTCGAGTTATTACTACGGGTGTAACTGCACCTAAAACCGGGCTAAAGCTCACACGGCCTAGTTATGATGTATCATTTTCTGCGTTATACTGACTGATAACGATTTAGAGGCTTCGATTAATCATTCCATTTTATCCGAACGATTATTGAGAATATTGAGAAGAAGTTTGAATAAAAGGATAATACGATTTTTTTGGGGGGTAGTTTGAGACGTTGGATGTAACTGATTTGCTTTAACGAGGGGTGGATTTGTGATGGTAATTGTGACAGTGATGTAAGCCTCTTGAATTGTAATTAATATTGAGTCACGTAGAAATTGTACTGTCAGATTCAACATATGTTCTTAACCCGTTTTTGGACAGTGGACCTCAAAGGGTTAAGATACTTTAATCGATTGAATTTGATTAGTAAATATTTAATTAGCCAACTAGTAAATTTTTGTGTCAGTGGAAGCAACTGAATAATTTCTCTTGAGTTGCAATTTTGAGCCATACAAAAATATTCTTAAATGTTCCAACGGGTTGGATTTGTTTGTAAAACATGCAATTTTAATGAAATCAATTAGTAAATTGTACCTTCAGAGATAGATAACTTTCAAAGACACATTACCAAGAGAAATCGTAGAGGAAGAGAGGAAGATTAAATTCATCAATATGCACGATCGTCATTAGCACCTCAATTAAAATTTCAATAACTCACTTCAACAACCCTGAAAGCCACTTACAATCTAGTTCTCCAAATATCGAGCAACATCTCCAAAACATCAATAATAAATGAAAGAAAAAATTCACAACCGAATAACCCTAGAGGCGATAGAATTTTTCAAAGTTCCACTCTTCGCAAACATCCCCTCGTTCCAAACATCGCTGCACTTTGCACGTTTCAATGCCACGATCTACGAAACAGCTACAAGTATCGATTCACTTGTAAAATAAAAAAAAAAAGAAAATACAAAATGTATACACAGCCAAGCATGTAAATCGGAAAAATTCGCGTCTGGTGAAAAAATGGGTGCTCGTTACCGCGGGAAACTCGTAGTGCAGTTACGTCGAATCCGTGAAAAACGACCCTCGTAGAGAGGGGGTGTATTCGTCTCGTCGTTAAAATCACGCAGACGACGACGACACGGCCGTGCGCGTGAATCCCGACGTCGTTTCGCACAAAAGCCGACGGGCCTTCCATTCTGGCATGGGTTTCGTTACGGTTTAACAACCGTGGCGACCGGTTACAACCAAAAACACAATCAGTCGACGCTCGCTTGGCCTCGTAAAGCGACGCTTTAATTTAGCTATTTGCCCTAGCAATTAAGCCGCGGTTTCACGGTAATTACGCTTCTGCTTCTGTCGAGTGACGCTGATAAAGTCACGGCCACGCGTGCTCACGCACCTCGTACTACGCTTTCGTATTGTACAATTCGATCCTTTCGATCTGAAGTAACGATTTTCAATAGTACAAGATGAAATAAGGGTTGCTAAATGACGATGAATGTCTAACAGGAGGATTAATGTAACGATGAGGATTCGGATTGAAGGGGTTGACATTTCATTGTTTGTAGTTCTGGGTCAAATTGTTCCTGATACTCTTGTAGCTAATTTTTTACTGCTTTAATTTTGAATTTAGTATTTTATAATAATTCATCTTTCGGTGATTGAAGGCAAAGGGTTAGATTTTTTTATTATTGTCTTGTGGTGGGAGATACGCGATAGGGGAGGTCATTATTGTTATTGGAAATTGGGTTGATTTTGAAGATTTTTTGGTTGTTTGATTTTGGATAATTCTAATGGGTGATTTTGAATTGTTGGAGAAAAATGAAAGAGGGTATGTTGATGTAGGTAAGGGAAGTATTGTGTAATTAAGAACTGGAGTAGTTAGTTATTTAGGTTGGTAAATTGACAGAGATTCCTATCGCAAATGGAGAGTTCGAGTCGTTGAATAGATAGAATATCAACAATTTCAATTTTACTTAAGCGATTGTGTGACGACAAGGGGAAATTTGACAGACGTGATAGCGCGTGAATGACAATTCAGCGTGAGGTGGAATAGCTACGTGACAAATGGGAAAAAGATGGGATGATCGATATTTAACCCCTTCGTTGACATCAGCTTGTACGATGGAAAAATATGTAATGCCTGACATTTCACCTTTTCACTTTAACGCTAGGTAATTGGTTTCTTTCACCGTTAGATTTTGTATCATTCGCTCATCAATCTTTATCAGAATTCTATAAAGAAAATTATTGAGAAATATTACAGTTATTTAAAATTTTGTTAAGAGTAATAACTTGTTAAGAGATTTGTTAATTTTTACTCTTACTTTCGCTAAAAGTAAAAATTAACTCTAAATTAATTTGTGACTTTGATTGTTCTCATTCTGAATTGACTTATTGGAAATTCCATTAAGCTTAAAAATCTGTTAGATTACTTATTCTATATTTCGCATTTTATTTTAAATTAATTTGTTACTTTGATTACTCTCATTGTGAATTGACCGATTGGAAATTTCACGAAGCTTAAGAATCCATTAAGTTATTTATTTTGTATTTCAGATTTAATTCTAAAAAAATTTATAATTTAGATTGTTCTTATTCTGAATTGACTTATTGGAAATTTCATCAATCTTAAAAATCTGTTAGATTACTTATTCTATATTTCGCATTTTATTTTAAATTAATTTGTTACTTTGATTACTCTCATTGTGAATTGACCGATTGGAAATTTCACGAAGCTTAAGAATCCATTGAGTTATTTATTTTGTATTTGACATTTTAATTCGAAATTAATTTATGACTTCGATTACTATCATAATAAATTATAACATCCATGGGGCATCTCATTAAGTTCAAAAATCGGTTTACCCACGTATTTTATATTTCGCATTTAATTCTAAATTAAATCATGACTTTGATTATTATCATAACGAATTATAACAATGATGGAAAATTTTCTGAAGTTTAAAGATCTCTAAAGTCACTCATTCTATATTTCTTATTTAATTACAAATTATTTGACGACTTAGATTACTCTCATAATCACCGGCACAATTATGCTTTCTCCGCTCACGATTTTCGCGGCAATTTAAATTGCAATAAGTAAAGCTGCAGTCTTTGGAACTAATTGTCAGAAATAAACGATTAATATCATTTTCCTAAGTACGGTCTGCACCGTAGACATGTAATGGTTTGATAAGACACAGGTGGCAGATGATAGACGGCTCATAATTAGATTAGGCAGCGCATTGTACTCAGGCGAGAGATTGATGACAGACATAATAGAGTATTCAAATGACAAATACATTGTACGCAATGATCACGTCGGTGCAGATAACAAGCAAATGGTCACATTCGACGTCTATTGTTGAAACATCACATATTATATCGATCTGATAAAAATAAACCGTCGAAAAGTGAATATTGACGATCAATGGGTTTACTATTCAAACAGAAATGAATTGCAATAAGAAATCTACATTTCTAATTGTACTTAAATTATTTTCCTTATGCATTGATCGATTGAAAATTTCATGAAGCTTAAGAATCTATTATGTTACTCATTTTGTATTTCACATATAATTCTAAATTAATTTATGTCTTTGATTATTCTTATAGTGAATTATGACATCCATGGGGCATTTCGTAAAGGTCAAAAATCGGTTAAACTTACATGATAGCTTAAAATATTATTTTCTTAAAACACTATATAGTACTTAATAAAATTTAGGGAAAGTTGTTCCCGAAGGTGGCTTATATTTTTTGTATTTTTATTAGCTGCTGGGCAAGTATATGTATATACTGCTGCTTAATTAACGTGCAATAATGCGTGCATGGCATTAATCTTAGCTTTTTGCTATCCTAAATTCTTCAGCTTCTCTGTTTTATCGCTTTCTAAGAGGAATGCTGCAACCTTTCGTATTTTTCTCACAGATGGTTCTGACAGAACATTTCGTATTACGGAAAATCATCTAGGATACTTTACTTCCTGTTATTCGAAATGATTCCTACAAACAGTTGACGAATATCATTAAACATTTTTAAGCATTATAAAATTCCTATGTAATTTTAAAACTTCTTATTAATCATAAAATGAGAAGTAATATAATTAAGTTCGCAAAGTAGATAGGTCAATGGTAAGTATAGAAATTTATATATACGAAAGACGTAAGGATTGATCTTATCATTCAATCGAATGATCATTAAAGTAATTAGAAGGGGGAAGTCGTTTTTTAATTTTGATTAGGTACTCGCAATGACCGAGGAATATGCATGAGGAAAATCGGTGAAACGCGAGAGAAATTAAACGGAATCCCGATTTCTGATCGTAATGACCGGATATTTTTCTTTCCGAGTGATTAGCACGATGTAACTTTCTCCGTGAGACTTTGAAACGTTTTGAAGTCTGTGTAAGTGAGCGGTAAGCTGGATTTCATTTAGCTATCGTGTTTGTTCGATGAGAATTAATCAGATTGAAGTAGAAGAATGTTATTAACTCCTCAGCTCACGACGTGTGACACTCGTGACGTGGAAAATGGATCAGGAAATTTTGAAGTCTTTCAAAATCTATTAAATTGAAAGCCAGCTGGTTGCAAAACGATCTTATTATTTCTACACTATTAATATTACTTTTAATTATACACGATATCAGAAATCAAAGAGAACTTTTCATTCTAGGAATTAATTTTGAATCATTACACGCTGAGTCAGAAAAGAAATCGTAGGCCAAAGGGTTAACATTATTTATTTCTGACTGGAGAAATTTTTACAATTCGGTACAATTTTCTGAAGTACAATAAGAGACAGAGAATTAAAAGAGTAGAATAATATTAGGAAATTATAACTTTGGAGGAAACTGATTCTTGCAAAAATATTTAAATAATGATAGAAGCTATTTCCTATTCTCTATGAAATTTCGCGTATATTAGAAAGTAAGTTGAAAGAAAATTCACGATTATGCTGCACTAATCATCGTCTTTGGATAAACGGTGGAGCTTTTAATCATCTTTGAATTCTGTATAAGGTAACTTTTGAAAGAAACGTGAGGACGTTCGAATGAATGCATAGTCGTCAAAGGCCTTTTCCTTCAAAGTTTAGAGGATATTTTTGTTCAAAATTTTCAAGCATATCAGAGCTTTGCTCTGACTTTTACAGACAAATTGGAATAAAGTTTTTTCCAGTATTTTTCTAATTATTTCAAAAGCATTAACGAATTGCATCGTCGAGTAAGAGCATAACTCTTGCATTACTCCAAACAAAGTTTAATCCCTGCGAATATAAATATTTTCCAGAATTTTCACACTGAGAATTTATTTAAACAGCGGGAACAATATTTTTAAGCTATCGTCATTGCGAAAATTAATCTGAAAAACCCTCAAAACCTTGCAGTATTTTTTAAGCTACGAAGGATATTTTAGTTGTTTTAACTTCGCTGCAATGTTCTCAACAACATCCTAGTTTTACTGCAAATTGTGAAAATTTCATTCACAGTAATTACGAGGTTTTCCTCCCTATTCTACTTTGCAGAACTGAGCTCTAGTATTGATCATAAATATAATTACACCATTATTTCAGCTTGCAATACTACCTTTAAAAGAATTTTTATAATTTGCCCAATAAAATGAACGTCTAAATAAAGTAAATTAATTTTCTCAAAAAAAAACAAGTTAACAAGGCAATTAATCTGAAATATTACAATTCAATTATTATTCTTTTCTCCAATTAGAAATCGTAATAATAGGTTTATTCGTGCACATAGCTTTCAGGACACCATAGAGACTTTAATTCCATTAAGAGTATTAAAATTTCATTTTATTCCATAACTTCGACAACTCGGTCACCGAAATTTACAAGTGTTCGTAACATCAAACAGGCTATTACACGTCGAAATTCAAATTAGCCAGATCGCCGTAGTAATTACCAACAGAACGACTCCTCCTTCGTTTACATTACAAACTTTAATAACTCTGTGTTAAAGAGAACTTCAAAGTTGAAGGTCTTGAAAATTTTAATAGAAAAACTTCCATCCTCCCTATTAAAGAACTTGTGTTGCATTTTAAAAAAACATTAAAACCAGCAATTACATTCCTTCCATCTAATCCTCTCACTTCGTATTGTAACAGCGCAACCGGAAAAGCGGTTTTTGTCAAAATGGAAGTAGAATTTTCCGATACACGAAAAATAAATATCAGCCTTTTCACGAAGGAAAGAAAAATCAGAGGATAGAATTCTCGAAAGTTTCAACATACGAGGAAACTTTGTAGACTTATCTCCGTGTTTCTCTTCGAGTAAACAGAAGAGATGTGCTTTCTACCAAAATAAACTATTTCGACGAAAGATTTGGATTCTCTTAAGTATCTTTCGTCTTTCTAGAATCACTTCAAGGTTTGTTACAAGAAGGGAACTTATCTTTCGTCACTGTTGTTCAACGAGTTTTCACGATTTTTCCTTTCTATTTTATTTCTTTCACCTGTTTGGTGGTACACGTTTGTATATCTGTCAGAACCATCGGTCATAAGCAAACACGAGAGGTCAAAATCCAGAAGCATTAATCTTGATCGTTTGTCACAGTACTGGATGTTGAGCAAGATCGGCGAAATCCGCCGAGACGAGTCGTGCTTGGATTACAGCGGCACTGATGTCATTCTCTATCCATGCCACGGCAGCAAGGGGAATCAGCAATGGATTTATAATCCTCAGGTATAATATTATTTCATGGTTGATAGCAATATTATTATCGTCCTGATTATACGAGGCTCGGCGTCGAATTTCAAATTTTCCATATATATTATCAAATTTATAAATCAGATGATTAATAAGAGGTGATCAGTGATGGGAATTTGTGATATAAGTTTTTCGAATTCAACCCTTTGCACTCCGTGCCATCTCGGAAGTTATCTATTAGCAACTTGTCAGCACTTTACTATTTTCTATTTTGTGCAATTTCAATAGAAAAATTCAGGTAAACATATATTTCTTAAAATCTTGGGGTGCAGTAAGTTCATCCTCTGTAATTACTAATAAATTCATGGTCCCCTTAGAGGGTGCAACAGAGTGATATGATAAACTTACAATGTCCCCTCAGGTGGGACATCGGAGTGCAAAGGGTTAAAGTAGGTTGAAATGTTTTGTAGTGAGATGAGATAATGTGGAGGAACTGTCGTATTATCTACTTTGCAAATGGGATAATTATTTAAGAGTGAGCAACGGTTTAGATTTGTGATATAAGTTATGATGTAGAATATTCCAATTTAAATTGGGTTGAAATCTTTTGCAATGGGGTAACATAGTATGGTGGAACTGTTGACTCGTATTATCTACTTTGCAAATGAGATAATTATTTAAGAGTGAGCAACGGTTTAGATTTGTGATATAAGTTATAATATAATGTAGGATATTATTAAGAATTTAAATTGAGTTGAAATTTTTGGAAGTGGGGTGAGATAATATGGAGGAACTGTAGTATTATCTACTTTGTAAATGAGATCATGATTTAAGAGTGATCAATGGTAGGAATTTGTGATATGAGTTATGATGTAGAATATTCCAATTTAAATTGGGTTGAAATCTTTTGCAATGGGGTAACATAGTATGGTGGAACTATTAACTCGTATTATCTACTTTGCAAATGAGATAAGTATTTAAGAGTGAGCAACGGTTTGGATTCGTGAATAAAATTATGATGTAAAATATTACAATTTAAATTTGATACAGATTCCTATTTAGACAATTTCAAAATTTTAGCTCTTTGATAGATGTGAATTAAAAATTCCTGGATTTGATCGTATCCATAAAATTATTTCATGGGATGCCAATATTTCAATTTTCGATGTTTGTAGATTTTTTTCTAGAGTCTGAATTGCTATTTTAGGTAAAGCACAAAATTTAACACGATACCACAGCATTAAGGGTTCTGTGAAATTGCCTTCAAAATCCTAAAAGAAAGGGTTGGAAGTATAATTAAGACTAAGACAGTTCGTATTACTTCCGATTTAACCGCTTGAGGGAAAAGGACACAAATAGCTACGATAAGATTTAAATACCCATAGATTAAAGTCGAGGTTTAAGAAAGATTATGCTTGTCAGCTTAATGTAAATTTTCGTTTTATGCACTTTTATGGAAATTCTTTTAAAATTCGAAGCTACATGGTACTCGTGTAAATGTGATAATTTCTTTGGAAAGTATAAAAGAGAGCGAAGGAGCTCGCGAATAAATAGATGCAGAAGTGTTGCCTGAAGTTTAATTTGATTAAACATTAGTTTCCGAGTTGCGGCCGAGCGGACTCAGAATTCGTTTTGCACAACTTGATCTTTCCCGGCTTTAACGCACGAATGATTAAATAAAACTTAAGGATTCGTGGTGCTCGAGAGCAAATTCAATGTAACGTTCAAAGACATCGGTGTGGTCTTCTAATTTAATACTTTGCACGCTCGAATAAAATACCACAGTAACATCCATTTTCCATCACTTTTAAAAGCTGGCAAAATTTTCTCAGCAGTTCAGCAAACATCTCTTTCAATCTCCGTGCAATCGAATTTTATAATTATAATAGTAATGAACAAATTGATATTATTTTTCAATTCACACACTGTAAATATAGAAAACAAAATTGCAGAAGAAATTTTCTACATGATATAAACGTCTTAGATACAATGGTGCAATTCAAAAATAAAAAAATAAATAAAATGACTGTACAATGAGATTCATACTAACCAACTAGAACGAAAAAAAAATATTCGAAAAAAGGGAAATATGCAGATAACAGGCTAAATCCAAAAGAATAACAATACATATTTGCGACTTTATGTATACTCCATAGTCTCACTGATTTTAAATCTACCTAAAAGAGTAGGTTCCAAGCAAAATGGACACAGTATTTAAAGTCGAATACAAAAAGAAAGAAAAATTCATACGAAACTATTTTCTTTCTTTCAGACTAAACAGATCAGGCACGGCAGCAGTGATAAATGCCTGGCGATCACCGAGAGCAAACAAAGACTCTTGATGGAAGAGTGTTCGCCAACAGCCTCCAGGCAGAGGTGGTCCTTCGAAAACTACGATCCATCGAAGCTGTGATATCGCGCCTTTTCACGTCGTCACTCGCATAATCTCGGCCAGGCTTCCGATCATGTCGGATCCTGGGTTTCCGGGCAGCGATATTCCGTCGCGAAAACTCGCTTCGGCAGATAGATCTCGTGGTTTCGAGGTCCTTGAACCTCGAAATTTCATCCACGTAAACGCTCAACATCGACCCCAAGACGTGAAGAATGTCTTTCGGACTCCCATCAAATAGAATGTTCAATTGCTGGAACAAAATCGACGATCAAGCTTCGAAAGTGAAACGGATCGTCGATCTATGTCGTTTTTTCATCGTTTGATGAAATGACGTTGCATAAGATGAAGAGCTCTTTTGTTGGAGTCTTGTAATCGATGTACAATGAGAATTTTGGGACTCTCTTTGAAAGTGACAAAGGTGACGGACGAACGTGATCGTATTGACTTCCAGATTTGTTTCTCGATCATCACTTTCGTCCGTTGATCGACGTTTTTAGGTGGATCGAGAGATCTATGTAAGATGCTCATGGCATGTGCCATTTTCAGGGAGAATTTTATGGTGATTTTATGATGAATTGTTGATCGATGATTACTTGGTAATGTTCTTTGAAGATTTTTCTACGAATTGTCTGAAGTCTTCGAAAATTATTTGTAAAATGTGTGGCGAGAAATATTTGGATAGGAGTTAGATGTAATTTTTTTTCACTGGAGTGAAATTAATTACGAGATATTTAAGAATAAATGAGAATTATCGCTTTTAACATGTTAAATAATAATGTGTTCCATTAAAACACATGGTGAGCACAACTTAGATGTATTATAAATTAAGAAGAATCTTTTATTAAATTTTAAGTATTTTGTAGATTTATGGAAAATATTCTATCATGTTTAAGTAGTTATTTCCATTTTAATATTAAATTCAAGTATAATTTTCTCCTTATAATAATTTGATGTTCTTAATACCGTTGCAACGGTCCAATTAAGAGCCTTATAAAATATGGGTCAAATCTTTACAAATTTTAATAAATTTTGTTCGCTTGGTGGTCATTTTAAATTCTATTCCCGTGATATAATGAGAATAGTAATTTGCTCTTCAGAGTTAAGTAGCAAAATATCAAACAATCATTACATATCTTTTTACTCTACAAATTTTAACAACAAACTGAGATTTCCATTTTTAAAAAATTCATTCATCGATCAACAATTAGTTGATTACCAAAAATTTCTCTCTGTCGTATCCTCAGCACTTACTTCAGTATCTTAACATTCCAATTTTACCGAAACAAACGTCTGCGGTATTTCCAAGCCCGTATTACGACGAAACGGAAACTTTTTTCTATCCTTAGGTCATAGTTCTGAACAATAGCTGTAAAGACTTTGAAAGCGGACATGTGAAAGGACATTCCGACGGTGTAGGAGAACTTTTGTACATTCGTGTAAAGTATCTCGATGCCAGTTTAGATATCGCCTAAAATAAATCATTGCGAGTGTATGTGCGTGAGTAAATAATTTGCAGATCTCGCCTCGTTCCCATGATCATCGAATTCCACCATAGAATTCGTTAAAAAAAAATCCTTCGTTGTGCAATATCATTGCGTACGATGCGTTTAATGGATGAATTATCATCGAACGACGCGATAATGATTGTAAGTGAATGTATGAGAGTTATAGTATGCTATATTTATTAGCGTTAATATCATGAATTTCATAGAATTTCTCGAAGACTTCCAACAGCTTCCAGAGAATACTTTATGGACGATAAAAAGTCCTATTAATTTTACTTAAGAAAGTGATGTGTCCTTGTTTTCTCGTTTTATCTAAAAAAATCGTGCAATATTTTTTAAATATCCGGCGACAACGAGTTACGGAGTTGTACCGTGTAAGATATTAATTAAGTGGTCGATCTTAATCTCATGGAGAGACGAAAACCGAGATTCCAATTACGAGCGTGATCTGCAAGTGTCTGTGCGTGCCAACGAAATCGTGAATGCCGTTGCCCCTGCGTGCAAGACTGCGTACCAATAACGACTGGAAGAATTCATTGTCGTAGACATTCTCTGACTTATCGTTTAATCCATGGAAAATACGATGGACCCCCGTGAAACGCGGGAATTATATTCTGAGTTAATAAAAGTTACATTTCTTGGAAAATTTCTAAGTGCTAAATATCTGTCGTGCAGAATTGAAAGGATTTGGTTCATTTTTAAAAATACATTGAGGCTAAATTATAAGAAAAGATCGTAGTGAAATATAACATTTTGTGGCAGGATCAAAAGTTTAAATTGATTGACATTTAATTATAGTGTGGAAAGCCAATTAGAAGATGAATTTAATACACAGTGAATATATTAAATTGTTTTATAAGTTTTTAGTAATCAGAAAATTTCTACTCGTTTTAAGTATTATATAATGATCGTTAAATCATTTTGAGACTATGAAGTTTATTACTATCGTATTTCAAAAGATGGTATAAAGATGGAAACCGTGGTATAAATATCGCAAAATTAATCTCCCTTCAAAAATAATTCGAAATTGTAGCCCAATTTTCTTTAAGAAGCTTTACTTTCAGGAAACTAGTTTTATAAATCATAAAGTCTCTAATTTAACTCAATGGCTTTTTCATTCTTTGATTTTTGATTTTACAAAGTATATATTCACTATGTTCAAACATAATAAATTGGAAACCTATGATTTTCATCCCCTCAACCACCATATTAATTTGTTCATTCTTTCTGTGCCACATTTCAACTGTAGAACAATAATAATCCACATTGTTAACTAACTGGCACATTTGTTGTAAAATTCGACATATCTATCGCGTTACAGAGGGGGCCATCGAATTTCATTTCGCACTATGCGTGCCGACCTTTACAATTTTCTACATATCTCTATCGCTAAGTACAGATCATCGAACTTTTATATAGTCAATCGATCAAGATCAGGGCAACATTGTTAATGCGTTGGTCAAATTCCATTTGCCAGGATCCTTCGAGCAGCGACAATAGTAGAAAAAAAAACGTGTTCGTATTATCAACCTGTAAATCAACCCTCTGCTGATTAGCGTTTCTAAAAATTACTGGATTATTAAAAATATGAATTACTTTCTTCCTACATGTTTAATATTAATTTCTCTACCAATTTAATATCTCAATTGCACAGACTTTTTCAAATTCGATACCTTTTTCATCCGCGAAGAATTCGATTAAATTTTAACACAACGTTAAAATAGCAAGGGGTTGATAATTTCACAGAATATCGACCATTATATCATCGATTGCCGATTAATCGAAGGAACTCGGCCGGATTTACGATTTCGCGCTTTAATCAAATCGATCACGAAGCCGAATGGTGGAATGCATCGATTATTTAATTCGCGTAAGTGATTCGCGACGAGTGCTTAATTAGATAACGACTAATTAGACATTTTCATCCTAGCCGTTCGACGAAGTTTCGCGTGATTTTATCCCGGCGCCAGAAGCTCGCAGGGACGTTTCTCGTTGAGGATTTAAACCTTTTTAGAGAATTAAAAAAAAGTCCTTGCGAGCATTCTCGACGTGACATTTCGTTGCACTCGGGAGAACAATAGATTTAAGATGGTGTAAGATTTCTTTCTTTCTTTCTTCCTTTAGTTTTATTCGTTCAAAACGCCGGTGAACGGACGAGTGAACTTCAACGAGGACATTTATACAGATAGATATACATATATTATATATACATACGACATTTTTTACATTTGGTAAGGATGTTGCATATCGTAAGGGGACGAATGATGAGTAATAACGACGATGAATATGAGACATCGGGCGACAATGTGTCGCACGTTAATTAATGTAATATCAAACGTGCCTTATTTCGTGTATATATGAATATTATTATCATTATTATCATTACTACGAACCTCTATCGTAACGTAAAAGAATTTGTGTTGAATAAATCGATGTTGTTTTATGTTAACCAATATCGACCACTGTCCTTACTGTTTTCTCACCTTATTCTTTTTATTCTATAGTTATTTATTTATATTCTTATACATTTATTTTATGAACTCTTTGAATTTTGCTTTTCCCTTTGTATTATTTTTTAAAGAGAATTATTTCGTTACTGATGCTTTTGTGATGAATTATTAGAACGTGTGCAAGGTACGTAAAATAATTGTAAGTTGGAGAACTTTGTTTCGTTAATATTTCTTTGGTGCACGCCTTTTTTGAAATTTAGAACAGTTCTTTTATTCATTCCATTTCTACTTCGTCTTTCAAGGAGGATTTGTAAGGGGATTGAAGTCCCTTTGATACATGTAAATTATTTCGCATAAAATAGAATCGAGAGACCGCGAAAGTCGGTCATGACACAGTTTCGATCGACCTTGATCTATTTTAGTATAAACAGAAATACCCATGGGCAACTTCGCTAAATGGACGAACCAATTTCTATGGAACTGGAAAGAATTTTTTCCATAAAACTCTTTACAGTTATTTTATCGATTATAATTTCTTAATATGATTTTTATAAATTTTAAGATGATATCATTAGCGGCATGAAAATTATTGATTGTATAATTATTAATTTACTGGAAGATGGATAATTATTTCTGATATTTCTAATCAATTTTGTAGATCGGGAAAAGCTTGAAACTATGTATCGAACCATTTTCCAATTATCGAGGGCTGCTAGGGAAACCAAAATGAAATCGTTCGTTATTCTCGCGCAGGCGTTCTTCGCCTCGGGAAGTTTCTCGATGCCGAGAGCCCTCCACTGTCGAAGAGATTCCACTCGTTGAAAAACTCCAAGAATTTTCAACGAATCGGGGTTGTTTATAGATCATCCCCCTCAATAACAATCTACCTTTATTCTACTCGAATAATTATTCTCGGTAAAAATGTTTAATTATATTCTTCCCTCAATTTTTATCTGGATAGTATAAAAATTGCAAGCTCTGTGATACTCTTCTTTTGAAAAATATTAATGCTAAATAATAACAATCTTGAAGATTTCAAAATCTTAATAAATTCTTCGTAAACTTTTAAACTATATTTCTGAAATTTTCTGAAAGAGCTTATAACTCGTGCCAAATTTATAACAAAATGAAGCGTAAACTAATAAAAATTTCTTTACATTGATTATAAATATATTAGTACTCCTATTTACACTATGTAAGAAGAAATTGCCCAAGGAGTTGCAAAGAAATTCAACAAAAATCATTTAAGACAATAGTCGCATTAAAATGTTCAATTCCCTCCATTTCATTTGCATGAACTTTCAAAATTCCAAGCTCTCCAAATTCTTCTTACACCTTGCATTCAAATTTTACAAATTTTCCGATCCAAAGATCCTAAAGATCTTTATAACTCTACACAAAGATTTTAAAAAAAATCATCCCTAATTTCGAACCTGCAGATCTTCAAAAATTTTCAAGTCTTGTCACAGAGTAAATGGAAAAGATCGGTCGGAAGTTTCTCGTCAAGCAATGTCGCCCTATTCCCGGTTTTCTCTCCTATCTTTTCAGCCAGGGTAGCTACTTGTTGCAGGTTCAGCTATTATTGATTAGTGAAGAAAGACAGGTCACATTGGAGGGAGATGAAAGTTCCTCCATGAATGGCTGTGGTCCACAGAGCCAGATTTTGAGCTTGACCTGGATTCGTCACGGTGGAGTTCACGTTACCTTCACTTTCATTGTCGAGCTTGTAACCCTTCTGTGTCAACTGTGAAAAATCGAGAGTGCCGTATTCGATACCAGAAGCAACATTTTTCAAAGTATCCCTCCCAATTCTCCTTGAAATTGCAACTGAATCAGCAAAAGTATCGAATTCATCTGGCTCCATTGCCCGGAGCTTTTTAACCTGACCAATGTCCTGCCATTTATCACGAATCGATACGATCTCCAGGGTTTCTACAAACTTATTTTATGTTAAACCAAAAAATAAATTTCCTACCGATAATAGTATAATTGTACTTCAAAATTGACACTGTAACTAACGTAATAAAAAGGATACTTTGAAAGGAGTCTATGTTGAGTATAATTCCAATTAGCCCTTTAACTCCCTAATTATATTGATTGCACATAAGGCATACGTTTCTAATTATCGTGGCTTTACAGAATCTCTACTGGTTACAACGTAACAAATCATTTGAAAGCTGGTTTGACGATAAAACCGCTAAGAACAAACTTATTAATTTATATTACAGTTAGTAATTTATAAAAATATATGGTACCCATATTAACGAACATATCAATACCTACAATTCCAATAGACACGAAAAAAAAATCTTAAAACCGTAACAAAATTTGAAATCAAAAAATCCTAAAATTCAAAACAGATCAGAAATCTTCAACAGAATAACCAAAACGAACTTAAAGCACGAACAGAACTGACACACCCCCAATGTAATCATCATCTCGCATAACCAAGGGTCTCAAGTTCCCTCAAGGATATCGGTAACCAGGTGACATTTAAAAATCCCATAAAAAAAAAGGGAGAGGTCCTTCGAAGTCCTCCAGGTCGCACAGGCGCACCGTGACGTCCTACTCACCCCCATCGTCCGTCGCATATGCGCAGTCGGACATCCCTCCATCAAGGGAGTGGAGTTTCATCGCAGTCGAGTTGCTTTGCCGACAAGAGAACATCGTATTTCGTGCTCTAGACACAACGTCCATTCACGAATTCTCCTCGGAGTCTACACCTGCACGTACCCTCTCCCTCTCACTCTTTCTCTGTCCGATAGAAAGGGGTTGAAACGTGTTCGGACATTGATTTCCTCCTGCGATCGTCGGAGAACTTAAGGGTAGTTTGTGAAATCTTCATCATAAGGGTGCTATCGAAACAGGCGTGTCTCGAAATAAAGCCTGGTTGGGGTAGAGACGTGTTTTCTTGAGGATTCATAAAAAGAGGGTTGCTTTTGATAGATTTTTGGTGTCTTTGAGCTTTTCGTGTTTGACGGAGATGCTTTAGAAGGGAAAATCAAAGAGAAGTGTAGGTCCACGATCAGCAAGGAGGATTATGCGTGATTCCGGAACGACGGAAGTGAGGTAAAAGTGTTTTTTCGGGGCAAAAGTGGCCCAGCGAGCGAGGGGGCTCCGGGATTCGAGCAACAGGTAATTTACTGCTTGTACAGGGCACACAAGTTGCCTTTGTCGTTCTAGCTTTTAAGACTTCGTTGCCGGAGGAAAGAATGATGATACGAGTCTCACTTGTGAGCTTATTGTTAATGGAGAGGGAGTTTCTTTGTTTTCGTTTCGATGAGGGTAGTTTGCTTAATGTATGACGCAATGTGATGGTCTTGATTTAATGGATTTAATTTGAATTCTTGGAAGGGTTGTTTAAGTATTTTTTTCATTATTTTCGAAATTAATAAGGAGATTATTTTATCGAAGAATTTACATATTTTTAAATTAATTTTCAAAAAATTTTTGTGGAACTTCTATAGTGTAGGTAATCTTGATTTAAATTCTAGCAATGTATTCTCCTTTTCTTCGAGTTATTTATTCTAATAAGGGTAACCACAAATTTGATGGGTCCATGGTGAAGCCAGATGGAGAAATTAACTTGGTGCAATTTCATAAAGACCATCTCAGCTATCTCGTTGAAAATTGGAAGTTAAAATGGAATTGTCGGGATGGAATTCTTGAATTTCTCGTGTTATTTAAAGCTCGAACGTAAATGAAAGTTTATCGTCACCCTGGAACGAGGATTAAACGGGTCTCCTCTTGCAAGTAGGTTAACTACATCGTAGATAACGGACCTCGTTATACGAAAGGGTGGTTAAGTCTTTCGTCAGGGGGTTGATTTATCGATGAGCTCAAAGATTTCCCTGTTCGATAAAGAAAAATGCATTTTTTTTATTAAAGAAAACCTTCTTCCTTCTTTCCTTCGACGTAATATGTTTACTTCAGTCTTCGTACAAATTTGTTTAATATTTAAACGAAAACGTACTTATTCCCTCTCTTTATGTAAATTTTTTGTTCTCTACATCACATTTTGTAAATTAAAATTTCTTGTTGATAATAATTATTAGGAAGAAATTCAATCGATATTTTTAATAAATAATAGATGAAATAATATATTTTATATCCCGTGGAAATAATTAAAGTGTGCACAATTTTCGTTTAAATTAATTTGTAGAAAATTCCTTTTGCATTTTTATCTGTTCGTATATTTGCGATTTTTGCATAAATCGTAGGATTGCGATAAATATAGCATATGCTATTTATATCACCCCGTATACTAATAATACATAGGCGTATGTAATATCGGCTAAACGCTGGCATAATTGCATTTGAAGCGATTCCATGACTGCGGTAGAAATTCAACGGCATTCAGAAATGCAATATGGGAAATTGAATTATTTGAATGCCCTGTTGTCGAGTCTCTTCAAATAAATTCACACATATTAAATTCCATCTGTCAATCAACAATAAATTCTCTAACTCTCAACCTTTTAATTCACTCACCCTACTTATCAATGAATAATTACTCAAACTTTGTACAATTATTCTAAATAATTCGGCTATTTTTCATAAAGAATTTTAAACTTATGTTTCTTGTAAAAGTTGGAATTTCAGGACGATTAACCATTCGATTAAAAAACTTTTGCTGTCCTTTGCATGCAAAAGTCGTCACCAATTAGGAAAAATGCCATTACGTGCACTACTTTTAATTATTCTACCAATGTGCGCCGTATTTTTTACACAAATTCTAATAATCGAGAATAATTCCACACTACATAAATAAGAGATTCTAAATTATTACAAACTACCTAACTATTATTACAGAATATTATTTATTGTATAAATAGTTGAATATTATAGAAACCTGCTCCATTATTCTATCAATTTACATACCGTTCAGCAATATTCGCTTAAATTACAATAATCACGAATACCATTACACCATGTTATATACCGTGTCAGTGAACATTACAAGAATGAATGTAAAAGTACAATTTACCGTGAAATAACTATTTAAACGATGGAATTAAATTTGCAATTTCCATGTTCTCTAATTAACAGCAAAATACGAGCTCGATGCCGGAAGCTTCGGGGTCTGGTGTGGCCGATGAGGCGGATTACTCGACTTTCGAGAATAAAAGCGGCCTTGCCGAGGATATGAAATATCTGGCAAGTGCACCAGAACTTTGCGATGTCACATTCCTCGTCGGAGACACCAGAGAGCCTGTTTGCGCTGTCAAGGCTGTACTTGCAGCAAGGAGTAGGTTTGTACATTTATAAAAATTCTACTCCAATAGAACCGTTACTTTCTATAAATTTCGTTGGAAAAAATCTAAGTTCCACGGCGTTTTATAAACATTTATTAAAATGTTCACATATACTGCTAATTACTTCTTTTTTAAATAATTTATTTAACTGTAGGCTAGAGATTTCTAATAAAAGAACCAATGTTTCATTTAGTTTTGATTAGAAATTTGTTATGCAAAGAAAATTTGCAAATTTAAATATAAAAATTCATGAGATTTAAAAGATTATATGAGAAATAAAAAAGCAGATACATGGCGTGCCAGTTTGAACTTATATAGAGAGTTAAAATGAAAGTGCAATCACGGTGCACAAATTGGCAGCGACTGTTTTAATCGGTTGCACAAGAGAACAATGAAAGAAACGAATCGATTATTGCTTATAGAGTGTTCCACAAATTGCTTTATCAAGCACCGAGCCCGCAACGCAAGAAAGAGCCTCCGGCGCGGGAAAATAAAATCCGCCTCTTTCTCAAAAGGAGCTCGGAGCCATTGTTGAATCTGCAGAATGCAGCGCAACAGGTAAACGCAATCGTTGCAAAAAGATTCCCTCCCTTTTAATCTCTCCTATCTTCCAAATCGTAAAGAGAACACATTGATTTAACGCCATACACTGCTTTTTGTACACGCTGAAATTAACAATAGACTAGTTCTGAGTGAATGTACAGTATTTCAAACAATAAAAATTTTGTATTAAATATATACTGTTACCTAATTTATTATCGATTTTGCAAGTGCAGTATCAAATCTGATTAAAACGTATTTCACTCAAAAATTCCTGCTATTCATTTAAACTTTGTTATTAAACTAAATTTTATTCATCTAAAATATATTTCATCCAAAAAATTCAAATCCTTTAACTATTCATTCAAAATGTATTTGACATAAAATTCGAATTCCTCGACTGTACATTCACTCTTACACAAAATCAGCTAATCTGTCAAAAATAATTAAAAATCATAAAATGATCGCCAATCACTTACCGCCTAAAAAACATCACTATTATAGTACCTCCGCGACAATTTATTGTTAAACATTTATCTCTCAACACACTGTGTTAATGTGCTCCACACTGACACGAGTATTTCACGAGTATCTGGTAAAACGATAGAAATAGTAAGTGTACATTTGTTATGTGTCGTGTAGCGGTCAGGGTTCACGCAGCAGTTGGCCCCCATACAAGAGGTATTATGAACGTCACTTCTGCATACGATTTTTGCACACGAAGATCTCTTTTAGACACCGATTTTTTCTCTCCCTATTTTATTATCTCCACGAGTATGTATTGCCCTACGGATCCACTTGGAAACACGGAAGACAGCCGTGATAACGGATACGGAAATTCGATGTTTCTCAAGTCTTAAACTTACAATTTTTCCGAATATTCCATAGGATAGAAACTATATTTTCTCTTCCATTATTTTCACTGTGTTATTCGTATTGTCGTGTGGTAGATACACGCATCGATATCGGTGCATCAAGTCATTATTGACAGTGACGAAATTACTCTTCATTTTTGCATGATAAGAGGACGTACTAGTATCATGAATTATTACAAACGATTTTCAAATATTAGAGAAAATTTCTTCAATTATTTATGAGATTTATTTGAACATAATTCGATGTTTTTAATAATGGAATTTATTCTCTTTTTCATGGTATCAGTACGATGTGATTAATTTTCTTCTTTTAAAGAGAAACTTATAGAATTTCTCGACATATGCGTTTCCTTGGGAATTGAGTGGTAGATGTAGAATACTTTTATATGTTCCTTGAGTCTATATCTCTTTCAGAAGGCATGCGAGTTCGAAATTAAAAAGTCGCAGAATGAAGGACCATGAGTATAGTAGTGTTATCATCGCATTAAAAAACTTTTTGCAGTAGTTTGTAGATTCGCACGATCATGATATTCATTATTTCGATACGATGTAATTTAATACGACCTACAAATTTATACCACGATTTAGAATTTAGTCATAGAACGTATCGACATCTGAAATTATGACGATCTTAGACGCACAGTAGTTTGCATATGAAAATCTGCACTTGTGTGAAACTTATCGCGAATGATTCGCGACATAGAATTCCTTTTCTTTGCGATTACTCTGAACCATTAGCGATGGATGTCGAAATCAACATTGTAATTATTTTACAAACTATCATTTCATAAATTATACCTTTCAACTCCGGAATGAAAAATATTATTTAACTAAACTTCTCTATCTTTATCGGTACTGGAAATTTAGAAGTTCATTTGCAAATTTATATGTCTTTTTGACACTAGATCTACGGAAGCCTTCAGAATTTTTATACATATTTCTTTGTAACGAAATAGTATAATAGAGAATTAATATGAATCTTACCAGTGTTCCAATAACTCAAAGAAATTGTTAAATATGTGGAATTACTATTAACAAAATTGTATTAATGAAATATCAGCAAGTATTTCTGTTATATCCATCGCTAAATGGAATAGTCCAAGTTTGCTTAATCGATTTTCGAACTTGGGCCACAGTCTGAGCTTTGCGTGAGTTCCAGTTTACTGATCTGCAAATTTTGACTTTTTGCTAAGCCACAGCCGAATCAGCACCACACTGTAATAGTCGAAGAATTTGAGCCTGATGTTTTTCGCCAACTGATCGAGTACATTCATACCGGACGTGTTACTTTACAACCTAGAACACTTTTGGGTAAGGATTGCATTTCTTTGTATCTTTAACACTAATCGTACAGAAATTAGCTATTATAACCAAAGCCTATCATTGGATTTGTTGCAAAATAAAGATGATACTTTTTCAAAAAAATGTGCAAATTAAATATTTTCATTCCATTGAACCGGTCACTTGATCGCATACGGTACGATTAGTGTTAAAGAAGTTGCCACATTAATTTGACTACTGTGTTAACTAAAAGTCAAAACCTACTGTATAATTGAACAATTCTACCTTGTTAGACCGCTTACGAGGAGGAAAATAAGCAACAATAATATTTTTTTTATCAGCATCCCATCGCCAAGACTATTAAGACCTAATAAAATACCGGCTTTAATTAATAGCGATACTATTACAGGTGTAATGAATGCCGCTGATTATTACGGACTGGAGGAACTTCGAAAAGCTTGCATTGGTTTCGTACAGTGTTGCATAACTGTCGACACTGTATGCGCTTTACTTGCATCGGCCGAAAGATATATTCAGTACAAGTGCACCAAGTCTTTGGTTCAAAAGGTGACTGATTTTCTAAAATTACACAGCCTAAAATAATAATAAAGTAGTATTTCACCGTACCTCTATTCTTCTTTCATTGAGATTTATTAATACTATTGAAGACATATTAATTGATTTTTATAATTTTACTTTTGCTATTAAACGCATGAAATATACTGTCGTAAACTAAAACTGCAAAAATAGAGGTTGCTCTTCGTGCCAACCGAAACATTATGTTTCTATTTTCGTTGATAACGATAGGTGAGTTAATATCTCATTGAATCTGACATTTACCGAAGGATAAGATCGATCGAACCTTCAAAGTAATCGCTTGAAACAACAAAGAAGGCTCGACACTCGAAACGAGGGCTCAATCGAATACCGATAAAACAATTCAACGATAAGCCCCTATTTTTACGTTCTTAATAAATGACCTTATCTGCTAGTTCACTCTTTTCTGTGATAATTGAAACACGTGAGAAGAATCATTAAGGAATTTCATTATATGAGCTGTTTGTTTTGAAAATGGCCCAAGCCACGTTCTTTTCAAATCGAGATATTTAAAGGGTTATGTTTGAATCAGTTTAACAGTTTTATTAAAAAATTTGTCAATTGGTAATAATTATTGTGGAAATAAAAATGGTTTTTATTAATAGTCTACGATTTTATTTCTGGGTTTAAAGGTGCTGGAATTCATTGACGAGCATGGCAACGAAGTACTGAATTTAGGATCGTTCACTTTACTTCCGCAGCACGTAGTTCGTTTAATTTTGGCGAGAGAAGAACTGCGAGCCGATGAATTCACCAAGTTCCAAGTAAATTCAATTCCATTTTAAATATCATTTTTGTGAAAATTCATTATTCGGGAATGTAATTAATTTTGTAATTAGACTTGTTAGAATCTTGACCATTTTTTGTTATTAGGCGGCCTTGATGTGGAGCAAAAAGTATTGCGACAGCAATCACAGTGTGTCTCTAAAGGATGTCATTGGGAATTTTCTTGAATATATTCAATTCTATAAAATACCAGCGACCGTATTAATGAACGAACTTCGACCTCTGGGTTTGGTACCTTCTGAGACAATCATGAATGCCTTGGCCTATCAGGTGCGCATTGTTTCCAAGTCCACTAGGAATACTAATTACAAAATTTCAGCTATCTTTATATTCTACAAATCTAAAATGTCCAATTTCTAAATACCTTTTGGAAAACCTCGCATCCCAATTACTACAATTCTGTTAATACCAAAAGCACCCCCACAAGGTACTCTCAAACATCTCACAACATAAAAAACAAATATCCAACTCAAAACTAGCCACTTCAAACGCCCAAACCTCAATCACTGAAAAATCATTACCACATTCAATGCCACAAAAATCATCCGAACTATTCAATTCCCTGAAATATCTTCCACCATTCAAACAATAACATTCACAAATGCTTAAATCTTACCATTAAAAAGTTAAACCACTACTTAAAATCCACCAATTCTTACCCTTAAAATTTGTTCCCTATAAAGATACGAATTTACTAGAAAAAATCGACTAAATCCTGATTCCAATAGAAACAACAAAACTATCAAAATACAAGTACCATTCAATATGTTAAGAATAAAATATAATTTTTCAGAAACCACATAACCAAAGAGTTTGTTGCAGGCAGACCCAACCAGTGTCGACCCAGGAAAGCTCTCTCCCCATAGAGTGAGAAAACAAGGTCGCAGTATGTCAGTCCAGTCCTCTCTGGATCCGTATGGCAGCAATACGACCTTGAACTCCAGCGGTTCCGATGCCGGTTCTGATCAGAAACAACATTCTGGCAGCAACTAACCTCTGGCCCCGGCCGCACCGACCGCGGCCGTTTCGGACGAGTCTCGCCGCGACGAGACTTTAAGCAACGACGTCGCAAAGCATTCGCAAGAAACGCGGAACGGTGCGACGCTAATGGAGACATCAATGCGTGAGCAACAACGACAGCAGCGTGAAATCGAGCAACAGTTGGAATTGCAACGACAAATCGAGCAGAGGTTTCAACTACAGCAGCAACGACAGGAGCAGGAGGCGAGAAGGCAGCAGGAATTGCAGAGAAAGATGGAAGAAGAGAATCAATTGCAGCAACTGAAAGAACAGGAATTGCAGCAACTGAAAGAACAGGAATTGCAGCGTCAGGCGGAGGAGAACAGACAACGAGAGGAGTTGCAGAAGCAGATGGAACAACAGAAGCAGGAGGAAATGCTACGACAGCAAGAGGAATTGCTGAGAAAGCAGGAGGAAGAGCGTAGAAATCGAGAAGAGAAGCAACTGCAATTGCAGAGACAAGAGGCAGAACGAAAAGCGTATCAGGAGGAATTGATGTTGCAGAAGAAGGAAGACGTGTTACAACGATTAATACAGGAGAGACGATACGACGAGGTGATGGAGAGTCAACTTCCGTTGCAGGAGCAACTGCAATTGCAGCGGGATGAACTATGTCTTTCCACTCAGCGACAGATGGAGCAACAGTTGCAGCAACTGGAACAGAAAGAAGAGAAAATCAGCGGTGCTCAAATGAGGGAATTGCAGAAACAGGAAAAACAACTGCAGGAGCAACAGATCGAACAGAATGCAGCACCTGCAGTAACACAAGGTGTAGGAGAGCTTTATATAAGGCTGGTGTTACGACAGGAGGGTCGGGCGAATGTGGTTTGGTTTTACAAGACGCACAAATTTTGAAATTTTCTTTAACGATCTTTTAAAGTTTTTTACTCTGATTTTTCGCTGAAGGTCGTACGAAAAGTAGAAATCGTTTTTTATATTGTTACGTTTCCTGATAGAGTTCTTTGTTGGCTGGAAATGTAATTCCAATGTGTTACGAGATATTGATATGATCGAGTATGAGTCGTTGTGTTCGATGTAGTTGATAAATTTTAGCAGATTTTTTATTGTTACGGTGTTAGAGTGCACTTTCCATTTGCGTTTCTAATGGGGGTGGCATGTGATTCTATTTGTGTCGCGTTTCGTGATGTTAATGTGTTATGGTTCTTGGTAAGGATGTGTATATGTGTAGACACACGAATGCTCATTACTTCAGCTACTTCCTAAGAAATCATATTTTTGTGCGTAAATTGTCTTTCCTTAGGCATTACATCATCAGTAATTGTTTCAAATTTTCTGCAATCAAAAAGTATTACTTCATTGCTTCCAATATCTACGATATTATTTGAAGCATATTACTTTATCATGTAAAATATCTTTCCTCAAAGAAATATCATCATGCATTAATCTAAAATGTTAATTTACTAAGAATTATGACACGCATTTACCAACTTTACTATCTCCTTATTCACAATTATTCAATTTTCCTCATTTTCCATGAAAACAAGATAAATTTTTCTTGAGAAACATCGATTATCCAAAGAGTTATCAAAATTAATTTCGCAAATTTTTTCCACAGTTATCATTCACTTCCAAAGAATCGCTTTCAACTTTATCATGCTCATGTGAAACTATTACCTGAAACGTATTCTATCGTAAGATTTCTTGAGCGTATTATGTCATATAAAGAAAAGTACATATATAAATATATAAAACACATTATCAAAGAGATACTTACACATATAATGATACAAAGAGTTTGATGAATGCAAAATGGAATTATCGACGATGTTATTGTTAAATACTATTATACGACATATCCATCGATTACCATGAATTATGTCAAGGAACTGCAAACTCTACCTATACATACACATACATATACATATATATATATATATATATATATACACATATATATATTTATATTTGATACTATACTAAAGAAACAGAGTACATTATATGCTGGTATTACTTCCGGGCGAGGTGTTCGAGAACCATAGCCGATGATTTGACAGTGACAAACGATTCCCCAGGTTTCTTGACGATGCCCCCAAGGCAAGAGGGCCGACTATTTTTTTCTGCTTTCATTTTTAATTTCATGCCAATCAGGCTTTGACACTGGCAACGATACTGACAACGTTTTCATTGTCGTTAATGCGATGAATTTTCGCCAGATGTTGGCTATCAGGGGGAGACAAATTTGTGGAGGATTTTTCAAAATTTCTATTCCTTTCTACTTTGAAATTTATCATGACATTGAAATTGGATTGCAATCTGTTTCCTCTCTGATGAAACGTTCATTTAGACTTCTTCTGATCGTTAAAATAATACGGTGAAATCGTTGGAGAATGAAGTAACTGATAATAAAGCATTTATTGTTTACCGTGACAATGACATTAATTCTGTTATCACAGGATTCAAACTATTTTCGAAATACAGAAGAAACGTTTTAACGAACTGTGAATTATATAAGATAGTCTGTAAGGAATGTCTTTCGAATAGCAACAGGAAGAAAAATATTCTTTCAATCGCATCGAACTGACTTGCATGATGCTATTACTCGCAATTTGTTCCTATTTTTTGCTTCTATCATTACAATCATTAAATTACGATAATTCTAACAATTTTCTCGGAATAATAGGATGTAATAATATGAATGAATTCGATTCATTGTAATACAATGAACGTATCAAATTGATTTCTAAAGGCATCGATATTTTTCTTCGTGCTATCACTCGACAAGTCGTTCAAAAACGACGAAGTTGGAATTTCTAGAAATATTGTTGATCGATATTAAATACTCATCAGTGGTACAGAGCCGAATAAATTCTCGATTCGCCGAATGGAGATTTCCTTTGTCAATGGAAACAGAACGAGAATAAAAAAACAGCGATTAACTGCAATTAATGAGGAAAAAAAATACTGTAAATTATTGTTTAATGGTGTCTCATTGGCGTAGCTTAGTCTTGTTCTTCATGTGCTAATAAATGCCCTATAGATTTCACTAGTTTAAAGTATCACTTCGTAAGTGTTTGAGTTTGCTACTGATTTTTCAAAGTGGTGCGAAATTCATGTGCAAATCGACGGAATAAATAAATCAGTATGCTTGTGCGTATAATAAATGGTGTACATAAATTGTGTCGACTCTATGAGAGCGATTGCCGTCGTATTTTCGATCGTTGAAGCCCGATAACCGACTGACAACAAACGACGCTGAAATAAGAATTTATGGATAGGTTTCCATGTTTTTTTTGGGTCAACATCATAATCGATTAAATCCTGCCGTTGTATCTGTTGACGTTACATTTCTATTTCATTTCATTTATTCCTTATTCGCTTTAAATATTTTTTATTTACAATTATTTTGACTGAAACTACTTGACCGATTTAATTCACCTTTTTGAATATTTTTCATTTACTTTAATTTTGACTGAAACTACTTGGCCGATTTAATTAAACTTTGAGATATATCGCTTTATATTATTCCATAGCACAAAATATTCTGTAAAACAGAATAAAAACTTCGTGGATTCTTCGCTATTCTTCCATACATTTTCCATAAAAATGCCAATAACTTAACAACAATCCGTATTGCTTGAATTCGTTGTTCTTCTTTCATGTGAAACTCTAATTATTAAAAATACCAGAATAAAATTATCACAACCATTTCAACATTTCATTAAATAACAAATTTTGTTTCCTATACAGCAGCATATTTGTACAAAATATTTTTTCTAAAATTTACTTTACATACATGATATTTCACATATTTCAAATATAAATCATACGCGAAAAAAACATTACAATAACAGGAAATCCATAATAAAATATGAAACGCGTGGAGGACAAAGCTGCAATAAATCAATTGCACAATATTAATAATGGCCCATTATAAAATAAATTTTGCAATCATGATTACGAACAGAAAGGTGAACAACGAGCTCATTCAATCAGTAGTAAAATTACCCGTAGCCGTCGCTGTCGGAGATATTTTATTATTGTTATATTGTACGCAACTCAGTCGCATAAGTGTCAAGAGTATATTTATGGATGTGGAATACCCAATTATCCTTATATCTTCGTCTGTCTGTGCGCATCGTTACTAACTGCTGTTTTGTATGTAAGCTGTGCGTAATTAATAAATAGCGATGTCGTTGAGCAGCCTAATGGCGCTAACTATTCGTTACAGTGTTAAACCGATTTCTCGTCGAGAAACCACTTCGGCCGAATACCTTTTTTTCTTTTTAAATATCATAATTAAAGCTTAATTGCAATAGAACATATAAAGTGATTAACTTTCTCGTTGAAAGTATAGCAAAAGTGTCTCGCTGTTATTATTTTATTTTTGTCCTTTGAATTATTAAAATTTATTTAGATTATCAATTTTCAATTGAGCATTGGTTGTCAAAATTACTGTGTACTAATGAGACAATTAGTTTTGTGTTATTGTTTGTCATTTATTATCACTAGATCTACCAAGAGGGTCAAAATGACTTGTACTAAATTTTTTAAAGACGTTGAAATTTTGTGGGCTGTGTCCTGTTTAATTTTCTATATCTACCTTGTAGAATATAATAGATTAAATCAATTTAGTTACTTACGAATTAGATTCTCTTTCTTCTGAATCTTTAAATATACTGAATTAATAGTCGGTAGTTCTAGTGTTAATCGACAGAAATATATATGGCGAAAATTATATGTTCGAATCAATTTGATTTAAATATGTGTAATTATTTTATCATCGTTACTCGAGCACTTTAAATTGAGTATTAATTTAATTTGTTTTTTTTTAATTCGGCCGATGGATTGAACGACGATCGGCATAAGTCTACCTAAAGTTCGATCTCTATCATGTTGTGATATAATGTAGCCAAATGAGTTCAAATAAAGATGAAAGATTCTGGTGTCAAAGAAGTAATGAAAAAACAATAGTATCAATTGTCATTTACAATCCCAACCAACAAATTCTAATAAAACTAAATACACTACCCTCTAAAAAATGATCTCTCAAAAAGAATGATAGTCACAAAAAATTGTTCACCTTAAAGATCAAAATTTTGAAAAATAGCAATAGAAAATATGTAAAAGTATCTCTTACACAAACCCGAGGACTTTTTCGAAAAAAAAATGAGGACAAGTTATTTTAACTACCTTGACAAATCTACCGTTAATAATCCAACAAATCTGTCCACCACTAAAACCGCAAAAAAATCGATGTCATACTTCACGACAGTAATTAATGCAATAACAAGAACATATCAAAAGAATGGAAGATAATCAGAAAATTATAACTTTACACCAATTTGTCAATTTCACTTTCACCCATGACAAGCAACTTCCATTCGACAGTTCAAGGAATCATCAACGAAACCATCTAGCAATATTCGCAAAACTTGTGCCACGAATTTGTCCATGTAACGGCAAAAGAGACAGAAAAAAGGAATGTATAAAAAAAAAACAGTGCGAAAGAAAAGGAGAAAAAGATTAAAAGCAAAGAAAACGACTTAGAGAAAGAAAGAAGAAGAGAGAGGTATTTAGTGTATCGCATTTCTCCTATGTAAATTATTTCTCCGAGTCTCGATAAAATATCGATCCAATAAATAATAAAAGGCGTGTAATTGAAGATCGACGAGATTGATCGTGACACTTCGCATCTGAAACTTCTTTTGACCTTGCTGCTCTCGAGGCTGCTCGTTATGAGCGTCAGATGGTAAGCGCACCAGGAATAATTATATTTTCAGTATACCGATATTTATGACGTAAGGATTCGATGGAATCTAGTCGATCATAGTCTATCAATCGTGCCATCTGTCACTGAAACGTGTATCGACGTTAATAATCCATTTAAAACGGCTGACTATGGTAATACGCCGGCGTTACGTGGATGATAATCGGGGCGAATCTTTTCGTTAGAATAAATTTACGAATTAAAATGCCTGAAGGAGATGAAGAAACATCGATTCTTACTCGATCATCTAATCTTGAATTTAATCTCGAGTTTCGACGGGGGACGAGAAGGAGTAATTTGCTTAATGAAACTAATGGCAGAACTTCTGTTTGTACTCGTGTGCCAGCAATTTATTGCGGTGAGTGTGATGATCGGAGTGAAATTAATTTAAGATACGACTATCATCGTGCCTTCCGCTAGCAGCGGTGCTCGGATCGAATTAGAAACTTCTAATCTATGAGTTTGATGTGGCATTTTAAATGTAAAACGATTCTAATGTAATCAGAAAGTATGCTTCGACGAAGGAGATTAATTGGGGGGCTTTTTTTAAGTCAAAGGGAAGTATTGCACTTCGCTATGGTACCTACAAATGGAAGAATACTATATGCAGATCGTTTTTATAATAATATTATAAGAGCAAATGAAAGAAAATCAAAGTAATTAAGAATAGTGCAAGAAAATGATAAGAGAATTAATCATTTTGAGAATGAATTTACGTGTGACGTTAAAAATATTGTTAGAGTAATAATCATATACTTCTTTGACTAATACTTAACACTAGAACTACCAAGCAAGTCAAAATGACTGATTTCCACTTTTTTACAAAAATTCTCAAGAGTCATAAAGAAAGTATTCTATATAAACACAGATTACTAAGTCAGTCACCTTTTCCATTTAGCAACTCCTATTTTACCAAATTACTTATCTAATATATTGAAATATAATAGATTTATTGCTGGTAGTTCTAGTGTTAATTTGAAATTAGTTTTACTTTTATTCTATTCGAAAATATTTAATTTCTTGCAGCTTAAATGTCTCCGCTTGAATATAAATCATGTTGTATAAAGTGAAGGTGCAATGCAGCTTAGTAAAATTAAATTCTTTGATGAGAGTACTCTGAGACTCTGATTAAAAGTAAATTGACAAATAATACGCATAATTGCATTATTGATTTGCGTCTAGAAGTCAACCATAATGCATAATTGTCTTTATCCAGTACTTGATAAATGAGTTTGCGTCAGATGCTGCTTGATATCTTCGTGACGAGACAAATGTCATCGTTATTATGCTACTGACCAGATACCATCAATAATTGAACAGGTTTTCCATTGGTTGTGTACTATGTAGATGTCGCAGTTTTCTGTGTAAATTAGCAACCGTGACATTACAGAATAAATTCCTGTTAGCCTATACGTTTCGCGATTTTTCACGTCGTCGCCATTTGAATTATTGCTGATTGTCGCAATCGCTGCTTACAAATCTCTGTATTACGTGTTTTCTTGTTTCCTCGGTTCTTGAACATCGTCAAAACGAATCTTTATATTTGTATCAATGCAAGATCTACAAAAGTAGATACAGTCTAAATGACAGAAAGTTTAATTTAATGAGAAATTCCTAATTTTGCTACCAATCATGGTATTTTAATTGTTTAAAATATATCTGAGAATTGAAGAACCACAATTTCTTTAATATTTTACATTTATCACGGAAATTTAAAGGATTAAGGTTATTAATCGGTGTATGCAATTAAAATTGAAGAGTATATTATAGGCGGCCCTCGACTTTTCACATTCTGCTTTCGCACAATTCACTATTTCGCACGTGTTTGGAAATTTAATTTTCTAAAGATTTTTGTTGCTATTTGAAAAAATGTTTGCAGCACTGCCAAGGAGTGCTTTTAGAATTTTTAATATTTTTCCTGTATCCCTCTACTTTCGAATATATTCATCATTTGCACATGTTTTCAGGACCCAATTAGATGTGAAATTCTAGGGCCGATTGTTAAGGATTTAATTAAAATTTAGTTAAAGAAGATTAGTTCCGAAGATTTAGTTAAATCTTAATTAGGATTTAATTAAGAAACGACAGAATTAACGACACTACCTTTGATTTCCGGTAAACAGTAGGTATAGACAGGCCCGTCAATTCTCATCTTTCGACATCATCATTCGGACATTGTATGCGCATCCTTTTAATTACAGCGGCGGTGATGAGACCAAAGAAATTCCTTATGTTTCACTTTCACGAGTCATCTTATCGAAAGCATGAATTAGCAAGATCCACTTCTAATTAACGTCGAAAATGACTTCATCAATTACTTCGTGATTACTTCTTCATTCTCTTCAGCGTCCTTATGGCATCTCACGAGTCGTTCATTATTTCATTTCCTTCCCTATAATTCTTCGTGTCATTGTTACTTAGTACTAACCCAAAGACAGCCATGTTGAATCACCTAATTAACATAATTACAAGGCAGGAATTTCATTGAAAGACTATAGTCGAATGCACTTTTAATTTCAGATTCATCCGGGGAATAAGTTTCACTGTCCAAATATCTTTTCATGGCCATTCAATCTGTACACGATGAAATTGTGGAGTCATAAAAATATAATTAATGCAATTATTCTAATTTTATACATTTTAATTGCACTCTCATCGTGAGAGTGCAAGTTAAAGTATGTATTATCATTCATACTTTATCTTCATGATATTCCATTGTATCAAATAATTCATTGTCATTTCCCTACAGCAAATTTATCTTAATAAAATACTATTTGATAAGAAAATATTATAGAAATACGTAATAACAGATTAGTACCTCCTTTAGTGCATGATACCGTATTTTCTTCGCAATGAATTCCATCTTGTAACTGATAACAATCAAGGTGTTCAATATATGTCAATTAATTCTCTAATTTCTCTTATCATGAGACCTATCTCATTTCGTAACAACGATAAAACACTTCATCCAGTTACAAAATCATGAAAGCACACGCCACCAACTCAATTCAATTTCTACCACCATTTCTTCATCACTACCATTTCCAATTTCCACCTCGCATCAAACATCCACCATCAATTATCTCCCTACACATAAACACTGAGCAAACCACCATCGCCAGTCGCTCCATCAACAAAAAGAAACACCAGAAGTCATCGAAGAAATTCCAAAAAATCCCAATTTGTCATTTATTTCTCCGGCTCTTATCAAAAGACCTATCACATTTCCGATAAAACATTCTATCCAATTGCAAACTCATAAAACCACGCACCAACTTAATCTCTAATACTACCTCTTCACCACAATCTCCATTTCCTATCTCCCTACACTCTTCATCAATTATCTCTCTACCATGCAACGACAAGCATCGCGTGTCGTGTCATCAATAAAACACCATAAACCATCGAAGAAAACTTAAAAAAAAAAGATCTCAACGTCTCTCAAGTGCAACTACCCCCGGTAGCAGAACGTTCACCATCCACCATCGTCGTAAGTCCTCCTAGAACGAGCTCGGTTTAATTACACGGAAAGGCATAAAATTGATTGAGTCATCCGGTCGTGCAATAATTATCATGGTTTATCGATAATACCCCTATCGGCACCGACGGATTCGCGAAGCTGCGATACACATTCCACGGTAGAAATATGCAAATGAGACGCGAACCAACGTCGATGAGATGGTAGACGAGGGACGAGGTGGCGTGAAAGAGGTAAGGTAGGAAACGTTCAGTACGGTAGTCGAAGACTGATGACGTTTGGCATTAAAACGAGCGAGCTGGGCCGGCTCTTTCTCTCTGCTGCCTCTGCACGGCCCCGTCTGGTAGCATTAATAAATGAGAAACATCAGCTTTTAATTACGCGCCTCGCTCGTAATTGTAACCCGCAGCGAAATCGTACCGTCGGAGACCAGCACTATACAAGCTCAAGAGCGATATACGCGTCGGCCGTGATAACGGGGAGAGTTTCTTCTGGATGCCTCCTCTTCGTCGCAACTGTGGCTCATCTCATCGTACCTGAAACCGATTAACGATCAGTGGTAATTATTCATGGCGGATGTGCTCACCCACTGCCACTGTGTCGTTTGATGAGCTTCGAGATAATAGAATTGTCTGGCAGGACGATGACCGAGAGACTCTTGGAAGGGGATGATTTTTCTTTGACGATGATTTAATGTAGTTATTAGTTGCAATACTTGGCCGGTTTAATTCAGTTTGGAGATATATATTCTTCCATACTTTTTCCATAAAAGTGTCAATGACTTAATAATATTCCGTATTACTAGAATTCGTTGTTTGCCTTTCATGTGGAACTTTAATTATGGCGAATGCCACAATGAAGTTATCATAAGTATTACAATAGATAGTGATAATGGGGAGAGCTTCTTCTGGATGCCTCTTCCTCGTCGCAATTGCGGCTCGGCTCATCGTACCTGAAACCGATTAACGATTAGCGGTAATTATTCATGGTGGATGTGCTCACCCACTACTACTGTATCGTTTGACGAGCTTCGAGATAATAGAATTGTCCGGCAGGACGACGACCGAAGGGATGTTGGAAGGGGGTGATTTTAACCCTTTTAGTGCCGGACGACGATATATCGTCGTTAGCAATAGTGTTAACACTGGATATCGAAGGGTTAATATTCACTTTCCAATACAATATTAATAATTATATGATAGATAATTGTAAACACACAGTTTATGCTCTTATATTGCGTGTTCTATCTCAACTATCGCCAAACGAAAATTCATTTTATTCACAATTAAACTTGTTATTAATTCCATCAATTTTTTCGCTCGGCACTAAAAGGGTTAATGTAGTTATCAGTTGCACTGTGAAAGATCCTTGGTGGGAGGAATTTTTTTGGATGACTGGGAGATTATTGGAAAGGGTGGAAAGTTCCTTTAATCCCTTAGCCTACACAAAGTGTGACACTCGTGGGGCGGAAAATAGAATAGAAAATTTTAAAGTGTTTCAGAAAGTATTAAATTGAAAATATTAGCCGGACGAGAAACTATCTCATTATTTCTATACTATTAATATTACGTTCAGTTATACGAGATATCAGAAATCAGTGAGAACTTTTGATTATAGAAATTAATTTTGAGTCATTGTACGTTTAGTTAGAAAAGAAATCGTAGGCCAAAGGTTTAATTAGAGTTCAAATGAAGTTTACTATTTATTGCGGAATTATGTATGTTGTGTAGATTTTGTTAAGTTTTGCAAATTGAAAGGCTTTTGGCTAATGAGAAAAGTATGTGATGTAATTGATGAGTTGGATGAACTATGTAATTTGTAGAGGTCTTTTGATTAATGTTATTTAGCAGGATTTGCAGTATTTGATGAGGAATGGATGTTATGAGTGTACTGTGTACTATTTTGGCACTGTATCGTTAGAAAAAATGCCCCTGTCCCGTAAATCCCTGGAGTGTATACTTCTATTAATCTGATCTTCTTCCAAGAAGGTCAGAATGTCAACTGCTGAGCCAAGGTGATTTACATCGCTTTTATAAACACGCAACTCCGAAATTTAGTGACGTAATCAATAAGCCCGCTGTCTCATTGAAATATGACAATGCTGTGTCCGCAGATTGTTTTATTATGACACATTTAATAATATAATTTCATTTTCTCCACATGCAAGCACATTTTAAAGGACGCCAGGCTAAAAATGATTTAAATCTGCGAACGTTTTACTCTTTTGTGCAGAAGTGACGAAAGTCCATCGAGTTTACGTAGAATTATTTTATCGTATTAATTAAAATAAATATTTATTTTATCGAGCACGTATAGCAAAGTACTGCCTCAACGTCTAACTACAGTGTTGAGTGAAACAAGAGCATTAAGTTCTAGTCACATGGTACTAATTAATATTCTTGTTGTTACGTCCACTGACGGATGTAACTTTCAAGACCCTCTATCTCAACGTGCAAAGTCTACTAGCATCAGCAATCAAGTATAATCGAACAAAAATTTTACTAGCGGTAAACAGTGCATAAATTTCCATGGGGGAGAAGATCCACAACGAGGGCGTGGCAATTATCGTGCCGTTAGAACGAAGCGATGCTGATTATCGGGAGGAATGTAAACATCGTGTTTTGCATTCGATGCGAAATTACTATCCTTATGAACTTACCACCGTCACTGAAATAACGGCAGATAATTATAGAAAATTAGTCTCATAAGTTCTCTCGAAAAATAGAAGTCTAATGACCAAGTGACAAGTACGTCGTCAGAGAGAACTTGATTTTAAAAATTAGAAAAATAATAATATTGGATGAATAGTATCCTAAAAGAAGTAAAAATAAATTGAAGTAGAAAGTAGTCATGATAATGATAAAAAACCAATCACTGATCCTTTCTCAATAATATGAAACTCTAATACTTCAGTTAGAAATACAATTTCACCCAGAAGTTAATTTCCGAAGAGTACGAAATTAATAATACAAAATGGACAAGGCCCTTAAAAAAATTTGACATAAATTTAAATAAATGAATTTCCAAATCGCTTTAACAGCGTCTAATAACCATAGAAAACTAATCACACACCCCTTCTCAAAATATAATACTCAAACATCTAAACTAGACATACATTTTTACCCAGAAAGAAATTTCCTAAAACTTAAGAAAAAAAATCAAGTGATAAAATCTAAAACAAGATTAAAAATCAGAGGAAATTGTCCTAAAATTCTCTATCGTTAAGCTTGAAATTATCAACGACACTTTCGATCGAAGAAAGATCCACGGCAGTCTAACGATACCGATTTCTATGATGCAGAGATAAGTCAATGCGGAGGAGAAGAATGATATTATCGTCGAAGAGAATAGCGCGCCGCATTGATAAAGCACGATAGAAAGCGGAAGGAATAGCGACCTTTGGATGTGCGACGAAGAACGATGATGTAAGAGCCTACCGGTTATATATCGTCAGCTCGATAATTCGCGACATTAATGTCGATGTGATGCTGTTAGCCGCGAGTTTCCTGGCACTGCTCTCGGTGGCAGTGGGCCAAAGTTACCATAAGAATCCGCACTATGTCCCTGGACACGATACTATGGTGCACCTTTTCGAGTGGAAGTGGGTAGACGTTGCAAAGGAGTGCGAGAACTTCCTTGGACCCACGGGCTATGGGGGTGTCCAGGTAAGGGAGAGTTTTGTCACATTTTCTGTATTGTAGTTTTGAGAGAAGTTTGGACGTGACGATTTTAGACGTAGTGATTTTTATGATTTTGAGATATGCATCTTATGTTTAATTTATGATTCAGTCCAGTTCATTAAGCAAATTGCTGTTGAATTGGTTGATTTCTAATTTGTATTTGAGATGGATTTTATTTCAAATTGTTTGAGATTATGATTAACACTAGGACTATAAAGCAAGTCAAAATGACTTGTTTCCAAGTTTATGGGACAGTCATAGAGTCACAAATTGATCATGTTTTCCACCTCTTGATTTCTCATTTTCCAAAGTATATATTTAACACTAGATTTACCGGCGTGAAATTTATTATATTTAAATATGTTTAATATGTACCTTAAAGCAAGGAAAATTAATACGTGGAAAAGATAATAAATTCGGTAATTTATGTTTTATACGATGGACGAAGAATATTTATTCTACGGCTTTCTCATAAACCTGTAGAATTTTTGGAAAAAATTGTGTACCAGTCATTTTGACTGGCTTGGTAAATCTAGTGTTAATATATTGAAATATAATAGATTTAACGCTGGTAGTTCTAGTGTTAATATTTTAAAGTGCGTTAAAATTGTATTCATAAATGTTCAGCAATCTTCTTGAGGATTACGAGGAAAGATCATTTCTTAGAACCTTGTATGATAATGATTCATTGCAACGCCATTAAACTTTCATTCATAGCTCGTTTATGAAACACTTCCTCCTAACAAAACGAGGAATTATTAAAGTACAATATGAAACTGGCATTTTACCGCTTATTAATACTAATTGAAAAAATGATACTATACCGATAACTTATCAATGATACAAAACCTGATTTTAAATCATTAGAAGTTATACACCTTTCCATCGTAATCATCTTTTATCAAGTTAATTTCACCTTTGTCAATTGAATAATAATCTTCGACTATCCAACTATAGTAGGTCACTTTATCACGCGATAAAACTGAATATCAAACAGTAGAAAATTTTATCAAATTAATTTTCAATTGAGTCATAATAGATTAGACAATCTACGTTACAAACAATACAACTCACAGTACATAACAATCCTAACTATAATTGTAATACTACTTAATAATACTATTTAGTGATACTAGTAAGTGATACTCAGTAATACTACTGGTTAGTAATAATATTACTTTCAAAAAAATAATTTCCTACTTCCCCAATCTCGTCAGGTGTCTCCCGTCCAAGAAAACATTATTGTTGAAAAAAGGCCATGGTGGGAACGCTACCAACCAATTTCTTATTTATGGACCACGAGATCAGGCACGAAAGAAATGTTTAACCATATGGTAACAACTTGCAATTTGTCAGGAGTGAGAATCTACGTCGATGTCATTTTAAATCATATGACTGGAGATCATAAGAATGCAATTGGTACCGGTGGTTCAACTGCAAATACTTACGCTCGCGAATATTACTCGGTGCCATATGACGAGAAAAGTTTTCACCCTGTTTGTGCGATTAATGATTACAATAATGCGGAGAATGTGCGAAACTGCGAATTGGTTGGCCTTCATGATTTAAATCAGACGAAAGAATACGTCAGGACGAAGATCGTGGATTTTCTCAATGAACTTATTGACGCAGGTGTAGCTGGATTCCGGTGTGTATGACATTTGATAAATCAATGTTTAAACAAAATGTTATCAAACCTTGAATTCGTAACGGTATTAAAAAGGTACTGATGCACAAAGTGTAGATAAAGACCGTACCGATATTCCTTTACAAGTATAAAAATAACTATATTAAGATGCATATTTCTGACAGACTTTTTAGAGTTTTCAAACTATCTAATTGAAGTTATCAAAAAAATTAAAGGTTTCTTGAATTCTAAGTACTATTATATTATCGATATCGGGCTGTACAATTTTGAGAGTAGAGAACTTTCTGTTGTGTCATTTAGAGATTTGTAATTCCAATTCAAATATTTATTGTAGTAATTATAATATAGATTTAACTAACTTATTCTTCACTTCGATATTTATTTTGCTGCACGCTTAGAATTCTATAAATGAAATATCAGTTTTGTTAAAACTTCTGTAAAATAATATTACTATGTTGAAGTGCACATTACTTCAACCCAGGATGAGTTAAATTTTTCCAAATTTTTGCCAAGGCCGCTTTCGTAATTACCAGCACATTTATCGTTAATAATAAACTTTCGCAATGTTTTTTTAGCATCGACGCAGCAAAGCACATGTGGCCGAGCGACCTTAACGTCATTTACTCAAGACTGAAAAATCTGAGCGTGGAACATGGCTTTGAGCCTAACTCGAGGCCGTATATATTTCAAGAAGTGATCGACTGGGGTTCCGAGGCTGTTTCGAAATACGAATACAATGAATTTGCAGCAGTCACAGAGTTTAAACACGGCGCGGAATTGAGTAATTCCTTTAAAGGAAACAATCTTCTAAAGTGGTTCGTTAATTGGGGCGAAGCTTGGAGTCTTTTGCCATCGAAAGATGCATTGGTCTTTATTGATAATCACGATACACAACGCGATGGGAATGGCCAGGTCCTCACCTACAAATCGTCGAAATTGTACAAGGTATTTTTAAAAAATTCCATTCTAAGTTCCTTCACGAAACTCTATTCAAATACTGATATTATGCGATATTCTACAGAATTTATATTATAATTATTAAAAATCCATTTTTTATACTTCATTACTGTCCTAAAATATCGAAACATCAATTTCAAGTATCATTATCCAAGTACAGCTTGAGAAATCTATTTGGCTCTGTCGAAGTAGAAACGGTCGGTCTGTGGTCAGACATTTACTTGCAGCCCGAGCGCAATACTTTAAAAGCGCGGAAATAAAAGAAATGATTAAAATGTGTTAAATATTATAATAACGTTTAATATAGAATCATATTCTTCTATATTAATATAGAAATTCATATATAATATAGTCTCTTTTCATCTGTCTCAGTTACAACGTAAACCCAATTTCTCAAATTGGATCTAAAATCTATCGCAAGAATTGCCACGAAAATTTCTCTTAGCTCAATTTAATACAATGTCTATTTAATTGAGAAAATTAACAAATATTTTACTACCCAAAGATGGCAGTGGCATTTATGTTGGCTCATCCATACGGCAGACCACGAGTCATGAGTTCCTTCCATTTCGATAAATTCGACGACAGTCCTCCAGCAGATGCCGATGGAAATCTTTTATCCCCTACAATCTTTCCGAATTACACGTGCGGAAACGGTTTCGTATGTGAGCACCGGTGGCGACAGATTTACAATATGGTACGTTTCCGGAACACCGTGAACGAATCGGATGTTAACAGTTGGTGGGACAATGGGAGAAATCAGATCGCCTTCTGTCGTGGAAATGCTGGATTTGTAGTATTCAATGGCGATCAGGAGGATTTGAAGATGACTTTTAAGAGTTGCCTGCCACCTGGCAAATACTGTGATGTTATTTCTGGCATGCTGAGAGACGGAAAGTGTACTGGGAAGGAAGTCACAGTTAACAAGAATAAGGAGGTTTACATTGAGATTTTAAAGTCTGGGGAGGATGGAGTTCTTGCCATACATAAAGATGTAAGTTTCTTTTTTATTACAATATGTGATCTATTAAATGGGTGCAATAATGAGAAAAATAAAATTTAAAAGAATAGAAGGGATAACAAATTTTTTAACTATGCTAACTTTATTCGGTCGCTCTTTCAAAGTTTCTTAAATTTAAAAAATTGTTTTAAATAATAAATTTAATAGATTTAATTTTTACTTGGGTTAATTTCGTTTTATTTAAAATTTTTTAAATGTTCATTGAGAGATTTTAGGATTTTTTATTTTAATAGTTGGGATTAATGATTTTTAAATTAATGTTTCAGGCCAAAGTACCATGAAAAGAAGACTGACGTATACTTTCTCTGATGTGGATAACGATTATGCAAAATGTATCGTAATATATTCTTTTTCTGTGATACTTGCATTTATTAATTGTTCAAAATACAACTTTTAAAAAAATCTGCAAGGAATAAAGGAATTTTTATATCGTTGAAATACTATTTCTTTTACTGTTACCGGACACTAAATCGACGCTTGCATCTGACTCATTACTGTTGACACAAATCCTCTTATCAATGACTATATTCTTATCATTCACAATAGTGCGTATCTTCTCTCGAACGTCAGTGAATTGATCAATACGATTTTACGTAATAACACTTGTAACGAGATAATCCATTTATCGAAAACATTTGTTTCCCCTCAATTATGACAGTATACTGTCATTAACTCTAAGCATTGAGATAGTTAAGCTTTTCTCCTGCTCTTGATAATTTCTTTTTATTACTTTTCTAATTTTTTAAAAAGTCTACAAGGAAGTCTCACTATGGTGGAACATACCTTTGCAATTTGCAATTTGTGATTGGTATTTTTTTTTAACTTTAAAGTTGCAGTTATCTGAATAACTGTTTTAATACATCTTGCTATTTTATCGATCAATTGATTTTCCAAGATTAGTTATACCACTTGTATAATATTCTACAAGTTATATTTGATTGAAGATTAATTTATTCATATTTTAAAAAAGTCCATTAAATTTGTTACTCGTTTCATAACAAAGTAAATCATTACTCTTATTTAACAGGCTACAGAATAAATCGACGATCTTTTATTTCGATCATTAAGTAAGTATTGAATTAATCAAAGTTGCGAAACTTTCTGCGGGAAAGGAAGAAATAAACCGACCGCGTAAACGATCGCACACGACACCGGTGATATTTTTCAACAAAGTTTATTTTAACAGAAACAATGTACTGCTGTGTTTTTTTCTCTTTTCACCATTAATTTCTACTATACATAATATGACAGTTAATCGTAAAATAATACACGACAGACTCGCGATGGAGAAATAAAAAAGGGGATGTCCTTAGAAGTCATATTGGGGAGGATAGTGTGATCATACGCGTTCTGCATTAAAACGCGAAAAGGAAACGGAGGATGGAAATGTATGGAAAGAAAAAAAAAAAGTGTTGAAGTATCACAAGATTGCCTTATCGCCCCTTTTCCCTCTTTCGTTCTCCAGCTCGTTCGTCTACTTTCTGTACAAATATTTCAATCTCGTTCCTTAATTCCCGCGATATTATTTAAATCGTTCGAATTATCTCACATCGCACTCTATCTCTCTCTTTCTCTTTGTCTCCTTTCATTATCCATACCGTTTTTATTCCATCTTCTCGAACGATTCTGCTGCCTTTTATTAAAATAATGCTCGTGCTACGCGGTAATGATGTGCGTGAACCCCCCGGCTACGAGAACTAAATAAAATACTACGGGTTCTTCGTTGAAGCACGATATAAATAAATGCTTAAGCATTATTTACAATGAATCTGTTTTTAAGTAAAAGCCGCTAGCTCGGTTAGTTTTCGCACGTGACCCTCGAGTTCGTAAATTTCCATGTTAAACATTTAATTATCAATACTTTTTCAAACCCAAAAAGGTCTCGATTCAGAATATTTTCACTTAAATTATGAATTATCTCACGGAGAGCTACGAATTTCGGAAAAGTCAACACCGAGTTAGTAAATTCCATGATAAATATGCATCGTAGAAATTAATGAATTGTCAAAGAAATCTGCATGAATCGTTACAAAAAGAAGAAACTGAACTCGGGATTACGTACAGTGTTGTTTTTTTTTTACGCGTGTATCATCGCGCACATAAATGTATGTATACATATATTTATAAACGTATATAGTCTGCAGTAAATTCAGGCTAATGTAAATCTAAAAATACTGCTCGTCTTACGAACTTATCCTCATTCCACCCCTCATTTTTCATTCTCTCTTTCTCTCATGTTTTTTTAACCACTTTCCATCTTCGGCATTCAGCCTGAAACACTTTTGAATGTCTTATACTATTACGTGAATACAATAAGGCAACGATTTAATTCTAAATAAATAAAACGTTGAACGTTGTAAGTAAGAGAAGAAAAAAAAGGTAATGTACAATTCTTCGTTAAACTATTACGGGTCCGTCGCTCATAAATCTATCGTTTCCTATATACCGGCTTGTGTTCTTGTGTTTTTTGTTTGTATCTGTGTGTCGTGTAGTAAATACTAATTGAATACCGTGTGTGTTTATTTGTATTTGTGTGTGTGTGTGTGTATATATGGATTTTCTCCTTTTTGCACGTAGAACGTTAGCAAAAATATAATTTAGTATATTTATCATTATAATTCATTCATATAAAAACTTCGTTAAAATATATAAAAGAAACAACGATTTGAGCAAATACGTATCTCCTACGGTAGTTAAAAGTATCGCATCGAAACATTTCTTTATTATTATTGCACATAAATTCTCGCTGATGAAAAATCTCTCATTCTCTTTCTCACTTTATCACGCACTCGGTCATTTGTTCACACTTTCATGACTTTTAACAATCGAACCTTTCACTTGATACGTACATTTTTCTTTTTCTTTAATCTTTAATACGTACTCGCACGCATTTCACATTTTTTTCACCGATTGTACGCTCTTTTGGTTGACGATTTATCAATCGATTCTTGTGTTCGATACTCCTTTTGATACGTCACATTATATCGTCGCGTTTGAGCTACCGGTATTATTCGAATCTTTCGGCGATTCACCAATTATCTCTGATGACTTGCAAACCGGGTGAATTTATTCGAAATATTTTGACTTTACAATGAAACTATTTTTATATCTGAACGTATCTACGGAATTGAGATTTTCTGCGAGCATCAGATTTTACTTGAATTTTGATCAAGTAAATATTGAATCTTTGTGATTGTTGTAAACCACTGAAGCTATGGTAAATGAAAATTTGTATGGGGTGAAATAAACCACATATTATTATGAGGATTCGAACTAGGTTCTACTAATTTGAGACTTTAAGGTTTTAGTTTTATCCCCCATTACAGATTCATATTGAAAAATTAATTTTTATCCACGTATTTCAACGTTTAAGAACTATTTTCATTTTAAGAAATTTTATGAAGGTGATTATTAATTAATCAAAGTTAGTATTAAATGTGACAAATATCGCGAATAAATTTACAGCGAAGGGGATCGAATAATTCGCAGCTCAGATCAAAGAATCCGCACTTGCGGTTTTGTTCGCGACAAAAATATGTGATTACAGGTAATAGGAAGTAATAATCGATTAATACACGTAAATTCAGAACGTCCTAACATTCAAATCGCAAACTCGCATGTAAATTTCCTCGTCAACTGAAAGAGACTCGCTCTGGAAGACTTTTTCAACATAGGCACTCGTTTTATTGATTTTCAAAATCTTCTCGGACTCAATGGAAAGACGAATTTCTTTTCTAATTTACACAATCTATCCTGTGTATTTTAAATTCCAAATTCTCTATTCTAAATGTTACGACGAAACCTTAGGTTGCATAATATCGACATCAACGTCATACGCAGATTTTCAGGTAATCCTCACCGTTTCTCAAAACTGTTTAATAATTATTCAATAAGATTTCCAATCAATGTTTTCCCCCACTTACAAAATACTTTAATGCTTCCATTAAACACGAAGCTGTGAATTACTATATTTTTCTCATATTCAACCCAATTGTTTTTTTTTTCGGAGTTAAATTATCGTAACGATTGTCTATTCGTGTAACAACATTGTTAATTAAAAATTCCAAGCACGAAAGCCAATTAACTCAGTCATATTTACTTCTCTTTACACCGATCGCGTGTTTTCCGGTAAGTTAATGCCTGGAATTCATAGCAATGCAATAATATTAACACTTGTTAGTCACCCTCTATTTCCTTCGCGGTGAAAAAAAAAATACCCTCGACTCGCCGAGACCCATAAACCCGAACCAGCAATACAGGTCTTTCCGGATCGACAAACTCACTCTTATCAGCCACCACTGCGAATTCCAGATTATCCAAAATACGATTATTACGATATCCGTCGAGATACACGAAGGACCTGTACTACCCACAGTTTTTTTTTATCCCCCATGGAATTCTCAACAAATAATCAGTTACTGGATATCGAAACTTCAAGCTTCGTCTTTCTTCCTCGAGTGCTTTTCTTTTAGATATCGAGCACCTGATATCCAATAACGATTAAAGTCCTTCTTCCTATCCTTAACAATTGGATATACTATTCTCAAACTATATCCCATCTATGTCTACCAGTCTTCAAGTTTTATCCATCCACCTTAAAGGTTCCTTTCTATAACTTTCAAACATCCTTAGCCCTTCTGCTGGGGGACAATTTTAGGTGGGTTCCAAACCACCGATATACGTATCTCATGGGAATAATTATCCCATTAGTGACAACGTATATTACTCGCTATCTTAGCATCTCGATACGTCGAACGTCGAACAATTCACCCAAGTTCGTCCTACGAATTCAACCAGATTATTAATCCGTATCTTCAACCTATCCACTCAAACTATCAGACAGGCACGCTGCGACAAAACTCCTCCAGGCAGAATCTTCAGAGTTCTCCAGGTACTCGATTTCTCAAAATGACATCCCCTTTCTAAAACAACGTCCCAATCTCGTCTCATAATCCTCTTTCGACTGAACGCTGACACAACAGGCGGAGCTCCCAAATGTTCACCTGATGAAACGAGAATACAATCTCGTTTCAAGTCAGTGTCCGCGTAATCGACACACGAATTCTCTCGCGTGGAACGCGTCACTGTTTAATGGGCTTCTTAAAGACGACTTCCGGCTTGCGCACTGGTCGAGGTACGCGCCGTTCTATCCTGAGGGCCCTATTTGGGTCCGGGGAGGACGCAAGAATGCCCTCCGGGACCAGAGGAGTCTCCGCCATTGTTTGTCAGTTTCCCGTGCTACTTGGTCGCCTGCCGGACATCTGTTGCTGCTGTTGTTGCTGCTGTTGCTGATGTTGTTGCTGCGTTGCTGCTGCAGCCGCTGCAGCTGCATTTAAAGCGGGCAAGGGAGTCTGATGGCAGTGCGCACAGTGTAGGCAAACGGTACAGGCACCCAATTTTCGGGCTAGGAGGGCACGTAATTTTAGGGCTGGACCTAACTTCATCCCCATTGGACCGGTTAGGTGGTCCTCTGAGAGAAGAGGCAGTGCTGCTCCGTCGATACGATGCTCACGGAAATTCTGTAACAGAAAATAGCAATTTTTTGCTGTAGTTGAAAAGATGTCGGAAAATATGGCACAGTATTTTTCTGATATTTTTTATTCAACTGCTCTACTATCAAGGGATGAAGAAAATACAGATACAGCAAGTGAAAGAAGGCTAGAATGCGGCGTTTTCAACTGTCTATTCCTGTCATTAGGTTTTTGGAATTTTCAAACTCAGCCTTCTAAAGTAGACAATCATGAGGAGTGTTTACTTTAAGAGACTGAAGTTTGGAATTCCAAAAACCCAATTTCTCTCTCTCTAGCCATTTTTCAATTGTCTGACTATACCAGATCTACCAAGGGCCCACTTCTCGTGCCCTCTTTTTAAATCAAGTCTCCATTTGAATTTTTGTGACGTTTAAATATAATCTAAAAATATCTGCTGGCTCTCAACATCCTTCAAAAAAGGGCCCACTTCTTTTCTGACGTATTTGTCTAGCAACGTACAAGTATAAAATAACTAACCAGTAATTGCCAAGGTGAATGGATTAATAGATCATAATTTTATAACGTCTTCCACGAACCTACTTGTTTTGAACTTATTAACACGTTGACTGCCGTGGGGGTCACCGGTGACCGGCGCCATTGAATTCAATGAAATTTTATGTCGCATTGAAATTGCAACATTTATGAATTTTCAGACATATTGTATATTTAAATATTGGCGTTTAAAAGATAAAGGTCTGCCGTATACCTATCTATCTGTAACTTTGAAGTTTCTTTTTTGTAAAGATGTGAATTTAATAGAAAAAATTTCGATTCAGTAGAAACAATGAAACTAGCGATTTACGGTTGGCGTTCAACGTGTTAAAACAATTCCAAGTAAAATCCCATACACTCCAAAGGTCATTCAAGCATTCCCATAAAACGGAATGAAAAAGAAAATCTGTACAAAATCCATTGATCACCAGAGACCCAAGTAAAGGACCCTTTCGCGGTATTTACATTAGTATCCCAGGAATTCTCCTGTTCAAGAGTAAAATGCCGCAAAATCCATCACAGACGACGTAGAACGATGTAACACGGCCCATTATAGCATGTGTTGTAAAAAAAGTCGAGCTACCTGGCGCAGATAGAACACGAGATGAAGAGGAGGAAGACAAGGAAGAAACGAAACAAGTGGAAGAGGCGGAAGGTGAACCAGAAGGAAAAAAGGCATTTCATTCACGGCTTCAGGGGGCCCATGGACGTAATTGCAACTGCAACTACTGCAAGTTACCCCCGCCTGAGAGCACACTTTTACAGAGTGCATTGATGCAAGCACCGACACATCTTGAAAGCTATAGTCTCTCAGTTCTATACAGGTTCACGGAATACAGTGATTGCTCGGTCCGCTTATGAATGAAATATTCAACGCTCTAATGCGACTCTTGCACGCAAAGGCAGACCGGTCTTCTTCGAGCGTTTCGCGATCCTTGGAGGTGGGGAAGGACGATGGTGAAGATCGAGATCGACGTAAATCGAGGTCGTGCGTTCGCGTTCCACGAGTCCTTGAATTTTACGCGGAAACTTTAGACGACGTTTCGTGATTTACGAGCATGAAGATTGCTCTTCGACATTAACGTTACGTTTTCTTGCACCCCCTTTTTCTACCAGTGTCATCTACCTTTTCGAATAGTTGACAACGGTTACGAACTAGAAGCTCCTTTACAGTACAATCTCCTGCTCTTAATCTTACTTGATCGCAAAAAGAACGAATTTTCAACGGCAATGTGAGAGTCTAGGTAAAAAGTGTTACTTAGGAAGTACAATTTTTTCGATTAATCCCAGTAGAAGTACAGGGAAGAGGTATAACTTATCTTCATGCTACATTAACAAACTGAAAGGTGGAATTTTGTGCACATGTTAAATCCTAAAACTCGAACCGTTTAATTAACACTAGAACTACCAAGCAAGTCAAAATTACTTGTTCCCAATTTTTTCCAAAAATTTTTGAAGTTTACTGGACAGTCATAGAGGAGATATTCTACATTGATCTATCAAAATAAACTTCTTAATTTGGCTCATTCAAAATTTGATTACTACATGAATAATATATTGGTTGGTTAATTTTTTAATAATAAATCTTTCATTTCAATTGATATGAAACTATTTTCTTTGCAAAAAATTTCAATTTTCTTGTATGAATCAAATTGGCTCACTTCAAAAAAATAGGTATATCAACATCTGTAAATCTAGTGTTAATATATTGAAATATAATACAATTAATGCTAGTTGTTCTAGTATTAATAGACCCGAGTTCAAATCCCCAAATAAAATATATCCTAAATTATTATTGTAATAAATCACACTCCAACTTCGAGTTCACCTAAAACTGTAAATTCCAGGCGAAATAACTGTAGCAGTTAAATTAAAAAAAAAAACACAAAAGGATCATGTCATAATCCATCCTTTTATCAGTCCAGATTTACCGTTCCCAACGACTTCGTCGGTCATCCGAGGGACCCATGAGTGTAAAACACCACGAATTGCCAGCAAACTGGTACAAAACGCGACAGACACGTCAATTGAGAGCATACAGTCGTTCGTCATAGCCAGACACAGTCGACATTGTTTCTAAGCCCCGATACACCGACGACGATAACGGTACAGAATGGTAAAAGCGTATAAGAATGGAAGCTTGGTACGCGTCGTGGCTTCTTCACGGTCAGTTCGCGTAAACGCTAATTAACTAACTCGTTACGCCATCCGACGAGGAAGACACGTTGTTTCGTCCATATAGAAGGGGACCAGATCACCGTTATTAGACGTAAATACAAGGGCCCAGTTTGTGCGATCGGCGCGAACATCTACCACCATGGTAATTACACGTGCGAATTTACTTGGGCCGAAAACAAGAGGGACCGAATTATCGTTATGATCCGTGATGCCCACGAAACGTAAAATTACGGTCCAAGGGAATGTCGATGGCTGTCGCCGGGAATTCAACGTTTTTCTCGACTCGTGCAAATGCGATCACAAGTGCCGTTTTTGTGGAGACGATGATCGCCCGTGGAATCACTCGACTGTGGCTGACCGTAGCTGCAAGGTGTTCTTCTAGTTTATTAAAGTCGAGTACGGTGGAATGAGGATGGTGGATTTGTGTCGGAGGAGTTTTTGATTGATACCAATCGTGGAGGAAGAAGTCGTTACGAGGATACTTTCCTGAAACGAGTAAATGCGAGATGAAGAGATGTTTTTGTAGATTGAGGAGGAATGGAGGAAGCGGTAGGGTGTGGCGGACGAATCTGAAAATGATGATGCCATGGACCTTCAGAGTTTGGACAGATATTTTCTCTGGGTTTTGTAATTTTGTTGTCGAATATTTGAAGTATTGTGTATTACTTTAAGAAATAAAGTATGTTGATTTTTGTGAAAGAAGTATCAATTATTAATTAATTTTGTTTGGAGATACCTTGTTCATATTAGGACCAGAATGAAATGCGTTTGTTTTTACATTAAATCCAAGTAGATAAGTTTGTGACAAGTTTTTATTGTTAATGAACGATGTAATCACCCTCGTGAATAACTTTGTATCATCTACTGTGCAAATTTTCAAAAGGAGATCGATACAAATCAATTGGTGTTTGAAACAAATATCTGGAGAAATGGCATTACTTTCCGGTTCCCCTGATATTTCGAAAGAAAAGGGAGAAAGGGACGAGAAATTTAGAAAATTAGTAACAAATTAAAGGATTTACAGAAATTAAAATATTAACAATATTTTTAAAAAATCAGAGCGAGTCATTGGTAGATCTATTGTTAACTAATACGTTGAACGCCACCGGCATTTCTGACGCGAAACATTTTCTATTAAAATCACATCTTTTTAAATAGGAAAATTTAAAAACACTGATACATAGATACATATTCGAAAGACCTCTATCTTTCTACCACCAATATTTAAATATTCAATATGTTAGAAAATTCATAAATATTGCAATTTAAAAATTACATAACTTTTCATTGAATTCAATAGCGCCAGTCACCGATGACCCCCATAACAATTAATGTGTTAAATACTATTCAAATCATCCAAATAGTTCTTCTATTTTTTCCAATCATTTGCATAAAAAAAATTCAATTAGCAGCTCAACTGGTAGAAGCTATACAGTAATAAAATTCCAGCGATCAGAATTCACTCGAACCTCACAAAAAGTATTCGCAAAAAAAGTCGGAAACACTCAACATCATGTCTCATCGCGATGCACGCGTCTCATTGTCTTCGTGGTGGAATACAGGCAAAAGTTTCATAATCTCACGAAAGCCCCGACCAGCCGTGCAGTCCGTGCGGTGCAGCTGCAGTTGCAGGGAATATATCATCCTCGTGTTGCACCGCGGGCGACCGCGGGGCTCCAAAGCCGGAGCCACGAAGACAACCTATATTTTCTCCACCCAGTTCCAAACTCTTAAGGGCAAACGCCATCTCCGGCTGGTCCGGCATCAATTATACCTTACACAAACACGCTCTTATCTTTTCTTACGAGCAAGCGCGAACTTTAACTTACGAGATTAAACATACAATGCTTAATGAATTTCGCGGTTCATTCTTATTATCGACGAGCTGCTCTTGAAAGCTCCTTGAGCTTTGATTCTTTGCTGTCAACGCATTTTTAGCATTTATTCGATCAGCCAAAAGTTGGTCAGATGGGTAAAAAAATAAAGAATCTCATTCATTTCCTTCTACTCAGAGTATTTTTAATATTGGCTCAAGCAATTAAAATTGGTGAAATAAAAAAATGGAAGGGTGGGAGAAATATTAATTTCCTTCTACTTAGAAAATTGCTAAGATTGACTCAACTAATTGAAATTGGTCGAATAGAAAAAATGGAAGGGTGGGAGAAATATTAATTTTCTTCTACTTAGAAAATTTCTAATATTGACAAAAACAATTGAAATTGGTCGAATAGAAAAAATGGAAGGGTGGGAGAAATATTAACTTCCTTCTACTTAGAAAATTTCTAACATTGACTCAAATAATTGAAATTGGTCGAATAGAAAAAATGGAAGGGTGGGAGAAATATTAATTTCCTTCTACTTAGAAAATTTCTAAGATTGACTCAAATAATTGAAATTGGTCGAATAGAAAAACTGGAAGGGTGGGAGAAGTATTAATTTTCTTCTACTTAGAAAATTTCTAATGTTGACAAAAACAATTGAAATTGGTCAAATAAAAAAAATGGAAGGGTAGAAGAAATATTAATTTTCTTCTACTTAGAGGAATTTTAATAGTGACTGAAGCTATTAAAATTAGCTGAATAGAAAAAATGAAAGGCCGGAAGAAATATTAATTTTCTTTCACTTAGGCTATCTTCAATACTGACCTAATCAATTAAAATTGTGTGAATGAAAAGCAAATGAAAAAGCGGAAAGTTATGAATTAAAATAGAACGAAGGAGAAGAAATAATATTGTATATATGGAAACTGTAAAGTAAGGTCCACGAGATGACAGAAATCCAGGGAGAAATATTTTTTTAGCTTCAGATCTGCAAGGAATATACGTAAAGTAGCAGTGGAGCATGGAAAGGATCGTGGATCCTCGAAAAGTAACGGCCTCCTTCTTACGGAGTTCGAATTCCTGACCCGAAGGATCTCGAAGCCGCAGTTATAACCTCGGAAGAGCATCGAGTCGGAACCGTGTCACGTTAGTTGTTCGCGGTGAAGCAGAAGAATCTTTCCTCTCCATCGATTTCTATCCCGAGAAAAACAGGTGTCAGGGATAACTGACAAAACCCTCTGCAAAAGGAAAATCAAGCGATTATCAATGCCCTCGCTTCTCTGCGCGCGATAATAACTCTAGATTTCACGGTTCCAAAGAAATCTTTCATCCTCATCCACCAAATAGACCTTCACAAACTCATTGGCTTTCTAGAAAATTAACATATTACTAGACTCCGGATGTTTATGCATTTATGACAAAATGAATACGGCTAAAATTCACAAAACGAACATAATATAAAAATATATCCGAAGTATCCAAAGTATGGTATTCGTTGTAACATTTATCAAGTGCAACAAATCCCTGAATAGGTTCTCTTGTCTTAACTGCATTTGTTGAATTTGAAATTTGCATAAACATCCGGAGTCTACAAATTACATTCCACTCCAATTAGGACAATTTTTTTTAAAAACAAGCTTTGAAATCAACGTACAATATTTTATAGTGCAAATTTTTTAAAGCTCATTTCCTTTTGTTTGTTATCTAACGTAAAATACTAGAATACCAGAAGGTTTCCTGAAACATAATCCTATAGCGAGAAAAAGTTTCTAATTTAAATTTAGCCAGAGTAATTTGTTCGTTAATTTACGTTCGAGATGTTAGTAAGTTCTTAGAAAACGGTCTCCTTAGGAGTGAGCAAAGTATTCTTCATAGTTACTTCGAGGTTTTAAATCATCGTTCATCAGGTGACACGACATACGACACGCTTTCCTGGCAGATCTGTAATAAATGTCGTCTCTCTTCGTTCTGATGCCTTAAACATCGTTGCATCTGTTGTACAGCTATGGGACAAGTTAATGAGAATAACGTTTCACGATAAACCCTAAGCTTTATGCCGCTTACATCGTGACAACTTGCAACGAACCACGACGCATTATCATACGAATGTTAATCAAAGAAAAATCTAATGTCCCGTATAATCGAATCAGCGTGGAAATTCGAGAAGTATTCCGCACGTTTTATAACGATCATGTAACTAACCCGATGGCAATCAGAAAATTAGATTCAGAGGGAATTCGACTTTCTCTATGTATTCAAATTGGAATTTTACAAATTTAATAAGAGTGTCAATTACCTTCATTGTTCAATAAAAATAAACAGTACATCCAGAGATAATTCAACTACCACACATTTTTAATAACAGTGTGAAGTCTATGAATTACTTGAAATATTGAATTTTTGAAAAGATGGATTTCAACTTTCTCCGCGAATTCGAATTACAATTTTGTAAATGTAACAATTGTGTACGATCTTGAATATCCAATTTTAAGAATATGGAGTCAGCTGGAATTTAACTTTCTCTGAGAATAATTCTATAAAATCTCTAAAATTCTTTTACATAATTAATAAATCTTTTTTCAATTTACCTGATTTATGAAACGTTGGCAACTAATAGAAATATAATAAATAACGCAATATTAATTCTACAATATTAGAATCAATGATATATTGCTTCAAAATGATGATTTTACTATTCATCACAAATTAAATATCCCTCTAATTGTTTTTCAAGCTGAATAATATATTTTAATTAAATAATTTACTATCAAAATATAGACAACGGTTATGAACGGTAAAATACATCTTGAAATAACGATCAGCTTCTCGAGCTGAACTTGTAATCGTAAGAAATGAAGTATTAACAAATAGGAGAACAAACTTCGCAAAAAGAACTATGTCTGCCGTTGTAACTTTTGTTAACGCTACTGCATCCAGCTGTTGCATTCACTGCAGCCTGTTACGCGCTCATGGCACCGCCTTATACGGAATTGCAGTATGCAAAACACGACGTGGCATGAACTAGGATGAACCGATGCTAGGAATTTACGTTTATGACTTGCTTCCATACGTAGAAAATACAGAACTCCACTGGAGAAGAAATATTTCGGTAAATTTTCATTCAAAACATTAATAAAAAATTGTAAAATACTTCATTTCACCTGGATTAAGACTCTTTGAAATTAATCATAGTCAATCGAGGTTATCGGAACTTCAAAGAGTTTTCTGATTCCTGTGTACACCATGCTGCGTGACGATGGTGTTCGAAATTTGTATGAATTTTATCAGAAATTTCAGGCGCGCAAAAACCGCCGGTAGTTTATACGGAATTCCTTTATGTAAGAGATTTTTCTTGTTAGCTTTAGGTTCCAACCGATGTCTGGAATTTGTGTCGAACAGGTAACAGAAATTCCGGTCACCTTCCACCTGTCGTTAACCACGACCTTTATCTTGCATGTAATTCGTAGCTAAGAGACATTTATGCTCACCGATCTTTATTAATATCTTCGTGTAAATATGCGGTATTACTTTTATATCATTAACTTTCACATTTTCTCGATGAAAAACTCTCCGTAGGTGCATGATAACGAAAGTAACAAAAGTTTCGAGATCCACGCTCTCTTAATTTCCATATTCAAGCGGACACGAGGATTCGTGAAACACTTTGCAAACTTGCAGATCGGATTTCTCGTTGAAAATGACCGACATTTATAATTTATATTCTTGGAAGATAGAGATATCCAGGTAGATCAATTTTTCTGTGAAATTGATTAATATATCTATGCGTGTATAATTTAAACTATTAATATCTTGGATTCCTTGGTTTAAATTGTTCCTTTAATCTCTTCATTGGTTGATTGAAATTTATTCTGGTTTACTTTTCACCTTTCTTCTTCAATATTCACTGCTATTCGATCGTTGCAATAACCATAACGTTACGAAATATCAGCGCGGTGGAAAATTTATGTAGAATCGCGAAAGGTTAAAGGTAACATTGACTTTATACCCAGTGAAAAGTGATAATTCATAACACTAAATTTACCCTACCATCTGGGAATACCACTTATTACCTCTTAATTCTAAGTATTATCAGCTGCATCGATTTTCAATTATACACCAAGAAGCCTTGGTTACATGAAATGCATCCATGCATTTGAAAACATCCATCTTTGTGCATTTCTTCTAATTTTCAACCTGATTTTCCCTCTTACCATCACTTGATACCACATCAACATAGAATCTCAAACTAAAGTCTATAACTCAATTCGGGGTTGTTAATTACCAATGGAAGTATCAAAGTAATGTAACCAATTTTTTTTTCATTTGTCATAACGAGTGCTTTTTTTAATTTTGCTGATGACTTCCGTTCTTTTTTCAATTAGGTACAATTTTATTTCCACTATGTCGATTCACTCTTAACACTAAACCTACCATGCCGGTCAACAAACCGGTACCAAAGTTTTTCAAAAAATTATGTAGTTTAATAGAATAGTCATAATGTAAATATCCCACTTCTATTTTATAAAATCTAAAATAGTTAATTAATTGTCTTTTTTGCTTCTTCATTTCTCATTTTGTAAAGTGGTTGTAGACACATTGAATGCCACAAGTATTTTGGTATTGTCACCATTTTTACTGAAATGAAACTACTGAAATGAATACTCTAATTCCCAATTATATCAAGTGAAATTTTCATTTAACCCATTCACTGCTGAAAAAACTAAGCAAATAATACTTTGCGTGTTAAAACTTGAGAAAACGGCATGTGGAATATTAATATAATGAATCAGAAATATGATATCGACATTTATAAAGATACGAAAAGCATTTTTGTTCCAAAATTACTATACACACTCGGTAACTTATTAATTCCAACTTATAGCGTAAACACGAGATAACTCGTAGTTGGCAGTGAATGGGTTAAAAGTTCAAATTGGTTCAAAGTATTTTTCTTAGTTTGTCAGCCACTTCAAGAATTTCATTCCTTGATCAGCTCAGAGACATTGGATTCCTCTCGAGAAACTCGGGGTCGGTAGACGGCAACTCCGATCGGCGACTACGCCACTGTGCAAGAGCGAACAAGAACCGGTGACCCGCCACGCCCTGTCGAGGTCGTCGCGCGCCTCTCTCGCCGACGATCGGCGAACCGACGTCGACCGGAGCGCAACGTTCCGACGGTTCCGACGACCGCTGCCCACCGGCCTAACCAGATCAACATCGTCCGGCTACTCTCTTTCTCCCACTCTGCTTCCGTCTACCCTTTTCTTTCTCCTCTTTCTCTTGTGCTGTCTCATTTCTTCTCTCTTCTATTTCTTCTCCTCTCATCTCTTCTCTTTTCCCATCACACGTATCTTTCACTCTACCTCGACCTCCGCTGTGCTCTTCATCCCTTTTCCGTTTTCTTGCTCGTTTTCCTTTCACGGTGCATCGATGTTCTCCAGTTCTTCCTCGTTCGATGATGTTTCTTTGATCTACTTCCGTTCGAGCTTTTTTCCCCTTTATCCTTATCTGTGCTCGTTTTCACCTCTTTTTCTACGTGTTTTTCCAGTGGGGATTTTTCTTTCTTCTTTTTTCCATCAAGTACCACTCTCATCGTGTCTTCGAGTGAATTTCTAAGTCGCTCCTGTTTTATGATTTTTTAGATGTTTTTTTCATCGATTGGTTGCTTTGGAATATCTTCATTCTACCTCCTGCTGGTTGTTTCTTTTAAATCTAATTTCTTCGTGGTTTCATGCGCAATGTGGTGATCCTGCTGTGACTTGTGGAGTTGCATGTCTTTGGACGGTTGGGAAATAGGGAACATTTAAATATTCTGTTTTTCAGAACAGAAACTCATGTATGAATACATTGCTTCGACAAGTTAAACACGAAGATAAGAATATTGCTGGAAAATTTCATCCAAATCTGTCTAGCTGTTTCAATGTTTCTATTTGCCAATTCGAAATGTCTATTTCCGAAAACACAGTTCCATTTTTACAAGCACAACTTCGAAAAGGTATTATAGAAAGATACGATATCTTTGACTTCATCAAAGGTGTCCAATCTTTATCAGTACAACTTCAAAAAATAGCTCAAAATATCTAATTCTTTATTTCTTCAATTGATTTTCTTCTCTCGTCCTCCTTCGTCTTCGAATTCCAACGAAAAGTATGTCTCGACCGCACCCATCCCGCAATTCCCCGCGACTTCTCATCATTTCCCCTTTTCCCTGATTTTTCCCTCCTAAAAAGGAACCCACGCTGGAATCAAAATTCCCCGAGTTCTTCCACCATCCTCAAATCACGCTTAATCACTAACAAGACCATTAAGAGAAAACGCGCAAGATCGAATCGTTATTTTTATCATCTCACCTTTATTTCCATTTTGCTATTACCTTTCAAGACACTCCTCAATCTCCAAGAATCCTCTCTCTTTCCGTTTTCTTTTTCTTCGAACGTGTTAATGCTCGTTTAAAGATAAAAACCGCCACGATCGTACGAACCAACTGTAAACCTCACCTACCGATATCTTTATTAATTTCTCCCAAGATTACGTCGAATTTTAGCAACTTTGCTGTTACCCTTCTTTTACGAGCATTAAAATAATATTTCCCCTTTATATTTATCTCATCGTGAAACAACTCCAGTAACAAACACGACCACACCCATTTTATCAGATTGTCGTGCATCGACGGTTTATATTTCCCTCGTGAATTTTCCCCTCGTTACGTGCGGGCTTCGTTAAAACCCTCTTATCTCTCATTTTCTCGAAGTTCTCTTTCACGTTGTTTTGCATACAGCTTCGATTTACGATCTCACGTCTGACCACTAGCTGTTTACATTTCCATTTATCTTTTTATATAAATTTTTTTTTTATCAACATTTTATTTACTTTGCATAAAGCGAGTTTAAAGTAATTAGGGAGAGATAACTTAGATTTAATTCTGCGACGAGGATCATGGTGTGGTTTAATTCTCTTTTTATATGGTTAAGGATGTAGAGGAAGTTGTGAAGAGATGTGGTGTCATACGAATATGTAAAATATTTTGCATAAAGGAGAACCTGCAGGGATGTTCGTTCGCATCTGAGAGTTCCTTGAACTTCGATGATATAAACTGTGCTGGTTGATAGAACGAGCTCTGAATATTAAAGAGAGCAGGATTTACGGAAAAATTGGGAATATCCTTGTATGCAATTAGCATGTTATTACTGAACGTGTAAACGAGGCTTGGTGGCAATTAATAGACTTTTTAAATGTTATAGGAGATAGTTGGTTTCATGCCGTGGATAAAGAAATGAATTTCTGAGGTTTGACGTATCGAGGGATGAGGCTGTTAAGGACTTCTCGTGTTTCTCAATAATTCTTATAAATATTTCGTAACGTTAAAGTGTCTCGTGAAGATAATTTGATACAAAGCGGACTGTGTTTAATTTCTTCCAACCATGATCAAATTAATAAATTTATGGGATTTAAAATGTCGAGGGAAAAATTAATTAATTAAAATTACCATGTTATACCATTAAACTTTACATCCTCGCATGTAAGTTTTAATTTGCATACAAAAATTGAATATTAAACACCAAACAAGCTCACACACTAAATCGCCCATAGAACAAGAGCTTGATTAAGTTCGAGCACATTACTGAATAATCCTCCCATCGAGCCGACCGTCGCTAATTATCGCTACATTCGACAAGCCAGCCTCACAAGTGTACCTCGTCCAGTTTCATTAAGCTTGTCACAAACGAGGACAACGTCTATCATCGTGCGTCCATCAGAAGCCTAACCAGCGAAGCCTGGCATCTGACTGTCATCCAATGACAATTAAAAAACATGCATCTTCTGTAATACATCATTTGCACTTTAATTAACAAGAAAGAAACGTGTAGAAGTGTAGGAAAGTCTTCGTGTAGAAGGTTAAATGAGGTTTGAGATGAAAACTACTGTGCGTCTATGGAAAGATGACAAAAGCGTCTATGAAATGATGATTGCGCGGAGATAACAGAAGTCGGGTTAATGTAGACCCTACTTTATAAATTAGGATCTTCATGCTGTCATAATAATGAGAATTCTACTGCAGACATGGCAAATTCTCGACCTACGACTGCATTTTCTACCTGCCAAAACAGAGATGTCAAGTGTCAGGGAAAAATTATTAAATTTAATATTACACTTGTATTTTACTTTCGAAATAAATCTATGTTTTTCTACAAATTGAAGCTCTTATTTCTTCGTGACCTATGTAAACTTACAATTAGTCATGCTTGTTCTAGAACAGTAGGACAATATGATTGTCAAAATAGCAAAAATCTCCAGGGGATAATTAGAATATTTACTTGCATCCACTAATTGGATATCTGACTCTTCAACATCATAACAATCACAGTCTATCAAATTCCTTTGCATCAGAAAAGTATCAATTCCACTGCCAAACGTTCTTATCACGGGTGAATCTATGTTCAGTAAACTCCATTTTCTTTCAACGAAATCTGAACTACATAAAATAAATTTTACAATATTTTCTATCACAGATTATTCATTTTCTTAATGATGTAAACTACTATAGGTTCTAACGGATATTTAGGTGACCCGACAAAATCATTACGAACTGGAAAAGTCGAAATTACATTGTAAGAAAATAAAATCAAGTGAAAAGCTATGTCCAGTGCTGCTCGACATAGGACCGCAAAGTTTAAAAAATTAATCGAGTGAGCTTTCGAAAGCCAATCAGATTGGCATTCCTTTTGGTAGCCTCCTTCTCATAGACGGATAATGTACCACCATAGGGAAAATCTCGCGGTTGAATCCTGATCGTCCTCGCGAACGACGACGGTCGTGTCGCCGTGTAATTGAGAGACATTCAGCGTGCATTAGCACTGCCGGCCAAGGGGCAGGCAGGCGTATTAATTGCTCATCAGCGGTAATGAAGGGTTTGTAAGACGATATTAGCATAACTAACAGGTTTCCCGGTAATGAAGCCACGCTCATGGCCACGATGGCACCGGTCTCTTTATGTCCCTCTACCCTCTCTTCGACGTCGACGCTGAATCTCGTGGAATGAACGACCTGAAACGAGCTGAAACAAAACGAGATCGCGAGAAGAACGGGTATGTGATTCGTGGATCATCCGATATTTCCGATATGGTGTTGAAAAAGGGTGGGGTAGTTAGGTTCTAGTCAAGTTATATGATTATTTTTAAATAGAGATGCTTGGAAGCAAAGGATGAGCTCTCATTCCATAATTACTTGTAGAGATCATAGAACTTTGCACTGAATTACCCGTATGAATTTGTTTTACTCTACTAATTAACCCTTTGCACTCCGATGTTCCACCTGAGGGGACATCGCAAGTTTAGTATATCACTCTGTTGCACCCTCTAAGAGGACCTTCGAATTTGTTAGTAATTGCAGAGGATGAACTTATTGCACCGCAAGGTTTTAAGAAATATATGTTTACCTGAATTTTTCTATTAAAATAGCACAAAATAGCAATTAACAAAGTGCCGATAAATTGCTAACAAATAACGTCAGAGATGGCTCAGAGTGCAAAGGGTTAAATAGAGAAACATTTAAAAGTTACAGTGAGCGAAGATATTTTATGAATGTATGATTTTTAAATTAATTTGGAGCCGGTTTTGAAGACTCTAACACTAAAATTTGGTCGTTAACTCTAAATTTAGAGCCATTAAGTCGGGTATATTTAAATATATTAAATAAGAACTTTGAAAAAAAGATGGCTTAAGCGACAAAAAATGCAGGGAGTAAAGTAATTTACCTACGCGTGAAATTTCTACAGTACTGCATCTCTATTTTGGGAAATATTAAAAAAAAAAAACGAGTCAATTTGACTGCTGCCGTAAGTCTGGTGTTAATTAAAATATGCAAGTCTCCTGTACATATAGAAATCGTTTCTTGCAAAACGTGAAATAAAAGAAAAGAAGGGAATGGACGAGTCCGAGGTAGAATTTCCCGCTCGTTTTCACCATCCCCATAAAGAGAAGGCTACCGCTTAACATTTAAATTGCTGCTGATTGCTCGTGCCTATCGAAGTCTCCTATTTTCCATGGCGCCACGACGCCATTACGATTCCATGGCAAGAAAATCACCGGTCTCCCGTTCTCTCGTGTCTCGAGGGCGATCTCGAGTTTTCGGATTACCTCGAGCTATCTACGGCCTTATAAAAGCCGTTTCGAGAAATCGATAAGCCAGTCCACGTGAATGGAATAAATTGCACGTCGAACCGATCACCCGGGACCGGTAGAACAATCGGAGAAAGTATCGGTGCAAGGGTGGCGGAAAAATGTGCAAAAGGTCGGCCCCGATAACGAGATCGTGATAGCCGGAACGACGACGTACTTGGAGCGTAATAGTACGTGGAAAAACATCAGTGGCAGTGCTTTCTCGCATAGTCATTAGACGACAACTGTAATTAACGGCGACACGTAACGGACAGATTCCATTAAGATTGACATTTTTTCGACACCCATACGCGAGACCGTTTCGTCTCCTGCCTTTCTCTCTTCCCTCTTTTTCATTGCGACGGTTAACGGTACAGATATTTACGTGTCACGACGGCTTCTCAAGCCATTGCAATTTACGATTTAAAAAAAAAAACAGACCTCTCAATCGCTCCAATTCGCTCGAGGAACGTCGTGGAACACAGAGTCGAATTACCATCGACGTATCATCTCGAACGACAACTTCCTCGTGTAACAAACTGAGATTTATCAAGAACGTAATAACCATTACGTATATTTCATCGACGTTGAAATAAAGAATCGTTGTCGATAACACTATCTATTCATAAACGAACCAAACCCCTCATTGTGCGAGGCGATATCGCGAGTTATCGCTGCAAACGTATCACCGTGTAATTCTTAAGTTCTCGAAGCTGTGCTGGTTGATCAACGATCCCAAAATCTCGATCTTATCCGGACGGACGAGCTCGCATAAAAGAGAAGCGAATCGGCAAGGGGGACATGTGGGTGGTTATACTTTATTATCGGCCACGATACAAATTGCCGCCTCCGCGCATTGCCCACGAACCGCCGCTTTCTATTATTGGCTAAACCCCTGATAAATGCTCGTTCCTTCCGCGGCGCACGGTCCTCTGCAATAACTCGCTATTAACGTGCCGGCCGCGATAAACTGGCGCCGATAAATCGGCTCGATTCGACCCGCTCGCAAATCATATTTCCCGCCGGCGTGCGCTCGACGATCGTGGCGCGAATCGACGAAATGGGCTACTCGATGGAGTTGCGGAGGGTGTCATTATGTTCTCGCATTCTTTTTTTCACACTATAGAGCGTTCAGTTTTGAAATCCAAGATTACCATGATATAGAAATTTTTGATTTTAGAATTACACATTTTCTATAGAAATAATAATCTTTGCCCGCTAAAATTGTGTCCTTTTCTCCAGTCTGTTCCTACAGTCCGACAACTGAAAGATGGCTAGGGGGCGATGGAATCTTTCATTTCGTTTTTGGAATCCACAAACTCAGTCTGCTAAAATAAACACTCTAAGTAATCGTAGTATTTCTGTATTTCAACTTATTTGATTTTAAATATGCGACAGGGATATCCTCTTCGCGAATCAGGCCAGCATTCTTTTACCTAGCCATCTTTAAGTTGTCGGACTATACATTTACGATTTCGTTGCTAAATATATATATATACTTAAGTAACTTTTTTTACAACAATTGTTGGTTTTTAATAGAATAATGAAAGTCATAGAAAAATTAATTCTATATCTAATAATAAATAAAATTATTAAAATATTAATACTATATCTACTTTGACGGATATGAGCCCGGCAATCTAGTGTCAACATAATACTAATAATATATTAATAATTCTATGGCGTCGCACCTCCCCAACATTTTCAATTCTCTACGTTCAACAAATCTTGAAAATTTCTCATTCAATTCCCAGCATCACGATATATCATTCATTTTTGTACGGTTACAAATTAAAGGAAAAAAAAAACTATTCAAACGATCCAATCGAACCATACATTTTCCCATTCTCTCGCAATGTCCAGTTTGATTATAGCGACAATATTTCGCAGGCAAAGCGTGAACAGTGCTGCAGGCATAAAAAGAATTTCATCCACATCGTTCGACCAGCAATCTTCCCCAACGTTTCGCCAAGGATCAAACCACGAACCGCGGCATGCGGATTTAATCACCGACATCGACTGATCGATGGCGACGTGCCTAAAGCTAGTTCGGTTGAAACCTAGTACCATAGGTGTGTATTGCGTCTACAACACGTGTTCGTGTGTTATCGATCACCATGGTAGAGAGACGGTGTTAAAGCTTGGCTAGGCTTTATGTAGCTCTTGGCAAAAACACGTTAAGCGGCAGGGTCTGTTGCACGTTTCTCCCGGTTTCGTTGCCGGCATATGGAACGAACCTCCTCATTCGATGGTTGAGTGCGAGTTCCCACATTCGCGACGCATTAAAATAATGTATTATCGTTCGATTGGTTCCCATGATAGTGGCACGCCTTTCGATGATACCGTGCTGGCTTAAATCATCTGCGAGATGACACCGTGTGAGATTAAATACGAGCGATTACGATCTTCTGTCGCCGGATGAGTATTGGCAAAAGGTCGTTCATTAGCGAGTCCATTCTACTTTGCATCTTGGAAGATCAAGTGTTAAGATACTTCAATTGGTTTCTAGCGATGCTTGGTGTTCTTGGGTTGTTGAATTTCTTGAGAGGAGGAATAGATTGATAGATTGATTGATAAGAAAGTTGATAGAGAGAGAAGAAGAGAAGTGAGATGGTGCATAAATATAAAGAGAGGGAGTTTAAGATACTTAAATTTATTTTTAGCGATGCTTGGCGATCTTCGGTTGTTGGATTTCTCGAGAGGAGGAAGAGATTGATAGATAAAAAAGTTGATAGAGAGGGGGAGTTTAAGATACTTCAATTGGTTTTGAGCGATGCTTAGTGATCTTCGGTTGTTGAATTTCTTGAGAGGAGGAATACATTGATAGATTGATTGATAAGAAAGTTGATAGAGAGAGGGAGGAAAGAAAAGTGAGCTGATGTACAAATATAAAGAGAGGGAGTTTAAGATACTTCAATTAATTTTTAGTGATGTTTGGTGATCTTGGGTGGTTGAATTTCGTAAGAGGTGAGAGGAGAAATAGACTGATAGATAAGAAAGTTGATGAAACGAGGGAGGAAAGAGAAGTGAGCTGGCGCATAAATAGAGAGAGGGGGAGGTGTGAAAGATAGATAAATTAGATGGATGGAGAAAAGTAATTTTACAAATGGACAAGTAGCGAGAACGACGAATGGAGAACCTATGAGTATCTATTTGGAGCAATTACTGTATCAGAATTCAATTATTTGAGTATTATGTCTGTGTGAATAATGGCGCGGAATTAATCAGAAGTTTGTAACTTGAATGCACGAATTTATTTTGTTCCTACTTACTCTCTTCTCTTTGCGCTCAAACAGTAAGTAAATGTACCTGCAGATTTTCAGGTAGAGAAACTTGGTATAATTTGGAAAAAGTGTGAGTATATTGTTCTAACTGAACTGAGCCACTTGATTTTCAATTCTGCACAAAATCCACGTGTGAGAAAACGATCGGTATACTTAAATCGAGGGTTAGCAACACCAAGAGAAGGTAATAAATCATCGATCGGATGATTCTCGATGCGAGATACGACAGAAAAAAAAATCCCCGGCATACACACTGGATCGTATCGTGCTTTCGTGATATGTCGAGCTCCGGCGAAATTTAGATCTGACGTTTTTTGTCCCGTGTCGATAAACGAGAGCTGGTCCATCGATCATAAATTAATGTTTCGCTGATTTGACAAGCGTCGATACGCCTAACGAGTCTACCTATCCGAGGAATTCCTGATAAACATCTCGTGGATAATGATTATAATTCGCTGAATCGCGTTATTTTCTACGACATCGTTACCGTTTCGCACGCAAACATTTTGACAATTATTCGCACGCCATCGACAAGATTAATGAGGAGATACATTATTCTTGGATCACTATAATTAACACTAGATTTACCAACCAAATCAAAATGACTCATTCAGAGTTTTTCCCAAAAATTGTCCAAGCTTGTAGAATACAGATCAGATATTCTGCGCTGATTTTATAAAACACAGATTACCAAATTCATCTTTTCCACTTCTCGATTCCTCTTTTTCCAAAGGACTTATTAAATTTATTAAAATACAATGTGTTTAATACCGGTAGGTGTAGTGCTAATGGAAAAGAATAAAAATAGAATTTAAAAAAATATATCCAACAGGTGTTACTCTACGAGAATTTATGCTAACGAATTCACTGTTATTTGTCACCGGTAATGTGTTTTTTTTCTCTGTTTTAATACAGGAAAATTAACCGTACAAAATTTCGCATCGATAAACCGTTCGGTTTACAAATTTCGTTATACGGTTCTCGTGACATTCGCAATATAATTGCATATGCATGTCCTGCGATAATAAGCTGTTATTTTTAGTTTGGATTATTTAATTCTCTCGGCGTACAATTCACCGACCCGTGAAAGACCGTATATTGCCGGCGATTCGGTACGTCTTCAATTAGCCGGGGAGTACCGCTCGTTAAATCTTAATGTTTTACTCACCGACTACTCGTTAAGTTTGTGTGCGCATTCGATGCTCGAGAGAGATGAAAATCTGAAGCGCCGGTCAGGACCAGTTTCAAAGACCATTCTGCCGAATTACACGCGAAATGTACTCGCAGAACGAGACCCGTATAATTAAAATGTTATCAGATATATCTCACGCTGTAATTTTCCTCATGCTTTTCAGTCCTTTTAATGCGGACCTGATTTAAAGGGAGCAACTTTTAAGTGATTTGGTCCTCCAGCTTTCAATTATCTTCTTTTTATGTGGTCAACTTAGGTGCACATATTTTATTATGTTTGGATTAATGGGATTTTTACAAATTGGAATAGTTGAAGGTACATACATTGCTTAACTCGTCATTGAAGAAATTAACTGTATCAACCGGTAGCCTATTAGTAGGCTTTTTGGGCTCTGTGCTTTTTACTTTCAACACTACTACAACCGACATCAAATGTGTCATATTTGAATGTATTAAATAAGTAGTTTGCAAAAAGAGATATTGTATATCTCTAGATACAGGTAGAAAAGATGAACGACTCGGGAATCTGTTTTCTATAAGATCGATGTAGAATATCTGTTCTATGTCTCTGCTATGTAGTTGGACAGCTTATTCTAAACTTGGAAAAAATTGGAACAAGTAATTCTACTTGGTAGTTCTAGTGCTAACTTATCAATCGATTGTCACAAAAATTAATAAACTATTTTATATCATTGTGGTTTACTGTGCCAAGGACTCAGATACGAGAATTTCTAATTTTCGAAGAGATATCAGTACCAGCGTTTTTTTTGCAATCAAGTGACCGGTCAGAAGTGGGTCGAATATTAAAAAAAATAAAATAAGGTAACGTGTTAACATAATGCACCTAAATCTTTATACTTCAATAACCCCTTGACCTCTTAAATCACCTACAAATCCTGAAATTCTCCCAAAGCAAATCTCCTCAACACTCCGAACATCTTTCAAAAACAAAAGTAGGATAATTCCTAACCACAACAACCCCGAAGGTTCAAATTTTCTTCGATCTTCGGCGACTTCACGGCAATACTTTTCGTCGTGAGAGCACGCACGGGCTCGTACCTGGCTGACCCTGAACTTTCTAAGCTAATTTAAATTCTCGAGCGGTGCTCGTAGGCGCGTTCAGACCTTTCGTCTCGACCTCGGCACGGTCGCTTCCGGTGAAAACTGCCGGTAGGTCCACATAAAACTCTCCTTCTTTGCCGATAGACTTCCAAAATACGCTCAACTCTGACGGACGGACGACAAGTAAAAATATTCCCTTATGGAAATGCGGTAGATAAATGTACAACGTTACAACGGTTAATTTCGCGACAGGTTGATACCGCGGATACGATCTGTCGTTGGCTGAGCAACTTAATATCCAACGTAGACATTTTTCATTCGAACGACGAAGATCGTACACGACGATTATATACGTGTATATACAGGGTGTACCATGAACCTTTTTCACCATATAAATTTCTATTTGATGACTTCCGTAGATGGAATATTAATAGTAAGCTTTTTTGCATACTAGGGGTGAACGAGATAAAATCTTCAAGATGGTGATAACATAGTGATTGATTAAGAAGGAAGCTATCAAATATTAGAGAGCTGTAGCATTACAGGTTAAACAGGAAACCCAACGTGTACGACCTTTGCTGACCTTGCAATACATCATATTACAGGTCACTGTATTCCTCCTCAAAATGGCTATTTTCTGCTGAAGAAAGTATAAGACTCCATTTAAAAATGATTTTTCTCATTTCTGAATTAATTTCTTTTAAATAAAAAGATTCTTTTTGTATTAAATATTTTTCGTAGCTGCAAAAATGCAAGTGTGAGTTTCTATCCATTGTTCCTGAGGTTCAGAATTATAAATGCAGAAAAATTAACTTGTTGCTATATCGCAACGTTGTTTTTAATATTTAAGAGTTCAACATTATTATTTTTCTTCTGAAAATTTGATAATGATAATATTAATAGTACACCCTGTATATACAGACTGTGCAGACAGATTAACGTCCTGACAACTTATTCCTGAAATTCAGAAGCGTGGCACATCGCGCGTCTGATATCCATGAAATTTATCGAGGATCGATGCCGGTTTCTTTTTCACCGGACGACGTTTAGAAGCGACCGTCCATGGTATCGACAGCGTGTACAGTTAAAACGGTATAATCGATGAAATGTAAATTGTCTGAATCGCTGCGCCACGATTTGTAGCCGGTTGTATCAGATTAAAACGAAAGCATTTAGGACTCGCTGCAACGTTATCAGAGATCAGGACGCGAGAGAAGTAATAAGGTCTCTCATCGCCATGGTTGACTTAGGATTTTCCTTAGTAGGTCATTTCTTTCCACTACGAAAGAATAATCTAAGACAGTCATTTCCACGCCTAACGTACCATAAAATATCCGCTATTCCTCGTAAACTCTAAAACCCAACCCAAGCAAATACCAAATATAAATCTCATCCAACTCACAAAGCCAGAAATAATCTCGATCTCGCTTATTCCCAAATTATACAAAATTTCACGATCGAAAAATTACACCAGCTCGTCTTAACCCTCACCGGAAAAAGGAACACCCATTCCCAAAGGTCATTGCAACGATCCGAAATAAAAATCCGTGACTTCAAAGCGCATCGACCTCTTCTCCAGCCTCACCTCCAACCTCCACGCTCCCTCGTTCAACTCGGCAACACTCTGGCAAGCATAGCAGGGTGATCAAACGGGGAAAGTGGTCGCCCGAAGGAGAGACTCGCCTCACCATGGCGGCCTCTTCGAAAGGCAACCTTGCAATGACCTCTCCTGAACCCTGGGTACCAGCCGCTCGGAGCACAACAGACGGACACACATACCCGCGTGCGAACGGCTCGACTAAAAGGAACACGAAGAAAGAGAAAAAGGTAGTGAAGAAGGAGAAAGAGAAAGAAAGAGTGAAAGGGCAGACATTATACAGCCATAAGAGTGAGCCTCACCCGCGCACACGCATAAAACCGAGGGGGCGAGTGCATCTATGGCCACCGGCGGACCTCCGTGCGGTTGGGACTTATCTGCAGGAAATCTACTCTTGTAGGCATGCCAGGAGAGCCGGGTGGAGATGCACAGGACCGTGGGGGAGTGGTGGGCCAGGAGGTCGTATGGGGGGGAAAACGGGCCCCACGACGCCCTGGTGTCCCCTTCGGTACCGCCACTGGCATCCGCCGCGAAGAGGCGAATGGCAGCGCCGCGGATAGAGTAGAACACCGTGCTACCAGCGGGGGACCGCGGTACCGATACAAGATACTGCCACGTGTTACACGCTGTTCGCCACCAGAAGAAACGCTCCGTGTCCTCCCCCTTTTCTTCTTTCTTCTCGTCCCCTTTTCGGTCCATTCTCTTTTCGGGATACCCCTGGAATGACCTGATCGAGGGGGAGAGAACTTGGAATGGCGAACAATGGAATAGATCTTCCGGGTGTTCGAATAACGTGAGAGTGAGATGGGTTGTGGTACCAGTGGCACGTGGGTGGTTTCTGAGGGTGATTTAAAGAGTGGAGTGGAGAGATTTAATTAGTGGTGAATTTCAGTCTGGTATTTTGTGAAGAATTTGTTCGTTAGGGGAAAAGTCTTAGTTTGGATTTAGATCGAATCATTTAAGCATTGCAGCTTAAAAGGTTGATAGCACCTTGCAGGACTTTAATTTAAAGAGACATACTGGCTTGGTGCTCATTGATATTTATAAAGCTTTCGACAGTGTCTGGCACAAAGGACTTATCTACAAACTTATTCAACTGAAAGTCTCAAAGTAAAGTTATAATTTAGGGTACACCAAGCTAGTCTATCTTGCTGCACTAACTACAAAAAACTCCAGACCATTCAAAACAGATGCCTCAAAATCATCGGCATTATCCCAGATGGATCTCGATGGATTATATGCATGCAGCTTTGTTTATTGTCTTAAAAATTGTTCTCAGCACATGTAACCAGTCCTTATCTTCATAATCACGCCCTGGTCACCTATGACCTTTCTGACCTATGCTACAAAAAGTAGCATAATGGGGTTAAACACCTGCTTTTTTGGCTACTTCCTACAAAACATCTGCGTTGTTTGGTTCTACCTACAGTTGGGGTCCTTTTAATTTAATTTTTCTTCCACACTTATTTCTAGCTTAGAAATATGTAAATATACAAAATAGTGAACAAAATATATAAATGTGTACAAATCTGAACAAATTCACGAAGAAAACTTGAACATTGAAACAAGAGCAACTTAAATTGCCCAACGCAAAAACAAATACCATCTCATAAAACTCCAAACCCGTTCCAGCGATTACACCCCACCGAGAATCCTTCAGATCACCGTTCGCATTCATTTGCGCAAGTAGATTTCGTGGAATGAGGCGAACGGTACGTTTACATCTTCGTGTCAGGGGAAAAAAGTGGAAGGCGTGCTAATATCAGCACACGCGGTCATTACACGGCCACGTAGTAATTCGACACGCGAAGGGTCAAGCGAGGAGGGAAAGGCCTGCTACCATCTCTCAGTAGTCTGCTCATTCAGCTTTCTCCTCTGTGTACCACGAGTTGTCATTAATTCGTCGCCACGATCGGTTATCTCGATTTTATTCCAGGCTGCGTAAGTGAATGGCTTCGGTCTCTCCTCGCACGGTCCTTCCTCTTATCTTCGAACGATCGGTATATATATTGTCCATATAAATGCGGCGCATGCTGCCCAGATGGCTTTTAAGATTATGCAAATGCCCGACGCTCGGAGCACCAGATCGAAGTTTTAAAAAAGCGCGGGCAAACGGGGACCAAGAGTGTGTCACAAATTGAGATATTCGAAGGAGAGGGAAATCTTACGAACGGAGTTTCTTTATCGTTGAATGTCTTCCTGTTGGCGAACTAAGGATCGAGGTTTTGCTTTGACCGATAAATGCATCTTAAGTATAACCCGTGTCTATCAATTATGCGATCCTTGGGCCGTTGAATTAGCAAGGCTACTATTATTCTTTGGATTTGATTATACAGATCGGGGAAAGTGCTTTTTCTTATGATCCATCTTTAGCATAATCGTCGCGAGTTTATGAGCAATGAATTTGAATTTTACTTGAGGTGGAAGTTAGAAGGCTCCTATCGGGTGTTGAAGTTGGTGAAGTGCTGTCATTTAAGATTATGTAACACGTGGGACTATGAGCTCTATGGTATTATTTTATATTCTTGGCATGTCCTTCAATGCTGAAAGTTTATCGTTTGATTTTTAATACATTTTTATAGAGACGAGATCGATGACGATAATAGCTGTCGAGTTTTCTATCGTACTGAAATTTGAACTTTGCAGTTTTTAGATTTTTAATTTATGCCGATGAATTTTCTGCTTGGAATTACTTGATGTGGCGAATTTAATTTTGATAGAGTCGATGACAATAACAGCTGCCGAATTTCATATCCTACTCAAATATGAACTTTGCAGTTTTTAGATTTTTAATTTACGAATTTTTCGCTTGGGATCACGTGACGTGACGAAGGAAATAATTCCCGAATCTAATTGTCATAGAGGCAAGGTCGATGACAATAATAGCTGTCGAGTTTTATAGCGCACTCAAATTTGAACTTTGCAGTTTTTAGATATTTAATTTATGCCGATGAATTTTCTGCTTGGAATTACTTGATGTGGCGAAGGAAGTAATTCGCGAATTTAATTTTGATAGAGTTGATGACAATAACAGCTGCCGAATTTCATATCCTAGTCAAATTTGAACTTCGTAGTCTTTAGATTTTTAATTTACGAATTTTCTGCTTGGGATCACTTGACGTGACGAAGGAAATAGTTTTATAATATCAATTTTATGAAACGCAATCCTTCCGAGATCAAATTTCTATTAGGTAATTATTCCTGTCTCACTGGGTAGATAGTTTCTATAAAGATCACACCAGCTACGTGCCCTACAGAGCAGCAGAACTCCAGAAGGACCCTCGAGAGCGAAGCGCAAAGAGGCTCAACATCGATCACGTCCTTTTCAGAGAATGACATTTACTGCAGTGGGTGGTGAGCGCCACACCAAAGGAAATGTCACGGGGCATACGGGAATACTGGCAGCATTGCAAAGATAAAAAGTTGCAGAGGCAAATTTATCGATCACATCTCTTCGAGAAGGACGACAGACTTTATGATCGATCGGTGTTTTCACGAATCTAATTATCCGTCTCTCGTTCGACTGATTTTAAAGCGAATTGAAGTCTCGCGTTTTGCAACGTTCTCAATAAAAATCCACCATGCGTCAACTTCATAATGCACTTCTTCAAAATTACATTCATTATCGTTGCAACAATGTCAGGAGAGAATTTATTATAACAAGAAATCATGTTAGATCTTAATTAGATAAACAAATTAATAACGAGCGTTATGGACTTCATTTATGGGGATTTACAGGGTCATAATTCATGGTGGTAAGATACGGATAAAGATCTTGTTGCCTTGATGCGTATGGTGATTGTAGATAACCCTTTAATTGCAAATGTAAGTGTTTGCTTAACGAGATCTGGAACACGAGGGGTAGAGATTTCAACGGTTTCGGTTTAATGATTTTTCCTATCAGAAAGAATTGCAAATGATCTCGTTATTCAAGAAGTACCGCCGTTTGGGTACACATGACATGAAAGACTTTTACGATCGTGAAATTTATATTACTGCTGGTAGGAAATTTTACGAGTCCTCTCTCGGTGTGCCTCACAAATGGCCTTTTCCTTTGGGGTAATAACGTTGGTTACTCTAACTTCGAAATATTCTGTTTGTAATGAGAATCTATTTTACTTTTTATCAGCTTGATTTTTAACATTTAACACATACCTATATTTAATTGTTACAACATTGTGCATAGAAGAATTCTAGCTTCTTACTTTTACGAGGTCTCGTTAAATTTAATCGTTTCCATTTAGAGAAGATAACACCATAAAGGTCATACCAAACGATTAAAATTCCTACCACAAAATCTCATTTCATAAACTCTAATTCAGTTGATCAAATAGATCTCAAAAGTCAAACTAAAAACATAAACCCTCAAAAAATCTAATAGAATTACCTCTCAAATTAATTTTGCAAATTTCCACCCTTATTCAAACCCTACCAGCAGAAAACCCCAAACACATAAAATAAACAAACAGCTATCGAAATTATTAAAAAAAAAACAACATTGTACTTCACAAACTTTCACAAAAGTCATTCAAGCAGCCAACCCTAAAAATGTAAAACCCCCCGTAAACGAGGCGGAATAATCTCAAAAGAATTTTACATTATAAACTTCAATCGAGCGAATCTAATCGATTCCAGAAGTCCAAACAAAAGAAACATAAAAACAGGAACAAATGAGACAGAATCCGATCGACGTAGCCTTGTTTTCAAACCGCTAAGTTCGATCTAGCGTGAACCGCGCGATACCGATTGGACAGTTAATATCTCACTTCGGTAGCCTGGTCTCTTTGCATGTCTCGTGCAAAGCCGCGGCCTCACGAGAGGGACCGGAGGGAAAGGTGGCTTTATGTATTCATTTCTCGCGAGTCTCGCGTGATGTATGAACGTATGTGGGAGCGGGTTGTTACGTCATCTTTGGCACAACGATCGAGTGCAACTGTGCAGCTGTGCCGTTCCTTGGTATACGATATAAACGGCATCGCCACTCTCGGTGGTGCCTCTACACGCGGATTCGTGTAAAATTGATACAGCTGAGATTACGGCTCCTCTTGTAAACTCACCGGGAGACAGAGGAGAACGTGGAAATCCACCGTCGGGACTTTGGAGATCTTAAATCACTCACTCGAACGCTGGGTGAATCCTCTTGCGACGAGATAGACTATACTCTCTTGAGTTAACTCTTTATCGAGTAAACGTTAGGTGTTGTGTATTTCTAATAGGACTTGAGACTGGGATAAATTTATCCTTTCTGGAATTTGTGAATTTTTCTGCTTTTTGTAGGTTTGTGCTTGGAATTTTTGGAGTTTTGATATTGATTTTGTAGTGGCTACAGGTTTGAAGTAGATGTCGAGTTGTTGAGGGGAGGTTTAGAAAAATTTGATGGAGATGATGAGATTCTTTTGGATTTGTCTACCTTGTCTTTGGGAAATTTTCTGGTTGCATCGAATGGAAGCTGCATTTTTAAGTAGGTTCTGAATTTTTGGGGGTAAGATGTATTGAAGGGTAGAAAAATCTCTTGGAAATGACGAGAGTATGAAGTGCAGCTCAGCAATTGTGAGTTCAAGATTTTAATGTCACAGACCCTAATAACAATTTTAACCCCTTGCCGTGCCATTTCTTTTGTGATTAAATGTGCAATGACTCTGAATTAATTAGTTAAATAACAATCTAAACCCTAATTTCAGATATAGTAAATGACTTAATGTAATATTGAATAGCGTAGAATTTATTTTATTTTATCAGAACCCACTGATATTTGTTATCAAATAATTTTTAGAACACTTCAAAATTGACTATTCCTTTTATCGCGTCACGAGTAGCACTCGTTATTGTCGGCAAGGGGTTAAACTTTTTCAAAATCTGTAAATCTAAGAATATCAGTAATATTAAATTACTTCCACATTGTTAAAATTACATCAGAATTCGCCGACAAATTTTCACTTCATCGATACCACCCCAAATTATTGCTTACGATCCAAAAGCTAACATCAATAAGAATAATTCTCACTAAATAAATTCCACTAAATAAATTTGCAAACTGCAATACATTTATCCATTCCCTTCTCCTATTATATCTAAACTTTCATCTAACATTTCTGCTTCGAAACGTTACAATGGCTCGATAAAGATTCATTGTGCATGAAAGCAAAGGTGTCTTCGTGGATGACAGTGACGCGTTAGCTTATTCGAGAAGTAGTACCCGGCCTCTTGGCAAAGCAAGGCGAACAGGCTGCTAATGAGACAGCTGCCCTTTTCGCGAGCGAATCGCCCATTTCGCGGGTAATAAAGCCTACGCGGTGTCGCGTCGTTAACTGCACCGTCGTGTCATAAGACGTTCCCGAGCACAAGAACACTGCGTGTGACACTCGAAGGGAAACGAGAAGATAATGATACTGTAAATCATCCCGCCTTCCGATCAGCTCCGTCGTAAAACCACGATTATGAACACCATTTGCGAATAAACGACGTTCATGCTAAAAGAGCTATCTTTTTTTTTATTTTAGAAAAGACATTATATCGTAAACTTAAATCGTTCATTTATTAATTCTTGAATATTTAATATTACAATTAGGTAATGGTATTTGGAAATTATTTTTTTTCAATTTTATGAAAGGAAAAGAGAGGATGATATTTAATGATGATGGTTTGAGACGAGGTTATTGTTTTGGATGAGAGTTTCGTTTTTTTTCTGGGTAGAAAATTGTGAGGGGGTAATTGCAGAGGTTTATGGGAGAATTGGTGGTTTCTGGAATATATTCAGGATGGTAATGGCTGAAGATTAGGTAGTTATTAATATGTTGAATGCTACCGGGCATTGGTGACATTAAATTATAGTAATTTAAAGATACATGTATTTTAATCTGTTTTATCAAGTGGCTGATAAAGATAATCAGGAGATCCTTGAATTATCTAAAAGTTAGGAATTTTGATTAATGAAATCTTCGTCTGATGTTACTAATTTTACAAAATTCCTAATAATCATGAAGCATTTATCGCTTTGAGGCTGGATATAAAATAACGATAATAAACTTCCCAAATATATGCAAAAGTTTGCTAATTTAATATTAAATACGTGAGAGAAAATAGAATTTAGACAATAAGACAAAAAATACAAATTTTTATTCTATTGAACCGGTCACTTGACCATATAAAGTACGGCTACTGTTAAATTTGTATTCCAGATCTTTTTAATAATTTTTAGTCATTTCTGTATCAACACCTAGTTATATTACAAATAAAAAAATTCGCAGAATAGAGCCACAGAAGTGTATTACGTTACTTCAAAGTCACAATGGCTCACAGACAGTTAACCCTTTGTAGTCCTATGCCAAGCTTCACTCGAGATTTTCACTTGATTTTATTTTCAAACGATTTAATATCGACTTCCCAATTCCCTAATGATTTTGTAGCATCACATAAATATCCGCCAGAATCTATAGATATTACTATCATCAAAAAAAATTAATAACCAACGACAGAAAATATGAAAAAATTAATATCATTCATCTCACTATGAAATTGTCAAAATAATTCAACCCGCAAAGGGTTAACTTAACCGAATTCCTACGTTAGAATATTTTATACTCTCCAGACGTTGCATGTCCGACAATTTCCGCTTTCTCGAAACGTTCATTCATCGATCCCGATCGTAAAAGTCGATCGACAAAATCGCGAATAATCTCCGTTTGAAAATAACAGTCATTCCGAGCTCGAAAAGCAGTCGTCGGGATCGCTTTATGTCTCTAACTATAATTCATAGGGAGTTGAAGCATACGCCAAGAACACGCAATATACCCGGTAATAATAATGCTGTTAAAGTACGCAGTTACTTTAACTATAGTTTTTCCGTGTGCCTGCCGCGAAATTACGTAGTCTACTTGCGATTTCGCGAAGGAGGAAGCTTCACGGTGCACCTCGAGAGAAGAGGATTAGATCTGAAAAGAGGAGAGAGGAAAAGTAGCCTTCGACTTTGCGGAGAAACGACGTGAAACCGCGATCTTCTTCTGCATTTCGCGGTTTAAGAATGCGCAGACGAATGCACCATAAACTGAGACAGCTACTGCTATACAAGTGCTTGCAGTTCAGGTTAAAACCTCGTGTTCCGACCTTTAGGGATTTTAGCTTTTGCTTTATGTGCATCGAGACTTCGTGACTTCAGTTTAGTTGCAACAATTTCTTTTTACTCTTCGGTTAATATCGAACTGTTTTGTTAAATCATAACTTTAGAATCATTCATCATTTGTGGCTACAGTTGTTATTTCACATTCTGCGCTATGAATTTTTCAGTAATTTTAATTATCTATCGTCTAATTTCTTTTTGAGTTATATATCTTACTGAATGACGAGGTACATGTTAATAATTTATTTGGAAGTGTAAATGAACTATAATATTTCCTATTTTAATATAGTAACAAAAAGCCACCCAATCATAAAAACGATATAAATAAAACTGCATTGATACCCGAAGAAACAGAAACTCATCGACGAAATGTGACTAAAATAGAGGAGAAAATTCAACAAAGAAATCCATCCAAATAAAATGCTCTGATCAACAGAATAAACATTTCAAAGATTCACTGTCAGAACTCTGATCACCTTTAAAAGGAACCAACCTAAATAAATAGTGCGAAAGAAACACAATCGATGGTACAAAGAGGAATAAGAGAATAAATAGAAGTCTGAATAATAGGAAAAACTAAACCCACCGAAGGTCAAGCGCGAAGGAGCACATAGGGTAGAAAGACCGAAGAAGTAGGAGGATATAAGAGGGTCGAAGGTTCACTGATCGTTCGTGTTGTGATAGGCCGCGGGCCAATAAAAGGATTAGAGGAACGAAGAAACGGACATCGCGAATGAAAGAGAAGGACACAAAACGAACAAGAATCCATCTACTCGAGGGAGAAAGAGAAAGGAAGAGAAAGAGACAGACAGAGAAAATTATGCAGAAATAGAGAGAATAAAAGAGGAGCGACAGACTTAAACATAGACGGAGAACCGCAAAAGAGAGGTAGAAGGGAGAGAAATGAATGATAGACGTTCGGACATAGACAAAAAGAGAGGATGCACATAAACGTAAGAGAGCGGTAGAGAAATGAAGAGGAAAGTACACGAAGAGAGAAAGAGAGTTAAATGCAATGAGACAAACGAAGAGAGAGAGGTAAAAAAGATGCAGAAGGGAGGGTAAAAAAGTCAATCGGACCCCTCCATTACCATACGTTATTGGCTGGCTTCGGGCCGGTCAGTGTTTGCCATAACTCCAGATAAATAAACCCCAGGGGTAGATAAATCTGCGTGCACGCCGCGGCGTGTATAATGCAAATGCAATCATGTCCACGATCCACCGGTCCCACGGACCTTAAAACTTGGACGTGGCCCCTTAAGAGCCTTGCCTATAAAGGGCACGCAACCGAACCGCGAGCGAATTTACAACTTCGGCTCGGAGCGACACGCTGTAACCCCGTGCAACCAAAAGAACAAAGAGAGACTTGCGAGAGGAACAAGGGCCATTGGTAGTAGTAATTAAGATAAGGAGAGAATCACTGGGGGAAAGGGAAAGTCTCGATTGTTTTTCTGACGTATAATGTACTTTGACGATCGTTATTGTTTAGATCTTATTGTTTCAACCTCTATGGTTTGTGGGGCTCTGGAACCTCTTCTGTTCATAGATGTTCTGCTGACTGATCTGTAGAGTTAACCCTTGGCTCTACAATGATGGGTGGCACTCATAAAAGGAGAATTTTTAATAATAGATTGAACTTGATTTTTAAAGGTTGGATTGTAAAGAATTTCGTGATGTTCAGATAAATCATGGTATTTGGCAAAGTTGAAAATTTAAGTTGGAACAATTGCGTTACCTGAAAGTTACAGGGACCCATGGAGGGTTAACGCGATGTTAATGTAGGACTAATTTCAACATCTCTTAATTCAATAACATTGTTAATGGAGTGGGACATTTTCAAGTTTTCCAAGAATTGTTAAATTGAAAATATTACTAGGTTAGAAGATGTTGAAATTAGTCGTATGGTATTTATATTGCATCAACCCTCTATGGGCCCCTTGACTTTGAGGTAACGCAAGACACCTCTAAACGTAAGGTTCAATTCTTCAAAGTTATATCTTTATCTTTGCCAAATATTATAATCTATATATTCTAATTTATTATTTAAAATTGTACTTTTACCATTTCCTAATTACGATATAATGAAACTAATCTTCTGATAGCACGAAACATTTTTTTTATTTCTAGAAATAATTCTGAGTTATTGCACTTTCAGTGACACAAGGAATCGTAGGTCAAGGGGTTAATAGTATCGTCATATCTGAATTATGAAATTAAAAATGAAAATGAAAATAAAAGAGGAAAAAGAAAATAGGCATGATCAAGTTTCAAAGAGTGGTGAACAATTTATGTTGAATAAACTAACTTGCTAATTTCCATGTTGTTGGAAGGAATGGAGAAATATAATTAAAAGTGTGGAAGGAATGAAGAATAAAAGGTATTTCGTCCGATGGGGGTATTTTATGGGATTATATCGTCGAACTGACACGGACCAATTGAAAGCTACCAAGATACAAGGAACGTCGAGCAGAAATGCACACGCGACCGGTAGGAACAGCTCCTGATCGGATCGATCGCCGGGACGATTTATGGCTAATTATCAGCCCGCCGGACGGACCCGATGAGGGCAATATGCTCTCGATTAATGTGCTGCATTGTGCAATCAGAAATGCGCTTCGATCACTGGGGCCGCCTTCTGCATCGAGCAAATTGGGTTGACTTCTTTTCTCTTTTCTCCTCCGTTTTCTTTTCCCGCTTACATTTATTGTTTTTATTTGCAACTATCCACTATAATTATAATTTCTTAACACACTAAATTAAAATATTGGATGTATTTTGCATCAGGTACCTATGTAAAATTTCAATTTGACAATTGAATTTGTTTCATATCTTGTAACTTCAGCATTTTTATCTCTTCTTGTCAATTATCATATGTGCTAGTAGCATATCAATTTTCTATGTATTTTAATGTAAAATTAAGTATTGTATTTATGTCGAAAATTGTGGTAATAAATTGTTAATCAAAATGTGAATTTCTTTTCTCTTTTCTCCTCCGTTTTCTTTTCCCGCTTACATTTATTATTTTTATTTGCAGCTATCCACTATAATTATAATTTCTTGACACACTAAATTAAAATATTGGATGTACTTTGCATCAGGTACCTATGTAAAATTTCAATTTGACAATTGAATTTGTTTCATATCTTGTGACTTCAGCATTTTTATCTCTTCTTGTCAATTATCATATGTGCTAGTAGCATATCAATTTTCTATGTATTTTAATGTAAAATTAAGTATTGTATTTATGTCGAAAATTGTGGAAATAAATTGTTAATCAAAATGTGAATTTTTTTTATTCCCCTTTCTTTTAACTTTTTTACTTTCGTTCTATGTATGTTCAGTCTGGTAGAATTTTGTTTATGCGTTTTTCTCTTTCTTCGCGTCTCTGAGTTCGGTTCTTTTACGATGAAAGAGAGATAGAATTTTAACGATGACTCGAGAGATCGAGGTCGGAACCCCGCGTACCGTTTAAAGTTTAAGCGATGCGTTCGGCAAGAGACCGCCGTGAGAATGAACGAAAGCGAGAGCAACGTGGACGTGACATTTATCCGCTTTAATGCGAGAGAAAACGCCAGTTCGTTCGCTTCCGTTTCGCATTCGCGAAAAGAATGCAGCTTAATGCGCCGGGAAGGCGCGGTCTTTACTCTGTTCGAAAGTGACGAGAAAACTGGAATGACGACGGATAACGAAAGGTTAATTGACCCTCTGTGAACCATTGACTCTGGTGTAATGCAGGCGACTTTCATTCGAATGTTTACTTCTTTAGTAACAATAATCGCGAATTCAAAGAGACTCTGCAACACATGAAATTTTATTTTAGTTTCCATTCTTCAACAATTTTCTTTCAGCCTACGCTCAATACTCTTTTATAAAGAACGACATATTCGACTAGATGATGTGTTTAAAATTCCATGGTTTTTTGGAAAAATATAAAAGAAATAAAAAATGAAGTACTTCACTTTAAGAAACTCTATAATACCATACGATATTTATGAAATATTTCACCTACTAATTTCAATTTTAATTCACATCATCTTATACTAAACATTCTTAATTTTCAAATGTTTCAATATGCACACAAGTTTCAAAAAAACATCACTCCAACTTAACATTCCCCTTAATGAAACTAAATACAAGCCATAAAACTAAACCAAACTAAATACGAATCAAATAAAACTAAATATTCCGTCAATTTTTCACCGTTCTCATCGCCATGGTTCCCATCATCAACACTAGATTTTTGGGCGGGAAATCTGTTGCACTGTAATATATTAAATGAAGTCTTTGAAGAGAGAGACATCAAGTGTCAAATACAGTAATTCGTTAATTAACTTATATTATAAAATGCACATAAAATATCTACTATACAGCTATTCTATAAATTTGAGAAATCGTTATGAAAAAAGTAAGAGCCCATCAAATAGACGTTGAACCCCATACCGAAGCTTGATCCTCAACGATCCACGTATAAATCCCGACGACTCTCATGCACACCATACTCTCGATAATCGCGTTTCGATTCCACAATTAAAACAAATATCGTCGATCAATTGATTTATCGTCATCATTGTTGAAAATGTAAGGTCTTACAAGAGAGCCCGTTTAGCCGGTATATTAATGACGATCTTCCACGAAGCCGTATGGTACAACATGCTCGAACGTTATGTACACCATAATGACGAGAATCATGATCGTACTAATGCACATAATTAAGCCCCGCATCGATTCCGTGCATGTTAGTGATAACATGTCGTTCGTGCATTAGATTCTCGACCCGTGCAGAATCTTCTGTGTACGGGGAATCGGTATAAACGATCGGCAGAGATCATCCTTTACGTCTACACGTCGATGAACATCGTACGATAACGAGAACTCACGACGTTATTTATCCGATAATGCGACATTTTTTCACTGGCTCCCCTTAATGCCGATCGATGCTCGTGCAATTTCTTGCACTTCGATTTTCGGTTTTATTGCGGGCTTTAATCAAACGGGGGTTGTACGACGCAGTTGGATGTTTAAGGGATTGGTCGTTGCACGATGTGCTATGGTGTACGTCATTTGTTTAGGTTTATTTAGACTTGAGGAAAGCAGTAACGTTAGAATATATTGAATGATTTGTTATCAGGGGATGAGGATTCATGGGGATGTTTATAGAAATTTTAATTCTAAGGGTGATTTATAATTGTGATTAAATTGGAGGTGTTAATACTACTTTTAGCATTGTGTTATGCAATACGGTGTGCAAAAGAATAAGTGAAGTGACGTAACACTAAGATTTTAAATTCTGTTACTTTGGTTGTAATAAACATTTTCAATGTGAATGACACACTACTGTTATCTGCTTAATTATACTTCAATCTGTTCTGAGTTGCCATTAAAACAGTTGTAAAGATAGATTGTGCAATGTTTTTTGTTGCTTAACTATGAATTCTTTTAAATATGTGTCGTCTGTGTAAGTTGTTTTAAATTAAAAGTAGATGGTAATTTTCTGATTACAAAAAATGAAAGTATGGAAAATGCAGAATTAAAATATTAATAAAAGCAAAATTTAGCAGACTGGTTATCAATTTTTTTTCATTGAAGAATTCTTTTTTAATGTATGTTGAAGATAATTAAGTTCTCATTAGATACAATGTCATTGGGCGTGATATCGATGAGGTTCGATGACAGAGGAAATTTCTGAGGAAGCGAAGACAGGGTGAAACGAATTGCTCGACGATCTCTCATTAAATCGCAGCCTCGAGCTAGATGATAATTACATTATTCTGCGATAACATCTCGATAAGAACGTGATTCAAAATATAGCCAATGTCAGTGTCGTGGGAAAAGTTTAGTTTACTATTCGCTGGTATCTTTTAAAAATTGTGAAGTTCACTCTTGACATTTATCTCGCACGGAGATGGTACTTTTATCCTCTAAATTTAAATTTTCTTTATGACTATAATTTGAAATTTTTAAACCAAATTGAATTCAATTTCGAAATTTTCGAAAATTCGTGTGTCCCTTCAGTCTTCATTAATTTTCACTTCTGCCTTCAATTGAGTCGTCTCAATTTTCGATTTCACTTAATTTCACATCGACTCGAAACTACTATTAGAAATAAACAATTAAATTTCCTAATTTCTCTAAAAATTCACTGCCATCAGATTTCATTACTTCTCACTTCTGCATCAATTGAACTCACTGAATGAAAAATTGTATTTAAGTTTAACTTTACCTCTAAAAATTATTTAAATTCACCTCAGCAAAAATTGAAGATTAATTAGGAATAATAATTTCTCGATACTTTCTCACCTTGGGCAAACTTCATTCGACAGAAACTCAGGTACTGAAAACCATCTATGGATTCTTACCTGCAACAGAAAAAGAAACAAATCTGGTTAGATAAAGAAAATAGAGGCGAGTCTCGGTGTACTTAAAACATCGTTGCACAACGTTTTATCATAGAAAAGATAACAACAAAGTACGTCATTCCGGGCAGATTAGAACTTAAGAAATGACAGGAGATATTTCTGGCGCAACATAATCTCCTCAGAGATCAGTCGTTACATTAAAACTTCCTATCGGGAAAATATTCGCTGCTGTAAAAAGTTACGAGGAACTTAACTCAGATAAAAATAATAGGAAATATTTCACAAAACTGTAAAGTTGAGAATCTAAGAAGAGTTTGTAATGAGCAAATCTAAAAAGAATTCTTTTCCATCGAACAAAAAAGATAGAATTCTTTTCGATCATTAACGCAATCTAAGCCGGGAATTTTCCAACATTACTTCGTCTAACGTCAAACGAATACAATTCGAATTTAAACGTCGAAGGAAGAATTCCTTTGGGAGGAAAAATGCCGGGAAATTCCATGGATCGTCATTCAGCGGGAGGATAAAAAAGAATTGTATTTTCTTATTGCACATCCAAGAAATTCTCTATTATACTTATGGCGCAACTAATCATTCCTATAATTGTAATTAGCTTATTAAATTCTGTTAATAAATAAGTACACACTGTCAGTGTCGCGTTGAATGAAATATGTGAATGTTAATGCACCGAGGACGTTTCTGATTATTCATACGATATTTTCTTCGTCCATTGTGTATCAATGTTATTTGCATATTGTTCTGAGATAATTTTTGTTATGTAACGTTGTCTATATACCACGGTGTGGTTAATTCCCTGTGACTCATTGTGACTTTTATGTACGGTGTATCTGAGTTTTTACATATTTTTTTTTTCTTTTATCAGTTAGCATCGTTGTGACTTCAAAGTAACAGTATAATTACAGGAGTAACATTAAAATAATTTGTTCTGAACGGTTAATTGTTTTCTGACTGTGTCATTATAATGGGTCCGTGTTTTTGTGTCATCATTCCACTTTTTATCACTGCTCATCAATAAAATTGAAGGAAGCTAATTTACACTTAGATTACACCTTTACTTACTCACATTTATTTATGTGTCTCTAACATTTTTCCATTTTCCTTCTAGCAATTTTCTACAATTTAATTAATTAACAATCGAAGGAAATGGAATTCAGAAATTTCCAAATTTTCCAGGAATTATTAAACAGAAAATAACAATCGGTTACAAAACGGCTAAATTATTTCGGTAATATTAATATTGCAATCAATTATGCAAAATGCTAAGAATCAGAGAGACTCTGATATTTTCGGAATTAACTTAAAGTTATTCCTCACGCTATTAAAATAGAAATCGTAAGGCAAGGGGTTAATTAATGATCTATTAGAAGAATTGCTGTTTGAAAAAAATTAAATGAGTCGATGGAGTTTCTTAATACAGGTATTCTACAAATCAATAACCTTTTTTGAACTAATTACAACTATCTTGTACAAAAAGAAATAGAAAAAATAATAGAGTAATATTCTCGAAAAAATTCAAGTTGCAATAAATCATGCAGTTACTAACAATTTTCCTTTACAGGACAAAGGTTTGACACGCAGTTGATGAAGAAAGCAATAAATTCCATATAAAGAGAAACACGTGACAGGTGCAAAGGACGCCTGTTTAGTCATACCGACACAGCATTTTTTAATTAAAGACTCATCATGGAACACTCCGACGCATTCGTTCGTCGTTACGGTTCTCGGGAATTTCTTTGAGGAATTGGCAGCACGTTGACCAAGAGGAAGAGCTGTCGTAGAGGAAAAGATCAAGCCATGAATTTCTTTTGTCCAGTTACTGTTGCGCTCTGGATGATCGACAGGTGAAACGACTTTGTTCGATCTAGATTTGAAATTTCGTTTAGGTCAAACTGACTGTATTCTTCGATACACAAAGACCGATAGGATACAAAATGGACGACTGAGGACCTTACATCCATCTTGTCGATTCAACGAGACTAATAATGGCTTGTCTGACGACTGGAGAAAAGGAGGACGTCGAAATACAAAACACGTTGATTGCACCGAGGAAATTAGTTAATAGGAAGAAACAAAAATGTGTGCCTCACATACTACTGAAGGCCCTTTTTGCACTGCATTCGACACAAAACTCTGCTATAAGTAGTTGAAAATAGTTATTGAAAGAAAACTATGAAATTTAACACAAAGAATATTCCCTTTTCGCCAAATAACATTCCCTAAATGGTACACTTTTCACTAATAAATAATTACTAAAAGAATATATTCTAACCCAAAGTCTTTTTGGTTTAATATTAGTCGGTTTGTCTATTTTATTTGGAAACTAGTATTTGAAGTGAATTTTAAATTACTAATACCACTTAAGTGAAATTTTCCAATGATTCTAACAGATTTAATCTTAACCCCCTTAACCCTTTCGCACCGGGCGGGACATGTGGTGTCCCAGTCTGAAAAATTTTTGATATTACGACTGGGACAACATATGTCCCAATTACTGAAAAACATTTAGAACAGAAAATAACGCCAAGTTGGGCCTCCAAACTGATTCTAAGGCCGTCTCAATCGTTCTGAGTCCATAAATTTCTCATCTCGATCGTCCCCGATCTAATCAAGCAAGCGACAACTGTTAAGGTTGCTCAGTTTTAGACATAAAATTTATTTTATCTAATAATCGCTTGAAGAAGAAATAACTGGTCCCGGCAATGGGGCGCACTCGGACTGGATTTGTCCCCGTATTGAAAGGGTTAAATGAAAATCCTTAAATCCAGGTAAACCACTTCACCAAATTCTTCTACTTTCTCAACAATAATGTCTAACATTTACCACTAAAGACGAATCGTTACCATAACATAAATACCAGGGTATACGATAACCAAGAGCAAGTCTCGAGTTCTCCCACGTTTAATTTGAAATTTAATTTAAGATCTCACCAACTTCCCGATTAATTTCCTACCCAGACAGCCGGGCAAACATCCACCTTACCGTGGAACATTCTAAATCGATGTAACGATATTTCGAGAACCATTAGGAGAGAAGCTCTCTTCACGAGCTGAGCAACGAGATAAACGAGCTACACGAGCGACGGAGTGAGGAGATGAGAAACACAACGAAGAAAGACAAGGGAATGATACCAAAAGGAATGAGATAGAGAAACAGATGAAGTAAGAAGAGCAAAAGGGAGATAGATAGAGTGAAGAAGACAGAATGAAAGAGAAAGAGAGATAAGTGGTGAGAAAGTGGAGGGAACCATGCAGCATTAAATTGGGATTAGCCGTTGGTAGAGACGGCTGTAAGTACAGGAGGTTGAAGATCAGCACGGCGACAAAGCTTTGCCTTTGGTAACCCCTGATGGCCATTGCGGCACCGTGGACGTGAAAGAGAAGACAACGAGCATCAAGATCGCGACGTGTGTGGTCGCCTTTAAGGACGACTCGAAACGCGCCACGTCCTCTGATCATCGGGAGTATGAGCACTCCGGAAAGATTCGATCGCTCGTATTCTTTCTGATCTTACAGTCGCCTTTTTTCTCCTCTCATTATCGGAGCAAGAGATATGTGACTGGCTCTCTTCTTGCAGTTCGGACGCTGCTATGCGCGAGATTGAGAATCATGCAGGAATGCTGACATTGGTCCTCGGTTGTTTTTTTTCATTGGAACCATAGACAATGGGGTTGATGGAAGGTTAAAGAAGAAATTAATTGTGCTTTGAAAGTTAGTACGATAAATTAGAAAAAGAAAATTGTATTGAACTTGTTGGCTGCAAAATATTGAGGATAAACTTCAACAAGTGTGGCTGTTGAGGATTTATACTCTAAAAATGTAGGGGAGGGTGGGGCAAAGTGGGCCCCTTCAGCAAAAAATAGTCATATCTTTATTCTTTTGGGCTCCAAAATTTTAAGGGGCCCACTTTGCCCCACCCGCCCCTATGTAAGTTTTATTTACTATTTGGTAGAAGGAGTTAAAGAATCAAGAGTATTGTGAAATTGCATCTAAAATGATTGAAGTACAGTAATCCCTGGATAAATGCACAAGAGATTTCCCTGGATAAATGCATCGCGGCCATCCCCTCCACATAGGGGGATCCCCCTCGGTCGAACCTCGACGTCCGACGACGAGGCAGTGTAATATGATATTATCGGAACGTGTCGGTGACGCAATACTAATTGGAGACTTGAAATTTTCCATTTTTTATTTTTTTTTGTTAAGAACTTCGCTAACGTATTTGTGACAATTTTCTGATTAAAATGATACCAAACAAGACATAGTTTGAGCAATATTTACTTAATATTTAATTCGTTTACTTTCTATTTAAGTAACTCAAACATATCGTGTTTGGTATCATTTTAATCAGAAACAAGTCACAAATACATAATCGAAGGTTTCAAAACAAAAGAATCAAAAATGGAAAAATTCCATCCTCCGATTAGTATTGCGTCACCGATACGTTAGGGCCGGTCCCCCTGTGCGTTGGGCCTCTCTGTCTGTTCTACCGTCTGTCCTTTTCTAAGCTCACGCTCGGCTGGAGCCTGAACGTAAACACAAAATAGAAACCACCACTTCGTAACTGCACTGTTTCGGTCCCGAATTCAGTGCATTTATCCAGGATTTACTGTATATGGAAATTTTGTGTATCTTAACCAGGAGTGTGTACACCCAATTTTTAAAAGCACGGTGTGTACACTGGGCCTTTGAGGGAACAGTCGGGTTTACAAGGTTTTCTCGACTTCAGAAAAATCTGCAAAAATTCTGAGATACTTATTGGAGTGTCTACTATGTGGCCCAGTAGTTTCTTAAAGTCAGGAATTTAAAACTATTATTTTTAAAAATGCAGAATGTTGCAAAATGTTAGAGAGAAATTTGAAGTACAAATTTTGACTGTTCCTTAAAAGACCCAGTATACACTCGCCGGGTTAAAATTGAACCTCGAGAGGCTAAAGATGAAAGTTCCAAGATGGAAGACATAAAGGAAGAAGAGCAAACAATGAAAACTAAAAAGTGCACGTATGACGACTCTGTAATTAGTTTCTCATAGTCTATTCTTAGCCTCTGTTATCTGGAAGTTCTATGGAATCTTTCTTATCAAGTCGTTTAGATATTAAACAATGAAGAATATTGTAAATTGCATCTAAAATGATTGAAGTATATGGAAACTTTGAGCATTGTAAAATTGAACCTCGAAAGGCTAAAGATGAAAGTTCTAAGATGGAAGACATAAAGGAAGAAGAGCAAACAATGAAAACTAAAAAGTGCACGTATGACGACTCTGTAATTAGTTTCTCATAGTCTATTCTTAGCTTCTGCTATCTGGAAGTTCTATGAAATCTTTCTTATCACGTCGCCTAGATGGCTGATAAACGAAGTCTCCGATAAGACAGGCGTGTCTGCTGACTTCTAAGTACGAGGCGCAGCTGAAGGTGTGGTCATCGAAAATCTTCGACACCATGGCCGGTATCGAGATTCGATCAAAGACAATACTTCCATCGTGAAAGAACGAAACGGGCTGCCGTGTTGATCAGGTAAAACGGTTTAGCACGAGTCGTGGGCCGCTTTCGACTAACCGCGAGTTTTACGACTCGCGATTGTATCACTGCATTATTTAACGTACCTCGGGAGTTAGTTAATTCGATAGTTTTCTGGATCGATGTGTTCTGCTGGAACACTTCGCAACTTCCGTATCATAATAATTTTACACGATTTTATTCCAGTGCACCTGACAATTTATGTTCTAGATATTTCCTTCTAATCCTAATACGTTCGGGACAAAAACTTTCCGGTACGATTAGAACGAGTAGACCTTTCTATTTGTTTAATCACAATTGAAAATCACAAGTGATCAACGAAGCTAGTATTTCGTTGGGAATATATAATTATTGGATTGGGTGGTACATTGGTTCTTTTTTTTCATTGGAAACAAATTTCATTGGAACCATCTTGTTATTTAGAATTTTGACGAAGTGGACGTGAAAAAAGATTATCATCACGGAAGGGGATGCTGACGACGTGTCGATTTATTAAATCTTAGATGTCAACCCCTTAGCCTATAATTACGTGTGGGATTCGCAATGCCGAAAATGGAATAAAAAATTTTGAAGTCTTCTAAAAACTATTAAATTGACAATAACAGCCAGTCACAAAACGATTTCGTTATTTCTATACCAATTTTAGAAATTGATTTTGAGTCTTGGCACGCCCCGTCAGAAAAGAAATTGTAGGTCAAGGGGTTAAGCTACTTATGGCAAGTACGGTTGCATGGATGGGTCGCCGCCACTCTTTTTCACGAACCTACATTCTTTATAAATTGTAATACCTATAAAGAATAAAGTATTTCACCTGCATGGAACGAATAAAAGTTCATTTTTTATGGACACCGAATACAGTCACCCATGGTAATGAAAGTGTGCAAAAGAAGCAACCATAATATTACTTCTCATCGAATACTCCCTTAAAGTAGAATTTGATCCACCATCATCTTCAATTCCGCGCGCAAATTCCAAATAAAAATCCTTAACAAGCTCAATGATCACAGTCTCACCGAAGACGAAAGACCAAGCCCCATCCCCCATCCTCACCCCTCTAATAAAACCCTCACGAAATTAATTCCAAAAGGGTCATTGTAACCCGTCGAAAAGTACATCTTTCGTTCTCCCTTAGCATCGTATCCCGCAAAACGAAGCACCGGTCGAATCCTCGACACCTGCAACCGAGCACATTCCAATATCCGATCCACGTGACTTCCTAACAACCATGGAGTCAGTGCACCGATATTTCATCCCGACCAAGGAATTCCGGTCAGACAGACGAAAGGTGGGCATTCGCATTAATGCAGATCGCTTCGGGTCGTTGGAGCACAGAATAACGACGAGACGTGGAAGAAATGGAAGCCGGGAGGGGTTGCTTGGAAGCCCCCGGCGCGATTAATGCCGATTAAAAAGGCAAAAGTCCCGCCTCTGATCATTACGCCGATGGAACCGACGGCGCTGGTAATTCCGTGCTCGAAGTAAGGTAGCCGTTGCGACCCCTCTTATTCCACTCCTTTTTTTTTTATCGTCTCCCTACCCTCTTCCAGCCCTTTTTTCGCTCTTACTCTGCCACTCTTTTGCCTCCTTCTTCTTCGTTCTCCTCTTTACTCTCATTCTACCACCGATCTCTTTTTTTTTCTCTTCTGCTGATCCCAACTGACGTCGATGCTGTTGGGGGCCCCCTCGAGGGGGGCGACGAGTAATTACTTCTAGTCCGGCGCTGAGCTTCGCCGGCGGTTCGATAGCCAAACTTATAATTTAATGGTTAATTATATAAGGAGTCCCCCGCGATTCGGCGGAGCCACTGGGCGGACGCGGTGACGTGCAGGAATGCCTGCGCCTTTGCTGATCGGGTAGAATACGGGAGGACTCGTTTTCCAGGTCTCCTCTGTCTGCCCTCTCTATCTTGCTTCGGTGTTGCTTATAAAACTTGCGGCGGACGAGTGGAGATGGGCTTTTTTCATTCTTTGCAATGCGAGGTTTACCGGTGCCCCTGGTATTTCCATTTTCGGGGGCCGACCTCGATTAGTTCTTTAATTGGATTGCGTTTAAGGTGAATGCAGTTGGAATCGAGGATTACGAGGGAGATTTTAGAAATGGGGAGGTTTGTTGATATTTTGTGACTGGTCGATTGCTTCATCGGGGATGAGAGGGTGCGTTTTTTATGAGTTTGGTTGGAATTTTTTTTATGGTCGATGAAGGGGATATGAGTAGTTTTTTTTTAAATTCAAAGTTAGATATTAAAATTGTGTTCAATGTATTGTAGCAAGATGATGGAAATTCATTAGGTAAATTGTTAACTACAGGGGTTATCAACACAGTGCCTTATGATTTCTTTCGTGACGGAACGCGCAATAATTTAGAATTAATTGTTGGAATAATATACTATCACTGATTTCCTATTGATATTTTCAATTTAACTGTTTTCTAAAAACATAAAAATTTTCTATTCCATTTACCACGTTACGTGTGTCACACATCATTGTAAGGCAAGGGGTTGAAAGTATGCTTATCGTTGAACAGTACGCGATTATTTCTTGGAAAAAGTAAAACTGATATTTAAAAGAAACCCACGAGGAAAATAAAATAAATTACGGAGAGATTCGAAACACGGAGATAAAGCGAGAGCACTTGAACTCCCTGAAAACCAGATTTCAAATTACAACTCCCTATTGCATTAATTCTCGTGTTATTTGAAATTACCATTTAATTCAAGCGACGGCTGCAATAAATATTCTCTTTTCTCGGTTCAACTGATACGAGACCACGACAGGTGCAACACCGACAGAGTAATTTCTTAAATAAATTCTATTCGTCGACGCAGTTGAACCGGTCAGGTTCATTGGGTTCTACGCAACCGACAACTTATCCGATACTAATCAGGGCGTAACTGCTGCCATTTTCCTTAAATCCTTCCAACGACCGATAACCCAAGGAAAACGAATTCCCGCATACTTATCCTATGCAACTTTAATTTTTCCACTAACCTTGTACTTTCCAAAAGATCAATCATCGAATAAAAAAAAGTATCAAGACAAGATACATAAACCGACGAAATAATTACCAAAGATAAGATGATAGGACCTATCTAAAATTATCGATAAACGAATCAGGGCATAACTGCTACCATTTTCCTTAAATCCTTCCAACGTCCCATAACTCAAGAAAAACGTCTTCCCACATACTTATCGTATTTAATTTTTCCACTAACCTTGTACTTTCCAAAAGCTCAATCATCAAATAAAAATAAAAGAGTATCAAGACAAGATAGATAAACCGACGAAATAATTACCAAAGATAAGATGATAGGACCTATCTAAAATTATCGATAAACGAATCAGGGCATAACTGCTGCCATTTTCCTTAAATCCTTCCAACGTCCCATAATCCAAGAAAAACGAATTCCCATATACTTATCGTATTTAATTTTTCCACTAACCTTGTACTTTCCAAAAGCTCAATCATCGAATGAAAAAGAGTATCACGACAAGATACATAAAGTGATGAAATAATTGGAAAAGATAAGATGATTATGGTAGGACCTGTCTAAAATTATCGATGAACGATCAAACCGATCAGATTTAGTCACCGATGGTTGCATGAATATATATAACCAGCAATTCAGCCTCATTTTTATATGAAACCATGAGTGATTGATATGTATAACACCGGGCTATTATACGTTATGAATATTGATAAGCAATACGAATAACGCCATGAATATTTAACCCATGTCAATTTCAAACGGGCCCGAGAGTTCAGCCATGATTTTTATCAAGCTGACGGTATTACGTTGAACATTTTTCCATAAATAATGCGACAAAGACGAAGTGTATGGAGCCATTGAGCATGGCGTGTGTGTTGCTCCCGTTCCATTATGTGGAAAACGATCTCGCCTGGGAAAGGGATCGTTGAAACGAGTCACGCTTAATAAAATTAATGCGAGGCCAATTCGAGTCACGAATCACCGAACCGACGAAATAAATTTAATCTGCTTCGACGGTGCGCTCCTTTCGTTATAGGCAGATTGTTCACGTTCCGAGAATAATAAATTCGCGGACGTGGATGCAGCAGGCTAAATTGCAGCCTCTGAGGGAGCGCGCTTGTAAGAGACACTTGCAATGCAGTTTCTTAGACGACGTTTATGCATGCATCGTATACTATAAATCTAAAACTCCCATCAAAATTGTGACGTCGATGGAAATGAAAATTGTGGAGCAGGAATTTTATCATGATTTGATTTCTCAATATTGGCGATCGCTGTTTCTGAATTTTTAAATAATTGGAGTTTTATCGGTGAAACGATTTTTGATAAGTTTTCGTATCTAAAATATTCAGTGAATGTATAAGTAAGTATATACTAGTATATACTAGTATTCAGTATATCACTCAATTTTACTATTTACCTTTAACTTTTTAAATTGATAAACCATTGGATGGGCAATCGTGCGAATGATTTTTTAAATTGTTGCATTGATTATTTTCAAGCGTTAGTACAAAGATTCTTCTAAGTGTGATTTTACTATTGCCAGCTTTACTTTTCGTAAACCCATGGGACAACGTTTAACCGAATAAATTGAAGAAAGTCATGGTGGGTGAATTTAAAAAATAGATGTCCGGCAGGTGAATCCAAAGATTCCAGAATGAACCTGTAAGTCGTTCCGCGTCCTCGCACAACAGGCGTGTCTCCTCGTAATCGATAGAAGCCTCGAGATATCGAATGGATTACATTTGCAATTTTTTGTCCTCCTAACCACCTCAAATGCTGCACCGATGCTCGGTTGTCATTGAACTGTTTTATTCAATTTGGCGTTGCAGCACAGTTTTCAATTAATTTACCATTAATAAACGTGTATTCAATATCTCTTTAATTACTTACTACCATTAATGTTACATATTTCTACAGCAAATATTAATCATAGAGAAAATTGATTAGATGTAATCCATTTATATACCACGAACTTATCTTGTGGTAAAAGCAGGTACATATTTTTAAAATTTTTCTAATTTAGCAATATAATGTCTTTGAACCCTCTATAAATATAAAATCACTAAGTATTATTATATCATTACATTAAAATATATTAAATTAATACTTTACACATACTTTAAATGTGGATAAGACGATTACTTAATCAATTTATATAAGATGGACTGTGGTTCCTTTACAAGCTAGAAAAATATTCATAAAAAAATAAGAAACCAGGTATTTTGTCTATTTTTATAGTTTTACTGTTGCAATAACATTACGAAAACGAAGATCGCCAAACAATTCACAGACTCCACCTAATTACAAGCTAACAGCTACTGAATTACGACTGCATGGACGTCAGAAAACAATAACAATTTAACCAGCACAAAGTACATTATCCTACAAGGAACAACAGCCATCGATAATAGTTCTCACACTGAGAGTTCTCATCCACGAAAGTAGCATACAGAGAGAGTCCTCATTTTATTGTCAACCACCCAGAATTAATCTACCATCGAGCACTTTCACGTACCACCATTATTTCCAAAAGGGATACCATTCTCATCAAGTGCTTCAGAAACCTCTTACAAAGTGGCTCGATCTCACTACGATATCATCGTCTCTTCTTATCTCTTTCTCCATGAGAAACCGAAACGGAGAAGAGGCGAAACAACAGCCTCTATGGGAACGTCTAATCACCATATAACCCCTCCAGTTATTCCACGAATAATTGCGTCGACTTTAGAGTGCTAAATTACCACCTATTAACGCTCCTTCGCGAAAGGAAAAATTGACATCGTGCCGTCTCGCATCTGAATCCATTGCGGATTCATCGTATGCTTTCGTAATACGAAGAAAAGGGTTTCCACTTTAATAACGCGATTAAATAAATCGACCTGACACGACGGAGACACGAGCGCGCCTACATGATTTAATAAGATCCTGAAAACAGTCGGTACGAGGTGAGAAACGTCAGTGAGGATCGCGGTTAACGTCCTGGTATAATTAATTACATCGGCTTTTCTCGAAGCTCGCCGCTGAGCCGACGGTGGTTGCTAGAATTTATGAAGCTTCCTCCGCTTTCTCCGCCATTACGCAAATCACTGCGTAAAAAATGCGTGTAGACTAGTTTAGAAAATTGGTGTGCACAGTATGAAAAGTATTGAGATACTTTTATGATTTTATAGAAACTTATTATTGATTTTGTAATAAGGCGCCGTGTGCGTGATCAGAGACTGGATGGAGATAGTTAAGAAAAAATATTTGCTGCAAATCTAAGTAGCAAGTAGAAATCTTTTGTTTTATGCACTTTAATTTAATTACTAGGGCTATTTTTCCTTGGATCTATTGTTTAGAAGGGTTCCAGATCATCAAAGGTGTGATACATTAACCCTTTGCAGTCCTATGCAGAGCTACACTCGACAAAGATTTTTACTTCATTTTATTTTCTAACGATTGAATATCGACTATCTTTAATAACAATTTTGTAATATCATATAAATGTCTGTCAGAATTTATAGATATTACTATGATTAAAAAGGTATTATTAACCAACGATAGAAAATATTGGGAATTAATTTCATTTAGGTCATTACAAAATTAACAAAATAATTCGGACCGCAAAGGGTTACAACTTGAACTATTGGCGATAAAGTTATAGTAATAAAATATATTTAATAAGTACATTGAAGGAGGAAGAATCAAGAGATAAAAAAAGATCATTACCCATATAAAGAAGAATTTTTCTAACAAGTTAGGCACCAGTCATTTTTACTGCCTTAGCACTTCTAGTACTAATTAATAATTCGTCACATATTAAAAATACCTTGAAAGCAAATGAATTATATACGTTTCAACTCGAAAGATTCTTTTTTCATTTAACCTTAAAATTGCCCGATTAGTCAACCACGAATGATTTTACCTCGCCAGGAAAAGGGCACGCGTATCACTTCGAACAGCAAACACCGATATAATGATAAAATTGCACGGCAGCCAGTAAATAAAGAAACGCCTGTCGGCCAGTGGATTCTAATTAATCGTCGCCGAGGGAAAAATTCGAGTCCTCCTGGAAAGATGGAGAGGAGTCCTCGCGTGGAAATCAGCCGGCGTTGTGTTGTCGGTGAGCGGGAGCGACTGTTATTTCTGCGTTATGAATAATGCATTCGCGATTGGCACTGCTGATACAGAAACGGGTATATATAATTATGATCGGCGCGGGTGCCGTGATAATTGCGAGGAACGCGAGGAGAGATTCTGTGATTCGGGGTTGAGCAATGCTCTGGCGCCCTTTGTCGACCTCCGTCGCGAGAGAGCAAACGGAGAGAATAATGGAGAACGGAAGATGGAGATCAGAAAACAAGAAGATCTAGAAGAATAAAAATAGAGAGGGAATGAAATATTCCGGGAGAGGGAGAGAAATGCATAAACAGATGGAGGTTTTAACTTTAACTTAATTTTTAATTTTAACTTTAACTTAATCTGGAATGAGAACACAATGGAGAACGCAATTTGAAGGGAAAATCAGGCAATGTGGACGAAGAAAAATTAAAAAACAATAAAGATTCTCAGCAAAGGAGAGAAATAGAGACATTGATATATGAAAATCTAATCAGACAGAGATATTAGAAATGTGAAAATGCAATGGAGAACGGAAGATGGAGAACGGAAGGTCATGCAATGCGGAGGAAGAAAGATTCTCAGCAAAGGTGAGAAATAGAGACATTGACAAATGAAGACCTAATCAGACAGAGACATTAAAAAAGTGAATATGCAATGAAGAAAAGGTTATGCAATGCAGAGGAAGAGATATTGAAAAACAATGAATGATTCTTGCCGAAGGAGAGAAACTGAGAGAATGAAAAATGAATATCTAAAGGACAGGCAAAAAGAAAAAAAGAGAGCAATGGAGAACAGCAATTGAGACGGAAGTAGAATGTTGGTTGAGAGAAAGAAGAGAACCAGAAATTAAAAGGTGTAGATCAAAGAAGACAGAGATGACGAAAAAAAAGAAACCGAGAGTCTAAAGGAAGCAGAAAAAATGAAAGATCTTCAGCACGCAATCCCAATTACTGTAAAAATACTTTGGACCCAGCTAAATCGTTCGTTTCGAGGCACGTAGATTGCACGTTCCGTAATTCGGTGAGTCGGTCGACTTTAAATTAGTCCCGCAAAATTAGAGTAGCTTAAATTTTACTAGAAATTTGCAAATTCTCGTTCTCTTCCCGTCTCTTCTCGTCTCCACTATCAATACCAACAACATTTATTTAATCGCCACTCCTTCATGATTAAAAGAATCTAGAAAATTATAAAATACCAGAAGCAATCAATCATCGCCCATATCATTAACAAAATAAAATACAGCAATGATTTTACAGAAAACCAAGCAACTCACCGCACCTCTCGAATTTCGGAAAAAATAAGAGCATTATCAAACCGCGGTCAGTAAGCATCGTAAATAATTTCCAAACTCCTCAGGTACGCTCTAATGAAAGTTCTCCGAAAGGGCGCCATGAACCCGATCGTCGAGGGACGATCGTAAAAAGATAATGAAGAAAGGCCGCGGGTGTATCCGAATAAATCGAGGGGCCGTTAAATGGGAAGCCGAAATGCCCTAATTGTCGATACAGGGACCCCCTATTGGCCTCGCGGTACGTATAATTACACGAGAATGACTCGGCGCGACTCTTCGAGCTCTTCTCGTTCTTATCGCTTCCTCTCCATGGCCCTCTTCGATCCGGCCCAAGTCATTTAATCCCATGACGACGACGAGAGGTTCTGACCTCCGCCTCGGTAAGGTATCCGAGTCATTTTGCGGATCATAGTCCTCCTCTCTTCGGCGCCGGCCAGCTTTGGACTCCGAGAGAAAGCTCTTCTGCGTTTGATTCTTCCGCGATTGTGCACCTTTATCTTGATATCGTTTATTAATTTAAACGATCGATTATGCGAGCTATGACTGAGCAGGACTCTTCGATTCGAAAGTTAATCTCTATGAGTTTTTCGGACGTTGTTGTTTGTAATCGTGTTTCTTTCGGAACGTTTTATTGGAATTTTAATTGATGGGTAATTCATTGGAATTGTAGAGATGGGTGAATGATTTGATTAAGTATTGTTGGAGCTGAGATTGAGTAAAACTTAAGAATTAATTCCTTAGCGGCTAAGGAGCCCTTAAAATTCAAGTTACAATTCCATCATTAACCCTTTGGCCTGCGATTTCTTTTCCGACTCAGATTGCAGTGATTCAAAATTTCTGTAATGAAAAATTCTCACTAATTTCTGATATTTCATATAAATGAAATAAATATTAATACTATAGAAATAATGAGACCATTTTGCGACCGGCTGATATTTTCAATTTAATAGTTTCTAAAGAACTTGAAAATTTCCTGTTCCATTTTCCACGCCATGAGTGTTACACATTGTTGTAGGCTAAGCCTTAGCCTACTATACTATTAATTCAGTACTATACTATTAAGTCAGTTATACGAAATATCAGAAATCGGTGAGAGTTGTTAATTTTGGAAATTATTTTTAATTCATTGCACGTTGAGTCAGAGGAGAAATCGTAGTCCAAAGACTTAATGATGGAATTCTAACTAGAATTTAGATGCTATGGTGGACATTGAAGTAAAACAATCCTATGCAAAGTAACTATACCAAAAAGTGAAGGAGGAAAATGAGCAACTTCCACCTACAATTCCAAACACGAAATTAATTTCTTCACGTCGCAAAAAGCATAACTCATCGATGCTAACAGCATTCCTATCTTCACAACGCCTCTAAAATAATCCACTTCGGATATTAATGTAGGTCGTCGAGTTCAAATTTCTATGGATCTCGATACGATGCCTGAGCCGACATAAATGCAAGGAGAGGTCGAGTAAAGGCGTACACCATAGCCACGTGGCGTGCGCGCTTCTGTGATTGCAGAGTTCGACCCGTCATTACCTGACCTCGGCGTGACCTTTCCACGAGAGGCCTTCGAGGTCCAGGCCAGGCATGTACGTGTACATAAAGCGGTACCAATCCGCGTAATATCACGAGGAGATACCGGAACGTGTGTTCCAGATCGTGCATTGCATGAGCTTAGTTTTTCAATAAATTATCTGGACAATGTGGTAACGTTGGGAATTAGAATGACCATGACGAACGAGCTATTTTAACTCATTGTTGTTGGAAAATAATCTGGGACGGGCATAAATACATTGTTCTGGAAACAACTTGAATTGTGTGTTAATTAAGGTCAGATACTTTTTAATTTCTAGATGTTACATTAAGATGAAGAAAACAACGACTAATAATTACTAGGACTATACTCTTTACTAAGATACTTATGTTATTAACACTGGAACTGCCAAACCAGTAAAAATGACTGGTACAGCATTTTTTCAAAAAATTCTCCAAGTTTATATAAGAGTCTTAGAATCAATATTCTACGTCTATATCGATAAATGTAAATCACCCAATCGATCAAATTTTTCGGCCGCTTAATTCCCCCTTTTTCAAAGTACTTATTTAATTGATTAAAATATGTTAATTTGACGCCGGTAGTTCTAGTGTTAATGAAGAAATATTAGCAACACTGGTTGAAGATATTTAAAAAGGTACAAATTTCGAGGCTGAGATGATCTGACACGGATCTTAAGAATTGCAACCCTCTGAGTAACTCAAGAGGAAACATACGCGTAAATGCCTATTTCGATAAAAATTATATGGCAGATGGTGCCTGAAGAAATAATTCACACGTATTTTTTTATATCGACAATTGTCCACATTCAAGGGGTGATAACAGCCCTCAAACGTTGGGGTTGAAAATGATTTTTTCAAAGTATCTCCACAATTATAAGACGCAGATAAAAATCTAGCGATGTAAATAACAATTGCAAAAAGTTATTTGTTAAAAATGGACTGTTCTCGAGCAAATTAATGTTAAAATTGAATTTCTCCGAATCAGTCTCCACTGGTAGGACACTTTCGCAGATGGATACATAACAAAGAGAAACGTGCAACTTCTACGCCCTAAATGATCTTCTCTTTTACCATTATTTTGTAGTTCAAAGAAAATGTTAATCTAACGCACCATAAAAAGCAAATTTTAAAATACCAATCCATTCTCCATTCATTCATCATGTAATAATCAACAGGTGCCCTTTATTTCAAACACTCGAGCGAGACTCAAATAAGCGTGGGTTCAACTAAAAAAAAAGGGGGCAGGGCAAAACGATTTAACCCGACTACTGCATCGGGCGAGTGCATTTATTTGCCGTTTCCATGGCTTTCGACCTTAAAAGCGTGCCGACGAAACGGACTTGGCGGATATCCTATCTCGCGAAGGGATCTCACCAGTGATTTTTGCGGCTTTGCCGCCTGCACCAACAGGAATGCGTTTACGCGCTCCTGCCTTCCAGTAAATCTCGTTAAAGGCTTCCTGGGGATTAAGGGAAAAATCGGCACATAGTACGTATATGCATAACAATTTTGCATAAGGTTTCATGGGCCAGCTGAAAGAGAAATTCACCGAGGGGGGAGATGGTAATCTGATGTTGCGTTATCGGGGAATGCTGTGAACAGAGGAGATTATCTGCTTCTCTACTCGTGTAATTTACTATGTAACATTTACTGATATATGCCGCGTATAACACGAATACTGAGAGTACATGTGTACGCGTAATGTAATCATAAATATCGCACTGTGCGTGACACGATGGGGCAACGGTGGCGAGAGTTTTGGAGTTGTTTAGAATCTGATGATTCGATGAAACGTGCAAGAAGATGAGATTTCTGGATTGCGTTGCTGCAAGCTGTGATATTGGAAAGATAGTTTTTCAGATTTTAAAAGGCACGGTTCAAAATATGGAGACAACTTTACACTTTTTGTGGAGAATTCGTGAGAGAACTTTTATATGCGAAGTTGATTATTCTAATTTTAGAGTTTATTAATTTGATATGTTCTCAGGCACTATGAAAATCTAAGAGACGAGAAATTCTCACATTTTTTAAATTTAGTGTATTTAGTAGAGATTATTATTAGATTCATCCGTACCCTGAGAAAAGCCTCCCTCTACAACTACTATACTAAATTATATTTAGTATTATTTGAAGAAGTGTCTTTCCCATGGTACGAATGTTCCCCTGTGGGTACATTCATTGAAATAAAAGAAGAATTATTTCAACATAATTACAATAGAGTAAGCAGGTCTTTAAATACTGGATATTGAATATTTTAAATATTAAACCAGTCTGGTTTAAAAACCCTACAGTGTTTAATACATTTAAGCAAATATATCCTAGTCAAGTCGATATAAAAATTATTCTTTTATTTCAATGAGTGTTCCCCCAGAGGAACATTCATACCCTAAGAAAAACCCCCTTCTACAACTACTGTACTAAATTTATTTAGTATTATTTGAAGGGGTGTTTTTCCCAGGGTACGAATGTTCCCCTGGGGGAACACTCATTAAAATAAAAGACTTATTTGAACATAATTACAAGGGCCTTAAATACTGAATATTGCACATTTTAAATATTAAACCAATCTGGTTTAAAAACACTACAGTGTTTAATACATTTAAACAAATATATTCTAGTCAAGTCGATATAAAAATTATTCTTTTATTTCAATGAGTATTCCCCCAGAAGAATATTCATACCCTAAGAAAAACCCCCTTCTACAACTACTGTACTAAATTATATTTAGTATTATTTGAAGGGGTGTCCTTCCCAGGGTACGAATGTTCCCCTGGGGGAATACTCATTAAAATAAAAGACTTATTTGAACATAATTACAAGGGCCTTAAATACTGAATATTGCACATTTTAAATATCAAACAAGTTTGGTTTAAAAACCCTGCAGTGTTTAATATATTTAAACAAATATGTCTTGTCCAAATGGGTACAAAAATTCATATTACAAATTACATTAATCTCCACGAAAAATCTCCTTAAAAAACAAATTCCAGAAAGCTCACGCAGTACATTCCTATTTTCCCCTCGAAATCCCAAGAAAGGGAATCCTCTCACTCTCTAAACATCGTCAACATCTTCGTCCAATCGCCATTAATTCCCCTACATAATTCTACCCCACAATTACGAAACACCGTCTCCCTGTTAAGCCACAACACCGAAACTCCACCGATCACGCTCGGATCCCATAAAATACACGACTTTCACCAGGAAAACCACAAATTTCACCTCGGCATTGAATTTACGTTATAATTATACTTCTATACGCGACGTTAAACGTAATTACACAGCAGGACAGTACATAGTAGCTATACAGCGGCGAACCGTAGCCAACCATAAACCATCATAGCCGTCCAGCTTATGCGAGAAAGGAAAAATTAATTTCGTGACCTCCTTCGGGAAGAACCTGCCACGTAGCAAAAGGCGGAGGTGGACCGACGTAGAGGTAGATGAAGAGGAGAGTAAAGAGAGGCATGAGCTCCCACAGGGGCTGACCTTACGACCCTATCAGAGCCGGGCCTCTCTCCGGTATTGTTTATAGCGTTGAAGACCGTGCACCGGCTACGAGAGACGGCCATTGTTTCCTTCGAGGAGCCCCCATTGTCTACGGTCTTCTCTTCTTCGTGGCTCGCCGCCACCGTGGCCGCAATTTACAGAGATCCGAAGCCGGGACCTAATTATCGCTGGGTAATTGCTCAATTCAGATCGGGCGCGACGTCGATAGAGAAACGTGTCACCTGTAACCCTCGACGACGGAGAAATCAGCGAAACGCGGTAATTGGAAGTGTATGGGGGTATTCGTAAAAAAATAGATTTATAAAATGACCTTATTTTGAATGTCTTGAACGCTATGGGTCACCGGTGAATGGCGCTATTGAATTCTATGTCTTATGTGAGTTTTAAATTGGAGTATTTCTATTTCTTTTTATGGAAAATTCAATATCGATGAATTAAAATGATTTCTGCTTTGTAAAGATGAGATTTTAATCGAAAATTTGACTTTAGGAAAAATGTTGAAAGTAGAAAAATTTTGGGGATTAAATGTGTTACATGAAGAGAGTGACGGAAAGGATGTGAAGCATGGACAAAGAGTTCAAAGGTCAACATGAACATTTTTCCTTTCCGTTATCTTCCCTATTTTTCCCCCAAAAAAACCTCATCTTGAATACTTTAAGTATTGGCTACTTTACTTTGAGATAACTAAAATTCAATGGGTTTTCGGCGCTCTGAAGTCCGATGGGAAAATTCAATGGGTTGCTACTTCTAGCCCTTTGAAGCAATTAACGAACCGTAATTACGATAGGTATCGTCTCTTACGTAAAATCTAAAGATTAAAATGTCACAAGGAAAGATGAAGTTTTATGGAATGTGTTTAAGTAACTCTCATAGCTGAGATAAAGCAGAGAAGGATGGAGTTTCAATAAAGATTACATTCTTTTATGAGGTTTAAATTGGTATCAATTATAAAACACCTTCCAACCTGTGCTTTCTCCTAGTTTTGTAAATTGAAATTGGTAAATAGAATTCAACGCAAGTAGAACATGCTTCGCGAACTCTTCCATTATCGTAGCTCGAGTGGAAATAAGTAAAAGAAAAGAAGGAAAATGATGAGGAGGGACCGACCGCCTCAGGCTCATTTTTCCCGGTCTCTCGTTTCTCTCGGCGATCAATGCTGAAAGTGCGACAGTGCGTGAAATTAAGAACGGTAAGAAAGAGACACGCGTGTCTGTGTGCATCGGTCATCGAAGTCGTAATCACTGTGATCGAAGTAACGTCGGACGAACAAGTCCAAGTCTCATGGCCACGATCCTCGGGGGTAAAATACATCCTGCTTGTACGCCTCCTTTTTCCGTCTTATTTTCTCCTACTTTACGTACATCTCCTTCCTTATAGATTCATACTTTTGTATTTCAAAATAGACAAACCATTTGCATCATTTCCTCATTCATCTTCTTTGCGAGTTCAGAAAATAAGAAATAACTGGTCTAAAATTTAACCCTTTGCTCTCCGATGTCCCACCTGAGGGGACATCGCAAATTTAGCATATCACTCTGTTGCACCCTCTAAGAGGACCTTCGAATTTGTTAGTAATTGCAGAGCATGAACTTATTGCACCGCAAGGTTTTAAGAAATATATGTTTACCTGAATTTTTCTATTAAAATAGCAAAAAATAGCAAATAATAAAGTGCCGATGAATTGCTAACAAATAACGTCAGAGATGGCTCAGAGTGCAAAGGGTTAATATTTCAAATTTGTAAGAGAATTTTTAGAGTATGATGGTACAGAAATTAGAATAGTACTCTATGTACATGGAATAGTATAGAAAATAGAATACCGTGCTCATAAGTGTTACTATTGGTCTTGCAAGTTACTTTTTAGGAGACTATGAGGAAAGAAGGTGGTAGCAAGGTGGTCCCACAATCAGATTAATGTGTGTCGCAGTTATGGTGATATAGAAATCGTTCAAAGTCACTTAAATGACAAGTAATAACAATGGCAACTATGGCAACTTGTACATTACTGTCCACATTCGCGCTAAGTATTTCTAATACTTCACTCACTAATTGAAAAATACTGCAAAGTACAAAATGCACTCCTTCATTAAAAAATAAATCAAAAACATCATAGCACTACTCACTTTAACTATACTGTCCGCATAAGAAGCTACCATAAAAAAATATTTAAATCTGCACTCTCTCAACCCTCTATATTCCGAATTTTCTATGGCATCTAAAGATCACTCTCACAATACCACAATTCCAAAATAATAAAACTACTATTTTAAATAATGGACTATATCTGAATTGTAAAAAATTTCATGACTTCCACAAGATTAATTACAATATTTGGCAAAGTTAAATATTTGACTTTGAAGAAAGAAATTTATATGTCTCGCGTTACTTCAAAGTCATAGGGGCCCATAGAAGGTTAAACATCAATTTCCCATCTCCCTCCTTAATCACAGGCATCAGCTACAAATATGCTAAAATGCCCAACATCTTTATCTCTTTCAACATCAAGAGTAACAAAAACAAAAAACAAAAACAAGATTAATACCGCACTAAACCGCGAAGATACTCCAAGCTTCCACGTTCACAGCTCGAGGCAGAGCCTAGAAGTAATTCTGCACCAGGCGGAAAACGCAGCGAAAAAAACCGGTCGCATGCGCGTGTCGGTGTATGCAGCTGAATGCATCGACAACATAATCACTGTGATCGAAATAAAGCCGGCAAAAGCAGCGAAACAGAGGGAGATAGAACGAGTTCCTTCAGGGTAGAACACATCCTCCTTCCCCATGGATCGCTGTCGACCGAGCAATACTTTTCTCGATCTTACTCGAGCAACGCAGATCACCGGTGTACGAATCACCGTCCTTCTGGCACAATGTTGAAAAGTGCCGTCGCGGCCTACCTCTAATGACAATGTAGATGTGGATCAGGGTAATGATGATGCCCGGCTATGCTGCCACGGTGCACGATTCACGGTTCTGAGCGCATCCGTGCGGAAATCTCGAAGACAACGAAACTACCGTGTCGTTCAACGACTTTTCGTGTTTAGACGTCGATTCATTCGCATTTTGTCTTCGCACTTTTTGTCAGAAGGGAGTTAGCTTAACCCCTTGTAAACCATGATCATGAATTCTAAAATAGATAAAAACCGAACTATCAAAACTAATTTGCAGTAATATACTATTTAGCGGCATTTCTGCGTAAGGTGGTGTATTATTTCGATAGTATGGTATGTAGCAGTAATGATACAATGAGTTAAAAGGGAATAAATATGGTCCATATGGCTTTTCTAGGATTTTTTTTTAGTTTGTTACAGAAATGTCACAACGGGCTACAAGGGGTTAAGAGGGATGATGGATGGAGACTTTCATGATTAGGTAGAATCATTTGTTTCTGGTGGAAAGAGTGAATGGAAGTTCCTGAAATTATTTTGGCTAATTTGCGAGATGTTTCTTTTGGGATCAGAAATAATAATTATATTTATATGACGTTTTTTATATTTACTGCAATTAAAGTTTACGTTTGCATATTTTACACTAACAATTTGCAGAATCCGCGAAATTAATAGATCCAGACTTTTTCTTTAAACATTTCTGAAATTTATTCAGAAGCTGCGCAGTAGATATTTTATTATCACGAGACACTTAGGTAATAATATTCTTTGTAGCTTGATACCAACGTACTTATTCAACCCTTCTGTTTTCTTCGTTTATACTTCGCTTTTTTGTTTCTTCAGAATATAATGATTCGATGAACAAAGATTCACATGTAAAAAACAAAAGTGTGAAGTATAAACGGTGAAAACAGTACGATTGAATAAGTACATTGAGAATAGAGCGAAGAAGTTGATTATTTAAGTATCTTGTGTATTCTAAGACAACTATGAAATATCTACAGGACAGTTTCTCAAAAATATGACAAACGTTTCAAAGAAAAAATCTCAATCTATTAACACTACAAGTACCAAACCAGACAAAATGACTGTTACACAATTTTTTCAAAAAATTCTCCAAGTTTCTATAAGAGTCATAGAATAAATATTCTACGTCTATATCAATAACCATAAATCACCCAATCGATCAAAATTTTCGCGGCTTAATTCCCCCTTTTCCAAAATACTTATTTAATCTATTAACACTTTACCGACCGGTAGCCGATTAATCGGCTTTACGGGCTCAACACTGGTCGACTTTTAACTTACTAATTGTTTGCTATGGCAATTAATAAATTATAATTTTTCATTGCTGTTAATTGTGCCAAGGACTCAGTGAAAAAACTTTTCAATTTTCGCAGAGATAACATTATCAGGGAAATATTTGCGTGCAAGTGACGAATCAGAAGTGGGCAGGATGTTAAAAAATACCGGTCGGTAAAGTGTTAAAATATGTTGGATCTGACGCCGGTAGTTCTAGTGTTAACACTAAACCTACCAAGCCGGTCAAAATGACCGGTTTCCAATTTATTCTAAAAATTCCCTAAATTAATAGAAGAGCCATGAAGCAAGAATTCCACTTCTATCTTCTAAAACGTAAATTAATTAATTAATCATCGCTTCATCTCTTGATTACTCTTTTCCCAAAACACTTATTCGGTGTTACTAAATATGAGTACATATAACACCGGTAGTTTTAGTGTTAATATGGCGAATTCTGCAAGTTCGGCATAAAAGTAGGAGAATTCACTGATCCGAACGAAAGATCCTTAACGTACAATTAGAATAATACAGATAGAATTCAGTTCCAACACGGAACTCGCAACGAGAATAGTTCGAATCATTCATGAACGATCACCAGGAACTGTCTAGGTATCATTTACCTTCAATTTACATCCCTAGCCTGGAAAATCAGCACGGCGCACGAAACCTAATGGCCGACGATTCCAATTGACGATATAAATCAAGCCAAAGGTAAAGAATTTCTGACAGATCTACCAAGATAAAAGTGAATTTCGAGCCGAAAGGTCGTCTATCCGGGTACATCGTGAGTTCCATTGCGTAAGTGTACGCTCGGAATCAATCAATTTAAACTCACCAAGTGATGCATCCAGCATCTGCGATGTCGATCCCATTTTCATCCTCGGAGTCGCGGAATTCCGCGTTACGTCAACGTTCCACGACCCCATGAAACGGAGCCATTAACCCTAGTAGGAGCGAACGCAGTCGCAGTTGAAATTGCGCTTTTAGTTTAATTGCGGTGAAAGTTCAGTTCTGTATGTGTGTACACACGATAGAACTGCATCCCTGGTAAATAGACGACTGATGACGACGTGGCTTCTGTTTCCTATGAAATCACGCTACAGTGTTTTAATTGCGATCGGTTACGAGACACGCATTTCCATCGTATCTGTGAATTCACGGAATTCTTTGTTCTCTATGAACACGATCGTGATCACGCATCTAGGAATGACCGGTTGTCTTTGAGGAATGAGAGTTTCTTGTGGATTTAATTGGAAATGATTTTCTTGCCGTTTAAGAGAAATATTTTGTGCTGTTGCTGCGCCTGGTATTAGTCGCTATAATTATAGCAATTTGATATTGTAAGGCGTAGGATTATATTTTGTGAAATATTGTAATTTCAATCTATATGTATTCTTGTAATTGAGAAAATAAAAGTAATTGAGAGAAATGACATTGTATTCTTTTAGTTCCCTTTTCTGATATTTCAAAGCTCAATTATTTTGAATTTTCCAACCTTATCGGAGTCTGGAATTTGTAGATATTAAATATATTTAGTTTCATTAACCTAACGAATTAATGGGGACTAATTCAATTAAAGAAAGAAAAGCATTATGCAGGAAAATTTTTAATTATTATTTTCTAATTGATTAGTTCTTTGTCAAGTGCTCGATAACTTAGGACCAAAGGAGCAATATATTATCTATGCACGTAGGCTAACACTAGATTTACAGAGACCATTAAATTGATAGGTTACTATTTTTTTTAAATTTTTCATCAAATTGACAGAGAATCAATAATTATTTCACACGTATATTATAATATACAAGTTACTTAATTGACTATATCTTTCAAAGTACTTGTTTAATATATTTAACTATACAAAATTTAGCTACCGTAGATCTACTGTTAACAAAGAATAATAATGCAATTGAAAAATCTATAAAATGCTCTTCCAATTTAAAACTATGCTAAAATTTTGAAATAACTTCTAATAAATTTCACGCACAGTTACGAGTCTCGCGTATTCCATTTTATCGAAACGACGAATCAAGTCCTGACGTTTACAGCATCGATTGTCATATCTGAAGCGATTCATGTACGAACGAACAAGCGTCGTGTGCGCTTGCAACGCGTAACTGATCTTGACATTAATCGCAGATCATTTTCTCTTATCTCATGCAGCGTCGCGTTCCTTATTGACCATTAAGATCAATCAATGTTTTTATTATCGATCCTCGTCTTAACCATTGAGATTTTCTATGAACGACAGAAGGGTGGTCGTTGCTCTGATTTTCCTTCCGACACCGGCGTTCAATGTTTTTCCTATACTTTCTACATTCCGTCGTGCCGCTTCGCATACTTTGCCTATTACATGGCAGCAATGTCGACTTGCTTTTGCCACGTTTCAATGTTTTGCCTAATAAACTCAATGAATTATTCGATCGTACTATTCGAGTTTGAAGGGTACGATCCTGGCAAATATGTAACTTCATTACAGTAGACAATTTAATACTGACAACGATAACGTTTCTATGCAAATTGAAGGTCCATTTTAATCAATATAAATCAAAATGTTCGAAATATTTGGAATTAAATCCTTCTCCTTTCTTACGAGGGAATACTTTTACTATGGGGAATAATTCTGACTATTTATTGACACTCGTAATGTAGTCAATGAAGTAGGAAATTCTAAAGTTTTTCAAAAACTATCACGTTACAAAATTTCAGTCGGTCACGACGCTGTCAAATTATTTGAATATTATTAATAACAGACAACTGTCTTCTAGGCGAACGTTTATTGAAATGAAAAGGGTTTACCTTCAATTATGCGAAACATCAGAAGTCAGAGAAAAATTTGGATTTCAATAAAAATCTAGCTGAAAGTTCCCGTGATCCGCTACGGTTTAATCGAAACTAAAAAAAAACCTTAAAATTTCGAATATTGAAAAATCTTTCCTTAGTGGGTGCTTATACCCTCGAAGGAACGCTCATGCAAAATTTCAAGTTTCTAGGTCAAGTAGTTTCGGCTCTGCGTTGATGAGTTTGGCCCATACTTTAACCCCCCAAAACCTCCCCTAAAATTTCGAATTTTTCAAAACCCTTTCTTATTGAGCACCTAAGACCCAAGGGGAAAGTATGTTCCAAATTTCATTGCAATCCTTTCTGTGCTTTTTGAGATTTCGTGATGAGTGAGTGAGTGAGTCAGTCAATGGTATTTGAGCTTTATATATATAGATTCTAAGTTATTATTCACGCAGTCAAAATAGAAATCCTAGGGCAAAGGATTAATCCAAACTCCCTTACAGTCCCTCCCAAATCCACTGACAACCAAACCACACTGAATTCCAACATAATAAATATTATTTCACCTCCTACAGCCATCATTTTACACAGATTCCTAAAATATCAGAAAACTCTAACAAAAACAATCCCAACCCCCCATACATCCTACATCTCTCCACCAACCGCTCCAAATCGCCAACCCTTAAACACATTTTACTAAAATCTCTTCAAACCATCAACTTCAAGCCCGCATACGAAAGAACCCCATAATAACTAGTTTCCTGAAGGATCAAGGATCCTCGAAGCCACCTGGTACCACCTGGTACATCGAGAATCAACCATCATTTCTCTCTCCATACACCAAGTATCATCCTATTCCCCTAACATCTTCCTCGATTGCAACCATTCTCAACATCGTAGCACATACCTCGGAAGATCTCAGCCAAACGGCCCAGGGCAGTGTTCCAGGAAAGGTGAAACAGGGAGGATTTTACACAGGAGGATGGTTCGACCTGGACGCACGCGCCGGGGGCAACCAGAGGCTCGAGCTCTGTAATCACTTTTCCCTCTTTCTCCTCTCTCTTTCTCGATTGCCCTCATCCTCTGCCCTCTCATACGAGACGCACACGTGTGCCTCACCTGGAGGGTGGGGTTGTCGTGCACCAATACACGCGCTGATCCACGCGATGCATGCTAATCCTTCCGACAGAAGCATGGGGTTTTGCATTATACGTAGGTGTGTGTGTCCGGCACGCACGGCTACGCGAGGACGTGCAACCAGGGAGGATGAGGAGAGGATCCGTTGCGAACCTGCGGAGGAACTTTGCGCACGTCCTCTTCTCTAGCAGGAACACATCTGCGTAATTGTCCCCGCTGGCAGCATCCGACCGAACGTTCTGTCGGACATGCTCTTATCCTACAGTTCCATTCAAAAGTAGTGGCTTGTGATTTTTCCATGGTTTCGTAGATTCTTGAATGATTTGTGAGCGAGACTTGCGGTTGAAGAGTGAAAAGAGGATTTAGTGAGGGTAGAATTATCGAATGATGTGGGGAGGTGGAGAGAATCGTTTCTTGTTAGAGAATTCTGAAGGTAGAGTGTACTTGTGTTTTAGTTTTCAATTTGTGGACTGTTTATCTCTTACAACTAAAATTACTTGTTTCGTGATCTTTTTTTATATATTTGTTTCTGTTTGTGGAAAGCTGTTATTTGGTACATTTAAATTTGATAATACTAAACTAGTGGTTTTAGAGGTAATATTGAGAACGTGACTAAAGTTGAGGATTCTAAGTGATTTGAAGTATCTCCACGATTTGACGAGTGTTATATATTTTATACTAGACTACTTGCGTTAAATTTGTTATATTTCAGTATATAATACGTACTTTGGAAGAAGAGAGTTTAAGGTGATCGATTTGATAATCTGTATTTTATAAGATCAACGTAGAATATCTGCTCTATGACTGTCCTATAAATTTGGAGAACTTTTGGAAAAATTGGGAACAAGTCATTTCGACTTGCTTGGTAGTTCCAGTGTTAATATCTGAATATTCAAAGTGCTTATGCGAATTTACACTATTATTTCAGTATAGTTTAAGGGCGCGGAACGTGAAGAGAGAAGAATAGGTTAAAATTTTTCTCGCATTACAAGCAACCTCGAAATTATTTTCGTCCTTCTTAAGGACAGCTTGAACGATGAGAATTTTCAAGTGGGTAGGAAAGCCTGTGCTTGTTACAGGGGAATTGTTCGATCGACGTGCATGATAGATCGCTTCAACACCACCGCCATGGCTCGCGTATTTCCAAGGGGCACGCAAATCAAACACCCGTTCATTACTTAAACCTGATATATTATTTTATCAGGCACATCGAATGAAGTTCAAAGGAGAGTTAAGAGCGTCGATCGAATAAAACAATTTTTCTCCACGAGCCCTTCAAGCGATCCGATGGAATGTTGATCCTTTAAACACGGCCTTATCATGCATTCAATGAGATTTGAGTGGGAGTATTTCTATCGCGTTCTACGGTGAGTAGGATCAGTTGTGGAAGATTTATCAGGTTGTTCTGGCTGCATTTATCTGGCTGGATAGTGGATAATTTAGTCCTACATACAGAGGTGTAATATTCTGATTACATATTGTGATTCGGAGCGTGGGCCGACAGTAGGATGTATCTAATTGATAGTTTCAAGCAAATTTACAGGCTACTGAATGTATCGACCATCTCGACAGATGTAACTGCATCTATCGAGCGCATGGAGAATAATTATCTCTTGTTAAATACCAGAGAAATACAGATCTCATCATCGTGCCATTGAATCTTGCCTACGTTGCTTTGCCATTGGACTGTGCGTTTTAAATTTACAGTTTTACTAACTGATCTTTCCTATCCTATCGTCCTTGAACATTAGATGCGTCGAGCGATGGAATAAAAAATACACTCTTATTGAGATTATTCTATTTCATTAACACTAAATTTACAGCCGCCAAATCGGGTGCATTTAACACTAGATCTACGACAGCCGTCAAATTAACGGATATCTCAATTTACAAATATACAAATTACTTTCTACCACTTGATCAATTTTTCTGCAAGGCTGTTATTTACTATATTTAGACCTGCCAGATGTAGCGGCCGTAGATCTAGTGTTAACTATATTAAATAAATTCTTTCATAAAAGATGGTCAAACGGCAAAAAATACAATCAGTTAAGTAATTTGTTTGTTATAAGATACAAGTGAAATATCTACCGCACTCCTTCTCTATAATTTTGAAAACTATTTTTAAAAATGTGAGAACCAGTCAATTTGACTACTGGAGTAGATCTAGTGTTAAATCTCGCAGTCATCGATAAAAGTAAGCTGTATTCTATACTTTAGCACTTCAAATCACCTTCGTGAATGGAGAATTTTCGAACCAAAACAAAACCCTATTTGAAAAAGTCTGACTATCAGCATATAGAACTCCCATATTACTATTTTCCCATTACTTATAACCAGATTTTTTCTCAAACCCCATACCTACGTCCGCACTCCAAAAACGATTAACACTACCTCTCCAATTACAAATATTACCACAGAATTTTCACTAACTTAAATCACCCACAAAAAAATCGGTATTCTAACATGTCTAAACTTATATTACGCATAAAATAACGCATAATCTTCCCATCCAAAATCAAATGACACCATTCAAAAAAATTCCTAAAGACACCAACTACCCTACTAAAGTATCTCGAACCTCCACCTCGTCCAAAGAGCAACACAATATTGAACCACTTCTCCAGAAAGCCCAGTGATCGTTCGATCAACCGTAATCAAGGAGTCACCGGTAGATTCAGATAATCGCAAAGTCTCAGCTCGATCTTAGGAGAAAATCGGTAATCTAATATGGCTAAACTTATTAGGTGTACAAATTAATTCTCGGCCTTTTTCGACTAACTTTGACATTTATTTATAACAATGTTGATATAAATTCAATATTAAACATAATCTTCTTCATTTTCTATACGTTTTTGTCATCTCTCAGATAATTGTCGGATTCCAGATCGGAAAAATGATAGTGGTTCACATCAATGAAATCATTGAGGCATTTATAGACCTGTTCAACTTACTTGAATTGAGAATCAGTTAGGTGGTGTTGTAGGGATCGAAATAGGTGGTTATTTGAAGGGGCTAAGCCTGGAGAATATTCGAAACTGTTTAAAGCATTTTTTATAAGTGCTGCACGATATAGCGTTTCTTTTTTTTAGTTGAAACTTGAAAAGAAGACAGTGCCTTAAATGTTACTTATCGAACGACATCGCTTCTACACATGATTTTTCACGTTATGTCTGGAGTAGAGTCATGCGATATATTTTATTTTAAAGCTAACAAATGGCGCTTTAGAATGACTATTCAAATTTGGAAAAATTCTAATCTGAATAGGTTTTGTGGTCGATGAAATCTGGGGGCCTAGAATTAATTTATACACCTAATATATTACCCATAAAATAATGAATTATCTTCCCATTCAAAATCAAATGACACCATTCAAAAAAATTCCTAAAGACACAAACTACCCTACCAAAGTATCTCGAACCTCCACCTCATCCAAAGAGCAACACAATATTGAACCACTTCTCCAGAAAGCCCAGTGATCGTTCGATCAACCGTAATCAAGGAGTCACCGGTAGATTCAGATAATCGCAACGTCTCAGCTCGATCGTAGGAGAAAATCGGGCTGACAAGGGGGGAGAGATGCATCAGCCTGGAGGAAATGGTGAAAAGAAGCCAGCGAAAGGTAATCGCGCTGATCTCTCTCCAAGCTGTTTCGCCCGAGTTAAAAGACGGTTCGGTAGAACCGAAACCTCGACGTTATCGAGCCGCAGGTATACTAAACGAGTTTCGGATTCTCGCGAGTATTCATATATACGTGGGTTGGGTAACTACCAACCGGAATATCCCCGGCGGAGCAAACGTTGCCCTGCATAATTCCTCGAAGGTACTCTAAGCCTTGTCTCGGTGGCTCCTTCTTCTCGATCGCCCTCAGGGTGAAAGGAACCCTAACGATCGCCGTTGCGTGATTTATTTTTGGAAATGATTGCGTCGACGCGCCGCTGTCTTTAGATAAGATGATCTCAGCGGAGGTAGATAGAAAGAGAGAAAAAAATCAAGAAAGGATTCGATCTCTTGGGTTGAGTTTCGTGCCCGGAAGGAACGTCTAGGATCGTTTTGTACATTTTAACGGAGCCTGAGAACCAGACGAATTCTTCCTTCCTGCCTTTTATACCAGGAAGAAAACTGATATTATCTTCTTGTGGAGAAGTTCAGGAAGAGGGTGTCCAGTTGAGAAGATGGACGAAGACTCTTCGCGGAAGACACTCGCCATGAGAATTAGTGTTATGTCGTAACGTTTTAATGTAATTCATGGTAATCTGGGTGTACCGTGCAGAGATAGGATCTGGAGCAATGTTGAGGGAAGAGGAAAGTCGTGATAGTTTCGTTGCCTTTGAGAGATTATCGCGTTGATATGTTTAGTTTATCCGTAAATATATAGTTGTGAATTAGTTTTTGTCATAGTCAGTTGGAATTGTTTATGAATCTTGGGAAATGTGTGGGTAAAATCGTTTTCATTAGGAATGTTTTACAGTTGATTGGTTGTTTAATAGAAAAACTAGAGACGTTAGGTCTATTTTATTAACACTAGGAGGGAACTCGGGAGTTAGAAAATGGAGGAATCTAGCGCCAAAGATGATAATACGTTAAGTAATTTTTATATTATAAAATAAACTAAAAATATCGACTGCACTACTTCTCTAGAAATTTGAGAAATGTTTCTAAAAAAAATTAGGAACCCGTCAATTTGACGGCTTCCGTAAATCTAGTGTTAAGGTACACTGAAATGTTTCGAAAAAGAGAAATTAAGAGATGAAAGAGAAGATCAATGAAATATTTTAGGTTTTAGAACATAGAAATGGAATATTTACTGTGTCACTCCCCTATTAATTTAAAACATTTTTAGAAATACTAACCGAGCAAATTTTCAATTTTCCCAAAGACGAAGATACACCTAGAAGTGTTATTATCGTTTGAAAAATTTCAGATCAAGCTATCCATCATTGCACAACAGCTTGAAGTCGCATCGCGTAGATTTCTTCCAAGAGAAAAACCGAAAGAATGTATTCCATTTCACGACGATTCATCCTCGACGTGCCAGTCATTTATGACATTCTAAAAAATCCTCGCAACACGAGTTGCACCTTGCAGCAGCCACGATCGAAACGGCAATGTTTCCATTCTTCCCTTCCCTCCATCCTTTCGTCTCGATCAAGTCACATAAATTTCACGCCGAAAGCATGGCTACTAATTGAAAAATCGTCGAGGCGATATATCATCCTCGCTTTCTAAATTATCCGCACGCTCCCTCGCATTGTAGGTGTGTACGAGAAATGACGCATTTAACAGCGTGTTTCTGCGAGTCGAAACGGCACGATCACCGACTGCACGATCGTCGAGAATATCTATAAGTATAGACTTGCACCGAGAGACAAACTGCACACGTTTCTGGCCGATGGTGAGCCATCCTTTTCTCTCTTCCACCTTTTGCCATGTCGGTGAAACATGTGTTACGATTTCGACATACCGAGACCCCGACGATCGGCGTACGATTCTAAATCATGGCGTCGCCACGCTCGTCGCCGTTGTTTCTCGCTGGTTGTAGTCGAGTTAAACGAGTTGGTTCGCCGTCACGATCATGTCATTGTGTTTGTACTAATGGCAGTCGAAATAGCGTTAACTTGTCCGTCGCGTGTCTATGGATTGTCATAAAATTCATGGAGATCAAGTGGATTTGCTCTTGACAATTGTGAGACGTGTCGGAGAAGTTAAGTAGAATGGGGAACGTCTATGGTCAGACGACCTGCGCTGCAAGAGTACCGTCTTATAGGAGGGTTGACTAAAGTTGATTAGTACCCAGTTATAAGAGAACCGTGCTATAGATTGGTTGACTAATATATATTGGACTAATTTGAAAGTCAAATCGGATTAATCGGCGCCAAGTTATAAGAGCGACGCGTCAAGGGGTGACGGTAATTCAAATCAAATTAATTTCTACCACGTTATAATAATATCGCATTACAGGAGAGTTGGCCGTAAGTCAAATTAGATTAATTTACAACGAATTATAAAAGTACCGAATTGAAGTAGTATTGACTATAATTTAAATTAGATCAATTCGTACTGTGTTATAGGAGAGTTAAACGTAAGTCAAATTCGTTTAATTTACACCAAACTTTAAATGTACCAAATTAAAGTAGAATTTACTATAATGTAAGTCAGATTAATCGGTGCAGCGTTAGAGCAACCGTAAGTTAAGTCAGATTAGTTTGCACCAAATTATAAAAGTACCTCATTAAATTAGGAATGATTATAACTTAAGTCAGATTAATTCGTGCGACGTTGTAGAATTGACCGTCAGTCAAATCAGATTAATTTGCACCAAATTATAAAAGTACCTCATTAAAGTAGGAATGATTATAATTTAAATCAGATTAATTCGTGCGACGTTGTAGAATTGACCGTGAGTCAAATCAGATTAATTTGCACCAAATTATAAAAATTCCACATTAAAGTAGGATTGATTATATCTTAAACTAGATTAATTCATGCGGCTTTGTAACAGAATTGAGAGTAAGTCAAATCAGATTAATTTGCACCAAATTATAAAAGTATCTCATTAAAGTAGGAATGATTATAATTGAAATCAGATTAGTTCGTGCGACGTTGTAGAATTGACCGTGAGTCAAGTCAGATTAATTTGCACCAAATTATAAAAGTACCTCATTAAGTTAAGAATGATTATAACTTGAGTCAGATTAATTCGTGCGACGTTGTAGAATTGACCGTGAGTCAAGTCAGATTAATTTGCACCAAATTATAAAAGTACCTCATTAAGTTAAGAATGATTATAACTTGAGTCAGATTAATTCGTGCGACGTTGTAGAATTGACCGTAAGTCACGTCAGATTAATTTGCATTAAATTATAGAAGTGTCGAATTAAAGTGGAATTGACTATAATTTAAATCAGATTAATTCGTGCCACGTTATAGGAAGGCTGACTGTACTTCAAATCAAATGAATTCGTCCTACGTTGTAAGAGAATACTGTACTGTGAAATTTTGGAATCAAACCCACATTCCTCTAGGTATCTTTCTCCTCATAGACATTCAGTACCTAGCCACAAAAGCAAAGAGACTATTTGAAACGAAGAAAGAGGAGCAAGAGGAACCTGGGAGCATCGGTTGTTCGCGGTTCGCGTTCCTCGGTTCTCTTAAGTCCCTCTGGGAAAGTCTGCAACTCTCTCGCGGGCCCGAGACACCATGAAGGCAATAAATCTTCGGCACACTCGGAGGTGGAGAGGCACGTCTATTCGGCTCGCGGGTTCGCTTCGTCTCCTCGGTTTGCTTATGACAATCTGTACTACCAGAACAGCGAAACAGCACTGTCGCGCATTCTGCACTCGACTGATCGTGAGCCTACCGTCGTAATGGGATTGCGAAACCCACCAGGGGTGGAAGGACTGTGAAATGATCAATTTGTTAGCTCTTTGCGCTCGTGTCATTTTTGACCTGATTCTCGACTCTCCGTGCTCTCTAAACGTTCATTTATCAAGCCGCATTGTGCTGTTTGTTAATTGTTCGTGAGCATGGGGAATGTGGATTTTTACGGTGACTTTGTTCCTGTTTTTTTTTTTTTGTGGACGGTGGCATGTCGTAATTTAGGGTGTTGGAGAAAGATTTGGGATTTTTCAAATGTTGAAATTATTGATGATTAGGTCGGTAGATTTAAAAATGCTAAAATTTAATTTATCATGTGTTGACAGGTTTGCATTGATCATAGAAATTGCTGGTTAAAAGTATTAGGAAAGAGTCCTTTTGATTGGAGGTCGTATGTATGTCCTTAATTATGTTAAATGTTAGATTAAAGAAGTAATAAATTTCTTGATGCAATTATTTCTGTTTAACAAAACTGTCAACGAAATCGGGCGATACTGAGTACTTCATAACTCTTCAGATATATTTTAACAGAATGATCATTGACATTAGAACTGCCGGCTATTATTCCACTATATTAAAACAATCCAGACGAATACATTAGGAGAAAAATGAAAGGAACAAAAAAGTTTAATCACTTGCACCATTAAAAATTATAGTAACTCTTCAAATAAATTATCAACTCGTAATTTCAACTATCTTAGTGAAACCACTGAAAAAATGCATTATTAGCAATTTAGTACTACAACTAACGTCGTGAAATCTATTATATTTCAATATGATAAATAAGTACTTTGGAAAAAGAGAAATTAAAAGGTGGAGAAGATTAATTCGTGTTTTATAAGATCAGATTATTTGCAACTATACTTTTCTTATACACTTGAAGAACTTTTATTAAAAATTGAGAATCAGTCATTTTGACTTGTTTGGGAGTGTTGAGGCATAATTTACAACGTGGGCCTTAAGGTTGCGAAGGCAAGACCTCTAAATTAGTTATTTTATTTCGCAGCTGTGTAGACCCGTCCATCTGGCAAACACCTTCGAAATATTGAGGGATGGCACGTGGCTACCAGCTTTGCGCTGAAAACCTTGCGCTGGATTTATGACACCCGTCATAAATCTAAGTAGCTTCGAACGCCTGGGTCACTTTCGCAGCCTAAGGCCCCCCCCCCCCCCTTGTTTTTCTCTTTCTGCCTGGGCCTTCGGTGGGTGTTGTCAGAAAAACCAACGCGAAACTTCGCATTTTTGTAACCACCCACGAAGTCCAGGCAGAACCAATAACATTTCTTCAAGACCCAATACACTCCTCCCTATCAAGCCACCCTTTTCGCCTGGAGAGGTGGCTGACGGAGGAAGGGGTACTTCAAGAATTAATAAAGGGACAAAAAGCGCCCAAAAACACTGATTCTGCTTGTAACATCCTACATCTAAACGTCTAGCTTGCTCGTATTTTATATCTTGTTATTTGTTGGTTGAATTTAAGTTTTTTTGTTATTATTTTTGTACATACTTGTTTCCTCGTGTAATAAACAACACAAAATCCAACATTCGGAAGCTGTCGAGTGTTTATTATCTCCGAAAGAAAAACAAACTAGACTCTGACGATTTAACTATCCGACGAGTTACGACACTGTGCCTAACCGAGACAAGGCAAAGGGCATAAGAGTCAACATAAATTTGGTCCTTCGAGCCGGATCCAGCCTATCGGATCCTTCAAAACTTCTTTCGGAAAACGAGGACGAGTGATTGAAGCACACAGTACCTTGCTCTCAAACAAGTGGCAAGAGACGAGGCAAACCTGTGTCACCTGCAAGCCAACCAAAGAGCGAAGTCCAACACCGGTCAACCCGGAATCCAAGCAGCGAGCCAAGCAGCGAGATAAGCAGCGACCCAAGGAACCTGCCTACAGGTCGCTCCAAGCAACAACGAAACGTCGCAGGGATCAACGAAGGTCCAACGACTGCAGAATCCAGACGACTCGTACATCGATTGTCGCAGCTACATCAACCAACAGCGGTTTAGCCACCACGTATTCGACAACGATCAGGTCAGAGTGCATGGTCATACGTATCATAATCCTTTAGATACCTCGCATACTATCCCTAACTACGTCGTTACGTCACGCATTCAGAATCTCTATCACGACATGTCGATTGAAGAAACCGTGAGCGAAATGCGCAAATCACGCACTGTTTTCAAACGTAAGCTAACCATATTTAGGAACTTTCTCGACGAATGCAATGAACAGTCTAATCGTAATATAATCAAAACCAAACTTGACCGAATCTCTGAAATATTCACGAAGTACTCTACGGTACATTTAAGATTAGAATGTCTCGACGAAGAAACAGATTATTCGACGGAACACAGTACATTAGAAGACGAGTTTGATTTGCAAGTTTCTCGTGCGCAACGATTATTAAACCCCGCAACGATCAATGCCGTTCCGTCTGAAGCCGCGAATTCACATCGGGGTACTAGCGTGACCGGCTCCGAAGGCGACCGCGACGTGGAATTACCGCGAATAAAGCTTCCGACGTTCAGTGGTCAATACGAAGACTGGCCGGGATTCGCGGAACAATTCAATTCCGCGGTGCATGAAAACTCTACCATCATTGAGAGTAAAAAACTCACGTACCTGCGATCATGCTTGACGGGCGATGCCGCGAAACAGTTAGAAGCTTTTGGGAATTCGGCCAAAGACTATACGATTGCTTGGAATCTTTTACAAAAGAAATATGATGAACCATCGATCATCGTGGATAATCATATAGGCGCAATACTAGACATATGTTTGACCGAAGGGCGTGCAAGACCGGAGTTGCATAAATTCCTATCACAAACTGAATACCACTATCGGGCATTAGAAAAATTAGGACATTTAGATACCGATACTATTTGGCTTTTTATATTAACATCGAACTTGGATGAGGCCACAGTCACGAGGTGGAAGGAGGCAAAGGGAAAAGACTTCCCTAAGGTAGACGAGTTTTTTGAATTCATGCACGAACGGGTGAAAATCCTTACTCCTACCGCTTCCGAAGCAGCTAAAAAATTGCGCAATCAAGGTCGAACGTATACAAAACCCTCGCGTCAAACCGCCCATCCACGCGATCCACCGCGCAGTGCATACGCGACTCAGATAAAACTTTATTGTCATCTCTGTCATAAGGACCATGCCACGCAGTATTGCGAACAATTAAAATTAGCTAAGCCCCGCGATAGAACGGATATAGTGAAAAAAGCAAAACTATGCATTAATTGTCTTCGTCCGGGTCATATGATCAATGAATGTCACGCGACGTCCTGTAAGCGATGCCATCGGCGGCATCATACAATGCTACATTGGGAGTTTGATACAAAGGGACATTCGTCACAAGGGGCAACTCTCCCTCCGTCTTCATCGGGTGAAACACAGGCACATGCAATACGAACGATGACCTGCGCAAATCCTACACTTCCTTCCGAAGTTCTTTTGTGTACCGCAGTAATAAAGATTTTCGATCACGCTGGAAAAACGCATTTTTGTAGAGTTCTCCTCGACTCGTGCGCTCAGTCCAATTTCATAACTAATCAATTAGCAAATTTATTGAACATACCGCGGATGGCTGTTGACATCCCTCTTAATGGCATCAACAAAATGGAGTCACGCGTGAAACAGGCCATGAGAGCACGGATCGCGTCAAAAAATAACGCATTCGAAGATGAATTGACATTTTTGATAATACCGTCAATAGGTAACGCGTTGCCATCGCAATTTATAGATAAAGCAAAATTAAAGATTCCGGGTAACATAAAATTAGCAGATCCAAACTTTAACAAACCTGCTAACATCGATGGATTGATAGGCGCGGAATTGTTCTATAAACTTCTTTGCGTCGGGCAGATTTCGCTGGAAGAAGGGTCTGTAATTTTACAGAAAACGCGATTAGGTTGGATTGTGTCCGGCGCTCCAAATTCATCCTCCCGCAGTCATAGCACCCGATGCCATTTAACAGTGAACAATGAATTAGAAGTAGATCTCTCGAAATTTTGGGAAATCGAAGAAGTAAACGAGCAGCGGATATTATCTCCCGAAGAGTCAGAATGCGAAGCGCATTATAAGGCGAACACGAAACGCGATATTGCAACAGGTCGATATGTAGTTCGAATACCTTTTAAAAAATCAGTAGGTGATATTGGAGAATCTTATTCAATAGCGTTAAAGAGATTTTATGCATTAGAACGATCACTGGAAAGAAAACCAGAAATCAAGAAGCAATATTCCGCTTTTATTCGCGAGTATCGGGAGCTCTCTCACATGTCGGCGCGTCAAGCTACGGATATATCTCAGACATATTTTTTGCCCCACCATGCTGTATTAAAAACCACTAGTCATACGACAAAATTGCGGGTAGTGTTTGATGCCTCTGCTCGCCCACTCGGTGGTGTATCTCTAAACGAAGCCATGATGACTGGGCCCACAATTCAGGATGATATTTTCGCATTATTACTGAGATTTCGTCGTCATAAATACGTGCTCACGGCTGATATTGCAAAAATGTATCGTCAGATAGTCGTGCATCCGGACGATCGTAAGTATCAATGCATCCTATGGCGCGAAAATGTTCACGATCCGGTAGAAATTTACGAATTAAATACCGTCACATACGGGACAGCTGCTGCTCCTTTCTTAGCTACGCGAACGCTTAAACAATTAGCTGACGACGAACAACACGCATACCCAGACGCTGCGGAAACACTACGAAACGACTTTTACGTTGACGACCTTTTGACCGGGACAGATAATTATGAAACAGCTAGGAAATTACGCGACGATTTATTAGCTATTACTAAAAGGGGAGGTTTTGAACTGAGACAATGGGCATCAAACGACGCATCACTATTACCAGACGCAACATCTCAAACAAGTAAATTGCACTTGTGTCTCGATACGGAAGAGAATACGAAAACTCTGGGGATAACTTGGAACGCAAAACGCGATAACATCGAATATTCCGTATTATCGATAGAGCCCATAGATCGCGTGACGAAAGGAGCAATATTGTCTCAAGTTGCAAAATTATACGATCCACTTGGATTAGTGGGACCTGTCATCGTGAAGGCAAAAATATTAATGCAACAATTGTGGCAGGAAAAAATTGACTGGGATGAGTCGGTCCCACCAGGTATATTTACGTCTTGGAATGACTATCAACGGCAGCTACGCAATTTTGATTCTCTTCGATTTCCGCGCAGAATAGTTGTGAACGGTGCAATTTCAATACAATTGCACGGATTTTGTGATGCGAGCGAGCGTGCCTATGGCGCATGCATCTACCTACGGTCAACAAATCACGACGGAAATGTGATATCACAGCTAGCTTGCTCAAAATCACGCGTAGCCCCTCTGAAGACGCAAACGCTTCCGCGACTTGAACTTTGCGCGGCACAACTTTTAATCAGATTATACAAATCTACAGTTCGCGCGTTAAAAATTAATATCGATAAAACTTTTTTCTGGTCCGACTCGACAATCACGCTACAATGGATAAATTCATCGCCGCACATTTTAAAAACGTTTGTAGCCAATCGCGTAACGGAAATTCAAGAGCATAGTAGAGCGTCTCAGTGGCGTCATGTGCCCACAAAGGATAATCCTGCCGACATTATTTCCCGAGGTTTGAACCCTAAGCAATTCCTCGATGTACAAGATCAATGGCAACGCGGGCCATCGTGGTTACAACTAGCGGAAACCTATTGGCCCCATACTGAAATACAGCTACGGGAAATACCTGAAAAACGTGCCACCACTAATTTATTAACAGCAATAAAAGAGCCGAACGATTTACTAACGAGATTTTCAACCATAACAAGGGCAAAACGAATAATTGCCTACTGCCTGCGGTTTAGAGACAATGTAAGGAATAAAGACAGTAGGCGCACGGGTCACCTGACCGTAGAAGAGCTGCAGGACGCTTTAAGGGTAATAATACGCAGGACACAGGCGGAAACCTTCGCGCAAGAATTGTATGCTTTGACCGCGTCCAAAAACTTGCCGAAACGTAGCAATTTATTACCCTTGGCAGTGTTTATAGATGATCAACGCATTATTAGAGTAGGAGGTCGTTTGAAACACGCCGACATATCCTACGATCACAAACATCCCATATTGTTACCGATGCATCATCATATCACTGATATCATAATTCGTGAAGCGCACGTCAAGCATTATCACGCAGGAGCCTCCGCGACATTAAATGCTTTGCGTCAGATGTACTGGCCACTGCACGGAAGAACCGTCGTGAAAAGAATGATTCGAAATTGCGTCACGTGTCAAAGGGCACAACCAGCCGTCGAGCGGTATGCAATGGGAAACTTGCCGTCTAATCGTTTACAGCTTCAGAGACCGTTTTTAGTTTGCGGAGTCGATTATTGCGGACCGTTTTTTATCAAGGAACGTCGACATCGAAATCGCAGTAAAGTAAAAGTGTACATCGCTATTTTCGTCTGCTTCGCAACAAAAGCGACGCATATGGAATTAGTGGAAGACTTGACATCCGAAGCTTTTCTAGCCGCGTTAAAACGATTCTTCGCCAGACGGGGTAAAGCCTCAGACGTTTATTCGGACAATGGCTCTACATTCATAGGTGCACAGCGCGAGATGAATGAAATTCGGAATTTTTTAAGTGACGCGAAGCAACAAGATATTATAGCCGGTAGGTTAGCTAACGAGGGAATAAAATGGCATTTCATACCACCTCGCTCTCCACATTTCGGTGGTTTGTGGGAAGCAGCCGTAAAGGCGTTCAAGAAACATTTTAAACGCGTAATAGGAGAAAGCGTTCTTAGTTATGAAGCGATGTTAACATGCGTGATAGAGATCGAAGGAATCTTGAATTCGCGACCCCTAATCCCAATATCCACCGATCCAAATGACCTCACTGCCTTGACCCCCGCCCATTTCCTTATCGGTGATACGTTGACCAGTACACCGGAGTACGATCTGCGAAATTTGAAACCTGCACGACTGTCGACGTGGCAACACATCCAACAAATCAAACAACACTTTTGGGCGCGTTGGTACAAGGATTACCTACACGAATTGACTGTGCGAAAAAAGTGGCATGACTCCAACAGCGCAAATGTTCAAATCGGGACATTGGTAACCATGCGCGATGAGAATTTATCACCTATGCACTGGAAATTAGCAAGAGTGATAAAACTGCATCCAGGTGACGATGGAATTATTCGAGTCGTGACAGTGCGAACAAAGGATGGCATGTACAAACGTAGTATTAAATCATTATCACCACTTTTGTTAGATGATAACTAAAATTACGTTAAATTTAGCATATAAACTTATTAGACGTAAATCATAACTATGCTTGCTATCATAATAATTACATTATAATACATTATAATTTGCGTTTGAACAAGATTGTAACACACACGTAAAATCCACAGTGCATCACAAGATCTATATGTTCGATTCAATGTTAAGTTAATTTTAGATTAAAGTCATTTTGAACGCGAACCGTTCAAGGGGTGCGGCATGTTGAGGCATAATTTACAACGTGGGCCTTAAGGTTGCGAAGGCAAGACCTCTAAATTAGTTATTTTATTTCGCAGCTGTGTAGACCCGTCCATCTGGCAAACACCTTCGAAATATTGAGGGATGGCACGTGGCTACCAGCTTTGCGCTGAAAACCTTGCGCTGGATTTATGACACCCGTCATAAATCTAAGTAGCTTCGAACGCCTGGGTCACTTTCGCAGCCTAAGGCCCCCCCCCCCCCCCCCTTGTTTTTCTCTTTCTGCCTGGGCCTTCGGTGGGTGTTGTCAGAAAAACCAACGCGAAACTTCGCATTTTTGTAACCACCCACGAAGTCCAGGCAGAACCAATAACATTTCTTCAAGACCCAATACACTCCTCCCTATCAAGCCACCCTTTTCGCCTGGAGAGGTGGCTGACGGAGGAAGGGGTACTTCAAGAATTAATAAAGGGACAAAAAGCGCCCAAAAACACTGATTCTGCTTGTAACATCCTACATCTAAACGTCTAGCTTGCTCGTATTTTATATCTTGTTATTTGTTGGTTGAATTTAAGTTTTTTTGTTATTATTTTTGTACATACTTGTTTCCTCGTGTAATAAACAACACAAAATCCAACATTCGGAAGCTGTCGAGTGTTTATTATCTCCGAAAGAAAAACAAACTAGACTCTGACGATTTAACTATCCGACGAGTTACGACACTGTGCCTAACCGAGACAAGGCAAAGGGCATAAGAGTCAACAGGGAGTGCTAGTATTAGATTAAGTTTTAATTTCCTATCTAGAATTTAAATCTTACGTCTAAGTCGTTTAAATTACTTACTCCAAATTTAAATAAAACACTGAGACCCATAATTATTCCAACAAGAAGAAAATAAACAACAGCTAAAACCCAGAAGCTAGCGGCACGTTAAAATAATGTATCCGTAAAATTATATCGTTTACGAGTCAAAGGCTATTTCAATGTAACAACTTTATTCGGTACGCTCATCGGAATTAGTTAGCTGTTAAATTGCAATCGGCAGCGGTCGATCGTACAAGCGTCGTTTGTCGCACGCGGTGCAACCGAGCATTTATACAACCACGGGCACGCCGCGCTTGGTGCATTTAGATGATGAAAGATAGAGTGGGTGAAAGAGCACGAAACGAGCATAATAATCTTGTTAAAATTCTCCACGCTAAAGAAATACACATTGAATCCGGACTCCGTGTATTGGAACATATCGCGGTAAGCTGCGGTAAGAAAATTGTTTATTGGAAAAGAAACCACATGGAATTTCGCTTAATTGCGATATTATTATCATCATCATCATTATTATTACTATCATTCGTGAGTTCACGTTTATAAAGTTACAGGTACGCTCGAAAGGTGAGATACAAGGAACAAAACGATTGCGTCAGTTTCACCGTCTGAAAAGAACTATTGTTTCCATGGTATATTTAAAAAAAAAGGAACTCCGCTCGATCGTAATTTACAATTGGCCATTCGTTATCGCGATATATCGATCCTGCGAAGTTTATCGTGACACGTTATTTCGTTATGGTCCAACTATTGCAACGAGTTTATCGTTGAATTGAACTTTGAGTCGCTAATGAGAAAAAAATTAGTTTGAAAGAAAGTTTAATGAGGAGAAGATCAATTTCAAGTTTATATTAAAATGATCGATAGTTCGAGAAGAAAAATCGTGAAATTATAAAAGACAAAAATTGTTATGGAGTAACGTGAATCAACTTGGCATATATCTATCACGCAGAATTGCATGATTGCGTTGTTTGTATCCGTGCTGCTGCGGCATTGCAGCTGGAAAATTGAAATTCTCATTCGATCGAGATCGACGATAAGAAAAATCGAGACTCACGACTCGAGCGTATGACGTTAAGAGAGTGGAGAAAGAAGGGAGAAAAAAGGAGCTTAAAAAAACGCCTGGGATAACGAGAACTCTATCCGGGATGCATCGACATACTAACACCGGGACGAGCAAGAAGAAGCACATCCTTTTAGAACAGTAACAGGCTATCTTGATTACATTCTACAATTCAACCAATTAGACGTATCCTGTCAGTGGAAGAGTAGAACTGACTACTCGAATTATTCGATTCAATGGAGATTGACTGAGTTTCAACGAAAAAAAACTCAACTATAGTTGCAATATGTTGCAAGAACAGAATGAATGGGAAACAAAGCTGGATTTAATCTTCATAATTTAAAGAATCGATGCAGGAAACTAAGGAAATTCAAGTATTACAATTCCCAGGTAATACATTCACAACAAATTCGACATCCTGCCGAATCTAACAAGCTTCTATAACAACAATGCATCGTTCATTGCACCATGACAATTGGCATCAAATCCATATAAATAACAACATCAGAACGATCAATAACACACTCTACCTCCACCATTCGCACAAGTGCTCATCCTCTCAACCCAGACCTCAAAAAAACCTGAAACGAAGATCCATCACATCATAAATTCGAAGAATATATATAACCTGAAAGCAGAGAAACGACAATTAAAGCTAAATTCTGTCTGTTCTGTGCCTGAACACCCGAACTTAACCCTTTTCTATTATTTCTTTATTTATAACAATTATTATTTTATATCCTACTATCTGCACATGTGTTTCTTTCTTCCACTATTGTGTCACCCCCGTCGGTCTCCCCAATCATCATATCTGTACCCGCCATGGTAACCGAAGAACGCGCCAAGTTTAAAGATAGTATGTTATCATATACTATCTTTACATGTATTACAATACCGCACACTTAATAAATATTGAATAAATGCATCTCTAAAATCCCAATTTAATTAAATTACCCTTCCCAACCTATCCCATCGACAGGTCAACCATCAAGGAGAAAGAAAAAAACCCTCGATAATTCAGTCATGGGATAATCTACTCAAATTAAATTTCCATCCAGCTCCGCCTTGAAAGAAATAGCCTCACCGTGTCTCCATATACCCTATAAAATTGCATTCCTGGCGACTCTGTCCCCGAGGGTTTATAATCGGCTAGCCCGATCCGACAGTAGGGTTCTTCGAACCCGAGTCTCTCCGCAGGTACCGTTTGCCAGGGTCAACACAGGGAGGAGAACCGGAACGGTAACGCCGTAGTAGGTGACGTTATTAATTGGTTAATGGGAAGAAAAAGAAGAAAGCACAGAAGGAGAGCCATTGGATAAGGAAGAGGAAGGCAGAAGAGGGAAGAGACCCGAAGCTGACCTCAGGCGCCTCCGATGTTGACCAGCGAGGTCCGGCTGAAAGGAGCGGTCCCCGGTGGATTAATTATCATTACCCTCGTGGAAGGAATGGGATCGTGTGTACCCCACCTAGCTTCACCTTCGCCGTGACTGGCTACCGCGCCCGTGCCACGACCCACTTCTCTTCCTCCGGGTATAAAACGAGAAGTCCGTTTGCGAGAGGAACGAAAGAGATCAGGGACGAGGGAGAGGGAGAGATACATTGGATGAGAACGAGAGGAGGCTTTTTGCACGGTGCAAGTCGCCACGATGCACCTGAATCCTTTAATCGTACTTGGAATTCTTAACGACCGTTCGCTTCCGGCTTTAATTGTGCAGTTTTCTGGACTCGTGGCTGCGTTGCTGATGAAACGACTTATTAGTAGTTCAAGATCTCAGTTTGCTGGTATTTGATTTATCGGTAATTGGGTGGAATTGATAAATTAGATGGTAGGTGTGGAATTTATCATGATGTTGATATCATAAGGATGATAAATTCTGGAAATACTTATGATGCAGTACAAGGTCATTGTGTAGCTACTTGCGAGTGGAAGAGGTGTGTAATGGCGGCTGTTTATGGGAAATGGGACTTGTAATTGATAAGTAAGATTGTAGGTGTGGAATTTACGATGACTTTTAGAAGGTGTCGGGGTTACTTCTTTCTATGTCGACGTAACAAAGAAAGAAAGGGATAAAATACAAATGTTCCTCGATTTAATCGCTCATAGTCTAAAAGTCAATCGTTGAAAATCGTACAAGAAATAGCATTAGAAACTTTAAGAATATTTCAAGAAAATTGGAAGGTCACTTTGATCACCCTGATAGATTTAATATAAAAAAATAGTAGTACCACTAATCTCATATTGCCTGCAACAAACCAACAAACAGAGAATTTTTCAAGTTAACCCATTTACATCATATGACAAATTCAAAAATATATCTTTACTATCAAATTTCTTCATATTAAGTCTAAGTCTAACAGCATTTTAAAAAGTGATATTGTACTTTAATTGACGAATGTTGTATAAATAATTTAGACTATTCGTATGTGTTGCTATTCATTCACAATGTGAATGCATAAATGCGTTTCGATGATAGTGACCAGAAAAAGTGCGCGCATATATGCGCTTGTGATGCAAATGGGTTAAACAAATCTCAGATTCTCAATATCCAAGTCTAAGAAACATCCTACTGTCCCGTGGAGCCAAGCAGGGGGTTGAAGAACAGTGCAAAGATGACGATCGTGGGACGATTAGCCAAGACACCCCGAACACGTCGATCCACACGAGCATAGACGCGTTCCCGAGCAACATCGAGACGTCTTCTCATCCCTCGTTCATCAAGAACGGTCGTTTGGAGTGGTTGCGTTAGAGATTTGCCCAGGTTAGGCTAGTCAGTGGCTGCTACAACCACGTACCGACACGCTTCTCCCCTTTACCTGAACGGCTAACGATGCCCATTAGAGCACGAGGACTTCGAGTCTTCCTGACTAATCGCAATGTGCACGACTCCATACCTCATGCAGATCGGCTATTCGTCTTGTGGTATCCCTCCAGTTTGTCAGCCGAATCGATTCGATAAAGATACCAGCTGTCTATGACGTCCGACTTTAAAGCCGGCCTGAAACGTGGCTGCAGGAGCAAAGGGAACCAACGAGAGGCCAGGAGGCTGAGGACTCGAAGAGATACCACTCGATACGAGCCAGACACGACGTGACGTGCAGGTACGTACCTGCGTCTTCAGGGCTACCACCACGTGGAGAACGGGGTACGGGAGAGGAGGCCCTTTAAAGGAAGCGACTGTTCGTTTACCGCATTTCCAGCGTGTCACGAAACGATCGGATGCTACTCGGCTTGGATCGATGGCTTTTAACGAGACGATGATGGAAACGAGAAAGCTCTTGTGTACTCCTTACTTTCTTAATGCTTTTGGATTTTTTGCACGGTTCCGCGGGAACGCGGGAAATTGCGTGGTGGTTGGAGAATTCAATGCTGGGCAGTTGAAAAGTGATTTTTGATTATGGGGATATGTGCACGATATGTGTTGTTTAGGAAATTAAGCTCGAATTTATTAACCCTTTGCCGTATGAGCAGAGACACTGAAATGACTGTGATAAATTGAATAGGAAATTTGAAAGATTTGAAAAAACTAATAAATTGAAAATTTCACTGAGATGCGACACGATAAAAATATTTCTGTAATATTAATATTACAATAAACTACAGGATATATGAAGAATCGAATTACTGTAGAGGCAATGACAAAAGAAATTGTACGGCAAGGGGTGAAGTCTAAACCCTCAATTCAATTTTTACTGATATTTCGTGCAACTTGTGATACTTTTAACAAGATCATAATATGAGACTCATAATATGTGTAATATAGTGTATATAATAATATAAATCTCTCTATATATATTATGAGAGACCATAATATAAGTTAGAAACTCTGCTACTCCGATTCTCTGATAAAATTATTTCTACAATATTAACATTACATTAAACAACACATTATATCGAGAATTGAGTTACTGTCGAGGCAATGACAAAGAAAATCGTAAAGCAAGGGGTGAAGTCTAAACCCTCAATTCTTTTAACGACATCATGATATAAGACTCATAATATATATATAATAACATAAATCTCTCTACATACAATATGAGAGATCATAAAACGAGTTAAAAGCTCTGCTACTCTGATTCCCGTCTCAACAGTCTCAAAAATATCGATACTTTCCCGCACGTGAGAAATCGACAAGCTTCAAACGCCCTGTACCTATCATTTTTCCCAGGAAAAAAAAATCCTCATCCATCGTACAGAAGTCCACCAAGAGGCTGTGTAAAATGGCGATGTAAACGTCGACAACGTTATACCATGGATCACGAGGCAATTAAGCCGTGACTTGAACGAGAACAGAAATTAAATAATTCTCCACTTAATCCCTACGAATCGCAAGAGTCCGTCTGAAGTCCAATTAAATCGAGACCTACGAGGAAACTCGTGCCATTTAAGAACGATGGTTAATGATCCTGTTGCAAATGCAATCCAGAGAAAGGCTCTGAAAAGAGTCCGTGTAGAATCAGCAGGACGGCGAGACTTCCTTGACGATGATCGACGTGGATCGAGCTCAACAGAACGGATGAAAATACCACGTGAAAGAGACGCCCCCGCGGGCTATACTCGTGTTTCTGAAAGAGGAAGAGGGATTCTACTATGTCGTCAGAAGAGGAGAACAAATGTAGGGAGGTTGAAGAAGAGGAACTTGGGACGAAGGAAGAAAACGAAGAAGAAGAGAAGAAGGAACGATGACGTAAGTCCTAGCAACCCAGATCTGTCACCTGAGAGAGACGAGGGAGGATCACGTGGGTTTCTAAAAGCAGAATACAGAGAAGAACGACGTGAAAAGACGAAGAGCAAACCTGGCCATTCATCAGGCATGCAACGTCTTGGGATGAGCATATCGAAAGAGTAAAACAGACCACAGAAATATCGTCGAAGAGATTGAGTCAAAGTGCGAGAGAGATGATCAGATAGAGGGAGGGAGAACGAGTTTAAAACAACCACGTCGTTTCGTGATTTCAGACCTCATCATCGCGCAATCATCCGCTGAAAGCGGTTCGTGAGCCTCGCCACGTTTTGTAATCATCCTTAAATGATAACGAGATACGTGTGGAACGAGGCGAGGAGAGATTCTACTTGAAGAAAATACGCCATCCGTGAACCATCCGGGAGGAAAATCGAGGGAAGAGGACGATGGAGTGTGGATGCGAATTACGCGAAATTGAGAACAGACTGGTAGCTGCAATTCAAGGACGTTCCTTTTAAAGATTTGTTAACTTCCTTGTTTACTTCCTTGTGAATGGAAGGGACACTGTGCCGTTTGTTTATTTGATCGTTTGATTTTTTTTATCGCTAAGGGAGCTCTGGAGACTTCTAGAATTTTCCGAGTTAAAGAAATAATAGCTGAATCTACTAATCCTATGCTAATTATTTGAAACCCGCTAAAAATGATCAATTATAACCAAAATACTAGTAATCCGGTAAGAAAATTTGATAAAATTGTAAAAGTATCAACACCTAGCCCTACAATGTCGAGTGGCACTCGTGATGAGATATTTGACATGGAAAATTCTCAAATTTTGCGAGACTATCAAACTGAAAATATTAATGAAACGCGATACATCAAGAATCGCTTTCATTTTAGTAATTATAGTCTGAATTTTATCGGAGGCAGTCACAAAACAAATTGTAGGCCAAGGGGTTAACATTGAGGCAATATTCCCTACTTTAAATTTCAATAATAAAACTCACATTTACCGTATCCTCATCAGTGAATTGTTTAACATTAGAATCACCAAGTCAGTCAACACGACTGTTTCTCAATTTTTCCAAAAATTCTCCAAGTTCCCAGGAAGACCATAGAATAAATATTCTACTCTGGTATCCAACTCATAAAACATAAATTCAAAATAATCTCCAGCTCTTGATCCTATTTTTCAATGTCCTTACTTTAACCGTTTGCGTACCACGAGCCACTTTCGCGCTCTTCAGTTTTTGTGTCGAAAAACCCCAGGACCTTTTTTCAATATTGACAATTGAAGGAAGACTTTGTTAAGAATGCATTAGGTTTCTCTTTCATAATATAAAGTAATTGCAAATTAGGATACAAGCACGAGAAGATTGTTCTTGTTGTGCACTACATAAAATAAAACACCAACTTTAGCTTATTTTGAATAAAATCTCAAAAGCGCGAAAGTGGCTTTTGGCTTTTTTCGAAGTACTTTTTTAAAACCCTCCTGGTATTCAAACGGTTAATATATTAACAGCCAGTAGTTAAAACACATAAAGAAAATGAGTAATTGCAGTAAAAAAAAATAAGAATAAAGATACTACTTCAATAATAAAATCTCTTGAGAGTGCACCGAGAGTTTAGCAGCGTTCGCTTCGAAAATTCGCGTAGCTATTTCAAGCAACTGCATTGACTTAATCTGCAACGTGCACCTACAACGGCAACTACCGCGAGAAAGATGGTACTGGAGATGTTTAGGGCAGAGGATCGCTAGGAAGAATTTCATGAAAGCAAGAGCGTGCATCTGTGCGCTACTGTGTAATGCAAGGACGTTCCTTTTAAGGATGGAGGTACTGTTTTATGCACATGTTCCTACAATGGTGCACTAGTTTAATGCTGATACCATGGTGCACTCACTTCCTACTGCAAACTATAAGAGGATTGTTCTCTAAACACATGTCGTGCAATATTATCGAGGCGAGGGTTCGCACATGTTTATTTAGCTGGAACAGAGAACACATTCTTTCTGTGCGACCCACGTGTGAATGTACGGAAAGTAACTTTGCTTTATAATTGATAAATATCTACAATTTCAATACTCCTTTATGTACTTTAAATAGACTAAAAAATTAGTGTTCTCCAATGGTACCAAGCTATGTGATGACTTTTCAAATGAACTTCCAATTAATTTCTCCATTGTAAAATTAATTAAGATTACAATATGTTTAACACGTTGAATGTCAACGGTATTTTGGTACTTTCACTATTTCTACTGAAGTGAAACTTTTTCTATTCAATTCACATCTTTTTGAAGCAGTAACTTTAAAGGGACAGATAAATAAGTATTCTGCAGACCTTTATTTTTCTTGCGCCAATATTTGAATATTGACACAAGATTTACGAATGTTAAAAATTATTTACATATGTGAAATACGTACTTTAAAGAAAGAAGGATCAGGTGGCAAAAAATACAATCAGTTAAGTAATTTGTGTATTACAAGATAGGAGTGAAATATCTACTGCACTGCTTCTGTATAAATTGAAAAACTATTTTTCAAAAAGTAGGAATCCGTCAATTTGACGGTCGCCGTAAATCTCATATGTTAGAATATTTATAAATATTGCAATTTAAATGTTACATGAAATTTTAAATTCAATAGCGCCGGTCTCCGCCATAGTGTTAATGAAATTCTAAAATTTCAGATAATTGTAAATATACAATTTCGTTGATACACACTTATTGCTACGTTATCTATTCCAAGTTATATGTGTAAATATTCAAACATTGTAAGTTTCTAAAGTAATTAGTATTCTTTACAAAATTCCTTTCGGATCACTTCGAAACTTTTCCCGCGGCAATGAAAAGATAAAAATTCCTATACACAGTTTCTAATCACAGTGTTGTCAAAAATATCAGAATTCAAGGCACGATGCAAATTCACTCCTCGCCAAGCACGGAAACTGCAATCCTCTGCAATTTGTTTTTCAATCGTTCGAGAAAGCGTGCTAGACGATTAATCAACATTGAAGATCAGCAAATAGAAACACGAGCACGTATACGCGGACGTATCATTTCGTCGAGGCCGAAGCAATACACAAATCGTCGAGGTAATTACGTTCTACCTGCTTAAGATAACTACAGATCAGCCGACACTTGATATGGTGGCTCTGATCGATTTTCATACGCATACGCGAAAGGTTAAGGAAAAGTTCGTGCCACGATATTCGGATCAGAAATTATGGCAAAATCAAACCAGTCTCGTGGAGAACCTGTTGCAAGATGGAGCAGCCGATAAAGCCGAAAGCAGTGGTGGAATCTTGCCCGCGGTGTAATTAAGCATTGACCTATAACTAGCTATAATTAGTTATGTCCTATCGACTTGGATAGAAATCAATCGATTAATCCAACTGATAATGAAACAGTCACGTTCATGGTACAAAGAATTCGCGAGAGATTTGCTAACACTGTGATTCCGATTTATTCGCACTTCGGTAAAGAATTTCAAGGCATGCCTTTTGAAAGTTGCCTTTTCTCCTGGTATTAAGAATCTTGTGGAGGATAATTCACAGGGAATGATCCGATCGAGGAAAGGCAAAGAAGATTGAGTAATTAGGATCAACGAGACGTCTTAACTTCCACTGTTGCAATGTCGAGCAATTAGCTTTGCTCAAACAGTTTAACAGAAGTTGATGGAAAGGTGTAGCATATAGACATTTCAAGAACATCATTTACACTGTGCATAATAAATTAGTGCTTGATCTTCGTCCTCTGTTTAAAAAGAATCACACTAAAGTCTCTAAGGTCCTTTCTGATCCTTATTCTATTGTTTATTTACACACGATAAAAGTCGTGATTATTAAATTCAATGAAATATCATATGACTTTAAAATTCTAGTAATTACAAATTATCTAATACATTCAATATCTAAATATTGACTCTGAGAAGCTAAAGTACTGCTAACTATACATCTACTCTCTTTAAAGTTTTTGATTACAAAGGCGAGACTTCAGTAAAGATGATAAAACTAACAAAATACTTCTTATAACTTTCTCAAGAATAACATACATTAACAAAGTCTTGATTTAAATCGAATTAAATCTCGATTAAGATCCAAAAAGACCCCAAAGACAAATAAAGGTCAACCACCCCCCAATTCTATTCATCTTCTCTCCTACACTACGAACATTATAAAAACAAGCCTATTAAGGTAGTTCTAGCTGAATTCAGAACTAAAAGCTTCTTTTTTCATTAGAAATGAAAAAAATTGCGTAAGAATTAATGCAGGGGTTAACTTCACAGAGGTCATTTCATTCACTTTTTAGACATTAAAACACATCTTTCTCTATAACTATGAAGTAATTCAATAATATTCCAAAAGCATAAAATAATACATTGCTAATTTCTTATTAGAATCCATCGACTCGTTTTTCCATTAGAAAAATAAAAAAAAGATTTTACTGACTCTGCAAAAATTTGTTTCCATAAGGCCCATGTTAAATATGTTATTTTTAAACACGATTTATTCATAAACCGTGTGGACGAACTCGTTGAGATTCCGATTATAATTATCAAATATCATGAAGAATATATTTTCAAAATTTTAGGGAAATCTATCGAAAAATGATAAGTGCCTAGAACTACTTTAAATCCCTTATTCTCTCATCACCTTCCCCTCAACGTCCATAATTTTTTCAATTACCCAATACGACAAACACCATACACAATTCACCCTATCTCCGTCGGTATCTGACACAAGGCAAAGAAATCCAGTAAAATAATAAATAATTCCTATCGTGTTTTTCCCATCAGCGCCGTTTCCAGCAGCATCGCAACATTTACACTGTTCCATCGTTACCTAATCACTTTCAACTTTGTCAATGCAACCGCATTGGTTTTGCACATACGCTAACGAGGAGCCGGGTAGAAGTTAGCGGTAGCCGGAAGAAGTGCTCACCGGTCTTGACCGAAGAAGGGCAACGAGAATTATGGCCAAAGACAGCCGGTGGTACCAATAAGACGTTGATTGCGCCTTCGACTTCGCCAGGCTCCCGTCGATATGGTGAACGCGCGTGTGCCTCGTATACACGTACGTGTCACGACCCCATGAGGAGTGTTCTCTTCTTTTGCTCTCTCATCTGACTTCTCTCTTTTTCACCGTTTCATTGCGCTGCTCCCTTCTCGCCGTTGTTACCAGCATGTAGGATACGGGTTAGCCTTAACTAGTCGAGAATATGTGGTAACCTGACGTGTTTAAGCCAGGGGCTTATTGAACCGCCACGTAGAAAACGTGAGTGATGGCTCGAGACTATGCCCCGTTCGATCGAATCGATCGTGCAAACAGGAAGAGGACGCGTGGAAAGATCTAGGTGGGTTATGGTGAGTATGGGGTTGCAAAATTGGAGTACCAATTGGTTGATTTGAGATTAGGCTACTTCATATTGGGGATTCTTTTCTGAAATTATCAATTAACCCTTTGTCGTAAGAATGAGATGAGCTGAGATTAGGATTCTTGATATCTATAGGGGATTCTTTTTTTAAATTGTCAATAAATCTTTTGTCGTATAATAAAGAGTGGCACTCGTGATGGGGTCAATGGGGTAGAGAATTTGTAGGGTTTTGGAAAAGCGATGAAATTGGAAATGTCAATGAGATTTGATGGGATGAAATTGTATTGATCTATTTTGTAATAGGAATATTACTGTAAATTGTATGATGGATCGAGAATCACTGATGGATTTTTATTTTAGTGATTTAATTATGAATTATTAGGTAGGGAGTCACGAAAGAAATCGTGGGGCAAAGGGTTGATGTACAGTGGATTAATTATCACGTTGAGCACCATGAGGGTCATCGGTTATCTGCGCTATGATATTCAATAAAATTTCATATACCTTTTAAATTATATTTTTGAATTTCAATATTTCAATATTAGCCCTCTTAAATATACGTCTATTTATATTTTTACAGTTTCTGCTTGGTAAAGATGTAATTTTAATAGAAAACGTTTCACTTCGGTAAATCTGATGAAAGTTGATAATAATCAATTGACATGGGATTGAATATCATCCATATTTTAAATATTTAATCCATAGAGCAATATTGCTGGAGCAATAGTATATAATTGTAAGCTTCAATCTGATCTCTCAAAATATAAAAAACGAATTATCCATAAACAATTAATTTTGTAAATGACAAGACGATTCGAAGAGAAGCGTCGTTTGTTAAACAAGAATGACGGTTAGTCGCGAGATAATCGTGCTTAATTTATGATAACAGGATCAATAACTTATTCGTGTTTCTTACGAAACCGTTGAAGACCAATGAATAATCATTTTCGTCCACGGCAAGTCGCAAAGCGAAGAAAAAGCATCGATACCTCACTGATATTTTAATATCCACGTGCTTTCCGTACAAATCGCTCCACTTTGACATATAAAATGCATACGTTCAATGCTTATTATCATAATTACAGCCTATCTTGCATTATCATAATTAAAACGCGCACATTTATCCCCGTTAATGTTTCCCTAATTACACCCACGTTCAATTAACATATCAGGAGACATTTTCATCGCAAATTGACAGAACACCGACACGCCACCGAATGTTGTATACCATCGGTTTATCGCTGTACAAGTTTCTAAACGAACGGTAGCGATCTGTCAGTCGAAGAAAAACGGTCTGCCTCTAAGAGCGCACGTATCGGCTTACACGCGTCTACCTACGTCTTTCTATATGAATTTCACTCGTATATCTGTTTATGTAAATATACCTGCGTAAATCAGAGTACGCGAGCTGTATCGCAATGCCAGCTGCGGACGCGAGGTGAAAAATTTCTGGAATTCAAAGACGGATCGTGAATGGAGGTTGTGGCTCTTCTAGAATCGTATTTTAACACTTTGACTGTCATTGGGGTCACCGGTACCTGAGATTACTAAATTCAATGAAATTTCATATTATTAGATTTTAATAGAAAAATGATCACTTTACTGAAAATGATAAAACGAAGGAAATATCTGTGACGTTCAATGTGTTAAGATTTCAGTGTATTATATTGAAGTGCTGTGATTTGGGATTGAGAGTATTGTTAGTGCACTTCTAATTAAATTTCAAAATTAACCTTTTGGAAACTTTGACACAAATCGTACCATAGATGGTTCGATGAAATGGAAGAATATAAATTTTGGTACTACTAAGTAAAAATTGCTTTGTACGTTGTTTCCTATACTAAATTGACAGTGTTTTCTACTTCTTTCAGAAAGGAGATTTTATTAGATTTTAATAGAAAAATGATCACTTTACTGAAAATGATAAAACGAACGAAATATCTGTGACGTTCAACGTGTTAAGATTTCAGTATATTATATTGAAGTGCAGTGCTTTGGGATTGCGAATATTGTTAGTGCACTTCTAATTAAATTTCAAAATTACCCTTTTGGAAACTTTGACACTAATCGTACCATAGATGGTTCGATGAAATGGAAAAATATACATTTTTGTAGTATTAAGTAAAAATTGCTTTGTACTTTCCTATACTAAATTGACAGTGTTTTCTACTTCTTTCAGAAAGGAATGATTGCTATTTTATAACCGGTCAGAGGATCTGTGATGGTAAGAATAAGGATTTATACAGTGTCTGGTTATTGTTAATTGTTACTTCATTCTTCGTAAAAGAGATCAACAATTTTACCTTCGCGGCTGTGTTTTTAGTGATAATTAAAGCTGCAAGTTTATAATGTTTGCATTTATTGCTTGAAATATATCTTAACTTCAACTCCGAATTTTATGAATATTCTATGGAATGCGATAATTCGAAATAGAATTGATTTGTCACTGAATGTACGACAAATTCTGATTATCGGAAATTAGAATAATCCAGTGTCGCTTTTAAATGAGTTATTAGTTGCATAAGTCACGAGACGTCAAACAGCATGAACGAAGAACCCACTCAAGTGTCACTTATTCCACATCAATATTCATGATGTGTATCTGATAGAAGAGTGCATTTTAAAAGCACACCAAGCGTCAAGAAAAATTATACTTCAACATTCCACATTAAATTTCATGCCCACACGTTCTTTCTAATCTAATCTATATGAAAAAAAAATACAAAATTGTCGCAAACTAATAACCAATAATTACACCCTTCACTGCAACAAATTACATAGCGTCAGAATATAAAAACCTATTTTCCTCCACACTCCAAAAAAACAATTTCTCTTCCTAAAACTGATCAATTTAGCCACACGAGATAGGCACACAAGAAAACCTACGAACGGTGAAAGTAAATTGATCAATTCAATCTACATACTCCAACAAATCCACGAAGAAAAATTCACAGGAAGTGTACCGTAACAAATAAAAATAACTTCACTACGAAACATCAATCCTATAATTTCACTCAATAATTCTGATCTTAATAAAATTTCGATAACCCTTTGCACCGTTGAAAATCATCGTACATATCGTTCAACGTGCACGTCAAAAGCTGCAATCTTCCACGCTTACTTTTCCATTACTCGGTGCATTTACGAATACTCTTGCAAGATGCATCCATGTTTAAAATATATCGGTCTCTCTATCAGCCTGGATTCGTGCTCGTGTAGACATTAGCACTCGTATGCGTGTAATTACCCGCACGCACCATCGAGGAGAAAGCGCGAGCACGTGGCCCACGGCTAATTAGCTTTCTGCCGATTAGGTGGACGTCGACCACGTGGCTATTAAATTGATCCTCGAATTGCACGGATTCCATGGAAACCCCTTGGAGGTCCATTGGAAATGTTAACGTTACTTTCTACAGATCGGGATTTGCATGAACCATGACGAATTTTCACTGATGATTTCAGAGAATTTTGTGGAGTGAATTATTTAGAAAGGATATTGAGAGGATAAGGAAACGATGTATTGCGGAGATTAAAATTTAGAAAGAATAAATTAAATTATAGTAATTATAAGTTGGAGAACCGGCGTTTAATTGTAAGTTGTAAAAGATTTCTTTCGCTAATAACGTATGATAGTTTAATATTGGAATTTGTTTGTGTTGTAATTAAGGTGGTTACGGGATGTAGATATTAAGAAGTTTTCCAAAATATTAAGGCTATGATATTTTAACACTAGATCTACGGTTGCTAAATCTGGTAGGTGGAAATATATTAAATATGCACCTTTCAGAAAGATAGATCAAGCGGTCCAAAATATAATTACCAGACTGCGGATTTTTATGCATTTATGACAAATTAAATACGGCTAAAAATACGAAAAGAACATAATATAAAAATATATCTAAAATGTCCAAAGTATGGTATTTGTTGTAATATTTATTGAGTGCAATAAATCCCTAGATAGGTTTTCCTGTCTCACCTGTATTTTTGAAACTTGAAATTTGCATAAATATCCGCAGTCTAATAATTACTTAAGAAATTTGTATATTACCTATAAGATACTTGTGAAATATTTATTACACTACTTCTCTATCAACTTGAAAAGAATTTAAAGAAACCTGTTGATTTGAGGGCTTGAGATCTAGCGTTAATGATAATTTGGGGAAAATCTTTAAGTGGCAAGGGACTTGAATTTATGCACATTAATTAAGAGTCTAAGCTTTTATATAAAAAAATAGAAGAGAAAGAAACCACCTTTGCTCGAGTCTTGTCATCGATCTGGTAAGTTCGATGATTATATCAGAGAATCAAATACCAATATCAAAGCTGCCGACGTTAAAGATGAACGTTCCTAAGGTCGATCTGCTGGGTGCAATTTGCTGGCTTGTAAATTCTTAATGTCGATACCAAAAACGGATTGGCGCATGATGCACGGTCGAATGAAGATTAATTGTTTTTCATGGCACGCGAGCACGAGGAATGTTTTCTAGAAGAGTAATGACTGCGATTGATGAAATTCGATGTTGAGAATATCGAAATGTTCAAACGGACAGTCAACCTGCTGAGCTATGATTTTTAATATCAAATCTGAATCTAAATGATTTAATATCAAAGCCGTCAAATCAACGGATTCTTACGTTTTTTTTACAAACGTTTCTCAAATTTATAGAGAAGCGGTACCGTAGATATTTTACGTAGCACGGTAGAATACACTAGTTATTTAACTGATCGTTATTGCTGCTTGATCCTCCTTTTTTTCAAAGTACTAATTTAATATATTTAAGTGTGATAGATTTAACTCCGATAGTTCTGCTGTTAATATATTAATATCTAAGGGAAGATGAAAAAATGCAAAGTGAAAATATGAAAAGTGAGGGACCTTTTCAGTGACCCTGCCGGCGTTATATCAGTTACATTCAAATATACTAACTTAAGTACTGCCGGAGAAAAGAAATAAAAAGGTGAAAAGGTCAACTACGTTGGTTTTATAAAATAGAAGTAGAATATTTGCTGCATTACTCTATCATTTCTAGGTATTGATTAACATAACATAAATGAAACTGATAGATTAACACTAGAACTACCAAACCAGTCAAAATGACTGGTACACAATTTTTTCAAAAAATTCTCCAAGTTTGTAGAAGAGTCATAGAATAAATATTCTACGTCTATATCACTAAACATATATCACCCAATCGAACAAATTTTCCGCCGCTTGACACCCCCTTTTTCAAAGTACTTATTTAATTTATTAAAATATGTTGGATTTGACGCCGGTAGTTCTAGTGTTAAAACACCTAAATAAAATTTGGGCTGTTATAATAGTCATTTACAATCAAAATCCTATCCATTTCAATAATATAACTGATATTATAATACTTTTAACCCTCACAGTTTAATAACATACAAAATTCAATTCAGAAATGCATAGCTCCTTGAACCACTTATATTTCTTCACCTACTATCTATTCTTGTATTATTTACGGCATAAATATACGCTAAAAATTGTTCTAAGAATATACAAAAGCATACAAAACTTCAAGACGTCCAAGAAACTTGCATTATCAAGTTTCCCTCGATACAAACAGAAATCCCGTTGTAACGAGTAGCACCGAAGTTACCAGCTATTGCCGTACGATCCGGCAAATTCAGAAGAAACGTATCCCATGATCACGCGTCACCGGATCACGATAATAAATCCTCAAAAGCCACGGTGAAAAATGCAATCGAGACGTTCGGCTACCAGCCGAACAAAGAAGCGCTCGTCGTTGCATCGACGTCGAGAGGAGCGACGAAGTACAATCTAAAGACAGCTGATTTATACCTGTACTCAGTCCGTCTCGCCGCGTACATGTACACAAAGGTGACGTACTACAAGATCTTCAATTACACAAGACTTTTCCAACATAACGACCCGACGATGGCAAACCCTTTTCATCGCTCCTCGAAAGCGCTAACAACCGACCATACGCGAGATCATTCCCAATCGAGACGTAACGTCGGCCAATGGATCTTTTCCTAACCCCTGAAACGTTTCTACACAGTTCGATAAAAGATCGTGAAAGAAAAGTGACGTGAATCTGGAAAATTAGAGAGGAAAATAATGTGCGAAGAAGACAGAGAAACAGATACTTCGAGAAAGCGAGAAAGAAGAAAATGAGAAAATGGAAAGAAAGAGGAAATAGATGAAGAGGGAGAGAGAGAAGAAATAGTAGGGGACCGGAAAGTAATGTCGTTTTTCTAGACATTTTGCTCAAAATCTAAGTGATTTTTATCGATCTGGGATTGAAAATTTGCATTCTGGATGGAAACAAGTTGTTAATAATAAGTATAATTCTATTCAATATCATTCGTTGAAAATACAAGTTTGCTGCAAAATCAGTTGCTTAAATTTAATGTAAAAGAAGCGACATTTAGCAAGGAAGAAAGAAAAACAAAAGTAAAAATATGAGGAGTGATAGACAAAGAATATCGAAAGAAATAAGAAAATTTGGAAAGACAAAAATAGGGAGAGTGTAAGAAATAAAGTAGTGAAAATATGGCAAGGAAAGCTGGAGAGAAGACATAAGAGTAGAAACACAAGAAATGATAGAAAAAGGACAACAAAAAAATGAAGAATGATGGAAAGACAAAAGTAGACGGAGTAGAAGAAATAAAATAGTGAAAATATGGCAAGGATAGCTGGAGAGAAGACATAAGAGTAGAAACACAAGAAATTATAGAAAAAGAACAACAAAAAAATGAAGGATGGTGGAAAGACAAAAGTAGATGGAGTAGAAGAAATAAAGTAGTGATCATGAGAGTATGACAAGAAAAGATGGAGAGAACATAAAATAACAGAAATACAAAGAGTGTTAAAAAGCAAACAGCGAAAAGTAAGAAAGCGGAAGAAAGGCAAAAATATGTAGAATAGGAGAAAAATGGAAAGGCAAGTGGAAAAAGGTAGAAAGAGTAGAAGAAAATAAAAGTAAAAATAGGAAGGGGAAAGGAACAGAAAGAAAGAGAAAGAGAGGGAGGTAGGGAAAGAGTCAGAGCGGACTTTCTAACGATTCGGTGCAGAGCATGATCTGACCCGGGTCGACCTCTCGTTCTCCAAGCGGAGTTAACGTGTAGCACCTTCACACACGTAGGCGCCTGCTGGCACCGGTCAATTAATCATTAATAGGCGATAATATTCATCGTCGATCGCATGGGCAACGGGTGAGCATGTCGAACCGGCCGTCGATCCTCTCGCGTCAGGATCGTTCCAGATTCTTGTAGCTTAATGCAGAAATCGGAGCCGGCTTCCTCGTTCCATCGATCAACGATTCGCGAGAGGATAACTCTTCCCTGATCTAACAGGGCTCTAGCATAATTGCAACGAATGCCTGACACTCGGACATTTTTGGAATGGCGATGTGGAATCGCTGATAAATGATTTCCATGTAGGAATACCATGGTGGAAGGTTGCTTTCTAGTTTTGCTTTTTCATCTAGGATACCGCGTGAGGTCCCGGGGGAATCTTTATTGCTGGTGAAACCGAATAAATGAAGCAAATTGGATTTGATGTGATTTGGATAAATGTATGTAGCTGGGGGAACGAGGTTTTGGTAGAAATCACTGATTCTGTAATGGGAGATTGCTTGCGTGGTGAATTTGAAATTAGACTATCGTGGAAAAATGAAGATTCATTATGTAAGAGGTAATTTGGTTCTCCATTAATACGTTAAGGTTTTGATATAAGTACTTGGAAGAAGATGTTGCAAAATATGAAATTTAATAACTATAGTAACACTGGTTTTGTGGAAGCTACCTTTTTAGAAACGTTTTCCAAATTTATAGAGATGTGGTACAGTAGATATTTTACATGTGTGTTATAATATAGAAATTACTTAACTATTAATCTACTTTTTCTACTGATTTGTCTATTTTCAAAGTCCTTATTTTATATATTGCGGTGTAACAGACTTCACGCCCGTTAATATTAGAAATACCGGTGTTAAATCTACTATATTTAAAAATATTAAATAAGTATTTAGAAAAGAGGAAAAATTAAGAATTGAAAGGATGATCGATTCGGCAATTAATGTTATTTTGAGATGGACACAGAATATATGTATATTCTATAACTCTTCTATAAACCGGCAGAATTTTTGAGAAAAAATTTCTTGCCAGTCATTTTGACTGGTCCGGTAATTCTAATGCTAATACTACTTCCAATTTTCTGTTTCTTATTTTATAGTAATTTTCCATGTAGATTTTGCAAAGCACCATCAGATAACATGGATAGAATTCCGTCTATGCAACAAGAAAACTTGATTGTTTTATGGTCGTTCCGAAGAACGCAAGAAACTTTAATTACAAGCATAAAACAAGGCAGTACCGATATCCTTATTTTCTTCGTATTCAATTTCCATAATTGAAAGTGTCGAACAAAATGCTTCCTGGAAAGTACGAGGCTCCTGTCCTTTCTCTATTCGCGTGCCACGAAAAAATCTTAACTGTCTGTCTGTCCGATCGGAACACCATACCGATATCAACCGGAAATGGCGGACAAACACGAGACCGATAAAACGCGAGCGAAGAAAACGATGAAAGGGTTTTAACATACTTGAAGAGGATGCGTGGGACGTCCGGACACGACGTCCTCGTGTGTGCCACATCATCCAAGACCTACGAACCGATTCGATTCACATTCATGACTTTCTAACAACTCTGGACCAAGTGTTTAACGTATTCGTGAATATATGCATGTCTCAAAGTGTATGAAATACTTCAGACAAGTGTACGAACGCTTGAATAGTTCTTTTCTTCGAGGAAACATTTCAAGTACTTTGCACTGCTTGAACTTATGTCGTGAACTAGGAGTTTATTGAAAGTTTTGCGCTGAGTATATGCTTTTAATATTATTTTTACAATTCTTTGTCAGGTGAGAGAAATTTTGTATAAGTGTGTGTTCATTCTTAACTAATAATAGGGGTGGTTAAAAATACTCAGAGTTGTTTGGAGGAATATACAAAGTGATTGATAAATTGAATAGTTAAAATTAATTCGACAGTGTTGGAAAGAATTAATTATTATTAAACTCGAGACAACTTTTTGAAGAATATACTTTTAGAGAAAAATCTAAATTTTTGAAGAAGTCTTATATATATAAAGTTACATTAGATAATGGAGATTTTGGAAACTAATGTCCAAAATTTTCCTTTCTTTAGGCTTATTTTTAACCCTTTGCGGTCCGAACTATTTCGTTAATTTTGGTAGTGAGGTAAATGAAATTAATTTTGCAATATTTTATACCATTGGTTACTCATTTTGTAAAATGACAACAATAACTATAGGTATTGATGGATATTTAGGTGTATATTACAAACTCATTGTGAAATTCGAAAGTCGATATTACATTATCAGAAAATAAAATCAATTGAAAAACTATGTCGAGTACTGCTCGACATAGGACCGCAAAGGGTTAAAACTAGAACTACCAAGGCAATCAAAATGACTGGTTTTCAATTTTTTCTAAAAATTCTCTCAACTTATAAGTGAGCCATAAAGTAAACACTGAACGTCCATCTTTTAAAACACAAATTACTGAATTAATCATCCTTTCCTCGCAATTCTCTCTTCTTTTTAAAGTACGTCCCAGTATTAAAATGACAACGAATATCATAATTTTGATACAATCAGTGCTTTAATATCTAAACAAATATATGAAGATCTTTAAATAATATTAATTATTAATATGTACAAAGAAAAAAGTTGTTAATATCGATGACTAAATTTCAATCGTTCCTCAGTTAAAGGCAACTTTCATGCACGAGTCATTAAACGCATTAACTCTCGTTACAAACGTACCACTTCCAACTACGTTAAATCTCCAGTGCCAAATCTATGGTGGTAATTAGGTACGTAGAAGCAGCGATAATTATTTACATTTCACGACGATAGTTTCTCGCCGTTCGTTCGAACGAAAGTGAGAGTACCTTTCGCGGCACTATTCCAGATCCAGATAAGGATCGATGCTATAATTCGAGGGGATCTACTCAAGGATCGCTCTCACCGTTGATCAGTTCGCGGTATCCTTTATAAGATAATCTCGTACCTCGGCGGCTCGTTGTACTATTTACGAACTAGGGAATCTAGTAAATTGTGAGCTCGTGTTTGCCATATCGCAGATTCGTCACGAGAGGAAGGATCCGCCTACGCCATTGATCACGAGTGAACTTTAGGATCGACTAAAGTCAATTTTTAAACCTTTCCTATGATCGTTAATCGTTGCTTCAGTTATCTATTCGATAATAATTATGATACTCTATGTTTTCGACATGACTTCAATGTTCGTTGTAAATTGTTGCATTCTTGTGATAGGGGCAAAATTATTGTTGATTTAACAATTGATATGAAGTTGGTTGTGAATAATAATTTTTAAATCGACAATAATTTCACCCTAAACAGAAGATCGAAGTTAATCACAGAGAAGATTATTTTTTTGCAGTCATTTTTAAACAAGTATTGATTTGATTAGATTTACTGCGGTGAATTGGATAGGAAATTTTCAAGTCTTATAAAGTAAAATTAGTTCTAGAATATTAATATTACGATAAATTATTTTAATTTAATGATGAATTATGATAGAGAGTCAAAAAATTAATTGTACGACAAGGAGTTAATAGAATACTAAAACTATAAAAATATCTAGTTTCTAAAAATCCTATAACTAAGCTAAGAACAGTATTCTCTAACTAATAAATTAATTTACAATTAATTTCACCATAATAAACGCCACGTATCAATGATATGAAATGAAAATAATAACACAGCTTCCTAAAGACACAATTACACCTTTCTAAAGTAAAATAGAAAAGTATCTACTTCCTAAAAAATCCTATAAATAAGCTAAGAAGAGAATTTTTTATCTAATAAATTAATTTACAATTCATATCACCGCCATAATCGCCACGTATCAATGCTATGAAGTGAAAATAAAAACATACCTTCCTAAAGACACAATTCTACCTTTCTAAGGTGCGAATCACAAACATTTGCTGGAAAATCTCAAAAGAGGCACATTCGCAGTTCATTCACTCATAAGGATAAAAATATGAAGGAGGGTCCTTCATCCGCGGTTCATTTAGATTTTGGCCCTTGTCATTTTGCTATCAATCTGACAGACTGATCGAAGTACTCGACAATTGTCCTACTCTTTTGCCATGAAACTCTCGCCGTTGGAGTGTTCATGAATATGCATGACGAGGTGGGTGCTCGCGCAAAAATTTCCGGCCCTGACAGTCTGACGTTTCGAGGACCGGTGCAAACGAGGACTAACGATATCCGAGAATAATCGAAACTGACAGTCCTCGAGGAACCATGCTACGCTTCATAATGGAGTCGCAAGACGAACGATAATGAGCTGATGGTTTTGAAGCATCAGAGTGGACACAGAATTTTAGTAAATCTAACAATGTAAATTTTATATCCAACCAGACGCGCTTTTATTATGTGCTTTCGGAATTTTCTGTAAAATTAAAATTACCTTGCTTTAAATCCTTGCGCTGAAATGTTGCCACAGGAAGAACTTCATACTTAGAATAATTTTATACTATTTATATAATAATTTATAGTAGGGTTGCTTATATTAAGATATAATAACTAAATAAATTAAAAAGAGGGGATGGAAGGGAGAAATAAAATTGAACAATACAATTATTTACATTCTGCAGAATAGTCGTAGATGAAGGAGCAGCTCAGTTGAAGAAATTTCTCAAACAAATTAAGAGCTAATCATCTTGCTTCTTGATACTTAAAATAAATAATTACAGCTAATTGTTCTAAGAAATTTTCGTAGAAAGAAAGATATTTATATACCTGTATAACTATGTAAAAAAACATTAACTGTAATATGCAAGATTTACAAAAACAAGACTAGCTATAAAATTAAAAATGTAGGAGAAAGGCTGGGTGTAAGAAATTTGAAAAATACCAGTACGATAAATCCTCGAGAAAAACGTAAATTCAGGAAGGAAACATTTGTATGATCATCAAAGCACTGCTTTCTAAGCGATAACAAGAAATAATGATCGAATTACGAGGTAGTTGCAGTCCTTGGTCTCTCTGTCAGGTGTGAGTGAACAATGTGACAGCTTGAGAAATAACTTTGATAAAAGAAATAATTGTGGACACACGGAGAAACTCGCTCGTGACACCCTGAACTCAGAGTAACAGTAAGAAACGAGTGCAGGAATCGAATACCGTTGAGTCGCACTTAATTCCATGTAATTAATCAATTTGCGTGTAGTAATAGTAGACCCATAATTATTGCCGTGCGTTTTAATTCCAATTATAAAACAATCCATCGTCAGATACCGACGATGATTAACCTCGACGATTATACGGTAGGAAATGAATCGTTTTACCTTGTAAAAAAGACAATTTGTGGAAGAACATGGAAACGGATCTAGACAGACGGTGATCAGGATTATTAATTCTTCAACGAGATGGACATTAAAATTTGAAGGTCAAAAAAAATCAATGAAACGTTAACTGATCTAATTTTCGTGATACCTTACACGACATTACATTAATAACTATATTATCTGTTTAATATTTCAAAATTTTCATATTTTAAGTCTTAGAAGAATTAATAATTAAGATCTACGGTTTTCACAATGAAAATAAATTGTCATCTTGTAAAAGAAAATAATTTTGCAGAGGAGGATGGAAATTTGGACAGTCGGTGATCAGGATTATTAATTCTTCAAGAAAATAGACATTAAAATATGGAGGTCAGAAAAAAATCAATGAAATGTCAACAGATCTAACTGTATGATCTGTTTAGAATTTGAAGATTTCATTATTTCAAGTCTTAGAAGAATTAATAATTAATATTTGTGGTTTCCAGATAGAAAATAAATCATATTACCTCCGAAAGGAAAATAATTTTGCAGAGGAGGAAGGAAATTTGGACAGTCGGTGACCAGGATTATTAAATCTTCGAGAAAATAAATATTGAAGGACGAAGGAGCAAAAGCCTTACGAAATGTAAACTAACCTAGGCTTCGTGCTACCTTGCACGACGATTCATCGCCAACTCAATCGTCTGTTTACATTTCTTCTGACTTTGAACATCATAATACTAACGGTCTGCCTCGTATTGTACAAAATACATATTTTCATTGACACTACAACTACCGACGTCAAGTTTATTATATATAATGCTAGATTTACGAAAGCCATAAAATTGACGAGTTCTTACTTCTTCTTGTAAACATTTCTCAAATCTATAGAGAAGCAACACAGTAGAATTTTTATGTATTTTCTAATACAAAAATTACTTAACGAATTATCATCTTTGTCACTTGATCCCTCTTTTTCCAACGTCTTTATTTAACACATTGTAGTGCAACAGATTTCACCCCCGCAAATCTGGCATCAAATATATTAAATAAACACTTTGGCGAAAGAGGTATCAAGAACTACGAAAGATAATCAATTCAGTAATTCATATTTTACATGATAAATTAAAAATATCCACTGTATCACTGTTCTATAGATTTACAGAATTTTCATTAAGAAAACTAGGAACCAGCCATTTTAACTGGCTTAGTCGTTCTAGTATTAACCCCTTGCGGACGGAGGCATATTTGAATACCAAGAAACAATAAGAAAGAATACTTTTTCATCGGAAAGACAGTCTGTTAATGTATACAAGTTGAAATTTACTCTTTGTAAAATAATATTTCAACGATTATATTTTAATTTTTCAACTCTAACCATTTATATATACACCGACAAACTATATCCAATTTATTTCTCAGGGCGCATATATCCGCCCGTCGTCCTCAAAGGGTTAATAACTAAAACGCAGTAATATAACCACAAAAGTAATATAACCCAAGTGATTAAACAATCCTGTAAAAAGCATTACACGCAAAAATCACGTTGCATGTTAGCAGCGATAAATTCATAGATTAGGAAGTGAATGAAACTAAGAAAGACAATTTCTCTTCCCTAGAAGTCCTGCCTCCGATTACAATAAAAACCGTCGTAGCGAGAGATCACGAATAACTTCACGTTCGCCGTGGAATTTTGCTCCGGGGCGAAATAAAGATAGAAAGAAAGAGAGGGAGAAATGAGAGGAAATGAGAAAAGGGGAGAGAAAGTGTGGAATGCACGAGAGAAGAGAGGGGTGCAGGGTCGATTCTAGCTCCGAGGGGTCATTATAGATCTCTTCGAGTCGGCACATCGTCTCTTTAGCGATGCCAGACTGTCTGGATTGACTGATGTCAGGTCATTCAAAGACTTCCTAGACCTCGTCGTCGTTGCCTCACCGACATGGAAGTCGAGACGAGGTTGAAACGGTTTCTAAAGATATTGCGCGACGGAGATCTCGATACGCCTCATTACGGCAACGACTTTTAAAAGCAATTAAAACTGGCACGCTAAGTTCGTTTCCAATTAATTTACCAGTGAATACCGACGTTACGTCAGTTGTCGACGTTAGGCTCGTTTGCGACATTACTCTTTGCACGGCTCGAATTTTGATCCTTTTACTTATCGTGTCAGATTTAACCATATTCTTTAAAATTAAGTCTTTCATACGGTTTATTCTAGGATTCTAATTCTAATGTATTTAAATACTTGGCTAATAACTCCTTGTCGTACAATAACGCATGATACTCTTGGTGCGAAAAAGGAAACATAAAAATTGGGATATTTAAAACTGTCAAACTAAAAAATCTGTAATTCGAGGAAGCTTAGTATTATTTCTATACAATAATTTATAGAATATCCTACACTTTTAAATAAAATCTTGATTCAACAATTCAGAGATAATATGGCATATGCAATCATAAAAGATATCCTAGGAAAAAGTGTTAACACTAGATCTACCAAGGTGGTCCAAATGACTTGCTTTGAATTTTTTCAAAATATTCCTACTCCTTTATCAATTTTCTACGTTTGTCTTCAAGACCGCAAACTGAATCGATCAAATCATTGGTCCCCTCCATTTGGAACATATTTACTCGATAATTATAAATATATTGAACCAACCATCGATAGATCTAGTGTTAATTACTAAACAATTCCAAAATATCCTTCAATCCGTCATAAAAATGTAAACACTTTATCAAACCAGTAATCTCAACCTACACTCCTCAACAGGATAATCCTCGTCGTCCATAATTGAACAACGAATGCACTGATAACGAATGAAAAATAAAATGAACAAATACACGAATATTCCATCTCGTATTCGAAGCAATTGTAGACTAAAAGTTCCAAAGAAACGATTATCTCGTCTCTCGACGATCATCGCGTTTTCCCAAGCGCCCGTGGCGCTTCTTATGAAATCACAGAAACACGAAGGCATCCTCGATGCCAGACGAATAAAAGGCCGCGTGTCGTAATCCAACGAAGCTAGAGATTCGCTTCGCAGAAAAACGAACACCGGGAGAAAAATGACAATGACTCACCTGTGCGTACTCGGCACATATGTCGATCGATGAGACATAATTGACGACGTCCTCGATGGTCCATCGATTCACCGCCTGTCCATCGCCACAGGGCATATGACCGCACAACGATGGACACCTGACTGGAGGTGGTGTTGTAGGTCGAGGGGTTGTCTTGGGTTTTGGCGAAACACTTCCTGACCTTCTCGTTTCTGTCCTCTGCCTTTTGCGTGGCGCAAATCCACCAGGACTCGAAAGGTCCAGGGGACTCGTGACCCCTGCGTCTCTTTTGTTTGCTCCTGGAAGCAGAACGAGAAGTATGTGTTATTGTTGGAAAGATAATTTATGTAGAAAATTATATTATGATAGATATTGGTTCTAAGTGTAGCTTTTTGAGAAGTGTTATTAATTTAAGGGTGCTTTTAGGGTTGTAATTAATTCAAGGGGTAGATAAGGGTTGTCTATTGTCTAATGCAGGAGAGGAGCTTGAACTAAATTGTTGTTGTAGGTTTCAGATTCTTGTTTAGTTCTGTAGGTAGAAGTTTATAGGATGGTAATTGTAGATTAAACGAGATGAGTCATGTTTTGGAGTAATGGAACGCTATTGCGTTGGTTTCTTAGACTACTGGGTACGTCGATGTAAATATTTACAGTTAAATGACAAAGGAAGCTTGGACGAGATCTAAAACCGTTAGGCTACGACATCGCGTGACACTGGTGACGTAGTAAATAAAATATAAAATTTTGGTCTTACAAAAATTATTGAGTTGAGAATATCAATTGGTCCGGAGACAATGAAATTATTTCTACACTAATAATATCGAATCGATAAAATAATATTAAAATTTTAATCTCAGGAATAGTCTCAATTATTACGCACATTGTTAAAGTAGAGATCGTATTGCAAGCGTAAGATAATAGTTGTTTACTATTGGGAACTGACATGGAGGCGTGCTTAAAAAACATGTCGGAAAGTAGCTTACACTTTTAAATGTTTAACCCATGTGATAGTAGGCTAAATCATTAAAATGTTATTAAATATCACAGATATATTATTATGGACGGGTGATAATCCGAACCAAAAAAATATTCATGATGCGCAAAGAATTTTATCGGCCGGTCATTTATTTAAATGTGGAATTAATCCTGAAAAAAGTGATAAAAATGTGACTGTAGTTACCGCGCTTTGTGTACAAACGTCACACATAAAAGAAAAGCCACATGAAATAAACGCAAAAATTAGTTAAACCGGGAAAATAATTGCAATTACCTGTTCTTCTAAGGCAGGATTAGGGGAAATGTGTAAACACACAGTGGCAACATTATTTTATTGTTATCGGTAAGTTGAAAATTTCTAACCTCTAATATTTATAAACTTTGACTTGCAACATGTATGTAATAAATTTAACAATCAAGAATAACGAATTACTATTCTTATTAATATTAAACTATTTAAAAAGAATAGAAATTATACTTTCACTTTAGAATTTTTAGGTTAAACTTTGAAAACGTACCTGGTAATATATAATCGTTTTTTTTTTAAATGTAGAGAGCAAATTTTCGTATGAGGAGTAACTTCATTTATTTTTAATAACTTCTTCCACGCTTGAAATTTATCAATTTCTTCCAAATTACCAAAAAAATTTTCTAATAACACTGCACGATCACCAGCCTTTGGAAATGTATGGAAAACCACGTTTCAATTTTTATTAGCTTTACTGTTACAATCTCTAACTGCACAACATACTCTATTTTTTGATTTATTACGTTCTGTAAAAATTCCAACTTCCATTTTTACTTTTATTTATCTATTACTTTTTATAAAAAATGTATTGTTAATACAAACAACACGCATTTACCATGTGTTTACTCGACCGTTGCAACGCGTTGTAAGCTATTAATAGTTTGCTTTTTTGCCACCAGACTGCGTGCCTCAATTTGTCAGTTCCCAATTGTCGATAAAATATTTATCGCATTATTCGATAAAAATTATTCCTCGAAACAGTAAACAATATGTATACAAGTGTTGTAAAATGTTTAAAAAGTTGGCAAAAGTCGTTAATAATTTTGGAGTAAAAATTTGTAATTATTGGAGCCGGAAAAGTTACTACCGATGCATAATAGTCAACGTATGTAATGATAGTAATCAACAATATAAGTACCATGCGTAAACAATGGAGAATTAAACAATATTCGGAAGATGATAATGATTGATAGCAGCTGTGAGATTGACGTCCGTTCGGTTACGCCGTCGGCGAGGTACTGAGCTCCGGCGACCCCGCGGCTCGACCGACCCGAGGAATGTTTACAATTCGCGATTGGCACGGTCACCAGTGATCTCTACGTCGATAATCCTCAATCAAATATTACGCGAAGATATTTCTATTAAAATATAGCTATTACATCGATTTAAATTACATAATCGATTTAAAAAATTATCTTCTATCGTAATCAGTAATCGTTGAACAATACATGATAAAAAAAAAGTTAATCTCGTGTAAAAATTATAATTTCTTTTTGTGCGTAAATTAATATTGACTAATTACGTTAATAGAAATTTCAGTTACGAATTATTTATAATTTTTAACGTACGATTAATAACATTATGTGGGAATAGAGTCTTCTTAACTAATTCCTTATTTATTATCAAATAAGAAACTTTGTAGAATATGTGACACTATTGATATTTTGTCATTTACAAAATTTATTTTATTATTATTATTAGAATCTTTTTTTTAAATAAGAAGAAGTAAAATTCTAACACTTCCCCGAACTGATAGGCGTGCTATACAGTAAATAAATCATCTCAATCTAATAAAACAAAAATTACTGAACCAACAAATTTTCTCCCTTTTCCACCTCTCTTTTTTCGAAGTACATATTTATTACACGGGCCAAAACAAAATTTGACTTTGACTTTAAACTATACAATTTCGATAATTTAGGTCGTAATTAGACGAAAAAAAATATATGGCATGAAAAAGTTTGCTTTTGTATCTAGAAGACCGTTTGAAAGATATTTTTCAAAATATGTGGTTTTAATTTTTAATTGAAGATGAAACCATACAAATAAATATGTTTATCAAGTTTTACTATCAAAATAGCTTACAAAAAAGTGGAAAATAATTTAAAAGTGCATGCTTTTACTTTTTCTTTTATGTTCATAAGTACTTTCTCTTAATAAACCCCAAATATAGTCTTCCATCATATTTTCATTGTACTGGCCTTGATAACTTTGTTCAAAGTTCATAATGTCCTGATGAAATCGTTCTCCTTGCTCTTCGAAATACGCTCCCATATTGTTTTTAAATTTATCTAAATGAGCATGCGTGTACGTAAAATCTCTGATCTCGCGGTATTTTTGAATGTGTTAGAATTAATTAAAATTTATAAAAAAATTCGAAAATGAGTGTCATTACTATAACAATCACAAAAGCAAACTTTATACAAAAAAATGCATTTTCTTTTCGTTTTTTGTACATAATTAACCGAAAAATCATAAAATAAACTTTAGGACAAAGAACGAAAATTTTTTTGTAGAGTCGTGTTATATTTAATTATTAGACTGCGGATGTTTATGCAAATTTCGAATTTCACAAATGCAGGTGAGACACGAGCACCTATCTAGGGATTAATTGCACTCGATTTATATTACAACAAATACCGTACTTTGGATATTTTAGATATATTTTTATATTATGTTCTTTTTGTATATTTTAGCCGTATCTAATTTGTCATAAATGCATAAAAATCCGCAGTCTATTAATTATGATACTCTCCCGTGTGAAATTCACCCGTAAAAAGCTAAAAGACCCTAAAATATCATCAGTGACTCAAAGCTCACCTAAACTCACCCCCTCTACGTAACGTCACCATATAAAAAATCTATCATGGTATCAATTAAGGGTGAAAAAGTTGTGAAGAAAATTAAGATATGCTGACAAATTCTCACCTTTGAGATATGTTTCCAATTCGGCGGCATTCTGGGCGGCATTGGCGGTCCTCACCATGTGCAAGAGTGCCTGTGTCGAGGACATGTCGAGCATGGGCGGAAATACGGGGTTCCCGAAGAGGCTATCCTGCTTCTGTTCCTTGGGGTCTTTGCTGGAAAGAGGGGAAGTGGTCGGAACGGTCGGTGGTTGGGGTGCGCCCAGAGGGGCCATTAGACCGACGAATGGTGTCGCGGCGGTTTTAAATGCCGGAAACCTTGGATCTAATCCGGGAGGGTAGCCGTTTCTAGGTGTACTGAAGTAGCTGTAAACCGGAAACACCTTTTTCATGTCTCTATCTTTTCTAATTTACACTTCTTTAGGAAAATGCGCGCGATAGAGACTTTTTCAAGTTTACTCCTTGCGGATACACTTTTGTAGCATTTTTGCAACACTTTACATAGTATTATGGTAAGAATTATTATAGGACTAGGGTTTCAACGTTATCTCTGATTTATCGTTGGCAAAGATTGATTGTTACGTGATCTTGATCAATTAGAATATTCTACCGATCTGAAATAACCGATATAACCCCTTGCCTTAGGAACGCCCAATCATTCAGAATTAATTGTTAAAATAATAATCTATCATTGATTTCCGATATACCGGGATAAGTCAAAGTAATATTAACAGCATAGAATTAATTTCAACGTCTCCCGAGTTACAGACATTTTTAATTTAACAATTTTTGCAAACTTTAAAATTTTCTGTTCCATTCACCGCTTCAAGTGTGCCACGTCATTGTAAGGCAAGGAGTTAACACAGACACCATTAAAAAGGGATGTACAATTTTCTATAATAACCATGAAAATATATCAATTTTAAAAACTTGCCATATTATGTACTCCACATTTTAATATTCAAAGTAGAACAAGAAATCTAGAAATTTCAAAAACCTAACGTCACAATCATTGAACAAGGTATCAATAATTATGCACATATTTTACAAAATTCATCAACCAAACAGAGAATATAATGCATCACTCCCAAGATGGCTCTAACACAGTATCAATACATGTCTGTACATCAGAATAAACAGATATCTTCACTAACGTAAACCATACTCGGGTATTTCACAAGCGTTAACACGAGAATCGAACAGAGAAATCGTCCTGAAGGAAGTATGAACAGATAGATTCCCAACATGTCCTCCGCATTCTCTCTAGGATTAATGCATTTTACTCGTACCACTAAGAAACCGCGGAATTTTCAACGTACGAATTGGAACTACAAGCGATACTTTCTCCTCGAAATGCCACGAATCCCAAGCATCGTTTGCAAGGGCTTTCAGAAATCCACATTCGTCATTCCGATCTGTGCAAGACACTCGAACGATCAGTCGAGCACCTTCCGTTCGACCTGTCTCGAACGGAGTGCCAGAAAGGACATAGTTGAAAGTCAACGTATTCCGCAAACGAGCAACCGGTTTCGCGTGACAGTATTGCAGAGGTTTGAGATATTCAGCCACTCTGTTCATCGAATATCAATATTTCAAGGTAAGTAACAAGACGATCAATATTTTCCTTCCGTTGCTTTGTATCCTCGTCGGAATTGACGGACAACTGGCGGAAGTGAAGTGTACTTTGTGGATGCACTTTTCGCGCGTTTTGGTAGCTTCGAGTTTGTACGCGGAATCTTAAGGATTTCAAGGTCTCGCGGTAGTTCTAATGATTGTACGAGAAGATGGTACTTCGTAGGATTGATCCTTTGTGTTGTTTTGAAATTTGTAATTTCTAAGATTTTATATTTCCTGGTGCAAGAGTTAACACTAGATTTACGAGTGCTAAAAAAATAGGAATCCGTCAGTTTGACGGCTTCCGTAGGTCTAGTGTTAAAATGGATACTTTAACCCCTTGTCTTACGACTTATTTTTTGACTGAACGCACAATAAGTTAGAATTAATTATTGCAATATTAATAAATCACTGATTACCGATATACTGGTATAAGTTAACGCAATATTAATAGCAGAAGTAATTTCAACGTCTTCTGACCTACTGATATTTTCAATTTAACAGTTTTTGGAAACCTTAAAAATTTTCTAATCGAATTTCCGTGTCACGTATGCCACACGTCATTGTAAGGACAAAGGTTAATGAACATATAATATGTGCTTTAAGATTATCGACAAGTTTCTTTCGATATTTTTGAAATTTCTATGATGTTGCAAGAATTCGTGTGAATGAAAATTGTATTTTAATTTTGACACAAGATAGGAGTCATTGTTAGCGTTCTACGTTTGAAGTAGTAGTGACACATGGCGTAAAGTGTTCATTAGGGTCACGAATTTCGAAAATGATGGTAGATCAAGGTCTACTCACTCATTAGGATTGGCATTGTTGTACTTGGCAGCGAGGCTTCTCATGAAGTCGCTGTAATTTCGTCCCATCATCTGTTCCATGTGCTTGAGGTGATGGGGTGGTGGAGGGCCGTCGGGTCCAGCCAAGGGGGTAGCATTTGGTGGCGTTCCTGGGTGGCTCGACGACGAAGGAGTCACGCTCCTCGATGATGTCGAATTATTGTCTGGTGTAAGTCGCTCGGTTTTAACCTAATTACAAAAAGTATATTCTTCCTTGCTATTTACTTATGAACAGAGATTTTTAACCCCTTGCCGTACCATTTCTTTTGTGACTGAATGCACAATAACTCTCGATTAATTGTTGAATTAGTAATCTTTCCCTAATTTTGGATATAATATGTAACGCAGTATTGATTAGCACTAATATTTTTAATGTAACAATTTTTGGGACACTTGAAAATTGACTATTTCATTTATCGCGTCACGAGTGTCATTCATTTTGTACGGCAAGGTGTTAATTTCCATTATAGAATATCGTTTAGCGATAGAAAGTCACAAAGGCCATCAACAACAAGAACTATGAATATTTTTTCATTAATTATCTTAACAAACTTGTGTAACACCTACGTGTGACTCATACAAGACACTCAATTTAACTAATCGTCTAAGTACTCAATTAAATATCAATTCATCCAAAGAATTTATCGTCAAACCACCCCACTTCAACAAAGCTACACATCAGTAAACATCCACAGATACTTATATCCAAAACTCAAAATAATTAACCTTCCAAAAATTTCATTCATCTCCACTTCACAATTCCTCAACATTCCTAAATAAAACCAACTGCAAAATCATCCCCCTATACTTAATACACTGCTCAAAATTAATTAAAATCCGTCAGTCCATCATCCGCAGACCATCAAAAGCAAATAAAAGCGAAAGAGAGACTCTCCCGGCGTCCTTGGTCATTGAAAACGTCAGTAGCCGCGAGCGCGGTTTCACATAGGTAAGATCGTAGAGCTAGCAGGAAATATCTCGGTGCATTAATTCCCAAGAACAGATTGCATCTGAGATATGGTAATGAAGGCAACGCGTGGCGTAAGAGTTGACTCCTCTTCGGCGGCGAGAGCGCGCCGTGACACTAAGAAGAACGAGACTCGATTGGCGTAGAATAGGGTCCCCGAGGAGTCCGAGAGAAGCCGCTCTCAAAGAGGCCACGGTAAATCTCTTTCTCGCCTCGAGACCTCTTCCTGACAAGGGACCAGCTCCGGGTATCGCAGCATAGACACGATCCCCGATATGTTTCGAACGGACGATCTGGGCGAGCTGCCAGCTTCACGCCGGAGAAACCACCGAATGGGACAGTTCCGTTCAACGTCCGCGAGACGGCGAGGCTCTTATGAGCAATTTTTCAATCGATTCTACATGAATGGAGAACCGGGAGGCTTTCAAGCTTCCGGGAGTTTCATTTGCTGTTCCGTGGGACGATGCATTCCGAGGCTTGGAGAAATGACAAAGGTGAATGTGCATTGTAAAAGCTTAGAGGTTTGATTTTTAGGGGCTTGGGGCGTGGAACTATTATACTTGATCTGTTCTTATTGTTGGTTGGGTTGGTTGCAAAATAATGATAGTGTTTTCTTTGAAAGATATGAGGGAGCTTCTCGATTTAACCCTTAAATTCGCGGAGTTGCATTTCTGCAACATACTAATTCTATGAGAATAAAAAAAAAATCTGAAAGGATTACGGTTTCTGAACGAACTTTGTCATAGACTATAGTGTACTTTGTAAATTTTTGACACTTGCAGTAGCACCAACTTTTAAATGTTTTAATTATATGTCAGTTTTAGCGCGTTTTCATAGGCGCGGAAAAAAGTGATATTGGAATAAATTTCCTCGGTCTTTGTTATAATAGAGAAAATAACTGTTTTTATAAGTATCATAATAAATAGAACTATAATTAAGTACTAAAGTATTTTTGATTCTATATACATGAGTCAATAATTCCCCATACATCTGCTTACCTAGGAACGTGCAGTGTTACATAAATGCAACAAAGGATTTTCAGGTAATTTACAAGCTGAATTCTTTCAAAAGATTTTTTTTAATATTTTTCCTATAATCTAAACTACATATGGATATTAAAAACATTTTTTCTGATTAAAAAAATAAAATCGCGCATTTAAGGGTTAAACCCTTGTTCTACGATTTGTTTTTTTGTTGCCTCCGTTCGGGATTTAAGTGCGTGAATAAAAATTGATCGGTGATTATTGATTTTACGTGCACTTTAAGGTAATATTAATATTATAGGAATAATATGAACGCGTCGCATTTTTATTAACGTTTTTAATTTTATTGGTTTTGCAGGATTTGAAAATTCCCTGTTCCATTAGGCTTATGACGAGGGTCACTCGTCGTTGGAGGGCAAGGGGTTAATATTGGAATCATCATAGGTTATGATAGATAATTTAAAAATTTGTTAATGTCTCGTAAGAGAATATGTGGATTTTGAAGTTTCTTTTAATAAAAAATTACAATAGTCATAGACATTGCAAATGAAGTAATATTTCGTAATTCATTTAACACTAGAACTACCACACCAGTCAAAATGACTGGTACACAATCTTTTCAAAAAATTCTCCAAGTTTATATAAGAGTCATAGAATAAATATTCTACGTCTATATCAATAACCATAAATGACCCAATCGCACTAATTTTTCGCCGCTTGATTCCGCCTTTTTCAAAGTACTTACTTAATTTATTAAAATATGTTGGATTTGACACCGGTAGTTCTAGTGTTAAGAAACCCTACAATTCCTAATCCGTTTTTCTAAGGGGTGCAACTTGGAGAACCTTCCCCAAGACGTTCAATAGCCGATATGATAATTAGCATAACTATGAAACACATCAGTAAAAATTTGTACATAATGGACTCCCATATTTTCTGAGTAATAAATAATACGTTAAATATTGAAAGATAATTTTGAGTGTCATAATTTTGAGCATTATTCAAAACTAGCTGAGGTACTCGGCTTCGCTCAGGGAGTGGATATGAGATTGTGTGGTTGTTCGGATAAAAGGATAAACTTTAAAATACAAGAGGTATATTTATATAATATTAAGTGGAATATAATATAATGTTCCACAGTGATCTAGGATGTTCCCGAACATTCCACAATATTCCACAATATTCTGTAATGTTGTGGAATGCTCTCAAATACTCTCGAATGTTTCAGACAGTTCTAGAAATTTCTAGAGGGCGAATAGTCCAGCCCTTATATCTTTAAAATCAAGCCCTTAAGGTAAAAACGGGAACCTTCTTCATGGACAGTAGATAGAGGGCTACCACACCATATATGTAACTCCCTTGATCGTACCGGGACTCATTTCTGAGTTTTAGCAGCACGCACATAACGTACACTTTGCTTTATAATATATACTAATTAGTTTTTTCTATCTAAGTCCAAGAACTCACAAAACAACATCCGAAAAGAGGTGCCATTTTAGAAGAGAATCAGAATGAACGATAAAATCCCAGAAATGAAAGCATTATCGAGGAAATTCATTCAAGCTACCATGAAAGTATCATTCGATCTTTTCCACCACGATCGATCTTCCTGTCTCCCGCCTCGACAAAGAGATCTTCATTCCATCCATGACGAAAGAGAGTAGCGATAGCAAGTAGAAAACTTCCCACGTGTCATTGAACGACCATTTCTTTCGAAGGATGACCATCGACTTTTTTTCTCCTGGCTCTAAGCATCAGCTACCGAGCTGCTATCTTTTTCTCGTCGCCTTGGAGAACGTTTACAGAAGCGTCGAACGGGTACACGGATGTCAACGGCGGAATGACACTGCGGCTTTGGTTGACATCGGTGCCAGAGACCGACGATCCGGTCAGATTCGAACGGGACTCTTCGTGTACACGTGTACGTGCTACTGCTTAAACAACCGAATGATGGACCAAAGCACTGTACAAGAAATCTCTTCAAGTCTTTCCTCGCACGTGTTTCCAAGTGGTGCTTCAACTCGCGAGTGACACGGGTCTTACGAAAATTTATATGTCGAAGGACAAACAGAAGGACTGACGATTGTAGTTACAAGCTTGGAAGAGATTGCAAATTTTTTTGAGAACTTTGGAAAACGTCTGGCAATGAACGTCAGTGATTATCAGACTGAGGATTTTTGTGAATTTGTAATAAATTTAATACTGCTAAAATACGGAAAATATTTGAGATACGACATTTATTATAATATTTAGCGAGAGGAAGAGACCTGAATTTGAATTTCTCTTTATTAGCAGCGGTTATTAAGCTTGAATTTCTAATAAATATCCGCGGTATAGTGATGATTGGGAAAGATCTCAAATTTTGTTGAGGACTTTGTTTAACACTAAATTTGCGGAGCCAATTTGGCTCATTCAAAATTTGATTACTATAAAAATAATATATTGGTTGGTTAATTTTTTAATAATAAATCTTTCATTTAAATTAATTTGGAACTATTTTCTTCGCAAAAAACTTCAGTTTTCTTATATAAGTCAAATTGGCACACTTTAGAAAAACAGGTGTATCAGCATTCGCAAATCTATTGTTAAAGTCTGAGGGTGAACATCAGTGATCATCAGACTGAGGATTTTTGTGAATTTGTAATAAATTTAACACTGCTAAAATACAGTAAATATCCGAGATATGGAATTTTTTATAATATTTAGCGAGGGAAAGAGTTCTATACTTGAATTTTTTTTTATTAACAGCAACTGTCAAGCTTGAATTTTGCATAACTATCCATGGTATAATCATGATTATAATGATAGCCAAGTTATTTATTTATTTTCTACTTTAACATACTTAGACTTGCATTTTGAAATGACTATTGAAGTTTGACCGATAATACGTTTAGTAAAGTGACCTTATACTAAAAGTAACTTTGCCAAAACAAGACGATTTTCTTGCAATAATAAAAAGAAGTATAATTTGATGAATATAATAAACCAAACATACTTGAGTAGTGTCGAGACCATTCTGATTCTGCCGCCTTCTACCTCTCGGAGGTCTAGGGGTGGCCGCACCGGAAAGGTGGGCGCCCTGGGGGCTTCCGCCCCTAGCGTCGACCGCTGTATTCGCGGCCAGGGTGGCCCCGTCGTTGTTTTTCGTATGTGTTCCTAAATCAGCCGCCTCTCCACGGTCGTTGCTACGTGGTACAGAGCCCGCTGACGCGTTTTCACCTGACACCTCACCTGAAAAAAAAGTCCATCTAGTCAGTACAAATTTCTCTATAATAACTTGCCTCTCTTTGTCCCAATACTACAACCCTTAACCCTGCTGTACTTCTCAAGTCCATATAACCCTAAATGGAGATTATATTTTAACAGAAATTATTTTTTTAAGTTCTTTTTACCAAGTTCTTGGTATTCAATGTATTTAACACTTTCGTCTACCTGTTTATACACTTTGTATTTTTTAAAATGTGAACCTTTGTTCGCCGAGTTACTATGACCGGAAGGAATACGAAGGTGAGATATAAATTATCAGAAAAACAGCAGAATTAATAATTCTATCGGGACACTCTAATTTAGCGATATAGAAACGTAACTCGATATTTGTTCGCAGATAAACAAATCCTAAAAAGTGACCAAATGAATATCATTTAACCCTTCGCATTCGAGAGTATTTCACTTAATGCGTTGATCTACTTATCAATTAGTTTTTCCTGAAACTACATCCATCCAACTAGAACCTTTCTCCAACCCAGTGGTACTCCCTAATAACCAATCTTCTGAGAATATCAAACCTCACTAATCCCCGCTGTCAGGTGCCATTCACTTTCTCCCCTTACTCCCAAGCAACGAAGTCCTTTCCAGAAAGCATTCTAAACGGGAAATCATCTCCTCGAACGGGTCGCCCCAAGCATCCCCATAAATCGTCTATCTCTCCTCTCCCATCGAGCTCGAGTTCTTCGATAAATTCTCCCTTACCTCGTCGAAGAACTTCCACGCGCTACGCAACGATAAATCCAATTCGCGGTAACTCGTCGACCAAAAGCTCCGCGTTACCCGGCTCCCTTTCGTTTCTACAGTTAGCTCGTATTTTGGTGCATCATCGGACAGCCGATAAATCCGCGACAAACCTCGGACCAAGATCATACATTTTCCTCGTCAAGAGTTCCTCCGAGGTCCTGACGTTCTTCGGTCTTTCGTAACGAGGCGGTAGCGAAAAGGAGGGTACATCGTAAAGCTTCCTTAACGTCGGCCCATGTAAACGGTGTCTTTCGACACCAGGAATTTCGATGAAATACGTTAAGAGGGATAACCGTAGGACGCGATTACACGGTGGCTGAGAGCGGCGCTAGACGGAGATGAGATTTACGCCCAATAAATGGACCCGTCCTGGCGCCATTATCTTCCAGCTTGATCGGAGAGACGAGTATCTACCGCGACGAAGGGCAGAGAAAAATTTTAGGTCGATGGAGAACGTGCGAGAGGAGAAGGATGGATGTAAGAGGTCAGTGACCACTTTGGCTACCAAAAATATCCAATAAATTCTTGTCATCGTTAAACGTCGGGAATTTTACGGCGGTACTAACACGTACTGTGGCCGAATTTCTTGGTGGATAGAATTTGAAGGTGGTTGCGGTTGCGGAGGTGATTTTCTTTTATGCTATTGTCGGTATGGGTGAGGGTGTTATGGCGGTTTCTTTTGGGATTTGTGGTTTAGTGTTTTGGATTGGCGGGATTGTGGGGTGTTGCAATTAACCCCTACAATAACGAGTGACTCTCGTGATCAGATAAGTGGAAGAGGAAATTTTCAAGTTTCGAAAAGCTGTTAACACTTTGATTGCTTTGCGGGTCATCGGTGACCGATGCTAGTATATTAAATGAAATTTCTTGTAACGTTTAAATTGTAATATTGATGGATTTTCTAATATATTGAATATTTGAATATCAAAAAACAAAGATCTATTGTCTATCTATCTATATTGGCTGTCGAACTGTGAGTGTCTTTAAAGTTTCTGCTTTATAAACATGTAATTTTAATAGAAAAATTTTCGTTTCTGTAGAAATGGTAAAACTAGCGAATTACCGGTTGCGTTGAAAGTGTTAAATTGGAAATGTTAATGAGACGCGACGCGATAATATTATTTCTCTAATATTAATTTTACGTTAAATTGTGCTGCATATCAAGAATCACTGATCAATTTTTATTTTACCAATTCTGAATTATAAAGCAGAGGCAGTCACGAGGCAAATCGTAATGTGTTAAAGTGGTATTGTCATATTCTGATGCAATTAAGTAGTGCAGTGACAGAAAAGATTTTTGTAGATGTAGGAGAGAATTTTTAAGAAGTGTTACGGAAATTTTGTGAGAATCAATAGAAAATGTGGTACATATTTAATGTAGAAGAAGGATTTGAAATTCGTAGAGTTACACAGCGGCCAGCGAAAAGAAAAAGGTAAAAACAGCTGCCGTAAAAGTCATTTCTACGACAGTCATTATCTAATGTCTTCATCATTTCGACGTTAAGTATTTACAACTCCTCATAAAAATTCTATTAGCTTACTATCCTCTAACAGAAAACTCTTTCATCGAGATACCTAATACTGCCTCCTACATCGTACTGGAAAGTTCCCACAGAGCTAAAAAATAAACGAACTTGTTCCTACATGTGTTTTAACTTCTTCATTAAGTCTCCAAACATTTAGAATCCTAACTTTCATTTATCTCTAATTCCAAAGGTACCAAGTAACCAAACTAAAACTAAAAAATGTACAAATTCCTTCACCTATAAATTCACCCCTTAACTCTTTGAGGCACAGTAGGGTGAAAACTATCCTACCTCGAACATTTATATTATTATATAACTTTGCGAATAAATATAAACCAACATTATTCAATTAAAATTTTTAAAAAATGCATGTGCAACTTTGTTCATTTTATTCTTTGAATTTTCGTGCCTCAAAGAGTTAACGGTGCTAAGTCACCTCTCACGAGACAACAATACTTTGGCGACAGCAGTATACTTCTGAAAAACATGCAAAAAAACTATTCCTTCATGTTCAAGATTGTTTAAAAATATGTCACACATTAAAAACTTCCAAATAATTGTTTCAAAATTAATAATTTGTAATGCTCCTCCAAAAAATAAATAATTTTCAACCTAGTGGAGAATCGTGTATAAAAAGCTAGCGACCGATAAGGGTTAAGTTACAAATTTTCTTTTTTAGCACTACATTCTTTTGAGACACTCTAAAGAAAATTGTACAAAGACATGCTTCTAACATTTCTACAGCATTCTCTTGCATTCTATTCAAAAGATACATCCTAACCGCAAGTTTTACGAGTGCGGTAGCACGTCTGAGTCACGTACGACAAATATCGTAACTCGAATTCAGAATATTCCGAAGCACAAAACTATTGTTTGCAGAACATTCCAGTCGCCTCGTTGCATCCCGCAGTTGTTTGCGGACGCGCGAAAAATTACCTGCAACACGTAGTCACAGAGGAGTTGCTGAAATTGCACGTAAAAGCTACGATAGCTTGAGAGACGACTGAGAATACTTTTACGTGAAAAAAAGAGTATTTCTTTTTAAAAATGAAGATGTGTCTATGCACCTTATTGCAACACTGGTAAAATAATTTGTGGGAACGTTTAAGCAACGGCTTCGAAGAATCGAGTTCTCATAGCACAGCTGAGTTCAGCGTCAAGGTGCGACGACATGCTATTGTTAGTTCGTTTTAACACGTCGTTACGATATTTCACACTAGGTCTTCGGCATTGTTTCCAGAAGCGACTGAGAGGATACCACTGTTTTTAACCTTGCGAGTTGAAGATGAATAATTTTCATGAAATTGTCTTAATACTGTAACGTAAGAGTTTGATGTACTTTTTTTCATGGGAATGGACGAAATTTTTAAAAACATTTAAGGATGGAATAATTGAAAGTTACTTTTCCGAATTTTTTCGAGAGAATGGTTCATTTAACACTAAAACTACCGACGTTAAATTTATTGTATTTTAATATATTGAATAAGTACTTCGGAAAAAGAGGAATTAAGAGATTAACCCATTAAGGCCCAAAAGTTGCGTTAACGCAACATTTCACTTCTAATTTTTTTCGGGGAATCGGATTAATTTAATTTATATTTCAACTTAAGTCATAGTAAAAGAACGTACCAAAGGCTTAATTTATGCACTTTTGTTCTCTAATTGTCCATTACCTTAAGTCCTACAATTTCTGTAATCTTATAACAAATAAATAGTCGCATTAAAAATATTTCTGTTATTTCAATGCTTGGTCCTTAATGGGTTAAAGGGATGACCGATTCGGTAATCTGTGATTTATGGGACCAACGTGGAATATTTGATCTATGACTCTTCTATGAACTTTGAGAATTATTTGAAAAAATTGGAAATTAATCATTTTGAATTGCTTAGTAGTTCTAGTATTAATAAAGATTATTATAAGAAAAACTTATATACGATTATTTATTGAGCAGGTTTAAATGTAGCTATGAATTGTGAAAAATGCAATTTTGCAATTTTCCTTTTAGCTAACAATATGATAAATCATTCAGGAATTTAATGCTATTCAAGTCTTTCATGGCAACTCTGATTAGTTTAATAAGAGCAAATATCTGCTGGCTGTTACTACAAATTACTTTGTATTACAACAAGAACTTTAATTAACACTAGAACTATCAAGCAAGTCCAAATAACTGTCTTCCAATTTTTTCAAAAAATTCACAAAGTTTATAGAAGAATTTTATGTTGAAATTATAAAACACAGATTGGAGACTCCATCATTTTCTCCATCTGTTGATTCCTCTTTTTCTAAAGTAATTTAATTGATTTAAATAATTTCAGTGTCAAATCTTCTCTATACCTGGGACCATGTTGTCCAAATATTATTTTTCCCCAAATACAGTTGTTAATTGAATAAAAAAAAATATAATTTCAACTAAATGAAATTAATAATTTCGATTAAAACATAATAAACAATGAAACCACACAGCACAAAATCTCCAGAGATTTGAAGAGTCATCGTGTCCATTCTTAATTTGTCCACGCAAAATGCGTTGAAAGAATAAGGAGAAAGCCAAGTGACACGAGAAATTCGCGTCTAAAGGTGCCGGACATAAATTATCCTGCGAGACCATCGTTAAAATGAATTGACCCTTGGGGTCAAGAATAGAGCGTTCACGCGACAGGAATAAAGATAGCACAGTACCGTCGGGTCGACTTTAATTATTCTCCTCTACGAGAACCTTTTTCATCGAATTCCACCGAGATTTCGTCGGTCGTTCTAACTCCAAAATGATGCTCTACCAGGTCAGAATAAAAAATTACAATCAAGAGTCTGTCAGACCGATGACTGATAGTCGTCAGTTGTCGTCCGAGGTTCTTTTTCATTCTGTTCTAACGATCCTTCAGGGCACATACAATTCCTCAAGAGTTCTGTATCTGTGCGACGTAAAAAGTAGCACTCTGGCAATTATGTGGATTTCTCAATACGCGAGGATTGCAGAAAATGCTAATTTTCGTAGCGCTTCGTCGAAGGTAATCGAAATGGCAAACGTATCGTTAATAATAGTCATTGGATCAATTCTTCAATCGATTTAATGGGTATAATTTAATGGCTAATATCTTAATAGGTATTTAATCTTGATGAAATGGAGATATTATCTTGGAGTATGGTATTATATTGAATTTTAGATACAGCAGCGATTTCTTGATTTGTATTGAATGATAGTAGAAATCATTAGACAACGAATTGAATATTTGATTTTTTAAGTTGTAACAAATCACAGATGTAAGCTTATATCGATAGATTAAATGATGAAAACTCAGAAAGAATTTTAAAAATGATAATAAATAATTATGTGGATGTATGACCTCTTGACCACACATCCATCATAGTCTTTCCAGTTTGGTTATTAAAGTTGAATGATCATGACGAAGACTAACAACATGACAGTGATGAAAAGACTGTTATTCTACGTGGTCAAGGGTTAAAGCGGAAGAACGGATATGGGGACTGTCATTTCCATTATTTGCAGCTGCCTTGACAAGGTCAGCCTTCAAAAGGAAAACGGTGAAAGGTAAAAATGCATACAAGTGCAAGCCAATACGTTATACAACCTTCATGTCATAAACAATTTAATAAATGATAGAGACAGTTTCATGTGGATTTTGTTGCCAGATCTAAAAATTTATAGATTTCCATTACTGTTTTCATATTCACGATAAATCATGCGTGCAATTAAGCCATCAATTTAATACAATCACTTTCAAATTTACGTATTCGAGGTGTACACATTACTACCACCAAACGAGATGGAAAAGAAACTAGACAGGGACACTGGCAAATCTAGCCACTTGCGCCTGATTAATTGTTATAGGCCTACTGCAATACAACAGCTCACTTCCATCAACGATTTTTATACTCATAATTCATCACCTAAGTAATCATTTTCAAATTTGTCCATTAATCTCTCCATTACCGACGAATAAACAAGTTACAGAGTTTCAGGTATAATGGAACAATCACCAGCTTTAAGACACCGAAAGCAACCATGAAACGAGGCTACGCATCAGTACGCATTATCAATAGAACTGATTGTCATGAGGGATAATTGTAAATGTACAAAGAGATATGATATTGGTGTTTCCAGATTCGAACTGTAGAAACTGACTAAAGGAAGATGAAGAGGAAGAAGAAAAGCTTCTAGAAATCAACCATTGGAATATTTGTACAATTATAGAAGAGATTTAAAGAGGTCCTGGTCATCAGTCATTTTTATATTTGTAATTCAGTACAACTAATAATTGACGCAATTGCTTTCACACTCCTCCACCCCTTCGTGCTCCATAAATAGCATCTTTCAAACCCGAGTAATCAGAAGCATAAACCGCCGAAAAGAAAGACACCTACATAAATCCAGCAACCCTTTGAGTCTTCAACCCCGAGAAAAACCAATACTACACATAGATTTCAAACAAAACACCATCATCCCCATCTTATCAACCAACCAATCAAACATCCCTAACCGATTAGAAAAATGAACCAATCAAGAGGAAGGCAACTTATACAAATACAACAACTTCAGACTTACTAATTGTCCCTGCAGTACAATTAAAAAATCACAATCATCCCCTAACTTAAACGCATTCAAATATCTTCATCCATTTGCCCTCAATAAAAAATAATACTAGACACAGCCAGTCATCCCCAACCAATCAGCCGCAATCGCCCTCAGAAAAGGCAACTCAAATAAATTCAGCAACTTCAGGCTCATTAATTGTTCCTCCTCCACAACTAAACAGTTCATCACAATCAACCCCCAACTCAAACGCATTCAAATATCTCCACTCATTCACCCTCAATAAAAACCAATACAAAACACATCCTACAAAGAAACACCATCATCCCCGTCTCATCAACCAATCATCCCCAACCAATCAGAAGCAATCCCCCCCAAAAAAGGCACCTTAAATGAAATCTGCAACTTCAGCCTCACTAATTGTTCCTGCTGCACAATTAAACAATTCATCACAATCAACCCCCAACTCAAACCCATTCAAATATCTCCACTCATTCACCCTCAATAAAACCCAATACCAGACCCAGTCTTTAAACAAAACACCATCATCCCCGTCTCATGAACCGATCGACCAATCATCCCCAACCGATCAGAAACATGAACCACGGAAGAGGAAGGCAACTCGTGCGAATCCAGCAACTTCAGCCTTATTAATTGTCCCCGGCTTACCGCAGCGTAAGTGCTCATTCACGGCGACAATAATTGCCGAGCGTAACGGCCTTTAAAGGCCGTACGTAGCGACGCAGGAAAAGAAAAGGCGTGCATGCATACACAGGTAGGAAGGAGAGATTAGTGTCACGGCGTTAACAGGATCAGTGCCGTCAGCGAGCCGCTGCCCGTCGTTGGATCCTCGGCGTTGTAAATCTGCCGTAAGTTATGCGCGACCAGGAGGGCCGGCCGTGCCATTAAAGCGGGTTATGCCCATTTCAAGTGGAAAATCATAAGCACCGCAAATACGCCGTTATTACTATAGACGCGCCACGAGCACGCCACTTACTTTGTAATCATGACTAATGCATAATGCAGTAGCCGGTGTGCGGGGTTCGTTGTGATGGTGTTTGCTTGTCATTGATGGTGCGCCTTTATGTGGGTGCGTGAAACGTTTCGCACGAATGTTCGTGTGCAAGTGTAGAAAAAGGTGTGTGGTAAAGGAATCGAGTGTTTGTGTGCACGTTTAGGAATAAATATATGGATGCGCATGTAGACTGTAATTAATGGTTGATTATAATTTGCGAATACTGTAATTGTTAGTTATACGTGACCGCGAGTCTGTGTAAATCCCGGTGCGATGGGTGACCGTGTATGGTGTGGTATGAATGTTGGTTTCTGTTGGATGGGAATTGAGTTGTTAGTATTGTGTAAGAAACTAAGTGTTTTGGAAAAGTTGAGAGAGATTGAATTAATATTTTTAGTGTTAAATTTAATTAAGTGCCGGTGATTGTACAAGTGATGTGAATAAAAAATTTGAAAATTCAAATTGTCAGTTATTTTGGGTTCCTAAATTGATGACTACTTCCTAAGGATTTAAAGAAGTTAATACTTATCTTGTTACACTTTAAAACAGAGCTTTAACTATTAAAAAAAAGCAACTAAATCTATTACAAATATCAACCCCTTGCACTACAACGTGACACTTATGATAAGAGAGATAAGGAATTTTGAAATTTTCCATATCTATTAAATTGAAGAAATTAATCGCTCAATTATGAAATATCAGAAATCGTAGAGAAATATTGATTTCAAGAATTAATTCTCAATTATTCCGCACACAGTGCAAATCGAAATCTTAGTGCAAGGGGTTAAATCCAACATATTAAAATCACATTTAATTTCTATAAATTTCCAAACAAAGTAGCTATACAACCCCACAAAATTGCAGAAACATCCCCATCACGTCCCTGCACATATTGCAACATACACTAAAAAAAAATTAATAAAAATAAAATATTATTATATGATATAAAAAAAGACGTAGCACTGGCACAGCACTGGCATTGCAATTCCGCGGTTGTTTGCAGACCAGGAAATTCTGCAAGTACGAGATCGTACGTGTGCCGATATACTGAAGAGACTTTTGCACATGCACATGTGCATACTATTATTAGTGTTATGTAGGTGAAGGTACTCCGTACACGCGGGTAGCCATCCCAAGGGAGAGAATGTCGCGACGCTACTATGCGGAATGAGATCCCGCGGTGTGAAATATGGTCATGATGAGGTCGACGTTACGAGACGAGCAAAAGGGTGAAATTACAGACGTTCTGGAACGTTCGAATCTCATTCGTGAATTTTAAACGCAATCGGTTAGGTGCAAACGGCCTTATAAATTCTCTCTCCGATGGAGGAATAAAGTAGCGAGGAAGCATTCCTCGGTAAGTGTCTAACTAATAATAAAATCAAAACACCGTGGAATTTACTTAATCTTCAAAATCAAATTGCTTCCAGTCTAAAGAATATGATATCGTTTTAAAAGAATCTTTTTTAGTTCTTCCGTTCTCATTGTAAAACTACCAAGGCGATCAAATAAACGGTGCCCAATTTTTCTTAAAGATTCTCCAAATTCAGAGGAGTCCTATACAATAAATATTTCACTTCCACCTCATAAAACCTAAATTATCTAATTAACAACCTTTTTCACCTCTTGATTTTCCTTTTTGCAAAGTACTTTTTAAGCAATTTTTAAATTTAACGATATAAAGGATTTCAACACGATTCAACCTCCCTACCCATCACAATCCCCAAAAGTTTAAGTAACTTTCCTACCTAAAAATTTCTAATAATTCCCCCAAACTGACAGTAATTTTTTCACCTTCAATTATCAAAGTAATATGTTTCGGTATAAAATGTTTCTAAAATCATTGAAAAGCTCATAAAAACACAGAAACCATCGGGGAGGTCAAGATCGCACGTCTGCGTCGACATTCTCGGTATTCTTATCAAGTATTCCGCGACGAGCAAGTAGCGAATACCTCGATCCAATCGAGAAGGTGACGGTACATCGCATAATAAGACCACGTCTTCTTCCCTTGGAGGTGTAACCTTGGTCGTGCGGAGAATGTTCGAATCAGCTGTTTCAGGTGGAAGGCCTCCCGTGGTACACAATGGAGTATCACGTGACGAGCGTAACGTTTATTAGCCGAGAAGAAAACAAGAAAATGAAAAGAGGATGTAGGATTTATTACAACTCTAATTGGCACCCCTTAGGAACATGCGGCAATGACACGTCAGAGGCAATCGTAAACGCGTAACTGCGAACATATGTCGCGGATGTGAAACGAAAGACAAAAAAAAAAGTCACCTGTTATGGGTTATGTAAAATTTTGCTTCTGTCGTCCGTTACAAGGCGACGACTGATTTCACCATTAATCTTGTGACAGTCAGTTGAAATATATAAGAATTTTATGTTCAAAGATTATGGCGGGATGGATATAAAGGAGCGGATATTCAATTAACGGGTGTGAATCTAAATCTTTGTCGGTCTTGTGGGATTTTTAGAAAACTCAAATGGATGTATTCTAGCTTTGGATTTTTTGGAACATTCAATTAAACTGAGAAGATAATTAACAGATATGCAGAAAGGTCTCGGTTACCTCTGAAAGATATTTTCCTAAATTATTATTTAACAGTAGAACTACCGACCCAGTCAAAATGACTGATAACCAATTTTTTTTTCAAAACTTATCCAAGTTTATAAGTGAGCCGAATAATAGTAATTCTACTCTCATCCCATAAAACATTAATTACAGAATCGATCATCTTTTCTGCCCTCTTGATTTCTCTTTACCCAAAGCAATTATGTAATATATAAAAATATAACAGATTTAACGCTAGTGGTACTGGAGTGAACATATTGTTGCTAAATTTTTCTAAATTACTAAGACCAATCTATAAGAGAATTTTGTTAATTAGAAACTTGAAAGAAAAGAGGGTGAGAAATATTTACAGGTTGCCGGTGTGTTTAAAATTATATCGACTGATTATTAATGACAAATGTCGGGGCTACTTTAAAGAAGGAAGAATAAAAGGAAAGAAAGGAAAGATTGCGGGCACAACTAACACGTTAGTGGTAACATAATACGGTAGAAACTAGTAGCAAACTCACTATCATATGGCACGAAGCCTACGATACGACTAAAACCATTTGATTCTGCATAGAAATATGTTGTGTCAAAATATCCTTACCAACAAATAACTGCAATTAACTCGTTAACCGGTCATTATTATTCATTCAAAAATTGTAAGTTGCAACTGCCATGTACAATTCAACAGTTTTTGGTGATCTCCAAAATTGCTTATATCATTTTAAAACGCAAAGGGTTAAATCACAATTTCTCCAACACACCAACAAAATTCAATCAAAAACACAGAGTCTCTTTCCGCTGACCGTTCCTTTGGCCAGTGGCAGGTAGCGTACGGTGACCCCGTGACCCCACCGTAAAGTAGACATCCAAAGCATTGTGGACCAAAAAGAACAATCAAGACAGAAGAACGGAGGTAGAAGAGAAAACAAAAACCAAAAGAATTGTCTCTTCCAACCTACATAACATATTCAATTCAATAATTTTTAGTAGTCCCCAAAATTTCCTATTCCGTTTACCGCACTTCAAATATCCCTCATCATTAAAACACAAAGGGTTCAATCACAATTTTTCCACCTCACCAATCAAAAACAGAGAGACTCTTTCCTCTGACCGTTCCTTTGGCCAGTGGCAGGTAGCGTACGGTGACCTCCGTAGCCCCATCGTAATAGTAGGCATCCAAGGGATGGTGGAGCGAAAAGAGCAGCCGAGAGGAGAGAAGAGAAGAAGAAGAGAAGACGAAGAAACAGAAGAAGAAAGGTGCGTTCCTGCGTGACGTAGCTTTCGCAGGCCATCACGCATATGTTACCCTCCGCGAGGTACCCGGTACGCGCTTACAATACGATCCGCGGGGTCATTCCACTTCGGCCACCTCTTCAGCCACTTCTTCGTGGTCGTCTAAGGTTCGTGAACTTTGTACGCACTGTCCTTGTCTCTCTCATGAACTTTGTGCTCATTGTCCTTGTCTCACTTGTGAACTTTGTGCTCATCTTCCTTGTCTCACTTGTGAACTTTGTACTCATCTTCCTTGTCTCACTCGTGAGCTGTGGTCTCACCATCTTTGTCTCGTTCGTGAACTTTGTTCCTGACGACGACGTAGGTGTCTACCGTTTATTGAAGAGACTCCTAATCCTCTCTTCAGGGTCATGGATGTACGAAGGAAGGACGTAGGTGTCATGAATGCTGGGCGTGACTCGTGTGTCACTCCTGCCGGATGAAGATCGACGATACGGCGGTCTGTCAGAGATGCGGACTGAATGGAGGAAGTCTGATGCGTTGCTGAGAATCTCAAGGTGGAGGATAATTGTTTTTCAGAGGTTCAAAAGGGACGGGCTACTGGTGAGGGTTGGGAGTTGGGTAATTTGGAAGTTTTGAGAGGGTTGCTTTGTGTTGTAATTTGTGTGGTGATGTTGGGTGGAGGAAGGTTGGGATGAAGATTGAAAATGGAAGGAAGATTTTTTTTTTTATGAAATTATATATTACTGAATTGGATTATTGTATTACTATTGAATTGATTTTTATACTAGTCAATCCAGTAGGTACTATTAAATTATTATATTGATGGAATTATATAAAGATGTTCTAAGTATTTAAGAATGATGGAATTATTTTTGTATGGAGAAGAAAATGTTTTTGCAATTGTGATTATTTTATAGTTTGTGTGGGAGTAGCAGATCTATGGTGAAATCGGATTTTTCAATTTGGATAATGTTTCTATTGTAAGGTCAAGGATAGTGAGTTCTATGGAGAATTGAAGTGGATGAAAAAGTGAATTTCTTTATAAAATGGAATTTGTTATTGAAAATCAATACTGGTGTGTAAATCTCAGAATAGTATGTAGTTCTGTGCACCTAGAACTGACAATTAAAAGTTTTTGCCGTGACGATTCTTTTTCAATTTACGTATCTGTGTCGAATTAATGGGAAAACCTGATTTTCTATCTCAGAAAACGATCTTATTCTTGGAGAATTCATAGATGCAAATATCGGAAATCTGTAGAATGGATAGTCGAGCGTAACGAGCCAATACCCACGCATTTGCAATTCTATATTCAGCGCTCGTTGCATTTTGCATTTTCTATTACACGTTGTTCAATATTCATCGTCAAAATTAAACACGTAACGTTCAAACCGAGAGTATAAATCTCCTACGCTTTTTCCATCGATCGACGTAAAAGCCGACGATAAAAAATTTAAAAGCGCCGATAGATAACTGATCAAGATCGATCTCTATTTCGAGCGCGTGATCGTTTAACATCGTCGGAAGATAAAACAATTAGATATGCATCTGAACGGATTAATAAACCACCTACATGTCGGCACGATGTTACATTGTGCACGCTGGAAAGTTTCCATACGCAATTGCATGGAGTCATATATGTACTTCTTGGCACCATTTTCCTCTCTCTCTCATTCTCTCGTTGTCTTCATCTCTTTTCTTCTTTCTCGCTCTTTCTCTTAGCCTCCCCCGCCTCCTCTCACACCCTTTCTTGGCTGTGTATGTTAAACTCGACGACCAAGCAGGTTACGAGCGGATGACAAACAAAGACCGACGTGGCCTCGTCGTTTCATGCGCGAGGAACGATTAGCGCGAACGATTCTCTCGTCGTACCTGTCGCCGCGTGGAGGAGAGACTCTTGAAAATCGCGAGAGGACACGAAAATTTCTGGAGAACATTACCATAAATATCCTTTAAAAAATCTTTCACCAAATACAAGAAAACTAATCACTTTAAATGAACATCATTTTTTAAATAATTAACCACATTAAAATGTAAGTACATAATATTTTTATCATAGCAACGAACCCACAAATCTATCATACCTAAATTGTTCACGGCTAATGGGTTGAGGGGTGAGACACTTCGCTGAGGAAGCCAATCAACCAATTTAAATTTAATCAAATACTATCTATTAGTACTTTCATCATATCAACGAGCCCACAAACCTGTCATACATAAAACGTTCACAGTTGATAGTTTAGGGGCTAAGCCAATTGGCTGGTAAAGTCAATCAAACATTTTAAAACTTGATTAATCTATACTTACAAGAATTTTCATCATACCAAAGAACCCACAAATCTATCATACTTAAAACTTTCATGACTAATGGGTTAAAGGGTAAAACAGTTCACAGAAAAAGTCAATCAACTATTTTAAATTTAGTCAAATTACTTCTACACGTGCTTTCATCATACCAAAGAGCCCATAAATTTATCATACCTAAAACTATCACTGTTAATCGCTTCAGGACTAAAGCAGCTCGCTGTGAAAGTCAATCAACCATATAAAATTTAGTTAAATTACTTTCACACGTGCTTTCATCATACCAAAGAGCCCACAAATCTATCATACCTAAAACTATCACTGTTAATCGCTTCAGGACTAAGACAGCTCAATGAGGAAGTCAATCAACCATTTTAAATTTAGCAAAATTATATCCATTCGTATTTTCATTGTACCAAAGACCCACAAAACTATCATACCCAAAACTTTCACGTCTAATGCATCAAGAAATAGAGTAATTCGCTGAAAAACTAAATTAACCATTTGGAATTTAATCCAATTACATCCATACCTATTTTCATCATATCAAAGACCCACAAAACTATCATACCTAAAACTTTCACGGCTAAAAGGTTAAGGGCTAAAATTCCACCGCAACAATGGTACCCGCTGATAGGTACGACAAAGAGCAAGGTGGCCTCGTGCGCGAGAAACGATTAGCACCTCTCTCTTCGCTCGTTTCTCTCGCTTCGCTCGCTCGAACGACGAGGAAAGAGGAGCCAGACGCAAGATGAGGATGCGAAGGTGGAGGAGGAGGAGGCGAAGGAAGCGAAGAAGGAGGAGTGGAAGTCAGGTACGTGGGTCGGACAGAGGTCAGAGTCAGACCACGACGAGTCACCTGCGGTGTGACCGATGCGAGCCGCCAGCAAACGCGTTCGCTATCATCTCACCGAGTCCCTGGCCTTCTTCGTCATCGTACCTAATGCTAACTACTCGCCTGGTAGCGTACAGTCGATCGCAAAACTCATGAACATTTGCTTCTTACAAACCTACTGATTCCACGCGACGAGACAGCAAATCGTGTTGGCTAACACGTCGTGGATGTCGGTATCGAGGAAGATGACGAGTGTTTGTCAAGTATCGATGCGGTACATGGTACAATGAGGAGAAAGCAGGTGAATAAAGCAGCATTGTTTTTGTTGGATTTAAAATGTAGGAGCAACCTTACTATTTTAGTTTGAAGATAGAAGCTGGATGGTGTTACTTTGGTTTTTATTGTGGCGAATATATTTTTTAGTTGTATTAATGGTAGAACTACTTGCGTCAAATCTATTATATTTGCGTATATTTAAGAACTACTTTGGTGAAAGGAGAATTAAAATTTGGGAAAGATGGTTAATTCAATAATTTATGTTGTATATGATAGAATGTCTACTCTATGGCTGGTCTATAATCTTGGAGAATTTTTATGAAAAATTAGGGATTAGTTATTTTGACTGCCTTTGTAGTTCTAGTGTTAATTAGACGAGAGAGAAATAATATTTGAAAAATTTGAGTAAACTTCTGGCTTTGTAGCTACTAAAGTATCTATCGCCTGAGTATATTACTGCCTTACTACTGTGCTGTGACCTTGTACGGTGTAGATATTAATGATAGTAATGACGATTATATACTATGCGCTGCATGTGATAGTATTGCGATATTTCATTGACGCTGTCATGTTTTAGCGTGACTAAGCAGATAAGTTTTCTAACGTGTTTTCGAACTCAACTGCCCCCAAGTATCTTTGCTCACATTATACGTATTGTATAAAACTAAGATGACGAACCTCTGCCATCTTCAATTAGAAAAATGAAGAATGAACTGCCAGGATATTTTGCAACTACAATAATTAAATGAAACGATTAAAAAATGGTTTTTCCATTGCTACCTCTATCTGTAGGTACTGTGCCAACATCAAATCTCCCTCCAATACCCTACAACCTCAGTAATACTGAATCATCTAAAATCCATAGACTCCCATAAATATCCTCGTACCTATCTGACACCAAAAAGAGAAATCCAATCAGCTACCAAATAAATTTCCCTGAAATAAATCCAAACTTGAAGAATCTCTCCCCCCAATTAATAAACTGCCACCGAAAACACCGACCTCCTCAAGAATCCACGTTCCCCCCATGACACGGTATTTATCAAAGAGCAGAATACCTTGGTAAATAAATAAAAATGAGGTGCATCAATTGGACGCAGCGTGATTATCGTACAAATTAATTATTTACATCGCGGAACCAGCGTGCATCGATATTTCATCAATGATTTATGAACGGTTACCCTCGCATTCATTAGCCATCGTTGGAGGCTCGCGTGTCCTTTTTCACAGCGTGGATCACGCGACCAAGCGCGCTTCCGACGTCCTCCGAATCGACTCGCGCAAATTGCCAATTCGCGCAATTAATCGAATTAGCAATTAAGCCGCATTGTCGACCGTTTGTCGAGGTGCATCGCCACGCTTCGCGTGTCAGAAGCGTCGAGGAACGTTAAAATAGTAGGAACCGTATAGTCGAGAATACAATCGACTGCATTGAATACCAACGATCGGTGCATTGAATATCGCAAATCAGCTGTTTCGAGAGAAAGACGTCTCGACGTCCTGACACTTGACCTCCCTTGGTTCTTAATGATACCGAAGAGAAGATTCTCTTCTCTTCAGGGAGGGGGAGAGAACGACAATGAGACATGAGAAACCGAGCGAGACGAGGAGTAAAAAGAAGACGTTGAAAGAGAAAGAAGATGAGACCTCGACGCGTATATTCGTCGGTATACGTCATTTCGAGTGATGTATTACTCACCGAGTGTCATCAGGGAACGGTTATGTGACCCCTGATGACTTCTGACGGTCACGGACTCGGCCACCTCTCTCTCTATCCCTGTATTTTACTAAACTATCGGTTATCCACGCGCATCTGCCGGTTGATCGTAATTGATGCCGGTTTAACAGTAATTACCGGCGTAATATATTGCTACTCTAAGAGAGCGTAAAGCATTCCGCTTCTTGTAAGGATCAAGTCTACTCGCAGAGTAGAACAGCGAGCCGGGGCTGCTTGACTAATGGCTGATCTTCAGCGTCTTTTGCTGAATCGCTGCTGGATTGCGCTCATGGTAGACTTTGATATTCGATTTGTACGAGATTTAAATGGATCTTTGACCAGAGTTCGAAAGGAATGATTGGCGTATCGGTTAGTATGAGATATCAAGGGGAAGGTCGTGATGGTACGTCTACAATTTGCTTGGGGGTGTTGTAATTGTTGGGATCGATCAAAATATTGTCCATGGAACAAGTAAAATTGAACGATTGATAAAACTAGTTAACACGCTGAATGCCACTGATATGATTTTACTGAAGTGATACTTTATCTATTAAAATCCCGTATTTGTAAAGCAGAAACTCTAAAGATGCAAATAGATATTCGCTGCTGCGCGCGTAAAAGGGGACAAGTTAAATCTAATCAATTTAAGATATAGTGGTTTGAAATATATTTTGACAAACATCTGTATAACGAAATTTCCAACTTATATTGGTACAAGTTTACTAAAAAAGGTTGACTCTGAATTTTTTTTCACATAACTTGTTCACAAATGGCTGACCTATAAATAAATCGCTGGGTAAGTAAATAAATAACTTGGGATCTTGAAAATATTATGCATTTAAGTGGTGATCTATAAATAGATCGGTGGGCTCTAATGGATTAAGGACTAGTAAACATTTTCCAAAATTCTCCAAGTTTGCAGGAAAATAATTTCACACAATGACATCCATCACATAAAATATAAATTACCAAATAGAGAATTTCTTTCACCTTTTGAAATCTCTCAATTTTTCAATCCAATTCCGTCGAAGCGCCTAACGACCTGGGCGATACGATAAGTCGCTAATTTACGTTTGTCGAGGACACCGTGAGGGCCTGTCGTGGGTGGCCCGTCGTTCCATAGGACACCACAATATGTCCTCCAACTCCATGCACTGGCGGGGAATACCTGCGACATGCTCGCGATTAATTAGCAGGGCCACGATATCGCCGGACGAAACTCTAATCGGCTGAGATCGGTCACGCTTTTCGGAATGGCCATGACTCTGCGATTCGTTGTTCAGCGATCGCGGTGATTGCATTGTGCACCGGGATGCAGAGCGCATAACGCTACGTTTGCAGAGGTTCTGTCTCTACTGGAAGATTATGTGGTGCAATGGGGACAAAGTTACGGTGGACGCTGGCCGAAGTGTTTTACGGGATGGTTGATGAAGAAAGTTGAGTTTGAAGATGGAGAGGAATATTTTGTGATTAATTCCTTACCTTGGAATAAAGAGTGATTAGAAATTGGGGTAAGAAAGTTTGAGATTTTTTTAATAATTTTACGTTCATATAGAGTATTAAAATTCTGTATTATTTGAAATTTTACTCTGTGTAAAATTTGTCTTGTACTAACATATTGTTTTTAATAAAGTATTTAAGCTTGCCATTGAGTGTTTAATCTAACTCGAACAATGCAATTATTTGCAAGGCAATCACTTTATTTACATAATCTATCATTCTATCTAAACTACAAATTACTAAATTCCTCATTTTTAATGTTATCTAAATTGCATTATATGTTTATTTGATTCTAAAGTCAATTATTTTTTGCGCAACCTTTAACACTAAAACTACCGACGGTACATTTACTAAAATTTAAATTCACTGAGTAACTACCTTAGAAAAAAAGAAATCCAGGAGTGAAACAAATAATTAATTACCTAATTTAAGTTCTATAACGAAGAAGTGGAATATTTATCTCATGGTTCCAATATTAATCTGAGCAATATTTATAAAAAAAATCTGTAACTGATTATTTGAGCGGCATGGTAGGTTCACTGTTAACTAGACTACCAAAGAGTCAAACTGACTTGTACTGAATTTTTTAAGAAAATTGCTGAAACCTTTAGAATTATATCCTATTTAATTTTTTATATCTACTTTGTAAAATGTAAGAGATTGAATCAATTTAGTTTCTTGCACACTATATTCCCTTTCTTCTGAAGTATTTATCTGATATTTATATTGAATTAATAATCAGTCGTTCTAGCGTTAATTACTCTAAGCTAAAGTTACTTCAATCTTGGTCCAAAATATCTACTCAACACTCTAAATCTTGAGCCAAACATACAAAATCCCAGGTAAAAAATGACCCTGAGTAAATCAGGTTTCGGTTCACCCGTTAGAAAACTCACTTAGGTTCCTTCGGCACCTCTCGACCCCAAGAAGGGTTTAAAGGTCGGCAGGTGAGGAATGTCGGGTTTCCTGATATACCTCGCTAATGAACCCTCCACTCTCGTTCGTTCGTGTGAGTCTATTTACCGAAGGACGAAAAGGTCGTTTTTCGGGCACGAAAAAGGTTCGAAAAAGAAGACAACGTGGCAGAGGCTAAGCAATAACTTGAAGAATTTCAACGACGTCTCTCATCGAAGCTACCTGACTGTTATCCAGGTCTTTCGAACCGCTTCCAACTTTACCAAGGAGAGATAAGAGGAGAGAAGGTCTCGAGTAAAGTTTCTGTAATTACGAGACAAGTCAATAAACGTTCCGACGTGCGTTAATTGGTTGTTCGAAGCAGTAAAGTTGAACTTGCAGCTAGACTCGCCTATTAGAGGAATCCCATAAACTGAGAGAAGACTTTGTTTTTATGATAATCTACCCTCCCATCGCGCTCGGTACCCTGTAACGCGAATATCGCGGGATTCATGTACTCGGTGATCATGGGGGAATGTAATTAAATTTCTGTAATTTGCTCGCGGATTTCCACGAACCTGGAACAATCTGGTAATCAAGGTTTATGGAGAGAGAAGTAACGACGACAGTGGTATTAACGCGTTAAGGGCAAATTAATGGTCAGAGTTCACAGTGTACCTATATCGGCTTGTTTTAAATGTAATTTTTCATTACATTGTAATTATGAATTATCAACACTGGAACTATCGACACTAAATGCATTATATTTCAACATATTAAATAAGTACTTTGGAAAAAAAAATCAATAGGTGGTAATTTGTATTTTATAAGATCAACGTAGAATATCTGTTCTACAAATTTCCCATAAATAGAAAAACTTTAAAAAAATTGAGAACCAGGCATTTTGACTTGCTTGATTGTCCTAGTGTTAACTGTTGAATTATAATCTATGTGATTTTTTACTCTGTCAATTTTCTATTGATGTAATTCCGATCTTTGGAATTTTGCAGTAATTTAAATTTAAATACAGGTATGTTATATACTAAATATAATATAATTCCATTTCGTTATAGGTATTAGTTCTATTAAATAAAAGAAAGAGCTGTTGCCAAAATCTTTGAATTCCAATTGGCTGATAAAAAAGTGAGAAGACCGCAGAGAATTAATAGAATTGTTTCTACGTTGATCTTTATAGTAGATAGTACAAGTACAAGATAATAATTAGTTTTTAACGGTAATAATCACTACAAAGTTCATTATCTGTTTACATTTACACGCCGATAATATCTTTTTCTCATCGGCAGATGCAAATTCTTTGATCGTGGAGTATTGGATACGATTAGGCGACGAGCAATCGAGATATCTACGATTCGATATCCTTGGAATGCAAAGTGACCCAACCCAATTCACAGATAGTCGAAGCGGTCGATCGTGAAACTTCCGTTAGGAATTTTTTATTGCACTGCAGGAAAATTAGCAAGACCTCTTCATCGATATACTATCGATTGCCATTTGTCAACGCGAACCTCTCCTATTTCTCATAAATAAAGATTGTTGTGACTATAAGAATTGTTCGCGCTATGAATTCTATAAACAATGTGTAGATGAATGGAAAAAAACTGATCCTCTGTGCGAGAAAACTACCACTGTATGCGTAGGGAAAATATTACAATTTGATTGTCAGACTGAAAACGATATTATTTAATTCACAAATAGCCGATGGTAAATTCTGATCACTGTCGACAATATACTAAATCGTAGGAGAAGAATAATTAAATATAAAAGAATTTATATAGTAAAGAGGAAAGAATTTATAATTATTTTTAACGGATAAAATAAAATTAGTAGCGCGTATATTTAAAAAAAAATGTGTATATTAAATAGCGCACAATTATCGTAAACGATACACACACGAAGCGCGATAATTAAAAAATGCATTAAGGAAAGATAACGAGAGCAGCAATTACAGCTAATTGCTTTACACTTTAGTCACAAGCTACTGTTTTCTTTCCTCGTAATTTCCCATTTCAAGTATACAACACAGAAAAAACAAAACTCCTAAAAAAATTACAACAAACCATACTAGAAAATTGTATCCAAAATATAATATACTATCAAACAATTTCAATTCACTATCAAAACTTCCACTACTTCCAAAGTCCTATATACTATCAAAGAAAATCAATTTACTATCAAAACTCCCACTACTTTCAAAGTACTATAAACTATCAACAAAAATCTATTCACTATCAAAACTTCCACTACTTCCAAAGTCCTATATACTATCAACGAAAATCAATTCACTATCAAAACTTCCACTACTTCCAAAGTACTATATACTATTAAAGAAAATCAATTCATTATTAAAGTTAATTTTCCCTTAAATTTCCATCTAAAACTTCACATTCAGCAAGAAGTTCCAAGCAAGTATAATTTATCGAAAGGAGAAAAGGAAAAGGGCAACAGCGACAACTGCGACGATCGTCGAAGAGAAAGAAGACGAAGAAGAAGATGCAGAACAGAGAGTAATAGAGAAGAGGTCCCGATATGGTCATGCTCTCTCGATGCAAATGAGAGACCCAAGAAGAGTCTTGCTTCAGTAGTAGGCGAATGAAAGCTCAAGCAATTAAATTCTCATTGGAAGCCAGACACGTGTTACCGCGTGTCTGACGCGGCGGTCATGGCGATCGCGACCTCGAGATCGTTGATATCGCGCATTACGCGACAAATCGTCGTCCTTCGTTGGCTACCTTCTCCGTGGTAATGAGGGATTCATCGATTCGTCCATTGTATCGTTTCACCGGCCACTGATAACTCTATTCGAAGGATAACCATGCGAGTTTATTGCGAAAACGGAGAACGCAAAGTGCAGACAGGAAACGAGCAATGCGTTAACGGCTATGTGCAATTAATAGGATAATACGACGTTTCCCACCAAATGGAAGAATCTTTTCGAGGAAAAAGTTATAGGAGAATTTTATATACTTGTTCCAAATCGTTTGTTACCGAGATAGACATTTACGACTTTTCCGCAGAGTATGCTAAGTGTTGGTGATTGGCATTTTTTAGTTGAAGGTAATATACTTGACTAATGAATTATTGAATTGGCAATGCCGGTAGCAATTAGCTATCAGGTACCGTAAGAAGTAATACCTTGTGCCCTGGTGTCAATTGATAGTCCCTAAGGAGAATTCTTGATAATATGATAACCGAGACGAAATATTTTCCATCAAACTATAGGGGAGGGTGGGGCAAAATGGGCCCCTTCAGCAAAAAATAGTCATATCTTTATTTTTTTTATTCGTTATAGGGGGGGGGGGGGGTAAAGTGGGCCCCTTCAGCAAGAAATAGTCATATCTTTATTTTTTTGGGCTCCAAAATTTTAAGGGGCCCACTTTGCCCCACCCTCCCCTACTACAACCCCCAGATATACATTACTTGATGTTGCAAAGTGAAGATTTCAAAGTAAATAGTCACACAGGTTTAATCATAAGCCCTATAAGTCAACCTTCATCTTTGTTTAACCCTTTGAGGACGACAGACGAAAAATGCGGTCTGAGAAAAAATTTGATTATAATTCGTCGACACGTTTAGAGTTGAAATATTGGAATATAACCGTTGAAATATTATTACTAGACTCCGGATGTTTATGCATTTATGACAAAATGAATACGGCTAAAATACACAAAACGAACATAATATAAAAATATATCCGAAATATCCAAAGTATGGTATTCGTTGTAACATTTATCAAGTGCAACAAATCCCTAAATAGGTTCTCTTGTCTTAACTGCATTTGTTGAATTTGAAATTTGCATAAACATCCGGAGTCTAATTATTACACAAATATTAATTTTCAATTTCTACACATTAACAGTCTGACTTTGATAAAAAAACTTTTTTTTCAACGCTAAATAGATGATTCTCTTCAATATTCAAAAAAGTCTCCGTCCGCAAAGATTCCACCGCCTTATCTCTGCATCCTACCTACATCATCAATATCACCTGAAACCTAAACATTTAGCAAGCCGATATAAAGATACAGTTATTCAGAAATTTTCTGAAAGTAGACAGGAGGTTGATTCAAACTTTAATCTATGAATGCAAAACCCCGTTACCTCCATAGCATTGCACCCGATGTTAACGATGCGTCCATCGGCCGTAGTTAAACGAAATAATTACCACCGCTGCGGACGCCGTCGAAGGCGCGTTTCGCCATATCATCGGGACTCCTTTTCACGTAGCGCCGTGTCGTTTAAAGGAATTATCACGACATCCAGCCGACGTGGACGATTAATCTTAGCGGTGCGAAGGAGTCTTTTCGTCGTGCAGTGGCCTTACCTCCTCGAAGGTACGCGCGCGCGGGAGGAGGCTGCCGATCGAGAGGAGGAACGTTTTCGCTCGGTTATCTCGTCACGACGATCTGCCGACAGATACAACGTGCGCCTTGACACGTAACAATGCATGCATGAATTAATAGCGACCGCTGCCGTGCTCGTACTTCTCCTCGCTTACAGGGAGATTTACATCTTTATCGCGGCCTGGGAGGTGTCGTTCGCCGTCTTCGACGAAGACTTTGGATTTGGCGCCTCCACCTTTTTTTCCTGGTTTTATTAAACCCTCGGTAGACTGGGTCTTTTTCTTGCTCTGGCATGAAGCGATATATTTTACTACATGTTCAGGTTTTATGTCGATTTCTATCGGAATGAATGGGGGTTGGATCTTTTTAGGAAAGATAAAGTGGTGAGGGTTGGAGGAGAATGTAGGTGAAGTGTTTAACAATGTTTCATTGATTTGTTGATTGCTTGAAGAGTAGCAATAAATTTTACTGCGTGTTCAGGTACTTTATGTCGACCTCGGAATGAGTGGGGGTTGAGCTCTTAGGAGGATTGAAGTGCCTGCGGCGGCTGTTAGAAGAGAATTTGGAGGAAGTGTTGGAGAGTAGACCGGAAGCTTTAATTTCTATGGCTTGTAGCAATATATTTTACCGGATGTTCAGGTTTTTTGTCGACCTCTATTACAGTGAGTGGAGGTTGAACTCTTAGGAAGGTCGACGACCCTGCGGTGAGGGTTGGTGCAGAATATGGATAAATTGATAAACAATATTTCATTGAGAAATATTGATTTCCTGATTAGTTCTACTTTTAATGACTTACAGTAGTAAATTTTACCGGAAGTTCACGTTTTATATCGACTTCTATTACAATGAATGGGGTTGAATTCTTAGAAATACCAAAGTTCCTGCTGTGAAGATTGGAAGAGACTAAGGGTGAAGTGACAAACAATACTTCATTGAGAAATATTAATTTGCTGATCGGTTGAAGGGTAAACCGGAAGTTGTTTTTGCCACGGGTTCTAGCAATAAATCTCACCGGATGTTCAGATTTTGTGTCGACCTCTATTGCAATGATTGGGGGTTGAACTCTTAAGAAGACAAAAGTTCCTGCTGTGAGGGTTGGAAGAGAATATGGCCAAAGTGATAAACAATGGCCCCTTTAGAAATATTGATTTTCTGATTGGTTGAAGAGTAGACCGGAAGTTTTACCTTCCACGCCTTGTAGCAATAAATTTTACCGGAAGTTCAGATTTTATGTCGACCTCTAATACAATGAGTGGGGGTTGAACTCTCAGAAGGTCGAAGCTCCTGTGGCGAGACTTGGAAGAGAATATGGTCGACGGTGAAGAATGTTCAATTGAGAAACATTAATTTGTTGATTGATCGAAGATTAAGTCTGCCAACACAGACCTACCATACGAATTGAGATAGATGATGTTACAGTCCACAGCCAGCAACAAATTACTCATTACATCTTGCAGTCTACTTCCAAGGACACAGAACATAACCTAACAAATTCATCTTACAAAAAGTAACAATTATAACTCCAACAACTCAAAGAAAAAAGAATCATCACGCTGCAACGAAGAATGAAAATGTCAGCAACTACCTTCGACCTCAACATCTGTCAGAGTTTCTGCTGTACTCCTCGATTCACGTAGCCCGGTAGCTCCAACGAAACGTATTCGTCGGTTTCTCTTTTCCTGCTGGTAGCATTGTGCAACTTTCTCAGAATCAAATGCGTTGTACCTGCCGCGAAACCTCGCAGCCCGGGACGCCATTCCACGAGTTATTAGACGTAATTGCGATCCTGAGAGAGTCTCAACGCGGAACGCCGACAAGTTGAGAGATAGATAGAAAGATTGAGAGAGAAAAAAGAAATTTCACGAAGACGAGTGAACAGAGTACCAAGAGAATCGGACGAAGGAAATACTGAAAACGCGAAAGGTCAGAGGACCGATAAATTGTATTAAGAAGACTGGAGACTTGAAGCGTAACATCTCGTTCGATCTCGTTGCCGATTCATCGAGTGCACTCCTTGAAGCGGCGATTCTAAAGAACCCGTGGTAATGCGATATTAATGATATGTTCGCGTGGCTTAAATTGCTTACGGTAATTGGCTCGTATCGTAGCTGCGGTAATTAGCGGCGAATCGAACACGTCAAATTTCATGAAACAACTGTATAATACGGGACACAGAATCGAAAATTTCTATTTTGAGTCTAATATTGTGCAGAAAATTGAATTCGATGCATGTTTGAGGAGGTACTTTCCCAATCCACTTTTAACCCCTTGACCTACGATTTCTTTTACGACTACGTACGCAATAACTCAGAATTGATTAGTGAAATAAAAATTTTCCTAACTTCTGACATTAATTAGAAGTAATTGGAGTGTCTATGGTTTTTAGTAAACTTCAAAATTACTTATTTCATTTAATGTATCACGAGCGCCACTCCTTATTGTAGGGCAAGGGGTTAAGTTTGTAATTATCCTACGGTGTGCGTGAGCGAATAATTAGAATTGTAATTACCATTTGTAATCAGAGACTAGGTTTTCCTACTATCTTGCAAATCCATCGTGAATATTTTCCTCCAGTTTTGCAAGCGATACTTGACTCCTAATTTGGCATTATCACTAATTCTTTAAAATTTTGAATATTTTAAAGAAAGAGGACATCTTCAAATCTAACTGTCGAGTTTACGTAATTTCTATTTCGACGAATGTAGCCAACGATAAGATTTAATTTCAATGAGATGATATAACACCAATCGGAAAGCAAACAATGATATACTTTCCTCCAAGAATCACGTAACCGCAGGAACGCGCGGTATTAAATTATCAACGGCTACTTAACATCGTGTTTTCTCGCTCAAGAATTTATTTGACGCAAAGTAATTTAGCTTGCAAATTAGCAATTGCACGGAACGGAGGATGAAACGATCAAGATTACCACCTCCCGGCAATTACTCATAACCTCACGCATTGAGGCGAGCCAAGGAGGAACGTGCGGGCATACCAAGAATTAAAATCGTTACTTTGTACCTCAAAATACACGGCAGACATCGCATCGACGCGAAAGGTTAAAGCTTTCATAAATCTCTCAGCCTACGTCTCTCTTTAGGCGCCTTGGCTTCAGTGGGCGCCGATTCTTTCACGATTTCCTGCCGATCGATTCTTGCCAAAGTGTGAGAATTCCTTCGGGTACACTTGCTCGAACTAAGATCCATACGAATAACTAACCCACCGAAATGTACTCTCGTACTTTACGAGCGAGTTTCGCCAGGATATCTACTCCTTCGAGAATCTCGAGAGACGAGAGAGTACTTTGCGCTTTTTCTTAAACCCACGCGTTCGAATGACTGCTTGGTACCTTGAGAAGAATAGTCTGCTTACCTGAAACAAAAAAATGAAGTTGTCTTGTTAGTATGAAAGTTGGAGGTGACACGAAGGTTGAATATTATACTGACTTTACTTTAACACAGGTGTTATATAATTTTGTAACGAAGGGTGGCAATAGCCATTTTTCTGTTTATTACAGTTTTGAGTATAGTTAACAGTTCAGAAGTAGAATATTTCATCGTTTGCAATGAAGATGAGTTAATTGAAATTAATTTTTTCACTTGGACTTGTTAGTTTGAAAGTTGGAGGTGAATTAAGGTTGAATATTATTTATTATTAGTTATTATATTGAATTTACTTTGACAGAGAAGTTATATAATTTGGTAAGGGTGAAAATGGCAAGAGTTATTTTTCTTTTTATTATAGTTTTGAGTATAGTTAACATTTCAAAAGTAGACTATTTCATCGTTTGCAATAAAGATAAATTAATTGAAATTAATTTTTTCAATCGACTGATAATTATTTCTCCGCGACTTTTGCCTAATATATTAAATCAGAAGTATCAAATTAAAAAAATCTATGAAAGTGTCCTCAATAATTAACCCATTACTTTAACCACTTTGATAAAACCGACCGTAAATCTAATAAAACTGCCTTGTAAACAGTACACTCCCATATGATCATAAATAACACCATAGACATATAAAGTTTCAAACCAAAATGTAGATAAGCCCACACAACCCACAGAGTTACATTAAAACCGTACCCTATCTTCGATAAAGTGTTTCATTAATTACATGCATAATGGGTGCCTAAATTACTCAGAGAAAACGGTTTAGAAAGTCGATTGAAATTATTTATCGCATGCCGTTACCACTCAAGCTGCTAATAATCAATCACTCGACAACGATCTACGTTTTAAATGACAACGCCTCATAAACCTCTGCTCACGATCGAGTTGTCGATCCTGTGCTAATAAAAGGAAAGGATAGAGGCAAAAGGAAACAGGGAGGAGGAGAAATACTTGGGCGTACCTGCCTACGACTTGACCTCGGTGTTGCACTAATGCTTCCATAGATTCATCCTCGGGCAAAAACCTATCAGGAAATTCATGAGACTGCTGAGAGATAGCGTGTCTTCTAATTTAAAACAGTTGAAACGACAATACAAAACGGGGTAGACTTCGAAGGGTGGTGCCAACGCGCTAACTATTGAAATCCTGAGACGATTATACATACAGGCTGTCGAGAAATTTCAACGTTCTCCAACGTCGACCGTATGGAAATGTTTGAGGGCGTTTTTAAAGCTGGATATTTCGATGGAAGAAAATCTGAGACTGATTTGAATTTCAATACTAGTATTTCCTGATAGTTCCACGCAATAACTGACAGTGGTACCATGAAAATTCACCCCCTGCTATTTTATATGGAAATTCATAAGCAATGTGCATTGAGAGACTGAGATTTATGAATGAATAAAGCGAATACTGAACTTTCTGTTTTAAGACTTTTCTTTAAGTTTGAAAACAGTGATCTTTAATCAGAGTTGATTAAATATTATTAAATAATAAATTATTATTCAAGAAAATACACTTCAACTTATTCAGACTCTCTACAACCTCAACACAGTCAACCGGTCACTACTGACTCCCATGGAATTCTACACGTTAACCAACTAAAAACCACCTTCAAACCTAAACACAATAAAGGTTATTCCATCAGGTATTTATTTATCTAAACAACCAGCCATAGAAATAAATAAACCGTCAAATTGACATACCCATTCCCCGTTCCAACCCCCGTCGGACAGAAACGTGAAAACCTTCCAACTCTAATCGGCAAGGCGCAACTCTCTTTATCGCGATTTATTTGCAACACATTCGCATTTCTACCGTCCACGAAGGATTCATGGGGCAAACGTTGACACGAATGACGACTACGTACGACGGTCACGTGGGCAGGACACAATGCAGGGTGCGGCCTCACCTCTGACACGCCGAGGTCCCGACCTATTCCCGTGTACGCGGGCCAAGGTGTATCATTGTGTATGGGGGCTCAACGTGGTGCCCAACCCACGTGCAACGCCAACACGCAACGAAGCTCTAAGCTGAGCCTCCTTGGAATTTCACCGCTCCGGGAATACGACGAGGAGGGTCGACGAGAGAGGCGAAACCTCTCATACGTGCTCCATCGTACGATTCTACTGAATGTATTCGATTCGACGAAGTGGAGGAATAGGAGACCGGTGGAATAACGTTTTGGTGAGGAGGTTGGGAATCTGTGAAAGGGCGATGTCCTCTTGGAGGATTGATGGGGTGGGTTTGCACGTGGGAGGAAAATATTTTCGGTTTTTTTGGATTTAAGTATGGTTCTTGTGGTCATTACTTGCAGAGTTTTGTGAGTTTTGAATCACATGAGGAAATGGATGGCGAGGGGGATGCAAATTTTAATTGGATTTATTTACCCCTTGATGTATAGCAGCGAGTGTCACTTGTGACTAATAAATAGGTAATTTTGAAGGTTTCCAAAAATTATTAAATTAGCCCCTCGTGGGATTAAATTAATTCTATGATATCTAATTGGGGGTAGATTGATATTTTAGCAATTATGGAATTATTTCTGAATTATTTGGCATTCAGTTACAAAAGGAATGGTACGGCAAGGGGTTAATTGGGACTCTCGTCCTGACGCTTTTTTGAGTTTTAATTCTGCCTACTATATTCTTGTAAAATCAATTTTGAAATTAAGGCTCAACCCTTAGGCTTAATCCTTATTACCTAGGCTCATGTTAATAAAAACCTACGAAACAATAGGAGACGAAGGTCGTTAACAAATAATAAATCCTGTCTACGAGGATATCGCGAGCAATTCATAAAACATTCTCCTCCCGAGATACGAAAGTAAAACACGGTACGACAATATCGCAACACGGCCAGAGAAGAGGAGCCATTTACGGGGCGATTATCTCCCAAGATATTTCGCAAAGTTGGAGTAGCCTGACGTCTTCCTTCCTCTTCACCTTCACCTCGGGTTCCCTCTATAGAGGTTAATGCGACCGAAAGCAGTGTCCACGAGAGGGTCTACGCGCTCGTGGACGCCCACGCCGTCTCATATCTTACGGATGAAGACATTTACGACAATCCTCGCACGGGGCACCCCACCTACTTGTCTTCCAACCCATGCACAAAGCACTTTCCTGATGTCACTCTCTCTCTTTTTTTTCTGCTCCTCTTTTTGTCCGACTTTTTCATTTTCTTTTTGCCTCGTTGTGTCTGTCTTTTGGTAAATATTTTATTGTTCGTCTGCTTTTCTATCTGTGCTCTCTGACTTTCGAAGTATCTCTATATACTTGTGCCCCCCTTTTTCTATTTTATTTACCTCACTCTTCTATCTTTTGGTAAATACTTGCTTGCATGTTTATTTTTTATTTTTGTTCAGTGTCTTTCTGCCTATTTCTCTATTCTCCCTTCCTTTGTTTCGCGCTATTTTATTTACCTGTCTAACTGTCCCTGTCTTTTTCTGTTTTGCTAGATATTTGACTGTCCCCTGTTTCTTAATTTCTGTTCGATGCTTTTCTGCCTATTTCCGTATTCACCGATTTTCTACCTTCCTTTCTCGTTATTTTACCTTGTCCCTGTGTTTCTGTCCTGTGGTAGATATTTGACTGTCCACCTGTTTTTTTATTATTATTCGACGTTTTTCTGCCTATCTCTTTATTCTGCATTTTTCTACCTTTCTCTGTTGCTATTTTACCTCCCTCAACGTCTCTGTTACAGTGTCTTCTGATAAATATTTTATTTTCTCTTTATTTTCTGTCTACCTCTTTATTTCTCTGGTATTTGTCACTCCCTCCCTCTCCAACCCTATCTTTCGGTTTACCTCTCTCTTTCTGTCTACCTTTTACCCCTTTCCTTTTGCATTCTTTAGTGTTCCCTTTCAGCGAGACAATTCTTCCGTCTCTCCCTCTGTCGCCGGTTAAATGTCACATTAGTACGTCCGATCGCGCGACTCGAGGCTGGAAAAAGTCGCGTTCAGAGGACGATTTCATCCTGTTTCGTCGCACGCGCGCAAGACGAGAGACGAGGACGACGTTCACGTACGTGCCGAGACGCGCTTTCGCGTCTCTGGATAGTCGATATCGATATTCCTTCTGCACAAGACCCTTGGGAACTTTCAGAGGAATGTTGCCGATGCGAGGTGAACGCAGAAGAAGATTTAGACGTCTAGGAGCAAGCCGACTGCCTTCCAGGCGCAGAAATGCGGAGTGAAATTGCGAAGTATGATTAGCGAAAGTGAACTTCATCCAGTATCATATTTGAAATATTAAAATTAATAAAATTCGTTATAGTATTGTCAGAAAGAAAGCAATTTGGTAATAAGTAACTATTTGGGTGGTAAATGCAACAATTGTACTATTCTTCTTATTTGTACCACCCTCAGAGGGTGGAGCATTTATTGAAAAATAAAGAAGAATTTATCTGTTATCTTTTCAAAAGGTAGAATTTCTAAATTCAGCAGTGTTTAGAACTTGTAATATCTTGTACATGAACAATAAAAATAATTGAATACTTTTCTGACTAGCATGTTTTAAACATTCTACCTATTTCACACCCATTCTATTACAGCTTATATTGCTTTAAAAAAATTGCAATTTCTTTAAAAGTTACGAATGCTACCGAGTCATTAACACAGTTCCACCACAATGGTAAAAAACAAATTGTTAATTGCCGTGACAGGCGTTTATTGAATTTAAAATTCAAATATATCCGATTTATAGATGGAACATATTACAGCCAACGTTTCTAGCATTCTCGAAAATAAAAGAAGCAAGTACAATCACGGTAATTTGCAGTCTTTAAGTAGATTTTCGCGAATATATAGAAATTGTTAATTGGCGATAGATTCCATGATGATCTAGTCGTGTTCCGATCGATGCAAATTTGCATTTGCAGACGAATCAAAGTAAAATTTATGGTCCTGCTCGCACCTGTGCAGCAGATGAATTAGAAACGTTTAAAATAAATATGATAATTAGGTGCATGTACAATGAGCAATAAAATTTCTGAACGATAAATAACAAGTGTAATGTACACTCGTTCACAATGAGGCAGATAATCCGACATTCGCGATAAACGATCCTGACGTAACACACCATTTGGGAGTCGAAAAAAAATATTATCCCAGCTTTCTAATATGTTAATAATGAGCCGAACGTCACGACGGTATTAGACATTTCACGATCGAATAATCAAGACTTGTTTCTCGAATTAAAACGACATGCATTTATGGCCCACGTATCGCTCTCAGCTATCTCCGTTCCATGGAGATCATGATAATCTACTGCCTACGGTTTTACGGCTTCAATTTAATTAGCAGCATCTTAATTATTCAATGTTGGTTAATATTTCATCACGAATTCTAATAGGACATCATGTAAATATCCCGTGTAACGATACATTTTAATATCAGATGATTTAATACATGTAAAAACAATTTTCCTCTTTAATTACATTTCCTTCGATGTCAAACAGATCATTATCATCATAATTATGATATGTCCATTAGAATCAATCTGCTGTTCAATAACAAATACAATTTTAAAATTCAAAATACCAATAGTCTCTCAAGTTTACCTATATTACAACATTTAATGTTAATTTTTCACTCCCATAAATATAAAAATACCTGTTACAGTTTCACGTCATACATCTTAAGAAGTTACCCTTTTAAGCATGCAAAATTTTTCCCATCCAAATACCACCGTCAATCACAAGTTTTCCATGACCCGTGAAAGGAATCGCTAAGCTTCTTTCCCAGAATCGAGATGACAGTCGATGTAGTTACGTTCTCTCCATGGAATTCATTTTCTTCCGGCTCCTTTACCGAAAGGTCGGCCCACCTGACCTCTCCAAGTAATTATACAAAGGTCGAAGATTTAATGCCGTAGCCTACGCAATTGTTCCCGACAATACAGCCTGCGTAAATAAGTAACGACACGACCCTGAAGGAGACAACCTCTTGTTCGTTGAACAGCCGGCTGGTCCAGCCTGGTTCATAGACCGACTCGACTACGGGGCTCACTTAAGCTTTACTCGCACGTATTCCACGAGGCACTCGATAGAATACCCTCCGCTGTCCTTTTTGTAAAATGCAAATCCTTCCGCGAGGTGGAAGACTCTGCCGTGCGAACGAGATCTCCAAGTGCTTCAGGGTCGTCGCGTACATTCTCGCGACATTGTTTCCTTCGAGTCCAAAGGATTTTTCTTGGGGACTTCTTTAAGAGTGGACAAGGTGAGGTTGTTGAACGAGACGATTCTTAGGAAGTGTTTCAAAATAGGATTTCTTATGGTAAGGGTGTATACCGTGTTTGAGAATGGAGATTATAATGCGAGGGGACTAACTACTTATGGTACGATTTCATTTGTGATTGATTTCGTAATAATTTGGAATGTAATTGGTAAAAATTAATGGGTGATTCTTGATATGTTGGATAATTTAACCCTTTGCACTCTGATGTCCCACCTGAGGGGACATTGTAAGTTTACCATATCGCTGTGTTGCACCGTCTAAGGGGTCCGTCGAATTTATTAGTAATTACAGAGGATGAACTTATCGCACTGCAAGGTTTTAAGAAATATACGTTTACCTTAATTTTTCTATTGAAATAGCACAAGATAGGAAATAGTAAAGTGCCGACAAGCTGTTAATAGATAATGTCAGAGTTGGCTCGGAGTGCAGAGGGTTAATGTGATATGAATACTGTGGATAAAATTCTGAAGTTTATAGTAACTCTTCTAACTAAGTAGCATAAAATTCATAGTGTGGCGAGGGGTGAAAGAAGGATTTAGCGATTAGGTACCGAACTAGAACTATAAATCTTAAGCAAAGTAGCCATATTAGTTGAGATACAAGTTGCATAAAAGAAAATATCACAATTATAGGTGAAATCACTAAATTTTAATTCAAATTCCATTTAATTAATATCAACAATTACTCAATTCACCTAATACCATGAAATGAACCAATTCTCACAAAAAGGAAAACAAAATGGAGCACTACACCTCGAAGGAAATACAGAAAGGTACAACACTTTAGTGCCCATCTAGAACTATAGGTCTTCCCGAGTCGAAAATTTCAGCCCAAAATCCTCCTAAATTACCAAATAACTTAGGATATTTAGGCTGAATATGGAAAAATATGTTACATATAAAAGAATGCAAATTTTAATTCCACAATCGCCCTACACTTGTTACTTTTTGCCACTTTTACCTAGTTTAGGAGCAATTTAGGCTTCATACAGACCAAAATAATCCTCAGCATTCTATAATGAGGAGCTTTAGAATTGGATTGGAATTGGAGTGGAATGATCGAGGTCCAAAAAAATTCTCGATATACTAAAAATTAATTTGGTTTAGGAGATTTAGAATTTATATGGAATAAAATGATAATTTAATTCCAACTTGCTCCTGAAAGCCCTATTTTTAGAATATGAGTCGACAGACTTGGAACTTCTGAAATATTTTTAGGGGATGTCAGATTAAATTGGAATAAAAATTTTTCCTGATCAGTCCATATAACTCCTAAAAATCATATTTACAGGACTTTGAGGCGCGTAGACACACTAGTTGAGGATTTTGAGGTTCAAAATGGTATACATAATTAAGCGGCAAATGAGAGATCAAAAGAATCTAGGATTTGAAGTTTCTTTTTAGGCTGGACTTTTCGACTCGGGTTAAGTAACAATATCACCTAAAATGCAGATTGAATAAAAGAAAATATCAACGACAAATGGAAATGTGAAATTTCAATTTCAATTCCAACGAATTTATACCAATAGGTAATCTACGGGGGTGTAAGAGCTGCCGTAAAAGGCAAGCAGAATGGAATATCGAGATGAGGTTGTAGAAACGAAAAGTCTGCAGGCACAGAGAGGTACATAGATATATACGTGCTTCCTCGTAGATATGCACAACGGTGGAGATTAGAGCGTTTCAAGAAACGTGCCTGGAGACGTGTGAGCGGGCTGCTTCTTGCACGGTGCAGCACATCGCAAAAGTCAGAGGTGACGTGTCACCGAAGGTGACGACGATTCCACGGCTCCGTTGTGCAACAACGTGCAAAACAACGGATGCCGTTGCACGCGAACCAACGATCTGCCTGTGGCGAAATGACTGCCGTGTCTGTCTTCCTTTTACGATCAATTTCATTTTGCTTAATTACGATTTCGCGAGCAGGTGAAGCAATTAACTTGAAAGGTGATATTTGAGATGGTAAACTGAAGATCTTGATTAATGGATTATGCACGTTTTTGGCTTTGAGGATTACGGTTCTTTTGAATTGGACGTAGAGTTTTTAGGTGGATTGTGTTTCTTAGTATGGTAGCCACATCGGGTGTATTATTTAGCAAAGTTTCTTGAAAGAGATGAAGACTTTGGTTGGATTTATTGATTGGAAATTATATCCTTTAGATTTGTAATTAACATAAACACCCAGTGTTTCAGAAGCTACTATAGTGATATTGTAATTTTCAGTTAATAGGGGTTGTTTCCTTTCAACTCTATTTTTCAATGTTTTCAATAACCAACTTTATTTTTCTAATTATTGAGAGAATTAAAAATTCTCAAATTATAAATAATACGTGAAAAACGACATCGTTTGGAAGAAGAAGGGGTGTGAAATCCATGAACTGTTCTCTCAGTCTATGGCGCTATTTAGGATAAGAGTACCTATATCGTTGCTGAACACTTTGCAGATTGGAATTTTATAGTACAGCAACCAATTATTTGTAATAATCTACTTAAAATAAAAAGCGTAAAAGCAAACAGAAAATTCATAACAAAGACATATTACAAATTGTTCAGTCTGTTTGTTATTAAGGAAGAAGATAAGTCCTAAAGTTGTAATTTTTTATAATTCAACGTACGTATGCGTTGATCGGCGAGAAATCGGACGTGCAGAAACATGTTTTCGTGGAAATCGCGAGGTGTGCTTATCAGCTTCCGATAAGCGGAGTCACCGTCGTTCCGCATACCTGCACCAATGTGTTCAGGCTGCTAGGAAGAGGAAATAAAATCGCGATTCTCGTGAGCCGTAATAAAACGCTAATCAACACGCAAGAAGTTAACATCGTGCCAAGGACAAATCTGCAAATCCGTTTCGCCGCTATCTACGTTCGATTTAGCCGTGAAAGAAGAAAATGCCGAGAATAATTTCATAAGTCTGCCATCCGCAACGACTGTCTTTGCCGTCCAAGACAGAGATGTTAAACTGTCACGAAAAAAAAACATTGATTTTGCCGTTATATTATTGTTCTTATTTTTTTTTTTTAATAAATCTATATTTCTATAAGAATTGAAGCTTTTATTTTTTGCGATCCACATATACTTTGACCTTGCTTGTTTGACCTGTGATAGTCTTTGAGTTTTTCGGGATCAAATTTCTATCAGAGTTAGTCACAAATCAGTGTTACATAATACAATCTTTCTTTAATTAAGCAATCGTGATTATTCCCTGTGACGTTTCATGTTACAGTCATTTCTTTAACTTTAATCAATTATCTCATCAATCAAGGGATGTAGTATAAATTATTCAGCATATAAATTTAGCAAAATTTAACTAAAAAAGGAATATATAACGTATGATAACAATTAGATAGAATTTTTGGTGGACGATGGGTATTTTATTTTTAACATAAACCTCTGAACTTGTGTTTTTTAATTTCTCTCCGCATGACCAAACATTTTGAGACTTTCATGTAAAAAAGGTTAAATAAAAAATTGTAGTAACAGCAAAAAATGAACGTGTAGTTTATGAGCATAGTTTTATTGCTATTAAGAACCATGAATCCTTTCAAGTGCGTGGAGAATCCTTTATTGACAGGATTCAGCAGGAATTTTACAGCTTCCCGTGCACCGATCGTAAAATATCTCCTACACGAAAGAAGCTCGCAATTCCTCACTGTTTTCTACGACATGCGCCACTTCCGAGATCCTTTTTATTCTCTACGATAGTAATCGTAGACCGTGTCGCGTTACACAATGAGGAACATAAATTTCAGTGCTTTCCATATAAGGGAGAACCATTCATTTTATCGCGGACCAAAAATAATATTGTATAACGAGTCACGGAAGATTACATCCTTGTGGTTTAATTTCTTTGGCATTGTAAAAAAGGCATGAAAGCAACGCGCAATGCTCTCACTCCCACACAGGCTTCGGCTTTGATTTATTGTATCTCCTGCATTGTATCATATTTATTGCTCTGTGAATTAATGCACGGCTGGTGTAAAACTCGAACACTTTGCACGTAGAAAGCGTTTCGTAAAACCATAACGAGTCTCGAGATTCTCCATTCAAAAATTTCTAAAAACTTGGTGCTCTTTGTGTCAGTCAATAATTAAAAATTCAGATGTTCTCGATAGATATTGAATCTTAAAAAATAGAGGGACTTAAGGTATTTGAAATTTTCATACTGCTTCAAGAGATGAAGATCTATTAATTATTAAATAGAAATCTGAACATCGATTTAGGAAATCGAGAAATTCTTTAACACTACCAGACTATCAAATTGACTTGTTCCCAATTCATAATAAAAATGTCTCAAGTTCGTACGGCAACCAGATAGTAAATATTCGAGTCTATTTTTTAATTAACTATCTTCCTTACCCCTTAATTCGCTAGGTTCCAAAAAATTTCTAATTTGACAAATTTCACTAGATTCAACGTCGACAGTTCCATCAATAAGTCAATTACCACTAAAACTATCTGTTATATATATTAAAATTGGAACATACCAAACAAGTACTTCGAAAAACGAGGAATAAACAGGTGAAAAAGGTACTTAATTAACTAATTCAATCAAACCATCGATTTCACACCTCCCCTATCAATTTACCTAATATTTCCAAAAAATTAAAACCCCCTAACTTTCACCACCTCGGTAACTTTCAGATTTAAAAACTCCTCGTTTCAAGAACTGCATTGAATCTACTATTAACTAAACTGGATCAAAGGGGTTAATAGGCGTTGTCCAAAGATGAGAACCTCTGGCCCGCATAGAACGACCACGAGGCGGACCGGTTCAGGTCACGGAGGTGGTTCCAGCATCTCAGGTCGTGTCCTCCTGGAGCTACGAATGAACGTAGCCCTCTCTCTTCAGCCTCCCCTTCGCGTGACACGCACACTTCGTGCGTGCGCCTTAAGACGACGCTTCTTCGGGGAAGATTGAAAAACGACGGTGAAGAAAGAGAGCGCAAGAAAGAGTTAAAGGAAGAACAGAACCAAACAGAATCAAAATAAGAACAAGTGAGATAGTTAAAAAGAAAGAGGGAGATAAAGAAAGGACACAAGGAGTAAGGGGAAAAGTGGAGGCTAAGGTGAGAGAATGTAAGGTGAAAGAAGGACGAGGAAGAACGTAGAGAGGCGGCGATACAACGATATCGTCGATCGATGTCCTCTTGGATGTCAAGCCAACGAGATTCCACGACCCTGATAGGACGAGCAGACTCGTGTCCTGCCTCCCATAACCTGACACGCGGCCAGATCGCGAGAGGAGGCCTTGTAAAACGATATTAAGGGATTAGTGTCTCTCTTGGTACGACGTTCAGAAACCTTGAGGAGGTTTCGACCGGTTCGTAACACGCTCTTCGTGATATTGGGTGATCGCCAGAGAAGAGAGTATAAGGAAGATGGAAGATCGATGGCTCGTCGCGATTCGTGATCGAGCTTGAAATTGCCTTTTCTAATTTTAGTCGTATACCGAGAACTTTCAGGTCGCGAACCTGTATCACCCTTTGCCCGAGGTTACTCGTGTGTTGGCAACTTTTTCCAGCTTCTTGGAACTCCTTTTACGATCGGCTTGAATTATTAGAATTATGATCGAGTACTTGGAAAATGGAAGATCGTGATTTGATTGTGAAGTACTGATCGATATTGCGATATATGGAGGATGTTAGTATTCATTTCACTTTCCTTTCTTTGCTAATAAATCAACTCTTCAATTTATAATACCCAAGTAGCAACTTCACCGTTCTAATCACGCTCCCCTAAGTCTTTTACCCCTTGCAAATTCAAAGATAACTATCTCATCTATTTTTTTAACATGTTGAAAGTCATGAAGGTTACTGATAATTAAATGTACTTCTGTAATAACATACTAAGTAGGGGAGGGTGGGGCAAAGTGGGCCCCTTCAGCAAAAAATAGTCATATCTTTATTTTTTTGGGCTCCAAAATTTTAAGGGGCCCACTTTGCCCCACCCTTCTCTATTTAAATATTGGCGGTCTTCCGAATGTCCATCTATCTGTATCTTTATAGTTTCTGCTTTATAAATATGTGCACTTAATAGGAAAAGTTTCACTTCAATAGAAATAAGAAAACTAGCAAAATACCAGTAGCGTTCAACGTGCTAAACTTTAACCCCTATGACAATTACGCCTAGAATCTCTTTCTTCAAATCACTCATAAACATCACAAAAAAACAAACTTCCCATAGCTAATATCACAGAATCTAAATTCAGCTCCATTAATCGCCAGTCCACCACTTCACCCCCTTAGCCGCCATACTTCAAAAATTCCTCCACCTTCAATCTCGCACTCTTAAATTCTAAAACAAGTCTCAAAACGTCCACACCTCTCAAAAACAACCAGATTCGTTGCAACTACTAATCTCCCCTACTTATTCATCTCAAAGATTCCGATCTATCCAACAACCATAAGATGAACGCGAAGAGAAGCAGAGAGGAGCGTTCACTTCGAAAGATCGTTAGGTCTCGTTTGAGGCCGAAGATCGTTGCCCAGTGGGCAGGTTCGCATTGCCCACGTAGTGAACCCTCGTAGCATCCTCAGACCTGGCAGCCTGTTTCTCTTTCTTTTCGAGCAAGGTCGCGTGACCCCGAAGCGTAGACACGAGCGCAGGCTTCCAGGTTCAAGCAGTGCCAGTCGTGCACGGAATCGTCTTTTCTGTGTGCGTGTCGAGGGACATGCGTGTGGACGCCTCGTAAGGCGATGGAATGCGCCCGTCCTCCGTTCTTCTCGGATGGATGGCTTTGTCTTGGTGATCTGACGTCTCGCTCGTAGAGGTCGACTTGTCCGACGGTGAAGAGCACCGGCTCCTTATCCTGGGACGCAAGGACGAGCCATCGACGGGACAGGAGAGTGGATGTGCTTCTACTATCCTAATCTCGTCTAATCGAATTCCTGCAGGGCCGGCTACGTCGGCTTGATGGTAAAGAGGGATCCAACCGCTTGATCGATTAGGCTTTAGGGTTGCATGTGCTTCTTTGGATAATTGTGCAGATAATTTAAGTGACTCGGTTAATTGGATGTTTGAGAATTGTTTTGAGAGTTTTTAATGGGGTGGGATATAGATTAGGGGGGTTGGAGTGTTGTTGACTGTTGGAGTTTGGACTCCAAAAGGTACAACTTGGGGTGGGTTATATTTGGGCACTTTGAACGCCACCGGTATTTCGTTAGATTGATCATTTTTACTGAAGTGGAACTTTTTCAATTAAATTCGTATTTTTGCAAAGCAGAAACTTTAACCGTTTGCGTACCACGAGCCACTTTCGCGCTCTTCAGTTTTTGTGTCGAAAAACCTCAGGACATTTTTTCAATGTTGACAATTGAAGGAAGACTTTGTTAAGAATGCATCAGGTTTCTCTTTTATAATATAAAGTAATTCCAAATTAGGATACAAGCACGAGAAGATTGTTCTTGTTGTGCACCACATAAAATAAAATACCAACTTTAGCTTATTTTGAAATAAAATCTCAAGAGCGCGAAAGTGGCTTTTGGATTTTTTCGAAGTAATTTTTTAAAACCCTCCCGGTATTCAAACGGTTAAAGATACAGATAGATAGATAATCGGTAGACCTTTATCTTTTTAATGTCGATATTTAAATATTTAATATATCCGAGAATTCATAAATATTACAATTTCAAAGTTACACGGAAATTTAATGAATTCAATAGCGCCGGTCACCGGTGACCCCCATGGCAGTCAAAGTGTTAATAGGAGATTTTGATATGATGAGAACTGAGATTTTCTTTGATTTCTTCTTTTGTCTCCGATTTTTGTTCGAAGGGGTGCGTTAATGTTTGGCTGGTTAACTTTATTTTGTTAGTTCATTTGTGAGTGCCTCTACGATGATTTAGAATTAATTGGTAAAATATAAATTGTTGATTGGGGTGATGTTGATTGGTGGAGGTTGAGCTGTGTGCTTGGGGTGAGCCATATATTAAGGGTAGATTTTGATATGATGAGAATTGCGATTTTCTTCGATTTGTCAAGGAGTGTATTGATGTTTGGCTGGTTAAACCCTTATTGTGTTAGTTCTTTTGTGACTGCCTCCACGATGATTTAGAATTAATTCGAAAAAATAGAAATTGTTGGATGGTGGAGGCTGAGCTGTGTGCTTGGGGTGTGCCATATATTAAGGGTAGATTTTGACATGATGAGAATTGAGATTTTCTTCGATTTGTCAAAGAGGTGTAATTATCCTGTGCTGATTAATCCCTTATTCTATGAGCTCTGTTGTGACTTCGGCCGTGATGGTTCAAAATTAATTGATAAAATAAAAACTGTTGGCTGGGGTGATGACACACATAAAAAATGTATAATAGATAATACATATTTAAGAAGAGATGTTCTCCAGCAGAATGAACGAACTTTCAGATCGATTCGAAACATATTTTCCAATTGGTCAGACGGCCTCAGAAGATTTGTCGATTTCGAAATATTTGTGGGATTTAGTCGTAGTAAAATGTCGTCTTGGAGTTCTTACTTTTGAAAGTAAGCTTCCGTGTAATTTATTAGCTCAGGGCAAATAAAAAGTGCCGTAATTCAATCAGAGACCAATCGGCTCTTCAGGTTTCTTCTTAAATAAACGTCTGCCACTTTAATACTTATACGAATAAATATGCAGGAGTTTAACATAGAAATTCTGAATTGAAAATGGCCAGTCGTGAAAATTACGAGGCTTCACGTAATACGCAGGAACCCATTAACCCAGGGTTAAATGAAAGATGAAACGGCCAGGCACGATAGAAAGCAAACTCCAACTGCGGCTAAAATTCACCGGGTATGAATATGCAAGAGAGGTACACGGAATTTCAATGAAACGACAGAATTCTCTTTTCTCTCTTTCTCTTTAAACGAATCGTTGGTCAAAGAACGACAGAAAATCCGAAGAGGGACAAAGTTCACGAGTTGATGGCTCTCGAAAATGTAATGCAATAATCAATTTCTCAAACCACTGGCACCTGATGAAATTCTGACGAAATCTACAATTTTCGAAATCCATCCGAATGAAAATGAAGAGAAACGATCGACTTAATATAGATACAGTATAACAGGGAGACTCGTCGAATTACATTATTGTAATTTCACGGTGTTTCGATTATTCTCTGTCAAACATGATCGATGCAGATTTCGAATATTAACATTTAATTACCGATAAGCATCCAAGCTTACGTCGACGTTCCAGAATTTCTCTTTTTGCGGCAGGTCAAGAGTTCAGGATTCATGCAAATACACCTATGAATATTCATGTTGAATGTCTCAAAGGAATTATTCGGCTTCATTATCTTTATTTTCATGTTTCAAATTTCGACTTTGTGTATTTTCCCATTAAACACTGCCAAACAAAAATATACAAGTACTCACTAATTTTATCTTCACCCTTATTTAATTAATTATCAGTCCTAAATCAAGTAAAAACAAATCCTACCGCGCTCACCAAAACTAATTTTAATTTTCAAAAAGCAAGAACTTGGCAACCAAAATAAAATAATGAAATCAATAAAAATTCAATAATAATTCTAATTCCAATTATTCAAGTGACATATCTTTGACTAAAAATAAGAATAAAAATTCTTCTAAAAGATTCTTCCCTCACATTCAAACTTCAAAGTCAGTAAATTCACAACATTTCCAGCGATGATTCCTCGGTGTAAGGAACTCGTAAAATTCACAACAATTTGATTGATTCCCCGTGTACAGTGGCCAGTCAGACGAAGAGCCAGCACACGGCTGGTGCAGCGTAATTAATGGATTGTTCACACCTCGCCCACGCTATTTGTCTCCGTCCTTCTCTTTCTTCTTTCCCTTTAACCACGCGACCCTTTCTCCCAAGTTTGTAAGAGCACGATCGTTCGATAATTAATCACCTCGTAGCGATCACCGGCTGCCGGGATCCATTAACGATCCGATCGTCTCCGGTTTCCTTTTATACGAGAAGCCTCGCTGCGCTTCTGACTTAAGCTCCAGGAGGGCTTCGAACTTGCGAGGAAATCATTTCCCGGGAGGTTCGTAGACAGTGTGAGAGACTGCCAGATTGATGCAATTGATGAATAATTAATTGTTCATGCAACGAGTACTATGGCGAAATTCTCGATGTTCATGGGGAGCTTTGACGACGTCCATCATGGTGGACAGGTTGACATAGGACCGATGAATTGATGTTGGGGTGGATTCTATATTTGTGTGATCTTTTGATGCTTTCTTGAGAATGATTCTACGATAATTATTGTTATTTTTGTTTGTTGGATTTAATTGCGATGATTATTTTGGGTTGGGGTAGTTTTAGGATTTTTAATTATCGAGTTTGAGGTATAGTTACCCTTGGTTATTAACACTAAAACTACCGGCGTTATGTCTACTGAAACTCAAATGTACTAAATGAGTACTTTGGAAAAAGAGAAATCAAGAGATAATGAAGACAATTAATTAATTAATTTAAGCTTTGTAAGGTAGAAGTAAAATATTTACTTCATGACTCCCTTATCAATGTAAGTAATTTTTAGAAAAAATAGGGAGGGTTTAGGTTAAAAATTCGTGTAATACGGGACACTAATAATTTTATGAACTTTATTTTGATCGCTCTTAAGCTAATTTTTAATCTAATTTGTTTGAAATGAATAGAGAAAATATAGTAAGTATATCTGGTTTTAATTGGTAGCCTATGAATGAAATATTTAGGGGTAGGACGATCCTAATTTAAATTTAGAGGCTTAGGGTTAAGTGATCATTTGATTTTTAACTTTATAATCATTATAGCCTTAGGAAGGGTTTCACTGTATTTGCAAAATGGAAGATTTATTTTAAGGAAAGAGAGTTTCAAGTTTAGTCACTAAGAGAGAGGTTTTATCTTCATGGGCACTATAGAAAGGGATTAAAACTCAGGCAGCTGCAGATTCAGAGAGATGACAGAAATTGGAGTAAAATTTCTATAAAGATAAGTTTCCTTGGAAGTTTGAAGTGTGCGCAAAGAAATGTTATCGTTCGTTATCTTTCCTTGCTGTAATAAAGTACTTAAAAGCCACATCACTTTTGCGGGTAATCGAGGAGCAGACGAAGTTAATCCTTCGCACTCGAATGCCGCCTATCTCATAATGATATACGAATTATCAACTTAACGTCAAGTTCATATTAGTCATTTTATTATCATTTATCTCCGCCATAAGTTATTATAATCGGCCGAGAAATCACGGATTCAATCGTACGTATTGTTACACCTGGCGGAGGGTCTTCCGCGTTTGGGCATTTCTTTATTTCACAATTACAAATACAGTATGAAATAGAACGTCTGTTCTCTACGAAAGCTCGGTAGCGACTTCCTGTATAAACGTTTCCGGTGGTCAGGCAACGACCGGCCGATCGATCCATCGACTTCGATTCGATACTCGAATCCAGCGGGTTCGAGGGAACAGCTTCGTTCTATACGCCAATATGAAGTTGGCGTAACACTGCCCCCTCCTCTCGAAAAGCGGTCGTCTCGACCGCGGTGACTTCAAATTGGAGAGCCCAGTTTTCAGGTTATTTCTTGAATCCATAACCTTTGTAAAACTGCTTGGGAACCCGATGCCTTAGTTTGAAGAGGAAGTAGACAACTCCAAAGATAACTGGTCTACTGGTGTGGCTCCGATCAAACTAACGCCTCGACATTTGTCCTCCGACCCAAGGGAAAACCACCCAAAAACCTTGAGTGAGACGGTGGCATTTCATCGATTCGGTAATCAAGTTCTTTTCTTTCCAGAATCCTTTTCCGTTTCATTTTCTTGCGGAATCTTGTCCCATCTATTCTTCAAATCCATCTTGCGTTCTTAATTCCTTCGAAGGTGTGCGGGTATCTTCGAAACGGGCAAGTCGATTCACGTGCACCACCTTCGGCTTCGCTTTTGGAGAACGAACAATCCTGTAGATTAGTTCGTTCAAACGTGCCTGTACTACGTATGGGCCTTCCCAATTGGCTTGTAATTTTGGGCATTTTCCCTTCGTGCGTTTTGGATAGTACAACCAAACTTGTTCTCCGGGCACGAAGGAAATTGGCTGGGAATGTGAATCGTACCAGGTCTTCATCTTCTCGCTGCAAAGACGCATCCGTTGGCGCACGTACTTATGAATTTCTTGAAGTCTTCTTTTTGTCTCCCCGACGAAGGTGTTATCTTCTATAGTCACGGGGGTTGGCCCTCTCAAAAGGTCAAGAGGAAGACGTAGATCGTGACCCATAAGTAACGTAGCCGGTGTGTATTGCGTCGTTTCGTGCCGAGAAGATCGGTATGCCAGGAGGAATAGCGGAATCCATTGGTCCCAGTCCTTTTGATTGTCTGCGATATAGAACGACAAATACTGCAGCAGAGTTCTATTCATCCTCTCTACGAGTCCGTCCGACTGAGGGTGGAGTGGCGTCGTCCTCGTCTTCTTGATTCCGAGCAACTGCATTAGTTTCTTGAAGACTGCCGACTCGAAACTTCGACCCTGATCAGAATGGAGCTCTAGAGGAACACCATGTCGACTCACCACCTCTCTCAGGAGAGCTTTAGCAATTGTCGCCGCGCGCTGATCTGGCAACGGAATCACCTCCGGCCACTTGGAAAAATAATCCACCACTACCAGCGCGTATTTATTACCGCTTGATGATTTCGGCAAGGGTCCAACAATGTCGAGCGCCACCCTCTCAAAAGGTGCCCCGACATTATAAATCCTGAGGGGTCCTCTACCCTTCTCCTTCGGACCCTTCCTCGCCGTGCAAGCGTGACAGCGGCGACACCACTCTTCGACATCCATTCGGTGTTCGGGCCAAAAGAACCTCTGTCGCACTTTCGCAAGAGTCTTGCGTACGCCGAAATGTCCTCCTGCAGGAGCCTCGTGACATCCGCGCAGCACTTCTTCGACCTTGCTTTTTGGGACCAGTAGGAGGTGCGATGCATCTTCTCCGCTCGCGGATTCCCATCTTCGGAAAAGCATTCCGTCCTTCACATCCAGCGAATCCCATACCTTCCACAAGTACTTTGTTACAGGTGGATACACGGAGATCTCTTCCCAAGTAGGCTTTATTCTTCCGATCTTTTTATGTAAGAGGAAGCCAATTTCTTCGTCCTCTTCCTGCGCTTTCTTCCAATCTGTTCTATCCGTTATTTCGCAGATAGTCCTAAGGATGTGATCCGAGACTTTTTCCTTTTCTTCTAGGCGGGAGCATCGCTTGCAGTGGGAATCGCACGGTCTTCTTGAAAGTCCATCATATAAAGGTTGTCCGGCAATAGAAAGGGAAACTAGAATACTACGAGCCGATCCCTCCAAGGACGCCACTAAGGCTAAAGCCTTCTTCGGTGCATCCCAATTATTCGCACAGGCCACTGCGTCAAATTGAATTTTATATTCTTCCCAAGAAGAAGTTCCATTAAACATAGGTGGTTTTAGTGTATACCCTAATTCCGTACGCGGGGGAATCGGCTGCGAAACAAGGGGAGCCGCGATCCGTGTATCCCCCGTAGGAATCGGATCACGACTCTCCACAGCAACAAGAGGAACAGAAACTTCGGCGTTCTGGCCGATCTGTATCGTGAGCGCTCGTAGCTGGGCTTCGAGCGCTCCAAACCTCCTATCGAGGGCTGCTCTCTCGGCCGCCCTTTCTTCCGCTTCTTTCTCTCGTTCTCGATTCCGTTGTGCCTCCGACAATTCTTGTTGTCTTCGCAACTGAGAACTCAGATTCTCCAGAAGTCTTTCCAGACGGTCCGGCTCCTCCGCAGGCGTAGTGGGTCGGGAATTTTCTTCCCCTCTATCCAGCATCCCGCTTCCGGCACCAATGTTACACCTGGCGGAGGGTCTTCCGCGTTTGGGCATTTCTTTATTTCACAATTACAAATACAGTATGAAATAGAACGTCTGTTCTCTACGAAAGCTCGGTAGCGACTTCCTGTATAAACGTTTCCGGTGGTCAGGCAACGACCGGCCGATCGATCCATCGACTTCGATTCGATACTCGAATCCAGCGGGTTCGAGGGAACAGCTTCGTTCTATACGCCAATATGAAGTTGGCGTAACAGTATATTAAAGAGAGTATATCCGAGGAAAAGTAATACTAATAATAATTCCGCAAATGATTCTTCGAAATACTGTTATGCAAGAAAATCTAGTCATCAAATCCCTACTACTTTTAACAAATAAATCATATTTAATGAGACTGCAAGGCTCAATATTTTCTTCCACTTCCTCATTCTAAAATCTAATAAAATAACCAATAAATCTGCTACATACAATTTTCAAAAAAAAATAAAATAAAAAAATATATATGTATGTAATATATTATATATAATATATAAAAATATATAACATTCTCTAATCCCTCACTAAAAGTCTGCTCCAACAACTCAAAAATCGACGACACGGTAGTAAAATTCTACTCAATTAAAAACAAAAGCTAAATAAAAAATATAACACAAATTCATCACAATGTCACGACCAAGAAAATCTACCTTTCTCACAGAAAATTGTCTCAAGAGAAACTACCAATTTTAACTGTTCCTTGAATTTAAAATTTTTCTCTTTTATTAGTTTTGCTATTTTTTAAAGTGACAAACATTTCGAAAACGCTACATTACGATTAATCGTCCATATCATCGTCCTAACGTAGCCGGATTTATCGTTTCCTCTGTAATGAACGTTCACGGTCGACGTTTCACGTGAAACGGTCGTCGGTGTGACAATAACGAAAGAGTATCATCGACGGCTATATACTCCAGTCGGAAGACAAGAGCTCGGTGATGTTGTATAATGAATGGATCGTTCGCACCTCGCCCACGCCGGTTGTCTCTCTTTCGCTCGTTCGTCGAGCGGCGCGATCGGCACGATCTCCTAGGAGGCAGAGCAACCCGGCTCGATAATTAATTACTTTGAGTGATCGAGGGCCGTAGATCCTGCCGAGCGGAGTCTCCATTGGGAGTAGTAGGCCAATTTGTCAGGGTAGTCACGCGCTTTTCTACGAAAGCCACCGCTGACAATGAGTAAAAGGGCTGTCGTGGCTGATTATTATTCCGCGGGGCGACGTACGCGCGACGCGAATCGAATCGAAGCTTAGTATCTATCTACCTATGTACTTTCTGGTTACCCTTGCTTACGTTTCTTTTCATGGGATCTTCGATACCATTGCGTACCAGCCAATTAATTTTGTTCGGTGGGGAACGACATGGTGGTCTGTCGGATTGGATACAGAATGGAATGGGTGGTTAATGCTAAGTGTAATGACTCTTTATGAAGATTTCTTCTTATCGTTGATCTATCGGATTGGAATAATGGTGATTTTTTGCGGATAGAAAGACAGAAGATTATTATTAAAGGGATGGAAAAGCAATATCGTTTTTTTTTACATTAAATTCAAATAAATGAATTTGAAACAAGTTTCTATTCTTAATGAATTATGTAATTACTCCAGTTATTAACACGTTTCGTGCCACGTGGGGTGTATACGCCTAACGCTGGACTTTCCGTTCAGGCCGGAAAAATGCTTATTAAAACAGGCGATATTTATAACAAAATTTTGTCAGGTAAAATAAAATGTATCGCTTTTCTGGTTAAAACATATTAAAATATAGACTTATTTTTAAATTTATGGTTTTGTATTATTGAAATATTGTATAGTGTACTTCAAAAATGTATTGATTTAAACCACAAAAAAATACGTGGGTCGTATACGCCCCACGCGGCCTGAACGGAAAGTCTTTAACACTAGAACTACCGGCCTCAAATCTATCATATTTTAATAAATTAAATAAGTACTTTGAAAAAGGGGAAATCAAGCGATGGAAAATTTGATCGATTGGGTGATTTATGTTTATTGATATTGACGTAGAATATTTATTCTATGACTCTTATGTAAACTTGGAGAATTTTTGGAAAAAATTGTGTACCAGTCATTTTGACTGGTTTGGTAGTTCTAGTGTTAAAAAATGGTCTGGCAGGGAGCGTGTTAATAACTTCTTGCCATTTAGTGTAAGAATTACTAAAAATGGATCGATGAAAATCAATTGGGTTTTGAGCAAAATATCTGGAGAAACGATGTTACTTTCTGGTTCCTCTAGTAATTAGAATGGGTAAGAATGTAGCAAATTGTTTTTACTTTACTCCTTGCCCCACCATTGATTTTGTGACTGTGAGGGTACTCAGAATTAATTCCTGAAATTCAAACTTTTCACTAATTTCTGATATATCGTCTGACTGAATGAAATATTAACAGGATAGAAATAATTTTACCGTTACATAAGAAATTGATATTTTTAATTTAATAGTTTTTGGAAGATTTTAAAATTCCCTGTGCCATTTACCGCATCAAGGGTATCATACTATGTTTTAAGCTATGGGGTTAATGGATTATTGAAGGGAGAGTGTATTTGAGGGATTGTTAACTACTACAAATTTGAATTTTAAGTATTTTAGGAAGATTCTTTGTGGAGACATTGTTTTTAGATCGTGAAATGTTGATGAGAAGTTGAACAGTATTGTTATTGTATTGTTTTAAGTTTACGGGATGCGAATTGAAAATCGGTGGATGTTGAAAATGATAATTTTGCTTTCAGACTATTTTTTTCAACTGTGTATGATATAATTACGTACTAAATTAATAACAGTTTATAAACTTCAAATTAGTAACAGCTACGAAATTTCAAATTCTACCGTTGAACTTTCCATCAAGAATGAAATTCGATATTTGAAGGTGAAGGGTCAACAATACGTTACGAAACTCTCTCGACAATGTATTGATATTTGCACACACTGTCAGTTCTCACGGTAACGAGTGACAAAACTGCAAAACTCGATGCCAATAATTCTGCAACGTGGAAAGTAGAATTCTCGCGTCAACTCGATAGACAAATTTGCGAGAAACAATCGCGCGCTTTACTTACAAGACAGAATTGTCAGATAGCAAAAGGGCAGACGTGTCTTGTCGCTGTTCAGTCGCGAATAGAGTCACGTTCTTCCCTCGCGAGTGACATACAACGATTTTCGCAATGTTAATCCTTGCGCCAGGTTTCATCTCTTCAACGTATGCGCATGCATTATCGACACGTTGCATGGGATCTTTTTTTTTATCGAATACCATGCACGAATATTCGAGGTAACGTTGAAAGGATAGAAAGAGCCGGTGAGGAAAAAATTTATACGGACGATTCGCGAATGAATTAATTCGCTTTCGTGGCGTAAAGTCGCGAGCGATTTGTAAAGAAACACTTAACATGGTCGTGGTGGCTTCTTACGAGAATCGATTAGCATCTTTGTTAGGAGTCCTGATCGATCCTCGTGGTATTTTTAACCCTGCGGTCTCTTATGTAGTGTCTACTCAATAAATACTGAAAGCTAATGCAAGTTTAAATACTGAATTCTCGAAAATCTATTTTTAACTCTTTTTCCAGTTTATATACTTGTATATGTGCTAGGTTGAAAGGAGGTTCGCTGAACTTTGGTATTTTCATGTAAAAAAATCAAGAACCCTGATAAAATATTCAGGAAAACAAGTTGTGGTTCTAAATACGCCAGAATTATTAAAATCCTTCGATAATTCTAAGATAAATTACTCTAATATTTAATATTATTTATACATCTCTGCTGTAACAAAATTAAACCTAACAAACTTAATTAAATTCCGCGGATAGTCAGTCCGACCTCTCGAACCCTCCCATCATCGCAATTATTTATATCTCAACACATAATCCAGTGGCAAATCAGCACCAAAAAAATTCTAAAACTCAAAGTAATTGATTAAAACTTCTCTCAACACTTTCTCGAAAGCTTCAAATTATTTTCACAATCAAACCCAAAGAAGCTTTTCAAACCTCAGTCAAATTCTTCAAATTCTCCCCTCATCGCAATTATTTCTCTCTCAACGCATAATCCAGTGGCAAATCAGCAATTAAAAAATTCCAAGTCTCAAAGTAATTGTTTAAAACTTCTCTCAACACTTTCTCGAAAGCTTCAAATTATTTTCACAATCAAAAAAACTCAAAGAAGCTTCCCAAACCTCACTCCAATTCTTCAAACTTTCCCGTCATCGCAATTATTCCTCTGTCAGTGAAGAATCCATCAGCAAATCAGCATAATTAGTTTCCACACCGGATAACCATCGTTTCCCTAACGAATCCATTCGTCGAATCATTCGTTCGTTTCATCCATCCATACCGCTGGCACCTGCCGATGGATCCTTCCAACTGATCTCTTTTCCGGTCAATTATCCCAAAGAATGCGTTTTCTGAAATCGACAGTCAGGACAGGAATCGTCGGACTGACTATCTCACGAAGGTTTTCGGAGGCATCACGTACCGGGTGGGCCCTGACGAAGAGAGCAGGCCGACGATGCACCTGCCAGGTCATTAGGGTACAAGTGGCAGGTAGGGAGAAGAGGATCGACGAGGGATCCTCTTGGAAGAAAAAGGGACACGCCGTTCGTCCCACGAAAGAAGCCACCGGTGAGAAGAATTAGGTAAGCGAAGAGAAGAGAATGCGTGAAAGAAAGAGTGATAAAAAACCTGAACTTTCTAGTTATACCCTACCGAAGTAGCCGAGCTAATTAAGAGCTGGAGAATTATTTGTGTGAGCTTTATTTCCGCTAGTAATCCATCCTTTTACGTTACTATTCTTCTTGATATTTCTATTACTTCAGAAAGTAAATTAAACAATATTATCACGTTGACTATCATGGTCACCAGTAACTATTGAATTCAATAAATTTTCATGTAACTTTTCAATTGCAATATTTACGAATTTTCTAACATATTCAATATTTCGATACTGGCGTACAAAATATAAAATCCTATTGAATATATGTCTATTCGTATAACTCTTTGCGGCCCGAATTATTGTATCAATTTTGTAATGAGCTAACTGAAATTAATTCCGAATATTTTCTATCGTTGGTTATTAATTATTTTTTAATGATAGTAATATCTATAGATTCTAACGGATATTTATGTTATATTACAAATTATTGTAATTGATATTAAATCACTTGAAAATAAAATGAAGTGGACATAGGACTAAAACGGATTAAAGTTTCTGACTTACAAAGATGGGATTTTCATAGGAACTTTACCACTTCAATAGACATAATAAAACGAGCGACATAACAGTGGCGCTCAACGTTAACTCCTTTGTAATCCATTGATATTTCTAATTTAATTGTTTCTGGAAAACTGCAAAATTTACTATTCCATTCATCCAATAATGAGTGTCACAAGTCATTGTACCGCAAGGAGATAACAATAATCACACTATCAAAACAATAAGTGTTCAAGCCCTTCCATTCCACTGCCCAAAGCATAATATATTTTTGTATCAACAAAATACAAAAAAGAATTTTAAGATTAGAATTATCAGCCAACGGAGCCAAAAAATCACTTAACCACAGAGAGTGAGAACAGTAGGGTTGAAAAATGCAAAAGAGAAAGCCATAGAGCTGATGGTAAGGGTGAAAGAAAGACCGGCAAATGGCAAAGTACGGAAGGAAGAAGAGAGAAAAAAGGCGAGAATCGCGGTTGGTCGGAAAGGATTGAGAGTAAGAGAGAAAGAGAGACGAGAAGGAAAAAGGAGAAAGGTAGATTGGGAGAGAGGACCAAAGAGGAGGTACCCGTCACGAACTGCGGGCTAATTGTCCAGGAGATTGCTCCTGCAGCCTGCTGTGCGCTGCTGTTGCTGCTGATGCTGCTGTCTGTCCTGCACGTTGTTTCCTCGACCTCGAAGCAACCTCCGGGGCGTCCTTAAGATCTTGCTCCGCTCGGAGCATCGACTGGATCTTCGCTTCAAGCCACAGCCGTGAATTATTGTTTCGTCGTGGCGAATTTATGCGATTGCTCGAGAATTCGCCGCGCGATACGTCCTCTTGGATATGGAGAACGAAAGGGAAATATGAAGGGTAATTAATTCTTGACTGGTTCCTCGGTTTTTCCTTGCTTCTAACAGTAGAAGGAAAAGTTTGGAGATTTATGCTACTTTGGAAATTGATGAAGTGTGATTTTAATGGTAAAAGTTTCTGTATTAGGATTTTTTATAATTTAATACATCAAATAAATATTTCAGAGAGCGAGGAATCGAAGGGTGGAGAAGACGATTAATTCAGTAATTTATGTGTAAATCGTTTGACGTAAATAACTACTCTGTGGCTTAATAAAATTGAAAAGATTTTAGAAGAAATGAGAAACGAGTCATTTTGACTACCTTGTTAGTTCTAGTGTTATATAGTGTTATAATATAGCATAATTACTTAACCCTTTGAGGACGACGGCCGCATATATGCGGTCTGAGAAAAAAATTGATTATAGTTTGTCGGTGCATATATAAAAGGTTAGAGTTGAAAAATTAAAATATAACCGTTGAAAAATTATTTTACAAAGAGTAAATTTCAACTTCTATATATTGACAGACTGCCTTTCCTATAAAAAAGTGTTTTTTCATCGCCAAATAAATGATTCTTTCTCACTATTCAAAAATGTCTCCGTCCGCAAAGGGTTAATAAGAATAATATATTTTATAGAAATGGGAACTGTGGAGAGTTGCTGTTTGGAGAAAGATTAATCCACGTGACTGAAAGCATAGTTGCTCATTTTTATAAAGTAGAAGACAGTAATTTGTAACAATATTGAAAAATGTTAAATAAATATGTCTATAATTTAACATGTTGAATTTTATATAATTTCCTTGTCAAATATATCTGAAGACAAAGATACGGTAAAATTAACAATTCCTAGATAACTTTAATCTCGTAAGATCAACAGGAACTTGAAACGATAAGCGGGTAACCAGAAACTCAAAGAAAGATCATAATTTCGAGGAGAAAACCGTAAGATGACGATGGCAATTGGAAACGGGATATTACAGGAGAAATTCTGACATATTTTCACATGATATCTTTATGATCACCTTAATGGGTCCGAAGGCACGTTAAACCACAGGTTTCGTATGAAATGACACGTGAAAATACTTCCACGTGTTGCGTTCACCATAATCAGTCTTGTGGTGTAAAGTCCACGTTTAAACGTTGCTTCTAAGATAATGACGATTCTGACGAAATTCAAGAGAAGAAATATCGTGAGTAAAACGAAATCGTAACGTTGGCCAATGAAATAAAACGATGAAAAGAATACATCATTAATAATATCGGCGAAGAAACGTAGTCGATTTCCGACTGAGCGAAGGTCTGCCATATGTTACGTGATCGTGCACATATGTGAACACACCTTGACGCTGGAACGTCTCATAATTAAACAGGAATATATGAAAACGAAGATAATGAGACGTGAAAGAATTAATAAAAAAGCATAGAATTGTTATGGAATACCTGGACGAGGGATTACGTTGCAGTTATTTTATTCTTTCTCTTTTCAGCCTGCAAGGTGATTTCAAGCATTTAATACTATTCAGGAAATTTATGCAGTTAAATAATCATAAATTGCATAATTTGGGCAACAATTGGCGGGATAAATCGATATGGATTGAAATTACAAAAATGAGAAAAAAAAATGGGAAGAATATTGGAGGAAGATGAGGAGGAATGAACCTGAGAATCACTGGACGAAATGCAATATTCTTGAAGAAAGATCGTTAAGGATATCCGTGGATAATAATTTACATTCGACGCGAGATTTATGTGGCTTCGTTAACAGTGACTCCGCTTACAAATTGCGCGTCTAATTAAAGATCTTGGGCGCACAATGTTACGGATTTAAAAGAGCCTGATTACAAATCGCGTAACTCTCCTCTCGCGTCAACGGATACACAGAAATTGCGAGAATTAAGAGTGACGAATGAACAAAGGGACGAACGAAATTTCGATGGAATGGAATGGTTTCGGAGCTGACTTTCTAAAAGGTTTCGACGAATTCTGAGATGCCGTTGTATCAATTAATATTCCTCGGGGGACAATGGTTACTAATTAAATTTCATAGGGCACAATAACGTCAACTTGAACAAAATGGAATTACAAATTATGATTCCTATAATTCTCATCTCGCGTCAATCGATTTAATAAACTAGCGAGAATTAAGATTGATAAATTACTAAAATATCTGATGATATTTAAATGGAAGAAATATGCTGTTTCTTTTTTTAATTTACTGATCTCTGTGAGCATGAATATAGCTCCATGTAGTGTAAAATGAATGAATATTACCGTAATACTCGCTTCAGTACATCCTATTATGGTCTTAAAAAAATATTGCCTAGTAACTCCATTCTCGCACTAACGAATCCGCCAAATTTGGAATAACGAAGGTTACCACAACTCTACCTTCTAAAATCCTCTGAATAAAAAGAACTTTCAAATTGAGAACTCCAAAAGCATACAATTTCATAATTACATCAACTATAATATCTCCAAGGCACAAACATTTCCAAACTAAACCTAAAACCAACCATTTACAAAACTACGGTCAGAAAAATCGAGAGATTCTATGCAAACTTCCTCAACCCCTCGTTTCCAAATTAAACTAAAAATTGCAACAAACCGACTACACCTTCTAAACGAATAATGTTTTTAATTCCACTACCAAAATACCCCATAGAAAACCCTAAAAAAGCCTTCGAAATTCCAAGAAGTCAATTGCAAGCCTTACAAAAGCATCTTCAACTAATTATACCACACCATCTCCCATCGACGTCCAGCAGAACCAAGCGATCCTAAAGTCTCCGTTAATATTCCCGTACAAAATTTATGCGAGCCAGAGCGAGCTCGACTCCGCCATACGTTACATAATCCCACACATGGTAGCACATATTATCCGAAGGTAGCAGCCACGATAAATCTTCGAAACGCGGTAACTCACGATGTTTCTCACCTCGAGTCTCGCCTCGAGAGGAGACACAGGACGAGAGTGGCTCTCTTGCTACTGCAGGAGAAATGAGGAAAGGCTTGAGAAGGGAGTCGGTGGTGAAAAGGAGGAAAAAAAAAAAAGAAGAGATAAAAGGCGACACGCCACGGACGGCTATGGTGTCGTGCGCCAGGAAGCTAACTCGGCTAGATCGAGAGACGTCGATCGATTGCACGATCGACGGACTGAGCGAGGGATATAGAGAAATTTCTTGCTGGCACGTTTCTCCTTGTTTTACAGAATGACACGACGTTAGAACTGATCGGCTCTTCTGGTACAACGCGGTATTAGTGTTCGGGATCGTTCTTGCTTTTACCCGGAAATACATTGATACTGTCGGTTCTTTCGGGACCACCGTCGTTGAGTTATTAATACTAGGTGTTGGAATGAGATTTAGAATTGTGTTTTTGATATGGGGATAAGGAATTTTGTCGGACAGGATTTGAGAGTTGGAGATGTTAATTTTAATTGGAAATTATTAGAGCTATTCTTACATGAGGAGGTGTTTTGGCGGATAAAACGATGGAGTTTAACACATTGAACGCCACCGGTTTGTTAGTTTTATTATTTCTACTGAAGTGAAAATTTTTTTATTAAGTTCGCATCTTTACGAAGCAGAACTTTAAAGATATAGATAGATAAATATTTGACAGACCAGTATCTTTTTAACGCCGATATTTAAATATTCAGTATGGTCGAGAATTCATAAATTTTAGAATTTAAAAGACATGTGAAATTTCATTGAATTTAATAGCGCCAGTCAGCAGTGACCCCCATGGCAGTCAAATTGTTAATTAACTGTGAGGCTAGGATATAGAATATATGTATTTTCCGAGTAGTTGGAGAAATATAACTTATGTGCTATTATCATAATTGATCAAAGTAAAAGTGAAATTTTACGGTAACAATTTCAACTGAGACGTTTCTCAATTACCGTTGAATAATTATGTTCTGGTGATAACATTTCAGCGATATCCAGAAAAATCAATTGACGTCACAACTAGAACTAACCGAATCATCGATAGAGAAACGCAATTACCGATGAATCAAAGCTGATATCGATCGACGAGAGTTTGATTATCTTTCAGGAAATTAATTTTACTCATAATCGTTAAATAGAAATTCAACGAGATAATGAGTGAGAGCAATGCCTCTACAGATAAAGAGCAAGAGCAATGGACTGATAATAAGAGACACACTTAGGACACGATAAAACCAGCCGAAATAACCAGACTTTTGTTTGCCTTCGAATTATCGTCGTCTACGAGCGAGAGTAAAAGAGTGAGACTGAATGAAAGTGAGAAAGAGAAAGAGTCAGATGTATATCGTTTCGTTTCACATGCTCGACAATGTTAAACCGTGATCTGCTACCGGCTGGCAGAAATGCAAACACGAAAAGTATCGCATGTACAACACGATCTACACGTGTGTAAGTGCCACTGACGTGAAATTAGACTTAGCTTGAGTGGATTTGCACGTGTAGATTTCAAACATGTCGCAAAAAATGCTACGAATGTTGCTTGCCCGACGGATTTAGCTCTAATTTATACAGACAGGACTGGTACATTGAAGATTTGTCGATTGAAATGAATCACTCCACTTTGCGTAATTCTGACAATGTCACTTTTCTTATGCGATGGGTATCGAAGAAATTAGGGGCTTATTTTTTAAAATGTTTCATTAAAGTTACCATCTCAATTAGATTATCAATGAAATCTTAACTAAATTACGATTGGATAAACTAGTTTCTAGGCAGGATAAAAATAGCAATAAGAATAAAAAAACTATAAAAAATATTACTATCCAAGATAATCTATCTGAAATAATCAAAATAATCTATACTATCCTAATTATCCTCAAAATATCCAAAAACAATCTTCTAGTTATCTTCAAACGAAGAATACTCATTATAACCTTTCAATATGTTTTCTCTAACTATAGACAACTAGACAATCTACTTCCTATTGTCCATTGCAGGACGATTCAATCTTTTATTGGGCGGTAAAATTTTTTTCCAGTGCTGCACCTATTTTCCTTCACTGACCATCACTCAAATTGAGCTGATTTTTCCTCCATCTAAAAATATAAATTTAGCTACACATTTTTACTAATCCTTCACTCTAAAATTACGAACACTTTGCAACCGAGATAATTTAAATTACCGTCGAATCGGTGGACAGCAAGAAAATTTTATTACCAAGATACAAAAATGGGTGATAGATGTAAAAAGGTTGACTACCCCTGCTGTAAACTATTATAATATATTCTCCTTATAATAAAGAATGTATGCCAATTGATAAATAAATGAATAAAATTCTGTAAACCAACAATAAAACCATCGAACTTACATACATACACGCCAGTGTCGGCATTTATTGGAGGCAAGGTAGCTACGTTGGGTGCAGAATAGCAGACGCGTAACAGGAGTTCGGAGCAATGATGGAGCTCACGGCCAGTCAGCCAGTACTAATTAACCGAGGAATGCTGTATCTAGATTGAAATCTGGGTGACCCGACGCCCTGGGGCCACCACCTTGGCTCAACCTCGGGGCTTCGTTCGGAGTCGGGTTCACCAGCTCGACGGGCAGCCACCGTGTACCTGCACGAGTTGCTGAGTCGTACTTCTACATGTGCTACTTCGACGGGAGATGTTTTCTTGCACGCGACTATCTATGGTTACACATTTCAAAGTGCCTTGGACGATCTGATTGTCCTGTTACACTTGCGTTTTATCGATATGGCTCTCATTTGATTATTTTCTATGTGCTGTTCTTGACGGATGTTGATGGTTATGGTGTTTTGGGAGTCTTTGTTGGATGGATGTTGATGGAGAATTTAATTTTGTGGAGGTTGCTTGAATTGGAGTAAATTAATGGAGATAAACTGATTTTATTTGAAGATTATTAAATTTCTTGGGCTTTCATGGGTGTCTTTATTGTCAGTGATCTTAATTTAAGGCGATCTTTGTTTCTGGGGTCAATTTGTTGTTGATTTTTGCAGATATTATAGTTTGTTTCTTCTGGGGTTGCAGATAGGGTTTATTTTTGAAGTTTTATTATCGATCAAGGTGTCGTATTTTATGTGATTGATGTGATCGAATTTAAATGGTTGATATACTATGAATTTTCAATCCTCTATGGGCCCCTGTGACCTTGAGGTAACGCATGACACATCTGAGCTTCTATTCTTCAAAGTCAAATTTTTAATTTAGCCAAATATTGTAATTTAGCTCGTAAAAATTGTGAAATTTTCACAATAGAAATTTTGAATAGTTAATTCTTCTCTTTGTGCTACTCCAACTTTCCGATATCATTTTCTTCGGCTACTATTTCCTTTAACTTTTCGCGTCTCAATCATAATATCTTTCAGGCAGCAATTTTGAACATCAACAAACATATCACTCTTCCCGCAAGCATTAAAATGCCTTGCAACACGAAGAATCGACGATCCATCACCGCGTCGACATTCAGATGCCAAAGGTCGCCGGTTCTTACGAATTTCATGGCGTCAAAAACGAAAAACATCAAACTCGAAGGTTGTAGCGTAAAAATAGAAGCCAACTTCAGCACCATAAAAAACTCCCCAGCGGAAGGAGGAAGGCGAGGATAACGACGATCTCGATTTCCAGTTTTTGTCAACGATCGTCATAACATTTAACCCAACGTCGTCGCATCGTGTGTCACAATAGCGAAAGGTTAATCGCCATGATATTAATAAATTCCAGGAACGACTGTAAAGCGCTAAATTTACATGGCAGACTTACTCGCGTGTTTGCAGAATGACGAATCCCTTTGCAATACGAAATATGAACTTTGATAATCACACTCCAAGAAGATATCTTTTTCTTATTGCTAATTTCGTAGAAATCTCGTTCAGTGAAAATAATTAATTACAAGGAATGCGATAATGGTGAAGAACACACATCCATACCCACTATAGACACTCTATTTAACAATAGAATTATCATTGTTGCATCTACTATATTTAAATCTATGAAATAAGTTCAGTGGAAAAACTTATTAATACAGTAAATTAAAATTTATTTAACAAGCATGGAATTTACACTGTACGATTTCAAAAAAAATTAAGAGCCAACCATTTTGTTAACAGTTTGAGTGCCATGGGGGTTACCGGTGACCGGCGCTATTGTATTGAATGAAATTTTATGTTACGTTTAAATTGCAATATTTATGAATTTTCTAACATATTGAATATTTAAATTTTGGCGTTAAGAAGATGAAGATCTGCTAAACACCGATCAATCAGTGTCCTTAAAATTTCTGTTTTATGAATATATGATTTTCATAGGAAAAGTTTCACTTTAGTAGAAATGACGAAATAAGGGAAACATCGGTGGCATTTAACGTGTTAATATTTTTTTCAATTTTGATTTTGCACACTGTTTATTATTTTAATAAATTTTAAATAGTGTTGGAATTAACTAATATATTATTATTTGTTTCTGTAACAAAATCGTATATTAGTGGATGAATAGATGGAAAAGAAGTAGTGAAAACAATGGCTTCCATCGGTGAGATTGCACAAAGCAATCGCCACGATCGAGTTCGATGGATAATTCGATTTTACACACGAAACCTCATCGAATCGCAAAAAGTCTTGGTAATCAGCCCAAGGTGCACCGTGGTGCATTATATCGGTATCATACGACCGATCGCGAAAGGTCACGACGTTATTTCGCCCTCTGCTATCTGCCGGCTAACCTTTTACGATCGATATCATTGATCTCATTAGGAGTTAACAATAAAATGTCGCGACACATTGCCCTGTTGGCCTATTATTGAATTAGTACCAACTCCTTCATGATAATTGCAATAACTTTACGATTACTAATTGCCCTACCGCCTCCGGGAAAAATTGTTGTACTTACTTCAAGCACAATAGAGTTGATCGTTAGTAGATTATTAATTTTTTCGACTTCTTAGATGATTGATAAACGATGTACCTTTTCTACAATGTTTCATAATATTGAACACTATTTTATGTGTTTGAAAAATGTATTGTTTTTGCTTCACAACGTGTGACTCGTGTCGTGGAAAATGGAATAGGAAATTTTGAAGTCTTTCAAAAATTATTAAATTGCAAGTATCAGTCGATTGCAAAATGGTCTCATTATTTCTGTACTATCAGTATTACGTTCAGTTACATAAAATGTCAGTAATCAGGGAAAACTTTTGATTTTTACATTTTGTTAAGTTAAAAAGGAAATTATAGTCCGAGGGATTAAGAAATGTGATTTTGGAAAAATCTTACGATTCTCTATATAGAAATAAAAATACCTGGGTGGAGAAACTATGATTTTCTAGTGGAACGAATAGAAACAAGGAGAATAATTTCTTTCCTATCAACGATTTAAATCACTGCAATAATCCAAGATACGAGAATATTCCAGTCTCTCAAATCTAACAACCTTATCAACAGTCACCTAAAAGTACAAATACTCCAGCCGTGACTTATTTATAAATCCTTAAGTTTCTGGCCAACACTCGATCTCTCTCCCTTGACATTTACGACACATTGAACCCCTCGATCATAAAAAGTCCCAAAAATTTGTACGTAACATTCGATAACACAAGATAACCGTGTCAAAGAACACATTTAATCTCCAAACTAATTTCCAAACCATTAAAACCAACTAATTTCATAAAATCCAAGATATAATTCTCATCGAACTTTAAACAATCACTATAACTTCTCACCCAAGAATATTCTAACTTCTTCCAAAAATACTGACATTATCTACCGATAATCCAGATGCTTCGACATTGTCTCGTTTGTATATCGTTAAATCTCGAAAGAGCACTCGATCACTTCCCATTGACGCTTAGTAGACCGCGTCGATGTTGCGGTGAGTCGGTATTAATCTGTACGGTGATATAATGAAGCCTTTTTATCGGGAGACCGGTATCCAAGATGGCAAAAGTGCAGAGGTCGCCCACGGAGGTGAAGCCGTGTACCGTAGTTTTTTTCGTTCATGCGTCGTCGGCCACGAGATCAAAGGTCGATGGACAGATCGTGGAATTCAACGATCGTCGGAAACCGCATCGACGTGTACCTGCTGGTATCCGGGAACGATCCTGTCGTCCCCGCCCTATCCTGGCCTCGTTCTCTCTCTTTCTTTCTTATTTTCTCTTGCTTTTTCAATTTTTTCTTATATCTTCTCTCCTTCTTCTCTCTAGCTTACGTTCTTTCTCTCTGATTTCCTCATTTTATTTTGATTTTAATATCTTCTTTCCTCTTCTGTTGCGCGCTCTGTCTCTTTGTTTCTCTCGTTTTCTTAGGTTCACGAAGCGATCTAATTTATCATAGAGATTCTATACTGCCAACGAAAAACCGGTACTGCCTTGTGCGTTAAAGTCGTCACGATAACGATACGATATCGGCGCGGTGCATCAATCTGATCGGTAATAATCGGCTGCCACCTCGCCGGAAATCCATTACCGAGTCGTCGATGATTTAGCCTAGATCGTTGGGATGTCAGTATCTGACGGAGTTTTTTTTTCTGCACGAATAACAGTGATGTTAGATAATATTCAGAGTGGAAACGTGTATGAGAGAAAAGGTTGAGAGAATATGAGACGAATTTTGGAAATTCTAATATATCTTTGAGTAACCTTTAACGAGTCATTATTAACAGGTTGAATGCCACCGATGTTTCCCTTATTTCGTCATTTCTACTGAAGTGAAATATTTTTTACGAAAATCACATATTCAAAAAACAGAAATTTTAAGGACACTGATTGATCGGTGTTTAGCAGATTTTCATCTTCTTAACGCCAAAATTTAAATATTCAATATGTTAGAAAATTCATAAATATTGCAATTTAAACGTAACATGAAATTTTATTCAATTCAATAGCGCCGGTCACCGGTGACCCCCATGGCACTCAACCTGTTAATATTTAATGAAATTTATATTCGGAGAGATATCGAGGAAATTTTGTCTTTTAATACAAATTTAGAGCAAATATATTGTAAATAAGTGTAATTTACATATGATCGTTAAGATGTTATGTTAAATAGGTGCTAAATTAATCGTCAATGTCCATTTATTCACGGGGATTAGAGACTTGGTATAGGAGAATCGATAAATTACATGAAATCCACGAGTTACGCGAAGATTTCGGGATTCAGCTCGTTTCCTGCTTCATTATACATTTTTCCGTAAATTTATCTCCAACTAAATGTCTCTATTTGTTGTCACGAATAAACTGGCTACTCGTGTATCGTTTGCAATATATTATACTAACGAATACGATGATCATAATAAATAACGTACATACATAATCAGAGAATGTTAGGCTCTTCGTTTAGCAACGGGGAATATTAATTTATCCGACAAGTTTATTAGGCAAAGACCGAAGTTAAGTTGTCGCGGTAGTTCATTGACTTTCATAATTTAGAGTATTATCGTTGCGCAAGTAATAATATTCTAACTTGAGGAACCATTCTCGCGTAATACGCGTGTATGGTTCACTAATTTTACCGCTCAATTGAAATAACTGTTGGGCTCGATCATGCGTTGTAATACTTTAATGATATTTCGAATTCTTAACAATATAATATGCAAAGTCTTGAAAGAGGGATCCTTAACGCCAGCAGAGAAATTTCTGAACTCTGATAACACGAATTTCAGAAAGGAAGAATTCTAAACTTCAAGGCAGACATTGTTACAACTGAAATACTAAGATTTTCAATTCTATATTAATTGTAAGAAATTTTTAATACTAGAGGTATTGAAGTTTAGGAAAGAACAATTCTAAACTCCAAGGCAGACATTGTTACAACTGAAATATTAAAATTAAAAATTCTATATTAATTGTAAGAAATTTTAATACTAGAAGTATTGAACTTTAGAAAGGAAAAATTTTAAACTCCAAGGCAGACATTGTTACAATTGAAATACTAAGATTTTTAATTCTATATTAATTGTAAGAAATTTTTAATACTAGAGGTATTGAAGTTTAGGAAAGAAAAATTCTAAAGTCCAAGGCAGACATTGTGGCAACTGAAATACTAATTGTAAGATTTTAAATTCTATATTAATTGTAAGAAATTTTAATACTAGAGGTATTGAAGTTTAGAAAAGAGAAATTCCACATTCTAAGGCAGTCATTGCTGAATCCTGAACACCAACATTTTCTTAGCTATACTAATTGCAAAAACTTCGTCGTATTAGAAGTGTCGAAGCTTTTAAAAGAGAGATACTAAACACCAGAAATGGAAAATCTAAATTCTGAACACTAGAAGTAATTCCAATGTTAAATACAAAATACAAATACAAAATCTATCTACGCGAGCTTCCGATATGAGTGTTTCCCGAAGAATCTGTCCTTCACGGTTGTTAAGCGAAACTATCGCTCGATTGTTTTTCGTGTGGAAATTTCAAAGGCGAGGCAAACCCACCGCTAATAGGTACGTTTCGAAATGAACGATTAACGGTGATTACCGCTCAATGTTTCTTCAATCGTATCCGTTTTTGTTGGATGCAGAGCTGAGGAAAGTCTGCAGTGTCTTCAATTTTTGAGGTACTTTCATTGACTTTTATTGAGCAACATTAATTCTACTGGGTGTTTCACTCCATCAAAAGTGTCACTCGTTACAGCACACCAAGAGGTTAACAATATTATTCAATACATCACACCCTCGTCATTTTAAAATTCACCTCTGTAATAATGATTATCATCTCTAAATCCTAAACAAAAATTCTGACTAAAGCCAAAGTACAGAACAACAATAAATCCAAGAAACCGTTTTACCCCATGGTGTCTCCATAGACTTCTCTACATAGTAGTACATCCACATGATCGTAACCGTCCTAGAATCTACTCTATGGCGTTGTCATTTCGACACGGTCGTAAAGGCCAACATCCGTTGCATCCTCCACAGGGCAACCTCCGGGTTAAGTTGTCACCGTGGCCACCTCGTGAGAGGTTCGGCGGGTTGACCAGAGAGTATTAAGCGTGGAATCATCCTGAAATACGGCCAGATAAAAACAGCAGGCTACAACCTGCGGGATGCGGCTGTAGTCAGGTCGGGTTACGCATCGTCTTTACAAACGACTGACCTCCGTTCGCCTCGTCCAGTCGAATCGAAGAAGACCAAAAACGAGAGGGCCAAACGGCCAGGTAGAAATATTTGAACCGAGGAACCGGAGGATCGCTGGTCTCTGGGATAAGCTTCTGGTAAAATTCTTTGGGCTCACGATGAGATTGCGGCTTTGGGGGATTGCTTCTCTGTTTGATGGTATTCTGAGACTTTTTGGTGTGGGTTGGCCAGATATTGTTGCGAATTTTAGTAGGGGTTGGAGATGATGAAAAGAGAGACTGTGGCTTTGACGATTTGGCAAGATCTTTTGTTTTAGAAAGAAGGATATTTGTTGTTTTATAAATCCATTCGGTAGTCAATGTTCTCAGTTGAATTTGTAAAAATTAATTTTGCATCAAGAGTCGTAGTACGATTATTGTAAAACTTTAATTTATGTTTAAAGTACTGGTTACATATCACTGTCGACGATTTCAAACTGTCGGTCACTAACAATCACGTTCGCAATAATTCTGTCTCTTATTTGAAAAAAAATTTAGTAAGTTCCTCAATTAATACTAAAATTACCAAGGCGACTAAAATGGCTGACACATACATTTTTTCAAAAATCTCTAAATCTATGGATGACTCATACAGTAAATATTTAACTTCTATTTTGTAAAACACAAATTACAAAATTTATTCTCACTTTCACCTCGTGATTCTTTTCCCGTATTTAACACTAGAACGACCAAGCAAGTCAAAATGACTTGTTCACATTTTTTTTCCAAATATTCCCTAAGTTTACACGAAAGTCCTAGACTAGAAATTCTAAATCGATCTTATAAAACACAGATTACCAAACCGATCATATTTTCCACCCCTTGATTCCTCTTCTTCCAAAGTTCTTATTTAATATATTTAAATGTAATAAATTTAACGTCGGTCGTTCTAGTGTTAATGTATCCACATTTAATATATCTAACCCTAACATCTCTACCACTAATAATCCAAATACACAATAAAGTTGTAAATATCCAAATCAAAACTCGAATCCAGCAAGAAATAACACGTTGACTGCCGTGGGGGTCACCGTTGACCGGCGCTATTGTATTTAATGAAAATTTATGTCACTTTGAAATTGCAATATTTATGAATTTTCAGACATACTATATATTTAAATATATGTGTTTAACACTAGAACTACCGGCTTTAAATCTATCATATTTCAATATATTAAATAATTACTTTGAAAAAGAAGAAATCGAGTGGCGGAAAGAATGATCAATTCGGTAATTTATGTCTTTTGCGATGGACGTGGAATTTTTGTTTCATGGTTCTTCTATGAACTTGGAGAATTTTTGGAAAATACTATGTACCAGTCATTTTGACTGGTTTGGTAGTTCTAGTGTTAAAAGATAAAGGTGTGCTGAATACCTATCTATCTGTATCTTCCAAGTTTCTGTTTTATAAAGATGTGAATTTAATAGAAAAACTTTCGCTTCAGTAGAAACAGTGAAATTAGCGAAATACGGTTGGCGTTCAACGTGATAATCCTCCAAATAGACCTTCCTTTCTCATTTCCTCCACAAATCAACACACCCATCCTCATCCAATAGTAAAAAAAAAGAAACCACCTTCATTTCCTTCTCCCGCCCATTCACCAAGAACATCCTACATCCTGTACGCATGAAAAGCGTAAATCAAAAGTTCACGTAAAAAGAACAGCAATCCTCTGCTCTAAATTCAACTCTCTTCTCGCAGCCTCCAACAAAGTAACGAAAAACATCCTACCCGGGATACGTTGTCGCGTTTCTCGACATCCGTGAAGATTACGAATCCGTTGCAGTTCTCCCCGATGCACTAAAACGAGAGTCGTGGATTATCTGAACTCCTGATGCAGGGGCCTCCATAAAGTCCCAACATTTCCGTGGCGCAAGCAAGGTCAAGCCCGTTTCCATCGAGAGCGGAATAACGCTCAGCGGGTACGCGGCAATTCGCGAGAGAGAGGATACGAAACGAGCGTGTAAACGTCGCGTATTTCACGCCAATGAAAACCGCACGGATCATTACGGGCGATCGCGGTCGGACGAGGAAATTCTCTGCTGCGGTTGACTTCGCTCGTATATAGGTAAGAGTGCGGATACAGCGACGGAAAGGAGCTGAAGTGGATGAAGCAGGAAGAACTGGGTGGAAATTTGAAGAAGTGGGACGATCAGGGGGATAAATAGTGTTGAAGTAAAGGAAATAGAAGTGTCGAGGAAGTAATAATTCATGAATGAAGAAACGGTGGAAGGTATAGAGATTGGTTGAGAAAGTTAGGTCTGTGAGTAGAGGTGAGAATTGCTGAAGGCTGATTTTGAATTATGATTGGATGTGTTTTGAAATGGGTTGAGTGCTGGGTTTCAAGTTTTTGGGTTGCAGGAATTATTGAGATTTCGTGGTAGTATGGGTGATGGAGGAGTTTGTTTTAGAGATGTGGGGGAAAGAATTAGATTGGGTGTTTTAATTATTGTTCTACAGCAGATAGAAATTTAGCAGGTTGTTAAAATTGGTAATCAAACTAAAATTTAATTTTTAAAGTCAAATTTATGATATAATTTCTTCGCCTTTACGTGATAAATTTTTTCAATTTTATTTAGAGCTGCTTGTTCAACTTTAACACTAGAAGTATTGGCGTTAACACTAAAACTACCGACGTTATATCTACTAAAATTTAAATTTAATGAACAAGTACTTCAGAAAAAGATAAATCAAGAAGTGAAAGGATTACTTAATTAACTAATTTAAGCTTTATATGGTAGAAGTAGAATTTTTACTTCACGGTTCCCCTATCAATTTAGGTCGTTTTTTTTAAAAATTGCGAACCGGTCATTATGACCGCATTGGTAGGTTTAGTGTTAAATCTGCTATATTTCAATATATGAAATAAGTATTTTGAAAAATCAAGGAGTCAAGAGATGAAAAGATGATTGACTTGCCAATCTGGGTTTGATAAGATCAACGTGGATTATCTGCTTTATGACTCTCCTATAAAATTGTGAAATTTTTGGAAAAAATTGGTAACAGCCATTTTGACTTACTTGATAGTTCTAGTATTAATGAAACCTAAACTCTGCTTATATTAAAATTCGCAAAGGACCGCATAAAGTTGATTTGACAGGATTATCACAATTTTTCAGTGATGCCATCAAATTCTTAACAGAGGAAATTCTTTTTACCAAACTTACAAATTAACTCAATTCTATATTGTCTTCTCTAAAAACATCCTGAAACCAAGCGTAATGGAGTCACAAAAATATAAAAATACCACGAAATCCGACGTACAAGAAAATCCCACACAGAAATGACACCCGGAAGAGGTGAACCGAGAGTCTCGAGAAAAATGAAGAGGTACGTAGAAAAAGAGATGTAAAAAAGCAAACACCAAGCACCAACGCCAACAGTCGTCACGTCGAAAGCAAACCGTGGTAAAGGAGCGACTGGCAAGAGATTAAAGAAACGAGACGAAGGTACGGCGATAAAAGAGAACGAGCTTCAGGTTGCAGTCGAAGGAATCGCGCAGAAGAAGGAAGAGAAGGAGCGTTACGCTTACGCCCACCGAATCGCGCGAGAGTCAGCCAAGAAAAAGGTAGAAAGAGACATTAGGGAGCCTGAACCGGGCATGCCTTTACGATACCATCCTCTGCCATAAACGTCACGTATCTTTGGCTAAAGAGAGCTCGTACTGGCGCCCCTCGCGAACTCGCCATGCCTTTATTAACGGCAGAACTTCATGGACTTCCGGGACTTCGAAGAGAAATTTGGAGACCTACCTTGAAGAGACAAAGGAAACTCAAAGAAGAAGAGAAGAAACGATACGCGAATTATCTCGCGATACAATTATGTCGCTGAAAGAGACAACGGGAATGTTGAGGGATGAGACAAATCGAAGGACGAAGACTGATTTCACATTAAATCTATGGAAACTGTCAAATTGTCGGGTTGCTACTTTTTTTTCAAAATTCTTCTCAAATTGATAGAGAAATAGTAAAATAAATATCTCATACATATCTTATAATATACAAATTATATATTTTACCACTTGATCTACCTTTCTGCAAGGTACTTATTTAATTTATTTAAATATACCAGATTTAACGGCGGTAGTGTAACCTGGTGTTAACGAAAGGTCACTGTCGTTGACCTTTGTCGGAGGAGGTGAAAATCTGTGGCGATGGAAAATTGGGGAGAGATGAGTATTGTTTATTATTATAGTGAGGGATTTATTGTTTCGAGATTTTTAGAAAATTAAATGAGATAAATCGAAGGACGAAGACCATTTAACGAAGGGTTGCTGTCGATGACCTTTGTCGAATGATGTCAAAGTCTATGCTGATAGAAAATTGAGAGAAGTTGAATGTTATAAAATATGACAGTGGGTTATTTATTGTTTAGAGATGTTTAAATCTGCGTTTTGGAAAATTAATATAGCCTTCACAGTAGATTGTGTAACTTGAGGGCGTTAACTGTAATAAGTCTGCCAAACCTGATTATTCTTTATTTAGAAAGCTTGTGACACTGTTACCAATGAAAAATTATCCGATTAAAATCGATAAAATTTTCATCCTGAAAAATCCAGTCTCCCCATCCTCCATAAAAGTATATCCAGACCATCGTCTTAATCCTCTTAACAACTCCATCCCATAATCCCGCAACTCCCGTAAACCCAACTGAACGATTTCACAGAACACCGATCGCAACAGGTCTTATAAAATCATCCTTATCTCCTTGCCTCGATCCTATTCCCCATACAAACACCAAAACCAAACTTTCCCGCGTTACGATAAATCCCACCCCCCATGTACCACCGACGCACAGCGGTCGCCCGTTTCAAGATATCAGGTACAATCGGAATTAATCCTCTTAAAAAATCCTCCAACTTCTTCCAACCTACCTCTCCACCCCCTCGTGCACAAGATATCGAGGGTCACGATTCCACGATCTAAAATATCGATCGAAAAATGTACTCCCACGAGTTTTCAGGGAGCGCTTAGGAGTCCAAGAGGACATCTGAGGAGAGGGTATCGGAGAGAGGAGACTGGTGTCTCCCGATTAAGAGCGAGCTTGCGTTCCAAGGCGGTCGTAACGCCGCTCTAAGAGCCCGTACCTGTCCACGAGCGGGTAATACCTGAAAACATGTCTCTATCACGAAGGGGAATCTCCCTCGTCCGGTAACGCCTTCGCATAAAACCGACGTTTTATCCCGTCTCCGGCGGCCGCGACGTGTTTACGGCGTTTCTATAGTCGACGGTGCAATAACCAACGTTGCCGAGGGGAGAAGGTAGCCAGGACGGGGTAAGGTCGAAGGGGGATAGGGGAGGAATATTTCCACGGGGCGGCATCTAAATTAAGAGACAGGAGCGTAAGGTGGCGCCGTGGAGTATCGGCTTTTTCTACCCTTTTCCGGTTTCTCTTCGGTACCACCAACACCATACTTTGGTATGGGGGATACGAGAAGCCTTAAGTGCCTCCCTCTTTTCGTTCGGTGTTTTTTTATTTCTTCTTCGTTCTTTTGTACTGTTCTCTTTCGAGATCTCGTTCTCCTTGTCTTTTGAGGAAGACTCTGGTGGCGATTCGCTCTTTGCTTGGTTCTTGTGGTGAAGGGGTTTTAAGTGAAGTGATGGGATGACTTGGTTGATGGTATTTGTAGAGTATTTGAATTAATAGGTTGGATAATTGAGTGCACATTTTGAGAGAGTTGTTGGATGAAGGTGTGAGAGGTTTTTGATGGTGAGAGTTTAATGGTTTATGGGAATGGGAGGGGTGGTTCGATAAGAAATGTAGTTACGTCGATGGCTTTTCATAAAGACTTTGCCCTCTCGTATTTTATATTAATTTTAAACTAATTATTTTGCAAAGTATCGAACAATCTGTTACACTAGCGTAGTTACTAAGAAAAATTTAATGTAAAGTTACAAAGTTCAGTTCCTTTTACTTCACCTTCCTCAACCTCATCAACAAATTCAGTGACTTAATAAACTTTCAATATTTAACCCTTTTAGTGCCAGACTAGTACTAACACTTAGCAATAGTACTAACACTGGGCATCGAAGAGTTAATATTCAGTTTCCAATGCGATGTCAGTAATTATATAACAGATAATTGTAAATACACTGTTTATGCTTCATGTTGCGTGTTCTACATGAGACTATCGTCAAATGACAATTCTTTTTATTCGTAACTACATTTGTTATTAATTCAATCAATTTTTTGGGTCGGCACTAAAAGGGTTAACATTTTACCGCTCATCACAAAGTTTCCTTCTAGCCTTAAAAATCGATTGCACAATAAATCCAATTAATTTTCTCCTTTCGTTTCAAATAAACTTTCTCGCCAAAAGACGTTCAAAAAATGAATAAATAAATGAGATCTGCGTGTCCACGAGCAAACTGTCGAATGAAAGGATCGTCAGAAGTGTTCGAAGGGATCGTATAATCGCTCGCAAAGGGAAAAAAGAACGGTGAACGACGAACGAGGTTCTGGTAGCCGTTTGCAAGAAGAACAACGTTTTGTATGCAATCGGTGTCTCGTCTGGGTTGTCATACCGACACGCCACCGACGACACTATACGCCTTCAGACGTAGTTGGTAGGCAGACGTGCCAGCCCGACGGCTAAATATGCTCAAACTCACGGATTCATCGGCCGATCGGCCCGACAAGTGTGCACGCACCTGGACTTTTATTTCCTCCTTCGTCCGAACTCTGCAGTTCGATGGGATCGAAAAATATTTGACTTAATTATGACTTGCAAAGATCTTTTATACTTGAACTGAATTGGTTTAATGCAATGATTATCATTGATTTAAATATTGACTGTGCTCGAAACGACTTGGAGCTGAGAGAAAAATATTTATGTGAGATATGCAGGTGTTGGAAATTGTAGATTGGTTCCTTCATTTGATCGATCGAGACTTAATGTGGAATGGTACCTGTGGTTCGAATGCCACGTTGCAAGGTTAAAATTGGTATTTGGAAAGAAGTTTTTGATAGTTTTGGAGTGGATGGTATATACTTGTGAGTGTAAGTCATTTTAAATCTGGATATTACTATGTTGTGTGTGGTTTGATCAAATTATTGATAGCTACTAAAAGAAAGGGGTCTTGAAAGAAGAGATTTCTCGGTGTCTTGGCTCTTCGGATCGTTGATCTTTTGAATATTTTCCTTCTCAAATTCTTGGCTGGTAGACTTCTTAGCTGTCTGGCTTCTTAGACTTTTTAATTTTTGGCTTTTCAATTTCTTGGTTTCTTGACTTGTTGACCTCTTGACTTCTTCGCTTCTTGGCTTCTTGACTACTTGACTTTTTGGCTTCTTGACCTCTTGACTTTTGAGCTTCTTGGCTTCTTCACTACTTGGCTTTTCAGTTTCTTGGCTTCTTCACTATGTGGCTTTCTTGCTTTTTGGTTTTTCGATTTCTCGGCTAGTAGGCTACTTGAATTTTTGAGTGTTCGGTTTCTGAGCTTCTTGGATTGTTAACTTCTTGACGAATCATCTTCCTCACAAACATAAAAATTCGTACTTTCTTAAGAATAATTTCAAATTAGTCGACCAGGATTAATCACCGACTAAGGAACAATGTTGAACAATTTTCAACGACTACCTGTCACGAGTGTTTTTAATTGCAAACATCAGGATGCATCTCTAAACACATAAGCATCTTATCGGAAGCGTCGAACGATCAAACATGCAGAAATTTTTTACTCGAACGAACAACAAGTCGAGCATTCGATCATTTAATCGATAAGAATCTGCAACCGATTTCTTCAGCTTCCGCGGCGCGCAGTTGGGATTAACGAAACAGGAAAAATCCAAGAAAGAAGCCCGATCGATCGTTCGGTTGGGAATGATCGACGAGGATCTACCGATTAGATTGACTTCCGCCGATTGAGCCAATGCTCTCGCAACCGGCCGGGATTTGCTGTTAGATTGTAACTCCTTCTTACATCTACGAAGATCGACGACTGGGAATGAGTGTCTTCGCAAAAATCATTATACGTATGAATGACGGAGAAACAGATACATAGTCAAGAAAGGGAGAGAAATAGAAGAGGGAAGAAAAGGCAGAGAAGCATGAAGGGATGGAAATAGATAAAAAGGTTGAATTCGAGATAAAGAGAATAGTAGAGTAAGCTAGAGAAACACAGAGAAGGAAATAGAAACAGGAAGAAAGAGGGACATAGAGAAATACAGAAAGATAAAGGATCGAGAAAGAAATAGAATTAAATATAGAGAATAATAGAGTAATCTAGAGAAATATATCGAGGGAAATAGAAACAGAGATAGAAATATAAAAAAACACAGGTAGATGGAGAAAGAAATACAGACAGAGAGATAAATTAACAAATAAATAGAAAGATAGAGTTAGATCAAGAAAGAAAGAAAATTGGATAAAGAGGATAGTAGAGTAATCCAGAGAAATAGAAACACGGAAATAGAAATACAAAAGGACAGAGCTAGATCGAGGAAGAAATACAGACAGAGAGACAAATTAAGAAATAAGTAGAAAGATAAAAATACAGCTCTAGAAAAGAAGAAACTCGAAGAAATGAAGAATACAGAAACAGAATTGAGAGAATAGAAACGGAGTGAAATAGCAAGATAGAGCATTTATGGAAGAGAGAAAAATTCAGAGAAGTAGAGAGAGAAATGAAAGCAGATATGAATAAAAAGACAAAAAATTAGAAAGAAGAAGAAGAAGAACTTATTATTAGTATTTTCATAGGTTCAGAAGGTGTAGTTCACAGCTCGTTATATCGGGATCGTCCAACGGGAGCTATCTACTCGCGCTTCGACACATTTCACGCATCTTATTTCTCTCATTAGGGTCCCCGGAATTTCTCGTTGCTTTAAATGTAGCCGCGAATTCGTGCGAGCGCATACCGGGAAAGTGATGTAATTAAACCAACGAAATATTGTAATGCACTTCTCATTAACGCGCCGTTTAAGCTTGATCCAAATGCACTGTCGCGGTTATATTCGTTTTTGTTTCAGCGTTTGTCGGAGGAAAATAAACGGGAATCGTGTACGGCAAAATTACATGGAAGTCTCGCTTTGCGGTAGTAATAAACGATAACGATTTCCCGACGGTTAATATTGGAAAAATATTACACTGTGCTGTTTTTTTAAACATTTAATAACTTCTTCCTATTATTCTTTTTTCACCGTCTTTTCCTTCTCATCGTATGTACGTCGCGTTAACACTGACGGTGTAACAGGTGGTTTTGAAACACCTGTGAAATCTCCTCGAACCATCTGTATAAATGACTCATCCATCAAGAAGGAAATATTTGGAGAGATTTTTCGGATATTTAACTCCACTCGATTTTAATTTCTTCACACTTATCCTCTACTAATTTTGTTACCAAGTATAATACTAACTATATTATAATTTGATGCAGAATCAATCTAACAGCTAAAACTTCAAAGCCAAATAATCACAACATTGAAAGTTAACGAAACCGGCCATATTATTTTCCAGTGTTACAAAATTCCAAAAATATCTTCACTTTACACGGTCGAAAATCGGTAATAAATCACATCCAACGTAACTTTCCTAACTGCATCAATTTAAAGCAACCTCAAACGATCCTCCGAGCGAATCAATCAGCGTAAAAAGCACCATCAAAAGCCATGGCTCACAGGTCGAAGAAAAAAAAATGGACTTTCTCAGGGCCATTCGTTTCATGAAACGCAGCAACCTCGACATCCTCGACGTCATTAACTTCAACCTACATAACAGTGAACACGGACAAATCTACCTTCTGTGCTCGCGCATCCTCGACAGTAACAATTCTCTCGACGTTCAGAAAGCCATGCCACCTGGCGTTTTATCCCGTCTTTTTTTTTCATCCTCTTCTTTCATTTTTTTTTTTTCTTTTCATCTTCCTTCCATCCAGCACAAGATCCGAAGCATTGGCTCTCGTTCTATCAGCCGGAACGTCTTCCCGCTCTGATAGCTCGTTATCGACAGTTCCACGTCGTTCTTCGAACGGTTAAGATAGATAATAGCCATAAGATTTCTTTCCTTACCCCTTCATGGTGGACTTCATCGGCTCATGGCGCGTTTTCCGAAAGATAAACGCGTGCCGTGACGTCGCAGCGTGCACGGTAGGCATTCAATAATTCGCAGGGGCAATTAAGCGACGTGACTCGCTCGAATCGCGGCATGGAAACGTCATGAAGCGATTAAGGACTCCTCCTGTCACCTGTCGGAACGACAGGGCGCCAGGACTCGTTCGCACGCGCCTCTTCCTTGGAAGGATAGAACACCAGGCTACCAGCCATTCATCGATTCGATTGAGAGTCCTTTAACCCTCGGTTAGAAGTGTTCCACTTGCTGAGAGAAGACGTGGAACGACTTGGGGCGAACAATGTTCTGATTTATTCTACTGAGGTCTCGATTTGTGGAAGTAATTTAGTATTCTTGTTTGATGTTGAGAGTTCTTTGGATCGAGTGATTTAAACGGTGCTGTTGTGATTGCTTTGTGGAGGTACATTCTTGAGGGGCTTCCAGTTGTATTTGTGGGGTTGATTTGATAAATGTTTTGGAGAGGGTTGAATGTGTTTGTTTGGAGGATTTTTATTTTGGAAAAATTTTTCGTTTGCTATGACTTTGAGAAGGTTTTCGGTGAAGTTTTTAGGGGGAGTGATAGGGGGATGATTGATTGCTTTGTGTAATATTAACCCCTTGCCCTACGATTTATTTTGTCACTGTCTCCACTATAGTTTGGAATTTAATTACTAAAAAAGAATTGATCAGTAGTTCTTGATATACCATATAATTTAACGTAATATTAATGTTTGATAAATGATATTATCCCGTCGCGTTTCATTAATATTTCCAATTTAATAGATTTTCTCTCATTTATCTCATGACGAGTGTCACTCGTCATTGTATGGCAAGGGGTTAATGTTCACTTTGTGGACCTAATTTTTCTTAATACTTTGCTTGCAAAGATCTTTGAAATTAGGAACTAATCTGAGTGTAACATTTTGGACGAACGATTAACGGAGAAACCTGTAGTTTATAATACCTTATTTTTTGCGATAAAGTTATAATTCTTTTAAGTCGAAGTGTGTCAGAGTGACCTTTTCCTTCTTCGAATATCACGATATTAGTGAGCAAAAAGTTAGACGATTTGTAATTATCGAAACATTAACCTGCGATATTAAATACTCACGTGCCAAATGTTTTATTAAATTTCGAGCATCATTTATAAAATGGAAAAACTCTAGAAAACTCTCAGCTGTTCGGTAATCAGCTTTAGTTTTGCTGTTTACACTGGAAGAATAGAAGAATAATACATATTTTTAAAAATACTAATTCTACCATTTCCAATCGAAACCTCTTGCTGCTTATATCATAGACGTAATATATTTCACGCGATATTTTGCTGTTTCACGTTACAGGACTGTGTTCCGGTTCACCGCTCGTGGTCAGAAAACGTATTTAAATGCCATTTTGCATCCACGGGCCACTCGTGATTTGTCTTAGAAAGTAAACCACATTTTCAATCTTGATACGGCTACCTTCGTATTTCACATTTTGTGATACCATTAAGTAAATTTATGCCGTTTAGACGCAAACGATAAAGAATAACTGAGAACAAAGAGCACATACGATATCAACGAAGAATGCTAAACTCTACAGCCATCCAACTACTGGCTCGATATTTTCAAAATTAATGGGTTAATACCGATCGAATCTACCTCCATAATCAAACGACAACCATGATACAATATCGCGACCGTAGAAATTCAACCATCGTATGCAATTCACAGAAGGATAACTAAATAATATGTTATATTACAATGAAATCGAGAAAAAAAAATATTATTACTGGTTAGAAGAGAGTTTCAACGTTGGAACGAAACGAGGGACGGAGGAAAAGGAAGCAAGGAGAGAAAACAGCAGCCACGTTCGTTAAAGGCATCCCCCGCTGTTCGAGAGACTAATAGGTGCGCCATTATGACGGAAGCGGGAGCCGCCTCAAAATTGCACCGCGAAGATTCCTAATCACGTTTCCCCAAGACAAAGGGGCAGCGAAAGAGGAAGGACATGAAAATGGTAGTGCAGAAGGAAGAAGACCGAATGAGAAAAAGTGGCAGACCACGCTGTGCCCGAGGTGGGAACAAAAGCCACCTCTTCTTCTTCGTCTTCTTCATCGTCCTCAGCCTCCTATTCGTCCTTTTCTTCGTCCTCTTCTTCCTCAACGTCCACAGAGGTATTTCGCTTGCCACGTAGAAGGATCACTCGTCCACCATTGTGACTTCTTGCACGTATGAAAAACCACAAACCACCGACGTTATTTCGCGGCTGTGAACACGAAGGGCCTCCCTTTCCACGAAGCTCAAACCACGTAGGTTGTAATACTTTCTGAATCCCTTTGGAACCCATCCGTCCCACCCTTTCTCTTTCTTTCTTTTTTCTTCTCCTTCTCTCTGCCTTTTCTTCCACTATTTTGTATCTCCTCGATCTTTTTGGACATCGAATGAGGTACTTGATTGATCTACAATCGATGTCTCCTTGGTAGAATACCAATAATTATTGTGTCACTTGTTGATGAGAGAAGAATCGGTGGGAAGACGAGTAAAAAATGAATATACATATCAGACAGCTGTCGTTTTGGAAATGCAATGAGAGAAAAGAGTGAGGAGAAAGATAATCTGCTCGCGTAACAGGGGCAGCCGGTTAATTGTAGAAAATTGCACTGGGACGTTTCATGGTGTTATCGGTGATCGCTCGGTCGGAGACAAACTATCGAATCATACGTTCTGACTGCTGAATTGTAGACAAATTAAACATGACAAGGTGCTGGTGATACACGTGGGCGAGGCTTACAATCAGGTCTAGTTAGAAACTCACTTTATGTACTGTCAGGTACAATGGAAATGATTCTGTGACCCCACGCTGATCCATTTAATGTTTTCGTGTGGTGATTGCAGATCGAAGAATCGAGAAAGCTTGTGTTGGTTGGAGACTTTAGGTGGGTTTTGCAGTTTGATAAGCTTGACGAGGAATTTTTCGTGGTAGATGTATTTTTTGGTGGATTCGTAGGTAGTTTGAATCTGAAGATTCTGATGATTGAAGGGGATTTAACACTAGAACGACCAAGCAAGTCAAAATGACTTGTTCACATTTTTTTGCAAAAACTCCCTAAGTTTACAGGAGAGTCCTAGACTAGAAATTCTAAATTGATTTTATAAAACAGAGATTACCAAACCGATCCTATTTTCCACCCCTTGATTTCTCTTCTTCCAAAGTTCTTATTTAATATATTTAAATGTAATAAATTTAACGTCGGTTGTTCTAGTGTTAAGGAAGTTTTGTGAGAACCTAAAGATTTTCAGTATTCCTGGAAGAATAATTGTGAATTTTCTATTGGAAGGGAATTATTGATGGCTCCGAATCTACTTAAAACTTTAGGTATCGATCGATGTGACGATTACTATAGACTATCTTTGCAATCCCTTTGCAGTACCTCCCTCAAAATAATCAAAAATTCTCGCAAACAGTGTTATTGTTATCGTTTCGTACTCTTCGGTTTCAACTTCTATAATTATTTCGCTTAGAATCTACTTTTTTAGGTGGGCTCCAAAATATTTTGAAAAGTAAGCAAATAACGTGAGAGGCTTTGAACTCTTTACCTCCTAACTCACCATACCTTAAATCATTAAAACTAACCACACCATGGACGGTCAACTAAACAATTCAATCGAATAAATATAAAATATTTCTTCTAATTACTATTTTCAAATTATTTTATACATTTTTCCTTATATTAATCCTTCAGCCTACAACTACGCGCGAGACTCGTAGCGCGAAAAATAGAATAGGAAATTTTGAAGTCTTTCAAAAACTATTAAACTGACAATATCAGCCGGTCACGAAACGGTCTCATTTTTTCTATACTATTAATATTACATTCAGTTACACAAACTAACAGAAATCAGTGAAAACTTTTGATTTCCGGAATTAACAGTCTCCTTCATTCCTTCGCCAAAATTATTATCATTATTTCACAATCATTCAACTAACCAGCAACGGAAAAAATAAATATATACAACCCGCCGTCTTAGATAGTGTTAACCCTTTTCGGTCCGAATTATTTCGTTAATATCGGTAGTGAGCTAACTAAATTTGATTTCACAATATTTTCTATCATTGATTATCCATTTTTTAAAATTACATCAATAACTATAGGTATTGACGAATATTTTGGTGATATTGCAAAATCATGGTGAAATTGGAAGGTCGAAATTAAATTGACAGAACATAAAATCAAATAAAAATCTATGTCGAGTACTGCTCGACATAGGACCGCAAAGGGTTAACACTAGATTTATGGAGACAATTTGACTCATTCAAAATTTGATTACTATATATATAATATATTGGTTTGTTAACTTGGATTGATTTGGAACTATTATCTTTGCAAAAACTTCAGTTTTCTTGATCGAGTCAAACTGACTCACTTTAGAAAAATAGGCATATCAACATCCGTAAATCTAGTGTTAAATCAATTGCAAAACATACAAATCCACATCTCATGAAACATATTTACCTATAAACACTTCTCACTTCACGCTTCAATTTCCATCCTGTTAAATTAGCGTCCTCTCAAAGCCAAAGTTAGATGAACGAACACGTGGGCGGTCTCCCGTCTACGCGTATTCCATAGACCTTACTTTATACGCTGTCGGAAACAATGAAAACGAAACGTATCCGCGACCGCATGTCGATCCATTGAGCGAGCGTAGAAACGATACTCGAACGGCTAGCCGATGCTTTGTGGCCCATAAATAAGTCAATCGCCGATGGCAGCGTATACGAGCCAGTCAGCTACGCAACGCGAAGAATCGCGTTTGTATTTTGAGCGACAGCCAATATTTAACTCCAGCAATGGCAATCCACGTACGACGACGTCTACGACCCGAGGGGACTACCGAAGACAAGTCTTGTTCTCCGTCGACGTAAGCCGAAGGTCGCAGGAGGACAAGCATCGTCCCTCTGCTCGCGAGACTCGCGTGTACGTGATTCCTCTTGCAAGTTCCAATGCTACTGCATCGAGAGAAGACCCTACATGGTGCTCGAGACGAGATACCATGGGGGATGCGACGATGGAAATCGTAATTCTTGGAAACCGCCCAGAAACCTTCCGCCGGGGGAATTCAAAACGCGCCGATGCTGGACGAGTGGCTTGGAAAAGGCGGGGACTGTTGTGAAAGGACTTCTTGGGTGGTTGATGCAAACATTTCTTGTTTGTTTTGAAAAATAGATGAGTTCTTGGTTGGAGGAATTTTTTGTAATATGAACTTTGTAGTTAGAAATGAAATTTTTTGCACCTTGATGGTTTTATTGGAGGGATTTGAATGTTGGGTTAGAGGAATGGTTGAGGAACGAGGTGAACGAACAATTTCAAGTACAGTGGAGGAATAAATATGGCATAGATTTAGACATTGACATTTCCTTTGCTTTATGTAAGCACAGGTTCATCTATCTTTGCGAGCAGTGAATTTGTATCGCGATGACAGCATTAGGAGATTTATGCGACTCGTGGAGAACGTGTGCACTGAATTTATGATGAAAATAATAGCTGCGAATTCGAATGTTACATTGATACAACATCTATTCGTATTATCCGAAGATAAATGAAATTTTTAAACGGCATAAATTATATAAACTTGTTTTATCGCAGAAAAACTGAAACTCTTAATAAATCTACGCAGGCGGAGAAATCTAGTTATATACATTGAAAAATGACATAATTTTTCAACAGTATAAATAAAAAGTGGAGTGCTTATGTGAGTTGGTGTAATTATAAAAGTATGAACTGAAATAGATATCAAAGAATTTTTTTTAATTATAGAAATCATATTTAAGACTTTTCATCGTAGAAGAAAATAGAACTGTAAGTGACTCTGAGCAAGCAGAAAATTCTAAAGCATTCACACATCCCAACAGTAATTTCAGCTTCGCAATGAGTAAATTTCGAGTTGCTTTACGTAACCACGACAATTATACATGCATTTACAACGCCAGCTATTATGTTTGAGCCGAACATCGATCATTACGTAAGCGATTCTAATGTTTCTTTGGAGGCTCAGAAATTAATTACAAATTCCAGACAATTAGCTGGTCTTTATGATTATACGCAATGCCCTGACCCATAGCATTTCGCAAAAGTGTTTCACATTTTTTGAACGCCTGTTCACCGTGTGTACAAACATCTGATAAGATAACGCGTCCGTTAAGTTCACGATTATACGAAGTTGCAGTTTTCCTGTAATTTTGCATCTAACAAAACGCACGTTTTTTTCCTCACGTCTATAAAAAAAGATATGGACATTTGTTTTATTATTCATACGAGAACTTTCCACTAGATCTATGGTGACTATGGACTTAAAAGTTTGAGTTACAAGTTTCTCCGTTAGAATTCAAGTGTTTATTATCTTTGAGATTATTTCCTACGTAATATACTAAAAGCTAAAACTGCAGATCCTAAAGCAAAAACAAAAGAATACTTGAGGTGCTATTAGAACTATCTGTGTTACATCTATCACGTTACTCAATTTGTATCTTGAGAAAAAAGGAGTCAAATGGTGAAAAAGATGATCAAATAAGTAATTTACATTTTGTAAGACAACAATGGAATATTTCTACATGGGTGCCTTATCAATTTAGGGAGTTTTTAAATAAAATTGGGAACGGTCATTTTAATGATTGGTAGTTTTAGTGATCAACTACTAATCCTAAACAGCACTGACATCCCCGAAATTCAAAATACAAATGAAAACGACCTCTCAGATAAATATACTAAAAATCGACATTCAAATGGTTAACGAAAATAAAGCCGATATCTATGAAAAAAGAGGAATTAGCAAAAATGCAAAATTTTATCTTCCTTTGTAGTCAGGCGCAACACTTTTTAAAATTGTTAAACTAACATTTTGTTACTTATATACGCGCCGTTACTAAAGAACTAAACTCCCGCTTTATCTTTCTTACTACGAGTCTTTCTTACTTACAGGCTAGGATATTTAACCCTCTGATATTTAAGGCAACCCTACTAAAATTAGTAATATAATATATTGTAATATCTCTTAGTAAAAATTATATATACCTCAGAAACATGTCGATTCTTTGCTTCGATGGCGAAGAGTAGACATACAATGGCAACAGTGAAAGTTCTTTAGTACAGAGGAGACGTACGGCCGCCAACTAAGGGTTGTTACCACTGTGGGGATGAAGTACCGACTAGCCCGCAAAAACAAAGGTATTTGATGATGCAGGATCTCATCTTGAATAGTATTATACACGCACTGCACTAATAAGTAAAGATAGTTGCTTGCGATCACAGAGCGGTGCTTATTCGTCCGCGGTTGCGGGTGAACTGATAGCGAGGCGAGCGTCGAAGTGACTTATTGTTAAGATTCTCGGAAAGGATACCTGTAGGTTACCTACGCCGAGATCAGCCGAGTATATTTTGACAACAAACCACGGTCGTCGTACCTCTTGCCCACTCAAGTGGAAATAATTCCTCTCGCTACTCATACAATTAATTTCAAAACTCTAAACAGTATTGCACGATATTATTTATTTACATACTCAAACGTTACAAATACGATGCTTCGTTTAATGTAGCGTTATTGTCAAAAAGTAACTGGTAAACATAAAATGTATTTGTAAAGCAAGCTACATATAATAACATATTAAGTCATAAAAAAACTTATAAACAATAAATGTATGTTTGTAAAACAAACTACAATAGAAAGATATCTGCTCTATCACTTCCTACCATTAGAATTTCTCCTGGATGTCTATTTTTTTGCACAAACTTATTTTAAATACCTTTTCAAATATAACGTTGTATATTATTTTAATGTTACAACCGTGTAAACATATTTAAACAGTACTCCAAGAGAAAACGGCCCAAAATTTTTGGATGCTTTTCTACGTATCTTAAAAACCAGAAGTCCCAGAAAAATTTTTTTTGGTGGGAAGCAATAGTACTGTTACTTTTCTTAAAAAAAAAACATAATAGAAAATTGCAACGTATGTTTTCTATTGAAAAAGAAAAATATCTCAGTGTACCCACTTCACTCGCGCAAGTATAACGATATTTAGATATGCATCATATAAATAAACAATATCGTTCAGCTGCATTATTAAGTAATAATGAAAAAATCGTTATAACTATTACTTATTCAAACTTTTCGACATCCTATCTTCACAAAACAGAAACTCTCTATCTCCAACACAAAATAACCACACAACTCTGCTCCAAAACCCACAACTCCTCTCAGTAGCCACAGATCCAAACTAATAAAAATCCTCGGAGCTAACTTTTCATCGAAATTTAATTGCCCCAACTAATTAAGCGATTAAAACGTTGGAAGCGCGACATCACGAGGGAGCGCGTATTCAGAAGTAACCTCCGACATTAGTGTTCGTATCCTGGTAGTACAAACGAACATTAATCCCATTAGTGGTCACGTCAAGAATGGCGTTTGTTGGCGCGTCCGCAATACACCGTTCGCCATTACCTCGGCATTATACCGTAACGAATTCGTTCCGCAGGATCGACGCTGTCACCAAATCACACCGGTCTCCACAAGGTGGAACGGGTTAACGAAGAGACGTTTCTTTCGTGGCACACATCTTGCTGGCTAGCCCGTAGATAATGTATTCCCCGAGAGGAAAGAAATTGATTGGCGTTTGGGCCATTGTGCGCCAACTGTTTCACTTTGTACGGAGGTTGGACTTTACAAGACGTTGAACATATGCAAATGAAACCCGCCGTTTAATCATTTTACTGCATCTAACCGAGTTACGCGTTAGATAAGTTTTAGACCACTTACTTCGTGGGTGATAAGTGATACTGTGAGGTGAATGAGTTGATTGTGATGGAATATAAATGATAATATTTTAAAATTGTAATGGAGCTACGAAGATCGTTTTCTGGTAAAATAATTTTAAATTTTTGAATTTGAATGTATGATTATTTATGTTATTGGGGGGCATAGAATGGATTTTGAATTTGGTTATGAAGATATATTTAATGGAGTATTACTGCGTTTGAGAAGTGCAATCAAGATAATTCTACAACTCTATATTCTCTCATCGAATAAGATAAATCTAAATAAAAAGTTTTGTTACTATTGCCAGTTAAAGTTCATCTAATTTGCAAAGTCGGAATACAATTCACGTAGTAAATTATCGGTATCGAAAAGTTACTTGAAGCTAGGGACCATTTGACGTTTAATAATTACCATCGCAAGGGGTTGAATCGTCGAATCAAAGTTTCATTTATGGAATGAACTCACGGAATGGCTTAAGGATAGTTCACGAATGAAATTATCGTTATCTCAAAGTTCCTTCAAATCTGAGATCAGTTGACGCTTAATAATTGCTCTTGCAAGGGGTTGAATGGTTGAAACAGAGTTTCACTTTGGAATTATCCCGCCGAATTGCTAAAGGACAATTCCTGTGGGCCCAATTCAGCCCCAAAAGGAAAAGATCAGCGGTACCCCTCTTAATTAGAAGACCCCGACGAATAACTGAGACCGATTCGGCAAGATAAGGCTGTTGGGAACTTCGGGAGCTAAGTGGGACCCTATTCGCTACCGACAGCTTCCAAGGGTTCCTAATTGTCAAGATCGAGCACCATAATTACATCCTCCACGATTCCTTCTTTCGTCTCTCTTTCTATCTTTCCACCGACGCTCCTTTCACTGCAGTAAACGAATTCCTTTTTCAACAATTGTAAATATTACCGAAACATTTCCGCATATTGTTGAAACGATCTATTCCATAAATACTATTTTATGTATTTTATTAATAACTATATCCACTTTTTAAATGAAATTCAGTAACTATAGATGAAACTTTAAGATTCTTTTTTACAAAAATATTACTGCAAAAGAAGATTATGTCTTATTTCATTTCACCGCGATAAAATCATTTTCAAATGACTACCAAAGACACAACAAAAATATTTGTTTGTATATGAGTGAAATAGATCTCTTTTGTAAATAAAATTCAGCAACAGTAAATCGATGTTTAAGATTATTTTTGATTCTATTTCAAATATGATTCGGACACTCTAAAATCATTCTGCAGAAGTCCAGCAAAGACACACGACAAATATATGAACGAAAAATGTTATTAATTTCTAGTTTAACCGCAAACTGACCTGGTTTTAAACAATGATCCGAATAGACTCATTCACGTTACGTAATCGTGAATGAATTCGAAATATAATTCGAGATTCCTTATCGTCGAATCGTGTTTGTTTTTCGTTCGAGAAGCAAGTAGTCGATGGAATATCGAGTACGAATTCCAACGATGGAGAGTGACGCCTAGTTTAGCACATGTGTTTCATAACTTTACGCAAGTCGTCACAGCTACTGGCATCCTGTTACACCAAGCTTGATAGGATTTTGTCCACTATCGACACGTACCACTGATATACTGCGCGCCAGTTTTCACGAGAACTCGGCTACTGGATTTTAAAAACGTTCTCGCGATATTTAAACGGATGTTTAAAAATGTCATTCACGTTAAGGCACGAAATACGAAGCTAATTCGAAAGGATAATTACGTTCGGAGCAATTTTCGATGACATTTAAAACATTGAACCATGATGTTTCCAAGTACCGATCGGAAAAATACTCCAAAATCGATTATCGTGTAAATAATTATTTTAGCTGGATTACAAAGTTGAAAATATTATAATCTCCAATATATATTTGATACATATACCACGATATTCTCCGAAGTTTTTTCCTACAAATATTTTACTCCAATTTTGCAAGAAGAACTATGAAGAAAAACACAGATATTTTAAAAATCTTATTAGGTTTCTTAAATGAAAAACGTCCTAAGGTATTTTCATAGGTACACGTTTAAAGAGAATCTGAAGCTCACCAACGAGCATCTCCATCGAAGAAAAATGACATATCACTTTCACCAGGATGTTCAGTGACATTCCAATCGATTGGCACGATTCTATCCATCAGATTTTTGTATAATCTTACCAAAATGTTTTCTAACAACTTAATACATCGACTCACCAGTGTAACACCAGGCCGGCCAGACAACAGGGCTCTCGGTGTCGAGCTCCCTCATTCTCTCAGCGACCCGCGGACATCTCCACTCCGTACGTCCCGACGTGGCGGTAAGTATGTCCAGTTTGATCTCAATTATTCAATTCCGTCCAAGGAAAAAATATCTCCGTCGTTCGTCGACGTGAAAGAGTCACAGAAAGTCTTCTTTCGCGTGACTCCAAAGGGACCAACTTGAAAAGTACCCTTCGACGTGAGAACCACCTGTTGAACGTCAGATCTCACTCGCGCAAGGACGATAAATTTCAACGAATATCTTCATACTTTTCGTATCAAACAAAAACGAGTCTCTCCGTGGAGAACAAAGGTCATCCAACTCCTTTATCGAGGACGTGCACGTGCAGGAGATGATTCCAAGAGAAAGATAACCCGAAGATAAGTCGTTGGTTTCTCCGTTGATAAGGCACGAAAGATCCGTCATCGATTTTCTCTTTCTTCTTTTAATTCAATTTTATTATTCTTTCCCCCCCTATACTTTCTCCGCTGTCACTAGCTCCCAGGACGATCTCCGGTTAACGTCGCGTGTTACGCGAAAAGGTGTTTCGCACTCGGTTGGAATCGCGCACTAAATGTCACGGAAATGTCAATGAGGAGTCGCATACGTTTGACACCTTCACCGTCCCCTTTCTTCTTATTCTCGCCTACACGAATGTCTCGAAAAAAAAAAATCGTTCACCAGCACCAACACTCGCGTAACTGCAATCCAAGCGAATGATTCGATCGACGAAAAATAGATTTCTTCATCGACGACAAATCCCCTTATGAACAAAAGCCTCCTTAAATTTCTCTACACTCTTTCTCTCAATGATTCTTCGTTACGAGTAACCCATGAAACTAGTCCGCAATGGAACACCACAACGTCCACGCCCTTCAATAAGGTCACTGAAACGATGACCTGGTAGAAAATCAGTAAGATACCCTGGACACGATCGATCCTTACGTCGCGCTTACCGGAGGATCGTTGACGTACCGCGGGATGACACGACACTACAAACACCGCACTGCTGCGTGAGACGACGTCCACGGGGACAGAAAGACGGAGACAGAGGGAGGCAACGAGTCGGGGGAGGTAAGATGAAAGAAGAGGAAGACAGAGAAAGGAGGGAGGTAAAAAGAGGGAAGAAAGAGGAGACAGGTAAAAGGTAGTAAGAGATAGATACAGAAAGAGTGAAAGAAGGGAGAGAGATAGAAAAAGAGGGAGAAAAGAGAGAGAAAGAGAGAGGGAAGAACCTGACCACCGGACACACTACCTTGGTAAGCACGACACACAGGTAAGCGGAGTGGCACTTATGTTGGTGCACCTGCCGCGAGAGTCCGCGTTGTAATGGGAGCGGGGCAACGGGCGGCAGGTAGGCAGGCCCACCTCTCGTCAACCTGCGGAGAAGGGGAATCAGTCACATGGCGAGGTGCCCCGCGCTGCTTGCGAAGAAGGAGGTGGTAGTTGGAGCAAGTGGTGGTGGATGACGATAGTTCCTGCCGGTGGTGGTGGCGATGATGATGCCGGTGGTGGTGGAAATCGCGAAAGGTGGTGGTGGCTGCTGGAGAACGCGGTGGTAGGATCAGGACGAAGGAGTAGGAATCGTAGAGGATCGAGAAGAAACGACAGGACGGTGTTGGAGTAACCTGTCGCGCGAGAGACTTTGTGGGATCATCTCTCTTCTCTCTTTTTTTCTTTTGTTTCTTCAATCTTGGAAATGATTATGAAAACCTTGGGAGACTTTTAGTTTCGGTGAGGATGCTCTCGTGTTTCGTGGATTATGAGGGAAATGTGGATCGGAGGATGGGGTTTGAAGAAATTTGATAGTTTTTGGGGGATGAAGAGAACTGTGGCGCGGTGAGGTTACTGGAAGAGGATGATGAGATTATGTGGTTTAGAATTGAGTGGAAGTTTTTTTGATTAGATCGAGGTGTGATTGTAGAAGAACTTCTTACTGTTACTGATAACTGTACGGTTGGCTGTGTATTTTATAATTAAGGGGGCGGCTATGATAATCATCTGGGATGAAAATGCGAAAAATTGATTTTCTTGTTCATTTTGTGTTAGATCAATGGAATGAGTTAGATTGAATTTTCATTGTACATCACATACTATGCTCGTATTAGTGAATAAATATATGGAATGTAAAAATAGACAAATTGGAGTAACTCATTTCAAATTGTTAATCTTGCTCCAAAGCTGATATCAAACAATTTGTGTAGTCCTCGATCCCTCAACACATACCTGTCCAATAAACGCAAGAACTACAAGCGTTAAATCCATAATATTTCAATAAATTAAATAATTACTTTGGAAAAGGGGGAATGAAGAAGTGGAAACTGTGTTTTACAAGATCAACGTAGAATATCTCCTCTATGACTATCCTATAAACTTAGAGAATTCTTGAAAAATATCAGTCATTTTGACTTTCTTGGTAGTTTCAGTTTTTACAATACCGATAGCTGACATAGAAACAAGATATTACATTTTTATGAGGATTGAAACAAAAGAGAAGCTAATGTTCCACCTCGTTTCTACCAACGACTTCGAGTCTCCTGCGAAGATCGTAGCAGAGGCTCCATATTTGGTTCCTCTTAGGAGAGGCTACAGAAGAGTATCTATTGAATTCCAGGCGTTTCCTTCCTACAACCCGATGGCAGATTGTCTCCTGACCCGTCTTCCAACTACGTCGTTCGCTGTCTAACTACGTCTTTCTTTACGTCTTCGGCAAAGCAAATCCACGCTTTCCCTGGGTGGACAGTATATCGATAAAGAAAGACAAGAATACCTCGCTCCACCGAACAAGATAGAATCCCGTTTCTACTCGGGTTCGTAGATGACACTTTCCGATTTGATCGGTCTTCCTCGAATCAGTTGGCATTTCATGTCCCTTTCTTGGATCCGCTACGAGACATCAAATACGATTTCAATTCTCGAAACAATACTCGATCGACAAAAATGAAAACTCGTGTTTACGTTCGAAATTGTATGTATTCTTGTTGAAAGTAAATACTTTTAACCCTTTGCCGTGCCATTTACTTTGTGACTGCCTCCACAATAATTCAGAATTAAATTAATAAAATAAACATTGATCAGTGATTCCTGACATATAGTATAATTTAAGGTAGTATTAATATTATAGAAATAATTTTATCGTTTCACATCTCACTGATACTTTCAATTTAATAGATTTTGTAAATCTTGAAAATTTCCTTTCCAATTTAAATAGTTCCGAGATTGGATTGAACATTGATCGACAAATCAAATTAAAATCCTCGAATTGAGAACTATAGTGAAAATGGAGTTAAAGATTAACAATTGAAACTATCGCCCTTCAATGACCCTGTGACCCCTGAAATTTCTTACTTATGATAGCCTGAGTTACCTGAGGTCTCTATAATTGCAAATCTAAGCAAACCACGAAGAAACAAGTGTCGGATGCTTAAACTTTCAACATCCATCGACAAACCTATCAATAGTATCCAAGATCTTATTCATTTCACCCTCCACTGATCATCTCACAAGACCAGAACTCACCCCAATCGCCTCCAATGCACACAAATATCAATCTTCCTCTTTAATACAATTCTAACCAAGCAATCTGAGAAATCAGTCCGTACATCGCGACATCGTTATCGACGTTGAATATCACGATACGCGGTGTCCTGTAAGTGTTGCTGGGGGCGTCGTCCATCCGCTGCAAAAGCGAGCAAAAGACAGAGTGCGGAACGAGAGCTGCAACTGTGCACCACGGTAGGATACCTACACGTGAAGCACGGATGAGAGCTTGTTAGGTTAACCATCACATTGTTTCACAAGGGCGTGGTGCCGTGTTGCTCCATGTGCGTGGAGAACCTTAGAATAGTTGCTTCTATCTCTTTTTCCTGCTCTCATCCTCCGTGCTGAGGATCTTCGAGGTGTAGCATCGAGAGCGATATATCGCGGTCGATATATATCACTCCGTGAGTACTGCTTGGACTTCTCTACGTTCATTCGTGTATAAATACGTTCGTATGTACGTGTAAATCGCCCGCAGGCTAGCTTCAAGGTCCTCGTTTAGATATCCGCTCGCCTCGAGGGATCATTCGAGCAGCCACGGCGACGTTGCTTGTCGAAACGTCCCGATGGATGGGGCGTTATATTGGTATCCTCTATCTCCTCTGATCGCTGAGCTTCCGGAGGTAGCGATTACCACCTTGCTCATTTTCTTTCGCGGAGACCTGTTCCCGATTAAACGGACCATCGACCTCGTATCTCGTTTGCTTCGAGAGATACGGCAATCGGCAGTACTCATCGCTGAGGAAGATTAGCGTCAATCGAATACGGTGACGTTAAATGGCATCGAGATGCATTAAATATGCTAATAAAGGTAGGGATGCGAAGAAAGGTTGGGTGCTATGTAAATGTTCGAGATGAAACGATTATTTGATTGTTTCTGTGTTGTTGTGATTATGAATAACGATGTGGGAGATTAAATGGGTGGAAATTGGAAATTAATGATGCGAAATATAAATGTAAACGGTGATGTAAATTCATGAGTTAATGGGGTTGTGTGTTGCTTAACCCATTCACTGCCGGAAAAAGTAAGCAAATACTACTTTGCGTGTTAAAATTTGAGAAAACGGCAGAAAGGCTGTGAAATATTAATGTAATGAATCAAAAATATGATATCGACATTTATAAAGATACGAAGAGCATTTTTGTTCCAAAATTACTATACACACTCGGTGATTATTGCTATCTTATTAATTCCAACTTATAGCGCAAGCACGAGATAACTCGTAGTTGGCAGTGAATGGGTTAAGTTTCTGTACGGTGACCTTATATTATAAGGGAGGAATTAACAGTCTTTGAACTCGTGGAAATTTATGTTCGAGTTGGCTACTTTTACATGACTCTACAAGTGTTAAAACAAGGGTAAGTTGCCCTCTAACTCATTAACTCTCAACCCCCACATGACAAATTCGAAACAAGACAATCTACGTGCACAAATAATTTTCCTATCTTCTCAAAATTCCTAACAATGAAAATTACAAAAGATCTCGAAAACAGGACTGAAATACTGTAATTACTGTAAAGTACTAAAATACTAATAATGAGAAGAAGGGTAAGTTGCCCTCTGACCTATCAATTATCAACCTCCACATCTCAAATTCCAAAAAGAGTCATCTACCTTCACAAACAACTTTCCTATCTTCTCAAAATTCCTTACAACAAAAACTACAAAAGATCTCAAAAAACAGAACTGAAATACTGTAAGTATTGTAAAGTACTAAATTACTAATAACAAGAAGAAGGGTATGTTGTCCTCTGACCTATTAACTATCACTCCCCACATCTCACATTCGAAAAAGGACCATCTACCTTCCCAAACAACTTTCCTATCTTCTCAAAATTCCTAACAACAAGAATTACAAAAAATCTCAAAAACAGAACTAAAATATTCCAAGTACTGTAAAATAACAAAATATTCCAAGTACTGTAAAATCCTAATGACGAAAATAACAGAGAATCGAAAGGAGTATTCAGCCTCCAGGAAAAATCCAACGAATCTCTGCAACTGAGGATGAAACAGCTAGAATAAAACCTCGGTGTTTTTCCCAATCGACGTGCTAAAGCGTCGTAAGCGATGGTAGCTCTAGCTAGCCATAGTTCATCTCGCGAGACGAAGCAACCGGTGGCGTTCATGAATACGTGTTCATTATTTATGAGCAACGCCTCTCGGCATCAACTGGACCAGCCTCCCTATCTACCGGTAGGCACGAGAAGAGAGGCAGCCGGATAACGTATTACGTCTTCATATTTTTTTCCCCTCATGCACGCCCGGTAATTAAAGGTACCCCGCCAAGGACCCGGATGATTTATCGGCCATGCCGGTTCAGCCTGATAAGATGGGACCGGCTGATAACGAGCTGCCTTTTGTACATTGGGACCCCTGATCGAGTTGGACTCACCATTTCTCTCTCTCTTTCTCTCTTTCCTTCAAACTTTTTCTCTTCTTCCACTCATATTATTACAACTTTTGCCCGCTGGCGGCAACCTTCTTGACACTCGAACTCCTCTTCAGTGAGCGGGAATATTTTCCAACGTCGATGGAACAGAAATGAACCATAGAAATTATAGGTTCGATCATGAAAAAAAAAAGAAATGAGTAGCTTAACCCCTTCAGACCCGAATTTCTTTTCGTTTAAGAAAATATTTATTTATTTATAATATGTAAATGTACATTTTAATGGACATATGGCCCTTACGCAAAATTTGTAACATTAAGGAGATCCTGAGAAATATTTGTATAAAGAAATAAAATTCATTAGGTGTTGAAACTAAGTTTAAACCTATACATAATAAAATTCAGCACGAAAAGTATTATGTACATTACAATGTGCACAGGGTCCGAAGGGGTTAACACCGGAGATCTAGTAGGTTGGGGTGAATCTACTTGCGTCTGACTACTCTTTTCCACGTCCTATTCTCCTAAGTTTCTTATAGGAGAGTTCCAGCCTGATCCCACAATAGGTTAGCGAGACTTATCTTCCTTTTCACGCTGAAGAAGAATTGTGCAGGATACAAGACATTTTTATGTTTCAACCTCAAGGTATGGCGCTTCCATTTAAATGAAACGAGGAAGAAGATGCATACTGAAGGTTTGGAAATATAGACAGAGAATCGGAGAACCCTGAAGACCAGACTCCGACGGAAGTTCTTTGGTACCGGCATACAAGGAACGCGGTACCTGGAAGTTACGGTCCCGTTGAGCGAAGAAATTTACGCTCCATGGTAAAAGGAGTATCACGACAACGATGACGAGCGGTCGAGGACGAGGAAGACGACGAACCAGGATGATGATTTCGAAGATTTAATTGAGACGTCCAACCGGCACTAAAATCTCTCCCACTTCTTCTTCCGAGACGATTTCTTCTCCACCTCCACACACGTGTTCTTTCTTTATCTTCTTTTCTTCCTCTTTTTCTTCTTCATCTTCTTCCGCAAGATAGACGTCCTATCGGACAGCTCGGTCGTGCGCTTTACCTCGTCGAATTTTTCAGACCGTTTCGAGAGACGTTTTATTGGCGGTTTGATTTACGAGGAGCTTCGTTCAGCGCGTAATTTGTTGCGCTGTATTTAATTTGCCTTAAAAGCGTCAGCGACCGAAAGAAAGGGAAGAAAGGATGAAGAGAGAGAGAAGAAAGAGTCAGAAGTTGGTCTCTGTTGGTCAAATGGATCCTTGTATATGCGAAAGGCGTAAAAACGATAATGGGCACCTGCTTTACGGAATTTTTATTATGATGTATGCGGTAAACACGCGACGTGCCGCGTTCTTAATGAGCCATGAAAAGAAGAAGATATCGCCGGAGACGTTTGATCGAGGAATCCGTTTGATCATCATTCGATCGATCGTCATTACCTGTCTGCATTTCGACAGATTCTATCTGACGTACCCATTCACCGTTGACCGACATTTTGTTAATTGAAAGTACGCCTTTTAGTCGGATCGATGTACTCTTAGAGATTTCAGATTTAAGAAGGGGCTTCTTCGAATGCTGGTTTGAATTATTGAGGTATTTGTGCGCGTACTGATTAGAAAAATATAAGCGGATATTCCATGATGTTACTTCTCGTTGAAGGAAATTAATAGTTTGATGGGAAATTAATTATCTTTTACATGGTGGAAGAGTTTGAAAAAGTTATTGGAATGGTCGACGTAAAATTGAAATAGTAGTAGAAAATAGTTTTTCTTGGAGATATAGTTAGGAGGAAAATTTCTAAAACCTTTTCAAAAGACCCAGATAAATTTTAAGCTTGAAGTTTGTTTCTTATACATAAAGTTTTGGATATTTTGTCCGAAAGTTTATCTACAATGCTGCAACATTTTTTAATTTAATAGAATCTTTAATATTCACAAATAATATTAAAATATCTCTCGTTGGTCATATGATTTCGATAGAAAAATTCGAAAAACAGATTAAATTCAATCTAATTTCTTTGATAAAGTAATAGTCTACATAGTAGGTCTCAAATGTGATCAAAAAATATTAATTACACTTGTTATTTCCAGTGTCAATTAAACTTGAAAAAATGATCAAAAAGACCGGGGAATATACAAGAAAATTTGTGCGTTTTAAGAGGTTCGAGACACCATTATTAGTTATAACTTCATTCGCGCTGAGCCTCGAGTTGTCAGGATATATTTACCACGTGGTTCAACAACTTACATCGTCCAGACGTGTAATGGTGTCCCGTGCAACATGTCACAGAATTCATTAGCGTAAAAATCCATGGAGATAACGCACGAAGGACCACGTCTCTTCCATTCAAGAACGTAAAGTTGCAGTGAAAAAGTTTCATGGGTTTTAAGCCCAAGTTCGCGGTGCCATGTGAATTTTTTGCTCGAACGGAGAGAAACGAGGCTGCTTTCGCAACGTATGGCTAATTTCCTGTAATTTACACGAATGTCTCCGTCAGACCTTGGTATACAAGCAGTATCGTTGAATTTTGGCGATTCAGTACAGTACACTCGAATTTAGATGGACTTGCGAAAAGGATTAAAAATGATTTATGTTATATATTTATTCTTACTGATATCTAACTAATATCCTACATAAATTTTTTACTTTTCAACCCTCAATTTTTGCAACAACACAAACAAAGAAATACGAAAAATTGCAAAGTAATAAATCTTTCAAAATTCCATCACCAACTCCCACTTCTGGGCATCAAAAAATAGTAATATTTCTTGCAATTCGTCTTCTGCTTCGAATCTCCCTACTTCTGCGACAACACGAAGAAAAAATCTTATAAATTCCATGAAAAGTTCCAAATTCTGCTCTTCAAAAATTAATTTCTGTCCTGCCAAGTATCAACATGAAAATTCATCAAGCAAGCTACAATTTATAAATTTTTCTAAAGCCACTTGATTCCAAATTTTAAAAATTTCTGCAACACCTGTATCCAAACCTTTTGCTCAAACAAATTGAAAATCCTCAAGAAGCGTCGACGCCTCCAATGTGCGAAGGCACGATGTGAAATCAGTTAGAAGCAAGCTAAAAGATTTTTCCAAAACCTCGAGCGACCGTGTTCGCGCCGATTAATATCGCACTCTGTGCGAAACGATAAATGGGATGATAAATGTGAACACGCACGATTATACCGCACGAGGTTACGCGCCGTCGAGATGCCGATGAATCAGCGGAGGTAAAGGTCATAAGGATAAACGTGCACTTGAAAGGTCAAGGAAACTGCCAGGTGTCCGTGCGGGAATCGTGACAAAAATAATCTTTCAAATGAAATTCGTGAATTAATTAACGCATTATTTACATAGACTGATAAAAAGTGTTTACCATCGTGCAAGTCTCTTACGCAATCCTTTTTTGCACAATCTTCTGGCGCACTTTTTGGCGAACACGAAATAGCAAAATCGAAATTGTACGATTGAAATGGCAGAAGTGTACTTTGATATTTTATATTCTTTTTTTTACGTAGAAAAATATTCCTTGACCTTTACTAAGGGTGAATTTTACCCTCGAGTCCTTCAACTTCTCTACGAATTCCACCGTTATTTGATTCTCCCATCGTTCTACAATCGCAGAATCTTCCTCCAAATCGATAAATCGAGGATTGCGATGTTCCATCGTAACTTTTTACGATCCGTATTTCACTTTAACGGAACATCATCGGCTGCAAATGTACCGCTAATGAAGGAGTCAACCGAAATGTCTCTAAGTGAATAAAACGTACAGGGAACACAACAATTTTATAAAATGAGATGATCAACCGGCCGAATTTCCAATTGGCTTCTTCTATTTTATACAAAACACATCAGACTTGTCATCGATCGTAGCAACGACATAAAATCAATTATTTACGAGCGATAATTCCAAGTTGTTCGACGTCACACGCGAAAGGTGCTTCTCAAAATCGAACAACGGCGACGATTAATTTGGTATTCCCCGCTGTAAACGAGGATGGTTAACAGATAAACAAGTGACTCTTAATTAACCGTGAAACGTTTCCCGTTTCGATGGTGTCGAGAGTTTCTCGGGATTATTTATGCCATCGGGGAAATGGACGACGATAATACTCGAAGGTTTATATCCGTTCGACAAGAGAATGTCCCGTCGATTTCAGTGAATTTTACGAAATATAAATGATCGTTTATAAACATTCTCGTGAACGTTTCACGCCTATACGGTCTGACGTAATTTTTCCTCATTTTTTTGACGTTTAGACGCCAATACGACGTAAATTCATGGTCCCCCTAATTTAATAGAATTTCGAGGATGGCTCGAAGAGATCCTAAAGTAACGCGTTGAAGAATAAACTTCGGCAGGAGGCGTCGTAAATTTGTCATCCTGACGTTAAGTATGACAATATTGCTGGAACACCGCTAATGAGGGAAGCAGTTATTTGATATTAGTGTTATATGAGCTATACAATAGTCCATATTCGTGACTATGTGAAAGATAATATTTAATAATAGTTTCGACGTGATTCTACTATGGGGTGTCGTATGATTACAAATATTCCACGTAATTATCATACCTCTTGACTATTCCAAAATACCTTGATCCTCTAATTTGTAATAAAACAAAAATATTCTATTAATCTCGATTAAATTAATATTATAAATTACAAGTACAAATTACTTTATGATAAAGTAATACCTCGGCTCGAATTTTATCCAATGGCATTAAAATTTCACAATAATTTCTCATTCTAATTAAAAATGTCCCCCTGCATTGTTCAAAATCCATAAAAAGATTATTCAAGAAAGATGATTCAGGATCTCACGAAGAGTTCGCAACGTTAGGAGGCCGAAATTTCGCAAAACCCCGTAAGCGCAAGTAAGGAGACCGCGAAAAGAGGAACGATCGTGAGGGCTGAGAGGCACGTTGCGGAAAGTGCAATTTCACAATTTTTGCCTCGTAAAATCCGACCGATGAACGGCGTAAAAATGAATAACCGGAGGATCGTTCACCCGCGAACGAACGAACGCAACCCGGTGAACCGGCGAGGCCTTTCTTCCTCCCTCTCTTCCTTCATCATCGACGTTTCCTCCTCGTCGTTGGCCTCTCTTTCTTCGCTCGAAGGTGGCTCCAACACCGGCTCCTGCTACGGCTCTCCAACGGGGCCGATTTTTATCTTCCGGGTAGAATAGATTATCTTTATTTACGAGCAATCTCTGGCATGGGCAAATTGTTTGGGAACGATGGAGGGCCGCTTATTTAAAAGCCGTAAACTATTCAATAGGTGGACGAAGGAGGAAGGGTGGATCCACGGAGGAAAGTGTGAGAGAAGTTTACAGGATTCGCGATAAATAGAGAGAAGAGTGCCTCGTTTCCCTCTCGACGATGAGCCGAAGGACGATAGATGGATACGACGGAGGATTCTCAAGGTAGCCTTCGATTCGAGGTCTAGGACGCGAGAGAGCCGTTTCTCGGTGTGCATCGATGATGCGGTGATTCTATGATCATCTCGCGGGACGAGAAACACGGAAGCTGTCCTATCTGATCGTGGATGCAGAGGTAATAAAGTTTAATCAAGGTGGCCAGTTATCGGTCGTAAGTGGTACAAATCCTATCCAACCGGATAGATTGGTTGGGAATTATAGACTTAGGTTGGACTGACAGAAATTAATTATGTGCGTTTCAGTATAAAATTCTTGAAATTTTTCATTGTGAAGACTTTAATGTAGAATTCTTTTGAAGATGAACAATTAACACTAAAACTACCGGCGTTAAATCTATTATATTTCAATATAATAAATAAATACTTTAGAAAACGAGAAATCGAAAGGTGGGGAAGATGACTAATTCAATAATTCATATTTTATAAGATGGACGTATAATATCTACTCTATGGTTCTCCTGTAAATTTAAAAAGTTATTACAAAAAATGACGAACAAGTCATTTTGACCACCTTGGTAGTTCTAGTGTTAACACTAGAACTACCAAACCAGTCAAAATGACTGGTACTCAATTTTTTCAAAAAATTCTCCAAGTTTACATAAGAGTCATAGAATAAATATTCTACGTCTATATCAATAAACATAAATCACCCAATCGATCAAATTTTCCGCCACTTGATTCCCCCTTTTTCAAAATATTTATTTAATTTATTAAAATATGATAGATTTGGGGTCGGTAGTTCTAGTGTTAAGGGGATCTCTTATCAATCGCGAGTACCAAGAATCCTATGAAATCGAATAATTGTGAATTATAAACTTAAGTTGGATTAACCCCTTTCCGTGCAATTTCTTTTGTCACTAAATGCGCAATGAATCTGTATTAATTACTGAAATAACAATTTAGCCCCTAATTTCGCCCCTTTAAATTTTTAACTTATCAATTGGTTGCTACTCCAATTAATAAATTACCCTTTATCATTGCAGTTACCCGTGTTAAGGACTCAGTGACAAGAATCTGTAATTTTCGAATAGATATTTATATCAATGAAGTATTTGTGACCAGGTGATCGATCAGAAGGCGGTAGGATGTTAAAAAAATACCGGTCAGTCAAGTGTTAATAATTTTAAAAGCACTTCAAAATTGACTATTCCATTTATCACATCACGAGCAGCACCCATTATTGTACGGCAAGGTGTTAATAGAAATTAATTATGCGCTTTTAAATTTTTTAAATTCGCATAGAAACTTTAACTATGGAGAATTCAACGACGACAGTTCATAAAAATGGACGTCAAAAGCTGAGAGCAAAAACCACCATGATAATTGTCATTCACAAACAGAACCAAAATGTTATAGCAAACTGAAAACCATCATTAACTATACCCAACCAAAAAAGCTATCTTTACACATTTATCCAACGAATCACCGCTGCCCCTCCCATTGTCTCTCCCCTCAGCACGAGGTCAATCGTAAAGTCAAAGGGTAACCCGGAATTTCAATCAATTCAGAAGAAAGATCTAGAAACGAAATACAATTAAGGAAACCAGATAGAGGCGGAACGCCATAAAATGCACGAGACGTGTGAAATGGTACATATCGACACTCGTGAACTGCATCGACGATCAATAATGGCAGCGTTGGAGAACGAGAAGAAAAACGAACTCGAGTCTGCACAGGAGGAAGAAGAAGCTGCTACAGCAGCCAGCAGCAGCAGCGGCAGAAGAAGAAGGCGACGACGAAGAAGAGGATGAAGAAGAGGATGAGGAGGAGGAGGAAGAAGAAGTAGGAGAAGAGAGACGATGAAGAGGAGCAACAAAAGGTGCAGCCTCGGGTGCCGGGCGGGGCTCAGATGTTTATCCCGGTCGACCTCTTCCCCTATCTCTCTTCAGGCCCCTCTTCGTGGTCCATGGCGTGGCCCCTTCACCTCCGCTTCTTGCAGAGAAGAAGCGCGCCCTCGGCGATCCGATGCTGCGGAGCATTGCATCTACGTTATGCGTGCTCTTGTGCATCCGATGCACTCACAGTGGCGTCGCAACCGTTGCTTTTTCTTTGGTACCGCGACAACCGAGATGGATCTTGCGATATCGTTTTCTCGGATGATTTTTAAAAATGTCGCAACTTGCTTCCAGGTAGGATCAAGCTTGTGTTCTTCTTCTTTTACTTTGGCAATTGTAGATCGCTCGGGGTTGATGATTGTATTAGAATTTTATGTTGACTTTCTCATTGTGACTGAGAAATTATTTTAACACTAGAACTACCAAACCAGTCAAAATGACTGGTACACAATTTTTTCAAAAAATTCTCCAAGTTTATGTAAGTGTCATAGAATAAATATTCTACGTCTATATCAATAAACATAAGTCACCCAATCGATCAAATTTTCCGCCGCTTGATTCCCCCTTTTTCAAAGTACTTATTTAATTTATTAAAATATGTTGGATTTGACGCCGGTAGTTCTAGTGTTAATATTGCGTTCACTTACATAGAATATCAGAAATTGGTAATATATTTTTATTTTAGTAATTCAATCCGAGTTATCAGACTTTTAGTCTGAAAAAAAATTATAGGGCAAGGGATTAATTTCATACCCAATATATTTTGTAATTCCAAAATGACATCAAAGTGCAGAAATAGGTTGAGATAAAATTAAATATCAATCTAAAGTTCCTCTGCTTCTAGTGATTTGCAATTTTCGATTTTACTACAATCTTTAGAATCTTTAGTATTTTATTTTAATTTGGAATTAAATTTAGTGTTTTATTTTAATTTACGCATTTTTGATTTAGTATTAAGTGCACGGTATCTAGATTATGGGCCATTTTTGTTATTGAAGTTACTCTGAAAATTTCATTTGCCTGACATTTTAAACCATGTGTAATCGAAACATTTATACTGTAAAATGAAATAAAATAATATATCTTTTTAAATTAATAATTTGTTTAATTCAAAAGCTGAAGCTGAGACACCCTTTACTATCGTCTCAATTCTTCAAGCCTGACCTAAACTACTAAAATTGTCAAGATCAACAATACCAAAAACGATGACTAGTCTTCCCATCCAACTTGCTCAAACGAAACACACTTGATTGCATTCCAAAAAAAGAAGAAGACTTCTCCCGCCAAGAATTCCTTCCAAGAATTCATGAATCGATCTAAAACAGTTCGCAGTTTCCGCCCATTCAGAAATCCCGTCACCGCAAGAAAATAATTACCGCGTTAATTATGAATCCCCGCGACGGTTGTCTAGAATCCACGGAAAAGAATTCTGTCTAAGACAACAACCGAACACGGTCATAGACATAGCCGTCGAACAGAGCCAGTTCGGGTTTGATAGCCATATCGTTCATAATCGAGTCGACCGGAAAGGAAGCGAAGAGGGCGAGGTCGTCGGCTCGTGACGAGCCGTTGGACGCTCGGTACTGGCAAAAAAGTAACGTTAATCAGACACTTGGTATCGCCTCTATTCAGCTCCCGGCGAGCAGAGTGATCTAGCTCGCAGCAGGTTCTCCATGGCAAAAAATCGATGAATGAACCTTCTCTGGAGTGGAATCTCGCGCACCTCTTTGCGCGCCGTGTTCTCGTTACTGCGAGCCACGTATTCGTCGGGTCTGTCGATTTATATGGCGGCTATGTTATTGTAAAATAATCGCCTATTATACCTGTTTTGTCCGTTTAATTCCCGGCTCACGGACACTGAAGGTTGGGAAATGGTACCGGGATTGGTACGTCTTGCGACACAATGGATTTTAAATGCCAATAACGAGACGATGGATACGAACCCTTTGTGAAGCTGTGAAGAATGTTTTGGATGTTTTTAAACTTATTTTTTTAGATTTTAGATCGGAAATGTGAAATATAATTTTGGAGATGGATTTGGAGAGTGTAATTTACTTGTAGTGTTTGAAGAGTTTAGCAGATAGTTATGAAGAGAGGTAGATGTGTATCTTTTAATGTTTGGAGATGGGTAGCATGGAAGTTAGATGTAAGTTCTCATCGTGCGTTAAGTAAAGCGGATGTATCTACGGGGAATAAAATAATTTACTAGGTGGAGTTATTTTATTTTGCATCTGCTGTGGTCAGTCTTGCCATTCATTAAAGTCTGCATCATTATGTGTTAACGTTCAATGGCATGGTAATAGTAATCAATATTTGAATCAGCAAAGGACAGATAAAATCTTCTCTCATTGATTATAGCTATTGTCGTCAATTCGTTAACATTTCTTTCAGACAATTCTTGAAGCGTACTCTTTTTTCCTATTCAAATTTCCTCCACCATTCATGTTTTTTAAATTCTAAAACTGCTCGCATTAATAAGAAATTTTTACATTTATTCCATAACCACTTGTATTAAAATTCCTCCATATCTTTTTCCTTAAAGGGCACATCGCGCCACTGCAGAATCCGCGAATCCGCCATCAAATCAAAGATCGCATTCCACCATAATCCTAGTGCCCCATGATTTACAGCCACTCGGGCAATCTTGATCTACACCGATTTTGCGATCTACTTCTTCCTATCTGCAATCGATAATTAAATCGATGCCAAGTCGAAGATTAAACGAACGCCATGGTCCCGCACCTTTAACAGGGTCGTTTACGTATAGAACATGTGTGCCGTCGATGACGCACTTCCGGCGAACCGAACCCCCATGGTGGCCCCGTGATAATTCCGGGGGATCGAGAAAAGAGCTTCGAGATCCATCCACCGTGACTTCGTGGCCCCGTGACGACCCCGAAGAGATGTTTGCTCTTGTTGCGGTGCTGCACACCGGAGAGACCAGCGGCTTGTGAGAGGAAGAAGAGGAAGCGAAGAAGAAGAAGAGGAGGAGGAAAAATAACAAGAAGAAAATGAGGAAGAGAGAGAGAGGTAGAAAGAAAAGTAGAAGAGAACCGGTAGAAGAAAGCAAAGAGTACGATAAAGGAAAGGAGGAAGAAGAGAAAAGAGAAGGAGGATAAGAAGAAAAAGAGGAGGACGAAGAAGAGAAGAAGAGAATGAGTCTCGATGCAACGCCTAGCCTCCGAAGGAGCTCTCTGGAGTGCCAGAGCACCCGATGGTAGCGGTTCGCTCATCATTGTAATTACTTCGCGAGGATGTACCAGTATATTGGATCATTATCGACCGCTCCATATCTACCACCTAGCCCATAAGTATAGACTTATGCTCCCGGTGCCCCGTAAGAACCCCGTAGCCTCTGCCGGAGGTGCGTATATCTTCGAGATACGAGGTGCCTTCGAGGATATTGGCGCAGTTGTATACTGGGTGGACAAATAACAATTGGCACTTGAAGTAGTTCATTCATTAAGTGAAAATGTTTTTGTCACAATATTTAATGGTGTCCAATATAATTAATTCAGGGTAGGAGCGTCCATCATCCTCGATTTCAATGTCAAGTTCATGCTTCAGTCTCGGGAATCTCACACAAAAACTCATAATTTAAAAATGATTCTATTGACGCCGATCGAAAGCCAAGATTCCAAGGAAGACGTAGGAACAAACCTCATATCGATCGGCCCAAAAATGACTGAGATATGTCATTTCAAAATCGAGAAAGTCAAATTTTTGGGTGACTTCGGCGGGGGGCCTGGGCGGCCACGGGAGCGTAGTGGGTTATAGTTTGAAAATTCGTAACTTGGCTTCTGGTGATCGTAGCGGGGTGTTTTTGGGCTCGTTTTAATCGTGAACATGTCTACTTTAACGTGCTTCTATCGAAAAGATCCGATCTTCATTCGTTTAAGTGCCAGGCTCATTTTTCCGTCTTGGGAACCTCACGCAAAAACTCATCATTTTAAAATGATTCTATTGACGTCGATCGAAAGCCAAGAGTCCAAGGAAGATGTAGAAACAAACTTCATAATGATCGACCCAAAAATGACTGAGATATCTCACTTCAAAGTTGATAAAGTCAAATTTTTGGGTGACTTTGGCGGGGGGCCTGGGCGGGAAGGGGAACGGAGTAGCTTATAGTTTGAAAATTCGTAACTTGGCTTCTGGTGCTCGTATCAGGGTGTTTTTGGGCTCGTTCTGATCGTTAAAGTGTCTACTTTAACGTGTTTCCATCGAAAAGATACGATCTTTATTCGTTTATGCGTTATGGACGGAACTATAAAAAAGGAAAGAAGCCAAATAACACTGTTCGATCAACTTTACAATGCAGACTCGTGAAATCGAGTTATTTCAGGTGGCAATAGTTATTACCCCACCCAGTACATCGAAAGGAGTATACACCTCCAGTATATCGATATCGAGTCACGTATGTCGAAGATACGAGGGCACGTACACGAATGCCGATACTCACACTCGCGAATCTCGATCTTGGCACGTACGAGAGCTAACGACTCGTTCGTACGAGTCTCTGATCAAACAACCGCGACCCGAACAACTTTCTCGGGTGGGGCCGAAACCACTGCTGTCGAAAAGTCCATCGTTGTCCATGGGGAATCCCGGTATGGTGTATGCAGGTGCACGGAAGGGAGAATTATCTGGGACGGCTTAAATTTTAAAATAATTCACATGGATAACGATGTTTGATTAATCGCGGCGCGGATGTAAACTATTTGTTAGATATATCCTGGGCTATGAAAATGTTCGATACATTAATGAACGGTTTACCGTAATTATCGAGGGGAGCAAAGTGATTTATGGAACCGCAGGTGCCATTTATCAATGTTCTCCAATGGTACGTGTCATTTTATTCAGGGCTTTTTCCGCGCGACAGGATACACAGGATGGGTTTCTTGTCGGATGACTTGTTTTGCGAGGATTCTCCAGGGGATTTGTGGGTTTGATGGAAAAATGAAGATTTTTTTTACGATTACACGACGGATAACAGGAGAATTTAAATGAGGCACTGCGTTTTTTTGTAGGTAAATGATAAACGTTTTATAATTGTTTAAATATTCATGGCTATATGTGTAATAGAAACGTGCTGCTATAGTTGGAAGATTTACGAGTGTTTTCTATAATAAATTTCTTGTACTTAAGCCGAAAGGTTACTCAAATATTTATACAATTAATCATGCTACATCTGATATGAAATTTGTTATGCAAAGATACATTTTTCTGGTCGAAACAAAATGTGAAAAATTTAAAAGAAGACCAGAAGAGATAATGATAACTTTCATAGAAGATAATGTTCAGTTTTGAATATTATTTTACGTTTAATATCAGCTTGGAAGTCGTTCTTCGCGGTAGAAACGGCCTTTTGGAATGCCGTAGAAATTCGATAGCGAGCTTGTCAACCCAGCCGATGTGACCGCGAAGAGAGAGATCGCTTCCGCTCGAACGATAATCATCGATACATCTCGATACGTCTCGAAGGATACAGGGCGCCTTCTTTGTCCAAGAGATCTATGGTCTACCTGACTTTTTTCTGTCATGCGGATCCTCGACCTCTCAACGCGCCAACGTCGATAGATTCTCTCGAACGTCGACAATAAAGACTTCATAAAGAAGAATATCTACAATTCACCATATATGAACGACACAATTATTTTGAATAATTTAAATTCTATTATAATAACGTTTCAAAATACAATAAAATTTATTCAACAATCAATCAAAGTACTCAAAATTATTCAACAATTTCCCCTCCAACAAATTATCTTTCCCTACAACCCTCAACACCAAACAAAACCAAACAATCAAAGATAAGCACATCACCAAAAATACATTTAACTTCGCTACCCAAAAATCCGAAAAATAATTCCAACTCAACTCTGTCAAAAACCTATAAGATACACTCAAATAACTCTCCACATCAAATTCAATTTCTAAACCTAACTCGTCCAACCTCTCCATAACTTACCACCGTCTCAATCCCACAACCAACCATCGTATCCATGCGAAAGAAAAACGAGTTAAGAACCCGTCCAAAAATTCCATCCCATCATCGTCCAATCGCAAAAGCCTACCCCGAAATCGATCACCGGTGGATCCTCGAGGCACAAAACGATCTCAACCCAGCAACCGTTAACTCGACTAGGAAAGATCAACGCGTGGAGGACATTCGCCTGAAAGCAGGATCGATCCAGGACGTGCAACGGGAGCCGTCGAGGCAACGGGAGCGTATCGAAAGATGCGCCGTCGATAATCCTTCAGGGTAGGTCGACTTGCATCGTGCACCAGCCTATCGAGGCGATGCCAGTAAACGCGAGCCAAGTTACTCGCTCGGAAGAAGATGAAGAAGAAGAAAGAGGTGCGATAGAAAGAGAAACAGAGAACGAGAAGGAAGAAGATGAGAAAAGAAGAGAAAGGAGCAGAGGAGCGATTTCGCCTCCTTCTTCGTCCTTTCCTTAACCTCTGCCTCGCTTCCTCAGCCGCCTCCGACCTACGTGTAGATGCTCAGGTGTAAAACCGTTGATTGCCACGGCAGTATTTTCTCTTTGCACGGCAGGATGGTAGTAGCGGTGGGCGTGCCGGGCACGACCGTAGGGAGACGGCCAAGGCCTCCTCTCATCGTGCTACCGCGATTATGTTTATTATACTTTGGCACACGCGTGTGCGTACGTGCGAGTACTTACATCTGGCCTCGTCTTTAGACCGGACGCATCATCGCACCTTGTGATAAAACGCTGAGGAGGTTCATGCTGTTGATGTATCGCGGGATGTTTGAAAAGTTTGAGGGGTTGGATCTGTGATGGTGAACTGTACGATGGTAGTTGGAGAGACTTTGATGGTATTGATTTGGAAAGTTTAGTGGGTTTGTGATGGACTTTGGAGATTGGAAGAGGTATGGTGTTGTGAGAGAGATTTTGAGAATTTGGCGAGGGGAAGTTGCAGGTGATTCAAGTTATAGGGTATGTTTGATGATGAGGGGAGGGTCAGACTTGGGGTGAATAAAATTGAAGAAATTCGGTGACGTGGTTTGAACTTTAGTTTGTGAGGAAATTTGGAAATGGGAATTAGAACTCGGTTGTTTGAAGTGGAAGATTGGTTTGAGTGAAGAGGTTTGTTTTTGGGATTGGTTGTTAGAGAGACTCTGTTTTTGGGGAAGTATTGATTTATGTGGCAGTACGTATTGTCGAAGTTTGTAGACTATAATAAATATTTGTAACCTAATGGGGTTTGGAGATGATTGGAAGAGGTATGGTGTTGTGAGAGAGATTTTGAGAATGTGGCGAGGGGACGTTGCAGGTGATTGAAGTTATAGGGTATGTTTGATTATGAGGGGGGGATCAGAGTTGGGTGAATAAAATTGAAGAAAATTGGTGACGTGGTTTGGTCTTTAGCTTGGGAGGAAATTTGGAAATGTGAATTAGGACTCGGTTGTTTGAATTGAAAAATTGCTTTGAGTGAAGAGGTTTGTTTTTAGGGCTGGTTGTTAGGGAGACTCTGTTTTTGGGGAAGTATCGATTTATGTGGCAGTACGTACTGTCGAAGTATGTAGACTGTAAGAAATATTTGTAACTTGGAAAGTATTTATTTGTAATTGTAAAAGTTGATAATTTCGTTGTAATATTCTGAAACGCAGCCTACTATGTTTTGTCACAAAGACCGTCTCCTTTGAAATGATGCGCATTGTGCAACCGCGACATGAATAACCGAAATAGATCGCGCCAAATGTGAAATACCATTGTCCGTATTTCTTTGCACCAAAAAACAACAAATGCATGAGATCCCTCAGGTCACTGGAACCCTGAGGTCATCAGATTTTCATCAAAGACAGCCAAGAACCTAGTCACAACCAAGATAATGATTCTTTCATTCAAAAAACCGCCTCAATTACATCAAAATTAAAAGACTATCAGCATCCTACCAAAAACGCAATTAATCAAGTTAAACCATCCAACCATTGTCATAGATAATCAACTTTCAAACCTGTCCAATCCTTAAAATCTAACAAACTTCAATTGTACCGAAAAGTTCCTGACTATTTGAATTCTCTAATTACATCGTTCTACTCCTGATTTTTGCACGTGCCAAAAAGTGGGAGCCAGTCCGTTAAATGGAATCCATCAAATCGATGCCGATGATAGAAATCTCTTACGGCACTGTCAATGACGCGAGACGCGAAGCGTATATTAGGTTCGAACCCGATACGCTCGGACGTCGAGGATGAGGCTGGCTTAGAATTCCATCGAGGTGGAGCCTTGACATTTCGTGGCCTGGAATCGACCGGCATAATTGATCGGCCTCTGCGGCTCCCATTCGACGAACGAGCATGCTATTCCATTGCGTCTGGTACGGTTACGACGAACTCCGCGCGTACGACCTCGCCAAGCGATGGAACGCGGCCGCCTCGACTTCGTGAACTGGATTCCAGTCTTTCGCGGAACGAGAAAGGAGGAGACCGATTAATTCCTCTATTTCGAAAATTCTAATATATCCTGAGACCAAATTCCATGCTTATAAAAAATTTTGAAAGCTTCTTCTATTGCGGATTGCTTGATTGTTTTGCGGTCAGAACACTTTGGGTTTTTTGGGGGATGATATGGCGATGAAACTGTAACTTTTGAAGAATATTGTTTTAGAATTGATCATGTACTTAGATTCGGTTGATTGAAAAGAGATTTTCTGAGATTTTGATGTGAATCGTAGAAAAAGTCTCATGGTTGAATGGAATGGTATCCAACATTAGCACGTCGAAGGTCATGGAGGTCGCCAGTGAAAGATGGTGTTTAATTCATTAAAAATTTAGCTAAGTAAATTCTTCCCACTTGTTACCTCACACTTCCTACAATCGTACTTATATTCTAATATAAGTCAAAATTAAAAATTCCCACCATCAAACAGACTACCCTCCACCATTACAGCGTGAAACTGTACCTCATCGTCTACAGTAGCAATCACCGAGCTACCAATGTAATTTCCTGCTCTATTCTTTCAGTGAGAATATTCACCGAGTTCTCCGTAAATCTCCAAGAGTGCATGGCACGTAAAAGAAAAAAGGGTGGGCGATTTTCTTTGTGAAAAGAGAAATGTCAGAGCTTCTGCGTAGATGCTAGAGCCACACCTATCATTACCACAAATGGTCGTGCAATTCGTTCTGGTTTAAACAGACGTTCAGCAGGGCAAATGGGGGCTTATGGACTACGACAAACAAATGCCACAAGTGCTGCAATTTTATGTCGTTAACGATAGTCAGGCGTTAAGGTTAAACACGCGTGCGTGAACGCAGCAATGGCGTTCGTCCGTTGGTACGTACTAAAAATTTTATGGTAGTCGCATTTATACGGACACCGATAGCCCCGGTGAGGCCTTGTTTAACAAAGTAATGACTACAATTATTTTACTTTACATTTGCCTCGCGGAGATCGTTGATAACTTGCCCGTGATACTCGCTAGACCCTCATGGCAATTTACCGAAGATAATCGTCGATCAAGAAGAATTACAGCCATCGAATTGTCAGCTACTCGTTTACGTTCAAACTGTATTCTATTTCTTTGGTAGGACGTTGAACGGCTCTTACAGGATGTCGATAAAAGCTCTGACTATTGCTTAATCGTCGTCATCCGCTTTTTTGTTGATTTAGAAGGTCGTGGTATGGAGATCTGATGGATCGATGAAATTATAGGATTTTAATTTGAATTCAATAATGATCGTTACTGATGACAACCTGTTAAAGTGTTTTGTAGGTGAAAATTGCAAATCACTAGAAACACAGGAACTTCAGATTGATATTTAACACTAAAACTACCGACGTTATATCTACTAAAATCAAAATATACTTAATAACGACTTTATAAAAAGGGAAATGGAGAGATAAGGAAGATAATTAATAAACTAATTTTGGTTTTATAAGATAGAAGTGGAATATTTACTTCATGGCTACTCTATTAATTTAGATAATTTTTAGAAAATATTTTGGAATCGGTCTTTTGACCGCTTTGGTAGGTTTAGTGTTAATTTTATCTCAGCCTACTTCTGCACTGTGATGTCATTTTGGAATTACAAAATATATTGGGTATGAAATTAATCGCTTGCCATATAATATGAGTCAAGTCTGAAAAACTTGGATTGAATTACTAAAATAAAAATTTATTACCGATTTCTGATATTCTATGTAAGTGAACGCAATATTAATAGTGTACAACTAACTTTTTGGACTCAATAATATTTTCTACTTAATAGTTTCTGAAAAATTTCAAAACTTCTTACTCCATTTAACTCTTTGAGGCACAGAAATTCCGAAAATAAAATGACCCATGTTGCACATGCATTTTTTTCATCTCTTAATTAAATAAAGTTAGTTTATATTTATTAATAAAGTTGTATAATAATATAAATTTTCGAGGTGGGACAAAAAATGTCCCACCATGCATCTTCACTCATCAAAGAGGTGGGACACTTTTCATCCCACTGTGCCTCAAAGAGTTAACGCATTACGAATGACACATTATTTTAAGGCAAGAGGTCAAAGGTTCTATTCTCAATTCCACAACCCCAGTACAAGTCCTTTACTCATCTAAAATTCTAAATCCTAAGTCAAACAACAGCACTGATTAAAACTGAAACTTCGCAAATAAAGACAATTAATCTTTCTCGCAAATTCTCTCAACAAATCTTCACAAAACATAACAAAAACATTAATATCCTTATACTTGATAAATTGCTACATTGTTCTAAGATGATAGACCGGTTCAATGCACTGCTCCCAAAGCCATAACTTTTCAAATACAAATCAGAATACAAATCGCGAGACAATACGAGCGACACGCGATCCAAGGGAGAAAAACGAACGAGATCTGTCACCCGGAGTCTGAATGGCGTGGAAGGTTGCGTGCAACCACGTCTTCCTCGTAAGATAACAAAGCACACCAACCCTCTGTTTGCCATTGGGGCACGATCCTATGGGAAAACTTGTTCGCGTCGTTCGTGTCGCGGCTAGTCCGATTTACATAAACACGTACTCATTGATTGCCGGGCCCGATTGTCCGGCGTTATTACTTCTACGACCGGTTAACTCCATCGGAGGACCGCAAATAATCATTAGACCCTAATCGTTGCGCTATTCAGCAATCAGAATTTATCCGAAGTTCGTTCAATGTGGGTAGAAATCGTTTTGTTTAGCACGTCGACTGCCATGAGGGTCACTGATGATCGGCGATATTAAATTGAATTAAATTTCATATGACTTTTCAATTGTAATATTTATGATTTTTCTAACGAATTAAATATTTAAATAGTGAGTGAAATCATTTTACGTATTGCACTCACCAAAATGACACGCGAAGGAACCACCGGCGTCAGGAAAACCGTTCTTCTCCGAACCTGAAACAGAAGAGACATCGTTAGATCGAAGAATCGATGGTACGTCAGCGCAGGTGAATGAACAACAAGATCGGTTCGATGCAGATGCACGCACCACCCACGATGTAAACCCTTTCCGTATACTGTCATTAAAGAGACCGCCCTAGATGTCGGATCAAAGGGCCCACATTAAGCGAATGGAAAGATTTTAATCAAATCGACGGAAGAATCAAATGAGATTCGCAAGATCTACGATTCGAAGTCTAACAGGGAATGCATTGATCGAATATTTGAATTTTGTACAGGGAACAATTGCAGTTCCTACTTTTTTAACACTAGATTTCCGGAGGCAATTTGACTCACTCAAAATTTGATTACTATATGTATAATACATTGGTTGTGTTAATTTTTTAACAATAAATCTTACATTTAAACTAATTTGGAACTATTTCTTTACAAAAGATTTTAATTTTCTTGTATGAGTCAAATTTGCTCACTTGAGAAAAATAGGTGTATCAACATCCATAAATCTAGTGTTAAATATAGTTTCACATTTTAAATAATTGGAACAAATGGTGTTCTTGCTATCAACAAGAAAATATTTATTTGCTAAAAAATGCAAAATGGTCATTTATTCTTATAAACTGGCCAAACTTTAATAATTCATGATAAACTGCACTAGAAAGATCTCTTTTATCTCAATCTCGAAGTCCCATTTGATCCAACTTCTGAATTTAACTAACTCTTCTCCTGCAAACATAGAAACTTGTACATCATTTTAAGTACCAGAATAAGAATAATTTACAATTGTTTGCAAAGATGCGAAGTAATTAAAAGTAATTTTTACCCTAAACTACTCTCCGAACATATAACACTAACCCAATTGCACATTTATACAATATTTAAATATCTTACAAATAAACTTTACTTCCTAACTCATTAAAACGACGGATAATTTTTTAAAAATTTGCGCTATAAATCTCCAAAAATATCAGCATGCAATCACGAAAGCCACTTAAAGAAGAAATCCCAGCAAAAAGCTCAACAACCACATTCTGTCGCCGCGATCCATTCGGTAACGCGCAAGAGGGGGTAGCAATTCCAATCACTCGGGGATGGAACGTGTATCGATAGATCGATCGACGAATACCACGTGCTTCGAGGCTGCAGCCGTAGGTGGTAGCCAGGAGCACCACCCACGAAGTAGCTACTTAGCATGCACGACCAGCCAGAGAAGGTACCTACCTACCTATCTGACAAGGTTAACTAATACAGCTTCCCCGATCGCGCGCCAACGTTTTCTTGATTAGAAATACACTGATAAATCTTCGAGAAAGAGATACAAAAGGACAAGCAAAGCACGACCGTGCTGAGATAACCAAATAGGAAGGTGAAGAAAAGCAGCAGCAGCAGGACACCGAAAGAAGAGCGAAGAAGAGGATGGAGAGATATTTTGCAAAGAACAAAAATAGAACGATAGAATCGTATAATTGAAGAGGAAGCAGATGCCAAGAGAAACAGAAGGATGAGAAGAAGAAAAGGCAAAACGTCACAATGAAGCAAATACTGAAGGATGGAAAGAAGCAAGGAGATAGAACGCAATGAGAATAAAATAAAGTAGAATAAGAAGAAGAAGGAACAAAATCATCGTATACCTCTCTCTTCTCTGTAATTGATCGATTTCTACGTACGCGAATGTGAGTGTGTGTGGAGCTACTGTAACGAGATAATTAAATCAATATAATCAGCAATAGAGGCGTGCTGTCGTTGAGGATCGGTTTAATTGGGCGCATGCCTTCGACGATGTTATTATTCCGCCTCGGTAGAGACGGCACACGTCGAGGAACGTCAAAACGCTCGAAACGAGAAAACCTCGCAGCGGGACACCATGCTACTGAGCTTTCCATGAGTTCACGGGGACTTTTTCTTCGGCCGCGTGTTCGAGCCAATTGGAATCCGGAGGTTTAACGGATGCGCAGCATGGGGTGGCTCTGTATGAGCGCGACGGCAATCAAATTGCACGATTACTACTTTCTTGGCGGTTAAACGTCGTGGATCGTTCGGTAGAGCGATGTATTAAGTCATAAATTCGCGATTAAGGAGCTCGCAAGAAGCCGGCTCGAGCTCGCGAGATTACGCGCGGTCTGTTTCTCGGAATGGTCAGCTCTTTTATGGGGACGATGAAGTTGCTTTCGCTTTTCGTTGCGATGGAGATTCGTTCGATTTTGCGCCGTTGAAAGATCGAGAGATATCTTACCTTCGTAACGACCTGGAAGGAAACGGAAACCCCAGTCGAGACTGAACATGTCGATTTTGCGGATTATCTGGACAGGGGATTTTTTCGAGTTGTGTATTTTTATTCACTGTCACTGTGTCATTTCATATATTGCACTTGAGTATCTTAGTTTTAAATTCGTTGGATGATTGTTTAATATTGTTGGAACACTATTTTTTTAGAAGTTAACAAGCTTGAATTTAAAATTCTTTCAGAGTTCTTATCAATTTTGCACAGATCTTCTACGATATTCAATACTGATTTTGTAAGAATCAAGATGTGTATATTTGATTCACTCTTTGGAAGCTCATCTATGCTAAAAATAATTTTTATTTAAAAGTCACCCTTTTCACACTCCACAAAAGTACGATTGCAGTGGCGTTTTATCAAATAACCAAAATACTTCTGCACTCGCTAAATTAACCCCTTGCACTATTTCCACGAGTCTGACTCGTGATGAAAATTTTAGGCCAAACTTGAATATCACGAGTCTGACTCGTATGTTCCCGTGCAGGATTATTAACCCTTTGCGGACGACGGGCGAGTATATCCGCCCTGAGAAAAAAATTGGTTATAGTTTGTCGGTGCATATATAAACGGTTAGAGTTGAAAAATTAAAATATAATCGTTGAAATATTATGTTACAAAGAGTAAATTTCAACTTGTATACATTAACAGACTGTCTTTCCGATGAAAAAGTGTTTTTTCATCGCTAAATAATTGATCGTTTCTCGATATTCAAAAATGCCTCCGTCCGTAAAGGGTTAAATTTAGACTTTGATTCAAATTCATTTGAGTTTCACAGAAGTTCCATTGCGTGAAGTAAATATTAGGGCGTTCGATTTAGGCATCGATTCTTGCGAGTTTACCGATAGTGCAAGGAGTTAATTTCTAACATATCATTCAAAAACCTGACATCAAAAATTCCTCAAAACTTGATTAAATATTTCTAAGATATATCCTGAGAGAAATCAACGTGTCACATGGTCGCAGAAAAGCTTTTTCCCCCGAATAAAATCTCATTCACCGAGAATCTCGCTCACAGGCTTTTTTCACCGAAACGTTTTCAGTATCTCTGCCAGTCTCGCGAGTAATCGTCCCCCGGAGTGGAAAGTCAGTCAGGATTCCAGTCGTTCTTACGAACAGCAAGAGCGTATATATCCGAGAGGCCATAGATTACTGTTTTATACCGCGATGAAACTATCTCTAGGCTAGGTGCGGCCAAGCACGTTTGAATCCGACAAAAACGAGGATGAACGTAGAGGGAGAAAGGAAGAGAAAGAAGGAGTAAATGGGAGAGAGAGAGAAAAAAGAAAAGGGAAAACCACTAGAGATTTCCCTTCGTACATCGTGTCGGCTTCGTGTTGCAGGTACCATTGGCGGTTTCCTTGGTCCGCGGGCTGCCTTCCTTTATCATGATGGTTTTGCCACTTTGCCGCTAGAAAGGAACGATGCACTTACTCGCGGATCATAAAACACGTCGTAACCGTTGTATTTCGCACGATTCTCCGATCTTTCGGATAGTAGGCTGTTTTGTATATACGGCATGAGAAGCGTTTCCCTAGTAGACGAGGCGTGTCGTTGTTTTTAGAAGTGAAAATACAACGGTTAGTGGCTACCGTTTTTCGCACTGGACCAATGGAACGATAATGCGGCTGGTAATGATGCACGGATGCAGAACTTACGGGAATTGCGTGGTCGTTTGAGGTAATACACGGTATTTTGCTGGTCAAGGCACTTGCCTTGAGATCATTTGTTTTTATGGCAACCTAGGAATAGTTAATGTTGGGTGGATTGTTATTAAATTTGAGTGGTGTGTTGTTTGCTATGGTGAAATTTTGAAATAAGTGGTCAAGGTTTGAAGATGTTTGAATATATGTTCGGAGTTACTTTTATGGTCATTATTCAGTATTGTTGTGTTTGAAGTTTCTAAGATGGGGTATTGAGAAATATTTTTTTTAGAGAAACATTTGGGTTTTGAACTTACTTGTTTATATGATATATTATTTAATTGTGTTATTTGTTTGGTGAAGAATTTATATTAGGATTCTGTGGATTTAATTACGATGTTTTTCTGGAAAAACGTTGGGTACAGGGAGAATTCCTCGCTGTCTGTTTGACGAACTGCCTGAAGCGTGAAAGAAACTATTCTCACATTTCTCTATACCGTTTGACCATGAAGAAATAAATCGCACGATTGCTGTGCCGATCGTTCTCTATCTTTTAAAGCATGACTCAGAATCGTATACGTTTACTGTGTAAGGTAACAATCGGCGGGAAGAAACGGTAAAGAATTTTCAAGGAAATCGTAAGCGAAAGTAACATTTCTTCTCTTCAGACGATCCCAGAAAAATAGAGTTTTCCAACATTGACATTCATTGACATTAACACGCCGAGCACCACTAATATTTTAATTAATTTAATCATTTCTATTCAATCAAACTTTTTCCATTAAAATCCCATCTATGCAAAACCGAAATCAGGACACAAGTAAATATACACTCAGTATAACTTCACCCTTTTCCACCGATATTTCAATATCAAATGTGTTAGAAAATTTCCAAATTTCGCAAATTTAATACTAACTGAATTCTCAAATTTCCTTAACGTGTTAACCGAGGAATTAATTTTTGTTCCACTTGTTTCAAATTGGAATATTTTTTTTTACAGTGAGAAGTAATATCATTACATCTAAAGTACTACGTCAGGATTAAACGGATACGAACGACATAAAATGTAATGCGTTCAACATATTACGTTTAAAAATTGTAAGGAAGAAAAAATCGACAAGCTTACTGGAGTTTTCTTTCAGATATGACGGAATTATACGTCACGCCCGGTTAACAGGTTAAAATTGAAACAAAAATTGCAGCTACTAGTAATAATGAGAATAACCATCAAACCTACCTATAAAATTCACAGATACAATCGACACCACAGTGAAGTTCCAAGTATCTTTATAACAGCCTATAACTTGAACTATTTGCATTCCTACAAGACGGAGAAAAGTCTACCCAACAAATTGCATTCGAAAGGAGGAGTAGAAAAATCATGAATGAAGAACAACTCGTTAGTCGCAATAGTTACGTTTGATCGATGGAGGATACAAAAGGCTTCCTGGTGGACCCGGGAAAAGAGAAGCAAGAAGAAGGAGCACGTGGCGTGGGAGTTCGCGGGGATGGAGCGAAGGGAATGAACGAGCACGCGTTGTGGGCGGACCTCAGGGTGGTGGTGGAGGTTAAAGAGGCGGTGTTGGTAGGGGCCACCTGGATAAAACCAGAACTAAGAAGATATGCCGAATCGAATTTACTCTCTGACTGTAAGACAAGACTTTTGTCCTCTTCGACCAATTATTTCGGGTTGTCTTTTTCTGGTGTAATTAAAAATTTTGTAGGATATACGCAAAATCTAATTCAAATCGACATTTAAAGTTTTAAAGTCAAAATTTTAATTTTCTAATGGCGATGATTTTGATGGTTTGATTAGTAATGTATGGATTTAGGTGAGATTTGTAATTGTAAAGGGATGATTTGGGTTTCACGATGATTTTGGATACCGGATTCACAGAGAGATTTAGAGTTTTAAATTTCTCTATGGATAGAAATTTAAAGTTTTAAAATAAAAGATTTAATTTTCCAATGGTGGTGATTTTGATGGTTTAATTAATAATATATAGATTTAGGTGAGATTTGTAATTGTAAAGGGATGATTTGGGTTTCACGATGATTTTTGGATACCGGATTCACAGAGAGATTTAGAGTTTTAAATTTCTCTATGGATAGAAATTTAAAGTTTTAAAATAAAAGATTTAATTTTCCAATGGTAGTGATTTTGATGCTTTGATTAATAATATATAGATTTAGGTGAGATTTATAATTTCAAAGGGATGATTTAGGTTTCAAGGTGGTTTTGGAAATTGGATCCATAGAGAGATTCTCTTAAACGTCCAATTTATAACAAACTTCTGAAGAATCGAGTCAGTAACAAATGTTTCAATCGTTAATTTCTGTTGGTATTCGTCCACTTAAATTTCTCCAGAATTTTGAATACATTAAGTCTTTTAAGACAGCCTACGAATTTTAATTCTATTATCTTTTATAAATTCGCCGGTCACAAAGAATGTCCACTATCACTTCTTTTATAAAAAATTTCACAATAACTCCACAAACATCATAACTTCAAGGTGAAATCAAATACCTCGAAGACTATTCGCGCACCTGCAAATAATGAAACCTACCATCAAGACTTAACAATTTTCCAACAATTAGTATCAGCCCCATTCTACCTTTTCCTCGGCATCGGCAGCAAAAATGGAAAACCATATAACGAATCAAACAGCAGTAAACGTTGTTCACTCTACCATTCGTCCTTGCACAATTTCTACCTCTCTCTCCCCCATCAGTAACTCTACAGAAACAATGATAAAAATACTCGCTGACTCAGTGGCACCCATTATTAAAAAAAAAAAAGAAAAAAGAACCATTCCCATCGAAATGAGCAGCTCCACTTACAACGGTTTCACAAAACCAACTGCAATTCCATATCCACGAGACTTTCCATTCTTCAGCTTTTACGATCTTTCAAGTCATCCTATTTCCACTTACGAAATAAATACCTAGATATAAATTCTTTTCTAATTACCCACCCACTGTAATCTCTTCCGTGTCATATCAATCCTAAGAATTCTCTCTTGCGTTTTGGAATCACATAGGATAACCGTCTCGCTAATTTCACATTTTTTCCCTTCTTCATCGTAGAGTTGAGAACAAGTTGAAACGGAGGTAACGATGCGAACTAACGGAACGATTCTCTAATCACTTTCTCTAGGTGCCCTTTCGAGGCCAGATTTGCATAAGCCCGCCACCACCGTCGACGGTTGATTGCTCGTAATTAGCGACGCGTGGCCCGCGCCCACGTGGGGTCAACGCCGTCGAGGTAGACGTCGCGGACGATACTCGCTAACGAACCGCACTTTAAGGTCATTCGTGAAACATGCGTAACCTACGATTTTCTTACGCACCTACGCTCTTATGAATGCACAGAGGATGTACAGTTACTTGTGAAATTGATAAAGCGATTTTTTTCAAATTTCTTGTATGCTTCAGGTGATCTGCAGGAGGTTGCAATGCGTTTCCTATTTATTGTGTTGGAAGTGGTTATTGAAATTGCACTAGGATTTTGTGAAATTTTTAACGTTCATTTTCATATAGTTATTAAAATTGTGGGGGCATTGTTTTTAATGAATTTGAACATCGTTTGGAGCAAAGGGTAAGAGCTTGTTTGGTTGGCGGTTTGATCGAGGTTTTTGGAATTTATTATTGTTATGTGTTTTTTGAAGAAAAATTTGGAAGTGAATTGCAATTGTATTTTGATAAAATATTAACATTCTACCTTTACACTATGTCTTTCACAGTCGAATTCCTACGTAAATCACCTGTACAATATTTTATCAAAATACAATTGCAATTCACTTCCAAATTTTTCTTTGTTTATTACTAATTTGTTTTTATTAAATGCAGGTGTCTTGTAAAAGTCAGGTGCTATGAATTTTGAATATTACTGAAAAGCTAACAAATTCATCAAGGCAATTATTCTTACACTGAATGAAATTATTTATAAACTTACAATTCTTTCAATTTCCTATGCAAAATATGAAGTATTAAATGTCAAATTTGTCAACTATGTCTAAACATATCAGATTTATATTCAATAATCATGGTAATTAACACAATCAGTTCGTTAAAAGTCTGTGTCTGATCAATCGGGATTATTCTACTTATGCATCGTTTCTTCAAGCGATGTTATACACATTAATTACTCGGTTCAGGTTAAATTTAAATTAATAAGATGTCTACATTCCCTTGATGCAATTGAAGCAACAGTAAGAAACAAATCTTTTCCACTACACTACCCAATCCGCCTGTCAATCGCAAAGTAAATCTTTAATTAACGTTCAACATTAAAGAACAACTTAGACTTTGTCTTATAAGATAACACGTTCCTATTGAAGCTACAAAGCCAAGCAAACTATTTAATTTCAACATTTTATTTACACATTTTAAGCAGTACCTCAAGTCATTCTTTTTCATTTTCTAAACTTGTAATAAATCTGTGTGACTCATTGTACTGGTTATTATCAAATTACTTTTCTTTCATTAATTCTATAGAGTCATTTCTCGTCTATTTGTATGGCATCGACGTCAATTTCCTGCAGGACGGAAATTTTAAGCGTTACGACACGCTTGGTCGGTTTGTCGTAGGAAATAACTAATTACGAATAAGGTACTACGAAATGTGCGCTGAGTGGGATGCCGTGAGTGGGATCCAAAATTTAATCTTTAACCCTTGCGTGGGAATTTAATTTGTCGGCCTGAGTCTACAGAGTGTTTTCATTGACTTTTTATCCGTGACCGTGCGTGCTTAAAACACGTTCGTGTCTCGATAATTATCAGCGAGTTTCATTAGTCGTGGATTTGCATAAATGAAAAGGTTATTATTTATAAAGTTGGATTTTATATGGACATCGTAATAGGAAAGATTTCATTCGAGCTTAGCCTGCAATTTCAACGATGTGATATATCAATTGGATTAATTTCTGCGACCAAATGGATCGCGTTTTTTGTATAACACAGATTTAATAAATTTACGATTCTTTAAATTTCATAGGAAATTGTCGATATCTTGTATTTGCCATGTTTACTGATTTTGAAATATAATTATTTAATTTTTTTTGCCGTGTTAAAATTTTGTAGATATTATTTTCGGATAATTATATAAGATGGATAATTAGTTGTAATGATCACGTAAATTAATAACGAACTACATCACTAATTTTTGGATTATTCCAACTTTGAGAAATTCAATATTAAAGAATTTTCTGTCATCTTTTCCTGCGCTCCATTTTTTAGTCAAAGAAATTTAGCTTGTCATTTAAATATATCAGTTTAATCTTCAAAAATTCCAGCACCATCTCTTAATTTCTACTAATATTATATTTCATTCAGTGAAAATATTTCAATGAGTATTTATTGTAATTTTTTTTTCTGTAATTGACGATTATAATTGTTTATTTATAGAACTGTCTCAAAAGGGAAATTTAATTTTTCAGACTTCCAATCATTTCTTTCAGCTTTCAAATATTTTATCAATTCACATAAGGTGAAGGCTCCATTTAATTCCAAGAAGGAACTAGAATCGTTAAAGGAAATACGGAGCAGGCTGTCGATGACGACGAAGTAATGATGCCCTTTCTCATCGCAGCTAGTATTTACTTAACATCAGTTTACAAAGCACTAAGCGATTATTTTCAATTTAAGATACAGCAGTATTAATAATATACTTGCACGTTACTCGCGATTACCTATCATTTTCCTTTTATTTACGATCGCATTGGGCCGTCGTTTATTCTAGTAATTAAGTCTCTTGGTTGAGATGTATCTTTTACGAGTTACTTGTTTTCCAGCTGTAAGATCCAGTTCGTTTAGTTGGACTAAAATCGTTAATTCAAGTAATCAATTAATTTATAATTATTCAACGTTGCATGAAATTTTGACAATGAAAAATATGCAAAAAAGTAGAGCTGGAGAAGAGACATCGTTTGAAATTAAATTTCACCGAGAATTCTCTTGAGTTTTAAGCAGGAAATGCTCAACGAAATGAAGTAAATTAATTAAATGCGAATATTACCAAATGCATACAAACTTAATTAGGTTAATATAATAATCTTTTAAAATCTTGCACGACTGTCCTCATTCTACCCAAATGGAGATCACGGTCACATGAGACTTCATAAAATAATTATGATCCCAACAATTTAAATAATTCATTATCCTTTCATTTATCATGAGAAGATCTGAAATAATTTCACATCACACTACCATCAATTAACGACCACCGCTCCAAAATCCATCCTCATAAGTTCAAGTGACATTTACCATATAAGTTATCCAAACCGACAATCTCACAGGAAAGAAGCATTGCTATATCTTCACAATAAAAACCACCACTCCAATTGTCTCCAAAATTCTTCCAACACTCAAAAACCCTCTCAAATCTCTCTTCACCATCAAAACACCTATAAGATCAATAACTCAAAGACATCTGAAAAAATGCCCACCATAGTAAACATAGAGCGCGAATAAAGTTGTCCCAGTAAGACGTTAAAATTATTTGCACATAAGATAAAATCGCGCAACATCAACGATCCCGCCGGGTCCACGATCGAACGTAACACGACGATGTAAAGATCAAATCGATACGTCGTTACAGCATGTCACGAGGTTACACAGCGCGCCGCGATGCACGCGTCCGCATCAGATGCACTCACTGCACTTCCCCACACATGCACACGCGTGTCGCACAGTTACGTACACGCACCGTGCATTCACCAAGAGAGATCGCTTCGAGAGCGAGAGGTTTCTATCGAACTGTGTCAAGGTTTCACAAAAGCACCAGACACCGCGTCTCTCCGCCACCACCCTCCGTTGCACCGTCCACTGCACCGTGGGTGCATTATTATATTTTCCACTGATGTATCGATCTATGTTTTTTTCGAAATAAAGTCAAAGAGGAGTAAAAGCACGACGACAGACGACGACAGACGTCGACGCGATTCTTGGAGCAGAGTCGACCACGAAGTAGAGTCGTCGGGGCTCTAGGTACCGCTGGAAGGGGTCTGCGCGATGTCTCGGAGCCTTCAAGAGTTGGAAGGGGATAAGGTCGAAGGTCAGGGCTATGCCGTACGACCCGTGACCCATGACCCTCTCGATCCCTCCGACCCGGTCGACCCTCCGCTCTCTCCCTTCGCTTCTTTCTATCTGTTCTTTCTTCTTCGGCATCGTCTTCTTCTTCTCAGGCGACTTCTTTCTTAGATCCTCGATTCTGTTGCTTGATGCAGAGAGAATCTTGTTTCTCTTTGTTTGTAATATTGTTTTTTGATCATTGATGGGGGTGAGAGTAGTGTGAAAGATTGGGAAATTTGGTTGAGGTTGATGAAAGGGTGTTCATTTTTGGGAGAGTTGATTTTGGACGTTGATAGGAGGGAATACATTTTTGGAGGAGATGAGGATGTTTTTCTTTTAAGATAAAAGGTATTTTTAAGTGAGAAATATTGTAGGGGTGGATGAAGGAGTGTTGATTTTTGGGGTGGTGATTTTGAGAGTAATTTTGGGAATTGATAGGGGTTGGAGCGAATGAATTTTTATAGTTGTGAAAAAGAGGAATATTTTGTTTAACCCTTTTAGTGCCGAGCGAAAAATTGATGGAATTAATAACAAATGTAATTGTGAATGAAATGAATTGTCGTTTGGCGATAGTTGAGATAGAACACGCAATATAGAGCATAAACTGTGTGTTTACAATTATCTATCATATAATTACTAATATTGTATTGGAACGTGAATATTAACCCTTCGATATCCAGTGTTAACACTATTGCTAACGACGATATATCGTCGTTCGGCACTAAAAGGGTTAAAGATGCATTGTTTATTGTTTTATTGACTCTTCCATTTGTCAATATCAGGAGGATAAGTTTTAACTACTTGTAGAATAACTTGTTCACTCTTCTCTCAATTTGTTGATAATAATTTAGTAGTGTTCGTCACCATGGTATACTTATTTTTCTGATGATAGGGGTAGCTACCAGTATTCTTATTGTTTTGAGACTTATATTCAAGTTCAAAGGTCCCGCATTATTTGGATGAAACTTAGACGAAGAACTTAAAACTGTAGATTGTTCCAAACATTAAAATAAGAGTTTCAAATTTTTCACAGAGATTTGAAGTAGTTGAAAATTATTCCTATTTCACAGTCTTCCTCGAAGACGCAATCTGAGATATTCAAATGCACAAAGTGACTATGGGAACAGAAATATATCTGCAACCGAGGTGAGTAGAGAGGCAGCCATCTTTCCTCTTCTTCTTGTCTTCGTGACTGTACTTCTTTTTCGAGGTGACCGTTCTCCGTGACATTCCTGACTTCTGGAAAAATGGCGAAACGTGATCCTTCCTCTCTCAGTGAAAATCTTCTGCACTCCGCCTTTTTCGTCGTCTTTCAGGCTCAGGGAGGATAAAGTAAACGAGAAATTCAACTTGAAATTCCAACGACGGCAATATTTTGCAATTGTTATAATACAACGTCTTTCATTTGACCTTTCAATCGATGACTTCAAAGAATTTATTATATTTGTATTTACATAGCAATGAATAATTATTCCACGCTACCGACGAATCGAAATTTCATGAGGAAATTTGTTACGTTAAATACCAAAGTGTAGCATCCATTTTTTCAATATTAATTTCCATTGTAGATGTATAATTATTGGAAGAGTAAATTTACTTTTGTTAAAAATTACAATTAAAACGGCAAATCGAGTGATGGACATTTATTTTCTTTTACAGTGAAAGGGAAGCTTAGCTTTGAGAAAATGTCAAGTCAATGCAGAGAATGATTATCAAGGTGAATTAATAGTACACCTTTTTGTTTAATCGGAGAGTTATCCATAATGCTAGTGTTTTATTTATCCAGTGTAAGTTTAAATACGAATGACCTTAAGTTCGCGAAATCCGCCGTGGTAAATGTATCAATTATTAATAGATTCGTTCAAAATTCATAACGCATGGCCACACACATAAACGTATTCTCTGTATTGGAGAACAATAAATTATAAATGGAATTGTTATCAAAGTATTCGTGTATCTGATTAAACGGAATAAGCTGAGAAAATTCTGTCATTTTCATTTACCTTTCAAAACTAACTCGTTCGACTTGATACATGATAATCGTGGAATATCAACGAGGTAGGCAATAAACAACGTATTTAACATAATGATCAAACCAAAAATACATTGCTACCTAATCTTTAAGACCACTCCACTTGCCAATTTCTTAGACATTTCTTCCCTTCGTCAAATTACTTCCCCATCAACGACAAAAAATTAAAACTACTTAAAGTATATAAACCATCCTTAACCCCTTGCCGTACAATAACGAGTGCTACTCGTGACGCGATAATTGGAATAGTCAATTTTGAAATGCTTCAGAAATTATTTGATTACAAATATCAGTGGGTCCTGATAAAATAAAATAAACTCTACGCTATTCAATATTACGTTAAGTAATTTTCTCTTACCGAAATTAGGGACTAAATTGTTATTATAGTAATTAATTCAGAGTCATTGCACATTTAATCACAAAAGAAATGGCACCGCAAGGGGTTAAACAATCATTCCTCCATCTGCCTTTAACATCCACGTTCTTTCACTTCTAATTACTCTCACTCTCAATTAAAATTCTCAACTTCTTAAATTAAACAATTCTTAACTCTTCCACAATTCATCTTCACATCCCCCACAAACATCCACGCATCTCCCCATATTCAAAAATATCCCACCAGTCTCAAAGCCACGAACAGACACCATTATACTCACGAAAAAGTAACAAAGAAGACGAAAGCCACGAGTTTAAATTTAAAGAAACGAGTTTGGGTGTTCTACGCAGAAAAGCATCGCGGTTAGGAAATGCGATATTTTTTCAACGATCAGAGAGGGATCAGGGCCGTGTCGCGGCACGACAGCAGGCACGGCTCTGTGTCCGTTCGTTTAAGAGCGTTTCAGTGTCCGGGCGCATATATGAAAGTGAGCCACTTAATATGGATGTGTGCGGAAGACCCGCATCGGACCTCTGAACCATGACCCCTGCATCGGGACCATCAGCAGCGGCCTACCCGGCTGCCTCGAACGCTCGAAAAATTTCACATTACGCGCCTGAATATTGCCAATTACTCTCTACGTATTTGATGCATCATCATTTCGCGGCTACCACTTCCATGTTGATGGTGTAATTGTAAACTGTCCGGGTTCAAGGTTATTTAATGATCTCTCGCTTGTTTCTTTTCCTTTTGTTTCTTTTGGCTTTAATTGATGCAATGCGATTGTGTTGGAGTTATGGTTTTAGATAGGTGAGAGATCATTGAGATTTTTTATTGTGGTGTAGGGTATCAGGGTGAAAGGTCATTGTGTGGGTGCTTATGTCATTTATTATATGTATTTATTAGATGTGCGATATATTTAGAAAGATGTAGGTGTTGTAGAAGAATGAATATTGTAGGGTGAGCATAGGGGAGGTTTAGGGGTAATACATGGATTTAATTGTTGGAAAGTACTGATGTTGGATATTGTAATGAGTTTTCTTATCAATGATTTTTATAAATAAATTTTTCAAAGAATTTTGATTGCGTGAAAACTGAACAATTAACCTGTTAACCGGGCGTGACGTATAATTCCGTCATATCTGAAAGAAAACTGCAGTAAGCTTGTCGATTTTTTCTTTCTTAAAATTTTTAAACGTAATATGTTGAACGCATTACATTTTATGTCGTTCGTATCCGTTTAATTCTGACGTAGTACTTTAGATGTAATGATATTACTTCTCACTGTAAAAAAATATATTCCAATTTGAAACAAGTTGAACAAAAATTAATTCCCCGGTTAACAGGTTAAGATTTTATTAGTCTTTTTTGTTTAAAGTTTATGTAACGCATGAATGCAAGGATTCTAAGTTCAGTAGATAATTTTGGAGTTGTGCCTTTTTCTCTTTTAAAGTGGATCTCTTAGATAATTGAAGAAAGTTGAACCTTTGAACTCGACCTGTCCTAACATCATCGACGATGAGTTTAAGGCGCTGATAGGGAGACCGATAAGTTTCCCACTATTCGCATGACCACGGCCAATTATGATTTATGTATTCATTAAATTAGCGTGACACTTTCGAGTGTCTTTCGTTTCGTTTGAACGCGAAATCAATTGATACATCTTGCTGATAACTGTTTTGCCACTACGACCACGAACGTAGGTAGCACGTTACGTAAGTGCAAATAGTAACATTTGTTTGGCTAAACTGTACAACTAGAATTTGATATAAATACTTTAAAATAAGCTACCTAAATTTCAAAATGTTAAAAAACTCAAAATTCATTACCAAACACAGATATTATTGATTTAATTACCAAGTGAATTATCTACCTCAATTTCTTCTTATAATAAAACATTTTCCATCTTACAAATAATTTCATCTCCACACATTTGTAACTTTTGCCCATGAAAAAAAAAAATACTTGAACAAAGAAAGAGAGTGTTCACGGAAATCTGCACACCGAGATACAGCGGGCCCGATAAATGAACGCACACAAGGGTTCCTAAAAAGCAGACACGTGTAATTTCTGCAGTTGCGATCTGGCCGCATTTCGCCGACCGTATGGGTTTTGGACAAAGGTCATCGTGGATCACGCGTTCGCCATGGTGGGAACTCGCGACGTGACCGGCCCGATCGTTCGCCAACCTTCAAGCCGCCTCTCCGTTCTCTCTCTTTCCTCCTTCGAGTGCAGATTCTTGACGTAGATTAAGTTCTGAATGCGCTTTAATCGTTTCCGCTACCTACGCGAGACTGTCTTTTTTTATCAGAAAATCGTGGAGGCTGAATGGCTTAATCTTTTCGACTTCTCTCCGGCAGGAAATGTCCACGCTTCCGTCGAAAGTTTGACCTCCGAACTGACGAAAGAAACGGCGAACTTTTTCTGCGATCGTTATCTCTGCGTTGAAACTTTAAGAAAATATGAAACGAATTGAGAGAATATCTTAACACTTAAATGAAGAAGGTAGTCAAAATGACTTGCCCTGAATTTTTCGTAAATGAGATTTCTAATGCTGTTAGTCATTAGATTAAAAAGTAAATTAAATTTTACAAGATAGCCGTGTAATATTTAATTTACGATTTGTCTAGATTCTTATAAAAAATTGGGAACCAGTTATTTCGATCGCTTTGGTACTTGTAGTCTTTAAAAAATTTGTTCCTCGTTCAAACAAATGTTTATGACAAAGCAGCAACTGCTTAATTAAACTAGTCATCTCTGTAATTAAATAACACAGTATTGTATCGATTACTGCGAATCATCTTTCGATCGCAATTTTCCAAATATTATTCCTTAACTCTTTGTAATCCAAATTTTCCATGGTATCCAAAAATAGAATATTAAATAATAGATAGAATCTGATTTTCAAACAATTAATTGTAAAGAATTTCATAATTTTCACAAGCTATATTATAATAATTGGCAAAGTTGACTTTGAAGTATCGAACCTTAGATGAGTCTTGCGTTACCTCAACGCCACGGGGTCCCATAGAGTGTTAAGCAGTCTCCAACAAAGAATTCCAATTTTAAAACGTCGAACAAACACAGAGAACTCAAAGTACACGCGTAGACTTACAAAGAAGCAATGATTTTCTCGTTGAAATTCAAACGCGCGACGAAAAGAGGGTGGGAAAGTAGTTCGAGTCAGTTTGTGGTCAGCCGTGTTACCACACGTAAAGTCTCATCGTTCTCGGTATTTCGACGTCTCTCAAATTCGTCTCTTTTCATCGAACAACCAAGTATTTTTCCCAAATAATCATCGACTCGAATGGACGGTCTCACCGCAGCGTTTATTTTATTGGACCAAGAGCAAACGCAAATTGCATCGCCATGGAATAAACCGACCACAGCCTCGTACGAAATCAGCGTATATTCCCTTCACGAAATCTCCATGAGAAATATTTCTCACGATCTCGACAGGAACGCAAATAAAATACCTATAATATCCGTAAGGATACCGCTTGCAAAATGGGCGAAGAAAAATATGAAACATCGTCTTCTAATTTAAAATCTCAGCCCATTAACGAAGCAACGAGAGTTGATTATAAATCTTCATACGGCGTCGTTATTCCGACCCAATTAATAAATTCCTATAAATACAGGAAAAAGGAGAAGGAGCGTGCAGAAAAGTCACTCCAACAGCGATTCGCAAAGTATTCCACACGCACTGAGCTCACGCAGCGTTGACATTCGTGCGTTCCCTGATCTCGTTGATTTCTCAGCACGAAAGGACGAAGAGGTCGAAATAAAGTGGATATGATCAAAAAAAAAAGGGAAATGGAAAGAAATGAAGAAGAAGAATCCAAGAACACCAAGGAACTGGAGAACGGAGACTGGAAGAGGAATGAAACAGGGGGAGGTTGAGCTAAGAAAGATTTCGATAAACAGATACGACATCGATATTTATCGTACACGGAGTCCCGTGTACAAGTTAAAGCCGCGGTCTCTCGTTAATCATAAGTGAGAGCTACCAAGTAAGCGCGCCGACTCTACGAATTGATGATTCCTAATTAAGGCCCAGCGGCGCAATTAATGAGAGGCGCTCCTTTAATTGCCGCGATCAATAAAAGATGGGAGGCCCCATGAGCCGCACGGTGTCGCCCGATAAATGTTTTCGTGCTACCGTATGTGTATACGTGCACCGTCGATCGATTTGAAACACCATGGCCAGCGTTTCGGCTTAGCACCGAATACCCATGGTAGAAGCCATTGAAATTTCACGATTCGACTTCCGCTTGCACATTAATTGCTGTTACGAGCCTCTGTGTAACTTGGTGCTGCACCTGATTCGAGAAAACGATAAGGATATGCATTTTTACTTGCGATCGTATGTCCCGGAGGTTTTTTGTAATATGAGAAATTTCGGATTTAAGAAGGAAGAATGTCTGTTTTCGGCGAATCCTGATGGATGTTGAAGGTTGAGGGTACGGAGGGTGAATGGATGTGAAACAAATTTCCTGTTTCGCATGGAAAGAAATTGAGCGATCGTGGCGAATCGAGCAGATGAGATGTAAATTAAGAAGTAATTTTTAGTTAATAAATGAAGTGTAATTATAGTGGTTGGAATTAATGATGTTCGTTTATGTATGATGGGAAAATGAGAGGATATTGTTTTTTTTTATGTTCAATTAAATAGGTAAAGGTTTGTAGGATAATATGAGAGAATGCACAGTAGTAGGGAAGAAAGACTTGCGCGTGAATTAATAACGTTTTGAGATTGAAATTATTTTTCCAATTTGATGTCAGTTAATTGAAACTTAATTGAGTAATATTCTCAACTGGTTTTTGGATTTTAATGATATTATTTAAAGTTGGGAATTTTAATGATATGTACATCAGTATGGTGTTTTTAATTTATATTGCTGTTAGAGACATTATCATGGCGAACAGGTTGAATGTCAGAATGGTGACATATAATCAAAGGATTAATTAAAATATACCTAGTAATTATTAATTCAAAAATTTAAGATAATTTCAATAAAAACTCATCATCGACACTTTTCATCTCTCAAAGTTCAATCGCAAATAATTGAATTACAAAGTGATGATCCCGATTAAATGAAAAATATTCGTATTATTTACTTAGACACGATCAAATTGAAACCGATAATTACAAAGATCAATGCTGCAAAAAATATGTAATTAGAATTGAAATAATCAACACAATTATTGATAATTGATGCTCGTTCTAATTGGCGGCGACGTTATTAAAAAGGTACAGCTTTCTCAGCGATCGACAGTTATAATCCCAAAGTAATTTAAGTAATTAATACTGTAATTGTCAAAATGGAGCGTCCCAAACGTGCACGCATTAATTAAGTGGCCTCCAGACGTATAAAACACCCATGAAATATGTATAAGTGTATCAAGTATAAGAGAGATCGGCCGTATTTGCCCCTGAAACTTCTCAATTTGACTTCCGTCTCGGCAGCTCGGTAATTGCAATTCCTTAAGAGGCCAGACGAAGACACCGTCGCCTCGCGGTACTCTCGGCTCGCGCTTTCTTAATTGGATCGCGATAGAACGAACCGTAAATACACAAGATTAACCTGCGTTCGCGAACATGTAAGGCATCATTTCGAGCAACGATAATTCCGTATTTCTAAAACGGCAATTAACGGATAGAAGTGCTGCAAAAAGTATTATCACAATAAGTTAAATATCTCTTTTGTTAGGGGAGTTACGAGAACTGTTAACCCCTTCTCCTACAATAACAAGTCATGAAGTAAATGGGATAGGAAATTTTCAAGTTTTCCAAAATCTATTAACACTTTGAACGCCACCGGTATTTCGCTAGATTCATCATTTCTGCTGAAGTGGAACTTTTTCTATTAAATTCGTATTTTTGCAAAGCAGAAACTTTAAAGATACAGATAGATAGATATTCGGCAGACCTTTATCTTTTTAATGTCAATATTTAAATATTTAATATATTTGAGATATATCTGAATTCAATAGCGCCGGTCACCGGTGACCTCCATGGCAGTCAAAGTGTTAAATTGAAAATATTCATGAGACACGATGCGATAATATTATTTCTATAACATTAATATCACGTTAAATTATAGGTATATCAAGAATCACAGATTTGTATTTTCGAAATTAAATTTAGGAGGCATTTTTTAAAAACTTAATTTAATTTTAATTCAGCGGAGGCAGTTCGCTATAATGAAATAAATCGTAGTGCAAGGGGTCAAAAACAGTTGTTCATATTTTTATGAATTATCTCTTATATACTAATAATTGAAAGTTCTAGTGTTAAATGAGAATTTAAGAAAAATCTTTAACGTGTCACAAGAATATCGCTTGACTATTTTGCACGGCAGTAACTTGTAAATTTTATCCTCTACTAGTATACTAGTACTGGTAGACTTAAATTAGACTAATATACTATACAGTAAACCAACAAGTTATAATTTGTTACTTTTCAATTCCTAATATTACTATCACATTCTACTGTAATCCTCAACATCCAATAGTCTCTGGAGTATCTCCAGAGAACAATACCATCAAGATCAGCACAGACTGGATAATTTGAAGATTGTATTCGATACTTCGCGACTTCAGGAGCGTTCTCCACAGACATGGATCACAGTAACGTGGAGTATCTATTATTCCAGCGGACACCGCATTGAGAATTTCAAATCGTCGGCGAATCTAGACACTAGAGAGATGGGAGGGCATCGTCTGGAACTTGGTAGCAGGACAGGTCGGCTTCTTTTTTGACGAGAGGGGACCTGGCGAATCGAGACGAATAAATTCCAGCCGTGACAAAAGGAGAACGCTCTTATACGAACCTAATAGCCTCTGTTGGCTACCGCGGGGGACACACACGCCGAATCTGTATTCCCTTCTCCTGGAACCTCGACGAAATAACGACCCGACGTTTCTACCTCCGGACTCGGCCTTCAATCTGGCAAAGTCCGGACCCTGTGCAGGTGGTAGGTTCTCCTTTAAAAAGTGCGGGTTCTACTGTCCATAATTTACTAGATAATGCTAATAAAAGTACGTAAATCTCTGACTTCTCTCTCCCTTTCCTTCGATCAATTCGTGTTTATAACCTGGAGAACGTTTCAAGGTAATCGTTCATGGTGGAGGTTGAAATAAACAATTAGATGTGATAAAAATGCACAATTCTGCGGCACTGCTTCATTCTGTAGTTCACGTTTGTACTTAGGAAAACGTTTTACGATATTGATCATTATTATAAATATTTGTCTCTCTCTCCCTCGATCAATTCATGTCTGCAACCTGGAGAACGTTTTATGGTGATCTTTCATGCTGGGGGATGAAATAAACAAGTAGATTTGATAAAAATGGACAATTCTCTGATACTATTTCATTCAGAAATTCAAGCTTATACTTAGGAGAACGTTTTACGGTATTGATCACTACTATAAATTTTTCTGTCATTTAAAACCACCCCTCCCCCTCTTTGTTATTATTTTTTATTTGCCGAGATTAATAAACAGAGCACGACGAGAGTGACAATGATGAATTAAAAATGTTTAATATCTACTTAATATTTCTTTGTAAAGTCAGAATAATGTCTTTGACCCGATGCTTTGACTTTTGTTCACATTTGGTAAATAAGTTGAAAAGGATACGTGTCAGGCTTACAATTAAATAGAAATACAAGCTTGAACGAGCGAGTTTATACGATGAAGTTCGAAGGGCCCGACCGGCGTGGTCTGTAGGGCTCGGTCGTCGATGTAAATGAAAAATGTAAATTGGTCCGATTGCCCTTACCGATCGCGGCCTTTCGGCCCGAGGGACCTCTGTCCGTGAGTGGAAAAAAGATCTAAAACGTTTTACGCGGCTCCGGCCAGGGTAGGAGGCGGGCAAGAGAAAAAGAGGGAGATGCAGCCTTTCGCTAGACTGAAGAGACAATGCCATTGTTTTTAGACTTCAAAGGGACCTGGCCGCTCGCGAACTGGGCCTTTGCTCTCGCCGTCGCTCCTAAATTCTTCTACGTCAAGCCACGGTCCCCGTAACCGCGAATCCTTCTCCTCTTCCTTCCTTCCTTCCCTCCCTCCTTCCTACCTTCCTTCCTTCCGTCCTTCCTCTTTACTTTCTTTTCTTCTTTCTCCTCTTTCTCCTCCTTCTAGCCCTTGCATTATGTACGAACAGTGCCCAAAGGGACGTTCGTTAACCCTTTGCGAATGGGACGTTGTAGATCTGCGAATGCTTTACGTCCTCGTTCTGGGTGGATTTTAATCAGTTTCCTTAATTGGCTGGCGATGGAACAATGAGAGAAACTACTGGTTATGATAGAAATTCTAATTATTCTGAGGGTTTTTATCTCTTGCTGAGTTTCGAACGAGTTAATCGAAGAAGTAACACTCTCTGTCTCTATATTGAGCTATACTTAAACTCGTTTTTTGTAATGTTTTGAGAATTTGGCAACGATTTAGAAAGAAAATTCTTTGGGAGGTAATAGTAGTGGTTGTAGATATTTCGGTTATCTGCTGCACCAAATGTGAAAAATTTTAGGAAATTTATTTCCTTCAGTTGATTAAATTAATAGAATGTTGGTTCACCTACATGAAAAAAAAATTGAAGAACAAATCATTTACTAGATGTATTTGCAAAGATCAAACAAATTCAACGCTTAAACACGTGTCTTCCACCCCTATGTCAACATCAAACGTACAAACAACCCCTAACCATTAAAACCAAGCATATAAAACTCACCACCCACAACGACTGCCTTGAAAAACAATTCCACAATTATACTTGTCCTCTTCCTTTTCAAAATAAACCTACGTTTCTCTAAAAATTGCAATTTCTACTTTCTTACCACCTACACAAACTCTGATCTTTCAACTAAGCTAAGAAATACGCCTGTTACAATTCTCCCTCCCCCATCCTTCAACTCTAAATCAACACCTCAGATCAGAGGTCAAACAAATAAAAAAACTACCCATAAAGAAGTAATCACGTAAAAGGGCACCCCTGTAAGCACAATCTTCCCATCTTCCTTCGCAGACCGGTAGAAACAGGAGCAACGGAAATGCAGCAGCCAGAGAGGAAACGCGAGGAAGAAGAGGGAAAAAGAGGAACGCGAAATGCACCGAGAGAAAGAGTACAAGCGCACTTTGATGCACATCCGCAGAAGCCGGCGGGCAGAAGCGCGGTAATTGCTGCGCTGGCACGGCCTTCGCTCCAATAAGCCATACCATATGCTCCTTCCAGGGCCATGGTGTGGTGCAGAAGGCCCGCTTTCGCTCGCTCGTTTCCACAGCCTAAGCTCGGCCTTATGCCGCGTAGGAGCACTCGCGCGTATGTAAATGCGTATTGTCTTACTTCGCCGATAAAAAGACCTCCGCCGCGCGCCGGCTGCATTACCGGGGCCCGCAGTATATTAGCCCTTTGATTTATGCCGGATCGCCATATAAGCCCTACAATGTCTCGGCGAGCGGGCCGTATATACTCGCTTGTTTCAATCGCAACCTGGGACCCTGATGCCCCCGCGAGTGGGCGGTAAGTCCGTATTTTAGAAAATTTACAGAACATGTTCTTGTATTTTGTCAATTGTCGGAGTCCATTGAGAAATGAGGAGTTTGAGAAGATAATTGTGATATTACTTGGATATGTTTATCGGTATTTATCTTATTAACACTAGATTTATAGTAGTTAAATCTTACTTATTTAAATACGTTGAAAAAAGAAGGATCAAGCGGCTAAAAGTACGGCCAGTTAATTAATTTGTGTATTATAAAATACACGTGAATATTTGCTGCACTGATTCTGTATTTTGAGAAATATTTTTTAAGAAGTTGATACCCGTCAATTTGACTGTTTTCGTGGATCTAGTGTTAAAAAGATTTTTTATTTGATTTTGGATGGGGTAGGTTTTGGGTCGTTGAACTTTGGAACAGACTAGTGGAATGAGTTACAGAACATTGACCTTTAGTGGAGGTTAGTTTCATTAAGTTCTAGGGTACTGAATTTCATCAATGATCATCTTGGTTAGATGTTAGAAGACTAAACTTTATCGCAAAATGATTAGATCAAATTCTAAGACATTAATCTTCAGGATGCAACGATGTAGTTAGATTCTGTGGCACTGAACTTCAGCACAGTTCATGTAGCTGAGGAAACAAAGTAAAACTTCAGCTAACAATAATTGAACCGTGTCCTAGGACGCCTAACTTGAGTGCAACATGCTTTAATTATCTCTTAGAACACTTAATTTCATCATACACCACCTGGACCAAGTCACAGAACACCTAATTCAGCCATACACTATCTAGACCAGATTCAGAATGCATATAAGTGCACGTTCTAGTTTTCGTATAGATAGAATTCTCTCGTGTAAACTTTGCACCACGAAAATCGGTGTTGAAACAATAGCATGCTGAGGGGAAAGTGTCTTGACCTAAAGTAGCTCGAAATGGTGAAGTAAATGCAGCTTTCGTTATCTTAGGGCATTCTACTGGTACAATTGCCGGCAAGCAGTGTGCTGAGCAAATCAGTGGAAAAATCCTTATCTAACTAATTTAAGAGCAGCAGTTTTCTTTGCTTTCCAAGGCGGATCTACGCCGTTCTTGGCGTCCAATATGGTCGTGAACGAACTGGCGAACAATGCCGGACAATAATGCTCAGTGCTCTATTTGCATGTTCGCGAGAATATCAGAGGATTCGCATCGTGCAATTAATAAATTTGTCGGCCTCCTGAATTATTCATCCGCCACGGTGCTCGAGTTCAGTTCTCTCCTATTCCTTCTTTTTTTTCTAACAGATCTCTACCTTGAAAGAATCATCTATTTCATGGCAGAAAGTCTGTATAAATATAAGACAACATTACCATCACGATAACATCCCTTAAAATTCACCTAACACCCAGAAGACGCAATATTCTGAAAACAACATCATCCCTTCCAACCGGATATTAAAAAATACCAACACCTATCAATCAAAAATTCTTCAATCCTTGAAAAACAAATCCAAAATTGCAAAAATAAATTTCCTTATTATGCAATAATAAGGAAACATTACCGTTACTATAACATCCCTTAAAATTCTCCTAACACCCAGAAGATTCAATATTCTGAAAACAACATCATCCCTTCCAACCAGATATTAAAAAATACCAACACCTATCAATCAAAAATTCTTCAATTCTTGAACAACAAATCCAAAAATGCAAAAATTAATTTCCTTATCATGCAATAATAAGGAAACATTACCGTTACTATAACATCCCTTAAAATTCTCCTAATACCCAGAAGACTCAATACTCTGAAAACAACATCATCCCTTCCAACCAGATATTAAAAAATACCACGTATCATTCGAAAATTCTTCGCTCATTCAAAAACAAATTAAAAATTGCAAAAATTAATTTCCTTATCATCCAATAATGTAAAGAGGAAATACACCGATCGAAAGCATTCAGGCGAAGGGTTGCACTGACACAACCAACGAAATCTTACAGATTCCAGAGTAGCCCGGCTGTAAATTATTGCAGGACGTGTCGAACGTTTCGCTGGACGCATCCATGCTTTTTCATTCGTCCGAACCCTCGGTTGGATCGAAGAAAGAAGAGAGGGACTCGGTAGCCAGGTTCTCGTGCGGCAACCAAAGTTAGCGGCGGTCCGGTCGTCGGCGTCTTCCACGACCGGTAGCCTCCTGGGGACCTCGTTATCGGTACGATGTTGATATATGGCGTGCATTGCTCCTCCATCCACGCCCTGCACGCTTCCTCGGTGCTCTCTTTGCCCGACTCTGCCGAGTGGTCCTTGTTACACACAACACAGATCCCGTCCGGTCTCTCTCCTCTTGGCTTCGGATATTCAGCCCATTGTTCGGACCGCCCTCTGTGCCGCGGCCCGATGCCGGCCGTTCATGCGATACTGTCTTATTATAAGGCGGCAATATCGAGGCCCTCTTGTCTCACACTTGTAGACATGCCGCAAACGTTCTTTATTCTAGCAGCCATGGGGTCGTCGAAAGGAAAAAGCCGCGCGGCTCTCAACCCAGGAAGGAGATCCACGTTGGAGGTTGCAACTTTGGGATGTTGTAAATTTTACTAGCTATTGAGACTCGAATACGTCGAGGGTGTTTGATTTTGGGGGCTGGTGGAATGGATTTTTTGGAGGAAGGGGTGGAAAATTTAATTTTTATGATGGATGAGGGATTCGAGGAGATTTAATCTTGGATTTTGGGAGGGATGACGTTGAAGGGTTGTTAGTTCTTTAGATGTATTCTTCAAGTGGAAGGAAGTAGGGTAGTCGATATTTTTGGGGTGTTTATGGTACAATTATGGGGGTGATTATCTTTTTTGTCGCGATGTTGCTCTTCTTTTAATATTGGAAGTACTGACGTTGTATTGACTAAAGTTTAGATGTGTTGAATAAGTACTTTGGAACAAGAAATAGAGAAGCAAAACGAAAATTAATTAAAGTATTTAGGTTGTGTGACAATTATTTATTTACAATTGAAGAATTTTTAGAAAAAATTGAGTTCTAGTGTTCACAGTGATTTTGAAGATTTTTCTTTTGAACTTTGATGGATTTTTGAGTATTTTTAAAGATATTTTGATCTGTGTGTGATTTATACACTGTGTTCGGAAATTTTGGGAGAAAAATTCAAACTCTGTTAAATTTCTACTGGATTATATTGACACCCACAAAATTCATATCCTATACTTTCGAATTTCAAAGAAAAGCACAATGAACGAAAAAGGAAACCTGCGTGAAAGCAATTCAATGAATGTATCCAACTATCCCACAGAAATTTCCATATCCGCAAACTGCTATTTCCTGCACTGGGTATCCTTCTCGCAAAGAATGGAGTACCATCGCCATAATACCAAGGATCCTCAATTACCAAGCACCTATCGTCGACTCATCGGCGAATGGATCTCGCAAAGGTGCAACGAGTATCGCAAGAAACAAAGCCGTGAGCAAGAACGGAAGAGAAAGGAGTATACAGAAAAGAAGATTAGAAGAGTCACGTCGTCCCAGTGGGCGATGACCATTCAGCCAGGTCGACTTATCCACGCAATAAAAAAAAAACGGTGTTGGTTTAACCGGCTCGAGGGTTATGACGAGAAATGTAATTTAAATTATCCACGCTTTTTGCCATTCCGCTCTCTTTACCCTCTTTTTTTCCTTTCCTTCCATCCACGCTGAAGTTCGCAATCATCGTGCGTTTGATGCGTTTATCACCCGCGCATGGGAACCAAAATGGCGGAAAAAGAGGAAGAAGTAGCGGGAAAACGAAGTCGGTCCGTGTAGAAGGGGGACTTGGAGGATGCGTTCAGAGAAAGTAAATATGCAGACGAGAGGGGAAGGAGGAAGAAACGGAAGGGAGACAGAGAGGGATTCATGAATGAAATTGTAACCTGCCGCGCGACTCTACGATAATGTCCTCTTACGCAACGCGTCATGATCTTCCTGTCGGTGGGTCAACGACATCCCACGAGGCCTTCGAGTGACTGGCGGTACTCTTGCATAGATCGTTCGCGATATTGCAATTTTTTCCAGTTTTTTTTGTTGCACTTTGTAGATACACGTTGAACTGTGCACTTATTTGTTTCATTTTGGAAGAATAAATGGAAATTGGCTCGAGGTGTCATGGGAATGGAGCTGTATATTTGGATATCTAATTAAGTTCTTCTAATCTTTAACATTTATTAACCTTCTACAGTCGGAATTCTTTGTGGTATCCGAAAGTCAGTTTCACGATAGCACAATTAGAAAATGATAAAACTATTTAAATAATGGCTTAAAATATTGATTTGTCAAGAATTTCACAATTTTATACGAGTTAAATTTGGCAAAGTTAAAAAGTTGAATTTGAAGAATAGAAACTTAGATGTGTCTTGCGTTACCTGAAAGTCAGAGAGCCCCATAGAGGGTTATGTTAAGTCTCTGTTACCTCTGAGGAATTTCTTTTCTAAAGCGCTATATCACAATCTCGCTGTAATTATATAAAATTATAGCTTCCAGATGAAACAGCCACAGCAATTAAAGCCGAAAAGATCCATAAGAATGATTGAACTACAGATCTAACACAAATCTACGTAAAATCAAATCAACTTCCTCCATTCAAACATCCTTCGCCCCAGAAGCAATAAATTTTGTCTATTATCAGAAAACTTTACTAATTCAATTATTCTCCCTTTATAATTCTAAGCCTCCAATTAAATCCTTCGCTTGATACTATCTCAAACAAAAATCCACACAATAATAACAAATTCATCAAATACTAAGTACTCCCTACAACAATCTAACATTGCCCTCTCATTTCCTCTCACAGTTTCTTCAGACATCTCGAATAATCCACAAGTTCACCGGACCTTGCAATACCCTCGTCTACTGCGCATACGCACGCGCTAGCAAATCGCCAAGTAAAATCCTTTTAATGAAACTACCGCCTTAATGAAAAAGATACAGAATACCAAGCAACGCCGTACCCTGAATTGCGCTAACGTATGCACTATTCATGATTGCATATCGTTTAGAAATAATTAATTTTCTTTTCTTCTTCGTGCCAGTACAAGGATGCGTGCGATTCGCCAGTGCGCTAGAATCGGCCGGTCACTCCTCATGGATAATGGGACTTAATGCAACGTGGAAAAGCTCGTGAATGAGTTGCGTGACACGTAGGAGGTTTGCAAGGCCTCCATGCGAAGATCCGCGTGACTCCGCGTCTTGGTATAGGAAACCTGGACTTCCTGTCCGCGCTCACATGTCCGACTCCCAACCATTATAGCATCATCTACTACCGGTCGTCGTTGTGGGAGAGTAAGCATCGCTCACACGTCACGTTATGTGACCATTCGAATGATGGTAAGAACTCTTCTTCTTCTGCCTCTTCTTCGTATTCTTCTTCATTCAACTTCGCGCACTTTCATTCACGAATGCGACGAGTATTCTCGCTCGTGATTCCACTGGCTTCCGAAGTGGATGGACCTAAGGTGATTTTTTCCTTTGAATTAACTGACAAATTGCTGGGATTGAGGAGAGGAGAATCTTGTTACGTTTCTTTCTGGACTCTGTGACGCTTTCCGATGGATAGGAAGATGAAAAGTTTGTATGGATTGGTGGTGAAATGATTTAAAAATGTTTTTTATACCATTTTGTAGCTGGTTATTGGAGATTCGGATGTTATTGATGATATTGTGGTGAATGATTCGATTGTTAGAGGATTTTTTATCAGGGATCTATGTAAATTTTGGATTATGTGCAAAAGATCGTCGAAAGCGATACTACGTGGTACGCTTCGAATTAGATTTGTTGATATTTTATAAATATGTTGTTATCTGTTTAATATTAAAGCTGCCGGTGTTAAATTCACAGAATTATGAATATATTAACACTAAACCTACCAAGGCGGTCATAATGACCGGTTCTCAATTTGTTCAAAAAACTACCTAAATTGATAGGAGTGCCGTGAAGTACAAATTCTACTTCTACCATATAAAGCCGAAATTAGTTAATTAACTAATCCTTTCGCCCCTTCATTTATCTTTTTCCAAAGTACTTGTTCAATAAATTTAAATTTTAGTAGATATAATGTCGGTAGTTTTAGTGTTAAATGAAATAAATTGGAAATATAGGAATCGAGAGGTGAGAGAGATTGTTAATAGAGTAATTTATATTTTATATGGTAAACGTGGAATATATATTGTATGGTTTCCTTGGAAAATAATATACAATTTTTATAAAAAATTAGAAACTATCAGTTTTGATCGCGTTAGTAATTGTAATGTTAATTACACGGTAGACAGTAGAGGAATCCTCTAGCTTTAAAATCGTTATGATTTTGAAATAATTTTTAAAGCTGTTGATTTGAGTTTTTGTAAAAATTCCTCCAATTTCAGTAGAAAAGTTATTTAGTAATTTGCCAATACGGTGAATACTTTTCAGCCAAGAGATAGATGAAATATTTTCCTCGCGCACGTTGCTAAAGTTATCAAGGAGATCGGAATAAAGCAAAACGCTGTCAGGTCGTTATTTCAACCCCTAAATCATATTTCAATTGTATCCCAGCTGACGTGTAGTTTACGCGTAACATTTATGTTTACGATACACTGGCGTCACAATTACGTCTAGAATGGTGACACGGCGCGCTACAAATTTTATTTTACGATATGTTGACTGCAACGCAAAGAGTGACCACAATAGCTCCTTGCACTTAGGCTCTTACAGGCGATTCAAGTTAGATTTATTGCATCTTGCGTCTTTCAAGCTTTTCCATAACGGATAAATTTCTTCAATGCCTCGAAATGACGAGGATGAAACGATGTAAATCAATGTCGATGAGTCATTTTGTTTTTCATACAGCAATATTGTTACATAATTGTCTTGGAAATTGTTAAAGTTATCTCAGTCATTTAATCTTTGGCGTTAGATTTTTAAACTGCTTTTTCGAAATTTTGTATTTTTACCACTGTTATAATAAAGCGCACAATTGGATATTAACCCTCTATGGAGTAGTTTTAAGGTAACGCAAGACACACTTAAGCTTCTATTCTTAAAAGTCAATTTTTGATTTTGCCAAAAATCATAAAATTCTTTGTAATTTAATATTTATAATTCGAGTTGATCCATTATTTAAAATACTACATTTACCATTTTCTAATTGTACTATCGTGAAGCTAATCTTCGAACACCACAAAAAATTCAAACTACAGAGGGTTAAAAACTTTAACTACCACTTTCATAATCAATTTCACCTTTCGATTTTTCCTCTTCTAAATTATTCATTAAAAATGAACATAAATTCAACGCAGGTACCCCTAGTGTCAACTAATTCCATTTCATTCCTTTGACTTATTAAAATTACCCAATGCACATCACAAAACTTTAATTTCTCTCCAGTTCTCGCCTCCATCCTAAGTGCCAAAAATCAACGACAAGTGTGTCATCGATACTCTTAATCACAAAAACATACACTTTCTTCACACTCCACCTACTTTCCTACAATTCCAACTTCCCTCCCTTTCCTACCACCCCTTTCCACTCTTAGATCCCACAAACCAGAAAAAATCCACACAAGAGAATACCAAAAGTGCGACGTACTATGCCGTCACGTATCTAGGCGTGCCAAAGATCAGCGAACAAGACGGCAAATGCGTACACAACGTCGTGCTGGATAGTCGTTACTTTCAATCAAGCGCTCTCGTTGCTCGGTTAGCGGTCCCATGAGATACCCGATCGGGGCGAACGGTCACGTAGAGAGCTGAGGAGATTCGACCTGAATGCCTGATATCGATTTATCCCTCGATCCTGCCCCCCATGACGTCATAGTTGAATCGTTCGCCAGTAGCCGTCACCGTTTGCTGGCAGCTAGCCACCGCGACTAGGTGAGGAACGTTGTTAATTGCCGCGACGGTCGCACAACCGGTAGCTCGTTAATTGCTACCGGCACCGGCAACGTGCTTATACACACGGCCTTCTAATAACACACTGCGCTTTGCCTTTTCTCGATGTACGCCACGTGAAAAGCTGGTTCTCGTGACCCACGACTCCACGGCGCTAAGAGTACAGCCTTTTTTTTCTACTGTTGGGGCAATTATTTGAAATTATGTCTGAGAGCGTGGCCGTGCTCGTGAGGGAACCTTTGCACTCGTATGGTGTCATAATGGTGGGGGTGATTGTGCGTTATGAAACTTGGAAAGTTTCTTTCCAATGATTTGGAATTTATTTAGGAAGGTACTGGGTAGAATGATTAAAGTTGTTGAAGGTCGAAGGAGAGAAGGGGTTGGGTTATAAAATGGGTGTGGGAGAATATTAATCTTTCTGCTGTTGTTTTGGATTTTGTAAATTGTAGATAGTTTGGATGATGTTTTTAACAGTTTGCATGAAGTGAAGGCTTGATAATGATAACATCGTTTGCCATAATTGGCGGAGATAGCACTTAAATTGCAAGTAATTAAATACTTAGAAAGTGTAGGAAATGATTGATGACCAAGTAACGGGATGCAAAGTCTTACTTAGTATTTTCCTTGCCGTTGCAGGCATTCCATGGATGAAAAATGCTTGCAAAACACGCAAACTCTAAAATCTGGAGCAGCGATTTGTAAAATTTAGAACACCAAACTTTGAGGGATAAATATATAGGGCCTCTTACTTGCAGTCAATGGGCCAAAGTTCAAATCTTCTTCCATCACTTCTAGGAAAATTTTTGTGATCAATTGAAAGTGTATAACTGCCGGTTATTATATACAATCACCACTAAAACCCAAGCCAAACTCAGATCTTTTTTTTTCTGGAGGGAAAAATGCGTTTATCCACCCCCTAGCCGGTGGAATTCTGGTAGTTGCTGAGAATTAAGCATTCGGACCTAAACGACATCTAACCCAGACCAAAGTTCCAAGATCCACTCCAGCAAGGTGAAGAGACCTCTGAGGAACACACCTCTGCACCCCTATGGGCTTTCCACCCATGTGGCTCGGGTAACCTCGGGTTCGCCAAACCCGTACCTGACCAGCTCGCTGGTCAGGCCCCTGAGGTAACTCATCATCTACACAACCACCATGGGTTCCCTTGACTCAGATGACCCTGAGTCCACCAAGACCATACCTAACCAGCAAGGACTGGTCCCTGAAGAGAACAAGCTCGATCCAACCCAGACTCGCCGGTTACTTTGATAAATACTCAGGAATTCCTCACATTTACCAATAATCAATGGATTGATCACATTTACCGTAACATTTACACGACAACTTGACTAGTTTGAAATACAGTTAAAATACCAGATCGTAGGTGATCCAACCATGATACTTGAAACTAGAAATGACGATGTAATTAAATCAAAATGTTTTAGGGACCGTGTCCTTGGTGAACGCAATAGTAGTGTTTATTCATAAGTGTACAAAGTTGGTTACATATATCGTGTCGCTCTTTGCTAGTTCGCTTTTCCACAAGAATAGAATCTTGGGACGACCGCGTGTCGCCCTTTTCAACCCTTCAGTCACCCCTACTCTTTCTTCCTACTTTCTCGAATAACGAGAGTAAGGGAAAGTTTTCTTATCCTTGTCTAGGCGGGTTGCGAAAAATTGTTAAGGTCGCCTCGAGACGTCCACCACCGTGGGGGCGTCTTGGTATGGAAAATTTCACATCTGGTGGACACCCCTCGAGGCCCCGGCCGCCTCGAGGCAACACACCCACCTAGAAAATAGGATTTACCTTTACTGTCGGTTCACGACCCGGCCCCTGTCCACCGCGGACGGTCCTAAACGCGCCGGGCTTGAGCATCAGAAATTTGCTAAATTAAAAGTAGCTAACGGGCCCAGCGCAGAGTCGACCGCCCGAAGTCGAACAATGGCGGAGACCGGTTCGTAAACCAACGTCCCTACACTGTAAAATCTAGAATACCAGTATGTGAAGTTTAAAATATCAAATTTTCAAACGTCCCGCCAAGGAACATCGAGTAAAGTATGAGAAACTAAGAACAATAAATATTCTACGACAAATATTACAGGCCGTTGGATTATTTAACAAATATTACCCTCAGTACCGGGGTAGTAGTAACAACGTACGTACATGCAAACGGTGGAAACCAGTTAGCAGATAGCAGGGAGAGACTTTACATCCCGACAACATCGACCTAATGGGAATTTATTGAATCGATGAAACTTTGTTCTCCTCTCCTTGGTCCCACGAATGCGAGGGCAAATAAGAAACGATCCGGTCGGAGACTCACAAACGAGCCGCCCTGGCGTGTCGTACGAGAGAAGCAACGCTCGAATGCGTATGTCGGACTATGAGTTCCATTGCAACGTGCGTTATGCATCCGGGGAACACGGAGAGACGGCGATCCGTTTTTGTAGGCTATGCATCTGTCGGCTGCTTATTCTCCAAACGTTTACGCAAGCATGGTGAATTCATTCGGTGTCATTGGCTTTCCTCGTCCGAGGAAAACCAGTATCCATGAATAAGGCATGGATAATGATGAAATTATGGTGAAAATGTTACTATGGATCTGATTGTAAAATGGACACTGTTGGAGAGGTGTTTAATTAATGCCACACCCTGGACATGCGATCTTTAGAGGTGGGTAATTAAACTTGGCTGTATCCACGGTTGTGGAGATTGAACGGTGGATTTATTACGGTATGTACTTTCTAATTTTTTCTTGATGAGCGATTATTGTAATTAATTTGACTGTGGTACGAGTCAAGGTGGAAGTTGGAGATGTTACGAGAAAATTAATTTCCCGTGAAATGAAGAACGGTGGTTATCTTATTAGTTTAAAGTTTACATTTGGTATGAAAAAAAGAATGAGCAAAAGTAAGTGACAAAGTTGTAAATTGCAGGTCAGCAGGAGGGTCGAGCACAGGGATTTAATTTTCGCTTGGAATGTTTTACATCAAAATTGATCAAGAATGTCCAAGAAACTATATTGGCCAAGGTTAACAGAAGGGCAAACCCGTGAGCAGTTATTCCGTGTTCTCCATTGCGGAAAAATTAGAAATTCGCCTTACTTGACCTTCACTCGCCCCTGAGATTTTTCTACACAATCAACATTCATTATCATGAAGGAAAAGTGTTGAAAAATTATTACCTCTTAATAGAAAATAGTCTATAAGTCTCGAAATATCCTAGGGTTCAAAAGAAATTCGCCTTACTTGACCTTCACTCGCCCCTGTGATTTTTCTACACAGTCAAGATTCATTATCATGAAGGAAAAGTGTTGACAAATTATTATCTCTTAATACAAAACAGTCTATAAGTCTGGAAACATCCTGGGGTTCAAAAGAAATTCGCCTTACTTGACCTTCACTCGCCCCTGAGATTTTTCTACACAATCAACATTCATTATCATAAAGGAAAAGTGTTGAAAAATTATTATCTCTTAATAGAAAATAGTCTATGAGTCTGGCAACATCCTAGGGTTCAAAATAAAATTTTTTTTAAAGTCCAAATGAAGTTCAAAATCATCGACTGTCTCTCAACCATGGACAGACTTATTCCACAAAAACAATAGACTCACATTACAATTTATTTTTTAACCCTTCGCAGTCCAAGTAATTTTTACTATGATCTTACTCCAAGATTATTTACACACTGTAAATGTACATACATCCGTGGAAAATTGAAAATCTTGCTTTGTCATTAAAAAAGAAGCGTCTACATTTTTAATCCTCTGCACTCCGAGCCATCTCTGACTTTATCTATTAGCAACTTGGTGGCACTTTGCTATTTGTTATCTTGTGCCATTTCACTAGAAAAGTTCAGGTAAACGTATATTCTTTAAAATATTTCGCTGCAACAAATTCACCTTCTGTAATTAGTAATAAATTCGAAGGTCACCTTGGAAGGGGCAACCAAGTGACATGGTAGAAATTAAAATGTCCCCTCAGGTAGGACATCGGAGTGCAAAGGGTTAATGTCTTACAACATAAAAAAAAGTCGCATTTACCGAACAAAGCAGTTTTCAACTTCTGTTATAATGTCTAATGTAATGTCAATGGGGCAATATCTTATAACTAGACTGCGGATGTTTATACAAATTTCGAATTTCACAAATGCAGGTGAGACACAAGAACCTATCTAGGGATTAATTGCACTCGATTTATATTACAACAAATACCGTACTTTGGATATTTTAGATATATTTTTATATTATGTTCTTTTTGTATATTTTAGCCGTATCAAATTTGTCATAAATGCATAAAAATCCGCAGTCTACTTATAACAACATATACAAAGAGCTATTCAATATGTTCATTCTAAACTACTGTTTTTGTTAATCCTTCGTCTCAATCGAAGAAAATTTATATGCAAAGCGGGTACTCCGGCTTAAGCGAATTCAATTTACAAGATTTTCATCGGTCCCACCTATCGCGTAACTTCAGGGTATTTCTGTAGATAGTCTCTATCGCGTTCCATGGCATAGGTTCTATTAGCGGTGCGATATGCGTTGGCATGCCATAGAAGGCAGCCAGTTTCTGTCGATCGTCGAGTAACGAAGTGCGTTAATGCCGCGAGCGGCTGCTCATTGTGGGAGCGGCTGAGTTACGGTCAGCCGCGATATCTTTTTACGCGGACACCCTGGCTTGTTAACGATAGAAATCCGATCGGTACAATACCATTATTTAGCTCCTATATACGCCTCACCATTAGCGGCAAGAAGCTCTGCTAGCTGGACGGCCTCTAATGATTTCATTTCGACCTATCGCGCGGACTCGCAGTCCATGGTATCCGACATTTCATCCATTTCAATCGTTGCACTGCTTCGTGCCTTGCATCGACAAACCGTTGACATCGGGCTCGTCATCGTGCAAGAGATATATCGTTAGCTGGTAAATACAGTGCTCGATTGCATTACGAAATCGTGGACAAATTGGATCGAAATTAGAAATCGCGAGTGTTGGAATTGGGTCGGGGAATCGAGGAGTTTCTTTGACTTTATGGAATATTTTGCAGCATTGAGAGATTTCGAATAGAACTTTCCAAAGGATTGTCAATCAAGTGCTGTTTTTACTGTAATGGAAATTAATTTGGTAAAACTAAATACTAATATTAATTAGAAATTTGATTTTTGTAAATCAAGCACCTATGATATTAACACTTGATCTACCAAGGTGGTTAAAATGACTTGCCTTGAATTTTTTTAAATTATTCCTGGTATTTCTAATGCTATTTCTTTTTCAATTTTTTACTTCTATTTAGAAGACTATAAGCGATTGAATCGATCAAGTTTTCTGTCCACTCCATTTATTTACTTCGTATAGATTTATTTTAAAAGTTTATGTATATTAATACTAGAACTACCGGCGTTAAATTAATTATATTTTTAACATATAAAATAAGTAATTTAAAAAGAGAGGAATCAGTAGGCAGCATAGATGATCGATTCAGTGATTTATGCATTTTTAAATAGATGTAGAATATTTATTCTACGACTCTCGTATAAACTTGGAGAATTTTTAGAAAAAATTGTGTACCAGTAATTTTGACTGGTTCGGTAGTTCTAGTGTTAATATACAATATTAATAGAATATTTTATCCAATGAATATTCTTTTGTTAAATTATTCTCACCACTTCATTGCTTTACCCTACACATGCAAATTCAAAACAAATCTCAGCTACATTTCTCTACAGAAACAACAAAACCGGATATCCCGCAAGTTTGTAAACTTCGATGTAATAATTTCTCTATGACTATGGCGAAAGGGAATAGAAAGTGAATTTTTCTCGAAAGTTCCCGCAGTCCTAGCAGGATCAGGATTTGATCCAAGGTATCTCGTTTATCGCTCGAGTATGAAAGTCGACCCGGAGGGCCGGAAACGAGCGCTTACAACTCCGCGTTCTCCGGATAAGACCCAACTACGTCCTGACCTTTAATTAGTTACCGCGGGGCTGCCAGGAGAATTAACAGCTTCCTGGCCTGCTAAATAAATAAAAGAAGGCTTCGCGCACCAACTAAGTACGTATATAGCCGACAAGAGTTAGCTTTTCTATGCGGCGAACGTAGAAGAAGAAAAGAAAGAGATAATAACAAATGGAAGAGAGAAAGATAGACGGAGGGAAATATAATCGAGCTTCAGACTGCTGATTATACGCGAACGCCACGCTCGGTGGCTCAAGCACATCGTGAAAGACTCGCGTGGAAATTCAAACGCGCCCGTGATCTTGCTCCTTCCTTCCTTTCGCGGTAATTAATTGGCCGGTTCTAGCCTCGAGAACTGCACTCGACCGAATTTCAACTCGACCGTAAGTTTCGATGAGATTTAATGAGTTTGATTCAGCACTTTTAATTATACCGTAGTTTCAAGCAGCATACCTGTTTCTTTGATGATTTCAAGTCTGCGCGATGATGTATTCAAATTGGTAGGATGTGTAATGATCATTTAGATGCACTTTATCACGAATTGCTGCGTATGGATAAAAATTCTTGGGTAATGGTCAGTTTCTAAATTGAACATTTGAGTTCTGTTTGCTTGAAATTGCTTCTACTGCCATTGATATTTTAGTTTAAATTTTTTATCTACTTGTTTTTAGAGGCTCTCACTTAAGGGACATGTTAACCCTTTAACCTACGATTTCTCTTCTGACAGGACGCGCAAAGACTCAAAATTCAAAAAAAAGACTCAAGATAGAAATAATTGCCAATTTAATAGTTTTTGAAGTACTTCAAAATTTCCTATTCTATTTTGTTCGCTACGAGTCCCACACATAGTCGTAGGCTTAACCTTTGACACTACTTTAACTCTGATCAAGATGACTTGAAATAAGTTATCTCTGTACTAAATTTCCTATTTCTAAAATATAATAATTTGCAACAGCAAAATAAAATTTTTCTGCCATTAAAACCATACGATCGACTGCAAATGATAAACAATTCTATGTGAATATACATTTTACAGTTTCAAATTGGAAAGAGTCAACCATGATGTATCGAATCGTCGTATCGATTACGATATCTCATGGAATCTGGCTCATCGATGCTATCCCAAGTGAAATCTCAGTCGACTCGAAGAATCCTAAGACCGTCGATGAATCCAACGTCTTTCTAGCACCGCACGCGTGCAAAGGAGAATGCAACGCGATCAGCTTCCGTGACGTCTGCGGAAGGCTGCCTGTCTTAATAACGCTCGCCGACATTTTCTTACCTCCGACTTAGACCTGGCCCATTGCTAACCGTCACGCTGGCGATCCTAATTAAATAGCCGCTAATTAAGATCGACCTTAATGCACGCTCTCGCGAGTTCTATCGCCTATTACGAATTCATTTTCGCGCTATACATACCGGTATCCGTCGAGATCCAATCTATCTTTCACTAGGTTCGTATCGAGAACCAAACAAGCTTGCCGATCAATCGAGACTTACACTAGTAAAAATTCTATTCCGTGACATGGTTTTATTACGCTCTGATTCCATCCACCACGAAATTACCTTGCAGAGACAATCTACTTACCATTCGTGAAAAAACGAGAACGTACGTAAGAAAGAAAAAAGAATAGAGAAATTCACAATTTGTACGCGACATCGATCTAAACTGTCAAACCTGAAACAGTCACGAGAGCAGGTCCAGTGGGAGGAAAAGAGTACGTACAAATGGGGTGTCGTAATGAGGGGATAAAAATGCATAATAAAGCAACCCTAACGACTCACCCGTCCACGAGAGATCGCTATCCAAATCGTACACTTAAAATCTCTCCAGGTTTTGCCTTTTGATTATTTAAACAGGTAACTGCACGCAATCATGCACGGTGCAACGTGGCTACTCGAGGAAATCATAGAAACATATCACTGTTCACGGACAGCTACAAGTACTTAAAGCCCGCAATACAGCTAGATAATTAGATAAAATGACACACAACCGTAGTGCATACACCGGCACCATACAAACGCCGGCATTCCAGGTCTCTCGAAGCGTGTTAATTGGTTTTATATCTAATTAAACTACTCTACGGGATAGAAACGCGAAGAGTCTCGTGGCGCGCGAGCTGGAGACACGAAAATCAGTGCGTGCCACCGATTTGGTGGCTGCACCCGTGGAACCCCTTAATTAGCTTAAGCAGGAAACCAGAATGAAGCGAGGTGGAGAGAGGTGAAGCGGTTCGAACGTGCACTTCTGGTTCGTTCGTTCGACCTTCCTTCCTTTCGTGCCTTTCCTCCCCCACCTGTACAAGCGATCCTCCTCCACCTCCTTCCTTGGTACCTCAGGGTCTCCTTCTCGTACGGGTTGGAATGAATAGCGTGTGTTCACGGTAAGGCGCTCCTCGTAATGGTGGCACACGCCGTTACCACTACGAGAGAAGAAAGGAGGAAAGGTAGGCGGCCTGCCGAGTTCTCTGCGGCTGCGGCCGCGGCGGTGGCGCGCGGCTCTACTTACAATAATTAACATGATTGCCATTATACGTACGTGCGCCGGCGTGCGTCCTAATGGGCAGCCAACGACCACCGTTGCGAAACCTTGCCGGCAGGAACGCCTACCCGGGACCGACGGGGCCCGATGTGGATACGGTTGGGGCCTTTACCCCTTGGGGTCCCTTGGATAATCGAATCGTCCCGGAATTATTGAGAAATGGAATTGCTGGGTTCACATTTTTCTTTTTCTTCTTGATGATCTTTGTTGAGAGAGTGCACGAGGGTGGTGAGATGTTTTTTTTGGAATAGCTAGAGGGATGGGGTTGTATCTCGGTGATGTGTAGGAGATTCTGGTAAGTTGATGGGGGGAGATTAGAAATTAAGGAGATATGGATTTTTTAGATTTTAGGGGTGCTGTTTGCAGATTGAAATTTGGTTTGGAGTATGAGTTTGCTAGGGAATATTGTTGTTGGGGATTAAAACAAATTATTGTTGTAACAGTAATCCAATTATCAATTTTATTAGCTGATGTCAAGAGCACTCTCTGGCAGTCAAATCTCAATGGAATGGTTATTGGTTTTTAAGACTTTAAATTAAAAGACTTTGATTAAAATTAACTAGAAACTTTATTCTAGAATGTATGAGGAAGGCACGTCTTTCTATTACGAGTGAAAGTCACAGAGTGAGGTTTTTAGGAAATTTAGCCAGGTCTAAGGACCCTTTTCAGCTTGAGCATAAACAGACTGCATAGATTCACAGCTGCAACCTCTTAACCAGTTAACTGTGGCGAAAATTCTTTTGAATTTTGTGTCACGAAAATCGAGCGATGAGCATAAATCTATTTGAAATTATTTTTACCCTTTAGTTATTCGTTTTATTTCGTCATGGCCTCAATATATTCCAAACATCTTGAAATTTACAAATGTATTTTACTTTTCGTCAAAATTGCAATTTAAATAACTAGTGGTAGCTTTTATGCATGACGAGTATACTCGTCAAACACAGCCAACTGGTTAATCATTCCAGGAAGAAATATACAATTGATTTCTGTAAGTTCCAATATACTCTCTTAGTAAAAGAGAAAAACCAACAATGCTCAGCGAAATCATCATGCTGCAATTCCTTTCCATCGTAGTTTCATCACCCTCCCCAAATTGTTGCCATCCCCACGACACTTGATCGATTAATTACAGATTTCTCCTAGCCGCTCGATCCCTTCACCCTGTCGCAATATTATCCATCCTAATAACACCTTCCAAATCCCATAATTACAAATCCCCCCGTCAGAATCTTCCACTTCCATCACTGTTCACCGATCTCAGAATTTCTCCAACCTCCCGTTGATTCCCCACCCCCAAAGAATTCCTTCAAACGTCCTCCATCCGCGATCCTCTCTAATCGTTGATCCTTTAACTCGAGTATCTAGAAATTAGCATTTTTCCCGTCTAAAATATGCCCACGCAATTCCGTGAAATCCAACGCGAGTTTCACGTTCCCCACCTGGCGATTATGCGCGCGTTAATCTTCCAGGTCCTTATCTGTCCCGATGCCACGGTACTGTACGCTTGAACGGAGCCAGAGGGACATAGAACAGAGGAAAGAGGAAAAGGGAGGGTGCCAGATAGCGGTTATCCGTCCCTGAAGACCGGAGTATCGAGGAACACACCGGCGAAAGCTTAGCAGACACGAGCCATTACCGTGGTGGCCGAAGGTAGCGAAGTAGCGAGTCCGACGGTAATGGTCATTACGAGCACGCTTCGCTGATTGTGCACCGCCACGGGACCGAGGCGGAGAGGGCATCATCGTCGACCCGGAGACCCGCTCTTTATATATACACCGGCGTTTCTGCAAGCCGCCGACACCGTCGAGGATGGTGCTCGTGGTGGAATATTCTTTTATTAAGCTAGATTCTCTCTACCTGTTTGGTCTCGTTCGTTAACTAATTTAATGCCGGCCACTGAACGCCGACGGTGTGGCTGTTATATCACCTTAATCGACTGCAGCGAGTGCGATGAACTTCGACCTTAAGAATTGGAAGTTCTTTGAAATACAGGCGTTGTGGTTCGTTGATTCATCGTGGATGATTTAGGGGTTGGTGGTTGCGGTTGTTGCTTGGGGCTGGTTGTGAGATTTGGAGCATATAAGGGGGTAGATTTTGAGAGGGTACTTGGAGTAATTTTATAATGTTATGAATGGTAGCTTTAGGTGGAGGATGAACATTGAAGATGTTTTAATTAACATTAGATCTATGGCAGCCGTCAAATTGACTGGTTTCTACTTTTTTAAAATTATTTTCAAGTCGGAGGAGAAGTACTGTAGTAAATATCTCATGTGTATTTTAGAATGTAGAAGTTATTCCACTGATAATATTTTTTACCACTTCATCCAACTTTCTCCAAGATTAATTAATTAATATATTCAAACGTGGCAGATTTAGCGTCTATGGATCTAGTGTTAAAAAAGAAACGATGTAAAAGATATTTTAAAGTGAAAGAAATTTCTGTTGTAGAATTTTAGAAATGGGTATTCAGAAATACCTTGGAATTCACAAATACCAAAATTAAATAAAAGTTTATAGCAAAGGGTGGAGAAAATATAAAATAACAAGTTAGACTTTAAGGTTCTCTGATGAGAGGGTTCTTGAGATAGAGAAGAGCTGAGATATATAGAACGCCTTAATGGTTTTTGATGTTCGAATGCAATTAGTTATCGTTTGGCAGTTAAACGTAAACAGGTAATTTTTAAATTCATCGACAAACTTGCGATAAACCGGCTGGCGAATCTCGCGGAATTATCTGCGACAGTGTATGTCGATAATTCTTCGTGTAATCGTTACGGTTCAGCCCGTTAAACGATTATAAACCAGGTAACGTTCGTTAGCGAATTTAATACCAGCCGGTACTTACACTTGCCGCCATGATCCTATATCACTTTAAAGCACTGCTGCAAAGTTCAGGGTTGCTGCAGGTACGATGAACTCCTCTGACCCAGGGACACCCCGATTCCAAGGGAATAAAATTAATTTCACCCATTGACATCGTGAAATCACGAAAATCAAAAAATAAAACAAATCTGTGCCAGAAGATTCTTCAGAATAGAGCGGTTCTCAAGAAACTAAATAATTGCTCTCCTCCTTCTACCTTTACATTTTTCATTGACTCAAAGTCTAGTGCATAAGTTGAGTTCCAATCATTGATTTTACATAAGCATTTCAAAAAAAAAATCTTGCAGAGGTCATAAACATTTAAAAATTTCCTTTACTAATAAATAATCCAATCCTTCTAAACAATTACATTCCACTTTACTAATAAAATAAATTTGGCTTTTATTTTCAATAAATTTTCTCCCAGAGAGCAACGTCCTCTGGGGTTGACACTACCCTCTGGTAACTACACTATGAATCCTTCTACAAATTTCAATTTTAATTCGCACTACTAACTTAGAAGAATCCAAGCAACGAATCTCCTATATTATATACTTCAGCTATTTTTTTCCTATCACAAACATTATCTCCATTTCATCAACTTTAACACTAAAACTACCACCGTTAAATCTATAACATTTAAACCCACTAAATAAGTACTTTCAAGCAAGAAGAATTACGAGGCCGAAATGATAATCAATTTTGTAATTTATGTTTTACAATGAAATATCTATTCCATGACTCTTCAATAAAGTAGGAAAATTTCTAGAAAAAATTGTGAACCAGTCATTTTGACTTAGTACTTCCACTCTTAAATTTGTCATAAATCCCTAAAAATCCGCATTGTGCGTACAACCCCATCAACGTACACCTCCCACCATCTCCAACTACATCACCATTCCCACAAGAACCTCAGTCATTCGCTGTTAGTCAATCATAACGACTCGCTCCGGCAAGGAAAGTAAAACCATTCCAAGAATCTCGATCTCGTTTTCGCGCGATCCATTCGCTGTATCGCGGCTTGACCTCGCGCAGCATCCAGTATCAGGACATACCTTATAAGACCCCCATGGAGTCCTGGAGGCACAGGTGGCACCGCACGTTCTAACCGGAGCTAAGCCGTGGACTAAGTGGAAGGGAGTCTCAGCAGCCTCGGTAATTACGGCCCAATATGCAATCGGGCCGTGCAGAGGCTGCTGCAAGCGTATGCAGGCGGCTTAAAGCCACGGAAGCCACGGTAGATCACGAGATAGGCGTATTATGGATACCAGTTTCGCGTACGAACCTCCTCCGCCTTCTTCCTCGTGCTCTTCTTCCAGCACACACTTCGGATGATTAATACGCTCTCTCAACTGCTCGTAACACCTGATCTGTCTCGGGTTAAAATTACTTGGTTCTACCTACATCTACTTGAAAGCTTCCTCCTTGTATGGATTGGAGAGAGAAGGTCTGAGGGGACACCCGGAAGATTGGAATCGAAGGGAGAGATCGACCCTCGATCGTTGAACTCTGAAAGGTCGATCGAACGATCGGCTAAAAGCTTTCGAGGCGGGGACACGATGTGTTTGCAAGGGGCAAGTTGTGTGGGAGGATTTCATAGTGGGTAGAAACGTTAGGTGTTCTTAGAGATTGCTACTGGGTTGTGATAAAGTGAGAAGAGAAGTTAGTTTATATCAGTGGTTACCAAACTTTTTTACCGCCCCCTTTCCAGAAAAAATATTATTTAGCGCCTCCTGGAAATTAATTTTTTTTTTAAATTTTAATAGAAATTAATAGGAAAAATTAATGTTTCTACCTTTTTCGTGAAATGTAGTAAAGAAAGGTGTAAATTAGAAGGTGGTGCAGCACCCACCAGTTTATATGGTGGTAGTTTAATGTTATAGCTGCTCATGATTAATTGAATGTTCGTGTAAATAAATACAACAGAGAAGAAAATTGAACGGTTCATAATTTATAAAGGAATTGGTGTTTTTTTTTTAGAATTATTTAACATTAGAGCTGCCGATGTCAAATCTATATTTCAATGTAATGAATTTGGACTTTGGAAAAGCAGAAATGAAGAAGTGGAGAAATTGAAAATTAGAAGCCAGTAATTTTGACTGCCTTCGTAACTTCAGAGATTTTTAACTACCCTAAAACGGTGTATCAAATTAACAAGCCCCACTTATAGAATTTTTTAGGGCTTAAGTGTTATTACTGAACAGACTTTGAAATTTTATGTTCATCTTTCCGCCAATAATAAGTAACTTAATTCAAAACACAAACTCCAACCCCATCCCACCCTACTAGTTTTATATTTATTTACATGAAAGCCACATAAATTCTACAATACCTATTTGCATTTATATTATCCACTGGATTTTTAAAAATCACTGTATACCATTTCATAACGTCTCTCCCCTTTAGGGTTAATCAATTCCGCAAGTGGCTGGCTCAAGGAACAATACATCTTCGATCCAACCCAACGATATCTATCCCAAGAACAATTGTATCATTAGAAGAATTCTAATGCAAGAATAACGACAAAAACATCCTCAAATCTTTCTTTTCCCTCAGCCCTTTCCCGGCTGCTTAATAAAACACACGTGGGATCCACAAGGAGGCAAATTAATGGTTCCCGGTCCACCCTGTAGGCAGCCACTGGCGATACGCCCACGCACCGCTGGTCACAATGTAAAACGGGCCCAGATGTCGGAAGATATACCGGGCACGCTCGAGCGGCGCTCTTGCTTCGTAATTAATTATCCGGCTCGATATTACGGGTGTCACGAATACGGAACGCCGCTGCCAGCTTATACGTCGAATAAGAGCAGGCACGAGCGCTAAATGCATCTAATAGAGCTATATTCTGACTCGAGGGGAAAAAAGAGGGTGGAAGAAGGAGACGTAGAAAGAGAGAGAGAAAGAAAAGGAAGTTACAACGGGCAGAGATTCTACCCGGTTTTTGCTCGACGAACCGTCGCATTGCTTACATGCATGCGCGTAGATGCCAGGACTTTCAACTTTCTTGCAGCCGCTACCCTTCTCTGGTTTTGTAATTACTTGAGAAGAGAGATAGATGAATAAATTGGAGATGGTTCTCTCTCGTTCCGAAAGCGCCGCGAAATAAATAGAGATCATCGTAAATGTGATTTACAACGAGGAATTACCGGTGAGATCGCGAGCGAGAGATTGCGGAGTAGAAAAGTAAGAATTTCCCGGTCAACGTTGGATCGAGGAGGGACGTAATGTAATTGGATTTATAGTTGATAAATTTCGACGCTATTAATATGCTAGGGATGTGTAATTCCTTTGGATGTAGGTAGAAGTGTTACGAATTACGTTTATTATTCCAGTTTTATCGAGGGTTGGTGTTTTGAATTAAGAGTCTGGTAGTTCCTGGCTCCCATTAATTCACGTTGGTCAAAATTATTTTACTAGAGTTTAACACGTTCACGACGGGGCCTGAATGTAGTGTTCCTACCATGGGGCGGTTGTGTTTTTCGTATTTTCTCCTATCCGGTAGCGTAGTCATCCAAAAAAGGCGTTGATTTATTATTTTATTATAGCTGCTTAAGAAAAACAGGCCAATATAATATTATATTATATGATATAAAGATCTAAATGAATTTACCACTTACAGTAATTTATTCTTTAAATGGGACAAACATTGAATGTACCACCGGTGGCTCAGCCCGCCCGATGGGACAGACAAAAATGTACCACCTGTGGTTCAGCCCGTCGTGAACGTGTTAAACGAAGTACCGGTCCATAATAACCTCTCCCACAGCGTCTTATCTTGAAAATAATAATTGTAATCAATTGAATCATTCCAAATTCTATCAATACCAATTTTAATCTAACACCACGGAAACTCTGACTTATCTTTCGAAAGTTAATTGCTCGAACTTCCAATTACTAAAGCAATAGCACAAAATACCGAAGAACAACTATCCTCTAAAGGCCACGCAAAAATCTCAAGAACCACCTGCGATATCAATGTAATCTCTTCTATAATCCAAACTATAAAATCGATTTCCACGTTTGAAACTCACAAATGGAAATAAACAACACAATTTTCCAGCCGAAATCATCACGTATTACTTACACGTAGCTATACCCCTACCTCACGACACTGCAGCAGCGATAGAGGTGCATGCTGCATCGGTATGCACGGTGTAGTTTCAGGTCCGCGTACTCGCAAAGAAAATCGAAAGTAAGCCGACGGCAAAGAGGCGGCTCTGTTGTGAACGCAGCCACGTTACTGTATGCAAAGCAGCCGTTTACAGGTAAACCATCCCACGTATGCGCCCGTGTAAGCCACTATTCGTCCTCGTGCACACGATTCCAATGTAACTTGCACTCGTGCGCCTCAAGGGTAAACAGTGGCGAGTAAAGGGGGTAGTTTTATTGGCCGATACCGCCACCGTGCCGATTGCAGCCTCTTTGTCGAGATTGCCGACGTCGTGACAACGTCGTGAAGAAATCGAATGGCACAGGTGTGAATGGGATTGAGAATACACCGATCAGATTTCATGCCCCCTTGCCGATCCTCGGCGTGAAGTGTACCGAAGTTCTCGACGCGCCGTCGAGAGGTTCGAGCTTTGCTTTATTTCTGAGCGACAAATTGGCATGGTGTCGCGATTAAATTGAAATGGGTCGGTTTTAAAGACTGTGAGTTACAAATTGTTGTTTATCGTGTTTCCTTAAAGCCTCGAGTCGACGGGATTGTTACGTGGGGTAGGGGAGAATGTTGTTGTGGGTTTAGAGGGTGAAAAAATCTTTTGGATAGTGATATGGTGACTTTTTGAGACAATATGGTTGGTTTAGGAAAATATTTCTTGGTGAAGATGTTAATTAACACTAGATTTACAGAGCCAATTTGGCTCATTAGAAATTCGACTATTACATGTATGATATATTAGTTGGTTAATTTTTTAGTAATAAATCCTTCATTTAAATTGATTTGGAACTGTTTTCTTTGCAAAAAACTTCAATTTTATTGTATGAGTTAAATTGGCTCGCTTCAGAAAAATAGGTATATCAACGTCCGTAAATCTAGTGTTAATATTCGCTATTGAGAGTGTGAGGGGTTGGATGCGCAATAGCTCTGAATTAATTGCTGAAATAACAAGCTATTCTAATTTCAAATATAGTATTCGACTTGATGCGATATTGAATAGCGTAGAATTAATTTTATTTTATGGTGACTAGATGATATTTTTAATTTAATAATTTTTGGAGCACTATAAAAGTGACTACTCCATTTATGGTGGCACGAGTGTCACTCGTTACGATAAGGCTGTTGCAAATGTAAAAATGACTAATGAAAGCGCGATTCAACGTTGTAAAATTGAAAAGTGTTTTAGTGTAAGAAGAGAATTTTTATTAAAAGATTATTAGAATTATTATAGGTTTTTGATCCACAGGATATTAGAATTTATAGAAGATAAAAACTGCTTAATGGAAAGGAACAAAATACAAAAACTGACACGAGGGAAAAATCTGAAAAAAACAAGTCGCTATGGAAAGTGTCATAAATGTTCATTAAGGGAGAAAAAGTGCAGGGCAATCTGTAAAAGAAATAATGAAAAATGTAATCAACGCTGCATGTTATAATACTCGCAGATACAGGATCGTGTATATCCCGGTAGTCGCAGCTAATAAAAATAAAATGTTGAATTTACCTTGCAGAGGCAAACCAGTGGGAGCTATGTGCCGCTAATTCAAGAGCCTACCGTTTATGTGCATTAACCGAATACACGTGTGGAGAACTCGCGTGGTCGTGAGCACGTGCGTAAATACACGGATTGCCGCGTGTGCGTGCGATCGGAACGAAGGTAGCGCACACGGGGACTCCAGATTGTGAGATTTCATTCTCTGAACCTGCAATTTGCGAAATTGACGGGGCAATTTGTTTACCGGTAATTGCGATACAATCGAGCGGGAACTCGTTATAAATAGCTAGAATCGACGTTATACTTGAAGACCGGATATTGGAAAGGGATCCTTTTTCCAAGTGGCACGCGCATAAAACTCTATGTGCAAAACATCCTCGAAACTTTACCGTTAGTACGCGAGTTGTAACAGTAGCTTTTATTTTTAATTATCACCACATCACATTTTCACTCTTTCCCTACTAAAAACATTTATATACCACCTTCAAGATCTATCAAGACTAAGTACATATCAAATATCAAACTCTAGTTTCCCAATTCTGTAACTTTTCACAGAAAATAATTTCTACAAATCTACCATGTTAAAGAAATGATCAAAGTATAACATTCAACCCAACAATCTGAAGTTACAGAAACAAAATTTCATTCACCATCTTTTAAATTACTTCAACAACTATTAAGTTTTCCAGAGGATTGAAGAAAGAAACAATTGTAATGTTTAAATGAAAAATAAACAAAAATATTATGTTGTGGCCCAGTGTCACCCCCCGTAATCTTGGCTTGCGCCGGCCTGAGTGTCACGTGATCGCTGGTTGCAGGCCCAGCCACGCAGTTGGAACGAGCACGTGGTCGCGAGAGAATAAACGTTTTTTTCTTTGCTACGCATCCTTTAAGTCTTTTGTCTTTTCTTATTGTCTTATTATTATTCCTGTTACTACAAAACTTCAGAAGTGGGATCAGGATCGAAAAGAGGACATTTTAAGTGTGTTATGTGTGGACTTATGAAACCTTAGGGAATATCCATTGTGGAACTTTATGGAACATTTTTTATGAACGTTACGAACAAGCCATTTTGAGACGAGTTACGTGTAGAAGCTTCTGAATCTCTCGCGTCTATATTTTTGAATTCCGAGAAATCTTTGTGTTTACTTAAAAAGAAAATCTTTCTTTGTGACTTTTATGTGAGTGAAGAATTAAGTGTCGATTGTGCTCTTTATGTGTTGCCCTTTCTACTAATCACAAAGATCGTAGCAACGTTTACGAACTCAACAAAATGTCGACGCCTCAAGAATGTACTGTCGCGCAGCTCAAGGAGGTTCTCCGTAGTATGAAGCTGTCTCCGGTAGGCAACAAGACCGAATTATTAACCAGATTACAGGGAGTAGATCCTTCGAATTCGTGGCTTTCGACGGTGGGTCAAATTGCCGAATCTCAGGATACTGGTATTATGGACGAGACACCGGCAGGCTCGAATACGGAATCAGGTACGATGAGAGAGATTGAGCTTTTGGAAAGGGAGAGAAATCTCTTGCAAAGAGAGTTAGAAATTGTGCAGCGCGAAAATAACCTCCTTAGGACGATGACGCCACCCGTTTCCGTCCCTGTCCAGAGAGCGCGATCTTCTCTACCTATTACTGCCATTTCGGATTTGCTGAATAATTTTGATGGTACGATGGGCACGTTCGAAGTCTGGGAAAAACAAGTTCAATTAATTAGACAAACTTATGAGCTTGACGACAATTCGATGAGAATTATTATGAGCTCTAAATTGAAAGGAAGAGCGCTTCAATGGTTTCACACTAAACCTAGTCATCTTGAGTGTTCGTCAGACGAATTATTATCGAAAATTAAGACTATGTTCGATCATCGACAAAATAAGATTACGTTAAGACGACATTTTGAGGATCGGAAGTGGCGCGCGAACGAGTCTTTTAACGATTATTATCACGAGAAGGTTATCCTTGCGAATCGTATACCGATACCCGAGGACGAAATTATCGAATATCTTATCGAGGGCATAAGTGATATTCGTTTGAGAGATCAGGCTCGTATTCAGAATTTTACGTCGCCTTCCGCGTTGCTGGAAGCTTTCGGAAGAGTGTCTCTTCGCCAGGAAAGCAAGCTGCGTGCCAGTTCAACCTCAAATACGAACCCGAACACATACAAGGAGAAGTTTACGAAGCAGGGTCCTGATGTAATTAGGTGTTATAACTGCAATGAACAAGGTCATCTTGCGAAAAATTGTACTCGTCCGAAGAGGGAGCGTGGATCTTGCTACAAATGCGGAGAATTTGGACATCGTATTAAAGATTGTAAGGCAGCGAAGCCTCAAGTCAACAATGTAACTGCGGCACCCGTCGAAGAAAACGACTTTCTGAAATTTATTGAGTACGTAATGAATCACGAGGACGAAGATCATTATTGTAAGTTGGATACATTGTTAGATTCCGGAAGTCCTGTTAGTTTCATCAAGCAAAAATTTGTACCGGCTAAATTTATTAAGCGAGATCTTCAATTGACTAACCGGTATTGTGGTATTAATAACAGTCAATTAGTCGTTTTAGGCACTGTTACCGTACGCGTCTCGCTCGATGAAATTATGTTGGATAATTTAGTGTTGCTCATTGTACCGGATAAAACAATGTCAAGTTCTGTTGTTCTGGGAAGAGATTCATTGAAAAAATGCGATTTAGGATTAAGAAAATTACATACCGAGGAGGAAGACTTGAAACAAACCGTTTTAGATATTATGAATATTAATGTATGTGAAAGCGAAACCGTTAAGACCGATAATCTCGTTATTAATCCCGAAATGTCATGCGATAGACAATCGGAACTTAAGAAGATTTTTGAACGTGATTACTTGTTTACCTCACGTCCCAATGAGCCAAAAATCAAGTCTGAATTGAATCTAAAATTACGCGAACACGAACCTTTCCATTTTGCACCTCGTAGACTATCATTTGCAGAAAAGAATCAGGTACGAGAATTATTAGATGACTTACTTGAACGCAATATAATACGACGTAGTGAATCCGAATACGCGTCACCAGTGGTCTTAGTTAAAAAGAAAACCGGAGGAATGCGAATGTGCGTAGACTATCGCGCTTTAAATAAATTAACGATTCGCGGTCATTACCCATTGCCGTTAGTTGAAGACCAACTCGACGTTCTGAATGGAAAGAATTACTTCACAATTCTTGATTTGAAGGACGGATTCCACCACGTATTTATGTCGCCAGATTCTATTAAATATACTTCATTCGTCACGCCTTTAGGGCAGTTCGAATATTTGCGAATGCCTTTTGGACTAAAAACAGCGCCGCTGAAATTCCAATCGTATGTTAACGAGATTTTGGATAAGTATATAATGTCAGGAGATATTGTGGTATATTTTGACGACTTTTTAGTTGCCACTGAAACACTAGATCACCATCTGAGAGTGTTAAAAGGAGTTTTTAAATTATTAACGGAAAACAAATTAGAACTTAAGATAGATAAGTGCAAATTTATGTTTACTGAAATAGAATATTTAGGGTATTTAATAACTAAAGGTGGTATAAAGCCTACAAGACATGGCGTGAGCGCCATTCGAGATTTTCCAACGCCTCAAAACTGCCGTGACGTACAAAGATTTATTGGTTTGTGTGCTTATTTTCGAAAATTTATTGAAGGTTTCTCTATTATTGCAAAACCGCTTTATGACCTAACTAAGAAAAATGCTGTATTTACGTTTGGTCCGGAACAGTTTAATGCTTTTAGTTCTCTTAAAGAAAAGTTAATCAACGCTCCAGTTTTAGCGATCTACAATCCTCACGATTCAACTGAGTTGCATTGCGACGCCAGCTCCATTGGTTTTGGCGCTGTATTAATGCAAAAGAAATCTGATCGCAGGCTACATCCCGTATTTTATTTTTCTAGACGAACCACTAATACGGAAAGCAAATACCACAGTTTTGAACTCGAGACCTTAGCGATTATTTACGCATTGCAACGATTCCGAATTTATGTGCAAGGAATTCAATTCAAAATAGTGACCGATTGTAACTCACTTACGCTGACCTTGAATAAAAAGGATATTAACCCTAGGATCGCCCGTTGGGCTTTGGAACTACAGAATTACGATTATGTGTTGGAGCACCGCTCAGGTACTAGGATGCATCACGTTGATGCTCTTAGCAGATCAATTAATGTACTTGTCATCGAAGATAATCCTTTTGAGTTAAGCCTTGCATTATGTCAGAATAAAGACTCTAAAATTTGTGAGTTACGTTCTAAACTAGAAGCTAGTGAAGATAAATATTACGAATTAAAGAATGGTTTAGTTTATCGCAAGCAGGAAGATAATTTACAATTTTATGTACCCGAGAGTATGGAGACTAACGTCATTTATAAATACCACGATGAGATGGGACATTTAGGAATTGATAAAACGTGTAAAACTATTTTGGAGAATTATTGGTTTCCGAAATTACGAGATAAAGTAGCTTCTCACATTCAAAATTGCTTAAAATGCATTTCGTATTCGCCTAATTCAGGTAAGCCTGAAGGATGTTTATATAACCTACCTAAAAGTAACGTTCCCTTCCAGACTGTCCACGTTGACCATTTCGGACCAGTTGACAAACAGCATCCGGCCAAATTGCATATTTTTCTAATTATCGATGCATTTACTAAATTTATTAAGCTATATGCGACTAAGACGACGAACAGTAAAGAAGCAGTAAATTGTCTAAAACAATATTTCTCAAATTACAGTCGTCCGAAAGTGCTTATTTCCGACCGGGGTACCTGTTTCACCTCGCAGGAATTTGCAAATTTTATGTCCGATGAGGAAATCACTCACGTTAAGATTGCAACGGGATCTCCTAAAGCCAATGGCCAGATAGAAAGATACAATAGAACCATTGCTTCCATGATATCTAAATTAGCCGATCCATCCGTTGGAAGGTACTGGTATAAGATTTTGCCTAGCGTTGAATATATACTAAATAATACGATTAACACTGCTACTGGACAGACCCCTAGTCAATTAATGTTCGGTATTACACAGCGTGGGCATATCTCAGATGAAATCCGTTCGTATTTAGAAACAATCGCCAAAGACAATCCGCGAGATTTAAAGACTAATAGGACTAAGGCCGAGGAAAAGATTGAACGGTCGCAAAATTATAATAAGAAGTATTATGACAGTAAGCATAAAGATGCTCATCAATTTAATGTAGATGACTATGTTATGATTAAAAATTTCGACAGTACGCCTGGAGTTTCACGAAAGCTCATACCTAAATTTAAGGGTCCTTATAGAGTCATTAAGAAATTGCGAAACGACCGATACGTTATTGCAGATATCGAAGGATTTCAATCCTCTCAGAAACCTTATAAAGGAGTATGGGAGTCGTGTAACATGCGGAAGTGGAAAGATTAATTTTAAGCATTATATATATGTTTAACTACTTACCGTTGTTTTGAAAAGTTTATTCATATGTTTAAGTGATTCTTCAAAACTATTTCTTATATGTACGTAAAGCTGCGTCAATTAATGAATAGAGTTAATATTACTTATTCCTAGTTCGTAAGTGTTCAATGTTTTAATTTTGTAAGACGATAGAGGGAGATGATATGTTTAATGGTTATGTTCGAGTGATGGGTTTGTACTATTATTTGTTAAAATGTCCGAGGTCGGACATTCGTCAGGACTGGCCGAATTGTAATGTTTAAATGAAAAATAAACAAAAATATTATGTTGTGGCCCAGTGTCACCCCCCGTAATCTTGGCTTGCGCCGGCCTGAGTGTCACGTGATCGCTGGTTGCAGGCCCAGCCACGCAGTTGGAACGAGCACGTGGTCGCGAGAGAATAAACGTTTTTTTCTTTGCTACGCATCCTTTAAGTCTTTTGTCTTTTCTTATTGTCTTATTATTATTCCTGTTACTACACAATAGTGGTTCCAATCCTACAAGAAAAAAGCTACGCATTTCTCCATACTCTAGAATTGTTAAAACTAGAACTATGATACTTCTATATACTACAATAAATAAGTACTTTGGAAAAAGAGCCATCAAGAGGTGAAAAAGATGATCGATTGGGCAATCTGTATTTTATACGATCAACGTAGCAATATCTGCTCCAAAACTGTCCCATAAGCTGAGAGAATTTTTTGAAAAAAATTAGAAATCAGTGATTTTGATTTTCAGTAGTTTTAGTGTTAAATTTCAAGTGCCAGTGTTAGCCCATTACCCCAGTGCCGACGTTCTCCTCGAGGTCTCAGTTCCATCGACACGCATCATCGCGGAGGGCAAAGTGTAGTTAGGAAGGATATACCGGTTTGCATACTTCGTGGCGATCAAACGTCACCGAGAGCCCTCGCGGAGTTCCTGCTTCGTGTACACGGTGCACGAGGATCAGAGTAGAAGAATGCCGGTTCGGAGCCGGCGATCGTTCCCTCACCGAGGTCATCGTCGAAGTCATCGATCAACCTCAGGCTGAGGTCATCCTGCGACCCGGCAGCAGCTGTTCGGTCGGCACGGTCAGTCATCGATCTACGGATCCTGCCGTAGATCACTCGACTCGATATACCTACTACCCACCGCAACGGTTCACAGATACGAGCCTTCTATCTTCCTGGAGCTGAGTGTGTGCTTACGCGTTTCTACATGTGTGCAGGATCACGTGTACGTCTACACGGGACGAAAATCGCGCGGCCATTATTTATGTGCTCGTAATCTGTCATAACCGGTGGCCCCCCTTATGCAACCTGACAATATCGTTACGGTCTAACGGAAACGCCTACTGGGATTCTCTTTTACTCTTTCTTTGTTTCTCTCTCTCTCCGTTGGTTTCTCCTTGGAACGCGACGACAGTAATCAGCCTCTGAATCTGATGGGGAGAGGCTCTTTTTCTGGGGTGATATTTTGAGGGCAAAAAAGTAGGGGGGTTTGATGGCTTTGGAGAGATATAATTGCTAATGGTTGATGATTTTTAATATGGATGAGAATTTTCTGATTTTGATAAGAGATAATTTTTAGGTGGCGATGATTTTTAATTTTTGGATTTTTTTCTATTTTCTTGCTTCTCTCTTTTGGTTTCTTGTTGGAAAACAAAGCCAGTTGTTAGTCTCTGAATCTACCGTGGATAGGCTCTTTTTCTGGGGTGATATTTTGAGGGCAAAAAAGTAGGGAGGTTTGATAGCTTTGGAGAGAAATAATTGCTGACGGTTGATGATTTTTAATATGAATGACAATTTTTTGGTTGTGATAAGAGATACTTGTTAGGTGGTAATGATTTCGAATTCTTGGATTTTTTCTTATTTTCTTGCTTTTCTTTTTTGGTTTCTTCTTGGAACGCAACGACAGTTGTTAGTCTCTGAACCTGCCGGGGGTAGGCTCTTTTTCCGGGGTGTCATTTTGAGGTGTGAAAAGGTAGAGAAACTTTATGGCTTTGGAGAGAAATGATTGCTGGTGGTTGAAGATTTTTAGCCTGGATGATAATTTTCTGGTTCTGATAAGACATAATTATTACATGATTTTTAATTCTTTGATTCTATTTTTCCGGTGTGGTATTTTGAGCGTGTTTAATGGCTTTGGACAGAAATGATTGCTAGGTCAATGTCAGAGCGACTGGCTGGAAGACGTCACAACTGGGGGCGAAAAGCGCTACTGGTTAATGTGAGCTGACAACTGTTATCGGTAGAAATAACTATGTTAAACGACTAGAATTGGAGGAATAATTGTCAGTATTGAGTTAAATGAGTCTTCCAATCAACAAACCTGGCAAGACTATGGTAAAATCACTGTTATTGTAATTCCAGCACAGTTATTCAATGTTATTAAATACATTGTAGCCTCGATGTTTCAGAACTCATCTAAAACTGGCACGTTCCAAATCAAGTTACCGTAGCAAGATCGAAGAATAAAAGCAGAAGGGAAAATTGAAAAATTTGTTAGTGCGCTTTGATTTTTCCGAAGGTTTTGCATGAGGCAGCGTCGAGGAAAAGTTTTGGAACGCAACCGTTATCTGGACGATGTGATCGTTTATCTGTTACACGGTTCTCGGCCGGTCAATATATTTTGAATTAACACGTTCCGTTCTGAGATCGTAAAGTCTCCGGTTGATGTAATTTATCATTTTACATTCACCGAGCGTCACGTACTGTCCCACCGCATGCAATGGAGGGAAGTAAGAATTTCTGGAAAAAGGCATACCGTGCTTGACTCATGGAGTTTGAACTGTGAAACGTGCACTTTTCCGCGTTAAATGAACGATGGATCTGTAATTGGAGAACCTTTCGACTGGAGTTACGAGCGGTAATTGAGAATTACGATTTAACCTTTATGGTGTGGCCATTGACTATGGTCGACGAGCATCGAGTTCACTGTGTCCATGCTCGACGACTAGTAGCTCGAAAACTATCTTATATGTTATTATATTAACTGAATAAATTCTGTTTTTCCATATGTATTTGAATTTCAGCTTATTCTTTTCCTCTAATAAAAATATTATCTAAATTGCAATGAGACAATGAATTAAACAAATAAATTACACTATGGCGGTCCAATCTGCGGGCAAAATTTTAATGCAGTCTATTTAAAATAAATAACTAGATCTGTATTAATTCATTTAGCCAAAAATTCAAATTAATGAGTTAACACGTTAAATGTTATAGGGTGATTGGTTGATCAACGTTGTCGAATTCAATAACTTCTAAGTTGAAAGATTCACGAGTTTTCCAATACAATTAATATTTCAATATTGTCACTAATAAAGTAAAATACTACTGAATAAATAAATATTTTTACTTTTAACATTTCAGAGCGAGGGTTTAAGTCAATATCATAGCTACGAGAAAAAATAACTCTAAGTAAACTTATACTTCGTGTTCACTCTGTCGAATTAAAGCGAGGCCGAGGTCTTTGCTCTCGTAAAGCCGATCCTTCAGCATCAACATCGGCCCGGTGAAATTTCGTGGCGGTTTTACAATCCGCAATCCGAATTGCAACAGGGCTAATAAACGAGACCCTCGCGTGTTTCGTCGTGCCAGGTACTTTCACGTCGTTGAATTGTAAAGACATAAAAAAGGCATGCAAAGGGAAATGCTATCTCGAATGTTTATCTAAAAGCTCTCACGACGATCGCTTGACGTCATCGTAAAGGGCAACCCTTGGACATAGTCGAAATTTAACTCTGTGTGTTAAAGTTTTAACTGCAAGGTGTTGGAAAAAAGAATATAATCGTTTAAACCATTCACTGCCAGCTTAAATTATGTGACTTTATTCGCGTTGGATTCTTTTTTGGCTTCTCACGCTCATCACTGGCAAATTTTAACTTTGGGAATAACAGTAGAACTATCATGGTTGTTTATATAACTGAATCTTCATTTTTTAGAAAAATTCTCCAAATTCATAGTGCAATTGCATGGCAGGTATTTTCTTTGCAGCTTTATTCTCTTTTTTTTAAGATCATATTTGATATATTTAAATAAAAATAATAATTCTGCTGTTAAGACGATAAAATAATTATTGCAACATGAAATTCCCGTTTGAAATAACTTTTAAATCTACTTTAATTGAAATGTGATTTAACTTTGTAAGGTAAGTGAATGAAATTCAAATGTAATGTAATTTTAAATAAAAATGTAAAACTTTGATGTTCTCGATATTGTAAAACAAATAAGTTCTGAAAATAGTATAATATAAAATTTCAATAATTCAAAGAATTATTCTTCTCAAGGCAGCCGAGTCTCGTATCCTGCTAGAAACGGAAGAACGACGGTATCTCGGATCGGGTTAGAGAAAAATCTCGTCAGAAATTCAGCGCAATCAGCATCGCACTCGAAGCGAGGAGAAAAACGCCGGTGCTCATAAATAACGGAAGTGGCTGGCAGAAATTCCGATCGTCTGGCACCATGGTGGCTACACATGCCATTTCCCAGCGAGTGCACATGGATTCCCTTTTATCTGACCTCCGGGAGCACGAGGAATCCTCGATGATGAGTCGTCGAAACGCTTTAAGCACCTCGGATTCCCGTGATCCTGTTCCGGCCTCTCGACCTCGACCTCCGACGTACGAGGAGCTCTCGGTCTCCTTCAAGGACGAGATTGTAGTTTCTAGGATTACGCGAATTCTCCGGGAATTCCGGAATTCTACGATACCGTCGTCGGTGCGCGGAAACACGGCGCGAAACTCCAACTGATAAAAGTCCTTTCTAATCACCGATCATCGATGATAAAGCTTTACAACGTTCGCAGCTTTGAGGTGCTGAATTATGGTCACACTTTCGCGGATAGTCGAGCCCTTTGAATGACGATAACTTTGACCCTTTTCCGCAGCTAGGCGGAAAATCTCTACTCTTTGTCTTAAAATGTCGGATAATTTGATGAAAATAAATATTTTTCTACTAGCAATGATATTTTTCTTGAGGTACACCTAATGGATATTTTCTCTAATATATATTTCTACAGGAAAAAAATGTCAAGTTTCTACGAAAACTGACAAAATGATATCACAAACTAATTATTCATCTAAAGAATTCAAAGTGACTATTACCAAAAGTTTTTTATATTTAACGATACAAAATTGTTATTAGGTGTTGGGGCAACAGATAATTTGCAATAAGATGGAGTGTCTTGAATAATTTCAAACTTTTCATAATAGTCACTTTGAATTCTTTAGATGAATAATTAGTTTGTGATCCCGAGTCGAAATATTAGTATATTTTTAAGTCTCCAAAGTCCTCATTTCTTTGATGTAGAAATTTCCCGCCTACAATTGAATGTGAATATAGTTCTCAGAAAGTCCCAATGAGGATTTTGAGGATGAAAAAAGAGTTTTTTGATTATTTAAACTGAGATATTAAACTCAAAATCCTCAAAAATATTATAATTAAAATCTAAACCTAATTCTCAAAATTCTCAATGAGTTTTTTGAGGACTAAACCGACAATTAAACAATTACTTTAATTCAAATGGAAACCTCAAAATTCTCAATGGGTGTTTTAAGGACTAAATCGACATTAATAAAGCCAGTTCCAGTCCTCAAAGTGCGGAATCGGCGCGTAACTACAACTTTGAGCACTAAACCTGTTTTTAAATTATATGTATTTACCGATCCAGGAATTCTTAGATAAGTCTCAAAGTCTTCATTGAGGAGTTCGAAGACGAAGAATGACCGAAAATTTCGTCTCGGGATACCATTTTTTTAGTTAAAGACAACTTAGTCATCTCTCTAAATTATCTTAAAGAATAACACCATCGTCAAATCCAAATAATACGTCGCCGTTTGACTTCAAATACAAACTCTCAGGATCTCAAAGCCGGCTACCATTTTCGACGGCATCCACGTCACGGTGACCATGGTGTCACCTTCGTTCATCCCAGCTGTTGACCGCAGAAACTGCGGGGTCCTGGCAGCGACTTTTTACGTTGAATTTCCATGTAAGGAAGACACGATGCGATGCGATACAACGGACCGCGATGACTGCAGAAAGGGTTATATACCTAACGTGCAGTCATCGATTCTCGACCCTTCTTCCCTCCGAGCGGAAAGGGACTGCGCTCGAGGGAATCCGGAGGAGCGTGCTCGTTCGTTCAGGTGGAGTTTTTGTGCCAACCATCCTTTATTCATCGATCCCCCTGCCGCGTGATCGTCGGAGATGCACATTCGGACACGAAAGCCCTTTAGACACGTTCAGATCGAACATCTTCGATTCCCTTTTCCTCCATTGTCGCAGAGTTTCTCGTACAGTTAATATGCAAAGTATATTTTAATTCTACATCATTGAATTATTGTTCCCCATGATTTGTATAGAAGTACTGTAGCGATTGTACAGAGTGAATTTAATTGTCGAAGTGTATTGGTGTGAATTCACATAGACAAAGATAACGGTACAATAACTATTATTAATCACCATTAGTCAGATAATCTACGATCAGGTTGACGTATGATAGTATCATTTTTCACCGAATCCACCGATTATTTCATACATTTCGATGGCCAATAATATCCTTTGTCTATATTCAAACCAATTACAGGTATCTCGATCCAACAATGATTTTATTTCCCATCAGGATACCGATACCGTTTAAGAATCATTCGAAACTCCGATCGTTCTTGCCGCCCTTGCTTCGTACGCGTAATCTTACAAAATCGTCCAGCTCATCAATTTATCAAGACAGCCGAAGAAACCATTGTCTCGGCGATGAATCATGCTCATTTCTCAGCCGTGGCTCGTATTCTTCGGTACAACATAATCGACATCAGCCCCCACGAAGAGGGCATTAATTACAGCGAAGGGAAAGCCAATTCCGGATCGATCGTCAAAAATCTCCAACAATTAACTTATTGCCTCTCCCGTAGGTAGATACAAGAGTATGGGTTAACCATGGGTACACCCACCTGGCGCAATTTCTTAAACGCGCACGAGCACACCCACATGGCTACGTGTTCGGACGTGTATCGTGCCGCTGTCTTCATATTTTAGCGTACTGGCGGGCATTAAAAGCGTGCATTAACCCGCTCGAGAACGTGCGTGCACGGCGGGTAACGCGATATTAATAGGACACGTTCGGTAGCCCGACGTCGAACGAGAAACGATTTAAGCATTCCGCCGCAACGGCCGCTTCCAACGGGGAGAAAAGAGCGCGAAAAGTAAAGAGGAAGGGCGAAACTCCAACAAAACGGGGTAAGTGAAAAGAAAGAAGAAAGAGAACAGAAAAAAAAGAGAGAAAAGGGAAAGAGAAATTAAAAATAAGATAAATTTGTAGTAATTTTTTAGAGATAGGAAACAACTTATAATTAGTGAGGGTGGATGGATTTTGTACAAGTGAGAGTGGACGTTTAGAATACGTGATTTGCAAGGCGATAAATTTCAGTTTAGTCTGTGCGTAAGGAGAAAATGAATGAATGCTGTACAGAATGCAAATTGTGAGAAAGACGAAGAATGTATGTTGTGAGAAAGAGTATCGAGGGTGGATACGAGTGTGAATTTTTGGGAGAAAGTAGACATTTGGAGTTAGTTGAAGCATAGACACAGTGGAGACGTAGGAAGAGCTGAGTGGAGAGCAGGGAAGAGTAAAACCTTGAGGAGAGTGACAATTTAAGAGAGTGCGAGTTAGAGTATTTAAAGTTATTACAATTAGTGAGATTGCTTATTTTATAGTTTTCAGACACAATTAGACAAAAATTTCTAGAAAATAAATATATACATAGAGAGAGAGCGGAGATTCTACAAATTAAAGAAGTCATGTAAGGGGGAGGCAAGATGTAAAATAATATAGACAGAAGAAATGGAGTAAAGAAAGTTAGATGACTGAAGAGAGAAAATTTAAAAAAAAAAACGGAGAAACAGTAGAAATAATAATAATAATAGTAATAGAGATAATAAAATTAAGGAAAAGGGAACAGAACCAAATAATTTCTAATTTCTAACATCTAATTAGATTTCTAGTAATTCCTAATTTCTAACTAAAGAAACAAATAAATAATTATCATTTTTGTCATTTCTTTCTCAGCTCCTTCAGCTGTCTCTTGTTACTTCTCCTTATTTGGTTCTTCCCTTCTCCCTATCTTCAAAAGGGATTAAGAAACAAATGACAAAAATAATAATTATAAAACAGTATAAAGAAAGACGGAAGAGGAAAGAAGTACAGAGATCTAAGGGAGAATTTGAGAAGAGAAGCATAGAGAAACGGCGAACGAAGAGGAAGAAGATAGAAGTAAAAGAGAGAAAGGGCCACCGACAGGTACAGTATGGAGCGCGTGCTGGAAATTACGGCGGCCACCGTCGATGACTAATGAGAAATTCACGCAGCCGCTAATGTACCGTATCGTTATCACCTTCCTCGAACGACTAAAGTCGAGGTATCCGGGTGCGATTTACCGGCCAGCCTCGGCGCGGTGTCCGCAGATACAAGAACGAAAGAAAGAGACACCAAGAGTGAAACTCGAACGTCGAAGGAAGATAGAGAAAGAAGGAGAGAGGCTTTCTCGAATCACGCCAGGTGAAAAACAGTCATGGCGAAGTATCGTCTTGCAGGAGGCTACCAGCGCGAGGCAAAGTGCAGGAACGATCGTACGCCAGAAGCTTATGCTCTTGGCGTAGCGCAACGCGCCAAGAAACCGCGGCGAAGGCTCGATTATCCGCGATAGCGGTGGATAATTTAAGATGGTCATTTAGAATATTTGTACGCGAGAGAATCATTCGACTCGGCCGCGCGCGGTTATTCGGCCTTTTTTCCCCCATAGCCGACGTTGTACGTGCAACCGGCAGCCTCGATTAATTATTACGTAAGCCCGCGGATGGAATGATGCATCACCTGGATTTACGGGGAATCAATTTACGTTTCTTTGAAATAATACACGCTACTTGGGTCGATTATAAGAAAAAAAACTTGAAAGAATCGATGCCCGAGTCGAAAATTTCAGCCCAAAATCCTCCTAAATTACCAAATAACTTAGGATATTTAGGCTGAATATGGAAAAATATGTTACATATAAAAGAATGCAAATTTTAATTCCACAATCGCCCTACTCTTGTTCCTTTTTGCCACTTTTACCTAGTTTAGGAGCAATTTAGGCTTCATACAGCCCAAAAGAATCCTCAGCATTCTATAATGAGGAGCTTTAGAATTGGATTGGAATTGGAGTGGAATGATCGAGGTCCAAAAAAATTCTCGATATACTAAAAATTAATTTGGTTTAGGAGATTTAGAATTTATATGGAATAAAATGATAATTTAATTCCAACTTGCTCCTGAAAGCCCTATTTTTAGAATATGAGTCGACAGACTTGGAACTTCTGAAATATTTTTAGCGGATGTCAGATTAAATTGGAATAAAAATTTTACCTGATCAGTCCATATAACTCCTAAAAATCATATTTACAGGACTTTGAGGCGCGTAGACACACTAGTTGAGGATTTTGAGGTTCAAAATGGTATACATAATTAAGCGGCAAATGAGAGATCAAAAGAATCTAGGATTTGAAGTTTCTTTTTAGGCTGGACTTTTCGACTCGGGTGATTCTTAGCTGGTCGATACAGTTTGGAATTTTTCTTAGGATTTCTTTTAGAATTTGTAAGAGAAAAAGAAAATGATATTTCTACTTAGTGATGAGAGAAGAATAAAGAGTAAGTGCACGGGCTACTGATCATGAATTAATTAAATCTGTGTAGCAATATACATCGTACATGGTTCCGCGTGTTTATACACGATATAGGCGATTTGAATTGTTCACGATCACGCGCAGTTTCTCTTCTAACTACCGACGATATATATCGTGATTATCCGTTGCATGGTGTATATACCCCCCTTGCATCGTTGATTCACTGAAAGGAGTAGCATTCTTCGACAGTCGCCCTTTGACGATACGGTTCGCCGAGTTACAACAATTTACCCGCGTGGACAATCGTTACGGCGATTAAATGAAACGGTACGAGCCTTTCTGTTAATACCGCTCATTTTAATTGAGCGCTGAACTGGTTGCATCTTGGAAAAATACTGGAGATTGTTGGCTGAGGCCTTTGTTTCATGATTTATCGACGACTTCGTCGCAACAATTGAGACGATTCGGTGTTTGGGTTTAGTTTATCAAGACATCTAGTTTCGCGATGTTCAGTTGTCAAGGAAAGATTTATTTTTTTGGTATTTTGGATTAAACTACTGTGTTCATTTCACTTACGTTTATGTGAGATTAATTAACCCTTGACCTATGGTCTCTTAAGCCTGACTACCGAAAGTATGGTACAGATATCAAGTAGAAACAATTTTCTAGAGATGATGGGGGATTTGATTTGATTCTATGAATACATTAACACGTTGATTGGCATGGGCAATACAATTTCTGGGGTTAGAAAATTCATAAATATTTTAAAATTAATGATCCTACCCCCAGGGGAACATTAATTGAACATTATTTATGAATTTTCTAACACATTCGGTATTTAACACTAGATTTACGGAGCCAATTTGGCTCATTCAAATTTTGATTACTACATGTAGAATACATTGATTGGTTAATTTTTTGATAATAAATCTTACATTTAAATTGATTTGGAACCATTTTCTTTACAAAAGACTTTAATTTTGTTGTGTGAGTCAAATTGGCTCTCTTCAGACAAATATGTATATCAACACCCGTAAGTCTAGTATTAAATACTATCATTTAAAAGATAAGATTCTGTTGAATATATATCTATTTGTGTCTTTAAAGTTACTGTTTTAAAAAGATAGCATTTTAACAGGAAAAGTGTCACTTCAATAGAAATGATAAGACATAGGAAATATCAGTGACGGTCAAGGTATAAAATTATCGACAAGTGATTCAAGCTTCTTCAACTCAACCTGTAACTTAGAATCACCCAATGGTATTTTATTTCAACGTCCTTGAATCATTTAGATTCATTTTCATACCGTATCATGAACAGTTGTTCCTCAGTCGTTTCAGCTTGAAAAGTGAGACAATATCACTGTACTGTTATTCGTGAAATTTCATTGTTCGTCGAAAAGCGCAGCGTTTTCGAAGCAAACATTGGCAAAACGAAATTCATTGCGGTGCATTCGGTCCTGGATCAGTGAAGTCACGATCAGCCGGCATATTCCAGGCTGTCATCGAGTCACGGCAGGCGCTCGCCGAACGTTTTCACCGTGTTCGATTTATTACATCCGGTTGGTACACCCGGGACACCTGCATATACATATGTTGCCTGCACGATTTCGTCCCGATGGTAAATGCGGCTGTGATTGTGATCACGGTTACGAAAGGAATATTTTTTCATAATTGCAATACAAGCGGAAACCAGCATCAACCGTGCAGAACAATGATCCAATAATCATGCCTCTTCTGGCTTCGGATCGACGACCCGGTTTCGTTCTCTTAACCTTTCGAGAGGAAGGGTCACGAACTTGCAAACATTAAAATAATCGAACAAGTTTGCTGTATTAATTCCTCAGGCTACAACGAGGAAACGTATGAATCTGAAGGGGGAAGATTCAGCTTTTAACCCTTTACACTCGAGAACTTTTTGTCTCGGGCGAACTAACGAGTCGAGATGATTGTGGCTCTATTAGACAAGTGTTTTACTTTAAAATAATTTATAGTAAGAACACAGGTCGAATTGGGTCTAAAAAAAATTTGGGATCCAAATGTCTTATCGTATCGGAAACAAAGAATTTCAACTCACACGCAGGGGTACTGTAATGGCGCCTCTCGAGTGCTAGGGGTTATTGTTGTTCTCCACTTCTTCCACTTTGAAAAAATCATTGACTCTGCTCAACATGTTCACGAAAATATTTAGAATATAAATGTCTTATCGTATCGCAAATAAAGAAGTATAACTCAAAACACGCAGCGGTACCATAATGGCGCATGTCGAGTGCACAGTATTAATGTCGTTCTCCATTTCTTCCAATCTGGAAAAATCATTGACTCTGCTCAACACGTTCAGAAAAAAATTAGATTACAAATATCTTATCGTATCGGAAACAAAAAAAATATAACTCAAAACCTTCCGGGGCAAGGTAATCGCGCCTCTCGAGTGCAAAGGATTAACCCTTTGCGCTGCGAATTGTTTGACTAACTATCCGTCAGACAAGCAAATATAGTCTCTGAAAATTGTCTTCTGATAATTATTCATTTTTACATTATACTAAAAAAAATTTGTAACTACCGCGGGATATTTATGTTAAGATGCAAAATTATTGTTGATTTTGAAAAGCCAATAATTAATTGAAAACACATTAAGTACCACAGTAAGCTGTGTCGAGTGTAGCTCGACATAGGAGTGCAAAGGGTAAATGTCCTTCTGTATTTGTCCAGCCTCAAGGAATCATTGACTCTGCTCAACAAGTTCACGAAAAAATTGGGTTACAAATGTCTTATCTCATAGGACACAAAAAAAAATATAACTCAAAACACCCTGAGGCATCGTAGTGGAGTACCTCTCGCGTACAAAAGACTAATGTCATTCTCCATTTTTCCAGCCTGAAGAAATCATTGACTCTGCTCAATAACTTGATGGCTACAATCGTTCATTTTAATTGAACGATTTAAAGAAAAATCGTGAACCCCAAATTTCTTTTTGATTAGAAGAATACTAAAATGGCTACAATGAGCTATCGCCATAGACATGATTTTACAAAGACATTTTATTAAATTGATACTTTTCAATGTGCCCTTTGACAAGAAATCATAGCATCACTTTCAGAGCACCGAATAAGTTTCCTTTCCGGAACCGACCTTGAATAGCAGATGATCTAACCGTCCTCTTTATGCGCTTCGCTGGGCCAGTGCAGCTCGAGACTCCATCGAATGCATCGTAGATGCAGAAAACAGATAACTCTCATCTTTGATAAGCCCTATCTGATGCTTTACCGTTTTGTCGAGGAGCAAACGCGAAAGGAAAATGCAAGGTAAATGCAAGACGAGTTTCTCCTTACAGCTTGATTCGATAAAGTCAGCCGCAAGGAACAACTAACTGAACTTAACCGACACAATCAGCAACGTTCCACTTCGTCATTCGCGAACATCAGCGGCACCATTCGTGGAATACGTTGACCCTACTGCTGTTAAATGTATACATACACGCTCTGATAAAGTTGTTATTAATTCGAGGAGCACACTGGTACATCCTATCCGTAATCTGTACAGGATGTGGTAATAATGATTAGCAGGTGAAATATCTTTGAAACTGGCAGAAGAATTAATCGCAGGAATTTGGTAACCCATTCTTTAACCCTTTTAGTGCCGGCCGACGATATATCGTCGTTAGCAAAATTGCTAACACTGGACATCGAAGGGTTAATATTCAGTTTCCAATACGATATCAGTAATTTTATGACATATAATTGTAAATACACAATTTATGCTCCATATTGCGTATTCTATATGACACTATTGCGAAATGAACATTCTTTTTATTCGCAACTACATTTGTTATTAATTCAATCAATTTTTTCGGTCGGCACTAAAAGGGTTAAATAAAAGTTTCATGGTAGTATTGTTATGAGACGAGGATTGTTTTATTTAAGGGATACTCATCAAAGTAATTTCTGTTTTTTAATAGTAATCGTACCTGTTATGAAATTACGACGACATTTTTCCAACAGAAATGCAGACGATTGCAAATTTAATATACGGAAGTATGGATCAAACAGCGTTTAGATGATAATATAAAAAATTACTCATTTTTACTTCATGGACCGCAGTAAGCTGACTACATGCGGTACGATTAGTGTAAAGGAGACCTATGGAATTCAAATTCTCAAATTGTGATGTGTCAAACGTAGAAGATTTTTCCTATGTAACATGAATATTATAACTTTACTAATTAAAAATCTATAGAAAATTGTAGGTTTAAGGTGAAATTACCATAGCAGTTACAGTTGGAGTACAGATATCCAACTATCCATTTTTAACGCAACGCTGTGTTATTTTTTCAACATCACAATCGAAGAATTTGTAATTTAATTAATTTAATCAAGAATCGAAGTAATTTAAACGCTCGATAATTCTAAATTCTAAATGTTAAAACGTTCACAGATATCAAGACGTAAAAGTCACTCAAAGTTATGACGACTAACGACAATGTACAGCTTGGACAAATGTTCTTACAGCACATAAGATTTCAGGAATACCTCAGGCAAAGTCGAGGGAACTCCATCCCACGTCCCATCCTGAGAATTCCAGTCGCTATCTCCATCGTTTCGTCGATCCCTTCTCTCTTTTCAGACTTTATTTCTTCATTGAACCGATACCGTCGCGCAAACTGTTGCATGCCGCATAACAACGCTCGCAATAAAAGTCACGCAATTATGTCTCTCGTCTTTGGAGCGCTCTCGCAGCACGCAACATCGGGTTAACGATTCCCCTCGACCAAAACTCGAATGTCGTAATTTTTCGTCGCTGGAGAGCATCGAGTGTAAACTTAAAATGCTTCAACGATTGCACATGGAGGTAGTAAGAAGAGAGAGAGACGGCTACGAAACCTGTAAGGACAAAAAGATCAAGAAATCCCTACGCATGTAAGAGAACGAGACACACTTCTCTTTAGAAAGAGAAAAAGCTAATGAAACCCATAAGGGTAGAAGACGACGAAGAAACCCTCATAGCTAAATGTTATGCTGAGATTGTAACTTGCAATCCAACCAGTTCAGTAATCTTACCCTAGTCACACATATTTGTTATTTTTTTTGCTATTAGTATATAAACAGAACAAGATACAGTGATAAAGATCAACGATTCGAATGTATTGACTTTCTATTTATTAACGGAATAAAAATAGACTTTAACACTAGTCGTCGTGGCACTTTGTTTATGCCTATTCTAACCGTAATATAACAAATTACATACTTGCAATCCACTGAACCAATCATTTAACCATGTGCAGTACAATTAGTATCAATATCTTACAAGTACTGCAATTAAAAAGAATAATGAACTATTTAAGAAAAGGATAGAAACTGGCAAACATGTATAGAATTAAATTTACATTTCTCTTTCAAAGGCCTTGGCGAATTACGAAACCTTCAACCCTATGCATTGTATCCAAACTAAAGGGTTTGGATCATACCTGATATACAGTCTGACAATTCTAACTTGGCTAGCGAGCGGTGGAGCCTCTCATTTTCAACCGCTTATTTCTCCCATTTCGTTTTTCGAATTCAAAAAACCCAGCTTCCTAAAGTATACGGAGTATTCACTTTATAGTACTGATTTTGGGAATTCCAAAACGAAATGGCGGAAATGAGTTGTTGAAGACGGAGATCTCCGCCGTTCGCTAACCGAGTTAGAGTTGTAGAACTATACTTACCCCTATGACGTTCAGTTTTTAAGTATTCGACAACTTACTGTCTCTGCATAGTATATGAGAGGGAATGAGAACTATGAAACCCGAAAGGATGGAAGAACGATGAAGAAATCCCCATAGCCACGCATCAAAGATATCCAAGGTGAGGTTGATGGAGCTGGTACCGGCAATAAAGGCATCCAAAGGGAGCAAAGGATGCAAAAAAGGAGGTGGTACGAACCCGACTCTTTATGGTGTGTCGCGGATGAAATTCACCGTCATAAAGCCGCTCGCGTAAGGGGATCGTAAATATTTGGACGATAGAGGCCCGATAGCGCGACCTCGGGGTTGCGTGCTGCAACACCAACTTCCCCATACAACCGTAAAGGACGGTGCAACTGCACCGGTTGCACACACCCAGCTACGATCTCGAATTAATCCGCGGAGAGGTTAGCTGCCGGTGCACCGGTAACTTGACCGGAGCTCGACCGCAAAACCCATGGAAAGAGAGGACCGAGGTGAAGGAAAGACGTTGAAGGAGGGACCGGAGAACGACCAACAGGAGAGCCAATGGCGAATTCTTACACGCATCCTGTCTGCGGTTGACGAAAACTTATCGAGACACGAAATTTCTGAGAATCACTTCTGCCACGTAATGAGAAGGATCTTCTATCTTTCTCTTTTTTTTTATTCTTGGTCTCGTTCTTCTTTTCGGCTGTTCATGCATTATCGAGCTACAGCATCCATGTTGAATATTTCTGGACGAGTCCTGTATCGTATGACGGAGTCGATGTTTCAGATACTGTCGATTCGAATTTAATTAGGTTTGCGTTATTTCCAGGGTATTTTAAGGGATTTCGGATACCAGATATTTTAATGGTGACTACGATCAATGGCCGGCGTTATTTTCATGGTAAAAATGCACGAGTTTTACTTTGAAGTTCAGGTGAACTGTGTTCTTTTAGAGTTCCTAATTTGTCTAATTATTGTTTTGCTGAACTTTCATAGATTACTATTGCACTTTTCTGTGTTTGGAATAACAGTAAAAAAGATTTAATAAATTATAGTCTTGGTGAATCTATCTAAAATTGTATGTCGTATGTGAAATAATTGCAGCAGCGAAAACCAAAGCGTAGAATTATAGTGATTTAGTAAATAACGATGAAGTAACTTTGTAAAAAACGTTAGATCGTCCGTGTTACCTTTTACCACATTTTCATTGTCTCCTGACTTTTCTCCCATCCTGAGATCAGAAATGTCAAATACTACAAGCTCTGTAGATTACACACGACTTACTCCCTCGCACGATTGCTAATGCATTGTTAATGCACGGACAGATATACGTCCTGACAGGTGAAATTAAATTAGATTGGTATCTATTTAATGAAACTGTCACGGAGATAGGTTTACAAGTTACGCTGCGGTTGCTACTAAAATCTCGAGGTAAATCGCGAATCGGTGCACAACGAAAAATCATGAATTTAGTGCCTTTCACTTTCACGGGAGTAATCATTGCGTGGTAATATCGCGCACAATACTAATAACGTATTGTTAACGTCGTGAATTCGTGTAGCCTGATTTTAATGGTGCAGTTAAAACGTCAAGCGCACTCATAACCGAGACGTTTTTTTCATGGCGACCATCGAACAAGCCGCGGCTGTACCGTGTTTTTGCAATTGCAATGCCATAACTGAAACTGTAATCATTAGTACGTACGTCCACGCTTTATTCGATAAACTTTATAAATCAGTGAGCATGACACTAACGGTCGTGACAATTGTTAATCGCAATTTTACTGACAAACAATGAGCGCGGAACTGTTTGAGAATGGTACGAATGTTGAGACGGCGAAATTGTAATTTTGCGGTGTGCAAATCTGATACTGTGTGAAATTGTGGATGAGAAAAGGTTAATCGTTGATAGAAAAAAGGCTTTACAGATTTTTAATTAGGAAAACAGTAAGTGTGCAGCTGTTTGAGAACGGTACAAATGTTGAAATTGCAAAAATGTAATTTTGCGATTTGCAAATTTGATAGTGTATGAAATTGTGGATGAGAAAAGGTTAATCGTTGATAGAAAAAAGGCTTCAAAAATTTGTAATTAGGAAAACACTGAGCGCGCAGCTGTTTGAGAACGATAAGAACGTTGAAATTTGCGAAATTGTAATTTTGCGATTTGCAAATTTGATACTGTGTGAAATTTTAGATGAGGGAAGGTTAATCATTGGTAAAAAAAAGGTTTTACAAATTTTTAATGAGGAAAACAATCAGCGAGAAGCTCTTTGAGAACGATACGAATATTAAGACGATTGAAGTTTTATTTTTAATTTACTTTAAGTAAATTTTGCGGTGTACAAATCAAGTACTGTGAGAAATTTCTAACACACCTTGCAAATCACCTATTAATTAGTAATTTCACAGACAAGTGTCGATTATATGAGGTCGCATTATATTTTGCTTCTATGTTATGTAAATTTCAAGTTACAAGAAATTGTGGATGAAAGAGAATACAACGAAGATGGAAAAAATAACGAAAGTGACAAATGGATTTGCGTGCCACTTTTAATTATCTGAAAGAGCCCGCGGGAGAATAATTATCCAAATGGAAAAATAATCAGGTAAATTGTTATTTCTCGTGAAACCGTGTCGTGCGATTTAACGAATGTCCACGATCTGACGGATTTCGCGTTGTTCTCTTTAAAAATGTAATGACGGTCTCCCGTGTTACCTGGTAGCCATTCGATACAATATCCCAAGTAATTCCACAAAACCCATAATTGTTGTCTCTTCCCTTGAAACTCTAGAAAATACTGCGAACAGGATACTTTCAATTACGCAAATTACAATATAATCGACAGATACTTTGCCAATATCGAATTCCTACGAAATAAATACGACTTGAGTATTCGACCGTAATTTCCAATTCTACTGAGAATATATCGCAGCAACTTATACATTTTACCAAATCGTACAAAAATTGCTGCACAACCCTCCATTCAATTTTCCATCACTCCACCTTAACACATTCGCGACCGCTGACGTGAATTCACGTCATTTAAAATCCTATACCTGGTTGCCGCTGACGTGAATTCACGTCCTGCAATTTCTATTTTTGAATTCGCCAACATTAGGCGCTTTGGATAATGGCTATATCAATGAGACACCTAGATAGTCCTTATAGACTTTCAGGTTACATGACAACAGAACAGTTGGAAAGAATTGCACAATCGGGGAAATTAAAATATCCACAAAAACGTTGCAGAGTTTGCAATACTCATGGAAAATGTCGTGACACTTCTTATATAAGCAAATTATGTAGAGTTTCTTTACGCAAAACTCATTGTTTTTTTTTTATTAATCACACTAAACAGAAATATTAAATTTTGTCTTCACTCTGATTTTCTAAAATGCATGTAATATAATGCTAAATAAACTAAGCATAGTAATAACAATTGCTCCGTTATCTACCTATAAAGTAAGTATACGAATGATCAAATCTTTTTATTTTAAAGAACACATAATTACAACATTGATAGTTCAAAACAAATATTATAACTATCTTTGTTTTAACGACATAAGTTTGTGGCAACCAGCTTTACAATATCATTATTTTCGCCGGTACTCAGCATTAGAAACTGAACAAAATTACCGGTCGCGAATGTGTTAACAGTGTTTCATTACACCACGCAAATTTCTCAATTTCCACTTTCAACCCACCAGAATCCGCTCAAAACTCCCGCCATCCTGAAGTCTCCAGTCTCAAGATCCACGTCTCTCTGACATCTCCCTAATCAACATCACAAAATAACGGCCTTGATTCAGACATGCTCAACGCCCTTTTCCTCCCTTTCACTCCCTCTCCCTCCTCTCCATCACCCTTACTCCCTTTCACTGAAATCCTCTTACTTTCATACTCTCTTCCTTAGTCTCTCCTACCCCTTTCTCTCCCTCTCTTACTCTCTCTAACCACCATTCTCACGCTCTCCCAATCTTTCCTTCTCTCTCACCCCTTTTTTCCCTCCTCTATCCTTCCTCACTTGATCTACCACTCTTTCTCACATATTCTCAGTTTCTCCTGGTCCCTTTCACTCCCTCAATCTCTCCTACCCTCTTTCATCCCCTCCTCTCTCGGAAGTCTCGCCACGAAAGATCAGAAAGTCGCGACAGAGAGCACAGAGCGATGTTTCGTACACTCCCTGAAATTCCGGCTCTCAAGTCCTACGAGAGACTCGGCGACTGCCCGGGACCGTGGCCACTAAATGAAGATTTATAGGGGGGCTGCTATTCGCACGCCACGCCACTCATGGGAGCCCCGTGGCATGCGGTGCACACGCGTGCACCGTGTGCCACCATATACCAAGAGGGTGCACCGTATACTTACACAGGAGAACGTTGCATCGTAATCCAACGATCCGGCCAGAAATACGAGTGTCCCTTTCGTGAGTTTCTAGCGTGCTCGCATTCGTATGCAGAGTCCACGCACCGATTAGAGTGCAGAGGGGGGAACAATAAAAGGAATGCCAATGCCGGTTGAATGCACGGTGGCAATTGGTTGCGATTTTGTCGATGATAGCAGGTGATATTTACGAGGCGACATCCTTTGAAATCGACGCTACCCACTCCCGTCGATGATAATGAATCATGAGAGTTCCTTGCACGCGAATCTTTGCACCGTGGATTTTTAGATTGAGAGGGGAGAGAATTCTGTGGGGAATGCGTGCAACAATTAATTGTGCTAATAAGATTTGTATTGAGTGGATGGAAATTTATTGAAGCTTTAGCACGTTGGTTTGCTGGATATATTTAGGTTGTCTTGGGGTTTCTCTTCGATTGAAATTTTTAGTACTGAGAATATTTCGTAATAGGGGTGCGATGTTTAACGTTGGTACTATTGGCGTTGAGTGTACTATATTTAAATATAATAGATATTCGATATTCAACCCCTTGCCTTACAATGCTGAACAATAAATGGAATAGAAAATTTGTAAGTTCTCGAAAAACTGTCAAATTGAAAATATATAGAGGTCAGAAGACGTTGGAATTGATTCTATGGTATCAGTATTGCGTTAACTTATATTGATATTTTGAGAAACAGTGATAGATTATTATTCTAAAAATTAATTTTGAGTTATTGCGCGTTCGCTTAGGAAAGAAATCGTAAGACAAGGGGTTAAGTGTGAAGAAAAGTCAAGTGGAGAAATTCTGTGTCTTATTTTAACCCTTTGCACTCCGTTGTCGCTGCAGCGGCGACATTGTAATAAAAGCTGACAACTGTGTTGTAGATAAATCCGGTGTATTTTTATATTGTAAACCATAATTTTAAAATGTATACGAGTCTTTGTTCACATCAAAGCAGGATTTTTAATTTTCTACAGATGTGCACTTGCACTATGTAAATAGTTTTGTAGTAGTTGGTAGTACCTAATAAAAATTACTCGGTGTGCAGAGTTAATTAATTAACCCTTTGACCTACACGTCGTCTCCCGATTGCTCGTGCCACAGTAACCAGAAGGTCGGTCGCGAAAATTTTTTTAAAGAATTATAACTGAAATGTATTATCGCAAGGATGTTTACCTTTCTAAAGGAATTGTCGAGAGTAGTTGAACCACGAGACTGACTTGAGTTGTTTTCATTTGTCGCGAATGACAGATATCGAGTCAGGTATTCATCTTGTTTAGATTTGATTTGAATGAAATAGCACGAGCTTATTATTTATGTTTAGCATTTATGGCCCAAATTTCTTACCACGAGTCTCACCAGTGGTTGTAGGCCAAAGAATTATTATTCCAAGAATACCGCAGAGACCATTAATTGCATGCAAATTTTTGATATCGAAGATAATCCCAGATTATAATGTAATTTCGTGAATTTTGTATAATAAAACACGCACTTTCTGAATGTTAAGTAATCGTTTTGACGTTCGTATGCAAAGCATGTACGCCAATTACTCACTAGGAGGAAGAGGAAAATAAAGAAGTTTAGTTTTAAGTGAATACATGCAATTTTGCCGATAGCCAGTGCAAAGTGCGAACATTAAAGTTAAAGGAGATCGTTCTGTAACGGCATGCAACCCCTGATTTTACGTAATCGTTGGTACTGAAGAGGTACGGTAATTTTGTGCATAATTGTACGACATTTTTCCATAATATAGGCGCATTTAGAAAGTCCGTTACTGTTCAGAAAACACTGTAAAATAGATGAAAATCAGAAAGTGATACGGTGACTCTTACATCGTAATTCTTTACGATCAACCTGCCGTGACAACGAGATAATTTCGCCAGAAAATTAGCGAGAATTTCAACAAGCATTATATCTCGAAATTGGCCAGGAAATTGTTGAAAGAATGGAAATTCTGTTTATATAATTCCGCTGATATGTCAATTTTTGCATGTATCTCTAATATTAAATTTACTAAATAATTATATAGTATTGATATGTCATTATTCAATTATGCTGTGGTACAATATTTATGTGAAACTGATAACAATGTGTATTTATCAAATTATGGACTACTTCTAAGGGAATATTAATTAAATAACTATTAATAAATTGTCACTGTTTTGATAACCATTCGCTGTTTGCTATTCATACAACAATAATAAGTATTTTATCCAGAAAATACATGCTAAGAGATCAGATTTCTGTTAGCCAAATAATTTACCAATCCTGCAACTGTTTGCCTCCTAAATAAGGGGGCTCAATTATCAAATAACAAGTATTTTTCATTTTTCATATATAAAGTCCCCAGGAATATTATTACAGCCTTTCTCTAACCTTTCTAATTCTATATAATAAGTGCCCCAATACTTACATTCAACTACAGCAAATTAATTAAATATAACAAAACAAATCTTAAAATAAAATTACTATAAACTTTGCGAATTTTCCTATCTAAAATAGTATCATCCCTTATTCTTCCTACTTCCTCCAACCAACGAATATTCGACAAAATTTTGCAATATCTGACCAAACGATAAATCGATACTTTCCATCGCGCGTTGCAATTTTTAATCTCCATATTCGAATACCTCGAAGGTTTGAAATATCGATCCAGATTACGATATTAGATACGGTTAATTGAATACCCCAGCGAGTCCGAGGGCAAATCGGAATTTTTACTTTACACCTGGGCAATTTATTATGTATTTAACTCAAGTTTTTCGTACGATTAATAACGCTTTTACGCTAATGCCCTACGTGTCGCTTTAAAGATTTATCGAGCAACGTTCATAGAATGCAAACCGCGCCATTAATACTTCACTTTAGCCTCGTGTATGTTCGAACATTCGACCACTATAATTTCCAATAAATGTCCTTATACACCGATGAAAAAAAATGTTCGATCATTTACGGCGAAAACTTGATAATCGGAAGGTCAAAAAGGGGGAGAAAAAGAAACGGGTGAAAAAGAACGAACGAAACACTGAGCTCGTTTCATTTGTATCGTATGCAACGCACGCCGAAGCGGAAGCAATCTCGATTACGTCGAAGAAACCGAAGGATGAGAGGCATCGAAGCAAGCCATCATCTCATTTTCGATCTGCTCGCAACGAGGCCTTGAAGAAGGCCCAGTTCGATTTTTCTTTCTCCTCTGTAACATACAAGCGAGCCCCGGGTTGCTGCATAAGCGCTATGACGTATCTACCATCGGTAATTATTGCTGATTAACGACTGCCTGCTACGTTATCTCCCCTTCGTCCTCCAACAGAGACTCGATGCAGCTTTGATCAGTTTTGATTTCGGCCTCGAAGAACTTGTCAAGCGAACTTCAGGCACCTTAATGACTTCCCGAAAATGATGCTTGAAAATCTAAGGAACATGGACGTCCCCAATAACATTCAGTCATCATAACTTTCACGTTCCTACCATCGTATACATTAATTTCTTGTTGTATTTATAAATCTGACGGGAAATTCTTTATAAATTCAACGATATCATTAATATTGAAAACGTCATAAAGAATTTCCCATCAGACTTATTTATTCCGCCAAGTGTGCGAGAAGGAGATTCGGAAAGAGATTATCCTTGAAATAAAAGACACACAAGTTATATCTAGACAGTTGTCGCATTCGTTGAATAAAATCTCCGTATTTCTAGCATCAGTTGCGGAACGAGTCTCGATAAAGGACTCCAAGAAAGGAGTATTCATAGACGAGAATCGTGGCACGGTGATTATCCGAGGCACCTTGCTCGTCTTTCTTTTCGTTTTCTATTTGTCTTCACCATCCTGTCAGTGAAGGGCTCCGCCCGGGTTCTCTCTCCGGGTGCAGTCACTCTTTTAACTCGCCCCCTTTTTTTTTCCTCCTCACGGAGCTGCATTTCTCGGGGCTTCCTCTTTTTGCCTCTCTCGGTCCTCCTCTCTCGCCTCGTCACCCTCTTCTTCATCGAGTTCTCGTTGGCTACCACAGGTCGACGTGATTACTTATGGCTACTCGAAAGAGAAGGAGGACAGGGGGGATGAAACGTCTCCTCTACCCTTCCTTTAATCCTTTCCCTTCATCCTTCCTGATGGAAAGAGATTAGGGCCGTTATAAGGCGGACACCAGTTTGTCGAGGCTGATCGATCATCGAGGCGACGACGAGGAAAGACCGGTACGATATACTTCGGTTTCTTGCGTTTATGATGGGGATTACTGTCAGCTACGACCGGCGAGTTCTTCGGCATGGTTGCTTGCTATAATTATTTAATAACTTTCTTGCCGCGATGGAATCGTCGTTGGTCAATCTTGACATTTACACGGTCTATCTTACTGGGGATTGGGTACCGCGGTAATATCAGGGTGACTTTCGAAATAGGAGTAAATAAAAAGCATAGGGATCGAACTATCAAGTTTTGTGGCGACACGAAGTCCTTGCTATATTTAGGACATATTTCCTTAATTATTAGGGGTAAGATTCCTATAACAGGGTAAATAGGTTCGTAGAAATTCCCGTGTTGCAGTTACCGTGTTATATGACAAGAAGAGACAAGGGGATATGTTCCGAAAACTTAATAAAAGCAAATATTTCTTTTTAATTCCATATCACAGAAACAGCAAAACTTGCCGCGGATAACCGAAGAAGAGTGTAGTTTAACGTTGAAAAGCAATTTTTTTCTATCTTCATTAGTTTAAACTTGAGATGCTCTTCTCTCTTCTCGAGAGCCTTATATAAAAACTAACGATTGTACAACGATTGTATATACGTAGTTTGGAAGCCCGAAGTCTCAGGAACACGTAGAAAAAAGTTTCATCGCGATCCACAAAGAAACACGGAAGATATTTAATTTTGAAGGCGAAGGGGTACGATTTTCCGGGAGGTAAACGGGGGGTGGTTGACGAAAATTCTGGCGGTGCAGGCCTCACTTTGAAAATTCGTATCTTGGCTTCTGGTTATCGTACGAGCATCTTATTTAAGTCGTTTTAATCGGGAAAGAGTGTATTTTAAAGTGATAGAAACGAAATGTTTCTATCTTCATTCGTTTAAACTTGAGATGATCTTTCTTCTTCTCGAGGGCCTCATACAAAAAATAACCGTTGATGGGCAATTTTAGTGGCGTTGTCTCAAAGTTTAGAACTAATAGAATTAAATAACTGAATTATTGACAGAATTCTAAGAACACACAAATACCTCGGCTACCCCGGGATCGCTAAATCCCGTCGTCTCCAGAACTCGCAGATCCCAGGGAACTAAATGGCTCGGGTACCTCGGGTATGCCAATTCCCGTACCAGCCCAATATTTTGGTGGCTGGCCCCTGAGGAAGATCTAACTTACATATTTAATATATACTAATCTATTTAACGACAATACTTCTACGGTTAATCTCACTAAAGAAAAGAACAAGCCGATGTCGCCAACCATCAACCCCTTCGGCTAATCAATTACCTTCCCAATAAGTAATCAACACCAAGCTAATATTCCAATCACCAACCTTACGTCTATTTCTCCATTATTAATTTCATTATTATTTCATTCTATAATTCAATTACAATTTTCATTATTATTATGTTCGATAAATTTACTGCCTTAACCCTTTGCGCTCCAAATTAATCTAATAACTTTTTGTCAGATAAGCAAATATAATCTCGGAAAATTGTCTACTGTTGATTATTCATTTTTATTTAATACTAGGAACAATTGTAGATACTGCGGTGTATTCCTATTAAAATGCAACATTATTGTTGATTTCGAAAAGTCGGTAATTAGTATATGAAACATTAAGTGTCACAAAATCTGTGTCGAGTGTTGCTTGACATAGGAGTGCAAAGGGTTAACACTAGAACGACCGACGTTAAATTTATTACATTTAAATATTAGGTTGGAAACTATGAAACGAGCGTTTTTGTTTAGTCTGTGTTCAGCTGCTACTGACAATGACAGAGGTTCATTGTGACGTGCATTCAATATTTTTATTTATAAATTTTTAAATTATTGTTCTTATTCATTTCGTAAAATTTTGTCGTGTTTGTATCCCATTATTGTTTTATTTTTCTCCGAAACCAGATTGAAACAAAACGCGATTTACATCTACTTTTCTTGTAAGAGTTCAAATTGAATCATACCGCAGCTCAAGCTTCGAGAAACATTAATCACGCATTCGGAGATGAATCCACTAATGAAAAAAATACCAGATATTAGTTCCAAAAATTTCGTTCTGCTAATTTGAGTATCATCAACCGAGTCTCGAGGAAAACCACCGGTCCATATTGATAACGAGGAATTATAGACGACTGTGGAATCCGATCCACACACAACTATTCGTAAACTGGGGTCTAAACTAGGAGCTAGCCATACAGCTGTGTTAAATCATCTGCGTGCAATAAATAAAGTATTGTTTTTATTCAACGCCCGTTTCATAGTTTCCAACCTAATATATTAAATAAGAACTTTGGAAGAAGAGGAATCAAGGGGTAAAAAATATGATCGGTATGGTAATCTGTGTTTTATAAGATCAACTTAGAATTCCTAGTCTAGGACTCTCCTGTAAACTCGGGGAATTTTTGGAAAAAAATGTGAGCAAGTCATTTCGACTTACTTGGTCGTTCTAGTGTTAAAATCCTGAGCATTCCTGTCCCAACATTTATGGCAATTTACGTCATACCATAGGAGGGCCGTTATCGAGTACCCCTCATGATTCAGTAACGATCAACGATTTTCTTACCGCCAGTAATACATGACAGGCCTGCGCTTACAATCAGTGGAAAGCATTTCAGGTATTAGCCTGAACACGTGGCACGTGGACCGTGTCGCTCGATCATGTGGCAAAAAGTTAACTACCGGAGCACAGCAGTCGCGGGCTAACCGGAGGAAAAAGATCAGCAAGAAACCCGCGCGCCAACACTACTACCGGCATCGGCAGTGTGCTCATACCGCGGCTTCCTCAGAAACTATTATACCGGAAGCTCAGGAGGAGCCGAGATTGTGTAAGTTCCTAAGCAATCGGGACATCGTACCGTTTTCCTCTATGGTATATATGCACTCGTGGTCATACCGGGGACACGGTAGAGTGTTTAAAGTTGAGTGTACTGTAGTTGCGACAAAATGTTGGAAAAGTATGTTGGATGTTTGTCTTGGACAAATGACAAACGATGGTTTGAGATTTGTCTTGAAACGTGACTGAGGTTTAGTGGTTTGGCGAGCTGTGTGCAGCTAACGGGAAAAGATAATTGAAAATTTGTATCCCGATGGCCGATCAATTTTGGTCCACCGATACTTTAAACACAATGTGACCAGTGATGTATTCCAGTCTGTACGGTCGTGTCTAAGAAAATTGGACGCAGTTGGAAGCAGTATCCAGCAGGCAGTAACACGTTGGGTATTCATCGTTATGCAAGTCCTTTCTGTTAAAATGCTTTGTGTAAGAGCTTCTAACACTTTTTGTCGGAGATAATGGCCACTAAGTTTAACGAGAAAATGTTAATGAAAATTTGAAAATGGAAATTCACTGCTGAATTGAGTAAATGTTTCTCAAAATTATTGTAGGATGTTCTACACGTGCACTAGATTTAGTAGATGTCCTACGACATTTATGCACCGAGGAGTTTTTTATTAAGAATTTTTCGGATTAATAAAAAAACGAACACTAAGACAAATTACTGCATAATTTCTTTTGTGATTACTTCCACACCAATTGAAAACAAATTCCTAAAACAGGAACTATTAAACGATTCCCAATAGTGTATAATTTATCACAACATTAATATAGTATAAATAATTTTATCGTGTATCATTTCATAGACATTTTTAATTTCATAGGTCTTGCAAATTTCCTCTGCCATTATTGCAATAGGATTGTTACTCATCACTATAGAACAAGGTGTTAAATATAACAAGACATTAAATATAAAAGTCTCACGACAATAGTCTTAAATCTACTCATCAGGTCCATCACCCTGAATACCTGCGACTTTAACCCTTTTAGTGCCGACTGAAAAAATTGATTGAATTAATGACACATGTAATTGCGAATAAAAAGAATGGTCATTTGGCAATAGCGTAGATAGAACACTTATCTGTGAGAAAATTACTGATATCGTATTGGAAACTGAATATGAACCCTTCGATGCCCAGTGTTAGCACGAATGCTACCGACGATATATCGTCTGGCACTAAAAGGGTTAAGAATTCTGTAAAAAAAATTCTTTGTTTCAAAATTGTTTCATCAGGAAACAGTGACCATCCAGGCTTACAGTGTCGTCGGTAATGTTCCGAAGAGGAGTATATCTTTCTCGAAAGTCACCTAACTGCATGGCTAACAGCGGGTATAACGACAGACATGCCACTGGGCTTGAACATAGAGAGAAGTTCATGGTGCACGACGGCAAAAACCACCGTCGAAATGAATACGCGTATTCGGTGTGCTGAGAAGTACCGTAATGCGATGCTGGACACGCGCCTTTCTTTCTGCTTTTCAATGAACAGCGAGTACACGATGCCCGCAAAGTGGCTGGCAACAATGAATTACTTGCATAGGAGAGTTCCGTGAATCACCGTGAAAGGGCCAAAGTAACATCGTAAAAGGACTATACGAATTACAGAGAACGGAGTATTACTTCTAAGAAAGTAATAAATTAAGTATTAAGTTTCAAGATTAAGATCATCGAACTTTTTTTTATTTGATTGATGCAATTTGTAGAAATATTTATATGCAGGTAGGAAATTGGTTTTTGCGTGATAATGAGAGTTTATCGAAGATCGAGATTTTAATTTTGTTTCTCGAGAAATAATGTAGGAAAGGTTGTTCCAAGTGTTGATCGTAATTAGCTGATTTCTGAATATGTGAAGTTCTGAGATGAAAGTTGGAGGGTAGAAAAAGTAAGGGGGACAGTTAAGAAAGCGTTAAAGTAATGATAAACGATTTTTGTCGGTTGCAAAAAGGTCTAAATTATACTTATAAAAATGATAAGATAATGGAAATACTTAATAGAAATTTATCTCGGTGCTTGTTTAGTAATTCTGCACTTTTCCGCGCTCTAATAATTTTGATAACAAGTTTGATTTCTGAAGTATTGAAATTTTCTCTAAAAACACAAATTACCTCAACATATAAGCGATTATTCTCAGGTCCTCAGTTATTATAAATGTTTAATGAAAATCTTAACGACTTTGAAGTAGTTGTCCTCAGGTCCAAAGTCTTAATACAAATACTCGATCAAAATCTAAGTGTCTCGTTGCACTTATCAAACTACTCCCTATTTTTGCATCAGTGCCAACAGTAAAATTGAAATACAGTATTAAAAATTTCCCAACTACAGTCGATTGATCACATGGAGCTGCAATTCCCAAGTCCACAGTGTTCAATGAAAGTGTATCTCATTTCATATAAATTGACATTTGATTCAACAATACTGCAAAAAGTATAATATTCAATTACAATCAATTATCTCAAGAAATAATGAACACTGATTCTAACAAGCAACATTTTTAATACAATTCCATAAGGCTTTCCTCAGCACGTAAGAGAAACGTAATTCTATCACGTTTGATACGACAAAATCTTTCTCTATCTCTATTTCCCGCAAATGGCCGTCAGTCGAAAAATGTAATAACTGTATAGCCGAGCCGTAATCGTTCAAGATGATTGCAACTTTCTCGGAACAAAAGGATGTACCGTTTTCATTCCACGAACATTTCGAACAATACGAGCCAGCGGATTTAAGTTAGTACATCTGTCGCGCCAATTATACGAGCATGGAAGAAAATAATAACAACACTCTAAACGTTTAAGAAGAACACGAACCTCCAAGAAGACAGGAAATTGTTTCCTTGATATACTCCTTCACGGGAATCAGTGTCCAGGTACAAGTTCTTTTGAGTTACTCCCTTGAGACCACAGAGTACGTGTGGTACCACAACAAAAACGATTTTTCAATACACTTGGCATAAATTAATTCCTTGACAATTGTATCAATGATGATGAATGTTGAATTAAGTCGTATGTACTTCATTTAACCCTAGATCACTAACCTTATTTTTCAACGCGTAACACTAACCTTCGTTTCTTCGACTACGGTGTTTACAAAGGGGGTTAAAGGGTATTATTTAAATAAAATTTAAACATGTTTTTTTTCTATTATTAAAGATAGGTATTTATTTATTACAATAACGTTAATTAATATGGCATACTTACTAAATCCGTGTCGTCGAATCGACGAAGGTTAGTGATCTAGGGTTAAAAATACTGGAACTTCAACAGAACAATGCAACATGAATTTTACCAACTCTGTATACAATAAGATATGCATAAACTAATACATGATTGACAAATCACATTAAATTTCAATTTGCTAGTTTTCATAAGTGACATTGTTACTGTAATAGTATCAGAACTTGTAAACGTTCTATTCCTAAGTTTGAAAAAAATTTTGATTCTTTAAAAATACTAAGAGTCATAATTTCAGTATTTGTAATCCACCGAGGCAATTTCCTTTTACGCAAAATGATCAAATATAATTTATAACATTCCACGCTATCAATTAATTCTCCGAATGACTCACAGCGTTCTCCAATCCCCTAACACTGACTCAACAAAAAGAAATCTAAGTTCAATTCCCTCAAACTTTCATCTTAATCCACTTTCCTAATCACCACTAAAATTCATTACATTAATAACGCAACGCTTATAAACATTTTTTTTCTCCTCGTCCTATCAAGAAATAATCCAAGAAGTGAAATTAAGCTGTCCAACGAATCAGCAATCTAAATCTCCATCGATTTCTACATTCTCCATTGATTGAATTTTTCCAACAAAAACACAGGAGAATTACGTGAATTTGCCTAAGCGTTCAACATTGATCTCGTAACAAGCTCGTCTAACGATCTCCGCTTACCCCGAAATCGGTATGGTGTTATCGAGAAGGAGAAAGCGAACAAGACGGCAGCAAGTAGATAAGGGCCCACCGGCCAGAACGTTTGACGCGGCGAGCCTAATTGCGATCTCTCGATCGCGACCGTTGCCAAACAAGGAAGTCGGCACTGTCTTATTGCCTGGCAATACCAAAGGCCTGACCCTTCGATACACGTTCTTACACGCTGTCAGTTGTACCAGCAGAGAAACGATTTCGCGATGACAATTTTCCACGGCTTGCACGACTATTATACTAACACGAGACAATGCTCGATGGAGTTTGATACTAATGAGTTTGTCATTTTTTTTTGCAATATATTTATGACGTTTTATCGTGACTGGTTGATCGTGACGTCTTAACTGAACTGCATTCGTGCCTGGTGTAATTTATTGAGAGTAATTGGATGTCGGAGGTTAGACCGTTGGGGTTGATAATGTTTCTCTTCTGGTTGGTGATTAATAATGGGAAAAAGTGGAACTTTAAGAATTATTTGTACTGGGTAAGTATTTTGGGGAAAGTATTTTATTTGGTTTTGAGTTTTGTGAAAATTATTATGGGGTCTGGGAAACTAGGAGAAGTAGGGAATAGAGTGAGTTAATTTTGAAGGGGTTGATATCGGGGGAGGATAATCATTTTGCTGTTTAATTTTACATCGGCGAAAATAACTGAATGCAAGGTCATCCAATTTTTGTATGCCAAGTCGTTTAGATTCTGTTTGAAGATATTAATAAGATTTTTGTTCTTAAGTTGCAGCTTCATTTGAGGGTTGTGAGACAATTACTACGTTGGTTTAATACTTCATATTAACATTCATATCAAAAATATGATATTGAACGACTACTCGGAAGGTTTTCCCTCGGTTTCGATTCCTAATAACTGTTAAATTCCATACGTTCTGTTTTCTCTTATTTTAAAAACCACTATTAATATTCCCTCCAAAATCTAAAACACTAAAATTAATTTAGTTCTTTCAAATATCTTAAACCATAGCAATCATCGATCAATCATCTCCCAAAAAAGATTTCTCTCCACAATAATCCTTCTTCCAAGATACCAAAAACTTCCATTTTTCTATCCTACTCTATTAACATTTTTTCTAATCAACTTTTTCTTCCAATCGCATCAATCTACAGCAAGGAAGAATTTTTTACGATTCCACGATCACGATTATCGCGCAATCTGACAAATGAAAAGGTGGTAGCAATTTTGGGTTGTCGGAAGACGTCGACGTTATCGATGAAGCCCCGTGGGAGCTGGTCCGCACGTAGAGGGGTCACTACTACCGAGCGGATAATTGCCGATGTCTGGATAACAAAAGCGTGTCAATAATTAATCGACGCTGAAGCGAAGATTAATCAATTTGGTTAACGCCACGGCAAACGTGCGGCTGACGGTATCGTCCGGTCGGAGTTGTGTTGCCGTGTTAATGCGAGACCAGTTGGGGCCCTTCTCTCTATCTCTCCCCTCCGCAAACGTCGCTTCTCTCTCGTGTTAATTAACCTTATTGAGATCCCAGTTAAGATATCATTGTTTCGTGCGGAGTTTAAGTTTCGACGAAAAACAAAATCACCAAGCCGTACCCGCTCCACCTTTTCGTGGAGCTGAAAGATCGGGTAAAAGCCTCATGGAGTTCCAATGAAATTTTTCGTTACGCCTTACGATTTCATTTATTCTCGCGATGACTGGTGAATAATAATTTGTAAAGTATCTCTCTATATGAATTTTTACTATACCTATGAACCTTCTTTTTGGGTGGATTTTACTTACATAGCAGTATGAAGAAGATAAGATAGAAATTATAATCTAAAGATATTCCGGCAAATTAGATTCCATTCTCGAATGAAGTGCACCTCGTGTAATCAATAGAAACTGCATCTCATGGGGCTTTAGTCAATTAACCATTTATAAAAAATACAAAGTGAGAGTTGAATTGTAAAAGATGCGAATAACGTTCCCTCCAGCACGTCTGGCTCGATTTGTCTAGACTTTCCCTTTTTAATTAAGTACACACCACCTCCGGACACATTAACAAATCCTAGGATAATTAAAAAGTCAATTTCCTTCTATTTCGTTGGCTAAAAAATAGAACGTTTTAAAAAATCATAACGTACTTCCGTCGTACGTCGAGGAAACAGGAAATATCGATTTCACCATTACGCACGTACGTAACGAACTTTCAAATTTCTCGCAAGTTACAAGCGATAACCCATAAACGATCGTGAAACCATACATCGCGCCGATGATCGATTATCTCTATGGTGCATGTACTATCTCGTCAAGGCTGAGGATTCAAACGAGCCCGTCGAGAAACTGGATCGTCCTGAATACCGTCTGTCACGGTCAATGATTCCAAGGCGATTTCCGTAATAGAGGTAAGACAGTGAACAAACGATCTTCGTTGTCCGTCAATAGAGGAACATGGTCAGAGGAAACCGGTGAAAGATACGCTCAGCAATCAGTTGAGAAAACCGTAACACCCTGTACATGATTGAAATACTCGATAACAGGGTACGATACGAAAGATAGATATTATAATAAATTAGAAGTACAAGCTATGTACCGTAATAGCGAAACGTCAATCTACAATAATCAAATCTTAATCATATCCTGACTTACCGTTTACCACGAGATATATTCACATGGAATGCTTCCTTTTTATATTCGAGAGACTAATAAAAAAGCTGAGTGCGTAAGTGAAGTAAGGGAAAATGTTGAAATTTGGCGAATTTGGCATGAAAGAATTTATATAATTAGTATTAAGATAAGCTAATGTTTGATTTGTTTTTGGTGAATATTCAAATCGGTGGTGCTAAATTTTTGGATGGAAGAATTGAGTGTGGAAGATACTGGATGACAATGGTAAAGAAAATAAGTTCAGATTCAGTGACAATAGACCGTTAATGAGATTGTCTTTGGCAAATCTTGGCGATATATTATCTCTGACTAAGATTCTTAAGTCAAATTCCAAATTGCAGAAACTATCACAAAAAATTGGGCACTTACATTAACCTTTTAGATACGGCGCCATTATCCACTAAGGTCACAAGAACGAAAGAACGGTCGAAATTACTTTGAAATAAATTTTAAATGAATACGATATGAAACATATAATATTGTAAAAAATCATGATATTAACGAGAGTCATTATTAGACTGCGGATGTTTATGCAAATTTCAAGTTTCACAAATGCAGGTGAGACAGGAAAACCTATCTAGGGATTTATTGCACTTAATAAATATTACAACAAATACCATACTTTGGATATTTTAGATATATTTTTATATTATGTTCTTTTTGTATATTTTAGCCGTATTAAATTTGTCATAAATGCATAAAAATCCGCAGTCTAGTCATTATAGTGGCGTACCGTGTCTAAAAGGTTGATGAAAGAAAAACTAAAAGAAGATAAGTAATCCCTATCAATACGACATCATAATTGCTCCTTGAACAACACAAACTTACGAGATCCACCATCTTTCTCCAAGACTCTTTGACCAACTTCCAGACTGAAAAATCCATCACAAAAATTTGCGCACTTACATTAATAAAAGAAAAACTAAAAGAAAATCAGTAATCCCTATCAATACATCATAATTGCTCCTTGACCAACATACATCTACGAGATCCACCATCTTTCTCGAAGACTCTTTGACCAACTTCCAGACTGCAAAAAGTATCACTAAAAATAGTAGCCTACATTAACAAAAGAAAAACAAGTCGAAGAAAATGATTCCAGGTAGAATAACCTCCAGCAATTCTTATCGATACCGAATCATAATTTTTGCTCATGGAATAGCATAAATCTACGAGATCCAACATCTCCCTCCCGGCCGTAGAATTTCTAAGCGCTTTGCTCGCGCGTAATCGCGAATTGTTCTCGATGATCCCATCGATAAGGCTGTTCCTACCTGCGAGGGATTTCGCGATGGATCGATGGTAATCACGAGAGCGTGTCAAAAAAGAGGGGAAAAAGGTAGGTCCGTCGAAAGATCGTGGCAAACGGCAGCCAGGAGACCGGATAAAAGGTTAAACTTGGCCGTGGCTCGATTACGCTCGACCTCCGCGTGAAATCGCGCAGGTGTACATACTTAACCACGTCTAATTAACGGCCTAACGGCGACGACGCCTACATTAACGCTCCAGGTTGATTATACCCTTGACGATTATCTTACCTAAACTCGTCCTGTACTCGTTAACGTTCTACGCTCTTGACAGCGTGACTTGGAACACTTCGAATGGTTCAGGGAATACGAATTTCACTGCTGCCATTTTAGACGTGGCTGGATTATGAATCTTTTGAAAGAGTTACTTCATTGTTCTAAAAAGTTGACGGTGAAATACTTGGAGGGCTGATCAATGGTTGTATCTTATCCAAAGGTACTGGTATCGAGCAATTTGGTGGTTGAATGAGAAATTCATGGTGTGCGAAAAAAGTTTTGACGTGATCAGTAGATTTTATTTTGTGGATATTCGTATGGAAGGTGGTGGATTTGTTTGGTTGCATTTTAAATTTGGGTCGACAGATTAACCCCTTGCCGTGCCATTTATTTTGTGACTGCCACTACAATAATTCAGAATTAAATTAGTAAAATAAACATTGATCAGTGATTCTTGACAAACAGTGTAATGTAACCTAACATTAATATTATAGAAATAATTTTATCGTGTCGCATCTCACCGATATTTTCAATTTAATAGGTTTTCTAAAACTTGAAAATTTCTTTTCCAATTTATAGCATCACGAGTATCACTCATTATAGTACGGCAAGGGGTTAATATGACGTTTAGATTGAAGCTTAAAATCTGATCTATCAGTCACCTTATGTGTTGGACTCTGAATTATGGAAATTTTCAAACCTGTCCACAATTACAATTTATACAATGGTACAAAATTAATTTGAATTATCAAGTTACAATAATCCACATAAAGTGACATCAATAATTCGAATAAAGGACATAGCAGATTCTCTGGTTCACAGAACATACACGTATAATTCCATGCAATCTCTTCCACGCTCCCCGACATCAGTTTCACTCTAATACGAACAAGAGTATCTGTTCCTCTAGCAGGGAGCAATTACGATCGACTTTTTCCAGCTAAGTTTCTCGTCTTATAGACCGCGCGGTATAATGAAGCCTGAAAGGGTGTTCTTTCGCGACGAAAAGGACGAACTTCCAGGAAACCAGCGTTCCACGTCGTCCTGGGTCCCTCGTGGCCGAGTGAAATTATTATGAGAGCCGGTTACGTATGTAAGAGCCACGGCCAAGATGGTGTTCGCTCGCTTGTCGCCGCCCCGAGCAACTAACCTTCCTGTTGTTGCATGACCCGTGCCTTCTTCAGCATCTCTCTTGCTGCTGCCCTTCCCTCGGCCTCTTACCTCTTTTTATCCTCCTCCTCTTCCTCCTCATCTTTCCTACCTTCTTTCTATCCGCCAAAGACACATGCCGTGCTGACCGCCGCACGAAACACCGGTGTTTTATATATTGCAACACGCATCGCGAGACCCTTCGAAGAGGAGCACGCAGGATGATAATTATTTCGGGACAAAGCATGCAGTTTCTACCACTGTATTTATTGACTGAGACGATATGCATGCACGTATACGAGGTACAAGGGGAAAGTTGAATACTCCGTTTCCTCTTGGAGACACGACGTGTTCGTGTATGGGGAGAGGAAGACTATGTGAGTATTAATATGGCACTTTCATTCGAGAGTTTATGGGGATGAATGAAGTCTTGGAGGAAGTTATGTAGTGAGGTGGATTGGTTTTTTGATGAAAAGTACTGTGGATTTTTTTTTATGAATTGTTAAATGCTTGAGATGGAAAGGAAGTCATATTTTTTGTTGAATATGTAAATAGTGGAGGTATTTGGTGAGCTTGGAGACTGCATCGATATTTTCAAATTTCTCTACCTTTGGGAAATGATAAATAATTGGAAATATATGTGAAAAATGTATTATTGATTTAATACTAGAACGATCGACGTTAACACTAGAACTACCAAACCAGTCAAAATGACTGGTGCTCAATTTTTTCCAAAAAATTGTCCAAATTCATAGAAAAGCCATAGAACAAAAATTCTGCATCCATCACAAAAGACATAAGTCACTGAATTGATCATCCTTTCTGCTACTCGATTTGTTCGTTTTCAAAGTACTTATTTAATATATTGAAATATGATAGATGTAACGCCGGTAGTTCTAGTGTTAAATTTAATGTATTTAAATATAGGTATTAAATAAAAACTTTGGAGAGGAATCAAGGGGTGGAGAATATGATCGGTTTGGTAATCTGTGCTTTATAAGATCAACTTAGAATTTCTAGTCTAGGACTCTCCTGTAAATTTAGGGAATTTTTGAAAAAAAATGTGAATCTTTATTCACAATATAATCTTTAATCATTTTGACTAGCTTGATCGTTCTAGTGTTAAGATTATAGAAAAGAGATAGAAAATATCCAAGTTTTATACCAGATGTGTTACAAATAGCAAATAAATTCGCACAGAAACGAATACAGAACTCCATTGGATAACGTCTCGCCGAAGAATGTCGAAGAAACGAATTTCTCTAGGAGAAATGCGAAACCTCTGAGCGTCATAAATGACCCGAGAATCCTGTACGTTTCGAATTCCAACGAACTCTCACAAAGACCGTTACCATCTTTGAATTCAATCGAACGAGATATCAAGAAGGTCACGGTATATCGTATGAAATAATTCCAATGTGAAAAATATCTTTTGAAGAAGAAAAAAAAACATCTCTATAGTAAAAACGTCAATCTACAATAATCAAATCTTAATCATATCCTGAATTACCGTTTACCACGAGATATATTCACATGGAATGCTTCCTTTGTATATTCGAGAGACTAATAAAAAAGCTGAGTGCGTAAGTGAAGTAAGGGAAAATGTTGAAATTTGGCGAATTCGGGATGAAAGAATTTATATAATTAGTATTTAGATAAGCTAATGTTTGATTTGTTTTTGGTGAATATTCAAATCGGTGGTGCTAAATTTTTGGATGGAAGAATTGAGTGTGGAAGATACTGGATGACAATGGTAGAGAAAATAAGTTCAGATTCATTTGCAATAGACCGTTAATGAGATTGTCTTTGGCAAATCTTGGCGATATATTATCTCTGATTACGATTCTTAACCCTTAAATGCGCGATTTTATTTGTTTAATCAGAAAAAATGTTTTTAATATCCATATATAGTTTAGATTATAGGAAAAATATTAAAAAAATTCTTTTGAAAGAATTCAGCTTCTAAATTACCTGAAAATCCTTTGTTGCATTTATGCAACACTGCGCGTTCCTAGGTAAGCAGATGTATGGGGAATTATTGACTCATGTAAATAGAATAAAAAAATATTTTAGTACTTAATTATAGTTCTATCTATTATGATAGTTGTAAAAACAGTTATTTTCTCTATCATAACAAAGACCGAGGAAAGTTTTTCCAATATCACTTTTTTCCGCGCCGATGAAAACCCGCTAAAACTGATAAATAATTAAAACATTTGAAAGATGGTGCCACTGCACCTATCAAAAATTTACAAAGTACACTATAGTCTACGACAAAGTTCGTTCATAAACCGTAATCCGTTCACATTTTGTTTTATTCTCATAGAATTAGTATGTTGCAGAAATTCAACTCCGCGAATTTAAGGGTTAAGTCAAATTCCAAACTGCAGAAACTATCACAAAAAATGGCACACAAGGTCACGGTATATCGTATGGAATAATTCCAATATGAAAAATATCTTTCGAAGAAGAAAAGAAAAAATCTCTATAGCAAAGTTTACCTCGTAATCAAGGAGGATTGGCATCATTATTCGGGAACATTTCATTGAGAGTCCAGTCTCCCTCGGTTGGACGTGCACATTGGAGGCTCTCTCGAGAGCATGGTTATTTGTTGGTCGATGTCATCGGTGCCTTGGGCAACCATATCCTTCCCGTACACAGCTGACCTCGGTGGACCTCTAAGAAGCCCAACCCAGTCTACCAACCCACCGACCCACCAAGCCCACCATTAGTAACCTACTCTGTTACCGCCGCCGACGATCAAGACGATTTCGATTCTCTCGTTTCCTCCTGCGAGCGGCAACGATGCATTAAAGTAATGATACGTCGCGAGCTCAAAAAGAGAAAACCCGCGCAAATACTTCTTTTAACTTTAGCAAGGAATAAAGTACTACGGTCCGTGACTACTCGTTTTAACGGAGGGGGTTGCTCGAATTGCTCTGATGTCTCTTGGGTGACGTTACGGTAGATGGAATTGCAGTGGGAAGACATTTTCTAGGATGAAGAAGTTGAGTGAAAATGTCGATGATTCTATGTTAAACTCTGCGCATGAGACTTTGCATTTATTCAGATGGAGGAAGGGAGGAATTAATGTGAAACATTTATATTTATATTGATTGTTTCTGTGAAATATACGCAATGAGAAAATTTCACTCGGTTTACTCGTGGCACGCATGGTATAAGTTAAAAATATCTGTATATTGTATATCTGTAGATGAGATTGCAGTGGGAAGATATTTTCCAGGATGAAGAAGATTCTTCTGGAAGTTGAGTGAAAATATCGATGATTCTATGTTAAATCTGCGCGTGAGACTTTGCATTTATTCAGATGGTGCAAAAGGAGGAATTAATTTGAAACATTTATATTTATATTGATTGTTTCTGTGAAATATACGCAATGAGAAAATTTCACTCAGTTTTCTTGTGGCAGGCAAGGTATTAAATCAAAGTAATTGTGTATGAGTCTAAAAATATCTATATAGAAGTCTAATATATTAATATAATGAAGGATTATGGTAGATGAGATTGCAGTGGGAAGATATTTTCCAGGATGAAGAAGATTCTTCTGGGAGTTGAGTGAAAATATCGATGATTCTACGTTCAACTCTGCGCGCGAGACTTTGCATTTATTCAGATGGAGGAAGGGAGCAATTAATTTGAAACACTTATATTTATATTGATTGTTTCTATAAAATATACGCAGTGAGAAAATTTCACTCGGTTTACTCGTGGCAGGCATGGTATTAAATCAAAGTAATTGTGTATAAATTTAAAAATATCTATATAGAAGTCTAGTATATTAATATAATGAAGGATTATGATAGTTGAGATTGCAGTGGGAAGATATTTTTCAGGATGAAGAAGATTCTTCTGGGAGTTAAGAAATATTAAGTGTTTGTTTCATGAGGAGAAAGTTTAAGATAAGGTTTGAAAAGAGATAAAATTTAGAAAAATAATTAAAGGCAAATCTTTTATTCAAAGAAATTACTATGTGAGGGTTGTGGTGGTTAAGGAGGTTAAGGGTTGAACTTGCAATAGATTGATTATGCGTAAAATATGGTATCAGCTGTACAAAATTTGTCCTAATTTAATATTTGATATATAATCTCGCCTCGATAATTTGTAAATTAGTTAAAGTAATCGCAATTAGTAAGTCAGAGTTCAAATCCTCCACCGAGACCTCCAAAAAAATTATCCTACCTCAATATTTAATACATCCTTGTCCCACTGTCTCAAAGCTCATCTAAGACAGTAAATTCTACAAATTTAAATTCGAAACAAAGATAAATTCCGTACAACCACAGCAGTCGGAACCAAAAAAATCTACAACACGATAAAACCCAATTCCCAAACCTGAACCGATTCCCATGACAAAGCGCGATCACCTCAATTCAAAAGATAAAACAAAACACCAAGTTCCAACCAAGCCTTCCACCCACGAGCGACATTTTGTATCCAAAATAACCTCGCCATTCGATTATCTCTCTTCACGAACGCTATTACTGTCAACGAGAATGCAAAAGGACGAGCACAATGGCTCCGCCGTGCTACCGGATTGAAATACCAACAACAGACGCATCGTTTTTTCAAACAATGCACGTAAATGCATAATTTTCGACTCAATCCTGTCCAACGAAAGAGGTAACCGACTCGTTGATCGACAGATATTTTTTCTCTCGCTTCTTTTCCACGACGAGGACGTGGGCGGACTTCGACACGGGGTTGACACGCGTTTCAAGGGAAACTAGATAGAAAGAACGACCGAATGGGTCGTAGGACCTAGCATTATCGGACGTGTTTCACTGGCAATGTTCTGTAGGCGTACCGGCTGCGTATGCCTCGCTAAATGATTTGTGGAATGTTGAAATTATCAGGGGGACGTAGGAAGGAGAACGTAATACACGTCAATTCCAACTAGATCGCGACAGAGATTCTCAACTGGTTCGATTGGACCAGTATATACCCTGGGATCAATGATCGAACTCAACCTATTCGAGACCTCGACGATACGTTCGAGTATAGTGTATTGGAATCGGTAAAGCGTAGGTACTTTATGTTTATCGCGATGAGAATTTAATTCATGAGCTCGAACGAGCGAGCAATTCGTTCGTGCGTTTCAACATGGACATGATAAAATTGTCGTTCTATATGGCTAGGGTGAAATGGGTATGAAACTTGAAAAGCATGTGGTGAAATGGTAGTGTAGAATCTCTTAAAGGTAGAACTGTCAAGGCAGTCAAAATGAGTAGTCCTTAATACTAGATTTACCGATTTAATATGTTTGAAATTGTCAAATAAATCTGTCTGGATCAAATAAATGAGGGCGGGCAGAAAATTTAACACTAGAAGTACCAAACCAGTCAAAATGATGGGTACACAATTTTTTACAAAAATTCTACAAGTTCATAAAAGAGCCATGGAACAAAAATTCTACGTCCATCACAAAAGACATATTGAAATATGATAGATTTTACGCCGGTAGTTCTACTGTTAATCGATTCAATCGCCTACTATGTTCCAGATAGACATTAAAAATTGAAAAAGAACCAGCATTAGAAATTTGAGTAACAGTTTTAAAAAATTCAGGGATGGTCATTTTGACCACCTTGGTAGATCTAATATTAATTCTTTTTAAGTTTCAAAATTTTTGCAGAAATCGTATTGTAGACATTTTAGGTCTATGTTGTAAAACACAAATTACTAAATGAATAATCTTCTTCACTTTTTGATTCCTCCTTTTCCGAAATACTTATTTAATGTATTTAACGTTGGTAGATGATTAACAGTGTCATTGTGAAGTTAGATTATATTTAATTACAGAGAATAGTAGTATATAATTTTTCTATTGTTTCGCAGAAAGAATTGAGGGAAACTTATAAACAATTAGAATTAACTTGGCGTGCTTCATTTTTCCAATTTTTTTTTTCAACATATACTTAATGAGGAAATTTAACTTCGTTTCCCTGACAGGGAAGCTAATTTGGAGAAAATTTGTTTAAATCCGATTATGCGTGAAATTCTGCGTGTGAGACTTTGAATTCACCACGATACAAAGTCAACGTATGTGATCGAGGAAGGAAGGAATTAATTTAAATTTCAACGTGCGCTTTCCATGAAATCGTCGCTTTGTATGGCAGAGTAAAGAGCGCCATTGAGGTAGAGCAGGAAATATTAATAAATCCGCCATTTCGATGGGGATATCTTAATTATCTATGCATGTACCTACCCGTGAGGAAGGTCTTTGCAGTCCCAAAGAGGTCCCGATGGGCGAGAAGTAGTAAAACTTGATTTCACGATTTCGCATAAATTATCGGCAAGGGTATCTCGCGCGAATCGCTCCGAGGCGATGTAGAGAAAGGCCACGAGAGAAGCGCAGGAAAGGGAAATATTAATAATCCCATTCACAAGCCGTCCGACGTATCCCACGTCTTTATCCGCACGGAATTTGATAGCTCGAGGGAAGACTATATCCGCGGACACTTTTTCTCTCTAACATTCGACCCTCTTAACATCCAGAGGATTATAGGTCTTCTTTATATGCTTCTTACTTTTAAACGAATCCAATTTGCTCCTCCGCATCGCTCAAACTGGTGAACGGTAGCAAATGGAGAACGGTGGCGAATGGTTCTCCAAAATGGCGGTCTTGGAGAACCTATATTCCTATCATACAGTAGTTTAATAGAAATTTAACAAAATTCTGAAGAAGATACGGAAAAAGGGGGATCCTTGTTTGTCGAAATACTAATTTTATGATAGATATTCTCGTATTAAATAATACAAGAAGAAATAATTAAAGATTCCACCTGTTCGAAAATGTTAACTTGTTTTACTGCATCTTGACATACAGCTTAGTTTGTTTAACTGGAAGCAGTAGAATTTCATGTAGAATTAGAGTTACTAAAAAAATATTAACGGAAGTTGGTTGACACGAAGACCACCATTAACCCCTTGCGGTCCTATGTCGAGCACTGCTTGACATAGATTTTCACTCGATTTTATTTTCTGATAATTTAATATCGACTTTCCAATTTCACAATGATTTTGTAATTTCACCTAAATGCCCGTCAATACCTATAGTTATTGATATAATTTAAAAAAATGAATAACTAATGATAGAAAATATTGCAAAATTAATTTTATTTTGCCCACTACCAAAATTAATAAAATAACTCGAACCGCAAAGGGTTAAGACCTTCTTTCATTTTACTGGACTTCCTCTCATCTCTGTACAGTACGTTCTATATTCTCACATGAAATAAATACTCATAAATGAACACTATTCACTTAAATCTAGACACAAATTTAAACTAATTTGAATATTCCGAACAATGCAGGTAGATTTCCTCGCAATTTCCGTCTTTTCCGAGCACAGAATCGCGATCGTTATCTGATGATAATTCGTAGTAAATTCACGTTCGAGAGATCGCTTTTTCTCCGATACACGAATCGTACTTAAAGGTGGATAACAGGATGTAGAATATTAATCATTCCATTCAACCGATATCCGCGATCATTTATTCAGTTTTGCCCGCGCGCTCTCTTCACTCCCTGCCTTTCCATGCAATCAAACGAATCCGATCAGATGCGACGAGTAATAAAATTTTCACGATTCCGAATAAATTATCGGGCCATTCGCCCTCAGGGCTGTTCCTCGATGGAGATACAGGTAGATAGGCGTGTTCATTGGAGAACCGACGACACTATTTGCAAGGTCTTAATTCAACCGGATAGTAAGGTGCAATAAAAGACTACGATAAAGCTCGCTCGCAGACCAGATTCGACGATATTCGAGAGATCGTAAATGCCCGGCTTAATAAGCCAAGGTTATCGAATAAAATACAATGACAATGTTCCAACAAATCCACTTGTATCGTTGCAGCATTCCAAGACAATGCACCAATCACGTCTCTAATCCTATCCCAAGTCGAAAAGTTCAGCCGAAAAAGAAACTTCAAATCCTAGATTCTTTTGATCTCTCATTTGCCGCTTAATTATGCATATCATTTTGAACCTCAAAATCCTCAACTAGTGTGTCTACGCGCCTCAAAGTCCTGTAAATATGATTTTTAGGAGTTATATGGACTGATCAGGTAAAATTCTTATTCCAATTTAATCTGACATCCCCTAAAAATATTTCAGAAGTTCCAAGTCTGTCGACTCATATTCTAAAAATAGGGCTTTCAGGAGCAAGTTGGAATTAAATTATCATTTTATTCCATATAAATTCTAAATCTCCTAAACCAAATTAATTTTTAGTATATCGAGAATTTTTTTGGACCTCGATCATTCCACTCCAATTCTAAAGCTCCTCATTATAGAATGCTGAGGATTATTTTGGGCTGTATGAAGCCTAAATTGCTCCTAAACTAGGTAAAAGTGGCAAAAAGTAACAAGTGTAGGGCGATTGTGGAATTAAAATTTGCATTCTTTTATATGTAACATATTTTTCCATATTCAGCCTAAATATCCTAAGTTATTTGGTAATTTAGGAGGATTTTGGGCTGAAATTTTCAACTCGGTATTACATTCTTTACTTCCTCAAAAATGCTACCCTACAAGACACTTTATTTATAAACAAAATCTATACATTCCAACAGACAGAGATATAGTAAAATACCAATTATCAGTAGAATAGAGAAAAGCATCGTGAAACAAGCATTAATAGAGGATGTAATAAAGCTTGCCACGTCATTGGAAAGTACTTAGCATAATGACTCCAAGAAATGATATCTCTCTTTCACCTATGAATGATGATAAACAAAAGTGAGAATTCCATTTCCAAGACGATGCCAATATCTTAATCCTCGAGTTACCAACGGAATGTTGAAAAATGTCAATTGATCATTGCGGAAGAATCGTAAAGAACCATTGGCAGAGGAATAATTTCATTCTCGCGAGGAGACACGATATCTTAATTCCTCGAAGGTGCTGAAGGGGTCACGTTACGAGCTATAAGAGAGCACGAACGAGTACGACGGCTGGTTCCTGGTTCTTGATCCAGAAGAGGAGAGGCCGGACGTAACTGACAACGACTAATGGTCGAGCTGAGACCCACGAAGGGTACGAGATAAACCCAGCCGGACAAGGGTAACCCAGCCTCGTTCCGTTTTCTCGTTTACACGCAGCCACGAGGGCGTTTTGTGCCGCGAATTGATCGGTACACAAACCTGACTGGAGTCGTTAAGAAAAACCTGGTCCCAGCTAACGACATCGATGGCCACTCCGAGTCCTCGACGCGACAACACTGCGGGGGTTCTGTTCTTTTTTTTATAAGGGACTCGAAATTTTTGCAGGTTCTTTGACGACTTGTGTTCACTGATTAAATTGGTGGATTTTAACCCTTTGCGGACGGAGGCATTTTTGAATATCGAGAAACAATCAATTATTTAGCATTTTCATCGGAAAGACAGTCTGTTAATGTATACAAGTTGAAATTTACTCTTTGTAAAATAATATTTCGACGATTATACTTTAATTTTTCAACTCTAACCGTTTATATATGCACCGACAAACTATAACCAATTTTTTTCTCAGGGCGGATATATTCGCCCGTCGTCCTCAAAGGGTTAACACTAGGACTACCTAGCAACTCAAAATGACTGGGCTTCAATTTTTTCCAAAAGTTCTTCAAATAGAGCAGATATTCTACGTTGACGTTGTAAGATTTTTGATTTCTATTTTTCCAAAGTATAAATTTAATATATTGAATTATGGTAGATTCAATGCTGGTAGTTCTAGTGTTCTTTTCGGGCCCAACACTTTTGGACTTTTAACTTATCAATTGGTCGCTACGGTAATTAATAAATTATTATTTTTCATTGCGGTTAACTGTGCCAAGGACTCAGTGAGCAAACTTTACAATTTTCGAAGAGATATCAGTATCAGGGAAATATTTGCGTGCAAGTGACCGATTAGAAGTGGGTAGGATGTTAAAAAATACCGGTCGGTAAAGTGTGAAGTTGCATTCGGGGTTACAAATTGATTTTTTAAGATCAAGCTGTGTTGTAGCTTCTTGAATGATCGGTTCAGTGAAATAAAGATATGTAATTTCTAATATTATTAAGTAAGTATTATTTTGCACTGTGCTTCTTATATTAAATTGAGAGTTTAATGTACCCCTTTTAGAAAGGTACTATTGTTATTTCATAAGGAGTTGTAGGATCTGCTATGGGAAAAATAAGTTTTCACAAAACATTGGTACGATTACTATTGATAGCAGTGTTTAAACCTATTGTGTAAAAAAATTATATATTTATATCTGTCCTAGCTGCAGTCAGGAGTCAAAAGAAACAGCTTGCCCATTTTAATTGTCACAATTTAACACTCTATGGGCCGTTGTAACTTTGAGATAACGCAAGACACATCTAAACTTCTATTTTTCAAAGTTAAATCTTTAACTTTGTCAAATATTATAAATTTAACTCGCGAGAATCATGAAATTCCTTAGAATTCAATATTTAAAATTCAGATCTAAAATAGTATTTTTAAAATTTTCTATTTGTGCTATCATCAAATTGATTTTCGTACACCACGAAAAATTCAGACTATAGAGTGTTAACCCATTCACTGCCAACTACGAGATATCTCGTGTTTGCATTATAAGTTGGAATTAATAAGTTGGCAATAACAACCGAACGTGTATAGCATTTTTGGAACAAAAATTTTCTTAGTATCACTACAAGTGTTAAGATTATATTTTTGAATAACTAAATTACTGTTTGAAATACTTACTGCCATCTTTTCAAATTTTATCCCGTAAGATAATATTTGCTTAGTTTCTCTGGCACTGAATGGGTTAATAGAGACAAATATTCTATGGAAATTTATAACTCCTGACTACAGTGCAGATACATCTAAATTAATATTTGCACATATATTCCCTGTCAATAAATCTGCACACCAGAAATGTCTATTAAACAATCACCCACCCGAAGACGCTAGCAGCCATACCGTGCCGGTACCGTTACCTCCAAGTTACAATTTAATTTCTCACCATCAATTCACGGATCTCCATCATCAATTGTATCCTAACAATACCGACGTACTATTTATTACCAAGAGGCAACAACACACAAACCCCGCTATCATCGAGTATACCAAGTCTGACAGAAGGAAGACAAATTCTCCGTTGTCGTAAAAAAGCGTGATACCATTCCGTACTTCTAAACCCAGTGGTATCCGTGCGAGTTTAATCTCATATTAAGACAACATCCCCCTGTCATCTCTATACTCTCTACCTTCCGCGTCAGCAAGGGAGCCAGGCTACGTTTTTATTCGATCCTCACGATTCACCGTCCGATAACGCGTATATCCGAGTGAGCATCAGAATCCTAAGATAGCACCACCATCTAGAGCACCATCCGTTACACCATCCAGCACCGAGGAGCATCCATTACCCGTGGCCGTCTCAGTGCGTATTGTATTCCAGCGGGTTCCTGGCTGCGTTCTGCGTTCCTTCGTCGGCACAGTAGAGGTTTATTAATGTCTTTATTCACGGCGTCTACCCGCGAATAGATGTATTATACGCGGACCAAGTTCGCCGTCGCGGATAAGTCACGGCTTGCCTTTTGAATATCCACGTAATCGTCTCTACGTGTCAATCATGACCGCACGATTTGGCTTTCACTTCGTTAATTGCATTTATCCATGGGTCGTGGAAACACCGGAGCTATTGCAGAAACAGGAATTCGCGAATATAGATCACGTGGATCGATCCTGTTGGGTGAACGATAAGGATCGTGAGGTTCAGGTGAGATCGACGTTTTGTGGGACGTGGAATTATACTTGGTTGATATCTTGAAGTGTTTTTAGTCTAAGGAATTGAGTTAAAATTGTAATACGTGAATAGTAATTATACATTTAGTGTTTTATCTATATGTAGGTATCCTTCGAGGTTGTTAATTTCTTTTGTGAAATAATTTTGAAGGTTACATTTGATGATATAGTACAGTGTTTTCTAAACTAGGAGTCACTGTCACCTAAGGTCACGTGAGTGACAGTGAAGGGATCATTTAATTAAAATTTACAGCTAATTCGGACGAAGGAGTAGCACCCATCTCACTAAATGTATATTTCTCTAAGATTTACCACACTCTGAATGAATAATTTTATTCACTAATTGTGCTTAACTTTAAAGATACTGTAAAGAATCTAAAAATTAGTAAAGTTTGAAAAGCTGTTTAAGTAGTAATAGCTGGAACACTTATTTACTTTACTCTATCGTAGCTCAGTGTATAAAATTACAAAGTAATGTGTTATTTGTGCATTACAATTTTAATTGAATAATAACAAGCCACCAATAGGATACCTATTGCACATTTACGTATACTTCGTACACTTCCCTGGCGTCAAATAAAGTTGCGATTTTTTGTCAATTAGCACGAACTTTTCAATCGCTTCACAGTAAGGCAGTATACTAACAACGAAACGGTGAATTATTAAAGGTATTGTCGGTAAGAGACATACGTTCAGTCGAATACATTATAAATTTTCACGCCTCCGAGTTGCGACTTCTATTGTACAGCCATGCGCTACGATAGTGGCGCAACAGATGCATCGGCTGTGCAGCCTCTGGATGCAGTAGGAAAGTGCAGAAGGCACGTTCACGGGGCAATCAATGAGCGATTATCGTAATTACGCTTGCGATTAACGGTTCGAGCACGGCTTTGCCTCCTTCACGCCCGCAACCGAGCTCGTCTTCCCTCCGACTGCAGAAGGGAGACTTTCTAATATCTCGTCGATCTTGGTACTATCGGTTAACCGGTAATTCTCGCAAAATGTATCGCAAGAGATCTTGTGTTAACAGACTGGTAACAGAAGCGCCGTTTTGTTACTGTGCAGTATTGTTTCTTGATGGTGAACGTAACGAGACGGGGAAAATTATCAGTTTGTAATCATTTGGTAAAAATGGCTAAAAAAATTACTAATTTTGAGATGTAAGATGTCTTTAAAGAATCAAAATAGTGGATGTCACAAGGTTAAACAATTATAGTTAATAAATGTAAAGCAGGTATAGTTAAATACTGTGATGTGTTATAGGCGATTTCAGTTCATTTCTTATGGTGTGAATGAAACGACATATGTCAACTGATTATGAGCTTCGATAGTAGCCAAAGGGTAAAATGCTGATGATGAAGTTTATTAATTTTTATTTTCTAATATCTTATAGTAATGTTGTATCATTGTGTAATGCTGAAAGAGAAAATTTTCTTCAGGTAGGTTCGCTGCATGAAGTTAGATAATAATTTAATAATAACTTGTATTATCAGTACACTTATTGTTGATGAGTAATTTTATAGTAATAACACTAAACGATGTATTATATTTGTAAAGTTTGACCAAATAAAGAAACAATACTGTTTTATTGTATTCTCATTTTTAAGATTATATAACTTATTAAATATAAAACTGAGTGTAGCAAGGAAACCTTACGTGATGGAGACAAATGGATTACATATAGTTAATAACTTTAATATTCGGACTGTATAAAATTCTTACTTTAACGCAAGTTCATTCATAACGGAGAGAAGACATTTATAACAAGGTGGAATTTTAATACTTGAAGCGTCTCGTTATCCAAACATGGTTGTTATTCTTCTTCACCTAGTTAAATAGGATCTCACAAGTAATATACAACAATATTAATAACATTATTAACAACAATACGTACTCTTAATTTGTCACGCTACTGTGAGGCTCGGATTAGGGGTTGTAGGAAACTTATTCGATTCTTGATGGTCATTCAACGCATTAAGGGTTGTGTTTAGTAAACAATACTATGTGTTTTATTTACATAACTTCTAATAGTTATTAAATGATAGAATGTAAATGAAATGCGTGATTAGGACGCTCATCGCTTCAATACTCGGAAACGTGGAAGGGCAGTAACCTGTACAGCGTATGCCTCCGAGTTTGAAGGTAAAGTTTGTTTATAAACATTAATCGCCTGAGGCCACCTATTCAAGCAGTGCCAAGGCTATGAGTCACTTTTCGACAAACGTACATAAATTTTGATCAAATAGACCGCAAAAGTAATATTAGTTTCAACGTAAAGTAACTTGAAATATTTCGCAGTGCTAACGGGAAAATGGCTGCCATACTTAATATATCTAAAAGATGCTTTCTAAAAGTTCTCTAATATTAAAGTAACATTAAAATCTGCCATTGTTTCATTTACATTATATTATTGAATAATTATTACAAGTTATGTAAGTAAGATTTGCAGCATTGTTTTCCAAACACACAGTTTAACCTAATATCTGCTTATGTACGTCTTTTCACGGTTATGAATGAACCTATGTACGACAAAGTAAACACTTCAGAGAGTCTAAATATTAAAGTTATTCACTGTATCTGAATTAAGTACAAAAAACACTAAGAGAACTGCGTATTAACGCTGTTTCTACAACGGTTTCACGTACACCTACTTCGTCCCAAGGTGCCCCCTAACACCTTTGTCCTTAAATGCAATTATCTTGACAATAACTGTTAAAAAACTAATTCCTATTTAATATTTCCTAATTTATGAGAAAAAAATTCACCATTGTAACATTATTAACTAAAAAATAGCAATATAAATAAAATATATCACAGTATCTCTTCACACCTTCGGTATAAATAGTGATAAAGCTTTTCACCAAAACAAGCACCGTATTTCTCTTCTAATACTCTCAAATGTAAAGCTTTGTGCTCATATTTAACTTTAAAAAATGGTACTCAACACTTAGACGACCACCGAGAAAGAAACAAACTGTACGCTGTATACCGCGCACATATCAACAACAAATTCAATAACAATAGGAGATCCTCCGTTTGTTCATCAACCGTTTTCCTTTGAAACGCGAAGATCACTCCATTCGGTCGCCCAAGTGTTAAAACAAAACCAATAAAATCGTTATAACGATTATATATACCTCAAATACATGTTCACTCCGTTGATTACGCAATCCAGATGATTTTCTACTGCGATGGCTGAGAGTAGACATGCGACCACAGCGACAGAACTTCTTTGGTGGCTGAGAGTAGAAACACTACTGTTAACTAAGGATTGAAACCGCTGCGAGGACATCGAGACAATGGCCAGTAAAAAGAGAGCTGCTTGGTGATCCACAATTTCGTATTCCAAAGTATTAAACGCGCACTAATACGTGAAAATGTTTAAATTCGTTCGCGGAGCACTGATTACTCGTCGGCGGCCGGGGGCAGACTGATAGCAAGGTGAACATCGAAACGATTTGTTATTGTTACACGAGTCGGACACCTGCAGAGTACGGTCACCGAGGCCCGGCGTATATTTTGACAACACGCGACAAGTGGAAATAATTTCTCTCGCTGACCGTTTGATGTTAAAATTAATCTTAAATTCCAAATGTAATTTAACAATATTGTTTATTTATATGATGAGATATTAAAAATGTAATATGTTGGTTAACAGTAGATATACGGTAGCAATTGTTAGAGAGGCAGTATAGAAAATATTTCATGTACACAATAAAATATGCAAATTAAATAATTAATCGTGTTTTTTACCGTTTGATTCATCTTTTTTTAAAGTAGTTAACTAATGTGTTTAAATATATCAGATTTAATAACCGTAGATCTAGTGGTGAGCATAAACAATAAGTGTACTTGCAAACCAAGCTACATATTGTAATAAAAATGCGTTGTAATTGTGTTGCAATTGTATTGTAAATTTTAAATATGGTTTTTCTAAGAAAAATGCCTACTCTGTTGCCTCAACCTATTAGATTTTTTTCTAGATGTATAATTTGAACGATAGAGAGAAAAATATTTATAAAACTTGAAACATGGAGGATGTAGATCTTGCTCTGAGCATTGTTTAAACATATTAACACATTTATAAAATTAAACTAATATCCATCATGATATTCAGGAAAGTTTATACAATTTTCTCGCAAAACAAATCAGCTAACTTTAACGATTAAGATAGAAAAAATTCTGCAAGTTGAAAATCTCTATTACTTAATTATTACTGTTATTGTTATATTTACTTTACTCTACTTATTTAGCTATCATCTTTCAGGCTATTTTAACCATGGGTCTCTCCAAAAACGCTATATAATTGTTTAAACATATGAACACGTTTCTAATATCACACTAATGTCCATCATAATATTCCGGAGCGTATATACAATTTTTTTGCAAAAAAATCAGTTAACTTTAACGATTAAGATACAAAAAATTCTACAAGTTGAAAATGTCTATTTTTTTGAGTACCACAAAGTCTACAAAAATTAATTCGCAATGCTGATATTCGCCGATCAAATAAATTTCACAAATCAGTTCAACAGTGAAATTATTTCCAAAAAAAAAATTCTAATGACACAAAGTCTTCCAGCAACCCCCATACTACGAGATGACTCTCATTCGACGCATTCCACGGGGCTGCACGCGCTCCATTTTCTTTTCAGCTCTAAATACTCCGAATGCTTACGACGAATGATGCGCGTAACTTTCTTCTACGAAACGATTATCCTCGTTGCATCGAACCTTCTATGGATATCCTGGTAGTGCACAGGTGAGGTCAGAGCTCATCCTATGTGTGTGTATCTCTCTTTCTTTCCTCTTTCACCACCTTGCTGCTCTAACTGGAGCACACCTGTGACGTCAGACTATACATTCACTGTCTGGAAGGAGCTACCGATTTTTCGATCGGTCGTAAACTCCTTCGGTAACTAGCAGTTCTCGATTTCACGAAGCGATGCGATCAATTTGCGATCCATTGAAAATGCAGAATATTGTGGCCTCAACAGTCACGATCGACTGCGATTTCACCATTATTCCTTTTATTGTGCAGTTACCGAGGTAATATTCATGCTGCGGGTATCGATGTTTGAACATCGTTTGTTCGCTTTACTTTTTGTTTAAACTTCTCGATTCTATGGATGCATGTAGGCGATTGGGTGTTTGGTATTCTAAGGAGCTTTGAATTAGCCGATGGATGTTTTTACTCTTGTTTATCCGTGCTAATGATTGAATAACTTTCATGTCTGTGTAGATAAGTTTATTAGAATATGTAAGAGTTGCAGAGCTTGCCGAAAGTTTATTTAAAATCTAAATGAAATAGATATTTTTGTAAAATTACGATCAATAAATGATTAGATAACTTTGACGTCTAAGTGGATAAATTTATTAGAAGATGTAGGAGTTTCAGAGTTTATTTAGAATTTAGATGAAAAAGATATTTTTGTAAAATTGCGATCAATAGGTGATTGAATAACTTTGTTGTAAGTAGACAAGTTTATTAGAAAGTATAAGAATTTCAGAGTTGATTGGAAGTTTATTTAGAATCTAGATGGAAAAGATATTTTTGCAAAATTGCGATCATTACGTGATCCAATAACTTTGATATCTAATCGTAAGTATATAAGTTTATTAGAAAATGTAGAAGTTTCAGAGTTTAATGGAAGTTTATTTAGAGCTTAGATGGAAAAGATATTTTTGCAAAATTGCGATCAATAAGTGATCGAATAACTTTGATATCTGAGTAGATAAATTTATTAGAAGATGTAGGAGTTTCAGAGATTATTGAAAATTTATTTAGAATCTAGATGGAAAAGGTATTTTTGTAAAATTGCGATCAATAAGTAATTGAATAACTTTGACGTCAAAGTAGATAAGTTCATTACAGAACTTCAATTAAAGCAGATTATTTAGAGCCAGAATATAAAAGATATTTTCGTCAAATCGACGAAGCTATCATTAATTCCGTAATTAATTAATCCCCTCCAACGACTCTATCATGAATAATACCATCTTCTATAATTCAACATCAGAATCACCATGAATTTCGAGTCATGTTTGTTCGCCACCTTTCGCATTTATTAATGCAATTCATTAATACACGTCTCCGTATTTTTCTACCATCATCCAACCCGCTGCAAAATGCTATCCCTTCATGATTAATGATCATTATGCGCAATTAAACAGTAATATCGCCCCTAATGATTACACGGATTGCGCGTTTAAAGTGGACACCTTTAATACATCCGACCATTTAATTAGTCCCCATGCCAGTTCGCCTACTACAGCCTATACTGTTGCGCAATTTGACTAACAAATTGCACGTGCGATATAAATTAATAAGACGCATATTTGCACTGTATAAATTAATATTAAATCATCCCAGCACATTGCCCGTCGTGCAAATTGATATTCGCGCCACGCCGACGAGACCTAAAACGTGCAGTTGCTGCTGCAGAATCGAAAAGAGACACGGAATGCAACCATAGACGCATCTTCGCCGAGATGCGACTGCGTTTAGGGTAATAATAAAAATATATGGTTGTAAATAACACAGCTCGTACGAGGAGTCCTCATTAGCATCGTAACGCCAGTATAAGTTATTGCGGCTAATGATAGAGGCACCCTTCAATTCAACGAGGGGTGGCGGGAAGGAGAGGAGAAAAAAAATATCAAATTCTTCGCAGAGTAACTGGAAAATGAGTTATAAAGATTCCCAAGGAGAGAAGGTGAGAGAGAAAAATCTGACACGCGTGAAATTCATCAACACCGTCGAACCATCTGCCAAACGTGGCTAATTGCATCGTTGCATTAATTCCGCGTCTTAATTGGCATGTTTTATTGAAAACCTCTCTGGGCCTCGGTGTGCGTATAACGGCGAAATGATTGAATTAACACGAGCCGAGTAATTACTACCATCCGATCGAGCATTAATCGTTATACATAATTCATCAACGAACTGCCACTTTGACCGTTTGATCTCTGAATTCCTATGGTCCTTAAAAATGATAATGTTCCATCTTCTACTTGGAAAATTCATCAGGAATTTTCAATAGGGCACAATTGTCACGTTTGATCGTACAACGTGAATTCCAATGGCGAATCGTACGGATGGCCGGAAAGTGCATTTGGACTTTTGAATTCTCGCGGTATAGGACGAGTAGAAATAATGAAAACCCGAGCGATAAATAATGCATTGGAACTGCAGGAGGCATATAACTCATTCCATGGAGAATATAGCCCTCGCATTGGCCTCAGCAGCTCTCTTCTCTATCTTCCTCCTCCTCCTTTTCTTCATCTTCCTCCTTTTCCTCCGTCTCCTCCTTCTACCATTGCCCCTCCTCGTACGGTAGATTCTCCACCTGCCATAAATCCGAGCGCTACCATCCGAGGCTCTAATTGCATTATAAATTGTGCATGCGCCTGCACATCCTGGCGAGCGCGGTGCGCAACGCGCGCTACTCCTACCCTCCGTGTCGAATCGCCGCTTCCAGGATGCTGACTCGAATCGACCAGGATCGAGAAGACCCCGTGTTCGACCTCGGGAATACGTTTATTCGATGACCGTTTTTCTATCGAGACTCCACGTGGCAGATTTAATTTCTGTAGGTGTCGGCAAACCTTAATCTTGCTAATTTATGATGGCTTTTAAATACCTATGTTTGAAGGAATTCAATGATTTACCTGAGGGAGAGTGGTGGGTTGTTGAATGAATGAGAGGGATGGAGAATTGGAGAAACTTGTGGTAGGAGAAAGGGGGTAGTTTCTAAGAAGTCTTGATTCTTTGCACTGCGATAATGATAAATGGAATAGGAAATTTTCGAGTTGTGCAAAAAGTAGGAAGTTAAAAATATTAATGAGATGCAAGAGGATCAAATTGTTTTTATATTATTTACACTTTACCGACTGGTAGGCTATTAATAGGCTTTTGGACACTACTTTTTCGGAGTTTTAAATTATTAATTAGTTGCCACCGCAATTAATAAATTGGTACTTATCATTACGGTTCACTGTGCCAAGGACTTAGTGACGAGAAATTGTAATTTTCTAAGAGATATCGGTATCAGGGAAATATTCACAGGATGTTGAAAAAATCAAGAGATATCAAACAGGATGTTAAAAAAATACCGGTCGGTAAAGTGTTAATATTATGTTAAATTAAACGGAGTGATGAGAATCACTGAAGAAGTTTTAATCTAACAATTTGATTCTAAATTATCGCTGGGCGGTGAGAAAAGAAATGATAGGTCAAGCGGTTAATGGACGTGAGCCAATCACAGCCGAGTGTCATCTTCGCATCTGCACACTATACATTTCCTACTCCAAAAGAGCTTAACTCTTTTGGGTCAAAATGACCGACACCAAATTTTTTCTAAAAATTACCTACATTGACAAGGAAGTCATGAGGTAAATATTTCACTTTTATCTCATAAAATCTAAGTTAATTAATTAACTCTCTTCTTTACCACTTGATTTCTCATTTTCCAAAGTACTAATTTAGTATATCTAAATAGATATAACCCGGTACTTTTAATTTTAAAAAAAGCACAGTGCCTAAACTTTATTCGTCATTTTGCAAATTCAGATCACCGAACCAACACCTTCCTACTCCGATTATTCCATCAAATTCTCGCACAACAGTCCCAAAAACGTCGTCACGACCCGCACTCCAAAACGTCAACAATCTCGAACAACAAAGCGAATCGCTATCCACAAAAACAACAAAAGAAATGGCTCGTTAATTCCGCACTACAAACGAAAACGTTACACCATCCGCATACTCGGCGAACCTCTCTACAAGTAATAAAAACCAGTCGCGTATTTATTTTCCGGCTCTACGCGTTGTCGAATAATTTACATAACCCAGAATGACAGCATGGGCCGTTTAACTCGTTGAAAGAGTGTTTTTAACATCGAACGCTGTCGTCCATTGATGATTTACGTTAACGGCGCGAAAACTATAAAACCTACACGTAGAAATCATGCAACGTACAAAGGCGAACATGAACCAACGACCGCTCCCACAATCGAGCAAGCAATTCGGATTGAAATCACCACTAATGACACGCGAATCTATCTTACTGGATCATCGGGATCTCCTTATTAGGAGGGGTAGAATCGACGTGTTCCTTGGATCGTGCAAAAAGAAAAGAGAGAAACGTCGAATGGAATTGCCAAGAGGTGTGCAGTGTCTATGATGTCATCCGGCATGAAACGATTGCGCTGTAATGACACGTCGTTGTCGATGCGTAGCAACGACGATTATCCTGGAATAGATAATCGTATTCTCGAGCCAATCCGTGAATTCTTTAGGTTGTGGATCGTTGGAGGGGATAAAAATGTTTCTGTATCCTTGGACGGGGTATTACTTTTACCTTTTTGACATTTTAACTTTCCTACTTTCGATTCCCCCCTACCGATGGCCACGTATTTCTTTCGCGAGAGCAAAATCGCTCGGTACTTATATGTATATCCTTGGAGAGATATCCGTGCCTCGTGGTCTGACATTTCTGCTTTTCTATTTGACGGGTAATCGAAGCATGAGATTGCGCATGGTAATTAGAATCTGACAAAGTTCTTGACTATGTTGTAAAGTCGGATGTATGGGACTGTTCAAAGAGAAGAAGAGGATTGGGTAAAAGAAGTAATGAAATTTATGGATGGAGGAAGAGAAGGAAAGGGCTATTTGAAAGGAGGTTTAAGACTTCCTTTTCGTTTCTGATACACAATGTTGAAGATAGAATCATAGCGTGATGTTACTGATAAGATATTATATTCACTGCAAATCCAAGTGTGTTATTTTAAAACACATAAACGTATTATTTCCTTGTAGTCACTTTTTAGACGTTTCCCGGTGTGTTATTATTTAACACAGTACATGTGTGTTATATTTATATTTTAAAATAACACACCTACATGCTTCAAAATAACACACGTGTACTGTGTTAAATAATAATACACCGGGAAACGTGTGAAAAGTGACTACAAGGAAATAATACGTTTATGTGTTTTAAAATAACACACTTGGATTTGCAGTGTTGCTGTTATTTTTTGACAAGTGTTATGGTAATTTTGCCTCGGTCCTAACGTTCTAGGCGGATCACGAACCAACAAAAAGAAATCTTAACACTTTACCGACCGGTACTTTTTAACATCCTACCCAATTCTGATCGGTCACTTGCACGCAAATATTTCCCTGATACTGATATCTCTTCGAAGGTTGCAAAGTTTCTTCACTGAGTCCTTGGCACAGTTAACCGCAATGAAAAATAATAATTTATTCATTTCCGTAGGGACCAATTAATAAGTTAAAAGTCCAAAAGTGTTGGATTAATCGACCCGAAAAGTCGATTACTCCACTACCGGTCGGTAAAGTGTTAATTGAAAGACTGTAGAATTATAACAAATCTAATTTTTAACACTAAACCTACCGACGTTATACCTACTAAAATCTAAATATACTCAATAACGACCTTACACAAAGTGAAGTGGCGAGATAAAGAAGATAATTAATTAACTCATTTTGCTTTTGTAAGATAGAAGTGGAATATTTACTTCATGGCTACTCTATGAATTTAGATAATTTTTAGAAAATATTTTGAATCAGTCTTTTAACCGCCTTGGTAGGTTTAGTGTTAATCAAAGTGCAAAGGGTACCACTGAACTACCCTAAACTTCCCCAGACATCAACATCAAATTCCACCTATCCAAAAACGCACAAAAACTTTGTCCAAAATCTATCTAAAACAACTAACCTGACTTCCAATTACACCTAAAATTATCACTCTGACATACAATTTCCACATAAAACAGACCAACGTAAAAATTATATAAAAAATTCTGTTCGTTCGAAAAATTAGCACTGTATCAAACAACCCATAATCTTAGAAGATCTTATAAATCAGACTTTCCACATTCCCCCCTCAAAAAAATCAGACAAAATGTCTGCTTCTACTAAACGAAATAACACCGTACAATCTAGATGACCTAACCGCGGGGGAGAGTCTCTCTCAACTTCTCTCTTCTCGTGCTCTTGAATGAATCCCATTCCTGAGGCGAACTGCATCCCCATTGCAGTTCTAGGCTGCCTACTCAATGGGCAGATCGTTAGATAGGATCGGTGCTCGGGACCAGCTCTATAAATCCTCCGCGGGCACAATTATGCGGGGGATATAAGGATTATTGTTACGGGCCGAGCCGCTTCGGCGAGGCTTTCGTATGGCCGCGAACGGCCACGGGGATTACCCTCATAAATATATTCAGGCCCCATTATGCGTGCCTGGGGACGTTGATAACGTAATAATGAGGGCGTGGGCTAATGAGACGCACGCTGAAAACTCATCCTGTAATCGTGATTGACGTCGGGATCTCTCATTCTTGATTCTTTTCTTTCTCTATCTACTTCGTGCTTGATAGGAAGTTTCTACGTGAAACACCATGAGGAGACATGAATCGGATCTCGTTTCAAACTCTCCTCGCTCTTTCTTTATTGTAGGATCGTTCGTTTGTGAAATTATGCAAGTGGTTTTACTTGTTAGCCGCTGCTTCTAATTAAGATATTAACTGCTTGCTTTTTTTTGTACTTGGTAATGAGTATCGTAAGAGGTATGCGTAACGATAAGGAATGATATGGTGATTTATGTTTTAGATGTTGTATTTTGCTGTGGATAAAGGTGTATGTGTAGTAAATTTTGTGTATTGTTGAATGAGGTATTGTTGTGGTGGGATGTAAGTAAAAATTGTATGTAATAGTTGGTTGGCTTCTAAATTAGTTTCTTTTTTTAAATCTGATATTTCGAAATTTAGGAATACATCATTTTTAACACGTTGACTGATGTGGGGGTCACCGGTGACCGGCGCTATTGTATTCAATGAAAATTGATGTCACTTTGGAATTGGAATATTTATGAATTTTCAGACATACCATATATTTAAATATATGTGTTTAAAAGATAAAGGTCTGCTGAATACCTATCTATCTGTATCTTTCAAGTTTTGTAAAGTTTTGTTTTATAAAGATGGGAATTTAATAGAAAAAATTTCGCTTCAGTAGAAACAGTGAAATTAGCGAAATAAGGTTGGCGTTCAACGTGTTAATTAATTAATACAAAGAGATGGACCATTTTGTTCGACATTCTTAGATTGGCGATCGGCACTTTTGAATTCAATGAAATTTCATGTCACTTTTAAACTATGATATTTTCGAATCGTCTAATGCATTAAATGTTTAAATATTGACATTAAAAGGGTAAGGTCCATCTGATTGTATATCTACTTATACATTTAAGATTTACATTTCTGAAATAAACAAAATACCAGTGGAATTCAAAGTTTTAACCCCTTAACGAGTAACACTCGTGGTAGAATAAATGGGATAGCATATTTTCAAATTTTGCAAGACCTATTAATTTGAAAATATTAATAAGACGCAACTTGGTAATATTATTTTTGTAACATTAACATTATGTTAAATTATATGACATGCCAAGAATCATTGAGGAATTTTTATTTTAGAAATTTGATTCTTAATTATTATAGAGGTAGTCGCAAAAGAAATCTTACGGCAGCGTGTTAATTAAAAAATTCACAGACATCAATACAAACGTCGAGAGAAGATTGAGCTCTCATTTCGTCGAAAGTAGCGTTAAAACTCGCAAACTAACTGCAAACGAATCCTTAACAACCTCAACTGAATCGCATCAACGTATTCGTCTATTTTCTCCGGTCGTCCATCTATTCAGCCTCTCCTCGTTTCACCATCCGCGATCTTTCTGCTCTCCTCGACGTGTATTCGTTCGTTTCTGCGAGAATACCGGCAGAGGACGAGGCCGCGAGGGGAAAAAGGTCTCAGAAGCGGAGAGACATTCGTTTCACTCGAGAGAATCGGCGCACACCGAAGACCAACTGCAACGTCCTGCTTATGTGCATCCGTGCCTCTAATTACCTCGGATGAAGACATCACCGGAGTCGCACTGATTCTCCAGAGATTCCTTCCTCCGACCACCAACGGTAGAACGAATCGCTCGCGTTTCGAGGCCTGATATTTACCCGATTATTTATTATCCTCTCGTCTACCGATCATCGTACTGTACGGTGTATGGGCGTGGACGTTGCTCTTAATGATCTAACGTTCGCTGATCTCGTTTGCGAGCGAATTACGAAAAGTAGTATCGACGCGGGGATTCTTCGTTAAATGGTAGGCTGAAGTCTGATGATCTCAGATTGGAAGATGTTAGGGGAGAAATTTGTATTTCTGCGGGTGAACAGTTGAAAATGTGTTTGGATTGAGTTGTATGTAGATAGATACAGGTAGGAAGACTATAGATACAAGATAGTAGGAAGACTATAGATTCAGGATAGTAGGAAGACTATAATTGAAATGTGAATTTGTCAAGGTTTAAAGAGAATTCCAAACTTCTGGGTAATCTTAACACGTTGAACGCCAACCGTAATTCGCTAGTTTCAGTGGCTCTACCGAAGCGAAATTTTTTCTATTAAATTCACATCTTTATAAAAAAGAAACTTTAAAGTTACAGATAGATAGGTATGCTGCAGACCTTTATCTTTTAAACACCAATATTTAAATACACAGTATTTCTGAAAATTCATAAATATTGCAATTTCAAAGGGACATAAAATTTCATTGAAATCAATAGCGCCGGTCACCGGTGACCCCGACGGCAGTCGACGTGTTAAATTGCATTTATCCTCTTTGCTAAAATTTAGACTGCAGTCTGAAACCCTAGGATCTTTCATTGCAAATCATTTCACTCCATTAATTTTAAATTTATGAAACTGTGAACATAGGCCTATCGAAATTTTCGGAACGTTCGAAATTTCTCTCTCGAGTAAAATCTAGCGAAGAAGAAATATTCTAAGAGGGAAGACACAACTAATAAATGCATTCAGCATTAGCATCTTTGATGGAAAATAATTAAATATTAAAAAAGCAAAAATTGTTTTACTCTATCACTTGCAGACTTAATCAACCCCGACTATTTTTCTTTCCTCGGTAAGAACTAATGAAGAAGAGACATCCTAAGGGTAAACAAACAAATAATAAATCTACTCAACGTTAATATATTTGGTGAAAAGTAATTCAATATTAAATAATTAAAAAGGATTTGAGAGCATCACTTGTAATTAATCTTCTTCTGGTAATTTAAAACCTTTCAAAATCCCTCTCCGGAGGAAAACTGACAGAAAGGATTTATCATAAGAGGGAAAAGACAAATAATAAATGTACTCAGCATTATTTTATAAGAAATAATTTTGATTCTTCTTCTTCTGGTATTTTCAAATCGTTCAAAATCTCTCTCTCAAGTGAAAGCTGTCAAAAAGGAGATATCCTAAGAGAAAAAAGGTATATAATAAATATATTCAGCATTAGTATCTTTCATGAAAAACAATTTAATATTAAATAAACAAAAATTATTTGGCTGTATCATTTGTACATTTACTAAACCCTAATTACTCTTCTTTTAATAATTTAAATGAAAATATCTCTGCTAAGTAAAAGCTGCCAAAAAAGAGATATTTTCAGAGACAAATGCAGATAACAAACCTATTCAGCATTAGTACCTTTGATGAAAACTAACTTAATATTAAATAAGCAAAAATCAATTGACTCTACCACTTGCAAATCTACTAAACCCTGATTATTCTTCCTCAGGTATTTTCAAATCTTTCAAAATATCTCTGCCAAGTAAAAGCTGTCAAAAAGGAGGTATCCTAAGAGACAAAAGGCAGATAACAAACCTATTCAGCATTAGTACCTTTCATGAAAAATAACTTAATATTAAATAAGGAAAAATCATTTGACTCTACCACTTGCAAATCTACTAAACCCTGATTATTCTTCCTCTGGTATTTTCAAATCGTTCAAAATATCTCTGTCAAGTAAAAGCTCTAAAAAAGGAGATATCCTAAGAGAAAAAAGGCATATAATAAATATATTCAGCATTGGTACCTTTGATGAAAAATAACTTAATATTAATTAAGCAAATATCATTTACTCTTCGACTTGCAAATCTACTAAATCCTGATTATTCTTCCTCTGGTATTTTCAAATCTTTCAAAACATCTCTGCTGAGTAAAAGCAGGCAAAGAGGAGACATGCTAAGAGAAAAAAAGGCAGATAATAAATGTATTCAGCATCTGACTCACCATTGTGAAGCCTGCTTTTGGAGGTGCGTAGGTGCTCGATAATGGAGGTGAGGGGTCTGCGGCCACTACCGCTGCCACCCCCACAGCTCCAAGGGGAGTCACGCTCCGAGCCGTCCGCCAGGTTGTCACGGTCCTAGAAGCCAACAGGAAAAAGAACGTCTACAATTGGATGGAGACACGAGTAACTAAGGATGACGGAAAGACAGCGACTCTCCCATTTCCCACGGTACGCAAGGATAATGCGAATTGCGCTCTACGACGGCTTTGTAAGTGCTTCGCCGTGATTCAGATGCAACGAGATTGTTATTGGCTTTGGTAACGAGGATGTGGGAAAAGAGTAGTCAGAATACTTTGAAAAATTGATTGGAGAAAAGATGCGTAGTTTTGTTGATGCTGAAATATCTTTATATCATTGTGCAAAATTATGGCCATGCTTCTCTAACATCAATTTAACCCCTTGCCCTAAGATTTACTTTGTGACTGTCTCCGCAATAGTTCAGAATTTAATTGCTAAAATAAAAATTGATTAGTAATTCTTAACCTGTTAACCGTGGAATTAATTTTTGTTCAACTTGTTTCAAATTGGAATATTTTTTTTTACAGTGAGAAGTAATATCATTACATCTAAAGTACTACGTCAGGATTAAACGGATACGAACGACATAAAATGTAATGCGTTCAACATATTACGTTTAAAAATTTTAAGGAAGGAAAAATCGACAAGCTTACTGGAGTTTTCTTTCAGATATGACGGAATTATACGTCACGCCCGGTTAACAGGTTAATATATCCTATAGTTTAATGTAATACTAGTATTATAGATATAATATTATAGTCTCGCGTTTCATGAACATTTTCAATTTGATAAGTTTTGGAAAATTTGAAAATTTCCTACGCCATTTATCTCATCATGAGTGACACTCCTCATTTTATGGCAATGGGTTAATTAAATGCCTTGTTCTTATGCGGTATTTAGATAGTTAGTTGTATTTAATTACATTTAGATTATTTAATTTATATTCAGCAGTGTTGTCTTCCGTGTTAATTCTTTAAAGAGAAAGTTTACAAATGACTATAACTCTTTGACTTCTAACACAATTGACCGTACTTGAAGCAGGGAATGAAAGATGTCATATAATGGCTATAGGATTAAAAATGTCTTAATTATTCAGGTATTTTCCATAATTTAATATTACAGCAGCCATTCATATCAATTGCACGAACGAAGAAATGTTGATCCCCCTATATTTTCAAACTCTTATCACGAAACACAGTAAATTCTTCATCAAAGAAGCAAATTCACGCCTTCCCATCCCACCATAAATTAACAAAGCAACATTATCCGAATAAAAAAAACAATCCAACCGGTTTAACCCAACGATGAAACGCCATTCGTAAATAAGTAGCAATAATAATAAACGAGGTAGAACATAACGAAAGTGAGGTTGAAAATAAGCGGCAAAGTAGCACGTAGTAATTACAAGGCCGTATTATTTAGACGCTTTCAGAAATACAGCATTAGTACGTCAGTGCCATTAAAAATAGTAATTATACCGAGCCATTATCGTCTCGAACGGGCGTCGAAAAGTCTTCCAACGAAACACAACCTGACCGTATCGGTATCGCTGATAATTCCGAGCACGATAATTAATTACACGACGTACCGGCATTCGATTCCAAGTCAATGACTCCATCCTCGATGGCATTCTTCTTAACCGAATTTTTGATTGACAACCGATAATCAGGTGGTATGTAACCTTAATTATTTGCACGGAAGAAAAGAGAAGAGAAAAGCCGATGAGCCGAACCCGGATACGTTTCTCGTAGGTGCTCATTAGCAGAAGGCGTAGCGAGCCTTAAAGAGCTGATAAGCGCTGTAATTAAATCGTGGCGATTTTACGCGAGAGAAACGTAACGATTTCATCGGAAGTATCAACGCCCGAGACGTTTTCTAACCGATGCCAATAGGAATCGGTCTTTCCATCCTGGTAAGTGAATGGATCTAACAATAAGATAGCCGTCTTTAGTAGCTTCCTCGAGGATTTTCGCAGATCATGCCAGACGGCCGTACAACAAACGAACGAGACACCTGTGGATTCATGAAACTACGCGGAAACGGGACGTTGGCATGAAGAGGCAAGATTTCAAACGAGCCGATCTCTCTCGTTGCTGTATCGTGTTTTTATCCAATGAAGAGAAACAGCAAGAGAAAAAAATCGAAATGAGAAAGAGATAATCTATGGATTAATCCAACGAGAAGCAAGACTACATAATTCAGTCGCGTTGCTATGATAATCCAAAAATTCTTGAATAAAAGTATATTTATGAAATGAGAGATTCTCATAAACTAGCAGGTTACGCCTTCTGATCCTAACCGTACCTCTTCCTAAATCGTTTACCTATCGGATCACCATAAAAATGCACTTATAGAGCCTCCTAGTAGAGAACATTATTCAACTTTCCCCTCAGGGACAAATTTCATCAAATTCCAAACCTTTAATTACATTAAATCATGTTCAATCTTTCTAGACCTTCCCTTCTCTCCTTCCTTTTGTTTTTTTTTTCTCTTTCTCCGTGATCTTTTTCTCTTTCTTCATGAAATACCCAATAAAACCGCGGTCAGTGTCTTACAGGCCGAAAGGTACATGGGATTTTATTCAGCTCTTCTCTACGCGCAGAGACAAGTACTCTTGTTCGACGAGCACGCTCGATCCACTCCGGACTTATGGTTAGGTCGGCTTACAACCGGATCGGATCGATTCCCCATGACACGTATGGCGGTGTCGCCCGTGCATTATAGAGCCGCGTCTCGATCGCTCAGGGGCCCTCCACGGGCACCCCAGTGGACAAGGCCCAAGTTTAGAATTCCCGCGGATCGTAATACCGCCGTGGACGGAGGACTGGCGAAACCGTTACCGAGAAGTCGTTAAGCCTCGTCGTTAAGTCGATTATCCGCAGCCCTTGACGACGAAGATCTCGCATCGAGTTTCCTTACAGTCCACCATACGAACAGGCCATGGGCCATACGTTTATCGACTCGCAACGTGTCGTGCCTGGAAGTGTATCCAGGATCACCTCAGATTCCTCGTAGATCCAGTTTTATCGATCGTATTACGATAAAGAGTGTTTTCTTGCCGTTAATGTGCCTTTTGGATTTTTATTTTTACTCGTTTCAAGATGTTAGTTGATGTTGGCTGACAGGAATGGTGATAAATCCTGTATGGGGTTAAGGGTGATGCTTGGTCAACGAGAAAATAGAGGATGGAGCAAGTGACTTGAAGACTGTGGTATTTGCGAGAAGAGGGTGATTGTTTTGGGAAGCGGAGAAGAAGAAGATTGATAAATTTCTGATATTGTTACGTGGACTTTGAAATTCTTTTTCGTTGGAGAAAAAAACTTGGGATAATTGGGGATGCAATTTGACTTTGTAATGGAGAATACGTAAGAGAGGCAAAGGGATAATATTTTCAGCCTTTTAGCGATAGTGCTGACACTGGGCAACGAAGGTCAACCCTTTGCGCTTCTATGTCGAATCTAACTCAACACTAACACTAAACCTACCAAGGCGGTCAAAAGACCGATTCCAAACTATTTTCTAAAAATTATCTAAATTCATAGAGTAGCCATGAAGTAAATATTCCACTTCTATCTTACAAAAGCAAAATGAGTTAATTAATTATCTTCTTTATCTCGCCACTTCTCTTTGTGTAAGGTCGTTATTGAGTACATTTAGATTTTAGTGGATATAACGTCGGTAGGTTTAGTGTTAATTTGTACTTCAGGAACTCCTTTGTCGAGTATCACTCCACATTTTTTCAAATCCAAATCAATAGATGTTAACGTGCGAAAGAAAATCAGAATTGCACCCTAGAAATTTTTTCAAGAGATATCATGCACTTGCAAATTACAAGATACTTTACTTATTTAAACTGCCCTATTTTTATTTGAAGTAAAATTGAAACAAAACATTTAAAAGCGTTGGGAGCTACTGGTAACAAAATTGAAATATAATTCGGAGTACAAAGGGATAATATTCAGTTTCCAATATGATATTAGCAATTTTATGACAAATGATTGTAAATACATAGTTTACAGTCTACGTTGAGTGTTCTATATGAAACTATCGTCAAATGATTTGTCATTAATTCAATCAATTTGTCGACTCTAAAAGGGTTAAATATAAAAAGTCTCCAGGATAATAATGCTCGTATAACAATTATCCCATTCCAGTAGAATATTTCACCTTTCCTAATATCCTTGCAACATCAAACACGACACATGTTATGGGTACAGGTCGGTGGCTGTATCGAAGATGTGAAAGAAGAGAGCGAGCATTTTGAATTGCAATTCTGTCGTAAACAGTAAAAACGAGTCGTCGCGGAGAATAAATACTGAAATATATATCCTGCCATAAATTCACAGGAGATGCCGGAGGAAAAGGAAAGAGAAGTCGAGGATGGCACATGCGACAGGCTGATGGAGCTTACCACCTGTCTCTTACGGTGCCACTTGAGCTGTAATTGCCGAAGAGAGGAGGTCGTAATTGTCGTCACCGTCGTCGTCGTTGTCCCGGTCGTCGACGACAAGGGTAGACCCTTCTCGAGGAAACTAAGCACCGTAGAGAGAGCGCGGCTCGTTCAAGTGCCTTAGAGTGTCATCAGCGGTTTGCAACGGCGACGACAACGGCCGACAGTTTTCGCGAGAACCTGAAGACAGTCGACAAAACGTCAACGTGCGTACCATGTTTGCCATTACGAGGCAGCGTACTCGAAGGAGAGGAAAAGGTTTGCCGATGATGTTCCTCCTCTTCTCGAAACATTCAGCCGTTAATGGCGAGGAGGAACCATCTTTCTGGTTGCTCTTCCTGGAGCAAGTTGAGCATAGTCACTCGTGGAGATGATGCACAGGAGGACGATACAGTTCGAATCGTTTCAATGTCAAAGAATGACGAGAAAAATCAACAATTTTGTTAACTGTTAACTATTGAAATTGGAGGTCAGCCTTTAATTGCACTTATGTGACTTGGTATCTAAATAAAGGGAAAAAGGGATGAATAGAAATTAAAAATTGGATTGGTTTCGTGCTAAGATGTTATACGGAGTAATACGTTCAGAGGTCAATCAAAACTGAGGGTTCTCTGGATCAATTTTGATGAGAAGATGAAAGGATTTCTGTTCGAATCGTTTCAATGTCAAGGAATGTGAAAAATGAGTAATTTTGATGAGCGTTGGCTATTCAAATTGGGGCTCGGTGTTTCATTGCACTCATGTGACTTGGTATCTAAATAAAGGGAAAAAGGAATGAATAGAAATTAAAAATTGGATTGGTTTCGTGCTAAGATGTTATACCGAGTAATACGTTCAGAGGTCAATCAAAATTGAGGGTTCTCTGGATCAATTTTGATGGGAAGATGAGACGATTTCTATTCGAATCGTTTTAATGTCAAGGAATGTGAAAAATGAATAATTTTGATAAGCATTGGCTATTCAAATTGGGGCTCAGTGTTTGATTGCACTCATGTGTCTGGGACTTTAAATAAAGGGAAAAAGGGATGAATCCGTTCAAAGGTCAATCAAAATTGGGGGGATGCTGGATCGATTTTGAAAAGAAGATGAGACGATCTCAGCTTGAATCGTTTCAATATCAAGGAATGTGAAAAATGAATAATTTTGATAAGCGTTGACTATTGAAATTGGGGGTCAGTGTTTTATTGAACTGATGTGACGTAGTATTTAAATATAGAGAAGAAGGGATGAATAGAAATTAAAAATTGGATTGGTTTCAAGCTGTGGCCGTACAATGAGTAACCCATGGCTAGGGTCATCGAGAGGTCAATTAAAATATGCAGTGCTATGGATCAATTTCAGTGAGAACATTGACAGAGGATTGTAAAGGGAAGAAAGAATGAAGTAGTCCAAATATTTCAAAGTAAACGTGTCTAACAAATTAAAAATTATTCATTTCAAGTTCTAGTGTGTTATTACATAGAACTCAGAGTGCTACGATAACTTATAAGCGACAAAATAATATCTGTATTGATAAAATGTAAAATTTTGATGTGATACCAACAATTGTTACAAGCACACATATGAAATTTCTGTTATACCATCGAAGGCATTAAAATTGGATAAGCCGAAACGAGAAAAACCCTGATGGAGATTGATATAAAACTAAGTAGTCATTAATTGGGTAAATGAGCATGATTAATTAAACCGGCACGTAAATGAACGACTGGTCTTTGATCTTTGAAATGAAAAACACATCTTAACATTTGAATTTTCGTCACAGTGGGAGTCAGCCTGGTCTCAAATGAGCGCTCGTTCTTCAAGTACGTACCTGAGGAACTCCCGCTGGTAACATCTGCGAACCAAGTAGATCCAGCGTGTTCCGCCGGAACGAAAAAATGTCTGTGCGCATCTCCTCGCGGTGCACAGAATTATGATCACACAGCTACAGATAGACAGTTCAAGCATACCTACGAGATTTTCCTGGCAAAGCTCTGCCAAATGGATGAAAGGTCGAGTAAATCCCTATCGCGATAATGCTCCATCCCTCGATGCATAAATCACGAATGAATATCAAATAGACGACACGCATCACAATCATTGTGGAATATTATTTAACGTGGAATAAAAATAATTAACTTCATTCTTCATTAACACTAGATTTACCAAACGAGTCAAAATGACTGGTGCACAATTTTTTCCAAAAATTCTACGGGTTTATGAGTGAGCCGTAGAATAAATATTCTTCGTCCATCGTATAAAACATAAATTAACGAATCTATCATCTCTTCCGCATCTTAATTTTCCTTGCTTTGAGGTACATATTTAAATATAGTAGATTTCACGCTGGTAAATCTAGTGTTAATAAAAGTTCACGCTCCGAAAAATTGGAAAATCGAGAAAAATAATGCACAGTTGTCGAGACAGATAAATAATCTACTTTGTAGAGATTGAAAGTCTTATCCACTCTTTGATAATTAATGTGAATAAATATATAAATTCTATAAACCCTGATGCTAATTGTAAGTAGAGGGAGATATGTTAGGAATTTTCGATCAAATAGTTTTGATTAGTAATCGAAGAAACATTTTCACGGAAGGATATTGTCTATTTGAAAAGTAAAAAATTTTATAATCTTCTCGAATCGATATGTAATTAGCTGGCTGACTATGCTACCAGCTGGCCAACGAGTGTTGCACGCTAATGTAGCTCTAATGCCGACGACTCTCCGTGTATTCCTCTTGTTCCACCGTAGCAGTAGAATAAGTGGCTCTTGCACGTCCATGGTCAGCCTTTTAAAGCTTTTCTATGAGCCGCTTCCATCCGATCTATGAACCCGTCTGCTCTCCTTCCAACATTCTTGTGCTTTACTGCTCTCTTTATTCTCCGCTCAACCAGCTTTATTGTGGGTCTCCAATGATGGTTGAAGTTACGAGCACCGTTTTCCAATTTTTATTTAATTTCTTGAAGAATGTTTTCATTGTTGAGTTGTAGATGCTGAGTTGTTACCCCTTCTTCTCGAAACGGTAACATTTTTTTGAGTATGATTCTTATAGACAGAAAGTTCATAGTTTGTCTGAAGTATGAAAGCTTCCCTTGACTCTGCGTCAATATTAAAACAACAATTGAATTCTAATTAAATTGCGTGTTTACTTTCTTCCTCGTATATTTACTTAATACGTTGAACGATCATAGAGGTCACCGACAACCGGCGCCATTAAATTCAATGAAACTTTGTACGACTGTTAAATTTTAATGTTTATGAATTTTCTAATTAATTCAATATTTAAATATCGACAATAAAAAGTTTGAGTTTTGATAACCATAATATATCTACTTGTGTATTTAAGGTACCTTTTTTTTTAATGGTGTGACATTTTAATAGAAAAAGTTTTTCTTTTGTCAAAGTGACTGTCTCTCAATTTTTTTTCGAAAATTTTACCACTTTGTAGAAGACTTACAAAGCAGATATTTTACCTTCATCTTATCTATATAATATAAAGCTCAAATGCCACTGACTGACTGGCTCACTCACTCATCACGAAATCTCAAAAACCACAGAACGGATTGCAATGAAATTTGGAACATACCTTCCCCTTGGGTCTTAGGTGCTCACTAACAAAGGGTTTTGAAAAATTCCGAATTTTAGGGGGGGTTAAAGTATGAGCCAAACTCATCAACGCAGAGCCGAAACTACGTGACCTAGAAAATTGAAATTTTTCATGAGCGTTCCTTCTAGGGTATCAACGTTAAACTTACCTTTTACTAATTTAAGTAGTCCTTAATCCTAATGATTCAGCTAGTAAAATATAAATAACCGAATCCATTTTTTGTGTATCTCTTGATCCCTCTTTTTTCAAAGTACTAATTTAACTTACTTCTATATAGCAGATTTAACATAGAAAATTCTAGTGTTAAGGACATAACCCAAACTGCGAGTCGAATCCTACCTCTTGATCCTTCTTCTTTCAAAGTACTGACGTAACATATTTCTATATAATAAATTTAACGTAGAAAATTCCAATGTTAAAAACATAAACCAAACTGCCAATAAGAAAATAAGTGTGATACAAGGTTTAACTATTAAGATTTCATCAATAATACAACGTCCATCGCAAACAGAACATAACATCCCCTTTCCCAGACTTCGTCTCCGTACATTTCTCCTTAATGCCAAAGAAACATGTCCTCTAACAACCACGAAAACGAATGCGATAATCTCTGAAATAGCACATGCCATTACCAACGACAAGGATTAATTTCAAGTCCACTATCTTTTCAACCTACGTTTGATAAATTCCAAAGAATGCACATCTTTCCTCTGAAACTCAATAACCAGGGGCTATTATATTTAACAGAACTTCCGCAACAGTGTTCTCTTTCACGATCCTATCCGCTCAGTTTGCTCATTCTCAAGTCTTTATAATGCTGTCAGGGGGAAGCTAACAACCAGGTGACCCGCAGAGACGATGACGAACATGACGAGCAAAATAATCGCTCGCATCGATAAGCCGAGTAATCGAGAAAGGAGAGGGGAGCGAAGAGAGGACCTCTTGTGAGGTTGCCTCTCATCAAGGACGCATTAGGGAAGGACTTCGATAGACGTCCCGTAGGGAAAGGGTGAGAACGTGCTGCTACTGACGAGGAAGGACAACATCGATCAAGTCGTTCTTCGGATTCGAGATTATCCTTTTCAAGACGAGACTCGTAGGATCCGGTTGGAGTAAGAAGTTTTGTGAAAAAAAAGGGAAATGATTATCGAGCTTATATAGAGTTCCATGGGAATACCTTGGACAACTGCTACGATATCTGTATTAACTAGCATGACGATTTCTTTATGTTGCTTTGTCATTTTTCCTTTTATCTGCTGTGATTATTTCATGTAAATGATACAATTTCAGCGTGATATGGCAACCTCTTGCTGACGCTCGTGATAAGGTAAATGGGACAGGAAATTTTCGAGTTTTGCAAAACCTATATAACCCTTAAATGCGCGATTTTATTTTTTTAATCAGAAAAAATGTTTTTAATATCCATATATAGTTTAGATTATAGGAAAAATATAAAAAAATTCTTTTGAAAGAATTCAGCTTCTAATTTACCTGAAAATCCTTCGTTGCATTTATGCAACACTGCGCGTTCCTAGGTAAACAGATGTATGGGGAATTATTGACTCATGTAGATAGAGTAAAAAAATATTTTAGTACTTAACTATAGTTCTATTTGTTATGATAGTTATAAAAACAGTTATTTTCTCTATTATAACAAAGACCGAGGAAAGTTATTCCAATATCATTTTTTTCCGCGCCGATGAAAACCCGCTAAAACTGACAAATAATTAAAACATTTGAAAGTTGGTGCCACTGCATCTGCCAAAAATTTACAAAGTACACTATAGTCTATGACAAACTTCGTTCAGAAACCGTAATCCGTTCAGATTTTTTTTTTATTCTCATAGAATTAGTATGTTGCAGAAATGCAACTCCGCGAATTTAAGGGTTAAATTGAGAATATCAATGAGAGGGTAAAATTATTTGTATGATATGAATTGTTGTATGGAATTATACATAATGTCAGGAATGACTGTTTAATTTTCTTTTTAGTAATTTAATTATAAACTTTTGTGGAAGCAGTCGCAAAGGAAGTTGTAGAGCAAGTTTGTTTCAATTTGTACTACAGGCTGAAATAGTGAAAACAGTTTAGAAAACGCTATTTCAGAGCTAAAAATTAACCTTCCAATTACCAACTCATTTGCAAAGATTTTTGCCCACGGAACAGATATAATTGATTAGTAATACTTAGCAATAAAATAATTGTTACCAATTACTCTCACATAAACATGATAAATATCATTTCAATTTGAATAACAAATTGGATTCATCATTTCGCACTTATGCGAAACAAGTGTACGAGTGTCAGCCACTGACTGTGGCCAAGAAGTTAACAAGAAAAAAGCAACCAGAGGCGTTCATATTGAGAGAAAAAAAAAACATCATTTCCATAGACAAGGTGAAAGGTAATCCAAAGTATCGAGGCATATATCATCGTACATTAATTGAGTACAAGACGGAAGAAATTTCTTACTTGCACTTTTACGCCAATCCTAATAAATCCTCAACGATGAAACTTACCGAAGGCGGGGCACCGATAGGTGTATCAAATTTTGCAACGCTTTCACCGACGCTTTCTACAATGTTGCCGTGCAGACAGTAAACGGAGACACGACTATTAAATGATCGACAATCGACGGTTATCGCTGGAATAATCTTAAGGAAGTGCACCTGCTGTATCGGGGTCAGGGCCGACGTTTCGAACCAATTGAATTCCGCCCTTTCTCTCAGTGGAGAACCGTCCGAGCTGAATTCTGCCTCGTTCTCCTTCTGTAAACCTAATACACGTAAACAGCGAAGTTCCTCGCTCGTTTCTGCAAAATTATTTCATAGACTACGTGTCAATAATCGTCAACAGTTTCTCTGATCAGATCATTGACCCCAGACTATACAACGAGAGATTTTCGTGACACGGTAAACAGTGCTTCCAGGAAAAAGATCCGACCTTCAGTCTCGGGAGCCTCACGCAAAAACTCATCATTTTAAAATGATTCTATTGACGTCGATCGAAAGCCAAGACCTCAAGGAAGATGTAGAAACAAACCTCATAATGATTGGCCCAAAAATGGCTGCGATATTTAAGTTCAAAGTCGAGGAAGTCAAATTTTTAGAAGGCCTCGGTGAGGGGTCAGGGCGGACAGGGGGCCGGTACAGGTCAAACTTCAAAAATTCGTAATTTGGTTTGTGAGGGTCGTAGAGGGATAATTTTTTTTTCATTTTAATCGTCAAAGTGTCTACTTTAACGTGCTTCCATCGAAGAGATCGAATCTCCAGTCGTTTAAGTTCCAGGCTCTTTTTTCCGTCTCGGGAACCTCGCGCAAAAACTCATCATTTTAAAATGATTCTATTGACGTCGATCGAAAGCCAAGACCTCAAGGAAGATGTAGAAACAAACCTCACAATGATTGGCCCAAAAATGGCTGAGATATTTCAGTTCAAGTTCGAGGAAGTCAAATTTTTGGAAGGCCTCGGTGAGGGGTCAGGGCGGTCAGGGGGCCGGTACAGGTCAAACTTCAAAAATTCGTAATTTGGCTTCTGAGGGTCGTAGAGGGATATTTTTTTTTTCATTTTAATCGTGAAAGTGTCTACTTTAACGTGCTTTCAGCGAAAAGATCCGAGAAGAATTATACTGAAGTCACAGCGATCGTTGAGAAGATGAAACGTGGACTTCCACAAACTGCATCGTAACTCACATTTCTCACATGATGTTTGAAGAAAAAAAATCATCATAAAAATTCTTTCCATTTTCGCAACTAATTTCGACATAATAATTTCAAAGAAGTCATTTGCCTGTTGTAACAATGCGAAAGAGAATATTCTCAGAGACAAACCTGACGTTCTTGGAGAACTGTCTGATGGTAAAGCGGAGTCATTATCACCAGAAATTCCAAACTTTTTCATACCTTCGCATCCTTGCGGTAGGATGCAACGAGGAACCGTGGTTTCATGGTTCGCCAGGCCAGCATGGAATACTTTGCGGTGTCAATTACAAAAACACGAATATTACGTAAACTACGCAAGGGGAAGTTATGGTTATAGGAAGAAATGCTGGTGCACTATGAAAAAATAAGTGCATAATGCAATTACAGAGGTAAAAGTTCAACTCTGATTGTGAGTTGATTCTATTATATTTATCTATTGTAATTATCTATGATCTCTTGCAGAACAATCTCAAGTTTATCCTTGGCTACTGACGTCTCACGATTTTCTTCAACGTCAACGATAATGTTGTTTTAAACTCACCATAGAAACAAAGAGATAATAGACTTGCTGATTGATAGGTCAATCATTTTAGAGCATTAATGTAATTATGAAATTGAGAAAAATCTTTCAAAAAATTAGTAGAGAGGAACTGAAAATGTGTAGTGTCGTGAAAGTACGATACAACAGTGGAGAGTACCTATAATAACGTTACTTTCAATTAATTGACGACAAATCGGTAAAATTAGTCTACAAGAACACGTAGATAATAATACATTATTTATCGAATATTTTCTGTCAGACGATTCAATCCAAGCAAACCAAATTCAAATATAAATGCAAACACATAGTGTACTTAAAGTAACAGAAATCACAACAGCAAATCTGAACATACCTCCCAGAAAAAGAACTAGAACAAATCTAGAATTTCAAAATTTTGATACATGGAACAAAAGAAACCCGAATTACATTAAGTGCTACCAAAATCGCAAGTATTCACATAAGAAAAGATAATATAATTACCAATACCGTAAAAAACAAAAACTTTTCAAAACGTTGGAAAACTCGAAATAAACAAGCATTTCAAAAATGTTCTAAATCCCTCAAGCACAGAAAATCTGACAACATCGTTATCCATACGTAGATTTTGTACGTCGATATTTTCAATCAAGAGAAAAAGTAACATTTGCACCAGGCAAAACTGTAAATAGTATTCAGTATAGAATCATTGTCGATCGATTTTCTCGATCGAGAGAAATCGAAGTTCGTGTATCTCGTACGCATGCACACGCATGATTAAACTGGAATCCGAAGAATCGGTTCTTGACATTCGCGAACTACTCGTATCTCGTGCGACAATGCCAACCGATCATGTAGCTTGCCGATCGATCAAAGGCAATTATTCTCCGGCATACATCGTTTCTTTTTCTTACTGGCGTGCTACGTGTAGCCTATCATTTCGAAGGCAGGAAAAAAAGCGAGTTGTAACTAATCGCAACTGGAGAAAAAAAAGGACGGGGCAACTTGTCATTAAACCGACGCGGAATATTTATCGACGATCGCATCTGAATAGGTTTTAATTTTCTACGAATATTAACGCTCCTTGGCTTAAAAGTAACGAAGTAGCGGATTGTTGCACAATTTCTGTCTGATTCCTTATCAATATTGGCAATATCTTGGAATAGTCGTTAAAGTAATTAGTTTTGTGAGGCGTATGTTCAAGAATGTAGGGAATAATTAAAATATCTAACGTACCTAACGGTGTTAACACGTTGAATGCCACCGGTATTTCGCTACTTTCAACATTTCTATTGAAGTGAAACTTTTTCTATTAAATTCACGTCCTTATGGAGCAGAAATATTAAAGATGGATAGATGTTCAACAGACTTTTATCACTTTAACACACAATAATTGAATATTCAATATATCTGAAAATTGATAAATATTGTAATTTAAAAGTTACATGAAATTTCATTGAATTTAATAACACCGGTCACGGATGACCCCCATGGCAGTCAACGTGTTAAAAATTTACCAAATTACGGCCAAGTGATATTCTAAAACAAATTGTAAAATTCCATAATAAAATCCATAAACCTATCAAATTCTATTCTATAATACAATTTCGAAATCGCCTAGTAAATTCTAAAATTCTACCATTAACCCTTTGAGAACGGAGACATCTTTGAATATTGAAAAATAGTCGTTCATTTGGCGTTCCAAAAGGAATTACAAATCCAAAAGTCAGACTATCAATGCATATAAATTATAAGTTACTATTTGCGTAATCATATTACAATGGTTTTATTTAAATTTCTAAACTTTTACCATGCAAATATGGGGCGATAAATTACAATTCAATTTTTTCTCATGCCACATATATGCGTCCCTAGTCCTCAAAGGGTTAATCTATAATAAATTTTTGAAGATTGTAATAAATCAGAGTACCAAATGGTTATTAATTATATCAGGCTTCTTAAAAAAATGAAAGTGTAGGTGAATTAGATATAAGTGAAATGGGCGATCTTATTTCGGAATTAATCAATGAACTCCGAATCGGTTTCATTTGAATTCTTGAGCCAGTAGATTGGTCGGGAGGTAGTTTCAGGCTAATTGAAACTCGAACGCCCAAGATAATGGCACATGCAGACCGCACCGACTATCCTCGTGCCGCGAGCGTTGATTATGAAATCACGAACTGGTAGGTGGTCCGAGACGATTAGTGCTCTTGGCAACGCTTAACCATCCGTGATTCTCCCTTTCCTGCCCCCTCTGTAAGTGTCTCTTACGTGAAGGTATGAAAACGACGTGGAAGATACATCTTCCGTGTCACTTAACTGACAACAAAGAATTTTCAGGATTTGAGGAATGACACTTGTGCCAAGATAAATGGGGTATTAAATTTTTCAATTTCGTAAAATCTATACAATTGAAAATATCAATGATAATATTAATATTACGTTAACCTATATCAAGAATCACTCATCAATTTTTATTTTAGCAATTTAATTCTGAATAATTGCAGGAGCAGTCTCAAAAGAATACGTGGGGCAAAGGTTCGATAAAGAAATTAGAAACCCTTCATAGACTTACTACAGTGGTTGCACGTTAATCTCAATTAACACGTTGAATGTCATTGGGGTCATCGGTCATCGACGTTACTGAATTCAATAAAACTGCAATGACTTTCAAATTGCAATATTTGCGAATTTTCTAGTATATTAAGTATTTAAATATTGCCATTGAAAAATTATCCCTCTATGGACCCCTGTGACTTTGAGGTCAACAAGTTTTTAACTGTGCCAAATATTATAACTCAGCTAGTCAGAGTTATAAAAATCTTTACAACTCAATATTTAAAATTCAGATTTAAAATAGTACTTTTATCATTTCCTAATTGAGCTATCCAGCACCTAATTTTCGGATACCACAAAAAATTCAGGCAATGCAAGGTTAAAATTCAAAATTATGGATTTAAATATAAAATTACAGAGGGTCTAAAATTTTTAATTATAGGGGACTGTGCATTTATTCCCGTCTTTAAAATTTCTACCTCATAAAATTGTAATTTTAATAGAAAAACTTTCACTTCAATAAACATAATAAAATTAGCAAAACCCCAGTGACGTTCAACGTCTTAACAGATAGCATACTGAAACAATACCGCTCACCAAGTATCAATTGCAAAATAAATAACAATTTAATATCAGTTATTAATAATCTCCGTGTGACTCGTACGTTAGAATTATTAATTGATTCGATCGTACGGTCGTGTGAAATGGGACAATAATTATATTCCAACGTAAAGCCAGTATAGTTAATAATGATTCAATTGTGTCGTTAGGGTCAAGCATGCCGTAAGTACCCGGGTGTGTACGGTTCATAAGTTCCATGGTATTCCAGGCTGCATTCAACCGTGCCTTCGAATACGCTCCTGTGTCAAGAGGTGAAGGTCTAACACGGCCTTGAAGAGCATCGTACGTTCTACAACACGTTCTCCGCCATTTCCTCATTGGATCTCGTGACTCTCTTCCGCGAACACCAAAACGGTCGGTTCTATGCAAACTGAGTATTCCGTAAATGTAAGGGTATTCTTATACTGCTTTCTAACAAGTGGAGAGACCGTGTTGCCCATAGGATGCGAAAGTAAACGTTAAGAGGGAAAAATAACTTATTTAAGATTTATTTCGTTAATGTATCTTAGACTTTTAACTGTTTATAGCAGGTTTGTTGGGTATTTTTTATAAATTTATACATTGCGTATATCTTTATAATGAACAGAATTGTATATATTGTCTATGTACGTTTATGTAAGACGAGTGATTGTACTTGGTTACTGAAAGGTCGTTAAGAGATATTATCTTTTAGATAGAATAATTAAATGCTTATTGCTTTCAGTTGTTTGATGTGGTACTGAAAGTTCTTAGAAAGTGTGGCTGTTCTGGTTACTTTGGGCGGAATTAAATATTATTATTTATTGTAACTCTATTGCGTCTGTCTTTGTTGTATTTTTCATTTGAATAATATTGTTTCCAAATTATATAAGAACTACCGATTGACTACTGCAATATCACATGTATTAATTTATTTTGACAACACTGACAAAGTATTTAAAAATTAGCTATAGAATTGGAGATATTTGGAGTACCAATTTCATTTTCACACTAAGTTAAAGCTACCAATAAATCTTTCTCTAGGGTCTACGAATTCTAAAAAATGGTTTGTATATCTTTATGCGACAGATTCGAAATTGTGCCAGAGTTAATCCTCTCTCGTCACTTATAAAATTTTTGCTAATTCACTAATTAATATGCCGCAGCCTCGATGGTAAATCCTAAGCAAAATGGTTCCAACAGTTGAAGCCAAAAAACTGAAAATAATAAACTGTCTCCAATAAATCACTCACTTAAGAAAATCCTCGCTAAATTTAAAGTTATTCTGTTTACAATACTGCAGATAACATCTGACGACTGACATAATACAAAAAAGCATTCGCCAAAGTGTCAACTGTCGAACACATTAGCTTCATTTCCATCGATGTTTCTTCCTGACATATCGTTGTGCGATTAGCAGTCGATCGAATTAACGATGCTAGGAGAAACGAACGTGTCTGACTCTTGTTTTTCAATTCCTGCGCTAATGTCAAAATGTCGGAGCACACGGCTGAGTGGCCGCGGAAAATGTCTGATAATTATCGCGATCAACGGCATATGCCTATCCGCGGTACGTTCTCTCATAATTGATGCCTAACACAAGCCGGCATTCGAATAGCCAAGCTTCACGCACAATTTCCCTTCTTACACTTACTAACGCGCCCGTTGCAAAATACGCTGTGCAAAGCAGCATACGTAACGTAATCCTGAAGAATTCGCGGCTGATCATCCAAATTGCAACACGCATGCTGCTTCTACTTTAATGTATAACGTACTTTCCAAACTATTACTTATCTATATATTACTTTACATATATGGACCGTTTATTTTGAAAGTGGTGTAAGTCCATATGCAGCCTGTAAATATAAATACTTTTAGTTAAATTCGCCTAAATAAATTTGTATAATCAAATTAGATATTGATAAATTGATAGAAACATTGTCAGATTCGTCATAATTAACCAATATTTTTAAATTGACAGATATGCTAACCTTTAAATATCTCGAAACAGGAGAAAATGGACTTACACCACTTTCAAAATAAACGGTCCATATAATGAAAGAAATATTGAATTAATTATATTGCACTTTCTTTTGAATTTTTTAGTGAACAGTGATAGACTCAATGAATTAATTTTTTAACATTTAAATCGTTTAGAATATATTGTTGTGATGGTGTATTCTATCTATATTATAATACGCGAAAATTCTGTATGTTAGCGGTATTATAATGAAATGTAAAAAATATTGTAATTGTTTTCCAGTTGCAAAAAATAATAGTAATTTCCAAGCTATTACTTATGGTGTGATGAATAAAATATTCAATTTATTATACGAATCTTTCTTTTTGGTTAAATGAAAGAAACATTTAATCAATTATATTACACTTTCTTTTGATTTTTTCTAGTGAAAATTGATAGCCTAAATGGATTCATTGTATTATGGTAAATTAATTTTTTTCAGATCTAAATCGTTTACAATATATTGCTGGGATAGTGAATTTTATCTATTGTGTTATAGTATGGGGATGAAACTGTATATTAGTGAAATTGCAAAGAAATATAACAAATACTGTAATTGTTTTTCAGTAGTAAAAAATCTGTGTACAAAAGCAGTACAAAAGTAGTGCCCGTACGATTAACAATAAGAAGCGGATGAATGTGTAAATGCGACGAAGACTATTTTTCTCAGAGTCTTCAATGTTAACACTACAACAATCGGCATTAAACGTATCATATTTCAATATATTAAATATAGTAGATCGAAAAAAGTAGAAAAGATCATTGATCTTTAAACAAGTCATTTTTACTTCCTTGGTAATTCTAATGTTAAAGATGTTTGAAAAAATGTAATAAGACCAGGACTTTCGAAAAGTATAATTGGTCGATGTTATACTTTAAAAAATGCCTTCCGAAGTAAACGTTACCAATGCAAAATCGGAACAAGACACTTTAGGGGAAACGCCGAAGGAACAATCGATTACATTAATAACAGTTAGCTCAACAGGCAAAGACTTAACAGGTTAATAAACATTTCTGTAGAACATTGAAGTTCAAAATGCGAATTCCCTACCAAAGTGACTTACCAAAGCCGCAGCATCGCTCCAAAAATTACAAGTAGAAGGAACAACAGCAAAGTACATCAGTAACAAAAATAAAGGACGAAAAGTAAGATTTACGACTGTCGTGCACAGTGCATCGAATCGATTTCACCGATTTCACGAATAGCCAGAAACCGGTGATTCCCCGTCCCTTCGTGACTTTTTTCTATGTCCAACGTTTCCTTCTCATTCTCCTCCTCATCCTCCACCACAAACCCCCTTCCCTTCTTCTTCCTCTTCTTCTTCTTGGCCGCACGTCAGACGGGATAGAAGAAAATCCCGTGACGTCCCGACTCTTCTGTGCTTCTTACCACAAAAAAAGGTTGGTTCGGTTCTCGATAACTACCGTGCACGCCGGTGGTTGCGCCGACAGAAAGCGCACCGGAGAGCAAAGAGTCGTGAAACAGAGAAGAAGCCTACTGGAAATACAGAGGAGACAAGACAGAAGAGGAAAGAAAGAAAGGAAGAATGAGAATTGAGAAGGAAAGAGAGAGGTAGAAAGAGAAAGGAAGAGTGGACCCTTCGTCCTAGTTGGTCCACATTAATTAACCTGCTCTCTTAATTGCGCGGCTTGTTTATTGCATGGCCACGGCCATTTGTCGATGGCTGCCTTGCCCCGGCTCCTGCACCGCGTACGGCTATTATCCGATCTCTACTGTGCTCTCTGCATTCGGTGCACATATGTATATCGATTCCGGAGGGCCTTTTGTAATCTACATACGGCTAGGTATGCACATTCCTGCTACATGGAACTCGAAAGGAGATTTACTTGTTTCGGTATGGTACAGGTCATTGTTTTTATACTTTTAACACGTTGAATGTCATGGGGGTCACTGGTTATTGGCGATGTTGAGTTCAATGAAATATTGGGGGAAAGTAATGTCGGTTTGTTACATTAAATTCAAAGAAATAGGTTTCTAAGGAGTTTTTACTTTTAACGAATGATATAATCAAGCTTGTTATCAAGAAACTTTCCATTTTTGCAAATTTTCAATAAGGGTTGATTAAAATCAATTGGTTTTTGAGCAAAGTGTCTGGAGAAATGACGTTACTTTCTGGTCCTACTAATGTATGAGTTTAACCATCTATGGGCCGAATTTTCTGTGATATCTGAAGATTAGTTGCACGATAGCACATTAGAAAATAACAAAAGTACTATTATAAATAATAAATTTTACTTGATTTTGAAACGTTGTATTGTAAAGAATTCCATGGTTCTGAAGAGCTAACTTGAAATATTTAAGAAAGTTAAAAAATCGATTTTGAAAAATAGAAGCTTAGATTTGTTTTGTGTTACTTTAAATTTACAAGGGCCCATAGAGGGTTGAAATTGTAATATTTTCAAATTTTCTTATGCAATCATTTGGCTTACAGTGACGTGTGGCACTTGTGATGCAGTGATGTGAATAGAAAATTTTGAAGGTATTCAAAGATTATTAAATTGAAAATAGTAGTCGATCTCGAGACGATGAAATTATTTCTATACTAGCAGTATTGCTTTAAATTACAAGTTATACCAAAAATCAGTGATAATTTTTTACTTAATTAGTTATGAATTATTGTGTATTCAGTCAGAAAAGAAATCCTAGGGCACATCTAAAAATAGGGTGGTTCGCGTTAAAAAAAGACAACAACAATCAGAAATGATAGTACCACATATCTCAAAGACGCTAAACCAAAACAAAAACAAAGCCAACGAAACCAAAATACCCCAAGTAACGAGCCCAGAACAAACCCCTACCCTAATACCCAAAAACAAGTCCTTAAAAAAACCCGAAAGACCAAATAAGAGCTGCGTGTCTCGAAGCAAGAGCGTGAAAAAAAGTGATCCCAATAGAAAATACACGGAACCCATAATGATGCCGAAATCAACAGCACGGAAAGGAAACCAAGAGGGATGCACCGCAGGTGCAGCTGTCTAATGAAGCAATCCCAAAGCAGGAAGGTCCACGTACGAAGAAACCCTCTCCCTTCCAACGTATCCATGATCCTTAGAAAAAGAAGGTCCATGCACGCCTTACTTTCACGATTCCAAATGAAAAGCAATTCTGAACCAGGGTAAAGAAAGTGGCGGATGAGGGTCGGTAAGCGCTGATGAACCAACGACGTGAATCACTAATTAAAGGACGGTGGCAATTAGTAATTACGGTAGCCTCGATCGACGCCGGGAGCACCAATCAGAAGGACTGTTGGCAGGCCTCCTTCGACTGCATCCTCCTGTCGAGGCCCACGGCGTTATCATAAGTCGAGTTTTTCATTGACACCGGTAGCCGCGGGTCGAAACCGGTCCACGGAGGTCGAACCACGAGGAGCAGCGACTCTGAAAGCCACAGAAGCGACGAAGGTGGAGGAGAAGAGGTGGATGAAGAAGAAGATGAAAAGGAGGAAGAAGAAAATGAAGAAGTGGAGGAAGAAGAGGATGAAGAAGAAGAGGAGGAGAATCCAAGCGACTCCACCTTGTTGCACACACCAACGACGACCTCGTGGTGGTGGCTTTCTTGACCGAGTCCATAAAATGCTAAAATGCCCGGGGTAGAACGACACGCGATATTCCGTCCTCCGTGCCCATGGGATATATTCTTTTGCATCGGAAAGAGTATCACCTGGGAGGAAGCTTGTCGATAAGTCTCGTGCCTGAATCGAGTCCGTGCACGACTTACGATTTGCACGAGGGAGAACTGGTTCGTGGAAAGCACACTATTTTCAAGCACTGCACGGGGAGAATATTTTGCGATGCTTGATAGGAAATGTCGGATTCTCTAACAGTCGGAAATATAAAGCTTGATTTATTGGCCGTGATGGGGGCAATGGAAATATATTCTTCGAATGATGTCACTTAAGTAGATCAACTCGTCCTCTGGTATCTTGGATCATTGTTTATGAAAATCGATAGAAACGTCAATTTTATAAGGGTCAACGTATCGTTTCGTTGATAAAGATTCCAGAGATTTCAACGGTGAAAGAATACGTAAGAAAGACACCAAATTTGACTCCTCAGTAGATCAAGTCGTCCTCTAGAACTTTGGACGATTATTTATAAAAATCGATAAAAATGTCGGTGTTACAAAGATATGTACAACCTATCGTTTCGTTAATAAAGATTCCAGAAATTCCAAAGGTGAGTGAATCCCTAAGAAAGTGAGAGGTTACAGGATAAGTGAAAAAGGGGATCGAATAACGATCTTTTCGGCGGGAGAAGATCACCGATCCGTGGAATTGTATCCGAAAACAAACGACGTCCGATAAAAGCCTTCGCAAGGTAGGGATAAGAATGAAGAAGAGGATTTAAGGAGAAACGGGTTGCTCCGCATTGCTCTCTACTGTCGGTGCATCCCTTTGGATACACGATGAAACGAGAAAGAAAGGAAGAAAGAAAGAAGAAACGGTGGAAAGAGAGATGAGAGAAACTGTGGGACAGCATCGAGTTACGAGAGCCGAACCTATTTTCGGTCGGCAAAATGCAAGCAGAACGATAGTCCCGTGATGCATCGCGGCATATGGCGTAAATCAAGCAGCTGCGACGACTGATTCCAGTGGTACCTACCCACGCTCGCATTATATCAGCCAGAGAGGCATATTTATTACCCCAGGCCGCTTAGATTGGAACAAATGCTGCCTTGCTGCCGACCCATCCGTACTGGCGCGAGGATACGTTACTGAATCTCGTGTTATTCCGATACTGCTAATGTTTGGATCACCTATCCTGTCTTCCCGGTTCCCTTCTCTTAGGTGTGTCTAATTAAACTACACTTGGAACATTGTTCGCCGTGTCGGTCGTCGTGTAAATCACGGAGGAGTTTAAATTGACTTGTACATGTTACCTTGTACTACTCTGGAATTGTTGAGTTAGATAATGACGGGAAGAATTTGTTGGGTAATTTTAATTTAGAAATATTTATGTTGTAGTTAGATCGAGACGATTGGAAGAATTGCAAATTTTGGATAATGCTAAATAGCTGTGGGGAATAATTAACCCTTTGCGGTCCGAATTATTTTGTCAATTTGATAGTGAGGTAAAAGAGATTAATTTGGCAATAGTTTCTATCGTTGGTGATTAATTTTCGTTTATTGATAGCAGTAACTATAGGTTGTGAATATTTATGTGATGGTACAAAATCATTAGGAAGTGTAGGAAGTTGGTATTAAATTGTTGGCAAATAAAATAAAGGGAAATCTATGTTGAGTGTAATTGCACATAGGACTGCAAAGGGTTAAAAGACATTGTTAACACGGATATTATTATTATTATTAGTTTTATTAGTTAATCTAATAATATAACGGAAAACTATCTATTATTTTTTTTAATTACCAACTATTATTTCAATTTAACACTAAATTTACGGAGTCAATTTGACTCATTAATAACTGAATTACTATATTTATATAATATATTGGTTGCTTATTTTTTCAATTATAAATCTTTCATTTAAATTGAATTGGAACTATTTTCTTTGCAAAAAACTTCAATTTTCTTGTATGAGTCTAATTGGCTCACACTAGAAATTATTAATAAATAACTATCTGGAAAAAAAGAGGATTTAATTTATGTTTTGTAAAATGGAAGTAAAATATCTATTCAATGGTTCTTCTATACACGTCCAGAATTATTGTAAAAAATTGAAAGTCAGTTTAACTGGCCTGATAGTTCTAGCGTTAAAATATTCAATATCTCCGAAACCATTAGCTGTATCAATTCAATGCTCAACTGTGTCAAACTCTGGCCAAAATGAAATGATAAAACAATTTCCCAAAAAGGTACACAACCTATTAGAAAGCCAAGAAACACGGAATAGAACAAGAACAGGAAATAAACATCTTCTACTTGTCTCGCTATCAACGAGAGAAGTTTCCTTCGCGCGAAACAGTGCGCGCAGTGGAGAACAAAAAAACAAGGATCTTGGAGAACATCGAAGCAGGATGCATGGTCATAAGCGTTTGAGAATTCTGCACCGAACACTGATAATAATGCATGTGGACGTGTGTATGGACATACGCGCACGATAACACGATATACCCTGGGGTTATAAGGAAGTCAAGATTTGTGGTACCAAGAAGCCGTGATTGCCGTGGCCCTCGCTGCCACGTTCATTACCGATCGCGCCATTAATCTGGAACGGTCTGATGGCTCGCAGGCCAGTAAATATCTGGAACGATAACATCTGCGACTTAACATTCGTTCCACGGATCGCAGAGTGCAGGACTTCAACTTTTCATACCAGAGGCAACTCATCCTCCTTGGCAATCAACGCTACCTCAGAAGGATCGGAGGATCGCTGAAGAAATGGAGCGGTTTGCTTCGGACCATTTTTAAACGACAAACTGATAACCAGCGTGGATGTTCGATTAGTAATATTCCTTTTATTGTTTCTTTTTTATATATTTTCGTTTTTGCTGTTGGACAGTGTTTTCCTTGGAACTGTAATTTCTAGAGAGTTTAGTCTGTTCTAACTTGAGTAACTAATTATTCCTCTTACAATTAGCATATTAGTGTTTTGCTTGGAACTGTAATTTCTAGAGAGTTTAGTCTGTTCTAACTTGAGTAACTAATTTTTCGTGTTAGCTGTAGATCAGTGTTTTGCTTGGAACTGTAATTTCTAGAGAGTTTAGTCTGTTTTAACTTGTGTAACTAATTTTTCGTCTTAGCTGCAGATCAGTGTTTTCCTCGGAACTATAATTTCCAGAGAGTTTAGTCTATTTTCACTTGAGTAACTAATTTTTCGTCTTAGTTGTAGATCAGTGTTTCGCTTGGAACAATAATTTCTAGAGTCTAGTTTGTTATAACTTGAGTATTTTTTCCCCTTTTTACTAAATTGATTGTCGCATTTTCAATGTTAATTTTTATCCTTCAGAAAGTAAAATCGGATACACTGATTGATATAACGATAATCTATAGACTACTGTTATAGTAACTATCATTAATGATGTAGTGAAAGTACCAAATATGAAGATCTGAACATCAATTTTGAAAAGAATAAATTACCAGATGGAGCAATAATTTTGATAGTGAAGAAGTATGTGGTGTGTTGAAAAAGGTTATTGTTACAGAGAACAAAGATCTGGGAGGAATACCGTCAGTTTGATCGTGAAAATAGGAAATCCTGGACAAAGTAAAGCGTGGTCGTGTGCGTGAAGGCATTCGGGCTTAGGTTGTGCAAGTAATTAGATATCCCTGGAAATACGTCAGGTTCTGACTCTGGTTAGCGAGATCCCTCTCTGGGAGTTTATACGAGAGCGCGGGAAGTGTTTCGTACTGTTAGGGAATAAGCGATATTGGCTTACGAGATTGGGAAAACGATAGCCTTGCCCAAGGCGTACCTATTCTACTTGTTCTCGGTCAGACAGCACTTTTCTCCTGCGAGAAATCATCGTCATCAACTAATAATCGCTACCACAATTCATAATCCGAATGGATCGGGTTTCTATCAGGTTTCCTTTTTCGAAAGTCCGCAAACGAACCTACCTCAGATCCTTTGTTCGAAACTGATTTACGCGGGAAAATAATATAGACTCTATTCAAAGACTCCTTAATCACCAATAGAATTTTAATTCTATATACCTACACTAATTTGTTTCTAATAAATTTTAGGACTAAAAACAGTAAAGTTAAACCTAAAACTTCCAACTACTCGCGATCCAAAACACCCTCATTAACGAAAGATTTACAGAAACCCTCACATCGACGGATTCCTCCTTTTCCAAAAATATTTTCTAAATTTATATAGAAAAATTGCACCACATATTTCACGCCTATCTTCTAACATACAAATTACTTAACACGTTGAACGCCACCGGTATTTTGCTAGATTCACCATTTCTACCGAAGTGGAATTTTTTCTATTAAATTCATATTTTTGCAAAGCAGAAACTTTAAAAATACAGATAGATAGATATTCGGTAGACCTTTATCTTTTTAATGTCGATATTTAAATATTTAATATATCCGAAAATTCGTAAATATTACAATTTCAAAGTTACACGGAAATTTCATGAATTCAATAGCGCCGGTCATCGGTGACCTCCATGGCAGTCAAAGTGTTAACTAATCGTATATTTTACTTGATCCATCTTTCTTCAAAGTACTTATTTACTATATTTCCTACAATCCACCCTTTGCAAATCATCCAAAGTCACCTCACCCCCAAAAACAAACCACATCAACCCCAATAAAAAAATCGTATCATTAACACGTTCCGTGCCACGTGTACCATTTGTGGTACACGTCAAACTTTATCTACAGGCCACGTGTACCATAAATGGTCCACGCAGACATATTCATTTAATCCGCCAAAAACATATGTTTTACGATAAATTGAATTCTATAAAATATATTTCCACTAAAAGAATGAGGCATTAAACAAAATGCAGTATAGAACAAAGCACATAAATTTGTTTATTTGTTATATGTACAATAATTATGAATTACGCGAGCGTTTTATCCTAAATGGGATTTCTATTTCGCTGTTTGCTATGGGAGGTTCTATTTCCCTCGTTATGTACTTAACAATTCCGAATACAACAGCTTCTTTTTACTAATTGAAAATTTGCGAACTGATTGACTTTCACAGTCGAAATGATCGCAGCGCCACGTGTACCATAAATGGTACACGGTGTCGCAACTACTCTAAACCATTTAATTACTTATGGATTGATGATGTAATGACATATTGTGTGACAATATATCAATTTTTAGTCAAAACAGCGAATGGCCTAGAGATCATGTTGGGCAAAAACGGCGTGGCACGGAACGTGTTAATAAAAAAAATTCCTTTCAACAAACCTCCTTTTAATTGCTTTCCATGCGCACATAAATAGTATTCTTTCCTTAACAAAGATACCTATCCACGCCCATAGATATCCCTCGAACAGGTACCCAATACGTTTCCAAGCCGTAGTATCAAACCAAAGAAATATCTACTACATCAGCTTGTAACAGATACTCTACTACAAACTAGAGAACACCGGAGCAATCGAGGTTTCCATGGTGCAATACATGTAAATCCTAAATCCAAATACATCCCTGTCTTCTGTATTTACGATCCCCTCCTACGACGTTCGTCGCTCTCGTAAAAGGGGAAGGGATATCGCGATACGCGAGCAATTAAATCCCCAGGACAATAATTAACTCTCCGGCCATCGCAGGCGCCTGCGATGCACGGGGAATTGGAAAACAGCCTCTCGATCCCACCGCGGCATGAACGATTACGAGTCGGATACGCGAGCAGGGCGACAAGCGGGTGCACAGCGGAATTATTGGCAAATTTGCATCTTAATGGAACTACCTACCTACCTACCTACCCATGAGCACACGGCCCACGTCATAATTCCTCGCCGGTGGTTCGCTACCGTCGACGCCGAAGAGAAAAACGACGATTCTGAAAATAACCCTCTCTCGCCGACACACACGAGTCCGTTTACGTGAAATTAAACGTTTTCGCAGATGCTCCGCCCCGGACACTGTTGCGTGTCATTGTTCCTCGTTTCGGACGGCGGTGTTTACGAAGAATGCAGAAAATAGACACGCATTAGAAATGAGAGTGTACGAGCTTCCGAGTAGGCGCGGACGTTCCTTTGGAAGACGGGTTTATGGGAGTGATGAGGTGGACTTGGTTTGAATGAGGAAATTATGGGACTTATGATTGTATTGTTAACCCTTTACGCTCCTGTGTCAGTACTTGGCTATGGTTTTTCACTTGATTTTATTTTATGAGAATTTAATATCGACTTTCCAATTTAGCAATGATTTTGTAATATCATGTAAATATGTGTTAGTATCTTTAGGCATTGATATCATTCAAAAACATGAACAAGTAGTGATAGAAAATGTGAAATTAATTTTATTTAGTTCTCTACGAAATTAAATATTAATAAAAGCTGATAACTACGTTATTAGGTAAATCCGATATATTTTGACATTTTGTTATACTGTGAAACATAATTTTAAAATATATATTACTTCTTTTTTAGACACGAGGCGAGATTTTCAATTTTCCACGGATATGCAACGATACTGTGCAAATAGTCCTGAAATAGTTGGTAGCTCAAGGTAAAAATTACTCGGAAGGCAAATGGTGAATATTTTGGCTGTGAAAGGTGTAAATATATGTTTTCGCAGATCTTTCAATGCATCAGGTGGTAAATTGATTAACACCATCAAATTTAAAGTGCAGAAAGGTGATGAAGTGGTACACACTCTTTTCTAAAATTAACGTGCCCCGAATTTTTTAAAAATGTTCCTGAAACTTCTAACGCTCATTGTTTTTCAGGTTTCTAAGTGTATTTTGTGAACTGCAAGCAATAATGTCGATCAAGTTTAAACATATTGAATTAATCACTGGTAGATCTAGTGTCAGAATATAAATCCAAATAAATATTGTAGAATGTACAATCACATATAGCGTTCCTCTAACAAAGTATAAAATGAATAAGATGAAATATCCTTGAAATTAATTAAAGTAACAGATAACTAAAATACAAAGTAGAACGTGCACTTTGCATCACCGTTCCCCATTTCCTCGCATGTCGCTACATCGAGAAAAAGACCATAACATCATCTTAACACCATGCTACCTCGACTCGAATCTCTCGCGCCAACATTTTCACCGTTTTATATCGCGTAGCTTCTAAATTTCCAATCGAATAAACATCATATTATAAACTCCACTGACCACACGTGATACTACATTTTCGCGAAGCACTTGATCGTTAATCAAGCAGCTTTACGAGTCCTCGGCGGTCTATCAATTTATTTCCTCGAACCGGCAAACGACAAGCAGGTATTGCGAGTGTTTCGATGGAATTTTAAATTTACAAACGATCGCCGGAGAAACACTTATTCCAGAATTCCCAAGTCGTCTGCCATATATCCCTCTCTCTCTCTCTCTTTCTTTCTCTATCCATCTATCTATCTCTTCCTCAGCCTCCCGTGGTGCGAGAGGGGAAAACTCTGAAATAGAAATGCAGGAGAAACGAGCCAGGGAACGAGAGACTATTTTGGGTGAGGTCAGAGGCTGAGGTCAGTCTATAAGGCCTGGTCAGCCTCCCACGAGTCCTGGAACCCTGCCAAGCTCGACACCCACGCAACGGACCGAACAGAAACCTGCGGGAACTCGAGCAGCAACGTTTCGTGGATCATGATCTACGAGATCCCTGCACCGAGAATTCATCTTGGTACACCGGTTACCATGTTCACCTATGCAATTTGTCGAAATGTCCACGCCATTCTATAAATAATTCTCCACGCACATCTCTCATTAGAAAATAATTTCCCTTCTTGTACACACGCAACGTAGGAACATTGGACTAACGATTATGGATTAGAGTTGAAATAAATGTCGTCCGGTAATTGATATCTAACGTTCAATTAGCGGACGATAAAGTTTTAACGGCGCGAGGGACGTTTAGTATGGGAATTCTTAATTACCCGAAACTTAGATCACCCCTTTCGACGGAGAACGAGAGAAACTGGTGGATGTAGAAAGCAGAAAGATCGACGTGATGAAAAATTAAAAGGCGTTTGGTGTCGATCATTTTAATTATTTTGGAAAATATATCCGAGATTTGGTAGGTTGTATTTTTTTTTTAATAGTCAGAAATAAAAATTGTTTTGTGAGCGCGAGGATTGGAGGGTGTAATTAACCCTTTGGGTACTAGCGACGCATATATGCGGTCTGAGAAAAAATGTAGTTATAGTTTATCGCCGTATATATACACGATCCAAATTGAAAAATTGAATTAAAATCGGTGAGATATGATTAAAAATGGAGTAATTTATAATTCATGTACAGTAACAGCCCAAATTTCTGATAAAATGGTGGTTTTGGAACGCCGAATGAATGATTATCTGTCAATGTTCAAAAATGTCTCCGTCCGCAAAGGGTTAACACATTTCATGCAACGTGGGGCGTATACGAGGAATGATTCTTTGTTGAAAGCTGTAAGGAATTTTTATGAAGCAATAAATTTTGGTAAAATTTCTACGGCGAGTTATATCAAAACTGTGTTTCATAGAAGACCATGTTATACGTGGGTTGACGTTATCATGTTTCTCGATACTGTAACAGCTTAATCATTACTTATCTACTTTTATTTAGTACAGGATTAACAACTATACTGTTCAACAAATTAACTTTTTTAACTTTTGCCAATATTCACTGGGTGATCATCGTACAGGAGAATGAGAACAGAGGGCGATATAATTGCTAAATTTAACCATTGATATTTTCCAATCTAACCATAGAAACTCCTTGAAATATCGATATTAAAAATTCAAGTAATAATTTTGAGAAAATTCAAATCTTCCCACTTGCAAATCTGGAATTTCTCCTTCCTTCAAAAATCTACTGTCAAAACACCCAATGCAAACTCATTATCTACAGATCCTTTCTAAAAATTGCTGAATTTAACCATAGATATTTTCCAATACGTATATAGAAATTCTATGAAATATCAATATTAAAAATGCAAGAAATAATTTTGGAAAAATTCAAATCTTCCCACTTGCAAATCTGGAATTTCTGCTTCCTTCAAAAATCTACCGTCAAAACACCCAATGCAAACTCATTATCTACAGATCCTTTCTAAAAATTGCTGAATTTAACCATAGATATTTTCCAATACATATATAGAAATTCTATGAAATATCATTATTTAAAATACAAGAAATAATTTTGAAAAAATTACAATCTTCCCACCTGAGAATCTGGAGTTGCTGCTTCCTCCAAAAATCTACCATCAAAACACACATTGTAAATTTATTATCTACTGATCCTTTGTAAAAATTTTGTCTAAATTGTTCAATCAGCACCATAACATAATATTACCATGCGAATATCAAAATTAACCTATCGTCTCCCAACATTTCTGAGATGATAACACAGTGAACGTGAATGTTAACGAGTTTTACGAATTCTCCTACCCCAAAGGACACGTGGATGAACGAAAATTGTATTAAACTGCGTCAGTTCTCAGGACGGAATACGACAAAGGCACAAGGAGACCGATTGAAACGCCCTGTACGCTCTCCCACTTGTACGAAAGAATTTACTGCTACGTCCCAGTGAAATATGGTAATAGCCGTTACATGGCAGATATTAGCAACGATTACCACTTGCGCCACTGGTCTGTGTGTATAGAAATTTCCATCGCCTTCTTCGGGATACTTTAACAAGACGTGAATAATGACGATATTTCGCCGTTACGAAATGCGAAACGCTCAATACCGGCGAAATAATTCAGCGATAATGGCCGTAGAAATTTGTTCCAGGTTCGACGATCCGAAAGCTTACGCGGTGCTATGCGAGAATCATCGCTGAACTGATACGTGAATTGTGAAAGAAACTTTCGTAAGGATCGACACGCACAATCGATACGTGGAAAAGTAGGGTGAAAGCACATAATCAGTGCGATTTCGAGAGGTTTCTGATCAAACTAGTTGAGCGAAAGGCGAAGGATATCAGATAATTGGCTTTATAGGAACTACTTTGAACATTGGAAATTGTGTCGAAAAAATTTAGGATTTTGATGAAAATCTACAAAAATGCAAATAATATATTGAAACTTGGCACTTCGAATAATTTTTCTGTGGAATATTGACAGGTTGAATGCAATCGATGTTTCCCTTATTTCGTCATTTCTACTGAAGTGAAACTTTTTTTATGAAAATCACATATTCATAAAACAGAAATTTTAAGGACACTGATTGATTGGTGTTTAACAGATCTTCATCTTCTTAACGCCAAAATTCAAATATTCAATATGTCAGAAAATTCATAAATATTGAAATTTAAACGTAACCTATTAAAAGCCTTGCTTTGATATTAACAAAGAAGAGTCTACATTTTGATGTTATGTTTCATAATATAAAATAATATAAAAATGTATCGAATCTATATGACAATGGAGTTGTTAGTTTTTATTATTATTTTTATTAACACATTGCATGCGGGTGTTTTGTAACGCCTCATTAAGACTCAAGAGTTGTTGAGAAAATTTCCACGAATTTTATTTTGACAAAAAATTAGTATAAATTGGAATCTGCTTTCTCTTTAAATTCGAAAATATATTTAACTTTTCAAGTCTAAGTGATTAATGCCACGAATCACCTTTTTTAAACTGTCTATGCACAGTTTCCGAAAAACGTATTTTTACGTGGCCCGCATACAAGGTGTTAATGTCCCCGCTGGGGCGACAACAGAGTGCAAAGGGTTACCTCATTGCCTTACCATGACGTCTGGCACGGTAAATAAAGTAGAAAATTTTTAAATTTCCAAAAACTGTTAAACTAAAAATATTAGTAGGTGAGAAGACATTAAAATTAGATTTATACTATTAATATTGCGTTAACTTATACCGTATGTCGGAAATCAGTGATAGATTATCATTTCAAAAATTAATTCTGAGTTATTGCACGTTCGATCATAAAAAAAAAATAAGGCAAAGTTTTAATCCCTCTTACTACCGCTCAATGATTAAGAATTAATAATATTCTCAATTTTCATTCCGCCAGTAAAATATACAACATATTTTAAATTATATAGAAATGTCAACAATCCCAGAGAAGGATAAAAGAAAGTATGTTGTGATATTTATCGAATTAGAAGAAAAACAGAGAGCTCGATGCGTTAAGGATTTTCTTTTAGAATATTATCGAACACGATTCTATCAAGTTTGGAGCACGTAGTCGACGCCATTCGTTGGAGAACCGCCAAGAAAAAGAGGGTGGCGTGGGTGACTCGCGTGAGCAAAGCGAGCTGACCCGAACTCGTCGCATGCGACTCGACCTCGCTTCTCTCCTCTCATCGGCTAACTCGTCTGAAAATAACTGTGCTGCCTCGTTTGACGTCACCGACGATCCGAATCAACCACCCTCGTCTCTCTCTCTCCCCTTCCTTCAACTTCGACGATTTTACGGCACGATGAAAGCACAATTAACTCGGTGCAACCTCCTGCTCCCTCGAAATCTGCATTTACGACGAAACACGAAGGAGGAGAATTCTCTAGGAACTTGGTAGCGGTGCATTTAAATGCGACGTTGACAATGGACGTATCTCGGTTAATCTGAGGTTACTCGTTTGGAGAGGATTATAAACGTCTGACGAATTGTGTAGAGGGAGGGAAGTTTCAAATGAAAGTTCTCTCTAGGGGTTTTAGTTCGAAGATTTCTCTGGTTCGTCATGGTGAGGGGTGAAGAGGTATTTAATTTGAGAAGGGCTATGGTGGATGTGGAATTTCAAGCAGAGGAACGGAAGATTTAATATCATTTTTGGACATTTTTTCTGTGTGAAAGGGTGAAATTCAAGGGTGAGGAATGAGGTGTGGGATTAAGGAGGGTAGATGGAATTTTTGCAGGCTGTTTGAAATTTTAGGGTTGAGAGATGAATTAGTATTTTATATTTAATAACAGATGATTAAATTTAAATTAGTATTAAACTAGTATTCGGCTTGCTACCTTGCGAAATTCAAAATTAAATTATTTAAGTGATAATTTATCACTGATTTCTGATATAGTATGAAATATAATACAATATTAATATTAAAGAAATAATCTGTTCGCCTTGTAAACCGCTGATATTTTTAACTGAATAGTTTTTACGAAATTTCACAATTTTCTGTTCCTGAAACGTTGAACAATTCAAGTAGACGCTGTAAGAAAACAATACCTTTGAAATTATAATTTAGATTACACTTTTCAGAATTCGACTTCCTCTCTGCAATCATAGATATCCACTATTATTAAAATTTCTTTTCAAAACCATAGATACACAAATCTAACCTAATCTCCCATTAACCCTAGATCACTAAACATTCCTCTAACAGCCCAAGAACCCCTGCTAGTTTCATAAATTCGATATATTCCCGTAGCGCTCACAAATCTGCCAACATTGCAAACCGCAACTCCTACTTTTCTACTATTTCATTAAAAGATACCAATAATTCTCTAAATTCCACTTACACCTCTGAAACAAAGAAAAAACAAAATAACATCTTCTCAATTCCTACTCTATGAGTCAAACATTTAATAACAACCAAACACTAATTTAAATTTAATCATCTATATTTAAATATTCAATATTAACACTAAAACTACCGACGTTATATCTACTAAAATCAAAATATACTTAATAACGACTTTATAAAAAGGGAAATGGAGAGATAAGGAAGATAATTAATAAACTAATTTTGGTTTTATAAGATAGAAGTGGAATATTTACTTCATTGCTACTCTATTAATTTAGATAATTTTTAGAAAATATTTTGGAATCGATCTTTTGACCGCCTTGGTAGGTTTAGTTTGAGCGCCGTCCTCGCAATAATGCGAGATTTTTCGTTTTTTTTTATATACATATTTCTACATCTCGCAGATCAAAAAATGATCGTCCTTAGAGACTTTCGCGTGATATGAAGAATTACGGAGCTATTAGAATCATTAGGTCAAGGAAAAAAATTGTTGCAAAAATGTACAAGGTATCAAATATCTTTTCAGCTACTTATTCTTCGGAGACAAGCAAATGAAGCCGGCGCTTAATGTGTTAATTTACCTCTCAACCCTAAAACTTCCAACACCCTCTAAAAATTCCATCTACCCTCCTCATTCCCATTCATTCCTCCCTCTTCTTCACCCTCTCCCAGCCCCAAGATAGAGTTATTAACACCACCTACTTTCGAAACATCCAATCGAACGTCGCGCCACGACATCGACCTCATCCCGGAAGAAAGGTCATCACAATTTCAGACCGAAAATGGGCCACGAGGAAGAGGCGAGCCTAGACACAAGTGAACGTACTACTATCGATGTCGTGGAGAGAGGAACGAGATCGACACGACGATCGATTCTCCACCAGGGGTCAAACGGATAGCGCAATTTCACTGTAATGTTCCTACAAGATCGCGATCGATAGCGATTTGCCGAGAGAAAGATGGCTCGAGATACGTGCCCGTGATCTCGTCGGATCGACAAAGATACCAGCAACAGTAAAATAAAGAGAAACAGAATTAACAAGTGAAAAGAGTAAGACGAAGGAACATGGAAAAAGAGAGGAGTACACGAAGAATCGAACGATCGTCAGAGATTCTCGAAAGGCCGGTTGCATCGTAGGGCAACGTGTAAAATGCTGGCTCAACCGAGATGCCTCGTCGGGCGCTAATGGCTCGAGAGAAATAAATAGACCTCGTTACCGGAAAGATCGCAAAAAGCATTGCCACTTTGACGATGGAGACATAGGAAGTCCTCCAGTCTCTCCAGGTCCACGTGACCAAGAAGTATACGAGTTAAAGTGAAGAGATTGCGTACAACCTGGAGACTTCAACCGAGCATAATTTCCGGAAGGTCGAATAAAAAAGCTGGATGGAAAATTGGCGTAGAATGTAACGACGGTCGTGCACGTTCCTGCATTTTTTTTTTAACTGAACTGCTTCGTCGGGAAGGAGCGTATGGTTAGTTAAGTGCTTATAGAAAGGGCTGGTACCTATAACATGCCAATAAATAATTGCTCCACTAGCACGCACTGATGGTGCTCGAGTTCCGGCCGGTTAATTAACGAGGCGGTTTGCGACGTATATCGAGAACGTCACTAAAACGTACCTTCATTACCGCCTTGACGGTGTATCTATCGATGATCTAGAACTCGAATGGACTGATCACGGAATCGAAGGGGAGGAGTTTTTCCGTGCTAAGGTATGCTGCTTTTATACGTTACAATCTAATGCGCGGTGTTGAAGATTAGAAATAGGGTGGATAGTTAAAATAGAATATTAGTAATGGGATGTAACTTTTATGATTTCCCTTTCCTTTAACACTAAACCTACCAAGGTGGTCAAAAGACCGATTCCAAAATATTTTCTAAAAATTATCTAATTTGATAGAGTAGCCACCCGAGTCGAAAGTTTCAGCCCAAAATCCTCCTAAATTACCAAATAACTTGGGATATTTAGGCTGAATATGGAAAAATATGTTGCATATAAAAGAATGCATATTTTAATTCCCTACACTTGATACTTTTTGCCACTTTTACCTAGTTTAGGAGCAATTTAGGCTTCATACAGCCCAAAATAATCGTCAGCGTTCTATAATGAGGAGCTTTAGAATTGGAGTGGAATGATCGAGGTCCAAAAAAATTCTCGATATACTAAAAATTAATTTGGTTTAGGAGATTTAGAATTTATATGGAATAAAATGATAATTTAATTCCAACTTGATCCTGAAAGCCCTATTTTTAGAATATGAGTCGACAGACTTGGAACTTCTGAAACATTTTTAGGGGATGTCAGATTAAATTGGAATAACAATTTTACCTGATCAGTCCATATAACTCCTAAAAATCATATTTACAGGACTTTGAAGCGCGTAGACACACTAGTTGAGGATTTTGAGATTCAAAATGGTATACATAATTAAGCGGCAAATGAGAGATCAAAAGAATCTAGGATTTGAAGTTTCTTTTTAGGCTGGACTTTTCGACTCGGGCATAAAGTAAATATTCCACTTCTATCTTACAAAAGCAATATGAGTTAATTAATTATCTTCTTTATCTCTCCACTTCTCTTTGTGTAAGGTCGTCATTGAGTATATTTAGATTTTAGTAGATATAACGTCGGTAGGTTTAGTGTTAATTGGGATCAAGTTAATGGTGCACGTATCGTTTATTATTTCATTGAGAAAGTCGAGAAATACGGGAAGATATTAGAGTTGAAATTGATCTTAACATTTTGAACAGTGTTTAACAAATTTGAAGAAAATTATTAATACTATAGGTGGAGGATATAGTTAAGGGTTCTAAGGAAGGAATGTGCCAATGAGTGTTGCTCCTTGATGATACTTCGTTATTAATTTCCTCCTAATTGGATGGATCTAAGTTGAACACGAAGGTATTTAAATGTTTCTATCTAAATGTTTCTATCTTGGTAGAATATCGACAAACAAAACGTAGAATGTTATGGGTCCAGATTCCTAGCCATGTTCAAGATACATGAAGCAAAATAGTCGGAATTAAATTAGGATCGAAATTGGTAGTTTGCGAAACATTCTGAGACAAATTGGTGGTAGGGTTCGTGCAGTACGTAGCTAATTAATATACGAGAAGAAACATTCTGCCCTGCTCGAGGTACGTTCTATCACACACCGCGACTACTTACCACTGAACATTTCAATTAATTAGATACTAAACGTGACCACCCAGTGGCGTATCTACTGGCAATCTGAATCAACGAGACCAATGCACATGCACATATCTTTCGAGTTTTAAAACGCCGTATCAAAGGTCAGTTAAAGTGCACGGAGATTGGTGGTGAACGTATATATACGTATGGATACGTATGTATATCGTAAAGACAAATTGTTGCCGTGGTTCTGCCATTAAGTATTTAACTAACGAGCGGTAAAGGACATTTTGCCAAGTTGAATTTATCGTAAATCTATCTAATGCGACCTGTTACAATTAATTGAATAGTAAAACTGACAACCGGTGCTTGGCTTAATAATCTGATTAAGTGGATCATTTCAATTTTTTGTTTTTCGTAGCGGTGAACGTGTTAGAAACGGGATATATAATTCGAATGTAGTGCGGTATTAGGTATGAAGATTGGAATTTTGTCGCTTACGTATTCGATCCGGTGAATGTATGAATTTCAAGTACAGCAATAATCTTATAATCTGATTAACTGGATTTTTGTCGCTTTTGAACGGTACGAACGTAGAATGCTGCAAACGGGATACAGTCTGCAAATATAACATACGATTGGTAGATATAATACTAGAAATAAAAGTGAAATAACTTTCAACATTTAAAAACAGATCATTTAGTTATAACACATGTATTAAATTGTATCTATTTTCTTGAATTTTTTCCTTTGTCTATTAATTTCATAATTTATCAAATTCTTTGTAAAAAGAATTTGATATATTAATATCAAATAATAGTCTTGGGGCTTTCGCGGCTAGAGTGATTTTTACCACTAGAACTACCAAGCAAGTCAAAATGACTGGTTCTCGATTTTTTACGAACATTCTCTACATTTATAAAACAATCATGGAACAAATATTGACCGTTGACCTTGTAAAACACCGATTACCGAATCGATCACTTTTTCCACCCCTTGATTCTTATTTCTCCTAAATATTTATTTAATATATTAAAACATAATAGGATCAACGCTGGTAGTTTTAGTGTTAATGGATTTGTATTCCGGGTTAGAGGTCGAGTTCTAAGTCAAACCGACGTTTCGACAGTATTGCAAATGCTTCAACAAATTGGGCTAATTAAAAAAAATTAGACAGTTCACCGATCAGAAACACTAGACAAAGATATAACTTAACCCTTTGCGGTACGAATTATTTTTTTCAATTTCATAGTGAGCTGAATGAAATTAATTTCCCAATATTTTCTATCTTTGGCCATTCATTTTTATTTATTGATAGCGATAACTATAGGTTCTGATGAATATTTATGTGATATTACAAAATTATTATGAAATTAAAAAATCGATATTAAATCGTTAGAAAATAACATGAAGTGAAAATCTATGTCAAGTGCAGCTCCACATGTGACTGCAAAGGGTTAAGGCTCCCTCAAAATTCAAATGCGACTCAAACCCAATGATGGCAACGATGGCGTTAAATCTATTATATTTAAATATATTAACCGTTTGAATACCGGGAGGGTTTTAAAAAATTACTTCGAAAAAAGACAAAAGCCACTTTCGCGCTCTTGAGATTTTATTTCAAAATAAGCTGAAGTTGGTGTTTTATTTTATGTAGTGCACAACAAGAACAATCTTCTCGTGCTTGTATCCTAATTTGGAATTACTTTATATTATAAAAGATAAACCTGATGCATTCTTAACAAAGTCTTACTTAAATTGCTAACATTGAAAAAATGTCCTGGGGTTTTTCGACACAAAAACTGAAGAGCGCAAAAGTGGCTCGTGGTACGCAAACAGTTAAATAAGTACTTCGGAAACAGAGGAATCAAGAAGTGGAAAAGATGATTGGTTCAGTAATCTGAGTTTTATAAGATCAACTTGGAATGTCTACTCTAGAACTCTCTTATAAACTTGATGAATTTTTAGAAAAAATTGTAAAGCAGTCATTTCGACTTGCTTGGTAGTCCCAGTGTTAAATCTCCCTTGCCCAACAGTTCTTTATCCTTTGCACAAAAGTAACATAAAATTCCGTAAAATTGAATGAAATAAACTAATTAAAATATTTATTATCATTCCCACAAATCAAATTCTCATCGATCAAGCGGCAAATTAGCTCAAAAGAACTTCCAATATCCGCGTTCTCATTGTAAAATACTTCAAAGAACACGAGTAATTCGGATTCCGCTATCCGACATCATAATTCACCATTCGCACTTTTCCAGCTTGAGCACACTACGCCCCGAGAATGTGACTAATATGCGTCTACAGTCGTTGAGTTGAACTCAGCTCACGTTCTATCACCGTGCGACTATTTATAAGCAAACATTTCAATTAATCAGATGACTATCGGCAGGTAAACGATACGAGCAGAGCAAACGAGCAGTAGCCAACCACTTTCGCATAATCGTACGAATCGTGGGAGAAATGAAATGCCTCAGGACACTCTGTAAACCAGCTGCTCTCTCTCTCAATCTCACGTCACGTTCACCAACATGCCAACTAATTGCTCGAAGGAAAATCCGTATAAATAATTGTCCCGCATTGTAACCTCAACGATGCTAATTACAATGGCAATTTAACTTTATCGTTTTTTTCCGATCTTCCATGGCAAATCGCGAGTCACGGGAGCGGCTAATGCGAGCGAAACGTGTAGGTGAATTTCGCCACGTGAAACTAACTCTCCTCTACGATACGTTCACAACATCGAGATTAATTGCCGTGATATGTACGATTGCAGGAATATACATGAAAATCGGTTATCGCGTGAATCCAACGATTCAGTTCAACATAATTGAAATTATACGAGAATAATGAGTGTGAAGGTGTTTAAACGCGGTTGAATGTGCTTTGGCGGGAGAATTGGAAAGACTTATTTGCAAGAATACGAGGGATAGGTTGAGTGGATGGAGACAATGCGGGCATTCGTTTATCTTCGACACGGGTTGATTTACCGAGAACGAGATATATCCATGGTCTCTAGAACATGATCTACAATATTTCGAGAACCGGTGCGGCACAATCGAACGATTGCGTACTGTGGACAACGTTGCATAAACGGGATTCTGTTCTGGTTGGATGTTGTGAGATATTCCTATGGAAATTTAACCCTGTCGATCGATCGTACCTTTCTATTCGTTTTATAGTATGTGATAGTAAAATGGATATCGATACCAACTTTCTAATACGTCGTATCCCACAAAATTTGACATTTTCACTTTTTTCGAAAAATGGAATCATAACAACGTTGTGCAGCTTATGTAAAAAGTTTAGAAGTCAAATTGTTTATTTACTATTTTGAAATAAATATTCTAATATGTCGTATTCCACAAGCGAACTGTGGCGCGTTCTAAATATGTCGTGTCCCACACTCATAGGTTAAGTTGGCGCCTAAAATGTGACAGCCATCTTTGATTTTGGAATTCGTAGTAAGTTAATTTAACTCAAATATCTCATAAAATTATTTCTCTTAGTTTGTAGTAAATAATTAATTATTTTAAATCACTGCAAATGTCAATATTTTATCGAAAATATTAAAATTTAAAATATAGTAATATATGAAACTGTGTTAAAAATAATTATTACTATTAAGTAATAAAATTTATTATTTCTTTAAAATTTCGTACTAATTTCTTTCTCTTTTACTACTGTTTGAATCCTATTCGCATTATGTCGTATCCCACATATGTAGCGTCAATCAATATGTCGTAACCCACGTAATAATTAAAAAATTGATTAAATTTTTTTTCTCACTTCAATCTATATTACTTGTACATTAAAACAATCGTAAAAAATACCTAATTTATTTAATTTGTGACCGTGAAACGTTTTTATCGTCTCCTGAAAAAGTTTCAAAATGTGGGATACGACATATTAGAAAGTTGGTATCGATATACTTTTTATCATGGCTTTTCGTTGCTGAATGTATGTGAAAAATGGACAAAATTAAAAGTTTCCTTGTAAGATTGTTAATTCTGAACTTAATACTTATAGAAGATGTCAAATTGACGGATTGTTATCTTTTTAGAAACACCTAAATTTATGGAGACTTATGAAATTTGTGTATCTTATAATATAGAAATTATTTAACATTTGATTTTCCAAGGTGGTCAAAATGACTAGCCATAATTTTATGAAAATGATACTGAAATTTCTAACGCTATTGTTTTTCAGTCTTCTATGTCTATCGTGAAGACTGTAAGTGATTGAATCGATCAAATTTTCTGCCCTCTTCATTTATTTCATTCGGACAGATTTATTTGAGAATTTTAAACATATTGAATTAATCGTCGGTAGATCTACTGTTAATTGATCATTTACTTTGACATCTGATCCCTCTATTTCCAAAGTCTTTATTTAATATATTGCAGTTTAACAAATTCCACGTAAATTTAATGTTAAATTCTGACGTTACTGGAAGTTTCACAAAACTTTTTGATGAATATGTTTAAATTAGAAATTTTTGTGTTTTGACCAAAGGTTTCTTAAATATTTTGTAGCGGTAGTTAGAAAAATTTGTCACGATCTTGATAAAGAATTTGAATTATTAAATTTATAGATCAAATAATAGACATTTATATGCATGGACCGGTTCCTTGAGTGTCAATAATTCAATTGAAAATTATCATTAACTGCTTAGGTAGCTTACAGAAACCTGATCGAATATGATTTCAGTATGATTTCATTCAAGATAGACACAAATACCATTAATTTATGTACGTCTCTTTACACCGTTCTGTACCAATATTCAAAAACAGATAATTCAAACGGAAATATTAGTCTACTAAATTATTCAAATTATCCTGTTCAGTTTCGTACATTCTTAAGCTCCGTTAACAAAGATTTTATAAAAATGTATCCGGATCGATGAATTAAAATTTTCCCCCCATTAACACGGAAAGTATGACATTTGCCGGCAAAATGATTTACACGAGGCGAACGATAAAACGTGATATCCATTCTCAAGTAGCTGTAAACATACGATAATATTATATGTAATAAAGTTTCTTTTATGCTCGACGTGATAATGACATTTAATCTCGTAATTGCGTGCAATTATGCGAGCTATAGTATCAACGTACACGCGCTATGATTCACGGAATTAATCGCCATAAAGACCGGTGTTGCTACATTCTTCGAAGTCCCCGTGAAAGAAGACGGTGAGGAACTATGGTGAATATGAAGTTAAAGGCACGAACTGTCAATTAGTGAGTTCAAATCTCCATAACCTTTGGGAGATTTTTTTCTAAATTATTATTTAATGTATCTTAAACTCGATGATTCGAAATCCACTTATAATTGTGGATCTTAGACAAAAAACACGGTAGGAATTAAGACGTTGAAGGTCATGGGGGTCACTGGTGATTGGCGCTATAGAATTCGATGAAATTTTAGGTGGCTTTGAAATTATAATTTTTACGATTTTGCTAATACATGCCATATTTAAATGTTTGCTTTAAGACAAGGTCCTATTGAGTGTATAATTATTTCTATCTTCAAAATTTCTGCTCTACCAAGATGCAAAAGTAATTGAAAATCTTTCACTTTAGTGGAAATGTTTAATGTAAAGAAATATAAGTATTCAACGAGTTAGTTGCAAAATTTAGAAAGTTGAAAATCATAGAAATTTATATTAGGTGTACCGAAAGGTAATCAACATCTTTTTTGGTGGCGAAAAACATTTATTTGTTAGAGAAATGTTAAATACTAATCAACAAAATAATTTCTATAATTTTCTAACACTTTTTGCCAGCGTAAAGGTAGTTGTTCGATTCTCTTTTTAGAAAAAGTCCTTCGATTTTTTGTTCTTCAATTTTGATTACGTTTCGGTACCCCCAATAGATCAAAGAATCCAGCTAAAATTGCCAAATTAAAAATTAAATTAAGTTACAAAGGTCGATTCACATTGATGGACATTTTACCATAACAAATAAAGAATTAAAGGTACTATAATTAATTATCACATAGATTTTAAATTTCTGTCATTTTATAAATCTGTCATTTTATAATTCTGTAATTTTATAAATCGAATTGTAAGCCTTGGGATGTATGTCCTAATTGAAATAACCGAAGTTAAAGTCGAAAGATATGGAAAAAATGAAGATATCAAAGATGATGTGCCATCTTTGATTGATTCTTCTCGACACGATTCTATCGAGGTGTCATTCTCGGTTCGACACACTTTCGATTAGATATCTATGGTTGGAATGCTCGAGAATGGAGCAACGATCGTGGGCGGTGACAGATTGGTGATGAGCATGCACTCGTTAGAGAAGAATGTTGAACGAAATAATTTGAAGGAAGGATAAGAGAAAGGCGGGCAGTGTCTGAAAACTGTCGGCAAATTGTGTAATTAATTTGGAGATGTGGGTATGTGAAATACGAAAGTGTGACGATGGAATATGGAATATTTGATGGTGATGGTGGTAATTATTGAGGAAAATATATGGGTGCTGAAATTATTTAAGTGTTGAAACGCTAATTGGTACGATTTCTACAAAGACATATTTAAATCTTAAATAAATGCTTCAATTGACACTAGAACTTCAGAGTCAATCAAAATGACGGGTACACAGTTTTTTCTAGAAATTCTGCAAGCCTATAAAAGAGTCATGGAAGAAATATTCTACGTCTATCTAGAAAAACATAAATCACCGAATCGATCACCGCTTCGACCTCTTGATTCCTTTGTTTTCAAAGTACTTATTTAATATATCGAAATATAATCGATTTAACGCCGGTAGTTCTAGTGTTAAAGAGGAAGTATTTGTCTCGGTTTAAAGGAGAAATTTAAAAAAAGGATTTGTAAAAGTCAAAGATATTTTTCCTTCATTGAAATTATAATTAATGCGTTTCGATTATTGTAATAATTGATACTATGGAATATCTGTTGAGGAATAAAACAAGATAACGACGATTTTCAAGTAAGACTGTAAAGTAATTGTTTAAATGAGACGAGTAAATTGAAAGAAATTAATTACCGTTTGTTCACCGTGGCCAATTAAAATTTCAAAAGTATATTGCGTATTTGCAAGAGGAAGAGGAGTACTCATCAATTAACGCGATCGATCTTAAGTGACAAATGACTTTCATTTATCAGTGATGTTTGCAACGAACTCGAAGTGATGACATGAAATATTGGCGCGATTTTCTGCGAGACGATCGTACAGAAATCCTCGCGTCAACGTAATAAATAGAATAGAAAAATTCGAAATTAATGATTCGACATAGAAATAAATATTGATCACAAACTTGCATTTCATTATTACGCACTGATATCGTTAAAGTTTACTTGCCTGTAATACTTGACAAATTGCACCAAGCGACAGCAGGCGCAACAAAAACAAGAAACATGGCTTATCAACATGCCGATCAATGCAATTTCCTCGCTTGCGAATCTCATTAGTAAATATTTCATGCTACCGAAATGGTTCGAGCTAGTACAATATTACTTATCTAATAATACCCTCACTATTATAGATCATGGACTAATGTATCTGTTTTTCTAGGAATTAATGTTACAACAGAATTAACACTTTTTAACACTAAACCTACCAAGGCGGTCATAATGACCGGTTCTCAATTTTTTCAAAAAACTACCTAAATTGATAGGAGTGCAGTAAAGTAAAAATTCGACTTCTACCATATAAAGCCTAAATTAGTTAATTAAGTAATCGTTTCACTTCTTGATTTATCTCTTTCTAAAGTACTTGTTCAATAAATCTAAATTTTAGTAGATATAACGTCGGTAGTTTTAGTGTTAAAAAAGACTTAGGTATACATTTGAATGCTGTTTATTGAAGTTGAACAATAGAGAAAAATTATAGCGATTAGCATTTGTAAAATAATAAAAACTCTTTGAAAAATATACTTAATAAATGCTTCATATTGAAGTAGGACAATGGCAAAAAATTATAGCGATTGTCATTTGTAACAAGGTATAGAGAATTATTTCTCTAATTATCAATATGAATTTCATTTACATTTTTCCCTAATTCCAATGCTGCTCGATTTCTTCATTATGCTTCTTAAGACAATAATCGACCTCCATATCACCTTTCACCCCTAATATTTCACTAATTCCACAAAGATAGTGACTCAAGCTTCCACCAAAAAATCATCTAATTAACACTAAAACTACCGACGTTATATCTACTAATATTTAAATTTATTGAACAAGTACTTCGGAAAAAGATAAATCAAGAAATGATTAGTTAATTAACTAATTTAGGCTTTATATGGTAGAAGTAGAATTTTTACTTTGCGGCTCCCCTATCAATTTAGGTAGTTTTTTGAAAAAATTGCGAACCGGTCATTATGACCGCATTGGTAGATTTAGTGTTAATTAGTCCCACACAACACATCCTCATTGTCCAACAACTAACCAAAGTCAATTGAACCTCACAAAATAAAGCCTTTAAATTCATATAATCACACTGCAAAAAAATATTTGCACATCTCTTTACACTTTTCAATTCAGAAACCCCAAGACAAAACCTAACACCATCTAAATTCCAAGCTCTCCCATAGACTATAATCCTCGACAATCTAAACCGTGCAATATTAACTGCACTCGATGCAAAAGTCACTTCACAGATGCACCTGTAGTAAGGATCTGCGAAAGTATGTACATAAGAGACAGGAGCGAATCTCTCGATCCCTTCGAACCTGTCCACCTTCTCCCTTTGGCATAAGGGCACGCGTGGGCAGGCGTGAAATACTGCCGCACGAGGAACATTTTATAGGTGGAAACGAGGCACGAGGTGGGCTGAGGTCGGGGCCCCTGCAGGCCGATTAAAAGTACGAACACGGGGCCCACGGGTGATAATTAATTCACGGCACTGTGCACGCCAGACGACGGTTTATCCGTGCGATCCGGACGGACAGTTCTTTTTCATTCTCTTTTTCCACCACGAGATGCTGCTCCTTTTCGTCGTGTCTTCCTGCTAAGAGAGGATTTAAGAGTACGGTTCACCGAGCCGTCGATGGCTCTCTTTTTAATTGCACGGACCGTCGATCTTGATTATACTCGCGGGGAAGAATGTCGCTTGGAGGTCGACGTACCGAGGCATTGGGTCTTCAAGATATTCCTTTCATCAGTTACAAAAGCTAATTTAGCTTAGTTTTACTTATGTCAGCCTTTCTTCACTCTTATGTAATTATTCGCAAGTACTATGGTGGTTGCAAGGGGCTCACAATAGGGAATGACTCTCCTGAGGCGTTAAATGGAGCAGGATATTTTGAAATTTTCCAAAAGCTTTGAATTAAAAATATCAGTGAACTGTGAGGCGACCAAATTACTTTAGGGGATGAAATATTGATCAAATTTGTATTTCTTCAATTTAATGTTAAATTCAATTAATAGAAATTTGGAAAAAATTGTACAGCAAGTGGTTAATTCTTTAACCCATTTGAGACCAATTGCACACCGTGTGTGCAATGCATTTCCGAGCCAAAAAGACCGACTGCACACCGTATGTGCAATGATCTTAAATTGCAATTATCAGTCATTATAGAAAAAACAGTCCTCGAAATAAGACTAGCTTAAAGTAGAAGGTATCTTACAAATGTGTAAACATTACATTTGGTATTTGGTTCAATTTCGACCCTAAAGTAGGTGACCCAAAGCCACAATCATTAGAAATACGCAAAGTGGTAAATATAAAGCGAAAAGTTGTCTTTATTTCTGGATAATCTGTAAAAAAATGCACGGTCTCGAATGGGTTAAGTAATGATAGAAAAATTTCTAGTAGGTGGCAATGATCTGACAATGAGTTAAAGGGTGGTAACTGATACTCGGATCCTCCAACTCGACAGCTATCATAGAGCATACTTAGTAATTGAAGTAAAGTTTGTAGTATAAGTTTCAAACCTACTTTCAATACTATCTTAACAGACTTAATATTCATATCGAGTGAAAGTCAAGACACTAAGATCCAGACTACAGAAATAATTACTCCTCTTTTCCAGACACTCCAATTCTCAATTACACTGGTATCACGAACTGTAACGTGATTTCTCAAGTACACAGCGAAGTGTCTCGACAGCCGAAGGCTCGTTTCCGGTACTTCTCATGATCGGCAAAAAACTACATCAATCACGACAGCGCTATTTCATTTTTCTTCTCCGAAGACCTACCGATCTCAGAGCGGCAGATGCAAACGAGGATTCGTCTCGCCTCTGTAGCAGCAGATTCACCGATTCCTTTTCGCTAATGAAGGAATCGTCGGTTCGACTTTGTAATTAACCCGCCACGGGTACGAGGACGACGTCAATGAAAGTCTCGTTACAGATATACAGGAGAGGTTGATTCCATTCTCCTCTCTCTTCCCCTTTGGGTCCATCTCTCCATCTTCTTTTCTCTTTTCCACCTCACCGACTCTCGTCGTTCTTCGCGAGTTCGAGATCGTGGTTCTCGGCACGGCCACGTCGCAGAAAGTAATTACAATAATGAATGTTTATTTTCGCAATCAGCTGAACCGCGGTAGGTAGACTTATACCATTCCGTAAGGTAACTTCTTGACTCTCTTTCTCAACCCCTGCGGCAAGGTGGTCCCTTACTCTTTGTCGGATGCATCGACGTGACTCGGTGATCTGTATACGTGTTTCTCTCCTCGTTGCCAATTTCGTTTTGCTCCATGCCGAATACGGGAGATGGGGACACGAAGGACATATATACGAAAGCGGGAGAAGAAGTCTCTGTGAGAAACTGTATTATATATTACACCATGTTCTGCCGGAGTATCATAAACGATCGTTTAATATATTTTTCTGGTGTCTCACTGTATTCGCATGCATCGGTGCGATTCATCGCGTTGGGATAAGAAACTTACATGGCGATAAACTGTAATATATTTTACAACGTCGGGTGAATTATTGAGAACGATATTTTATTTGTTTAATACGTCCTTCCATGAAACCTGTGGTGATAGAAATAGTAGGAAAGTAGTGGGTTGAAGAGTAAAATTAAACAATGTAGTTACTTCGAGGTATTAACCCCTTGACCTACAACGAGTGACACTCGCCCTGAGGTAAGTGGGGTAGGAAATTTTCAAATTTTTGAAAATCTATTAAATTGGAAGTATTAACACCTTGCCGTGCCATTTACTTTGTGACTGACTCCACAATAATTCGGAATTAAATTAGTAAAATCAACATTGATCAGTGATTCTTTACGTATCGTCTAATTTAACGTAATATTAATATTATAGAAATAATTTTATCGTGTCGCATCTCACTAATACTTTCAATTTAATAAGTTTCGTAAGACTTGAAAATTTTCTTTTAATGAGACACGATAATATTATTTTTCTAACATTAATATTATGTTAAAGTATACAGGATATCAAGAAACTTACATGGCGATAAACTGTAATATATTTTACAACGTCGGGTGAATTATTGAGAACGATATTTTATTTGTTTAATATGTCCTTCCATGAAACCTGTGGTGATAGAAATAGTAGGAAAGTAGTGGGTTGAAGAATAAAATTAAACAATGTTGTTACTTCGGGGTATTAACCCCTTGACCTACAACGAGTGTCACTCGCCCTGAGGTAAGTGGGGTAGGAAATTTTCAAGTTTCTGAAAATCTATTAACACTAGAACTACCGGACTCAAATCTATCATATTTTAATAAAATAAATAAGTACTTTGAAAAAGGGGGAGTGAAGCGACGGAAAATTTGATCGATTGGGTGTTTTATGTTTATTGATATAGCCGTAGAATATTTATTCTATGACTCTTATGTAAACTTGGAGAATATTTTGAAAAAATTGTGTACCAGTCATTTTGACTGTTTTGGTAGTTCTAGTGTTAAATTGGAAGTATTAACATCTTGCCGTGCCATTTACTTTGTGACTAACTCCACAATAATTCGGAATTAAATTAGTAAAATCAACATTGATCAGTGATTCTTTACGCATCGTGTAATTTAACGTAATATTAATATTATAGAAATAATTTTATCGTGTCGCATGTCATTGATACTTTCAATTTAATAAGTTTTGTAAGACTTGAAAATTTCCTTTTAATGAGACACGATAATATTATTTTTCTAACATTAATATTATGTTAAAGTATACAGGATATCAAGAATCACTGATCAATTTTTATTTTAGCAATTAAATTCGGAATTATAGCGAGGGTGAAACAAATTGTGGTGCAAAGGGTTAAGTGATTGTAAAATGTTATTTAATTGTGATCTATTGTGTCGAGGGAGGTGTCGTATGTTGACAGAAGAAGGTAAATGTCTTATGTTTTGAAATCTCCAATGATTTTAATACCATAGGGTACAATAACCAGTGACACTCGCGACGTGGTCATGAGGTTAAATAGGTAAATAGGGTGGTAAATCGGATAGGAAAATTTTGAAGATTTCCAGAAATTATTGAATTGAAAGTATCAATCACTAACTGAGAATTATTGTACAAATTAGAAATCCTAGGGGAAGGGGTTAAAAATCAATAATTCACGAACTTGTATCAGTTGTGTGACAAAGTAGGAGCTCAGCTTATTAATATAATTATTCATATAATTACTAATTATAAACATAAATAATTACGCTATGCAACTGACCTCCTCCTTTTTGACACAACTAATATAAATTCATATACTATAATTACTTCTTCTACAGTACTAAAATTCTTTCAAAAGAATAGGGTGGATGATTTGTAAGGGTAGTTCTCCAATGAATCTGAGAAACTTTTCGCAAAAATTGACAACCATTCATTTTCACCACCTTGATAGTTCCACTGTCAATCTACCATCCTACGCATCGTGAAAAAAAGAAACACAGTTACTAAGGTGCCCATAAAATCAACGTTTACCGTAACATCGTACAATTTATAATTCAGATCGCGAAATCAATATTCAGATGAAATAATAAAATCACTTGGGCAAAGGAATAGCCACTTTTTTCACCGGTTGGAAGATTTACGCGATTACTTATCTACGGGTTTACTTGGTTCACGGTATAGGAGGACTTCTGGCCATTTATCCCCGCCGATCGCCGACGTATGTAAATTTACGGAGCCGTTAATTGCGGCGAACTTCTTTCGGGCCTTTCGAACCAGAAAAATCGCCGACGTTGCTCGAGGCATGCGCCGCCACTTATGCCTCTGTGTACCAACTATATACCGGTACCGGATTTCGCCTGTGTTTGCACGTATTCACGCAAGAAGTATCGGTATTCAGATAGCCACGTTAATGGCGATCGGTACGGTGTGTTGGGTACACGGTTAGACTCGGAGCAACAGCTGATTTTTCATTGATTAACTCGTACTTTAATCTTATGGATACGTTCTGACGAAAATTATTCAACGGTTTTGCATACGCTCGACGGCAACTATATTAATCACACTTAGATAAACAGGATTAAAGCGAGGATGACCAGTTCGTATTTCGAAATTGCACGTCGGCTTTAATGAAACCTGATCACGCTAATAATAGCCGGTGCGTGACATGTATCCGTACTTGTAATTCCTTGTAAATGGTTCGTTTTATTTTTTTTATGGATTCTCTTTTCATCTCCGAGCTGAGTCTAGGGGTTACGTGTTGGGTTTTCATTTGTTTTAAGTGGATTCGTTGTAGAATTTTGTGGGATTGTGGTACGAATTAACTTATTGGATCTCTGTTGATGAAATCTATTGATTTCTAATTCATAGTTAATCATTTTTAATTGATAATGTCGATGATTGTAATTGGTGAGGGATATTTGGATAGAGATACAAAATTCGTTAAAATTGCAAAGTAAAAGGAAAAGTACAAAGGAAGGATACATGGAATATATTTTAATTTGACTGCAAAGGATTAATTAATTAGGTTTTAATTTGGTTTAAGTATTTATGGTAGAATTTTGAGGTATTGCGGCACAAATTATTTTATTTTAAGAAATTTAATTCATTTCTTTATATTTTTTATTGATATTTTATCATTATTGGTTGATAATACTGATAATTGGAATTGGGGAGGAATATTTACATACAGAATTCTTTTAAAATTGCAAAATACAAGAAAAGCTACGAAGGAAGGCTACATGGAATATAAATTAATTGGAGTGTAAAGAATTAATTAATTGGGTTGTAATTTGTTTTAAGTATTCATGGCAGAATTTTGAGGGATAGTTTATATTTTCTATTGATAGTTAATCAGTATTAGTTGATAATATAATATCGATATAATTGGTGAGGGATATTTAGAAAGAGATACAGAATTATTATGAAGTTGCAAAATAAAAAAAGCTACGAAAGGAGACTATATGGAATATAACTTAATCAGACTGCAAAGGATTAATTAATTACTCTGTAATATTTAACTATGGACGTCGAGAATACTCGTCATAAAAAATGTCAAATTTTTCTCTGCTAGGAAATATCATCTAATGTAAGAAACATAATTATTTGTTATTCAAACTAAAATATTTGTGAAAACTAAAATATGTTTATATTTTAAATATAATTCAGGGTACTTAAGTGTAGAAGTAAAATAAGCATTTAAAAAGTAGCAGACTTTGAATTAAACAGTCAAGAGGATAAGATCCTTGTCGCCCTCCTTGGCTAATGATTTCACACAGAACTCTAGAACGTCAGTCACATTTCATCCGATATAATTTAACGTCAAAGAACACCGGTTTCTGGTAATTGGCACAGCAGTCGTATCGAGGTATGCAACAGATTAACACGAATGTCTCAGAAATTGTATCTCACAACCTTGTACGTAGTTGTATTTCACTGGTGTGCAGCAATGTGGAAAAGCCTGTTATAGTATCTTTACAAGTCGTTCGAAAATTCAGAATGAACAGCTTTACCGCGGTAAATCGCAAAATCGAATTAAACCCGTATAAAAAGACACGTGTTAAATGTTCAATTCCAGTGAATTCCCAACACTATTAATTTTCATTTAACATCAACGAAGACGGTATGAAAAAAGAATCTTAGTAGATTCGCATTTATTTAAGCTCCAAGTTCACATCCATCAGGTTGTATTTGCTTTAAATACCGACTCTACTTGTTCGGAAATCAGTACCGGTTTTATCATTCGCATCAATGGCCAGCGCATATGCTTGAGAGTATCCATTACATGCGGCGGTCGTTTTACGTTGCCGGGTATGCAATTGTATCGATAAAACAAAAGCGGCCTATCGAAGGTACTGCACCATTAATGGTCACCCGTCCCTTTCTTGCTTCTGTTATGCGATAATCCACAGAAGCGGCGCTACCTCACCATTATCCTTTTGTATCCATTAGTGAGAGGGAGTAAACTAAGAAATTGTTGTGGCGGTGCAATCAGAAGTGTACCATATGCTCCGTAACAGAGGCACCCTTAGTGTCGACGTTGCTCAGGGAATTTATGCTAAGTTGAAACAAAGCCCTTTGTTTGAAATACGTGGAGGAAGATCGAACAGTCAGGTCAGACGGGTGATAACTGAATGGAGTTTGGTGGATGACGTTTTGATGGGGAAATTTGATGTTCAGGAAATTTGATAATTTGAGGGTTGTTGTTTGGAATGTGAGATTGATTTGGAATTTCGTTTTGATCGGAGGAGTTTAAGGCGTTAACACTAAACCTACCGACGTTATATCTACTAAAATCTAAATATACTCAATAACGACCTTACACAAAGAGAAGTGGCGAGATAAAGAAGATAATTAATTAACTCATTTTGCTTTTGTAAGATAGAAGTGGAATATTTACTTCATGGCTACTCTATGAATTTAGATAATTTTTAGAAAATATTTTGGAATCGGTCTTTTGACCGCCTTGGTAGGTTTAGTGTTAAATGCCACAGGTATTTTGCTATTTTCATAATTTTTACTGAAGGGAAAAATTTTCTGTTAAAATTACTTGCGAGACATTGATAGATTGATATTCGACTTTTAACGGCAATATTTAAATATTCAATACGTTTGAAAATTCATAATTATTGCTATTTGAAATTTATACGAAATTTCATTGATTTAACACTAGAACTACCGTCGTCAAATTCAACATGTTTTAATAAATTAAATAAGTACTTTGATAAAGGGGGAGTCAAGCGGCGGAAAATTTGATCGATTGGATGATTTATCTTTATTGATATAGACGTAGAATATTTATTCTATGACTCTTATATAAACTTGGAGAATTTTTTGAAAAAATTGTGTACCAGTCATTTTGACTGGTTTGGTAGTTCTAGTGTTAAATAGCGCCGGTCACCGGTCAACGTGTTAATGTTAAATATTTGAAAGGAAATGATAGATTTGTTGGAGATTATTTTTAAAAGATCATCAATTATGTAATTTAACAGGTTGAGTGTCATGGGGGTCACCGGTGACCGGCGCTATTGAATTTAATGAAATTTTATGGTACGTTTGAATTGCAATATTTATGAATCTTCTAACATATTGAATATTTAAATTTTTGCGTTAAGAAGATGAAGATCTGCTAAATATCGATCAATCAGTGTCCTTAAAATTTCTGTTTTATGAATAAGTATGTGATTTTCATAAAAAAAGTTTCACTTCAGTAAAAATGACGAAATAAGGGAAACATCGGTGGCATTCAACCTGTTAAATTGTATAAGGTACAATTGAAATAATTACTGTTTGACTACGTGATCATTCTTTAGAAAATCATAGGAACCGTTCGTCTTAACTGTCTTGATCATTTCAGTGTTAAACAACAATCCTAAGTAAATTGACAATACTTGTCAACATTAAAACATAACAGACGATTTATAAGAAAGAGAACCTTAAAATTTGTCATAAAACAGCGTCCAAAACTCGACAACTACCTTCTTAACACAGCTTTCCTCGTTATAGCTTCCAATAACCCAGTGACTTCTATAAACCAATATAAAAAATCATAAATGATCATATCATAAAACTATACTTACATCTCCATATTCCCTAAGCAGCTCCATCAAGCTGAAACAAGTTACCTTTCACCTAATTCCACATCCGCAATTACATCACTCCTATTACCGTCTCATCCCATCTATCATCACGCACCAATATAATTAAACCCTTTTACTGCCGACCGAAAAAATTGGTTGAATCAGTGACAAATGTAGTTGCAAATAAAAAGAATTCTCATTTGGCGATAGTTTCTTTTTTTTAAATTACAGATATCGTATTGGAAACTAAATATTATCCCTTCAATTCCAAGCATTAGCACCATTCCTAACCAAAACTTTAGTCCGACACTAAAAGGGTTAAATCCTCCTACAAATTCTATCAATCCCAAGGTGCAATATTTAAAAAATTCAGGATTATAACGTATCTCTTACAAAAATCCTCCAAACACCAGATACGCTCGTTTATCGTTCTCCGATTGCTGATGAACTCAGTGTTTACCGTTTTTCTCTTACGGCTTATCGTTAATATTTCATTTACAACCAGTCGATCGTCCACGTCTGTGAAAACAGCAAGTGGTAGGGTGGAAGCAATAAATGTCAAAATACTCCAACAGCCTGCCAGGACGAGGTTGACTGGTGCACGATGTCGCTCCAAGCTCCATTAGGTGAGTTTATACCGGAGAGGCCAACGGAATGCTACCAGTAGTGCACCTCTGCACTAGCCAATATGCATTTGAAGCAGTTGCACAGGGCTGCGAGGTCGGGGTGAACGCCCAACGCCTTTAAAGAGAGCACGCAGATGCGATACGATGCGCCTCGCCCTGTCGGCCCTGCTTCTTGTACTGCCTCCGGCATAAGGCTCCGTTTCCACCGATCTTCTCCACTTTTCGTATCGCGGAAATCTCATTAACGTTTCGCGACGTGATACATGTACGGTTTTTAACGGTTTCGCGATTGATGACCTGGATATTGAGGCAATTTTGCGGGAATAATCGAGAGAGGTTCCTGGCAGATGGAATCTGGGTAGGGAGAGAAGAGATATAAGGGGGAGAGAAAAAGTTTGTGGCCTTGTTATGAGATTTTTAAAGGTGGTTATTTATGTTAAGGTTATTTGAATCAATAATGGTGATGCAGATATTTGTTACATTGTTTACGAATATGTAATGTGTTGGTAGATTTTTTTTAATTGATGGGTTAGTGATTGATTGAGAATTGGTGAATTGTACCCTTTGTGTTAGCAGTAGGGGGAGAGATGTTTGAGAGGGATAATTTTTTTGCAATAATGAGAACATTACATTTGATTTTTTATTGTTGCTGAAAATGGCAGGAGTAACTGTTTTTAAATCAATTTCAAGTGTCCGAGAGGGAAAAAGTTTGTGGCCTTGTTATGAGATTTTTAGAAGTGGTTATTTATGTTAACGTTATTTGAATCAATAATGGTGATGTAGATATTTGTTACATTGTTTAAGAATATGTAATGTGTTGGTAGATTTTTTTTAATTGATGGGTTTGAAGATTAGTGATTGATTGGGAATTGGTGAATTGTACCCCTTGTGTTCGCAGTAGGGGAGAGATGTTTGAGAGGGATAATTTTATTGCAATAATGAGAACATTACATTTGGTCTTATATTGTTGTTGAAAATAACAGGAGTAACTGTTTTTAAATAAATTTCAAGTGTCCGAGAGGGAAAAAGTTTGTGGCCTTGTTATGAAGTAAGCAGAGTTTGTTATTTGTGCTAAAGAAGGATAGTTTGATTCCAATAACATTGCTGTAGATATTTGTTGCATCGTTTATGAGTATACAATGTGTTGGTTGATTTCTTTGGAATAATTTTGCATTTCAGAAATTATAGTCTGATAGAGGATGGAGTTGCGTAAGGCTATGATTGAAATTCCTATTACTTCATGGAGTTTTTCCGCAAATTATTACTGACCACTAGAATTACTAGATTTGTATCTATTGTATTGAGATGTACTGAATAAGTACTTTGGAAAAACAGGAATCAAGAGATAAAAAAGATGATCTGTTAGGTAATTTTCCTTTTGTAAAATAAGTGTGATATATTTTTTGCATGGATGCCTTATCAATTTTAGAAAAAGTTAGGAACCGTTAGAAAAGTTTTTTTTTACTTAGAATGTGACAACGATTTTATATAGACACCTAAATGACATTAGAGATATTATCATGGAATTAATATTAACAAAGGTAGAATTTCGCGACATTAGATTTACGCAAAAGAGTTATGCAGATGAAAAACTTGAAATGCAACCGCAAAAACTGGTTTGATTACTTTCAAAAAATGTTAGCAGGTAATAGTAATATTGATATTTCATCCAGTCAATTTAAGAAATTATTAATTAACAGTACCATGCAACACATAAGCATAAATACATAGAAATTACATCAGCCTAATTAAATCAGCCATCGAACCAGTGTTTCAATTCTTAATTATAACAAAATTCAATATTCCATCCACACTGATGCCCAAAAAAAAATTATAACTTAATATCAAAATTATTCAGCTATCAACAATTCTACGTAATTAACACAGCATTTAACACGTCAAACCATATCAGTCAACATTAACTATCCCCCTTCCGCATTTCTAACGGTTCCAAAAGCTTCCAGCCTCCTGCAATTACATGCATCCAGTAGCATCATAAAACGGGTATCAACGGAAGTGAAACGGTACAGAATTGCATAAGTAATAAAACCCAAAGTCGATAAAACGGGAGTGAAAAAAAGGATGCACGAAAGAAATTTAATGATATCGATGAGCTTCAGCTGCTTTACCATATATCACAGGAAATTATCAGTGAAATAATCTGAACCCACGAAAGAAGCGAAAGACGAAACGGAGAAGAGGATACAAACGGTGATGCATAAATGTGCATCGTGGTACAGGTGGGCGGTAATAAAATGAATTATAATGATGTGCGATGGATCAGGATATTACCTATGTACGTCCACGCTTCGTGGCTGAGTGACCAGTGGGAATGCGCCCTAACACGTTGCATCCAATTCTTCTCGGACACGAGAGACACACATCGCGGCATCAAGGAATGCGATTCGCGATGCATTCGAACCGATGTGAGATTAATGGAGGATATCACCGATGAGCGCGCACTTTAATCAGCGAAATTGGTGAGTACATAAGCCTGACATTGCACACTCGTGCTGAGAGGCAAAGATCGAACGGACGATGAATTCTTGAACACGATAAATGGCTGGGTGATTATTGTGCCGTTAAGATAAATGAGATTACAATTTTGCGACGAAATGTAACAAGTGATTTTTATGGTGAAAGTGAAAGGTGGAGTTTGAAAATTTTTAATGTCTGTAGGTTTAACTCTTGCTTGAAAGCTAGGGGTTGATTGGGCATTGGTAAATGCAGTACTTTCTTTCGCAGTAGGGGTGAGATGGTTGAAGGGTATAATTCTTTTTGCAGTAATTAGAACATATTATTTAGTTGTATATAGTTGCTGAAAATAACAGAAGTAACTAGTTTTAAGTAAATTGCAAATGTGCGGGAGGAAAAAAGTTCGTGACCCTGTTATGAGATGTTTAGAATTGGTCATTTGTGCTAAAGTAGGATAGGTTGATTGAATAAAGATTCTATAGATATTTGTTACATTGTTTAGAAGTGTGCAAAGTGCTGGTACATTTTTTTTTAATAGATGGGTTCGAAGATTAGTGGATGCTTGTTCATTGAGTGAGTTTTACCCTTTGTTTTATACAGTAGGGGTGAGATGTTTGAAGTGGATAATTTTTTTTTTACTGAGAACATACTTCGGTTATATATTGTTGCTTAAAATAATAAATTGCAAATGCCAGCGAGGAAAAAAATTTGTGGCCCTGTTATGACATTTTCAGATTTGGCCATTTGTGTTTAAATGGGGTAGTTTGATTCAATGACGATTTTTAAATAAATTGTAAATGTTCTTCTATGACTAGATCACTTTAACATTAAATTTACGGTCGTGAAATCCGTCACACTGCAAAATATTACACAAGGACTTTTGAAAAGAAGAATCAAGTTGCAAAAATGATAATTCATGAAGTAGTTTTTGTATTATAAAATAAAATTGACATATCTACTGTACTGTTTCTTTGTAAATTTGAGAAACTTTGATCAAAAAATTAGAGACGCATCAATTTGATGGTTTTCATAAATATAACATTAAACATGATAGTAGATATCATAAAAGTGCAACGTTACTAAAAGAAAACTTATTGAGCAAGGAATATGGAGAACGCAATTATAATAGTTTGCAAAGACACAATGCCGATTCTAACGAATATGAACATAGGTGTAACTTGCCTCAAACCACAAAGATTTCTAAATAGTTAAACCTAGAAGTATACATTCTCTTTTACCAAGAGAAAAAGACATTTTTGGCAAAAATGTGCTAATGATAAATACACTTGTTGGGGAGCAACGAACCGTAAACATTTTAATCAAGAGAGGCCCATTAAATCCATAGATGGTTGCACAAAGCAAATCTGAGATGTGGAGCGAAAAACCGCGGCAGACATCCGTAAGTACAGACCTCGTTACCATATCGCACCACTGATAAAAACATGTTTCATGATAACAGCCTACGGGTATCGCTGACTCTCTCACCGAGTGCAATTTCAACTCTGTAATGACTCAACGATTTGGCAAATATTTTTAATATTGCTCACACGTAGAGTTTTCCTGCTCTTACATTAACATTTTGAAGCATCAAGTTATAACACTCGCGAAGAAAATACTCTGTTGACTAATTTCTGCAACCTTCACGAATGAAAAGACGAGTGACAAAAATGAAAAGAATTATTTCTTGCAACATTCAAACACAATTTATCCTACCATCGTAAATGTTCAACTCCAGAAGATAAATATCTTTATTATATTCATAAAAATACAAATTTTAAATCCTTCCCACATAAATACCTATTACACAGATAAGAAATAATCTATTAACAAATTCCAGCAGCTTACAAACGAAAAGGCAAGGAAGTCGAACCCAAAGAAACTCCATTCTTCCAACATTAACTCGTACTCCAAACGTTAAGCTCTCAAAGACAAATGGATTTAATATATTCATAAAAATACAAATTTTGAATCCTTCCCACATAAATTCCTATTCCACAACTAAGAAATAATCTATCAACAAATTCCAGCAGCTTACAAACGAAAAGGCAGGAAGTCGAACTCAAAGAAACTCCATTCTTCCAACATTAACTCGTACTCCAAACGTTAAGCTCTCAAAGACAAATGGATTTAATATATTCAGTGATAAAAAAAATTCATAAACGTCGGCCGTCGATACCAAAGATTTATCACGACCTGCAACCAAGCGAAACAAACGCATTAACGCACGCGTGTCACCCAGCAAACACTCGAAAAGTCGATGCCACCAAATAAGGATATCGTTCCGGTAAAACAAAGATTCGATTCACTTTCGAATGTCGATAAACTTTCATCCACACAAGCATATACTATCCAAGACGGTTAAGAGGATCGAGGCACTCGAATCGGCAGAAGCAAAAAGCAGCCGGGTCGAGCTATTTTCTTAAACACGTCTTAAATTCCAGCTAATAATTGAGCAGCTGAACGCCTGGGCGGGGATACTGGAATTATGCAAATCGCGTCAGATCGGAATCGTGTCCTGAGGGCGCGACGTCCAAGAAGAGAAAAATGGAGGTAGAGGTGGCCGAAGAAGAGGTGCATCACGGAGAAAGAAGAAGAAGACAACGAAGTAGAAGTAGAAGTAGAATGAGAGAATGAAAAGAAGGAAGGAAGGTGGACATAAGAGAAAGAAGAGCATGAATGTAGGAGCAACGAGAACGTACATCACAGAGGGAAAGAGCAAGTAGAAGAAGACTCGCCCCATTGTGATTGCTGTACCCAAGGGCAAAATGTTTCTCCAGTGTGCCGTCTCATGCCGACCTGCAAACCAAACCCGAACGATTCTCATCCTACCGTTCGTTTCTCGTCCCAGCAACGAAGCAACAGGTTGCACAACCTTCCACCTGCCCTTCTTGTTTGCCGACCGCCATACATATATACGAGCCACCACCGTCCCTTTTGTACCGGCACCGAAGAAGAGGACTGGTGACTACCAGCACATCGACTATGGGTAGCACGGTGTACGAAAAGTGTTCGACATGTCGAAGAAATAAAAAAGAAAGGTAGAGAGTTGCCTGGACGAACCGTGGTATTAGGCGCCATCGTATGACGGATAATGAGAGGCTCGACAACCACGAATATCTTAATATTATGAAAGAATTTTAAGTGTTTCTAGCAGCATATTGCATATGAGATGTTGGGTTTGAGATCTCACGTGGGGTGAGTTGGGAAAGTTTATATTAACCCCTTGATATACGATTTAATTTCTGATTGAATGATTTAGAATTGTTGATAGGAAGAATTATCATTTGTTTATGATAAGTTAACACTTTGAACGCCACCGGTATTTCGCTAGATTCATCATTTCTACTGAAGTGGAACTTTTTCTATTAAATTCGTATTTTTGCAAAGCAGAAACTTTAAAGATACAGATAGATAGATATTCGGCAGACCTTTATCTTTTTAATGTCGATATTTAAATATTTAATATATCTGAGAATTCATAAATATTACAATTTCCAAGTTACACGGAAATTTAATGAATTCAATAGCGCCGATCACCGGTGACCTCCATGGCAGTCAAAGTGTTAATGGAGTATTTATAGGATGGAGATAATTTTAATGTCTTGTGATTAATTAATACTTTAATTGCATAGTTTTTGGAGAACTTTGGAATTTCCTGTTTCACTCACTGTGCTACGAGGGTCATACGTTATTGTAGGGCATGGGGGTGAATTGGATTGGGATGAATAACATTTTTGTTGGGTTTATAATCAACATTTGGGATGAGTTTGAAAAATTGGTATTAACACATTGCCCTATGATTTATTTTCTGATTGAATGATTCAGAATTAGTGAAATAAAAAGTTGATATTTATTTATGATACCACGGGTAACTTAATGCAGTATCGGTGGTATGAAAATAATTTGACCGTCTTGTAGTCGACTAATATTTTCAGTTTATTAGTTTTTGAAAAATTTTAAAATTTCCTATTCCTTTTGGCTTCACACAGGTTATTGTAGGGCAAGGAGATAAGAAGTGAATTGACATAGGGTCAATAACGAGTGTTGGGGATGAAATGTTAATGAGAGGCGTGACAACCACGAATACCTTTAATTGCGAAAGAATTTTAACACATTGTACGCCGGTCCCGCGATAATGCGGGATTTCAAATATATGATTTTAGGATTTTACCGATCAATATCAGTTATATTATTTTATTTCGAGGAAAACGGTAAAGTGGACAAAGAAGGCAATATTATTCCCTTTAAATTGTGCATTACTTAATGTGTTTAAATTTATATTGATTTAAATAGTAACATTATCAAATATAATAAATTTGTTAGCAGATATTTAGCCGGCGTACAATGTGATAATTGTCTCTAGCAACATATTGTGTATGAGATGTTGGGTTTAACATCTCCACGTGGGGTGAGTTTGGGAAGTTAGTATTAACCCCTTGCTCTACAATGTTTTTGCTGACTGAATCATTCTGAATTGCTGATATGAACAATTATCATTTATTTATGATATAACGTGTATATCAATTTATTAGTTGTTGGAAAAATTAAAGTTTTCCTATTCCTTGTATCGTGTCACAATTGTCACATTTTATTCCAGGGCAAGTGGTCAATAGATGAATTAGCAGAGGATGAATAACGAGGGTTAGGTATGAAATTTTGGATTTGGAATAGTGATCGCAGTTTGGCAAACTTATTTATCTAGAATTCTATTTATTACGGACAGATTATACTGAGTTAATTATTAATTCAATCTAGGGGTCAATTGGTCGATGAATAACGAGTATTACGGATGAAATTTTGGATTTGGAATTGTGATCGCAGTTTGGCAAACTTATTTATCCAGAATTCTATTTATTACGGACAGATTATACTGAGTTAATTATTAATTCAATCTATGGGTGAATTAGCCGATGAATAACGAGTGTTATGAATAAAATTTGGGATTTGAAATAGTGATTGCAGTTTGGTTAACATTTTTTACTTTGAATTGTATTTACTACGGAGAGATTCTGTTATATTAGACGAATTCTGTCCGATTTCGGCACATATGCTCTCGCTATTAGATTAATTAAACAATCAATCCTCCATCCAAAACTACAAAAATTCAAACTTCCCAAACCCATCAAAGAACGTAACGTTTCCTATATTTCTCTAAACCCTATTTCAACACAATACCCTAAGAATTATCAACATTACATAAAATCCTTTTGTCACTTCATATCATTTCCTAGATATCCCAATCAATATATACCTAAAAAGTGTATTCTATCTCTCTCAAGCGACAACAAAGAATTACTGCAATCAATCGATTCACGTCGACAAGTGCAATGTCAATATTGAAAACATACCGATCGATCGATTCAATTGACAACGGACGACATCACCTTTCATCGAAAGACACCAGAAAAGAATCCTACGAAAAAGAAACATGACTTAACGCCATTCGAGGAGCGTCCAGATAACATGGCAACTTCCCAAGTATCGCTCGTCCGTTGCATTTCCTGGAAGACTCCGATAACGTTTCTTTTTCGATAGCCATACCAGCTATCGAGGTAATGACACGCCGGTATAACCAACCTACGATAAAGCTTTCCTGGCTCATGGTATCGAGATTATTTCACGCCATCGAAGCTTTTTCCATGATACTCGTAAATTATCAATGTTACCATAAAATCGTCCAAGTAGCTCGATACTACCGTTCCAACGAGAAATCCTTGCAACCCATACACCTGTCGGTGCACTGTCGGCACGGTAAAATCCAAATATCACGTTATCGGTGAATAACTCACGATCGTCCGGTTATATCAGTAAAAAAGGAGAATGAGGATAGAAAGGTTTCAGATAGTAGAGGGAATTTGCTCGATCGTAAGAAATATCCTAGGACGTGTCGTGAAGAGGGGACGAGAAATCATCCTAGTTGGACAAGAGGCACGTAGCAAGTATGGTTATGACGTTCCAACCGAGTGCAGTCGATTTTTTGCGGTGCATCGGAGCACGACGAGGAACGTCAACGGTGACGGAAGTCCTTCGAATAGAGAAGGACGATGAGACTATGAAGATTTACCTTGTAAAATTCTCCCGGCAAGAATTCTACGATCAACGTATCACCACCGTTGCAAATATACGTTCAACGGTTTACCCTTCTCGATTTCCCTCCATTTTTTTTTTCTCTCATCACCGTTCTCTTCGCCGGTTTCGAAGTCGAAACGAGATCGACGCGGTGTGTACACCATGAAGGCGTGGTCGGTGGACAAGATCGCATCTTCGTCGAAGAAGGAGAGCTGGATGGTAGGGTATAAGAAGAAGAGAAAGATAGGAAGAGATAGAAGGATAGAAAGAGTACGATAGAAGGAGAAAGGTAAGAAGAGATCTGCATGGCGGGGAATGCGAATAAAACCGAGACGAAGAGCGAGAGACGTAGAGAGAAGCTATTCCTCTCTGGAAATTGGAACGAGCAAAGTAAGGTGGGTTGGTGCACCATTGCGATGTAGACATTATAGCTATGGTGGCATCGTGCATACGGTCAGACGTTTCGTGTCTCCCGAGATATCAGTCGCGGCTTACGGAGCAGAGGTCAGAGATAAAAGGCCAAGATAAAAGTACCTCGGACGCAGGTGAACCAAGTGTAAGCGACGTCGATAACCACCCGCTATCTTATCTCTTCACTCCGCTTCGATACACCGTGCTCGATAGAGAGCATCGAGCCTAGATTCTACGCCTTTACACTCGTGTCGAGCCATAATGCTGGATCGTATAGAAAACCTTAACGATCGACCGTTACATCGTACTAGGTCCTATGCGTGCGATAGCACACATTTTCGTCTCGTTAAAGGATACCGCAATGTCTTCCAAGGAGGAAACGTAATCAAGAACTCAACCGTGGCTTTGGGCGTTTACGATCAACGACCGATTATAGGACGAGACGCAAAGTCACGACCGATACGAGAAGATTCGAGGAGCTTTGTTTTCAGCGGATCGTTTCCCGCGCAAATATCGCTCGGATTTGAAGATATCGGGAGGAGAATAGCGAGTTGAATCAGATTATGGTGGGGCATTCTTGCGTTGCCATATTCATGGAGCTATGGTCTCTATGGTTTTGATCTTCGTGGGCTGATATGCATATTAAATCGAGGTGGATGGATACCTTACATGTATATTTTAAATTCTATGGTGGATGTTTGGTATTGGTTGGAATCGTTTTGGAGCAGATTTGGGGAAATGTTTTGATATTTGAAATTTCCATGGGGGATTGTAGGTAATTGAGTCCTAATTGGGTAGATATTGAATTAATATGCGTAGCATGATCGTATGAAATTATGTCAGGGTATAGTTGTTTTAATGACAAACGTAAAAAGGCTGATAATTATTTAGTTTGAATTTGAGTAATTAAAAAATGAAAGAACTTAGGTACTGATGTTATAATATTGAGTTCTTGATATTAATTTCTACGGAAGAAAAATTTGATACTGCTACAAACCGCGAAAACTTCTCACCGTGCAACTGATACCTAACGAACTTTTTCACGAGAATGTACTCGAACTGTGTGGCTACATATTCACCTCGAGTTCCGCTATCAGCAGTCTGTACTTCCGTTGGCTGTTGCCTCTATCTATATAACCTTACAGCACGCGTTATATAAAACAGCAACATTTAGATTTCCTACCAACGCTACCATACACGATCCATATGCTATTTTCCATTTATAAACCAAATATCACAGGTATCCCTTTAACGATCGATTTCATTGATACTCCACCTCCATATGTGTCATTGCGACGCAACCTAATGCTTATCCTCGTATCAACAAACCTCAACGTAACGACGTACAAAACACGTGTTCAATTTCATCCACCCAAGTCCTCGATAAATAAAACTATACCACTCCACACTTTACAAAACATTGTAACGACATCTCAAGAAAGTACGACATTCCTCGGCCTAACATAAACAAGAATTTCCGCCACTAAACTCGACACAGATATCTCCCACTCGCGAAGGTCGTTCATACCTTTCACGCTCCAAAACAATCAGCCATCGTAATTCTAAGAAGCACGGAAACACCTAAGAATCTATCTATCATCCACGGTTTCAAGAAGAAACAATATCAAATAATAGACTCACCAATCCGATTTAAAATCGTTGCTTCCCCTATATCTTCTGTCCTCAATAAACATTGACCGTGATCAATGAAACGTCCTCTCGTTCTGCAAGAAATCCTTCCATCGATGCAACACACGTGCTGAATGTTTCACCAACACCAACCACGTGCTCCAACCGTACGTCCATCAGCCACGGTCACACGAGGATAAAACATACACACGTGACACTCTCGAAAATGATCGAGACACGTAAGAAAATCAAGAAAGAAGAAGACGTTTAACGTGAGATTTCAACGAATCAAAGCTTAGAAACTTGAACCGCTAACGAGTCTACTATGCCGGCACGGCGCGAAGCGATTGTCGCGGTTGCACGCGCGAAATCCTACTGGCACAGTACGAGTCACACCGACTCGCCGGCACGAATCGCGATTTCGAAGGTGCGCGGATAACAGCGGGCGTGATGCACGCGAGTACGCCCGCTCGATCATCGGCCTGTCCCGGTACTCTTGATACGCGCGTAAACAAAGCGACGGAGAGTCGTTGCGAGCTCGACAGTACTGTCTACCTAAGGCGAGCTCACCGGCAGGTTACGCGGTCTCCTCGACGCCGACGAAGCCATACGAACACATCCGAACGCCGGAACCATAGCGGCGCGAATACGTCCAACGTTTCTTTCAATTTTGCCCGCATTACGAACGACTCACTGTGAATCGAAGGCTGATATATTCGTGGAGTTGGAAGTATTCGAAGGGTGCCTCGAGTGAGAGAGAAGATAGAAGGTTTTTAGGGATGTTGGGGTTATGGGCTTGTTGAGGTGTGTGGGGGTTGATTTGACGTTTTGGAGTGAAGTGTTATTTGGAGTGGATGTTACGAATGGAATAGGTTTTAAGAGAAGTCGAATTTATTGGGGGTGCATTGGTTTCAGTTTAACACGTTCACGACGGGCTGAACCACCGGTGGTACATTTCATGTTTGTCCCATTTAAAGGACAAATTACTGTAAGTGGTAAATTCATTTACATCTTTATATAATATAATATAATATTATATTGGACTGTTTTTCTTAAGCAGCTATAATAAGATTGCATTTGTTCAGACAAATCAACGCCTTTTTTTGGGTTACTACGCTACCGGATAGGAGAAAATACGAAAAACACAACCGCCCCATGGTGGGAACACTACATTCAGGCCCCGTCGTGAACGTGTTAATGGATGGAGAGGAGTAATTTGAATTGTGAAGATAGGGTTTTGAGGATGTTGGGGATGTTGAGGATGTGGGGTTGTTGAGGTGTGTTGGGGTTGATTTGACGTTTTGGAGTGAAGTGTTATTTGGAGTGGAAGTTACGAATGGAGTAGATTTTTAAGAGAAGTCGAATTTATTGGGGTTGTGTTGGTTTCAGTGTCGGGTTGGGTGGAGAGGAGTAATTTGAATTTAGATTAGATAAATTGGAATTAGTATTTGGGAGTAACTGCTCTAAATTGGAGCTGTGAATGGCACTGAATCGAAGGTTAACCTATTTGCGGAAATAAAGGTATCTGAAAGGTGCATTTGATGAGGATGAAGTTACAAAATTTTAAGGGATATTGAGTTTGTGGGGTTGTTGAAATGCGTTGGGTTGATTTAACGTTTTGGAGTGGAGCAATTTTTCGAGAGAACTCAAATATACAAGGGTGTTATTGCTTCCATCATAAAATAGGGTGAAGAGGGGTAATTTAAATTCAAATTAGATGCATTAGAATGAATCTTCGGAGGTAGCTGCTCCACATTGGAACTGCGTTAGAACACCGTGGTCGGAGTAGTGAAAGTACTTTCTCAAATGTCTCAACACACGTGAACGAAGAATGTACTGACCGGTATAGAATCCACGCAAGAATGTAATAACCAACGTTGATTTTAATACAACATCGTAAAAATTACCCACGCAGCAACCTCGTATTTACAACCTCGTCACGCATTACTCGGTATTAAGTTTAGAAAACGCGGCACTGATCGTTCCAATTCATTGCTCCAATCAATGAATCGCGAATCGAGAGAAAAATTACATCCACCCACGATCTCTGAACGGGAAGAAACATCGATTTACGAGCGACCGTCGCGTCAACTCGCGTGTAAACAAAGCGATTCCGTCGCGCTGACTGTCGGCCCGACTGTATTCGATGCACGGCTACAGGTCAAACGGCCACGATGTACCGCTCATACGAAACTTTACGAACACTTCCGAGCACTGAAACGACCAGCGAGTTCGATTCGATTCCGCAAGCCACCTATTCGCATATTCGTACCACTTAGAATCAAAGTCTCAATTATGATTGGTAGGTGATAAAGAAATTCCTCTGGGGAGAAATTTCGACGCGCGAAACACCGAGAAACTTGGTTCACGGCGGTGTACTTCTTTGATCGAGGCGACTTTAATTATAGAACTGAGTTGATATGACGCGTGTGCGTGTTGCGCGATCCAAGAAACGACTCTGAAGATTAGCTTCGGTTACGGAAGCGGAACTATACGAATAACGACGAACGTCGAGCTATGCTGAAATTATTTTGGCGCGAGTCGAATTATTTGAACTGTCAAAATAGACGTGATTCATGAAACTTCCGACCTTTGTCGAGGACCTCTTACAGTTACATCATTACGATATGGGAGAGTGTAACAAGACGGGTGGTTGATTTATGTGAATGCAAGAGAGATAACTAATAATCTGAAATATTTCGTTTAGGGTGTTGTTTCATATCGTTGGATTTTGTAGCAATTATGGTGTTTAAATTATGGTATTAGGTTTGGAGTGTAGGTGAAGCATGGAGTGAGAGGGAAATTTTAACCCTTTGCGATCCTATGTCGAGCAGTACACGACATTGATTTTAATTTCATTTTGTATTCTGACAATCTAATGTCGACTTTCCAATTACACAATGATTTTGTAATATCACCTAAATGTCCGTCAATACCTATAGTTATTGATATCATTTAAAAAAATGGATAACTAACGATAGAAAATATTGCAAAATTAATTTTATTTAGTTCACTACTGAAATTAACGAAATAATTCGGACCGCAAAGGGTTAATACTAGGTGTACAGAAGCCGTCAAATTGACGGATTCCTACTTTTTTAGAAACGCCATCCACACTTAAAGAAACGTGGTACAGTAGATATTTCACATATGTCTCATAATATGTAAATTACTTAACTGATTTTTCTCCGCTTGATCCCTCTATTTTTAAAATTTTAATTAAAATTATTGCAGTGTAACAGATTTCACGGTCGTAAATTTAGTCTTGATAAAGTGACATTGAGACACTTTATCGAGATAGATTGAGAAACCTGTCACTTTAATTGGGGTGTCGGAAGGATGACGGTAATGAAGATATGTGGCTAAAGTTTGGTACAGGTCCTAGTTGTAGGGAAACAGGAACAAAATGTAACAATAGCACAAAGGATTTTAATAAATTAATGAAACATAAAATAACACTAAATATATGAAACCAAGAAAATATTTTTTAAAACATAAACTATAACTTGAAATATATAAACTAAATGCTCATAATTTAATAACTGCAAAAATTCAATACTCCGCTCGTAATATACGGGAGGGTTTTTGTAATCAATTTTTTTTCAATATAAAAAACAAAAAAGGAAATGGTCGTAGTTGATTTATGTTAGTCACGTATCGGTAATTAAATAGACATATAAAATAACATTTCATAAACAAATGAAACACGTTATTAATTGCTTATGAAGCTGCGTATACAAACGATTTATCTAATCTACACAAATGAAAGTATTACGCTGGCTGATAACGCTCGATTCAGAGTGCATGGTATAATTTCCGTGCACACAAATGGAAATGTTTCAATGCAATCTTAATGGATAATTTGTAAAATTATCGTGTCTTTCTTAATTGATCAACTTCAAAACGTCAATACCTACGAATTCCTAATTTCACTATAATTTTATTTGAATAATTTACAAACTTTTCTGCGTACAAATCATCAAACAAATCAACTATCCCAAAACTTCGCGAGTAACTATTACAAATTCTATCATTATTAAAATACAAAGATTAAGTAAATGAAGAAGAATTATGTAAATCACTTACAAATGATCTGTCTTTAATTTAATCGATATAAGGCAACGCAAGGTACTTAAAAGAGAAGAAAATAGCCACGGAACGAGAGACAAGACGTTGAGATTAGTTAATATCCGGAGGCTACGAAATACTTCGGCAACTATGCGAAACAGAAAAGTAAGAACCGATCACCAAATATCTTGCATCGCGTGAGCCTGGATATAAGCTCGCTTCTAAATTACTAGCCGTTAGCTATGATCAGAATTACCGGTTAACACCGATTGTCAGGAGCGTGGTGCACCAGGTAGAAAAATCGGATTTTTTGGTGTTCCACGACAGTTACGTGTAACGAACAGCAAATCGTAATAGTTACCCTATATCTAACTGTAGAAATATTAATTAGCAATATTAAATCGATTGATTTTCAATGCTCTAAAATTTCACTCAGTTTTCTAGTTTCTTCAAAATAATTTGTCTCATTCAAGTCATCAAGTTGTATTAAAATTGGTACCTGCAGAATTTCGGTCTCTATGATTCTTTTTTATCGCGTACAGAAATATATAACAAATGGGAAATGGTGAACATAGCCAAGAAATATATTATGGTTAATTTACATTATAAAAACTAAGCTTGGTGTAAAAACTAGAGATTCAAACTAAGATTCTTTTTATCATGTACAGAAATATCTAATTAATGGAAGATAGAGAACATAGCCAGGAGATATATTATGGTTAATTTACATTATAAAAATTAAGCTTGGTGTAAAACTACTGATTCAAACTAAGATTCTTTTTCATCATGTACAGAAACAACTAATTAATGGAAAATAGAGAACATAGCCAAGAGATATGTTATGATTAATTTACATTAGAAAAATTAAGCTTAGTGTAAAACTACTGATTCAAACTAAGATTCTTTTTCATCATGTACAGAAACAACTAATTAATGGAAAATAGAGAACATAATCAAGAGGTCTATTATGGTTAATTTACATTAGAAAAATTAAGTTTGGTGTAAAAGTAGAAATACAAACTACGATTTCTTTTTTATTATGTAGAGAAATATCTAACAAATGGAAAAGGAAGAACATAGTCAAGCAATAAATGATGGTTAATTTACATAATAAAGATTAATATTGGTGTAACACTAGAAATTCAAACTATGATTTCTTTTTTATTATGTAGAGAAATATCTAACAAATGGAAAATGGAGAACATATCCAAGAAATAAATAATAGTTAATTTACATTATATAAACTATGCTTTGTGTGAAACTGGACTCAAACTCCTAATTATTAAATTCAACTATAAATATCTATCACCGCCAGAGTTTCTGTAAATTATCAATTAATTCTCATCCTCAACAAATACCATAACCTTGATGATTCGGAACCTTTCTAAAATTCTAAGTCCTACGTGCATACTAATCATTGTAAAAAAATGAAATCCCGTTACACGATTCTTATGACAACCTCGAAAGGGTCGTTTTCGTTCCAGCCATAAGTCCGATGGCCGATCGAGTAATAGTAGTTGTGGCATAGCTATGGGCAGCCATGCGGAATGGTGGCAGCAACTACTTCCACGTTTTCACGTTCCAAACGATGGTAGCAATAGATCGAATCGTAAGGGTTTAACCATTGTACTGGTTTCTATGTTCTGCATGCATCCTTTTGCAATCTTGCCGGCGGATACATCGAAAGGACACAGGAGATCATTTTAATCGGAACTCCATACGTACGTGGAATACGCTTGAAGCTCACCATGTCGAAGATAACGATTTGTCGGATCTATTTATAATATCATAATGGCAATCTCGATTGCTTGACAACTGACGTGGTAAACAATCGGTCATTTTAACGATCGGCTTAATTGCCCTGGGCAATTGCGATCACCCAGGCGAAAAATAAATTATAGAGTGGTTTTCTATACGTTCGATCGATAAGCTACGTTTCTCACAATGACGTTTTATCGTGTTTGATCGGGTTTAAGCTTCACGCTTTCGCATGATATTTGTTTAACTTTGTTGCACGAAAGGTGTTTGACGTAGATTCTCTTTGTGCGGTCTTAATTTCGTTTGTTTCTATTTGCAAGAATAAGTTTAAGTAATTGAGTGTTGTGATATGAAATCATTTAATTTAAAAAGCATATCGAGATTAGATGGAGAAGAAAGTGAAGGTTCACAATTACAATTAGAGAGCTGAGTTTAAATCCACTGTCATCGTTCAGTCTTTTTTTTAATTGTTTATTGATGTATCATAGACTAGGTAGTTTGAGACCTACTTAAGACTATAGGTCCTGGGTCAAAAAACCATAACAAAGTGAGAGTTTGGAAGGTAAGGACATACCGGCTCATACTCGCAATCAGTTAGCAGAGTCTAAAGACTCCAATACCTTCAAAAATTATTCCTAAATTACTAATTGATATATTACATCCTAGATGGCTCGGAATTCATTAAGAACAATAGGTGGAGTAACCGTAGGACATAGAGAATAATTGTAAATCAGGACGTAAAGATTCAAACTCAATCAATGACAATGAGCTGGATTCAAATCTCATCACCTCTAGAAAATGTTTCCTAACTTACAATCGTACACACCATAGTTTCAATAGTTTGAAAACCACCTAACAAAGTAGTATCTAAATAACATGAACATCACAAATAAGATAAAAAATATAGAAATCAAAAGTATATTAAAAATTGCACTATTTCACTGTCAGTCGTTAACACGTTGACTGCCATGGGGGTCACCGGTGTCCCGCGCTATTGAATTCAATGAAATTTCGTATCACTTTTAAATTGCAATATTTGTAAATTTTCTAACATATTGAATAATATATAAATATTGTCGTTAAAAAGTCAAAGGTCTGCCGAATATTTATCCATCTACATCTTTAAAGTTTCTACTTTACAAAGATGTGAATTTAATAGAAAAATTGTCACTCCAGTAGAAATAATGAAACTGGCGAAAAACCGCTGGTGTTCAACGTGTTAACACTAGATTTATGGATGTTGATATACCTATTTTTTCTGAAGTGAGCCAATTTGAATCATACAATAAAATTGAAATTTCTTGCAAAGAAAATAGTTCCAAATCAATTGAAATAAAAGATTTATTATTAAAAAATTAACCAACCAATATATTATATATATAGTAATCAAATTTTGAATGAATCAAATTGGCTCCGTAAATCTAGTGTTAAAATAGTTCCGTCATTCTTGCTTCGCTTCATCAACAGAAGAAATCATCCCTCGTCTATCGTTTACCGAGCCACTTGGCATTACAAAACCATAGAACTTAAATACACCGTAGACCTTCTTGAGACATCTGCAAATGTGTCTCCTGCTGTGTACACGGTAAACTAAGGAGGAAGTTAAAAACGCGATATTTTAGTACTTGTCGGTCTCGCTCCCGGGAACATGCGAGGCGTTGTTCGCGATGGCCGATCGAAGGAAAGGCTGTCGTTCGCGCCTCGTAAAATGGACACGATCGGCACGCAACGTGGCTAGACCTCCTTTAAACTCCTTGAATATCCTTATCGACTTCTAACGGTCCCTTCTGCAGCTGCCCTCGGAGTCTCAGAAGCGAGAGAATCGAACGCACACGTGTGCGAGAGAACAAATAAAACGTGCGATTCGTTCTTTGCATATATGGACGCGCTGCTTGTGAAAACCATAGGCAACAGAGGCACGATAAGATCTTCACGACAAAAGTATCGGAACGGCTACATCAAGGTATATGTTAATTTCAGACGTAGGGTTGCCGAAGTATCCTTGCTTGGAAGTTTCTACAAAGTGGGCTTGAAGTTGTTGCAGCAGAGGAAAGAGGTGGAGAAAAGTGCGTGGATCGAGTTTGTCATGTAGGGTTGTTTTATAGGATATTTGTTTTCAGGTGTTTCTGTTGATATTCTTTCATATTTAATGTTATTTCGGATGTCAAGTACCTTGAAGTATCCTTGCTTGGAAGTTTCTATAAAGTGGGCTTGAAGTTGTTGCAGTTGAGGAAAGAGGTTGAGAAAAGCGCGTGGATCGAGTTTGTCATGTAGGGTTGTTTTATAGGATATTTTTTTTCAGGTGTTTCTATTGATTTTCTTTCATATTTAATGTTATTTCGGATGTCAAGTACCTTGAAGTATCCTTGCTTGGAAGTTTCTATAAAGTGGGCTTGAAGTTGTTGCAGTTGAGGAAAGAGGTTGAGAAAAGCGCGTGGATCGAGTTTGTCATGTAGGGTTGTTTTATAGGATATTTTTTTTCAGGTGTTTCTATTGATTTTCTTTCATATTTAATGTTATTTCGGATGTCAAGTACCTTGAAGTATCCTTGCTTGGAAGTTTCTATAAAGTGGGCTTGAAGTTGTTGCAGTTGAGGAAAGAGGTGGAGAAAAGTGCGTGGATCGAGTTTGTCATGTAGGGTTGTTTTATAGGATATTTTTTTTCAGGTGTTTCTATTGATTTTCTTTCATATTTAATGTTATTTCGGATGTCAAGTACCTTGAAGTATCCTTGCTTGGAAGTTTCTATAAAGTGGGCTTGAAGTTGTTGCAGTTGAGGAAAGAGGTGGAGAAAAGTGCGTGGATCGAGTTTGTCATGTAGGGTTGTTTTATAGGATATTTTTTTCCAGATATTTAAATTGATTTTCTTTCAAGTTCAATGTTGGTTCTGATGTCAAACTTCTGGAGTGTCCTTATTTAGGAGTTTCTGCAAAATGGGCTTGCGGATGTTGCAAGGGTGGAAAGAGGTTGAGAAAAATCCATGGACCGAATTTGTTATGTGGATATTTTTTTTCCAGGTGTTTGTATTAATTTTCTTTCAGGTTTGATGATACTTCAGATGTCAAATTTCTGGAGTATCCTTATTTAGGAGTTTCTGCAAAATGGGCTTGCGGTTGCTGCAAGTGTGGAAAGAGGTTGAGAAAATGCCATAAACCGAATTTGTTATGTAGGATATTTTTTTCCAGGTGCTTGTATTGTTTTTCTTCCAGGCTTGTTCTCACTTCAGGTGTTAGGTTTCTAAAGTATCCTTGCTTGGAAAGATTTGTGGTTGTTGCAATGGTGGAAAGAGGTTGAGAAACGTGCGTAGGCTGATTTATTAATGTAGGGTTGTCATTTGCGACATTGACTTTGGAGATGATTGTATTGATTTGCTTCCATATTCAATGATACTTCAAATGTAAAATTTCTAAGGTCTTCTTGGTTTGAAATAAAAAAAAATGAGTTCACACTTACCATAACGTTCCAAATGCACATATCCTCATTAATAAATTGTAAAAATTAATAGAATCCTTTCCACTAAAAATTTCCGGCCACGTTCATTTAAGTATTCGTAGCTCTTTTATCAAAACAGGTAGAAAAAATGAATCCAATAGGATCATCAAATCTTTCACTATCAACCATGATGAAGGCGCATCGCAGCCAAACAAGTTCATACCTGCCGTGTTGAGACGTATAAATAAATAACAAAATATTAACGCCAACCCATGAAGCCTTGTAGACACATCGTTCCATTTGAACGTCGATGCTTCTGCACTCGCCCTGATTACATTTATTAAGGTCATTAACATCCGATAGGCGTAGGAGATTGAGACTCGTACTCTTCAAATGGCCTATGTCATACGGTCGACGGATGCGTCTCTGGAGAGTCTTCGTATCTTTATCGACCGTAATTACACTCCGATGCACTGGTTCTTCACGAGCCATGCTCAGATCGAACGTAACAAACATGATTTTGTAATTTACGCCGTTATTGCCTTTGCATTCATCATAGCTTACGGTATCTCGAAAACGAACGAGGGCATTAAATCCGAAAGATAAATGTTCACCGATGCTTATATCGTGTCAAAATTGATCAGTTGCATTCATAAAAGCCTAGAAGACGTTGAAACTCGACTTGGAAGCGATTTGCTGAAGATTGCATATCATGAAAATGTGCTCCATTTCCAGTTACCAATCGTACGTGTTCTTTCCAACCGGATATTATTTACCAAAAGAGAAAAAAAAATAGCCAGTTAATATATTCCACATCTTCTCTTTTAATTCATTCAATCTCTTAAAATAGCAAATGATACAATTCACGACAACTTCAACAACCACCCTTGAAACCAAATAAGCCGAACCAATCAATTCTTTAACAACCATCAAATAAACTTGCTCTTTCACCAAAGTACTTGCTCATCCACCTTTCTAATTCAGTCGAAAAAAAGGTTGTCCCATACGATCGGTTTTGCTTTAATCAGCATCGAGCAGGTTGTTTAAATCATTCTACAGCGACGTGCTTACAGAATCCTCTCGAATTGGAAATCGTCCGATATTCAGGGAGAGAAAACATTACAACGCGAGAGCGTGTTTCGTTTACCATGGTTGTCTGTAGTCTCCTAATTAAGTTCCGCTCGGTCGAAGCGTTATTAGCGCATCGCGCAATGCGTCGCTCCTAAGAGGGTCGTCGTCCATGGTGTACACGGGGGAAAGGCGGGTACCATTAAAGTCGACGCGTTGCGCTGTGGAAAATATCGTGCGACGTCGCATAAATATCGTGAGCGTAAGAGCCAATAATAAAATCGTAAAAGTGGCTCGAAGTTCAAAAGGGAGGCGCGGCTCTCTGCGAGGCCGGGCCTCCGTCCGGTTGAATGCTCGCGCTATTTAAGCCTGGTTCACTCGCTCGCTCGTTTGCTAATGGCGAAGCGGCAGCTTTTGCGCGAGCGACTCGTTAAGCCTTCTGCTCTCTTATGCTGCGTCCTCAGTCTATGTGCGTACGCATACGTAAGAATGGATGGAAATATCTGGATGAATCTGTATACAGGGTGTTCGAGTTCGATTCGCGCGAATCTTGAATGAAGTTATCTCTTAACCCTTTTAGTGCCGACCGAAAAAATTGATTGAATTAATAACAAATGTAGTTGCGAATAAAAAGAATGTTTATTTGGCAATAGTGTCATATAGAATACGCAATATGGAGCATAAATTGTGTATTTACAATTATATATCATAAAATTACTGATATCGTATTGGAAACTGAATATTAACCCTTCGATGTCCAGTGTTAGCAATTTTTCTAACGACGTTATATCGTCGTCCGGCACTAAAAGGGTTAATGTACCAGGTTGTGCAATCCGTTGCATTGTTCGATAAGGATATTCAATTTTTTCCATTGTAAAAAGATACTATGGTATGTCAATTTTGAGCAGGTGTAAATACAGGCGGCCCTCGACTTTTGCACGTAATTGATTTCTGAAAATGTGTGCGAATGTTGAAAGTGGAGGGATATACAAAAAATATTAAAAGTTGCATATTAATATGGTTTCTTTGTAATTTTGAGATTTTTCAACGTCATGTAAATAATATTAAAGACAATATTACAATAGTAAAGAACCTCAGGATCATGTAATATTGTATTTGGGGACCTCACTCCGAGGGACTGACTGCATTGAAGCAATTTTTGAAATAGCGACAAAAATCTTTAAAATATTAATTTGTGAGAAATGTGCGAAATAGCGAATTGTACGAAAGTCGAGGGTCGCCTGTATTCGAATGAGTTCACTGATCTATGTGGATCTTCACACGTGTTCAGGAAACAGTAGCACCATTCAAAAAAAAAAAAAAAATAAGTCTTATAGAAGGACAAATCTTATTGAACAATCTAATATGTTGTTGCAGCTTGGACAAAAGAATCGAAGCTTTTTGGGGTTGAAGCTTACAATTAGTCAACTGAAAGGGTAGATTTCTCTGAGTTGAATTCTTGCCGTATGATTTTTATCTTGACACATTGTGCAGACTAAATATCAAACTGAAGCATTAATACTGAACTTATATTTTTTTCAAGCCAGTGTCAAATTTAAATGCATTAAGTACTAACGTTTTTGTCCAAATCTACAACCGTATTTTTGAAATTCCGCATTATCGCGGGATCACAGTGGAAAATTAATTTTAGAAATGAAAATTTCTATGTGATTTTTAGTATCTGGTACAGTTGACTGTGATGTTAATATTAGAAAAATAATTTTAGTGCCTCGTGCCTTTTTTACTTTGCTGCAGCACGTGTGTCAAATGTCTCTATAGGGTAAGGGGTTGAAGAATGTCATCTGAAGACCGAATGGGAAGATGACTCACCTTTACTTTATTATTACTCCTTATTATTGACAAATGCACGGTTCACAGTATACAGTTTTATTATTCCTCAGAAACTGACTAAATGTTAAGGGTGGAATTGACATGATAAACGATGATAAGAAGATCTTGAAAATTTGAGAAGGATAATATAAAATATTGAAGAAATTCTTGAAGATTTAGAATTAGCACAGTAGACACAACGAAGTTAGGGGTTAGTTAGTTTTCCATACTTATTAACCCCTTAGCCTACAGCTACGTGTGAGACTCTTAGCGCGGAAAATGGAATAGGAAATTTTGAAGTCGTCTAAAAACTATTAAATTTACAATATCAGCCGATCACGAAACGGTCTCATTATTTCTGTACTATTAATATCACGTTCAGTTCCACAAAATATCAGAAATCAGTGAAATTTTTTGATTTCAGGAATTAATTTTAAGTCTTCGCACGCCCCATCAGAAAAAAAATCGTAGGTCAAGGGGTTAACCTCTTCTTTCGTGACTGCCACCTCTATAATTCAAACTTAAATTGCTAAAATAAATATTGATCAATGATTCTTGATACACCGTATAATTCAACGCAATACTAATACCACAGAAATAATATAATTACATCCCGTCTCATTAATAATTCCAATTCAATAGTTATTCGAAAATTTGTAAATTTCCTATCCCATTTACCTCATCATGACTTTATCTCGCTAAGTACTTAAAAACTCTTAACACAATTCCACCACCAAAAAGTTCCAAGTTGCATTTCTTCTCCGTAGAAAATTCAACGAAAAACGATCACCCCATATGCATCGATACTTTCATAAAACACGTGTACCATGGATATCCACTCAGACAGTAACACGATCGTACGTACACGCGACCTCGGCCGCTCCAATTCGCCGTTAATTGGGCGACATTTTCGCCGTGCAGCTTTTTACGCTCCTGGCCTATCTCAACGAGCTTATATCTTGAGGAGCGAGCATAAATTACAGCGATTACCGCGGCCACTAGGGTACTCCTCCCAGGAGCCGATTCGGCTCGCTAATTATCGGCTCCGTATAAATTTCCATCGTTCTCTACCCAGCGTACCTCTCGTTGCTTCCAACGGATGCCGCCGATAGAGAAATAAATGCCGGTGTTATGGTACCGCCGTTAATACGCCCCTGGTGAGCGGCTTCACGCTTGCATCGTTCTCCATGCATCCACAGGCTCGTGGCGCTTAAAACAGATCTTTCTATTGCCAACGTTAATATCACCCGACGGTTCTCAGCTTTTTTTCCACTCTCCACCGACTCGAGCACTTTATGTCTTATCCCATAACATAGGACAAGCGTATAGAGATAACACGAGGAAGACTTGGGGAAAGATGTCATAAAAATCTACAGAACCACGGCAGAACGTTGAACGCAGAGGAATAAGGGGGAATGGCGAACGTATCGAGGCAAGAACTTTATACCCTTTTCGAAGCCGGTAGACTCGTCGCGTAACGAAGTTAAGGATTTACGGGGTTTTATCGAGGCAAGCAAAACCATACGAGATACCAGAGGATTACCAACTAGCACCTATATTCGAACGATCGAGTTCATAGCCCTGCTCTCTAAGCTTCGGTGCAAGAGCGACGACCTGTCCGTGAAAAATTCCTCATTGGCGACACGAGCGGCAAGAAATAAAAGATAGGATAATAAAAAAGAAATTGTAAGTGGAAAAAAAACCAAGACACGTTATACCAAGAGCGATTCGTTTGTAGGAAAAAAAGATATACAACGATCGTAAAACGATTTCTCGCCAATCGTCCTACTCGACGTAGCCAGCATGCGCCACCATTAGAGTCCTTCCCGACGGTATCTCCTGGTTTCATTGAAAGCCTGATAGATTTTCTGTCGCTTTCTGTTAGGTATACTGTCACCGTGTACACCGGCTCGAGGCAAAAACGTTCAAGACATGCGCGCAGAAGCGGAATCGAGGGGAGAATCGCGAGGATACTGCGTAACGGGCGACGTATCCTCTTTTTTTTCTTTTTATTTCTCTTCTTTTTTTCTTTCCCTCTGTACTTGCATCGATGTCTCGCAGTGCATATATATCTTCCCCGACACGTAAATTTATCGCGAAGCTGATCAGCGCTAATAAGACCGCAACAGGCACGCGCTGCTGGCTCCCGTCGAATCGACCGCCGTTCGACCAGTTTCCACGATATAACCAACATTTTTCTTAACTCCCAAGACGATTCCTCTCGTTCCATCGTGAAGTTTCATGCCGGACGAGCCACCACCAACGATCTCTACAGATATGTTGAAACGGTAGCCCTTCGGGCTCGCCGACAACGGGCTCGCGCCCTTCGCGCCATTCGTTCGAATTGCTCGTCTTGGTTTGAGTCAAAGCGACGACGATCGAGAGAGAAATCGTGCGGCCTCTTCTGTATGCGCGTACGTAGAAACGTCGAGCATTCCTTGTAACGCCATCCTTCAACCTCTACAGTCTTGATGCCCTTCCGCAGGCAGTCGGCCCGAAGGAGGCGAGAACAGAGCCGCAATTTGCGTAATTGCGACGTTCCCCCCTCTCGTCCTTCTACCTGTACCGCCAAGAAAGAGACGCGATTCTCTTGCAGCCCTTGCGGCCCTACTGTCTCTACTTTATAAGCATTTTAGATGGAAATTTCACCGCTTTGGGAAGAATTCTTTTTCAGCTACTCGAAGTCGACTGGTGGTACGTCAATTAGTCTACGTCTCTGATCTTTTTGATGGTCGATACCTATATTCAGTCCTTTGATTCTCTTTTTGTCCTTGATCTTGGTAATTGCGATACCCAATTCCTGGTAATGTTAAGATCGATGCCGACATACGAGCAGTTTATTCGTTCGATGTGTCTCATGGGAGTTAATGATGGCGGGACTTATAGGATGACTTTGGTCTTAATAGTGGTAGGAGTTACAGGAGGACTTGGATTCCTGTTGGCGCGTGAATCGATCGTGGTGAACGTTTACGTAAATCATGCGTTTTATAGAGAACCTTTTACCAGATCGTCGATTCTATTTACGGCTGATGCAACGCGGTTGCATCTCGCGATGGTAAACGTAAATTATAAGCTTAACGAGGCTACGGCTACCGTGTATTCTTGTTATGAATCGTAACTTTGGTCGGTGGATGATAGAGGAATGAGAAACCGTAATGAGCGTGTGCCCTGCAATGTATAGGTTTAGAAGTCACTTTTACCGATGTATTTCAGATAGCTGCGTGGATGATTCTCTTAGAAAAGTAAAAAGAAGAGAGTAGTTTTGAAAAGTATACGGTTGGTATCAGTTTCAAGAAGATTAACAAGAATGTTTGTTGAGTCAGGAGGATATGGTGTGCATGATGTAATATGCAAGGACGTAGAATATTTATTCTAGGACTGTGTTACAAATTTGGAGAACTTTGGGAAAAATTTGTGTACGAGTTGTTTAACTGGTTTGTTAGTTCTAGTGTTAATTGTAAGCTTAACACTAGATTTATCAAGGTGGTAAATGACTTGGTTTGAATTTTTGAAAATATTCCTGAAATTCCTGAAGCTGTTTCTTTTTCAGTTTTTTACGTCTATCTTAAAGACCATAAACGATTGAATCAAGTTTCTTGTCCACTTCATTTATTTCATGGGGGCATATTTATTTGATAATTTTAAATGTATTGAATTAATCGTCAGTAGATCTAGTGTTTACACCTTGCAGTGGATTCTGATAAAATAAAATTAATTCTAGGCTATTCAATATTACGTTAAGTCATTTACTATATCCGAAATTAGGGGTTAGAGTGTTATTTTAGTAATTAATTCAGAATCATTGCATATTTAATCACAAAAGAAATGGCACGGCAAAGGGTTAACCCTCTACAGCCCGAATTTTTCGTGGTATCCGAAGATCAGTGTCATAATATCGTAATTAGAAAGTAATAAAAGTACCATTTTAAATAACATATTGACCTGATTTTTAAACATTGAATTGTAAAAAATGTGATATTCAGGAGTGAAATTATAATATTTAGCCAAGTTAAAAATTTAGCTTTGAAAAAAGAAGCTTAGACGTGTCTCGCGTTACCTCAAAGTCACAGGGGCCCATAGGGGGTTAACGAGGCTACGGCTACCGTGTATTCTTGTTATAATTGTATTTTTTAATAATTGAGCGTGTGCCCTGAAATATATAAGTTTAGAAGTCACTTTTATCAACGTATTCCAGATAGCTACGTAGATGATTCTCTTGGAGAAGTAAAAAGAAGAAAGTACTTTTGAAGAGTGTAGGATTGGTACCACTTTCAAGAAGATTGACAACGAGGATTACCCGGGAGATGTTCGTTGAGTTACGAGGACATGGGGTCCATGATGTAACATGCAAGGATGCATTTAAGTCCGCTTCTCATGTGGCGCGTGTTTTCAACGAGCTTAGAATTTTATGTACGGATTCAATGACGCCTGACGGACGTGAGTTTCGTGGAATGCAGTAAATGACATTGAATACTGATGTTGATGGGTGTTTTAGATGATATGCGACAATGAGGTGGTTCTCAGGCTTTTTAATCGAGACGATTTATCGTTGTAGGGATAAAGAGGAAGAGGAAGTGTGGAATTATGAATGATGTTTCTGGATAATGCGAACGTTATCGATTTGCAGAGAACAATTCTGCTTCAATAGATAATTAATTTAAATAGTACTTATTGATACATTTAATATGTTTATAAAAGTATATAGTCGTTTGGTTTTGAGGCTACGTTAACGAAGATATGTTGTTAATTCTTTGGTTACAATATCGAGTTTCACACGTGAAAAGGAGAAACGAAGAGGCTTAGAATTTCAAAAATTGCCAGCTAAAACAATACAGAATGATACAAAGTTATAAAATGATGTTTCGTAGCATGAATTTAACACTGTAATTATTGGCGTTAAATCTATTATATTTCAATGCATTAATTCAGTACTTTGGAAAAAAAGGTTCAAGGGGTAAAAAGATGATTGATTCCGTGATAAACTTGGAAAATTTTGAGAAAAACTGTGTACCAGTCACTTGACTGGTTTGTTACTTGCTGTTGATTGTAAAATGATAAATATAGAACACACCAGCTTATAAATTTCTCAAACTTCTAAGTATCTAAGTAAATATTAATTCGTACTTAAATACAAATACATTAATAAATGCATAAATACATAAATAAACCGCTGAAACAATCAAAATCACTGGTTCTCAATTTTTTATAAAAATTCTGAAAATCTATAAGACAACAATACATAAACCATAAACCATTGAATCAATCATCTTCACCATCTCTTAATTCCACAATCCTAATTTAATAAATTTCAATACAAAAAACATCCCCCCTTATTTTTACCATTAAATAAACACAATTCACTCCAAACCACCATAAATCTCTAAAAAAAAAAAAAATCCAATACATCTTCTCATCTCGAAATTTCTAAAATTACCACAATCCACAACCTCGCTCTATCATTAAAGCCATACCTACATTCTCCACTACCTTACAATCTACCCCCATAATAAACTACCGCGAGACAGCATATCGCACCAACGATAATTATCGCCATAGCTCCCAGCAATACGCCGAGAATTAATCAAAATTACCAATGCGACGTATCCACGGCTTGAACCTCCTACTTTTCCCTCTCCTCTTAGCTTATTGAAAATCATTTCTCAGAACAGACACTCGCATCCTTCAGCCCCTTATGCATCGCGTGCATCCTCCGCACACGTGCACACGTAAGATCATGTGTATATGCAATCGCAGTCACACGAGGCGACCAAAGGAGGTACAGCAGGCGTGCCCCTTGCATCGTGCGGTGCACCGAGTGCATCCCTGTGTCGGTGTACTCGGGATGCGAGATCAGCAAATCTAAGATCGTGCAACTGGTGTCCAGTGGCGTGTCCGCGGCATACGTTGCCAGTGTTCGCCACTGAAGGTAAGAGAGAGAAATGGAGACAAAGAGGAACCAAGAGAGTGAGAAAGGAGAGGAATGAAGGAGAGAAAGAGAGAGAAAAGAGAGAAAGGGGGGACCAGTCGGATACGAACGAAGAGTGAAGGATGAAGGGGGCCGATGGTGAGGAAGCAGGAGGGGTTAAAGGAGAAGGAGGAAGGTGGAATGCGCGGTTCTCGAAGGAGGAGCTGTCGGCGGTGAAAAATCACGCACCCCGCCACCATTGCCATGGCCAGCATCTGCTCTACATACCCTGGCTCTCAACCTTTTCTCATCTTTCGCGTGAAACACGTCGATAATCAGTTGGATGCACCTGCACATCGGTGCACGATATATTCTCCTCCGGCATCGTCTTTTGGTACTTGCTCGGGAGCTAATCACATTATGCTTCGTTTAAAGAACTGGTTTCTTTATCGTATGCGGATTCCCTCCCCCTGATAGGACCGGTATGAGAATTAAAACAACATTGGCCCGTGGTATCTCATGAATCTACATGAACTTAAAGGAAGAAAGTCAAGAAACAGATGTAATCTTAAATATGACACTTGTTTTAGAATTATTACGTTAATACGAATTTAAATGAAGGGTATAAAGCGAGAAGGTTAATAAAGATTGTTAACAAAGAATTCTGTCAAAGTGTACCTTAGGTTGAATGAAACGACGGGGGACGATTTATTAACTCGCGTCGCTACAACGTTCCAGGGTGGAGAAAAAGCTCGTTTGTCGCGTAGAGGGATGAAAGATCGAATGGTATGGCTTTTGTAGAACGAATTCATCAATGAGAACCTCGAAGAATCGGCGTGCGGTGTAGCAGAGCAAGATATACGTGCGCTGGCTGGGCTACCGGTCGGTCGGGTCGGGTCGCTGTTCTCCAGTGCCTCATCTCTCTCTCTTTTAGTCTGTTTTCCTGTACCTCCTTTTACCCTCCTCTTTTCACCTTACCGGCCTATCCCGCTTGCTCACCCTCTCTACCTACCTCTTTCTCCCTTTCTCTCGTTGATACTCACTCCCGAGTTGTTGTTCGACTGTTTTATTACTTTTATAAATGCCGCCGCAGATTCTCTACCCGCCACCACCATCACCACCTCCACAGACGCCGCAGCGGGCGTTTCCTTTGTTGGGCCACCACGGCCCATTGTTGCTCGCAAAAAGATGCGAATTTTAATTCGATATTGTCTAATATTATTTATGTATGCACGCGTTAGAGAGGCTGCACCGTTCGAGTCGTTCCCTTGCACCCTTGCCGCGCCATTGCTTTCTTCCTGTCCATGCGAAACTCAAGAACCTACCGCCGATGACTTTGCCGATGCCGAGAGCTGTGGGTTCGAACTTAACATTATGCATGGGATTCGCATAGAAGATCTGTGGATTTATGTGCTATCATTGGAGGCGTATATGCTACCAGAAGCTGAGAAACTATACTTTGAGATGATTTTTTTCTTTGATTGAAATGATACTGTAGATGCGGTTGTCGCAAGGTGATATATAAATTAAAGAACTGGAGAGTCTATTGTTAGTATTTTGGAAGAGTTGTGTGAAGATTCGTAGATTAATCTGATGACGTGGGAGGCTAATATGGTACCAGAGAGTGAGAAACTATAAATTGAGATGATTTTTTCCTTTGATTGAATTGATACTCTAGATGTGGTTGTCGCAAGGTGATATTTGAATTAAAGAATTGGAGAGTCTATTGATAATATTTAGAAAAAGTTGTGTGAAGATTCGTAGATTAATATGTTGCGTGGGAGGCTAATATGGTAGCAGATGATGAGAAACTATAAATTGAGATGATTTTTTTCTTTGATTGAATTGATACTGTAGATGCGGTTGTCGCAAGGTGATATTTGAATTAAAGAACTGGAGAGTGTATTAATAGTAATTTTGGAAGAGTTGTGCTGTTGAATGTGACATTGTGCATGGGATTCGTATAGAAAGTCCATGAATTTATCTTTTATCGTTGGAAGCGAATATGGTACCAGAGGGTGAGAAACTATAAATTGAGATGATTTTTTTCTTTGATTGAATTGATACTGTAAATGCGGTTGTCGCAAGGTGATATTTGAATTAAAGAACTGGAGAGTCTATCGATAGTATTTAGGAAAAGTTGTGTGAAGATTCGTAGATTAGTCTGTTGACGTGGGAGGCTAATATGGTACCAGAGGGTGAGAAACTATAAATTGAGATGATTTTTTTCTTTGATTGAATTGATACTGTAGATGCGGTTGTCGCAAGGTGATATTTGAATTAAACAACTGGAGAGTCTATCGATAGTATTTAGGAAAAGTTGTGTGAAGATACGTAGATTAGTCTGTTGACGTGGAAGGCTACTATGGTACCAGAGGGTGAGAAACTATAAATTGAAATGATCTTTTTCTTTGATTGAATTGATACTGTAGATGCGGTTGTCGCAAGGTGATATTTGAATTAAAGAACTGGAGAGTCTGTTGATAGTAATTTTGGAAAAGTTGTGCTGTCGGACGTAACATTGTTCATGGGATTCGCATAGAAGATCCATAGATTTATCTCTTATCGTTGGGAGCGAATATGGTACCAGAGGGTGAGGAACTAGAAGTTATGATGTTTTCTTCTGTTGAATTAATATTTAAATGCAGTTGTTGCAAGGTGATATTTGAGTTAAAGAATTTAAGAGCATATTACTAATATTTTGGATGACCTTGGAGTCTTTTCGAAATTAACACTGCGGGGGTAATTGGAATAGGAAAGTCATGCATTTACGTCGCATTTTTGTAGAATGCACTTCGACAGATTCAAAAAGTTATCATACCATAACGTTAAAATATAAGAAGTATATGTAGGATATTTATCAATAATTTGCGAAACTAGATCGTACACTAAGCGGAACGTAACTTATGATCACGTTTATTTTTATTGTATCTTAGATAAGGTCTTTTGCAACGTTGCGATTTGTAGTTGCAAGATGAAAGAAATGTGAAATATTAATTGAAATGGTCAGCTGATTTGGCAGTTGCGCTTTAAATATCGCGAAAGACAAGTGAACAACCTTATACACTTTTGAACGTCTATTTTGTGATATCGCTTTTAGCCATATATATTTCATAATATCCTATAAAAGCCACATTGCACCGGCCTGTTATAACTGTTACATCTATCTCACGTCATTAAATCTGTCCCATAAGCTGACATACCTATTCGCGGATTAAGGTAATAAATTTAAACGTAAATAATAATCCCCACGATCGGATTCTAATAAAATTTCAATGAAAATTTAATTCACATCAAAAGTGTAATAAATTAGCTTATCTATAAATACTATCCAATATAATTTTAAAAATCATTTGCAAATAATATTGAAAATAACTTCACGAGCTATACATTTCCAAATCTATAAAAAACCCAAAAGGTGGCATTAATATCATAATAAAAAATAAATATACTTCTACAACAAATCCTCTAATTACAATCAAGATATATTACCAGCCATCTCAACATTACAACACAAATTTCTAGCTGACATTTCTAATCAATCTAATATCTTCTCTCAATCTAATTGCAATAACACTCTACCAAGACTAGAGGCGTACAAAAAGTAGCAATAAGAAAAGCGCAATGGGCTAGTATGTAGAAGATATGAATGAACAGAATAAATATGATAAGACAACATCATAAAAAAACTAGGAAATGTAAACCAAGTCCAAAATTTCTTGGCTGTGAGGCTGAAATAAAGATTATTATTATAACACTCTACTACCAATTATCTCAAAATTAAATTAAAACCTCTCAAATTAATCAATCGATACCCATTAACAACACACTTTCTATCTGCCCAAAAGATTTGTATCTCAAACAATCCAAAATACAAGAAATAAAGCTAATCCACTTAAATCACTACTCCTACGTGTACTCGACGAAACACCATAAACACGTGAGAGAAGATAATTACATCGGAAAGTGTTGCTCGTTCGAAGTCGAGCACAATTTAAACGACATCTAATTACCGCCAAGTGCAGTTTCCCAGACCGATGAGGTACCGTGAGACTTGCGCGTACGCGACCATTCTACTTGGAAATCAATATCAGCCAACGTCCAGGTTCACTTCGAACTGCAGTCACAACAGAATGCGCAACAGTTGCGCTTGAACATTGAAAAAAGAGGGATGGAACAATATCATCATTAACATCAACGTTAATCCATAATAATACACTCGAAACGTTCAATACTCAAAGTTTAATCCAAGTGAAAATCGAATTGGAAACATGGCAAGTTCGAATCGAAAGTATACCGTGAATGAATTCACTGCAATGCGAAATATATCGAACGATCAGTGAGAGTGCATCAGGATAACTGCAACGCTCCTTCAAGATGTCCGAAAGACCTATCTCATTGGGTATTAATATCAGCATCATCGTAATTCTAACGATTTTTAGTGCACTTCTATCTCTTCCACTTCGATTATTGTTGAACACGAATTACTCTACTCAAGATCCAATTAAAAATGAAAACGAAACGATAGAGACGTTGGAGAACACAACGAAGCCTGAGATAATCATCCCTGCTCCAATTGATTATCGTAAATTAATGCAATGTCCGAGATTTGAATATGAGGATCAACTCATGTCAGTTTTTCGATGCGATTATGATGGAAATTGTACGTACATGAAGCCCGTGGAAAAAATCGAGAAAAAGGAGATCGTCGAGGAGAAGAAGAAAATTGATGTAACACCGAATACAAAGAGTGTCGAGGACGAGACGAAAATGTCGAAGGAAATTGTTGGTGAGGATTTAATTGAAAATGGGGAAGAAAGTGATAATGATCATCGAATGAAATCGATTCAAGTTGCAGGACATATCCTCGTGACGATGCTTGTCGTTTCTGCGATTGCTGCTCTCGTCGAAGTATTACGAATTCGCTTTGCCAAAGAGAAGGTATTGCGATCATCAATGTTATACGATACGATTCACGAGATGATTAGTCGTTTAGATTGCATCTCATTATTGAATTCATTGTAGCATAGATCGAGACAGATTTCTTTTTTCGACGGCTATAAATCTAATCAGTGTAAGGATACTGTGATAAAAGTACCATTGAATCTCTTAATGTACACCTCGAGAAATTGAATTGTGAGGGTCCAAAAATTTCATGTTTATAACTAAATAACTGCAGATTTTTATGGAAATTTCAATTTTGATAAACGCAACAAATAAAGAACTTTCACTCGCGAAATGTTACAAAAAATGGTATGTCTTGAATAATTTAGATCTTTGTTTATAAAGCTTCTGTCTAGTGAGCTTTAACTGTTAAATTTGTCATAAATGCACAAAAATCTGTAACCTATTAATTACAATTAATTATAATGATGGAAGTAGGTGATGGAAAATGTTAAGCAATTATTGATAATTAACGTCATATCCTGATGGATTTTCTAGCCGTCGGTGTATTAGTTGAGTGTCTTAACATAACAAAATATTTTCATTTCACGTTGAAACGACAACACGAATACGTGTGCATGTATTATTACAAAATAAAAAAATATCACGCAAGGATTCGTCCAAGTCAGGTAATGTGAGTTCAAGAAAAGGTTCTACCGTCGATCTTCCGGTTCAAAGACGTTTTATTCCAAGGCAACCGATGAAGAGTCAGAGGTCTTTTGAAATGCAAGGCATGCATCGATCTGCTTTACGTCTATTAGGTAGCACATAATTAGATCAGGCCGATGAGGACGATAATGGATGCAATTATTTAAGACACTGAATCGAACTACAGGTGCAAGACCACCGCCACTTATTCGACGCTCATCGTTTCCAATCCAACAAGCAAACCAACACAGCACGTCGGTAACTGGCACCCCGAAAACTCGGGCGTCGCGACGCCAATCAGCCGAAACCGAGGAAGAAATTGGCGTACTCATTACAGCACTTCATCATCGCACACGCTTGATTCGACGACATTGAGGTAATACGTGTACGATGTAAAGATTTATTCAATCAAAGTACAAATTTTAGAATTGAATTGTTAAAAAAGATTGGATAAAGAGGCGAATGAAAATTGGTTCCTGGTTTTTGATTATTGAATTCTTTAAATGAACAGTGTTTCTATTGCAAGAGACGATTGGATAAAGGGGCGAATGAAAATTGGTTCCTGATTTTGATTATTGGATTCTTTAGATTAAGTCTTTCTATTTCAAGAGACGATTGGATAAAGAGGCAAATGAAAATTAGTTCCTGATTTTGATTATTGAATTCTTTAAATGAACAGTGTTTCTATTGCAAGAGACGATTGAATAAAGGGGCGAATGAAAATTAGTTCCTGATTTTGATTATTGGATTCTGTAGATGAACAATGCTTCTAGTTAGAGGCATCTTGGGAGATTGGATAAATTTCTTTAAAAAAAGATATGATGGGAAGGAGAAAATTATTTTATTTGAACAACTGAATCTTCTTTTTGATTATTAACACGTTTAAGTGAAAGATATTCTAAGATAGAGTGTGTATATTGGGGTGAGATGGCGATGATACTCAAACTAAAGGTATAAGTAATTAATTACACAATGCTCCTTGAAAGATGAGAAAAATATCTTTTAAAAAAACAGGGTGAAAGGAAGACAAATATTTTATTTAATCAATTACATCTTTTTTTATTATTAAAACGTTTAACTGAATGACATTCCTAGTTAGAGAGTGTATATTGGGGCAATGATACATTAAAGGTATCACTTATTAATTTGATACACCTTAAAAGATAAGATATATATATCTTTAAAAAAATATGTGATGGGAAAAGGTAGATTAAATCATTTCATGAATTACATTTCATTATAATAGATAAACCCGAAAACAAATTTTAAAAACGCTGCAATGGGAAGTATAGGGGATGCAGAATTAAAAGGACTATTCAGAGAACTCAAGTTTTAATACCCGTCAGATCTAAGATTTTTTTTAAATTATTATTAAATTCATCATAACCACAGTGTTTTAGAGTCTATATAAAATCGTAGATCCTAAGTGAAATGACTATAGTAATTGAACCCGAAAAAAAAATTAAAAAAAACGCGGTAATGAGAACAAATGAGGATATAGAATTAAAAAGACTATTCAGAGAACTCAAGTTTTAATACTCGTCTGATCTAAGATCTTTTTTTAATTATTACTAAATTTATATTGACGACAGTGTTTTAGAGTCTATAAAAAATCATATATCCTAAGTGAAATGACTATAGTAATTGAACCCGAAAAAAAAATTAAAAAAACGCGGTAATGAGAACAAATGAAGATATAGAATTAAAATGACTATTCAGAGAACTCAAGTTTTAATACTCGTCTGATCTAAGATCTTTTTTTAATTATTACTAAATTTATATTGACAACAGTGTTTTAGAGTCTATAGAAAATCGTATATCCTAAGTAAAATGACTATAGTAATTGAACCCGAAAAAAAATTAAAAAAACGCGGTGAAAAGAACGATAGGGGATATAGAATTAAAAGGACTAATTAGGGGAACTAAGTTTTAATCCCCGTCAGATCTGAGATTTTTTAAAAATTATTATTAAATATATCATAGCAACAGTACTTCAGAGTCCATATAAAACGGTAGGTTCTAGGTGAAATGACTGTAGGAATTAAACCCGAAGAAGAATTTTAAAAACGCAGTAAAATATACATGTATGTGCATACGTGTACTGCAGCTAAAAGGCGGCAGTTATTAATGAACTTCGACAAATTGATTTTTTCTTTAGGGCTAAAATGAACGATGGCGATAATTCTATTAATACCTTACACAAAACAATCTTTTTCCATCGATTATTAGCCTCCGATATTAGAAGATAAGAACGTTAAATATAACATAAAATCAATGAGATATTTCTACTATAATGAAAAATTCAACTCCTGCACATAGACATAATTCTCATTAAAAAAAAATGTAATAATACTAAATCAGAATTTCTCCTATCTGTTTCAGTAATATCAATTGGTTTATAGGAAATTTCATTATACAACACGAACAGGGTACGCGTTTTGGACCGAAAGGTATATTAATTGTAATACAATGAATTTCCATCAGCCTACATTCTATAAATAATGCTATATTGTTTATTAGATCTGACGCATCGCACAACGATAATGTTCACGACTTTTTTAAAAACTCTCTCCCATATAAAAAAAAATCCACCATTAAAAATGGACCTTCATGAGAAATCATTCTTTCTTCCGTACTTTGCAATATCATCAACCGTGCAACTAATAACTTTACATTAATGATTCAATTCCCTCGGTGCTAAACTATGGGATAAAATCTACTCGCTAATTATCGCAGTTGTAGATGATTCTTCGTATTTTTTGGATCGATAAGAGTCTCAACAGTTTCTGTTAACTTTCAGGTAAATCGTTGAATTTTATTGTACCTACATTTTTATGAATATTTTTAAAAATTGTTATACTTTCTACTAAATGTTTGAATTTCTTTGCAGGTAAAATAAATTTCTTTAAAGTTTAATTAGAGATTGGAGGTGATCTAGAAGGGAATGGAGAAACTAATGCGTCCATATATGAATATACGAGTACCAACGATGGATAATATAGAACAGAAATGAGAATGCGCGATAGTATTGAGAAACGAATGTATTTTCAGAAAAGCTGTAAATTGTTTATGGCATATTTTCGTAATTATAGATGTATTTCAGTGTGTAAAGGCGGGCGCTTTGACCGTTTTCTCTGTGATTTTCAGTATTCATTGTTGTGATATGTAATATATTAATTGAGATTTGAAAAATATATATGCATACATCGGTGTCGAACGTAGAAATATATTTTCTTTTTAATAAACTTACTTAATAGTTTAATAATAATCATATTTAGCAGCACAAAATAAACGCAGCAGCATCTATACCAAATTTCGCAGTTTAAAAATTAATATAAATTTCTATTTGTAAATCTAATACAGCATTTCAATTATATTGCGAAAAATAGTGCATATTAATGTGCATAATTTATTTACCGGCGCAAAATGAATGCAGCCATGTAAATATTAAATAATTGCATAAAAAAAAAAGTGTTTCTACAAATGAGAAACAATGTTTCGCATCGCGTTTGCAGCATCAAAGTGACGCGCATATAAAATCCACCTTATCTTTCGCAAACAGAATACAAACAACAAATAGTTGTTTTAAAAAATGTACATTACAATAAAATCAGAAAATGGCCAAAAGTACATTCAGAAAATGGCTATTGCAACTCTCGAAAGCTGCGCGACTACAGAATATATAGGATCTTTCAATCTTATTAATTTGAGCTTGCATAATTAATAAAACTAACTAACATAACATATATTTCATAGAAAAGAGTTGTAAGCTATGCAAAAAGTGATTGTTCAACATTTCTCGTTTGTTACATTGTCGAATATACGGTACTATATGCGTCGTCATGTTAAGCAAAGTTCTGGTTCCAATAATTTACAACTTATACAAAATATCAATCGTACATGACCAAAATCGTATAAAGATTCATAAATCATACCTTTTTATCTCCATTTCCTGCCATAAATACATTATTTTCACAATATTGCACAGAGAAAAGACGTTCACTACTTCCCGCCGCGTTACTTCCCGTAACCATGGCAACTACCTAACAACCTAGTAATATAAATTTCTCTATATTGGCGGGCCTGTTCAACGCGCGAAGTAGCAGATGTCGCCCCCTTCAAGGCCATCATACAACCTCGCACGGGGGAAACGCGCAGAAAAGCGGAATCATGAATTAAAGGTACCACGATAGACGGGTCAGGCTACGTATTGTGAAAGAAACAGTGGAAAAAGTGTTATGGTATCGAGAAATCTTGCCACCGGAGTCAACGGTGTGCGTGTAAATGGTGGATTTAAGTGAGGAAGTGTTTCGCTTGTTGCACAGTTGCCAAGGCGACTAAGGTACGTGCGTACGTGTGCGTGTACCAAAAGTGTGCTATGAAAAGAGAACGATCGTCGAAACGACGGTACTACAGCTATCTTCGTGTCCAGGATTATTCGATGCTTGAAAAGCAAAATGCTTCAAATGCCTGAAGACGGGGATATTATGGACTACACGGTTTTGGGCCACTACGATCCGTCCGTAGAGGCCGCGGCCGGTAGCGGTGGCGATGAACAGGAACTCCTTTGTGAGTACCTCCATGGAATGTTTTCTTATCCCTTTTCTTGATATTAGACGCGCCAAAAAAGCATCCATTGTATAAAACTACCTCTTATATGGCAGAAAATTCGAAGACACAGAAAGGCGCGAAACATCTTCGTTTCGTGACGCTCGTGGCTCCAATCATGGTGCGCGATCTGGTGTCCTGTTATTCGTTAGTCTTGCGTTTGTCTTTTGTCTCATATTAATCCACGCCTGGCGATCCATCGAACTGTTTATTCGGCTTTCCCCACCCTTCGACCATTGCATTTGTGAAAAATGATATTCTCAATGGGATATTAATCTCCGATTGGATCTACGAAATCATTGAATTAGACCGTGAATTTCAATCGAACGTGAAATCGATAGTTTAATAGTATTTAACGTAACGAACGAATATGTTGAAAGTCACGTAAACGAGCAACAAGAGAGATTCGTTTGATAACGTTGATAAAGAATTATATATAAAATTCATATGTAAAATGTTATCTGAAGTTATGTCTACTTATCTAACTCAAACGAAGAAATCTGGAAGAATTAGTATTGTGAATTTTTCAATCTCTCATTACAGGGGAAGAATCGAATTATGTCTTGCCCGGTGCTGAGTATGTACCTGCTGCGAAGCAATTTGGAGAAGAGTTCGCTGGGGCTGAATTTCATGAAACGCGTACTTTGCTTGCCGATGGGGGGGATAGATTTGGAGTTTCTACCGCCACTTTTGATACTGTCGAAGAGCTTATGTGGATGGGGAATCAAGGGGTATTGAAAAGTTTGACGTTGCACGTGCAACTAACAATTTGTTTTTTGTATTACCTCTCCCTTCCTATCTCCTGTCACCCTTATTTGTATCACTCTTATTCTCTAATTGGAATAAAACAAGTTACTCCATTATATTTGTATAATAATATAAATTTTCTAAAACCTAACTGTATCCCATTTTTTTCTTTTTTAATTAACATAATTCCACCTTATGAGACATATATTAAACAGTTTGAAAGAGAAATAGCAGGTTTACTAGATTACTTAATTTGTAGGGTCATGTAACGTCTTATTATGGGTCTGGTTTACAAAAGTATACGTCCTTCCAAGTACATGCTACGCAAGAAGTACGACATATTCATCCTGTCGATGAGGGAATTGTAGTATTGACTCAAAGTTTATTGAGATGTCAGTTACGACGTGGCATACCAGTATTTACCCACACGTACGTTAATTATATATTAATCCCTTGCCCTACAATTTGTTTTGTAATTGCCTCCACTTATAGTTTGAAATTTAGTTGCTAAAATAAAAATTGATTAGTGATTCTTAACATATCATATAATTTAACATAATATCAATATTATAGAAATCATATTATTGTGTTGCATTTCATTAACATTTTCAACTTGATAGGTTTTGCAAAATTTGAAAATTTCTATGCCATTTATCTCATCACGAGTGTCACTCGTCATTGTAGGGCAAGGGATTAAGAGTATTGGGTGTGTAGGCATCATAAACAATGATAAATAATGTTATAGGTCATCAAACATGATAGATATGCAATGTATGTTACAAATATCTCCAACGAGACTGCTCATGGGGGGCCATCAGGAAAAAATAATAGATTTCAATCTTACTAGAGGAAAAGAGACTGGCTTAGTAAGTTCTTTTTTAAAGACAAAAAGAATAGGTTTTGCGGTAATCGCGTGTAGTATACCCTGTTATATTTATAGGTACATGTAGGAGAAAATGGTTGTGCAATTTTAAGGCAACACAGTAGACTTATATGCGCCGGTAATCCTGCGGGCAGAATCGATCTCAGGGATCCAAATACATTATCAATAGAACATACTTTTGATACCCACAGTGGTTCACTCAGTGATTTTGATGTTCAGGGAAATTATCTTGTTACCTGTGGTTTCAGTAACAGGTGAGCTAAAAAAAGCTGCTTTTTAACAATAGCGATTTTAACGATCGTTGGAACTGTATTTCTCCCTAATTTTGTGTGAGTTTAGCCGTCAGGGTGTATCAGTAGATCGTTTTTTAATGGCATACGACTTGAGACAAATGCGAGCATTGAGTCCTGTTACAACTCTGGTATATCCCCTTCTACTCAAATTCCTACCCAGTTACTCAAGCCGTCTTGCTGTTGTATCTCCATTTGGACAAATGCAACTACTAGATACTATCTATGCTAATGTACAACCACCCATGACATGCTTATATCAGGTAAATGTTACACTTATCTACTATTGCCTTAAAAAGGACAACCCAATTATGTTTGCACAGAAAAGCTTTCCACATTGTTAGGTTGCCACTGGAGGTGCAATGGTTTTATCATTCGATGTATCTTCTACTTCTCAATGCCTATGTTTTGGAGATTCTGCAGGCTCTATACATCTAATGTCTACAAATACTCCAGAACCTCAGTTCAATACGTTTTCTCGGTTAGTAAATATAAGCGGGTCGAAAGAATAAAATGCTTCGTTATTAAAAATATCGATAAAGCAAAATAGGAATACTGCAACATCTGTACTTTGATGCATTTAGGCCAACAGAGTTTGCAGACCCAGTTGAATCAGTTCAATCCATAGCATTTGACGATGATGTTACACCGTTAAGTACAATACCTATTGTTTATAGTGGGCATCCATTGTTAAGCGATTGGCCAGAAGAGTACTTAAAAAAAGTTTGTAGGTGGGTAATTGCATGTATAATTAATACCTCGATTAAAACGAGACAAATCTCTAAAATCACGGGAGAGAAAGGGTAAAGTAATGGAATGAATTAAAAATATGACTTTGCTCATTATTCCATCTGTTTTTGAATGTTTTGTAGCAAAGTATATATACACTAATATTTATCCAAGAAATTGGACATACGTTTTGATCCTTTCACAGGAAAACACCATCAATCGATCCCGAAATTCTACGCACAATGAAGATGCAAGGAACAATCGGTTACGCTCCAAATCCTCAGGCGTTTCGCAGAAATCAAGTGAGGAAACAATATTCTTCCACTCTTGTAAAATACTCTCCCCCTTCTCTCCTTAAGCTCCCATAAAATGCATATTTTGCCACCTGATCCCATGAATACTCCATCAATCCCCGTATCATTATTAAAACAATAAGTAAAGCTGTTCCTGATGTTTAATGTCCCCATCCTTTGTGAAGAAAACGATAACACGCAGCAATACATTTGTGCTGTTTATCGTTAAGCATTTATGTCCTTCTCATTTAAAAATTGATAATGAAAAAGGAGTTCGATTTAAAATCGTTCCAACGGAACGTTGATCTTCTCGTTTCAATGTGTAAAAATAATTGATAGTTTTCATATCATTGACGCACACGGTGTGTCATTTGTTAATTATTTCGTCGTAACCTTGATGAATTTATTACTGATTCGGTATATGCAATCGAAGCAATATGCCAATTAACACAAAGGTAAAAGCTCAATTTAATTGGGCATTTGAATTTTGTGAAGTATAAAAGAAAAAGATTGATGCAATTGTGATTAAGACTGATGATCTTTCGTGATAAATATTATAGTCCATAAACGATATTAGGAAAACGTGATATATTTTCGTAAGCTAATCCACAGTATTCTAATAATTTTCTTTTATAATAATATATGAAATGAAAATAGCCGGAAAATACTATTGAAGATGCACTAACTTGAAACTCTCACCCATTTTCGTCCAACATTTTTGTTTTTTCTTTTGTTTATCCTACGGTTTTAATTATTCTAATGAAATATACGAGGGTAGACTTACAGGAAGAAATATTAACTGCAATATGTGATCGTAAAATAAAAGAAATAACTTTACCTTGATCTCAATATTACCATTAAAGTGATAAAAAGTTGTGAAGCCATTGTTGCTATAAAATATATACATAAATATTAATATGCATACATATACATATATGTAAAACTACGATAGCTTTCCGATTCGTGACTATTCGTGATATTTATTTTGTTTAAAGGAAAATATTTGAATCTATAAACCATTAGAATAATAATCAGATTGTATTGAGACTCTATTTAATTAATGATGAGGTTTGATTTAGTTAAAACAATTTAGTAAACTTTGAAAGGAAGTAAATTATAGTACACTATTCAGATTGAGTCCGTCCAAGTATCTTCGAGGAAATAAAATCGAATTTTTCTATCCAAAGAAATCTCAATAACGTGCCAATTCGAAGAGGAAGAAACAATAAACCCGTGCTACAGACAATGAAAAATTAATCTACTCTGTGTATCATATAAATTAGTAATATATTTCAGTCATTAATACAAGCTTGTAAGTTTATCAAAGATCCATACAGATCACAATATAATTTATTTCTTTGTTAAACTTTTCAAAAAGATACGTTACGTTTAATTTTTGTTACCTTGTTTAAAATTTTTATAATATACAATTTTATCCTAAGTTTAATTTCAAAGTTTAAAAATCGAGAATTGCAGACTTCGACGCTATATTAATACCAAAAATTGTATCTCTGTATTTACATTCTATTCAAAATCACTTGAAATCAAAGTTCGACCTATTCTTTTCAAAAATCCTCACTCCTAAGAGTAATTTTGGTATCGCAATACGTGTAATCCTCTACAATAAAAATACAATGTAAACTGCTTTCGAGAGTACTGCGAAAATAAAAGACAAAGAATCATTTACAAAATGAAAAAAAATCATCCCCCTCGTATTACATCTAGGGTAAAAAACTGCTGCCCTTTAACCCTGCATTAATAGCACCATGTGCGTTTGTAATCGATGCATTTCCATCATTCTGATTTAATCATTTTGTGCTCAATAAAACAGTAGACTTAGTATTACCTACGTATAGGATATATCTCTCAAGAAGAAATGTGTAATGTAAGTTGTATCTGAGTGAAATAAAGGTTGTAAGACATCCACATTACGCCTAACTTCAATAATGCGCCGTTTCTCTTTTACTGATTTACATTCCCACGCGTACGTCAATAGGTATTATTTATTTTTTCACGGCATTAAAAAAAAATATAAAAAAGAATGTGATTTTACTTTTCTCGATATTGTATAATTTTATCACAACATAGAATCGTTCTCATCATACCCATGCAATGTACAGTATTATTGAAAATATCCATGTCCCGTATGAACAATTGTTTATCAGTGGGATAAAAATAAATAATACCTCTTTTGCAGATACCTTACAATTTGGAAAAACGACGTGGCGTTGTCGCGAAGCTTTTCGCGGGGAATGCACGGTCTAAAGCCGATGATGGCACCTTCGTGGCGATACCAAAACGTTACCGTAAAATCGAGGTGAAATATTCACGTCTCGGTTACGATGAATTCGATTTCGATCAATATAATTGCACCAGCTTCTGTGGCCTCGAAGCTACGCTTCCCAACAGCTATTGCAATGCTATGCTGCAGGTAAGTGCAGCGATTTGAAGCTTCAGAGACCCGAAGACCTAGAATAGAGCGTTAAAAAGAAGGGTAGCGAGATGGCACAGGAGGAGTATTTTGTTAAAACCTTATCTCATATTGTTTTGACATGATTTATAGACTCTTTTGTCTTCTAATTCGAGTAGAATGTGTGACAAAGATGAGCTTCTTTTGCTAGCCTTCTTTTTAACAACCCCTTACAGGTTCTTGAAAGGGGGTGGAAGAAGTGATGGCCTTGTGTTTTCTATTTCTTCGGATTCAATTATTTGGCCCTATTATTTTAATTATTTAACCGCCGAGGCTATGGTGTATAATATATTTAATCACTGTGGTTATTTATGAAAATTTTAATCTACTAAACGCAGTTTCATAAGAAGAATCCAAGTAGAGATTTCCTTCACTTGTTAAATGTTACAACAAATGCTATATCAAAAAATTTGCTACCCTTTTCCGAATTTTGCGGCCGTTTTTTTTTCGCAAATATCCATCGATCCAGAAGTGTAGAACAACCCCTGAAAGCCACGACTATTCATTTTTCTACACCCTGGAGCATAGCACTTTGAAGGGAATTACTATTGCAGTTGAAACCGAAAAAATACAAAACAACGAAGTGTGTTGTAAGATATCTGATGATTAGTCCGTATTCATTTTTTTCCAGTTACTTTATTATTGTGAACCTGTAAGAATAGCATTGCTCTCTCACTCGTGCCAAAGAGAATTCTGCCTTTCTTGTGAATTGGGCTTCTTGTTTCACATGTTGGATACTTCAAAAGGTTTACCCTGCCAGGCTGCTAATTTTCTTCGGGCATTTAGAACGGTCCCCGAAGCAGCAGCCCTGGGACTTATACTTAGCGACTTACATCCTGAAGCTAAACGGAAGACAAATTTGATCAGACTGATACAGGTATACTTTATTTTGTTTAAAACTATTACCCACGGCTATTGAATCTCTTACACTTAAATATTAGGTGAAACGAAATTAAATGTTGCTTTTTAACGTGTCTGGTGAGATATTTTATTAGTCTATCACTTTCAAACTCGACTGTGCGCAATTGCAAGGTGTAAATATTATATATTGTTTTTATAAACAAATTTATTTGTCCTGTAAAAAGAATACGATATTTCTTTTCGATTTATGTAATATATTAATATTAGGGCTACCGGAGTTAATTCTATTATATTTAAGTATATTAAATAAACACTTTGAAAGGGGTAGGAAAGATGATCGATTCGGTAATTTATGTTTTATGAGATGGACGTAGAATATTTATTTTATGACCCCATTGTAAGCTTGGAGAATTTTTAAAAAATATTAGTACCAGACATTTTGGCTGGTTTGATAGTTGTATTGATAAATAAGAACTTTGAAAAAGGAGAGACCCAGCGGCAAAAGAAATGATCACTTAAATATCTCTGGTATTATAAAATACACATTACAGATGTTCTGTGCAACTTCTTTACAAATTTGGAAAACGTTTATAAAAAATAGAACCCCCTTGTTTTGACTGCTTCCATAGAATTAAAGATTATTGAATATTGTAGCAATATGTTGGCTACCTTGTATTCTGTTTCAGAGTTGGAATAGATTTATTTTACATCAGATACATTACGAAATATTGGAAACGAAAAAGAGACAACAGGAAGAGGAAGAAGCTGCTAGACTTAAATCTGGACCAAAGTGTCCGCCATTTGTTTATAAGGAACAAGACTTTCCTAGTATTTTACAGGATATCGGTTCTCGATATAGAAGCCACGACGAAGAGAGGAAAAAAAGGAGAAAGCAAGAGGAGGATGGTAAATATATGTGGCTCACATCGAAAGGTAAACACAATTTATGTGTAACCTTTTCATTGGGCACTTTTTGTGTTTATTTTTCAATTTGTATGTGAATTTCGACGGCGCTGATACATATCCAAAGAATAACGAGGGAAACTTTGAAATCGTCCTTCTGCAAATGTTTTTTTTTGCTACGCTATCAAATATTATTTTTATCTTTCAAAGAAAGCTGTTTGTTTCCCCCTTTTTTTGTGTTCTTAGGATATTGTGGCACCATGTTTTTTGTACTCGCCGTTCTACTTGACGAAATCGCAGCAAAATTTCCCTGCTTTTTATGGAGTTTCTTTTATATTACATTTCCTTTAATTGTGTCACCTTTTTTTTATAGAGAAATGACATTATCTTCTGCAGGTGCATGACCAAATTTTTAAGTTGCAAAAAATTCGCAAGTATCGGCAATGTTTCACACATTGACAAATTATTGTTTCTTTGTATAAAAATCTGTCGAACGAAAGTGACAAAGTGCATGTTTTCATATCGCTATTACACATTGCTGATATAGTCAAAATATTTTTTAAATCATACGTATATTTTCATGAATTATTCTTAAAAAATAACAATCTACTTTTTATCGTGCATTCTCAACGATGCGAGAATTAATTCTTTCAAAAATGTCAAGGGATATTTATTAATAATAGATAAGAACAATAAAAAGTCTATCGAAGAAAATGAAGTACGAGACGAGGAAACTGAGATCAGCCGTTTGTTTGGTTCTGAACAAATGCACATACATCGTTGTCTCAAATGCGGACAGGAAGCTACGAAACATTCCATCATGTTGCTGTGCAACTTGGTTTATCCGGAATTAACACATACTTGTGAGGCTCCTTTTTAAAGACACATATACCATGCAGTGTTGAAAAGATATCCGCTTAAAGAAAACTATATAAAATCGTAAAATTTAGCTATTTGACTATTTATTATTCTTTGTAGAATTCACAAAGTAAATTTAAAAAATGATTTTTATTTTAAAGAAAATTTGTCTACCCATGAGAAGAGGTATCAGAATCTAAGAACATTAAATGGTGTGAAAAGATGAGGCTAAAGAAATATTCCGTTTACACTTTGCCAACCCCATAAGACTTCTTTTCAGCACCGTATGGTATACACCGTACATCGATGTGTCTTTGCTCAACGTGCATCTTATTTCTTATAGCTGATGAAGTTCCCTTCACAAGTGTTCTTACCCGGAGTTTAAGACCCGAAAAAATCACACCAGCATGGTGTGATAATTGTCAGAAGTTTACACCCACTTTGCAATCACGACAATTAACTAAACTACCTCAAATATTGGCTCTAAACTGCGGTTTAGATACACAGCAGGTATCTGCAATGATTAACTACTGTTTTATGTCCATTATGAGTGCGAATATTAAAATTTATGATGAACTGTCTAATTTAAAAAAATCTCAATTTTAACAATTCATATATAAATAATATTTATGGTTATTTACGTACGAATTTATTATAAGTACAGTTTATGATTGATTGACAAATTTATTCCGCCTGAAATTTAATTTCAAATAGAAAGACAAATTTTAGAGATATTTTTTTTAATTGGACAATGTAATATAAAAAAAAACATTGTTTACGCATAGTATGGTATTCTGAACGGGGATTATTTTAGGACAAGTCGTTTTGGCAAACAGAAATGGATATTGTGGTGCAAAAAGTTCTAAGTGGAAAAGAAAGTAGCCCCTCTTCGAGTCCTGTGCCTCTTACCGTAAAACCTTGTCGATACGGCAATAATTGCACTCGAATCGGTTGCAGATTCAGACATGTTGGTAGAGATTCAGGTAGATCGATAAAATTTGTAATTTTATCACCGTCGTACTCCACGAAAGAATGATCAATGAACAATCTTCCTTTATTCAACAGAAAACGTTTCAACATCCCCTATTACAACCCCTACAAACAACACGTCAACCCCCGTTGCAACGCCACCGCCTAGTCACTTGTATTATTCGCATTCCTGGATTCCCCATAACATAGAAATTTCGCTGACCGACAGCGGCGAATTGTTCGTGGAAAAAGTCAACACTCCAAAAACTGATTCCCTCGACAATAGTAAATCTACCGAGGAACCTGTAGTAGAAAATGGCCAAGGTGATGAAAAATTAAAAGAAGAAAAGGCAACGAACAAGAAGGAATCCGAGAATCACACTGGATCGAACAATGTCGATAGTGAAAGAAAAAATGAAGAAAAATCAAATCAAACGACGAGTAAAATTCAATATAGTCTTAGCGCTGTTGTATGTTACATTGATGATAAGAATAACGAAGAGAAACGAAATATCGTTGCGCTGTTGAAAGTTGGTCCGGATTATCACGAACGATCATCTGGCAGTGCAGTGTCACAGTGGTATATTTTCAATGATTTTTGGTAGGTAAATGAGGTAATGATTTTTTGTGTATCGTGAAATCTTAAGTGTATTCTGACGAGATTAATTTAGCATATCAGCGGTAACACCACAAGAGGCAGTTTGGTTTAATCTCGATTGGAAAGTGCCCTGTGTCCTTCATTATACAGCCGTCCCAGCACCTAAACCGACATCTTTCGTCAGTCCTCTTACGTATGATGTTTTTGGGGAAGATAAATGCGTTGCTCGCAGTGGCGGGACAAGGGGAATCACTTTCACCCCTTTGACAACCGATGAAATGCCCAAGAAAGGTAGTGTTTTAGCTACCCTTTTTTTAACTACTACCAGGAGTTTTAGCTGTCGTTTTAATTAATTGCCTTCAAAGATAAATGATTGATATTCGTAATGCTATAAATTGGGTAAGAAATTTGCAAGGTATGGCAAGATGATAACACTAGAACTATCGAGATGGTCAAGGTGATTGATTACTAATTTTTTCGTCAAACTCCGAATCTATAGGAGAGCCCTATAGTAGATATTTGAGTTCCACATTAATTTTATAAGATTTCAGTTACTGAATTTATTATAGTTTGCATATCTTGATTATTAATTTAATGTATTTAAATACAACAGATTTAACGTCGATAGTTTTAGTGTAAGAATATATTAAGTAAGGAATATTTTCCAAATATGTATCATAGAATCTATCGTGGTGTACTCGAAAACTACTTGCACTTACGTTCTCATTTTGAAAAAGCTGTGTTTATGAAAAAAAATGTTCTTCCTATATTAATTACACATCAATCGAAGGGAATATGTCACGAACAAGGTAAAAATAATTACAGGAGAATTGGTAGGAATCGACGCAGAATTCGTGACCTTGAATCAAGAAGAGTCTGAACTTCGAAGCGATGGAAAGATGTCAACCATAAAACCAAGTCACATGTCTGTCGCTCGTATAACTTGTATTCGTGGGTCCGTAATGATTCTTCCAAATGTATCTGCTAATTTTATTACATTGAAGACCTCAATTTTAATGATTTCGATACGTCAATCAGGCAAGGTCCCTTGGAAGGTACACCGTTCATAGACGACTACATAAGCACGCAAGAACAAGTTGTCGATTATCTCACGAAATTCAGTGGTATACAGCCTGGCGATTTAGATGCAAATTTTAGCAGCAAACATTTGACAACTCTGAAGTCAACGTATCAAAAACTACGATTTCTTGTCGACAATGGAATAATATTTGTTGGTCATGGCCTTAAGAATGACTTTAGGTAAAGTAAGAAGACATAAGAGAAGAAACGAAGAGTACACCATAACCAATTAATCAAACTGATCAAAACAGGGTAATAAATTTGGTGGTGCCACCGGAGCAAGTCGTCGACACGGTATTACTCTTCCACCTACCCCATCATCGTATGGTGTCTTTGCGGTTTTTAACCTGGCACTTCTTGGGAAAAAAGATTCAATCCGAAACCCATGATTCAACGGAAGACGCTCGAGCTGCCCTCGAATTATACCGGAAGTACAAAGAACTGGAGAGTTCCAAAAAATTAGTTGAATCTTTGAAGGAACTTTACAACGTTGGCGCCCAATTACAGTGGAAAGTAAGTGTACCAGTTTGCAGGAAAATACTTCTAAATTAATTCTTGCTAATTAAAATAACTTATTCAGGTTCCGGACAGCTGATACGAGGACGATCCTTGCGAGGAGGTGCATGATTTAATAAAATCGGGTAACGACTGTGAAGAAACTTAGGCGATTGCATCCAAGCACAATTGAAACATTTTCAAAATCGAAAGAAATATCGCCTGAATGAATTTAATAACTCGTCCACGTTCCAATTGTCACGGCAAAATCATGTGCTTATTCCTTTTACAAAAGAAAGATCATTTTTATAACACGTACCTATAGAGCCGACAAATCTTAAGGGGCAAAACGTTTGGCAATTGTATTTTGACAGGATGAAGATTACGGGTACATTACATTGTCACACGTCTTAAAACCTTTTCTGGGTCACTTATTGAGTCATGCACTGATCGTGATTCTAAAAAGGAATGTAATTCAGTCATTTGGATTCTATCATCATTTTTAGCCGGTATCCACCTAATCAATCATATAGAAATTTAAGGAAGATGGCAAAAAAAGGGAAGATTCTTGTTGATCATAATTTTAGAGAATTCTAGAACATAATGTCACGTGAATCGTGGCAATTTTTGTACATATTGTCCGATAGCACATTAGCGTTTTGGAGAGCACTATCACTCCCACCACTGCCCGGCTACGAAACAATATTTATTTTTAACCTCTACAAATTACGGATTATACTGAAAAAAAAGAAAATACGGTGACGTAAAACTTGGTCCACAAAAAGCCTCCTGGTCTTATCAGCAGTGAAATCGCAGTGAATGTACAGTGGGTGTAGAAAGTATTCGTACACCGGCTAATTTCGAATAATATATTGTAAAATTATAGTTTATTAACTAATTTTTTATAAACAACGAATTTGTACATATTCTCGGAAGCCTCTAGAACAGTTACAGTACAGAAAAAATTAATTAGATGAATAATTTGCAAAGTTATCACGAAAAAAACGAAATATTGTCCGAAATATAAGAGCAATAAGTATTCGTACAGCTGCTACAGTTTTTAAAAGTCATTAGATTTTCACGAAAAAAGCGTGAAAATTAAATTTATTTGACAATGAAAAAGTAAAATAAATAGTTAATTAATATTTAGTAGGATTTCCTTTTGATTTTATAATTGCTGCGACTCTTCTTGGCATTGATGTTACTAATTTCGCTGTTACGCTGGAGGGAATCTTATTCCATTCTTCCATAAGAGCATTTTTTAAATCTTCTTTAGAGGATATGCGATGTTTTCTAATGTGACGTTCCAAGTAGTTCCATAGGTGTTCGATGGAGTTAATATCAGGAGATTGTGGTGGAGTTTCTATATATGCTGGCGTATTATATACTATCCACATTCTCGTATTGTACGCCGTATGATTTGGATCATTGTCGTTCATAAAGATAAAATTATCTTTAATGCCCATTTTTTCTGCACTGGCAGAAAGATTCCGTTTCAAAATGTCAATATACATCCGGTGGTTCATTATTCCATCAATACATTCTAATTTTCCAACACCAGCTGCACTCATGCAACCCCAAACGAGTACGGAACCTCCACCGTGTTTTACTGTACGTCGTAAATTTTTTGGTTTCAGTTCTTCATTTCTTCTTCTCCATATAGTAGAGTGTCCATTAGAACCGAAAATGTTAAATTTGCTCTCGTCTGTAAAGATCACTCGGTTCCAATACTCCAATGGTGTGATAAGATTATTATTTGCGAACTCTAATCTTTTCTTCCTATTTGCTTCGCTCACAAAATATTTTCTACGGGCCACCCGACCGTGATACCCTTGACTCCGCAAAAAACTACGTACAGTACTGACAGAGAGATTAATATCCAAATTATCTCTAAGGTGCTCATCTATTTTCTTGCACTTATCCTTGGATCTTGTTTTACCATCCTAGTAATCGCTCGTTCGCTATGTCGATTAATTTTACGTGGACATCCACATATTGAGTTGTTTTGCAATTTCTTTCATAATCCGTATCGTTCAACTATGCAAAGTATAACGAGGACGGATTATAATCCGCGAAATTTCCGATAAACTTTTACACTGATTATGCAAATTAATAATAGTTTTCCTTTCTTCTACCGTACTTTCTCTACGTTTTCGTCCCATTTTCAACGACAGTATCGAACAGTACACGGTCTCGAGGTCGAATGATACTGACAACGTTTCTAAACATACTGACGATACCAATCATAACTATTAGATAATTATATAAAGTGTTTACAATAGAAACTCACTTTCAAATAGTTCGAAATCAGAACTGTACGAATACTTATTGCTCTTATATTTCGGACAATATTTCGTTTTTTTCTTGATAACTTTGCAAATTATTCAACTAATTAATTTTTTCAGTACTGTAACTGCTCTAGAGGCTTCTGAGAATATGTAAAAACTCGTTGTTTATAAAAAACTAATTAATAAACTACAAGTTCGCAATATATTATTCGAAATTAGTTGGTGTACGAATACTTTCTACACCCACTGTATATAATTGATAGTACTCTAGCAATAATCGAATTGACAATTTATACGTGAAAATCAAGTTACGCTATTTCCTTTTATACGCTTATCCTTTTCTATTAATACGTGTATGAACTTTTGTACGATTTTAATCGATCGATGGCAATTGTTGCCGACATTTTTTACGGGATTTCACTTACAATTTGTACCACGGCAGATTTTAGTTGTCCATAAACTACAGAAGGGATCGTCTCGATAAAGATTTAGAATTAAACGAAGTGAATTTTCTAGACGATCCTTTTCTACGGAGCTCTCGAAACGCAAAAGATATTTAACGAAGATGGTAGTATATTTTACAAACGCAGACAATTGTACACGTTATAGATTATTTTTATATACATTTTACCAAACGGAAAATAAAACAAAAAATAAGAAAATAAAATGCGGTAGGGGGACGGGGGGGAAATACTATCAAAATCTATGGAATGAAACGAAATTAAAAACGGAGCATATATTTTTTTATATCTGGGAGAAACTTTCCTTATTATTTGTGCACCGAGTTACCTCGACACGATTCGGTGCAATCGATTTAGCAGAAACGAGTGGCACATTGATGTTAATAGTAATCATACATTTCTTTTGTGTCTATTACTGTTACGTCATTGTGATTTTTAAATAAATGATTGTACGGTCATACACCCAGCATTGTTATTTTGCATTTTTTCAGGTTTTATTGCTACGAGAAAAATCCCACAGAGGTGACGGAAATTTCAAATTTTGCCCGCTAATTTCCTCTTCGATCCTGTAACTCCATACCCACCATAGACTTATCCCAATCTTCTTTTCAGTTGTTCCCTGATCGAATGAACATTATTTTTCAACACCTTGCATGAAAAGGACTTTCCCAATTTTTATTTCTAATTTTTAGATCTGAGAAAGATGTTCCTCATTATCTTTCTATAAAGAATCGAAATTACTTATGTGTACGAAGTTGTTATGGTTTCAATGGGAATAGAGTCTTGGAAGTAAATTCAATTCTAATTCCATCGTCATAAATCAATTAATTTCAAGTCACGTTTCACAAAAGAACACTAATAAAATGGACCGTGGTAATTTTTTATTTAGCCGAAAAAAAGATTGTCCTTTGTATTAATAATATTATATATTTTTGTTTTTTAATATTACATCTTACTTTCTGTATGTACAAGTCAGTTCTACCTGCCCGTTTATTGGGGACTCATTTCTCTACACATTTGTTATTGCGTTAGTTATCTCTTCCGTGGATAGGTTTAGTAATACAATTAATAATTTACAGATTGTACACACATACATCACGGGGCAAGCCCCACTCGTGTTACGAAGCTCTATCGTACGTTACACGTGTATTACGTAGAAATTTAATAAATAATCAAAAACTCCCGTCCTCTCAAGCCTACTTATGCGATTCGATGCAAACATTCGTCGATCAACGAATCTATCAACAAATGAGATTCGCCGAATTTTCAGTTCTTAGTTTCCGACTGAATTTAACACTCGTGACAGAAAACGAGCATGCTGGAACGGTATTTCGTGCGTTTTCTTATTAAAAAATTGTTGTTCCTTATTTAAAGGTCTTTCTAAGATTTATGATAATTTTCATGATTTCGATAATTGTTTTCAATGTTTGTGGATGTTACTCGACGATCTTTTTAAGATACATGAAAATCTCGATTATTTACATAATTATTTCCTTGATCTTAAATTTTACTCGAAGTTATTTTAAAATTTATATAACTTTCTACTGTTATATACTAATTTTCTATATAGACTCAAAGCACTTGTGAACGCTATTTCCATGAATTTGGATGCTAATTACGATAATTCCATTTAAATTAATATTTTTACTATAAGTAGAATTCTTATTTTTATGTATTTTAACTTCGGTATAAGCGTAAATCATTTCTTTATGCATCTAGAAGAATCGTACTCGCTATATCTCGTCCGAGCTAACATATTTGCACGAATGATGCAAATAATCGGCAAATAATATTAAAATTCCTATCCCACGCGAATAAAATTACGTGGAAACGTCTATTCATCCATTATAAACCGATTATAAAAAAAAATATCACGCCCAACCCCGTTTCTTCGCGGACTCACGAATCGTTTTCGTCTCTGCCGATGAAAAGGTCGCACGGCTTAAGTAAATTAACGGATTAAAAAAAAAAAAAAGAAAGAAAGAACATCTCCTGACTAGAAACTTGCGTGGTCGAGCTGCAGGAGCTGGAAGGAGTATTCAGTGGCAGTACAAAAGAAATCACTCCAAAGGCCTAGAAATATTCACTTTAGCAGTTTCTCATTCGGCCTGGAGTTAAAGGCACTCGCGAATGTCGATTAGAAATTTTCTTCGTTATTCGTGGCGAACTAGTTTTCAAGTTCTCCGAAAATAACCCACTTAGTGCAGAAGTTTTCTCTCGATTTTCCCTTTCATTCGTTGAGATTCGAGATTTGAAGGCACTTTGTGGCTCGTTCGTGTAATCGAAGTGTCGTTCGTCGACGTTTCGATTCAATGGAAGGCCGTGGGACTCCACTGATCGGGTTAAAGATCATTCGAAATTTTTCTTCAGTGGTCGTCTCCGTGCTGGAAGTGTCCGTTTCTGTTGAGCGGTTGCCTTTCAGGTGCATCTGATGGCCTGTTTCTCTTAAAGAATCCACACTGTTGACAAAAAATGTTTTTCATTAACGCAATAATTAATATTTGGAGTACCGATAATCCTCTTTGTATTTTTCATTAAATTTCAAATTCTAATAGAACACATCAATTCTAAATTTTGAAGGAAATATTAATACTTTGAATGCCAGCCACAGTTTATTCTTTCTGCCACTAAACGGCGAATATTAACCCGTTACCGCACACTTTTAATTTGACGAAAGTGCTCAGAAACACACACGAAAATATTTCGAACTTTTAAAGAATGAAAAATCGCACAAAAAGAACAATTGATATGTTATCTGGATTGTTACATCTTTTTTTTGGTGTATTACTGAGTAAGTAATAAATAAATACATTAGTACAAAAATGTGCAGAACGGCTATAGCCGTCATTTGCGGCAACGTGTTAAGGTGGAACTTTGTAAACATTGCGCGGCGGCTCCGAAGGAGAGTCACTTGATCGCTGGCGCTCGTAGGGAACAGACGTGATACAATCGCTCGGCGCGTACAGCAATTATTAATATATTAATATGTTATTAATATATTAATAATTTCTGATTATTTGACTACACTTCGGGACTAAGCATCGATTCTGATCCTTCTACTTAGCGGAAGAGATCTTGTCGATGGATTGGAATATTGGAACGTCCAGTTACTTGGACTCGATTAGTTAATGGCGTGTTTATTGTCGATCGAGGTTCGAATAATATTCATTTGACCACGTTCGGACACATTACAGCCATATAGGTTTCTTTGTTGTTTTTTTTACAATCGATTAATATATTTGTGTCGCCGAGCGGTTGTACTACTGCGTCACTGCTATTTATATTGACCATATCGCTGTAATCAAGTTGAAAAATTTAAGATCTGAGTTTAAATCAAACGTGTGCTCCATTGTATTCCCGAACGACTGCGTTCACTCCATCAGAACATACCCCTAGACGCCGAAGCCGTATAAATAATACGCGGAAGTCCGATGTATTCAAATGAGTTGCGTTTTGGACACACGATTGTTTGGGGTGTGTTGTCGTTTACAACTATTGAACTGAATTTGCACTTCTGTCTCCTATTCTTCGAACGTGACATCTATTAATTATCGATTTTTCGAAAGCAACGATAATTTTGCATCTTAACATAAATATCCTACGGTACCTACAATTCTTTCCAGTATTAACCCTTATCACTCCAACCGGCAGTAATAACTGCCAAAATTTAGCCAGCTTTATACTCCAACTAGCAGTGTCACTGCCAAAATTTTGCATTGTTATGATTATTGCATTCAGTTCACTGGAAGCCAGCGTATAGTACTAATAGTACCTTTGGAAATATCTGCCGTCATTTTCAAATAAAATATTTTTTTTTATTTTTATTTAATTTTACTCTGGATAATTCTTGGAGTCAAAAGTTAAGTAAAAATGAATAATCAACAGTAGACAACTTTCCAAAACTATGTTTGCTTATTTGATGAAAAATTAGTGAAATAATTCAAAGTGCAAAGAGTTAAGGATTCAGTTCAATTGCAATTTTAGCATTAAAAAGTAACTTTTATATAAATGGCCATAGCATTCAAAGTATTAATCTCCATGAAGATCTGAACAGCCTCATCCACAACTCTATTCTTAGTTTAACAAAACAAACCTTGTGCAGCAAGTATATAAGCAACAACAGGATGATGGTTCCAGCACAAGCCGACAGAACGACTACCCAGAGCGGAATAATATCCGGTGCAGAAGGTGTACTACTCGGTTCAACGTTCGTGATGATTTCATGACTCCTGATCACCTTCTCCGCAGGAGCACCGATGAATGGCTGCTTGGTAACACGTGCTACTAATTTAGTAGACACTCTGACCTTCTCCTGGAAGGCAACGCTCTTCAACGTCCTTGCATCGACTCGATACCTCGCTCCGATCCAAACTTCTTGATCCTTCTTCAAAGGACCCAGCACGCACCTCAACATAACACATTTCGCTGCATCGCAAGGACTCGTGGGTTCTTCTGCTCTTGGATCATTTCCATAATCGACATCATCGTCAAATATATTCTCATCGGTGGTCAGACTCTTTTCAAGGTCTCTACGATGTCTTCTACGTTTCTCGAACTTCTTGAAATCTTCTACATCCACCATATCGCTCTCACGTCGATACCTGCTGTTTAAATTGGTATCAGGTATGTCCTCATCATCGTAATTATCCTTATCATTGTCTCTTGCGTACACTCTACTGGTCACTCTTCTATCCTCTGTTCTTTTTTCTTCGTGAGAGCGCGTACTGTATCTGCTTTCATAGTCTTTGTCAATATTGCCACTGTGACTGGAAGATTCTTCTTGCCAGGATCTTCCATATGTCCTTGATTCATAATCGTTTCCATCTTTTCCATCCTGATAACCACGTGGATCACTTGAAGTGTACGTACGGTGTTCTGTGTAAGTGTACGAGCCTTGTAGAGGGAACCTTCGACCATCTTTTAGAACAATGAATCCTCTGCCATCAGAACTGATCATAAGCTCTCCTTCGATCCTTAAAAACCTACTGTCTCTAGGCTCTGTAGATTCAGAGACGTAACTCTGTTCACCGTAACCATTCTGAAGAGGGAACATAGATCCATCTTGAAACTCGATGTATTCTTTCCTATCTGCAGATGTCCTAAACCTCCCCATAAACTGGACATATTGTTTTCCCTGTCGATTGTATACTTCGTAACCAGTTGTCGTCTTCGACAGAGATCCAAACAATCGTTCCAATTCCTGAGTTGAGCTAATGTTTCGTAATTGGAATCCTAATTCGCCACCTCTGACGACCTCCTCGCGGTCACCGGTGATGAAACCTTCGTCTACACGATGTCCTGCTGAAGAACTATGGCGTCGTTCTTCCTCGAATTTTTCCTGTTGTCTTCTTCGCTCCTCTTCCTGCGTTCTGGAAAGTTTCCTTTGATTGTACAAACGTTCCTGTTCCTCCCGTTGTCGTTGTATTATAAGTTGTTCTTCTTGTTTTTGCCTTAAAAGTGCCTCTTCCTGGCGTTTTATCTCCTGTTGTCTCAAATATTCTTGGTATCTTCTCTCACTCTCGGTCACCTCTGATCCTGTGGTTCCGGAAGAAGTTCTACGACCTTCGTTGACATTCGTTTCACCCCATCGACTCTCATGACGCTCAGAATGGTTCATTTGAGTTCCATACTGTTCGTCGAGACTTGGTACTTTTGAACCAAAAACACTTTGATCGCTTGTGCGAATACCACCTAGGGTGGTTCCAGTGGAACCACCGGATTCTGTGTGGAAAACTGCACTTCTGGAGCCGGAAAGATCACCGGTGTTAATTGTTCCTGTTCCAGAATTATTCTGAGTGTATGTTGTGACGAGAACATCAGGTTTGTCTCCACTGGAGGATAATTGTATTCTTCTAGTTTCACTGTTAACTACGTTCGAAGAGGAGGAGGATGAGTGGCGCATTTTTTGAATACTGGAGCTATCACCGCTGCTGATTTCAGTTTCATCTTTTTGATTGGCTTTGTTACGTTCTGCTTCAAAGCCTCTTTGCACGTTGATCGTTCTGCCTGAATGAGATTCGTCCAAAATCACTCCTGATGGATCGTGGTAATGGTATTGCACTTTCTTGCGTTGGTCGAGCTGTAAGGTAATGTTGAAATCTTGTTAACAAATCGCCTATCTATTAGAAACGGTTAATGTAAAATTAAATATTAACCCCTTAGCCTACAAATCAGTGTGAAAATGGAATAGAAAATTTTCAAGTCTTCTAAAGACTATTAAATTGACAATACCAGCCGAATACGAAACGGTGTCATTATTTCTGTACTATTAACATTTTACCGACCGGTATTTTTTAAACATCGTACCCCTTTTTGACTGATCATTTGGCCATAAATACTTCCTTGATACACATATCTATTCGAAAATTACAAATTCTCGTCACCGAGTCCTTAACACAGGTAACCGCAATGATAAATGATAATTTATTAATTAGAGTGGCAACCAATTAATAAGTTAAAAGTCCAAAGGCATTGGGTCCGAAAACCCTATTAATAGACTTCCGGTCGGTAAAGTGTTAATATCACGTTCAGTTATACGAAATATCAGAAATCAGTGAAACCTTTTGATTTCAGCAATTAATTTTGAACCTTTGCACACCCAATCAGAAAAGAAGTCGTAGGTTAAAGGGTTAATACGTTGAACGTCATGAGAGACACTGGTAATTGGTGCTACTAAATTCAATTAAATTTTGTAGGGTTTTCAAATTGTAATACTGACGAATTTTTTAATACACTGAATATTAACACATTAAGCACCGGCTACATTTGGCCGTGTCTGAATAATAAGTAGCTGAAGAAAATATTTAATACTTTATACATTTTCGCAAACATTTTTTTCCCCTGACATAATGATTCTAGCATCTTTATAGTTCTTCAAATTACTCGAAAATCTCTGAGGGTGATCATCTTTTGATTTGTGAGGTGTAGGAATATCCATATAAAAAAAAGCAAAAAATCCCGCATTATCGCGGGACCAGCGCTCAATGTGTTAACATATTGGCATTGAAAAGGCAAAGTCCTGCTGACTATACATCTATTAAAGTATAACTGTGATTTTAAAAGCTAAAATTTCGCTTCAATAAAAAGGATGAAACTAACAAAATACCGATGGCGTTCAACGTATTAATGCAAAATGATTGTAGGTCACGTACATAACAATATTAATGATTTGAAAGCAAGAATGAAATTTCAATATCAAAATTCTATCAATTCATTACAAAGTCATCTCAATAATGATAATTTTCTGCATTAATAATACGTTCGTTATTTTAAAGATTTCTAAATAATAGATGATTAAATATCTACCTTCAAGCTAAGGTAATTAGCATTGGCAGGCTCACAGGCAATCGGTCCAGACGTTTCTGGCTGATCGAGCAAATAGAGCAACTCCTTTCCAGCGAGAGTTTGCGCAGGCCAAATCAAGAAAGCTTCCGCCTCGATGATATCTGAAGGTCCCTGATTACGAATAGTATAATTGTGCGTCACCGCCGGTCCAAACTCGAGTTCCGTTGTTGCATTAATCACGGTATAATTCTCCGGATTGTAATAAAGATCTTTCGGTTTGCTCTCTCCATCTACACGAAGATCAGTTTCTATCCAAATCGGTAGCATTAAATGCTGACTATTGTCGTAAGTTGTCGAATAATCCTCAGGATTCGTAGTATTCACTTCCATGTCGAATTCGTAAATTGGTTTCATTCCGTGCGATGTAACTGGTTGCAGTAACACTTTGAACTTAACTAATTTATCCTGAGGCAATGGATTACCAATGTCACAACGAAGAGTATTATTATTCGATTGTTTTGGAGCAGAACATTGTACAGGAACTTCCAAAGTTTCTATTCTCTCGATGTTTATGTAATCGATACCACTTGGTAGTTTCAAGTTGTAAGTAGCTTCGAAAGCATCCTCTCCCATGTTCTGCACGAGAACTTCCAGTTCTAATCTCTTCCCAGAGCCAAGCAAATATCTGCCGACGTTCGACGTCACGTTCAATTGCAAATCGGGTATGCAGATGTTATCGGGACCGCAGTTCTTTCTGATTAGCAAGGTATCCTTTCTGGATGTCGTCGTGCCGAGAACCGGACGTAACAGCACTCTCGGATCCCTTGGACGATTATCTCCAAATCGATCTTCGTCGAGGCTCATTCGCATCTCTGCGTCGAGTGATGTTAATTTGTCGCGAATGTTTGGTATTATGTAGACCTTTAAATGAAATATACAATAGAGCAAATTTAATAGAGATCGTACTGTGTTACATAGTGTGTAGATTAATTAAAGGTTCGAAGAGATTGCAAATTTAATGTTAGATCTACAAAATGATCAAATATTTGGCTCGCCATTTTGCCTACAGAAATTAACGAATTCACTATGTTGCAATGTATATTAATTTAACGCAAAATAATTAATAAGCTCAATTTTCTTAGCTTGTAACTTTTATCGTTTTCAGAATCTTTTACAGATCACAGAAACATCCCTCCAAATTCGTAATTACAATATTAACCCATTAACGCCCAAATTATATATTTTTTGTTTAAATTAAGAATTGTAATGATTCAAATTTACTGAAAAACATTATCTCTGAATTTTTTCAAATAACTTGTTCACAAAAGGCTCATTTATATTAGGGGTACCAAAAAGTAATCAAAATTTGAGAAGTGAAAATGTAATTGGAAACGTTTTTCTACAAAAAATCGAAGGGCTTTTGTAAAAGGGGAATCGAACAACTACCTTTACGCTGGAAAAAAGTATTAGAAAATTATGGAAATTATTTTGTCGATTAGTATTTAAGATTTCTTTAAAAAATAAATGTTTTTCGCTAGCAAAAAAAATTGATTACTTTTTGGTACCCCTAATAAAAAGATCGCTGAGTAATTAAATAAATAACTTGGGATCTTGAAAATGTTATCCATTTAAGTGGTGATCTATAAATAGATCGGTGGGCACAAATGGGTTAATCCTTAGGTCTATAATTCCAATGGACATTGTATCATTACACAGTAAGTGGTATAGAAAATTTTCAAATTTTAAAAAACCTATCAAATTATCAATAAACACGACAAGGAAAAATGATTCTATAACATTAACGCCTCCTTAAATTATACCATATATCAAAAATCACCGACCAATTTTTACTCAAACAGTTCAATTCCAAATAATTACACAGTTATAAAAAAATTCATAGGACAATAACATAAAAACAATGTCGAAATCCACCAACCTGAACCGTCTTGCAGACCTGACGATCTCGATCAACCGCGATGGTCTGATTCATCGTATTCCTTCCCTCCAACTCCAAGAAGAACAATCTCGGATTCTTCGTCTTCTTCACATCCAATACATATTGAATATTGAAATTATGTCTAGAGAGGACACCCTCACCGCTATACTTGAAACACGCTCTCAACGGAAGGCAAGTGACCCTGTTCCCATCCGAGAGCGTACAATTCCTGTTGTCTAACGAGATCAACTTCAATTCCGTGTCGAAGCTCACGTAAGAGTCCATCTTGATAACCGGTCGAGATCGGAAGAACATCGCCGTGGCAGAATCGTACGCGCCGACAACCATGTCGGGATACTGATTGCCATCGAGGTCGAGACCACCGGCAACCGAAAATCCAAAAGTTTCAACGGGCACATCGAGATCCTCTGCGTAGATCACCTGAGAATATTTCTCGAGAACGCCATTCGAAGAGCCATGATAGACATAGACTGCACCACGACCACGTGGACCACCATAAGGGGCACCCACGACGAAGTCGCCATACCCGTCACGGTCGATGTCCCCTAGAGAGGCCAGCGACAGTCCGAAACGTCCGCGGTTGCTCTCCCCGTCTCTGGATAACGATAAGTAATTATCGCGACGGTTCAATGGACTGTGTTTGGGTTTTAATTCAACCTTTAGGGCTGCTTTCATTCATTATTTAGTTTCAATGAATGGTTTACTTGATGATAAGTTGAGACGATCTTTTATCATTGAAAATATCTAGGTAGACAAGTAGGTTGTCGATAATTCTATGGTTTGTTTGATTTTCTACTTTTATTTTGCAGTTTATATAGGTGGAATTTTATGTATTTTATAGATATTGGTGTGAAATGTCTTAATATTTTACCGACCGGTATTTTTTTAACATTTTACCCACTTCTGAAAGGTCACTTGGTCCCAAATACTTCCCTGATACCGATATCTCTTCAAAAATTGTAAATTCTCGTCACTGAGTCATTGGCACAGTAGACCACAATGATTATTAATTTATTAATTGCTGTGACAATCTATTGATACCGTAAAAGTCCAAAAGCGTTGGATTCGAAAGGTCTATTGACAGGCTACCGGTTGGTAAAGTGTTAATATGGAATTAATCAATGACGGTTTTAGAGTTAACAATTTTTTTCTACTTTTGAGCTCTTAGAGAAATTATATGAACAAATGTTTTAACAAAAATTCATTGTTGAGAAAAGGAACGTTGTGCGTTTTTAATTAGTTTTTTTGTATTAATTTTAGAATGATTTATTTGGAGGAATAATTTTAAGAGATATTGTAGACATACCTTGTGTGGATTTTACGGAATTTCTCAGATCCGCCACCTTGATAGATGACGTATATCCTTCCTGTTTCGATGGTCATTTCCGGGTTATCTGGTATGGTGTACATTGGTGCGCCAACTATAAGGTCGTCTAGCCCATCCCCGTCGATGTCACCGGAAGCAACGGCATATCCGAAATACGCGCCCATTTGTTCGCCCGTTACGTTATGGGGATTTGTCATGTTGGACGTAAACAGGATCACCTATTGTCATGATTTCAATACATCGTTTAACTCATCGTGTTCACGTTAATTCCTGTAGTTGTTCTAATACAATGAAATGTTTAGTTCCAAAGATCTACGACCGCTAAATCTGGTATATTTAAATTAATTAAATAAGTACTTTGAAAAAAGATGGATCAGATGACAAAAAATATGATCAATTAAGTAATTTCTATATTATAAGATACACATAGAATATTTACTGTACTGTTCTGTCAATTTGAGAAAAAAAATATTTAAAATAAGAAAAGTAGGAAGTAAAAGAGGTTATATTAATTCCTGGACTTTACTCAAATCAATGAAATTATAATTTCTGAAACGGATCACTTTGTATTAAACTTAAGTAACTATGTTTCGTTAAATAGACAGAATTTTCATACTTTTCCAAGAAGATCAGTACCACGAGGTACGCCAACGGCAGTGCCACTGTCGCCAGTTCCAGTAAAATCACCGGTCGTAACGGAATAACCCATGTAGCTATCGTCCTCTTTAGCAGGACCTTCCTTGGTGAACATTATCCTTGAACGACTGTTCAATGGCTGAGAAAACGCTTGGCCTGTAAAACAGATAACAATTAATAAAGTCGGAAAGAACAATTAGTCTTCAACATACACTTTTCCCAAGTATATTTCTTCCAGAGCGATTAAAATTCATTCAACTTAATACCTAATATTTTGATACTATTATAATGAAAAAGAATGAAAATAAGTATACGATTGAAAGCACAAGGCATTGAATAATAATCGCAGGTAGAAAATAACTTGGAACGAAACGAAACTAAACGGTAAGCCGTACTTCTATTATTAATCTAGCATCTAAGCGTACAGTTTTATTCGTAACAATAAAAATTATTCCGCTCGTTATTACTAGGCGATTATAACTAAATAGCAGCACTGCGATATCTCTCGAGCCGATTAGAAAATATTACGATAGTTGCCTCCGTATTACCACGGCTCTTGCTGCAACGTGAAGCTGTAAAAAGCAGGCCTGCACCTGTTAAAAACATTGCCACCCTCGACTCACCTGGCAGTAATTAATAAATAATAGCACACGGTGCATTAATCATCGATATTAATCACCGAGGACACGAGGCATTTAAACTGTCAAAAACTGTCAAGCATTCTAAAATATTCCAATTACCATCTGACTAAAAAAAAAAAATCAATGAACCTACAAAAAAAAAATCCTTCTCTATTAAAACTCCTCCATATTCTTCGAGCGTGACAGTTGTTTCTTTCTTTCGCTAATCTTAATTATTAATCACAGGCATCTGGTTAATCGTGGTTGAAAATAAAAATATAAATCGTATGAGTTAGAGTACGGATGATCGTGTCGTTACGGTAATTAATGGAATTAATCAGGGCCACTGCCAAGCAAGTGTAAAGGTACGAGAAAAGAATATCGTTCGTGTTACTCGTTCTTTCCGCCGGTGAACGGACACCTCAAGCTCGACGTCCATTTTGGAACACGGTGCCCTTCCGGCGGAAGTTGTCTTGTGAGCAAGCAACACTTGTTAATTTGCCATATAAGAATCGTCAATGAAAGAACAGTAGCTGATTAGAGGTTTTTTGGGGTGGTGATCAAAAAAGGGGCGGGGTGGTTTTGATGGCATTTTGAAAATTAGGGGCGCCTGCAAATACGCGATACCTGATGCTTCTGCTTCGGGGGTGAACAACATCGTCGATACAAACTTCAACTTCATAGCGGTGCTGATCGAGTATATCTGACCTGGAATTTTTTAACGAAAGTCTCCTCTGAATTACTTTGAAAATCCACAGGGATCGTCCAGGTTTATCATTGAATTCTCGAAATCCTCTTAAGAAAACGACGACAATGATACGTTCACTTTACCGTGTGTAATTTTGTTTTAAATAATATTATTTCTTTTTTTAATAATATGCAGCAGGGGATGATGTTACTGATCGCTTGTTTAAAAGGCTGTTTTTTTTTTGGTAAATTTGGCAATTCTTTGAGCTCCCACATACCTATGCTCGAGAATTCGAAATTACGAATTCCATATTCATGCTGGATTCCAAATTTCACGCACCTCGATTTCATCGAATTTGATTAAATAGAAATTAAGTATTCGCTGGAAAGTTATAGATATGTACAAGAGTAGATTCCTCGACATATTTCCGTATTATCGTAGTTATTATCATCGAGGATAATTCTAAGAGTATTATAGTTGACCCGAATTAGCAATGGCGTATCATTGAAGCGGATATTTGAGAAAAGAATCTTACCTTGCCAGTACCAACTTCCAGGCGCGCCGATGAAAAGCCTCTCACCATTCTGAAATCAATAGAAAGCCATGCCATCAGAGAAATTAATCGGCGTCAAATGTTCAAAGATAGCCGCGCAGGTTTTTCTTCTCTAGGTATTATCATAATTTATACGTCTTCCGTGAATTTCTAACGCCCACGACTCCTCGTTTATGCTATCGAGTATAAAGCTAATTTCGTGTAAGTTAACGACAAATATTTTCAGAGAGAAACCAAGCAAGGAAAAATTTATAGGATCATAGGTTCTGTTTGAAGAATCCTCCTACTTTTCTTTATTTATTATTAACAAAATTTGGATCGCTCAAATAGCCGGTAATTAAATTTATCTTTCTGTCATTTTTATATTTAGCTTTCACAATAAAATATACCGCTCTAGAATTAACTATTAATACAAAATAATTAAAATATCATATCACTAAAGTCAAGACAAGAGTTTATTTAATAAATACAGTAAAAAAAAGGATTTAATTATATAATATGTTTTAGATAATTCATTAAAGGTAAAGTATTAATAAATTACCCATTTCTCTAGCATAACACATTTCCCTCCAAATAAGTTAAAGAAATCTACCAAAAATCTAAAACAATGGGATTCAAACGAATACCGAACGGATATGTATAAATGCAGCACGAGCTCACAGGAATGCAAGTTTTCTTGCCGCGGGATCTGCAATCAGGAAACGGACGCACCCACGAAAGTTCAATTTTTCTTTAATATATAAGATAATAGGGAAGATAGTGGAGAGCTCGTGCATGGACACGAGATGCGATAAATCAGACGTTCGTATGGATGCTAGTCACACATTTACTGTACTCGCACCACGTGCATCAGACTGCACACAACTGCGTCATGCATGTTAAATTTGCACGAGCTGCAGTGGCCTTCGTGATAGAGATTTCTCGGTAAGCAACCACGGCGATCTCTTCGAGCAAGAACAGAAATCGTTAATCGAGTGAAAGATCATTCGTAACTTTGCTACCATTAACTTTGATAACCATGTTGCGAAGAAGCTTATGTCTTAGCTTCACTGATACACGAGAGAAGCAAAAGCTTTAGATGTTTTATTACACAAGTAAAAATTAATTGTATATTTCTCTTTGGTAGCTACATTTCGTCTGAAAGATCGAATTTTAAGGGAAGCAACGGGGAAAGCAAATAAAGGAAAATTTTATAAGGAAGGAATAAAATTGGAATTAGTTATCAGTTACGATTCTGTACATGTAAAAGATTATTTTAATTAATTATATATATATATTTTATTATTGTTTCAATTTTTATTATATATATGTTACTATTTTTCATGAGTCTGTCGAGACGAAAGAAGAACCACTTACGATTAAAAGAATAAAGATAAGAACTTATACTTTTTACCACGTTAAACTACACTCTTTCGCGATTAAAATGGCGCAAAGAACATCGCCGTACGATAACCAGAAGCAAAGATACGAATTTTCAAAGTGAGGACTGCACCGATCCCCTGACCGCTCAGACCCCTCGCACAGGCCCGGCCCAAAATCGGGACACCATCGGCTTCAAAATTAAATATCTCGGTTGTTTCTTAACCGATCTTGATGAATCTTTTTTCTACGGCTTCCTGAGGCTTCAAGCTTTCAAACTGCGTATATAAAATGGACCTGCTAACACTAGTTTTTGCGCTAGGTGCTCCAGAAGAAGAAAAGCACGTCACGTTTAAACGAACGAAGATAGAAACATTTCGTTTGCGTGATGTTAAACTACACTCTTTCCCGGTTAAAATGGCGCAAAGAACATCCCTCTACGATAACCAGAAGCAAAGATACGAATTTTCAAAGTGAGGCCTGCACCGATCCCCTGACCGCTCAGGCCCCTCGCACAGGCCCGGCCCAAAATCGGGACACCATCGGCTTCAAAATTAAATATCTCGGTTGTTTCTTAACCGATCTTGATGAATCTTTTTTCTACGGCTTCCTGAGGCTTCAAGCTTTCAAACTGCGTATATAAAATGGACCTGCTAACACTAGTTTTTGCGCTAGGTGCTCGAGAAGAAGAAAAGCACGTCACGTTTAAACGAACGAAGATAGAAACATTTCGTTTGCGTGATGCTAAACTACACTCTTTCCCGGTTAAAATGGCGCAAAGAACATCCCCGTACGATAACCAGAAGCAAAGATACGAATTTTCAAAGTGAGGCCTGCACCGATCCCCTGACCGCTCAGACCACTCGCACAGGCCCGGCCCAAAATCGGGACACCATCGGCTTCAAAATTAAATATCTCGGTTGTTTCTTAACCGATCTTGATGAATCTTTTTTCTACGGCTTCCTGAGGCTTCAAGCTTTCAAACTGCGTATATAAAATGGACCTGCTAACACTAGTTTTTGCGCTAGGTGCTCCAGAAGAAGAAAAGCACGTCACGTTTAAACGAACGAAGATAGAAACATTTCGTTTGCGTGATGCTAAACTACACTCTTTCCCGGTTAAAATGGCGCAAAGAACATCCCTCTACGATAACCAGAAGCAAAGATACGAATTTTCAAAGTGAGGCCTGCACCGATCCCCTGACCGCTCAGGCCCCTCGCACAGGCCCGGCCCAAAATCGGGACACCATCGGCTTCAAAATTAAATATCTCGGTTGTTTCTTAACCGATCTTGATGAATCTTTTTTCTACGGCTTCCTGAGGCTTCAAGCTTTCAAACTGCGTATATAAAATGGACCTGCTAACACTAGTTTTTGCGCTAGGTGCTCGAGAAGAAGAAAAGCACGTCACGTTTAAACGAACGAAGATAGAAACATTTCGTTTGCGTGATGCTAAACTACACTCTTTCCCGGTTAAAATGGCGCAAAGAACATCCCCGTACGATAACCAGAAGCAAAGATACGAATTTTCAAAGTGAGGCCTGCACCGATCCCCTGACCGCTCAGACCCCTCGCACAGGCCCGGCCCAAAATCGGGACACCATCGGCTTCAAAATTAAATATCTCGGTTGTTTCTTAACCGATCTTGATGAATCTTTTTTCTACGGCTTCCTGAGGCTTCAAGCTTTCAAACTGCGTATATAAAATGGACCTGCTAACACTAGTTTTTGCGCTAGGTGCTCGAGAAGAAGAAAAGCACGTCACGTTTAAACGAACGAAGATAGAAACATTTCGTTTGCGTGATGTTAAACTACACTCTTTCCCGGTTAAAATGGCGCAAAGAACATCCCCCTACGATAACCAGAAGCAAAGATACGAATTTTCAAAGTGAGGCCTGCACCGATCCCCTGACCGCTCAGACCCCTCGCACAGGCCCGGCCCAAAATCGGGACACCATCGGCTTCAAAATTAAATATCTCGGTTGTTTCTTAACCGATCTTGATGAATCTTTTTTCTACGGCTTCCTGAGGCTTCAAGCTTTCAAACTGCGTATATAAAATGGACCTGCTAACACTAGTTTTTGCGCTAGGTGCTCCAGAAGAAGAAAAGCACGTCACGTTTAAACGAACGAAGATAGAAACATTTCGTTTGCGTGATGTTAAACTACACTCTTTCCCGGTTAAAATGGCGCAAAGAACATCCCTCTACGATAACCAGAAGCAAAGATACGAATTTTCAAAGTGAGGCCTGCACCGATCCCCTGACCGCTCAGGCCCCTCGCACAGGCCCGGCCCAAAATCGGGACACCATCGGCTTCAAAATTAAATATCTCGGTTGTTTCTTAACCGATCTTGATGAATCTTTTTTCTACGGCTTCCTGAGGCTTCAAGCTTTCAAACTGCGTATATAAAATGGACCTGCTAACACTAGTTTTTGCGCTAGGTGCTCGAGAAGAAGAAAAGCACGTCACGTTTAAACGAACGAAGATAGAAACATTTCGTTTGCGTGATGCTAAACTACACTCTTTCCCGGTTAAAATGGCGCAAAGAACATCCCCGTACGATAACCAGAAGCAAAGATACGAATTTTCAAAGTGAGGCCTGCACCGATCCCCTGACCGCTCAGACCCCTCGCACAGGCCCGGCCCAAAATCGGGACACCATCGGCTTCAAAATTAAATATCTCGGTTGTTTCTTAACCGATCTTGATGAATCTTTTTTCTACGGCTTCCTGAGGCTTCAAGCTTTCAAACTGCGTATATAAAATGGACCTGCTAACACTAGTTTTTGCGCTAGGTGCTCCAGAAGAAGAAAAGCACGTCACGTTTAAACGAACGAAGATAGAAACATTTCGTTTGCGTGATGTTAAACTACACTCTTTCCCGGTTAAAATGGCGCAAAGAACATCCCCCTACGATAACCAGAAGCAAAGATACGAATTTTCAAAGTGAGGCCTGCACCGATCCCCTGACCGCTCAGACCCCTCGCACAGGCCCGGCCCAAAATCGGGACACCATCGGCTTCAAAATTAAATATCTCGGTTGTTTCTTAACCGATCTTGATGAATCTTTTTTCTACGGCTTCCTGAGGCTTCAAGCTTTCAAACTGCGTATATAAAATGGACCTGCTAACACTAGTTTTTGCGCTAGGTGCTCCAGAAGAAGAAAAGCACGTCACGTTTAAACGAACGAAGATAGAAACATTTCGTTTGCGTGATGTTAAACTACACTCTTTCCCGGTTAAAATGGCGCAAAGAACATCCCTCTACGATAACCAGAAGCAAAGATACGAATTTTCAAAGTGAGGCCTGCACCGATCCCCTGACCGCTCAGGCCCCTCGCACAGGCCCGGCCCAAAATCGGGACACCATCGGCTTCAAAATTAAATATCTCGGTTGTTTCTTAACCGATCTTGATGAATCTTTTTTCTACGGCTTCCTGAGGCTTCAAGCTTTCAAACTGCGTATATAAAATGGACCTGCTAACACTAGTTTTTGCGCTAGGTGCTCGAGAAGAAGAAAAGCACGTCACGTTTAAACGAACGAAGATAGAAACATTTCGTTTGCGTGATGCTAAACTACACTCTTTCCCGGTTAAAATGGCGCAAAGAACATCCCCGTACGATAACCAGAAGCAAAGATACGAATTTTCAAAGTGAGGCCTGCACCGATCCCCTGACCGCTCAGACCCCTCGCACAGGCCCGGCCCAAAATCGGGACACCATCGGCTTCAAAATTAAATATCTCGGTTGTTTCTTAACCGATCTTGATGAATCTTTTTTCTACGGCTTCCTGAGGCTTCAAGCTTTCAAACTGCGTATATAAAATGGACCTGCTAACACTAGTTTTTGCGCTAGGTGCTCCAGAAGAAGAAAAGCACGTCACGTTTAAACGAACGAAGATAGAAACATTTCGTTTGCGTGATGCTAAACTACACTCTTTCCCGGTTAAAATGGCGCAAAGAACATCCCTCTACGATAACCAGAAGCAAAGATACGAATTTTCAAAGTGAGGCCTGCACCGATCCCCTGACCGCTCAGGCCCCTCGCACAGGCCCGGCCCAAAATCGGGACACCATCGGCTTCAAAATTAAATATCTCGGTTGTTTCTTAACCGATCTTGATGAATCTTTTTTCTACGGCTTCCTGAGGCTTCAAGCTTTCAAACTGCGTATATAAAATGGACCTGCTAACACTAGTTTTTGCGCTAGGTGCTCGAGAAGAAGAAAAGCACGTCACGTTTAAACGAACGAAGATAGAAACATTTCGTTTGCGTGATGCTAAACTACACTCTTTCCCGGTTAAAATGGCGCAAAGAACATCCCCGTACGATAACCAGAAGCAAAGATACGAATTTTCAAAGTGAGGCCTGCACCGATCCCCTGACCGCTCAGACCCCTCGCACAGGCCCGGCCCAAAATCGGGACACCATCGGCTTCAAAATTAAATATCTCGGTTGTTTCTTAACCGATCTTGATGAATCTTTTTTCTACGGCTTCCTGAGGCTTCAAGCTTTCAAACTGCGTATATAAAATGGACCTGCTAACACTAGTTTTTGCGCTAGGTGCTCCAGAAGAAGAAAAGCACGTCACGTTTAAACGAACGAAGATAGAAACATTTCGTTTGCGTGATGTTAAACTACACTCTTTCCCGGTTAAAATGGCGCAAAGAACATCCCCCTACGATAACCAGAAGCAAAGATACGAATTTTCAAAGTGAGGCCTGCACCGATCCCCTGACCGCTCAGACCCCTCGCACAGGCCCGGCCCAAAATCGGGACACCATCGGCTTCAAAATTAAATATCTCGGTTGTTTCTTAACCGATCTTGATGAATCTTTTTTCTACGGCTTCCTGAGGCTTCAAGCTTTCAAACTGCGTATATAAAATGGACCTGCTAACACTAGTTTTTGCGCTAGGTGCTCCAGAAGAAGAAAAGCACGTCACGTTTAAACGAACGAAGATAGAAACATTTCGTTTGCGTGATGTTAAACTACACTCTTTCCCGGTTAAAATGGCGCAAAGAACATCCCTCTACGATAACCAGAAGCAAAGATACGAATTTTCAAAGTGAGGCCTGCACCGATCCCCTGACCGCTCAGGCCCCTCGCACAGGCCCGGCCCAAAATCGGGACACCATCGGCTTCAAAATTAAATATCTCGGTTGTTTCTTAACCGATCTTGATGAATCTTTTTTCTACGGCTTCCTGAGGCTTCAAGCTTTCAAACTGCGTATATAAAATGGACCTGCTAACACTAGTTTTTGCGCTAGGTGCTCGAGAAGAAGAAAAGCACGTCACGTTTAAACGAACGAAGATAGAAACATTTCGTTTGCGTGATGCTAAACTACACTCTTTCCCGGTTAAAATGGCGCAAAGAACATCCCCGTACGATAACCAGAAGCAAAGATACGAATTTTCAAAGTGAGGCCTGCACCGATCCCCTGACCGCTCAGACCCCTCGCACAGGCCCGGCCCAAAATCGGGACACCATCGGCTTCAAAATTAAATATCTCGGTTGTTTCTTAACCGATCTTGATGAATCTTTTTTCTACGGCTTCCTGAGGCTTCAAGCTTTCAAACTGCGTATATAAAATGGACCTGCTAACACTAGTTTTTGCGCTAGGTGCTCCAGAAGAAGAAAAGCACGTCACGTTTAAACGAACGAAGATAGAAACATTTCGTTTGCGTGATGTTAAACTACACTCTTTCCCGGTTAAAATGGCGCAAAGAACATCCCCCTACGATAACCAGAAGCAAAGATACGAATTTTCAAAGTGAGGCCTGCACCGATCCCCTGACCGCTCAGACCCCTCGCACAGGCCCGGCCCAAAATCGGGACACCATCGGCTTCAAAATTAAATATCTCGGTTGTTTCTTAACCGATCTTGATGAATCTTTTTTCTACGGCTTCCTGAGGCTTCAAGCTTTCAAACTGCGTATATAAAATGGACCTGCTAACACTAGTTTTTGCGCTAGGTGCTCCAGAAGAAGAAAAGCACGTCACGTTTAAACGAACGAAGATAGAAACATTTCGTTTGCGTGATGTTAAACTACACTCTTTCCCGGTTAAAATGGCGCAAAGAACATCCCTCTACGATAACCAGAAGCAAAGATACGAATTTTCAAAGTGAGGCCTGCACCGATCCCCTGACCGCTCAGGCCCCTCGCACAGGCCCGGCCCAAAATCGGGACACCATCGGCTTCAAAATTAAATATCTCGGTTGTTTCTTAACCGATCTTGATGAATCTTTTTTCTACGGCTTCCTGAGGCTTCAAGCTTTCAAACTGCGTATATAAAATGGACCTGCTAACACTAGTTTTTGCGCTAGGTGCTCGAGAAGAAGAAAAGCACGTCACGTTTAAACGAACGAAGATAGAAACATTTCGTTTGCGTGATGCTAAACTACACTCTTTCCCGGTTAAAATGGCGCAAAGAACATCCCCGTACGATAACCAGAAGCAAAGATACGAATTTTCAAAGTGAGGCCTGCACCGATCCCCTGACCGCTCAGACCCCTCGCACAGGCCCGGCCCAAAATCGGGACACCATCGGCTTCAAAATTAAATATCTCGGTTGTTTCTTAACCGATCTTGATGAATCTTTTTTCTACGGCTTCCTGAGGCTTCAAGCTTTCAAACTGCGTATATAAAATGGACCTGCTAACACTAGTTTTTGCGCTAGGTGCTCCAGAAGAAGAAAAGCACGTCACGTTTAAACGAACGAAGATAGAAACATTTCGTTTGCGTGATGTTAAACTACACTCTTTCCCGGTTAAAATGGCGCAAAGAACATCCCCCTACGATAACCAGAAGCAAAGATACGAATTTTCAAAGTGAGGCCTGCACCGATCCCCTGACCGCTCAGACCCCTCGCACAGGCCCGGCCCAAAATCGGGACACCATCGGCTTCAAAATTAAATATCTCGGTTGTTTCTTAACCGATCTTGATGAATCTTTTTTCTACGGCTTCCTGAGGCTTCAAGCTTTCAAACTGCGTATATAAAATGGACCTGCTAACACTAGTTTTTGCGCTAGGTGCTCCAGAAGAAGAAAAGCACGTCACGTTTAAACGAACGAAGATAGAAACATTTCGTTTGCGTGATGTTAAACTACACTCTTTCCCGGTTAAAATGGCGCAAAGAACATCCCTCTACGATAACCAGAAGCAAAGATACGAATTTTCAAAGTGAGGCCTGCACCGATCCCCTGACCGCTCAGGCCCCTCGCACAGGCCCGGCCCAAAATCGGGACACCATCGGCTTCAAAATTAAATATCTCGGTTGTTTCTTAACCGATCTTGATGAATCTTTTTTCTACGGCTTCCTGAGGCTTCAAGCTTTCAAACTGCGTATATAAAATGGACCTGCTAACACTAGTTTTTGCGCTAGGTGCTCCAGAAGAAGAAAAGCACGTCACGTTTAAACGAACGAAGATAGAAACATTTCGTTTGCGTGATGTTAAACTACACTCTTTCCCGGTTAAAATGGCGCAAAGAACATCCCCCTACGATAACCAGAAGCAAAGATACGAATTTTCAAAGTGAGGCCTGCACCGATCCCCTGACCGCTCAGACCCCTCGCACAGGCCCGGCCCAAAATCGGGACACCATCGGCTTCAAAATTAAATATCTCGGTTGTTTCTTAACCGATCTTGATGAATCTTTTTTCTACGGCTTCCTGAGGCTTCAAGCTTTCAAACTGCGTATATAAAATGGACCTGCTAACACTAGTTTTTGCGCTAGGTGCTCCAGAAGAAGAAAAGCACGTCACGTTTAAACGAACGAAGATAGAAACATTTCGTTTGCGTGATGTTAAACTACACTCTTTCCCGGTTAAAATGGCGCAAAGAACATCCCTCTACGATAACCAGAAGCAAAGATACGAATTTTCAAAGTGAGGCCTGCACCGATCCCCTGACCGCTCAGGCCCCTCGCACAGGCCCGGCCCAAAATCGGGACACCATCGGCTTCAAAATTAAATATCTCGGTTGTTTCTTAACCGATCTTGATGAATCTTTTTTCTACGGCTTCCTGAGGCTTCAAGCTTTCAAACTGCGTATATAAAATGGACCTGCTAACACTAGTTTTTGCGCTAGGTGCTCGAGAAGAAGAAAAGCACGTCACGTTTAAACGAACGAAGATAGAAACATTTCGTTTGCGTGATGCTAAACTACACTCTTTCCCGGTTAAAATGGCGCAAAGAACATCCCCGTACGATAACCAGAAGCAAAGATACGAATTTTCAAAGTGAGGCCTGCACCGATCCCCTGACCGCTCAGACCCCTCGCACAGGCCCGGCCCAAAATCGGGACACCATCGGCTTCAAAATTAAATATCTCGGTTGTTTCTTAACCGATCTTGATGAATCTTTTTTCTACGGCTTCCTGAGGCTTCAAGCTTTCAAACTGCGTATATAAAATGGACCTGCTAACACTAGTTTTTGCGCTAGGTGCTCCAGAAGAAGAAAAGCACGTCACGTTTAAACGAACGAAGATAGAAACATTTCGTTTGCGTGATGTTAAACTACACTCTTTCCCGGTTAAAATGGCGCAAAGAACATCCCCCTACGATAACCAGAAGCAAAGATACGAATTTTCAAAGTGAGGCCTGCACCGATCCCCTGACCGCTCAGACCCCTCGCACAGGCCCGGCCCAAAATCGGGACACCATCGGCTTCAAAATTAAATATCTCGGTTGTTTCTTAACCGATCTTGATGAATCTTTTTTCTACGGCTTCCTGAGGCTTCAAGCTTTCAAACTGCGTATATAAAATGGACCTGCTAACACTAGTTTTTGCGCTAGGTGCTCCAGAAGAAGAAAAGCACGTCACGTTTAAACGAACGAAGATAGAAACATTTCGTTTGCGTGATGTTAAACTACACTCTTTCCCGGTTAAAATGGCGCAAAGAACATCCCTCTACGATAACCAGAAGCAAAGATACGAATTTTCAAAGTGAGGCCTGCACCGATCCCCTGACCGCTCAGGCCCCTCGCACAGGCCCGGCCCAAAATCGGGACACCATCGGCTTCAAAATTAAATATCTCGGTTGTTTCTTAACCGATCTTGATGAATCTTTTTTCTACGGCTTCCTGAGGCTTCAAGCTTTCAAACTGCGTATATAAAATGGACCTGCTAACACTAGTTTTTGCGCTAGGTGCTCGAGAAGAAGAAAAGCACGTCACGTTTAAACGAACGAAGATAGAAACATTTCGTTTGCGTGATGCTAAACTACACTCTTTCCCGGTTAAAATGGCGCAAAGAACATCCCCGTACGATAACCAGAAGCAAAGATACGAATTTTCAAAGTGAGGCCTGCACCGATCCCCTGACCGCTCAGACCCCTCGCAAAGGCCCGGCCCAAAATCGGGACACCATCGGCTTCAAAATTAAATATCTCGGTTGTTTCTTAACCGATCTTGATGAATCTTTTTTCTACGGCTTCCTGAGGCTTCAAGCTTTCAAACTGCGTATATAAAATGGACCTGCTAACACTAGTTTTTGCGCTAGGTGCTCCAGAAGAAGAAAAGCACGTCACGTTTAAACGAACGAAGATAGAAACATTTCGTTTGCGTGATGTTAAACTACACTCTTTCCCGGTTAAAATGGCGCAAAGAACATCCCCCTACGATAACCAGAAGCAAAGATACGAATTTTCAAAGTGAGGCCTGCACCGATCCCCTGACCGCTCAGACCCCTCGCACAGGCCCGGCCCAAAATCGGGACACCATCGGCTTCAAAATTAAATATCTCGGTTGTTTCTTAACCGATCTTGATGAATCTTTTTTCTACGGCTTCCTGAGGCTTCAAGCTTTCAAACTGCGTATATAAAATGGACCTGCTAACACTAGTTTTTGCGCTAGGTGCTCCAGAAGAAGAAAAGCACGTCACGTTTAAACGAACGAAGATAGAAACATTTCGTTTGCGTGATGTTAAACTACACTCTTTCCCGGTTAAAATGGCGCAAAGAACATCCCTCTACGATAACCAGAAGCAAAGATACGAATTTTCAAAGTGAGGCCTGCACCGATCCCCTGACCGCTCAGGCCCCTCGCACAGGCCCGGCCCAAAATCGGGACACCATCGGCTTCAAAATTAAATATCTCGGTTGTTTCTTAACCGATCTTGATGAATCTTTTTTCTACGGCTTCCTGAGGCTTCAAGCTTTCAAACTGCGTATATAAAATGGACCTGCTAACACTAGTTTTTGCGCTAGGTGCTCGAGAAGAAGAAAAGCACGTCACGTTTAAACGAACGAAGATAGAAACATTTCGTTTGCGTGATGCTAAACTACACTCTTTCCCGGTTAAAATGGCGCAAAGAACATCCCCGTACGATAACCAGAAGCAAAGATACGAATTTTCAAAGTGAGGCCTGCACCGATCCCCTGACCGCTCAGACCCCTCGCACAGGCCCGGCCCAAAATCGGGACACCATCGGCTTCAAAATTAAATATCTCGGTTGTTTCTTAACCGATCTTGATGAATCTTTTTTCTACGGCTTCCTGAGGCTTCAAGCTTTCAAACTGCGTATATAAAATGGACCTGCTAACACTAGTTTTTGCGCTAGGTGCTCCAGAAGAAGAAAAGCACGTCACGTTTAAACGAACGAAGATAGAAACATTTCGTTTGCGTGATGCTAAACTACACTCTTTCCCGGTTAAAATGGCGCAAAGAACATCCCCGTACGATAACCAGAAGCAAAGATACGAATTTTCAAAGTGAGGCCTGCACCGATCCCCTGACCGCTCAGACCCCTCGCACAGGCCCGGCCCAAAATCGGGACACCATCGGCTTCAAAATTAAATATCTCGGTTGTTTCTTAACCGATCTTGATGAATCTTTTTTCTACGGCTTCCTGAGGCTTCAAGCTTTCAAACTGCGTATATAAAATGGACCTGCTAACACTAGTTTTTGCGCTAGGTGCTCCAGAAGAAGAAAAGCACGTCACGTTTAAACGAACGAAGATAGAAACATTTCGTTTGCGTGATGTTAAACTACACTCTTTCCCGGTTAAAATGGCGCAAAGAACATCCCTCTACGATAACCAGAAGCAAAGATACGAATTTTCAAAGTGAGGCCTGCACCGATCCCCTGACCGCTCAGGCCCCTCGCACAGGCCCGGCCCAAAATCGGGACACCATCGGCTTCAAAATTAAATATCTCGGTTGTTTCTTAACCGATCTTGATGAATCTTTTTTCTACGGCTTCCTGAGGCTTCAAGCTTTCAAACTGCGTATATAAAATGGACCTGCTAACACTAGTTTTTGCGCTAGGTGCTCCAGAAGAAGAAAAGCACGTCACGTTTAAACGAACGAAGATAGAAACATTTCGTTTGCGTGATGTTAAACTACACTCTTTCCCGGTTAAAATGGCGCAAAGAACATCCCTCTACGATAACCAGAAGCAAAGATACGAATTTTCAAAGTGAGGCCTGCACCGATCCCCTGACCGCTCAGGCCCCTCGCACAGGCCCGGCCCAAAATCGGGACACCATCGGCTTCAAAATTAAATATCTCGGTTGTTTCTTAACCGATCTTGATGAATCTTTTTTCTACGGCTTCCTGAGGCTTCAAGCTTTCAAACTGCGTATATAAAATGGACCTGCTAACACTAGTTTTTGCGCTAGGTGCTCGAGAAGAAGAAAAGCACGTCACGTTTAAACGAACGAAGATAGAAACATTTCGTTTGCGTGATGCTAAACTACACTCTTTCCCGGTTAAAATGGCGCAAAGAACATCCCCGTACGATAACCAGAAGCAAAGATACGAATTTTCAAAGTGAGGCCTGCACCGATCCCCTGACCGCTCAGACCCCTCGCACAGGCCCGGCCCAAAATCGGGACACCATCGGCTTCAAAATTAAATATCTCGGTTGTTTCTTAACCGATCTTGATGAATCTTTTTTCTACGGCTTCCTGAGGCTTCAAGCTTTCAAACTGCGTATATAAAATGGACCTGCTAACACTAGTTTTTGCGCTAGGTGCTCCAGAAGAAGAAAAGCACGTCACGTTTAAACGAACGAAGATAGAAACATTTCGTTTGCGTGATGCTAAACTACACTCTTTCCCGGTTAAAATGGCGCAAAGAACATCCCCGTACGATAACCAGAAGCAAAGATACGAATTTTCAAAGTGAGGCCTGCACCGATCCCCTGACCGCTCAGACCCCTCGCACAGGCCCGGCCCAAAATCGGGACACCATCGGCTTCAAAATTAAATATCTCGGTTGTTTCTTAACCGATCTTGATGAATCTTTTTTCTACGGCTTCCTGAGGCTTCAAGCTTTCAAACTGCGTATATAAAATGGACCTGCTAACACTAGTTTTTGCGCTAGGTGCTCCAGAAGAAGAAAAGCACGTCACGTTTAAACGAACGAAGATAGAAACATTTCGTTTGCGTGATGCTAAACTACACTCTTTCCCGGTTAAAATGGCGCAAAGAACATCCCCGTACGATAACCAGAAGCAAAGATACGAATTTTCAAAGTGAGGCCTGCACCGATCCCCTGACCGCTCAGACCCCTCGCACAGGCCCGGCCCAAAATCGGGACACCATCGGCTTCAAAATTAAATATCTCGGTTGTTTCTTAACCGATCTTGATGAATCTTTTTTCTACGGCTTCCTGAGGCTTCAAGCTTTCAAACTGCGTATATAAAATGGACCTGCTAACACTAGTTTTTGCGCTAGGTGCTCCAGAAGAAGAAAAGCACGTCACGTTTAAACGAACGAAGATAGAAACATTTCGTTTGCGTGATGTTAAACTACACTCTTTCCCGGTTAAAATGGCGCAAAGAACATCCCTCTACGATAACCAGAAGCAAAGATACGAATTTTCAAAGTGAGGCCTGCACCGATCCCCTGACCGCTCAGGCCCCTCGCACAGGCCCGGCCCAAAATCGGGACACCATCGGCTTCAAAATTAAATATCTCGGTTGTTTCTTAACCGATCTTGATGAATCTTTTTTCTACGGCTTCCTGAGGCTTCAAGCTTTCAAACTGCGTATATAAAATGGACCTGCTAACACTAGTTTTTGCGCTAGGTGCTCCAGAAGAAGAAAAGCACGTCACGTTTAAACGAACGAAGATAGAAACATTTCGTTTGCGTGATGTTAAACTACACTCTTTCCCGGTTAAAATGGCGCAAAGAACATCCCTCTACGATAACCAGAAGCAAAGATACGAATTTTCAAAGTGAGGCCTGCACCGATCCCCTGACCGCTCAGGCCCCTCGCACAGGCCCGGCCCAAAATCGGGACACCATCGGCTTCAAAATTAAATATCTCGGTTGTTTCTTAACCGATCTTGATGAATCTTTTTTCTACGGCTTCCTGAGGCTTCAAGCTTTCAAACTGCGTATATAAAATGGACCTGCTAACACTAGTTTTTGCGCTAGGTGCTCGAGAAGAAGAAAAGCACGTCACGTTTAAACGAACGAAGATAGAAACATTTCGTTTGCGTGATGCTAAACTACACTCTTTCCCGGTTAAAATGGCGCAAAGAACATCCCCGTACGATAACCAGAAGCAAAGATACGAATTTTCAAAGTGAGGCCTGCACCGATCCCCTGACCGCTCAGACCCCTCGCACAGGCCCGGCCCAAAATCGGGACACCATCGGCTTCAAAATTAAATATCTCGGTTGTTTCTTAACCGATCTTGATGAATCTTTTTTCTACGGCTTCCTGAGGCTTCAAGCTTTCAAACTGCGTATATAAAATGGACCTGCTAACACTAGTTTTTGCGCTAGGTGCTCCAGAAGAAGAAAAGCACGTCACGTTTAAACGAACGAAGATAGAAACATTTCGTTTGCGTGATGCTAAACTACACTCTTTCCCGGTTAAAATGGCGCAAAGAACATCCCTCTACGATAACCAGAAGCAAAGATACGAATTTTCAAAGTGAGGCCTGCACCGATCCCCTGACCGCTCAGGCCCCTCGCACAGGCCCGGCCCAAAATCGGGACACCATCGGCTTCAAAATTAAATATCTCGGTTGTTTCTTAACCGATCTTGATGAATCTTTTTTCTACGGCTTCCTGAGGCTTCAAGCTTTCAAACTGCGTATATAAAATGGACCTGCTAACACTAGTTTTTGCGCTAGGTGCTCGAGAAGAAGAAAAGCACGTCACGTTTAAACGAACGAAGATAGAAACATTTCGTTTGCGTGATGCTAAACTACACTCTTTCCCGGTTAAAATGGCGCAAAGAACATCCCCGTACGATAACCAGAAGCAAAGATACGAATTTTCAAAGTGAGGCCTGCACCGATCCCCTGACCGCTCAGACCCCTCGCACAGGCCCGGCCCAAAATCGGGACACCATCGGCTTCAAAATTAAATATCTCGGTTGTTTCTTAACCGATCTTGATGAATCTTTTTTCTACGGCTTCCTGAGGCTTCAAGCTTTCAAACTGCGTATATAAAATGGACCTGCTAACACTAGTTTTTGCGCTAGGTGCTCGAGAAGAAGAAAAGCACGTCACGTTTAAACGAACGAAGATAGAAACATTTCGTTTGCGTGATGCTAAACTACACTCTTTCCCGGTTAAAATGGCGCAAAGAACATCCCCGTACGATAACCAGAAGCAAAGATACGAATTTTCAAAGTGAGGCCTGCACCGATCCCCTGACCGCTCAGACCCCTCGCACAGGCCCGGCCCAAAATCGGGACACCATCGGCTTCAAAATTAAATATCTCGGTTGTTTCTTAACCGATCTTGATGAATCTTTTTTCTACGGCTTCCTGAGGCTTCAAGCTTTCAAACTGCGTATATAAAATGGACCTGCTAACACTAGTTTTTGCGCTAGGTGCTCGAGAAGAAGAAAAGCACGTCACGTTTAAACGAACGAAGATAGAAACATTTCGTTTGCGTGATGCTAAACTACACTCTTTCCCGGTTAAAATGGCGCAAAGAACATCCCCGTACGATAACCAGAAGCAAAGATACGAATTTTCAAAGTGAGGCCTGCACCGATCCCCTGACCGCTCAGACCCCTCGCACAGGCCCGGCCCAAAATCGGGACACCATCGGCTTCAAAATTAAATATCTCGGTTGTTTCTTAACCGATCTTGATGAATCTTTTTTCTACGGCTTCCTGAGGCTTCAAGCTTTCAAACTGCGTATATAAAATGGACCTGCTAACACTAGTTTTTGCGCTAGGTGCTCCAGAAGAAGAAAAGCACGTCACGTTTAAACGAACGAAGATAGAAACATTTCGTTTGCGTGATGCTAAACTACACTCTTTCCCGGTTAAAATGGCGCAAAGAACATCCCCGTACGATAACCAGAAGCAAAGATACGAATTTTCAAAGTGAGGCCTGCACCGATCCCCTGACCGCTCAGACCCCTCGCACAGGCCCGGCCCAAAATCGGGACACCATCGGCTTCAAAATTAAATATCTCGGTTGTTTCTTAACCGATCTTGATGAATCTTTTTTCTACGGCTTCCTGAGGCTTCAAGCTTTCAAACTGCGTATATAAAATGGACCTGCTAACACTAGTTTTTGCGCTAGGTGCTCCAGAAGAAGAAAAGCACGTCACGTTTAAACGAACGAAGATAGAAACATTTCGTTTGCGTGATGCTAAACTACACTCTTTCCCGGTTAAAATGGCGCAAAGAACATCCCCGTACGATAACCAGAAGCAAAGATACGAATTTTCAAAGTGAGGCCTGCACCGATCCCCTGACCGCTCAGACCCCTCGCACAGGCCCGGCCCAAAATCGGGACACCATCGGCTTCAAAATTAAATATCTCGGTTGTTTCTTAACCGATCTTGATGAATCTTTTTTCTACGGCTTCCTGAGGCTTCAAGCTTTCAAACTGCGTATATAAAATGGACCTGCTAACACTAGTTTTTGCGCTAGGTGCTCCAGAAGAAGAAAAGCACGTCACGTTTAAACGAACGAAGATAGAAACATTTCGTTTGCGTGATGTTAAACTACACTCTTTCCCGGTTAAAATGGCGCAAAGAACATCCCTCTACGATAACCAGAAGCAAAGATACGAATTTTCAAAGTGAGGCCTGCACCGATCCCCTGACCGCTCAGGCCCCTCGCACAGGCCCGGCCCAAAATCGGGACACCATCGGCTTCAAAATTAAATATCTCGGTTGTTTCTTAACCGATCTTGATGAATCTTTTTTCTACGGCTTCCTGAGGCTTCAAGCTTTCAAACTGCGTATATAAAATGGACCTGCTAACACTAGTTTTTGCGCTAGGTGCTCCAGAAGAAGAAAAGCACGTCACGTTTAAACGAACGAAGATAGAAACATTTCGTTTGCGTGATGTTAAACTACACTCTTTCCCGGTTAAAATGGCGCAAAGAACATCCCTCTACGATAACCAGAAGCAAAGATACGAATTTTCAAAGTGAGGCCTGCACCGATCCCCTGACCGCTCAGGCCCCTCGCACAGGCCCGGCCCAAAATCGGGACACCATCGGCTTCAAAATTAAATATCTCGGTTGTTTCTTAACCGATCTTGATGAATCTTTTTTCTACGGCTTCCTGAGGCTTCAAGCTTTCAAACTGCGTATATAAAATGGACCTGCTAACACTAGTTTTTGCGCTAGGTGCTCGAGAAGAAGAAAAGCACGTCACGTTTAAACGAACGAAGATAGAAACATTTCGTTTGCGTGATGCTAAACTACACTCTTTCCCGGTTAAAATGGCGCAAAGAACATCCCCGTACGATAACCAGAAGCAAAGATACGAATTTTCAAAGTGAGGCCTGCACCGATCCCCTGACCGCTCAGACCCCTCGCACAGGCCCGGCCCAAAATCGGGACACCATCGGCTTCAAAATTAAATATCTCGGTTGTTTCTTAACCGATCTTGATGAATCTTTTTTCTACGGCTTCCTGAGGCTTCAAGCTTTCAAACTGCGTATATAAAATGGACCTGCTAACACTAGTTTTTGCGCTAGGTGCTCCAGAAGAAGAAAAGCACGTCACGTTTAAACGAACGAAGATAGAAACATTTCGTTTGCGTGATGCTAAACTACACTCTTTCCCGGTTAAAATGGCGCAAAGAACATCCCTCTACGATAACCAGAAGCAAAGATACGAATTTTCAAAGTGAGGCCTGCACCGATCCCCTGACCGCTCAGGCCCCTCGCACAGGCCCGGCCCAAAATCGGGACACCATCGGCTTCAAAATTAAATATCTCGGTTGTTTCTTAACCGATCTTGATGAATCTTTTTTCTACGGCTTCCTGAGGCTTCAAGCTTTCAAACTGCGTATATAAAATGGACCTGCTAACACTAGTTTTTGCGCTAGGTGCTCGAGAAGAAGAAAAGCACGTCACGTTTAAACGAACGAAGATAGAAACATTTCGTTTGCGTGATGCTAAACTACACTCTTTCCCGGTTAAAATGGCGCAAAGAACATCCCCGTACGATAACCAGAAGCAAAGATACGAATTTTCAAAGTGAGGCCTGCACCGATCCCCTGACCGCTCAGACCCCTCGCACAGGCCCGGCCCAAAATCGGGACACCATCGGCTTCAAAATTAAATATCTCGGTTGTTTCTTAACCGATCTTGATGAATCTTTTTTCTACGGCTTCCTGAGGCTTCAAGCTTTCAAACTGCGTATATAAAATGGACCTGCTAACACTAGTTTTTGCGCTAGGTGCTCGAGAAGAAGAAAAGCACGTCACGTTTAAACGAACGAAGATAGAAACATTTCGTTTGCGTGATGCTAAACTACACTCTTTCCCGGTTAAAATGGCGCAAAGAACATCCCCGTACGATAACCAGAAGCAAAGATACGAATTTTCAAAGTGAGGCCTGCACCGATCCCCTGACCGCTCAGACCCCTCGCACAGGCCCGGCCCAAAATCGGGACACCATCGGCTTCAAAATTAAATATCTCGGTTGTTTCTTAACCGATCTTGATGAATCTTTTTTCTACGGCTTCCTGAGGCTTCAAGCTTTCAAACTGCGTATATAAAATGGACCTGCTAACACTAGTTTTTGCGCTAGGTGCTCGAGAAGAAGAAAAGCACGTCACGTTTAAACGAACGAAGATAGAAACATTTCGTTTGCGTGATGCTAAACTACACTCTTTCCCGGTTAAAATGGCGCAAAGAACATCCCCGTACGATAACCAGAAGCAAAGATACGAATTTTCAAAGTGAGGCCTGCACCGATCCCCTGACCGCTCAGACCCCTCGCACAGGCCCGGCCCAAAATCGGGACACCATCGGCTTCAAAATTAAATATCTCGGTTGTTTCTTAACCGATCTTGATGAATCTTTTTTCTACGGCTTCCTGAGGCTTCAAGCTTTCAAACTGCGTATATAAAATGGACCTGCTAACACTAGTTTTTGCGCTAGGTGCTCCAGAAGAAGAAAAGCACGTCACGTTTAAACGAACGAAGATAGAAACATTTCGTTTGCGTGATGCTAAACTACACTCTTTCCCGGTTAAAATGGCGCAAAGAACATCCCTCTACGATAACCAGAAGCAAAGATACGAATTTTCAAAGTGAGGCCTGCACCGATCCCCTGACCGCTCAGGCCCCTCGCACAGGCCCGGCCCAAAATCGGGACACCATCGGCTTCAAAATTAAATATCTCGGTTGTTTCTTAACCGATCTTGATGAATCTTTTTTCTACGGCTTCCTGAGGCTTCAAGCTTTCAAACTGCGTATATAAAATGGACCTGCTAACACTAGTTTTTGCGCTAGGTGCTCCAGAAGAAGAAAAGCACGTCACGTTTAAACGAACGAAGATAGAAACATTTCGTTTGCGTGATGCTAAACTACATTCTTTCCCGGTTAAAATGGCGCAAAGAACATCCCCGTACGATAACCAGAAGCAAAGATACGAATTTTCAAAGTGAGGCCTGCACCGATCCCCTGACCGCTCAGACCACTCGCACAGGCCCGGCCCAAAATCGGGACACCATCGGCTTCAAAATTAAATATCTCGGTTGTTTCTTAACCGATCTTGATGAATCTTTTTTCTACGGCTTCCTGAGGCTTCAAGCTTTCAAACTGCGTATATAAAATGGACCTGCTAACACTAGTTTTCGCGCTAGGTGCTCCAGAAGAAGAAAAGCACGTCACGTTTAAACGAACGAAGATAGAAACATTTCGTTTGCGTGATGTTAAACTACACTCTTTCCCGGTTAAAATGGCGCAAAGAACATCCCCCTACGATAACCAGAAGCAAAGATACGAATTTTCAAAGTGAGGCCTGCACCGATCCCCTGGCCGCTCAGGCCCCTCGCACAGGACCGGCCCAAAAACAGGATACCATCGGCTTCAAAATTAAATATCTCGGTTGTTTCTTAACCGATCTTGATGAATCTTTTTTCTACGGCTTCCTGAGGCTTCAAGCTTTCAAACTGCGTATATAAAATGGACCTGCTAACACTAGTTTTTGCGCTAGGTGCTCCAGAAGAAGAAAAGCACGTCACGTTTAAACGAACGAAGATAGAAACATTTCGTTTGCGTGATGCTAAACTACACTCTTTCCCGGTTAAAATGGCGCAAAGAACATCCCCGTACGATAACCAGAAGCAAAGATACGAATTTTCAAAGTGAGGCCTGCACCGATCCCCTGACCGCTCAGACCACTCGCACAGGCCCGGCCCAAAATCGGGACACCATCGGCTTCAAAATTAAATATCTCGGTTGTTTCTTAACCGATCTTGATGAATCTTTTTTCTACGGCTTCCTGAGGCTTCAAGCTTTCAAACTGCGTATATAAAATGGACCTGCTAACACTAGTTTTTGCGCTAGGTGCTCCAGAAGAAGAAAAGCACGTCACGTTTAAACGAACGAAGATAGAAACATTTCGTTTGCGTGATGTTAAACTACACTCTTTCCCGGTTAAAATGGCGCAAAGAACATCCCCCTACGATAACCAGAAGCAAAGATACGAATTTTCAAAGTGAGGCCTGCACCGATCCCCTGACCGCTCAAGACCCCTCGCACAGGCCCGGCCCAAAATCGGGACACCATCGGCTTCAAAATTAAATATCTCGGTTGTTTCTTAACCGATCTTGATGAATCTTTTTTCTACGGCTTCCTGAGGCTTCAAGCTTTCAAACTGCGTATATAAAATGGACCTGCTAACACTAGTTTTCGCGCTAGGTGCTCCAGAAGAAGAAAAGCACGTCACGTTTAAACGAACGAAGATAGAAACATTTCGTTTGCGTGATGTTAAACTACACTCTTTCCCGGTTAAAATGGCGCAAAGAACATCCCCGTACGATAACCAGAAGCAAAGATACGAATTTTCAAAGTGAGGCCTGCACCGATCCCCTGACCGCTCAGACCCCTCGCACAGGCCCGGCCCAAAATCGGGACACCATCGGCTTCAAAATTAAATATCTCGGTTGTTTCTTAACCGATCTTGATGAATCTTTTTTCTACGGCTTCCTGAGGCTTCAAGCTTTCAAACTGCGTATATAAAATGGACCTGCTAACACTAGTTTTTGCGCTAGGTGCTCCAGAAGAAGAAAAGCACGTCACGTTTAAACGAACGAAGATAGAAACATTTCGTTTGCGTGATGTTAAACTACACTCTTTCCCGGTTAAAATGGCGCAAAGAACATCCCCCTACGATAACCAGAAGCAAAGATACGAATTTTCAAAGTGAGGCCTGCACCGATCCCCTGACCGCTCAGACCCCTCGCACAGGCCCGGCCCAAAATCGGGACACCATCGGCTTCAAAATTAAATATCTCGGTTGTTTCTTAACCGATCTTGATGAATCTTTTTTCTACGGCTTCCTGAGGCTTCAAGCTTTCAAACTGCGTATATAAAATGGACCTGCTAACACTAGTTTTCGCGCTAGGTGCTCCAGAAGAAGAAAAGCACGTCACGTTTAAACGAACGAAGATAGAAACATTTCGTTTGCGTGATGTTAAACTACACTCTTTCCCGGTTAAAATGGCGCAAAGAACATCCCCCTACGATAACCAGAAGCAAAGATACGAATTTTCAAAGTGAGGCCTGCACCGATCCCCTGGCCGCTCAGGCCCCTCGCACAGGACCGGCCCAAAAACAGGATACCATCGGCTTCAAAATTAAATATCTCGGTTGTTTCTTAACCGATCTTGATGAATCTTTTTTCTACGGCTTCCTGAGGCTTCAAGCTTTCAAACTGCGTATATAAAATGGACCTGCTAACACTAGTTTTTGCGCTAGGTGCTCGAGAAGAAGAAAAGCACGTCACGTTTAAACGAACGAAGATAGAAACATTTCGTTTGCGTGATGCTAAACTACACTCTTTCCCGGTTAAAATGGCGCAAAGAACATCCCCGTACGATAACCAGAAGCAAAGATACGAATTTTCAAAGTGAGGCCTGCACCGATCCCCTGACCGCTCAGACCCCTCGCACAGGCCCGGCCCAAAATCGGGACACCATCGGCTTCAAAATTAAATATCTCGGTTGTTTCTTAACCGATCTTGATGAATCTTTTTTCTACGGCTTCCTGAGGCTTCAAGCTTTCAAACTGCGTATATAAAATGGACCTGCTAACACTAGTTTTTGCGCTAGGTGCTCCAGAAGAAGAAAAGCACGTCACGTTTAAACGAACGAAGATAGAAACATTTCGTTTGCGTGATGCTAAACTACACTCTTTCCCGGTTAAAATGGCGCAAAGAACATCCCCGTACGATAACCAGAAGCAAAGATACGAATTTTCAAAGTGAGGCCTGCACCGATCCCCTGACCGCTCAGACCCCTCGCACAGGCCCGGCCCAAAATCGGGACACCATCGGCTTCAAAATTAAATATCTCGGTTGTTTCTTAACCGATCTTGATGAATCTTTTTTCTACGGCTTCCTGAGGCTTCAAGCTTTCAAACTGCGTATATAAAATGGACCTGCTAACACTAGTTTTTGCGCTAGGTGCTCCAGAAGAAGAAAAGCACGTCACGTTTAAACGAACGAAGATAGAAACATTTCGTTTGCGTGATGTTAAACTACACTCTTTCCCGGTTAAAATGGCGCAAAGAACATCCCTCTACGATAACCAGAAGCAAAGATACGAATTTTCAAAGTGAGGCCTGCACCGATCCCCTGACCGCTCAGGCCCCTCGCACAGGCCCGGCCCAAAATCGGGACACCATCGGCTTCAAAATTAAATATCTCGGTTGTTTCTTAACCGATCTTGATGAATCTTTTTTCTACGGCTTCCTGAGGCTTCAAGCTTTCAAACTGCGTATATAAAATGGACCTGCTAACACTAGTTTTTGCGCTAGGTGCTCCAGAAGAAGAAAAGCACGTCACGTTTAAACGAACGAAGATAGAAACATTTCGTTTGCGTGATGCTAAACTACACTCTTTCCCGGTTAAAATGGCGCAAAGAACATCCCCGTACGATAACCAGAAGCAAAGATACGAATTTTCAAAGTGAGGCCTGCACCGATCCCCTGACCGCTCAGACCACTCGCACAGGCCCGGCCCAAAATCGGGACACCATCGGCTTCAAAATTAAATATCTCGGTTGTTTCTTAACCGATCTTGATGAATCTTTTTTCTACGGCTTCCTGAGGCTTCAAGCTTTCAAACTGCGTATATAAAATGGACCTGCTAACACTAGTTTTCGCGCTAGGTGCTCCAGAAGAAGAAAAGCACGTCACGTTTAAACGAACGAAGATAGAAACATTTCGTTTGCGTGATGTTAAACTACACTCTTTCCCGGTTAAAATGGCGCAAAGAACATCCCCCTACGATAACCAGAAGCAAAGATACGAATTTTCAAAGTGAGGCCTGCACCGATCCCCTGGCCGCTCAGGCCCCTCGCACAGGACCGGCCCAAAAACAGGATACCATCGGCTTCAAAATTAAATATCTCGGTTGTTTCTTAACCGATCTTGATGAATCTTTTTTCTACGGCTTCCTGAGGCTTCAAGCTTTCAAACTGCGTATATAAAATGGACCTGCTAACACTAGTTTTTGCGCTAGGTGCTCCAGAAGAAGAAAAGCACGTCACGTTTAAACGAACGAAGATAGAAACATTTCGTTTGCGTGATGCTAAACTACACTCTTTCCCGGTTAAAATGGCGCAAAGAACATCCCCGTACGATAACCAGAAGCAAAGATACGAATTTTCAAAGTGAGGCCTGCACCGATCCCCTGACCGCTCAGACCACTCGCACAGGCCCGGCCCAAAATCGGGACACCATCGGCTTCAAAATTAAATATCTCGGTTGTTTCTTAACCGATCTTGATGAATCTTTTTTCTACGGCTTCCTGAGGCTTCAAGCTTTCAAACTGCGTATATAAAATGGACCTGCTAACACTAGTTTTTGCGCTAGGTGCTCCAGAAGAAGAAAAGCACGTCACGTTTAAACGAACGAAGATAGAAACATTTCGTTTGCGTGATGTTAAACTACACTCTTTCCCGGTTAAAATGGCGCAAAGAACATCCCCCTACGATAACCAGAAGCAAAGATACGAATTTTCAAAGTGAGGCCTGCACCGATCCCCTGACCGCTCAGACCCCTCGCACAGGCCCGGCCCAAAATCGGGACACCATCGGCTTCAAAATTAAATATCTCGGTTGTTTCTTAACCGATCTTGATGAATCTTTTTTCTACGGCTTCCTGAGGCTTCAAGCTTTCAAACTGCGTATATAAAATGGACCTGCTAACACTAGTTTTCGCGCTAGGTGCTCCAGAAGAAGAAAAGCACGTCACGTTTAAACGAACGAAGATAGAAACATTTCGTTTGCGTGATGTTAAACTACACTCTTTCCCGGTTAAAATGGCGCAAAGAACATCCCCCTACGATAACCAGAAGCAAAGATACGAATTTTCAAAGTGAGGCCTGCACCGATCCCCTGGCCGCTCAGGCCCCTCGCACAGGACCGGCCCAAAAACAGGATACCATCGGCTTCAAAATTAAATATCTCGGTTGTTTCTTAACCGATCTTGATGAATCTTTTTTCTACGGCTTCCTGAGGCTTCAAGCTTTCAAACTGCGTATATAAAATGGACCTGCTAACACTAGTTTTTGCGCTAGGTGCTCCAGAAGAAGAAAAGCACGTCACGTTTAAACGAACGAAGATAGAAACATTTCGTTTACGTGATGTTAAACTACACTCTTTCCCGGTTAAAATGGCGCAAAGAACATCCCCGTACGATAACCAGAAGCAAAGATACGAATTTTCAAAGTGAGGCCTGCACCGATCCCCTGACCGCTCAGACCCCTCGCACAGGCCCGGCCCAAAATCGGGACACCATCGGCTTCAAAATTAAATATCTCGGTTGTTTCTTAACCGATCTTGATGAATCTTTTTTCTACGGCTTCCTGAGGCTTCAAGCTTTCAAACTGCGTATATAAAATGGACCTGCTAACACTAGTTTTTGCGCTAGGTGCTCGAGAAGAAGAAAAGCACGTCACGTTTAAACGAACGAAGATAGAAACATTTCGTTTGCGTGATGTTAAACTACACTCTTTCCCGGTTAAAATGGCGCAAAGAACATCCCCCTACGATAACCAGAAGCAAAGATACGAATTTTCAAAGTGAGGCCTGCACCGATCCCCTGACCGCTCAGACCCCTCGCACAGGCCCGGCCCAAAATCGGGACACCATCGGCTTCAAAATTAAATATCTCGGTTGTTTCTTAACCGATCTTGATGAATCTTTTTTCTACGGCTTCCTGAGGCTTCAAGCTTTCAAACTGCGTATATAAAATGGACCTGCTAACACTAGTTTTCGCGCTAGGTGCTCCAGAAGAAGAAAAGCACGTCACGTTTAAACGAACGAAGATAGAAACATTTCGTTTGCGTGATGTTAAACTACACTCTTTCCCGGTTAAAATGGCGCAAAGAACATCCCCCTACGATAACCAGAAGCAAAGATACGAATTTTCAAAGTGAGGCCTGCACCGATCCCCTGGCCGCTCAGGCCCCTCGCACAGGACCGGCCCAAAAACAGGATACCATCGGCTTCAAAATTAAATATCTCGGTTGTTTCTTAACCGATCTTGATGAATCTTTTTTCTACGGCTTCCTGAGGCTTCAAGCTTTCAAACTGCGTATATAAAATGGACCTGCTAACACTAGTTTTTGCGCTAGGTGCTCGAGAAGAAGAAAAGCACGTCACGTTTAAACGAACGAAGATAGAAACATTTCGTTTGCGTGATGTTAAACTACACTCTTTCCCGGTTAAAATGGCGCAAAGAACATCCCTCTACGATAACCAGAAGCAAAGATACGAATTTTCAAAGTGAGGCCTGCACCGATCCCCTGACCGCTCAGGCCCCTCGCACAGGCCCGGCCCAAAATCGGGACACCATCGGCTTCAAAATTAAATATCTCGGTTGTTTCTTAACCGATCTTGATGAATCTTTTTTCTACGGCTTCCTGAGGCTTCAAGCTTTCAAACTGCGTATATAAAATGGACCTGCTAACACTAGTTTTTGCGCTAGGTGCTCCAGAAGAAGAAAAGCACGTCACGTTTAAACGAACGAAGATAGAAACATTTCGTTTACGTGATGTTAAACTACACTCTTTCCCGGTTAAAATGGCGCAAAGAACATCCCCGTACGATAACCAGAAGCAAAGATACGAATTTTCAAAGTGAGGCCTGCACCGATCCCCTGACCGCTCAGACCCCTCGCACAGGCCCGGCCCAAAATCGGGACACCATCGGCTTCAAAATTAAATATCTCGGTTGTTTCTTAACCGATCTTGATGAATCTTTTTTCTACGGCTTCCTGAGGCTTCAAGCTTTCAAACTGCGTATATAAAATGGACCTGCTAACACTAGTTTTTGCGCTAGGTGCTCGAGAAGAAGAAAAGCACGTCACGTTTAAACGAACGAAGATAGAAACATTTCGTTTGCGTGATGCTAAACTACACTCTTTCCCGGTTAAAATGGCGCAAAGAACATCCCCGTACGATAACCAGAAGCAAAGATACGAATTTTCAAAGTGAGGCCTGCACCGATCCCCGGCCGTTCAGACCCCTCGCCGAGACCGCCTTACTTTCTACCATTCATATTTGATTATTTATTATCAAAATTTTGATGTTTCTTCCATAATCCTGTTTTAGAGTTTAACGACGAAACATAAAACAAGCCTCGTGACAGGTACAACTGCATAATAATATTATAATTCACTTAGAAATTTATATCCTAGTAAGAAGTGTAGTTAAAATCAGACTGTTGTTTGTAACAAAAAATTATTGAACCACCTAAACGCCTGCTAGATGTAACAGTCGCTAGATGATTTAATCAAAAAGCAATAAATGTCAGGCACGTAAAAGAAATCAACTGGAAGTCGTTTCGTAACATTCGTGGCGTCATTATAAAATGACACTCGTGACCCATGTTTCTCACACGGTTCTCGATACTCGAGGGCACTTAATCGGTGCATGAGCTTGTCGAGTGCCACTCGAAATCATCGGCATACCTATCGTCATTGGACCCCTCAGTGGCAGTCGTTCCCATGAAGCGTATCAACGAAGAAATTTTATTCCTCCATTAAATACACAGAACACTGTTACTTGTGCGATGGATCAAGAAGATTTCAATTTTCAAATTGATTAAATGGAACGCCGCAGATATTTCAGTAGTTTATAAATGTATAATCAGCACGACTTTGCCTTTTTAATGTCAGTATTTAAATACTAAATGTATCAGAAAATTCGTAATTATTAGAATTTGAAAGTGTTGGATTTATTGCTGAGGAAAAGTCTTACTTCTATAATCTGTGACGTTTATTTTTCGGCGTTCCGTACAAATTTCTTTCTTTAACGTAACTTATTACTGCAACAATTATTAATATTTATTGGACGATTGGTAATAGACTCTATACACTTTGTATATAGTTAACTACAGCTCATAAATGGAGTAAACCATTAATACAAAACAGGCAGTACAAACGCTGGACACGGAGCGCAGGCGCAGAAAACACAAGAGAGACACAGAACAAGCTATATAAGAACAGAATAAGGTATACAAGAGCAGAACAAGCAGTACAAGAGCGGGAAAAGCAGTGTCAGAGGAGCATAAGTAATACAACAGTTGGACAAGCTGTACCAGAGCAGGACAGGCAGTGTTACTTTACGAATATTGTATTATGTAAGTATATGTTCTGCAATATAAATGGTGAATATAGAATTTGTTACGTCGAAAACACTGCAAAACTGCATTAATTTTTGCCTATTGATGCAATTCCATATTCCATACAAAAGAAAAATATCTGAACCAAATTTTTAATCTTTACAGCTTGTCACTGATCAGATTTGCTCTTCTCACTTCTCAAACTTGCATTCAAAGGAAGAGGAGAACCAGGACAGGCAGAGGACAGCCAACACAGTTAGGAGAGAACTGGGACAGGCAGAGGAGGTCCAGGAAAGTCGGAGGACAAGCAGAGCACGCAAAGGAGAGTCAGGACAAGCAGAGGAGAACCCGAACAGAGGCCACAAGAACAGCATGCATTAAATAAACAATTTGTAGTCTTCGAAACACATAATTGTATTTCGTGAATATTGTATCACTACCGCTTTTATTTTGTAGTGCAAATGATGAATAAACAATTTGTTATATCGAAAACAATGTTAAACTTTATTAACCTCTCTCCATTCTTGCATTTCCGCATCCCATACAAACTTTGTCTTTGAATTTCCGCTTTGTCTTATTTGTCGCTGAGTCGTACTACTTGTCAACTTGTCGAATTCTTCGAGAAATGAGTTCATGCTGATAAATGGAGGAAACAGAAACGTCTCAACTGGATTTCTCGCCCTGTCTGACTTATCACCGACTCGTACTACTTGCTCACTTCTAAAACTTAGTCGAAAAATTTTCTATCTCTTTCAGTAGTATAAACTAGGATAAGTCAGCCCTACTTTTGTGTTTGACTTATCGTCGACTGTACTACTTGCTCACTTTGCGATTTTTCCGAAAAATTTGCAAAGTGAGCAAGTAGTATAACCCGAAATTTCTCAGACCGAATTTACCTAAAACTCCGTCTGACTTATCGTCGATTTTACTACTTGCTCACTTTGCGATTTTTCCGAAAAATTTGCAAAGTCAGCAAGTAGTATAACCCGAAATTTCTCAGACCGAATTTACCTAAAACTCCGTCTGACTTATCATCGATTTTACTACTTGCTCACTTTGCGATTTTTCCGAAAAATTTGCAAAGTGAGCAAGTAGTATAACCCGAAATATCTCAGACCGAATTTACCTAAAACTCCGTCTGACTTATCGTCGATTTTACTACTTGCTCACTTTGCGATTTTTCCGAAAAATTTGCAAACCCAGCAAGTAGTATAATCCGAAATTTCTCAGACCGACTATTAGCTCCAGCTCCGTCTGACTTATCGTCGATTTTACTACTTGCTCACTTTGCGATTTTTCCGAAAAATTTACGAATCCAGCAAGTAGTATAACCTAGGATAAGTCAACCCTACTTTTGCGTCTGACTTATCGTCCACTTTTCTACTTGCTCACTTTGAAATTTTGCCGAAAAATTTGCAAACCCAGCAAGTAGTATAAATCAAAATATCTCCGACGGAATTTACACTCTCTCTGACTTCTCTCAGACTCTCAATACTTACCCACTTGTAAAATTTTACCGAAAAATTGACATCCTCGCAAGTAGTATAAACCAAAATATCTCCGACGGAATTTTTGCTCTGCCTGCCTTGTCATTGTAGATGTGTAGCGACGATATCAAATCGAATCAAACCGCATTCAAGAACTTATAACTATGATACGCTTATTGGGCATTTGTAAGGAATATGGAATGGTATAAATGGAAAGGCGCTTTAAAAAATTTAAGAGTGTTTTCAATTTAACATATTCTTTATTCATCATTTTCATTACATAATATATACGAATGTAATACAATATTCATCAAATACAATCGTGCGGTTCTAAAACTATAAATTATTTATTTAATATATTCTTCCCTGACTGTCCTGTCTGCCCTGGCTGTACTGTACATGTTCTAGTTGTACTTCGCTCTCGTGGGTTGTCCTGAACTGTCCCGAGTTGTCCTGAACTGTTCTGAGCTGCCATGAGCTGCCCTGAGCTGTCCTGAGCCGTCCTGAGTAGTTCTGAACGGTTTTGAGCTTCCCTGAGCTCTCCTGAGCTGCCCTGAGCTGTCCAGAGCTGCCCTGCGCTGTCCTGAACTCTCCTGAGCTGCCCTGAGCTGTCCAGAGCTGCCCTGAGCTGTCCTGAACTGCCCTGAGCTGTCCTGAACTGTCCTGAGTTATCCTGAGCTGTCCTGAGCCGTCCTGAGTAGTTCTGAACGGTCCTGAACTGCCCTGAGCTGTCCTGAACTGCCCTGAGCTGTCCTGAACTGTCCTGAACTGTCCTGAGTTATCCTGAGCTGTCCTGAGCCGTCCTGAGTAGTTTTGAACGGTTTTGAGCTGCCCTGAGCTCTCCTGAGCTGCCCTGAGCTGTCCAGAGCTGCCCTGAGCTGTCCTGAACTGCCCTGAGCTGTCCTGAACTCTCCTGAGCTGCCCTGAGCTGTCCAGAGCTGCCCTGAGCTGTCCTGAACTGCCCTGAGCTGTCCTGAACTGCCCTGAGCTGTCCTGAACTGTCCTGAACTGTCCTGAGTTATCCTGAGCTGTCCTGAGCCGTCCTGAGTAGTTCTGAACGGTTCTGAGCTGCCCTGAGCTGTCCTGAACTGCCCTGAGCTGTCCTGAACTGTCCTGAACTGTCCTGAGTTATCCTGAGCTGTCCTGAGCCGTCCTGAGTAGTTCTGAACGGTTCTGAGCTGCCCTGAACTGTCCTGAGTTGTTCTGCACTGACTTGCATTGTCCTGCGCTGTCCTACGCTGCCCTGCGCTTTCCTCTATCTGTCCTGCCTCTCCCCTGCCTCTGTTCTGCCTCTCTACGAGCGCAATCATTACCTAGTCACCTGATACTCCTACTAGGAATAACATTACTCTCGGTGAAGTTTCTCGGCAAAGGTCAAAGTCATTTATATTAGTGAAACTTAAAATCGTACTGCTTCTTCACAGAGACCTCGTTAGAACCCTTACATATCTCAAAATCGTACAGCGTAATTGCCTGTAGTGTTGGGAGCATGATAGTAGGCACGTCGACGTTTTTTAATTCGGCTTCTTTTATATAATATCTAGTCACCAATAATTGAAAGTCTGGGTTAAGTCATCAACTGATGCTACTAAAATTTTACGTCACCTGAAACTACGTTGAATGACCTTTGCGTGAGAAGAACAAATTATCTCTTTTGTTCTTTTAACTCTAATACTCAGAGTTTCTTCAGTGTCAGAGTTTCAATAGCATCACAGTATTTTCACTATTAGAATTCCTACGATGTTAAATTATTTCAGTATCAGAGTTTCCTCAGTATCGAAGTTCTTTTATCATCAAAGTTTCCTCGGCATTAGAATATCTTCAATGTCAGAGCTTCTTCAATATCTGACTTTCCTCAGTGCCAGGGTTACTTCGAGTGCACTAAATTACTAAAATTTTCAAAGTTATTCACGATCAAAGCCTCAAACTTCTCAAAAAATCTCTTTTCCTCAAGATGACCCAAATCAAGTAACAGTATATTAAACAAAAATTATAATACACCATCCAACAGCGACATTCTTCCTTGTCCCTATTCTCAGGTGTCTTCCCATGAGCTTCCTACAATACACTGATGCGTTTTACGCGTGCTAACGGTAAGCCTCCTACAAATCTAGCTAACGGCAATGCAGCAGTAGTTAAGATTACGTCTCGCATACATATTAATCAACGGTCTACATGAATGATCGCAAGAAACTGAATGCACAAGTGAGTTTGATAATATCATACAATATGAATGAGACGAGGAGCGGATTCGCGGATGGAAAAACGGCCATTTTGAAGTTACGCTTTCGTGTAGACCTGATTGATAATGCCGCAGGAATGAAATCAATTCTCGTGCTACGATGCATTTGTAATCGTCGGTCAGTTTTCACAGATCAAAGAGACGGGAGAATGATACTCCATTGGATTTGATTGCACCAGATGAGATTTATAATCGTTCGTGTAGTTTATATTGTGCCTTAGGAAATTCTGTTTCAAATACTTAGCTATCGATCAAGAGATAATTATTGATTCGTTGGTTATCCGTCATGAAATAATACACCTAAAACAATGGAATTCAGTCTGAGGTGCTAAAAGAAAATCTTGTACACATTTCTAATTTAGTTCCTTTGTTACTTGATTCCACCAATTTAAGAGACTGCACGAGCAACTAACAAGTTGCATATAAAAGTGATATCTCTTCCATTTAGACTTACAATTCTTTCAGTTAAAGCTGAAAATATAAAAACAGTTTCACATATTCCTCCTCTAAAACTTAAAAAATCTTTGTTAAGTTTATCCACTGGAAAACCTTCTATTAAGTCAGGTAACAAATTTCAAGCCGATAATGAAATCGACTGCACAATAATTCCAAGCTGCACTCACAGCAACTTCGACCGGCATTCAATCGTATCTTCCCTTTTAAGCCACGGTGTATTTCCGTGCTTCTCTTCCTCCATCCGCGTCATGGAATCCACGTCTTTTCTTTCCCCATAGTCCTCGATGCACCGCCCGCGTGGGCGTTGGACTGCATCGGCGTGTAGGTGCACCACGAGAAAGTACACCGACATTGTCCCGCGATTAACACTTTGATCCAAGTGATATTTAAATAGAGCCTTGACTCGTGACCTCCTCCATGGGTCAGTGCAACGAGTGAACACGACAAAAGCTCGCAGACAGAACTGATTTTCCATAACTTATGGCCGGTAACGAGAGAACCCTTGTTCACTGCAATTTAGTTGCATTTGTCGGGATAATTGATCGTTGCATCACACGGTAATTTATATCAATCTAATTTCAAACGATGTACAATTCAATCGTTGAGAAGTGCATCTGTGATATGAAAATAATCTCCACAAGTTTATCTCTCCAAGAAACGTGGATAATGTTAAATCTCAACCATCCCTTAGGATTTAAGACAGGGGTGGCCAACCCGCGGCCCGCCTTGAACATTTTTCCGTACCGCGAGATTATCATTAGTATCATTATTATTGTATTATTTATGTTTACATGTAAGAATAATAGTAAACACAATAATAGTGACTCATTATATTTCAATTTTTCACTCCGAAAAAGTGCCTATAGTGAGTCTAAATCTAATATATGGGGATATATAATTTTATATGCGGCCCGCGGAGTTATGGTGCATTTACAAAGTGGCCCACAAGATCATTTGGGTTGGCCACCCCTGATTTAAGACATCACCAAATAGATGAGCTTAAACAGAAGAAAGATCTAAGCTCGGGAACGTGACAGAACGAAATCCCCGTTTCACAACGGCGAAAGGAGCGTGTCTAGTTTCGTTTTACTCTGCTTATCATGAGAAATGGCGGCTGTTTATAAAACAATGCAACCTCAGAGGGAGGAGAGGACCACCGGCGCGTAGGTGGCCTCCTCGCAACGCTGCCCGACGCTGAACACGGAACACGGTGACAGAACGAAATGTCCGAGCCTTAAATGGCCACCTGAAACTCCCTCTGGCATTGCTATTGCTGTTCGCCGCTGCCGTGTCGCGAAATACCCTTTCTTCCTTCCCTCTGTCTCTATGTCGAGGAGGAGATTGCACGTTTGTACTCGCTTTCTACACGTCGAGCGACGTCCACTTGACAAAGGGTACCTTTTCGATGACACCGATTTTTCACCTCTAATTTCATCGACAAGTGATCGACTTCCGCACGAACATGTAAAATTATCCTACAGCATGAACATTTTTAACGAGTGCTTGAAGATTCTGATTCCGCAGACTTAATAATTTCTCATTTGATCAATCGTATTTGGCTGTCGTGTTTATCATATTGTATTTATGTGACATTATTAGAAATTTTGGGATTGCTGTAGAATTGAGATGAGTATTTTAACACTAAATCTACTGAGTAGTTAGAAATGACTTGTTCTGAATTCCTTTGAAATTTTTAACGCTGTTTCTTGTTCAATTTTCTATGACTATTCTGTAGACTTAGAGCGATTAAGTTTATTAAGTTTCTTTTATCCTTCATTTATTTTCTGTTAATGTATGTGCTGAAAATTTTGAAAAATATTTTTTATAAGTTGCTAATCATTTAAATTTCTACAGGAAATGTTGCATTAAAGGAAGAGGCACTTAAATGAACATTTTTAAAATATTGGAAGTGAAGATTTTTACACTATTATTATCAAATCTGCAGGTCATAGTTTTCTCACCGTTGTATGAGATAAATCGTCGGTCAGTCTAGTGTTGATATTCAAATAGAAACATTTTTAATAAAATGCACAGTTAGATGAGAAGAAAATGCAAATAAAACGTTAACATCTGTATGGTGTGCTTTGTGGCCGTGTCCGCGAAGAGTGATGCAAGTACTAGAGGGAACACAGTGCAAATGCATTTTCACCAAGCTGCGATAAGTAATCTTTGCTCCATTAGGTCCCACGTGGACGATACTTGTAACCACTGCCGTGTTACAAACGACAGGCCTTGCTCTGTAATTCTGCCGGATCTGAGATTTTATGCTGTTGAGTCACTGCATTTGCATCGGGCAGTTCTTTCATATGGTCTATGAGTGGTACGCCGTAGATTTCTATAATTGGATTCGGTTGTACATTTAGCCGCGGCGCAAAAGACCGACATAAATTATTGATCATCCGCGCCTTGAATCATGGGTATGTATTTATCCGCAAGTGAGAACGATTTCACGTTAGTTGTATTTTATGTCACCGCTTTAGATTCTTAGCTTACTTGCAATTTCTGTGGATTTACTGTGAAATTTGTTCTTTGAATCATTGGCGAATAATTATAATTATTGCTGGTAAGAATGCCGGCCGATTAATAACAGTATTTGGTTTCCTGCGTTCGTTTTCGTTGAGGCTGTACTTGCAAGTTACGATGATAATAATAATTATGTACAAGACAGATGGAAAACATTTACATGACTTGTCTTATGGAAGAAAATTTTGTATGTATTTTATGAAATATTTAAATTACAAAATTTATTCGTGAGCCGCATATTTTATCCTCTAGGAGCAACAATGGTGCTTCTACATTTGCATTTTTTCTGGTCAAACCTTTAATTGTTTGACTCAAGCAATAATTGTACATTGAAGTACACACTTTATTATATATCTCAGATTTTTTCTAGCCTTCTTATGCTGGAGAATAGCAAAAACATTAATTCCAAACATAAACGAGCCATACTCCTCGTACACGCTTAACCCTCTATATTTTTACATAGATAATTTGCTTTTTAAAAATCATAAAATTCTTTATAACTCAATGTTTCAAAATCAAGTGAAATCCATTATTTAAAACAGTACTTTAATAATTTTCTAATATACTGTCGTTAAACTGATCTTCAACTCCAAAAGTTCGGTCCATAAAAGGATGAAATTCTAACATATAAAAAAGATCCATTAATATTACAATTAAAGATTAAATTCAATTTCTTCTCACTCAGAGATACAGCAAAATCTCCTCTTATAGCGAAATAAAGCTATAAATCGGGATTACCGATAACATCAACAAAATGTCCGAAATGCAAGCGCAAGTTCTGTATGCACTCCGAGTGGTCGGAGTGGCGCCAGCCCGGTACATTTTGGGATCGCTTTTATTTATCGTCCGGCACAAATGTTATTATTTGCGAGTCGGTATGCCGGTCCAGTCGCGATTCGCACGGTGCAGGAACAATGGACCCTCCTCGTTGGACAACAATGTCAAACGTGCGACCGAGTCACGTGCACACCCAATGTCTCGATGCACTCTGCGTGCACGGGTGCAACAACCGTGACTTGTGTGTTCCGGCGCCATCCGCGAGGGCCGACGGCCCCCCCTTTCTAAACCGCAAAAACGATTCGCGTTGTTTGCTCGAATAGGCCGATGCGAAGAGCGAATTTTTTAAGAGATACGTTGAAAAAGAAGAGTGATTGCAAGTGGAATTCTATTAATTTCTATTGCCTTCTTTTTTAATTTGGAAATTTTAATTTTAATTAAAATGAGATCAATAAAATTAGGGGGTGTGTTTTATTTCGATTCTATGTTAATTGAAACTGGAAATTAATTTCGACGGTGGACTGTTGGAATTTTTTAGAACTTTCTTAGTTTCTGAGAAGTACTTGATTAAACAACGGAGTATAATTTCTTTGTGCTCGACATATGGATTGTTGATGAAAACGTTTACAATATTTGACCGTATCAACAATCAACTTGACCAAACCTAGACTGATTTAAGTAATGCTAAAATATAATGACTGCCAATAAATTTTCATAACTCTATAATTAACAATACTTTAGAAAAGGGTGAATCAATTTTTGTTTGATAACATGCAAGTGAGATATCAATTGCACAGCTCCTCTATCATTCTGGAAAACTAGAAAACAACGCATGCAATCAAAGTGAAAAACTACCCCAAACAACTTCTCACAATCCTAAAATTACCTAAACAACACAAATCCCTCTGACGTCATCGCCAAATCTTTTTCAGCATCGCAAAACTCAAACTACCGCCGAATTTTGCAATCTCAGTCTCGACGTTTTACATCGGAGACATTAGCGGAGCGGTAGCCAAGCAAATACGTGCATTTGTCGTCGAGGCTCGTACGACACGAGAGGACACAGAAGCGGCTGGGAGGAGAAACGAGAAGAGACTCCGACACGATGTACCCCCTACAGAGTAGCGTTGCCCTGGATGCTTATACACGCGAAAAATTTGCAACCGAGACAATGGCGGTGAGGTTTCCTGGCCCGTCTACACGAAACACGACCGGCACGAGTTGTGTTCTGGCGCCGATCGCGAGGGGGTAGGTGGAGGCCATCCGAGATTGAAATATAACCGACTGGCCAAATATGTATGGGAGTACGGTGAAATTTATGCCACTGAGTATACATACAGGGTGGCCACTGTAAAGTGATTGGACTTGGCCTCTTTGGAGGATATTTGGAACGCTTAATAATATGGTACTTGAGTGAGTTGAAATTTTGGAGCACGTTGAGATTTTTTTTTTGAGATGTAGCTGCGTTGAATGTTTGTATAAGACAGTCTAGGGAATGATGGAAGGTAGGATTTATCTGGGATTTAATTAAGGAAATGAGGGTGTTTTGGCTGAGTTATTAACTGAGTTGAAAATGTTGAAAGGATGTTGAGAATTTTCTTTGAGGTGTTTGTATTGAATATTTGTATGAGGCAGTAATTTGAGGGGTTGATGCAAGCTGGGATTTACCTGAGAATTAATAAAGGGAATTTAATTGTTTGTTCTTTTAGGAAGAACAGAAAAAAGACATTGCAAAATTTGGCAGTAGTAGAGTCTTGGACATTTGAAGTTATCAGTTAGTTACTTGGATATTTATTCTATTATACACGTCTTTGCAGCCTCTCAAGATGGAGATGCCAAGTGTTAAGACAAGAAACATTAATTTCACTGTATGCGTGTTCTCTTTTATTTTGAAATAAATCTATGTTTCTATAAAAATTGAAGTTTTTATTTCTTTGCGACCCAAACAAATTTAGACCTTGATTATATAGCCCGCGTTAGTCTTTGTGCTTGTCATGCTTTTTGTACGCCATAGCTCATTGAATTCTGATTATTAGTAAAGAGAAATAAAAAGGAGACCCACATAATTGCATTATCAATGTCATCCACTGTTCCTTTCATTTCACTATCAAGGCAAGTACAAGCTAAAAAATCCTTTTCTATTGCTGCAACGACAATTGATAAAATTTCATTGTACATTTGCGAATCACCCTGTATACATATGCACGTATAAATGCGTTCTCTCTGGTATCAGCAGCCCCGACTAAGTGCACGACGAACGCAACGAGGAGGGAGAAATCGTTCGTATGTAAGTACGAATGCCGGGCAAGAAATGCCGCCCGAAGACTGACCCAGCGAGCAGCTGTTGCACTCGTAAGAGGAAAACGAAACCGCATTCGTTCGAGCGGAAGTAGTTTTTCTGAATTCAATTGAAAGCCGCGAGAGACTTTTTGCCGGCCGATAACACCAGACTCGCGTCGCCCGTTTCAACCCCTTTATTTGGTCCTCTTTATTGCGAGAAGAATGGCTTTGCGTAATCTCTTTTCAGTGAGGTGTTTCATTTTTAACACAATTTTGTAAACTAATTAAACTCATGGTGCTTTGGCCAGTTTTCTTTTTATACAAGTATAATAAATCTAAAAAGTATTGTAAGGGATCAGAAACAAGTCACTTGTGGGGAAATCGCACTGCGAGACAAAGAGAGAAAAGAAAAAGCCGTGGAACTGAGTGCGACAGCACGACATCGATCGTGAAAATCGAAACATTGACGTATGCACGATATTTTTATTATCAGATTGGTAGACACCGATTTTACCTACTTAAATGAATGTGAATAACTACGACTATGAATGAAGAGGACAGTAGACATATAGAATAGAAAGAGAGAGGTAAATAGTGCGAGAGCAGTCTCCCCTTACGTCCCAAGTGACTTCATTCTGATCCCTTTCTATAAGTATGATAGATAAGAACAATTGGAACGACAATCAGTGGACACAAATTTAAATTCCCCTCCTTTGGGAAATTTTGACTAAATTAATATATCATGGTTTCAATGGTATAGAAACAACCTAAAAGTGTAGGTCTTTTATAAAATTACCATGGAAGTCGAGGGAGTATGGTGGGTAAAAAAATAAAGAGTTACAATCGCACAATATGTCTCAAGTACAAATACTCAGTGATTTCTGGCAAATTAGTACTAAATTATTAATTAACATAGCTTGAGAGGTTCGAAATCCACTTAAGACACTAAGCATAAAATTATGAGAGAAGTTTAGGAACTACCCCAATTTCAAATTCCCCTTGACTTCTAAAAAATTTTTATTAAATTATTAATAAATACAACTCAGCCTCAATATATTGGAATCAACCTAAAATATTATGTCTCAACCAAAATGATCATATCAGTTTCAAAAATAAACCGAACAAAAGTATCTAAGAATGGAGAGATTTTCCAACCACTTAAACCCGAATTCCTCTAACGTGAAATCTTTCAAGCTCCTTACAGTACTTAAGAGATAAAAAAGAAAGATTACCGAAAGGATACAACTGGTACTGTGAGTGGTACGAGCCACAAAGTACGTATGATTGTGCGTGAAAGATAAATCTCTATCTGGGCTGATCTAGAGCGATCTCCCGGGTGTACATTTCATAGCGTAACATTAAGATTTCACGAAAAGACCTCCCACAGTTATTTTCGTCTCGATGAATGCCCGATACGTTCGTTCAATTCCCGACGATCGATGCACAGGCCGGTCGTATAGATCGGTATCGGTCGAATATCAATCGATCTTGACTAGATTTTCTGTAGATCGAAGGATAACGCCTGGTACCTCGTACAACAGAGGTAGATACCAGGAGCAGTGGTTTTACGCGAAGATCGATTGCCGATTGCATACTGAATGGCATCGAGAGGACTTCTAAATCACTGCCTTGAGATTTAGTACGAGAAAGGATTGTCCCGGAATCTCGATGGACGAACAAAGACCCTTAGAAAAACATCGGATGTCGCTGCTAAGTAGAAAGTCGATTTGCATTGGAAAATTGATAAAAATTTATTAAAGTCTGGTACTCCCTTTGCAGAGGTGTGACATGTTTCATAAACTAAAAAATAGATGTGGTCAAATGTCTATAGATCTATTAAATTTTAATGGTCTCACAAATAGTACCTCAAGGCAAAACCGATCAGGTTTGAAAACCGGTTTGGTTGATACTCATAGACCAAATCGTTGCGAATATAAATATATTTCATCATTGGAGTAGCTAGTAACTTTTTAAAATATTTATAGTTAAAGTTTTATTGCCTGAAATAGAATTGCAGAACGTAATATCAATGACTGCAGTGGCACAGTTACAACGTGCTCGATTTGTACGACCTCTGACCTGCCGATACCTGCTCGAACTCGCTGCACTCCCAAAAAATAATACTTCTTCGATTTTGAAATTAAATATCTCCCTTATTCTTGTATCAGGAGGTTCCCAAGACATAAAAATAAACTTCACCTTTAACTAAACGAAGATGGAAACATCAGTCTCGAAGCACGTCAAAATAGACAGATTCACAAATCGAAGAAAAATAAATTCAGCCCACCGCCATCTCTAGAAACGAAAAAACAAAAATTCAATTTACATGAAACCTTACAATCTCTCACTACCACCTACCTTTACAAAATAAAAATAAAAAGTCCACCAAATAAAAATGCCAATGTCCAAGTCCCTAACGTTCACCGTATTAAAATTCGGCAACGGTCGTCCCGAATCGGGAAATAATAGCACTTGTCTCCGCAAAAGGAATAAAGACGGTAGAAAGGAAGACTTAAATCCGAACAGGTGAAAGAGAGGATCGAATTTGCCTAAAGTCATTGCGCCCTCACCGTCTCCACATGGGGTTGTCGGACCGTGGGTAAAACCGAGCCGATTGAGTCGGGGGTGGGGTATTAACATTGAATGCCGATGCGACGTTAGAGTATAGAAGTCAGGTACGAGTTTGCAGCATGCATTAAACATCTGCCATATAGCCGGACAATTCTGAATTATACATCCGTGGCAAGATAGTCGGCTGAGTGGCCGCGGAATTGTTCCACTATTTCTTTGCCGGCAATCGAAGCTGTCCCGCTGCGTGATAACGCTACTTTCTGCTGAGATCGAGCCACCAACCTCGAGCGTTCGGCGTTTCTTACTCTCCAGAGATTAGATCGGAGTCGGTAGGTCACGTCGGATGAAAGGAAAAAAAAGATCGACATGGGAAAAGTATGTCGTGTCGTGTCTGCACTCCTACGGTGCATCGTTCGCACCGTTGCGAAACGGCCTGACGGTTTAAGAGCGATGCTTGTCGATGGTAATTGTTTTTCACATATTTGGAAAACTTTCTTGGGTTGGGTCGACGAGTTTTTCTAACTTTGCAAAATGGTATGTGGGTGTTTGGATGTTGGAGATTGGAAGGGTACTTGGATTAGGAGGATTTTTATATTATTAATTATTTGTAACGTTTATCGTTCTTCTTGAAATTTCAATTTAACAGTAAATTTACCAAGGTAATCTAAATGACTGGTTATCAATTATTTCTAAAGTATTTGTTCAGTGTATCTATATATGGTGGGCATAACACAGATAGATTTAATGTTAAAATTGCAGTAGAGAATAAAAATATTACAGAGAGTAATTATCACTAGTATGCAATTTCAAACCGACGATAAATCACAAGATGTTCATATCTAAAAGAAGAAAACAGCTAGTATAATAATTATACTTCTGCTAGAATCCTGCTAAAATTGGACACAATTATTATCTTCACCATCGGCAATATTTAATTTCCTATACAATCCACCTCTCATCCTGCAGTGACCACACCTAAATAGCGAATCCTCACCAACACAAAACCCCATCACGTTTCTATAATCCTCGAAAACCGCAACTACCCACTTACATCCCGAGTATACTTCTACATCGAACAATAAAGAAATTAACCTGACCAATTTCGAATTCGTAACCCACTTCTCGATGGTTATCGCAGCGTAGACGAAGGAAGAAGGTATAACGGGGGTATCCTGCAGGTGCAACAGACATCCTACGCCCTTAGGTGTGTAGTCTCGTAGATGCATCTCGAAGAAATCAAATAAAAAGGTCCCGACGCCTACGGTTCTGGCCCATCGGACCTCGAGATCTGCCGACCGGCAGAAAGTCGAGCTTTCGACAAGACAATCGTATACCTCGGGTCCGCCGATTGCCTCTATACCTCGCATGCACCACGAATACGAATGCACAGTTGGAGGTGCGTAAGGCAGGAATTCGCATTCCTGGCCATATTCGGCTCTCACCGACCCCTCGTGTCGCCTCCTAACTCTTTCAGGACCTGGCAACCGCCAGGACACGTGGGGTTACTGTATTTATGTCCCCCGGGTTCCTGCTCACTCTCTGACTTAAGTAGTTAGAACTTACGAAAGCTCGTATTTGGCGTTTCTCGTTGACTTCAATAGTTCGTTTCTCTTGTCTTGACTTTAAGCTGGCGGAGATATTTTAGGTTGATGTTTAACGGTAAAACTATCAGTTATTATTTATTGAATTTTCTCGGTTCACTTCAATAGTTCGTTTCTCTTGTCTTGACTTTAAGCTGGTGGAGATATTTTAGATTGATGTTAACGGTGAAACTACCGGCTATTATTTATTTAGTATTTATATTTGTATCATTATATTTAGAAAAAGAGAATAAAATGTAAATATGATTAATTGAATAATTTAAGTACTATGAGATAGAAGTGGAATATTTACTGCATGTCACCCTTATCAATTTGGGGAATTTTTTAAGCTTTTGGAAGATTCAAAATTTCCTATTCTAATTATAGCATGACGAGTGTCTCTTGTTGTAGGACGGAGGTTAATATTTTTTTTTTATTAACTTACCTTAGACATGGAAGCACCCAGGCCAGCCTGACACGAGCCCTGTCTGTGGTATCCCCAGTACCCTGAAACGGAAACAAGCAATTATACCGGGTCGTCCTTCGGTATTCCGAACAGAGACGTCATATCTCGGTCGTTTCGTTTGACCGAACCCTTGCCCACCTAACGGGTGCCCTCGATAATTGAGGACGTTCCTAGAATTGACTCTTATCTTCGTTACAATTCAACGCGTAATTAAATGCAATAAAGAAACAAGGGCCTCAATAAACGTGAATTGAAATGATTGTGCGCGTGATTAAATCTCGTTTAGTGCGTGTCAGCCTGATTTAAATATGAAAATAATCGCATTTTTAGTGGTAGACAAATCGTACGTCTTCATTTTTAATTATAACAACACTATGATTGAAATAAAATAGATCTTTTGGAGTAAGTCTACTTGGACTCCTCAAAGTAGAATTTTTGAAAATTATTTGGAAATCTAGTTTCTTGGTCTTTTTCTTTAATGCAGGCAATTAATTTCATATCAAGCGTATTGATTTGTGTCTATTGTACTTATCGGTAAGCCCACATATTTTATTTTAGTATATCTTATATAAGAAAAAAAAATGAAAATTTTATGTACACCCCGAGAAATTGAATAGCGAGGCTCCAAAAATGTTGTCCTACCTCTAACTAAACTAGGGATGTTTATACAAATTTGAAGTTTAATGAATGTTACTAATTAAGAAGAATCCATAGAGAACTCTTTCTCTCGCTAAATGCTACAACAAACACAGTATCTCAGATATTCCAAATATTTCTTCGCATTACTTACTTCTTATGTATTTTACCACTGTTAATTATGCCATAAATGCATAAGTAATCACAGTACAATCATAACAAAGCCTCCAAGTATTCCAAAGCAATGTCCAGAATTCCAACAATCCAAAATCACCAACTACTCATCAAATTCGCTAAATCTTTTCTTTTAAAAACTGAATTCCACGAGTATCACGATTCGATTCTCGGACTTGAAAGTGCATCGTAAAATTCTCCATCCTAGTTGCAATGGAATTCGAAACGATAGGCCGTGCAACTCGCATCTCGCTTTAAGGAGGGTGAAACATTTCGCAGAGGTCGTGTGGCACGTTATCGAGTAGGAAGTCAAGTGGATGCCGCTTTAAAGGCCCACTGCACGCACTCACGTACACGTCCATGGAATACGTACACGCGTCATTAATCCCGGATCGATCTTCCACCGTGACGCCTTCGCGATTCGTTTTCCTCGCTCGATTCGCGGATCGGCAGATCGAGCGATTCGTTCCTCGGTTTCCCGTTTCCCCCTTCGCAGTCTTCTGGGAAAGTAGCGCTTGCTGTTTCCAATAGGCAAGTTTACGTATGTAACTTGGACATCATTGATCGTTAATCGAAATTTTGCAAATGTTTCAAATTATTAAATGTTATTCCATAATGTAATTGAATTTTTGCACTTGTAATAGGTAAATTGATTTGAGCTATTTATAGAATTTTGTTGAAGCTCTTTGAGTTTCTTTGAGTTTTGCATTACATATTTTTTTAACCTCTACAATTTGTTATCGTATATAGCTACGCTGCAGTTCTGAATTTAATTGTTAAAATAAAAATTGGTCAGTGATACTTTATATACCATATAGCTTAAAAGAATATTTAGATTATAGAAATTATATTATTGGCATTGCGTTTTATTAACATTTTTAATTTGATAGGTTTTGCAACGTTTGAATATTTCCTATTTCATTTATCTCATTACAAATGTTAGTTATTATTATATGGCAAGGGGTAATTATATTTTGTATATTTGTTGCAGCAAGTGTTAAGATTAGTATGGCAAGTAATTTAGAAATTTTGACAATCCAATTGTGTCTAATCTGTAGCTGCATTGCGAATCGAACAAATACATTTTGAAGATTTCAGTAATTTATTTTTTCAAGGAGTGAAAGGTACCCTTTGACATTCGAATTTCGTCAGCTACCCCAAACAGGAATTTATGACGCCCTCAGAAAGTTGCACGTTTCAGAAGTCTTCAGAGATCTCAGATAGGAAAACATTCTTCAGAGGGAAGGAACTCGGAAAACAGTGGGCTGATATACGTGCTCGTTAACTAGATAAAGCGGTAATAATTTTCAGTGCAACTCAGTGCAACAGAGATACGACAGAAATCTTTAAGTTTCTTTCCCCTCAAAAGTATCTACTACAACCTAACTCTGACGAATCGATATTTAACCGTTCGATAAGCAAACTACGATAGTCAAAAGTTCTCATTTCATTTCAATCCTCTAATAAATAATTCATCCTAGATAACTCCTTTTCTATTATCATTATTATTTACAATAGGCCATAACCGCTTCGTCTTCTTCTCATAATAGATATGTCTACAGTTTCCCGGTAGATTGCCAGTTTCTACTAATTTTTCACCCCTTTTTTCTTTTTCTCCCATAAACCAGTTTAAACGACGCATCCGTGGTATAATTTACGAGTTTGACAGATCGTTTTATCCGCGACAGATTCTGTTTCACGTGCTCGAGTGGCAATTATGTGCCATCGAGAAAAAGGGAGGGTTATTATAGCCGTTTTTCCAGTAATTCTCTCTTTCCGCCTCGTAATTCCGTCGGCAGGAATGGCCTTTTGAAATTGCAGCGATATCCGCGTTTCTCGGCTGTCGTGGGGTTGCAATTCTATATCGTTTCGAGGTACAGTAAAAATTGCAAGAACGACAATACCAGGTAGAGCAAAAAGAGCAAACATGATGATACAAGGTAAAATAAAAATTGTAAAAGTAACAATACAAGTTGGAGGAAAAAGTCTAAAGAATGATGACAAAACCCAGAGTAATAATTGTTAAAATAACAATGCGACCTTAAAAAAGCACAATGCAAGGTCAAATAAAAGTTATAAAGATTATAATGCACAGGAAAGGAAAAATTGTAAAAGTAATAGCACGGCAGGAGCATTATCAACGATTCTCATTAATTATTTTATGAGAATCAGCACAAGTAGTCAGTTTTTAAAATAAGTATATGAAAAGTATTATATTTAACATATTTCTCGATTCTATATTCCATTACCAGCGACTGGAACTGTTGGTGATGTAAATTACTAAGTTTTAAATCTACTAATCCGCAAACGCAGTTGAAAATATAAATAATCATTTTGATGTAGAAGTATCTTTTATATTTTTGTATAAACATTTATATATATTTGGGAGATCCTACTTGCTGAAAGTCCGGCAGCAAACTGAAGATACAATTGCCGCGAAAGGAGTTTAGAAAGGGTTCCTACTCAGGAAGCGAGGCGCGCAGGAAGTAAGAGAGACCGTTCAGAGAAAGAGGAGGTTTTGGTTTCGTTTCACGTGCCAGCCACTTTATCGTGTAGTCTCGGATCGTACGGAAGTTCTTTTACGTCGATGCTCAACGTCCATCCTCGTACATCACCGTACACGATGAGAATGCAGAAATGTTTCTTTTTCGGTATATTTTTTTCGAAAATTTACTTCAACAAATCCACATACGATTGACATTTAAAACAAAGTTGAAAGAAAGATCGATCTCCCTTTCCCATAAGGGGAAACGTCTCTTAAAAATTGCACACTGAAACTTCAAACATCTTTTCTTCCTCAAACTTCACACGACTTACATACAGTTGCTATTTCTAATTTCCATCCTGTTGTAATTAAAATCTCATTTAATTAAAGGAGAATTTTGAATCAATAAATTCTATAATATTGAATACGTCAATCTGAACGAAATCATGTTCACGGAAAATTAATATGACGAATTTACAAGTGTAACTATAAATGTAACTGCCACCGGAAAGATTAATCTCATGTCTGACACTTGGCATTAGCGTCAATATGACCAGCATACTCGTCAAAGCTACGGCAACATAATCACGACGAGTTGTTACCATTAACCGACAATCAGGCATTATCAGACAATGGAAGCAACAAAAGTATATATTCAAGTCGGTGGCAGATTCTACATTAACTTGTCAAGGTTACGTCGACATCACTATAATTACTTGCCACCATTAACGAGTTACGAATTATCAGTGTCGAGAAAGAAAGAGGTTCGGCGGAGTCACTGTGCAATTGTGACCGTTTTATGGCTTTGAGATCATTCGAGAGAATGCAATCGGGTTCTCCGAATTAATTGCAGAAATAATTATAATAAAGTCATGGAAGATTTTTCTGCAATGCTAACTGAATGCAAGCCGTGTATTTTTGTAATGTATAAGTAGCTTTGCGATTATTAAAAATAGCAATTTTTGATGGACACAAGAAATTATTTATGCTGATAAAAATATAAGTATCTAAGATAGCAAGTGTAAGTAAATCTTGAAAATGGAAACTCTAAATATCTCGATTTCAAAAGAACGTGATTTATGTCACTTTCAAAATAAATGGATAAGAGAGATTTTAGAGGGGTTGTAAAATAAATATTCTACTATGTTGTTAAAAATTGACCTAGAAAGTAGAATCGATTATAAGTTAGAAGCTACCAGAAGAGGAACAATGGGAGATCACGATGATTTCTATTCGGAGGTTACACTCTCCTCGACAGTGTTCCTCTTCTTTGTCCTGATTTTATTGCACGATAAATCGAACTTTCTATATGAATCAAATAGAGCATTTCAATTAAAATTCACAATGAAATAGTACAATATACAAGGATTATTACAGTTCTAGAAACTTCAATAGCGCAGATGTACAAATCCATTACAATTAAATATACTGAAAAAGTACTTTGTAAAAAAAGAAATCAAGCTGCGAAAAATACAATCAGTTAAATAATTTGGAGTATAAGATAGTCATGAAATATTTCCTACATGCCACCCCTATCAATGAGGAAAAGTAAAAAAAAATGGCAACCGATAATTTCCATCAGCTCAGTAGTTTTAACACTAGATTTACGGAGCCAATTTGGCTCACCCAAAATTTGATTACTATATGTATAATACATTGATTGTTTAATTTTTTAATAATGAATTTTTCATTTAATTTGATTTGGAACTATTTTCTTTACAAAAGACTTCAATTTTCTTGTATGAGTCAAATTGGCTCACTTCAGAAAAATAGGTGTATTAACATCCGTAAATCTAGTGTTAACGTTAAAAAATCCAATCAAAGCGATCTCGATCTTCAAAGTTCGACAGGCTCCGAACCAGCGACATTTAACAAGAGAACCCATACAGGCGAGATGCAATGCGTGGCTGCGTTGCAGGCCAGTAAGAAAACGGTGCATGTATGGGAGAATATCCGGTGGGCTCTGGCCGTGCCTCCTTCACATGCTCACGTACGTACATACGTTATGAGGACGACGTAGGGACCCCGACGGGCGATCGGTCACTTTAGACGAGCTGCCAGTCACGCAATTACATCAATCGGCCGTCGACGACGATCCGAGTCGAACGACTCGAGAGAAAGAGAGGAAAAAAAGGAGATATAAAGCGCGCCGTCGAGCGGCGCCGACGTTTCTTCGCGTGCATGCGAATGCACTTTCTGTCGCGGTGACTACTTTTCAGGTAGCTAAGTTTCTCGTCGGCAGGTTCAGACGATTTGATTTCTGCCCAAAGAAATTGGACATTGAAAATATAAGTCGTGTTGAATGATTTGAAAACTTGAGAGAGTCGTATCATTATGTTTGATGGTAGAATTATGGGGTGTTAAATAAATTGTATTTAATTATGATAAATAAGTACTTTGGAAGAGGAGAAATCGTCTGTTAAATGGAATGAGTTAACCTTTTGACCTGTAGTAACGAGTGACGATCGTGATGGAGTAAATGGCATAGGAAATTTTGAAGCTTTCAAGAAAGCATTAAATGGGAAATGTCATTGGGTCACGTCACGGTCAAATTACTTGTGTGCTATTAAATTATTTGGTAGAATAGAAATCAGCGAGGAATTTTTATTTTAGGAATTACTTTTGCGTTCTGGCACATCCCGTGATGAAAGAAATCGTAGGGAAAGAGTTAAATAATTTTTTCAAAGATAAGCTCATCAATAAATTAAGGAAATTAACAAATTTGTATATCGGTCATTTTGGTTGGTGATAATTTTAGTATTAACGAAGGACTAAGAAAGTAGAGAAAAAGTCAAAAATTGACTGTGTAAGTAACTAGGGGAATGCTATGGGGGTGCAGGCGATTTAGCGAATTAAGTGTTTTTTAAATGTCTTGTTTCGATACCTTTAGACAATGAGATTGTTTTGTGATGAGTTGTTAAGGCTCTTTAAATAGTGAAGTAACAAAGGGCGTGTTCGATTATGTGATATTGTCGCTGGTCGATCTATTTATAATCCGTCGTGTCTCGATGCTTTGCGAGGGTGCTATTCTTGTCAGTTAGAGAGTGCTCTGCATTCGAACTTGGTCTGTGACTTGCTACAACCCTAAGAGAAACATTTTCGTTCGAGAAATGATGGAAACTGAAAACCAGATTGCCAAATAAATATTCTCGATAAATGTTCTAGACATGTCACGTTTATTCATTGAATATACTTGGCAACCCTGAAAATTATAAAATAGTCATAGTAATTAAAACTAAAATTTAGAAAGGAAGAAAAAATGCTAAAATTGATCCTTTGGTGAATGAACAAGTTTAGGATATTTTTTTACACTCAAATTTTCAATTCTAGGTTTTAGTAATTTAAGATTTATTAAGGATTGACTGGGTTGAAAAATTTACATTGCAGTATTGTTCATTAATTGACATTAAAGTTGATCTAATAATTGAGAGAAATCGGAACAACACGGCCGAAGTGTTTGCGTTATGTATGCTATCCTTAATCGAGTTACATGGAATGAATGAAGCTACTGTAATTCTGATTCTTTGTAAATCTGTGTGCACGTCGGTGAGCGATTATGCATCCTTCACCGAACCTATTTTTCTCTTTGAACAAATACAAAGATCATTTTAATTCATTAAAATCAATTACCTTCAAATATATTTATCATATTAAAGTGCTCTAAATTTACTAATTACATAAAATGTAAATCTCTAAACTTAACATTCAAAAATTGAAGCAGAAACAAACGTAGTCGTCTAATTAGGGAATTAATAAATCAATCAAAATATAGATTGAAGGAAATTTGAGAAAAATTAATCAACCGATTGAACGTAGATGAACTATTGACATGATATCGCTCTTTGAGACAACTTGTTCTTACAATTAGTGCATTTAGATAATACTCAATAATCGAGCACAGTGGAGTTCTAAGTGGCAAAAATGAAGTAGCAGTAATAACCACTGAAATTACATAAAAAAAATGGAGAAGTAGAAGAAAAAGAAAGTATCATTTTAATCGCCCTTCAAAAACTTTCAGTGATCAAATAAAACACTACTGAATTTCGACTTGAAATAGAAACGTCGAGCAAATTGCAAAGAAAGAACAACAACAATTGGTGCAACAAGTAATAACGATTCACTTTAATGAATTTGTGACGAGAAGAGATAAAACTGAAACACGGTAGATCGGTAACGCGATCGTAATTCAAGGAGGATCAAGTGCTAATTGGCCTCGTTAGAACGATGCCGAGTTAGGGCCTTAGACAATGGCGCCTTCTAATTAGAATTTTTTCTTTCAGATCCCCTCGGCCACTTTGACGAGTGGGCGGCTTTCATCGAGGAATGCACTTATTCGCCGTTGTTACTTTCTTTCAGCTTGACGTTGCATTCGCCGGTTGCATTGACTCAAAATTACGATTGCATTCGACTCTCAACAGGGAGGACAAGTATTTCGGTCGACGATGGCGTCGTACAGTACGTCGTTAATATTTTCATTTTGGAGCACGTTGTCAACAGTGATTTCACAAGGAATTTTTAGAAATTACATTACTCCTTTGCCCTTTCGCACTCAATAGTGTCACGTCAGAATTTCCACTGGGAGACATATAAAAAAAATCTTTGTTAGCATTAAATTAATTTAAAAATTTAAAATGAAACATCTGCCACTCTAAAATATCCGACAGCCTATGAAAACCACTTGTCTTCCTGCATCTCAGTTTTACCATCTAGTGCAAAATACTGATTTTATAATTATATCATAAAATTTCACATTTGAATTGCTAAATTTAAAAATTTTTAAATTATCGATTTTCGAGACATCGATTATCGATTTTCGAGATATCGATTATCGAGACATCGAATATCGATCTGCGAGATATCGATTATCGATCTTCGAGATATCGAATATCGATTTCCGAGATATCGATCATCGATTATCGAGATATCGAAAGTCGACATCTGGCAAATTATTTATTTATTATTATTTTTTGTGGGCTAAAGCCCTTTAATATACAAACTATTACATTTAATCGTATCCGTATTTCTTTTGCCTAGCCAAGTTACAGTTGTTGAATTATACGAAGACGTAAGGACACCGGCAGATAGGAGCGAACGTGACAGTACGTTCCAGAAAAGGCGACGATAAGCACGCTTACAGGAGGCTAAAGAACGACACGAACTATAACAGCAGGAAAACATCGTTGGAAAGCAGTTACAAAAGATTGCTGCTTGGTGAAAGAACGATGTAACGCTGAAAAAGCGCGCTACGATTCTCGAGAAAAGCGGTGGCAAACGTTGCTTCGCTTCGCTCGTAACAAATTGTTTAATTGCTCGGTCGTCGCGGAATTTCTGGACGATGAGCTCACACGTTCACTGTGCTGTCTGTTTCCGCGTGGATTTCTGCCTTTTTTTCATGGATAGCATTGATATTTATCTGAATCGGTGCCAAGAAACGTGAATGTAATGTTCTCTAATAAAAGATGACGACCGTCTAGTCTCGGGATGGTTTCATGGAAGCTGAGCTTTAAACGTGAAAATATAAACGATGAGATGGATGAAAAACAGTTTCGTTGCTGGTGAAACGAAATATAGGACGATGGTGTTTAAAAATGGAATTGTATTGAGATAAATATTTTGCGGAGTTGATGCATTTCGTTGTTGAAGTTTGATGGAAAAAGATTCTATTATTTTAATGATTGTTTCTCATATTTTTTTCTATAAAAAGTACAACTCGGTTTCAACATATAAAAGGAACTATTGAGAATTATCTGAAGGAGTCGAGTAATCAGATAGACTTTCAAAGTATTCGAAAAATGTGGAAGTTACCGCAGAACACAAGTAGAAAATTTTTGAAATGTTCAGTCAAAGCGACTTGCATTAATGATAACCAACAGATACGGTAAAAGTGCAGTTCTTTGGAAGGAATTTTATCTTTGAGGAACGATGAATGTTATCGCACTGACAAAGATGTAGATGCATTTAGTTTCCTAATTATCTATCACACATCACGAAGAATATGCTAAATTTATTTATTATCTGTAGCAAATTCTACAAAATTATTACCATCAATAATTAATCACTCCTAATCAGCATTTGCAATGATCGATGTGTTTTTCTTATCATCCTATATCATTAAATCTTCAAGTCAATATTATACTAATAAATTCAAAATTATTCCCGGATTTTCATTCCACATTTAATTATACAATGGTCCATACCATAATTTATCACAGCTACCATTAACACTAACCATACCATACCCAGACAAATTCCGGTATAATTGATGTTAACAAAACACAACCTTTCCTTCATCCATCTCAACCAGATTGTTCTCTCTAAACCTGCGAACTTTAAGATAACACCAATCGAAGAAAAAAAAACACAAGAATGACATGCCGTCAGAGATTCTTTCCGTTCTAAATCAGCATGAAACAGACGGTCAGTTTCCCGTTCTGGCGAAAGTCGATATGTCTTTAAAACTTAAAACTTAAGGCAGACCTACATGGACGGCAGGAAATATCCTGTTACGAAGCGTATTTATGGTGGCTATACTCGGAGGACACGGCCACATGTCGCGACCGATCCTTGTTGTCCTCGCGAGAAATTCGTCCCATGGGATTCTTTAAAGGACGAACGGTTTACCTCTCGAAAAGCAAATGTGCTACCCTCGAAAGACACCGGGGAAGACGACTCGGTAGTCCTCCACTCGAATGAGAGAAGCTGTTTACAACTGTTTATAGCACTCTGCATGAGTGTAGGCAGTTACAAAAGTCTTTCCTTTCCTTCTTCATTTTTTTTTCCTTCTTCCTTCCATTTTTCTTGCCGTTTTTTTTGCTACTGTTTCTTTCCTTCTTTCGTAAACCGAGCTAAGTTGGGAACCAGAACGCGACGTATACTATAAATCCTGAGGACTTTGTCGTTCGATTCGAGTGCCAACACGACGTGCAGGAAACTGGGAAGCCAAAATTGAAAATGTATGTTTGTTGTGGGGTACATCGCAGCGATACGGAGGAAGTACGGTTTTTGGATGGTGCTCGAAATACTTGACTTGTTTTTGTGGTATTTATGGTATTACTTTTGTCGTTTGTTTATCGTAAAAAGAGTTTTTGCTACTACAATTTCTTTTGTGGCTGAATACGTGATAACTTCGAATTAATTGGTGAAATACAAATTTACTAAGGTGATAGTACTAGTATAGAAATAATTGGTCGACTCATGGCCAACTAATACTTTTAATTCGACGATGAAGAACAATTTTTTGATTGAAATAAGCCAAAAAATGTAGTTGTAGAAGATTAAATATTTGGAATAAACGAAAATAAATATGTTTGTAAAACTTGATACAAATTGAATTAAAATTTGTATTAATTCAGATTTTAGAGGAAAGAATGATTTCCCCATAGTAACTTTTCCATTCAAGAACCCTACAATTTCACAATAAAACCTCACCCAAGTTTTTCATTTTTACAAATCTATTTAATTTTTTAGCAAAGACACTTACTCGTTCGACAAGGGGAGAATTCCTGCGACTCGTTGAAATTGTTGCCGACGACCCAACAGGTGCCGACTGGTTCCCTTCGATTTCCGACTGTCGATTCTTTGCTCCATCGGTTGTCATCAGGATCGTACTTCTGCTGGGAAACGGAAAACCAGATGTACCTGGGGGCGCAAGCCTGGAAACATTAAACACGCACAGTTAACGACGTTTCACCTCCGTCTTGTGTGCCTTGGTGCTATTAATGACTCCTCCGTTGCAATTAGACCTAACGACCGGCTCCGGCTGACTCGTTGAGTGCATTTTGTTACGATTAGGTACCGGATGAAGTTCAACGTGTAACCGGTCAAATTTGAGGGCATAGTTCACGCTTCACGATCTTTTTTTATGTTTTCAATAATTAGTAATTTCTCCAGAAGACTGTTATAAAATTGATAAGCATTTTGTACTTGTAAAAAAATGAGCGAAAGTACCATTTTTAATATAGTTATTATTACAGTTATATTTAAGATTTATGGAATTGTATAAAAAGGAAGTAATAAATATATAGATTTTACAGCATAGATTTGTTTTCTAATTTTTCCTCTAACCCTACTCCTAGACTGGTATACTAGTCCTTAAGTGCTCATAAATACTTAGAATACTGCAGCAAATCAATTCAGTTTAAAATTCTTTTGGAAATAAGGGATTATAATTATTATTGATAGATTATTAAATATATTTATATCGATTCCATATCGAATCGATATTCTTGTTACAAAAGTATTCGCAAAAGCAGAGATCCCGTTCGATATACCTGCAAAACACCTCGATCTGTTATTGTATGAGATGCCTTTTACCACGAGTGACAATGAGTAAGATTACGTAAGAGCCGCATTTAGATATGCGTTATGACTACTTCCGTGTGTTGACGAATATTTAAACAGCTACTTGTAAAGATCGCGCAGATTAACTGTGTTTCATTCGTTTCTCATGCTCTTCGATTTGTAAGCCTTCCAGTATCGCTAATGGCTACGCAGACTTTTGTGTCATTGTTAAAAATACATTTTCAAACGATATCTCATTTATTATCCACTGTTATACCTAATATTATTATAAAAATGGCAATGTTTCTCGCAAACGACGAACTACACAGCGCAATGTGGACGGTGAAACCTAACGATCACGTCATCACCGTTTTACGAGATGATCGTAACATTCAGTGGCACATATTTTTGGCAATATAAAGGGGTTATCATCGTTTCTACCATTTGCTCCATCCCAATCCTGGGACAAGGTTCTCTCACGCACAATAATCGTCGCATTACGTCAATCATCTGTACTTGACCAGTGAAGTAGTAGCAGCTGATGACCTTAATAACACGTCGTACGTGAGCATAAATATATAACGACGCACTTTGTGTCTCATCGGTCAGAATTGCATCTAAGGATTTCCTTGAAACTCGTTACGTGTAACCTCGTTATAGAACATCGTACATAAACCTCAACATGGGATAAATGCACACCGAGACTGAATGTCATAGAGATTTGACCATAATGGATGAGAATTTAGAATGATTTTGATGAAACATTTACTGGCTGACATGGTGGATTTTGAGTTAAATGTGTTGGACTATGGTGAAGATACAGGGTCTAAATCGCAGATATTAAAACGTGGAAAGTATTAAGGAATGATCAAAATTCTAATTTTTAATTTAATTAAATTATTTGTCACTTCTGACAGGTTTTTCATAAATTGAATATATCATAGTCTGAGTGCTTTAATATCCGCAAAGATTACACTTTTTGTAAAATAACTGAAAAAAGACAGCTCCTAATCGAAACAAATTAAACATTTATAAAACCATTCATCTTGCTCACAAACACTTCATACACAAACCGTCGCGTCACTGTCACCTGACACTAATTTTACCTTCAAAATCTTTCCAATTAATTTCACAATTTGTCATAAATCTTATTCAAGACTATAATTTACAAATCGAAAAGGTATGAAACTGTAAAGTTCCGTACACGCCACACACCAGCAAGAAAAATCGACGTATCTTTCGCACGGTGGGTTAAACCAAACCCGAAAGGACGAGTAGGGTCTTAAGTGCGGTTATATGCAGATTCAGCGAGAAAACAAACGCATCGTATCGTTGCAGATGTGCCTGCTAACATTTTAATCGGTTTTCAAGGTTATCGTGTGTAAACGAGCCCTAACGAGGCGAACGCTGATTCCGCATGCATGAGGATCGTGTGTTGCGGTGCATCTCGGCTGGTGCACGCAACAGTACACTATTAATTGCGAGCCAATTAAGGCACGTTACAACGTTACATCGTTACACCGCGCAAATCCACCGTCCTTCGACGTTGCACGAACGTTAATCCAAAATTAAACGATCGCAAGAGCAGGTATCTTCGATTAAGTCCTTCGGAGTGGAAAGGTCGTCGGACTTACGACAATGATTTTCTAATTATTTCATATCTGTTGGGTCGATGTTTAAATATGCAAGTGAATTCTATATTTTTCCATTTAGTTCTACGTCTTGATTAGATCAAGAGATGTCTGCATTAACCCGTTGAGGACGACGGACGCATATATGCGGCCTGAGAAAAAATTTGATTATAGTTTATCGGTGCACATATTCACGGTGAGAATTGAAAAACTGAAATGCAACGTTGAAATATTATCAGACAAATAGTAAATTTCAACTTCTATACATTAACAGTCTCACTTTCCAATAAAAAAATGGTTTTTCATCTCCAAATAAATAATTCTTTCTCAATATTCAAAAATGTCTCCGTCCGCAAAGGGTTAAATGTTTAAGAGCGTAGAAAATTTTTCAAAGAAAAGCCGAGGTACTGCTTGGGCAGCGAGTTAATTGAACGAAATGAACGTAAATACTTGACGTTCATCCTCCAACGAGGAAGAGAGGAGCTTCAGAAATGGAGAGCGAAAAAAAAGAAGAGTGTACGTCGAACCAGCGCAATTTATCCATTGCGCCAGTTGAGCTCAATAGCTCAAGAATCACCGCCGGGAAAGGCGTATGAGAGACTTTTCGAGTGAAAAGGGTTCCGGACCCTTTGGCAACTATTGTCATGGTTAATAAATTCGTTCGTGTTTCTCCGAGCAGAAACTCGTCTGTTTTATATCGAACATCTTTGGTGAAATAAATTTCTCTGTAATTTCTTGCAAGCTATTCGAATGTTTTTCTTAATATACAACATTTAAGTCTTATAGTTTCTCATTCTTAGTTAATTTCTTAAGGTTTATAAAACTCCTTGGTATAAAAAGTAATTTAAAAACTGTAATGTTTCTATGAATTAACTAAATTAATTTAATTAACAACTTAACTGAATAATTTAACTAAACGCAATTTGAAGAACATATAATTTAAATGTTCAACTAATAAATTTAGATAGATTTAGGTCATTAATAGAAGTTGTTAAAATTAACACAAAGGTAGAAAATACAACTAAATTGACCATATAATACACAGTAACTGCTAATTTAAAAAAAAGCCAAGCATTTGTAATTTCTATCATCTCATGTATGAAATATGTCTTTCAGTTCCTTCCTACCAGTATGCAAATGTTCAGAAAAAAGTGCATTGCATCCGAAAATGCATGCAAGGAGGAGCTGCACCATTAAATCCCTTCTAAGCGCCTATTACGTGTCTTCTTTCCATCACCGCACAGTAGATAATGCAAATAGTTGGACGAAACAGTTTGTATAAATGTATATAACTTTCTAAACGACCCTCTAATTTCTCAAAGAAGAAAAGATAAAAGTAAATCAAATTATTCGCTATTGAAGTTGTAACAGCCCCAACAGAACCATGAAAAAGTACAAGAATAAGTTTGGTCATTGAAAGTCTGAAATAAAGCTCGCCTTTGGCGAGGTCTTTCAATGCGCTTCGTTGAGAGAATCTGAGGAGGAAGGAGGACGTCGAGGAAGAATGTATGAAGAGGGAAGTCAGAATTATCACGAGAACAGCTGCTTGCGAATCGATCTCCTGGTAGAGTTGCTTCGAGTAAATCGATCTTGCACCTTGACACGAAACCAGATGTATCTCGATCGTGATACGCATTAAGGAATCGATGGTCGATCGATTTCTTACCGATTACACGGAACCCTTTCAAACTGAGTTACAACTGTTTCATTTTTGTTACTTGAATGTATATACACGAAACTTTTGTTGCTTGCTAAAGTAATCAGACTTTTAAGACTTTGTAATATAATTTTTTTCAACTTTCATACTTCAAAAATTAAATGGGCGAGAAATTTCAACGTGCTACGGTTATTTGAAATCTTCAAGTTATTGAAATCTCACTTCACATGTCTAAATAAAAATATATTTACTTATTGACATAAAACTATATTTTAAATTCTACTAAATTTACTACATTCTTGACGTACTTTTCCATTCAAGTTAATTGTCTACTAATTTGGAATCTGAAAATATTTCTAAAGATCTCCGGCCGCCCGGAGCGATTGCAATGCCATGAAAAATGACAGTAGTAATTAAAATTAGTTCTGAAAAAATTAGAAATATAATTTAAAGTGCAAAGTATTGTGCTCCAGTAATTCTTCTCAGGCCAGTGCAGTTTTCACTATCCTCAATTGCTAATTGAGATCCTTCACAATATTTAAAAATCTTCTATTCTACTTCAAGTCAGAAAAAAGAATCATTAAATAGATTATGAACTTATACAGAATAAATTATGAATTAACGAACAAAACACAACTTCTATTTCTTTCATGATCCAAAGTATCGCCATTCTTGCAGACCATTTCGCGAATCGTACCCATAGGCGTGTCGTAATTTGCGCATCATCAAAGGGAGCCCGGAAGAATTTAAAGGCTTTCTAATGACACGTTTCCGACACGTTTCTTCGACAATAAGAAGACGAATCGCGATCGCCCAAGGCACCGAAAGTAACGTTCGTCTAATTGCGCGAAGGAGAAAGAGAAGAAAAAGGTGAACAGAGGAATAATGATAATTCGAACGGTGCTGCCTCGCTCGTATTCTTCTCCCGTGATTGCCCCGGTATCACAGTGCTCTCTTCATTAAAAGGACCACTCAGAGAAACTTAAATACGGCTAATGGCACGGTTCCTTTTAATGTCTTCACCCGACCACTTCGCGTCCTTTCAACGACCGTATCGTCTGGAGAACGATACGTTCCTTTTTGCGATCGGTATCGCCGTTCACGGTGAGAGATGAATTTTCAATTGACCCATTCGACGATTTCTCTATTGTTCAGCGACACGCTGTAAATGTTGATTGACAGATTTTGGACTTTTAATCGTTTGTGTTATTAATTCAAAGATGCTCAATTGATAATTTTCATTCTTCTTGAATAATTGCTGTGCAACTTTTAACTTGAATGTTACATTGTAAAAAGAGACGACAAAAAGATTCTTGGAACTGGTGAAGGTTATTTAATTGTTGATTTTGTAAGTGTTGCATTTAAAAATAGCTAATGGATTGCTTCACGATTGTTAATCCATCGCAAACAAAGACCATACTACTCAAAACTAAAAAATATAAATGAGAGAACGATACTTCAGCTATACTTTTATAGAAAGTAAAATCCTAAAGCCAATTAGGATAATTACTATTAATAACAGAACTATCAAGTCTGGTTTTTAATTTTGATAGATTAGACAGACCATAGAATTAATATTCCACGTCTATCTTCAAAGATAGAAATTCCTACTTGCAAACCTCTAGATTCCTTGTTCTCCAATGTATTTAGTTAATAAATTTAATTATAACTTCCATGCCAATAGTACTACGGTTAACATAATCACCGTATCCTCCTCACATAACTACAAAAAATTAATTAAGTCCAAGAATTCTTCGCAAGAAAGAATACCAAGCCCATCAACCACCCCAATTCCAACAACCCTTGATTTCATTACACTCTTTTATAAATGCTCTACCATCTTCAATTCCACATTCTTATCTCGTCGATGTTGCTCCAGCAACATTCGGCGTCCACGACTGAAAGTTTCGAGGCTTCCATTATGGGTGTCCGAAAATAAATCGGCGTCTTTCCATGGAAAGCGCAACGCCATGCCTCCGGTTCCGTGGGTGTAGGCTCTTTACGATTCCGCCGAACTTTACGACCGAACGACCATACGCAGGCCAACAAGACGATCGGCCTACCGTAAACTCTCTTTCTGTGCTTGACCTTTATTGTTCGGAAACGTGTAACGCACGTGTGCACGCAGGAAGTGCCCGTGCACCATGGAGAACGCTGACAAGTACCGGCGAGCATCCTATAATGGAAAGATCGTATCCCTCATGGGGAAACGGCACCGTAAATTAGAACAATGTACTACTATTTTATCGTTCAGCAATATTCCGTACGATGCTTAATGCAGTTTCATTGTAACCACCTGAGGGTGCGACTGTGAAATGAGATGAGGACGATGTTCAAGGGGTTTTAGGGTATATGCAGTTTTGGTGTGATTTGAAAATAAGGTAGGGTTGTTTTTTTCAGCCTCATTTGTATAGGGTGGTGTAGAAGATTTACTTTTTGCAATTGGTTTACAATTGAATTTGAATGATGTGGGTGAGAAATTGAAGAGAATTTTGAAATTTGAAGATGGTAATATTTTATTAGTAAAGTAGGGGAGGAATTATTGAATTTTCTAAGGTTGTAAGAGGCTTTTGAGGGTGTAGATGTAAAGTAGTAATTATTGTATGGATTCTCGACGAATTTACGGAATTTCTTGGTCACCTTGGTAGTCTGTGTTAAGGTTGAAACATGAAATAATTTTTTTTTTTAAATTATGTCAAAGTCACCCAGTAACCATAAAATAAAGAGATTTCTGGCCGTTCGAGGGTCTTGGTAATATATTGAATTTTTATCGAGAACCTTCTGATTTTTTTATACGTCGATAAATTTCGAGGGAGAGAAAAGGTGGAGGAGGGTTGACGTATCGGTTACGCACGCAGCAACGGGGGAAACGTAAGTTATTTTCGGGCGTGAATGAGGTCATCTTGGGTCGACTGCACCCAGAACTAACTCGCCGGCATAGATAGCCCGTATTTCAGGGGAGTCGATATGAAAGGGTTGAGTTTTCGTGGAATCGACAATATTTTTCAGCGAACACCACGACGTCTCGCTTTCTTCCAAGGTGTCTCGCTATTTTCAAGTAGAAAGTAGAACGACGTGGAAATTTGCTCTTAAATGCACCTCCAATTGAGGGTATCAGTTTTGGTAATACGAGGTTTTACGACACTTTCGAAAGTACTTTTTGATTTACTGAGTAACTGTACTTCTTGAGGGACTATCAACGTCGTGAAATTTTATGTAATAATTATGGAGCGCAATTTAGAGTGATTTCTTATGGGGCGATTGAGCTGTAATTTAATAATTTTCTATTGAATTAACACTAATTCCACCAAAACCTATCAAAAGACCGTTTCCAATTTTTTTTCTCAAAATTATTTAAATTGGTAGGGTAGCCGCGAAGTAAACATTCCACTTCTATGTTATAAAATATAAATTAATTAATTCATTCATCTTTTCCACCTCTTCATTTCTCTTTTTCCTTTTAAGTATAAATTTTCTTTTTAAGTAGTTTTAGTGTTAATTTCTATGGATTCAATTTCTCATTTTTTACTCTCCATTTTAGAAACTTTAGATGCATAATTCAGTAAGGTCTACTAAAATATGAAAAGGATAATTGGACCGTTTATTTTGAAAGTGGTGTAAGTCCATTTTCTCTTGTTTCGAGATATTTAAAGGTTAGCATATCTGTCAATTTAAAAATATTGGTTAAGTATGACAAATCTGATAATGTTTCTATCAATTTATCAATATCTAATTTGATTATACAAATTTCTTTTAGGCGAATTTAACTAAAATTATGTATATTTACAGGCTGCAAATGGACTTACACCACTTTCAAAATAAACGGTCCAATTATCTAATTTATTAGAAAAAAAAGTTTGTCAACCCCTGCTATAGGATATCACCTGGAGGCCACATAAAATATTTTTGCAAAGCTCTGTACGTGTCTTACTGAAGGCAGAAGCTGATTTTAACGGGACGAAATGGCCTGATAATGGCTGCTCGTAAAACTTCATGCACTCATCCCCCGTAACAAACTCCGGGACATTTTATTTATCTCGAATTAAATTAATGACACCACCAAACCTGACAGGAGTCCTGGCCTGCGGTAGATCAGCAAAGAGAAAAATCGGAAGGCTGCGCGCGAGTGCCGCATAATTAATGACGTGTCTGATAAGCGTTGCAATTAAGTTGGACGCTTTTAACAAGTACATAGTTATTATTAAATCTAGATTAATTTTCATGATTAATCCTTTTTTCCATAGGACAAAAACTTATATACTCTGTATGAAAATCGATGTTTAGTAAATGAAGAGTATCTTTATGGAACACGCCATGGACTGACCCCTGGAATGACGTACGAAGGGGTATTTTAATTAACGCCCATATACCTCGGTTGTAAGCGCATTTAATTAGGGGAGAATTTGCACTGGGGGAACTTTGTTTGAAGAGTAAATGGGTTTCGCTGAGAGACTAAATGATTTAATGCCACCTGTCAGTCTTTTAATTTTAGATTTCTAATTTAATTTCATGTTAAAATCAGGTTACGTCCTACAAACACTAGACGTCCATTAAAATATAAATTATTAACATTCACAGCACCACAATGAAATAAAGCAATCACTCGTCACAAATTTTAACAGCAAATTCACCTCTTGTACAATAACGACTGACACTCCTACACACTAAATGGAATAGTCAATTTTGAAGTGTTCCGAAAATTACGAAACTAAAAATATCAGTTGATCAGGATAAAATAAAATTCATTCTATGCTACTCAATATTTCGTTAAGTCATGTACTACATTCGGAATTGGGGATAGATTGTTCTTTCAGCAATTAATTCAGAGTTATTGCGCATTCAGTCACAAAAGAAATGATACGACAAGGGGTTAAATCAGTGAACTTGAAAACTACTAATTTCAACCCTCTAAATACCGATTCAACAAGGGGACTTCCAGAGCTCCATATTCCCACAAAAAGTCTACCCAGCCTGAAAGAGGATCGTGCAACAAATTCAAATTCACATGCAACACGATCGCACCACGAAAGAAGTGAAATCCCATGGGGGCTGGAGGGAAGGGGTGTCAGCGCGACATCGGATAATATATTCCAGCTAAATTTGTCCGTTCTCCATGGTAATATTTTTCACCTGGCTTCACCCTTTTAGTCACGAAAGAGGGCTCTCCAGTGACAGGATAACAGAGTGACGCGCGTAGGGATATTTACGTGAGGATGTCGCCCAGCAAAAGACAGAGGAGGAGAAAAGACGAGGATGCGACGGTGATTGCAAGAACGTGGAGACGTTGCTATAGTTTCGAGCCGTTGATTCACCTCCTGCACACCGTCGTGAGTCATGGGGTTTATTTATACGTCATACGAGCATAATCCGCCTCAAGAGTACACAAGCTTCGAAACGGAGGAGGAGATTGTCCCTGGAGGATCTACTGTTGCCGAATGAAAGCGTAGATTTTTCAGACGGACAAAGACCATGGTCTCACGGTCAAAGAAACGGTGATCATTATTTTTTTGCGTTTTTCACCATTTAAGGTGACCGAGTATATTCCTCGTTTAGCAGGCATTTAGTGAATGGCACGAGGGAGAGAAATATAAGGGTAATATCTCAGATTCGCGGAGAGAATGGTATGAGTTATCGTTCCTGTTTGTTGCACCGTGTTAAGTTCGGTACTTATGGAACACTGTTACATTATGGAGATAGGCGGAATTGGCTTTTAAAGAAGGGCAACGTGTCGGAGTGATTTTTTGTCTTTGAATTCACTATGTTTTATTTGTTATGGGGGTGTTGAATTTTTTCTTTTGAGAATGATTAAATGTGAGATTTTAGAAGTTTGATTTTTAATTATATATGGTGAGAAGGAGAATTTTAGAATCTTTCTCACTTTGGATCTGTGATATTTAAATATATTGGAGAAAAAGACAAATCGAGAGGTGAAAGAAATGGTCAGTTAAGTAAGTTAGGATTTATAAGATAGGAGTGGGATATTAATTTTATGACTCCCTTATTAATTTGTGGAAGTTTCTGAATAAATTTGAGAACCAGTCATTCTGACCGTCTTTATAGGTTTGGTGTTAAAAATTTGAGATGAATATTGCACAAGTTTTTGAACAGGTATTCGGTTATGGCTACAAACGAAAGAAGATAATTTGATAAAACTTATAATTAAGAATAAAATTTAAATATCTCATTTGTTCTCATTTTATGTAAATCTAATGGCTATTCGTAATTGGAATATGGAGTCAGAAATATGAACTTGTCCCGGAGGTCCCAATTTCGTCACGGTGCTAATCGCAACTAGAATCGAGCCAAGTGGCTGCGCTAAGGGGGCGTTCTTAAGGGCAGAAAAGGCTGCCGCGAGCAAAAAACGCTCGTTAAATGACCGTCGCAATTTGTCCCGTGCACAAAACACACGCTCGGAATGTGTATTGTCTGTCCGTTGGATTATCCTCCTATTTCCCCTTCTTCCGAGCAGAATTTCGCCAGGAGGAAGTGGCGAGAATCTGCAAATCTTTCTAAGAGTCCTACTATTGCTGCTTTAATCTCTTTTTTTAATGAAATTATGACAAATATTTCAACTTATAAAAGTAACTCTTTCTCTTTCAAGTTGTTACTACATTCACATTTTTTTTCAATGAAGACAGCCTAAGATAATTAAAATAGCCAACTATGATACTCAATTATAAAACCAAATCAGTGTTAATATAACACTATTAATTGGAATAATTTCATTTACTCAATTCTTCAATAGTTATAATTAAAAACCAGATAATCCTAGATAATTAATCACACCTTCATTTAATGTTTGGCCTATCAGTGGAAGCCTCCATAGGAAACTTGTATTCTTCCTCATTTTACACTTGGAATTTAACAAGTATGCCTGCTTCACCTATAATCCACTTCAAATAAATTTTAAAGAACTGAATCCATGTCATAAAGAAAAATGTATTAAAAATCCAAACTCACATCCCACTAATTGTGAATTCCCAAAACCTCAACCATATAATTTCATGTCAACCATAATCTCACCTTCACGAACTTTATTTTCTAAAAACACATTCATCCAATCCATCTTCCACCAACCAGCAGCATTTTCGTACCCAATACTCTCAGAAACCAAACGGTTAACGGAATCTCTCGAAAAGTCTCTGCACGCCGCGAAACCAAAGCAAAAAATTCCACACCTCCCACGATCGGAGACAGAATGATCAATCGTTTCTCACGGTATCTCTCCACCATAGCCGGTAGAATCTCTCAAACATTGTCTCGCAGTTTCTGCCTGACAATGGCATTTCCATTCTCGCGAGCAGGCTGCCGACAAACGGCCATCTCTCCCTCGATCGATCCCTCTGCTCTCTTGGGCGATCTCGAATCCTTCCATGGTTCCCGAAAAAGGTGATCCTCTCTGCTTGTGCTCGTGGAAGACCATAGGACGATCCGTGGAGAGAAATTCGGATGAGAGAAAAGGTCGAGGAGAATGGAAAGGGAACTTGGATTTCGTACAAGACTCTGCTCTCAGGTTGGGTCGTCGAGGTCGAGATTGTCCTTGGGCCTGATACCGAACGTTGGATTTAACTTTTAATCGATACATTTTCACGAATAAGTATTCGCAGGAGACTGGATTTATCGGATTGTGTCAATCGTATTTCGTTGCCGATTGTTCTGCCTCTTTCTGATTTTTTTTTCTGTTACTGGACACTGTTTTACGTTGATTATATGATGTGATTTATTGTAACTTGAAAGCGATGTTTTTATGATGGGTTTTTATTATTCCAAGGATTTCGAATTGATTTGAAGTTTTATTTAAGATTCACTGTGTGGGTAGGTTAGTGTTAAACCAGATTCTTCATTAGATGAGCATTGTTTAGGTATGGAATTAGTGTCGTCTGTATTTGCTAGATAATTGAACTTTCCGTCAACCGTTTGCCCTATTATTAACCCCTTACCCTACGATTTGTTTTGTCACTGTCTCCGCTATAGTCCAGAATTTTATTACTAAAAAAAGAATCGATCAGTGGTTCTTGATATTCCGTATAATTTAACGTAATATTAACGGTAGAAAAATAATATTATTCCGTCGCGTTTCATTAATATTTCCAATTTAATAGGTTTTTGAAAATTTCCTATCCCATTTACTTCATGACGAGTGGCACTCGTCATTGTATGGCAAGGGGTTAACTTTGAGACTGAGTGTGCAGTGATATAGAATTAAAAATGAAAAATCGATAAGTGGTATTTTTAATTTGATATTTCTTGAAAAATTTCTAAGATTCCTACCCCATTTATTCCATTACGAATGAAACTTATTATTGCGGAGGAAGGGGTTAATGTTAGACACATAATTTTGCAAATTTGTACGTTATTGGATTGAGCAATTAATCAAATTTTAATTATCTTGTCCATTAAAAATTATTTTACAATTTTAATTCAAATAGTTGAACTTACAGGTTGATAGTGAGTGAAGTCTGTTTGTCTATGAGGAATATAAGACGATAAAATTGCCGTGTTTGGAGAAAGGAGAAAAGAGAGAAAGGTCGAAGACGAGAAACATCTGGCAGCAATCAAGAAGCTGCATCTTCGAAACGTCGGCGAATCGCGAAAGAGACGAGAAAATACGAGAAAGAACAAGACGATGTACCATCACTGAATTGGACACCGGCAAAAAACGGAAGAGCGACAGTCCGATGGTAGATGGAAATATGAGACCAGTTTATTTAGCGGAAAAAGAGAAGATAAGGATGCCAAAATTAATTCGAATAACAGCGCGCTTTTTATCTCATGATTTACGGCAGTTTCGTGTACAAAGAAGATAATGGCGACGTGCAAAAACCATCCGGTGTCTTTACGATCATCTGATCCTATACTTTTCACACACTCTTCATGAAAAAAAGTCATCGATCGAAATACTTAATTTTCATTAAAACTATAAGATTTTCTAATTAGAAAACTTATAATCAGTACTTAACAATCTCGAAACTTTGTGCTTTAAGCTTATCACTAGAACTACCGGCGTCAAATTAACATATTTTAATAAATTAAATAAGTACTTTGAAAAAGGAGGAATCAAGCGGCGGAAAATTTGATCGATTGGGTGATTTACGTTTATTGATATAGACGTACAATATTTATTCTGTGATTTTTATATAAACATGGAGAATTTTTTGAAAAAATTGTGTACCAGTCATTTTGACTGGTTTGGTAGTTCTAGTGTTAATTAGATGAATCAAAAAGTATTAAGATCTTCTATTTTTATCTTATTAATAAATTCAATATAGTATATTAGTATGTATTAAAAATCTTACTATAATAAAAACTTGATATTTTCTATCGTTAAATTTCTATTCTCCAACTTATTGTATTCACGTATCTCCATATTTTTCCATCTCCAGCAATAAATTCCTCCTACAAAAAGTGCAATTTGACTCAATCAACAATGGCCAACCTAAACCACTTACACTGATCATTAATCTCTTCTACGTTATCACTTCGATCGATACATCGCATCATTAACCTTTGATCGAAATCGATAAAAAGCTTCAATTCCAGAATGTTAATTGCAAAAGAGGGGAGTTCCCATAACCTGATAAAGATTTTTCATATTTCACTTTTCCCTGTAGGTCATCTACCATTGCGATCTTTAACTCGATAGCAATTAATACGCAATTAAGGCGATAGTCACGTCAGTGGTTCTATAATAGAAAATGGATATGTGCCAACCAGCAGGAAAGCCGACGACTATTCCAATGGAGATTGAAGAAAGCCATTACGAGCAATCGACCGCCGACAAAGGAACTCCGTCTGAATATCGAGCTTCTATTCTCGGGGTGGCTGACATCCGCACGACCCAAAGAAACCGCTTCTCCAACTTACTGGCGATAAAAAAGGTAGGTGGGTCATGTTGCACGTTGTTGCAACCCGTGACGGCCACGATATTATGGTAAAAAGAGATTCTGATTTTATGGAGATCCTTTAACCCTTTCGAAAAATATACTGACTGAATTTATTTATTGTTTTACATATTTGGAACTTTATAACTTATATTTTTCAATTATCGTATTTTTTCTGGTATTGAGTGTATGAGGGTGTCGATGAATTGGAGAGACGTATTATGGAAATTCTTTTAACCCCCTTGGCCTACAATGACAATCGTATAGGAAATTTTTAGTTTTTGCAAAATTTATCAAGTGGAAAATATCCATGGGACACGATAGGATTCAATTATTCGTTAAGTATTAAGTTAATCAAGTTTGATTTTAGCATTTCCGTTCTAACTTATTGTGGAGGCAATCGCCAAAGAGACCGTAGGACAAGAGGGTTGATTTGATGGCATTTTTCTATTTAATTTTTGAGGAGTTAATATACCAGAAGAAATTAGCAGAAAAACAATAAAGGAATAACTATTGGCATATTTATACTGATAACATTTTCTGAATGGTTGATTTCATCTAACACAGACACTAAAAAAACTCAAAGAATAAAATTATCTAAAAATATCAACGTTATTGTAAATAAATAAATTTATATGGCAATTATTTTTGTCAAAATGAAACCAGTGTATTCGCACTGGTATTAATTTTTGAGAGAAGTTCTTGTCTGGTTGGAACATCGGCATGGAACTAGGTTCTTACCATGGCACACTTACCATGGACGTCCTATGGGGAATCACAGTGGTCGAGTCCTGCGATTGACAGACTGTGGAAGAAATAGCTTATTCGATCTCCTTCTGTGCAGAGCCAGGAATACCGTTTCATTACGTCGGTTACAACTTCTCGTTCTTGCCTGCTACAGTGCATATTCATTTGCGATTTGTTACTTGTATTTTCTTGAAAATTGCACTTGTCTCAAAGGCGAACGTCGTTTCAATTTCTTTCTCGCGTGTTCTATGAAAGACATTAAACCTCCCATTTGAAAGTGAAGAAATTTTTCTGTTTTATAAATAACTTAGAATTTTCAAAGTTTAATTATGTTCATTGGAGAAGTGAATTTATATATCTGATGATTGATACTCCTAAAAACATGGAGAATTTTTTAAAAAAATGTGAAACAAATCATTTCGACTGCTTTAGAAGTTCTGATGTTAAGTGTCCCGTGCTTGAAGCTTTATTTTCAAGGCGCATGCAACTCGTAGACGTCATTCATGCGTGCCATGAATAATTCCCATGGAACATTGTTTAGCGCCATACAGGACGCATTCGAGTATTCGGACGAATCACACATGAAATTCACGTATCTACCTCCGGTCGTAAAAGGAGACAGTGCGGCGCGTTCCGCTGATCGGTTTGTTCATTAAATCAAATTGTAAGTAGATATAGAATGTTTTCTAAGTATTTACACATAACTCATCATTTAAATGATGAACACTCATAACTTCATCCTGTACAACCACTAACAAACTCTTTATCACCTGAAAACTAAGATCCAAGTGGTTTGTCAGACCGAAGAAGTGACATCCCTTCAAAGGGGACACCCAAGTGCAGAGGGTTAAAGTTGAAGCACCTACTACAATTTACACCCTAAAACTTTCGCACTCATTTAACGAATAGCACGAAATATTTAGTAGACTATTTACTACTATCAATTAAGACTAATAAAAATAATTTACACGAATGACAATAAATGAAAGAATAATTCTGATACATACTCTATAGAAGTCTACTTATGACTTTTATATTTCAGCAATCGAATAAATTTATTGAATATTAAACAGAATTGTAACTTTGATTATTTTCTTTGTGAACAATTAAAAAGCTCATCGTTCGGTCAGACGGAAACTAAAGAAAATCTCATGTATCAGGAATTCATTTGCACTGAAAAGTCGAGCAACACGACATGGTAGCCAGCATCTTTTACTGGAGATCGAGGTAATTACTTATCTTTAATTCGCGTATCACGGCGAGACACGGTAACATGGAGAAAGCGAGAAAGAGTGATGATGGAAAAACCACCATGGCATTTACCGTGGAACGTGCACGCGCATTCTGGAGTAAGTAGATAATTCCAGCATAATGCCGCAACAACGTTTACGGGAATGTCGTGGCGACTTTTCGCTATGTGACATATTACGCGAGCATGGGAACGATAATCGTTGCTAATACATCCCTCGCATGGAGTCTTTATTTATAGAATACCACCTTCCACCTCTCTTTGTTGTCTCTTTGACGCACCTTGCATTGAAACTTCGAATCTCCATCGAATTTGTAAATTCTTTTGTTTTAAAAGTATTTTTTTTATCGAAATAAGAAAAGTAGAGATTCCTACTTAATTGAGACAAATAAATTTGATTTGATTCATATATCGAGAGCTGTTAAGACTTATGCATGATTTGAAGTACTAGGAAAACTGAATGTGGTTGTGAAAATAAAAATATATAACAATTGATAATTTTCACATTTTCTACATTAACACTAAAACTACCGACGTTATATCTACTAAAATTTAAATATACTCAATAACGACTTTATGCAAAGAGAAGTGCAGTATTAAAGAAGATAATTTATTAACTAATTTTGGTTCTGTAAGATAGAAGTGGAATATTTACTCCATGGCTACTCTATTAATTTAGATAATTTTTAGAAAATATTTTGGAAGCGGTCTTTTGACCGCCTTGGTAGGTTTAGTGTTAAACAGATTAATATTGAAGCTTCAATTAATAAGAGAACAGAAGTGTATAAATAAATGAAATTATCTGGGGTTAAGGAATTCTTCGAATTCCTTCTTATCAAAGTGAATGTAAACGAGAATAAGTTTATGACATTCTCATTCTACTTCGATTATTAAAGAAACCTACTCTTTTTAATAATATTTCCCACATCTCAATTCCACTGACACAACTTCCTAAATCAACGATAAAAATCAGCAAATCCCACGATCCAACAACATCTCACATTCGCAATTTCAATTATTTCCTACTACCGTCAAGAATTCCACGAACAATTCTATTCCCGCGCGATTGCCGTTAAATTTTTCTAAACCCCTCTAACCACAGTCCCATAATACGCCCACGGAATTCCTCATACAGTCGATTAAAAACGCCAATGAAATAAATTCCACAAATCTGCCACCGACCACCGAAAAATCGCATGTATTACCAACCGGCAGCTCGTCTTCCTAGGACTTCCCTTTCCTTTTTTTCTTCCCTTACACCGTCCGCTCAATCTTCTCATCCGGCACACCGCAATCGTGCGTGATGTGCATACATGGCACATGCGTGCAGGATGATCGTACACGTGTGTATACCAGCGTGCACAAGTGCAACACGCATAAAGTTAGATAAGGGCGGCAGTAGATCATAGGGACCGCCCGCACGATGGGGTAAAAAAGTAGCCGGGAGTCCAGGAAGGGCAGAGATCTTCGCACTAGATTGGCATTCAGACTAACCTCGAGAATGCATCATCGCGAAGTGCATCGATGTAAGTGCAACAGCGATGCGTGCAGTTGTGGAGAACGTGCGGAATCAACGTAACGGGGTAGGCGGTGTTTCCTGAATTTAAGACTTTGAATGAATATGAATTTTTTGGGTGTAATTGCTATGATCATTTTAACGGGAGCTTGCTGGTTTAGCTGGATTACAAACCGCTGTGATTATGGGATATTAATTAAAAGAGGAAAATTTCTCAGAGGTGATGGCGGATTTTAATTTAGGCCCACTGTCGAGACCAACACTTTTTAAATCACCATAGTCTCCATTGGCACGTTTATTTTAAGGAAGACCTTTTGCTTTATGAGTTATAAATTATGGAGATTACGAGATATTAATTAAGAATTTACGATAATTTCTCAGAAGTGACAGAGGTTTGAATTTAGGTCCGCTGATTGAGGGAACAAGTGCGACACTTTCTTAATCATCATCGCGTCTTAATTGTTATTGTCATTTCGTCTAAGACCGAATATTTTAAATGCGTTTCAAATCGAAGAGATTCTGAGATATTATAAATAATGATTTAGATATTTAATTATTAATTAAAGATACTAATTATAAGTCTGAGCGTTTACTCAGCGCGGTCCAAGAGATTGTTTGAGATGGGGTATTTGTTTTTGTGAAATGAAAATGGATTTTCGAATCTTTCTGATAATTAATTGAGTAATTAAGGATTTTTGACAAAACGTGAGAATTTAGAAAAGATTTTATAGGATTGCCTACCGTTATGCAAATATAATTTTGTAATAGGAAAGACAACAATAATATTCTATATTAAGAAGAATTCCATTTTTAAATAAATACACAATTGTAAAGTCGATACTATTGTAAATTCTATTTGAAATTAAATCTTTACTATTTATTAAGTCTCTGACACGAAACATAATATTAATAAATGACAGAGATAATTAGTGTAAAGAAGCATTCCATAAGTTTGTACATTAAATTGTATTTTACGTGCTGTCTCGTTAAATTGCAAACAGATTCAGCGTCTCTCTAGTGAAATTAGTTTCGATGGGACATGATCTTAAAGTGACACGTAATTGTAGCGTCTAATTAAAGCAGTGCTCAGAGTCACGAGCGCCAGGCTAATTCGACGCACTGGCAGGACGTTTAAACGTCACAACGGAAACTTAGAACCGACCGGGAATTCGTTTGTTTTCGATTCCTGAAATAGAAGGCGCGGTTTTCTGGGAACGCACGTCTGTAATTTCTCAGTAGTTTCCCTTCGTCTATTCGTAACCACGGCTTTTGTATATCCATAAATTAATTCTATGGAGAACGTAAATAGAAAATACACGCGACAATAAAGTCCCGCCAATCTGCACGTTTTCCTCATTTATTATTTCGTTTGCCAGATCTCAACTACGAATGAAATAATCATAAAATGATATTTAACTCCCGCTCATTTGTTACTATTTTGTAACCAAAATTATTTCGACTGAAGAAAAGTAGAATAGAGAGACAATAAAACAATTTCAATCATTAAACGAACTACAAGTGATGAAGTGATGATTAATTCTGACTTAACTTGGTTACTACTATTTAAAAATGTTATTTCTCCACAATAAATGAAATACAATTGATATTTAATGAGATAAATATTATCGATAATTAAAGTTACGTTAAATCAAGCAAAATACTATACCTACATAATGCTATAAATCTTTGATGGTATTAAGATTAATATTAATTAAAATATCACGGTCTATTATTGCAACGGAGAACTACAAGATTTTTAAAAAATATGCAAGTAATACTAAGTCTTTGAAAGTATCAATAAAGTAACATACCATAATGGGCCCTCCATCCTTGGCAGACGCTGAAACCGTAGCACCAAACCACTGAAGCGTTTTATTATCAATCTGACTTAAACCACCCGCCACGCTTGGATTTCTAACGTGGTTATTCCCTGCAAGAGGAGAAACATTTTTCATTAGTCATCGTCTCATTAGCGATTACCACATCCCGCAAACTCTAGAGTTCAGGGCCTAATCAATGTTGAGATACGAGCGACGATACATCACTTTGCGGTCAGTGAACTGCACGCGATCCTGTGTTTACATTTGCTCTTATTCGGCGAAAATCGGACGTACAGAGATCTCAATACTGTTACATCACGATTTTTTGTAATCCATCAAAACTCATTTTAATAAATTTTATTAGATTTGTATATTAACACTAGAACTACCGGCGTCAAATCCAGCATATTTTAATAAATTAAATAAATACTTTGAAAAAGGGGGAATCAAGCGGCGGAAAATTTGATCGATTGGGTGATTTATGTTTATTGATATAGACGCAGAATACTTATTCTATGACTCTTATATAAACATGGAGAATTTTTTGAAAAAATTCTGTACCAGTCATTTTGACTGGTTTGGTAGTTTTAGTGTTAATCACTGTGTTAAAACTATTCACAATTTTTTCTACTGAAAAGTACGAACATGTTTCCAATTATGGGGATATTTTCCTAGCACTAACTGTACCGGCAGTTTTCATGTATCTATCTACCAAAGGTCAATCATTTGAACCGGTTATTTGACCCCGCATAATATAACTAGTGTTAAGTGATTTGAATAAATGTAACATTCCCTACTTTACTGATATTTCTATTTTTCAATTCCTTGCTTTTCAATTTTCACTCATTACTTTATACTCGACTAAATAGAATATTCCAGGAAACAAGTTATTAAAATTCAAACCAGTAATAATCCTTCGAAACATCAATCCCATTAAATCAATTACACCTTCTAATCAAAAACGTCCACCATTTCAAGATCACAAATAACACTGTTAAAAGTCAGCAAACGAGTAAAAAGAAAGTTTGTAAAACGACAACGATTACGAAAGAACAAATTGCCATCTGAAGATTTCCGCATAGTAGAGCCGACATCGAAGGCATTCGCATTCCTTTTACAGGCTAATTATTTCGATCCAACGATCGTTATCTCCTTCCTCCCTCGTCAGTCATTTAATATCGAAATTGGATTCTGCAAATCAGGGAGAGGCGAATCACGTAAGAACATATCGGCGTCGAGATTCACCGACAGGTAGTTACTTAGCCGTTAGTAACCTAATATGTCCCTGCTGATGATCCGAGAGTTTGCTGGAACGGAATGAAACGAAATGGAAAATACAAGTTTCTAGTGGCATTTTGCATCCACGAATCCATGGACGGGGTTAATCCAGGTCGATGCCAAGGAAGATGGTCGGGTAATATCCATCAAACTGACGGTTTCGTTCGAGAAATGCAATTTGCGGCCACGCGATCGTCCGAATTGCTAATGCGTTAAGCACACCTTCGTCTTTTGCCTGATTCGCCTTCCTCGTCCTTTCATTAATTCATCCGTAGGAAGGGCAATCCGACGCAGCGCCTTGGAAGAAGATGAACAAGGGCGGATCCTTAACGATGTCGTCGAATTAAAATTTTTAACAAGCGGAACGAAGGGTCTTATTTCGCGCTTCACGGCTTCGTTCTTTTTTGGCGGATTTAAATTTGAATGGGCGAGGTATTAATCCGTGGTAGGAATCACGGATGAAGGTGTTAAGAATAAGGTGAGAAGGGACGGGTTTACAAATTGTGTAGAGGAATTTTTTAAACGTCAGTGCAAATATGGGCAGTGGAATTTACAGAAGGTGATTGCAAATTGTGTGGTGGAATTTTAAAATGGCGAATTTTTTAAAGAAATGTTGATTTGTAATTATGTGTACATTCGAATTTATTAGAGGGATATTTTGTTTCTTGGAAAAATTGCTTGGTTTTATGCGGAGCTGGAAAATTTTTTGCAATAGAAAAAATACTATTATAATTTCGATTCCGATCTTTAAAGTACTAAAGTTAAGTACTACACCTTATGTTTGTACAAAGATGTATATTGCGTCAATTCATCAGTTCGCCTCCGCAATACGAAGATGAATGTTTAAAGTTTGATCAATATTGCTAAGGTTCCCATTCTTCTAATAGGTGCGAACAAGGGTCATTTCCAAAACGATCCGGAAAGTGAACAAACTGGAAAGATTGACAATGATTGCAAAATATTCCTCAACTATAAAAATTATAGATTTCACAACGATGCTATTAAATTCAATTCAGTTTTCTACGACCCATAATTTGGAATATTAACAAATTTCCTAGTAGATCCAATATGTAAATACTGACATTAAAAAGTTAAAGCCCTGCTGACCATACATCTATTTGCGCCTTAAGAATTTCTGCTTTGTAAAGATATGATTTTTATAGAAAAACTATTAATTTGAGAAAAAATTTTAATTTCCCAACGATGCTATTAAATTCAATTCAGTTTTCTACGACACGTAATTTGCAATATTAACAAATTTCCTAGTAGATCCAATATGTAAATACTGACATTAAAAAGTTAAAGCCCTGCTGACCATATATCTATTTGCGCCTTAAGAATTTCTGCTTTGTAAAGATGTGATTTTTATAGAAAAACTATGACTTTAATAAAAATTCTGAAACCTGTGAAATACCAGTGACATTCAACGTCCTAAGAATATTAACTTTCATTTTTTCATCTAACAAAAAAAAAAGGAAATAGTGATAGACAAAAATAAATGAAATAAGTAATTCTAAAAAAGAGAACGTTTCAAAGTGCAGCAAATCTTTAACACATCACGAGCGACGTCCACGGATCAGGTTCCGAGCAGGTGTCACCGTCGAAGAATTCTCAGCAACTGCACCCTGTATTTTTCTTTCTCGATTTTGCGAAGAGAATGAACCCGTTAGCCGTATCGGTCAGGTTTGATCCTTAAACGGAAGTTGTCCTTCGCTTCCCATCCCTTAGTTCGCGAATGCTGCTAAAGGTACGCGGACGCGACGATGTCACTGATGCCAGACATCTTTCGACGCGTTTAATTCGAGCAATCTGATCGATTCGTAATTAACTGTTGACAAAGAAATCGAATTAAATATTTATCCTCTCCAAAGTAACACATTAATTGGCTGTAATATCATCACAACTTAATATTAAAAAAATAGAACCTCTCTCCTCCAGTAGCTACTTATTAAACTACTTCTAAATTCGAATATTAATAACAATTATCCCTCCGAAGTTCCGATAGATTTGAAGCTAATTATCATTTAAATCAAACACAGAAACTTCCCTTTATTCAGAATCTAATTCCAGATAACGAACGACCGAGAAACCGAACCAATTAATTCTCTAACCCGTTCACTTGAAACAGGAGCAAAAATGGCAGAAAAAAATATGTATATCCAGCTAATCAGCACACTGGCCAGATTCCAATCGTCCATCTAATTGGAAGATGTTAAGCGAATGCAAATAATCACGGAACTAATTACAGATTATCGACACCGCGAATCATCACCGCTACCAGTTTCAAACCTACTTCCTATCAGTGCCCAATTATTTTCCTTGGATTAGCGCTCATTAGAAGTCAATTAAACGTGGAATCGAGTGCACCAATGTATCCGTGACCTTCCATGAAGATCCTCAGGTGGCATCCGGCAAGAAATGCCGAACCTTCGTCGAGGCAGGGCCGTAGGTAGAACGACCTTACGGTTTTCTGTATTAGGTATCGTCGGCTTCTTCTTGCCTGACCACGATTCCCGGTATCTCGAGACAGCCTCACTCGCGGCACTCCGACACACCAAAGGGTGTACACCAGGAGGAGTTCCTCGAGACGTCTTCGGTCGAGTACCCGAAGAAGTGAGTGACCTGCACGATCTGCACGAGATCCGACATCGCTTCCTCGTACGCCGAAGGAATCGGCAAACGTTTCGACTTTCGAGGATTTGTTAGATTAGAATCGAGCGAGGGTGGGTTTGACATGGAAGTTGACCGTGTGAGGTGATGGTGAGAAAGTATTTTAAGAATTTGAGGTGAAATGTTTGTTGATATTCGTGGGTTTCACTTGATTATTTACCGGAAGGCATAGTGGTTTAGGTGGGAATTGAAATAATGAGGGTGCGTTGTGTTAAATTTAGAAAGAAAGTTTTGGGGGCAATGAGGGAATATTTGAAATTGGGTACGTTGATTGTGAGGTCGAACATGCTCATTGTAGTCTCTTAAGTGATGTGATTATTTTGTCTAGGACCTGCTTTAGGTAAGCTCCAAACCACCGAGGTTGTAATATCTTGGAGTTAATTATCAGATAGGACGAAATTTTCTAAAGGTCATGGAAAAACTACCCCTAAACTGGTATGATCACTTCTCTAGGACCTAGTGTTTTAGGTGACTTCCGAATTTTTGAGGCTATAATGTCTAGGGGTTATTTATCGGATAGGAGGCACTTTCTAAAGGTGACGAAAGGGTCACCTTAGAACTGATATGGTGACTTTGTCTGGGACCTACTGATTTAGGTGACTTTCCAACCACTGAGGCTACAATATCTAGGGATTATTTATTGAATAGCAAGAACTTTTTAAAGATGACGGAAAGGTCACCTTTGAACTGATATTGGTGACTTTGTCTGGGACCTACTGATTTAGGTGACATCCCAACCACTGAGGCTACAATATCTAGGGGTTATTTATTGAATAGCAAGAACTTTTTAAAGATGACGAAAGGGTCACCTTTGAACTGATATTGTTACTTTGTCTAGGAACTATTGTTTTGGTTGCGTTCCTATAGTTAGAGCGAATTTAGATTGTGGAACACTAATTACGAGCCTCAGTTGCTAGGTTCACAGGCGCTTTAACGTCTCCAGTGATTGAAAATCGCTTCTAGCTGATTCTTAAAATTTCCTTTGATTAGAAAATTATATAATGCACATTAATCGTTATCTTTATAAGAAACACAAGAGCAACTTCGATTCAGCAGCTACGATAACATTCGTTATCCTGTACGACCTAAAAATTTTTTTTCAACGAGCACGATTTAAAATAGTGGTGAGTTAGCCCCTAGCCAGATTTACGGTGTCGTTTAAACATGCGAACGTTTCATTTCGAAAATAGCTACGGCTGCTTTCGCACCGCAGAGACGATGAGAACAATGTTATTATTACTTCGTGGAACGATTCGTTACCATTAACAATGTTTATTTAACTTTCAATTCCCAGGATGAAATTCAACGAAGATATGACATTACAGGCATCAAAAAAATATCAAACTAGACAAATGATTACTTTTCCATAGACAGACGATAGAATTTAAATGATTTTCAAAAACAATCTTGACGCAATGTCCTGTTATTAACCCCACAGCCTACAACGTGTGACACTCGTGATGCACTATATGGAAGAAAATTTTCAAATGTCGTAAAATCTATAAAACTGAAGATATCAACGATAATATTATTTCTGTGATATTAATATTACATCCAATTATGCGATATATGAAATATAACTGATCAGTTTTCATGTTATCAATTTAATTCCAACTCATTACGCAGGCAGCCACAAAACAAGTCGTGGAGCAAGGGGTTTAATTGCCTTATTAAATAATAATTTATTAAACCTCAATAAAAGCAAGCACAAAAGAAATAATTCTTTTTTATCGATGAGAAATTAAATGATTCGAATGAGAGCAAAGACACGAAATGTAATGAACGTTTACGATTATGGAACACGATTCTAATGGGACAAGATCGAAGCGAGATCGAACGTACGATTGGACTAATTATCCATCAAAGCGAAGTGTCCGTACCGGGAGCGTTGATTAACTAAGAGAGCCGACTAATTGGATGTACCGAGGCAAGATATCTTGCGAATGCAGTCGGTGAAAACATTTCTCAGCATGGAAGGGAGAGCACTTCTCGCGGAAGAGAATTATTAACAAGGCAAAGAGAAGAGGAATACTCGTCGTGCGAGAAAGTCAAGTTGTTGCTCTTTACCTCTGAGAAACTAATCGTCCTTCTTCCCTTAGGCGGCGAAAAAATAGGCCAGAGAACCTTTGCATTGGGTTTCTTTCGTGTTGGGTTGGTGCCTTGTTAATTCATTCTGCAGCAAGGAGAATTCTTGTTTTTCAAAAATATGTGCTACCAACGGGAAACGTGAAGTCTCGATTTCAAGAAATATGAATTGCCGCGGGAAACATAGTTGTTTTACGATAAGTGCACGTATTACTGGCAATTTGACGGATAACGGGACTATTTACGACAGTGATAGATTATTAAGCATCTTATTGAGCATATTAATTATTTATGTGTTTCGAAAATTTAGAAAATAATTATTGTAGCATATTAGTATATTATAGTATATTATTATAGCAATAATAATTAATTATCTTGTGGTGAAACACTTTTGAATCGTGAAAACTGAACTCACGTTGGTAAGATTTAGCACAAATTACCCGTTGCGAAAGGAGTAACACTAGAGGAGCTGAGGATTAATTTGATTTATCTCAGCGTAATAAATAAATCTATTATAGGAAAGGGGATAAATGAGAGAAGGAAATGAATTGGTTTAATATTTCACATTTTACAAGTTAGACGTACAAAGCTAAGAAACTTAAGACAGAAACGAGTAACGTTTCCTTTCTAAAAGAATATAAGAACATATCTTAAAAGGAAATAAAATCAAACAGTCCTCCATGCATTTAAATAAGCAATTGTGCCTAAATTTTAGATACCTTCGGAACCACTGAGTTATAATTTATCAGTTAATAATCTAAAAAAAAAATTCATTTCATTCTTATAAGCTCAAAGCATCCTCTCAGGTAAAAATGCAGCGAAACAGTCCCTCATCCGTTTCAATCAGCAATTGTGCCTAAATTTTAAGTCGCTTCGGAACCACTGAGATTATAATTGGTCAATTAATAATCTAAAAAAAATGTCATTTCATTCTCATAAGCTCAAAGCATCCTCTCAAGTAAAAATGCAGCGGAAGAGACCCTAATCCATTTCAATCAGCAATTGTGCCTAAATTTTAGATACCTTCGGAACCACTGAGATTCTAATTGGTCAATTAATAATCTAAAAAAAATGTCATTTAATTCTTACAAGCTCAAAGCATCCTCTCAAGTAAAAATGCAGCGAAACAGTCCCTAATCCATTTCAATCAGCAATTGTGCCTAAATTTTAGATACCTTCGGAGCCACTAAGATTCTAATTGGTCAATTAATAATGTAAAAAAGATGTCATTTCATTCCTATAAGCTCAAAGCATCCTGTCAGATAAAAATACAGCGGAAGAGTCCAACACAAGAGGAGAAAAATAAACAGAGCTCCATACATCTCAATCGGCAATTTGAGCTCGATTCAGCGCTACCAATTGATCGAACTTACACCGTTCGAGATAACCTGAAATCAGTACTAGCCCTCGACGGCGATTTCCTGCCGATTGCTCTCCGAGCAGTCAATTACTTTCACGCCGGCAAATTGCGGGCAACATTACCGTCGACGGGATAAGGACTCACCGATTCCTGGCGCGATACGGTCGTTACGAGGTGTCTAAGCACGTCTAATTCGCGCCGGCATGATTCCACTAATTTGCATTAGTGCATTAGTCTCACCGTACTGGTCACGGGTCTACGTGCAGTCATGGATGCATTTGCGTGTGTTTTCTCGAGTGAAACGAAAGATCCTGATCGTGCGATTATTAATTTCAGTACTCGCGTATATATGGAATTTATAATACTGTGAATTTATACTCGATGCCGTTGGTTTTTCATTGCCAATTAGAGCCGGCTGTGATTAATGGTAAATGCAGGGTAAATTCTTAGTGATTTACGTTTTTACTTTATTTCTAGATTAATTGATTTATACTATTTTATCCGGGTGTTTATTTCAATTTTATTCTTCTTTAACTATTAAATAGAATAGGGTAGTTCTTAGAGTGTGTTTTGTTAGTCATTTTTAATATTCTGAAAGGCCTAAGATACTTTAACCCTTTGCGCTCCTATGTCGAGTCTAACTCGACATCAGTTTGTATCGCGGGAACTCCTTTGTCGAGTCATACTCGACATTTTTTCAAGTTCAAACCAATAGATGTTAACGCACGAAAGAAAACCGGGATTGTATTCTAAAAATTTTTTCAAAGAGATATCATGCACTTGTAAATTACAAGATACTTTATTTTTTAAATTACCCTATTTTTCAGATCAAGTAAAATTGAAACAATATACTTAAAAGCGTTGGGAGCTACTGGTAAGAAAATTGAAATATAATTCGGAGTGCAAAGGGTTAATATTAAATATTTGATTTAAAATGACAAATTCAAACTGATTTTCTTCCAAGCAAATCAATCGACACTATTTCTCTATCTTAAATCATATCCCCTTCAACTTCGCAATCATCCAACTACAATTACTAATAATTACTATAACATTATATTGTAGTAAGTATAACATGGTAATTACTATAATATATATCTATAATATATAATATTATAGTAATTATTACTAATTGTAGTTGGATGATTGTGAACTTGAAGAGGATATGATTTATGATAGAGAAATAAGTACTATGGATCGATTTACTTGGAAGAAACTCAGTTTGAAGCTTTTATATATTATATTAATACTATTAATAATAAGTATCATAACAATAACATTATATATTACTGATTATTACTATAATAAAGTTCCCCTTTCCTTCAGACTAATATTAATCCCAAAGTTCCTTCGCATAATTCCAAACATCAGCCACTAAACTCTACCAGATAATTCTCACTAATATCAACGATAAAAAATCTCAATCGATGCACGATTAAGAGCTAAAACGCCTCGAAATATGAAAGGGTCAACGACAGCATGGATGGAAAGTCACTAAGAATAGAGTGCATCGTAACCAGTTGGACGGTTACTTCGCAGTTCCTGAGATTAAGAAGCTCCTCGAGGGCTCGAATAGAGCGGGTGGAGGATCAGAATGTAGGTCAACGATTGCAAACTGCAAGTGGAAGACGAGATAGGAGCCCTCGTTGGTACCACCGCGAGGTACCATTAGATGGTACCGCGTTGCAAGTGTAGCAACTTAAGTGACGGTACCGTGGTACCAGCAGGAAGATAGATATCGGGTTTACGTAAAATTCGAACGAACTAATCCGTTCATATTTCGAAACATGATGAAACGTTTGCTTGGTGAAGGAGTTAGTTGGGGGATTGGACGGCTAATTTTGGATTTAACGAGTGAACGACTTCAAAGAGACTTTTGGTAGAGTTAAAAAGGTCATGGCTGAGAGAATGGACATGTTTGAATTTAAAAATGCATTTTGTATGATGGTTCGAGGAAATTTACAATTTTTATGTACTATGATTTTTGTGATCTTTGTGAACTGTTTTAGAGAATTTTTATGGATTAATTGGGGACTATATGTTTAGTTGGTGTACAGTAATTTAGTCGAATATTATCTGTTGATATGTTATAGGAATTTTTGAAATTTGCATCTGTCACATTTGTGCTGTACGAATAAATTGAGATAAGTAGAATGGTAGAGTTGCAAATTTCTGCCGAGCTACGTGGAATTATGTAACTGGAGCTAATGGAACTGTCAATTAGGCAGCAATTGAAACATCATCGCACAGTTCCAAAACCGCAAAGTTAACATTATTTCCTCAAATTTTTTGCTATTGTATTTCAAAACGAACAATTTTTTATAAATAAAATACATTTGAATTTCCAATTAAAAAGAGTCTTATTACCTTTATCATCAAAGTGAATAAGCGAGCATCTATCATCGGCAGCTATGTCGCATTTGTAAACTGCACCGCCCCTGTAAACGCCAACTTGCGGTGTTTCAGCTTCCGGTGCGCCAACAACCGCCCTGAAACAGAAAAATGGAAATATGAAATAGCTGTTCAAATTCTGAAATTGATGTGATCATAAATCATCATCTTCGAATGGTCCTTTTATTGTGACTTGGCTGTCTCGTTAGGAGGTTATCGTTCGATATTGGTTATCGTATCGTTAAGGAAAGACGATGATGCGCGCGTATTTCCGAGATCGAGGTCAGTGGTCACGAGCTATTTTGAACAGTGGCGTAAGAATTAGTAACTGATCCGACCAACCAACGCTGTATCATACCAGGTACTCGCCTTTCGTAATTTCTTGACATCGATCTTTCGATCAGACGAGTCTCAATCATCTTTGTTTCATATATTCTTATATTAAATTTGATTTTATTTAACCGAAACCAAGTGGACCATTGGATATAAAAACCAGGCAATTTCATAGTGAAAATCATCAGAATTTCATAGCGAAAAGAAGTGGATGATTGCATCGAAAAATGAGACATTTTCATAGTGAAAATCATCAGAGTTTCATAGTGAAAAGAAGTGGATGATTGCATAGAAAAATGAGACAATTTCATAGTGAGAGCAATGTTTTGTTAAATTACGCGGATATATACTTTTGGTTGGATGTTTACAGAAAAGAGTGAGGAAAAAGATTTGATAGTTACGTATGGATGCAATTGTTAAAATACGAAGACAAAAAATAGTTAATAAAATGAATTTTAAAGTTGTATGTTAAATTGAAAAATGAGAGTGGTAATTACGGCTAAGTAAAGGCAATTTTCTTAAAACCATGGAGTCATGTCAGAATAATTGTGAATGAATAGCTATCTTATCTTTCCCGTTAGACAACCGGTCATTTAATTATGGGCCTAAAAACACAGCATCGACGTAACGAAAGCCCGAACACTTTCAATTATTTTAATGATCCCTGCCTCCTGTATCAAATTGGCTATTATCGTTATTCACTAAGGAATTATCAGCTGTCTGGTTTTCGTTTTTTGTACGAACCTTTTTCACACGGTGCAGAATTTTATCGATAGATCAATCAAAAGAAAAGAAAATAACATTCTGTATAAAAACTAAACAGTCCTGTCTATACAAACATATAAATCTCAATAAAACATCCAATGGAAAATTTTAATATTTGCAGACTTCACGTTAAATATGTAGTTTTCAAAGTTATTATATTATTGAAACATAAATTTATTCTTTTAAATACACCAACGTTAATAATATTATATATCGCATTTATTGGTAGCTTTAGAAAGTGCATTAAAAATCGATAGAGTCATTCATAAATAGTAATTGCAAATAAAACTTCCATTGTACTCATCATCGGATATAGACTTCGCCTAGTCATAGGTGTGCTCAGACAATATCAAAATTGCCAGGTAAGATAATCGATCGTGTAATTTTCTTAAAAGGGTGTGTCGGCGGGAGGGTTGCAACCTGGGATTACCCTGACCCAGTAGAAAAGTAATTAACACTTATACTAAGATTGCTTCTTCAATCTTCAGCTTGCAAAATAAGAAATTATTATAAAATTGTCCTATAACTAATACTAGGAGCTCATTGAAAATTACTAGTCATTTTTAAAAAAGTACAATTCATTAAAAGCATAATAGTATCATAAGATTTGATTGTTGAAATGTTTTCTTCTGAATAAAAATACAATAAGGTCAGTTTTAACGACGTGCAGGAAAATATTATTGTTTAATTATACTTTTAGGCGTGTTGAAAAATTATCAAGGTTCCACATATTTCATATTTGAAGACAAGGAATTCTTTGTTTATATGTCAAATTATCTGCGCTCGATACTTGCCTTCGATGTTTGATTCAAGCTAAAGAGGAGCTCTGGGTTATTGTTAGAAAAATGGCTTTCGGATATTGCCGTTTTCTTCGAGACTGATAAATGATGCGAAACGTTTTATCGTCGTGTAGTGTCAGAAACCGGAGAAAACATCGGTTCAATGTTAACGAGGGCAAAGGGGTATAGAGAAAAATGGAAAGAAAATTATACCAACGATTTCTTTACACCGTCAACAAATTTTGTCAAATAAAAATGAATAAATGCCATGAAAACCTATTATTCCAAATTGTAAAACCGTAAAAACCAAAGGATAATTTTTTCACTTTCATGAATATATACCTATACATCTATTTCATATAAACAATCGTAATTTTACTTGGATTAATTAAAGTTCATTCAAACATTTCTGCAATTTCAAAATATTTCTCATTTCAATAAAAAACGAAATGAGTGTCAAATTAATTTAACTAAACTTCACTGACTATTTTCAATATCTAAGTTGGAAAACTAAACTTCTACCCGAGTAATTTAACTGAATTTAAACAACTTTTCAACTGAACAATATTCCTCAAATTTCACTGTTCGTAGCAAACAACGAGTGCCATCAATTTCTTCTAATATCTAACTAAAAAACTGAAACTTTGACTCTTATAATTTCATTGAATTTAGACTATTTTTCAAAACATCCAAATTTACTCTGAATTGCACCGTATTAACTCTAGATCTACAGCAGCCATGAAATTAAGGGGTTCCTACTTATCTTCAAAATTCTTTTCAAATTGGTAGAGGACTAGTACAGCAAATATTTCACGTACTTTTGTCCACTTGATCCATTTTTCTGTAAGATACTTATTTAATATATTTAAACCTACTATATTTAACGGCCAGATCTAGCGTTAATCATAGTAGTATAGTCAACATTGTTTCTATAATTGCACTGTTTCTGAGAAGCAGAGAGTGTCATCAACACATGACTGCATCAGTCATCCTGTTGATTCACACATGTCGAACTTGAACATACGCTACTCTCAGTGTTGAAACTTTTGTCATAAACTTTTTCATCGTCTTCTTAAACGTGCAAACGTCATCGTTCGTGAATCAACCTTGGCACACTCTAGCTTCTAGGCTTTAAGTCTAAGTGTAGGTAAAAGCCACACACGCATTCATGCGTACGTAAAATGGCTGGAAGCCGAAGCGCCGATTATGCGAATTATGTAAGCGATTCGCAAGAGAGCGTGTCGCATCGCCGGAATTGCCAACGGTCATATTGATAACAATAAATTACGAGAAGCGATGAACAGCGAAGATGCCTTAATTAGCTGAAACGACTCATTTCCATCGTTTACAATGGCGGCTGGAGGTATTCTTTTCTGAAGACTTATTCTTCCTCATTGGCGGTGAACTAAAAATAAGGTGGTTGACTCACTGGCGACCTCAAAAAATGAATTCTAAAATGTCAGACTAAGCGTTCATGGTGAACGTGAATTATTGTGAAAGAAAGAAACGGTGAATTACATTTTTACTTTGGCAAAATCCTTGCTCCGATGAATTTTATGACTGATTTTGAGTCCATGTAAAATTGTGAATATTAACAGATGTTTTGTAGTATTTTAAATCGAAATTAACAATTTTATATTGATGTTAATAATTAATCCAGAGAAGATTTGACGTAGTAAACTTTTGTAGGTCCTAATATACAATTCGCTAAAATAATAGACAATAATAGATTCTAAGTAGATTAGGTGTGCTCCAGGCTCTTTAATTCACTTTCTCCAGCTAATTATAAAGTAAATTATGAAACTGAATCCTCACATGTAAACAGCTTAAGTATCTCAAAAAAAAATGCAAGAGACTTCACGCTCCATCATTCCAGCTAAGAAGAAAATATTCAATAACAATCATTCCTACCTGCTGCACTATTAATTTTTGCAGCAATGTAAAACGTCATTCTTACAGTGTATCTAGTCACCTAAGATAAATGTTCCTTTTCAATATACACCTGTTCGACGACAAGTATAATAATTAATAAGAATTACTATCGAATATGAACCAGAATCGGATTATTTTCTATAGTGTGAAGTGTAATCTTGAAATTTCTTCATAAAGAAAATTCTATTCATTTACGACCTCGATAACCGATGAATTCGCGGACGTGCCGGGCTAATAGTGAACGTGGGTCGAACTCGAGGAGGCCTTAAGTTCGCCCACTCCATTTTTTTTTTGCATTCGCGAAGAACTACAGTCACCGATATGTGACGCATGCACGAGAACGGGAATGCAGGGGCGAACCGGTCCCACAGGATACCACGAATACAAACGCCTAGAGCTGTCTTTCTTTCCCTCCTTTTATTGTTATTATTTCTGTCCTCTTCGCTTTCCTTTCTTGACGATGTACCTGTTATATTGTTACCGTTTCTTCTTCTCCCTTCCCGCTGTTCTGCTTTTGATTCTCAGGCCCCTTTCTTCCCGCTCTTCTTCGTGTTTGTTTCTTTAACTGCACTTTCTGTTTGGTTTATGATGACTTCTGCATTGGGGAATTATTTTTTTAATGTTATTTCGTGTAGTGTTTATTTCCTACCTGATGTTTTATTTATGCTCATTTTGCAGAAATGAATTTTCTTATTTCTTGGAGATCAATTTTGCTGGTTCTCCAATTTCCTGTTCAGCCTTGATTATAGCCTTTCCTACTTGCTACCTTTCATTAATTGATAATTGATGTAAAACAAATTGAATTCTATTTTAATTTGTTTTGCGTTAGAATTTACATATCGCTTTCTGAATTTCTGTATCTTTAACATTCAACCCTTAGCTGACACTAGAGTCAAACCGTTTGACTCTTTTGTATGATCAACGACAGCGAAAGAATTTTCTAATTGTTTTCTAACTTGAGAAATCCTGCTATCTCAACACTAAATCGGAAGCCGTTGACGGGTTCTTACTATTTCATAAACAGTTATTGAATTTTCTAGTGCTCATTTAAATATACTAAATAAGTACTTTGAAAGAAAGAGGAATCAAGGGGTGAAGGTGAAAGAATATTTCCTCGATGGTAATTCGAGGAATTTAAAAAAAATTAGGAACCGATCAATTTTAAACCCGTAAATTAATTATTAATTATTCCTCTTAATAAACTCTGCCATTTTTAATTCCATTCCTATTTATCATCAACTTTCTTCTTTATTATTACGCCTTCGACTTGAAATCTCGTAATTTTCAGCGTTCCTCCTTGCCAAAGTGTCGACCCCTTTTCCCGTTTCAGTTGTACCACTAACATTTCTCGTAATCACGATTCGGATGTAGGATTGAAGTGAGCCAATCTCATAGATAGGTGTAACAGTAGGCGGCAAAGATGGTCCGTCTTAAGGAGACAGGTTAAGCGAGGACAACTTAACCCAACGTCGAGGGAAAGTTGAAGTACGTTGATTTACAATGTTAGTCCAGTTTGGAGAACAATTTAAATTCCTTTCTTATGTGATTGAGACTGGTCCCAGTCCGAGCGAGGTTGACGTTCAAAATGGTCCGAGACGCGAAACTGGTACGTTGAATTCTTCGTTGGAAATTTCGTCTCTTGAGAGGGCTCACCAGAAATTTCTTTTCCTTTTTCAACTAAATCGTTTATTGTTTCTATATTTGACAATAATCAAAAACCACATCACGAGAATATTACTGCTACAGGCCGGTGAAAGTGATTACAAATTCTTTTTTAAAATCCCTAAATTGATAAGAAAGCGATGAAGCAAATATTCCACTTCTTATACAAATTAAATTAGTTAATTAGTTAAATAGTTAACTAGGTAAATTAGTTAATCTGTTTCGCCTCTTGTAATTTTACTCTTAACCCTTTAGTCTACAATTTATTTTCTGACTGGGCGTGAAATGACTCAAAATTAGTTCCTAAAATCAAAAGTTCTCACTAATATTTGATATTTCTCAATACCATAGCATAGAAGTAATGAAACCACTTTGCAACCGGTTGATGGTTTCAATTTAATAGTATTTGAAAGACTTCAAAATTTCTTATTCCATTTTCACGTCACGAGTGTCACACGTTGTTGTAGGCTAAGGGGTTAAGTATAACAGACATAAAGCAGGTATTTTTGGTGTTAAATGTATGATTTAAGAAAAAGTTATAATATTATGTGTCGTATAAATTAAATAGCAAAATTTTCTCCTACTGTCTCAGCCAAAGATACCGTGCTTACATTTTTGAAGTACAGATATTTGCGGTACTCGAATAATGTGATATCAGACGAGGTATCAGAGTCACGCACAAATAAGTCCTCGAGCAAAAGCGACTGTCCTTAGTTGGCATTTCAATGAGACTCCCGCTAAGATTGCAGCGAAAATGCAAATACACTTTTTATGCGAATATTTACGGCTCGATACGGTAGCTCGTGTCAGTTATGTTCGACCAGGTTAGACTTATTGAAACCCGTGACCTTGCTACGTGCTAATAGCAGCGTGCAGCTGCAACGTGCATCGTGCAGGTGCAGCAATTTAGCGTCTTCGAAATTTGCTCTTCGAACTGTCGACAAATACGATTTTCCTTGTAAAATGCACACTAGGAAACGCCTTCAATTCTTCGAACTGAATGCGAACAATGCTAATTCATTCTGTTTTTAACTTTCTGTTTTTACTTACTTAGTGTAAACTTCGAATATTAACGCTAGAACTAATCGTATAAAATTTGTAATATATAAATATATTAAACAAGATCTTTCAAACAGAGTAATTAAGAAGTAAAGAAGGAAAGCAATAAGTAATTTATGCTTTATAATAAAGACGTGGAATATTTACTGCACCAGTCCTCTGTAAAATTTTGAAGTTTTCGGAAAAAATGAGGAACGAGTCGTTTTATCTACTTTGGTACTTTTCTTATTAAATATTTACTGAAACTTCCTATATTAAATATTCACTATATATTTCTAACCGATATGATAAAAAGGGAAGATTAATTAATTCGTAGCACTATTATTTCTTGCCACATTTTCCCTAAATCGTTCACTAACGATATTGAAAAAAAGATTAGGCAAGTCAAATACAAAAAAGGACTTGCCTATAAGAAAAAACCTATAAGAAATTTTTCCCACAAATAAATCACCGTAAAACCCTTCATAAGGAGACATCAGCGTGGAATACAAATTTCCACAGGACAGTTATCGTTAAACGTACGTTACAACGGGGCCGATAAATAAATCCACCTGACACTTGTCTGACTGATTAATAGAAAACACTCCTAGAACACGGCAAACCTCTCTCCTTATAAAACGATCAAATAAATCCGTCCACGTCTCTCTCCTAGAATCACCGTTTAGAAAAATCGCAATGGCGCACAGTGCATTGTAAAAAAGTGAAGTCTCTAAGCTATTAAAACGTCGTGCATGAATTAAAGACAGAAGAAGAGAGTGTAATTCAAGTTTCATCGCCCTCGGCGAAGCAAAGATCGGCGTCCCTTTATTCTCGGCACGTGAGGCCGTCGTATTGACTTATATCACAACGCGACGCCGGACAGAGCCGCACATTTGTAATCCCGTATTTGGCAAAATCGTACAGCTCCATCCGAGCCGTACTTGGCGAATTACTCAATGCCCGGGACGGTCCCGCTTCCACGTGGAATCTCGCGGTTTGATCGCTGAAAATTCTGCGACGTTGTACGTCTATGCACCGCGTTGAATCCGAAGATGTATTGCACGGAGCTGGAAAGTTGCCGCGTGAAATCGCGGCGTTGGAAAGATCTTCCAACGTAGCAACGAATACTGCATTTGCATCGACGTTAGTCTGTGATTTCATAATGCAGATTACCGTTTTTTGATTTTTAGTACGAGTGATATTTGTAAAAATTTAATTTGTGATTTTGGGTTTCGATGGCGGTGGAGTCTTTGAGATTGATTTAATTATTTTAGGTTGAGAATATTTGTTGCGAGAATTGCTGAAAGTTCTGCGATGTTGTACGACTAACGCACAGAGTTGAATTTGGAAATGTATTGCACGGAGCTGGAAAGTTGCCGCGTGAAATCGCGGCGTTGGAAAGATCTTTCAACGTAGCAATGAATACTGCATTTGCATCGAAGTTAGTCTGTGATTTCCTAATGCAGATTACCGTTTTTTTTATTTTTAGTACGAGTGATATTTGCAAAAATTTAATTTGTAATTTTGGGTTTCGATGGCGGTGGAGTCTTTTAGATTAATTTAATTACTTTAGGTTGAGAATATTTGTTGCGAGAATTGCTGAAGGTTCTGCAACGTTGTACGGCTAATGCACAGAGTTGAATTTGAAAATGTATTGCACGGAGCTGGAAAGTTGCCGCGTGAAATCGCGGCGTTGGAAAGATCTTTCAACGTAGCAATGAATACTGCATTTCCATCGACGTTAGTCTCTGATTTCATAATGCAGATTACCGTTTCTTTATTTTTAGTACGATGATACTTGCAAAAATTTAATTTGTGATTTTGGGTTTCGATGGCGGTGGAGTCTTTGAGATTAATTTAATTACTTTAGGTTGAGAATATTTGTTGCGAGAATTGCTGAAGGTTCTGCAACGTTGTACGACTAATGCACAGAGTTGAATTTGAAAATGTACTGCACGGAGCTGGAAAGATGTCGCGTGAAATCAAAGAGGTTTTCTAACATATTGAATATTTAAATATCTATGTTAATAAGATAAATATCTGTCGAATATCTATCTACTAGTGTTTTTAAAGTTTCTGATTTATAAAGATGTAATTTTAATAGAAGAGTTCAACGTGTTAATTTAATTATTTTGAGTTAAAAATACTCGTTAGAGATTTTCTCCCCTTTTTTGTTCTGCCATATTGTAAGATATACTGAATACTAATTACTGTTTAGTTACATTTGCCATTTTTTCAGCTCCGTGCAGTACGAATTGTTTCGTACGATGTGACAAATGTGCGATATGTATATATATGTAGGTGAAGTTGCTTGATGCGAAAGGCACCCGTGAGCAGAATCCTGGCTAAGAGTAGCGGTAAAGGGAAGTTGAAAGTTTAATCACGATTGCTTCGTCATTTCGCGTTGAAGAGACGAAAAGAAGAGATACAAACTGATTGATACTTTTCTCCCTTCTTCGACGGGATGTTGAAAAGATTTTGCTACATGACAGAAAAGTTCAAATTTAATTGATACACTGAAACAGTACAACTCTCCTCACTGTATATTCCTAAGGAAGTGTAACAACTTTAAAGAGGAAACTCGTAAGAATTCTACCAATTATCTTCACAAATTAAGCGCCAGGTTTCGAAACACGAGTTCAATCCGATAATTTCCTGTATAAGAATTATGATTGAACAGGAACACATGTATGTGCACGGAGAAAGATGATTGTAATGCAGCCTCGTGTTTCAAGCCGGAAATCACGTAACACTTTAAGTCCCTACAAAGGGAAGTGCCTTCTATACCTTATTCTATGGAAAGTATTACATATAACCCTACCCGTCCCGTAATTCCTCACGTTCAATCGTTTCATACGAATTCTACTAGCAATTATACTGAAGATCTACTAATTGTAAGATTTCAATTCTAAATTAACTAAATTGATCCTAAAGCTAAATTATAAATAATACAAAGGTATTAGATCTTGAAAAAATCACAATTGTAAATAAGTCAAGTGGACTTTCGAAAGGGAATCGTATAACAGATCTTTTTAGTGAAATCCTCGATTAAAGTATAAAGTTCAGCGAACTCTAAGTCCTCTCCAGGAACGCGTATATGGTAATGAGCTTGTGCGTGCTAGGAAATTTAAAACCAGGTAGAATACGCCTTCCGCACGATATGCACATGAAACTTGGGTATATTATTGCCGGTCATAATGAAATTCCGCAGTGTCAACGATATTAGATTATTGCGAATTTTTTCAACTCTTGCTCGATAAGCGTATCCTCGGAAGAATTCCAATTACGTTAATTGCCATTGGCTTGAAATATCGTGAAAGTTTTAATCGCTGTGTCTCACCCACAAATATTTACATTAATTCATATCTATTACGTGATAATACATTTTTTAATATAGCACCTTTTTTACACCATTAGAAAACTTCAAATTAACCCTCCAACACTCTCACTTTATTCTTTGAAAATTAATTACACAATTGTGTATTAATGAATGTTAAAAATACAATTTTAAAGGAAATGATTTCACAAACTGAAATACACATCATTTTATGTCAAACCTACGTAGGTTTATGGGGATCAAGAAACATCCTCAACTTCCTATCTCTCCAATTACAAAGAAAATATTCACACCCTTCAAATGACATTGCACCATCATCTCAAGCTCATTATTCCACATACAATTTCTCCAACGGCCTTTCAATTTAATCGAAAGTTAGTCTCATAGAAGAAATTAAAAATTGATGCCGTATCGTTAGAAGATCCTCCATCTTGACACCTGTGAGAATGTTGCCTTCAAGATATTTAAGGGTCGAAGATTAACGACGTGCCATCGAACACCGTCGAATCGTTTCTCATTTTAACGATCCGAAAGCACTTCACGCGCACACGAGGGACATTTGTATCTCGAGTGTCGACGGATTGTTTCGAGATTTCGTTGTACAAAAAGAATTTAAGGGACACGCAATGCTCGTCTCAACGACGACGCACGATCAGTCGATGACGCAAGGCGAAGGACGGAGGCGTATCGGAGACCCGAGTTCTCCGCTACTTTATAAGGAGCACCTTCTTACTAACACTATTTCCCTTTCTCTGCCAGCAAAACTCCGATCGAACTCAAGTTATGCCTACGTGAACGCGACAGGTAACTTGATCTATGATCGTAAAAATGTTGCTTTCCAAATTTCAATCGTCTTGCGTGAAAGGAAGCTGTGCGGTTGGGACTGAGTTTTTTTAAGTTTGTATCATCAACTTTATTGCTTGAAGGTGCTATTTTCATTGTTAATGATATTTTGATGTTTTAGGAATAATAACGTACTTTTTTTTATTATACTTTTGTTACGGAAGAACAGGTATATTAATTGTAGATCATTGTAACTGGTTGATAATTTTTAAACTTTAGAAAATCTAAAGGCTTGGACTTATTTTTTTATGTTCTGCAGATAAATGGTGTTGCTTTTGGGCAGCATGAATTTTAAAAGATACTAGGGTGTTTAATAAACTAAGAAGTGGTATAAAAAATGTATGTTTCAAAAATATAAATATTTATAATACTGACTGACTCAGAAGCGGCCTCAGCTGACAGAATTAGATTTCAGTGATTCATTTCACTTAAAGTTTCCTCCAGTTTCTGACATTGTTTTTCACAATCGAAAGGGAACTTCTAAACCATCAAAGTATTTTCTAAAATCTTAAAATTCTATCATAAACTTTAAAATTACAAATTTTGAAAAAAACGCACTATTTAAATTATAATTTCGCTATCAAATCTTCATTGTAAAGTAACATATGGCAGTTTAAAGCTATCAAAAGGATATTCCAATGAACCACTGACTGTTTCCTTTTTTTCCCTTGTATTGAATTTCTGGAGAACCGAAAATTAGTATTGTCCTTTACATGATCCCTTTCAGAATCTTTCAGTAGTTTCAGAGTTTTTGAGTCTATCTCGGTCACGAGTAATTACAGATCCAATTGGATATTCCTCGGATGTAATTTGCATCTAGCGGTATCTTAAGCATGCAAGACGGAGTGTGTAATGTCTCTGAATGAATTCAAGGCCATTCGACAGTTTCGATTAGCGATCGAGATTAAGCATCTCGTTCTCTAAGAATTTACAAGCTATTTGTGAGCACGTGGTGCTGTCGCCTAATGTGGAAAATTACCATACTTCGGTCTTGTAAGACTCTAAAATTTTTTTTCATCGAATATACGTACAAGAGAAAAAATATTTAGCTCAAAATTCTAACTGTTTGTACTACTCTATAATATTGCTCACGCTGAGCTATTGTTTAGTATTTAAATTTTTAGGAGCATTAATGTACATACTATATTATGTTTTAACTAATTAGAATTATTTGTGTTACATAAAAAATATTGTGAAATTTTCTGTAAGATTTTTTCCGTTTAATATATTTATCAGTGAAATTCTGAACATTTTAAAAATATTAATAATAACGATTTGTCGTAAATCAAACAAGTTTTACATAAAAGGCAGTGTTAAAACGTTATAGTCGTTTTTACGATTGTCTCATCGAACCAGCGAAATTTCCTTAAACGTACATTCCAAAGGCATTGAAACGAATGACCAAGAAATCTCTGAGAAACAGCCATGTGGGAAGTAGGCTTTGCAAAACTTGAGAAAACGTACGATCAACCGAGTTATTCGCGTTCGAAACTGTACAAATCATCGCTTTTTTTACTCCTCAGGCAATTGTTCTTATCAGACAGCTGCGTTTGCTTGTTTGCGTCAGCTACTTTGCTAATAAAAGATATCTGCCGTTTAAGCACTCGGAATTCTTTGCGAAATATTTCCGAGGTTTTCGAAATCTGAACAGAAAGACAATTTTTTTTCTGTACTTACTGCATTTGTGATTCGTTCGCGTTACTCTTTATCAAAGGTGAATTGAAAATTAAAAGTAGAAAATTAATAAAAAAAATAATACTAACGGTACTTTTGTGATTAAGCAGCAATCAAAATACAAACAGGCAAATATAAGATCAGATACACATGCCGAGTAATCAATTTAATGGAGAACTGGGTGTAAACAAGCAGATTTTTACGAAATATTCGCGAAGTTTTCGAAATTTAATCAGAAAAACAATTTTTTTCTATGCTTGCAGAATTTGTGATTCTTTCACGTTATCCTTTATCAAAGGCTGATTGAAAATTAAATGTGAAGAATTATTAAAAAATAATATTAACGATACTTCTGTGATTAAGCAGCAATCAAAATACAAACAGGCAAAAGTAAGATCTGATACACTTGCAGAGGGATCAATCTAATGGAAAACTGAGTCTAGACAAGCAGATTTTTACGAAATATTCGCGAAGTTTTCGAAATTTAAACAGAAAAACAATTTCTTTCTATGCTTGCTGAATTTGTGATTGTTTCAAATTATCCTTTATTAAGGGCGGATTGAAAATTAAAAGTGGAGAATTATTAAAAAATAATATTAACGGTACTTTTGTGATTAAGAAGCAATCGAAATACAAACAGGCAAAATTAAGATCAGATTCGATCCACATGCAGGAGGATCAGTCGGATGGGGAACTGGGTCTCGACAAGCAGATTAATTGGCCGATCTTAATCGCATTAATGAAAGAGCACATTAATCAGCATCGTTTCATCTGGGGTCACGATACGATGATCCACTTCCATCGACGGTATTGACAATGCGGTTGCAGTTGCATAACTCTTGGACGATGCTCCTGTACGCATCGTTGGTCGAGAAAAAGACGTATTTATAATTTCATCGTAAACTGCCAACTTTGACGAGGATTGAATAAAGTCACATTACTCTTCCGCGATGATTCAGATGGGTATGATAAATTCTCAAATCGATATTTTACTATTTTTCTATTAGAGAGCTTGGAAATATTTCATGAGAAATTGATGGGTATTAAATTGTTGGGAAAATTGAAACGGGATTGCATTTTGCTTTAGTCGAATTCTGATCGAGCGCGTAGTTATGAGTAATGATAAAATAAGATGCGAGAGAAAAGTAATTTTCTATTAATCTTAGTTTGCAGTAATATTAAACACAGCTTCTTGGTGTAATTAATACTGTAGTTATCAAACTTTGACTTTGGAATTTAACAATGACCTCGTATCTTTACATAAATATTTAGTATCTATAATTATCCCTGATATTAAATAAAAATTAATAATCGATAGAAGAATACTTCCCCAAATTTACAAAAAAGTGGACCTCACAAAATTCATCTTCCTTTGCAAATTTATTTTTTCTCAATTAATGAAGAGTTAGACTCTAAAGAATTAGTCTTCCTATTCCGACGAACATAATCGATTATTTATTGGTTTATTGAATATTATGGAATATTGGAATATATATTGTATTGTTTTTAGTGAGAACAAAAAGTCTATTAATTAATCAGCGATATTTCTAACGCCAACAGTTTATAATAGAACTGTTTGAAGAGTATTTCAGTTACCATTATTACTCTCTACAATAACTTTAACCGTGAAGAAATCAAACTCTCCCCAAGTGTGCTAATCAACGTAATAAGAAGCAGACTTGAAGAGGAACTATAAATCTTCGGATGGACAACCATAAAGCGTTTTTCCCGACCTTCGTCCCATATTAAACTCATTTGCCGCTGTCTCAGCTGTGCACCTCGAGGAAACATGTGTCGAAGGACGTCCGTAGGGTAACAATGCAATTTCGTGACGAGTGCATGGACATTTCGTTGCCATATGGCGGACAGAAAGACTGACCGGCAGCTTTTGAAAAAGGGGACGGACAAAAAGTTAATGTGTCGAAGATTTTCAGCGACCTGTGTCGAAAGTCTGGACAGCAGATTTTAAGAATTGAGGGAATGGGGAATTCCTTCGCTTTTGATGCGTCAATGTAGGAGGAACTAGACGGTTCAATTCCGGAAATTACTAGAGAACTTCATTTATATTTCGATAAAAAAAATTATGTCCTTCCGACATATATCTATCGTGGTAATGGTACAGTAAACAATTTTAATTACATATTCTCTTAAAACGTTGACTTTCATGGGGGAACCGGCGCTATTGAATTCAATGAAATTTTATGTAAATTTCAAATTGCAATATTTATGAATTTTCTAACATATCGTATCTTTAGATATTGGCTTTAACCTTTTGCGGTCCGAATTATTTTGTTAATTTTGGTATTGAGCTAAATAAAATTAATTTTGCAATATTGTCTACCATTGGCTATTAATTTTTTTAAATGATATCAATAACTATAGTTATTGACGAACATTTAGGTAATGTTACAAAGTCATCGTGAAATTGGAAAGTCGATGTTAAATTGTCAGAAAATAAAGTCAGGTGAAAATCTATGTCGAGTACTGCTCGACATGGGACCGCAAAGGGTTAAAAAGGCAAATGTCTGCTAAATATCAATCTGGCAGTGACTATAATATTTCTATTTTATAAGGATGTAATTTTAATAGAGAAAGTTTCACTTCAGTACAAATAATGAAAGTAGCGAAATACCAGTGGCGTTCAACGTGTTAATGATATCAAGAAAAATATATTTCTTGCTAATTAATTTAATTAGATATCGCAAAGTGCTTCCAATAAAATCTGATTAAAGGAAATGTCACAACAATACAATGCACCGTATCTCCACGCGCGAGAACCACGCTGTTTCAAGTTCTCAGAGCCTACACGCTGAGAGCAGCAAGTTCGAAATAGTTTCGCACACCTACACGAGAAGTATATTAAGTGTGTATATTGTATGTGACACGTATACTCGAGATATTCTCTCGGCACTGTGTCGACACATGTACTCGCAATTGTGATTTCAAGTGTATCATGAATCACTCTGTAGCGCAACGCGATACCGACACGCGATACTCGCTGTCAATTCGTGTTACTACGAGAGATGTCAATGTCCCTCTCATTGTTAGTGATCTACGAATTGCATTTCTTTTGGTTTAGTATTGTCTCAGCCTGAGCTGCTACCGCCATTTTAACTAGGATCTATGTATTCTCATAGATGAATTTCAAATTAACGAAGACAGAATACATTAAATGATTATTTAGAAAAAATGTATCGGAGGAGAGGGTGAATTTGAACTTGGCGCCACTGATTGCGATTTGGAGCCCTTTATCTTCTCACCTACCAGAAAGTCTTATATGTTTGTAGTCCTACTATTTTAGGTAGATTCAAAATTATCGAGAGTGTGATATACTCATTAGTAATTTTTAAAGAATTTCCAAAGGTGATGGGGGATTTTCATTTGCGACTAATGATTACGAATCGGAGCCCTTTACCTCCTCACCTGACAGAGACTGTTATATGTGTGTGATTCTTCTGCCTAGGACCCACTATTTTAGGTAGATTCGAAATTATCGAGATTGTGATACACTAATTAGTAATTTTAAAAAAATTTCCAAAGTAGTTAGGAGATTCTAACTTATGACCTCCGATTGAAAGTTGAAGCCCTTTATTTCTTTATTCGCCATAGCCTCTCGACTGCTAATTATTTCGCCTAAGGTCTACTAAAATTTGTCAGGAGAAATTTTCAGCGGAGGAGGACTCGAACTCTACTTGAACTCAACGAAGAGCACCTCCGAATTGCATGTGTGGGATAAGAGCGTGGGTGTTCGATAAGAATCAATAGGAGACGCAAGAACGTGGATGCTGTAATACTTGTTTCATCGTTTTCAAACAACCTGTTGTTATTGAAAGTAATAGCTGTTACCACTTCTTAGACTGTGCAATAAATAATACTAGATTTAATCCCACATTGTATGCGAGTTTGGCATTGATAAACATTGAAAATTATTACATATTGTAACTCTATGAGATTGAATAAAAAAACTATTTTCAAATTAACGTCACATGTTCAGTCTGGAAAAACTTATTCTTTAACTTTTGTATATTTTCATTTTTACATTATACAAGTATCCGGATAGTGTATATTACTTAAAGAACATTATCCTTATGTGAACGACAATAATTTTTCAATCTGACACAACAAAGCAAGTCGTGACACAGATTACGAAGCATATGTAACAAAGACGAATTACTCTCGTGATGCAGGAGTGGAAAACTAATTTGCAAATTTTCTTTTGTCCTACCGGTAATGGAATCCAACTGATGTAATTTCAGAAAGGTCAAAAGGCAAGAAGTTAAAGCAACATGAAAGATTGCGCAAAATTATCGTTACTTAAAACCCATTGAACGTGAACTAATGAAATTAACCAAATAAAGTGTCTATTTAAATAAGCTTTTCAATAGGAATTCATTCCATTAGAGAAAAAAATCGTTTAATTTTTACGGTGCGAATGAATCCATCGATTCAAAGAAAAAACGTCGTGGTTTTGATGGTTCATTGATCTAAGCCCATCGGAAACGCGCTTCTAAATCACTTAACGAGGCGTTTCAAATGTACTCTCACGTTGTCAATGCTTAATGACTTTCACGTACGAGTCATTACGTCATTCACATCGAGAGGAAACTAGTAGCAGCATGCACGTGGCGTAAAAATCTCGTAAGTACACATTGGTTGTCATCTCTTGAATCACATCTAATTGCCAGTCTTGAGGATAATTAAGGAACATCGTTTTATGCTGATTAATTACCCTCCTATTTCACCTGCATCCGCAATTTGTATAGATGTTATTAATAGTGCAGAAAGTAGCTTCTGATGGTTACTTCTGATTTTTTCAATTTCTAGAAATATTCTATTAATGAACCTTTTGAGAAACTTAATACATTTTCGCAAAGTAGGAGACTGGAAACTTGCATTTCAAAGTAATATACTAATTTAAAATATTTTAAAACCTTATCTGTCGAAATTTCAAAATTTCTTACTTTTCCATATTTTATGAAAGCCTTGCTATGTCGGAAATTAACTAAAATCTTTATAAAATTGACGAAAATTCAAATCTCAAGAATTACTGCAAATTAAATCAAAAATATTCCACTGCAACAATCACATACAATTAATATTATAAAAAACTCCAAAGGTAGCACTAAATTCTAAATCTTCTCAATAAAAATAAATTTTTTCCCAACATTAAACAAATGATCGACAATTTCTCAAAACCATCAATTTCCTATAATTTCCTGCCAGACCCAAATTGCCCTAAAATCAAGAACCTATCGATACAAGCGGAAGTCAATCACGAGTCGAGCCTTTGTCTACAAAGAAAATCTACCTCTGTTTGTTCTGCAACTGAATATTCCACGCACAATCCTGAACATGTTGTGCACATGTGCTGAAACATTTGCACGTGTGTTTGCATGTGTTCAGGTAAAGGTAAGAGAGGACCCTCAGGCCGTCGGTTCTCCTCTGTATAATAGCACTGCCAGAGGTTCGGGCACGTGCCTCACGCGATCCTCATTACCTCTCGTCCTTCTCCTCTTATTTTCTACCTCTTTCTTCCTCATTCGACCTGCCCCCTCGATTTACAACGGTTGTTACGAAAATTGAAGTACTTCTTTTCTCCGCTATCGAAGCTAACTTTGTATTGGAATTAAATACTAAATTATGTGAGTGGAATGTACTACATAAAGCCTCCTATGTAATGTTACATATGTATCTATTTTTTTAGAAACATGATTAACTCTTTGAGGCTCGGGGGGATTAAATGTGCCCCACCTATTTGAAATCTAAAAGGTGCACGGCATCAGATATTTTCTGTCCCACGTCGAAAATACTATTTGGTAACTTTGTTAATAAAAGTAAATTAACTTTATTCAGCTAGAAAAAAAAATATCTATGCAAGATGAGTCACTTTATTTTGTGAATTCCTGTGCCTCAAATTGTTAAGGAGAAAAAGAAAAGAATTTTCAGTGAGGGAATATATTTATATTAAATATAGAGGTAACCCTCCTGTAACACAGAAAACATGTTACTAGAAATTTCCGTGTTGTCGGAAACCGTACTATATGAAACTCACAGCCAGTGCAAAAGGAAGAGCTACGTTTCAAAAACTTTCCAAAAGCAAACATTTTTCTAAAATTCCATATCTTAAAATAGCGTTATAAATGAGTAAATTACAATTTATATATTTTCATGTAAAGGCACTATAGTCCACTGTATCTTCCCATCATTATTTAAAAGTAACTTAGTTTCTAAATATCTTAAACAAAAATCGTTTTAATCGTGTTAGTGCAAAACCGTACTACAGAATATCGTTTTCTAGGAGGGGTACCTGTATATGCTATATATATTTTTTGTTATCAAAGGGAATATGCGGATGTGAAGTCGAGTTTTTCTCAATTGTTCTAAAATAACAAACGTACATTCAATTCCACGCGTCTCTGTAAATCAAGATTCTACGTCTACGTTCGCCAAGCGTCGCCAAAGAAATGTCGAGCGGCCGGTGATCTATATTGCAAAGATCTATCTGTATCAATGCCATTTTAAATCCAACCGATAATCGATTCCAAGGTGTGCCAGGTATGCAGAGGTAGGCGGTGAGTAACAGAAAAGGCGTACGAGAGAATAAAAAGCGATGAATAACGCGCTGTCTTACGAGGATCCTCGTACTTAACTCGGCTGAAAGATCACGGCGCTCACGATCGTTCACGGCTACCGTTTAAATCTCTGTTTACACTGCACTCGGGGATCCTTGCTGTATATAATCATCGTATATCATGGTTTTAAAGCACCTTATGGCGCTGGTCTTACTTGGTAAAGAGATACAGGTTTGGGTTGGTTTCGATTCATCGATAAATTACGAGGACTACTCTAGAAATGGAGCTTAGGTGCCATCTTAGTTTTTCTAAGTTTTCAACTTGCTGGCTGTCGTCGTATTGGTAAAGAGATTTCGATTCTGAATTATCAAGACTATTTCTGAATTTGTGTATTAGTTAGAATCTATTGTAGAGACTGCTTATGAATTAGTATGGTGATTAGAAACTATTATAGATGCTACTTCCGAATTAGTATGTCAGTTAAAAACTATTATGCAGACTATTTCTGAATTTGTCTACTAGTCAGAAAATATTGTAGAAATTAGTTTTGAATTAGCCTCCTAGTTACGAACTATTACAGAGACTATTTTTGAATTAGTCTATTAATTAGAAATTATTGCAGAGTATTTCTGAATTAGTCCATTGGGTAGAAATTATTACAAAGACTATTTTTGAATTGGTCAATTGGGTAGAAATTGTTACAGAGACTATTTGAAATTAGAAATGAGATTTTCAAAGTGAACTTGGAAAGATGTGCGAATGAGAGATGCAAGAACAGGTGAAAAGGGGTCGTCGTAGGCTTTGTTTCGTAATTACTTAAAAGCGGAAAGTGCACAACCGATAGACAGCGATCCGACACGACTTTTGTTTCGTTTCACCGACCGGAAACGAGGAAATTGAATCCTCGTTTCCTCTTCTGCCGATACGCTTCGTAAGCACCACTTTCATGCGAACGAAGAATAATACGAGATAAGTGTTTTGTGCGAATCGGCGAAGAAATTTTCCCCAGCATTTTAATTGTTTAGGCCTGCAGAAATATGTGCTTAACATTTACAAATCGATAATTACTCATTTAGATAAATTGAAAACTGATGCAATAATATTGAACTCAAAATGTCACCCACTATTGGGAAACAAATATCTCCCATTATATCGTCTTTTTCATAACTCTAATAAGTAATTACATATTCAACTAGTTTCAGTTAAACAAAAAAACATTTAAAAAAAAATCTATCGGCTTTTCATCTACCATATTTAAATAAACTGCATAAGTACTTTGTAAAAATAGGAATCAAGGGGAGAAAAATATAATTAATTAAGTAAATAGATCTTACAAAATATGAGTGGAATATTTATTGTGCGTTTCTCCTATTAATTAGTAAAATTTTTAGACAAAGTACGAAATACGTACACTTTTACTGTTTTCAAATTAGAATTCTGAAAAGCTAAATAATCACTTCGGTAAATAAAGAATCTTAATTGACAAAAACCATTTGTTTTCAGAAGATAATACGATCTTCATTCCAGCACAGAATGCACTTATCTAGTCAGAAGAATGTCCAGGAAACAGTGCCGAGTCTCGATTCGCTGCTAGGCACAACTTATCACGTGGAAACGGCCGCTGATAAAAGGGTTATACAGTTCCCAGAATATCAGCGAAAGATTCACGCGCATAATAGAAATTCAACTGACAAAGGAGAACTAGTTTCATTTCAGAGAAACTCGTCGTCGATATCGCGAAGTAATCATTAACGAACGTCAATAATAATTAGCTCGATCATGGAACAAGAGAAACTATTGAAATAAATAAAAGAACATTTTATCTTCATGTTTCGTCGTTTGCTTTCAACAGACGTAACATTGCTCGTTATCATTGTACTTTCTCGCGTTCAAGTTTCACGATGTCGTGAAATAATTTTTATATTTAGCTCACGCTTCAACCGAGCTGACGATTTCGGCGAGAATAATCGACGAATCTGAGAAAAAGAGGAGTCATCGAGGCTTCAATGGAACGCGTCATCTCTCGATTAGTATACGAGTACCTGTCGTCTTCCTTCCTCTTTCATTTTTTACTTTTTAGAGTGAGCACAAGTTAAACGTGGCTTTTAAAGGCTAAAACCGCAACTGGCGTAGACTGAGTCATAATATGATCTTGGAATTCTTCGATGATGGCAATCGTATGAACAATGTACGAATTTGGAAGCGTGGGCTGATTTGTCATAGTTGAAATTAATGTTGATGAATTGGCAAGGTGAGATTTTATTGAGCAGTGTTCTCGGAAGTAATTAATTGTTTGTACTACTTAATTGTGAATAAAATAAGGGGGGCAAAATAGTGTCTGTGATTCCTATTAGAGTGTCAGAAAATAAATAAACGTAATACAAAAATTTCTCAAATGCCTATTCCAAAATATTAGACGAATATATTAAAAAAGGGAACCCTTCAGTTTTCAGGCTAAATGCAATAAATGAAAATAATTGCAACATTCCTAATAGCCAACCAATATCTATTCACACCTGAAAAATATTAAACCGATCAAATTTCAGAAATATTAGAACACATACAATATGAAAAAAAAATGTAAAATATCTAAACTCAAATATCTAAAATCCCTCAACTCCTACATCCTATCCGAACCAAATAAAAATTCTCCAAAAGACTATCTACAAGTCATGTTTCTCACAGCCAAATAGAACCTAATAATTTCTCCAGCAATCCTAATGTTAACAGCCTACTACATCGTCAACAAAGTCTCTTTCCCTTTCTCCAATCGAGCACAATGGTAATCCTATTACACTCACGTGAACAAACACGTTCAGGTATTCTAAAGAATACTTAGGACAGTCCAAGACAGGTAAGATTACCTCTCTCGTAATACCAGGACGTTGTACGAGGATCAGGACGATATACTTGCCGATTAGATGTCATCTTTGTAAATTGCAGCCTCAAGAGTATGCATAAGAACTCGACGGGTGGTCAAATCTCAATTTCGTGTTCTCCAAAAGGCTGTCCAATTGGCGTACAATCACCGACAAACGAAATTGAGAGGCAAAGGTGGGATTCATTGAGGAGGTACGATGGATCGAAGACCGTAGAAATAGTAGATCGAACATAGAGATTATAGAGGTATTAATCAGAGCGACGCGGGAGCGATGTGCTACCCACGTAAACGGAGCGACGATGATCTAACATCCTGTATCGCAGTCGGCCAGCATGCTCCCGATCTACTGAACGTGTTTTGCTCCGATGAATATACAGGAGTTGAAGAAAGAAATGGGAAGGAGAATGTTTGACTTTGGAAGAGCAACAATAGAAGTTTTTACAATTATCCGTTTTGTTGACGGAGAAAATTTCGAACGTTGGGAAATAAATGTTTACTTTGAGATTGAATGATATCTTGTTTGCGTGGATTTCAGATTTAAGGGCTATGGTCATTTTATGTACCTGAGACTTAATTTTTTTAGGTGGATTTGGAGACACTGAGGTATGATGGATTAATTGATGGTTTAAGTTAAATTTGGCAAAAGTATTGTGATTATTTTATGTGGGACCTAGTGTTGTAGATGAAATTGGAATCAGTGAGGGTATGATGGACTCATTGATAATTAATTTGAGTTAAATTTGGCAAAAGTATTGTGGTTATTTTATTTGTGACCTAGTGTTGTAGATGAAATTGGAATCAGTGAGGGTATGATGGAGTAATTAATGACTTAAGTATAATTTGGCAAAAGTGCTATGGTTGTGTACCTATGACCTAGTGTTAAGACGTTGTACATTTCATTAAGAGAGAAAATTTAAAAAGAAATTTATTTACCGTTTGAATTAAAATTTAAATATTATTCAATTTAATTAATATTCGATTGTAAGTTACTCCATGCAATTGGCGAGCTTCTTCTGTGATTCTTCTATGTGTTTCGACATCGTTTATTGTTTCTTCAGAGACAATAGAGAAACATTTAATCATGAATGAACAATATTCATGTTAGAAGCACCTAAAACTCGCAGGAAGTCCGGATTACACTCACGTTACCAGAAATTTCGTGGGCGCTTATATTTAGGCCAGCTTACACGAACTTCACAAGCGTTTGTCCTCGTTTCTTTAATGAGAAGCAAATGCACCTGATTACCACCATAATATTAGCGTTTTGCTGTCACATCAATTTTTGGATTCTTCTTCCGCAATTACCTTAAATGGTGATAAAGAAATAGATGAAAGGAAAAATGACTTTAATAGTTTTGCTAAACTTTACTTAAATGATCAATTAATCCAACGTATCCCCAGTGATTCCAATTCCATGTTTAACACTAGATTTACGGAGCCAATTTGGCTTATTCCAAATTTGCTTACTATATATATAATATATTGGTTGGTTAATTTTTTTAATAATAAATCTTTCATTTCAATTGATTTGGTACTATCTTCTTTGTAAAAAACTTCAATTTTCTTGAATGAGTCAAATTGGCTCACTTCAGAAAAATAGGTATGTCAACATCCGTAAATCTAGTGTTAAGAGAAAAAGTCTGAAGATACGAAGTCGAATGGGATCATTTAATATTTAAATTATTTTTTATCTATATTATTGTAAATTCAAATTTAATTTTGTATAGAAGTCTACGCGATACGATTTCAACTGAGAAAGTGACCGTTTCAAACAATTATTAAAGATTCACAGAAGTTGATTCATCTAGAATTCACCAGCCACGTTCGATCGTTGCTTTCTCTTATTAAAACTACAACTTTCCGGAATTCAACCGCAAAGGATTACATCCAAATGACTCACAAGAATCCTCAAGTTTCATGCGTCTCAATGACGAATATTTCGCAGAAGTTTCTCAGTTTTTACTCTCACGGTCGTCTCACGGACAAAATCAACACCTTCCTTTCATTCAATCCGCAAAATGTCAATGAAATCCTACAACTTCATATCCAAAATCTTGGATTTCACGCTTCTCCAGACACTTAAAATCTACTGTTTAGCTTATTACTCAGCACAGCCACACAACTAATATTCTCATATCATCTACAACCTATTATTTTAGATAGCTCCAATCCAATAAAACTGTAGTACATCAATTAATAATTTGAAAGAAAATCTCACTAATATCGGGATCAATTTGACCTTGAATACGGTGATTGCAAATTCGAGACCTTTACTCCATTACTCAACACAGATACTCAACTAATATCCTTAGTTCACCTACAACCTACTACTTTCGATAGCCCAAACCCACAAAAACTATAGAATATCAAATAATAATTTGAAAAAAATCTCACTGGTTGCGGGACCAATCTGAACTTGGATCCACTAATCACAAATTCAAGCCCTTTAACACATTAATCAATACACCTACTCAACTAATATTATCTTTCACCTACAACCTCCTATTTCCGATGGCACCCAACTCGTCGAAACAATAATAAATTATTTAACAATTTCTGAAAAATTCCTCGCAATGAGTAGAGAATTATTTCACCTCCTCATCCACCGGAACCCCACGACAACTTATTTCAAGGATAACAGAGAGGATGTCTAACTGCAAAAATTGTCGAAAAGCAAGCAAATCTAAACGAGAATCGTCTCGAACTTCGCAACAGAGAAAAGGCAAAGGGGACAGCAACGATGTTGCATCTCCATCGAAGCTGATCGAGCTCGCTTCAGCGCCCGTTAGATCGAATAAATCATGCGGGCACCGACGACCTTTCGCGCAAAACTTTTCCGCGGATGAGTCCACGTAACCGATGCCATTATCCGCGTTTCCTCGTTCTGTTGGTATTATTTATACCCGGTCGTCGCCGTAGGAGCTGGAGCAGAAACGTTTATTCGTGGCCCGCGTGACTCACGAGACTCAAGAAGAAACCCTGAAGAAAACTACAGACTGTTTTTTGTTAATTGATCTACATTAGGGATGCTTGTGTGGATTGTTTTGTGTTTTGAATTTCACTGCTATGACCATGTTTGCGTTTGATATACAATATAATCTACTGAATCGTCGAGGTTGCGGTGCATTTAATTTTAATGAAGAAAACATCTAGATATGATGGAGAGTGAACTATTATTTTTTGTAAGAATTATTTATTGTACTGTTGAAAGCTGTATCTGTACTATGGAAATATATTTATTTAATGTCAGAATTGTGAGTGAGTCAAATTTTTATATGAATCCTTTATTCCTGGAGACTAGGTGTATGAGTTTTAACTGTTCGTCTTTAGCACTAGAACTACCGACTATTAATTCGGTATATTTAAAGATACTAGATAAATACTTGAGAAGAAAGGGAATGAAATGCGGAAGAAATTAAATTAATTTAATACCTTACGTTTTGCAAGGGAGATATAGAAAATTAAGCATAGTACAGCGCTAAAAATTTTAGCAAAATTTTTAAAAAATTCGTTACAAGTCATTTTGACCCCTTTGGTAGATCTAGTGTTAGAATCAACAATAAGTTTTTTTTAACATTCTAAGTTAACCCCCTTGGCCTACGATTTCTTTTCTGACGGGACGTGCAAAGACTTCAAAAGATTACACTGATTTCTGATATTTCCTATAATTGAACGTAATATTAACAGTATAGAAAAAATGAGACCGTTTCTCAACCGGCTGATATCTTCAATTAATTAGTTTTTGAAACATTTTAAAATTTTCTATTCCATTTTCTGCACCACAAGTGTCACACGTTGTTATAGGCTAAGGGATTAAAATCATGTTTCACCGTACTACATATTTCCTCTTATAGGTTTTATATTTGATATTAATTATTTACTTTTGATATTAATCCTACCCTAAAGTCAATCTTCTATGAGACTTCTTCAATACCGAATGATATAACAACTGCGCAAGCTTTCACGTAGTTTTCAACTTTCATAAAACGTTGACCTTCTGCAATTTTAAGGTAAGGAAAAAAACGGTTATTCTGGATATAGAAAGGTAGAAAAAAGTTGCTATTTTAAGCTCAAGCGAACACCTGCGGTTAAGTTTCTTAATGAGAACTGTGAAGCTTAAGTAAGGCAGACCGTGGTGCTTCCGTTACATGAATCTCGTAGGAGGTTTGACATTTATGTGCTTGACAAAGATGGGGAAGCTTAGATGCTAAGATGACACGATTATTTGCGAGGATATTCCGAATGAGCATAGCTCATCTTAACTGTTGTTAAACCAAACCACTCAAAATAACTGATACAGAAATTTTACCAAAAATTCTCCAACTTTACACAAAAGCCACAGAAAATATATTCTACCTCCATCTCATAAAACATAAATTATTAATCCTTTTTTTCCACCGATTAATTCTACTCGTTCCAAAGTACTCATTTAATACACTTGAATATAATAGATTTAATGTTGATAATTCTAGTATTAAGTATTCTTGGGCCAGAAGAATAGATTAATTTGTTGCTAAAATAATGAGTAACGCGATGAAAAGGTAGAAGCTACTTGCTGCTTTCTGGGACGAGGACTTAAAAGGAGAGCGTTGACGCTCTAAGCTCGTAGGAGTATATATCATTTGTGTGTCAATAAAGTTCGTGTATCTTGACACGAAGTTCGGAAGTCTTACGTGTGTCTCTTTAAACAAACACGTGGAATTACACTTTACTGTTTATTATCCCAAAATGTACCACACTGGGTGGAAAAGAAGGTTTAAGAAACCTCTTGACTTGTGACACAAAAAATTCAACAAATTCTCAACTGAATGAATTTATCATAAATAATCTCAGAAATTAATTGTCAATATTATTCAGTTTTTGTACATTAATGTTCTAATTAGTATTGGTATTTAAAATAGCGTAAATATTAAAAAATGTATCAGTGAATTTTGAAAGAGTGGATATTGACTTCTTAATACTAGAACTACCAGTCTTAAATTTATTACAGTTCAATGTATTAAATAACTGCTTTGAAAAAAGAGGAATCAATGAGTGGAAAAGATGAGAAATTCGATAATCTGTGTTCTATAAGATCAACGTAGAATATTTACTCTATGACTCTCCTATAAACTTGGAGAATTTTTGTAAAAAATTGGGAATCAATCATTTTGACTTCTTGTGTTTAAATATATTCAATTATTCCCTGAACAGTGTATCTATCACTGGATACACGATAAAAGCGATATCAAATGTTTGAGATCTATCCTCGAAGATAGAAATTAATCTTTAGCTAAAAATAATTATTCATCAAAGAAATCCTATTCTCTATCTCTGTTAAAATCAATTAGCGCATTCTATAATTTATTTCTAATCAATCATTCGCCAAGCACCTTTTATAATCAATGAAATATACGTTACTTCATCGTTTTACAATCATACTTTATCTTTAATTGACTTCGCCAAGAATAAATAAGGAGTGTCGTGCAAGTACGCGGAAAGAACGCTTACGTAGCGATTGGATGTTCCTTCCGTCAGAGGAATTGCATTTTTTCACGTGCAGAGAACATATATGAGTCAAATAAGAATCTTTGAATAACGATGATTCACAAGCGCAAACTTTGTTGTCGATTCGCGAAGTCGAAGCGCTATCAGCGAAAAATTTCGGACAATTTGAATGTCACTCGGTAATTGATAAGAAAAGGTATGACGTTATCCGTCTGTCATTGCATTACGATTTTAATTCTCAAAAGCTATGAATAATATATTTTTTTTATACAACCGAAATTCGATTCATTTGACATCTTAAAATTGGATCAATTGACGATTAGTGTAATCGAAAATGTCATTTTTAATGTAAGTATTAAAGATAAAGGTATACTTTGGAGGAAATGATTTGAAAGAGGCAAAAATATTAATTTACTTAACTCTAACCGCGCTCAGCAATTTACGTGGATCTATACTTATTAAGGTTGGACATTCGACTGGTTTTTAAACAATAATAATACTTTTCCGAAAAAGACGCAGGAGGTTGTCAATTTCATGTTTAAAAAATTGCGAAATCCAGTTTTTAGTTAATGATACCAAAAATTACAAATTTTCATCCCTGTGACCGCGTCATTCGACCGTAAATGATACAGTTAGTGCTACTCACTTCCACTCTACAAGGGTAACAAGTGGAAAAGAAGTAGCAATTAAAAATTTCTTGAATATTTACAAAAACTTCACAAATCTCCTGTCAAGAATTTTGTATAATTTGACGCGCTTAAGAAAACAGAAGTCACTGACGTTGAATTCTTATAACCCCAATTAAAAACTACCCTGCGATGTGCCTATTAAAAAATTCACAAAACCTCAAGTTACACGGATTCTCCCTTAAAACTCCTCAATGTCGGAGTAGTAACTCGTAAAAATCTCATCCATCACGACCTGTTCAATACACTAAACCCAAATCGCGACCGTGCAAATAATCTACCAAAATAAAAATGAAAACTTACCATCCTCGTCCATATCTGTCCCTGTACGTCGAAACAGCAAATCCAAACATTGATCTCGCCTCGCTACGATAAATTGCATAATGTCTCGTCTCCACATTGAAAGCCTCCGTGCACCAGGGTGGTGAACCAACAAGGACGAGACCAACGAGGGTCAAAATGATCCTCGTGAACCACATATTCTCCACCTTCCCTTACAAAATCACTAAACACCCCCGTAAGGTCACTTTCATCCACGAATACCGTTGTAAACTTTCATAAGCGCGTAAAACACGATCACGATCAATGATACGATCGATCTTCACGATCTATGGTTCTCTCGTCAGGGTGCCGGTAGCAGCTGCACCACTCACGACATGTGGCTTCCACGAGGCTCTCTCTCGAGACACTGCGAGAGACACTTGGAATGAACGGAAGACGGAAAACGGAGAGAGAGAGAGAAGAAGATAGAGAGAATAGGGGATAGAAAGAGAGGAAGATAGAAAGAGAGGGGAGCAAAGAGTCAGAGAAGTCTGCTTGACGGACGGTCGCGGACAGACTGAGTAGAAGTCCGTTCTTTCAGTTAGTCTTCACTCTCTTTAGCCACGGGGGCTGTGTAGCTCCCACCCACTGTACGCGCGGTTTCGAAGTTGCGCTCCGCAAAGCCGTACTTACGTCCCGTAACTGCGACCGCCGATACTCGACTGCCCGCAGTCGGCCAGTGATATCGCGGACTGTTTTCATTTGGGTTTCGCTATGGATAACTGCGCGGCTTAGACCGCGGTGTTGGCATAACAGAGGTCATGTAGGGGCTATGCTCGGTGAGGAGATAACGGATTGGATTTGAAATTAGTTGGAACGAATTATAATGTCTCCCGTTACCTGAAAAAAATTTTACTTTGATTATTAAGTATTATATTTATACTAGGTACTAACCCAATTGTATTTCTTGTATCTCTTCTTCTTTCTATTACATTAAGTACTATATTTAATTGATTTCTATATTATTGAATGCTGTATTATTGATTTCTATATTGGTCATTGCTATATTATTAAGCCTTTGCTGCAGAATTTCTTTTGTGACTGTATGTACAATAATTCAGAATTAAATTGATGAAATAAAAACTGATTAGTGATTATTGATATGTACTATCTGATTTGGGGCATTGCGAGTGGCATAGGTTAATTAACATCTTGTGGGGTATTGTCCGGTAAGGTGTTAATTATTGTACTATGTGTAGCTTAAATATTTACGGTTAATGCTAATTAAACACGAAATGGAAACTATAGGTGTATCATTAGATTGAGGTATTTTAAAAAACGGTGAGATCTATGGTTCTTGAGCGCGTATATAGCGCTGTTAGATTGATTGATTTGACGCTCTGTGAAGAAAGGAATTCGTGAAATTTTTGATTCCTTGGGAATACTGAAGTTCATATAATTAAATGGTAGTAATATAACAATGTATTATAGATTGGTATGTAATTATAAAGTAAATTAAATGTGGTACCAATTTAGAGCTATTTGAATGTTCGTATAATCCTTAACCGAATGCAGCGCACCATGTAGTAGTTTCGAAAACTATTTAGGTAAACAAATTATCTAACCTAAACTGAACCTAACTTAACCTGAAGCGGAAGTCCAAACACGTGACGATAATTGTCATTATCGAAAGTACATTCTGAGTTTCTGTTGTATTATTATACAAATAAATAAAATATATAAATGAAAATTTTAGGTCATTCTACATTTAACGAATAATTAAGCCGCCATTTTTGAAAGTGTCACAAGTTTATTCTTAGGAAAAGTGTGATCATTTTGGAGTAAACACAAGTATTATTTATTCGCATTTCAAATGGCAAAGCGAGTAGTGTAAGTGACTAAGCTAATAGTAGAGTAACTTTCGTGCATTAAAACGTAAGGCTTTTACCACTTTTAACTATCACGGCTTAATTGTCTTTTACACAATGCTATACTTATGTCATAGAATTACGTTAAATAATATTTAAATAATGTCAAATACTATGTCAATAATGTTAAATAGTGTCGGTTTCGGCAAAGAATACAAAATAATCGATATAAAAATCGTCGGTCTACGTATAACAATATTTATGATACTCTGCATCGTCTCAGTTTCCTCGTTTTATTTAAAAAATATTAAATATCTCCACGAGATACCTATCACGTTTTACTTCTATTTCGAGCATACCTAAATTATGCCAATATTGATCGTTAGTATCATAAAATATTTAACATGCGATAATTGTTATTGAAAGAGACGCATCTCTTTCCAAAATAACTTTCCTACAGGAGAGAAAATATTCATTAAAGAGATATAAAATTTGATATATTTCTACACATTATCTCTATTTATGCTGAGATCTCGTAACTCTTGCTGATGCTGAAACAATGCAATGAAAAGATGAAATTAATTTCTAATAACGTGTATTGAACGAAGGCCTCCACCGCCGCATCATCTTAGAATCATTGTTCTCCTAGTGCTTTTTTAAGTGGTTCAAAGAGATGGAAATCGCAGGGTGGAAGGTCAGGGCTGTAGGGAGGATGGTCGAGTGGAGTCCACCTAAATTCCTCTAATATTTTACGAGTGAGAGCTACAGTACGAGTTCACCTCCTTCTTTGAATTTCTTATGCCAAGTAAACACGCGTGCCCTTAACAGTGATGCCGAAAGTGTGCTACTATTTTTTACAAAATTTCTACTGATTTGACGTCGTCATTAGTGAGAAATTTAATGATAATGCATTTTGCAACTGCGTCGTGCACTGTTTATTCTGATATCGTAACCCACGAGTCAGACATTAATCTTTTTAACATGTTTGGTACGGACGTAGAGGTAGATTTTTTTGTCACTCAGGACAAACGGGAACGGATGAAACGGGTTCGCTATCACTGCTCTATATCGACTCAGTCTTTATCGTTTTATTAATCAAAAATATAAAATTCCTTACTTTTAGTCCCACTTTTTCTTTAACAGGTTGAATGCCACCGATGTTTCCCTTATTTCGTCAGTTCTACTGAAGTGAAACTTTTTTTTTATGAAAATCACATATTCATAAAACAGAAATTTTAAGGACACTGATTGATCGGTATTTAGCAGATCTTCATCTTCTTAACGCCAAAATTTAAATATTCAATATGTTAGAAAATTCATAAATATTACAATTTAAACGTAACATAAAATTTCATTCAATTCAATAGCGCCGGTCACCGGTGACCCCCATGACACTCAACCTGTTAAAATTAATTACATTACCCCAATACTTGTCGTCAGTATCTTTCCATATGGGTCAATGGTTGTAAAAAGAGTCTCAACTCTTTCCAGACAAACTTTCCGATAGGATAAAAAGAATTTTCCTTTTCTAACAAGAAAACAATAAAACATTCATGGAAGAAAAGTAGAATTTAATAAAACTTATTTTCCATATGGACGTGCAGCATCCCCGGACATTAACTCGGGTGGCTATCCTATTAAAAATATGCAACAATGTTGCGAATTCTTTAATGTAACACCTAACCCAGAGTTGTCTATCCTCTGGGGGAACGTTCATGATAAATAAAAACGAAGTTTATCGATACATTATCCCTATTTGTGCTGAGATCTCCTCACTCTTGGTGGTGCTGAAACAAAGCAATGAAAAGATTAAATTAATGGTTAATAACGTGTTTTCAACGTGTTGATTTGATAGTAGGATAAAGATTATTACGATTTTGCGGAGTTTCCCACGATATAAGATTTCCCGACGACAAGGATTTCCTTTCACTGATCTTAGCCATACTACGTCTAACATGGGGTGTCATGGGTAGAGTGACTTTACCATCAACGCATCCCGTGCAAGATTTCTCTGTAATAAGAGTTATATTATGAGAACAAAGTAGAATTTACGTTTATTAAAATTATTGCAGCTAAGTAAATGCACACCTGTAAATTTGACACTCCTGGATCTTCTCTTTTTGTCACTTTTGGATTTTTCGTCATCTAACGTACTGTTACTAATGCCGTCACCTAAACTTGCCTTGGAGTTGTCTTTATCTTTTACACTGATTTTTAAAGAACTTTTTCTCGTCGTTCTCGAAGGAGTTTTGTTCTCCTTATGCTCTGTTGTATCTTCATTATTCAGACTTTTTTCTGAATACGTCTTCATAGTAGTAGGTGTTTGTACTAAACAAATAGATCTGTTTCTTAAAGTTCTCACGCTCGTATTATTTTCAGTCACATCTGGTTCTTCGGAAGTAGCCTCTGTAGTAGCAAGCTGCCTCTTCGACTGTCTCAAACTTTGTCTTTTTGTGTCTTTTTTAGGCAACAACGCTACGGAACTCTTATTATCTAATGGTGTTAGCAAAGCTGTTTCATCTTCAGCTTTCTCTTCCGAATTATGCACTTTAAGTTCCATTGTAGAAGATTTCGCATTTGGACTTGTTTTCTCATTGTCGTTAGACGTAATAATATAGGAAACGTTTACTGGAGATGATTTAGGAAGGTTTTCTGCTGAATCACTAAATTCATCGAAGCTATCGTCATCGAAATCAAGTTTTCGTTCTATCGTTCTATCATCGTAGTTATCGAGGTCAAGATTACTTATTCTTTCCAATGCTTTAGCTAAATCCATTTTCGTGCGAGTATCGTCATCAACTTCCACTTCGTTCAAGACTATGGTATCGTTAAAGTTAACTTTGTGCGATTGCTTTGAACGAAGTTCCGACAAATCAAGCTGATTACGTTGCTTCAATATGCTCTTTCTCGGCGTCTGATTAGAATTAACATAAGTGACCGTTTCATCCAGCTTAATTTCCGGTGTTTTATACATTTGAGCAACTTTTATTACAGTGAGAGGAGTACTTTCTTTTTTCGACATCGAAGAAAGTTGTACTTTCTGTAATAAACTCAATCGGGTTCCTTCACGTCTTATCGGTGTCTTCTGTACGTTCATATTAATCGATTTCGATCTTCTCGTATGGCTGGTAGACAAATTTTCGCTTTCCTTTAACGAATTATTGGAATCCTGTTGATTTGCAATATCAAGATCCTTTGCTTCAGTCATTTTCTTCTTCCTTTCCGCCAAGAAAGCTTTCACATTACTTGACTTTGCAGATACCGCCTTTTTCTTCGCTGCTGGTTTTTTCTTAACAACTTTTTTAACAATTGGTCGTTCCTCTTCCCAATTACTAGAACGAAGTTTCTCTAATTTCTCGAACCGAGAATCAACATTTCGAACTTCCATGTACATCATGTCCCAGAATCCCTGTAGATCTTTACATGTGACTAACATTTCGCCCAGTCCTGTTTCGCAATCCGTTACCAATCCGCGAAACCTTTCAAACTTTTTATTTATCAATAAATGTGTTTGGCCGATAGCTTGGTTAACTAAATATCGCGCATCCTCGGTAATATCGCTTTCTTCTTTTATCTCTGCCCATTTATTGCACAATTCCTCGAGTCTGTCTTTTTCTTTGGATAAGAGGAATCGGAAATATTGCGACGTCCGTTCTTCGTCATCAACGGATATATTTAACATTTCCATCACATTATCCTTCGTTGGAATTACATCTGCTATCGAGCGATCCAGACTGAAACCACGACGTACCTGTTGCTCTTTCCTAGCATTTTGCTTGCCACGACTTGATACCACATATGGTGAAAAATATGCTGGATCGTTTGCAGCATCGGATGTGAACGTACTGTCCTGTACAGATGTAATTTCTTCCTGTATCTCATTCTTTTCCGAAGAATGTACTTCTTGTTTATCTAAAGGTGACTTGACCGGGGTTTCTGCCAAACTTTCCGTACTGTTATCACTCTTGTTTTTACTACTATTGATATTTTGTGGTATGTTTTCTTTAATCTTCATATTCTCTAGCCTTACTGTTAACTGACTTTTCCTCCCACTTGGTCTAAACGGGGAGAATGCAAAAGATCTATTAATTGTAGCAGGTGACATAGGCGGTATTGGTACACGACCAAACAAAGGTATTGGATTAACACCAGCAGGAGTTTTAAATACATGATCCTTAGGTGCAAATGATATCTCAGGATTTTTAATATCTTTCTTGTTTTTCGAACCTCCAGTCAAGTTCATTCTACTTATATTCTTTGCTTTAGCTTTCGCTTCTAAACGTTTTTGTGTTGCTCTTGTAATTCTTTTTCCCATAAGATTACCCTTTGGTGCTACAGAAGGGCCTTGATTATTAACAGTAGTATTTGGAGAATATAATTTGTGATGAACTATACCAACTAAAAAAGGTGGTTTCTTCTTATCTTTTTTCAATCTATTCTGTTTTTCACGTGCAAGTTTCCATTTATTTAGTCTCGTGAGACGATCTTCCTTTGATGAATGCAATTGCACTTCTAAAATGAACAGGATATAAACATGAACATAACATATATAAAACATAAACATGAGATATATACTCCCTCTGTCCTAAAAGTAACTGGAATGGATTTAAATAAACATTAGTACTTCAGAATATTTGAAGTACAATGATTTGCAGATTCAAAAAGTCCATCAAACGACTTTTTTATGTCATTGACTGAAATGATGCTGAAGTTGCTCGTCGTTTACCGTTGAATTTCTTTGATTACTTCTTAAAAACAATTGTAACTGGTGATGAGACTTGGTGTTTCAAAAATCAAATTTTTTTTGCCTCAACATCGCCAGTATTGATCTGATATGGCTCCCTGTTATTATTTGTTGTTCTCTAAGCTGCACTTAACGATGAAATCGTTATGCATCAATCAAAGACATTCAACGGTCAAAGACAAACAACCTCAGCATCATTCTAGTCAACGACGTAAAAAAGTCATTCGACGCACTTTTTGAACACTCACATCGTTGTATTTCTACCGGGGGAGAATATTTCGAGTAAATAAAGCGATTTTTGTTAACAATTCTGAAGTACTTGTGTTTATTTAAATCTATTCCGGTTACTTTGGGGACAGAGGGTGTAGAACATAAACATAAGTCATGGAAAAATACTTCTAAAACCGAATTAATTAGATCCATAAATTAAACAAACCATTATGTACAGGAGAGTTCGTCACGGATGTAGTTATCTTCCGATTGTTATTGAAAATTTGAGCACGTTGATCTTTCCGTAATTCTCTATTCTTCGCTGCACGCATTAGTCTTGCTTCATTTGGTCTATCAAAAGCCGCAGTTTTCTCTTTGTAACGTTCTTGAAAGTTCGACATTTTCGTTCCTTTTATTACAATTATTACTGATGCAATAGTATCTCTACTGCAAATAACTTGATCTGTTCCCTCACTATTCTTAACTGATGCTTAACGGAGCGCAGTTTCAAATTAACGTAGACGGTTACCTAATCAGTGCTGCCAACGCTATCAAACAAAACAGTCTAGTCGTTTCAAAGGTTAAAATTCAAAGTAACGGATGTAGTGAATTGTCGAAAATTCCGAAGTTTTGCTTTGTTCGGTGTGAAATATCATCAGTGTTTCGTTCTTTATATTTCTAAATAATCATTTAATGTTTTTCAAAAGTTGATACACTTTTTATATCAAATTTCACAAGAAACTTGCAATCTTCCGGAAACGTACCTACAGTCTTTGCAATGGTTCTATGAGTTTCCGAGCAACTTTAATTCCTAATGCATTGATAAACTGTTTAAGAAATATTTTATTCATATATTTATTAAGCAAATAAAAAAGCAACGAATTTACAAGGTCGACAAAAGTATTTACGCGATATAGAGATTTACATTACGAGGTAGAAACTAAAAATCGTTACATTCAAAATCGTTAATGGAAGCCATCGTTTGAATTTAACGGAATATTTTAATAGAAGTTCTCGATGACCATTCTTTATTTGTATAATCTATTAAAGTGCAGTGATATTTTTATTTATAATACTCTTTATAGATAAAAAAAAACAGGTATAAGTGTTTTCTTTATATTTCTTTACAGTAATTCTCGTTTCTTTAGGATGATTAACATTGACAATAATATATTCACATTAGTACAGTTTCATTAGTTTTTAAAGATATATTAAAAATTGTGGGGAAAATTGTTCTTCGCAATATGTTGCAAAGATATATGATGGTTAAATAATTGGGAAAATATTATACCACGTAATAATGCATTGTTTTCATTAAACGTTTTAATAACATATATTATGCTATGTCCTCGTGAAACTTTATAATACACATTATACTTAAATCACATATTTACGATAAGCGCAAAATTAACGACCTTTTTCAAAATTTCATTAGTCAAAATCTATACAATTCTTCACATGGTTTTCTAAGGTCTGTATGTTTCTGAATTCATGACTACATTTTGGACATAACAACGTCGTCATCAGTGGCGGTGTTAGATCATTACTTTCCTATAATAATACAAGAAATTTGGCATTATTTATTAATTATTCAATATATCTAGAAATCATGTGAACTTACTTCATTGCCTCCTGCTCCTTTCAGATGCTCGATTTCCTTTTGCAATAGACTTGTAAATTCTAACTGTCTCTGGAGATCTATATCGACTTTATTCTTTTCTTCGAATAAGGATTCTTTGAGATTCCTTTCTTGCCTGAAATCCTCTTCATAAATTTTCACCTGCGTTTGCAGCAAAGAAATACTTTCCTCCTACGATAATAAATAGATATGTTTGCGTCATGTTAAATGATTTGAATAAATAACTATCACTTACATGTTGCTTCAATCGCTCCTGCAATTCCTGCAATATTTCTGATACCAATTGACTGTGCTCCATTTCAACATTCTTCTTTTCCGCTTTTAACATTTTCTCGTGATTTTCGTACAACTGACTCTGCTGATCGAGGGACGCCTTTTCTTCTTGTAAACAATCTCTTTCTTGTTGCACAAGCTTCTTCTTATCTTCCAATATTCTGTACTCGACCTCCAGCTTTTCCTTTTGACTGTTTAATAATTGTTTTTCCTTTTCGAGTTGATCTCTATCTTGAATAAGTAATTTTCTTTCGTGCTCCAATGATTCTTTGTCCTCTGCGCTCTCTTTCCTTGAAACTACTGCAGTATCATCAATTTTACACGTCAACTTTTGTTCTGTTGTCTTCGATTGTGTTTCTTCCTTCAATTTCTCAAATTCTAGAAATTTAATATCGAAAAAGTATTTTAAACTGATCTTAGTTCGTCAATTAACATTTTATAAACGTGTGATATTCGATTATCATACATACTCTCTGATAGCCAGGTATCAGATGGAAACGAAATACTGATTGTTTCTTCATCAGGAGGCTTAACGAAATGTTTATTAGAGCAACCATTTAACTTCTTTGATTCCGCCGAATCCTTTGGAAATACGAATTTATAACGTTATATAATTTATAGATTTCATTGTGAAATTGTTTAACCGACCGTTTTTAGATTGAATAGAATTGCAAAATGTAGATTAAATAACTTGATTAAATGTTTTGTAATAATTGAAAAAAAAAATAATTGACTTGTAACAGTCAACGGGTTCGACAGGAACTTACATTAAGTGACTTTTGTTCAAGTGCGGTGATCGATGTTTTTAAACATTCAATTTCCTTATCTTTTATGATACACTTCGGACAAGGGGTACTTCGTTTATTTTCTGTTTCATTAATTGTAACATCATTAAATGAGGGTGCACTGCAGTAACTCGATTCACTGGATTGCATTACGGATGAAAGTAATTCTAATTTCTTTATATTAAGCCTTTGTTCTTGTATCGTAGAGGTAGCCTGCTTCAACTGAGAACTCGTTAAATTCGATATACTAAGTAATTTTTCGAAATCGGTGGTCATTTTGGTATATTTATACTTAAAACTGTCTAGTTCATTGGACAATGAAGATATCTTTTTTTCAAGTTCCTTTACAATCGTTTCATCTTCGTTTCTATCGACACCAATAGCATTGATTATCTGTAATGATTGGTAGTCGTTTAACAATTCCATTAAAAATACGCATATCCTTCGCGGTTAAAACGCTTTATGTTAATGATTTTCAAAATAGTGCATTCAAAAAAAAAAGAAATTAAAAGAAACATTTTTGCTGCCCTTGTAATTTTCGCAGTCGACAATTTCGATTTACATGGTATTTTAAAGAATTTAAAAAATTAGGCTTCACAGTAACTAAAACAATTAAATTGCACTTTAAATTCCAATTTAATGTTCAAATTAATATTAATGGCATAATAGCTAGTTATTTGATCGTTTACTATTCTTTGTAGAATTTGTTAAATATATTTAGGAACAAACGGAAAATTGTAATCTTTAACTGAAAAACAAAGATTGCTTATCCTTGGTTCAGAATAAAGAGATGTTTTCTATACCTTGAATCCCATTTCTGTAGTATCACTATCATCTACTGACAGCTTCATTTTTAACTCTGTATTCTCTTTTGTTAGATGATTTATTAATTCTGTGGTTTCTGCAAATTTCTTCTTATGAGTTTGATGAACCTTTATAATTTCTTCCAACCAACTAGATAAAGTATTAAATTGTTGTTTCATCGCTACATTATTCTGCTTTAAGGTTTCTTTTAATTTTATATTTTCTTGCAGTAATTCATGTAATTTGTGGTGCATATCGGTTAAATTCATTGATGATATTGCCGAATTACAGTCCTCCTATGAACAAAGTAAATTATATGTAATAATTATTTTTAATTTTATATTAAAAAGATACGTACAACTGATATTCCTTTTTGTTGAATGTCAATGTATGATGCTAATGATGCTGCTTTTATAGAATTCAAAGAATCTTTTCCCAATACCACAAAGGAAAGGGATTCATCTGTATCGATGTTATCAAAATGTGTTGGTATAATATTTGCAAACATAGAATCATTATCATCCAACTTGAACCTAGCTTTGCCATTGTTTCTAATGAAACCAAGACTTTCCAAATGCTTTTCTGCCTCCAAGCATAGCTTCTGATCAACATTTTCCAACCTTGCAGAGTTCAATGTCTTCATAGTTTTTTCTACGCTTGTGTCCATTGTTACGTCCTTCACAAATATTTATATGAAATAATGATAATTTATTACCCTGAAAAATAATTGTATAATGACAAAATAACAGTGAATATTTATTGATGCACGATAAACAATCGTTTACAAACAATCAAATACAATAAACATTGCTCCTTCCAATTACAATTTAAAGTTTCGTTTGCATTAAAATATGATAAAATCTACACAACTGCGGTAATATTTCTAACAATATACACTTACGTCAAATTGTGCAATGCATTTGGGTATCAGTGCCTATACTCTTTACGTTTTACATTGTTTGTAAAATTCATATCACACATAGCAAGTATGAGATTCTATATATTTTGTTCCTTTAATCAAGTCACAGTCTCGTTCATTGATAATACTATTTTTAAATATTTACAACGTCATGCTTATAAATGACAGTTCGTCGTAATATGTCAACCAGGGCCGTGAAACTCAATGTAAAACTTGATGTCAACAATTCTGTTATTCTTTCATGAATGAGTGTGAATGAGTCAGTAACGTTGGCAGTACGACCGACTAGTTCATTATTAACTTTTTAAATGTTTTTTTTCTTCCTATATTAATAATTACGTATCCACGCAATTGTGAGGAAATATTTCAGACTGATTTCCTTTGTTACTTGGTATAATGCGCATTAATTTTTGTCATTTATCAATGTATGAACCATTATGAACATTGCAACGATTGCAAAAATTTCACCAAGTTTCGTTGGTAATATTGGAGGTATTCTTGCCAACATTCAAAGTGCATTTTACTAGCTAGTGCACTTCTGCATTTCCGGAGTTTGAAAATCTTAAGAATTTACATCCTTATTCTTTAATTAATAACGAGTTATATTCATGATTAGAGATAATAATGTTTCATTAGTCTTTTACCAGTAAAACGTGATCATAGTCATAGTTGTCTAATTAAATCTTGTACCGAGAAAATGTTCATTTATTTATTATAATAATGAAGAAGGTGAAATTCTTGCGAAATGCAAGTTCGCAACGAGTAGGAAATTAAATATCACTGAATTTAAAAAAGGAATCAATTTTTTTCCTTGAAAATTAAGCACTTTTTGTATGAAGATGTAAACTCTAAATACCTATACATATACTGTATTAATTTTTCATATACTTTCAGATATTATACATTTTTGTTAATTGCTATTTATGTATTTCATTAAATATATGAATAACTAAAGATGAATTTAAAAGCTTCCAAACGGTATTGATTTATTTAATAAATCAGATTGATAGATGGACGAAAAGATCTTTATTTTTAGATGCACAATGAAGCTTTCTATGAACGAGAGGAGGAACATAGTAATTTCCTGTTAATTATCGCTCAATTTATCGAACAGGTGTTCAATTAGGATTAACAGTTTCCACATGTGTACTGAATGAAAAATAAAACACTACGCAGTATATTTAACGTTCAAAATTAATAACTAACATTGAATCTACCAACATTTCCAAAATAACTGGTTCTGAGTATTTTAAACACATTACAGAAATTCTTAGCACTTTATTCTGTATAATTTTCCATATCTTTCTAATAAAACATATGATAATAAATCCATCGAGTTTGTTATCCTTTCGTTCCTTTTCTTCTGAAGCATTTATATCATATTTTTACGTAGACTGGATTAATAGTCAGCAGTGTCCGGTATTCGCATACTTCATTAACATAATAGAATAATTTATTTAATAATAATAATTAGATAATAATTAATTTCATTATCTTATTCTTATATCTATTGTTTTAACTGCTATAATTAATTGACCTAGGACCTTCTAGGTCCTTTCTAGCACCGTTTCACATTCCTTTTAATTCTTCTCTTGAATTCAAAGAATTTTATGTTAAGAAAATATTCAGGAGTTATCAAATAAATATTTAAAAAATGTCAAGAAAATATTCAAGAGATATAAAATAAATATTTAAAAAATATTAAGAAAATATTCAGGAGATACAAATTCAGGAGATATTGTGCCACGGTAGATATTGGTACTGCATTCAACAGTTTTTGATAAGAATGCCAATGAAACTTTAATTACAAATATCTTAAAAACTGTTGACCGTCTGCCCCTATAATAGGCTATATTCTTAATCAGAACGACTTACTCTACGAGTATGTAAAATTTCAATAAAATCGGTGATCCGAAGGCCTTGCGTTCTCCTTGTGAGTTAATAACCGGTAGTTCTAACGTCAATACTCTATCTCTTTGTATTTTTCCATTTTAACTGCAATGACCAGTTCATTTAGGACCTAATCAACATAAATTCTAAACGAAATATATCAATGCCGATACATGAATTAATAACAATAACGAAAATCCAATTAACACGTTGACTTCCATGGGGGTCACCGGTGACCGGCGCTATTCAAATCAATGAAATATCATATAATTTTTAAATTGCAATAACTATGAATTTTCTAACATATTGAATATTTAAATATTGGTGTCAAAAAGATAAAACTCTGCCGAATATCTATCTATCCGTGCCTTTAACACTAGATTTACGGAGTCAATTTGACTCATTCACAATTTGATTACTACATTTATAATAAATTGGTTGGTTCATTTTTTAGTAATAAATCTTTCATTTCAATTGATTTGTAACTATTTTCTTTACAAAAGATTTCAATTTTCTTGTACGATTCAAATTGGCTCACTTCAGAAAAATAGGTATATCAATATCCGTAAATCTAGTGTTAAAGTTTCTGCTTCATAAAGACGTGATTTTAATAGGAAATCTTTCACTACAGTAGAAATTATGAAAGTAGCGAAATATCGGTAACGTTCATGTTAATCGACTCTCCGGTAAATAAACTATTAAGCTTCCAAAGAATTCGAAAGTCAGCACTCGTCAGAATCGTCGAGTGCAGTCATTGATCGTGGAATAAAAGAAAAGAATCTCCTCGGAATCGATAGAGCGAGAAAAGTTCCTCTAAAGTTAGAACGTCGATTCAGTTCTTACGAACGACTGGAGACAATCGAATTTATGCATTACATGTCACACGAACCGGTAGACAGGCTGCACCGAGCCGTGAAATACACGAAAAGAAGAAAGTAACCGAATCTATTGAGTTCATCGTTGCAAATTTGTCAATTGTTATCTACCTTTGTAAAGAAAATTTATCATCTGTATTTTCAATTAAGATTGCTCCTTGTTATTACAAGCAGTCTATGAACTTCTCTATTTATAGATATTACGTAATCGGTGTCCATTCTGAGTAGAGATATTGCGTAAAACCTTAGCGTGCTACTTATTACGCGTTTCAGGTTTAGCATTTCAGGGATCGCTCGTGTAGGTAGACGGGTTCTTTTCGAACAACCCTGATGCAAATACACGTTGGATCGAGCCGAACGCGAAGGTTGATTTGCGGCTCTATTTCTCATGTTACATCTCGATATAACTGTAACGGAATCTGCGGCCTTATTGCGAGTGGAATTTTATTCATTATACTAGGAATTAATTACAATTTCACTTAGGTTTTTATTGACGCTGTACAGGATTTAACATATGGATGCACAGAGTAATACGAAGGTTTAATGTTAGAAATGACGATCAGTTAGATCACTGTTACAATTATTGGTATGCTTCATGTACTGACTAAAGCTTACGTTACCGGAATGCTTTAATACTAAAATTACCAAGACGGTCAAAATGATTGATTCCTAGTATTTTCTAAAAATTGTCCAAAATAGTCATACAGTCAATTTCTGCCTTATAAAATGTGAATTACTTTGTTTGATAATCATTTTCACCTCTTGATTCTTCCTTTACCAAAGTAATTATTCGGTATATTTAAGTATAGTATTGTAGACACAACGCCGGTAGTCCAAGTGTTAAAATAGCCAAAATTTAGTTTTATTGCTACTAGCACTAATAGAGGAATGCTCCGTTAACTAGGATAAAAATATAAATATATTTTTAATAACCGAATACGGTATTAATCCTTTGCACTCCTATGTCGAGCTACACTCGACACAGCTTTCTGTGCTACTTAACGTGTTATCTATTAACTATTGACTTTTCAAAATCGACAATAATTTTGCATCTTGACATAAATGTCGCGCGGTAATTACAAATCTTTTTAGTACAATGTAAAAATGAATAATTATCAGAAGACAATTTTCAGAGACTATATTTGCTTATCTGACGGATAGTTAGTAAAATAATTCGGAGTGCAAAGGGTTAATAAGGTAAATTGGTAGTATAATAATATTTTTTTTTACAGACATAATTAATATTTCTATTATTAATTGAAGGCTGCTTTCTGCGTTGTTTCAAATATTTCATAACTGATCAAATGACCATCTAACAGTTGATATATAAATCTCTCACTGAATTAAGTACTGCGATAGTTCAAAACAAAGAGGAAACCTATTTTTCAATTTTCAATCATTTAGAAACGTTTGAACAATGATTCTCCGACTTCTTGAAACATGCTGAGGAACGGTCACTGTTCACATTATACCGTGTACTATAAATTCTGAATTTTTCATTTTCGAGAGAGAAACTATTAGAAAATGAGGATCGCCGCTCTTAAATTAAATTTCAATCAGGCAAAAAACTATAGTTTATTAACATAACGTCTACAAGCAGATGGCCAATAGGAGAACAGAAATGTGCTCTTTAACGTAGAATGTGATTTTGAAAACCAATCAGATTAGAATTCCTTTGCCTAGCCAGCTTCTCATCGACGGATAATACAAGTTGGCAGATTTCAAGCCGCACACAGTACACTACAGTTACAGGATTGTGGTCAGGAGCGACATGGGACACAGTAATTTCGTATATCTTCTTCAGTGTGTTAACACGCTTTAAACTTGCTGTCGATAATACTGCCACCGTGGTAGTTTAGCCAGGAAAGTTGTGGTAATAGAAACTTGTAGTATTAGCAATTATCGGCATGAAACTCGCAACTTTAGTGGCCGAAAATTACAGTTTCACCTGATAGTTAGAAAGTTCGTGATCTTTTATGGCCACGGTGTGATATCGTTTTAAATGAGTACGTTTATTCTCTGTTAGTTCAAACGTTCTGTCCAACATGGAGACTTAAGAGATTTAGATCTAAATCTGAACGGATCTTAACAGATTTAAATCAAGATTTATCAATTTATTAATTCTTGCTTCTTTTTTCTTTTTGAATTTCCGCTTATTTTGGAGACTGTAAGCAATTAATACTAGAATTATCGACTTTAAATCTGTTATATTGAAATATTTATATTATTACTATTTTGCTAAAAAACTAATTGCTTTTTATCTTTTATGAAAAAGATTGTTGATAACGAGGATGATTATATTATTCATTGTAAATAGAAACTTGTTAAAAATTTATTTGCTTGATTTTAATCTAAAGAAACGACATTACTTTCTGGCCCCCTTAATATATTAACATTAGATTTACGTTCACTAAATCTGGTGCATTTAAATATATTAAATAAGTACCTCGACAAAAGATGAATTAAGCGGCAAAAAATGAGATTAGTTAAGTAATTTGTTTATTATAAAATACACGTGAAATATCTGCAGTACCTACTTCTTCTCTTTGAATTTAAGAAATATTTTCAAAAGCTGGGAACCCGTCAATGTGACGGCTGTCGTAGATATAATGTTAAATAACAAAATTCATAAAAGAGTAATAAAACCCTAAAAAAAACTCTATAATCCGAATCTTTTGTGCTATCTGAAGATCAGTTGCACGATTAACACAATTAGAAAATGATGAAAATACAATTTGAAATAATTAATTTAACATGATTTTTGAACATTGAATTGTAAAGAATTTTATGATTTTCAAGAAATAAATAATAATATCTGACAATGTTAAAAACTTGACTTTGAAGGATAGAGTCATAGATGTGTCTTGCGTTGCCTCAAAAATACAAGGACATAAAGAGGATTAATTTGTATACATTTCATAAAATAAACGTGGGATATTTAGTGTATACGGCTACTAATTTGAGAAGTTTTTAGAAAAAATTAGTATCCGTTCATTTGAACCATCTCGGTAGTTTTAGAACATCCGACGGAAGCCAGAACCTAACACTTGACTCGACTTACGCTCCTGTTTTCTTGGAAATGTCTGATTTGATCGCTAATCTTAGACTAACTGATTTCCAAACGCATTTCCCAAGAGTAAAGCCATTTTCCAAGATACACGCTTCGTCTTACGTAAAGGTTTTGAAAGCGATGCAGGAAATTATGAAGGACAGTGTGCAGCATGAACGGAACTAAAATAGACTGCCATAATCTGGATCGTCCGATTTAGCATGTAACGTAAATAAAGAGAGAAGAAACAACTACTGTTTTTACAACATGATGTATGTTAGAATAGGAAAGATGTGGAAGAGGTACGTGGAGTTGAAGGGAGAGTTCTTTTCCTTTATTGATATTTTACAAACAATTTTATAGCTGTCGCCAATGAACTTTGTATTCTGTGAAAATAGATTTTCGTGGAAATTATTCTGTGTTTGGAATTTTAACACTAGATCTCCCGACGATTAATCCGACGTATTACAAATTTTTTAAATATAGTTAATAATCTCGAACAATTAAACTACTTGCAATCTACGAGATAGAGGTAGGAAACTGAAAAAGATACAGGGTTAAAAATGTCGGAAAAAATTTGGAACAAGTCATTTTGACCACCTTGGTAAATCTAGTGTTAAACTAATATTTAATTAATCTAATACTTTTCTGACTGTATTAGATTAATATTGTTTTTGAGACAATTGTCAAATTGTGTCGTACAAATTGTTTTATAGATACAATTCAACTGCTCACTGTTATTAATTATTTAGAAATGATTGTACATTAGAAAAATTGATTATTCGTCGCACACTGGTTGATTCCAACGCACTAACACACCTGAAACTTTGCTCACCTTTATTTTCTCAAAGTAAGAGAGCACGTAGGCCAGGTAAAAAGCAAATTTCAGGCGTAAAAGTACTGTCGAGATGATTCCATCATGTTTCAAAGTACTTCAGAGTCTTCCGTAAAACCATCTTCATCATAAATCTTCATAAAATATTAATTCTACAAGTATCAACTATATTTTACAGTTGAAATCTTGAGATTATCGAAATTCTTCAATTGTCATTACATAATTATTCCATTACGTGAAAGTTCTCACATTTCTTCTCGCAGTGAACACTCAACCGTCTTTCATACTGCCATATTTATGGTTTTGCACCATAATCAAACTGTTTAATTTGAACAAGTAATAATCTTGCCGTCTGATCTTCTGTATCCTCTTTTTTAAGATATTTTCCATACAAAATTTACTCCTCGTGAAAATATAGTACTATGCAGAGATAAAAAGAAGATCTATTAGAAGAAAGGGGCTCAATGACTGGTTTAACCATGATGTTCCATAATTTCTTATCAACATGTTAACGTTGCAGCACGTATTTTTGTATCAGCAAACGATTCTTAGTTTGCCCGTACAAACAATTAAAAATTCCCGCGAGGCTACGTCAATACTTTGAAAACATCAACCCATCCAACTTGATGTCGACATCCACGTTTACTCTCTTCGTCACGCCATTTTGTAGATCTAACCCAATCTCCTAATAACGAGCTATAGGTATTCATCAAGTATTAAGCGCTATAGAAGCACAGAAAACCAATTTGCCTCTTATTGTTCACCCTAAACTTCTTCTGACCTCTGCTCAGTAGAGATACATTCTCAACAACTGAAACTTGACCTATTATTATAAAAATCTGAAACATAAAAACAAACATCTGTCACAATCAAAAAATACTCAAAATAAAACAAGTCTATCGCGCAACTGCTACGAAATCTTTTTACCATCGCGCAATACATCGGCCAACATTCAAGTATCCAAATTACACTGATCGATCTAGGCAAAGATATCACCAACAACGAGATTCTCAACACAGAAAGAGTTCACGCGTCGAGGAGCACCGATAAGAACTTATTTCCTGATTTATCGTCGGACCGTAGTTTAAATTTACATCGGCAGAGAAAAAGGACGACGTAGGATACGTTCTCTTGATTCTGCGCGCCATAGAAAAGCCACGAAGGTTCGAGATTGTCACGAACACACCTGAAACTTTGCTCACCCAGGAAGAAAAATACGGGCAGAGCAAAGAGTCAGGCCCGTTCGTAACGTTCACGTTTTATCCAATCGGCGATCGTCCGAAGTATTCCTCTTCCTCGATTTATGCGACACGCTCATCAACGTAGTCTTCCTCCATCTTTTCCTCCTCGAGGATGAAGCGGACGTTGCTGAAAAACAAAAACTGCAGGTTCTTCATTGAGGAAGAAAGATCCGAGAACGGGTTACCGATAAGACAGGGACTCTTAAGAGCTATTAGAAGCTTTGTAGGAAAATAGGCTCGAAGAGAAGAACAGTGGGGAACGGGCAGCAAAAAGAGGGCATAGAACTACGAAGTTCCACTTAGAAATGTCGACCGAGGAATCAAGAACGTTCCTGAGGTTCATCCTACTTCGAATTCTTTCTCAATCTTCCTCGAGACGCCACTCGAGCATCCATTGTTCATGGTCCATCTGAAACAGAATGGAAGAGGCACATGATATTTACCAATAGATTTTATTCAACTGGGAAATATTTTATGAGATGAGGTTTCTAAGGCGTCGATGAAATTGATGGTGTTTTAATGAAGGACGCTTTTTGGGGTTGGGGGATGTATTAATATGGGATGAGAAGAGGTTCATTTATGAATGATATTGTGGATGTGATGAAAAGGTATTGGTATGTTTTTTATTCGTGGAAAAGACCTTGGGGGTGGAGCAAATAAATGCTCTGTTTATAGGGGGTGAGTTCACTTTTGGTGCAATTGTAAAAATTGTAGAAAAACATTTATAGATCTCTTTTGCTCGTGGAGAACGCCTTAGAATGGAATGAAGTAAATGCTCTGTTTATAGGGGGTGAGTTCACTTTTGGTGCAATTGTAAAAATTGTAGAAAAATATTTATAGATCTCTTTTGCTCGTGGAGAACCCCTTAGGATGGAATGAAGCAAATACTCTGTTAATAGGGAGTGAGTTCATTTTTAGTGCAATTGTAAAAATTTTGGAAAGACGTTTATATATTTCTTTTGCTCGAGGAGAAAATCTTAGAGTTGAATGAAGTAAATGTTCTGTTAATAGAGGGTGACTTCATTTTTGGTGAAATTGTAAAAATTATGGAAAAACGTTTATATATTTCTTTTGCTCGAGGAGAAAATCTTAGGGTGGAATGAAGTAAATGTTCTGTTAATATCGAAAAAATGAATCTTTGTTATAATTAATGTGGAAAACTGTCATAAATCTTTTGCGTTCGAATACTAGGTTTCTAAAACCGAAACCTATCAATGGGTTTCGTTTTTCCTTAGAGCCATATGTAATCTCATCGTTGTATGCACTTTACTAAATAACTGATCGACCGTGAGCAAGGGGCCTTAAGCCGATTAACAGAGTTTATGCAACGCAGCCCTAACAGCTACTCCTACAAGTGCATTTAACCAGCAACTTAAATACAACCCTCTTGCTTCCTAAGATCGAGTGAATTTTCTATTAATTAAACAACGAACACCGATCTCATCGTCTCCGGAGAATGTATATTTATAGCCGGAAAATCGACGAATGAGTTGCAATTGAAATTTCAATTCGTGATAAATACGATCGGCAATACATTTTTTTTCACTGAAACGTGTTTGTACATTTTTAAAATTCGTGACAGCCTGCCAATAAATGACGCGGGCTGTATATGCATATAGAGCGGGACAATTTGCTTTAAAAACGATTTTGAAAATGATACTGCATCGGAGATTCGACGGTGAATTCGTGCCGATTGTTATTTAATGGGTTTGTCGGGGTATTTTTGATGATGGAAAAAAAAAATTGTGAATATTCGAGTGCTCGACGATAGACACAATAAATATTGAAGCAATTTTTGTTAAACGACTGTTTTTCAATTTTCTCATATTTCTTTTTATGGAGATACAGGATTTTCCTATGATATTTTTAATTTGTAATTTTAAAATATAAATTTTGATATGTCGAAGATTGTGTTTTATATTGAGAAGAATTGTATAATTTTTGTTATATACAGAGATCTTGTAATTTCCTTGAGAATATTGGCACAAATTTACCATGGAGATCAAAGGCTTTCTGTATTCAAAGCATCATCTTCAACATGCAAGTTACTAAAATTACGAGACCTCGGTTTACCAACATCAAACACTTCAGACATCCAACAATTTCCTCCGCTGCATTTGTCGAATATAATTAATTGCCAGCTATATCCCCCCAATTTATATTACATCTGTCCTAACTAATCTTTGAATTGTAGTAACAAAAAAGATCAATTTAGAAGTCCTTGAAACGGACTATGTACTTCCAAAAATTCTCCACACAAGAAATTAAATGACTCATCTATAGTATTACAATTTTCTGCATTCTAATTAAACAATTCACAATCTCTAGATTTCACTATCACACATAATTGTGATAAAAATTCAATCTCAATTCCATTAACATCAATTCTACTTATCAAAATGAAATCCAGGCTCAATCTCCTCCTCAATTCTACCTTCTCCCAATACTGAATTTGTTTGCGAGATCATTCTAATAATATTCTTAATGACACGTTTAAAAATTATAATAAACAACTCAATCAAAATTTCCATACATGACACCAGAATCTAAAGACACGGATTATAATCCGAAGCCAGAAGACGTTCCAAAAAGTCACTCTTCAAACTTCTCATTTCATTGTTACAACAAAGTTCATCCAAAAGGGTCAACGCGTCGCGCAAAAGCCAGTACCGTGAAAGAGAGCTCGGCAGACAGTGTCTGTCAGAGGGCAAAGTCGGTGTCCAGGAGAAGAGAGTATAGCGTTACGCCTGGATGTCAGTGACCGGAGCATAACCCCAAGATAGTTTCACCATTACCACCGACGCGTCGTCTTCCTTCGCCTTACTCCTTTCCGTTGGTCCGTACATCCGTACTACAGAGCCTGTTCAGCCATGGTTCTCTTGCTCCTCCGCAATACCTGATTGCAAGTGTCTCCAATTGCAAATGCTTGTGTCAACCAGTCGCTTTCTCATCCACTGCTCTCTTCGATTGAACTTGTAAATCATCCGTTTTGTCTCGATGCTTTTCAGCTGTGTATTTCGTCTCTTCTTGGTTGGATACTTTTATAGGTGTCTTTGTGAATCGATTTCTTCTATTCGTGCTGGTGACCATTGCATTATGTAGTTTCGGTGGTAATGGTATTAGAGAAGGGATTAATTTGAAAGATTGTGGTCGTGATAATTATTAGGTTGTTTGTAGAGTATATTTGTAGGGTTGTTGGATATTTTAGGTTGCTGATTTATTCGAGGATGGAATTGTTGTTGTGTTTGAAAGGGATGAGAAAATTGCAGCATCTGAAGTGATCTTGTAGATGATCCATTTTGTCTCGATGCTTTGTACTTTGTGTTTTCTTAGTGGGATACTTTTGTAGGTTTCTTTTGTGGGTCGATTTCTTCTATTCGTGCTGGTGACCATTGCATTATGTAGTTTCGGTGGTAATGGTATTAGAGAAGGGATTAATTTGAAAGATTGTGGTCGTGATAATTATTAGGTTGCTTGTAGAGTATATTTGGAGGGTTGTTGGATATTTTAGGTTGCTGATTTATTCGAGGATGGAATTGTTGTTGTGTTTCAAAGGGATGAGAAAATTGCAGCATCTGAAGTGATCTTGTAGATGATCCATTTTGTCTCGATGCTTTGTACTTTGTGTTTTCTTGGTGGGATACTTTTGTAGGTTTCTTTTGTGGGTCGATTTCTTCTATTCGTGCTGGTGACCATTGCATTATGTAGTTTCGGTGGTAATGGTATTAGAGAAGGGATTACTTTGAAAGATTGTGGTCGTGATAATTATTAGGTTGTTTGTAGAGTATATTTGGAGGGTTGTTGGATATTTTAGGTTGCTGATTTATTCGAGGATGGAATTGTTGTTGTGTTTGAAAGGGATGGGAAGACTGGAATGTCTGAAGCGATCTTGTAGATGATACATTTTGTCTCGATGCTTTGTATTTTGTGTTTTCTTGGTGGGATACTTTTGTAAATTTCTTTGATTTGTGCTGGTGACCATTTCTTGTGTAGTTTCGGTGGTAATGGTATTAGAGAAGGTATTAATTTGAAAGATTGTGATCGTGATAATTATTTTGTTGTTTGTAGAGTACATTTGGAGGGTTGTTGGATATTTTAGGTTGCTGATTTATTCGAGGATGGAATTGTTCTTGTATTTGAAAGGGATGGGAAGATTGCAACATCTGAAGTGATCTTATAGTTTGTGTTTTCTTGTTGGGATACTTTTGTAGGTTTCTTTGTGGGTCGATGTTTTTGATTTGTTCTGGTGATCATTAGAATAAGGGCTTAATTTTGAAATAGTGTCTTGTAGATTTCTTCATTAAATAATAGAACTGTTTGTCCCACACTTCGAGGAATCTAGAAGATGGTGATATTGGGGATTCGTCCCCAGAGATTCGTTTCTTCGATCGAATTTGTCGATGATTCATGGTTTTATCTCCCTCCTCTTGAGTATATCCTCGTTATCGTCTTGGTTGAGACCCCTCTTTGATTTCTGACTTCGATGAAAGCTCCAGTTGCCTGACTCGCTTCAAGCCATTTTTTTTCTCTTATCCTTTACCATTTGATATCCAGTGTAATTCAAGATAATTTTCTTTCATAAATTTCTTATCAATTTAACATTAATTTCAGATATTTGAAATTGTAAGTAAGTGTATTCTAAGTACTTTTAACAAAAGGAGCATTAAAGTTTAGAAATTTATATCAAGTTACATTGAGTGAAAAATAAAAAAAAAAGATGATTGACATTTTTAGATATCACAGAAACACGCAATTTTGGCAAGTATCCAATCTCAATTTCGTTAATTACACGGCTGGAATTTATCGAAATGAATTACAAGGTGAACAAATTTCGGAGTAATTGTACCTTCATTTCCCGATTGATTAATGAATGTATTTGCGCAATCTTGACAATAATATTTCTGATTACGCGATTAAAATTCGCCTAATTAATAAATCATGAATGTTGAATTTTCTTCATCCTCGAGTTCCACATAATTTGAAAAATCGCGATTGGATGTCGATGATACTCGGAAAATTCGCTGGTGCAATTTTCGTTCGAATGTGTACGCTTCATTGGGTGAATATAACTAAATATTTTAAAATACAACAGACAGGATTACATTATGTAACGTATACCTGCAAAAACTTCGGCCTGTCCTGTTTCGTATTACATGAAACGTGGCAGGAGATTTGATCCAGTCGGACCTCGTGTAATTGCCATACTTTGTATCACGTTATTTTCACACTTACGTTTTCTCGGGCATACTAACAAGGATCATATAAAATTACATTTCATTTAAAACCCGTATTTTTCGAGGGCTGTAATACTAGAAGTCGATGCAACTTTGAAAACGCTGCTTTGGTCAAGTTTTTATTGCAGTCGGACAAGTGTCTCGGCGCAAACACTATGAAAAGACTTGCGCATTTGCAATTTCTATTTTCCTTTTCTTTAATCATACTTTAATAAAATACATTTCTTAAATTTCTGTTTTTTAAGAGATGAAGGTACTACTGCATTTTCGAAAAGGTGTAATTACAATAAAAATCTCACGTATGGGTGATAAACCGTAGAAAATAATTTTGCAAAATAACTGCAAGACTACAAACTTAAATGATGACGTCAAATCAACAAATTATATTAAAATTATTAACCCATTTCATACCAAATTTTTGTTGATTTGATCGTGTCTCAAATAAGTATTATCATGACGTAAAAATAAAAATAATTAATGAAAATTGCTGCCTTACAGTACAACTATAATAAATGACTTTAAACACATTTAATCTCAAAAGCACGTCAAATGTCTAAACTGAATGCTAAAAGACTTAGAAATATAATAGAATAAATTAGTTAGACAGAATAAATCCCCAAATGAAGATTATGGAAGGTAATGGATCAATACAGATTACTATAACCACCGATACCCCTTACTAAGTACTAAGCATCATTAAAAATCTCAAAGATCAATGATAAAATTACAAAATCTAATTCCACAAAGATCCTGAAACCGTTAGAAACCATCGATCTAAAAGCAACTCCTCGTTTTCTCCTCGACGCTGCCAAGTTTCTATCACGACACCATAAATTACGAAGGGAAACGTTACGCAATCCCGTCGGCGATCGGCTTTAACATAAACGACAGTCAGAAATCAGTGTATAGCAGCGATCGATAAGGCCCCGAATTGTTGAATCAGTGCATCGCAGGGGGTAACGACCGCAGGCAGTTTGGCAGGATTCGTGAAAGCAGCCTTTCTTCGGAGTAATGCAGCCGGAATCATGCGATGACGAGAGCGATTATGAGCCTGCCAAAGAACGAAGAAGGACAGAGCTACCTTTCATTTGGTATGCGTGTTTCAACGAAGAACGGGGGTGGCAGGAAGAAACGGAACGTTGAAAGAAGTGGAAGAAAAAGGATGAGTAAAGGGAAAAGAGAGAAGACGACAGAAGAGAGAAGAATGAAAAAGAGAGAAAAGCGAGAAACGATGGAAAAATGAGTAAAGGGTGATTTAGGGGGATGTGAAAAAAAATAGCCGAAAAAGGAAGAGAAAAGAATGGAGATAAATGAAGAGAGAGAGAAAGAAAGGGAGTTGCGAAGAATGAGGAAGAGGGTGCAGGTGACAAAAGACAGCGTGCTGGTTCAGGAATGCGAACGTCAGGAGAGAGAGACGAGAGGTTACGTCAGGTCCTCAATTTAAATGCCCGACATTGCTGAAATTGGTTTGAAATGACCTCGAGACTCGTTGTCATCTCTTTATCTAACCCTCCTCTGTCCATAACCAGACACCGTGAGGTGCTCGTTCGGATAAAGAGTCGACGCCAGTCCGGGAAATGAAAGAGGAAGAGGACACTGGCTCCGCCGGAAAGACTGGAGGGCTTGAACAAACATACGTAATTACATGATCATTTAATATGCTTGGAATTTAGTCGCATGTTTAACACGCAGATTCGATGGAGAGATGTCGAATATCTCTTTAATCAGGGGAGTTTTGTTTGGGGTAATACACTTTGCGAAATTGTAGGTACTGGCAGGGGTGGTAGGAGGGTTGAAATGAAGTGTGTTGCGATAATGTATGGTAAAGAACATTTTTTGGAATTAGCGCATAAAGAATATACAGTTTTTGAATGGAATTGTAAGATTTGAATTGGTCGTTGATATCATTTTGAAAATCATAATATTGCAACTGGGTAATTAACAAAATTAAGATTCAATTCTTGCGTTTGCGTGTGTTCGTGTAATTGAAAGATTACAAACATTTTTCTGAAATTGAGAAAAAATAGAACACTCGAAAGATCAATCACCTAATTTTTTTCCTTTGATTTTTAATTATTTTTATATTTCTTGTTGTAATACATAAATTGAACCACGGATTCTAATGTACCTAGGTATTAACAAATTCAATTATTTTATTAATAAATAATTGAGTAGATGTAAATGAGCTAGCATAAGTGATAAACCGAAAACTATTTTAACAATTACTGTAAAATCAAGATCAATTAAAACATCTAACATACCAATTCCACCCCACAACATTCCAATCAAAAAGAACTCAAACTATTCAAAAAACAATTTCCAACTCACCCCCAGAAAAAATTCGAAAACATTTTTTCACGTTACAAAATAATGAATACATCTCCGCCTATGAAATTGTAACAAACAATACATTTTTTAAACTACATCCAATCCATGAAGTTCGTTAGCGAGCAGTATCGTTTGTCAAAGCATCGTTGCAGGAAGTTTCAGGGAGTCGTTTTAACGAGGGACCTCGTCACGTAAATCATCGTTTTCCCATGATTTATTTATGCGCGAATCGCGTGTCACAGTGGCGTGTCACGTGCATGCATCCTCGGGGCCATGCTTTTAATTTAATTTATTACTAACCCGCCCGATGCAACGTAACACGTCGCGATTACCATCGTGTAGGATTATATCGATTCACGGATAAGCGTTTAAGGAGAACTGCACGGATTCTGCACGTTCTGCATCCGATTGTGCAACATGGCTGTCGAGTGTACATGCATTAACCATTGGAATTAACGAGATTCCAAAATGTCGAGATGCTTTGGAACTGAAATTCCACGTAGATGAGAAAGTAGAAGAGGGGGAGAGAGAGAGAGGAAAAAAAAACACGGGCAAAAGGAAAGAAAGGTACGCGAGTGATATATCCGACAGAAAAATAAAAAGGAAAACGCGGAGGGACAAATGGAGATTTGCTTGGAAAGTTTCAATGAGAATGAAACTGTGCGCCCTTTCGTTCGGTCGCATGAGCATTGTTTCCGTTCGTGTGCGTGTACAAGAATGCGAGAGAAAAGAAGAGTCTAGAATGAAGAGACAAAGGGGAAGAGTACGAGCAAGAAGCACTAAATCTAATTGCCCGACGACGTACCTCGAAAACGAGTGACGAGACTTTCACGTTTTTACGTATTTTTTCTTCCGGCGATTTTGGGATTTGTCGGACATTTTCTCTCTTTTTATGAACTTAAGGTTCAAGTGGATTTAGGGTTTTTCATTTCTTATTCTACAAATTTCATTTATTAGGGGTGGAAACTTTAATTTGTATGCAATAAGAGCGATTATAATAGTTTTGACAATTATTAACCCTTTGCAGGACTGTACTCACATAGATTTTCCCCTCATTTTATTTTCTAACGTTTTAATATCAACTTTCCAATATCACAATGATTTTGCAGTATCTACAGTTATCGTTATCATTAAAAAAAAGAAATGAATAACCAAAGATCGAAAATACTAGGAAATTAATTTCATGTAAGTCCCAATAAAATTGATAAAATAATTCAGACTGCAATGGATTGAAGTTGCAATATTTTTCGCGATAGTTTAAGATTATCCTTATTCCTCTTGCAATAGAAATAAGACAAATTTGAATTGATGATTTTAACTAATTCTCATTCGACCTACTAAAACTTAGTACAGGAGGCACACGTGACTTTTGTTACAGATGGCCATGCCCGGTTAAGCCGGCCATCAGGAACAAGTTTTAATTCCTCTCGTCCGCGGCTCATGACCCCGAGGAACCGCCGAGGCTTTTTTCTTTGTTGCCGCAATCGAAGTAGGTCAAGCCTACTTCCGCCTACCGCCAACAACATGCTCGAGCTACCATCATCGTGATCGGCATCGCTATCGAGAACGGACTCGTCGATGGAATCGCCGTTAACGGGCCACATAGAAATTCGTGTTTCTCTAGAAGGTTTCAGGGAAATGAGACGATATCGAGGGAAAAAAAAATAATAGAAGAGAAATGTATTACCTTTAAATGCAATTTTTCTGAGACTTTTTGATAGTTTTGGGTTTACTTGATTTTTTATTTATTCGTCTGATTTTGCGGTAAGGATATTTTAATGTGGGAAAGGGAGAGGTATTTTTTTAGCTTTGAGACATTTTTATTTTGAATTTGGGTGGTTTCAATTTGGGCGGTCAATTTGTAAAAGTAATGTCTTTGTGTCAGAAGTAATGTATTTGTTTGGAATACAATTTCTTAGAGAATTTTTGATCGTTGGATAGAGATTTTGCATTAACGATATCTTAATGTGGGGAAAGATAATTTTTAATTAGCTTTGAGACACTTTGATTTTGAATTTGGGTGATTTCAATTAGAGCGGTCAATTTGTAAAAGTAATGTATTTGTGTCAAAATTAATTGTTTATGTCAAAAGTAATGTATTCCTTTGAAATGCAATTTTTCAGAGAGTTTTTGATCGGCTGGGTTTACCTAATTTTTTATTTATTCGTTTGCAGTAACAATATTTGAATGTGGGAAAGTAAGAGGTAATTTCTTTTTAGTTTTGATTTTGCATTTGGGTGGTTTCAATTTGGGCGGTTCATTTATTTTGCAATTAGGATTAATAATGATGGAGAGTATTGTTGAGGTGTGGTGGATGGTTACGGGTTTCCATCATAAATTTATAATGTATTATTTGTCAGTCTTTTTAAATAACAATAATGTTATTTTCATGTACCTCGAACAAAAGACGGTACGAAATCATTTTACTAAGTTGATAATGACACTGGAAAGAATTCAATGAACAATAACGGAAGAGATTAATCTTTTATATTACGAAGTCAATTCTTTCCTCGGCGAGGACCGGGTTTAAAATAAATGGAAGGAAAAATGAATTATGGTCCGCGGAACTTTTTATCTCCCATCGCTCCAGGCAGTTCCATCGTTTTCTTTAAACCTCGGCAACTTAAGATTTCATTAGTTCTTATTGCAAATATACAAGAAGTACGAAAAATCAAGTGAAAACAAGATGATTGCTTATAGAAAAATAAACTAAAATTGTTATATTCATATTTTCCGGAAATACTTCACTACAGGTTGATGTACAGTCGGCTCAATTAACAGACAATGGAGGGGATACCCTTTCCACGCGGCTGCAACGTTCTCCATGACTTCATACATGATTTCTTAACTTGCATTCTGCATTTATGCTTTAGAAATGACCTCAAATTACTCTCGATGATAAGACATTATCTGATTCAAAGACGTAGGATAAAAATAGAGAATTATACCCCTTTTATTCACCTGATACTAGTATTCTAATTGGGGAAAAACTTCCACAATTTAAATTCCAATCTTCATAGAATGAAATAATAATTCTGCCAAAATGAATATAATCGTCTGAAGAAAGAAAATCAAACGTAGCATATTGAAAGTCCGAATAAACCATGGGAAGTATATTTGGACGATTTCCAGCGATGCAATTGGGTTAACAATAGCAACGAAATGCACTGAATTTACGTGTCCGTTAATTTGGAATTTTCATTGCAGGATATCTTTCCCCGTTAATCGAATCGGATGTCTGATTAAACTGAAAATTACTACGTTACATATCGTCGTAATGCGGCGTGAGCAATGGTATTGATTAAATGGTGTACAGTGAACTTCACAGCTGCGTATGATAATGGTGTTGCGAAGATAATAGCCCATGGTTTTGGTCTTGGAACAGATGTACAACGTCCTACTTGTATTGACAGACCACGCATTTGGCTCCTAATTGCAATCCTCGTCAGTGGCAATTAATAATACGACCACATACGGGCAAGTCGACGTGGGAAGATGAAGTTATTTCATTATCGTTCGCATTAACAACGTGTATTGCATGTAACACTCTTCAGGTTGGAAAATAAAATGATAATGAACGACAAAACATGTTCTATTGATTATAACAAATAATTTGAACAATAATTTAAGTTGTAGAATTTTTTTTATTTTTAACCCCTTGCCCTACAATAACGAATGACACTCGTTGGCGTAGAAAATTTTTATATTTTCTAAAATCGACTAAACTGAAAATATCAATGAGACACGACGTGATAATATTATTTCTATAACAGTAATCTTACGTTAAATTATACGACGTATGAAGAATCACTGATCAATTTTTATTTCAACGATGAAATTCTGAATTATAGTGGAGGCGGGAACAAAACAAATCATAGTGCAAGGGGTTTATGCAAGTTTTTAATGATCTCTTCTTTATGATGATTTATCTTACTGCTACTTGTGCAGTCGTAGTGCAGAATTGTAGACCGACTTATGCACGCCATTTAATAATACAATATTTGTTATAATAATGAAGAAAGTCTAATTTACACAAAGGAAATTATAGTTAATGAATAATATTACAGATTGCATTTGCAGAAAATCTAAAATTATTATTTAAATCTTAGAAATATATTTTTACTGTGAAAAATATGAACAGTGTATTATGAAGTGGATTGTAATGAATAATCATTGTGTAATTTGAATCTTGTGAAAGTCAAGAAAGTTTGATATTTAGCAGGGTAAAGGGAGTTATAATTTATCGAAAATATCAAACGTTATAATTCCTTTGTAAATTGTAACGAGTTGGGAAATTCATCTGTAATACAATCTATTCCGCTTTGTTGTAAAGCACAAAATGGCATTCTCTGTACAATTGAAATTATGCATAATTAAAATCATTCTGGGGATATAATTCCCCTTGGGAAAGGAATACTTAAATAACGACCTTACCGCCCTTCGTTGGATTATCCAACCTACTTATTCCCGTCCCGTTGCTTTCAAACTGACACCAGGGAAAGTAGACGAATTTCTTCTCGTATTAAACACTTGAAAATCTGGTATATGTAATTTCGTATGCACTCTCCTATTACAACCGGCACACGTGCAGTCACATTATCTTTCACCTGACAATATTCTTAATTCTGTAAACGTTTCGTATTAACAATTACGTTCATTTGCAATCCGGAATAAACGTTAATAATTTTTTTAAATTATCGTTCCACTGTGCACAGTTTTTTTATGATGAAAATTTGAGCGAAAGTAAAATTTTCTTGCGTTGTAAAATGTAAATTATATAGAAAAGGAAATTTTCTCTTTAAATTGTGACTTTAAGAAAAATTGTATAAAATTTTCTAAACGTTTTAAGTCGATCATTAATTCTCTTTATACTGTGGAATGAATGTAAATAAATTTTGTCAAAGTTTAAATTTTATCTTTTGCACAGTCATTTAAATTGCAATGAAGACACTTATGAAAATTATTCCTTTTTCAATTTTTGATGACATTGTATTCACACTTGTGCCGAGCACATTTAAACGAATGCTAACTAGAAAATCGAGTATAAAGAATTTAAAGTTTCTCTTCTAAAGTTCAATTCTATCACAATCATTTTAGAAACCGTAATGTTTTTAATATCTTTCGATTCCAGCAGTAACTTTGGAAAACTACAATTACAGTAGACATAATTTATCCAAGGTGACAGAAATAGAGTCCCGTACAGTAAGGGAAATTGATTGTGACATCCCAGGCGCTAGTAGATAAGGAGGGGGATTTCCCCTAAGCTCAGTCACGTGCCCAATTCGTCTTATGGTGCGCGACAGCATGGCGTATGCAGAACTAACTCAACGAAGTAGGAACACCTTCTCGTACTTCGTTTCGTCGACTGTACTTCCAAACAATGCATTCGAATTTGATACCTCGCGCCATTATCTTAAGAAAATTTCATCTAATCGATACATTTCTACCATTCCTATCAACACTAATTTATAATTCACCTATAACTGTAAAATATCGATAAAATATTTGCGGTTTTTTACACAGATACAATTCTACTGTTGTAAAGGAAGAAAGTTCGGACATACAATCATTGAGACTGAGTTGTAATCCTTCTTTCTCACTTATACGACACTTTTTCTAAATTATCAATTTGTCATGTCATAGCTCAAGTGATGGCCTAAAGTAGTATCTCTTACGTGAAGTGACCTTGTCAGTTGATAGTCTATGGTGCATACGAAGCTAAACGCTGCTAATCACATACAATGAACCACGGGTTCTAGTTTTATTTTACCACGTACACGATATTTTTCCTAAACTAATAATTAACATATCACAGCAGCGCTAATTACCTGCGGCGGTAGATTCCAGGTGAAATGACCATAGCAGTTGAAAGGCTATGGTGAATAAGGAACTAAGGGCTGGTACTCGCCAGCTTTTATTTTGCCACCTATACAATATTTTTCTAAACTAACAATTAACATATCATAACCGCGATCATTACTTGCAATGGTAGGTCCTAGGTGAAATGTCCATAATTGAGAAGGTATGGTGGATAAGGAGCTAAGGGCTGGTACTCGCATTCAGTGAACTACGAGTTCAAGTTTTATTTTGCCACCTATACAATATTTTTCCTAAACTAATAATTAACATATCATAACTGCGGTAATTACTTGCAATGGTAGGTCCATTTTGAATTGAAAGCTATGGTGAATAAGGAGATAGAGCCTGAAACTTGCTATCAGTTAACTCGAGTTTAAGTTTGTCCTCGTCATCTATACAAAATGTGTCCTAAAATAATTTCTTTAATATAGCCTCTATGATTCGTAACCCATCTAAACCAGTGGGTCCTAGGTAATATCGCCATGCCACTAAAAACGTAAATACAAAGAAGAATCCTATACTTCAACCATAATCCTCGGTCCTAAAAAAACGCCACTCTCCTCCGTAAAAAGTAAATTGCACGAACACGAAGTCAGTTAAGTTCGTCGAACGAGAATACCTTCAACGAGTTTTTCTAAACCACTTCGCCCTCGACGCAGAGGGAAATTTTGCAACGATAAACGACCCCGTCGGTGTTGTATCGCACGGATTTAAATTACAACGGCACTTCGTCACTGTTTCCACAGGGGAAATTTTTCCAAGGCGTTACATGGAATATTACGGCAAAGAGGGATGAAAAAAAAACCATAGAAGGAACGACTCAGATAGATAGATAGAAGAAAAAGAATAAAGAGTGAGAGAGAAAATAGCAAGAGAAGTTTTTCACATAACTTAATTCTAATTTAAACCAGGACGGGCTTAAGAGAAAATAATTCACCGGATATTTTCAAATAAATTTCCCCGTACGCAACAGAAACCCCCTCCCGTACAGAAACAGTAGGAGGAGAAGGCTGTTAACCAGGACGGTGCTTTTCTACGGGGTGTAAATTATACTCTCCTTAGAGCTCGCTTCTGGGCAGTTTTCACTCTATCCAAAGCCGTGCGCCCGGTATTTATGTTACGAGTTATTAAGAGAAAGTTTCAGGTTTTATGTCGGCTAACGTCCTACACGATGCGCCGGTACATCGTAAGAGAAACAACCAAGGTATCGTCCTAGACGATATTAAAACCCTCTATAGAACACTACTATTGCCTAGTATCCATGGTTTACGCTATCATTTCCTGCCTTTTTTTTCTTTCGTCCCTTGTGTGTGTCATTTTCTAAAGGGATACCCATTTACGCCTCTTGCAGTTCGTGGAGTATAAGCCATGGGATTGAATCGAGAAACGGCACAGGCTTCAGTGAATTAAATCCACCGAATACTGTTACGAGAGCTAGTGCATCGACAACATTTAGCGTGCAGAGAATTTCGTTTGCTTCATGGAAATCGTATTTCCTCGATATGACGTCAGAGGAGAAATTGCTTTCGAAAATCGATACGACGAGATTACGTCGAGCAAGACACACTCGATGAAATTCACGTTTACGTCGATTCCTTCTGTTGACGTTATGCTAGTTTACGTTGGAGATGTTGGTAAGGGTAATTGAAGTCTTTTCGTGAGTTTGTTGGGAGTTGGAATAAAATGGGGAATGGGAGGGATTTTATTACGGTACTGATTGCTGAGGTGTTTCACTTTTAAGGTTGTCGTTTGGGGTATTGAAAATGAAAGTAATTATAGGGGGTGGAAGAACTTTTTGGGATTTCATCGCTTCTTGGATTGGTTGAGTGAATTATATAATATAAAAATATACCTCTCAATATACTCGATTTTTAAAATAAGGGATTTAAAAAAAATATTTTGATTTCATTTGAAACGAAGACTGAATTTTTCATATCTTATGATGCTTTCGATTTACACGGTTTTCTAAAGAATTTATGATCTGTGTAAATTGAGGGATAAGTGCGTTTGAGAAACTCAAAATGGAAGTGGTACGACTAAATGTTAGGGGGGCCGGGAAGCAACGTCGTTTCTCTAGGTATTTTGGTTCAAAAGTTAATTGATTTTTATTAATCAGAATTGAAAAGTTCTACACTAAATAGAAAAGGGTTGTTGATAAGGAGGATGATAATATTATACATTGAAAATAAAAGCTTATCACAATTTTATTTGTTTGAAGTTAATGTAAAAAAACGACAGTATTTTCCGGCCCCTTACTATAAAAAAAAAAAAATCAAAGAATTGCTTCTTGCATCTATTGATCTAAGATCAAAGTGTACCTACCCCTAAAAATCCAATTCAGACCTAACTGTAATCCTTTTCACCCTCTCTCATTAAAGTTAAACATTTTTGAATTTTTCCACCTTCTCTTGCATTCTCACCCAACCTGGCTAAGCAGAATTTTTATTTTTTGTTTCATCTGCCCGTTCAATCTTGCCTTTGGTTATTTCCCTACCCCTTAGATCCCTTACCTCTTCGAAGATCATTATTCTCCAACTAAAAAATCAAATATATCAAAATATAGAATAAACTCAAATCACCATCATAATTACAAACACATATCCTAATTCATGGTTCCTTCATCAGCATCACCAATGACCCATATATTCACCATTTAACAAGTTAATGGAATTTCTTACGTTGTAGCTGCGATTTCCGGAAAAACTGTTAAACCGTTTTAAATTACTGGTGGAATTACTCGTAAAAGAAGCTTCGCCACGTCGCAAGAAAGATAAGGTAAGAAAAATCCTACTGAGAGGCAGTTCATCGGAAGCTACTTCAAAAACGAGGCTTCAGAATCACCCCGTCATCCCTCTGAAACCGCTATCGAATGTCTTCGAGTGACTCAGCTCTTTCGATCCCCTCGCTTTTGGCGAAATCGATCGATCTCATGGCAGATAGGGATAAAGGGTGGAACGATCGTAAAAGAGTACCGCAAACGCTCCGGTGTTCGACCTCCGGATTCTTCAGCGCCTCGGTTCCTGGCGATAACAATGATCGGACGATACGTGGAATACGGAAGAAACCTTACGAAAAGAAATACAGGAAGGGGAGGGTACGGTCGGGGGTGGAAATGTTACACGAAGCATCGAGGAGAAGATCGGATGAAACAGGTACTTTATATCTATCTTGGAATTTTGCTTTGTAATCTTCGATGTTTTTGTGCGATGTAAAGTCAATGATGGAATTTGGGAAAGGTCAAAAGGGGTGGGAAAATTCTTTTTGCTTTGAGAAGCAATTGATGGAGGAGTTTAATAAAGTTGTTTGATTGAAATAAAATATTTCAATTTTGGGGGTGTTAATTTCTAGCGATATTTTCATGGGATGCAGATAATTAAGAATAATTAGTTTAGGTCATTTCACCCTTCAAGTTTCTCAATAGATTATTTTTTATAGTAATTTAAAGTATCCTAGAATATAATATTTTTGTAGGTAAATAAATATTCAACGGGGTAGAATATTTTTTGATTCTGTATTGGGGTGTAGGTAATTTCACTTTTAATTATGGGTAATATCTAATTCTGGTAATTATGCCCATCGAATTTTTTAATAAATTACTTTTCACAATAGCTCGAAGCATTCTAGACTACTCCACTTTCTCAGCTGAATAAACATCCAATAGTAAAAAGTGTCATACAAATAATTTTAAACCGAACAAATTTCTCGAACACCAGAGGGTTTAAAATCATCCCTTCATTTAAAAGAAAACGACATTTATGCCTGAAATTCTACACTTTTTCTCACTTATAACAATAAAAATCCAAACCATCATTGCAAAATAAATAAACCATAATTAAAATTCCCAAGGAATAAAAAAATTTCTTCGAATACAAATTTCTTGCCATTCAAGTAAATTTCCATAAAGCCCGTAACCGTAGAAAATCATGAACGTTTAATTAACGAAACACGCCCAGTTTTAAATACAAACGGAATCCTCAGCAAGGTGAAGCAAAACAAAATCAGAGAACGACAGCCTCGCGACTGAACGTCTCGGAGGAAGTCAGACCAGCATCCTGTTTTAATATATTTCCGGGAGGTTACGGCTATCAAATCGCACGAGTCTGTGGTTTCGACGCTCTGGTGCTTTCGTGCCCTTACCGCCATCATCGTCGTTGTCATCGTCGTCGGCTCTCCCCCTTTTTGCCTTTTATTCCCTTCTTAACGGCACTCCAGCGGGAAATGACGTCGCTATTATTTTCTCTTCGGTTTTATTCTTTTTGTCTCTCTTACCTGACCGAAGATAAGTGTTTCCATTTCACCGGCGAACCGTGTCCCCGAGGTTCAATTAGGACGTTTGTTTTTGCCACTGTAGACCACCGAGAAAAGTGTTATGTCCTTCTACAGTCTGCTGGGACTAATGCAGCGACGTCTGGGTCGAATGCAACAGTTCCTTTTGCCCTTCCGCTTCTACGGGAAGTATGCCTCTGGTTCTCGACTTTCGAAGATAACGACTTTGTCTATGGGATTTCAGGAATGTCGTTTGAATGAGTCATGCGGGGCTTTTTGAGATGATAGTATTTCCTTTGGAAGGGTGAACTTGGGTATTTTAGATTTTGTAGATTTGCTTCATTTTCTATTATTTTGTATTATTTTGTATTATTTTCGACGAGTTCAACTTGAGGCGGCCATTTCTTATAAAGTAATTGTTAAGTTCGTTTATAGATATAGAGATGGAGTGGAAATTATTGAAATTTTTATGACGGAATTACTTTGTTGAAAAGAAATTTCGTTTCTGCTGTATAAACTACTTTGGATTTTTTCATTATGTAAATCTGTCCCATTATGTAAATTCGAGTACTCATACATCTCAGGATTAAAGCAGAAATTTTATTATGTATAGCGATTCGATAAATCCACGAATAAATTTACCATTCAAGTAGGTATATTTTGTTATAAGGGCGGTTCTCAAGCTTGTCCTTATCTTATGATTTCTCGAATTATTCTGCAGCGTAAGAATTTTTATTTATAAAGATTATGTCCATGAATCATTTGATATATTAAAAATTAAAAATCTTTGTCCACTTACGGACAAAACGAGAGTAACATAAATCCTTAGTAGCCCCATAAAAACAATTTTTACGTCGCAGAACACCTGAAAGGTTCTCAAGTACCCTAAGGGGTCATTGACCCTTTGACAGTGCTACATAAACTTTATAGACAAGTCGAAGAAATTCGGACGAGAAACTGTTACAATCTTTTCTACGTGAGAATGGCTTGTTACTGCAAACTATAAAAACCGAACTTTGTTTATAAGTTATTTTAACTCGATGGTTTACTCAGATAACTTTAGCCACTTGTCTTTTATAATAATTCTATGTCTCCATCTTTTTAAACTTTCATATTTTATGTCAAATCTCTCTCTTCACAGTTTCGTTTACCACTTTGTTTTTAATAATAATTTTACCATTGCATGGTCCTTGTAAAACCCCTTTCTCTTTAGATTAATTTGACCACCGCCTTTTTCAAGCACTTTCCATTTAATATGGAACCCTTTCAACGAAAAACTAAAAGCTCAGTAACATTAACTATTATATCATTTTCACGTCGAATAATTTTATCAAGTACAAATAGCGTAGCAATAGTAACTTCATAAACTTAGAATTCAACAACTGAATATTTAACTGTGACGTATCACACAAGAAATCGTAAGTCCAGGAGTTAATATCCTCGTCCAAACAAGGAGTACACGAGAGATGGCATCGGTTGAATCTTAATTAAAATGCGACCGCCGTACAAATATCGTCGGTCAACCTTTCTTGAAAAAAGATCGCCAGATAGAACGCTTACCCGGAACGTCGAGTTTGAAGGAAGAAAACGATCTGTACGACTGATTTCGGGCAGCCGTAGCGTGACGATAGAACCCGAAGGGAAAACTAAGGTTATCGTGCCCCTGGCATGACAAATGACGATCAGGGACTTCTTTGTGCCACGATCTTTCTTTGATCTCTGCCTCGGACTTGAACTTTTTAACTGTGGACCGCTAATGGTTTTGTGTGTCGCGTGAATACTAAAATTGGTTGTTTACTATTACCAGCTTCTTTCTCAATTGAATTTTAAAACCAACCGGCACTTTACAAGTATCTATTCTTAACAGGGTTGGTCATTCGAATTGTTATAAAACATCGTTAATATTTTCCAGAAATATAATCAGCACATTGTCTATTTAATATTAGAAAAATTGCAAAACATAGCTTTCAGTTATATAATAGAAAAGAAGAAGTAGAAACTTTCGTTCTAGTGAACCGGTCATTTGATCACGAATGGTACGGTCGGTGTTAAGTGATTTTCTCGCGTTAGAAAGTTGTGATAGATACAGTTTCTGTATTTGGGTTTTGCAAATTATCTCGACCAATGATTCTATATAGGATATGTATAGAATCATTTCATAATGGTATTTTGCGCGAAAGTATGTAAATTAGGATTTTATATTATTCTTAATTAAACATTACCATTCTAATTGTTTCAAGAAACTATCTATCACTTCGACTTGCGCTCACTGCACAGTAAGTCCGTGAAATTTTAAATATCAAATTTTGAAGTAGAAACCTGCAATTTCTTAAAAACCAATGAAAAATCCCGAGAAATTCTCAAGTACCAAAAAACTGAAACTACGGTCATGGAATATGGTATGAATAGACGAAAGACAAGCCAAACGAAACCTCGTTACTGAGTCGCAATTAAAAGAATCGTTCTTCCTTTATTTTTTAAGAGTCAATAGCAAAGGAAATCCTGGTCCGGCGTAAAGAAACCTTTCGATTGGAGGAGCCTCTTTACGAACAGACGACGGTTGGCCTTTCACGTGATTCTTATGCGACTACGGGTCTCATAAGCGATGAATTTCTTTGAACTTCCGACCTTCCTATTATCAATCTTATTGTCAAACGTTTAAAAGCTCGCCTGGAAAAACGGCCAGAGAAGGAACTTCCATAATGGAAGAGAAAATCGAGAAGCTTTAAAACGTCTGCTTCCCTTTCCCTTCCTTTTTACTTTGCCCTCTTTGGTGCAACCACTCGAGGCACAGTTTTCAACCGACGTATGCTACTTCTTTTCTTTTTCGTCCGATAAACAGATTCTGCTGCATCGTGATCGTATACACATACATATATATGTACATACATACGCTCCAGAAAGTGCAGCAGAGTGCATCTAACCCAGCCGGAGAGTCGGTTCGAATGAAACCAAGTCGAGAGACGAGTCACGTCTGTTGAAATTTTTCCTGCGGAGGAGTTAGTCAGTTTCGAACTGAAACTAATACCGATGACGGCAGTAGAGGAAAGGAAGGAGCACGACGAGAGAACAGCGGATCCAAAGTGGCGGTCGCGGAGAAGTAAGAGCGTACCACCATGTATATGGGGTGTACCTTATCGAGATGACACGGTGTGAGGGCTAAAATGACCTTTTGTTACGGAGGATTCCTAAGTTTAACACTAAAACTACGTTGTATCTATTAAAATTTAGGTACACGTCATAATTGGAAGAAGAGAAATGAGGAGGTGAAAGAGATGTGTAACTAATTAATTTAGGTTTCATAAGACACAAGTGGAATATTTACTTTATGGTTATTCTACCAATTTAAATAACTTTTAGGAAAAAATTGGCCGGCTTGGTTGGTTTAGTGTTAACTATGGGGGTTGAGGAATAATAAAGAGTCTTTTTGTTACGGGTGATTGACTAAGAGTGACATTAAAAATTGTAAAGAATTGAAGAACAATTTAAAAGGGGTCTTTGAATAATTCTATGGTCCTTTGGATTTTCTTTTTTTTGGGATTTGTAGGTTTAATTAATATGGCTATTTTGTGTAGAATTTTCAATTAGTGCTTTTGGTAGATTTTTTTTGTGAATGATTCAATGACAAAAATATTAAGGTAATGAAATTCTTGATTAATTATCATTTAATGTCAGAGTAGAGCAGTGGACACTCATGATTGATAGATACTTGCATGCTAATTGAAGCTGTGCGATTAATTTGATAAAATTCTGGGAAATTGTATTGAAATTACGAATGTGTATCATACAGAAGAGACTGTAGAAATTTTAACTAATGATTGTAGCAAGATTTTGGAAAATATTAGAAACGAAGTATTTTTATTCTCATTATTCACAACCTATTTCAATCTCCTAGTAACCTTACCCTTTCGAAAGCAGACAAGCAACAACCATACACTCTCGACAGACATCAACCAAAATGTAAACAGTTAGAATTCAAACAACAAAAAAGTCAAGAAGCAAGGATATCGTCAACCATAAAACAAATCCAACGGGACTTGTCCGTTATTTCACACCGACCCAAAAATCGACGGAATACCTCAAATACATAAACCATCTGCCGCTCCAAAAACCAACATAAAAAAAGACCCCACAAAAACAATTTCAAACTATCAACCCTCCAAACCAAATCTTCCACCCCTCCAAAAAACCATTCCCAAATCGACCCCCCCGCACTAACCATTAATACGAACCAGAAAAAAATTCTCCTAAAAAATCACAGAAGAAACTGCAATCCCAAAAAATGTCTACACAGAAGAACATCCATTGCACAGGAACTAAAAAACGAAGGATAGCATGAAAAAAGCCGAGTGCCCGATGAGGTCCGTCAGATAGGACACCCTGTATACTCACGTAATACCGCAGAAAGTCTGTAGCGTGTACAAAGCCAAACCGAAAGAGGAAAGAGGAGAGAAGAGCGAACGAGAGACAAAGAGACGATAAAGAGGATAAGAGAAAGAGGTGAGAAAAAGAGAGAGACAAAGAGTTGCAAAGAGCGAGGGAGGTAGATAAAGAGTAGGATGAGGAGATGGTGGAAAGAGGAGGGAAAGAGAGAGCAGACTATGCCCGATAAAAAGCCCTGATTCCCACGAGCGTGGATAGCCTACGATGAAAACCTCTCAGCTCGCCGACCACGGTACGGCATTAGAACGTCCATGAGTACCATGTCGGATTTTTCGTCCGCAGACACTATACCTACCGGAGAGACGAGACCAGAAGGCTCATACATCTACCTATTCATTCTCATTCTACCTGTTTACTAGGCTATGGTTATGTAATCACCGACAGTTTCTACGATTTGAGCATTGTTTGAGGAGCCATTGTCTCGAAAGGTGAAAATTTTCCACCTCGACGTTTTTCCTTTTTCTTTTGACGTGTTCCACTTACGGCACCTACGCAGATAACTCGTGCCACTTTTATTTCCCGTTGCGGATTCACTCGGGGACGACTGAATCATCGTTGGAGTTTGAGTGCTCGTTTTTATTTAAAAAGTCTGATGGGACTTGAGACACGAGCAGACACGATGAAATTGGTAAAATGGGTTCTGGCTGATTGCGAGATTTACACGGTTTATTGAGATGATGGTTAACCATTTGGAGCACTGTGATGGGATGTACTTTAGATAAATTGTTGTAGTTTATTTTTTATATGTGATAATATAGATTATATGGGATGATGTAATGGAAAGTTTATTTTAATAAAAATGAAAGTGACTTTTAATTAGTATTTATTTAATTATTGTTATTTTGTGGTCACCAATTGCGAGTTGATCTTTCGGTAGATAAATAGTTACTGCTTGATAAAATGGTGGAAAATTTCACACAATTGTTAGCGAATTGAAAAAACAAATAATTCAAATTGAAAAGAGTTGACAGGAGTACTATTTTAGCACTAGATTTACGGTGCCAATTTGGCACATTCAAAATTTTATTTATACATATTATCCATTGGTTGGTTACTTTTTCAATAATAAATCTTTCATTTGAATTGATTTGGAACTATTTAGTTTGCAGAAAACTTAATTTTCTCACTTGACTCACTCAAGAATAGAAGGGCTATTTCTCTAAAACTGCTCTCTTAATCTTTCACAATTAAATTGATACAATATTAAACTGACCTTCAATCACTACCCCAAACTGCAAAACTTAATTTCAATTTACAAAATCCTTTCAATTTAATCCACAACAACAATCAATTTCATTTTCATAAATTTACCCACCAACACGTCATTCTACCCAGTAATTACAAATGTAAATAAGGATATTTACAACTCACAAAACGATACCTCAAACAATTTCCACCTTCATATTTGCGCCTCGATATTTTTTCGCATTACACAGGAAACATGCAAATCGCGAATCCGAAGAACACGTAAACCCGATTGGCACGCTTCATGAATATTCAATCACGTAATTGTTCGTAAGATTTATCCGTTTCTTTTTAAAACCTCCAATAACCCCGAGGAGAATAACACGATATTTCCATCGGAGCCAAGAAGACATCGACATCGATGGGAAAAAGGAGAGAATACCAGTTTGGAAACGTTCTCAAAGCTTTCGGATAGCGAAATATTTCTTATTACATCCGAGAAAATCTCGCGCATCGATTTAACAGGGACATCCTGTGCAAGTATATTGTTACTGGAGTATCGGGGCTTAAAGCGACTACAACTCGGCGAGACAAAGCGATTGATCGTAACACGATAGTAAGAGAGTATAAAAGAAAGAAGGGGGCATCTTCCTCCTCGAGGTTCCTCCGAAGAAAGAAATCCACAAAAGAAATCCGGTGCAGTGATTACTAACAGACGCACTCGAGGAATTGGAATAACGCTCGAGAATTTTTCTTCCTACCCTTACTCCCTTCTTTTCTTCAGCAATTTTTTTTCTTATTTTTTTTCCTTGTCCCTTCTTTAATTCCGAGCTAAGCTGAGTGAACCGATCGACGGTTACGTCGTCTATGGGGTGTATATACATACGTCTTCGTACTTTGGTAATTCCCTCGAATCGTAAAATGCAGGAACGTGAGCGTTTGATGTCGTAATTATTAGTCTATGGAAACTTGAAGCGCGAGCATGAAATTACATAGTACCACGCATAGGAAACTGGTTACAAACGCTTGTGTCGATGCCGCAATTCTGGCATGTCTGTTCTATTTTTAGATCATCGAGTTCGTACTGATAATTCACATGGTCTTGCTCATATAATTTGGTTCACCGGTGGTACTGTTTTGTATTAATTAACTAAGGTAAACGGGATGGGATGAGAAACATCCCTTGTAAAACAGCATAAACAGCTTGTTTGATCGGTGTCATTATTTTTGAGCTAATAAGAAGGGAAAAATCGTTATGGAAAAACTTTGTAGTAATTTCTACCATTATGAGACTGCCTAGTTTAACGTACTAGCATCGTACCGATGATTATTATGGTTTTTCCAATTCGTTTGACCGGTGGAATTTTATTTTTGAATTAATAAGGATAAATTCAAAAAATTGTTATGGGAAAACTTTGTGTGAATTTCTACTATTGTGGGAATGGACATTTAACGTCGTAAAATTGTGACGATGATTCTTATGTTCTTTTTCCGTTTGATTGACCGGTATTTTTTTCTCGTCAAAAAAAGGGAACCGGAAAGTCGGAAGTTATTATAGAAAAATTAATTGCAGTTTTTTAAATTGTATTTAATGCTTATTTAATCCTCTATATTCCGAATTTTTTGTGATATTCAAAGATCAATTTCACAATAGCACAATCCAAAAATTACGAAATACTATTTTAACCCCTTGCCGTACTATTTCTTTTCTGACTGCCTCCGCAATGATTCACAATTAAATTGTTAACATAAAAATTGGCCAGTGATTCCGGATATGTCGTATGATTTAACGCAATATTAACCGTTTGCTCTCTAGGACATTGTAAGTTTATCATATCACTCTGTTGCACCCTCTAAGGGGACCATGAATTTATTAGTAATTACAGAGGATGAACTTACTGCACCCCAAGATTTTAATAAATATATTTTTACCTGAATTTTCTATTGAAATTGCACAAAATAGAAAATACTAAAGTGCTGACAAGTTGCTAGTAGATAACTTCAGAGATGGCTCGGAGTGCAAAGGGTTAATATTATAGAAATAATTTTATCATATTACACCTCGCTGATATTTTCAATTTAATAGATTTTACAAAACTTGAATATTTCCTATCCAATTTATCGCATCACGAGTGCCACTCGTTATTGTACGGCAAGGGGTTAAATAATGCACTAAACCAAAATTTAAAATATTAAATTGTACAGAATTTCATAATCTTCACGAACTAAAGTAAAATATATCAAGTTAAAAATTTGATTTTAAAGAATGAAAGTTTAGATGTTTCTTGCGTTATTTCAAAATCACAAGGTCTTATGGAGGATTAATATTCTATTAAAGTCGTAATAGTTTCGCGAGTATTATCTAAAAATGGACAATCCCCGAAAACCTACAACTCCGTTTCCCGTTTCGGGGTTTCGTAGACTCCACGGAGGATTAGAGAGACCCGATAGAAAGCAATCGATCGTAACGCGATGGCGAGGAACCACAAAAGGAAGAATGGCAGGGCCAGCATCGCCGACCAAGTTCCGCCAGCGGAAAGAAATCTGCTACCGTGATTACTAGCAGACACGATCGAGGAATTGGAATCGCGCTCGAACACCGGTAGGACCGTTCTTTCTAATCCGCGACGAGACAAGAACCGGTCGATAAGCGTGCTATATATCAGACCTCGAGTGCATCGACGGGATGAGAAGGTCGAAAAGGGTTGATAGGAAAAAGGGGAAATCTGGAGACGGTTGCACCCGTTTAACTCTTTCGATGGAACTTTTTCATATTGATGGGGAGAAGAGTGAAGAGAGGATGAGCAGTGAGGATTTCTTCAGGTTCGAAGCTTTTGGGTGTCAAAGTGTACTATTTTGACTTGGCCTCTTTTTTTAAAAGGAATTCTTTAAAAAATTAGAATTATGTGGTAATTCTAGAAATTCAAAAGTGTGAAATTTGAGATGTTTTGAGAGACTGGGATTAAGCTATTTAGAGAAGTGGATAATTTGAATAAAGTAGCAATTTTGTAAATTGCAAATTGTGGGATTAAAATTTATTTCTGGTGTTTTGAATGTTTATGGGTTAAACTACACTTTGCCGAATTAAATTATATTCATAGCGAGACTTTTAAAAATTTTAGGGTCACAGAAATTAGAATGGAATTGTTATTAAATTAACACTAAACCTACCAACGTTATATCTACTAAAATCTAAATATACTCAATAACGACCTTACACAAAGAGAAGTGGAGAGATAAAGAAGATAATTAATTAACTCATATTGCTTTTGTAAGATAGAAGTGAAATATTTACTTTATGGTTACTCTATCAAATTAGATAATTTTTAGAAAATATTTTGGAATCGGTCTTTTGACCGCCTTGGTAGGTTTAGTGTTAAAAATGAAAAATCGATATCGTAAAACTATTAAATTACTAAATTCCTATAATTTTCTTGAACTGAAAGCAACAAGAAATTGTCATTCAATTCCAATCCTCAATTTCAATCCGATAAAATTGAAGTTATACATTTTCCACCCTCAAGCACACGTTCCATCCAATCGACCAAACCCCGCCAAAAGTCACAAAACCACCACATCCCCTCAAACTTCATCTCTTCCAATTTCCAATAATAAATACCATATCACGAAAAAAACAAAACCTTCGACCAACAAGTTCCAAATAAATCACCCTGGAAACTCGTCCCAGTCGTTAACGTAGCAATCTGTGAAGTCCCACCGCAAATAAATCAATCGTCGAACACGGTCCTTGATTTTCACGATAATTGAGTCATTCATCTGCATATTTATGACGATGAAGACGAGGCTTCTGCTGTCGATTACTCTTTCGTCATCGGCTTACCGCGCTTGAAGATTTCGCGTCGCTCGGGGCCTCGGATTTACAAAAGGCCGCGCGGCGACAAAGGCCTTTCAGTCGAACGAAGGACAATCAGTCAGAACGCGTTGTATCACAATATTCATGGAACGAGTGCCTCGGAACACGAGAGATATAAATGAGGCGAACTTTATCGATCGACGTTACAATGAGAAATAATGCATCCTCGGGAGAGTGCATCGTTGTTTCCTGAACTAAAGAAACTGCCTTGAAAGCCGAGAATAAACGATTTCGCATTATTTCCACGAATAGGAGCAGTCACGCCGGCTCTTTGATAGTAAATGCTCTTCTTAGATGGATGCACTTCCGGCTTTGCTCTTTTTAACTTGTTTCTAGGATGCGTTTTAATTTGTCCTCGACAGTGTACATTTTTTGGTATCATTTTGGGTTTGTTTCTTAATTTAGGCGAGCGATTTTTAACCCCTTGCCATAAAGTGACGAATGACACTCGTGATGTGGTAAATTGGACAGGAAATTTTGAAGTTTTGGAAAACCTATCAAATTAAAGACATCTTTGCGCCGCGACATTACAAAATTATTTTTATAATAGTTACCCCTTGCCTCACAATTTCTTTTATAACCAAACGCGCAATAATTCAGAATTAATTGTTGGAATAATAATCTATCACTGATTTCTGGTATACCGATATAAGTTAATGCAATGTTAATAGCATCGAGCTAATTTCAATGTCTCCTGACCTACTGATACTTTCAATTTTACAGTTTTTGAAAAAATAAAAAATTTTCTATCTTATCTACCGCGTTACGTATGTCACATGTCATTGTAAGACAAGGGGTGGGTTAAGGGAAATAGATTGAAATAATTATTTCCCTTCAAGATACGAGGAATTTTCAAAAAAATTCTTGAGGTCGTTTTGTTAGAAAGTAATTATCGAAAAATTAAATGGTAGAGTTTTGAGGATACTTAGGGATTTTGTTGTCTGTAAGTTCATTTCCAATGAATTTGCAGTGTTGAGCTCAATTCCAAGTGCCGGCTTTAACTTACACCGTAGAGAAATTGGATTGAAGAAGACAGCTGTTCCATAATTTAATGCGAAGAACTGCGTTTACTCGGATGCTCTAATTTAAAGTGCTTCGTTTGAATTAAAAACGGGAAATTCAGTTACGTCCACTCGTGTCGAGATTGTGAATTTATGTTTAATTTAATCGTGTGTTTTCGTCCACGGGAAACGTGAGAAAATTACACCGTACAAACGTTTCCCCTTTGCATATTTTCCGACTATCAATTGTTATTATATTTACTTCATTCCATCCTCTTTGTTCAGAAACTTCAATGATAAGTTTAACGTTCCTTTCATATTTTATACTTACGATAAACAATATAGGACTTGAACCACCACAGAGTGAAGAACTCTTTGACCGTCATCTGAAACAAAATGAACAAAAATGGTTAGAAGGATAGTAAGTTGATAATCATATCGCATACTTGCGAGAAGCACAACTTAAAAAACAATATATTTTTCTGCCAACTTGAATTCTTACTTTTCACCCTATATATATATATATATTAATTCGTCATTTTAATATACAAGAAGGAAAGTGATATTTATAAGACAAGTTAAAACGTCCTGTTCCTTCGTTATTATTTTTCGGCCAAAGAACTACCCTTTCTGAACAACAATAAGCAATAACAAAGATCAAGGACGATGTAAAATGATTCGCACGTTGAACGCCACCGGTACTTTGCTGGTTTCATAATTTTTACTGATGTAAAACTTAATTAAATTAAATATTTAATGCGTAAGAAATTTGTATATGTTACAATTTTAAAGTCATATGAAAATTCATCGAATTCAACAGCGCTGATCACCGGTGATATCCATGGCATTCAAGTTATTAAATTATGAACACGAATGAACAAGGCTTTCAACGTTGGAAAAATTACCACGAATTAAGTCTATCAATGAATATAATATTTCAAAATTTTCTCTTATGTTTCGATAATACAATATACTTTCATTCCCGAAATAATTGCATACTGTAGCTGATATATTATAAATGTACAATTAACCTCACGAAATACAATAGCCAAAAAGGAAAGGGTATTATCTTCTCTACGCCATAATAGCGGTATAAATTGTATTATTTAAAGGATGTCAGGTGAAATATACGATTACGAGTGTAAAGCACATTTTGCGCTCAATTATTAACACATTAACAATGGTGAAACGACGGAGGACATTATTCACTTGTTTATTTAATTAATTACGTTGCGTATTAACGAGGAATGAATGACATTAACTGCGCGTTGAATATAAATAATTCGACAGCGTCTAGAGAAATTCAGGACAGTTTTCGTAATAAATAACGAAGTAACATAAACCGCGATAGAATCCCATTAAACGATATTGAAAATAGTATTTTATCAAGTGTGCTGTTTGCCTAACAGTATTTTGTTAAGTACTTTTTTCCATCCAAAAGTATCGCCAGAAAATAAATCAACATAAAATGAGTGAAAGTAGGACTTTAGATGTTTGAAATTATAACTTTAAAATCTGATATTTGATGCATGAATGCAAAATCCAAAATTGATTGAAGAAAAAGCATTTTATCACTATTATTTAATCTTCATTTACAGTCGTTACTGTTCTCTTTAAAATACTAATTATTTAAATCAGAAAATGTATTTTCCTCCCTTGAAAAGATCAGATCTATGGAGGTGCAAAAACTACATTTCATTTCTTCAAAAACCGAGTGACGTTTTTATCATCATTATCACTTTAACATTTTACATTTATTTTACCACATAAAATGAATTAATTTAATGTACTTTCAAATTCCTTTCTTTTCTTCCTACGCAGGAAGATTTATCCAGTGTATGAATGTACCATATTAATCAATTAAAATTTCAGTGAAATTAATAAACTCTGAAGGAAATATTCCATTAAATTCTCTGCCAAGTTTTTTCTTCAAAGAGTCAAAATTCTTTGAATGATTATTGAAAGTTTTATCAGAAAGATTTTGTTCGGTAGATGGAATTTAATTTATTAAGAGAATTCTGCATGTTCGTAACAGTATTATTCAATTCATTATATGGAATATTTCCATAAAGCCATGGGTATGATATTTCACTGTAACCTCGTGGCTGTTCATGATGAGAAAAATTGCATGGGTAACTTTTATGCAAGCAAACGCGACATCATGAAAAATGACTGATTCGTATCTGAAAGAGATTTCGTTGCATCAGCCTGATAAATACGACTGGCACGGCAAACATATTACTATTTAAACTGTAAACAAGTCCTGATACTATCCATGGTATCTGTTTTAAATAAAAATAAAAAGTAAAAGTTACTTCCATTTATACGATGAATCGCTATCCGATGAACTAAAATTTAACTTAACTTTAGACTCTAACAAATATATTTTTTATCGGTCTTACAGCAACACTTCTTTCAATTAAACTTCCTCATTTCTTTTTTTTTATTAAAATTGCAATTTTTGACGCACCAGTAAATCCATACATCACTTCTCAAAAAGACTTGAGGAAAATGTAAAAAAAAAATTCTTGCCAGAGACACATTGCACTCGAGAGGTTGTAGATAACAGTGAAATTCACAAAAGTAAATGTAGTACGTTGTTACAGGGCTCAACGGGAACCGTAAGAGAAAACCAGCTTTTCAATTTCCCGAGTATGTACGAGAGAAGAAAGGTGTACTCGGTGCACATTCTCTACGGCGTTCCTTGCGATTTTCCCAAAGCACTGAATACACGATTCCCTTTTCTTAATTCTTTTTCCATTCCTTCGAGACGAATGCATTTCTGGAAGTTGAATCCAACCGTTCCATGTTGCACGGAGAAATATCCTAAAAATACGTTATTTTATTGTTCAGCAGATTTACTCACATGTAAGAGATTGTTCTCAGAATGTGAGATGACGAAGTAGTTTTGGGTGAATTTTTCTTTCATGAAATATCTGGAATTTGTGTATGAAAAATGTTGTGCATTTGCGAGAGCCTGTTTGGAATACTTGGACCTTGTTATGGATAAAATTGACTCTTATAATTTTCTGGTTCGCCACAAAGATTAGATGGAAAAAGTTTTAATTTTGTATTGTAATTGTTATAATAGATAGTGAAATTTATAATAGATATTTCACGATATTAAAACTCAACTATAACTTTTTAACATTAGAACTACCAAGTAAAAATGACCTGTGCCCAATTTTTCTCAAAAATTCTTAAAATTTATGGGAAACTCATAGAGCAGATATTCTACGTTGATCTTACAAAATACAGATTATCGAATCGATCATTCTTTCCAGCATTTGATTTATCTGTTTCCAAAGTACGTGTTTAATATATTGAAATATAATATATTTAAATTCGGTAGTTCTAGTGTTAACCCTTTTGCTAAGGGGTAGTTTTTCACGAGTGTAATAACATAGGAAACAATTCCAGGGTGGACGAATAACTTTTAGTGACGAAATAATGTGAGTAATAGTGATGAAAAATAAAAACGTATGGTATTTGAAAAATTTGCAATTACAAATATGATCTAATAATTAATTCTTCGTGTGAAATTTTGCCAAGTGACTATATTCACTGCTAGTACTCAGCTAGTGTCAGGCGGGGTTGACTACAGTTATCAGTAGTACCGTAAGGGTTGAAAAGTACTAACAAGAATCACCACCTGCCCTTTCGCACTATCACTTATCTAACACCTAAAATATAAAGAATATTCTTTCTTAAAATTGCAAAACAACAAATATTATCGAAAATTCGACAATTTAAATATTAGATAAATGAACAAAGTTTATCAGCAAAGTCCATTACAACTCTCTACCTACCTCGTCATCCAACACACATATTTTTCTTTTAATTTCTGAAATTCCCTATAAAAATCTCACTTTAAATACCTCCCGGCTTTAGGATCAGAATGAAATGGAAATTCAATGAAAAAAAACAGGGAAAATAACCAAAGAATATCCGTAAACAGGAGTATTCCTATTTCGTATGCAGACACAATTCTACACAGGAGCGCACAATCCGACGTCCGCGTTGAATTTTATTGTTTTCTTATGTTAAACAAAAGCGTATATAATGATACGCAACGTTTGCAGAGGAAATAGTTGGGCACACGTGTCCTTTTGGAGTTCATACGTTTCCTTTATATTATATACGATATATCAAAGTGTACTCTGACACGTAGAAACCGAAGAGGGAGAGAAACAAACAAAAGACAGAAAGCCATGGGGGTGTAGGGTGGGAAAAAGGAGGAAGGGTAGTAGCTTATGATAAAATCGAATTTTCTTTATTCGGTCGAAAGACAAACTAGAGGGGACAGAGAGAATATTTTCTTGGGAGAGAAATAATTCTGTATCGATGACGTTTATTATCTCAATAAATTCCCTTTTCTCGTATTTCTGAATAATTTATGGCACGATACTTTATGCGCTGTAACTCTGAGGGATTTAGAACTGACATTTGTAGGTCTCGTACTCTACTCCTTTATTTTATATTCTAATAACTGTATTGTATTTAAGGGAGAATCTTTATTTAGATTAAAAGTAGAACCTTTAGATTTTCAGAGTTTATGATTTATAAATTTTCGTTTTTTTTCGTTTCCACTTTTAGCAGTGTATAAAACTAGTATAATACTGAAAGAAAAATTTTTATATAAAGAATGAATGTGTGAATTGTTTGTGACGAACGTCAGGCAACTCCATTTTTCAATGGAATTTTATTTTATATGGTTTGGACTTTTATTGTACATGAAATTTTAGTTTGCAATCCATTTGCCACCGAAAAAGAAAACCTGCTTGTTTCACTTTCGTAAATGATTTATAAAATGTTTTAAATTTATACGTTATTGGAGAGAGGAATTTAAAATTTGAATTTACAATAATTGCAGTTTTAAATAGAAGATCGATAAATATATTCTAAAAATTATACATTTTAAAATAGAAATATGTAAAATCCGATTACAGATTTGGAAAAAGAGTAATAAAATGGTTTGCTTAAATTAACATTAAAACAAAAAGTATTGCAACTCAAAACGCGCATGACTTTGCAAATAATTACAAAAATAAAACGCTGCAAATTCTCTTGTTGCATATTCTGTAACCGAATAAAAAAATATTTCAAAAACACTTTGAAAAATTGTCCATGCGAAAAATCCATCAACAATATTCGGGATGGTTTTATCTATCATATTTTTATTTATAAAATGGCAAAATATGCACACCAGAATTACTGCTCTTATCCACATCGAAGACGACTTACGATACATGCATATAAATTATTGTAATCTCGTTGAACCTGCTCAGTGAAAATAATTTACATAATATGTAATGAGATTGGCGTATTACAAACGATCTATCGAGCCTGGTATCAGGTCGTCCGCAAAGGCATCGTATGCAAATCAGAATGTTAGAGCCAATCAAGAATCGAAACTTATAAAATTCTTTCCGAGGATGTCTCAAATTAAATTGTTACCGTTACATCGAACCTTTGGCACTCTACTAACTAAAATACTTTTTTAAAATTCATATTTCCATCATCATAAAAAGAATCCTTTATACTCGTTAACAATAAACTATTTTTCTGTTCAATGTTTCTCTATATTCGAATAATTTTGTAACGCGAAAATTGATATTTATTTCTCACCATTTTGGCTATCGTAAAAGCTGCAAAATACTGTGTCAATTTGAATGGAATGAAAATATCTAAATTGTTTGTACTTTTACGTAGAATACGATGCTAGGGGCATCGTATCGTTTAAAACGTGTGTTGCAATTTTTGATAAACTTTTGTGTGAATTCGAGAGGCTGCCGATTAAGAGATTATGATGTTTTTAATATGCCGTTTTCCGGCGAATATTTTTAATAAGAAAGGCCGTGCAAATTTAACGTTATGCGTCAGAAATTGTTATGGTAATATCATTGCGTCATTTCCGGGGATTTAAAACGTATCTCACGTTGGATCGCCGCTGCAAAGTATGGAGTCAAACCAGGCAGGATTAAAACATCGTCCACGGAAAACATGAATACGCGTTTTTCTCATATTCATCATAAGAGATGGGCGACGAGAACGTGTCCGTTCCAGTCGTAATTCATTTTATATTCTCTGTGTTTCCTGTTAACAAACGCATATGGCACAAAGTCGTGATATTACAACACCGACATTCACGTGCCTCGTAAACTCAAAATCAAATCTTCCGTTGGCCTTTAATTCTTGCATTTTTCTCCACCCAGTCGATTGTAATCGCAATTGTAAAACTGTTTTGCAAGTTGTAATGAAATTTATTTGCTTTCAGTTTTGTGTACTTAGAAACATTGAGTGTGAGAACAGAATTTTTTCCAAATTCTGTCATTTAAAAATATTTCTGAAATTTAAAAACGTCTGCGATGTTGAATTTTAGTGGTTGTGTGATAGGAATAAAAAGATTTTTTTATCGAGATATTTTGACTTGAGTGAAAAACTCAACGTTTTGATTGAGACTTGAAAGAAATCTTTTCCATTCCAGATTTTTAAATTTCATGTAGAACTTTCAACGTAATTATGAGAATTAATTTAAGAGCTGTGTAACTAACTGAAATGAGTGCAAAATTAATTTCCTACCGATGTAGAGATTAATAGTGAAAACAGTTGGAATAATTAGGTAATTACAAATTAAAACTTGCGTCGTTTATCTCAACATTTAATATTAATGTTTTACAACGACAAACTAATTACAACGCTGCAGCAACAGATGCTTAAACTAAAACGTAATTATTTTTATTAGCGTACGGTATAAAATCGTCAATCTTGCGTTCTCCAAATTTGTTTCTACTGCACCACAAAAAATATAATAAAAACAAGCAGGGAAAAATTACTGTTTGAATGAAATAATAATAACGCAACAATCACCTCCACCCTGCCAACGGAAGAATTACCCTTCATTCTCCAAAATTGATTTGGTATTACCACAGTACCCCAACGAAACAAAAAAGTAAATGAAACAATAGCATTACAAATGCACCCACTCCATTGCCGCATAAAGGGAATAATAATTAACGAATACATCTAAATAAGCTAATAATAATATAACAATTATAACAGCCCTACTACCGGGAAGAAAACAACCCTCTGTTCTCCAGAATTAATTACATATTACCACGGTAACTCAATGAAACAATAAACAAATGAAACAGAAAATGAAAGAACAATCCAAAAACCCATTGTAGCAAAAACATCAATCCACCACTCTTCCAACCATCCAGATTAACCCCTTGCATTATCGGTAAACTCGCAAGAATCCATGTCTAAACCGAATGCCCGATATACGATCTCTCACGACTGACAAAGATTACCGTGCTAGTATTTACTTCACGCAATGGAACTTCTGTGAAACTCAAATGGATTTTAATCAAAGTCTAAATTTAATAATCCTGCACGGGGACATACGATTTTATTCGAGATATTAATACTTTGCCCGAGATTAATACCACGAGTCAGACTCGTGATATTCAAGTTTGGCCTAAAATTTTCATCACGAGTCAGACTCGTGGAAATAGTGCAAGGGGTTAATTTCGTGCCAACGCGACTGTTGGGTTCGCAGATTTTCCAGAATTTCGTAACCCAACGAATAATAACATAACTATTGCAACCACGCTCAAATTAATTCCGTATTACCACGGTAGTCCAATAAAACGAAATAGAAAATGGAACAATGACAATTCAAAAACCCATTATAGTAAAACCATCAACCAATCATTCTTCCAACCAGCCAGATTAATTCCGTACGAGCCCGACTGTTGGGCTCGTAGATTTTCAAGTATTTTGAAATCCAACGAATAATAACATAATTTTAACCATCCTACAATTAATTACATATTACTGTGGTAATCTAATAAAATCAAATAGGAAATGAAACAATAACAATCCAGAATGCCATTATAGTAAAAACATCAACCAACCACTCTTCCAACCAGCGAGATTAATTCCGTATAAGTGCGACTGTTGGGCTCGCAGATTTTCTAGGATTTTGAAATCCAACGAATAATAACATAATTTTAACCACCCTACAAGTAATTACATATTACCATGGTAATCTAATAAAATCAAATAGGAAATGAAACAATAACAATCCAGAATGCCATTATAGTAAAAACATCAACCAACCACTCTTCCAACCAGCCAGATTAATTCCGTACCAGCCCGACTGTTGGGCTCGCAGATAGACTAGGAGTTTGAAATCCAACGAATAATAACATAACTTTAACCACCCTACAATTAATTACATATTACTGTCGTTCAGGTCACTGTAATGTAGCCTCTTCTCTAGTTCGAGTGAGGCTAAGTTCAAGCCCTCATTGCCAATGTGGACATGAATATCAGGATTTGAATCATATATTTTGGCAATGCCCGATATATAACAATCAGCGTTTAATATTTGTTAAAAAACTCAGAAAAGTTGGCTTTCCCCTACCACTCAATTGCTCTATCCTACTTGCGAACCTCACAGCATCAATATGTTCAATAATATATTCGTACCTTAAAAGTTGTAATTTATAGTTGTCACTATTTTTATATTATCTTATTATAATTTGTATATTGTAATTTTGTTTTCTGGCAAATAATCTCAATCGAGATTAAATTGCTTAATAAAAAAAAAAAAAAATACATATTACCATGGTAATCTAATAAAATCAAATAGAAAATGAAACAATAACAATCCAGAAAGCCATTATAGTAAAAACATGAACCAACCACTCTTCCAACCAGCCAGATTAATTCCGTACCAGCCCGACTGTTGGGCTCGTAGATTTTCCAGGATTTCGTAACCCAACGAACATAAAGCAGCATGACGCAATCCTCGAGCGTCCCAGAACTCGCGTAGGATGTGCTCTCGTGCGAGCGATGCGTGTTAACCGCAAGCACGGACGTACACGCGTACGTATTCACGTATTTCCGCCCGCATCAGCGCAAACTGAAACGAGGTGTGCCCCGAATAACGGCACAACCATATGCCTGAAACACGCGTGGTTATAAATAAGGTTTATGACGTCATTGCCGTGAGGAGGAGAGCCACGGATCGTTCCGTTCTTTCCAGTTCCTTCCTCGTTTTCCCTACGTCACTTTCTTTGTATTTACACTTTTTCTTTTCCACGACTCCTACGCTAATTGGCTTCTTCACTTTTCGTTCATGATTTCTTTTTCATGTGGGTGTATTAATCGTAGAATCTTTGAATGGAAGTGGTTGTGGGGTTTGATGCTTTAACTTTGGATAATTTCTAGCTGTTATCAGTGTCTTTGAGGGGTTCTGTTGGATTTGGATGTTTTTGGAGTTTCTTTAGCTGTTCAATTTTATTCTGTGTTACATTCGTATTATTAATACTTTGCGGTCCAAATTATTTAGTTAATTTTGTAGTATCCTGAATGAAATTAATTTCACAGCATTTTCTGTCATTGGTTGTTCATTGTTTTTAATGATATGAATAACTGGAAGTACTGACGGATATTTCGGTGATATTACAAAATCAGTTGAAAGTTGACAGTCAATATTGAATTAACGGAAAATATAATCAAGTAAAAAGGAGGGAAAGGCATTCGTCAAATTTTTCTTATTTGGTGGTTCGAACAGCACATAGAAATCTTAGGCAAAATGGTCATAACTGTTAAAGGACTATGGTGGAGAAGGAGGTCAAGGGTCAGATTTGTAACCAGTGGGTCTAAATTCAAATTCTTCGTTACTTCTGCGAAACTGTTCCCATTTTGTGATTTATAATGTACCTATAAAGTGCTAGGATTTATGCATAATAACTGTAGCAGTTTAAGTAACAAACATAAAAGAAAAGATAGCAAGAATTAAGTACAATACTTTGTGCATTTGAAGCACAAGGGAAGAAAAATGCAAAGTTTAAGATTCAGGAAATGAGAAACGATAGGAAGCGGGAAAATAGTCAAATTACATGTCTCTACATATTGTAAATTAAACTGCAATGTTTATAGGACGTCGGAGGCTTCCTTCCGAGTTTATTCTCCAAGAATATTCCTCTTAAATGTAATTTATGACGGAATGGAGGGTTGTCTTGAAATTAATAGTAAATGGTTACTCACTCAGTACCATTTATTTCTTATCTTATTGCATACAGTCGAGTGGAATTCAATTTTTTCACAAAGTTTAACGCTCACATTGAACCGCAGAACGAAACCAGTTTCATTCTGTAAAAGTGTTCATAATTATCAGAAGGAAAGACCACTGATAGGCGTGCGATAACAATTTGATAGTACACACTAGAATAATCAGTAATTAATTGCTTTTGAGATAAGGTTCAAACGTATAGACTCGACATTTAAACTACACGAGACTGTCTTCACTTTTTCAAACAACTTTTCCATAATTCCAATCTGTGAAATTACCTGTTTTCACAGATTGTAATCCATTAATTATTTAATAAATATCACTTCAATTAATTTACAAAAATTCAATTAATACATGAAATACGAACTTCATTTGCAACCGTATCAATTTCATATTTCTTATTTCAAATAATCGATCCATCAATTTGTTTTCCAAAAAAACAGTTCTCAAAATACACATTGAAACATGTCTGTGCATTTGTTCAATTATAATCCATCAATTATCAAATAAAACTGATCCCAACTAATTAAAAAAAAAATCAAGCGATACACAAGATACTTCTTATTCAAAACAATAAATTCATCAAGTTGTTCTTATACGTCTCCTCAAGAATACAATGCCCAAAATGTATTTTTAACTGCGGTCGTGTGCCCGTTAACAGAGGAAAACGCGAAAATCCTTTTTCACCGTACTTTTTATTTTCATCGTCAACAACGAGAACGATGACGACGACTCCGCATTCATCCGTTGTTGTTAACGATTCGTCATTAAAATTCAATTGCGCTCGAGCGTTCGGAAAGCATGAAAGGCAAAGAAGGAAACAGAAAAGAGAAAAAAATAGGAAGAAAGAGTATACAGGATAAGGGCCATATTTTTTTTATGATTCAAATCGTGCACTTTTAATTCCGGGAACAAATTTTCCCTGCTATCGAATGGTCGAGAAAACGCGACGAATGAAAAGAAGAGAAGGAGAGTGGAAAATAGAAAAAGAAAGAAATGACTTACGAATTTATGAGGGGTCGATATTTTCTACCCTTGTACATCTTGTGACATATTCGGACATTATTCCTTTTGCGTGTTCCATATTAGAATTTTATTATCTTCAGCCTGTTCCGAGCTGACAACTACATTAACGCCTGTCAGTTACGTGTAAAATGTAAATAATTACTGCCAAGTAATTTGCTTTGCAAATATGTACATCTTCGTACACTATGTTGCGGACGTGCAATTAGCATTTATGTATAATTATCATCGATCCGTATAATCAACGATAATGCACGTTATTAAATATTTATTGGGCATAAATAAATTAGCATTTTGAAACAGCCAACGAATGACTTGTGCCGTTCGACAGCTTAAACATTGGCGATAGGAGAAGAGAGAGTAGAAGTTAAATATGCACGATTCAAGTCTATACATCAAAGAATGTTTGCGAACTTTCAGCAATAATGATTATCAACTTGAGTATGATTTTACGGCTGCATTTTATTTAGTTATTTTCTTGCATTTAAATATTTGATGGTTATATTGATTTTCCGATGTTCAATATCATATTAATGTAGAAAGGAAAATAATACTGTGTGTAGAAATGTTTATTTTATACTTCAATTTCAAGGCAATATGTTGCATGTACTTTTTTTTTTATTTTTAATTACTTGCTGTGTAAATTTAAAAGTCCTCTTAACATTTTCCAAAGATTCTGAACAATTAATGAAAGCTAGTCACAGTTTATTCGCATTATAGACTGGTCGAAGTTCTAATGTTATTAAATTCTCACTAATTTACTAGCAAGAGCGTAATTTGATTTGTCCGTAATTTTTCTTTTTTTTCTATTAAAACTGCGACAGTTATTTCCGGCATTGTCGACAAGTTTATGATTGCAAAACATCGCATGCGTAGGTGGATGGGTCAGAGCGTCATTACTGATGAATATTCAACGATTCTCGATTCAACGAGTCACGAACGATCCAGAAATGGAGGAACGTGTTTGAACTTATCTGAATTCGCAGAGTCTTACGTGGACTTATAAAGTTGTCCAAGGTCATGTAACACGTAACTCTGACAGCAATGTAAACTACAAAGCGAAGGTTAAACCTTGAATGATCGGATGATAAGAATTGTAAAACGTTTTGGAAAATTTATCTTATGATTGGAAAAAAGTTTTGTCTCGAAAGAATTATCTGTATAATTTGTTTAATTCTTATTGGATTGGAAAATGAATGATTAGTTGAATTAACACTGAGAGAAATTTTAAGAAAAGTTAACCCTCTATGGACCCGTGTAACTTTGAAGTAACACAAAACAAATCTAAGCTTTTATTTTTCAAAATCGACTTCTTAACTTTCTCAAATATTTCAAGTTAGCTCTTCAATACCATGGAATTCTTTACAATCCAACGTTTCAAAATCAAGTAAAATTTCTTATTAATAATAGTACTTTTATTATTTTCTAATGTGCTATCGTGCAACTAATCTTCAGATATCACAGAAAATTCGGCCCATAGAGGGTTAAGATAAGTGATCAATATTTTATTTTTACAAAATATAACGATCTAGCTAGGGAAGTATTTTTAACTGGAAATTATTTAATATTCCCACTTTTTGCTTCTTAAATGGAGCATAGAAAATTCGAGGCGAACTTCAGCAGAGATCTTGAAATAAACACTCATAAAATATTTTATTTCTATGGAAAGAAATTTAAAAATAAATGTCTGACTGCAGAAAATTTTTTAAATTAGAATTATTTAATATTCTTAGTTTTTCCTTGCCAAATGAGTCGTAATAAAATTCTAAGTGAAGTCGAGAAGAGAACTGGAAGTAATGCCAATCAAATATTTTATTCTTCTGGAAAAAAGGTCGCAAAATAAATGTTTGGTAAAAATATATTTCTGGCAAAATGAGGCTAATAATTTTATATTTTCTATTTCTAAAAATCGGTCGTATAAAATTCTAGACAAACTCGTAAAGAAAACTGGAACCAATCATCAGACATTTTATTTCATTTCAAAGAATCGTAAAATAAATATTCACGTAGAAAAGTATTTTTCATTGGCAGCCGAGCTACCTGTATTTCAATTATTCCCATTTAAATTCCCACGTCAACAATTCTCAGTGGAATCATAAAGAAAAGTCGGACCAATTATCCCGCAGACATTTTATTTCATTGAAAAGGATTATGAAATAAAATACAGGGGTTGAAAAATATTCTTGATCGACAATTGACCTACCTATATTTTTATTATTTTCACTTAAATCGACCGTTCACAGTTTTGAACCGTATTACAAAGGGAGGTCGATGCAATTATATCGGGTGGGCAATTTATTTTATCGATAGAAAAACCTGAATTAAATGTAAAGCGCGAAATGTATTTCCGAAGAACAATCGACTGAGCTGCAAATTCATTATTTTCCTTCAATCATGTGAAATGTGATTTCAAACGACTCGATTAAAATTCATTGATAAAATGCATTTAATCATTGTTCGCAATATTAACTCTTTGCGACATCAATTATATTTTCTTTGGTTTCTATTAACAAAACAAAACAAATTTTGTAAAATTCCTTTGTTGTTTATCTATACACGATAATTATTATCACTCCAAATAATTAGGGTTATTCAAGCAAAGATGAACAAAGAAAACAAATTAAATACTTTTAAAATTCAAAAGATTCAAACATTCCAAAGATGACATTCTCTCGACAAATAACTACCTGGAATGCAAAAAATATAGGAGAAAACTCAAAAAGACAAGAACCAAATTAAAAAATAAATTATACATACATAACAAAGCATGAACGTTACTAAATCTCTACATTACCTTTTCTATATTAACCCTTTGGCCTACAATTTATTTTCTGACTCAGCGTACAATAATTCAAAATTAAATTCTAAAATCAAAAGGTATCGCTGATTTCTGATTATCTGAAAGTTAATTTTTCAGCTCCAACCTAATAATTTATTTCATTGTACTTTTTAAAATACTCAGAAACTTATAGTGCTGTCAAATATTGTTGCAATTCACAAACAAAAGACTTATGAATCTTAGCCAAGTCTAATTCCTACATATGCCTTTTAACTTCAATAATGCACCTCGTACTCCATCTCGTTATTCAGCCGCGAATGAGTTAATCGCAAGTAAAACAATGTTGTTCTTCGAGCTTGTCCCTAGTGTTTTCTGCAGCAACGAAAACAGCAACCAGATGCTGTACATACGAGAGATCAGCATCGTAAATTATTCTTAAGTGCAAAACAACCTTGTGTTAAGTAACGTATACAAGCAGGCGGAATATTCCTCTAATAAACACAGGTCTGTGCTTGAATTCCATGAATTCAATGCACATGAATCACCGCGCCCAGAATAGTTAAGTATAAAATTTAATACGTCTTCTGCGAATGGACTTCGAACTTTCGGCATTTGAAACATTTTAAGCGTTCCATTAAGCTGCACACTCGAATTAAAAAAGCATCTTGACGATTCATCATGGTGGGATTTAGTAGTTTAGGAAGAATCAGTAGATTAGGGTGTCAATGGGATAGACAGTTTCTTTTATTTTCTTTTACTTTAACTGTTCTGGTCATTGTGCCTGGAATATCATGTTTTAGATTCCTTCCTCATCTCTGAGGCTATAATATATTAATTAATTATTAACAATATTTCTCAATGATAGCGGAAAGCAATTTGTATCTGGTGTTTACTGATCGCCAATTTGAATTGGTACCTCTTTAGTCAACGTTGATCCAAACGTTTGCTTTTCTCTTTTCTTTTTTTGTGGAACGGACAAGCAGGTCGTTGAAATAGTGTGCATCGTGCACCAGTTTTCATTTCTTTCTTGCTAAACCAGGGATTACAATCTGGTTAATGTTCTCCGGTTTACGAGGTTTTCCAAGGAGATTACCGCCGTTTATAGTAGCGTGACCGGTTATGGTAATGACGATCAATTACAATGTACGTCATAAGAAAGCATTACTTGATGAATCATTCCGTTCATACTTGCCATTACGGTCCGATTATTTCAACGTATCGTGTAATTGAATTAATAACTGACGTAAGAGATCAGTGTAATTATTCTATTAGTATCTCATTTCATTTTTCAATGTGTATTTGGAAAAGTAGCTCAATTGATTACAGGAATTAGGGGAAAGAGGGTGTCACATTTGAAATTATATCCGGTTTGGTTTTCTATTAATCACAGAAGGGAAACAAAGTATATTACGTGTAGTTTGTAAAATTATTAAATTGCAAAATCACTTAAACACTGTGATACAGCAATTATTCAAGAGATAACTACTGGTCTTCAATGTATCATATCTCGATATATTAAATAAGTACTTTAGAAAATGAGAAGTCGAAAGGTGGAAATGAAGATTAATTCAGTAATTCATATTTTACGATGGACGTACAATATATAAATTTACAAAGTTCTTAGAAAAAATTAGGAACAAGTCATTTTCACTTGCCCCAAGTCGGGGTAAGTTGTTACTTTCCGACTTTAGGCATTAAAAAATTAATAATAAAAGAATCTCTCAAAAAATGACCCAAATAACTGTCTTAATATCAAAGTTACATATGTAAGTTGATTTTGATCGCATCGTATGAATACTAAAAGCAATTATATTAACAAATTTTGAGGTTAACTAAAAATCGGAACTTTAGCACCGCTCTCCCCTACGCCGAAAACATACGAACAATTTCAGCCGGTAGCTTGTACATGGTTTGTGTTTACGTTTACGAAAACTAATAAAATTAAACTCGATGTTCGTTAGATATTTTTACAACAATATAAAATTTTAATTACCTATCTATCTTTTAACTTAAACAAAAAATTATACATGTTCTCGATTTATAGAAAAATTTTAATTTATCAAAATAAGATGTAATTTTTTTCTTATCAAGTTTTTTTTTAAATGAAAATATTATTGCGCCTTCCGTGGATATTTGTGCCAAAGCTGCACATAAGGAGCCAAAGAGCCACATGCGGCTCTGGAGCCGCACTTTGCCGACCACTGCTCTAAGCAATACATTTAGGTAATTTAGAAAATTAAAAAAATTATTAAATAATATCTGTCTCATTCTCAAATAGCCTAACAGTTTCGAAATTACACTGAATACTTTCCAGAAGTCACCAAATAAATTTAAAAAATTACATTGTATCCATATAAAATTCCTTTAAAAGACAGACAAAAAATGGCAATCAAGCTGATGTAAAAACTGGACCTACAACAGTCTCCCAGAAGTTTCTCCAATTTTCCGATCATATTTCATGCAACCGGTTGGCATGGTAAAAAATTAACAAAAAAAAAGTACAATGTCGAAGGTGTTGTACATGGTATAGGTAGTTAGAGGAACCCTTTACCGGTTACACGTGCATGTATGACGGGACTCTCATCTCTCTTCTCCACGCTTCGGGCGAGGAATCGACAGTTTGACGGATCGATGACCTGGCGCAACGTCGATCGACCTGATCGTTCGGCGTGCATAGATTCTCGTGACAGGATTGTACGGAGGTGCAAAGGGGACCATTATTTATGAGGGCGTAAATCAGGATCGAGCACCGATCTGCCGGATCGATCACCCGTCAACCGCCAACATCGAGTTCGCCTTTGTCGAGGAAACACTGACGAGCCGCCCACGTATGACGCACCTATCATCATCGTCATCGTCCCGTGTAATGCAAATTCTACTTACTTTCTCGCCTTTTGAGTCTTACGGCTTTTGTGATCGAAATCGGAAAAATAGGTGTTACTATAAAGTTTGCAAAATTTCATAATTTCTTCCGTAACAGGTTGACCTCCATGGAGGTCATCGGTGACTGGCGCCATTGAATACAATGAAATTGTATACGGTTTTGAAATTGTAATATTTACGATTTTATCTAACACATTTAGTATTTAACTCTTTGGTTTACGATTTATTTTCTAATGGGGCGTGCAATGAGACAAAATTAATTCCTGGTATCCAAAGTTTCCTGTGATTTTTGATATTTTGTGTAATTGAACGTAATAATAATAATATGTGAATTAATGAGATCGTTTGTCAATCGACTGGCAATTTCAATTTAATAGTTTTTGAAAAATTTGAAAATTTCCTATCATATTTTTAACTATTATTATATATCCTATTATATTTTTATAAGTTTAAACGAAATAAACATAGGGCATGGGGTTGAATGGTTAGTTTGGATAGAATGAAATTTATGAATGGTTTGAAAATAATTTTTTGGATTGTATGTTCTGGGAGTTTATTTATGGGAATTGTTTATAGGATGATGATCACAGAATTGCTTTATAAATCTGAGAAATTAGTGTCTAATGAGAGATAATGATAGGGAAATTTTGCACGATCGTCGGCGAGTATTGTAATGGATTTTGTTGCAATAAAAGATAGCAATCTTGTAGAAAAGAGTGTAAATCCTGATATTCTTAATCTGGCGGGAGATAAAAAGGAAACGGAGGCTGTTTAGCGATGGCAGTTTTTATGGCTTCTTTCGTTATCACGTTGCTTTTATTACTCATTGTTTAATGTGTCGTGTAATTTTATTATTAATCTCACAGCTTTAAAATATTATTATTGCAGTATAGCAAGAGCTTTTATAGAACCTTGTAGTTTGATTACGAGCGACGTAGAACACTTTTTCGAATAATAGAAACTGAGTGTAAATCATGGGAAATTGAATGAGTACGATGGAAATAATAAGTCAATTTGTAATAATTCTTAAAAGTTGTAGATAATAACTCCTAAATTAAGAATCTTTCATTCCTCAAAAACTGATTCCGATAGTAAAAAAATGGCAGGATTGCAAAAGCGTGGAAAAGTAAAACCAAACATTTTTGGAGTAATACTAGCATAACTTTAGACATTTTTAATTGTGAAATTGATACACTTGGAGCAGTAATTAGTCACAATTGCCGTTTAATTTTAAGAAACGTAAGAGGGAAAATGATTAAGTGAAAGGTACATCGCAGTAAAATGGTAGTATCATCGAGTCTAATGGAGAAACATTAACAACTTCTCGTCGCACGACTAGAATGGCATTTGTCGTTATCATTATCGACGTTTTAAAAGTTTCACCACAAGTGCCTGGCCACTTTAACTTCGTGCAGTATATAAAACTAAGACCATGCTCCCTTTACGTAGTCATTATCGCCAGACGCTGAGACAGCAAACTCCGACCTAATCCACTCATCTTGATCGCCTAAGAAAACATTAATCAGCTTTTATTTCAGAGACAAAAAACTCTTTTTCCTATTCACAAGTTTTCTTGACCGGTGCCAATTTCGTATCTCAGGATAAGAGAGAATTTCTTATAAATTCTCTACGACAATAGTCCACTGTTCTACTTCCCTTCCACGTTTAAATATAGTTAGAGATAAATTCTAATGTTCATCTATTAACTTATAAATTAACTAACATTTGACTACTTTACATCTAAAAACACAAGATTTAAATATCAAGTAACACTTAACTTTTCCCAAAATTCTAGTTTAACTCTGAATCTTAATTATAATGAGATACATTAGATGCAAGTTTGAAAAAAGAAGAATCTAGCACCAAAGTACACAATTAATTAAAGCTCTATGGGCCCCTGTGACTTTAAGGTAATGCAAGACACATCTATGCCTCTATTCTTCAAAGTAAAATTTTTAACTTTGCCAAATATTATAATTTAGCTCGCGAAAATAATAAAGTTCTTTAGAATTCAATATTTAAAATTCAGTCTTAGTTCATTATTTAAAGTAATATCAATTATTTTCTAATTGTGCCATCATGAAACTGATCTCTGGGTACCAAAAAATTAGAACTATGCAAAGTTAAGTATGCCTAAATTTCAGTAAAGTTCATAAAAACTAAAAAGCCACTATTTTCATCTACTTCATCACCCATCCGCATTTCCACTATTAACAATTAAAAACATCGTCAAACATTAAAACAATAGTGCCTCACAATTCATTCCATTGTCACAACATATAATTAAAAATTAATTTTGAATATCCATTTCAAAATTCACGTGGCACTTGAACGTGACAAATAAAATTTTCGACTTGTCCCTGATTAACGACCATTTGAATAATACACCTGTCCGGCTGTCTGGATTTCAACCTTTCCATCTTCCATCGCCTCTTCCTCAATAAAACGTGTTTCGGGTTCGCTCTTCCGGTTCCTGCGCAGGCTACACACACACATCCGTCGACGGTACAATCATTTTACCCGCTATGCACCTGTCCTCAACAGGTGATGAGTCTGATTCTGCCGTTGGCAGGCTCGCGTGTCCTTACGAAACCGTTTTGAACCGGTGGACGTTTTATCGAGGAATGAATCGATGATCAGATGAATCGTGAAAGAGATACAAGAATAAACGGGCTATTAATATTGTGACTAATAATGCGAATGTTTAAACGCTTTTGTCCTCTTTATAATTACGCGGGTAGCGTAATCAAGGTAATAATAGATATTTTATGACACAGTAATTTATCATTTTCCAACGATTGTTATTGAAATGTGAATAACTTAGTAAATTAACATTCTTTTTATTTATTACTCTCTAGTAATCTTCGATCGTTAATTGTATTCGAATTTTGTATCAAGTTTGCCTAGTGTTATTTATTGTTTTGCAATGATTTTTGACTATGTGCTTTATTTGGAAAGGGTACGAGCCTATTTGTTCTTATTTTGAGATATTTCACAGTTTGTAAAATAACTTCGATGAAAAAATATTCAAAAGTTCTTTCGATGAACTCATAAGGGTAATTTACTTTACTTACTTCATTAATGTAAATTGTTACATGAAAAAGACTCTTCTAAGTTGACCTTAATACTAGATTTACTGATGTGAAATTTGTTGTACAGTAATATGTTAAATAAAGACTTTAGAAATAGAGAAACGATGAATTAAGTAATTTGTATATTATAAGATACATGTAAAATATTTACTGTACCGAAGGCAGTTTCGAAAGCGTTTCTAAAAAGGTAGGAATCCATTAATATGACGTTTTCCATAAACTTAGTGTTAAAATACCTGTTTATAATTCTTAAAATGAGACCTATATCTTTCCCAAAAGACAACTCTATTATTGAATAAATTAGAAATTCAGTCCATATTCTATTACCTAGTATAAATTGCTCAGTTGCTAGATAAAAAATTCTTTGCACGTTATATCAACCAGTTTCAGCACACACTGATACTAATGACCTAATCAGTTTACATTTTAATTACCTACCGTTTATATAATTTAACCTTTAAATGTCCCAAGTCCCCCGCGAAGTTAAATCCAGTGATTCTCCTTATCACGAATTCGGAAAGAGACCGTAACGTCGTAATCGCAACCGTTCGCATCGGTAGAAACGAATGCGAGTGTAATAAGCGTAAGCGAAACACGAGCGTTTATCTAGAATGTGCATTAAGATAACCGGACAATCTTAGAACGCAAAGTGAGCCATTACTGATATCAGGATTTTATTAATACAAGAACCTTATACTCGTGGGTGTGTTTTAAGTATCCGTAAATCGAGATCCAGGAGTTCCCGCTCCTCTCACGGTCCGCCTCCGCTCGAGATATCACGATACGAGATACTATATTTTTTTTTTCTTCTACCTCGTACCTCGAGTGGAATTACACGAGAGTCAGTCTCTCCGATGTGTGTCCTTGCAGACAACACCCACGTTGCGTTACTAACACTCGCGCCCTTCTTTGCCGCTGGCCTTATGCCTTTTTATTAGCTTCTTTCTTATATACCAGGCTTGATTTAATGCGCAGTTTATTTCTTTTTGCTAACGGCGTTTACCTATGACAACGTCTCCTGTAACTAGTTTCAGAGCTGATACTCGTGTGGTCAGTTGGTTGACCGAGTTTAGGAGTGTTGCGCTGGACGTTTGGATGATGACCCATTTTATGATTTGGGTATTGGGGTTTAGGGGGAATGGTTTGACTGTGGGATGGGGGAATTTTCAACGAGGAATTGTCAAATGGAGGTACAATCTTGATTGCTGGAGTTGCTGATGGAAGACTGATAAATAGTTGGGTTTGAAGTAGTGGGCTCTGATGGGATGAGATTTGTAGTTATGGAGTTTTAATTCATTTAATTTCTGGGAGGATGATAAATGTTTGGATTTCACATAATAGGAATATTGTGGCATTAAATAGTAGGATTTTAAATAATGGATTCTTAAACTGTAGAATCTTGAACGATGGGATTTGTAGACATAGAGTTTTAATTGATTCAATTTCTAATGGGAGACTGTTAAATGCTTGGATGTCACATATTAGAAATATGGTGGCATTAAGAAGTAATTTCTAAATAGTAGAATTATAAATAATGGATTCTCAAATTGTAGAATCTTGAACGATGGGATTTGTAGTCATAGAGTTTTAATTGATTTAATTTCTAATGGGAGACTGTTAAATGCTTGGATGTCACATATTAGAAATATGGTGGCATTAAGGAGTAATTTCTAAATAGTAGAATTATAAATAATGGATTCTCAAATTGTAGAATCTTGAACGATGGGATTTGTAGTCATAGAGTTTTAATTGATTCAATTTCTAATGGGAGATTGTTAAATGTTTGGATGTCACATATTAGAAATATGGTGGCATTAAGGAGTAATTTCTAAATAGTAGAATTATAAATAATGGATTCTCAAATTGTAGAATCTTGAACGATGGGATTTGTAGTCATAGAGTTTTAATTGATTTAATTTCTAATGGGAGACTGTTAAATGCTTGGATGTCACATATTAGAAATATGGTGGCATTAAGTAGTAATTTCTAAATAGTAGAATTATAAATAATGGATTCTCAAATTGTAGAATCTTGAACGATGGGATTTGTAGTCATAGAGTTTTAATTGATTCAATTTCTAATGGGAGATTGTTAAATGCTTGGATGTTACATATTAGAAATATGGTGACATAAAGTAGTAATTTCTAAATAGTAGAATTATAAATAATGGATTCTCAAATTGTAGAATCTCGAAGGATGGAGAGCTAAATGGTAGAATCTCAGAAAATGGACTTTTGAATAGTAGTATCTTACGTAATATATTTTCTAATGATAGAATCTTAAGGAATGGACTTTTAAACGGTAGAACGTTAAATAATACACTTTCAAATAATAGAATCTCAAATAATGGACTTTCAAATAATAGAATTTCAAATATTGGACTTTCAAACTGTACAACCTTAAACGATGGACCGTCGAACAGTAGAATCCAAAATAGTAGAATTATTAAATGACACTGTCAAACAAAACTATCCTACATAGCGATCTAACAATAGTGAACTCCGAAACGGTTAGATTTAAAATAGTTTCCTCTCAAATAATATTATTTCAAATAAGCTGTCAAACAAGACGTTTAAATCCTGAATCTTAAGAAGGATTCTAAAGAAATTGAATTTATCTCAAGATTCTGCAGAATTTCTTGTGACATGCATATGTTAAGCACTAGTATAGCTTGATACTAAAAATGCAGAGGCACGAGCACGGTAATTGGTATGGAAAATTGAAAATGAAATGAAAAATAAATAAAGCAAGACGATGGATTATCACGCGCGATAATGTTCACTCAAAATGCTTGATCTTCGAAGAAAAATGAGAGGTCGATCGACTCTGGGAAGTAATATTAATGGAACTGCCAGTTTAAATTTATGACAGGCGTTTAAGTTCCATCCAAAATAGTTTATCGAACGATTAACATTTGTTTCTGTAATTCCGGATTCTGTCATTCACACTTGACGTGATAACGAGTCGAGCAAAGTTTAAAAATTGAAAATAATTTCAAGTATACTTCAATATATCGATAATACAATCAATTCTGCACCATAATTCATTATTTCTATACCATCGTATACAAGATACTTTATTTATTCGGTCATTATCATATTTCTCTTAATTATTATATTTCTATTTTAGGTATACATTTATTCTATCATTTTGTTTAAACATTTTTTCAAGTATCATTCCTTTGCATAGTCACTGATGACGAATAACAATTAAAACAAATAGAATAACTAAAAACAATTATATTTCTCCTTTGTAATTATTTCTATTCATCCATTATTACATTTTTAAATTTCCTATATTATTACATTTATCGAACACATCTCCTTTAAATATAATAACTTTATAATTCTCCATAACGTATCATTCTTACAGACTTCAAACTAAAAAAATATTTCCTTTAACCTTAATTTCCAACATTATTTTCTAATGTTTACGCGATAATATATTCCTTGCAGATCAATCAATCACATCTCGACCCTTCAAAGGTATTCAGTCAGCCTACCAAAAAGGGAAAAAGATTGATGATCCGATGATTCCTTTCTGAATACATTTCGAATGTTGAAGCATGATATAATCCCAGGAGTAATTATTTAACAAGGAGAGACTTAGACGGTAAGTACAGTAATAGAATTAATCCAACGCTGATGTCTTCGACTACGTTGAACTTCTAGTACAAGGAGATCGTCCTCTCCAGACGATTAGGCGACCAAGGTGGTCACCTAATGAGAATAGTTATCACGTTTAACTAGTTACCTATTGTTTCGTTAAGCAGTTTAAAATTGGCTACGGCATTGCCTGTTAAATTTCATCTCGGATTAACTGTATCAACGTTTGATGTAATCTCCGAGGAAACTCTGGCAGAGTAAGCAAAATTAGGTGTGAAATTGCAAACTGCTTTAACGTTTTATTGTTTACCTCTGCTGAATATTTGGCGAAATGAAACTACGGCTAATCGATGAAATTTCTGTTCATATTTGCAATTTGGAAGTGAAGAATTTATGGAAATATGAGGGAACGAAATGGAGGCAATGAAGAGAAATATTAAAAAAGTAAAAGTAAGTTAAAAGTAGCTGCTATGACTTTCAAGAATTATTCTACACCCTTGGCTTGATGGAGATTTGCGAAAAAAAATCCCCCGCAAAATTCGCGAAAAGATATATTCCATTTTCATGCAAATTAACTTTTAATTGTGTCTTCGCGATGGAATTTCAGCTGATTAAGTCAGGCTTCCAGAACTCCGACCGTTCAGAAAGAAACGCACGAGATATTCTTACTGATGCTACACGAAATTAAAAAATGGATAACTGGGTCACCGAGCGAGTTCGGAAACCAACTTTATTTTTAACGGATATATAAGAAAACATCTACAAATTTTGGGTCATTATGGCCCCATTAGGATATTTAACCCTTTGCTGTCGTGTTTCATTAAATATATAATGTGTAATCGCTCTTAAAATAAACCTGCTAAAATCTTAGTAAAAAATTACATATACCTCAGAACCGTGTTGAGTCTTTGCTTTAGTGGCTAAGGGTAGGTAGACAATGGTAACGGTGGAAAAGCTTTGGTGTCTGAGACTGCCAATTAAGGGTTGCTACCACTGTGAGGATGAAGCACCAAGTAGTGCACAAAAAGAGAGGTATCTGGTGATGCAGAACCTCGTCTTGCAAAGTGTTAGACACGCACTACACTAACAGGTGAAAATAGTTGGTCCCGATCACGGAGCACTGTTTATTTGGCCGCGGTCGCGGGGGAACTGATAGCGAGGCGAGCGTCGAAGAGGCTTATTGTTAAGATTTGCGGAAAGGATACCTGTAGGTTACGGACCCGAGATCAGCCGATTATATTTTGACAACAAACCGCGGTCGTCGTACCTCTTGCTCAGTCAAGTGGAAATAATTCCTACCGTTGCTCATAGAATTAATTTGAAATTTTTAAACGCTATTGCACGATATTATTTATTTAAATAATCAAATGTTATAAACACGGTACTTTCTGTTTAACGTAGCGTTATTGTCAGAAAGTGAGGGATAAACATAAAATGTATTTGTAAAGAAACCTACATATAATAAGACATAAAGTCATAAAATAATTTTTAAACAATAAATATATATTTGTAAAACAAAGTATAATAGAAAGATGTCTGCTTTATCTGGACTTAGTTTTTTGGATAAATACATTCTAAAAACTCTCCTAAACATAACGTTGCATACTACTTTAACATTATAAATATTTAAATATGTTCAAACATTGCTCAAAGTGAAAATGGCGGCCAAAATGGACCGAATTTTGTCAATTTTAAAAACTAGATACCTCAGAGGAGTTGTAATAGTAGGAGGCGACAAAGTGGATATTTTTCTTGTAGGAAAACATAACTAAATGTTGCAAATTTTGTTTTCGGCTGAGAAAATAAAATATCTCAGCACACCCTGTAGTTTCACGCCCACTATTATTATGATATATAAATTGCTTCGCAAGTATATTTATTACTTACGAGTTATTTTATGACGACAATCCTACATTATACAAACAACCATATTTGTAAAATTGCATCATATAAATAAACAATATTGTTTAGCTGCATTTTCTATTTCAATATTATACAACTTATTAAACATAAAAATGCTCGTCCCAAAAACCCTACGTGATGCGGAAAAACGGATTAAATATTTGAATTCTGGTTGGGATATGAAATAATAGAAAAAAGGCTATTAGTACTTCATACTAAAGCTTTTGCTCCAAAAGAGATACTTTCTTTGTCGTCCAGTACTCTTACATCAACCCTTCGTGGTCGTATTTAATTAAAAACAAAATATGTAATCGCACTTAAAACAAACCTATTCAAATCCTAGTAAAAATTATAAATACCTCAAAAACGTGTCGATTCTTTGCTTTGATGACGGAGGATAGACAAAGAACAGCAACGGTGAAAGAGCTACAGTGGCTGAGAGCAGATGTACGGCCGCCAACTAAGGGTTGATACTACTGTGAGGATGAAGCACCAAGTAGTCCGCAAAAAGAAAGTTGTATGGTCATACAGGACCTCGTCTTGAATAGTATTACGCACGCACAACATTAATATATGAAAATAATTGGTCCCGATCACGGAGCAGTGCTTATTCGGCCGCGGTCGCGGGGGAACTGACAACAAGGTGAGCATCGAATCGACTTATTGTTGGGATCCGCGGAAAATCTACCTGAAGGTTACGATCGCCGAGATCAGCCGAGTATATTTTGACAACAAACCGCGGACGTCGTACCTCTTGCCCAGTGAAGCGGAAATAATCCCTCTCGTTGCTCATAGAATTAACGTTAAAATTTGTAATGAAATTGTACGATATTATTTATGTATATTTATATTATGTATATTATTTATGTATATTATATTATTATGTATATAACCAAATGTAAGTTTGTATATTTTGACAGTGATGCTTTTACTTAGCAGTAAAAATAACACTTTATGTTATAAAATAATTGATACAGAATAAATGTTTATTTGTAAAATGAACTATAATAGAAAGATTGGAATTTTTCCTGGGCGTCTAGTTTTTTGTGTAAATGGATTTTAAAAATCGTCCTGAATATAATGTTGGATATTACTTTAATGTTATAAACATTTCAATATGTTTATCGTGGCAAATTTTATGGCGTTTTTTTGCAAATCTCTGTCGATTCAAGAGTGTAGAAGAAGTTCTGAAAGCCATAACAACTACTTTTGAAACACCCTTTATATGAATGGAGAAGAAGTTGAAGTGGAAACGCTCTGTTTATTATGCAAATACGTAATAATGAAGTTTGGAAATAATAATGTTTTTAATGGGGCACCGTCAAAAGCACGGAATATTCTGGCTGAGATTAAACGACGAATCGGGACTAATAGCCTCTGTTTTACAACTTGTTCGGGATCTCATTGTTTCCCTTTTCGAAAACTTCGTTATGCCGCGAATGCGAATGACGAGAGTACAGAGTTAAACCAGCTTTGTCTCGGGAAATTTTCATTTGAATTTTCACGCTTGTTGTGTGTAATGATTTCGATAAAATTCTGCTCTTTGCTCCGATTCGGATTTTTATGGGAATTCGTGGAATTATCGGAATTCACGAATATTTGAATGTTGAAATTATGATTATTCACATTCGTGGCAAACGTTCATATATTGATTAAATATTTGCGGAAAACAATAAAGTTTTTGGTAAAGTTAAAGCATTACATGAAATAAATTCATATCGTAAATTATTCGCTACAATCGCAACAAATTTAATAATTATAAAAATATTTAAAAAATTCTATTTTACATTATCTTTGGAATCTCACAATATTTTAACAACCTATTTGAAATATTCAGGAATTTTTGGTTCTAATCTGATGAACAAGTTTTACGGTACTCATATAATATTTCAATCACCACTCTTAACTTTTTAACGACTCAACAACATTAAGACACAAATTTTAACTCTAAAACTCCCATGGCGATCAAAATAAAGTAAAAAATTACTTAAATTTATATGTACAACATTCCTCTCTTTGCCCACATCAAAGATAATCAATTTCACAGTTAAGTATGAAATAAATGGCTGTAATAGCTGTAAATTTAAAAGCTAAAACTTACAATCAATGTACCAATGTTCATATCACTTCCAGGAAATTTTTCCTATATAACATCTATCGAAGTTTCAGTGTTTCCTTCTAAAGTCCATCTAAAACATTATATCCTTTCCGAAATAATTATACCATATCGAAAGATCGCAAAAAGAAAATCACAAGTGAGACATTAGTCGTCTCCACTTCGCTATCATTACAGTGTGCACTATGACACTATGCACCTATTTTAATACATTACTCACGTTGATTACTTCACACTGATAACGAAACAAGTCCAAGTGCACACATCCGAATAAAAACTACAGATTGCAAATATCAGAAAACTCTAAGTGAGTCATTAATTCCCGGTGCGGCATCAGTGCAGTTGTAGTCTGCATGTTGACATTGTACATTTTAATAAGTAGTTTATATTAATCACATTAATAACGAGATAAGTCAAAGTGCACGCATCCGAATAAAAATTGTAGAATGCAAGCATCAGAAAAGTATAAGTGAGACATTAGTTCCCGGCGCGGCATCAGTGCAGTTGTAGTCTGCATGTTGACATTGTACATTTTTATACGTAATTTGTATTAATCACATTAATAACGAGAGAAGTCAAAGTGCACGCATCCGAATAAAAATTGTAGAATGCAAGCATCAGAAAAGTATAAGTGAGACATTAGTTCCCGGCGCGGCATCAATGCAGTTGTAGTCTGCATGTTGACATTGTACATTTTAATACGTTACTCACGTTGCTTACTTTAACTAGCGACAGTCAAATGCAATTACATCAAGTCCCATACCCTTGCCGGAAGCGCCCACATAACGAGCTCTCGTATCCGCTCATTGCTAAGGCTGCGACGCATGCCTGACGCATGACGCCAGGTTTTAAGACGCAGCCGTATTGCCGCGTTACTTCGAAGCAGCCGTGGAAAATTATACAATGTAATAACAATTAACCGAGTTGCTTGAATTCACGCTTCGTCGGCTTGTCGATAGCATTAACTATTATCGACTTGAATTACTCGCGACGTTACATTCCACGCTATAAATATATCTCGTTTCGAAGTGATTTCAAAAGGGTGCCATTACGTTCTTCTCAAGTCGATTACGGTACAAACGATTGCGAGATTGCAATCGAACTGTGGTATCCTGTGGTGTTTCTAGGCGGCTTTCCAAGTTGTTAAGAATTTTTATCGACGGCGATTGGATATTTAATAGGTTGACTGTCAACCCGGTCGCCACTGCGCTTTTTTCTGGCGTTTGAAGCGAAATTTCTAGTTTCGATAGATAATATTGACGAAGATAAGTTGTAGAGACAGATTTTAAAGTGAAGTGATGGAATTTTATATCGAGATGATTCATTTTTCGAAATCTCAAATTTTTTCAGACCTTCCGTAATACTAGAACTACCGGCTTTAATCTGTTAAATTTCAATGTATCAATTTAAATACGTACTTTGGAAAAAGAAAAATCAACGGGTGGAAAAGATGATCGATTCGATAATCTACATTTTATAAAGCCAACGTAGAATATCTGCTCTATCACTGTCCTAAAAACTTGGAGAACTTTTGAAAGAAAATGGAAACGAGTCATTTTGACTGGCTCGGTAGCTCCAGTGTTAATTATTTAGAGTTTTATTAAATATATTATTATATATTTCTTCCAGAAATCTAAAAGATACGTTAGATACAATTGTCGTTAGTGCAGATTGAAAACAGAATGCCATCTTCGGTAAAAAATATGATATCATTTAAATTGCATGAATTATTCAAAATTTGCTTGACTGTTTTAAACTTGTCGCAAAGAAGAAATTTACATCATCATCTTTTAATTCATCTAATTGGCTTAATTGCCAGGCTGTACGAAACAACATCGTTCTCCAATACGTGACTTTTTCAACCTTCGCTCTTCCTCCTTTTTTTTCCCTGCATTCACGTTCTAACATACGCTCCTTCTATTCGTGAAGCAGCGTTGCAAAACTCTGAGATACAAAAGAACGGATTAGAGATTAGATACGCCTGAAATGACCGTCGTACCAACGAAGAATACTCGAGGCATTTATATGCAAATCTGGCGTAAAAACGTATACGAGATTCCACGGCGAAGGCGCTTCAATTGTTCGCGATTTCGCATTCTTCGGGTAAGGTTTTGCCGCTGACTTCGGTTCTGCACGACGACGAACACGCGTGAATCACTGGGCTGATTACGCAACGTCACGAACGAGGAAAATCAAGAAGACGGAGATACATAAAAAATGCAACGGCGTATCTCGAGAGCCGCCTCGGGTTTGCCTTCATCCCCCATTCATGAATTTCGTCGGTTCTTTTAATCGTTTTGTCAGTGCTGGACTGAAATCTCTCGCCTTTTTTGGCGGTGATTGACCTTTGCTACTTGTGTCACTGTTTCTTTCTTGAGTTGCTGAATTTTGAGTAGAAAATAAAATTTTTAAGTGTTAGGGGGTGAAAATTTGTATTACAAGAAGGATAGTAGATATTTGTGGCCTTATTTCCTGGTTGGTGTTTTGAGAATGGGATTATGGAAATGTTTATTAAGTAGACATTGATGGTCATTTTTCAGACAATTTTTATTTATGGGATTGTTGAGTTTAGGTTTAGACTAATTGTAAGTGCAGAATTTTAATTCAACCCCGCGGAATTGTCATTAGAAAATTTTTGCTAAGGATTAATTATTAATATATTTATTTCTACCCTCCTAATTTTTAATTTGTGTTAATTACGTTCTCCAAAGGCCGTTAAATAATTCAAAACAGCTCAATTCAAGTTAGAAACGAAATTACTAAAAGCAATTGCAAAAATGGAATTTAATGGTATTTCAGAAAAATATCAACACTTCAATACTTGATTAATAATTTCAATGACATCTCATCAGACATATTTATCAGCTTAATGTGCACAAAATTGTACAAAAATTTTGTCAATAACACCGCCAGGAAATAAATGGAGTAAGAAGAAGTCTGCGCGACCAAAACGCGAGACAATTCCATTGCGAAATTTTTGCATTATGCCAGGACGTGCTATATTGTCACTCGTATATGCTCTCCTCCACAATGCACACGAGGTTTGCATTCGTCGTTACGGTTTTTTTCCCTTCTTTTGTGTCACCCGCCATGAATTCCAATAAGAGGCTTGTCAAGGACACACCATAATACGTTGTACTGCACTTTACGGACGACTAACATGCCCCTTATGCAGGGTTTAAATAGTTGTTAAGTAACCAACACATCAACGCTTTAGGAATGCTTTGAGCATTATTCATACTTAAGAGTTATTACGAATGAACCAACTGAGACTTTTATCGTTTGAGACTGTATTTCTAAGATAAACAAAGATTTTTTCTTGAAGAACTCAAGGAGGCATTTTTCATCGTACAATTTCGAATCGTTTTTAATGTTAGTTTATGACTGTTAAATTATTTTCAGAAGAGTAGCTGTATTACAGTTATATTTTAAGGAATGACGATTTAAGTAGAAAAACCTTCTGACCTAAATACCACAAAGTTAATCTTCTTTGTGTCTAAGAAGCTTTATGTTCAGGAATGTAGTTTTAAAAATTACATAGTGTCTTTAAATTAATGCTAAAACTACCAAGGCTGTCAAAATAATTTGCGAGGTTCGGAGATCAACTGAAACTTCCATGGCTATCAAAATAATTTGCGAGCTTCGGAAATCAACTAAAACTACCAACAGCTATTAAAATAATTTACGAGATTTGAAGATGAACTAAAACTAAAGATTTGAAACAAACTAATAATAGTAATTGTAAAAAAATGAGAACACCTGCACAATATTTTCAGTGATAGTGAACCCCTAAAACTACGAGTTCCCAACAAAATCACCCCAACAATCGAAACCGGAAACACACGGTACCAATACTACAGAAAGTCGTCAAACACGAAGAATTTCTCCCACGTACTGCACACATACCAACCTCAATGATTCACAGCCTAAAACCACAGTTCCCCGTCGACGAAACTATACCACATAAAGCCAAAAATATAAAACCATACTCCCCATAAACTCCACACACCCGAACCCACCAAAACCAGTAAATCCACAAACAAATTTCCGTGGGAACGGAAAATACAAACTACTTGGGAGTAGTTTGAGAACAAACCGTCAAAATCCCACAATCTTCCCACCTAATGTATGTTTTACTCTCAAACTTCAATTCTCCAAGAATCTACACAGCAATTCCTAACAACTGTCAGAACCTCATTTCGCTACCAGTGGGACCAAGTTGAAATTGTCCTCTCTCGCCTTGAGAATATTTCTCCTAAATGCCTAATTACTATACTCTGATAATCAAACCACATAACCATTAAATTCTAAACAAGATAACCACAGAAATTGAGAAGCAATAGAAGCTAAAAAAATTAAGTTTCGTACTCCCACTTAACGGGACCAAGTTCGAACCCCCAATGACCTCAAGGGAAATTGTCGTATGCGATATCACATCATAGCCTTCACAGTTTAAAAGCTAACAAAACATTAAGTTTTAGCCAAAATGACAACAATTGGTCCTTTGCCCTCCGATGTCCCGGTTAAGGGAACGTCGTAAAGTCTGCCATATCTCTCGGTCCCCTCTAAGGAGACGTTCGAATCTTTTAGTGATTACAGAGGATGAATTTATTACACCTAAAAGTTTATCTAAACTTTCCTATTGAAATGGCATAAAACTGCCAAGTTGCTAATAAATAAAGTCAGAGATGGCTCGGAGTCCAAAGGGTCAAGGAGCTAAGGGTGGGTAAGAAGATAAAATCTGAGACTCCCAATCAGCAGTACCAAGTTTACATCCCCTATCATCTGGAAAATATTCTTGTGTAACCATATACAAGTCCTTCCCAAAAGCACCTGCATCCGAAAGGACACAGAAAAAAAAAATAGAAAAAAATCTCCTAACATCAAACAACGAACTGCGGAAGTCATCCTACGTCACAACAATCACATGATCTGCGAACCAATTATCGTGTATTTTTAATTTGTCGATCTCTCTCGTAGAAATTCCGCATAATTACGCAACCGGTGCTCACGATGGCTCCAGCCTTGAGCGCATCCTCGTAAACGCTCGCGAGAGGACAACGAATCATTGTAATCGTCGGAACGAGAGCGAGAGCGAACGGAGGAACATAATGGTCGGTCTGTATTACACTGACGACCGGTTCCTCGTTACCCTCCCGGAGGCCCGTGAATCACTCGACGCGCGAGAAATGACGAATTAGCGCCGTCGATAGACAGAGCGTTAGTCATGGGGATCGTTAGTCACCCACCGGGGCTCACACCTCTCTTCGCCATCGTGTGCTGTTTCTCCTGTCTCTTTAGAGAACCAGCCCTGCCTGTCTAGACTACCGATTCTCCCTGGCACTCTTTGTCTTTTATCTCATCGCGTCTACGTTTCGAGCTCAAGCTTTTCACTCTTATATTTATTGCCCTCCTTTTGTATGCTTTTTGTTATTCCGAGGATTTCGAGGAGTGAGTCTCTTTTTTTTGGAGGAGAGTGGGAGAGATTTTTATTAAATTGTTTTTGATAGTGGTACTTAAGTGTTGAGATGGAAGATTGAGAGTAATTTGTGGGTTCATTTTGGAGAGGGTTGAAAAAGTTTGCAAAAGGGTGAGTAGAGTTGGAGGCTTGGGGTATTAAGAGAGGTGAGTTTAAGTTATCTGTGAGAGGGTTTTTTTAAAATTGTTATTTAATGTGTGATAGGTGCCGTAATTTGGAATTCATTTGAGATTACGAATTCTGGTGATTGTTGAAAAATAGAAGGGGATGGAAAGCTTGTTTTTAGGTTACCATGGGCATTCCCTATGGTTTGGGGTTGAATGGGGGAATTTATGTTATATTTTTGTCTAATACTTTAATCTATCGTATATTACAGAAAAATTAGTTTACAATTTTTTAGTTAATTTGTTAAATCAGACATTTCAACGATAATACAGGGAAATCTATAATGCAATGTTCATTCATTGGAATTTAATACATATTTGTGTATATTTAAAGTATCTGAAAATACTTTTACCATCAATTTACAATTTAATTTGAAGTTTCAAAATTTCCTCTTCTCACGATTCACATCATAACAATAAGTATTTTATAATACTTTGCAACGGAATAAAATGCACTGAAAAACATAATTGAAAGAGAACGTACAATATGAAAGACACATAGAATTATTTCGCTGGATTTTCTACACCGCCTGTTTTCTTTAACAGGATTAACGTGGTTTTGATTCTGTACACTCTTTCGGCTCGTGATTCTGTTTTTCCTGTTTCTTTGCACTCGCGTAGTGAGCTACTCGCAACACAACGCTAAACACTAGACTCGAAACCGCAAGTTTTTCACAGCTCTCGCAGTGAAACAAGGAGGGAAAGCAAAGAAAGGATAAAAATAAAGTTTACCGTTGACTGGTACGTGTTTCTTCAAGGTGGCTCTCCGTGGAAAATTATTTTGTCTGTTTGAGCGACAGAAAGTTTTTCGAAAATTTCTCAAGTGATAGCAAATAATAATGGACGTTTTACAAAAAATGTATTTTCACGTTTTACACCAAGTTTACTTAAAATAATAAAAAATAGTAGGTTCTAAATTGGACAAAGAAATAGTTGAATTCTGTATACGAATTCTTTAACCCCTTGTCATTGTAACGTCTGACACTCGTGATGCGATAAATTGAAAAGGAAATTTTCTATAATATTATTATAATATTAATATTAAATTATACGATATATCAAGAAACACTGATAAATGTTTAGTTTACTAATTTAATTATTAATTATTGTGGAGGCAGTCACAAAGTAAATGGCACGACAAGGGGTTAAATAGTGATTTCAACTTGTCGCGGGAGCATTTAATTATTAAATAAGTTTGCAATTTTCAAGGATTAAATTGTAACAAATTAAAGAGTCAACAAAAATTTAGGGAATAGAAACGTAAATGTATCCGTGTTCCAGAATCAAAAAGACTCATAAATTTCAAAATTTCAACAATCAAGCAAAACTGTGTCAATTTGCCTACTTTATTTTCTGCCAAGATAATTATCCTATACCTCTAAATATATCAATAACAGTTTTTAAAACATCGAACGACAAAATTTCAATCTACAAGTACATCGATTTCGCGCAGAAATAACGCATGCTGATATCATTGAACGCCATGTTAAAAATAACGAAGTTCTGTTTAAACCTCGCCCTTAATAAGACATCGTCCGACTGTATAAATTTTAATTCAAGCATTCTCCACTCTCGACGTTCTATTCAACCGGGAATATTAAAGTTATATACAGTGAAAGCTACTTTATCTCTCGAGATCGTCCACGTTTAATATAAAAATCTCGAGATTTTTTTTAAGTAGCTTATCACGACGAAAGATAAAAAGACCTGGTCTATTGAATTTGATTAAAATTTACTTGAAATGCACGACAACGCAGTGCTCTGATATTTAATGGCGAACGGCAGACAGGGAATTTAAAAATTAATGCAGATTTAACTGTGCTGAAAGGTCATTATAATTCAATTCAACTAATAACAGCTTCAGATGTTCGATACACGTTGTCAGTATTCATTGTTTTTTATTAATAAATTAAATATTGATTCTAGTTACTAATATTCCGTTGAATTTATTTCGTTCTAAGGATGAACACAATTTTAAGGCATCCGTTTATAACAAATGTTTCAACATTGAAGTGATGGTGCGAGCAAAGTGCAATAGTGGATATGGTCACCATGGAGATTCGGATTTCTAAGTGATAAGACCTAATTCGGCTCTTATTACCGCAATGGTGGTATTAGAATGTTGATAGTAATTATTCACAGAGATAGAAAGATACCAGTTCATACAGTGAACACTATCTTTACACTTCCTAATAGACTATATTATTTTATCTAAGAATTTATTGAACAAAATCCGCACAAGTGTTATTTAACCCCTTGCCCTACAATAACGAGTGACACTAGTGATCAGATAAATGGGATAGGAAATTTTCAAGTTTTCGAAAACCTATTAAATTGGAAATATTAATGAGATCCGACAAATTAATATAACATTGAATTATACGGCATATCAAGAATCACTGACCAATTTTTATTTTGCAAATTAAATTCCGAATTATAACGGAGGTCGTCACGAAACAAATCGTAGTGCAAAGGCTTATTTTATCTTGAAAAAATGTTAATACTCATCGTCTTAAAAAAAGTTTCTACCAAGACTTTCTACTGATCTGGTACTGATCTAATTCATTCATTCTTCCCTCTTGTTAGAGGAGATTTGGCGGATGCGTAAGTAATAATTAGGAATAATAGGAATAATAAGAATAAGGATTAATACGAATAAATATAGATAAGTAGGAATAAGGAATAAACAAAAGGAAGTAAACAACAGGAATAATAAAAGGAATAACAGGATGGCTAAATATATATATATATATTTGAATAAGTATCACTGAATGCAACTCCTCACGTGTATCTTCGTTCACATCCGCTCTCGCACTAATCACTTTCATCCATATCGCTTTTCGTCTCGTTCGCTCGATGCTCTTTTATTCCTCGCTCTATCTCACTCTCACACAGCTCTCTCTCACTCACTCATTCCATCTTCTCTCGTTCCTTGTCTTACACTCTCCAATTAATATCCCAAAATTGACAACGATGTCTAACAATCACCTAAAACAATTATTGATTACTTTCTACGCCATCGACTTCCCTTGATTGACTCCTCGTTCAGAAATGACTAGCTTAAGTTTTACTCAACTTTAATTTTATTTTCGTTAGAAAACTAAATAGTACTTTTAACCATGATCGAATCCAATGTTATTTTATAAAATGTCTCATCTTTATGATACAGCCTAGAATAAATATTCTCACAATTATTACCCCACGAAATCCACAGAAGCTAGAAACAACAAGACCGTCCACGTATTCCATGCCGAAAGAGTTTCCACCCTCATTTCCGATTCGCCCCTGTCCATTCGTGTGTACACGTCGTTAGCAGCCACTTGTCGCAAATCCACTTGAATTTCACGTAGCATAAGGTGGTACAGTCGTCTCATTTTCTTTCTCTCATCCCCATCCTCAATATATATATATATATGTACGTATACACATATATTTATATATACATACATACACCTTCCAAGTTCTCTTCCCTCACTCGAGGTTTCTCCGCCGGCGCCTTCGCTCTTTGTATCATTTTTACTGCTTCTTAAGCGCCAAGTGTTCTCGCGGTAAACTCAAATCCAGGAACAGCTATTCCACTTTCTGTCTATCGGCGCTAACAAGGCGAACGATTCAAATTGCCTCCAGCCTCGTTTTCTTCCCTCCACTGTCACTCCTACGTTTTCCTCCCCTCGGCCGTTCCATTTCTCGATTCTATCGCGCTTGTTTCAGTGCCGCAATTACCGGTCGAGCGGGTACTGAAGGCGGATTCAACTTGATCGAAATCATGCATAATGACTTACACTTGGGTTTCGTTGATTTCGATGCTTGTTCCTTCTTTTGTGACTTTATGTCGTTAACCCCGTCGATATCGGGGATGACTGCGGGCGGTGGAGGTTTATTTTTTTCTGGGTGGAGCTTTTGGTGATGCAATTAATAATATCGAGACAATCAATATGATTGATTATTCATTTTTTTTTCAATCGCCTAATTTATAGGAGAACTATGGAATATAAAATATAAAATACAAATTATTCAATTAATCCCTTCATTATAAATTTTTCTTTTTAAATTTGCATACTGATTTTAGTCTCATATCATGACAAGAGAATATAATATGTTTCAAATAAATAATAACACTTGGTTTGACTATGGAATGGATATTTTTCATGTATTTTGTAAAATATAAATTTCTCAATTAATTTCTTCATTATAAATTTTTCTTTCTAAATTTGCACACTGATTTTAGTCTTATATAATGGTAAGAGATTATATTATATTTTAAATTTAAAATTCTAAATATTCTATGTGTGTAAAAAAATTAAAAAATTATTTCTGCAAGATTTTCCCAACCCGTGATAAAGTGATATGCTAACGCTATAGTGAAATACAACAAAGTATAATACTTCGGCAAGGAAACAATGACTATTAGATTTATGTAGATAAAAAATGCCAACAGGAATAAAATCATTTATTTGAACAATGGAGATAATTTTGAAAATATCAGGTAGAAAATGCAATCCATTACAAATTGTGTTTAGTAATAAAAATATAAATGATTTCAATTCAAGAATTATAACTCGAGAAATTGGAATAACTTATATTTGTATGGTTTCTGCGGACAATTCGATAGTATCCGAACAGCGAACAATAAGTTTTGTCATGGTGTTCGGAATTGCTGACTGGAACAAAAGTCACGACAAGCGAAACAGTTATTCCACGTTGAAATTTAACACACCGTGGCTCGACATGTTCGTTAAGCTAGTTTGATTAAGTTTTCTCAGTATAGATTTGTGCGAAATTCATTAAGCATGTGAACTCCGTCTGCCAGAAACTTCATGGAAAAGAACACCGTTTGTAATTTGCACCGTTTCAATTGGATATTGCGAATTTAAACAATTCGTTACAATGAATACAGATACTCTGCATCTTCTTGATAATTGTTACAAATTTATTTTTGAATTCTTTGTATTTTATATCACCTGATTTTATTCCATAACTGTATATGATAATTTTAATTATTTTTATAGTTGTTATATTATTTAGAATCGCTGCTTTGAATATATTTCTGTGCTATTTTTAATTTTTTTCTGTTGCTATTGTTGCAGACAATTAAAAACGTACAATATTGGATTTCTAATCATCGAGACTATGATATAGATACGTATAACTTAGAAAAAAAATTCCTAGAGGTGACAACGAGGGGTTTCGAAACCGGCAACACTAATTGGGAGTCCGAGACTCTATTCCCATAGCCCTCATAATCCCTCTGCTGCATTTTGTTACCTCCTTTTGGTGCTGACTGCAGTCTACGAACTTCAGCAGCCGCACTTTGTCATCGTTGAGTTCAGACGTGCATCCATAATAAATTCTAACAAAAACTTTTCCCATCATACACTTTTTATTGTTAAATTTTATGTTAATCATTCTAGCAATATATTTTAACAAGTGTGACATTGAAATAAAATTATGGTTTGCTGGTTAAGACTTAATTGTGCCTTTAAAATAATATTACGAATCTGTTCTATCTCCTCTTATCATCTCATTTTTACAACAAAATGGAATTGTCCATAATAACTTGGCAGATTTAAAAATATCTGAATATTTCAGAAAAAAAGGAACAGATGAATTATTCGATGATATGATAAATATATATATAGTATATATATATAATATAATATATATATATATGATAAATCGATTACTTCTAATTAATTTTTAATCAGCACAAAAAATTGAAAAGACAAACCCAAAACAATTCTACCCACAAATTCACACATCATCTTCCTACCAATTTAAACAATCAACATTCACGTCCAACAAATTAATATTGTAAAAAAGAATCTTCTCTTCCCAGTTACTTCAAAAACACTGAACCACGCAAGCTCAGAAAAACAAAGATATCAGGACACCAAAGAATTCCATGGAACACAGAAGAACCCCGTATCCTTCTTGGGCTCTGAAGAATTTCGTTTCGTAATAGTCCAAGAGCAGAAAGTCATTATCACTGTATCATCTTCTCGTCAGTATCCCAGCGGGAATAAAATGAGGAAGATACCTCGAGTCTTTGTCCGTATGCGATAAATCTCAGAGGAGTGTGTGTTCAGGGCTGTGAGACTGGATACCCAGAGGTAGCTTAGGGTTAAAAGCAGGTTATTAGGTTCTTCGAGATAGTCTGTAATATGGTTAAAGGGTCATCGTCGAAACTGATAGGAAATGTCGGAGATAAAGTGGTCCCAGTGAGAAGAAAAAAGGACCTTTTATATTATGGCGGATTCAGCCTGCTGTGGAAAACGGAAAAACAAATAGCACCGTTTTTCAACCGACGAAAATCAAGCTGTCGCAAGAATGAGAATAATAATTAGTGAAGTTTAATTGGACACGATGGAAATTATGTATCTTGTGTGATATACTTTTAACAATTATAGACTATTAGATTATTTTCTGGGTTTACGATTGGAGAGAATTTTTTAAATGAGATAATTACGAGTGCAATTTTGCATGTTATCTAAGTAATTAATGGTGTTGTCCTATTTGATATGTAGAATGAGTATTGCAAGGGTTGGATTTGATATGAATAAACAGTAAAAGACAATTACTAAAAGAGCATTGTTTAATTAATTATTGTGATCATTCATTGGGAACTGAACTTCTATGATTCTCAGGTTATAGTTCATGGTTTTGTATTTACAATTGACCACTTACAACTTGAACTCTACTCAGCTTTATCTAAAATAGGAGAATACCTACCATACATTCTATTCTTATCTATTCAGTGATACTATTCTCGTCATTTTGCAAAGTGCAATTTTAACAATGTATTACTTTAACTTTAACAATGAACTAACATTCATTAACGTTGAGCCCTACAAGATTATATTAAACCATATAAGTTTTATGAAATACAATTAATCAAATGAAATACAATCAATCAATTGAAACACATTTCAATGAAATAAGAAATTCTGACTATCCATAGTTCAAATCAGAATCGAAAATATAAGACCAGAATTCAGTACCATTCTAGGATAATTTAAAGAATACAACTTCGATCATCCGTCATAAAAAAGGTGCCAGAAATTGGTAGATAACAGCCGGAAATATCCGAAGAACCAGCTTGAATTTCCCGAATGACTTTCTGAAGCTATTCGCCTCGACGACACGTATATTTGAAGCTGTCAAACTTTGAAATTGTTCAACGACTTCATAAGCATCTCGTCATCTTCGCTATATCGGATCATTCTGGGCCATAGGAATACATGAACCTTATAGGTGAGAACGAATTCCCTGACGATTCTTCTACATCGAATTTGCTGAAATCTCGTTCGATTCAGTGTGTCAAGTGTATTTCGACGACCGAAAAGAGGGAAAAAGGCGGAAAGTGCCGGCTGTGACTCTCAGAGAAGGCAATAAAAGGGGAAAGACTCATCCGCAGGAGCTTTAATCCTGCCCGTACGACGGCTTCCATAGCTTTTCCTATAGCTTCTCGTTATCGACTTCCTTGCACGAAAAATCCATATCTTCCTCTGGTATCTTCTGGCTGCTCTGAATGTTCGATGAAACTTGGAGAAATGTCTGCATTCGGTGTTTGACGACGTTTAAACGATGCGATGGGAAAGTTTGATACCATTGTGGATTGTTGTGTTTAAATTGGATTCATTCGTGGCATTTTTGACATCAAATCTAACGATGATTAATGCAATATATTCACAAGTGTTGACACTAGCATTACTGACGTTAAATCTATTATATTTCAATACATTAAAAGAACTTTAGCCAACGAGCAGTCGAAAGGTGGAGATGATTAATTCAGTAATTCATATTTTATAAGATTGATGTATAATATTTACTCTATAATTTTCCTACAAGGTGTTAGAAAAAATGAGGAACGAGTCATTTTGACCCCCTTGGTAGTCTTAATGTTAAATAAATGCGTCAAATGAGACGAAGTGAAGGAGAGAACAAGATTGGGTAATTTAATTGCTTGCAGCTTACAGGATTGATGGAGAAAATTGAAAAATAGCGACAGTTAGTCATTTTGATTAAATTGGTAAATCAAGATGATGGTATCCCTTTCAATCTTCGTTAGACGTTGACTTCAAGGAATGAATTTCGCTTTGCTTATTGAGGACTGATCCACCAAGATGGATTTTTTATGCAGATTAATACTCCATAAATGTTTGATTGAGATTCTATAATTTTTTAAATGTGCAATATGCTGTATTTTGTTCAATTTTATGCAATTTTGCAGATTCTGTACGTTCTCTTATTTATTTGCAGGTAGAACAGCAGATAGAAAATATTTGCACATAATTTTTCACGTTACTGAATATGCAATATTCTGTCTTATTGCACTTTTATGACAGAAAATAAATATGAATGCAATTTTGTGCATCGGGAACATTCTGTTATTAATAAATATGAACAAGAATAAAGATACATTCGCATACTGCAATATATGTATGTAGTTTAGCGTACTGCAAATATTTGCACATAATTTTCAATCTTGCGAAATGCACGATGCATTATATCACTCTGTATTTTCCACAAAAAATACAATTCAATGCAATTCTGCATATCGCAAATATCCTCTTATCCATAGATCTGAATAAAACGAGGAAAAATTCAGTATCGAAACACTAGAGATTCACGAATCCCTCATCTATCGTGTTTGCATTATTAGATCGTCATTTAATAAAGCTCCCCGAAAAACGTGAAATTTTTCACTATGCAAATACGTGAAATAACGTGGAATACCTAGCCAGGAATAAAAGAATTGCTCGTACACAAAAGGCTACACGCCGTACAATAAAATCTCCATATTCGCGTGCAGGTTACGTTCTGCGAAATTGCCACGAATTCGCGAATAAGGCAACGAGAGAAAATGCCCGCGAGAGAAATATAGAAGTTACGTTATCGTCCGAGATCTCCCGAAATATAAAACTCAACCTTTCGATCTCCCACCCATACTTTTATTACATAACATCATTTTTATATCAACAAAAATTTTGATCTGATTGCATATCACCATTTTATTTCTCACCGCCACCCTCATTCCACTACCGTTATCCAAGCGTATAACAAAGAACTGGGACAATTCCATGAACAACATGAATCTTCAAGATTGAACCTGTATTTTTTATCCTATCATACTGTATTCTTCATCCGTCCTTCCTTTATTCCATCCAACGTGGTTTTCTTCCGCGCGAAACTTCACCGTTGAAAACCAACGTTACAACATTTTTATGGGACATGCCCCCCGGAGAGCATCCGAGTGGGAGGGTGCAGATTCATCCGGCCTCGTTTAGATACAACTCCTCCACCAATTCAGATACACCGAAATTGCGCAAACCGGCGAGCATAACCGCGGCAGTAAAACCTTCATCGTGTACCACCCTCTACCATCCTTCCATTCTCCCCCTCGTTCTACCGGCCACGACTCGTTTCTTCAACCCCTCCGTAGTCTTTTCCGGTGATACCCTTCTTTTTCTTAGTTTCTCTCAACCTTTGCCCTCCTATCTTCCCTTCTCATATTCCACGTCCAGTTTTCCCCTTTACGTTCCTTCGGGAAGATTCGAGAGACGTTGCTGAGATGTCAGCTATTCGTTGGTAACATCAAACGTGGTTAAAGCCGTAAATGAATCCGCCTACTGTTTGTTTCTGTTCAATTGTTCCATCGTGATTTCGCCCTTCGTCGTGAGGCTATTGTGCGATAAACTGATACGATCGTTGGTTAACCGTGACGATAATCGGGTTTTGTCATCACGAGGGTACCTTGTGGAACATTGAGTCTGACGATTTTGATGGAATTTCGGAAAGGAGAGATGAACGATTGGAATGGGCATAATGGTATGGTTTGATTGAACTTGGTTCAAAAGTTGGAGGTCGAAGATGCTTTTGAGGGGGTAATGATTGTGATTTCGGCGATGTGAAAATAGGAGTTTTAGATAAAAGATTAATTTGCCCGATTTGTTTTCTGACTGCCTCAGTTATAATTTGGAATTTAATTGTTTAAATTGAAATTAATTAACGTAATATTAATGTTGTAGAAATAACATCATCGCTTTGCGTCTCATTAAAATTTTAATTTAATAGGATTTGGAGAACTTGAAACTTTCCTACCCCATTTATCTTATCACGACTGTCACTCGTTATTGTAGGGTAAGGGGTTAACGCCGGAACTATTGGTGATTTTATCATTTTTCAAGATGTTAGATAAGTACTTTGAAAAAAGAGAAATCTAGAGGTGGCTGATTTGGTGATTTATATTTTTTTTAGATGGATGTAGAATATTTGGTTGAATAAATTATAAAATTTTTCAAACTTACGGGTCAGCCATCGAGCAGATATTTCAAGTCTGTCTTTTAAAACATGATTTAATTAACTATCCTCTTTGTCGCTTGATTCCCTTTTTACAAAGTAAAATTTATATAAAATTCTATTTTCAACCGAACTCTTCACAATTCTAAATTTTCAAATAATTCTGGTCGGTAACATACATCGATAATTGTTTAAATTATACGTTGAAACAACGTCCGATGTATCGGTTAACGTTTAAATATCATTATCTCTCGATGCAGTCTCAAATTTCTATCGAAAAGGGAATTACGCGTGGAGTTTTTAACCAACAATTACCAACTCTTTAGCGTAACAAGCGGGCAAACATCGATTTTCCGGGTACAAAGTTTACACAGTCGACGATGAGTATCGAAATATCGACAGCACTCATCCTACGAAGGTTTACGTCTATTTTCCAGCGCGTGTAAACACATTTCTGCACTCATAGCGTAAAGACGGCCTTTACGAGAGATGCAGTTTCACCGGAAACATTGCGCGAACGAGACCTCAACTCGCTTCAAACACATGCCGTGTCTCAACTTCTTCACCTCTAAGTACTTCCGTTGAAACTCAACGACTATTCACATATATGCTTTACACAGCACAAAATAGTATAGTGGAAATTAAAGTTATATGATGATACAAATAATATAAAATTAACATCTACTTAAAACAATAAAAAAGGTAATTGGACTACAAATGTTTGGGTAAAATAAAACTTTCAACGTTTTATGAAAGAATTGGAAGACTTTTGATTGTATAGGGGAGAACTATGGTTTTCAACGTTTATTTCTGAGAAAATTATTTGAGATGTCCAAAATAGAAAAATATGTTTATTGGTCGTTAGTGAAAATGCATTCTTTACTAATGGGAACAGAAAATGAGAGAATTTGTAACTTTTGTGATGAGGTGATTTTAAATGAAGTCTTGAAAGTGATATGTTAATAAAAGTAAAGTTGCAGAGTCGTGGAATGGCTCTCTATCATTTGTTGCATTTACCATTTGATATATGTCTTTCTTGTGTTCATCGATTATTCATGGCACTTAATTTTTAATACACTTCAGTATAATAGTTATGTAAATTTATAATTCGATATTAATTAACTCTTTTGGTACTCACGATTTTTTAATTGATTTCATTGAAACTTTCTACACAGTATTCATTCAAAGAACTATTTTTATAAAGTACCTTTCGTTGAGAAAAATTTCATGTTTTTACAATGAAAAAACAGTTTAGATGAATATTCCCATGAAACGTTTACCCTCGCATGAAAAATTCCAGTTCGGCTGACGAATTTATAAAGATGAATCGACATATTTCCAGTGATATTTGTTTCGGTTTCCATTTATTCGTGTAAATTTATGCCTCAATTTCATATTCTATCCAGTCGACTTCATCTACCGAGTCAATTTATATATGGACACGTTGCACTGAAGGTATAACGGATATTTATGCATAGCACGGACTTTGAAAAAGATGCGAGCGCATATTTCGTCGTTTCACCTACCGCAGCCTCGTTTTCTCGAAAATAATACAAACCATAAAATCTACTCCATCCATTACCGCAGAAGTCGGCGTAAATATTCCGACAACAAAATGTCTTCCATCCACCACGAACCACCATGAAACATACATCAAACTTCCCCAACTTCTCAAACGTCAAACGTCTTTCTCCTTTAACGTAAAATTGACAAACTCAAATTAATACCAAGAGTTTCAAACCACACAAAAATCTTCGATTTTACAAGAATTACTGTACAAACCCACCCATTATTAAATTTCATATACCTAGATACAACAGATAACAATTTTACAAAAAGAGAAGCTAATTTATCAATTTCACCGTTAATATTTATAACACAAAATAATCAAAGGAATTGCAATGTAACAAATAAGTAATTTTCAATTTAACAAATCTATCATCAATTAATATCATTGAAAGCACATGGAACAAAATGTAGTCAAACACCTAGATACAATAGATAACAATTTTACAATAAGAGAAGCTAATTTATCAATTTCACCGTTAATATTTATAACACAAAATAATCAAAGGAATTGCAATATAACAGATAAGTAATTTTCAATTTAATAAATCTATCATTAATTAATATCATTGCAAGCACACAGGAACAAAATGTAGTCAAATCGCACCCCAAAAATTCCCAAGATGGACAACAAATTAACGATCTTTCAACAAAGAAGATTGATTATCTTAAAACACCATCAGCCAGCTTCCGTTTCAGAGCCCGTAGCCTCAATTCTCATTAATCGCCCCGTCAATCGAATAAAAACAATATCACCCTCGCCATCGAGGCCGTTAATCTAACAGGATTTAATCCGTCCTCGTAATCCGGCGCGCCCAAGTTTCACGCATCAAAAGGCATTCCCGATTACCGGGGACTCTCGATGATGACTTCATAAAGTCATCGGCGCCAACGCGAATCGCCGCGGGCTTTAACATTCTCTCTTCTCCGACAGTCGATCCAAACGTCCCTCTCGCCTCATCCCCTTCTTGTTTCCCTCAGCAGTAGCACCCTTGCTCTTCCTCGAGCCACCCCTCCGTCACCTGGCAGTCTCGCGTTCGAGCCGCAAACTTCGTGCCTATGCTAATTGACTTCGCACACCCCATCCTTCTCTACGGTCAGCTCTCATCCTCTACCCTCCAGCGCTGGTACCGTAAACCATCGTGGTTTTAAGTCAATTAACGCCTTCCCCGAGACACCTCGTTTTGACCTTTTCGATCGTTCGTTGCTGAATTCCTGTGATGAATTCTAACGCTTCGACGAGGGGATTCCTTTTGGTTGGAAAAATAGAACGAATTCTGGGAGATTTTGTTTTAGATTGTGCAGAATGAGGGAGGTATTTTTTGGCTGAGCGGCGAAATGATGAAATTAAGAGTAGATTTACGGAAACCGTAAATTGACGGATTCCTAGCTTTTTAGAAACACTTTTCAAATTTATAGAGTAGATATTTTAGGTATATTTTATAATATGCAAATTATTTAACTTATCATCTTCTTTGCCGCTTGATCCCTTTATTTCCAAAGTCTAGTGTTAAGGAATGAGGGAAGTAATGTTGAGGTATGGTGATGAAGATTTTGAATTGGGTTTTGGTGAAATTGGTGTAATTTTGATAGTGAGGTAATTGGATCTTCTTAGATTCTGTAAGTAGTGGGGGTTGAGTTTTTTTGTCTTGACAATGAAATTCGTATTAGGAGTTTCAATCACGTTACGGCAGATTTTTATCATTAGCCTTGACATTTTTAAATACTTGATAAAATCGTAACTTGAATGTCTTCACTTTACTTCACCTCATTTCTTTGGGAAAAAGAAAACTCCAGAATTTTCAAATAATTATTATCACGGAAAGTGCTTCATTATTCCACGACATCAGAATCCACAGTAAATCCACATAATCCAAAGCGGTAATATTTCCCAATTCAATAATTCCTACGTCATGAATTGGATGATCGAGTTAAAAATTAGATTACACTCGGAATTGCTTTTTAATGTCCCTTTTAATCCATAAAGCCTATAGGCGTCGTTCGAATTACATTTAAAAGTAAAATCCCTCCAGTATCTCACCAACGAAAAAAAAAAGTCGATACACGTCTGAAAAATTCCCGGCTGAAGTACAAGAGCACGTATATATCCGTCGTGAAAATGCTCGAGCTCAACGAACGCAGAGTAAAGTCATCGATGTATAAGTGACGCAAGAGAGTCACATTTCTCGCCAATTCAGCGAGTTACAAGACTGACGTCACCGGCTCGACATAATTCGATTCAATTCGCTTAATTTTGCGAAAATTGCCAATCTTCTCCGCTGCGTTACACCAGCAGAGTTCCTTCGTGCCTCGGCCTCTCCTAGATCCTTTCCTCCCTCATCTTCTTCTTCTTCTTCTCCTCTTAAAACGTCTATCGATCATTCTCTTCATTTCACTGCATCTTTCTTCCTTTTCTTTTCTGCGAGTTTGCAATCCATTCGATCGACTTGCTTTTATGTACATACAATTAAATTTTCCGTCCTCTTCTATGGCGTGGAATTTGTACTTGTGCTTTTCGGCTCACTTCCGCGAACATAATAAAGCTGATTAAATTGGAAAAAAAATCGCCAGAGGAGACACGTGAAATTTCATTTAGTCGTGGGAGCTGAAAGTTGTCATAAACTGGATTTTTCTGATTTTGTAATGCATTGGTGAAATGTTGGTGTATTTTGATAATGAAGTTTGTTGAAAGCAGAGTAGTATGATAGTTTGTTGCAGAGTTGAATTTTTGGAGTGTTCGATTGTTTATAATGAATAGTGCCGTTGGATTTGAAGTTGGGGAGAAATAATTTTGGAATCTGGTTTGTTCATAGAGGCTGATATTGACTGATACAATATTACTAATACGTATTACTGGTTGATACAATTTTCCAAAGTCCTATCATCTCTTAAAACTTGTGATACTCTTATTCTTTCATCAATGATGGAAAATCTTTCTACATCTCCATCGTAGCAACAAATCCTCCAAAAAGCCAAAGAAAACGAATGCTCATTCTCCATAGAATACACGGAAATGCCCCGTGCTCCATCATGAAACCAAGTATACATACAATTACCATTCTGGTCCACTCGCGCGTAGAGATTGTACCCGCTTTTCATCTGGTCTCACTTCCGTAGCCATAATAAAAGCAAATGAATTAGAGTAGCACACGGCGTTGGCGCCAAAGAAAAAGAGAGAGGCAGATAGACGAAAGAGGGACAGAGAAAGAGAGAGATTCAATTTAGATGGTAGTATCTCTCTTCACCAAGACCTTTTGTCGGTCCTGGTAACAATGAAGAGGACTGGAGGGATCCGTTTCTGTGCCCATTGAAACGCACCTTTCGAGTCTCATCGGCTCGATTCTCCCTCCATTCGATCTTCCGAACGAATTGGCATTTCTGCCGGTAAAAATGACGAGACTCTCGCCAGCTTTTGCATGATCTTTCTTTTCTCGTTGGACCGTAGCCGCGCACGCGTGCGTGGGCGCCATCGCGTGCTACCATTAAGGTCATCGGGTCAAAGTACCACGAACCTGACATTCCTTCCCACGAACGATCCGGTGCACCGTCGAATTTTGTACGAGTCAACTGAACCCTTCTATCTGTGTTCTCCTGTGTTTTCCCTCCGTAGCTTTGTTCCGCTGTCGTCGAGCAGAGGGGTTGACATGGGGATGCACTTCATCAATCACGGGATTCATGCTGGGAAATTTGGAGGCAAAAAGTGTCGGCTTTATGGTCGGATGGAATTTTAGATTGAATTTAATTCCGGTATGAAGTTAATCCTTTGCAGCCGGACGTCCTGTGGTGGGTGGATAGGAAAGGTTGAATTCTAGATTGGTATAAATGAATTTGATGGGGTTATTATATGGGAGTCGGCTTCTTCCTGAAGAAGTGTCTGAGGGATTTCAAAAGTGATGTAGTTTTTAATTGTAACATAAGTGGAAAATTGGATTGAGATAATTGAAGAGAAAGAGGGGTGAGGAAGTTTTAATCAAAGTTTAGGTGGAGAGATAAAATGAATTTGATGTATTTGTCGTGAATCTTTGTCTTGATGTTAGCACTGTGTTCTAGCTACTTGTCAGCCTTTAATTAATTTATTGAATCAGTTGCTGGACCGATAAATGGTGTTCTATCGATCGTATCCTTTGTTACGAGATTCAGGTAATCTTGTTATGAATTTCGATTGATTTTTTAATTATTTCTTGTTTATGTTCTTGAAGGATATTTAAAATTGTAAGTTAGACGTGCGCATATTTTATCTTATTGCGTTAACGGTGTAAACTTCAATGTCCATACGACTGGATATATCTGTAAGATTCTTTAAATTAAACTTTATCTAGTTATTTGCATATAACGTGGCAATGTTACTTTACCATCGAAATTCTCTTACGTAAGCGATATCATCTTTCTCTCCGTTCCAAAAGATAAGAGCATAGATGATCATCTTAGCTAGATGCACGCAGATGCCATTTTCTCGTTGCAAAAGAACGTAATATCACGATAAAATTCTTCGGTAAAAATTCGTATCTTCAAGTGAAGAAATTTGAAGAAACTTCTATGAACCATGTTAAAAAGACTTAAGAAAATTTCCATTTCTCTTCTTCTAATCGACGACTATTATATTCAATGCTCGAACCACTCGAAATCACTGTGTGACGATGAAGAAAACAGGTTAAAGATGCGATAATCAAGCTCCTAATTTTCCACTTGCTCTCTTGCCAGGATTACGTTGACCCGGTGTTTGCATCGCGTGCGAGCCACGAGACATCCATTAATCCGAACAAATTGGATCTCGTTTAGTTCCCTCCATTTTTTCTTCCTCTTCGTTCCCCCTCACAGAAATTAACGAAAAGGGAAAAAATATCCGAAGAATGCCCATCGAAAAAAGGATAGGTAAAAAAGAAATCTCAAAGAGAAAGAAGAAGACAGAAATCTATTTACCAGTGTGTCGAGCATCGATTCAATTTCCCGAGAGGCGCTTTTCGTTTCGAAGTCTTACAACGACGCCGTTATAACCCCAAGGAACAAGAAGATGGCGCGGGGGGAACCAAAATGAACGCTGAAGACGAAGAAGAAGATGGGGGGACCAAGAATTCTTAGCTCTTTACGCTCACGCAGCCAGATTGCGAGTTGCCTCAGCGAGCTCGTTGAAAATAATTTCGACTCCTAAAGTGGCGAGAAACGACGGGAACGTGGAGCACGTTGCCTCGCTAAATGTGATGTAATTTCGTCGTAATTGGCGAATGCATTCGATCGACGTTAGCTCCACGAAGAGATAAGGGGGAAAATCGTAACCGGGGATGCATCGATCTTTGTTTCTCCCCTTCAGCGAAACAGAGGGTCGAGAATGCTCGGAACGTTTCGTTCTGCCGCGTTTAACTCGATAATGTATCGTTTGACCTGCACACATTGTTCGTCGGGGTAATATTTAAGCTTTACAGCATTACTTGCATGCCCGGATTATTAGGGTAATTATACATAAGCGACGAAGAAGTATGCGCTTTGTAGTCTCTATCCTGTACACGACCCCCTGAGCGTTTTGTACCGTTGAAATGAGGATTTACAGTGTGATTACATCACTCGTTTTGCACGGCGACTTTTATACTGTTGATAAGCTAATTTGTTTTTGAAGACTGCGATGGTGAAGGAGGTAAAGACTTGGGTTCTTAATTAATGGGTTTGAGTATGAAGTTTTCATCATCTTTGGACTATTTTAGCAGGGGGTGTTGTAGCGAGGGTGGTTGGAAAGTCACTTAAAATAGGTTTGAGGTGAAATGACCGTAGAAATTAGAACCGAAAAATACAGAGGGAGGAATTATGATGGCTAAGAAGGTAAAGACCAAGCTCAGACTTAGATTTTCAGTGAGTGGAGTCGACTACGAAGTTACGGTCACCTCTGGGATGTTTTAGTAAGGTGGTATTACAACCATGGTGGTTGGAAAGTCACTTAAAGTAGGTTTTAGGTGAAATGACTGCCGGAGTCGAAAAGTTCAGCCTAAAAAGAAACTTCAAATCCTAAATTCTTTTGATTTCTCATTTGCCACTGAATTATGTATACCATTTTGAATCTCAAAATCCTCAACTAGTGTGTCTACGCGCCTCAAACTCCTGTAAATATTAATTTTAGGAGTTATATGGACTGATCAGGTAAAATTTTTATTCCAATTTAATCTGACATCCCCTAAAAATATTTCAGAAGTTCCAAGTCTGTCGACTCATATTCTAAAAATAGGGCTTTCAGGAGCAAGTAGGAATTAAATTATCATTTTATTCCATATAAATTCTATATCTCCTAAAATCACTCCAATTCCAATCCAATTCTAAAACTCCTCATTATAGAATGTATGGCTTAATATTGGGCTTAGATTAATTTTCTAAATAAGAATGCTGAGGATTATTTTGGGCTGTATGAATCCTAAATTGATCCTAAACTAGGCAAAACTGGCAAAAATGAACAAGTTTAGGGCGATTGTGGAATTAAAATTTGCATTCTTTTATATGTAACATATTTTTCCATATTCAGCTTAGATATCATAAGTTATTTGGCAATTTAGGAGGATTTTGGGCTGAAATTTTCGACTCGGGTGTAGAAATTAGGACCGAAAAATACAGAGTAAGGAACTATGATGGCTAAGAAGGTGAAAAGTTGGATTTTAAATAATTAGGACTGAGGTTCAAGTCCTTATTATCTGTGGGACAGTCTACCAATGTGATATCTTAGCTATGGTGATTAGAAACCACCTAATACAATTTCTCAGCGATAATGGAGTATTTGAATTAAGGCCCACCGATTGCGACTCTAAAACTTATGGATTTAAAGTTTGCATTTTTTGCGACGAATTTTTGAGAGAACATTTAAAGGGAAACCTAATTCCCGTAGAATTTCAACCAATCGTCGCTTTCAATATAGAAGTTATTGAGTGTTTCAAGAGAAATATGATTCTTCGGACAATTCATTATTTTCACATTAAGCAGTAGCAGGCCTTCCCAAATTACCCTATGAATTTATTGAACACGCGCATATTCATAATAGGGATGGATATGCGCGTGAAATATGAATTATATGTTATGTTATTATAATTCAATAATATTCACCGAGATATCCCTTCCGGCGTACATGCATATGCATAATTAAAGTAGAGATTCAATTGAGCGAATGCCTCGCATGTTTTCAATTCTCACATTAATTATCAGCCAAGGAAGACTGGTATTCAGAACGTCGAAAATACTTAGCATGATTGTGGGGAGATTTGTAATAAATTTTCTTTTTCAATTTTCTGCACGCGAGCCACGATGGGGAATGTATTTCCGACCGGTGTAACGCCACGGTGCACGTTCGCGCATGCATCGAAAGTCCACATGTCACCCTGTTGCATCTCCAACCTCCTTTCGTGTTTCTTCGTTCAGAATTGCACGATATCTTTTTTCTGAATAATCGTATTAAAATTGCAAGGCATTTGTAACATAGTAATGAATTCGAGTAATTACAATTAAACAATGAATAAGTGATAATCACGATTGTGAAGAAATGGCAGTAGAATTTGTTAAATCTTTAAATTAAGATTTTATTTAAGAATGACAAATTGATTAAGCTTAATTATATTCAAGCTTTATCAGTAAAAATGAATTTATTATTTATATAAGAAGTTAAGGTTCTATTAAAATAAGATAATTGTATTCAATGAGAAATGGAAACTACTCAGCTAATTGTGACAATTGGTGCTTTTAATAATTCTGAGAATTTTGCACATGGTAGAGTATTAAAAAATAAAATTAAGTACTACATGCTGTCAGGAATTTAAAAAAAAAAAATTGTATAGCGATGATGAAATTATTCTGATGTAACCGAAAAATGGAAGTAGAAAGGGTGGTTATTGATATTTTGAAACAAGCTATTCTATTCATTTCTAGAACAATCATTTATATAATGTTCAATACCAGGAAATATGGGGAGATATGTTATTGCAATAATTTATACAATGTTTAGTATTTCGTATGTGATGTAGGGTGTATATTAAACGAACAGTTTCCCGAATTAGACTAAACTAGAGCTCATGTGTTCAAACATGTGTGTCTTCGATTCCAAGAAGAATTTATTATCCCATAACGTAAGAAAATCTGTCCTGTCAGCTTGAATCACTTTAAGTAATTATAATAACAGACTTTTATCCCTTCTTAACCCATTCTTTTATGTTTTTTCTATGACCCCATTTTTACCCCACCATGTCTCATTGTAATATTCAATTTCATAGGTTTTGCAAAATCTGAAAATTTCCCACTCCACTCATCCCAACACGAATGTCACTCCCTATTGTAGGGCAAGGGGTTTAAATACACACTTTTTTCCATTACTAATTAACAGGGTTTCTAAAAAATTAAACCAAAAATACTACAAAATTCTATGCAGTATTATATAATAAACATTATTTTTAATATTCTTCCATAAGATTTATCCAAATATTTATCCAAATATTTATCCAAAGAAAAGAGCAATTCTTTACAATATTGAACACTAAAACTCTTGCTTCTTCTCTTCAACTCTATATAGAACAAATCAAATATTCCAGTCGATGACATGACCCAATAAAAAACTTCTACACGTTGCGCAACACAATATACATAAATCACATTATAATTACAAATCTATCAAACATCCTTGTATTTTACTCACCGATAATCCGGAACCACGTTAAGAATTTCTTCGTTTCCTCGAATCCCGCCACACATTCTTCTCAAACATCTCCGTTTTTCCTCGATTACACGCGAAGGTGCATCGATGCACCGAAGAATGCTAACTTCTCGTAGTTGTGTCAGGCATTACATAACGTACGATTCTCGTCGCAAAAATTGTTCGATTCCTACCGAACAAACGACCGTGTATATCTTAGAATGATCTGTCAATTCACTCGAAACGACATTACATTTCGATTAATTAATTGACATTCAATGATAACGTGGCACAGATATCTTTACGACACGAATTACCGCACGAGTTACGATATTCGCGTGCAACAGTTGAGGCGAAGCTATCGCACAAATGCCCGGTAATTGCTGTAATACTTGCATAAACCCGGGTATCCGATGTACGTATACACACGCCACGAGAGTTACCGTATTATTACTCCGAGTAAGAAATTACCTTCTGATCAGCCCGTAACGAGTACACGATACGGAACTACATATCGACAGTAATTACAAAGGGCTGCGAATTACGATTGTAATTTGTCAAGTGCACCATTGCGCTCGTTGGGAGATTCGTGTTGCGATGGAGTAAGTGAATCGTTGTGAAGAGATGAGAAAAAAAAGAGATGGAGATAAATGAATGTTAAACGTTTTGGCGTTGGTTGGAAAACTTTGAACGAGGATTTTGATTTTAAGTGATTTTGATACTGTGGGTGTGGGTTAAGTAATGTTGAAAATATTCAATTTGATTGATTGACGTTTAAAAAATATTTAAAAACTATAAACATTGAGAATAGGAATAATTTCATTCATATTTTGCAGTCTGGATTAATTTTCCATTTTTTTCAATTAATTTTTTTAATGAAATTTTAAAAATATTTTGAAATTTTGAGGTACAAATAAATCATAGTAGAATAAATACTTTGGGACTCTACATCGGATAGAGGTCACTGTATTGTACTGAAAAGATGTCCTGCAGAAGAGTTCAAAAGAATGGAAGTCTGATTAATTAAAATTAAAAGGAACAGGAATCTTTTTATGCAAATTAAAAATTTAATATGTTATATATTAAACGGTTTGATAGATTGACGGGATCATGTACCGAAGAAACTAAATGAGACATTTGGAGTCCCGCGAGACATCTCTTCAGCACCGTACAGTAGAATCGGAAAGGGATAAAGTAGATGATTCTTTATGTGCAGTTCTAATTTCGACAGCTATAAATGATGGCTTGCCTTTAAATAGTTTTCGAGCAAAGCTTCACAGAGGGTATCTTAAATCCAACGGTTACCATTTCAAATTTTCGACGCAGACTACTATTTTATACTTAAAATTTGAAGTAGGTTACAAACCGCTAGGGTCATTCGTTTCACGTGGGAAAAGTTTCTTAGATCGGATCATTCTTGTTTTATATTTTCGTGCAACCACGGTTATAACGTTGAGAACTTGTAGTTTCAGGTGAGTTCTAAACCGAGAAGATTATGGTATCCATATTGAAAAAAGTTCGTCGAAAATGTCAGGGTTAGAACATGAAACTACTATTTGGCTGTCTGAGACTACATCTTCACCACCATCGTTCATTTTGCTTTTTTAATATTTATTTCCGATATCGAAAGTTGTAAAGGAGACCTGGGACTTCTAACCAGTGGGCAAACATTTAAATATTGTCATTATAATTTTATAAACGTTGCTTCTAATCGTAATATAACATATGCAATGGATAATGTGGAATATATCTTAGAACGTTATATTTTGTGCCGAAATATATTTTAATTTTCATAGATATATAATAAAATATAATAGAAATGTCACTTCCATATTAATTTAGATTAATAATGTGATTGGGCTAATTAAATTTTATTGGAATATTTCTGACTAGGGTTATCAGTTCTCAATTAAAGTGGATCAAAAGTACACAATTTTAATTAATATAATAATATAGAATATGTAGAGAATTTAATTTATCTTTGTGGGGAAAAATGTATTGTTATAATTGCCCATTCTCCATTACAACCATTTGAATTAAACTTTATCGTTTAAAATTCTTCATTGGAATTTAAGTTAACTATTTAAGCCAATATTAAAAATATGAGAAAGTAAATGAAATTTTGTCCAGGAAAATTTAGGACTATAATTATCTAAAAAATATAAATTATTATATAAAATATGGACAATTAAATTCAATTTCGTTCCCAAATTCACGTCTGCGACGATCAGTTATATGGTTAAATAAATCCACCAATACAGCAAAAGCTCAAAGACCATCGAAAATCCAACAAAAAAATTCAATGAGCTCTTCAAACAATATGGAATAATACTCTACGTGTAGTCTCTCGAATGCCGGGAAGATTTTCTAAAGTGTGCCACAGAAAGTGACGATACGACTGTTTTATTTCCAACAACGATTCATTCGGGACGATATTGTACAGTGTCCTCAGTAATCAATTTATTCCACCGAACAAAAGGGATTTTATTACGGAGAAACAACGATTCAATGAAAAACTTCCGTCGTAAATTTCGTGATTCGAGGGGTCTAAAAAGTGGAACGAAGAGTTTCGCAACGTGCTCTCGAAAAGTATTGATCGTCCTATTGAAATGAATTATTTCCATGGCAAGTGTTTCCACTCTTTTTTTTTCCTTTTTATCCCATTTTAATTCGACTCTCCCGTATTCTCCACGATCGCGACAATAAGTCAGTAACCGCAATATCGGCTTTAAAAGATAGCCCCATCGTGCTCCACGTAGCAACAGCATTCGAATAATCTTTTGTGCTACGACGATTAAGAAAAAAAAATCAGGAACTTCACGTTAAAGAAGAAAAAAAAAAACAGATAAAATCGTGCGAACGATGTAAATCAATCGTAAACGATGGTATTTATTTGTATGAGAATCGAGAGTGGAGAAAAAAAAAAGAGGAGGAAGAAACGAAAAGGTTGCCGTTTGTCATAGAACGGAAAATCACGGAATCGAAAATAGTCGGCTCGGTAGAAATTTGTTCCATTTGGTTAAATGAAAGAGCTCTCGTTCGGCGCAACGAAAGTAATTAACTCGAGTAACTCGACGCCTCTTTGATAGCTCGTAACACCGTTTTCGACATTCGAACGTCAGCCAGAGATAAAAGAAAGGAGTAGCTGTATTTTCGGTCGGTCCTTTAAATTCAACAAATTCCCGAGACTGATCCATGGAGAGTTAAAACAACCGAGAAGGAAATTCAGCAGGGGATGAAAGAGCAATCGAAGTGTCCGACTTTATCGAGATCCAAATGTGTGCTTAATCGATCGACTGGTGAGCCCGGACCCTGGTATCCCGTGATAAATCTATGGTTTTATATCAACTTACTCCGAAACGTCTACATTTACTCACCCCTCAAGAATGATCGCTCGATTAAAAATTTCAAAAAAGTAGACAGAAAAATTCTTCAACAAAATTCTATTCCACGAATCAAAACCGTTGCATTATAGCTCATAATTTTGGAAAAAGTTCAAAATTCAAAATCATTTAAAATAAAAATCCTCTTACAACGACTTCACCTATGAAGCAATTAAATTTCGTGTTCCAAAATGGAAAAAAATTGTCAAATATTAAGAAAAAAGAAAAAAAACGCACGATACTTTCGGGACATCCTGTATATTTGAGACGTATCTCGTTCGACGTAACGAAGCAGCTGACTCTAACAGGCAAGCGTAACTTTGACAGTCTACGGACAGGCCGCTGAACGAATTAAACCGAACTCTCATTCCCCATGCAAAAGGATCTCAAACCCATTGAAAAACGTATATAACATCCTTCACTTTTCAAACGGCCCGATTTCCACTCGATTTTTCCGATAAAAAAAAAACTCATAATAAAATGTCTCAAAAACTATCCGGATATTCACGGGGTGCCTGGTAACAATGAGAAACGCTTCAGTTCCTCTTTCTCCTCAGCTGTTACACCGTCTGACACCTTCACTGGCCCATCGAACGGCGTTCCATGGAATCGTCCAAATCGCGAGAGACACCGTCCTTTTCACTCTCCAAGTTCTTTTCTACCTTTTCCCAGTGCATCTTCTCTTTTACCGATTTTCCACGACAACCCCCTTTTATTCGTACCTTCACGATGTACACCGCACGTTTCCTCGGTACGCGAGTTCGCGGACAAAGGCGAGAAACACGCTCGGTCGCGCGAGGGTGCCAGAGACAAGTGTCACACGTCCGGACGAGCGCAAAGAGTGCGGGTGTATGGACGGCATACGCGTACTCCTCGAGGAGTGTGCCCGGGCCAACAGAGTACTCGGAAAAGAGACCTCGGTGGGATGGCAGTTTAAATGCAACTATGCTTCCTCGGGTTTGGGTTGAGCGCGCAGGGTCCAAGTCGGCCCTGCTCGGTTGTGCTCGGCCGCTCTCGGATCTCGTCGATATGCCCATAGACACAGTGTATATGTCTATGGATATGCCGTGTCGTGCCATGCTAAGCTATGCTGTGCTGGGTTCTCTTTCTCTTCCTCTCTTTCTCCCTCTATTTCACTCTATCCTTTACCTTTTTCCTCCTTGTACCTACTCTACTCTCTAGCCTCGCGTAGGTTCCCTTCCACTATCGTCCTTCCTTTTCCTACCTTCCGACTCTAGTCGATACTCTGTCCTTGTCTCTCATTCTATCGTCTTACCTTCTTCCTTCTTCCTTTCACCAACGTTGCTCTATCCTTTGCCTCATCCTTCTATTCGCTCTACCTTCCATTCCTTCAATCCATCCTTCCCCTTTCCTCCTTTTCCACCAACGCGCGCACCATCCTCAACCAACGGTGCATCGAGTTGGTCTTGCAATTAGTGTTGGTCACCGATACGTGAGTAGTGGTGCAAATAGCGGCGGCTGGTCTCTGATGGTAGTGGTGGGACGTCGTTGGTAGTGGTGGAGACACTCGTGTGTTGGTAGCGACGCGCTGACTCTGGTGAGAGTGCGGGGGTGTAGGTAGGTGGATGGATGAGTGGGTGCGGGAGGGATGGTCGGGTTTGGCGGAGGAGAGGGCAAGGAATGATGGTAGGAGGTTGGTTGGCAAGAGTGGGGTAGAGCATGCCATAGAGGGGAAGAGAGCTTGCGACAGAGACGGTCATATGGCGCCCGAGTCGGAACGGGGATGTCTTATGTCATTTTTCTTCGCGATATTCTAACGGGTGACCTGGAGCTTCATCGGTGGGATGAATCTACCGATTGGATTCGGTCAATGGTCTTTTCATGAATTTTTATTTTGCTGGTCTCCTCAAAATGCAACGAAGCACAGGTCAGAAGCGTTTTGTCGGTGTAAAAAGCGATGGTAGATTTTTCAATGGAGGTTGAAAAGTAGTTTTCGTGATTTAAGTGGTTTTTGGTTGGAATATACGTGTACAGATGTTGGTAAGGTGGGAGAAGATGAAGTGGAATTTTTATTGTCATTATTGTGGCAATTGTTAGAACGTAAGAGATGATCGTATCTTGGATGATGGTGTAGGATGTATAGTTTATGGGAATTTCATTCGTTTTGGAAACTCCGGCGATTTGAAAATACATTTTTACTTGATACATTATTCATGGAATGTAATTTCACAATTTGAATATCATATCGTAGTAAAAGTATCAATTTTAAGGAACTCAATGCAATTCATTTTAGTCTCTCGCCACTCGATGCCGTAAATATGCATTTTTATTCTTCTATCTCTTTGACGTTCCTCTTTCTTTTTCACTCTTTCGCTGTCTCTCCAGTTCTTTTCTTTCTCTCTGCGCGTACCTATAAAAGTTTTAGCCGTGGAAGAGAAAAGTTATTGCACCCAACGGATTTTCAAACTTCGTCCCCCAGAGTGCTAATCGAGCTAGCCATTTCTGGATGAAACGAGGAAATGGATTCTCTAGTGTGCCGAATATACATCATTTTCGAGATCACGGAGCTTCATTGCTGATTAGATTGTCATAACAAAATTTAATTAGTATTGCATCTTGGCAAACTCGGTTTACAGATTTCTAGGCGCTCCAAAATGAGTTACAAGAAGTTATTTTTCTTTGTCAGTGAAATTTTGACATGAAAATATTTTCATACAGTTAAACTATATATTAATAATAATAAAGTTTAATAATATTAGAAATATTAGACTAGAATTGAGTTTACTAATTGGAAATCTGATGCTTCAACATCATATCCACCACAACTACCCCTTTATTCGCTACGAATTATTAATCACGTACGACAATCATTCCAAATTTGCAGTTCTATTTATTTCCTAGGAGTAACTGCAACATATCAATCAACAATCTCCAAACATTACATTAATAAAAATCCTAACAGTTACACTTATCACCACCCAATCAATAAATCCACATAACTTCAAAGATCCATCCAAATAAAACCTCACCACCAAAACTGTCTCCATAAAACCACCAAACATTCCCTCACGGAACAACACCGATAACCCAAATCCCAGGTTTCTTCGTTCCACGTAAACGATACAATTATATATATCTCCCTCATAAATATGCACCCCTCTCGTGATTCTCTTATAATAAAAAAGAGAAGAAAAAAAAAGAGAATACAGAGTACCCTCTCATCCCCAGAAGTAGAAACGTCTGTACTTAAAATCCGAAAGCACACTCGTAATTGCAAGGAACAAAAATTAGCAAAACTACGAACAGAGAGGAACAGCAAAAGGGAGTAAACCTGAGAGAGAAAGAAAAATAGGAAAACAGCCAGAAAAAAAAGTAGACAAAGAGGCAAAGAGAGTATGAGAAACGGAGAAAGAAAAATTGAAAAATCAGTAGAGAGGGAAAGAAGAGAAAAGGGAACAGAGACAGACATTGAGAAGGAGAAAGAGGTAAAGAGCAGACGGGGAGCCATTGAATCCGGTCGTTAAAGTGCGTGTACCGAGTGTAGACCGTAGGAGAACTCGATAACCTAGATTTTGGCGGTCTCTGTGCGGGAGTCAGCGCACGCGGAGACTCATTACATAACTTTTGCGATCGATCGTTGCGCAAGGCTCGCACGTTCTTCCGGTATGCACACACGAACCACCGCTCTCGGTTATATGCGTCTACATGCGTATATACATTTAACATTTACCATGCACCAACAACGAATTGGATGCCGTTATCTTGCTACTGGCTACCATTTGCTGGCTGATAAAAGCCTGCGTTCTACGCGAAAAAATGTGCAAGGGAGCGGTTTATGAAGTTGTTCGTTTGATGCTGCCCCGGCTTTCCGCAACCCGTTCCTTTTTCTTGTCGTTTTGTTTTTTTGTTTGTTTGTATATTGTATCTGTACACTCGTTGCGTTTTCGAACGAGTTTGTTCTGTAATGAACCATCTGGGAATCGCTGATTGAATGTTTTTTTCTTTTTAATAATTCTTTTTGATATTTATACAAAAGGTATTGGATGAAAGGGTTGATAAAATGTAGTTTAATTGGATCGATGCTTTGTATTGTACTTCGGTGATGGAGGTTTGAAGGTTTTAAGGTTTATGAGGTTTATTTTGTTGTCATTTGAGTCGTTCGTGAATTGCTCGATGGGATTTTGATATTTTTATTGTGATGTACGGAAAAAAGGGAATTGATCAAACGCGGTTTAATTGAGAAATGGATTTATATTTTATTTCGATGATAGATGTTGTAACTGTTAATATACTTTGTTTGTAGGAGACACATCGATAAACTGCATATCCTCGGGAGTTTATTAAAAAATAAAAATTGCAAAAGTGTATCAAAGTATTACACCCGTTAGAATATTTACTGAATAAAAATGATCTCTGCTGAAGTTCTACTTTCTTAGCAGTTTTCACGGAACTTTATATTTGCACAAACATCCGCCGTCCACTTATTAATGTGTATCGCAATTTGACCTGGTTTGAACGTATTTAATTCTGTTTCATAAGAAATAAAAATGAAACTACCATTTCCAACATAAAACCGGATATATTATATACAAAAATGTTCACAGGAGCGTTTTATGAGTTGCCGTTTCTTATTTCTCTCTTTGTGCAAAGCAAACGTCGAAGTATCTATGCCGAGTGTTTCGTGAAATTAACATGTTCGACTTGGTGCGACTCACCGACGGAATTTCGCGAGTTTTCTGCCAGCAATTCATAAGAAAATGTAGCTCAAACAAATGAGAGCTTTGTGCTACTGTGAAGGCTTGCAAATGTTGAAATATATGGGACTTTGATGTAGATTTATTGGCTGCACGCATATCGCAATATCCTTTCGTTTTCAACGTGTCAAATTACATTTAACGAGGTACGCTAATACTATAGAATTTTCTATTATATCGTCACCAGGCATTAGAACGAATTCACAGATACACCGGAAATTGACAATTTTTGCATAATCAAATTATGTAAAACGTTTTTCCGTGGAATTTTTTCCAACGAGAAAAAAAAAATCAACACAATTCGCCCTTCAGGCAGAGTGTTAAATAGAATACGGTGTGAAATTTACTCGTCCCCGTTTTCCGTATCATTTTTACACATGAGAAATTTCAGGGAAATACAGTTTTTACCATTCTTTTTTTTCGGTGAATACAAAAAATATCATTTCTCTCCCTCTCTCGACACTGTGTACCGTTTGTTAAATATTTGCACCGTGTATACATGGGTAAAGTGAAATAATAAAAAAGGTTGAATTTTTAAGGTACAGTAGAGAATATAAAGTTGTACAGACTTTATCTATTTATCCAGAAATATACAGGAAGAATGGTATACAATTTATATGTTTGGAATAATAATGGAATTTAAAATGATAAGGCCTGACTGGTGGAACAGTCTGCAAAGTGAATTATACTTTAGATTGTTTTAATGAGGAAAAGGGTCAGGTTGTAATTGAATGAAGTGGAAGGACTATTTCAACGGAATAATGCAATACTATATGAATAACGGACACGTAATGACCGGCAGTTGAAAACATGGCCGGCATGATAGTAGGTCGTGGCATGCACCGCGCTGTTAATGCAATTTCTGTGCAATATTGCATCTTCAGTGGCGCCGGCGAGCTCTGCTCTTTCGAGTCAAAAAGATGACGGAACTTTTGCATTATCCTAATATTACGTGCTCTCAGCATATAACGTAATTCGATATAAGCTCCTGCTAAAAACTACAAAGCCCTTTAGAAGCCTGAGGTAACGTGACTTAAAGGTCGTTCAAGGACTTTCAAGGAATAATATGTAAATCGAATATTTTCATGTTAATTAATCCAAGAATATTGTACCGATGTCGAAAAGTTTCTTTGATTTTTTAATTTCAACTTGTGCGGAAGAAATACATGAAATTTTGTTTGTATCGACTTAACGAGAAAAGGGAATTTTTATTTTGTATTTCTATAAATCTGCAGATGTTGAAATGTGCTGGAAATTAATGTAAAACTTAATTTATTAGTTATAGTGTATTTTAGAATTTTTTTGCCCCGTATTATTAACAAAAATTAATACTTTTTGGAAACTGTGAATCCTTTTTTCTGATTTTATTGCAAAAGAGACGATAACTTTTATCGATATTATTTTAATCAGTCTTTCGTGAGTTGGACATTGCAAATATAAAAGTAAAATATTAAGTCCAAAGCCAAATGATCGCAGTGGTTAAAGCTAAAAATTGCGAAACAATGATATCAATTAATAAAATACATCAAACATTCACCAACAACAATCAATTATTTTAAACAACATCAAATGCCAATCACTCGCCATCTGCAATAAATTTGACAACACCGACGACAATAGTTTTACCATGCCAGTGAAACATGAATAATTTATTATTACAATTGTCCATTGACAAATAGAATCATTTATGAATCATTTGTAAGTACTATTATCAATGTTCACTATGATAAAAATGAGCATGTTCAATAACGTGTAAAATTTGCAAACGCTAACAGAAATCATAATCTGCCATGTTAAATCGTAACACTATTAAGACTATATCTCAACAGGTCTGACAGCGCAGCCAGTACATTGATGTACGGGTGCATACACAAAGTTGCATACGTTTGAATGGAACACATTCCACATTATGCACCACGTCAGAATTCCACGTCTCGAGAACGTATATACCGGGGAATGACAAAAGGGAACAGCAGCCGTGCACGTTATGCTATGTGGTTTGAAAAACCATTCGGGATTTCTTGTTTCGATAGAATTTTTGATTATCCAATTCTCGTGGAACTGCTGTCTTTCATATTGCAATGATCGAAAAATTGTTATCTTTTGTCTTGATTTAAATTATTAGGGGTACCGAAAAGTAATCAAAAATTTGTTGTGCTGGCGAAAAACATTTATTTATTAAAGAAATCTTAAATACTAATGAACAAAATAATTTCCATAATTTTCTAACACTTTTTTCCAGCGTAAAGGTAGTTGTTCGATCTCCCTTTTAAAATGTCCATCGATTTTTTGTTGAAAAACGTATCCAATTGCGTTTTCACTTCTCCAATTTTGGTTACTTTTCGGTACCCTTAATATATTGGGAATTTAAAAAAATGAAAGATGAAATAATTAAATTTAATGAGGGCTGATTTTAAATCAATTTTGGATAAAGTTCTATTGGATTTGTTTTATATGGAAGATAAAGGTTACGGATTTAAATCTATTTAATTTTGGATGATAGAAGTACTTCGTTTGTAACGATTTAGTAATAAAAGAAATTTTGTATAATCCATTTTCTATGTAAGAGTCACCCTTTTTTATTTTGGAAATATGTGGTCGAATGGCAAAAAAGTATTCTCAACAAACTACGAATAAAAAATCATAAAAATTGATTTCTCTCGATATCTTTTAAAAGGTCGTAAATTTGTATCAGAGTATATTTGCGAATATGCACGTTTACAGAATTTTGCAATAAAATCTATATTTATATTTTTTGTAACGTTTACTCAAAAAGAATTCCTACCGATAAAACGAACCAACATTTATAAAATTCTAAAAATTTAAAAACGTCATGAGCTTGATAGAAATTCATAAAAAAATTCTGAGTAATTAATATAGAAGTGTTTACAGAAAATACAAATTACAGACGATCTATATTTGTATATTACTGTATTAACATTAATATTAATATTCGTAGCTAGTAATAGCAGAATATTAATTAAATTCCTGGTATAATGTACATTTAAACTTATTTGCTGCTTCTAAATGGACAACCTTTACCGAACATTCGCAATTAATTGCGCATTAGCAAGAATTAAAAAAACAATAAATAAAATGAATTGCACCATTGCACCATATTCAAATTCCACATACAAAAAACATAACATTGTGACATTGTATTCTCTCTCGACGTGATATTCCACCGTAAATCGTGCGGGTTCAATTTATTTTTGCAAGTGCGAACGAATGAGATTAATCCGCACGAAGCCGGTACCGCGAAACATTTGAATTTCGCTAATGGAAAATTTTACATGAGAATAGAAGATTTAATAATCCTCGTTTTAATCAACGCAGGTTCAGATCAAAATGACTTAAGCCTCAAGCGACGTGGGTGGGAAGGACTCTTTTCAGGTAGCCAGTGTAGCTTCGAATAACTTTATCATTCTTTGCTCAGCACAAAAATGAATTTCATTTCTTTTCTCCCTTTATTTCGGACACTTCTACCTAAACAGGTAGCCGAGACTTTTCATTTTCTTATTAGGCCGTACGTTGGAATTTTTAATTCGAAATTTCGTATTATATCTGTCTTACAAGGTGTAAGTAAATGGATCTACATTTTCCCAGTTTCATTACTCAACTACGAAAGTATTTGATATATTTGTATCTAATTTATTGAGGTTATTAGATTAATTTTCATTAGTTTTAACATTAAATCCTTCAAAAGAACAGTTAAAGCACATTAAAGATGGCAGGTGGAAGTAATACTATAAATTTTACTGCTGTCATAGAATCTTTATCACTTGTATTCACTGTTGGTAATAACAATTACTCCTTTATGTAATTATTACACAGTGTATTAAGAATATAAAGAGAGCCAACGTTTTTAATGTTTCTAATTGCCCATTACGAAGATTTAATCCTATTTACTGGGATAAATATATAAATAAATACAGAGATTGATTAAATATTTCTAAATAAATTAGAGACATGATAGAGAAAGAGAAATTAGATTTTATTTATCACATTTAGCGACTTATAACTGCTATATGTTGAAAGTGAGACTGTAAATCAGTGATTACGACTTGTACAAGTAGTCTAAGACAGTCTATGGAAGACAGTAGGAAACGGATGAGATATTACAGGGATTTAGAATGTCTGTGCAGCGCGTTACTGTTTCTCAGACACTATGACACTTAAAGTACACCTTTAAGTAAAATACTGACTAACAAATACACCAAAATATATAAAAATAACTTGAAAAGTACTGTAATTAAAACAAAGATGTTTAAATGTCCACTACAATTCCTAAAACCTACAAATTTCTTTCAATTTATTAAAATGGAATTCTTTCTCTCACTGCCATTAAAGTGTCATAAATCTACGTTCGAGATGACGATATTATCCTCAATACACGTTCATTATACGACAATAAATAATTCTTATTTCACCAGACTCAAAAACTCCTTCATTCCAGGCGATATTTTCATTTTCATTGAGAATTCCGCGTCGTTAGTAGTTTCCAAAGGGCGCGACAAAGCCCATAGCAACGATCCGAGTCGTATAATCGCGTTTCTTTGGCATTTAATCGGCTGGTTTGAAAAGTGCATAAAAGCGATCGGCGACAAAGCGTACTTCGAGTCATCGAGAGTTCGTAAGCATCGGATAATTAGCTTTACTTCTCTGATTCTTCGCGGTTTCTCTGCGAGATGCGATTCGTTTAACCGCGAACGAGAGGATACGGATTGACGATCGTTATTGCAGAGAATTATTATTCTGATCGTCTGTTGGGCAAGGTTTATCGTCGATCGTAGAAATGGGTGACAATAACTGCGATCTGCCACGATAGCTATCGTGTCGCGTTTTCATGTACCTGCTGGTACGTTGCGTTTTGGCTGGTGCGACGAATTTTTTTCTCTGACTTCAAAAATGGACGACGTCAAATAAACCTCTCTCTAAAATAAATGAATATCGTTTCACGATCTTTTGTTTGGGTTTTGTTTGATTTCGGTAATGTTTTGTTTTTAATTTTAATTATTGTAATTATTTGTTTCTTTCATTTTATAGATTAACTCTATAAATTCTGAGCTGAAAACTTTAGAAATATTTTGACAAGATTCATTACAAGTCATTCTGACAACTTCGATACATGTAATGCTAATTATTGCAATTATTTTAGTTGGAATAGAATACTAGGTGGTTCGAGGATCAAAGAGAGGAGTTTTTAAAACTGGAAATAATTATTCATAGAATTTTGCAGAATGTTGCAGTTAATTTGAAGTTTCATAGAGTGATTAGTATTAAATGAGTGAATTCACTCATTCATTCAATCAATGAGTTCGATGATTATGAAAGTACTCTAAAAAGTTTGAAAAATTGAATTTGCTACTTTTTCCCACTGTAAACATCATTAATAATTACAACGAGTGATGAACGTTTCACTTTCACGTCGGATAATTGACCAAACTTGCTTGAAAACCATAAAAATGACATCTATCTCTAATAGGGTAAAAGATTCTAAAGCACCCTTTTCCAAAATCAACCTTAAAAATTTCCTTCCTCGTAGCATCAACATTTTCCTCCAAGTGCTAATCACGTTTAGCTACCCTCATAAAAGCAGCACGTTAATCGCTAATAAACGTCCGCCCATTTCCTGTAAAAATAAAAACATTAAAATTCTTGGCAAACAGCAACAGCCCTCAGGCATTTCTAACTCCAACGACTTATCGTTAAAGATACTTTACTACGATAAATAATATGAAACAATGGGTAAATGAATTATTCGCCGTTTTACAGTGGGTAGGAAGAAATAAAAAACGATCCGTTTAATTGCTTACGAAGTCAGTAAGAAGTCCGAAGGACGGCTTACTTATTCCGCGTTTCTCGCATGTACCTTCGGTAACCGAGCCTAATTGAAGGTTTGCTTTCACGCGGATATCGCGTCCATTTACATTGTAAATGACGAGACCCCTTTGCCCGTCGTCTGTAAAGTAGAAGTCCTTCGAATCGAAGACTATCGGGGAGAAACCCCTTTCGAGAGAAAAGTCGGAGATCCGAGTGAACTTATCACGAGGACGGCAGTTGGAATAATAAATGAAAGTTGGCGCGATTAAGCCGCGCTTACTGCGAACTCTAATTGCAGCTAACGAGATTAAAAGTAATATATGTAATGGAAAAGATTTTTCGCTATGAAAATAGACACGAATCGTGATTCTGTATATTAATTAAGGGCCATAGAAAGTTAGTGACTGTTAGGTGTACTGATATTATGAATTTTTGGATAAATGTGTTTTGGAGAATGTGGAAGATTTTGCGTTCGAATAAATAATTGCTGCGTGTATAAATGTAGAAATTAGTGGAAGTCTTGAATAATATTTTTTTGGAGTAAAAATTTGAAAGTGGTCAGTGGGATTGATTTGAAAGTTTTAACACTAGAACTACCGAACCAGTCAAAATGACTGGTACACAATTTTTTTAAAAAATTCTCCAAGTTTATATAAGAGTCATAGAGTAAATCTTCTACGTCTATATAATTAAATATAAATCACCCAATCGGTCAAGTTTCCTATCGCTTGATTCCCTCTTTTTCAAAGTACTTATTTAATATGTTGAAATATGATAGATTTAACGCCGATAGTTCTAGTGTTAATATCAAAGAAGTATAAAAAAACATGGAAGCATATTGAAAATTAGTTACGTTGCGGTATTGTAATTAATCATACATTACTCCAAACGTCGAGGGAAATTGAAACAACAGAGAAAATGTTGAAGCAAAGAGAGGAATCGTACACTTATGTAATTCACTGCCACGACGGAATGTACGCTGTTTATCTTCGGAGTCGAGCGAAATTCCGATTGTATCTTCATACGTCTCGTCGTTCTTTCGCGAGGCTATTATTTCACAACAGACCATTAAATATATGCATACTTTTCTCGGATACTCGAGACAAGTAGGATCAGAATACAAAAGAAAATGCGGAAAGGGACGAACGAACGAAAGTAAGGCTGGAAATCTGAAGAGAAAACCGTGGCCTTCCTTGCGCAAGGATTGAGATAATACTTTTCCTTCTTACGCGTCTCTTTCCTCCTCTTTTCATCAATCCCCAAGGAGGTAGAGGAAGATAAAAAAAAATACACAACGAGCGGATTCTTTGTTCGATGAAATTTAAAGGAGTTATTATAATTGGTACGAGTTCACCGTGCGATGAGAATGATTATGTATGGAGGGCGATGAAGCTTCTGCGTGGTGTAAGATAATTACAAGAAGACAGGTGAAAAAAGAGAGTTGAAACGGTAATTAAAAGTGGGCGTTCAAAGGAGAAAGGTGGTTATTTTTCTGGACGCAAATTGTGTTTGCAATTTTCCCGAGTATCTTTGCGGATGGTGTTTGTGCGAATGAGAATTCTCGAGTATGACAATGCGATGAGAATGTCAGGGAATGGGGAGATTTAAAGGGACGATAAGAAATTCTATCGTGATGTATTTTAATAAAATACGCGACAATTAAGAAGGTTTATTTCAAATATCATTAATTTAGAAATTAAAGGTCTTTAACAAATTTTTTCTAATAAATGTTTTATCAAAATACGTAACAATTGGATAGATTCATTGGATATATTATAAATTGAAAATTCAAGAAAAATACTTGATAAATCGTTTTAATGTCGTTCTTCGAAGGAGATTAAACGAGGACGTTAAACGATATTCTTTGTATTTAATAAAAGATAATCCTTTTCGTGGATTTATTTTTGCTCAAAGGAAAAAAAAGTATAGTGGAAAGTTAAAGATTGAAAGGCAAGTATAAAACTATGCAAGGAAATTATCCGAAGAAATATTCTTTGCAGATGGAATCGTTTGAAATATAGTGGAATTTTCTTTAAATATCAATGAAAGATATTTATGCTTTTGTTCGGTTACGTTTGAAATCGAATTCGGAGTGAATGTAACGAACTACGATGAATAACAATGTTAACGAGCAAACTGTGGAGAAAAAGGGACATTAAGAATCTCGAGCTCGTTAAACAATCCAGCTTTTTATGAATTCGAATTCAATGAAAAACCTGAATTCTCTCAGTATCATTACCGCTTCTTTTACTATACTGGAAATTCCTTTCTCCTGATGATTTTTCCACTTTCTGGCTGTTACAATTTAGAACATTAAAAACATCCGATTTGATTTGTATAAGTGACAGGCTCATTTTTCCGTCTCGGGAACCTCGCGCAAAAACTCATCATTTTAAAATGATTCCATTGACGTCGATCGAAAGCCAAGACTCCAAGGAAGATGTAGAAACAAACCTCACAACGATCGACCCAAAAATGGCTGAGATATTTCATTTCAAAGTCGAAGAAGTCAAATTTTTGAGTGACTTCGGCGAGGGGCCTGAGTGGGCAATATTTAGAAAATTCGTATCTTCGCTTTTGGGGGTCGTAGAGACATGATTTTTTTTTCGTTTTAATCGTGAAAGTGTCTACTTTAACGTGCTTCTATCGAAGAGAGTCGATCTTGATTCGTTTAAGTGCCAGGTTCATTTTTTCGTTTCGGGAACCTCGGATCCTCGAACCGGGAAAATTTAAGATGTAGAAACAAACCTCATAGCGATCGGCCCAAAAAATGGCTGAGATATTTACGTTCAAATTCGAGGAAGGATCATTTTTGAGTCCGTTGCTAAGGGTGATTTTGGTAACCGTGTTGGGGCGGTGGAATGCAGTCTTGACTCGTCAGTAGGTCGTAAAAATTCCAGGGAATTTCCAGCTGTCTCCTTAGCACAGGCCGAAATTACAATTTAAATAGGAACTCCCTTTTTCATCGACCGTCAGAGGCGAGCCCTTGCGACTTAAAGGTAGCTACCTTTCTCCCCCATATCCACCCTATCGTCGTTCGGACGACGAAGTGTGAGATAAGACCGCGAATGACGAAACGAGATGGGAAACTGGAAGAGGGAGGAACGCGAGTGAGGAAGACGTGCCTGAGAAACGACAAGCGTGGAGGAAAAGCAGGGTGAAATCCGTGAAAAGGAAGAAAGAAAAGTCTAAAGGGACGAAGAGGACGAAACGAGAGGGGAGAAGGTGAAAACGTCTATAGGCAAAGAGACAGAGGGAAAAAAACGGGTGAAACGACAAGTAGCGAGGTAAAGTGAGATGAAATCCGTAGCCAGAAGGAGAGAAATATCTAAAAGGGTGAAGAGAACGGTGAAACATGACAGTCTGGATGGAGAACGGAGTGATAGAAAGAGGAAGAGGTATTGAGAAGAACGCAAAAGACATAGAAATAAGAGGGAAAAAGATGAACATGAAGAAGAAGAAGAGAACACTAAAGGCACGAAACGAAAAAAGAAGATGGTATTCTTTGTGATGGGATTTGAGAGGCGAAGAAGAAGACGTTCTTGACTCGACGGTGTCCTTAAACCACGAAAAAGCTCGAGAAGTCCGAAAGCCAAGGGCTGAGTTCGCGGAAATGAAGATCCGTCGCGGTAGCCTTGTCACTCCTGTTCTTCACCTTCTCGTTCCACTTCAGGAACACGCGCAACTTCTTCCCCTTTATAGTTTGCTCTCGGTCACGGACATCGCGCTTCGAGCGAGCTTTCACGGAGAACGCCCGGTTTTGGTTCGTTTCAACGATACTGCGGACCGGTTCCTTAGATGTTTCGCGGAGAATGGAAGGGAGATGGAACATTTGTCCACTTTCGACGATATTATGAACATCGCTGCCTTTTACGGGGCAGTATATTTTGATGAAAAATCTCGACTCTACGGGAGTTACGTGATACGCATCGAAGAGGAGGAGGTGCCTCTATGTGTTCCACGTTTGTAGGCTTGCGGTGGGAATTTGAAGAATTTTGTAATTAATGGTTTAACCCTTAAATTCGCGGAGTTGCATTTCAGCAACATACTAATTCTATGAGAATAAAAAAAAAATTTGAACGGATTACGGTTTCTGAACGAACTTTGTCATAGACTACGGTGAACTTTGTAAATTTTTGACAGGTGCAGTGGCACGAACTTGCAAATGTTTTAATTATTTGTCAGTTTTAGCGGGTTTTCATCGGCGCGGAAAAAAATGATATTGGAATAACTTTCCTCGGTCTTTGTTATAATAGAGAAAATAACTGTTTTTATAACTATCATAATAAATAGAACTATAATTAAGTACTAAAATATTTTTTTATTCTATTTACATGAATCAATAATTGAGTCAATAATACACCTGCTTAACTAGGAACGCGCAGTGTTGCATAAATGCAACAAAGGATTTTCAGGTAATTTAGAAGCTGAATTCTTTCAAAAGAATTTTTTTAATATTTTTCCTATAATCTAAACTATATATGGATATTAAAAACATTTTTTTTTATTAAAAAAATAAAATCGCGCATTTAAGGGTTAAACAGGAAATATGATGTTCAACGGATGTTGATCTCGTCGATTCTTTTGACGTATAGGTAATGAAGTTTTGCTTGTAAATGTATGCGATTTTCAATATAAAGAACTGAGAAAATTGAACTTTTTGTAATAATCTGTTTGGATTTATAATAGAATTATTTTAACATGAATTAAGTAACGTTAACTTGAAGTTTCGTTATTAGTTTTTCTTTAAAATGGAGAATACAACAGAAAATGGCAAATCTTTACTTTAGCAATTCAGTGGTGAAGTAAGGTGCACGCAGTCGAAGAAAGAATCGTAAGGAAGAGATGATTATCCTTACTGCAATTCCCCTGATCCTCTCTTCGGTAAGGAACTCATGAAATATAAAAGTTACTTTCGTATAATACAAATCCTGCGATTTTCTTAATTCCCTACAAAGGACATTCTTTCAAAAGTCAACGATTGTCTTGAAAATCTCAGTACCACCGTTACGCTTCGAAATAACAAATAATTTCACCACAGAAAAAGCAAAATAATTTCATCTAAACAAATTAATAACAAATAATAATACCTCCTTTAATGCCAATACTATCGATCAACCAAAATATCTTTCCAAATCTTCAAAAAATTCTCTTAACATAATATAAAATTTTTTCTACGTTTACCTTATAAAATACAGACAACTGAATCGACGAATTGCCTTTCAACATCCATTCTTTTTTTTCAACATATTCATCTATCACTTTCAACTTCACCAAATGAATCGTCAGTAAACCAAGTGTTAAGACGATACTATTATCAAACCTAGTCAAAACACTATCCCGATCAAACCTAGTGTCAAAACACAATCAGCAGACCTTCACTTGTTCCTCAAACTTCTACCCGAACCACCCACAACATCCACTCTCCGATCGACCAACATTACCAAAATGTTAAACAATACATCACCACCTCCATGACGCATAGCCCCAAGCGTTAAATCTTCGTTTTAGCAAAATTTCAAGCCGCACACGCGATGCAAAATGCTCGGAGATTCCTCGCGACAATTTCCTTTCGTTCTTGCTCGAACCTTACGACACCCCGCAAGGGAAATCCTGTGTCCCCGGGAGCGAGTGCACGCGAGCGTCGACCTCGAAAATTGGATTTACTCGGGGATCGATAAGCCGTCTCATAAATCTGTCCATTATCGTCCCGTAAAGTTCTCCATACGAGCTGTGGGATCATCGGGCCTCTGCGTGTACGTATATGCGTGAACCTTATGCGTGCCACGTTATATACTACAGACTTAGAACCGCTACCTATAGATTCCTCGTTCGTCAGAAGGAAGACGCTCCAGGGATTCCTGGAGAAAGAGGCGCGAAGGATCCAGGATTCGAGACGGAATTATCGTGCCATACCAGAGCCTGCCAGGATCCTTCGCGAGGTCTACGTCTTTCTTTGCTTCATATTGAGATGATAGAGGGAAACGTTGTTTCTCAATTGCTGGGTGCAGCTGAAGACTTTCTTCTTCATTTTGCGTGTTTTTCAAATATTTTTTGTCACAGTAGGATTGCAGCTGGAGAGTTTGTATTCTTCTTTATTTTGAGTGTTTTTCAAATATTTTTTGTAACAGTAGGATTACAGCTGGAAAGTTTCTATTCTTCTTCATTTTGTGTGTTTTTCAAATATTTTTTGACGTAGAAGGATTGCAGCTGGAGAGTTTTAATTCTTTTTGGATTTTTTGTTGTTGATATTGTTGACGTGATAGGTTTGTAGCTGAGGGTTTATCATTTTTGTTTAATTTGTGTTCTTTAAGCACAGGAGGTTTGTAGCTGAGTAGCTTCAATTCTTCTACATTTTGCTTTTGAAATTTTAATTACAATGGACTATTGTAGTGACTTTTGTAGAATTATCATTTGTATGTGTAGAGTGGATTTATTTAAATTCTTGATGTACTTTAAGTTATAAGCATGTTGACGTTCATTTTGCAGTAATATTCTATCAGACACAGATGTTTAAAGACATGTGCTTTTTGTTGTCACGCTTAAAATTTGGATATTTGTAATTGTTTAAGGACCGTCTCGCTAATGAAACCATTTTTCTACTTCCTCCATTTTTCAAAATTTGTCTCTTCTTCTTCCTGTTCTATTTAAGATCTTAAACAGGAACATCTTTCCATCTTCTTCCCCATTTCTGACCGCAGAAAATTTCCCAAAGACATGAATCTCCCAAGAAAGTCAGATTCGACGGTGCACGAATCCACATTTCTATCTTGGTCCCGAAGTCCCAACGAGAACATCCCCTTCAGTTGAATTCGACCGGGTGTGAATTGGGGGATCGCACGTCTTTTACGTTGGAAGGACGTCGAAAGGGGCGCAAAAGTTGAACGTTAATTCGGCGTCTGCGTCTTCCGCGGTAGTTTCCGGCCGTTCTCCCACTTCCGTTCGACTCTCTCGGCACCTCTTTCTTTCTCTTTCACCTCGGTTAACTTGGTGCCTGCCCATTTTCGCTACGTGGACCGGCGAGTGCATTAAAATAAATTAATTTTCATGAGATTTTCCCGTAGCGAATGGCCGTTACGGGGCTTAAAATAATAATTCAACGGGCCGCACGATGGAATTTGCATTTCCACGTCACGGCACGCTTCTATGGAGAAGGCACGAAGAGATCGCCGCCGGCTGGGAAGAAAAGTCGGAATGGAATTGAGAAGACGGCCAAACGCGGGAAAGAGAGTACCGGAGATAAGATAAAGTACGGTTGAGGCAGGAGAAAAAGCAGGAAGTTGCCGGTTTACCAAAGAAAATGTTTAACGATATCAAACGACTGGGCATCGGGGTATCGCTGGCTTGATGCTTCTTCCACGTCCTGTTAAAGAGTCCCCTTGTGCTTTGGCAATGATAAGACGTTGCAGAAGTGAATGCAGGTTTTTTTAGAATTATGCGTCAACTTTAGCGTAATTGATACGTAAATTCCACGCTAAGGGTAGTATGGAATCATATTTTTTTTATTTATACCCCTTGGCTTTAAGTCTTACAGTTATTTCGTCTAGGACCTGCCATTTTAGATTTGTTCCGTATCACTGCAGATATTATTTTACCAAATTCTAATATTATGAAAGCATTAAAATCTCTGAATTTATTACCGGGTTTCTACGAATGTTCAGATTTGTAAAATCCAAATCCAACCCTCCTAAAATCATATTTAATACTAGAACTACCAAATCAGTCAAAATGACTGGTACACAATTTTTTGAAAAAATTCTCCATGTTTATATAAGAGTCATAGAATAAATATTCTACGTCTATATCAATAAACGTAAATCACCCAATCGATCAAATTTTCCGCCGCTCGATTCCCCTTTTTTCAAAGTACTTATTTAATTTATTAAAATATGTTAATTTGACGCCGGTAGTTCTAGTGTTAATATATAAAACGTAATAAAACAGGAAAAAAATGTTCAACAACAAGAGTATTATCAACTTTATTTCCATGTACCATCAAAACCTTCAAAAATCACACGCAGAATTGCAAAAATCTCATGCTGAATAGCACAAAAAGAATATGTCGGAATAAAAATCCATCTCAAAAGGAAAGTGCAACAACGGCATCGTTACCATATCTAGTGATTCAAAGTGTTTCACGGAATTCTTTGGTACCGTGGTCCGTAAAAAGTTATCTACGAGTCACGATCTCATTTAAGAATTTTCAGAATATCAGATGAACCATCCCGTCGGGTCTTTTTATCGGGCGCCGTAAACGTGCCGAGTGGAACAGCCACGTTCGCTGTCGCGTTTATTCGCGGTAGACCCTTCGGAGTCCGAAAGTGCCCTTCGGCGCTTCTTGACCAACCCACCTTTCCCTCTCGCTTACTATATACTGCCACGTGTTATTTTCCTTCTTACGTTCCTCTCGCTATCGTAACGCAAGAACATTGACATCGAACCTCGCCCCGATTAACTCTGAGAATCTTGTAGCTTTTAAGGGAGAAACCACCCTCCAGTTTCTGTGCCCTTTAACTGGCAGTTACTTTGCGATTTCCACGATCGCAGTGGAAGTCGTTACACTGAGGATTAGTTTTAAGGATCTATATGTAGTGCTGTTTTGTTTAAATTCTTTTTTCTTTAAGACTGTTTTTTGTATTTTATTTGTTACGGTAATTTTTCTTGGGATGAATGGTCTTAGGCGGTTTTGAAGAAATTATTTATTTTGTGGTCTATTGGTCGAGGGGACAGCTATTTTTCTGACTGCGATAGAATAAAATTGGACGGAGATTGGACGTATAATTTTTATTTTTATTAAAAGTGATTAGTAATGAACACTTTTTTTATTGGAACGTTGCAAAGATTGGCATTGTTGTGTATTGAGTAATGTGCAGTGGAGTTTCAGATTATAATTTATATCTTTGGTCCTAAATTTGTCTAAATATAAAAATTTGAAATTAACTGCATTATAAATTTCAAAACTGTTATAATTTAACAAATTATATATTTTTGGAAATATTGATATCTATATTTTGCTATATTTAAAATCCGAAAATCCGTTCGAAGGTTCGTTGAAACTAATCCTTTAAAAAAACCGAATAATATCGGTTACACAGGAAACTATTTCAGCAAAATATTTTTTAAACATTCCGAGCAACGATCACATTCGAAACTTTTGCTCGACGTTGTACATGTACGGGAAACGATTAGTTTTTATTTAATTTACAAGTGCAACTCACCGTGGAACTTTGTTTGCAGCCCGCATGCCCAGACCGTGTTAACTCTGTAACACAAATAAAAAGTAGAATATCAGAAACACAACGAACGGCTTGAACAATGCGATTTCCTTCGTTTCGCACGAATTTTCGCGACATAGTCTCCAGTCTGGCGAGAAATAAAGCGTATCGTTCGTACGAATATTTCAGACGATATCGAGGAAAATCATTCGAGTCGAGACTTCGCAGTTGTGATACAACGTAACAAGTTTGTCTATTCATTAAGAACTTTCCAGCGAAAAGGGGAAGTAGGTGACACACTTTCGATGTCTCGCAGAGACGTCGTTTGAAATATTGTTCTTCTCCTAAACTTCACGTTCGTCTCCATCGAATAAATGAAAACCAACGGTTGTTTTGTTCCTTCGAACTCCGTGCGGTTTAATTTCATGAAATAAACAATGGATATGTTTTTCACTGACTCAAATTCTTTGTTACTTCAATACGACACGACGTATTTTGTGTGATTTTACACTTTAACACTAGAACTACCGGCGTCAGATCTAACATATTTTAATAAATTAAATAAGTACTTTAAGAAAGGGGGAATCAAGCGCTGAAAAATTTGATCAATTGGGTGATTTATATTTATTGATATAGACGTAGAATACTTATTCTATGACTCGTATATAAATTTGGAGAATTTTTTGAAAAAATTGTGTACCAGTCATTTTGACTGGTTTGGTAGTTCTAGTGTTAATAGATATCATTCTTCGTCGGAGAGTAACTTACTTTCACGTCAATTAAACTATTCTAAGTAATCTAGAAACGGAAAAGTGATTAGTTAAGAATTATCATTATCATCTAATTGAGTGACGCTAAAATTGTCACTTTAAAATATTTTAACACTAGAACTAATCCTAAAAAATTATTAATTTCCACTAGATTATAGAAATTCCTCATATTTATAAGTTAATCAGAAACTAAACATTCCACATTCCTCGTATCAAAAATATAAATTTCTTAATTACTCATCTTTCCATCGGTTAATTTCTCTATTTATAAACTAAGTACTTCATACATTTAAACTTCACTGATTTAACGCCGATAATTAGAGTCTCATCTGCATTTTCAATTCGGCTGTTACCCCTATATTTCAACTCTATTTCAATCCCTATATTGAAACGCACAAACGTTTCGTAACTCTCGAAAATTAATTCTCTTTAGCGATTCGTTGTATTTTCTTTACGGTAACTCTACGGGAGTGCTCTCAAGGTACTAATTTCAGTTTTAAGTAACGGTAGCACGACACGCGCGAGCCCTCGTTACGATTCCAGGACAGTCGAGTAAAGTCGACGGAGGAACTCGAGCGAGTCGAAGTGTCGTCTGTGATCCATAAACACTCGGGAGAAAAAGCTTGGAAGGAGTGCACTAAAGTGAACACACAGTGGACAAGAGTACCTGAGAGAGAGAGAGAGAGAAATTGAAAAAATGGAATGTTGATAAATAGATGTATCGATGAGAGTACAGATAGATAGATGTATCGACGAGTACGTAGTCGAGTAGATGGATTTGTGAAAACAGAGAGAAAGGCAATGCCTGTAAATTGATATGGATTGATCGTGTACATGAATAGATTGATATATTGGTCAATAGGTGGTAGAATGAATGGATATATTGAAAATTATATAGGTAGAGAATAACTCGAATGCATCAAGAAAGAAATAGAGAGGAAGAGGAAGAGGGAAAGACTGAGGTGATTTTTAAACTGGCAAAAAATCGAATAGACAAACGTAGCGAGTTAAAGAACAGAAATTCAGACTTAAAAAGAATAGTAAAAGTAGACAAATGGAAAGAGTATGGCAGAGAAGAGCATAGAAGCGCTGAACTATAGAAAAAGGAAGAGTCAGAGACAGAACAAGAGAAAGAGAGGGTGAGGGACGAGAGTGAGTGCATCGGGGTTAGGATCACCAGGAGAATCGAGCTCTCGGGCCCGACACGCTCGTTTTCCCCCGTGGACCCGACCTGAATCTCGAAAAGAGCCACTGGGGACCACTTCCGGCTACTTCCTGGCTATGTATTTCCATGTCTCCGACACCGAGCTTCAGTTGGTTCATATGAGCTCTCGGGCTCGCTTTAGCTTGCAAATATGAGAACGGGAAAGAAATTGTTCGTGCGTGTAATTCGGGCCGATGCGACGTTGGATAGGAGGTAAACGAGACGATAAATTATATTGTATTCATTAATTATACTGCTTAATTCAATTTACTAGGTTCGCGATAGCTTTTTAGATAATTTGATAGTGAAAGTCTTTTCAACCCTTTGGCTCATAATATCGAGTTTCACTCGAGTAGCAAAAGATCGAAGGAAAGAACTTGAAATACGAAAAATTGCAAATTTAAGTGTTATTAATTTTTGGTTAAAATTTCCACTAGTACCTGAATGTAGTTGGTCAATTTTTATTTTAGCAATTTCATGCTGAATTATGATACGAAAAGTAGATTGTGGAAATCAGTAATTTTTCTTTTTATTGAGAATGAGAGGAATTACTTCTACGTTGAAATTCTTGAGGAATATATGAAAGAAGTAGTAATAAAATGTCTCGCTTAAACGAAGCTTTCATTGTATAAATTCCTTTTTCCGAGAAACGTCTGTCTATTTTAACTCCCGCGAAATCTGAAGCACTTTGCACGAGTAATTCTTTTTCATCTAGACATTAACTGTATTAGGTAGCTATATTATTTTTACGTATTAATTAAAACAGTTCTTTCACCGCATCAAGCACGCTCTGACACTCTTCTACTCTCGACTTATTTCTCACCTCGGAAACACGAGAAACAAAGAATTGCAGTTCGTGTCGGGAATTTCTTTCCGCGCGATAGCATATATCTTTGCCTCTACTCCTTCGACCACTCGGTGTTCTCCATTTTTCTTACGCGAAAATTAGCATCGAAGCTATACATCGGCTACTATTTTACATTTTCATTTATACGCTATTTTCTAAATAATATTATCCCCTTGGAAATTATAAAGTAGAAAAGAGAAATAGAATTAACTAGTTATGATTAAATGTTTAGATGCGAGCATAGAATTGCCGAAAAAATTTTATGGTTTCTGTTATATTTATAAATTTTAATTTGCGTGATTAGCAACAATTGATAGAAGTAAGCTATGGTGGGTAAGGAGATAATGGTGGGCTCAAATTTAAATCCCCTGTTACCACTAAAAAAATTTTCCTTAATTATTAATCAATGTGACACAGATTTTATATAGTGATTCACACACAGTGATTCGAGAAACGTCTTCATTTGCATTGTCCTAGGCTACATTATCATAACAATTAAAGAACTATGGTGAGCATGAGAGTAAATGTAATTTTGTAAGTAAAAATACATTTTTTCAGTCACTTTTCGTCCCAAGTATTAAATATATGTGCTGTATATTTAAAAAATATCTTTTCCTCCGAACCTCTGATAAAACATCTCCTAAATTTATTACAAATTTCATAATATCTCTCAAAAATCCTAAAGCTTCTTATCATCACATACACCCAATCAAAATAAACTACGAAATTCAAGTAACAAATAAACTGTTAATTCTCCAAAACATCCTTTCATTCTGTAAATCCGTGTAAATTCGTCTCACCCCCAAACCCAGTGTCATCTTCAACTTCACAAGTATTGCATAAAGGAAGAATAAGAAGAAGAAAGAAGGAAATATTCCAATGCATTCCCTTTTTGACGTTTGTCCAGAAATTCTTGACGCTTGATATGATTATCAGACAGATGCTCCAAGCAGCACTTTCGTTTCCTCGTTTCTTCTTGTTTCTCTGTGATATCTTTGATCTTCTAAAACATTGCATCGAGCGTCGCATCTCAAATGGAAGGGAACAATGCATTTAAATGGGACGATTCAACGTGGATGTCGTGGCCGGGGTCGTGATCTCGATGTCGCCCGAGAATCAGGATCCGAAACAATCCGGATAGCTTTTCGCTCTTACAACAACAGAGAGGAGACTTTCCACCGGCCACTTAAAAATATTAATCTTGACAGGATCCCTCTAAAACGGGAACATCGCTCGGATTACATCGTTAGAAGAAACCTGAGGTTTTTTCGTATAACTTGTACGATGAATACGACAAGATTGTAAAAGCTTACTTTGTAAAGAAATAAGCGGAATGGATTTGGAGTTTATTAGCTTGCTTTAGGTAGAAATTTTTAATTTCTTAATCAACCCCTTGCCGTGCCATTTCTTTTGTGATTGAATGTGCAATAACTGAATTAATTACTAAGATAACAAACTACCCCTTAATTTCGGATATAGTATGAGTTAACGTAATATTGAATAGGATAGAATTAATTTTATTTTATCAGGACCCACTGATATTTTTAATGTAATAAATTTTGGAGTATTTAAAAATTGACTATACCATTTATCGCGTCGCGAGTAGCACTCGTTATTGTACGGTAATGGGTTAAAGGGGTAGTATTTTTTGATGCTTTGTTTTATGTGTTCGGTTTGAACGAAGTGGAAGTTAGATTGAATGTTTGTTTGTTATTATTAAGGTTGGATCTAAAATAATGAGCGGTACATGTACCGAGATGATTAAAATGATCTGCTTTGTGTTTATGCTTCAAGATAGTTTCAAAATTTTGAGAGAGAAGTAATTGTGAAGAAACATTCAGAAATTCTGTTTACTAAATATGTAACGTTGCAACGCAGTGTTCTACCAATATATAATTGAGGTTCTATAGATAAAAAACTCTTCCTTTGTTATAAAGTTGAATAATTTGCTCTGAAAGAGGTTGAAGTATATTTTTTGCAAACTGCTTGCAGTTCTTGTATTTTATAAGAAGCAATTAAGGAATTTTTAATTAAGATAAGAAAGTGCAATGGCTAAAGCATAGTAATTTACCTAGAAGTTGTTAGAGAGTATATCAGTATATCGTCCAAAGAAAAAATTTTATTTTAATAAAAGGGGCATCATGGAAATTTTCCTAATTTGAAGTCCCAATCGATGGATCATAGCACAAGTCTCCCGTCACATCTGCAAAATCGTTTCCAAGTTTTTATTTAACCCTTTGCGGAAGGAGGTATTTTTGAATAGTGAGAGATAATTTTTCATTTCACCATCCAAAACCACTTTTAAATTCGAAACTCAGACTATCACTGTATACAAATTATAAATTAATATTTACGTAATCATATTTCAAGAGTGGTATTTCAATTTTTCAACTTTAACCATGAATACATACGGGCGACAAGTCACAATTAATTTTTTTCTCAGACCACACATATGCGTTGCTAGTCCTCGAAGGGTTAATATATCAATAACGTCAAAAGTTTTATATCCACCCAAAAACAGTAACTTCTACTAAAAATTAAGAGCAGTCAAAGTTTAAAAAGAAAAACGCAATTACCAATTATCCAAGTCGATAAGTCTATGTGTCTATAAACATATCTGCACGCTGAACTTATTTGTTCCAGCGCACATATGCGTCTACGGTTCTCAAAGGGTTAAACATCATCCACGAAATGCCCTCTCTTTTTCCATATGCCTCAAGCTTCCCTGGTTTCATTCCCTTCTCACATTTGCACTCGGGCGTGGGCAGTTTTGCTCTCAAGTTTAAAGCGCAGCTAGGCTCGCCGGCACGACGATAGAGAATGGGAGTTTTGCAATTTGTCTCGGAGTGGTGCGCGCACACTACGGAAATGTCAACTAGAACAATCAGCATCGTGTCCCAGGGGCAAGATGGGCATTCTTTTCGACGTGGAACGAGCACGATTTATTATGCATTCCGTGTTACGTGATTACGAAATTGTACGATAGAAATAGATTTGACGGCAGCACTGCGTGCGAGCTCGTGCAACTACCGCTACCAAGTTTCTATTGGACTATGCACCATTAGAATGACAATTAGTTTTAATCGGTGGGAAATAAATCTTCTTCGTAGGGTTTTATATCTGATGTTGAAATTAATACTAGAAGAATCGGCGTTCAATTTATTATATTTAAATGTGTTAAGTAAATACTTTTGCAGAAGTGGAATTGAAGGGTGGAAAAGATGATTAATTCAGTCATTTGTGTTTTTTAAGCTGGATGTAGAATATTTATTGTATGACGGGTTTAGAAATTTGGAGAATTTGGAGAAACAAAATTTGAAACGAGTGATTTTGACTGGCTTTGTAGGTTTAGTATTAAGAAATTGAGACGTTTTATTTGCAGTATTGTGGCAAATCTTGCGGTGTGAACTGCTTTTGCAACTTTGAAATTATCATAAAACGAGAATGGAGAGGATTTTTAAGTTTGCTCGAATTTTTGCAATTGAAATTTGAGAGAAAATTGTAAATGCTTACGGAAGGGAAAAAAATGTTAAAGCAAGTTTAGAAATTAATTACTGGAGCCACTATGAGAAGCAACTGCTGTTTACTAGATTTTTCAAACTATTGGAAGTTATTATCAACGCGAAAAATAATAAATAAATTAAGCAAAAGTATTGAATCGTGTAACAATGCATTCCATAACTACCATTTAATTTAAATTTTCGAAACGCCAAATGTTTCATATAAATATACCGTTCATAACATTCTTCGCTCTTTTGAGATCTCAAATATTCAAGTTTACATAATTTCCAAACAAATGAAGTTCCAACAATATCCACTAAACAACTCAACGTCTAAATTAAGCAGCTTCCCCAAACATAAAGCTATTCTACTTAACCAGTAACAAGATTTCCCAATACTTCAAATTTTCTGATACTTAAAGCCAAAACTCCAAACTTTCTTATACCCAATGCCAAAACTTGCTATTTCAATAAACCAATAAAACAATAAAATACGATCTTTCAAAAAATCCTCCTCGTCATATCAAGAGCTAAAATTCAATCATGAATCAATCAAAGAATTATCGAAGACAATTCTACTTAATCACTAACAAAATTTTCGAATACTTCAAATTCTCTCATACTTAAAGCCAAAACGCCAAACTTTCTTATACCCAATACCAAAACTTGCTATTTCAATAAACCAATAAAACAATAAAATACAATCTTTCAAAAAATCCTCCTCGTTATATCAAGAGCTAAAATTCAATCATGAATCAATCAAAGAATTATCGAAGACATTTCTACTTAATCACTAACAAAATTTTCCAATACTTCAAATTCTCTCATACTTAAAGCCAAAACTCCAAACTTTCTTATACCCAATGCCAAAACTTGCTATTTCAATCAACCAATAAAACAATAAAATACGATCTTTCAGAAAATCCTCCTCGTCATATCAAGAGCTAAAATTCAATCCTGAATCGATCAATCGTCAATTCAATCGCAAAATCGAACGTGTACCCCATTTTTCAATATACCCTTACGAAAATCCCGCGCCCTCTTAACAGGACGAAGAGTACGGCAAATTCTCTCGCAATATCAGCGTCAAGATACGCCCTTTTGATTTCTTCCCGGCAATGTGCCGGCAAGTATTTCCCAGATAGAGATACGAGCAAACGAGTAGCACCGGCAAACTGAGCGACCAATGGGAATTTATTTCTGCGTTGCGAAAAAGGGGGAATTCCCTGTGTCGGTGTATCGCGCGGATGATATCATCGCTCGTTCAATCATGGTGCGAGATACACGTGCGTCCAGGAACGTGGCTAAATATATGGGAACCCAATCCATTCTTCCCATTCCCGAAAACGGATTTCTCTCGTGTTCTATTTTATCGAATCCCTGGATTCCTGGGGTTTAATGCAATCAAATTGCATCCACGGACTTTCCCTTCCGCGGATGAGAAATTCGCCGGGGGATAATCACGTGTATGCGGGATATTTCTTAATAAGAATTCTATTGGTTGTTCGTACAGTTTTATTTGCATTTTTCACCGGAAACGGGGTATATTAGAGTATCGTGTTTTGGTGGTATTGCAGTGGCTAGAATGTCCTGTATCTTTTAATAAGAAGATTGCTCGTCGTTGATGCGGTTTTATTCGAATTTTTCTGGGTTCGGGATATTATATTCCGTGGATGAAGTGATTTATTTATGGTGGGAATTTGTGTTGTATTTTTTCAATTATTTACTTGCTGTTGATGTAGATTTAGTTATATTTTTCCGAAAGAATTAATTTATAAGTTTGTTGCATTGCAGCAGAATGAAATGAACAATGGATATTTGAATTTCCAGTTAGTACCGCGTTAATAAGATTACATGGTAAATACTTTAGATCTGTGATTTTGAAAATAGTATGTGTAGTCTCGAAAATAGTTTAAATATGTTGCACTTGGTTAACATCCATTTTATCACCGTTTAAATTTGCCATTATATATTTATTGGCAGTACTTGCCAATGAAAGCTTAGAATGTTATCACGCTCTGTTAACATAAAATATTTAATTCGTCTACTGTTTCCACCCCATGAAAATCACGAAATAATTGTACAATTTAAATTATCAGAAATGTGCGTACATGAAGTCGTAATTATTTCATGATGTCGAAATTACCCTGGCCTATATTAACAAATGACAGCAAGATTATCCAAGCTCTTGAATTTTCATACAATCGAGAAATGTAAAATTGAAATCTATTACTTCCTCAAACAAGATTTATTTACAGACGTAGCAGGTTTCGTCAACAGCCCGCCAAGGGTTGCGCCGGCCCTTTACCAACTCAATATGCAAATTTTTCTATTTGAATAGCATCGTAGAAAATTCCAACACGATGGAGAAATATCTGACAAACATTAATGAAAGCGCTTTAAAGTGCTCGTGAAAGTAAAATACATTGGCTGGTTTAAAGTAGTGCTCGTCTTAATTGCTTTTGCGCGACTTAATTGGCCTGCCGGAGCAGCCTCGAGAAACATATTGCGCCGCAAAGGGGTTAATATAATTATAATATATGAAATAATACGTAATCTCGAGTCTACTACACTGTACGTTTTAAATGCAGCGCGTATAATTTGTTTGATAAATTAACATCTCCGACCGGCAACGGCAATTTGCGAAATCGTGACTGAAAATCGTACTCGTCGTAACCTCCTTTTCGAACGAACGCTTCCAGGCCAATTTATACTGCCACTCCTTTGCAATTTTATCGATACTCGTTCAATAGGTTTAAACGATCAATGAATTCTATGAGGTGCATAAAATACTGTCTTACCGATTCCTTGAATGCAGCTACGATGTTAAACGCGGACGGATATTTCCGTTGGGTATTCGTCGAAGAAATTAACTTTATTGGAGAGAATTGCTGGAAAGGATGGTAATTAGGTTTGGAGAATTTTGTAAATCAATGAGAACTTGTTTAGCGTAAATACAGCGACGTTGTCGTGAAAGAAACGCAGTTTCTTTGGAATATAAAATTTACCAACGGTAATGCTAATTTAAGTGCATGGTGTTACAAGATGTAAAAAGTAATGTTTCTAACAATATAGAAATCTGCAATTGTTATACAAAATGTTATATCGAATCAATGTCAACTCAGACTTTCACAATAATATACATAAATTATCGGCAGTTTTTTTAAGTTAAGTTTCAACCAACCAATCGAAATATTATAAGTCCCTCCCTGAATATTAACAAATTTAACATTAACTCTTTACAATTTTAATTCTCCACAATCTCCCCCGTTCTAAAAACACCTGAAAGACCCATTCACATCATCACCTCCTCCAGTCATTCTACCTAATTACTTAATCACAACTACCCTTTACAATCTCACCCTACTCAGAACATCCCCGTCCAAAAAACAGCTAAAAAATCCACCCATATCACCATCAGCTCCTTCATCCATTCTATAAACTAAATTAATAATTATTCTTCACTAGCTCACCTTCCTCAAAAACCACCCCCGTCCAAAACAACACTCCAAAATTCCCTACATATCACTCTCTCCTGACCGATACATTCCATGAAATCAGTTAATGCTAATTTTAATAATCCCTTAAACAGAAATTAATTACAGCGTGCACGTAGGCGCAACGTTTGGCGGTTTAAACGTAGAAACGTGTATCGATTAGATCCGTATTTCACACCATGAGCGTTTGTGCGTATATTTCAGCAAGTTTGGGTATCCCGTTCCCGTGGCATGGGAGCCGTTCCAAATATTTGAGGGAGTCGCTCGTGCGGTCGGAATCTACTGCACTTCCAGCCGAGCGGATAAAGTGCAGAAGCTTCGACGATCTCGAGGCCACGAGGTTCTCCGGACGATGAAAGCGTTCCCTGTTGGTAATACCACGTATCGCACAAATTATCGTACGTGCCGATAGTGAACGGCTGGAAATACCTTTCTTCGTAAACAGAAATATCGTTGCCTTTTTATTTCTTGAATACTTTTTTTCCGTTTTTTTTCTGACGCGGTGCAAATATTTCTTCGTTGCAGATTTTTCGCACGATGGAAACGTTACCGGGATGTGGGGATATTTATTTTGCTTTCGACGTTGACTATGGAGGGTCTGAATTGGAGGAGAGTTGAAGGTTTGTGAGATGAGAGGAAGTTGAAGTGGAACTGTGACTTGGTCTTAATTTCTTTTTGTGTTTTTTTTTAGTTAATAATAGAAACATCTGTTTTTAATTTATTGTCATTAGATGTACTAAATATGTACTTTGGAAAGAGGGGAATCAGGGGGTGAAGAAGATGATCAGTTAGGTGATTTTTGTTTTGTAGGGTAGTGGTGGAATTCTCTATATGGGTATTTTATTAAGTGGGGAATTTTTTGCAAAAATTTAGTAGGGGTCATTTTGATTTGACTTGGTAATTTTAATCTCAAAGAGCTGTGGTTATTTGAGACTAAATTTTTGAGGTGTTTTATTATTTCATTTAGAAACAGTTTGTCAGTGGGGATGTTGACTCGAGGGTGGGTTTATTAAATAACTGGAAGTCTGAGTTTTCTTATTATTGTTGCATATTTCGACTTTCCTATGGGTGATTAAGAGTCGAATTCGTATTCATTAAATGGGAGTTTGAACTTTTAACTTCATAGCGATAGTTTGCAGTTATTTGAAATTTCATCTTGTTATTTTGCAGGAAAGTACTATTTATTAATGTCAACGTAAAAATTCTGTATAGTATAGTTAAGTTTCGATAACTTGAACTTCTCTAACTCAAAAACTTTAGGAAGTAGATTTTCCTAGTTCCCTTTCCATCTGCTGAAAAACCTCTACAACTCGAAATATAAACTTCCGGTAGCCAGAATTATTTGGCACACGTTAAAGTGCACTTCGCCTTTACAGCTTGAATTCTGAAGAAATTCAACTTCAGTAAGTCGAATGAGTTTACTTCTTCATATAAATTAATTCGTCTAAAAAGATCTCTAAAGTAATCATCAATTATTTGTCTTTGTAACTGTTCCATCTACAAATTCACTCTGTAAAAGATTAAAAAAAGATTTAAACAAAGTTCCCTCTTTCTTTTCTACAAACTGTAATTAATCTTCACACCAAACTTCTTTATAAAAATCATTGAATAAAGTAAATTCTAATTTAAAACTTATAACATTAACATCAACGAAGAAGAAAAAGTAAAAAGAAGAAAAAAAGGAAGTCCCCATAAGTGAAATAATCGTTAAACCTTTCTCACTTAAAAATTCGATAACACAAAATTTCTATACTTCAAAAACTTATTAATCTTTTGAAATTCAAGTTATCGAAATTTAATCCTCCATGGAAATATCACTAATGCTTACGTTTTGCTCAATATAAAATTTATTTAAACACGTCGTCGTCTCGATTTGCATATAGGAAAAGCACCGTAATATTGTATGGAATATGAAATTAATATTAATATCCCAGAAATCTTTAGAAAAAACCCTATGGGTCGTACGAAGCAACGTTTTTCCATGTACCACAGCGAAGCGCAAGCTTTCAACGACTGGCACGATTAAATGGAGTGTAAGATGAATAATGCGATTGTTAGAAATATCACATTTTCCCGGGGTCATTTAAACATCGTTAGTACTTTCTTTTTTGAAGCATCGTGTACCTTTTATGCCGTGTCTCTCTCGCTGAGGAGAAGATAAATTCAATGACCCGGTTTTATGCAACATTCTATCAAATTAATGTGGAGATGCGGAACTTCGTGAAGTTTGTACGAAAGAACCTGCGCATCTCTTTTTCTTTTGCTCTCTCTCTCTCTCTCTCAAAACTCACTTGCATTTCTGCAGCGCCATTCAAACTTCGAAAGTTAATATCTCCGCATTAATTTGCCAGAATGGTACGTAAAAACGGGTCATCGAACTCCTTCCTATCTTTCGCCCGGGAAGCTGAAAAGGTAACTATCGCAATTAATTTTTTATGGCTCTACGAGTATTTCAGGCCGATATAAAGTTTTAATGTATGCATATTAAAGCTTTGCACTCGAAATACCAGCGGAATTTACTTTATTTTCTTCCCTTTCTTTATTCTCTCTGAAAATTTTAAACTGATCGATCCTCGGTTTCCATATATTCGTATATTTTTTATATTATAAATTTTGCGTTAGAGTAACTCTATATAAGATTAATCATGATTAGTACCGATTAAAGAACAGAATATGTGTTTATAAAAATTCGAATTTATAGGAATTAGTATCTTTTATGTATTTTAAGGTTTGACGTATCTTTTGGGAATTATTTAGGCTGTCTTTTAAGAAGAGGTGCAGACGTTGTTTGGCGCGATATGCTGCAAATTTAGGACACTGCAGTACAGTATGTTTTATGCTGACTGGTACATTACATGGATTACATAGTCTCGGATTTGTCTTGGCGGTGACATGACAGTAGATTATTCTAAAATGGCCTACATTAGTCATTCTACTACTTAGACACTCTTTTTTCAATGAAATTGCTTCAACGATTTTCAAGACTAACACAGAGACTAAAATTCTCATTCTGCCATCGACATTTTCAATATTTTTCTTAAATGCTATTTTCAGAAGTTTTATGAAGATTATTACATTGTGAGTGACTTTGATGAGGATCCACCAATATTCCTTCTTATTTAATACCTTTAACAATATTTTCATATTAAGAATATTTTCTTTAAAAATGTTCATATTTTCTCCAACGTGTCAAACCATTTAAGTTCCATATTAACACTAAACCTACTAAAGCGGTCAAAAGACCGATTCCAAAATATTTTCTAAAAATTATCTAAATTCATAGAGTAGCCATGAAGTAAATATTCCACTTCTATCTTACAAAAGCAAAATGAGTTAATTAATTATCTTCTTTATCTCGCCACTTCTCTTTGTGTAAGGTCGTTATTGACTATATTTAGATTTTAGTAGATATAACGTCGGTAGGTTTAGTGTTAAGTAAATTAAAATCCTATAAATCCAGAACATGCAAAAAGTGTTCTACATTTTATACGAATTATTTTTTTTTAAAATTATATACAGATAGTATCATTATATTTTAAATTTTCCAAATATTGTTCAACGTATTCAAAGTCAGTCCACCATAATCCTCAAAATACATTCGAACGCTTGAAACTACTTCGTCGAAATAGGATGGACGAAAACGAGCCACGAAATTCCATGTGTATCGTAGAGTTTCATATTTTCAAATTTTCCCCGCAAAATGTATAGCTCACAGTCGCTCCAATTTCATCCGTAGGAATGTCAAATTTCTCGCCCTATGCGAATTTCTCTCTCTCTTTTTTTTTTCTTTGTCGTTCACCTGCTATCTTTCACCGATAGAAAATTCCAGTGTACCACACGTTCGATGCAAGTTTCGAGCTGCATGGGTTTTACCATGCAGCCACGAGGGAAGGAAACAGGCCACAGAGACGAGAGAGCCGAAATGTTTATCGAAGTTATTCCGGGGACCGAACGGAACTGGCTAACATAAGCAAACTTTGCCGTGAAAAGGCAGCACCGACTGATTGTGCCAGCTTTTACATCCTGGCGAATTAACCCCGCGGTTTGCGAATTCTTTCTTGTCTGCATGATAGTTAAACCGGACTGATTTTCATCGTTTCTCTGGATATGTAACTACTAATTAAATTAACAACTAATTTTTATGTGCAGTACTAAAATTTGTTTGAAATTGTTTCAAAAGTTTTGACATACTTTCACGTACTTTATTTCACGAATTTATTTCATACGGTAAAATGTAATTTGTACTTTTTAATGTAAATGTGAAAATGACTTTGATTTTTTTTATTGCTTTTTAAATCATAGATTGCGGCAGAGAGAGCATTAAAATTGCTGAATAGAATTTCGAAACGCTTTGTAGATGGTTTTTAATGTGGGCGAATTAATAGAGATTTTGCATATTACATTTTTAATTTTAAAAAATGAAACGTAACTCCTCAAATGTTTCTCCTTTTGCCGGGAAAAATGAAACACTGTCAAACTTGAATGCGAGAGAAATTCAGAAAGATTTAAAAAACACTGCGCTATTACAATTTTTCATACACTGTAAAAAAAAAATCTACAAAGCAAAAAGCTAAGAATGATTCATTTCGATGGCCCTGGTAAGTCTACCGTTAACTCGACCCTGAACCATTGGAAATCTACGTGGCTACTAATTACAGTTTTCCCTTTTTTTTTTCTTCTTCATAATTCTCGAGATAGGAGAGAAAGGAGAGAGAATCGAAGATCCGAGGCCGAAGGCGGAACGTTTATATCGATGCCACGGTAAATCAGCCGCAAAAAGGAGCCCCTCTTCCTTTATTACCCGCGGAAAAAAGCCTGTTTGAAAAAGTTACCCACACACGCGCCGTGGGAAACTCAATTTCAAGGATTTAACGATTCATCATCCTTCGAGGGCTGCTGCAATCGTTTTAATGCGATAACTGTTCCTCGCGAAATGCGAGCGGAACCTTTAAATGAAGAGATATTAAAGCTGAAAGAATCATGAGGACAGGTGATCCTCAGGCAGAAGGGAAGCCTTGGATGAAAAGATCTGGAATGACGAACGAATGGAATAAGATATCATACGGAAGCACGGAATAATTTCTTATTAAACGTTTAAAATTGTTCCGGATTATTCTTTTTCTCCATTCAAACTTCTTCTTTTCATATTTTTTCAGCTTCGACTGCTATTGTTATTTCGTTCTAAATTGACTGCTCTGGATGGTTTTCAAATCAATGAAATTATAATCTATTAAATAATAATGTAGAATGTAGATAAAATTCCTGAAAGGTGACCAGTAATTTGAACTTTGATCCTCTAATGCATAGTTCGATTCTTTAATTTTTTACCTACTACAGCCCCTTTTGATATGTATTTTTGTAGTTTTAATTGCTACAGCCATTTTGTCTAGAACTTAGTATTTTAGATGATTTTAGAGAATTACGATTTCAATACCGTTTATGTAAAGTTTGTGGTTACTGCTTGTTATTATTTAAAATGTGTTGTAATTATTAAAAATTTAAAGCATTTCGATGTCACATTTTCCGCCAAAGCAAATGGGGATGTAATTAAATTTAATTCAATTCGTTCAGTAAAGGGATTGTTAATTTGTATTATTTATTTACAGCGAAAATATTGTTGCAATGTGGTTCATAATTGTGTAAAGGTCTTTTTTCGCTTTATTTGCCACGTGACATTACAAGATATTTTGTCATTGTTATATAAAATTCAGTCGTTGTCGGATTATTTTATCGAATGTACTTCAAAACTGACAAACAACTCGAGTGCCTTGGAACATTTTCACTGCAATTTTTCCATTGTGTCGGCTTAATGTCGATTAAAACTTGCTCGTCGTTACAGAATGGAAATTAAGTTTTTATGGAACATCGAAAAAGTATAACAAATTAAAATAGAAAATAATATTAAACGCAAAATTCTTCATTAAGATATAACGTCTAAAGCTATTAAATATATCACACTTAAATACACTGAATTATATAGGGAGCAGTGAGCATTTTTTGTATCTGCAAATTTCTGCAAAAAGCCAGAAACACCCAAATAGCTAAATATTACCCCACAAATATTAATTGAAATATTAAAACAAAATAACATAAAATAAAATTTAATAATTCCAATTACTCTGAAAAGCCACAGATTTAAAAATGAAAGAACCACAGTTTACCAACTCCTGATTAATATGATAATTCAATCCCTACCCAATTATCATCCCAAACTAAAAGCAAATATCAAACATCAACAAATTGCCCCTAATAAATCCTACTCTAATCCAACCAACACATAAATCCACTAACCTAATTCAACCCTTAAAACTCTTAATTCTCCACCCTTAAAATTATCTCTCAGTATTTTCACATCACCCATCCCTCTTAACGTTCGCAATAATGCAAGCTCGCCATTCAACGTTGCTGTTTTAGCGGACATTAAGTTCCGATCTCGGGAAATATCTATTTTCGAAGATTCCCTGGATATTCGTGCCACGTTCCCTGAATATTCAGTAGCTCCGCTCTATCGGAAACTTCGCGTACATGTAGCATGTGCATGAATATAACATACAGATATTATACGGGCATTTACATAAGACGTAGGTGACATTCGTATGGACATCGCGGAGACATCGACCGTCGCCTGAAACAGCCGAATGGTAAGGGTGGTAGGTCCCTTTCTGGGACGCCAGAATTTCCACCGACAGCTCTTCCGGTCTCGCTCTTTCGGCTTCGTTGAGCTCGTCGATACGCCACTCTGTGCGCTTCAGACCTCTAAATAGCTGGCTGCAAATATTGCAATTTCTATGGCTAAACTGTGCCGAGTATCGGGACGACGAAACTCGACAGTCAGATCGACGGCGCGGTACAGTCGGACGTAGGAAGTGATAGTGATTATCAGTAAAATTATCAAAATGGACAGAATAAGGAATTCCTAAGTTTTTGCAAAAAATTCTATAAATTTATAAAACATTCATGGCGTGAATATTTTTCGTCTATTTGGTAAAAGATGAATTGTTTAATTAAGAATCTCTTTTACATCTTGGTTTCTGGGTTTCAAAGTAGCTGTTTAATTTATTTAAGTGGAATAGATTTGGGATTATTATAGATTTTTTGAAAGTAGAATGAGGGAAGCTCTGGTATAGTCTAGAGTATTGATGAAGTTAATTTATTTTCGTTTTGGACTTTGTATTAATATCAGTGTAAGGTGATGAATATTGACTAAGTTAAATTGTTTAGTTTTCGATCTTTTTATAGAATAGCTCCGCGAAAATTGCAAGGCACATTGATGCTGCAGAAAATGAGTGATAAATTCAGTTGTTTTATTGATTTAAACGTGAAACAAGTATTTCGTATGACAGAAAGCTGTGATTACATTGAAGTTCGTTGTAATTAATAAATTATACTCAGAGTGGTTTCACTGAACAGTTACAAGTGTCTGAATTTTATTTTCAACTCCTAACAGTGTTTCTTATATGACAATTAATGTGCTGCTTGTGTGATGATTTTGTTTGATGAAAAAATTGAAGAGTGTTGGGTAAAAATTTGTAATTATTAATTTGGGAAAATGTATAGTTGTTAATGTGAGAGGTATTTTTAAAGGTGATTTAATATTTATATCGTAGAAATGTTAACATTTTCCATGATACAGAACGCATTAATAACCGAGAACGCAGATGTGGCTATGAAATCTAAAATTAAATTTAGTTTATAACGAATAAAATTAATTTTAGAATGTAATTAATTTCTCAGTTAGCGAAACACTGAATTTGGTTACCGTTAGGTAAACAGATTTTTCAAACAGATTTATTATTTAAACGATATTAATATTGACAAGTTACATGGATATCATGAAAGCCAATTGCAATTTAGTTAATAAAAGCGGACAGTTGTAAATTTGTAGAATATTTGAAATAGATCAATAAACAATCATTTTCAAAACATTGTTTTCAACACACAACAAATTAAATATATTAAACAAGTACTTTGAAAGGAAAATTATTAAATGGTTACAAAGACGATCAGTCAATTAATTTATGGAACGTAAAATGCAGCTAAAATCTCTACTATATCCCTTCCCTAAAAATTTGACACATATTTACAAAAAAGTAAGAAACCACCATTTCAAGCGCTTCCACAGTTCAATTCTTCATAATACAAATATTTTTACATCAAATATTGTAGCTAACTTCGAACACATAATTCTTTCAAAAAAACTTCTCTAACTGCTAACCAATTGCAAAGTAAATTTTCAAAATTTAAGTAGAGAACAAAAAAGTTACGACTCTATTGATACAACTATTCTCACGTATTGCAGAAACAATGGAAAATTAATCCCGAAAACTAAGGAGCAATATCGTGCCACTTAAGTTTCTATGTCATACCTTTCGCAATTTATACGTTCTTGTAGTCGCTCCTAGGTACGTATCGAGATTGCGAACCGATACTTCCGGCTATATCTGTTCCCTAACTCTCGATATGTCAGCCAGAATCGAAGGCCCGTAAAATTATCGACAGTATCCGAGGAAATAAAGACGTCCCTCCAGGCGAGAGACGAAAGTTGGACCGAAAAGATTCCACGAATCTGCGACGTCAGCGGAATGTACGTAAAAGACGTTTTCATGGTGAATTGTGATTTTACATGTAAAGTCTTCACCGAGGTACGATCTGATTGTGTATATTTTATATTCCTCTTTTTAATGATTTTGATATTTTTACGTTCAACGAGACGCTCATCTTTGAAATTTTACATTTGCGAATTCACTTGACGATAAGCAATGCAATTCTTTTGTGGATCTTTTTTGTTATTTTTAAACCTTTGAATATATAAATTTAATAACTTTATTTATGATTTATTCTTGTGTGGGACTTATCGAAGGAGAATTCTATTGAATGGAAAATCTAATGGAAGGTACTAGTTATGAAATTGGAATATAAATGTTGGATATAGAGTAAAAGATAAGAATATAAGTATACAGATGAATCAAAATTGAAAGGGTTAATCTCGTCATACCTCACTCATACACACACATACACGCACTCAATCCTCATTCACTACGTAGAGAATATTATTTCGAGAGTGTTTAGTATTTTACGTTTTTGGAATAAACGAGGAACATAACATCACGGGAAATTGACAAATAAAAAAAAACAATATAAATGGGATTGTTCGGTCAGCCGATAATTGATTTATCTTCGAAAAACCGGTGGCAATGGCAACTGAATAAAAAAAATGCAGTTAAGCATCACCGATTTATTTTCAAACGTCATGGTTTAATACTTCGTGAACCATTTTTTTTAACGGAGAAGCTGTTTGTGATTGGATTGTTCCGTAATGCTATTGATTTTTATTAATCGTTCAACGTATTTGTCATATACTAATAATGACCACCAGCCTCGGATTTATTGCAATTTAATAATTGGAAACATTCTAATGTTAGAATAACTTAATGATCGATTTCATTACAAATTTAGAAAAGAACATTAACAAAAATTCTAATCATTCTTTACACATTTTATAACTTTTATAATCCTCATTAATCCTATATAAATTAAACAAATCAAAGTTTCTTCCTTATTTCCGAAATTAGAAATTCTTTATCAGTGTCTCTCAATTTTCTTATTTTCTCATTTCAAGACATCACTGAATAATCCTTATCAACAAACACAAATATTCAAAAATCCCAAAATTCCACAATCTTCCTTGATAATTGTTAAGAAATTCATAAAAATAATTTCAGTAGACAATTAAATTAACCGAGTACTTGTAACAGGACAAAAATCCAAGTGTCACAGCCGCGTGTACAATGCACGAAAACGTTAAATATCCAGGCATTTACAACTCGGTAAAATTGCTTTGTTAACGGTACACGAGAACCGCATAAAAAGCTCCGCAACGAAACTGCCAGTGGAGCATTTCATTTTACAGTTGAACGTCGCTACGTAGATAAAAACACAAATTTCCGAGACTTTTGATTGTGTTTCTAAGAGAGGAAGCGCTTCTCTCGAAATGCTTTTATATATGTTACACTGTTAGATTACTCGCTCGTGAATGTTTCAACGTTTAAAAAGCGCAACGTAAGCTGCAAAACCGCCGTTCGCTTGTCCGCAGATTAACTCCGTTGGGAGAGTCAGATGTCCAAAAATTACTGCTGCAACTTTGAACATGCAAATTGCTTTATTTAAATGTACTCTGCCAGTGTAAACTGAAAACTTCTTAACGAAGACACTTAAAGGATGTATTACCAAGTGAAATCAAAGGTACTCCCTAGAAAACAATTGCTTCTGTTCAAGTTATATTTCGTATTAGTATTCCTACGAATCTATTTTGCCCTTTTCCTTTCTTTATCTCATTTTTCTTTTCTTTTTCTGTGTTTTTTCCTCTTCTTTTTTTTGAAACACAGCATGAAATATTTTCCGTTACAGTTTCGAGGGTGACGGGAAATATTTGCTGGGTTTTTACGATTTCTACGAAACGTCGGAAATCCGATTTTATTTTCCTGGATATTTTATATTTCCATGTAAATTACGATATGAAATAGTTCCGTTTTATCGCGCCTCTGTGCTGTAGTACAAAATGTCCGCTGTTTAATCGAACTTCTTTCATTCGTTCGGAAGATATCTTTCATTATATTTCGTGAAATATACCCACGAGTTTTACGATAATGTTGCATCGAATTGCGATATTATATTACGAAATATTTCCTGCACTATACAATATACATTTACGAGCAATCCTACACTTATAGAACGTAGAGAATTGTTTCGGTGCAATAAAAATTTATGTACTATACAAGAAAGAAATATCCTATAAAATCATTCGTAAAAATGATGAGAGAATTTCAAGAGAATCGACGACACTTTTACGATGAATTCTTCTACTTTCTTTCACGGTCTTTATCTTTAACTGCTACGGTTATTCCGTCGAGGGTCTGGAATTGTACGTACGTTTTAAATTACCGAAGCTATGATTTATTAAATGATTGGATGCCTCAACCCTTCTCATTCTCCTAACACATTTTAATATTAACTGTTATTCTTAAGCGACAATCTCATTGATTACGAATCGAAAGCAGTGTGTTTTAAGCGAAATAGTAACAAATATTGAAGCCGACAATAAAAGACAGGAAATTGCTACGGTCGTTTGATCTGTAATCTTGTGGGCTACAAATAACCAAGTCTATGGTATACTAAATATTAATTTAAGAGACATCTGTTAGGTGAGATATGGATTTGAAGTTCCATCTTTTAATTAAAAAATTCTACCCTCTCTCTCATCACAAGCCAAATTCTTCCTCTTCACTTTGAATGATATTCGTAAACACTTTATAGTAATCTTTATACATCGAGGTCTGGATTTGGATTTCATCGGAAATAACATCGATGCCAAAAATAATACTTAAGTGATCTCGATACCAGAACCAGGTGTTCGGGGTGAAAATCGATCACGTCGATGGAAGTTCGAGCGATAAAATTCGAACGTGCGTCAATCGGTGCCAAATTTAGGCTTCGCTCCGCCCGTAAGTCGTTCCAGCTATATTCGTTTCAACTATATATATAAGAGATTTACTTGGAAAGATCGCAACAAATGCTTTCAGTTAAGTAAATGTGATCGCAATCCTAAAATTCTGTACTATGACATGCTCCTCAGCAAAAGTGTCCATCTTCATTCCTTTTTCGGTCTCACGAACCTCACGTAAACACTGATGGTTCCAAAATCATTTTATTAGCGTCGATCAAAAGCCAATGCTCCAACGAATACAAAGAAACAGGCCTCATAATGATCAGCTCAAAAACAAGCGAGATATTTAACTTCAAATTCGAGGAACTCAAATTTTTGGGTGACCTCGGCGAGGGGCCTGGACGGTCAGGGGAGCGAAGTAGGCTATAGTTTGAAAATTCATAACTTGGCTCCTGGTGATCGTAACGGGGTGTTCTTGGGATCGTTTTAATCGTGAAAGTGTCTACTTTACCGTGCTTCAAGCGAAAGATCCGATCTATATTCGTTTAATTGTGAGGCTCATTATCCCGTCACGGGAGCCTCACGCAAAAACTCGTCTTTAGAAAATTATTTTATTGACGTTAATCGAAAGGCAAGACTCCAAGGAAGACGTAGAAAAAAGTTTCATAACGATCTGACTAGAAATGGCTGAGATATTTAATCTCAAAGTCGAAGAAGTCAGATTTCTCGGAGGCGCTGATGAACGGTCCGGGCGACCCGGCGAGCAGGTAGGGTCAAAGTTCGAAAAATCGTATCTTCGCTTCTGGGGGTCGTAGAGATATGATTTTTTTTTCATTTCAATCGTGAAAGTGTCCACTTTAACGTGCTTCCATCGAAGAGATCCGATCTTGATTCGTTTAAGTGCCAGGCTCATTTTTCCGACAAGAGAACCTCACGCAAAAACTTATCATTTTAAAATGGTTCCATTGACGTCGATCGAAAGCCAGAACTCCAAGAAAGATGTAGAAACAAACCTCATACCGATCGGCCCAAAAATAGCGGAGATATTTAAGTTCAAAGTCGAGGAAGTCAAATTTTTGAGTAACTTCGGCGAGGGGACTGAGTGGACAGGGGAGCGGAGTGGGCTATACTTTGAAAATTCGTAATTTGGCATCTGGTTGTCGTAACGGGATGATTTTTTCTTCATTCGAGTCGTGAAAGTATTTCCTTTGACGCGCTCCTGGGTAGAAATTTCGATCTTCATTGGTTTGAGTACAGAGTTGATTTAATTGCAGTCCTCAAAACAGCTCAAACTTAACACTAGAACTACCGGCGTCAAATCCAACATATTTTAATAAATTAAATAAATACTCTGAAAAAGGGAGTATCAAGCGGCGGAAAATTTGTTCGATTGGGTGATATATGTTTAGTGATATAGACGTAGAATATTTATTCTATGACTCTTCTACAAACTTGGAGAATTTTTTGAAAAAATTGTGTACCAGTCATTTAGACTGGTTTGGTAGTTCTAGTGTTAATCCGATTTGATCAAACACAAAATCGATTCATTTTGATAGAGTATCCGACGAGTCCACATTCAGCCCACTTGAACTGCCTCGAATTTGCATGGAATCTCTTTAAATACAGAGCCATATATTTTAGAAAATACCGACATGTATTCCAAACCAATGCATCGGTTGTCATTAGCTCTCGAAGTGCAATATATCTTTCTGGTTCTGGCATTATCGTTCCAACAAGCTACAGTAACAATCGAAAAGTCCATCGGGATACTGAAAGAGGGTTACGCAACCGCCAATGAGAATCGCTGGAAGTGCGTATCGAGTCTGCGGCTAACCGCGTTGCACGGCATTGCCGTCCCATAGATAGCGATGGTAACTTGAATCTGAATATGTGGTGGTCCCCAGTGCCACGACATTTAATCGCATCTCTGGCTGTGCATGCGCATAATCATTTTGCTCGTGCGTGTGTGCACGCGTAAGTAGATAGCTGCGATGCATCGTATTAATCCTATTGTGGTGCAAACGGACGGAGGGAGAGACACTGTCAGTCTCTCATGTCCACGTGGATCTCGAGCCGTGACGAAAGACGAAGATTTGTGCCTCGGTGTTCTCACTGCAGCGAATAATGCATAGTTTTGTCATCTTTTTTTTCCGAGATGACGTCGTACATGTTGAGAATGTAATTTATGTTCGACATATTAGAATTTGGTTTGGCAATAGAATTTTATGTAAATAATTTTCTCCCGTGACAGATGAAGGCTTTATTCGTGCACTGTGGCAGATTATTGGTGGTTGTCTTTTGGTATTTTTTGGCAACTTTCTATTGGAAATAGAACCTTGAAATTTCATGTATCCCCTATGTATTGATCCCCTTCTTCGATGCTACACAAAGTTATGCGTAATAATATTTTAGAATTTTGAGTGGTATGTTGTTTTTTTCATGTTTGTTCCTTTCTAAAATCATTTAATCGAAAATTCTTCTCCTCTGGATTTCATAGAATTACTTGCAATTGTATAACATGCACAAAGGTACGTGCACTACTTTGAGCCGTGCTTAATCACCCCGGCGTTTATCCAGTCACGTTGAAACCAACGATAAATATATCCTCAAACAGCGAAATAATTTAACCTGAATTAATGTTTTATTCAAATCCAAAAAACTCTCATCAGTTATTCTATTTAAAAATTCAAAGGATAGCTAAAAACCAAAAATAACAACAAAGTAATTATCGACATTTTTTCTTTACTACTTCTCGAATCATTTCAATTTCTCGCGTTACTCGACTTACAATTAGTATTTTAACACTAGAACTACCAAACCAGTCAAAATGACTGGTACACAATTTTTTCAAAAAATTCTCCAAGTTTACTTAAGAGACATAGAATAAATATTCTACGTCTATATCAATAAACATACATCACCCAATCGATCAAATTTTCCGCCGCTTGATTCTCGCTTTTTCAAAGTACTTATTTAATTTATTTAAATATGTTAGATTTGAAGCCGGTAGTTCTAGTGTTAATATACCATCGTAATAATTTTGAACAACTCCTCTTGCTTAATATATTTTTTAAAGCAGATAGAACTTACACGCAAACATTTTTCTCTCAACTACTGCACAATCTAAGAGTTCCACCCCTTTTAAATTAAAACTACCTACAGATAAGATTAACTAGATACAATAAATAAAATCAGATTCACTCACTAAGGTTTTCAAAATACAATCAATATGGAATGCAGCCCGAAGCCCTCAATGAATCAATTACTCATTAACACTCGATTTACCGGCGTGAAATCTATTATGTTTAAATGTGTTAAATATGTACCTTAAAGCAAGGAAAATTAAGACGTGGAAAAGATGATAGATTGGGTAATTTATGATTTATACGTCTACGGCTCTCTCACAGCCCCGTAGAATTTTTGGAAAAAATTGTGTACCAGTCATTTTGACTGGCTTGGTAAATCTAGTGTTAAAAATTCCAAAACTCACCCCATTCTCCCATACCTCACATTTCTCTACTACCAATGCCTATCAATTAAAAATCCCTCAATCCAAACGCCACCATAACAAATCCATCCTATCCGCTCACCGAATGAAACTCCGTCATTTTCACAGCTCCCTATCTCGTCACTTATCACCATATAAACCTCGTCTCAAACAATTTAACGTTCACCGTTCACGAACAAAGCTCGCATCACATTACGGTGCAACCACTGTTGCACTCAGCAGCAAGAGGGTAAGGTGCAAAGAAGAGAAGAAAAAAAAATACAAGGAGCTCATGCAGGAAAGGCAACAATGGTGATACATATCCAATTAGCGAGTACGGAACACTCCAGTTGGAATAACGAGCCACTGAAAGAAAATGAATGTCTTGAAGGGGGAGGAATCACCTTGGTGGACGAGAAGGTACAATGTGTCGTGTCGAAACGTTATTGCCGCGACTCTCCAGAGAGTCAAAACGATAAGGACACCGTTGGATGGTTACGTGACATTTGAGGATTGACATTAAACCGAGGGAGCTCGTAGCTCGCGCCGACGACTCCGACATTTCGTTAATGCCACGGCTGCCCACCTTGGGAGGGTGCTTTTTACGAGAAAATCCGCTGGTTTTAGAGAACTCGCGTATTCGAGCGGACCTCGATCCTTGATGCATAAAGCCTTGTAACTGCCCGGAGAGACGGTGAGAGGAGACAGGGAGACTTCTCCCTGGAGTATATTTTCAAGGAAATATCCTACGGCTCTTCGTGTCTAAGGACGATCGATGCTCTTCGTTTTTAGGGTGCTTTGTTCCATCGATCTTACCTTGTTTCAGTTTTAATCTGTTCTGAATTCAATGGTGGTTTTTCTTTTTGGGGTGAATTTTGTAAATTGAATTGATCCGTTTATTGTTAGTTATAATTGGTGGTGATTTTTGTAGGGTGTGACCGATATTAGAAGAGTGAGAGATAGGAGGAGAAAGAAAAATGAAGAGAAACGACGTTGAACGAAAACATTCGATTTGTCCTATTTTCAATATGCACATTTTTGTTACTAGTGTTGAGTTTATTGTAACATATTGTATCATTTATATTCAATCAAGTGTCATGACATTATACAGATTCATCAATTATTATTTACCTTAATACTACAATTTTTTAAAAAGGGGTGGTTGTGTAGGTCAATTGTTGGTTGCATGTTATATTGGTTAATTTTGTGATACAGTTAGTGTTTTTGTTAAAATGAATTGTAAAATTGGAATTGATAAAGAAGAATTGTGGGGTTGAAGAAGAGGGTTATGATTATTACGAGAATAGAGTCTCAAAAATTAACCCGTTGCGGACTAACGACGCATATACGCGGTCTGAGAAAAAATTTAATTATAGTTTATCGTCGTATGTATACACAGTTAAAATTGAAAAATTCCATTGCACCCGATAAGATATGATTAAAAATAGAGTAATTTATAATTTATATAGATTAGTAGCCGAAATTTCTGATAAGAAGGTGGTTTTGGACAATCAAGTAAATGATTATCCGTCAATATCCGAAAATGTCTCCGTCCGCAAAGGGTTAAATTAGTGGAACAACCGACACCCTATGGTTCTGTCCTGTAATAATATAAATTATAGCAGTACACCATAAAATTTCTCGATTCCAGCTAAAAATTTAAAAATGTATAAGAGCTCTAAAATCTTTAATTTACTAATAATTGTTATTCCACCTATTAATTCGACTAACAGGCACACAGATAAATTTCTATTTAAAATACAGATAATATTTATATGACATGAAATAAAAAAGGGCTACTTTGTCTTTTTTTTTAACTTTTATCCACGCACCGTTGAACTCGAGTATTGCACCTCTGCGTCCTCTCCCTGTCAGGGACCACCGGTTCATCGAGGATACTCGTATTCAGGGTTGAAAGTTCCAGAGGAAATGATTACCAATCTAGGCGAGTGTCACATGGCGTGAAATTTTATCGACGTAATATTAGTCCCCATGACAGGTTTATAACGCGAGTGCGTGCAAGCCCGTGATACGAGCCGGACGAGGATTTTAGATTCGTCGACGACGACGTGAAAAACGTTATTGGACTTTCATCATTTTTTATGGTGTACCGTGTAACTTTCGCTATGAAATTTGAATTCTTGATCGTCACGCGACAGGGGTTCAATTACGATCGGTAAAAAGACATTTAGTTTTGAATTCTAACAGTTAAAGTTCCAATTGTGATTAGTCAAAAGAAATATTTTTATAAATTTAAACTTATTATGCATTCATTTTTTAATCGTTGGTTTATTAAGAATTTTATAAAACATTGATTCTTTTTGTGTAATTTATTATGTTTTGTTGGAGAGTTTTCATTTTTGCGATACTACGTGAATTTGCGAAAAAAATACTTTTTCAGAAATTAAAAATAATTGTACAACAATTTCCGAGCCGTTGGATTGCACAGAATTTCATAAAGTACTAATTTGCATAGAGTACATCATGTAATTTTGTTCGTGGAATTTTAATTTTCAGGATATGATTGACATTTAAATATGAAAAAGAGATTTACTGAAAAATGCGAAGTATTTTTGCACAATTTTATAACTGAATTGAATCACTGGGAATTCTGTGGGATATTAATAAATCTTTTTTTAAGGTAATACATTTATACTTCTTCCTGCAGTATATCTTTAATGTATTGCTATCGCGTGTTCAGTGGCAATGGAGGTTTTGCGGTTATTAAGCGAATTGTATTCATCGAATAACGAGGCTTTAAATTGTTCTTGATACGAGCGATTAAATGGGTAGATAATTAGCGTTACTTATCTCTCAATTTGAAATAAATACTCTCATTATTACTATCGCACGATTTACTTTGTAGTCGTATAAAAAGTAATCAACAGGTGATCACGACATTCTTCAGTAATTATCGCGAAACTGAATCGCGGAACTAATTTATTCGGCCATTTAAAGACACTCACCATAACTGCTGGTCAAATGATGTTCAACGATATACATGTTATATTTTCACTGACGTATTAAGTCGCTCGTGCAATTATTTTCAGCAAAAACTGCTTTACATATCGGAAAGTAAATTAATAATTATGTATGTATACAAATTATAACATAATTAAGTTCTAAATAGATATTCGCTTATAGGGGATGAATTCATCCGGACAATTCATTTATCAAATCTCTTATCAATAAATGGGAATCAATTTGGCAATATTTTCTAATTATGAATACTTATATTTGGCTAAAGATATCAAAATTATTTGAGGATTTCTATTAGATCTATGTCCCTATTAATTTAATTACAATTTTGACATACAAAGTATTGTACTATACCTACAATTTCCACCATAATCCTTCAAAAACAGCTATCAAATATTATCAAACACCAAATTAATTTTAATTATCCAACGCTAAGCAACAATACCTCACCCTCCAAACACCTAATGACCAACCCTTATCGTGTTACACCAAAGCATAACCAACCTTCTACAATTACCATCAAAAAATCATTATCAAATTCCACCACAAAATAAATTCTCGTAAAATACCACTGAGCAAGAAACAATTCCAAAACATTTCTTCCATTCCACCATTACTACTCTTTCGTCCCCGTCGAGAGCACAGCAACAAACAAAAACAATTAATTTACCAAAGAATCAAAAAGCATTATTCACCGTCGTATACCCGCAAAAAGCACGAACACCATGCGAAACTTCGCAGAAAAGCAACCTATCCGACTCTCCCCGTTGCACAATGCGTCTCTTTGTTCAACTTGAAACCGAAGGAATTAACGAAATCGCAGGAAACGTTGAAAATCAAAAGACGGCAAAACACGCGTACAGCTTACACCGGATTTTCAGGTTTCGTCCATGGATATAGGGACACACGTTGCCCTCCCACCGAATAAAATACGTGATCTAACTTAATCCTTGGAATAAGTATACTCGAACAAGTATACGAGACGTGAGGTATACCAGGAGAAGCAACGGGTACCCAGGAACGAATGGATGGTTCATGTATGTATGTACTATCGTGGAATATTGAAAATCGATTAGGATATCGGGCTCTTCCAAATAAATATGTTGGTGCGCCCTATCTACCATGGCCTTCCGCTTCCAAGCCTCTTCCCCTCCCATAGAGTTCCGTTGACCCCGGCGTGCTATTCTTTTCCTCCTACGAGCACGTCTTCGTGCACGAATCGCGTGCGATGCGCAAGAGCGACGACCTTTTTTTCGAGGAAAATTGCACCGGCGATGCGTTTGCTGGGTGGATGAAGAGTTGCGATATTAAGGAAGGTTGTTCTTTTATTTTGGTAGACGGATGAGCTTGGTGTATTAACGTATCAACGGATGGAGACGCAAATGTATGGTGGTTGTTGAGGGATGGTGGAGTATTGGTGATGTAATTGGTTTTGTTTTTTTGTTTAACCCATTCGAGACCGTGCATTTTTCTGGAGACTATACAGAAAGACCGATAACTTTTGGCTTTATATGTACCACTTCTTGTATTTCTAATGATCGTGGCTTTGGGTCACCTACTTTAGGGTCGAAATTGAACCAAATACCAAATGTAATGTTTACATATTTGTAAGATATCTTTTATTTTAAGCTAGTCTTATTTCGAGGGCTGTTTTTTCTATAATGACTGATAATTGCAATTCAAGATAATTGCACACACGGTGTGCAGTCGGTCTTTTTGGATCGGAAATGCATTGCACACACGGTGTGCAATTGGTCTCGAATGGGTTAAGTGTCAGAATTTTAAATAGGAGGTATTTGGTTAGATTGGTTTTAAATTAAGGTACATAGGTTGTGTGGTTGAAATTAACACTCGATTTGACGGGGTAAATGTGTTATAGTTGGATCTGTTAACACTAGAACTACCAAGCAAGTCAAAATAACTCACTCTCAATTTTTTTTCAAAGTTCTCCATGTTTATGGGATAGTCACAGAGTAGATATTCTATGTTGATCTTATAAAATACAGAATACCGAATCGATCATCTTTTTAACCTCTTGGTTTTTGTTTTTCAAAATTACGTATTTAATATATTGAAATATAGTAGATTTAACGCCGGTAGTTCTAGTGTTAACACTAAACCTACCAAGGCGGTCAAAAGACCGATTCCAAAATATTTTCTAAAAATTATCTAAATTCATAGAGTAGCCATGAAGTAAATATTCCACTTCTATCTTACAAAAGCAAAATGAGTTAATTAATTATCTTCTTTATCTCGCCACTTCTCCTTGTGTAAGGTCGTTATTGAGTATATTTAGATTTTAGTAGATATAACGTCGGTAGGTTTAGTGTTAAATAAGTGTTGTGAAAAAATGGATCGCATGGCGGTGGAGATGAGTGGTTAAGTAAATTGTGTCGTGAAATATTTATTGTACTACTTTTTTATAAAATTGAGTCAGTTTGAGAACTTCCGTAGGTCTAGTGTCAAATGAGGGTGATAATTAAGTATAATATTTAATCAGGAAATGGAACCCATTTCTGAATGCTGCAGAGATTTTTTTAATTATCGAATATTAGTATTTTTAATGAATTGTAGTTTGATGATAGCTAGAACTGCTGTTTTGTAAACTTATAAAATGATTTGGACGTTTGATTAGCATGATTAGAAAATTAGAGCCAGCTGTAATTCGTGTAATTGCCTCACTTTACAAGTTGAATGACGAAACCACGAAGCTAATAGTGCATCGTTGAAGATTCAAAGATCAGATTCAGCCTCAAAAATGAGCTGCTACATTTGTAGCCTAATTTTGAATCGGTGCACGTTCGGAAAACTCTTCGGAGGCTTTAAACGAACGATCGTCGTTCGTCTATTTGCACGAATGAAGATTTAGACTGCGTTTCGCTAAACAGGCGTGTCGTGAATAAATATTGGATTACCACGATGACGTATTTCCCTGTAGAAATTGAAAATCACTGATACGTACGAGTGGAACGTGTGGAACCCGCTTTCCATCGAGCATTTCTGCCGCCATAGCTATGAAACCAACGATCCGATCAATTGTTAATTAACAATTTAAATTTCCCAGATAGATTATTAATTTGAATTCGTCGAATTATTAATTAATTGTATCGAGAAAATTCGTCGGCAGAAATTCGCAATTTCACTTATTACGGTGGTAATTATCGATTACTATTCTCACCCATAAATCCAGTTACATCTGCAAACTTTTTAATGCTGGAGAAACGATTTTAATTTAACGCTCGTCGGCGAATAAAAATTTTGGTCGAGAATTAATTATTGCTAATTTAAAAAGTATTATTCCTCGTTTTCGAAGTTCTAGGTTTTTAACTTGCAAATGAATTTTTTTTTATGCACTGCAGACGAGTTTGTAGATTGAGTTTTATTAAATATATTAATTCTGTGTGCTGGTTGCTACTTTGCAAAATTAGTAGTTTTAAGCTTATTAATTTGACGTGGAGTATAACATATTTTTTAAGTTTAATTATTATGTGTAGACTTTGTACATTTTTCACAACTGAATTTGTTAAATGGCAGTAAGTTTAGTAAAATATATTAACAGATACTTTCTACAAATCCAAACTTTTGCAATCTTAAAAATACATTCCTCAACTTCTATGATTTTAGTTAGTAACTGAATTTTCGATTAAAAACGATTAAGTTCATTTAAAGGCGTTATTTCTACGTCTTAATTAAAGTTTCACTAGAACATTCATCTAAAATTTAATTTATCTCAATTTTTCAACCAAGAAAGGTAAAAAAAAAATCGTTAAAAAATGTACAATTAAATTTACTAGCTAACTCAATATAAAAAGTTCAAGTACGATTAAAAGTTTCACGCAACCAGCAAGTATTCCAAACTACATAATTTTCCATCTTCAACGGTCTAAAAAAAATTGAAAAAAATTGCCAGTTCAAATTTATTAGCCAGGACCAGCCGAAGGTACTAATTTCACGTACTATCAGACATTTGGTACATTTACTAAAGAACGAAGAAGACAAACCGCCCCAGGGGTAAACACCGGCGCGTTCTCCAACGCGAACTTCCTTAATAATTTTTAAACCCATTATTTTCTTGCGTGTTTAATGGGACATACACGTCACACGTATACGAGTTAACGTCTATCAGGAAATTCGTGTTCTAGTTTTACTGTCCACTGGGGCAAACTTGCTCGACGAGAGTCTCGTTTATGCGACAACACATCTATTCAACGCAGAAATCAATTCTGTGTGCGTTTCGAGATACGAATTAAATTGATTCAGCCGCTCAACGGTGTACATTATGATTGTCCCCAAAGGCGATCAATAACCATAGAATCCATTAACAATTATGATGCATTATTTCAATAAAAAAAAATTGAAATTCAAACTTGACATCAATTAATTCAAGAGCAGATAACAGATAAGTAATAACATAGAGAAAATGTTCTATAAATATCTTCAGAATCCATTAACAATTATGATGCATTATTTCAATAAAAAAATTGAAATTCAAACTTGACATCAATTAATTCAAGAGCAAACAACAGATGAGTAGTAACAGAGAGAAAATGTTCTACAAATATCTTCATAGTACAGAGGTTTACTAAGCTCCTCAAATTATAAAAAATACCTTTTAATTTCACTGCAGAATTATTTATATTTCTACGAAGAAGACATTTCGGAAAGGAAATAATTATGTTGAAATAAATCACGAGCTCCTTCTTATCTTGAAAAGTAGAATTACAATTTTATAAAATCATGTGCATTTCTACCTTCATTTTAGTACAAATATTATTTTTATGAATAAAATGAAATAAAAATTGAATAAATAATAATTCACGTGAAGTATTACGTTGTAAAACCGCGTTTATTGCTGGCACGCGTGTGGAAAAGGGGGTAACAAATTCCACGACATTTACAGCGAGTGATTTAGTAGAACTGGGGAATAAGAGAGTCGAGTAGCAGCTTTTGCAGCCTCCTGTAAATTCCCCTAATGAAAGTCTCTCGGGGACTTTCCTCCAGGATCGTATTAAACCTGGAACACTGCTAGACGACCTTGGAGTCTGCCATAGCGAGACATCAGGCTTTTCCGCTTTCCGCCAGAGATCCTCGTGGTTGCAGCATTTTATTAAACATCTACCTCGACTTTTTGGAAAAAATATCCTTCCTTCCTTCCTCTTTCATCAGTCTCTCGCGTTTCACCGTTTTCTTACCAATTTAATCTTACAAACTTGACGGCCTTGCATCTGATTTTTGAATTAAATTATATAGCATCGCATTGGAGTTTCGCTGATTGATTATTTTTATGATTTTACAACATACGAAAGACTTCGTTAAAAGTGATATTAAAAAGAAGATTCTGAATTTTTGAAATTTTCTCCAATGGAAATCACTCGATGTAATTTTGATTTGATAGTTATTATCTGTTTTAAAGATATTCTTTGATTGTGTCCATTTCTAGTCTGATACTAATCTTTAATCGCTTAGTACAATTATATGTTCAAACTATTAATTTAGCTGCATTGTAAATTTTAGCTGAATTAATGGATTGCAGGAAATTAACAGAATATCTGAATATAACGAATATAATCCTCAATTGTCACGGTAGGTATTTCCCGAACATTCAGTAAAACTTTCCAAATCCATTGTTAATCAGAGATAATATTATCAAAGCTCTATATTTTTATCATCCGCCATTTCATCATCATTCTACGCCATTTACCCATGAACTTATCAAACTCGAAAGGATACCATGAGTAAAATTTCACCCAAATTAAAACCAGGAAAAGAGGATTACAAAATCTGCTAACAAAATCTCTTAATTGCATTCTTCCACCCATTTCATTTCTAAAATATCTCACAATAAACTAATCCAAAATTTCTATCACGACATTAAACCAATTACTCCCATAAAACTATCCAGATTAAAAAAACAAATACCAAGTCCAATAAGTCACCCGCGACAATTCCCATTCCCACCGAGTAATTCACTTTTCGTAGGATAACAGCAACAAAAAAAAAGGAGAGGAAGAAAAAGACGAATTCGTACTGCAGAGGCTTTAAAAAACAGCAAGAGGTAATCGAATAGCCGAGGCTCTCGCAGATCGTAACGAAACCCCTCATCGACAAAGCTGTTAATACACAAACAACGTAGCAACGGCAATTTCCTTCTCATTTCTTCTCTTCCTCCGAGACAAAACAAGTACGGTGGGGTCAGAGAGAAGAAAGCGAATAAGGAGAGAGTCGTCGAAAGAGGGAAAGAAAGAAGGTGTCAGGAGCAAATGGAAGTAGAGGGACAGTTGAAAAGTGATAGACTATTAGGCGAGAAAACACGCGGAAAAGACGCGATGGGAAGGGAATCGAAGGGAAAGAGGGTTGGAGAAGAGAAATAGGGAGCTAATCGATACGACCTGTGCACGAGTAGGTATGGGTCAGAGTGAACGAACTTGCTCGACCCTGCAAAATATTATTACCCGCCCCAATGAATCCGATCAGTTTCCGACATTGCATAAGCCGTCACCGACAGACCGAGGGGGAGACAAGGGAAATAGATGAATAGATAAAGGAACATACAGATACAACGATGGGGTTATTAATAGGTAAAGATAATAAATAGGTAAAGAACCGAGAGCCATGGTGGAGTTGGTCTGCGTTGTCCGACGAATGACGATCGTTTTTGGGTCCTTGGAGAAAAGGGATGGGGGTGGCTACGTTCAGATAGGCTTGAAACGTGAAAATATAATTGGAAGTAATATTAGAATTTGTAGAAATTTAGAATTTCATGTGGGCAAATTTTGTGATAGTACTTTACCTTGGGTATGTCTGATGACAATGTTTTGTGAAATTTGAAAATTGTTGAGGTATTAATGAGATTTAATTAACCTGTGTTTTTTATAATTAATATCGGGAAGTAATTTTGATTTTGGAATTTAAGAGGTCGTCTGTAGTTTGAGTAATGTGTCTTGCAATATGTGTGTTATTATTATCGAAGAAAATAATTATTATGGAAGAACAAATATGAATTTTTAATGGATGATTAGCAGATGAATGTTCGGTTACATTGTACTTTCAGAGGTCATTCTAATGGAGATAATAACTCTACAAATTATGTCTTTACCCTAGAAATATATACCAATTTCTAATTATTCACAGTGATACCATTGTGTCGAGTCATTAGTCCTCAGCGACGAACAACGCGCCATCCAATTTTCTCTCTCAATTTATATTCATAATTTTTATTTACGTTATGGCATAGAGGTGTTTCCCCCGACGTTGAAACTTTCATAGGAACTTCTCGAATCCTTCTTTTATTTTCCTTCATTTTCCTCGGTTACTTTAAATCGACGATGCGCATCACGTCCCCTACGAACTTCACGCAAACTGTCAAAAGTTGTTACGCGTCACGCAGCTACTTTAGATATACTAGGTGTCTCTTGAAGAAAATCCCAAGGTTTTTAACGTTTCGACGTCATTTCGAAGCCATTGAAGATCCATAAACTATACTTTCCCATTGACGAATAATTATATGATATTAGAGAGTTAATTTGCAGATCCTTGTTGACAGGTTCAACCGTCATTGACGTGTCCTTTTTGACCTTCGAGGCATCGAATTTAAATGAGACGTTGCAGATGTTCGTTCGTGAAAAAAACAAGGTACATATTATGGCGGTGTGATGTCATTTTCGTGTTCGTTCCTCTGTCATTTTCGTTAACGACGGTAGTTTATTCCTTGCGTGTTTTCAGGATGAGTGTATCTCTTTATATTCTTTTTGGGTTGAAATGGAAAATGAGAGGCTATAAACGACAGGATTCTATTAAAATTGCTAATATTGAGATTAATTTCGGGGCATTTGCAACATGTGAAAAATATGTGCATTCTTGCTACTGCTTTAAATGCATTGTCTTTGATATTGAATCATTTTTTATAAGAATTATTATTAGAATGAATTGCAAGAAATTCTCTTTGCTTTATTAAAGAAACATATACCAAATTGCTGCTTCCAAAACTACTTTGCAGGACTTCAAAGAAACTACTGTGACATCTCTATTCTTTATCATATTAAGAATTACTTAAGTGATTTTTAAAATTCCTATTTGTGTCAATTAACAAATGTATAATCACAATAAGCAAATTGCAATTACCATATTTTCATCAATTTAAGGAAAAATGTTTAACTCCGCCGCCATCTTCCTAACTCTTTACCTCATCCAAAAAGACAATTCTAAATATTTCCTGCAAGTGCTTCACACAAACAAATCACTCGATAATTCGAGGATGAACAAACAATATTATACACTCCTTTCATTACCAAAAAGCTAACCCTCTTTCTCTACATGCTTCACAATATCCTCCGACATACACTACTCAAAACATCACAACGAAATATTTATAAGATCCTCCCCAAAAAATTCATCCCCTTTCTCTCCTTACTTCTTCATTTTCTAAGAAAGCCAGCCACCGAAGATTACAAAAGTCAAATAAAATTCTCGGTGGATAATACAATGAAAAAAAAGAGAAAAGAAAAATATATCAATCCCCTAATTTCTGGGTCGATTCGATGCAACATTGCTGCCGGTTATTTCCTCCCAGTTTTCTGACTCGAGGCTTGTCCTTTGTGCCCTCGCAGGCAGCTTATATTCCGTCCTTATATTTCCAAGTTCGTGGATGTAATACGGTCGAGATTGAAGCTGACTGCTGACAGGACATCCTTTGTTCCTGAACGCCCGGTATATGCGCGCATCAGCCAGCTGCGAGGCTCATTGTTTTCGGAAACATGCCAGGAATACGGACATGAAACCCACGCGTTTATTTGAAATTTATGTCTATATAGGTTTATGGTTTACGTAGTTTACATGGAACTGTAATGTTTGTTTAATTATCGCGTCCCTTTTCGCGCTGTTTCCCCTGTGATCCTTTACTCTACTGCTTTTTTTCTACAACGCGCACTCTGTCTTTGTCTCTTTGAGGTCGACGCAGCGCTTTGGTGCTTTCGATGTAAATATTTCGGCTTTGTATATTTCGTTGTTACCGTTTGCCAATGAAATTATGGTGAATGGTTTGTTGTTATTTGAAATATTTAAGTGGACGATGGGATGAGACTTTACACTTGTTACTACTTTCTATTAGGAAAAACGATATTGGAAATGTGAGAATAGGTGATTGATGTGCTAGCTGTTTAATGGTGCTTTAGGAGTTGTTAATGTTTGCGAGTTTCAATTAAAATTGATACATTGATTAATGGGGAATGTGAATGTGACGAAGGTAACGTTAAATTGAAATTTGCTCAATGAATGGGCAGCGTTGTATGGATGAGGTTCTCTTTTAGAAATCTCTATTGCACTAATTGCAGACTGAATCCTAAATCAGTATCTAATACTTGGGATTTCCCGTATTAATGATAGAAGTTCATTTTAGATGTACAATTTCTAATCAAAGATTCTAAATATTCTATAATAAAATTGATATTTTACAAACTTACGCCATGAAATCTCAAATAACGAATTCTCAAATTACTCTAAAATCGTCATTGCCGGATAACAGAATCCTAGAAACTTGGAGCAAGTAAAAATTTTACCAAAGTCACTTTAATCGTTTTCGGCATCGCTATTTCGATCTTCCCCTATAAAAGAAACCTAGAAACTTAGACCAAGTAAAAATTTCACCAAAGTCACTTTAATCGTTTTCGGCATCGTTATTTCGATCTTTCCCTATAAAAGAAACCTAGAAACTTGGAGCAAGTAAAAATTTCACCAAAGTCACCTTAATCGTTTTCGGCATCGTTATTCCGGTCTCCTCGTCTACCATGGAAAAGAGTGGGCTGACTTTGATCGGTGATATGTAGTCAGTCTGATGTCGCGCAGTGAAGGCGAGGAAGATCAGGGCGAATGGACCACCATGGTTCGCCCCTAGGAGACTCTTCAATTTTACGAAGAACGCCGGAAGTATATCACTCAGCGGCTCAGACATATTGACACTTTGCGCCCGACGGGCTTGAGGTACGGCATGCCTTATTAAACTCCCGGCTAAATTATGGCAGCCACTACCGTCGCCACCACGGCGCACTCATACTCTTCGCAGTCTCATCGTCGCCTTTATCTACGACTTAGCATTACCGAGTGCTGCAATGTCGCGAATTAGAGCGGATTTGTTTTTAAGCTTTTTCGCATGACGATTGTTCAATGGTCGACGGAATCGGAGGTTGATCATTTAACTCCCTGTTCTATGATTTTCTTTCCAATTGGGTGCACCATAAATTCAGAATTAAATTGTTGAAATAAAAATTTAACATTTTTGTGTACTATTGATGTGTTTAATGTTACGACCAGACTGCGGATTTTTATGCATTTATGACAAATTAAATACGGCTAAAATATACAAAAAGGACATAATATAAAAATATATCTAAAATATCCAAAGTATGGTATTTGTTGTAATATTTATTGAGTGCAATAAATCTCTAGATAGGTTTTCCTGTCTCACTTGCAGTTGTGAAACTCGAAATTTGTATAAACATCTTCAGTCTAGTTATGACTTTGAGAAAAATTCAAAGTTTCCTATTCCTAGTGTCTGGATTGGGTCAAATCATAGATTCAATGGAATGAATATTTGATTTTTTTGTATTGTTAATTTACCCTATATAGTACGACCCCCTTGTAGATCTAGTGTTAATGGGAATGTTTTAGACATCACGTTTTAGAACAAACCATTCCCAGTTCTCCATCAGATTCCACCAAATGGTTTTGTACTAATCTCCAAAAACCATTTTTCAAGAGCCGTTTGAAAAGTTTTATTGGAATATACATATGCAAAATTCCTCAACTACATTTAATTCTTCGCGTTCACCCCAATTTTTCCTCCCGTTCTCATTGCAACAGAACAGAGTCGTTTCTTCTCGTTCCGACAAAAATTCCACGGCAGCCCATTAATTTTAACAGCGGATCGCTTTACCGCTCGCACGTAGCTCTAGCACAAAAGTAGGAAAGTTTCGCGAACGCATTAATATTAACTACGTTTCGCGGGCGTAAGGGGGGTGGTAGAGGGAGGAACTTAATAGCCGCCACCATTAACGAACGATTCGTAATTGTCGTGCACGTCGTTCGCGCGAGTTTCCGGCATTAACGTTTATTTATAATACCCGCAGAATCGACAGAACCGGAACGCCGATGAATTTCAAGCACCACGTCTGCCGGCGAAGCCTCGTTAACCATAGATCCTGTCCACGAAAGCGTTCGCTTCCAAGTTCAGCCTGCGGGTTTACCTGCCTTTCTTTTCCTCTATCTTGTTGCCCTTCTGTCACTATTCCTGGTCTACCTTGTTTCTATCCGTGTCTTTTTTTATTTTTCCCACTACGCCCCTTTCTATCTCTGGCTCTATCATTTACTACCCGTCTTTTGTAGCTCTGTATCTGTTTTTCTCTGTTTCTAGCTCTATCTACTCCTATATCTGACTATTAGTATCTGTCTTCTCTTTCTGTTTCTCTCTATTACGATCTGTATCTCTCCTTATTTCTATCAACGTCTGTGCCTCTCTAAATTTCGAATTTTCTCTCTTTCAACCCCCCTCTATCAGTGTCGCTCTATATTTCTATCTGTGTCTCTGATTCTGTATATTTCTAATTTGCTGTCTCTAATTTCTAATTTGTTGAATCTCTGTTACTCTCTATTTCTGCTTGTGTCTGTGCTTCTCTAAATTTCGAATTTTCTCTCTTTCAACCCCCCTCTATCAGTGTCTCTCTATATTTCTATCTGTGTCTCTGATTCTGTATATTTCTAATTTGCTGTCTCTAATTTCTAATTTGTTGAATCTCTGTTACTCTCTATTTCTGCTTGTGTCTGTGCCTCTCTAAATTTCGAATTTTCTCTCTTTCAACCCTCCTCTATCAGTGTCTCTCTATATTTCTATCTGTGTCTCTGATTCTGTATATTTCTAATTTGCTGTCTCTAATTTCTAATTTGTTGAATCTCTGTTACTCTCTATTTCTGCTTGTGTCTCTGTCTTTCTAAATTTCTAATTTTCTCTCTTTCAATCGACCTCTATCTGTGTCTCTCCCTATTTCTATCTGTGTCTTTGATTCTCTACATTTCTAATTTTGTTTCTATTTCTCTTTCAATCTCTCTCTATCTCTATTTATCCCTATTTCCATCCCTCTCTCTTTCTATTTTCATCCCTCTTTACTCCCATCACAGTCGCCCTCGCTCTCTCTGTTTGTCTATCCATCTATCTAACTACGTTTCTCCCTCCGCTTGCCCTGTTATTTTAGGATACCGTGTGGAAGCCCTAAACGCGGCTTTAAGATTATCTAATCGAAATTTATGCGGCTTCCGACACGCATCGCACTAACCCGCTTCTTTCAGCTGTATCGAGATAACAGCGAAACGACAATTCGACGATTCCCGGCCTCAGGACGAAAATTAAAGCCGCACGCGTGCTCGTTTCGACGGACGAACTTTGGGGACACGTTGATCTGGATACGAGGAATTCCATGATCGCAATTGAGGGATCTGGAATTGTGGATTTGAGGTAGCAGGTGGTTTCTGCTCGGTCCTTTCAAGAGCTTTTTTATTCGATGGTCGAATGATCGTTGGACTTCGTGTTAGGCGGGATTTTTGGAACAAAAATCATGTGGAAGTGAATTACAGTTAAGGAGGTGAATACTGATTGGCTTGGGGTTGAGTTTTGTGTTTGTTTCTGTTGATGGTTGGAGGAATATTTTTTTCAATGCCTTTTTTACAAGTTTTTTTAGGACTTTCGAGTAACGTTGCACGCTTTTTTAATAAAATCATAACATTACAGAATAGAAATGTTGAAGGTAAAAATACAATAGTTATATACCTACATAAAACGGCACTTGCATTTTTTAATAGCAATATTTAAATATTTGTATATTAGCAAATCTGCTAGTGAATAATGTAATTTAGAAGTCACGAGAATTTTCTCTTGGTCTCCAACAAATCAAAGTACACATTTAGTAATAACATTTAACAGAATTATATATATTTTAGCATAAAACTGATGTCGTTTATGGACTCAAATTCCCTACAAGTGTATACTAATTTATATTTTGATAACAAGAATTAACAAAAAGAAAATTGGGGGTCAATTCAAAATTATATATCTCAAGAAAATATATAATAACATTAATAACAAACTTCTTCCTCTAAAGTCGTAAAAACAGAATTTCAATTTTTTTTATGTATAAAGAAGAACATAAAACGATTAGCTATAACACAACCCTTTAAACTTTCAATTGACGCTTGAAACCTAACATTTATTTAAATCCAATCTCATCGCGTATCGTCCAAATTAATGACACGGCATTCACCATCATTCGATCGAACCGATCGCCAAATGTTTACCCTCCCGTTATGCCGATATAACACATCCAACCTGTGAACTACCATTAAACGTTAATTCGCTCATGTCCGAAAAGACTTCGCGGATATTTCCACCCATGTACCGAAACTCGTACATTCTACACTACCGAGAGGGGCTTTGATATTATCGAATGCACTCGAAACCCATAACGTTGAGAAGCGAGAAGTGTAAACCAGTCTCACCTGGCTCAGCTCGACACGAGGCGATTTTATAGCGCCGCGAAATACGGCTGTTTGAACAGGTGACCCGACAGCTGTTGTTCAGGATAAATTTTCTACCACCCCTGCACCCGACCGAGTGCACCTCCGAATGGGACATGCATCGACGAGTGCAATAATTGCTTGGATACAAAAAATTCCAGCGAGCAAGACGCGGGCCCTTTGTGAAAAAAATTGATTTGTGCAATTTCAAGATGGACGTAGAATTACGATACGTTCATGAAACTGAAACTTTAGTACGATAATAAATTGTTTGATGTATTACAAATTTAAATAATAACATGGAAGTGGATATTTATTGAAATTGTATTTTTATTTTTGAAAATCTGAGAGGTATAGGAGCTGAGCTAAGATTTTAGCAGGTGATAGATGATGTTACAGGTATTGTATTTTAGGAATTCTTATTCAAATTGGGTGTGTTTCTGTAGTTGTTAATTTTTCTTATGTATATTTTGGACAGGAAATTAATTCAATCTAGTTTCACCAATGGTTTACTAAAGGAATTTTTTAAAGAAAATCTTATTTGGGGTACTATGGTGTTACATACAGTTTTCTTTAATATATGCATAACCAAATTTGTTTACGATGGACAAAAACAACTTCTGTTACAACCTGACTAACCTGATTAACATTAGATCTACGGTAGCCGTCAAATTGACCAATTTCTACATTTTTTAAAATATTTCTCAAATTCACAGAACAGCAGTACATTATATTTTTCACGTGTATTTTTTAATACACACATTACTTAACTGATCATATTTTTTGCCGCTTGATCCATCTTATTTCAAAGTATTTATTTTGCACATTTAAATTGATCAGATTTAGCAGCCATAAAGATAGTATTAATGAACACCAAACAATAGCTGAAAAATAAAATGTCTCAGATATTTTAAAAAATATACAAACCGCTTTTTAAACTTCAAGGAAGAAATAATTCTTTTCTAAACCACATAGAAAAGAAACACGGTAAAAACAATCTTCAATTTATTTTCCCCTGCAATTGTAATAGCAAACATTAACAAACAATTCAAAATACACTCAATCTCATCATACCCACAAAATTGCACCCACAAAATCCAACACTCAAAAACATTCTAAACCCACCCCCATTGAGCCACCGATTCTCTAAAACTAGGGCATCCAATACATCCCCAGAAACCGTTGAAATTTATGCAAAAACATATAATCACTTTCGGTCCTGTAATTAGCTACGTTCTACCGCGGTTTATTGTTAACAATATACAAGGAGAATTAGGTGTAAAAGCAGAGATAAACCCGACATTCGTAATCCTCTGTACACACCGCGGGCAACCCCTCGCGCAACGTACCAACGATACGCTTTATGGTAACCCATAACATTAACCGACGGTACCGTCGCAGCCTCGTGAGAGGGTGAGCCCAGAGACGAATTGAAGTGAAACGAAGACAGACGCAGAGAAATGCCGCGTTAGGTGGATTATGTCCCCGTAACTCGACGTAACTGCACGCCGACGTTATACGTATGCTAAACCAGAGAACGAGATGGAGAAAGTGCAAAGTAACCTTACCGTGTCCCACCCTTTGCCCTTCCGTCGTCTCCAACCACCCTTCTCGGTACAACGGTGGTCCGTGCAGGGAGGGGAAGTCTATGGGGTTAAGCGATGAATTTCATTTTACGGAGCTGGCGCCATTTCTGCCGTTTCGTACGGACGATTTGCGTGGCATTCATCGTCTCTTGGAGTTGCTCGGGGGGAACGTTAGAAGAGGGAGGAATAGAATGCTTTTATCGATCTTTATTTTGATTTTCTACGTAGTTCTTTAATAATAAGAATTTATCGGCAACGATTAAGGAAGATCGGTGTAGTCTTGTCGAGGCATTGGAATATAGGGGTTGATGGGGAACCAGTTGCTGAAGTTTAACACTAGAACTACCGATGTTATATCTATTATTTTTCAATATGTTAAATAAGAACTTTTTAAAAAGGGGAATAAAGATGTGGAAAAGATATATAGCTCTTCTGTATAGATATATAGCTCACCTATAGCTCTCCTATAAGCTTGAAGAATTTTTGGAAAAAATTGGCCATCAATCATTTTGACTTGACTGTTCTAGTGTTAAAAACTTATGAGGAATTCTTGTATGAGTGTTGATATTATGACGTGTTGATTCCCTTTTGATTTTTGAGGATTTTACAATGCTAGTGTTAGAAGTCACTTTGCATTTGACATTATTTTTTTTATTAAATGACTTTGTAATTCTCGATGTATCGGAATTGTTATAAGTTAACTTTGAAAATTTGTTTTCTCGTTCTAAGTTGATGAGTTAACAAATGTATTGTTTCGAAATTAGAAATAGATCACTGAACGTCTCAAAATACAATTCAACATACTACAACACAAATTTTCAAAAATCTACAATTGCATATCCCATCCTCCAATACTTAATCTTCACAAATCCACCACGAATCGGACGATTCAAAGTTAAACTGAAAATAAAGGAAAAAAAAACAACCCAAGTACATCCGGGGAGAAAGATCCCGAAGCTCAGTGCCATCGAATCTAATCACCATCAGTTCCCAATTCAATAACCGGCCGATATCATTGCCATCCAACGTGGCCTGAAATTTTGTTATCGTCCAAAACTGCCGGCAACAACTTTTCCCGTTTAAAATGTCGAGCACGTAGCCTAAGCACGAGCCTCGCAGCAGGATCCGAAGGGTCTGAAGGAGGTGCTATTATCAGCTAACAGCACGTGCCATGGCCACGTGCGGGAGCAGATGGTACGACCCTGTTCTACACCTTGCGAACCCCGTAGAATGCTGCTGCACCATACGAGGGCCAACTAACTGTGCCACACTCCAAAAAGAAACGCAGCTGTCGTTACGCGCCGATTGAGCGTAAAAAGGATATCGAAGCCTCCGGATGAAGTTATTCGAAGAACACCGGCTCTATTTGCCCGATTCGAGTTCCGTCTAGCCAGGTGGAATTACAGCCGGAAAATAAGTACTGATGGATACTATAAGAATGGAGGATAAAGGTTGGGTAGCAATTTTGGGGTCTTTTATAATTCAGAATTGTTTTCTTTTTTTTTTTGGTCACGGAATCGTTTAATGTCGACGGGGAAAATGGGTCGATTGGTGACGGTTAGATCGTTAGGGGGGGATTTATTTTTAGAATGGAGTGGCGAGTAATTTAAATTGACATGTCGTGGACGTTCGGGGCAAGGTCAGTTCGAGGTTGAATTGGAGGACGGATTTGTATTGGTAATGTCTTATTGATGTTACGTAAGTCGATTTGAGGGGTGCTTGTAGTATTGAATTGTAGGATGTGTATGGGGGAGAACTGATGGTATTTGTTTTTTTATGTGTAATGTAATTTAAATGGTAAGAATACTGTTAATGGGGGTGAGAGTTGCTGAAGACTACGATAGAAGTAAGAGAGTTGGAAGGTTTCAATTTGCAATAATTGACGATGTAAAAAATTATTCGTTAGTTGCTGATAAGAATAGTTTAATATTTTTATGTTTAGAATTATTGGATTTATGTGTTCGTATGGGAATGCAAAAAGTTTTATTACGACTTCATATATAAATTTGTTCAATAATATTCCAACTATAATAATTGGAAGCAAACTTCGAATGGATTTTAACGAATGTTGAATTACATTTGCGTTACTCTGAAATTCAGCGTACGGGAGTTGAATTTTTTACAATTTGATATCCAACGTTAAATATTACGAACAACATTTCACTCACCATATTCTGTTTTAGTATAAACTGCAGCCAGGGTCCGTACATTGTAAATCTGTAAAATAAAAGAGAGGAGTACTTTAAATGCATTTGAAAAACTACGCGAATAAATTAACAACATCGGGCACCAAAAACCTCGAGATTCCCGGAGATTTATAATTCCAATTTCCGCTACCGTTCAGAAATAACACTTCTTGAAACGAGATCGATGTTTCAATTATCCTACTTTCAATTCTGATCGAAATAATTTTACTCCATCGATCGTCACTTCACCGATATCTATTCCAAGAAACCTCGCTTCTCTTTCCTTAAAAAAGGAACTCAAGAATCAATCGTAACGAAGAATCAAAGTGTAATTCCATCAAACGTGTAATCGTTAAAAATACTACAATCTTCAAAAAAGTGAGTCAGAAAGGACCAACGAGTCTGAAACTTCTTGGCAGAAATCGCAGGTAAAATTTGACGACTCTCGAACGGCCTCGGGAAATCGCGAAAATGGGAAAAGAGTAGAGGAAAAGTACAGTGGAAGCGTCAAAACTGGAACTAAGCTATATATATCTCTCTCTTTCTCTTTCGGCAAACTCCCGAAAGTCAATTTTCATTAGGACGGAATTGGGCTCGACTCGATAGTCCGGCTCGAAACGATTCGAACCAGCCAAATGGAGGAGCAACAGAGAAAAACGAGGGATCGAGAGAAAGAGAGAGAAAGAGAGGAAGAGAAAGAAAAGGAAGATAAAACGAGACGAAGCATGCCAAGTTGCGTGAACTCGAATCATAAGTTTGGGACGGTGCGTCGGTGGATGTTGGAGAACGGAGTTAATTAAATTCACTCGATTAATTAGGCTATTTGTCAGCCACGCCGTCGATTTCGGCCTCGTCCCACGTATCAGGAAACTAATGATAGTCTACCCGGTAACTCTGGAAACGAATGACTATCTGGTCCCGGTGAAAATTATTAAATTTTATCGATTCCAAGAGAGCACGCTGGCGTTTTCGGTGAATTTAAATTTCTACTCGCGACGGCCCGGAGTTATCGAAGGGTGAACTGTCGCAATTTTTGGGAAGGATTTACATCCTTCGACGATTCGGGCCGTTATTCAATTGGGAAACGTGTTTGCGCTGCTTTCCGAGCAAATTTAGATTTTCGCCTCTTATCGGAATGGTCTTAAAATTCCTTAATTTCGAGAGAAATTCAGCAATTCGTCAAATTGCATTTAATAGACATAGAAACGTGAAGAGCTTTTAATATGATAGACATTTTTTAATAAACTGGAATTTTTGAGTATATAGAAACATTTTTTTTTTGCTAGAATATGAAAAATAGATTTAAATAGAAATTATTGTGTTATTTTGTAGTGCCCCTTTAAGAAGAAAAAATTTTTTCGAGTCGAAGGAGTGAAGTAGGCTCGAGCGAGATATCTTAAGTTTACGTTTAATCTAAACTCTATTCGAGTCGGATGCGAAACACTTATTAATACCATTATTACTATTAATTATTATTATTACTATTATTATCATTGTTATATTATAATACTCAATATTTTTCATCTATATAAATATATATGCTCTACCTTTGTTTTTGTTAATCTGTGAAGTGAATTTATTGACTATTTAATACCCCCCTTACTACAATTTGAAGTACGTATGGAAAAATACATTTGCATATGAAGAAAGTGGGAGTTTGTGAAATGGTAGGAAAGTTTAATTGAAATTTTAATTTGCGAAATTTTTCGTAAACTATGGGGGATAGATAAGATACTACTATAAATAAGAAACTACGATAAGTGTTACCGAATAAGAGATAACAGCGAAGGAAACTGAACCATAACGTCGCTCTAACTTTTCGGATAATTTCTTTGTAATTTTTAATGCCTCCAGATTCTAAGAGTACTACCCTTAATGGAACGAACGAAGTTATGATAACGAAGTCGCTAAACTTTCTTTCGCGAATTTCTTTTTCTCTAATTTCGGATTGTTAGGGCCGGCGCTCGGTGCGCGTAACTTTTGGTTTTAATTCTGTAAGAACACGAACCTGGAATAAAATTGATATTAATTCAATTCCGTTGTCCAATTATTGCTCACTGAATCGAAGTCGAGAAAGACTTCGGTACGACAGAACATTCGTTGATTATTCTATTGTCTCGAATTACTAATTTATTTTTAATGCTTAAAAAACCAAAGTCTTTTGATCTATTTTATTATTACAATTTGAATTTATTAAAATCGTTTGATGTTAAAATGTAAAATTTCTCTTTCATTTTAATAGCAAAGTTGTCTTTTTTAGTACAAATTATTTGCATGTAAGCTGTTTGAATTTTGTAATTTTGATAGATTTTGAATAAGGGAATTTTCTTAATTTTCTCAATTCTAATCAATTCAATTTTAATTAATTTTCCCAAGGACACCTATTAATTGAGAAAATATTAATCTCCTAAAGGCGACATCTATTATTAAATATTAAATCCCTAAGTGCTCTTATGAGTGCCAAGGTTTAGTAAATTTTCATGACAATGTATTTTCGTTATGTAACATAAATTTTTAAGATCAATTAAAATTGACGATAAATTTTATCGACACAAGATATATTGCGAACGTTCAGCATAATCAGAAAAAAGTATCAATGAATACACAATAAAATCCATTTTTTCTCAAGAACCATAGGGCTCCACATAAATTGTGAAAAAAATATTTCTTTTCTATAGAATAAGAACGGCAGGAAGATGTATGGGCACAAGCGAATCATATCAAAACACAACGTAACAGGCGTACATATTGGAAAAAAATAAACTTGCGAAAATACATTTCTCAATTTTTGCGTGACAGGCCAAATATAAAATACCTATTTCGACTGAACACCCTCGGATACGTTCTCTCAAAAATCATCTATAAAAAAAAACGCGATATATAATAATATATAATATAACATAATATAATAATATATAGTCAGAATAATAGAAGCATCATGAAAGAACTTGATAATTAATATATATAAATTTGCATATTAGTTTAATTTGCAGAAATTCAATCCTTTTTTCTTTACGCATTAAAAATAACGAGAACTATGGGAATTTCTGAGAAATAAGCTATAAATTAAATGCAGTTCTAAGGAACATGCTATTAAAAAATATACAATAAGAAATTATGATTATAATCTAGCTTAAGTCTTGCAGGAAAATCTCTTTGAAGATGATATTTGCGAAATGCATTCTTTGTATACTTTAACGTTTTACGAAACTGTCTATGTAATATCGTTTATGTATCTTAGACTTTTATATGTTTGCATATCGCGAGTAATATAAGAGTTACGTCGAAGGAAAATTGCTAAGATAATATCTTTCAAGGAATACTTCAGTTAAGTCTTCCTGAGACGTAAAGACATATTAAAAATATTTTTTTTATCAAAAGTTCTTCCGATATTATTTTCATGTGAAAAGAATGTGAAGAGAATTTCAATAATATCTGTAAAGATAAAGAGGAAGAGAGGGAAGAGAAAAGGGATATTCGAGGGTTATTCGCTGTTCGATTCATTTTCATAGCCACCGACAGAAGGTACAAACGGAGCAAAACCCTTTAACCATTTTGTCTCTCTCTCCCTTTCTCCTCTCACTCTCTCTTGCTCGATGGGAGTTGGTTACATTAGAAGGAATGACTATGGGTTATACCGAAGATATATACCTATGGCGAACGTGCTTGAGGAGGGAGGTAACTACTGTCATTAAAGTCGAGGAAACTATTTCTCTCCACCACGCCTTAAACTTGCTTTGCAAAATGATGAAGATCACTTTTTAATCGAAGTACCTCTTACCTTCGCGACGATGACGATCATTAGGAGAATTTAATTGAACTTTAAAAGAATTAGTTTCACCCAGAAAGTATGTCATGACTGTACGGTGACTTTTCAGCTTTTTTGTGAAAAGATTACCTGACAAAATTATAATATAATTATTTTCTAAGCTTGAAGACAATTGATCTTTAATATGATTTGAAAATATTTACGGCTGAATAATAATTAGTTAACATATTTTTGGAAAAATTTAAAAGTTGTAGAATTATTCTAGATGTTATGAGTAAGGTTGTTATACACACAATTTATAAAAGATAAACTTATTAAAAAAATATCACTGTGTTGTTTCCTTACCTGCACTATTGCAAATTAACATCACGTTCAGAATTTTATAATCTTCAAGTTCAATTGTATAAGCACTTGTATTTAATATTTTATAATAATCAGGAGTGGAATATACCGCGGCAGTATTTTATTTCACATTTTTAATAATATTTAAATAATTTTACCATCAATTTAGAGTCTATGTACCGCAAACGACATGGATTTACATAATAAATCACAGTGGTAAATATTCAACCACACAGAAGTGAACAGAAATATGTTAAAACTGCAGTGGAGTGAATTAGAGATAGATGCACAGTTAATTAAGTACCGGTATTATCGTATTAATTATTGCACCAACTTTGTAGCAGTTAAAGTAAGTAAAGCGAAGTAATAATTTAATACTACTGGATTGGGAGCGGCGAGTGATTAATAATTTGCAAGTTGGACGAACAACTTGCATGGAGTTTGGAGTTTGGTCCGATAATCGTTGATCTATATCACTGCCAACTTCTCTTGGTTTCGTATAATCTAAAGATCTACTTCTCCTTATAAAATGCTGCAATACAGTATAAATTAATAAAGTTCAGCAGCTTGGAAATTATTTTTCAATCCCTCTAATCCATAGGATAAATTTCATCGCAGACAACAGTATTCCACTATAATAATCTTCATTCTATTAATAGATATTAAAAATACGATTTTTTATGTAAATTTAAAAATTACATTTTGTGCGAACGGAAAAGGATGAAATAATAGCAACCGACTCAGAAATCCAATCAACGCAACTCGCTGAAATTCCAATCGAATCGCACCGGATGCAAACTTTATTTCTCGTTTCATCCGAGAAACACGAATTTGATTACGCAGTACTTTCTAAAATATTAATATATATTTTACTATATCTGTATATTTAAAAAAAATGACTGAATTGTTTAAAATCGATAACTTTAACGAAGCAGAGAAAGAATAATTATATAATTTGTAAAATGAGTAACTCGTGATATAAATTTATCATTGTTATTAAATGTTTTGTAATTATAAATACTGCAATACGTGATTTTAACGATACACTCATAACCATCGAAAAATAATGATTTACTTTGTAAAATTATCAGTTTCGACTGAAATTCCAAAGACGATATTAAATAGAAGTGCTTATAATAGAACCTGAAGATTGTAAAATTCTGAACGTGATGTTATTTTGCAATTATAAACGTAAAGAGATAACACAGTGATATTTCTTTAATAAGTTTATCCTTTATAAATTCTATGGGTAATAAAAGCTCACTCTCAGTATCTTTCGAGTTTCAGTTTTTAATCATTTCATATTTATAAATATTGAAATGGGTAATAATTTGTATCAATTGAGAAGATATGATTTATACGATCGAATATGAAGGAATAATAGTAATCGACTGAAAAATCCAATTAACGCAAAGCGCTGAAATTCCAATCGAACCGCTCGTTCCGAGATACAAACTTTGTTTCTGATTCCATCTAGGGAACTCGAACTTGATTATGACGTAACTCCTAATATCCGGTAATCAGCGATTCGACATGACCCAAAAGACTGAGAGAGCAGTTCTAAGATCGATAAAACCTGGCGGACATTTCGCCTCACAGTGCTTTCGCGGGTGAACTTTCCTTCTCTCCTTTTCTCACTCTCCACTTCTGTCCCTTTTTCTCTCTTTCTCTGTGTGTTGGTGGCTTGTAGAAATTACTTTTATGTGCATCGTCCTAGGGCGTCAGCAACTCTGGAGTTTTCGTTCCAGAGACTTCTGTTTTAAAACTATGATTGATCGTCTCAGTGTGTCTGGCCGAACTTGCGCAAATATCAAAGTGCTTTACGCTTTCGTTAGTTTTTTCTCCGTCAGATTATGCAAATCACTGTTTCCCCCCTTTTTTTCTTTCTTTTAATAAAAATATCTTTTAATCATAAAAGGATAATGATACTTTCGAAGAGCAATTATTTTGATAAATAATTTTTCCAATATTTCCTTGTACCGGGTAGTTACTTTTAATTAAAATAACAGCTGGAAATGAAGCATTTGGCTTACAATAATCGTAATCTCATGGTAAGTAGTTGCTGTTTCATATTTTCCATGGCCCGAGAACGAATTGTATCGGGAATAATTTATTATTTAATTCTGTGCTAATCGCATATTTACTACGTTCGTGTTTCTTTATGAGAATATTTTATCGCCTTTGCGACACACAACGTCGATAAGAAAATACGACAAAAAATTATTCTTTTACCATAAACCGCAAACTCCTTTGACTTTTTACGTAATGCGTTTAACGATCACCCACTTGATCAATTACTGGACAGTAAAAAAGCGTTACGAAATACTACTTCGTGGATATATACTATATAAGTATTTCATAACACACATTTATACGAATGCAAAAACAGTTGAATAACAATTCATAAGTGTAATATCATTAATCAGATACTATGAATTACTTAGGTTCAAGAATTACTTCAAGCTCACCCTTAAGTTCACTCTTACATCAACCTTTCTGCCTCGAATCAGCCAAAAACCTACTCATTGTAAAACAATTACCTTTTACAACTTCATAATTTTTACAAGTTGTTAAATTTCATTGCAAATTACTTGTCCATTTTCATTTCCTCGCAATTAATCCTACAACAACCAATTCTTCAAATCTACGTCACAATAAATGAAATAGGAAATTTTCAAATTTCGTAAAACCTATAAAATTGAAGATATCAATGAGATACGAGACGATAATATTATATCTTTAATATTAATATTACGTTAAATTAAACGGTACCTCTAGAATCACTGAGAAATTTTCATTTTAGCAATTTTTAGCGATTTTAGCATCCCGTTGGGGAGGCAGTCACAAAAGAAGATAGCCCAAGGGGTTAAAATTCATTCTTAAAATAAAATCACCAAAAACTAAACACCTTACAGAAATCCATATCATGTGAATCCCTACACAGAATCCCAAACATCGAATAAACATTGAAATGTCCACCACAAATAATTCACCATCCCAAACAGCATACTCAAACGCAGGCCACACAGAGACCTAAATGATTAACACCTTACTCTAATCGCAGTAGGTATACTCAGTAACGCCATGCCATCCGGATGATTAACAATCGTCGAAATACGAGGACGAGACCGGCAACAAACGACAAAGCCAAATATCCCGACGTCCTAAACGGAAGAACAATGGAGGAAGGGTGGAACCCCATTGATACCCGAACCGCATGCTTCGGCCAGAATATTCCAATAGCCGTATAGGTGTCCGGCACGCATCTCCCGATGGATGAAGAGGAAGCACGATACGATGAGGCCGTTTTCCGCGGATAACCGAGGAACGCGCGATAAAGCCAGCTGGGAGGGTCCTGTCGTTTCGAGGAAACGAAGCCAGGGGATCGAAGAGAGGCCGACACGGCAATAAACAATTACTTAAGGCACTGTTACGCGCGGCACACCCACGCATTAGCCGAAGTAGAATGCCGCACCCATCCGTGATCGTAGGTTGGGCTTGGTTCTCCATTAGTATATACGCTTTACCTTTCCTGACGCTCTTCTTCCCCTGTGTGCGCTACATTCCTCTTCTTTCTCCCTCTCTCAACCTTCTACCTTTATTGTTTGTTTGTCTCTGTTTTTTAATCTATTTATTTCCATTTTTCTACTTCTTTTTTGTCGCTTTTTGAAATCGTCCTTTGTGTTGATTGGTGTATGGTTCTTTATCTTTTTTGATCTGTAGATGTTGCTTGCTGTATCTTGATTAGTTGATCTTTGTTTGCATGTTAGATTGGTTGGTATTTGTGTGGATTGATCATTGGATCTCTCTTATTCTATGTCGATCTATCTTCCTTCCCTTTATCTGACTTCTATGGCAGTGTTTGCCATAGACACACGTTAGTTAGAGTCGATCGAAGCCAATCGGATGATGACGTACGAAGCCACTTTTCAGAGAAATAGCGTAATGGACTTTCGTTGAGGTCCTGGTAATTGATGCTCGTTGATCCTCTGTGGTGTCTACTTTGACGTATTGGGGTGCTTCCAGGTTGCTGGGGGGTTTTAGGGTTGAAACTTGGATGGTTGTGGGTTCAAAAGGGTTTGAGAGGATTGATTAATAATTATTTTAGTGATATTAATGGTAAAGTTCTATTTGTTTAGAGTGGATATATTTTGATGATTGTAAATGGGATAGTTTTGGAAGTTTTGTTGATTGTCTTTGTTATTGATGGAATTGATTTTGAGAATTCTTGATACTGAAGATGAAGGGTGGAGGTAATATTAGAAATTCTTATCTGTTATGTACAAGAACTTGGAAGATTATTATTCTCTCAAGTACAACTGGACTTCATGAATTGCAGAAACTTCGGAAATGTTTTCTTCAAAAAATTCCTTACTTCTTCCAGAGCACGTAAAGAAAGTTCGGAAGTACTTTCCGGTAATTTGTACGAGTTGTTACTGCTGTCGTAAATTTATTTACGAATGTCAATGCATATAGTGTCTTTTCTTCTTCAGGAGACCCTGAGATAATAATTTTAATCTCTTTTAGAGTTACTTGAAAATTTTTACACACTCCCGTTTTATAGAAATGACACTTTATTCCAGTATAATGACTTTAATCCTTTGAGGACTACGAACGCGTATATGTAGCTTGAGAAAAAATTTAATTATAATTCATCACTGTATGTATACACGGTTGCAGTTGAAAAATTGAAATATAAACGTTGAAATATGATTATGCAAATAGTAATTTATATTTCCGATATATTAACACTCTTAGTCTCTGATAAAAATTGGTTTTCAACCGTCAAATAAATGATCATTTTTTAATATTCAAAAATGCCTTCGTCCCCAAAAGGTTAATGCTCTGTCAAATTACAGTTTTCTTGTAAGTTTCAAAGCGCTCTTTTTTCAATCGAAATTCGCACTCTTTCCTCTCAAATGTCAAATTTAATAAATACACTATTTTATAATATTGAAATACTATAAAAATATCATGGTCCACTATGAAAACAAAAAGGATAATCACTACCGCAATAATATTTCCTTTTTCCTTATATTCCACCCTCAATGACGTCAATATTTAACAATATCACTATCTCTACAATTAGGAAAAACATGGAACTAACTTAAGCTGTTTAGAACCAACAAATTTTCCTATTCGAACATAGAAAAAATGTCGAAAGTACTTTCATACAATTTGTATGCATCGTAACGGTTCGCTAACGTTCGTTTGCCAGTGTCAATAAACGTGGTGCATCCTTTATTCTCCACCTGCAACTACTCACGAGTCACATGGCTCACGTGTTTACCATGAGCACACCGAACGGGGTAATTAGCTGATACACCATCTAATTGTTTTATCTGTCAGCGTTCCCCAAATAGCCTTAAACTCCCCGACAATAGTGCTAATCGGGACACAATGCACGAAGGAGTGGCCGGTGTAACGAAAAATTCAAATCGATTACCATGTCACAATGGCACCCCTTTGTTTGATCAAAAATTAATCGATGTCTTACGTTACGTGACCTAATCCCGGTATAATGTGCAAGGATCGATAATTACGTAAACTCCAATATTAACTGTAACGATGAATTATGCGCTACTTATCGTGCATTAATCCGAACATGACACGATACTTTATGTACAGGGTGACTTGAGAATTCTGAGGAAACTTGTATATTAAAAGTTAGATACGAAGAAAACATGTTTTTCTCTTAATTAGCAAAATTTAATGTAGGTGACTAAGGAATGTCTTCATTACTTTTAATGTATCATCTATTTAATACAATTAACAATGTTCATTTGGGTTTGTTGGAATTTTATAGCTCTTTTGGTTTAGTTAAGTGTTGCATAATGGAAAAGCTACAATTGGATTTAAAAATAAGTTTGGAACTATTGAATTATTTTTTATGTAGCAATTGAAAGAATTTTGAACGTTTAAACTTAAAGGAATTTATAGTTAAAATTTTTTGATGAAGATGACTTACGTGTTGAGTTACGAAACCTTTCCACTAATAGTCGAAGACTCAACTATTGTATAAAGTGAAATACTTCGTTATTTTAATCCACATTATTTCGATTATGATTTTAAAAATTTGTAAGAAGTGAACGTAATGATATTCAGAATAGATTTAAAAATTGTGTAGCTTGTTCTTTTGATAATAATAAAAGTCAGTAATTTTTGCAAGTATTCTGAATATATGTTGTAAATTACTTCGAGAAGGGATAGCCGAAATTCATCGTCTCTAATCTTTGAATATAGTTACGCCGGAGAGGAGGAACTCGTTGTTATTCGGTATGTATAATTTTCGTTAACATGGCCAACAATGGCGAACTAACAGGCTGCAAAATTATTGGAACACGTCGGAAATTCGTCTTTCACGATGCATTCGAACCAGAATAATTGCATATTGTCGCTACTGTATGTTTAGCGAATTGGACCAATAATCAGTTTCGCCTATTTCCGATTATTAATAAATCTATCGACTAATGACGTATTAACAATATTTATTAGTTTAACAAAAATGTGTTTTAACCATTTTTCATAAGTTTTTGTTCTCTACATTCCCAATATATATTAAATATTACTCAATATTTATTTTAACAATCTATTCAAAGTTATTTCAATGTTATTTGACTCAATTGTAAATTTCTGTTGTGAATTTCTTTAACAAGAAATAAATTTTAATAAAATTAATTGTGAAAGAATAAAATAACAGTCAAACGTCTTTACTGATTCAAGATTCTTTTTTAAAATCTTCTGTATTTGAATAAATTCAGTTAAAATTTTTATATGGGGAAACCGATGATACCATCCACGTAGCACTATCCTGTCTGCGCCGTGATATACGTTTTTCCTCGTATGTAACACTTCGTAAACCGCTAATAAGCTCGTTATAATGATAAACGATATGGGTCTTGATATATGTCCAAGAACGAGCTCGTCCCAGGCGTTAAATTAATTGTAAAGATGTCATTTTCGTGAAACTGGCATTCGTTATTTATTAATCTATCTAATCATACTACTAAGTATTATATCTTATTTCTTTTAAAGATATCAGAAATAAACTATATAAATTACATATTTACGTTATAGTTGTTTAATAATCAATGACTGTTTACCCTAAAATTATTTATCGAAATTTCTTATTTCACGTCATCAGATTTAAAACAGTTTGCATTCGATACACTTTTAACCCCTTACCGTATGATTCATTCTGTAACTACTTTTACAATAATTCAGCATTAAATATCTAAAATAAAAATTGATCGGTGATTCCTACCATATAGTCTAAATTAACATAATATTAACATTATAAAAATAATATCATCGCGTCGTGCCTCATTAATATTGTTACGATTCACAGAGGTTTCGTAAATTTCTAAATTTCCTACCCCATTATTTCTCACAAGTAAGGAGATAAACGAAAAACTACACATACATTTTTCTCAAAAACAAAAATACTTGCACATCAACTAGATTCAAATATCATCCACCAAACTTTCAAGAATTCCAAATTACTCCCCAAAATCCACCCCCAAATCCCCACGCAATGCAAACCACCCAATTCTCCACCAACCAACCTCACAATTCGTTAAATTCTCCACCTAACAACCCCGAACCAACGTCCCGTCATTTCACACAACCCAAGCATAAATTTCGTCCTCTTTCCTCCCTCAAAGCTCTCGGAATTCCCATAGAAACGTCGAAATCGTCGACTTGGTAGCCAAAAGAAAAGAAACTTCCCCAAGTTCTACGAGACCAGGTGTAAGGTAGGGAAGCAAAAACATACAGGAAGGAAGGAAGGAAGGAAAGAAGGAAGAACGGAAGGAGAGTGCGACGAGTCGTGACCACCGGAAGCCGCCTAGTCGACGATACATTTCCGTTCGCTTATATCGAGGAGCCACTTGGAGCAAGTTTGCCCCTTGATCGTGGACAATGCCGTGGGCGAGGACCGCTCGTTACACGCTACATGCTCCCACGAAGGACATAGACATAGCCTTCTATTATATACGCTCCTGAAGCTCTTGGTATTCGTGACACGCATCATCGCTGACATGAGCCACGATGGGTCGCCACCGTGGGGACGAATTACGATTCACCATAGAGGTGCGCTTATGCGCCGGAATCGATGACGAGGCCCGGTCCTCGGTGTGCACACGCATGCCGAACCGTTTTATGGTGCCCCTCGTTAGCCTTTGCGCTACGATTAGTTCCAGGTAAAGGATACTGATGGGAGGGTGTTTGTTGGAGAATTGAATTTGGCGCGGGACAGAAGAAGCGTAAAGTTAGGAAAAAGGCCTCTGAAAATTACGGTCGCGTGTATTTGAGAAAAAATCTGGATATTGTTTATAATTGTATGTATATGGGGTTAGAATCAAAAGAATGAAACATAATTTTATAAATAGTAATTTAATATGTTTATGAATTAGGTGTTTGATTTTCTAGAGGGGTGGTTTTTGATAATGATGGTTGTTTTGGAAAGGTGGGACTCAGTTCGGGGACGTGCGTTTTGAAATGTAATTTTTCAGAATTTCAGGGTTCTTAGTATGCACATGCCGAAGAGTTTTATAGAGGTACACGTTGGCATTTTTACTCCGATCACTTCCAGGTAAAGGTTACCGATTTTCGATTCGGGGTCGACGTTCTTAGAATTATCTTGGCATTAATATTTCGAGGTATTTTGCGTATGCATTCCGGAATACAGATTCACGTGGACCTAGAAGTATGTTTAAGTTATTCAATAAAAGATAACGAAGATATTGTTACAAAATTCCTTTTTCTTCCGAGCATGTGAAACTGAAGATTTAGATTATTCCCAATTTTTAAGTTCAGCTCGAAAGTTAATTGTTCTATACATATTCACAATACGTTCGTAAATTGACATATATCTACACTGTCATGCAGTTTAATGCCGCTATGGTCATTACCTTTATCACTGACACGTAATCAATGAGCTACGATGACATATCTGTATTGAAATTGCCTCAGCCAAGTTCGGAATATCCCATAGGTGCATTGGGTGTCCAAACACTATAGCCGACAATGCAAATCCTCATGTATGGTAAATTCAATCTCACAATACAGAATTAAGGTACATTTGTGAAATTTATCGAAACAACGTGCAATTTAACGCGCTATTTTCCATCATGATATTCGTGACCTTAAAACTTTCGCGTGACTACGATAAAGGGATGTTTCGTGTTTAGAAAACTTGGCACAAACTACCCCATCGATCGAACTCCCTATCGCAAAGTGTTCTGTTCTTTTTTTACAGAATCTATTTCAACGATATTATTCAGTGTAAAATTCATAGTAAAAGTATTATTTTAAAAAAATTTTAAATTGTATGATAGAGAAATTTAAGTAAGAAAATTTAATATAAAACGAATGATAAAGATTTTCAAGACCTCCCCGTAAGAACGATACAATTTCAGCCCTTGCGTGAGAAAATAAAATTCCCGAGAAACTGAGTACAAGAGAGGCAAGGTACAACGATAAGATTGGTCAGCATTTAATCGGAATCGTGGAGAGAAGCATCGCTTAAAAGCTCCGTTTAAATTCGATTTGAAATTCATGCCCGGCATCGATAGCATCGGGAACCATTGCGATCGTGGTAACGTCAGTATCGATAATACCAGACCTCAGTCGTTCGTCTTCCTTCTTATCTGTCACATCGAGTAGATCTTCCTTCTCTCTGTCTCCGACTTTCGTCCTTTTTCCTTGTCTCGGCGTTTTCCATTCCATCGTGCCTCACCCTTTTTCTCTCGTTACTCGTCCCTTTCTGTTTCCGGCTTTATTCTCGGCTTTTAAACAATTCGATTGTCGCAGAGATTCCAATTACTTTGATAATTATCTAGGAATCTTGAAAAATTCAACAGACTTATCTATAGAACCTTGTTGAAAATCTTGAATAACTTTTTGAAAATGACTATAAAAATCAAAACCATTTTCATAATTGAAGTTAAATTTAAGGGTGAATTTTTATCTCGCTCTTTCTTTTTTTTGTGCTTGAAGTACTTTCTTGACTTTAATAATGTGTACCTGTGGCCTTGATTGTTCTTAAGAGTTAACGAGCATATTCACAAAGACCACAGTAGATATTTCGTAGTTGGAGTAATTTTAACTAAATGATCAATGATAAATGTGAAGTTAAAAATTTTGATTTTAGGGAAGAAAATCATCTCCTTCGATGTAAGTATTTACAGATGTCACCTTGCAGAACTTAATTTCTCCATACGTTGGATTCCATTGTGGTTGATTATTACTCCACCCCCACACGTTTAATCATTTATTTAAATCTTGTACAATGTTCCCTCATTGTCTTGCAATTCATTGTACTTTATAGAATATTATCAAGCCATCATCAATCCATGTCCTCGTTCACGAAGAATACTTAAGACCACCGTATCGTTTCATACGTTCGATCCTATCCCAACTGATTGCTATCCCACACCACACATGCTCTCTTTCCCTCCCCTCCTCTTTCCACCCTCTCACGGTTGCACTCCCCATTTCCTTCCTATTTCTCTGTCAAGTTAGGATCCTCTACTCCTCCGTCTCCTCTCCCTTCTTCTTGTCACGTCAAATTCACCTTTCCCTCTTCGTCTCACCCTTTCTCCACCCCCTTGACGCGTCTTCCTCTCACCGTGTCCCTCGAGGGAGTGCCAGGAAGCGGTGCTATTAGCCGGCGTAACTCTAGCCTCGTCCGTCCAAGGATAATTGCGCGGGGCTAATGGTTCCTTTTTTTTTTCTCCTCCTCGCTTCGAAGCTCCTTCGACTGTTAGGTAAAAAGACGTCCCCGCAGAACCCAGAGAGGAGTTTAAACGCACACCACCAGGGAATCCTGACGTTGCTGAATGTATAGTATACCTTCTTCTCTTGGACGCTGAAGGCATCTACTTTCGTTTTCTCCTTTGCGTACGATTTCGGAATTCGAAAACAGCGGAGACGACCACCGTGACGCATTCTGAGATATCGCGGTTCGTTTAACGTTAATTGAGAATTCTTTGGTGATTACTCGTTGTACGATGGAAGAGGCAATGGACTTTGGGGATGCACTGAGGTTGAGGAGGGATTAGGGGTTGTTTGTTTGAGTTTGGTGTTTGCTACTGTGACTTTGAATGATTTGAGGAGTATTCTTTTGGGGGTTGCTTTTTTAAGGTGGTTGTTTGTTAGTTTATAGACTGGGTTTTATTTTTTGGGGGTGTTAAATTTTTAGCACTGGATCTATGGTTGCTAAATCTGGTATATTTAAATATATTAAATAAGGATGAATGGAGCGGAAAAAATACGATTAATAAAGAAGTTGGTATATTTTAAGATATAGGTGGTGTTTTTACGGTATTGTTCCTCTATTAATTTGGAAAAATTTTGAAAAAAATAGGAACTTGTCAATTTGACGGCTGCTGCATATCTAGTGTTAAAGATGGAGTTGTTCGAGGACAAAATGTTATTATTGTTGCTGTTAAATAACTTTACTGAATTTAATATTTCTTGTAAGATTTAGATAATAATATAAAGGATCTGTTTTGATACGTTTGATATTAATTTTTTGACTTATAATGTTGAATTATATTGATGACGATTGAACGAAAGATTTAAGAGTTAAATGAATAATTACAGAATGTATTTTAGGACATTTACTAAGAGAAAGAGACGATGAATTATTTAATCCATTCCGTTTTAAGATATATGTTGTAGTAGAAATAAATTGGAAAATTTTCATTTCTGCAATTCGATACTTAAATATGTACTCACAAAAGAAATTGCGAGACGAGCGGTTAAAATTGTGATGGAAAACAGGTAAAGTATTGAATTTATACAAACTTTTATCTTCAGCATTCCTCTACAACGACATGGTTTTAATAGAAAAAGTTTCATTTGAATGCGAACAGTGAAACAAACGAAATACGCCCACTCAACGTATTTTTAACGATTCTACTTCCTATTGTTTTATATTTTCAGTGGTTTTCCATAGATTTTTCCCGTGAAGATTGATAGTTTCCGAGCCTATCTAAATCCATGTGGAGCATCGAAAATATCGAGATAGTAGACAATTTTTAATTATTATATTCTGCTTTCATATCGGATCTAAAGTTTTGCATCTAAACTTTTTCTATGCATTGTAATTCATCCTTCGATAGAAATTTGCAAACGTTATTCAACAGAATTTTCAATGAAACGATCTATACATTTTTGCATTCTTTTTTATATATTTTTCAAGTCATCAATTAGAAATAACATAAATAAAGAAAGTACTGATACTAAAATCACTGTCTGACAAGATACCTTCTGATACTACTGTAGAATTTTTCCTTTCCTTTCTCCGTTGCCTTTTTTGTACCAAATAAAAATATCGTTGTCATTTAATTCCGTGGAAAGCAATAAATAAACGGGGAGATACTTTTTGTCAGAATTTCATAGCGACGCGTTATTTTCAGTGGGAAAAACGTTTAAATAACATCGCAATGAAACGAGCGTTCACGTCCCAGCATTGTTATTATAAACCTGGAATTTTATCAAGAATCATATTTTACGTTTGGATAGTTCTCCAAGCGTTTACAATATAATTATAACGAGTGCATTGCTTGAAACGATATCGTCAAAATTTCCCGCCACGTTACGGCCGTTGCTCTTCATTTTAATTAAAGTTTATTCCGAAATGTAACTAAATTAATTATTCCCACGTGCACGTGCCGTTAGTTATTTCACATAATATTAGCATCGTCGACGCCGTAAAAATATGGACGTCGGTGTATTCGGGAAATGCCGTATTTTAGAACGTTCGAGTTTTATGGCTATATTCGTTCGCTATAAAACTCGGTTACTATGATTATTTTTATTACAGACTTTAAAGTTCAATGTCCTCGAATTTATCTCATCGTCTCGCCACGGTGAATACTGTCTAGGCATTGAATTTCATGTTTTAAAACACATTCAAAGTTAAAGAGATGAAAAATTGTCATCGTTTCGTACAATCTTCTTTCTTCCTTCCTTTTAACTATCATTTTACTTGTAACTACCCTTCAACCCTTTGCAGTCGGAATTATTTCGTTAATTTTAGTATTGATCTAAATAAAATTAATCTTGCATTCTATCATTGGTTATTCATTTTTTAATAATAGCAATAACTATAGTGTTTAATTAATTTTATTAACTCACTACGAAATTGTTAAAATAATTCAGACCGCAAAGGGTTAACGAAAGAGTCCCATAAATATAAATGATTTCACAGAAGTACAACGATTCTATTAATTATAATGTTTCAAAGCAATCCTTTAATATTTTATTTCTTAATTTCCATTTCGAAACGGCACCATATCAAAAGGAGATTTAATATTTCCCGTTTTTCTTCACCTCGTCGTTCAATCTCTACATCGTATTAATTAAAACGTTTCAAAAGACGATCGAACTTTTATTTTCCATAATTTCCATTCCTCCTTTGATCGTCTGCATCGTTACTGTAATTAAAACGTCATCTCGTACTTTCTTTCTCTCAGACCTCACCGAGTACTATCACTGTCGCGAAAAGAAGAAAAAAAAAAAAGAAAAGTAGAAGGAGAAAAGGAACTGTCTCGAATCGAGTTGGATTACGAATCCTCGGTGACCTCGTTACCAAAGATCCTGGGATTATGGGAGGCTCTGATTGGAGTACCATAGGAACATGGGACAGTGGCGTGCAACCCGCCCAAAACCGGTAGTCGTATTACCATACAGATTGCCCTCGACTGTTATATCTACGCTTCGTGGAATCTATGAATCTCAGTAATCATAATCGTACAACTAACCACGGATAATCTGATAATTACTTGAAATAATAAATTACTTGATTGATCATTCTTTTTACCTCATGATTTCTTCCTTCCAAAGTATGTATTTGGTATTTTTCACCCTTTGCCGCAAACGAGAGACAATAGTGACTAAATGTAATAGGCAATTTGAATATTTTCGAACAACTATAAATCAACGTTGGATTTTTATTTTAACAATTAATTCTGAGTTATTGCAAATTCAGTCATAAAGGAAATCTAACGATATGGGGTTAAATAGAGTAGATAAGTAAGTTAATAATAATGGTGATAGTTGTACAGTGAAATTGGTTCGAGCTTGGCTTATTAGAATTTTAGGAAAATATGTGCGAATGGATAATTAGAATTAATATGAATTATAATGAGTGTATTAATCTGAATCTTTTTCTATGAGCTGATCTTTTTCTTTAATTACAATAAAAACTGGAAAAATTATGAGTAATATTAAAGTCAGTAGAATTTGTATTGCTAATGAGTAGTAGTTAAAAGTAGTTTTTAAAAATTGGAATTTCAATTAATGGAAATTCTTATAAATTGGAATTTTTATCAAAGCATTTAAATATTTGTAAAATCCTTTTCATTTAACATTTAACGCAAGAGAGTTCTAAAATGCATCTGGCAATTTAACACAAGGTTCAAGACCATGAAACCACAATTATTCAACTATTTTAACTATTTTAATTGGCACATTTTCCTCTCGACCAGTTTCCAGGAAAATTTCACCTACTATCTCGACGTATTCAATTTATTTAACAACCTATGAAATTCTTGATCGCAATATAAATTCAAATTCATCCAACGCTCCACTTTAAATTGCAATGTTGAAGCTGATTATAAACCTGGATAGTTTCTCGGAAAATTGGGAATTCTAATTGCAATTCAAAGTTGCACAAATTCGCGAATAACGTGGCGAATTCGAGGGTGACATTAGAGGCTCGAAGAAAATAAAAAGTAACGACGGTCAAATATTAAATTGGCAATGTCTGCCTGTATTCCCCTTTCGAGGACGTGGTTGCTCGCAGGGGGATGGTCATAACCCTTGGACATAACCGAGGAAATCACTTGGAAAATCCTCGATGAATTCACAATGAACTCACGGTTGGTACAACACGTTCATTCGTCACTACACCCCAGAGATTTTCGACGTCTTTCTTTTTTCCTAGTTTATATTTCCTCGCTTATCCAGATTTCTCATTTTTTTTTTACCTTCTTCTCACCGTTCTCCAATTTTCCTAATGCAGCTTCCATTTCGTTCGCATATTTATTCCTATCAACTGACCTTCCCTTAGATTATGGCTTCTTTTAAATATAGTTTATGGCTAAATCTAAAGATCTATTTATAAAGATTTCTAATTTTTCAAATATACTTACTAAACATTTAATTGCACGGACATTGCATCTTCTACTTGCACAGAAAAAATTAGCGATGAGTGTAGGAAACTTTTTTTTTGGAACTTTTAAATGTTGTGATTTTTACAATTTAATTTATTAGACGTTTCTTTTACGGGGTTGAAGAATTTTGCTTTAGGAACGCGATCGATTCGTACGTCTTACGCCATAGAACGTTCCTCTTTGGTTCGCCATTCTTTTTCCTCTTCTTCTCACTTTTCTGCAGGAACGACGTCGTTAATCACTGGCTATTTTAATACGATCAAGTCACCCACCCTCGCTGCGATCGAGCGCAGTATTTTTGATACTCGATCACGCGCAACGATTCGAGCCACGTTTGAAAATGCAGCTCGTGAAATAGTTACAACAAAATGAGTTCCGGGAACGAAACTACTTGGGAACGTTTAAGAAATTCAGGATATTTAAATAATTCGTAATTTACAATTATATTTCAAGTTTGAAAACCACTAAAATTACAGAAACGTAATTTTATCTAAATAATAGTATGTAATTGTCATTAAAAATTCTGTGATATAAGTCGAAACTAAGTTTTGTATTTTTCATCTGTAACACTCTATGGGTCACTTTGAGATAACGCAAAACTTCTTTTCTTCACAGTAAAATTTTAAACATTGTCAAATTTAGCTCGTGAAAATCATGAAATTCATTGCAATTCAATATTTAAAATTCAGATTTAATCAATTATTTAAAATAGTATTTTTTTATCATTTTCTAACTATCGTGAAACTGATCTTCGGATACCACAAGAATTAGGACTATAGAGGATTAACTACAATTTTTCCTACGATTCCTATATTGTGCGGGTTAAAATTGAATAATTAAAGTGGATACTAATTTAGGAATTATTTGTCAAGGACAACGGGGATTTAATTTTCTACCTGGCAATTGAGATTTTGACCGTTTCGTTGTTACTTTGCGTTTTAATTTTAACTGTCGTGACTTTCAATAATAATTTTATAATTTCTAAAAAGTTTAGGGTTCCATTTGCTGCAATATTTTGCTTCAAGTACCTTGATGACAATTGCGTGCATTTCGCAGAGATATTCACCGAGCAACAGCGTTGCCATCTTCAAATGAAAATGAATATCCGACGTGAGGGAAGTTTCTCGTCTACTGTGTAGAACTTTGCCCAAGTGCTACATGTCCATCATAGCGTCAGTTCCAAACCCATTCTAAACTACAGTTCCTAAGTGAGCCGATGATAGAAGCTGGACCCGAAAACGTAAGGACATCAGCCATGCAGACCATCAAATCTGACCAAATTCTCCCAAACTATATCTTCACAAGAATTTTCATATTTCTCATTGAAATTTGTTAATATTCATTACATTACCCATAACAACTCTGTATACTACTAAAAAAAAATCGAAAGATTTAAATATAACAACAGCAAGATGTCCATCAGTAGTAAGTTTCTTTCTTTACTTTATATCTTTCCAGCTTTGTGATAGTCAAGTTGTCTATGGCTTCACAATAATTTATATAATAATAAATTAATAATTTATGACAATTTATAACCGATATATAAATAATTTAAAACTTTTCCCGAAAGTAATGACCAGACTGCGGATTTTTATGCATTTATGACAAATTAAATACGGCAAAAATATACAAAAAGGACATAATATAAAAATATATCTAAAATATCCAAAGTATGGTATTTGTTGTAATATTTATTGAGTGCAATAAATCCCTAGATAGGTTTTCCTGTCTCACCTGCATTTGTGAAACTCGAAATTTGCATAAACATCCGCAGTCTAGTAATGACAGAGAACTTGAATTGAGTACATTATTACCTCAAACCTAACACCTTGACTACCATGGGGGTGGTCGGTGACTGGCGCCATTGAATTCGATGAAATTTCATGTAATTCTTAAATTGCAATACTTACAAATTTTCGAACATATCGAATATTTAAATATTGGAGTTACAAATTATTGCGAGTTTAAATATTGAGTATCACTTCAGTAGAAATAATAAAATTAGCAAAATATCTGTGCTAATCTATAAATTCAACCCAACCATTAATATTAGGTTGTTCGGAAAGTAATTTCGTTTTTTCCTGACGGAGGACATAATTATATTTTTTCACAATTAACTTCGCACTTAATTCGCATTGCTATTATATATTTTGAAAGTTGATATAGCAACGCTTGTTTGTGAAAAAATTTGTTTGATTCTACACAATAGTTTTTCTTTGGTGCTCTATTAAAGATGGAAACTCGAAAGCAGCATTTTCGCCATATTTGACTCTTTTACTATCGAAACGGTAAATATGCTGTTCAAGCAAGAAAAAGATTATTCGATTTTTATGGGGAAGACGAATTAACATAACACCAGTGCCAAAACTGGATTGCAAAATTTGTTGAACGGCAAAACCTTTACTTCGAATGAGGACGTCAAAAAAGGCTTTGATTTTTTTGCCAGCAAAGATCAAAACTTTTATGAACGTCGAATCATACTACTGCCAGAAAGATGACAAAAGGTATTAGAACAAAATGGAGAATATATAATTCAGTGACATATTTATGGCCTACAAGAAAATCGTCTTTCATTCTCACCGAAAAAAAACGAAATTACTTTCTGAACAACCCAATAAATCAAAAAAATATAAAAATAACCCTAAGAAGTGTCAAGTAATCTTACAATCCTTATTAGTAAGGCTTGGACGATGAATTGAAACCAAAGGATGTACCTTTTAGGAAAAAGGAAGATTCTAAAAACAGGAACTAACAAGAACTTATATAACCCTCTTCGATAATCCTCTTCAAAGAATGTTTCATCGAAGCATGACGCGAGGCAGAAGGCGATCGGGCGGTTACTACGGTTAGAAGACATTTTACAGTGTAGATTTATGCCGATGCCTTGAGACGAAGGGCGATGCGCAAATTGAACGAGCGTTTAGCGACGCTCCGTCGAGCATGACCGGCTGCGCAGGGTCATGTCAATATTTAAATTAATCCTCGGCCCGCGTACGCTGTTCACGGCTCCACGACGGAATTATATTCCCTCCTTGACCCCTCTGCTTCCACCTTTCACCGTTGTCTATTTTCTTCTGTCACCAGTTTCTTTAGCTTTCACGCTGCTTCGTTCTCTTCCAATTTCTTGAACGTTTTCACCCTCGTTCTTTGTTCAGCTTCTTCCTACTTGTTTTCAACCATTCTCTCTTCATTTCCTTTCTTCTACTCTTTGTCTTTGTTGATATTTTCCATGAAATTCTATTAGCATTTTCATTCCAATGATTTCATTGTTTGTCCTGGATATTCACATCTTCTTTTCTTCGCTTTGTAATCATCCGATTCGAATCTTATATGGTATCGATGGTTTCTTTGATTTATTATTAACGTTTGCGATTTTTACCTCGACGTTTAGTTTTTCAACGTTCCATTTCCCTGTATAGAATTTTTCTTTCGTTTTTCACTTGATGAGCCGTCTTTGTGGAACTGCACTGACTGTTCTGCTTGAATCTTCTTTTTTTCTTCTTCTTCCTCTCGTATCAATTTTTTCCTCCTATTCTGTCCATCGGTTTTTTTCCTCTATTTTTATCCTCGTTCATTTTCTACCTCTGAAGTATGAATTACCTTCCTCTTCTTAATTTTCCTTTCCCCATTTTCACCCCCTTTCTCTTCCATCCTTCCATTTTTCTTACTCTCTTTTTTCCAACCTCTCAATTCCATTTTCCTTTTCTTCAATCTCTTTTCGGTTACTTTTTACTATTCCTTTTTCCGATTCCTTGCTCGATTCAATCCTAGCAGGATCGACTTTCCTTCTCGTTTTCCCCTTTCACTCTGTATATATCTCTCGTACCGTTTCTCTCTCTCTTTTCCACTCATTTGAAGGAATTCTATCTCCTGGCAGCTTAATTTTGAAAGCGGTTAACACGCACCACAGTCCCAGCCCTAGGGCTTCCTCGTTTTTGGTCTTATTGAGGCTAACCCCGACCTACCGTCTTTTACGAGAACCGAGCTATGAGGAGAATTGTTCGAATCGCGCGAAAAATTTGATTTTAATATGCTCCTACCACTTCTGCTGACATTGGTTAACACATAGTTGCATACGGATTTTAAAGTTTTATCCCGAGTCGAAAATTTTAAGCCCAAAATCCTCCTAAATTACCAAATAACTTAGGATATTTAGGCTGAATATGGAAAAATATGTTACATATAAAAGAATGTAAATTTTAATTCCACAATCGCCCTAAACTTGTTACTTTTCGCCAGTTTTACCAGTTTAGGATTAATTTAGGCTTCATACAGCCCAAAATAATGCTCAGCATTCTATAATGAGGAGTTTTAGAATTGGATTGGAATTGGAGTGGAATGATCTAGGTCCAAAAAATTCTCGATATACTAAAAATTAATTTGATTTTAGGAGATTTAGAATTTATATGGAATAAAATGATAATTTAATACCTACTTGCTCCTGAAAGCCCTATTTTTAGAATATGAGTCGACAGACTTGGAACTTCTGAAATATTTTTAGGGGATGTCAGATTAAATTGGAATAAAAATTTTACCTGATCAATCCATATAACTCCTAAAAATCATATTTACAGGACTTTGAGGCGCGTAGACACACTAGTTGAGGATTTTGAGGTTCAAAATGGTATACATAATTAAGCGGCAAATGAGAAATCAAAAGAATCTAGCATTTGAAGTTTCTTTTTAGGCTGGACTTTTCGACTCGGGATGTTAACGTGCATGATATCGAAATGATAGTTTTAGTTGTTTTAACCCCCTGCACTACGATTTCTTTCGTGCCTCCCTGTGCTACAATTCGGAATTTAATTGCTAAAGTAAGAGTTAACCAGTGATTCTTGATATTCCGTGTACTTTAACGTAATATTAATGTTATAGAAATAATATTATCGCGTCGAGTCTCATTAATATTTTCAATTTAATAGATTCTGGAAAACTTGAAAATTTCCTATCCCATTTACCTCATCACGAGTGTGAATCGGGTTATAGGGGTCATAGGGGTTAATCAATTAACTGTGGCGACTTTTTTTGAGAGTGCGCACCTACGTGGGTCACGAAAATCGAGAGATGAGTATAAATCTATCTCAAATTATTTATACTCTTTAGTTATTCGTGTTACTTTGGCATGGCCTCATAATATTCCAAACATCTTGAAATTTACGAATATATTTTTGTTTTCGACCAAATTACAATTTATATAAACAGTGGTCGCTTAACTGTTACGCATGGCGAGTATACTCGTCGATACACAAAATTCTGCCGTGTCTCCATAATGAGTATATTCGTCAATCACAGCTAACTGGTTCAAACAACCGTTTTAGTTCTTTTTACTATCCTCATCGTCTCTTTGCCACTTTAATAGCAGCTTTAGGTAGCATAGTAGATAGATAGTAGCAACGTTAGTAACTTTAAATTTAATTTTTATGCATATCTGCATTTTTACAAACTATTACCATTAGTACTCTCTGATAATTTCCCTCGTCTCTCCTCTCAAATACCCGGGACGATTCTACTTTTGCCAAAATATTCTCCAAGTCACATCCCATCAGAAGTCACGTGCAAAAGGTTTAAATCGTGCGAGTATAATGATCGATTTTCGATCGTTTCTAGCGTGGTTTAATTCGAGAAAGGAAAAAAAAAAGATCGAACCGCTATCCTAGCCAGGAATCGTAATTTTCGAGAGTCGTCCTCGTTCTTCCTGTCGACAAAACGATCAAACATTTCGAATTCATCGTCCCCATAGTAATTCCGTATAGGCACGTGCGACTTCGACCAGTTGCCAATCGAGTTCCGGTCGACTCTCGAATCGAATTACGTCCCTATGCGACCGTATATAGTTTTCTCGTTCGTAAATTTATTTATCATGCAAACGCGCGTCCATGCGGATGACAACAAAAATTCGTTCAGCGAGAAATATCGACTTCGTTGGTGAAAGTGTCTTGATAAAGAAAAAAAAGGGGGTAGAAAAAAGTGAAGGGGTAGAAGGTGGTAATAAATTCCAAAGGGAGCCAATTTAGAGAGCGTCGAAGGTACGCGAAGTTAACTTGTCAGTGGAAGAGATTCGAGGGCGAAAAATGAATGGATATACTTTAGTGATGTTTGTTTAACGGGATTGTAACAGAAATATATTTTTAATGGGGAGATTTCTCATCCAGCTGAGCATTATTGACAATTCTTTAGGCCGTAGAATATTAAAACGAGGGGCAAGAGAGGAGCAATAGATTTTAGCCTCTACGTGCTATTTTTCTGTTGTTAGAAAATCTAAATATAATTCTGAATTGCATTAAAAAAATATTTTACAGATATTTCCAGCTTTTAAATTTCCTTTATCGACTTTGCAAGAAGTTTCAATATAATAGGAGAACGTAATTGGCAACAGCGTTATATAAAATTCCACTGACGCTATCAAATGGGAAGGGGGCCCATAATTCGCAGAAGCATGGTAAAAAAATGTATATTTGTCCAGTGTCTATTTTAAGATAGACTATTTAAGAGAATTTTTAAGAAAACCTAATGGCATATCCGTCTAAAATCAAAATATGCGATATCCGTTTCATTTAAAGGAATTTAATATTTCCAACAAACGCAAATTTTGTTTACAAAAATAAAATATAAATATTCCTGTAATATTAACAGTTGTATTCGATAAATGAAAAGAATCGTTGCCTTATACGAAGCATGTGACGGTTAACGCAGAAAATCTTTTGATATTCAAATTGCCTGTGAGCTATCAATAGAACTGGCTTAACAGCATCGACAACGTGATAAGTTAGGGCGCAGGAAATTAGAAGATAACTTACTAAAACTGCTTTTCGATCGATTCTTGTCAGCCTAAGGCTATTTGCAGCGAAATCGTTTCGCGTGAAAAAGGGCGCCCATTAAGGGCGACTTCGGACCGGCTAAATATCATTTAAATCTACGAAGCAAAGTACAAATTCACCATAAACAAATTACTACATATTACTAATATTTTTCATTTATTTTTCAATCGATAAATTGTATTTCTGACTGACAAAACACCAAGAAATTATAAAGGATAAAAAATTTGATTTTTTGTTACAAGTATGAAACTTTCTATTATTAATATTACCGCACGTAATTAACAACGTATCGTTAATTAAAGAAAGATGATTGCAATTATTAATCTTAAGTTGATACCAGAATGAATTTCTCGCCTTTGAAGGGGGCCATCCCATGCGAAAGCTATTTTTTTCGCTTCATTTGCGAACTTTTTTCGACGAACCATTAAAATGTACAATCTTGGAATTTTTACCATACGTTTATTGATAGTTTTGTAGTCTATTGGAATTTTTGCAAACAAAAATAACAATTTTAATTGACTTTACATCGTTCAAAAGACACGCATGTTTTTTTTTACGGCTGCCATGATTCTAGATGTTTCGCTTATCCGAACTAAAAGAATAAAATGGCATTTCAGTTTGTAAACCTGAGACTATCTCCGGAGCTAGAATAATTTTGATGTCTGTTATATTCACTCAAAAAAAAAATCTCAAAAGGGAAAAGAAAATAGCTGTCACATGGGATGACCCCCTTAAGAAAACAAAATTATCATCCCTTCATTGTGCGGATTCACATCTGAAATCAATTCCTCTGATTCCACTATTAAAATGAATTTCTTTAATTGCACCATTGAAATTAATTAATGTCTACAAATGCAACATAAATATTCGCTAGATCGTTAGCAAAGATACCAAGAGACATTACCAAGAGAACCGATACGTTTAAAGAGCACACATCGTTGCCGCAAAAACGTGAACAAATACCGATACATTGATTTTTCCTACATCCGAGGAACATTTGCAAAAATGTACCATAGAAAAGTCGATATTTTTTCCCCGATCAAAACCGATATCTCTACATTCCCTGCCTCGAGTTCCGACTCGAGCAAACAGATCGCTCGGGGTTCACGATTTCGAAACGGTCGGAGCCTGTTGAAACTTTTGTCAGTGTCTCCATCGGTCTTCATTTCACCGGGGAACCGATATTTCCCCATATCGTGGTTCCCCGTTCTCAAAATTCCGATTGTGTATCGAGCAATCGATCCTCGGCTCATCAATCGACGCAGCCAAGAAAAATGTGAATATCGTCACGAGTTTGCTTTAGGTTTTATCCAACAAAAATGATGAAAAACTACAACGATAGATATATAAATACAGTGCATATTCTCTCAGTTGGCGAACGGTTTTTCATTTATACTTTGTTGCATAAATCTGTATGTCTTTCATTATTAAAAAAATAGAGAAATTGAAAAATTAAAATTACAAAGTAGTGTCATGATAATTGTAAAAATTTTAGTCGATGAATAATGTTGAAGGTTAATATAAACAATGAGTATTTATAATTCATAGAAATAATAGAGGAATCGGTAAAATAGTTGCCAATTCAATTGTCAATTTAATATGTTGACTGTCACGGGGGTCACTGGTGACCGGCGTTATTGAATTTAATGAAATTTCATGTTTAATTGCAATTTTTCTGCATTTTTGGGCGTATTAAATATATAAATATTGGCGCTAAAAAGCCAAAGGTCTGCCGCATATCTGTCCATCTTTAACACTAGAATTACTGACGTTAAATCCATTACATTTCAATATATTAAATATGTGCTTTGGAAAAAGAGAAATCAAGATGATCGATACCGTAATTCTGTATTTTATAACATCAACGTAGAATATTAGCTCTATGTCTGTTCTACAAACTTGGAGAACCTTCGGAAAAAATTGCGAACCTGTCATTTTGATTTGTTTGATAGTTCCAGTGTTAAAGTTTCTGCTTTATAAAGATGTGAATTTAATAGAAAAAGTTTCACTTCAGTAGAAACAAGCGAAATACCGATGACGTTCAACGTGCTAATATATATTTTGAAAAATATCTAAAAACCTAAGGATGAAAAGTAAACTGACAGAAACACATAAAAGTTCCGATTTATTTGGTAGATTGGTAGCGTATAAATTGAGAGCAATATTTTTATCGCTCCCGCAATTGACCCATCTCTTGTCAATAACATTCATCGAAATCGAAACATACGGAAATAGTAGCAGGTCACGTAGCTCCATATGGCAGCTAAGAATTGAACGATTAATAAAAAAATGTAAAAATTAATGAACAAAGTAATAAAAAATTAGAAATAATTTTATAGTAGTATGTCACATTATCAAATTTAAAAAGAAAGATTCAAACCGTTACGGTTTAATGAAACGAATGTTGTGTTGTTTGCTAACAAGCAACAGGAAGGGCAAGTGGGCGTTAGTTTTAACTCTTTGAAGTGCTCCCCAAACTGTACAGCATGGTCTGTGATTGTGAATTTTGTACAGAGTTAATTCCGATGGAAATTAATGGTGATTTTTCTTATCGAAATGAGAAAATCCTCGGATATTCTTAATTACTGCTATCCTAAAATAAACCTGCATATTCAACGATCGAGAATTTTATTAAATTAATTTCAATAACGCAGAAACTTCTCCATTTCCATTGCATCGAATTCCACTTAACACAGTTTCAAGTATTTGTAATGTTTATAGATTGAAACTCAATAAACAAATAAATAATTGACACACTGATTGGAGTAAAATACTTCGAATAAAATATGTTTTATAATTACAAATTTCATGTAGTTTCAAAGTAAAATAAAGATAACTCTATGATAAAAACTTTAAAGAATTCAAATTCACTTCGCAGCCCGTCCCAAATGAACACGGTTTGACCAAAACGCATTTTAAATATTCTCGTAAAGGTTCACGCGCGTCGGAATGTCATCTAATTAAATCGTTGGCAACCGCCATATCTCATTCCCTCGTTGCATTCAACGTATGCCGTCTAATAAAGAAGAAAAATAGCCTGCATCAACTATCCCCCCGTTCTCCACCCGCCGACCCACCCTTATGGTCCCGTTCGTTTCACCATATACGGCAATTTTTGGAAAACTGCCGGTAGTTCGTGCAGCTTGTACAGACTATTTTAGCCAGCTGTGTTCGGTTCAATGTTGTACCGCGTCTATTGATCGAAGCTCAGAGAGGCATAGAGTTACAGGCCACTGGCGTCGGGCCTCTCACCCTCTTTCAGCCTCTCTCTTCCATCCACCATCCACCTACCATTCTGTCATTCCTTCTCTCTCATCCCTTTCTCACCCTTTCTCTCTGTCTCCGTTTATTTCTCAGTCTATCCCTCTTCTCTCTATTGGTTTCTCCCTTTCTCACCCTCTTATTCTTCTATCTAACCCTCTCTGACTATCTTTCTCTTTCTCTCTCATCCTGTAGCTCTCTCGTGTTACCTCTTTCTCGTCAATGTCTCACCAACTTCCTCTCTCTCTTACTCTCTTTCTCTACTTCTCATTCTCTCTTTCCCTCTTTCTACAGTGCCTTCTTTCCCTCTCTTCACCGCTGCGCTATCCGAATTCCATTTCCGTCCAATTACAATTCATCCCCGTTTCAAAGCGGCAGTCACGCCGCGCTCATCTCGCGAGCAGCCCGCCAAAAGCAATAATTTCTTTTCTTCGCGTCGTCCTTCCTGCCTCTCGTCATCGGCCCGGCCATTTTTCGTTGCCTTTACATTTCGTTCGTCGATCGTGAACGATGACGAATGCTGCTACCTACCCACCCTCCTATAAACCCCATTCCTTCGAATCCCTTCTTCCTTTTTCTCATCCTACTCTGCCACCTACCTACCACTCTCATCGGCCTTTCTTTTCCGATGAAGGAACGTTTATCGTGACTTTTGATGGGAATCGATTCGAAAAGCTGGGATAATCGAAGGACAGATATTCCTGGACTTTCGGCACGAGTGCTCGCACTATTTTATACCCGGTGAATGGGGTTATTGAATTAGGAGACTGTTACGTGGCGGCAATTTTTGTTACCGGAGGAATATGATTTCTGTGGGAATTTCTATCGTGTGATAGGGATCAGAAGGAAATTAGTTTGAGTGTAAATTTTGTCCAGGGGGTTGGAAATAAATGTGGTACGGGGTTGAAGATTTTTCGTTTTAATTAGGTAGGTTTTGCTAATGAAACGTCAGTTGAAATAGGATGCGGAAGAAATAAATGTTAGTGAGTGCACGCTAAATGGTTAGAATTTTAATAGCTGACGAGTAAATGTAATTTATGTTAATGTTGCGAGAACGGATGTTGGGCTAATTATGAAATTACACTGCGATAATATGGAGAAGCATTTTCGAACGTTTCTTTTTTTAGACGGTGGTTTTGTAAATGAGACCTCCACGGAATTGAAAACTACACGGAAAAATTTACCAGCGAGGAATAAATTTCGGATGCAAATGTTGCAAGGTAAAACGGAAATTATGAATTAGTACGGCGTGTTTTTATCCATTCCTTTTTTTATTTGGAGAGCATTGAATTGTTAAATGTCGAAGGTGCAGTATTTTCATTATCAAAACATTTAAACAATTTTTCGAAAATCCATTTCTGCAATTTCACAGAAAATTGAAAATATTCGTAACAAATTAGAATGTGAAATTTTGAAAAAATATTGAAATTTCCCTTTAAACTTGTGGAATTGAAAATTCTCTTCTCCCTTGACAATTTTAAGAGAGTATTTTCTATTCCATGGTTGTCACTCGCAAAACAAATCTCAGAAAAGTAGATAAAAGGAAAACATTCCGAGTTTCAGAATTTAAAAGAATCCCCAACAATTCGTTGAACAATATTCTTCCTATGATGCAGCCAGAGATATTCTTATTTCCCTTACTGTTCCATTTACTTTTCAATTTATCAAAATAATTTATTTATTATCTCTCCTACTGCCTCTCCGTGTTTCCTTTATATATTTATAGGCGCGTTGTCCCATGCCGAGATTAGTTTCCCCCTTTTTACGTCCGTCAGCCACGAAACTTTCCCAGCAAATCATGAAGACTGTCCTTACAGCGCGAGAAGGAGAAAGAAATGACCTTTCTTAATTCTTTATCCCATTTGTGCCAATTTATCGACAATGCATCGCCGAGCCCAATCATCCAATTAAGCGCCTACGCCTCTGTTTGCCATCTTTGCTGGAAAAAGTAAACCGTTGATTGGCCACCTACACGGGTCAACTTGTAGTGAGACGATAGAGAATTATCGATAATACGACCACGTATTACTTACGACGATATATATATATCCGGTTCTTGCGATTCTACGCTTCGTAAGTTATTACCAGCCGTGGAGTTTGATTTTTTTGGGAGAACTAACGGTAATTAGTGTTACAATAATTGGTACTGTATTTCGAAAGCGTTGTGCGATTGGAGATAAGAATACGTGGGAGTATATGGGATATGTGAGGATGAAGTCTGGGAGTATTAGTAGATTTGAGATTGGAAATCATAAGGGGCAAGATTAAGATTTTCAGGAAGCTTTAGCTCAGTGTTTTCAGCGGATGAGATTACGATTAGTAAGCTTGAGTTTGAACCTGTCAGTGGGTAATAATATGATTCTCAGTAGAGTTCAATTTGTAACTGTTAGTAGATATAAATTTCGATCACTAAGTTTGAGCCGAGATTTCTCAGTGGGTGACAATTAAATTATCAGTAGGATCGAGCATGGGATCCTCAGTGGGTGAAACTAATTGTAAAATCCTTAGTAGGTTTGAGCTTCTAATTTTCAGTGGGTGACAATATGATTCTCAGTCGAGTTGAGTTTGTAACTGTAAGTAGATGGGATACAAGTTTTCAGTAAGTTTGAGCTTGGATGTCTCAATGGGTGGCAATAAAATTCTCCGAAGAGAGCATGGGTTTCTCAGTGGATGAAAATAAAATTCTCAGAAGGTTTGAGCTCACGATCCTCAGTGGGTGACAATAGAGTTGATTGACTAACAATAGAGTCTCAGTAGAGTTGAATTTGTAACTCTCAGTAGATGAGATAAAAATTTGCGATGATTTTGAGCTTGGATGTCTCAGTGGGTGACAATAACATTCTCAGAAGGTTTGAGCCTACGATCCTCTGTGGGTGACAATATGATTCTCAGTCGAGTTGAGTTTGTAACTGTCAGTAGATGGAATACAAGTTTTCAGTAAGTTTGAGCTTGGATGTCTCCATGGGTGGCAATAAAATCCTCCGTAGGATCGAGCATGGGTTTCTCAGTGGGTGACAATAACATTCTCAGAAGGTTTGAGCTCACGATCCTTAGTGGGTGACAATAGAGTTGATTGACTAACAATAGAGTCTCAGTAGAGTTGAATTTGTAACTCTCAGTAGATGAGATAAAAATTTGCGATGAGTTTGAGCTTGGATGTCTCAGTGAGTGACAATAAAATTCTCAGTAGCATTGAGCAAGGGGTTCTCAGCAGATGAAACGAATTGTAAGACTTTCAGCAGGTTTGAGCTTTTAACTTCCAGCGGGTGATAATAAAATTCTCAGAAGGTCTGAGTGCACGATCCACAAAGTGGCTGAGACTTAAGTGGGTTTGAGCTTGTAACTTTCAGTGGGTGAGAATAAGATTCCCTTAGGTTTGAGATTGCCATCCTTCATGAATGAGACCACAATCCTAAGCGGCTTTGAGCTTGTAACTTTGTGGGTGAGAGCATGGAATTCTCAGGGGGTGCAATTGAGATTCTAAGTAGACTTGAACTTAGGACTCTCACCGAGTAAGACTAATTGAAAGATCCTCAAGTGGTTTGAGTTTACGACACTCAATAAATAAAATTCTCAAAGATTGTCAATGCTATTGCATTACAATACTTCAGAAAAAAGTATTGTAATTTCCTACTAATTATAAGCTGAGAAGCTGCAAGTAAAATTCTCATAAAATTGTAAAAAATAAAAAGAAACACATAGCTCCATAAATGATATGCCATGGAAAGGAAATACCATACATTTTTAATAACTTTCGACCCTACCACTAAAATATTTGTAACTCCTCGATAAACAAACATATTAGAAAAAAAAGGACGATACCAACAAGAAGAAGATGAGATTATTGTAACAGAAAAGAATTTCCCAATGAACGAACGTTTTGCCAATAGGTAAACAAGCATACAGGACAATTTTCACATGATAGGGACACCATATCTGTTTTTAGTTGGATTATTCTGACCGCATTATGGCCGTTTGCCCCCGTAATCCCATACGTCCTTTACTAACGATGATTGGGAATTTGCGAAAGGCCATCGAATCAATAATAATGGATTCGAGATTACTAAATCAGTCGTATTACGACGGGTACGCTTCGTGATTGGGAAACAGATGCGCCCTATTTTTACGTACGTTGAAGCTATACGAATAGGAGAATTGCAGATGGAAATTCAATTACGTCAGTCTAATTCAACCGTTTTAAATATTTATAAATAATCAGATACCTATAATAATCTTCGTCGAAATAATAATCTAAAGATAATTCATAACTAAATTCAAGCCGTATATTTTCACTTTAAAAATGGTCTTACTAATTTTAATAATTTTTAGAAACTAATTGCAACATATCACAGTTTCCAATTTGGTTCTAAATAAAATTAGAATGCCAACAACACAATACAAAATATGTAAGTATTCCAAGTATTCATTTAACTATTGCTCCAAAGTTTTCGTTCCACATTTATGAGATAAAACGACTAAAACGTGTAAATATTCGGATAAAATCGTTTGCATTTAGTTAAAAAACAATCGATACCGTTGATTAATTTTCCCAGGTATTTTCAGCATCGTATAATCTTCTCGTAAAATATGGACGACGTTACCGGAAACGTTATATGGTATCGCATGATATTTCGACTGTTTTCGAGGATTCAAGCTACGTTATATGTTCGAATCACAGGAGACGCAATCATTAAATCGGAGCACGGATATAGTGTAAGGGCAATTTGGTTTCGGGTACACCAAAGTTTATTACACATCTTGCACCGTATACGATGAAATACAACACCGATACAACTGGATATTATGGATGAATCATGGATATTATGGCTATTACTCTCAATACAATAATGCTATTATACGATGCAGAAAAAAACAGCTAACTTGGATTATTATTATCATATATTAATCGTTTGTCCTCACGGTGAATATAACTGTTGCTGTTTTTCTCGTAAATTTTCGCAGCTTCGATCCTCCCTCGTATGATAAAGCAGATAATTTAATTCGGATCACAAAATTCAGTTACACGCACATTCGTGTTTGCCGAAGGTAATATTAATTTTTGCTTTTTCCATTCTGCTTACATGCGTTCAATTCCATGTAAAAAGATTAATCAACCCTTTGAGGATGACGGACGCATATATGCGGTCTGAGAAAACATCTGGTTAGAGTTTATATTTATATATACATGGTTAGAGTTGAAAAATTGAAATACAACAATTGAAATATGATTCTTCAAATAGTAATTTATAATTTCTATACATTAGCAGACTCATTTTTTGATAAAAAGTTTTATGATCGCCAAATAATTATTTCCGAATATTAAAAATTGAAATATGATTAAGTCTCTGTCCGCAAAGGGTTCATACTTGCTACATCAATAATACATGAGACAATGGGGTACATCAATGAATTATATCAATAATAAAAGAACGGTAGAATTGATTGATAATATAATTTTTACCACTGTAGATTTTTTTTGTATTAATTAGTACCGATCTTTTTCTTGTTATATTGTAATAAAATAATGTGACTGTTTCCTGGTTATAGTCTATTCCTATTATCATAATCGGATGTTTCTTATGGTGTTTTGTTAATTAATGCAGGTCAATGTTCACTCTCAGTATCGAAATGCATCGACACGAAATACGAAGGATCCTTGATTTCAATTCAAATTAGGCTTCTGGATGTGCATTTCACGCGTCTCCAGGATCGTCTACCCCTATAAACCCACCCCTTTACCATTGCTCTCTCTGTCTCTCTCTGCAGATAAGCTGTTTGCGTCTTTGTGTACCAAGTTGGCACCGTTGTCGCTAGAGAGTTCGATAAAGCCGCGTTAATTGGGGCTTTCGGCTTCTAGTCTTATTGTTAGTTGAGTATCTTGAATGAAATTTAAGCTCTCGCTCTCTTAAGACGCCGAAGACGCTGTTTCAACGGGGTCTACGAGCCGAAAATTAGCTTCGACTTAAAGATCAACATTCACGGATTTAGCGGCGGCAATTTCCAAGATTGTCTCTTAGAATAGAAAGCTCTTTCGATTTTCTTTGTCCACTGGGTACGTTATTAGCGAAGAATTCATTAGTTTGTTGATGATAAATGAGATGAAATAATGAGACTGTTTTTCTATCTCTTGGAGTTACCGTTAAAGAGACATTTGGACGAGAGGGTGGCGTGTTTTTCATATAAAAAAAGAGGATGAATATTGTACTTCTAGATCTCACGAATACGGTAATTTTACGGAATTTCGAAATGCTAAAGTCAATTCTCGGAGGTTTGCACGTTGTTATAGGACAAACATGTTTGTTTTTCAAACAACTATTGCTGAGAGTCACCGTAAACAAAATAGTTGTTGCTCGAGTTACCTTTGCAACTAATTATCTTGGATACATGTCGGTTGTGTTTCTTTTGAAAGTGGAAAATGAATATTATATATTTTCCCATTGCTCATTTAACCTCGTTAATTAAAATATATTACTTACAAAACTTGAGAAAAATTAATTAATACGATCAACTCAGTGTAATTATTTTCTAAATAAATTTTAATTATGTAATCCATTTATAGTTGCAGAAAATGACTCTTATTTTTAATTAACCCTGGACCAAATTCGAATTGCCATTAGTTCACGTAACTACGCCTCTATATTTTCCTATTGCTCATTTAACCTCGTGCAGTTGAAATTTAAAACCCTGTTACTACCCTCTCATATTTAATTTTTTAATTACAAAACATATTTCTTACAAAACTTGAGAAAAATTAATTCATATTATCAACTCAGTGTAATTATTTTCCAAATAGATTTTAATGATATAATCCATTTATAGTTGCAGAAAATGACTCTTATTTTTAATTAACCATGGACCGAATTCGAATTGTCATTAGTTCACGTAACTACGCCTCTATATTTTCCTATCGCTCATTTAACCTCGTGCAGTTGAAATTTAAAACCCTGTTACTACCCTCTCATATTTAATTTTTTAATTACAAAACATATTTCCTACAAAACTTGAGAAAAATTAATTCTTATGATCAACTCAGTATAATTATTTTCTAAATAAATTTTAATCATAGAATCCATTTATAGACGCAGAAAATGACTCTTATTTTTAATTAACCATGGACCGAATTCGAATTGTCTTCACGTAACTACCGCCTACTGGAACTTCTTGTCAGGGCAATTATCCTTACCAATGAATTATGTCCACTTAATTGGACAGATATAAATGAAAACTACATTACCTAAAACCGCATCTCACAACCTATACCACACACCTCCAATTAAACGTCTCCCAAAGAACTACGCAATACTACAAATAACTCTACCACCATGAACCACTTTGATGCGCCAAAGTATTGGTGACATTCTGGCGAACTTTTTGCGACGATCGGGCAACGAGGCGTCACGAAAATCGTAGGTAGAGTCGAACAACGAGTTCATAAGAGACTATATAAAGGAGACGTATCGGTGCGTAACTCTTCGCCACTGTGTCAAGAGCGTATGTCCGGCCACGGTGATCTCCTCGAGGAGTCGATCTCGCGTAACGGGTTAAGAGTTTGATCGCGACACTGACGATCCCACTTTGTGAGCCTATAAAAGATGTCCCAGTCGGAACAGACAGCTAGTGTGACATGCGAGAAGGAGATGTCGACGTCGAAAAGCAGCTCCCTGTTGCGCCTGAATCAGGAGGCAAGGAGGTCCTCGGCGGAATGGCACGATCAGGACACGGATTCGGAGATCAGCGAGACCGATTTCCTAACCAAGGGTGCCTTTTTACTCACCCCAAGCCATGAGCTTAGTATCGAGAAAGCGGCGACTATTTGCGAGAAGATGAACTTCCGGTGAGGATGTGGCAAGGTTGCTGATGTTTAGACACTTTTGAGAGTGGTAGTTTGCTGCTATTTATTGATTTGGGTTTTTATTTTGATCACTGGAGAGACTTTTGTATCTTCTTTTTACGTGGAAGTGGTTTTGGATTGGGGTTTGGTGATGGAGGTGATTTTAGATTTCTTGGTTTTGGATATTGGTTTGGGGCTTTGCTTTGATTCTATGTGGGTTTGAAGGTTGTTTAAGTTTAAGGGTTGATTAGTGATTCTATGAAGTGTTTTGAAGTTTTAGAAATAATTAAAATTATCGGGATTGTAATAATGGTGAAAAGTTTGTGTGTATTGTGATCACTAGACTGCGGATGTTTATGCAAATTTCGAGTTTCAAAAATGCAGGTGAGACAGGAAAACCTATCTAGGGATTTATTGCACTTAATAAATATTACAACAAATACCATACTTTGGATATTTTAGATATATTTTTATATTATGTTCTTTTTGTATATTTTGGTCGTATTTAATTTGTCATAATTGCATAAAAATCCGCAGTCTAGTGATCACTTTGTGAACAGTCTCGCACTGTGTGTTTGAGATATGCATCTCGCTTAGAGAATTATTCATTTACCTAATCCGTGTTTTCTTTTTAAATTGTATAATTTTTATTAATTAATTGTCTCCCTTCTATTAAAATAGGGGGAAGTTACATTTTTAAATAATTACCTAAAACTGTGCAGAATTTTCTGCTTGAAGAAAGCACATGTGCAAATTTTAATTTCAGCTGGTGTCTGGATTAAAAATTTTTAAATTTTCGCCCTGAAAGCGTTAAGCTTTGAAGTAAATTTGGCAGCATCTAAAATCAGAGTACACCCACGGCCATTGCATTACCATACATTTGTCGCAACGTTGACTTTCCATCCCCTATTCCAATGCGCGCGCCAATTCAAATCGTCCGGTTCCGCTCTTTGAGCTGTAACAGGTTATCCGTAAAATTGTCACGTTAAATATTCATAATATCTATATCATTTGCATGAATAATTCCTTCAGAATTTTTGCTCACATCACCGGCTGCATGAATTCAAAAGCAAACGGTCGTGCACTCGTGTTTATTCAATTACACCGAGCTATTTATTTCTCATGCGAACGCACTCGAATTTCCCTACAACCTGCAAGGATTTATCTTCCTCCGACTTCCAATATTTCCCGCATCCGTTTCGTGCAACGTTGAAATTCAACATTCAACGGTACTTTACATCAGCACGAATGAGATCTGATAAATTTCCACTTCGAAATCCCCGTCAGTTGCCCGCATTCGCTCATTTCGTTTACTACCTTTCACCTCTAACGAATTTCTCGCGTCCTGATTACGCGAGGTCACGGTTGATCCATTAAATCGTTTCCCTGGCAAATTAGCTCACCTCTAACCCCTACAAGCTAAAGCTAATTGCGTAATAGAAAGACCCAAAGGAAAAAAAAACAACGTGACGATAAAAATCATATAAAGGGGGATGAAAAAAAAAATGGCAAAAGGGAAACATTGTTATCGTTTTTACGTTACAGTGGCACATTCTCCCTGACGAAGACAGCCACGGGTATACTATTCAAGTTCAGCAACATCGACGATTTTCAGGCGGTCTACAAAAAGGGCTTCCACAAAGTCACCGGGGCACGCTTCTACAAGAAGGTACTTATCTTTCAGTACACAAAGGGCCGTCCTCTTCAAACGCCTCTAAATACGACGTTTCGTATTCATGAACGTAGGTCGCCATACCCTGCAGACCCGCAAAGACATTCACCGTCTACGTTTTGGACGTACCTGAAGAATTGCCCGAAGAGGATATCAGGCACGCTCTCTACAAGTATCGTTCCATAGTCGAAGTTGCTAGGCTACCATTGAATACGGGAACAGTTTGTGAGTAATTTTTCAAATTGGTATGGTGTTAAGTGGGAATTTTACTTTGTGATGTGGCGATTCACGATAGGTAGGAATTTTACTTCGTGGTAGTTTGAAGTTTAAGGTTCTTCGGTGAGCTTCGATTTAGGGGGGTTGTTCTTGAGATGGAGGGTTTAGAATGTTAGAAGCATTCTCATAATGTTGCGGTTTGTATGGAGGAAATTTGAAAGTTTGATTTCGGTATAGATGACGAGATAGCTTTGGTTTAATCAGGGCTTAGGAATTTCTTAGTATTTTTTGGAAGTTTAATTTCCTTTTAAATATTATTTAAAATGTCATTTTGTCCGAGTTTGCGTTGAAATGTTTTTAATATCGATGGACATCAATTATTAACACTGGTATGTTGCTAGCTTCGTCATTTGTGTTGAAGTGAAACGTTTTCTATTAACTTTATCTATTTTTATAAAGCAGTAACTCTAAAGAAACTGATAGATTGATATTCAGCAGACCGTTGTCTTTCTAATGCCAATATTTAAATATTAAATATGGTAGAAAATTCATAAGTATTGTAATTTTCTATCATTCAAATTTCATTGAATGCAATGGCGTCGGTTTTTAGTGGCCTTTAAATCAGAAAATAATTCTGCACTTATATTAATTTCATGATAAATGCCATTGATGTGATTTCAAATGTATAAATTCTTCGATTGAATGTCGAAGAAATTATTCATTACTGAAATCTTCTCCCTCGCCCTGGCTTTCCAAAACTTCAACAAGTGCATTTCAGTGAAAGCCATCAACGACAAGTTGAAAAGCGACTCTCAGAACCAGAACGAGCCGGTGACGATTTACACGGGACCACCCGTTATAAGGGTTACTTTGGCCAGCGTGGAGGAGACCTCGATGTTGCTGAGCCGTGGTTTGGATTTTTATGGGGCCACATATTTCCCCACTGAAACGCCCCAGCCAGCCGCTCAACCCCTCGCCAAATACAAAAACAACAGGTGGGAAATGAATGGGCTCGCATGTGCTTGTAAAGCGAGTTCCGCGTGGCCTATCGAGTGCGCATCAAAGTCAATTTCAATTTATCAGCTATTGTAGAAGATATCCATGTTATTCTTTCTTTCATCGTTCACAATCTGATTCCTCTTTCCGAGTAGTAATTATGATTTGCGCTTTGTTTAACACTAGATTTACCAAACCAGTCAAAATGACTGGTGCACAATTTTTTCCAAAAATTCGACGGGTTTATGAGAGAGCCGTAGAATAAATATTCTTAGTCCATTGTATAAAACATAAATTACCGAATCAATCATCTCTTCCGCATCTTAATTTTCCTTGATTTGAGGTACATATGTAACATATTTAAATATAGTAGATTTCACGCTGGTAAATCTAGTGTTAATAACTCTCAGAAATTCATGGGAAATCGTACTGCTTGAAATTCACCCTAGTTTTTATAGGGTGAGATTTACCTTGAAGGGGTTGTTTCGATTTGTTACAATTTCGAAAAGCATATTAGTGTTGGTGGTTATAAAATTTTAAGAGAAAAAATCTAGGGTCGAAGTAACAAATTACAAAAATTCAACTTATTTCTTATTCTGTGTTGGAATGTGTTGCAAGTATTTTAATGAAAGTAAATTAGAAAACTACTGAAAGACTTTTCGATAAAATGCATTGCAAAATTAATGAACAAGTTTTCAATAAAGTACATTGAAAAATTCCTGAATTACTGGAGTTTAATCAACAAAGGCTCATTTAGGAAACGACAGAGTTATAAAACTAGGTATTTAATCTACATTTTAATAATTAATTGATCTTTGTTTGGTATTATGGTCTTCCTTGTATTAAAACGCGCTAAAAGTTATATAACAGTATCAGCACATACATTTTAATTGTAACTTCAATTTATCACTTATAATTACACGATTTTAATTCTATGCTACTACAATCGAGCAAAATGCATTTCAAGAAAACTTCCCAGTGGACTAATGAAAATTAATTTTAATATACACCGGCCCAATTAACGACAATATCTACCATATTACTTTTTCCCCTGACGATGTAATATAATTGATACTCAGCTTAATTACACGTGTATACTTTGTCCTCCATTTATTGAACTGCATTCCCTTTGATACATCCTCCCCAAATGCTACCGTGTTTTTCCACTTTCCTGACAATAATGCACGTTATTTTGCCAAACACAAACGCTCTGTTTATTTTTTAATTTTTTTTTAGCCACTATCGTCATTCCGCAAGGAACCTACAGTTTTAGGTGGGTTCAAAATAATCTCAATTATATTTTGTTTATTTAAAATAGTCTCTTTAAAATACTGAATAAAAATGCATTTACAATGTCGAACAGAAATGCGTTAATATAGCTTCAAGTATGTTTACATTAATTCAACATTATCATTTCTAATAATTTGTAAGGTTTACTTCCATTACATTTTATTTTAAGTTAATTATTTGAAACAAATTCCATTAGGATGATGAAATCGAAAGGTAGATTTCGTTTCAGAAAGGTTGCGTAAATTTTAATACGTTAACGTTGTAATTAATTCGTTGGCGCCATCGATACTTCCAGCAAATTCAGTTTAATCGTCACTGACTCTTTGTGATTTCAGCACGTTCCAGCGTGTTAGCTTTGGCAATGCGAAACCTTATCGCTTAGCAAAATGTTTCATGTTTATGAATCATAAAGGTACGCTTTACTGATTCAATTGTAAAGCGCAAATTGGAAATGCTGAAAATATCACACGATCGAAATTGCGGTTGTTCTATGCGAGAACGAACAAAGACACGATTGCCAATGGAGTGATTTCACTTTAAATCATTCTCGTTGATTGAAATTAAAATAACAGAATTGTTATTTAGTCGATGGCGTATTCCTCAGAAAGCCATTATTCTCGTTTTTCAAACCTTAACTAATCTTTACAATTGAATATATTCCCTAGATAGAGTAAAAAGTGGAGACAAGGATTGAACGCTAGAACTACTGCAGCAGCTAAATTAATTAGGTTCCAATCTTTTCAAAAAACCATAGAAATTTACAGCAGAGAAATTTCTTTGATTTTCCTTCTCATTAACTTGACAATTGGTCTTTCATTCTCAGTATTAAAATTAAAATAAAATTAAACGAATTACTACCACGATAGATATTAAAAATTCATACAACAAATAAATTAATTGGTTGAAATATAAAAAGTAAACAGAAGAAAGTTCTCAAAAAATAAGCTCCAACACGAAATCCCAATTATACGAAAAATTCCAGCCCACAGTACTATGCAAAGTTCCAGTCTTTTTAAAAACTCATCAAACACTTCTCCAACGATATACAAATAACTCAAGATACACGACAGAATGCAAAATATCGTATTCGTTCCTAGAATGTAACTTTATTCGAGGAATATCAGATCGTCGTGTAAAGGGGACACGAGGGAGTTTATCAAACTTTTCCTGTTAAATTCGCGTGGAAAAGTTAGCCGCTCGAGCCAAGAACTCGATGCAACGAATGAGCCAATAAAAGAGCCGAAGGAAGTCCTTTAACAGCTTGCCGTCATTTCAGATGGCTCGAGCTGGCAGCTATCGGCACCGGACAAAGAGTGAGGGACCTACTTCCGGTCTTTGACAACGCGGGCTTCAACAAATTGCCACCTCCGGCGAGTCGGCTGATAAAACCACAAAAAAACTAACGCGTTCCTCGACTTCTATCGCATCACCTCCGACGTTCGCCGAAATTCCTTGAACCCCTGACGCGAGTCGATCGAGGGAGAAATCGCAAAATTAAACTTGTCAATCGGTATGTTAACTTTGAGACACTGTGCTACTGTGTTTCAGGTGAACGCGTGGTCAAATGTAACAAAGTGAATTTTTAGAAAGTATATATCGGATGGTTCGACTTTTCAAATGATAGAGAACGATTAAAATTGTTATTCAACATTTTAACACTAGAACTACCGGCGACAAATCCAACATATTTTGATAAATTAAAGAAATACTTTGAACAAGGGGGAATCAAGCGACGGAAAATTTGATCAATTGAGTGATTTATGTTTATTTATATAGACGTAGAATATTTATTCTATGACTCTTATGTAAACCTGGAGAATTTTTTGAAAAAATTGTGTACCAGTCATTTTGACTGGTTTGGTAGTTCTAGTGTTAATGGATACTTTAATGGCTACTAATTCAATTTGTCTCTCAATCTTATTGAAATCATTCTAACAGATATTGAGATTTTTTTAACGTTGATGTACTTTGCTTTCAGTTTTATAATATTTGTTTTTACGTTTGTTAAAAGTATAATGTTTATTTTGCAAGTCGATAAGACATTGGATAAAATAGTTAACTTTATATTTAAAATATAATAAGTATTATATAAAGTATTACGGAATTTTATGGTATTTTAAATGACATGATGCGAGAAAAATAATCGCAGAATATATATTTAGATATGTCCATATCTGGTTAATATGATCGATATTTATTACATACCGATGATTAAATACACTGGTCACTTAATATTTATTTGGTCGGACGTCGAGTACCAATATTTGATCAGTATTTTTACGATATTTTATTAATGTTTACCGATTGAAAGTATTCTATCTGTTTAATCATTCTTTCCATAGCTAATGTTCCTATTTTTGTTGCAAGGTTAATGCCCATTACACGCGCGATTGCAATATTTAATTACCGTTCCTATTAAAGTTTTATTTATCTTTTATGTCATCCATGAAAAATTTGACAGAAGTGATTCATGATTTTTAACGAATTGTACTTGGTAATATTGTTTAAGTAGAATAATATATTAGTTTGTTGTAGATGATACCATTATCTATTTATGTTTTTTGTCAAAGTTTTATAATCTCGATCTTCTGATTGCTAGTATTTAAGAGTGCTTTCTTTTCTTTGGTATTTTATATGAATTTGCTAATTTCATAAGAAATCGGGGGATTATGATACGTTATAAATTTACGTAGAGACGCTGAACTTTTCTAATATTGTTTTAACAATGATAACTTAGAAATAAATAATTTCTTTCGTTCTTTAGATATATTACCAACGTTTTGTATGTCTTTAAAGCCACGATTTAAAAATTATTTCACTATCAAATTAATTTTTCCATAAACTAAACTGAATCCCTTGCAGTTATACGTTCCCCAAACACGCAGAAATATACAGGATTTGAATTAACGCTCAATTGATTGAAATCGTAATATAATCAAGCCACCTCTGCCAGAAAATTTAATAGCAAAAATTCTAATTCCCCGTAGACACCCGGGGGCGAAACAAAACCTACAAATTTCTCGATGAATCCTAATAATAAACAATATTGTTCGGTTGGATTTTCCATTTCAAGATTATACAATTTTTTACATATAAAGATACTTGTCACAAAAACACTACATGTTGCGCCAAACAGATACTTTCTTTGTCTTCTAGTACTCATTCATCAACCCTTTGTGGTCGTATTTCATTAAGAACAAAGTATGTAACCGCACTTAAAACAAACCTAATAAAATCTTACAAAAAATGATATGTACCTCAAAAACATGTCGATTTTTTGCTTTGATGGCGAAGAGTAGATACACAATGGCAACGGAGAAAGTGCTTTAGTGGTTGAGAGCAGATGTATGGCTGCCAAATAAGGGTCGATACCACTGTGAGGACGTATTACCAAGTAGCCCGCAAAAAGAGAGGTATATGGTAATCCAGGATCTCATCTTCGAAAGTATTTTACGCGCACTACACTAATTTGTGAAAATAATTGGTCCCGATCACGGAGCAGTGCTTATTCGGCCGCGGTCGCGGGGGAACTGATAGCGAGGTGAGAATCGAAGCGATTTATTGTTGGGATTCGCGGAAAAGCTACCTGAAGGTTACAATCGCCTAGATCAGCCGAGTATATTTTCACAACAAACCGCGGATGTCGTACCTCTTGCTCAGTCAAGTGGAACTAATTCATCTGGCTGCTCGTAGAGTTAATTTAAAAATTTTTAACAGTATTACACGACATTATTTATTTATATAACCAAATGTTACAAATACGGTGCTTTGTTTAATGTAGCGTTGTTGTGAAAAAGTAACTCATAAGCATAAAATGAATTGGGCAAGAAAACTATATATAATAACACATAATGTTATAAAATAATTTATAAACAATAAATGTATAATTCAAAAATGAACTATAATAGAAATATATCTATATATCTATTGCTTCCTACCATTAGAATTTCTCTTGTACTTTTAGTTTTTTGCAGAAATTGAGTCTAAAAATCCTCCCCAATATAACGTTACATATTACAGTGCTCAAGGACAAATCAGCGCCAAAAATGGCTAAAAATTTATGGATGTTTTCCAATGTATCTTCAATACTAGACACGCTTTCCTTACTAGTTCGGTGATCTAGTCCTCCATTTTTTAATTTAACGTGACACTCGAAAGGTCGGAGACCTGGAAGTTTGTCTTACTCAGCTAAAATACAATCGTGAAGACCAATTAAAAATTACTTTGCGTTATTCCTTTCTGACCTACGGTTCCTCTCAGTTATTTCACCTACGAAAAAAACGACTTCAATGAAGAAAAGCTACCCTTTCTCTAATTTTACGGCCAATTTTTTTCACATATCTCCATCGATTCAAAGGGGTAGAACAACCCCTAAAAACCATGACTACTAGTTTTTGTACACCCTGTACGATTGAAAAAGGAACGAGAAACAACGATAGAGGAAGGAAAAACAGGGCGAAACAGAGAAATAGAGATAAAAAAGAGAAGCAGGAAGAAAGAGAAAAAATAGAAAGTCAGAGAGAAAGAACAGAAAAGAAAAGTCCACGAAAACGAAGAACAGCCGGCGCTGCAAGTTGACGGTGCGCAATAACGATAAATGTAAAGTTTGCGTACGCATCGTTAGTACCATTGCCAGACCCGCAATAACCATTGCTGCCAGAGTACGACCTCGCTCGGGGGTTACTAACTACTAATTGTTACCAACTTAGCGAAACGAAGAATCCCCATCTCCTCCCGGCCCTCCCTCGTCGCGCGTTACTTCTCAAGATTAAAGAAATTTTACGTTTAACACTCTGCCCTCGAGCTGGAACGCTTTCGCGTTTACGTTTCTGCCGTGCCGTCGCGTCATAAAGGAAAGCAGACGATGATAATTGTAGGTAGCTGCAAGCTGGATCCTACCTACGATTTTCCTTCCACCTTCGACGACCTTCCCTGCGTTTGCTACTGCCGTTTGCTTCGGCACTTACGCTTCTGATTTAACATTGTTAATTGTGGTACTCTTTTATGGTAATGTTTTTGAATTGTTGTTTGAAATGGAGTAATTGTTTTGTTGGTTTGTAGATGCACGTACCTTCCTACCTACCTATCTAGTATGGTCGTTTTTATGGGGAAGAGTGATTTCAATGCTGGGCTTACGGAAATGGCTGATGGGTTTGATGATACATTGATTTTTCAGTCAATCTAAGGGGATCAATTTTTTCTTTCTTGTATTTTTACTCCTTCCGATGTTATTACTAGTGATTAATGTACTGGATTCATTGTTATTTCTAGTATTAAGTAGAAATTGGATTGGTGGAGCATGGTACATTCATATTACATGGTGGTAGTAGAGATTTAAATCCAATAGACTGGGATATAAAAATTAATTTTTGTATAGAAGTAATTGTAAGGATAATTTCAATGCACTTTCAGTCACTGAATAGTTGATATATTCATCAGGTGGACAGAATTTTTGAGAGGTGATGGAAAAAAAATTGTTGTTGCACGTTGTTTAGATCATCGTATTAGTTCTTACTTGAGCTCACAATTTTTTTTTCATTACTTATTTTGACTTGGACTACATGTTGCTTAGAATCGATTGTGATATAGATATTACTAAAGTTTATCAGAGTTGAGGATGTGAACCTAACTGCACTAGCTGAGTGTCTAATTATAAGTCTACTTGTAACTCTTCAGTTCGATATTAACTCCACTATTTAAAAGACAAACAAATTATATCTCTAACCCAAATACTTCTTAATTCATTATACCAATAGAATTTTTATTTTATACTACTTATGATTTTTAATGAATATGTTCGAAACTCAAAAGAGAAGACATTACCACTATTATGTTGAACGTTTTTGAACATTCATTCTCTTAACACTTCTAAAATATTTCTATGAAAATATTTTACCCTGTTCAAGTAGTCTGCTCAATTCTGTATGGAAGTTGTCGTGCAATCTTATAATTATATTTAAACAGAATGATGCAAGGGATCGGGGTTGTTCCAACAGAAAGCTGATAAAACAGTGCCCTCATTTCGCAGTGTTCTCATAAATTTAACGCAAATTCAGGTAAGAGTTGCTGTACATCGTATTTATATTATTCGTATACAGTCAATGAACTTTCAGAACTGCAGCATTCGCCGAAACTAGAATTCCGTAGATAAAGTGAAACCTCGAGAGGGAAGAAGCAGTTTTAATGCTTCAAAGTATCTCAGCGAAAATACGAAATTAACGTAAAATGACTCGCTAAATGTTATTTGCTTAACTTTCTCTGTTATTTGTAATACAAAAATTCGTATTCAGCGGATTTGTAATTATCGTCAGCGTTATCAAGTTTTATTGTAATTTATTGAAAACAATACACCGCTTTCTCGCCAATTCACATAAATTTACATACATATTATTTTATCCAATTACACGCTCAGAATATAATAATAAAAATTTTACATAATTCCATCTCGTAAATTGGAGGAATATCAGTTTTCAAGTAATTTAAAATGGAATTCTGATCCAATTGCAATTTAATGAAAACCTTCAACATTACAAGTCCTGTCAGCTTTAATAACAATTTAAAAAAAAACAATCTATACTTAAGCGTAGAAAAAAACGTTGCAAAATGATATCAGCATATTCGAAAAGAAGCACTTGTATTGAGAAAATGGTGGACCTTATACAAGCATACTTTTTAGCCACGAGACTGGCAATTAAAAAATCCACAATGCCTATGCGTCCCTTTCTCAAAGAGAAAAGAATTTACCTACGGTCCCAAAATGAATATATAAGGCCCCTCTGGGATCGAATCTACGCGGAACAACGGTGAAACCCCCATTTCGACATTGCGCGCCTCATCCATTTACTTTTCGACTCTGACAACCCCGGAAACACCACATCCCCTCTGCCAATTCCCAAAATTATGAAAGGTACAAATAACTCGAAACCCTTAGATAGCTACATCTCATCCTGCCAAAAATTGGCAGGTCCTGAGGAACTAAATGGCTCGGGTACCTCGGGAATGCCAAATCCCGTACCAGCCCAGCAATCTGGCGCCTGGCCCCTGAGGGATGAAAAAATGAAGATTCGTTTGATCTTAGATAAATACAAGAAACATTCACAATCACTGTTTACTATCCTCTTTTGCCCGCTTTGCAATCAATCCTATAGCCAAGAGCCGACAGAAATTGAACCACCAGAACTAGAAAGGTAAAACCGTGGAGAAAAAGAAGGAGAAAAATCGTCGAATTTAAAACTCAATACCAGAAAGCAGAAACTCCATCGTCAGAAATCCCCAAGCTCCAATATCGAAGGTAACATAATAAATTCCCAAAATTAGCTCACTTTGTCAACCTAAAACCCTCATCTTCCCTCTTCAACCTTTCCAAAACATAGTAGCTCCGACGAGATCGTCGTCCGTCCCCTTCCCTCCAAGAAAAAAAACACGATAAATCCCAATGAAATGTACACGCAGAAATTGAAAGAGCACCCCTACAAAACCGCATCTCCATGCTTCCAAAACCACCTGCAAATAGATCTTACGGGACAGCAACGAGAGGAGAGACACTCTGCAAAACAGGCGGGAGTAATAGAGAAACATAAATCGACCGAAATGGAGACAAGATAGCCGGAAGAAAAAAGAACCTGGGATAAGGGGGATGCGTTGAAGGCAAAAGGAGAAAGAACCCAAGTTAAAGACAGAGAGAACGTAGAAACCAGAGACAGAAAGACATAGAAACATGAAGAGAGAACGAGAAAAAGATGCACCAAAAAGCCGCAATAAATGTTGCCAGAGAGAACGAAGGGAAAGAGGACAAGTGAAAAGAGGAATGACGAAAGAGAGAATCTTATTCGGGGTGAAGCGTGGTCGCAGGGGGTATAAGTAATAGTCAAGGAACGCTATTACGTCCTGCTGTGCTCCCGCCATGGTAGAAGAGAAGGGAAAAGGGGGTAGGAGGCTATATTACGACGTAATACTAGAAAGGGTGGATACAGGAGGTGGTAAATGTCAGCTGTGCAAGAAGGGGGTGAGGGAAGAGCCACCGTCGAGAGGGCACGACGTTTCAGGATTGTTCGACTTGCCAAACGCTTTTAACCCCGCCGTTACTTCGACGTCCGCCACGCCTCGTCACGGTGTATTTAAAGGGAATACACTTTGCACCCACCCCCTCTCCGTCCTTCCTTCAACCCCTGTTCGTTCATCTTCCGGCTGCCAACTGCGAGGCTCTCTGATGAAAGGTAAATGCTAAAGGCACACCGAAAGACGACGATCGCGGAGAGCGGGAGCCTTTTTTCGGCGAGAAAGCCGCTTAGCATTTGATTAGCATATCGCTGCCGATGAATGCCGCGGAAATTTGTATCCTTCTACGAGCTTGAATTTAACCGTTGGATGTATGGCTGATGGGGAGACGTGAAGGGGTTTTTAGGGATTGGAGCGTATGAGAATGTTGGTGTTTGATTTTTGGGTAAAAGTATTAGACGTAGTTGGAGTTAAAAGATATTTTTGACATAGTTTTTTGGAATGTTATAGATGATTTTTTGGTAATGATCGACTGTTGGATAATCTGGCAAATTTTTGTATGATAATATAGCCTGCCAAGTCGTTTGCTTAACGCTAGATCTACCAAGGGGGTTAAAATGACTAGTATTGAATTTTTTTAAAATATTGCTGACATTTTTGGGATTGCACTATGTTTAATTTTTATATGTACACTTTAAACGTGAGAGGTTAAATCAATTTACTTTCTTGCTCCTTTCATTCACTTTTTTCCAAAGTATTTATCTAGTATCTTTAAATATATTGAATTATCACTAGAACTACTGACGTTAAATCTATTATATTTCAATATATTAAATAAATACTCTGAAAACGAAGGAATAAAGAAGTCAAAAATATGATTGATTCGATGATTTATATTTTTCTAGATGAAGGTAGAATATTTATTTCATGTCTCTTTTATAGACTTGGAGAATTTTTGCAAAATATTGTATACCAGCCATTTTGACCGGTTCGGTAGCTCTAATTTAATAGACGATAGTTCCAGTGTTAATTTGTAAGCTGAGGATTGTTCCTAGCTAATTTAATTAATTTGCAAAGTAATAAAAATGATTTGATCAATTTACCGAATGATAATCGTCAGATAGTTCAAACAGTTTTAATTAACAAAATAATTATTGTATTGCACTCTACTTACATCGTTCACTCGAGAGTCAACATTATTCAAACTTCCTTCCAAATCTTTGACTACATTATAAAATAGTTGACAAAAAGGGAATAAAATAAAGAGAACAAATAAAATCGCAAAGTAATAAAAATTACTTGATCAATTTACCGGATGATAATCGTCAGATAGTTCAAACAGTTTTAATTTACAAAATAATTATTGTATTACACTCTACTGACATTGTTCACTCGAGAGTCAACATTATTCAAACTTCCTTCCAAATCTTTGACTACATTATAAAATAGTTGACAAAAAGGGAATAAAATAAAGAGAACAAATAAAATCGCAAAGTAATAAAAATTACTTGATCAATTTACCGGATGATAATCATCAGATAGTTCAATCAGTTTTAATTTACAAAATAATTATTGTATTACACTCTACTGACATCGTTCACTCGAGAGTCAACATTATTCAAACTTCCTTCCAAATCTTTGACTACATTATAAAATAGTTGACAAAAAGGGAATAAAATAAAGAGAACAAATAAAATCGTATCGAAATCTCAGGCGGATCGATCGTCGGAAAGATGTTAGTCACGTCGAGTAGATTAAAAATGTATGCACGGAGCCTGTGTTAAGTAGCAGATACTCACCTGGAGTCCTTTAGGGTCGTGGATGGTACGAGAGCAGCATCGAAGCTACCCCGGCCCGGAAAGGGGTGAAGGGGTCTCTGAAAGGCCGCTTAGGCAGGGTCGAATATTGCAAGTGAGCCTCAGAGAGTAGAAGCGAGATGGAGAATGCCTGGTAAGCACCTCTGAAGGGCCATCTTCTCCAAGCTTGCGTTCCTAATCGCATCGGAGTCATCTATATTATTACGAAGAGCCTGCCATGTAACAGATGCGTCACGAGCTACGTCGATGATGTATTAAAAATCAGAATTGAAGATGACACTTTGGTCGATGATTTTGCATTGGTTTTATATTTGGTGGATTTTCAGAGGGGTGAAAAATAGTATTGAATAGGACAACGGTGAAGTGGTATTTTTTCTTGTGATACTAGTAGAAAAACATCTTTCTTAAGATGAGTTAAATGAAAGTGAGATGAAATGAAGAATATTTTTTCCTTTTATATTTTTGGGTTTCATTGTTATAGTCGTTCCGCTTAGAAACTATACTTTTTAACAGAATTTTAAGTATTGATAATAAAGGACTACCAGGTCGAAACATTGTGGAATTTGTTGAACTTTAACACTAGATTTAAGGAAACCTTATGATCGATGGATTTCTACTTTTTTATGAAAGTTTCTGAAAAATTAGATCAGTACAGTAGATATTTCTCGTGTATCTTATAAAACGGATATTACTCAACTAATCGTTGCCGCTTGATCCTCCTTTTTAGAAATGGATTTAATATACTTTCGTATAGTAGATTTAACACCCATAGATTCAATATTAACACTAAACCTATATAGCAAGGCGGTCATAATGACCGGTTCACAATTTTGTCAAAAAACTACCTAAATTAATAGGAGTGCCGTGCAGTAAAAATTCTACTTCCACCATATAAAGCCTAAATTATTTAATTAACTAATCGTTTCGCTCCTTGATTTATCTTTTTCCAAAGTACTTGTTCAATAAATTAAAATTTTAGTAGATATAACGTCGGTAGTTTTAGTGTTAATAATATTTAATGCAAATCTGATATGTTTATATATTTTAATCAATTTTATAACACAAAGTAATTCCAATTTCCCGGAATTGTGTTCTTATTAACAATAGATTTACCAAACCAGTCAAAATGACTGGTGCACAATTTTTTCCAAAAATTCTACGGGTTTATGAGAGAGCCGTAGAATAAATATTCTTCGTCCATCGTATAAAACATAAATTACCGAATCAATCATCTCTTCCGCATCTTAATTTTCCTTGCTTTGAGGTAAATATTTAACATATTTAAATATAGTACATTTCACGCTGGTAAATTTAGTGTTAATTTAAAGATACAGTAGAAAATATAATACTAGTAGAAAAATACTTTAAAAAAATTTAAGTATATCTTAAAATTTGTCAATTTTCAAATTTTCAGACGCAAAACTAGGCTACCTCGTCTACGATTCTTCGGACGTTTCCCCCGCCATGGGAAGTCCTTTCTCGCCCCTATTGCCTTCGGCGGGACCCATTCCTACTATCCTCTCTGACTTAATCCTATGGCCTTCCTGGAAAGCACGCATTGCTCTAGCCTTCGGAAATTACAAGCCCGAATTTCCGTGGTATTGCTGATTGTCGATCCTTGAGCGTAGGAGTACCAGACATGACGATAACCGTCTGGCTGATAGAGGAACGATACTGTCAAAGGGGCTGTGCAGAGGGTGGTTTAAAGCAACCCTGATACGCAGGGAATGAGAGCTGTAATCTTGGAGGATATTTTGGATGCGAATGTTCAGATTTATATCTCGAAGATTCGAATAATTTGTGGGGAAAACGAACAACGTTGAGGGTGGAGAGTTATTTTAGAAAGTATTGTGGTTTGTTTGCACGGGAAAAATTGGGGGTTGTTATTACTCGTGGTAGTCTTGGGAGATGGTTTGTACTGTAAAAATTCAAATGTTTTAGGAAACTTACAATTAGTGACTTTAATATTTTATAGTATATTTTGTGGAGAATTTGTTATTAATAGTTGATCTAAATATGGTTAATTCAATATGCATACTACTATTAAATGAGTGTGCTGGAGGAAAAGAATTTGGAAGATAAACGTGGAAAATTAGAAACAAGTAATTTTCACCACCTTGGTATGTCCAGAATTAATTTTTCATTTTTAAAAAAACTTTAATTTCTCCAAACATCCACAGTCTAATTACTATTACACTACAATAAATACAAAAGGAAATTTGATAATCACTCATTGATTCATCATCCTTTCTGGTAATATCAATATTCGCAGCAAATGAAATAAGGTCTTTGCACTTTTCAATATAGCTAAATATAGTCTCCAGTTGATTTTCACTTGCAGTAAATTGCACAACGATGAATCAATCACCGACAAACTGGAATTTAATCAAAACTCGAACGTTTCGTTACATAATAACAAAACGTAGTAACTAAGTATTATCGAAGAATCGAGAAGAACGTAAGGTATCGAAACGAGAAGAGGAAAAGGGACAAAAAGGCAACACGGGATTCTCCATTTGAATTTCTCCAGGCTAGAGCTTGCGGCCATTAAAACCAATACCCGCGACGAAGTCGAAGTTCAGAAGGTTAGTTCGTACCGAGTTTAATTAGCGACTCCACGGGGGGTACCGCCGAGCAATCTATCTGCAATGTCCCATGGCGTTCTCCCTTACTTCGAGCCGACCTTACTCTGCTAATTAAATAAATATGGAACACGAAGGAAGCACGTGTTCTTTCCGAATTGAAGTCACCGATTTTCTTGTTGGAAGCTTTCTGACATTTGCGCCAGAATTTTAACTAAATAATAGACAAATGGTTTTTCTTTCTACTTTAAAAAATATATTGCACTTGTTACGACTACAAAGGTGGTTCTTCAAAAACTGAATCTTTGAGTTGATGGAATAAAAATGTTTGAGACGTCATTTAATTAATGATGAAATTTTTATTTCCTGATTTAATTAGACTGGAAGAGTAGAATTGTGCCGAAGAAAAGCTATTTTTCCTATACTTTCAATTGAATTGAATAGAAGTTATAAATTTTACGATGGAAAATGAACGAAGTTTAGACATGTACACGTGCTTATTGCTGATTGTAATTGCTATTTCGTTTATATTTTCTGCTAAAATAAAATTACTCCACGAATTATAATCACTAGCAACGTCAACCACTTTGAAAATAATCTTAAAGAATTTTCCATAAATTAATTAAAATTCATTTGCTAGTATATTGAAGTGGTGGATTTTTATTTTATTTATACTACTGACTGGCTTTATTATTAGAGAAAACTTCGATTAAATAAAGTAAACAGTTGTTCAATTCCAACATTAAAATCTCCCCAATAGAATTATAGTTTTGATAAAAAATGACAGCAATTACACCTCTATAGAATGTTTATAGGATAACCGTGGAATATGTGCTGCATGGTTCCTCCATCAATTTCTGGAACTTGTTGAAAAAATTCAAAATCTCTCATTTCGACTACCTCAGTCATTTAATGGTAAACACAGAACCACTAAAACTAGAAACGGTACCAATACAATAATTCCAATTAGGGAGTATGAAATTCTAGAAAATTAAAAATTCTCTCGCTTATTCAAATTTCAGATTGGACTCCGTCATTCATAATTTCCGCCCAAAGTCTCGAAGACTTTCAGGGGCTATCGTCCTTTCGTCAAGAATTTCCGAAATCCACACACGTACAGGTCGTAGTTAACTTTTACTCCGGAGCCATTCAGGCTGCAGTACTGAATGCTGAACTTCAGCAAAGAAAATTCCTTGTAACCTAAAAGAAATTCCTCGTCCAAGTGATTGTGTCTTAGGAGCAATCGGAGGTAAAGGAAAAAGAAAAGAATGGAAAAGGAGAGAAGGCGGAAGAAGAAGAAGAAGAAAGAGGAGGAAAGGTAAGAAAGGGTCGTCAGACCTTTTCCTCGTGCTTTCCTGACAGGCGACTTTCGACGTAGCCTCGAAAAATAAATGGAAAAGCGATTTGCAGTGCCATTGTGAGTTGGAACTGGCGAAGAAAAAGACTGCGAGGAAAACCAGCCAGCGGCAAAATGGACAGAAAATTGTTCGGCGATCGTTTAATCTGCGATTTGCTTGTGGCGGAATTCTGCCTCGAATGGGACATGTGTTCTCATCCCTGTTAACGAGGGTACGAAGAGAAATTGACGAAACTTTTCTTCCCACTTCTTAAATATTCCCTAATTTTATAGAATTTTACTTCATTCTATTTAATTAAACCGTTGCCCTTCGATTCGTTTCCCGACTGCTTCCGCTATAATTCAGAATTTAATTGCTAAAATAGAAATTCTTGATATCCCGTATAATTTAACCCTTTTGCACCGGACGGGACATGTGCTGTCCCAATCTGAAAAATTTTTGATATTACGGCTGGGACAACATATGTCCCAGTTACTGAAAAACATCTAGGGCAAAAAATAACGCCAAGTTGGGCCTCCAAACTGATTCTCAATCGTTCTAAGTCCATAAATTTCTCATCTCGATCGTCCCCGATCTAATCAAACAAGCAACAAAGGTTGCTCAGTTTTCGGCATAAAAATTATTTTATCTAATAATCGCTTGGAGGAGAAATAACTGATCCCGGTAATGGGGCGCACTCGGACTGGATTATTCGCCGTATTGAAAGGGTTAAAGTACTACTAATGTTATAGAAATAATACTATAGCGTCGTGTCTCGTTAATATTTTCAATTTAATAGGTTTTGAAAAACTTGAAAATTTCCTACCCCATTTATCTTATCACGAGTGTCACTTGTTATTGTAGGGCAAAGGGTTAAGGATTCAGCATTCTCTTAGGTTCGGTTGAAATAAATTTAAAGAGTTTATCACTTTAAATTTGCAAGTTGACGCGAGTTGTAAAAAGACTTATCTAATTTCAACAGCTTCTTGTCCACTTCATTTTGTATTAGATAAGAAAAACCATAATTTGGAGTTCATTTAAATTAACAAATATTATTTACAGTATATTTACTATATTATAAAATTAGCCAACATTTTCAAATAACTGCATTGGCATCTGCATTGTTATTTAGGATCCCAAGCAGTTTCATAAATTCACTAAAAAAAAATCACCTATCTATTTCAATACCATTTTTTAATTAAAAAAAAAAATGAAATTCACCGATATAAAAATTCATGAAAATATCAAATTTCCAATCTATAAAATCCAGCCAATTAATATTCTACAAAATCGGGATCCTCCCTCCTCCTAAAGCCAACGATACACATAAGAAAAGGGACGATTAAAGAACGACACACAAGAGGAAGATTCTTCCACAAAGCAGAACGAAAGTTCTTGATTGCACAACACACGAAGCATCAATAGAATCTCCGTAATCACTCGATCCAAGGAGATTCTCGGCAAACGGCTTACCCGCTTAAGACGTAACTAGCGTTTTTAATCCGAGACTTCTTGTTTTTCGCAACTCGTGGAGCGCAACAACGCGATCTCCCACGAGGCGTAAGAGCTCTAAGAAAGGGCCGGGTAAGACTAGAGAAAAGAGGATAACTGGCTGGTAAAAAGAGCAGCGGAACGACGTGAAAAGAAAGCGAGGCCAGGAAGGCGAGAACGAGGAAGAAAGAGGTACAATCGGGGGTGAACGCCGGGGGATGAATATTAAAATGTAAAGTTCCCGGTAAATTAATTGCGTTAACGTCAGGATATTTTCTCCGGCGTTCTCTGGACCTTTATTCTTCTTTTTTTTTTCTCTACTTCCTTCCTTCTTCTCTATCTCTCTTTCTCGTTTTCTCCGTGTCTCTTCATTTCTCTCTCTGCTACACTTTCCTTCGCTTTTCTCACCTTTTCCTACCTCCTCTTTCTATTCCGCAACCATTCTATTTTTTTCGTCGAACCACCCTGCAGGCTGACTCCACTCTGGTGCTCCTGAATATTCATTAATCTTGCTTTCCTCTCTCCGTCGGAAAAGCACGTCTCGAGGAAAAAATAAAAAATAAAATAAATCTCCTGTCTCACCCTCTAAGTTTCTTCTCACTTTCTCTCTATTTATCTATCTATCCGTCTTTTTCTAGCTTCTCTGACCCCCGCGTTGATACTGGGCATCCCTTGCTCTAGGCTTCCTAGTGTTGGATTGCCATAACGAAATTCTCAGCGCGTTCTATGCTGATATCGCCACGGGTATGAATGTTGGATTTATCCTGGATACGTGTTCCCCTTTTTCTGCGTCCAGTTAGGACGATATTCACTGAGCCTGTGCTTAGAAGCTCTTTTGAATTGCGTTTCCATGCGCGAGAAGGAGCTTTCTGATTCTGCGATTATTGGGGCGAGTTCGTGAAACTTTCCACCGTCTTTTTATCCTACCCTTTCAACTTCTTCAGTTTATTAGCATGGAACAATTTTTTCCTCGCTTCTGAATATAAATTTTATGGTATTAGATTTTTGTAATAGTATTTGTTCTAGAAGTAACTTTTAATAATAACGGTTATAATTCTAAATGTAAACCCGAGTCGAAATATTAGTATATTTTTAAGTCTCCAAAGTCCTCATTTCTTTGATGTAGAAATTTGCCGCCTACAATTGAATGCGAGTATAATTCTCAGAAAGTCTCAATGAGGATTTTGAGGATGAAAAAAGAGTTTTTTGATTATTTAAACTGAGATATTAAACTCAAAATCCTCAAAAATATTGTAATTAAAATGTAAACCTAATTCTCAAAATTCTCAATGAGTTTTTTGAGGACTAAACCGACAATTAAACAATTACTTTAATTCAAATGGAAACCTCAAAATTCTCAATGAGTATTTTGAGGACTAAACTGACATTAATAAAGCCAGTTCCAGTCCTCAAAGTGCGGAATCGGCGCGTAACTACAACTTTGAGGACTAAACCTGTTTTTAAATTATATGTATTTACCGATCCAGGAATTCTTAGATAAGTCTCAAAATCTTCATTGAGGATTTCGAAGACGAAGAATGACCGAAAATTTCGCCTCGGGAAGATAGGGAGAATAAGTTGGAATAATTTCTTTGAGAAAATTGTAGAATAGTAATATTTTTATTACATATGATGTTCGTAATCTTTCCACTATTTTTTATCTCCATTCGGAATTCCAGCTGTCGAGATTTCTAGTTCAATGTTGCCCTACACTATCTAATCATTTGTATCTCAACGAGGAATCCCGAGAGCATGAATAATCGTCGTTCTTTGACCCGATTTTCTCAGTTCTTTACGTTCGTTATCCGTGCACAGTGTGCTGGGTCATCCGACATAAAAAGAGATAAAATACGAGGCTGATGCATCCGTGGAAAATATCGCATACCCTTCCAAAGGCATATCGTTAGTTTCTACCAGCATACATTGTGCTACGGTGATCGAAATGCCGAAAATTTAATGTATATTACATTTCTCCAAAATATACTGGATATTTTATCTAACATTAAAGAAAAATGCACTGTTTGCATTTTTTTAAACCGTGCTGTTGCTCCTCAAAAGTGAGAAATTTAAAACACTGAAAAATGTAAGTCAATCTGTATCAACAGTTTATGCAAAACTACTTTAGTTCACACTTAAAGTATTTTTTAAATATGAAATATTCTTTAAGTATGAAATTATTAATACTTCAAAAACCCTTTTTTAAAAAATCTCAAAAAAAAAGTTCATCTAACACTGAATATGAAAATTACAATTTGTACTTTATTTTCGACTACCCCTTAAAAGCACCAAATCTATAATTCTGAAAAATTGTAAATTGGAAAATATCAGAAATTTAACCCTTTGCACTCCGATATCCCACCTAAGGGGACATCGTAAGTTTACCATATCACTATGTTGCACCCTCTAAAGGGACCTTCGAATTTATTAGTAATTACAGAGGATGAACTTATTATATCGCAAGGTTTTAAGAAATATATGTTTACCTGAATTTTTCTATTGAAATAGTACAAAATAGTAAAGTCTCGACAAGTTGATAGATAACGTCAGAGATGGCTCGGAGTGCAAAGGGTTAAAATCTACTGCATTTTTTAAAAATATGCTAGACCTTCGTTCAACGTGAATTATAAAAATCATTGTCTCTATATTCTACTTGTCCCCTAAAAAATTGACAACCTGTAACAGCATAGTACTTTATGCGACAAAGAAAACTGCTACAGAACAACTAACAACCCCTCTATCAATCAACAACATTCGTTAAAAAAACAAAATCACTTGTCTCCGTCGAATTTCCTTAATTCCCAGCCCTTTCTCTCCCCAAACTTCGTTCTCCTCTCGACTGCGACAAATTGGGCCAAGAAAATGTTCGTCAGTAGCCCACCGGGAGATCCGTAATACGAGAAAATTCGCCTCGAGCGGAACTATCAGAAGAAACGAGAATTTTTCACGGTACATCTACGAAGGACGGGAGAAACGTCGATGCACTTACAGGGTGAGATGCGAAAACACTGAAGGAAGAAAGAGGAAAGTAGCTCGTGGCTCGAGGAACTGGAATGTTTGCGGGTCGCTCGCCAGAACAATCTCTCACATTTTTCAGGAAAGTTTTTCGCGTAGTGCCGAGACCCTTACCGTGTTACCCTCATCCCCTCTGTCCTCCTTTCGGCCACCTCTTCTTCGCTGAACGAGGGAACAGGCCATCCCTTTAATTCTGCCTGTTGCGGCAACCGAACTTTCGTCTAATTCCTTTTTTTTTTGACTTTCCACGTTTTCCGAAACCGTGAAGGAGACGTTGTTAGTGGACTTCCTGAGAGAATCTCTTTATGGGGTGATAGTTGTGACGATTTTCATGGTTTTAAAGACAGTAGAGAATATTATTGTTCTTGGTGTCTGTTAATGATAAATTGTAATTATGAAAATTACGAAGTGGTTTGTTTTTAAATTAAATATTAGGATTACGGTTTTTTAATTGTTGATGTTAGTGATACAGAAATGAGGAATTAATTATTCGGTTTTTTATTGAGAGTTTGAGAGACGGTTTTTAATGAATTTTGATCAATTATGACGTGATTAAAAACTGCGGAAATTTTAATGAAGACTGAGGAATATATGGAAAATTAATTAGTACGCTAGTAGTTCTGTTATATAACGAGAATACCGAAAATAGTTGGACAAAGAAAAATATTTTTTTGTAATATTTGAAAATGATTATGACTGGGAAAATTTCTTTCGTAATGTTAATTTCATTAGATGTTTCCAATCTAAAGGGATATTGTGCGCTTCGCCGTGACAATAATATTAGAATTTATTTCATAATAGCTAGGGCGTGTGTTTACGAAATTGGTAGTGAAGTTTATTCGGTAAACTATAAAGAGAAGTTCATTATATTCATCCTTTGTTCCTGTCCTCCCAATTACGGGGGCTATTGTGGGTATGCTTATTAAAAACCCGGGAAACGCGCCCCCAGTGATGATGCAATGACAATGTCAGTTAAGTGGATGCACAGATGATTGGATATGTATTACCTCACGTCATTTACATCGTCGATCAACTCAGCAATTCGAATAATTACCAAGTTTCATGCCGTTTCTAATGGTACCTGCATCCCCTTTGCAATATCCTTCTGTTTGCATTTACTACCCTAAGTTCTTGTCTCGATTGTAGAAATTCCCACAAAATTTAACAATACAGTTTACTGCTCGTCAAATGATGAATTTAAAGAAGTGAAAGAATATAATTTTTTGTATTATTAACAATAGAATTTGCGGAGTTAAATATACTAAAATCGAATATTATTATAGAATAAGTAGCTTGAACGAAGAACTAGGTAATAAAGAAGATGATTAATTAAATCATATTTGCACTATAGGATATGTGAGAGATATTTGGTGTACTGTTTCTATATTTAGAGGAATATTTCTATAAAGTAGCATTTTTACTACTTTGATAGTTCTAGTTCATTTAATTTTCTGTATTGTTTTGTATTGGATTTTTTAAATTGCAATTGATATAGTCACTTCATTTGGAATTCAATGTCTTAGGTGGTTTATTGAAACACCCAGGGTATGATACATTGATTAATAATTTAAGAAAAATGAATGACGGGAGACATTTTGAACTTCTGTTTTAATTCCTATAATACAGTAGAAATTTTCTGTGGATATTTCGGAAAGTTTTATTGTTATTTCATAGTAATAAAATAGCCAACTAAGCCAAGAGTATATATAAATAAAGTGCCGATACTATTCATGTTAATCATAAAATTCATTCCATTTATAAATTTTTAAAGTATCTTTTTATCAAAAGGGAAAAAAAATCATGCTGATTATAAACTGTATAATTCTTTGCGTTCTGTCTAAAGATATACGTAGTCTTTTAGATTTCAAGGCTTTTCATATAAACTTTAATAAGGGACTTAAATTGTGAACGAAATATTTATGGATAAAAGTTTCTAATCTAATTTTTAATTAAATTTATTAACAGCATAATCCTTTCATAAGGACGTACTACTTTTAAGAAGTCTTATCTGTGAATACTTTACTCATAATTTTACTTTGGCTTTTCTTTTGCCAATATTTGCCCCAGTGGACATAAAAGAGTACAAAGTACGTATACAGTATTTGAAGAAGCGATCGGCAAAAATATGTCGATGTATACAAAGATGAGAAAGTAGAATGAATGTAAAAGAATATTTCTACAAAAAATAAAACAAAGGATAAGTATTATCCCTACAAATACCACAAAAGAAGAACAAGATATTATTCCATACAAAGTAGGAATAAATATTAAAAGAAGTAACAAAACAAAAGTTGCCAAATGAAAATAAAAAGAAAGAAATACAAAGCTCTCCCTATTTTAACACGTTCGTTTAGTTAATACAACTCTGAAATATGCATAATTTTTCTATTAATCAGTAACCGTATTATAATTATAAAAGCTTCAATAACTTTTATCCAAAGAGACGATTAACTTTATGTTCCCGAAAGTTATCGTTTAAACGGATAATGAAATCCGATAGAAAAGCGATATATCAGAGTGCTCTGCGAAATTTTAAGCAGATGCAAATACTCGCCATTGGAATTAATTATGCGACAGAATTAAATTCTTTCCCTTTATAATATTAAATCGTTTATAATATTAATTTCGAAGTTAAATAACTTTTACCGTTTCTATAACTATGTCAAAGTAATGTTCTGAAATTTCATGCCATCGCATGATGGAAATTATTCAGCGCACAATGGTTTTAAAATTGTTCCATTTTACTTCTGACGTCAGGCTCAATCTGATTTATATTTATGACGAAATAATCACCGAAGATCCGTATGATAATTAGACCAGGTATAATAATAATAACGCGCTCAATGATATCAGCATTAATTGTGAAAATAAACCCGAAAGATTATTTCCGATCGAAACTTATTTGCACGTAAATTTGAATTGTGGAAATCCTCCGCAAGCGAACGAGAAAGATAAATGAAACAAACCATACATATTCGTCGTGATAAAGAATTCATCCGTGAAATCGAATAACAAAAAAGATAAAATATTATAACGAATTATTTATCTTCCCTCTAAACCATATCCATTGTAAATATTCAGCAACATATTATTATTAATATCATAGAGACAAAACCCAAACAGCAATTAATTATCCATAAAATACTTTTCTTACGTTTATAAATATTGCAGAAATTCATTGTACCTCAAGTTAACTAGTAAACACATAATAATATCTAATTAATACAAGATTAAGTTCAGTTTAAACAAAGAAGAGAGTTAAATGACTTGAACAAGGCGCAAATTATCTCACAGATAGCGAAGTTCTTGAAGTTGAAGAAATCGATTACTTTGAATCGTTAAACAATCTGATTTAACCGAGATCCTACGAGAAGGAAGATTTGACAGCTTTCGGGATAACCTCAAGCACATTTTCGAAGATCTTGTTCACCAAGGAACTCCTTAACGAAACTCTATTCAACTGGCAACATTGAGTCTTCGAGGAAGATTCGGTAGGATCCACAAAGCGAAGTCTCCTAAAGACTGTCTAACAACCAGAGCTCTCAACTTCATTAAGGTGTTAGAATGGCCTTTTGGCAGCTCAACTGGTTCTACTATCGATCGTAGTTAGACTTAAGAAACGTATTTCACGAGGAAGATATTCGAACGAAAATTTAGCAAAAGCTCCCTCCCACTTGGTTGATGTGTGCCCGGGATTTGTCAGGAACTTTGCAGGCTTGCAGGAACTTTATCCTACACCCTTTTCTTTTTATTTCACCAAGATTATAACAAAATCATCAAATTACTTAATCTCTTACCGTAAGATTTCTTTTGCAACTACCTCCGTCATATTTCAGAATGAAACTGTTAAAATAAAAATTCATAAATGATTCCTACACTAGATTTACAGACGTTAAATCTGTTGCACTCTAATATATTAAATAAATAGTTTGAAAAAAGAGGCATCAAGTGGCAAATATGATAATTCATTAAGTAACTTTCATATTATAAAATGCACTTGAAATATCTAATACATTGCTTCTCTGCAAACTTGAGAAATCTTTATAAAAAATTTAGGAACCCGTCAAATAGACGACTTCTGTATATCTAGTGTTAATATACCCTACAAATTTATCATAATATTAATATTGCCGAAAACATTTGATTAGTTTTGCAAAATTTGGATATTTCCTGTCCAATTTACCCCATCACTCGTTACGTCGTACGGTAAGGGGGTAAAATAAATAAAAAAAATAGAATAAATGCATTTAAAATTCTCAACCCTATCATTTTTTACCTATCACACATGGTATATCCTTTCAACAAAAAAAGATGTAATACGGGAACACAGAAGAAAAAATATGGCAAAATAAAAGAGGAAAGGGAAGTACGAGGTAACTCGATACATCGCCAGCGTTTCATTTTCGCCGGATCTGAACGAAATACTTAAAACACGAGGAGTGGAAGGGAAGGGCGATGGTCTATGCCAGTTATTACATCTATGCGATAGATCATGTTAATTGCCGGGTAGAGCGAGGCACGTTCCTCGTAAGTTATATTGCTCGCGGTACGCAGGACAGGGCTGCACCGTGAGCTTCCACCGGATACGCGCCACTAATCTGTGGAAATTACATGAAATTTATATTTCTATGGAAAAAAATGCGTGCTACCACGTCCATGCTTTATGAAAGCATCGTGTCTCGCTTTCGTTGGAATTACGACGTGAATTTTATTCGAAGATCCCCGCCACGAATGGGAACGCGAGTTACCTTCTCGTAGGTGGAAATTTATGTCATGGATAAGTCTTTTTGCATTAATTTCATGCCGAGACGTAATTCCATCTAATTGGAAGACAAAAATTGCTTGTGTCGGTCTCCATCGGTTAACGCAACGGGATAGATTCTCATTTGGTTTTATGAAGGAATTTTAGTTTCAAGTTTGTCTCGTTTTGTTCAGTCTACTAGAAAATTCGATTTTGGGAAGAGAATTATTGCTGTTGAAAGTATTTTCTAGCATAAGGAGACACTTTTTGTTGGAGGTTTTGTATTTTTCATGTTCGTCTATCATTAAATTTGAATTACTGCCAAGCCGGTCAAAAGACTGAGTTCCAAATTTTTTTCTATAAGTTATCTATATTAATAGGGTAGCTATGAAGTAAAATGTCCATTTATATCATATAAAACTTAAATTAGTTAATTAATCACCTATTTCAACTCTTCATTTCTCATTTTCTAAAGTAGTTATCAAGTATATCTAAATTTTAGTACATGTAACGTCAGTTAATAGTTATGTTTTCGAAAAAAGATGTATTTTTACAAAGAAAACTCTACTTTAGATGAAAAACTTCGATACATAAATCAAACCATAAAATTCATTAATTGCAACCATAAATATCATAATAAAGCAAGTGAACACGAGAATAAAGAAAATACAGCACAACGAATTATCCCAGTAGCCTGTATAACGTTAAATAATTATGTAGCATTAAATACCAACGAGCATAGATTTAAATTTCAGTCGTGGGAAGTTCGTTGATCCCACTTTGAGGTTTCCCAGAAATGTAACGTGTGCATAGTAGCAGTAATCCACGGAAATTACGTGAAATTTATTCTCCTTTGATAAAACGCCGAGCTCCAAGTTCGCGGTAGTGGATAAAGGGGGGTGGATGCAGAGAAGGGGGGTTGGAAATATCTCGTCCTGTTTTTCGTGAAATTGCAGGGCGAACTTTCCATCGGGATACGGCGACGGATTTCATTACATAACGGGAATAAAAACGCGCGTGGCGCGACTGTCCTCGTTTAAACAATTCAGTTTAACTTGGCGAAAATTGCTCCGGCAAAGGCCGACCGAACCGCCGACGGTGGCAATAATTACTCCGTAACCTCCCTAATGTATAATTATTACGTAACACTGTTCTACTAACACACCCAGCACTCTTTCGTGCAGGTCACAGTTACGTGGAAAAGTGGGAGGGAAATTGCGTTAAAATGTTGTACATCGACTCTCGTCTATTTTAATTAGCGGAATATATGTATATATTCAGGGTGTTCTAGATTTTAATGGTCAAACTTGGCTCGCATGTCGTTCCAATGTAAATGAGAATAAAATTTATATTATTTTTTTACGTATGGTACACTTAGGGGAATTAATTTGCTAATTATAAATTACCATGTCAATGTATTGTATATCTATATTATTAATACTAAACCTACCAAGGCGGTCAAAAGACCGATTCCAAAATATTTTCTAAAAATTATCTAAATTCATAGAGTAGCCATGAAGGAAATATACCACTTCTATCTTACAAAAGCAAAATGAGTTAATTAATTATCTTCTTTATCTCGCCACTTCTCTTTGTGTAAGGTCGTTATTGAGTATATTTAGATTTTAGTAGATATAACGTCGGTAGGTTTAGTGTTAACCCATTTGCATCATATGAGAAATTCAAAAATATATCTTACTGTCAAATTTCTTCATATTAAGTTTAAGCCTAACAGTATTTCAAAAAGTTATATTGTACTTTAATCGACGAATGTTGTATAAATAATTTAGACTGTTCATATGTGTTGCTATTCACTAATAACGTGAATGCATAAATGCGTTTCGATGATAGTGATCAGAAAAAGGTCGCGCATATGTGCGCTTGTGATGCAAATGGGTTAAGAATAAGTATCAGAACGACAAATTCTACGGTCTGACGTTCTCATATGTGGGTGTGCTACAAATTGTCAGCTTTTAATGAAAATTATGTGTTTTTATAAACAATGCTGATTATAATGAGTATCAAAGGCAGAAAAATATATTGATTAGAGTTTTGTTGTAAAGTCTGATCGGGGTATTCTTTATCTTTAGATGTGGGATACTCTGTGTATTGCTAGATTAATTGTAACTGTACAAAACGTGAGAGAGTAATTGGATAATGTTTATAAGTGTAGGAAGAATAACGCGATTTGTATTGCGATATATTCGTGACTTCGGTAACGAGCAGTTTAATTAGTAAAATAAATTGGGTCGTCACGCACTTATGCACGGTTATCGAATTACCATCGTGTAGTTTAGAGGGATATTAACGTTGAAATTTGTTAAACGATACTCGTACATTATGAAAAATGTTAACAGTTGTTTAATGTCTACTATTGACAAACAAATAGTTCGTTTGGAAAAATTCTTTACTCCGAACTTATTTATTTTTTTACACTGTTGGTGTTATTCAAAAATATTTAATGAAAAAAAATGATATTCATTTAACAGAAAATTTGAGAGATTATTTAAACATTACTTAGTAACATCATAAGTCAAGTGATTATCAGAAATCAAGTTAGACACATTGTTCTACAGTACACCACAAAAAATCCACGACAAGTGAACCTCGTAAAATCTCTCAAAAGACTTAACGTTTAAAACTTTGTTTTATTTAAAAAACACGTATTAAAATTGCTCTAAAACAACCAGAAAACTTTATATTACAGCTAAAGCTCTTCACTATATTATCCAAAGAAAAAAAGAAATAAAAATATGTCTGTGTTTTATAACAAAGGCACATTATTGTATATCATATACGTTCCTTAAAACAAAGGAATAAATAAGCATCATAAATGTAGGGTGTTTTCATTGAAATTTTCAGCAAACACTTACGCTCCTTTACCGCCTCTGCGAATGGACTTTGTGCCAGTCTATCGGATTTTCTATCGCATTTCATTCAACGTAAACCCACGTCGTCGTCGTCGCATTTAAAGCAGCCCCGACGGGGGTGAAAGCCAGCTTTGGAATTATTATCGAGCCGACGTAAATCCAACGTTAATTATGAACAAGTCCAGAGGAAAATAACGTGTCACGCGACAGGAGGGATGACAACAATTATCCTACGTAGCAGCATCACGTGTTACACGCACGTGCGTGCATAGACATGAAGCATACACGATCGAATAATAATCTCTTGGCTATCTTATACGAGACTGCGTTGCTATTATAAGCTGGTTTCACCCTTCGATGTAACGATTTTTCTTCTGTCTCTACTGGACGATCTTCGATCGGGGGTATTATTGATTTTGCATATAAAAAGAGCACGTCGAAATATACGGCACGATTATAAAAATACACCGCGGAAGATACTGCAGTCGGTGGAAGAAGTCGGGAGAATGAATCGTTGATGTGGCTGGCATGATATCGAGGTCGAGTGGAATATTGCTTTTTACGATTTGCAATGAATTGAAATTGCAAAAAATGGAATTTTGTATTGAATGGTTTGAAATTATTTCTCGTTTCGACTTTATTTTTATTATTTTTACGGATTTTAACGCTACAACTACCGGCGTTAAATCAACCATTTTTTAATATATTAAATAAATACATTAGAAAACGAGAAATCGAATGGTAGGAAGGGTGATTAATTCAGTAATTTAAATCTTATAAGATGGATATAAATTGTCTACTGTACGGGTCTTCTATAAATTTAAAAAGTTTTTTGAAAAAATGTGCAGCGTGTCATTTTGTCCACCTTGGTGATACATTTTTAACACTAGAACTACCGGCCTCAAATCTATCATATTTTAATAAATGAAATAAGTACTTTGAAAAAGGGGGAATCGAGCGGCGGAAAATTTGATCGATTGGGTGATTTATGTTTATTGATATAGACGTAGAATATTTATTCTATGACTCTTATGTAAACTTGGAGAATTTTTTGAAAAAATTGTGTACCAGTCATTTTGACTGGTTTGGTAGTTCTAGTGTTAAGAAATGATTAACAGTACTTTGAAAATGTATGTAATTTTGTCGTGTGCCAAAGAAAACGTGATTGCAGTTATAAATAAATTTTGTTATCAAATTCAGGTTTCAGTTTTGGTATTAAAATATACAATATGATATTTTCGTAAGGAATACATCGTAGGAAATAAATTATACGTTGAAAGTGTAATTAAGTATCATTATTAGAATCTTGATGACATTGACGTTCATTAGAGGCACATGCAAGCTTATACGAACGATTAATTATGCTTCGCTGTGTAACACTCTCGCGGATCTGTACATAGATCGTCTTTAGCCTGCGATGCAGCAGCATGCATTATTCCACTTTAGTGCATGGAACCACGTATGCTCGTGTCTGCCATAATCTAAATTTATTGAATACACCTACATTAGTGCATCTGTATGAATCTCTAAAGTGCAACGGTAAATTGCAAATTTACAAACTTTTGGAATCTTCCGAAACTGTTATCCCAAAGTGTGATGTTCAACGAACGATGAAATATTTATAAATGAGAGCGTGGAGAACTTTGAACAACGTTAAATAGTATATTGATTAATTTGTATCGTAAAAAAACGACATAATTTTTAATGACTTTCCCTTTAACCGTTTTAATGTATCGTTTGAAAACCCGATTTCAACATTAGCAATTTAATTGAAGTTTAATTGAATTATTTTTTAGAAAATAATACCTTTGCATGAAATTGCAAGCTAAGAATGAAAAGAAGTTTCTGTTTTTGTGCATTATAATTTACTTCGAATTGAAAATTAAGTAATATCTTTGTTAATACATGTTTCGTTCTGAATTTGATCGTTAAAATAGTTATTTTTCTTTGCGACCGAGCGACGTGCGAAACCCAATGTAGTTGGCGCGCGTGTGTTTCTAGCTTGTAAGACGAGAGTCGACTTCAACGTGTCAAGCAAGTGAGTCGATTGTTCGGATTTGCGATTGTAAACGTGTCGTCAATAAAGACAATATTATCAATCCTACATATGGTCCTTCGAGCCGGATGGTAAGCAAGTTGTGAACGATATAGTGCCAGTATCAAGTCTGAGTGCTATAAGTTTGCGGGGAAAATTCGTCAAGAGAATTATCGGGGTCGAAACAACGAGGACGCCAAGATGGAAGCCGCGATGTCAGCAATCCGCAAGGAACGCGGGTACGTAAAAGGGAAGTTAAGTCGCATCGAGAGCCTTTTAGCACAAGTTCAAGAAGGCTCGAAACAAATTTCGATCGAAGAGATAGACGAGCGTTTGAATCAGATTCAAGAAACGAAAAAATTGTTTGAGACTGAGCAAATTCGATTGCTCGAAGCAAGTGAGGCAGAGACTTTGCCCGATCGAGACCTACAAGAAGACAACGAATTCGACGAGAGAATAGTTCGAGTAACGGCCGGTTGGAAGACGCTACGAAACAGCCTGGCGCCGCAGGATAGAACGACGCCGAAAGTAAACGAAGACAATGGAGCCAACAACGCATTGCCGAACGGAGTTGGTATTGCTACTGCGTCCACGGTCGATCGGAGACAACTTCAAGAAGGCGGTACGAGCGCGGAATTAGTGCAAATTTTACAACAGCAGGTTGACTTACTCAGGCAGATATCAGCAAATCGCAATGAAGTTGGGCAACGAGCATCGCAGGTAAAGCTTCCCGTCGCGCAATTGCCGACTTTCGACGGAAAAATCGAGGAATGGAATCGATATTCCGAAACATTCAAAACATTAGTCCATGATCGCACCGAGCTAGCAAATAGTCAAAAATATCAATACCTAACCTCATCGTTAACAGGTACAGCTGCCAAGTTAATCGAGTCAATTGAGATTTCTGACGAGAACTATGAAGTAGCGTGGGAGTTATTAAAGAAACGTTACGATGATCCGCGATCAATAAAGAAAAAACATATTCATTGTTTATTTGAAATGCCAAAGGTTGAACGGGAATCCGCGAATGCAATACGTGAGCTTGTCGATCATACGACAAAACATCTCCGAGTATTAAAGGCGATGAAACTGCCCACTGACGCTTGGAACGAATTAGTACTCTACATGATCGAAGTAAGGCTTGACAATACGACGCGACGAGAATGGGAGCGGCAGGCAGAAGCGGACGCTGAACCTACCGTCGACAAGATAATGGAATTTTTGCAAAAACGCTGTCAAATCCTTGAACGTCTGCAAGCAAGTACGAAGTCCAAAGAAAACACAGCAAAATCCCACAAGGAAACGTCGAACGACTCAAGCTCACGCAAGCCGTTCAACAAGCAATTTAAATCAACGAGTAGTAATGTCACTTCATGTGCAACGGAACAATCAGAAAACAAATCAGGTAAATGCTATCTGTGCAGTGGTCCGCACTTCATCTATTTTTGCCCAAGGTTTCTAGGTTTAACAATTGAGGAGCGCATCAGCGAGGCCCGCAGACTCCGACTTTGTCTCAATTGTTTGAGAAATGATCACTTTGTCAAAACGTGTAGAGGAGGATCGTGCCGCGAGTGTTCTGGACGACATAATACTCTCTGCCACTTACCACGAGACAAAGACAGATCGGCAGAAACAGCGAAATCTAGCGCATCAACGCGGTCTACAGCCCAAAACGATTCAAATAAAGAGGAGGCATCGAGCAACAATGCAACGACGATGCATCAATCGTTGAATCGTATCAAGCGCGTTCTTATGTCCACAGCATTGGTAAATGCAAACCACGCAAATGGAACACCGATCTCTATACGCGTGCTGCTGGATAGTGCGAGCGAGGCAAATTTTATAACTGTCGCGACATGTAATAAGCTTGGATTGCGAACCGGAAAAATTTGCGAACCCATCGTGGGGTTGAATGAAATGAAAAGTCAAGTCACGCAAGATTGTAATGTTACCGTCACTTCGAGACATTCGAATTTACGTATCAACGTTCATTGCTTAGTTGTACCGCGAATTACAAACGATTTGCCGTCTTTTAAGTTCGAAGCGAGCGAATTACCAATACCGAACACGATCAAACTCGCCGATCCGTTCTATCATGATCCAAGCAAGGTTGAAATGTTAATAGGAGCAGAGTTCTTTCAGGGTCTTCTCGAGACGGGCAAAATAAAGCTAGGCGATGATAAACCAACTCTTCAAAACACAGCGCTCGGGTGGGTATTGGCCGGACCAATGCCAACGCGATCGTATCGAGCTCCAGATATTTCGGTACTCGTATGTTCGAGCGATTCTAGTAGTACGCTCAATGAAAATATTACGCGGTTTTGGAACGTTGAGGAAATCAAACCAGAAAGGTCATCACAAGTCTTGTCGAATGATGAACGAAAATGCGAGAAATTGTTTCAAACCGCTACACGCGATAGTTCTGGGCGTTTTATAGTGCGCTTACCTTTTTGCAATTCAGTGAGCGAATTAGGGGAGTCACGACAGATTGCGGAGAAAAGATTGTTGTCACTCGAGCGACGATTCAAAGGTAACAATATTTTGCGACAACGCTACACTGATTTCATGCGAGAATATATTGAGTTAGGTCACATGTCTCCCGTACCTCCGACAGAGTCTGCGTGTAAACAACCTGTTGTATATTTGCCGCACCACGGAGTGATTCGTGAAACAAGCGCAACAACTAAATTACGAGTTGTATTCGATGCTTCGGCTAAATCTAGTTCTGGAAAATCTTTAAACGACGTTCTATCAGTTGGTCCAACGGTGCAGGACAATCTTCTAGATATTCTACTTAGATTCAGAGTACACAAAATAGCTTTCACCGCGGACGTACAGAAAATGTATCGACAAATTTTGGTAGACCCGCGCGATCGCGACTATCAAAGAATTCTTTGGCGTTTCTCTGTGAATGAGCCTGTTCAAGATTATCGTTTGAATACGGTTACTTATGGTCAAGCGTGCGCTCCATATTTAGCTATCAGAGCGATTCGACAGCTAGCTCAAGACGAGAAAAAAGATTTCCCAGCAGCCGCGCGTATTGTACTTCAGGATTTCTATGTGGACGATGTTTTGTCAGGCGCAAATAGCAGCGACGAAGCGAAGAATATTTGCAAGCAACTAACGCAATTGTTGCAACGAGGAGGATTTGAGTTACACAAGTGGAGCTCAAACAATGACGAAGTCGTTACGAATATTCGAGGTTCGAACGAAAACAAGTCATCGCCGTTGAGTATCAACCAGGGCGATTCTGTAAAAACCTTGGGCCTGCAATGGTTGCCATCGAGTGACGAATTCCAATTCTCAATCGAAATTCATTTCGGAGCAAAGACCAAGCGAGAGATCTTGTCCGCGATATCGAGACTCTTCGACCCTCTCGGAGTTGTTGGTCCAATTATTGTTCGAGCAAAACTGATAATGCAAGCAACTTGGTCTCATAAGGTAGAGTGGGATGCTCCGTTACCACCGGAAATTGTACACGAGTGGAACAGTTATGTTGAAGATGTTCAAAGGGTGGGAACAATTCGAGTACCACGAAGGGTTGCACATCACGAAAATCCGTCGCGACTGCACCTCCACGGGTTTTGCGATGCTTCCGAAAAGGCCTATGGAGCGTGTTTGTACATCCAGTCCGAAGATCAAGAGGGTCGCAAATTTTCTTCATTGCTGTGTTCGAAGTCCCGTGTCGCTCCAACCAAGAAGATATCATTACCTCGGTTGGAATTGTGTGGCGCTGTTCTTCTCACGAGATTGGTCCAAGCTGTCAGGAAGGCTTTAAACATCGATTTTGAAGATGTTCGAGTCTGGACCGATTCCACGATCGTTTTAGCATGGATTGCTAAGGAGCCGTCTCAATGGCAAACATTTGTAGCGAATCGTGTGAGCGAAATACAATCGTCATTGCCATATATCCAATGGGGTCACGTGGCAGGCAAGGAAAATCCAGCCGATTTGGTTTCCCGTGGCGTAAGTTGCGACAAACTTGAGAACAACGAATTATGGTGGGCGGGACCACCTTGGTTGCAGAATCATGAGGATATTCAGCAATCATTTGAAGAAACGAATCAATCAGAAGAAATTCAAGAACTTATCGATGCAGAAACAAGAAAACAAAAAACGAAGGCTGTAAACCTTGTTAGTCATCAGAGAAACCAGTTTCTCGACGACTTCATTGAGACCTACTCGTCGATATCGAAGATGGAACGAGTGTTGGCATATTGTCTACGCTTCATCGGGAACTGTCGTAAAAATTCAGGAGAAAGACTCGTCGCAAGTTTGAAGCCGAGCGAAATAAATCGCGCTACGGAGTTACTTCTCAAGCAGGTACAAGAAATCTCTTTCGCAGAAGAAATCAAGAAGCTTCGCAAGGGAGAACCTATAAGGTCTTCGAGCAAGTTGTTGTCGCTTGATCCGTTCCTCGACAAAAATGGACTCGTCAGGGTGGGCGGCAGACTTCAACATGCATCAGTCAGTTTCAAGCAACGGCATCAAATATTATTGCCTTATAATCATCGAATTACCAAATTACTTGTTGAAAGAGAGCATCTCCGACTTCTACATGTTGGACCTCAAGCATTGTTGGCGGCAATTCGCACGCGTTATTGGCCGCTTAATGGACGAAATCTCGTTCGTCAAATCTTTCACCAATGTATCGTTTGTTATAGGGCAAATCCGACTCCAGCGTCTCAAATTATGGGCGCACTCCCCAAGGATCGAGTCCAGCCAAGCCGACCATTCTTCGTAACAGGTGTCGACTTTGCAGGACCGATAGTAACACTCGTCAATAAAGGGCGAGGAAGAAAAACAAACAAGTCGTATATAGCCTTATTCGTTTGCTTTTCAACAAAGGCAATACATCTTGAAGCAACGAGCGAACTTACAACTGCTGCATTCTTAGCTACACTTCGAAGATTCGTGGCACGAAGGGGTTGCCCACAGCGAATTTACAGCGACAACGGGACAAATTTTGTTGGCGCTAATCGTGAACTCCAGGAAGTTTTTAAGTTTATTCGGAAGGAGGTCGAGGATTCAAAAGTGTCCAAGTTTTGCTCTGAAAACTACATTCAATGGAATTTTATTCCGCCGCATTCCCCCCACATGGGCGGTCTATGGGAAGCCGGTGTAAGGTCATGTAAATTTCATCTGAAAAGGATTACAGGTCAATCGATGTTTACATTCGAGGAACTAGCCACAGTTCTCACTCAAATCGAAGCTATTCTTAATTCGAGACCACTAACGCCTATGTCTTCGGATCCAACTGATTTTCAACCGCTGACTCCGGGACACTTTTTAGTAGGCGAACCTCTCACAAGTGTTCCTGATATTGATGTAACAGACGTTAAATTGAATCGTCTTAATCGATGGCAATTAATTCAACGCAACGTCCAAGAATTTTGGAAACGATGGTCATCGGAGTATCTCTCAAATCTCCAAGAAAAAACCAAATGGAAGACAACACAAGAAAACTTGACCATCGATGATTTGGTCATGATACATGATGATTCTTTGCCACCCTTAAAGTGGATGATTGGTAGAGTCGTTGAGTTGCATCCAAGTCACGATCAAAGGGTTCGGGTTGTAACTGTAAAAACTCCAAACGGGAGTACGAAGCGAGCGATTACTAAACTATGCAAGCTTCCCATTCAACCGTAGAAGCGACAATCCGTCACGGAAATTAAGAGCTTAATTTGGTGGGCGGGATGTTTCGTTCTGAATTTGATCGTTAAAATAGTTATTTTTCTTTGCGACCGAGCGACGTGCGAAACCCAATGTAGTTGGCGCGCGTGTGTTTCTAGCTTGTAAGACGAGAGTCGACTTCAACGTGTCAAGCAAGTGAGTCGATTGTTCGGATTTGCGATTGTAAACGTGTCGTCAATAAAGACAATATTATCAATCCTACAATACAATCATATTATGTGGTTAAATTTTCAATTAATTTACAGAATGCTTACTTAAATTACTTTTATAATAATCGGATAATTAATCTGATTTAAGAGTATCGTTTAATCAATGATGAATTTACTTGCAGAATGAATCAATGTTCTCATATGAAAATTGTTAATGTTAAAATCGTGTTTTCAGTATACTGAAATTTTCGATAACAGTGCCAATGAAATCTTTTGCGTACGATTTGTTATTTAATGGATTCCAGGGGAAACAAGCTCTATCGGATTGCACATCACGTGGCAGATGCACGTGTTAAATCCTGCACGTGCAAATACACACGTAAATAGCTAATTATCTCTTGACCATTATGCACCTTTGCACCTGCATACAAGCCGTTCAATCCTTGCAATCATTGTTACGCAGTTCATCATTACTCTGCCAGTAAATACGTCTGTTTGTGCTAAGTGAATTTAATTAAATTTAGGAAATCCTACAGATTCTCTCCAGCAAGATTAAGTAGTAACACTATCCTACTACGAATCTGTTATAATCAAATTAAGAATTTAAAAATCATTAAACCTCTATACTGCATTTCTAGAATTCTATTTTCTACATCGAGAAGTAGGAGAAAAATTAATAAGTAATTGTGTTTTTCTAAAGTCAAAAATTATGTAAATTAAACTATTTTGATTTACTTCACATTTAAAGAGCAGTGACCCAGTATATGAACCACAAAGTATTTCATACGTTCAAGCAATGCCTCACTAAGTGTGTCGTGCACAGAGATCATTATTATCAATAAATTCTCAAGCAACAACCACGAAACTCGGCCAAGTAAAAAAGACAAACTACAAAATAAAACATGTCTCTCGCAAAATCGAAATCTCTCACAATTCTCCATTTATTTCAATTTCGATCTTCTTCAATTCCTAATTTTTCATTCTCTTCATTTTTCACGTTTTATTATATCCACAAATATATCACCGACCTCTAAAGACACTCTTTTAACGATATATCACTGTCACATACAATAACTACAATATTTCAAATAAAATTGCAAAAAGAATTTAATTCAATCAATTCCATCATGCTCAACAGCCTAGATATTATTTCCAAGTTACCCGCAAAATCGCAGAACCATGTAAACGACCTGCAAATTAACGTTCATCTCTTCCAGTTACACCAGAATCTAGTTAGTCGAAAATTGTTGCTCACAGTCACGTGTTATAGCCACAGGTCACGTTTGTGCATGTCCAGCCATACGTGCAGGAATGATCAATTATCTCTTGATCATCTTACGGTTCTCTGCACCTGTATGCAGACTGATCGACCTATTGCAATTTGTAGCAATATAGTCAGACGATAGTTAGTGTGCGAGAGGAACACACAAGGTGGCATGGGACTCCCAACATTGTACAGACTCACCCGAGGGTACACTTCAGAAGTTTCAGAAATAATTGTGCACATCGTCGAGCCTTGAGAGCACGGACCAACTTTCGTCAAGTTAAAGATTATGTTTCAAAGTTCGTGGTGTTGTATATTCTTTTTTCAACGAGAAATCCGACATTTTTCAATTTGAATTTCTACTGGATTGGCCAAATAGAAGAATTCATTTTAGGATTGTTGATGGAATTTTGAAATACATTGATGTGCATATTGTGGTATTGTTTTTCATAGAATTTTTAAAACATCGAGAGTTTTTGTAGCGTGTTAGAAAGTGTTTGAATCTCTATGTCTTGTGTCTTAACACTAGATTTACGGAGCCAATTTGGCTCATTCAAAATTTGATTACTATATGTATAATATATTGGTTGGTTAATTTTTTAATAATAAATCTTTTATTTCAATTGATTTGGAACTAATATCTTTGCAAAAAATTTCAATCTTTTTGTATGATTTAAATTGGCTCACTTCAGAAAAATAGATATATCAGCATCCGTAAATCTAGTGCTAATAAAGAAAAATGAATAGAGAAATTAATATTTTTTCGATAGTTTCGAGCACCTTTGGATATTATGAGTCCTAGTCATTTTTTTTTAATGAACAGAAGTTTGTTATTAAATTTATTTGGAATATGTAGATAAAGAATGAAATATTATGGTGGATATAGTTATTTGAATATTATTAATATTTTCTAGGATGGCGAATACATCGCCGAATGAATATTTTGTAATTTGTACTATCAAAGTGAGAGATATTTTGTTTGTTTTGTGTTTTATTTGCTATCTCTGGCAGCATTCATGGCGAAGTTTCCGGTTGAATGACGCGTAACAATCTTTGACCGATGAAATTGTAACTTCATTTACCCTTCGGCGATAATATCACGTAAATGTTTGGGATATAAATGTCCAGCTTGTATTTCAAAGTCACCTGCTCATTTATTGGATTTCCCGAAAATTCCAAATCGTGTCAGATGGCGTACGGGAAATGTGGATAAAAATACATCGTTAACGAGAGGGGACCTTGTTCGGAAACCGGAATTTCGCTGTTCAAATATTTAATATCAAAACAATCCTCGACTCTTTTACTTGTGAAACTCAATTTAAGAGTGAGCAAATATTTGTATTACATTAGACAAATGACAGTGACGATGATAGTAATCTTCACACGCGACGGTTAAACATTTCAAACTACCCTCCCAAATATTAAGAAAAATTCCGATTAAATCACAGCACATAATTGTTAAAGTTTATCAAATATTGTTATTAACCTTTCATAATTTTAATCCTATTTCTATTCAATCAATTTGTATTCAATTACCTAAAGAAGTCTAAGTTTATCATTCATTTTTCAAAATTTCTCAATTAAAAAACTACACAAAATTCCCTAATCAAGTACCATCCAAAACTCTCTCCCCTTCAAAAGCTTATCAAATAATAAATTTCACCCTTTTCCTAACATCCCTCCATTGAAAAATTCCGTATCACATCCACAACACCATAAACATCCGTTCAAAAACTTTCCCCAACTAAAGTCAAATATCCATCGCATCAATCCTCTATCAAATTCGAATTAAAATATTCCTCAATGACTACAATCCACCTAGGTATCATCCTCCGACCATTTTATTCCCTCTGATAGAATTATTCGCCAGTCAGCGAAAACCCTGCAAAGCTAGCTGTCTGCTAGGAATATGCGCCAAGTGATAAGGGTTTAAAATTATACCATCCCTTTAAATCTGTAGTGGCCTGCACTTGCATTATCATTGTAGAAATAACAATTGTTTTCATTAGTTTCCTGTCGCATACGAAATCCATATTCCCTGCAATTTTGGTCTGCTTTACGTCGAAATTTCTGTCTCCCCCATGTGACTCTCCTAAGATCATGAAAAATAAACAGAGTAATTTAACATCGATGATCGTCTGGGTCAGGGCGAACCCACTGGACCAGCGTGCTCTGCTTGATGGCTATTCTTTTTGACGTCTTTTTCTCTTACAGTTCTTTTTAGGAGTGATCTCGCCTGATACGACAATATATTTACATGGTAAATAAGTATAATGCGTATATTTGATACGATGGCTGAACATTACACGCATTTCGGCCTTGCATATTCATGCATTTATGCACGTCTGCGTACATATTGCCACATAGGTAGATGAGTATATGGATGTGAATCCATTGGAGCCACAGTGGCTGCTGAATATTACGTGAAACTTCGTAACGAGATAGAAATATGCGGGGTGTAATAGCGATTTTCTTGTAGAGAAAATCGAACAGGTAATAGGCTTGAGTGTTGAAGATATTTTCGTGAAAAATGTAGAGGAAAGGGAAATTGTGATGTTTTTTTTTTAAATATTGAATCATGGCGCAAGTAATGTAAGTTTAATTTGTAAGAGATTTTCTACAACTTGTTACTTTAAATTTTTTAATTTGCGATTACGTGTTAGGAAAGGTTTTAATGAAAAAATTCGTGATGCAGAGTGTTAGGATTATTTTTTTGTTGAATTTTTGGGGAAAGAGGTATTTCTTTTTGCTGATAGACTATTATTAACAGTAGAACTACCGGCGTTAAATCTATCATATTTCAATATATTAAATAAGTACTTTGAAAAAGAAGAAATCGACTAGCAGAAAGGATGATCAATTCAGTGATTTATATCTTTTGTGATGGAAGCAGAATTTTTGTTCAATGCCTCTTCTATGAACTTGGAAAATTTTTGGAAAAAATTGTGTACCAGTCATTTTGACTGGTTTGGTAGTTCTAGTGTTAATAACTAGTAGGTATTCATAGGGCAAATTTTTCTATATAATTTATTTTATTATAAAAGGAAGAAATTTTCTGGTATCAATGATATTTATATATATTTTAATATAATATATAGTAAGGGAGGGGCCAGTAATTCTTAACAATCTGTCAAGTTAGATAGTTTTTTTTATGGAAGCTATTCTAGAAAATCTATCGCGTTGAACGACTTCATGGCCGTAATTTGGATATAAAAATTTCCTTTAAATTTGTCGATTGAAATGTTAAATTCGAGGAAATTCCAAATCAATTTGGTGTAATTACCGGCTCCGATGAGAAGCCATTTGAATTCAAAGGATTGAATGTTGATTGAATTGACGTGAATTTCGTACATCAATGGAACTTCATTATTCTCACCTAATGTTTTTATCGCTGCTGAAGAGATGAAGCTTTATCGGATCAATTTTATTTCCCGGCTGAAATTACTATTCGAACGACATCCTAATTCTGCACAAACCTAAAGTCTATTTTTCAAATAAAAATGCATTCAGAAAATAAATATTTAAAACCATAAAATTAACATGTTACTTCCAGTAACGCACAAGTATTATTAGAATTAAAGTTTGAATTTCTACGAAATATCTGCAATTAAAAGTCCAACGAGAAAAAAAATAACCCTTTTTACAAGGACGTTACGAACGAAACTTCATTTAACCATTGCACACCGTCGACTTGAAATAAAATTCGAAATTTCCCATGAAACAAATTCTATCGAAAGGTATTAGCGATAATACGATGTTCTTTTAGGACTAAATATACCTCGATAATTGCAGCAGAATGCTGGCAATACCTTCGCAGAATTTATCGATTATTCGGCGCATTCCTCCGTGTCTGGGTTATTCCAGTAATTGCAACAGAATACTCGGCATCAAAATTCAACGAAGTAGGGAAAAACAACGGTGAAAATGGATGAGTTTATCGCGCCGATAATTACGTTAATTGAGTGCTATTTCCTTCATGAAGTAAAGGAGCGAAATTAGAGCTTGGAACCGGTGTTTCTCTTTTTACCGAATTTTTTAACCAACAAGGGAAAAAAAGTAAAATTCACCTTACACAGACTTTTCGATTCTCAGATCCCTCGAGAAATTTTAATTAAAAGCAAACTATTAAAAGTGCATTATGAAATTAAAACTAAGAAAAACCGTGTATTATTTAAATTTCAAGGACATATTTTTCCCAAGTGTATCCATTCACATGTTCAATCTATATTTTACATAATAAAACGAAAAATACTAATTTCTCGAAATATCACGTAAACTATACAGAAACGAATTTAACTAAGTTAATTACATGTTCTTTCGCCCGGAAAGAGGAGCTCATTATTAATGCCACGAGTAATAATTGGTGGCCCGCTATTAAATAACCTTCATCGAGGATAACGAAATTAAAATAATAAAGTAACCCGATAATTTATAATTGGACGTAATTTCGAAACGCCATTTGTTCCGACGCTGAAAGCAAATTTGCTTGGTAGCAAATAAAAGTAAACATTTTCGTTCAATTAAGAGAGAAAACATTAAACCGGCGAGACTTCCATCGGACAATTCACCCTCCGGCATTCTCGATGCCCAGATAAATTCACTACCGTGGTTGTCCACTTTAAACCGTCTTTTTGCCCGCATTATTAGCGCCTTTACGAACCAGAAGAAATTCTTTGTGTACCAGTTGAATGCAGTGACTATGCAAATAACTTCGGCATTCCGGTTTTTGCCACCTTACAACTTACACCCCCCTTGACGAGAAACATCCCTTACCGGACGAGGATGAACCGAAACACCCTAACTAAGTAGGGTAAGTAAACTGAGTGAGCGATCTCGAAATTCCTTGGTGATTATAACTCTTCCTTCCCAGTGCCTCACTTTCCGGCTTTCCCAATTTTCCCTCAAACCAAGAGGATTCAACTACTTATTGACGCTTACTGACTACCTCGAGTCCAAACTTCTTGCCGTGGAAAATTGAATCAACTTGTAACGAGTAAGAATACTGCTGCTGCTTCAAATGTTGAAGGAGAGGAAATATAAAGTGGGTGCAAAATTTGGAACAAAGTTTTTTCAAGAATAATTACGTGGAGAACATTGAGAGGAAGATCATAGGGTGAGGTAGGGTTAGATCATAGGGTGAGTTTTTTCTCTGTGCTTCTTACTTTAACACTAGATTTATGGATATTGATTTACCTATTTTTCTGAAGCGAGCCAATTCGAATCATACAAGAAAATTGAAATTTTTTGCGAAGAAAATAATTCCAAATCAATTGAAATGAAAGATTTATTATTAAAATATTAACCAACCAATATATTATATATGTAGTAATCAAATTTCGAATGAGTCAAATTAACTCCGTAAATCTAGTGTTAAGGTAGTTCTAGCACTTGACCAAAGTCTGCAAATAAATTTAATGTTAAAATATGATGTTCTTGAGATTGTCACGAACAACTTACAAGCAAAAAAAAGCTCAGTTATCGGGCATTTCGATGAAAAAATCGAATTTAAAAATACAGTTTCATACATTGACGTAAATGAGAGTGAGAGAGAGAGAGAAATAGTACTTCCGACTTTATCGTTCAATTTTCCAATCTTCCATACTGCAAATACTTACGAAAAACGAGATCATGAATTCGGGAACGTTTTCGAATAGATATTTCACAAAAAAAATTGCAGCTGTCGAATATTTAATAAAGAAATTATTAATTGAAAACTATAAAATCATGCATTTCACACGTTTACAATATAAAAGTTACCTTTAAAATTAATTATCAAATTTATAGTATTCATTAACAAAAAATTTTGTAATTTATCCAGTAATTACTTTAATCAATACTTCAATAAATTATCATTCGTTTCATAGAAATTCAATGGCGCCCATTCATAGCACCCATAAAATCCGCTCCTATGTGAAAGAACTACCTTAAGTGCTGTTGTAATTAGGTGTAGAATCTCTAGTAATATAATAATTATCAATTGAAGTAAAATTTTGCAGTGGTCATGGGGTATTTGAATTTATACCCACATGTAAACAGAGTCCTCTTCTCAACTACTGTTGCTATTTCGATCCGAGTCTATCATTTTATAGGAGTCCTGAATTACCAAAAACATAATATACCTATCAAAACCAAATAAAATTCAAATACTTGGCTCAATACATCATAAGACAGAATAGTAATTACTAGACTGCGGATTTTTATGCATTTATGACAAATTAAATACGGCTAAAATATACAAAAAGAACATAATATGAAAATATATCTAAAATATCCAAAGTATGGTATTTGTTGTAATATTTATTAACTGCAATAAATCCCTAGATAAGTTTTCCTGTCTCACCTACATTTGTGAAACTCGAAATTTGCATAAACATCCGCAGTCTAGTAATTACTTTCAATATGTTCCTCAGTGAGTTTTCTTAATCAAAGAAATTTATTTCAATATCTCCAACGACATTCTGCAATAAAGTCCTACTATTTAAAATAAACAAAAACCAGACACTTCTCCAAACGCAACCAACAAGAACGTCTTATTTTAAAAAATTGCAGTCCATAATAAAAGAAAGGAACAAAATTATTTGACAACCCACTTTAAAAGCAAAAGCTGTGATTGTGGTTGAATCAAAGAGTACGGAGGAAGATGAGGGAAATGTGGAAACACATATTACTGTTGTTAAAGGTGATTTTCCAGCATGGTCATTCGAGGTAACGTAGATAGCAATGGGCCAGAGGATCGTAAAAGGAGGGAAACGAGAGGTTACAAAGCACGAGGCTTGATCTATGTATGGGGCTTGAGCTTTACGACTTTACCCACTTTACATTAAAAGCACTCTCGTGGTTAATGGACGACTTCTCGTTAACGAACTCCAGTTATGAATTATCGGCGCTCGGAATTCTCAGGGAACACCATGGCTTTCCGATCTTCTTTCGGTCGGGCGCCTTGGCGAGACCATAAATTATCATTGGCGATTAAAACTTTATTGCGGGCATAGTAAACGTCGGGAGCAGTTCTGATAGAAAATTTTCGGTCGTCGGGAAGGAGGCAAATTCGGAGTATCTCTTCCATGATCTTACAAAGTGTCCTGGCTGATCGAGAGTGGTGGAGAACGTGTGTTATTTCACTTAGAAATTTGAGGGATGAAATTTAATGGTTGAATTATCTTTCGTTGCGAAGATTACGAAGAGATAGATTTTATATCTAATTTGTAATATTAATGTTTGTAAAGTGCTGGTTTCACGTTTCGGATTTTAATTAGGGTGAGTTTTAGGTGTTTTAGATTTGAGAGCTTTTTCTATTAGTCACCTCAGTTGATTCACAAATTCTGACAATATGAAGATCTTAAAAATCTTTGTATTGTGAAATATTCCTTTCTTTAAACTTTCTAAAGTTCCTATTGTCTTTGTAAAAAAAGTTTGCAGTAGTTTCCGATCTGGAATATCCGAAAAACTGTTTTTTTAACACTTGAAATTCCAGAAATACCTAACTTTCTAATCACTTAAATTTTCTACCACCTAGTGAAATTCAAATGATTGAATCAACATAATCATCACCACTTGCTGACTTAATTTCTTCCAGTATTTTAATTTAACAGATGCACTAAATGAATTTTTACAGTTTCAAATTTAAAGTGTTTCAATCACAAGTAAGTAAACGTACTAAAATTAATTGCAAACTAAATGTAACAATCCAAATAAATCCGTACAGTTTCAACTTTAAACCGTTTTAACCCTTTTAGTGCCGACCGGAAAAATTGATTGAATTAATGAAAAATATAGTTGCGAATAAAAAGAATTATCATTTGGCGATAATTTCCAATAGAATACGCAATATAGAGCATGAACCCTGTATTTACAAATACCTGTCGTAAAATTACTGATATCGTATTGGATACTGAATATTAATCCTTCGATGCCCAGTGTTAACACTATTGTTAACGATGATATATCGTCGTCCAGCACTAAAAGGGTTAAAAATTACAGACGACATACAATAAATTTTAGTAGTTTGAGCTCTGAAGTGCTTGAATCTCAAACACACAAAGTATTGAAATCAATTAAAAATCGTAAATAATGGATAAAATAAATTTTAATAATTTCAACACTAAGGCTTTTGAATCTCAAACCACCAATGTCCTACAATCGATTGAAAATCATTGTGAATAGTCCATTGTAAAAAGTATAATCCAAACGTTCATTGAAATTGAATCTCGATAAGAGACACATTTTATTAGTATTCCAAAGAAACGTGCTTTTTAATACTTCTCAAACAGACATTGATTTCTTCGAATTCACCGTTCTCTATGACTTTCGCTCGACTGGCCACGAGCAATACAACATCCCCGCAACAAAGAGCATGAGTGAAGTTATTGCAAGGATGAACACGAAATCGTGACTGGTATATGTACGGGGAAACTTCTGCGGCAACCTGATCACGTTCAATCGAACATAAATCGAATAGACAGTAACTCGAAACGTGTATACGAGCAATATCACTACGTTTATTTGGGTAAATTTATTACGAGAGTGGAAATGCACTTTGAAGTTACATTTATTATTAAACCCCTTGTGATTCATTCAATTATTCCTGGTTGGATCTAAACGAAATTTAATAACATTCATATTTCATGCACCATGGGAACTTTACATTTAAATCTGATATTCTCTAAAATAAGTTTTTCGAAAGTCTAACAGCAATTGAAATTTCTTTAATTAAAATTTTAATTCAAAAAGATGCAAATAAGGAGAAGAATTAAAAATGTGTAAAAGTAAGAGGTTTTTAAAAAACGAAAATTAAATTTTTAATTAAGGTATGTATAATAGTATTAAAAATCTGTAGACAGTAGAAATTGTGAAATTCAAAAATATTCATGTACCATGTACATAGAAATTTTTGAAAGAAATAATTAAAAGATGATTACTTCAATATGATTTTTTGATTTAACCCTTTGCACTCCTATGTCGAGCTACACTCTACACAGCTTTCTGTGACACTTAATGTTTCATATACTAATTATCGACTTTTCGAAATCAACAATAATTTTGCATTTTAACAGAAATACACCGCAGTATCTACAATTGTTCCTAATATTAAATAAAAACGAATAATCAACAGTAGACAATTTTCCGAGATTATATTTGCTTATTTGACAAAAAGTTAATAAAATAATTTGGAGCGCAAAGGGTTAAAGAAACTGAAAGATTAATATAGAAGTAAACTTTCCTCTCTTAGAAATATCTCGGTACGAGGAATCTCTCATATTAAAATATCCGTATAAATTGCTACTCCTATTTCAACCAATGCTCCATTTCCCTGCTCGATTGCATAACTGCATCAACAAGAGGATAAAGGTTATTGTTATACGAGAAGAAAATTCTTCCAGCATTCCTATTGAGATACAAAATACATTTAAATATCGAATTCTATTTCCTTTCTTCGTTAGATCGTCGCGAATATGAGAACCATTTTAATTTCATCGCGAAATGAAAATCCTCTTATATTAACATCGAAATAAATCGTTACTCATATTTCAACTTTCATTTCATTTCCACGCTACGTCTCATAAGTGCATCGACATAGGTGCATTCCATGGTGCAAGTACGAAGGAATGGAGGACGGTTTTGCGAAGCCGGAGGGAAATAAAGGGCCCTGAAGAAGAAGAAGGACGTGACGAAGGAGGAGTAGAGCCTTCGACGGCGTACACCGTAATTTGAATTCCGAGTGAATTGAGTTCGAGCTTTGCTCGGAGATCACTCGGCTCTGTCGAATAACGTCAACTTCTAGGCGTGTCTGGTTTAATGGAACATTTTCTCCTAGCTTTGGTCTACTGTATAAATAATTAACACAATCTCAAATGGAAAATTTGTAGGTTTTTTTCCCACGGAGTACCGACAAAAATGAAGAAAGTCTGATAGTAGAACTATCGGGGTTATATTTAAATATACTCGAATCGAGAGGTGAAAAGAATGGTTGATTAGATAATTTCGGTTTTGGAAGATAGAAGTGAAATATTTACTACTTATCAGTTTTGAGAATTTTTTGAAAGAATTGGAAACTAGTTATTTGCACAGCTTTGGTAGTTTTAGTGCTGAATTTGTTGCTGCAAATTTCTGGCAGTTTAATGAAGATAGAAATTCGAAAACTGATTTAATTGTCCATAGTCCGAATTTTTTGGGAGTCCAAAGATCAGTTTCACGGTAGCACAATTACACAATGATAAAAATACTATTTTAATAATGAATTTCTGAATTTGAAATACTGAATTGTAATGAATTCTATGGTTTTCACGAGTTAAATTATAATATTTGACAAAATTTAAAATTTGACTTGGAGGAATAAAAGTTTAGATGCGTCTTGTGTTACCTCAAAATTATAGGGGTCGACGAAGGATTAATATTAGTCCTGTGGTGACTTGCTATTTTAAATAAAGATCTTTCCATTATGAGACGTATGAATTGGCAAAAATTTGAAATAGAGACAGTAAAATCTTCTATGGCATTAAGGTAAATTTTTCGGAGAGTACTTTAAATCGAAACGTCACAGCATAAAACGATTGGACTGCAAAGACTTAACAAGCTACTCCAACGTCTCATTATACATTTTTTCTTAAGTATCTCATTACGAAAGCACTCGATAGTGCAAAGCACTATCTTCACCGTTCTTGCATTCGATTCACATCAGAAATTTATTTCTTACATTAAAAAAAAACAAACCATTTGAAATAAACGAAACTATCTGATTTATCAAACCTCAATTCCCGGATATTAAATAAATACGGGGACATTTGTTTGCCAGTCTTTCGTTGGCAAAACGTGCACAAATTTCCGTGTACTCCACGTATTTCAATGAAGCACTCTTAAACCATGAAACGATGATACAAGTAGAGGAACCTATAATTACATCGACCAAGTGGTTCCCATTGCTGCGATTCCATAACTTCCATTGTTTCGAAAAGCATAAAGTGGTATTTGAGAGCGAGGAAACAGTTGCTGTTAATTATATAAATTCGCTCGATTGTTTTTACACTCGCATCAATTCTGAATAAAACCGCGATACTTGAATTAAATACGCAGACTATTTAATTATTCATTTTTTACATACTTCTGAAATATGATGCAATTAATATGAAACATAATACAACCTTGTACAAAACCTTAGCACTGAAACATTTAAGTTAGTATTTAAATCACTCACTATAATTAAATGTTAAAAAATCAATTTCAATGCATCATTAAAAATAACATTTCGAAAATTTTCCAACGTGTTATCCTCTAATTAATTCTCAACAGAGACAAAATAAATTCGTTACAGTGTCCTTTCAGGTCCCTTACACTCAAAAGAATGATACAGAATTCGAAAATAAGATCCTGCAATATTTGAAGCCTGCCCTCAAAGGTCTCCAAAATAAAACAGCTCACTTAAACAAGAATTTACGAAGCACCAAGTGGCAATCTGTCTCTTTGCAAATAATAACAAAGTAAGTTAGCCATTGAAAGTAGAAAGAAGCCTACTTCGAAGCTTAAAGGTCCGACAATTACCGCGCAACGAGGCGAAGAAAGCCTGAAAACCTAATTCTACACCGCGCAACACCTTGCAGACTCTTTAGAGCGAAGCCTGACAATGAAGACGAAAAGGCGATTGCCCGAAAAGTCTTTTCAGGCGGAGGTATTTTAACACTAGATTTACCAAACCAGGCAAAATGACTGGTACAGAATTTTTTCAAAAAATTCTACTGGTTTATGAGAGAGCCGTAGAAAAAATGTTCTTCGTCCATCGTATAAAACACAAATTACCGAATCTATCATCTTTTCCGCGTCTTAATTATCCTTGCTTTAAGGTACATATTTAACATATTTAAATATAATAGATTTCACGCTGGTAAATCTAGTGTTAAAGGAAGATAATACACGTCGATGAATCGTAAAAAACGAAAGAGAGACGAAGTGCGAAGGTCGTAAGTGGTGGAGGCCAGAGTTATGTCAGACGAGTGGCCGCCATAGCCGCAGAGTTGAGGCTCCTCTCGACTTCGGACCGCACTACCATAGACGAGACTACTTGAGAGGCACAAGTGCGACACGATGTCTCAAATTAAAGCGGAACGTCGCCCGAGAATCTCTGTTCTCCTTTCTTCTATCTATTCTCTTCGCGTATCTTCTTTTCACTCTTTCCTTCTTCCTATTTTCTAGATTTCTCTCTTCTTTCTTCGTCCTTGTGCTTTTATTTCGTAGTCTCCTGTTCCTCGTCTGAGATTTAGCTTTCCTACCCTTTGACTTTCCTTTTGGGGTAATTTCTCTCTTCTTTTTTCGTCCTTGTGCTTTTGTTTTGATGTCTCCTGTTCCTCTTCCGGGATTCAACTTTCCTACTCTCTGACTTTTCTTTTGGGGTGATTAGTTTTGTCTCTTTGATTTTAATCTCTTCTTCTTTCTTCTATCTATTTTCTTGATATAGCTTCTTGGCTTTTTCTTTATTGTCCTCTTCCTTTAACGGACCCATTTCTCTCTTGCTGTCTCATATTTTATATCTGCTTCCCACGTTTTTAAACTTTGATTTCGTGTCTTAATCTTCTGTTCTTCTTTTCCTCACATTCTTTCTTGTTTTTCACACTTTTCTTTCTCTTCTACAATCTTACATTTTACCTCAGTTTTCTCTTCCATTCTTTTATTCTTGTTTATCTGACTTTTTATTTTTCTCTCTTTCTCAATATCTTTTTCTCTTTTCATTTTCCCCTCTTCCCCCCTCTCTCTCTCTCTGTTACTCACAATCTCACCCTCGGAACTATAGTCTCACCCACTGGGATTTCCTGGAGACGTTTCTCCGGCGACGCCGTACTAAAGGTCAGAGTTGCCTCGGGCCTGAGGGAGACTGGCCGTGATTCAGAGAAGATCGATGAACACGGAGACTTCGAGGAAGCCAACTTCCACCGGCGGAACGAATAGAAAAAGGAACGATTTCGCGGCTTGCGTTTTTTTTTCCTCGCGCGTCATGCTTCCTCTAGAAATACTTTCCTCTCGATGCCTGCTGGAAAAGTGCCGAAGAAATACGGCGAGAGACGTTGCTTATGAAGTTTTTAATCGAAATTTGGATGTCACGATTCTAACTGACTCTTTTAATTTCACTTTATTATCTCGCCGATTTTTCTTAGACATTTTTGCCGCCCAGATGATTTTTCTGAGACTTTTATTACCTATTTTTGCTAAACCTCTTTATTGTCTAGACGATTCTTTTGAGATTCCGTTGTTACTTATTTTTTCAAAGCTCGTTTACCATTTAAGGGGATCAGCCCATGTGACAGCTATTTTTTTTCGTTTCCTTTGGGAATTTTTTTTGACGATCCATTGGAATGCACGATCTTGGAATATTTACCAGGCGTTTATTGATACTTTTGTAGTCTGTTGGAATTTTTGCAAGCAAAAATAACGATTTTAATTGACTTCACATTGTTCGAAAGACACTCGTGTATTTTTGACGGTTGTCATTCTAGTAATAGCCTCAGGTTTGCAAATTAAAACGCCGTTTGATTTTTTTATTTCAGATGAGCGGAACTTCTGGAATCACAGCAGCCGTCAAAAATACATGAATGTCTTTCGAACGGTGTAAAGTCAATTAAAGTATTTCTTTTTACTTGGAAAAATTCCAATAGAGCACAAAAGTATCATTAAACATGTAGTAAAAATTCTAAGACTGTACATTTTAATAGTTCGTCAAAAAAAAATCCCAAAGGAAGCGAAAAAAATAGCTGTCACATGAGATATCCCCCTTAAACGGTTTTCCTACGCTACTTTGTCACTTGCTTTTCCCATACTCCTTTATTATCTAGATATCAATTTTTATAACGATATGGATTAACGAGCACTTCTCTAATCATGTAAAACCAGAATTCCAATACAAGCCCGAAAATCCTTGCAATCATAAAATATCAACTTTGCACCCCAACAAACCCATGATCATCCCCAATTTCTCGAAATTGCTCAAGCAAGTCTGCATATTCGACAAAATCATGACTGTATCCCATCTCAAGAATCCTTCGACTATCCCATCCGACACGAGCATCGCAGAATTCTCGATTTAATCTCGTAACAGTGGGAAATCCCAAGATAGAAGAACCGTCCAGCCTTAACACCGCCAGCTGCGACCGTTCGTCCGAGTTCTCTCAGTCGTCTTCTTCTAGCAACGGGAAAAGAAAAGTTTCCAGGAAGGAAGATTCGAGAGCAAAACAGGGTCGTCCAAGTATCCGATACGCCGTTGGACGAGGGTTCGCTTGATTACTTACACCATCGTCGAGGAGACTACTTCAAAGACGAGCGGATGTTGCGTCTCGAATTAAAGAGGAACGAGCGCGGTCACGAGGACACCACAAGCCCTCGTCTGGACCCGGTTCAACCTCGTCTTCTACCTTCAAATCTAAGTTCCAGACTCTGCCTGGATGTAAATTTTAAGCGAGCCTTTGAGCATCCATCCCAACTCCACGCCTATAAAGAGTATTAGGATGGACAAACGAGACCCTGTGAATTATAGTTGCCGAAACCGCGGAGACAAACTACCCTTTCCTTTACCTTTATACGGTGACATTCGTAAAACGGGGACGCTTTGAGGGTTTTGGCTCTGCTTGGATGAGAATTTTCTTTCTTAGGGGTGAACAGACAGTTTAAATTGTACGGTTTTCTTACGACGGCGATGACAAATACGGGCTGTTTGTCTTGGGGTGTTCTCTAAGCGATTTTTCTTTGGTGGTGTTAGAAGGAAATTGGTGGTTTTTGGATAAATGAGGATTTTCTCTAGATTTCCTTGTATTTTTGAGTAACGATCTCTTTTGGTTTGGAAAGTTTTAGGTGTTAGTTTTTATGTTTTTCGAGTTAATGGAAGAACGGCTGTCTTCTCCTGTTTGCTTGTGATAAGAAAATATAATAAGCTTATACATAATTACTGTTTACAATTCTGATTACAGAAAGTGGCCTAATTGAAAGCAAAAAATTTGAAAAATTACATTTTACACTTATTTTAAGTGTAACGCTTGCTACATAGCAAATTTATCTTGATGAAATGATAATAAGTTAATAAAGTATCTCAACGTGGACAGCAAAATCAAAGTCTAATTATCTCGGAAGAATAAATTACTGATTGTGAGACTACTCTGATAATTACTAGAACCTTGTTGAAATTAAAACAGTAGCAGTATTTCAAAAATAATTGCGATATCAGTACATGTCATTCAAATGTTCTTTTTTAAATATGACATTTTTGCGATTGCAACGATGATATTTTTTTAAATGCCGACAGCTGAGCAAAACCCGATATCACGTTGACCTATATCCTTTAATCTGTAGAATTTTTGTGACTGAAATTTCAAAAATATCTTCGCGAAGTAATTGCAGCTGCGTGATAACACGTTCTCCAGTATTCTACAATTTTTTACATTTCTAGTAAATAGAGAAAAATTATTTGATATCCTAATAGTGATAGCCTCTGCAAAAGAATTGCACTTTCGTGTCATCACGTAGGACTGCACTCTGCAATATTTTACAATTTTGGCAAACGAGAAACATTTTAAGATTACGATAAAAACTCTCGTTGTAAAAAAATACCCACAGCTCAATCATACTACCTTGGAACTGTTTTTTTTCGCAATGTTACAAATATTTTGTATACAAGAGAAAACATTTTTTTCCATCATCAAAGAGAATAGCCTCTGAAAAGAATTGCGACTCCATGATATCACGTTGCCCTATTTCCTGCAACTTTGTACTGCAATCTGTTTTTGGTAAACAGGAATTTCATCTCTACAGAAATTACATTCCAATTGGATGACTCCATTTCGACTTAATTTTCTAGGATATTCGTTTAACTGGAAACGTTCGACTATATTAGGAAGCATTCATTTTATCTCAAAACTATTTTAAATTTATGTTGCAATAAAACGAAATATCATATTGAGCAAGTCTTTTGTACATCCATTAGTAGATGAGATTTCAAGATTTGCAAATAATATTGAAATAAATCTAACAATAAATCCACAATTACATGGTTTCATCAAAACAAAGATGAAGTTGATCTACAAGTCTCACCCTTAAATTTTTAAAAACGTAATTTTGAAACTATGGTGTCCCTCATTATACCAAACTGCTTTAGTTAAAATGTTAACAAAAAGAATTGTACAAACTATCTTTCGGCATGTTGTAAATAACTTCAATTGCTTATAAAACAATTCTGCAATTTCCAATTAAACGAAACATTCAGTATGATACTGCAACTAAAGTCTAAAAAATACAAAACCGGGAAAGAATAATATTCTTCTCAGATAAATAGGATTACTTCCTATGTCGAGTAAAATAATATTGCCAGTACCAACTATAATTAAAGATTCAAACAAATGATACTGAAAATGTTATTTTATTCAACGTAGGAAGTAATCCTGAGGTATGTTAGTGATTAGATACTTAATAACGTGCAACCCAGTGTGATTAGCGTCTAGACAACCGCAATACGAGGACATCTCAAACATCTTTGATGGCTGCATTCATGTAAACTGTTATACCAGCGCGTTTACACAGACCGTGGCTAGGTAATCACGAGTAGTCGAATGTGGTTTGACACACAGCTCCTCCACTGTATTGCATTCTGACCTGTGATATTACTTTTAGATACACATCGATTGCGTAATACGCGCTTCAGAAATTGGCAAATTGCAATGCTAGATGAAAAATATGGGGAAAATAATACATCGTTAACGATTATTCCATAGATTCTCTAGTACAGTTTATGTCATTTTGTTTTAGATATTTTTTACGATTCTTTTTCATATTTCTATTTTTTGTGCCGCAGGTTCTGTACAATTTTCTTCGTCACAGTAACGCAGAATAGAGCAACGATGTCGAATACATAATTACTGCATGAATTGAAAAATTTGTGGGTTAGTGGGAGGAATTCTTTTCTTCTCAAGAGCCTCATGCAAAAACTAACCGTTGTACAATGATTTGATATACGTAAGTTGAAAGCCTGACGTCTCAGGAAGACGTAGAAAAAAGGTTTATGACGATCGGCCAAGTAGAAACCGAGATATTTAATTTGAAAGCCAATGGTGCCCGGTTTTAGGGTGGGCCAGGGCGAGGGGTCTGAGCAGTTGGGGATCGGTGCAGGTCTCACTTTGAAATTACGTATCTTGGCTTCTAGTGATCGTAGGAGGATGTTCTTTACGTCGATTTAATCGGGAAAGAGTCTAGTTTAACGTGATAAAAAGCAATTATTTCTATCTTCATTAGTTTAAACTTGAGATGCTCTTCTTTCGTCTCGAGAGCCTCATACAAAAACTAACCGTTGTACAATGATTTTATATACGTAGTTTGAAAGCCTGAAGTCTCAGGAAGACGCAGAAAAAAGGTTCATGACGATCGGCCAAGTAGAAACCAAGATATTTAATTTTGAAGGCGAAGAAGTAAGATTTTCCGGGAGGTAAAGGTGGCGGGGGGTGGTTGACGAAAATTCTGGCGGTGCAGGCCTCACTTTGAATTTTTATATCTTGGCTTCTGGTGATCGTAGGAAGATGATCTTTACGTCGTTTTAATCGGGAAAAAGTGTAGTTTAATATACTACGAATGAAAATGTTCCATTTTCACTTTTTTAAACGTGGCAGGCTTTTGTTTCCGTCTCTGGTCCGTCGTACAGAAACTACTCATTGAAGGACGAGCTTTGAAGTGATTTCATTTTTAAAAATTGTTCACACTACAGTTATCTTATTTTTTACAACCTAGGAACAGTAACTGTAAGTATACTGTTGATCAAACGTACAAAGAGAAAAAAAATGACAAAAATACATTTAACACAGTATATTGAACTCTAATTAACCTGTGCACATCGAATTTAAAACATGTAATTTCCTATAATCTAATAACGAGTCCAAATTCATCAAGGAATTAGCAAGACCATTCTCTTTTCACCTAACAATTTCCGAATAGAGGCGTCGATATATTTTCGTCCAAATCCTCGAGCTACAATCAACTCTCATCCGAATCCATGGTCCATCAGTTCTTCTCAGTGCGGCTTGAGCCCCGAATAAAAAATGTGCTATCTATTCCTGTATAGCCCACTGTTTTTCCCCGGAGTTTCTGGCCATATTCTGGAATTCCTGGTAATACCCGTCCGCTTCAACTTACCCCCCACCCTTCTATCTGGCGAACTTATATTTCACTTCCAACTTTTTTCTTATCTCTTGTATTTGTTGCCAGCTATCTACGAGCCAGCCACGTCGTCTTTCTATTCGTTTCATTTACCAGTCACACTTCATGACCCGATAAAGTTTCTTCTTCTTCTTCTTCTTCATTTTCTCGTTCCTCGTCGAATTCATCCAACGCCATTCGCTTCAGGAACATAGCGTTTCATTAAGTCAAAAGACGTAGCATTGAACGAAGAGATTTATCGTATGTTCTTACCCGGTATTTATGAATAGTGCAAAGAAAATTGCACAGTTTTATTTGTCGAGATGTAGTGTAATATTGAAGGAAGAGGTGTTATGAGAGATAGACTTCAGAGATGGTGTGGTGTCGACATTTTTAAAAGTCAATGATATAGGACGTGATAGAACATGAATTAAAGTAATACGTGTAAAGTAAAATATAAAGTCAAACTAATTCTTTCAACGAATGTAGATTTTTTTAATAACAAATCTCTAAGTGTACTTTCTATTTATTTCAATATATGAACAGCTATCTTAGGTCATAAGTATACTGCGGATTTTTATGCATTTATGACAAATTAAATACGGCTAAAATATACAAAAAGAACATAATATAAAAATATATCTAAAATATCCAAAGTATGGTATTTGTTGTAATATTTATTGAGTGCAATAATTCCCGAGATAGGTTTTCCTGTCTCACCTGCATTTGTGGAACTCGAAATTTGCATAAACATCCGCAGTCTAGTCATAAGATATCAGTTATTATTCATAACTTCGTATTTTGTCTACTCTTCCATTCTTTCTTCTTATTCTTGTGTCTCATACTACTTTTAAAACTACATATGAAAGTCCTACATACACTTATTTCCAAGCTGCAATTATTTTCTTAAAGATGCTTTCTTTTTGATTTAATGATGTTAAAGCAGAATTTTTAAATTTGTACTGCTAATAGTCAATCTAAAGTGACGTTTATGGCAATGTCTTTAAGTCTTTATTCTCTACCGCTTTATATCCCATTTGTCTCAATATTTCTTAACATGATTTTGCCACACAATATTGACATTTATGCAATTGCAAGACAGTTAATTTAATTGTTCGCAAACTTATGAGTTTATTCAGTGTACTTGAAAAGTCAAAGTTAAGGATGAAATTTTAATTTATGTAAGTTAAGAAACTATGAAGGTGTAAAATTATCTTTGACTGTTCGTATTTAAATTTCTAACGTGTAAGAATATTTTTGTATGAATATTTACGAACGCATTTGTATATTATTTGGTTCCATGTATAGAAATAGCATTCGATATTTGCAGAGAGAATTAATTTGATTTGTGTATTTGTCGATAAGAATTATTTATATCTCGTATAATATTCAAATGAAATACGTATAACGTCGAAGGGAAAATGTGAAGCGAAACAAAAATCAATCAGCAAACAGCTTTAAATCATAGATGAACGTGAATATTTGAACTCCGTGGAATTCCATCCAACATTCATTGATATTTTTCCCCTTTCGACGTTCCTAACTTCAAAACCGACGATGCCGAGGAATCGATCCATCTCTCTGTCAAATATTCAGACTCCCGATTATTCGTCATTTCGATCTCGATATTTTTTAACCATATCGGTTCTCATTATAAAACGACCATTTAGTATTTACACGAAAAGTAATACATATTTTATGTTACTTCTCGTACACGTGTTTTCGGCCTTTTTATCCCCACAGAATTATTACCTTTGAAGTGTACAAATATTGATAAATGTAACATATCAGCTGCAATGCCCAGAAAACATTTCATTACATAAATTGAAACTAAAAGAGCACAATTATGCATTCCCAATGACTGTTGAAAATGTATAAAATCTGATTATAATGTTGAAGTTCGGAAACAAAACTTGTGATGTTTAAAAATTCAATTTATATTGTGCTGTAAAAAGACTGCATCTCTGGATAACTATATTTCATATTTCTGTGCATAAAAAATGAAGAATGCAAGGTTTTTCAACGCTCCAGGCATGACAACAATTTTTCGAAACCCTTCAAATATTTAAACTACACGAAAACTACACTTTTTATCTCAAAATTGACGGAGGGTGAGTAACTAAAAGATGACGATTCATAATAATAAAATACACTTTTGTTTTACAACCCTCTGCAGCTATACTCCAAATTTTACAAAATGGAAATACAAAATTACAAAGAACAATGGCATACATAAATTACTAAAAATAGCTTTACACATAAAACGAAATACGTGGATCCCATCGATACTGTAGAAGAATTGCAATGCAATACTGAAAAGCTAACGCAATTCAAGTACAATGCCTGTAAACACATCCATCGATTACGATTTTGATATCTGTCAATTCTCAGTCGACATCGAAGCATTTAACAACGATAAATTTGTATCGCCGACACAATATCGACGTACGAGTAATACCGATATCCCAAAAGCACCAAAAGTTACCCCTGGAGGTCGTATATGTTCCACAAACATCGAGGTTTGCAAACGATATTTGTATTTGTTACCGGCTGAGAAATAATAAAGCATCACCACAATCTTAATGTAAATAATTCTAGTAGTAACAATAAAAACTTATAGAACTATACACTTTATTTAAAGAATGATTAATTGCACAGAAACTCAATTGTCTACTTCACGAACAACAAGCTATGTTGGGCAAAGTAGTAAAAATTCAAAGTCACGATTAATAAATTCTTCCTGTATTATCAATTACATCCTATTCTCAATGCTTACAAACTTATCTAAAACAACAGATCTTACGCCAAGTAATCATAGCACCAGTGCCGGTTTTAGCACTACCAGCACCCTGGGCGAAATTTCTACGCCGCGGCGCCCCCTAACTGCTATTCAAACGAATACGACAGAAGGCAAAAGATATAATGCAATAACCATTTATTTAAAAAAAAAAAATAATAAAATTTGACTTTTCTCGCCTATCTATCGGCGAACTGTTTTATCAAGTTATCAAAGTCGATGTTTTCAGCAATTCCAGTTTCGATTGACAAAGTTGCCAAGTTTGTCAATCTGAATTAAAATATTGTCGATCACAGATAGGTTTTTATTAGCTTAAACTTAGAAAAACTACTCTCCTCACTAGCAACCGTTACGGGTATAGTCAATAATATTCACAATACTATCCATACATTTGGGTGTAGTTCTTGGAAGTTGCGATCTTTGATAAAATTTAAAACAGAAACAGGAGTGACCACATTCTGATCAAGCAAACAAGATTTCAAACTTATGAGTTCATCACACAGTATACAAGCATCTATATCTGATTTAGAGTTAATTTCAATTGGACGTCACTACAGAATTTGACAAGATCGGTTTTTTCCAGAGTCTGTTTTATATTGTATAAAAAAGACCAAGATTCCGAGTACTCATTTAATTGTTTGAATTTTTCATTGATTGAAATTAATGTGGTGTCCAAAAGACAGTTGAAAAATTCAACCTGCGGCGCCCCTTTATGTCCGGCGCCCTGGGCAGTCGCCCCACCGCATCCTACCCTAACGCCGCTACTGCATAGCACCATCGTGAAGTATAAATAGAAAAAGAAACCAATTAAAAAATTTCAACTATCAATAACAACTAAGAATAATTTTCCCAAATTATTCACCGTACAATAATGTTACAAATTCATTCCTATCCAGATCTACAGAGAATACAATACTATCCGCAAGATCTCAATGGGTCAACACAATGAATTACGCGCCACCCCCGTCGAATACGAATATACCCTTTTTAGATTCCAAACGATTTCTTCTCGGTCCGTCGAACATTTGGCGTTATTTTCTAAAAATCCACGCTCACGAACTGAGATTTTTTTCAAAAGCAAAAGTGAATCACGGTCGACCGAATTCGCACAATTCTAATCAACGTGTAGCATCGATAAATTCGTCCGCGTCACCGGACCGCTTTCGTGGACGAGGAACGATAAACGAGACCAGTAAAACGCTCCCAGCATTCTGCCGCTATTATCAGACTCGATGCTGCACGCTCGCTGACGATTTTCATTTCCTCCTTTTTATTGGCCCGTTAAAAGTTACGCCCGTGCCACCATTTATGCCTGATTAAGGTTTAACTCGATTCGCTTCCAACCCACCGCGAGAACTTCACTCCTCTTCGACCCCCGCGCGTACACTTTGGATCGCAGGCTATTTGATTTTAATCGTGTATGAATAAATTCCTCGCTATTTCTGTACAGCAAACAACATTCTTTTTTTTTTACGTGGATATCGAACGATGGGAGATCTTTTTTCTTTGTTTCTATTTTTACCGTTTAACACTAGAACTACTGGCCTTAAATTCATCATATTCCAATATATTAAATAAGTACTTTGAAAAAGGAGGAATCGAGTGGCGCAAAGAATGATAAATTCGGTGATTTATGACTTTTGTGATGGACGAAGAATTTTTGTTCTATGTCTCTTCTACGAACTTGGAGAATTTTTAGAAAGAATTGTGTATCGGTCATTTTGACTGGTTTGGTAGTTCTAGTGTTAAGTTACCGATATATGTTTCATCACGATCGGCTAAAAAATGTGTAAGATATTTAAATTTGAACTCGGGGGTGTCCCATTTTTGGACATAAAGGGAGGGTCGTTGACAAAAAGTCAATTTTGGGACGATTTCTTTCACTTTAAATTTCTCGACTTCTGGAGGTCGTAGGAGGATTTTGAATAGCTCGTTTTAATCAGGAAAAAGTGTAGTTTAACGTGGTGTTAATGGAAAGTTTCTATCTTCACTTGTTTACACGTGAGAAGCGTCTGTTCCATGAAAAGAAAAAAAGATTCGCAGGATGATTTTAAAGTCGTAGTTTGAAAGCCTGAAGCCCAACTAACAGGTGGATATTTTATCGTTGAATTGATGAATTGATACGGTGGGTTACGTTTTGAGGGTAGTTTGTGAAGTGTTTTAACGCGTTGGTTATTTGGGTAACTTTTTAATTAATAAAAAGGAATGAAAATTTATGTATTGGGTTCTTTGTTGCAATGTGGACGTATTTTGAGGCTCGTTGTTTGGAAAATAGAGAAAAGTGAAGGGTGGATGAGGGGAGAAGTGGATGTAAAATTTAATTAGGGATATTTTGCAATGTTCTATGTACTTTTTAAAATTTTCTAGCTAAGAGTATAATATTATTTTGTGACGTAGATGGCAGGAATTAATTTGGTATTCCATAAATTATTAACTCGGTACATTTAATAAATCATGGAATTATTAAATCATTGTAATATTATACATTGTAATTTGGAACATTTCTCGTAAACTGTGTCATAATATAGCAACCCCCAGCTGATTAATACATTTCTTATTACAATTTCTCACAAAATGGATCATAATATAATAATCCTTGGTCTATTGTTGGAGTTATTATTACAATTTCTCACAAAATGCACTATAATATAATAATCCCCAGCCGATTGTCGAATTTCCTTCAAACGGAACGAATGAACTTTCAGGTTGAATTTATTTTTATCACAATCCTATTTTTCACGGAGAATAACTTTTAAAAGGCGTTTGGTGGAAACGTGACGGAGAAATAGAAGAGCAGAGTGACGGTAGAGAGTACTTTAAAAAAGCCACCAAGGCATTAAATGTATTTTCCTTCACTTTGGCGTCGAATTCGCGTAACGCGATACACGACGTTGACTCGGGATTCCCTGACGGTTGGTGCACGGTATCAGAAATCTTAAATCGAACACCGATAACCTTTTAATACGAAAATCGTATCTCTCCGACGTGGTTATAACCGCCGATCTCTAATGACATCGAAATTCCACCGTGTATCGGCTTTCATCTCGGATAACCTGATAATCATCGTGATAATCGTGACGATAAATAACAAAAGCCGAAGGAACATAAATTACATTATAATAACGATTTATTCGCTGTAAAATAATAACGACGTGTGGGGTGATTAAAAAGGTAGTTATTACAACTATTACGTTATTAATCCATTAATACATTTCATTGAATTAACTGCAATACAATGAACTGAATTTTTTTCATTTTTAAAGTAAATTAAAGAATGATAAAATTGATAGGAAGTTAACCCTTTTAGTGCCGACCAGAAAAATTAATTGAATTAATGAAAAATGTAGTTGTGGATAAAACGAACTGTCATTTGGCCATAGTTTTCTATAGAATACGTAATATAAAGCATAAAATGTGTATTTTCACTTATCTGTCATAAAATTACAAATATTGTGTCAGAAAAATAAATAACAATCCGATGATGGCCGATGACTGTTGCTAACGACGATATATCGTTGTTCGGCACTAAAAGGGTGCTTTTACCTTTTTTTTACGAATTTTTTATACAAACAGAAAATTAAATAATTTACATTAGATAATGGGTTAAATGTGAATTTTAAATCTACGAAAGGAAAGAAAAAGATTATTGGAAAAAACACATTAACTTCTAAAGTCCAGTAAAAGCAGATTCAAAATTCCTTTAAAGAAAACATTTTCTACCTCGTCCAACAAACTTTAACCACTACATTCATAACATTATTATCGCAAGCCACCTTATCTTATATATAAAATAAGAAAAATCGATTTGAAATTCTCTGAAAACACACGATTCTCCGTAAGGGCTTCAATTTCTGCGCGAAAACAACGAGAAAGTTCGATGGTTTAAATTATTACACCCGGAATATCGGAGAAAATGCAGAGTGGAGAAAAAGGGATTAGAAAACTCCTGGAAACTTCAAAGAGACAAAAGCATCCCAGTTCCCCTGCGCTGTTTTCCATTGACCTGAATTCTCTAGCTGCCTTTACGCGTTTCTACGTCCCGCACCTTTTCCCATCGTCGAGAGAAGTTTTCACCGCCTATTGTGCCTTTTGTGTCCTACCACCACTATGATCAACGTATTTTCTTTTTTTTTCTGTTTTTAAAACCTGCCCGCATATCCGCTGTATCCGCGAATGCGCCATCGGAAAGGTTTTTCTCTCTTACATTTTTGCTACCCTTTCATTCTACCCCCGATGTCGCATTTCGCGCGACGCTGTTTTGTATCGTTATCTGACGTTACATTTTCGTGCACCGTCGTTTAATTTCTTCCTGACTTACTGTGCATGGTATTGCGTGTAAAAAAAAATAGAAAAAGTCGAGGGAAATTGTTGTCAAGGTAGCAAAATATTTTTTAGAAGAGGTGATGGTGACTTTAGGTTTTGCAATTTATTTAATGGCAACAATTTGAGTAATTGGTTTTAATACTGGATGAATTGCGAATATTTAAATGATCGATATATAATTCTATGAAAATTTTGCTTTAGGGTATAATAGAATTTATTTGATATGTAAAACTAACTTATTGACCTCATACATTACAATAAATAATACTTGCGTTCCAGACAAATGAAATGATGTAACTTGGAATTTTCTAAAAACAGTGGCGCTGAAAAAAATAAGTAGAACACGAATTTTGAATTGAATTGCTAAATTGTTGTTTTAGGAATTTCATTCTTTGTTGTGGCATACAAAGTCGGGAAGGAATGGTAGATCAAGGGGTTAAATATAATTAATTTTTTCTCTAAAGATGTTTTCCTTTTTCTTTCAACGCAAGAATTTCAAAGTAATGCTAATTATTCTAACGCATAGATGGGAAATTTTTCTATATAAATATAAATTATTACCATTAAAGAAAATAATATTCAAATTTCCACACTGTTCAACGATTCAATAATATTTGTTGAACTAACGTTCAATCGATATAAAATATAAAAATAAAAATCGTTTTATGACAATTGCTGATACGGTGGTTCACATTGTTCCTGCAGTTATCGATGCCCGACTGCTGTAATTATCATAATTGGCTCCGGCAATAATGATTTATTGGCGAACATCCGTTATGGTAGACGTAATCTATAGCAATACCGTGACGCCTATACCTGTTCCCGAATGCAATATACAATACAAATCCTCTTATTCCCTGGCGAAAAAGCGTCATGGGATCGTGAAATTATTTGGATGTGTTTCATTCGCATGGTTATTGATGCGTTTTGCGCGGCTTTGCTGAATACACCTAATTTCCTCGGAGTAAATGGAAATTGACGTTTGTTGCTTCGTTCGTTACCGAAATCATTGTCGTCGGAAATTCAGGACCAACTACTGTGACTCGATGATTCATTTTGTGGATAAATTACACAATAGTTCATAAAAACAGCACTATTATAGTTTGACATAATTTTCATTCTTCTGAAACTAAATGTTCTGCCACTTAAATTTCTAAGATATGATTAAAGTTAAATTTCTAGGTTATTAGAAAATTTTCTAGATTAATTTATATTTATAGATATCTATAATCTAAGGTGTGTACATTCCAATGTAAATTATAATCTATATCTAAATTTAAATATGCTGGAGCAGAGGTGTGTAAGTTCTTCGATGAATGCCACAATATAAAATATCTGATTAAACGATTGGAAGCGTTATATTTAATATTACAACAATAAATTTGAATCATCAGTTAAAAATGTCCAAAGTTTCAATAATAAATGCATCTATCCGAAATAAAATGGTATGAATTGACATTGAGTACTGAAACATCAAAAACTTACGTAAAAACCATTAAAAAATGATCGAATTCATGCAGTTCATACGAAAGTAAAATTGTAAAATAATTCAAAGCAGGAAAAGCTCTATTAAATAATTTCAACTACGTACCTACATCGAAACACAAAACTGTTCTGATTATGGGAATCGTTTAACTTTAGATAACACGTCGACAAAAGGAAACTACAGCTGTAACTTTATCGCTCAAAGAAATTACATCATTTGCACTTCTATCCGCGAGCAAAGGTGTAATCACGATTCCTGTGACATGGATATCATTGACGTAGAGTAAATTCAAAATCGCTTAAATTCCACGATAACGCATACACCGAGGAAAGAAAAAAAAAAGTAAACCAGAATTCGAACTTTATCGTAAACGGAAATGGCATCGCTTTTCTCTGCTCAGTGGATCGCGAGGATCATACGAATTCAAATGTGCAGAGCAAACACGAAATCGTTTAACGATTCTCGATAACCCGGCAAGGATTAAAAAAGGATTTGCAATTCCATATTTATTTTGCAGTATAAGCTTCGGAGTTATGGAACTTTATAATAAGAACTTTGAGTATGAGAATGAAATCGAGACGTTGTAGAAATTCAATTGTTTTTGTAAATAGTAGAATACGGGACAAAGTGTTTTCGTATTTTTTAGTAAGAGTGAAACAAGGTTTAGCTTAAAGTATTATAGTAATTTTACAATGACAAAATAATGGGTTTACCTGAGTAATGAGAAAAGGTGGTTGAACATAGTGACATAAACTTTAATTTCAAGTTAATAAATCCATCTAGTTAAATTCAATTATTTAAATATACTAAATAAGTGCTTTAGAAAAGGAGAAATTAAGAGGTAGAAAAGAAAATTAATGGATATCCTCTATGGGTCCTTGTGGCTTTGAAGTAACACGAGACACATCTAAATTTCTATTCTTCAAAGTCCAATTTTTAACATTGTTAAATATGGTTATTTAATTATTGAATAACTTGAAATGTTTAAAAATCAGGTTGAACCTATTATTTGCAATTATATTTTTATCATTTTTTAACTGTGCTATCGTGCAACTGATCTTGAGGTACTATACAAATTTTTGACCGTAGGGGGTTAACAAGATAGAAGAGGAATATTTAGTACACGAGTTTTTATCGAGTTGAAGAATTGTTCGAAGAAAATGGTAAACTTGTTATTTGGATTACTTTGGTAATTTAATGTTCAAATATGAAAAAAAATTGTTTCACTCTTGCGTTAAAGTACGACGAAACTTTGTCCATTACGCAATATATGTTAAGATAGTATTTACAGACCTGAAGTTGTCCTTCGTATGACATTGCATGGGGTTGGGCTGTCACGTTGCAATATTGAGGTGGTTCCGGTGCTGTCAACTATGGCGTATTGTTCTTGTTCACCAAAAAGTCAGCTTCTCAGTGCACATTCAGCGTTACGTGATAATTCTAATGCAACGTAATCCCATAACAGTGGCTATGGGACTTTTACACTACTCACTTTATACTCTTACTTAGAATAAAGAAACGATTCTATTTTCCTAATTACGAGTTTCGTTAATTATTTAACATTTCAGAGCAATAGTGCAATGGTTTGGTGATATTACTGACGACGAGTACGGTAAATTGGTTTAATTACACTACTGTAAGCACGAACCATAGAACGATTTGGAATTACGATATTGTTATTATAAAAAAGGACATTGCAATTTCATCCTTCTATATGCAAAAGACCATTACTACGTTAAAAAATACTAAGCAATACCATTACCCTAACTGTACGTAGCCACTTATGCTAACGGAATTTTCAGAGGTAGGAACCAAAATTTAAATGCTAGACTCGATAGCAGTGACGTAGATACTGGAACGTCCTTGCAATCAAAACACAGCTGTAAGACGCAAGTTCAACGTCCTACCTACAAAAGCACTTCTAGCAATCCCATTATCCTATCCATATGAATGTACTCGCAACGGAAATATCATCCACTTACCAAAATTTTAGATTTACAAAATTAAAAAATATTTAACTAGACTAATCTCTTCAGTAATGTTGAAGAAGTGCCTTAACAATTGAAACTTAACTTGCAATATCATTATCCTACCTACAAAAATTTCTATCAATGTAACAATCTTCTCCATACAAAAATATTCACAATAACAATATCTTAGCTCCAAAAAGTAAACTACCTTGCTTCATAATCAACTGAATAATCTTGTAAACTTTTCAAGATTCCAGAAAAAAAATAATAAACGACCAACTATCTTAATCATAAAAGATCTCGAGAGTCTTCACAATCAAAACTTAAATTGCAATATCATTATCTTACCTACAAAAATTTCTATCGATGTAACAATCTTCTCCATATAAAAATATTCACAATACCAATATCCTATATCCGAAAAGTATACTACCAGCTCCAAAATCGAATCAATAATCTTGTGAACTTTTCACGACCCCAAAAGAAAAAGTTAACACAAAAGATCTCGAGTGTCTTAACAACCGAAGCTTAAATAAAAATGTTTATATCCTACCTACAAAAAATTCCTATCACTGGAACTATCTATACATACAAGAATACTCACAATACCAGTATCCTGGCTCCAAAAAGTATACTATCCTGCTCTATAATCAACTCAATTACCTCGAGAAATTTTCAAGACTCCAAAACAAAACATAAACGACAAACAATCCTAATCAATAAAGATCTCGAGTATCTTAATAACCAAAACTTAAATAATGATATTTATACCCTACCTACAAAAAATTCCTATCACTGGAACTATCTATCCATACAAGAATACTCACAATAGGAGTATCCTATCGCTAAAGAACACTCCCGCACTCTCGTAATCACGAAATAAATCTCGATAATGTTTCCCGATCGCGGAGCAATACTTAAACGTTTAATCACGGCAGCGATCACTGAGGTACTGAGGCCTGTGACAACGAAATCATCGTCGCGAATCTGACCGACCTTAGCCGAAGTCGCACTTAAGGATATCAAATGTTTACATTTGAATCGGAGCAGGTAAACCGCGATGATGTCTCAGCGAATTCGTGGAATTTGACAGAAATAATATTTTGGGTTGGAATAATCGTTATAGAATGTTACGTTTGAACGTTTCCACGTAATCGTCGTGACCTGTGCAACCGCCTCTACTCGATCCTGTTGCCTCTGTTGTTCATCGGCATGACAAACAGGGAAAGGCAGCCTGGTCCAATAAATTAGTCGGATGTGGTTCACTCGTGTGCACATCGATGCATTTCCTGCGGTTTTGTGTAACGATATTGATTCCTTGCGTATGATCCGACAGTGGGACCGAGTTTTTAAGCTGGCAAATATTTTCTACATTATTATTCGCTCGGATTCTCTACGTCGTTTGAGATGGTTATTGGAAAGAAGCTTTTAAGCTTACGATGACGAGAGAATTGACGGTTGGGGGATAAGAGCTTAGAAATTTTTTTCATCTGTGACGAATGTCCTTTTTTAGATTATAAATTCTGTATTTTATAAAAGTTGTAGGTTTTGATCAGTGTAAGTTATGGTTTCTATTTATTTAACACCGCATGCGGCTTTTCAGTGACTGTAGTAAAACAATGTTTTGTTTGAAATCATTTAGGATGGTATTACGTGGTATGTTTGCAAATGCATTGTGCTGCTTGGCTAATTATTATATGATTTTTTTGTCATGTGTTGTCATTAATTAAGGGATGATTACTGTTACTTTGTGCATGCTTTAAAACAAGGTTGTGGATAAGTACATAATTTATCTACTATTTAAATACATTTAATAACTACTTTGGGAAAAGAGAAATGAAGAGATGAAAAAGATGATTAATTGACTAATTTATGGATTATATAAGATAGTAGTGGAATATTTACTTCATGGCTACTGTACGAATTCAGATAATTTTTAGAAAAAAATTAGAACCGGTCTTTTGACCGGCTTGGTAGGTTTAGTGTTAATGGTATACTATCGTCATGAATTTTTTTCACATGCAGGACTTAAACTTTATGTTACTAGTTTTTCCATAAGTGTAATTCGAAATTATATGCCAAATATTTAAATACAATAGAGCTTTGTATCTTTAAGACACAGCAATAGGCATATACAATGGTTTTTGCTATTCATAGTAATTGTGACATAAATCTAAAATATTTTCGCAAGTTTACAAAACAACAATGGACAAAAAACAATTCAGTAAAGTGGACGATGTCATAGACTGTCACTGAATACAATCCTAAACAAATGGATTTTAAAATATAAGCACCAAGAACAACATTTTCTCCAACACATCCTACGCAAATCATCTATTAATCTCCCTCACAATCTCTTCTCCCCCCCCAAAAAAAACAGTAAAAAAAGACAGACAAAATTTACGACATAATTCCTCCTTGTTGTTCCAAAATATCATCGCCAATTTTTCTCAATTCTCGTCAATTCCTCTCTCCACCCTCTCGAAAGTTTATATCTAACGAAAATTCATGCTCCAAAATCCGATGAAAAAAAAAAGAAAATTCCATTCCAACGTCCACCACTTCTCTCGTCCACTCTTCGTCCGCGCTTTCGTGTCTCTCCCTATTGTTCCCGGTGCAATAGCGGAAAGAATCCCGTGAAGATCGATCAAATTATTCGAAAGCGCGGTTTATCCGCGCGGCGATTGATGCGTTCGGTGCGGTTTGCCCGGGCGTTTGCTAATTCCACGAGCACAAATGGAAACTGACGTTCGAGTAGCTCGCTCGTTGTTGCCGGGATTATTCTCACGACAAAATATCGCGCGCGCATGCACACCCGCATCTATACGGTCGGTGTAATCGAGCCGATTGCCGAGTTCGAATTGAATGGCGAAAAAAAAACAAGTGAGAGGGAGAAAATGGAAAGGGAGAAAGAGAGAGAGAGAGGGAAAAAAAAGAAATCGCGACGGTGGTGGAATTAACCTGGTGCTATTGTCATTAGTCGTTGATCCAGCTACGTTCCGCTTTTCCTGTGTGCTCTTATTATCGAGCAGTATTCACCTAATGGCCCGTATTTCGTTGGTCAGATTACCCTGATTTCCAATTTCAACGTATTTTAATTAAAAGTTTCTCATTAAAGGGGATATTATAATTAGGAGAGTTCACTTTGATCTGGGGATGAATCGTGGTTTTCAGAGGGGTGGAATTTATGTGTAGTTTCTATGGATTACTTTTGGAGTAAATGTCTATAAATTGTTTGTTAATGTAAATTGTTTGTTTAGGTATAGTCTTTGCGTACGTTATCAAAGAATTCTGTGTAATTATTCGAGAGTAATTAAGTGGCATGGTTTCGTGGAAACCTCATGACAAATTATAGAAGAGACGAGGAGCTGCTCCTTAATTAATTACCTCGAGTTCTATTCAGTAAATGTATTTAATATCCTAAGTAATTAAACAATATTCAGGCCAGTAGAAATGACTACCACTTTAGTCAGCAAAATAGTGAACCTATTGTTACTTCATATTGTTTCTTACAAATATGGGGAAAAAATTGTGATCAGTATTGCAGCGGCACGTATCTAGTTTAAGGATCGTCCGCTAGATCTCGTATCCTCCGAGGGATCATTCTCGCAAGTTCTCCTTCGCCGCCCGGTTTCTATATATACCATCAACTGGCAAGCACCATTGTCTCATCCATGGCACAGTGTGTCATGTCTTCGAACAGCTTTACTTTGATGGGTTCACGAACGAAACAGGCCCAGGACAAAAAAACGCAGAGAACTTTGTTGTTTATTATGAAACTATCAGCTTTTTACTAAAAGCTGTGAAAAGGGAAAAGAAGGACATCCGCCAGAATTTGTCGCAGTCGAGGCAACCAACGAGAAACGGGTGGGGTGGGGGGTTGTTTTTAAAACCTTTCTCAACTTGGGCCTTGGATGGGCCTGGATGGGGCCCAGTCTGAGGCACTGTGACTGTGTCCGAACTTCTCGTTGGGTCTCTCGTCAAGAGCATATCAAGCAATTTAACATACAAACATGAAACTTTTCAACAATCACTTCATGCCTCTTTTCAACCTCAAGAGCAGCCCCTCCCCCCCCCCCCATATCCTTATTCCCTCCCCTAAAATGAACTGCGCGTTACATGGGGGGGTTCCTTCAAGTAACCTATACCGAAATACTTATCTCAAAAGGACAGAATCAAGAGACCCCTGCAAACCCAGTACATCATCAATCTTCACCTTCTTCCCCCATCAGGGTAACAATTTCAACATTCCACCCTGTGTCATCGTCGGAGACGAATCTTTACGATGACAAAACAAACCACCCCTTTCTGCTTCGATTAACTTAATTAGGCAATCGTCTAATGAATTTCTCGATGGGCTCCATTAAGAGGCTAAGCGAGGGTGAGTGGATGACGCCTATTCGTAATCGTTTCTACGTACAACCTGTATTTGAAATGACCATAGAAATCATGAGGCTCGTAAGTAGGATTTTATCGGCCCTTCGTTCAGCCCTTTCACCCTCGAGTGAAGAAAGGCTGATCGATACTAACACAGATACTTGGAGAATCTTTTCTTCGCAGAACTTTATTCCCTTCGTTATAAAGGTGGATGGAAAAAAATTCCTCATCAAATTAAATTTAATAGATATGAGATATTAGATTATGGTTTAGATCCTTGTCATGTGTGAAGTGAGCTTTGATGATTGTATGATGATCAGGTATATGATGATTATTATTTCTGTTAAAGAAAAATATTTCTATTTTTATCTGGTAGAAGTATTATTAATTATATCGTACAAAAATAATAGTAGAATGATGTAATTGAGTTACAAATAATTCAATTAGATTCTGAGACTGCAATTGACACATAAAGTAAATTATATATAAATATTTTATTAGAAGTGTGTCACTATTTCAATATATTTCTTTGTTATATTGCGTAATATTTCCCACATAAACTTTTCTCTATAAAGTTCAGTAACGTCCTGAAATTTCGTGCACGTTTCACGCGTTAATATTTAACGTATAATCTTCTGAGAGTTCTCGCGAATTCTCGGCTCCGTGGCTAAAATTATTGTACCACATTCTGCTTTACTTTTATCCTCACAGAAGATCAATAATAACGGAAGTTTTCTATGTGTTTCCTACTGTAAGCATATCATACATTTTCAGAGTTATGAAAGAATATAGGTCACATTAAAGTCCATGGTAAATGGAGATGCAACGTTAAGATGGAATTTATGATACTGAAAGAATAAGTTATTTACTTATTGCTAGAGAAAGTTAAGAATCTACGATGTCATAAATTATTAAATATAAAATTAAATTACTTAAGAATGTTAGAAGTTTTAAATTTTGCCAAATGTGACACAGTTTTGGTGGGTAAGTTTAACACTTTACTTTTGAAATCTTGCAATTTGAAAAGATAATATTGCATAGGAAACAGTGAGTTAATACTGTAGTATAGTTACAGTGAAAATATTAACAGTGTTATCAGTTACGTATGTAATTAATTGATATCGTTTTAACAACTGTTATATTTTTAACTTCTTTGGAGTCAATATCGATTGTGGTCGACCACTTTGCTAGATATAGTTCATATTTAATTATTTATCAATTGTACGATCAGAGAAATTCGTTAATAAATTATTATGAGAGATAGTGTAACAATCTTTCAGGAATATTCAGTGCAACTTTTTGCATTGTAATTTGTCCACATAGTAACTGAGAGTTCATAATATATTTAATATAATTTATCTATTGAAGTTTCATCATACCAAAGAAACTACTTGAAAATTTACCATTTTTACAATTTAATGATAAAAATCAATGTTGCATTCTTTAAATACACAAATGATATCGTTTTAGATATATAAATTATACTACAAGAGATATACTTGCATATCAACAAATATTATTAGTATTTTTAATTACTCACCATTTGCTGAATTAATTGTTGATCGTTTTCAGCAGACGTACACAAAGATACGATTTTTCATCGTCAGAAAATCATCCCCTCCGGAAATTATGTGTAACCATTTATTGAGGTAGAAAATGATGGAAAAGATTCTGCACGAATCAGCATCTGCGATTAAAAGTAAACGATTCGGTAATTTCAATTTCGCCATGACCTGATTCTCCGTTAAAAACAATTTTCAATTTCGAATATGAATGAATCTGAACTCAATTCAAACTGGCAAATAAATTTTTCACAGTTGAGACACAAAATGTGAAAGGTCATAATACACTCAAGAATTTTTCAGTATTTCTCTCTGCTATTTCAGAAACTGATTAAAATCAAAGGAAAAGCATTGGTTAAGAACATCCAATTTCTTAGACGTTCCTATTACAAATTGAACGAATAACAAAGAGTCCAAATTCTCTAAACTATTCTCAATGTGATAGCCAAAATAATGAATGTAATGATATCAAAATTAATACGAGATTTTCGAATTCCCAATAAAAATCAAACTTTCTAAAACATACTTAACAGTACAATTATATCAACGCATTTTCTTTTCAAGAAGAAAAATCTGGAAGTCTATTTTGCTTTTAGGCCAAATCATGAATTAAAAATCGAAAGAAACTCCACAAATTATTCCTGCCAAGCAGAATATCAAAGGGTTGAACAAAGTAGAAATCTTATTCGACCTCTTGCCACGTTCCGCAATGGAGATCGACAATTCAATCCATCAATTTTCATAAAAACTATTTCTCACACTACCAAGAAAAAAAACAAAAAAATATTAAATACTGTAAAAAATACTTGCAATACAATTACAGTAATACAAAGTACATAAATGACAAGAAAATACTAAAGACCACCTCAGTCATCTTTGACATCATCGATTTCAAATTGAAATAAACCCCTTACATCATTTCCAACAAAGAATGCACAACAAACAGAAGAGCAAAGGGTTAAACAAAGTAGAAATCTTATTCGACCTCTTGCCACGTTCCACAATGGAGATCGACAATTCAATCCATCAATTTTCATAAAAACTATTTCTCACACTACCAAGAAAAAAAACAAAAAAATATTAAATACTGTAAAAAATACTTGCAATACAATTACAGTAATACAAAGTACATAAATGACAATAAAATACTAAAGACCACCTCAGTCATCTTTGACATCATCGATTTCAAATTGAAATAAACCCCTTGAACCATTTCGAACAAAGAATGCACAAGAAACAGAACAGCAAAGGGTTAAACAGAGTAGAAATTTTATTCTAACTTCTTCCAACATTTTACGATGGAGATCTGTCGTCCGTCTTTCAACGTGCCTCGAGGCAAGTCGAAGAAAGAAGTCCATATAAAAGACGTTCCTAAAGACGTCCTCCTCTCGTCTACTATGAAATTCCAAGGTATATAGGCTCTTCGCGACTGCGAAGATGGCACTCGACTGAATTTTTCATTAAATTAACGACGCAACAGGTCCCGCGTATGGTGCGTCGAAGAGAATTGTTTAAATGTTGTACGAAAGAAGCGGCACGATCCTTTTTTTCCTCTCTTTCTCTCTTTTCCTTCCTCTCTCTTTCCATCTCGTCGAATTAACGCGCAACAGGTGAGCCTCTGCACTCTCTGCACATAACTCAGAGAGACGGATATTTCGAATTTTTTCACCGTCATTCCCTCGCGCCCTCTTTTTAAAATTAAAGGAGCGAGCCCTTCGCTCGATGTCGGAAGCATAGCTGATGAAACGGACTATCGTGGAAATACACCTGAGAGCAAGCGCGATTCGAAATCCCTTCGGTTTCCGTTCTCGATTTGCGTTCAACGAGGAAAATGTGGTTGTAAGAGGAAATCGTACCTCCTTGAAGGTACTTGATACGATAAGGGACCTTTTTTTTCATTTTCTAAGTGGATATGATTTCAAGATTTTGGAAAGGTACATTTAGATTGAGATGTTTTGCAATATGAACATTGTAAAAGTATCTCTCTCATTGTAATAGCCATATTTGCAATTTGAAATAAGTTTAAAACATTCTTACATTCTTTCAACTCTATGCGGTCCGAATTATTTGATTAATTTTTTAGTGAGCTAAATAAAATTAATTTCACAATATTTCTATTATTGTCTATTCTTTTTTTTAATGATATTGATAAGTGTAGGTACTGGCGGATATTTAGGTGATATTACAAAATCATTATGAAGTTGAAAAGTTGATGTTGAATTTTTAGAAAGTAAGATTAAGTGAAAAACTGTGTGGAGTACTCGTATTGCTCGACATAGAAGCGCAAAGGGTTGAGAGTTTAGATATTATTGTTAAATGAAAATCGTATTGCTGATAAATTAAATGATCTTTATGAAGGTCCTTATCTCAATGATTAGGGATAAGTAATTATCTCCAATTTTCATATTTTATCTCTTATTTTTATTTCGCTTTATATGAATTGTTTAATTATACATTAAAATTGCCAAAAGAGTCTATCAGTAAAAAAAACTATTTCATGAATATTGAAGAAACATCCTCCTATTGTCACTTTTGTATTAGTTTCAATTTTTTTTCGAGGATGATACACGAGATATATTGAAATGTGGAGTACAAAAGTAGATTATTCGAGAAGAGACAGTTTCAATGGAATTCAATATACGTTTTCGTATTCTCTTTTCAACGTAATTGTTCCTCGTGTTCAACCTGCACTTCTTTACTTTGCATTTCGAGCTGAATGCACGCTTCGTCAAAGGACGTCAGGGAGAATCAATAATCCCAGAAATCGCAGAACTTGCCGTCTATGAAAAACGAACAAATACTTTCAATAAAGATGAATTCTATGAAAGAAAATAATTCCGAGAGGATTAGAGTTGTATCTCCTACAATTCTTAAATTGAAATCGCGAATGCAACAAAAGAATACGAATCGATGAGTGGAATCGCGATGCTTCGAGTGATTATTGAAATGCATATTTTTCCAAAATTTCTAACCATTATTACTTTTCTTATAACTAACTATTAAACTTCTAAATTTATTTCAACAATAACAACAATAAACAGTAATTCATTTAATTTCCCATGATTTAGTAAAACAATGAAGAGCAAAAAGGAAACAATCATAATTACAATTTACTTCTTGAAATTCTAATCGCACGAAGTCCTCTAAATTTTTTTTGTAATTACAAACTCTAATAAAATAAATAAGCTAACTTTCCATGATAATAGAGTCCAAAGGGGATTTCCAACAAAAAAAGGAGCTGGACACTCGCAAATTAAACTACATCAACATTTTGAAATCTAAAATTGGAATCATCTCAACATTAAAAAATCCCAACGTGAAAATATGCAAATAATAAAGTATAGTAAACTATAGCACAGTAGAGCATCAATTTCACGAGTAATTGAAACAAAGAAGCTAAATTCTCCACCAAAAATGGAGTCATCCAACGAATACAAAAATTATGTGTAGCAAAATTTCCAAAAAATTACAAACTAGCCGGAACAATCTCCTCTTTAATTTCCCATTGAGGGTGCGCGTGTTCCTCATTTTGAAATCGAAATTGGGCTCATACCTGCCAAGAGGCGACAGCGGAAATCGACGAGTCGAGAAATCTTGGGGTGACCAGCAACAAGTTGCGAAGCCACCGACGTTACCACCGGGTTTCTTCCTACGCGTAGACGCGTAAAATTTTTCATTCGCCGAGTGCTTTCGCCTTCTCCTTCTCCTTCTCATACTCTCATTTTTATCTCCCTCTTTCTCTTTTTTTTTCCTTGCACGATTCTCGAAAAGCAATCGAAAACGCTTCGTCTCGTTGTGCTACGGTGCAACAGGTAGACACTTAGTATCCTTCTACGAAGTAGAATTAATTCTCTGGTGTTGACACACTTTTATCGAAACAAAGCAAGTCAAATAAAACGTACGACGAGGGTTTTTGACGGAGAAAGATATAAAATAAATTTAATCAATTATAACATAATGAAAATTGTATCATAACGTTGCCAATATAAAATAACTTTTCGGATGATACTTTTTTCATGGTACTTCCCATTATAATGATATTTGTAACTTCTTGAAAAAAATATTGAAATATATCTGCATTTTTCAAGAGTTTGAATATTAATGCGTAATAAAAAATATATCGTAGCATAGACATGATTTTTTAACGTATTGATTTATCAGATCCGATTTATCACACCTCGAAAGAACTAATTTTAAAGATAAATTAATGAGAATTGAATGTTAGCTTTTCTAGGATAATTTTTTAAAGGTAATGAAGTATTTTGGAAATATTAAATTGCTGCTACACTACTTATTATCATCTTGTTTCGTTTACTTGGATATCAATCTAATTTTTTTATATAAATATCTCATATTTGAAAACGAGAAATGGTAGTATTCAAATTTTGAAAATGTTACGATTAGATGCAAATTTTGTCGATTTTTAGAGAATTTATATAGGATTTAGTGAAGGGCTCTAAGGTCTTTAACAAATTAATTCGTGACATTGAAAGAATAACGATCGAGAATGCCAAAAAGGAAGTCGATAAGCATTGTAATCCCTGGATGGCACGTTCCTGAACGAGATTATTATCCACAGACAGAGATGACAATGTTCAATATGTCGGTAAGGTAATTTCCTATAAAAGCGATGTGCAACAGGTAGAGACGACGCCTAACTTAAATCGTATCATTTGCGAGAAGCTGAGATTTTGAACGCTAACCATTTCCCAATCAAAAGAACTTCAATCAAATTCAAACTCCATACACTGAAAGGATACCATACTTTCCACATAATCACTTTCGTTACAAAATAATTACTAATTGTGATCAACTAAATAATTGCTTTAGTCTTTAGCAATACCTAAACAATTAATACTAACTAAACAACGAATATTTAAAAAGAAAAATATATGTCAATACTAACTGTGATGAGATAAATGAAAATTTCTAGGATGACGTAACCAACTGGTAATGTCAATTTACATCAGTTATTTGGACATCTTGAAAATGCAATTTTAAATATTTTGTATCAAAGTTCGTCTTACTATTGCAATCAAATAGATTTTTCAAGATGTACAATGATTATGAATTTTCGAAATTTCTATGCAGCCAAGCGTATTTTATTAATTTTTTAAATAGATATAGATGTAGATGGATGTTTATAAAAATGAAAAAATAATATTTAAATGTAACTTCGTTAAAGTGTAAAATAGTGGATGCGAGAAAGAGCAAGCGATTTCGTTGGAACTAAGTAGAACAAGTCAGTTACTGGTCAGACAGAGAATGCGGACAAGATTTTCGTATCGATTTTTTCGTAAAGTTCACGACCCGTTTTTAGCGCAAGCTTTGTAACGCTTTTAACAAATGACCGTCGACAATTTTCACCGAGAAATTCTGAGCGTGCACGAACATGCGATTACCTGCGATTAAAGTCATCAATCATGACGATGATAGTCGTATTTTGCTTCACACTGATCCGCGACTACTTCTCGACGCTAATCGTTTCCCGTGGCAAGAGAAAGAAACTAAAATGTCAGAAATTAAGGGCACGTAAGAAATCTAAAGACGGATGAAACTCCCTGCCACTACTTTCCCCCTTTTCTTTAAAAAAAAAAAGAAATTTTCAAAAGCATTATCAGAAGCATTCATTATCTCCCATTACTTGCGATAATTTTGAAACTTTTCATACAATTTATCTTAAAAAAATTGCCAAAAAAAGAAAGGAACAATTTAAACAAATTTTCTTTTCTAAATTACAAAAGCACACATCTTATTTTTCTCCCTTTCTACGAACTTAAAATTCTAGTTTCCATACTTTCAAGCTAATATTAAAAGGAATGGCAATTTTTGAGATTTTCCAAATTTCAATGGATAGCCCTTATCTTTATCGGTGGTAAGAGCCGCGGATTTTAATTTCACAAATTTCCAACAACCCCTGGAAAGCGAAATATTCGTGCGACATAGTCGCATATCGAATCGAGAGATAAAAGGAAACGGAAGTGGAGAAAGAAAGTAAAAGAAAAGGAAAAAGAACACGCAGCGATTTAAAAAGTTTCAGAAGACGTTCTATGCCTGTCTCTATCTCCGTAGGTACTGAAGCGCAGTTCGATACCAAGAACGGTTATATTCCCATCCCTACCCCATCTGCGAAAGGGTACGCATCACAAGATGGCCGGCTACGTTTGCAAAATGGCGCTTGCGCGTGAAATTCTTGCTTCAACCCCTGTCCATCCCCCGTTAACGTCTACCACCCTTCCTCTCCTTGCCTTTTCCACCGACGAAGCTAGTGATGGACCCAATCCGATTTTTAATTTGCTATTTTCTATGGAACTCAGTATGTTAACAACCCTCTGTCATGGTCCTCCATGCAAAACATCCCTTTCGTAAGAATGTATCGTGGAATTCCATTTAATAATTCATATAAATTGAAAAAATAGCAATTCCTGTGATGAATGAAAAAAAAACTGTATTTGACCTAATAAAAGCTAACTTTCTATAACATGACGTAGATGTTGGAATATGATAATGTGAGTTTAGAATTTTAAATTGATAATATGTTGATAATCTTCTATATTAATGTGATGAAAGGTAATTATAATTTTTAGTAATATATTTCAAAGATTATAGGTTCAGGAATGGGACAGAGTTCTTTGCAAAATGGTTGTGTAGTCATTGTGTAATTACAGTGATTAATATTAGTTAATCGTGGAATTCCATTTATTAATTTATATAAATTGAAAAAATAGCAATTCCTGTGATGAATTAGGAAAACTGTATTTGACCTAATAAAAGCTAACTTTCTATAGCATGGGGTAGATGTTGGAATATGATAATGTGAGTTTAGAATTTTAAATTGATAATATGTTGATAATCTTCTATATTAATGTGATGAAAGGTAATTATAATTTTTAGTAATATATTTCAAAGATTATAGGTTCAGGAATGGGACAGAGTTCTTTGCGAAAGGGTTGTGTAGTCATTGTGTAATTACTGTGATTAATGTTAGTTAATAGAATAATAATTGATTGAAATGTTTTTTTTTCACTGTAGAATTTCCATTAAATATCGATTGTACCGAGATATCGATGTTATTTGAATCACGTTTCAGCCCATCGCTAACTGGAACATTCCCTGCTCTCCACCACCCGTTTGGACGACCATCTTCATCCCTCTCCCCTTTCATTCGATCATCCAAGTCCCCTGTCTCCTCCCACGACTATTCTCGCCCCTTCTTCCAATTCTTCGAACGGCCGATCTCTACCAACAACCCCTTCCACTTTCTGAAGCACTTCGTCTATGATTATTTCGCACTGTTGTGGGGTGTCCTCGTTCTACCAACCACCGAATACCGTCGGAAAATTCTTCGCTTTGAATGTAGATTTTACTAGATTTTTCTTTAGTTCGTTTTCTAGACGGTTTTGATGAGTTTTGAGAGACGTGGGAAAGAGCAGATGGAGGATTTTTTGGCTTTTATGGAAATTAAAAAATTTTTTTTTTTAAATGTAAAGTATGTGGATTATGTGGAATATGAGAGGTATGGAACACGCAATCGTATTTACCGACGAAAGGAATTTTTGGTCAGTTATTCTTTTTAAAGTGATATTTGTAGATGTGAAAGCTTGTGTATAAGTTTATAATCCAATGTTTGGTTTAGAAGATTTTTATCTCGGTGTTCGTTTAATCAGAGAATGTGATTGGAGAACACCAGTTTGAAATTCTACTGTATTATTTTATTTAAATAATCGTTCATTTTTTAGTTCTTCAAATTTCAATTTAGACAGTACTTTTATAAAAAGAACATTTAAACGATGAACCTATTTGTCTTCCTTAAATCATTCAAGTAAAGGCATTAAAATAAAATATTGAATAAAAAAGATAAGTCACTCTAAACAGCTAAATTTTAAAAAATTCCGATAAAGAAATTTCTAACGTCAAAAATTCTGGGAACTAAATTTTGAAAAATTCTAGGAAACAATTTCTACTAGCAACATTGTATATCATATGCTTCTAATAATAGTTTTTAACATAAAGGAGTCTAAAAAATAAATTTAAAAAAATCCCTAACAATTCTAGCTTCAATTCCATCGATAAAGCCAAAATAAGCGAAGACAGAAATACTTGCAAATTTTTCAAAGTCATTCTATGGAACGAAATATTTCCTCCTACGCAAATAATGTCACTCGCCCAGAGTTTTAATTGTTAAAGTACTCGAGTAATGACGTAATTTGTTGTTAATAATATTGTGCAAAATATAAATGGAACATGTCACTGTTACAGGACATCCTGACACGATCAATAGACACAAGTCTACGCAAATTCCTTCTATGTAAGCAATTATTTATAAAGGATATTTTTACGATATTTTTTACCGAGTCATTACGTAGAATACAATCGAATTCCTCGAACCCAATGCATTATCCTCGATGTTGAAACTGGAATTGGATCGTAACTCTCGATATCAGTTTCAGTTTAGAACACGAGTAAAATTGAACTGTTATAAACAAGTTTGATCGAGTTGTCCTTTAACACTTTCAATCTCAATTTATTTATTTATTTCACAAAGACTCGATAATATTTTATTGTAAAAGTATAACATCTAAGTAGACATTAAAATGCTAAGTAACAGTATGATCCCATGATGTCCAAACATTTGCATACATCTTCAAACAGATCAGATGATATCACAAAGTGTCCTGGTTTTCTCAATCGGATATTCTTTTTATCTCAACGTAGCTTCGTCGTTGAGGAAAAATTTTCTTAAAAATTTTTCCAACCTCATCTTTAACATTTACAAAGAACTCAACTATACCTACTCTTCTCAAACAAGCTATCAAAATGAATCCAAAAACAAAAGTCAAATTAACGGATTCCTACTTTTTTAGAACCGATTTCCAAATTTAGAGACGCGGTACCACAGATAAATCATGTGTACCTTATAATAACCAAATTAGTTAATTAATTATCTCCTTTGACAGTTGACCCCCCTTTTTTCAAAGTCCGTATTGAATATATTTAACACTAGAACGACCGGCGTTAAATCTACGACACCTAAATATATTAAATAAATACTTTGAAAAAAGGGGAATCAAAAGGTGGAAAATATGATCGATTCGGAAATCTGTAATTTATAAGATCACCTTAGAATTTCTAGTCTAGAACTCTCCTATAAACTTAGGGAATTATTGGAAAAAATTGTGAATAAGTCATTTTGACTTGCTTGGTCGTTCTAGTGTTAAGTATAACAAATTTAACATCCCTAAATCTAGTGTTAACACGTTGAACGCCACCAGTATTTTGCTTGTTTCATCATTTCTACTGAAGTGAATCTTTTTCTACTAAAATCACTCTGTATAAAGCAGTAACTTTAACCCTTTTAGTGCCGGACTACGATATATCGTCGTTAGCAATAGTGCTAGCAAAAGGAATTGAAGAGTTATCATTCAGTTTCCAATATGATACCAGTAATTTTATGAACAATAATTGTAAATAGACAGTTTATGCTCCGTATTGCGAGATCTATATGAAACTATAGTCAGATGAAAACTCTTTTAATACGCGACTACATTTGTCATTAATTTAATAAATTTTTCGGTCGGCACTAAAAGGGTTAAAGACACTGATAGATCAATATTCAGGAGATGTTTATCTTTTTAGCGTCAATATTTAAATATTCAATATGTTAGAAAATTCATAAACATTGCAATTTAAACGTAACATTAAGTTTTATTGAATTCAATAGCACCGGTCACCGATGACCTCCATGGAAGTCAACGTGTTAATGAGACCATCCCCTACTTCAAAGTTAAATTCTTAAAATTCGTGAATAAAACAATCCAAAAGTGTGTTCCATCCATAACTAAACCATGGACCATTATGATGTATCCTAACTCTGGGAACGAGTACGTGCCATCAGCAGCCCCGTCTCTCTCTCGTCGAATCCTCGTATATGTTTTGCCCGCGTTTCGTCCGGACACATTGAGCACAAGGGGATTCATTAAGCGTTGCGTGGACGCGTGTGTACGTGCTTTGTCAGTCTGTCGGAATGGATGCTTGTGACGTTATGATTAACGTGGTTGAATTTTCCACAGGAGACTTCACATTTTAAGGATGATAGCTCACTGAGTCGATTAAACTTTTTGGTCGTACGATTCGCCAATGAGTAGTTCTCTAAGCATCGATAATTCCTTTTTTTTCAATTGTGATTTTTACAGGTGAGAATTATTTTACAATAATATTTTTCGATTGGAAAAACATTGAAGATGGACGGAAAAAGTTGTCTGTATTGAGATAATTAACACTAAATTTACGTACGTGAAATTATATCGCAATATATTAATCAATTTGACAGCTTCCGTAAATCTTATGTTATGGAATTTTAATAAATCTCTGTAAATTGAAAATGAGTTGATAATTTTGAGCGAGCAGATTTTGAATAATTTTGATGTTGTGATTAACAATAAAGAAATATATTGAATAGAAATATGGAATGCGAAATTTAAGTTGGACCAGTGACACTTTAAATTAAATTATAATGTTGTGCCTGATATAAAATAATGTGAAATGATACCGAGACAAATAAATTGTTGGTATGTTTACGCAAACGTTTAATTATTGCGTTTGTAATTAACTTACAATGAACTGCGTTAATTAACAAGTATACAGAACTCAACTGGCGAAGTCCGCATGCCTTTAAAGCCGAGGAGGAAATTGCACGATGCTTTTTAATCGATATCCACGCCGAATCGCGTATGTGTTTTTATGTATAATTAGATATTGAACAGTTAATTAACGCAATTAATATTTACCGAATAATTTTCTTCATTTGGTATACCCAGTATACGGTTTAACAAGTATGACTTCGAACGAGCTTTTCATGGAGATATTAATATATACTTTCTATGCTGATTAAAAATACAACGACACAATTTACCTTTTATAATTATTTTACTTGCATTCTACGGAATTTTATTTTATTAGACATCAACTTCCATTAAATAGTTCACTTTTTGTCAATAGTCTCAAAAATGAATTCCACCTGTAATGATATTCATTTAATTAATCAAATATTATACACCAGACAAATATGACAGCCTGAAATTATTAAAATAATCCATTTCATTGAAATTTTCAGAATATCAATGATTAACCCTCCCAAAACAATAATCGTAACACAACCACGAAAAATGTGATTTAATTTCAATCAGAATTACACGCATCATAATTATAATCATAGTTTAAATCTGAAATGACATCTTATTATAAAAATACTCAGTTTTAAACATCCATTAGCAAACCATTTTCCAACGTACCACCATAACATATAGCAAGCAGTGCAGGAGATATCGGAGTCATTTCATCTTCTTTCCTCGTTCTTGAGGATCATTACATCGGACCGGATATTCAGACCGAGAGGATCTCCTCGGCTCTTTTTCCGGAACACAATTAAAGCCCGGAAGCGTGAGATCCATCCCGTAGAACGGTATACGACGGTTGAAAGGAGGGCAGCCAGGACGGCACGAGAAGGGGTAATGGTACAACGCGAGAGGGGTGGGTGACCCGAGTTTTCTCGACCCCTTAAATTTCGGCTGATACCACTTGTTGGTGGTGCACACGGGAGCAACAGATGACACTACGTTTTCTGTTGTCAGAAAGCCAAAGCTACTCGGATATCCTTGTTTTTCCACCGTCATGTCGTAGTTAGGCGAACGTTGTACCGTGCGACATAGAATTTAATACTCTAAAATCATGTACGCATACTTACAAATGACTACATTCCAATTTTGTTTTGCAAATTTTCACCGATTCAAAAGTGTCAAATAACGTCTAGAAATAAAACACAGCTTTACTATTATACAGCATTTGTTATATCAACAATGTAGAAAATACTTGACCCCTTGTCCTGCGTTGTTTCGTGAGTACCTCCGTTATAATTCAAAAACACGTTGCTAAAATAAAAATTGGTCAGTGATTCTTGATGTGTCGTATAATTGAACGTAATATTTATGTTATAGAAATAATATTATCGCGTCGCGTCTCATTAATATTTTTAATTTAATAGGCTTCCTAAAATTAAAAAATTTCCTATCCCATTTATCTGATCACGAATGACACTCGTTATTGTAGGCAAGGGGTTAGCACTAGATCTGCGGCCGCTGATTCTGGAATATTTCAATATATAAAATAATTACTTTGGAAAGAGATTGATCAAGCGATAGACAATACCATCAGTGAAGTAATTTGTGCATTATAATATGTACGTAAAATATTTACTATACTACTTCTTTGCCATTTTAAGAAAAATTTTTAAAAAGGTGGGAACCCGTCAATTTGACTGTAGACCTAGTATTCAATATTTTCTGTATTGTTGATACAACTGATGATATATAATAGTTTCTATAATAGTTGATACACAATGACATATAATACAATTTTTAATCTAAACAAAATCACAACGAAATTTTTAATCATTATAGTGTATAACCCTTGTAATTTTTTTTACAAAATTGTCTTCATCTGGATTTTCTGTACTGTAAATATTTACTGTACTGTTTTCCTATCATTTTCAGAAAAATTGTTAAAAAAGGAGGAACCCGTCAATTTGACGGTTACCATAGGTCTAGTGTTAAATATTTTCTCTATTATTGATATGACAGATGATATGTAATAGTAATGCTGTGTACATTTTCTACACAGCATTAGTTTGAAAGCAATAATTTTATATTAACAAAACCACAACGAAATATTCAATCGTACTGGTGTATACCCCTTATAATTTTTTATAGAAAATTGTCTTCATCTCGATTCCCCTTACCTCAGTGCACTCAAAGAAGCTGGTAGAGAAGTTGGCTCGAAAGAGGATCGAAGTTGATGCTCTTTTGTGCGAATTCGAAGCATAGGCGATTTCCGCTATCTCTTTTGCCAATCTTCACTGCCAGTCTGCGGCCTCACTTCGGCAATCTTTCGTGGTGCACCTTTTAGCGGAAGTATTTCATTACCGCATACCGGAGTTGCCTTGGTTTATTTCTCGAAATCAATTAAAACGCTCGCCCGTTAAGTTATACCGGGGACTCGAACTACTCGCTGTCTCTACCTACTGAATATTCAAAGCCAAAGTTCTCGGCTGCGGGTAATTATAACGACATTACCGTTACTTGTCCCTTGGATACGACGGAGAGCGGAATTGATATCGTGAAATTAGTTCTACGTTTAACTATGTTGCGAACTCTTACGCACTCCTCGCTAAACAGTCGATTTGTGATAATTATACGACGAAAAGTTTCCGAGGCATTGCTTTCTATTCGTATCTCTAAGAAATTTCTTTGACCATAATGCACCGGAAGTGATGCAATCCTTTATTTATTTAAGTCCTCCGGATCCAATTCGTGCATTATAGTAATGTGTTGAATTTTTTATTGAAGATTTATTGAAGATTTTATATGTAGAATTGTGAAAAAGAGAGTCGCGGTAACCCATCCAAAGAAGTGTACTCGGCCTGAGTAGCTTAACACATATTATAAAATAAACGTTATTGTAATAATTTTGTCCTGCTCTATGGAGAAAGCGTTGATGTTTATGCTTTATAATGCATAATGTTATAAATGATTTTCATACAACGCATGCTTTAGAAGTTAATGATGGTGAACATGATGCGTGGGCCACCCTATCGGAATTCTTCATTTTATAAACTTAATTGTCTGGATAATTATTATTGCATAAAGTAGTATAGATATTCGCACTATTATCATCCACACATCTCGGTTGCGACCGAATTAATAATGGAGTTAAAACGCGCCCGCCTCAAATTTCGATGCATTATCATTCAAGAGAGCGAACACCGAGGTCATTGGAAGTCATAACCGGCACGTACGATAATTAGCCGGTGCTAAGCTAATTATTTCGATCATTATTGTTACATTAAAATGATTCAACGATATGTAGAGCAATTATCTATCTCGTTAAGATTGCATTAACCACTAAAGTTGTTGATTTTTGCCATAAAATAAGAATAATATTATGTATATCATAATTTCTTTTATAATGAAATTTCTTTAATAACAAGTAAATTTCATTGTGAATTCCAGAATTAAACGTGCAACTGTTACAATCAAAATTTAACAGCTCTTTTCTATGACATTGTGTAGCTTTCAATAAAATTTACGATCTGAAAATGTTACAATGGGCTTGAATCCGATTGGATTTTTGAATCTGATTGTTTTTGAAATTCTTTTACATCAGTTGTTTCATCTGACTTGGATATGATACTACAACGAAAAATCTGATACGCAGTTCTGCTAAAATTAGATAACAATTGAATAATTTGTTCGAAGCCTCTTCCCATTTAATTCCACTTTAATGAAAACTTCCTAATTCAAGGATTCTAATCAATGTCTTCAATCTCAATATCTTCTAATAAACTGGAGGATCATTCGAAGAAAGAAGGAACAATGTTACAAGAGGGATAGTTGAACTTGATAAAAAGTAATAAACGTACAATTAAAGCTATATGAAAGTAAACACAATCATTAATCCGAACTTCTAAGAATTTCAATATCTTCGTTTCTTTTTGAATCTCACAGATACCCAAGTTAACGAAACATGATCACAGATTAAAAATTAACCCCATCATCCCCTAGCAACGTTCGAGCCCTTACAGCATGCTCGGACGACCCCGTAATTATCTATCTCGTTAGAATCAAATTAATAATCAACCTAAGACGCCGTCTGGCCTATATCTCTCGATGTTCGCTCTTCCGGTGGCTGAGCAAACCTCACGATCCGATTATGATCTACTCCGCGCCATGAAAACCTTCGCAGAGCCGAATGGAAAGGCAAGGAATAGAACGATCAAGACCGAAAAAGACCACTCGATGAGAATTGTACTTGAAATGGGTCAGTGACACTCGATAGTCTGATTCTTTTGTGTACACACTTATCAATGCATGCTTATGACGACTTTTATTACTTCTTTGAATTCTGAGAAAACGGAAGTATTAACACTAGAACTATCGGCGTTACATCTATTATATTTTCATATATTAAATACTCACTTTGAAAAAAGGGAAATCAAGTGGTGGAAAAAATGAACGATTCGGTAATCTGTATTTTATAAGATTAACATAGAATATCTGTTCTATGACTGTCCTATAAACTTGGAGAATATTTTGAAATTATTGAGGACCAGTCGTTTTGACTTAACTTTGGCTTAACTCGAAATTAATTCCTGAAATCAAAAGTTCTCACTGATTTCTAATATTCCGTATAATTGAATGTAATATAAATAGTATAGAAAGAATAAGACAGTTTCTCGACAGGTTGATATTTTCAATTTAATAGTTTTTGAAAGATTTTGAAATTTCCTATTCCACTTTCTGCACCACGAGTGTCACACGATGTTGTAGGTCAAGAGGTCAAACAGTTTACGGGTCTAATTGTAAGGTAAATCTATGAAACTAATACTTAGACCCCCAGTTGATGCATCTGAGTTCAAATACTTTGTCAAATCTGCGAAATTTTGACTATTAAATTTTGATACCATGATGTGAGTGGATTGAGATTATGTTTTTATCATGAGTGTTTGTGAGCGAATGAGATAAATAAAAGTTGCAGGCAGGAATGAGATCAGAAAATACCTATGAAAAATTACAATTGAGTAGTAATGTAATTATGGCTCGTGATTGATTTGTTAATTATATTATTAAATAATTATAACAGCTATAATGCAGCTAAAATGGTTGCTGTTGAGCGTAACGACTATGGGGGTTGAAGCTGAAAGAATGGAACAGGAGAAACAGCTTATTCAGAGTGTTCGTCACTATGTGAGAAATAGGGCAGGGATAAATACAAGGTGCCAAAATGAGCAAAAAGGTTTCTGTGTGGGGATACAACAGGGGTTGCAGGCTATGGAGATTTAATTTTACATGAATCTTTAGAAATAAATACCATTGTAGTAATTCTACTGCTACTGCTTTAATTCTGAATAGGTACAATTGGTAATGAACTCATAATAATTATTGCAAAATATTCAGGATTGTTCAGTTTGCTCTTGAATCATTTTAATATCAAGTATGACTATAGAAACACATCATTGACCGAATTTACAAGACAAAATGCCATTATCGCGGCACCATTGTACATACTCCGATACGTCGTCATTGCCAGAGAGGAATAGTTGGCAAGCTTTTTTATCCGCATTGCTTTCATCGAAAGAATGATCACCGACGTTACTACACAACTGCCAAGAATTTACACAACTGTCTTAAAACAATGAAAATCCATCGAATAACCTGAGTGACACAAGTATTTCTAGAATATTCTTTTAACTTTTACGCCTTCCACAAAAAGAAGCAACCCCACAAAACCACAAGTTGTATAATCAAGTTACAAGTTTCCAATCCTTAAACAGCTTTCTCTACTTCTAAATAAGCTACCCTGCATTCTATTCTACATCTACAATTAGTCTCGAAATTTTCAAATTCATCTTAATCTTACCGAACTCTTTTGATCAGCACTAAAAAAATTAATATACACTAATCTTGACGTTTCGAAATCCTAAAATCATAAGTTCCTTTCAAAATCACCACATCAATTAACCCCTTACCCTACGACTCCTATAAATTCGTCTGAAACGATTCAGCATTAAATTACTAAAAAAAACATTCATCAAAGATTCTTCATATATCGTATCACTCACAGTAATATTACTATTATGCAACTAATTTTGTCGCGTCGTGGCCCATTAATATTTCAAATTTTATCAGTTTTACGAAATCCGTCACCGTGCGATTTCTTTTCTGACGACCTCCGCAATAATTCAAAATTAAAATGTCAAAATAATAATAGATCAGTACTTCTTAATGTATCGTATAACTTAAAATAATATTAATATTATAGAAATATTATTATCATATCGCATTCTAATCTCATACGTTTTGAAAGAGTTGAAAATTTCTTGTTTCACTTATCACAAGTGCCACTACTCATCGAAGGGGTTAAATCCAAGAAATCTGATAGAACAATGTATCTACACTTCATGTCCCCTAACTGAAAATTCACAATGATACAATAACATAGGTCAAGGATACAGTCCTTGCTCAAAAATGTCCATTCCATCTCCATCGAATTCCATCTACCATTTCGACCCATAGCACTACTCTATAATTACAAGACACATGCCAAATCTAAGTGGCTCTAAGTCATCAGACTTGAAACGTCAGTCACAGATATGACTCGGTCTCTAGTATCCTACACCATGACTACTCATTCGAATAGACAGGTAAGCGCAGTACTCTAGTCCTTTTGCTACAGCTTGTACCTGCTTTAACGTGGACCTGTTCGTCCTTGATCGCACACCCCTGCACTGACACGTACAGCGAATTCTGCCATGAACGAGCGTGTGCTGGTGACACGGGTGCATCATCGATCACCCAGCCACCCTCGCATATGTGTCACTCCTCTGACTCGCAATCAATAGCTGCGAATCGCTGCGTTTCACTCGCCGATATTTCCCCGCGCTTTGATTTACTGTAATGTCTCCTGTAACGCGGTTAATTGGTTCACCGGAAGTGCCGCGGTACCGAAAACCAGACTGCTCGATTGCATCGTGTTGCGAGGATTTTTTTTTATCTTTGTTCAAAGTTGTGTGCTATAGATTTTTTGCAAAGGTTTCATTGAACTAGAAATGGAACTTTTAGAGCATGGTTGAGGATAAAAGTTTTGGCAGTGGATTTGATTTAAAATTGGGAATAGTGGAATGAGAAATTTTGTATTTTGTATTTTTCTGAGGTTTTATGATAGGGATTTAGCTTTATTGATAGGCTATTTTTGATGGGGATATTTTGGGATATTATCAGGCAGTTGTGAATAGTTACTTAATAGTTAATTAAAACTTGCAAAAATATATCGATGACGAAGTACTGGCCGGAATCAATTACGAAAGTTTGAAAAATTAGATAGGAGTGTTCCTTCGGCTAGCATTTAATTATTAACTATACAATATTATTAATAATCCGAAGTTACGATGGCGAATCCAAAAGATTATCCAAAATAAAACAAAATACTACACGATAAGATACCAAAATACTAAAAAATTAAGAAGAAAAATAATAGCCACATATTCTAAACAACTTCAGAAGCATCAACATCCACAAGACAATAAATCTAAAACATATTCTTTCTTTGAAAAAGGCTATCGTAACCTGATCATCCACCGCGAGGATCCTAATCAACCAAAAATCTAATTCCATATCCATGCACATTTTTGACATAGCAGACAATTCGATTTGTTAAACAATACTTCAAAGAAATCGTAACAGCGTCAGTACGTAATATGGGACATTACCGAAATAACCCAATTTCACGATTGCTTCAGCTACTATCCATTGAAACCACGCCAGAGTTCCTCCAGAAAGAGAGTCATGGTCCTTTCTTCCCCGTTAATAAAAAATCGATTGCTTCCGTCATCCTGTTCTCCTCACATCGTTTCACCGTGCGAGCGAAAGCCCGTAATGTCACTATGTACCCCGCAGCTTTTCGTCTGTTTCGAAATGGCCTCTCGCTGTGAACTGAGTGCCTCTAAATGCGATCTATTTACGCGGCAACACCCGAAGAATATCTCGAAAAGGAATTGCCAGCACCCCGTAGCGACTTAATGCACGTTTCCATTCTTATTTCTCGATTCTTCGACCTGCCGATCGTAAATTTCGCGCAATAAATGTCGAAGTCGCGAAGGAATCGAGGAACATTTTTGTTGGACTTAACAGTGGTACTGTTAGCGATTAATGTAGTATTGGATGTTAGCAGATAAATATAAGATCATCTTTTTTTAAAGTGCTGTAAGTCTTGGCGTGAAAGAGATGAATTTAATCCTTATCTGTACTAGATTCAATTTTAATTATTGGTGTTTTATCATTGTTTAAATCTTTATTCTTCATTTTCTCTAGTGGCTGTATCGAGTCGCTGAAAGTAGAATCAGAAAAAGTAGAATAATTAACGGCCCAGTATTTGCAAAGTAAAAAAAATGTCAATCGTTGAGGTAGAATTGGAATACTTCAGTATTTTTTTAATATTAGCGGCACGGTAGATGGAATAAAATATTCTCGTGAATTTGACAGAAGCTTAAGTGTTATATTGGTAATTCTGATATTTTTGAGCACATAGAAAAATGGAAGAATGAAGAATTTATCTTTGGATATAAAAATATCTGCCAACTGTCTGATGAATTTCGAAATTCAATAATTTGTTTTTTAACACGTTGAACCCCACCGGTATTTCGGTAGTTTTATCATTTCTACCGAGGTGAAAATTTTTCTATTAAATTCACACCTTTATAAAGCAGAAACTTTAAAGGATAGATAGATATTTGATAGACCTTTATCTTTTCAACGTCAATAATTAATTATTCAGTATGTTAGAAAATTGATGAATATTACAATTCAAAAGTTACATGAAATATCATAAAATTTAATAACTCCAGTCACAGATGACTCCCATGGAAGTCAAAGTGTCAAACAATTTCTCCTACTCACCGCCTATTCCAAGCAAACTACGCAAAGCCCTTATTCCATTTCCCATTCCATTTTAAAAATCATTACACCTACACTAATATTTGATAAAAACCAGAAAAATGTCAATCAATAAGCAACAAAAATCCACAAACTAAAATTAATCCCGTCAAATTCGAAAGTTCAAATTGTCAAATAAAAAGTGATTCTCTGAGATAGAACGATTTAAATGAAATCCACTATGGTCGTAATATTTCTGTTCGACGCTGATAGAAAGGGACGATATAGGATCCATGTTGTTGATCCATTTCAATGGTCAGAGTGTCAGTACTTAACGATGCACTCGTTGAACATGTTCAAAGTGCATTTCTACTCTCGACCAGGGAATTTCTGTTTCAATGTACAAAGAGAGACATATCGGGATGAAGAGAGATGAAGAGAGAAAGGAAAAGAGAAGGACAGAAGAGAGAAGAGACTCACGTGCATGCGTAGAGAGAACTCGAGAGATAAATTTCCCTGGCAAACCCCTGACGGCTGTTAACTCCGTACTAACCCGTAGTAATTCAGCCTTTAAGTCAATTAACTTCTTCGTTCCCGACCACGCGACGGATGATTAAGGTACCGTGTAACTTGGCACGATAAATTTCTGCGGTTTATTTGCGGCTTGTCCTTCTTCGTACACGCGCGAATCGCGATTGCGTGAAAGCGTGATAAGGATGTTGCTCCTCGAGAGTCCGTCGGAACGCCTTGTGATTCAACGAGGTCACTGCGATTTTACATCGCACACGTACACTGAAGTGCAATTAAATAAATAATTGGATGTGTGAAGAAGTGGAAGTGTAATGACGTTAGGGATTTAGAAACCTGGAATTATTTAGGACGGTGCGATATTAACCCATTCCGGTATTATGACGAGTCTAGCTCGTCATCGGTTTTTCATGCCATACCGCACAATGACGAGCTACACTCGTCATAATACCGGAAGGGGTTCATATAGTGACACCCCGGCTAGGTTGCAGGCTAAAAAATGGGGACATTTTCCAGAATACATTCCTTCAACTCAGAATAAAAGAAAACCTACTAAGAGGTGCCGTTTGTGTTACAAAAATAAAATTAGAAGTGAGACTCCCTGGCAGTGTAAACAATGCAGGATTCCTTTGCACTTACCAGTGTGTTTTGAAAAGTACCACACGCTTGAAGACTATTGACTATATACCTTATTAAGGTTTTGCTTTGGTTTTTTCTTAATTTTACCGTTTTTGATATTAACAATGTGTAAAAATGGATATTAATTTAGAATATGTAAGAATTATAAAATGAAACAAGTTTTTTTTAATAAAAATTAAATGGTTATTTCATGCACAGTTTTTCATTATTAAATCGTACCGGAAGGGGTTAAAAATTTAAGCAAGTTGAGAATATAGAAGGATGCACTTATTTTTAACACTGGAACTACTAAGCAAGTAAAAAAGACAGGTTCTCAATTTGTTCAAAAGTTCTTCATGTTTAGAGGAGCTGCAAATAGCAGATATTCTACGTTGATCTTATAAAATACAGATTATCGAATCGATCATCTTTCCCCACCTCTTGATTTCTCTTTTTCCAAGGTATATATTTAATGTATTGAAATAAAATAGATTTAACGCCGGTAGCTCTAGTGTTAAAAACAGCGAAAGGTAATGTCGACTATAATTGGATGATTGTCATTTTTAATTGTAACGTGCACTGAAATACACTTAAGTAAATATAGATAATTGGAAATACGATTAGCTTGAAAGGCAACGACGTTGTAGGACTGCTTACCGACAATGTAAAAAAATATTAACCGTTTGAATACCGGGAGGGTTTAGAAAATTACTTCGAAAAAAGCCAAAAGCCACTTTCGCGCTCTTGAGATTTTATTTCAAAATAAACTAAAGTTGGAGTTTTATTTTATGTAGTGCACAACGAGAACAATCTTCTCGTGATTGTACCCTAATTTGGAATTACTTTATATTATAAAAGAGAAACCTGATGCATTCTCAATAAACTATCTTAACAAAGTCTTCGTTCAACTGTCAACATTGAAAAAATGTCCTGGGGTTTTTCGACACAAAAACTGAAGAGCGCGAAAGTGGCTCGTGGCACGCAAACGGTTAAAGTTTAGAAGAATGGCAGACATTAACAAAGCTATTAAAGTATTTTGAAATATTACAAGACAGTGAATACTTCAAGGGAGTAATTGTACTTTTACATTGCAGCCTTCACTAGAATACAAGTAAATAAAGAATCAGAAAACTGTCAAACTATAAAAAATAAATTTTGCAACATCGAATTAAAAGTAGATAGAATCGTTCGCAATGCCTTCCTTCTGAACTACGTTAAATAATTTTTTTAATTTAAAAACACTACTCTATATTTAACACTAGAACGACTGACGTTAAATCTATGACATTTAAATATATTAAATAAGTACTTTAAAAAAAGGGCAATCAAGAGGTGGAAACTATGATCGGTTCAGAAATCTGTGTTTTATAAGATCAGCTTAGAATTTCTAGTCTAGGACTCTCCTATAAACTTAGGGAATTATTGGAAAAAATTTTGAATAAGTCATTTTGACTTGCTTCGTCGTTCTAGTGTTAATACGAAAAATCCGTCGAACATCCCTCTAAAAATCGCACCGCATTTCAAACAAATTTCGCTCCCCTAAAAAGACGTATCATCGTCAGAGCCTTAAAATATCTCGCTCTTTAATTCACATCGGGCTGTATAATACAGAAGGAAAGTCGTCTCCGTGAAATGTCTTTAATCATCGGTGAATTGTCAGCGCATAACGAGCTCTATGAATCGCGGAACTCCGATCGCGTAGATCCACCCAGGAGAGGGTAACGTCGAGGAGCAGAGAATATAACGTAATTTGCTGTCAAAGCTGCTACACCCTCCGCTCCCACTTAAATGACAGATTACCACGGTTGTCGAAATGAAAAAGTTCCCTCGAAAGTTTACACCGTAGGACAGGGCGAGACGACGAACCTCGACGAACGACCGTTCCGCGACACAGGAATGGGAGTAAGAGTAAACACAAGACAGGAGATGGTTGGAAAATTACAGATGAGAGCGAGTACTATCACACGAATAGACTCTCCGTGTTTTCGATATTCTCTGTCACTCTTTATCATCTTTTCTACCTTCATGCTTTCGTGGGAATCCTGTGGAGTTGCTTCTTCTTAGAGCTTTGAAGGATTATCGTAGTTTTTGGAGAAAAGGATGATTTTTTTGGTCGACGTTAATTACTCTTGGAAATGTTGTAAACTTGAATGATGAAAGTATTTTATTTGATAAGATGAATGTTTCTATTGAATGTAGTAGAACATTATTTTTAGTACATTATCTTTCTGGAAGAAAATGAGAGTAAGTTTTAAAATCAAAATTCTTCTACAAGTTGTTGGAAATTAAACTGTTTGTAAGTGGGAGGAGAGTTTTTTTTTATTAATTTTTTGCTAAATTAAATTACCACCTGGAATTAAAAATGTAGTTTGGGGGAAATTAGTTATGAGAGGAAACTGTGTCGATTATACCTCGTTGTATAGTTGCAAAGAGCTTAATTTTCAAAAAATTGGAGCAGACTTGTGTTCTTTTTAAAACCTACTGTCATCTCCTTTTGGAAAGATAATCTACTGATATAAATAATTTTCTACTGCATACAAAATTAAGAATCTTATCGTTAACTGTAGTATTTTATTGTAAATTTTTAATTGATACTAAAATTAACTTCAATTCGGCAACAGAATCTTGAATTATTAACAGTATGCCCTCGACAAAAGATTATAAAAGATAGGATATACGAAAGTTATCAATTCCCCTACAAAAAACCTCCGAAGATATTTACTCCAATCTGGTCTAATTAATACATCAATTCAAAATTCACGCAATCAGTTACTTAAACGAACAACCCTCTTAATCTAAGTTACCACTTCTAAGAAAACGTCCAGTTGATTCAACCAAAAGCGTATAATTATTTAAAAAAAGGAGGATCTCACGCGAATAACATCCAGCCGAGCTTTCAATCGGGGGTTTTAGTCAGCTTCCCTTTTGATTTTACTTTTTCCACCACTCAATGCCGCATTCTTTTTATTCCCCTCTCAAACTATCTTCCTCCCCCTTCTTCACTCCCCATTCACTCGGTCTTGCTTGCACCCCCCTCCTTGTCCGTATAATCCGCAAATTACTAACCTAACCCCCGAGCGTCTTAAAGACCAACCCTTGTTCGGGGTAGATTCAAAGAAGGTAATACCCGAGCCAGACTTGGCAAGGATCCGGCAGGGAAAGCCCTGAAAGAAGGATGAAATACTTTTCTCCTACGGATCTGTTTCCTTTTTCATCCCTCGTCTATCAACCCCTATGTCTCCCTTTCTCCCCGTCATCCTCTCTTCTTCCTTCCTTCCTTCCTTCCATCACGAGTCGAGTTCATCTGAAATGTCTTCGCTTCCCTTCTTACCCGCTGTTTCAGCAAACATTTATTATACCGAAAATGCCGAATTTTGTTTCGGCTTGATCTGACCAAAATTTTATACCTGTCGTTTGCGCCGTCTTCTTCACGATGGGGTGAAGGTGTCCTTTGACCTCCGCGTGAATAGCGCTGGGGTCGTGGAGTTTTGAGCAAATTCTTGCAACGAAGTCGTTAAGAGATGCAATGGAGATTGTACTTTGAAATTTTTGGGATTATCATAAACGTCGTCATGGTTAAGGTAAATATTGCTGAAACTATGTCGTGTTTGGTATCATTTTAATCAGAAAAATCTCACAAGTACGTTAGCGAAGTTTTCAACAAAACAAAAATCAAAAATGAAAAAGTTCAAGCCTCGGATTGGTATTGCCTCACCGACACGTTCCGATAATATCATGTTACACTGCCTCTCGTCGAACCTCGTGGTTCGCCGACGGGGATAGTTGCTGTGCATTTATCCAGACAAACTCCTTGTGCATTCATCCAGGTTTTACTGTAGAAAGTTGCTCAGTTATTCGATGTTACTAAATCTGTCATAATTTTGAAGTCACCTCAATTTACTTCTTTTTTCTTCGTCTGGAAAATTCTGTTTATAATATTCAACACTAGAATTACCAAACCAGTCAAAATGACTGGTACACAATTTTTCTAAAAAATTCTCCAAGTTCATAGAAAACCCATGGAACAAAAATTCTACGCCCATCACAAAAGACATAAATTACCGAAATGATCATTCTTTCCGCCACTCGATTCCTCCTTTTTTAAAGTACTTATTTAATATATTGAAATATGATAGATTTAACGCCGGTAGTTCTAGTGTTAAAGAACTTTCTCAAAGTATTACGTCCTAAGCAAAGTGACCAAAGCAGTTAAAACTAAACAAAAGTTTTTTCTATTCATCTACCATTTTATTTGTATACTGTGTTACCCACTAATGTCATTTCTCTTTAACAAACATTTTGATAGTGATAAATTATAATTAGACATTTTAATTGTACTACATATCACATAATACGCATCAAAGTACAACAAAATCTCACAATCTTCCCGTCGTATTCTGAGAAACATTGTTCACGAAAGATAGCACCTTCGAGGATGCATTTATTTTCATAAAACCAATCTAGGAAGGAATAACACAGGCAACAGAAACGAAACTGTATGCTCTCGGAGGGTGAAATGCTTAAACTCAGTGTTCCATAACCCAAGAGAATGGCGTACTATATTTGAAATGGATGGCATCGCTTGTCTCAAAACACCTCGACCATATGGCGTCAGAAACAAAGTCGGAAAACCCAGCATTTTTTCCTGCCTTTTTCCCCATCCGTGAGACCCGTCGAACGCATCCAATAAAGGTAAGGTTAACGATGGATCGTTAACTTAATGAACGATGGGAACACACCGTTAAACGTGTGCCCACACGTGCACCGAGTAAATATGCCTGCGAGAAATTACATATGACAGACAATGTCCTCGTCCTTGTGAGCGTTATTTGTGATAATGAACGATCGAAAGCATCGTCGTATATATCGACGTTTCTCCAAGTTCATGTTTGTGTGTATTTTGGAAACAGACGATTTTCGATCGAATCTAACGACGATTTTCGAAATACTGCATGCTTTTGATGCTGCAAATTTAATTACTTTGGAAACAGAAATAATTAGAATATGGATAGAAAACTACTAATTACAGGATTATTCTTTTACTGAATTTTTGTAGTTAAATTACTTAATTTGAGTTGAAAATTTGGAGAAATGTTGAATATGAAAATCGTGAGTGCGACATATTTTCAAATTATAAGTAGAAAACTTTGATTAAGAAAAGGGGGTAACATTCAGGATGAGGATATAGTTTACTTAACTCGCCTGAAGTACAATACTTCAAGTTTCAACATTCTTTTTGTAGAAAACGAGATATTATCAAATATCCTTCCTAATTTGTTACTTCAACAGTAAAGTCCTTATCTATGAGACATCACAAGTTCTATTGCAGTAACATTTTTAATACTAAAGTGTCAATTCCTTATTGAGTAAAAATACAATTCTTCCAAGTTTTGTCTTCTTCTTTTTGTCAAATTTATAACACGAAGCCATTATTCTATATACACATCATTGCTCGATTTTAATTCCGTATCCCGTGAGGGATTCTTGAAACTAAATATCACAGTGAACGGGTTAAATAACATCTCTCTAAAAAATATGTAACTACACACCTTAACATAGTTCGACGATTCAAGTCTCACATAATAAATACAATTTTACAAAAAGATAACAAATTAAAATAGAAAGAAATAATCAACTAATTGCACGAAATCACATTAAAATCTATTCGCACGATTTCGTCCGTAGATCCCGAAGGGAGAGAAATCTCGCTGGGTATAACGATCTCTCATTAAAGTCATTTAATTCGAAATTTCGTGGACCACAAGCTCGAGGATAGAAATGATCGCGGGACTCGCAGGTTTATATGATTGCGCGATAAAGCGCGTCCGTTCATCGAACTTCCCTTCTCTGTGTCGATATAACCGATTTTACTGCCTCGTGGAGTCGAGATCCTTTTCATTAAAGCTTTTACTGCCCGCTAAATACGTTGAAACGCCGTGGAGGGTTAAGCGGGAGAATCGGAACGAGCGAGAAAGAGAAAGAGACATAGAAAATGGGGTGAGAGTACATAGTGAAACACAGAAAGAGTTGAGAGAGAAAAAGGAAGAGAGAGGGAGAGAGAAAAAGGGCAAAAAAGGGAAGAAAATGGTAAAAAAAAGAGAAAAAGAGAGATAGAAAGAGAAAGAGTAGAAAAAGGGAATGAAGTGAGAAAGAGAAAAAAGAGGACGACCGAGGGCGACGGAGAATTAGAAAGGAAAACGAAAGATAAAGAGAGAAAGAGAGAGAGAGAGAGAAAGAAATCTTCTTGTTCTCCGAAAGTTAACCTGAATCACGGTGCAACCCTCCTGTTCGCTGCCTCACCCTCATTACAGGCGACTAATAAAGTCCCAACGAGCGTGTGCAGTACTCCGTTCCATAAGACTGCATCAAGGTTTCCATAAAATCGCTTTTCACTGATTCCTTTCAACACGAACCGAGTTATTTTCTGAATAAAAATCATGCCCTCGTATCGCGCCCGCGTAATTAGTCATTGAATGATATTCGGGAGAAATTTAAATCGTGCCACTTACGAGCCTCGTCGAAAATAGCCGACTGTTGTCAACGAATGAATACTTTTTTTTCTGATGAAGAGCAGGCCTTGAATTTCGAAGCTTCATTTTCATACGCAGAGTCATCAAAACATTTTTACAACAGGATCAATTTGATAAATTAACACTAGATTTATCGACGATTAATTCAGTATATTTAATTATTACAGTCTTCAAGATAGAGATAGAAAATTGGAACACAAACAGCGTTAGAAATTTCAGGATCATTTTCAAAAACTTAATAGGAAGTCATTTTCACCAACTTGGTAGATCTACTGTTAATAATGATTAAGTTTTGAAATAATTTAAAATTATGCTGAAGAAAGATACAGTTATGTTAAAAATTTGGGAAGTTTTGTAATTTGAAATTTGATTTGAAAGTGTCAAATTAAGTTGCTTTGAAAGGAACGAAATGAGGACACGTGTTTTCCAACGTTAAATTCTACAATCCGGTCGAAATGACGAATATTTAACTGGACGTGATGCAACACATCATTCTACGCGCAAAATTCGTACAATTCACTGGCTTGACGTGGGACAATGCATTTGAAATGTGATTTTCTATTTTAACCCTTTCAACTGTCAAATATGGTCGACAACTGTCAAGCTTTCAATATTTCCCAACGTGTCGACTATGTCTGATGACTGATAACTGCAAACAATCGTAAATGTTTCCCTGATAAATTCTCCTTCTTTGCTGAATAAATATTAGAATGATTTTCTTTGTTTTTTATCTAATCGAAACTGTTAAATCCAACGTCACAGTGAAATATTTAAAAAAAAAGGGAAAGGTATCATCGTCTGTTCCGTACGAAGAGAAATAGGAAACATAAACAGTCGTCTGCGCTTTAATTGTCGATTCGAGTCAGCGAGCTTTGAGGTATTCAAATTGTAAAATTTCTATGGGCGCACGAAGGCAACATATTACTTTGTACGTCAGCACGTAACAATTCCATTTGCTGACAGTATGTCACGCGTAAAAACGGCTAGTCAAAAACAAAGAGTTTTTGATCTGGAAATGACAGAACGTGTGGCAATGCGCGAGTGCTCGTTGAATCATTTGAACGCTCTCACGGCATTGTGGAGCTGAATTATAGAGCGAGATGAAAATGAATTTCAACTATTTCAGAAAATAAACGGCAACGTTCTGAATTCTCTCACTATTGAATCATTAAAGGAATGATCTTTAACCTGATGAAATGCTACGATATTAAAAAAGGATGTTAACAAAGTAGAAATAATTTTGTGTTATTTGCTAATGTAAGTGCATGGAAGAATAAAATGTGAAATAATGTTTATTATAGTTTGATACTTTGGTCTGCAATTATTTAATCAACAGTCTATCGGCTCACGGTAGAAAAGAAATTCGAAAATTGAAAGATAGTAAATAATCTCTTAACTACTCTATCTATTAAACTAATCTATTTCTTATTCCTGCCATAATATGATTTTAACACTAGATTTACCGGCGTCAAATCTAACATACTTTAATAAATTAAATAAGTACTTTGAAAAAGAGGGAATCAAGCGGCGGAAAATTTGATCGATAAGGTGATTTATGTTTATTGATATAGACATAGAATATTTATTCTATGACTCTTATATAAACTTGGAAAATTTTTTTAAAAAATTGTGTACCAGTCATTTTGACTGGTTTGGTAGTTCTAGTGTTAACAGATTGACTGCCATGGGGATCTCCAGTGACCCCTATACGTTTAAATTGCAATATTTATGAATTTTTTAACATATTGAAAAGAAAATAAAGATCTGCTGAATATCTATCAGTATCATTAGAGTTTCTGCTTTAGAAATACATGATTTTAATACAAAAAGCTCCACTTCAGTACAAATGATGAAACGAGCGAAATATCGGTTCAACCTGTTAAAGGACGAAATCATCCTTCGACTAAAATGTCAAATTTTCTAAGCACTAAAGTATTTCGATCATGATGAGAATTTGTTGAAATATCTCGGATAAAGTCAAAAATCTTTGTCTAACGAATCGAAACAATGGCTATTCCCATGACAAACCGCGTTAATTATAAACTATACCGAGTGAAAGGATTGAAAATTTAATACGAAAACCGTACAATTCTGTAAATCGTTCGAAAATTCACGTGCCTCACGTTCATCTATCCGAGAACAATGGCACAAATTAAAATACCATCGTAGAAAAAGCCGGTATTCTTTCAGTTCGAAACAATGCGGTATAAATTCGATCTCGTAAAATGGAGGTGCAGTGTCGGGGACTTATGAGGACAAATAAACGTTTTCTATCCGAGAGAAGTAGAAGAGTGACGATGCTAAGCACCGAGGCCGGTATTATTTCAAATCACCGAGGCGCTCTTTGGATTTTTAAAGAACGACCACTTTGTGTCAGAACGTGCCTCAAGAGAGTGAGACGAGGTCGTCGGCGTCGTCGTCGTCGTCGTCGGTGTAGGACGTTGAGAGGAGGCCATAGGCGTCCAGACGGCGACGTCGTCGCCGGCGCCGAGCGCCGTGCTAACTAGCACCCCTAGCGCACACACCCACGCCTTTATTAAACGTCGCCCGTCGGCTCCCCGTATACGTTTCCCCTCATAAAATTGAACATGGCGTACATACCTATACACACGAGAGAGAGAAAGCGAAAGAGGGAAAGAGAAAGAGGAGAGAGAGAGTGCTTGAAGGAAGGAGGAAACCAGGAAAAAGGAAAATTCACAGAATAGAGTGAAATGGAGAAGACTGAGGAACTGAAGAAGAGAGAAATGTAGAAGAGTAAAAGAAGATAGGGGTTGAAAGAGTGCGATGCAAATAGAAGAAGGTCGAGAAGTGGTTAAAGAAAAGGGAGAAAACGAATGAAAATCCATAAGGAAGAAAGACGGGGTTTGAATGGAGGAAACATCGAGAGAAATATGAAAGAAAAAAAAACAGGGTGAAAGAGACATGTCAGGGTGGAGAACAGGGTTAGGGAAAGGGTGAATGAAGTAGACGAAAATAATCGAGAGAGAAATAAATGTGTATGAGGAAGAACAACGGGACGTGAGACAGAGGGTGGGTGAAATATATGAAAATAATTGAGAGATATAAATGCGCACGAGGGAGAGAAATATGAATGACAAGGGTGGATAACGAAGGTGAAGAGAAGAGAGGCGAGAGAGAAAAGGAAGAATAGAAGAAGACTTTCGAACGGGAGAAGGATAGAGAGAAAAGAGGGATTAAAGTGATCCGGTGAGAATCAGGGCGGAAAGACAACGTGAGCTACAAGATTTATTAGATCCCGGATCCGAAGTCTGTTAATTACAAGGGAATAAGGTGACGAAAAGCAAAATTATTTCCGTGGGGCGGGGCCAACAAATAACATTAACCGTTAACGAGTAGTTTCGATATCGCTCTTCTGCCACGGTAATGGGGTACTCCCATCGTAAGGGTGGTAAAGTGGGTATTAAAGGCAGATGGAATAGCTGGAGCTTTATTCGTTGGATCTTTACAGTTTACCTTTTATTTCTTCGAATATGGTGCAGAATGTGTCGAATAGAAGGAGAATACTTTTCAATTAAACTACGGAAAAGTGTCAGCGAGAATACTATTGATCGAGGAAAAGGGAAAATTACGTTTCCAAGCAGCAAAAGACAATATCGTGATGCATAGTGAATTTAACATTATTATTAGAGGAAAATAAATTTTATGAGACGTTCGGATAATTTTTATAACACTCTTTATCTTTAAGCAGTTTGTTTAATTTATAGAAAATTACCACCAATTTGTTTATCAAATTTGCAAATCTAATAGGAGAAAAATTATCGCCATTCTTTGCTAAGACTAGTGGTTTCTAATTAAATATTTTTATAACAATAAGATATTTATTTGTGCTTCGAAAAATGTAAGAAAGCATTGTTAAAAATTCAACAATTTCAAAATAATCTTAATTTGAAGGTAAAGTCAGTGATTCGTCAAATAATTTGCCATCAGGTAGAATCAAGCTAGCGACAAATAAAAAAATTAGCACCTTGAATTACGAGGAAAAACACGCCTTCGAATTTCAAAGGAAATCGATTCCTCGTAATTGTGTTTAAATTCTGCTCGACAAATTGTTTATCGAACGCCTAGCCGAGCAAACAGCCTCGCCTTTAAATACCGTCCCTTTTTCATCCCCGAAACTGCCCCTTGTACGAACAAGAATACATACATCTTAATAGGAATGGTGAGTAGAGGGTGAACTCTCGTGCAAAATTTATTAAAACCCTCCACTCTGTCCGGTTAACCGTCCAGAAAGCGGTGAGCGTACGTGAATTAAAGGCAACGACGAGGCGTTGAACGTGTACTATACCTGGTGTGTCAAAGGAACCGCCCAGAACGGTAGCTAACAGGGTTAGATCCCTCGTTTCTCTCGAGTCGCTCGAGAGTAACTAAAAAGAATGACCACCAGCAAGCAAACTAAATTTAGAATTCGAAGGCAAAGGCGAATCTGAAACCGTTGAGACTCTGATCGATTGGGAATGCTATGTAGGACAACCTTTTCTTTGAATATCGAGTTGAAATGGAGGAACTTGAGAGAAGTCATGTTTCAGATTACTGTAGGAGTAGTATATGTAGAGTGAAGTTTTTGAAGGGTGCAATTTGGAATTTGGTGCCTCTTTTGAGAGTATTTGTAAAAGGATATTTGTTAGAAATTGATTGGGGCTTTGGGGTATTTTTGTTATTAATTATTCAAATTAAATCATATTTTACAATCAGCTTGCAGATACTTCTCATATTTTTATTGAAAATTTACAGGGAGTTAATTGTAATTGATCAGACAGGAAAAAAATTTACAAAAAGGAAAGAAATTTTTATTTCAGTTTTGCGAAAAATATCAATTACTTGGTAAATATGTTGAAGTATTCCGTGACCGTCTGTGTTTAATTGTATCTTTTTTTACTGAATTGTGGAAAATTAAAAATTTTCAAATGAGAACGGACTAAAGTAGGCAGAAACGAAATTTTTATTGCAATTTCTCCTCCGTGGAATTTTTCATTGTTTTTAATTAACATTCATATCTAAAAGTTCTTGTTACAGTGAAACATAAAAACCGGAGCATAATAAAATGATCTACTGCATGTAACGAGTACAATAACATTACTTTTTATTGCAGGCTATATCCACCTTTTATTTGAATGTACAGGTTTAAATGCGTACACTTTTGCTACAAGCTACAACCTTCTTCGAAATACTAATCACCGTGGCATCCTATCTTTATTGGCAGTAACGATATCAAAGTTACAAAAACAATTCGTGTGTATTTTTGCCATGTGGATAAGATTCGAGAAAAATCACGGAATCCAATCATCAATCATTTTGACTAAAGTCCCAAATTACTTTTTTATAACAAAAGCATATATATCCGCAGCTTAAATGAGTGTAACAAGAATCAAATTCGAAAAAATATATCATTTGAATACCTCTAGAAAGCGGTAATGTCACCGAATTTAGTTTCCTTAGTAAAAATTAGATAGCGGTAAATATTAACGAATTTGGTACCTTCTATAATCCTTTTGTTTCAACACAGTCGTCTATCACGAGAAAAGGAAGGAAATCGAATCCCCAGTATAAAAAGAAAAATTATACATGCAATGCATGGCCCTGATTCCATGCAAGTGTTAGGAATATTTAAAACTGAAAGACTGAGCAAAATATTGCCCGTACTTCGAGAGATTCCAAAGTAACGCAAAGTACGGTCACGAGCGGGTCCGGACCTTCATACCGGTAGACTACAGATACGAAAACGAATTTAATATGTTATATTTTTCATTCTGAATTTTGAAAATTTACAACAAAATTTTTGAAGAGAAAAAATGATAGAAAGACAGTTAGAAACATAAAAATTTTTTTAATTCGCAGCCAATTCACCTGTTATTGCTTTCAATACGACGAAAAAAATTAATAAATTTTTCCAATTCATTGCGAGCAATAACAATCTACTACGCGTATGTTTTCGTAATTGGGAATCCAAAAAAAGGACCATGCATCCTCCACCTCATTTTGTCTTTCGCGTGAAACGTTTTCTCGTTATTTTATCAATTTTGCAGATTTTTCTCGATTCAGGTCGACGAGGGGGGAATAATTCAAATAACATTTTTCCTCCTTCTGTCATAAAAAAAAGAAAAGAATGGATAATCAGTGTTATGCACTGATACACAACTACTAATAAAGAATCCTTTAAAATATCTGCTTCATATAATATTCACAATAAATAAAAGCAGTTTCAAGCGCATCATCATTACTTCGAATTAACAAGAAATCCGGATGCACGATTTTCCAAGTGATCGCTTCATCCGTTTATTATTCCGTTCGTTATCAATACAACGAGAGAGTTAATTAAATCAAAAGGTCTACACATTAACGATAATAAATCATTTTCTGTCCATCGGTATTTATCTCTATCGTTAGCCTATGCAAACACAAGTATGCGGATCCGGTTACAAGTCAAGGGGTGCTTGTACACGATAATGGCATAATGGAATAATAGACATGGAGCATAGTTGGAATCTGAATGATATTCCGATGGTGGCTATCATCACCGAATCACGATGGATTGTGGAATTTGAAATCATATCAGCCCGTAGGCAGCCAGTGTTTGAATTCACCCTCCGTTTTCAACCCTCTCCCTTTGGCAACAATTACTCCCGTTTAAAGGAGCAAAAGGCTACCAAGTGTGTTTATTTAGACGCTTTTAACGAACTCTGTTACAAAGATTTAAGATTTCGAACGTAAGTCAAAGATAAAAGTAATGAAAAATATTTTAAATGTCTTATTTTCCTTAAATATATTTAATTTTTGATTGATACTACTTTGATAACTGTAAATCACGTATGCAAATATTTATATATATATATGAAAACGTCCTGAATTTATTAAATCAATTCTTGATTAAACTTTTTAGGGCAAAATTGATAGCTATATATTATTAATACCTATTCTAACTATAATTTTTTATATTAAATATATTTAAACGTTTGTCCTTCTTGCTGAAATTTAATGATTTTAATTTTCTACTTTGATCTTTTAAAAATTACAGAAATAGAAGAGTTTTAGAAATTTGGTGTAGTTTTGTAATATCATTCAACTTAAGAACTATCATTTAAAATATTTTAGATGTAATACATGGTGCTATATTTTATGGAATAGATTTTAGAAAATATTTATAGAACAAAAATTTAAAAAAGCATGTTAAATAAACGGTGAAAGTATCTTACATGAGATATGTGTTCTACATTTCCCCTATAAAATCTAGGAAGTTATTGGCTGAAATGTAGGGACATTTCATCGTGAAAATCTAGAGGAAAATGCGGAAATACCCTATTTACTTACTAAATATATCAGTATATGATTCGTCTGTGTTAGAATAGAAGAAAACCTTAGCTAATCCTATTTTTGCATTGACAAAGCTACACAATATGTAACACAAGCATGTTGACGAAATAAAATGTCGTAGATAAAATGCATTTTATGAAAATGGAAGCATTTAATCACATCAAAATCTGACTAGTGATAATAATCAAACATTTCTTTTAGTTATAGAAAGCAACATAACATCAAGAACTTCTCTAGATTAGTCCGAAATGGTCCGAAATATGTTTTGATCTTGAAATAACCTCCCATACCGAAAACTGACAATGAGGTACCTTGTCAATTTTCTAAATTTTAGCAGACATGGAAATATATTCCTCCAACAAAGCAAAAGATACGCCGGTCACAGTAAATGGCAAAATATAAAACACATAAAACAGGAAAAGGATGCGGAAAGAATGCAAGTATTTGCGAACTTCAGAAAAAGAATGAGAATAGCAATTGCAGGTGGTTTAAATATATTATACCTAAAAAGAAATATTTTTCGGACACAATTGCTTAGATGAATGAAAACAAATGCATTTATAAATCATATTAATTTATTTAAAGTAATTGGCTAATTACTACTATGTTATGAGAACGAAATATTCTTTTCTGTTAGAGGGTGGAAGTATAAAACCTTCCACGAATTCGAAACTAGCGGCTATTATAGAACAAGCTAAGAAAGCTAATATGCCAATATCTGCGATTAATACATTTCTTGAGAAAATGTCGAAAAGAAGTGGTCAAAGCTTCCAGATGGAAATTCGAGGAGTCGGTGGTGCAATCTTGATTTTACATCTCACGACTGATAACTTGATTCAAGCGAAAAGCGACCTGAATAATAAAGTAAAAAAGTTGAGGTGAATATAATTTCACATGAAACCACACTCTAATTAAATACTGTAGGACAAAGCTAACTGTTTTTTGCATATTAATGTATTGTACACAGATGTGAGTTTGCACCAGCATCGGTTAGAATGTTGTTTGACTGTGGACATTATATCACTACTAAAAAAGATTGCAGCTTAGATGATGCAATGAACGATGCCATAAATATTGGTGCAGAGGATGTGGAGGAAATAAAGGAAAATGATGATAAATATTTCAAGGTACTTGAAGTACAATATATAGTCCTAAAACAAATTTCTCCATTAATTAATAACATCTCTTTTACATTTAACAGTTCAAATGCAGCTTAGAATCAGCAATAAAAATTCCAACTCAACTGAAGGCTCTAAATTACTCCATAATTGAAATGGAAAACATTTGTAAGGCTAAGGAATTAGTGGAATTAGACGAATCTGAACTGAAATACATGAATGCTATCAAGAAAAAGTTTTTAGAAATGGACACAATCGAAAAAATAGAAGATAACATAGCGTAACTCCATAACATAGTCATCCTAACGAATTAACACTGAAAACTTTATTCAAAGCCCCGCAACATTTACGAAGTTTGTAGAAATATAAACTTTTAGAAGATAAAAGTCACTTTCTGCCTTCGTAGTTATATGGAATAACAATAAAAAATAAGGAGTAAAATTAAAGAATTCACGTACAGCGTCTTGAAACGGCTCCTGAGCGTAAAAGATTAGGATACTTTTTATTACGTTGTCAAAAGTATTCTTTAATAAATCTTCATGTATAAATGTACATAATAAATAAAGAATTAAACGAAATAAATATTCCTGCAAATGTATAAATAAACCAATAGTAAAACCGTATAAAACCACTGAAAAAAAAAATGTGTGGTTGAAACAAATTAAATGACCTCGATATATCGCAGATATAAGATAGGTAAATGATAGAATATTTTGAAGCTCGTATGTGTATTTGTCGATGAGATTATATTATTATATTTCTATTTTACACAATTTGGTAAAAAAATTATATACAAATAGATATCCAAGAATAAATTAAGTTTTATATAATCGTATCGATGCGTGTTATTCTACATCCAAGCCATAACCTTTTATATCATGTATGTTCGAACCTGGGAAGTGTGAGACTGAATTTCTATGAAAAAGAGATTTTAATAATCTTTTCGACATTCTAGCTGTTTCATTCCAAGGACTCTGAACGTTCGATATTTCACTAATTTCTGGTTTTTTGATAGGTGTACCTGTAGTTTGTACTTTTTCTAGAGCTTCCTCTTTTTCAGGTACCGTTTGATGAACGGTTTCTTTGGTATCTAAAGTCAATTCTTCCGATTTCGTATGCTTATCTTTTTTTGATTTCTTCTTCTTTTTAACAGTTTCTTGTTCGGTATTGGCATTTTCTTTGTCAGTACCTTCTGTAACTTTCGCATGTACCTCCTGTTCCATATTAACGTCGTGATTTTTATCTTTTTTTGCTTTCTTCTTAGACGCTTTACTGATTTTAACTTCTTCCTCCGCAGTTTCAGTTCTAATGTTTCTTGAGTCAACTTTTACTTCATTGTCGTTGTCAGGCGCATTTTTTAATTCCGCCAAAACTGGTTCATTTTCATTTTTGTCTTTCTTCTTCTTCTTTTTCTTCTTGCTTTCTTTCGAATTATTCTCCCGATTGCCGCTTTTATCGGATTCTATTTCTTCTTCGTTTTTTGTTTCTTGTGACTTTTGCTTTATGTTTACATCCACTGTATCATTTTGATTTTCAACGACGACTTGCTTCACCTTTTCTTTCTTCTGTTTCTTTTTCTTCTTAATCTCCTTTCTTGAAGACTTTTCTTCAGGTACAGGGTCTTCTTCGATAGTATCGATATTTTCTCCATTTTCACAAATATCTTTATCCTCCTCTGGTGTTTCTTCTATGGTTTCCAAGTGAGATCTCTTACGCTCCTTCTTCTTCTTGCTTTTTCTACTTTTACGTTCGTTCAACTCATTATCATTTATCTCCTCAGATATTTCTTCGACATCCAAAGCTTCGTTGACAAAGCCAGAGATAGAATTAGCAGCGGTATCTTCCTGCTTGCGATTCTTCTTGAGCTTCTTATTTTCTACTTCAAATTTATCCAATTTCGATTTCCCTTTTTTCTTCTTTGTAGAATCCGTACTGTATTCTACATGATCGTTAAATCTTACGCGTTTCTTATCATCCGCTTCGTCCGTAAGATCCAATGCCGAATTCGCTAAGCCAAATTGTGCTCTCGATACTTCAAATTCTTTTCCATTACAATTTTCATTAGGTTGATCGTCTAGATTTAACGCAGTATTTACAAAACCGTTTCTACAGTCAGTTTCAGTTATGGGACTTTCTTTTACTCTTTTTAATTGGCTACCTAAGTCTGATACGTCATATTCGTAACTTCCACTTTTCCTTTTTTTCGAAACTTTCGATGTATTACATCCAACAGTTGCAGTATTAGGGCTATTTAAATTTAGACAAGGATTTTCGAAAGCATAATTATACGAAATTTCGTTTCCTTTATTTGCTACCGTTTCAGACGACTGATTTTTAACGCTACTTGATGAATACCCAAATCCACAATATTCGGTTTCGCTTTCCGTATCAACGGACTGACTGTTGTTTAAATGACTAGAACTTTCAGAATGATTCTGACTCTTTTTCATGAAGTAATCAACCATATTACCACCGTTTATTGTAATAACACCGCCTCTATTGTCTTCTATACCTACTGAATCCGTGGTTTCTACCACTTTTTCGCTAACATTATGTTTACTTACGTTTAAATCTTTCTGCCCAAAAATATTTGCTAAATCTTTGGAACTATATTTATTTACATCTTTCCCCCTTGTGAACTTTTGATAGCTAAGAGAAATAAGAAATACTGAAACACCTGTATTAATAGAATTATTAAATTAAATTATATAAGACACTTACTGAACTCTTGCACGACTCTCTTTGGATTTCAGTTCTAACGATTTGCCACTTAATACATTGCTATCAGCTTCACTAGGTTCTGGTACTTCTACACCTTGATTTTTTTGAAGTTCTTGCAAAAAATCGTTAAAACTGTCTTGATGCTCAGTCCACGCATGATCCATACTACTTTTGTCAAATCCCATGCCTAATACAGAATAGATTCAATAATATTAGTCTTAAATGACCTTAAACATTATTAATGTCAAATGGCATGACCATTTTTTCCCTATTTGTTTCTTAAATGCACTATGCTCAATAATACACAATATAACCTATGTAAAGAAATACATTCAGCGTTATATTTCGACTTTATATTTATTCCTCAACTTTTCCTCAATTCCAAAATGCAAAAGCAAACAATCTATCTATATTTAAATTTCATTTAATAATTTTAAAGTACATTATACATGGACATAGTGCAAACTGTATGTACTATTATAAAAGTAATGCGTGACCGTACGACATACTAATATTAAAGACATAAAACTTTCTGTCTAACTTTCAAGCATGAGAAATTAATGTGAATTGTGCTCCGAGGTATTCTACAATATGACAATATGATACCAAAGGATGCGATTACATTGCTTGGTATTTTTCAGTCAGTTATTTAAAGGTCAGTAACAATAACACGATTTTTAATGTGTGTAAAAACAGTCGTAATTCGATCGATATTTAGCAGGTGTACTAGCAAAAAGGCTTAGTAATTATTACATTAGTACATTTTGCTCACCCGCTGTATCATTCTTAACCGAAACACGCACGTGTTCCGTCATGCCTTGTTCGTTTAAACCCAATCCTTTACCCTGCGACCAACCCATCTTTTCTAGCATCTTCTGTCCGAATTTGTTTGAGTCTGAAATGTCAATCGGACAATAATGTACGTATTGAAAGTTGAAAATGTATATTGAAATGTAATACAAGCATCCACATTAAAATGTTTACCATCGCTCCACTGTTTTCCGCGTGGATTTAGAGTCCATTTTTGTTTACGGCGAGGTTCCGCGAGCATGGACATGTTTCCTCAATTTCTCGTTTCCAACTTGATACAGTTAAACATGAATATTCGTTGCTAATTACACTTTTCTTTTATATGGAGATGATTTGAATTGCTGAGGAAAAACGTACTCTGAGTACGACCACGCGTTCCTTGCTATAAATGCGGAGAACTGCTGTATTGAGATGGAGATGGCGTGCGATGTCGCTTTTGAACCACAAGTGATTCGATAATGTTCGTTCTCATTTTGTTACCGATTCTGATTGTTGAAAAGCAAATCACATACACTTTATGCAATTATTTATTTAAATCAGTTTAACTGTAAATACCAGGGAGTTCAATTTTGAATAAGAGTAGCGATGATTAAGTTACAGATATGACCAGTAGTATGTACGCTATGTATACATGATTCGCGAGAGAAAATCACAGTTTTAATTAAAGCCATGAATTATTGGTTTTTACCAAATATAATAAATACCCAGGTTTAAGTAGAAAATTTGAGAATAAAGTTTCGAGGAAGATATCGGGACCATTTTTGAAGGAGGTGATAATACCGACGAATTTAGTTTCTGTGAGAAATGGTAGAAAGCGATAGCAGCTATAAAAAATTTCAAATTTTGTTTGCATACTATCGTTTGTCTCAGAAAGAGAGGGGAATTCTTAGGGCGGTCACTATAAGCATATCAATTTTAAATTCTGATCCCATCAAGGTATTAGATATATTAAAAATTGAGAGAATGAACAAAATTTTAGGAGTGCTCCGAGAAATTTCAAAGTACCGCAGAGTATGGTCACGAATGTGTCCGAACCGTCGTAACGACAGACAGCATTAAACAGGTAGAATTGAAATATAATTTTTAAAAGACTCCTTTTGTTTTAATGAGGAAGAGACGTATAATATTCGTCTAGCTCTTTCTCCTTTGTAAGTTATTATGCTGTTGTAATTAACATTCAAATATTTTGGCACATGTGAGCTCTATTTCTTGTAACTTGATGTAATGGGAGTAATCTTCAACACAGTTTGTTTATCGAGTGTAACGGTATACAGATAGAACTTATATATAATTCAAAAATTGTAATTTACGACGGTTTGAATTTGCTTTTGGTGATTCTCGTTTTCTATTTTACCCACTGCTCCTATGGATCAAAAGATGCGATTGCTGCTCCGACTCGAGTTTGCTAAAATTTACTGTTATGCGTATTAGATTTTTTTACTGCTTTTTTTTACTGCTGGAATGTCAAAGAGCAATGCCGTTTTCGATTATAATTTGAGAGAGCTCTTGAACTATTTTGCCATATAAAGGTAATCGTTAATATTACAGGCAGAATTTCACTCATTACATCTGTTAATGCGTTACATTTTCTTTCTGTATAATTAAGAAAGAGAATTCAATCAGCAGGAAAACAATGTACTCGTTGATTATTTAATTTTGTTATGCTGAGTTTGAAAACTTCATATCAACTGTTGGACCTTATATTTTCTTCTTTTGCAGTAACTCCTTTTTGAAGTATCTTGTAGAGTGTGCTACAGTGTATCACCAGTTCTTATTTAAACTTTTGAAGAATATTTTACAAACTTTTCTCAACAATTTTGCTGATCCTCGTTGCAGAAGAAGATTTTAAACAACATTCTGAAGAAGATTTTGAACATCATTCTGAACATGTCATCTTGTACTTTTAATAGTCTTTAATTTGTCGCATGTTTGTTTATTGCACATGAACCAGAATTTGTATTAAGTTTAAAATCATCAAAATAGCCTATCCTTAATCGTTAAAGTTGAAAGTTAACTTTTAGAATATTGATGAAATTACTAAAGTAATTAAAATTATATTGAAAAAGATTTAATTTGACAGTTGAATATAAAATTCATTATACCGAAGACACAAGCAATTGCAAATATATATTGCACTAATGCAAGAGTTGTCAAATTTAGCTACTTAACAGGCGAGCAGTAAAAACTTCGATGCCAGTGGTACAACAATGCTATTTAAACGAAAAATCGATCTCGAAGGAAATTGCTGAAAGAGCAAGCCTGAAATACCTCATTGCAACTCAGGTGCTTTCTCGTTCGAACTTCCACTAAAAGGGCCCGTAACGTCAGTTATGGCTTCAATATGCAGTAAAACCAAGATAGGTTGTACGTTCACATAGAGTTGCACTCCTATGTTTGAAATATTTTTAAGTGTAAGTCAGATTTTAACTTCAACAATTCTCAAAGTTGCAGTTTTTCTTAACCCATTATTTTCGTTATATTTAGAATTCAACGTAATTCTATTCTAGTCGTTGAACATGACCTATTAGCAACAAAAGAATGTAATCGCGAGCAGCCACTGTGGGCGCTATTGTCTATCGCAACTCTACTTTGGCAAATTCGTGAGAAGAATCCCGAGCAGCCACAGTGGGCGCTATTCTGTACCACAATTCTACTTTGGAGAATTTACGAAAAAAATCCCGTGCAGCCACTATAGGCGCTATTGTGTACCGTAATCTACTATGGCGAGTTTGCGAGAAAAATCCCGAGCAGCCACTGTGGGCGCTATTTTCTCCAGCAACTCTAATTAATCGAATTCGCGAACAAATCGCGGGGATCAGTGGTCACAACTCTAATTCGCAGAAGAAGGGTGCAGGCATTACAGCCCTTTGGAGAGGAGTCGTCCTTTCGTGACTCCAGGGTACCAAGTCCGGTACTTCATTAGGTACCAGTGCCGTCCACTTGACTGAATTATTCGTGACTCTAATTCACCGAGTACCGAGCAAAAAAAAACCCGTTTGTAATTTCTTATCGCAACGCTAATATCGCGAAAACTAAACAAAGATGAATCCTGAAAATCCCTGATTTTGGCAAACTCCCGCTCACCAGTTTGAGGTGCTCTTTGCTCCGCAACGCTACTTTACCTAGAGTCCTGATACGGGCAAAACCCGTGCACCCTATGGTGCTTCTTCTATTGTCGCAACACTACTTTAATTAGCCGTTGAGGCTACAAACTCCCGCACATCCACCTCGGATGCCATTAATCTCGCAACTCTACATTTTATAAACCTAATGCGTAGCAAACCCGTGCACCAACTTCCGGTGCTATTTCTTTTGTCGCAACGCTACTTTAAATTCAAATAGAAAAAAATCGCGACAACCCTTCTCAAAGGTCGATAGCTTCGAGATTCTACGTTAAATGAAAACCTAAACCGAGCAAAATCCCGGGCACAAATTGTGCAACCTCGAAAAGTTACTTTGGTGAATCTAATAAAAAAATTCAACGCGCTTACTTTTGTTCGCAACGCTAATTTCGCGGGAGCTAATACGAACAAAATCGCGATTTACTAACTAGTAACTACTACTACATATACTAAGCGAGCACAGTGACAAAATGTAGAAAGTAAAAAATAATGGCGCCCCATTCTAGAACCCGAGAGTTCGAAAATGGTCAACCATTCGTTGTGACCCCTTCTTGCGACAGTTTGTTCGGGGTCTCTTCGGCGGATGCCTCTTCTTTTTTCGGGCTCCTGCCCCAGGAACGTTGCTCAAATATCTCGCCAGCACGTGTACAATTATAAGCTACCCCGAGGAGCTTCCGCGAGAAAACGAAGCGAACGATGCGAGGACGAGCAGCGATTTCAGCAATCGCCCCTCGTGCCTGCACCATTGCTCGCGTTGCTTCCAATTTGGGCATGATATTCGAGCAAGCTGAAACACTAAAACTAAGAATCGAGACCGAACGAGATCTAGATCCGTTCGACCACGATTAACCCCAGGAGCAGACGTCTCACCCTATTCGCACGCGATTGTGATAGTCTCACTTCCTGGTCCTACCTACTTAACTTAGGGAAACACAGACACTCAGTCGAAATGGTATGCTACCTACGTACCTATCACCTATATTTAAAATGGCAAATCGCGACTCAAGCATCACAAAACATTCACTCACGATCATCATTCAAGAGCCAGGGCGCAAGGGCCTACACTAGAGAGCCACCCCGGGATGACTCCGACACCCGAACTCTGTACTCAACTTTCACTCTCTAAGTTTACGTACCATTTCCTGAAATCGACTGACAAGCAAAGCGGACATTGCGTAATTTCTAAAATGAATTTATCATCTACGTCGCGTACAAGGGAACCATGGTACTGTGTATGTTTGAAACGTCGCGCGAGACAATTGGAAGTTTTTTTAAGAAAAACGGTAACGCATATGGCTTGTGTTGATAATACATGTAGAATTGGATTTTACTTTGAAATTTAACATGAAATACCATATGCGTTAATTTATTTAGCAGGTGAAACCGAGTTTAAGTTATAATCGCGGAGAGTTCCTTCAACAGAATGGATTCGAACGGAACGAACGGTAAATTATTGTTCGTTTTTATGAGTTTCAAATACGACGCAAGATCCACGGCCTAGCCAAACACACAAACGTGGAAATTACGTCGTGCACGACTCGCCTTGACATTGTCAGTCGCTAAAAATGATTAGTCCTACCAGGGCTCAGCTCGCCGCTCAGACTTATCAACGTAGCACCTGGGCACGCAAATATGTCCGAGCTGAAAAGCTCGAGCAGAAGCTAAGGCTCACCATATTAGTGCTGAAAATCCTGAGCTCGAAAAATAATTAATTAGTGATATCGAACGATCTGTCTTTCTTTCTCAGAAATATTTCATTATTCAAATAAGATATATAAAAATATTGAAAGGTAATTGGCAATTTAAACAAAGACTCTACTAAGATTATTTATAATATCTTCAAAGATTAAATATTTTACGTTAAATTGAATATCATATTGAACTTTAAAATGAACATTATATTGAACTTTGTATTGAAAATATTTACATCAAATTAGTAAACTTATAGCATGCATTATCCTCGGGAGATTCTGCCATCGAAGTAAATGGTTAGAGAAATGTAGAAGGAACTTTGCAAATTGATACTTCGATTCTAGAATCTGCCCGTCGCGAAGTGGCTTCTTGCACATTATAGATGATAAAGTTTTGCGGCTCTTTAAATCAACGGAAACGGGAAAAAGACGTTAAGCAGCATTCACTCGTGCGTTGCAATTGTCATGGCGCGATGGTTCGAGCAAATATAATAAAAAATACGAAGTCAGATCGGTGATCCGTCTTCAGAATCTACTCGCGCAAAGTTAATTTCACGGAATTCATTCGCGACTCGAGCCTATCGTTCATGTACATTCATTCATTCATTGAGCAATCGCGACGCGCAAGAAGACCTATCCTGAGCTAATAGATACCCTAAATATACAGTTTTACATGAGTAAGATACTATTTATCGAACCCATGGTCACGGTGCTCGCAAAAAAATAATACAACCAGTCGCCCTTGCCGATTCGGACCAATCGTCCTACGGCATGAACCGGGGTCCCAGAGGAATTTAAATGCATGCGACTCACCGATCGCAGAAAATAATCGCAGAGATGTCCCTCCAAGCCAGACAAGCGTCACACAGAGGTCATCAGTCATCTGGACGTGTAGTGGTCATCAGGTAGAGGTCTGATCATCAGGTAAGCTCTAAAAGCAGACAAAACTTTGCATTGAAATCGATTATCCTAATGTAATTGTTGAAAAAAATACAAAGGCCATATATTTTGAAAGATTCAACTTACGAAATAAAATTCGTGGTTCCGGTGATGGTACATCTGCCAACAGGAATCTTGATGACTCTAATACCGTGACGAAAAAGAAGATAACAAAAACGCGGCCGCGTCCTTCTTAACCGGCGGATAAAGTGAATCTACTTTCCTCGCGATAACAATATTGCAGTAAGAGCCACGATTCTCCGGAATAAATTTCCTATGTCTTTAATTTCGATGCAAACACTGGCTTTACTCCCGCTATGACATGCATGGCCATCGGTGCCTTCTAATAATCGCTAACAATAAACTTTGAGGTTAAAACAGAGGCGGGTGCTCTGTACAAACAAAACTAGAATACTAGGTAATACGCAATTAACACTGACTCTAAGACCGCATTGCGCGCGGCCACTAGTTGCTGCAAATGAAAATGACGATGAGGGGGGCAGGGGGAAGAGGTTACGTATGGCAGAAGGCCAAAATGCAAAAGAAACAACAAATTTCTCATTTTTCCTGTCATTCAAAAGTCAAACACCTCTATTGAAGATATTTTGCATCTGAGGGGACAATTATGGAAGAAATTATACCCACAATGTTCGAAATACTGGAAAATGCATCGTAGCAGCATCCCGGCCGGCCAGAGAGAAGAGCACGAGCAACATTTTTCCTCCTACTGTCGTAGAAACAGAAAAAATCGACGGTTCCATATAATATCCGGATGCACAAGCACAAAGGACCATCTGAGATGCAAATTTTTGGAGAATTATCGAATATTTCTCACCGAAAAATGAAACAAATGCAGGAGCACAATGTGTCAATTGAATGCGGCAAAACTTTCTAAGATGGCGGCCGCTCTGCGTCTGCGGCTGAGCAGGGTATGCGCGCGAACCGTCTGCGCAGACGCCATGACGGCAGAGAAAAAGATAGAAATATAACGTTAATTTTGCTTGTGTATCTTTAGATACAATTAGAAAACTGCGATAGTCCTAATCGTGATGTTAAGAAATGCTTATACTAGGTGCCAATATAGGAAATAGAACTCACACATTCCGAAATATTCGTCCGCGAATCGTAACAGCGTCCAGATTGGCGAGGGAGGAATGCTACTACCAATATTTTTCGTCCTATCGTCGTAAACAAAGAAAATATCCATGAGTCAGTATTTTATTTGGACGCGGAGACATCAATAACTAATTGAGAGTAGAAGTCAAGCACTGTTGTAGAAAATTTCTCACCGAAAAGCGAATTGAATGGAGGAGCACGCGTTCTTCCGTCCGAGCGCAGAAAATTACCGACAACGACGGTAACGCCACTACTTCGACAATGCGCCACGAATCAGCGCGCTTTAATGGCGGAAAATTTAAACACCGTGAAATACTCCTTGTTAATTATATTTGAATAGCATATGTATAATATTGAACATAATACAAAATTATTGACAGTTTAATACATAAAATTAAAGATGGGGATCATTTTCCCAAGTTCGAATGGCAGAATAGAAGAATAGACGGGAGAATATGTCAGGCAAAATTTATTGTTCTAATTTACTTTCGTTACCGATCTCGGATTTGGAGAAATAAATTTCTGAATAAAAAAAGCTAATTTCGACCCGGTTACATTCGAAATCATTTGAAACCTTTCCATTATACGAGCATAAAAAATGAATGCTTAAAACGCCTAATTCCCGACGTGAGAAGTGTTAATTAAAATTTTAGGTTCTCAGTGAAACGATTTTAATAATTAAAATCAGCAATAAATAGAACTAAAATTCGAGAGATGTTTATGGGAATTTCGAGAGCAAGAGTATTAAAAAGTTAAAATTTTTCAACAGAATAATTTTGGGGAAACCTGAAGTCTTAAAAATCTCTCTACCGACTTCTAATCATCATTCGATTTCTAATCAAATATATAAGAAATAATAGCAGAATGTTTAAGAGAACCTGAGCAAAACTGAAGTCTTACATCAGAAACTTTCCGATTCGACATCCCATAAATATTTAAACACGGAAAACAGGGAAAGCGTGATAAAGAATGATCGTGTGGAAGATTTATATGGTGCGACACATTGATAAAGATAACTGTTGAGTAATAATAGTTATTTTACTCGCGTGCCTCGGAGACCGATAAAAATATCTCGATAACCGATAAGTGATAGGTGTTGGCGCCTTTACGAGGGCTCACGCGGTTACTGCGAGATTAAAATTCTGACTCACTGAAGTGCACGTGCTGGAAAGAAAGAACGCGCAATTGATTTTGGTTTTTCCCAGGAAGTAACAGTATCTACATCATGTAAACATTTCATCTTGGTTTTCCAATGAAATCCAACGAACGTTGAGAGTACAAATCATCTTGCTCCACGTCAGCACAATTGCTACTGATTCTGTCATTTAATTGCTTGCAGTCTACGATATAGACGTAGCAAATTGATAAAGAAAGAGTGATGAAAATTTTTAAGTTCATTTACAAATATTCAAAATTCATTTGTTACCAGCTTTATAGGTTTCGAGTTTGTTTATTAACTCTTCCTCTTTCAACGTATTTATTTATTGCCTTATCTTGTGCTCCAGTATTAAAATTTTTTCTTGCGCGAATGACGTAGAAAGAATATTTGATTACATTCAAAAATTTTCAAGAAGTTCTTCAAAACATCCCCTCGAGGCCGTGTTCTAAAAACAACGGTCGAATAAAGCGACCCTATCATTCAAGTGTCAAATTATGCTCGTTAAATACGTCGAGAACGTTACAGGTCAAAATTTTCAAACTTTCCACAATTTTTAGAAAACTCTTCGTCATTTAATGCCACGTCTACTTTTAATATGAATTATTAACGCTTCTCTGTTACGTTATTCATTAAAACCACTTAGATTCTCTAACACAGTCAAAATGACTGTTTCATTATTTTTTAAGAAACTAACACAAATCTTTTTATTTTGAGAAACTCTCTTCCTTCTTTCCAGTTCTTTAGGTGGAATTAATAAGAATAAATTCTTGATACTTCTAGTCTTAAAAGGAACTTTAAAGTTTAAAGTATTGAATTTTCTTCCTGTTTAATGTCTAAAATACATTTCCAATTCATTAAGTAATTCTTTGTAGGATTAATGATTAATACTAATTGATTTAACTCTTCAATAATTGATTTCTTTGCAAAATTAGATAAAGTGGTTTTACTGGGTCAGCAATATTTATCCTTAAAGGTACATCCTGTTAGGAAATCCTGTCATTGTTCGTACTCAAAATGCAGAAATTGAAGCAAGCAAGGATCGATCCATCGAATAGAAATATCTTGAGGAAGCGCAATGTTGATAAGATAAGATAACGATAAAAGTTACTTCGAAAACAGACTCAGCTTTTCGTAGAATTGCCTAGGACAATCCTTTGTCGGTGATGCACGTAACAATAACCACAAGATAACTCTTACAGTGTCAAATGATAACGATAAAATGTTCATCATCCAGAACATTATTTAACAACTTTGCACAACTTTTGCGAAATCAATAAAACGGATAAAAGGTAGACAGTAAAGTGGAGTAGTATCTAATTTTCCATACAAATAAACACAGAAATTAAATATCCCATTAAAATAGTATTTTTCAGTCATCGATGACTTCCATGACACTTTCTTTGTGTTCCATAATCTTACTTGTCTTTTTCTTATAAAAAAGAGGAGATTTCTTATTGGAAATGGCGTTCGAAAAAGAAAATAACTTCTATAAATATCGAAACTATTTATTTACAAAATTGAAAACATATAGTTAAACAGTGCGATAATCAATCCATCTAATTTTGAATTCATCACATAGAAATACTTTGCAAATATCTACCTAAAATCTGATTGATGTTCATTCTCAAAAATAAAACCGAAAGTCTTCAGTTACCTAAAATATTATCAATTTATATAAAAATCCTTTAATACCATTCGCATAAAATAAAACACTGACTTTCTATTCTCCACTCTCTCTCTATTTATTTTCGGAGATTCGGGTACATTCGATTTTCCGTAAAATAACCCTCTAAATTCGGAATACCATGAAATCCAATGTACGATAACGCCAATATCGTGGTTCATCGTTCATCCCGTAATATCGAAGTTGGGTGACAAGGCCTCGTGGAAAACCTACGCGTGCTCTCCCACGTGTGAACCAACTCGAACAGACATCTCGACGAGAAGGCGGTTTATTACACCATCAAAAGTCTAGGGGAAAAAATGTAGAGAAAAAAAAATTTTAATAATTAATATTAAAGCGCATATATTAGGATTACCGAAAAGTAATCAAAAATTTTTTTTGCTAGCGAAAAACATATATTTATTAAAGAAATCTTAAATACTAACGAAAAAAATCATTTCCATAATTTTCTAACACTTTTTGTGAGCGCAAAGGTAGTTGTTCCATTCCCTTTTTAAAAAGGTCCTTCGATTTTTTGTAGAAAAACCTTTCCAATTGCATTTTCATTTCTCCAATTTTGATTACTTTACGGTAGGTACTCCTAATAATATTGTAACAGTCACATCATATTAAATGATCATAGTACATCGTTTCTTTTTGCTGTTTAACACTAGAACTACCAAACCAGTCAAAATGACTGGTACACAATTTTTTCAAGAAATTCTCCAAGTTTACATAAAAGTCATAGAATAAATATTCCACGTCTATATCAATAAACATAAATCACCCAATCGATCAAATTTTCCGCCGCTTGATTCCCCCTTTTTCAAAGTACTTATTTAATTTATTAAAACATGTTGGATTTGACGCCGGTAGTTCTAGTGTTGAACGTTTCGATAATATTGCACGCACCGTGAATCTAAACAATAATGTTTCATTTAAAGCACAATAGGGTCACTCGATATCGTACATACTATAAACGGTGTATTATAGGCCTATCACAACCAGCATAATATTAAAGGCTCGTTACGAAAGAATAGATTGCGACCTTTAAGAAACAATGCTGTGTGAAAAGAACAAAGAGAATTCTTTATACGCGCTGTGAAGAAAGACAGTATATTTACCAGATGACATATGGAAATTCCATGCGATTATGTCGACATATTTGCGGGTATCCACGAGATACCATAAGCGATTTCCATCATATCGAGAAAGGATTTACGTAAAATCATTGTTTTATCAACATTGAATTTCTCACCGTGTCGAATTACATTTCGCACTTCGAAGTAATACTTTATTAAGAAAATGTACATGTGCTAATATTAATAGAGAATATTTATGATAATGTCAAATTATATGTAAAAAATCATAGTCACTCTTATTTTCAAAATAAGTAAAGTTTAACCCCTAGCTGTACAATAACGAGTGACACCCGTGACGTAGTAAATTGGATAGAAAACTTTACACTTTTGCAAAACCTAGAAAATTGAAGATATCAGTGGGACAAGAAATAATTTTGTTTCTATAATATTAATATTATTTTAGTTATACAATACATTAAAAATCACTGATCAATTTTTATTTTACCATTTTAATTCTTAACCCGGCGTGTGTATACTGAATTTTAAGGGCACGGTGTGTACACTGGGCCTTTGAGGGAACAGTCGGGTTTACAAGGTTTTCTCGACTTCAGAAAAATCTGCAAAAATTCTGAGATACTTATTGGAGTGTCTGTTATGTGGCCCAGTAGTTGCTAAAGTCAGGAATTTAAAACTGTTATTTTTAAAAATGCAGAATGTTGAAAAATGTTAGAGAGAAATTTGAAGTACAAATTTTGACTGTTCCTTAAAAGACCCAGTATACACACGCCGGTTTAATTATCGCAGAAGACGGCACAAAAGAAATCGTACGGTAAGGGATGAAAACATACAATAAGTACCTCCATACATTGCTAATTAAAAAAGAATGAAAGTAAACATCTTACTAATCTTTTTAGGAAAATTTATTCTTCCTAAAATTTTAAAAATCTATTCAGAAATTCTACCTATACAGATATCAATTTTTATAAATGATATCTTGATTATCAATACGTATGTATATTGGTATCGATTTAAAGACGTGTTTTCCGTTTCCTCCTACGTCCACAGAAATGGTACAACGTGGGTGAACGTGCTGACTTATACTACTCGATCTAACTGTTTGCATACTTACAAAACAGTATATTACTATCACGGTAATTGAACTGTGCGCGTTTTTTTTGTCTGGTATCTTTAGAAACTCGTGCCGATGCAAGAAGCAATTTTCATGCGGAAAATTAATAAGAGCAATTTTCAACGGCACTATAAACGATTCACATAAATCGAAGAAATTGAAGGTTACACTTGGTAAGAGGTTTATGCAAAAAAAAATCATCGCCAACGCTTTAACAATTTATTCAAACGATACTAATTTGCATCTAACAAGATATCACAGCAGAAATACGGAATGCGATAATTTCATTAGCGATTTCGTAAAAGGAAGTCCGAGATTATTTTCCGCAAATATTTGGTGCGAGTACTAAATGAATCTTGTTACATGTGCTTTCTATTTCAATTATTTGCTGGAGCTTTTAGAATATATGACATAATTTTCCTTAAATTTATTTTGCGAATTCTAAAAAGAGTCACATAAAACTGAATATTATATTATGAATATAAAATTGAATATTACGTTGAAATTATTTAAAGAAAAATTTAATAATTTTAGTTAAGCCAAAACTCAGCATTACAGCCAAGTAATAGACTTGACCGAAAATCTATAGATTTTAACATTAGTATAATTAAATCTAGTTAAATCTAGTATATTTAAATATATTAAATAAGTACTTTGGAAAAAAATGTTTAATAATGAAAAAAAGAAAAAGACTTAAATATTCTTATATTATAATGTAAATGTGAAATATTTACTGTACAGCTTTTATATCGACCTGGAAAAAAATTAAAAATAGTAAGAATCCTTCAATTTGACGGCTGCCAAATATTTCAAAAATAGTTTTAGTTTTCCAAGAAAGATCAACTTCCTTATTGTACATAATCATTAAAGTCTTTAAGGTCATTGATTACACAACGAAAACAGGGAAGATGTAACGTTTATCGACGCTACTATTGCGTCGTGTTACTGTTTTCCTTAACAAATGCAAGATCTCGTAGATCCTGCCTGCATTTCTTATTAACTACTCCGTTAAGTCGGCTCAATTGAAAAGTGAAGTAGTGCACTCGGTAGAATTACAGGTTAATTATATTCTCCTATTTGATCTCGCCAAAGATCTCGTACATTCATGCACTGTAGTGCTGTTCATAAATTCTACACTGAATAACGTTGAGGCGTTGCTTTTCCGCGCTGTCTAATGGATTCGATAAACGTTCGCTTGATAACAGAAAGAGGTGGAAACTTAGATTTATAGCTGGATTCTCTGCTTATGTTAGTATTGTTACAGTTATGTTACAATTACACTGAATTTCTCAACGAATTTAAGTCCCCTTTTAAGTAAATATGATTTGAAGTTACAAAATAATTTGGAGATTTATAGAAGTTAAATTAGAATTATTGATCCTTTCTGTACTTTTGTTAGATTCTAACATGAATTCGAAACTTGTGACAATTTCATTTAAATTTTTAGCAATTTTCAGCCAATTTCATGAACTTGATAAAGACTTTAATGAGTTCGTCATGGTGATATTTTTCTTTCACGAGTTACGTAGATTTAGTCTCATATATAGTAATAATAATTGTATTTTTTAAAACATAGAATTCAATAGTGGAGATAGTGAAATTATAATATTATTTGTTGCAAATAATTGTAAATGGAAAATACTGCCTTATCAGTTTACCACTGCTGTAATTATACTTTTAAATATTCGTATATATTTTTAGTATTTTTAATATCACATTTATTTTATAAATGCATTGAGTTTTTACAATCCACTAACTTAGTCGCATATTACACAAAATGCATTTACGAGCAATTCTGCAAATAAACAGCACCAAGAAAATGCACGTGTAACACGTCGAGACTGACAGAGAGACATTCTGATAATTTAACGTTCACAGAAGTGTATAGTCGTGAATTACCGTGGAACTTATCTCCGTTTAATGCGTAAGAATAAAACGTGATTTCCATTAACGCGTAAATGAATATCCAATATCACACCGCGTCATGATTTATTCCGACTTTACATGCACGTGGAATGCAAAGCCATGCGCTCCCGTGCATACAATATGTGCTTACCTGGAAAGTGCGATCTTACCTGAGATATAATAAATACTGCTTCAATCTTGCTTCCTTGCCACCGATCAATTTGCTTCGAACCAACCTTCTTTTACATTGTACGAACCTCTGTAACGGAACTTGTAGTGTCCTCCTTCTACTTCTACTAGAAACTTGCAATTTTTTATACTCGATTTTTCACCAGAATTATCGTAACTTTGATGCACCTTGTCTTCTTCCATTTTTGGACTTCTTGGGTTGCAACTGTTATGGCTATTTTTCATTGTATCATTTCGTCTATGACTCATTGTTTTAGGTAGATTTCTAATGCCCGTGATTATGGAGCATAAATTGATAATTTAAAGAATTTTTGTAGAGATAATGAAAAATATTCATGTAGAATTATTAATTGATAATTCAAAGCTTTATTTTCACTGATATCAGAGCCTCTCATTTACTGGTTCAAGGGGTTCTGAACCATCAAGATTGAGATATCACATAGAAAAAATTTCCCATTGAGGATTTGAACTCCTGCTTACTGACTAATAGTCCCAGTCTCTATTTATATTTACCCCATAGCCTTAGACTTACCCTTTCAAGGGGTTCCAATCCATTAAGTTTGTCATATCACATAGAGAAAATTTCCCATTGAGAATTAAATCTCGGTTTCGTTGATTGATAGTTTGAATCTTTATCTTGATATACTCCATAGCCTCGGATTTATTTTTTAAGGGGTTCCAATTTATCAAGGTTGTGTTATCACATAGAAAAAATTTCCCATGGTGGATTTGAACACGTGCTTACTGATTGATAGTCCAAACCTTTATTTCCATAATCACTGGAACCCCTTCTTGATAGAGTTTTTTTATTTCTCCACTGATATCTTTTATTAAACCTCTACGAGGAACGGTAGTCTTTTGTTAAATGCAAAGACAATTTAGATAAACGCGCAAACGTTTTTATTTTTCTGCACGGTACGTTTCCATTTCGCGATGGAAATGCACACTTCCGTGTTATGACGACATAAACGGAATATTATTATCGCTGACGCGACGAGGATTATTCGTTGGTCGTTTTCGGGCGTTGTTAATGAGGGAATAATTATCAGTGTTAACGTCTCTAACTGCGACGAGCCTGTAGTTGAGAATAATTAGAAAAAAACGTCAGCATTTAATAGAAATGGAAAAAAATGATTTCATATTGTGAACCGTGAAAACTTTTGCGGAAGAGAAAATTGTTTTGAAATTCTTCAGATTTTTAAATACTCAATGCAAATGTTGAATGAAATATTTTTATCTACATCGTTACTATTCTTTCTCAGTATTTTTACTAAACATTGATAAAATGTAAGAGTTGTTATATCGCATGCAATATTTGCAATAATCTTAAATAGAAAATTGAATTAAAATGTCTGCAAATATAATAATTTGTCAGTGTTCTAAAAGAATTATTAGTATCTATAACAAACCGTTAATGAATCTGTTAAAGTCAGTGAGAGTCTATAAAAATCCTTTATTTACAAGAAAACACGACAATCTTTCCTAACAATAAAACACGTAACATCATTTTGAAATCTTATACAACGTCCAAATCTATTGCGATAATATTTAGAAACTTATTAAAAATACAAGCTTACAAATTAGTACCCCAATAAATCCTAAAAATATCTTTCAATAAAAAACGCTTCCCGTCTCACTAACAAAGTGACAAGTTAAAAATACAATATAAAAATATCATCGCCACATTCTTGTTACATAACGTCCAATTATTATTAGCCATCGTCTACAACATATTTCTAAAGTTACTTCATTTAAGCAGAAAGATAGAAAAAAGACCGACGACCGATTTCAGAGGAGTCATTCAAGCGTTGTTGCGCGATGACAATGAGCTTATTTAACCATGATATTATTAATTATGAGTACCTTTGAAAGGTTCTTTATTCCGTACTTGCATACGCAGCTGCACTCTTTGTTCCCACGCATTATAACGTGCAGATTACGTGGGTGTACAAAGAATCAGGGCTGCTTCTATAATAGCAAAGAGGGGGTGCTAACAAGGGTGCTGACTTCCGTTACCGTGAGTGTTGTACGAAGGCATCCAATGGGGATTATGTAGAGATACATATACACTGTGCTTTATGTATTCTGTTTTATTACAACAATACACCAATGTACTGCTAATTACAATTAGTCTTTATCTATTGTCCATTTGGTATGGTTCTGTTTAGAAATTGTTTTCAAGCATTATAGTTTTGGGGTTGATTATCTACTCGGGGACAATAGATGGTAAAATGTGTTGCGCTCTATGTCTGAATTGTTTTACGAAATAACAGCGCGAGTTGAAATATTGAACCCCATTTGAACATTTTACTTCCCAACAGGTCGAATTCAGGGGATGAAGGTCTTGGTGATAGCTAAATAGGACTTCCATTTTATTGGGAAGGAGTTACAGGTTTAAATTAGAAGTTTTAGTATTGAAAAGTATCATATTAGCTTCAAATAGGAGTAAATACCATGAAAATAGGTTCAATATTTCGACTCGGGAGTTTTTTTTTGGTATTAACCCTTTGCGGACGGAAGCATTTTTGAATATCGAGAAACAATCAATTATTTAGCGATGGAAAAACACTTTTTCATCGGAAAGACAGTCTGTTAATGTATACAAGTTGAAATTTACTCTTTAAAATAAGCTTTTAACGATTATATTTTAATTTTTCAACTCTAACCGTTTATATATGCACCGACAAACTATAACCAATTTTTTTCTCAGGGCGAATATATGCGCCCGTCGTCCTCAAAGGGTTAATAGTTTCATATATCGTTTACTAATTTCTGGTAACGATTTTTAATAGAATGAAATTTCAAATGGTGTTTCATTAAGATTTTTGGAATATAGAAATGATTTTCCAAAGTAGAATGTAAGGATACTGCGAATTTTTAATTAACGTTATTTGGTAGTGTTTTCTAAATTGTTGGTATGGTATTAATTATAGTTCTCATCAATGTAACGTAATTATAACACGAAGATTATTTCATCTTCATTTCAATTTTACAAATTGCATTATCTTAACCATTTTCATTTGCAAGTTTTACAATTTATTAGCACGAATTTCGTTTTCGCAATTACACCCGACACATGCACCTTCTGAAATGCATTTCACAGTTCATTTCTTATCGTCTTTCAGTGCATGCAGCAACGAAGAATGCCATAATGACATCCTTTAAAAGCACAATGAGATATTACTTCTTGATTGTGATAACTCCTCGCTGATTTCTCCTCGTACTGCCATTAATTACCAATGTTCCGTCTGTAAAAGTAACTCGATATCTGCGATCTCATTTGCTCTGACATCTCGTACGATGACTCGATGCACAAAACTGCAATCATCAATATCGCTCTGCACTCGTTGCATCGTATCTTCGGTATCAAAATGCACGTAGAATATATGTAATACACGTACATTACACTATATACGATTGCACATATATTTGTTCCATAGAAACGTCTGTAGGTGCTATCTTGTAATCGAAAATAATTAATTTCGATATCGATACAGTGCCGTGGAGATACTAGTAGCTTTATCAGGTTAAAATTTCACTTGGTCTTAATCTGTGAGAATCAATTTTCAAGAACAACGTAGCTGTTTTATAATTATTGTTTACCATTACGTCTTAATTTTATGTTTGTTTCCACCCAATCCGTCATTCATAGATTGTAAAAAAATTTTATGTTATTACTAATTTTCACCCATAGAAACTTAATAATTAAGGGAACAGTTCTTAACACGAATACCCTGGGGGTCACTGACAACGGGCGTTGTTAAATTCAATAAAAGTTCATATGACTTTAAAATTGTAATATTTATAAATTTTCTTACACACTAAATATTTAACCCTTTCGTGACGGTATTCAAAAAATTGTTTAAAAAGACAGTTTGTATAATAATTTTAATGTGTGGTATATGTTAAGATAAAAATCATAAATAAAATAATTTAAAAAAATAGGGGGACAGCTGGGGAGACTGGTAAACCATTGTACCATCCGTACTTTTTGTTGGTACATATTTGTACCAACAGTCCTATAAAACCATACAATTCAGCAAATTATGAATTTGTTTTATTGTACACTTCAAAAGATATATACAATTTATGATACAGTTTGATAAAGCCTAAAACAATTTTTGCATAAAGGTATATCGCATTGCTTTTATACATAAAGATAACTTTTCAGATATTTTTAAACTTATGTGGTACCTATGTGTACCAACCGTACCGAAAGGGTTAAATATTAACATCAAAATGACTACAAATCTATTTCTGTCTTTAAAGTTTTTGCCTCGTAAAGTCCTAACATTAATAGAAAAATAAAATCAAATTGTTCCCAGTATTTAGGTTGACAAAATATTGTCAACCTAAATACTGGGAACAATTTGATTTTATTTAAAACAAGGTTGAAATATAAAAATATACATTAATAGAAAAAGATTTACTTCATTACAAAATAATGGAACATGTTAAATAAATTTCTCTAATGTCAACAAATAAAGGTATAATTTCAAGACAAAACTCATCATCATCGTTCTATCAGTACAGTCCTTACAACAATTCAATTCAACCACAATTACATTACAACATACCGTATTACATCCTGTGCTAATTCTCACCCCATCCAAACTCTACCTACACCCCCATTTCTCAATATCATCCACCTAAAAATATTTCCCCCCAAAACTAATGAATTCCCAAAGCCAGCATGTAACATTCAACACCCCTTCACAAGACTCATACTCTCCAATTTCTCGTACGCCCACTAAAGTCGCTAGGAAATAGATAATACCAAAGAAAAAATGTATTACATTAAAATTTCCGTACCAGTCGAAGACAAGACCAGTCTCGTCATTTTTTGATTGCACTGTATATCAGACATCCACGAGGCAAACTGCTCTGACCGCGGAGAGTAGTCTGTACCGGGCAGGCACCTTTCTATCCTTGTGGGAGCCTGCGAACAGGAGTTACCGGTTGGAATGCCACCGTGCTCACGTTCATAAGCCATGCTCGGCTAGGTGTTCCCTCGGTTTATACCACCGCCACGCGACATACGTGCGAGCTCACATGCCGCCACACATGCCGGCATATGCAGAAGCGAGCGGATCGTGCGCGAGCACACGAGCCGGCTCGGCTTTCGATTAAATAACGATCGTGCGTAAACGATACGCGCCAACGAGTCCGTCCTGTGTGTGCCTTGTCCAGTCCGTTCCTCTCTGTTTCTCTTCCTTTTTCTCATTCCTCTTGTTTCTTCGATCTCCTTTTGCCTCGTGCCGGTATTATGTCTGTTCTTTTCCTTTCTTGCGGCTGTCTATCATTTTTTACGCTCTTCCGTTCATTCCTCCGATCTCATCTCGTTTCTCGCCATGTCTCCTTTCACTTGGTGCACGTTTATCTCTTTCTCTACCCTTTGCATTCCTTTTGACTCGTTTCTACATCGATACAAGTGGCTTTTCTGTTGGTTTGTCGATCCTTGCATTATGTCTTTCTTTCTTATCTAATGATTTTTTAGAATTTCTTATTCTTTTCTTCACTCATTCAGTCGTTCAGGTTTTCCCTTGTTTTCTATGTACTTTTTCTAACTCGGGATGTTTCCGTTGCACGGTCACATAGCAACCCCTTCTTTCTGGTTTTTAGCGATGGCTTGGATACGACGTGGGGTTTTTATATTGTATGATGAAGTTTGGAGGTTTAATTATGAAATTTTATTGAAAATGGGGTACTGGAGGTTTTGTTGGGGTTTATGTGTTGTTGGGGGGTGAATTATATGTTTGTTTGCTTTAGGCTTTTTTGAATTCTATTTCTATGGTCATTTTGGTTAGATACTGATTTAGGGGAATTCCGAACCACTGCAGTTTTGATAATAGATAGCGAAAATTCCTAGAGGTGGAGGAGAATTTGAATTTCGAGCCCATTAACTGGGGGTTCTAACTTTTTCTCTGCACCCTCCATGCTCGATGTACCCTAGAACCGACTGTTTTAACACTAGATTTACCAAGCCAGTCAAAATGACTGGTACACAATTTTTTAAAAATTCTTCGGGTTTATGAGAGAGCCATAGAATAAATATTCTTCGTCCATCGTATAAAACATAAATTACCAAATCTATCATCTTTTCCACGTCTTAATTTTCTCTGCTTTAAGGTACATATTTAACATATTTAAATATAATAGATTTCACGCTGGTAAATCTAGTGTTAAATGGGTTTCGAATAACTAAGGCTTTGATATCACCTAGCAAAAATTTTCCAGAGGTGGAAGGGAGTTTGAATTTCGATACTGATCGAGTGTTCAAACCCTTATCACCATAACCACCGTAGCTTCTGCTGCACTGCAGATGGATGAGGGAGGACTTGGACCCTCTATGGTCTGATCTGTAACGCTATTATCTTCTCACCTAACTTCAATGAAAGTACAGAAACAAACAAGAAACAGCGAGTACATTTTCATCCCATCGCTAGTCTTCTTTCTTCCTTCTCTCTTGCTCATTGACCTCCTGTTTCCTTGTCAAGATTCACATGTGTTAGTGAGGTTGCTCGCCTTGCGCGACCTCGCCACGTCACGCTCGCATTTAATTCGCGGTATAGCGGGCTTGCTGTCGCCTCAGGTAATTAAGGACGCTGAGTAAGTTTCTGTATCAAAGAAATTGATATATTATTGAAATATCAAGCAGTTTTTTTTCGATCTGTTTTTTATTTTTTTTTATTTGCAACAAACAACACTCATTGGTTTGTCGGTGTCACGTCGTACAGGTACTACATGTATACCTTATCGAGCGTAAATCGCTAATTGCATCAATCGCTCGTCGGTTTCTTTGAATTAAAGTATCACACGTTCGGAGAATCTGTCGTAAACAGGCTTTTTCGAAGAGATCCTGGAAGTGCTTCATAGTTTATTGGATTAAGAGTATTTTTCTTTATTCTTATTATGTAAATCCGTATTTTTCCCTGGCAGTATTAATCGTTCATAGTATTACAAATGTAATTCTATCAATCTTTTTTCTTTAAATCGCTGTTATCAGGCGAAATGTCAAATTTGAAAGTTTCCACACATGAAATTTGATTTCAATGTCGAAGTGGTGAGGATAATCAGATAATTTATTAGAAATCTAAGGTTAATGGTGGTGTGTGCATAAATTAATAAGTCGTCGTTGCGATAATTCCGCGCATTTATATACCATTCAGGAAGTTCACAGTTGGATAAACAGAAGAATAATGACTAACAGTTAACGGGGAAATATTACTAATTTATAATAGTTTTAAAGCTATTACGAACGCTCTGCCAGTCGGAAATTTTCTCCTACGATTAACCCTCGCTGATTCTATGCAATAAATAAATTACGAGAATTTATTGATACGATGGACAAGTTACGGAGAGTAAGTGATGTAGAGTTCAACAGTTTTTGAATTAAATTATCACTTACAATTAGTCACATATAACGATAACCAATTAAAACAGATTTGAGAAGAAATGGTACAAAAGTAGAAATAATTCATTGTCAGCACGATAAACTACACTCTTTACCGATTAAAACGGCGTAAATAACATCCTCGTACGATAACCAGAAGCCAAGATACGAATTTTCAAAGTTAGGTTATTCAGTGTGTGGCAGTATCGAAAGAATATTATATTTTAAATATATTTGAATTTCCCACCGCTTCGCGCGCTGGCTCGTGGCACTCTTTCGAAGTAGTGGCGCCGCAGTCGTGTTCGAAAATTTGTATCGCTTGGCTGTGGACCGAGTGCTCCTGCATTTAATTCATTTTTTGGTAAGAAATTTTCAACGTTCGAGTCCGAATTCTGCTCACAGTTGCGTATTAGTTTATTATGCGTCCGATTATTACATTATTTCGTCGATTTCTTCATTTTTTAGGTCGAGAGGACGTAAAATATTGGTGCAGCTCTTCTCTCTCGCCGACCGGGATGCTGCTGCGATTCATTATCGAATATATCGGAATAGGTGAATTCTATTTTCGTTCTCATCATCACGAATCGAACTATGTTAGCAGTTTTATCGAGTTCAATGATGCAAAAGTAGAGTCAACATAAAATTCGAATATTGCTTTTGCGATGGTCGGATTTGCCTTCGATATTGCATACTTTCCATCTTATTTATTGTCGTCATGGCGACTGCGCGAAGGGTGCGCGCGCATTCACTTGTTGCCGGAAAGGTAAGCCGGCGGCCATGTTAAAAAGTTCCCTTCGTTCGACCGCGAAAACTTGTGCTCCTGCATTTGGTTTACTTTTCGTTAGAAAATTGAAAGAACCAGTGCTCGAATTGTACTCCCAGTAAGTCGTTATTGCTTGTGCGCAACTATATAATACTGACTCTTGAAATTCTTCTCTTTTTCATGACAAAAAGAAGAATAACCGTGACCAAGCTTGACGACTTGACAACCTGCTACTTGCTGCTGCAACGTATTTTTCGGTATTTTGGAATATGTGAGTATTATTTCTTCAATTCGTTGACAGATCACATAGAATTCATGACGTATAGCGAATGTGAACAATGAAATACATAACACTGATGATGACAATACGTTGTTTACTTTTGAGGTTAACCAAATAATATTTCAGAGATACGCTTGACTTTAAAATGAGTATAAGTATGAAAAATTAGTTGCTTCTTTTTCTGGCCTTCTACTTTTCCACCCTTTCTTCCTCCCCATCTTTACCACTTTTATTTTCAGCAAATATTGGCCGCGCGCAATGCGGTCTTAGAGCCAGTGTTAATTACGTATTAGCTATTATTCTAGTTTTGTTTGTACAGAGCACCCGTCTCTGTTATAACCTCAAAGTTTATCGTTAGCGCTTATTAGAGGGCACCGATGCCCATGAATTTCATAGCGGGAGTAAAGCCAGTGTTTGCATCGAAATTAAAGAGATAGGAAATTTATTCCAGAGCATCGTGGCTCTTACTGCAATATTTTTATCGCGAGGAAAGTAGATTCACTTTATCCGTCGGTTAAGAAGAAAGCGGCCGCGTTTTTGTTACCTTTTTTTTCGTCACGGTATTAGAGTCATCAAGATTCCTGTTGGCAGATGTACCATCACCGGAACAACGAATTTCGTTTAGTAAGTTGAATCTTTCAAAATATATGGCCTTTGTATTTTTTTCAACAATTACATTAGGACAATCGGTTTCAATGCAAAGTTTTGTCTCCTTTTAGAGCTTACCTGATGATCAGACCTCTACCTGATGACCACTACACGTCCAGTTGACTGATGACCTCTGTGTGACGCTTGTCTGGCTTGGAGGGACATCTCTGCGATTATTTTCTGCGATCGGTGAGTCGCATGCATTTAAATTCCTCTGGGACCCCGGTTCATGCCGTAGGACGAGTGGTCCGAATCGGCAAGGGCGACTGGTTGTATTATTTTTTTGCGAGCACCGTGACCATGGGTTCGATAAATAGTATCTTACTCATGTATAACTGTATATTTAGGGTATCTATTAGCTCAGGATAGGTCTTCTTGCGCGTCGCGATTGCTCCATGAATGAATGAATGTACATGAACGATAGGCTCGAGTCGCGAATGAATTCTGTGAAATTAACTTTGCGCGAGTAGATTCTGAAGACGGATCAACGATCTGACTTCGTATTTTTTATTATATTTGCTCGAACCATCGCGCCATGACAATTGCAACGCACGAGTGAGTGCTGCTTAACGTCTTTTTCCGGTTTCCGTTGATTTAAAGAACCGCAAAACTTTTTCATCTATAATGCGCAAGAAGACACTTCGCGACGGGCAGATTCTAGAATCGAAGTATCAATTTGCAAAGTTCCTTCTACATTTCTCTAACCATTTACTTCGATGGCAGAATCTACCGAGGATAAAGCATGCTATAAGTATACTAATTTGATGTAAATATTTTCAATACAAAGTTCAATATAATGTTCATTTTAAAATTCAATATGATATTCAATTTAACGTAAAATATTTGATCTTTGAAGATATTATAAATAATCTTAGTAGAGTCTTTGTTTAAATTGCCAATTCACTTTCAATATTGATATATATCTTATTTGAATAATGAAATATTTCTGAGAAAGAAAGATAGATCGTTCGATATCACTGATTAATTATTTTTCGAGCTCAGGATTTTCAGCACTAATATGGTGAGCCTTAGCTTCTGCTCGAGCTTTTCAGCTCCGACATATTTGCGTGCCCAGGTGCTACGTTGATAAGTCTGAGCGGCGAGCTGAGCCCTGGTAGGACTAATCATTTTTAGCGACTGACAATGTCAAGGCGAGTCGTGCACGACGTAATTTCCACGTTTGTGTGTTTGGTTAGGCCGTGGATCTTGCGTCGTATTTGAAACTCATAAAAACGAACAATAATTTGCCGTTCGTTCCGTTCGAATCCATTCTGTTGAAGGAACTCTCCGCGATTATAAATTAAACTCGGTTTCACCTGCTAAATAAATTAACGCATATGGTATTTCATGTTAAATTTCAAAGTAAAATCCAATTCTACATGTATTATCAACACGAGCCATATGCGTTACCGTTTTTCTTAAAAAAACTGCCAATTGTCTCGCGCGACGTATCAAACATATACAGTAACATGGTTCCCTTGTTCGCGACGTAGACGATAAATTCAATTTAGAAATTACGCAATGTCCGCTTTGCTTGTCAGTCGATTTCAGGAAATGGTACGTAAACTTAGAGAGTGAAAGTTGAGTACAGAGTTCGGGTGTCGGAGTCATCCCGGGGTGGCTCTCCAGTGTAGGCCCTTGCGCCCGGGCTCTTGAATGATGATCGTGAGTGAATGTTTTGTGATGCTGAAGTCGCGATTTGCCATTTTAAATATAGGTGATAGGTAGGTAGGTAGCATACCATCTCGACTGAGTGTCTGTGTTTCCCTAAGTTAAGTAGGTAGGGCCAGGAGGTGAGACTATCACAATCGCGCGCGAGTAGGGTGAGACGTCTGCTCCTGGGGCTAATCGTGGTCGAACGGATCTAGATCTCGTTCGGTCTCGATTCTTAGTTTTAGTGTTTCAGCTTGCTCGAATATCATGCCCAAATTGGAAGCAACGCGAGCACTGGTGCAGGCACGAGGAGCGATTTCTGAAATCGCTGCTCGTCCTCGCATCGCTCGCTTCGTTTTCTCGCGGAAGCTCCTCGGGGTAACTTATAATTGTACACGTGCTGGCGAGATATTTGAGCAACGTTCCTGGGGCAGGAGCCCGAAAAAAGAAGAGGCATCCGCCGAAGAGACCCCGAACAAACTGTCGCAAGAAGGGGTCACAACGAATGGTTGACCATTTTCGAACTCTCGGGTTCTAGAATGGGGCGCCATTATTTTTTACTTTCTACATTTTGTCACTGTGCTCGCTTAGTATATGTAGTAGTAGTTAGTAGTTAGTAAATCGCGATTTTGTTCGTATTAGCTCCCGCGAAATTAGCGTTGCGAACAAAAGTAAGCGCGCTGAATTTTTTTATTAGATTCACCAAAGTAACTTTTCGAGGTTGCACAATTTGTGCCCGGGATTTTGCTCGGTTTAGGTTTTCACTTAACATAGAGTCTCGAAGCTATCGACCTTTGAGAAGCGTCGTCGCGATTTTTTTCTATTTGAATTTAAAGTAGCGTTGCGACAAAAGAAATAGCACCGGAAATTGGTGCACGGGTTTGCTACGCATTAGGTTTATAAAATGTAGAGTTGCGAGATTAATGGCATCCGAGGTGGATGTGCGGGAGTTTGTTGCAACAACGACTAGTAAAAGTAGCGTTGCGTCATTAGAAGAAGCACCATAGGGTGCACGGGTTTTGCTCGTATCAGGACTCTAGGTAAAGTAGCGTTGCGGAGCAAAGAGCACCTCAAACTGGTGCGCGGGAGTTTGCCAAAATCAGGGATTTTCAGGATTCACCTTTGTTTAGTTTTCGCGATATTAGCGTTGCGATAAGAAATTATAAACGGGTTTTTTTTTGCTCGGTACTCGGTGAATTAGAGTTACGAATAATTCTGTCGCGTAGACGACACTGGTACCTAATGAAGTACCGGACTTGGTATCCTGGAGTCACAAAAGGACGACTCCGCTCCAAAGGGCTGTAATGCCTGCACCCTTTTTCCGCGAATTAGATTTGCGACCACTGAACCCCGCGATTTGTTCGCGAATTCGATTAATTAGAGTTGCTGGACAAAATAGCGCCCACAGTGGCTGCTCGGGATTTTTCTTGCGAACTCGACAAAGCAGAGATGTGGTACACAATAGCGCCTATAGTGGCTGCACGGGATTTTTCTTGTAAATTCTCCAAAGTAAAATTGCGGTACAGAATAGCGCCCACTGTGGCTGCTCGGGATTTTTCTCGCAAACTCGCCATAGTAGATTTCGGTACACAATAGCGCCTATAGTGGCTGCACGGGATTTTTTTCGTACATTCTCCAAAGTAGAATTGTGGTACAGAATAGCGCCTATAGTGGCTGCTCGGAATTCTTCTCACAAATTTGTCAAAGTAGAGTTGAGATAGACAATAGCGCCCACAGTGGCTGCCCGGAATTTTTTTTCTCGTATTTGGTTGATTCAATTTACGGGACACCATAGCGCCCACAGTGGCTGCTCGGGATGTTTCCTGCGAATTCGCAGAAGTAGAGTTGCTATAGACAATAGCGCCCACAGTGGCTGCTCGGGATTTTTGTCGAAAGATCTACACGGGACTTTCCTCGCTGTAAACCTTTTTTCTTTTATGTTCTTTTATACTGTCAAATTTTTTCAGCTGCCTCCTTGATCCCTTATTCTTTATTATATTGAATGTAATTTCATGAAAGTCAAGCATTTCTGTGCAGCTTTATTATTGCAAAATTTACTATTGAATATTATAGAAAGTTTAGAAATAAAGTTATGAATGTCTTTTTATCACTTATCACAGGTTGATAGAATAGCTTTGTTCCAATGAAATTTGAGATGTTCACAAAGTATTATTATACATTTGCGGAAAAAAATTAAAAATGGTATCATAAAACATTATTTTTCAACTATATACTGTTGTTTATCGTCCTCAGTGTTATTGATTTCCTTAAAAGCATTACAATTTAGCAACTTTAACTTTATTTGATTTTTAAATTAATTGAACATAATGGTTAAAGTTAGTCGGTAAATTTCGATTACGCATGCAACTCTTCTGTTTTTCCTTTTTTTTGACAAAATTAATGAGAGTCTGTTGTAGATTGAAGAAATACACTCACAGATATTTGGAAAGTTGATAGAAGATGATTTTTATGATTGTGGCCACGGAAATTGATACCGTCGTTTTATTAAAATCAAAATCGAATCATGGATATTTATTGGAAATTAAATGAGTCATTTGCACGGAAATTAAGAGACACGGATATCTGAAGACTTTGAAGGAGGCCACAGTGTCACATAATTTGAGTAACACATACTTTCTTTTTTGCAGGAACTACATGGATCAACCCAGTTCCGAAAGATGATTGATGGATATTTGTCTCTGATGTCTTTTGTTGGAAATTCTGCGACAGATTTCCTTATGTCATTATTGAGACTTTGGTCGCTTGTTTCCAAATTGTCAGGATGGTTGATAGTTTCAATGTATACGATTTTCGAACGTTCGTATCGTTTGTATTGTCCTCGAAGTTCGATTCCTGGAATAATTGTTGTTTGACTTCCTCTTCTGGTACTAACTGAATGTTTCCTTCCATTCTGTGACAAGCAGAATCCATTCCTCGTTCCTACTCAAATTGCTTACTTGCTGGTTTATCTATAAGGTGGCAGGCATCATTTTTTAAAGACATATTTGTCTTCAGTTAGACAGGCTTTCATTAAGTTTATTCCTTTTCTTTGGAGCTAAAATATCATTACAATTTTTACTCTGTTCGGATTTTCGGGTGGAAAACATATTATCATGGGAACTGGGGTGGTTAATGGGAATATATGACGATATGCTAAAATACCAAAATAGGAACACACGAAGATATGCCAAGAATACGAAAATGGAAATATACGAAGATATACCAAATATACCAAAATATACCAAAATGGTTTATGGAATTATGATGGATAAATTCGTCACAGAAAATTTCAAAATGCTAGCTGAAGAAAGAAGAATACATTCCAAATATATAAAGAGAAATTCCGCGATGCGAAATAGTATTTCAGACGATTGGACCACAGATTTTATATACAGATAAACAACTGTTTCCATATTAACAATCTGACTGAAATGCTAACTGAATTATCTAACTCTTAAATTTAGAATTAAGTCTCTGAATGTATGGAATGAATGTTGTGTGCTAGTCCTTAAGTATAGAATCGGTTGAGAAACTATCTCTGCCGGTGCGAGATGGATAATGAAAGTAAAGTAGATCAAGAAATTTCGTCTGGCACATTCTCCTATTCATTGCGTCGTTTAAACCTGTAAAAACAAGAGGAAAATGTGCTACACGAAAGACAAAATGTGATGGTGGATGGATGGCCATTTTTTTGGGTCCCAGTTGCAGCATCCTCCACGTGGTGGGACCTGGGTTGTTATTGCTCGCAATGATTTAAGCTCTCTAGTTTTATGACATTTTCCTCGCATTGAAAGCAATAACGAGCTAATTAGCTGTGAATCAAAGAAAATGTGAAAGTTTCCATAATTTTTTCCTCCATTCTCCATTTTAAACATATTGTTTTAAATGTCATAATCTTTGCATATAATATCTGGCAAGTCGAATAAAGGCATCACATAAAGTTAGTCTACTTCTATTCAAAATCTTCAAAGACTATATCCGAATGGTACTCTCAATTAGTCACTTAGTTTTTTTTCTATACTTCTGTTAATATGCACGGTCAATACTGGGGCGCATGCATGACCGTACTCTGCCTGACTTTGAAATCTCTCGAAGCAAAAATAATATTTCGTTAATTCTTTCAATTTTGAATTTATTTAATATGGTCAATACTCGGGTGCACGCATGACCGTACTCCGCCTGACTTTGAAATCTCTCGAAGCAAAAATAATATTTCGTTAATTCTTTCAATTTTGAATTTATTTAATATTTTCTCCATGAATTTTGATTAAGTTGCCGTTGAAATAGTGGCTCGTATTACATTCATAATTATTTAAATTATTTTTACGAAGGAATAATACATGTGACTTATATACTTTATATAGTGACTTCCTTACTTGACGGTTTTAGACCAAGTTGTTTTACAAAAAGCTCTGACACTCAAATGATTAATTTATCATCTAAAACAGTATATTCTAAATGAAATCGTTATAGCAGTTAGTAAAGACATTCTCTACATCGAAAGGTCTCTCTTTCTTTTTAAAATAACTGGATTCCAAGTTATTCACGATTTGACGTTACCTGATTTGAAAGATCTCGTGTAATGTACTGTGACTTTATTACATGAGATTGTATTTGTCGGAATTGTTCAGCTTTTTTCGTAAATAGCTATAGTTGGCAATAAAAGAGCATCGAGTGCGAGTAACATTCGTAAGAACATCCTGTTCGTAACAGCCTGTCATTTTCCCTCTTTGGAAACAGGAACAGATATAAATAATACTGTGCCAGCCACAACCATTTATGACTTACTAAACACGTAATATTACGTCAGTACTTGTTGATTGTGGCATACTTCAAGACGTAATATTACATCAGTTGTAATTAACAAAAGTTTCCTAAATGACGCGATATTACGTCAGTGGGAATCACCTGAATTTTACTAACAGACGTAATATTACCTATGTCAATAACAACTAATTGCATTTCACTAAAGAAATGGTACTCCATTAATGGATTAACTTTATAGCTAGAAAGAGAACATGTTATCACGTCTGTAATTATGACGTCTTAATTATTGAAAAACGTATTATTTCGTTGTAGGGAAACAGAGAGAACAATATAACACATAGTACTACGTCAGTAGTAATTAAATGCATTTCATTAAAAGACGTAACATTACCTCAGTAGCAACCAATTATAGCTTACTGTAGGACGTAAAATTACGTCAGCAGTTGCCAATGTAACAACTACAGCAGTAATAAAATAAATCTTAAAGTACTCAAATAAAACAACTTTCATTCTACATAACCACCATCAATTAAAATGCCAATCACGGTTCAGTTCAGTTCCTAAGGTCTATCGAGAATACGATATTTTTAAAGTATCTTCAGATGCAAAAAAATTTTCAGAGCTGTAAGAATTACTTTACAGCATGTCGCATAATTGCAATATGGTTTTTAATACAATACATTTAATGCACATTCATCTGTATTACATTTTTCACTTGCACTTTTTGCCTATTATTTAGCGGTGATCATTAGAGGTTTTAATCAATGAATCGTGATGCAACTAATATCAGCTATCAAGTGTCCTAGCTGTCTCTACCCTCTCGCTTCATTCAAACACAATGTCAGGCTTGCATAATGCAATCGGTTGGCATTATTCATCGCTCAATGTAATTAGGTTTACCGTAGGAATTCCAATACGACCACGACATAGTTTGCATGTCCCCAGAAGCAAGTAAACCTCAGGCACGATGCGTTTGTGAATTAGGACATTCTGCAGTAGGTGCAGTTTCCCTTCGGTTGGACGTCGGGAAAGGTCAGGCTTTTGAAAAATAATTTCAAAAATACCTAGCAAACCTACCAGGATTCCATGTAAAGCAGAAGCAAACATTGGTCTGGGTTGTGTTTGCCGCGTTACACGAATTGTAATGGTGTGCGAATACCATGGGATAGGATGTTTTATCGCTGGGTTTGAATTTTTAAGCTTTTAAGCTTCGACTTCTCTCGGATTAACTATCGATTTCTGTTCTGCTCGATAACTATTGAGTTTGAAATGTTATAATGATATATCGGTAGACTTATTTGAGATAATATAATTAGTTTTTCGTTAATTATGAAATTTGTTGTTTTTTAAATATTTGGTTAATATTAATGCAAATTTTCGGGTGTTTGATGTTTCAAAGCGAAATTAATTTTTGCATCGCGACTTTCAAACATAAAATACGGTGAAGACATAATGTATTGTTATTAGCGAATATTACTATATTTCTCGTTGCATATCAGTAATTAATGAAATTATGAGGAAAGCTAAATGTTAATTAATACTCTGCGTTAGTTTCGAAGCATTTAACAAATCTTAACAAATCTTTAATAAGTTAACTTTTGTGCGGCTTTTAAGAAATTGGAGGAAATGTCCATCGAAAAGTAGCATTACTAAATTTAGTCACCCGAAGTTATTAATTATTGAGTAAATTTGAAGTATTTTGCCAGAAACTTAATATTAAGAACCGCAAATACTGTTATCCTTGATAGAACACAATTTATTCATAGAATATAATGTTCGTTATAGTCGAAATGGCTGTTAAGTAATTATTTAAATTATTCTATTAATAACCTTCTCTTATCATGAGAAACTTATAGATACTATATCAATTTTTACCTTAGATAGAAATTAAATTTCAACTTGTCGCATTCCCTGTTCCTTCGTGATGAATACATGGTCGGTCTACATAACGTCTTCAACAAATCATAATTATTAGTGTACCTATTCTTTGCTGTAAATAATCAGAGCAAGAAGTAAATCCAATTACATTTTCCGGAAAATGAGCTTCTTATAACGTTTTAACTCAACCTTATTATATTTTTGTATCCATGATTACAATTTTTTTGGAAGAATATTTTCTCTTTTAATTATTATTGTACTTTATTTTATAATTACAATAATAATTTCCATTAATCATGGAAATTTGAGATCTTCCATCATTTATGTAATTTGTAAAACTCTATTTTAGTTTCACAATCGTACAATAAAGTATTTTCCTGGAATCTCAATTAAAAATTAAACATAATCTACACTTCATAAATGTATAGCGCACCAAAAATTATATTTTGTTACCGCAAAAAGATTCACGCGTTCAATTGAAGATATAATAAAAATTAATCTTTAAAATCTTAATTATATAGAATAATTTGAAAATAGTGGAAATCGTTACAAATACGTAGATAAATATTTAATAGCTGAAATATATTATTTCTTCCAATACCCTCAAACACATTTCACTCTTCAGCTTTACATCCAAACTTTTTCACCCCTTTCAGTCCATACCCTCGACAATATGTAGGTCGCATCAATATTCTGTCATTACACCTTAAAAATCCCATTCGTAACTCTACAGAAACTATTCAGGATCATTCGATTTTCCACGTCTTATTTCCAGCACCCTCAGTTTCCAAGCATCATCCCTTAAATATTCCACAATGATTGATCGATGATTATCATCAACAGTTATCACGTCGTTTCTTCAACCCCCACGTAAACCTCAACGTCAATCTCTAACTCCTCTGGGTATCAGTGACAATTATTTCATGAAAATGGGATTTTGACGAAAAATTCAAGCACCCCAGTAATAGGATAACAGACGTATCAGAAGGTTCTCATACAGGTGATCCTGAAGGACTCGTGTCAAGGTGATAGCTTCGCTTTCCCCTTGGAAAAACGGTGTCTTCGGCGTGGAATGCAGGCATATCGGTAAGCAGGCTTGCAGGAAGGAAACGTGAGTTTCCGCTTTCCCTGACCTATGTCAAAACGGAAACAAGGGAAGCAAGGTTCCCGTCGAACGTGAAAATCCTCTGTACCGGGAGGGTGAATTTCCCTCGCGACTAGGAGGTCATGTTACAGGCGGAAGCAGAGAGTCCAGGAGAGCGTTGCCCGTGGGATACCTTTCGTGCAATGAAATCCTGCTCTGCATGGTTGGAAAAGTAGTTATTGGTGCACCCTCCATCTTTAATTATGTTAATGCTTATCGGACTTTACCATTTTCTACTTAACTTGCTACAGGGTTGGAGCTTCGTTTGAGTACTTATTGTGATAGGTGAGCAACTAGGGTTACTTTATAAAAAGAGATAGTTTTTGTCATAATAATATTTATAGTTAGAATCTAATTGTTTTTATTTAATTCAGTGGGTAATCTTTAAATACGAATTGCTTAGCACTAGTCGTATTGATCCTTTCTGTATGTCTATTCTTAACGTATGCTGTCATTTCACCGATAATAAAGTAACGATGATAGTTTTTGCAAAGAAATACAGCAGATTGTTAGTGCGATAGAAATTTGTAGTGGAAGTAAAATGATTATTGAAATAATATTGAACGGGTTTTCTACTATCGAGTAAGGATTAAATTGGCAAAGGATGCAATGTGTACATTCAACAGTGAGAACTTCTTTACTTGTTTAGTTTTGCCACTTCTCATGTAGCATAGGATTGATAAAGCTGTAATACCACGTTAGATCTATCATATGTACTGATAAGGCTTAATTAGGATAGTTTTCAAAGTGTGATATTTTTGTGAATTGAGATGGGTTTTAAGGAGTTTATGAGAATTTTTAATTTAACACCCTGACTATCATCATAAGAGAAGGATATTGATAAAGATAGTTTATCTCTTTATATGGAATGCAATTTTTTGATACTTCGTTATATTCTTTTCTTTCTTGCACTTTCACATCTGGCCGTTATGTTCGGCAGGGAACTAGTACTAGTTTTTTTCGGACTACAATGATAAGATTAGAATTAGACATTTGATATACTTATTTATTAATATTATGTAGAATTAGGTATTTGACATAACGCCGAATTTTACGTGGAAACTATTAATTAATTCCTTGCTTCTCGATTTTACAGTCCTTTTTATAATTCTCAAATGTACTATCGTGCAACTGATCTTCAGATAGAACAAACATTTTGGTTTATAAAGGGTTAACATTGAATATCAACTACTCTACGATTAATATAATCAAACATTTATATCATTTCTCATCATAGTTTTCACACACGAATATAATTAAAGGGGAGGAATTGCGAGCTATCAGACCGTTGATCATTTCTGCAATCCTGGCAACGAAGCTCTAGCAATTTCTCCAGCTATGCGTTTTCCACATAGCCGTGTATATATCGTCCACCCCTCCGTGATTTCCGTCCTTTCCCACTCGGCTTGTTACGTCGATCCGCTTTCCCGAGGGATAAAGCATTCCTATACTTTCATGAGACCCTGACTCCTGGGGAAGCTGCGGCTCTCCCTCCAAGTTGTCAAGTATGCACTTCCGGAAATCAGGAACGTACGTAGTACCATTGCACCTTGTAAACATTTTTTTAGACGGAGTTTTTTTGGCTGTATGTTTTCAAGTATAAAAATTCGTAATGGAGTTCGAATTGTAAGGATTTACTGTCTCACATCGAGATGGACTTAGTATAGTTTTTATTATAATTATTTTCGATTTAATTAGATTGCTGTAATATTATAATTTCGAGTTGAACAGTTTTCATAGACAATTTAAACGTTTATAGTCATATCAATGTCTTCCGTCATATCGGCTAAATATTAGCAGCGAAATTTGTCATATTTAATAATTTTGCTATTTAAATCAATATCAAATTTAAATGCATTAATAAATGCACAATTTAAAGGTAATAATACTGGCTTATTTCATTCTCAAGACAGAATAATATGACTGATACTAATCGGTAAAGTCTACAATCATCTGGGTTATTAACCCCTCCCCTTAGAATTTCTATTTTGAAAGGGTGAATAATAACTCAAAACTAATTTCAGAAATAGAAGTTCCGCTATAATTTCTAACATTGGATATAATTTATTGAAATATTAATATTACAGAAATAATTTCCCCGTTTTTGACCGACGGATATTTTCAACTTAATAATTATGGAAAAATGTCACACGACATTGTAGGCTAAACAGTTAATTCATTAATACATTCGTATACCAATTAACGTACTTAACACTTTATTGACCGGTAGCCTATTAATAGGCGTTTCAGGTCCAACGCTTTTGGAGTTTTAACTAATTAATCAGTTACCATAGCGATTAATAAATTATTGTTTATCATTGCGGTTAACTGTGCCAAGGATTCTGTGACGAGAATTTATAATTTTCGAAGAGATATCGCTGTCAGGAAAGTATTTGCGGCCAAGTGACCGGTCAGAAGTGAGTAGGATGTAAAAAAAATACCGGTCGATAAAGTGTTAATAAATCTTTGTTACAAATCATAACGTATCACACAACTCTCATCCTATATTTCTTAAAATAAAGAATTTCTTTATTTTTTAAATCTTAACCTTTCTCACACCTTCTCTCATTCATATTCCTATTAACCACTTGACATACAATGACGTCTGGGAAACGTCATTCGTTTCGTATGCCATGGTAGGCTTTGACGTCTCCGAGACGTCAGGAACTGTCTCCGGTGGACGACGTACAGTATATTATTATATTAAGGTAAAGGTACCAGTAGTTGACACTTTAAGGAAGTTTTTTCTTATTTGTTTTCATAACTCAGGCTATGTTCACTTTATGGAAAATTTATGATTAGTAGTTGCTGCACAATTTATTCTTCTATTATATTACGACAAGTATTCGTTCTTGCTGACGGTCGTAATTTTTCTTCCGTTTTTTTTTCTAAGAGGAAAATTTGATTCAATAGTTGACACCCAGCGAAAACGAAAGATTTAGTAGTTGACATCCTTTAGTTTCAGTAGTTGACACAGGGAGGAAAACCAATTAATGAACTATCCTTTGTAGTATATGTATACAGGAATTTATTGAATGTTTAAAAAAGATTATTCTTGAGTAACTTTACAAAAAAAAATATTTAATAGTTAGAAGTTACTTCCTTAACACTAGATTTACGGATATTGATTTACCTATTTTTCTGAAGCGAGCCAATTCGAATCATACAAGAAAATTGAAATTTTTTACAAAGAAAATAGTTCCAAATCAATTGAAATGAAAGATTTATTATTAAAAAATTAACCAACCAATATATTATATATGTAGTAATCAAATTTCGAATGAGTCAAATTGACTCCGTAAATCTAGTGTTAAAAAATCTAACTTATTGTTAGTTCGGTAACTGAATACATATTTCTGGTTCTGTTCATTTTAATGGTTTCGTTGATACAAAATACTACAGCTTCCCATTCATAATCTAGCTTATCCATTCTTTCCGGCCACTTTGCCAATGCTGAAATCTCTTACAGAGCAACTTTTTTTCGTAAGGAAATACAACATATTTCCCTATGTCAACTACTGAATAATAGACAATTACAAGTTCCAATAGTTGACACACGGGGAATTTCGGCAATTTAGCATTCTTTGTTGCAAATTTTAATACATAAACTCTTTTTTATGATTCGAATAACATAAACGAATGCCTCTTTATCCGCAATGATTAAATATTACAAACTTACAAGACTTACATTTCAACCAAGTCCTTAGCGATTCACATAAGAAAACGCTCAAAAATCGTAAGAGTCGAGCACGGGTTTGATTAACTGGTTGGTATGACACTTCTCAACGGTGGATTATGAGCAATAGTTCGCAATTAAGCCGGTGAAAGACGATACTATACAAACTGATAAGATTTAATGTTTTCCAACTTGTGGTTTCCTGATTTATTTACATTTTTTGAAGAAGTGTCAACTACTGGTACAGTGTCAACTACTGGTACTTTTACCTTAATTGTTTCACTTGTACATCAACAGAAATATTAATTTATTATTTTATAATGTTTCTTAATTATCGTCCATTCAACCTGATTACATGTTACATAGCAATGCAAATTGCAAAGTAAAATATTCTGTTTATAAGTTTGCACATAACTGTTCAGTTGGGCAAAATTAAATAGTATTTTTCGGACGTGTCGAATTCCGTTTTATTTGTATATCAAGGGGTTAATAAAAACAATCATCTTCACATTCCTTGTCACAAATCCAAAACGCAGGGCCTGCCGTTAAACGTGCACGCCCCTACATCACAGATAATGATCTTCGCGTGGGTGGACGTACCAACTCGTCGTATATCGCGTTACAGTCATGCTCCATTCCCGTCATACCCTCCTGCTCATGGGTAGGCATTCGTAGATCGACGAAAGTGCCTCTGCTACGGCAAAACGAGGAGAATGAGGAGGACGTCGAAGGACGATGAGACAGGAAACTAACGCGAGAGGCTTAATTCATGAAATTGGGAAATCAGTTGACGATCGACACGCGCCTAGTTCACTCGAGGACCAACGTATGCAATCCAAGCCAGCGTGACTTTCCGATCGACGGAATATTCATTCCTGACGACTCCTCGGGTATTATCCAGGATTTAACGATTTACCAGGGTGCACCGCTCTAGAGGATCCTGGAGGACACACCTGCCTAGACGATGGGGTCCTCCTGGCTGGGGTGCCAGCCGGGCCGTCCGCTAGAAAAACTGCCGATTTGCCCGAAAATCCGGGACTTCCGTACCAGGCGGCCAGAAGAACCGTCAAGGTGATCTTCGTGACAGTGTCCCTTGAGTTCCCTCGGGAGCTCCCATTGGGGGTGGACGAGAACGAGCCGAAATGCGCGCCAGTTTCACAGGATAACAAGCCTCGCGGAGGTTCCTTGCCAGTTTTCCTCCGCGTGCGCCGTGAGGATCGATTTCTATGGTGGGAATGACTTGGTACCTGGTGTATGTGACATTTTAACACATCCCTACACCTGCATTTGCCACTTGCTCATCTTTATGGCACGTGTTTTGGGAGTTTCGTTTAGCGCTTATGAAATTCTGGAAATATCATTTAATTTGTGTTCTGATGTTATGGAATGTTTGAGTTTTTTTTTAAATATGCTGTAACTTAATTTAATTACAGTGAGATGTAGCATAATGGGTTGCAAGTAGTATTAATTAACCCATTCACTGCCAGAAAAACTAAGCACATATTATCTTACGTGTTAAAATTTGAGAAAACGACAGTAAGTTTTTAAAACATGAATCTAATTATTCAAAAATATAATCTCAACAGTTGTAACGATACTACGAACATTTTTATTTCAAAAATGCTATACGCGTTCGGTTTTTATTGCCAAATTATTAATTGAAACTTATAGTGCAACCACGAGATATCTCGTAGTTGGCAGTGAGTGGGTTAAAGGATAAGGGAAATTTGAGTGGAATATTTTGTGTAACGATTTTTAAAGAGTTTATGAGGGTTAATATGGAGGTTTGCGAAAGAGTTATGAAATGTTTTTAGTATTTTTATGTGACAGGGGTTTGTGTTGAATATTGGAATTATTTAGTATTGATTTTATTTTAGTTTTATATATTTGCAGGGTTGCGGTAAAGGTCGATTCTTAGTATTAATATTTTTATCCGGTTTGATATCCTAAAAAGATTGTAAAGGGGGTTGAAACTACATTAGACGGTGTAACATAACGAAGGCTGTAAATTCTGAAAGTGGTATTGGTAATTTCCTTCCTGCAAACTATCAGAGAAAATGATCTTTTCACTGTTTCACCGTTTTTCTAATTGTCTTAAATACCCAAAGGGACTTCATTACCCTAATTTCCAACACATTTCTTTTCTAACATACTGCACCATTCCACAACTTACATATCATTCAACACGAAAAACAAAAGAAATCTACATTTCCAGATATCAACGTTTTTCATTCTACACCCAAAAAAAAAACGACAAATCGTCCAAACACTGACATCTATTATCTACATCCCCATCGTGAATGTTCCATCACGCAAATCTTTCCGTACAAGTGCATAAACCCTCCAAAGCTTTCAGCAACTGGAAATCTACTATACCCAAGATACAAATTCCCAGATTCTTTGATTCCGAAAGTCGTTACAATCCCTCGCTCACAGATTCATCTACTTCTCATACGAATTCATCCCTCGTATACAACCCAGCCAAACGAGCGTTCCGTTCGCATAAACGTCCGTAATATCGAAAATAATGTCACCCCCGGAATCTGCAAAATGCGTCAGAATAATGCGAAAAACCTCCTCGCATCCCTTTCATGTATTCACAGTGCTCCACGTTTCTTCATGGATCGATTTCCCAGGGTACTCCCTGTATGATAGCGATCCTCGCTCTTCCGTAATTCCATGCGTGTTTCAAAGAGACGAAGCTGCCTCCCCGGAGGATGTCTTTGAGGGAAGAAAAGGAACAGGCGGTAACTTATCAGGAGTCCAGACTCGCCGAAGGTATCCCAGGGGAAACGAGACAGGAGAGCGCAGGCTCTGACAAACCGCGAGGGGTTGCTGGCGCAGGGTGGATGCCAGATTGCGAAAGGGGGATGGTTCGTGGTACAGATTACAGGAGAAAAGGCCTCGATATACGATCACTGATGCGAAAGTCATATACGTACTCCCTCGTGGGTTTATTGTCGGTTTTCGTGCACGATGCAGGAAGGCACGATTTGGGGATTTAAGTTTATGGGACCGTGAAATTGGTACGAGATAGAGCTCGCTCGTTGTAGTATAATTATTGTTGGGGGTAATTATGTTGGGATTATTGGAATTTTTTGATGAGTGATTTTGTCATTTGGGTGTTTATGAATTCGCAGGGGGTGGCTCACGAGTGATTACTGATTTAGTGAGTATGATTTTTGGATGTTTGTGTTTAAAAGGGGAATTTAATTTTCTTTAAAAAATTCACTCAACTTCTTTAAAAAATTCGTAAGAATTCCAAATTTTATCTATCTGCGCAAATTCACAGTCTATATAAATCAGTAATAATCTAGTATCACGTACCAACAATTCTAATTATTCCCTATTCAGGTATAATCAATATTAAATACTTATTCATGCGTCTAATCGATTAAGTAACGACATATGGTTGTATACTGAGGCATATTGAAAAGAAGGCTGATGGCAGAAATGAGAATGGAATGTGTCTCTGATTCACACATTCAAATCGGACCCCATGATGAACAGATGGAATGTGTCACATACAAATCAAATCAAATAAGGTTCAAGTGAAGGTCAACTTGCTCTTCCATCATTTACCTACTCTTTCGAATATCTTCCTGCAGGAGATAGACTGTATTTACACTATTTAGTTTCCACAGAGCCTGAAAACATCTCGGGTGCAGGTTTGGCGAACCCGGGGTACCTGAACCCCATACATCTACATCAACATCGTTGGTAGTAGAATATGGCGTTAACTGAGCGACCAAAAGTAAAGGGGTTAAGACGAGAAACTAAGTGATAGAAGGTTTAAGTGAGAGACTCTTGCTCCAGTGCCAACCCATTAACTTTCTTTCAAATATCCCATAGTATTTTGTCCCATGTTTAACGCTAGATTTACGGAAGCCGTCAAATTGACAGATTCCTACTTTTTTAGAAACGGTTTTCTAATTTATGGGGACACGGTGTAGTAGATATATAATACGTATCTGATAATTAGACTGTAGATGTTTATGCAAATTTCGAGTTTCACAAATGCAGGTGGGACAGGAAAACCTATCTAGGGATTTATTGCACTCAATAAATATTACAACAAATGTCGTACTTTGGATATTTTAGATATATTTTTATATTATGTTCTTTTTGTATATTTTAGGCGTATTTAATTTGTCATAAATGCATAAAAATCCGCAGTCTACTGATAATATACAAATTACTTAACTGGTCATCCTGTTTGCTGATTGATCCCTCTTTTTTCAAAGCACTTATTTAATTTATTTAAGTATGGCAGATTTAGCGACCATAAATCTAGTGTTAAATATCCCATAGTATAATATATTATCTTTATACCGGGTACGTGTTTGGTAAACCCGAGGTACCTGAACCCACATCCAGATAAATTTTCTTGATAGTAGGATATGATATTAGTTGAACTACTAAGAGTAAAGGTGGCGACACGTAAAATCAAGTGAGATTTTCAACATGAAAGTTGAAACGAAATATTAACACGTAGAAGATAATAATAGAATCAGAATGCGACAGAAAAAGGCATCCTTTTTGTTGAACTTACCACGATTGATCCTCCCAGAACGATCGGTTGGCGTAGCGTGTTTACTTGCACGATAATTTACATTGCCGGAGAGAAACTGCTCGATCAGGCGAACACTAATCGATCATCGGCTTATCGACGCGATTCGATGCAACGCATGTGCATATCTACGCACCTGCAACGTGTGCGAGCATATATGTAGAGACTAATGTACACGACAATAATCGGGAGATATGATTGACTCTGCAAAATGGACCGAGATATCTCGGATTGGAGATTGATAAATAATTACGAGGATATACATATGATAAATATTTTAGGTAGAAGTAATTCTGCACTCTTGCACAAATCAGCTTATAGAGTAAAAATATGTAACTGGATAATGTTTTATTATTCTGAGTTTAATTGAATATTTGACAAGGAACTTAAAATGACTATCGTCAATTTGTAAAATGTCAGAGTAGGTATTGATTTCAAATATTTAAGATTGTAATCAATGTTAGATGTTGAAACTGACGAGATACATATTTTATTCGAGGATTGAAAAATAACTACAAGAATTTGGTATAATAATAACATAGATATAGTTTCTGATAGTTACTGATTTTATAATCAACGGTTTTATTACATCCTGGCACAAATTTTGTAATTTTTAAGGGAAAGATCAACCACTGAAAAATGTTTCTTTCTAAATCATTGCAAAAATCGTATCATAATTGTAACCGATTTATAAAACATTAATAGATATCTTTATTTAAAATTTACAACCACCGTTAACTTGAATGTGTGAAACTCTAATGACAGAAATATTCGGTTCAACTGCTATGCAGAAATTCTCTAATACCCATAAAAATATGAAATTAAAGAATATCTGACGATCTGTTTACTAATTACTCACAAAATCATAAAAGATGTTGCTCCAAGTAAGATCGTTCCCATAATAAATCTCATATTCACTTATTTCCCGATTAAAAACTCCACAGTAAAAATATCAAACTAACAAACAATTCATAATCCATAAATCTACAAAAATAATCGGTAAAACAACAGTCGAGATATGGGTCCGTATTTTCTTACTTTTAAATTTATAATCCCCATAAAATTCATAAATACCATTCAGAGGATAAGCAGTGAGACGAGCCGTTGAACGTGCAATCATACGTGAAATAACTCAACGTGCGTATCAATTAATCTGTTTAAATCTGCAAGCGAAACAAAGAATAATAAATGTGTATCGGTAGACGTGCATGTGGGGAGCCACTCCGGTTTACAAAACAAACGTGGGAAAGGAGGAGGCGCCGTTTAAATGGGAATTTATAATAGCAATCTCGACCGTGCTGTGCATGCAAAATGTCATTATAATTCTAGTGACGTTAATAACGATATCGTCCGTACCTCTGCCTCCAATCTCCCCTTCTTTTTTGTTTCCGACTCACCCCTTCATAATTAATAGGATTCTCGAATTTTTTACTGAAAATTTAAATCAAGATGTGTATTATTTATTCATTGCAATATCGATCCTTTGACTCTGAAACGTACATGCAAATTGTCTTATGAAATGTGCTCTGAGATATATTCTTTAAAATATGGGAAAATATTTCGAAAACTAGAAACTGTTATGTGTCTTGGATTAAATTAGAATTGTATGATATTATAAAGGATTGTTTTGTGTGATTTTGATCTCTCATGTAACCGATTTTACTTCTGTACGTGTTTCTCCAATTTTCAGTTTATTTTTATTAAAAATTATTAAAAATTTTAAATTAGTGTAAATTTTAAATCTCAGTGCAACTTTCAATCTTCACCTTTTTACAGCGCGTATGTCCGACTTCTCCTATTGTTCCAATTTCTTTCTTCTTCTTGTTCCAATCTTTTCTCCCCCTAATGGCTCTTATATCTTCTGTTACTGAATTAACCACTTTGGTGCTCTCGTACGTACCGGATTTCTACTTTCAAACGTATTCCATCCATTTTGTTTTATTATTAAATTTCAAATTGGCCTATCTCATTGTACCTTTCAGTTTTGCCTTCTTCCCCCAATGGCGCCTATATATTTCATCAGTTACTGAATTAACCACTTCGGTTCTCTTGCATGTAACTGATTTTTATTTTTATAAGTATTCCATCAATTTCATATTATTATTAAATTTTAAATTGGCCTATCTCATTACAACTTTCCATTTTTACTATTATTTCAATTATTTTAATCCTTTCGCCTTTCTCCCCCTAATTGCGCCTATATCTTCTATCTGTTACCGAATTAACCCTTACCCTTGTAAATTCTTTCGTCTTTCACCTTCCACCAGAGCGCATTTCTTCTCTCTACGACTATTGTAATGTACCGACCCTCCGCTTAGTTAGTATATAAGATAACTGTAAGAATATTTTGTAAGCGCAAACATTTGTACGCCGTCAAACTAACTTCCATCGTCACTTCTGACTCACTACTTCAAATCCAGATCTAGTTTTCCATCCCGACCTTTCAACTCCCTAGCATCGTCACCGCTCCTTACTCATCTCCGAAATCACCGTTCTAAGTCCGAAATCCTACTTCTTACTTTGACCTTCGCCTTGCATCTATCATTATCACTACTCCCACTCCTTCTCCAAAAGTCCCTTAAAAACCCCGTATTCTCAATTTAAGAAGTTCATTCAGGAAGTTCATATTCAGAAGTTCATACGAGGAGTTCATTCAGTTCACTCAGATCATATCATTCTTTTTACTAACTCTATTATACGCCGAATCGCTGTCCGAACGAGTCAAGTTATTTTAATACATAAACGTCCAAAAGTTATAAGTTCTCTTTATTTGGTGGATCCAGATCGCGAATAGCATCATTCGCTCATTACACTATGTCAATCGTTTTCTAGCATTCTCTTTATTTTTACTTTCTTACGAATTTCCCAAGATTCATTCTTAATTTGTTTCATCTTACCGGAAGTCCTTTCATTTCTCTCCACTCCAGTTGGGTGTATTTCCTTCGATTTTTCCTTCTACTCTCATTGCGTCAATCGTTTGGTCCTCCTCGCACGTCGTCGATATCCAGAACGTAGAAGTTTCGACCGTACAATCGACACGCTCGGATGAAGTTACGAGGGCATAACGTTACCTATATAAGGTAAACGTAAAACGTAGAGCGTAGCACGTAAGTCGTAAAAGCTGGCAGTCGTAGAACGCCATCCAATACGAATACAATCCTAGCCATGGCACACCCGGGTATTCCACCATGGATGTGTACACATCCGGCGAGTCTGTAGATCCTATAAAGTTGATGGTGGTAGAACGGTGCTGGTATCAAAATGTATCGCAAGCAAGGATATTCGAGTTTTACGCTCAGGGCGGTAGAAGTTAAAGGCCGTTTCATATAGGAGGATCTCCGGGGTTCATTGGAAAGTGTGCTGCGATCAGACAGCAAACAATAAGATAGGATTTTCAAGATAGGAAGTAAAAAGGGAAAATTATGTAGCTGGACAATTTTTTTAAATAATGTTAAATGTGTGGGTTACATTTGATGAGAGGGATATAGTTATTGCTTGAATTGAGTCACATAGAAGAGCATTATCTTGATCTGTAAAGGCATGGAAAAACTTAACCTGTTAACCAGGCGTGACGAATAATTCCGTCATATCTGAAAGAAAACTCCAGTAAGCTTGTCGATTTTTTCTTCCTTAAAATTTTTAAACGTAATATGTTGAACGCATTACATTTTATGTCGTTCGTATCCGTTTAATCCTGACGTAGTACTTTAGATGTAATGATATTACTTCTCACTGTAAAAAAAAATATTCCAATTTGAAACAAGTTGGTCAAAAATTAATTCCCCGGTTAACAGGTTAATGCTGAGGATTTCTGAGATTTATTGGAGAACTTGCTGCGATTAGACAGAAAAGAATGAGACAGAGTTTGCAAATTGGAGAGAAAGAAAGGAGAGTTATGAGTATTGGCAATTTACTTAAAATGAACATCTAATGTTTTAATAAGAGAGTATAATTGTAGAATTAAGGTGTTGTTACTTTGAATTGATCCCTTTCCGATAATTTTCAGATTTCATTGGAAATTGTGTTGGGATTATTTAGTAGAAGGTAACAAAATTATATAACAAAGTCACTAAAATTGCCAAATTAAATAGTTACAATTTTTTATCTGTAAGATCTACTTTTCATTCTATTTTCGCTCGATATATTTTGTTACCCTCTTAAAGTTCTGTCACGGTATTGGTATGTCTGCAGTAGAAGAAGTATTTAATGACTTTTTGCTGCTGTTTCAGCAGTTTCATTACTCCCTATTCCTCTAGGGGATGGTACCTATCGCTGGAAAATTCTGTTGCGACTTTTTTTTAGGTAAAATGTGGATCTTACGGCGTCAGCTACTTCCTTTTTCGTAGCGGCTGTAATTTGATGCTTTCAAGCTCTTTTGGGTGGAATAGGAACGGTTTTAGGTTTTACGTCGAAGGTACAATTGCGAACGCTGTTCTGGTAAAATAGTTTTCACGAAAATAGATTCAGAATTCTTCATGAACTCGTTTCTGTTCTGGATGTGCTGCTTTATGATGGATATAAATTTTTTAGATTTATAATTTATCAATTAATAACTAGACACTTTAGATGTACGCAAGTGAAATATTTGAAAGGAACCATGGATCAGAAACATATAACGCAAATTACTTTTCAATTGTGTCTTCTCAATTGAATTTTGGCTGAATAAGACAAACTTCCACTTTTCCGCAGGTTTTTAAGATACAAAGAAAAACATCCACAAATTTTTAGCCATTCAGGACACCGATTTGTCTTTGACCAATGTTTACACACGTTTAAAAGTTTATAACATTACATTAATATCTAACGTTACATTCAAGAGGGTTTTTACAATCAATTTATTCAAAATATAAAAGTCCACTAGAAATTCTAATGGTAGGAGGCAATAGAGCATACACCTTTCTATTATAGTTTGTTTTGCAATTACACATTTATTGTTTATGAACTATTTTATAACATTATATGTTATTATATGTAGTTTTCTCTACAAATTCATTTTATATTTATCACTTATTTTTGGACAATAACATTACATTAAACAAAGCACCGTATTTGTAAAATTTTATTATATAAATAAATAATATCCTGCAATAGCCTTTAAAAATTTTTAAATTAATTCTACGAGCAGCGAGAGAAATTAGTTCCACTTGACTGGGCAAGGAGTACGGCGTCCGCGGTTTGTTGTCAAAATATAATCGGGCGATCTCGGCATCCGTAACCTACAGGTATCCTTTCCGAGAATCTTAACAATAAGGCACTTCGATCCTCGCCTCGCTATCAGTTCCCCCGCGACCGCGGCCGAATAAGCACTGCTCCGTGATCGGGACCAATTATTTTCACAAATTAGTGCAGTGCGCGTAAAATACTTTCGAAGATGAGATCCTTGATCACTTTACACCTCTCTTTTTGCGGGCTACTTGGTACTTCGTCCTCACAGTGGTATCGACCCTTATTTGGCGGCCATACATCTGCTCTCAACCACTAAAGCACTTTCACCGTTGCCATTGTATATCTACTCTCCGCCATCAAATCAGAGAATCGATACGTTTTTGAGGTACATATAATTTTTACTAATATTTTAGTAGATTTGTTTTAAGTGTGGTTACACATTTTGTTTTTAATTAAATACGACCACAAAGGGTTGATGTACATAAGTGTACTAGAAGACAAAAAAGTATCTCTTTTGGCACAAATGTTTAATATTTGGTACTAATAATATCGTGCATTTCTATTAAAAATTTTTTAATTAATTCTACGAGTAGCGAGAGGAATTAATTAAAATATTTTTAACAGAATTGCACGATATTATTAGTATCTCTACTCTCCGCCATCAAAGCAAAGAATCGATAAGTTTTTGAGGTATATATAATTTTTACTAATATTTTAGTAGATTTGTTTTAAGTGTGGTTACACATTTTGTTTTTAATTAAATACGACCACAAAGGGTTGATGTATCTAAGTGTACTAGAAGACAAAAAAGTATCTCTTTTGGCACAAATGTTTAATATTTGGTACTAATAATATCGTGCAATTCTATTAAAAATTTTTTAATTATTTCTACGAGTAGCGAGAGGAATTAATTAAAAAATTTTTAACAGAATTGCACGATATTATTAGTATATCTACTCTCCGCCATCAAAGCAGAGAATCAATAAGTTTTTGAGGTATATATAATTTTTACTAATATTTTAGTAGATTTGTTTTAAGTGTGGTTACACATTTTGTTTTAATTAAATACGACCACAAAGGGTTGATGTACCTAAGTGTACTAGAAGACAAAAAAGTATCTCTTTTGGCACAAATATTTAATATTTGGTACTAATAATATCGTGCAATTCTATTAAAAAATTTTTAATTAATTCTACGAGTAGCCAGAGGAATTAATTAAAAAATTTTTAACAGAATTGCACGATATTATTAGTATATCTACTCTCTGACATCAAAGCAAAGAATCGATAAGATTTTGAGGTATATATAATTTTTACTAATATATTAGTAGATTTGTTTTAAGTGTGGTTACACATTTTGTTTTTAATTAAATACGATCACAAAGGGTTGATATAGCTAAGTGTACTAGAAGACAAAAAAGTATCTCTTTTGGCACAAATGTTTAATATTTAGTACTAACAATATCGTGCACTTCCGTTAAAAATTTTTAAATTAATTCTACGAGTAGCGAGAGGAATTATTTTCACTTGAATGGACAAGAGGTACGATGGCTGCGGTTTGTTGTCAAAATATAGTCGGGTGATCTCGGCGTATGTAACCTTCAGGTAGTTTTTCGGAGAATCTTAACAATAAGTCACTTCGATGCTCTCCTCGCTATCAGTTTCCCCTCGACCGTGGCCGAATAAGCACTGCTCAGTGATCGGGACCAATTATTTTCACATATTAGTATAGTGCGTGTAAAAATGAGATCCTGCATACTCACAGTAGTATCAACCCTTAGTTGGCAGCCGTCCATCTCCTCTCAGCAACTAAAGCACTTTTTCCGTTGCTATTGTATATATCTACTCTCCGCCATCAAAGCAAAGAATCGATACGTTTTTGAGGTATATATAGTTTTTACTAAGACTTTAGTAAGTTTGTTTCAAATTCGATTTCACATCTTGTTCTTAATAAAACACACAAAGAATAACGTATCCTAGCCTGTCAGTAAAGAAGTCAGTAAGAGATTGTCTTATTATCTAATCTAATTCATTCTATGTATCTTAATAATCCAATCTAATTAAACAATAAATCAGAAATTAGAGTTGTGAAAAAAGTCAGGTTTCACTTCGCAAAAGTTATTTGTGAAGTAGTAAAATAATAAATTCGATTAAAAATTTATGCACTGACATTATATTGATATAATTTGTAATATGTTATATAATGACATTATATTGACTCTTTAACTATCTGATTCATTACAAGTAATTGTTAACTTACTATAAAATAGTTTTTTCAAATTACTCGAAGTCTACACCCTCAGGACAGTTACAATTTAGCAAAAGGCCGCGATTATAAAGAAGTTTATCGTATTAATCAATAAGTTACATCATACTTATTTCCATTACTTAATGAAAGCTGTCTCAATTCTATTCGCAACTTCTAAAAGAAGTTAACAAATTGTTATTTCATTCTGAACACGTCTCAGTGCAAAGGTAAATCACGTAGGGATATTATTCCGTAAAGGAAATCAAGCGAAATACGAATTCCTGAAGGGAGTGTAAATTATATGATAGAAAGAGGGAATTTAAGGAGCAATCTCTATTCTACGTTGGCTTATACCTGACGAAGTGAAGGCAGGAGCATTTTGGGTGGGGGTTGGACGTTATGATACTACATTGTGCCACTTTACGACCTCGTGCTTGAACTGATGCCTAGCATCCCACTGCTACCTTCGTCTCCTCTTGCTCCAGATCCCACCTTCTATGGAATTACTCTATTTTCTGAAGTTCACTGCAGCGCTTTAGTTTCTCCCTCGAATACCCGGGATTATCAAACCTGCGATGAAAATTAATATCCCGTCGCCTTGTGACTTGTGCTTGTACGCTGGTTTTCGTACATTTATCGTGTTATGAATTAGGCATACAAGAAATGATAAAAGGGAATGTAAGAAAATCTACTTGTAATTATAAAGTTGTGTTTTGAGAGCATTATTGCGTAATGTGTAGGTTTAACCCTTTGCGGACGGAGGCATTTTTGAATATCGAGAGACAATCAATTATTTAGCGATTAAAAAACACTTTTTCATCGGAAAGACAGTTTGTTAATGTATACAAGTTGAGATTTACTCTTTGTAAAATAATATTTCAACGATTATATTTTAATTTTTCAACTCTAACCGTTTATATATGCACCGACAAACTATAACCAATTTTTTTCTCAGGGCGCATATATCTGACCGTCGTTCTCAAAGGGTTAATTGTTAAAAATGATAGGGTTAAATAATTATTCCAATTTTTTGAATGCAAAGAAAGATTCGGGAAATTTCTGGATTCTACCATTTGGTGAAAATAATATTTTTGTATTTGGCGAGTTTTCTAATTTGAGATATTACCTTTAGTTTTTTTTAAATGGAGTCATGGAAGTTGAAATACATTTTTGGTTGATTTTTGTATTTTATACAAACAATGTATTGAGTTACTTTCGTTGGAAAATTATTGATTTTGGAAATAGGTATGTAATAGATAGATATCATAATTTATTTTTGAAGTTTTAGACGTAAATATACTGTTTAATTTTCCATTAATTATTTTAATATTGCAAATGTTCCTCTTTGTCCCAGAAATCGAGAGAGTTATTTAGATGCGTTGCTTTTAGCGATAGGAAATTGCGCTATGTTGTAAAAAAAGAGAATTCGTGATAAAGCGTTTTTTTGAATCGCAAAAATTTGAAATTAATAGAACACAAAATAAGTGTCAGTGTTCTACGTAATTGAAATTCAAAGTAAGCGAATATTTTCTATTTTGGAATTTAAAGAGTTCTGTTAACGATTAATCATAAAGTATATTTGGTAGTTGGACAGTTTTTATGTCATATGCGTTCAAATAAATTTCATCAGAGCAGTGAGAGAAAGATAAACAACAGTGTGCTTCCAATGGTAGAGAATTGCACTGAATTCAGTTCAAGTAGCAGACGAGAGATTGGAAAATAAATTGAACCCCAGAGTCTTGATTGATTGAATGCAAACTCGCCAAATCACAAATTTCAAATTTTTTTCAATTTTACCGAGTGAGATGTATAGTATTGACAATGTACAAATTTGTTATACGTTGAACATAGTACAGTTGTTCGAATTTAAGGGGATTAAGTGATTCACCACATTAATTAATAATAATATAAGTATCAAAGGACGAATAAATTGATAAAAAATTGTCTCTCTGAATCATCTAATATAACTATTTGAGGTGACGTTCTTTTTATTAAAATTACATTTTTTTTGCCATAAAGAAAACATAGAAATGCAGATAGATATATAGTCAGTATAACCAGACCTTTTTAATACTAATATTTAAATATTGAATGCATTAGAAAATTCGTAAATATTGCAATTTAAAAAACATAGAAAATTGAATTTAATGCGCCTGTTATTTTTGACCTCATAGCACTCAACGTAATAGTAGAAAATAGTTTCCCTTCGATAGAAACTTCGAGACGAAGAAGATACAACCGAGATTATCCACATAAACACTTTGACTGCCATGGAGGTCACTGGTAACCGGTGCTATTGAATTCAATGAAATTTCGTGTAACTTTTAAATTCTAATATTTACGAATTCTCGTACATTCTAAATATTCTAATATCGACGTCAAAAAGATAAACGTCTGCCGAATATCTATCTATCTGTACCTTTAAAGTTTCAGCTTTGTAAAGACGTGAATTTAATAGAAAAAGTTTCACTCCATTAGAGATGATGAAACTAACGAAATACCGGTGGTGTTCAAAGTGTTAATTATTTTTATTTAATTGCCAACTAAAATTCGACAAACTATAAGCAACACTACGGTCTTCAGGCATAGGGTGTACTACTTAAAGAACAGATCTTGAGAAGAGTTACGAAACAGGCAATTAAGGATAGATAAGAGGAAAAAGAGGGTGAAGAAGGTGGTTCGATGCTGAGAACGCCGTAGGGCCACGATTTCCCAGAACTCCGTCAGTTCTCTCCTCCGCGAAAAGGAACAAAGCTACCATAGGACTTCGTATTCCCGGAGGACTATTTTCTGGACTCACTTCCAGACTCTCAACCTTTCGTCGATTGCCATTTCTTATACCCTCGATCTACGAATAAAAATCGCGCTTGTAGTTGCATTTCTACTCAGCTGCAGAAGCTTAATACTAAAAATTTCTTTTTATTTGAAAATCTTGAAAACAATAGGGTTTAGTGAAGTTTATTTGAAGGAGACTGATTTTTTCTTTTAATGAATCAAAACTCTGTGATTTGGTTTACGGTGTTTGTAATGGCTATTATTTATTGGAAAAGTGATTTTTTATATTTTTCAGCACCATTTTTAATATGTGGAAAATATTTACAGTCGAGTTTCATCTTTAATGTTAGATATTAAAATGACGTGGACGAGTTATTTGACGGTAGAATGACTAAGGTAGACAAATTTACTGATTCGTTATTATTTATAAAAATTCTTGGTCCTGTTTCATGTTTATCTTATAAAATATAAATTAGTGAGTTAATAATCTTTTCCACCTTGCGATTCCTCCTTTTTTAAAGTACTTATCGAAATGTAATACACTCAATGCCAGGGTTAAATACATTTAACACTAGAACGACCGACGTTAAATTTATTACATTTGAATATATTAAATAAATACTTTGGATGAACAGGAATCAAGGCGCGGAAAATATGATCTGTTTGGTAATCTGTGTTTTACAACATCAACTTAGAATTTCTAATCTAGAACTCTGCTCTAAGCTTAGGGAATTTTTGGAAAAAAATGTGAACAAGTCATTTTGACTTGCTTGGTCGTTCTAGTGTTAATTACTGTTAGTTAGTTTAGCTAGTGTTAAATACATTTTTGCGACTAAGTTACGATTTTTTGACAATAGCAGAATTTATCTATAATTTATATCTTTATTAAAAACAATGTTGAAACATATTGCCAAAGTGAGTACAATTAATTTCTAATAATAGTAACTTGATTTTTATAAAGTTCTGATAAGTTTCACAAGGAAAATCGAAATATTTTCAAAAATTGCAGATTTTTAACACATCCAGTTCACGCTGATATTCATCCACAATATATCGTTTTTCTAATAATGAACACTTTACCGACCGATATTTTTTTAACATCCTACCCCCTTCTGACCGGTCACTTGTTCACAAACACTTCCTTGATACAGACATCTATTCGAAAATTACAAATTCTCGTCACTGAGTCCTTAACAGAGGTAACCGCAATGATAAATGATAATTTATTAATTCGAGTGGCGACCAATTAATTAGTTAAAATTTCAAAGGCGTTGGATCAGAAAAGCCTATTAATAAGCTTCCGGTCGGTAAAGTGTTAACAAATTATCTTGTTCCAATATTATATCTAATATATCTTATATTTTAATATTGCAAATGTTCCTCTTTGTCCCAGAAATCGAGAGAGTTATTTTAAATGCATTGATTTTAGCGATAGGAAATTTCACTATGATGTAAAAAAGGAGTATTCGTGATAAAGTGTTTTTTTTTGAATCGCAAAAATTTGAAATTAATAGAACACAAAATACCTGTCAGGGTTGTGCATAATTAAAGTTATTTGAAATATTAAATATTTCAAAGTAAGCGAATATTTTCTATTTTGGAATTTAAAGAGTTCTGTTAACGATTAATTATAAAGTATATTTGGTAGTTGGAGAGACATCTTGATTGGTCCTTGATACAGACATCTATTAGAAAATTACAAATTCTCGTCACTGAGTCCTCAACAGAGGTAACCGCAATGATAAATGATAATTTATTAATTCGAGTGGCGACCAATTAATTAGTTAAAAGTTCAAAGGCGTTGGATCCGAAAAGCCTATTAATAAGCTTCCGGTCGGTAAAGTGTTAACAAATTATCTTGTTCCAATATTATATCAAACATTTCACCCATCATATTTTTTACACCTATACCTATATATATATATATACAACGTATATTCCCCAACATCGTAAAACATCAAATTGCACCATAAATAATGCTACCGTCCAAAGAAACTCTAATTAAGAAGAAATTCTTTCGACTATACTAAAAAAAAACTCGTTACAGTAATTTTAACCATAAAAAAATAATGTTGCATTAGTTAACTAATTGCAACTAGGTTGTTACATAATGCATTAATGGGATAAAAATTCCATCATCCCCGTCGATGGTGTGCCATTATGATCAATATCTGTCGAGTGTACGGCTGAAAGAAAAAAAGATCGGTATCTAAACGAGGAAACGTTCCATGCACCGACGAGAAACTCTATCCACGTGTCACACTGAAAACAGGATTTCCCAGTTAATTTTTTATTCATGAGATCCAATTATTTGATGGGCCAATCGTCGGTTTGCGGCGGTGGCTGACTGCTTCTGGCAGATTGTCGATACTCAATATTGCATAATTGACCAGGACTCCCGACTACTTCGGTTCTCTTGCCTCTCTTCCTTTCTTTTCCATGGCGACGTGATCGAAAAGATCGTTTATTTTTATCTAAAAAAAAAAAGAAAGAAAGTGTAAGAGATGTACATCGTTGGCGTGAAAAACAAATTTTTATCGTATTTATGTTAATTGACACGGAAATCGGTGTCTTTTAGTGACTTCTCTCGCGTCGTGGAAGTGAAAAATGGTATCGGTCGTCCTAGAAATGCGACGTTCTCTTTAATTTCTGCGAATGGCATCGATCCATTGAATTTCACTCTATCGGATGGCCTCTGTGTTGAAATATCTCCATCGCTGTGTTTTTTCCTGCTTTTCCAGATTTTTGTGCTTTTCTGAGGCTAGTATATTGTTAGGACTTGGAACTAAAATTGAAAAACTTTTTGATAATTAAGAAAAACGTATTTTTGTCTCGTCGAGGGGGGTTTGTAACTTTGAAAGAAATAATAAAGGGGTTTCATGATTATTCACTTGAAGTGTCGTTATTTAAAAAGCAAATAAGGCATTTATAAATATTCTTACGAGAGGACCACGTACGCAAAACCATTCTGGACATATTAAATAACAAGTGCACTTTTACAGAAAATTTATAACCTTTTTATTTAAAGCACACATCGTCCAGGACTATCGACAGAAGAATCTACATTTATTTAGTTATAAAAAATTTACATGTATTCTACTGGGTGGTGCGTAACAATATTAATAATTCCATGTAAACCAACGAATGTATTTATTTAACAAATTTTCATTGCAAAGAAAAGATGTATGGTTATAAACTTCAATTATTTTATTCAGCGAAATAAATGACTTTAAATTACTCAACGTAAACACATAATCTCATAGTCGTAAGGAATTAGACAGATTTAAAAAAGAAAACAATTAAATCGACTGTGAAATTTTTCCCCAAGGAGATGTAACTTTTATTTCCATCTGCATAAAAGAACAAGGAAAGAGGTCGAACTGGTTTCGAATACCAGAAAATTCATTCATCTATATTCCGGAATGTTGTTCTTCGTTAACGTTGCGAGAACACGTGCCCTTTAATAAAGGCAAAAAAACAAATTCGCCTCCGCAACCCGATCTACTAATTGACTAATTAATATTTCATTGTAAGACCTTCCTTCAAAACTGTATCCAGTTATTCCAAATGACTTCCAACGAGTAAGCTCTGCAACGACGAAGGTCGTCGAATGAAAGAAGGTTTCGTCTTCGGATTCGTTCTTGTTTCAAAGAGCCACCTTGGAGAAGCTTCTTCCTCATTTTGAACATTCCCTCGATTCCCGCTCGGTAAACGGATCATCTTTCTGGCTCTTTGAAGCCGACTCTTTCGCCCTTTTCCCTCTTTTTCCTCTTTCATACCCACCGTACTAAAAGGTATATTCTCTCGAGACCGAGGCCACCCTTTTTTCCCTATTCCTTTGATTACTGCTCCCACTGGATGCGTTAGAAATTGCATATATTTTTGTTGCCACTGTTTGTCCTTTATTTTTGTAACGTTGTATGTAAAAATTGTGGGGAATTTTTGTGTACATAAATGTCTTATATTTTCATACAGCAAGTAACTTTTATAGCTTTAACACTAGATTTACGGATGTTGATGTACCTATTTTTCTGAAGTGTGTCAATTTGAATCATACAGGAAAATTGAAATTTTTTGCAAAGAAATTAGCTCCAAATCAATTGAAATGAAAGATTTATTATTAAAAAATTAACCAACCAATATATTATATATGTAGTAATCAAATTTTTAATGAGCCAAATTGGCTCCGTAAATCTAGTGTTAACTTATAACTCTGGAACATTAATAATCTGGAGTAATTTGGTTCGGAATGAATGATATTGAATATTTGATGTAATAGAATGACTCATATTTCACTTTCAGTGTATATTATTTACTACAGGGGAGTCTAAAAGCCTTTGGACCATTTTTAAATATATATTTATGTTTTTGCTATGATCTTTTGCGAATTAACCCTTTGACCTACGATTCCTTTTCTGATTCAGCGTGCAATGATTCAAAATTAAGTCCTAAGATCAAAAGTTCTCACTGATTTTTGATATTTCGTATAATTGAAAGTAATATTGATAGTACAGAAATAATGAAATCGTTTTGCAACTGGCTGATATTTTCAATTTAATAGTTTTTGAAAGAGTTCAAAATTCCCTATTCCATTTTCCATGAGTGTCATACTTTGTTGTAGACTAAAGGGTTAAAAACAAAATTGTGGTTATTTAGAAAGTACAATCTATAAAGCTAATTAAGAATTAAATGAAAATGTGAAATTAATTCGGAGGAAGTTCTTGTCTTAAGTTACTCACTGATATCAAATTAAAGCGATAATTGTAAGCTAAGTCAATTAAGACAGTATACTAACGTCTCAACATTCAAATAGTCTTCTTTAATATCCAAAGTCGCACTCAATCCTGCAAAAGTGGTAAGAATTTTCTAAAAATTACTAAATTTGAACACTAAACCTACCGACGTTATATCTACTAAAATCTAAATATACTCAATAACGACCTTACACAAAGGGAAGTGGCGAGATAAAGAAGATAATTAATTGACTCATTTTGCTTTTGTAAGATAGAAGTGGAATATTTACTTCATGGCTACTCTATGAATTTAGATAATTTTTAGAAAATATTTTGGAATCGGTCTTTTGACCGCCTTGGTAGGTTTAGTGTTAATAAACACAAAACAATCTTGAAACTTAACTATCCATCGACCCTGTCGTCCTTACTCGTTCCATTTTCATCGAATGTCAGAATCCGTGACCTATGTCAACAAACCAAAGAAGTTCAAAGTCACCTATCAAAAAGGCATACGCAGCAACCAGTAGCCTGTTAAGTCCACGAGCAAGTAGATCCGTCAAAAAAGCGGCAGAACGTCCGACGTTTAATTTCAGAAGACCCCATAAACCTTATATCCTAGAACGGTTGCACGCTCGCACGTTCGTGCTCAGCGATAGAGGAAACACACCCTCGTAAAGGGAAGCTGGTAAAAACGGAAGGGTAGGTGGAAGGGCGGAAGGCGTGGAAATGGAGGAAAGGGTAACAACAGAAACGAAGAAGAAACAGACACAACGATCAGATAAGTGCACACGCGCTTGCGTGTCTGCGTACATGAGCGAAACAATGCGAATTGTAGGGTGGTTTAGAAAGGAACGGGGTATAAAGAAAAAAGGGTAAGTTAGGTGAAGGAAGAGAGAGAAAAAGAAAGTGAAAGAGAGAACAAGAGAGAGAGAAAAAGGTAGAGACAGAAATATAGAAAGTAGGAGAGAAAAGAAAAATGAACGGTGTAAGGAAAGGTGGAACAAGAGGGGTACAAAACAGGAGCGAGGGAAAAGTCGGAAAAGGGAGGGTGAGATTCGGCGAGTGAGGAAAGAATTCCGAGGAGGAGGAAAGAGAGAACAATAGCATCGGATCCCTGGGGCGTATTCCGGCGGCGAAAGTACGCATACACGAGAGGAAGGACACAAAATACTTGAGAATGTGTACTCGTAACGTGGGATGGAGATAGGTGGGTGCGTTCTCGCTGTGAGTGGAAAAGTAGAAGGACCGTGGATGGATATAAAGTTTCTGTGCGACACGACAAGGATAACTGCGAAATGGAAGAGAGATAGGGTGGAATTATACCTCCATTCGGTGAGGATGCAGTTGGCCTCAGGTAGAATCTGACCCGGAGCGAGAATAATGCGAAAATAGTGGAGAGCAATTTGGGATTTTTACTTTGGAAAATTACTCGTCGAGGTTGGAAAAATGTGCTGTAACGCGAGCTGTGTGGAGTGAATTTCGTTTTTATGCTTGAACGTACCGAGCGGACATTCTTTTTTAGCGTGGAATATTTTTTGGCATTTGTAAATTTGCCACCGGTAGTGGAGGTTGATTTGAGGGTTTTATTTTGGATTAATCACCGGCGTTGCCAGAAATTGGCTTGGAGAAATAATTTGGGATTTGTAGATCAACTTTCTTTCAAGGTGTAAAATGTCTTGGTAGGAATCGATATTTTTCCATGTCCAATTACTTTAACAGCATCGTAATTTTCTCGTTTTTGGTACACGGTCATAGGATTCAGCTATATAATTACAAATTAACACTTTGACTGCCATGGAGGTCACCGATGACCGGCGCTATTGAATTCATTAAATTTCCGTGTAACTTTGAAATTGCAATATTTACGAATTTTCGGATATATTAAATATTAAAATATCGACATTAAAAAGATAAAGGTCTACCGAATATCTATCTATCTGTATCTTGAAAGTTTCTGCTTTGCAAAAATACGAATTTAATAGTAAAAGTTCGGTAGAAATGGTGAATCTAGCAAAATACCGGTGGCGTTCAAAGTGTTAAATAGAATTCTCTCAAAAAATACTTGTTCTCGATCAATGAAAATCAAAAAATCTGCCATTTTAATTTAAAAATTTATTTCCAAATCATTCCACCCTGCCCTTCTCCAACGTTCAAAAATAAAAAATTGAAAAACTCATCAAACAAACATTTTTCTCAAAAAAGAAACGTAAAATTCGTATCGATTCGTTAACCCGAACGTTTAAAATATATCATGTTCACCCGACTGAACTTCAGTTGGAAAGAAATCCCTCAGATTTCTCGTTCCACCAGGGTACGTTAACCCCGAGGATATCCAGGGGACCAGCGGTAGGTTGAAGCCACAGAACAGCGGTTCAAGGAGGCACCCTCGAAAGGTCAAAAGTTCATACTCTTTGCGTGCTCCCTGCGTGACATCTTCGAGGGTTGCCGGTGCTCCTGTCGCCTGGCAACGCTGCTTGTCAGAGAAAAAGGAAGAGAAAGACAAAAAAAAAAGAAGAAATGAGAGCTGATCTCGCCTCCTGTACACTTTCCCTCTTTCCCTTTCTTCCCTCTCTCCTTCTGGCTCTTCTCCTGGCACGATGGTGGCTTTATTTCGTCGCGCTACTCGACTCATCGCCGAGCAGTAGGCGCCACCTTAATTGGACCGAGCAATCGTCGAGTTTCCCTTCTTCCTCCATGGGGTGCCGGTCTCCTCGTGTCCCGAAAAACCAGCCCTCTGTGTCTTTGAGATATATACCCTAGCGCTTCCTTCGCGGAGGCACCCTTTTCCTTTGAGCCGTTGCATCTTTCAGAAGATTCTGTCAGAAGTGCTGGCAAAGAGGGAGGCTTTAAAGTCCGCCTTCGTTTCGAGATCGTTTGTAAAAGTCCTTAACCCTTTGAGCTCCCCTTTATCAGACTGCTGCCGCTGTTGGTCTCTCTATCCGGATGAATCCTGAGATACCAGCTGGTTTGGGGTAGATGCGAGAAATTCTGACGAGAATACCACCAGAGACCGTATTATCGGGGAACGTGGCTTGACATTAAATTGCGTAGCTCATTTTTGAGTTGTTTTTCTTTTGCAAGGTGATTTGTCATTTTTGGTGAAATTTATGTGAAAATTGATAATGAAGTAACATTGTGGATTTGAAATTGATCATGTATATGATTGGTAACGTAAGAGGGAATTTATTGTACTCGACGGTTTATTAATCCTTTGAGGACGACGGGTGAATATATGCGCCCTGAGAAAAAAATTGGTTATAGTTTGTCGGTGCATATATAAATGGTTCGAGTTGAAAAATTAAAATATAATCGTTGAAATATTATTTTACATAGAGTAAATTTCAACTTGTATACATTAACAGACTGTCTTTCCGATGAAAAAGTGTATTTTCATCGCTAAATAATTGATTGGTTCTCGATATTCAAAAATGCTTCCGTCCGCAAAGAGTTAATTAGTGGAAATATTTATAGATATTGATTAACTGAATTTTATAGAGTATTAATTGATTCAAGTATTATAGGGATATACAAGGATTTCTATCCAACTGTATCGTTTCGAAATATTTTCCTTGTAAGACAAAATTTGAAAAAATTTTTCTTTTGATAGTTATATAATTTTAATGAGCAATAATATAATGACCATTTACTATATAATAATATATTCCGATCGACGTAAATCTCTGCAAGTTTTATGGAGTAAATATTTGTTATTTAACCCCTTGCCTTACAATAAAGTGTGACACAATTGACGCGGTAAATGTACCAAAAATTTTGAAGTTTTCCAGAAACTGTTAAATTGAAAATATCAGTAGGTCAGAAGACGTTGAAATTAGTTCTATGCCACTAATATTACCTTAACTCATACCAATATATCAGAAATCAGTGACAGATTATTATTTCGAAAATTAATTCTGAATTATTGTGCGTTCGGTCACAAAAGAAATCGTAAGACTAAGGGTTAAGTTTCTACAAAACAGGAACGATCCTTTGAACTAAAGAATAGCAAAAATATTCTGTACAGTTAAATAATCAAATTTAACACTAAAACTATCAAACCAGTAAAAATGACTGGTACACAATTTTTTCAAAAAATTCGCCAAGTTTACATAAGACTCATAGAATAAATATTCTACGTCTATATCAATAAACATAAATCACCCAATCGATAAAATCTTCCGCCGCTTGATTCCCACTTTTTCAAAGTACTTATTTCATTTATTAAAACATGATAGATTTGAGGCCGGTAGTTCTAGTGTTAATTAAGTGTACACTCATTTAATCTTCGATGTCTGAGTATTGGCACGTAAAGGGGTAAATGGAATCCATGGAATTGCTTGCATCTTTGACGGAATAAAAAAAATATTTCCCTATAGGACAGACATAACAGGCGCACGGAGTATTGGATATCTTGGCGTGCTCAGTAGCGTGAAAGCTCTGATGCACACACAGAGTATTCGCCTGAATTCAATAAAACGACGGAAGGTACGGTGTAGCCTCGTAAACGGGTAATCTGCTATTCAGGTCATAACCTAGCACACGTCGAGCCAGGACGGTCGTTTTCCCAGCAGCTATTCCGGATTCCCTTCTCCTATCCGAGGATTTCACGAGATACTACGCGAAGGACGAAAAGGACGAGTTGGCGAAGTAAAGGGGATTCCTCTGGGTTGCAAGGGTGGCATTTATAAATCGAGACGCTTAAACGAAATGGATATTACCAAAGGTCGGGATGGGAATTATATTGTAGAATATTTACTATAAATATGCAGTAAAATATGACGTACGAATGAAAAGATGAAATTTTGGAAAAAAGAAGAACTGAAAATAGAAAAAATAAATCGCACACTGTGATATATTCACACCTTTGTTCGTCGTTTTTATTTGTTAGAAATATATTACACATTTTGGTATATTTACACCTTCGTTCGTCGTGTTTATTCGTCTATTCGCACATTAATTTTGTTTGATATGTTTATTTGCAGTTAGAGGTGACATTATCACATAGGTGAGGTGATGGAGTTAAATTTAAATGAACAGTGTAAGACTTTTGGTAGCTTAGTATCGAATACTGTAAGATGTATATTACTTTAGGAATAATTAGTTGTGGTTGATCAAAGAACGTTAAATTACATCGGAACTAACTTGTTACAAGGTACTTTCAAACGTAATATTACGCCAGTGTCGTGGGTATCTGAAAATCGTCATGTTACACTCGCAGTAACTAGTTATGACTTATTAAACGATATAAGATTACATTTCCGACAATCACCTGTGACATAATGAAACCTGTAACGTTCAAGCTGTAAGATTCGTTTATGGTTTTATCAAACAAATTTTAATGAAACGAAATATCTCTGAAATAATAAAAGTTTTGTGGTATATTGTTATAATTTTAATTACTTGCAACGTTATTACAGGTGATATTCACGTAGTGCTGAAATAATATAATTAAAGATGTAGAGAGAAGGGTGAAAGGATATAAAGGGCATTTATAACTGGCGACCCCGTAACCATGCTCATTCTCTTAGGCATTCGGGGAGATTATGACTTTAGTATGACCGTAGGTAGATCTGTGGTTATTAAGTAAACGATTCAATTTGCAAATGTAGATCCATTTAAATGGAAATTGCTTTCAGTTCTTAAAAGTATTTCGGTAATTTTTCAAAGCCGACTCGAATTTAATATGTCCGAAATGTATGAATAATTTTACATGACGTTAATTGTCCTTTTAATTGCTCTTAAAATATATTTTTAATCGTTATGAAATTCATTTGGACATTTAAAATTGTTACATGAGTGACAGAAATATGTGTGGATTGAGTAGCCACAGATTTTTGCGAACAGTTTCAATGAGAACATGAGGGAAGAGGTCAGTCTTTTAATATCCAGGAAAACGACACTTAAATCGGCAAATATCGGAAATCTATTTCGCTTTCGTGACACTGGCGTAAATCGTGACAGCAGTTATTTAGTTATCTGTGCGGTTTGCAAAGTCACTTTATAAAAAGCAACATTTCCCTTTCAAAAATTCATACTCAACGTTGATATTTACAACCTCTATTATATTCTGTCATAGGACATTTCTATTCCATTACTTTGAATTGTAAGCTCTACTATTTTCTATGTTTCATTAAATCTTCACTAAAGTCCTTAGGGTCTTTTCTGATACTTACCCTATTTTCTATAAAAAAAACAAGACCCTTCTTTCTTCTTTTTTTCAATAACATTGTTGAAAGTAATATGTATTCACTGTGTGCAATTTGTCTTCATTTGGATCAATGTAAATCACACAGTGCAAAGTGAAAAGACACAACAAATTTAATGAGCGTTCTATATAACAACTGCTTTGAAAATCCAAAAATCTTGAAAATAACTTTAACCGAAAATAATTTGTAATAACTTTACCGAAATTAATATGTGTTCGTTATGTGCAATTTGTCTCTATTTGGATCAATTTAACCCTTTGCGTGCGGACGATTTTCTGCCGTTGCGCTCCGGAGAGACTGAATACTTTTCCGCATGGTATGGATATACCACAGAAACAATTGCCTCCGCCGGACGCATATGTGCGTCCATAGTCTCCATCGATGGCTTTCACAGAACGCATATATGCGCCCTTAGCAGTCAAAGGGTTAAATGTCGATTGAAGTAAGAAAAGATCCTAAGAACGAATGAAGGTTATATCTACTACTGTCTTGAGGATTTCGACAAGAGAAATTCCACAATGGAAAGTGAAAAGACACAAATTTAACGAGCGTGTACGAAGAAACAGTAGCGCATTAATTCCTTGCCATGTGCAAGAAGTCGCATGTTTTACGCGTTGATTTTACGAGCAACGCACGAAGCATAATACCCAGACAAAATTCCACGGAAAAATGTGCTTCTGCATTCATCCCTTCTTACGGTTCTTTAATTTATGCCGTTGTTGCTTGTCATGCGTTTGAATATTTACAGCAAACGCACGCTACTTCCCATTTTCCTTTTCAGAGCTTGTTTCGCGTACTTATAAAAATGTGGCAACGATTCCATTTTGAATTTATGTTCACCTTGTTGTTTTAAATTGGGTCAAGCATCGCTATAATACTGATTATTCCAATGAAAATTGGAATTATTATTTTTCCGCAGTCAAATTTTGTGCCGAGAGTCAAGCGTAGGTTACAAAAATTTCCGCCTTTGTTTTTTTTTTTTAATTTAGACACGCCAGAAAGAATCGGTAGCGCAATATTTATAGAGAAATTCTAAGTTTTCTAAATTTTTCAATAATTTTTCAATAATAGATAACAATTTCGTGGGTAGCCCTAAGATTTCTCTGGGGATGAAAACACAGTGCAAATGCAAATTTTCTCTTAATGCTAAGTCTATTGAGGCAGTCAAAATAAATAATACTTCATTTTATTGAACAATTATTGAACCTTCTAACGCTTTTTATCTTTAATTTTTCTATATCTGTCTTCGTAAATATAAATAGTTACATCGTGAAATTATCTTTCCTCTTTGTTCCTTCTCTTCTAACATATTTATCTATTGTTTCTAAATATAATAGAAATATCCAGTATTAACGAAGCAGCATTCTGTCCGAGAATAGTTCAGTTTTAGATTGAACATATATTTATAAACTGAAAATTCCAAAAATATCTCGGCTCATCTATAAAATAAAATAGCGTAGAGATAAATATAGACTTTTATCTAGTGGAAAACTACGTCTCGTTGAACAATAGTTAACAACCTCATTATATAATATGCACAATTAGTAAAAATTGTAACAAGTTTCAAGGGCGATAACTTGCAAATTTCATTCTTCCATTACAAATCCAACGTACACCTGGATTAAACTAACATTTACTATTCCTCATACATTTTCTACTGTTACATCGAATATAATATTCTTCTGAGAGTACGTTGGATAACTGTTACTATTTTCATGTAATCCGAACATGGTAGCCACTCTAATTTACGATGTAACAGTACACTGCAGTGAGGTATTTTAATAGGCTATGAAGGGAGCTGCGAAGATCATTTCTCGACGACGGGAAATATACTTTTCCATACCATAAAACTGTCCACGGTAAAGTTTCATATTAACGACAGAAAAACCCATGACGCTGATCGAGTCAAATGGAATTTAACTTTCGTCCAACGATCGACTATATACTATGAAAATTTATTGTTACTATTGCGTTTAACTTATCTACTGAAGTGGATAAGAAAAGTTTACGTAACTTAAGATAAACAGAAGGCATTAACAATATACTTTTCAATTTAAATCTCTCCAAACATACACAAACGTATATGAAAACGAATGGTACAAAATGATGCCCATACATTAAACTTAATCAAATGAAAATTAATTTAAATTTAATTTTATACCATATTAACCTCGTGTGATTCCATGTCAACCTGTACTCGACAGAAATATCTGCGATAGTTAATTTAAATTTGGAAATGATTTTGTATATTTAACTGACAGATTCGCCGATATCAGCAATTATCGTGATCGTGAAAGAAAGATGAATTCCCCAGTGGCATGGAATTCTACCAATTAATCTCATTTACCCGACGACAGATTGAAACGATTATTTTAACCGCGATCTGGTCATGTTTTAAAATCAGACATATCCACATATTCTCACGTTAAACGTTATAACTAGACTGCGGATGTTTATGCAAATTTCGAGTTTCACAAATGCAGGTGCGATAGGAAAACCTATCTAGGGATTTATTGCACTCAATAAATATTACAACAAATACCATACTTTGGACATTTTAGATATATTTTTATATTATGTCCTTTTTGTATATTTTAACCGTATTGAATTTGTCATTCATGCATAAAAATCCGCATTCTGGTTATAACGTTTACTACTAACATTCTCACCCCACTTACAATGAAAATGAATCAATTACACCAAAAAATCTCATCTCTCAACCACTTCCTTACAAATCACTCAAATCCATTGCTCCATATTTCCTCAACGTCCACTAATTTTATTAAAAGCGTCAAAAATAATTTGCACCCTTCTATCCACCATAGATCAACGAACGAAATAAATCCGTCCCGTCGAGTCTCCCCACATAAGCAATTAATCCCCGCGACATCATAGGTATACTACGATGCCATAAATCACTTCATCCCCTCCATCATCGTTCATCCAGGTACATAGCTCTAGAAGTAAAAACAGAATCACGAGAGAGACGGTGATCCGCATATCTAAAGTGACTACCTGGAGGAGCTCGATGAATGTGTATATGCCTAATTGCTTCGAAGCAGGAAACACGAGTCGGTAGAGAGAACGTCGCTAATCCTGGGGTTGATCATTATTCCGTGCTGCACGGTCGAATGATGGAACAAAGTGTGCACATATGCATTCCTCGTATGTGCATCGTTACACGTATATTCACGTATGCATATCTGTAGCCCGTGAGTGTTTGCGTCTATATGCGAGTGTATATTCGTCTATAGAACGGAAGTGGGTTCACGTGGTGCATTGATCCGGTGCAGTTTATATGTGCGGTGCAGGAACGTGGATTGGTTGGACCGAAGGGAAAGAGGGAGAGAGAGAAAGGGAAGAGAGGAAAAGAGAGCAAGGTTGAGAAAGGGAGAAACACTCAGAGAGGGTTGAAATGGGCTGTTTAAGGGATGCCCGCAGGGCTGTAACGAGGGCAACAATGCACCCTGGATTGCGTTAAGAGGAATGCAAAGATGAAACGGGTAGCAGGACCTTCAAAGCTGCCAGCTTCTCTACAGGTATCTCTTTGTTTCCTGATAACACTGGGATATCGAGTAAGCTGGAGATCAGAGATGGGAGTCTTTGTGAGTGTGTCTTTGATTTTTGACATAGAGGTTTTGTTAATTGTGCTTGGTTCTTTTGGTATCTTTTTTTATTAATTACTGAATGATGGGGAGGGATTAAAGTTACAAATTATATTTAAATTAACTTTTATTTGATTAATTTTAATTTATGGTTGTCATTTTGTACCACTCGTTTTCATACACTTTTGTGTGTGTTTGGAGAGATTTAAAGTGAAAGGTATATTGTTAATGCCTTCTGTTTATTTTAACACTAGAATTACCGGCGTTAAATCTATCATATTTCAATATGTTAAATAAGTACCTCGAAAAAGAAGGAATCGAGTAGCAGAAAGGATGATCAATTCAGTGATTTATGTCTTTTGTGATGGACGCAGAATTTTTGTTCTATGGCTCTTCTATGAACTTGGAAAATTTTTGGAAAAAATTCTGTACCAGTCATTTTGACTGGTTTGGTAGTTCTAGTGTTAAGCTAATTAAACTTTTCATATCCACGTCAGCAGATAAGTTAAATGCAATAGTAGGGGGTGGACTTTGGATCACTACACTCATCTTGGAAGGTGTCTTTGACAAAGTTTAATTGAGAGTCTGAATTTTGTTTCATTCTGCAAATGAAATGTTAGTCAATGTAAACAGCGAGAATGGTATAAAGAAATACTATAAATATTTAGAAATACTCTGTTTCATTTCTTAAGTTGTTACATTTAAGCTGTACATCATTTTGTACATATTAAATTAAAATTAAAATTGATACTCGAATATAAGCTCTGTTATGCAAAGTATCGGAAAAATTGGAAAAAATGTCGTGGATTTTAAAAAGCACTGGAAATCTGTTGAAATTCAAAATTCCTCATGGGGTAACTGAGTGTCTGGTTACGGCTCTGAACGCCGGTGAGGAAACAGCATGGAGTTTGGTCGCCTAGCAACTCCAAAGCGAACCTACACTCGTTTCTTGCATCTCTATACTCTCCTGTACGTACATTCTCGTCTCATATGTGTCAAAGTAAATATATGTGCCGTGTATGCACATAGGATAGGTGGAGAGCCGTTATGTATCCTTGTACACTTACGGCATACATGAGTTTTCAACCCCGTAACCCACTGAGCACCCCCTACATGCAGGACTCTTCCGCTTCTCATAGATTGTACTTTTGCTTACTGGTATATGAAATGAAGAGTCTCTCTGTTTTACTTTTTTTTTTTTATTTCAGAGTAGTAAGTCATATACGAAGATTTAATTTGTTAAAAAGGGATGGACTCATGATATTCATAGAATCGTTATTTATGCAAACGAAGGATAGAATTATGAAATTTGAAATGTGATAGTTTAAAAGTAGACATATATTTTTTTCGTAAATGATTTTGTGTCTTTGAAATTAAAAATTCTCACTGATTTCTGGTATTTCGTACAATTGAACGCAATACTATTAGTATAGAAGTAATGAGACTATCTGATATTTTCAATGTAAAAGTGTTTGGAAGACTTCAAAATTTCCTATTACATTTTCCGCGCTACGAGTGTCACACGTTGTACACTGAGGGATTAAATTGGACCATAACATGGCAGATGTGGGGATGTAGAAAGTTAACCGACTCATGATAATCATAGTGTTGTTATTTATACAGTTCCAGAGGTCAAATAACGAAACTTGAAGTGTGATAGTTTGAAAGCAGGCATATATTTCTTTTCATAAATGATTCTGTACTGGTAAAGACAATGGAACGAGACTATACTTCACACCTATGCAAGCTTAATAAGTTGCAATTAAATATAATATTCTATTAAATACTCATGTTTGTATAGAAATATTGCCGAAAGGCATTCTTTCTATGAGAACTGATCGTAAAAGCAAAGCTTCCATCTCGAATTTCAATTCTTCCCTCACTAAAGAAAACCAATGAAGTTCCCTTCATTAAATTCTTCTACTTGATTAGTCTCATGAACAAGTTTAATCAACACCAGCATAATTCTCAAAAAATCAATGCTGGCTGAATGAACAGAACGTTAGGTAACACGTCTTTTTGAAAAATGTTTATATACTCAACTATGCTAAAACTTATATTCGTTACAATATTACAAATAATACTTGTTAAGTATCTAGTGTTCATAGAGACAGTACTCATTTTTAGATATGTTAGAAACTTTTCAATTCCCTTATCTCAAAGCATAATTACATTTAAATCGAACGAAATGAATTTTACTTTTTTTCTAATAATGGCCAATCTATCGATGAATATACTGTTGCGGCGCTTCATAATAGAACACATTAAAGATTATAAAATAACAATTCAATTTAAACAAGTCGAATTTCACAGTTCGCAGGCAAATCTCTTTGACACATTATTAACCCATTCACTGCCAAAAAAGCTAAGCGAATATTATCTTATGTGATACGAAGAAAATTTTTGTTCCAAAAATGCTATACAATTTCAATCGTTATTGAAACTTATAGTGCAACTACGAGATATCTCACAGTTGGCAGTGAATGGGTCAACAATAGTTTCAACTCGTTGCTATCGCTCTAGTAATCCATACCATGTATGAATAGACAATTTAGTTACTCATAATAATTCATTACAACACTATATCTTATATACTATATACTTTATATCTATATGAAGTATTTTACAGCAATTAATAATTAGGACAAAATCAATGTGCCTACACTGCAAAACCAAGTGTGTTATTTTAAAACACATAAACGTATTATTTCCTTGTAGTCAATTTTTAGACGTTTCCCGGTGTATTATTATTTAACACAGTACATGTGTGTTATTTTGAAGCATGTAGGTGTGTTATTTTAAAATATAAATATAACACACATGTACTGTGTTAAATAATAACACACCGGGAAACGTCTAAAAAGTGACTACAAGGAAATAATACGTTTATGTGTTTTAAAATAACATACTTGGATTTGCAATGTAATTTCACAGTTTTTTTTTTACTATTATTAACATGTTCTATCTCCTATCTCCGGAATTCTACCGAGGCATCGAGGTGCATCGAAATCGTTCACATGAGAAATTTGTTTCGGGCAGAAGCCATAGTATAGGGCCGACAACCTCCATCTCGAGAGTTGGCCGAAATACCGTGGAAGGATTTTCGGTCCTTTGTCTGCCCTCCGAGAGAGATGCACCTGCTCTCATCGATCCCACCGGCACAACCTGCTCGGTATCCTCTTGTTCTCCCTATCCTCTTTGCTTTACCTCTTCTACCTCCAGAAATCGTTTCGTGCCTTGTACATTCGAGCGAGCTGTTCCCTGTCGGACGGTCCGATTTTACATTTACTTTCAATGGCTTGCTCTTTACCTTTTGACTCCTTCAGAGAACTGCCGACTTGGAATTTATTCCACGAATTTTAAGCTCTCGAGTAATGCAGGCATGTAATTTTTTTTTTCAATACGTTATTACGTGGTGGAAATTACGGCTGTTGATTTGAATAGGATGGTAGTTGTAGTGAATATTATGGTTGATTATGAGAAATATCTTGGGTGAGTTAATTTCAGGGATTTTTTCGTTGTAATTAATGCATTGATGCGGATTCTATTTGATGTGGTAGTGAATGATGGAAATTATGGTTGATGGAGGGGGAAATAGATGTAGAGATATTATCATTGAATATGCAAAATAGTTTAGTTTACTTTAACAATATTTGGGATTTAACTAATGCATGGATGTACATTTTGCTGAATGGGCTATTGATTGATGGAAATTCCGGTTATTGCAAATGTAAGATGATGATTGTTGATGTTATTATTATTGCTGATTATGAGAATTATCATATTTTTGTTAAGGTTGTTGCTAGGATTTTCGCGTTTCAATTGATGCAGGGATGAGATACTGAATGATGGAAATTATGGTTAGGGGAAACAGTGAGAAGTAGATGTAGTGGTAATGATTGTTGATTATGGAAATTAGTACTGACTACTTCAACGATATTTGAGTATTCAACAATACATCAGTCAAACTGGCTGGTTCTCAATTATTTCGACAAATTCCTAAAATTGATGGAAGAGCCACGAAGTAAATATCCCACTTCCATTTTATAAACCCCTAATTTCAAAATACTTATTCAGTTCCAAATTATACTATTTCCTTCACATTTAATCTACCTTCTTTCAAACGCCTCATTCGACATATTTAATCACAACAAATGTAACGTCCATAAATCTAGTATCAATCACGTCCCTACCTGCAATCTTTCATCTCCACTCAATCCAACATTTCTCCTCCATAGTCATGAAGTTCCTCTCCCCATTGCAAAATCCCCACAAAAAAATACCAAAAAAAACCATACAGAAAATCACTCCTTCCAATCATTGCAAAATTCCTAATCCACCAAAACCTTTAATCCCTCTAACGAACTGCAACATACCATAATCATCTAGAACTCAAAAAATTCCACCTTTACAAAAACCACCCGTTGAAATATCGGATAAACGATAGAACCTCATCGATAACCAACGTTAACCAACGTGCCATACTTGATAAATGCTCTCGATGTTGAAACTTCCTACAAGACCTCGATCAGACACCTAATATTAATCAAAACCATCACCGACTCGCACGAAGGATTATCGTCCGTACAATCGTTCCTCTTTCCTCCTGATCAACGAGAACGTTACAAATGAGGTTGCACGGTGCATCGAAGTAAGATAGCGGTTCCAGCAAACTGTTGCACCACGGGTAGATACCACCTTGCACCGAAGACTCGATTTCGGACCTACAATCAGGGCAAGATGGTAGACATCTGCCGGCCATCTGCCAGCAGCCTTCCGGAGTACCCTGACGGATAAGAGGGCTACCCCTCTGAGGCATCTCGCCGACGAATACGCAAGGTGTGGTGCTGGAAATCAGAAGTGGACTTGATCTTCTCTCTTTCTAACTTTTTTATATTCTTATTTTCTCTTTCTTTCGCATCCTTGCTACCTATCCTTCTTGCTTTCTTGCCCGTATGGGCTTCTTTCTTCTCGAGACCGTTCATCGAGCTTATCGAGATCTTGAAAAGCAAGGTGCTATCCTCACGAGCCTCGCTCCAGATTTAAAGTGCTATAAAAACGAACGTATGCTGATTCATGCGTGTGCGTACGAGAATTCGCGGGAACTTACGTGCTGAATTTGCGAGGGCAAATGTTTGCATTGGGAATTTTCGAGGTTTGTGGTTGCTTTAACGCTGTTGGGAATTGTGTTACAGGAATTGTCGAGGATATGGGGTTTGGGAAACTGACAGTGGTACTGGAGTACGTTTAGGTATGTTTGTGTATGGGGTGGAAGTTGGATGGATAATTTGTTTTGTTGGGTAGAGTGTGATGCAATGACTTTTGTTAAGTGTGGAAAATTGTGGAAAGGTAATGGGATTGTTACATTTTTGATATTGGTCCTTTAATTTGGTATACTTTTCTTTTTAATGGGTTAGATGTTAGCTAGCGGTGTTAACATGGTACAACATATAATATCATATTTATTATTCTTAATTTCATCGTCATTGTTACAGTTCTGTCCAGTATTCATAATTGTGACATTTATTAACATCACCTTTACAAGTTATCGACATTTTCATTTTAAATTCTACTGCCACTTTTACAAAATAGACAAAACCACTTTACCCTCAAAGTACCATCCTTAATACCAAATTTCTGACCATTAAAAACTCTCCGTTATATTCAACACGTTGAATGCCACCGGTAATTCACTAGTTTCGTAATTTCAGCTGAAGTGAAACCTTTCTGTTAGAATCACATGTTTATAAAGCAGAAACTTTAATGATACTGACAAATAGATATTCGACAGACCTTTATCTTTTTAATGTCTGTATTTAATTACTCAATATTTTAGAAGATTCATAAATATTGCTTTTAAAAGTTACATGAAATTTCATTGAATTCAATAGCGCCGGTTACTGGTGACCCCCATGGCAGTCAACGTGTAAAATTTATTAATTAAGTATTTCTAAAAAAGAGAGATCAATCAACAAAGAAGATAATCAATGAAATATTTAATTTGTGCACCACAAGCTGCACATTAATTATCTAATTTATTGCTTCGCTATTTTGAGAAACATTTATAAATAATAGTAACCCGTTCAGTCGTCGGTCTCTGTAGACCCGGCGTTAAAGTTTCTTCTCGAACCATATAATTAATGCAACAATTCCCCTGTTTATTACCACGTACGAAAAATGCAACAGGTATCGTGATATATAAGAGACGTGTGTCATACGTAAACCACCGTATACCGCAATTGTTACGAGGTATTAAACGTACGAAGGAACAGTTATCTTCAAATATATCAGAAAGACTGCATGTGCACTGGTTGCCACGGTGCATAACGTACGTTCATTGCAACGCGTATTATCGCACGCGTGCAATTTGTAACAAGTATAAATAATGCGAGTGTCCCTATAAATTCGTGTACACCTTGCAGACGAATGTGCAACGAAATGTGCACATGCACTTGCTTATGGCCGCACAGGAATATGCATTATGGCATTAAGGTACATACGAAAGACCCGCGTATGCCCCGCAGAGAGCTAATTAGGAATTAACCCCGTGCGGTTTATGGCTCTGCACGAGCCGCTCGTTAAATTAATCTCCCTGGCGTACGTCGATTCTGCACCTCGGCGAGTTGCACCTGGTGCACCGATTTCGGCCGAGATTTTACACCTGGTGACGGGGCTGAAGTCCATAAAACGTATGCTGCATTGGATCGTGTTTCGGAGATATATTGCATCGATGCGATTTCACGTTGAGATACTTTTTGTCGGTTTGTTTAATTATTTATAGCAGTGTTGAATTAATTACGTTGATTGCAATACAAATTTTGGAGACAGAGTGAGATATAAGTTGAAAGTTATTTGGTAACTCTTTGAATTTTACGTCTTGGGAGAATTTTATTTGTATTAAATTTGAACGATGCATTGAATGCGGTTTCATATTGCCATTATTTTGGTAGGTTGAATTAAGTATTTAATGAATTGTCGAATTAATAATGTCGATTGTAATATTATCGAGATAGACTGAGACGTAGAGTGAAAGTTATTTGGTAATCATTTGAATTTTGGACTTTCTGCTTTGGGAGAATTATGTATTTTATTTGTATGCAATCGTATTGAGTTTGGACGATGCATTGAATGCGGTTTCATATTGCCATCATTTTGGTCATTTGGATTAATTATTTAACGAATTGCCGAAATAATTACATCGATTGCAATACCTTAGAGATAGATTGAGACGAAGGGTCAAAGTTACTTGTTAATCATTTGAATTTTAGATTTTCTACTTTGGGAGAATTATGTATTTTATTTGAATGCAATCGTATTGAGTTTGGACGATGCATTGAATGCAGTTTCATATTGCCATAGTTTTGGTCATTTGGATTAATTATTTAACGAATTGCCGAAATAATTACATCGATTGCAATACCTTAGAGATAGATTGAGACGAAGGGTCAAAGTTATTTGTTGATCATTTGAATTTTAGATTTTCTGCTTTGGGAGAATTATGTATTTCATTTGTATGCAATCGTATTGAGTTTGGACGATGCATTGAATACAGTTTCATATTGCCATCATTTTGATCAGTTAGATTAATTATTTAATGAATTGCCGATATAATTACATCGATTGCAATACCTTAGAGATAGATTGAGACGAAGGGTGAAAGTTATTTGGTAATCATTTGAATTTTGGACTTTCTGCTTTGGGAGAATTATGTATTTTATTTGTATGCAATCGTATTGAGTTTGGACGATGCATTGAATGCGGTTTCATATTGCCATAATTTTGGTCATTTGGATTAATTATTTAACGAATTGCCGAAATAATTACATCAATTGTAATACCTTAGAGATAGATTAAAATATAGCATGAAACTCATTCAGTGATCATCAGAATCTTGGCTCTTGAAATCTCATCCATACTAGTCCCGCATTAAAGTACATACAATATGAACGCCAGCATTCCTATTTAATTCGCCAATACCTTGTAACATACCCCAACAGTGAACACAATCCTACGTCCACATTGCAACCGCGAAAAAAATATCTTTCATATATACATCAATGACGCAAATACATGAAGGCAACATTGAATGAAAGAAGTTGAAAAACTTCAACATTACTAACCAGCAGCCAACGAGATCTAGTTGCAGCAACAATAGAAGAATAGAAAGTTTGAGAGACACTGGTATATCGAGATTTCCTTCTCACTTGGCCGGCATTCCTTTCGCACTTTCCCAAATCCATAGCGCGAAGGTCGTTGAATGTGTACGTCGTGTGAGTGCTGGCGACATCACGGCGACCGGCACAAATACCGCGAGGGACGAACGAACGGACGGACAAGGACCATATGCCATATTTTTAGACCTCTATCGTGGCGAGCTACGCTTGTTATTACGTTGCAGCGAGCACGCTAAGCGAGAAATGCGCGTAATGACGTTGGGAAATCCGTGTGGCACCACTACGTGCCACTTATTTGCATACGCATCGCTAAATGCGCCCGATTTCGCGCGTAATGCCGCGACGCGCTCGCCTGCATCATTGAATATTCCGGGGCGTTATTAAATGCGAATATTCAACACGACTGAGCAGTTCTTTGGTATTCGTTGAACCGGAGGGACATGATCGGCCTCTAGGTACTTGCGAATTCGAGACGTTTCATTGCTTGGGGTGAACATTTTGGTAAATTCGTTGAATACTTTTGTAGCTAGTGATTTCTTAAAGTACTTTGGTTCGCTAAACTTTAACGGACACTTTCAATGATTCTATGATAGAAATGTGTGGTTAGAAATATTTTAGACATTCAACTAGAACTATCGAGATGGTCAAATGAATTTTTGAAAAATGCTTCTGATATTCTTGCCGCTGTTTTTTTTTTTCAATTTTCTACGTCTATATTGAAAATTGTAGGAGGTTGAATTGATCAAGGCTTTTGCCCCCTTCATTTACTTCATTGGGGTATATTTATTTGATGGTTTTTAATATATTGAATTAATCATTGGCAGATCTAGTATTAAGGCTTTTGTTGCTGATAAGAGGATGCTATGGTAGCGGAAGTGTTTGAGAAAAATGGAGAAATGGATATGTTGATGTTGGGACCGCGATTATGTGGAGCCATTTTGTAGCCAGCAAGTGTTTAAAGTATGGCGGGAATTTACGAAGAAGTTACCACGCACTTTTGATTCTAATGCCTGACTGCTCAAAAAAGCACTTTAATGACAAAGTAAGAGTGTACTTTTCGATTGTTATACGCCAAGCTGAGGTGTCATGACCCGATACGATAGGAATAAGATGGTGCGACGACAGTCTCCCCCTAACCTGGACCCCATACCGAGTGACTTCTTCCTCTACTCGGACTATACTTTAGGGTACTAGCTTTGATACTTTGAATAATCCTAAATACAGAGTGGGAATGTGTGTGTGCCTACAAAATGGCTATATGTAAGCAAATTTAACACTTTATCGACCGGTATTTTTTTTACATCCTACTCACTTCTGACCGGTCACTTGGCCGCAAATACTTTCCTGATACCGATATTTCTTCGAAAATTACAAATTCTCGTCACAGAGTCCTTGGCGCAGTTAACCGCAATGATAAACAATAATTTATTAATCGCTGTGGTAACCGATTAATTAGTTAAAATAGTAGAAGCGTTGGGCCTGAAAAGCCTATTAAAAGGGCACCGGTCGATAAAGTGTTAAAATTCCCACGTAACAAATCAAAATGAAATTTAAAATACAATCCAAACACACATTGCTACTTTGTATTTAGGGTTATTCAAAATGTCTATTCAAGCTACTACTGATTAAAATTTCCAAATTATCTAATACTTCCAACCTCAAGATGAAACTTTCATTCGTTCAATGAGCAAAAGTTTTGCGCGATCTACCTTTAAATCTTACTTGTCAAATACAGTCGTTAATTTGAAATACGTGATAAAACTAGTAACTGTGAAAGTTCGTCATGGAAATATGCGTTGGGACGTTTCGAAGCGCTTTAAATGCAAAACGGAGACACGATCTAGACACTAGGGGGAGAGATAAAGCTCGCACACCACGAGCAGACGTGACAGGGCCCGACGTGGTAACGCAGTTGCACCGTATGACTCGCCAGTACGGCGAATATTGCACGGAGAAAAAAATTGTAATTTAGTCTATAGTGTCAATTGAATGAACAGACAGTCTCGGTGATTTATTTTTAGACTCGCGTCATACGGGACTCCATTGCATTAAACTATCAGAACCGTATACGTGCTGTAGCATTTATCTAACCCGCAGACAATGCATTCAAACATTCACGTCGACGTGAGAGCAAATCTACGCGCCTGCTAACACGCTACACGCTTTGGTGAATTTACTGTGTTGAATTCTCGACATGTTAATTAATTTGGTATACCTAATTTCCTGAATATAGTTCTCTCTTTGGAGGAATATATTATACAGGGCGTTCCATCTATCTTTATTATTTTAAAGAATTCCATTGCAACTAAAATTTTATGCTGGATTTTCTTCCAGAAAATTTTTAATATTTAATGATTCATGCAAGTTTTGAAATAATCTGCATACATCTCGTTTACATGCTCAATTGTAGTCAGCAGATGCATCCAGTGCGAGGTAAAACTAACGGGTTGCTACTCCATTAACACTAGAACTACCAAACCAGTCAAAATGACTGGTACACAATTTTTTCAAAAAATTCTCCAAGTTTACATAAGAGTAATAGAATAAATATTCTCCGTCTATATCAATAAACATAAATCGCCCAATCGATCAAATTTTTCGCCGCTTGATTCCCCCTTTTTCAAAGTACTTATTTAATTTATTAAAATATGATAGATTTGAGGCCGGTAGTTCTAGTGTTAATAAACATTTTTCAAAATTACAGACAATCTGAAGAGTAGATATTTTACGTGAATTTTGTAATATAATAATTATTTAACGAATAGTCATCCTTGCTGCTTGATTCCTCTTTTTCCAAAGTCCTTAGTCAATATATTGCAGTGAAACAGATTTCACGTCCGTAAGTCTAGTGTTAGTAAGATGAGAAAAGATGAGAAAATAAATCTCACATTTTTCAATATTTCATAACTCAGCCCCCTTTTGCAGTAAAATCGTCAACTACTTTCATCGAATGCATGTTCAGAAATTACCCGGGAAGTGGTACAAAGTTCAATGGCGAACTGCAGTATCTCGTTACATAAGCAATATGAGTTAAATTAGGAGTTACGGAGCAGTAAAGATACGAAGGCACCTTGAGAATATCGCAAATCCCAAGCGCCGGTAAAACGCCATTAAACTTATATTACCGTCCAAACCTGAATTCATGAGTCTCCCATCGGGTCACCGATCTTCCACTAGAACTACGTGCCAAATCATATATTTTTAACGTGCAAAAGCAGATGCAACCTATCAATTTCTTCTAAAACAAACAAACGATAAATAGATGCTCATAAATTGTCACGAATATTAAATGGATTCAATGGATTTATAGTTGCATTATACGTTAGACGTGTTACGATATTTGAATTTGGCTCTTTTGAGGGTAACGAAATAATCATTGTCTCATTGCGGTTCATTAATTTGATTTAGATCCTTTACTGTCGAATATCATCAAACACATATTCATACTTATATCGACGTTAAAATGACAAACAATAATTTCGTTATCTAATATTATTAGTTATTTAGAAGGATCTATAACTGAAAAAGAAATTATGAAGACACTATAAAAAAGTGGTGTCTTAAGAATTCTTGATGAGCACTTAACCCCTTACACTATAATAACGAATGACTCGGTGCAGTAATTTCAATAGAGAATTTTAAGGTTTTCCAAAAATTATTAATTTGAAACTATTGGGTTGTTCGGAAAGTAATTTCGTTTTTTTCGGTGAGAATGAAAGACGATTTTCTTATAGTCCATAAATATGTTATTGAATTATATATTCTCCATTTTGTTCTAATACATTTTGTCATGTTTCTGACAGTAGTATGATTCGATGCTCATAAAAGTTTTGAGCTTTGCTGGCAAAAAAATCAAAGCCATTTTTGACGACCTCATTCCAAGTGAAGGTTTTGCCGTTCAACAAATTTTGCAAACCTGTTTTAGCACTGGCGTTCTGTTAATGCATCTTCTCCATGCACATCGAATAATTTTTTTTCTCGCTTGAATAACATTTTTACCTTTTCGATAGTAAAAAAGTAAAATATGGCGAAAATGCTGCTTTTGAATTTCCATCTTTAATAGGACACCAAACAAAAACTATTGTATAGAATCAAACAAATTTTTTCACAAACAAGCGTTGCTATATCAACTGTCAAAATATATAATAGCAATGCAAATTAAGTGAGAAGTTAGATGTGAAAAAATATAACTATGTTCTCCGTTGGGAAAAAACGAAATTACTTTCCGAACAACCTAATATAAGTGAGTGAGAAGACGATGAAATTATTTCTATACTATTCCGCTGAATTATACGAAATATGAGAAATCAGGTGGAAATTTAGAGTTTAGAAATTAATTCTGAGCTGAGTGCTATTTGTTAACACTAGAACTACCAAACTAGTCAAAATGACTGGTACACAATTTTTTCAAAAAATTCTCCAAGTTTATATAAGAGTCATAGGATAAATATTCTACTTCTATATCAATAAACATAAATCACCCAATCGATAAAATTTTCCGCCGCTTGATTCCCCCTTTTTCAAAGTACTTATTTAATTTATTAAAATATATTAGATTTGACGCCGGTAGTTCTAGTCTTAAAAAAAAATATAATTCGTTGATATATATGAAGATTTCTATTATAATTGCTTTCTGATAACGCACTCCTCTCGTCACAAGCCGATCAAGGCAAAACATCTACGGAGGGTTATCAAGTGATATCCACGATCCGTGAACCTCGATGCACCGTTTCCACCCCGATAACAGGTGCGCGTAATTACCCTTCATTGTGCGTGCGCGGCGTAAGGGTGAAATAACGACGGTGTTGTCTCAAACAACGTGTTCGTCATTGCGGCAATGTTCGACCAAGTGCGTGCACATCGTCGACACGCAGGCGCGTTTAGAAAATTTCTCCGGGTTCGCCGATGCTGAGATTCAAAGGGATGCAAAGTAATGCACCTTAACGCGTTCACTGCTACCTTCGATAAAAGTTTCCCTCGAGGCTGTGCGAGGATTCTTGAACAAGTCGATGGGGAAGTTTGCATCGAGTAGTTTGGTCTTGTTGGTGTTTAAACTTTTGAACGTAGATTGAAATTGGAGGAATTTTTTTTTTATTTGTTATTTTAAACTTTACTTTTGTTATTTACAGTTTGGAGTTTTCAAAAGCTGTATCTGTTAGGTGGACCGGAAAATAACGTCGTTTCTTGAGATATTTTGATAAAAAATTAATTGATGCTTATCGATCAGGTGTTGAAAATTTGCACACTAGATAGGAAAAACATAGTTGATTACATTATTCGTTAAAAGTAAAAACTGGTTAGAAAATTATTTAATTGAATTTAACACTAGAACTACCAAACCAGTCAAAATGACTGGTACACAATTTTTTCAAAAAATTCTCCAAGTTTATATAAGAGTCATAGAATAAATATTCTACGTCTATATCAATAAACATAAATCACCCAATCGATCAAATTTTCCGCCGCTTGATTCCCCCTTTTCCAAAGTACTTATTTCATTTATTAAAATATGATAGATTTGAGGCCGGTAGTTCTAGTGTTCATGTAAAGAAACGACATTACTCTCCGGTTCCCCCTAATATATTTATGAAAATCTGTTTTTTTTTTTACATCTTTATTTATTTCAACAAAGTTATGATTTATTAATATGTTAAATCCAGCTGAGCGTGTTAAGTAACTTAAGAGGGATATTGCGGACGATGAAGACTCTTTGGAAGAGAGTCGCTCATAAATTTATCTTACTCCGTACTTCATATAATAAAATCCTGGTTGTCAGTTTACAAAATACCGGGGTGGTCCAAGTTAAACAACGTCCAACTTTATAGTTAGACCTCAATCTTCTATATATAGAAGCTCACTTGCGTCTAGACTTAGAAACTTGCTGACTTTACTATATTTGCTGTGCAAGAACAAACATATGCATCAAAATGGTACAGGCAAATATAGTAGCACAATAAATTTCCGGGCTGAGCGAATGATTATTCAAGAGCTATGGCTAAATTAGTTATTATCATTGATATGTAAATTCATTACGGACGAATAAGAAGAATTGGAACTATGTTGTAGCTGCATATAGCTAGAATAGTGTTCTCTAAACTTTTTGAAGGCTTCAACCCCTTCATTTGCACAAACGCGTGCACAACATGTAATCTAAAAAAACAAAAAAATATCAAGACTACTCGAGCAAATTAAAAAGTTAATCTGCATATATTTTGCAAGAAATAAGGCAACAATTAATTATGCAAGAACTTATGTACGCATAGCAACACCCCTCAGAGGGTGGTGCCCACTTTCGGAACCACTGACTTACAGTATCATGTACATTAAACTGAAAAGACATTTTTTTTATTCACTTTTGAGTTTAACTGCTACAATTAATTTTACCTAGTAAGATCATCAATCGCCTTTTTTTCGAAAAGAATAGATCTCCTCATTCAATTGACTAAGTAGTAATATAAATAAAAAATCATATTCATTTGCAAAATTTACTATATATCTTTTAACGATGTAGTAAACCAGAATTTAATAAAAGTATCAATTAAACACCCAATTCTCCAAACTCATGAGATGGCGTAAAATAAATAGTCTCTTAGCCCACAAGAAAAATACAAAGAAGTTACTACATACACATTTTACTCGAGTAAAACATAGAAAATATGCCATGAAGGTATTCCTAAGGGAAAGCAGGATGGATCATCGGCAGGATGAAAGGAAGGGGTGACAAAGAAAAAAGGGTTCCGGAGGCGTTTGATGGAAACAGGCGAAAGGGTCGCAAGAGGACGAAGGGAATGGAGATTGCTAGGTACATCGACATTCCACGTGTTTATGTCTTCACGCACAAGCGACACACCGATGGCGCGTATGATCGGGCATTTCTGTATACACATCTATTCTATACTAACCGCATGAATCGATGTTGTCACGGGTATGCGTGCTGCATAGCTGCAGCAGGTTTATCGCGATGCCAGCTGGGGAGTTTCCATAAATCGTACTCGTAAAAACCCAGCAGGCTTTCCTCGACGAGCTTAAAGCACCAACGTCGTGACAATGTGAAGGGAAGCACGAGACAACCGGGAATTGGAGTCCTTCGAGCTTCGTGCGACCGTAGTTCGATCGGTTTGGATGATGGACATGGAATATAAATTAAATCCGTTACTCCACGACTTCTTTTGTAGTCTCATATTTTTTTATTATAATCGCAATGGTCATTTTACCTGGGTATTAGTGTTTTAATTGTAATTTAACAAAATTTCCTCTGATTGTCAGGTCCAAACTTGACATCCTTGCTCACCATAGAGCTAGAACTACTACGGTTTAGGACTTACTATTTTAAATGAATTTCCCGTTACCAAAGGTTGTACGTGTTACACAGGAAAAATTGAAAATTTCCTTAAGGCAGGGGTCGGCAACCTGCTCGCGAGCCGCATGCGGCTCACAATCAGTAGAATCTTACTTGTGGCTCTTGATTTAATAGTACATATGTTTTGATTTCACAATGAATAGATGTTTTACAGCAGATAACGGTTATATTATTTTTTCTAATACATATTACCGATGTATGTACTTATATTTGGCTGTTTAAAAAAATAATTTATCACATCGGGAAAAAAATGGCTCTTAACTCTAAAAAGGTTGCCGACCCCTGCCCTAAGGCAGTGCAGAATTTGAGATCCGCCTCCGCAGACTGGGAGTTAAGAAAAGTTAAGAAAGTAAATATAAGTAAAGAAATTGATCGATGTTTCCTGTTTAACACTTGAATAGCTTTACGTCAATTTACAAAATATGATTTGAGAACAATTCTCGTATTGAGTCTTAGATAATCCCATTTGAACTTCTGCCTCAAATTAATCACCCTGTAAACACCTCAACGGAGCAGCTCGAGCGGAAGTGAATCACGACTGATTTTTTCACCGGATGTGGGTCGAAGGGAAAAGGTTTTCCTTCGCGTACTTTCCACTCGGGGGTGGTTAATCGTGTTTCATCGATCCTACTCGATTCCCTCGCGGAGAAAGTCTCGAACGAATAATTTCCCGAGTAGCAAAGTTTTACTCAGAATCATTATTCGGGCAGGAAAGTGAGGTCGAGTGAGAATCCTTACTTTCTGGGAGCTGTAAAAATTTTACGTGTTTCCGTCAACTCGGGGGATTAAGGAAGGCACAGGATCGGAATGGTCGTTGCGAGTTTTTTTATGGCTGGCCAATAAAGCTTGCGCGTTTTCGGTTTACTTTTAATTATTCGTTTTACTGATATTGTGTGGTGTATTGAAGCTAATGATGATAATAACAATAATAATATTACTATATTATGTATTATAGGGTTAAATATGAAGTTTGATGAATTAGGTGAAAGCTTTTAATTATGGAAGTACTTGCGTGATTCAATTTTCTGACGAGTGGATAGAAAAGTAGGAATTATTTTTATTTATTTTGAGATTATTTATAGCTGAGTGGATATTGTAAAGATATAAGAAAATTGCTTAACTAATTACAACTTAAATTAAATACAGTAGGTCGTTGAGTCTTGTGAAGTAGTTGAACTATCTGCCTTAAGTCTGTTATAGTTTGGTGTATTAAATAAGTACTTTAGGAAATTAATTCTAATATTAATTAAATTAATATTAATCTTATTAACCCTAATATTAATATTGTTAATCGTTAGTGACTATAAATTTGCACAGTGCAAAATAATTTTTTGCCACAGTGAACTTTCTGTCAAAACAATTTCGGTTTTGCACATAGGATCCAAGTATTTTTTAATACTCGCAGTTAATACTATTGCCACGGTGAAATGAATAAGTACCTGGCGATAAAGATATCAAGTTAAATTCAATTATCTGATAACAGTCTAAAAATATTATTTCCATTCTTACTTTCATTGTTATTGTAATGATAAATAACAATCATTCCACCGTTCGAGATTAATTATAAAAATAAAAGAATACACGTATACGTCATCATTGCAAAGCCCAACCGCATAAATCGCAAAATTTAGAACAAAAGCTTCGTTTCCTCGTTGCCTGCGTATTATTAATTTCATAACTCGTTATTCATAAAGGATTTAATCGCGGTTAAAATGAATCCTCTCTAGGATGCTGAAACGGTCAGCGTGTAGTTTAACGACTTTCCCAGCTTTTTCCCTGTATTCTCGTTGGATGACCTTAAGTTTCGCCTTTATAGAAGCCTGAATCAAGTGGGCGGTGAGAGAATGTTTTCTTGGTATTAGTGGAGGCCGCACGACGACCTTTCAACCGCGCCCAAGTATGCGGTTGCTGTTAAAACCTTTATATAGAATAGTCGGTGATATTTTAAGAAGTATTAACATTCAAATTAATTCCAAAGACGAGCCAAAAATGTGGTGACAATTTTATTTACATCTTTTGCATTCTCTTTCTATGTTCTCGAATTTGTAATTCATCAGATTTGCCTATAAATTGTATTCAGACTTGGAAAAGAATCGATGAATGATTTTTGAAAAATGTTCCAAAGTTTATAGAAAAGGCCGAGTGCAGAATTTCTACGTCTATTTGACAAATCTTAAATTACTGAATCAATCATCTTGTTCATCATTTAATTCTTTTTTTATTTAGTGCTTATTTGGTATATTGGAATATAATAGATTTAAAGCTGCTAGTTCTAGTGTTAATTATTGTTTTAATTTGAGAGAATTGTCTACCAAATGTATTCTTTTGTCAAAAAATATGAAAAGAGGGAGAGAAGCATCAGGAAAAATTGAATAATTGATATGTAATTATTTAGGATCAATTTCATTTCTCGTGTAATTTTATTTCTACGTTGTTAGAGGTAAAAGGAATGATTATTTTAAGAATTATTTCCCACTGGTACAACGTGTGAAGGTAGAATGAAATTATTGACCGCTTGTTAGATTACTTGTTAAATGAAATAGAACGAATCTGTGTGCGAATCAAAATCGGCGAACGCAGTTTTAAACGAGCTCTGTGTGGGTGCACTTTTCCGTGCGATGCAACGACCTGAGTGGATTAAAAGCTGCATCGAAAAAACATAAAAGCCAAAACTACATAGGTAAAAAAATAAAAATATCCTATAACTGAAATCGTAGTTGAATTATATCAAAATATTTTATTTTAAAGGATATAAAACAGCAAGGGTATGGTGTGATACATGAAAATTACATTCAATCAGAACTGTTACATTTATCGTAAATTTGTAGTTTTTATTTAATCTTTTCGCAACTAAATTTCTTACCCGGAAATAGAATTGCAATGCGTTTTGGTGAAACAATTACCTAAGTGCTTTTTAATTTGTCGATTACACAACTGGCAATCAATGTGCTACTAAGGTTTCAAACATTTGCCAATATTTGAACCAGCGATGTAAAGTAGAATTACTTGTAATTTGTATTAAGAGTCTTTTTCAGTTCAGCTTATTACAAATAAGTAATTGAAATTCATTTGGTAATGGCTTTTAATGGGATAGAACTTTTTTTACAATTATCACGAGTATTCTCAGCTATCGATTAGCAAGTAATGAACATACCTAGCAAGAATTACTTTTATTATCGCAAATACTGTTAATATTACCGTTGCAATACCTGTATAATAATTTGATTACACAAAAAGAACATTAATCGAGTGTCAAAGTCAAAGTTTAAATTCATACAAATATAATAGAAATTTAATTCAATTGCAAATTAATATCAGGATTGAAAAAAGTACGAGAGAAAGCAAATAGATATGACTTCTTGCTTGGAAATTTCATAGTTGACGCATTCGAAATGACCGACGTTGATCGTTTGCAAGCGAGATAAAACGACTGGCCATTGGGTTCGGTCGGGTTTCTATGGAGCGGCAATCGGAGGGATTAAAATGGCGAAACGAGAGGTACGCGCTTGGCCGAAATGCAAATTCGGTCACATCAAATTAAACTGACCATCGCGGAGGCGCCAGTCGCGCTATCCAGCCACGGGAACGTCAATCGAAATGCTCGAAACGTGTTTTCAAAGGCGATTAAACGTCGAAACGATGCTCGGGAAAATCGGCTTTCCGTTTGTCGATTTTCCTTCCCTTGTTGAGCGGATTTCCAGTGCTTCCGCAAATGATGATACGTTTGATTGATGCATTTCTATTAATTTTATGACGTTTCATCGGTATTTATGTTTATTATTATACCTTTTCAGTATTAGAGAAATTAAAAACGAGTGAGAAGTATTTAGATACATTATTTATTTTTAATTGTATGTTAAATAACTGCTTTTAATTTAAAGAGAGACGAAATTTCGATGGAACGGTAGTTACAGTATTATACATAGTAATTTGGAAATTACGGATTAATCGGTTGGCTAAATGATTATTCGAGAGTTATGGAAATAATATGTGTTATTATGGAAACATAAAGGGATACATTTGTATAGAGAATTTTCAACTTATAACGCCGAGTTACAATATCAAAGAGGCAAATTCAGTTGTACAATTTTGCAAAGTTTCTGTTTTGTATAAAACATTATTTACATCTTGTAGTATCATACTAAAGACACCTTATACAAATCAACCTGTATCACGCTAAAGTGTTTTTGTTTTTTTTTTCATTTGTTCGCTCAATTTCGCTTCCAGTCTCCTAATAATAACGTAGACTCTCTGCAGTACGGTTCATTATTCATCCTCGTTAGGATCGACGCCGACGTCGGCCAGACGAAATCGTTCTCGTCGATCTCGACGTTCGACGTTGGCGAGAATACCGATGAAAAATACGGCTCAACGAAGAAACGCGATCCACCCTGAAATCCCTGTTGGATTTTCACGCGCGATGTAATCGAAGAAGACAACGGAAAGGGGAGTGGGTAGTATGGATAGCGAGAGAGGTGTGGAGAACAATAAAGAGAAGGCAGTTTCGCGTAACAAATAGCAGGATTATCCCATAAATACTTGTCGTTCGACTCACTCAATTATCGTTGAATGTACCGCCATGGAGATTTAACATTAACCGTTTATGGTACGAATTGTTTTTTTCATTTTTTGTCAACTGAGTGAAAATAATTGTGGAATTATTGATTACTTGGTATTATTTGTTTATTGGTTTTATTTTACTTGGTTTTATTTAATAAGAGGATTAATTCGGAGGTAGTGGGGAGTATTGTTAACATTATTGTTAAATTTCGAATTTGTAATTTAACACTTTGAACGCCACCGGTATTTCGTTAGATTCATCATTTTTACTGAAGTGGAACTTTTTCTATTAAATTCGTATTTTTGCAAAGCAGAAACTTTAAAGATACAGATAGATAGATAATCGGCAGACCTTTATCTTTTTAATGTCGATATTTAAATATTTAATATATCCGAGAATTCATAAATGTTACAATTTCAAAGTTACAGGGAATTTGAATGAATTTAATAGCGCCGGTCACCGATGACCTGCATGGCAGTCAAAGTGTTAATTGAGAAAACATTAATTGCAGCAGATAGGTATGTGAATCGTAAATTGATATAGAGGTACAAAGTGGTCACATGTTTGAAAACAATTATCAGGTTTGAAAGTAACATGTTAATGCAATATTTACAATTATAAATAGCAATATGATTCAAATGGTATCAGTCGTGAACTCGCAATCAGCGGATTACAATTCGTTATCATTCACCTTGGAAATTTTTTCTTATTTTATTCTTATCTGCTTTTTTGATTATTTTTGTATTTGTGCAACTTCAAGTGCTATTATAACCAAGTCTAGGTTATTAAAGCTTCAGTGATTTAGAACATATTTAAAAAATTAAATGCTACACGAAATGACCACATAGTTAACACTAGAACGACCGATGTTTATAAATATGTTAAATAAGAACTTTGGAAGAGGAGGACTCAAAGGGTGGAAAATATGATCGGTTTGGTAATCTATGTGTTATAAGATCAACTTGGAATTTCTAGTCTATGATCTATCTCCTGTCAACTTAGAGAATTTTTGGAAAAAAATGTGAACAAGTCATTTTGACTTGCTTGGTCGTTCTAGTGTTAAAGATGAAAAATACAAAAAGAAACGAAGAACAAATCATGGGGGTTCGATTCGTTGCTGGGGGATGAAGAAAGGAAAGGAAACAGCTGCTATCCCCTGAAACGCGAACTATGATAGTATCGGGAAGTTAAACAGGGACTTCCAGAAATAGATAGAATCTGCACGTCCATCAGCAGGTGCGACGTCGAGGAAACACGTTTCGACTGTCTCGACGTTAACTGAGGTGGCGATTGACGGTCAACTTCCTCCGGCAACTTGATATTTTGTATGGGGACAAAATTTTACAAACTGAAAATCTCGTTAGAAACAGCTACGACATTCGAAGTTGTGTCTTTGTGTGCCTCTTCGTCTTTTTTTATAACTCTGGTGTACGTGTTGAAACTTGAGTTGACGTCTTTTTAAACGTTTGAATTTTAAGGAAACAGGACAAGTTTGGTGAAATTGATTAATTATTTAGTTCTGGTTTGTATAATTATTTGGAAGATACATTCTATTTCCAATTTGCGGTTGAAAGCATGGAATTTCGCTGTAATGATAGTTTCGATACTATGAATATTACATTTAATTAAATGAAGCAATACAGATTAATCGGATGGTTGAACATTTATTCAATTGCTACGGACATATTGTGGGTGGTTATTTCGATAATTTTCATTTTTTAACTTTATGTAATAATCGTAGATTAAATATCGTTATAATGTTGATTGTAATACCGACAATATTGAGTGGGAAATATTTATTGGAATTATATACCTACATACAATGTTTATCTATCATTTGTTTATTACTTTTCGATCAATATACAGGAAAATTATAAATGAAATGGCAACATAATAATTATACTAATTTACAATATTGGCAATTTACAGTTAAACAGTACGTATTAAGAAATTTTACGAATATTTCTTCACAAATGCTTTACTATTATTTCAAAATACTCCAATACAACTCTAAACAAGAGATAAATTCAGTTTCAACAAAAATACACATCGAACTCTCAATCATTACCACACAAATCAATCTAATACTTTAAATCCCACATAGAAGTACTCCAAAGAACTTCACCACAATTCCCCAAAAATTCACGAAAATCGAATTCCAAAATTACCAATTGTTTTAATATCCAATCAACATCCAATATAATACGTAAATCAATGATGTAAAGTCGATCAGTCAACTCATCCCTTGATACACTACCTGTCTATTATAAATCGATCAATTGCCTTCACTGAATTGCGCTCTCAAATTCCCCGGATACCAAGGGAGGTTTCTCGTGCGCGCCAGGTCCTCCTTGTCTCCTCGTCGTCGGCGTCGGCGTCGATTTCCCTCGACGGTCAGGCTGTGAACACGTGTATCTCGGTGTAGTGTGCGAAGAGAAGCGCGCCAGACGACCGGCGCCACGAGGAATCCCCACGTACAACACATAAACGTTTATATACGTCGAAAGGTTCTTCTGTACACCTGACCGAACGCCAACTGAGCGACCGCTTGCGTAATAACTCGACGACCGTCGACGCAGTCTGTACTATTTCCGCGGCTGCTCGGCCTCCAAGAAAGTAGACGAGCTTAGATATTAGTATCTTCGAAACGCATTTTATTAGTAGCAAAGATTTCCTCAAATTTTTCTCTCTTCACATTTCTTAACACATTGTATACGGGCCACGTAAAAATACGGTTTTCGGAAATTGTGCATAGACAGTTTAAAAAACGTGATTTGTGGCATTAATCATTTAGACTTGAAAAGTTAAGTATATCTTCAAATTTAGAAAGAAAGCAGATTCTAATTTATACTAATTTTTTGTGAAAATAAAATTCGTGCAAATTTTTCAACAAGTTTTCCTCTTGAGTCTTAATGAGGCCGTACAAAACACCCGGATGCAATGTGTTAAGTTAGACTGTTGTGATTGTTTTTGCCTGAGACTTACTGTTTTAGGGTGACAACCAATCAGAGAGGGTACGGTGTACATAGAATTAATTTACCGTTTTCACGGCTTCTGTTTGTTTCCTTTGTATCTTTTTTCTACTTTAATTGATTTAATCAGTTCACCTGAGATTCATTATTTATTTCAAATTCTAATTTTTCTTTCAAACAGGTTTTGAGCGTTTGACTTTGAGTGTACTGAAGATGGGTTTGAACCTTTACTTTTGTATTAATTATAGCTTCATTATAAAGCTTTTTTTGAACCTTTAAAGACGGCGTTATGGGTACCATAATGGCGGACGGATTGGACACTTGGAGAGTGGCTTTGAATTTTAGTTCATTTTCTTTTTTTTTCCTGATTGATTGCTGAGGGTAGGACACATATTTGTTACTTATCGAGTTGGCTATTGCTTTTTGGATTTGTTGTAGATGTTGTAGATGAAATTTTTGAACTTTTCTGACAGGGTGAAGTTTGGGGAAACATTGTGAATTAGGAAGGTTGGCTGATTAGCAACTGAAGAATGTGTTTGCATATATTTAGCATGTTTGTTTATTATGTAGGTGGGATTATTGTAAATGGAATATATATTTAAATAATGATATAACGTACCCGTTAAATCGATGTATCGCAGAGTTCCAAAACATATAAAATTTTGATTAAATCATAAATTGAAATTCGTTTCATGCGGAATTGACTATAGCGAAAGATTGATCGAGTTACTTGGTTTGCAAAATGTGAATAGTGCAATTAATATTAATAAGTTCGAGCATCGGTACGTCTTTCGTTTTATGACTCGCTACGGAGCGTATTAATTTAACTTCTAGGAATTATCTACCCCTCGGATTAAAAGTTTTCCCGCTTTTGTCCAATATTAAGTTCCGAAGTTTTGTCGTTAAGTGTTTATTTTCTTCTGTTGGCTTTTTCACGCTCCGCCAAGCGCAGATATGAGAAAGAAGGGACTACTAGACGTGTCATGTTGCTGATTTAAATATAGAACACTTCTATTTGCAATAGAAAATTTTCATCTTGAAAGTCAATTTTACGACGGCCGAATCTAGTTTGCAGAAATAAGTCTTTAATAATATTCCCTTCATGATTAATGTATTATTTTTCATCTTTTCATTTTTTACTTGAAAAATAGATGCCGCCAAACATAATTTAAGAACGGCACGCTTGAATATTGCCGTTTTTGTAATAATATGAAGAAATGTAATAGAGATACCCTTATTTCTTTAAATGGAATACTATATATTTTTTATTGCAACGTGTTAATCGATGTTGAGACCATTTCAGTAAACTCTGCTTGAAGATCTTGCAAAATCAAATTTATTAGTAGAATAAACGTTTTCTCTAGAAAATTTATCACGATCTATTTACCAGAATTCTGACAACACTTTCAAACTGTTGTTTTTTGCATCAAAAAGTGACATTGAAAGAGAGAGTTTGTAATTAATTATGTGAGAAATTATTGTAACACCAGAAACACCTATTTTCTGTAAAAACCGTAGTAAATGTATTATCGCGATATTACAAAAATTTGTTTTCCTTTTGCAATGTAATTTGTTAAAAATCTATTAGACACCTAACATTAGCCTGTTTAATTGTGATCTCCCGATAAACGACGCGCCAGTTTCGCGTTGTTCTACGGTGACTCAACTCCAAATAGAAGAAAGAAACTTGGCAAGCATTCTGGCACGTATCTTTTGAGTATAACTAATTAATTTCTTGGCTAACGTTACGACATCCAATTTCATTTCCCACTTCACTAAAATTCTTCGTTATCACAGGTACAATATTCAAAATTATCCACAATTCATGTTCCTGCTAATATTATTTAAACAATACCGGAAAATCTCGAAGTATCATCACTAATCATCACTCAATAAAATTTCTAAAAATTATGTTGTATCGCTATTTATAATAGGTTGATTTATAGTTAAGTCAGCTTTAATGGGATTAGTTTACTTCAAATTTATTCACACCGTTCTGGTATTTTGACTATGTGCCAGATGAATGGCGCCGAGACGAATTCTCATATACATATAAATATCACTCGTCCTCTTGCATAAGAACCCGATGAACGCTCCTGTCCCGTAAGTGCCACGGGTTTTTCTTCGCATATTCAAAAGAATTTTCGAAAGGGAAGTTATGGGGAAAATATCAGGATTGTTGGTCATCGGTATTCTCTATTGTGATACAGCCAAGCTTGCTAGAGAACGGGAATACTTGTAACCATGTACGAGGAAGCTTTAGATCACGGATTTTAATAATATTTTTCAAATTATGAGTTTGATGAAAATATGTATCTCGGTAGTTCCTCGACTCACCGTAATGAGACTTATTTTCACGTCTTTCTTCGACTCTAAACTTTGAACTACGTCACTACGATGGTCCTTCAAAGGTTAGGTTTCGTATGAGGTCCTCCCGAAGAAAGAAGAGCCTCCCACATTTAACACTAGAACGACCGGCCACAAATCTATCATATTTTAATAAATTAAATAAGTACTTTGGAAAATGAGGAATCAAGCGGCGGAAAATTTGATCGATTGGGTGATTTATGTTTATTGATATAGACGTAGAATATTTATTCTATGACTCTTATGTAAACTTGGAGAGTTTTTTGAAAAAATTGTGTACCAGTCATTTTGACTGGTTTGGTAGTTCTGAAGATGGAAACTTGTGCTTTTCATCATGTTGAAGTACACTCTTTCCCGTTTAAAACGACATAAAGAACGTCTTCCTACGACCACTAGAAGCAGAGATATGAAAATTCAAAGTGAGGCCCGTACCGAAAGAATTTTTGTCAACGACCCCCTCTTTATTTTCCGGAAAATCGTACCTGTTCGCCTTCAAAATTAAATATCTTCCGTGTTTCTTGGTCAATCGCGATGAAACTTGTTTCTACGTCTTCCTGGGACTTCAGACTTACAAACTACGTATATAGAATCATTGTACAACGGTCAGTTTTTGTATGAGGCTCTCGAGAAGAAAGAAGAGAATCTCATTTTTAACACTAGAACTACCAAGCCAGTCAAAATGACTGGTACACAATTTTTTCAAAAAATTCTCCAGATTTACATAAGAGTCATAGAATAAATATTCTACGTCTACATAAATAAACCTAAATCACTCAATTGATCAAATTTTCCATCGCTTGATTCCCCCTTTTTCAAAGTATTTATTTAATTTAGTAAAATATGTTGGATTTGTCGCCGGTAGTTCTAGTGTTAAACAAATGAAGATAGAAAAGCATGCTTTTTATCACGTTAAACTACACTCTTTCCCGATTAAAACGACATAAAGAACATATTCGTACGATTACCAGAAGCCAAGATACATAATGTCAAATTGAGGCCTGCACCGGTGCCCTTGCCGTTTAGACTCCTCGCTGAGGTTCTCTGAAAAAATTGCATTTAAAATTAAATACTTATTGCAAAAACAACGATTTTTTAGAGCAATTGAGAATGTAAAATTTTTAATGAAATAGCTTTACGTGAAATTGAATATAATGAAATTTTAATATAATTAATCATTTGAATTTTGGAGTGCAAATTGATGTATCCGTATTATGGAAGCAAACTTTATTTTATTGAAATAGGAATTACGGATTTTAATTAAATTAATTATATAATTTACAATTGGTGATTTTGAAATATTAATGTAATTCCAAATCGATGTCTTTTTCATATAAAACTAGTTTATGATCATAAATCTGAAGCTGATGGTCGCAAGTACTATTTAGATTTTCTAAATTTCTAAGTTTATATAACACAAAAATAAAAGAATTCGACATACGGATTAAAAATATCCTGTTATGTTTTCACAATTACGAATCACAATTTTTCATACATTAAAGCGAATATACTTACCACAAAAAGTAGAATTATTTAGAAATTATGCTCCACTTTGATTGGTTTATTGTAAATATGGAATATTACTTACACAATACTCATGTTTCGAAATTGCACTTTTTCACCAGCACTTGATTAATTTTCAAGTACTCAACGCACACTGGTTTCCAACTACTTTCCCTGAAATGTGATTCTCCTTTTGAGACCACTTACTCAAGAAAATTTCCATACGATTCTTTCCACGTTGTTGCACGATTCTCGCGTTTCGATTTAATAGTCACGAATGAGTCACGGAACATCGACTACGAACAGTATTTTAAAATACATTGACTGTTGTAACATATTATACTTGGAACAGTTAGAGAGCCTCGTAGAGATGAAGAAAGAGAAAAGGGAGAAAATCTTTCTCGATGCGTATAAATATTTAAGAGGGCCCTCGTGGCCACAAGAAATGATATGCTTCATAAAATTCAGATTAACGTTGGTACAACGCACAAGTGGCGAATGTTATCCGCAAGGATATTTACATATACCGATGACAAGGAGACATTTCATACCGCAATGGATTTAAAACGCTACCGTATAAATACATCTTGAAACTTTGACATTTCTAATTCCTTTAAAACCTTATCATTGCTTAATAAAAATCAGACATATTAGAATTAATTAAAAATCTAAAAATTGGTTACTGAATCACGTTCAGTAATCCAACACCTTTTACATAAAAACGCTCAGAACCTTAACAGGTTGCGTGCCATGGGGGTCACCGGTGACCGGCGCTATTGAATCGAATGAAATTTTATGTTACGTTTAAATTGCAATATTTATGAATTTTCTAACATATTGAATAATTAAATTTAGGCGTTAAGAAGATGAAGATCAGCTAAATACCGATCAATCAGTGTCCTTAAAATTTCTGTTTTATGAATATGTGATTTTCATAAAAAAAGTTTCACTACAATAGAAATGACGAAATAAGGGAAACATCGGTGGCATTCAACCTGTTAATTTTGGCCACGTATACTTTTCCAAATCCGTGACATTGCGTGTCCGTCTCGTATCAATTTCACTGCAATAAAATGTCACGTTAAGTCATTTTCGAAATGTTCTAGATCTATTTCAGCTTTCGAGAAGTGTCTACTCAGCGAAATACAAGCTGACTCTAGATATCTCTTGCCCGTTCTGTATGGGGGATTCCCAACTGGTCGACAGGACATGTCCTGACGAAACGGTGGACCAAAGCGACCTACTCTGCTACAAACGACCAAACGGAACATGACACTTTAGACAGTAACATATGAGAAGGTTCTCTGCACTTAACGTAGTTACGTGGACAGAGGAGATTCTGACATGCAGCATGAGAGATATAACGCACAGGCTGTACGATTATGACTAGCTAGTGTCCAGGGAATTAGAGTCAATTTCCTAAACTGTACCGTGGGTCAGTGATGTAAGCCTGAGGTGGATAGTCTCCAAACAGTCCTGTTGGGTTTGGTCCCATGGTGGTTGGTGGTTTGGCAACAAGTTCCTGCTGAAGTTTCAACTTTATGGTGTGTATTAAGTACTTTGTAGTTTGTTAAGTATGAGTAGTTTGTGGGTGTAGCGATGGAGAGGGTGAATTTGAGAATGGATGGTCCTTCGTGAACTTTAACCCCTTGCCCTACAATGACGTGTGACACTGGTGACTTGCTGAATGGAATAGACATTTTTGAGGTTTTCGAAAACATATTAAATTGAAAATATGAGACGATTCTTGAGATGAGAAAATTATTTTTATGCAAGTTGTATTGCGTTAAGATGTATGTTGTAGCAGAAATCAATTATCATTTTGTATGCAATTATTTTTATCAAATTATTAGCAATGAAACATTAGTTTTTATAGTATTGAAATCAAAATTAACGAATTTTGGATTATACTTAAGAGTTTGAGCATTTGAAGTGTATGTATAGATTGAAAACCACTGGTCTGTGAAACATATTTTTTTTTTCTCTTATTTGCTCATCTCGCGTGCATAAGTCATTTCAAATAAATAAAAAGCCACAAGCAGTGACGCCAAGTGGAAAAAGATTTCGCAGTAAGTCATCGTCGAAGGCTCAGCAGTCGAGGATTATAATGATTCATAGAATACCGATCGTACAAAATAACTATTCGAGGAATCGTCTCGATAGGAAATATGCAAAAGAGTCGCATCGTATTCATTGTTGCACGTGCATCCTCGTTTCAATGGGATTCGGGAGATCCTCTGCGCTGGCACGTGTAAGGACGAATAAGTAATTGGCGAACGCAGTTGGATTTTCGTAGCGGAGCGCGTAGGCAATCCTCTCGCCTTCCTCGAGGTAACACTTACGCTTGCTATTCCTTGCCGTGGTATAAAATCTTATGTAAGAAATTTGCTGGTTAAGTCGCACTTAAGACTTTCGAGGGGGCTGTGATGAGATAGGTGTTAGAAGCTGGAACCGAATTCAAATCCTCTTCCTGTCACCTCTGAGAAATTCTTTTTAAATTATCGTTTCACGTATTACAACTCAAATGGTCAACGCCCATTTAAAACAGTAAATTTTGGCTAAATAAACGTAGAAATTAAAACTGATAAAATAGAAAGGAGCGAAAGAAGAATTTCTGGAAGCAGATCGGGAACGAGGTAAATTATAGGAATTACAATCATTGGTACTGGATTCCAGTCTTCCTCTCGTCACCTTTGAGAAATTATTTTTAAATTATCGTTTCACGTATTACAACTCAAATAATTAACGTCCATTTAAAACAGTAAGGTTTGGCCAAATAAACGTAGACATTAAAACTGATAAAATAGAAAGGAGAGAAAGAAGAATCTTTGGAAGCAGATAGGTAATGGGGTAAATGCTGGGAATTACAATCACTGGTACCGAATTCCAGTCTTCCTCTCGTCACCTTTCAGAAATATTTTTTTAATTATCGTTTCACGTATTACAACCCAGATGGTCAAAGCCCATTTAAAGCAGTAAGTTTTGGCCAAATAAACGTAAAAATTAAAACTGATAAAATAGAAAGGAGAGAAAGAAGAATCTTTGGAAGCAGATAGGTAACGGGGTAAATGCTGGGAATTACAATCACTGGTACCGAATTCCAGTCTTCCTCTCGTCACCTCTGAGAAATTTTTCTTAAATTAGCGTTTAACATTCCATGACCCAGATGGTCCAGGCTCATTTGAAACAGTAAGTTTTAGCCAAATTAACGTAGCCATCAAAACTGAAAAAATAGAAAGGGGAGAAAGAAGAAAATGCTGGGATAATCACTAGTGCCAAATTCCAGTTTAACTTCTGTCACCTCTAAAAAATACTTCTGAAAGTATTAATTAATGTCTCTTGTCCTCGATGGTCCACCTCGAGAGTAGGTCCTAGGCAGAACAACTGTAGAAGTTAAAATCAGAGAAGTAGAAAGGGAAGAAAGTAGAAACTTGCATTGCGGAAAAATGTCAATGGTTAAACAATAAATAAGATGTAAACGGCTGTATTAAACTGAAGAATTCCTACTGACTTTAATATAGATAGTAGCTTGTTCCCATAAAGGATGTTTCATGACAGGTTACGATAGACTGGACGGAGACACGGCTGATTAGTAAGTCTCGGCACGCGTAGTTTCCCGAGTAGTTCCTGCCATTGATTAATAGATTACATTATGACTGTACATACCGGAAAGATAGCACAACCTGACATTACGGTTCTTCGCTTCCTTGCCTTGTTCAGTGTGCTTGATTTAGTCTTTTAGGAACGGATGAAATTATCCTAACCGTGCTTCCTCAACCTTTTGCCTACTATGCATATATATATCCTCCGTCTTGGGAGCCTCACGCAAAAACTCATTTTTAGAAAATGATTTTATTAACGTCGATCGAAAGTCAAGACTTCAAGGAATACGCAGACAAAAATTTCATCTCTATCGGCCCAAAAATGGACGAGATATTTAAGTTCAATGTCGAAGAAGTCAAATTTTTGAGTTGCCACGATGCGGGGGTCGTGCGGCCAGGGGAACGGAATCAGTTAAAGTTTGAAAAATCGTAATTTCGCTCCTAGGGGTCGTAGAGGGATGAATTCTTTTTCGTTTTAATCGTGAAAGTGTCTACTTTTATGTGTTTCGATTGGAAATAACCGATCTTTATTCGTTTAAGAATGCGGCTCATTTTTCCGTCTCGAGAGCCTCACTCAAAAACTCATCTTTAGAAAACGATTTTATTGACGTCGATCGAAATCCAAGACTTCAAGGAATACGCAGAAAAAAGATTCATCTCTATCGGTCCAAAAATGGACGAGATATTTAAGTTCAATGTCGAAGAAGTCAAATTTTTGAGTTGCCACGATGCGGGGGTCGTGCGGCCAGGGGAGCGGAATCAGTTAAAGTTTGAAAAATCGTAATTTCGCTACTCGGGGTCGTAGAGGGATGCATTTTTTTCGTTTTAATCGTGAAAGTGTCTACTTTTACGTGTTTGAATTGGAAATAACCGATCTTTATTCGTTTAAGAATACGGCTCTTTCTTCCGTCTCGAGAGCCTTACGCAAAAACTCATCTTTAGAAAATTGTACATCTCAAGTGTAAAAATGTGTTCCTTCCCCTTTTATCGCAATGCGTTCTCAATTTTGGATGGACATTAAATAATAATATTAATTATCATATATATTAATCTCCTAGCCTACTCGCCACGGCTCACCCTTTTATATAATTACAACCGAATATACGCGGATAATCGAATTAGGTTCAAACACCTCAGTCTTCTTTCCATAAAACATTTTTTTGTGTCCGTTTTCCAAGATTCTTAACGCTCTTTTCTATTTTAACACTAGATTGTCGGATGTTGATATACCTATTTTTCTAAAGTGAGCGAATTTGAATCATACAAGAAAGTTGAAATTTTTTGCAAAGAAATTAGTTCCAAATCAATTGAAATGAAAGATTTATTATTAAAAAATTAACCAACCAATATATTATACATATATTAATCAAATTTTGAATGAGCCAAATTGGCTCCGTAAATCTAGTGTTAAGAAAATACAAAATAAAAAAATTGGTGGAAAAACAACGACTTTTGATTTTTTCATTGGTTCATTAAGAAGTTAATATTATTAGTAGACTGCGGATTTTTATGCATTTATGGCAAATTAAATACGGCTAATATATACAAAAAGAATATAATATAAAAATATATCTAAAATATCCAAAGTATGGTATTTGTTGTAATATTTATTAAGTGCAATAAATCCCTAGATAGGTTTTCCTGTCTCACCTGCATTTGTGACACTCGAAATTTGCATAAACATCCGCAGTCTAATTATTAGTAACATTTTGTAGAACAAAGGAGAAATATATCAGATATAGTACTCATTTGTATATTTCTCGAATGAAACAAATCTCAGGACAAATTCTACCATCTCATCACTCCATATGATACTAAAAATCTGCATAAACAACTTTGCAGATTAATGTGACGGAGAGCGTGTTGAAAAAAACATATAAAAATAATTAGATACATCAGTCATTCCACCGAATGATTTCGCAACCGTTAGATTTGTCTAGCAGCAGAGCGTGTTTACCGTGCAGAATTCTTGAATGGAGTACAAGGAGGCGACTCTCAGAGCTGCGATGACTGACGTACAGTTGTGAACGGAACTTTAACCGGTCGCCCCGTTTTATGGTGGGGCTGAGGGGGCCCAGGAGATGTGCCACAAGTAACATCGAGTAAATTCTATTCCTGGTTCCCGGGACAACCGAGAATAACCTCGCACAACTGAGAATCAAGAGAGGGCTTCCCCAATCCCCGTCTCTCTCCTCGTAGCTGATACTCTTGCCAAGAGTAACCTCCGTCCTTTATTTCTGTGTCTTCTCTTTTTTCTTTTTCATTAATCTCGTCTCCCTCTTGGTCATTTGAATTAGTTTTCTTTTTTTCTTACTGTCTTTCTTCCTTGTCCGATCTCTTCAGCGCAGAAAGTAGAATGGAATTATGGTTGTAAAGATTAATGAACCCCTTTGTGAAAACAATCCTGCTTTTGCTCGGTTTCTTTGTTGTCGTTTTTTAATTGGGTTTCTTTTCTTTCGATACGAATCAATTTCTTTTTTGCTCGTTGGAAAATGATTTTGGTAGATAATTGGGAATGGAGGTAGATGCTTTTGTTAGGATGATTTGAGGGTGGTTTATGGGGTTGATGTATTAGTAATTGAGATTATAACAGAATCACTTTCAATTGTAATCATTTAAAATGTTGTTTGAAACGTGGTATACTTTGTTATTAATATTTGTATTTATTTTGATCTCAGGACGTCATGGAAATGGATGGCACAGCTGTTGTTTATGCTTGTAGGCTGTTGGATGATTCATTTTCTTAAAAAGTGTGTTAAGGAGGTTGGTCAGTTCGAAAAAAATAAATTTTTTTTTTTTTAGTATGAGGAAACGTATTTATGTGTTATAATGTATCTAAAAGTTCAATTTTCCGAATTTCAAACAAACTGACAGTGTTTTGATAAATTTAGTAGTCAAGTACTTATTTTATTTCGGGAAGTTCATGTTCTTAGAAAATTTCATTACGTAATTATTTGTAAACATTCTTTAGCCCAATATTCTTGGAAACAAGTGGAAAATCAAGTCATCCATCTACAAAATTAATTGCTAAAAAGCGGTACACTGTGATAGTAATTACAACGAGGAACCAGTCTTATAACGTTAACTACTGGTAACACAACCCTTCTGGAATTAAGATGGAAGCAATTAGCCTTTGGGTGTTCCTGTGTATAATGCTTGTATTTTTTGCATGCCGCAGTTACCGTTACAGGGCCTCATCTTGCTTATTAATCAACATCGATTAACAGCATCGTCGACTTCCTCTGTTTCTCTGTCGTTCCACCATTTTCTTCAATTCATATCCTACTTAATATTACACCGTCTTCTCTTTACGGTGTTTCACCTTAAAAACGGATTCTGCGGTCGAATCTTCGTCAAATTGTTCCGTTACCTTGCGTTTCTCTCGGCATGGGTTACTTGCTACAACCGTTTTTCATCCAATTATTCCTCATTCAACGTTACGTTCACCTGTCTAACATTGCAATTATCAGAACATTCAAGGATCATATTTTTGTTTTCCTTAATCGACGTTCCTCACATTCCACAATTTTATTCTACTCTTTCAATCTCCATCTTCCATTCTCCATTTAACACTTTGAACTCCAGTCTTTCACTAGTTCCACCGTTTTCACCAAAGTACAACATTTTCCATTGAAATCATTTCTTTTCAAAGCAGAAACGTTAAAGACACACAATTTTTTAATACCAATATTTAAATTTGGAATATATTAGAAAATAAGTAAGTTACACTTTTAACCCTTTGACCTACAATTTCTTTTCTGACTCAGTACAATGATTCCAAATTAATTCCTGCAATGAAAAATTCCCACTAATTTCTGATATTTCGTGTAACTGAAAGTAATATCACCAAAAATCATTTAGCGATTTGCTGTTATTTTCAATTTAATAGTTTTTGAAAGATTTCAAAAGTTTCATTAACGTCGTATGAAATTATATTGAATTCAACAGCACCGGAAGTCACCGGTGACCCCTTTGGCATTCAACGTGTTTATTTACCATCTACTTGCCTTTAGCAGTACTTATAATTGTCTCCAAAGGTTTTATCTTCGAAGGTACAATAAATGCAACCCAAGTCTTTCTGTTTCTCCCTTTATCCCCAGCTGGCTACGACCTTCCATCGGTGAAGAGTCTCCCGGCTGGACCAAGTCGTTGGTAGCTATTTCTGACTCCTGTCAGCAACATACAGACGCTCGACTACGAGCTGTGGTCCGGTGTAATGAAAGAAGAGACAAAAAAGAAAAGGAATCTCGAGGTGGCTCGTTCCACGGGAACGACGTGTACGGCCCTGGCACGATGATTTAAGAATCAACATGGCCCCTCCTCGACCCCGATCTCCGTGGAATCCCCGGATTCTGATCTCCTCCGAAGCTTACCTCCGAGTCGAAGGAAAAAGGCTGGAATTTAATTCGTAAGAGTTCGAACTCTTTCGTTGCTTCGAGGCATACGTTGGTTTCGTTGCTCCTTTTGTCCCGTGTCGATACTCCGAGATAACTTGATGTTAATCGAAAATGTTTTATTTGTTCAGGAATATTACATTGGATATTAAATGATACCGGTAATTATTAAGTTACGCGCGTGAAGATTATTAGCAGGTTGATTTAATCTGGAGATCATGAGGACGTGTAATTTGCACGTGGTGCTAAAAGTGTACTTGAAGGTTGTTTGAGGGAGATTTTAGAATAGCATTTAGATTAATTGGTAATAGACACTTGGTTTAGGTAAATTTGTGTAGATTTAAATTCCACTTTTAACACTAGATTTACCAAGCCAGTCAAAATGACTGGTACACAATTTTTTCTAAAAATTCTACGGGTTTATGAGAGAGCCGTAGAACAAATATTCTTCGTCCATCGTATAAAACATAAATTACCGCATCTATCATCTTTTCCACACCTTAATTTTCTTTGCTTTAAGGTACATATTTAACATATTTAAATATAATAGATTTCACGCTGGTAAATCTAGTGTTAAATAGATGTGTTAATAGAATGTGAAGATTAGATTAATACTAGAACTACCAAACCAGTCAAAATGACTGGTACACAACTTTATCCAAAAATTCTCCAAGTTCATAGACGAGCAAGAGAACGAAAATTTTACGTCCATTACAAACGACATAAATCACCGCATTGATCATCATTTCCGCCACTCGAATCGTCCTTCTTCAAAGTACTTATATAAAATATTGAAATATGATAGATTTAACGCCGGTAGTTCTAGTGTTAAAAAGAGACAAAGTCTTTAGGTTCAGATTTCTATGAAAAATAGTCCACCGCATGTGCTACTTTCTACAAGAATCCCTTGGTCAGTGTCTGTCAAGCTTATAGAAAATGAAATACAAGGGAAATCTATGTTGAATATAAATGGAAATAAGAATACGGAGAATTAAATGGAACGTTCCGCGGAAACAACCGGTCGATTTCGTGAAAGCAACGGGAGTCCTCGCGACTAGAATTCGGTCGAGCGTGTTACGAGGTGAACACGAGATGACCCTGGTCCTCCTCTGTCGCAACCTGCTTTTTCCCTCTCAAGAGTTGCACAGTGAAATTCGAAGCCGAAACGTCCTTGCTCGGCTGCCAGGCTACCTTTCTGGTGTTCCGTGTCCTTGATTGATTCCGTTATCGAGTTGTATTATCACTTATATTAGTTTATTGGAATTAGTTTATTAGTTAGTTATTTGGAATTTTATTTTATTAATCGATTGTCACAATAGCCAGTAACTTTTTGTTTATCACTGTCGTGAAATTGTGTTTAGCCCTTGCCCTAGAAATTTTTATTTTGACGTGCAATATGTCAACGTTTATTGCTAAAATTGAAATTCTTTTTATTTCTGATATTTCCTGCAACTGAAAGCAATATCGATATTGTAGAAACAATTTAATCGTGTCGCGACTGATTGATATTCTCAATTTGATAGTTTTTGGAAAACTTGGAATTTTTCTATTTTAGCAAAGGGTTGAAAATAGTATTTCAGTAAGTACAACTAAACGGGAATATTATCTGTTACTCACAGAGTTCCTAAATAAATACTAGCAGAGTAAACTAATTTCGGTAGACAAAGAAAAATCAAACATTTGCAGAATTCAATGTTATTCGATCCTTTGATCTCGTTTATTTCCACACTGGTACCCACCGATAGAACTAAAGTTTAATCCCACTCTGTAAATACTTAAATTACTCTCCCAAAATCAGCCAAACTTCCATCTATAATGATGAACATATTTTTCGTCCTGTACAATTTCCAATAATAGCTCAACGTGATTTTGTGGTTGGCTATTTGATAAAGTACATCCAAATTCTTCAACTAATTGTCTTATTGAATATATGAAGTAGTATAAGTCCCTGTCTTTCTATTTTGAGATATTTTATAGTTCGCATAAAAGCTTTCGTACAAGAACGTGGTACAGTTGAACCTTTTTGAATAAAAGTATGAGGACATTTCATTCCATTTACTTTGCCATTTGAAATTACGAAAAGAGTACATCTACGTTTAGCTAAAACTATCTTAACCCCTTAGGCTACAGCAATGGAATGAATAAGAAATTTTCGTTTGCTAACAACTATTATATGAAACATATCAGTCGATCACGAGACGATAAAATTACTTCTATACTCTTAATATGGCATTCAATTATACCTATGCAATGTAAAAAAATAGAGAGGAATTTTGATTTAAAATGATTTGAGTATTAATTTTCAATTATTGCGCACGCAGTCCAAATAGAAATTTTATATCAAGGGGTTAAACACCCTTTTCTCCAAAAGAGACTTATACCAGTCTCAAAATTGACAGTTCATGTATTAGTGAGCCAAAGAAAAGTAGTCTTTCATACCATTGTTAATTGTGTACAGGGGTGAGTTACAGGGGAAACTACCCTGACAAAGAACTTTCAGTTAATTCCTATTTATCCGTTGGATTTATCCCCTAACCCGGGGTTCTCCTTTAATTTGTATTTTAATTTTAAAGTTCTAATCAGAAAAAGAGTTTTCAAGAGAATCTTAGGAAAATAACTTATTGGTAGAGAGAGACAGACTGTGAGAGGACTAGAAAGGACTGAGGGATATAAAGACTACACTGGGCAGTCGAAAGGTAACCATTTTGAAGCTTGGACCAGTGATTCAAGGATGAATAAATGATCTATGAGCAAAGCTCGAGTAACAGTATCGTTTCTCAAAATATTATATTAAAAAATAGTATTAACATTAAACAATCTGTACATTACTACATGCACTACCTTCTGCAAAAATCCTTCGAGCAAAATCTGTCAAATCGATAAAAAACGAATTACACTCCTACAATAGATCAAATCTCCCTGACTTCAGTCTCCTATCGGATAACTTTCTGTTTCTCAGCTAATACGGTAGCATCTGTTGCACGGCTGAGAAGGATGTTCACATATGAGTCAAGTTGAACGTAGGGAGAAATGTGCGCTCGTGCACCTAGCTACATTCATGTGCACCTAAACACAAACACACCCACATAAATACAAACACATAGACACAAAGTGGTAGGGTATTCTCTGCTCGATACGGGCAGAGAGACGTTCCGACGCGGCCGTCTCGGTCGTCACGCTCGGCGAGGTTCCTGGCGTCAGTCTGTCGGCCCTCCCGGGTCTCTCTGTCTGTTTGCACTCCTACGATCACCGCTGACGAAGACGCCCCGAGAACTATGTACTCGACTACGGTTTTAATCTTTGCGCTATCCTCGCGAGAAATGAGATCATTCGGGATAACGCTTGCGTTTCATCCCTTTAAAGGGTAGACTTTTTTTTCCTCGTCGAAAGGATTCCACGGGAATTCGACTTTTATTTGATCTTTGAAGTCATTTTGATAGAAACTGTAGGAAATGATTTTTCTTTCATTTTAATGGGGTGAGATGAGTGGTGAGGTGGATAAGATATTATAAGTTTATAAAGTGTAAGAGTATATTTCATGTATTGTACGACGTGGAATATCGATAGACATTATTATCGCGTATCGAACATATGTCGACTGATAAGCTCAACAAAGCGTGTCACACTAACGAGACATAGACATTTGTAGAAGGCATAACTTGCCAGTTTCAAATAGATCTTTCAATGTATCGATCGATTGCTTGATTCACGTTGCGCAAACTTTATGGCGAAAGTATCAACATTATTAATGTTAATGTCTATATTCAGAAAATGATATCTCAATGGATAGGGTTCTACTGTCTAAAGAATGAGATGTTTTCCTTATTTTTTCATATGTTTTGTATTTCGTTCGAGAATCATCCTTATCATGTTTTTTATATTGTAGAATGTTGTTTTAGATTGTAATTTGTTCTAAAATTGCAAATAATATAAATTATAATTGTTCGTAGTGTTACTTTGTTATTATTAATAATCAGTTTTTATTGAATTGATGTACAAGTAATGACAACGTTCAAAGTATTTTAAAGGGAAGTATGCAGGACATTTTCTCTACCATTCATTTTTAAAAAAACTCGAACGACGAAGGAAAATTTTTTACTCTAATTACTTCTTCAGTTATTTAAATATTTGAAAGAATAGTCACCAGATGAAATATTTCTTCGCTAATATTTCTAATCATAATAGATAATAAAATCGTATGCCAATTTCTGTTAATACTGAACTAAATATTTGAACATCTCTTTGCCCAATTGCCACGTCTTTCGTATTAAAATCGAAACTCAAGATGTGTTCTAATTACTAATAATAATTATGTAAATATTTTATCAAAGATTCACCATCCAGACAAAATATTTGAACCGTTACTCAATTAGAGTAACAATTTAGAAATCTATCTGAATTGCTCCTAACAATCATCTAAACATTTTAACGCACCTTCATCAGGTAGACAATTTGTTTTAGCCGCTATTTTCGATTAAACCTATAATGAAAACAAATTTTGAACTACTTCCTGTTAATAATGATCTGAATATTTCAACAGGCAGGCAGCAGGTAGATAATTTGCAACTGATCCAACTAACTCGACTCTACGTCGGACATTAATTAATTACAGTTACTACTCTCCGCCAGTGTCGGCAATTAAAGCTTCAAAAAGTTGGTGCAGAAAACTGCGTCTCTTTTGATATATGTTTGCTCGTGTATCGAGTTAACAGCGGCAGAAACGTATTTATGCCTCTTTCGATTCACCAGCACAACCCACGCACCTGATTTTCTCTAGAGGTAGCTAATGAGATTACGTAGGAGGCGATTCATAACGCATAGAACTTTGACATTACGATTTTAATGTCGAAAAACCCATTCCTGGAGATTGATGAATGCCAAAATGATATTACTATATCATTAGCGTACAGTAATAATGTTAAACTACATTGATAATTTTATCGTAGAATATGTTGAATTGTGTTAATTAAAAATTTCAATATAAAATAATTTTGCACGTCAGAATAAGAATTTTTAACTTAACAATTTTATGGAATTTTTTCGTTCAATTCTCTACGATATGAGAATTCTAAAAACCGCGGAATTCATTTTATATTCTATTTTCTTGTGCGCAAATGAAATTTTTTAATTTTCCGTGCTTTGTAGTTCATTCATTCTTTTAAATAGCTGTGACTCAAAAAGTTCAGAAAAATAATGAGTATAAATTGAATTTAATTAAAGGGACTTTAATCACCGCATAGCTCTATAAAGATATATCAAGATCAGTATCTTAACATTCCCCTAATACATTATGAAAATAATATTACCAACATGCTTAAAAAATGTTAATTTTTTATCGAATAATACTAAAATAATTGGCATGTATTGAAGATGTAAACTTCAGTCTAATACAAGCTAGAAAAATTTCAGTTTAGGAGAGAATTCCATATGTATAACGCACTTTTGAAAATCGATACAAGAGGATCGCAATACGCACATTGTATTTATAAATTTAAATTGCATGGATATCCATTAGATGGTTGCCAGTCATTGTAGCACCGCATCGTGGCTGATTATGAATGTTGATGAGCTTTGAATTGCCGATGGACACGTTCCGGAACATCCTTCATGAATACTCTATGAATACCGATGCCATTGGTATTTTTATATTAACGTGTACGTATGTAAACTGTATAAATGCACGAATAATTGCTCGTATTAATACCATAATAGTCTACCGTTTAGTTTGAAATCATGTGATGTGTTTGACTCATCCAATTGCAACGAAAACTAACAACATATGACTGCGACAGAAAAACTGATTTCATTACACATCTCTGAATATTGTACTGTGAAGTATCAGAAAGATGGCTAACGGAAGGAATGCAAATGAAATGAGAGTTCGATTCACACATCTAAATCTGTCGCTATGATGAAAAGAGGTTTCACATTGAAGTCAAGTGAGAAAATGGTCAAAAAAGTTTCATCTTTCCCTTGTGTCACCTAGTTAGCCTTCTTTCCTATATCTCACGCTACATTTAACACTAGAACTACCAAACCAGTCAAAATGACTGGTACACAATTTTTTTCAAAAATTTTCCAAGTTCAACGAAGAGCCATGGAAGAAAAATACTGCGTCCTTCACAAAAGACATAAATCACTAAATTGATCATCCTTTCTGCTACTCGATTCCTTTTTTTTCAAAGTACTTATTTAATATATTGAAATATGATAGATTTAACGCCGGTAGTTCTAGTGCTAATCCCCCAGGGGCCTGGGAACTTCCCAGGTACGGGTTTGGCGAACCCGGGGTACCCGAGCCAACATTCCGTGTATTTGTTAGAAAAATGTGTGCATTTTTTAACTGAACAAGTAAATAGAATGAAATACTTCCACTACGTCCAAAAAGGTTCAACTCTTAGGTGTTATAACATGAAAGCTTTTGCATAAACTCTTAAATATTTAAATGTAAATAGAAAAGGATGTGTAACACTTTCAAAAGCAACGGTCCATTTGGCATTAAACGAGATACGCCCTTATCAAGGATCAATTTGGTACCATGGGAGTTGAATTGAACCCTAGGACATTTCGTCCTGCCTCAGCAATTTGGGTTGACCTTGTGTGGGTAGTAGCATAGGATATATCAGAGGTTAGAGGACTGTGCAGGACCTCGATGGCAGAAATAGAATAATTTGAGTTTATTTTTATTTAGTAATTCATTTGATTCTGTTTACGTTTCATATAAGAAGATAGGACGAGAGAATAATTGTTTTGTGTGGGACTCATGGTGAAGGAAATCATTGCGAAGTATTTTTCGTCCTTTAATTAAAGCTATTATAATAGTGTACGAGCATTATTATATGTTAGGGGTACCGAAAAGTAATCAAAATTATTTTTTTGCTGGCGAAATCATTTATTTACTAAAGAAATCTTAAGTACTAATCAACGAAATAATTTCCATAATTTTCTAACACTTTTTGCCAGCGTAAAGGTGATTATTCAATTCCCTTTTTAAAAACGTCCTTCGATTTTTCGAAAACGTTTCTATTTACGTTTTCACTTCTCCAATTCTGATTACTTTTCGGTACCCCTAATATATATATATAAGTCGAAGATAATAGAGCAATGAACTTCTGTATTGCTTTAAAGACCGAGTCGTGTATTAATTATCAATTCTGATGCACTTATAAATAATCCTCCAAGCTGACTCGTTTCGTTCATGGATGTCTCTCAGAGATGTATAGAATTGCTGACGAAGTTTGTGCTAATTGATCAAATAAAAGAAACTATTTTATTCAGGGAAATAGGTCGGACTCAACAGGTGGATATAGCGTGAGTCGCTATCATAGTGTCTTATTACTGACTCCACGTTAATGGGCTACGACTGCCATCGCATTAGTATAGCAGTTAGTTTAATGTGACCTAGCTGACCTAATCTTATGTCTACCTGTTGCAAACATCGCATACGATATTACTTTGTTGCGAATACAATTTCATATTCACTAATGCATTTTCCAGTGAAACATTCGTCATGGAATTTTTAGAGCTATTTCTGCAAGGTGGAAACTTAAATGATTTTAGCAATTGTTGGCTTTGAAGTAAATATTATTTGAGATCTTTATTTAGAACTAAAATAATTATTTATTACAAATGAATGGAACCACTTGTTCCTAATTAAATTCTACGAGGATTTTATAAAGTTGCAAGTAGTTAATTCCGTATCAAGTCGGGCAACAGTAACCAAGGCTGTTCATACAAAGGCTTCTAACATAAAATTGAATATAACATAAATTCGAGTGAATTCACCCTCTAAGCAATCCCTTAGAAATCACTTTTCAATTATAATATTAATTACTGAACTAGATACAACTCTATAAAAACTTCAGTCATTCAAAAAATTTAAATATTTCGAAAAATCACCTTTACGGTGTATTCCATGAATGTAAAGTCTAGAAAATTCAACCCATCAATCAAATAAACCACACCTACAAAGGTGTACCGGTAACAAATCCTTTGTTCCTTGAATATAAATTCTATCAAATTCAACCTCTTCACAATCCCATAAACTTGTATATCAATTAGTCTATTAATGTCCCAATTATACATAATTTCATAAAAGGTGTCCCAACGCTTCAAAAAATGCCGATAAATTATTTCTGCGATCTCGATTTGACCCCAGAAATTCCAATGTCCTCTCCCTCTCTCTGTCTTTTCGAATTCATGATTTTCCTTTGTCAAGAAAATTGTACTTGCCCGAAAAGAAATAGGTATAAACTTAGGGTTGATGTTCATTTTCTGCTCACCTAGTTACACAAATATACTGTAACACGCAATGTGAACCATACCGATTACTGACCGTCTGTCACGAAGTCTTCATTGAGCAGAAAGTACGACCTGGCGCCTCATTCATAAATTCTGACTACAACCACAAATTGGTTTCGTGAATTACATCGCGCAACAGTTACACGTAATAACCAACACTGAGGCAAAAGGTAATGCGATATCTCGACGAGTCGTGAATACAAAGCAGAATCAACTCTGTGATTTATTATCAGTCTGTTTGAAGAAATATTTTATTCTCTTGAAAGTTCTGATGTTGGATGATAAGATTTGTTACGTTTTAGTTTGTCCCTCCATTGGGAAAAAATTATTGGTATTATCTTTTCAAATGTGTTACGAAATTTGCATAATTTCTATGGGAAATAAGAAACGTAAATGAAAAATGAAGGAATGTTGGAACAATCGTTCGATGGTGATAGGATTTGTTGCGTTCTTTACTCTTACTTAATTTTTCAAACAGTTTGGAATTTGAAGCTCCAAATTCTTTTGCAATTTGTTATAAACTTTACGCAACTTCTATGGAAAATTATTTACTCGCAAATGGGAAATGAAGAGATGCTGAAATAATGGCAGGCGGGTGATTTAATGGTGTTCCGGCGTATGGTTATTTTCGGGCTTAGCAATTTTTGGATGTTGATTTCTTTTGTTTAATTTTTCAATTTTATATTTCCTGTTTTAACTTGTTTGCATTTTGTTTCTAATGTTATACGATTTCTATGCGTAATAAGACACGTAAAGGAAAAATGAGGGGTGGAAAAAAGAGGCAGGGTAATTTTTCTTTTTTTATTATGTCATTGATAAATGGTACTTGTTAAAGTTAATAATAGATTCTCGAAATTGCGATGAAACTCAATTGTACACTTTGAATTATTAGGGGTAAAGGAAACTTTCAAGGAAAAGAAATATGTATTGTGGTAAAGACAAATGGAATTTTTTAGTAAGACACAAGTGACTGTAATAACTATGTAATTGCAAGTAGCACACGTTTCTAGTTGAGTGCACAATTATGTTGTATGTAGGACAAAATGATTAATAACTTGCGAGTACAAGAGAAAGTATAACATACGTATTAGAAAATGAGACACTGTTCGGTTTTAAATATAAAACAACCTGTGTAGTCATTTCATAATTTTCCCTCATTTTGCTATTTAAAGCTATTATTTCAATGGCACTGTAATAGGCCATTAATTTCGTCAAATTCACATCAACTTGTTGATTAAAAGGGAAACTTCAGAGGCGTAGACGTGAATATACAAAAACTTTGGTTTCAATAAATCCAGTGAATTTTCTTCGAAATAGTTGATACTAGAAAAACAATTTTGAGCACAAATATACGAATTTTATGATCAGTTTACTTTAGTTTTTTAAATTTCTTTGAATAAAAAAATAGTTCTCGGGGTAAAAGAATCATAGTAGTTAGAATCGAAAGAGTGAAAAAAAGAGCAAATTATTTTGGTTATTATATCTAATAATATAGGAAATTGCAACATAGTCCAATCTTGTTATTTTAAAAATCAATTTGCCAAAGACCGAATTGGTTAGATGACATTCACATTCAAATTAAAAATTATTTATTTCTCTTGATAGCTATTATAAGTACTTTAAATTATGCTTTAAGATCTAATGATTTTACTTCCACGATAAAAGAAAAAACAATGGAACATGTGGCTAATCAGAACACAGTCTTAATTGGACATTTCTTATCGGTTAATTTATATTTGTCGATATAAATTAGATTAAAGAAACGTACGCAAAGAAACAACGGTGGAGAGTGAAAGTAGATGAAGCAGTTGTGCTTACGTGAAATCCAAAGACAGTTACAGACGGCATTAGAAATCAGTACGCGAAACGAAGTTGATAATTTTATCAGTTCGTCTAAAATTGCGAAACAATGTCCATTACAGGATACAAAGTAAATCCATTAAGTGCAAAAAAGATAAATTTACCTGACGTGACGAACAGTTCTATTAGAGTTTCTGGGTACATTTTTCACGAGATTATCGGCACGATACGTGAAAATAATCACGTCAATATCTGATCGAATCGAGTGCAAATATTTGTACGATAATTTTAGAATTGCGAATAAATACTTGGCCAATTTTACATAACCCTTGTTGCATCGAGTTTTTATGCTATTTTTAATTATTTACTTCGAACCGTAATACAGCTGAATACTGAATGGTGTTACAATATTTGCATCAATAAATTCGTTGCAAGGAAATAAATTATTCAATTAATCAGAGATTTTGACGAAAAAATTGAAGTTCATTTTAAAAATCTTGCAATGGTTGGAAAAATATATAGATCATATTAAAATATTCTTGTATGAATAAACTCTCAGTATTAAAGAATTGAAGTTGAGTAAATAAACTATTTTTTCTTTAGATAATAGTCCAATTGTAAGACACGGAGCTGTAACCTGCGGCTTTTGATTTGAAATCTCTCCCTCTTCGGTCTAATTAAAGTAATTATATATTTCGATTTAATATTCAAAGTAATATTCACAGATTATTCTTGAACTATTAGACTATTTATAACACATTGCAGAAATTACTAAATAAATTAAAGGATAAACGTCTCGTTACTGAGAAAAGATTACCAACCCCAAGTCCTATAATAAGAGGCAATTGCAGTTTAATCAAAATGCAAATTATTGTTCATATTAATTAACTGTGAGGTATCATTATATAATATATAAGTATTTGCTCCTTAGATATTGATTTGTAATGTTGCAATTTAGTTCTGTCACATACTGTGTATAAGTTTTCGCAGATATCTAGTTATACTACTTTCACTTTTTATTTCCATGCTTTCACTATCTATTTCCTCTTTTTTTATCCGAAGACATCTTACCAAGAAATATAATTTTGCATAACTGACCGACACAGCCTAATTAACTCAAAAGTTATTGCAAAATAATCTTTATCTCATATGGAAGTTAGATATTTGACAAAAAATAATTTTTAATTTACAAATTCCATATTTAATCTGATTAATATTCGTATTGCATACTTGCAATGTAACTGAAAAATTTGATTCTCGATCCATTTCCATAAAAATGTTGCAAAGACCAATCTGGAGTAATTCTGAAAGTCTTATAATTTTACTGATAAATAACAATTGTTTTTTTTTTTTTTTTAATTTAAATGACACTATAGAATGTTATCTATAAACGTATTTTATTAAAACAAAATAGCTCCCTTACAATTAGAACTTAAAAATAAAAAGATACACTCACACTCATTTTACAAACGTTACTTTGCAACATAAATTATCACTAACGAATCAATGTTTATTTACGCCCAAACCCAGTTATTTATTTCTTTCGAAAAACATACTTTATCGAGTTACAATGTCTACATTGAAAGTGTGGTACATAATCGCTCTTCATTTTTGTTCATTATCAGTGCACAGAAAATTTTTTCCGACTTCCATGGAAATGAAAATCTCACGATTCACAGAGTGCACGAAAATGCTTTCCCAAAATAATTGGAAGCCACTCGTAGCGTCGAAACGATGTCGTCGTTAATTGGAGATCCTTCGGTGTACAATGAAGCGAGAGCTCGTTAAGGCTCTCCACGCGTCTATAAATATAATGCGAAATATATTATTCATCAGCCAAGGAAATATCCAAGTGCAACGACCAGATAACTGCGCTTCCTACCAATCTAACAAGTCCTAGTAAACTTACGAGAATAGTTTCTTGTTTATACTCTCTTCTACGATCTTCAAATCGGGTCGGTTCTCCATTTTGAGAGTTGGCCAACGTTACTTGGTGCAAAACAGATTTGCACTTCTTTTTCTACGACTCAAATACCGCGATTAAGTCTTAATGATCCGCTAAACGGGGAAAGAAATCCGTTATTGCTATTTGCACAGAAATGTGATTTATATCAAAGTTTTCTTGAACTGCTAACACTCTTACAAACCTCTTTATATTGGACGCGGGTATTTCAGTAAGGAGATAAAGACTTAGACTAAATTCTTATCACCTGTTACAAATTTCGTTCTCCATGACACAATACAGGTCATAATAAATTTTACTTCCTAAGGAGGTAAAATCTCATATTTATAATCAGTCTACTCGAATTCAAATAAAACAATAAATCTTACGCGGATCGACTGTAAAACTTAAAGTGAGAAAATCCAATAGAAACAATCAATTGAAATAAAAAACAACCAAGAAACAAAACGTGTAGCAGAATTAAAAGCAAACTGCGACTTAATACCTTCCACCCTATACCAATTTCAAAATTTCAGTACAAGGAACTACAACGCACCTAACACAAAAACGTATCCTTTAATCCAGGGGTGGCCAACCCGCGGCCCGCCTTGAACATTTTTCCATACCGCGAGATTATCATCAGTATCATTATTATTATATTGTTTATGTTTACATGTAAGAGTAATAGTAAACACAATAATAATAACTAGACTGCGGATGTTTATGCAAATTTCGAGTTTCACAAATGCAGGTGAGACAGGAAAATCTATTTAGGGATTTATTGCACTTAATAAATATTACAACAAATACCATACTTTGGATATTTTAGATATATTTTTATATTATGTTCTTTTTGTATATTTTAGCCGTATTTAATTTGTCATAAATGCATAAAAATCCGCAGTGTAATAATAACTCATTATATTTCAATTTTTCACTCTGAAAAAGTGCCTATAGTGAGTCTGAATCTAATTTATAGGGATATATAATTTTATATGCGGCCCGTGGAGTTATGATGCATTTCCAAAGTGGCCCGCAAGATGATTTGGGTTGGCCACCCCTGCTTTAATCGAAGAAATACAGTAATCAACACAAACCACAAAAGTCATACATTTTCTGTTCCATCGTCAAACGACAATTTACTGCCCTCGGCATCACAGTCCTCCATGATTATTTACACCATTCGACGTGGACCAACGTCGTTTCTCGCGGCATCTAATTGTCCATATGATTCATGGAAAAATGCATAACGAATTTCGCGGAAGAAACCGTAGAAGTCCGTTGCGTGCACCAACGGTCGCGATGAATAACGTTGGCGAGGCCCCGGTCTTTTTTGATGAATTAACCCGCCACCACTATTAAGCCCCATTCAGCAGAGGTAGTTACGCGGCTACTACGCAATTTGCGCCGGTGACGAGTCACATACTTGACTCTCTAAGCGCTAATTGTAAGTGGCCAATAGTCGACGTCACAGGAAACCACGGTGCATGTATACATTGCACTTACGATGCAATGCGGCTCGTGTTTTCCGTGGAATTCGATTTTACGCTTGGTTGATGCTTTTCGTAATCCTTGGAATTTACATTGTTAATTATATCGTAACTTAAGCTAAACCGGTGGAGGATTCAGGGAAAAATGATTTTTGTGGGAGAAATACTGCAAATATTAAGGGTACTGGAAAAGAGTGTCGTTTTCTACGGAAAATATGACGACGTGAAGAAAGGAATCATTGAATGTTTTGAATCAAAGGTCAGTGAATTTGATGAGCGAGGTAGTCAAACTTTGATAGATCGATGGAAAAGGATTTTATCAAATGGTGGAAAATATTTTTTAGATTAATATTTGCGAATTAAATTGTCATAAATATACATATATTTTATTTTAAAAAATGGCATTTTTTCTGGTCCCACTAATATTAGAACGTCTTGGTTTTTGCGAAGGTGTTATTTATTTCTGGGGACAACATTAAAAATAAAGTTCGTAAAAGCAGTTTAGGTGAAGTAGATAATCAACGAATTACGTAAAAGTATTTTTCATATTTAATTCCATTTGAATTAACAAAAATTAATTACGTAGCCAATACACGTTTAAAACATTACGTTTATAACACTCGTATTAGATTTATTAACCTTTTAAATAAAAGTGCAATTGCAGGCAATAAATTCTTTTATTTTCAGTTCTGTTTACACGGACGTAAATTCAAACGTCGTTCAAACTTTTTCAGAGTGAGGAGAATATATGAAAAAAGTTTCAACATTTTTAACTCCAACCTCTCACCACTATATTCGGTCCTAAAAATTCATTTTTGAGCATTTCTTCGGCTCTTGTCCATCAAACGTGACTTTTCCAATGAAATATTTATCTGAAATCAAATCCGACGTTATATCACAAGAATTATTATATCTCACATTTTTTTAGCTTTTTCATTCTACAAAATTAACACTAGAACTTCCGAGGTAGGAAAAATGGCTGGTTCCTAATTTTTTACAAAAATTCTTCCAATTTATGCGAAGGTCATAGTGTAAATACTTTAAGTCTACATCATAAAACATTAATTAACGAATCAATCATCTTTTCAGCTACTAAATTCATATTGTCCCCAAGTACTTATTTAATATATTGAAATATAATAAATTTAATATTCATGGTTTTAATTTTAAAAAATTTATACTACGTCGATGAATACTTTTCCCGCGTGTTTTATTTTCTTCGTGTGTGCAATTACTCGCGATTTCAGGGAGTGAGCGTAAAAGTAACCAGGAATCCTCTAATTGTACCTGGAATCATTTAAAGCAATTTTGTCGCTATTTCTTCAATTTTCACGCAATTATGCTTAGTTTTCAAGTTCCAATCCCGGTTCCTTTCTTCGTTCACTGAATCTTTAATTTAGTTGAAAATTTCTAATTTCTATTGCTTTCAACCTTCGAAATATATGAAAAGGAATTTTCAAAATCGTCATAAATTGTGACTCCAACAAAAATTTGTACTTCGATCAACCTACACGCGGATGAGGTTCACCTCGCCTCTGATTTCCTGTTTTCCGTTTTTATTAATTATATTGCGTATGATAAATGCAAAGCGTGCAGCTTATGTGTTTGGAAGAGAAGGTCAATCGTATAAAAATGCAAAATCTGAAAATATCTGATGTACGATTCCATCTGTCTCTCGTTGTTCCAATGTCGTTACGATATCGAGCACTTCATCCCTTTCCCGATGCTCTTCTATGCACCCTTCTGTCACTGAAATTGCGAATCATTTCGATTACGATTGAAATTGCAAAATCGGTACACAGAGCACTCCGTAGTTGACCCAGTTCTTCTCTCATCGGCAATTTGTCATTCGTTTTGGGAACAGTTGCGTTTCGAATATACAAACTGTAAAATATCGTGCAAACGGTAAAATTCAAGGAGTAATTTTTTTGCTTGAATTCTCTTCGATTGGTTTTGAAATGAAGATAACATGTTTTTAAAATGTAACTTTCATTCGCAACTTGACATAAATCGCACTGAATATTTGTAAGCTTTAAGGAGCTGACTTTAAGAATTCGTAGAATTTTTAGTTCTCAAATTTGAAAATGGAAATTACTTGAAAGATACATCTTTTCTTTTACTGGTAGAAGAAATGTCCAACAACCAAAATTAATATTTCTTTGTATTGCCTTAACCTTCATTTGCAAAATCTTTTTTAACCCATAATCTGTTTTCTATAACAAAAAAATATTTAAAAAATTTTTCTTTACAATAACTTTTAGCGTTGATAATAATATGTGTTTGCTGTGTTTAATTTGCTTCGATAAGTGTCAAAAAAGGTCGCAAAGACGGATAAAAATTAATGGACTTTATATCCAAAAAATGTAGAAAAATTTGTCAGATTTTCAGAGGTTTCTACAATAACACTACTTAATGCGCAGTGACTAAACGTCACATATTTTTATGAAGCATATATTGTAAAAACGGAAGATTATTAATTTCCAAGGAATTCTGTTTAATATTAATATTTATCTATTGACAAAACACATACACGCATTATGAATATTTAACATCAATTATACAATATATCATTGATGACATATAACAGTAAAAAAAAATCGTAGTAACGTTTAAAAAAAAAATACTACGCTACAATTTCATTTATACGATTTATGCACATTTTAATAATCAATCCGCCCTTTTCCGCTATCGATATGAATTCTCGTTGACCATGTATACATCAACATACGTGTATACACATTTCACACGTTTTCACCACTTCCAATACAAACATTCCTAGCATATGTGCATATTCTCCAAAGAAATACTATTATTCAACAATGTTTTTATCAAACTACACAAAAAGAAACAACAGAAAACCAAGCAAACATCCCCTACAAAGAAGGAGAAAAACATAAAAATAAAATGGGTGCATTAACAGCGTCGGCATGCACTCGTTCCACGTGAGATTCGTCACGAATGAGTGGTCAATAATCGGCACAATGGAAAAAAGCTATCAATAATGGACTTCGTAAATATCCACATGCGCTCTGTTTGCGCAAACGTTCTCCTAGGTGTACGTAAAAGTACGCGGTCGTGTATCACGTTTACTTCAGTCAATACCAACTTACGAGCACGTGTAACGAAGGAAGCATAAAGGCGCGATATGAATAATGTAAGCTTATGTAACGTCCCCGTGTCACTGGGAATGTTATAAATAGCCCTTGCCGACCAATGCTGAGATAGTACGATGTCACGTGAAGAGCTTGATGCCCGTGTATTTACGTACGCACCCTTTGCTCGAGTTCGATCCGTGAATCCTCGATCTATGTTCACGAACAATGGCCGGATGCCCCGTAGAGCCTTGAATTTCGAGTGCTGTTGAATCGGCCAAAAGCAATTCGACGTGGAAGTTGACGTATGACGGTGTTTGTTCGTGGATGATAGAAATACCACTGGGAGATGGCAGCTCCATGAGATCTGTCGTGCTAGTAGACATTTTGGGAGCTGATTTCAAAATTTATGAGAGATATTAAAGCTTTTGAAATGATTAGTGGATTTTCTTAGTTTCAGATGTTACAATTGCTTTACCTAGGTTCTACTATTTTAGATTGGCGTCAAAGAGGACTATGGCTAACTATATGACTGTATTACAAAGTAAAAAATTCCCATTGGTGAGGGAGAATTCGAAATTCGAGTTCATCGATTTGTAAAGCCGCTCTATTACCTTCTTACTCACCTATTGTTATGTATCACGAAGATCTTTAGACACTTCTCGTTTTAAGTCTCAATTCTGTACTCACGTTATCTAAAATTAAATTTGAAATTGTAATTAAGAGAATTCCGACTTAGAGATGCTGTCATACAGATCATGAAAGGAAGTCTAGGCGTCACTAACTATTTATGAAATACAGTAAACCCTGTTTTTGTGCGGTAGATAGGGACCGCATAAAAGAAACCGCACAAAAAAAAATATTCAGAAATTTCACAAACACTTATAACAAATAATTTTTTACAACATATTAGAAAAAATTTTTTTATGCGGTGGATAGGGACCGCATTAAAAAAGTCGCGCTTGGAAAATATATCAAAGATTTCTGAAACACTGAGAAAGTGCTTTCAAACAAAAGTAATAATTAAATTATACATGGAAACGTTGAAAAAAAATTAATTTCGCATTTTACACATGGAGAAATTTTCAAAATGCACATAATTTACTGCTGATCGTCGTGGTCCAAAACGCGCATCTTCTTGTGATGCGTATTCTGCTGATCACAAATGAACATAGCGTTTGGACCCGAACAGCGCTTTGTAGTGTACATGTGCACACTGATAGAAAACTTTGCAACAGGGTATAATGCCGACACCGATGGATTTCATATACCGCACAAAACAAACCGCACAAGAATAAAATCGCATAAAAAAGGACCGCACAAAAACAGGTTTTACTGTATTTATAGTCTCGTACAATTTTGTTACTTTCATATGCGACTCACAATAAGTAAAATTCTTAGATTTTCATTTTCTATTATATACTCTTAAAAATTCAGAAAGTATATTCGATTTAAAAAGTCACTGGCAAGTAGAACCTACCCCTTCTGAAGACGAAACCACAAAGTTTCCTATACCTTTCGATCTCTCAAACAATATCCTCCGTCACTAATTTCCGGCTCGAAGGCTCGTCTCCGAAGTGGCTTAAGCGTTCCGGGGTCAATGGCTGCGGACGTGATATCCATAAAACCAAAGAAAAACCATCGACACGAAAGCAAAACCCTTACGCCATGGCGCGTGGAACACATGAAAACTGTCCATTCGACAAACCGGTAGAAAAAAAAAAGGAGAGAAGGGTATCGTCTCACTTACGAAATGGTGGATAAAATAAAAAGCCTTCTTGTGCGGTTGCGCGCGGTGAAAGGAACAAAGAAGAACAGTAAAGAGGAAGAAGAAGCAGAGGGTGAGAAAGAAGGGTCGGCACAACGAATTCGTAGAAGTATGGCGTACGGTTTGGATATAAAAGGAATTGGAAGGAAGTGAGGAAGGAGGAAAGATGAAGGCAACAACGACGACGACGACGTCGTCGAGGAGGAGGAAAAGTAAAAAAAAAAAAGGAACCTGAGGAAGAAGAGAGCCGAGATCGTTGCCCATGAAGAGGACCGGTGGCAATGCCTGCCTGCTGGCTTCGCCGATTCTAAGAACGAATCAAACATGGCGACCGACAAAAGAACACCTCCGTGACGATTCGACCGTTCGTTTGAAACCCTTCTGCGTCCTCTGTATATGTGAAATTTATCGAGGTACAAACTGGGGAGAAGAGAAAAAAAATTAGGAGAAACAATGCACATCCCTGCACGCGATTGAAGGCGTGAGGGAACATACTTGAGTTGTTTCGTGAAGTTTCACGGTTATTGAACACTTTGATGGTTTCTTCTTCGGTGAAACTTGGGCTGATTGCAATTAGTACCGAATCGATGAGTCGGGTTATGAGGAAGTAGCATACCTTCCTTTTTTAACATCTTTTTGAGGCGACTATAAATTTTCTTAAATGGTTGGAATTATATTACTTTTAAGTGATTTCGTTGTTGAGACTTCGTTTGTTATTTTAAGCATTGACTATAATATTCTATTATAGCAAATTTTACAATTAATTATTCACAAATCTTTAGTTCATTGTGCTTCCAACTAATGAACGTTCAACCGGGTGAAATATTGTTAATTATTTCGGATTAATCAATGAAAAATGAACAAATGTTTCCAATCTCCAGATATTCGACAGTTTCTATTCTCTATCGTGTTTCTCCAGTAGCAAGGAGCTTTTCTCAAAAATCTCTCGCCAGTTTCATTAAAATTTCAAAGCCTCAAAGTTTCGCAGCCTCGCTTGAACTTCTTAGAATAGAAATTAAAGTTTCTTTCAGCGGAAGAAGTACACCGAGCGCATTATCTTAGGGAATTATTTGCAGCTCGATCCGATACCAAGATACATGGAATTTCTGTCGTTATCGTGTAATAATAAGTTTGAAAATACTGTCTAACGACGTTCTAACATGCGAAAGGCCAAGGAGGGAAAGAGGGACAGACGTTAAAGAGGGAGACTCAAGAGAGTGGAACGTCAAGAAAGACGGAGAGAGAAAAAGAAGGAGGCAGAGAAAGGAGCAAAAGAAAAGCAAGACAGAGCCAGGTCGAGTATGGAGTTCTTGGAGAGAACACGATGTTCCAGGAACTCTCGCCATCGCGGCCCTCTTCAGCCTCAGCTTCACGGTTCAGTTAACTTTCTGCCAGCTCTTATTACGGGTCTGACGCTTTACCAGTCTCGTACCAGCTTTACCTCGAACCTCCTTGCAATTGCTCTTCTTCCTCCTTCCTCTTTCTCCTCCTCTTTCTCCTCCTTTTCCACCTCCTCCTCCTTCTTCACAGCAGCCACTTCGACCTCGTCGGTGTTGTCCTTCTGCTCTTTATTTTCTCATTTTCTCGCTGGTCGAGCCCCTTGGATTACAGCATCGCTCGTTTGATCGTAACAATTTTCTTCCTGGTTATCTTCGATCTACCGAGGAAAATGTCGCTGGTATTCTTCTCTATTTCTCTCTCTTTCCTTTTTGAATTTTTCTCTTTGGAATTTTGCTCTTAGGAGTAGCGCAAGGAAGAAAATTGCAGTACAAAAATTACGTTTCTTGGGAAATTGTGGTTTAGGATACATTGTATTGGATGGTTCCGATGAATCTCCATTGTCCATTGTCTTCTTTTTCGAATTGTATTCTGCGAAATGACTTCAGGAAAAGTGTGGGTTTTGTGTGGATCCGTTTTCGTGGAAATTCTAAATCAATTTGATATCTATATAAAATTCTATTTTTAATTAAAAATAAGCAGATATAAAATACTCATCAGTATCTTGTATCTGATGAGTATTGAAGTCATTATTTTTACTATCAATATTAATATTTGAAAATTACTGTTGTTTAAAAATAGACTTTTACGAGTGAGCACATACTCTTCAACACGATATCGAAAGAAAAAGTGAAGCTAAACCGTGAGGTCTCACAAAATGGCCGCTCAAATGTGCTGCAGGGTAGAAACAAAATCACCCTTTCACTTCCAGAACTTATGAACGCCACATCGATCAATAAGTTTCAATTCTTCCCAATAATTTACAAACTAAATTTCGATTCCTGCAGTTTTGTATAACCTTAACTCCTTGAGAAAGTCGAACGCATATATACGCTCTGAGCAATAATTTGATTTCAGTTTATCGGCTCAAGTAAACACCGTTAGAGTTAAGAAATTGATGTATAACCGTTAATCTATAACTTCCATACATTAATACTCCAATTTTCCGATAAAAAAATGGCACTTGATCGCCAATTAAATGATTATTTTTCAAACTTCAAATAGGATTAAAACAATACTCTTAGTATTTTTCTTCTTATTCTACTCCACAGATTTTACATTATCTTGAACTATTATAATTACCTACAATTTAATTAAAAGTTAAACATCACTCTAACCGCCATCTTTAATATCATCAAAATTACCATCATTTCAAAACACACCTTACAAGTACATAAATACATACCCTTCTACACAATAACCAAAGAAAAAGTGAAAATAAACCATAAAGTTACACAATATGGCCCCCGATATCTGCTCGCCACAGCGAAGGGCAAAAGCAAACTCTCCCCAGTCGTTTCGAAAATTTATGAATGCCACATCGGTCGTACAATTCGCAAGTTATAACTTCGGAAGCGCGTGTACACACATCACAGGAGTCCAGCACGGCCTGTAATTTATAAATGGTGATTGCCGCGTCTATACCCGGGAATTATGATTTCTGCAGTTACAATTAAGCACGGCCACGTAGTATATAAACCGCAGAAAGAGTGTCAGGGGCAGGTGGTTTTTTACGAAGCGCTGAGACGACCGGACAACGTGGAATTAATGCGAGGCGGTGCAATGGAGAAAAATAATGGTTTCGGTAACGTCGAGATCCCTATCGTATCGATTCCATTGACGAAATTATACGGCAGGGCCGGCATCAGCCCCCGGTGAAACACGTCGAAATCGTGCATCGTCCTGTAAAATCTTCCTGCACGAACTTGCACCTACATTGTGCCTCTTTTTAAACGATTAAACGTATACGCTCTATACACAAAATGAAGGTACTTTCGATGGCGTTTATTATTTTTTTAATCGTATACGTTACTTCTCTCTTTATGTCAGGCAAGTCACGGATGAATTTCCGTTTTTCATGGTAATCGCAAAAATTGTATCCTTCACGCGATAACATCGCGTTGTAATAACGGAGATTATGTAAATTTCGGTGGAATTAATGAAAAACGAGACTACCGATGGTTTCGTCGCGTATATTATTCGTGAAATGATTGAGGAAGAGAGGAATTACGTTTCGTACGGCTGTCAATGAGATCAGAGTTATGTGCTGGACAGAAATGATCTGCTTCGTGGGTTAATATGCAAGTAATTACGGGTAATTGTGCCTTGCAATGTTACGCTTGCATGTTGATGTAATTTGCGTCTACGGATATCAAATTAGGATGGTCAAATTGTATTTGTAGTTGAGATATTTACATTCTTATAGATACAAAATACTTGTCTATTATAAATAATCTTTTTACTTGGAAGATATCATCTTTATTATTCAATAGTCCTAATAATTTTCGCAATACCGGAAATATAAATCTATTATATAAAGTTCAAATACCACTTACTGACTCACTCACTCACTCACTCATCACGAAATCTCAAAAACCACAGAACTGATTGCAATGAAATTTGGAACATACCTCCCCCTTGGGTCTTAGGTGTTCAATAAGAAAGGGTTTTGAAAAATTCGAAATTTTAGAGGGGGTTTTGGGGGGTTAAAGTATGGGCCAAACTCATCAACGCAGAGCCGAAAATACTTGACCTAGAAACTTGAAATTTTGCATGATCGTTCCTTCTAGGGTACTAGCATCCACTAAGAAAGGATTTTTCAAAATTCGAAATTTTAAGGTTTTTTTTTTAGTTTCGATTAAATCGTAGCGAAGCACGGGACTTTCAGCTAGTATAATATAAAATACTTTGCGATATTTTACAAAGTATCACGGACTTTTACTTGCACACGAAAAAATATGCTCAATGTAAATAGAACGGTTGAAACACAGAAACTTCTTTTTCTGACAGGAAGAAATCAGCATTTGTATTTACTTTCATTGTAATCTGTCGTGCAAGGGTTACAGACCGTTTTAAATCAGTCGAAGGAAAACAGGTACTCGAAGAAACATTTATTCTATCGTAAGCACGTTACGTGCTCTATCTAGTTTACCCCGAGGAGACCTGTCCGGTAACTACCTTGCCTGGAATGCATTCGCTTTTTTTTCGTCTCTCGGCAAAAGTAATTTTCACCTTATATCGATTTTCCAATTGGTTCTTGCGCGCGAAACGATGGATGAAATAAGTTGTTGCGTTATTTGCCGTTGCTCTGTCTGGAATACCAAATGCAGCAACGATGATGTTTTTAAGCTGTAAGTTCTGAATGCATTGTTTTTCCTTCGAAGTCATTGGAGAATGACAAACGGTGTGTTATTCTAGACAATTGATGGAATAGTTTACAAGACAAGGGATCAAACCTTTATTTAATTCTATGAGAGTTTCCGGGGACCAGTTTTTGATAGTTCTAACGCAGAGGTCAAAGGTTATCGCGGCTACTGGTATTAGTAAATGCAATTAATTGAAATAAATATTATATTAGCAATTTAAAATTTATAAAATGGGAAATATTGTTAATATCATGTTAACAATTTAGTGTATTTGTTTCACTATGGATTGTGCGAATTATTACATTTTTTTCTGAGATGAATACGTAATGATTAGACTGCGGATGTTTATGCAAATTTCGAGTTTCACAAATACAGGTGAGACAGAAAAACCTATCTAGGGATTTATTGCACTTAATAAATATTACAACAAATACCATACTTTGGATATTTTAGATATATTTTTATATTATGTTCTTTTTGTATATTTTAGTCGTATTTAATTTGTCATAAATGCATAAAAATCCGCAGTCTAGTAATGATAATAATTATTATGAATAATAAAAATGAAAGGTAAAAGTGATATACATAATTGTTGGGATGTCGTACGAATATTTTTTATTTAATTCTTTGCAATTGTCTTGTTACGAAAGAAAGCGTTAATTTCTTCACACAGTTGCAATTATTCGCTGAACCGTCATAAATCATTTCATTGATGAAAGCCACCCTTCTCGTCGCTGTCGCTGGTAACTTGTAATTAAGCGATCCGTCTTCCATCTCCCGTACAAAGGGGCCTTTTTTGCTACGAGAATCGACAATGGAACGGAAGGCTTCTTCTGATATTTCCACGATTGCTGCAAACGCAACGTTTACCTTGAAACGATGTCTTTTACATTAAATGCCGGCGCAGAATTTCCACGAACTCGCGATCCAGGAACGACTTGGTCATTTCGATTAATAGACTCGTGAAGTCATATTAAATTACACCATGATGGCACTTGTATACCCATTCTTGGAACGATCCTTTCAGAGGTCCTTTCTCGGGAATCTGTTGTTCTGCAAATAATGATATTCAAGGAGATACTCCTTTTTTACCTCCCTTTATCCACTTTTCTATAACACTTGTTACTTGGCTTCATTCATTAGCAGAGGAAAAAGAAATGTATACAATTGCAATTCTAAGTTTATTGTAGGAGGCTTGTCGTGAATTTATATGGCTTGAATTTCAAAATCTTAAGCTGGGTTTAGGGTAGGTAAATGGGAAAGTAAATAGGTAAATATACAAATAGCTTTGTTAAAGTGGTTCTGAAGTTTCTTTAAATCTTATTCCTTTCTTGTGGTCTTTTTGTTTTATTGAGAGAAATTTAAACTTTGTGGAGGATGAATTTATTACTGCGGTATCCTTGGTCCCCCATAAGACTGTCGGTTGAGAATCACAACCCTCTAATATCGCACGATTGTGTTTTTATTGCTCCTTCTTATTTTTTGTTCTGTGATTTCAACTCCTACGATCAGTTCGCCTCAGATTTACAATTTTAAGTAGATTTCTTATCAGTAAAAATGTCGTACAGTCATCATTGAAAAAAACAATATTCAAATACGGTTAGAATTTGACATCACGATTTTTTTGTCCTCGGTGACCAAAAAGAGAGAGAACTAGCAATATTTAAAAATTAATTATAATAAAAAAGTATGTATATAATAAAAAATAAAATGTATAATATAGATATCTAAAATGTTCAAATGTTTAGTTAGAATTGAATGCTCGGTAAAATTTCACAGTGTGTCTTAAAGCGAAGAAAACGACATTCGGACATTTTCTAGAAGCAGTTCCAAGTTTGTCGACAGTACGTAGGCGAGAATATGCGTAAGACTGTTTGAAATGCATTCATAATCACACCGACAAAATAACAATGCCGTGACGGATTTAACATATCAGCTCGGTACTCAGAAAAAACGTCACTTTTACGAGAACTGATTAGTCACTCAATTCATTCCGCTTTTTCCGAGATCCGACCTCTTCAAGAGATAAAACGTAATTTAAAAACAGGAAAGTCATTTATTGTAAGTGCACTGAGCATATTTCTATTGAAAATGAGTTCCTCCAAAACAGGTGTGGCAGAATATCAGGTGAAAACACAGATTATATATTTATTCTTCATCAAAGATATTTAATTACTTCACACTTTGAACGCCAACGATATTTTGCTTGTTTCGTCATTTCAACTGAAGTGAAACTTTTTCTATAAAAATCACATATTTAGGAAGAAGAAACTTTCAAGACACTGGTAGATTAATATTCAGCAGATCTTGATCTTCTTAACGCTAATATTTAAATATTGAATATCTTAGAAAATTTATAAATATTGCAATTTAAATATAACAGGAAATTTCATTGAATTTAATAGCGCCGGTCACCGGTGACCCCCATGACAGTCAACGTGTTAACAAGCAACACTTGCTTTCACAATATTCTTTTTTTTTGCAAAATTCCAAATTCAACTACTTATTTGTATTAAACAGCGATTGATTCATAAATTAAATTACAAAACTAATTTGTGTGAATTTCAAGCAAAAACATATATTCTATATTTATTCTTCATCGAAGATATTTAATTATTTGACAAGTAACTTTTCATATATTCTTTTTTTTTGCAAAATTCCAAAATCTAATTTGTATCAAACACTATTGGTATCAAACACCGATTGCTTTATGAATTAAATTACAAAACTTTGTTTTTTTTAATTTTTGTGAATATCAGGCAAAAACATATATTTTATATTTATTCTTCATCGAAAACATTTAATTATTTAACAATCAACGCTTTCTTTCAATATATTCTTTTTTTACGAAATTCCAAACTCAACTATTTGTATCAAACACCGATTAATTTATGAATTAACTTACAAAACTAATTTGTGTAAATATCATATACTTCTTTAGACAAAATATTATTGTTACTTCACAACTGGTCAAATGATGTAGTACAAAAAGAATAGATATATAAAAATTCTGTTACAGTCAGTGTTAAATATAGGACTTGCAAAGGCCTATCAAATTCCCAGGATTCTTCCTCAGAGTATAAATACACTTCTGTAAATTCAAATAATTAAAAATCAGTGACACCATTAACAACTCTGTCTATTGAGACATTATAGAGCTATTCCGTCGTAAAAAGAAATATCGAAGAGTGGTAATTGAAAGAGCGCGTAACTTCACACGAAACATTGCTATGAATACGAAGCCACTGTTCGAGTCAAGTCCAGAGTCCACGAAGAGACGCAAGAATGAAGTTAATTGCATTAATTCACGGTACGTTTAATGATTCAAATGCATGCGACCATTGAAGCGAATGCAAAAAAGGCTGGACGCAACTTCATCGGTATGTAAGTAAATAAGTACGTTAGATCGTTTCACGCACTTCGTTTCTTTTCTTGGAAAGACGTGTGCAATTTAATGAGGGAAACCTCCGTATAGAAAATTTCCATGAACGTTTAGTGAAGATCGTGCTCTTTTTTTTGCGCAAATAAGTGGATTTCCTTCATCGAGCAATGTGAGTAGTCAAGGAAACGTTAACGGTTCATCTTTGACACCTTCGAGCAACTCATTTGCAAATAATATCAGGAATGTGACGTAATTCGAGAGGAATTTCTATGGATCTCGTTAATTTTCCAATAAGATATAGTTGTTTGATAATCATGGATCGATGTAAATTTATTCCTGGAAACATGATTTGACGTTAGCGTGCTTAGTGGTTGGGGTAAAACGTTGAATGGTGGAATGGGAAATATGGGAAGAAATTTGTTTAATTGGCGTCCAATTTTGCTTCTGTAGAATAAGAATTATTCGATTAATAGATAGATATGGGAAAGCAGTGAAATGCATTATTTTAACTCTGTATAGTCCAAATTTTTTGGTGGTATCCGAAGATTAGTTTCACGATAGGACAATTAGAAAATGATAAAAATACTATTATAATAATGGACTAAACCTGAATTTTAAATATTCAATTGGGAAGAATTTAATGATTTTCGCTAAATAAATTACGATATTTCTCAGTTACAAATTTGATTTTGAAGTGTTGAAGCTCAGATGTCACAAGCTTAGAATTCACAGGAGCCCCATAGAGCGCCAATATAAAGAAATTCTTCTGTTTGTTCTGAAAATAACTGCCTTAATCAACGTAATCTTAATTAAAATAAACCTTATACAAAAAATGTATGCCACAATATTATATTACCCGCTCAAAATTCAATTCCACCCAAAAAATGACAAATTACTTGTCTTGCCTTCGAAAGTCATCCAAATCTTACACAATTTTTCTACCACAAAAGAATTCCAGTTCAAATAACAACAAAGAAATTACTAAAACTCAAAATCTATGTAATTCCAAGAACTTCGAACCCTAAATAATATTCGTATTTCCCATAAGAATAATTAACAACACACCAAACACCTGTTGCACATTTCGCAGGAGATAAGCATGTAAGGTGAATAAGTTGTTCCAAATTAATGGCGATTATTATCAGGGAAATTAAGAAAAAAACTGCAAGGATCTTAATCCTTCGATGCAGCAGCGGTATTCTCCATGTAAAGTCGATGCATTATTGCTTTACACAATGTGAGTATTTGGTGAATCATCGAGGTATCTCGTCGTGTATCGCGTCCCGTCAAAGAGTCTGAAGGATTAAGTAATATAATCGTCGGTACAGACGTAGAAGTACAAGTAAGGCAAGACGTAATCACGTACCGATAACATTCGCCCGATGAATGGCTTGGTAGGCCATAAATAATGTTGCCAGACTGAAATTGAAATTCCTGTTTCCATATTTCTCCGGTGGGTATAGGATATGGTGAAGAATCGTTGGAGCAACGCCAACGTTGAATCGAGTGGTTCGTTTACGCCTTTATAATTTTATTGCGTTATATCGCACTGCTAGTATGGGTAATCTGACTGAGGATAGATGCTTTATGGAAGTAGTAGTATCTTATACATGTAGAGATCTTTTTCAAGTTGAGAAACGGGTTGTTTTAGCATTAGAATTGGGAAGAGCTTTCATATTAGAGAGTCTGAGAACTTGATATTGGTTAACGATGAATGGATAGTATTATTTTTATTCAATTTGTTAGATACACGATTTCAATCGAGGAGTATTGTTTCGATCTTAATATTCTACATATTTTATGCTTCATAGAGTCTCTAAATTTATTTTTCAGTTAATAATTAATAGAGTTTGTATTCTGAATAATTTGTACATTTTAGAATTTGAGGTTTTATTTTAGATTAATAATTAATAGGCTTTTTATTTTTGTTATGTTTACTAAATAGCAGCCGTCAGTTAAGGAACCGTCTTTGCTAGAACTTTGGTACTTTGAATAATTTGTACACTTTAGAATTGGAGGATTAAGTTTCGATTAATAATTAATGGTCTTTGTATTTTTTTTATGTTTATTAGATAGCAGCCTTTAGTTAAGAAACCTTCTTTAGTAGAACTTTGGTATATTGAATAATTTGTACATTTTCGAGTTTGAGGATTTATTTTCGATTAATAATTAAGAGATTTTTTATTTCTTGGTATGTTTATTAGATTCTATTTTCAGTTGAGAAACGTCTTTGGTGGAATTTTATATGAAATTATAATTTTATTTCTTTGTCATCCATTCTTGATTGTCTGATAAGAGTCTTATCCTTTCCTTCGAACGTGATTCGGAGCAGCTTGTTTTGTACGTGGATCACTGTAAATGCAGTTGCTGCCGCATAACTGTAGTTAGAAATTCTAACTGTAAATTTCGAGCAGGCATCTATGAACGCATAACAAATAATTGCTGTCGAGTCGTCGATATATCCGAGAATTTCCGACCGGTTGCACTTCCAACTTTACCGATATTTCATATTTAATATATGCATTTTCATTGTTACGACAAGAATGCATTTAATTTTCTAATAGTGCAATCGTCTTTTGAGAAAGTTATTATTTATTTAATACAGAATTCAATGCACAATTAATTCGTCAGTAGCGTAATACATGGCGTCAGAATTTTTAACTTTGTACGATTAAAAAATGTGAAAAACACTTTTACAAAATTGTACAAAAATAGCAGAAATCCTTTTGCAAACGATAAATCTTGCAAAAAGCTCTACCATAAAACGGTACTTTCAAAACGCGTTTTCGCTGTAACATCGTATAAATGAACCGCATAGCAGTGGAGTAACCTGTACCCCATAAAAACTTTCTCACCGAAACACCATAAATTTCCACGTCAAGTAACACGGTCTACGTGACAATCGATGTTCACGGACAGATAAAGCCTAGAAATATTAGTTGCTAAAATGGTTGACAAATGATCGAGTTGAGTAAGATCCTTCGGAAACCACGATAACAATTGAAAGCTATTCTGAATCCAATTAATTCTCCTCTGCATCAGATTAGACATAAGGAAAGGAAACAATGAGTGCAAAAACGTATCTTTGTTGTTTCAACAATTAAAACTTAGTTGGGAAATTTTTCTTCAATTATTAATTAGTACATTATTATCTCGGTGGATTTACATCCATTTAAAACAATAAATCCGAAGTGAAATTATCATAGCAGTTAAAAGAAAAAATACAGGAAAAGGAGAAGAAGAAAGGAAGAAGGGAGACCATGGTGGGTCAGAGGACAAAGGATTAACTTGTAGTCAGTAGATCCTACCAGGGAACATAACAAACTCGAATACACCCATTTTTATGAAATTTATGTGACAGGTAGTTCTCAAAAAAATATTTGATACGTATTTTTTTTAACGGCAACCATCCAGTCTGAAAGATTAAAAATACTCCCCAAAGTTGAGGGTAGGAAACGCATTTTTGGAAATACGAAGCGACACAGGGTTTGCCATATTTAGGAATACAAATTCAATTTGAGATAAATGAGGTCGACGTGTTGACTTTTGAATTATATATAATTTCATGCAAAAAAAGTTGTCAAAATCCTGATAAAAAAAACTCTCCCATAATAAAAATAAAAATTTCCTGCATATTTCATTCGCCGAAAGTACGAATTACGACCACAAACTAATATTTCAATGCCCTCGAAAGAGCAGGAGTTAAATTTACCGCGTAAAAATTCGAATCCATCTCTCATATCTCTGCATCGAGTGGATCCAAACCAACCGATGATAAAGAATCGTCCCTCGTTTTTTCATTTCTTTTTTTCACTATCATCACTGGAAATGGCAATGATTAATCGATAACTCCGTAGAACGATTAAAATAGATCCCGGGAAGGGGATATCGGGGCGATGTGTTAGCAGAATCACGATTTGGAGTGCCGCCAAAATTCACCGGTTTCATCCGCGCGGAGAACGAAATGCCTCGTGCATCGACGAGACACCAGGAAGGATTGAAATAGGCAATTAGTTGGACGATACGGATTTGGAAAATCCTTCGTAAGTGAGAGTTAGTCACGGCTCGTTCCGCTTTCCTTCACTCCTTTTTTTTATTTTAATAGACACGACCGTAAAGGAAAATCCGTTTAACGGGACCACTGCTCGATCTCTGCGTCATGCAGCCGTGATGTAACTGTGATTCGGAATCTCCTCTTTGTTTTCTATAATTTCCCGAGGATTCCACACTTTTTTTTCCTTTTTTTTTTAAGTATCTCGGAATAATTGGTGGCTGGGAAATAATGAGATGAGTTGAAAAATTACGATGAGTTAAACGAGGGAATTACTCGAAGAAATTGGACTTTACCGTGGAAGATAATAAGTGGAATGGTAATTTACGTTTATTGGCAGGATTAATGGTATTTCAATGTACGGAATTTACATTTTAAAAGTAGATTTTTTTGTCGATACTTTGAACTTGGTGGAGGTTTTTCCAGGAAAATTTTCAGCGGTCCTTTGGTTTGGATTATTTTAGAAATAGTTTATGTTAGGGTCCATTTTTTATTTTTTGTAAAGTCTACCTATCAGAGATTTTCGAATATGTCTCAACATATTATCAATTTTCTTTTAACGTCATAATACTCAAAGAGAATTGATAAAACTTTCTATCCACCCTACATCAAAAATTTATTTCAGGAATTTCATTTCAATTTCGCTGAAATGTCGCCTTAAATATATTCGCCATATTGTTTCCTCTACTCTGTGGTTGTAAATTTTCACGCAATTTGCAGCAATTTGAGATCAACGCGATTTATCATCGCCTTTAATAACTGGAATTCCGATATACTGCCAAAGATGCGCATGCCAAAATTACTATACCGCATACCAACTTGTGAATTATTATACCCGATTATAATTAGATTGAGTTATAATAGAAAATCGCTACGATAAACGAAAGAGTAACACGTCTTCGCGTTCTCACTTCGTTCATTACTCAACAGCGGCATAATAACTCTCTTTACTGTACAATAATGGGTACAATTCTACGTGAGACTTGAGGAACTGCCAGAAATTTTGCGTGCAAAAGTGTTTCATTGTAATATAAATAAACGGTATGTATATAGGATGAGGGAAATTAATTGAACGTGTTTAAAACAATAAGATTTAAAACGAAAAGTGCTGCTCAACCGCCAATTTCTTGTTCACTTAAATAATTGAGGAAGCAATTGTTTAGCCAATAAGGGAAAAACGTAAAATTTTTCTGACTCAAAAAGAAAGAGTTTACAGAGCTATGTTTATCTAAGCTTTTCTTATCGTAAATAATTATAGAAAGCAGTAACAATGTTTGCTCATCTATTTCCGTGTCATTTTGTTTGTACATGTACGTGTTAAATATTTATGTAATATGTGTATATAATATATTTATATGTGCATTATGCAACAGGAACAAATTACAATGTCTTATAATAATAGACACGAATTCCTTTGTCGTGTTTTAATTCATCATGTCTATTACAAAGGAAGCGAGGAATTTTCTTTGAACAAATTGTAAAGATATAAATACAATTTTTCATATTTACGTCAATTGGCAAAAATATTATTGCTATGCTTAGCATATAGAAAAGTAAATTAGTAGGAATTTTTTTCAATGAATTCCTTGATTTAATGCACTTTGCATTTTAAATTAAAAGTAGATGCTTCGAGAGACATAAAAAATTTATTAAACAATATTATAATTATTTAAATTTTAGCCAAACGAGCTGGAATTTCTATTATTTTACGGGTAATAAAAATATTAGAAAACGGAAAATTCTATTTAATATTTATTATTTGTTATTTCTAATTCCAACCCACGGCAATATTCTCTCAATTTTTAACGAAGTAACGAGAGTGTAAATAAAAGAGAAAACCAAAAACACTGGAAGTCTTAACAGAATGTGACATCATGTTTCAAACGTTGACATCAATCAAACTTTCAACCCTTCACTCTTGATTAACGAAACTGCACTCCATGATGCTTTCTATTGTAATAAATTCAATAACAGATCAATCTACGTGAATTTTATTGATTTTCAAAATTATACATATATTTATAGCCCTCTATTCTCTTTCAATAATGAACAAATTTCCCGCTTTACTTTCATTTCCCTCGGTTGAGAAAAAAAAGAACAAATCCGATCGCTGGAAGTAGCAGGAAAACTGTATTAGGATAATGGTATTATCGAGTTTTCCGTATTTGTCTCTGTGCAGTGAAACCGATAAAGATTACTTTAAGGGGATTAGTCACGGTGCATATACTTCACATAATTCCAGGAAATTATGTATTAAGATTATCTAAATACCGTCCAGCGAACTTCGACTATCGCAACGAAGCAGTAAAAATAAATTCGTTCTAATACGCGAAATACGCTATCAATTCGTCCTAATCGCCCGAGATTTTACTTGTCAGTCATATTACATTTATGTGCCACGATAACACTTGCAGTAAGCGTATCATCGTATTGTTTTAACATCTTGACAGGTGAGAAGCACATTTCGGTCGCGCATTATAAAAACTATCCTAAATTATGTACCCTGTTATCATTACTTCCAAGTTTCTGGAATTACTGTTTCAAAATGCTGAAGTATAGAGGAATATTTTTGTGTCACAGCCGCACACCTGTAGAATTTGACAATTTAAACTTGATGAGGTAGTTCAAGCATTCGTTCATTATAACATGGTAGAATGGATCTATGACAGGTAAAAAAATAAAAATTCTGTTTTATAATTACTGAATCTCAGTTCAAAGCTGTCTCCTCCCGTTTGGAAGACATTTTCTACATTATCAATTAATGTATCGTAGCCTTGACGGATCGGGCGCCACTTGAACTAGTGCGTCTGATGCAAACTGATTGTAAGAAGTAAATGCTCAGTTTGCAAATAGTGGGTCGAAGTTCAAATGCAGCTCGTCATTTCTGAGATATTTTTTCTATGATTATTAACACTTTGGCTCTCATGGGATCACCATTGACCGGTGCTATTGGATTCGGTGAAATTTCGTGTAACTTTTAAATTGTAATATTTGTAAATTTTTGGACATTCTAAATATGTAAATATCGGCGTTATTCTTACGAGTATTGCCCAGAGGGGAAGCCTTTGGTTCAAAACACCCTCTAAATTTGCCTTGGATCAAAAAAATCCCCTTAGATCTATTCAACCCCCACCGGCGAGCGGTTGCACCCCAGTTAGGAACCTATGTTCTAAACTAATAATCCATCTTAATAAGACCCTCCGCTCCAATTAGAAAACGAAACACAGAATCACTAAATCAATTTTTCATCAGTAAAATCTATTACCAAAAAATTCTTCACCCTTTTGAACATTTCCAACAACCTCTTCAACCAAACCCCGAATAAAGCAGCAACTTCCCTGCTCGATATTTCAAACAACAATAAATAACTTCCTCAAAACATTCACCATCAGCCAAAAAGCTCATTGAAGTCTCCAACGTTGCGTAAAATTAATTCTGTTGATCCATCGTCCCTTAAATTATTCAATATTTCTTCGAACCGACTTTCGTAAAAGGCAAGAGAACATACGTGGATCAAAGTGATTCCCGTTGCACGTAGAAACCTGTATATTTCCTTGATTCGAGCGTTTTACGATTTCTCAGAAACGAGAGGCAAACTAAGTGCATACGGTACTGCGACGCGAGTTTCATGTTTGCACGTTTGCACGTTTGTCATTCTGCCAGAAATCTGTCGTCCTTTGTTGCGCCGAATGTTACGCGTTGCATAGGTGTGCATGCGAGTATAGAGTGCATCGCAATTACGCTAACCGAAGGGGCCAGAGCGAGAAGAATCGGTGCCAAGCTAAGGTGCAATAAACGGACTTTCATTAAATAATGACGTCAATTGTAAAAACAACAGAAAAATCCCAGGGTTTCCGATGTCGAGATTCAATTTCGTGTCATTGCATTTTATTCGCCATAATGTATTATGTAATGTCTAATCCGATTATTCGAAGTTTTGTGAAATTAGAATAAACAGTACGATTAGCCTACGAATTTGCTATTCTAATTAGACGCAGGACGTTAATTTAGGCGCAGGATTTGTGCAGTTCTCACAGGCTTTATTAATAAATACAGTATTTTAGTCATTGTCATTATTAACACGTTGAGAACACCAATATTTTGCTGGTTTCATCTTTTTAAGTAGAGTGAAACTTGTTCTACTGAAATCACATCTTCATAAAATAAAAATCTTAAAAGCACATATCAATATATCAGCATAGATAAAGTTAATAGGACTTTACATTTTTTACATCAATATTTCAATACTTAATATAATAGAAAATTCGTAAATATTACAATTTAAAGATTCTGTGATACATTGAATTCAGTAGTGCCTGTCACTGATAACCTTAAACTACTAGAACTACCGAATAACTCAATATGACAATTTTTTCCAAAAATTCTCCATGTTTATAGAAAAATCAAAGAGTAAAAATTCTATGTCCGTCTCAAAAAATACAATTCACTGAATCGATCATCCTACCCATCTTTTGCTTGCTCCGTTTTTAAAGTACTTATTTGATATATTGAAATATAATAAATTTCACATCGATAGTTCTAGTTTTAATTCAGTATTCCAAAGGAATAAAAAGCAGATCTACAAAGCATAAATTCTATTGATTTATTTATCTCGGGAGTATTCACCGAAATTTCGAATTTCATCAAATACCTCCTCGTTAAAACCTTTCGGTATTCGCACAGAGGCGAGAATTTTCACAAAATGAGAAGCTATTACGTACAACAGAAAGGAAACGATGGCAAAGAGGCGGCAAATAGGCGAATAGCTGGAATAGAATGTGAAAGACGCAGGATTACGAGAGTTGAACTTTCTTGTTGCTGATGTATCTCTTCCTGGAAACACGATACAATGTACGGACGACTGTTTCTACTAGATGAAGTCATTGGAATGACGTTTACCTTATTTTCTTTTCCCTCGTCTTTTAAAAGCGAGATAAACACTCGGCTTCCTCGTGCGTGCTTTCCGTTAGGAAAAATTGATATCTTTGCTGCAAATCGCTGGCGAATGATTCTTTCATTGCACTCGATTTAATGTAATGCCAGAGTGTTCAATGAAATTACGTTTCATTAATGGCGCTCATTTCAGATGCGTTCTAATTATGCTGTAGAACACTTAATTTCATCAATTCTCTCGCACGGGATTAAATTAATGTTTGTAGGTGAACATTGAAAATTGTAAGGATTGGAAAATCGCAAGTTTTGTTGTTTAGAATGGCCATAAATATTGCATGTGATTTCTATGCATAATAGATGAATGTAAGTTTCTTTAGTCAGCTTTTAAAGGAAAGATAAATATTCTTCTTATTTCTCTGTTGTAGTGAAGAAATATTACGTCTCTAACAAAGAATTAACATAAGCTTTTTAAATGCAATAAGAATCGGTCTATTGAGATGATAGTGACACACTTCATTGAATGTCATACTTTACAATTTATTGAATTGTTTTAATCAGTCGGAATAATAATTATTAATGGTCGTGATGCATGTAATTCAGTTTTTATGAATTAAATCCATATTTTTACTGTGTCGTCATTCACTCTGATTTGATTTTTATTTACACACAGTGTGTCTGAATAATTTGCAATTTAAAGATATGTCTTCAGATATCTGCAGCGATTATTAACGCTAGATCTTCCAAGGTGAACAAAATTAACTGTTTGATTTTTTCAAATACTTTTAAAATTCCTAAGCTTGTGTCTTTTTCTATTTTCTACATACTATTTTTGTACATTTTTTCCATCTTGTAGATTGCAATCGATTCTTTTATGTAGTTCTTCTATTTTATTTTTTATCTTTTTATCGGACTAATCGTTGAAAGATCCATTGTTAATATATAAAAAGAAAAGTTTCACAGTTTCCACTGTTTATCGTCTTTATTTTGAATTGGTTTCAACGTCGCATAATGTAAAGTCACTTGTTAGAAACAATAAAATTAGCATTCAAAGAATTTTAACTACTGGATTCATAATTTATGAAAGAACGGAAAATCATTTAGAGTTCTTTGAATACCTTGAACATTTCTAAAGAGATCTAACGAGTTTCTAGAGATCGAAAGAAATTTCTCAATTTCTCAGTCCGTCTGTTTACGAAGTCTTCCGGTTATCGTCCCCGGAATGTCGCAAATGCTAGCAAAAAATCGTTTCGACGGGAGTAATAAACAGAATTTCGCAATAACGCGTGTAACGGGGCATGATGTAAATGAAAAACGACGATGACTCATTGCCACTCGTATCGCGAAACTTTTACTGGAATGAACGTGTTAATTCGCTGAACCGTGAAACTTTCGAATTAAATTTTACGATGCGTCGTTAATAGTACTTAATTATAGAAATTACAAAAATAAATCGTAGTTTTTTCATCACTTTTTTTATCGTTACGAAAGTATCGAAATTAATTTACTACAATTATACCCAATTCGGTTCTCTGGAAACTCTAGACAACAAGTGTCATTCATTCGGTGTTAACCCTTTGCCCTATAATTTCTAATTTGGCTATGTTTCGTAATAATTCAAAATTAATTCCCGAAATTGAAATTTCTCTTTGACTTCTCATATTCCGTACAGCTGAATATTAATAGTGCAAAAATAATTGTATCGTCTCGTGACTGACTGATATTTTTAATATAACAGTTTTTGAAAAATTCCAAAGTTTTCTATTTTACGAATGTTCCGAGTTCTTATAGGTCAAAGGGTCAACACTCAACACTATCATGAACACATTGAACACCACGAGTATTTTGTTTATTTCGTTATTTCTACTGAAGCCAAACATTTTCTATTAAAATCCCATCTTTATAAAACTGAAACTTTAAAAACTCTGATCGCTCGATTTCAATATATTAGAAAATTCATAAATATTCCAATTTAACACCAGAACTATTAAGCAAGTCGAAACGACACGTGCCAGATTCCAAAATGATCAAAATTTATAGGCAAATCATAGAGCAGATTTTCTACATTGATCTTATAAAATATAGATCACTTTTCCCACCTTTTGATTCCTTTTCTTCCAAAGTACTTATTTAACATACTGAATTAGACTAGATTTAATGACGCCGGTCACATGTGACCCCCATGTCACCCAACGTGTTAAAACATATTACAAGAAACAATTTCAAAATTAACAAATACAAAACACATTAAAATCTCCAGTATCGTTAACTATTTCAGTAACATGTATTCTTTTAAATATGGAAAAGCAAGAAACAAAAAGAGAAACGAATCAAACAATCCCGAAAACAAACAGGCCAACGGAAATGAACGAGACGATGAAACAAAGAGGAACAATCAATTTACGTGGTGCATTCTCCGCAACAATGCACTCGTTAATCAATAACGCCGATAGGCAATATTCGTTTCCCATTCGCGTTAGTTCTCAATCCTCCCAGCAAATCGTTGTCCCATTAACATCACTGTATCGTCCATTGTTCAGCAATTTTCCGGCCTAACGATTCCAACCGTTTCATATTTCGTATCTTCGAAATAAATCACTCTGGCATTTATAAGTTGCACTTCGTACTGACAAAATTCTCGCGCGCATATTCCTATAATTGTAAACACGACTACATCGTGAGTCAACAATACGATTAGAATTTCATATTAAACGCGACGTATCCATGGCGTTGGTAAACGTTACACAAACAAATCGTTGCGAGTCTCTGATTCATTTTCATTGTGATTAATTGCACCAGTTGCTGGTAGACCGATCGGTGATAGTAAACGATGGCGAACGACGTCAATGGAAGACGAGGGTATGTCGTGAAGAGAATTTTTTCTCGGTTGTTATTGTTACTTGTATCGACAGATTTTTCCATTAGAATTTAGCATACATTCTGTTCCTTTTTTAATAAAACTGAAACTTTAAAGACTCTGATCGCTCGATTTCAATATAATAGAAAATTCATAAATATTCCAATTTAACACCAGAACTATCAAGCAAGTCAAAATGACACTTGCCAAATTCCAAAATGATCAAAATTTATAGAAAAATCATAGAGCAGATTTTTTTAATAAAATATGGAGTCTTGGTAAAATCTTCAAAATTTATTTTGTCGCTTACGAGGCGCCATTTAACACGTTGAGTGCTATGGGGGTGACCGACGCCATTGAATTCAATAAAATTCCACATAGTTTTTAAATTATAATATTTAAGAATTTTCTGTAGCATTTCAATGTTTCAATATTTCCATTGTAAAGATAAAACCTTGCTGATTATACATGTAATTGTATTCTTAAGCTTTCTGCTTGGCAAAGATGTGATTTTTACACTAGAACTACTGACTATTAGTTCAGCATATTTAAAGATACTAGATAATTACTTTATAGGAAAGAAAATTAAATGCACAAGAATATAAATTGGTTGATTCTCTCATGGTTTACAAAATAGATATAGAGGATTACACGGAATACAGCCCTTAAAATTCCAGAAACATTTTTAAAAAATTCAGTACAAGTAATTTTAACCCCTTTGATAGATCTACTGTTAATATAGAAAATTTCACTTCAGTAAAAACAATGCATCCAACGAAATATGTGTGACGTTCAACGTGTTAATGACTCACACTTACTATATGTCAACGAATAGTTCAATCCTCGAAATATGCCTTATGGGAAATTTCTAGTATGACCTTAAGTTACATTTGCAAATTTTGTTTTATAGCTTCAATGCTCTCTTTGAATTTTTATCTTCCATTTTCAACAATTTGCATTCGCGGTTAACAAATGAATGTATCCTATACACTAAAAATTGATACTTTTAAAAATCTGTCTCAATACTTTTGAACTGTATCAATTAAAAAACGCACGCTTTCCTTCGCAACAGACCGAATAATATAATTGAACTATCGATACGAACAATGGCCAATTTTAACGTATCTGTACATTGTACCGTGACCGTATCAATTTTGAAACACCATTGTTAAATAATAAAAAACGCTTCTCTATGTCATCTAAAATGAATCCCACGTCTTCTCGAATGAATTTCGAAAAATTCGATATGGAATCAAATAATGCAAAATTCACATCCAACCGATAGATTCTTCCTGAAAATGCATCAGCTTTAGAGGGCCGATTCTTACGGTGCAATCTTTCCTGCTTGAAACTCTACGGCAACGTTCTGCCCATGGTATTATGAAAGTTTCTTGGAAACAAGCCAAGAAAGATGGCAAAAGAGAGGGACAGAGAAAGATGGTGGTGGATTTGCAAAGGTTGAATCGAAAGGCCATCAATACGAAGAAGTCACAACTTTCTTAGAAGTTTGCATCCTACGTGGAATACCCTTTACTACCCGTTTTCACCGGGTAAACGTGTTCACAATCAGCAGATTCGAACTGAGATACTCGTTTCGATGGGATACCCACTTTTTAAGCGACCCTTGACTCACCATAAAAAAAAACAGTTCAAAGCTCTTGAGAAATTTCAACGTGCAGCATTATATTCTGGTGAACCGTAGTGCGTTTGAGACAAGATGGAGAAAAGTTTTGTAGGACACTCTGAGCACCGATTCTACGAACCACCAAGAATAACAAGAAAGAAGCACGTGTCTGCGAATGGTATAGCCCTCTCGTTTTGCATTTATGACATCAGCGACTAATGTGTATCTCCGCCGAACTTGTTTCACCTTCTGCTCCTGCAGTGAGTAATGCATGACATCAACCCCCATTAGGGAGTAATCGCGAGTACAATTGCTTGTTCTTTGATATCGATCTTTAAGTCACGATGCACCGTTGAAAATTCATGGTAGAGATCATCGAATGAAAGATCATAATAATTTCATTGGAACAAGGATGAATTAAAGTTACTGTACAATAATAATTAGAGATCAGTGCAAAACATTTTGAAATTTTATAACGCTTCTATTACTATAACTATAGTATTTATACAATTAATAATTCTGCGTGTAAGGGCCGTGGGTGATACAAAAAATGCGTATACTTGCTGCTCGAATTTGGAGACAAAGAGCAAAATTTATAAGGTTAATTAAGAATTAATACGTTGCATATCTTCAGAACTATGAGAGCAAGAGAAGAATTTGTTAGAAATTGTTTAAGATTAAAACAGTAGTTCATCTTTTTATCTAGTATAATCTTTATGAAAAGAATTTAAATTACTAATTGATAGTTTCTAATTGAAAAATTGAACTTAAAATTTCCACAGTCGTCTAATTTAACACTAAACCTACCAAGGCGGTCAAAATGACCGGCTCTCTATTTTTTCTAAAAATTACCTACATTGATAAGGGAGACATGAAGTAAATATTTTACTTCTAGCTTACAAAGCTTAAATTAATTAATTGATTGTCTTCACTATCTCTTGATTTCTCTTTTTCCAAATGTACTCATTTAGTACATTTAAGTTGCAGTAGACATAACGCCGGTAGTTTTAGTGTTAAAAATGAGGTGTATTCTCATAATATAGCAGCGAATTAGATCCAGACGTTCGGTAAAATACAGACTTCTTTTTCTGAGGGAACCGTAGCAAAATATTTTCTCACATCAACGGTGCGAAATAAGATAATGGCGAAACGTCAGCCTGAAAGCGTACAGCATCCCTTACGATTCTGAAACCGAAGACGTGGGAACAAAATGTCCTCCCTCGCGCAACGTTTCCCCCGTTTCAGAAGCGTGTCACTTTCCTTTTTATTTACGCTTACTTGCATCCGATTATTCTTCATATTATTCGTTTCAAAAAGTGATCTATAAATGATACAAAATTTAACTTCAGTTTCTGCTGAAAGTTGCATGGTATAAATAATTTAGTCTTGTTCGTTTGAACCACTATTAATACACAACATAAATGCGTACATATATTTTTTATTGCACGTGTATATACGTTTGTAAATGGATTAGTATCTACAAAGACTTCAAAAATCTGGAAAAATCATTTGCAAAAGAAACTCGAAGTGTAGAAGGCTGTGTCAATACCAATAATCCTTTTACTTTTGACATTCTCAAGGCAAATTTTCAGTTCGGTAAAAATCACTTGTCCCTTCTTGAGCCGTGACAAAGAAAATGACAAATGGAAGCAAGTCGGCGGTCCGACTCTGCAAATAATCGCGAACACGATGGCACGACACATTCCGAAAATAAGGATCGTCCATGACAGGGAATTCCGCTCCCACGTCCTCGGTTTCGGAATCGCACGAAAGGACCTGGCACGCTTTCAAGCTGACGTTAATCTTCTGTTACCTCGCATTAGCCGAGTACCAAAATATTTTTCTAGGCCTATTTTAAAGCCCGCTGGCCCTCTTTCGTCACGGAAGTCGAAGGTATTTGTAAATTTTAAAGAGGAATCGTAAACGTTCAAATACATATGTCTCCATTGGGTTCGATTAGTCTGTGGCTTTTGTTTTATTTGTTACATCTTTATGTGCTTGATTAATAGGCTTTAACAGGTTCTAAGTAGTTAATATTGAATGGTCGATACTCGTTGAATTAAAATTTTTAGACTTTTTGAAACAACATTTTTAATAAAGGGGATGTTTTACCTTCTTTTAATCAGCATAGCTTATAAATACTTGATACGCAAATTTTCATGCGGATTGTAATGTAGCTAGTGAGTTTTGCAGTTATGGATACAAAAATGTCAATATTTTCATTAAAATGTAGTGATTTGGAAGTAATTTTACGGTCAGTATTTATAATGAAGTAGCAGAATTTATTTTAATAATAAACGATCAATAAATGTTAACAGGACAGAAACGATTGAAAATTCGATCACGTTATATCAATTTGAGGAGATAATTAACTGTTTGAATTGTCAGTACGGTGTTAATTTTGATAAATTCAAATTTGAAATTATTTAAAACCTCGAAATATAATAAAATAGCAGTACTAGAGTTTCTGCGTCTCTGCAAACCGTCAAAAGCACTTTAAGAGACATTGGCAATGCTGAAAGAACTTCATTAGCTTCGTTAATTAAAGTAGGCGGTTCAGAAAAGACATCTTCACGATGAAGTTACCCTTCCCAGCGACTTTTAAACACGAAAAAAAATGGGGTGAAAAGTAAAAGAAAAGTAGTAGTGGCTAAGTTGAAAATGCAAGAATTTTCTCTATTACATTTTCCAAACGTTATCTGCTCGTTCTATTCAATCTTCCAACTGTTGAAAATTCTCACGTTATACCTGTAACGAATTAACAATATTTATAATTCTCTAATCTCAAATTTCTTATTACATCAGAAATTCAAGTATAAGACAATTTTACACGGAAACAAATCATTGTAAAATAAATTTGCAAAATTCCATAATAAAATTCCAAAACCCAGCAAGATTAGAAGCACAGAAATCATGTTACTATTAACTCGCTATTAAGTAAACAATGAAATGCTACTAATTCTCACGCCACAAAAATCCGCAGTACTTCGTCTTAAATCCTATCAAGAAAATCAGAACTCTGCATCCACAAAATTCTTCCAACAAACCACTCGCATTAAGTCCCAGCACAATCAAACATTCCCACCAAAAACAAACCTCAAACTTCCAATTAAAAGCTCTCCGAATCCCCTACCCAACCACCTATATTAATTCATTAACTCTTCTCCCCATCACCGAGCGAAACATTCGAAAAACCTCCAATCACCCGGCGAACGAAACAAAAATCCCGTTGACAATGGACCAATCTAAACAAAACGTGAGCACCAGCAGCTCTAGAGCCATGCAAATAAATCGGTCCTCGCCATGTCCCATGGGTCGTCTCTCGAAAAACACGAAATGCAACGTCCACGATGCGACGATGCGTTTGCAGTTGCAGACGGGGAAACACGCTCGAAATAAAGCTCCAGAGGAAAACGGCCCGAACTAAAATCGGAATAAGGGCAAGATAACGAAAGAAGAGAGCCGCGCACCCCGCAATTTTGACGTCAGACTGGCAGCGTGCCATGGCCCCTGCCTACGGTTCTGCCAGCCTCGGGGGAACGTGGGAGTGGAATTCCCTGATTCTCACGAGCCTTATTTTGGGATCGGCTCGACTCGACCGCCCGGAAGCGGGACTTACAAATTTGGAGCGGTGGCCCATTTTTTTTTACGCCACTCACTCCTCCGCTCCCTGCTGCTCAAGCGAATTCGCCAGCCGATTCTTAGAACCGGTCTTCGCGAGAGTTGCAGACGATGGTCTTCCTACTCGCCTTGGCATCGCTTTTCAGGATGTTACTTCTCGCTTAAGTTTCATTGGTATTAACCCCTTTTAACACTAGAACTACCAAACCAGTCAAAATGACTGGTAGACAATTTTTTCCAAAAATTCTCCAAGTTCATAGAACAGTCATAGAACAAAAATTCTATATCCATCACAAAAGACATAAATCACCGAATTGACCATACTTTACCGCCACTCGATTCCTCCTTTTTCAAAGTACTTATTTAATATGTTAAAATATGATAGATTTAACGCTGGTAGTTCTAGTGTTAATATCGACAAATTGCATCTACAAAATCATTAATCAAGTTGATCTGATTTAGTGGAGTTTATGATAATGTAATATAAAAATGAAAGTTGCTGGGGTATTTAATAAATTTAGAGAGGATCACAATAGGGAATGGAGGGTGTTAGGAAAGAGGCACCATTTCTTTGTCGTTTGCGAAGGTAGTAGGATTGAGATTTATATATTGTTGTAAATTCGTTCTTCGTTGTAAATTTGTTTTAATTTCGTTTAAGTTACTGAGTGAAAGATAGGAACAATTGGGGAAAGTTAGGGGTGGAAGACTGAAACTTAGTAAATTGGGATGAGGTTTGTATGGAGGAGAAGAGGTTCTTAACACTAGATTTACCAGCGTGAAATCTATTATATTTAAATATGTTAAATATGTACCTTAAAGCAAGGAAAATTAAGACGTGGAAAAGATGATAGATTCGGTAATTTATGTTTTATACGATGGACGAAGAATATTTATTCTACAGCTCTCTCATAAACCCGTAGAATTTTTGGAAGAAATTGTGTACCAGTCATTTTGACTGGTTTGGTAAATCTAGTGTTAAATCAGTAAGGTGAAGCTACAATAAGCTAATTAATTTAGATATTTTGAAATATCGTATATCAATAGACAACCACATTAACATCTCTGTCGATTTTTGCTTCCACTTTAAAAGCATACCATAAACTTTGAATGAAAATAAAACTGATTAGAACCGGCTACAGCTATCAAATAAAAAGCACGACTAAATTCCCTGAAACAATGTTCATCTATATTTATTGACAAATACAAATTCTTTTTTCCAGAGTATTTGAGAAAAACAGTTTCTCGCTAATCGATAACGCGACTTTCCTCAATTAGCAATCTCCCAGAAATTAACTGTTTATTCCCTTTCTCATGCTGCAACATATTTGGCAATTCAGCTACATCTTTGAAAAACAGCAAATTCAAATTTTTAGAATGTCTCAAAAGAATAATTTTTCTCTAGTCGGTGACGTAAATTTCTCTAATTTCTCATCCCTTAGAAATTCACTATTTATTCTCCTCCTCATACCGCAACATATCTTGCAATCCAGCTATATCTTTGAAAAACTGCAAATTCAAATTTATAGAGTGCCTCAAAAGAATAATTTTTCTCTAGTCGATGACGTAAATTTCTCTAATTTCTCATCCCTTAGAAATTTACTGTTTATTCTCCTTCTCATACCGCAGCATATCTTCTATCCAGCTATATCTTTGAAAAACTGAAAATTCAAATTTTTATAGTACCTCAAAAGAATAATTTTCCTCTAATCGATGACATAAATTTCTCTAATTTCTCATCCTTTAGAAATTCACTATTTATTCTCCTTCTCATACCGCAACATATTTTTCAATCCAGCTACATCTTTGAAAAACTGCAAATTCAAATTTTTAGAGTGTCTCAAAAGAATAATTTTTCTCTAGTCGATGACGTAAATTTTTCTAATTTCTCATCCCTTAGAAATTCACTATTTATTCTCCTGCTCATACCATAACATATCTTGCAATCCAGCTATATCTTTGAAAAACTGCAAATTCAAATTTATAGAGTGCCTCAAAAGAATAATTTTTCTCTAGTCGATGACGTAAATTTCTCTAATTTCTCATCCCTTAGAAATTCACTGTTTATTCTCCTTCTCATATCGCAACATATTTTTCAATCCAGCTACATCTTTGAAAAACAGCAAATTCAAATTTTTAGATTGCCTCAAAAGAATAATTTTTCTCTAGTCGATGACATCAATTTCTCTAATTTCTCATCCCTTAGAAATTCACTATTTATTCTCCTTCTCATACTGCAACATATTTCTCAATTCAGCTACATCTTTAAAGAAACTGCAAATTTAAATTTCTAGAGTGCTTGAAAAACAATAATTTTTCCCTAATCGATGACGCGATTGCCCATCCCTCAGAAATTCATTGTTTATTCTCTTTTCCATATTGCGAAACATCCTGTAAGTCCAGCAGCACCTTGGTTTCCTCCCTTCGACAATCATTCGAGAAAGGTGACGGTGCTCGCACACACGCGTTATCCAGTAAGTGAATAATTAACTGTTCACGATATCGATCATGTAGGTGTGACGTTCCAACGACACTCGTCATTCTTAACCGCGATGCTGGGCGTGCAAGGCAGGAAACAGTAGCACGATGACCTTCGTGTGATCTCTCTCCGAGAATTAACGACATTCTTAAGCGGACTATGTCACCGAAGAGACCTATGACCAACGTGGAAACGTTTCGAAGAAACGGCGAATCATGATGCATAAATTGCCGTGATTGTCGTGCGACGAAGGAGCCCAAGAGAAAGGGAAGGAAAGTCGCATTTCAACTTGATTCGTTTTATTGTCGGGTCAGCTCGTAATTTTTCTGCGGCCTTAAACTTTTTGAATTATTCTATCGTTTATTAACTCACTGACTGACGGACTGGATCTTTTGATTTTTATTTTAGGGAAAGGTTCTGATCAATTTTATTGATATAGAAAATTGTGGAAAATTATTGAACATAGATATAGCTCTGCGAATATAGTGGGAGTGGTGATCGAGTCTAGGAGCATTAAATATTTTCATTTGGAATCCTGTGGCCGTCACCTCTAGGGGAATTACACCTCTGTGGTGAAATCATGGTAGTTGTAGATAATGAAAATTATTGGAACAATGATCTGGTGAAAATAAAATGTCAGGTTTATGAAAATTATCATACTTTCTATAATTTTTAGGATTTAGGTGGAGGAAAATTGTAGTCCGAGGAAAGAGGATCCGATCAATGATGTTTGTTATCTTGTTATTAAACGTATAAGTCGCACAATTATGTAAATTCTGAATATCATGATACGACGTTTTAATTATGATTTTCCTCATAATTGGTTCCGCGTACTTTTCCTTTACATCAGCACGGATTTTGCGCATCTTACACTTCGCAAAAAATGTCAGATTTCTGTTTCAACAGATGATATACGTTAATAACATCGTAAAAATTTTAAGACGTGGACACATTGTTAAATTGCAGTTTCTGCAAAATAAATCGCTACTCCCGCCTCTTTAATACAACTAGCATTGAATTATTTATAATTAACTGAATTTTTGACGTATGAAAGTAAACATAGGTTTCGTTAGCAATAATGTTCAATTTTAATTGAGTCATTTCAATAAATAGATCTATCGCCAAGAAACTTCAATGTAGGAGGCTTAAGAATTCGTTGTCCGCAATAAAGTTAGGCGGCAGAAATCAGGAATTCCATATCGCATTCCGTGGAAAATTAATGATAGTGAAAATTGGATAGGTGCCATTTTGCCGGGTGACAAATAGTTTATGCATTTCTAGGTAGTTAGTTTCTTCGTTTTGCGAACGGAATCAAATCAATTTTACCACCCCTGCCTCTTTGATTTATGCTCAGTTATGTTATGTTTTACTTAAAGATTTCTTCGAGTATCCCAGCTATATTTAATATCCTTTATTTTTGAAACATTTCCCATTTCCTTATTTAACGTATTTGTTTAAAAATAACTTTAATCGTTATATGTGACTAGCAATGATCATTCCATCAACTGTTAAAGTGAATTTCTAGGAAGATAATTGATTTCTAAATTAAATTAACAGCAAATTGAAAGTATTTAAAATGTCACTTCTATTCGTATCAAATTTAATTGAAATCATTGCAAATTTCCTGACTTCAAGCATTAGAGAAATTCTTCTGAGTGGCATATTGAATTAATCAATAACAACTGTCTTGATTAATGAGACAAATTCGAATAAAATGAGAAGACAATAACAAAAGCCACCTGTTGTATTGTGAAACTTATTCAAAGCTGATTACATAACTGAAATTTATTAACAACTAATTACTCGAAATTTAAACACCGTGTGAGTTTTCAAATATAAAAAACGATATTCTGCAATGTCACTGGATGCATAATACGCGTATCTATTATCTTGTCTTGTATGAATAATTGTGCTTCTTTGTGCCAATTGTTCCTGGGAAGTCTCGCGCCCCTCCACCATTATCGTGACTTCCCATAATAATTTCTAGACTTTGAACTTCTCGTTACACTACATCAAGCTTCAGTATTCCTGCATTATGCGAATCTACGAAGCAGAATTTTCGCAATTTGACAAAGCACAAGAAAAGTTTATCAATTCGGTGAAAATCACAGCTAGACATTACTGATCTATCCACACAGTGGATTGTCTCATAGAATTGTTTATCTAATAATTATATTTATCTATCGGACAAATAATATCTACTAAGAGAAAATCTTAATAATGATGGATCTATTTCACACACTTCTAATCAGCGCGTCCAAGCTTTAATCTTTGGAAAATTTTTTCTTTATGACACATAATTGAAAACTTCAATTGTTCCGTATTCACTTAAAATCCTTTGCCTTCAATGAAATAAAAATCTTTAATTTAACCCTCTGTTGTATTATCAATTGTATTATCACGTCAAAAAATAATTGAAATACAATTTTAAATAATAGATTTAACTTAATTTTTAAAAAATGGATTTTAAAAAATTTCGCGATTTTTCACAACTAAATTATAATATTTGGTAGAATTATAAAATGGACTTCGAAGAATAGAACCTTAGGGGTGGCTTGTGTTACCCCAAACTCACAGGGGCCCACAGGGGGTTAAAATTTCTCCATCTTCTACCTCACGTATTTAAAACTTCAAACATTAACTTCAACACATCCAACTCCTCAAAAACAAACTCAAAGAACCTCAGGTTTTTTCAAAAGTGTTTGAACCCTATTGCTCCAGGTAGAATTATAATAATTAAAGAAATGTAGTTCCAGAAACGGTTCTTCAGTCAGAGCTTTGAACAAAAGCCAACTCGATCAGTGAGAAGGACATTGAAGCTAATAATTATTACCTCATCATTGAAAGAATTATCATTCAACAGACTTCTTCGTATATCAAAGCACGGTTGCTCGTTCGAGTGGCAATCTCTGTCTTCCGTCATCGAGCAGCAATATCAATCACCTGTCTGTATGACATTAATAATCTCCTATGGTGAGGCACGCGGATCGTATGTTGATTCAGCGAAGCCGAGTACATTTCATTAAATGGTAAAAGCCACTCGTTGGCTCCCACTGTGCCGTAAGCGCGGACACTTTTAGCTAAGTACACAAAACACGTCCTCTATTTGCGGAACGATTCCTAGTAGACTAACCGTCCCGTATGCTCTTCATGGGAAAAGCATGCAAGGAAAAAGGCGAGCTTTGAGCCTGCTATCGCTGATCGCTCTGAACTCCGGAATTAACCCTTTACCTCTCTGTGCATATATCGGAATTTTATATTTTTCTGACAAGTCTTCCTTAGAGATTGATCGATGTGGCAGTTTTGAATAATATACGTAGATTTTAGCAGGATTTTGGATTATGGTATAATGGAGTTTGTGGTTATTGGAAAATTGTCCTGAATCCTGGAGAAACTTTTTAGTGGCTGGAGAAAGTTACTAATTGTAAGGAAAATTTGTAAATATTACAGTATCACGGTCATGTGAAAATTCAGAGTATTCAATAGCATAGGTCACCGGAGAACCCATGGTGTTCTATGTGTTGACACGTTGACTGTCATGGGGGACACCGGTGACCGGCGCTATTGAATTGAATAAAATTTCATATTATTTTTAACTTAGCAACATTGATGAATTTTCGAGCATACTGAATATTTCAATATTGACGCTAAAAAGATAAAAGTCTACCAAATATTTATCTATTTGTATCTTTAAAGTTTGGGCTTTATAAAGATGTGAATTTAATAGAAAAGCTTCAGTTCAGTAGAAATGATAAAACTAGCGAAACACTGGCGGCATTCAACGTGTTAACTTCTACTTATTATCAAAAGTACTGTAACTTTTTAAAATATCTATCGATATCGTTTATTGACTCCCTCTATAAACAATTTCTAAAACAGACATTTTTCAAAAGTCCAAGCTCTCCAACTAAAAACAGACCATCATACTTCCACAAGTAAAATAGCAGCAATCAAAAAGTTGCAAACATAATCCGCCAAAAGAGCCTTAAAAACCTCAACACAGTCCTCCAACGTCATACCTTCAACGCATTTCACATTGTTGCTGAAAAACACGAAGAAAGCGTATTAAAATTCCATCCGCAACTCGTTTCGTTGAAAACGGCGTCTACGACGATTCGTGAAACTCAAGTACGTTCATGAGAACGCACAAAACACGTCCTCTATTTGCGGAACGATTTCCAGTAGCTGAGGTGGCGAGGGGTGAGTTGATCATTTGGGAGAAGAGCTCGAACATCGTTTCAAACTAGGATGGAGAAATGGCCAAGGAGAATCGAGGGGGTGAGTGGATTTGCCCGGAAATCGTAGATGCTCTCGATTCTCGTGGACCTCTTGGAACAAATCTCAGTAGCGAGAATTGCTCGACTCTCGGCACGAAACCACAGAAATGCCGCGACAGAATCCGTATAAGGCTGATCATTGACTGCTCGACGACGGAGAACTTGGATATAATCGCAATTAACCCTTCCTAGACGGAGTTTTCTCCGGACGCAGCTGTTACTGTGCAATGGGAATGGTTTGGAGAAGCGTATGGTGTTTCTGTAAATGGCAAATTGGCGAATTTGTGGAGGTTGAACGAATGACTGACTTTTTTAGCGAATCGTAAGAACCAGAGGCAGCAACGAAGATGTCGGATTGCCAAGGAATAAAAACGACTCTAAATTCAAGATAGTTTGAAATTATGGAATAATATTGTATTTTGTGAATTAGTTAATATCGTGGAAGATGTATATAACGAGGCAAAGGCAGAGTTCTTGTATTTTTGACTATGTTTTTTGAGACGATCACAATTTTATGGAAACACATAGCAGGATTATTTGTCGATGTAACAAATTTCAATATTAACAGGTTGAATGCCACCGATGTTTCCCTTATTTCGTCATTTCTACTGAACTGAAACTTTTTTTATGAAAATCACATATTCATAAAACAGAAATTTTAAGGACACTGATTGATCCGTGTTTAGCAGATTTTCATCTTCTCAACGCCAATATTTAAATATTCAATATGTTAGAAAATTCATAAATATTGCAATTTAAACGTAACATAAAATTTCATTCAATTCAATAGCGCCGGTCACCAGTGACCCCCATGGCACTCAACCTGTTAATATTTCATATTACGCTTTGCAGTAATTTATTTTTAAATTGACATTGTAAGTGCTAAAACTTCTTTTATTTCCTGAAGAGCAAAAGTTATATGTTGCAGAAGAACCAAAAATTTTTCATTCCACCACTAAGTGTAAAAAAAAAACACCGTAACACTTCAATACTATCACATTTTGATAACATCACCCATATGAAGAATATTCTTGCAACAAAAGCCTACCTCTCACCTAAAAAAGCTCCCCTAAACGTAAAGGACGAAAGAACCCAACCCCTTATGAGAACCATCGACAAAGCACCGTCTTCCCGACCAGCGATATCGTACTTTCGTCCGAAGAAGATCCGTTTCGTGGAAGAGCCATCGAGGATCGCACGATTTTGCCTCCATGAATTACCGAACGAGATTCCAGAGCGAATCCTGACGCGCGGGGAATATCTTCTTTCTTTTCCGGCGGTACTGGGACCGATTTTGTCCCGATTCGCTCCTTACCGATCGCCTTTACACGGATTCCATCGGACCGTCCTGGCATTCCGGTGATTTCGTGCTGTTGGACCATGCAGCAGTTTCCAGCATCGGGATTTGTTCCAGGAGAAGGCCACGATTTGGGATACCTACAATTTACGGGGAGAGAAGACCGTAAACTCGACTGCTCTGTTCTCCAGCGGTCTTCTTTTGTTGGCCGTACGAGTCGCGTTACTTTTTCAACAGCACGATCCTACGAAATTATACGTCGATCTGCGATGCTGCTCGAATAAATCTTTGGCTCGATAATGATGCATCGATTCGATGAGTGATTTGAGAATTTTTCGAGCAATTTTGAGGCATGAAGAAGAATTCTTTTAGAAGAAATCGATGACAATGTGCAGCAGTCATTAATAGAAAACACTATTCAGTTAATAATAATGAAAAAATCACACAGATCTTAAAAATAATGAAAATAAATAAATGAAATTATGAAAATAAATAAAAATAAATGAAAAAATAGCAACACCTTGATCTTGTACTTTAGGAGATCACAGATGACGGAAGGATAAGAGAAGGATAATGACATACAATTATATCAATAGTTTTGCTACAGTTAAACTATATTAACCCATTCGAGACGGTGTATTTTTATGGAGACCATCCAGAAATACTGACAACTTTTCGCTTTATATTTACCACTTCTTGTATTTCTGATGATTGTGGCTTTGGGTCACCTACTTTAGGGTCGAAATTGAACCAAATGCCAAATGTAATATTTACACATTTGTAAGGTACCTTTTATTCTAAGCTAGTTTTATTTCGAGGGCTGTTTTTTTCTATAATGACTGATAATTGCAATTTAAGATCATTGCACACACGTTGTGCAGTCGGTCTTTTTGGCTCGGAAATGCATTGCACACACGGCGTGCAAGTGGTCTCGAATTGGTAAAACATCAAAAGCAAACGTTTAAAAACGTAGTAACTATTCAAATATAAAATTCATTTCGAGTCATATAGACCCGAAGAGAACACCAGGATTAAGGAGTAAATGAAGATTAATTATCTCACAATACATCGATTCCTTCAAGCTCACAATATCTAAAAAATCATCTCTATTCCTGCGTCATTTATATGAAAATAGAAAATAAGAAATAGGATATTCCTATTTTCTGTGTCACCAGTGCCACACATTATACGGCAAGGGGTTCAAAAACCTCCTCTGTAAAAAATTTTCAATACACCAGCCTTAAAGTCACCCTATCCCAAGAACAAAGACGAACACTCCACCAAAGCAGGTCGAAGCGAGAAAAGAGAAACAGAGAGACCAATACCAAGCATCAATCGCACGCGTCTAAAGTCGAAGAGAACGGCGAACGAAGAAGGAAAGAAAAAGAGCAAAAGCAGTTCTCGCGGTCCACGCAAGCAGAGAGACCTCCTCCATTCAACGTACGGCAGGTACGATTTCCAATCGGCGACGGCTTCCTCGAACCATGGATACCCCTTCTGTGGGATTCTGAACGGCGGCATGAGGGAAGGCAACCTGGAATACTGGTTTTACCCGTGGCTCCATTCAAGCGTTCTTGCACCACTGGCATCCCTCGCTCGTCCATCAAGAAACTCCTTGATATTCCTGAGGCGCGCGAATCCAGTTCGTCCATACGCGCTGATAATACCGCTCGGAAGGGACGCAGAAGGATGGATGGTCGGGTTTGAAAGGGAGAAGTAAAAGGATTTCGCTGCTCCCTTGTGAGCCGAAATTGTCGAGAGGTTGGGAAATTTCTTAGCCATGGTCCTCGTTGGATGACGATGGTCAATATTTTTTTCTTTCGATTAACGCCTTGCTTTAGAATTTAAAAAAAAAGAACATTTAAACGTAACAATGCCTACCTAAACCACTCAAAAATATATAGCTCCTCCAGCATACTTCAATCGACAATCGAAACGAATAAAAGTATTAACACGTTGAACATCACTAGTATTTTGCTAGTTTTTTCATTTCTGCTGAAGAGAAACTTTTTCTATTAACACTAGAACTACCAAACCAGTCAAAATGACTGGTACACAATTTTTTCAAAAAATTTCCCAAGTTCATAGAAGAGCCATAGAACAAAAATTCTGCGTCTATCACAAAAGACATAAATCACTGAATTAATCATCCTTTCTGTTACTCGATTCCTTTTTTTTCAAAGTACTTATTTAATATATTGAAATATGATAGATTTAATGCTGGTAGTTCTAGTGTTAAATTCATATATTTATAAAGCAGAAACCTTAAAGATGCAAATTGATAGATATTCGGCAGACCTTTATTTTTTTAATGCCAAAATTTAAATATTCAGTATGCCCGAAAATTCATAAATATTGCAATTTGAAAGTTACATGAAATTACATTGAATTCAATAGGCATCGGTCACTAGTGCCTCCATTACAATCAACGTGTTAAACCGCAGAAAACGGTTCACAATTAGTAAAATCCTAAATAAAATAAGTGTTTGCGCAGTGAATGTAAAAAAAGGAAAATTCCAATCCTCTGGAGAACGTGGGCGGAATATCTCGAAGACGGTCGAAATGCCCAACTGCGGTCCCAGGAGCATCCTCGCGAGGAGGGTGACGGAATCGATGGTTAACGTCGACAGTGGTGTGGCAAGAGGGCTACACGGGGCCCCACTTCTTTCTACTGGGACTTCCCTGGGGCCTCGCGTTACGTGGACATAAAAGGTAACCCCGCCACGAAGCACCGTCTCTCTGACACATTGACACAGCCTCTGAACTACGCTCTCCCTCTTCCCTCGGTATTCTCCCTTGAGAATCTCCTTTTTTTTATTTCCTCCCTCCTTTCTACATCACGTTGTCCTCTTTCGGATCATCCGCTCGGTTCTTCGTTTCCGTTCAAACCTTCGTCCGATTCGATATCGCTGTTATCCGTTGATCTCCGGCTGCGGTTTTTTGCCGCGGAATATGCTCGCCGTACGTACGTTGTTCTCTCGGCTAATGGAATCGAGGGTTTTTTTCCGGAGTTACTTAAGGGATTGTGAGCCGACGAAAGGGAGAAAGGAGCTTTAAGAATGGACGTCGAGACGTTCAAGAGTTCGGACGATATTGCGTTGGATTTTTTTTAACCCTTTGCACTCGAATGTCCTTCCTGAGGGGACATCGTGAGTCTACCATATCGCTCGGTTGCCTCCTCCAAGGTGAACTTTGAATATATTAGTGATTACAGAAAATGAACCTACTGCAATATTTTAACCCTTTGCGGTCCGAATTACTTTGTTAATTTTGTAGTGAGCTAAAAAAAATGAATATCACAATATTTTCTATCATTGGTTGTCCACTTCTTTCAATGATATCAATAACTATAGATACTGATGGATATTTAGGTGATATTACCAAATCATTATGAAATCGGAAAGTCGATATTAAACTGTCAGAAAATAAAATCAAGTTTAAAGTTATGTCGAGTACTGCTCGACATACGACCGCAAAGGGTTAAGAACTATTAGTTTACCTGAACTTTTCTATTGCAATGTCGCAAGATAGCAAATAAAAAAGTGCCGCAAGTTGATAATAGTTAAAATCAGAGATGGATCGGAGTGCAAAGGGTTAAATTGTGGATTGCTGGTAGTCATTTTTCAATGTTTCTGTTGCGTGTTTAGGTATATTGTGCAGGGGGTGGGATTTTGGTAAGATACTTATGAAAATGTAAAGACATAAGGGTGGATTAGAGACATCTTTTAAATTACTATTAATTATCGGACACTAAAGCTGTTGGAAATATGAAATTTACTTTGTTTCTTTATAAAGATAATTATCCCATCAGCCATGGGTTATTAGCAACAATGTCATCATTATTCTATAACACGTGTCTTACTTTATGGTAAAATTAATTATTTTTTATCACAAAGAGAAAATGTTCTCTGCACTCTAAGATAAGTTCAATGAAACTTTAAAAGATATAACTATAAACTTAAAAATCGCTTCCCCATTGAATTTACAAAGCCATCAAAAATTCAATCAAACTTGAATCAACGGAAGAACGTCCTCAATCGACCAAGCCTCGTAAAACCCTTTTTCGTACCACGGCGTAGCAATGCGAGTCTGGTAGATCAGGTGAGAGTCGGTAAAAGACGGAGAAAGAGCAAAGCGAAGAAAAAGAAGAAGAAAGGTAGACAGGTGAGGCAAGGTGAGAGACGAGGTTGGCCGGTTTGCGAGGTCTAACCGTCTAACGAGTAAAAAGCATGAATGGACGCCAGCACGGCGCCGTACATTATCTTGCCTCCTTGTCTCTTTATTATTATTCTCTCGGCCCCTTTTATCATCTCCCTCCTTTCTTGGTCGATCTGTTATCCCCCGTCCTCTCGCCACGTTTCTTTTCTTCTTCTTACCACGAGATCTTCCAACGATCCTTCTCTCCCAGTTCATACTCGCTTTGCTTGTCTTTCTTCGGCGTGCCCTCTCTTCTTTTCTTTCTTCGATTTTCTTCTTCCCTTTGCCACTGTCTTTAGTCATCGTTTGGTCATTTTTGTCTCTCTTCACATCTTGCTCCCTTTGCGATGACTCTTCTTCTCTTTCACTCTTTTCGATATTTTTTCATTCTTCTCTTCTCTGGCTATCGCTTCTTCTCTTTTCCACCCTCTAGTTTTCTTCTTCTCCCTTTTTTTTCAGTCTGATCGCTTATTTTATTTTTCTCATTTTCTTTGTCCGATGTCATTTCTTCTGTTTCATCTTTGATTATCTTTTTCACCCTCTGGTTTTCTTCTTTTCTCTCTTTTTCTTTCAACCTGATCGCCTATTTTATTTTTCTCATTTTCTTTGTCCAATGTCATTTCTGCTGTTTCTTCTTTGATTACCTTTTTCACCCTCTGGTTTTCTTCTTTTCTCTCTTTCTCTTTCAATCTGATCGCCTATTTTATTTTTCTCACTTTCTTTATCCGACGCGATTTCTTCTTTGATTTAGTTTATTTTCTTTCCCCCCTCAAGTTTTCTTTCGATCTCTTTTCCTCTTTTGATCTCATCCTTATATTTTACTCTGTTTCTCTGTCCAACAACCTTTCTTCTCCTTATTCTTCTTCGACTTTCTTTCTCAAATATTCTTTTATTTCTCTTCTTCTCTGACTGCCTTTTCCTCTCTGTCGTTTCTCTTTGGCAATATCTTTCAGCTTCCCTCTTGTACTCTCACGCTCATTCTACCGGCTCGCTTCGACCAAAGAGAGATCAGGTTCAGAGTGCTCTGACAGGATCGTGTAACCTGCTCCTGCGAACACAGGATTACAAGAGAGACCTGTTGATGCCTTCCGAACCCGATTCTTCGCCATTGCCGAGCTTTCACGCGGCTTTCGAGGAAATCCTTAGGGATGTTACAATTTTCTCCGGTTTAAATGTCACAATTACTACAAAATTGCCCTTTTTTTTAAATCGATCTATTGTCTTAGTGACAGGGCAGATGAACTGGTAATTCAATGGAAAATTTGACCCTCAGACGCTCCTCGTTTGAAATTTCATGCAATTTCCATTTCCAGATAATATAATATTTGAGTACTCCCAAAAAAATCAACATCTGTATGATTTTCTATATTCAATTTTATAAATATATATTTCCACTCACCTGTCAACGCAATGTGGGATTATATAAACAATAATTTTTTAATGAAACTAGTTCCACCAAGTAGAAGGAAAATTTCGAAAAACATGATGAAGCTTCAGGAGTAAATATTTCGAAATTGTATCTGTATAATTAATGAGTATCTCGCCTTTACAGAAGTAACTTCATCCTTCACTCCAACTGCATCCTCGAAAGTGCATACAATCAGTTTTATTCGCATAACTCATTAAGAGTAGCGGTGCTTCATAATCATCCAATCAGAGTTTCTACTTGGCGGGGGGAAATTATACTCAAGGAACGTCGTAAATCGTGAGTTGTGCTCTTAAGCAACGCATCGATCTAATAAGCATGGAAATAATCACAACGTACATTATGAATACATTTTCACAATATCCGCTGACGGAGAAAAACGAACGTATGAGAAGCAATTCCACCTACGCTTCACGTTAACGAACGAAACTGCAGAATAATATCAATTTATCGCGTTTAGTTTATCTACTTTTTGACTGCTCATTTATTCCTCTGGAAAAATCAATGATTTGTAGATAAAATTTCAATTCTATCGATCGTTATTTAAAATGTCATCAACCTTATTTTGTTCATTTAACCCCTTAGCCTACAATAACGTGTGACTCGTGGCCGAGAAATCTTGAAGTCTTTCAAAAACTATTAAATTTAAATTATCAGTCGGTCACGAAACGTTCTCATTATTTCTATATTGTTAATATTACGTTTATTTATACGAAATATCAGAAATCAGGGATAACCTTTCATTTCAGCAATTAATTTTGAGTCATTACACGCTCAATCGGAAAAGAAATCGCAGGGCAAGTACTTAATTAATCAAAGATGAAATTAAGGCATACTGCGGTACCCGTTCCTTGTAAAAAAATTTCCAAAAGTCTGTTCATAGGAAAACAAAAATACCATTGATGAAAATTGAAGTTATCGAGGAATTAACAAACGAACGACACCCGCACAACTGTCGTGTAACATTCGTATAAAAGGAAGACCTCGTTAAAGGTAACGAAAGGTTTTTGTCCATCATGAAAACCTCGTCACGTGCACCCGCAATTATCGTCGCAGAGGTATCGGTGCACGAGGGATGATCGTTGAAATCGATAATACGTCTAGAATACCGAGGGTAAATAACCTTTTTGGCGGCTGCCACGGTGTCCGTTTCTTCCCTCTGATATATTTACGAGCAACTGGTGATTTAGGGTCCTTCCTTCGTTCATGGACGAACGTTTCTCGTATCCTTAGTTCGACTGTCTAACTCTGTTCATCGTTTTGTCTTTTTCTCGTCTCTGTCACTTCCTCTTAATAGCTTTTAATTTTTCTGCCCATCCTTTTGTGTGTCTCTCTTGCTTTTCACCCTTTTTCTCTCCCTTTCTCAATTTTCTACTTTTTTTCGCTCTATCCAACTTTATTGTTTATTGTTTCTCTCTGTCTTCCTTTTTTAACTTGTCTTTCTGTCTTTCAACATGTTTCTACCTGTCTCTTTCCCTCGACACGATCTTTGTTCGTGTCTTTCTTTTTACATCCCCCTTTTCATGTCTTTCTCTTGCTACATACATACCCTCTTTTGTCTCTTTCTATCCCCGTAAACCCCCTTTCCCGTTTCTTTCTTTCCACATCCCCTTCCCCTTTTATTTCCACACCCTCTTTTCCTGTTCTTTTCTTGTTACATCCCACGTTTTCTATCTCTTCCTTTCTACCACCCCCTTCCGTGTTTCTACCTACACAGTCTCGATTCGTTTGATTCTTCTTATTATACATTCTCTTTACCCCTTTCTCTCTATCTACACCCTCTTTTCCGCCTTCTGACTTTTTACAACCCCCTTTTCCTGTCTTCTTCTCCCTACAACCCTTTCTTTACACATCTTCGATTCGTTATACTCTTCATATTATACATTCCCTTTACCCCTTTCTCTCTTTCTATACCCTCTTTGATTCTTTCTTTCGTTCTACATCCCCCTTTCCTGCATCTCTCTATTTACAACCCCCTTGTTCCTTTCGCTTCCCTATCTCGGTTTCCCTTTCTCTCTTTTTCTGTCTTTACTCGTCCTTTATCTCATTCTTACTACCACCTTACACCCCTATCTCTCTTTTCCTTCCATGCTTTTCTTTTCAACTATTTCACATTGATCTTACTTCCTGTTTCCCTTTTTCTGCACACACGCTTCATTCAAACGACAATAACACCGTCTGTCGGACGACCATGTTTTAAGACTGGTTTATGTCCTCGTAATGCCATGAATAGATCTCACTTTGATTGCGGGAAAAAGGTCCTTTCCTCCTGGCACGAGGAACACGTGGAAGACACTTTCGTGAACGCCAAGATGAAAAGATATGTTACTACGAACAGCGGAAATCGTGGGCGAATTATTTCACGTATATTCTAACTTACCGGTTGTTGAAACGTTCTTAGAACATTTATTGACAATAATAATCACGCTGAGTTAGTTATTGCAGTGAAGATTTCCAAGAATTTATTCAATTAATTTTGTTACTTATAGGTTTGTAAACAAAGGAGCAGATTTTATTGAAAACAAATATTCTATATTCTCTTTATCAAACTAGAGGTAAACAATTATTTTCTACTGCGTTTAATCTTATAATAAACTCAAATTAAATGATTCAATATTTGAAGAACCGTTCCATTAGAAGCACAAGAAAATTTTCTCTCTAATCAAGAATTACAAAGATTGCAAAACCTCGCTAAACATTCCACCAACTCTCGCTAATACCATCGTCATACCGGACACCATGAATTTCCTCCCACGCGAGAAATTCCTTCCTCCCCTACCAAGGACATCATCGACAAAGGATCTCCCCCGTCCGTCTCAGGATAGTCTGGCGAGGTAGGTAGTTCCCGGAAAAATTTCAACATTTTTCCGGGATACTTTGAGCCGGCAGCTGTAAACCCGCCTTAAAGGTCTTTGTCTTCGCCGAAGCGTGGCATCTGCAAAGCGAACGACCCGGTCTTTACGTCCCAGGGAACGAAAGTTTGAGTCAGGTATATAACGAAGAGGACGGACGAATAAAAGGAGGAGCACCCTCCGGATGGAGAAGAAGGATCGAAAGAGAAGACGACCGAGAAGGACCGGGAGTCCCTTCGTTCCTACGATCGCATAATTTACTACCGAGATCCCTGGCGATGGCCGTCGTTTAAAGGGGCGCGTTGGAGATCCGTTGGAATCGAAAAAATAGCCCTTGGCTCTCTGTTTCTCGAGGGTAAGATGATGTATTTGGCGCAGTGGGATTTCCATTGGAGGTGATTTGATTTTTTGAAATTTAGAAGTATGTGGCTCGTTGCACGAGGTACAAATGTATTATTGACTCACCAAAAGATGTCACTTGATAAGAGATTTACTCTGATTCGTTCAACAGAGACAGACATCCCTCATCTTCACGAATTTTCGATTCTAATGTGTGACTAGTGATTTGATTTTTTTACATTTAGAAGTGTGTGGCTATTTGCACGTGGTACAACTATATTATTGGCTCACTAAAAGATGTCACTTGGTTTGTTCTGTTTCGTCTAAAGCAGGGGTGGCCAACCCGCGGCCCGCCTTGAACATTTTCCCGTACCGCGAGATTATCATGAGTATCATTATTATTATATTATTTATGTTTACATTTAAGAATAATAGTAAACACAATAATAATAACTCATTATATTTCAATTTTGCACTCTGAAAAAGTGCCTATAGTGGGTCTAAATCTGATATATGAGGATATATCATTTTATATGCGGCCCGCGGAGTTATGACGCATTTCCAAAGTGGCCCGCAAGATCATTTGGGTTGGCCACCCCTGGTCTAAAGGACAAAGACATCCCTCGTCTTCGTGTATTTTCGATTCTAACGTGTAACTGGTCGAAAAAGCACTTAACGACGAAATGAGTGTTTCTTTTTCGGTTTTCATTCGTTGATTTCAAATTTTAAGGGGTGATATGATGAGAATGGGGCGAGAGCAGCCTCCCCTTACATTGTGACTGGAGCAAAGTGACTTCATTGCTTTGGCGAGTTATAGGTCTGGGAACTATGGTGAATAAGGGGGTAAAGGTTTGGACTTGCAATCTGTGAATCTGGGTTTAAGTTCCCATCGCTTCCTATAAACTTTTGTTCCATGATAGATATAGAGGCTCTGGTGGGCAATGATAAAATGCGTGATTGGTAATTAATCAATTCTAAGTAATGAACCAAAAGAGATAAGTTCTGAAAACTTAATTCCGATTGAATATTTCTAAAAAATCGATTCAAATAATATTTTATTGGTCAGGAAATATTAACGTTGTTTTGAATCCTCTCAAAAAATATTTCAAACGTTTCCACCATTATTGCAACTTTATCTTTAATTTTGCGCAACGATATCGAGTCACGAATCTCAACGAGAAACCCGTCTCGATGACACGTCGCAATTTGGCAGAGTCGCTTGCAAATACGGCGATAAGAAAGATTACGTATTACCAAGCTATGAAACGATAAGATTTGCCTTATACCCTAATCACTTGTTTTTTTTCCCAATTTAACATCTGAACAGATATAGGTACAGTTTTTCCTGCAATCTTACCTGTCAAAAATGGAAAATCGACAGGTCGAATTAAAATTTAGGAAGATATATTAGAAAATGTAGAAGTATAAGAGCGAAATTAAGGTATTTATCGATTCATCATTGAAAAAGTTTGTTCAACGAGTTCGTGAGTAACGTTACAACTTCGATAATTCGTCGATGGGAAAATATTTTTACCAGCCGTGGATGCAGGTTGTCGATAAATCTCTAATTTTGCACATTGTTCGTTGTATTTGTTCAGTTGGGCTGCGCCCCGTGCATCGTTACGTAATCTCTTGTCGCTCGATACAAATAATCTGATCGTCTCTGTGAAAGCTCTCGGATTTTCCATTTTTATTTCGATGCTCGAACGAGAGATTTGCAATTAACATCGCTGTTGAGGAAATTCATTCACTGATTATTTCCATATTATAACATTAAAAATGGTTTCAGGGGGATTACTGCCATTGTGACTCAAAGAAAAAAAGACAAAGTTGATAATCATAAAACAATTAAATTTGCAAAAATACTTCTACTGTACCTTTATTAATCAATGATCAGTACTTTAAAGAATAAACGATTAGTATAAACACTTAAGAGTCATTTTTGCATCGCAATGTGTTAGTGTAATATGTTTATTTAATCGAAACATTTTTATTTGGTAAATTTCATTTAAATATTTCATCAACTTAAGGAAAATAGAACTGCATTAATATTTTCTAGTCGATAAACTTCATTGGTTATCGCACCATATCAATTAGCAATCTTCTTCCACTAAAATGATTTAATACGTGGAATATTATAACAAACTTCTATTTCAATGCATACTTATTGAATTACTCAAAAATATCGACCAAGGAAACTCAAAAATACCTTAATAAACCTTAACTATTTAAATCACCGACAACATTTCTCCCAATCATTTTGTTACCATCAACACACATTACATCCTACCACCCCCTTAAAAATGCTAACTCTTCCCAAACCAATAACCATCATCCTCCACAAAACTCAAATTTCAATTTCATTTCTCCATTCCAAATCCCTCTAAAAATATCGATATTCCATTCTCAAATAATTCCACAAACCCCATCAAATCAACCCCTCTACATCTTCAAAACCCCAGCAACCCCAAACCTCATCATTCTCTCTAAAGAATCCACCGCGAAACATCACATTCAATCCATCAAATGCACCGCTCCAAGAAAAACGTCGATTGATAATAAATAAAAAAATATTAGCTGAATAAAAACAAGAGAAAAAAAACGCAGGTTTCGCTATTCGCTGGCAGGTTAAAGGAGCCTCTCTCCCCAGGATAGATCCGTGAGACAAAAGGGTCGTAAATTGCCGGGAAAAACGACGAGGACGTCGATGGTATCAGGGCGGGTCAGTCTTTGGAGTAGGGATCAGGCCGATCTCTCGGGGATTTTGCGGGTCTTAGGGGTGAGAACGAGGAGGAAAGTGCCGAAGGTGCTGCTATCCGGATGAGAAAGAAAGATGAACGCCCAATTCTAAGGGAGAAACGAAAGAGAGACGCAAGATGAGATGTAAGGAAGAAAGGGATGGAAAAAGAAGAAATAGGGATCTTGGTAGAAACGGGCAAACCCCAGGAATTCCCTTGGCAGGGTGAATCGTGGCTTCCGCCAATTTCCACCGGAAAACTTCTCGCTGCTACGTCCGCCGCCGAGGGAAAAATGGCGATGGCTATTGTTCTTGAGAGAGGAGATCCTTTAATGGTAGGCCTGTTGTGAGAATAGTTTTCTTAGGTGGAGGTTAGTCGGTGAGGATTTTAAAGGATGATGAAGAGTCCCTGTTTCCCGTGACTTGGTTCGTTAGGGATTCCATTGGCATTAATACCTTAAGGTGGAACCCCCATAATCGGACTTTAATAAATTACATGGAGGGTGAATCATGGAATAGATCGCGACGATCTATTGAGAGGGGAGAATACGAGAGTTCCATGGAAGTGTTATTTGTCTGTGATTCTATGTCGGGAGTAATGATCTTTTTAATGAGCAGGTCAGTTCGGCTTGCTAATGATACGAGCAGAGAGAGAGAGAGAGAGAAGTCTGAAATGGGATTACAGCAGGGTGCCATATTAAGGTAGTTCTAGACTTATCATTTTTCGATAGATTTCCTTAAAATTTTGAAAATATATTCTTCATGATATTTTATAATTATAACCGGAATCTCAACGAGTTTGTCCACACGGTTTGTGAATAAATCGTGTTTAAAAATAACATATTAACATGAGCCTTATGGAAAAACATTTTTGCTGAGTCCGTAAAATCTTTTTTTATTTTTCTAACGGGAAAACGAGTCGATGGATTCTAATAAAAAATTAGCAATGTATTATTTTATGCTTTTGGAATATTATTGGATTTTTTCATAATTTTTTACTTCATAGTTATAGAGAAAGATGTTTTTTAATGTCTAAAAAGTGAATGAAATGACCTCTGTGAAGGAAAGAAAAACTTTTAGTTCAGGATCCAGCTAGAACTACCTTAAGATCGAGGAGAATTCTATTATTTTTATTAATTAACTCTTACTAGTATCTAGTACTATTCGGAGTGAAATTTTGAATTATAATATTGATAGAGATGCAATATTAACACTAAATTTACGGCCCCTAAATCTGGTGTATTTCGATATATTAAATAAGTACTTTGAAAAACATTGGACCAAGTTGTACTCCTTCTCCATATTGAGAAATATTTTTAAAAACATGGGAACCTGTCAATTTGACGGGTGCCGTAGATGTAGTGTTAATACCATTTCACCTTTGCAGCTTCACCCAAAAGAGAAAAGCAATCCCTGCACGATCAGTTTCAGTATTCTCTGTTCATTCGATTCCCGAGGGCTTGCAGCAGCTCGAAAAACATGCAAATCGTTATACATATTCGCAAAAAGTCCATGAAAAAAAAAAATTGTCGAATAGCAGACGATAACACGTATGCAAAACCGTCAGACAAAGCGGGATTCCTTTTATAGAGGTGTCACGAGGTGCAGATAACACGTTGAGATCTTTCGCGGCCGAGTTTGCAAGTATTAAATATTTAGAAGACATCGCTCGACTCCTATTTTCGTCCTGGCGACGTTCTTAGCGCTCCACTTCTTCCGGGGAATTCGTTGAACCCGGGGAAGAGGGTAATTGGACAACCGAGTGACAGGAGACGTCGTGTAAAAAGGACGCAGTTACCAGAGAAACGATTAGGAGACGATCTCGGTGACGAAATAGAATTGAAATGGAATTGAAATTGATATCGACGTCAGTGAGACGGAAATCGGAGAATCGTGCTCGGTTTGTCTGGGATGATTAATATGCGCAGGATATGCGACACGTAACGGGAAATGTGGTCGTTTCTTCCGTTGCACCGTGGGGGTACTTTGGACAGATTTTCTACGGATAGATTGTCGCATTACGTATACAGGGTGAGTTTCACGGCATGATGGTTTTGGATGGATTTTGATAAATTTTTAATTGTAGGACAAAATATTATTGGGAAGAGGTAAAGTTAATAGGAAGAGGCTGTGATCCTGTGTGACCCTGGGAAGTTAATAATTTTTGTTTGGAATATTTTTTCATGCAATGAGTAACTTAATCCTTTGCACTCCTATGTTGAGCTACACTCGACACAGCTTTTTGTGACACTTAATGTTTCATATACTAATTATCGACTTTTCGAAATCAACAATAATGTTGCATTTTAACAGGAATACACCGCAGTATCTACAATTGTTCCTAGTATTAAATAAAAACGAATAATCAACAGTAGATAATTTTCCGAGATTATAGTTGCTTATCTGACAAAAAGTTATTAAATTAATTCGGAGTGCAAAGGGTTAAACGATGCAAATTGAATTTGGAAACAAAATTAGTCTGTGGAAAGTACATAATAATTGCTGGAAGAAATATTATCTTTACATGTTACAACAAATAATGGAAATATTCAAAGTAGTCAGACATAGCACTCCAATATAATTAATTGACTAATTTTGAAAAAATTAAAATTCATTTAAAGTTCCAAGCTTGTGAAGTATGAATCTATGATTTTCAGTTTTTTGAGATTCGTGAATATTTGTGCGAATAAAGTTTCGCGTTTTTAACAACAAAAATATTGTCGTAAACCACTTTCGTGATGGTAGAATAGCGTGATGAACGAAAAAACGAGAAGCTGAAGCTTATCGACTGAAAATAGTCATGGAAATACGAGGATCGATAATTATTTATCGTTGCCCCAATTCCTGGTTGCAATTTTCGAGATAAAATTATTCGCGAATACAGAGAGTATCCGGTGATGAAGCAATTGGAGTACCATTGTGGTAAATATAATAGCAGTTACGAATACATCGATATATCATTATGCGTTATCGACGGTATCGATACGTGCATCGAAACTTGTATTATTGCAGGGTCGAAGGTATTCTCGTATTTTCAATGATAAGCTCATGCTAGTGCTTGAAAATTCACCTAAAATAACCTCACCAAATTTTTTTTGATAATCTAATCTTCATCGAATGCTTCCTACAGAAAAGTCTTCGGTACTGTTATGTGCAATGTACTTGGGAGTAGTATTTATCCAGCAAATATTTTTTTTAACAATTAGATTATTGTTCTCTATCTTTTTTATAAGCAGTTTATAGAAATCCGTTGCTCAAATATACCGGTATTGATATATCACTGTTTAATATTATTTCAGAAATTACACCTCTAATGGATATATTGTTTAAAAATTGCTTAATTGCATTTGACAAGTGTTGCGGCATGGAATCAGTACCTGGAACGATATGGTCAATGAAATTTGAGAGACCACAGTTTAGCATATCAAAATAAACAACTGTAACAATTAATTATACTTTGAAACACAAAAATATAATCAGAATTAAAATTAAATAGATAGAATCTTTTAAAAAATTGCACCGTGCATCAATATTTTCCTATAGAACGCTACACTGGCAAAAAGTATTGGTAAAACTTTTTCCAATCAAATTATTCTCAATTACACTTTCACTAAATATTTAATTTACATTATCCTATAAAATATTATGCTCAGAAACATTGTAGAAAAAAATCGTAACTAAAATTTTCCATCGTTAATTCAGTATAACTTCCCTGTTAATTTAATTCTAAAAATATTTCCTCGATAAACAATTCATTTACATTTATTCATAAAATATGATGGATATTCTATAAATAATAAATAATCTAATTCTCTTCATGCAATGAAGTTAATCATTGAACATTCTCTACATAAAAAAAATGATTTTTATCTACTACCAGTGTTACTTACAGCAACGCTGCTAAAATTACCGTCCTAAATTCTTTCGAGGGAAATTGAACCTCTGTTGGATATTTCCTTAACAAATTACTCAATTGTACCTAACGGTATCGGCTTGTAAAAGCCCACTATAATTACGGTAAGGTTGAGCAAGCGAAAGAAAGTGTAAGCAGCGATTCGTTACGTTTAACTTCGTGCTTTTAGCATCGCTGTTAGTACAGCCATAATGACTAGCTATACAAACGTGTTGCTCAATAACACGTGCCATAACAGAAGTTCATTCTCATGCGAGCAACTTCGTAATAGAGTAATCGATCCTGACATTTTTATTGCAGGCACGTTATTCTTTGTCATACAGAGACATGATATTATCTTACATTTGTTGACAGATACTTTTGTTGCACGATTTCTGATCATTTTGATTTATTAGTAAAATTATCTCAAAAGTATTCATTTTATTTTGACACTTGTTATAATAGATTTCGTCTAACCCTCTATAGAGCCTTGAGGCTTTTTGATAATGTAGGAAGCGTTTTTGTCTGTGTTCATGAAGCTCATTTTAATTTTGTCAGATTTTAAAAAGAAATTGTTCAATGTCACAGACTTTCTTCGCAATTAAATGCTTAACTCATTAACCCTCTGTAGTCCGAATATTTTGTGATTTTTGAAGATTCGTTGCACGATGGCACATCAAAAAATAATAAAAATGGAATTGTAAATAATAGATTTAATTTGATTTGGAAGAAATTAATTCTAATGCATTTCACGATTTTTCTGAAGTAAATTGTAATATTGAGAAATTTATTTGGAAGAATAGAACCTCAGGTGTGATTTGTGTTGCCTCAAAGTCACAGAGGCCCATAGAGGGTTAAATGCACGCGGGTCATCAGTGTCTCCGTGTTACATCGTCAATTTTATAATTGAAAAATTGAAAATATGCTGACAGATGTCGCATTGACATTTTCCAGATATATTCGTTTGCTAAGAATGAATTTTCGGAGATGCCACAACATCTATTATAGATTAATAGAATTAAGATTAAAATTCTAATTAAATATAATTCAAGTAATATTGCTCTATGGTGTATGTAGTAATTGTACGGAGATACTTATGGATTTATAAAAGGCACGTGAATGTTGTAGGTGGGAAGAAAATAGTTGTAAGAAGTTAATTGTGAATGAACCGTGCTACACTTTCTTCTGACACTTTTTGCTGTCGTTAGAAAAAATTGTAGCTCGTCAGAATTGGCGGAAACAACCTATATACGATACTATTTATATAAAATATCACGCTATTACAATTTTTGATAATACTGCAACTTATAACCCCTATAATCCTAGTTCTCAAACCAGTTCTAGTAGTATTCAACCAATATCATTTTACTCAAAATTTGAAACTCCAGGTGGATTTCTAGTCATTAAAACTATAACATACCTGAAATGTAAAATATAATTTACATTAATTAATACAAATAATTAAAAATATTTAACATATTACAAATAATTTATATGAACACTTCAAACAACATCTACCAATTGCATTAACAATAAATCTCACAATTAAAGCATTTTAAGTTCAAACACAGACATTGAAAAATCAACACCGTAATTAACATACTTATCATAATTTAAAAATAAAAGTAAATCCAATTTATTTCCACCAATAGAAAGCTACAAATTCTCAACTCCAATCAAACGTCCCAAAAGTAAAATATTTCATTTTCCATCCGTTCATTATCTCATACCAAAAACACCTTAATTTCATAAAATTTCAATTAACCGTCTGAAGCATCTCACCTAACAAAATCTCATCACAAATCCCATAAAAGTATCAACAAAACCGTCCTACCCAATTCATAACTCTCCGTTAATCCGAAAATGTCGCACGTCACCCAGAAAATCTTCTACCGGAAGTCTCTTAACAAGCGTCCAGTTAATAACGAGTTCATTGCAACAGAAAAGGAAGATAAAATAGTCGGGCGAGTAATTCGATTGGCAAAATGAAGCAACAGTCCAAGCGACTGAAAATCGTCGGCAAAGTCCATTTAAACGAGGACAGAAATAAAGCGTTAGGGAAAAGCACGTCGTACAATTGCCCGGTAAGTATGAACGGCGCTTTAATAGAGGAAGCGCATTTAACCGCAGAAGATGCACTCGCGCAGAGGCGCATGCACGAAACCAACACTGCGGAAGGATAATGTCGCGGAAAGGCCGCCGCGGATGACGGGTGATGCATGCCGGGTTATACGCCATTAACACACCCGTATTGAATGCATCTGCATATACGATTCATTCGCATACGTTTCGCACGCGCGAGCGATGCAGAAGCGCAGATAAGTGACTCCACAGAATGCACGTGAATTACTGCGTCGTCTATGATAATTCGGGCTCCGTTCCGGCGTAATTAAAATACCTACGGTGAGTGTGCTAGTTGAATCGGCTCTTCTAAATATATTCTAAAGATATGCTTTAAATTAAAATTTCTTGTTTAATTAGCAGCTAACAATTATATTGCTTTGAGATACTGCAAGGATTTTAATTTGTTTGTGGCAGAGAGGTAGATGTGATATTAGTTATTTAGAGCAGGGGGATTGAATTTTTACGTAATTATAAAATTTGTATTTATTGAGTAACTTGATATTAATTGTATTAAATATTCCAAGGAGTTTTAATGCAAGACTTGCAGTTTAAGTGTAATTACTTGGCGAATATTCTTTGTGGCTTCCACTTATCGATTGTCTGGCTAAAAACGTCCCACTAAAATATTTAAATTTCTTAGATACTTTATAAATAATTGAATTTGCAAATACGATCGTTCCAGTATCCAGGTGTAATTTAATATTAAAAGTGAGAGATATTCTCAAATTAAATTGAATTAATTCGTTTAAAAGTAGAAAAATACCGTGAAAATCGTAGTTCTATAAAGTAGAGCTAACGAGGGAAAAAGATCATTAAAAATATGACTTATAAATTAAAACTGTCGCTATAGACCTATACGAATAAAATTATCCAACAGTTTAGTTCGCAAATTTTCAGTAGAAATTAAAAAAACGTTATATTTCACACCATACAATTTTCCAACACAAGAAAAATCGACACGATGCAATTAATAAACGATAGACATAACAACAACAATTCCACATTTTCACGTTACAAAATGAATCTAAATAAACAGTGCGAAGAACAACAAACGATTGCTAATTCAACAAAATTCCATGGTGCATCATGAATTAACATTTTTCCCGGGAATTGTTTAACAACCGCAATAAAATGTTAAACACCGAGGTATGTGCAACGTTTGTAGAAATCCCAACGTAAAATAAACACAACATCAAGAACGCATAAACCTCGAGCGAAATATTAAGTGAAACGAAAATTGAGATAAATGCAACGAGAAAAATTACAGACAGAATGATAGCAGCACCAATGTAAATTCACGTAAACCCATACAGGTTACATCATATTTATGTGAATTCTAAATACACCATGCTCACCTGCTCGAGCGTAGGCGAGGTTTCAGCAACGTGTAGCAATAAAATACGGCAGCCCCTTTGCTTCTAGGAAATCCCATTTTTTATTCCCTTCTCTTTTACGCCTTGCGTGTTTCTCCCTTAGACTGTCCTCGTCTGACAAATAAATTTGTAGCTTTGTCTTCGCCGTTGAAAAAGACACGTCTTTTCTCCTCTTCTTATTACTGTGTTACTCCGTGTCGCTGTTACATACTATCTCGTTCTCTCTATTGTCTCTCAGGAGAACCTCTTTCTTAGTTGCTCTCTCAGTTTCTAATATTTTTGCTCTTTCATTCCAACTCTTTCTTTCACTTTTTTTCTTTTTCTGGCTTATTCTATCTCTTACTGACTAAGACGCTTTGTTACTCTGTCTTATTTTCTGACAATGAATCTCTCTTACAGTATCTTCCTCTCTTAGGGTCTTCTTCTCTTTGCTTCTTACTCCCAGCACCTTTTTTCTATCTTTTTCACTCTGAGGGACTTCTTTTTCCCTTTTTTTCATCCTGCAATGTCTATTTTTTTATCACCTATATTCTCAGTCTGTCTTCGTTTTATCACCTGATTTCTCATCGCAAGTCTTAGTTTCTCAGTCTTTTTCTTATTCTCCATCACTTTCTCTCTAGAGACTTTTCTTTTCCTCCCTCATTAACCCTCTCTCACACCTCTCTCCTCGCTCACCATTTTCTCCCTCTACCTCGATAGAACTGGGGCTTCTCACCCTTCGTTCTGAGACTTCTTTGGCCCCCTTTGTTCTGAAAATTCTCATTCCACCCCTCTTCCTGGATTTACCACACAATGCTACGCGTTGGGGGTGAGAGAACCATGAAGGACAGCCAATCATTTTACTTATGGAGTGAAAGAAGGAAGGAAACTTCAATCACGACATAAGTTTTCCATACATGAACTCTTTACGAGAATATTCACTCTAATTTTTTTGTACTTTGATATCATCGATTTCATTGATTTTACTTTCCTTCTATATAGCTATAATTAACAGTCATTTTCTTATTTTTAACTTGTCCAGAGTTTTAAATTAATTGCAATATATTAGGTATAGGAAAATGTTCTTCTAGGAGAAAAATTTCCTGCCGTTTTAGCAATTTGAAGTTTAGATTAGGTAAAATTCTTTTTCTGTGTTGAACAAATTTATTTCCAAAAATAATATGTACAATTTCTACATTCCAATTGCGAACAGTAGTTGTCAGCTGTAATAAGCTGATCAGGTTTTAATTAATTTTATATATCGCACCTAAAATACAGCGATAGATAAATAAAAAAGAATATTTCCTTCTGCTTTACTCACTATTATTAGATTATTTTGTAAAAACGTGTTCTCCTTTTTTCTATACCTAGTTCTATTCGATGAAAATTGTAAATAGATGTATGATGGTGTAAAATTTTCTGTGAATCTTCCGTGTACTTTTTATGTATCTGTAAAAGTGTAGATTTAAATCGCAGGCCTCTTTAAAGTGGCAATAAAAGATTTTCTCGGTTAAAGCATTAATTACAGTTCTCGAGTTATCCATTTTGCAGTGTGTTATGCCGTCAATTTATCGTGGAAATTGTCATTTAACCCAGAGTAGCAAGGTAAAAATATTCACATCGTTAAGTAAGTAATGAAATTAGAATAATTAGTGCCAGGGCTGAAAGTTCTACGTGGATATCCTCCTTCTGATTCCACCATTTATAGAAATATGCCGTTTCATAATTCCCATTTGAAATCGCACATCTGAATATGTCATTCTTAATTGAAATGATCAAAAATAGTCTGACGCATATTTTCTAATATTCAATTAAAGATCTAATTACACTTTTTATACACAACCATCTCCATTAACCGTCCTAAGACAAATACATCCCCTATAAACACATCAATTAAAACCGTAAAAATACAGAACATTAAATGATACATCAATCAAGACCTCAACACGTCTAAACATATTTAAAACTATAAATTCTTAACAAGTAAATTAATAATTTTCTCACTCAGCTTGCAGTGACTCAAAATTGATTCCTAAAATCAAAAGTTCTCACTGATTTCTAATATTTCGTATAACTAAAAACAATATTAATAGTATAAAAATAATGGGATAATATTGCGACCGGCTAATATTTTCAATTTATCAGTTTTTAAGAGACCTCAAAATTTTCTATTCCATTTTCCGCGCCACAAGTGACACACCAGCTCTTAATATCGAAATCTAAAAATACAACAACAACCAAATAAACCGTTGGGTCTTCGACTCTTCTCGAAATCTCGAAACATTCGAGTACAATCGACGATCACTAGAATGATCAAAGACGAAGTCCAAATTCTTGATATCCAACGGACCAATTTGCCATCGGTGAGGGCAATCATTAAATCATATCTGACAGTGAGGCCGATTTAATCCGGTTATCGCGTTACACTCGAACTTCTAAGAAAAACAGGTCGACAAAAAACAGTGGCAAGCACCGATTTGCGTCAGTCTCGATCGCTAATGACTCGATGACGACTCCCGACCCTGGAGTTGGGAGGGAATTGCGTGTCATGAAGCCACGGTAGAGTAAACAGAGAAAGAGAGAGAGAGGCCAAACTCGAGGTACGAACAGATAATAGCAGATATCGAGGGAGAACAAACAGAGCCAATCGGACGAGGAGTTACGAGACGAGAACTCAGACTTATCTCAGCGTAGAGCTTCGTTCGCGATATGGAATTGCTATTTTTCCTCCTCCGTACTCTATTTTTAACGAATATCGACGAAAATAACATTCTTTTAGTTGTGTGTTGTACGTAACGCTTAAAACGTTTAAGGGTTGGCAACTGGTCGAAGAGTATTGGGATGAGTGAGTGTAAAGAAACTTGGATGGTTTGGAATTAACTTAAAAGTGTAGATCTTATTAGGAGAAATGATCGTAGAAAAGAATGTCGCGATAAGAATGCCGGATTTAGTTTTTGGCTTACAATTCATTTGACTTACATTCAGTTGCAAATATCTAAAAAACTATTGAGTTGTGGCGCCTATAACCATATATATGCATCAACAGGGGAACAACATCTACCATCCTACAAAGTTTGAACTAAATCCGTGTCGTGACGATCGTGCACTCTCCTTGTTAATTATTAGGGGGACCGGAAAGTAATGTCGTTTCTTTAAATTAAATCCAAGCAAATAAATTTATAACAAGTTTATATTTTTAATGAATTATGCAATTCATAATTGTTTATAACCCTTGTTATGAGCAACCTTTTTTCATTTAGTGTGCAAATTTTCAATAACGGATCGATAAAGATTAATTGGTTTTGAGCAAAATATTTGAAGAAACGACATTACTTTCCGGTCCCCCTAATATTTACTTGAAAAGTGATAATATTTGTATTTCATTGTAAAATGATCTGACAATTTATGAAATCAAATGTCAGGTAAATGCGCACGATGGCTGCTATTACCAACCACTGCTTTTTTTATGAAATTTAAGATAATATCCTGGCATAATTGTGTTTCTATTGTGTTAATGGTACGTTGGATCTTCCCTTTCAGATTAGTAATTATTTGTGATTTATTAACATGTATGTGTGACTTCATAAAACCCCATGGAAAGAAGTCACACGGTGTCAAATCACTCGATCTTCCTATTGGTTTTGTTATATCGTATTCTAATCTTTCCTTTCATTAAGTGTTTAATAAAATGATCTATTTAAAACTGAGATATCTGTTAAAATGTCTGTGCTGTGCGGAAATTGTTTTCATGCTTCAGCATTTGAGGCAAGTGTTAAAAGTTATCTGTTGTTAAGAAAAATTCTCCCCGCCGTAGACATAAATGTCATCTATTTTCGTGCAAAAAAATCATTATCTATTCCACTGAAACATCGTGAAAGTTACAAATAATGTATGGTCAAATTTGTAAAGAGAATTCACGCAGAAATGTTTATTTTTCTTGTAACAATTCATCTTATCCCTCTCTGATTTATCCAGCTTCAGTTATCAATTTAACACTGGAACTATCAATAATTATTCCACTATATTTCGACACAATTAATAACTAATTGTAAGTTCAAAACGAAGAAAAAAGCTTAGCAATAGAATTAACATTCAGACTGTTAAAATAAATTATGAATTAATAATTTTAACTACCTTGATAAATCTAACGTTAATATAGAAAACAACGAAGAAAATAACCTTTAATTAATGATACAAAAAATGATATATCTTCATTCCAATGAACCGGTCACTGGACCGTTCACGTTGACGCTAACGCTAATAAATATGGCATTAATTGCAACAGAAACCTGCTTTGAATTGAACCCAGACAAGATTGCATACGTTTAAATAAAACCAAAACTCTTAAAATCATTCCCACCTAAACGTCGTTAAGTGGTCGTTTAAAGCGTCCTAACTTTAAAGTTTCCGCGGTCGTTACGAGAACCTTGCCTCCCCGAGGAGGGACTAATTAAACCGGAGAAGTTAATCGAGGCTAAGGAATGAAACTGCGCGCAAAGAGACACCGTGGTCACGGCTCGCTCTGTAGTATTTCTGTCTTAGTTTCTGTCTCACTGGGAGTTTTGCAACACGATAACGCATCTGCGTGACGAATTCTCCGTAGGCTTCGCTTAGCGCGGCGAATCTTCTCGTGTGGCTGCACAGCCGCTCGTTTTGCTGCTCGCTCGAGTTCCCCTCACAATCAGACTCGGAGATAATTTTATGCGCGTATCGGCCGATTCAAGACGACGTCCATTCAAGATTACCGTGGAAGACGTTTCTCAGGGATAGAGCATTTGGAGTCTTTAAGGGGGACATCCCATGTGTCAGCTGTTTTTTTTCACTTTCTTTGGAATTTTTATTTAACGAACTAAAATGTACAATCTTGGAATTCCGGCGATAACCTTAAATTCCGAAATTAAAATGCCGTTTGATTTTTTTTATTTCAGTTGAGCGAAACTTCTGAAATCATGGCCAGCCGTCAAAAATACATGAGTGTTTTTCGAGCGGTGTAAAGTCAATTGAAATCGTTTTTTTTGCTTGCAAAAATTCCGATAGACTACAAAAGTATCAATAAACGTGTGGTAAAAATTCGAAGATTGTACATTTTAATGGTTCGTTCAAGGAAATTCCAAAAGGGGGCGAAAAAAAATAGCTATCATATGGAATGACCCCCTTAACACTAAACGTATCAAGACATTGTATATGTAGGCTATCAAGTATTTTCCAAGACATCAATGTTTTGCCAAGGAAAAATCATATTTCCACAGAAAATATCGGGAAGCCCTGGAAATTTGAAAAATAACCGAATAACATCAATCGGGGCAAAGGGCTAAGTCTGAACTTCACTTGGAGCAGCCTCCTCCTACTTTTTTAATTGTTCAGCTGTCCAATCAAAAACCATTGGACGGTGGTCCAATTCACCGATCCGCAACACTGAGCAAAGGTATAAATTAGAGCCCCCTCTGATTCTTACCACAATATCAGAATTAGCAACAAAGAATTAATCAATAATTTGTAATTAATCAAATCTACATATAACAATGCTCCTATTGCAGCGATAACTAATACACCTGAAAGAACTGTAACTCTCATCTCCGTTCCTCAATCGTACAACAACTGCATCAATAACATTCAACTGGACGTCAAAATAACGAAAAAGTTATCCTAAACGTTCGTTACATCCATTTTACGTAACACTGTTCTTATCAGTGTTTACTCTCATTAAAATTCCTCCTAAAATTTTCTTCGCTCTGTCTCAATAACATCCAACCGAAGTCGTTTTTCTTCCTTTTAATTTTTTTAGCTTTAGCAGCTATGGTCATTTTACCTTATACCTGCTGTTTTACGTGTATTCCAAGCTATCAAAACTTATAATATACTTATTAATAATATAGATAAATATTACCAGAGCTTTTGTATTATTTAATCTGTAGACTACTAATTACAAGTTAGAATTTTTACCGCATTACCCACTTCAACCCCTGTTTCATGAGCCTCTTCTTTCCTTCTTTACATTTTCTCAGATTCAATTATTATAGTTATTTCATTTAAAATTTCCTGTTCTAGATAATTTCCAATCCTCCACAATATATTGAACAGTAGGAATCCACTGAGTTCGACTTTTTACCCCGTTGCAGCCCTTAACCCCTGCTTCATAAGCCTTATCTTTTTTAGCATCTTCTCGACTTCAGTTATTAGTAATAACCAGACTGCGGATTTTTATGCATTTATGACAAATTAAATGCGGCTAAAATATGCAAAAAGGACATAATATGAAAATATATCTAAAATATTCAAAGTATGGTATTTGTTGTAATATTTATTGAGTGCAATAAATCCCTAGATAGGTTTTCCTGTCTCACCTGCATTTGTGAAATTCGAAATTTGCATAAACATCCGCAGTCTAGTAATAACTTATTACAGTCATTTTATCTAGAACTTACCGTTATAGATGTTTCCGTAACAACCAATGCTCTGATATCATGAACAACAATAATAAAAAATTTCTAGCCATGACAAATGCCCTGAATTCAGACCTACTGATTGGCAAGTTCCAGCCGTTACCACCATACTCATCATATTCCACAATCGAAGTCTTTCTCCCTTGACTCTGGTGCAAAGAAAACATTTTCCTGTTGGAAAAAAGCATTCCTCTTTGTTGACTTTACCCGAGTTCTCTCCCGGGGTTGTCATCGGTTCAAAGAGTTTCGCAAATTGGCCTCGTCGATCTTAACTCCTTCTGGAACTCTTGGCGCGATATCAGAGGCCTTTGGGTGTTCCGTGTGCAATACGCCGTATCGTATCGAAAGTTCTTGCAAATTCAACAAGTGTGTGCGAAATTCGTGGGATGTGCGGGCGACAGTGTGCGTTTGCGTTGAGTTTCGTTGCGTGACTCATCGGACGCATGGAATCAAGCGAGATATTCGGTGCGTAGGCACTCGAATTGGAAAGGGAAGAAATGCGGGAGGCGTGATTCATTGGCTGTATAATCAAAAACTCCGAATAACCGGGGCAAATAAAAGTTTCTCCATGCGGAGAACATTTGACGTGCGTGAATGTTTCCGAATTTTTTTTTCTCCAGTTTGTCTTCTGGAGATAATTTGAAATTTTTTTGCTGTGATTTTTGTAAATTGTGTGTACAGAATTTTTCAGTCACTATGGGGTTTTTGATAGTATTTTTTAATACATTGAAACTCATAAGAAAGTACAAAGGGCCAATAGAAATTTTTCTGAATTTTTGGAGTCTGAAATGCAAAATGATTTTGAGCATTCTATTTTACTATATTTGCATAGAGCAGACATTTTACGTAAGATATTCTACATCCTGACACAAATTGGTTGGTTGAAATATTATTCATATCAACATTTTAATGAGAATTATAGTCATATTGTAAATGGGATGAAATATTCCATAGCAAACAATTTCTCGTTGCAAATCGTCCCAAAAATAAAATATGTGCAATTATTTATACCGCATACCATACACTTCAGAGCTTTATACCTACAAAATTATTGATATTAAAGTTAATAAACTATTGACGATAAGCTCTCCTTTAAACTTCATCGTAAAAAATTCAAAGTTGCCAGAAAGGGTAGATTTTATTCAGTCATTTATTAAAATATGAATATTATTAAAACTGGGAGCAATTTAACAATTATTATTCCGTACGAGATATCTCGCTTTCTTACGAAAGTCTTCATACATTTCGATATTACAGAATAGAGTTCAGTGCTGCTAAAGTTTTTTAAATTAAACAGCCGACCGTGATAGCGTTGAAGGACAGCCTTAAAAGCGTTCGAGAACATCCGCGAAATTTTATCTTAATGAAGGAGTACACATGTCGGTGTACTGTTTTACTTTAATGTATTCGGTGGATTGGAAATTACGTCTGCGCTATCAGCACAAGTGCATTTCAAACATATTTTCAACAATTCTATCCCTATTTCTAGGAATTTCTTGCACGCATAACATACCATTCACTGTTCACGAATTTTAACAGAATAATCATTTTTTCTATGCAATTATAAAATATTTACGCTCTTCGAAATAAAATTGCAGGAATAAATTAATCCCAACGGATTTCCCTTGAATGATGACTAGATTTAAAATAAAATTAAATCAACAACATTTCCACGTATTTTAATTCATAACTCAATGAAATGGGAACGGTGTAAAGTGTCGTTGGTGCAGTCAGCTTCAACGTCCATGAGACCAGGGCCATAACGTGTCCGCGGAACAGAGACGTTTCTCTTCAGTCTCAAAGGCGAAATATTAAAATATAAACGCGAACCAATCTCTCATGTACTGGCAGCAGGTCGAGTCGCGGTCGTTTTCTGGCTGCATTCGCGCACATTAATCGCCGTCAAAGCGGTCTTTGACGCAACGTGACGGTGCAACTCTCGTTGCACAGCCGTCATTCGTGCGGGCGAGCTCGTATATCCCAAAATATAGGTGTACTTAAGGTTGAGACCGAGTATACAAGGTATTTTATAACATGCAGTGCTGTCAATCGTGCAAAGAAGAATTTATTTATTTTATTTAATTACAATTATCAAAATTAGTCTAGCAATAAGTATATGGAGCGTTTCATGTGATAACCGTTGCTCATGCAAATGGCTATTTGCGCTGGAATATAAATGTGATTAAAGGTAATAGTAACAAATACACTGCGAATGTGTATGTAAATTTATACGCAGCTAACAAGTAGTTAACGATTAAAGAACTCTTTCTCTTACTAAACATTATAATGAACATCGTATCTGAGTTATCTGATGTATTGTTTTATATTAGAGGTATCGCAAAGTAACGTCGTTTCTCTACATATTTTGCACAAAATCAATTGATTTTTATCAGTTCGACATTGAAAATTTGCACCCTAGATAGAAAAAGGTTATTGATGACAAAGACAATTGCATCATTCTTTAAAAATAAAAACATGTTATAAATGTGTTTGCTTGAATTTAATTTAAAAAACGATATTACTTTCCGGCCCCCCTAATATTACACACATTTTGTGTATTTCAGCAATGTTAAATTTATCATACTCCCTCTCCTGCACCCTTAAAAAAACAATACACCCCAGCCCAAATGACCTTAACACAAAAGAAGAAACACAGCTAAACTTCTTCACATATTGCTTCCAACGACATTCCCAAAGTATCCCAGCAGATGATCATCCTCTCAATAAAACTACCCTCATCCACCATCTACGTTCATCCGCAACTAGTAAAAATTTTAATCATGTAATAAATAAATTTTCAAATGTCCCAATCGCACGTTATTCAACCTGAATTCGCGAAGAAGGGGGGCAAACGACCGAGGAATTCCCTGAAGAGAGCAAACTGCTCGACAGGTGTCGAGAAGGCGTTGCACGAGAGGATTCGTTCCACCTGCACCTTCCACGCTTCACCTTCAAGGTCCTCGGCTAGGCAACCTGGGATAGCTGCTCGTTCGTGCGATTTCGCCTAGCGCCAACGTAACAGGTAAACGGTAGCGCCGGTAATAGTGGAGTTTCGAAGGCACTTACGTAAGTGCACGCGCGCATGCAACGCGCCGTGAAAATTCGTTTTGTCTTTTCTACCGAACGGCGACCCTCGAGAGCAAATGCGAGGATGAAATCGAGGATAAAGGTTGATTCGTAGGAAATGAACAAAATTGGGTGCATCGTTGCATTTACTTTCGGTAAAAATGTCTTATGAACTGACAAGGAAAGATTCTAATCTGTACGTTAATGATTTTTATGAAATTTTAATATGATGGAGCTTTTGGAAAATATTTCACTGCTAATTTTTTATCGGGAATGGTCTATGTTAGGGGGATAAAAATCACCCTTAAACTTAAGATTGCGGAAGGTATTTTATCGAATCTTTGAGGCCATTAGAAATATGGAGATTTTTTGAAGAGTGAAAATGAACATCTCTTTGAACGGCGAGTACGAAGGTGTAAATGTATTTGAAAAACATCCGTTTGTTTAAATAATATATGGTTATTAATTTTTTCAGCCTAATCCACTTTCTCGGGTGTTTGTTTACAAAAGCTATTACATCATCGAAACAGTTTATGTCTTCGAATTGTAAATGTATAAAGTAGTATTTTTAAGGCGCGTTATATTTTTAACCGTGTTAAAACCTCGTGCATTTAAACAGTTCTGTATATCTTGGAGAAGATAGTTGGCAATGTATCAATGATAGTAATTCAATTGTTATAGCTCGTATGTTAGAAATGGAAACTTTGAGCACTCTGTTTTAAACAAATTTGAGAACCATTTACATAATATCTTTATATAAAAATATATTATTTTTAAAATTGACTAACGAACATCCATCTATAAGTTCTTTATTGCTCAGAAAATAATAAAAAGTAGCAGTTTGGCTTTAGGTAACATAACAAATGTTACATAGTGAAATAAGATATTATAGAAAACGATGCCAAGTAAAATTTGATATAAAAAATCGAACGTCGAGTTAGATTTATGAGTACTTGTCGAAGTTGATCCTTTTTCCCAGTCGAGACACGATGGCGGGCTCGACCTCTTAATAAGAGAATTCCTCAGAGAATAGGAATTCCACGGATATTCTCATTGTACACACTCGGCACGGTTCGGCCTGTGTGTCTCTCGGGTCACCTAGATTAGAATTTTTTAAATCGCATTTTGAGGACGTTTTGCGAGAGATTTCTCTGAATCATCCGTTTCTAGTTGGTATATTTATATTATATAAAATCAAAGAATTATCTAAAACTATATGCATAACTTTACATTATTAAATTACTTTGATTGCAATAATTTATAAGACAATCCATTATGGGTCCTTGTCGCTTTAAAGCAACGCGAAGTAAACACGTGCTTTTAATCTTCAAAATCGCATTTATAATTGTCGAAAGTCACAAGCATTGACTCTAGCATTTAAATCAAATTAAATTTTTACTAAATTGTTAATAAACATATTAGAGTCTCGCTCGTTTACAATCCATCTGAAACTACAGGCTCAAGTTGAGCTGCCCATTGTAGTTAAAGCTCAAAAACGCCAAAGCAAGAAAGAAGAAACTTAACCACTTAACGCTCAGGTTTTTTTCGAATCGACCGTCCAAAAACGCACAAGTTTTTTTTTGCCTGAATGCTTATCTTGTGCATATTACAAAATGTTTTTTGTACTCCTAGTGGCGAACGAATTATTTTTTTCGGAAAAATAACAAGTTTTTCATCATACCTGTTTATCTAAGGGAAATCCTTCTATAACTTATATAACCAAATAACATTAACAGCAACAATTAATTATAACAAGCAGAACACAAAAGTAATAATATAAGAAATAAACACACTATAAACTAAAAATCGTAAGACGAAAAAGATATTACAAGGATGACGTATACTGCACACTGATCGCTCAAAGACTGAAGAAACAGACAAAAGCTAACGGCAGAAGACGGAGAGATTATCTGTATTTATTCCTCCAATATACAATGTATAAAATTTTTGGAAATGTATACATTTCAGTGTAAGATGTCAAAGAACTGAGTTCTAAAATATCAGCGGCTAAGATAAACAAACCGCAGAGTGGCGGCCGTATCAGCTATGCCCGTGAACGTCACGGGCATGTACAAATTCGACCGTTCGGCGTGCCCGTGAACGTCACGGGCATGAGCGTTAAGTGGTTAAGAAGCAAGTGCTATGGTTAATATGGAAGTAGATATGAAACTATAACTCCCAATTGAAATAAACATAATAACTAAAACTAAAAAAAAAGAAACTTAAAAAGCAAGTGATTTGGCTGGTACGGAGACTCTACTGGCGTGATCTCATATGCCGCAACCGATTTACCGGCCGCCCATTACCTCCTCGCACCTAGTTTAAGAATCGCCCGCTAGACCTCGTATCTTTTCTCACAAGTACTCCATCGACTTCTCGTTTCTACATATACCGCCGATTGGCAGTACATATTATCCGAACCAGAGCACAGCGTCGAGGGCAGGTCCTATCCGGCGGTCAGCTATACTGATGGGATGATGTTCTACTAACAGAGATAAGAGATATAGGACGAAATTGAGAGTTTGCGTGTTTATGCATTTATATATCATATTATACTACCCACCTCACCCTTAAGAAGAGAAGGATTTTAACACATCCAAGGCACCACGAATGACATCACCACCACCACCACCCTCTCTCATCAACCTTTGTGGGTTAGGTTCCCCCGGGGAACAACCCAGTCAAGAAATTGTCATATGACATTTGACTCCAAACTCAAAAAATTCCTCCCCCCTTCATCACCCCTTGGGATAAATTCTTCCGAAATTATTAATCAGTGTTATCTATAACCTGGATCGTGAGGGGGGTTGTTGTTTCCCATCACTCACACTAAATCTATATGTTATCGAGGACACTTCACCTCGAGGTGAATGTGAAAACATCTCTGTCGAAATCGGAAAATGCAAAAAAAAGAAGAACACAGCTTTTTAGGTAGGATTCCCTCGAACTCCCCTCCAGTGTTTACTGGTGCTCCAAAAAAGGTCGAACCTTTTCAGTTTCCCCAGAATCCGGCAGAGGAGCCCCGCAATTTACCGAAGCGTGCCACAGAAGAATCGCGAAGAGAGAGAGAAAAGAGGACCATTTGAAGCCCGGAGTTTTCGCGCGTGAACCGATTCAGGCAGAGATGACGTGTCCGTAAACGTAGCACGGAACGTTCGACGACACGGACCCCGTGCTCCCTCTCCTAACCAACTCTCTTCTCCACGTTCGCTGTGCAGAAGTCGGAGGAAAAAAACAAAAGGAGAAAAAGGGTCAGAGGAGAAAAGGGGGTTGGAGAGCAACGAAATAAGAAGCAAGGAATATTACGGGAAGCAGAAATAGAGAGAGAAAGAGCGGAAGGAGGAAAAAATAGCTACAAAAATAGAGAGCGGGGGGGGGGGGGGAGGAAGGAGGAGAGAATAAATGCGGAAATAAAGAGAGGAGGGAGAGAGAGAAAGAAGGACAAATGTAACTACAGAATGGAGGGAGAGGAGGAGGAGGAGGGTGCGGCATTATTAGAAGGTGGGAAAGTATAAAGGTTAGTGGAATAACAAGAGAGCGAGTAGAAAAGAAAACTTAAAGCGATGAGAGAGGAGAGGGTAAGAAGCGAATGATGAAGGAGGAAGAAAGAAGCAGTGAAATAGAAACAAAGAATAAGGGAATGACCAAACAGGAGAAAGAGCTACGACAGAATGAAAGAGAGCTTGTAGGTACCAAACGGGGAGAAAAAAAGGGGGTGGTGGAATTGCGAGAGGAGATAAGTAAAAAAAAAGGAGCGGAATGAACGAGGAAAACGAGAGAAACGGGGAGAAACTTTAGCATGAAAGAGAAGAGAGGAAACGAGCGACAAAAATGGAGAAAGAGCAGCAACGACAGAATGAAAGAACCAGGGTCCAAGGCGGCGGAAGAAAAGGGGAGAGTGGAGTAGCCATGGGAAGGAGGAAAAAACAAACGAAACCCCAAAGAAACGAGGAAGACAGAAGAATGGAAGCAGGAGAGAGTAAGAGGGACTACAAAAATAAAGGTAAAGAGCATCGACAGAATGAAAAGACAAGGCGCTTCGAAGGTAACGAGAGAACGAGAGCGAGTAACCGTGAGAGGAAAGGAGGACGAAAGAACGAGGAAGAGAAACGGAGGAAAATGAAGGACGAAGAAGGACCGCGAGAGGGAGACTCCGGAGGGAAAGAGAGAATCGACCTAAGAGAGAAGAGTAGCCAGCGTACCAGGAGTGAGGAGAGGAAACGGGGAAAGGCCTCGACCGTTGATTGTCGAGACGACGTAAGCCGAGCCGAGTGGAGCGCGCACAAGTCGGGCAAGCCGTGCAGGCAAGCAAGTAACCGAGCAACCAGTCAGGCCAGAAGAACTCAAGCTCGTAGTCGCTCGGAGTTCCGGAGGAGCCGGACTGTTGTTCGCCCGAGACGGCGGGACATTCCACGAAATGCCCCACCGTTCTGCTCCTCCCTGTGTGCTACACTCTTCTCTTCCTCCTCTCAACCTCCCTCAATTCTGTCTTTGTCGTCATCCTCTCGCCTCTCGCTTTACGATGATCGGCACACGGAGTACTCCACGAGTCTAGCGATGGGAGTGATCCGATTTGTGCCTCTTGGATATGCTTGTTTTTATGATTGATACTTTGGCTCTGATCGTTTCGATGAACTTGATCTTTTGAATTTAGAATTGTTATTTATATGATGATAAGTTTTATAGGACTACGATAGAGAGGCGATAACAGAGAGTAACCTTTTTCTAATTTTTATTATACCGTAGCTATGTAGGTGGGATCGAAGTTTCGAGATTGTGATATACATGCCATTTAAGAAATGTTTGTTGGAGGGAATTCAAAGTCAGGCCCATTATTTACAAGCCGTGCCTCTATTCCCAGCAACTTAGCCGGATATGCATTCGTTGTTAGGTATTCCGATTTTGCAAGAATAGAGTTCTACGTTCGTTGAATAACACGATAAGTGTACAGCTCCTACAATTGTACAGGTAATCCGTGAACAATTTTGCATTTGTACGTGTTTCCACCTTGCACAAAGCATAAGAAAACGGATGCTATGAGTAATAACACTATTAATCCTTAACCCTCTACAATCTTTCGTTCAGCTTGATTGACCGCTTGAACATTGTGCCGGAGTCTGCAGTTAACCAGTTACAATATTTTTTTCAAATTCCAATCAATTGAGAAAGTCAAGCAGAAATCAATCGAACCAGAAACAATAATCTATTTCAGTAAGAGGAGAAGATACAAATCGACACTAGAACAAAAAAGGTATGCTCCTTATTCTCTATCCATGTTGTTTGAAGCCAACATCTGTATGTTAATTCTCATCCTTCCATCAATTCTCATCTCGTCGTTATAAAAACCATCAACGACCAACGATATCGAAGACAGGTGTAGAACGACCCAGACAATATAACAGCACGACGAGATCGGTCGAGAAATTAATCCCATTTAAGAAGGTCAACTCGATGGAAATCGATACCTTTCTCCAGCACTATCGGCCGCGAATCGATCCCATCGCTAGTCGAAGCGTGCACGATCCTCACGTCACATGGCAGTCGCTTACATGCGGATTCTCCGCACACTTGCACAGAGACGTTCGGCCGGTCGCGCCTCTCTCAGTGTTCTACTCTCCACAAACGGCGTGCCGCTCGTTGCTCCTTCAGCAGGGCCGTATCCATCTTGGTTTGTTAGCCGGAAATCGTCAAAGAATGAAATGTATTTGTAGTTACTCCATGGGTATGTTTTATTATTCTTTTTGCAATTGTCAACTCAACATGTAGGTAAAAAATGGGAAATTTGTAGGTTTAAAAATCCCTAATTTTATTATTTTCCTCAGATTATTTGTATATTTTTTTATAACATATTCATAATTCACGTTAGATATATGGATTTAATTATTCACTACTTTAATTCATGGGTTCCACAACTACGGTAACGTCGCCAAAGAACAAATTTTAGGAAGCATGAAATCCACTCATAATCAGAGTTTGTTAAAAGAACTTTCTCAGAGTTGAAGGTCCTCTGTTTCGGAGTCCTCGCCATAGCCATTCACATCTTCAAACATAAACTGCCCATGAATCATAGTGTTGATACAATCCCACGTATTCATAGTTTAGTTGTTTGTATTAGTAATTTCGGTCTTCATTAGTATGATTATTTCCTCAAGAACTATAGTCTAGGTTGCTTCTTCACCATTGAGATACGATATACATTTTACGTGGGTGAAATCTGACAATGGCGACTAGGAGGGGATTCTAGCTCCCACTATTTGGAAGTCTGAGGTTCCATTCCCATCACTAATACAGTCTCAAAGGACCCATTGTCCTAGGGGAGTTCCAGAGACTATCATATACAGATTATGGGAGACATTTTGCACTACTGATGAAGGGGAGATTGAAATTTGAATATACTAAAGTCTGTGAATTTATATGGGTTGCTCCTATGATATTTTCCATTTTATTGACATCGTGTCATTGTTTCTTTTGCAATCTTGAAAATTTCGGATTATAAAACATTTCATGAAAATCGGACAGAGATTTTAAAATAATAAATAAATACCTTTCAACAAGAGGGATGAAATGGCATAAGGATGATGGATTAAATAATTTTCGTACTGGAAGATACTCTTGAAATATCTACTGTACTACTTTTCTGTGAATTTGAGAAAATTCTATTAAAAAGTGGGACACCATCCAATTTAACTGCTTTCGCAGATTGATTGTTAACATTGGAAAATTGTTTGGTTCGCTTTGGAGGATTACAATGAAAATGGAAGTATAACGGGATTTGTACATACTATAATAATACTTAAAGAATACCACAGTAATCGTTATTATGAAAAGTAATTTATTTTGTTAATTTTATTTCTCTCCATCGAATACGCAAAACTTAAACAATTAACGATATCTAATTTTAAACCCAATAAATTGCATTGGTCCCGTGAAATTTAGAAGAATATCTATATATCTTTTCTCATATCTTTTCTCCCAATTAGCATCTCAATTATTCAAAGCAATCATTTCCCTTTTATTTTCTCACGAAGATTCTCACGAATGACATAGGTTTCCTAGTATAATTAAGACATCACAGATTGATTCCCGGAAGAATCTTTTAATCTCTCCGCCAGTGGCGAAAAAAACGCGATTCCGGAATAATTGCGCGGCTTACGTCCTGTAAAATCGGTTAACCAGAATTCACGTAAAGTTGCAATAAAAACGCATACCTGGGATGGAAGTTGCGATTATCTCTGCGACGACTTTGTCAAGAGATTAATCCTTTTCACTTGACAGATTGTTTTTACTTTAAGTTCTACGTAAGCAAGCTTAAAAAACATTAACTTTGATTTATCGGCGGAAAGAAAGTGAGAAAAAACTTGAAGATAAACGTGCAAACATATAAGGAAACAGAATTATGTGCGTCAACTGTACAATTAGCTCTCGGTACAAAATGATAACCTTACGAATGAGAATACTTCGATTTTGATTAAACTTTGGTGAATTGTAAAGTAATTTATGATAAAAATAACAGAATGACTTATATGTGCTTGCGTATACTTTAACCCCTTGGGCTACGACTTCTTTTGTGACTTCCATCGCAATGAGTCAGAGTTATATCGGGGATATTTTCAGTTTTATCGGTTTTACGAAATTTGCAAATTTCCTATTTCATTTATGTATTTTTATTTTCGAACCAGTAGACCACCCTAGAAGTTCCACATCCATTACATTACACTTTCTAATATGATTCTGTATTAAATTTTTCCAATATAAAAAAATTACAAATTCAATTGAATGTAGGGCGTAAAGTTTACTGCAACTGAATACGTTGAAATGATCAGGTTGCATGATAATTGTCACTTTAGATATGTCAGTGGTTAACTTACTCCGGTAGGAAGTACTTGATAAGAGGATTAAGATTATCCCTACTGTAACAAAATATTACAAGGGACCGGTCGACCTCCGTTGCAATTAGCAGTTAATATACTATCATTATGGTGGCTTATCGCTCAAGGACGATCGAGGTGGAGGGTATAATTAACGATTGTGCCATGCAGAAGTATAGACGAGGAGTATGTTCGTTTATCGATCGTACATCCGATACTCGACGTCATTATTATGGGGGCGAATCAGCAGGGTGAAACAATTCCAAACGCAACAAGTTACTTCATTTTATTCATTGATACTACGATCGAAGTTGTTAATTAACAGAGCAGTTTCTGTGATTTACGAGAATGAATATTAATTTATAGTCTGAGCGATGAGTAAAAAATGGAGAAAAATTCACATGTGTTGGATGAAAGAGACAATTATTTCTTTTTTGTTCACTCCGTGCAGCGTAGATGTAATTTCTGTTTGTGTTTGTGGTGAAATATGTTACGGAAGGAACGTAAGGGTAATTATCTTTTTTTAGACATTTTTTTACATGTAAATGTCGAATATTAATATTAATTGCCTTATGATTATCCGTTTTTGTGGCAGTGACACCTCTTCTGTTGGGATGAGTAAGCAGTTGCAAGAAATTTTAGAGGGGAAGTACCGGTGAAAAGATTAAAATATCGACGATTATGTAGAATAGTGATTTTTACTTTTTCTAAGTTGATTTATGCTTTTGTTCTTGGATGACGAGTTCTTCAGACGATTTCTGATTATCAGTCGTTTAATTATAAATGCAGCGAAATGTAAATATGGAATATGCAATATTGACACTTAGTATGTCTTTCCTGGAAGCTTCTAGTTATAATTCAAACAATTATAAATGTATGAATGTGCAAATAGAAAATATGTTGCGCAATAGTCATGAAATCGATTTCAGTTAAGTTTTAATGAATCAGAAAAATCTTTCAGACAGCAATACATACATCTTTTGTACAGAAATATTTCTTCTTCTCATATACTTTATTCAAAAAAAGAAAAATTTTCCAAAGATGACTGGGGATTTCAATTCTTCTCAATTGATTGCAAATCAGATCCTCTCCATTGTCATTCACCATAAAACTCACATTGTTCTAGTTACGTAAGCTATGACCCACTATTTTAGGTAGATTCTAATTCAAAGTAACCATAGCATGTTAATTAATAATTATGCAAACATTTCCAAGAGATAATAGAAGATTTGAACTTGGCTCCATCAAATAGGAATCCGAGCCTTTAACCTTTTACCCACCATAGCTCCAAAAATACTTTATTAATATTCATATCATATTAAAATAATTTGTATTATGAATATAATTATCAAAGGTGCATCGTCTCACATGGCATTGCACCGTTGCGTTAATATTTTTGCACGTAAAAATGGCACAGCATTGTTAAGCTCAACCGGCTAATTAGCACCGGGTACATAACACCCGCTTGTTTCTTTCTTGAGGGGCTATGAAGTAATTACTGCCGGCTAGATAATGAAAACAGGAATACAATTAATAACTCCGGAGTGTTAACGTGCTAGTACCTTTAACAAGCATCCTCTCGAAACATTTTCGTTCGTAGAATATTAATTTGTTTCGTCCGCGGATAAAATAATCTCAGAATTATGATCTTTCTCGGGTAATATAAAAATCTGTTCGGCTAATGAGCTTTTACTGCTAGATTTAATCGAGCCTGTTTGTAGTCGTCGGGTTTTGTTAATGTAATATCGTGTTAATCCATTTATTTTAACGTTTATCGTGCAGGGAATTATTTTGGGTATCGACTTTTAGATAAGAAAACCGAGAATTCGATATTAAAAGTACCTATGACCGTAGAAGTGATAAGAATTCGGATATAATTTAACAGTTTGATTGAATATAATTGACTCATTCGGTGTAGCTCATCGCTTTTATTGACGGAAGTTTTGTGTCACTTGTGCAACAAATTACTTTAAAATTGAAAACGTAATCGTATTGATCTACAATTTACATGTATTAAAGCTGTAATAATGGCTACTTTTAACATTATAATTTGTTAACTACACTTTATCAATTCTCTTTTAGAAACAGCATATGCGATTAATAGAATTATATAGGTATCACATTTCAAGGTATAAGTATTTGTTTATGCAATTTTCTTCTTTCCTTTATTAAAGCAGATAGAAGTTTTTATTCATTTGATATCCTTTTTTCTGAGTGGAAAAATTTGCATATATTAATTAATATGATCCAGCACATCAAGGAAAGAAAGAAATAATAAGTATAATATAATTATAACGCAATCTAACGAGTACAATTATAATAGAATTTGTTATGCAACATATATTACTCATAGCAAAACCAAAACAAAGTAAAATGGATCTATAGACTCGAATGCCTCTGCATTATGTAAAGTTACGTAATTTGAACTTTCGATTTGTGTATAGCATAAAAATGCGCTCAAAGTGTGCAGAAAGCTGTGTTATACTTAAAATAAAAATAGAGAGGAGAACTAGAACCATTGATACACTTCTTTTTATAAACGTTCGTACAAAGTTCACGAGGAGAGGCAAATAAACTTAACATCCATTGGACAGTTATTGCCGAGTCAACAAAGAAAAGGGTTGATACAAACAGAATTGCTCGTTGTTCAGCATATTTTTCGGATATTTTAGTAAATGTAAAATTTCACTCCCTCCATTCTTTATGTGATATATATTACAGATTTTATTTTCTAAATTACTGTTTGAAATTCAAATTTCTGTTAATCTACGATGAATATATCGAACAACGAGAAATTGAAATTGCACTTAAGGTGTTGCTTGCATTTATCCCATCACAAATTAACCCTCTATGTGCCCCTATAACTTTGAGGTAATGCAAGACACATCTACGCCTCTATTCTTTAAACACAAATTTAAAAATTTCCCAAATATTCTAATTTAATTCGTGAAAATCATGAAGTTCTTTGCAATTCAAGGTTTAAAAATCAGGTTTAATCCATCACTTACCATTGGATCTTTTTCATTTTCTAATTGCGCTATCGTGAAACTGATCTTCAAATACCCCAAAAAATTCGAACTCTAAATATTTAAAATAATCCACGTTACAAAAATTTCAAGACATTTGCGAATAACCATGCACCTACAATGCACCTTTAAAACTTACTAATTCTTTCCTTTCCAAAACCCCATAGATCCCCAACAAACTGCACCGTTCCAACACCAAGAAATTCATAAACGCTCACAAAATACTTTCAACCCCTCAAATGAAATTTCAATAAGACCAGCATTGCTTCAATCACCCCAGAATTCTCGTTTCCACAAAATTTCAATGATAATTTACCAATTCAAGATCTCCCCTCGCATCTCATCGCCGTAACATCCTCGACGTTACATCGGAAGACATCTCTCAATCACATCTCTTTCTTAAAAATAACACCAGCCGGAGTGACCGCTCCTCCGTATTTCCTCTTCACTTTCTTGATTAGTATTTTCTTCCGATCGTCTCCCCGAAGAAGCCGCTCCTCCACCGTCGAGGTCAATTCCCTGAAGGCCGTCCTTCCGGGACTGGCAGACGCGTGAGAAGAAGGCTGTATGTATCTGCCAGATAGCAGCGTCTCCCTGCACACAGACCTTCTGAAGGAGAGAATGAAAGGGACTGAATGCCAGAGAGAAAGATAGATGAAGAGGAAGCAAGAAACATTGAGAGGGTAAAAGAGAAAGAGAAAGAGAACTGGCAGGATGAAACATAGCGGAGGCGACACCGAAGAAGACTGCGTCTGCCCTTGGATTCTACCGATCCGGAATAGATAAGGTAGATTATCACGAGGGATTCCTGGTTGTCTGCTGCTCTCTCTCTCCCTGTTGTCATATCTCTGCTCATAGCTGAGAATTTGGGCGTGTCGCCAGAAACTGTAAATATCGTGGAGAATTTTTTCCATTGGCTCTTGGTTGCATTGATTTCAGAATGAGGATAATTAGAGGGGTAACTGTGGTATCGATCATTGTCCATCACTGATTCCAAGCCTTTTCATTGTGGATCTAACTGTAGACGGTGGGAAAAAGTTGGGTCGAGTTGCATTAAAACTAGAATTACCGGCGTCAAATCCAACATATTTTAATAAATTAAATAAGTACTTTAAAAAAGGGGGAATCAAGCGGCAGAAAAATTTAATCGATTGGGTGATTTATGTTTATTGATATAGATGTAGAATATTTATTCTACGACTCTTATATAAACTTGGAGAATTTTTTGAAAAAATTGTGTACCAGTCATTTTGACTGGTCTGGTAGTTCTAGTGTGAAATAAATTAAAATCGGTCGTGGGGTGGGTGTGAATCGGCAAATGTGATTTACATTTGCAACGGTGATAGGGAAGTAGGTATAGTAATTTCTTGCGTTTATTGGAGAGTTTTTAATTAGATTGTTTATTTTCCTAACTCCACTTAGACCAACCCTTGCAACTGAAACGTACCTTTTCATACAAAAGTTCAAAAACTCATGAGCATTTTATGAATGCAGTTTTCCATGGACAAAATACAAATGCACATCGTGAAAGAATGAAATACGACATCATCCTCGATAAAATTTTATTATTTATTCCTAGCCAGGTCAACGTCATTCAAAAACAAAACCACCAACGTGATCATCGTCAGAAAATCCCTCTGACGTAAGAGGAATCAGTTAGATCGGGTGTTTCCTCACTTTTTCATTACAAGGCCACGGTTAAAAGCCTCGTTATCGTCTTGGAATATGAGACGCGAACGAGAGAGTACATGGGAGAGTACGTCCCTGAGGACTCTAGCAGGGTATAGCAGACTTTGTCTCTCTGGCAAGTTCGGTTTTCTTGCACCGAGTTGGCGTTAAAGGCCGTCCACACCAGGATGGAACAGTAAGGGCGGTCTCGCTTCCTTGATGCGAATCATACCGACTCCGTTCATGCTCGGCTAGGTGGGGGAACCGGTTATGACGTCAACCTGCAGACACAGAAAAGGTCTGATGGAATTTCGGGTTCATACTGTGCTTTGCTTTTGAATTTTTTATTAGTGGACACCAGCTTCATTCTTGCGGTTTGATATCGAAGAATTCCTTTGGTTAGTCTTTTGATTTATAGCTACGAGATCGTGGAAAATCGCTGTGGGATGTGTAGTGATATGACGTTAAAGGTTGAAACCTTGAATTAGTAGGTCTAAGAAGGGAATATTCCGAGGTGTTAATCACTGATTTTGATGAAATTATAATTTAGGTCTCGTAAGCCAGGTTAAAGGGGTGAGAACCACCCTCCAAGTTAAGTAAAAGAGTTAGGACTTAAACTGACATACTTCCTGGATCTAACGTATGTTTCAATTGGATATAGCCTATCGCTTCTAGCTTAACACTAGGTTTACGGAAGCCTATCTTTTTAAAAATTCCTTCCAAACTCATAGAGATAGTGCTACAGTAGATATTTCTATTAATATACAAATTACTTAACTGATCATCTTCTTTGATGCCCGATCTCTCTATTTCCAAAGTCCTTATTTTATATTTTATTTAACAGATTGCATGTCCATAAATCTAATGTCAAAGCTGATACTCCTGTACGCCACTGTTGAAAATCTATCAAATTAAGAAAAATACGGGAAGAAAAAAAAGTTAAAAGTAATAGAACTTAAACCGTCTTAAATTCTGTGTCAAACTAACGTCACACTCTATTCGTAGTGACTTTCAGTTGATATAATTTCTCTTACTTGTCGAAACGATGTGGAATTAATTAAAAGATATGAAGAAAATTCAAATAAAAAGTAAAAGGACTTAAACCGTTTCGCATCCTGTATCAAACTGACGTTCCAGCTGGCCACAGTCTGTGAAAAAGGTCGAAGTAGGTAGACCCTTACTATTTGGCCGTGGTCCACACGATCTCCGTCTCTTGCATGCCTCGTTCCTACGCGAACTCTCCTCGGAAAGGTAGGATGGAACGTGTAGACGACAAAACGGTTTGTGTAAACCGGGAGAGTGAGAGAGGCTTGCGAGATTTCTGGTTTTGCTCGAAGGAAATAGCACGAACGGGAGGAAGGTTTCTGGCGGTTACTCGAATGCCAGTTTGCTCGTTTCTTTCATTGGCTACGACTGAATTGCGACAGAGTTTTAAAGGACGTTTTTCTGGGAGGAATCAGCGTTTCTTGGGAACAGTGTAACTGGGGAAGAATGAACGCTGGTGGAACAGATGGCCGGAGATGTTCTCCGTATGTGAACGAAATGCTTCCTTAGTAGATTTATTATTTCAATAATTCCCAAATGAATACTTCAGATAAGAAATAATTTTTCATCAGCCTTTGATATATTCAAATTGGCTAAAATCATGCTGTATGTTGTTTCAAGTGAGACAGAATGCATGAGCGTGAATGGGAATGAAAGGAAACTTTGTCTTTGAGAGGACAGATGACGGGGGTGATTTTGGGACAGTGAGGATAGAGTTCATGAAGAAGAATGTCAGTCATTTTTACGGTGAAAGAGCAAAGTCAGTGTCGTTAATGATGAAGTAAGTTATTTTTCCTGTTTTAGTTTTGTTTTCAAAAATTGATAGACTTAAAATAATTGTTGTAGCAATTGGGAACTGTGCGGTGATTGGATTCGTTGAAATTCTCCAATCGGGAGTATCGAATTCCTCATTAGTGGTTGTGTAATTTTAATGGGTAATGAAAAGATTGAAGTACAGTATTGTTAGCAATGGATAACTGTTTAATTGATAATTTTTATTTAAAATAAAATGTTACAGTGTAATGGAGCAGGGTAAAAACGTGGCTGAAGAACATTTATCATTAACAATGAAATGTGAGAAGCTATTTTTTCTTATTTTGAATTCCGTTTATTGTATTTACCCATTACAGATTTTAATTCCAAAAAACACAATTTTTACTCCGATTCACATACTCACTCCAAAACATAAATCAAATTTCCTCTTGAAAACTAAAATACCCACACACCCATACCGTTCCAATTTTCCTTCTCCGAACTCAACAAACTTATTTTTCAATCAGAAATAAGAAAAAACTCTCAAAAATATAAATTCATCAACATACTACAAAAGTCACTCCAAACCTACAAACTGTCTCCTCGTCATTCACTAAACTCGAAAGAAAACTACCCTCTCGTTCAATCTCACAACACTAGCCACAAAGATTAAAAAAAAACTATCACTTAGTCACAACGGTCTTCCACCTATAACAATTTATCCCTCCAAAAGACATTTCCAAATCTACCTCTACACTTTCCTCCCATTTCTCCTCATAAAGCATGTCAAAAGGCAAAACTTGACATAAAGTCCACCTTCCTCCGCAGCATCAAAACTAAAAGCGTGCCAAGAATCATTCTCGAAATCCCAACTGTGTGGACGTGCCTTTACGGTCTCGCAGTGTCGAATCACCCCCTCTTATTTCCTCGGTGGATCCCCCACTCCCTTTAGTTGGCGTCCATCCCTTCGGTGGCTCGGGAGCGCGCGTTCGATACACGGAATCGCCTCGTGGTTCTCGGAAGGCAGTAGACTGTCGTCAGCCACGCCAGACGGCGCACCGCTCGCGCGCTCACTGCTCTCTCGTCGGAGTACTCGCCCACTGGTTCACCCACGGTTACTGCTACCTCGCTCTTGCAACCTCTCTCTCTCCGGCTGCTGGCAGCGGCACACTCGGCTTAGCGGGCCGCCAGTTACGCAACAATAACAACGCCGTCAGGAGGTGTAGCATGCGCGTGCTGTGCCACCTATACGCCGACGAACGACCCTGGAACGACGAGCTACCGATTCGTCGTCGTCGCCGCTGCTACTGCTTCTACCGTTACTGTTGGTGCGGTGATCACTTGTTGAAAACCCGGTAGGAAAGCGCGCATCCGCTTCGTCGTTAGAGAGCCAATACGATTTCCTTCCTGCGGTGGGAAAAAAAAGGTGCTGGTAGTGGTGGTAGAGTGGTAGTGGTGGTGGTAGTAGTGGTGATCAAGGAGGAGCGTGGAAAGTGCGTGGTACCGTCGCATTGGAATTATGTTGCAGGAAGAGTGATGAGTAGTAACGGAATAGGTACGCTGGAAAGCGGTTTGAGTCTGTGCCGCGCAAGTGGCGCGGATCGAACGCTCGATACGCGACACGCGCTTCGTGATCCTACCGTAAGGAGGATCGGATCGATCCCACGTCGATTCAGTCGAGAATGAGTGAATGAGAAACGTCGCCAGTGACGGCGTATCACGGTTCTTCGCCAGTGTCTTGATACGTCGGTTGTCGATTGAGAAATCATCGGAACGTAGAGGTGGGACAGTTGAACGGGGAAGATACTTGGATACTAAAAGTGAAATACCAATAGAAAGAACGAGAATTGTAAAGTCTTATGTTACGGATATCTCGAGGATCAAGATTCACAGTGACACGGAAGAGGAAGGAAACGATAGGATTAAGAACGGAGAATCCAACGTTGGGAACCACTGTATATACGTTCGACAGAAATACGCGAAGAAGTGGTGCGCGAAATACGTCGCGATTAGGCGCCAATGACGTCAGGCTAGAGTCGAGGAGCCGCGTAAGTCGCAAAGGGAATTCGTTCGTAGAGTTTGCGGTGCGTTTACCGACACGGTGCCGTCGATGTGTTCGTGGTGTTACTGCTGGCGGTAGTAATCGTAGTAGTAATACAACGGCGGTATCTCCAGTCGAGTAGTATTGGTAATACCGAACAGTGTAGTGGTCTCTCGGTATCGGTGTGCCGCCTCTGAACGAAGTAGTGGGGCCAAAGGAGAACCCGTGTGGAATTGCTGCGTGGTCCGTCGTGGTAGCCAATTATATTTTCTACGTGTGTGCTTCGCGGGCAATGACTAACTGCTCGCCGTTAAGTGTGTTAGTAGGAGATATCGTCGACGGACCCGTTTCTGCGTTGGTGTTGCCGTCTACGTCAGCACCGGTCGGACGGGATTTGCATAGCAAACAGATTGACGCGCTCGTAAGTGGATAACGAGAGAGGAGACGCGCGGCTGTGTCCCACCGCGTACCAAAGAGAAAAAGATAGCGCGTGTGTACGTCCGTGTTGCCTGTGCGCTCGTGAGTTTAAGAGAGAGAGAGAGAGAGAGAGAGCAAAATCGTGAAGAGGGAGAGAGAGAGAAAGAGCGAGGAGAGCCAAGAGACACAGACGACGGGGCAAGTGTGGAGCTTAAAATAGAAGAGTGACTTCGGCTTAAGTACGCGCCAGAGGGACGGGCAAATAAAGAGTAACCGGAGAGGGTGTCTCCTTCCCGATTTCTTTCCGACACAATCATCGGTGCTTCTTCTGTGATACATTTCTACATCCGGGAGTATCGTGCTCGTGATCTTCCATAAAAGAAAGAAGACAAACAACGAAAGGGTTAAAGAGAAGGAAAAATAGTGAAAGAGTGAAACGACGAATGAAAACGGGTCCCGAAAGGACGAGGATCGGTTATCGCGTCGGAGAGACCGGTAGTAGTGAGTGTTCTGTGATAACGTAGTGCAAGACGAGGGGTGGAAGCCAAGAGCGATTCTCCACCCGCCCACCTGCAAGCCTGTGACATCTTTCGACCTCCGTGTAGACGGATTATCGTAACAGAGAAACTGGAGGCGTCTGCATCTCGGTCTCTCCTACGATGGATCGTGACTCGTGTTCGTATTCCTGCGGAGGCTGCGAGAGGACCGAGGGCCGAGCTATGCCGATGGAGTAACAAGTGAGCGGCGAAGCGGCGTTGCCATGACGACAGGTGAACCATGAACTACCCCCCTCTATCTTTCTCTCTTCTTTCCAACCGTCTTTTTCTCTGTCTCCCTCTTTTTCCGCCTTTCTCACCGTACCTTTCTTTCTCTCTTCGACCGACTCTCCACGTTGTCCCTCTTTTCTTCTCTGACCCCGTAGACTCGCGAGATACGGCGCGACAACAGTGTCGTCCGTCTTTTACCTTCCCTCCATAAACCGCATTTATCTACCTGTCTCCGCTTCGCGGCCTTTCTTCCCCTTCCAACTTTCTCCCTCCTCTCTCTTTTCTCGCTTCGTCTCAGTCATTCGTTTTCTATCTTCGTCACACGTTCTCCGTCTCTTTCTCCACGGTATATGCGTTTCTTTTCTTCGATGGTCTTCCCTCGCGCGCATTCCCCTACTACTTCGCTCCGGGGAGTCGTGTAATCTCCCCGTGCTCTCTCGTACTCCTTTGCGATTGGCAGGCTATTGGTGAACGCCGTTTCAGCATGCCTAACGCGTAGGCCGCGCAATATTCCAAGTACGCTTGGCTATTTTCATGCTACGCCAGAAAGACACCTAGCGACGCGCCACGCTTATAGGTGATACGAACGGACTGATCTATGAGGTCCGTATAAAGCCGGAATCGAACGATCGAAATGTCAGTTGAGTCGAGGAGAAAGATCCTCGGAATTCCATGTTGATTTGTCGGGGCCCACCGCAGATACGCGTAACGGAACTACTATCGGGCCCGCCGAATGAAGTCAACCTGAGTTGTTGATTTTTCTTCTGACAAATGAGCCACCCGACGTATGGGGAGAGAAACAACTAATCCCTCCCTCTTCGTTCCCCTTCCCTCGATTTTCTATTTTCGCTTCACTGAAATTTTCAACTTCTAGTTAAGTTTCGCGGCTCTCTCTCATTCGCCGGAGTTCAAATTTCAAGGGCCCATAAGGAAGGGGAGGGGGGTAGAGGGTGCTTGCGAAGACAGAGGGTCTTCTCTCCCTTCTCTCTCCCCCCATCATAACATAAATCCATGTGACTTCATTGCTTTAAACGGGGGCCTTAAACCCAACCTGCACCAGAGCCTGTGCCCATGCAGCTTTAGAGCTGTGGTCAGATACGTTCTTTTTGGCGAACCCGAAAGCCACATGGAAAACTCCGCAAGGCGTGTGCAGAGGGGAGAATTTTCCTCAGGGGCCCATTTTTCAGTTTGTGTACTGGGACTTTTTTGATCCCATCATTCATATTTCTCATTCGCCAAGATTTCAATGGCCAATATGGTGGAAATAAAGGCGAGGGGTAACCCTCAGCAAAGTGTGAGTTCATCATAAAGGTTGGCCGGGAGAAATTATAACTTTGTGATTTTTTTCGCATAGTTCGTTAACCTTATAGTTTTAAAAACTCTGAGCGATTTCCCTCCGTCCGTAGAGCTGGCGCCTGTGTACGTTTTTTAAAAACCACGCTGTGAGAAAACCACCAGTGATTGGGGGGTGGGGGGCGACAACCAGTGACAAGCGCGACCGCTGTTAAAGAATTTGCAGAAGTATCGAAGAAAGACAAAACCACCCCCTCTTGTTGTCCGGAGCGGCGATTAATTCTTTCGTTCATAGGAAAGGGGTAAGAGAGGCTCTCTTCTGGTTTTAGCGCGCTTACGATGGCGATGCCTCTCTTTTCTCCCCTCTCGTCCTGGACTTGTCCCGGTAGGAATGACCAACACAGTGCTATCCTAGACGCTGTGCCTCGAGATGATGAGTATCTGCCGGTTTGTTGTATATATAGAAACGAGGCGTCGGAAGACAACCTGCGAGAAAGAGACGCGTAGTCTAGCGGCCGATCCTTAAACTAAACGTGCGGAGATAATAGCGACCAGTAGATCTGTGCAGCGTACGAGAGCGTCTCGTTACAAATTCGATGTAATTTCATATTACATTAAAACTATAGTATTTATAAATTTGCTAATACATTTAAACTTTAAATATCGATATTAAAAAGGCCAAGGCCTGCTAACTATATATCTATTTGTGTCTTTAAGCTTGCAGCTTTACAAAGATGTGATTTTAATAGAAAAAATTGTACTTCAATAATTAGCAAAATACGGGTGACGTTTAATGCGTTAAAGATGATTTATTTCGATATCGCATAATGAGTTTGGAAATGAATGATCGTATATTTTGTAGATTTATAGGTTATCTGCGGAAACGCTTCGTGTTTTGTGATCCGATGGTTGTCCGTGAATCATGGAATATTCCGTTCTTTCAACTTTAGCACTTACGGAATGATAATGCATTTTGTTGGACGTTTAACTGACGTAATTGTTTACTGACGTTGCTGAGCAATGTACTTTCCTTAGTACGAGTGACATTCGTTAACATAGTCCTTGAGAAACTTACAATTAGACCGGGATCAATTTCTTGACGATTGTCGATGTGAGAGACGCGCAGTAATTCGTCACAAGAAAAATAGTGTAATTAAGTGCAACGTACTAATTTACGTAGATAACTTTGACGTACATTCTTGAACGTGGAATATCCGCAATTTTTTCTCTGCATTCCATTTTTTGTCCTCTTAAAGTGCATCATAGAATTGTGTAGATGTGAAAGAAAACAAAGTTGGTATCATACATAAACAAATGTCGTTTCTTAGCATTGCAAACAAATTAACATTAGAACTACCAGATCTGTCAAAATTGGCTGCTACCCACTTTTTCTAAAAATCATTCAAGTTTATTGAACAGTCAGATATTTTACATCGACCTGAATTGATCATTTTTTCCACCTCTTGATTCCTGTATTTTCAAAGTACTTTAATATATTGTAATATAATAGATGTAATACCAATAGTTCTAGGGCCAATTCATTTTTACTGAAATTTCATTAGCTTTTGATAGTATTACGAAAGATTGAATTCTTACTTTGGATTGAAGAAAATGTAAATGCAAGGAAGAGATGATTCATTATTATGGTTAATAATAGTTTTGAATTACAATTTTCAGTCTATTTTCTGGAATAATGAAGGACTTTACAATGTTTATTTTTATCAAAGACACGTTTGCAGTTCATTAAAATACTTCTATCAATGGTAAATGTTAATCAGCATAAATTTTCCTTGGTTAGTGCTCCGAAATGGAGTTTTCTTAACTGAACTCCGTGAGATAATTATAGAGTATTAGTCACTTTTCAAATAAAACCATAAAATTGCATCAGAGCGAGTTACGCATAAACGTAAAATTTATTTTTAACTTCAAACATGGTACCACCGCGTACTAACTCAGTTTCACATTTTTCTCCAAACTCCAGAAACTTTGCGCTTTAATATCGGTATCTTTAACACATCCAATTTTAATTTCGCAAATAAATCTTTCAATATTCAAATCTGAAATCTTTAGACTTTAAAAACTCAAACTCTGAAATCTTTCAATTTCGAAAATTAAAACTTTCCTATTTTTCAAACTCAGAAACTTAAACGCTGGAATCTTTCGACCTGAAAAACTGAAGCCCTGAAATCTTTTAACATTAAAATCTGAACCTTGAAATCTTTCTACCTCGGAAATTAGGCCTCTGAAATCTTTCAATTTTGAAACATCAGACACTGATTTATCATCTTATGTTTTCTTAACGCATAATGATTTAAGAAACACTTCAAAAAGTATAGAATTGAAGGAACTATGAGGTCTGTTGCAATTACAATAGAACGATTTCTCAGATCTCTTCCTTGCTGTGAGCATTTACGTAACCGTCGGTGTCTGCAGGGTCACTCGTAAATTTGGAGCACGTTCTTCAGAATGAATGTCCTACTCGTCTTTCCTCCTCGTAGCGCCGGTACGTGCGAAACTCTCGATTCGCCGAGATTGCGAAAAAGTTCCCTCTTATCTTATCACCGGCGCTGTATTCGCGACAGATTGATTCGCGGCTCAATTACGATTTCGAGCTTAATATCGAAATTTTTCGACGAATTTCGCGGCGGAGACTCTCCGTTATCGTTGCTCGTTCGTTGCAAAAGATTGTTTTCGAACGTTCTGACGGTTTTGAAATTTTTCTTGTTATTATTTGCTTTAATATAGACATTTTCAAGAACGTATTCATAAGCGATTACTTACACGATGACAATAACTCCACATTTGCATATAGTATACATCAAATTAATTGCGTATAACAAATAAATTAATTAACTTTATAGATCTTGAGTTTTTCGCAACAACGAAAGATTTGTTATGGCTTAAAAATAAACCCAATTTTGAAACTAAACACTACAAGGATTTTTGAGGATCTTTTTAACATTAGACTCATTTGTATAATCAAAATCTAAAACCAGAGTTGATGGATGACAATATAATACATTATAATAGCTCTAGAACATCAATTTAATTTAAATCCTAGATAGCACTCGCATTGAAAAATTTCGGATTATTATTTTCATCGACGTTGACTTCATCAAATACGACTATTTCAACATTGAAAAATTTTTGAAAATAATTGGGAACCAGTCATTGTGACTGGCCAGTTCTACTATTAATACAGTAACAGTATTATGTTTCGATCAAAAAATCAAAATTAATCCATATTCAGTGTTGAAACGAAGAAAAAAACTGAAGTGAAATGTGAAGCACCTGAGATTTAATGATTAAATATATAATTACACCCAAGCGTTCAAAATGTTAAAATAAATATTTTTATCCATAAAACCACTTCTTTATATCAAATAATCTCAATTTCTTTTCTCTTACAATAAATACTCAAATTAAATTCCGATCTAAAGATTCGGCAAGAAAAATTCTACCGTCCGATAAGGATTAATTAAAAGGCTTACAAGTTTAAGCATATAAGAATCGAGGAACAGCATCATTCACAAATTTCAAGAACTTTCTGAGAAAAATTCAATACAAGTCATGGCTCACTACCTTAGGTAGATTTACTGCTAGCCAACGTATCGTTCGTTAACCATCAAGGAATGTCTCGATAAATCGTGCGACATACCTCGCACTCCTTTTTTTCTCTCGTTACCCGCCGTTCTGTGAAAGGAATTCGATTTATTTGTCCCGATAATCGCTGCCAGTTACACGAAATCAAGCCGATTCGCTTTAACCATTATCGGCTTCCGAAGAATTCGCGTCTTCTTCGCCGATCGGTGCCACGCCACGCGCCTCTTCGAGAGGACTTCGAAGGAAAGAATTCGTAGACGTCGAACGATCGTTGTCTACGGGAACATTGACCCAGATACGTATTCTACGATGATAGTTTTACGTGTCATCGATGTTTACGAATTTCGACGTTCTTCCGCTTCGAGTCTGATTTGCAGCTTGGATTCGAAAGGCACTGATAAATATTCCGGATTTTATCGCGTGGAAATGATCTCTTTCGTGGAATCGAAGAGTGTATTCTTTGAGAAACGAGATGTGTTCTTAATTCAGTGGTTTTACGAGTTTCTTCTTATTTGATTTCTTTTTTAGGAACTGATGAATGAAATGGATACTTTACAATCCACATTTATGTGCATTCGTTAATCATTTTATATAGATTGTTGTATCTACATTTTTTTTATGTTGATTGAAAAATGCACGGATTTTAAATGTATCTTATTATTGAAGGGAATCGAATGTTATTTAAGAGATGTGAATAATTTTTTCGCAATTATTTTATTTTTTGTTTTGCATATGATGTGGATTTTTTTGAGGTGGTAGTAAGTTCTTTATCTTGAAAGGACTGGTTTGGTTCAACTTTTTACCGAGTATGGTAGGATTGAGAGAGGTCTTTGATGAAAGTTTTAACGCTGAATTAGTCGCGACCAATTTATGGGACATTTATTTATTGTAATTACTCCAAATTCTTAGATATTAAGAATACTACTGTCGTTAGACTTACGAAAGCCATCAAGTCGATGGGTTTTTACCTATTTTTTTTACACATTTTTAAAATAAGTAAACTTGCAAGTCGCAGATATTCTAGTTGAAACTTTCCAAGTGAAATATCCGCGATTTCAGCACAGCATTTCGCTCGTATCACATCCAGCTTCATCAAGGTCAAAGTAGACGTTGTCGATCGATCCAAACTCTAGATGCGAACTTTACACGGAATTGTTGCTGTGCCCAATACAGAATTGCAAATGTAGGACGAAATGACTCCATTTGCCGAAGAAAAAATTGAGGAAAGATACAAAATAAAAAGTACAAACGATGAAAACTGAGATTAAATCTCTGAGATGAAATTTCTGACTAAAAAGTGACTTCTAACAATAGTTCACATATCGTTAATTTTGAAACTCGTTTATTCTTACGTATTATAGGTATTATAACCCATAAATATCCCATGGGTTTCATAATAATACGGAGTTTGCACAAAAGGGAGACTCTACGATGAAATAGTCGTATTTGCTAATGTCGAAAGTACTGAAAGCCATAATCAGAAATTTCGCAATGCAGGTATTATTGAGGATCCGAATTAAATGGACGTTTCAATGACTATTATATTATAAATTCTATTCATTAACTCAAGTTTTAGGCGTTGATCCCACAAAACAGACTGATCACTATCGCCCATTGAATTTAACAAGCATTGAAATTATGTTTCCTTTAACACTCCATCTTTGAAATCAAAATATAGGGGAGGGTGGGGCAAAGTGGGCCCCTTAAAATTTTGAAACCCAAAAGAATAAAGATATGACTATTTTTTGCTGAAGGGGCCCACTTTGCCCCACCCTCCCCTAGATAAATTCGGACGCTAATTCGAATTTCACCAATACAATATAATTTTATTTCATTGCCATTTGTAATAATCAATTAATAGACTATCCATCAATAAGCATTGTCAAACGACACGTCTATTAATACAGTTTCGATAAATGAACTGTTCAAACTGTAATAATTACTATATGCAGAAATGTCCAAAGTCTTAGTTAACAACCACGAATAAGAATTCCCTCATTAACATCTTCATAGAATCTGCCGTATCTTCATAGACCAGAACCAAGCTAAAGTTACGATCTTAACAAAATTACTGTAATAAAATTAAAGCCACAAACATCAAGCCATTCACTAAGAAAAGGAGTAATAGAATGTGGTAAAAAAGTAGTCAGTAAAAAGTCCAGCAAACCTTTCAGGAACACCTACAATCTCAAAGAGAAGTATAAGGTATGTTGAGTACCGAAATAAAAACGCGACAACCGTACGCAGCCGAATAAGAAGTTAAATAAGACCCCTGTTGAACCATCGCCAGTTGAAACGCGTCAAACTTCAATGAAGCTGGTTTGACGAGGGAGAGCACAATCGAATTTACTTTATCTGCTGTCCGAATTTACTTTAACAGCCTGCCGGGACACCCCCGATCGTAAATCCCGAGAACTTCATTACGCTCGTTCAGCGATACCATAAAGCGGTTACGGCCTTGTAATAAGCTTAAAAGGATCGAATGCGCTCGCTTTTCTCGCCGGAACTACTTTCGATCTTGCAACTTAGCCACAGCCTCGCCAGAGACCAACTCTTGCGATTCTCATTTCTCTTATCATTAGTTTACGTGGGAAATTCAAACGCTATGTAACAATTCAACGATGGTTTCACGCTCTTTTTGTACTTCACTGTATTTTTGCCAGGATTATTATTTTTTATCGCAGTATGGTTTCACCCCGCCCGAATTTTCTGTAGTATTTGAAGGACAGTTTCCCCGATAGCACAATTAGAAAATGATAAAAATGCAATGTTGAATGATGGATTAAACCTGATTTTTAAACTTTCAATTGTGCAGAATATAATGATTTTCGTGAGCTAAATTATAACATTTGACAAAGTTAAAAATTTGAGTTTGAAGAATAGAAACTTAGGTCTTGAATAACTTCGAATTTATAGGAGCCCATAAAGAGTTAATTAGAGACGTGAAACATTTTTATTGTATTATTGTAGAAACAATTATGTGGATATAATTAATTGTTTCTACTTTTAACACGTATGAAGCTCAGGCTATCCAGAAGAACTTTACAAAAACACTATGGTGTATTCTTTTTTCCCATGTAGGATTCCTTATTCCACGTTTACATTACAGAAATGTTCGCGACTCGTACCTTTGCACAATACCGCCTTCATATTACTGTTCGTAAAGACTGTTCGCTTTCAACGTAAACGCTTTCCGAGCTTGCAAACTGCCAGAGCTCGTTACCGAACAAAGAACACTGTTCTCTTCTGTCGTGTTTACATTGGAGAGAAATGTTCGCAAACCGTACCTGCATCAATATCTACATTGTTGTTTGTCGACAATTCTGCGAGCTTTCAATCTGTCCCAAACTCGTCAATCAACGAAGAACAGTGTTTGCAACAAAGTCCGGAGGAACTTTGGGATTGAAAGGCTCAGATTTCCAATTAGCAAGATTGAGGTTGAATTCTCAACACTTTTCAAAAATTCAGCTCTCAAAAATTTATTTAAAATTATTGTTTTATAGAATAGAGTCTTGGTAGTTTTAAAAGTAAAAAAAATCTAAATTATCCTCTCGGTATCTGGTGTACAACATTGGTATGAATGCGGCAATAGACTCAAAGGCTTGAATTTCCAATTACTACGGTTCAGGTTGAATTTTTATTCACCTCTCAAAGATTCAGTTCACAAAGATTTACCAAAAATGATCATTTTATTTAATACTAGCTTGGTAGATTTAAGAGTAGAAAAAACTCAAACAATCCTCTCGCAATCCAGCGTAGAACATTGGTATGAATGCTGCATTAGATTCAAAACTTTGGATTTCCAATTAGTAAGGTTGAGGTTGAATTCTCAATACTTTTCAACAATTCAGCTCTCAAAAATTTATTTAAAATTATCATTTTACATTATAAAGTCTTTGTAGTTTTAAAAGTAAAAAAAATCTAAATTATCCTCGGTATCTGGTGTACAACATTGGTATGAATGCGGCATTAGACTCAAAGGTTTGAATTTCCAATTACTAAGGTTGAGGTTACATTTTTATTCACCTCTCAAAGATTCAGTTCACAAAGATTTACGAAAAAGTATCATTTTATTTAATACTAGCTTGGTAGATTTAAGAGTAAAAAAAACTCAAACGATCCTCTCGCAATCCAGCGTAGAACATTGGTATGAATGCTGCAATAGATTCAAAACTTTGGATTTCCAATTAGTAAGGTTGAGGTTGAATTCTCATCACCTCTCAAAGATTCAGTTTACAAAAATTTACTTAAAGTTACCGTTTTATATGATAAAGCCTTGGTAGTTTAAAAAGTAAAGAAAATCTAAAGGATCCTTTTGCAATCTAGCGTACAACGTTGGTATGAATGCGGCATTAGATTCTAGCGTGTTCCGGGGAAATCCCCGCTGTGACTGATGTAAGATTTTGTAGCAGATACCCTAAAGAAAAAAAAAAGCGTGACCAAGCGATTAAACGAGGATTCCATCGCTTACTCGATTGGTACACACGGAGAATCGAATACCACGGGAGCCTCGTGCAGTTGCAATACATAACGTATCGCATTCCAGCGGTTGCGGCGTGTTTACTGACGTACGACATTGCATTTTGTTGTACATGTCGAGATTAGATTAACTGTCGCCGATTCCTCCATATGACACTGCGTTATTCCAGGTACCGATAATTTCTGTCGCGTGTGCGATGTGGCAGAGGCTCCTGATGGCTCTTTTTAGCACTTGTGCGTCCTATGGGTGTATAGTGCTAATTGAGAAGGCATTCAATTGATGATATCGTAAATTAAAGTCACAAGTTTTGTATCTTTTTTTTTAAATTTTTAATTTAACTTATTTCATTGACTGGTATTTGATTTTTTAAACTTTTGGTTCAATGTTAGTTGATTATTTCAGGGAATTGTATGTTGATTGACTTTAGGGAAAATTAGGGTGGTTTTAGTTTTTGATTTACGAAGCCATCGGTGAATTTGAATTTTTTGAAATAGAGATAATTGACGTGTTGTGTTTTTTTTTCTGGCGGTCTTTTGGAGCAATTTGGTTTTATAAAGGAGGAATAGTGGATTTTTAATTAATTGTTCGGATAGTAGAAATAGCAAATTATTTGATGTTAGATATATTTAGTATTTTTTGTAGAAAATTGTTGAAAATTGTCAACTTTCAAATTGATAGTTGAATCGGGAGAGAGTTTCCGTAAACTGAAAGTAAAACTTCGAAACGTCTTATAAAGATAGCAAATTCCATTAACAATTTTCAAGTAAGATATTTATTCTGTAAATAATTCGTGTTTTATATAAATCATTTTGATTTCTCGGAATATTATCAGCATTCAAAGAATCCAGAAGGCATTTCCTGACGATCTAACGTTGTCATGTATATTCAGATTGAAATTATCTTTGCACTGATGCACGACATTATGATATTTTCACTCAAACGGGATAATAAAAGCAAAATTGTGCTTCTAAGGCTTCTAAAGAGCGAAGAAATGCTTCTTGGAAAATGTTTCGATTAAACGCACCATCGGAGAAATAACTGGAACAGTAATTATCTTGATTATATTGCTGATAATTTATCTTAAGTGCGGGGAATTTGCGTTTGATATTTCACTATTGAGATTATTATGCGATCGTTGTAACAACCATGAGATTTTGCAGTTTATGTGATGCCCATAATTCGAAATACTTAATTAGAAATATTTATTCAAAAGAATTCTAACAGAAAATAAATTAGGGTGTTCGACAAAAGTACAATTAAACTCTGATATTCAAAATTTTTGACAAATACAATTCCAGTTTTTGTCCAATGGTAAATCACAAATAATTTTTTTAGTTATGGAGTAATTATAAAGAAACTTAATTATTGTTTTATGACGTAGTTTTATGCAAAGTAGGATATCAAAATTTACATTAGGAAATCTTTGAAAAAAATATCCAATAATCGGGCATCATTAATCAGAATATTTCCGCGCGGCAAAAACCACCCTATAACTTCATTTAGAGTACGAAGAAGACCTGACGTCCCGAAGGATATCTTCTAGCGGAGATAATAACGGCTTAATTGTTCGAAAACAATGAGCGTTTCTCTGAATACACGACTATAAATGTCCTGCGATAACCTACGTTCAGGATTCTTGATCTAATCATCCATTCATTGCTGGCACTTCATCACCGTCGTACATTTAACGCGCTGATTAAACCGTACTATAAAAACGAGAATTTCCATCGTTACTTACAACCCTGTCAACGATAACAAATAATTCTAATTCTGCAAAATTACACTAAACAGTGTCCTAAACTACCAAAAGTCATCAAATCTTCCACATCGTATCGTCCGACAACTCTAACTTGGCTAGCGTGTGGCGCAGCCTCTCGTTTTCAACCTCTTACTTCCGCTATTTCATTTTTGGAATTCCCAAAACCAATATTCTACGTAATTACTAAGTAAGTAAAGACTATACAGAGTGTTCACTTTAGGAAAATGGTTTTGACAATACCAAAAACGAAATGGTGTAAATGAGGGGTTGAAAACAATAAGCTCCGCCTCTCGCCGTCCAAACTAGAGTTGTCGGACTGTATCTTCATTCCCCCTACCCTCCATTCTTTTAAAATCTATCTTGCTTATTAACATAATAAAACGACCCACGTCGACATTTTATAAAAATCGAACAACCTTAGTTTATCATCAACAGAAATTTTTATTAACAAACTTATAAATTAATAAAATTCTTCGTACTACAAAGAATACATATTTTCCCATCAAAGATTTAAATCATCCAGCTTCAAACCTAAAATCCAAAATCATAAAATCCCCAAACATCAAATATCTTTCAACCTTCAAACCTCCACCTCTTAGCGTCACTCCAATCGGCTCACCCAGTTGAATCCTCATCTCTCCAAGCGGTTCGCTGAAGAATGAAAATCATCAGAACCGATAGCACCACGAGCGAGCCTCTCAAAAAAAGGAGAGCCAAAGAAAAAAAAGAGCACTGGGAGATTCCGTGGCTACACGGCCATGAACGTCCTAGGGCACGTAGCGCTTACACGGGGTGCGTGACCTAATCCCTCGTTCACCGCTCCATCGGAGCGCCGCGACTCAAACGACGTGGATCTCTGCGTCAAGTCTGGTGTGTTTCTCTTTTCCACGCGGAGAAGCGAGGAGTGGAGGAAGAGAGAGTCGAGAGGAGACTAGCAGCTAGCGGCTAGCGGCGAGAACGAGCCAACCGTATGACGAGAGACGAGGAGGCGCAAGAGGGAAACTCGGGGTTCCCTCGTGGCTGGCAAGCCGAGTCACGAAGAGAGACGGGGATCGAGTGAACCGTCTACCAGGAGTGTGTATGGCAAGCACGAGCGCACGTGTATGTGCGAGCGTGCGCGGCTACGGGAAGAAGGCTGCGGGCAGCAAACGTTGGCGCTTCGTCAGACTGCGGAAGGTGGGAGAGAGGCGCTTCGAACGGGGAAAGGGAAAAGAGCCTTCGTCAGACGTGCGAGCATAGTCGCACGCGTGACTCACTTGCTTGCCACGGGAATCTCCCGCACGTATCGTGGCGGCAGCACTGAACAACTGTTGGGTATACTTTTCGTGGGACTGTGATATGTTTGAGTTTCAAATCTCCCGCCATTTCTGTGAAATTTATCCTACTTTATTAATTAATACGTCATTGCTTCGGTGGTTTGGAACTCACTCAAAACAGTAGGTCTTGGGTTAAATGTCCGGGAGAATGGAGAGGCTATGGTGGTTAAGGATATAAAAGCGCAGACTGATCAGTTAGTAGAAGTTTCAAATCTCCCGCCACTTCTGAGAAATTTAATATGTTATCGCCTCGGTGACTCGGAGACCACCAAAAACATTAGGACTTGGGCTAAGTAATTTTAAGAATAGAAGGGCTATGGTGGCTGAGGAGATAAAAGCACAGACTCATCAGTGAGTAGAAGTTTCAAATCTCCCGCCACTTCTGAGAAATTTAATATGTTATCGCCTCGGTGACTCGGAGACCACCAAAAACATTAGGACTTGGGCTAATTGTAAGTAATTTTAAAAATGGAAGGGCTATGGTGGTTGAGGAGATAAAAGCGCAGACTCATCAGTTAGCAGAAGTTTCAAATCTCCCGCCACTTCTGAGAAATGTAACCTAAATTATTATTTAATATATCATGCCTCGTTGTTCCGGAGCCCACCTAAGAGTAGGTCTTGGGCTAATTGACCGGAACAATGAAGAGGCTATGATGGTTAAGGAAGTAAAAGTGCTAATTCATGATCAGTTAAACGGAGTTTCAAATCTCCCGCCACATCTGGGAATTTTACCCTAAATTAATACCCACCTAAAACTAGTTTTAAAATGAAAGTCCCACACCAATTTCAATGTCATGATTTCTTGAATGATACTCTCTGATTATTTAAAAATTCCAAATCCTTTATTTGATCTTATAGCATATACCATAAAAGTATCAATGCCTTTCACACAAAAGCCGTCGTTTCAATTTATACCGAACAAATTGGATTGCCGTTTGCGTAAGAAATTCAGACGGAAATAACTGGTGTGCACAATGCGCGTATTACCGTAAAAGAAGTTCACACGTATCGCTGCAAAAAGTACTTTACAATTTAAATGGTTATTACAATTTCAAAAAAAAAAAAACGTGTACCTCGTGCGAAATTTATCGCGCACAGGGGAAGAAAGAATTGCGAGTGCAAAGATTAATATTATTAACGTAAAAGTACTATTAATATTCCAGGCACATTTAATCGCGTGCATTTCAACAAGAATATTCATTAATTCTTTTACCCTTTCAATGTGATTTCATTGCGACACGAGCAGCCATTTCCACTTTAATCATTCGTACACGTGTATCGTGTATCGTTCAACATTACATTTATTCACTCGCATTATCGTAAAAACAGTCATCGATCTTTCTTATCTCTACCGAAAATTCATCCAATGCCCGTTGTTCGATGGATCTAAACAAATCCAACGAGTCGTGTTATCATTGAGAATCTGAAAATTGATAGCGCACAATTCACTCATTGTTACAGATAATTCACTTGATTTTAATTTTCCTTCACTCATTGACTTTTCGAAATTTCCTTTTATATCGGACTTGTTTAAAGTGATTGAGAATTTTCATTGATGCCTCGACAATGGAAACGTTATTCTTCTTTATCTGATAGCAGTTTTTCAAAGTCTGGGTTAGGTCTTATTAGGTATGGATTAGAAGATAATTGTAGAAATTAATGTTAGTAATACTACCATTTTTCGTTAATAATTTTCACGCTGTAAAACTTGAATTCACGAGAGGCTACTGGAATGAAAGTAGCTCAAATTCAACGACGATATTTCGGGACTCGTAGCCACTCGATAGTCTGACCGCGTTGTATAATTGAATGGTCAGACATTCAACCAATAACCGAGCGACCGAGTTCTCGTTTAATAGTGAGACAACTTCTTCATCTTGTTAAAAAGTTCTCCAAACAAACAATTAAATCATGTTAAAAAATTGAAGTCACTAAAACTCCTTCGCCCTCAAATTTTCTCTCGATTATTTTCTTAAGAAGTTATGCAAATAAACAATAAAACCTCGCGCATAAATTGAGACTATTATTAAACAATGAGAATTAAGTGTTCTTGATTTTATTTAATATCATTAACATTCTTTACACTAACCGTAGAAGATAGGAATCATATTGTACATGCAATGGAAGCTAATAAAATCACAACTCAATTAAAGGAGAAAAAATCAAGTGATTGATAATTAACTTAACTTCCATTATTTGTTAAACATGTCAGAAAATCATATTTTGAATAAGAGAACATGTAGAATCTGTGATACTATAAGTGCAAGAGTACAGTGTGAGCCCCAGAATTTAGCACACTCGATTTTTACATATTGCAATTTCTGTGCGGATAGAATGTTTACTAATTTGTCCGCTAAGAGTATTTTATATTCTCTCATTACTTAACTTTAGCTTGTCCGTTTTCTACGATACTTAGAAAATCAGATGAAACAATAATCTAAGAATTTAAAAATTAGTTCAATTAAATTCTAACTATTTCTGACGACAGGAACGCGAGAAATCCATTTAAATAGTTCATCTATTGTTAATATAAAAGGGCACTGACCTACGCCATGATTCAGAGCCGTCAAAACAGTTTTAGCACGATGTCTGTTTTATAAAAAAAGCATCGAATGAATTCTCCAGAGGCTCATTAAACATTTAAAGATCCGTGGCATTGTTAAAGTTAGCAAGTTTCCCACCCAGGAAACTTTTGTAGAAATTTGGATGTGCTTGAAAACGCTAAAAAAAGGTTGAGAAACTCTGGTTTAAACGACAAATAGGAATCAGGGATGGAAGTGCAAAAAATGTTAGTAGGTCACGATATCGTAAAGTTTAAGAACTCACAATCTATTCCATTTGCACCAAACATTGTAAATTGTTGATAATTCGTGTCAGAGTTATTAGCATAGAGAGACGGTTCTATTTAGACGATTGCTGTTGATTATCTCGCAAGAGTCTCTCGTCGAGGGAGATATTATTTGACGAAATACTTGAAATATAACAAATCAAGAAGAATTTATATTCGAATGTTAAATATTCTAAAAGAAAGCATACGTGATCTGTTACTCGAATGAAAAATAAGTCAAAAAATGGCGGCGCCCCGAGGATATTCTAAGGACGTTTTCGTAGAATCTTTATTTATGATTCGAGCTCAAGAGAAGATAAGATAACAACAAAACCACGTTCTTTTTATTTACGTTCACAGAGCGATGAACACCCGGAAACGCATTTCTCTTGAAAATAACACTTTCACTGAATTCTCCATGATCAAATAAAAGAATTGATATAATGAGATATCTGCAACATTCTTGTAGCTTCTTTTTCAACTTAGGTAATCTTAATAAGTGATACCCAACTTTAGATTTTTACTATTATTGTTTTATTCTAATAATATTTGATCACAATTCAAACACTTCAAACACTTTCTTTCATGCAAACCGTACACCATATCTTTACCAATTTCATACTCGTTAAAAATGTCTGATCTCCCTAGTCACTCACATTACAAAACTAGTTATAGCACAAAAGAAAACTATGATCTCACACATCCTCATCTAAATCAACCAATCAACGCTTCATTCATCACTCACACTTTTACAAATCACGCGGAGCTGCATATATTTATTAGCAAACCTCTATAACTCTAAAATTAAAACGTCAAAAACGTCTCATTACGTCACACCGACTTCCGTAGTTTCGTCAATGCATTACGTTCAGTTCTAACAACCAATTACAAAGCTATCGTCAATAAACATTGGCAAACGAAATGTCTATTATTAGACTTCCGGTACATAAAATATTAAGCTCTCTCTCCCCCCGTAAGAATTGATGTCCCCAAAACAAAAACCTGCAATCATAAAAAGGACGTTTAACCATCTCGAATACAACCGACACAAAGGCATTGCACGATGGCATTACAAGGGTCGATGATGGCTCGCTGCCTTGGTCGTGCATTGTCCGACATACATAGACATCATACGTGCCATCAGACTGAAGCAGACTATTCATCGCCGGTAATTGATCGTTTGTCGCGCGAGTTACGCTTCATTTCTCCCGGTGTTATCTCAACTGCAGCCTTCGTGTGTCACTGGTGCTTGTCGTTGTAGTTGTTGTCGTTGTTCGTTGGTTTGATGACGTTTTTCCTCGGTGTTATCAGCTGCACGCTAATTCTGGCACGAGTTGCGATTCCGCGCTCGGAGTTATTAGACTAGAATAATTGCAAGTTGAATGACTTCGACACTGAACGGCTCTATTATTAACACGCCGCAATCGAACATTGACGATTGATCGTTGGGGGGCCCCTTTCGTTGACGAGGACGACGTTTACTTTCGCGCTTGAGAAACGGCACGCCCGAGGACGTTGCGGAGGAAGACTTGGAACGACGGAAGTCGCGATGCGTGAAACAACTGGCATCATGGATTCGTGGAAGAGGGACTTTCCAGCGTGAGAGTCGAGGAGAGAATTTCTTGGAGGCTTGTTGAGGCAATAATTGTTCGAAGGGGATAACTTGCTAGATGTTCTTTCATTTTCTCTCTTTGATATTGTTTCGACCTTTCCTGGTACTATCATTTCACCTAGGATCTTATTATTTTAGGTGGACTTTGATTCATCGAGGTTATTGTATATTGATTAATAATTTGGAAGGGATTTTAAATTTCAATCAATTAGTGCTACTACAAATCCCCATGACCTAATGGATTGCGAGTTCGAGGTTCAAATTCCTTAGGCTCCATAGCTGTTATGGTTATTTAACGTAGTACCTGTTGTTTTAGGTGTGCTCCAATATACCGTGGCTACTAATTCATAATTTAGTTGTGCTAATTAGTAAGTTAAAACAAATTTTTTAGGGGTGGCAAGTGATTGCGAGTGTAAGCTTCTATTTTCTTAACCACCATAGTCCCTTCATTGGCAGAGTTATTGGGCTCAGGATCTATTGTTTTAGGTGGCCTTCTACTGGCAGAGGCTATATTGATTAATTAATAATTTAGAATGAATTTCAAAGAGGTGATGGGGAATTTTGAGTCGGCCTAATTGATTCCGAGTCCGAAGTTAAAATTTCCTAGGCACCATAGCGCCTTCGTTGTTATGGTTATTTAAAATAGTACTTATTATTTTAGGTGTGCTCCAATACCATAGCTATGTTATACTAATTGATATCTTAAAACAAATTTTTTAGGAGTTACACTGTGTTTGAAGTCGGATTAAGTGAATGCGAGTGTCAACTATTGTTTCCTTAACCACCATAGCTTCTTCATTGTTTTATTTCTTGAGCCTAGGGCCTACTGTTTTAGGTGGACTTCTACTGTGAGAGGCTATATTGTATTAATTAATAATTTAGAACGAATTTTAAATAGGTGAGGGAGGATTTGAACTTGGGTTAACTGATTCCTAGTCCGAGCTTCTACTTTCTTAGCCACCATCGCCCCTTCATTGCTATAGTTTGTTAAGCTAGGCCATACTATTTTAAATGGACTTCAAACCACCGAGTTAATTTACTAATTAATAATTGTAAAGAAATTGCACAGTCTTAAGCAAATTCCACCTCAGCATAGGGCAAGGAATATTTGTCAAAGGTAATGGGGAACCGTTCTCGAGAATTCGTGCCTTTATCTCCGCCGTAATCTAATTAATAAGGATATTAATCCAATTGAGAACAGAAGCGAATCGTGTTGCTTTGAGGATACTCTGTCCTATCCGGCGGATCGTAAAAGCCTTTGCCAGTGGTGCATCGAGACCCAAAGAATTTTCCTGATGTATTGGTGTTGTTATTGTTTGCTCTCTATCTCGATAACTCGCTCTCTGACCTCGTGCCCCTCGTTCCCACTTGGCAGACTTTCCAACGAACGTTTCTGTGAACGATGGCTCTCGGCCTTCCGCTGCCACAGATCTTATTGTGTCAGATTATTCAACGATCGTTATAGCAGATCATTCAATGAATTTTATGTCGGGGTTTATTAATGTTAGGATAGCATGCTGTTAATTTACTTGGCGAGAAACGAAGGGCATTGCAAAATGGAGAATTGCTGCTATTTGTGAGTAGGGATGTAAAGACGCGGATTCGCCATTAGTGAGGCAGAGTTCAAAGCTTCTGTTAGTAGGAAATATTTCTTAAATTATTAATTAGTATATGATAGCGTTAGTAATTCAAAACTTGTCTGAAACAGTTAGTTCTAGAAGAAATTACATTAGGAGTTGTGGAGGGTTATGGTGGTAGGGGGATGTAAAGTCTCGGAGTCGCAATTAGTGAGGCAGAATTCGAATCTTTCGTTAGTAGGAAATATTTCTTAAATTATTAATTAGTATATGATAGCGTTAGTAATTCAAAACTTGTCTAAAACAGTTAGTTCTAGAAGAAATGACAATAGGAGTTGTGGAGGGTTATGGTGGTAGGGGGATGTAAAGTCTCGGAGTCGCAATTAGTGAGGCAGAATTCGAATCTTTCGTTAGTAGGAAATATTTCTTAAATTATTAATTAGTATATGATAGCGTTAATAATTCAAAACTTGTCTGAAATAGTTAGTTCTAGAAGAAATGACAATAGGAGTTGTGGAGGGTTTTGGTGGTAGGAGGATGTAAAGGCTCGGAGTCGCTATTAGTGAGGCAGAATTCGAATCTTTCGTTAGTAGGAAATATTTCTTAAATTATTAATTAGTATATGATAGCGTTAGTAATTCAGTAATTGTCTAGAACAGTTAGTTCTAAGCGAAATGGCCATAGGAGTTGAGGGACACTATGGTGATAGGGGCATGTAAAGGCTCAGATTCGCCATTAGTGAGGCAGAGTTCAAAGCTCACCTTATCTCTAGAAATTGTTTCTTACATTATTAAATAATATGAGACTATAGAAATTGAAGCTGCAAAAATAGAAAAAACGGTGCATTTGTAGATAAAATGCAAATAGAAGACCCGACGAACCCTTCGGTATCGTTGTTCCTTATTCCACATAAATACACGCGGCTATTTTTCCTGTTAGCAATTCTGAGTATACACTCGTGACGAATCTTACGAATTTTGCCTGCCTCTGGCTAATATTACATTTGCTAACTCTTAAAAAACCTCCGGCATTCTGGTGAAACGTGTTGCTTTCAGCAAACGAAACACAAATACGTTACTGCTTTATGTCATGGAACAAAGCGAATTCAAATCTGTAGCTGTGTCACAAAACAAATTACGATCTATTTTCTGTCCGGCTCCATTTTGGCGGAAAAAAACGGCCGCAACGTTGACCGGTTAGGGGGTTGTAGTTCTTATTTTTTAATTCTTTGTAAACCGAATTTTTCAGGGTAGACTGGTAGCTGAGTCTCGTTAGTATTTTATACTCTTGTTGGGTCCACAATTAAAAAATGTAATAATGATGTCCATTTGTAGAAACATTGGGACGATGATGATTTGGAATCTAATTCTTTTCATGTAAATCTATCTGTATTATTTACTCAATTTCTTAATGTAAGATTTAGTGAAAAAATAATATTAGAATTTAGGAGAAATATGAAAATTAGTAGGCAATATTGATTCTATTTTATTTTTTATTGCGAAGAATAGAAACATTGGAAATCTGATTTTCCATATTTGATTAAAATTGAAATTTATTAAGGTAACTGCCTGGCATCTGACGTTCTTTGTAAAATACTGTTAATAGAGTAGTCGGTCTTTAAATAATAACAGAATGAAGTTTATTCTTTCATTCTGTTAAATCGGTAATTTGATCGTGCATAATACGATTAGTTTTAAATATCTTCATTGCTGGTCCCATATATTCACTTTCTCACCATTGTATTTTGATTGATATTAAAATTTATTAACCGACCTTTAAATCCCTAAAATAATTTAAAAATGAAAAAAGTGTCTCCTATTCAACTGTACAGTTTCTATAGTATTTTGAGTAAAAAATATTTTTAAACCATAGTATGAAATCAGAATACAAGAATTTTCAACGTCAGCTACAGAAATTCAGTAGATGGTACACGAAATTCTTTAAATATCAGGCCGAAGTGGACAAAGAATCCTGAAGACACAAGAAGTCGTAATTTCCACAAAAACACTGTTCTTTCACCGTAAAATCTTCACGACAAAACATTGAATTGTTAAACTCGAAAGAACGCCATTCTATTCTATCTTGAAAGATACCTAGAAATTTGTTATTTGTTCAAATACATTCAGCCTCTCGGTTCTCAACAGCAAAGAATCAAACATGCTCCACTAATTTCACATTGACATCTCATGGAAGTACAAAAATTTACAAGAAAGCAACAAGCACCAAAGCTCGTCGTTACAGTCTCATTCACTTCTCTGGATTCTCTGTTACACAGATACTTTGTTACACAGATTCTCTGTTACACAGACTCCCTGTTACACAGATTAGGAAGTTTCAAGATTTCTAAATAAATCTATTTCCACCAAATTGGCTAGAAATTACAAAAACTATTTTTATCATTCGGTGATAAATAAAAACGATCAGTAAAGGTACAAGTTAGGAGCATTTTATCGTCGTTTCTCCCACAACTGAGGTCGTGGTGGAAAATGGATCGACTTAAGACCGTTTGTATTCTAGTAGTCTCCAAGGAATGCCTCCGTCCACGGACCAAGTTGGCTCACATTTTACTCGGTCTCTCTCTTTCCCTCTCTCTTTTTGATTCTACTCCTTCCCTCTTTTCCTTCTTCGTTTTTCTCTTCTCTCTTGGCGCGTATAAATAGCGCGATCCAAAATTATCGAGCACTTCGGCGAATGGTGCCGCAGAAAGCGGTGTCGCTGAAGAAAAGTCCTGGCGACTTTGCCTCGCCGAAAAATGGGAACGGAAGGATGCAAAATTGTTGGTTTACTTATTTAATAATTCTGTATTGCAGCAACTGAATGAAGATTAATTTAATAGTAGGTTTTAATTCAACACTCCGTTGTGGAATAGCCCCTCTAACTTGTTAGATACCGGTTTGACTTTATTTTGTTCAGAGATGCACTATTAATTTAGTAATCTAGTTAGTTCATTGGCAATTAGTTAGTTTGTCAGGTGTTACTTTTGTGACTGCCTTCGCGATAATTTAGAATTAAATTGACAAAAGTATCTATAGTCTAAATTTTTTGTGGCATCCGAAGATCAGTTTCACAATAGCACAATTAGAAAATGATTAAAATACTATTTTAAATAATGGATTAAATCTGAATTTTAAATATTGAATAGTAAAAAATTGCATGATTTTCGAGAGCATAATTATAATATTTGGCAAAGTTAATTAGTTGACTTTGAAGAGTAGAAGTTTAGATATGTTACCACAAGGTCACAGGAAGCTGTAAAGGGTTAACTAATATTGATATTAGAGAAATAATTTTATCTCGTCACGTTTCAGTGATATTTTGAATTTATCATTTGTAAAATCCAATTTATCACACCAGGAGTGTCACTCGTTTATTATAGGGCAGGGGTTAAACCAATAAACTAAATCCTCTGTCAACGTAGAACATTCATTTACTTCAATTTTTCTTAAGCTTTCGCTTGTATAAAGTGTAAATATAATTACATAAAATGAAAATATTATAATTGGAAATATTCTAAGAGGTTTATCAATTTGATGATTTTTTAAAGCTGCAATTTGCGTAGGATTAATTTTCATGCAAGATGCAATGCAATAAATCACGAAATCGATCCAAAACTCAATATAGGATTCGAAAGGATTAATGGCGCGACAATTCCTACATAAATACAAGCCGCATGCCGATATTCTATTTCAAAGGATCATCTCCTCGAACAATTAATCCATCGCGCAATCACGGATTCTTCTGATTGGCGAAAAAAAATTTGCCCTGATTCAAAGTTACTTCAAACAGTGGAATTTCAATTGAAAAGAGAAATTGACAATTTTTTCATTCAATGTCATTCATCCGTGTAAGAAACGAGAACAATAATTGGAAATTAATACGGCCATGTTGCTTACACTGTTCTATTTTTCCACCTGGAAAAGAAACGATTCGCTTGTTAACTTCTATCGATATTCCATCGATAAAAATTACGGGTAATTAAAATCCAGATCCAAAGAGTATTCCTAATTTAAATAATTTTGGGTTAGATATCTTTTAAAGTAATAATTGTAATTTCTATTGAAATACTTCAGAATTTTATATTTATTAAAGATTTAAAACAATTATTCGCCGCAGCATTTAGAATTCCTAGCTCGATCGCATAAAGTGCACCACTGTTTCGTATAAATAATTTGTTAAAAAACTTTATCAGACTATCGAGCTACAAAAACTACTTTAATTACAAATTAATTTTATAAATAGTAAACTCATAAAAATGGTAAAGGATATAAAATTCAAAATAAATCGTTTGATGCCAAAAACATATTTATTTCGATCAATTGACAATAATCGACACATCCAACGAAACTTTGGACGTTAGACATTAATCCATAAAGTAATTTTAGTCGAGCCCGACGAACCCAATTCGACGATTGTCATGAAATTTTCAACGTTCCCCGATTTGGCTGTGAATAATTTCCGTGGTTTCCGAGGCGAGAACAAGAACACCGTCGGGCTTCGTCATTTATAAATGAAAATCCAATCGGAGGAAAAGGAAACGCCGATCCGCGTGAAATCGTCCGATTTGAACTGTTGAACCCGGTGTTCTTCTTCCGCCTTCGTAACACGATTCTCACATAATTCCATAAGAACGACCTCTCGGTCCTTGAATATTAAACAGTCGAATAATTACATATCGAGCTTGATTTCTTGGCCTTTTACTCGGAAAAGAGAAAGAGAGAGTCTCCAAAGATTGCGATTAAATTAGGATCTCGATGGAAATAGATGAGAATTGGGCTGCAAGATCGATTTGAGGCTGTCGATGGAGAACAATCGAAGTGTTTGCAAGGTTTCTGGATGAAGGGGAATTTAATAGCAGTGATATTAATGGTAATTAATTTTTTCGATATTGTATTTTTAAATAGAGGTTGCACGACTAGTAGGTATCAGCGATATCACTTTGAAAAAACATTTTAAAAAACCAAAATTATTGAACCCCTTACAGTTCGAATTTGTTCTAATATCTGAAGATCAACTGCACGATAGCATGTCAGAAAATGATAAAAATATGATAAAATGAATTACAAATAATGGATTTAACTAGATTTTTAAACATAGAATTTTAAAGAATTTCATCATTTTAAAGGATTAAATTGCTATATTTGGTAGAGTTAAAAATTGGCTTTGAAGAAGGAAACCTCAGGTGTTTCCTGTATTACTTGAAAGTCACAAGGGCAAATAAATGATTAAGTGACCATCTCCTTCACCTTCTGATTTTAAAGAATTTCATAACTTTTTAAGAAATAAATTCTTATATTTGGTGAAGTTAAAAAATCGGCTTTGAAGAATGGAAGCTCAGGTCTTTCTTATGTTACTTAAAAAAGTAAGGGCCCATTATGGATTAAGTGACCATCTTCTTCATCTTCAGATGTTTCTTTTGCCGAAGTACTTATTCAATATATTTAACACTAGAAGTACCGGCGTAAAATCTATCAGATTTCAATACATTAAATAAGAACTTTGAAAAAGGAGGAATCGAGTAGCAAAAAGGATAATCAATTCGGTGAGTTATGTACTTTGTGATGGACGCAGAATTTTTGTTCTATGGCTCTTCTATGTCCTTGGAGAATTTTTGGAAAAAATTGGATACCAAAGTCATTTTGACTGGTGTGGTAGTTCTAGTGTTAAATACGATAGATTTTGCGCCGTTAGATCTGGCGTAGATTTCTCTTCAATTTCCAATGCAAACACTTAAGTTCGGGGAAGTACGTTCACTCGTGAAAGAAATTACTGAACCGTCGATAATCCCCTTTGTTAAAATACCGAATCCATAAATAAAATGGAGGGAAATGATGCGATGCGGTTGTTTTCCAGCACGACCGGATTTTTTCTCACATATCCTGTTGGGATTTCTCGCGATTCTGGAGGCTGCGCCTATTTAACGTCCCATTAATCACACGCACCCACACATCCACACACACACGTGACTCATTAGAATTTACTTCCTCGTATCGATGTTTCGTAGAACAATCGAGTGAATTCTCGTGGAAAATCGAAAGCCAGTCGGGATCTCTTTCGTGAATCACGATTCTCGATATCTTCCTCTGCACATAACAATTCGTGTCATTTCGAATCTGTGCTCATCGGCTGCTCCTTCGATCAGTGTCCTTCCTTTGGTGCTGTTGGCGTGACTTTTTATTAAAAGTGTTTGAGTCATTTATACGTTTAACAAGAAATCCTCGTGGAAGTGAGATGACATAGGTCACATTCTTTAACTTTAATCCATTTCATTTTAATACTTAACTACTAATGTCAAATCAATTGCATTTAAGTCTATTAAATGATTACTTTAAAAGAAAGGGGAAGCAAAAGGTGTAAAAGATAATTAATTCAACAGTTCGAAAAGCCTGGAAGTTTCTATGGTGATTATTAACATTGACAGTTTTTTTTTTATAATTCCTTGTGTATCTGATCTTGAATTTGTAAGGAGTTGTTAATTAGTGAAGAATTCTTGAAAGTTGAACGTGTGATGTGTAAGAAACGGAGTATTTTAATTGATAATTTTGAACGGATTATTTATTGTTCTTAAAGCAACGTTACAAAGAATAAGATTTACTTGATTATCCAGTGAAATTGGTTTGACGTGGAATAAGCCATGATTGAAGTAGATGTTCTTTTGAGTGTCTTCATACGATCGATTTAAATCATTTCCAAGAAGTTATTACAGCCCAATTATATTTCTTATTGCACGCTTAACATTTCGCGCACAACTGCTAATAATTTTGTAACAACTGAATTGCGGATTCTTCACATTTATAGAAAAATTGAAAGTGCAAAGAAGTACAGAAAATCCACACAGTATAATATTAATAAAATCTTCCTCTTCTCCTTATAAATACCCCATAAAGATTCCTATTACCCCAAACACAAATGAAACCCTTTAACTAACCATAACCATTTTCTTTCTATTTCCAGAGACCCACACTGTGGCGATGACCGACCCACAGTTGACCAACAACAACAATAACAACAACAACAATAATAACAACAACAATAACAACAACGATGGCGAACCAAAGTACCTGCACAAAAAGTTCAAGAAGATGGCGACGACCGAGGTCGCGTCGAAAGTGGAGCCAAAGAAGGACAACGCGTCCAGCAACGGTTCTCCAGAGGCTCCTAAGAGAAAAGAATGTACCAAGGACACCAGAGAATCTCCAAAGGACCCTATCAAGGTCGAGGTGCCTCTGGAAACCGAAGCAGAAGCCACGGAATCACGTAAAAGTGGCTATGTCTGTCCATATTGCAAGCTCTCGTGCGCGAAACCGAGTGTTTTGCAGAAGCACATCAGAGCTCACACGAATGAGAGGCCGTATCCTTGCGTGCCTTGCGGGTTCGCCTTTAAGACTAAGTCGAATCTTTACAAGCACTGCAGGTCCCGTGCCCATGCTCTGAAAATGGAAGGCGGTGATGCCAGCAAGGTATTTAATCTTATGAATCTTTTAAACGACATCTTTCATTCTGTTTTCGACAGTCCGGCTTCTTTCATGGAAGCAACGTAGGTTCGTTTATTCGCCCGGTTTGCTCCACTTGCATTGGGCTTGAGTTATCTGCTTGAGAACTTTTCAATCTGTGCTCGTGACGATAATTGGGGTTTTTGAAATTTCAGCGGGGATGTAGAGCTTTGAAGAGACAGTGTATTGAGGGGTGGTTTTGTAAGATTGAATCAGGGGAGTAGGAAACGAGAGAATTAGTTTTTTCATTTAAATATAAAGTTTGTTGCTTGGTATTCAGTTGCGTCATAATTTAAACATAAGGTCTAATTTATTAACACTAGATTTAGGGTCGTTAAATTTTGTATATTTAAATATATTATATAAGAACTTTGAAATCAGATAGATTAAGCGGCAAAAATTCAGAGAGTTATGTGATTTGTTTATTATAAGATACGCGTGAAATATGTAGTGTACTGCTTCTTTACCAATTTGGAAAATATTTTTTAAAAAGTAGGAACTCGTCAATTTGACGGCTACCGTAAATCTAGTGTCAATGAGATATTTGAGCGTGTTTTGATAAATATTATTACAACATTGGGGGTTCTAGAAAAGAATGTCGTTTTTATTAAATAAAAGATATAAATACCTATAAGAATTTAATTTACAAATATTAATTTAAAATATCATTTTCTCGGATTGATATAACATTTCTCCATCGACCTGGATAGTTTGAATACCTTGCTTATAAAATCTGCTGACTTTTGATTAAAAATATTCTACGAGTCCTTTTTTCACATCGTCGTATGTTCAAGAAAAAAATGACATTCCTTTCCGGTACCCCTAATATACCTGGCTCCATATTAGTATGTGTCGAACTTTAATTCAACTCGTAATCAGAGAAATTTCATATTGGCAAATAGTTAAAGGAATATTTGAACATTAAAAAATTTCTAACCAATGTGTCAGTTAAGAAATTTCTTTAGTCTCGAGAAAATCACTGCGACACAGCAATTTGCGGAGCACCGTTCTAATCCATTATCGAAAGAGCATTTATCAACCATCTCGAACCCTACTTCTGCTACAATATGCAGAACTATGCGATAATTTCCGCAGGTATCCGAAGACTCTGACATTAGTCTATCGGATAGCGCCAGCAACGGTACCGGTACTCCGCCTCCTCCACCCTCTTCAACCCCCACGACGACCGTGAGCAACGTGAAGACAGTGAAAACCGGGAAAATCTACAAACCCAAGTTCCACACGGCTCTCCAGTGCGTCAACAATGACACCGAAACGTCTTCCCTTTCGTCCAGTTCTTCCAGTAACGGTTCTTCCTCAACAAGTAGCAGCAACACACCGAAGCCAAACCCCGAGCAAGTGCAGGAACACATTGATAAAATTATCACAGATAATCAAGCGATCGTTGACGCAGTTGATCCTCGTCTTCACAAGTTGATGCAAAGACAGCAGAGTCTCGTCGAAAGCAAACAATGCGATCAACCCTTAAATCTATCCTCCGCCGAGGAGACTTCAACGAGAAAACGTTGTTACAGCGAGAGTTTCGTTCAAGAAAGCACAGAACGTGCAAATTCAACGGAAGGATCGATTATCAAGGATCTTCTATTAAAAACGCAACCATCCAGTCAAGAAACTACCACCGAGAATGAAAATTATCTCTGTCCCTCCTGCAACATCCCCTACACTAGTATAGATAATCTCGACACACATCGTAGATATTACTGCAAAGGAGCTGTCAGTCCACGAAGAGAATATCAAATAGAAATTGAAAAAAGAGATACAGACTTCGATAATAAATCTTCCGATTACTACAACACCCTCCAACCTCTACCATCCCCTGGTCCACTCCTAGGTAATACCAGACTCGTCGATGCTTACGCTCCACCAGCTAAGAAACAAAGATCAGAGTCTGTACCAACTAGTCTCAGATCTCTCGAAGAACTTAGCAAATATCCTCGCCCAAATTCTCTACAGATGTTCGGTGGAGAAGTAAGGATACTCGACAACACCGGGGAAACAAAGACCATGAGGATCGAGCCGAGACAAACGAATTCACCTACGAGCGAGCACATTGTCAACAGCAAATGCGTTACATCCGAGACAGCGTCGATAGTGGTAAGATCAGGATTGCATTCCGGTGGCACGATGGTGCACAAGCCACCCGGTACACCGGCTAGCACTCCGAGTTCCTCCATATCTTTGCCCAATACGCCGAAAATGTTGGCGCCGATCATACCGAACATATCAACCCCAAACATAGCCCCCAGTATGTCCTGTTACAACTATCTGGAGCCTCACTTGAATCCTCTTACCAGTATCACTGCCTATAACCCGTTGACTCTGCCTCAGCCTGGCATCACGAGTATTCTTCATGGCGGGAAAGTCATACCGTACGTGCCAGGAATGCCAGGACCACATACCTTGACGCCGGCAATAGACATATCCCCGAGTATAGCTAGTGGTGAGGCTGGATATAAAGTGATACCTGGTTTACCTGGCCTTCACATGATCCCTCAGCCATTGGATCTTGCCAGTCCGGTGAAGATACAGACCCCAAACGTACCTGGAATACCTGGCCCTATGTCAACTGGACATAGTTCGATGATGGGTCAACCATTGGATCTTGCTAGTCCGGCGAAAGAATCGAAAATTGGCTTTAAGGCACCTGACACATCTAAGGCTGGATTGTCGAGTCCAAAAGTTCCTAGTATTAAGATCGAGACATCGGAGAAGTATCGTAGAGCATCGTCTAGCGGCGAGATGACGAAGGTCGAACACGATCGTCATATCAAGAGTAGCGTGGCTGTCAAGTACAAGGGTATGGAGAGTCCCAGAGAGAGGAGAGAGTTCTCCTACGACAGGAGTCCAAAGGTAGAGAAAGCGTTCAGTTATCCAAATGGAATCGATGCGATTCCTTCGTCGTCTTACAATAAACTCAGATATTCACCGAAGGAATCTCCCGAGAGCAGGAAAAGGCCATGGAGCGTAGGGGAGATAGAGGCTAACAAATCATCAACCGAATCTACCGGACACGTTGTACCATCGAAGTACGATTCACCACCACCTCATGAGAATGGACGTTTGAAGAGTATCTCCGATGGTAGAGGAAAGCCTGATGGTTATGGGGCTTTTAATGGGACGAAGGCAAAACCGGATTCTTTAGGAGCGACGATTCTGGTGAACTTGGACTCGAAAACGGAAGTATCGAATAAATCCTCGGAATTAATCGGTAAAGGAGAAAAGTCTGAAGCCAAGTCACCGAAGAATGGTGACGTTAGCAAAGAGGAGACTATTTCGAGTAAGTTCTTAAGACCGACGTCGTTACCATTGAAACCTGGTACGTTCACGCCGAAGAAACATCATGGTATCACACCGACAGCTAATACACTTCCGCTTATTAGCCCGGAAACTCCACGACCGAAGAAATCTTATGGACAACTTTACTTGAACGGTCACGCCTATACATATCTCGGCTTGAAGTGTTCGACAAGAGTATTTTATTGCACTCTGAACAGACCTCAGCCGATGTACGTCACGCAGCAGCACGGTTTATCCATGTACTCTAACTGGAAGATATGCAAAGAAGCACCGCCCGATGTCGATATGGCGCATTATGACTCGAGACACAGGCCGCTTAATTATACGACCGCTTGGAAGAAGCAGGAAGATATTTTAACACATTCATCGCAACGACCGACCACTCCGACCAGCCCGGATAGCGGATTGGATGGCGATATGCAGGAGAAGACGAAGAGAGTGAAGATATTTGACGGTGGATTCGAGAGCAATGAGGATTATACGTACGTCAGAGGCAGAGGTGAGGAGATAAAGTTTAGTTTTATAAAGTAATCTCCACTTTTCTCCGTGATATCGTGAATTATTCTTAACCCCTTGCCTTAAGATTTATATTTTGACCGCGAGTGTGCTAAAACCTGTAATAACTCATGAGAATCTCTCTTCGACTTCTGATATTTCGTAGAATTGAATGCAACATTAACCACTTAGCTTACAAACACGTGACGTGATACGTAGAGCTCAAAAATTTGAAGTTTTCCGATAAGTATTAAGTTAAAAATATCAGTTGGGCATGAGACAGTGAAATTATATTTGTAATATTAATATTGCAGTTAATCAGGGGGAAATTGATATTTCTGGAATTAATTTTGAGTTACTACGAACGCCGTTAAGATAGAAATCGTAAGGGAAGGGGTTAATATTGTAGAAATGATCTAATAGTCTGACGATTGATTGATATTTACAATTTGATAGATGTTGTCAAACTATATATCACAGTTTTTACTGCTTCATTTAAAGGGTTGCGAGGGTTACATGTTAAGGCAAGGGGTGAAGTGGAAAAGATAAAGCAATCGTTGACTTTTAAGACAGATAGTTTTAAAGTTAAAGATTTTTAATTTAGGATCGATAAATTTCAATTTTTTAATGAGAATTTTGGAATTTTGGCACTTACTTTATTGGACTTCCTAATTTCACGAGTCCTTTTCTCTTCTTTCTTGAACGTGCATGTTGAATGGATTTTCTTGAAATAGTTGTAGTATTTTTAGTGCAGCTAAGAATATTTGTTCCTCCGTTATGTAAGGTCGAGGCCGGTATGTCTGCGAGGAATGTGGTATTCGTTGTAAAAAGCCATCCATGCTGAAGAAACATATCAGAACGCACACGGACGTAAGGCCATACACGTGCAAGCACTGTGCTTTTAGGTAAGTTTCTTTCAGTCGCTTCATTTTTTATCTCTGTACTTTTATCTTACTTTTTATCGACGCCTATCTTTCGCGCTTTGAGATTAAATACTTGCATATCTTAATGAAATGTGCACACTTTGACTTTTCTTCGATTTTTTTTTACCGGCATCGGTTTCGGTTCTTAATTGAACGATATTATCGACATAACGTAATTATAAAGAAATTAAAATGTGCAGTAGGGCAAGAAATATTAAGTTCCAACTATTATTTTAATTTACAAGCTTTTTAGTTCATTCATGTAATTCAACCCTTCGCCTTAATTAACACTAGATCTATCGACGATTAATTCCATGTATTTAAAATCGTAAAATAAATATGTCCAGGTGAAGTAGTAAGAAACTGGGTTAAAAAATTTTAGACAATTTTTTAAAAATTCACTACAAGTCGTTTTGACCAGCTTGGTAGATCCAGTGTTAAGTCACTAGTGTTTCTCCATTTCGTGATGCCTTCAGTCATTTAAACTTTTTTTAACATACATGTATATTTATATCTTTTACGAATGTCTCATTTTTTTGCAATTTATATCTACGCTCGATTTTCATCCCATGAAATGATTCAAAGATTTAACTTATATTTCTTTAGAGTTAAAATTCCGTGATCTTTTGCCAATTATTTATAGTCGCATGGACAATTGAGTCATTACTATCTCGTGTTGCAATAGGCTTAATAGTTTTAAATATATCCATTTCTTTCACGAATGACAAAATTTGATAAAAAACGCTTAAATCCTTCCACACTGAAAAACCCTACCGCAACGACCTCAGAATTTCATTCGAAATTCGAAAGCTAACAACTTCTTTTCTCAACCAGTTTTAAAACAAAAGGCAATCTCACGAAGCACATGAAATCAAAAGCCCACTACAAAAAGTGTGTGGAACTAGGAGTAGTTCCTGTTCCTACAACAGTCTGCGACGAGAACATCGACAAAGAAGCCATTGCCAGATTAGCTGCAGGAGGCAACACCGAGGATTCCTCCGAAGAGGAAGACGAAAGTGAAGGAGAAGAAAGCGAGGAATCTGGAAGCGAGGAGCAAGAAGCGGCACAAAGTTTGCTCAGTTTATCACAACGTAACTCAAACAGATTGCCAGGATTACTGCCATCCGGAAGACCAACTACTTATCCTTACACTCTGACTTTTCCAACCACCTCCACTTCAACAACAGTATCAACTACAATAAGCAGCACACCTCTCAGCACTCCATGTGTCAGTCAGGGAACAACAGTCGTCCAACAGGAATTACCACATCGTTATTATTTCCCATCGAATCGTAATGCACCAGAAGAATCACGAACGAGCGTGATTCAATCCTCAAAAAAGGAAGATTCCGATATGGAAGTTGAAGAAGTGGCTGATATAGATTCTCGACATCATCCATCTCAACCCATGGATCTTACTACCAAACCAACTGTTCAACCTCTACCTTCACCTATACCACAGAGAGCAAAACCAGCAGATATTTTAACTCCCGTTTCTGAACCTGTTCTACTCCAAACAATTGTTCAAACCATGGAACGTTTACCGATTCAAGGCAGAGAATGGAAGCCTGATGCTGAGGGACACATGTTACAAGCGTATCTCACCGAACGACATGTTATGGATAGTAAAATTAAACAGCAGTATCGAGTTGGAAATGCTAAGATGGATAAAGTATCGAAGGATAGGGACGTTTATATGAAACATCAACATTCTCCACGATCAAGGACCATGGAATCGAGTAACATTCCTACGGTAACGTACACCGATCCTAGTAAAATGCAACCGACCGTTATGGATTCAAGGATCAAGCACATGTCGAAACATACCACGGATGATGTTAAAATGGAGATCAGAGAGAAGATTTATCAGAATAATTCGACGATAGAGCGAAGACCATTCGATTTTGAGTCCATTCATCGAGAGAAAGAGCAAGGTAGTCGAACAATAGCTGAGAGAGAGAATTTTGAACATGGACTGATGAGTCCAGTTAGTTCGAAAGTTGGGATGGAGTATGGTGTACCTAAGAACAGTAACTGCATAGATAGACCAAGTTATCCCATAGAGTCTCCTAACAGAAGTACACCGAATATTGATTGTCACTCGCCGAAGACTTTCAACGTTGATGCAAATAATCGCCTCCTGTCCATGGCGCACACCAATAACGAAGTGGATAGAAATTCCATGTATGGTTCGATGAAGATGATTAACGATTTGGAAAGAGCACGAGAATGTCATTCGATCAATCCGGAAATGAGACCAGCTCATGAAATGAGGAGCATCTCTGCTGATTTGAGGATGCAGAATCAAAGTCCACGTAATTTGGACATGAGACCACCAAGTAGAGAAATTCGTGGAACACCTTGTCAAGATTATAGAGGACAGAGTCAGGATATGCGAATGCCTGGTCAGGATTACAAACTGTGCAGACAGGAATTAAGACCTCCTAGTCGAGAGTTCAAGCCGTTGAATCATGATATACGATCAGCTCAGGATATTCCACCCCCAAATAGTATGGAAATTCGTCAGACTAGTACAGACAACAGGCCACCGAGTAGAGATATGATTTTATTATCAGAGTATAGACACGTGCCACCACAAGAACCTAGAGGTAATTTTGAAGTTATGCAGCTAACGATGCACGAGGCTTCCAAAATGCAAGAGGTACCAAGGTCACAGAATGTAGATATCAGAGTAGATAGGGCGGAGATGACGAAACAGAGCATTGCGGAAAGTATAAAACATACTGTAGCTAGGAAAATGGTGGTTGGAGGACCAGGTTTTAGATCTCCTTCTCCGACTTCCGGAAATGCTAAGCCGCAAGCTGAATTTTTACAACCGTCTAGTGGACCTGCTCCTAATTATGTTAGGTAAGTGATAATTAAATTGGTTTTTAAGATTTTCTTGGAATATTGTATTTATTCATTTTGAGAATGGAAGTAGTATATATTGTAAGAACTGAATCTATGGAATATAGTTACAGTGTGACGGAGGATGGCAGAAGCGTCTGTGGAATTTGTAATAAGGTGTTCAGCAAACCTAGTCAGTTAAGGTTGCATATCAACATTCATTATTTCGAGAGACCATTTAGATGCGAGAGTTGCGCGGTTTCTTTTCGTACTAAGGGTCATTTGACGAAGCACGAAAGATCTGTTTCTCATCACAACAAGGTAAATCATTTTGCTGTATCATTCAATCGTCATTGTGCCTTCAATTTTAGACTACGTTAACACTAGATCTGCCGATGGTTAATTCAATATATTTAAAATTATCGAACGAATATATCACAATAAAGTACACGGAGAGGGTGAAGAACTTGATTGATTTAGAGACTTCAAGGTAGAAATAAAGAATTGGAAAAGAAACTGCTTTTGAAATATCAAAATCATTTTCTAAAAATTTGACGCACGTCATTTTGATCACCTTGGTAGATCTAGTATCAAAATTTGATATTTATTCAATTCCTTTTCCCCGTATTTATTGTCATTTGACATTAATTCGTTGCCTGTCACGTGAATTCTGTAAAATTCCTTCATTAATAATATTTGTGTTACGACCCAAAATGATTAAAAATTACGTTTGAAAAAAGTATCCATTTCGTAAGAATTGTAACAGATTTAACAAGTCCTCTGTAGGAAAAGTTCGAGAAGCTACAACGCATGAAGGATTTATTTACCAACTTAAAATATTATTTGACTAAAATAATAATATTTTATTATTTAAAACATTTTTTAAATTTAATAAACTTAAATATTTCTTTCCAAAAAATTTTAATGCACTTTATTGAAACACTGAACAAGGTAAAGTTGTCCTTAGCGGATTAAACGATAATTAAGACAGAACAGACTAGACGCTTTACGTCTTCCGTAAATGTCCATAAGAATTTCGTTCTAAACGTAATTATCTTATATAACAATAAGAAACAATGGTCCGAACATACTTACGCACCTGCATCGACTAAATTTCAATCTCAGCAGTGCGCTTGGCACAAAACCAGCGCATTTTTAATCAACACCCACAATTTGACAAAAATTTCCTAAATATACATGGCATTTAACGTGACAACAAAAAAAGATATAGCAATCCAAACCAAGAATACAAAATAACAAAAATCTAAAATACTCTCGTTCAGCAATTTCACAGCAACCGTTGCATTCCAGGTCAGCATGACTTCAACCTTCGGTGCAGCAACGACTAGCAACCCCAGGCCGTTCAAGTGTACAGACTGTAAAATAGCATTCAGAATCCACGGTCATTTAGCGAAGCATCTTCGCAGTAAAATGCACATTATGAAGCTCGAATGCCTAGGAAAATTGCCATTCGGAACATACGCCGAGATGGAGAGGTCTGGTGTCAATCTAAACGACATTGACACTACCGACTGTGATAATAGTCTTACTAGTCTCCAGGTTTGTGATCATCACGAATATCATACTTTCAAAAATTCTATCATAAAACACAGTCATTCGTTTACATTGGAACATTTCTTTCGACAGATATTGGCTCAAAGACTTTGCGAGAAAGATCCCAGTAAAATAGGACAATGGGATCCGGAGACGATACCGAGCCAAGCTATCAGTGGGGGTGAAACATCCTCGGACGAGGGTGAACCGATACCACAGCATGCACTTCATCCGTATCCTGTGAAAGTGACGGCAGAAACGGATATGTCTCGGTCGTATCATGTGCCAATAACGAATGAGGAAGCCAAGAACGATATACGGCTTGGTAATCCTCAATTCACTCAACAAAGACGCGATTACAGCGTTAAAGAGAGGCCAAATCACCAATCTGCGTTTTCGATAGACGATACGAGGCCAGAGGAAAACGTACAATCATACAAGTGCCAAGTTTGCACGGTGTCAATGCGTACCATGAATGAATTGCAAGTACACTGTTTTGTTGAACATAATATCGAATCGGATTCTAGTACAAATATACACGGGGACAGGGGCGCGATTAAGTGTAGAGAAAAAGAGAATACTCAGAAAAGAATAACGGAGGAGTCGACAGTCAGGGAGGATCACAGTAGACAAAAGATAGAAGACACATAGTGCCAAAACGATACCCGTGTGCCCGTGAATTTGCAGTGAAGTTGTTTAAATGAATTTTCAGTTGCTGCACAATGAATAATAGCCGTAGAGTAAACACAAGTCACCACGATTCAAAGGGGATCTACCGGAGTGGGCTTTTTGTTGTTGCGTTTTTAATTAAAAAAAGAAATGAACCGGTTGGATTCCGTGAATGAACGACGATGGGGGAGGTTTTTCTTTCTTTGATATATCGAAGGAGAGTTTGACTACAACTATTGGCAAGTTTTCTATCGCTGTAATGTCTGCGGAATAATATTTGGAATCGTAGAAGCTGTAGAAATTTGATGTTTGTGGTTTATCTTATGTGGGGCTTTTGCAATTTGAGGTAAGAAATTTGTATTCGTCCTTTTATATCAGTGCTGCACAATATTGCGATAAATCGTATCAACTGGTTTTGATTATGTATCGCAATGTTGGCGTTTAAGTTGGAAAGAATTTACGTGTTAATTTTGCAACGTTTATGGTTGAAAAAAAATACTTTGAGTAGTTAAGTTTCTTTTCTTGCAGTTTTGAAATTTTTTGTTTTCACCTTTGAAGGATATTGATTGAAAAAGGAGAACGGTAGTATATGAATTTTTCCACCACAGGCGATATCTCGTTGAAATTTCATTGTTTACGAAGCCTGTTCGATTTTTGAGAGAAATGTTTTCTATTTTTTTTAAATATAATATCCCAAATTGCATTATATTTCTTTGAATTCAAATTTCTTTGGATTCATTTTTTGATCGTTGCTACTACAATTGCTTTGATAGCATTTGCTGGATTTATAATATATTGTATGCATAACAACTAATAATATCCTGTATAATTATAACTAGGGCTTAATGATGCAGAAGGTACTAAAAGTTTTCAACTTAACGTTGGTGTCTTAACAGGACGGCAGTTACAATAAAATAATTAAATTGAAAAACTAATAATTCTACGTAATAACCTCGAATTTAATTTTTAGTTTCAAGAAAAGCGAAATTCTATTCGTATTACAATATGTAATACATTATTTTTGTATCTATTAATTTAATAGATAATTTCGTAATCTCTTTGACGCTTTTTAAAAATATGAGAGACTAATATGACTACTTATCAAATATATTCCATTTGAATTGAGACTTCGATCTACTTTTTATAAGACGACAAACCTTTGCTATGTTTGTATCAACTAAACGTTCACCATATTTGGTGTAAGGAGCATATCAATTATAATAATGGATATAATTATTAATTACCATATTTGATAAAATGAAGTTATATAAAAATGACACTTTTCATATTTTTATTGTAACTGTCATTCAGATTGGATACCAAGGTTTCGTTCTGCACTTTTTGTACATCCGGTTAGATGTAGTTACAAAGTAAAGCGGATATTCTAATACACATTTACAATTCAGAACGGATATTTCCGTCTTTGTACGTGTTATCAGTACTATAATATTTGAGATAGCAGTCATTCATCGCTTCATAGTTACACGATCTTGAAAGTTTCGTATTAATGTTACTTGTTAATGACGAAAACCTAACAATTTTTTTTTATTGTTCACGCATCGGTTAAAATGTGGCCCAGCCAATTAGTGAATTCAAAGTTTTTGTTACACTGATCATTTGAACGAAGAAATTGTGAGAGTAATCGAGGAAATTATATTTCTAATACAACCGTAATTAATTTTATTCCTAATGGCGTTTAGATGAACACATATTTCAAATCAATGAACTTTAATTATCTAATCAAACACTATTCTGCATAAATGCATATTGAATTTTTTGTTGCACAATTTCCAGGAAATATTCTCGAAGAAAATGTTAAAATATGTTCTTCCCTAATTTTGCCATCTCGTAAAAAGGATTTTATTTCCTTTAACTTACGCCATACCACACAGTTCCATAAATACAAGAAAGATAATCAATATTTTCGCCTCATTTAAAAATGCACTTATCTATTTTAACTCCCTACAGCAATTCTCAATAATTTGTCTTCCTCCTACATTTTCTCTATACTAATTAGTATTTTACTACATAGTGCTGTACATTGCACTAAATATTACTTTACTATGACGCCAAACAGCATAATTCATCCTAGCGAATGAGTTTCCTTAAAACCAGACACGAAGTAATTAAAAGCAAGAATATAAATAAAATTCGCATAAGTATAATAAGCACAAACTAAAAGCATTAAACTAATGTATTTTCATGGCCCGCATATCTTCGAATAGATAAACGTCTGACTCACTCGTCGAGGCATATATAAAAAGAAGCAGTTTGATTGAACTGTCCGCAGAAATTACAGCAGATATTACCAACGCCAATAACACTTATTCTTCTTATTCTTTGTTTTTTTTTAAGCATTTAACACGTTGAATGTCATAAGGTCACCGTCAACCGACGCCATTGAATTCACGAAAGTTTCTTATGACTTTTAAATTGTAGTATTTACGAATTTCCTATTACATTCAATATTTAACCCTCCATCGACCTTACTATGACTTTAAGGTAGTGCAAGGGTGAATTGCGTTTCTATTACACGAAATAATTTTTCTTAACCAAGAATTATTATAGCTCAATTCCTGAAAGTCATAAACCGTTTTTGTAACTAAATGCTCATAAATCCGATGAAATTTGTTATTTGAGATTCTATTTTTAATGTTTATCAGAATGCCAAATAAAAAAATCGGACTATAGAGGGTTAATAATTTTCGTTCGAAGTTTCAAGTATTGCTAAACGCGTAACTACATTAACGTTTGTATTTTATAGAAATATGATTTTAATAGAAAGTATTTCACTTTAATAAAAATAATTAAATTGGCGAAATAGTAATGGCATTGAACGTGTTAAAAATGAGTGTACATAAGGGGAAGAAAAAGCGCGGGCAAAACGAACTGATTCATTTCGGTGGAGAGAACTTTTTTAGGCTTCCTTTTTGAAAAAGTGGTGGAACTGTAAGGTCGTAATGTAAGCGCATAGTTCTCATTACATAGCGAGAGAAATATAATATTTATACACAAATAGTGTTGTATCAGCATGAGGTGCAATGGACCGTTCGTGTGATTCTGTATTTAAAGTGCAACTGTTGCGTTCAACATTGAAGAGTATTCTAATAATTACAAATGAAATAGTACATCTTAATTATTGATATATGAATATATGAATATATATATAAATATATATAATTATATATATACATTGAAAGAAGATATATATACTTATATATATATTTGTATGATATTAGTGCGAGCAATTATGAGAATTATTGTTGACATAAGAGAAAATGTGTTTGTATATATTTATGTATAATATAACGAGATCACGTTAGTCTATATTGTAATTTTAAGTGAAACGTAAACGGGAACAGAATCGGTTATTCGGTGATCGATTGGGAAATTCCGTTGAAATCGTAATGGGCGCCGTTGTAAATAGAATTCTTTCCTTGCGTTTTCTTCGCGAAATTCAGATGGAATTGTTTGAAAAAATGTGAAACGCTTGCGAAATGGACTTGGGCTGAATTTCACTCGACCAAGGACTGACTAGTATCAAAGTTCAAAGCAATTTTTATTTTGACAATAATAGTGATGATTAATTTTTACAAAATTCAATTTTCGGGTGCAGAGATGCTACTTGTTTGTTCCGATTGAAGGAAATAATTTTGTTTATATTGATACGTTTGTGCATAAAATCATTTATATCATTTTTGCACCATTTGTAATTAAAATTATAATTTATTATGGTAATTTGTAGAAGACGAAATGAAACTCCAGTTTGGCAATGCAAGGGTAAATTATATTTTTCAAAGAAGTGTATTTCCAAAAAATTAATGAGTCTGGTATATTATAAAATATTTTGAAAATAAGAAGAAATAAATACCATTCAAAAATGGAAAAGGGAAACAATTATAAAACGGTATGAGCGTTTTATTAATGAACATTAAAATTTCTCGTCAATATCGTCGATGATTTATTTAAATAAAAATACTTAAGAATGCCCAATTCCGTTTAAAAAGCAGTCCTAAACGTGGAGCTTTAATACACGTTGAATTACATTCGCTCGATACAAGAGTCGATGATCGTGATCATTAGACTGGATAACCGATTTTCTGATCTTACTTGATTTATGAAGCAACATACCTTCCACGAGCGACAGCTACTCTACCTTACAATTAATCCTTTGCAGTTATATATCGAATTAGACTCATTTTTCGTCACAATCAATTTTATATCCAATTTTCTTCAACACATAATCTTATAATGATTTTCTCTATTCAACTGTAATGTAGAATTCAAAATCAAGAGAGTCTATAAAAATTGAAACGAATTTTAATAAATTAAGAAGAATTAGTAAAATGAAAATCCATTCACTGCCAATTGCAAGATATCTTCCGGTTGCGCCGTAATTTTGCATCAATAAAAAATAATGACTGTGCATCTACAGTAGCTACAGAACCAAAATGATATAATCATATTTTCTCATCTTTTTCAAATTTTCACGCACATGGTTACTTTCGTTCGATTTTCCTGGCCGTGGATGGATGAAACTGTAAAGGATTAAGTGTCTCTACCTAATTATAAAATGCGCGCAGTCTTTAACATCTCACTCAAGCACGAATTGTCTTTCCTATCGCATAATCAGACTTCGATTGATCACAATTTGTACCTATATAGATGTGCTTGAGCTAAAGATAGTAGAGATATGGTACGAATTATATTACGACTCGCACAATCGTATACAATGAGGTCCAGTCAAAGTGATTGTCGCGAAACGAAGATATCAACAATGTAGAGCATAGATTAACGTAGCATTTGGTGTATATCCATTCTAATTCTGTCTTCTCAACTCCGACTACAAAACCATATTTATGAGCTTCCAAGGTGTGTACATGCATGTGTGTGCCCGAAAATGCCAAGCCAACGAAAATTTCTATATTTTGGAGAGAAAAGAGAGAGCGAGAAAGAATAGAGGGAAATGAAACTCGACGAGAGACGAGGTTAAATATAATGTCCCGATCGATGGTTATCTACCTCGAGATAAAATGAGAGAAACAAAAGAGTTTTCATGATGATAAAATTATTTTGGGAATGAACCCAAGCGAAATTTCCTATTATCAGTGTAGAAATATGTTTGTCTCTTGACGTATTCTCTTGTATGTGATCGATTAGATAGTTTTTTCAGATTTACGATTCTCGATATATTTTCGATGAGAAATTCTCCTTTGTAGAAATATTGCGTATTTTCAAGGGTATACATGAAATGGTAACCTCATTAACATATCAAATTAATTGATTTAGAAATAGGGGACAATGGATATCTACGTCTTTTTGTCCGTTTGTATTCCATCGTCCAAAACGAACGATTTGACTTAAAGGAAAATTTTGTATCGTTACAGAAAGTCAAGTCTAATATGAGCCGTTTATTTTGAAGGTGAAAAAGGTTACTTAACCTTTCAATCGATATATCTAATGGTTCGAGTTTTATACTTAAAGATATTGGTGCAAACTTTCGAAACGAGTCATCTATATTTTCTACTTTTCTTGGTAGAAATAATTTCACATAAACAATGAAAAACTATCTGTTGATCAGAAACTTTTGTTTCTTTCAAAATGAACGGCTTATATCGTCGATGTATTGAACGTTTGATGATTGTACGAGAATGTTTTTACACCATTTGCACAAAGACTCTAGTACTGATATTTTAAGCTGAAGAAATGGACGAGAAAGTTTTCCTTTCGAGTAGCTTAACCAATCCATTGTCTTGAAATTTGGCTGTACGTTAATAAGTGACGAAAGAATCGTAAAACTTTATCTTAAAGCGAGCATAAGGTGTAAGGAATGATGGTTCAATGAAAACGATAAAGCGTGTGATTGATACGACATTCGCTTACCTACGAATATATGTAAAGCGTAACAAAATCTATTTGTAATTAAACTCAATTGATGATTTTTCACGAGGAAATAAGGCGAAACTGAAGAACACATTTTCTTTTTTCTTTAACGTATGATATAATGTTTTACGAACATCTCAAATCGTTAAATTGAATTAACGATACTTCGAAAATGACTTATTTTCGATCACAGAAAATGTGTTGCACAGTTCTCATCAGTTTTTCATGTAAAATCATTCTGGTGTGTTTAATTACATATTTTGCGGTATCATACGTTGTTGTCGCGTTTGAATTTTCAATCAGAAGTTGGCTTGGCTCCTTCCAGACTCAGTATTAGAAGATCTTAAGAATAAAAAAAAATGAAAAAAAAAATAGAAAGAGCAGGATTGAATTTACAAGCTTGTGAATTATTTTTGACCGAGCATTACGTCGTCATGGGAAATGTAAACGTAAAACAATATAGTTTCATATTCACCGGCTATTCAGTCAACTGATTTCGTGAATTTTCTGAAACGGCCCCCTATATTTTTACGGATGATTTGAATTTTGTATACACGCTGACAGTAACACTCACAAACCGTTGGCAGAAACTAGTATTTTATATGTATTATATAGGCGATGACGTAGATGATTAAGATTTTATAAATATATATTTATCACGAGCGAACAAACTAAGTTGCGCTCAAGTGACGATTGTGTATCGTATGCTTTTGTAACCAGTCGCTTAAACGAGGCATTTCAGGTTTGAGAAGTCAAATCAGCGTTAACCCCTTGCCCTATCGTTTACCCGAAATCAGGGGTTGAAGTGTAAAAACCGGTGTACACCGTCAACTTTTCCGAGTCTTGAAACTTCGCGGTACAAAACTTAAACTATCACACTCCTATAAGTAGCCAACTAAATGAAGTCACTTGGATTGAGGTAAAAGGAGACTGTCCTCGCACCGCCTATTTCTATCATTGGTCCTTGAAATCTGAGCTCGACGAATGACAATCGAAGACTAAACAACTATTTCGTCACTAAGTGATTCTTCGACCAATCACACGTTACAATCAAAAATAGGTGAGGACGAATAGGATGTTTCTATCCGTCGAGCGAATCAGATCAAAGCACTTAGCAAGTGACTTCATTTGTTGGACCGATAATATCGAAATTCGGCCTGAAATTGTGATCATAAGTCTTACTTGTGATATTTGTGTACGGCCTGATATTTTAATGACGATTCTGACTCGTGATATTCATGTTTGATCGGAAATTGTGATCGCGAGTTAGACTTGTTAAAATAGTGCAAGGGGTTAAAAGAGAACGAAGGTAAACTTCGATTCGAACCATACTACACCGGGCTTTTGCTCGTGGATATCAGATAATGGGACCGGAGTAAGATTTTATAAATATGTATACCGAGAAACAAAAAAAAACTAGTAACAAGTCGGCTTTTATCGATTTATAATATATTAATGCCAACACTTTGCCAGTGTCACCGTCAACCTTACTTCCTAATTCTGTGACTCTGTTGAACTATTGATGAAAATGTAATTTATTTATTGTAAATAAAAAACATATATTGCTTAAAACGTTATTACGTTTTGATCTGTGTCGGTGCGCGATGGATAAATTTACGAATGGGAGATTTTTATGGGACAATGGCGAATTACGGTTCAATTCACAGAGAACACTTTTATGGCAGGACATGCAGTATGAACAATAGTTTATCGTTTTACCTGTATAGATCTGATTTACTAAAATGTTACCCATCGATAATTAGCAATATAAAGTACACTATGCTATTTCGCTGTAACGTGATACAAAAATTTGAAAAATCTTTGTACAAAACTGTACTTTCATAGCTTTGGAGAACGTGATTATTTGGCATATTTAAAATTCTTTTTCTTTTTCAATTTTCTATGTCTATCTTGAAGACTGTAAGTTTATCGCCGCATATATATATATATAGTTATAGTGGAAAAATTGAAGTATCATCGTAGAAATATGATTTCAACTTCTATTTCTATAATTTTTATAAATTTCTATAAATTAACTCTCTGCGCTCCGAATTATTTTACTGTTTTTCGTCAGATAGGCAAAAGTTTGGCCGCGAAAGTTTTAAAACTTCGATACAAAATCATGATCGATAAAAGTATAATTTTATCGATGTATGGGAAGGGAATAAATACATGCATTTGAAGTAACAGTGTGTATTGTTTTATTAAAAGCTAATTATGCCTTACATCGAGATTGGTACGTAAATCGTTAAATAACAATGTTAACAATAAATCGCCGATTTTAATCTTAATTTGTAGTCCCACGGTGAATTCATCGCGCGTCGAAAACGACGACTAATTATCATTAAGAAAAATAATTTGCTAATGTGAAAATATAATTAATCAAAGTCGATGTTAGTGTTTGATAGTACATAATACTATTTGGTTAAAAAGGATACGTCTTTTAGTGCGTTTCTTGTACATTATTCTGTATCCACATTCTCGACAACGAATGGGATCTCTTGGACGAATTTCGTTATCGTGATGACACTCTAAGTGATAAATATAAATTATTAGACTTTAATTGTGTTCAAGAAATAGCATTTTTGGGTATAATGTTAATGTAACTTCTTACAAGTAATAGATAAAAATTATCAACATTTCTCCGGATTAAAAAATATTTTTTATACGAATACAGGAATATTTCTTTTTCATTTAATTATAAAGAACAATGAAATGTACAAGCAATATATGTTTCATATTATTTGAATTATTACGAATTAGTTTTCATTTTTTAATGGTAGATTTACAAAGAAAACATTTTAATTGTCATTAGCGATACTAATTTACCAAATGTGGTATCAGATTTGATCGGTCTATTTTATGAAAGTAACAGATATAATGAAAAAAACTTTAAATATTGATTTATCTTGCGAAATTAGAAAATACAAAAGTGGCGAATTATAAAATTATTTTAAGTACTAATAATTTTGTGGTAATACTGCATCATAGTTAAATAATAATTGTTTTACTGAGTATTACTATTAATGATTAAAATGTCTTAAATAACAATATTTTCAATAATTATGGATTTGCAGTAAACGATAAAATATTTAACATTGAAAACTAATGAGAAGTGAGTTTAGTTTTAAAAGATAAAATATATTTATATTCTTTGGAACTTTTGAAATTAGTGAAAAACAGGAACAACAACGTAGTTTTGTATTACCAACAAGAAAAGTGAGGTTAGGAATTTCTAAATAATATTCTGCGTGAACATACCTCCACAAATGTAGACCATGGCCTGCTTAGGTGTCGACTCAGATTTGCTGGATTCCATTTTGTAGAACTTGTTGTTTGTATACGAATAACAGTTTTTAAATTTCACTAAAAACAATTACGCAGGTCGCACAACGTGCAATTTTGACAATGTTTACACCGTATTAGTCAAGCGAGCATTAAAATAACATGCCGACCACGATAGTCAAGTTGGCATCGCAAACTCCTACTTATTGACCGAGTACTACGCAGTATTTTCTGATTCTGTTAACAATAGTAATACAAAAGCTGCGAAATATATCTAAGGTTTTTGAAATATTAACACTAAAACTGCCAAGCCAACTAAAAGCACTATTTTCCATTTTTTTAAATATTTTCTACATCAATAGAGGAACGATAGAGCAAATATTCTACTTTTATCTTATAAACCAAATTATTTGACTGGTCATACTTTGTATCAATTCATATCTCTTTTTTCGATCGAACGTTCGAGAAAATTTGAAATTTAATTACAATAAATTTTAGTAAGCCAACCTAAAAGTATTACAAGACGGACCGTTGAACAATCGAATTATTCCTTCAAGCAAATACTCAGCGTTCGAAATATCCTGGCTAAATGAAATTATTTGCTAAATCTTTATTGTATTATTCGCATATTGTTATAAACTTGTAATACTAAAAAAAAGACACAAATTGTCGAAAGATGTTTATTATCGACATACTACATTTAATCATATACACATGTCAAATATCTGCATTACATTGCACAAAATGTTCTATTGTTACACAATACTAAGCCTTAAATATGTACATATATATTCATGTAAATTAAATACGAAGACTAGCGTATATTTGCAATAATTCATCAGAAATATTCGCAAATGTATCTTCACATTATAAAATTTAGTTCTTCTATAATAATACGTCAGAAAACAAATACAAAACGTATTTACACCGATGAGATTCTAACACCGTACGCCACGAAGTAAACATATGTTACATCGATACATTGTACACAAAAACGATTTGAAAACAGTAAATCGCAAAATGAACATCAATGATCAAACATTAGTCGCATAACCTCACGATCGGTAGAAAGACAAGCAAAAAGTTTCATCATACAGAAAAATCATCTGTCAAATGAAAAAGTGAGATCATCGACCTCGCAGAAATTCGCAAAATTCAATGTGTCCTATGTGAAGGAGAAATCAGGAACCAAGAAAGTCTCCCCAGCAACAGAATCCAGTAAGATCCATCTATTTCCATCGATAGCTACCAGCGGCAGTAGTATCGCAACGCGGCGAAAACATCCAGCCAATAGGAGTGCTTGGTAACGAACGGCGGGATGAAACGAGGCTACTGATTGGTCAAGCAATCTTCCACGGTAGAGAGGTGGGACAACGGATAAATTGTTTGAAAGTTCCAAAGTGCTTACGGCGTAGGGGCACGCAGAGGGAGAATCGATGTCCGCGTGCGCGCGTTTACCACGATTCGCACCCCCGTGTTTCACGAGAATAAACAGTTTTCAATCCTACACTCTACTTAATTCCACAACTACGAATATTTCCACCATAATGTCATATCGTCGTAACAGTGACAAGTGAAAGGACCAAAAGACAACCGAGTAACGTTTTGTCCTTCGCTCGATCGAGGATTGGTTTTGTTTACGAAGAGGAGGGGCAACTTCCACGAGGATTCTCGAGCAGATGTTGCCTGCCTAGGCAGTTTCCCGCGCGACGCACGTGAGGACAGTGAGTGGTGTGACCGTCACGTAAACAAATCCCTTAACGTTAAACTTCGAAGTGAATGTGATGCGTAGTAAGCCGCCGAAACGTCAAACGCGTATAGACGTGCATGGAAAATTACAATATCGATTGGTTCGGTGTGCTGAAACGTGAAAACAGAGATTAATATGCCGGTTATCGAAGATTCTCATATAATCGAGTGCAAGTGGAGGTAATTTCATTGATATCTGTCAAACAAACGTGGAGAGAAATACGCCATTATGGATGAAACGGAGAATATAAACATTGGCCAGACGCCTCACAGTACGATAAACATCAGCAACAATCGTAGCACGCATGACAGCATCGACAGTGGTTACCTGACTTTTACTCCTCATTCTGGTGTTTATACACCAACTGTCACACTATGTCGAACCAGATCGTCTTGTATGCCTACGAAAAGGCATCACAGAATCAGACTGGATCCATTACAGTCGGAACGTGCTCAGAGACATCGTTCAAAGTTAAATCATTTACTGAATGCCTCCGAATCCGATTATCTTATTTCCGAGAATTCCGAAACGGACCTCGCACTCCAAGAATCGTCGAATTTAAATATCAGTCAGAGTTTGAGCCTTCAACACTCGACACCAGGTTTGACGAATGAGAGCACAGAATGTCACGACATCGACGCCGGTTTTCGCGGCAGAACGCGTCGAAGTTGGAGAACGACGGTTCCAATAACACCGTCTTCGACGAGGTTACAAATATTATCACCTCCACCATCACCAGCTGTACCATCTTCTTCTTTCATTGCTTCAGAGCCCATAGAAGAAGATGTAGAAATGAAACTAGTCATCGTGCCTCAAAGCACACCCCAGATAATGGTCTCGCCAAAGCGCAAGACGTCGCCTCTACTTCCGCGAATAGTTATATCGCCGGTAGTAGGTAGAAAAGCTAGTCCCGCGATTAGTTCAGCAGATAATCGAAAACTTAGTAAGCTCTCTATCTCCGAGCTTGCCGCGGTCGCTGAGATTAAGCCAAAGAGATTGGATTTTAATCATCGTGCCCTATCTGTGGCGTTGCATCGTACGAGAGCAACTCCTGATTTTACTGGTAGAAAGACAGTAGATCTAATGACTTTACTTGGTGAGAAAAGTAATCATTGGAGGATAGTTTCGAAGATCCTGTCGTTTCTTAGTCCACAGGATTTGTGTTCTGTGAGTATGGTGTCGAAATCGTGGAGGAGAATTTGCACGAATGACTCTAGGGCCAATACTAGAAGACTGACCCATATAATACTCAGGCAAAATGCCAAGGAGAATTTAAAGTTGATAAAGAAGGCGAAAATGGAAGGGGATGTTCAGACCAGTCCAAAGAGTAGATACGCTAGGAAGGGTTACCTGATGGAGGTACAGAATCTTCTGCAGGCACCACAAAATCAACAGCCACCGAGCAGTCCACCAGTTTCTCCTAGCAAAGTTAAATTCCACTCCTTTGTCAAGGTATGCATCGATTCTAATTTGTTCAACTATGCATTGTTTAACGGTACAACTGGCGAGATTGAATCTATTGTATTTAAATGTATTGAGTACAAGTACTATTCGTGGGTGGAAAAGATTCGGTGATTTGTATAAACTTGGAGAATTTTGGAAAAAAGTTACGTACACGCCAGTTGGCTGGTAGTTCTAGTGTTAATTTCTATAGGAAAGACTGGTATCATTGACTATTGTATTTTAATTGTTATATTTTAAAATTTACAAAATTGCACATTATAATTCCCTTGTTTATTTTACTTGATAATTCAAACGCTTAATTTTTATTTCTGGAAGGTGGTATTCTTTGCCGAAGTCAAAATCTCGAATGAAAGAAATTACTTCGGAGTAATTATATTTTTAATAGTAGCGATAATAGTAAGTTTCTTTCTTCTCACTTTGCGAGCGTGAGAAAAAGTGTTGTAATGTTTCTCGCCGTTGCAAAATGTGCACGTTTTAACGGTGTACAAAGTTTCTATCAGGGGATCGTATTCGATAACAGCGAAGAAAGTAATCCATGTTACACCTCACAGGGCATCGTATTGCATGGTGTTATCATACACCTAAATGCTCGAGTTGTACGACGAAACTCCCGCATCTCTTTAACCGTTAATTTAACAGATTATAATCTCATATTTGCCAACTTTTAATGTGCCCCCTCTTGATAATTATTGACTGAAAAAGTTTGAAGATATACCCAACTTTATTTTAAAACTTGTTAAAACATTTCCATTAATGATTTTGTTGCAATGATCAAGTATAGGTAAAGAAAAATCTTAGAAATTTCAGTGTTACTTTTCTTAAGAATCAGATGAAGATAAATTTCGTTCTCCTCGTTGTTTCGCATATTACAGTTCTTGATGTTGCTTGTCAATATTAAAAGATCGAAAAGTATCCCTAAAAGTATAAAATACAACGATCTCAAAGTACTTCCATAACTCTGTAATTCCAGGATTATAAAACCGCACCATTAAATTTATGTAACACTCTACCAAGGTGGCCAAAATGACTTGCTCCGAATTTTCTGAAATTGTTCCTGAAATTCCTGACACTGTCTCTTTCTCAATTGTCTACGTCTATCTTAAAGATTATAGGCGATTGAATCGATCGAGTTTTCTTCCCCTTCCATTCATTTCATTGGGATATATTTATTTGATAAATTTAAATATATTGAATTAATCGTCGGTAGATTTAGTGTTAGAAAACCACAATTAACATTCGCCGTAACAACAAATTACACTTGTGGAGAGTGAGCAAAAAATATATCCTCGCCGAGGAGTCTAGCTTTAATTGAATAATAATGATCTTTTCTCTCTCTGTGCTCGATTAATAACCAAGCGATGGTATCGTGTCATTAAGATCACCGGAAGGAATAAACTTCGTACACCGAACACAGAATTACGTTTTTCATTTCTCCTATTCGCTTGAATTCATCGATGAAACCGTTTATGAGCACGAATTCAACGAATCATCGCGTCATCCGATCACCTTTTGACCTCATGGGTCTCGACGTTCCCTTCGTATTGCCGTTTTCGTGCGTAATTTGCAGTCGAACGAACTTCTCGAATTAAGCGAGATAATTGTTTCGTTCGTGGTGATCCTGAGCCTTTGACGTTGATTTATCGCGATTTCTTCTTTTGAAACGCTGCCGCTGGAGAGGCTTATTGCCCCAGGGTTAGGTTTGGGAATGGTGAAAAAGTACCTGTCGCTCCGCTTGTTTCTCCCGTGCTTTAATTACGGCGAATGCTCTCTGTCCAATGGTAATTTAGGCGTACGAGTTGGTTTAGTTTCTGCGTTGGACGACGACAAGATATTTGCGGTTTGTAATTAGCGTTGATCCAAGTTGGAATGTAAGTTTTATTAGCGTGGAAGCCGAAATTTTTTTTCGAGGTTTTTTAAGCGTTGCGATGCATAGGTGGAATGTAAATCTGTCTTTTGTCTTTAATGTTAGAATTGTCAACGTTTTATATCTATTATATTTAAATACAGAGATCATTCGAATAACATGGTTAATTAATTCGGCTTTATTCGAAATTGTGCTATTTGATACTAATGATAAATACCATTTTGGAAATAACGTTTCTTGCTATTTAAAACCGTGCAATTTGAAACTCGAGATGTATATGAATTTGTACATTTTGTTTGAAAAGATTAATTAAGGACATATGGAAAATAAAAGCACAATATTTTTATGTTTTTCAGTTGTAAAATTTCAATTGTACAAGAAACGTAAAAATTCATTCAAACCACATTCCATTTATATGTACTGTGTGATCGTGTTGATTTTTAATAGTAATATTCGCCATTTTGTGCAATTCAAGGATAGTGATATTCGAGGGATGCCTTTATATTGAATAAGTATTTTGAAAAAATAGAAATCAATTAGATTATTTAAGTTTTATAACGCATTAGTAAAATATATAGAAGGCAATATTTATTTGTTATATAAGTATAACTCGTCTCTCAATTTGGAGAACTTTGAGACAAAATTGAGAATCAGCTATTTTGATTGGTTTGGCAATTATAATGTTAAAGTTTATATATTTATTTTCTGTAGATTACATTATTATTGACTTATATTCTATAGTTTGCAAATCATATGAATTTTACGAAACTTTAGAAAGTTATGAAAATTCTACATAATTAACCCTTAGCACTCCTATATCGAGGGTGGCTCGACATTACATTTCCTTCATCAACCCAAATGTCGAGCTAGACTCAATTTTATACAAAGCAATTTCTAAAATAATAGTAATAATAATATAATAAATGCAATTTCTATCGCAATTCAACTTTTTCCTGCGGCTCCCTTTTGCAAATTGATTAAAGAGTATCAAGAAAAATGAAATAGTGCAAACAGTTGAAAACATGTGGAGAAAGTATAAATTACAAAATATAAACAGAAAAACGGGTTAACCCTTCAAATAACTCCTGCACGTCCGCCGTAATATGCCGGGTTTAGATGAGATAACAGAAATAGCTTCGTTACTCCACCAATTATCTCGATAATGCCTCAGACTGGCTCGCAGCAATCACGTGCATTCGTCGGAGGGAATCATCACGAAAATCACCGACAATGACGTACGTGCTCCAATGTCCGTGTATTCCAGCTACTACCTGTCCATGGTATTCCGGTGCCCACCTCGAGCTTTCATCGTCGCTGCATTCCTCCTCGCATTAAATTGCGATAGTGGCAGATTAGAGAGTCGACGCATGCTTCGTTATCGTGGTGCACGTAACAAAGGGATCTTGAGGCATGTGAGGAGAGAGCCATTTCTGACGAGGGTGAGAAAGAGAGAAAACGAGAAGAGGGTGGACTTTTGTTATGTGCAACGCGATAACAAAGTATTCGTCGGCACTCCTGTGTCAAAGGAATTAACGACTTTCATCTACCGCTGCGTATTAACCCCCTGCTATTCAATTTATTCTCGCTCCTTGGTTATCGACTAATGAAATTGAATTAGAGACAACTTTTTAACCTTTAACGCGATTATGTCGCCTTTCGCCATCAGGTGGTAGACATTTCTATGAATACTTCTTTAGATCGGCCAATCTGAGGAGTTATTTTTGGGTTTTGTTGTTTCTTTGAGTCAGTTGAACATGGTTTGCAGAACAAATTGATTAATTCTACTTTGAGAATTTTTTAAAACGGAAGGTTCAAGGTATTTGATTGAATGGTAATTTTTTAGGGTTGGAATACATTTTTGTAATAATAACGGTTCAAAGGATTATATGGCAACGTTTGTTTGGCCATTGGATGATAAGTGAAAAATATCGGAAGTTAATTAAAACTGTTTCATTTTGTTAATTTTATACTTCGTTAGAGGAAAGATATATGAGATTTTTTTTACAATATTGTATATATATTTTAAAGGGAATTTTGACAAAGAGTGTACACTATTGAATCACATTTTTCCGATTTAAATTTTATGGGGTCCTTGCTTTTCTCAGATTTTGCGAAAAATTTTGAAGTATCCCAAAAACAGCACTCTCTTAAGTGAATTTTTTGAAATGCGGAAATTGAAAATTTCTATAGTATCATTTTCAAATCTGCCGACGATTTTATATTATCAAATACTTACATCTACTTGTCCTTCTATCATAATTTGTAAGTTATTCTTTCACGTTTCGAGTAACTTAAAAGCTTTGAACCGTACGAGTATTCAGCTCCAAAAGATTATTCAAATTGTAAAGAACATTTAAAAAAATAATTTAGTTATGAAATATTGACTTATCTCTTTGAAATCTATTTTTTCGAATTTCAAAAATAATGAAAATCCACACAATCATCGATATTTCAAAATTGATAGCTTTTGCAAAACTTTTCAATTTACACGAGAATCACTCACTATTGTAAAGTCAAGGGTTAACATTCTTTTCCAAACCAGACAAGTAAAAAATCCAAAAGTACCGCTCTAAAATTACAATTCCCCAAACCTCTCTAATCGATCAACGGTAATTTCAAATAATCCAGGAAAGAGAAAATATTCTGTACCGCTCTGTCGACACAAATTCTCATAATTGGCAAAAAGTCCGCCACTGAGGCCATACCTAAGTAATAAATACTCCCGGCGATCGTAATAGCTATCAGGAAGGTATATAAATATAATTCGCACTTCCCGGTCCGTAGGTAGCTCGTGTTAACATTCTCGTGCGAACATACACGTTATTATTTAATATGCCCTACCAAACTGAATTGAGTCTTCGATATATCAAAAAGGGCAGACTTCTCTCTTTCTCTCTCTCCCTCTTTCTGTGTACGATGCAACAACAGCAACAACCCAGCAACAACGAGGCGCATTGCCTTTGGAGGGCGAGCCGCCGCCAGCCCTTCGGGCAAAAACCGGCCGCTGAGAACAATGCGAATATATTATGGTATCTGGCAGTAAAACAAAGACCGCCAGCCGACCCAAGAGAGCTCTTTTCGTTGTCCTTTACGAGGGTTGCACCGAGATGCGACGTGTATTAAAGCGAGCCGTGGTTAACCGAGGATCGTTCCACGAAAATCGCGGTTAGGAACGCTCGGGTCTGTTCTTACGATCGTAATTTTTGAGGCTTTCTTTTGCATCAATAAACTCTCTCTACGTTGATCTCGTGGCTCTTTTTTTATTTGTGCTTTGACTATCAAGGGTTGAGTAGTTGCATCTAGAAAAAATTGGTGGAGATTATAGGGGGTATTTTCCTAGATTGTATTGAATTTGTGAGATCAAGGTTGAAATCTTTGAGATGAAGATGGAACTTGTTATATTGAATGGCTAATTGAAGTCTGATCTAACCAAGATATGTATTTCGATAGTTGTATTATTTCTAATGAGGTGAAATAGTTAAGATCTTTTAATTATGTAATGCGAAAATGTTCCAGGGCGTTCAATATGTTAAGTACGCGATCTTCCCGCGCTTTTTGAGAGATGTATGATTTTATGTAATTCGGGGTATAGTTATGGTTAATTAGAAACTTTGAAATTATCTTTAACATTGATAGATTCCTCGATTACTAGAAAAAGAGATAGTTAGGTAGATGATGGATGAGAATCTTATGTTTCTTCCAGAGATACGAAGATCTGTATTCAGTTTATCTTGTAATTTTAAATGAGACACGAGAGTCATTTCTTTTGCGAACGTTACATATAAGGGACAAATTCACAACAAGCTAAAAGAAACAGCAAATGAAAGTAGACACGACGTATCAATTTACAAACGATAAATACGAGGTTGTAGGAATAATTTACATATTTCTGAATACCAAGTAGCTCCCTTTCACTTCGCATTTCCATCCTTAAAATTATAACTTCATTTTCGAAGAACGATAGTAGTTAAATTGCTGCTAGATAAGAAACCTCGTAAATAAATAATGTGTGAAAACCCTTCCATTTCAAAAGATCTTTATTAATCGTTATTATTCATAAATACAGATACCAATCAGTTCTTTCTACTTTACATCTTTCACCTGTAAAATTAAATATTACAAACCTTCGATAATCATTAACTGTTATTAAGAGAATATGAAATCCCTAAATAATAATTAACAAAATACTTCCATTTCCAGGCCACTGATCGTTCAAAATTCCAAATAGTTTCGTTCACTTCGCATTTTTTTTCAAAATTATAATTCTTAGATACCCTTCTTCGATTAATCTAATTTCCAAATAATAATCAATAAAAGACTTCTACTTCCGTGATCATTTATTAACCGTTGTCGACCACAAATTCAGGTACATTTCTAATTATAACGTCCGATGAAATCAGAGGTCGCAGGAATCAGGAAATCCGTTTCTTCCCTTTGCTCCCTTGCGCATTCCCCCGATTACTCGAACGTCTTTAACCTCAGACGTCCTTGCGGGATGCCGTAGAAAGTTCCGTTCGCGGTGGGACACCATGTAAACCCTTCGTTCTCACGAAGGGCTATTGCATTTTTTCTTTCGCCCTTCGTTGCAAGGATTCGTTACGTGATAACTGGAACGCCGTGAGAATTTGCGCTGTTAGTTGCCATTGAGAATATTTCTTCCACCAGTGGATTTGTCCAGATTTCTAATTATAATAAAAATTTCCTTTAACACTAGATTTACGGAGTCAATTTGGCTCATTAATAATTTGATTCCTATATATATAATATATTGGTTGGTTAATTTTTTAATAATAAATCTTTCATTTAAATTGAATTCGAACTATTTTCTTTGCAAAAAGCTTCAATTTGCTTGTTTGAGTCAAATTGGCTTACTTCAGAAAAGTAGGTATATCAACATCCGTAAATCTAGTGTTAATCAAATATTTGATTGAATGAAATGGTCCACTGCAGGTAGCCATAAAAGAAGACAAATCAAACATATTAATTTATTAAGTGGGAAAATATGATTGCAGGCATTAAAGTAAGAAAATATAAAATAGTTGTCACAAGCTCTTGGATGTAATTTAAATCTAATTATAACAATTAATAAGGCAAGCTTGTGAAACTGATAACGGTGATATATTTTTACAAATGTTCTTCCAAGCTGATTTTATAAATAAAATATTAATTCAGTGAATCTTTCGAGAGATTGGGGGAAGAGCTTCGTTTAGAAGAGCATTTGTAAATGATTATTGAAATTATTTGATCACAGGAAATTTTTATTATAACTACAAATCTCAATTACCTACGAATTACGTTCGTACCGTAAAAAAATTGAAACGACCGTTAAAGAAAAATTGTAACTGACAATTCCTCCCACTTTTTGCGGTTTGTAATTAACGCGCTGACTCGTGACTTGGTTTCCTCAAATTCAACGATTACGTTTCACGTGTAGAATTGTGGTCAGTCTAGTTCCGTGCGAGGTTGGAAAGACGGTTTATGGAAAGGAAGGAAGAAATTGTCCCGTAATTAGCAACGACCAAGAGAGGGTCGTTGAGTGGCCTTATAGGCTGACAGTCGCTGCGGGCGAATTTCCTGTCTAAAGGAAGACTCCTTTTGGTCCCTTTTTCCGGTGGGTGCCTTGAAATTTCGACCGGTGACACGGTCAAATCCGCCCTCGCCGGATCTCCCTTTCTTCCGATAGCTTCTGAGAAACTTTGGGAGTAACGGACCCATTAAGTTCTCCCCAACTGTGGAATATTGAGAGTATTAGAGTTAATTAATTTTTCAGTTGTGGTTGTTCAGAATTATTGTGCTGTTATAGATATTGCGCTGTTATTTGAAAATTTTTAAGGAGGATATTATAATGAAAATGTTATTTGGGGTTGTGATGGACAAGAAGGTGAAAGCAATCGGTAGATCTCAGTTGGAATACCTTATCGGGTTTAGAAAATTTTTTATGAATTATTAATTAATGTATCAAAGCTTGGATTGCTTGAAACTTACCTGAGAAAAGTCTTAGATGAAATGATCATTGCAGCTAATCCTAAAAGGAAGAAAAAACGTTAATTTATTAAGTTCGAAAATATGATTGTAGAAATTAAATAGTTGTCTCAAACTCTTGAATTGAATTTAAATTTAATTGTAGGATTCAATAAGCCAAGTTTGTGAAATTAACAATAGTAGCTGCGGTGCTGATTAAACATTATCCAAAAAACTATTAAACTAAAAATATTAGTCAACGACAGCGATATCAATTTTTTTCTGTTCTAACAATTAAGTAATTCTCAGCAATTGCGTATTCAATAAAAAAAGAAATCGTATATCCAGGGATTAACGCATGTAGCTCTAGTATTAATATCATTTTTAGATTTCAATTTTTAATATAATTTTTAGAATAATTCTAATAACCATAATATAACAATGACAATTTATGTTGTAACATAATTTTTCATTTCAAGGGGTTAATAGACTACCGATTAAGAAAGTCTTAAATTCACACCGTCCCGCATCTCTTTCAAAAACGTATTGTTATTTCATAATCGCTCGTAGAATTTGCCAAAGTAAAAGTAACTATTCAGAAAAGCGTCTGTACGGTTACTGTTGAAGAAATTCCGCGCAAATAATCGCTCCGACTTGGAATTTCGCATTTTCCGTGCAACGGTCTGCCGATATCACGTTGGCATATATTGACCCAGTACCACTGCAGTGGTACCGATGCACCTGGCCAGGTGCACGCCTCGGCAGTCTGTGCTTCTCGAAGCGTAAAGTGGTCTGGCAACGGTCGGAGGGAGATCGGTTATACATGCGATCGTATAAAATAGGAGACACGAGAACGAGCACTGTACAAGGTAAATAGACGATCGTTCACGTGGGAAATACTTTGCGGCGATTATGGATACTTACAACGCCGCCAATTAACAAACTCTCGTTACTCGTCCTGGTTCATTCGAGATTCATTTGAGATTCATTTCGCTTGAATCGAGTACGTTTACGGACTGTTAATTAATGGTTTGATACGGTTTATAGCTCGCACGCGACAGTGGAGGATTTGTGCGAATGCGTGGGGTATAGTAGCGTTTCTTTTTTTGTTTGTCTGTCTCAATGAAATTTACTTTCTTGGTGGTATTATAATTGAATGGAGGAAACGTTTGGAGGATTTTTTTATTTTGCTGAGAATTTTATCATTCAATTGAGATATCGATTTTTTGTTAAGTAGGGAATTAGTAATTGTTTAGGTTATATCGTAGTACTTTTTGTTAATGGAGATGTTTTAAAATCCTGGCTAAGTAAGTCTTGAACGTTTATTAGAAATTGTCGATTTTAGTTCATTATTGTTCAAGATATCTTTGAAAATTTTTAGTTAGGTTGAATAAATGGATTGAAAGCCATTTCTATTGAGCGATATTAAGCCTAGAACTACCGACGTTAAGTCTATCATAATTCAATACATCAAATAAATACTTTAGAAAACGAGAAATCGAAAGCTGGAAAGGATGATTAATTCAATAATTTATATTTTATAAGAGGAAGGTACAATATCTACTCTATGGCTTTCCTATAAATTTAAAAAATATTTAGAAAAAATGAACCAGTCATTTTGACCAGCTTGGTAATTCTAGTGTTAAAAATTTATTTCATGACATTGTAAGTAAATATACAAAATTGACATGTGCGTAAAATTAATGTACGCATTCGCAGAACTACCCTTTTGCTCCCATGGAATTTCTTCACCGATATATATGTTCTTATTTTTTATTCCTATAAAGAATAAGCATTCCATTGTCATACGTGTATGGAATAATAAGTCGTACAAAAAGTAAAAGACGACGTTTCGGGACGAGAGACTACAATCACCCGCAGCATTGGAAGGGCTTAGTTAAACTTAAGATAAGGAATTGAACGTTTCACAATACAATATTAATATGCTTTGTGCAAGAAGAACGATAACATTGCGATCTGTAAAAATTCGTCACGCCTCATTCCTCCTCCGCGAATAACTATCTTGCAAACACAAAGAAGTAATTATGCATTCATGAAATTCACGAAGGATGCGCATTTGTAAGCGAGACGTAAACACCATTGGACACGTAGCACACTCGTTCCTGCAATTCAATGAAACTCCTGTGGCGTATAAAAAGGATGAGCAATGTTAAACAGCCAGGAGGAATTTCGCAGAATTGAAAAGATAATCCTCGATTGCATATCGAAGGGTGTTTGAGAATCGATGGCTAGCCAGTTCTTCGGTAGCCACAAAAATGCACGTTAACGTTTGACAAATTAATTTTCTATTTGTTTAACCGTTTAATCTAAAACAACGTAAGACACTCGTGGGGGTGGAAAATGGAATACGAAGTTTTGAAGTCTTTCAAAAATTATTCAATTGAAAGTATTAATCGGTTGCGAAACGGTATAATTATTTCTATACTATTAATATTATGCTCACAATCAGTTGTACGAAATATCGGTAATCAGCGAAAACTTTTAATTTCAGAAATTAATTTTGAGCCATTGCACGCTCCTTTAGAAAAGAAATCTTAGGCCAAGGGATTAAAAGACAGATCTTTCATTTGCTCTTCAAATTCTTCATTCCGCCTCGAATTAATTTGATAAAATTCCCTAGTTCTAATTTATTAAATAATTTTTTTCCCTTTGCGAAAAAAAAAATCGCACACGGTTAAAAAGTTTCTGATATAATGTGTCAGCATTTGCCAATATCAACAGTCTTCAAAATCAAAATAAAATTCGAGCCATAGAAAACTAATCCTTTGCAAATTATTTTGACAATTTTGTACCGAGCTAAATAAAATTAATTTCCTAATCATTTATTTTATACTGGTAGCTGTGTGACTTACAAAATCATCGATATTAAATCACTAAAAAATCAAGTAAAATAGAAAGCTATGTCGAATATTCGATATAGGGTTGAAAAGGGTTAAGAATCATCCGCCCAAAGTTCACCAGGCACACCAAAACGTGTTAAAAACCACCCACGCTATCTGCATCGATCGCGCATTAATAAGAGCGTCTGTTGAATGCCCATGCGACTCGTGGGGTCGCAAAATCGATCTCTATCGGCATTGTGATCTCGACCTCTTTCTTTCCGCTCGGTTCTTTCTTCTGGCATGAACACACACAGAGGCAAGTTCGCAGAGGTGCATCTTTCGAACAGCAAGGATCCCGGAGAATCGAGGTCTCAAGTGCCGGTGGTATGCGTGTAACGAGCTGCAGACTGCGGCCGTGCCGCAAGAGTTTCTCTCTGGTCCCACGATTCTCGGAGCGAGACACGGGCAAAAAGACGAGGAATGCCTCGATACCTCGATAAACGCATTAAATCGCATGGGGAACCATCTCTCTGACTGGCCGTTCGAAACTCACCCCTCTCTCTTATCCTTTTCAATAGGGATTTCCGTTAAAGGCTTGCACTGCGGTTTCTCTCTGCTTCGTGAATTTCGAGAGACCGTGCCGGCGTGCTACTGTTACCTTTTGAATTAATGTTCACTGCCGGATGCTTTTCGGTGTTTATTATAGGATTGTCTGTGAATTTACATAGTTTATGGTGGAAAACTGAGAGAGTGGATGTTGGTTCGATTTTCAGGAACGGGGATGTGCTTGTAACTTGTCTTGTTTAATTGGGGGTAGTTTTTGGTTTGAGGACCTTGACGGATACTTTTGGATATTTTCGGGGCACTTCTGTGTAAATTTAAATAGTTTATAGTGGAAATCTGAGTGGATGATTGTTGACTACGCTTGGAACTGAACAGTCTTGGGTAATAGGGGTAGTTTTTGGTTTGAAGATCTTGCTGGAAGCTTCTGGGAGAATCTAAAGAGTTTATAGTAGAAATCTAAGTGAATGATTGTTGACTAGGTTCATAAGAATGAGAAAACCCTAGGAGCTGCACAGTCTTGGTTAACAGAGGGTAGTTTTTGAGTTGCAGATCTTGTTGGAAGCTTCTAGGAGAATCTGAATAGTTTAGGGTGTAAACCTGAGTGGATGATTGTTGGCTAAGTGGTTAGTACAGAAAGTACAGAAAAGACCATGAATATCTGAGGCAATCAAACTCGTGCAAACGTGCGGAAAAAATATGGCTGTACTTATTGTTAGATACACTTTGAAGTCCCATGGACCTCTTCTATCTTCCATCGCTTGCCTCGGGGTAATCATTCACGGGGTGCATTTTTGTTAACCCAGTCACGACTTTTCGATTTTTAAGGAAAAATTATGAACCTTCGATATGCCAGTATAAAAATTATTGCAACATTACTATAAAGCTTGCACCCACAAATTTTTTCAAAATTATACTTCCACCTCTAGAATCTATTTCATATTACACCCAACCATTTTCATACGACTGGTGTACTCGCGATTTAAATTACTGCAACCCATCTACTTTTAAAAACTAAAATACGTTTGCTCTTAAATTAAAATTAAATTAACCACCCTCATTCTTCAAATCGCTATTATAAATAAAAAAGTGGTCCACGTCTCTGCGGTCATCCAACACCACACAAATTCAATATCGTTAAAAATCCATCCGTCCCACACTTCTAAAACATATAATTTCAATAACCGAATTTTTTTAATATCATCTCAACATCATTAAAGCTTAATACCACAGAAAAAGACCAATCCTCTTCAAGTAAAAAATCGCAAAAAAACATATCGATCAGACCATCAAAACGATCCACAAGTTCGTTCTCACAGACTTCCTATAAAATTAAAAAATAATCTGTGCTCTATCCCGTTTCACCAAACGATCTCTGACAATCTATATCTATTATCTCGCAAGATTCGCGTGCATTGCAAATCCTGTCTATGGGGAGTACGAGATCCGTCTGTAACTGCTTTATCGTGAGGATTAAATTGTTGTAAGGTAACGATAAGTGAGGAACGAGTAATCACAGTATACAGGACGGGCTTTCCGTCTCGCGATGCTCGGAGCGAGGCGTTGCAAAAAGATGAGGAACACCGTGATACTCTGAGGCCCTGAGAGACTGGCTTAAATTGCATGGCCAGCCTGAGATCGTTTCGAGCTCATCCCCTTTCTTGTTCGGCATGAATTTCCATTAAGAGAGGCCCCATTTACGATAAATTTCGTGTATCGACGAGATAGCGCCAAATTGACGGCGTGCAATTTTGTGCAATATGCAGGCCATCGTGATGGTTATTCGTGTGAAGTAATATCGGATAAGTCTTTGACGTTATTTGGAATAAATATTGTAAAGAGAGTTATAGAAATGATGAGGTAATATATCCAAACATGCAATTATAAATGATGGAGGAAATTTGTAGGTTGTTAATGTTAATTGTTTTTTTACGTTGGTTGTTAATAAATATAATGACTATTAGGAATAATTGATGGAATTAAAATTCTTTAAATGAGAGTCAATTATTTGGGGAATGTTTCATATTTGATTTATTCTGATAAAAAGATAGGAATTATGTAATAAGAAAAGGTAAAGGAGTGTAATGATTAAAATTACTCAATATTGTGTAATATATGAGTGCATTAATTCGGCAATTCTTTAGCAAAGGTGCAAATTTACGATTGCTATAAAAAGTATATAATATTGAATCGCATATTTTCAGTTAGGAATCCTCGCAGATTTTCATGTTTAGAGCTTTGTACAGATAATTATACATTTACTATATTTCTATCTCTTAACGTCGAACACACTTAAATTTTATTTTTTAATATATCCTCGTTCAGTATTTAAAAGTTAATTACAGACTAAAAGGTTTTTCAATTGAAAGAAATAAAAAACACTTTCAAATTTAAATATATTATACTAAATATAATACTAAGGAATTTAAATTCAAACTTAAAAGAAAGAAAAGGAAAAAATCACTTTCTTACTTCTCATTTAAAAAATATCAATTTTAGTCCTTTTACCTCCTAAGAGTTATCAAAATCAAATTAATTTCTCTATAAAACAATTTTACTCAAACTTCCCAACAGTCCCACCTCAAATAAAAATCACATTACAATTAAGTAGACATAATCGTCGCATTATCACAATTCCCATCGCCAAATCATCAACCATCGTGATCAGTTCCCACCATGAGCTTTTCCCTGCGACCTCAAATAGGCTCACAGTGAAAAATGCATACGATTCAACTATGCACCAACCTGTCCTATCAGCGGAGGTCGTTAGACGAACGATCGGCATCGGAGACGTTGACAGTTCCTAAATGTACTTGCCGCAATCTTGACATCGAGTCGACAGATGCTACGATCTGTCTTCTCGGTGTAATCATGGCGAAGAAAAATATTACGGGGCCACAAGCACCTGCTGGTGATAAATTGTAATTCCTCCCGGGCAACGGGAAGAGGGCCGTGTAAAAGAGTAAGGTATCATGCTGGAATGATTCTTGATCTGAAATGCTAACGTTATTGCTCTCATGTATTCCCAATCGTCATAATTAATGTATATTCGTTTGGAATACTCATTTCTCTTGACTTATATTAAGCAGTCAATTTTGAGTATGGAGAATGATGTGAAAAAATTATGGAACATGGTTGAAATATTTAAAAAAACGCACCAGAAAGTTATTCGGATTTTGAATAGTAGTTTTTGTGCAGTTATTGCGGGTTTTAATAAATTGCACACTGTGTGTAATACATTTACTAGGTGGAAAGACAAATCAGAGACACGGTGGTGTAATGAAGCAGATCTTTAGGATTTTATCAGAAAATTAACTCAACATTGTAATGTTATTAGCGTTAAATCTACCCAAAGCAATCAAAATTACTGATTTCATATTTTTCAGAAAAATTCTCTAAGTTTATACGATAGCCGAAGAGTATATATTTGATATTTATTTTATAAAACATAAAGTACGGAGATAATCATAGTTTCCAACTTTTCATTCTTCCTTTTCTAAAGTACTTATTTAATATATTTAGATAGAATAGATTTAACCCTAATAGTTCCACTGATAACTAAAAAGAAGCGTGATAATTGAAATATATCCAGCTGCTTTGAATCCTCCGATAGAAATAGCATTAACTAAACCTACGAAGCCGGTTAAAATAACCAGCTACCAATTTTTTTCTAGTTAAAAAATTACCTATACTATAGAAAATTACTTATACTCTTAAGGTAGCCATGAAAAGTATATTCCACCTCTATCTTATGAAATCTAAATTAGTTAGTTAATCATATTTTTCGCCTCTTAATTTCTCTTTTTCCAAAGTACTTATCCAGTATGTCGATATTTTAAAAAGTACAACGTTGGAAGTTTTAGTGTTAAATTAAAAAGTAAGAGATTAATTTCTCTAAATACAAAGTTCTCTGAGAAATAAGACAATCCTCGAGTAACCTGGAATAGGTAAATAAAAGTTCTCGTTGAAACCCTACATCTTCGCAGGTGCACGTAAAGTGTCCCCTTCTTTCTTAGTTGATAATCTGCACGGATATGCAGGTAGCAAGACCAACGGACCTTAGCCTTAGAATTCGTGGCCGTCAGGATACTTAAGGGTGCAGGTGCTCGTTCTTCCGTAACCATAGAAAAGGAAGAACATGGTGATACCGCTCATTTCACGCCGTACGTTGTTCGCAACGCATTTTATTAAACATTGTCCATTTATAAATTAACCTCTTGCTCTGCACAAAGAAAAATTTTATTAACACAGAGTATGGGATAGAAAATTTGCAAGTTTTTGCAAAACTACGAAGTGAAAAATGGCGTGATCCAATTATTTTCATGGTATTGATCTCACCTTGAATTTTATCATGTATCAATGATTATTTATCAATCATTGATATTGTGATTGTGAATTATGGTAGTCGCAGTTACGAAGGAGATGGTAGTATCAGGGTTTCTGACGAATTTTAACCTCCCTCTGTTCTTTGGAAATTCGAAGAGTAGGTAAAAGATTGAAAATAGCTAAAAATAGTTTAAAAGATAATGGGTCGTCCATTTCTCAAAATCGTTTAAAAGGAAACCACGAATTATAATAATCATGGGGACTTTTGAAATGCATTCATGCGGAGGAAACAGATTTTGAAAAAGATCTTAAAGTATAACTTCTATAACGTCCGTAAGGGAACTATAAAAAATGGGGTGTTCATGGTCCCATGGCTTTTCAAAGAGGCTCTTGGGTCCCGTGACACTGGCGGTCGTATGGGGAGGAAATGAAAAACTCGAACCCTCGTTTAAGTTTCCTTCTATCCCACGAATGAGAGGAAACATTCTTGGCTGTTAGAAAATTTGACTAACCGGTTTCATCTTCTGCAGTTTACTCAAAATTTACAGACAGGGAGAGAAGTTAAACTTTAAAATCTACAAAATAGTTAGAATATAGTTTTTTGATGTTTATAAAAATTGTTAGATTCACATGAAAGCTTGACTAACAAAAATAAGTGTAAAGTTTGGCACTTTGTTATTTATGGCTACAAAATTAATAATTGACGACATTTTACATTTACAATGTTTACTTATTCTTTCTGAATTAATATTTAACTAATATACAAGGCTTCTTTATTGATAAAAACCCTCATTTCGAAGTCGAATAAACTTTCTGCCTTTTCAAAATTATCAATTCATTACGAGCTTAATATAGAATTTTTTTTCAAAAATATAGTTAATTTGGACGATTAAATGAATCCAATGATAAATATCCGTAAGTAAGTAAAAGGTCTAGGAAATTCTAAAATTTAAGAAATTTTAGTTCAGCCATGGAAAAACGTGTTTCGCACATTTGTCAGCCACGTGAGAATAGCACTCATAAATATTCGAAATACGACTTAGAAACTCTGCAATTCGAGATACCGAAAATCTAACGGGAGTATTTAAACGGTACGTGCCTTATGGTGGTCCCTGAAGATGGGAAATCCCCGAAAAACTATTTAGAAAGCAGAACAGCCAGAAAAGAGTAGCTTTATATAACTAACTGTTGGTTCTCGAACTTTGTATTTTAATTTCTCACTTTTCTTTAAAAAATTGCAAATTTGCAAAGCAATAATCGATTCAGTAATTTAGAAAAATTGTTTAAAACTTATTTTATTTCAATATCGCTTAAAGTTCCTACAACATTTTAAGCAAAAAGCGAGTGTAAAATAAATTGCGTTGCCGCCTCCGATTCCTCGTGTCGAATTTCATTGTCCTGTGGTCCGTTACTCGTTTGTCCTCGCACAAATGAATTCTCTCGGTTGTTTCGTGTTTCCTTTGTTCACTGCACGAACTACGTTCATGTTTTTTGCCGCAGTTTTCGCCGAATTCCATTCGTATTTTGTTAGAGCTCTCTGCGTTGAATAAATATTACCTTCATGCACATTCCTATGAAGTTATTCTGTTTCTGTTTCATTCATTTCCTTTTCCAGCTGTAGCTAAAAAGTTCAAGACCTAAGGTTGAGGATAACACGATTGCAATCTATTTAAACAACTCTGTTCTTTTCCGAGAGTACATTCACTTGGGAAGTCTCAGCGCGTAGGTTTTACATCGAGATAAAGTAGAGCTGTAAGTAGTTCATGGTCGCAGTACACGTATGCATAATTTATTCAGGGAAATAAAATAAAGAAACAAGCAAAGAGTACATACAATAAAGTATAATAGAATTTTGGAGTCGTTAAAACTACTTTTCTTATTTTTAAAATTTCTTTTCATTTTTTTACTGGAGTTCCACTCCCTTCTATATTATAAATGTATATCTAAATAAAAATGTCGATGTGTATGTTAACAATACACTATACTATGAATTTCATATATTTTAATATTTTTTAATCTTTGTTTTACTTGAAATTAGTTTTTTTTCATTGTTGCTAAAGATTCTTGATCCAAATTTTAGTATCTGTATTGATAGTTACAAATTTCAAAGTGGATAATTCAAAAGTCTTTGTTTTAATCTATTCTAAATTCAGTACAATCGAATTTCTCTCAATTTTTGTCATTTAAAATTGCAATATTTTTATAATTTCTCTTAGCTATTCTTCGATCTAACAATAAGTTGCGTCAACTACAATTAAAGTTAAATATTTTATCAGCAAAAAATCAAAAGTCTCTTGCAGCACATAGGTTCAAAATTTTCACCCACAAAATTGCCAAAAATTAACACTATGGTAAATTAATTGAACTCGGCATCTAAGTTACAATTCCCAAATAATTTCGTGGCTTCGAAACTCCAGACTAAAGCTACTCAAAAACTATTTTATCAAAATCTAACAGAATGAAATATCTGAAAAACGAACCGATCGAAGGTCAGGAAACATCGAACGTTTTTCCCATTGAGCCTGTTAATGGGTTAAAGCATGCATCACTCTGACATTTTCATTATCCTAACTACGGCTATCGTTCATCAATTATGCAATCGAGGCGATCGTCAGTGAGAAAAAGCTCCTCTTGAAGCGAGAGACGCTCTGCCTCGGCCCAAGGGTCGACTACTTCCGGCGGAGATACGAATTGAGTCCGTACTTTAATCTACGAGGATTTTATCTCGCATAGTAACAACGCGGAGATCGCGCATGGCACCGCTGAAACCCTTTAACCCTACCGTGAATAGATAGCGACAACTCCACCATAAGGATAACTACGCGTGAAATGCCACGCACGAATTTATTGCACTCTTTGTAAACATCCTGCCGTGCGAGAGACTTACTCTCTTATCGTTTGCACAACTAACGTTTCTGCGATGTCAGGTTAACCCTCCTTTGCAGTGCGAGAGTTTGCACAGGAGTAACATGATTATTTAAGATCAATATTTCATTTACGTAGAGATTTATATTTATATTAAAATATTTTTAAACGATAGTGATTTTAATTTGATTAATTCATATTAAGAATTATTTAACTTGAGGTTAAAGGTGGGGGAGGTTTGGTAGTTTTAATTTTTTGTTGTAACATAGAATTTTTCATGGGGGCGAAAAGTATTAAATTTGGCCGAAATTAGGTTTCTTTAGGGGGGAACGGTATTTTTGTATTTATTCTTTACAATGTGGTACCGAATTCTAACACTTGTTGCATCGAAAAGACTAGGTTCTAAAATTTTTTATTTTCGCCAGGAAATATATTCGTATAACATCCATTATAAATACGATTTATTTAATGAATTAATTAGAATCAATGTTATCTTAATGTAAAGCTGAATTTCATGGAGCAGAAAAATATTTAAGTTGCAAAAAGTTGTATATATCATAACACAAAAATTTTCTAATGAAGGCACAAAAATTCGAAAGTACATAAACTATTTTTTGAAAGTTTCACCCACTCTTAATAAACATACATATAATTTTGCCAAAATAACAAAATAATGTTCCTATTTTCTTTGCCATTCAAGCAACACAAATACTTGAAAATGTTTATTTTAATTCTATTAAAAATGTAAAAAGCTATTTGTTTAAATAAAACATAAATATTCAAGCAAAGAGCTGTTGAATTGAAAAGCGTCTATGTTTTAAGAATTATTTAAAGCAGAATTCTTGGAAGAATAGAAAAGATATTCTAATGCATATAACGTCCTGTTAGCTTTCCTGGAGGTTCTCGTACGCTTCCGTTGTCTGTTCTTGACGTGGCAAGCAGAGAATTCAAGAGAGCTTGGGGGGAAGCTGATAGAAAGAGAGAAAGATAATTTAGGACCGACACTGAACCAGATATTCATCATAACGGTCTGCTTCAATATTGAGTCGCTTTGCTTGGATATGTTTCAACCACAAAATATATATCATAACTTGCAGTTCAAAAAACCAAAAATATAAAATATAGATCTATTAAATTAGTATTAATATTTATTTTTGCATATTTATTTATATTATATTTTATACTTTTAACACAACAATTGTTAGAATAACCCAAGATACAGTATACCATTTTATCTGTTATAGTTCATTTATAATATCTGATTTTACTTTTGAATTTCAATATTTTTTAAATATGTTGACCAAACTTATTCATTTATCAACAATTTTTTTGGCCATAAATTATATAATTTTTGTGATATAATGGATTGCAATTGAGATAAAAATTGCCATTAGTTTTTCGCTAATAATGGTGAATTTTTACCATCCCCTGAAAGAAATATTCTATCTGTAGAGACGTAGCAACGCATGGAGAAGAATCAGCTTTTCCCGCATTCTCCCTCTCTGTAGTCTCCTACCATTGATTATTCTTGACACAGCTCAAGAGAAGCCAAGAGAGGAGAAGGAAAAGCTAATAAGAGAGAGCCAAGAAAGAAAGAGAAAAATGGCCGGGCTCTCAGGACCAGCGGGGGAAAAAGGGCGGGCCGGGGAAAAGATAGGGACGAAGGAATGCACGACAGCTGCCCCTATCCCCATGGATTTGCTTTTGAAACCCCGGCTATGGTGCCTAACGAAAGATAGTAACCCAATATGCCGTTTGATCGGTAGAGAAAAAGAGACAGAGTGCAACAGCTGGCGCTATTCGAATATATTATTTTATGGATAATTATACCGATCCATGAGGATACAGTTTTTTTATAACTTTTCTCTTTTATGTAGCCATTATTTCCAAGGTATTCCTTTTTTTACGATTTAACCCTCCAGGTGTGGGTGATTTTTATTTTTCTATTAGCAAAACTTGAACACGTTTTGATTTTATTATTCAGTTGGTGTTTACTGAACCTAAGGTATAGGTGGAACTTAAATGTGAGCAGACTTGTTTATTGATAAGAATTTTTGTGGTTGCTCATTATTTTTAACAGAGGATAGACGTAATGAAAGAAGGGGTAGGGAACTCGATAAACTTATTATACAGTTGGAATATTCTGTATAATTATTGAAATGCAAACGAAACCTCTTTCCATCAGAAATTAGTAATAATTAGTAAAAATTTTGAAACCTTAACGAGTTAGGGGTTAACTGTCTGAAGAATATTTGTTTTTTTAATATTCAAAAAGTAGTAGATATCCAATTTTTAATATTCTCGTATTTAGGTTAATGTCTTTTTAAAATTATATTTTGCACAAATGTTAATATTTGCCCATATGAATATTATATTTTAGATAAGAAAGAATTACAATCTTTTTTGTCTATGAGATTAATGAGTTCCTATTAAACAATTCGAATAGCCTTCCTCTAATTGTTCCAATAAATTTTCAAAACTCTCTATAAAAATATTTAGATATTTTCTTCTTCACGTAGATGGTGTCCATTTTGAGTCCCCAGAGAAGTTGAGAATCACTACCTCCATAACCGAACTGCAATTAATAACCTTAAAACAATATTGATCTTCGGTACAGACTCGTAATTTAACAGGTTGCTAAAAAATTAAATAATTTTATTATTTTTCAAAATCTGACGACTGTTTTGCTGTTATTACAAACGCTGTTGAATTCTGTAAAACAGCACTGGCCAAAACAGACGCCAGAGTAGCAGGGAAAGACAGAAGGAAAGAGAACGGTAGAGGGAGAAACCTCCCCTGCTTAGAATGATAAACCTTGCTCCGGTGGAGCGGCAGCTGTGCTCAGAGAGAGTTTTTGTTCATGCTCTCTTTCTCTGTCTCCCTCTCTTTATTTCTTTTTTCTTTTGTATAACCGACGCCCCCTTTTGACATGCCCGTTCTTATCTGCAAAATGGTCGATCAGTTTTTGATCCGACTGAGCTGACTCTAATCGATAGAAAAGAGCGGGAAAAGAGAATCGCCTTTTTAAATTGAATGAACAAATATATAATAACCATTTTCCAAGCAACAACAGTCACGATGTAACAATCTCCATATCTTCTAATAAACTATCTCGTTAAATTCCACAAACATTTAGCAATCATGGATAAATACATAAATAATATCACTCACAAGTAGTACAAATTTTTCACATTTTATTTCATCTAATATTACAATCGTGAATAATTCTACAAATTTGATTCACCATAGAATTATTAATACTTACAATAATACATTGATAATATTATTTAATCATGAAAATAGAGAGGAGGAAACACCAAACACATAGAGCATTGTCAGAAAAAATAGTTCTCCATTTGTTTGCGTTTTCATATCACAAAGATAGTTGGGACAATAAAGGTGCTACAAACTCCCCACTTCGTTCAGTCGCACGTTTCCCGGCACGCTTTTCATCACCGGCTTGTAGTAGAAGAATACCGAGCGTGTCAATCGCTTTTGTCATGCTTTAATGGAATACATTTAACCATGCCGGTTTCAATAAAAGTTACCATATGGTCTAGATTCTCAAATAAAGCGAGAAAAACATTGAATCAAGTAATTCGACATTATTAGAAACTAATTCCTGTATTGTTAACATATCGGTTTAAATTTCTAATGTAACCGTATTATCCATTGTATAAAATATAAGAGTTACAGCGTTAACAGAATTTTCCCGCGCTTCGTTACGCTCGATGGCGCGCACAACACCCTCGTGCCATATATATATATAACTATATCTGCGTGCTAAATGACGGAAATACTGGCCGGATGACGAATCACAATTTAAAACGTAGCAGGCGACACAATATTAATTGGACCCTGGCGAGAAGCACCGGGTGCGTTGGACTATAATTTATGTTTATCTCTTATCATTCCATCGGAAGGGCGTTACTCATGTTCTGTGCTACTCTGCTGTTTCCTGTTTGTATTGCAATTCTAGTTATGCAATAATCTTGATTATTATTCTTCTTTAACATAAGGTTTATGGAAACCGACATATTGAGGGATTTCTACATTTTTAGAAACGCCTTTCAAATATGTAGAGACGTGGTAAAGTAGATATTTTTCGTGTATCTTATAATATATAAGTTACTTAACTGATCATCTTTGACGCTTGATCCATCTGAAAAATATTTCGCGTCTGTAAATTTAGTGTTGAGAAAAAATCACACTTCTACATATACATACATGTGTATGGATCGATTGGATAACAGTCGCTTCAGTTTGATCAATTTTGCTGGTCCTCCTTGACGTCATGGATCATATGACTGCTGACTCACGTGATTCTGGGGGCCCTTCACGTTTTGGGCCAGTTAGAAACCTTGAGGTGCTTTTTTTCGTTATCCCTCGTTGTATGAAGTGTCAAGGAACTTTATGAACGGTTTGCAAAAAATTTGTGAAAATGTAATTTCGAATGACGTTTGAAAATTTTGGGTTTGTATTTAATTTATATTTAGTATTTTCTGATTTGGATTTTATTAATTTTATTGTTTTATGGAGACATTGATGGCAGGTATAATGGTGGTAATTTTATTTGACATTTTAGAAATTTTTGTAGTTTTTTTTTCATAGGAAATTTTGTAGATTGATTGTTCAAGGTTTCAAACGGTTTCAAGGTTTCAAGGTGATGCAACGTTAGTTAATAAATATAATTTGCAATGTTTTTACTATTTATTCTCATGCACTTTTCGTAATCCATTTTTGATATTATTCTTTGACTAAGGATTCCATCGTATCGTTTAATTCAAATTAAAAATTCCTTGAAAATTTCTTCGCTCCCATTTCATTTATGAGTTTGCACCTTTTTTATCTTTAATCAAAGATTCGGTTTGGTATAGCGGCTATATCAAGAAACCGTATAAATTACATTTGAACCGTGGAGTATTAATTATGAAATAAGGTACAGACTTCCAGGACCTATACCCAATTTAATCAAAGGATAGCGCCGTTTAAGAAACGTATGTAAATGCGTGTATACCTGAAGTGTCCGAGGATGTCATAATGACGTAGGTAAACAGTGAATTTAAAGCAGCGGGATGCTAAAATATTGGGCCCTCATTTTTTTTTCAATCGCTCCACGAAAGTGTAAGGCGAATGTCTACAGTTATCCGTGAGTTTAATTTTTGTGTAAAGCAAGATTCATTTTAACAAGATTGATAAAAATATAATTGTTGCGTTATAAATTCAAATTTTAAAAAGAAATTAGAATGCTAGAATAAAAAGTTGTCAATGATTCTTATTATACACTATAATATAATAACTTAATAATAATATCATAGAAATAGTTTTATCGCATCGCAATGACATTATTCTTAATGAAACACTACGTGCAATATAAAAGTAGAAGCAGCAATTTCTGGTTATCACTCGAAATAGTGATAATATCCATAAACATTGTGTGTTTCATTCATGAAATGTTTCATTCTTGGGTACCTCGTCTACCGCATTGTTTCCCTGGCAAACACGGTTCTAGTATCTCGTTCTGTATCTCCCTTGGGAGCTGTTATCGCCGATGAGATAGATAAATTTTAAATTCAAATTTCGTCATTTCCATATTTTCGTGAACGAATTTATAGGAAGTCGTCAACTGCTACAGTGCAATCGAGAAACTCGATGAAAATATCAGGATCGTGAGTTATGGGACTCCTTTCTTGATACGTGTGACGAACTCGATAACATAATAGGAAATGTATCTGGGAATAATATATCACACCGTGAATATCAGTGCCTTGTCATCATTGTATGTGGATTATATTTTGATTAAAATTATTTCCATACTTTTGCACGTCTCTTCGCGGTAATTATTAATTTTAAGTACAAATTAAATATATCAAAAAGTAGAAATTTAGTTGTAATTGAAGACAATTCTATTGAAAGAAATTCAGTTTCATTAAATTTAAATAAAAAATTCTGCCTTCAACAAAAAGCCATCACCTCAGAACTATTCTTATTTTTAGCTTTTCGCTTTTAACAAGTACGCTAATTTTGGCTAGCACCCACAATTTTAGACTTCCAAACGGAGGGTATATTTTAAATGATAACTCAAAAAAAAAATTTTCGAAGGTGTCAGTGAATTTAAACATTCGAGCTCACTGATTGTGACTCCGACCCTTTTATTCCTAACCCATCGTAACTTAATTTCAACTAGAATGGTCACTTCACACACGACCTACAAGTCTAGGTGGATTCCGATTCAGGAAGGGTATAATTTGGAAAAAATTATCAGAGGTTAAATTTCCATCCCATCATAGCTTAATCTCGGCTACTATGATCATTTCCCCTACGACCTACAATTGTAGGTAGCTTCCCAGCGGAATTATTTTTCCATCTATTTCTGCATACTCTTCGTCTCCATTTCCCTCTCACATTTATCTCATCTTCCACATATCATTTCTCTATTCCATCATAGCTTAATGTCAGCTACTATGATCATTTCTCCACGACCTACAATTGTACGTAGCTTCCCAGCGAAATTATTTTACGATCTATTTCTGCATACTCTTCGTCTCCATTTCCCTCTCGCATTTATCTCATCATCTACATATCACGTTCCAATCCTATCATAGCTTAATCTCAGCTACTATGATCATTTCCCCTACGACCTACAATTGTAGGTAGCTTCCCAGCGAAATTATTCTTCCATCTATTTCTGCATACTCTTCGTGTCCATTTCCCTCTCACATTTATCTCATCTTCCACATATCATTTCTCTATTCCATCATAGCTTAATCTCAGTTACTATGATCATTTCCCCTACGACCTACAATTGTAGGTAGCTTCCCAGTGAAATTATTTTTCCCCCTATTTCTGCATACTCTTCGTTTCCATTTCCCTCTCACATTTATCTCATCTCCCACATATCATTTCTCTATTCCATCATGGCTTAATCTCAGCTACTATGATCATTTCCCCTACGACCTACAATTTTAGGTAGCTTCCCAGCAGAATTATTTTTCCCCCTATTTCTGCATTCTCTTCGTCTCCATTTCCCTATGACATCTATCTCAACTTCCACATATCCCTTTGTGCTCCTCTGTTCCTCAACATCGTCTCCCTTTCCTCACATCCTCCCGACAGATTCAACCGAGTCTCTCTCTTCTGATCTTCAGTGCCGTCCATACGTCCCCCCACGTATGGAGTGCCTCGTTCTCTCCCTCCCGATTCGGCCCTCCTCTCCCTCCGTCTCTCTGTCGGGCCGCTCGCTCTTTCGCCGGCATGCCTTCCGTCCTCTCCCAGCCTCGTGCGCAGACGAGGCCTCCGGCGGGCCTTGTGAGGGACAGAGAGGACGGTCCTTGTTGCTATGCAGCGACCAGCACGGCGTATCCGCGAGAGGGAAGAGGAGGACCGAGAGAACCGAAACGACCGACCAGGAGGGCGACCGCTATGATTATTATTCGCAGGCCGAATAAGCAGTGCGCGGACCCTCCGGGTAAGCCGCGTGCCTTGCCTCTCATTCTGCTGTTCGACCGCTTTTTTCACCTCCCTCTTCACCTCTCTCGTTGCTTTTGCCCTCCGACGGATTCTCTTGCTCTATCTTTTCCTATCGGTTTCTCGGTTAGGCTTATGAGAGCGTGGGTTTGTTGTGCTGTAGGAAAAATTGCGTGGGGCAATCTGCTTCCTGGAATATTGATTTTGTAGAGTTTTGTTGATGAATTCAGAGGAGATTGTGATGTGTGAGGATTATTTGAATGTAGAATTTTGAAGTACAAGTTTCATAACGTAGTGCTCGATTTTTTAGGATTTTCTGAGTTTTGATTGATTGAAGGATTGGCGAGGCAAAATAAAATTAGTTGAGTTAGGTCTCGACTTGTATGAGGGATCTTAGGATGGATTAAGGTTAAGGTTATTCAATTATTGAGTATTTTTGTAAGTTTTCTTAAAATTGTTTATTTATATTTATATACAGAGATTCTGTGTAGAATACATTCAATGTAAAATTATTCAAAGAAGAAGGTATGTTGAATTGTGAATTTAAAAATGTAAAATGATAAAGGGATATAGAAAAGTTAGTAAAATTATCAGATAAAATAGTGGTAAATAGTAATTTTAATTATATTACTATAAAAACAATTCTATTAAATTGTATACATTTTGGGATATGCTGAGCAGTAGTTGGAAAGAATTAGAATGTTCGATTCAATTTATTAAAACGTCCTTCTCGGATAACTCTTCGGCATCATTCAAGTTTTCTTTAGAATAGAATCATGACAGTTGACATTTCACTTACGAGTGATTCAGCTGTGAGTCTATTGACACTAAATTGAAAGGGTTAAGGCAGCCTCGTCCATTTTCGTGTGCCTACTCTCCAATCAACTTTCATTAAAGTCACATATGTTTCCACAAACTCACTTAACGCCATGCATTAGCCAAAAGGTCTGCAACAGTTGCAAAGTAAATTTCAAGTCAAATTTATCATTAACATCAAACTTGAAAATTCATTTAATGCAAACCACTAACCAAAAATAGCACCACACAATTGCAATTAACAATGTGACTAGTTCATAATTTTTCAACAAAATTCTGCAAATTAATAGGGGAGTTATACAGTGGTTCCAGTAATCTATAAAATATATTCACTCAACAAAAAAATTGGAATTAAATTAAAAATTCAAAATTGCAACGAAAAATGTACTTAGGCAAACCATAATGATTGAAGCTGCTGCAAAAAATCCCCTTATTAATTAATACATCATAAAATCATCGATACACGAAACACTAGGTCCTAAGCAAAATAACCGCATCAATAAAAATCGAATACCACGATAGAAAAATAAATAAATAATGACCTACATCACTGATTCAACAAAAACCCTGGTAAAAATAGAGATCACTCTAAAAATTTTCTATAGTCCATATAAAGAATGGAATTTTGCGCGACGAAACTGCGATGTCCTTGATAGAATCGCATCACTTTCATAGAGAGATAAAGAGAGGAACAGGGGCCAGCTTTAAGTTAGCACAAGAACCGAGCCTCTAGACACCCAGGGGCCCTCGTGATGTAACGTTGTTTACTTTTAAGGCTTCCCTTGGCAACAGGTCGCCTTCCGCGGTTTCGAGATGAGAGAACGACCGTGGAGAGAACGATGAGATATCGAGAAAGAGATGGAGAGAAAAGGAGAAGGAAGGAGAGAGGCGACACGCGTCCCTCGAGCGATTCGCAAGCTTGGAAAGTAGCGATGTAGCTGATAGGAGATTTACGGTTTGCGAATCTAAAGCGATTTTGAGAAATCAAACTATCCAATATAGTTAACTGTACTTCAAAAACAGTCTAAATATCTAAAACAAAAATAATTCAAATATTATTAGAGAATATCTTGAGTAACTTTATATTTGAAAGTTTCTGTAACAATGAAGTTTGAGTAAAAGAGATTAGAGATTAGCTAACAATGTTTCTATTTAATTTTTACATAATTAATAATATGGATAACAGTGTTCTCTTAAAAATTAATGATATTTTACGGTTGATATATCCCATTTATGTTTATAATTGGAATCTGCACTTATCTGATGACGAAAGATCTGGCAGAAGTATTTCGTGAAAAGTGAAAGTCCATTATGCAAATTCTGGATAATGGAAAAAAAGTCCAGTGCATACCTTCTTCCACAAAAATACTTTTCAACCTTGTGCACAGTAAGAATTAATTTTTTTAATTAATACAACACTCCCAAATATTCTGCCCTTGCAGAATTATACTTAACACTGCGACTACCAACGTCATATCTATTAAATTTAAATAAATTTAATAAGTACTTTGAAAAAGGAGGAATCAGGAGGTAAAAAAGATAATCAATTAAACTAAGTCCTCTACTATTTTGAGGACTTCTTTAAAAAAATCAGAAACCGGCCATCTTAACCACCGTGGTAGTTTCAACATTGAAAATATTATAAAACTCTTAAAATTCCAAGATCCAAACCTCGCTTCAACTTCATTTAAAACTTCTACCCAATCTCTCACAGCTTCTATGCATTCTTAAAGTATTTCCATAAACAATAAATCATCGTCAAACTTCCCACCATCTAAATAATACACAACATTCTAAAACATTCTGCAACCGCCATTACTCTCATAGACTTACCCAGACCTAACACAGTACTTCCCACGTACAAACGATACACCATAGAAACTCGCGAAATATTTGCAAAACTCAGCGTGTAAAATACGGATTACATGGTAACCGACATGCCGATATCGGAAAAGGTGCATCTTGTTCCTGAGGAGCAAGCGATTAACGTGCCACAGGGCGCCCATGGGTCTGTAAAGCTGATTTCTCATGGTGCTCTCATGTTGTGCCTATTCGCGTCTCTCGGATTCCTAAGGCCTCTACGCCTTCGGACTCTCACGACCTAGACAACATAAGCCAACCGACTCAGTCTGCTGTACGATAGAATGTGCTTTGAACGTCCTTGACTTCTCCGCTTCGGTTAACCGATGTGCAGCGGATGCACCGTTGCAACGGTGTAGGTTGTTGTTGTTGTTCATTTTCCGCTACAGTTTTTTGATTAATTCAACCGTCCGAGAGATTTAAATCTATGCTACGGTGAAAAAGAACGTACGTGACTTTGAGACGGTGGATTATTTTCTTTTTTGCGCTGCTTACGTGATACCGTTGAAAGTAAATTGCAGGATATGGCGTTTATGTTTGGTTGCGTTGCATCAATGGTTGTGTTAACGGTTGAGACTTTTTTTTGGAAGTAGCTCGAGTTTTGGATGGAGCTTTTAGTAATTAGAGTGATAGGAGTTATAGTTCTGCTTTTTGCTAGAAAATTCTTGCTTTTGAATGTTTTTCTAATTTTTTAGAATTGGGTATTTAACCCATTAAGACTCAAAGTTGCGTTAACGCAACATTTCACTTCTAATTTTTTGATGGGAATCAGACTAATTTAATTTATATTTTAACTTATGTCATAGTAAAAGAACATACAAAAGGCTTAATTTCTGCACTACCAGATACCACGTAAGCCCAATGTTGCGTTAACGCAACATTATGTAACTCAAAAACTAGTTATAAATTTGTTTCTTCATTTCAATGCTTGGTCCTTAATGGGTTAACACTAGAACTACTAAGCAAGTCAAAATGGCTCGCCCTCAATTGTTTCCAAATGTTCTCCAAGTTTGTAAGATAGTCATAGTGTAGATATTCTACGTTGATCTTATAAAATACAGATTACCAAATCGATCATTTTTTTCACCCCTTGACTTCTCTTTTTGCAAAGTACTTATTTATTTAATATATTGACGTATAGTAGATTAACGTTGGTAGTTCTAGTGTTAACCCTTCGTTTGTGAAAGATAGATATATATATAGGATTTCATTAGAGTTTGTCGGTACGTTTCTACACAGTTAGAATTGACATCTTCCAACAACCGTTGTGTTTACATTACCGTCAGTTATTCAATCTGATAAATTTCACGCTGACAAGAATCGTCCAAAAAACATGCGTACAAGAACTTTACCGTTCTCCTTGGGATAACGCAAAGCGTGTCATTGCGCATTTCGAGCAGAAAATGAACCGTAATGTCTTACAAGCGCTCGACGCGATTAATGAACGTGAACAGACTGTTGGACATCGTGGAATCGTCTATCAAAGCAGTTAAATTATTCGCTTCACGAATGAAGACCCTGTAAAAGTGTTACGCACTTTACTGTCCGGCAATTATAAGACGAGACATCATCCTGGCATAATGGTCACGTATGACTTTATGCTTGTGTCAACACGAATTGTTTCCTCTTGTTCTTTGAGAAGAACTCGACTGCCTGCTAATGAGAAATAAATCAGAAAAATTCTTTCTAACAGTTCAACGTCTATCGTCAATAAGGTGTAACATTTTTTGGCAACTTGGACAGAAAATTATCAAGTATTATCAAACTTATGAAATTGAAAATATCAGGCACAACTGAGTATTTCTATAATATCACTTAATTCTTTTAAAGCATTTCGAGTTTACTTTGAGTTTCAATATGATATTTTCAATTTATCAGTTCACATTTGAAGTCAACGAGTACATGGAATCTTTACAATTAAATTATTTATAATTATATTAAAGTTTCTTAATTTTCAAATGTGCAAAAAATATTCGTCGTAGATAATTTTTAAATGAGATAATAGTAGGAAAAAATAAGCCATGAAAATGGCTACTGTATTTATAACTATATTTAGAGCAGTGTGGTAGCAAAACTGGTGTGAGATACCATCGTGGAAACGTGAGAAAACGGTAACAAAATGAGATACAGGGAATCTTCTTGGCTTTATCGATCAATGAACGTCCTTGCACGGCACGACGACGACCAAGGTCGAAGCTCCGGTTGATGGTCGCTAAGAAATTCTCAGACACGCTAGAAACTCGTTGATGATACCGGAATTTCGTTCTTCAATCGATCGGATAATCGTGAAGATATTCTCAATTAGAATTCTCTGAATGGAATTGTATTAACTGTGAAAATATACAATGCTTACAAAATATTTAAAATTATAATATCACAGTATCATGTAGCGAGAATAATACAAATGAAAAATTTTAATGAAATTTTGAGAAGTAGCCTGTCTGAAGTAATGCCATTTAAATTTTTCAAATTACAGCTATAGAATACAAAAAATTGATAACATTTGACGATAATCTGATTGTCCACACCGTGAATATTATAAAAAATTGTGAAACCTACGTTTTGAATTTGTAATCACACCTCTTAACTTTGATTATGATAAATGTTTAAATTAAAGATATACAATTCACTTCTCTCAAAATTTCAACAAATAGTCACAGAAATTTAAGAACTGTATAGAATATATTCCAATTTAAATTTTAATATTCACAAAGTTACTAATACACTCAACTGCTAAAAAAGTAAAGTACTTCAAAGTACCCAACCATTTTCACCTATAAAGATCTAATTATTACAGAAAAACTTTCACCCCAATAAAAATCCCGAAAGATCAGATAAACGTAAGTAAATCTAAAAGCGTTAAAATCTAGCCAAATCCGGGTGTCGTTCAACACGTCAATCAATTTGATACATCCACTGTTACATTCTCAATTTAGAACAGCAAGAAAAACAATCATTTACCACCCCACAGGGAAATCTAAGCGCGAATACTCGACCCGATGATCAGTGAAATTCCTTAGCCTTACTTGCACACGTCTTAACACGAAAGGATCGATAAACCGGTGAAGCGTGCTGAGGCATCGTTTAAAAGGAAACTAGAACTCTAGTTAATAGACGTAATTGGAAGCTGTTAGAGCGAAGAGATACAGTGATGGTGCTCGTGAGGCATAATTCGTAAGTAATGTTAGAGCCGGCGCTAGCCCGAGATAAAACCGGCCTTCGAGCTTAATCGCGTCCAACGCTCGATAACTTTTACCTGAGCGAGACTCCATCGACATCCGGTTTGTTCATTCACTGCTCGCTCTCTCAATGGGAGTCTAGTTCATGGGGTATGTAGAGAACTCGGTCAGTGCATTCTCCTCGTCTAATTGGCAATAATCGACGATGATGCAAAGTTTACCGCTTGTTTATGCAACGATACTTAGGTTTATGCTTTGTGGGTAGCATTTATTACAAGTTTGCGCTCGAAGGTTGGATATTTTCTGATGGAAGGGTGTTTTTGGAGTTTGAGGGGAAACGAAGATGTGGATTTTTAATAATTATGGTAAAAGTTGACTAATTTGTTGGATTTTTTTGTTTTATACTGATAGTTTGATGGGTAATAGTTACTTATAGCATAGTTTGCAGTCTGAGGTTGGGGGTTGGTAGGGTGCAATTGGGAAGATGAGGTTTTGAAATATTTATAAGATATGTGAAAGAAAGTATTTTGAAATAATTATAGTATTATACTTTTTTTAAATTATGGGAATAACTTTTTCATGGTGGATTGTTTATTCGAATTAATGTTTGTAATTGCGATGATTGGAGTTTGATGGAGTGGAAGAGAAGGAATTCTTATTTTGTGATAATTATAAATGGATTAAATATTTGATAATATCGCTGTTCTCTTGTGAAATAGATTTTACTGATTTTGTGGTAATTGCAAGGCATTAAGTAATAATGGTGGTTCGATGATGACTCTAGATAATCTATGTTTCAAGTTTGCTCGTTAACCCTGCGCATACTTATTTTGGTGGTGTGATTTTTTTATGAGGTCAAAATATCTGGATGGAGAACATAATTCCATTAGTGTTCTCTAATCAGCTTTTGCACTTGCAACAAAAGCTTTGCAGAAGCACATATTAACTTGATATAAGTATCCGCCATCTTCAACCCCGTATCAGGAGGCATGGTTGAATTAACTGAAGTAACTTACTTAAAAACTAAATTATAAAATTTCATAACAAGTTTGGAAATATATTTACACCTCTACATTTAAATTCAAAAGTAAAAAAACGTTAGAATTCAATTCATTGTCACCTGTATTAATTCAAATCGGCTTATCATATATTCTTAACATTTCTTTTCAAGATTATTTAAATTGTCTTTTATTTCAAAGTGATTTCATTGGAAATTAATTCCATAAATTCTCAACTCAAATTCTCTGCACGTTATCATAGCAAGTGATCATTTCACCCTCAAATTCCTCTTCACATTCTCAAGTACGAGCCAATGAACCGGCATTCAATTTTCCACCAGGAAAGCATAAAAGTCGACATTCCAAGTCGTTAACGGGGGTGAGAAGTATCCCATGCTTATCGGAACGGTCACAATTAGTGGTACCCTTCGAAGACGGCCCGGACCTTCCACTTCGTTGTAGGTAATGAAAACGAAGGTGGCCCGATCTGCGAATAGGTACGTAGTTCAAAGTTCACGGCTAACGACGGCACGATAATGAGGTAGAGATAAAGAGAGATAAAGCTGGGAGTCCCTTCGGTGTCGGGTCCGGTGGGCCATGCCTCTCTCTCGAAACTCGGAGATTATCCCTCGCCGAGACAAAAGGGTACATTGTCGCGGAATGCAAGGTAGCGCAGGTATGAACGCTACTTTCGAAGAAGGATCATTTTGAACACTTTATTCTTTACAAACCTGTGAAAATATATTATTGGACTGACAGTTGATCAACCCCATACATTATCATCCCCTTTGTGACATTGAATGCCATAAGTAAAAGCTGAATTACAGAAATAACAATTGATCAATGATACATTATCAAAAATTAATCAGTCTGGGGACCTACGTGAAACTGAAGGCCCTAGGCGTATTTACCATAGCAGCCAAATCCAAAAAATACAAAAAAAGGGGAAACAATAAGAGGAGAAATCTAATACCACTGGACTATTTGATTAAATTATTAAGTAAGTGGCTTGAAAAAAAACCTTCAGAATTCCATTTTTCAGCTACTTGTAAAATATGCTAATCTTAAAACTATACAATTCATTAAACAATTACAATCAATCTATTCTAAAATGAGGATATAACATTGACCTCCATTGACCCTTCAATATAATCAAGGCGTTCTGCAATATTACAATTATCTTCACAACTAAGAACTCAATGAAAACAATAAACAAAAAATATTTACATTATATTAAATATAAAATACATTTAAAACATTTTGCATTATTCCATGGCTGCATCCTCAACAATTTACAATCTATTAGAGTCAAGGACTGTTAAATCAGTTAGATGGCAACATACAAAGCTAATCCCACAGAATCACATGTGGATGATTCGAGCAAGGCTCAAAGCTGTTACCAATCTTCTGGTCCCAGCGCGAAGGGTTTCCCCGTCGATTTAGATAAAGGAGATTGCAGGGGTAAAGGACACGGCAGCCAGGCAAATGCAGTAAATTCTTCCTGTGCCATGGCCTGGCCCTTTTACTTGGCCAGTATTTTCTCCAATGCCGTTGGAGACCCCGGGGATTACCGACCTACCGTTGTAAAACTTGCCCCGTATCCGGTGCGGATTTTACCGGTTGCTTTTCGATGCTCAGGCAACGTTTGTCCTGCTGGGTTTAATTTCAAGGGTGAGGACTTTAACGTTGTCCTGAGACCTTACCGAGAATTGGCGAATTGTTTTAGAAACTTTTACCTCAAGTTTCCGTTTACTGTTTCGAAAAGTTTATTGATGCTTTGGTGTTGAGGGTAACAATAAGTACCCTTGGGTGCAATAATTCTCGCTTGACTGTGTCTGAGAATGGTAATTTTTATTTAATGTTACTTTGGTGGAGATGATTTAAAATTGTAGAAATTATTTAGATATTTTAATTTTTTCAAAGTATTGTTCTTTCTGTTTTATTGCTGCGTTTTAGTGATTGGCGGGGATACTGTTAGGTTGCAAGTGAAATTGAAGTGTTGAGCTTGCTTGCAATTGCATTCGTTTAAAGTGCATCTGAACGGCACGTAATTATAATAAATTAACGTTGAATAGGGCGAGCAGGATTACTTGGAATGTTTGGGATCAAAGTGGAACTGCTTTATTTAATTGAATGGAACTTAAGCGCAGCTTGATTTAGTAAATTAAAACTTGAGCAAAACTAAAATTAGTTTGGTTTAACCCTTTGCACCTAAATATATACCACTGGATTAATTATTGGAATTAAAAGTCCGTCGGTTAATTCTCGAGTTCGTTGTCGCAGCAGGAAGCTACTTATTATTTTGATGAGGATCAGACTAATTATAGATTATTAAGTTATAATATTGTTACCAAATCAATTGTACATAGAACAAAACAATGCCATTTGTTACTCATACTTTAGTCTTCAAATGGTATTATTTTTTTTATCATATAATTTATATCTGTCATTTTTAATTTGAAGATACTTCGAATTAAATGATCTTCTCATTTTCAAAATACAAAATACTAAAGAATGTCGGAAGAATGAATAGTTCGCTATTATATTTATTTGCAAATTAATCAAAATTTGAATACCACACAATTTATTTTGATTAAACAAACGCCTATACATTCACAATCACCATAATTCCGTAACATTATAAATCTTCATAATTCTCTACAATCTACCTAGAATTTGAATTCCTAAAACACCATATAACTGACCCAAAACTTTCTCAGGCGCTATGGGGTTTTGAACTCAGACCCCCAAGTCAGCGTCTTCCTGAATTCTTCGCAATGTGTCTTCCGTTTGTACTTACAATGCTAATTCCATAAAGTCAACACATGAATTCTACCCATCGTTGGGTACCAAACCCATAGTCGGGTACCAAACGGCAAGCCCAATGACCGGAAGTCCCCCACTAAATGTTTCTAACGAGCGTGCGAACGTTAGATTCGTGTAGCACATACGTTATTTGCAAATTTATACTTCAAAGAAATTTGACACCTCACGATTGTTGGCACCCACTTTTTGTGTTTACATTCAACCGCGTCTAATTGTATACCCGTGAAAGTATTCGAAGGACACCGGCAAGAACATAAAGTAAATCGACCGAAGAAGAGGAAGAAGGCAGCAGGTGATCGGCGTGAGAGTACAAACAAAACTTCTCTCATTTGAATATTAATGGGTCGTCGGACCTTTCTCAGAATTTGCGAAAAAAATTTATTCCACCGTGGACCATCGTTATGGTTACATCCTTGGTATTTCCTCTTCGATTTGTACGATAGGATCATTTCTCGTGGACGTATCCTACTTGTTCAATACAACGCCTACTCCTTTCTGTTTGAAAATAAGTACGCGTGAAAATGATATTTGTGTGGGTGTTACAACAAGTTGATCTTCATTGTGGTCTTGCACGGATCACAATAGAAGATCAGTGATGGACTTTTATTTTAAGAATCGTATTTCTTACTGGTTTGCATTACTGTTGGATTTTCTTGTTTGATGTGTGACCAAGAAAGTTACACGGATAGTTGCTTTAGTATTGTTAATATTTGTAGTAAGGTCTATTTTATTTGTGGAACCAACAGACTTCTATTCATACCTACAACCCACGCGAATCCAAGTAAATGCGATGCTTGCCATGGGGGTCAACGGTAACCGGCGCTATTGGATTCAATGAAATTTTATGTAACTTTACGATTGCAATATTTATGAAATTTCGTATATACTGAATTTTTAAATATTGGCGTTAAAAAGATCTACTGAATATTTCTCTATTATTTTTTTTTAATTTTTGCTTTATAAGAATGTGATTTTAACATTTTATTAACCGGTAGTATTTTGGGCCCAATCCTTTTGGACTTGTAACTTGTTAATCGGTTCTCATGGCAATTAATAAATCGTTAGTTATCATCACGATTTACTGTGACAAGGACGAGAATGTGTAATTCTCGAAGAGATATCGGAATTAGAGAAGTATCTGCGACCAACTGACCGGTAGAAAGTGAATAGGATGTTAGAAAAATACCGATCAGTAAAGTGTTAACAAAGAAATTTTCATTTCATTGGAAATGATGAAACTAGCGAAATACCGGTGGCGTCCATCGTGTTAACTCCCCAATTTCCCTCGTCACTCTTACGCCACACCTCGCGAATCACGCGTGCAGCTATTCAGCACAAATGCGACACTCCCGTCCAGAGAATTGCACCCTTGCAAACTTAAGGGTCGTTGACCAGAACATCATAGCGCTCCGTTACCCAGAACTCCCAAGGAGTTCCGCGGTTTGCCGGCAGCGCTGGAAAGGGCACCGAAAAAGAGAGCCGTCTTTCTCTCTGTGTGTTGGGTCCCACAGTTGAGACCAAGCAGAGCTCTCTCTCTTTCTCTCCTCTCCCTCTCTCTCGTTCTCTCCTTAGAATCGGCGGCGTCGTTAACGAGCGACGAGAAAGCGCCGGCGAACGTGCCTCTCGCGCAAAGAAACCACTCGAAAAAGAAAGACGGACGGAGACAAACTGAGAGGATAAGAGCGATATCGTTGTAAGCGGCACGAGAGAGACACGATGGGTCCGGTGGACGGGCGAGAAAGCGAGAGACCAGGCCCTGTTGCCGGGGCCCCTGTTGCTACCCGGTTTACGGTGCATCGTGCTGAATTCGCAACGAGACTTTTCGGCGATTGCGTTGAATAATGTATGTGTAATAGACGCGCCTGGCCCCAGGCTAGCTGTGATTTTTCGACTACCAGACACCTTTCTACGGGGCCCGGGCCCCTCTACGCTTCTTTCCGCGGATTTTGCGCAGTGGCCTTGAGCTGGCCGCGTCATCGGACAGATATCCTGCATCCTGGAGCTTGTCGAGCTCGATCGATCCTTCCAACTGCGCAGATTGAATGTTCTCTGTATCCTGCCGAGATGGGCCTTTTTGCTGGACGTGCACGTTTCGCTTGGGACCGTGGACTGGGTCCGATCTCGAGGAAGATGTCGGTACGGAGGCTGATGTTTTGACCGTTTGACCCTTTAACGGCGGGTGGGGCGTAGAAGTCATAAATTGTTGTTGTATTTATTGCTGGAGGGTGGAGAGAAAAACGATTTGTTTTAGGGTAATTTGTTTGGTGTGTTTGGAGAGTGTAATTTAGATTTATTGCAAAATTGAACGGTTTGATTCGCATTTTGGAGATGTATGGGGAATGGAGAGAATTTGGATTGCTGTTTGACGGATTATAGGGGAGGTGATTTCAGGAGAAATTGATAAATATGATATGGCAAAATTTTTATTTTGTTTGCTGTTAAAAATTTCGTTTGAAATTAATACACTTATTCTCTGGTCCCGCTATGCTATATGATTTTATTTACTGATACTTTTTTAATGGTATTGTCCCACTTGTATCGGGCGTAGTGAATTATACATTTTTCTCGCAGGTTCAATATTTGTGAAATATTATTCTGTATAGTGTGCTTTCGAATTAACGCCATTTGTACTGTAGTCGGGAATTCTGGTATGTAATGTTTCATATTATCCTTAGTATATTTATCACCGAGTTTTTGTAGACATTTTTTGCTGCAAAGTGAAAGGCTAAAAATACGTAGTGTTGTAATTAAGATTTAGGCAATTAGTATAGCGATATTGCCAAGTCTTGTTTTTTGGCATGCAGTAATTACAAAAGCATTGCCTCGAACACATAAATCATTGTTGTGAATGTGTATTTAATATAATCTGTATTTCAACATCGAACGTTGAATTCCTAACTGTAGTTAACTCAAAATTTGTTGTACTAAAACTCAGCCTGTTTGCGATCAAAGTAAAATCCCCATGGACGTAATTAACGTGTCCTCTAATGGCGACAATCTAAAATGAAAATTTTGAACTTTCAATATTTTTTTATAGTCTCACTTAATTTCTACAAAACTTTTATACACCAAATCACAAAGTTAATATATTAATTGTTGTTCAAAGACTTATTCTATACCTAATAAGTAAAACAAAAATTATATAAAAATATACTATATTTAATATTAATTTCTCGGTTGAAGATAACTATCGATAAATTCACGAATAATTATAAGTTCCAAGAAACGAGATAAATTCGCAAATGCGCTATAAAATTATTTAAGTTATTTAAAGACAGCAATGCGCGTATCATCGCAATTGGCATTACAAGGACGCGCGAATTTATGATTTATCGCTTGATCTTGGTCAAAAGAGCGCCATTAGCTACATCCTGGTGATAATGAACAGTTTTGAGACGTGTTTTTAACGTTCGTCTTATTAACTTGTGTACAAACTCGTTTAACGAGATCCGCTCTTTTTTTGGAGAGTGACGCGAGATTCGTCCGTCAGGTCAAAATGAAAAAAGCTGCATGCGAGTTTTAATGCCAGGCAGCAATATCGACCGGATTTCCAGGAAGAATGACGATGCACATAGGAGCACGTCATTTCGTCATCGATTTTAAAAAGAACTAATGAATCGATTCGTTGCAGTTAATCTATGAAGTGTTAATCGCTTTAGGGTGTTCTAAAAGGGCACGTTTTTTTTACTTCTTCTTGTTGACTATCAAAAATTCGATTGACGAAGAAAGCTTAAGTATCGAAGTTGTGGAACAATGTTTATTCCAGATTTTCCTCGTTATTAGTCATTCAATATTCCTGATTAGTCATTTTTTGATAAAAATGATTTTATTTTTTATCAAAAAACTTCTCCAAATTTCTCTGCAGGGTATAAGGTTAAATATTGTTTAATGATTTAACAAACCCGACACAATTATCCAATTTTTATTGTAACAAGTAATGAAAACAATTAAATATCCGTTTCTTGTCGTACAGGAAGAAACTTCTCGCGTAGAAACAGTTATATTCTATAAATTACATCTGCACCCGCAGTACCGTTAAAGGATTTCCATGAATGAAGAGTTTCAGCGTCGCAGAAACTCAGAGAAAACATTGAAAGGTAAATTAAACCCTACGAAACCACAAGCATGAACTGAAAAAGCACCAAGGGTCTCGAGCTGAATGAAAGACCGCGTGGGCCGGTAACAGATTTCCCGCGCGAGTGCGCGCGCAGTTTCGTTGGGATCGCTTTCAAGGTCAGGCAGAACTTAATGAACGGCGAAAGAACGTTTCATCGGCGGCTACTTGTGACGTCCTTGTAACAGGGAGGACAAACGCGATTTTATGCACGAAATTTGGGAAAGGGAGGTCGTGTGATTTTTAATGTAGTCATGTCACGTTGACACTTTGCCTGTAATTGACATTAGTCTCACGCCATGGAAAATAGTGTCGAGACTTGTGGTTTAATTGCAAACGTGATCATCTGTTGCAAAATAGTCATATTTGAATGGTCACAGTTATCATATAGTTTATATGTCAAAGGGTCCATTTTTTTAATTACAAAAATATTTTTATTGCGCGCTTTCTTTGGAGTTAGCCAATTAAACGAAATGTGTTGTGTGCAGAAAAAAAGAATATTTATTTCTGTGCCTCTTAAGTATAAAAAGATTTTTGGAAAGTGAGTAATCTCAAAGAATTGAAAATTTTTCCAAATTTCTATAAGAATCGTTGGGTACTGTTTTCATGACGCTGCTACATAATTTCCAACGACGAAATTAATTCAATTAGAAAGTCACATCCGCCATCTTCTAAATCATCGCAACTCCCAGCACCGAAGAATTGCTTTCAGTCGAACCAAAAACAAAAGCAACTCGACAAAGTGTTCCATTAAGTCTCAAATTTCGCCTGCGGAACAAACCTTTCTGTCTGCGAAAATTCCTCCGGTCCACGAGAGGGAGAGAGGGACAGCGCAAGAGCATGCACCGCAGAGACAAAATAGGGGGACGACCCAAAAAGAGAGCTGCAAAACGTTGCGCAGGAAGCGGAGAAAAGGAGAGAAAGAAGCCGCGTTCTCTTCTCGACCTCTCACGTCCACGTGCTGCTGTTGTTATTGTTGTTGTTGCCATCTTCGTCTACAGACTAGCAGTTGTTCTTTCCATCTACCTCTAACATCTCGACCTCCTCTTTCGCACACATTGCTCGCAGTAGCCTCTCTATCCTCCTTTCGCCAAAACCCTTTCGTGCTCTCTCACGTTCTCTCTTTCTTTCCCTCGGGACGTTCCTTGTCTTTTTTCTCAGACATCGCTGTCTTTTTCTCGTCCTCTTTCCTCTCCTTCTTCGACCACCCTCTTCCTCCCGCAGTCTCTGATTCTCTCTTTACCTCTTTCCTCTCTTCTCTCTTTCTCTCATTCCCCACCATTTGGCTGGCGTCACGAAAGGCGCGCTGGCTGGCGTCACGTGTGGTGGGGATTCCCGATTAACGGACTCTAATTGCATAGCAACAGTGAGGCCGAGATAATGATACATCTGACGTGCGTTGCCGGCGGGCATCTGGCCCACTTCGAAACCGAACGACCCCGGGCCCGTGAACGTACACGCGTCGCGTTACGTGTCTGCGTTCGTGTCGTGGCCGCGCAAAGCCCTCCGTGGCTGCACGCAATACGCGCGCGGCTCGAGAGCCTCAGACGTCGAGTTTTGGCGCGAAACTCACCCACCAAACTGCTCCGCGTTCATCGTCTGAGTAGTTGAGCCAATATTTTATGGAGTTGTTCTCATGGAATGTACGTAGGAGAAGATAGATTTTTTTTGTTTAGAATTGTTCAGGAATTTTGTTTACAAAATTATTATAAACAATTGTAAACATATATATATTTTTTTATGTGTAGGTAGATTTAGTTATGATTTTGGGAGAGATTAGTGGGAGATTGAGGAATGGTATTTGAAAAGTTGGGACTGTTGAGTTTTGGCGCGAAAGTCATCCTCCAAAGTAATTCACGTTTATAGTCTTTTGGTTGAGCCAATATTTCACGGAAGTATTAATGAATTTTTATTATATACAGACTTGATTTAGTCATGATTTGGGGAGAGATCAGCGGGAAATTTGGAAAGATTGGACCGTCCAGTTTTGGCGCGAAACTTGCCGATGAATTTGACCACGATGTGTTTGTAAAACTTGAACTAATTTAAACGAAAGGTTATTTTTGTGTTGTAGATGGCACAATCACTTGACAAATATCTCATCGTATTCGAGATAGATTCAACATCTCCGCGTTTCCCGGAACTCCCGAATTACGAATGAGTTCTTAGGAAGCCCCAGGACGGTGAACATTATTCTGCGCTACCACCGCTTGCTCTTTAGTCCTCGATTGTTCCAAAGCTCCTCCATTTTCCATTTTTAAAGGAGAGGATACTTTTGGAATCCTTTTTGAACTATCCTGTCGTACACATTTCTACCTGCCCGTACAAACTCGATGGTGGGTGTATACCTGTGCCCATCACGCTCTGTACCTTGGGCCTTTCAGTCCCGGAACCTGAGACTGGGCCTCATGGTCGCCCAGTGCTTCGATTGGCCTGTAAAAATTCTTCCTTTCGACCGATCGAAATCGTGCACTCGCCGAAGTAGCGAAGTGGATCGCGTTACGGAATCACGTCAACTTCGATTCGAATGAACCGCTAGATTTAGCACCTTGGTTCCTCCTCCATCTAATGATAATCGTTTCTATTTTGTTACTGATTTCTATTCTTTTTAATAAGTTATACTATTTTTTATTATCTCCTAATTTGTTAATATTTCAGAACGTGAAATGTTCTTGGGAGATTTCGAAGTTGTAAACATTATGATATATTGTTAAGGTAGATTGTTAATTGTTTGATGATTTTAGAAGATTGGTTGAAGTTTTTCTGGGTGGCTTGAAATTTGTAGACTCTTTAAATGTTTACAAGTGAATACAAATCGCAGCATTTAATTTATTGACAGAAATTGCCTATAATTTTGTAACAGAGAAGTTTAGTTCTCAAGTTTATTTAACTGAAATTGCTTGTCACATTTCAAAGTCTAAACGTCACTGAAACTCTTAAAAATGCCATTATATCTTGTTCTCATAACTAGACAGGTTTACTCAAAGTAAAAATGTCTTTTTACCAGTAAATTATTGGAAAATAAAAGTTCAATATAATACTTTCAATTCCACCAGTCAGAGGCACAAAGTTCTCACATAGTTGAGACTTTTTCCATTAAAAAACTTCTGTTGAATTACATACTCCTTGACATTTGCATACTTCTTCAACGTCGATTTGAACATGCTACGTGGGAATCGTACATGAAGATGCAGAAAGGATTGACCTGTGTCATGCAGGCGGGGAAAATAGCAGGGAAAGGAGGAGAAGAGAGGAGATAATAATGAATAATAACGCGACAACCGTGAATAAAGAAGTGCGGTGAAGTCTTGATAGTACTTTAAAATTTTCTAAAATACTAGTACGCCGCATGATTGATAGTCTTGAAATGGTTAAGAGCTGCCGGTGTAATTTTATTACACGCTATGAAGAGAAAGTTGCAGGCATTAAAAGCAATTGCAGCAGCTGTTTTGCGGTGTTTCTTAATTTGACGAATATACAAAGATAACGGGATTTTTAACTTTTGTATTTTTACTTTATTGAAGAGAAATGAAAAAAAGCGCGACTGGATTCATTGCAAATTTCTCAAATTTTTTATAAATAATTTTGGAGTAATCTCTTCATAATGTTCAACATAACGATTTAACAATCACCAAAGAAATTGTTCGAAGTATAATTTGGTCATTATTATATAATTATGTTATTAATATTAATAGTATAATTAGTCTATCTCTTTGCTTTCTTTCTTCGTCAGTCTTAAAAGTTTCATATAATTTATGCCCATGGATTCATTAAGTTCAATTAATTCCAGCTAAAATCAAACTTCTAACATTACTATTTTATAAAAACATAATTAGTGTTCCATCAATTTTTTATCATTCTCTTTGAGCAACAAAGTGCAACATCTTTTCGTCACTACATAATCAATTTTCCATTTATTTCCAATAAAAAAGTACTGTAATTATCCACAAACAGTTTGAATCTTCCATCGACAATTATTAATATTGTCTCAAAAACTTATTAACTCAAGAAAAATCAAAAACACGTGTCAGAAAAACTTTTTCGCCAAGGTTAACGTGAGAAGCGGCAAAAGCAATTGCACGCGTTCTGCAACACAGAAAGAGGGAAGATTACCGCTTGTTATTTTCAAGATTGAAGAGATACAATCGTCGGTCGCTTAAATATTCGATTATTGTCCCGGCAAGAGTGAGAGGGAGTGGTGTAGGTGAAATGGAGTGAAATGATACAGCTCGTTTTTGTTACTAGGCGCGCCCATTTCGAATGATCCGCTCGTCGCGGCTTCGAGTTAAACTCGTAAATTTTGTCCGTCGCTTTAGCCTGGTAATCGGAATGCATAATTTAGCAGGGCTAAGTCATTAAAAGAATAAAGCAATACGGTTTAATTGTTTCCCTGCATTTTTATGAAAAACGAAAAATCAGGAAAAAATGGATGCAATGCAGAAAAGCATTTTTTTACAAAGAGGATAATGAAAGTTACTTATGGACGTCTTTTCCTTATAGCGAAAAGATGGCGGAAATGTAGAATATTTTATAACATTTGTTGGTTGCTTTTTAAGATGAGATCCTTCGTGAAAGGTCACGGACGTAGTCTTATTGTGGAATATTTGCTGTTGCCGTTTGGCGATGGAAATGCAACATCTTTAAAGCTTTGCGTCTATAGTGAATTAATTAAAAAGGCAGATGATGGATGATTCTTTTTATTAGATACTAATTAAACAAAGCGGGAAATAGGAAACTAAATTGTAATTTAATAGAAAATATGGAGAGTTGCAAACGTGTTCAATTCCGAAAGAAATTTATTTCCAAGTCTTAATTAATACAACAGTGCATTTGTTAATTGAAAAATCACGGTGTACTGAAATTTCTTGTATCCAGCAAAAGTGTCCTTTCTCGTAATCCATCAATGCCACAAGTTATTTTCAATTTATTATCAAAGTAATTGACAAGGTTGAATTGGAAATTAAACGTTGCCCCGACCACAGCTGCTGGGTGTTCCTTCGCATGACCTTGAAGTTCTTTGGTATCTGGGTGACTCGATGAAATAATTAGACACGATAAAAGTAGCGCGTCTCGAAGGACGAGGTCAAGGCACCTGCATTGTCAGTCCATTACCGATTATTTTCACGGGTAACGAGGCACAACGAGGCGCCCTTTCTTCTCTCAGCGAATGACCGCCGTGTTAGATGCATGCATACCGTTCCCAACTAGCAATTTGCTCAATAAAATTTGCATTAGGAATCTCGGTGATGAACGGTTGCGAAATTGTTGCCCTTTGATTGACGACTATGCCGACTGGTGAGAATATCTTGCTTTGAAATGGACGGCTGATTGTGAGATTTGAACTTAGAATTTCTATCAACCATCGAAAGGATTCTGTGCGTTCAATAGAATAGAAATTGCATTAAAGTGTACACCTCAAGGATAAAGTCGGTAGACCGTTAATCCTTTGCGGACGGAGACATTTTTGAATATGGACAGTTAATCATTTATTCGGTGGTCCGAAAGTACCTTTTTATCAGAAATTTGGGTTATTAATGTGTATAAAATATAAATTACTCCACTTGTAATCATATCTCACCGGTTGTATTTCAATTTTTCAATCTTAAGCGTGTATACATACGATGATAAATTATAATAGCATTTTTCCTCAGACCGCATATATGCGTCGCTAGTCCGCAAAGGGTTGAAACAAACGATTGTCAAAACTGGTAAATGGCAATTTGATTAATAAAATTTGTATTAGGAATGTCGGTGATGAACGGTGTCGAAATTGTTGCTTTTTGACTAATGTCAGTGCCGACTGGTGAGAATATGTTGCTTTGCTCTGGATGGCTGACTGCGAGATCTAAATTTAGAATTTCTGTTAACCGTTAAAAGGATTCTGTACAATTAACAGGGTAGAAATTGCATTAAAATGTATCTCGTAAGGATAAAATCGGTAGACGGTTAAAGCAGGCAATCGTAAAAACTGGTAAATGTAGTATTTCTCGATATCATTACGTTTTAAAGAGACTACAAATGATTATATTCTCTGGAAGAAATTTACGACTTCCTTCGTTCGCAATCATAAAAACGCATCTTCGCGTGATTTCTGTGATGAACAGATTCCACGAGCAGGTAATGGTGGTTCAGACGTATGATATGTGGACGAACATGTAAGGGTCTCAGCTATTCTCGCCTGGAAAAGAAAAAGATTATCCTGTTACCGCCGACAGGAGCATATGGTAGGCGAGCCCTTCTAACAGGGATGGTTTTCTAATGCTGCTGACCACAGATTTAACATTTACAATTTTTTTAAGTTTGGCACGTTAACACTTTGACGGCCATATGCGTCACTGATGGTGGGTATTGTTAAAGTCAATGGAATTTTTTACGAGTTTTAAAAAGCAACATCTGCAAATGTTCTTTCATATTTGATATTCAAATATTAATATCAAACTGAAGTGTTATTGAAGATCTGTATATTATTTTTTAAGTTTAGTAAATTAATATGAGGGTTAAATGTAAAGGGTGGCGATTGGTGCTATTGAATTTTGTTGTAGTGTTTTACAATAATTAGAATTACTACTGCCGTCGAGGATTAATAAAATAAATTTGAAAAATGTGATAGCTAAATTAATTTCAGCAGTTTGCAGAAATTACATGGATTAGGCAGAAGAATTAATATTTAATATCTTCTCGATTTATCCTGTTTATTGTGTATAGCAAAAGTAGATGTTGATCTGCTTTCACGGTATTAAAAGAACGACACTTGACACCTGTGTTGCTCAGAGGAGATGGTAATAATTTCAGCAAATTTAGTACCCAGATTAGAAAGGCAACGTCAAGAATCAATTAAGCAACAAAATCCTGCTTATCTTCGCAAAAAATAATAACGACAATGTCTTACATTTTCACATATGACAAACATAACTAAAAATAAAAATTCCTTATAAACAAATAACTGAAGATTTATCCTATCTGGCTTCAATCTAAAATGATAAAATAAAATAATCACTTCGTACATTGGATCTAATGCAAAGTTGCATAAATTATTCGGAACAAAACAAATGAATTTTCTCTATCAAAATCTTCAAAATAACCGAAAGGGCACTTCCTTTAAATTTTACCATTTTTATTCTTTCTCTTTCTCTATCATAAATACTAGATCCATTATAATTTGCTGTCAGCACGATATTCGAGACAGTAGCAGAAAAATGTTCGATAAAATCAAACGGTTCGATCGATTTGTTCAAACCTATGGTGAACCGTCCAACGCAATAGGAGGAGGCAGAATTTCGGAGGGCCCATAAATGGGGAAACCTGCGTGCATCATGATGGGATTAACCGAACCGAGATCTAATTTGACGGAATCAGAGTTCCGAAATTCGATACGTAGTACGTTTAATGGAGATATCGAATTACCGGCACTCCTTAATTCGATGTGATAGGCGAAAGGACGGGGATAAATGGTTCGAATTTGTCGAAGAAGCCCTGGTAGCACGAAGACACCCGGATTAGCGGATTCCTATTCCTAGGACTTAAACCAGGGTCGTTCTTCATTAGCATTACAATTGCCTCCTTTTGCGAAGCCTTCTCGCGAAATATTGCCAACACTGCAACCGAAGGTGGTCGGTTCGTTTCGACATGGAGGGAAGGATTTATTTATGGTGATTGCAGTCTGTTTGAATTTTGTTACGGGCCTAAATGTTGGGTTGGCTAAATGTCAGTGAGTTGTTTCATTATACTGCGATCACTTAAACTTCGTAGGAATAATTAAGTTTGAGGGTGGAATTATAAATTAAAATTTAATCACTTATAAGTGTTGCTTATTTTTAAAGGAATTGAAATTTTTAAAAAAATGTCATCGTTTAGGGATTTATACGATTTATTTATCAAAAATGAAATATTTTATTGGAATATCTATGTTGGCATTAATGGTAGAAAGAAAAATAAAGAAGCGAGAACGTAATAAATTCCAATTTCTGCGATCAATTTTGCGCATCTTCTGGCAACTTGCAATATCGTTCGGCGTCTGTACGCTAATTTTTCAAGAAAGTTATTAACATAAGAATCGATCCTGTCAAAATCTTCAGTTCAGATTGCTCGGGGAAGACATTAATTCTCTTTCATAGATTTTTCAAACGTCGTCTTCTATTAATGCCACGATCTCACAGATCGTATCTTGACGTCTCTATTAATAATCAATCGTCCGGGGTTTATTAAATTCAGTAGCGAACCGAAGAAAGTATATTGTAAGAACGAGAGACAAATTACTTGGACTTGGTATATTGTAGCACCTCGTGTCGTTTAATTAAGCGATATTTTTGAGCATGGATAAAGACGTGTTTAGGCTGAATTTCTACGTGGGAATTAGCAATAAATCTTATTTTCATTGATTTTTAATAATAATTTTTTCATACGAAATGAGAAATTAATAAATCTCACTCGATCTACGTATTTAATTTGCAATAAGTGTAGTTTCCATTGAAGTTATCATTTTTTATTACGAGATATATTTGTTATTGCAGGCAGAATAAGGTGTTCTTATTTGTAATTCCTAATTCGTAGACTTTTTTTTATTAGAAGTTTACTGTTCGTGAAAGTTTGGGTGCTTTAATTTTAAATCATCTAAATTTTTGGGAATTATTGTATCGAAAAATAATTCTGCATTTTGGTATAAGACAAGTTGAAAATTGTAAATCGAAAATCCTATTTACAATGTTTACATATTCTCAATTCTGTCGATCTCAGTTCTTGTAAAATTTCATTTTTAAAGCTGTACAAAATTATAAGATTTCTCATACGTTAAAAGACATGTTCTCACTGGTTAATATTTGAATTTCTCGAGAGAACAATGGTTCACAAACCGAGCAGTTTAACCGACGCGACGGAGTTATCGCGCCCACTTAATTAATTATCGCGGTCGGAAACTGAAAACAGAGAACACCGCGAAATTAGTATATCAGTTGACCAACAACTGCAGTTAAAATTCATTTCTGAATTTTAAACAAATTTACACTATATGAAATTTTATTTGTGTAACATTTTATTTAATTTGTTTTTATTGGAATATGATCACTACCATCTGATCTTCAGAGTATCAATATTTTTCTGATCATAAAAATTCAGCCTTTGTATTATTTCCCAATGTAAAAAGGTGCAGTTACAGCAATTTCAAACTGGACGAATTTTCTATTTCAGTTCTGAACACCATTAATTAAAAATGTAGTGTTTGGAGTTCCTTCCCACCTTCGAATTTTTCTTGCAACTATTTCACCAATTCGTAAACCAAATTTAAATTAATGATGATAAATTTCCACGTAAAAGATAATGTATACGAGAGGACTCACAAAATTGGGATAAGCTATCTCCTTTTCAGGACTGATAGAAGAAGAAACTCGTACAGGAAATATTTGAATAGAACGACAATATTTACATTTCAATCAATCTACTTTGTTCAATAATGTTGTTATCCACCAAAAAATACAATAATTCCATTGAAACCACTTCCAGTATGTATACGAATTTCTTCCATATACAACTAGAAACTACTTCGTCTGATTTAAAAAAAAATTTTAAACATCAAACATAAAAAATTATCCAGAACAAATCACACAAAGAAACCCTCATTTCTCCGCACATGTCCACTTTCTAAACCCTCTTCTCCAAAAACGTAGCAAAGCTACAATTTTTTACGGCTCTCAAGAAGTCCAATAATCCAAAGAAACCATCCAAAGAAAGAAATTCAAGTCTCCCTAAAACTCACATCTGGAGACACCATTGAACTGTCGTTTCATCTATCAACCCTGTTATCTACAATGTATACGTTGTCTGTCACACGCGTATCAGCTTCGAACTTCTCTGCCACAAAGTTGCTGCGATAGAAAAAGTATCACAGAAAAATACACACTTCATTCTCCATGGAAAAACTACGGTTAACACATGCGTTCGAATGAAAGAAGGAGGCCATCGGAGCCCCTTTTCAACATTGTGTGGGGTCGGCATGGGAGAAGAATTTTTATCTTCGCCCCAGGAAATTACGGTGCGATGCTTTGGAACATTGTGGGTCCATTACTGTAACGTTTTTTACAGATACATGGTAGATGGTATACGTACGACGAAAATTTAGGACTCGTCTATTCATTATAATCTTTATGATCTTCATCGTGCTGCCGAGTATTTATCTTCTTGCCGAGGAGATTTAAGGGATAGCGTATCGAGACGATTTAACTTCCTTACAATATCTTCTTTTCTCCTGTTCCTTCTCGTCCTTTTTTTTTTGATATGTGATAAATGATGAAAATTTTGTGCCCCCCCTTTTTTTACTTCTTTTATCACGACCACCCTGCCTCGGCAGGGTTTTCTTTTTGGTGATTAATGAGACGGTTGGTTTGCTTAATTAGCTTTACTTGAATCGTGGGGAATCGATATGCTTGCAGGTTTGGACAACGAATTTCTAAGGGTGGTTGTGTATTTAAGGAATTCGATACTGTAGATTTTTAGTAGTTTTGTAACGTTTGATTTGTGTAAGGAAGTTCTGGAGTGTGAATTGTTGGGGGGAACTTTGGTTGCTGAAGATAGTTAAAATATTAGGAAATTGCAAAATAGAAATTGATGAAAAATGAAAGTCATTAGGATGTAAGGTATTAATTATAGAATTTTGAAAAAATCGGGCACTCACAACTGGCAGAAAGAAAGTTATCAACCCATCCGAAAAATATAGGAGCCACTTTGTAAGGGATGATAGACCCTATGCAAAACGAGAACGATAATTTTTTTAGTAGTATACTTTTATTCTAATTTAAATTAGGGACAACTCGATTAAAATTTGGAAAATAATAAATCAGACAATTCTGGGCCCCTTCCGACTTCTCCCTTGTATTGGAGGGTTGTGTGGCATTGCAGTTCCACCACTGCCACTCACCTTTCGTATTTTAGCATTTCCAAATTTGCAATAATTCTCACAAAAGACAATTTGAAAAATTAGAATCAAATTGAACCATAGTCTACTTGCTACTATTATTCGCAAAGGAAGATAGAAAACCCCAAAATATTCATTATCCTAACAATCAATCTTGATGGTGTCTAGGTAGGAAAGAATTTTTATCTCGTCCCCAAAGAATCTCCAGGTATCGTAATTCGAAAGATTTTGAACTCACACGAGTCATCTACTATGTATCAGATACACAAGGAAGAATTTCAAACTTCGATCTTCGTAATCTTCACGATGGCCGTTGGCGACCATATTTTTCTCTTCCCAGGAAGTTAAGGGTCCGTGCTACGAAATATTTCAGCTCAGTTACGACATCGTTTCTTTTTTTTCCCTTCTTCTACTTCGTTCATTTGATCGTTGCTCAAGCCGGCTGCTACATTGTGTGAAAAGGGTTCTGGACCGAAGCCCTAATCATTTTCTACATTTCTAAAGTCGGTTGCTATGGGCGGAGCCTACGATAGGGAAAAAGACGGTTAGAAAATGTTACATTGCCACATAAGTGTTGAGAAGCTTTCGTGTGGACGGCGATCGGTTTGAACTTTCCTTGTTGGCTCCAGCAATTTGTGGAGGGCACGTTGGTTCGTGCTTTACGAAGAATTGAAATTTCCTGTTTCTTCGATTTCTTGGAAGTGTTCTCCATTTTGGGGAGAACTTCTATTCTTGCTACTTTGAATCTTCCAAATTGGAAGGTTGTATAGGAAATTTAATGATTACAATTTATTATATAGACACATTCTCTCCATATACGTTCTCCTCTTTTCAAACATTGACAGTTAATTTCATTATACAATATTATATAAAATAATTAATATATTTCCTTCAATTTAATTATGTAACCTCAATAACATCAATTATGAAAATAAATCATTCACAAATTTCCTTCTAATTGCCAAAAAAAAAACATCAGGTTGTAAATTCACAGTTGCATAATTGCAACTAATTGTTGCTCAACAGTTCAGCAAAGAAAAAATCAAAACCATTTCCACCCTTACTGACGACATTTGCGAAATCGACATTCACTCAGACACAACTCATCTTCGCATACATTCCGTTGCACGAATTGATAATTATGTTTTATACTAAATATTTCTCCAATTAATAATTAATTGTTCCATCTATCAATCTATTCACTTAACAATCCATTCACCTTCCACGATCGATCTCTATCTTCCAACCGGTAAAATAAAATACACGGATACTATCGTCCGGGTATCGGGAGCCTCTAAATTTCTCCTTTTCCCGCCAAAGAAATCCCGGCGTCGGTTTCGGCGCTTCTTTCGGCCTTTGTAACCGGAATTCGGTTGCCAGGCAAGGTAATACGTGAATAGAAGCGCCGTAAATTTTTCTCCACCTCAAACCATCGTATGCTCGACGTATCGGCCAAGCTGAAGGTCCTTTTTCCATCAGTTCTCGGATAGTTTCTACGTCTCCCAGGGTGGTATGTGTTTCCTTGGATTTTCTCACGCGTCTCTTGACCGTACTAATTAACAATGCACGACGCAAGGCTCGTCAGGCCCGTTTTCGACAATGTCGTTCGTGGCTTTGCGTAGAATCGTAAGTGCGTTTTAATTCGTTTAAAGGCGAATTAACACGTTGTCTGGCGGAATTCTTGTCGATTTAGCAAGTTGAATGTTTTACTTCGATTTCGACACTTGCTGCTGCACGTTCGAGGAGCTTTTCTTTTGTAGCTAAATGTCTCGTAGAAAGTGGGATTTTAGCCCTTTTAGTGCCAACTGAAAAAAGTGATTGAATTAATGACAAGTGTAGCTGCGAATAAAAATAATTCTCATTTGGCCATAGTTTCATAAATTGTGTACTTACAACTAACTGTTAAAAAATTACTGATTTCGTATTGGAAATTGAATAATAACCTTACGATGTACAGGGTTATCATTATTCTTAATGACCATAGTGCCATTGACGAATGTATGTGTTTGTAGGAACGACGTGGTAGGATTAGAGAAATGTCCGTCAAAGTTATTTGAACGACAATCGAAATATTGATTGCTTGTCATATTATTTTCTATTATCGTATGTTTGTTGAAATTAATTGCACATAGCAGTTATGTTCAGCAAATGCCCTCCAATTGCTAAAAGAAATATCTTCTACCTTCTCTGAATTGTTGAAGTACCCTTTGCAACTTTCAATTTGGAAGTTCTCTCTTCTTATTCATGACTGCACCTGAGTGCATACAAACTCGCAAGTGAATCTTCCTTGTAATCCTCGTGTTGGCGCACGGCTCACCGCTCCTTTCACTTCGTGTTACTGCAATAAGTCATCTTGGCGCGAACAGGTGCAACCTGACGTAACTAATCCGATTAATTATTATCTCGCGCGAAAGGGTCAGGAAGGTGTCGTTCCGGCTTTTACCCCGGCGATGGCTTCACGTTTTTAAGGATTCAACGAATGGATAATCGAGGAAATTATGGTTATTCTTGAAGGGTGTAAATAAGGATATGATGATAATTATGCGAATTGCAATTTGTACTTTAGGTAATTAACGAAAGGGTATAAATACAGGCATGATAATAAATATGCCTTGAGTTTGAAATTTATTGAGTTTGGAATTTATTTAATTATTAAGCCGAAGAGGTGTGTGGTATGATAATAATTATAGATATGGGAATTTGTATTTTAAGGAATTCTTGAACTTGGAATGGCTTAAATAATGATACGATAATATTTATAATCATTGGAAATTATATTTTATTATTACAAATGTTAAAAATCGTGTAGAATTTTATGAATCTTTTTTGAGATGGGAATTTGTTCGTCCTCGTATTACCAAAAGTTTTTATTACATTTAAAAGTTAATTACACTGTAGAATATAACGGGACATTAATAAAAATATCTTACATTGATTAATACTGGTATTCAACTGAATGCAACATTTCAGATGGTCCAGAAATAATAACACTCTTTATTGCAATTGTACAAAAAGAAATTAATTTAAAAACAAAGTTTGTCTTTTAACAGTATACTCAGAGAAAGTATTTGCTGAAATTTATAGGGCGTTTTGACTATAGTGACGATACAATATTGATTTGTATGTTCTGTCTACTTTTTTAATTCAACTTTGATCATTTTTTTTGCACGTTTACGAAAAAGATTGCAATTGTTGTCGAAGAGAAACTTTCTACATTCAAACGATTTCAGCGCCAACCCTTCTCAACGATAAAGTTTCTCTCGTGTCTGCAGCCGATAAAGTTCGTATCTACAGATTCAGTTTCCCTCTGACGATGCTTGAAGTTTTATCAACTGCAAATAAATTATTTCTTAAGAATATCATTAATAATTGATTTGCGTAGTAACTATAACATTTTTTCAAATTTTTTCAAGATCTTTATTATGATTTTTGAATGTCGGTTATCAATTTTTATTTAAATAGTCGTAGTGCATGGAAATACCAAAGGATCTTTCAGGGACAGTTGTGAAATCATTATCAAATTCCAAAGACGAAATTACTTTACAGTCAACTAATTGGATATGAAATTATTTATGATGGAAGGCTATATTTAATATGGCTTTCCAGAATACTTGTATGGAATAAAGTCAAGGGCTCCCAAAGAGTTCGTTACGGAATATAAAACCATATTTCAAATTCAAGATCTCTTTTCAAACATCTCAATCTTACAACGAATATTATACAATATTTTTCTATAAATTCAAATACGTTGACATAATATTAAACTAATATTTTGTCAACGAAGAAATATCCATTAGTTAATATTTAAATACAATTCAAATAATACATTTACATACAATGTTATAATAAATATTGGTATCAATTTTCCAAAAAATATACTTTCAAGTATTTTATTCTCTATTAAATAAACAACATCTTTCTTTTCCTTACAATAACTTTTTTAATGCACTATGTATTCACTGTGTACAATTTATCTTTACTTGTGTCAAAACTCTTTCCTTTTCAAAAACTCTATATTTCTGACAGATGCAACATCACCCTTCGACACCAGACGGTTCTTTCTTAATAACAGTTTACAAAGGAAGCTTCACCATGTTCTAACTTCCGGTGTTTCCCTCTGTTTCAGGCTAGTCGCACCCTCGCACCTTGGGAGCACCTTTTGCCCTGTCCAAAGTGTTCGTTTCCGTGCCACGTGGATGGCGAGAAAAACGTGGGAACTTGCTCGAGGCAGGGTTGTTCTATGGAATTTTGCACCTCGTGTTCCTCTCAGCCCCATACTGGTCCTTGCAGAACACCTTTGTTGGCAACACCGACAAAGAGGAACAAACGGCGCCTTATCATTGGCTCGAGACAGAGCAAGCGAAATCTCAGGAGACTGTAAGCATTGTTAATCAAGAAGCCATCACTGGGATCTCCTTTGAAAGAGGATCGCCAATTTTTGTCAAAGTTCAGCTTATAGTGGAAGAAAAAGAAAGCGTGAAGGGTTGGATTGTTAAAATATTTCTTGCGAGGTCACTGCGGCATTGAAGTGACTCTGTGATTGTTATTTTGAAAGAGTTGAAAACTATGCAAATAGGTTTGGAAATATTCGAATTAATTTGAACTTTGCAGTCAAAGGATTTAATACTATCCCTATTGTGACGTCTTACAATATTTTAACGTTAATAATTATTTGAATTTTCTCTAAATATTTCAGTCACTAGTTAAAACCTGTCAGTGTAGAATTTATTAATGTTTCAATAGTATCAAACACTTTGAGTGCAAAGATTTATTTATTTTGAGTCATTATCGTGCTCGATATTTAATCACTCACTACTTTATCACAGATCTCACTTCAGTTTCCAAAAAACCATTCGAACGTGAAACCATCACAGAGAATCTGTCTTCAGACTCATTAGTTCGCACCTACCTCATCCTAAACGTCTACACTGTACTTCAGAATTACTTAACCAGATTAATGTGACGTTCTAAACGGATCGAAAATAATTAAACCGTCGAAAATGTCTGAACTTAGTAACGACTCAGTAAATCCGTTCTCGAACCCGCATTAAGAATTTAACGGTGGCATTAAACGCAGTAAATTCGTTCGATGATCGAACTTGAATTTATTCACTCACAATTAATATTGCACGTAAAAGTCTCCTAAATTCAATGCACCACCTGTTCTACAATGCGTTTGGTTCACAAGGAGACAGCCGAAGAGAGAAAAGATGATGCAGTGCGATCAACGACAGAGAGGAACAATGAGAAAAGGGAGAAGAATATGAGAGAAAAGCTATAAACGCCGAGGTCGTAAAATCTTTAAGGGCAGAATCCGACACTTTGCGTCGACCGCTTTTTACGCGATTCGAAACCATCGCCTAATGAAGCCGGTACGCAGGAGAAGTAGAGACAGAGCACAGAGTTATACTAGGAACGATGCTGCCGATGCAGCTTTCTTGCAAGGCTATCTTCTACTTTTTTTTCATCTTCTCTGCACGCAAAAGGCCATCTCGTAAAACGATAATTGCCCAGTGCTCCTTTCGGTGATGCGTTCTCGCTGAGATTTTAATTTTCTCGGCAGTTTTTGGAGTTAATTGGGATGGCTCGTTTGGAACACTTGCGAATTTTTTTTTAATGATTTTTCGGACAACGAATTAGGCGATGAGTTTTATGTGTTGTACTCATTCCAATGGAAATTTGTTGGGTTGTTTAAAATTAGGAAGGTGGTGGGGTTGCTTGGGGATTTTAGTGAGGATATGCAGATCGATGGGGTGGTTTTCGAGTTATAACTAATTATATCCTGAAATTATTAAATTACTTTGAAATCTACGACCTCGGCTAAATTTTTGTCCATGTGCTCGAAATATTTGAGCCTAAAATATTACAATGTCGACAATTATATAAAATATTTGATACCAAAAAATGTATCATTTAATTCATGACTTCTCTCTTCGTTCTGTGCAACTTTGTACTCTCCTCCGTTGAAGTGCAATCTGTACGTGTTTTCTCTCATTTTATTATACGTTTCGCCGAAGATAAGGTTCTCTGATGATTAAAAGAGAAATATATCTATTATCCCTCGCACGTGTTTGCTCCTAGTCTCGGAAAAAAATGAGATCAAAAAGATGTAAAAGAAAGATCGCCATGACTCACGAAGGAGAGTCGTTCAAAAAGTATTATTGAAGTATGGAATAATATAATCGTAAGTAGGATAAGTCGTTATGTAATGAACATACGAGGGTAGTGAAATGATGAAGTGCCAGATAATAGAGAATAAGAACGTCACGGGATGCAGGGCAAGAAAGACGAAGATCTTACGGAAAGAAGGTTTAATGTCATCAAGAGCGAGTCGTTTAATGGAATATCTTATTTCATTACTTTGAGATTTCATTTGTTCTTGAAAGGATTTGAGATTAATGGTTGGAGCACTGTTTCTTAAAATATCCTTGAAGTCTGGAAACTTTGAGGATCTATTTCTATTTAATGTTTCTAATCGAATTTGCTGTTTCATAAGATTCTGTTTTACAATACTTATTAATTACTTAAATAATTATTATTAATTCATCAAATAAGATTTTCCAAGGTGAAATTATAATTCGATTTTAATTCTGCAGTGGATCTAAAAGAAGTGTTTACTTATAGTATGTATTATTTAACATAGATTCTATTTTAATTCAGCAACAAATCTACAAGAATCAAAATTATTTATGTTACCATTAATCGTAAACATTCAATTGGAATTCAATAACCAAGATTTTAAAAAAACTGTTTACACGATTTATGCTTTTGTCAGTACTCCGTTTCAAGCCAGCAGAAATAGGCGCATCATCCTTTAGCTCAAATTCGATTAAAAATATGTACTCTTCGAATTAAAATAACTTTATTAATTCCCCGAGGGAAAACGTTTCTTCGAAATTCTAAAACATTGAGATTTTCAAAGAATCAAATAAGAGGAACAAATTCAAGAATCTTCCATCGTTGATTACTAAGTAATCATCGACACTTTGGAAGAACATTTAACAAAAGAATTCATTCACGACGACGTTCAGACATAACAAACGACCATCGTCTTTCCGCCGGAAGTAGTTCTCGTCGATGTTGCACCTGTAGATCCTCGAGTCGCGAAACCCGGTACAAAGAAGTATACTTTTGTGCCATCGTTAAAAAGCGCCATAAGGATTGCCATAATGTATTTTTTTAAATAATTTACACGAAGAAGAGAAGCCACGTCGTAACAACAGAAAAAAAAAGTAATGAAAATCGATGATGCTTCTCTTTTTCCCCATCGTCACCCTTCATGGGAGCCATATTTTTTTTACCTTTTATACCGTTCGAACACATCGCTGCCTCACTTTGACAGTTTGTTTCTCAAATTTCCTGATGAAAATGCCAGTTTTCTATTTACTCCTTTCCCCTCGTTAGCAACGTGGTCTCTGTACCGGTGTATGCTGGAGCGCAAAAAAAAAGACTGTATGTAAATATCCCAGCGCATAGTAATATATATTTGTATCGCACCGAAAATTCGTGATCGGCATAGCACAACCCCTGGCACAAGTTGCATTTACAATATCATGAAAAACTGTTGACGTACAGAATGTCTGAAATTTTTATAATTCTTTTTAATTTATTTTTTAAAGGTTTTCGCTGCTAACTCCTTGTCCTACCATTTTTTGTGTGGCTGCAAAAATTGTAATATGTAGTTTCGAAATTGTTTTTTCTAAAAATTGCTGAAATCAATTGTAGTTGTAAACTAAATTTTACTGTAGTAAATCAAATGTTATTTTAAATGGTACGATTAATGAGTGGACGGCAATCGAATTATTAAAAGTTATTAAAGAATTTTAAATGTTTTCGACGATAAATATTTGTACCCTAAGGGAAAGATTGTAATTTCAGAATTTTTAATACTAGCAAAAAACTTCGGATGAAATTTTAGTGAAAGAAACTATGATTGAAATATTTTGATTTGGCGAAGAAATAGAGAAGAAAATTTTAAATTTTAGGTGTATGTATACTGGTGCCGTTTAGGGTTCTTTATTTTTAAATTTAGTTGTTTTAAAGGGCGTTAATTCTAGAATGAAGATATTTTTGGGGACTTCACCAGTGAATAGATAAGGATAACAGATGTCGATCACCGAATTTCGGTTTTCTAAAGGGGTAGTGTATTAAACGTGTCTCTCTAAGCGGAAATCCAAATATTTTCTATGAAATGTCGTGAATTTATATGTGCCACGAATTTCTATCCTTCGACAGCGTTTTCATGTTTCGTACGTTTAATTATTTATTTGGATTTGTTGCTCGATATTGTAATTGCATTATGGATTTTAAGCCGAAAAGAACTCCATGAATCGCGATCGTTTTGGAATCAATAATTTCTAATAACAAAACTGACAATAAAAGCAAAATCAAAGTTTCAAAATTTGAAAACTACCTAATTGCAAGAAATAAGGTATTCTGAAAATACAAAAACACTTTTACTCGCATAACACAAAGTATTCTGAAACTTTTGAAATTCATAATTATAGAAATTTTGTCTTCAAAGTTCAGAAACTTTTGGTTATAAGAGTAAGTTGTTTTGAAAATTCATCAGCTTCTTATTCTGCAATTAAGATGGTTTAAAAGTTTTGAAAATAATGACAGACAAGGCTTGTGTAATTTTGAATTGCAAAAATTAAGGTGTCTCGAATATTTCAAAGCTCTTTGAAGAAAAATGGGCAGAAACTTGTCTAAAAATCTGCCTAAATCCTGGCATATTCCAAATCAATTCCTATAATTCAATCCACTGCACAATTTTATAATTTCAGAAAATCCCAATGCAAAGACAAAAGTGAATTTTCCATCATGAAACAATTATCGTGCAACAAATAAAAAAAAGAAACAAAAAAAAATACTCCCTCGTAACATGACATTTTTCCATAAATTAATCGTAGTTTATATTATAATCTATGTCTTTTTCTTTTCTTCGCATTATAATCGAATCTCAGAAAATGAAAACGTAAACAACGAGCACGCGCGACATTTCTGTGATATGGGACAATATCATTCCAGTGTACGTAGCGTTTAAAAGTAGATCCTTAGATAACGATAAATCGCTCAAAGACTTAATCAAAAATCGAGTACTTTGTACATATAGTTTAAAAGCGCGTCGTTTTAGGTAAACGTCTCACACTAAAGTTCTACAATTCTTTTTTCCATCATACCTACTCTACCTTTCGCAATACAAATCTTGTCACCATGAGACACCTTCTCTCGGGATATCTCGGGACTTTGATACACCAGTAAACACCATGTAAAATATACGTAATTGAATCCCGTAGGTCATTAAGTAAGAGCATCAAAATTATTCTATATTTGTATAGTGCGTGTGTGCGTTTTAGGCGATATTTTTTTACTTAAATCCGTGCGGTAGTTCTCGTAAGAAAAGAGGTGTATTTTTTATGCGTTATTATTTTTAAGTAATGGATTAATCAAGAATAAGAAACTAGAATTAAAATACATATGTGTAATGCCGGAAGAGAAACGTGTGCCTTATAATATTAATACGTAGATTTTAATGTTTGCTCTCTGGGAACCAGCGGGGGATGAAAGTCTTGCAGACGAAAAATTCTTTTTTTGTTATTATATTTATGTGAAATACTGCACCATTTGCGTTTTCACCGTGAAACTATAATTCTATGGCGTTTTTGAAGGAATTGATATAAGTTAAGATTGGATTTTAAGTTCATCATTGCTGAATTAATGAAGTTTTTTTTTGTCGAGGCTTTTGGGTTACGAGAGGTCATCTTTTCATTTTTCGTTGTAATTACAAGATTTTAGTTTTCTGGACAATTCCATTTCATTTTGGAATATGGGATATTATTTTTAGGCATGAAAAAGAAAGAAGTCATAAAAAAAAAATTATAATTTTAAGTCGATGATCAATCTTTCGTGAGATTAATACGATTGATGTAAGTTAGTGGAATATTATGTTTGTGTTTTAGCGTTCATTTGCATTGATAGAAAATCAAAAAGTATTTTAAAATTGGGAACAATTTTGTGAGGACCGCAAGGAATGAAATTATTTATGTTAAATTATTAATTGAAAGGATTCATATCGTTCGGTGGGAGAGTTCGATGAGCGGTAATGTCGAAGTCTATTTGTCTTGTGTCTTATAATTGTTTGTCTTGTCTTATTTTATTCATACACCGTAAGATTTTCTCTTAGATTTTACTCTTCGAAAAAAATATCGTACATTTTAATACTTAGTTTTGTAACCAATTGTTTAAATATCAGAACCAAGATATTTTAGATCTCGTTCACTGTCTAATCCTTCACTTCTTCTACCTGTAGAAACTGTGAATATCATTTTTTATTTGGAAAAATGTTAACAAAAGTTTGGTACACTTAGAAATTCTCATATCCCTAAACGTATTTCTTTAATCATTAGAAAATCCAATTAAGCTCTCTCGAATAGAAGTAAACATACTAGTTTTATTAACTTATTCTTGTCTCTAAAAGTTTTAAATTCCCTTTTTGATTATCTGATTAAAATTCTAAAGTTAATGAAAAAGTTAGGAAATTCAGTGTATATGACACTCGATTATCGAAGACCACTCAAAGCCTCGACCCAAAGATTTTGATCATTGAAACCCCCTCATATTTGTTTTGGGAGTAACGGAAGAAACGCAATGGTGATAACACATTCTAATTTTACTAAAAAGAAAATCCTTTTTGCGTTGAGAAGGGTGATACCAAATAAAAGTGCGTCTTATAATGCAATAAGTTAAAAAACGTGTTTGTACTTTTGTAGCGGACATGCTACCTTAGGTTTTAGCTCGTGTTTTTTTATCGATACGATTTCTATGAAGATACACTAATATGAAAATGCTCAATACTCTTTTAGATCCTTTGCGAATTTTTGGGTTATTATTATTTTTTTTGTTTTATTCTTGAAAGTTCGACGAGTCGTTTCTGCGCTTTGAAAAGAAAATTCGGATGCGTCGAACAAAGTCGAATTACGCTTTTGTATTATCGTTCGAGGAAGCCGTTAGTGTATCTGCGTTATCCTAAATGAAATACTGTAAGCCCTTTCAGGGCAGGTTCCTGTATTTTGTCAATTGAAATATAATTATAATTAATTATTTAACGAGCTTTTAGTTTTCTTTTCAGATGTAATTCTGATTGATGAGCCCGAAATTCTTATGTTTCAGATGATTTTACATCCAGATCTAATACGATCACGTATTTAAACATTTAAATAACGTAGCTTCAGCTCTATAATTATATATTTTTTTAAACTATTCTTTTTATTTAAAATATCGTCCATTTTAACCTAACATTTAAGACACAAGAATTCTCATACCTCATAAAATTGCAGGAAATAGGGAATACAAAGGTGTCAAAATAAAAATCTTTCCTCAAGTATATAAATTTTATTTAAAACATACATCTTGTTACAGTTTACGTATGTTATCAAATTATTAAAAATTTCCATAAGAACCTGAGTATCACGGCAAAAAATATTGCAATGATCGCCGCTATTCTATATTTCGAAGGCTTCATTTCCGTCATTACACCGGAAACAGTTCCCTTAGGCAACGATGGTTTTACAGCCGGAGATATACCTTCGCTCACCGGTACACCTTTCATCGAATATTTCGTTGCCTCAACAATTTCCACTGTAATCATCTTCCCCAGATATTCTTCCTTCAAAGGTACCAAGATCTGCTCATAATATTTATTATGACCCACGTAATGCTTCTTATCGTGCGAAATTTCAGTTACAAGGACATCCTGAACGAGTCCTACTTCGTGATCATATGGCGTATAAGACTGAAAGAATTCCGACAATCTCTTCGTCCTTCTTTTCACATCCTGCGTAGGAACTTTCGTCATATTCGCCGCCGGTGTACCAGGACGAGGGAAGAACTGATTTATAAACAAACTCGGAAACTTATACTTCCGACACAATGTCATAGTTTCCTCAAAATCCTTCTCAGTCTCTGTTGGAAAGCCACAGATGATGTCCGTCGCTATTGTCAAGCCAGGTACTCGTTCTCTCAAGAAGTTCACAACTTGCTCGAAGTCTGCGCAAGTATATTCGCGTTTCATGTCCGATAATACTTGATCGCTTCCAGATTGCACGGGAACGTGGAGGAAACTGTAGACTTTTGGATGCCTGAGAATCTTACTCATTTCCTCCAGATGTTCTAAGATGTAGGGTGGATTGGTCATTCCAACTCGCATCATGCAACCTTCTGGTACCACTTCGACCAGTTTCCAGAGTAATTCCGGTAAACTGGTACCGATGTCTCTGCCATAAGTGCCAGTGTCTTCGGAAGTCAGCCACAGCTCACATACGCCCTCGTCAAAGGCTTGTTTTGCTCTTTCAATTATTTCCTCGGGTGGATAACTGCCCAACTCACCTCGGGCATGTTTTGTTTTACAGTAGGTGCATTGGTTGAGGCAGCCAGTGTTTATGGCTATGATCTCGATCAAGGGATTCCTTCGGACTTTTGGTAGGCTCAAAGAAGCACCGCCGATTTTCTTACCGGACTGCTTTTTCTGGTGGAGGAATCTCACGGTATTCCCTTTCAGGGTCTCTTCGACAACTTCGACGACTCGGTCGATTTGTTGTACACCGATCATGCTTAAGCCTTGGAGGAAGGAAGATTTTGGTGCTCCTTGTGGTACACATCTGGAAGATATTTTATTTTTAGTAGTTTTGAAAGTTTCTGGGTGCTGGTAGGTATTATTTGGATTTGTAAGTTTGTGAAGTGGATGGGTTAAATTTATTTTGCATTTGAAGTTGTTAGACTTGGGAAGGGTTGATTGAATTTTTACGGTTATATTTTTTAAGTGAATATTTTACGTCTCCACGAATCTTTACTTAGAGATGGTTCTGTTATTATTAATTATTTTTCATCCATGATCTCATCAAAGTTAAATTCTTGTAAATATAACTAACTGCGGTGTATTATTACTTAAATAAAGTATCTTAGTCGTCAAATATTAACATTTTCAATTGCTCAAATTTTGACTAATTTCCTCGGCCGCAAATACGAAGGAAAAAGTTTACAAAATGGAAACGAATCTTTCTTTACAAAAATATCGGGATATTAGTAATTTATCAAATAATGTTTTAACCCTTTGAGGACTCGGGATGTGTATATATATAGTTTAAGAATAAATTTAACTACAGTTTCTCGCTGCATGTATACACAGTTAGTTGAAAATTGAAAGACAACAGTTGAAATATGATAATACAAATAGTAATTTATAATTTCTATACATTAACACCCTGAGTTTCGGATAAAAAGCATATTTTGAATCCCCCAAATGAGTAATTATATTTCACTATTCAAAAGTACCGCTCTCCGTAAAAGGTTATCAGCAGCAGCTACAGTCGGTCACTATTTACCAACTTAGTATCGACGCATTATGAGATTCAGTTTCCATAAACACAAAACAGATGGCGACACTCGACAATTCCAAAATCGAAAATATAAAAATCCACATACCCAGCTACCACGACGTGTTTTCCAATTTTCTTCCCAGCCTCGATCTCGTTTCTAAAATGAACCTCAGCCGGACTTTTCACGGTGCAGGAATTCAACAACCACAAATCCGCATCATCCTTATTCTCCGTTAATTTGTAACCATATGCAGCTAGTTGGCCTGCCATGTATTCACTGTCAGAATTATTATGAGTACATCCCCAAGTTTTCACGTAAATTGTCTGAGTTCCTGGTACAACACTCTCGAAAATCGGGGGTTGTGGTAGCTCTTCCGGTTGCTTCTTACGTTTCGTACGAACTGTAATATTTTTCCTCGAGCTGTATCGTTCTTTTGGAGTTATATCTTGCGAAGATATTAAATCTTCTATGTCTCCAATAATGTCCTGACAAGGTGCTGACATTTTTGGTAAAGATGATATCACATAGGGTTGGAGGTTAAACAACTTTTCACTGGCTGCTTATAGTCACTTATATATATCTTTTTTCTTTTTTTTTCTATTAGATACGTTGTGCACACTTATAGCAGAATAAAAATATATATTAATAATATTAATAGAAGATGAAATATACGTTAAAAGTATGTTTACTGATTGTCCTTAAGGTTATGTTCACTGTTACTGTTGACAACACGAGACTTAAGAAATTACATTTGAGACACCTATTGTGTTGCGCTGAAATTAAAGGCGGGAAATTTAACTTATTCATGTTGAGTCACTGTTTAGTATTTGCGAAACAGAAATATTTTTAACGAACAGGTATATTTGAATTTAACTGTAAAGCAGAAATTGTAATTTTGTAGGCTGATGTTTCAAATGAAATTGCATATATATTGATTACGTAACTTGCATCTATGCTTAAATAATAAGAATTAATTTTTCTTACCTTACCTTAAGCAGGAATTTAATTTTAATTTATTAATTTTTCACTTGATCTCATTTGCAACCCAATAGATTTTTAAAATGATTTCTGAGTCCTAAATGATTGCGAATATTAATTTACTTTAACTATATTATAATAGTTATATAAGAATAAAAATTAACGAAGACAATATTCGCACAGTTTATAATTTAAATAAAAACGTACAGCTTTACAGCTATAATTGGCAATATACCATCACTTATAAGCAACGAAGTAGCGAAATTCGTTTCCAACTTTCTGAGAACTTTCAGAGTTTACGGAGAACTCTGAGATAGGCGTATTTCTTCAGGAAAACATATTACGATTTCTATTTCGAAAGTTTCGAACTTCGTTGGAAAAATGGAAACCGAAAAGAATTCCTTTGCGGATTCAGTCCGTCACGATTGCAAATCCCCAAAATAATTCGTTTCATTTCGTTTTATAATATGAGTACAATTAATAAATATTAATTCTCTGTCTTTCGTTGAATACACACGAAATTATCTAACTACCAAAATGGCCATATTTCTTTGAGGTTCAACTGGTTTTTAATGAATTTGACTTTCTTGCCGCTCGCAAACACTCATTTAACAAAGAGCTTATACAGCCATTACCGGATAAAGTTAACTCTCCTCTCAGTTTTTTCGATGCCATTAAGCTCTTTTTATTAGATGTCACCATCGATTTGTCTACTGTCCTTTTTCCATTTGCTCTCTTTCGTTTTCCTCTATTATTCTATTCTCCTCTCTGTATTTTTCCTTTTTTTTTCTCGTTCCTTTTCTATCTCTTTCCCCCATGCTGTTCTTAATACGACTATTTGTCTGTTGTTCTAATTTCTTAATTCAATTTTAGAAATTTCGATCTTCCAGGTAAATTAAGTTTATGCAAGTGTTTGAAAATTCACTGATAAAATTTGAGAATTATTCCGATAATATCTTACTATAATTACACAACATATTTAATTATTACCACCATCCAATACAGTTAATTATTTAATGCATATCAATATATTAATATTTTAACTAATAATCCTCATAGTAATCCCTTAGCCCATAACAACGTGTAGCACTCGCGACACCGATAATAAAATTAACACGAAAAAATTATACAAAGTATGAGAAGTCAGAAAGAAATTTCTGTTTAAAAAATTAGTTCTATTGCAAACACACTCAAAATATAAATCGTCGGGCACAGGGTTACCTCTCTTAACACTAGGTTTACCGAATAATATATATCCCTTTTGAAACAAAACTAGTATATATCAAAATTTACTTTCTTCAAAGCCTTCTAATTTTGAAGTTCTCTATGTGTTGACACCAGTTTGACAGAGACATAGGTATGTTAGAAATCTCAGTAAACCCAGTGTTAGTTACTGCAAATACGCAAACATATCAATAAATAAAATTCCAAATGGAAGAACAGTTTTAAAAGAAAGAAATGTCTTGATATATTTATAAACAATAATACTACCTTGCTACTTACCCTTCTGAAGAGATGGACTTGCGCGTTGGACCGATCTCTGTTTGGCTTTTCCGAGAACGCCGTGGTACACCTAGTTCCGTCAGTCACGTGGAGGACTTCCGCGCCTACGGTTCGTTCTTCTGTTCTCCTTACTTTCGCGCACTTTGTGTTTCGTTTATCATAGTGACGTCGAGTGACATTGTTTTTGAGAACGACATCAAGGACGATCAGGCTATTAAGATTTTGTCAAAGGTAAGAGCTACGAAATTACTTGAAAGTTACGCTTCGGTATCGACGCAGTAACCTGTCAAAGGTCAGCGAGAAATTTAGATTTAGAAATTTATTTTGAAGAAATGAATAATACCGCGATGCTGAAATGTTGTACGTGTGTTTATTCTTATCTGAGCTGGTTAAGAAATTTTTTTTAAGTGATTATTAGCTGTATTTTGGGAATTATTTATGTTCGCGAGTTTAAAGTGATTTTTGGTTGAAGTGACAGGAGGAGTTAATAACATAACTACTGGCTTTATAATTTTGATACTAAAATATAATAAATAAATACTTTAAAAAATGATTACGCGCTGAAATAGATGATTGATTAAGTTTTAATTGCTACAAATGTGATTGTTAGCTTTAAAATAAAAATTTTGTAAAAGTATTTAATAAGTATACGACTTTGTAATCTTTGTAAATGAAAGTTTCTAAACTTAAAGTTTTCTCAGTTTTAAGTGCCATTAGGAAGAAATTTACAAAATTCATATAAAAATGATTGAAAAGATAATTAATTATGTTGCAAGTATTTGTTTAAAATTCCAAGCTAATCAGTTCACTAATTCTTTAGTTATCAGTAATTCGAGACTGATTATAACGTTTATAATTTCATGACTACTTGTCGCTTAAAGTATTTTACTTTCTTCAAGCCCCTTTGATTTCATCTTCATCTCCAATTTCAAAGAAACAGTTGACAAGTATTTTTTGAAGCATTTGAAGGACAAACGAAACAGTAGAAGGAGCCGAAGTCAATTCCGTATTTTTGCATCGTAATACCTCGTCCTATTCGGTATTATATCACCGAATAAAAATTTCTTTTTTTTTCCGATACAGAAAAGCACAATATACCTTTTGGGAAAAAAGTGCCGTATGTATTGCAAATATTTACTGTTCAGTTTTTCATCCGTCGAAAACACGGTTGCCCTCGAGCGGTACGCTGACCAATATAAAAAATAAATTGTTGTTCGTTAGACGTTCATTACTTATTTTATGATATAGATTTTTAGCACGAATTATAACCGATTCTCAACTACGCCACCAGTTTTTAATACTTTGAAAATAGTATGAGTTATCGGTGGTAATTTAATTATTTAATTCAATCAAAATGGACCCCCAGGGATCCGCGGGCCATAGTTTCAGAACATATGGATCATACATTAATAATGAAGCCAAAACATAATTTTAATTGTGTAAAAAATGTATAATTGATAAAGTAAACTTTAATATGTCATAAATGAAATGTGATTGTTAAATTTCACATATAAAAGAACACACTTGTAGTCTACAGGCAAGAATTTCAACGAAATCGACAACTATGCGTCGTAGCCGCTGTAATTTGGAACGAAATTAAAACAGTGTGTTCTAGACAAAATGGCTTTACAAGTTTAAACTAAAAAAAAATTGAATAAAAAGAAGAAGTTTTGCCATTGATCTTGGCAGGAAAATTTCTCCGTTGCAAGTACTGCCCCTTTATCGGCCAACATCCACTGTGCCGCAGTGTTGGCTGCGTTTTCTGTTTCGACGTTTTTCTTATTGTTAGTTCTGCTTGACACTGCGGCGATGTGAATTTATCGTTGCTGCAAAAAAAGACGGAAATAAAAATAATACCAGCGTTGTTTGCATGCACTTTTCTTCACAGCATTTTTCTAGCTGAACGATTTTAAGTCTGATATATTGTACGATTTGTTCGATTTTCGATAATCGTAGTTTGATCTCATTTTAGTAGATTTGGTTTAACTAATTGACATAATTTGTCCTAAATTTTTTTCATATGATATGTGTATTATAGCTTCAGTGATTTGGGACCTAATTAAAACAATAGGTCCTAGGCTAATTTATAATTGCAGTTAAGGGTGCAATTTTGGGTAAGGAAAGACCAGTTCACAGTCAATGAGCTCGAATTCAAATTAGTTCCACTAAATTTGTACCAAAATATTAATTATATCATAGCCTCAATGGTTCAGAAATCACTTAAAACAGACAGTCATAAGTGAAACGACCGCAGTACTCTCAGTTCACTGCAAGCAAGTGATAACAAATTCATGAATTCTACCACATTACTTCTCGAAAATTTGAAAAAAGGAAGTTACAAAATTTCTACACAGAAAAACGTGTTATCCTTGAATATCTTGAATGAAGATTCATTGACGTACAATCTTCCGACAAGGCTGAAGCAAACCGAAACGTAAATCCGAGCACTCGGAGTACCTCATAAATCCTCATAAAAATGCAAACCTTTTGCATTTGATATTAACGTCCCATACGTGCAAATATTCACGTTCCATTACCGGGCACGCATCCAAGGCACGTGTGTATCGTGTATTCATCCACAAGCGGATTCTGGTGCTGTAGAAAATTCTGCAAACTGGTTTGAAGATAGGAACGTTAGCTCAAGACACCTAAAAGCACTGGCTGAAGGGTAGGGGATGATGGACGAGTTTTACCGGCCTGAAAGTGCGCTGAAGTGCAGCTGTCTTGTGTTTAAAGCTGTATTCTCACTATCGTTACCTTTAAATACACGAGGAGTAAACTATTTTCGAGGAGAATTAAATTTATCGTGATTTTTATTACACCTTTAGCGTGACCTGTATTAGGGTTGATGGAAAGTCGAATCGAGAAGGATGGAAGGTTTATAGACATTCAAGTATTCTGAGTTTTAGTGATTTTAGTGGGATGACTTTGAACTTTCGAGTAGAATTATAAAGTTCAGGTGTCATTTATTGGTATTGAAATTATGGGAATTTTATGTGGAATTTATTATTTTAAAATGGAGAAATCTTTCAATAAACTGAGGATATACTGTTAGGCGAAAATCCGTATGGAAAATTGAATAATCTACTTTATGGAATATTACTGCCAAACTTAGTGATTTTAGAGCAGTGACTTTAAACTTTCGAGCGGAATTACAAAGTTGATTGCTACTGAAAGTATGGAAATTTTACGAGAAATCTATTATTTTAAAGTGGGCAAAATGAAAAGGTGGGGAATAGTGAAAGTAAATGATTCAGATATTGTACTAATATTATAAAATTTTTCAGTAAATTGACGATGTATACTACGAGATGAAAAGCTTAATGGATAATTGAATAATCTACTTCGTGAAATACTTCTGCTAGTTAGTGATTTTAGTGGAATAACGTGTGTTGTGTGTAATAGTGGATGAAGGAATAGTGAAAATAAATAGTACAGATATCGTGCTGCTATTTAGTCATCTTTCAATCCGACGATGTATAGTCCCAGGCGAAAAACCGAACGGAAAATTCAATAATATACTTCATGAAATACTTCTGCCAGTTTCCCATGCACCGTCTCGACGCCAAACTTCAATCGATGCGCTGTCGATCAGATTGAAATAATAAATGTTGTGTTTGATTGTTTACATGGCGTGATTCCATATGATGTACGTCTATAATCGAGCGTTGGTTCGACCTTTACGCTTGCCCGGACAAGAAATTGATCTCAGTCGTTGCAAAAATTGTTATAGCTAATCGACAAATTCCTATGGAACAGATTTTATATTTTGGAAAACGCATTATGCGAGGTAATATATTTACGTCTGAACTCTCTTATAATATTTTACTTTTACATAATGATATCGTAAGGACCCAGAACAATTATCATCTTCGATGTGTAATCATTGAAGTTAATGATTTTCAATGGAGAAAGAGTCAGAGGAAGAAACGAAGTAGAAAAACGTATCAGTATAATGAGAAGTTAATGAGCCCAATGTGATTAATCTCCGAATAGGAGGAGATCCTTTAATTTTCTCAATAAACCTCGAAATAAATTGGGTCGAAATGATGAAGAGGTCTTGATGATCATAGAAGCTCCAACTTCTAGGTCCTTTTGTGCCGATCAATTTTAAGTGGCAGAAAAGTTATTTGAAGTTTTTGCGACAAAGTTTGTCATTGACAAATAGAAAAATGATACTTGCGGTTTGTATCAGAATTCTGCATCGATATCGCTAACGAAATTACGAAAAGAGGAAGGAAAGAACGAAAGGAAGAGAAAGAATGGTAAATACCTTAATCTGATTGTCACCACGGACTTACGTTTGAAGAATTGTTATTTCTTTCGTCGTAGATTTCATCTGTTTTCTGAGTTCAAATCCTCCGACAGCCCTAGGACGATTTTTCTTAAGTTATTAATTTATTTATCACAGCCAGTTCGCAGCACACTTAAACAGTAGGTTTCAAACGAAATCTCCATAGCTATTTAGGATCTATGGTGGACAAGAACTTAAAAAGTTCCAAATAATAGGCCTGACTTGAAACCCCTCACCTCTGACAAATGTTTCAGGAATTATTAATTAATATATCATAGTTTCGTTGATTTTGTTTCAATCTAACACAATTATCCTAAGCAAATTAAAGGCCAATAAATTTTTTAAAAGCAATTTGCAAAGAGTTTATAAATAGGGAAAATCTTTAACTTGCAGCCACAGTTCTTAGTATATATTTTACAAGATTAAAACATAACTTTCATAACTTATCAGAAAAATCAGGAGCCAGCCATTTTAATTGGCTCGGTGAATTTAAAATTGAGAATGACAAAACTATTATCACAAGCTGACAGAACATAGAGATACGGAGTTTCCTTTACAAAGATTCTTCATCTGCGGACCGAGGCATAGAAATTTTTTGTACATCAACGCGAATTGCTTTGTCAAATCGTTTTCTGCCCTCCGGAATTGCTTGAGGCGACAGTTTCCTGTCTTCACGTCTTTTGCACGATCGAAATAGACTATTTTCCTTCTCCCGTGAAAACGAGCCGTTCACCTAAATTTAAACACAATGTAATATCGCGCTCGACGTGAAACAAGTCCTCCCTGTTTTTATCAGAGTCATGAAACACCCTGTTTGATATTTTTCTAAAATTCGATCTCAAAAATTTCACGATTTTGAGAGTTGTGTGCCAATTTACGTTCTGATTGGACCAGTCGTTCTTTTTGTGAATGATTTAATTTTTTCTTTATGTTGTAAATTATATATTAACATCTCTCTACGTCTGAACAGATTTTCGGTAGAACGTGGAACTTTGGGGACAAGTTACAAGGGTTTAAGTGAAGCTGCATCCTCTCAAAGGTAGTTTAACAATGTTTGCTGCCCAGCGTCACAGCATGTTGCGTAGTTCTCTTGGAAGTGGACTATTAAGTTGAAGTTTCACTCAATTTTGGGAAAAGATTATGCGATCCTCGGCTATGATCGAAACTATGGTGCAAGATTACCTAGATAATAAAGTGAACCCGGCTGATGCAGTTAGTTGGCAACTGTTTCGCTTTTAATAGAGAAGTGCTTTAAAACAGAACATTAGTCCGCTGTACCTTAATACTAGAAATCTACCTTAAGATCAAAAAAGTAAAATGACTGATACACAGTTTGTTTAAGAAATTCTCTAAGTTTATAAGAGAGTCACAGATTAAATATTTTACGCCCATTTCAATAAGTATATATCATCGAATAGATAATCATTTTCGCCTCTTGATTCTTCTATTTTCAAAGTACTTATTGAATGTATGGAAATATGATAGATTTAATGCAGATAGTATTTTAATATTATGAAGAGTTGCAAATTTTCATTCAGCTGGACCAGTCACATCACCGTGCATAGTACGTTAAATTTGAAAAATGCGCATAATTGTTTAAATCCCACAAGATTTCTATAAATTTAATGCGCAAGTAGTGAGGTTTCCTTTTGGCATTTTTCATATAAATTGGAAAATACACATAACCAACGTCAGTATCGTTGGAAACGGCGAAGCGGAACGTTCTGCAAAATTGCCCATCAACACACATCAACAAACAATGATTCAAGGCACTTTTGCGCGTGGAAATTTATCGACTCTCCTTAAAGCAGAAGTAATTCCAGCATCAGACAGGAAACCATCTTTCGGCGCGTTAAAAAGTCGTTATTCCACTGCACGATATATTTCTTTTGCAAAATAAATAAAATGCCGTTCTTGCAGCTCGCTAAGGTAAATACGAGCCATCTATTAAATGGCATGGATGGTTTGATGCAACTTTATACGGCAGTTTACTGCTTGTAAATGCTTTATTATAGATCTATAATACTAATAATAAAATTCATATGCGATGAAATAGAATTTCATTAATTTTTAGTGAGAATTCGAATGAGAGTTTCTTTTACTAAAGATCTTCTTCAAGTACTTGTAATATATTGCAATCTTACATTAAGTATAAACACGAACAGGTCCATATTAGCTTTCAAGCGAAATATAACTTAATAAAATGCGTATAACATATAAATTAACGAAGAATTTAATTGAAAAATTATATAAATCTTGGGGTAATGAGCACATTAATTTTAAAATACACTATAAATACATACAATAAATTTTAAATACATACAAGTGATGTAACTTTATTTTATCTCATCATTTGCAATAGCAGATTAACAGATCATCAGTCGATGAGTAGCACCAAACAAAAACCTATTAATTATAAAACCAGCATAAAACTATTAAAACTATATAAACGAGATATACGAAAAATGAAAAGGATGAAATATCTCACTTTAATTAAAACCATTTTCTATCTGGAGGCTGCAACTGTGATTTTTAATTTCTTCTGTTCTTCTCGGAAATATCTGATTAACTGAAAGGATTGCCCTCAATTTCGCATCATTAAATGAAATGCGAATACCATAGAAATGGATGATGGGCAGATGCCTCGCTCGAATTGCAAGAATTGAAACTGAATTGCGACGTAGGATTCGAAAAAGTGATTGATAGATACGTTCTTTATAGAAGATTCGAATTGTGCGAAAAAAGGCGACGTACGAACCGAACTGCAATTTAGTTCTTCATGAACGGCTGATGGATGTGTCAACGAAGAACCGATCTCCCTAATGCGACATCGAAACGATGGGATTTTTATCTCGAGTAACAAACCATGGTAAGAAGTGACCAAACTGTTTTTGCACGTCATAAGTCAATAATTACGTTGTGAAGAATAAATGCGTCTTTATTAATGTAGTAAACAATGATTTATTCTTGGATTCTATTTCTAAAAATACAAACAGATCGTTTCTTTTGTTAGAAATTTTATTGACTATTATAACAATAAACGAAATATCATTAACGTTTTTTTTATCACGAGTGTAACCTACATTTGACTAATTTTACAATGTTATACTGTTTATTAAGATCCATAAAGATGTTCATTTGGAAAATTGGACACCAACGGGAAAGGCAGGAGACAAGCACGAGCCAAGCAGGAGACAGGCAGGAGACGGGCAAAACAGGCAAGGCAGGCACTAGGGACGCAGGACAGACCGGAGAAAAGCAGGACATGCAGGGGACTGTGAGGAAAGGCAAGACACAGTCAAGAAACGAGCAGGACAGGCAGGACAAGCAACAGACAGGCATGACAGGCATGACAGGCATAGAACATGCACAGAAGAGCCAGGAGAGCATTTGCTACAGATATATTTTATAGTCTTAGAAACTCACACTTTTATTTTATTAATATTATATCATATAAGTTTATGTTGTATATTGCAAATAATGAATAAAGAATTTGTTAAATCGAAAACAGTGTAAAATTGTTTAAACCGCCTTTCCACCCATACCATTCCATATTCCTTACAAATACCAAATGAGCGTATCCTAGTTTTAAGTTCTTGAAAACCAGATAGAGTGAAAATTCCGTCGGAGATATTTTGGTTTATACTACTTGACGGATTCAGAAATTTTTCGGAAGAATCGCAAAGTGAGCAAGTAGTTAAGTCGACAATAAGTCAGACGTAAAAGTAGGGTTGATTTATCTTAGGTTATACTACTTGCTGGATTCGGAAATTTTTCGGAAAAATCGCAAAGTGAGGAAGTAGTAAAATCGACGATAAATCAGACGGAGTTGGAGCTAAAATTCGGTCTGAGAAATTTCGGGTTATACTACTTGCTCACTTTGCAAATTTTTCGGAAAAATCGCAAAGTGAGCAAGTAGTAAAATCGACGATAAGTCAGACGGAGTTTTAGGTAAATTCGGTCTGAGATATTTCGGGTTATACTACTTGCTCACTTTGCAAATTTTTCGGAAAAATCGCAAAGTGAGCAAGTAGTAAAATCGACGATAAGTCAGACGGAGTTTTAGGTAAATTCGGTCTGAGATATTTCGGGTTATACTACTTGCTCACTTTGCAAATTTTTCGGAAAAATCGCAAAGTGAGCAAGTAGTAAAATCGACGATAAGTCAGACGGAGTTTTAGGTAAATTCGGTCTGAGATATTTCGGGTTATACTACTTGCTCACTTTGCAAATTTTTCGGAAAAATCGCAAAGTGAGCAAGTAGTAAAATCGACGATAAGTCAGACGGAGTTTTAGGTAAATTCGGTCTGAGATATTTCGGGTTATACTACTTGCTCACTTTGCAAATTTTTCGGAAAAATCGCAAAGTGAGCAAGTAGTAAAATCAACGATAAGTCAGACGGAGTTTTAGGTAAATTCGGTCTGAGATATTTCGGGTTATACTACTTGCTGGATTCGGATATTTTTCCGAAAAATCGCAAAGTGAGCAAGTAGTACAGTCGACGATAAGTCAAACGCAAAAGTAAGGCTGACTTATCCTAGTTTATACTACTGAAGGAGATAGAAAATTGTTCGACAAAATTTTAGAAGTGAATAAGTAGTACGAGTCGGTGATAAGTCAGACGCAACGAAAAATTTCCTCCAGTTACCAGCATGAAATCGTTCCTCGAAGAATTCGGCAAGTTGACCAGTAGTACGACTCAGAGACAAGTAAAACAAAGCGGAAATTCGAGTAAGATGTGGAATACGCAGAATGTTTGTATGGGATAGGGACTTGCAAGAATGGGAAAAGGTTAATAAAGTTTAACATCGTTTTCGATATAATAAATTATTTATTCATACTTTGCATTACAAAACATTAACGTATGTGATACAATATTCATAAAATACAATTCTGGGTTTCGAAGACTATAAATTATTTATTTAATGTATGCTGATCCAATGATCTGTACTTGTACTGACTCTCCTCTGCCTGTCCTGGTCCCTCTCTGTCTGTTCTGACTCTCCTCTGCTTGTCCTTTAGCTTTCCTGGATCTCCTCTACCTGTCCTGACTCTCCTCTGCCTGTCCTGGCTCTCCTCTCCTTGTCCTTTAGCTTTCCTGGATCTCCTCTACCTGTCCAGACTCTCCTCTGCTGTCCTGGTTCCTCTCTGTCTGTCCTGGTATAAAATACAATTCTGAGTTTCGATGACGATAAATTATTTATTTAATGTGTCCTGATCCAATGATCTGTACCTGTACTGACTCTCCTCTGCCTGTCCTGGTCCCTCTCTGTCTGTTCTGACTCTCCTCTGCTTGTCCTTTAGCTTTCCTGGATCTCCTCTACCTGTCATGACTCTCCTCTACCTGTCATGACTCTCCTCTGCCTGTCCTGGCTCTCCTCTCCTTGTCCTCTAGCTTTCCTGGAGCTCCTCTACCTGTCCTGACTCTCATCTGCCTATCCTTGCTCTAATCTTCCTGTCCTGCTTCTCTCGCGCCTGTTCTGGGACTGTCCTGTCTGTTCTGCATCTCTCCTGCTTTATCTGCGTATCCCCCCCTATTCTTCCTCTCCTGTCTTTTCCCGGGACATTCAATTTTCTGAAACAAGCAACTTTATGAATTTAAAGAAACAAAATAACTTTTTTTTACCTATTTTAGAAGTCTTGTGTTCAACAATCAACAAGCATGTATATAGAAAGAATGGTTCGGACAAAAGTTCCCGAATTTCCTTTGTCAGCTACATTTCATGTCAAATATATTAACAGTTGTATAAACCGGTTAAAATATTCTCTAAAAGCATTCAAAAGCTTTAAATTAAAAATAAATATTTCACAGATTTGGTATACATATTGCTGTACGCTATACAAAAAGCTTTTCAGGGAACATGGAAATAAAATTTAGTCGATATACGTATTTACTTGAAAAGAAATCAAAAAGTGTTTTTTTATTTTTGCAAATGAAAGATTGCATTCCGTATTTATGCACTTAACTTCAATTTTCAATGCACGTTCTCTATCCACGGAAATAAATATCATTCCAGAAAGTAGATTTAATTAAACTTGAATTAGATTTCGTTTAAAAGTTTTCTCGTACAGTATCTCATGCATTGTGTTGAGTAAAAATATTTGCCCCTGTGGGTTTATCCGAGGGAAGTTACAATGATTTCTGGTATTATTTCAGTTGTCACGATCTTGTTGCATTCCAATTTGCAGTTTGCCCCGCTCCGATAACAGCCGGCGCGATAACGACGAAGGAGTAAAAGTGCAACGAAGTAGGAAAACATTCGTATGCAAATCTACGTCTATACGAGAGAAAATCTACTAAAAGTATACGTGACGACTCGGTCTTGATCTAGTCTTGCAGAAACAACCTCGGTGCAAAATGGAAAATAGAAATACTATTCTATAAATATATTTCTACTAATCTAATATTCTATAAATCTAACGCATACGATATTTCTAATTTTGCTTCTATCTTTCTCTTGTGCTCGTATCTGCTGTTATTTCGCTTAAGACCTAATGCTGTAGAAAGGGTTCGAACCATCAAGGCTATCATATGTTAATTAATAATGTAGGAAAATTTCTTAGAGGTAACGGGAAATTTAAAACTTGGGTCACTGAAAATGAGTCCGAGCTTCTATCTACTTACTTATCATAGTCGCTCCATTGTTATGGTTATTTCCTTTGAAATCTACAGTTTTAGGTGGGTCTCGGAACACCAAGACTATGTTGAATTTGTTAATAATTTATGAACATTTCCTACACGTGACTTCCAATGCGGGCTTCCTGTTTGCGAGTGATTTCAAACTGGGGCTAATAGTTTCGAAGTCTAAGCTTCCGCCTAATTGCTCAACGTAACCGTTTCAGTGTTATGGTTGTTTAACATAGAATTTATTAGTTAAGATGAGAACCAAACCGCGAACGCTATAATATATGAATTAATAATTTAGGAAGTAATTCTTTTCGGAGGAAAAGTATTCTTCCACCTTCCTGAATATGCAGAAGTATTTTTTGATTTACTCGAATTAAAATTTATGGCATTGTCTTATCTCGTAGAATTAGAATTGATTATTTTTCTAATTCCTTGTAATTTATAAGCGAAATTAGATTCTCCTGTCATTTATGATATTCGGCTATGTCTCTTTTAATTTATATTATAATTTCAAAAGAAAGTTGTTATTTTATCTTGAGTTTCTTATTATTTGATTTTTCCTTTAATTTTCGTCAAATTACACGTTATAGACAGTTTGCAATATATGAATACAATTTTCTCTGCTTTATATTACAATTTAAGAATAAATAAATCGTGTTAATTCTTTCTCCACAAACAACAATTGAACTGATATTATTTGATTTCAATTAATTACTGAAGTACTCGTAAAGGAAGGGGCTTCCAATTAATTTTCTCGCAGAACGACCTTGTTCATTGGTTGTTATCTAACTAAAATCATACTAATGGCTTTTACGTAACCACAATGTCTACCATTTGGCTTTCAGGAAATTTATTAATATCACTTTTACGAAAGGCTTTCATGATTGCCCACGCGACTCCTTCACAATTTTAAGTAATAATACTTTGTATTCTTCATTCGAAATTACATTAATTATAGATAATATAATTGACGATCTGTTATCACAGAATGCTTTAAGTCAACCTTATTTAATTGGAAAATAATCCAATATTCAATTTTTAAGAAATTTTTAATTTTGAAAAGAGCTTTAAATAATTATATAGTTACAATAAAAATTAGAAATATTACACCTGATACTTTGTTTTTTAGTAAATATTTTCGCTACACTAACAGGAAATATACAGAAGTCCTGTAATTTTTAAATTTCTCTTCTTATTTATAAATGTGTTGTAAATACCACAGGAAAGAAGGGAGAGTGAAGAAGATTGTGGAAGCACAATTTCTTCTAGTTGTTACACTTAATATTTTAGCGAAGGTGCAACTACATGCGAATTAAATCGTGCATAACATTCATTGGGAAGTGCAGAAAATTGGGAACAATTGAATTCGAAAGACCACAACCTCCAAATAAATCTGCTGCTTCTCTTCCCATCTCAATGACGTAAATCACTCTGTCCACGTGATTTAGTACTCCAATTATTTAACCCTTTCGTTGTTAAGGGTGACTTCAGTAATCCGTTGCTCAATCCAGGCAGAATCGCGTTATCTTTCTGTGAAACAACCGGACGCTTATTTTTAGTGCGTCGACGAAACTTTCGAGGCTTCAACAAAGAGAACACTGGAGGAATAATCGTTATGAGATTTTCTTTGTGTAAAGTTTCGTAAGAGTTTGAATGGTATTAAGCGGCTAATGAGAAAATTACAAGCTCCTTAATTCGATATAATGTTATGCGGTAACTTGTTCCTTTACCATCAAGTTGAGCGTATAATTAACAAAACGTTTATAGAAAAATTGAATACTTATTATAACAGAGATTTGCCTTATAATTATATAAAATTACTTATAAAAATTACTGCGTAAATTTTTTAATCCATCGAGGTTATGTAAAAAAGATTTAATTTGAGTTTAAATTGTTACATTATATAAATGTACGGTGTAGTATTTTGTTTGAAGCTCAACAGCTTGAATCACTGCCTGTGCATCTTTTGTTTTCGTAACAATGCTACCTGCTTAGCGCCATACACATCATTTAAATGACTCTTACTGTTTTCATATAAAATATTTATGAAGGAATCATTATTTTTTTAAGTGGAAAAAGTACCTTTCTTTTAATGTAGAGCTATTTGTGAGTTCGTACAAAAGCTTTTGTTCTACATGTAATTGTTAAACATTTTTGGACAAAATTATGAGGATATTTAGGTAAAACAAATTTAATCACATTTGTGTAAAAAAAATAAAGAGATACTGAATCAATGTTGAAATTGCTATTGGTATAAACTACTTGAATAATTAGATATATTATTATTATTTGAATGATTACAAGAGGTTTTGAAATTTTTTGCTAATTCCTGAAGCCATAGTTTTAATCCATTGTTGCTGCAACCGCAATCTGACTTCTAGTCGTCAAACAAATGGGTATTTCTCATACTCAAAAAAGCCTTTTGTCGTCAACGTATTAAGAACAATTCTCAAATAACATGTTAATATTATACTTCAAATAATTTTTTAAATATTCAATAAAGATTCAGCACACTCACCTTGTACTCATTATCAGATCACTTTCTTCGAAAAATATAGATTCGCCCATCGTTTGTCAATCTTTTTCTATCAACATATCTATTATATCATAACCAATATTTGACTTTAACAATTAAAATTTCACAGGATTTCTATTTCTTCCCAAACAATCCTTTTTTTCATCCCCATCGTCACTGTATCCCTTAACATAGATCCTTAAATGGACTCCATTCCATTATACTGATCTATTCTCTCCGAACCGGAACTGCGCTTGAACACTGTTCAAAAGAGTTAATCATCATTTATCGTAATCAAACGTATCCCCATGTAGAAAAGATTCGTCCAAAGCACAGCTTAACCGTGTGATCGACGATGCGTTCACGCGTGCTATATAATTCACCAAGAAGGAAAAGACTTCCAAGAAGACCGTCCTCGTTCGAAGTAAAACGAAGAAGGATATCGAAAGAAGGGACGACGACGGTCCTGATGTAATTATCCTCACTTCAACCTTCCTCCGGCACAATTTCTCCGCTCTTTATCCGCTGTCTAGCGAGCTTTTAGCGGCGAGCGTGTCTCCATCGTGGAAATACGAGACTTCCAACTGGGGTGCCCCGTGAGATTTTCTTCCCCTGAATGTCTCGACTTCTACGGCTCTCATGGAAACGAAGAAATCACGATGTTTGTTCTACGGAAACACCGAGAGAATTAACCCACGTTGCTTGTTCTCGGAAATTTACGATTGCTTGCCACTTGCTAGTCGTACGACTTGGAACTTAATGAAAGCTACACTGGCGACGATGGAATTAGCTGGTTCGCTGATTTTCGTACTTTGGAAATGTGATAACTTTCGACGATTGCTCTTAAGACAAAGAAAATATTGTTTAATTTACATTATTATGTATTACTTCTTAAGAAAATGTTAATAAAGATATTTATTACAAATACACGTTGTTATATGTATATCCAAGTAGAAATATGAATATTCTGAAATGTAGAAAAAGCACTATGCTCTTATAGACGTACAAATACTTAATAATCAAAAATATACCCTGTAACGTCCGTATCAGATACGTCTATCCTTCTACCGTCTACTTGTCCCGTCTAATTATGCGTCTACTCGTATATTACTTTGACTGTCTATTCGTCTATTCTCTCTCTGTGCACCATCTACTCTCTATTCGTCGATTGGTCTATCTCTATACACGTCTGTCTTCTGCGGCGTTCGTCTACTCTCTGCGAGTCTTCTCGTCTTCCTACCGTCTATGTTCGTTGATCGTCTATCATTTATTCGATTGCGTATCTTTCTAAAATGATCTAGAAAAATTCTCGCAGGATTTATAAAATTACCGCAATAATAATGTCTTTTTTCATTTTTGGAACCTATCCTTCTCTACGTACTAAGTAGTTTTTTGTTTCGTATGACACAAATTCTCATAATACGGCAATTTTTTGGAACGTAACTACTGTTTTATACGGTGGTTACTTTTATTTTGGCATGATAGTTCCGTTTGTCTCGATCGCTTATGACTGTATAATGATTTAACGAATAACAAGAAGCAAGAGAACTAACTCTTTTCTGGTATGCATGAGAGAAATAACGATTTCCTTCTCTCGTTGAAAATTCTATTTGTATCGGGACAGTTGAGAAGCGAAATACGCCGGTAAAACGGAATATTCGATAAGAGAAACGAAAACGAATTATGAGTGTGTAGTATGGCTTCGTTTCGCGTGCGAAACTGAAGACGGATATCGTCGTGAACGAGAGGTATAGATCAGAAACCGGAAGCCGATGTCGTTTGAATAATTTATGGAAAGCTTAGAATTCCCAACGAAGTAACTTTTTGGCAACCGCTGCTTTCTTACTCTCTTATCGTCACGTTTCATGAAATTCCCTTCGTTTTTCAATTTATTCCTGCGATAACGATGGGCATGTTGGTACGTGCAATTTTATTGGGAAATTCAACTTCTTTTTTCCAATGCTTATTTGTTATTCGTTATAACTGATTCTTTCTGTGAAAAAGTTCTGTTTTCATGTCTTACAATTCAATTTAATCTACTTGTGAAGATCTACTAATGTGAAGTATGCTATTATCAATAGATTATTTGTCGTCTGATATTAGTGCAATTATTATTTAGAGAACCAGAGATAACTTACTCATAGTAGACGGTATGATGCAATGTTTATTCTTGCTACCCAATTTGTTTGTATCAAATCTCAGGAAAATTATTATTGTAGGTAGCTAATGATAATTCATTAGCAGTGTTGGAAAAATACACAGTAAACCGTCGACGAGAAATTTGTTCTCATTAACACTAATACTACCAAGATGGCAAGAATAATTGGTTCCCATATTTCTGAGAAATTCTCTAAATTGATACGACAGCCATAGAGTAAATATGCCACGTGTATCTTATAAAATTAAAATGACTTAACTAATCATCTTTTACACTTCTTCATTCCCCTTTATCTATTTCAATAATTTTATGATATGAGCCTGATATCTTTAAGGTAGTATAAGTCACTTTACCGCAATGAGAAGTAGTGATTTTTAATGACTCAGCAAAAAAACAAAGAATATATTGCAAACATATTTTTCAATTCTGTTTCAGAGTACCGTAGGGTAAAAATTCTCAGGGTGGAGGGGAGCAATCGATCTAGGAGACATCGTCATGTCACACTATCACCAAACAAACACTATGATGTCAATGACAGTGGTAAGTGGATCGTCAATAAATTTAAAGTGTGTTATGTACCGTTTTACTTTCAAAAATAATCCACTTAACATTTTAAAAAAATTCTAAAATGGTTTGGATTACTCACTCTTTGTTGGAATTCCAAAAATTTTCTTTTCGAAGGAGTCCTTTCTTTTGGCAAATCCCTTTATATAGGTTCTATGATGTTCTCTTTTAATTAATTTGCGGAAAAATATTAATAACGCTCTACTGTTAATATCATGGACGGGAAATTTTATGAAAAAATATTTGTCTCCATAGAAATTTATGTCTGCAAAAAATTGATATTGCCATCATTTATAAAAATAAAAAATTCCTTCACTGAAATTTATAAGCAAATATCAGAATGCATTAACAAGATTTATTTGTGTTCAACTGATTAATTGGTGCTTTGGGAATATTCCAATTTCAACTTAGAAATTTCTCGATTGAACTGAATTAATATTTGATATGTTCAATTTGCAATTCACTTTCTCACGATTGAGTTTACAACAAAATTCTTTTTTTTTATTCAAATCACAGTTTTCCCACAAACAATTAACAGCCAAATTGTAAATGAACTTTTACTTCAATAAATGCAGCACTTTCGACATTCCGATGTAGCTTTTAAATGGAGAATCATTATTTCATTTTAAGTTAAATTACTTTTCTAACAATAATAATTATTACTTACACCTGGTAATGCTCCTTCCCTCTGCACTTTAACAAGTTCTCACGTAATTCAGTCATTACAGAGTTCTAAATCACTCCAATAATTGTTCACCATTAAAAATTCTGTAGCATCTTAAAAACTTTGAAAGACGAGCTACCCTTAAAACTTTCGAGAAAATCTAAAAACTTTCAAAAGCCTTTAAACATTATCCATGATCTTCAAAGTGGAAAAGTACATTGCATTAAATAAAGAATAAAGTTAATATCGTTCATAAAGTACTCATAATATTATACAAATTTCATACAAATATTTCGATCAATTTCCCCATAAAGACAGAAACGTTTTTTAATTACCGCGAAATCGAACATCCGCAGATCCAATTCCCCACTATCATTTGCATGCATGATTAATTTATTCCTGGTCGATGTCTCAATCCAATCGGCGTTCATTTGTTTAGGGGACGTGACAAAGATCGAACTGGAGCTGGAGGAGGCTCCATACGATGTGATTTCAGTCGGCTCGATGCCATCGGACTTGGACACCACCGGTGAAATCAATTCAACTTACCCCGATGGTGAGTTCGTGGCGTTATCGAACCCAAGAGACCTTGTTTCTCGTTGTCCTACGTTCAATGACTTTGATGTGATTCGTGATTCCTGACACCTTTGGGTCGTAAACAGAGAAATCTCGAAAAACCGGGAAATTGTGCGCTCAAATTTGTCATGACTGAAGTTTTGAAACTTGAGGGGATGTAATTTATATGCGAGATTTTTTTACGTTGAAGTTGAAAGTGGCTTTTATACTTGACGTAGGGGTTGGATTTTTAACAAGTTGATAGAGAAATCCTTGGGGACTGATAGTGGATTTTTCGTTTTGGCAGTGTAACGATTTGTTTAGTTAATTTTCTAGTTAAATTAGTTAATGTTTACTGGTAAAACATTGATAGCGATTTATATATGCCATATTATCTAAGCTTAAATTTGTAATTCAGAAATTAATATTTTACAGATATTTGTAGGTATAATATAAGTAATTGCAATAAAAGAATACAATTCTATTTTTCATTGTTACGAAAGTTATTTCGGTGGTTTTAAAAGAAACGTGGACTCTTTATAGGAAACTTCGTTTTCGGGGTAGGTTGTTTCTTCTTAGTATTATCCTTTTGTAAGGGAGAAAGTTTTGTGAAGGTTATTAATAAATGTTGATTCGTTTCTTCGGCGAGATAAATAACATTCGATAGGATGAAATAGACTGACCTATTTTCAGAGTTGTATTCTAACAATAAGTGATTTTTGTTTTGCACGGTATTGCATTATATCAAGAAATTGCATGCACTTCTTCGAAGTTTATGAAAATGGCGAAATATCGTGCCACGAAAGCACAAGTTTTCAGTCCTAAGTATTCGGGTTCTAAATGAGACCATTTGGGCTTAGTTTCTCCTCTTTTTATACTAATAAATTCAAGGAAACAGTTTTTACATTACTTCTTTGCCAATATTAAGTGAAATCATGATTAAATTAAATCATGTTATCGTATAAAAAACATTAATTAGCATTTGCTTTACATTCTCATTTATTGTAATCGATTTTTCGACCTTATTTATTGAAGAATTACGAAAGGTAATTCATGAAAATTCATAACACTGTTTGTACAATGCTAATATTGTTCTACTTCATCCAATTAGATTATTTTGTAACAACAGCATTGATAATAAAAACGATTGATAAATTATGGAACATGTTTGATGACTCATAGTATTTTCAAAGTACTAAATTAATGATTAAACGAGCGTTGTTATTTAATTAATGAGTACAGTATTGAAAGTTGAACAATGTTTCGTTAATTTGAATTTTTGTAAGTGTTAAAATTCTCAGTAATACGTGAAATTTCTATGAAGGTTGGTTCTCTGAAACTTTGCATTTCAATGTGCTCAGGTTTCCTCGTTGCAATGTTTGAATTGTATTCATATCTGTGTCGCGTAATGGTGCTTTATTTGGTTACCGAGTTGTAATTAATCCTAAATAACCGGAGGAAAATTTCATTAAAATGTAAATTACAGTGATGCATTTTCTGTAGGATTAATCGAGTTAGCGTGGCATTTTAATGAAATTAAACTTGTCATTTAAGTTTAACAAGATCCGATGACCTTTTTATTTTCATTTTACACCTAAGAAATGAGAACGTAATCTTGTTTCTTAAATTACACTTTGTTTCGCGGTCTTTTGTCATGGATGTCTGGTGGTTAGAATTAAATTTCTCAGTTTCTATAAAATTATAAAACAAGATATATATATATAAATTATGACAATATGTAGTGGTAATCTGGCAATTAAAAATCATTTAATTATACAGCTATTCCAAAGATAAAAATTGATTGACAGAGAAAGTCTAAATAATTGATTCTTAAATTCTTCGCAAACATTAGATTTTTAGCGCTTTAATCTACTTCCATTTACTTTTATTCGACATATTCAATTCATATATCTCAATATGTTTAATCAAATGTATTTTATTTTGAATTAATTAATTAGAAGAAAAATCAAATAGAACTGAACTACGAATGTGTGATAGCAACACATTAAAAACTTTTTTAATCAACGTCACAGCTCAGCACCATTAAAGATGAAAAATGTTGCTAGATTCAAATTTTTAATCAATAGCAAATTCCCTTGGAACTTTTTAATTAACGTCTATCGAGTTTTTCGGAAAAACGGTGAAACGAAGCACAACGTCGGTTTCAAAACCAGTTTTTACACTGAATTGCGAACTCTCTTTCTCTCTTAATGTGCCATCCCTTTGAACTTTTTTTCTGCCTCGATAAACAAACGTTTATCGCGCGACGAAATGTGTAAAGTGTATGTTGTACATTTAAAATCAATTAGCTGGTTTGATTAATTGAATCTGCGGTTCGAATTTCCACGAGCTTTACGCTTTCACCATGCTTTCCCTGATGTACTTTAATACGATTGTCCTATAAACTCATTTCGATGATATTGATACTTGTTAAACATGGAGTCATAAATGACGAAGTGTCTTCCTATAGATGATAGTTTAAATGTTACTATAAAATTCATAAATAACGCATACATTCTCGGCGTTCCATAGAATTCGAAGAACGAATGAAAAAATAAATACAATATTACATTGAACAGCGAAGCACAGTAAAGTAAAGGAGTAATACTATTAAAGACTTCAGAAATTTTTTCATGAAATTAAGAGCCAGTCAATTGGACTGCCTTAGTAAATCTATAATCAATTAAATAACTTCAAAATTACGTTTTACTAAATCCTACATCGAATTTCACTGTTCCTCCAAGAAACAGTATTTTTATTACGTATAACTTCAACGCAAATTCCCATAGAAAATTTCTCCTTATCAAAAATATAATACCTTCTGTCCATGTCTCTAATTCTGAGCTGAAAGCCTTAGAAAAATCGGAAGACAATTTCATCAATGAATTGATCTTTTATATAATTCCCTGCCCAGTGTCCCTTTCGTTGATTGATGAAGTTATGTACAGCTTCGAAACAGAGCTTTCTAAGCGAAAAAGGAGCATCGATACATGTCGAGTTCTCTGTGAATGCTGTGTATCTTTCATGTCATTGTTACCTGGCATTCCGGACCGATTCGCAAAGGTCTCTCTATTGAATGTGGTGTAGAAGTGTGCAGAACTGTGCAGAACTGTGCAAGAGATATTGGCCAGAATACCTTGCCATCCTGAGACTCAATGACGCGTGCTACGACGATAATTTGGACATTTTTGCGTGGAGCTAGATTATTCATTCGAGAACAGATAAACGATGGTTGTGACGATGAGCATAATATTAATGAGGTTATATAATTTTCAGGTAATTTATAGAGTCATTCTTGAAACTTTTTTACCTAACGAAATACGACATGGTGAAGTGGAGATCCCGTTCTAAAAAGAGAATTAAATTTATTCATATCATACTATTAAAAACTCTAATTATATTGCACAGTAATCGTCAGAAAGAGTCTTTGTTTAATAATACTGAACATTACATATTTCCATTCAGTTGATCTGGCTATTTTATTATTCGTTTCATTTTAGCACAGATAGTGCTAAAATCACGACTTATTACTTATTAATTAATTGGAAAATGTAGTTCGGAAAATTTATGAGAAGAAAGTAATAAAGGAATTGGTGGTACAGGAATTCCAGGTCCAGGTGCAGTGGTGGTGCGAACCGAGGAGGCTCTGATCGTCATTTTAGTTTTGGTTCTTTGGGTTGCTGCAATCGCCTTGTTTTTCAATCGATGGGGAAAAATTCGGATGTTGGAGCCATATCAGCCGAAATTTCAGCAGCAACACAGACAGAGCTACGCTGTCGTGGAACAGAATCCATTACAGGTAAAAAAACTCATTATTTATAATTCAAACATTGTCTAAAAAATATTTTCCACACTTTTATCTGTAAATAAGTTGCTATTAAAGATGCTTAACTAATCGTATGTTAGTTAATTAATATTCTTGTGAGACTTGTTTTTAAAAATCACTTGCACTTCCAAATGCCATAACAGATTCTGCTGTAAAAATAAATTAATTACTTATAACCTGATAAAATGTAGTTATAGCAATCCGGTATTAATCAGAAAACGCAGTTATTATTAATACAAACGAGATTTATTCCATAAACGATAACATATGCACTGATATATGAATCACCAAAAATAGGACTTCCAATTTTATGAACAAATCCATACAATTCATAATTAATCCTAACGGAAACTGCACCACAGAATTTCCCTTGAAAGTATTCCCATGAGTCTCTAATACATTTTGCAATGGAAAAGAATTTTTAAATTACAAATCTACACGTAATTTACACTCACCACATAAATTCATCGAATTATTGAGATTATAATTTCAATCATCCCCGACACAAAACTACTAATTAATTAAAATGATTGAAATTTAAGAGAGATTTCCGAATTCTAAATCGTTTTCAAGACTCGTGGAATTTTTATATTTTAACTCCAACGGTTAATTCGTATGAAAAACAATATATTTCCAATATCTCTAAATTCCAATGGTAATACTTCGACGTTTGAAGGCACCTTTTTTTGCCAGTAACAGATCGGCTATCGTCGAGGTCGTTAATAAATCTCATTGCCCTTTTATCTTGACTTTTTGTATTCTCTGCTAGGATAACAAAGGGATGTCCGCGAATGAGGAATAAAATATCGCCGACCCGATTTTTAACCGCAAGAAGTATAAAAAAGAGAACGTTATATCTGCCTGCAGAATTCTACGTTGAATTCGTTGCACTTAATTGTACGGCTGTTCGTGATATTCCATGGTTTCACGTAGCTGTAATTGTATTACCTTCCGAATAGCCTGCGGATAGTGTTTCTATATTCTGTAACATGGCGTTGGATATGGATCACGAAATTTGATGCGTTAGCTTGGTGTTAATAAAAATACGGCTATGGAAAAAGCGCGGTGAATATAGATTGGTATAGGGTCACGATTTATTATTCAAAGTGGTATTAACCGTAAATATTGAGACTATTTGAGCTATTTGTGTTGAAAATGACATATGACTCTTTCTTTTTAACATCAGAGCTACTGACGATAAAGTTATTATATTTAAATATGTTAGTAAGTAGTTTAGAAACAAAGGAATCAAAGGGTGGAAGAAATGGTGAATTTAGTCATTTATATTTTATGACATGAACGTAGAATGTCTACTCTATCGTTTCTCTATTAACTTGCAGATTTATTTAGAAACAAATGTGGACAAAGTCATTTTGACTGCTTTGGTAGCTCCAGTGTTAAAAAAACTTTGTTGATTCTTGTTATCTTGGATAACATTGGAATTTTATATTTTTCTTAGTACCAACAATTGTTTGTAATATAATAAGAAATATCTACAAAGAGAAATCTACAAAAATATTTATCTATTTTTGATTCTAAAACATTTTTACTTCCACGAAAATGTCTTGGTTTTTTTGCCCACATTTGTAAATCCTACAATTATTTTAATTTACGTAATACTTCCCAATGGTTCTATATCTTTACACTGGATGCGGTTGAATATTTCCAGAGAGATTAAAATGATAAATATATACTCCTACCTAATGGGATACGATATACCGTAAATATTTTTTTTCCAAATGAAATAGCGAAGAAGACTCAAAGTTAGATTTAATTTTTTAAAATGGAACTATATCATTTAAATCATGATCTGATTTATCTCTTTAGTACTCTATTGAACAGCACGGTTCTGTTTTAATCAAACAGACACCGCAGACCTCGCAGTTCTCGAGACAAGAGCACGATTGGAACTTCACGAAGTATAAATCAAAGCAGGCGAAAGAGTTAACCCGATGCGCGTTTCCTTTTCGTTCGACCGTAAATTTCCCAATGTCGTTTTCCCATTCTGCATGGTAAATTCAACCTTCGAGATAGTTCGATCTCGATAGATCGAATGAATGTCTAGCATTCAGAAATTCGAAATCTCCTATGTAGAAAGAATGTTCGTTGTTCCATGCGATGATATCTACGTATATACGAGAGAGGATGAAATTTTCATGGGGTCGATAAACATGAAATATCGATGTCCTTTCCCAATTCGCGGGATTTCCTTGGTCAAAGTTGGACGTCTGTATGTAACTTTTATCGCAAAGGCTTAACTTGTTTCTTCATCGAAAATTTGGGAAATTTTGATTGTGTTAATTAGTATCTAGTATTTTATTTGTAAATATTCCATTTGCTGTTCAGTAGATTTATGCGTCTTTGTAATGGTGCCGTCAGTTTTAATGAAAATTGTTAGTGCGAAATGAAGGGTGAACCATGGGAGCATAAATTATTTGATTTCTAATTACTCATGCTGTTAGTCCCACACCAAACCATATAGAATCGATGTTAGACCTGTAAATCTTGCTACCGAATAATTTAACGTGGTATACCGGATATATTTCCTCCATTGCACAAAGTTAATTACGCTGCGACTCGTACGTAGTGAAACGCACAACTACTCCTTTTTACTAGCGAACATTTCGTTATTTTGTGGTGCAGTAAACGAAAACTTTTACTCTATTGGGACATAGTTAATAGTTTATATTCTAAGATACGTTTTCTACGTTGCGCAAATTAAATTACACGTATCCTTGGGCGAAATTAAGCGAAAATACTGTTCTGTAGGATGGAATGTTTCTTTATCTTGTGAAATTTTAATAGGAAGCTTGTTGCATCATTAATGTATCTTCAGTTAGAAGCTTATCGTATGAGATGCATTTCCTTATGTACGAATTAAATAAGATTGCTGTTGGTACGAAATTAGACGGATAATAATCATCTCACCTGTGGAATATTTATTTATTTTGTAAAATATTAATAGGAAGCTTCTTGCTTCATTAATATATCTTCAGTTAAGAGTTTATCGTGTGAGATGCATTTCCTTGGTGTACAAATTAAATTTTATTACCACTCGTATGAAATTAGAGGAAAAATACTGCTCTTACTCGTGGAATATTTCTTTATCTTGTGAAATGTTAATAGGGAGCTTCTTCCTCCATTAATATATCTTCAGTTAAGAGCTTATTCTATGACATGCATTTCCTTCGTGTACAAATTAAATTTCACTACCGCTCGTATGAAAATACACGAAAAATACTCCTCTCACCCGTGTAAAATTTCTTTATCTTAAAAAATGTTAATAGAAAACTTCTTGCTCGATTGTGACATCATCTGATGCACAAATTTACACGATATAACATTCTCTTACATCTCAAAATATTGCCCAATCGTCCGCTTCAATTGTTCCATCATTCTCGGCCCAATTCCCAAATTACAATCAGTTGATTCACCGAACGATCATCGAATCAATAACCAACCCTCTATTCCTCCGTTCGCAGAATCGCAGCTACTCCAAATTCAACGTCCACTGTGCGGATTATCCATCGTTGCACGATTCCAGTTGCGTTTCCGGCCTGGCATCCCGTCCAAGGCAGAACAGCGTGTTTGTCAGCTCAAGCATATCCTTACTTCCCAGTAATTATGGTATACCACCCCGTTCAAAGAGCGCCTTTGATCTCCAATCCTTGGTCCTTGCTGAATGTCAGGACGACAAAGACCACGATAAAATGCAGCGTGACCGAGACATCTTAAAAAGTCTAAGAGCAACCAATGAATCCACGAAATTCCTTCATTACGACCGTCGAACCAGTATTTGCCAATCGGAAAAGAGCGATTCAAATAAGCCTCTATTGAGAGAAAGAGGCACCAGCATCTGCCACTTTGACAGAGTCGACGTGTCCGTCAATAAGCCACTGCAAAGAGACCGTGGAATGAGTTTCTGTCACTTCGACAGGATGGATGTCCTTGCCAGACCTCTACAAAGAGACCGTGGCGGTAGTATCTGCCATTTTGACAGGACGGATGTCCTTGCGAGATCGTTGCAGCGAGAACGAGGTAGTGGCACGTGCTACTTCGACAGGATGGATGTCCTGGCTAGGCCGAGTCCTTATCTTGGAAGGACTGGAAAGGAAAGGCGTGTCAGTGTTTGCAATTTCGTGGAGAGGGATGAAGAAAACAGGGAAGCCAGGAAGGATAGACGTTTCAGTGTGAGTAACTTCGAGAGGATTGAGAAGGAAAAGGTGCAGGAGGAGGAGGAGGAGGAAGAACTGGAGGGACAGGTGATCTTTACTAAATGTAAGCCAAGGGAGAAGAAGAGCAATGTGCATCAATTTGATCGACCTTCGTGTAGCAAGACATCGGATGTCATGTTGGGTTATAAGGCTACTTGTGTTTAATTTGAGGATCGATTTGGGAGAGATTTGAATGAGGATAATTTGAAGAGTTGAGGTTTAATGATAAAGTTTGACGTGGAGGTGTTGATTGATGAAATTACTCTTTGTATTTTTTTCAAAGGGAATGTCGTGGCTTTGTTTGAAAAACTGGAGGGGTATGAATAAAGATTATGAATTGTCGAAGTAATTTGAAAAATAGTATTACATTGTCAAGGTAGCCTAACTCTGTTGTGTCCTGTTTGGACTTTGATAAATTTCCATAAATAAATGAAAGAGGATGATAGGGACTGAGAATTTTTTTATCTACGGATTGACTCCTGCTGGGTGAACGTTACTATAATTTTTAATAAGAAATTATATCAATTTGAATATATTCCACCAGTGAATTTAATGTTGACGAAAAATCTGTATTATTGCAAACAGAGAATAGGATTCTGTTTGATGATCACATTGCACCTTTTTCAGGTGGAATGATTTTAAACGTACAAAGTTAGATGCAATAATCATCTCACGAAATGGCTAGTCGATTGATTAAATAATGTGGGCATTGTTGAAGAAGTTTGTATCTTGCGAATAATTTTTGCTGATGAAATGATTCTTGCTTTGTGCAATGGCGATAAGTGATTTGAATTACCTCAAGATTAATGTCGATTAACTCAGGATATCATAGGTTGGTATCCATTCTCGAAAGTAGAAGAAGAGATGTCAGAAAGATGTTGAATACAAGGTAGAGTTATTTTGTTAATGTAAATTAATGTAAAATATTGAAGAAACGAAAGAAAATCAAAGTATGAGAACTTACTTGGCGTGTTAAGAGTAATTTTGAATGATGATTCATTGATGAGAGAATTGTTTTTTTGGGATCATTAGAAAATAATACAAACTTCGTGAAATGTGGTAGATGTCTTTGAAAATTATCGTCTTGTATTTAGGAAAGGAAATTGGATGCAGTATAAGCAAGTGTTATTGTTATCGATATAAATAATCTTTCTGGAAGTGTATAAAATTCTTACAAGAAACTCCTCTAAACGAAAGAAATAATTCGAATAATGAGTAAAACTTATGCTCTCTTGCAATGCAAAAAAATAGTTCTTAAACGAGAAAAGATCTACTATGATTGTCATTCAAAAAACCAAAAATGTGAAATATAAAGGTGTAAAGAAAAATTAACAATTTTGCCTGCATAAAATAGTAATTTGAATAACAGAAAATCTATTTTGCTACAAAAAACAAATCGAGCGACAATTTACTTCAAAATGACTTTGAACTATTGTAGAAAAATTAGATGACATTTGCAAAATCTATTTTGACAGAAGTAACCACTTTTACTCGATGGGGGAGGAAGATACACTTAAGGTAAATGTAGTTGGTCGTTGCATGTGTAAATAGTATCGTCATCACGAAAATTTTTCAATATTCCATTATTCATATTCAATCTTATAATTTCAAAATGGCCTCAATATTACAGTATTACAAATCTTTTTAATCTTTTTACATTACTTTTCTCAAGACTTGTAATGACATTAAGTATCATTACGGTGCTACAAATATTCGTAATTGTTATATAACAGAATGTAGTAATTAATTGTTTTGTCAGCAATTTATGGTACAACCATAGTCACTGTTTTTTCTGTTTCGAACTTGGCACAGTTTTTTAGAATTATGAAAACGCAGTCGAGGTTCTTTCTAAACTGAAATTTATCTTTTGCGAACAAAAGATTCTTCAGCAGTGCAAGTTAGTGCAGAGAGAACGGGTAGTCGAGTCTATTCGTTCGGTTTATTCTTAGGACGATCGGTATTTGAGTGCAATGTCCTCCAAGGGAACTATTGACCTCAAATTATCGTCTTTGCAGGTTAAATTACAAATTACATGAACATTGAAAAATTGCCCTATCTTTTTCACAAATGCAACAAATATTCGCAAAAGTTGTATATAAAGGTATTTCGAGAAATCTGAGAATCAATCAGCAATTCGAAATTATGAAAAGAATTCAAATACTTTAATAAAAATTATACTCTTTATGACTTATAGCGAATCAGCCTTCATTTTATTTGTATAAATTAAAATATATGCGAGGGTTACAATTTCTTCTTTGCAATTTTAATTTGCAATTTAACTTTCTGTTAGTTCCAGTATCTGTAATTGACAGTGTTTTAGAAATTGTCAGTTGATTAACATTAGTGTGACTTTGAATTCCTAAGCTGTGCATAAATTGTCATTTTTACTAAGTTTGTATATTGTTTGGCATAAGTTTCTGGTGCTCCGTAACTCGGTATATTACACATTAATTTTATAAAGCAATACCTGACTGACAGAATGAAGAATTACAAAATTAAAGCAGACTAAACTCTATATAAAGATAACATTTAACTTAAACTTCAAATCTGACATCATTATATAGAACACTATCCAGAATGTTCATGACAAAATCACCAATTTTTGTTTAACAATAACGACGATGCAATTATGGCTTAAGGACCTGGCAAAATTGTTCCCATCAAAGAATTATGTTATACATGCCGTTTTCACTTATCCTTCATTTTATTTCCTAATTTTACATTTACATATCTCTGCAAAAATCACAATTAATCTAAGAAACCATACCGTAGTTGTTTCATTCTTTCTGGCTAGTCAAAAATATTACTTTTTCATTCCACCAACGAAGCCGCAAAAATAAGAATTACAAAGACTCGACAGAAAATTCGATTTTTTTTTCAATTAAAGAGCCCTACCCAGCTTTACTCTCTTACATACTTCACTTCGCCAGATGGCGAACGTCAAAGTGCACCATCCACCTAGTATTCGCTCCGTTTAACCCCGAAGCATATTCAGTCTACATGGAAATCTTAGCGAAATGATTTTGCTCTCTGCAAAATGGTTTCTGCGCAACGTCGGACATTTCTGGTTTATTTCCTACTCTCAAGAATATTAAGTGGATCTGAACTTTAACCGCATCACTCGAACCTGGATGCGTCTTTGAATACAAGCACCACTTCCCAACACTCTCGAAAACTTCCATTGCATCTATTTTAGCTCACGTATGATCTCTAGTCATTCGGTTTCATGCCACTTCTATATTTAACGAATTGTTAGTATTTGACATCTCCAGTGTCTGATATTCACAATTAAAGGCATTTACATTTCGTACTCAAGTATCATAAATAAATTATATATTCCTAGGTGTCAGTCTTATCTTTTTTCTCTATCACTCATTCAATCGTCATCACATCTTCACTATAAATATTACTTGTCGCAAAAACATCGTACATGATAAACAAAAGGCAGTAATCATTAACAACTGACAGTAATTATTCATAGTAACATTTTTGACAGTAAATATTAACAATTGATTCTTTCATTTACACGTAGATATTACATGTATACAGTGTTTCTAGTTCAACCCCTTGCCGTACGATTTCTTTTACTTCCGCGATGGTACAGAATTAAATTGCTAGAATAAAAATTGAGTGATTCTTAACCCATTCGAGACCAATTGCACACCGTGTGTGCAATGCATTTCCGAGCCAAAAAGACCGATTGCACACCGTGTGTGCAATGATCTTAAATTGCAATTATCAATCATTATAGAAAAAACAGCCCTCGAAATAAGACTAGCTTAAAATAAAAGGTATCTCACAAATGTGTAAACATTACATTTGGTATTGGGTTCAATTTCGACCCGAAAGTAGGTGACAAAAAGCCACAATCATTAGAAATACAAGAAGTGGTAAATATGAAGCGAAAAGTTGTCAGTATTTCTGGATGGTCTCCAAAAAAGTGCACGGTCTCAAATGGGTTAATATATTGCATGATTTATCGTAATACTAATATTATAGAAATAATTTTATACATTATCAAAACTTGATAATTTCTTATCCCATTTACCGCATCATGAGTGTCACTCATTGTACGGCAAGGGATTAAGTGTATTATTATGATATTGTTCAATTAAAAAGACTACGTTCCTCGGGATACGAAAGATACGAAATGCAGACTATTAGAATGACTTCGTAAAAGTTGCAAACTAAATTGTTTTATATACTCAACCTCCACGATATATTCTGTTTGAAAGATTTTTTCAGATTTTTGATAGTTATAATACATAGAAATAATCGCGTTTGTATACTGTAACCGGACATATTGTATATTTTATCGTTCATTCGAGCATCCAATTCATTGCCGGTAGCCACTGTGAGGTTCATGAATGATACATGTCCTTTGTTAGAATGGATTCAGGACGATGCGTGTTCGCGTCTTTACTGCGCATTTTCGAACGGTTCGTTAACAGTCTATTCGACATTTCTCGGCTGTTTAGAGATGTGAAATACACTCAACCCTCGATTTTGCGTGGCTTCGGCTTAACGTAATCAAAAGGTTGCAGTAAAATGTAACCTTTTTAGAAGACACGATTCTAGTGTAAGAAGCCTAAAGATCTTAAACTGTCGATGAGTACCGACGTTCAGATTGGTTAAATCTCCAGTTTCCATCCATTACGATATAATTTTTATTTATATTATATGTTATAACTTAACACTTAGCTAAACACTGAGAAAAAAAACAGTAACGCGAACTAGTAAGGTAGCACTGGGAGATTTCTCCGTTTTGGCAGTCAATCGACTTTTGTTTAAGACGGGTAGATCTCTCCACTCGGTTGGCTAAGTGTAAAGAGTATAATCTAATTCTATGAAATAAAAATGTATTTATTTTGGGAATAAATGTTAAATCTGTTGCCCTACAATAACGGGTGACACTCGTGGCGCAAAAAACTTCGGTTGAAAATGTTTAAGACTTTCTAAAAAGTGCGTACTTGTAAAAATCAGTGGGATAATACACTGCAAAGCTACTCTTATATTGTTTTATTTAATACTTTGCAGCTAAAATTACTGAGAAATGTTTATTTTAACAATGTAATACTTAATAGTGGCTTACACAATTGCGAAAAATGTTATAGGGCAAGGGGTTAAAGAAATTCATTTTTTCTATAAATGAATTTGAAGTTGTTATTTCATAGAATATTTATTACAAACGATTAAAGTATGAAATAGAGTGTTTTCTTTGCCTAATTTTTTATATAATAGCGAGCGCGAGTGGTATAATGTATATAATGAAATATTTTTGTTAAGTAATTGTGTATTATGTCTTTAAGAAAATTATTTAGATTTTACCTACTTTTTTTTACCAAGAAACTTTAAATTTCTTTATGTTCTTTATGAAAATAAGATTTTTTTACGTATATTTATTTAACTGCAAAAATATCTATTGCACAAATATGTCCGTAACTATTGGACCAGAAAAAGTAAATTTTAATGAGCAAGAGAAGCAAAAAATTAAGTAGAGAACAACGAAAATAGATAGGAGTCGTTGATTTAGTGATCTATAAGGATTCGAAGGGAATATCACGTGCATGTTGCGAGTACCAGGAAATTTTTAATTAAAAAAACTAATCAAGACTTTATCGCTGCCTTTGCTTCTTTTCAAATATATTTATACAGAAATACGTTTCCTAATATTATCATTGATTATCTACCATTTCCGATTATAATTACTAATATTCATTAGTCATTTCTGCATTTTATGCAAAGACATTGTTACTTTGGCAAATAGTAAGTATTATTGGACATAACGCTAAAAGTTTAATACATCATGCGTAATAAATTTTCACAAATATTTCTCTTCTGTACAATATTCAAAACCTGTATATCCAGAAAAATTCTTAAAGATATTTTCAATCCCTCGTTTTCCAGTCTGAATTTTAACGCAGCATATTTTACAAAAATTCAGCAAACTCCTAAATATTCCAGATAATTTAAAGTTCTTCCTTTGCATAAAATTACAGCAATACTTTAAAGAAAAAAAGGGATACACTTAATTCTTATACTTAATCTATCCAAAAATATGTATTCTCAATTCGATACTCAAATAGTGAGCTTAAATTGTAGTCATTTCCATATTGAATTAACTATTATATTGTTGTACGTATAATTAATGTAATTTTACGTATGATAATAACACATACTTTGATCTAAACGACATTTGCGGATGCAGAACAGTAGTCTTCGAGGACTCATAAAATATCCCCGTATCTTTCGTGAAGAGGAAAACCCTTAATCCTTATTACAGGGTGCCCTCGGATAATTAGAAAATGCAGAGGACTATTATAGTACGCTATCTTTATGGCAGAAGAACTTGAGCTTCTTCCAAGAAAAGCAAATGTATTTTTCTGCATCAGAATAAGGAAAACGTGAATACTCTATTTTTCTCTATGTCCTGCTGTACATCCCTTGTACTATGGAAATCAGTAATACTAGTCGTCGGAAAAAGTATTTTAATAATTTTAAATCATACGGACAATTTTAATACGTGGGACTATATTAATTGTAAGATATTGAAAAATTCTCTATAATTGCGTAACATTAAGTCATATTCTGTTCAACACGGTAACTACAATTTTCCCTCGTATTTTCCGCCAAGAAATTTTAGTGCTAATTAGTAGCGGTTATCGATAGACATGCGATTAATTGCATGAGATAGAATTTTACGACCAAACTGTAGGCTGTTTGATGCGTCCTATCGAGGTGCAATTTGAAATTTAACTCACTTATAATGGATCGAAATTTGTTAATGACGGGACCTCTTACCTATTAATTGTAAATAGAATAATTGTACGGATAGTGATTTAAACCTCAGACCAAAAATTCAATCTCTTTCTGAGTTTATATACTTTACATATATTACATACATTATGCATAGTTGTACATGGCGATTTTCTTACTGGAGCAATGCAAAATAGGGAATTTGCTTTTTACAATGATTATTTTGTCTCATTGATAGGCTGATTTGATTTGTAAGTTTAATGAGAAAAGTGAGATGTAAAATATGAGATGAAATGTGGCAATTTATTTTTGTGACTTTCCTGATACCGCCGAGATTTTTACACTTTGATATACCAGATTTTTAATATCGCGATAAGAACAGCATTCGATATTATTAAAATCAAAATTAATTATAGTTCTTTGTGATTTAATTTAGGATCAAAATTGCACTATTATTTTATATCTCCTTCTTCGTGGAAATTTGATAGTTTTCTTAATGAATATTAAATAAAATGTTTATGTTGCTTTTTTGCAAAACAATGAATAGTTATAAGAGTTTCTACTAATACTTTAATTTGCTTCAGTGTGCGAACCGCCAGCGATTTCTTCAATATATTTATAAATATTTGAATATTGTTCTTATAGTTTTAAGTTTTTATTCGACGAGCTGTAAATAATTTGAAACTCAATTTGAAAGTTTTTATTATTATAAGTCATTAAAAATGTGTATCTGAAAAAATTTTGAAACTTTGCATACAAATGGCTTTAATGCCACAAAAATAAAAGTATGACATTGTATTTAAATATATTTATGTAAATCGTGTGCAAGTTACAAAATTATATTGAACCCGAATTGTTTTACTTTTCTCAATCATTAACACTCATTGAAGATATATTAAATTTAGTAAAATAACAAACAAAAAAGTGTAAAAATCAAAAGAACAATTAAGTTTCACGGTTTACTATTTTCAAGTACTAAAAACGAGTTAAACATGTATTAAATTTGTATGTAAAATAAAGTAATAAGCAAAACGTGTCAAAGTTTATTTAATATTCGATAAATTACCGTTTTTATCACAGAACAAATATTGGGTTGCGAATAAAGTTTATTTTAATGCAAAAGTGTCATTTTATTCGATCATCCTTTGCCATTTTTACCATAAAATAATCACTGCAAAATTTCTTTGAATTCTGAGCAATAAAACTATTTCACCTTTGCGTTAAAATACGAAGACACTTTTTCTTCAAGCCATTATTTAAAATCACCTTCGCCAAATAAGACGATAATAAAAAAATCGTGTAGATTATATCAGCAAAAGAAGTGCTTTCCAAACAGAATTTCCCGAGGCTCTGAAGATCTTGTCAAGAAAATGAGATGTAGAGCAAATATCCGCTCGTGTAACAGAAAAAATCGACTTCCATTTAGGAAACGAAAGGAAGCACGACCTTTTCGTCGCGAAAACCCCAAGAGTAGAATTGTCCTCGGTGTTACATGAGCCTCGGAGGGAAGGAACTTTTCTTGAAACGACTTTCTGCGAGAACAAAATATCGGGGACATCAGCTCTGGCTTATTTTCTGTATCTATGAGACGTCCCAAGATTGGCTGCTATTATTTACAATTTTCAAAGCCTTTTGGCGCCTGATGTTGCTGCAATTTTGGCGCTTTAAAAGTTCCTCTGACACGGTGTATTTTGAAAATCATTTACTTTTTATATAACGTTTTTATAACTCATAACGTTTTAAAAATTTTCACGTAATGTATCGTGTATTTGAATATATGAATATGTTACAATATGTAAAGTACTTTCGATATTCGTCACAGGCAGACGTTTATACTGCTAAAGACGGTCGATTTTAATTTCTAATATTTGTGAAATTTTATCATCCATACTTAACACTAGAACTACCGGCATCAAATCTATCATATTTTAATCAATTAAATAAGCACTTTAAAAAAGGGGAAATCAAGCGGCGGAAAATTTGAACGATTAGGTGATTTATGTTTATTGATATAGACGTAGAATATTTATTTTATGACTCTTATGTAAACTTGGAGAATTTTTGGAAAAAATCGTGTACCAGTCATTTAGACTGGTTTGGTAGTTCTAGTGTTAATACGACTATTTTTCCATATTACCATCAATGCACAGAAAATAAAATATTTAAAGAATGTACAATCTACGTGCAGTGAAAAGTCCATTAATTACAAAAAGTGAAATACACGTGTCGGAAGTTTCTCCAATAAATTTCTCTCATCCGACGTATTTCGTAAAGCGAGAGAAGAAGATGCGGGAGTAAAGAAAAGCATCAACGATATTCGAAGCTCCGTTGAAACGTCGATTCTACCCTAAATGGTCCTCAATCACTTACTGTAAACACAGCAAATAGCTTTAATACAGAGATGCAATTATCTCAAAGGCTTTAATGGGAACTGCCAATATTGCCGAGAACATGCTGCCTTGTATCGCGGATATATTCGTTATTTCTCGCGTGCTTCCGTTCCGAAGTCTTAACGAGCTTTTATTTTCGCGTTCGTGATACTGTGTAGGTTTGATGTTGTGTATGATCGTTAAAAACACAATGAAGAACCGTGATTATTCGGTAAATTTGTTTTGTAGATTGAAAAGACGACGAATCCGATCGGGAAACAGTTATTAACCCTATATTGCATTAAACGTCTGATTGGCAACTGAATAATAGAATTTTTATAAAATATATATGTAAGATTATTAATAACATTTGAAAACTGAAGTAACAGAATTTTAACAAAATATTGTTAGATGTGACTTTTATTAATATATTGCAAATTAAAATCTAAATGTTTTTAAAGCTAACTAATGGAATTTAATTTGAATTGACGGTTCTTCTAGTCGGTAAATGTTGCAATAAATATTGTAGACACTTTGAGTATTTTATGACATAAATTTTGTAGTTAAATACACGTCGATCTTTTCACTACTATTGTATTATAATATACCTATCAAGGAAATCGTTTTCCTCTTCTTATTTTATTTGCCAATTCATTTTCGACAGTTTCGTTAAGATTATTGTAGAAGTAATGACATTATCACTCAATCCGAGAAGGAAGGAAAGCACTGTTTTCTCAGTGATCCTTCGTAATGAAATATTTATTCACGGATTCCTTTCCTTCAACGGCCTTTTTGGACAATCAGAGAAAAGCTTTTCGTTGCTCAAACACTCCCCTTGATTTTAATACTTCAGCTGTTAAATTCTCTTCTCCCTTCCTGTTTCCAAAATCTTACTAAAGTCACTTTGTGATAAAAGTCTGATTACAGTTTATCAGTGCTTGCATACATAGTTAGAATTGAAAAACTGAAATATAATTATGCAAATAATAATGTAAAACTTCTATACATTAACACCCTAGCTGTCTGGTAAAAAGATAGCTTTCGATTGTCAAATGATTGTTTCTCAATATTTAAAAAAGTCTCTGCACAGAGCCAAGATATTTCTTATACTACTTAGAGTTGTATACGGATTGAAACAGAGGTAGAAGTCCATCTAAAGATTTAAGAACTAGCCAACTAAACTTGAAAGATCGTCACCGAATGTCCTTGGCGTCCAGGAGGACTGAAGTTACGCCGAGCCATTAAGAGTCTCCGCTTTCCGTACCATTCTATTCTGGATAAACTCGAAACTGGGACAACTATTTCTCTCTCGTGGTTTAGCTTTGGTTGCCTGAGCAAGGATGAAATAACTCCACGAGACGAAACTCAGGTACTATGGAAAAATTCCAGTCGATTATCTTCACTGTTTCTTACCGTGTCTCAATTTCAACGCGGGATATTTGACGCTCGACACATTAAACTTTTACAATTTCAATTATTTTTCACTTTAAATGATATAGTCATTTCGCGTACGATCTATTTTTTTAAGTGGCTTCCAAACCAATGAGCTATGGTTTATTAAATAATAATATAGGAGAAACTTCCCCGAAGTTACGGGGGATGAGGAGTATGATTGATTATGAATAAACTGCGGATGTTTAGGCAAATTTCGAGTTTCAAAAATGCAGGTGAGACAGGAAAATCTATCTAGGGATTTATTGCACTTAATAAATATTACAACAAATACCATAGTTTGGATATTTTAGATATATTTTTATATTATGTTCTTTTGTATATTTTAGTCGTATTTAATTTGTCATAAATGCATAAAAATCCGCAGTCTAATTGTGAATAAGACCTTTTACCCCCTAGTTCAACCTTACTCCTTTACTTGGTTATTTGAATATCCAATGAACTTTAAAACGTACAACATACTTCCTACTTTTTGGAACAAGAGTAAGATCCTTTACCTAATTGTGCAACATATTCCTTTTCCTGGATATTTCGATATCTGATGAACTTTAGACTTTGGAATTTTTTTTCCCAATTTTTAAAATAAGAATAAGATCCTTTGCCTACATACCTGTACCTGGATATTGGGATATCTAATGAACTTTAGACTTTGGAAATTTTTTTCACAATTTTTAGTACAAGTGACTTACTATTGTATCAGCTAACTGATGGACATTATTTAAATCAATGTCTTATAGCTTAATAGGATTAATCCCATTAGTGGTTCCGAGTGTAGCAATACAAAATATTTGCAGTAATATGATGTATGCATTATGCGTTACAGTTTCTATATAATTGAAATCCGGATTGGATTGATTGACGAAGATTTATGCGAATTAATTTTCGAAATGGTCGTTGAATTTATACCATGAAACACGTCATTGAATATAATGCGAATCGAAGGCAGAATTACCCACCCGTTGCGAAAACATTTATAGTTTGAGAATCGACGAGATCGAGAGTGCTATAATACTCAGAAATAGGATTATTGAGTTTGCAAAACAGTATGCATTCATTGAACGTTCGATGGACTTATATGATTTACTTTGACACAGTGTTTTTACATTAAATCACTTTCGTTTGTACTTATTTAAAAAAAAAATGCAATTTCATACGCTTTTCTTTCTTTTTTGTACTGATTGAGATTACAAGTAATTTTTATACCTTCCATTTGAATTTAGTTTGGAGAAAGTAAAATACTTTTTATATCTTCTAGTTTAACTTACTTTAGAAAAAGCGAAATGCAATTTCACGGTGAACAATATACTGAAAAAATACTATATGGATTGATATAATATTTTTTAGGACTAAAAGTGGCTCTTTAATATAGTAAGATATTCAAATGAAATTTGTTGATTTGAAAAGAAATTTATATTAACTGTAGTGTTTATAGTCATCGAGAAATAATAATGTTTCCATTTCCATTTATGTTTACCACTGTTCACTAGATTCTTCGGAATGTGAGGTATATTTGAAAGTAAAGCGGCAAGAAACTTCATTTTAATACGCTTCCGTGGAATTTCCTTTGCAACATAAACTGCAGGAAACATGTAGAAAAATACCGTCTACGTTATATCGTGATATTCAAGGATCTCCATTGAAATTTCCTGTGAAAACAGTTTCCCTTCCTGGCTGCTCGCAAGCTTGAAGCTGATGACCGTCGTTCAAAGCATCTGTTGCAAGCACGTTAGCAACGTGTATCATGTAATATTTTATAAATGGAAATATTTTAATGGTATACATAATACATAATTTATGTATAATTATATTTAATAGCGTTAAATCTCTTTTGTACATTATTCGAAGTTGTTCCTTTATTGCTCAAGTTATTTTCAGAAAGATGTACTTTACTTTTTAATTTTACTCGCTAATCTTTTTTAATAGGTACATTTTTAATTAAAATTAGATTTATATTAATAAGTAGTATGATGTATTATTTATACACATATAGTAGTGTATGTTATTTACAACTTATATTTGTTTGCTTTCAATATTTTTAGAAATTCATCGAGGTATTTATTGTTAGTTTCGAAGGAATTTTTGAAACTCAGTAATTTCATTTGGTAAGCATTTTGTAACAGTATTATTTTAATTAAATACGTTATTGTTATAACAATAATAATTAATTTCTTAGCCCTTTGTCGTTCGAATTATTTTTGGAATATTTCGCAAACGAAAAATTCTCCAATTTTCACACATTCTTAAATATGTTTTCACATAAAAAATTGTCAAATGAGATAAGAATTGGGATGCTAACGAGTTGATTCATTACATGAATTCAGTAATCTCGCAAAGAGGATACTTAGAATTTCAAAATAGATTATATAAATTGATCAAAACAAGTTGAGAAAAATCCTCGAAGTTTTCCAAACGATACAAAACTTTTATTCTAACGCGATGAAACTTCAGATATAAGACAACATTGCAGAATTAAAATGAGCTTTCCTCGATTACTTTTCGTGAAGTCTTCTTCGTTAAGATTTCTGCAAGGATTGTGGGTAATATGGGAACACTTTCTTCTTACTTCTCCAAATGAAATTTCAGAAACTCGAGTTACTTCACGATAGGGATGAATTACGTCGAATTACGTTTCTGTAGCAGGTTTTTGCAAATCAACTTCGATAATTCCTGGAGCAATGCAATTTGCTCAAGCTGTTTTTGAAGTGGAATTTATTGAACTACGGTAAATTTCAAAAGGGTAGAACAAAAAGTTTGGATATATAGAATAGACTAAGGGAGTTGGTTTGCTGGAGTGGAAATCAATTCATTCTGAAAAATGAAATATTTGAATGAAAGCGTTCTATAACGATCGAAAGAAGAGATATAGAAAATCGATGGAATTCATGAATGAAACTACATAAGATAAAATAAAGGAGAAAATTCCCAATAATTGTGCTGTTACTGAAGAAATAAATGACGTTTACTCCCATTATTTATCGCGACGTATTCATCTATTTACTTTCTATTATCAAGAAAATACTGTTGTTTGAGAAAAATGCAACGCACGTAGGTATTCAAATGTCTGAGCTATAAAATGTAATTTAAAATTATTATAAGGTATAAAGTATAAAGTATAATTTAAAATTCTCCTCTAAGCTCGTTCAAGTAATTGCAATTCAATTGCAGCGATAACATAAAATTATTCCAAAAAGGAGAAAAACTCATAGAAGCAACATTCAATCAAACATCACATTTCTCCTCTGTAAAATAGTTAAAAAATAACTTCACCTACAACAGTTACTTTCATTTTCTAAAATTGGCCTGCTCTTTTAACGATAGAATATAACAATTTGTAACAGCGATCGACATAAAAATAATACTTTTAGACTTAAAAAAAAAATACACAAAATATAAAATTCAAAATTGTCTCACCAGCTCGTTCAAATAATCATATTGTAATCGTCAAAACGATCACGGAAAATCCCACCTAAAAGTGGAAAAAATTCTGGAAAAGGATATTACAGAAAACGTGGTGTTTTCCCCAAGGAACTGTAGTTCAAAAAGAACTTTGCCAACGACGTTTGCTTTTCTGCCGGAACGTCGTTTTGCTAAGTGTGCTCGTACGAGTCTGGGACTGGTTTTATTGGATAGGACGGTAGGGCCGTCGAAAGAAATAATTCGGAGGTCTGCTTTTGACAATAAAATAGTTATGATTTATGAAGGTCGGATATTACGAGCAGCAGGTCGGTGAAGTGTCCTCCTTTTAAAGACTATTGAGGATAATGCGATTCAAGGGTACGACGAGTCAACACCTTGACACGATTTTAAGCTTTAAACTGCCGCGGAGGTTAAAGATATTATTTTCTAATGCGATACTTTTTAGCGCCCTTCGGGGTGAGTCAAAAAATCGTTCCGCTTGTTTATCAGAGTGCCTGACCTGATGTGCGCTCTGTGTCAATTTATTCCTCTGCTATTTAGCCGGACGGTATTATACTCGAATTTTTTTACATTCTATTTTTGAGAAGAAATGTTAGGTAGGTATTTGTTCTGGTATATTAAAATTTTCATGGAATTTACTTCTAATTTTCCTGAAATTTGTATAAAAATATCATACGTATCACAATATTCCAGGAGAATTCGGTGTAAATTATCAGAAAATTCTATGCAGATAATAAGAATTATATGAAAATAATAAGTGTAATAATAATAAAAATAACGATAATAAATATGTAGGAATAGAGTAGTGGTAGAAATTAGTGTCGTGAATTATACGTATTAAAGAAATTACAAATTAGCAACAAATATACGAATTTGTTAGACCATTGTATAAATATATAATTAATGACAGTGCTTCATTCCTACATCTTTTCGTACATATCCAACTGTTATTAACCCTTTGGCCTACGATTTCTTTTCTGACTGGATGTACAATGACTCAAAATTAATTTCTAAATCTAAATTCTCACTAATTTCTGATATTTCGTACAACTGAAAGTAATATTAATAGTACAGACATTTTCTAATTAAAATTTCCTATTCCATTTTCCACTCTGCGAGTGTCACACGTTGTTGCAAGCTAAAGGGTTAATATTTTCCAGCCAAACATTAAACAACTATTAATATTTGCAAAAATATCAAAAAAATATTGTTAATTTGTAATATTTCTAGCTTTTTTTAAATTGTCCATACCATATCGATAATCACAGAATGGAGTATCGGTGCAGCATCAACCAATCGGTGGTTTCACTGCGTGTAAGTTCATTTCTCAATATCTAACTCTTTCCCGGCTTCAACTCTCGCTTCATCAATTTCAGCTCGTCGGAAAAACGGCATAAACTTTTTTCCGACGACATCGTGAATTTCCTTTTTCGCAGACAATTCGACGTGTCCGTGCGTCATAGATCGAAGACGGCGGTGATCCGATGTTTTTCTGCCACGGATCCGTCTGTTCCGTGGAGAATTCCGAGGACATTTTACTTCCACATCGACGGACCACGGAGACATTCGGGGAAAAAAACGTTAAAACGGCTCATAGCTAAAAACCGCCAGAGGAAAATGTGAGCGTGACGTCGACGAGGGAGTTTAAGAGAAACATAGACGAAATCCGGACCTCGTGATATTATTCTAAGGTAAACTCATCGTTTTTACATTTTTTACATGTTTTTGAGGGGTTCTGAAACGTGATACCAATTTGTAATTTGTATTATCGATTCTTCGTTCGATGCGCCAAATTTGGTTGGATAAAATTATTGTTATTTTATATAATTGTTCATGTTAATGTTTAAATCTGATACTTCAATGAAATGGTTTTCCATATCGTAATGACGTTAAATTACGATTTACACGTGGAATTGTTGAACAAAGAAACGTAACATTTGGAGCGAGACGATCTGAAAAAATAGCACCGTACAATGGTTTCACGGTTAATAAAATTTTATGGTCGATTCAAAATGCAATACTGGACATTTGTCGTTCGGAATAAAAGCAGGAAATAAGTATAAAAAGATCATACATGGTGCAGTATTGTTTCCTGTAATGGAAACGGTTTTAAATAATATTTTATGTGTGCTAAATAATTTTAAATATCAAATATGCTGATTCCAAGTAATAAGGTTTGGAAGCACGAAGTTAATAATAATATTTTCAAGTATTATGCAAACTTTATGTTTTTAGTATTCCCCGATAAAATTAATTTGCGCAAGATTGTAATATAAATTGAAATTAAATCTGGTCGTAAAGAAGTATGAATGCTACTTATATAGAAATGAGAAAATTGTGTATGTAAATCGTGATGGATTACCGTCATGGAAGAAAGTTGAGGTAATTTGAATCAACAAATTAGGTTCAATTTAAGACGATGTCGAATAGAAATATTACCGTCTAGATTTTCATGTTGATTTATGAGATATAATCATTTGTTTCACGACAAAGTTATTTGTATCGAATTAACGAAGTTTGATCAGACACTTTTTCACCTTTTTAGAGAAACCTCCGTACTCGCGAAGTACTGCAAACTTTTACCAAGTTTCCAAGGAGGGTAGCCAATTAGAAGTAAACTGTGTCTGAATTTTCGCATATTTTATATTCCCTGTTCTTATCGCACTTTCTGGGAAAATGCAGACGGAAAATAGTAATATAGAGTTCTACGATAATTTGCTCATATTACAATTGCTTCTTGTCGTAGAATTTTCAAAGTAGGTGCAATATTAAAATTGGTACGAGCCATTGTTACTTGGGAAAGTTATTTCTTAATTAAGTATATTGTAAAATTGTGAACTTTTAGTAAACTACTTGTAAACGAATCGTTTTGACAATCAAAATCAATTGAAGCGTTACATTCGTGAAATTAGTTTATTATTTAAAAATTACCGAAAAACATAAATGTATTTCTTTGTGTTATAAATATAATGTTCCTAATGCGTTACTTCCCGCATCATAAAACTCGATTTTACAAAATTATCAACGGAATATTATTAATTCATAGAAAATCTAAAGTATCTTGCCACATCTCATTGCATACCTCGAGCACGAAATATGAAGAAAATTTACTTTCAATATGTCGAAGTAATTTCGAGGTGAAAGGTTAAGGGTGAACTTATTGCTCGAACACAGTGTGCCATATAAAAAAGTCATACTCAGGGAGCATCGTGGAAAATGAAAATAAAGGAAGAAGCGGAAGTAGCAAACGAACGACGCCACGTCACTCTTTCAAATTCCCGTGAAACTGAAACTTAACTCCGCTGTAAACTCTAGCTTCCTCGTGTCTTCCTGCGATTTTACAATCCTAAGCGTGCAATTGCATAGTTGCGCTTGCTACCCTTTCAGTACACGTCCCTTTCCACGAGAAATGCAGGTTTCATTTCGAATGTGCCTGTTGGGGTGGAATTTTCACAGGGTGGCGCAAGAGAAAAGAAAATTTATATAAAATAGATACCATTTTTGCCTCTTGCATTGTAAATATATATTTTAGAGAAGTTATTATCCGTTTAATATATTTAATTAATCTGCTAGAACTAGAATTAATACTTGTGTATTAAAATAAGTCGAGGATTTAAATATAAAGGTGTTTCTATTACTTTAACACTAGAACTACCGGTGTTAAATCTATCATATTTCAATATATTAAATAAGTACTTTGAAAGAGGAGGAATCGAGTGGCGGAAAGGATGGTCAATTCGGTGATTTATGTCTTTTGTGATGGACGTAGAATTTTTGTTCTATGGCTGTTCTATGAACTTGAAGAATTTTTGGAACAAATTGTGTACCAGTCATTTTGACTGGTTTGGTAGTTCTAGTATTAAATCTGCAAACTGTTTTTTTGTTTCTCTGTATATGCTTGTGTTTCTCATTTATAGTATTTCTATTAGGGGGAAAATCTTCTCTGATTGAACTGACGACTTTTATTACTGGTAAAATGCCATTCATTGTTGATGCAGTTCTTAAACACCGTAATGGTTTTGAGGCATTAATGCAAGTAGGAAAAAATGGTATTCTACTTATACGATTTTGCAGTAAATTAATTAGAATAATTTAAAACAGTACCTTTCACCTGTGGTTAGCAGAATGCATAATTCTAAGTAAATGGATATGGTGTACTATACTTTATGACGCAACGAAAAAAGTAGCAATAATTAAATGAAATTAAATAAAACGTATTAAAAAAAATAAGGGTAATTAAATTAGGGGGAAATGAGTATGAAAATAATATTTGTGTATCTGTGTCTAAAATGTTCAACTCTTTACGTTGTGCAAAAAAAAATATGAAATTTAAAATGAAGACAAATACATTGTCTTCCCCTTGAAATTTGTATTCACACGGCTCCTGTTATGTAAATCTATTATATTTAATTACATTAAATATACAGCTTATAATATACCGAATTAAATCATTAGTTTTTATAAGCCATAGAATATTCACTACGTGGGTCTCTTACGAAGGAGAATTTTCATAAAAATTGGAAACATATTATTTTAACCACGTCTATGTTTCAATAAAACAATTACGTTGCATTTCATACAAAATTGCCGATTAGGTACGTGCTTTACACTCAAATTGAAATTACGATTTATTTTAAAATGCCGCTCGTTAAAGCGAACCGTACAGCGATCACGTAACATTCTATACGTTTCAGTATTTAGGAAACATCCATTACCAGAATACTAACAAGCACAGACCACAATTAGGCTCGATATCTCATGTTCCACGCACTCGTATCGATTATTACCTTACAATTTAGTTATAATTAGCAGAGATAGTTAGAGTAACCGGAGGTTAAGAGACCCGATGACCATTCTGTTATTACGTATGATTAATGACGCAAGTGGACATTTATTTCCGACGACAATTCTACGAAATTACGTGAAACATTAATTACATCGTTGTAGACACAGCCTCCACTTCGACCGTGGCAATCTGATTGCGAAAACGATTATTTATGACTTACACGGCACAGTTCCGTATTTATGACAAGCTCCGATAAAGCGTAGTTCTGTCTCCCTGTTCGAAATGGGAAATTTAGGGGTGGTTTCTGCGTGATACACCTTTTCAGGGGTTCAGAATATTTTCAGACATCCTTTTGTACCTCATAATAGCAAAATCGGATAAAGAGTATTGTAGAAATATTAAGCAACAAGAAAAAGATAATCAAATAATTTTATTAACCCTTTGCCGTATCGTTTATTTTTTGACGGAAATGCCCAGTGATTCATAATTAATTTCTGAAATAAGAATTTATCTATGATTTTTTATACAGTGTATCATTTAACGCAATATTAATAGTATAGAAATACAATATAGATATAATATTATTATTTTTATATAGTAGTGTAATTATTAAATATAATATAGGGTTAGTATGGTATAGAGTTATATTTCGCTCGTTAAAAACCCACGAATGAAACGCACTGTGAGCTGAAATTGCACGGAAATTGCATAAGGAATATATGAGCCAATGTTTAATTGGAAGATGATTTATATTGGGACTACAAACCAATGGAAATTGTTTCGGAAATTTTTTTCATACTACATTAATTAATTGTCATATTAACAGTTTGATATATTATTTTAATAATCTCCAACTCTTCCCACAGTAACATGAAACCGTAGCAATTTGCGGATTGTGAAAAGAGACACGTTCTCACGCAGCTTTGAGGTATACGGCGCTCGTTAAAAATGCATTCGATTGTGTTACTAATGCGGATCACGATCGTGTTAACGCATCTACTGCAGCTGCATTTCTCATTTTCTCTAGCATGTTCATTTCAATTGCGTAAGGGTAGCACTACTGACAGTACCGTATAATTTTCATTTATTTTTCTTTGACCTTTTTCAGCTTTGACTGATACCCCCATTTCCATTAAAGTTACTATATTGAATAATAATTAAAACAAACACCTAGAGGTACTGGAGAATTTTAACTCGGACCAAGTAATTAAGAGTTCTGTCACTCTACCTTCTTAAAAATCATAGATTCTTAATTTCTACGGTCATTTCATAAACAAAATGCTATTTGCTTACTACGATACATCTATAAATAAATGATAAATAAATAATCTGCATATTCAAACGTTTGATCATTTTCATAATTATTACCACAAAGAAGAAAGTTTCGATGGGGGAAACAGGATAAAATAATCGTCACTGAAATAAAATGAAAAATGTCGTTTCAGCCACCAGCTGGTAAGTGGCTTCGAAGGTTGTAGGTGAAGGATCAACCGATAAAAAGAGCGTACCTCCGAGATTGCTCGTGACGAAGGATAAGAATTACGATCGACTTACTTTGACGACGTCCGATCCTGAACTGAAGTGGGGAGAAAAAATCTTGTAGCTTTCATCGATAGGTTTGGATGAGACCGATGCAACTGCACTGCAGATGCAATTAATGCAATGTCGTGAAACATTGCATCGACAGCTCTTTTGAGATATGTGCTCATTGGTTGAACTCTGGTATGAGCTGCGGTTTAATTAGCGAATTGACTATTCAGCAAAGTGAATTAAAACTTTCTATATATGTACCCCTTTTCTTTTAAAATGTGACCAAATAGATGAATAATTTAAAAAAAAAAAATTTTCATATAAGATTATGAAAATTCTTGAAAAAGTAGAAGAGTAAAAAGTAAAATTCATTTTTTATAACTAACAGAAATTTTTTGAAAAGATAGAAATTGTTATCATACAAAAAGAAGAATTTTTGAAAGTATCTATTTCAGGATAATGTAAAATTTGCTTGTTTGAGAAGCGTGAGACAGTTATGCAAACGATGAAACTGAATGAATAATAATTATGACTCTGTGATATTGTATGGAGTGAAATTGTAAATTAAAATTCGCATGCATTCGAACGATATGGTAATTTCGATTTGAAATTCCTTACTTTTAAGAAATTAAGAGATGGATTTTAATGCATGCATAATTTTTTCATGAATCAGTAAATTATACATTACTGATCTACAGACTTGTCAAGATTTTATACAAAAAGAGCAGATGTTCGTGAAAATGCAAGGAACTTTTAGTAAAACGGGAACAGCCATTTCTTCTCCCATTTTACGGACATTAAAAAATTTTGCAAAATTCAGAGAACGTGTGGAGAAGGAAATTATGCAGTAATTAATTATTTATGTCGTAAAACGCGTTGAAAAATACTTGTATTTCGAGTTCTTCGAAAGTCCAGGACTTCCGCAATATTTTCGGCGAATATTCCTTTTTTTGTGTTACTGTTTTTTTTCGGTCCTCGCTTAAGTTAGACAGATAGTTATTTCTCGCGTGAAATAAGTCAGCTTTATCCGTAAAAGAGGTTTTTATCGCTGAAAGAAGTTTCCCTTTGGGTTCATGTTTATTACGACTGCCGTTTGTTTTTATGATTATGAGTTACTACCGCTTGAAGGGAGCCTGTGTAGTTCATTGTTGGAAAATCTACCAAGTTGGGGAACGTTTTTTTTCAAATTATACTAAACCTATTAACCTATTTTTCCTTTTGTTGGCTCTTAACGCGAATATTCCTGAAGTACTGGCCTGTTACTAGATTCCAGTAAAGTACTACTTTTGACAATATCGCATTAAAATAAACTGTATTTTGTTTACAATAGAAAATAAAAATTGTCTTACTTGTCTTACATATACTGTTTAAACAGATTGAGATTTTGCAAATTAATTTGTACCATGTATTCATCATAAAATAGAACAAATCTCGTTCTTGTGCACAATTAATCTATCTACTATAGTTTTGTGGGATGTTTGTCGTAATATACTTCGTAATCCTAACTTTGAGGGCGGTTTTGACTCTCTTAACTCCTTGGCCTACGATTTCTTTTCGGACTGAATGCGCATTGAGTATGAATTAATTGCTGAAATTAAAAATTGCCTCTGATTTCTAATAGAATTTATAAGTTAGCACAATATTACTAGTAAAGAAATAATTTGATCATCTCGTGGTTGACTAATATGTTCAATTGATTAGTTTTTTAAAACTTCAAAATTTCCTTTTGTGTTCACCACTTGACAAGTGACACAGGGCAAAGGATTAACATGAACGATTGCCGATAAAAAAAATAGGTATTAAATATTTTTATAAGAACTATTTTTCATTAATTTCATCAAAATTAGTAATTGACACGATGAACTGTTGTCTTGGTAGATTTTAAGTTTCTTGCAATGCCATCGTTTATAACGATATTAGATAAACTATGCTTCAATATAACGTAATTGCATCATCGTTTAAATACTCCTGAGATATTAGCACTTTTAATTAAAACCTACTTGACTAATTTTCCTGTTAAATTATCTTCCAGTTATAGGAAGATCGTCAAAGTTTTACCGATACGTTTCTGTGCCCCTTTAAGGCGCTTAAATCTTTATTGAATTACACTCGAACAGCCTCAAGCCATTTCCAGCCGGCTAATTGCATTTACGCGTGCCAGCTCTTTGCTGATTGCGTGTTCTTTCGAATTCATCGAATGAACGGCTGACTGAAAATCACAGCAAATTTCAATTTTATATTTCCATTACCGTCAATTTCCAGATGTTTTGTGTGGTACTCTTTCTTTATACGAAATATCGAGGTACTCTCTTGAGAATTATTTTCGAGGTAGATGAAAGATATTGCGGAGAAAGCACTTTTTATTTCACTAGCTTCAGTGCTAATGAGAAAATTTATGATAGTATGGAAATATGGTATTTTTAAACTATAAGTAGAAATTAGTTTTGAAATATTAAAATCAGCTGATGTTTAAATTGCTTAAAATGTGTATTGCTGAATTATTTTAGGGAAAAATGTGGAAATTCAGTAATGATGCAATTTGTTAAAAGCTAGTGGAACTTATGTACATTTCTTTCGTAATACTGCAAATTGTTACTGACACTAGCAATAACTTCAATAAAATAAGAACAAATATGTAATGATGGATCACCAGTGTCTGTACAAAGGACTATTTAATTTCTAATATTGTTTTCGTAAGACATAAAAAGGGCGAGAAAGTTCTTTTAAAAGTAACAATCCATAATTAATGAAATTCGAAAGAATATTGAATGTTATCGTTCAAATTGTTTTTCTCTGAATTATAAAGCACTGTTCTGTTCTCATTTTTAATTACAAGATACCTGAAACAGTTAATGAAAACCGATGCATGTTTGGATAGCAATTCGCTAATTCAATCCTACTCTAAACGCAAATTTACTGTGTGGGACGTATAGCAAACGCACCTAATTAGCCACAGGCATTTTAGCGCTCCACCGTAAAGTCACCACTTAATCAACTGTCCACAGAAACTCCTGAGTTACATAATCAGAACAGGAGTCTGCTATTTGAAGATGAAAGCTTGACATCAATATTTAAAAATTCGCCCGAAAGCTCGAGGTAATCAAACGATTAAAAATAAAATCTTCAAAACTCAGTTCGTTGAAAATTAATTGATATTAAAAAATTGTAAGTAGTATAAATTATACAGAATAAAGATTATAAGTTATTGAAATCTTATAAGTTGTACTTTTTCGATTTGATTTCAATTAAATAAAACACTCATCTAATCGTTGAAAATGAAATAACATAATTAAACTAAAATTCCTCCATTTTAAATTATCATAAAATAAAAAGTCACAAAACTTCAAAATAAATATCACAAAACTTGCTTCAGACATATGATAAAATTATTATCAACTATGATTAATTAAGCCAAGCTATTTTAAGAATATCCTGCATCTTTTATCAAAACAATGATATTTCATCACAAAGTTTCACCACATCCCTCTAAATTCGCTATTGTAAAAGCAACTCTGACAATTCCTTTACATTCTGCCACACACAGCTGGGGATCTACTTAATCATAAATAACAAACGATCGACCATATCATAGTCATATGGAAGAAAAAACAATTGAAATTGCACCCTGCACCAGATGTCCTCAACGATCGATACGAATTTTCCCTTTCAGCTCATTGTTTCTCAAGGACCATCGTCCAAGAGAATCTCTCATTCTTACGTCTGGCATAGTAAAGTCCCTCTCCACTTTCTCCAAGTGGTCCATCTTTCGTGAGTTCCTAGAAGACGCGCTGAAAGTGTGTTTATCTTTTCCATCGGCTCTCGTGCGCTACGGCCATTCCGTGTTTTTTTATTTCTTTCAGGAAAACCATTTGGTTCCACGTGTGCTTCCTCTGGTTGTTCATCCACGCCATCCAAAGACTCGCTCTAATTCTCCTTCCTTCTCGACAGCTTTGACCTAATTCTTTAACCGTCCTTCTCTTGGTTGTGAATATATAAAACAAGCTCTTGCAAAAAGGCGGTCCTGTTTTACCTCTGCAACTTTTGGTCTAAGTGCCTCGAGGTAGATGCTAAAAATTGCACTCGTAGGATTATAACCCTTTTGGACACTTGGTTCAGCCGTTTTTCTAGTTTTGAGTGAGCTAGAAATACCTACTTAACTGGAGGAGTCTTAAATTGTATAAACAGAAGCCGTTGCATGAAAAGATGGTAGCCTTTTCATCACTGATGATTTCTTTGGAATGTGAATGTGAAAACAAGTGTCAGAAGCCTACGATTCATTTATCAAAAAATTTTACGAGGTACTGGAAATGACTTATTCTGATATTTTCTAAAGGCAAGAATTTTTTAAATACCGTAGTAAATGCGTAATAGTTCAGTGTCTTTCATGAAATAGTCCGAATTTTTCACACATAAGAAAGCCTCGAATTAACACATTCGCTACCGCTGACGTGAATTCACGTCATTTTAAATCCTATACCTGGTTGCCGCTGACGTGAATTCACGTCCTGCAATTTTTGTTTCTGAATTCGGCAACATTAGGCGTTTTGGATAACCGCTAACTCAATGAGACACCTTGATCGTCCTTACAGACTTTCAGGTGACATGACAACACAACATTTGGAAAGAATCGCACAATCGGGGAAATTAAAATATCCACAAAAACGTTGCAGAGTTTGCAAAACTCACGGAAAACGTCGTGACACTTCTTATATACATGTAAATTATGTACACTACAAATCCAAGTGTGTTATTTTAAAACACATAAACGTATTATTTCCTTGAAGTCACTTTTTAGACGTTTGCCGGTGTGTTATTATTAGACTGCGGATTTTTATGCATTTATGACAAATTAAATACGGCTAAAATATACAAAAAGAACATAATATAAAAATATATCTAGAATATCCAAAGTATGGTATTTGTTGTAATATTTATTAAGTGCAATAAATCCCTAGATAGGATTTCCTGTCTCACCTGCATTTGTGAAACTCGAAATTTGCATAAACATCCGCAGTCTAGTTATTATTTAACAAAGTACATGTGTGTTATATTTATATTTTAAAATAACACACCTACATGCTTCAAAATAACACACATATACTGTGTTAAATAATAACACAACCCGGAAACGTCTAAAAAAAAGTGACTACAAGGAAATAATACGTTTATGTGTTTTAAAATAACGCACTTGGTTTTGCAGTGTAGAGTTTCTTTATGCACATGGTGCTTTACTCTGCTTTTCCAAAATGCATGTATTGTAATATAATGCTAAATAAACCAAGCATGGTAATAAAAAATGCTCTATTATCTACCTATAAAATCATTACACAAATTATCAAATCTTTTTATTTTAAAGGACACATAATTACAACATTGATATTTCAAAACAAATATTATAATATTTATCTTTGTTTTAATGATACAAGTTTGCGGCAATCAGTTTTACAATTTCATTATTTTCCCTGGTACTCAGCATTAGAAAGGGAAAAAAATTGCCGGTCGCGAATGTGTTAATCAACATCCCCCAAAAAAATTTGCCACGTTCGACGACAACGAATTATTCCGGCAATTGCGGATCGCCATCGGAAAAGGGGGAGTGTCCGATGTCAAACACCCTCGGCAGGATTTCAGGATAGATCAGACGTGGATGCGGCTCGTTGCTGCGCCCATATACTTTCCTTTTTTCTGCAGAAGATCTCGCCACACTAGGAATATTTCTTCTACAATCGCTGAGGCCATTTATCAAGACTCCGTTCCAGGATCTTCCTTCGAATCTCTTGGAACGCAACCCCCGCCCGATATATTTCTTCGGTCGTTGTCAGGCGTGTCGAGTGATGGATGACGGTTCGACGCATAGGCAGTCAGCAGAATCAAGGATCATTATGTTTTATAGACTTGCGTCAAGGGATAATTATTGCACGTGAAAAACTCCTTTGGGGAGAGTTTGATTACTCTTTTTAATTGAAATTTTTTTCACATGTCGATTGTGTCGCATTTTTTGCTTTCTCATGAGGATCATTGAAGATGGTTTGTACGTTGCTAATCATGGTTTTAGCGAAGGTTGCTTTGATAATGCCCTTTGGAATTTTTATTGATGTGTGTATGTGTACGTGTGCACGTGTGCTGGAAAGAGTTGGCGTGTGGGAAGTTTAATGGATAAATGTAATTTATTTCCGTCGATCAGGGGCAGGATGATGCCCGGAACAGAGCCATACACGTATTTCACATACTTCGGTGGAAATGTTATTAATGATAGGATTGTGGTTTGGATACTTGTTGATAAGGATTTATTCTCTGCGTTATCACTTTTAAGAGAGTTTAAATTAAAAGTAACAAAGTCTGGAGACGTTAAAACATTTTTGCTACTTATTTTGTGGCTATTGTCAAACCGTAGAAGTAATTGTGCAATTTTCGTCGACATAAGAAAAACTAGAATTCGTGTTTTGTCGTGGAAAAATTCTTCAAATTTTTTATGTTCGGTTTAAATCTTCAAGATTAAATTCAATATGGATACATCAAAATTTATATGAAGCAAGTGAGAGAGAGAGAGAGAGAGAGAGAAAGAGAGATAAATTTATAGATCAATATAATCGATAGATCGATCTATCGATATTAATAATTTCCCATTACTGCGTTACAAGTGTCATTAGTTACTGTAGGGGGTAGGGGAAAGGGGTTAACTTGAAGTTTTATATAAAACCATGAATTTTATAACTTGCATTTTATACTATGTACCAAGATAGCATTAATGACACGAGAAGTTAGCGTTTATGGCTATTCCATCATGATATATATTTGCGGACGCTATCCCATAAATGAATAGTAACGATAACATAAGATATCGCGATTATTTCTAACTTTAGATGCAATTAAATTTGTAATACATATCATTTTACTGTTGCGATGAAATATAATATTGATTCAGTAATGTAACATTAATTTAACTTATTGGTAAATATGTCTTATATTTTTTTTAAATCATCGATCCAGGTACCTACTGGTTGATACTAAAACGTAGCTTCATATTTATAAAATTCAGAGCTTATACACATAAAAGTAGTTAAAGTATTATAATTAAGATAACTAAAACCTCCAATGCCTTGTCAGTAACGATATGCAAAATTAAACGTTTAATCTTCTTTTTATTCACCGAGCACAACTACAAAGGGTTGAACCATGTTGCCATACCCATGAATAGGTATGTGGACAGTTTCTATGCGCTACTGAAATCGTAGAAGTTCCGGAAGGCAAACCGCAGATTAATTTCCCTAACACCGCAATCCAACCACCGATGTAGAATAGCTTCCACATTTGTCTGATAGCTACTTACTCCACAGTTTTAACGATGCTATATTTAAAAGTCTCTAATAAATAAATTAGAATCAAAGATGTGAAAGTAGCAATTAACTTGATCAATGATTTACAATCTACAAAATAGACGTAGAAAGTTAAGAACGAAACATCGTTGAAAATTTCAGAAATTCTGGAAATTACTTTGACCGCCTTGGTGAATCAAGAATTAAACTTGTACTTTCAAGGAAAGTTCAAAGTCAACGTCTTTCTTTTTTAAAGAAAATGATATAATTTTGAACGCCTTACCAGCTTGTCTGAACATGTTGTACTAAAAAGTATTTTTCTACTAATTCTGAAAATATAAATCAACTATCATATTAAATAATTGAAGTATAAATACAGTAAGAGAATAATATTCAACGATAATGAAGTTAAATGAATTTACCTATAACTAGATGAAAAGATGTAGCAAGTTAGAAATCTGAGACCAAACAACATACTATTAGTGATTAGCTTCGTCGATATTATTATAAATTTAGCATGTTGAATAAACAAATAAAGCTGCTATTATGCGCTTCCTTCATCGTTGCATATCAAATCGTCCTACCCCAACAAAATTGGCCTTGATGCCAGGAAGAGATGCTCGCACCACTGTGCTCGGTGCATAATACACGTAGCGGTGCATATTCATTCCTGATGCACGATGCATAGTGCACGTAGCTGTGCGTATTCTCTGGTGATCAGTCGACTGGCATTGGCACAGTGTCGAATTACGTGGCTACTAGGAAATGGGGTCGGACAGTATGTAAACAAATTGATTTTCCTTGATTTTTATAAAAACCGATCACTATCGCGAACGTTCCCCATGGCTGTTTCAAACGGCGGATTTAATAACTTTTCAAAAGGAATTAGTTTTAACACACGATTTTTTTTATGGGTATACTTAACACAAACTTGAAGGAATGTCAAAATTTGTTCAGAAAGTGAGATCAATTAATAATTGTTATTATGATTAAAAAAGAATAGTTAATTTACTTTAACTTTTATTTGCAGTTGTAATATTTTGCAGAAAGATATTTTCAAAGGTACTGAACTCATTTTAATTACACGAAATGATAATAAAACGCTACTGTTCTTGATTAGAAACTACAAAGTTGTGATTATATAGGCTTCAGGTACTTTAAGGTAATTTTTGCCAACTTTAAAAAATAGATTCTTATTCTGGTTTGAGGCACATAATATAAAATGAGGTGCAGCAATTTATGTTGATAGAAAACATGTCATTCGTATCATTTCATTCATTCTTTCAATTATGTCTTGCCGAACATTTGTCTATTGTGGGTGCTTTCATTAAAAGTTCAGAGTTCTATATTTTCTTTCAAACGAGATTCAGTTTAAATTGGTTCGCCTACGGTACATCTGGTAGCTCAAGGGCAAAAAATTGCAAAGAAAGTAGAAACGAAATGACAACGGAAAGAGATGGCAAGATGGGGGTACTGGAAAGGAAACGTTGAAAAGAGCGGAAAGAGATTTTAACCTCCATGTCGGAAACGTTCGATCATTGTCAGTCCTTTCCGCAGTATCTTCCCAGTTACGATGAAAAATCATGATGAAATGTCAAATATTACAGTGAATAAAGTGATCGTTTCGAATTATAGAAATTTTCCTTCATTAAATTGTAGCACTTTTCGGTAACTCAAAGAATTTCAAACAATAATTAGTGAAATCGCAAAATAAATTTGATTAATACTAAATTTTACATGATATTATAATCTGCCACTTATAATTCTCAACTTTCAAAGAATTTAATTAAATTGAATATCAAAAATATCTCTTTTCCACCAGGATATTTGATTTAACAATATTAAGGGACTTTATAAATTATGTATGCTGGAATAAAGGGATCCCAAGTGAATGTATCCTATACGGTCTCTTTGTTATCCCGAATTGAAGCCTTTCAATTTTTTCTGATACATGAGAGGAATTGTTACAGCTGTCAACAATGTTAAAATTGGAATAGAACGATATTGTTGCATACTAAAACCCTTGAATAATTACACAATATTACAAAAATACATAATATTGTGTAGAAGGAAACTCGTTGTAAGATTACAATAGGTGGTACGAAATTCACCTAACAAAGGATGACTCCCTACGTGGAAATTCTGATTTTAATAAAAGTTCAGGGAAGTGGAGAACGTGCCGGTGCAAGTAAAGAAGCATTTGCCTTTCTAACGAAATTCATACAGGAAGGTCCTGAGGGATTGGTGTCGTTATTTTCAGAACTTCTTGCTGTTTTCTTCAGCATTTTGTGAGGATGCTTATTCCGTCATAAAACTTTGGAATTTATCTAAACGAATTTATCATCTTTTGCAAACACCATTAAACATAGACATTTAAAATATATATTGTAAATATATAATAAAATATATAAATAAATATATATTTCTTTTGCAAATCCGAAAGAATATTTTCCTTTTAACCCCTTGCCCTACGATAACGAGCAACCCTCGTGATGAGGTAAACGCTATAGGAAATTTTCAAGTTTGTCAAAATCTACTAAATTGAAAATATTAATGACACGTGACCCTAACATGTTTCCATAACATTAATATTACATTAAATTATACGGTATATCAATAACCACTGATCAATTTTTATTTTAGCAATTAAATTCTGAATTATACCGGAGTTCGTCACGAAACAAATCGTAGGGCAAGGGGTTAATGAACTTGTTGGAACTATAGTACGAAATATATTAATTACAACACAAGTGTCACTTGTGAACCAAAGGATTAAATAAAATGAAGAATGTAAAGTACACACGAAAAGTCACATGTGAGGAAAGTATTAGAAACAAATCCATACGATATCCAAAGGAATCAGTCCTGTCTCACCTTCGAGCTGTATATTTCCGTAGCAGCAAGAGGGTCCGTCAGTCATTGTATCAAAGTGTCATCTCGATCGGCCGTCAAGAATCAGCGAACACCATACTCGCCGTTTATCCAGCCGGTGTACGATAACCTTGACCCGATATTCGGATAACTCGCCAGCAAGGCTGACGACTCAACTTGACCGATTACGTCGAGGTTTAGCCGAGGGCTTTTTTTTGTGTACAGGATGACCTAGAGGCACCGGTAACCTGATTATATAATATTGTTGGTGAAAGCGCGTGACAATTCGATGGTGATTATGTCCACTTCCCAATTAAATCGACCTTGGGTGGCTGGTGCTCATTGTTATGCCTTCGTTTGACTAACTGCCGATATAGACTGCCAATATTTTGCGATAGACTGTGATATTGTATGTTTACATTTATACATTGTGTAAGACGTGAAAAAGTGGTGTGTTTATTGGCTGTGATGACGTTATATATTCTCTTTTACTTGAAAGTTATTTCTGTTATTGAATGGGTGCCAAATAGAAATTATTGTAATGTAGTTCATTTTTTTGTGATTAGTATAAATGCGAGTGTTTGAGATTTTTGTACATTTATGTAAAAATATATTTATATATTTTAAATATTGTGTATAGTTTCAATTTTGAAATAGTTAGTAGACGTGATACATAAGTTTGATGAGTAAATATGAAAATGGTTTTTAATGGAAATTTTTTACTGTTCTACTGAATTTATAGTTTAAAATATAACACTAGATTTACGGATGTTGATTATACCTATTTTTCTAAAGTGAGCCAATTTGACTCATACAAGAAAACTGAAGTTTTTTGCAGAGAAAGTAATTCCAAAACAAATTTAAATGAACGATTTATGATTAAAAAATTAACCAACCAATATACTATATATATATATATAGCAATAAAGTTTTGAATGAGCCAAATTGGCTCCGTAAATCTAGTGTTAATACTTCACGAATTTTTATGTTTTAGAAAATTGACAAAGGCTAAGGATTATATCACTTGGATTACAGAGTAATTAATTCATAGATAATTTAAGTATACTTGTGAATTTGTGTATTTAATAACTAATTTGGTTAGTATTAATTTTTTTAATGGTACAATTAGTTTAATACGAATTTACCTAATTATACTATTGCAATAATTTTGTTTTTTGTTTAACTCCTTGCTGGAGAATAACGTGTGACACTGATTTAGTAAATTGAATAGAAAATTTTCAAATTCTGCGAAACTTGAAGTGAATATTAAATGTCGTTTCTAATGTCACTCTGTATGTTTAATGGAACTTCTCCTAATATTCTTATAAATGTATAACTGACAGTTTGAAACGTTGGATTATATTGTGCTTCTTAACTCTAATATTTGACACAGTTTCATAATTGGAACTACTGTCGTACAATTCCGTAGAGGATTTCGGTTTTAATAGTGAAACGATATAATGTCGAAAGTTTCACAAGGAACTCTACCCATCTTCGCACAAGTCACTAGTTGCGGCGACAACTTACGAATGTAAACATGACAAATGTTAAATGAAGTTTGTATCTATAAATATAAATGGTATAAATTATAAATCTATATAACAATTGTTAGAATTTGTCCGTGCAAAAAATATTAAATATTGGACACTTGACATCTATCTTTTATCAAAGTTAATTAACATATTTCATACTTCTGTGAATTTGATAATGTCGTAGAATTAAAAGTTCAGAAATTAATTATTTAGGTTCGAAAATTGATCGGTAGAATTTATTACGTTCAAGTTGTTTCTTTTTCTACAATTTCAACAAGTACTCACAATTTTCAATTGTAAAATAATTATTTGACCAAAAAAGCAACACAAACATACAGAAAAATAGTGCTGCTTAAGTTCTTGCCTTACTGGAATATTTACAAGTCAATAAAAATGTCTCTGAGATGTATGCCGCTTTAAATAAATAAAACAAAAGAAAAACACTTGCCCATCAAATAATTGATCGCTTTTCCATTCAGGAAATCCAATTTTACTCCAACAAGAAAGAAGAAATTGCACGATAAAAATATACATTGCAAATTGATTCAGTATTACATTTTATCACTACTTTACAATTAAGTGTAAATACAATTTAAAAAAATAAAAATATGTACAGTAAAACGTTACATTTATCCCGTAATTTTTTTACGATACCGTTCTGATACTGTTCCCATTTTAGAACACATATTTCAAGGCCATGAGTGGCTGTAATTTTCGTATTTACGAGGTATTTCCTATTCTCCTCATAAATGATATTCCAGACAGAACCATAAATAAGTTTATGCTTTACTTTCGGCGTTATAGGACGCATTAAATCGGTGCAAGTGTTATAAACTATTCAATCTAAAAGCAATGTCCCGTGATCAATAAAATTATTAACTAATGCCAATACTTGATAAAATTAGGAAATACTGTCGAAAAGTATCATCCAATATTTGTTCGACCATAAAAAAATCTGATCGTTATATGCACACTGCATCGTACCAAATGACCTGGATGCCAATGCGCCGTTAAACCAGTGTAAAAAACGCAGATATTAAAAAAATAAATGAAATTCGTGCAGTACAGTAGAAAAATGTAATTAGTGAAATATGGTGTAAAATAAAATTAGAAATTCTTTCCGGGGCAGCATATATAATTTATCACGAGATAAATTATAATATTTGGCAAAGTTACAAATTTAACTTGAAGAATAGAAGTTTAGACGGCAACCGCTATTTTTAATAAAATCCAATCATTTTCACACTCCACTCATAGCGTGGTCCTACTATTCAAGCGTTAATTTCTGTAATAATTTATTCAGCAGTAATATCGACCATGGGTACATTAATCTTCACATAAAAGAATAAAATTTATCCAATAAAATAGCAAAATTGAATCATTGAATCATAATGTAAAATAAATTTTGATAAATCTCTGCAGTACAGTGTTAATAGTCTTTCCTAAACTTTCGAGACATCAAGGTACACGATGCACGGTGAAACATGAAATCGATTCTACCATAACCTGGGGTAATAATTATGAGAGGTCATAAACCATGGTCCCGTATATTCAGAACATTCATGCGAGTCGTCAGGTGCACGTTACCGTGAGCATTGTTAGCTTTGTGCGGCAACAATCCATGCGAAATTCGAATCTCTGGAAACTCGACGATGCGCTACGTTCACGACCCATGCAATTCAAGGAGTAACGCGGTTAATCCTGCGATTATATCCTGCGAAACAATGTGGCAATTTATCCTTGGTGTGAAATTAACACGAGTATCGCATTACAAAGTGCATGAACTTTCGTTGACCCCTATACTTTATTTGATCAGTAATTTAATCTCTTATCCTACCACTTCATCTGCAACTACATATGTCAGAGTTGAAAATTAAATTGTTAAAATGAAAATTGTAACTTTAAAAAATCTTCAATTTTAATCAATCAATGAAGCACCACCTTCATAATTCTTTGAACCCTCTAACTCAATATGAACACAAACCCCTCACAAAATAGACATCTTAAAACGGAAAAAATTTCTAAATAAAATAAATTGTTAATCAATCAGCAAAACGCTTCATCCACGATTCGTTTAATTCTCTGATTCAACACGAACACAAACCTCTTACAAAATAGATATCTTAAAATGGAAAAATTTCCAAATAAAAAAATTGGTAATCAATTCACAAAACGCTTCATGCACGATTCGTTTAATTCTCGGACTCAAGACAGACACAAACCCCTTACAAACTAGATATCTTAAAACGGAAAAAATTTCTAAATAAAAGAAATTGTTAATCAATCAGCAAAAGGCTTTATCCACGATTCGTTTAATTCTCTGATTCAAGACAAACACAAATCTTTCACAAAATACAGATCTCAAAATGGAAAAAATTTCCAAATAAAAGAAATTGTTAATCAATCAGCAAAACGCTTCACCCACGATTCCTTTAATTCTCTGATTCAAGACAAACACAAACCTCTTACAAAATACAGATCTCAAAATGGAAAAAATTTCCAAATAAAAAAATTGGTAATCAATCAGCAAAACGCTTCATCCACGATTCGTTTAATTCTTGGACTCAAGACAAATACAATCCCGTTACAAAACAGACATCTTAAAATGGAAAAAATTCCAAATAGAAGAAACTGTTAATCAATCAGCAAAACGCTGCACCCACGATTCGTCCAATTTTCTAACTCAAAGCCAATGCAATCCCCTTTACAAAATCGACGACTCAAAGCGCTACTAAAGTAATAACACTGAATCATCTCCCAGAAACCCACGCGAGAGAAAGGCATCTACGAAACCATGAAATATCCGTTCTCCAGATAGAGTTCCTCCTTCGTCTTTCCTGAAATCGATCTTCACTCTTCTCCCGAAGGCCGACGAGAGTTAGAGGCCACTGTTGAGGCTACCCGGCATCGAGTAATGTCCAACGATGATCGCCGAGAAAGGGACTTAATCAAAGTGAGCGGCTTATAAGAGCGCTCCCGGTCGAATGTTTCATTCAGTTCAGTCAACGTGATCCAAGGCAACCGGGGTGGCCCCTGCTTATCCATCGAGAACGTCCCTGGATCGCTACATTTTCCATTTCCATCGTCGCGAAATTGTGTCTCTTACGTCTCCCAGTGATTTTTGCACTTCGACGATGCGAAATTTGCGCAGTCACGGATAGCCTCTTTCAGTGATGGAAGTGCATTTGCGTGGACTTTGGTGACGCGGCGTTTCCGATTTTTGCGGAAGAGAATCGTGAAGATTGTTTTGCGAAGGAAAACAGGAGTTTTGGAACTGTGTTTGGTTATGACTAAGGGAGAGGCAGAATTTTTAATTTGTGGAGGAAGAAAGTGGGTGTTATTTTAGGGGATACAAGATTTTTAGTCACTTTTGGAAGGGAGGAGAGAATTGTAGCTGTGGAGTACAGACTTGAGAATGGTGTGAGAAGTTTTTATGGTTACTTTAATACTGAGAGTATTGGTGGAATAATTTTGTGTGACTGAAAATAATTGAGAATAATAATTCTCTGAAAGAAAGTACCGTAGAATAAAAGAATTTCGTAGTTTCTGCAATACGTGTTGATATTCAAAGTGTCCTCAATAAGAAAAATTTAAATAGAAATTTGGGGAAAAAGTTTTATATTGTGCATCGAATATTTGAAGAAAGGCTTGAATGCTTTTAAAAAGGACTAATTATAATTTTAAAATATGAAATAGATCATTGTTCAAAGAGTAAGGAAATTATCAACAGATAGAACTAATACCAATAGAGAAGAATAGAAAAGAGACTAATGTTCATCGATAAAAGAAAAGTATTAATTTAAAAGGGAATGCAGGAGTGCCATGCCCTCATTCTACGTATTTCGATGGTGAAAGACTACATTGAAAATTTAATTTTCAAAGAGGAAGAATAGGTTGATCCAAAAATGTTGCATCAATGGCCTTTAAGACTGCTTTAAAGACATAGAGAACCCTGGATAAAAGAAAAGAGGAAGTACAGTAATATCCGTAAAGAAGTAAAATAACTTCTTTCATGAAAAAATACTGATACCTTTCCAACCATTTTAATATCAACTTTTATACAACAAAAATAATTTTGTGGAACGAAACAAACCGTTTTAAAACGAGAATATGATCTTCGGAGAACGATCTTGCGAAAGAAGTAACTGAAGAAAAGGAGCAACCTCCTACATCTTGCGGAAGAAAGCCACTGTTTCTTATAGAAAAGTTGTAGGCTTTTTGCGAGTTTCTCGCATCGTTACATGTACAGTTTAATGCCGAAGGCGTTTTACGAGAGGGAACTTAAAAAAAAACGATTTTAGAGTATCTTTGGCGAAAGAAGCGAAGTGAAGAAGTAATAAACTTGGCAAGGGAAAATTCTTTCACCCGAAGCATTGACAAAAGAGAATATTTGAGCGAAAAAAAGTATACATTTTAGATATTTTTGTTGATATCAGTGTGGTTTATTTTTTACTAATATCGAAAAAGAATTGTTCTCATTTGTTGTGATTTTTGTGGGAAAAGGAAACATCAAGAACGGAATATTGCATCGAGGGGAATTGAGTTTATTCTTGAATCGGTGAGAGAAATCTTTTTTAACACTAAAATAACCGATAGATAATTTAGTAACTTTTAGATAAATTTAGAAAATACAAATTTTATTTATAAATTCATGGAGCATTTTAACTGTCTTGATAGTTTTAGTGTTAAATAAAATGTTGCAAAGATAGATAAGAGTATCTAAGGCTGGAAGATAGAGGCTAGAAAATAAATATCAATTTGAAAATGATTAATCGTTTATAGAGTTTGTTGAATTATTTATCATGATCAATGCATTTCGCAACACGATGAATTGGATATTTCAAATTGACGTTTTTCAATCTGTGATGACGTACGGCGTTGTGACACGTAAGATAACGCAAACACGCAATTAGTAACTGATTACAGCTTGCAAGAATTATTCGCTTTATTGACGGTTTAGTTAACGCTTGTTTCTCCTTTCTATGAATTGAATAGGCGTTTTATTTTTAATTAAAACTTCAATAATAGATACTACGAGCAAATTATAGCATGTATTCACAAAAAATTCACTTTAAAACTTGGAAAAAGAATGTTTGTTCATGTACACACAATTGTGTGTTAATTTACTAATACAATGAAAGAGAATTTTTTTAAATTAAATTGAAGTAAAATATTTTTCCAGGTACGCTGATCATAAATATGTCAAACTTTACTCGAGATTAAACATTTGATAAAAGAAATTTAATTATTAAGTTGTGAAATGTAGGTTGTACAAATAGTGTAGATTTTCTAACAATTTGCAGACGAAATTGTATTAATCTCTTGTTTCGTAATGTCAGTGCGTGATGATGAATTTTGCAATGAGATAATAATTGACATTTACAATATAAGCTATGAATAATTGTGCGTCAAAAATTAATATCTTCAACATATTCTTAGTATACGAAATAACTTTATTCTCAAGCCCAGTATTTTTCGTTTACGTCTCTCTGCTTTGCATTAACAAAATAACACTATCTTTCATCACCTCTGAAAATACTTTTCTTTTCTCATCGTCATTTACTATTTATAAAGCAATGACGTATCGATAAATCATACAAGATAATTCAACAGGAAAATATTAATGAAAATATCGTCAAGAAGTTATCAGTATAATTAAGAATATAACACCTAACTTTCAAGCATACAATAATACAGAAATTTTACAACAACAGTTCAATCTCAATGTTAGTCAGGGAAAAGGAAAGAAACGTATGATATTTCAGCTAAGAAAGCTTTAATCGAGCGTTCGAACGGAGTGGTAGCACTTTGTAAGAGAAACGAAGGGTGAGGTGCTTCGATGAAAGCACGGCCACCGTCGCGCCGGGGTTCAACGTTCCGTGAGAAAATGAATGAGCGGACCCGTGCGTAAACTCGTAAAATACCACGTGACTCCCATTCATTACGGAGGACGTTGTGGAAATTAATGTTGCACGATTAAAAGAACGCGCGCGTGCATTTGCGCATGTGCGCATACTGGATGCACAAAATTAAGAAGCGTAAAGTTTCTGCGCATGCGCAAGCGCCGACGAGAGAGCAGAAAGTTGCATAGGCACTGTGTTTTGTGCGCATGCGCGTGTGCATACGAAGTGTAGATAAAAAGTTGCACAGTGCATGTATGTACTTTTGCAAGTACACAAAGTACTACGCAACAGATTGAATTTTCTTAAATAATAAAATGTGATAAATGCATGTTTATAACATTTCCTTGAAAAATAAGAGACACGTGTTATTATATTTGTAAAGTAGTATACAATATTTTATTGAAAATTTGTCATTTAAGAATGAAATGACAGTAAGAAACAAAAGATTGTCTGATGAATATGGCACAGAAAGTGTGGATGTATTATCAGATATACATCCTCGTTAATCGGTGTTAGATAAGATTATTTCATATTTAGGCTTTAAAAATAATTGAGAGTATAATTGTTATCGCTATACTAATGAAATATTTATTCACATTAGGCTCAATACTTCAGAAAATGATGGTTGCATATTAATGAAGCGGCTATCGTCAGTGACAGAAGATTAAGGGTAAATAATTTGCTAACTTTCATGCGGTGTATGTACTTATAATACGAATTTCGAAACCAATTACTTCTGAAATTTCCGCTGATGGAAAACCACTATAGGATCTTGAAGAAATGTTAAAAATTATGAAATAACATAGGAGGACTGGATAAGCAAATTGACGAATTTTGAAACTGATCAATTTCAAATTAACTACACCAACATGGCACCATCTGAAAGGTTAGTTACTACTCAGTAAATAATTATTTTAACAATAAGATCATGGGAATGGAAAAGAGTCACGTTAACCTATTCAAAGCAGTCTACTCAGCCTGAATTAATTAATTTCAGAAAGTAAAACTTGCAGGTTTAAGAAATACATTAATTCGGTTAATGCATGTGTTACACAAATTTTACATTTTTCAATAAAATTTATAATAAAAACAGCTGCACACGGAATCGACATTAATATTATTTTCTTACTAAAAATGAATAAAAATGGACGCTTCTCTTTAGAAAAGAACTATCATTTATATTTCAGTGAAGAAAGTCACTCGATGCTCGGATATCGCCCGGTGGATTACGCAAAAGTGACGAAAGTAAAAGATGTTTGTCAAGATATTGAAAATAACAATAACAATGAGGGCAGCATTTTCAATGGGAGAAATTCAGTAACGCAGTATTCATCGAATTTAAAAGGAGTTACTGCACAGGTAAAAAACGTTGAATGTTATTATTAGACACTTAAAGACATCTTTGTTACCTTCTGCAAATGTAATTATTTTGACAGATTCTTACACAGATGTTTTAGATATTTATGTATTAAGACATGAAAGTTTCAATAGTTGTGATATTGTAATTTTAATTGTAAAATACGACATAAAATTGCTCTTCCCTCACCTTGATATAAATTTTAAAACTACTTGCGTAGAGAAATCAAGAATTTTTCTAAAAAATTGTTATCTTTCATCACTGACTTTGTGAAAGTACCAAAAATGTCCCGCTCAAACTGCATTTTAATCTATATTTTATTTATACAACAACTTTTCGGCATACTTGAAGGTGGTGCAAGTCACTTTCTTTCTACGTTAAGAATTTTGAAAGTTCATACGATAGAACAATAAATAGAAATAATAATTCATATTCAAACGACAATTTGTCTCACTTTTTTCCCAATGCAAATCCACCTATCAAAGCGATAAAGTTTGCACGTACGTGACTTTGGAACAGCTTTGAAAGATCTAAGCGGTATAAATAAATATCAGTTGCCTTAGCCAGTTATTATAGAACCGTATGTTCAGAACACCTATTGAATGGTATAATATCGGCTTAAACTCTAGCAAGAAGGAGAACTCCCGTAAATCTTGGAACCCTGCTGTTGCCAACCACAGTGATTTATTCTTTACCATTTATACAATCGAGGGGTCTTTTCATTTCTTACAAATCTGTCGGCAATTTTCTCTGACATCTTCCAAGCCTCTACTAAAATATGATTCGTTCAAACAGTGGCTTACTTCATTCTTGGCTCAATGTCAACACATTGCAGGCCATGATATTCCACGTTTTTAACGCTTTGCAATACAATAATGAATGACACTCGCAACGCGATAAATGGAATGGGACATTTTGAAGTTTCCCAAAAACTTTTCAACCCTCTATGGATCCCTGTGACTTTGGGGAAGCACAGGACACACCTAAGTTTCTTTTTTTCAAAGTTAACTTTGTAACTTTGCCTAACATTATAATTTAGCGCATGAAAATTATGAAATTCTGTACAATTCAATATTTAAATGTAATAAAATAGTATTTTTTAAATTTTCTAATTGTTCTATCGTGAAACTGACCTTTGGATAACACAATTCGGACTATTGAGAGTTAAATTAAAAGTATCAGTGGGCCACGATGCGATCGAATTATTTTTCTCCGTTGTGTTACTCCGGAAATTAATTAAGTCACAATAGAAATCGTACGGCAAGGAGTTAATTACAGTTCTTTTGTGTATTCGGTAACTTGATAGTTTACTAATGTTATAGATTTGAATTTAACTTTGAACCGATTTTTACCCTTCATCCTTCAGCTACCCCGTTTGACAGAAATTCTTTCGTGTGCCTTTGCAAAAGAGATATCTCGATATAGGTGTGAAAACGGTTAAAAACATTTTCTTTCTCATTTTATATAATTGCGGATATGTAAGTCATCGTTTAATTGATTCTGTCACAGTGTCTGGTAACCGGTACAGTTTTGTTGTTGGCTGCCGCTGGTGGAATGCCAATTGGTTATAGTGCCGTTCTATTGCCGCAATTAGCCGAAGACAATGGTACTATGCACGCTGATCGCGAATTGGGATCCTGGATAGGTAAGTAAATATTAGCTAAATGGTTTTGCACTCTAGAGATGAATTGGGCACGTTCTAGATTGTTGAAATCGGATTATCCAAGTTGTTCAATTATTCTAACGTTAGTTTTCTTGAATATGTGTGTCTTTCAATTTCGAACGACTTGTTAAATGAATGACACTTACGAATGTGTATTAACTTTAACACTAGATCTAATGATAAAAAATATTTCCTTTCCATTTACGTTAAATGAAGTTACGTAAATTAAACGTAAATTAAAGTCTGATAAGATATAATCTATCTTAATTACTAACACGTTTCGCGACAAAGTAATAGACTAGAATGAAGGTTTATCTAAATGGAAAATCAACATGAGAAAACATTTTCGTTTTGTTAAAATTAAAGCTTAATGATTTCAATAAAATTGCAACCGAAATGTTATCATTAAATTTATCCTCATAATTATTACACTATGTGGTAGGATGAAGATTTATCTAATTGGAAACCACCATGACAAAAGTTTCTCCTTGTGTTTAAATAAAATGAAGCTATTCAGAATCAAACTTAGATTAAAATTTAACAATTTTAATAGGAATGCAATAAAAATTATATAAGGAGCTGAATTTATCACAATTATTACACACGTGGTGCACTACTAGACAAAAGTGAAGGTTTGTCTAATTGGAACTCTCATGACAAAAATTTCTCCTTGTGTTTAAATAAAATGAAGCTATTCAGAATGAAACTGAAATTAAAGTTTGGCAATTTGAATAGAATTGCAATAAAGATGTCAGAAAGATTTAACTTTTTCCTCACAATTATTGTATTACGTGGGGTAGTAATAGATAAGAATGAAGGTTCATCTAATTGTAAAATCAACGCGACAAAAGTTTCGCTTTCACCTTCGGAGAATCAAGAGCCAACGCACAGGTTCAAGGTACATTGCAATGACCCCCATAACGATGATTGCAACGACAGTCTATTCGCGGCAAACTGCACATCTGACCCACATACCATCTGATTGGATGATTCTTATCAATGAGTGTCAAGGCCAAGTTTAACCGTCAAGGTCTCTGCTTTGCCATGTAGATATTTTTCCAAACCGAAACACGCATTTGCATAACAATGAAGGAGAATTACACGATTAACCCTTATGGGAGATGATAATACTTTTATCCTCATGTAAAAATTCACCGATTTTTTTCCCCCAAGGCGAAGCTTTTTTGTTTCTTTTTTGTCCTACGTGAAGTCACGAATTTGGAATAATTGGATGAGTAAATATTTAATAAAACATATTAAACGAATTATTTTTTAGTATAATAAGAAGATTCTGTGGATTAATTACACTCATTTGATCATTTTAGCAACATACTATCGTATTACGTAAAGAGTCAATAAACTGCAACTTATTTATTATCTACAAATATTATAATATCTTATACTTCGTTATTTTTATCACTTTTATTTAATATTCTGTATTTTTATGTGATAAAAGTTGTTATAAAAAGCTAAGAATTTTTAAGTTTACGTTTTTAGCCACCTACAAGAAACGTACCAATTTTCATCAATACTCAGTTTTCTTCCTTTTCTACTTCTATAGGAGTTTAATTTCTCAATGACAAGTGTAATGGTAACATCTGTAATAGCTGTTGAAAATTTCCCATCATTTCTCAGAGCAACGATTTCCTAGAAAGCTATAAATTTTGCAAACTTCGTGCACGTTGATTTTACTGCACCCATATGGTTCCAGTCTCTTGTTAGTCACAAATAAATCTTGCACGAACTTTCTTACGTACGACTTCCTAACATTTCCAAAGAAGTTCAACAACCTCGAATTAACACGTTCAAAAATCACATTTCCCAAGAACACAATGTAAACTCAATTTAATAAAATTATTATGAAAATAGCCCTTACTACAATTTAAAAGTTAAATTTTCACAAACTGCTTTTTAACAAAATAATTATGCAAGCAGTACGTAAGTGGCTAATTTAAAAGTTACAAACTTAAATTGGTAAAACGAAGAATTAGAGCTAACTTTCTCCTTTCCGCTGCGAAATTACCGTCGGTGACGCAAAATGATGCCTTAATCTCGAGGGATACGGATTAAGCCGCGATTTGGGTGACTTGAACGAGTTATTCTTAATATATCTAGGTCACACACGTGCTCCTAACACGCTTCTACCCATTAAGATTCGACTCTGATCCATGACCTCTTTCTTAGAATTTTTACGTGGGGACTTCGCCATAAGAAGCTATGAAGGGTACTTATGGTATTTTGCGCAATAGAATCTCGTCATTCTTAACATCCAAACAACCGATCTTCAAGCGTGAAAATTTCTATTTCATAGCGAAAAGATTAACTCAAGTATACTTTGTTAATTTCTACGAGATAAATGCAAATATTTCAAAGTAGGAAATGTTAGCAAAACTATAGTAAATTGGTGGTAGGTTCAACGAGTACTTAATTGAAATTGGAGCGTGGTAAAAGCATGCTAGTCTAACTTTTTAAGTAATATTTTTATTAAAATAGATCATGATAAATAACTTTGCAAGAAAGCTTATTATTAGCCTTTAAAATTCCATGCATTGCAGAATTAGAACATGAAGAACGACATATAGATTTTTTATTGATCCTCTCTCCTGTATTGTATTATCAGAGTGCAATGAATACAATGAACACAGGAGCTCTTCGAAATTTAAATCCAGTTAAACAAATGTTGCAATTTATGAAATGAATAAATACACAGCTGTAAAAGCTTTTAAAAAATGCTTTTATCGTCAAATAAAAAAAACATTGACGGCACTTATTTTCATGTGACTATAAATAGAAATAAAAAAGTTAATTATAACAGACCGTTCTAAGGATAAAGTGTCTTCTGGTTTTCTACTTATTGAGTACTATTCTTTCGATACATGTTATTGTATCGAATATTATCGGTAGACTTTTATGCAGGACTATTTTTACTCTCGGAAACCTACTATGACTATTTCAGACATAATTGAATATTCATGTTTAGATGCTTGCCTTATTTAACGAAAATATTTCACGTGATCCAATATATCTTCATTTCGAAGTCATGTTTAAAATAATAGTTTATTGATCAATCAGAAAAAGCCCTCTATATTGCATTAACTCCGGTAAATGTTTTTTCATTGTACTCGCATTATGTAAATTTAACGGCCAAGCCCTAAGGTTAAATTATGAGGGTATCTCAGAGAAAGTGTCTCAGGGGGGCCTCCTAAAATTTTTTTCTAAACAGCCTCTACATGCAACTCAACTTATCGCACGAAAATTTTTCGAAATAGCTAGTCGTACGTAGCTGAACATTTTCTTGGTGCAGATAGAAACGATTTAAGATATATTATATTACTAATACAATTAAAAGGAATTTTTCATTTGATTGTAAAATGGTTGTTACTTATTCAGATGACATTTTTATATTAACATATTCAATGAATCAGTACTTAATGCAAGTCGTTGGTATTTCATTTAACAATATAGAAACGTGAAAAATAATATATAATTATGTTATTTTTATGTATAATAAGCTTTCATAAAAGAAGAAATAAAGAAACAATACTAATAAAAATGTACAATTTCTGCGAGCTTGTCGGATTTTAATCGGACTGTAAAAAAGAATCAACGTTTTTTTAACGAAGAAAAGATAATACTGATAAAAATATTGATGCCCTTTTGTGCCATATAAAACGACATTTTTATTCGATTCTAACTAAATCCATTTTTATCGTCAACGTATTTTCGTTTATTCTCTCAATTTTATATCTCCACGTTATATTTCCACGGCATTCCTTCAACTTTTTTGTAGCCCGGAAAGAATATTTGTCAAAAGGATCGTCCCCTTTCTTTTCTACGAGATATATACGACCGAACAATTTCTTTAATCGTATTGCACTAAATTCTTCGTCGAAGACAAACTCAATTTCGTGAAAGATACAACGTAAAACTGATTGCATTCCTAACGAGTAAATGGAGGACACGGAGAAAACGAGAGAATTTTCTTCCCCCTGCTAACTTATTTTGCGGACAAGTAATCTTCTTGGCAGCTATTAAACTTCTATCAATCCATCGAATTTGACTCGAAGTTATACACTTTCCAATTAATACAAACGGTTACAAATAATTATGAAATTACAAATTTAAATTGTCTGCCTTCAGGACAGATGTCCAATTTGTTAAATTTAGTAATAATATGATAAATTCACTATGCGTGGGAAGAAGATAATTGACAATCATTAGTGAGGAAATTTCGAACTATATTCAATTTGTTACATAATTAATTTTCTTTTTTTTCTCGCAGTTGTATTATTCGGCTTTTGTTACTACGGTAATTTTTACTAAAATGCTGTTTTATATATGTTCTGAATTTCCGAGGTTATAATATATTAATTAACACTAGAACTACCAAACCAGTCAAAATGACTGGTACACAATTTTTTCAAAAAATCCTCCACGTTTATATAAGAGTCATAGAATAAATATTCTACGTCTATATCAATAAACATGAATCACCCAATCGATCAAATTTTCCGCCGCTTGATTCCGTCTTTTACAAAGTACTTATTTAATTTATTAAAATATGTTGGATTTGACACCGGTAGTTCTAGTGTTAATAACTTTAAAAAATGGCTAGTAGAAAATAGGGACTTTAAATGGGCCTACTGATTCCTCGGTACATGGGCTCGGGTACCCCGGGTTCGCCAAACCCGTACCTGGGATATTCCCAGGCCCCTGGGGGGATTAAAAAATCCTAAGGTCACGAGAGTGATCGTTTTTTAAGGAGTGGATGAAAAATGAAACACATTTCGGAGAGGTCCTCGACATTCCCCGATATAATATAATGAATTGTTTTTATAATTCTATTATTTAAATGCACTTTACAGCCTCCGTTCACAGTTTATCAACACCCGTGGGATCTTTACTATCGGGCCCGTTATCAGACATAATAGGCAGACGTGGTTGTTTACAACTGACAACCATACCATTATGCGCAGGATGGATAATTATGGCATCTGCGACAAACATATCCTGGCTTGTAGTAGGAAGGATCGTCGCCGGCTTTTCCGTAGGATTAATGGCAGTGCCATCACAAGTACGGTGAATGCGTTTCACGAATTAGAGCATTCGAAATTAGGACATCGCGAATTATTTATGAAAGCTTTCAAACTGCATTTGGGACTATACTTAACGATCCATCGTGACTTTGAAACACATTGGCCTTGGAACAATTCGTTTCATAGAATATACTAGTTTTGCTATTTAACTTTCAAAAAATTTACATATAATATCATTTTACATACTGTCTGTTGATAGTTATTTCTAGATACTGTTGTTATTTTAATAGTAAATTTAATCTTTATCAATTCAATCGACTTTACCGCCGAGCAAAAGTTATCAAATACAATTTTTTTTATCTCGGATGAACTGGGGGACGATATTTTGTATATCTAAAACACATACAAAATTTCAAATTAATATCTCTTATAGCTTTTCATGATAGAAGTGATAAATTATTAGCATTTCTGACCATATAAAATGAAAGTATCCCTTTAACACTAAACCAATCAAGCCGGTCAAAAGACTGGCTCCAAAATGTATTTTTAAATTGTAGAAATTAATAGAGTAGTCATGAAATAAACATTCCACTTCTATCTTATAAAACCTCAATTAGTTATTTAATCGTCGTTTTCATCTCTTCATTTCTCTTTTTCTAAAATAGTTACAAAGTATATTTAAATTTTAGTAGATGAACGGTAGTTTTAGTGATAAGAAATCTAAGTTTTTTAAAATAGAAGTAAGATTCTTTTAGAAATTTTTAGCATTTTTGTAAGAAATTAACAACCGGTCGCTTTAACTACCTTGGTAGCTTCAGTGTAAAGGGTGTAAACGTAGTAAATGTTACAAGGTAGATCACCATAAACGTGAGGATTTCATTTCTCCAGGTGCTCGTTGGAGAAATGTCCGATCCAGGACTTCGTGGATTTCTCACAGGATGTCTGTTAGCTTTTTACTCTCTCGGTATCCTTCTGATATACGCACTCGGTGCTATGTTCACATGGGACACAGTGGCTCTTTGTAGCATCGGATTTCCCATCCTGGCATTCAGCGCCATGAGTCTTGTACCTGAAAGTCCTGCTTGGCTTGTGAGAAAAAAGAAGCTTAAAAAGGCCAGGAAAGCACTTCTGTGGTTGAGAGGTGGTGACGTAGAACAGGTAAAAATTTCAAATTTTTCTTGATCTTCTACTGCAATGGTGATCAAAACTGTTTTTAAAAATGGACGAAATTATATTTTCTATGGAAAAGTTTATATGTGGAAAAAAGAACAGTCTTTAAATAAATTTTTGGAAATATAAAAATTCGAAAATTCCTATAACGTTATTATAAAATCTCCGGCAGTCCACAAAGTATTTTAGGAAAATGTAATTGCGAAAATATCGTGAAATCTTCATAAATTATTAAGAAAGAAATTTTATTAATTAATATCTACGATCAAATTCTGGTTATCACATTATGGAAGAGAATTATTGGATCAGCTGATTTATTATGCGCCCTTGACATATTGACATGAACGATATTTACGATGATTGTCAGAGAGATTTTCAAAACAGATACTCAAATCGATTTGTTACTTCAATAAAAAGTATCGATGAAGGAGTTCATAATATGACAGGCTTTGTGTGCCGTTAATTACATCATTAATCAATATTTACCCCATGTAACGGGACAGAAAGGGCGAGCAGACAAAGTCTGATGCTCTAACAATAGATTAATGCAATAAATATAACTTAGAACATCCTTCGAAAAATAATAATAAATTAAACATGTAAAGGGTTATTTCTTAAACAACTAGACACTGAAGAGTAATCAAACTTTTAACGTGACCATTTTTATAAATTAATCCTTCCAATAAATAACCCGTAGATCTTTGTTTAAAAATTGTACGTCGTAAAATTAATTTATTACTTGTTTTACATTATTATTTCTCATACAAAAATAAATGACGAAATATAATAATAAAGCATGTAAGCGTTATTTGTCACTGTATTTTATTCATTAAATAAAATAATTGACAAATGCAAAAAAAAATTAGCTAGCCAATGGACCTATAGTGCAGACAATGCTTGATTGTCTTAACGTAACGAGATAAATCGGTCAATTCATGAGTTGATTAACCTTTCAATCGACTCAATAAAAATAACAATTACTTTAAAATTCATTGTCTTCAGGTTAACACCGAAGTTGCAGTTCTAGAAGCCAGAGCAAAGGTGGATATGGCACAGAAAGAAACCGGACTTTCTTGGAAACGCCAAGTTTCTTTAGCCTTATCCACGGTTTTTGAGAAGGGTGTCGTAAAACCCGTTGCAATTATTACTATTTTCAATGTTTTAGTAATGATCAGTGGAACTTACATCGTCGTTTTTTACGCAGTCGATATTGTTAAGGATGTAGGCAAGTATATATTTTATATTTAAAATCATTACTACAATGTGTTAATAAGTTTGGCATCAATTTAGACGATCTTGAAGCTTAATTTGTCATAAGCTATGAATTGAAATATTCTTTATTACTTTCTTTCACTTTTCCTGCAAATTATTAATTTCCCAGTGAGTCTGATTCCACTGGTCAACGTTTGCAAAAATTTATTATAACAATTAGCATGTTCGTAACCCAGTAACATTAATTCTACTAGTTTCATCCATAATATACTTAATTACTTAATTATAATATAATGTAATAGAATATTAACTGATGTATTCATTTTATTCGACAGGTGGCAACGAAATCAATAATTACGTAGCTGCTGTCATTACGGCGCTAATTAGATTTCTTTTCTGCATTATGACATCCGTTTGTCTTCTTAAATTGGGTAGAAGAACGATAGGGATATCTTCATCTTTGGGAACTGCCGTATCCAGCTTCATTATCGCAGGGTACATGTTAATCAAGCAAGAAAAGTCTTACATCGATGTATGTTACTTTTTCATAATTTCTGTCGCAATTCTTTTCGCATAACAGTAATACTTTATTTCACACTTAAAATAGGGGATTGCAATTTTTCTATTTTGATTCTAATCAATCAAATTTGAGTCGTAAGTTCAACATTCGAAAGCGTGTTTCTAGTTAGATATAAATCTGAAAATGTTTCATGAAGTCGAAATGACTTTCATGAAAATTAAAAGATTAAAAAAATATCCCTTTTTGACTGAGTTGACAGAATGTGTTATATACAGTTTTGTTAATGTGCTTCAGACATACGTTCTTGGCTTTTGTCTCTTGCTGTACGTCGGATCAAACACTTTGGGGTTGTTATTACTTCCTGGGTTAATGACTGCTGAATTATTGCCACAAAGAGCACGAGGCATAGTCGGTGGTTGCAATTTCTTCACCTTCAATTTACTCATCTTTTTTAACACCAAGTGTTTCCCTATGGTGAGTACATTGACAAAATCATAAGCTAATGGCATGAGAATAGATTAAATTGACCCTTTAATTACGTTATTTATTAATTGAATCACGCTATGATTTATTTACTGACGTTAACTCGTTGTTGTCCGATTAAAATTCCAAATTAAATTTGTACGATGAAAATTCATCGGTGATTCTTCCTATATCGTTAATTTAATATAATATTAATATTATAGAAATAATTTTATTCCATGGCATCTCATTAATATTTTCAATTTAATAGACTTTACATACTAAACTTAAAAATTTTCTTTTCTGTGGTTTTGTTTACTGTATTATGTTATATATTCACGCAAAGGAAAGTTGCAATATATTGTTCATAATGAATATTTTACGAAAGATAAACGAAGCAGTGGGAATTACCGGGGTCTTCGTGATTTTTGGCATTGCTGCGCTTTTGGAAGCTATCTTTGTCTACGTTGCCTTGCCAGAAACAAAGGATCGTACTCTTCAAGATATCGAAGACTACTTTCAAGTAAGTATTAATTATCTTTTATTAGCTACACTAATTTAAATGTTAATAGTGTTATTCCTTTTCGTGCATCGTACTTTTAGCAGCAGTAAAATCAAGCAAAGTATAAGTAATTTAAAATATAATCTTTAGATTTTCTTTTTAAGTATACAAATTGTAAATTGAAAACTAATTTACCGCTTCATTGCAGAAAGATAATTTACTGTGGGTGACACGGTCCAGAAGAAAACCAAAGAATGAAATTTTTAATGTAACGAATGCTTGAAACTTCGAAAATAATGCAATGCACATAAATGCAATGTACGGAATTTACAAATTTTTCACTGTGAATTTGCTTCAGAGTTTAATAGCGATTACTGTATATTTTCTCATTTGTAGAACAATACGTATAGTACCTTTTACCAGAACAAATAATTACGAAGTGATTCGTGCGTTTGGAAATTTGTACAATTTTATATTTATAGCTGTATTTATATATATATTTTTCTATCGTATTTAGCAATTAACAAAAATCTTGCGAATCAAAATACTTGTTGGAAATATTTCATCATTATTTTTACTGTATTTTAAAAATAATCTTGCGATTCCGGTAGAAAGTAAAATTGGAAATATTTATAATTACGGTTAAAATAATTAAGATATTTTATAATTAAGAAATAATTCATTTTTGTTTGTATAGTTTGTGTACATTCTTATGTAGAAATTTATACGAGTATATCATAACGAATAAATTAGAATTAATATAAGTATTAGCGAATTAATTGAACGTGTTAGTTAAATATAGTAATTGTAAATTTGCATCGTTTCTAACTGTACGTAATGCATGTACATATCATTGATGTAATATTGACGTATGTTAATTAAATTCAAAATAGTAAAAATATATTATTTGCATTTTTTTTTTTTTTTTCATTAGTAATTTCCTTCGTCCTCGACAATCTTTAACACTAGAATTTCCTATGGTTACCTAATACAGTATCTTCGGAGATAATTAATGCAATTTTTAAAAGGATTGAGGTAATAGGAGTTTGTAAAGATAGGGTAACATTAAAAATTACTGAACGGCATAATTACATGTAACGTAATAGGTGTAGTAAAATGTTGGAAACTATAAGAATTTTTCAAAGTGATAAAGAACAAGTTATTATAACTGTCTTCGTAGATCTATTATTAAGTTGTTTAACCAGTTAACTGTGGCGCCCTCGTTTGAGAGCGCGCACCGTTTTGTGTCGTCAGAATCGAGCCATGACGACTATACTCGTCAATCACAGAGTAAGTTGCGCTGGTGAGATATTGGATCAAAAAATGGGTTTATATTATAAAATTGACACTTTAATTACTAATGTATATTTATTTGGTTAACTGAAACATATATTACATACTTATTAGACGAAAAACGCAAGAAAAATTAAATACACATGATACCAAGAATTTAAACTCCTGCTGTGGCATGGTATTCAGCAAAACAGGGTGTTACACATAATCGACTTTTGCTTTTGCCCCTTTTACGTTAACATCTTCAAAACGTTGTCATCGCACATAAATAAATTCGTTATGCGAACTGGTAAGCTGTTTCAGCCGGTGCATGCGGGGATGCATGAGTTCATCTCAAATTATTTATATTTTTTATTTGTTTGTTTTATTCTGGCATGGCCTCAAAATATTCTAAACATCTTGAAATATGAGAATATGTTTTGTTTTTCTCAAAAATTACAATTTAAATAGCCAATGGTCACTACTTTATATGCATGACGAGTATACTCGTCAATACACAAAATCATGCCACTTCTCCATGACGAGTATACTCGTCAATCACAGTTAACTGGTTAATATCGAAACAATAACGTGCTCTCTGTGGTCGAATGACCCCATATTTCTAATTTTCCTTATTGATATATTGTAGCCGACAGTTTATTTTTGAGTTTAAATTGTTACCAGCAATCTTAAAAACTTCGAAATACTAATTTTTATTATTATATTGAATCTGTCATTTCGTCTTTGGGAAATTAGAGTTCAAATTCTTAATCACCGACTCGAATCGTTGTATTTGTGTCGATATGTGTTCAAGTTATGGTTAGGATTTTTGAAAAATCAACCACTTTCTTGCGATTGATTCTCAATGTCTTCTAATTTTTTTTTCGTCCAAAAAAATCCTTAGATCTTTTCACTATCCACCGGTGCGTTGTAGGACATCCTTAGAGAGCCTATGCTCTAAAAACAAATGCATCCTTAAAGTGGAAGGTTCATTTAACGTACAGCAGATTATCGTTTTATTTATTAATTTACATGTACAGATATATTCTCGATAAAAGGTCAGATACAGATATCTCACATTTGTATCTCAATTTTTCTTACAAAGACTATACTTTGTGACGATCAACAATTGAATTAGGATTTATTTTTAAACTGTCTTTTCCTTTTATCACGATTACGTTACAACTACCGTCTACTTCCTTTTGTATCTTGTAATATGTGCTTCTAATTCAACGGCCTGTAAGCTCTAACCCTTTTTCCACAAATCTACTCAAAATTACTTCGACAATACCAACATTAAATAGATCAATGTACACAAAATACAAAAAAGAGAAGAAAGTAGTAAACGACATCCAATGTAAAATAATAGAACTGATTACGGAACCACTCATTTTTTAGTTATCAATCCTTATCTTTCCTGTTAAATCGATAAACTGCCCGTTTCTAGAAAACATTCTAGTCGAAATGAACTTGACAGAACGTAAACTAATGAAATAATTCCGTTGAATAAGTGTCACATTGAGTGATACTTGGTGAACACTGCGCGTCTAATACAATTAAATCAGAGGCTCAACACTATGCATATCTCCATATCTTCTATCATTATGTTTCGACAATTTCTCATTGACTCTTTCTCTACACAAATACTTCCCTCTCGATGCTACATTCTTAACGACTTGATATAAGGAACCAGGGAAAATCCTTGTCCCACATTCATGCTGAGATTATCAATTAGAGCCTCTAATCGTATAACAAAAAGATTGACTCATGTTCAATGACTTTAAGCTTGAGGATTGCGGAATTTCTCGCCAGCATATTTGGCAGCTGCGCCAAGCTCTTCTTCGATGCGAAGAATTTGGTTGTACTTGGCCAAACGTTCCGAACGGCAAGGTGCACCAGTTTTAATTTGTCCGGTCGACAAACCTACTACCAAGTCGGCGATAAAGGTGTCCTCGGTCTCACCGGAACGATGGGACACCATAGTACCCCAGCCACTGCTCTTAGCGAGCTTGTGAGCGTTAATCGACTCGGTCACGCTACCAATTTGGTTGACTTTCAATAGGAGACAATTGCAGGCTTTCTTTTCGATGGCGGTCTTGATTCTGTAACACGTTTAATGTGGTACGTGTAGCAGCTTTCTGATAATAGTCTCAGGGCAACAGAGATGTTTTCTTTTTATAAATTATTCAAATTTAAGCCATTTGCTTCAGAGTATAAGGGTGTTAGTTTATTATGAGCTGCGGAAACCTCCGCTTTCTGTAATTGTTAAAATTATTTTGCGTGAAAATACACGGAACCACGAGCCACTTGCTGTGTTTAGAACTGCGATCCGAATGGGGGAATGCTAGCTGTGTTTAGTATCGATTTAAGTTGCAGAATGAATGAAGGAAAAGTTGGAGCACAAGTTTTAATTTTTTGTGAGTGTAGTTAATCAGATTGTGCCATTTTTAACTGTCGTGGACATCGCTGGAACGAATTAACACTAACCATTTTATAAGCGGTTAAATAACTGGTTCAATGGAACAAAATTTATGTTGTAGTATCAACTAAGGGCTATTTTTTCCGATGTTTCCAATATTAACAATTTCCGGTATATTTTTCAGAAATATGTTATCGATGTTTTGTTGTTAGTAGAATGACTAAACTCGGAAAGAACTTAATCGCGTAAGTTGAGGTCTTACTGTACGCTAAACTGCAAGTGAACCGTCTTCAAGATAAAATGCAAATCAGGAGAATGAGATTGAAAAAAATTGTAAATTTTTAATATTCCTTAATCTTACCTTTCTGGGTTTGTCACGGTAAGATCATCACCCACGATCTGAATTGGGGTAGCTGCAGTCATCGCGGTCCAGGAGTCCCAGCCATCTTGGTCGAACGGGTCCTCGATCGATACAATTGGGAAGTCTTTGATGAAGTCCAAGTACAAATTCTTAAGAGCTTCCGGTTCCAAGTAAGTGCTTGGATCGGATTTTTCATTCTTGAAGTCCAAGTCGTATTTTCCATTCTTATGGAATTCGGAAGCGGCTACGTCCATGCCGATCTTGATCTTTCCCTCGTATCCCGCAGCCTATACATTGATTAGTAAATAATAGATATTATTTACTGTGATGAATAGATGTCGTCACATTTAACATTATTTCGTTGTAAAAGAAACGCTGTTTGAAGAATGTTAGAATGAAAAAAAAGAAAATTAACGTGCAATAAATTTCCAAAGTGCAGCGACTGCAGTAATTATAAAAATTATAAAAGTGTAGTATAATTATAAAAAAGGATTCGCGTGAATAAAAATGTTGAAATTAGCGATATATCGGTTGGGTTCGATGTTAAAGAATTTTGCCATTTTAAGAATTCGAGAAATTTAACATTTTATAATTTTATTAACGACCATATTTCATATAGATATTTATTTGTCTCTATATTTGTAAGGTGCGGAAGTTGTAAACAGCTAAAACTAATTATTCGTAATTCTGAAGATTGCAGTCTAAGAATTAAAAAAATTATTACTACAGGAACTGACAAAAGTTGCATTAAGTTCCGCTCGAAAGTGCCAATTAAAAGTAGTAGTCATTGAGTAGTAATGATTATTACCTTGATGGCGTCCAAGATTAGATTCAAAGCTTCCTTATTTTCAAGAATGTTCGGGGCGAAACCACCTTCGTCACCAACGGCGGTGGCATCAAGGCCGAACTTCTTCTTGATTCCAGCCTTAAGGTGATGGTACACTTCGCTACCCATTTTCATGGCTTCAGTGAAGTTAGAAGCACCAGTTGGTAGAATCATGAATTCCTGCATGGCCAGTTTGTTTCCGGCATGGGAACCACCATTGATTACGTTAAAAGCTGGTACCGGCAAAATGATATTGTCGTTTCCGGCCAATTCGGCAATGTGTCTAAACAAATCGGAGAGATTCCATTTAGGACATTTAATCGATAAAGAAAAGATTAAGATTAATATTTATTTTTTATTCGAAAATGATTCGAATGATTCTAATTGACTGTAAATGAAATGGATATTTCAAACTGCGGTCGTTAGAGAGCAGTAATACTAATTCAAATTCTATGTATGCTTTCTTTTAAATAATTTCTACATAGTAATGAATCTTCATAGTGTGTGATCGAATTAAAATATTTATTTTTAATTACGATATAATATTTTAAAACAATCCCCGAAAAGCACTTGTGCTCTTTCAAATTATACATCGATTTTCGATAGATCGATTATCTCGCGTTTCCTGTGTTCATAAATGTCAGCATTTCCTGTACTGTAAGTGGTATGTTGAAAAATGCAATGAACGGTGTTATTGAAAAATATGCAAGTGTATTATTGAATATATTATAGTAATCTTGTGTAAATAGTTCTGACAAAGGTATTTAATATAGTTCATTTGTAAAATCGACTTAACCATCATAGATTATTTAGAAATTACGAGTGTTGACTAACCTATTGACATTGATCATTCAGCTTCGATTATTTCGTAGAACAAATGGAACGAATTTTTTCATTTAAAATTATAACTATTCTATTGTGTAACAACATTTTCTTACTTGTACAATGGCATCCCCTTCTTGGCAGCTCCTGCCTTGCAAACTGCCAAAGAAACACCCAAAATGGCATTTGCACCAAGTTTTGACTTGTTTGGAGTGCCATCAAGTTTCAAAAGTAGATTGTCAATTTCAGTTTGCTGGGTAACTTCCAAATTGGCCTAGAAATTTATAAATATTAGTACAATCCTTCATTACTCTTAAAATGTTATAATATACATGATATACAGAATATAGTACCTTCAGTAATTCAGGGACAATGGTACCATTAATATTTTCTATAGCTTTAAACACAGACTTTCCATGGTACTTTGATTTATCATTGTCACGGAGCTCCAAAGCTTCATGAACACCGGTGGAAGCACCTGAAGGAACGGCTGCTCTAAAGAGTCCATTTTCTGTTACAAGATCCACCTAAAAAATATACATTAATATGTTAGAAATTTTAAAGAAATCATTAAAATATTAACACATCTATTAATGTACAAATAACAAAAATATTTAACACAATACATATAGAAGGATTATAGACAGGAAGGTCACAAATGAAACACAATATGTAAAATCCTTGTTGGAAAAATTTATTTCAACCACAAGGGATTAAAGGAAAATTTGTGTACTGTAGCAGAACTAAAAGTTCTGTTCTAAGATGGAGTCAACACTAGAACCACCATTGCAGTCAAGATGACTGTACTAACTAAGTACTTACAACTGAAACAAAATTAATATACATTCTAATATTATTTTTTGTGAAATCTTACCTCCACTGTGGGATTACCCCGGGAGTCAAAGATCTGACGTGCCTTGATACTTTGGATAGGCATGTTACAGTAATACTTGGCAGTAGTTCTATACTTTGAAATCAGATATCTGAAACAAAAATTTAATTAATGTAATACAAATTCTCCAGATCTTTAAGAATACATTTATCACACATAATTTCTAAGCAACTGCACGGAAAAGTACGACAATTTCCAGTCATAATCGATAACGACTCCTAAAAATACATTCCCCTTCCATAATCCGCAAAGTAGCTAATTAAATCCAAATAGCGTTTAGATTTTCACAGTACGTTTAAATTTCCATCGAAAAAGAAACGGACTTGAACGTTTAAAATGCCGGCAAACGTAAGAGTTATTGACTCCCTGACGTTTTGACCTTGTCAAGGTCACCGCTAAGGAAACAGTCATATTTGAAAAGAAATTTTATTTTATTTCATTTCAAAGGATAAGGACTTCGTTAAGAGTCCTTGTAACACTGGTAATATCCTTTGTGGTTCACCTTACACTGAAATTTCGATACATGGCACACCCGGCACGAACTGTGAACATGTTTCGTCAGTTTTAAGAAGGTAAATCACTTTCCACGAATTAGCCACGAGAATTTCCGTAACTCGTGCACCACGAGGAGACTTTAAATACGTCAATTTCTTATATGTTCTGATGGAATTTCAAGAAATTATGCTCACCTAAAGTAACGCGTGACAATCCGCTCGGAGTGTTCGAAGCAGAATGATGCTCTGACCTACGGATGACCTCCACTCACGGTTGGAGCGGCCTATCGATTCTGAGCTGCTCTGACTAAAGAATAATCTTAAGAAGCTGCAAATCGTTTCATTTCATTGATCATTGACGGTGTATATGGTGTAATGTAATTTTTTGACAAAATGGGATAGTTTATCGTACGCGACCTTGAGTTTAGTAACGAATAAATTGAGATTGCGTAACCCTTTACTTCTGTTTTATCGTCGGTCGGTTATCACATGTGTCATAAAGTATATATGAGATAGATGTAAAACCTATTGTTATTTTATAACTCGCTTTGGAAGTTTAAAGAAGTAGGGGAAGTCGCGTCACCAAAGTTTCATTTGTAGAAGATTCTGGACGATTCTAGTGTTGCCGTATTTTCTCCTACAAACAATTTGAAATATGGCGCGTTTAATGTTTTTCGTTTTGATATTGGAATTTCTTTAACATACAATTGTTATTAAAAAAAATATAATCGCATAGAACATGATATAAGATTAATAAATAGGTAAGGTTCGAAATAAGAGTAATTCACTTGTAAAGTACAAAAAAGGTTTTTATAATACTTATTAACAGAGCTAAAACACAACGATTTGTGTATAAATAAACAATGTCTACTTTGTTATGTACAATTCAACAGCCCATATATTAATATATAAGCTCTCCCCGCTCTAATTACATATTTAATTGACAATATTAAAGACCAGTGCAATGTAAAATCGCATATAGATAATCGGCGAAATTTCACATCGAATCATCTTAACGATACGGACCTTTAATTTCTTTTTTATTAAATCTACGTACTATGCTAAACTATTTATATTAAATCACTCCTATTGCGATACATTAAACAATAGTCTCCGGTTTGTTATGCACGGTAAAAATCAAGCGCTTCGTTTGTTCTCGATTTTTCCGATAATATTGAATTATGTTAATTGTAACTATGGCAATTATCGCGGTTTAAAATAAGTTTTAGAAGTGGATACTCTTGCAGCAGCACTCGTCGTTTGTTGTTCTCATATTTATGATAGATAAACGTGTTTTATCATTTATTTTGCTGGTCAAATAACACAAAACAGACTTTATTAATCTATTATAAAAATAGTGGAAAACTGTTTGTCATACTTCTTTTTTAATATCTTTTAACACTTTTATTAAATATGAAGCATTTTGTAAATTAAAGAAAACTTTCTGTTCTGTTTAAATATATTCAAAATTAGGATGCGAAAATTGTTTATATTGAAAACTGAAATAAATTAATGTGAATAAAATTGTTCAATAAAATTGCGTATATCATGTCGTGGTAATTAATGTTTAATATAATATTTTTTTGGAACCAATGAAATCAACGTAATCGAAGCTTTATATTTATTCGAAGAATTCTATAATTAATTCTTACTTGATTAAATACGATGAATCATGAGATTCCATGGCAGGCAATTGTGAATAAAATAGAAAAGATTCATAGGATAATTTTTACGATTAATTTTATGAGTTTATTCACGATTTAATTTAAAGGAATTTACGATATTATTATTGCAAAAGTAACATGAACTAAGTACTTTGCAGATAATTAAGTATAGAGAAAATTATACGTCTTTCAGAAAATGTTTTTTTGGCTTTATGAGTATCATTTCCTTTGCGATGCTGCTTTTTTTATAAATATATGTCGCGAATGTACAACAATGTCTCACTATTTAATAATATTTTGTATTAAAAAAGTAATTCTCTTGTGACTTCTAAATTATTTGATTTGTATATTGCTTAATTAAATAGGATAGGAAATTAGACATCCTGATAATCGTTTAAAATTGTCACCTGGTTCAATAAAATTTCCACGATTATTATATTTTATGATTAATTCTCACGTATTGCACTAAAATGCAATTTTCCTATAATAGAAAATTCGACCATTCAAAATTTTGCAATAACTTTGAACAATCGAGTTATCTCTGGATGATTATCATTTCCCAGACATCTTACGTCTGTATTGTGAAAGATATTTATTTAATAGATTTGCATATATTATTCTTCAAAAATTTCTTATTGTGCGATATGCTTCTTCTTCTTCTTTTTTCCTGTTCTCTTCTTTCACGAAGAAAGTTAATAACTTACAATTAGAAGACGAAACTTTTGCCGCGGAAATGATAATCATGGCATCTTCGCTTCAAACTTAATCTTAATTTTTCTACAAAGTTAACCGTTTAAATTCCACGATTCGTTACAATTTTCTTTTGATTCACATGCGAATACTCTGAAGAAACAAAGTTACGTTTTCATAATAGAGACTATTTAACTCTCTTCGATATCAAAAACTTGTAATAATATTAAAAAAAAATGTACACCCCGGAACTCCAAAGATATTTAACAAAATCAATGGAATTAAAAATGTTACTTACAATTAGCCAAACTAACTTTACCTAGAATTCACTCATGAAGCACATAGATAAGTTACAGATACGTCAGCTTTTATCTTTGTTGTCACTATATCCGCGAGAAACGTTTGTTGTAATAAGATAAAATAGTTTATTACATTGCAACTAAGATTTAATCTAAAATCTGAGATTATTGACTTTTGTCCTACATTTGTATCAACTTCAGACCGACAGAAACAAAATTCTGTCTATGGACTACATTCAAAAGAGTCAAAGCATTGTTAGGATAATTAATTTCCTCGTCAAATATAGTAATAAAACTAAACAAATTTTGAGTGATTCCTGCTTACAATTTTTCGCATACTTTCTTACATGCTTGCGACTACTTGTGGCACTTAAACGGTTAAATTTTTATTCTGTAGAATCAATCTCTCAATTGCACGAACTTTAACTAGAATTCAATATCAATGTCAAACACACAGTTCTCCAGTCGTGTTATCGCGATTAGCGTTCTGCAGGGACACCATGATTCGTTGCGATTTGGCAGCAACGAAAACACGGTCCTGAATTTTTAATAATTTAACATCACAAATCACGTCGTCGTTCCACTCAACAAGAAATACCACCATTTATCCCAGCCCTAAAACGTACTTGGGTAGATTGTACGCGAATCTGGGAATCGCCATGACCACTGACATCCTAGGAGAGAAATGTTAAATATATTATTTCAATTATGAATTATTAGAGACGTTTACATGAGGTTTATTCGTAGGTGATAAGTGTAATGAATAGAAATTATAAAATAAAGAGTTCTCAATTTTAAGGTGGCTCCACTACTCATTTTTTAAGAGGGGTACCAGTTCTAAGGAAAAGTTTGTTTAAAAGAAAGGTAAGCCTTAGGTAGGTAAATGTTCCATAAGCAATAATTTAAATAAATGTACGAAACGATATGAATAAAACTAGTAGCAATTAAACTTCAATTTCACCCGAATTTAAATATGAATTATTTTGAGTTAATTTTGCACTTTTCTGATTAAATTTTTGTGAAGTATTATTATTACAAATAAATACATTGTGAGAATTTACAATCGAATTACTTTGTATAATAATCAACAATACTATTAATGATGATATTCTTGAGAACTTAAGCTCATCGAAATTAGGGCTTGACCTTCGTCCGTAGAAAGTTTCCGAATATGTTTTAAGAATTTTCGAAATGTAATTTCAATAAAGCCCATTTTTTTGTTAAATATTATTTCGAGAAATAATTTTTAATAAACTTGTCGTTCTAGCTTATTTAAGCACAGGAATCAAAACTACTATTTGAAGAATTCCCTTGCGAATTAAAGAAACTCTTCATTGTAATGGCATTTGGCTACTACTTAATAGTATATATTAACTGTTAATTAATATAACATTATTAATAATTAACATATGGGAGTTTATTAAAATGTGAAAAGGGGGTACTTGTCTACTTACTATATGCATTGGAGGGAGGTTGAAATTCCAATCACCATGTTACGTTTTCCACCACCGAAGATTATTCAATCGCAGGCCATCGAATTTTTTCAAAAGCTTATCACGTCTGCCGGTATAAAATTTAATAAAGTCTAGCAATACTTCAAGCGCTTTACGCTAAATTTCACCAAGCGATTAAACATCTTTTAAATTCGATAAAACATCGTCTTTACAATAATACAGTTACTTTTTATTTTTGATATTGTTAGTTTCGTTCCAGTGAAATATTCAAGATTGATTGATTTAAAGATTTTGGCTTTTTAAAACAATATACTATCTTATTCAATGCTAATTAGTTCGAGGCCATTTTATAGCTTTAAATTGTAATTTAACAACATGATTAATGTTAAGGTGTACAATAAGGTGCTAGAGAAAGAAAAAAGCTATCGGAAAATTGAACCTAAAGCGTTGCTATATACAAAGTGCGATAAGAGTTAAATATATACAATATTGTATTTACATATTTGTATAAAAAAAAAAATACCTACGTGCTATTTACATCGTCTCTTCTAAAATTTCTATCTAATATTTACATATTAAGATCTGATTAAGAATGAAGCATTCGAAAGAAAATCAACGTCACTTGATTGCAAACGAGAGGGCATTTTCAAATTTCCTATTGGTATCATTTCTAATTTTAATATTAAATCTTATACTTTTTTGAAATAATTTAATCGATATGAAATGTAATACTAATATTTTAAATTTACTTGAGCCACTATTACCACTGGTAATAGAATAGAACGAGATGTTAATCTTCAGATCTTTCACTATGACTTTCTTTCCGGCATTTTGCAATATTATATAATATTATTAACATTATATTATTACTTAAACCATAATTTCATCTTATCGTAGCTAATAATTGCGCCCATGAGGTTGCCACTTTCTTGCTGAAAATTATGACGCTATTTGTTTCGCAAAGAAACCTCTGAAACACAGGAATAATTGTTAATATCATTAAAGTTATTTGAACGGTCGATTGAAAATTAACCATGCTTTCAGAGTCGTCTTGTAAACTTCTTTTTTTTACTGCAACACAAGCTGTCTGAAGGAAATTTTTCATTGAAACACAAACAACATTAATTTCAAATCGGGAAAAACATTTATCACAATTATTCTGCATTAATTTATGTAGTACAATCAACTGTTGATTTTCGCAGAATTATACTTTATAATTGTTGCGTTTTTGTTGAAATATTTACATCGCTGTTGTCATTGCAGGATAAGGAAAATTGTTTTTCAGGCTGTAAGAAAGCGGAAGTAATAAAGGTATCATTAATCGAAGCGTGAGAGTTAATCAAAATCGACTTCTTATCTGTTACACAACTTCACCAAAAGTAGGAAAATATTCGCAGTTACTTATACATTAATTTAAAGCTTAAACAAACTTATTAATTAAGGAATTTATTAAGAAAAATTAACAAAAATTTGAGCGCTGTTAAATGTTATAGAAGAAGAATATTTACATCATGTATTAATCGTGCACATTTCTGGTTCCTTAATTAATACCACAATTAATTAACTAATTTATCTCTACTTATTTCGAAATTATACATCTAGGGATTGTCTTTTCACTTTGCGGCGAAGAGTTAATGTTTTGCTTTCGATCTACAAAGGCTAATTAAATTAATAATTTGCAGCAAAGACAAAATTATCGACGAAGCTCTTTATAAAATCACCGAAAAACGCATTGCATCTTAAATAATTGAAATTACACAAAGGCTACGTTCTTTGTTTTCTTGTTCTTTTATAATTACGTTGTACTCGTGACAAAAAAATATTGAAACGTTTGGTTTCAAGTTAATTAATAACGGATGGAAGTTAGGGAATTCAGAAACTCAATAAAAAACTTCACATGTAAATAAAGCAATTTCGTAACTTAGTTTTAAGGGGAGAATTTACGTCATTAAAAAATGTGTGATTTTTTCGTTACGGTAGAATATCTTGAGAATGGTAAGAAATATTGAGAAAAACTTTAAACAGAAATTGTTTCTCTAGATCTTCGAAACTGCTTTAAAAATCTTTTCGAAAAGTTCAAATTCGTTGCGTTACTTCCACCACCATCCCCTGAAAAGGCTTTTTAAAGCAGCTTTACAAATATATACAAACACGAACAAACAATATATTTACGTTTCAGACGAATTACTTTGACTGCATAAAAACTTTCATAAGTTATTCATTTTTGGATTTTCTCAATTTTCGCAGTCTCTTTTTTCTAGCCGTTACACTGCTATTTTCATAATGCAATGATTATTTTCCATCATACTGTTATATCCACAAGTATTATTATCACTAGATAAAAATGTGCATCGATAAAGAATTAAATTAATAACTTTAATTCTAAGTAAAGTATTAATCAGAAAACCATCTTAAACTACAAAAGAATTATATTAGTTAAGGCACACGCGTTTGCAAATTGAAATTCTCATTCGTAAAGCAAGTGGCACAGTAGATGTATCAGTGAATAAATACTTTTAAAGGCAAATACGATTCAAGAAAGATACATTATTTGGTCCATTCATTTTGAAAGTGGCCCGAGTAACTTTCTTTTTAAATCGAGATATTTAGGCTTTGCCTTTCATCGTACTTAACCCCTTGCCGTACTATAACGAGTAATTCTCGTGATGCTATAAATTGGAAAGGAAATTTTCAAGTTTTAGAAAACGTATTAAATTGAAAATATCAGTGAGATACGACACGATAAAATTATTTCTATAATATTAATATTACGTTAAATTATACTACATGTCAAGAATCACTGATCAATGTTTATTTTACTAATTTAATTTTGAATTATTGTGGAGGCAGACCCAAAGTAAATGGCACAGCAAGGGGTTAAAAATATCAATGCCAATAATCCACAACATTTACTTCCACTTTTTACCTCAAATGCCTATACTTTTGTACTATAAGTTATTTCATACATTAATTGAAAAATCATTATATTTCAATTCGTTCAAGCGATCTTGTGCCACTTTCAATAAAAACAGTTCGTTTATCAGTCCTTAAAAGTAAACTATCACCGATACATCCACTCAATCATCTCCACCACGTAGCAATAAAACAAGTTAATCTTCAAAAAAAGAATTATTTACAGGAATAATATCGACGCGGTTAGTTTCAATATCGCCGGAATAAGAATTCATCCACCGATCATGTACGTACGATAAAGCAAGTCCATTGTAAATCCAAGCTCGCCAGCCTGTCCTCGTCTCGTTGTCGATTCTCGATTCGAGACTCTGACAGAGTGCTTTGCGATCGTGACTCCTTCCGCTTCTTAGGTCGCAGAGGAGCCTCTTCCGGCATTCGTCGTTGCAACCTGGTCTCACTGGCGAGTTTTTATAGTAATGTCTGAAAACAGCGCGAGAGAATGCGCATTTAAGACTGAAGCGCAGCTGTTTGAAAGTATTAATGATTTTTGAGGTATAGAAAAATTAAATAATTGAGAACAGACAAACTATATGCTGGTGGTCCATTCAGTAACTGTCATATAAATGTATTGTGTATTGTTGAATAGAAGTCAGGGAGTTTGTAAGGAACGCGAATTTAATTGGTCTAAGTGGGAGGAACTCGACTATCACAATTTACAGATAAATTCTTAATAACGGCAGGGGATTTGAACTTGGGTTCACAGGCTGCAAATTCGAGTTACCTTCACAATCACCATAATCTCATTCAAAGTTATATCCCATGATTAAATGACTTAGTAAAAGTCATTGTCGCTGTATAATATTTATACATTTTTAAAGCACTTTACTGCTCAAGAGATTCTCACAAATTGCAATAAATTGCTATTCTTTTTCCAACATTAATGCAATGTATAAATTTTCACCTAGTAATAACTTATACTTCAATAATGCTTTTGTAAACAATGGAAGGAGTAGATTGAATTAATTGAGTGAATTAATACGAAAATGTTCAGAGCTTACTTATAATAGAGATCGAAAAGAGAGGGTTCGTTGCTCATCTTATCGATAAGAGAATCCCAATCTCTTGGTAAAAGCGATGCCATCTGGTAGGCTTGTCGCGCGCTGTACATTTTATGCCAAATTGGATAATCGTAAAGATTCGCTTCCTTCAGGTTCATAACCCAGCTTTCATGATCGACAACCATCTATAACATAATTCCGAATTGGTTATAATTAGACTGCGAATTTTTTTGCATTTATGACAAATTAGATGCGCCTAAAATATACAAAAAGAACATAATATAAAAATATATCTAAAATATCCAAAGTACGGTATTTGTTGTAATATAAATCGAGTGCAATTAATCCCTAGATAGATTCTCGTATCTCACCTGCATTTGTGAAATTCGAAATTTGCATAAACATCCGCAGTCTAGTTATAATTAATTATTTCTTAACGGCTTATATTTATTTACTTAATATCAATGGAGTTGCTGACGGGTGAAAATTGTTAGCTGTACTTTAATATTTCTTTAAATTATAGTGCAGAAATACTTGTTTTTTTTCTTTAAATTAGGGATACTTCCATTTTTTTAAAATCTTTAATATTAATTAATTAGGAATTTATTTCGAATGAAAGTTGAAATAAACTTTCCAAGTTTCCAAGCTGTTTCTTTCGAAATGTTCGAGTTTAGCAATTGCGTTATTAACATTTTAATTTCAAAAAAGGAAAAATCAGAATTTCCTCATTAAAAGTGATTGTTCCGTCAATTAATTGCACAATGCAAGCTATGATTAATTGCAGCGATTAAGAAAAAAGTGTAGTACAAACTTCAAAAGGTATGCAATTACAAATTGGGACAAAGAATGGCCTTACGGTACGATTTTACCGTTTTGGTGGATGTGATGACTGTATTCGTCATGGTCATTTTCAGTTTTCCATGGAAGATTAATTCGTCACACGACGCTTGACATGATTTCTTAATATTATAACACCTTATACGTTAACGATGATAATACTGACATTGTTTATCTAGCTGACTAAGAAATCCTTCCTCAACAATAGTAAAAATAATAACAATGGAATCTATGACGACTAACAAAGAGTTTCGTCAATAAAAGCAATTTCAAGGTAGAAAACCTTGAAGATCTTTATGAGAAGAATCGTAACACGGTGAAAACCACTGATATTTCGCTAGTTTCATCATTTTTACCGAAGTGAAACTCTGTCTGTTACAACCACATATGTCTAAATCAAAAATCTTATAGACATAAATGATTATATATAGATTTATAGGAGTTTATCTCTCTAATGTCAATATTGAAATATTGAAATTCATAAATATTACAATTTAAAACTCATATAAAATTTCAATGTATTCAATAGTGTCGGTTTATCAAGTAACTACAAATCATTTATCCAATTTACACATCTACTATTTGAAAAGCAGGTACACTTAATTTAGCTAATTAATAGCTTAATAAATTAGTTGTTAAAAAAATAACACTTTCACACATCTCCTTTACAAGAATCACCTAACTACGATTTTAATGTAAGGTATAAACAATTTTACGAAGATCCACTACCGTTGATACTTGTAAATTAACTGAATATTTTTGCAGAGTACTGTGTTCCTGTTAGTGGAATAATTGTAATAATTTTTTAATCTTACCCTTGTCGTCTTCAGATGATCACCGTCGACATAGTATATCCTGTAGCCTGGATTAAGATCGTAATAAGGTGTAACTGATGGTCCTATGTATGCTATACTAACAGCTCTTCCAAGGTCCGTCGTATCATAAAATAATTGAAACTCATCGTAATGAGTGTGCCCGAAAAATTGTGCCGTGATTGTTGACTCGTATCTGAATTAAAAGCCATCGATATAATGCAAAATAATTCAGAACTTGATGCATATTATGTAATAAATAATGACTCTGTGTTAATCGTGCAAGATTAACCCTTTGGCTGTGAGAGACGTATATACACGCTCTTGAACTAAAACTATGCTCGTACATAGTTTTTGTTTGATAATCACATTGATATTTGTTTCGCAAGAAAATTAAATTTCACACCCATGGGAATGTATTTTAATTTTTGTTCATAAGCAGATCGATGCCCGTTACAGTCAAAGGGTGAATTCTTTTAACCCTTTGCCTTTCGAATTTTTTGGTGACTATGTGTGTAATTACTCGAAATGAAATTACTAAAATGCAAATTAATGGGTCAAATTGATAGTTTTTGGAAAACTTCAAAAGTTATTATTCCATTTATCATATCAGGGATGTCACCCTTTATTGGAGGGTAAGGGTTGTAACTGTACCGTACTCATATTTACTATTTAATAACTTTTGCAGTGTTTAGGTATTCTTACCATTTTTCAATATAAAATAAACTAAAATTCCAAAGTATTTTATAAGAGAATTTAAATTTCCTAAAAAATTCTCAAAAACTAAAACGATTGAAAAATTTAATATTTCATCGAAACTGAACTTTCAGTAACATCAAACCAACTGATTAATAACGCGCTTTAAAAAAGTATCAAAACTGTATTTCTACGATTATACAAATTAAAATACTAAAGAAAATTCCGAGATGTGTAAATCGACAAAAACAATTTACCAAGGAATACTAACCGATTAATAATCTGATAATAATTTCTCGACCACACCTTCAAACAGTCCGAATGTCCAGGAGGTATATGTCCAATAATATGAACCTTTTCGCCATTCATCTCTGCACCCTGTAGTTCATAGACGAGCCATTGCAATTCATTGACCGGATCTGTGCTGTTCACCAGTAGCCACCAGTTCTTGTTGTTGCAATAATTCATGTTTACAGAGAGAATTCTGAAGCCTGGTCGTACCAGAACGGAATAAAATGCACCACGACGAACGGTATGCGAAACGCCTGCTGGAAGCCACCGTCGCCAGTGTTTGTCGAGAGCGTCGTATAACCAGGATATGTCGTTCTCCTTTGGAACTGACGGCGGTGGAAAGCTGAAATGTTCGATCCGGTATGTCTACGTGTTGAATTTACCTTAAATCGTGTCTTTGTTATGGAAATTACAATTGAGGGAGTGGCGCTATTGTTCGAGACTTTCAATGGAAGAGTGTTTCATCTAAGGAAATTTTTTTGAGGATTCTTATTGGGCTGCTGGGAAAATTATTGAGAAAAATTGATCTGAAGAAGGGAAATTTGGATGGAGATTTAAATTAATCCGTTGCCTTAACACTAGAACTACCGCCGTCAAATCCAACATATTTTAATAAATTAAATAAGTACCTACTTTGTATAAGGGGGAATCAAGCGGTGGAAAATTTGATCGATTGGGTGATTTATGTTTATTGATATAGACGTAGAATATTTGTTCTATGATTGTTATATAAACTTGGAGAATTTTTTGAAAAAATTTTGCACCAGTCATTTTGACTGGTTTGGTAGTTCTAGTGTTAAGAGTTCCTTTGTGACAGAACGTGCAATAACTCAGAATTAATTGTTGAAATAATAATCTATCACTGATTTCCAATATATCTATATAGATAGAACTAATTTCAACGTCTCCTGACTTACTGACATTTTCAATTTAACTGTATTTGGAAAACTTAAAAATTTACCGCGTAACGTGGACGTGGCATGGAGTTAAAGTATAGATTTGGAATTTGTGGGGAGATTTCTGAATTTGGTGAAATTTGCATTTGGATTTTCACGAAGATTTGTGTGAATGAGAGGTTGAAGTTGTATAGTGTTCAATGGAGATTATAGTTGCGCCATGGGTTTGTCTTTTGTAGGAACATTTTTTCGTATAAAATTTTTAATGGAGATTTTTAATAAATGACCTCGAGGTGACCTATGCGACTTCAATCACGCTGCTTTATTGAATATTAGGGGCACCGGAAAAGAATATCGTTTTTTTTCGAATAGATTACGACGTCAAATAAGGAGCCATTGAATATTCTGAATCAAAACCCAGTGGATTTGATGAGCGAGGTATAAAAACTTTGTCACATCGATGGTGAAATATTATATCAAATCGTAGAAATTATATTTTGAATTAATATTTGCAAGTTAAATTGTTATAAATATACATATCTTTTATCTAGAAAAACAACATTCTTTTCCAGTATCCCTAATAGTTATGAAAGGAAACTTGGAAGCTGGAAGAATAAGAAAAATATTAGAATTTGCATGAATTATTTACGTGATACTAATAAGAAGAACTTAAAATATACACATAAAATTGCCATATCACGCGAGGGTCTTTTATAACTAGAAATTATTTTTTTTAGCAGTAAAGAATCATAGAAAACCGCAAACTCCACCGTTTCTCTTTTGCAGTTCCTCTTCCTACGATCATACGCGTAGAGTGGAAAATTGATTTTTAATTACTGAAAAAAGTATAAGGAAGCAAGAAACGTACCTATTAACGGGAGCACTTTCGTGGTTTCCAAGAGCTGGGAAGATCGGTACTCCAGGAAACATTTCTACGAGCTGATTAACCGTTTCGTGCAAAACTTTCAAATTCTCCTCCCGAGTTTGATTCCAGACATCATGGGGAGGTATATCACCGGTCCACAGAATGTAATCTATGTCCTGAACAGATTTCAATTCATAAACTATATTATTCTTCCAATTTTTCCCTTCAAAGGTTATTCTAGGATTTTATAAGTTACTTAAATTCCCTTTGGCCTTTTGTTTATGTAAATTTCAAGGTTGGTAAACGTAGTTAACAATGAAGAATTCAAGGACTCTTTCACTCGCTAAATGTTACGACGAATACCACATAGTACTTCATTATTAATCTATATATAATAATTTTAAGCCTAAATGAATAGAAATTCGCATTGTATTGATATGTAAGTAAAAAGTTTGAAATATAAATTTCATTCTCAAATCCTATCACTTAAGTTTTATAATTTACGAATCCTCGAATCCCAGATTTCTTGAGTTTCCAAAATATAGAACTTCTACATTTATGAATTACCTAAGTCTCAAACTTTTATCATCAAAAAATCCTAAATTCCAAACTATCTAGCCTCATGGAATCCCTAATTTAATACCTTCTGAACGTTTCAGCATCTAAATTCGCGAATTACAACGTTCTAAAGTTTCTAAATTAGAAATTATCAGAATTGATAGAGTTTTCAAGCTCGAAGTTTCTAAATTGAGAGGACTCCTAGTCACAAATGATCAAATAAGCAAAATAATCCATAATTCACTTACAGAATGTGTATCAGCAATGTGTTTCAGCATATGCTCGACGGTCCTTTTCGGAGTGTCACATTTCCTATAATCACCCCATCGTCCAGCCGCGGCAGACGTCGTTAATGGTGCCCCATTGGTCAACCTACAGCACAACGGCTCGTTGCAATCCGCATTAGCGCCTTCTTGATAATAAGGATCATAATGAGTGTCAGAAATATGGAGAACTTTAAAGTTCGGTGCACCGTCCTGAGGTGGTATGGGAGGTTTTATGGGTGGTTTATTCACAGGTGGAAAAGCAACTTCCCATTCGTGCAAAGGATTGTACGCATCGTCACAAGCATCACCGATTACGAAGCTGCAAATTTGCGTTGGTCCCATGTTCACTTGCTTAAGTACGTAAATTACTTCGCCCTGAAACAACGTTGATATTTCTATGTTATTGACAGTAAAAATAATTATAATTGTATAAATCGATACTGTCGATTGGGCGATGTTTGTACTTTGCCGCTCAGTTGGACAGATAAATGAAATGGAAGTATATTGTATAAAGGCCTTTATTTGCTGGATAATTGTAAACTAAAAGAGGATTGCAAAGTTGATTATTCAATAATCGAATACTTCGAGAGATATAAATTAATTCAAGACAAGCTTAACGATGGACTTTGCTTGCTTCTCATTTCTAAACTAAGACGAACGCTTTCACTTTTTCGTGCGTAGTTGTTAAGCAAGAAGAGACTGAGAGAACTAATCCTAACAAATATCTAATAATATGAATAATAATTGCAACACTGCGTAAATGAAGCTTTAAGAGTTATTTAAATAATTTCCCCAGGAAGAGAAGAATGTAGCACTAGAACTCTCACGGCAGACTAAACTACTGGTTGCCCATTTTTTAATGGAAATTCTTTCTAAATGCTTATTTAATTTGTTCAAATCTAATAGATTTAACGCCGGTGGTTCTAATATTCGTTCATTATATTTTAATAATTTTCTAAAGAAAAGGAGATTAAAATTGCTATTTCTTGGGTTAATGACTTTAAAATATTAATGCAGTTTACTTGATGAAGTCACTTAATGAAATTTCAATAAGATCATTGTGTAGAGATTCCCGAGGTTATTTAATTAGCACCAGAGTAATATCAGCTGCCACCAACGCTATTGGAAACGGGAATTGTTGCCAAACCGCGGAAGTGTCATGTTACGTATCCCATTCTTCTATTTAAACCCTTTCGTTGTGGTACGATCTAACCAAAAGACATTTTCCCGTGGGGAAAGCAGTAAACTGCCAGCGGATTCTGTTACACGAAATTCATCGGCGGCATTCTTAAGCGTAATTTATTTTGTTTATGGGAATCACCGCAAACTGATCTACTATGGCAGCTCCAACCGCAATGACTGTTGTACTTGTCAGATACCATCTGACTTTGTCAATTTATTTTACATTGTTACTTTATTCCGGCAGAGTATAGAAAACAGTACTTTAACAAGTTATGATCATATTTTTATTTTTAGTAAGTGATGATTAGTCAGATTTTCATTTTAATTAAGATATGTGCGATCAGATGGAGGGATGAACTCGTTATACTTCTGTTGATCTGTCGATTTTTCCGCATTTCACTTGAAATATTACAGTGGTTTAATAGCAATAGATGAAATTTTCAAAAATTATGGAATGTCGATGATTCTTAAAATTTCTCTACAGATCTCGAGATTTTAATTAAAAAAATAATAGACTTTAATTCTTATCACAATTTAATGCGTGCAATTCGGAAGATTTCAAAATCCAAAGCTGTGATTGTAAATACTTTCGTCTACAAATTTCAAAAATAAATTTCAAAGTGAAGGACGTGTAAAAAAATACTCCGAATTTAGTAATACTTAAAATTGAATAAAATACGAAAGTACAAATACTTAAAATTGAATAAAGTGCACGACATTGCAAAATAACAGTAAAAGAAACTTACAACGTGAGGAATTTTAACAAATTTTCTAACAAATCTCTTCTTCCCTGCGTTTTCAACATTTGTAGCTTTATACTTTCTTCGACCCAAGTACCTCAATAGAAATTACAAGATAATTTCATTAAATTTCTTTTACTTCCTAGAACCAACTTCCCAATAGAAATTAGAAGATAATTGCATTCAATTTCTTTTCCTTCCTAGTCCCAGTTTCTCAGTAGAAATTAGAAGATAATTTAATTCAGTTTCATAAGGAAAAAACGCTTCAAGTTTACGCAAGTGTGTAGTTCCACAAAATGTTGCCAGAATTTAACAGGATATTGAAATCTTTAATGTGCATCATGCGTTCTTTTCATCGTACTCGCCCTGCATGTGAAACTATTGCGTTAAAGCACGTCTTAAAGTCTCACAATATTCCAAGCACACCTCCTATACTGCGATGATCTCCCAAAAGAAAGGGTTAAGCACCGAAACGTGCACTTATGCAGCATTGCATAATGTCAAACATGTGAAAGTATAAAAATTTATTGTACGCGCGTCAGTTTTAACGCATTGAACGCCATCAGTATTTCGCTATTTTTATCATTTCTATTGAAGTGAAGGTTTTTCTATTAAATTCACATCTTTATAAAGCAGAAACTTTAAAGATACAGATAGATAGGTATTCGGTATACCTTTATCCCTTTAACGTCAATATTTCAATATTAACACTAGATTTACGGATGTTTATATACCTATTTTTCTGAAGTGAGCCAATTTGACTCATATAAGAATATTGACGTTTTTTGTAAAGAAAATAGTTTCAAATCAATTTAAATAAAAGATTAACCAACCAATATATTATCTATATAGTAATCAAATTTTGAATGAGCCAAATTGGCTCCGTAAATTGAGTGTTAAGTATGTTTGAAATATCATAAATATTTCAATTAAAAAATTATATGATATTTTATTGAATTTAATAGCGCCGGTCACCGCTGACCCCCATGGCAGTCAACGTATTAAATAACTCGAAATAGAAGAATATAGTTGAAACTTGCTATTTTCCAGCTTTTCTATTTTTGTCAGTTGTAAAAATTCTAACATTACATGCGGCAATGCTGTAAACTGTTTCATGTATGAAACAATGCAAATTTACTGTATTATAATAAAAAATGCTATAAACTGATTGAACGGAAACATACTGCAAATCGACTGAAATATAATATAAATGCTACATACTAATTAAAGTACAACATACTAGAAATTGACTGAAGCGTAATAAAAAATACTGTAAACTAACTGACGTTGAAAATAAACTGACTGAAGTGTAAGACGTTCCCTGGATACAAAATACTTCTAATTAATTGAAGTACAGAATGTAACGAACTAGCTGAAGCATAAAATACTACAAATTAATTCAAATGCAAAATACTCCGAATATTCTAACTGAATAAAGTAACAATGTAAATTGATAACAGTATGAGAAGCTGAAAAGAAAGAAACACCTCTTACCCCAAACAGCAAGGTCACACCTTGGCAGACTCGCGGACTCTGAATCTTCAGCGATACGCAAAACTGATAAATGCTGTTCATGATCTCCTCGTCGCTCTTCCCGACCTTTATATAATGCTGGAGAAGTCCAGCACCGACCTTGCAGGCTGTGCATGATACCTTGGACATCACGGATGTCTCTACTTCCATCATCACTTGCCTCAAGTCCAGTAATTTCAATGCTTTATCGACGAAACCCGAAAGATGTCCGCTCGGCTGAACGGTCTCCATTTCCCAGAGCATCCGAGAATAATTGAACTGGAATTGCAGAAGGAATGTGTTTTATTGCTTTGAAATTCCTTCTCCATTGCAAGGTATTTTTCAAATGACATTTCAAGGAAAATTCCATAAACGTAATGAAAGTTATTTTCCTATGAAGATTCCTCGGCAGTTGCTCGTTTATTAGATATCACTTTGGAAAATCGAAAGGTGTATTTTTCAAATAATATTAATTTATAAATGAACATAACGTTGAAAGAAATAAGTTTATTCTCTGTTTATTAATTATTCACCGAATTTGATCGATCTTATTAAATGATTATCGGGTAAAAAACAAACTAAAGTTGGTTGGAACCTCGAGCATTTCTGTGCATCGAAGGCGTGTCTGAAATGCTATGAAAGGCAAATAAAATTAAACAAATTACTGAATGTTAATGATCCAAGGTTTTTCCGAGGCTTTTCTTAGGCAAGAGATATTTCGAATGTAACTTGTATGCTCTATATATTATAGAGTTATATCAAAACAGGAATTAAAATGAAAAGAAACACTTGACCAATTACTCTGTCCACATTACTGCTATCCACAAAAAGTATTATTAACATAACATCGTATATTTAACTGGAAACCAACAATTAAAATTGCATACAGTACACTTCCGTACAGTACAATTAATACGTTACGGATGTACGACTTGGCATTAGAAAATTGCACTAAAGAGGTGAACAACTATCAGTGGATTTCAAGTCAACACATTTTAATGTAACAGCGGCTCTTTCCGGGCCGCGAAATAATAGAGATGCTGTGACGAAGAATCGTATCGATCATCGCGAAACTTTCGCGAGGAAAGTCGCTGGTTCGCCTGGTCCGTGCGTATGCGTTCAAACACCGATAGAAAAGATAAGGTACATACTTGTACACCCGTCGGTCGACTCGGTGAAAGTATTTTGGCACTGAAAGTGAGAGCCGACGACATCGTCTCGTCGAGTGAGAAAAAAAACCAGAGAAATACGGAAGAACCGAAAGACAGAGTGCAACCGGCTAAGGACGTTGCGCTTCGTGAAAATTAATCGATGGATTGACGCTCGGATGCATCGGATATCGTTTTATATAGAGTTGCAAGGAACTTTATAAGTACTTTAACCCCTTGGCCTACGATTTCTTTTGTAACTCACATCGCAATGATTCAAAATGAAATTTTTAAAATAAAAAATGGTTAGTGGTTCTTGATATAAGTAGTATTAATATTATAGAAATGATTTCGTCATATCGGGCTCCATTGATATTTCCAATTTCATAGGTCTTACAAAATCTGAAGATTTTTTGCCATTTACAACACCATTGTTGGTGTTACCAGAAATTATTTTTTTCAGTTTTACATTAATTAATCCTGTTGTACTTTTTATTTGTATCTCGCATTCGTGTTCCTTCGGGACGTAGTGATTTGGTGAACAGAAATTTATATTTTAAACAATTTTGAACATACAGAAAACAGACTTTAACCTGTTAACCGGGGAATTAATTTTTGTTCAACTTGTTTCAAATTGGAATATTTTTTTTACAGTGAGAAGTAATATCATTACATCTAAAGAACTACGTCAGGATTAAACGGATACGAACGACATAAAATGTAATGCGTTCAACATATTACGTTTAAAAATTTTAAGGAAGAAAAAATCGACAAGCTTACTGGAGTTTTCTTTCAGATATGACGGAATTATTCGTCACGCCTGGTTAACAGGTTAAGTACGTTCGAATGTCAAAAGTATTTGTGGTAAAATATAATCTTCATTTCGGTTCCTATAGATCCGAGAAGAACAGCAAACTTAAGGAGTACGGCGTTCTGTAGTCGATTATTTATTTTTATTTAATGTAAGGAATAATTATAGGTTTCGGCGAATATTTATGGGAAGTTACAACAGCATTGATAAATTCCAAAGTCGGAATTTACTTGATAAAATATGAATGAGATCAGAAAGTTGTGGCTGATGTACTTTAATATAGGACTGCGAGTAGTTAATGTAAATTATTGCTACGTAACACCCGGATCTTAATTTGAACGCTTCGTAAATAATTAAATTCTATTAACTTCTTCTGCTCGCTTCGTAAATTTCTAAATATTCTAATAATTTTGTTGTACTTGTTTCATAAATTATTGGATTCTAATCATTTCTTTTACTCCATTTCTCTTTTGTTGCATTTCAGACGTGCCGTCGATACGTAGAAACGCTGTAACTTTCCAACGTTCATAGCTCTATTACGATTGTTCATTAATTACAGTGCTTAATAGCGAATTGCTGAAAAGAAAACATCAAAGAAGAAATTGCCTAAAGCATATCTAAAATTGGGTTCGCTCTAATAAAATTTTAATTGTTTAGTATGATTAATAAACTTCATTATGTAGTAGAAAAATTGAAAACTGAGGATCAATAAAATATATATTGCACAAATATATGTATTGTGATCCAAATAAAATTATGATTTTATTTACTGCTCCTCAGTTAACAATAACTCAAAATCAAGCTAATACTTTGAACAGCAATGGTGACTTGCGCGTGAAATAAAGTATAAAAGTGCAGTGTGATAGATATTCGTTATGCCAGAAACGATCGACAATTATTTATCGATATAATTAGTTTAGGTGCCACAAAATAGGAACACAATAATCATCCACCCTTTTTGTTCTTTGGAAAGTTCATACAATTAACTATATCTTTCGTCGAGGTTTATTTTCCTGAATTTTTTTCCTCGAGACAAAACTGGCCCAAATGAGATGTTTCCCTTATGTATTTGTTAAAGTTTACTACTATGTTATGTAATCTTGTAATTGAAAAACATGTATTTATACTCTCGTGCGTAATGGCATTTGTATTTTCTCTTTGTGAATAAAGTTATTATTATTATTATTATTAACTATATCGTGGACATAGCACACAGCATATCATTTTTGCATTCTTTTTCAAGTTATTTAATTATATTATTAAATTCTGTGCTCTCTGTATCCTACTCTTCTCTGATTACTATCACGTATAAAAGAATTAATAAAAAATAAAATTGAAATAAATGATAAGGTCAATTTTTTTCATCTAAACCACATACATATATGGATTTCTACGCTTACCAAATCAAATATTATATCTGCAATTAATTTAACATTTATCAACATTCTCAACATTCATTGCATATCAAAGGAGAATTACGATATAACATTAATTCTCTAACATAATTTTTTCCATCTAGATTATCCATTTCATTCCACGATCGAACGATAAAATCGAGCTCATAGTACGTAAAAGGCAATGAATCGATAAATATCTATTTATCCCAACTCTTAAACGAAGCAATGCTCAGTCACGACGTAATTGCGAACAAAAATGGTAAAACAAGAAACGTTACCCGCGCCAGTTGATCGGGGCTCGTGCCATTAACGACAAACGTCTCTGCGGTTGGTGGCAGTTCTCGAATTTTGTCAGTAAACGGTAAAATGGTAACGTCCATACTTTCTGCGACCCTTGCCCTTGCGGCGAACCATTCGTCCGCGAGTTGCGTCCAATTCGTCGCGGCAATTTCCGCTTCCCGTTTTATTCTGTTTCGTAAAGGGTTTCCTAGAAAAAAGAATATCCATATTTTATCACTAAAGAAGTTTCCTCTTTCCGCTTTGAGAAGAACATCCCATGTAGAATGAGAAATAGTAGCTTTAAAATAAAGCTATTATATTAATTTCTTCAGCGTTTATAATAGAACAACTATGGTTGAAATCTCTTTAGAATTTTGAATGGTAATGTGCATCGTGAAATTAGCAGTTGCAGGGAAAAAATAAACATGCTGCGGCCGGATATGAATGAATGCACCAAACTGTTGTATCATCGTTTATCCATATCTACGAAGTGTGTCGCTATTGTTTGCAAATACACAACTCCGACACACGGCATTAACTTATATAATTTCACCGATACGCACCAAGTACTCTCCGATGCATGTTTATTTCTTTGTGGAAGTTCCCATACTTTTGTTGCAAAGACTAACGCGACAAAAGTAAATTTTTAATGCCTTTTTCAGTGAAGGAAGCTTTATGACTAACACAGATTTGCTTTGTTTATGTTAGAGCAGAATTTTTTTTCCAATAAAATATTTTTTTCCTTATTTTACGAGTTAATTTCGCAATTCTTCGTGAGGCAAGAGATATTAACTTTGCAAAAAGTTTTACTAGTGCATACTCGTATTTATTTAACGAGAGTTGTACCTATGGCTTTGAAAGCATATCTAGAAGAGGACTCAAAATAATTGACAAATTTCAAAATCAAAATTGCAACAATAGAAAATTAATCGCAAGAGAACCTAATGCCGACCGCAGCTCAATGTAATACTATAAACATAATCTTCCTATATGTATACATACATATAAAAATTCTGAAGAAGTATATAAATACGTATAAATTAATGAATTTCATAAAAATCACATTTATAATACACGTACCAACAACGGTCCATATTGTGCCGAGGAGATAAAGTAAACAGAGGATGTTCGTTGTAATCCATTTTTGATTTTTCATGCTATCTTATGGTCTTTGGTATCGTTACCTGAAACAAAAGAAAATGATATTTAAAATATTTGTTCTACCTATTACAATTTAACACTAGAACTACCGACATTAACCAATTCGAGACCGTGCATTTTTTTGGAGACTATCCAGAAATACCGACAACTTTTCGCTTTATATTTACCACTTCTTGTATTTCTAATGATTGTGGCTTTGGGTCACCTACTTTAGGGTCGAAATTGAACCAAATACCAAATGTAATGTTTATACATTTGTAAGATACCTTTTTTTTAAGCTAGTCTTATTTCGAGGGCTGTTTTTTCACTAATAACTGATAATTGCAATTCAAGATCATTGCACACACGGTGTGCAGTCGGTCTTTTTGGCTCGGAAATGCATTGCACACACGGTGTGCAATTGGTCTCGAATGAGTTAAATGTATTATATTTTAATATATTAAGTAAGTACTTTGGGAAAGAGAGGAATCTCAGGAGGTGAAAAATAATCTAAATAAACTATATTTTACAAGATAAACTTCGAATATCAGCTCTATGGCTCTCCTTTAACCTTGGAGGATTTTTGAAAAAATATGGATACCATTCATTTTGAATTATTTGGTAGTTCTAGTGTTAAATTACGAAACATAAATAAAAAAAATTTCTTAAAGTTGTCTCTCATTGCATTTTAAATGGTAAGTCTATTACCATTGAAGATAGCATAATGTGAGAGTAAATATTCGAGACATTTGTTGAAAGAGAGGGAAATAAAGTCGCAATTAGATTGCTTCGTAAATGTGTCACCGTTTTCAAGAGGGCATTTTAAATTTTGGACATCGTGTCTCGTTACTGTTATCCGTATGTGGGTCAACGATGGATACCAACTTAAAGTTGCTCGAGCAATGACCTTCGAATGCCTGAATAATTATGATAAACACAAGCGAATAGAGCGGAACCTCGATAATCTCGAATGGCTAAAAAAATTGCACGGGTTTCTCTACTTAATCGAATAATCGATCTCAGAGAGTAATGCATTATTTAGTGACCGTAAAATTGCTCGACACATCCGTGAAACTTTCTTCGCACGATCAACGAGCTGCTTTGGGTGCTTCCTTTTTTTTTAGTTTTTTAAAAGTTATTCTTGGAGAACTGTTTCAGAAGCTCTACTTTGCGCATATTGATTAACGTAGATAAATTGAATGTCATTGCTACGAATTATGTATATTTGCAATTTTATCATAAATTGAATTATATTCTTAACGACCTAATTTTGTAAATTTTCCGAAAAATGTATCATTTCATCTTCTTAAAATGCTATAAATTATTTGATATTTTTAACTGAAATTTAGAAACATATCGAACTTGTTTTTATCATCAATAGCTGCAAAATTGCAGACTACAGAACTTTCTGCAATAAAAAGTTACCGTAACCAGATAAAAGTTACAATGTAACACTATGAAATTTCATAAAAAATCAATTATTTCATATTCCTAAAATCAGCTTCAAATTAGTCAGATTTTTAAATAAAAATTCTGAAATACATCGAACCTGTTTCTACCAACAGGTGCAAAATTGCAGACTACAGAATTTTCTGCAAGTCTCTAAAGAATCTACAGGACTAAAAGTTACCGTAGCCAGATGAAAGTTACAATATTACAAATTTTTCGAAAACTGGGATTACTTCATATTCTTAAAATCAGCTACAAATTATTCATATTTCTGAATAAAAATTTTCAAATATATCGAGCTCAATTCTGTCACTGAAAGCTGGAGAATCAGCCACCACAAAAATGGCTACCGATGTTCATACGAGCGTCGATCCACGCTCTCGTGAGTGCATCGCAACTGCATCGCAGCAGCTGCAGCTTGCAGTGGGTCAGTGGGATCTGTTTCGGCGAAAGTTCGATACGCGATCACGTCTAACCGAACGCACCGTTTCCGGATATCTCCTTCGTCGTTCTCTTTCTCTTTCTCTTTTCGAACGGATTTATCGTCGGCGCTTAAGTCTGCATCGCTCGATTTCTTTACTTCTCCAGTGAAAAAATTTAAATGAGAAGATTGTAGGTTATATAAAGCGAGAAATGTTCGGTGAGTATCGAGAGCGTAAACATTAATAAAAAAGTACCAAAGAATTTAATCTACCTGAAGTATACCATCTATATTCAACTCACCCGGTGAAATTTTTCGAAACTAAATTCCACTTTTTAAAAAAGTTAACATAAATAACCACATTCAATCACACTTAAATAAAAATCATTTTTCTACACAACCGAAGCCATCAAACTTCAAACAGATAACAGATTTGACAACCGACATAATCCGATATTTGATCAATCGTTAAAATCCAAATGACTCAAGACATTTTAAATTCTACGCGGCAAATATCGCCGATGCCGCCGATAAATCTCGATTTCGCAGACTTCCGTCATATTTCGAATCGGTCGATCTCGTGACAACGTGAAACTAGTCGGCGAATCTCGCCGATAAAATAACGGTGTGCCGGTGCCACTTCGAATTTCCTAGCGCAGAGGAATTCCGAAGGTTCGGCTGACGAATCGAGCGGGAGGAGCGAGCAAAACGGCCAAGTGGAATACGCGGCTGACCGTTATTCGACCCACCGAGGGACCTTATCGTCGAAAGAAGACTCACTTCGTCCACGCTCTCGTATTTTGCGCCCATTCAAAACGGAATTGTCGTCATGCTGTGACGAAACAGTTCACAGCTGACCCGCATCCTCTTTCTGATCGTCAGAGATGCACTTTTCGTGCAAAGCTGCTTGTTCAAATGTATGCTAACTATGGTGGGGGGCTGGTTAGGGGTGGGGTGAATGTACTTGACCTTTTTTCGTGACAATTAACCCTCTACTGTCGAAGTGCAGCGTAAGAGACACCGGTAATTCTATTTATCTCATTTCTGCTCATTTCATTTGTAACAAAATAATTAGTAGACTGCGGATGTTTATGCAAATTTCGAGTTTCACAAATGCAGGTGAGACAGGAGAACCTATCCAGGGATTTATTGCACTTAATAAATATTACAACAAATACCATACTTTGGATATTTTAGATATATTTTTATATTATGTTCTTTTTGTATATTTTAGCCGTATTTAATTTGTCATAAATGCATAAAAATCCGCAGTCTAATAATTAGCAATTATTTATTTGACGGGTATCATATTTGAATACATATAGGATAAAGAAGAAAACCATTGTAAAATATAACAAAGAATACTTTCGCATGTACAAACGCATTCATCTACTGTACGACAACTGAAAGATGGCGAGGAGTATCTTTGTTTCCACTGCCTACTCCCACCATGTCATGTTTAACACTAGAACTACCAAACCAGTCAAAATGACTGGTACACAATATTTTCAAAAAATTCTCCAAGTTTACATAAGAGTCATAGAATAAATATTCTACGTCTATATCAATAAACATAAAACACCCAATCGATCGAATTTTCCGCCGTATGATTCCCCCTTTTTCAAAGTACTTATTTAATTTATTAAAATATGATAGATTTGAGGCCGGTAGTTCTAGTGTTAAAATTCCCAAACTGAGCCTCTAAATCCCTTGCTTTACAATGACGTGTGGCACACGTGACACGGTAGATGGAATAGAACATTTTGGAGTAATCCAAAAATTGTTAAATTGTAAATATCAGTAGGGATATTCGGATTAGATGTATTGGAAATTAGTGAGAGATTATTATTTTAACAATTAATTTTGAATTGTTGCACGTTCGGTCATAAAAGAAATCGTAAGGCAAGGGGTATAAGTGACTATGCGGAGTAATTACCGTAGAATACTGAGCTTGGTAATTCCAAAAACGAAATGGCGGGAATAGGCGTTTGAAATCGAGAGGTTTTGGTTTTGCGGCTCTCTAGCCATCTTTCAGTTGTCGAACTATATGTAGACTCATGGAAAATTATAGAGACTTATCGGAAGCAAACAATCTGATGGCGAGTAGCAAGTGTTTGATCTGATTCGCCAGATGAATAGAGACATCCGTACTTCGTATGTCATTTTTTATTTTAATCGGCTACTGTTCGAAGAAGCCACCATTCGTTATGGAGCATGATTTTAGTTTCGAAGGACAATTAGTTTGGACTGTTATTGTACAAATTGAGAGATGCATTAGTATGATTTTCTAAGGCTACGAAAAAGGTGCACTTTATGCTGCGATAGTCGAAAACAAAACGTTTGAAGGACAGAATCTACAGAGCGTGAAAAGTGTGCATGCAACGTATTAATTTCCGCAGATGCTTTTGTGAAGCAAAAGATTCCCCGTTCTTAATTATATGTTGAAAACACTAGCTGATAATTTATCAAAGTACTTTGGATTGTGTTTGGTCTGACGAAAATTGATCTGAATATTAAGTGAACTTTTAACAATATTTATATATGTAAAAGACCATATATAGAATATTTATTAATGTAGTATTTGCATGTGTGTCTGCATTGAAATGACTGTACTATATGGCCAAAAAATTCCAAGCTTTTCCTTTCTTCTGGGCTCCTTGGTCTAAAATTGTATGCTTTCATTCTCATTAATTTAAATGAACGGAGTGATTAAAAAATTTAAATAATTAGGTAGAAAAGATCTCCAAGGGTTGATGGCGACATGAACTTAGAATTAGGAGTTTAAACCTCCAACTCCAAATTATCTATTTTCCATGCAATCTAATTCTTATAAAATAAAAGTAATACAATTTTCCAAAGACTATTAAACTGAATAAATCAGTCACGTAACTAATAAATTATTTCCATAATATTAAAATTGCGTAGTAAGTTTGCAATGAGTTCAAAACGTTGAATGGCCAAAGTTTCACCAAGTATGATGTTTAATATCGTACAAAGAACCATTCAAAGGGTTGAAATACAAACGACTGTTACATGATCGTGACCACGAGTGCCATCGTGCATGTAATCGATGCCAATGGGCAAATCTATGTGAAACTTCTACTCAACCGGTTTCACCACGATACACTATTAAAGTGGCTGAACATTTAACGTAGGGAATTTCGCTTAACTCGAAAATGAGAGGAGTTTAAGTGGGTGATGGCGTGACGTTGGCTCGTTGTAGCCTCGTGATATTCACAGTGCGTGCGAAATCCGGATATCTTGAGACACTTGGTACCGGATATGTTGCACATATGACAATGATATTGTATGCTAAATATTCTACATGTGTAGGATATTTTATAATGTATTTATGCGTCGATTCATATCACAGTTTACAAGGGAGATTCTATGTGAAATGTTATTCAATCATCGCGGACTGTGAGAACAGTGCAATAACAATTCTGTAGTTTCCTGATATTTGCAATGACTTTCACGTTTGAAGAGTTTCGAAATATAGAATTGACTTGAAATTTAAGACTATTGGAAATTTACAATTGGCACTTGTTAAAAATAGTATTTTACATAATACATTGAACTGGATGCTGTTGGATGACCAACGTTGATACTAGATCAACCATTGATTAATTGAATATATTTAAAAATGACAAATGAAGGTGTTAGAGTAAAAGCAATACATACGACAAAAAATTTGATTGGTTTAATTACATCTAGTTTACAAGAAAGGCGTAGAAAATTGGAAAGGTGACGGCGTTAGAAGTTTCTGATCTACTCATAAAAAATTCAGCACAAGTTGGATCCCACTGATGTTTTTCTAGACTCATGATTTCTACTGATAGGAAGCTTTTTCTATCCAATGAATGATTAAGTGAATAGATGTTCTATTTACAATAAACTGCAGTATTTTACATAATATTACATCACTGCAAATCAAGATTGTCTTTTGTCCCGAGTCTTTGTATAAACGAGGAAAAATATATGAAGACGTTATATATTATGCGACAGGAAAATTACTGTGGAGTATACATAAAAAGAAACTTTCTCATCATTACGGAGATTTACAATTTCATGTAATTTGCATACAGCTTGCCGTACGAGTGCTACTTGTGACGCGATAAATGGAACATTATTTTGAAGATTTTCAAAAATTATTAAATTAAAAATATCAGAGGGTTAGAGTACGATTAAATTATTTCCATGCCATTTAATATTGCATTAATTTATACGCCATACCAGAAACCAATTATAGATCGTTATTTCAGCAATTAACTCAGTCTTTTGTGCATTTAGTCACAAAAGAAGTTTTACATAACCGTAAGTCAACTTATAATTAGTCTACGTGTTAATGTTTTCCTTCGAACATAAATTCGCTTCATCCTACAATACTTAAATATCAGTAGCTATAATAATTAATTTTTCAACTTTTAGTAATCGCTCTTAACTGAAGACTAACTGAATATTTGCTAATTTATATTCTATAAATTCGAACCATGGTATTCAAGTGTTCCTCTATCTCTTGTAATGGAAGTAGACGGTAAGTAAAGTGTAACACGTCGTATTATTTTAATGTTGTGTCTACAGCGATGCAACGGATTCAGGTGCGCGATAACGACTGAACGAAAACATGATAACGACGGTTTCGAGTTGTCATTGTCTCTTGATTTCACTGCTCGAAGTCATATCAATGAATATAGCAATACAATACGATTAAATGAATTGTAACCGGTTTGAATGGAATCATTAACATTCCTGATACGATAACTTGATGCTTTAAGTATTTATTTCAACAAATTGCACTTCAATATCTTAGTATGCGATTAAATTTATGACACGTTGAATGTCATTTACTGTTAACAGAGCTGTGATAGATTTTATATTGAAAAGATATAAATATATTAGTAAATATGTCTAAGGAATATTTCAAAAAATTGCAATTCTGTACTTATCTCCTTCTTAACACTAGATTTACGGATGTTGATATACCTATTTTTCTGAAGTGAGCCAATTTGACGCATACAAGAAAATTGAAGTTTTTTGCAAAGAAAATAGTTCCAAATCAATTTAAATGAAAGATTTGTTACTAAAAAATTAACCAACCAATATATTATATACATAGTAATCAAATTTTGAATGAGTCAAATTGGCTCCGTAAATCTAGTGTTAAAGGAGACAAGACAAATTTTGATAGGTTTATTACTCTCTTGGTCAGATACTCGTCTGATGAAAATCGCGACAATTGCATTTCTTATCTACTTCCTGCAAGGACATGACTACGTGTTATTCATACTGTGACATTACATTTTCCACAAAAAATTCTTGTGCCCGTTTATAACTTTTGCATTCAGGGTTAAACCACTAATTGTAAAATTCGTTTTAACTTCATACAAATTTCACATTTGTGGATATCAACGACGATATTAAGAACTGAGGAAATCATATAGATATATTTTGGATTACATAAATTATTTTATCATTACATTATCTCTGTATTATCACAACAATTAATCCTCAATGTAGTTTTGGTTCTTGCACGATACTTGATTCAAATTCATTGCTTTTATCTCCTACCAAGGAAAAGTAAACCAGCACAACTGTAATTAGGAAAAGTAGTCAACTCATGGAAAAATTCTCCAATGCTGCAACGACTCTTTTTTTTTCGTTACCGATTAAATTGTCAACCGTAAGTCAACTTATAATTAATCTACGTGTTAATCTTTTCCTTCAAACATAAATTCGCTTCATCCTACAATAATTAAATATCAATAGCTATAATAATAATTTAAAAATACAAGGAGAAATTGGAATTTAAATTTTTCAACACATGTAGACTCTTATTGAGAAAAAGGTACCGCAGACGATTACTTTTTGGCACTCGACACGGGAACTAGATCGAGACTCCTAGGAACTCGTTTCACGCGCCTGAAGAACTCGACTACTTCCTGAATGTCGACGTATCGTAATATAACGTTACTTATACTGGCGATCCTGTTAACAGCCTCGCATGCTGCTTTTTCAATGTTAATGCTCACGGACACACGATCTTTCCAGGCGAATACCAAGGTAAATGAAACGTGAGTATAGTTAACGCATGTCACAAATGATGTTGGATACTGAGTTATTTTTAATATTTTTGTAACACCAAATCGGATTTCAGATTGAATGCAATGCGTATTTTTTTAAATATTTGGTAGAGGTAAAAGAAATGTATTTTTTTATCCGCCGCTTCAAAATATTCATGCGCCTGCTATCAAGTAGGGGTGACAATATTCATATGATTTTGAAACTGTGTTCATTCTGCTACTGATTTCATTTCATTTTTTCTATTTTGAAGGGAATGAAATGCGTAATTCAATTAATACTGTGAGAATATCACTACTATCACAATATCAGTTAATTTATTTTGAAATAAAATAAAAAACTTCTATTTTAGTTTAAAAATACCTGATGCTGATTATTATGCAGCGAAGCTTTTATTTATTTTTTTATAATATTTTTATGCAGCTAACAAAAACATGGGTGGTGTCAGTGCATGTCATATTGAAGTCAATGATTAATTGTCATTTAAGGCGATCGATTATACAATAACTGTAACAGTTATGTGTAAATTGTATAATAATAGTTACTAGTGCCTAAATTATAATATTTGTACTGTTATCACTAGTGTTGTAACTTCTTTTTTTTCCTACTGACAATAAGTATTGACAGTCGGAAATTAAATCTGGTTAATAACGTGATTGCAGTATTAAGGAGTTATACTTTTATTGCTTTTTTTTACCGTTAATACTTATATATGTCGGTGCCACAAAGGAAATGTGTGTCTTATTAACACACATCACAATCGAACTGATAATTAATTTGGACGTTGTACGATCAATATTCCCTGCTTGAATGAACACTAGCTATTAATTTCTACTCATTTACTAGACATTTGGTATTTTCTAAAAATTAACGAGGCGTTAGATTTGATCAAGAAAGGAAAAACTATACAATCAAAGAGAAAGTGTCATATTTTTGATATTGATATGGACATTCTTCCGAAGATCTACAATTTTAAATGGTATCTAAACTATAGGTGTTATGATACATTAATTACTAATTTAGGAAAAAATTCCTAAAGGTTGCAGAGGATTTTAGCTCGAGCCAATTAATTCTCCGCCTGAATTCTTCCTCTTTATCTATCATAGCCTGCAAGTGTTATGGTGATTTCGCCTAGGATCTATTATTTTAATTAATTTTAATTAATGCACCTAGTCACTCCAAGGTTATGGTACATTAATTAATAACATAGAAAACATTCCTAAAGATGACGAGAAACCATTTGAATTTTGACTCGCCAATTAATAATCCGTGGATTTCATTCCATACCCATCAAAATCTTTAGATTAAAAAAGACAAATTATATTTCTGTTCAACGGAACTATTGGTTCGTAAGAACTTCCGTTTGTTAATATTCAATTCATTGTTCTCCGGAAGTGGGTAAGCAAATATCCTTCCAAGTGCAGCACTTACTTTCACTCAATAATATTTAAAGCGACGAAACAGGGACTATGGTGCTGCAGAAGAAACACTTTCATCGAGAAAACGCAAGGTAAGATTTGCCTCTGCCAAATCATGCGTAGATCATGATCAACTTTAAACGCTGTTTACCTTTTTCGATTTCCATTCGCAAGTTTCTACCGCTAATCGGCTTGGTATTGCTACACACGAGAAACTCTGCTTAATGGGCTTCTCAGAAAAGAAAGAGTTTGATCGTAAAATAAAAAAGAAATATATATAAGTACTATTACTAATATAATCTAATATAAAAAATAACTAATATTAACTAAAAAATGTATAATATAAATAACAGAAAATCCTGTCCTCCCATACAAACATATTGTAGATCATAATTATACAGTAGGGCTTGTTTATTTTTATAAATATTCTTTGTCTGCTTGGTTCAAAATGCAGGTTCGCTTACCCGAAAATTAAAAACAATATGTAGAAACTTTACTTGCAGTAGATCATCGTTTTTTTGCAATATCATTGAAATTAAGAAATAAGTCGTTTATTTAAAAAGTAACGTGATTAATTTTTCTTAATGAAAGATAATACCTTTTCAAGACCTATACGAAATCATATATAATGAAAAAAAATTGAAGTATCTAAAATAAGTCCATGAAAATTTTTTTGTAAATTTCCATCAATAAAAAGAAAGTAACGTATGCCACATTCAAATTAAAAGCCTCAAATGATAATTTACAGCCTGGAAATAAATATGTTCACTGTAAAATAAACAAGAATAAATTTCACTGCTAAATCACACCTTGACGAAGCCCTGTCCTGCGAAACATGCCACTTTCTCACATCTTATGACTTCTTGTAAGTTAAAAATTGAAAATTTTCTAAACATCGTAGATCCCTCAACTATGTACATATAATTATATTTCTCTGAGTACTATCAAAATTAAAAAATTGTCATTTTATATTTACAGACTAATATACACACGAACGCACCCCACGTGAAACCATGCTTATGAATACGGAACGTAAAATATTTCATTAATTACACGTCAGCATGGGCTCGAGTATTTCATCTATGTAATTTACGCAAGTGTCTAGACTAGAATCAAACGACAGTTAATGACCCCTTTCTCCTACGTCACCTCTTAAAGTATTCTCAATGTTTGACAACTTTCTGTTCCGTGGAGGATGATGAAGTGCGTTATTCGTAACAGACTGAAAACGTGTATCATTTAACTCATTTGCATAGTTCAAGTATGCAGTATGCTATGCAAACAATGATTATTATTATTTTTGTCTTCCGACTTTTAAAGATATGATCATTTCACCTAAGACTTACTGTTATAGGTGTCCTCCAAACCACCGAGGCTATGGCAAATTAACAGTTTGAGTCTTAGGAGCATTAAAAAAGTATTGTCGAAAATTCTAAAGAGCGAAAGATTGTTGGTCTTAGCCCTTTGACTGCGTAAAGCGAATATAAGTGATCAATGGGAATTGATTTCTATAATTCGGCAACTGAAAGATGGGGTGCGGCAGAGTTTCTCGTTTTCAATCGACTATTCTCGCCATTTCGTTTTTGACATCTCAAAATTTAAACGAAAAACTAGTCTTCTAAAGTAAATCAATATCTAGAGAGTTTATTTTAGGAGACTGGGTTTAGGAATTGTTAATCTGATCTGGTACTTTCTTAACCCTCTGTAATACGAATTTTCTGTGGTCTCTGAAGATCAGTTGCACGATAGCACATTGCAAAATGATAAAGACACTATTATATATAACAGATTTAACTTGATACCTAAACATTCCGTTATAAAGAATTTCATGATTTTGAAGAGTTAAGTTGCAATATTTGACTTCAGAAAATAAAAGCTTATTGTTAGATTTGTCTTGTGTTATTTTAAAGTTACAAGGGCTCGTGGAGGGTAAAAAATAATCTCTCATAAATGTTGGTATAGTCGAAACGTAAGTGATACTATATAAAAGACGGAAAAAAAGTATATGAAACTTGGTATATATTTTTTGTCCTGAGCTTCGTTTTTTAGAAATGAAGCCTCGAACGATGTGAGGGGGTAATTTGAATTTCCCATTGTAAAATAACAGAGGGAACGATCTGTAGAAAAATGAATCACTGCTGCACCTGTTTCTATTATTCTCTGCGGAACAAATGAGAGCGTATTTCGCAACTAAATCGAACCTTGACAGATGTGTAACTGAAAACTTGCATACTGTTGTCGCGTTGCATACTATCGCACGAAAGCTCTGAATAGAAAACTCACGTTGCGGCTTCGCCAGTTAAATCGATTTAATTATATCACTTATGCAACGAACGTATAGTATCTCTTCGTGACATTTGTTTTGTTACTTAAACGTTAGAGCATCTGTTCGTGCGATTCTACCGTCAATTTAACTCTGTTTTTGCACTTTTCGGCTTTAACTGCTAAAGTCAGTAGTGCTAAATTACTTTAGTTACCGTATGATAAATTACTTAGTAATTTAAAAAGATTATTTTTAGGATTTGTGTTCATTTTGTCATTCATGGAAGTAACTTCATAGAAACAACATTGTAATTTATGGGGAAACGATTAATTATTTTACTATAATGTTCTATGTTTGAATGTCGTTACAAGGTATCGACTACGGTCCGTATAAGTAGACAAAAGTACAATTGAAATGACAACAAAGAGGTGTACGGTTTCTTTTTAAGCCAATGAACGAGTCATTAAGTAAATTCAGCTCAATGACGTTTAAACAGGAAACAGTAAATTTCTATTGTTACAATAGTTTAATCTTTTTTTATCTGCATGCCAAAATTGAAAAGTAATGTTTAAGGTGTGATGCGTTTTTGTTTTCTTTTTGTTACAAGATAAAAAAAGTCACGGTTAAATGCAAAATATGACAGTCACAAATCGTGAGAGTGAATATTTAACAGGTAAGACATTCAAAATACTTTTTCATTCATCTTTGCAACGATATTCTGCATGTCAAATATATTCTAAAAAGAGAGAATTCAATAATTCCTGTAAAATAATACAATTGATTCATTCGTGTATAAAAAAATCTCATTAACAATTAATTTAACGAACAAAAATTACAAGTTTAAATGGCTGTAAAATCCCAACTATAAATACCCCTGGATATTAATTTAAATGAACAGAACACTAAAAAAAACAACAAAGAAACAGAGGTGTTTTTTTACTACAACACAGTGTTTCATCTTCTTGCTTTTACGTAACTTATTTCACAATAATTACGAAATTTTTTCCTGGTAAGAAATTGATATTACTGTTTTATTAGTGAAACGAGCAGAATTCATTAAAATTTGTATAATTCAAAGAAAAAGAAACGAAGGTTTCAACAAACAAAACGATAGATATTTTATTGTCGTATTGCGAATTTAATTTAATAACACGTTTCGTTGGGAATTTTATTCAGAGTGTTAAAAGGTCGGTGTTTCAATGGTTGAGTAGAAATTACCGTTGATCATGATAGAAATCTGTAAGTATTTTTTAAAATTAAGGGAAAGTCCCGTGCGTGGTGGAAGAAGCGAAATCGACCAGCTTTGTCTGATCAAGACATGCTGCATCTACTTTGCGTCACTTCACTGATTCTGATGGCGAAATGTTTAAATGGTTCTTGTATAAATTGAAATCAAACATTTTGGATTTCAAGAAAATTTTTGTAACAGGAATTCTAATATTTAGATGCTTTATTTTCAGATTACTTTAGATTTTTAAGCAGCAATTAAATTTTTTACTTTTTCTTATTAATTGTTTCACTACTATGAAAGATTTTCATCTCAAGTTCAATTTTCTCCACACTAAACGATATTTCAGAGTAATATTTTTGTAAAATCAGTAACGTGGAAAATTAATTTGTATATATAGTTTTGTAAAAAAATATATAACGCGGAAGAAATTGCAGATGTCAAGGTTTGTTGTCGTTTCACTCGACCGCAAAAACGTGAAGATGATATTCGAATAAAATAATCTCGCTTGAGTCGTCGACCTTTGAGTAATTCAGATTAAGATTCCAAAACAAATGTCTCGAATAGAAGGTCGCGCTATAAAAAAAGGATGACAGCTTGTAAACGGCGACTTTCTCTCGACTGTATTCTTCACTGTTTCCTGATAATTCACTATTTCCTCTGGCAACAGCTGACTTTCGATCCGGCGAGATTTATTGACACACAGAACAGAATCCTTGCAACGTGAGCATGTAAAATGAGCATTGGTAAAAGTTGATGAGCGGTAGGGAAAAGTGGTGTCAGTGGAAAAATTGCAATTTTAAGGAGAATTTAAGTGGAATAATTTCCAAAATTGTTCTATTGTTACAAGAAATTTTTAGAGAATTATAGTAGAGTATTTGGGAAAAAGGAACATTGTTTAGAGCATTGAATATTTTCCTTGCAATGAATTATTGAATTTTTCAATATATTAGAGGTACCGAAAAGTAGTAAAAATTGGAGAAGTGAAAATGTAATCGGAAACGTTTTTCTACAAAAAATTGAAGGACTTCTTTAAAAGGGGAGTTGAACAACTACTTTTACGCTGGCAAAAAGCATTAGAAAATTATGGAAATTATTTTGTTGATTAGTATTTAAGGTTTCTTTAATAAATACATGTTTTCCACTAGCAAACAAAAATTTTTATTACCTTTCGGTCCCGGTAATATTATGTAGTTACTTTATTTTGTTGATATTACGTGTTGTTAGAAATTGTCAATTTTAGTTGAATTTTAAATAAATTAAATTGCTTTTTTACAAGGAAGAGACCTTGCTAATACTTTCAATTCCGAGAGAAAGAGTAACTGTATAATTAATTTACAGATTTGCAATTATAGAGCGTCTGGGAAAATTTGAGCGAAATATGAATATCTTGCAGCCTCCGTAATTATGAAATCTCCACAAAACTGTTAATTCTAAGCTAAATAATTACAATAACTGAAATGAAGGCAACGATAAAGAAGATAATTTTACCCAACTGAGATTAAATTCCGTCCACAGTAGATATTAAGTTCTATTTCTTTATTTGAAGATCAGGAAGTGAATTTATGATCATTTCAAAATCAATGTAAACCACTCTTGCAAAGGTGTGAATACGTAACTAATTTCAATGCAATTTCATCCAACACTTCTATGCACTCACGCTGAAACAATTTCAATGTAAATCCTTGAATGTTCTAACAGTGAATAACGACTAATTCGATATTAGTTATGCCGCTATTTCTTAGCAAACGTGGGGTTTGCCAAGGTGCACTATTAGATTGTATTAAAATGACAGAATAATCAGAGTACCTACATAGTTTAATATAAAAAGTATCGAATATAATAATTTGATAATGTCTTCTTATTTATACTCCAGATTATAAATATCACATTAATGTCAGTTCATTACAATTTTGATATTTATAAGAGTATCTAATTTTCTTTTTAATTGAACAATACTTTGACCATTCATATTTTAATTATTAACGGATTAAGTATCAAATGTATGGACTCTTTATGGGTCTTTGTAACTTATTTTATTTTTAATATTATGGGGTTAAAGATCCCAGTTATCAGAAAAGCTGATAGTTCTCGTGAACCGTGTAGTTGTTTTCGGAACAATGTTACGTGAAAGTAACTACACAGCTTTCTCTATATTAACACAAACTATCGACAATTAAACCGATATATTTAGACGTACTGGATAAACATCTTGGACGAGAAGGAATGGACGATAGACGTTTATGGAACGGACATTAATCATTTACAACATATATGTAGAAAATCGAAGGCGTCGAACCTCTGAAAATTCTATGTCCATTTCGATAAAGACTTACTGTTTTATGTGAATTACAAAACATCAAAGCTATGGTATATTAACGAATTTAAAAAAAAAATTATAGAAACGAAAGGAAGTTAAAACTTGGAGCTATAGCTTCTGTCTAAAGCCTAGTGCTTCCAAAACACCTTAACCTTCTATGGACCCTTGTAACTTTGAAGCACAAGACAAATCTAAGCTTTGATTCTTTGAAGTTAATTTTTTAACTTTGCCACAAATTATAATTTAGCTCTTAAAAATGATGAAATTTTTTACAATCCAATGTTTCAAAACCAACTTTTATCATTTTCTAATGAACTATCGTGCAACTGGTTTTCAAATGCCACAGAAAATTATATATTTTAATTAAATTTAAATTTTTGAACTAATTTTCAATGATGACGAAGGATTTGAATTCAGATTCAATTAACTAGAAGTCCAAGCCTTTGACACTAACTGCATTGTACCCAGTAAAATACCCGGTTCAATGAAAACTAATAAGTCATTTCCTACATTATTAATTAAAGGTTGCACTTTGCTTTGATTCCCATATTTATAATATTTTGTATTTTTTTTTTATAAATATCGAGAATAGGGTATTAATTATAATAACAATGAGAAAATAGATATACGTAAAGTGTCGGTAGGATTAATGTTTACTCCGTACCCTCCATAGCTCTACTAATAAATTTGTACACTTAAGAAATCTAATATTAAACTATACTTTTTTCCGTATACTAGAAATAAAACTCGTGTTATCATTTTTATACGATAACCTAAATGGCGAAACGATGATACAAAGTGAATTATTCGTTAACCGTAAAGATAACGCTCGACCAGTTCAAATGGCTGTGACCGATAACACGAATCTGTCGCTCAATAAAATTACGAGCACGCAAGTTTTCCTAAAAAGAGAGATCCTTCATCGTAAATTTCAACAATGGACCTTCTGTTGCAATAGGAGCGGCTACTATTGTAACAATAAGTTTAAACAATTTTAACGTCCCGTCATTTCTCACGGTATGTCAGCAATGACGGAAGAGAGCGGATTGAGCAATCGGTCACGAAATTCGCAGGGTTGAGAAAGGTGTTTTGTTCCGACGAGAGGAGAAAATACGGTCGTAACAGGCGGAAAAGGTGTGTCCTTTTCTCGAGCTTGTGTCCGTTTTATTTCTCCAAGGATAATAAATCCTTGAGATGTAGAGAAACTAAACGTTAAACTCGAATAAATTAACAAGTCTTCTTTTGAAAAGTTACAAAAATAGAATTACTTGTGACAAGTTACAGAAATGAATTTACGTTGCTGCGTTGAATATTTCCTCCTTGTAGATAATTATTCCACGACTTTCGTTTTTTTTTGACTTTTTGTAAAAATTGTGCACAAAAACTAAATTCATTTTTATTCCATAACTGTCTTATTATTTACGTTAATTTATCCTTACTCGCTTGAAAAATACGAAATACGGTCGACCTAGAGAGCAACTTACTGTAAACTTTATTTATTAGTCTCCACAGCAATAGCTCACAATGTTCTATTTTAATATAGTCAAAATATATTTGCATGCACGATAATAACACTATTTTCATATGAGTCTATTTTTCTTCATTTCTTCCCCATCAACTCTCTTCCAAATTCCAAGTATCAAAATTAAAAAACCTATTTCTCTAAAAATATAGCTAACATCTAAAACAGGGGTGTCCAACCCGCGGTCCACCTTATATATTTTTCCGTACCGCGATATTATCATCAGTATCATTATTATTACATTATCTATGTTTACATATAAGAATAATAGTAAACATAATAATAATAACTCATTACTAGACTCCGGATGTTCATGCATTTATGACAAAATGAATACGGCTAAAATACACAAAACGAACATACCTAATATAAAAATATATCCGAAATATCCAAAGTATGGTATTCGTTGTAACATTTATCGAGTGCAACAAATCCCTAAATAGGTTCTCTTGTCTTAACTGCATTTGTTGAATTTGAAATTTGCATAAACATCCGGAGTCTACTCATTACATTTCAATTTTTCACTCCGAAAAAATGCCTATAGTGTGTCTAAATTTAATATGGGGATATATAATTTCATATGCGGCTCGCGGAATTATGATGCATTTCTAAAATGGCCCGCAAGATCATTTGGGTTGGCCACACCTGATCTAAAATATACCTATATCTGATATACCAATATCTAAATATGTGTATACCTAAACATATTCTAAATTAACAAATACCACAGCATACGAAAATACAAAGTGAAAGTTGACAAACAAATAACGATGATAAAAGCCAAAGGAAAAATCAGTTGCAAGGATCTCCATTGAAACTCAGTCCATGCACAATGTTTTCCCAAGTTATTTCTCCACTTGGCTAATAGACTGTCGAGGTAGTCAGGTGAGCCAAGAATCCACGCAAACCGCGATCGTTTTACACGAGGTATTCATTCAACGAATCGTTCATGACCATGCTTTGTGATCAACAGCCGATCGTCCCATGTCCGAGCCACCTAACCTACTTTAAGTCCTCGCTCTCTCTCGGCGTGACGTCACTGGCTCACCGTCCTCGGTAAGTTCATCGAGAGACCCCCGGATTCACTTTGGATATTCAAAACTTGCTCTGAGATCTCCTGCGATCCAAACAGGTCGAGGAAACGTGCCTGAAATGCACTTTCCCGAGCAGGCGCGTTTGCCCGGCTACGAATGACACCTTGACCTTCATGCGATTTCAGTACGCGTGACTATTTTTGGATGGTGGATTTTAAGATGGTACCGTTATGTCTGTGCTGTTAGAATCTCTGACGAATTGGAAGTAGGAGATTTTCTGATAGATATGTTTTATGACCTTGACTTTGTAGGATGTAATTAAAGCTGGAACTGTTGGTGTTCATTTTATTATATTTAAATGGACAAGTAGGTTGATAAGATATGATTAAGTCAGTGATTTATATGCTGTAAGATGGATGTAGAATATTTATTCTGTGGATACTTGGAGAATTTGTGGAAGAAATGAGGACTTTTGACACGACGAGTGATACGAAGGTCACCGGTAACGGTGGATGTTGAATACAATATTATTATGATATTATATATTATATTATAATATTTATGAATTTTCTGATACACTGCAAATTAAACTATGGGCATTGAAAAATTGAAGTTTTGTTGATTATATACGTATTTGCGTGTTTAACACTAGATTTATGGAGCCGATTTGGCTCATTCAAAATTTTATTACTATATATATAATATAATGGGTAGTTAATTTTTTAATAATAAACTTTTCATTTAAATTGGTTTGGAATTATTTCCTTTGCAAGAAACTTCAATTTTTTTGTATGAGTCAAATTGTCTCACTTTAGAAAAATAGGTATAATCAAAATCCGTAAATGTAGTGTTAAACTTTCTGCTTGGTAAAGATGTGATTGGTAACTAATTTATATCTGATAAGTATTGGTAGATGTGATAGATTTTGGGTTGATAGATTACTTTTGTAGTTTTAGAGTTTTACTTCTATTAGACGAACTGAATAAAGTCTGGGCCCTGTGCCCATTTTTTCTGGTGTAATTCTGATGCGTTACCGAGGCTCACATTATCATACGTTATGCAAGAACGGATAACTATGGCTCCTTCGAACAAATTCCAGTAATACAGGAGAAAGTTAATTCGCAAACCTGACCAAGTTTGTTCGTGTTTTTTAAATCGGTATTACACGATGCATGAGGTGTGCTGCAGTCGTTTATAAACCGTCCATCAATGAACTTCATTAAAATATTGTTAATAAGTGATTCAGTGTTTCATTCAATGATTTGAAAATGTGCTGAATGAATTTTAACAAAATTTAGTATGCATATAACACACCGAATGTTGAAAAAACTACTTTTAAATGCAAAACAAACTGAACTCCATTAAAATGATTTTTCATTCTATTTTTCGAAAAATTAAATTTCCTTTTAGGAGTTACGACTTAACACAATTTTCAATAATTTGATGACTTATTACAATTTCAAGTACACAAAGAAATAATACTTTGAAAATATTCAACGTATTCCTATATATCCTCATGTTTAATTTATCAAAATCTATTATAATTCCTCCGGTGTAAATAAATTGAAAAAAAAACTGAGTTGAAGCAGCAAAAGAAAGTAAAAAAATTTTGATGTAAAGGAGGGTACAAAATATCATAGAAATTAATTTATAAAAATCAATGACAATATAATTAATTCACGTAAAGTCTCAAAGCACTTTTGCTACATTGTGCAAGAGAAATTGATAATATGTGCCAAGTTCTATGAGCCTTTAATTACATAATATTCGAAAAATAAACTTTTCGCAACTAAACGTATTTGTCATAGTAAACACACGAGGTATTGCGCGATTTTTCGACTATGCAATGGTTAAACAGGGCGAAGCGAAGTTAACCATTTAATTTCGAGCCACGGACGAAGTATTCACGTGGAGTGCAAATTACTATACTCGATGTCGTGCATTGCGACATGCAAGAATTCAAACATCAATGTTTACTTACGTTTGCAACGTGTGATTTAAAAGAAGGGGTAAAAGTAACGAAATACTTGCAATTGCAAAATTAAAAGCTAACACTTTTGCACTCCTTCGGCGACATGCATTTGACACAAGTTTTTTTTTTAGAATTTGACAATGATTTTGTATCTTCACGTAGATATTCCTTAATTTATCCTTTCATTATTTCCTTAATATTATTTATATTATAAAGTCATGCAATGAATCAACCAGTATAAAATTACACAATTTTTTCATCAAACTGACCATTGTATCTCGTCTCATGTCGAGATTTTGTAATATTCATTGCAATTTACATTAGAAAAAGGTAAAGTAAACATCAAGTATATAACATAATAAGCAAGAAATGTAAACATAATTATGTAAGCAGTATAAGTCATTTTATCATGATGATAAGTAGCAACCTTTAAAGACTATAGCAAATTATTTATATTGAGAAAAATATAAGTTTCTAAAATACAAATTCAATCCAGTCTTTTCATAAATTAGTACCAGTATTTTTAAAACGCAAACCCTAAATTTCTCGATTCAGAATGAAAGTGATTTATACTACTTTCAAAATAAATGGTGAAAATAAAGGAACTACTACCTTTGTATAAATAAGGAAACGAAAAGTGACGAATCACAAGGTAAAGAATAGTAATTACCATTACTTTGAAAAGATGTAACATAATTACACTTAATAATCATCACGTAAGATACAAAGAATGAGGTACAGATATGAAAATGAGAGGTAGCGTACACCAAAAAACAATGCTATCCACAAACTAATATTGAATTGTCTCTAAAAGAAATGGTCTCATTAGAACCAATTTCAATAACGATAAATGTTAATGGTGTTAAAAGATAAGCACCTCGTATATCGTAATTGTCGAATAGTGGATCTATGTGAATTGTACCGCTGATAATAAATGGTGAGAAACTGAAAGTGATATCGTCAGTCGTCAAACTGTGGCAATACTCGAAAGTATTTACTTTTAGGAGACACAGTAAAGGCAAGGATGAAGGACTTTGGTTATAAACACCGCGCCTAACAATAAGTCCGAGTCACCTTACCGCTTCCTTTGTTGAAACTCCTGACGCGTTATACGTTTACTTTACAATTTCGATGGTTCTGTGTAACCGCCACTGAAAACCTTGATAGATTTCGTTACAAATAAGAAATCCTTTAACATTAAAACTACCAAAATTGGATCTACTATATTTCAATAAATAAATATTTTGCAAGAGAGTAATCGAGCGATGGAAAAAATAATAGATTTGGTCAATTGTGTTAGATATGGATCGATGAGTATATACCTATGGCTCTCCTACAGTTTTTGAGAACTTTTGGGAAGAATAGGAAACCAGTTGTATTAATTCGTTTGATAGCTGTAGTGTTAAGGCTTCTTTATATATTAGGGGTACCGAAAAGTAATTAAAAATTTTTTTTGCTGGCGAAAAACATTTATTTATTAAAGAAATTTTAAATACTAATAAACAAAAAAATTTCCAAAATTTTCTAACACTTTTCGCCAGTGTAAAGATAGTTGTTCGATTCCATTTTTAAAAAGGTCCTTCAATTTTTTGTTGAAAACTGTTTCCAATTATATTTTCACTTCTTTAAGTTTGATTACTTTTCGGTGCCCCTAATGTAACAATATAATCATCTATTTGGCCAACAAGAGGTACAAAGACAAAAGCTTAGGGGTTAAAATATCTAAAGAATAAATCACAAAATGTGCGGTTCTCAACGAAGGATCATCGCTAATCTCGTGCAAGTGCGCTGATAAGCCATTATAAACGCATCTGAATGAATGCATATATGAGTCCATAGTTTAGAAGAGGGTTACTCCAATTGGAATTAATGGATGAGCAAATCAGAACAACACTCAGACATTTACGAGTCAAGATTTATGAATAATAATAATGAAAATAAAGTAGCTAAATATGACTATCATATTTCATTAAGAAAGTAATTGCATATATTAAATTAAATGTTAAGCTATTTCTGTATCTATCTTGCTACTAGAATAAATATTGCTAATATTTTTGTAATTGCGGAAAACTATACTATATGTTTGTTACTGCAATAATTAATATATGTTGAAATTGTACTTTGTTAATATTAGTTTATAAATTGTTAATAAAAATTCAGTGGTATTAGCCTGTATTTTTTTATTCGATATTTCAAAGTACAATTTCAACACAATGCTTTTATGCGGAATTAACGAATTATGGCGAAATGAGTGTAAGTTTTACAATGTATGTGGCGCTACGTTTTGGAGTTGAAACAAACGAAAAACACTCTGCTAAACACCTTTAGAGTAACATAATACAGCGGTAATTGGTTAAAATAGCAAATAGTTAATGTTGAAGGTCAAGTGTAAGGTACGATATTACGCGAGAGAAACTTTTAAATGCCTAACTACTTCCACTCTATTATAAACAGAATGGTATCGGTCAATGCTTACAGGTCAGTAACGATGACCGACATTGAGAGTACAATGTTGCTTTATATCTATCTCAGGCAGTACGCTCCAAAACGGTCAATGACTCTTACATATTTTTCACTGATGTAATCGAAAGCAAAAAATCCTCTTAAATACTTCTTATATTCAAATATCCCCCTATTAAATACTGGTATTTCCATGTTCTCCATTTAAATCGACAAATCAAGCGTGAATTGAAATCGTCTACTCTTGATATTCAAAGCAATGCATTTAATTTCATGATTTGAATTCATGTTTAATTTGTCGACACGAATGAACATCCAGCAATGGACAGTAATCGTAAAAATTGTCTATTAATTTAACAACAAACATGGAATGGCTATAAATTACAATTTGAGTTGAGTTCACTTGAGATTATTAAATAATAAAGGAGATACTATTGCAAATAAACGCAAGTACTTACAAGTCTCGAAATCAGGAGATGTGGCTCGTGGCACATAAAGAGATACTTCGAAGTAGAGACTTTCGGAAGTAGGAGCACTGAGATGTAAACAACTTTTCACCTTCACCAATCGCTCTTACAGGTGTTAAATCAATTGTGCGACATCGTAGTATCCTCCCGGACGTTCTATCACGTTTTCTAGATCACCAGAGTCAAGACGAATTGCAGGTAGGTATATACAAGAGTACACGTGTTTACTATCACATTCACGGTTGGCGGAATGCCAATTCTCTTTGTTTTTTCGCGCACCCGCACCTTTAACCGAACGCGTTTCAACTTCGCGCTGTGACGGCTCGGCGTGTACTGACACTACGGCGGGACGCGTGCCGTAATATCGCGGGATTTGATTTCCGCTGTGCGCCGATTGGCTAGTCCGAGTTGGATCTAGCCAATCAGCGTTCGGAGCGATTCGAGTTCGAAACGGGAAAAGATGATTTTAGTTTGGGAAATAGGATTTGAGGTTTTCCTCATTAGAATTTTGGCAAGGATTTTTTAGTGACGTGATTGAGTTTTATTGACGTTATCATTATAATGATTATGGTTGATGATGTTCAATGGTGACAGCTTAGAATGAGTATTTTAATTCTTTGAAAATTTATATCGATAGTTTGTATATTTATTATAGTATATGTGTTACTTGGTAAAATTGTATTCTAAATTATACTTATTAAGGTAGTTGAATAGAATTGATGTAACTGGTTAATGAGGTCTTCTACTTGCATGAATTTAAAATTATATTTTACACGTCTTTTTTATAATACTTGCGACCTTTAGCGAGTTATAGTAACGGAGATTAATTTTTTTTATTCATTGGTAATTTCATTATTCCTTCTTCATAAATACTTTGTTTAGGCAAAAATAAAAGCTTATGTGTGTGTTTAACATGCTATTCAATTATATGTTTCTTAGGATTTAACTGATGATACTTCCGAATTTGTTACAGTATTCGATATTTAAATTGAAAATGTAAGTACTATTCAATATATAATTATCTTTTCCTTTATACTTTTTGGTCAAAGAAAGTATCCTTTTAATAAATAAACTTTAATTTCTGTAGAAATTATGAAACCAGCAAAACACATGTAGCATTCAACCTTAATCAATTATTTATAACTATTCTTAGAAGTTTCTCCAACAAGAATAAAAATTATTTGGAATGAAAATTAATTGAATGTATTCAACTTCGTATTATTAAGAATGGCGATGATAAAGTACTATATAAGGGCATATAGCGACAGTACTAATTTTTCCCCACTTTCTACGTAATACGAACTATCAATTTACCTTTCCTTATTAATCATAAAGACGTCACGTTCTAGTTAGACAATGTACTTTTCAGAGCAACCCAAGAAAGAAGTAGTAAACTCAATTGGTATTCCCTACATACGGCATGGCTTGTACTTTCCAGATTGATGACGACCAATGTCAATGATGAAATATTGAGTAAAGGCGGTTGTTAATAACACCGCAAAAAAATAAATTATTACAAAAAATTCATATAATACCCTTTAATTTTATTAATACCCGTGCGATTATTTCATTCAATTTAAACTTAAAGATGTTAAATTCAAGAAGCTGGATTTCAATTCAACTCTGATTTAAGATACTTTTATCCTTAAATTCTTTTAAATGACAGACATCAAGAAATTGGAAATTACCGGGCGATCTTGGAATTTTTAAGAGGTACTTCCCTTGGAATTTTTGCAATAATTTGTGAATGATTCATTCGCGAATTTATCCTCGTATTATACTCTTTATAGAGCACTGTCAATGTGCGGTTTCGTGGGCGAAAGAGTTAAGCCATAGAATTTCCTCTTACGTCTGACATTAGAGTAAAACTAATTGATACCGTTACAAGTTGTTTGAAGTGCGGCTTTACGATGTCAGTGATAGTTGAAGGTGTGAAGGCAAAATTTTAAGAAACATTACTTTTTATTTATGGATTTTTCTTTTTGCAAGAATTATTAGAAGCATAAAAACATCTTCCTAATTTCGTGTGATAAAATTCTCTATAACTACACAGCGATCTTCGTGTAATTCTAATGAATAATAATATTGCTTCTTCTTCGATAATTATAAAATCAAGTTGCTTCCAAAATTGATGAAAAAAATATACATATTACACGCATATATTTATATACACATAAAAAAGATATATTAAAAAAAATACTGACCTTATTAATCGAAACCAGCTATATATACTTTAATTCTAATGCTTCTTGCATAAAAAAATTCCACGACAAAAATTTAATATTGTTCCTACTTCTTCAGTGTTTCGCAATATCAAAAGACGAAATTTTGAAATTTCTAAAAAACAATATACTGTGTTATTTTTAAAAAATTGTGAGAGATAATGTAAAAAATAGGTGATAAATATCAGAAGGATAATAATATAAAAAAATACATAGTATATTATAATATTGTATTACCGAAGCTGTAAAAATAGTAACGATTGATCGAAGCATGTTATATAACTACGAAAAGTTATCCTAACTCACGCGTTAGATAAAAAATCAATTGCCAGTCATCGTCGCTTCGTTTTAACGGTGGAATTAAATTCACCGTTACAGTTTGCTCCGAGTTAACTGTCTCATAAACCTTTCTTCAGTGAGCTCAGTTTCATACTGACAGCACTAATATTCAATGGGGACTCTGTCTAATGCAGGTAGATAGTAGTTAATAATTAACTCTGCAACGTGGTATACAATATACGATAAATCTAGGCCAAGAATAAATAGTACAAAACAATCACACAAGGTTATTATATGTAGTCTTGTAGGATATTTTACATATGAATAAATGCTGAATGAATAAAATAAAAATGAGAGGCCATGTTGAATTATGATTGAATCCAAAAAATACTTGAGGATTATTTACAAAATTTAACAGTAACTTTAGTATGTTAACACAAACCGTAATAAGAATGGATACTCAGAAAATGTCATTCGATATTTTAAAATATTTTTATAATTTTTAAAAATTTTATAACATTCTTAAATTGTTCGTTCGTTAATGAAGTATTGTTTAGATGTCTTAATCAATTAAAATAATCGGTTTCATACCTAAGGATTTTATCCATCTTTATCCCTGAATATATGCAACCTACTTCTCATGCGAAATGTATTACTGCATACTTTGTGGCGTTTGTCTTTTACGTGTATAAAATATTGTAAAATCAAAGAGCATTGTATTCTAAATCTTATTTAAGGTGAAAAACTCGTTTTTTTTTTAAATACTAACAAAGTTATTAATACTAGTAAATATAAAATTGTCTCTTTAATGCCACACAGCTGGTTTTCATATTACTTGAATTACATTTCTCCAAAAACGAACAGCTTTCAGATTACAAGACATTTATCATGTTATTATTAAATAAAAAATCCCACAATTTGAATTGGATTAAGAATTATAAGAGAGTGGAATAAAAGATGTAGCTTCAATAAATATCCGTCTTGCACATGGCACATTATTAAACCTTGATTATTTTAAAACATTTTATACGTTTGATGAACTTATGCGAATGTTTAATAAATAACTAAAGCAGGTATTAGATTTAGATTGCAAATCTGTTAAAAATGGTGTAGAATAGATGTACTATCAACTAGTAATGAAGTTATCTGGTTTATCTCATATGATAAAGCAAAAATACTGAAATCTGCTTTGACGCAACGGATAATAAAACATTTGAAAAGATATTCGCTGATGATAAAATAGTAACGGAATTTTAAATATTTAAATATTAAGCAAGAAAAAAAGTAAAAGTGGAAATCTAATATTAATAACGAGAAAAAATTATGTATAGCGTAATTAACCAACAAAATATTAAAATGCATAACATTAAAAACATTACTATCACTATAAGTCTTGTTGAAATCATCAAAAACACTTGAAATTCAAAATTATTTTAATTATAATATAATAAACCAGTCAAATTTAATCCTTTTTAATTATTTTTAATAACATAAAGGCTATATAAATTAAATAGATTTAAATCCAACCTAACCAAGTGGTGGTCTTGCAGATACGACTATAAATTTTGTAATAAAACATGACAGAAAATTTCAACTCTTTATGTCTAACTTTAATAAGTATAAACGTATACGAAAACTGAAAAGAAAAGACTTTTCCTTGGATGTTTCCGGAAATACCAGCAGTCATTGTGCCTCGATCATATCGAACAGATTTTATAATAAAATGAAATCCGAAAGGTCGAAAGCAAGATTAAAGCAGCATACTGACATTTCAGTGAATCCGGTTTTAGATAAAATGAGATTTGACTGCTAGTGCTGATATTCGTGGTACGTCATCGTCAGTTTCGACTTATCGCTTGCCAGTATCACATAATACAATTAATATTTCAATTATTGCAGTATAACTTCTACATTGTATTCTAAATAAAAACTCGTTATTAACAATAGAACTGTTAAAAGATGGAATTGATGTTTCCACTGAATTTTTTTCTATAACTTGGATTGCATTCAATGGCTTACTCATATTTCAATTTTTACGTAATTGCAATTGAAAAAATAATCATAAAAAGTAATATTTATATTACAATGTACCACAGAATTTTTTGAGCCGCTACTTTTGATAGTGGTAGTAATTCAATTTGGAGGAAAGAATGATTAACTTAATTTTAACAAAGACATGTTTCTTCTGTCACATTTAAAATGTTAAAGTAAATAGAATAATCAAACGCAAAGCCTTAAATATCTTTATTCGAAAAGAAAATTACTTATATCGCTTTCGAAATAAACGGCTTATTTATCGATGCAAAAAATATAATCAAGAAACGAAGAAGCATCTGAACGAATTAATACACGTTTAGGTGAAAATAGAAGATCTCGTGCTAATTGCATATGTCGTAAATGATAGAGGTTTGAATAAAAAACGACAGGAATGCGAATGCATTTCTTTATGGAATCGTAAAACGCCTGTAATCAATCACCTTTTATGAGATCGAAATTAAAGCCTTCGCACGAGAAGCATATTAAAATTGAATAATTGGTCTTCGTTTATTATAATCTTCGTGTGCCATATCACGCGACATGATACAATAATGACGTAACATATAGTAGAATAATTAGGGCAAAAGGCAACTGTTTTCGTATCTATTTGGAATACAAATGATTATAATTTTATTCTTCAGCATAAAACAAATTTTAAAAAATTACTTCTCACATTTAATTATTTTTAATCGATAATAGTAAAAAGTCTAATTGTTCATCGATAAGCAGACATACTTAGCTGCAGAATGTTTTATAGTTTTTACATTTTCATTTGCAATTTATAAGAAGAAGTACGTAAAATTTGTATTTGTACATAATTCATTTTAATTGACAATAACAACGGTCAAGCAACTCGCCAATAAACATATAAAAAAAGTATACCAAACATTTTTTAAAATTTACGTTCTCGGTAGATTTCTATAGTTTTAACGTTCTCATAAATGCATGCAGTATTTTATTACTGTACTTTATCGCAATCCAAACCGTAATTCTCCCATAAAAAAATAAGACTCGGTCACCATTGTATTCAAAAGACAGCCTGACGTATTGAATCATGAAATTACAAGTTTATGCAACGAATTTTCGTAATTAGTAATTAGTAAAAAAAGTTAAACATTGAGTTTACTCATTAAAAATACGCACGAACGCTCTTACAATCTTTACGAGAGATAATCATCGTACAGATCAGTTTCCCCAAATTACACGCTTACGTGAAATACACTGTTCCCCTATTATTAACCGAATCTCGCTCTTTCTCCATAAAACTTCCCATAAATGAGAACGCAACAGGTTTTCGTAATCCAATCCTGTATTACAAACATCACCGTTATCGGCTGCAACGGCTATTGTCGATTTTTACTATTAGTGAAATATAATATCTAGACACCTGTTTGCTGTAATGAGAAAGCAGCGAGATTTTACGAACCCATCACCTTTCATTGCGTCACAATTATTATTATCGATTGCCATGCTTTACGGTGTAACCTTTGAGTTGACCATTCACGAATTTTTGGCATGCTCCATCAAAGAGGATGAAATCTTTAGATGGATATTCATATTATTTTTTGGAGAAGGTTTACGGCACAAGAATTGTTGAATTTATTATGGTAATTTCTTTCCACTTTTAACTCGACAGTGTGGAATTAATTCTTAATTTTCATGATATTATAATTGCAACTAAAATGATTTTTAGCTACCTGATTGTACTTGATTCATTTTTAATGGCTCTAATTTAAAGGTTCAATGTGTCTTTATATTTTTTTATTATATTTTTGCAAAATGCCTACTATTTTTTGAAAATATTAGATGTGTTGTATTTATCAGTTTTGAGGAGTTGTGGAATGTTTTTTAACATATATAACATTTGGTGCTGAGGGTTAATAGTGTCCGAGGATCTGTTTCTTGCCAATGCATTATCGAGTTTGTGGTTTAACAGATAATTTGTACATTTAAATGAGCTATCCTTGCAATTATTACTACCGCTAAGGATTCGAGCTATTATAATTGAGAAGTACGCTTTGAAACCCGTTTTTCCTTTGGTCGTAACACCAGATATATAAAATGTGAATATGCTTAAAATATATAAACTACGAATTTTGTCGAAGTTTGTAGCAAAATATTCTAGTAACAAACAGTGTCAATTTTTCTTAAAAATGATAACAACTCCAATTAACTTTAACACTAGATTTACGGAGTCAATTTGGCTCATTCCAAATTTAATTATTATATATAATATATTTGTTGGTTAATTTTTTAATAATAGATCTTTCATTTAAATTGATTTGGAACTATTTTCTTTGCAAGAAACTGCAATTTTCTTGTGTGAGTCGAATTGACTCACTTCAAAAAAATAAGTATATAAGCATCCGTAAATCTAGTGTTAAGGAATTTTTCTCTCTACCACGCAAACTTCACATGCGTTGCCTAAATGCTTCTGAATCTGTGATTGCAATGTTTACAAATTCTTTCGGACACTTAATACCATGAATTCAATATACTTAAAATTATTAAATAAATATGTTAGAAAAAACAGGCAAAGCAAGTACAAATACTTGGCAAAGAAATAACATTAGAAACAGGAATCATTTTGACCACCTTGATAAGTCTAGTGCTACAATTTTGACTTCAATTTTAATTAATATACTTTTATATCATTAAAAAATTTCAAAATCATTTAATTGTATTGCTCCTTTCTAATCAAACACGACAAGGTAACGTTAACTTAAATCGTTCAATAAAAAAAGAACTATATCGTTACAATGTAAAGTCTAAAGTAACTGCAACGCGCAAAAAAAAAGAATTTATTGCATCCCAGGATTATCTAATCAGGATATGCTTCATACACGAGGCCGACGAATACATTATACTTTATTTCGTAAGAACATACAAACTGTGCGAATACAAGGTGGTAGATTATAGTTCTCATTCTTCTGCGACCTTCGAAAATTCACGAAATTCGCGAAGATGTCGGGGAGTGATAAAACGTTCGAATCCTATGCCCAAATTAGTGAAAGTCCAAGACGAACTTGGTCTTTGATGAATTTAATGGCATATGGAATATAGGATAATGATCTCGCAAGACATTCTCACGTTTTGTAGCACGTTTGAATTTATTATTTTCGGATTTTAGAAGTTTTTTTAAAATTTCTTTGAGTTACTATTTAATTACTTTTTTTATCGTTTTATGCTCTTTACTTGGTATATTAAAATTGTGAATAGATGTAATAAATAACTTCTTTGACATGGTTGATTTACATTATTATCGGAAATTCTGAGATTGGATTTTTTGAACTTTCTGGAAGATTAAAAATTTTACAGAATTAGTTACTGACGCTATTCACGCCGTTATTATTATTTTATTTTCTTTGCTCTTCTATTCCTATCGTTTCATGCGTGTAGATATTTTTTTTAAATTTAGTTTCATTTGAACATTTGCGTTTATTTAAATAGCTTCACCTGCAATATTATAATTAGTTTTGATCGATACATTACTGTTCTATACTTCTCCGAGACGAGCATAGCCAAATAAGTTGGAAACAGTAAAACAGAAAAATGGAAAAACTTCTGTCTCTGATATTTAGTGAAACGAGAAGCGGAATATTGCCTAAATATAAATCGCAAGTGCAAAAAAATGTACGCGTTTCTGTTTAATGACTTTATTAAAATGTAAGCCTTTATACTTGAATCTTTAGACACATCATTTTTCTTCTCGTGAATTCTATCACAGTTAATTTAAAAATCGTAAGAATTTCATTATAAATATGTATATGAACAATGCGATAGTTATTTATATCGCATTATTCGATTTATAAGGTGGTATCCGATTCGTATAAGAGAAGCGTTACGATATTATCGCCTTGATTGTAATACACAGAATTAATTGTATTGTGAATGCGAAACGATTACCTAATGTTTTCTAAGTTTTCATACATGATGCATGAAGATCATTTAAAAACGTCCGTCTTCGTTGACGTAGGATTTCTCTGGAAATAAGAACTCTGAACGAAAATTTCAACAATAGAATATACCCTAAAATTATTAATCTCGACAGAAGCAAAACTCTAAAAATTTCCTCACCTCTTGTTATCAATATTCAAACAATATAAACTTCAACCCAACACATTGAAATTAACAAAATTAATTAAAAGTCTAAACCTAAAGCACACTAAATACCAACAACTCTAAACAACCAGAACATCAATTAGCATCGCACTGTAAAATTACTTTCTGCAAACTGTCTTTTTACAAACAATCACATTCCACACCTTTCATAATCTTACTACTAAAATAACTTATGTCACACATTTCTCCATTTTTACTCCATGTAGCTTGCAGGTAACCCCCGAGCTCCTCGTCAACGATGTCCTAACGAGTTAAAAATTCAAATGACCAATTTGGATAAAATTGCAATAGTAATTATACCAGTCTAAGATTACAGTGAGAAGTTTCTCTCTCACGTTAAAAAATAGTCGACCTTCTGTGCTCTCGTCTCTCGTAGTTCACAGGCAAGGTCGATGTCGTAATATAGCGACGTGACCTCGTGCGATTGCCAGCCAGATCCTTTTCGTAGCCAGTCAAATTATCGACGCAAATGTTATTCCGAACAGTCCCTTTCAAATATGTGGAATGGAAGGTGGAGACGGAAGAAACAGGACTGGAATCACCATAAGCAAGGAGGTGGCGCAGGAGGAGAAAGCATTTTTCTACGAACGCACATAGAGGATCACCAGGTTTCATTAACCCTCTACTGTCCAAATGATTTTATTAATTTTTGTAATAACTCAAATAAAATTAATTTCACAACATTTTCTATGTTTTCTATTTTCTTTGTTCTATGTACTATTAGGGGTACCGAAAAGTAATCAAAATTTGAGAAGTGAAAATGTAATTGGAAACGTTACTCTACAAAAAATCGAAGGACTTTTGTAAAAGGGGAATCGAACAACTACCTTTACGCTGAAAAAAAGTATTTGAAAATCATGGAAATTATTTTATCGATTAGTATGTAAGATTTCTTTAATAAATAAATGTTTTTCGCTAGCTAAAAGAAATTTTGATTACTTTTCGGTACCCATAATATAATTCATCATTGGTTATTAATTGTCTTTTAAGTGATATCAATGACTATAAATACAGAGGCATATTTTGGTGATATTGCAAAATCAATATGAAATAAGGTAGGCGATATTAATTTGTCAGAAAATAAAATCAAATGAAAACCGAGGTCAAGTAAATCTCGACATAGAATTACAATAGGTTGACATTTTTGAGTATCGACTCAATTGAAAATACTTAATTGATTTAACAGTAGATCTACAGCAGCCGTCAAATTGACGGGTTCCCACATTTTAAAAAATATTTCGGAAATTTATAAAGAAGAAGTATAGCAGATATGTCACGAGTATGTTATAATAAACAACTTAATTAATTGATCGGATTTTTTTCCTCTCAATCCATTTTTTTCAAAGTACTTATTTAATATATTTAAATACACCAAATTTAGCGGCCGCAAATTCTAGTGTTAACACTAAATCTAATAAGGTGATCAAAATGACTCGTTCCTTATTTTTTTCTACGCCCATTTTAAATTTACAGAAGAGCCACAGAGTAGATATTGTACGTCTATCTTATAAAATATAAATTATTAATATTAGTCATCTATTTCACCTTTCGATTCCTCATTTTCTAAAGTGTTTACTTAATGAATTGAAATATGATAGATTTAACGCCGGTAGTTCTAGTATTAACACTAGAACTACCAAACCAGTCAAAATTACTGGTACACAATTTTTTTAAAAATTCTCCAAGTTTCTATAAGAGTCATAGAATAAATATTCTACGTCTATATAAAAAAACATAAATCACCCAATCGATCAAATTTTCCGTCGCAAGATTCCCCCCTTTTCAAAGTATTTATTTAATCTATTAAAATATGTTGGATTTGACACCGGTAGTTCTAGTATAAAGTCATTGGAAACAGAAATCGTAGCCTGTTCTCTGTAAATTTCATACTCAAAAATGATAAAGTAGTATCAGCATTGAGATACTCTCGAGAAAGATAGGATTCTCGAGATACTTGTCGATCGTTGCCTCCCACCGTAAGACAGCAACAGAGCGCATTTCCTGACAATTTTCTTCGTCTGGAGATGCACGCGATTTCACGGCATGTGCCTCTTTCATCATTTGCGATCTTGTTCGAGGCTCGGAGGCCAAGCGCGATTTATGCATTATTGCAACGCGCACTTCGACGTTAATGCAATGTCATAACATCTTCGACATCTGTCGATACATGATTTGTATGAATAATTTCACTATTTACACAGTGGAAATGCCATTACAATTTGATGATAAGTGGATGGAAGAATTTAAATACGTATTCATTTCAAACGTTGAGTGTGTGAAAGCAGTTTTAGATTTGATGTAATGTCGCATGAGGGAAACCTGTTTGTTTGGTGAATTTAACGATCAACTTTTGATTAAGGTTGATTCATGGATTTAATTATAAGATGACGATTTATTAAACTCTGCACGTTATCATTAGTGGATTTATTGGGTTTAATTACCCTTTAGAATCATTGACATTCATCTTCACACGTTAATAACGGATGAGGACTGCTAATGTCATTATGCTCATTAAAAACATAATATACAACATAGGTATGTTATTTTTAGTAAAATTTTCATTTTAATAATATAATGCCTAAAGCAAAGGTGTAATAGTCATTTCGTTTCCCTTTAACATTCTTACTTTTAAAATTATTCATACCTTTATTTACAGTTAAATAATTCAAATTCACGAAACAAAGAAAATTCAAAGAATGGACCATAAAGAACAATGTCTTCTACGATTTTATGAAAAATCAGAAACATAAAATTCTCTTCGAAAGGTAATAAAAACTATTGCATTTTATTGCCTATCTGCACAATCGATATGCAACACACTGAACAAAAACTCACTCTTAAGTAACTTCCCGCCATTTCGGGTGTGAACACCCATGTTTTATTCAACGAATCACTTTGCATCTTCGTTCCATTGCAAATACATTCTCTACACCGTACATTGAAACATCCTCTATAATTCTATAAATTCAAATTATCTAATGTGATCCAGTATCCTTATCTCTAACGTATCAAGCAATTGTATAAAAAAAAAAGAAATTCTGTCAATTAAGATCGTCACCTGTAACCATGGGCAAACGATGACAGAGACACGATTATACAACCGATCGATTTAGGCAGCGTGAAAATGTCAAGCCGGCAAATAAATTTCGGCAGAGGATCCTCTCGTCTTCTATATGCCTGGAGGAGAGGATGAATGATCATTTATCTCTCTCGATGCCTCGTTTTTCAGTAGCCTCTCATCCTTTTCGTATGGCTCCCCAAAAGGGGAAAGTGGGGCCCGTGGTTTCGTATAAAAGCGCATTCCTATCCGATACTAATCACACTCGAAATCTCTCAGCTTCCTCCATTGGAATTCACTGATATCTTCGCGCTCTTCAAAATGAAATTCCTCGTGAGTTATCACCATTTACGTATAACATTGTAACAACGTCATGGTTTCTATTGGTGACAGTAATTAGTGTATCAAAAAGGAAGTAAGAATATTGTTGCACATTATCAGCAGATTGCGGGAAATTGTGTTAATTTGAAATTATATTTTTAATTACCAATTACGTGTATTCGCGGACTTTTGAATTGTGCTTTTGTTTTTTGCTGACCCTGAGTTCGCCCAATTGTTACTGATTGTTGTTGAGTTCTCATTTTTATCGACATTGTGGATATTTTACAATTATGAGTTTCGTTTTTTAAGTGATATTTTATTGTCTTTGATTTTATTTTCTTTGTTTGGTGAAGTCTACTAATCAATTTTTCATTTTTTTTGTATGTTGAGATTGGAACTACATTGTTGCAATGTTTATTTGAGTTAAATCGATTAATCATTAGTGTAATTACAAAATAGGAATTTTAATTCATCTACACTCGTCACAGCTTTCTGTTACGTTTAATGTTTTACTATTACATTTCGATTTTGACATTTGACAATGACTTTACATTCTTTAAGTAAATATTTCGAAGTATGTCTAATTATTTCTGTCATTAAATAAAAATGACTTATTAACAGTAAATCATTTTTCATAAACAATTGTTCTCTGAAGTATTAACACTTTAATCACCAACTCAGCCAAAACGACTAGTACATAATTTTTTCCAAAAATTCTCTGACTTCATAGAAAAGTCATAAACTATATATTCTACATCCATTTTCAAATTAATAATCTTTTCTGCCTCCTAATTTCCCTTTTTTAAGAATAATAATTCAATTTATTTAGATAGAACAAATTTAACCCCTCGCCCTACGATTTCTTTTCTAACATGGCATGCAATGGTTTCAAATTAATTCCTGAAATCAAAAGCAATTTTTGATTAATTTCAATTACACAGTGTTTAAAAGACTTCAAAATTTCCTATTTCATTTTTCTCGCCACGAGTGTCACACGTTATTTTAAGTTAAGGAATTAACACAAATACTTAACGCCAATATTTAAATATTCAGTGTGTCAAAATATTCATAAATATTGCAATTTAAATATTACATGTTGGTTCGTGGTGATTAGGTGATTTGGATTCTTAATTATGAGAGTTCAGACTTGAAATTGGGGATTCAGACTCAGTAGGTATATTTTTGAAATTTTATTTGAGGTAAATAAATAGAGACTTTTAGTCATGAAAGAAGATGATGGAATTTAGTATTGGCAAACACTTTGAAGATGTGAGGACACAGATTGTTAACGTATAGAAAATTGGGGGCGAAGTGAAATTAAAACAGCTAAGGGGTTAACACCAGTAGTTTTAGTGTCAACAAATACATCACAATCCCAGTATTTCCAAGCCCATCTTAGTCGGTCTACGACATGATAAAAACAGCAAATAAATCCTAAAAATAGAAAACAACGATAATAATAAGAAACGTAATTACAAAATCTTAATGCAAATCTCTCTCATTCCAGATTGTCTCCTTAGCCCTTGTGGCCGTCGTAGCTGCCCAGAGGGAATCAAGAATCGTCAAGCAAGCCCAAGACATTTCTCCCGATGGCACTTACACGTTCTCCTATGAAACCGACAATGGAATCGTCCACTCTGAAACCGGCAACCTCCAATCTCTCGATGCTAAGAGTCCACCTGTTGTAGTCGCCAATGGACAATACCAGTACACTGCACCTGATGGCACTCCAATTGCTGTAAACTATGTTGCTGACCATTATGGTTTCCGTCCCGTTGGAGAACACATTCACCCCATTCCTCCCCTAATCCAGAAGGCTCTCGACTACATCGCGGCTAACCCACCCCACGTTGAACGTGAACACAAGTAAATGTGTGCCTTTATACGACAACTGTCCCCCACCCCTGAAATTTCACGATGTGTAGATATGATATTCGTTAATATAAATGTTTCTTAAAAAACAACAATGCAGTTTTATTTTCTGATTCCTACATTGGCGGGGGAATATTTGGGGAGGGTTGTGTGATATTTTGTGATATTGGGGAACATTTAATTTGTGTTGGTAGATGGTTGATTAATTAATGGGAAAAAGAATTTATAAACTATTTATCAGCACAAAAAAAAGCTTTCTTAAATGTCACAATTAAATTCCTTTTCCTATTAATTAAAATTTGAATGTTTAATTGTTATTTGGAGTTGTTTTGCGAAGATTTTGGATTTTGTGATACTCTGATGTTATATGAAATATAGTATTAACATTAATTGTAGAGATATTTGATGAATATCTTACTATTATCCTAGCAAAGTTTCTGGCTGGTTGAAATTTAAATGTTTGAATTAGAAATTCGCTAAGTGAATGTAATAAGAAATATAATCTATGAATTAATTTTAATGATTGCAGATTGAGTCGATGTGATTCAAGATGAGTCTAAAAGTTTTAATAGCTCAACTACAAACAGTTTAGCATTTTATCGAAAATATTTAACCTTTCGCATTCCAAGAGATCGTAGGTGTGGCTTAACGCTCTTTTTTTTTACATGTTCATCTTCAAAATGTCAAATCTTTAGCAACGCAATTTCTAGCTCATTTTCCAAACCTTCTACATCAACTTTTCGAATTCACAAAAATACTTAAAATAATACTAACATTCCCAAATAATCATAACAATTGTATGAATAAAAAGGTAAGATCGGAAATTTTCGTTTCGATATAAAAGATCTCGATAATCTCATGTAAAATCGATTACGAAATTTTAATCACTTATTTACACATACATTTATAAATTAATTGCGCCGTAAGACATAAAATACCTCGCAAAGGAAGAAGATAATTCTTTAAAAAAAAGAGAAAAAATTACCAGAGACATTGAATCACATCGGCACGCCTCTCTTAATTCAGGTTCCTCATTAAAAAATACCGTGGAATCCCAATTCGTAAGATATCGCGAATTTCGTCTCGATTCGATGAAATTATGACACGCAAATATGCCTCGATGCCAGAAATGGCCACGGTGTTAGTAAATAGTTACGCAACTTAACACACCTGCGTGTAGCAATTCGGGGATTTCATGGACGTAAAAATCGGAGTTTCTATTTGAGAAGAAACGGCACGACATTGCGTCGAGGTGAAAGATGCACTCTCCCTAGTGATTACGACATCTTTGGGAAGAGTTCCTTGAAATTGGAATAACAAAGAAGGTCTGCATGTTGGGCACATTCTGACGAATGGTGGAAATTGCGTTATTTGACGATTAACCTCGCGACCTTTGACCTTGCCCCATCGTCACTACTTCTGTAATTAAATTCATTACTTGCGTTGGTATCTTTTTTATTTTTAACTTCATTAACTTCTATGCGGAATGTCTTAACGTATTTGACTGTGAAGTATTGCAAGATAATTTACAGAATCCGCCAATGGTGTATTTGCGAGTGTAAAAAAAATATTAAAACAATTTTTGGCAACTATTTGAAGAATATCATTAATGCTTTTCGAATGAAACATTACTGAATGATGAATCATTTAAATTAGAATGTCACTAAAATTATGAACGAAACTTTTCACTCATAAATAAGAAGACTTGCATTGGAAAATGAAATTATCGCAACTAATTTCGTTTGTAAAATAATAGTTCATCTAAATATCTTAAGAGGATCATCCCTTATCGAAACTTCTGGAATCATGGCAGCAGCTAAAAATATATGAGTGCCTTTCGAAATGTGTAAAATCAACTAAAATCGTTATTTTTGCTTACAAAAATTCCAATAAACTACCAAAGTTTCAATAAACATGTAACAAAAATTCCAAGACTGTACATTTTTTTAATTCGTCAAAAAAAAATTCCCAAAGGAATGGAACAAAATAGCTGTCACATGGGATGACCCTCTTAAATGTATATAGAAAAAAAAACACTGTAAATGTTTTGTTTAACATTAAAACTACCACAGAGGATTCAATGTACCCCTCTTCAACGTAAATTTGCCTTTAAGAAAAACTGTCGGTACGTTCAGTATTAAATTATTATTCTTATGAACATTTCATAAACTTTCACAGAATATTCTGTCGTTTTATACACCAATAATACAAAACAAAGCTCTGAACATAGTTAAAATCTAAAAATGAAAATCTAAGGTAGGGAATGCCGAAGAGTTCGGATGCAAGTAGCAAGTTACTGAAGTAATCTATGATTAGATACATGGATACCGTAACAGTCCTAATTGTAAGATTCGCATGGAAAAGTTTACCACGTTAATTTCCACGCTGTCGGGATTTCCTCGCATCGGCTTGCCATCGTGATTTGCCGAGTTGATATCGAGTAAACTTGAGAAATGTCTGGGATGTGTCGGTGACTTATGTACGGGTTGTGTTAAATCTCAACGGTGCACGGCATGTTTTAACGCCTGACGCGTTGAAAAGGGTAATTAGTTTGTGTTTATTGTGCTAAAGGACAGCGATTTCTTATATCGAAGTGAAAGTTCTGCACAGGTTAACCCGTTCGCATCGTTTGTGTAAAAATATATGTGCAATTTTCGGGGCGACTATTATCAGACTTTAACTGGAAACAAAGCCACCGAAATTATTTAACGCGTTGAACGCCACCGATATTTCTCTAGTTTCATAATTTCTACTGAAGTGACACTTTTTCTACCAAATTCTCATCCTTGTAAAACAGAAACTTCAACCCCTTGCCTTACAATTATGTGTGGAACACGTGACGCTATAAATAGAATAGAACATTTTTAAGTTGTCCAAAAACTGTTAAATTGAAAATATTAGTAGGTCAAAAGATTTTGAAATTAGTGCTATGCTATTAATATTGGATTATTATTGGAAATCAGTGATAGATTATTATTCCACCAATTAATTCTGAGTTACTGCACGTTCGGTCACACAAGAAATCCTAAGGCAAGGGGTTAAAGACACAGACAGATAAATATTCAGCACATCTCTATCTTTTTAACGCCAATATTTAAATATTCAATATTTCCGAATGTTCATAAATATTGCAATTTGAAAGTTACATGAAATTTCATTGAATTCAATAGCGCCGGTCATCGATGACCCTCGCAGTAACCTATCAATCACCTCAAAACCAACTCCTTTTGCAAATGAATTAAAACCTTGAATAATTGTCACCATCAACATTGAAAATTTCCATCAAAATTCTAATCAGCCAGTTAATTTTTCTCTTAGATATTGAATGGTCATTTCCCATCGTGAGACCCTCGATAAACGCACAAAGAGGACACGCAAAGAGGCACACGGATGTGAACGCACAAAGGGGTGTGCCATTGTTTCCAAAGTGAGAAGCAGAAAAGATGTGACCTTATATTAACGTTTTGAAGTAACAAACGAAGACGAGACGCGAGATACGAGGGCGGATTACAACGGTTTGCTCTTCTTCTTAGGCAACCCTGCATGGCATAACTAAGAGGTCATATCTCGCCTCAGCCCGAGATTTGTGGTTTCCCGACCCACCCATCTTGATTCGATAAACAATGCAGACCATCGATTCCGACCTCCTTGTCGATGGATTTCTTTCCCTTGATTTTTTTAATCGAAACCTTTCGTAATTTCACCTCGAGGCGAGAAAAGAGCGAACGATGTTCTTCGACTGCGAAAAAGTTCTTCAATGAACGATTACGTTTCTGTCTTCGATTATTGCTACAATGTTGAAGGATGACTTTTTAAAAGGAGATTTTTATTATTTATGATATTTCGCGTGTAATCGTCATGCGATTATAATGAAAGGATTGCACAATGGGGAAGAATTATTTATTGGAGGAAGAAAAGGGTAATTGCGACTCGTTATGAATGTTCTGGAAATTAATTGTAACCTGATGTCGAGCTGAACTAATATCGTGAATGTCATGAGCGAAACCAACGAGAGCAGAGAGGAATATGAAGATGGGAAGGGAATGTCGAGAACGTGGTAAGATGAAATTGGGTTGAAATAATTTTGTGAGAATAGACGAAGGGAGGAAATTAAATGAATTAATTGTATATGTGGGAGTAAGTTTTAGTTTTTTTCGAACACTTAAACATTATATGCTCCTGAGGTCAATTTCCGTCTCCAAATACTATGTAGTGTTTAATTTCTTTTTAAATTTGTTGCAAGGACGATTAATTAAAGCGTAATTGGAAAGGGGGTGAAATGTAAAATGGTTTGGTGTAACTATTCTTGAAAAGCGTATGAGGATTAAAAGTATCTCAAAATGTTTCTTAAAATTTTTTAAATACAGAGTACTTGTCAGTGATCCAAACGGTATATAACAAACTGTGCTCAGATTAAAAAATGTTGCGTTTTAACATTAGAACTGCCAAGCAAGTCAAAATGACTGGTTCCGAATTTTTTCCAAAAATTCTCCAAGTTTATAAGAGAGTCATAGAGCAGATATTCTGCGTTGATCTAATAAATCATTGATTACTGAATCACTCATGTTTTGCATCTCTTGACTTCTTTTTTTCCAATGTACTTATTTAATATATTGAATTATAATAGATTTAACACCGGTAGTTCTAGTGTTAAATAACATATGTAGAAATGAAAATGTACTTTAAATTATCTGCCAATTTCACCTTCTAGATTAATCGTAGATCAAAATAAATAAGATTAAATCCGACGTTATTAATTTTCCTTTATAAGAAAATCTTATGTTCAAAGCCTTAAAGAATTTTCAAGCTCGATACGGTTAGTTTATTATGTCAATTGGAAAAGGAAATAAACTATGAAAGATTCTATAAGTTTAACACTAATGTGAAAGTTGATCTTCTCTGCGAATAGGTCATTCTTAAATTTTGAAATGATACTTTCTAAGTTATATATTTTTAAATCCTCACAAATTCTTTTATCATGCTCCTTGAACCAGCTGCTCCTTCACGTAAATTAACACCTATGTGAAAGTTGTTCTTTGAATAAATCATTTTCAAATTTTAAAATGATACTTTCTAATTTATGTATTTTAACTTTAAACGAAACGTTTTTGATATTGCTTGACAATCTGCTCTTCTAAGATAGTAAATCACGGTAGTAATTGTAAATAATGACTTATGACATGCTTTTTTTAAATCACTCCTATTGCTAATTAAGAATTAAGAATGTCAAGAAATACCGAGCCAAAAAGTGTTAGTTTTACGTTGTATGCTTAGACACGAAAAATAGTCCTACTTCGCTATTTTTCACATTTAATTACAGCAAAAGGGAATGCAATTAAATAACTTCCTTACAAACATGAAGAAGCTAAAAAATTTTAAAAGATTAAACGCGTTTTTGTCTTACTTCTTATTGTTAGTCCTCTTCAATTTTTGTGGCATTAGTTATACCGTTAATTTTTTTGTACTACATATTAATATTCTATTATAAATACTCACAATTTAAAAATACCAATCATAAAACTTAGTAAATACTAATTCAATAAATAAGTATCTTGACAGATCCTCAAACATTCTAATTTGGATAATCCTTCAACAACATCTCTTTTACCAATTACATCAGACTACATTCAAATGATACTTTACAAATTACATATCATTAAATCCTGAAACGTTTAATTTTCATGATTACTGCAATCGACCAAATGAAGCACGAAACACTCGATAAAATTAATTTACACCATGCAAAAGCTGCTCTTCCACGTGAAACGAGAAAAGCGAAGACTCGGAGGTATGTAAGCATAAATACCCGCCGAGGATGCGCAATCGTTTCAGGTGAAAGAGAAAAAAGACTATCTTAATGGCGTTTTCAGGCAGCCAGAGAAGACGAATGCAGATCCGAGGGCGGATTACCTCGCTCTTCTTGGGTAACCCCGCACAACTGGCATAACTGGGAGGTTATTCCATGTTCTACCATGAGATCTGCGACTCCTTTGTTGACCCGCCCCGTTCCACACTCATCAGCACAGTAGACAACGTACAATCTATAACAACCGGGCTTAATAGCAATTTTGACAGTGAAAATACTTCATCCTACATTTCACGGAATTTTAGAAAAAATCATGATTTTTCAATCGATGTTTAAAATCAATTTTTTTTCCATCTACCCTCTTATTCTTTGGGTTTATTTTCCGATTTCTGTAAATGATTAACACTAGAACTACCAAACCAGTCAAAATGACTGGTACACAATTTTTTCCAAAAATTCTCCAAGTTATATAAGAGTGATAGAATAAATATTCTACGTCTATATCGATAAATGTGAATCACCCAATCGATCAAATTTTTCGGCCGCTCAATTCCCCCTTTTTCAAAGTACTTATTTAATTGATTAAAATATGTTAATTTGACGCCGGTATTTCTAGTGTTAATGAGCACTGGCTTGTTCAGAAAAAGTGAGAAGAATATTTGTCTTATTGGAACTATAACAAAACTTGGATTATCTCACTGAAGAACCACACTATATTTTACACTTTACATAGTAATAAAACCAATATCTAATGACACCATATCATCTACCATGTCTAATAGAAGTCACGCTTTTAATTGCACTTTGAAAAGTTCGACTGTTCTAACTAAAACTTGCTCTTTCCATATCTTCCGGTAGCAAGCGTGTTCATCATCTTCTGTTTCGTCGTTAAAAACCCATAAAATCAACTAAATACCAACCACCTTCACCATGTGTTTCGTGAAAGTCTCGCAAATATGACGTGGCCAATTGAGAATAAAAGTACGACTATGCCATAACAACGAATTCTATCCACGGCATTATTGCAGTCGACTGTACGCAATAAAATCTCCATCTCTCATGGGAAGAGCAGTTTTTAATGTCAAGGCGCCGCCTTTTGTTGCGGCTCTCTCGTCGTAACACCTTCCAGTGCTAAGTCCAGGCCAAAGTTCCAGGTATTCTAACACGTGCGCTTTGTAATCCCGTTGCAAATGTAACGTTATCGAATTGCACGTGACACGTAGATCTTCGAAACCCACTTGCTGGGCGCGAAAGGTCGGAATCATAATCGCACATCTCGAACTTTATGGACGTCCCATCCGAACGCCCGCGCGATTAGAGAAATAATTTAGAGGACACGGAATATACTGCGAGACTACGATCATAATCTGAGATAATTAATTAGAAGTCTATGGATTATGAGAGAAGATGATGGTAGGTTGGAACGCGAGATGATTCGAAGAATGGGGAACATAGATTGTTGGGTAGTTTTGTGGAGTTGAAAAATATTTATTGGTTGAGGGTGACTCGGTAATATGGATTCATATATGAGAGTTCAGAGTTGAAAGTGTGGAATTAGACTTAATAAGTACAATTTTGATATTTACTTTGAGATAAATAGAGAATTTTAGCTCATGAGAGAAGATTGTGGCAGGTAATATTGGAAGATTGTTTGGTACTTTTATTCTGTTGGTTTGTGGTGATTTGGATTCTTGTATAAGAGTTCAGAGTTGAAATTGAGGATTTAAACTTAATAGATACAATTTTGAAATTTTATTTGAGATAAATAGAGACTTTTGGCTTATGAGAGAAGATCGTGGCAGGTAGTGTTGAAAGATTGTTGGGTACTTTTATTCAGTTAGAAGATATTTGTTGGTTAATGGTGGTTAAGTGATTTGGATTCTTATATAAGAGTTCAGAGTTGAAATTGAGGTTTTAGACTTAATAGATACAATTTTAAAATTTTATTTGAGATAAATAGAGACTTTTGGCTCATGTGAGGGGATGATGGCAGGTATGGTTGACAGATTGTTGGGTACCTTTATTCAGTTAGAAGATATTTTTTGGTTAATGGTGATTAAGTGATTTGGATTCCTAAATATGAGAGGTCAGAGTTGAAATTGGAGATTCAGACTTAATAGGTATACTTTTGAAATTTTATTTGAGATTAATAAATAGAGACTTTCAACTCATGAGAGAAAATTATGGCACGTAGTATTGGGAGATACTTCGAAAATTGGAGAATTTTCGAGTTGAGATATACAAAATTGAGGGCGAAGTAAAATTAAAAAAAGAAATCAAGACTTGAGAAGTAGGGGAGGGTGGGGCAAAGTGGGCCCCTTAAAATTTTGGAACCCAAAAGAATAAAGATATGACTATTTTTTGCTGAAGGGGTCCACTTTGCCCCCCCCCCCCTATAACGAATAAAAAAAAATAAAGATATGACTATTTTTTGCTGAAGGGGCCCACTTTGCCCCACCCTCCCCTATACGAGAAGATTTTGAACCGGCACACAGTGGAACGAAATGGGTAATCTAGGTGGAAAAAAATCAAGTCTGGGATTTGAATTTTAATAATCTTATCTTAATCTAGAATGTTTGCTGAGACCAGTGATAGCAATATTAATTGATTTTGCAATCATCTAAATGTAAAAATCAGCGCTTAAAAACATCAAATTTCAACAGCGCGAAAACGTACAAATACTTCTCTGAAAAGAAGATACTGTTAGAGGCATTAAGAATTTTGCGAGACTTTTTATTTTTTGTACAGTTTATCACTGTTAGTTAACCTTGGAATGTCCGTAAACGATTTTCGGAAAATTAATTTTTAAACAATTTGTGGAACTTTCGTTAGACGCATGTTTTTCGGAGAAATTAGCAAACTTTACCAGAGAAAAACTTATAATGTATATCAAAATATTACCTCGAAATTTTGAGAGTATTTAGTTTAAACCTTGTAGAAGCAGCTCCTGCAAAAAAAGTCTGCGCTTTCTGCTGCCTTTTGTTGTTATTCTTTTCTAAAGTTTATGACATAGTACGGCTTTCGACTCCCTGCGGAGCACGCGGTCACAAAAGGACCAGATGTCTATAACTATCAAATAACGAAATGTATATCTTTGAAACTCCGTCTATATATTCTTTAGATTGTATAGAAGTAATTAGTGGAAAAATTTCATGGATCCACTTGCGCCCTTTTTAGTTTTACCTGCTTAAAGGTAGGGATGCGATTCGGCAGTCTCATATCACCGGGGCGCGCGGTCTCATTAAACAATGAATTACTGACAAATAACGAAATGTATATCTTTGAAACTCTGTCTATATATTTTTTAGGTTGTGTAGAAGTAATTAGTCGAAAAATTTCATGGATCCACTTGCGCCCTTTTTAGTTTTACCTGCTTAAAGGTAGGGATGCGATTCGACCGTCTAATATCACCGGGGCGCGCGGTCTCATTAAACAATGAATTACTGACAAATAACGAAATGTATATCTTTGAAACTCTGTCTATATATTCTTTAGGTTGTGTAGAAGTAATTAGTCGAAAAATTTCATGGATCCACTTGCGCCCTTTTTAGTTTTACCTGCTTAAAGGTAGGGATGCGATTCGACCGTCTAATATCACCGGGGCGCGCGGTCTCATTAAACAATGAATTACTGACAAATAACGAAATGTATATCTTTGAAACTCCGTCTATATATTCTTTAGGTTGTGTAGAAGTAATTAGTCGAAAAATTTCATGGATCCACTTACGCCCTTTTTAGTTTTATCTGCTTAATTTAAACAATATCAGCTGACTTTGCATCCTCTGCAATAGGAAGAGAAAGACGTCAGTAGCATATTTTGCAGTAAATATCTTTTTAACATAAAGTGCAATGAGAAAATGACTTATGCAAAAGTGGTCCCCGCGTGGTCCAGCGTGGTTCCAGCGTGGTTCCCGCGTGGTCCAGCGTGGTTCCCGCGTGGTCCGGCGTGGTCCGGCGTGGTCCCCGCGTGGTCCGGCGTGGTCCTGCGTGGTCCAGCGTGGTTCTAGCGTGGTTCCCGCGTGGTTCTGCGTGGTCCCCGCGTGGTCCTCGCGTGGTCCGGCGTGGTCCCCGCGTGGTCCTCGCGTGGTCCGGCGTGGTCTAGCGTGGTTCCAGCGTGGTCCCGGCGTGGTTCCCGCGTGGTCCTCGCGTGGTCCCCGCGTGGTCCAGCGTGGTTCCAGCGTGGTCCGGCGTGGTCCCCGCGTGGTCCAGCGTGGTTCCCGCGTGGTCCGGCGTGGTTCCCGCGTGGTCCCCGCGTGGTCCAGCGTGGTTCCCGCGTGGTTCTGCGTGGTCCCCGCGTGGTCCTCGCGTGGTTCCCGCGTGGTCCCCGCGTGGTCCAGCGTGGTTCCCGCGTGGTTCTGCGTGGTCCCCGCGTGGTCCTCGCGTGGTCCGGCGTGGTCTAGCGTGGTTCCCGCGTGGTCCCCGCGTGGTCCTCGCGTGGTCCTCGCGTGGTCCTCGCGTGGTCCGGCGTGGTCTAGCGTGGTTCCAGCGTGGTCCCCGCGTGGTCCAGCGTGGTTCCAGCGTGGTCCCCGCGTGGTCCAGCGTGGTCCTCGCGTGGTTCCCGCGTGGTCCTGCGTGGTCCGGCGTGGTTCCAGCGTGGTACTCGCGTGGTCCAGCGTGGTTCCCGCGTGGTCCGGCGTGGTCCCCGTGTGGTCCGGCGTGGTCCTGCGTGGTCCAGCGTGGTTCTAGCGTGGTTCCCGCGTGGTTCTGCGTGGTCCCCGCGTGGTCCTCGCGTGGTCCAGCGTGGTTCCAGCGTGGTCCGGCGTGGTCCCCGCGTGGTCCAGCGTGGTTCCAGCGTGGTTCCCGCGTGGTCCGGCGTGGTCCCCGCGTGGTCCAGCGTGGTTCCCGCGTGGTCCTGCGTGGTCCCCGCGTGGTCCTGCGTGGTCCAGCGTGGTTCTAGCGTGGTTCCCGCGTGGTTCTGCGTGGTCCCCGCATCGTCCCGCGTGGTTCCAGCGTGGTTCCCGCGTGGTCCAGCGTGGTTCCAGCGTGGTTCCCGCGTGGTCCAGCGTGGTTCCCGCGTGGTCCGGCGTGGTCCCCGCGTGGTCCGGCGTGGTCCTGCGTGGTCCAGCGTGGTTCTAGCGTGGTTCCCGCGTGGTTCTGCGTGGTCCCCGCGTGGTCCGGCGTGGTCCCCGCGTGGTCCAGCGTGGTTCTAGCGTGGTCTAGCGTGGTTCCAGCGTGGTCCAGCGTGGTTCCAGCGTGGTCCCCGCGTGGTCCAGCGTGGTTCCAGCGTGGTTCCCGCGTGGTCCCCGCGTGGTCCAGCGTGGTTCCCGCGTGGTCCTGCGTGGTCCCCGCGTGGTCCAGCGTGGTTCCAGCGTGGTCCGGCGTGGTCCCCGCGTGGTCCAGCGTGGTTCCCGCGTGGTCCGGCGTGGTTCCCGCGTGGTCCGGCGTGGTCCCCGCATGGTCCAGCGTGGTTCCAGCGTGGTTCCCGCGTGGTCCCGCGTGGTCCAGCGTGGTTCCAGCGTGGTTCCCGCGTGGTCCGGCGTGGTCCCCGCGTGGTCCGGCGTGGTCCTGCGTGGTCCAGCGTGGTTCTAGCGTGGTTCCCGCGTGGTTCTGCGTGGTCCCCGCGTGGTCCTCGCGTGGTCCGGCGTGGTCCCCGCGTGGTCCTCGCGTGGTCCGGCGTGGTCTAGCGTGGTTCCAGCGTGGTCCCGGCGTGGTTCCCGCGTGGTCCTCGCGTGGTCCCCGCGTGGTCCAGCGTGGTTCCAGCGTGGTCCGGCGTGGTCCCCGCGTGGTCCAGCGTGGTTCCCGCGTGGTCCGGCGTGGTTCCCGCGTGGTCCGGCGTGGTCCCCGCATGGTCCAGCGTGGTTCCAGCGTGGTTCCCGCGTGGTCCCGCGTGGTCCAGCGTGGTTCCAGCGTGGTTCCCGCGTGGTCCGGCGTGGTCCCCGCGTGGTCCGGCGTGGTCCTGCGTGGTCCAGCGTGGTTCTAGCGTGGTTCCCGCGTGGTTCTGCGTGGTCCCCGCGTGGTCCTCGCGTGGTCCGGCGTGGTCTAGCGTGGTTCCAGCGTGGTCCCGGCGTGATTCCCGCGTGGTCCAGCGTGGTCCTCGCGTGGTTCCCGCGTGGTCCTGCGTGGTCCGGCGTGGTTCCAGCGTGGTCCTCGCGTGGTCCGGCGTGGTCCTGCGTGGTCCAGCGTGGTCCTCGCGTGGTCCCGGTCCGTAAACGATTTTTCGGAAAACTAATTTTTAAACAATTTATGGAACTTTCTTTAGACACATGTTTTTCGCAGAAATTAGCAAACTTTAGCAGAGAAAAACTTATAATGTATATCAAAATATTACCTCGAAATTTTTAGGGTATTTAGTTTATACCTTGTAGAAGCAGCTCCTGCAAAAAAAGTCTGCGCTTTCTGCTGCCTTTTGTTGTTATTCTTTTCTAAAGTTTATGACATAGTACGGCTGCCGACTCCCTGCGGAGCACGCGGTCACAAAAGGACCAGATGTCTATAACTATCAAATAACGAAATGTATATCTTTGAAACTCCGTCTATATATTCTTTAGGTTGTGTAGAAGTAATTAGTGGAAAAATTTCATTGATCCACTTACGCCCTTTTTAGTTTTATCTGCTTAATTTAAAGAATATCAGTTGACTTCGCATCCTCTGCGGTAGGAAGAGAAAGACGTCAGGAGGATATTTTGCAGTAAATATCTTTTTAACATAAAGTGCAATGAGAAAATGACTTATGCAAAAGTTTCTTTATTTCTTTCGTAGAATAAAAGTCCGTAAAGAAATTTATAGACTTTCGCATAAAAAATGATGTTAACCATTAAATAACAATTAAAAAATATAAAAAATAAAAAATTAACGATGCAGTGATATTCTTTTCACAATATTATGAAACTTTTGTATAAAACATTTTTCTCTAAAATGAACGGTTCTCGAGTTATTATTTTTTTCCAGCTAGATTGTCGTTTCGTTCCACTGTGCGGCAGTGCAATAATTTATGTGTATTAATCTATGGATTATGGGCGAAAATAATGTTATAGGCAGCTACATTAATTTTTTTATAACATTAATGATATGGGAATCTGTATTTGAAAAGGCTCTTAGGTACTAATGACATTTGAACTCTTTGCAAGGAATCTCTACATGAAAAAGCTGCTTCCTAATTTGTTCTATGCTCCATACCTAATTTACTCGTCAGTTGTTCCCTTTTTACCCCTCATCACTTCCCCCCACAATTTCATAAAAATTCGAATTTTCATTTTAATAGTTAACTCCTATATAATGTTACAGTATATCAAGTAGTTAAACAAACCGTTGGAAAGGTAATTTGGCATTTTCATTATTTAACGACGAATTCTAATAACTCAATACAGTTAATAACCATGTGAAATGCAGAATAATGATGACATGATAAACTGAACGTGAACAACCCACGTGTTAAATTCCAGAGCAGACTTGAAGAAATAACGACACTTACCATATCAAAGACCTGAAACACGTTCGGAATGACATGGTATAATGAAGTTGCACGAGCCCGCCCTTTCCTTTTGTCTTCGTGTACAAGAACCTGTTGCGTCGATCATTGAACAGAAGAGTATTACGGATGCAGTGAACTTCGTAAAACAGATCTTTCATTGTAAATTGAATTCACACCCGTACTTGGATGGAAATGACTTTTGCAATTCTATTACGTGAGAAGTTACGATTCTAAGAGGGTAGTTCTTGCATTCATGTTAGTAGTTTGTCGTACCAAAAATAAAGTATGAGTTAAATCGGAGATCAGCGTTGTGAAAGTGCCAAAAAGTCTATTATTAATTAGTTAAATTATTATTGAAGCAAGTTTAATAATAATAATGATAGTAATTTGAAAATAGGTAGTATTGTATACATAATTATATAGATGTCACCTGCACGTAATTTGTATGCATTAGAGAAATAGCATTTTAAATCATCATTGTCATTGATTTTTATGTAATAGTTTAAACGCTTACAATTAGAGAAACCTACGCGAATTCTTTTCCGACTGCTGCAACTATGAAGAACCTATTTACAGGACTGCGATTAAACAATTTATTATTTGTGATAGCTATCATGACACCATTTCCTCTTTATCATAGGACCCCACACTTTGTAAAACCCACGCCTGTAATCGACGTATCTGATGAAGTGGAGGACAACCTAATCGAAGAAGACACTGACATATTATTGCATAATGAAGTCATAATTTCATTATTCTTCGTGGAAGTCAGTGACAAACGAACTATTTATTAACCAATTACATAAGCATAGAGGATCATGCGAATTTGATGATGGAACGAAGATATCATTCTTTTTTCTCCACTGCATAAGCGCATCTAATACATTCTATAACGTCATTAAGATTGAAAATGATTACTACTCATTGTGTCCATATTTTCCAATATTTTTTATCAGCATTTTTAATAAATTGACAAAAATTAACTCAGCATGTCCACAAAAATGAACTCTGCTCCAATTTAATTGCAACCATTCCTTTTAACATACAATTCCATTATAAAAAAAGAATGACTTCAATTTTCAAAACTAAATTACTGAATTTTAATATCCCTACTAAAAGCATTAGAATTACTGTCACACTAAACATTATTGACAATAATCGCCTACAAATTGCACTGGAAAACAAATCCAAACATTCTTCCATAAAACAGGAATCCTCAATCCGTTAAAAGTTCCGCAAGAGCATCATTAATTTTATTCCCCACCTGATCATAATTCAATTACGTTTTCTCATTAATCACAAATGACATGTGTATTTGCACACGCATTACAAATTATCCTTTATCCACTTTAATCTATAATTTATTACTTCATTATACCGACTTCTTTCGTTAACAAGACTATGTATCGATACGTAATTACGTTTGTCCAAACGTTTTCTGAGACGTGGTGAATCCTTATAAGCTAAAGGATGAGGATACGTCTGTATTATGAACGGAGAATGTTGCAAGGATCATCGATGCGGCGCGATGAGTCTTTCTGTTTTGTGAGATGGTGATAGAACAGCCAGGAAATGCCCACTTCCTATTTACTTCACAATCACCGCATTTTTTTCTTCTGCGACCTATGACTTCTTCACGGAGGTGTACATGTGCATACGTTTTCGTTATTATTTCGTTTTATTACTTCTTTCGAGAGCTTTTACACTTTTGAAACTTCTGATGCTGGTCTAGTTGAACATTATTTTAAATGGGTTTGGTGGTTGAAGTGTATAATTACTTTATGTAATTTATTGGCTAATTGAAGTAAAATAACAGGATGTGCAGTGTCGAATGATACCAGCATTTTGTGATTGGGATTATTTTTCCGATTTTTGTTAGTTAAATAAGTATGTCGTGAAAACGTAAATGGTGACACATAATTTTAATTTTTTTTCTGGGGAAAAATTAATAATTATAGGTACTGAAATATATCTAGATGAAGATATGGAAACATTGTAGGGTTCCGAAATCAATGAAAAAGAAAATTACAAAAATAGTCCTAATCGTTTGGGGAAATAGCTTTCATACAAAATTTGTGGGAGAAATATACTTCTGTTTTAGCTTTTCTGCGATATCGTATAATATTCTCATGGTTTTTCACCACAAAGAACATCTTTTATTTCCGTCATGCAATGCAGTCATCCGTAAATTTTAATCATGGCACAAGAAATGATTAAATTAAAGACATTCTGTGCATGAATTACTGTACTTTTACGCAAATTATCATAATTACGCCACTTCTGGGTCCTCTAACTAGAATCAAAAGATTAATTTGAAAAAAGAAACTTGGAAATGATAGATTTGTTGTTTCATTTAATAAATTTCCCCATTTATTAATCAAGAAACAATAATTTTCTACGCAACTTTGTACGATAGCCTGAAATATCAATGGCTGTTCAATAACTTTCGACTTCGACAATCAATCTTGAATTTTTAAAAAATGCAGCAAAGACATTCACATATTTTCTCAATTCTTCGTTATTTGCAATTTAACCGGGACAGTTTTCTCACTTCGCAATCGCGTGAAGTTACTCGAACAGAATTCTAAAGATCCTAGCAGAATGTAATAAAGTGACTTCGGCACAAAAATGAAATTGTCCCTTGAAATGCCAATACGATCATATACGAGAATGGCGCAAGTATTTTTCTTTCATTTAGAAGAGAATCCAGCGGATACTTATTCACGAAACAGGAAAATCAAGTTTCAGTTCATAAAGAAAAAAAAAGGATGAACATCCCTCCTTGATTTATATCTTTTACAATCCTTTATTCGTGCCGGTATTTCAATTTTTCATATTATTGCATTACCCATTATACGTATTTATTGAGAACTCAAACAAGATGACTTCAATAGAGCCAGGTTAGAGAGGAATTGAACAATCTGATAGAATTTTAGGATCCGCCAGTTGTTTAATTAATTGCCAGATCAAGCTTGAAAAGTTGTTTGAGAAATGAAGAAATTGTAAACCAAACAGTAGCAAATGGTACATACTGACGTTACGAATAAAATAATACAGTATCAACTTATATTTGGAAGCATGCAATTAAAAAAGTAGAATTCAAATGAAGGACCAATTAGAATTTCATCATTACTCAACAATAAACAAACGAATTAATTGTCAACAGAATTTCAAATATAGCAAAAGACTCTATACAAGTATCTTCCCAAAAAACACATTCATGCACAATTGATACAAAATTAACACTAGAAGTACCAAACCAGTCAAAATGACTGGTACACAATTTTTTCCAAAAATTTTCGAAGTTCATAGAAGAGCCATAGAACAAAAATTGTGCGTTCATCACAAAAGACATAAATCACCGAACTGATCATCCCTTCCGTCACTCGATTCTTCCTTTTTCAAAGTACTTACTTAATATATTGAAATATGATAGATTTAACACCGGTAGTTCTAGTGTTAATGATCATAATGATTACTCGACACTGAACAAATTTAAAATACATAAAATCCAACACCCTTACCCAAATGTAATTTCAACACACAAAATTCCAATTTGCAACAAAAACATCGGTATGAAATCGAGAAAAAATCAATCCGAACCAGAATAAAGGCAATGAAGGGTGCAATCATCACCTACATCTCGATTCTCTGCAATTCCCGATCTCGCCATGGCCGATCGTCGAAAATGATTTTACACGAATTAAGGCACGGTAGTCACGAGAAAATCAAATGGTCTATCGAGGTCTCGATAGCTCGAAGGACGAGGATGTATCAGTGTTCCGCCCGGGGAATGTCGCAAGGATCGTCAATGCGGCGCGGCGAATCGTTGCAACGTGCATCCCGTTGGCAACGCACGGTGCAGTGCAGTTGCACAGTGAAAGGAATACGCCCTGTGATGATCCGTGGCGAATACGACGATCTGAATCCCATGGCGAGGTCGTCGTTGGTCCGCGACTTAGGCGGGTTTTAAGCTATCGATATTTATAGTTGCAATTTGAAATGTTTCTTTCCATTGTTCTTTTGTACTAACCCTCTATAGTCCGGATTTTTGTGGTATCCGAAGATGAGTTTCGCGATATCATAATTAGAAAATTATAAACATACTATTTTAAATAATAGATTAAACCTGATTTTAAACATTGAATTGTTAAGAATTTCATAATTGTTAGGAGATAAATTATAATATTTGGCACAGTTACAAATTTAATTTTGAAGAGTGGAAATTTAGTGTCTTACGTTTACCTTAAAGTCAGAGGGGCCCGTAGAGGGTTAAATGGGAAAAGTTGATTTCGATGAGTTTCATTTGGTTGATAAATTCATTTCATGCAAAAGAATTTCCCGCTCTTTTAGCAATCTCAAGTATTTATATATTGGGGTACCAAAAAGTAACCACAATTTTGTTTACTGGCGAAAAACATTTATTCATTAAAGGAATCTTAAATACTCATCAACAAAATAATTTCCATAATTTTCTAACACTTTTTGCCCGCGTAAAAGTAATTGTTCGATTTCCTTTTTAAAAAAGTCCTTCGATTTTTTCTTGAAACACATTTCCAATTACGTTTTCACTTCTCCAAAGATTAATTTTCGGTACCCCTAGTATTAAGGGTACCGGAAACCTACTGTTCTAAATTGATTACGAACCATTCCTTATTTTAGTGTAAGGGGTTAACTAAACCGCTGTCAATAAAAGTCGATAATTTAAAAATCAATGTTTTATTAAGAGCCAGACTTGACCCAGAAGAATTGCCTTTTCTTTTCCAATTAATGCTCCCTTAGGGGACACTACCCTCTGAGAGTGTATAAGGGATTACCTATACCGCTGTCAATAAAAGTAGATAATTTAAAAATCAATATTTTATTCTTCAATAAATATGAAGGCTCAGCAATAAATATGGATCGCGTGATAGCTATCTACATCAGGAGCTCGTGTAAAAGCGCGTCATCTAATGATGGCTGTCTGACAGGCACGCACCATCATTGAGCTTCACATCATTTCTCGCTTCGAGGCTTTGCGTGTACGAGCATAATTAAGTAGACACTGGTATCTTGCACGACTGCGAAACTCGATATACTGAAGTAAGATACGTGTGAGGATAATTGGTAGTACGGAAAAAGGTTTTGATTAGAAAAAATTAGCATATATTGAAAGGAAAATAACGTGGTCCCTGTAGATCTTTTCTAGATTATTATTTTCATACTATTAACGAAGGGAGATAACCAGGGTTTGTAGATTTAATGAGGCATTTGTCTTTGACAATAAGTCAGTCGATAATTATTTCAGCATATTTAAAACTAGATCTACCGACGATTAAAACAGTATATTTAAAATTGTCAAATAAATCTGTTCGAATTAAATAAATGAAGGGGACATGAAACTTGATCGGTTCAATCGTTTACAGTCTTTAAGACAGACGTAGAAGATTGAAAAAGAAACAGCGTTAGAAATTTCAGGAACACTTTTCAATAATTCAGAACAAGTGTAACCATCTTGTTAGATCTGGTGGCAAAAATACCACTTAACAACGTCAGAAGAAAAGAAGTGGCGGAAGCAAAAGATTTAACGATTTAATTATTTGCAGTGTGTAAAATAGAAGTACGATATGGAAAAAGGAATAGCGTTACCAATTTGCGCATTGTATATAATAAAACGACTAATTTTGACTATCTTTAAAGAACCAGCGTTAATTTTAAAGATAATAATATAAATATACTTTTAATAACAAAGATTCCGATTATTAAAAGTTTTGGTGCCGGATTATAGTCGGCGTTTTATTTTACTATTAATTTTGATTTTTCTGAAAATAGAATTTTTTTGGAATAAGAGTTTAGTCATTAATTAATTGTCACTCAGGGAATTGCAATGGAATATAACACAGCTAAACATAGAATAACGATCATGTGTATGTTATTAAATATAAAACTTTTTAATATCATTTATAAAATTTGTTATAACAATAAATGTAACTAACCCAAACCTATAAAAATTTCCGTTTTTTCATTCAATAAATTTTTTGGAAACTGACATTTCCCACCAACCCCTCATTAAAGTCACCAATAAAAATCTAGGAAAAATTGCTAATCAAATAAATACAAGTTCAATAAATTAAAATATACCCATCCAAATATTAGGAAGACAGGAAAATAATGTCATGTCTCCCTTTATTTTGTTCAAAAACCATTGAAAATTTGCACACTAAATGGGAAAAGTTTCTTGATAACGAGATTGATTACGTCATTCTTCAAAAGTAAAAATTCGTTACAAATCCATTTTTCTGAATTTAATATAAAAAAAAACGATATTACCTAATACGTTCACATATACTTAAAGTAATAGACATTCCATAAAATCAATTACCAAATTTGAATTTCAACCAAAAAATAAAAAAGGACGCGTCTATCAGACCCATAAAAAAATCACACAAGCACACTTCAAGAGGAAGCAAAGGAAAGTAAATACATGAAACACGGATACGCTCACCATCTTCATGACCACGAGGGCAACCACCACCCCACTCGGTGATTACGCGAATACAGAAGATTTATTCTCCCCTTCAACCTTCTCGAAATGATGGCGGGGCGAAAAGGAGGCAGAAGCAGAGCGCCGTAGCGACTATAAAGCCTCCTCCTGATCCATCTGCCGACGTACTCCTAACTACAGCTACCACGAGCTGTCTTTCACGTGTCTTTTCGAAAGATCGTAGCCGTGTGGTCGAGTGTCACTTTGCGAGCAACGTGCGACAGCTCTTACTCTACTTTACGGCTGATCGAGGATTTTTTCCACGTTTACATTAACGCCGACATCATGAAGATACTCGTGAGTGATATATTTTTATCTCGTGCTTCTCGCTGATCCGTACGTCTCTACATAGAGTTTGAAGCTTAGAGGGATACTGATTAAGGGTTTTGGATAATTACGGGGGTTTCTGGTGTTTGTTGATAATTGTAATGGAGTTGTCTTTGACGTATTTAAGTTTTAAACATATTCTAACTGTTTTATTATCTTAAAGGGGTGGGTGGAATAAAGATGTAAGTGTAATAATTGGATTAGCTTTAATGATTTTTAGGGTTCTTAATATTCTTGCAATTGCAGTTTGGATGATTTTAAAAACTTTTCATTTGTAGAATGTAGTTTTTGTTGTGTACTTGCGGTGTGAAAATTTGAAGAAATTATTGCGAGTTTTGAGCTTCGGTTTGTGAGGCTCTGATATCGTAACAGTTTTAAGGACTTTTGCAATTTTTTAAATTATTTTGCACACGTAGTTTTGAGGGGTCAGGCAACTTTTAGAAGGTTACATCTTTGACTATTGAAAAGCTTAGAGGCTGGCTCGAGTTTACATGTTTTACGTATCACTTGAAAAAAAATCGAGGAGATAATAATAAAAATATTAATAATTAACGATTAGCTTCGTTGAACTCTAATTTTGAAATAAGATTCTGATCTCAGATATTACAAAGTTTTAAAATATTAAATAGAATACTTGAATAAAATAGCAGAGAACGAAATTTCCTTAATCTCAATTTATATCACGCGTCAATTGTTAATCTCAAGGAGCAAAGTTTAAAGTCTTTATACAGAGCTATAATAAGTTTTTAAAATTTCAAAGATATAATAAATAAAATAAATAAAATTTCTCCATAAAAGAATTACCATGGTAACGATGCTAAACTCCAAGTTTTAGTGCTTCAATAACAGTTACTTTATATAGACATTTAATGATAAATATTTTCCGAATGGCACTAAAAACATTAATATACTCCAGCAAAATTTATTACAAACGAATTGACGCAAAATATTATCTTTCACTGTGAACCCCAATTTTTTTTCTCTTGTCGTTGCAATTCTTATGAAAATACGAATTCTAAACTATCCAGAAACTTCTCCTCCACTCTCACAACAATTATTCGCGATAACATCGTTAAATTGTTCCATCAACTGCAACAAAGTTCTACGTCAGAAAACCTCAAAAGCTTCCTAAGAAATGCCAACAATTTAGTAATACACTCTCCAGTATCGCAAATGAAATAAAGAAATCTAAGCGGATTAACAATAATACACGACTGTTTGACTTCGGATCCATTTGTCGAACAATAACATTCCGTTGGTGTGGATCAATTAAATTCTTAGATATAACGCGATAGGTCACCGAAGAAACATAGAATGGCAACGATAGAGAATATGACGCATCAATTGAATATAATTATTCATAACCATGCCGACTCCGACGAATCGAAATTCTTTCGCGTTCCGAACTACCCACTTGCGACCTACCTAACAGCCCTTTTGCATGAGTAATGCAACTTAGACAGGTATGACCTCTCATAATCCAGTCATTGTGGGAATCGGAACTGTCTTCGGATAGTTAGCAAAATGAAGAATGGCAATTGTCACTTAATTGACGTTTCTTCTTCTATGATTAACAATTGTCAACATGATAGTCTGTTCTATTACAACGTGATATATTTGTTTGCTTTTGGTTCGGTAGAACTTTGGCAGTCCCAGATCCCAACTGCCAATTGGCAGATCCTATTTACTCGGGTACCTCTGGGTACGTAAGGCCCATACCTAATCGAATCAGACACTTTCTGTGTTCGATTAGGCCCTCAGGGAGTGTCTGATTCGATTAGGCCCCTGGAGGAAGTTAACAACAACTAGAATTTATATGCCTGATAACTCCCTGAGTAAATCCATAAATTGATAAATCTAGCCATCTTGATTTCGTCTTTTTAATTCGACTCCCCATTGCATTACTATCAATTACTATTAATACTATGTATTGATAATAAAATCCGTTTTGAACAAGGCAGCAATGTCAGTGCAAAGTTGTCTGCTGGAAATTCCAATCAGTGGGCCCAAGTTTAACCCCTTCGGACCCTGTTTTGTAATGTATTTGTAATATTTTTGTTTTGTAATTTGTCATGTACATTGCAATTGTAATGTACAGAATACTTTTCGTGCTGTATTTTATTACGTATACCTAGGTTTAAACTTAGTTTCAACACCTAATGAATTTAATTTTTTATACAAATATTTCTCAGGATCTCCTTAACGTTACAAATTTTGCGTAAGGACTATATGTCCATTAAAATGTACATTTACAAATTATAAATAAGTAAATAAATATTTTTAGAATTAAGTTAATTCTAGTATAAAAATAATTTTTTCTTAAACGAAAAGAAACTCAGGTCTGAAGGGGTTAAAACACCTACCACCTTTGAGAAATGTTATGAACATCATAATCTTCATGGTTTTGGACCACATAAAAGATTCATCTTAATTAAAAGTGGTACCAGTCCACATCGAGATATTTAAAAAATCGTGCAATGACTTTCACGTTGTACCATGCAACAATTAAACCTTTTTGGATGAAATCATAACAAAGTTTCAATCTATTTGCTTTTTTATTTGAAATATGAAGAGAAGACACCTATGTTTAGGTAAAATTAACTTATACAGACTTTTTCAAAAATGGATTCATATTAATTTAAAAAATAACGTTTCATTCGTAGTTTCCAGACAAAGTAGCAATAACAATTAAAGTTGAAAAAGCACAAATAAAAGTGTCGTTGACTAAAGAACATTGTTCTCTTCACAGACGATTCTACTGGGCCTGACGACAATGACCTGTGCGCAATTCAACAGATATCCGTACAACACCGAATACTATGGTCGGCCCATCGCCATATTGCGACAAACTCAGGATTCTTCTCCGGATGGATCGTATTCGTACAGGTGAGATCGTCCTTCCATCTCTTCGAGGAACACCGACGAAGCGAGATAAGCGACGTCGAGGCATTCGTACGTTTCTTCGTGAGCGATCTCGACACGCTCGAGGAGCTCTTACTTGTTCTCGGTTCTAGAAACACAACGGATTGCATACGTGTCGCCTATCTGTCGGCGTAATTGCCTGTTAATACGTTCTCTTAATTTCTTTCGTCCTTTTTCCACGGCAATTTTCCATTTCCGCGTGCCCGTTACGGAAAATACTTAAACCGGCGGAGTGCGGGTTGTAGGTTGCTGTATCACTTTCTTTTCGTTGGACATTGTTGGTTTTTGATTTTTAGATCATTTTCATTTTTGTTGGATGAACATAGAATGGTGAAATTTGTTGGGATTTTTGGGAAAAATCTTGGTTTTTGTTTGTGAAGTGGAATATTCTTTTTGGCGGGAAGAAATCTATGTAGGGAGGATTCTTTGATTAGAAATAGAGGTGATTGGGATTTTAGTTTTGGTCGAAAAGGAATTATAATCTTTGATGCGACAATTGAGGAAGAAAGTGAATTTCTTTAGTGCAATAGGATAAACAACAACTGTGTGGAAACGGGATTTGGTTTTTAAGTGTAGCAGGATTAAAACCAGATCTTCATATCCATTTTAATTGCAGGCTCAGATGATATCTTTAACATTTCATTGAATCATCCTGGAAAATACAGGAAAAAATGTAATTATCTCTGGAATGATAACAGAAGAAATCCAGCGTATAATCGTTTCTTCGTAACGAGTGAGAAAAGATCGCTTTTGTTCGAAGTTTATCATTGCGTAAAATTACCGGCAAATAGGGAAACGAATTTTCATTCATTTAACATTTTCAAAACTCGTCCGTCAATAAGAAGGAAAAAATATTCTCATTATTTTTAATATATAAAAACATCATTTCCTACACAATTTTTCGAATAGTTATAACATTATTTTGTGTTAGATAGAAACGTATTCATGTTTATAATTGGATACGAGTCTATAAAGTAAATTATTTCACTCAAACATTCCAAAATCCAAAACCTATACAAATTTTTATTCAGACTTTAATTAATTCACATAGCTAATTTACTTCCATATAAATTTATCTGATGTGTTTGTTATCATCTATTTATCAGGAGATCTGCCACGATAGTAAAAATGCCAAGTTCAATAATTTTTATAAAAATTCTTTAAATTTATAGACAGAATAGCTATTTTACATAAATTACTAAATTAATTACTTCTCCTACTTTTTGATTCCTTTTCTTTTGAATTATTTAACATATTTCAATATAACAAATTTAACGATGCTACTTCCAGCGTTAAACAAAAGTAGTGAACTCCTCAAAGTTGCCCATTTCGTTCCGTTTCATTTTATTCAAAAGCATCAGCAACTACACTCAAAGACACTTTACTGAAATAAGCAAAACCATTCCGCAGTCGAAATTATTAATCATTCAAAATTACCGTCCATTAAAAAAATTATTTCACTCGCTACAAAAATCGAAGTCATACCAAGAATTCTTTTCCGGATTAATTTAATTCAATTCAATCTCGCCGTATAATAAAAAATGATGTCCTTCACATCTCATCAAATGACCCAAATTAAAAAAAGTAAATTAATTTAAACTACTAGTAGCATCGAATCTGAAATAAGATACTCAATAGTATCATTTCTTGATATAAGTATATAATATCTATGACAAGTACCAACAATAATGTGTTAGGGGAAGCCTCGAATTAAATCCAAGGACAATAGGAATAACTCTACACGGCTGACCGATATTTGGCACTTTCTACTGCACTCTGACTTTCCGACACGTCCGACTTCTCTCGAGGATAATTAATCGGGTGCGTCGAGGACGTGGCCCGACTTAGGGTCAAATTACCCCATGATTTTTTCAGTCTTAATGCTCTGGCATGGCCTTCGGAGTTGTAAATTAAATGAACGCTTATACGTAGGTATTTTTATTACATGTCCTGATAATTATGATAATACTTTAAGATAAAATTCAACAAATTGTAAGTGACAATACAGTTTACATTCTATGAATGTAAAATACACATATGGTGATTCTAATTTTTGAAAATCATAAACAACTGAGGATAACAATTTTTGTGATATTCTAGTCGCTATTTTTTAAATTAAAATTCTAATTAAATAGGGATATTAATTATAGTTCTTCTAATAACTCTAAACGATAGTTCCTTTTTGCATTTCAAATCGCAAAGTAAATATAATGATACATTCTCACGATTTTGTTCAAAATATTCAGTTTTTAATTAGTCTGCCCAAAAGTGTATATCACTTCTGCTAAATTTCTCCTGTAGTACATTCATTGATTTGCGATCACTGACAGCCACAATGGTCATCTTACAGTCATTTCGTACAATACTAACATTCAATTAGTCTGCCCAAATAAAAATGTCTATCACTCCTACTAAATTTCTCCTCCAATACATCTATTAGGGGGACCGGAAAGTAACGTCGTTCCTTCAGATATTCTGCTAAAAAATTAATTACTTTCCATTAATCTAAAATAAAAAATTTACGCACTAGATGGAAAAGAGTTGTTGATAACGAGGATGAGTATATTACCCATCGAAAATAAAAACTTATTACAAATTTATTTGAATTTAATGTAAAAAAAAACGACATTACTTTCCGGCCCCCCTAATAAAACATAACTCGCTGTTATCACTTATCTAAATAATCACCTCATAGACATGCCATATGATACCTCAACTTTCAATTAGTCCAACGGCAATCAATTTCTTCCACGTTACATTTACATCCTAATCCATCATCATTGCAAGTCCATATCATCCAACCAGCTAAGACCAAACAAAACTGAATCTCCAAACCTCGGCTGTACATCCGGACGTTAAAAAAACATACCTAATTGGCTTTGATGTTAATCGTCCGCGTTACACGGCTACGCAGTTGGCAATAATGCATTGTGCAATCGAATAATTACGATCGACCTACCTACCTATCTGCCTACCTGGCTGCCTACGCTCCTACCTTCGATACTCCGGAGTTCTCGCCTACCGGAGCTCCTCCCAAGGCACCTGTCTCCCCAGCTTTTGCAAGTCGAACGAGCAAGCTCCTCCTTGTCTCTTGGAGGTGGTACTTCTTTGTCAGGCAGCTTGATGGATCGTCGATTCTCTTTCGATCCTGGAATTTCCACGAACGGCAGCGTCCGAACGTTTACGCTGACAAATGATCCTGCTCGATGTGCTCCGGCTGATTTATCGGGGAGATCTTGAATGTGCGAGGCGATGAATTAAACTACGTGATGTACGGAATTGTAATGTATCCGTGTAACTTCTGCTACCTTTGGAACTTTTATGGCCATTGTTATTATCTTTAGGTCTATTTACTTTGCTTGTTGCGATTGATAACTGTGGAGATTCTGTGGCAACCACCCCCTACCCTTGGGTAATATTTTTTTTACCCTATTTTGACACAACACGGTTCATCGATAAGAACACTTCTTACACGAATTTTTTGTTGTAGCGCGAATCCCAACATTTTTTTTAAATTCTAATTTTGACTGTGTCTTTCAGAAACTTATGAATAAAGCAACAAAATACAATTGGGGGAATACCGTGATAAGAAGTTGTTCGATTTATGCCCACACATGTGTTAATGACTTGGTCTACTACGATAATATCCGAATTATATTGTCACTTTTTTCTTTATCTCGTTGTATTTCAACTTGAATACAGCATTTCGTTATTCAATAAGTTTGTGTTACAGTGTCCAATCCGTGGGATGCAATAAATAATTTCAATAAAGTTCTAAAAGTTGATGTTCAAATTGAAATTTTTTTTTTATTCGAGGGTGAAATTTCCACTAATTTGTATTGATAATAATTTTCTACTACTAAAATTCACGATTTTTTAAAGCTGTGGAACATATCCCCAAATTTACCATATGTCACGCGTATTTTTTTATGCTTTTCTAAGGAACGAATTTACCGTGTAAAAAAAGACTTGGGTGTATAATAAGAATACAAAATAATTTTCAATTTCAGCTATGACACGGAAAACGGAATATCAGTAGCTGAACAAGGTTCTCCAAAGTATTCTGGTGCTAATCAGATCGAAGCTGTTCGAGGGCAGTTCAGCTACACGGCACCAGATGGTTCACCGATTTTGGTGACCTACACCGCCGATGAAAATGGCTTTCTACCAAGTGGAGCACATCTTCCGACCCCACCACCGATTCCTGTTGCGATACAACGAGCTTTGGCACACAATGCGGCTCATCCGGAAGAGGAAGACCCCTACAGAAGATATTAAAAGACCTCTGACTTGTACCTCGGTTTTTGAGAGTTTAAAACCGAGGTTTACGCTTAGACGATGCGACTTAAATCATTAAAAGATGTTCTAAACGATCGAGAGAATTATATTGATGATCCTATTTGTTTCGAGTTTGTTTTTTTTTCTTATTTTGGAGGGGAAATGTAGTTTTGAAAATTTCGAAGAAATTATTTTTAAGAATTGAGGATGATAAGGGAAAGAGTGAAGTGTGTGTTGAGATTTTTGGTAGGTTTTTTCTATGATTTTAAGATTTTTGGAGAAAGTTCGAGAGTTGAGGAATGGAGACATGTTTAATTTGTTTTCATAGCAGACTGGGATGGAAAGAGGGTTTTAGCATTAAGTGTGGACTCGTGGTTTTATTTTTCAATTTATGGGTCGGTGAAATTGAGATTATGCACAGTGTTTCTTAATTATTTTATTTGTTATGAAAATGGTAGTACGTAGGTTGGGAGTAGCAGATTTGTTACTATTTTTTATGCACTTTATTTGACTCGATAAACGACTGACGGACTTAATACCATAAACGACCAAGACATTCAAAATAAATTTATTCGTAAGCTACACTATGACAGAACTTTCTCAAAAGGTCAAAAAATCAAAACACATTATACAATTTCAAAATACACAACAGACGATGAAATGTAAAATACTGTTCCAAATATTTCCTATTTATTATTCGAAAAGTTATCTCTGTACTGAAGAACATTTTCAATTTCAAAAGACTTTCGAGAATAAACATTTTTATATGCAGAAATTAACTTACGCGAATAATTATCATCGTTTTAATAGTTTTAAACGAGGGTGCTTAAACTCAGCGATATTACTATATTAAAAATCGTCTTGGAACAATATTTTACATAAAATCCTACAAAAAAAACCTTCCAAAAATTGAAAAAATGAAGTCAAATCGAAACAAGGGATCACAATATGAATTTAACCCCTTGCTTTATAAATTACAATCAGATTCGTGGCGAACAGTCTGTAGTGCAAATTTTATTATCATTTAAAACTAAAAACAAGTCATACTTGTATCGCAAAAGCGTAAATTAGCCCTTTCATAGCAGAGTTCTGATATTTTTATTATCATATAATACGATAAGAATACCACAACTTTGAAAAAATCAGATGTTATATAAGTGTTACACCATTAATTCTAAAACTGGAAGGGTTAATACGTAAAATGCTAATACCCCACTAATTAATGATCATTAAATGCAACCACAAGGTCTATGATAAAGAGATACAGTTGATAAATATATAAAAGCTCCTACTCACTATCAATGAGCTCGAGCTTAAATTCTCTATCACCTCTGAAAAATCTATCCTAAATTAATAATTAACCCTTTGCTCTCGCACGTCACGTTGACGGTAACAATACAAATTTATTATAAATATAAATCGAGAGCAAAGGATTAATACATCATAGCCTCAGTGGTATGCAGCCTACCTAAAACAGTGGGCTCTAATAATAGCAGGCTTCAATTGCTATGACAAAATGACCTGAGTTATGTTTCAACATAACAATTAAAGCCGAATAAATGCAGAAGAAAAACGGAGTATGATAAGGCAAGTGGTTAAAAAATTCGATCGTGAGATAAAAGTTGTACGCCTGAAAACTCCTCTAATCGACTAACCAACGATTCGTGTCCGTGCCTTGGGAACTTGTCACGAAGTCCAGTGCTTCAACTGATCCTAACTACCATATCAGTCCTATCAGAATACATCGTTTCCTATGTATCCCGCGATCGCTCGATAAGGCATTCCACTTTCTTCTATTGCCAGTAAAATAAGAGAGAAAACGAGAGAGGGGAAAAAAGCATGCGGATACATAGGTGCGATTATTGTATGTTGCGTTGCATTATGCCTCCTTTATATTATATTATATATAATTGTGCATGCGTATATATGTATATATATATACTAAATACCATAATAACTACGTGCATTGTTTATTTCGTTTTGTCGCGAAACGAATGTTTCCCGTGGAAACTTCGAGGGTCTCTGTTGGTGGATGATGACGAAGAATAGAACGTGGAGATGAATAAAATGAAATTTAAAGGATGTATGTATTCCTGATATATTAAAAGATGTAAAGATCCTTTCTAAGCTTCTATTAAATCCAATTTTTAATTTACATCGATATTAATTCGCTGAGTGGGAAATTGTGTGAGGACGAATTATTATTTTTTTGAAAAATTGAATTTTTTAGGAGGTTGCTATTTTCAATTGGAGCAAAGATTTGAACTATTGAAATTAGGTAAATTGAGTAAAAATACGAGAAATTCTGGTAGATATTTAAAAAAAAATTTTTCTTTACACGATACACACGTTTTAATTTTGTTAATTATGTAGACTATAGTATTAACAGCAAATTAAGTTTAATATAAGTTGTAAAACTCCGTTTACATAAGCATATTGGAGGCAAATCGGTTCATTTAACTAGGTCGTTGATATATGAGTCCACCTATTTATTTTCTGCTCTTAAAGAAACATAATAAATCATTCTGGATCTCAATGACATTTCTATCTCAGTAGCACAAGCGATCACTACTCATTACCTCAAACATAACTACTTTGCCATTCAGTAACGAAAGCTATCAACAAAGTGAAGAAAATTCTCCTACTCCTCTACAAAAAAATCTCAAAAACCTGCAAACTTGTCGACACTAGTCACGCAACTATACGAACCCATAATTCAACTTTTGCTTTTTGATCTTTGAAACACGTCGCATTCGTTCGGGTCAGTGTAACTGCGCGGCGATTAAAATCGCTCGAAGGATAAATCGCTCACGAGCCAAGATTCATCGGTAAGAAATTAACGACACACGATCGACCAATAGCACCTTCAAACATATTCTCAACCCAAAGTAGCATCCATTTACTGACATTCGATGAAAATTTATACCGTACTTTCGTTACGTATTTCCAGAAAATCTCTATTCTAAGAGCAGATGTTGATTACGATTTCGATTAACCACGAATAATTGAAAACTTTTTGGCGGGCCAGCTGGAATACCAGTTGGATTAATGTTAATGGTAATCGTAATATCACGCTAAAGGTGAGTCAGTGAAAGCAAATCATCGGTCTCTTGTTCATTGCACAACGATCGACCGACCGACCAGGCGAATGTACGTATGTACGTACAAGGAATAAAGCGCATCTCGCGTGTCAACCGATTTAACACTTAGATCCGTGTTAAAATTTGGCAATTCATCATTTGACTGATGGTACCGATTGAATGTAGGACTTTGGTGATCACCCGAGTCGAAAAGTCCAGCCTAAAAAGAAACTTCAAATCCTAGATTCTTTTGATCTCTCATTTGCCGCTTAATTGTGTATACCATTTTGAACCTCAAAATCCTCAACTAGTGTGTTTACGCGTTTCAAAGTCCTGTAAATATGATTTTTAGGAGTTATATGGACTGATCGGGTAAAATTTTTATTACAATTTAATCTGACATCCCCTAAAAATATTTCAGAAGTTCCATGACTGTCGACTCATATTCTAAAAATAGGGCTTTCAGGAGCAAGTTGGAATTAAATTATCATTTTGTTCCATATAAATTCTAAATCTCCTAAACCAAATTAATTTTTAGTATATCGAGATTTTTTCTGGACCTCGATCATTCCACTCCAATTCCAATCCAATTCTAAAGCTCCTCATTATAGAATGCTGAGGATTATTTTGGGCTGTGTGAAGCCTAAATTGCTCCTAAACTAGGTAAAAGTGGCAAAAAGTAACAAGTGTAGGGCGATTGTGGAATTAAAATTTGCATTCTTTTATATGTAACATATTTTTCCATACTCAGCCTAAATATCCTGAGTTATTTGGTAATTTAGGAGGATTTTGGGCTGAAATTTTCGACTCGGGCATTCTATCGTAAACTCTGTGCTTCGTTAGATTAACTCTTTGCCGTACGACTTCTTTTGTACCTCTATGTGCATTTACTCAAAATTAATTGTTGAAATAATAATCTATCTCTGGTTTCTGATATAGCGTAGAAGTTAAAACAATATTAACCCTTTGCACTGCGATGTCCCAACTGAGGGGACGTGTAAGTCTACCATATCACCTAGTTTCCCCCTCTAAGGGCCCCTCGAATTTGTTAGTGGTTATAGAGGACGAATTTATTGGACCGAAACTATTTAATCCCTTGGCTTACGATTTCTTTTGTGATAGAACTTGCAATAACTCAGAATTAATCGTTCGAATAATAATCTGTTACTGACATCCGACATTTCAGTATAAGTTAATTCAATATTAATACCATAGAATTAATTTCAAGGTCTTCTGATCTACTGATATATTCAATTCAACAGTTTTTGGAAAACTTCAAAATTTTCTATTACATTTACTGCGTCGCGTGTGCCATACGTCGTTGTAAGGCAAGGGGTTAAGAAATGTAGGTTTACCTGAACTTTTCTAAAAGATTGGAAATAGCAAAGTGTCACCAAGTTGTTAACAGATAACGTCAGAGACGACTTCGAGTGCAAAGAGTTAATAGCATAGGATTAATTTGATCGTGTTGGAATTCACCGATATTTTCAATTTAACCGCTTAGACTACAACAATGCATGACACCAGTGGCGCGGAAAATGGAATACGAAATTTCGAAGTGTCAAAAAAATTGTTAAATCGAAAATATCAGCCAGATGTGAAACGATTTCATTATTTCTATACTGTTAATATTAATTTCAGTTATACGAAATATCAGAAATCAGTGGAAACTTTTGATTTCAGGAATTAATTTCGAATCATTGCACGCCGAGCCAGAAAAGAAATCGTAGGCCAAAGGGTTAATAGATTTTAGAAAACTTCAAAATTTCCTATTTCATTCATAGTGTCATGAGTGTCACTCGGCAAGGGGTTAAATATTGTTATTGTTTGTGGGATTCTTAGAATAAGCGTTGTGGCTAAAAATATTAGGGCTGGGCTATGGTGGATCAGGGGGAAAGGATCAGAGCCATGCCAAAGTATGTTCCGCAGCGAAAATTGTGCGAATTTGAAATTTTAATTATTTAGTCACAAAATCAGTTCATTTGTTCATTATGAGATGCACATCAACCATCTGCTGTATTGTCTCTGTACAAATCTGCGAAATGTTTATAAAAAAAGTAGGAATCCATGAATTTTATGGCTTCCGTAGATCTAGCGTTGAAGACTTTCCAAATCGACGGAAAAAGAAGTAAGAGGAACCCTTATACTTGTTACTGTAAGAACAGACGATACACGAAATCGATATTTTGCATACAATCGTGAAACGTTTTGGTCGTCACGCATCGGGGTCGTCGCAATATTGGTCAAGGAACTTGCTGGACATTGGACGGGCCACATTCTGTCGCGAAAATTGCACTGAGCGTGAAATTTGCGACATACATATTGTCAATACTGCGAAACAATTAAAGGAAGATTCCTAAGAAAAACAGATATTAGTTACAAATAGATTTAAAGATTATTTTTAACGGATTTTAAATAATATTCTTAACATTAGATTTACATGTGTGAAATCTTTTACATTGCAGTATATTAAATAAAGACTTTGAAAGAAGAAGGATCAGGTGGCAAATGTGATAATTCGTTAAGTAATCTCTGTATTATAAAATACGTGTGAAATATCTACTGTACTGCTTTTGGGAATTTGAGGAATGTTTATAGAAAAAGTTGAAACTCGTAAATTTGACGGCTCTCGGTAAATTTAGTGTTAACGAGAAAAATATATGTATGAATTGCGTAAGATTCTTTTTAATTTGTCGCATTTACTTTCATTTCAACTTTCATTCCTTTGCGTCAATTATTAATAATTCGATTACGGTGAAGTTTCTCGATCGTGAAGTTACCGTTGAAGTATTCGCCCCTGATACATCTTCAGTTATTAATTTATAGCTTGTATCTGGATAAGAGGTTTCTTGATCGTCCAGAGACCGATGAACTATTCGCTCTGATATTTCTTAACATAGTAACATGTTAAACTTTGAGTATATTACGAGTTTCCTTGTTATGTAACTTGGAAGATGTCATAAGAAAGTGTGAGCGTGCATGACGTTCTTCTCGCACATTTCATCGGACTAATGATATATGCTGGGTGTTAAAGAAATAGAAAAGAGGATTTATATGGAAATAGCCGAAATTCTTGACACGTTTAAGATACCACATTTTTTTTCTACAAACTTTTTACGTTTGGTATTTAAATCAGTCTCCATTTTTTTAAAAATCGAATTATTTGATATTTTTCACAGGAGTTTCTATTTTGTCGAAATGTTAAAGTCATAATTTTAGTGGTTGCTATATTCACTATAAGAAACGAGACTTTTATCCAAATTTTAATTGATTATACAAAAACTTCATACTTTCTTTGATGCAGCCTTTTGCTCATCGCCGAAAACGAAGCTCCCAATATTTATAAAATTATTCCATCGTGACATTCATTAAGCTGCACTTTCTCTTCGATTTTTTTAATCATGCGAAATGAGAATTTATGAAAATTAAATTAATGAAGTCGTATGAGGATTTCACTTCTCTACCAGAAACAGTGGCAGCTTCCATGAGGGAGTTATCCCATACGATAGCTATTTTTATTTGCTTAGTTTGAGATTTTTTTTTGACGAACCATTAAAATGTACAATCTTTGAATTTTTACCACATGTTTATTGATACTTTTGTAGTCTCTTGGAATTTTTTCCAGCAAAAATACCAATTTTATTCGACTTTACAACCTTAGGCAGACACTCATGTATTTTTCGCGGCTGCCAGGATTCCAGGAATTCCTCTCGTTTGAAATAAAAAAATTAAACGCCATTTTAACTTCCAAACCTAAAGTTATCGCCGGAATTAGAAAAATTCTGATAACTGTCATATTTTTTATTTTGAACTACAAAAGTAGTAATAAACGTGTAGTAATAATTTCAAGATTGCACATTTGAATGATTTATCCAAAAAATTCCCAAAGGAAACGATAAAAAAATAGTTGTCACACAGGATGAGCCCCTCAAAACCAAAAGCCATTTACTTTTTATGAAGCACATCAACACAAAATGAAAATTTACAATAAAATATTAAGCACGCTAATACTTAAAACGTAAATTCTCGAAACATCAAATCACTCGAGACCTCATCGCTTCTAAGACTTTCTAGTAATGTCTTCAAAGTATACTCCTAATATAAGGTCATCCGAGTAGGTGGATAGATTAAAAATGATTCTAAGAATTGATAGTCCGCTAGGCGTGAAAACGGCAGGATGAATTCCTTTCATCGTTCGTCATCTATAACGGAAAGGAAAAGAAGGGTAGAGCACAAAGAAAGGAGTCGCCTGGATGCCAGCTGAGTTTCACAATTGGTTTAATACCCATTGCATCGATAGAAACTAAAACATCGATGTATTATTCCAAGTCATCACTGACGTCATTGAATCGCGTAATTTGCTCCTGACAAATCAACGATTGGATTAAACATCGTACAGGGAGATTAGCAACCTTTCTCGGTGATCGCCAAAGATCGCTGCAAAACGAACCTTGACGCTTTCATCGTTGTAAAAGGCGGAAGGGAAGGGATGACATTCCAAAGAGGATGTCAATTTTGCGGGGGAAAGGGACGCGATCGAGGATCAAACAAAGTGGAAGAACATGCCGACAATAGACGATGAAATGTAACTGGGTAGAGTGAAGACAGGAAGTCCCAAGATGAGATCAGAAAATAGAAATATGAGACGAGGCTTTATTTCTTTTTAAAGGAATTTTAAAGAATTGATTTTTGTTATTGATGTTAATGATCTTTTAGTTTCATTAAGAACAGTATTACTGGAGTTAATTCTGTTTTATGTAAAGATTAATTAAGTAGATGGAAGGAAGAGGAGCGAAGTGGCAAGGGGGTTGATGAGTTAAGTGATGTATGTGTTAGAAGATATATCTACTTGACTGATTCTCTATGACAATTTTTTATAAAAAAGTGAAAATCTATTGTTTTGACTGCTGGAATAATTTTAATGTTAGTAGTATTGGAATTAAGCTGTAGCACTGTTTATTGAAACTTATGAAGGTAGAAGAATCAGAGGAAATAATGATCAGTAGGGGAAGATTTGCTGCAATGACAGATCTACTCAGTTGTTTATTATTCAGTTTTATCGACAAGGTGTCGATCTTCGATGATGACTATTTAGAGATAATAATTCAGCTTTAACACTAGATTTACCAGCGTTAAATCTATTATATTTAAACATGTTAAATATGTACCTTAAAGCAAGGAAAATTAAGACGTGGTAGAGATGATAGATTCAGTAATTTATGTTTTATACAATGAACGAAGAATATTTATTTTACGTCTCTCTCATGAACTCGTAGAATTTTTGGAAAAAATTCTGTACCAGTCATTTTGACTGGCTTGGTAAATCTAGTGTTAAAGACCAGTTTGCAATGTCGTTCTGGAATTTACGAACTATTATTCTTAATTTGTATCGATACTATGAAAACTTTAGATGATTAATGTATATGGATAATAAGTAAAATGCAAGAACCTACTTTAATGAACATTAATTCTTAAAGGGGGGAGGGTTTACCTTTTCTATGTTAATATTTATGTATTTCATATATTAGAAGACTAATAAATATTTAATTTCCAGTTAAAGTCCTCTAAAGAGACAGATTCCTTCAGGGCTACATTAATTAGAAAATAAATATTTATGAATCTTCTAACGTATGAAATACATATATATTTCCTTTTATTTTCAGTTAATCTTCCCCCAGAGGAACAAACCCCTTAATTACAATTAAAAAATCACTTGAAATATCATTGAATTCAACAACGGCGATCACCGATGACCCTCATGGTATTCAACGTATTAGAATCACTGCTATAAAAATGTAGAAGTAGATGAAGAATCAATGCTGCAACAAATAAAGCACGAGGGTACCGGAAAAGAATGTCGTTTTTCTTCCAACACATGACTACATAAAAAGAAGGACTCATTGAATATTATGAATCCAGTGAATTTAATGAGCAAGGTATTAAAACTTGGACCAATGGAGAAAGATTACACGAAACCATGGAAATTATATTTTACATTAACCCTAGATCACTAACCTTATTTTTCGACGCGTAACACTAACCTTCATCTCTTCGACTACGGTGTTTGCAAAAGGGGTTAAAGGGTATTATTTAAATAAAATTTAATCATGTTTTTTTCTATTATTAAAGATAGGTATTTATTTATTACGATAATGTTAACTAATATGGCATACTTATTAAATCCGTGTCGTTGAATCGACGAAGGTTAGTCATCTAGGGTTAATATCTGTAAATTAAATTTTTAAAAGTACTGACATCTTTTATATACGAGAAACGATATTCTTTTCCGGCACCCCTAACATTAGAATTATAGAGAAAGAAGCAAGTATTGGAAAAATAAATAAAAAGAGAAATAAAAATTATACTTTCATTAAAGCAAGAGATCTAAGAGAACCATCCCGATCACGAGTCTCATCCAGGATGGTTCTAGATCTCCCGGTGTGGCCGCCGTTTTCTCGAGAGTTACTTGAACCCAGTCTGACCTTTCTCGTTTTATTAGCCACGTCGACTACGGTATGCCTCATCATCTCGGCGATGCTCGAAGCCTCGCAAGGAGGAGGACAAGAGGCGCATACCTTCGGGGTCCTCCCAGACGAGCATCCTATCTGGAAATTATGCAAACCGATCCCCGCGCCTTGCACAGTATTCTGAATCCTATAGAAAATTGCCTCCCAAACCACCTCCATCGATTTCAGCATGTAATCGCGCCAGATTTCTGGCTTTTGTCTTCGCTACTGCATTGAAAGGCGAAGGAGTCATTTCGAAACTGCTGCTCCATCTTCGATGGATGTTGGTTGGGATTGTTCAAGGGGAAAAATGTAACCTTGAGAGATAGATATTGCCATTTCTTGGGCGTATGTCTTTGTGAGCTACGTTCAGCCGAGTAATTTGATTTATTTAATGGAGATTGAGAATATTCTCATTTGTTTTTTTAGAGTAGGAGGTAGATCTTTTCGTGTGTGGGGCTACTGACAGGCGGATGGAAGTTGATGTTGGTTGATAATGAGACTTGGGATTGACGTTGCTTGACGGCAGTTTGTATAAATGGAAACTCTTGGAAGATTATTTGCGTTTGTTATAAATCTTTTTGGCTTTACAAGAAGGGTTCTTAAACTTATGTTGACTAAGGACACCGTCTTGAACAGTATCTTATTTTGTGGACCCTGTTTTTCTTTATTTTTTGTTTGAATAAAAGCCAAAAGTTGGAAGATCTAATGTCAAAATTGTTTTTTGCATCCTCAGAAGCCTACGGGCCACAGTTTAACCCATTCACTGCCAACTACGAGATATCTCGTGGTTGCACTACAACTTTCAATTAATAAGTTGGCAATAACAGCCAAACGTGTATAGCATTTTTGGAACAAAAAAGTTCTTCGTATAATTATAAATGTTGAGATTATATTTTTGAATAATTAAATTAATGTTTTAAAAGCTTACTGTCGTTTTCTAAAATTTTATCACGTATGATATTATTTGCTTAGTTTGTCTGGTAGTGAATGGGTTAAGAACTTAAGATTTACAGTTTTATTCTTCGTCTTACTGAGAAATAATTTTTTAGGGATAAAGTAGCTCAGCGAATTTTACAGAATATTTTTTACACTCTCGAAATTTTGTAAGAGTTAAATATCGAATCTAAAGATGTTCTATTTTTCATTTACTCATAGATTTCTTGCATTGCATTTTTAATACTTGCAATTTTCAATCTTCAAGGAACTTTGAAGATACTATTTTTAATTCCGAATAATTTTACCTGATAAGATTGATTATATCAGCAATTATATCTCATTTAGGAGTGACAATTATTAGGCATGATTTTAACGACCACTGAAGCTAATTGTGCACTACCGTATCTGCATTATCCATTATACGAGCACTGCAAGCTCGATAACATTACTTATAACCTTGGTACTTCTACACATTCAAAATCCGTACATATACATATTATGAATAATTTTATTTAAATAAAAAATCTATAGACAAAAGCATAAACTCTACAGACAACAATAATATTTCCGCCTATGCAACTTCGACTTTAAGTCTCTTGTAAAGAAATATATACTAATTGTAACAAAAGGTGAAACATTATTACTTGTTTGCAAAGATACTGTTTTTAGGATTACAACATGATTTTACTGTTATTAGCTATCAGTGTAGATCTTATTTGATTGTTTTAAATACTGTTATTGCTTAATTGAGAATGTTGTCTACGATATTCAGATAGGCTTAGAATTCTTCATGCAGTTATGACATAAATTACTAGATAAGCGTTGTTCGCGTTATTTATCAAATATATATGTTGTTATTAAGCATGACTTAAGTATCTGAATAAAATAACTTTTTCGTCCAACAATAATATCCGTGATAAGTGCAGCTATTAAATGTAATCTTAAGGAATACAGTGGCATTTACATTGCATTCGCGCTACATGTCCTGTTATTTATTATTGGCACGTGAATTTCAGATTCTCCGATTATTATTCACCCTCAATCTTAAACTCCCTGGAGGATATAGAATGTGAATTTAACGATTGTAATAAAATAGTAAATATATTTGTCATAATGTATTACATTACAAAATTATCTTCTAACAACGACAAATCGTAGTTTTAAATTCTTCAAAGTGTGCTTGACGATTTGTTTATGTCATTATAATAACAGGTGTGTTACGTTGATAGCAAATTAATTCAAATTCCTCATTATCTCTGACATTTTGCTTAAATTGTTGTGCAATAGCTATGGTGTTTCGGAACTCACCTAAAACAGTGGGTTCTGGGTGGAATGACTTAGGAAACAAGGGTCATGGTGGATGAAGACCTTAAGTCTTGGACTAACAATCAACAGGTCCGCCTTTAAATTCCCCTAAACACTGAGAAATTTTTCCTAAATTATTATTCAATAAACCACAACTATTGTGTTTCGGAACCAACGCAAAATAGTGAAATCTAGGCGAAATGAGTTTGTCAGTTAAAGTTGAAAAAAATAAGCAAAGAAGGAACTTAAAAAACAGTAACCACGATGAACCAGAATGTAAATGCTCGATCTAACAATCAGTGGGCCCCAGTTCTAATTTCCCATCATCTTTGGAAAATTCCTACCTGATATCTATATATCAACCTGGTGATTCGAACCCCATCAGAACCACTAAAGTTTATTCTAAATAATCATAATACTTAAAATCAAACAGAGAATGATAAATACTCTTCTATATAATACCAAAAGGGGTGGCTCTTGAATAAAGTATTAAAATTTCTATCATCAACCCTTTTCAATTTCAGTTCTTTTCTCATTCTACACTTTTACTTTTTCTACTACGTAGGAATACCTTACTTGCAACATTAAGTGACTACTTAATTAACTTAATTGCAAAAGCAAAGTAGACTTTTAGCATACCCTGTACACCCGTGCAGAAAGCACGTACGCGAAAAGACGATCAAATGGAAATCCTGGGAGTGGTCGTGTCTAAGGACAATACAATTACACGTTAGAATCGAGAAGAACGAAGGATGCACACTGAATGTAGCGAAAATGAAATCGCTGCCGTAAGAAACGCCGCTCCTCTTCGATCGATCTACGATCCATTGCCATTCTAATGCAGTAGCCGCGTGGGTGTTTTGCTCATGAATCGGGCTCGTGATATTTTTATAATATCCATGGGAACAATAGGACTGGGACAAAATGCGCATAATTTCAGATGACCGAATTCATGAACATCGCTAATGAAAAATGAAACGGGAATTGCGCAAGATTTGTAGGACCAATGGCTCTTTAAGAAGCAACGGATAAACTTTTACCGGTGATGGTGAAGTGATGTAAGTCTGGTATTCTTCGTTTCGAGGTATTCACAGTTTCATCTTAGGGTGTGAATTGAATTCTGTGTAATAATCTAACTATGGAACTTCAAATGAACGATTGCATTTTTGAACGTGTTTTAATAACAATTTATATTGTTATCATAGTGTAACGAAGGGAAGAAATAAATTGTTTTTCGGGCTTTTAAATTACATCTGTTTCATAATCACTGACGTAATTGAGATTATAACGGTGCAATTGAATTATTTGATGAATTGTTTCACAGATTGTGGAAAATAGTTTATACATTGGAAAATTAATATTTACACCTTTTGAAGAAGAAGTGAATAAGATTATCTCTACATTTTCTCACTGAAGATATTTTCAAAATTGATAAGAATAGTTTGCTATCTCTGTTTCAGGTTTCTTTTTTAGATACATAGATACTTTTAAATGTACAATAGATACTTTTAATACATAGATACTTTTAACCCTGCTGTTCTGCTCACTTATATCTAGACTGCGGGTGTTTATGCAAATTTCGAGTTTCACAAATGCAGGTGAGACAGGAAAACCTATCTAGGGATTTATTGTACTCAATAAATATTACAACAAATACCATACTTTGGATATTTTAGATATATTTTTATATTATGTCCTTTTTGTATATTTTAGCCGTATTTAATTTGTCATAAATGCATAAAAATCCGCAGTCTGCTTATATCTCACACATATATTGCATCCAGTCTTAGTGATCCGGCGAACAAAGGTTCACATTTTAAGAAAAATAAAATATACAAACATTAACTACACTGCATATCAAAAACTAGTATTTAGAAACATAGTATTTGTTAAAATATAATTTTCATTTCGGGTCACAGGCTCCGAGCAGAACCCTAGTGTTAAATGTAATAATTTCTCATTAGCGGTGAAAAAATTTTCTGAATTCCTATTATAATATTCAAGACGTAGAATTAATTTTGCAGTCTCTGAGTATTAAATAAAAACTGTTCGTACCTCTCACTTGAGAGCAATAGAAACGATGGTATGTTCTAAACATCCATGTGAAAATGCCATATAAAAATTTTTAAGATATCAATGGTGTTAATTTCATTACTATCTAATTCTAATCAATCAATTTTATTTCTATAGTGGAATAGATTGCAGATTGCATTGTATTTCTCAAACGTTAACCTTTTTAAAAGTAGTTTACTATTATTCACAAATATTTTCATCATTTCACAGTATACTTTTGTACTTCTTAACTGGAACATTTTTTATTCCGCGTTAAATTCAAGTAACGCTCGATTACTAATTATTTTTTAACAATTTGCCACGTATAAAAAATTTCTATCTACAAAGGAATATTTCATCCATCCGGATTATAGATCTCAATGATTCGAAGAATGATAAGTAAAGCAATGAACTCGATGGAATAACAAAAACATTCGGATCAATGATGAATTAATTCCAGTAATTTCAACGGTATGAAATAAACTTAATGTCAAGTAGTTCTAACTATCGACGATATTTTCACGTGGTGATGAATGTCTCTGTTATCTCAGAGCAGTAACCGCGTAGGTTTCTACACGTATTTTAATTAATTACTCTCACCTGTGACTCTTGCAACGTTCTAAGATTTACGATTTTACTCGACCAATAAATTCTCCGCCACAATTATCTCTTATCGCAAATTTCCCTTTATGGCTTTTGTAAAATCTCGTTCCACTTAATGTCGTATTCGATAAGAATCAAAGCTACGTTTCTTTTCTATTGTTATTTGTATTAAGATCTTAGAAAATCGAGCATTCCACGTGTTCCATATTGTTGAGTGATGTATCGAAAAGATAATGAATAATTGTATTACCTGTGAACAGTGGCTGCGTAGGTTTCAACAAGTTATTGTTGACTGAAGCTCTCGTAAATCCGAGGAAGATTTATATCTTTGAGGTGTTAACAATGAGGTGCGACTAAATTTTAATGGGCGTCGCAGGAATTTTTGAGGATATGAATAGATGTCAAGTTGATTAAATCACTTTTCTTCGAAAGAAAAGATGTTATTTTGTTCTTAACCGTTCGAACCGAAAGATTATTGAGAAAGGAAAATCATGCAAGTTGAAATGGAGTTTTAAAACTTATTAATGAAATGGTGCATCACTTCGTTCTTTTTTCTGTCTGAATTTACGTTTTATTTGAAAAATGCTATTTAATATTCCAAAATTCAGCTACTTTAATTTAGAAAATTCAGATTATCTTAGATAATCATGTGTTTTCAGATTATCTTAGATGTGCTTGCACAGCAGCGTATAAATTTAGTAAATTTTAAATATTCAATGAATATCTTTGATTGACGAAAATAATGGTGAAATTTAGTACTAATTAATTTAGTAACGTTTAACGTCCCCGAGAAATAAAATATATCTAAAATTAAAAAATGTATTTGGTTCCACATGTTCACTTCACGAAAACTCTGCGTGAAATCGTCAAAGATCTTCATAAATCTTCAACCCAATAAGAAATACATAATAGTACCGAAGAATTCAATCTAAATTTGGAAAAGAATTGGAAACATTTGATCAAGAATCATATCAAATTCCTCCAACTCTTGCAGTTCCTGAAAGTGACGAGGAACGTTCACCCGAGAGAAGAAAAGTTGCGTAGGTTACCGGACGTATTCAAATGAATTCGACAAATGTTTATCTACAGAGTGGCATACAATACGTTGAGCAAATTGAAAGAATCTGATTAATTGCGGGAAAAAAAGAATGGCAATTATAAAGTATAATTTTTACGTAAACGATGAAATATCGTAATGTCTTCTAAGATGTCAGACTAAAATGAAAAATTACAAAATTAGATGTTGGCATAAAAATTCTGTACATTGTAAGCATATTCATTGTTACCTGTAACACGTGCTATTGAATAATACTACGTTAATTTTAATACTGTTAAAAATGTTTGGTAATACAAAACAATCGACGTTTCTTGCAAAAAAAATTGTCTTTGCCGGCGCTTTATAATTAAAAAATTCGGACGCAAAATACAGTATAATAATATAGAAAGATATTAAATTTTAATGTGCTAATACAAAGAGTTGTAACTGTACTTCAAAAGTAATGGAAACATATGCACTCAACTATATCACAAACTCCATGTGAAAACTCGAATTTCTATTCTATGTCTATCTCATTTTCTTTTTTATATATTTTTATTAGATTAAAAGGACCCCAAAATGTTTCATATCACCAAAAATTTCATTTTAAAGTACCAGTTTCTTTTCTATTGAGAAAAATAATTGTACTATCAATAGCAAAATATCTAGTATACCTGTCGTGTATGCTGAATTATTTTGATGTACTACTTGGAGCATCTTGAAACTATGACGATATTTAAGTCCTATTACGACACGCTGTCATTCATGATGGCCATTCACGTGGGTGCTCTTGCTCAAAGGCACTCCATAAAACCAAGAAAATACGATTCGAGAGACTTTTTCGTTTCAAAATGTTAACAACTAGTTTTCGTGCCCGAACTCTCCTACGGTTGAGCTGTAACTGAGCGACCTCAGGGTAAGATGTCAACAAAAGCTGACGATCATAACATGGAAGACTGTTACAATAGCAAACTATTCTGATTGTTATCGATTCAAAAACTCCACGATAATGTGTAACAGTTTTTACAACTTTGATGGTCCAATGTTTATGTTAAAATGTTTACTACATCAGCAGGTAAATAATTATAGTTCATTTTCTATGCCTTAGTTTTAACAATAGATTTAGTAATAATCAACCCTCATACACTTCTCCGGTTTAAATTATAACAAATCATCGTTTCCAGATGTTACATAATGTTTGATTTTTTCATAATATGTTGCCATTTTATTTAATTTTAGAATAATAGATTACAAGTAATATTAAATAAAGAGTGAAGAGAAAATGGGCGAAATATTACTTGAGGACGTTTGTGTAACTATTTTTTAAGAATGTAGGAGGGTTAATACGATATATAAAAAACAAATGAAATAAAAAAAAGAGAAAAAAATTTTCTATCTTCATATACAGTTGCAAAATTTACAAATAAATAATTTTCTACATAAAAGCCTTAATCTTTTAACTTTGCCTCAGAAACATTAGAATATTCTATGCATAAACTAATGCGCCATAACGTCAGAAAATTATCTTAACAACCAATTACAATACTGAAGCTTACACTCGAATCATCTATTATATAACAAAGTAACATTTTCCCCCTTTCAGCATAAATCTCAAGCCCTCAAAACAAATAATCGCCTACCATCACATCCAGTCGCAAAACTTACAAATAAATAATTTTCTACATAAAAATTCAACGTTTTCACATTGGCTTAGAAATATTAGAATATTTCATGCATCAAAAAATTATCTTAGCAACAAATTCCGATCCCAAACCTTACCCTCGAATCATCTATTACTCAACAAACTAATATTTTACCCCTTTCAACAAGATTCTCAAACCCTACAAACAAATGACTGCCTACCATCATATACAGTTGCAAAACTTACAAATAAATAATTTTCCAGCCAACTACAATTCCAAACCGCCCTCTAAACACCCATTATCTAAGAAATAAATCTTTCCCCCTTCCACCAAGACTCTCAACCCATCAAAACAAATGACCACCTACCTTCATCAGTTACAATTATAAAACTTAAAACAACTCACTTGTAACATAAAAAAAAACGCAACCTTTGCCCAAAAAAATTTCGAAACACCCTATATGCAAACTAATTACTACCGGCCGATACTCGCCTCTGAAAGACTCACGCGTGCGAACAATGTTGATCCTCTTGTTGGGAATAGGATCCAAAGGCGATCCTCGAGGACGGGGTTGAGGTGGGGCGAACCTGCGAGGGCGACGAGGATGCTACGAGGAGAATGGTCGAATACATGAACACAGGGAGAATGGAAGGGAAGATCTTCTTGGGCGTCTTCATATAAATGCCGGTGGTACTCGCACAGAGTACCGCAGATTCGATCTTGTTCAAATCGACAACATCGTCGTAGGAATCGTCAACATGCAGTACTTAGTGAGTGATCGTTTTAACACGATGATCGCACATCGGCGAGATTTATCGAGACAAGTTCATTTCACGAGCGAAAGTATACGGGAATAAATTTGTAACTGTGTGAAACGTTCATCCGAGGAATTCTGTTGGTGTTAAATTGTGGATTTGTCTTTGATATTTGAGGCCAAATTGCGAATTTTAGTTTTTTGAGTCAATGGAAAGACGTTGCTTCACAACTCGAGGAATGTCTTTGATTAATCTTGCCTTATTTTATTTTTTTTTCAGAATGTATTTAAACTGTTTCACGATTTTATTTGAAAGTTACTTGGGTAGTTAAAAATCTGTACTATTGGGCCAAATTGCGAATTTTTATTTTCCGGGTCAATGAATAGACTTTCCTTGATATTTTGAGGAATGTCTTTGATTAATCTTGCCTTGATTTCCATTTTCTCAGAGCGTATTTCAAATATTTTATGACTTTGTTTGAAAGTTACTTTGGTAGTTGCAAATCTGTACTATTGGGCCAAATTGCGAATTTTTATTTGCCGGGTCAATGAATAGACTTTCCTTGATATTTTGAGGAATGTCTTTGATTAATCTTGTCTTGATTTCCTTTTTTTCAGAACGTATTTCAAATATTTTATGACTTTATTTGAAAGTTACTTTGGTAGTTGCAAATCTGTACTATTGGGTCAAATTGCGAATTTTTATTTTCCGGGTCAATGAATAGACTTTCCTTGATATTTTGAGGAATGTCTTTGATTAATCTTGTCTTGATTTCCTTTTTTTCAGAACGTATTTCAAATATTTTATGACTTTATTTGAAAGTTACTTTGATGGTTGCAAATCTGTACTATTGGGCCAAATTGCGAATTTTTATTTTCCGGGTCAATGAATAGACTTTCCTTGATATTTTGAGGAATGTCTTTAATTAATCTTGTCTTGGTTAGTTTTTCTTCGGAATGTATTTCAAATAATTGGTGACTTTATTTGAAAGTTATTTTGATAGTAGTAGATCTGTACTTTAGGGATGAGGAATGTCTTGGGGTTGTAATAGTGCGATTTATGGGAAGTACGAATACGTTGGCTGCTGGGCTTTATGGGAAGAGGAGTGGAATTTAAGAAATATTTCAGATTCTAAGTTGATCATTGACATTTTATAATTCCAGATATTGGTTTTCGCCTTGTTCGGATGCGCCTGTGGACAATTTGGATCATTTCGAGGATTTCCAAGTCAGAATGCCTACAGGCCAGTACCTAAGCCTACCTTTCAACAACCTCCGGCACAACCGCAATATACTCCTCAATACAAGTATGAATTATAATACGCAAAAATTTGTCAATTTAACATGTAATTAACTTCTAATTAGCAAGCAATTTCTCAAAGGATACGAGCAATCGTGAAATTTTTAAAGCCACATTAAACAATACTAATTGCTTGCACATGAAAGCCCAGATCAGAAAGTAAAAAATATGTGGATAATAAAGTAACAACATCGTTTTCAGCTTTCTTAAAAGTCTGCTAATGACAGTCACTTAACGTCAATCAGTCTCTTTATAATATGATGCAAAAATTGGCAATCCTTGAAATAAAATTTCAAGTTAAATTAAGAATATTATAAATTTTGGGATTAAATAAAATAACTACACCCTCACGGCTTCTTAAGCAGCTATTTGACGTTAACCCCTTCCCTTACGATTTCTTTGGGACTCAACGGGCAATAACTCAGAATTAATTATTGGAATAATACTTTATCACTGATTTCCAATATTTCAGTTTAAGTGAACGCAATATTAATGATATAGAACTAATTTCAACGTCTCTCGATCTACTGATATTTTCAATTTAAAAGTTTTTGGAAAATTTCAGAGATTTCTATTCCAATTACCACGTCACGTATGCCCTACGTCAATGTAAGGCAAGGAGTTAATTGATGTAATCCACTGTGCCAATTTTTCACGTTTGGAATTTCGCTTCAAATGGAATTTAGTGTAAAATTTAATGTAAAAATATTAAAAATGAGGGTGAATACAAAAGCAATGTGTCTTTTGCAGTTCTCCTGGAAGGTACATAGCCATTCGCAGCCAGCAAAAGGATACCTATCCGGATGGAACTTATACTTTTAGCTACGACACGGAGAATGGAATTTCAGTCGCCGAAAGTGGACGTCCTCAAGGCTCTGGCCAGGGGCAAAGCGAGGTAATAATCCTTTAATAACTAAATATAATCGATCTCATTACCATAAGGTTAATTAATATCATAACTCCCATAAATCTATATCTCTGCAATAAAAATTTTAATGATCACAAAATATGGAACTATTAAGGACATACGCTTTCGTAATCGTAAAATCAACATTTTTCTGACAGAATTGCATGTGTAAACTGATGATACCTACATTAAAAAAAAGTCCGTTTCAATTGAATTTATCGATTAACATAATTCTTCAACTGCACATTGCAAGAGTGAATTATAAAATATCCCGCGAAATAAAAAAGATCGGTACATTTTAAAACCTGAAATTTTATCTACGACGAAGGGTTGTAAGCTTGAAATATTATCCCAAAATGATTAAAAAATTCAACAGTATTATCTTCGGTACAAATTACATCGTCTTAAACATACAATGTTTACACTCTCCTCCGTAACTACATACCATATTTTAATCTCATCAATTTAACACTAGAACTACCGATGTTAAATCTGCTATATTTCCATATATTAAATATGTAATTTAAAAAAAAAGAAATCAAGAGGCGGAGACGATGATCGATTCGGTAATCTGTATTTTATGAGATGGACGTAGAATATCTACTCTAGGACTGTCCTATAAACTTGGAGAATTTTTAGAAAAAATTGAGAACAAGTCATTTTGACTTGCTTGGTAGTTCTAGTGTTAAACTCATCAAACCACAGACACTAAACTAATAACCATCAAAAGCTTCTCATTCCAACATGCACAACATTAAAACCAAAGTCAATCAATCAAAAGGAAACACATCAAATAAATCAAACTCTCGTAATCGACTATAAAAAATGACTCCTCTGATCATTCAATTACATAAGTAAACAAGATAATCAACAGTCAAGCAAGGACCAGTCTCTCAATTAAAACCAACACCAAAGAAGTCTCACTCTCAAGCGTCAAAACAACCATTCACTGTAACAATCCCTAACAAATCTCCTTTCGAAATACAAAACTTCCAAGCGGTAACACTATCCATCTATTCTTTAAAAAAAACACCATAGCTCGTTGTGCAAGATCTTAAACGAGACCTAGTTACCTTACACCACCGTAAAACGTAATAGCCGCAACATTTGACCCAGACCTTGAAATTTTGCTGTTCTTCAGGTTGTCCAGGGTAGATTCTCGTATTCTGCCCCAGACGGAACTCCGATTACCTTGGAATACACAGCCGACGAGAATGGATTCCACCCCCAGGGAGCACATCTGCCAACGCCACCCCCAATTCCTGAAGCAATCAGACGAGCACTCGCTGCTAATCCACCTGGACCTGGAGATTCTGATTACAGGCAATCTTATCAACCTGCTTTCCATCCCAATGCTATTCGAAGATATTAGCAGGATGAGGAATACAGTACTGACACACACAGAACGAATATACCGATTGAACATCTATAGAGCAAGGGAATTGGAGACTCTTATTTAGCTCTGTGTGTTCCTTCTTGTAACCTGACGTGATAAGTGTACATACACCGAGAGGAAAAAAAATCGAGATGTCGACTTTCACAGTATGAATATATCAAGTCGTTATGTAATAAATCAATAAATTGTTTCTATTCGTCTCTCCGATTTGTCGATGTTATCCTTCTTTTGAAAGTAGTGAGGTTGATGGTGAATGGACAGGTTCAATGGGGAATCTGAATATGAAGTTTGCGGCTATTGAAATTTTGTTTAAACGTACATATACTCGTGACTGGTATTCGAAAGTATTCGGCAGACGAAGCATGGGATGGTGTTTTCACAGAACCGGGACATGCAAGTGATCTTTAAGAGAGGTCGAGTTTTAAACGGCGACATCAAAGTTATGATCGGTCGGATTGTAATGAACGTTGTAGATTTCGTGAAGGAAAGTAAGACAGTGGTTTGCATTAATTCGACACGTTCGTTTGAGAGTATTTAATGTTGTTTTCATTCTGAGAAGTTTGTATATTATGTGTTAACTTTGCCACTGTCTTTTGCAACGAGTATTCACCTTACGCCTTTAACATGGTGGAAAGTAACTAAACTTTGCACAATTCTTAACACTAGATTTACGGAGTCAATTTGACTCATTCGAAATTTGATTACTACATATATAATATATTGGTTGGTTAATTTTTTAATAATAAATCTTTCATGTCAATTGATTTGGAACTATTTTCTTTGCAAAAAATTTAAATTTTCTTGTATGATTTGAATTGGCTCGCTTCAGAAAAATAGGTAAATCAATATCCGTAAATCTAGTGTTAATTATATTAGGTACATATATTATATTAGGACGAAATATCTTGTGGTTGCACTATAAGTTTCAATTATCAATTGACAATAACAGCCGAAAGTTTATAGCATTTTCGAAACAAAAATGTTCTTACTATCATTACAACTCTTGAGATTATTTTTTAGTTTTAAAAACTTACTGCCGTCTTCTCAAATTTTACCACGTAAGATAACATTTACTCAATTTTTCTAGCAGTAAATGGATTAATAATTCCAATAAGTATTTTTCCTTTCTCAATTAACGTACAACTTTCTACCGATTAACGATAGATCAAATTTCAAGTATCTCATTCACAGATAATACAGTTGCCAACAACTTAATTCCATCTGACTGATTAGAAAAAATGTCGATTTCTAAAGTAAACCAAGTAACGTACCAGTTAAGGGTCAATGAGATACATACAAACATACATCTTAATTTCCTTTGTCGAATAAATGGACGTGTGAAAACGCCTACACCTTGCAACACGAAATGGCATCCTCTTCTCAACGATGATCTACGTGCAGAATTAACATCCAGTTCTCAGGTCAGGATGCCATACAGTGTGACCGATAATACAGACATACGAAGTCTTACCTTTTAATACTACGAGAGAACGCACCGGTTGAACTTCAGATCCACCACGCCTCCTGTAAACACGTAAGAATCATGGCAAATGAATAGGATGGGATGAGTTCAGGTGAAAGTGTTCTATGGTTCTTTCATTATTTCGCATTCTTCTACACATCATCCCGGTCAAGGACTAGTACTAACATGAACGATGCAACTTGGGCGGTCCTGCACTTCCTTTGAAAGGTTCTGCGACCTGATCATCGCAGGATGCTAGAATATGGGTAAGCAAGAAGTGAGAACAAACACTTCAGTATTGTTAGCAAGACGGCTGTGCAATAGTTATCACGGTCAACGAAAAGAAAGGTGGTTCGTTAGGGGCTATGGTGGATAAGAAGGTAGAGGATGGGAGTGAGTGGTTCAAATTCTTTATTAGCACTGAGAAATTTGCTCCGTCTGGAAAATATATAGCCTTGATAACTGGTAAGCGGTATAAAATGGTAGGTGTTCATAAAGTATTGTTTAAAGTCGAACACAGAAAAGGAGGTTCGTAAGGAGAGCGTTATTTGAACCGTTACCCGAGTCGAAATATTGAACCTCATTTGAACCTTTTACTACCCAACAGATCCAATTCAGGGGATACAGGTTTTGGTGATAGCTAAATAGGAGTATAATTTTACTGAGAAGGAGTTATAGGTTTAAATTGGGAGTTTTAGTATTGAAAAGTATCGTATTAGGTTCAAATAGGAGTAAATACCATGAAAATAGGTTCAACATCTCGACTCGGGGAAGTTACAGGTTTAAATTAGGAGTTTTAGTATTGAAAAGTATCGTATTAGGTTCAAATTGGAGTAAATACCATGAAAATAGGTTCAATATTTCGACTCGGGGATTTACACAGGTTTAAATTAGGAGTTTTAGTATTGAAAAGTATCATATTAGGTTCAAATAGGAGTAAATACCATAAAAATAGGTTCAATATTTCGACTCGGGGGAATTACAGGTGTAAATTAGGAGTTTTAGTATTGAAAAGTATCGTATTAGGTTCAAATAGGTGTAAATACCATGAAAATAGGTTCAATATTTCGACTCGGGGATTTACACAGGTTTAAATTAGGAGTTTTAGTATTGAAAAGTATCGTATTAGGTTCAAATGGGAGTAAATATCATGAAAATAGGTTCATTATTTCGACTCAGGGAAGTTACAGGTTTAAATTAGGAGTTTTAGTATTGAAAAGTATCGTATTAGGTTCAAATAGGTGTAAATACCATGAAAATAGGTTCAATATTTCGACTCGGGGATTTACACAGGTTTAAATTAGGAGTTTTAGTATTGAAAAGTATCGTATTAGGTTCAAAAAGGAGTAAATACCATGAAAATAGGTTCAATATTTCGACTCGGGAGAGTTACAGGTTTAAATTAGGAGTTTTAGTATTGAAAAGTATCGTATTAGGTTCAAATTGTAGTAAATACCATGAAAATAGGTTCAATATTTCGACTCGGGGGAGTTACAGGTTTAAATTAAGAGTTTTAGTATTGAAAAGTATCATATTAGGTTTAAATGGGAGTAAATACCATGAAAATAGGTTCAATATTTCGACTCGGATATAGTCCGACAAGTGGAAGATGGCTAGGGGCGGATCCTTTCCTTTTAAACTATGTACTAAAATATCTATATAAAGTAAACGACTATGCTGAGTTTTTACATTAGGAAACTGAGTTTAAGAATTTGAAAATGAGATGGTGGGAATAGGCTGTTGAAAACGAGAGGCTCAACCGCTCCTTAGCCATCTTTCAGATGTCGGACAGTGCTTAAGTAGTATAAGTCCACTGCTGAGAAAAGTGGGTTAAGCTAGTTTTAACTAGACATAAGAATCCTATTTCGCATTCGTATGGCGAAGTGAGTACAATGAAATATCGGCGTAATTTCGTTTATGTATGAATTTTTAATACTAGAACTACTAAAGTAGTTAAACTGAATGATACTTAATTTTTTCAAACAATTCTCCACGTTTATAGCAGAATCATTGACTACATATTCTTAGTCCATTTCATAGAACATTCATTGCTGAATAGATCATCTTTAACACCTCTAAATTCTTCTTGTTTAAAAGTATTTATTTAATATATTTAAATGTAATAAATTAAAAATGTTACCAGTCCCTTTCGTCTTTCGTTAAGATATCTAACGCTAGATCTACTGGCGTTCAATCTATTACATTTAAATATATTAAATAAATACTTTTAATACATCGCCACAGTTCTTAAACTGAACTTGCGTCTTTTGTCATTTACAGTACAAATATTGATAAAATTATATTATATTAATTATACACAATATGTGCATAAAAAAACATGCAAGCGAGAAAAACCTTGGTCATTCCAAGTCCGTCGAAAATTGTTAGTCCTAGGCGAAAATAACCACAGCTGTTGAAACTAAAATATGAAATAATAGGAAGAATAACAATAAAAAAAAATATTTGTATGTCGGTATTGTTGATGCAGACATTTTCGACGGATCATTGTGACTTGCGAAGAAACCACTGTAGTTCAATCAAGTGGTTTTATATACAGAGGTCACTGCTGAGAAGTCGATTTCGCTTGTAATGTAAGCGCGATATAACCTTCAATTTAGTGACCGTAATTTCATTTGTTGGTCTGCCCGAAAATATAGGGTAAATACGTTTAATAATTGTAAGAATTTTATATAAACCAACGGAAAAATGCCGGATCATCTGGGCGACGATATGCGTAAAACGAAAGGCGACGAGGAGAAAGAAGAAAAAGAAATAAAGTGTATGCTTTCTTTTTTCATTATTAAATCCTACTAACATTTCTTTGTTAACTAATAAATTTTTCTTTCTTACAGCTTTGGATGAGGGTGACATCGCTTTACTAAAAATCTATGTGAGTGAATCTTTTTGCAAGTTGTAAAGTGAAAGATAGAGACTAGAATTCTATCAATTTGATCATTGTTATTCCTTTGTATTTTTTATAGGGCCAAGGACAATATACAAAAAGTATCAAAGCTGTTGAAGAAGATATACAAACAATAATTAAACGTGTAAACGAGTTAACTGGAATTAAAGAGTCCGATACTGGACTAGCACCACCAGCACTTTGGGACTTAGCTGCCGATAAGCAAACCCTACAAAATGAACAACCTTTACAGGTTGCTCGTTGCACCAAAATCATTAATGCAGACTCTAATGATCCTAAATATATTATAAATGTGAAGCAATTCGCAAAATTTGTGGTTGACTTGGCTGATTCTGTGGCACCAACCGACATTGAAGAAGGAATGAGAGTAGGAGTGGACCGCAATAAATATCAAATTCACATTCCCTTGCCACCAAAAATTGACCCGACTGTGACCATGATGCAAGTAGAAGAAAAACCTGATGTTACTTACAGCGACGTTGGTGGTTGTAAAGAACAAATTGAGAAATTGAGAGAAGTCGTCGAAACTCCCTTATTACATGTATGTATACATTATTTATATGCTACTAACTTTGCAATCATATCAATATTAACTAACTTCTTGATTACAGCCAGAGAAATTTGTTAACCTGGGCATTGAACCACCTAAAGGAGTATTATTGTTTGGACCACCAGGAACAGGAAAAACATTGTGTGCTAGGGCTGTAGCTAATAGAACCGACGCATGCTTTATCCGTGTTATCGGTTCTGAACTGGTTCAGAAATATGTGGGAGAGGTATGTTTAAAATGGATAAGAAAATATAACTAGAGTGGGGTATATAAAACAAAAGCTAGCAGAGTGATGCTGGAACAAAAGGGGTCTGATAATTGTAGGAATTTACATAATATTCCTCCTTTCATCACTTTACGTATCGATTTGAGAAATGTCAGGTTCGTCTTGAGCCGTAAGTCGAGCCAAGATTTTGTTAGCATCACACTTATCTAGTCATTACAGTCTTTTCATTTTACAAAAGCAAAATACTTCTGAAATATGATAACACGTTGAGTCAAGTCAAATTTCAGATACAGCTTACATTTTAAAGTTTCGAACTGTTAAAATAATATCGACAACTATCGACTTACGTCATAACCTCAGTTCATCGAACTATTTCTCTAATTGATCTTTCGAAATTTAGACTATAGAATAATAACTAAAACGAAATTTGACTTACGTAATTAGTTGATTTCTTGACGATCCGCTGTTTCCCACGAAATTAAGAAGTTGTAGATATCTGCGTGATAACGTTGATCCATTCGAAGTATCGACTTTTATGTCAATACACCATGTCTACTGCGTACTCCAAAAAGCGAAATACACTGGTTTTCTCGCGTTTCTAATAGGGTGCACGTATGGTGAGAGAATTATTCGAAATGGCACGTAGTAAAAAAGCTTGTTTGATATTCTTCGATGAAATCGACGCAATTGGAGGAGCTCGTTTTGACGACGGTGCTGGTGGCGATAATGAAGTACAACGTACTATGCTTGAACTCATCAATCAACTGGATGGGTGTGTTAGATTTGCTCGAATTACTTCAATTAACGTTATTTCGACTTTTACACATTTTTTCGTTTTAGTTTCGATCCACGAGGCAATATCAAAGTATTAATGGCAACAAACAGACCAGACACGTTAGATCCGGCACTGATGCGTCCAGGCCGTTTGGACAGGAAAGTTGAATTCGGTTTACCGGATTTGGAAGGACGAACACAGATTTTCAAAATTCACGCACGTTCGATGAGTGTTGAAAGAGACATTAGATTCGAACTGCTCGCTCGTTTGTGTCCAAATAGTACCGGTGCTGAGATTCGTTCTGTTTGCACTGAAGCCGGTATGTTCGCGATACGCGCGCGTCGTAAAGTGGCCACGGAGAAGGACTTCCTCGAAGCAGTAAACAAGGTCATCAAGTCGTACGCCAAGTTTTCGGCGACGCCCAAATACATGACTTACAATTAAATAGAATCCAATTTTGTCTTATCGATACGAAGAAAAAGTATTTATATCCTTCAATAATACTGTACTCTCGGAAAGTTAACCAGCTTATGAAATAACTGTTGGTTGTAAATGAATAAAATAAATTGCACAGAATCCTTTCTTGAGAAAAATATATGCCTTTTTCGATAAATAAGAGAGTAAATTTCTTTTTAAACACTTATACGTTAAACGTTACGAAGCACAATGATCCTTTTAACCATTTAGTTACGAGCGCCCAATGTAGTTGGCGCTCTTGCTTGGGGCGCCAATTATGAATTATCGCGTAGTTTGTTTATTTCCGATGTTCATCCAGTTACGATTAAATTATTACTATATTAGAATAAATAGTTTCTGTAACAAGAAGAAAAAAGCACGACTGACTAAGACGAACAGAAAATTTGCTAATAAACGAGCAGAAACTATATGCATACAAAATTTATTCAAAATCAACGACGAGATAATTTGAAAGATCGTTTTTTTCAAAGAATTCATTCCCTATGCGTTTTGCCGATTATAATGTACTATAATTATAGTTTTTGATAATATAATATGATTGAATTAAATTGATTCCTTAGACCGAAATCCTGAAAATTACCGTAGCAGTCAACGTGTTAAGGTGATAATCTGTATTATATTGTGCCGTCATTATAATATATTTTTTAATTTTATTCGCTCTTATCGGATTAATCAGACTGAAAGTACATTTTGAACAAACATAATACATTTTGTTCGTCGAGACGAGCTTCTATTTTTTTATTGGACATTGGAATATTTATACGATAAAATGTATTGAAATAAAAAATCTTTTTTGAAATGTGTATCCGTTTTCGACGCGATGGTACATTTTACGACATTTTTCTGACGAAGAAAACTCTTCATATTTTTATTAAAAGCTACAACCTGTTGATACGATTATGTCTTATTCTTCAAAAATTCCAGTTTGATAGGAACATCGGGTTTATTGATCAATAAAGATCTTATTTTAAATTCATCTCCACGCCATATAAACTGTAGTTGTCGACACATCTGGGAACAATATCACATCTTATATTACCCTATAAATTTTATTCTTTAACGGTTCAGTAACGGGCGATAGTTTGGTAAAACGTTTAGCTAACTTTAGCTCTTAAAATTGACTACTATTAACCCTTTGCACTCCTATGTCGAGCTACACTCGACACAGCTTTTTGTGACACTTAATGTTTCATATACTATCAAATCAACAATAATTTTGCATTTTAACAGGAATACACCGCAGTATCTACAATTGTTCCTAGTATTAAATAAAAACGAATAATCAATAGTAGACAATTTTCCGAGATTATATTTGCTTTTCTGACAAAAAGTTATTAAATTAATTCGGAGCGCAAAGGGTTAACATATAGCCTACTGGTACCAAAATATTTGATAACAAGCAATTAATTATTCAGAAAATGGCAAACTTGCGTCATCAAATAATGAACTAATTTAAAGTTTCAATCAAATAACTCATTCTCAATTTCTTAGCTGACCGGAGACTCTGATTTAAGATTCTAGTTTAAATTAATAAATAGAAATCTAGCCATCGCCTATGAGATTGCTTTTTATATCGTAAATAGATATTAATAAGAATTTTCATTATTGAATATTTCAAGACTTACACGTAGCAACAGTACTTGCATATTCTGTTCCGCAAATCGTCTGGCTATGCAAGATCGTGGCCCATGTCCGAAGGGTAGCAACAAGTAAGGGTGTACCGATTTTCCACCATTAGATTTGTTTTCATTATCTGTGCTTTCACGCAACCATCGTTCCGGTATGAATGAATTTGGGTTACTGAAATACTCAGGAAGACGACAGATAATTTGATTCTGTGTCACCGCTACAGTCTACGGCATAAAATAAATTTCAACCTTTAAAGTTTTTCATTTGATTAAATTTTTGAACGAATTGAAATTGAATACCTTCAGTGCTGCAAATCAAATTTCATCCAAATTAAATTGAAATATGATAACGATTTACCCCTTTCGGCACATGGTATCCACTGAGGATCACGTCGGTTTGCAAAATTCGCCCTATTCCAACGGAAATTGGATTCATTCGCAAGGTTTCTTTTATCACAGCTTTCGTATAACTTGCATTGCGTAAAATTTCCGGCGTTATCGGTTGATTGCAATTTGGTATTAATTGCATGGCCTCTGTTCTTAGTTTTTCTTGGGTATGTGGATTATTTGCAAGATGATAAAGTGCAGAAGCGCTGCTGTACGTTGTCTAAAATGTGTTAAATGATTGTTCATTGAATTCATTATTTAATATAATAATACTAAATTTAGATACTCGAAAAAGTATTAACACATCTTAATTTAATCTTTCGACATACATTTTTCCCGTTGGATGATTTTGAAAATTAAAGAGAGCATAGTCTTTAACTAAATAGTTAAAAAAAGATACAGTATTTTTCACTTTTTAATACACTCGGAATTTGGTTCTGTAATGTGGCATTATGATGGCCTGGCCTTCTTAATTTTTCGAAATTTTAAATGTCTTTTAGTCTCCTTCGAATTTTAAAGGCGGCAAGATTAGATTACGTTTAATTACAGCCGATTCAAACTTGGTGTATATTTACAAACGTTTCGCGTCAGAAGATAATCGAAAAATAGAGAGAAATGTGTCATAATATTACATGCTAATTAAAGTCTCGTTAACATAACTTTGTTAGAGTGTTTGATATTTACTGTATCTATACCGGCAAGCAGCATGTCACAGCTCATTCCAATGATGTCCTTGATGTCCAATGCTGGATTTTCTAAATATGCCTTTAAAAGAGATCTGCTTTGACCAGATTCCTTTTCTTTTTGGGACACCAATTCCAACGCGACTCTAATTTGTTAATACACTTTTAATATAATACAATGAGAATTATATAATACGAAAAATAAACTGAAATTTATCACGATTTAATGATTTTTTTAGGAGAGCGCGTCTTGCATTTATTAACGCTCTTGTTGAGACAATATTTTCAGTTAAAAATATGATTTATATTAAATTAATAGTACCTATTTCTCAATTAATTTTTATTGAACACTATTTCTACCGAAGATATCATAAGACACCTTGATATATTTCATTTATACCGTTATATTTTAGTGAATAATGTTACAACGTCGAGTTAATTATTTGAAAAAATAAGATATATTAAACATCGTTGTTTATAATTATTCCCAAGGTATGTGCGTTCAAAGGTAAATCTGTCTTCTGACATTTTTGGTCGATGTAGAGACATACCATGGTAGAAACAGCGCTAATAATTGATTTGATTAAAATTTTTTTATCATAGATATTAACAGGAAATAATATATACTATTTCTCATTGGTAAGAGTCGAGAAGTTGTGATATTTGCTTACGTAAAAAGGAATTGAGAAATCGGATGTATGTACTTACCCCTCCATGTACATTTGGGCCTTACGCAATTTTCTGTAAAGTGGTGTTTCGAAAAATCGCCATAATTGTGGCCCATTGTCCAGTTTCAAAATTGCACTGTTAGTCGTGAAAGCAGCTTTAATCAATTTTGATGTACGTGAATTTTCATGTCTCTCTTCGGTTGACAAACACTTCATTCTTACGTCGAAGACAACCAAACATGTTACTGAAACATTTCAAATTATTTTCAACAATGCATCAGTGTTCCCCAAATTAGAATTTTCTATAATACAGAATAATTCACGAAGTCACAACAATGTGAAATACTTAGATTAGAGTATACTATCAGCTTCTTGAATTTCTTTTGGAAATACTTAATTCTAATTGAATAAAAATAATAATTAAATAATAGCATTATCGCTGCTTTACAACTTAGAGTTAAATAAATTTTTTATTACATTCGAGAAAGAGACGTGAGAGGAACGGTAAGAAATCAGTGAATTTTTCCTTCTCGCATAATTTGACAAATTGCTCAACAACGCGATCTGTTTCCTCTAAATAACTTATCACATTCTGAGGCTTGCTCGTAACTTTTTGGAACTCTTTGCGCAATCTCCACCAGTCTCCCCCGTTTCTGAAAATTACGAAAGTGTATCAAACCCAGTAGTTTATTTTCCAATTTTTACATATAATAAATAAAATATATTGTATTTCTTCTGACAGAAAAATAATTAACAAGGAATCAAGTGAACTGTAAGAAGTTATTACATTCTGTCTCGAAGTTCAACTTGTTTCAAGCAATAAAAAAGAAATGGAACGAGTTATAAATAACCATAAGAAGAAATTTTATTATACGTAGGTAAAAGTCCGCCAGTGTTGTAAACATCTTTCCTATCTCGTCTGTACTTCAGAAGTGCCAAGTGACTCCTTCTTTCCGGATGTAAACCTGTTTCCGCTTTGAAAACCTCTGCGATATCCTCCGGACGAAAAATCCATACAATGTTTACTCCAGGTACCATTTCTTCTCTAACCAGAGACCCAAAACGCTTTAACTTCTTTGCACCGGTTTCTTGTAATTGCGTGAAACTGTATTCCCCTGCATATTATTAACATGTACATAGATTCAAATTAATAATTAATGACACTTAGTATCTACTCATAATAATTCAAAAATATTCGATATTCAAATTTGCATGCATCATTCATATTTTTATCTTGCTATGTTAAGTTGTTTTTTAATTTGTACACATAGTAAATCAGGAAAGGTGCCGAATATTATTAAATAAACTATCATATTTATAATTGCCACAAGTATTTCTTAATTTTCAAATAGAACGCAAGTTTTCAATTTTAAAAATCAAATTAATAATTTTAGATTTAGAAATCAGACATTTTAGTCGTACAAATAAAACCAATCTCTTTGAAATTTTATTATGAAAATAACGTTGAAATAAATCACAATTTCAATGTCATAAGAAAATTCAGTGGACTCTACAACTCCGGATACCGCTGACCCCCGTGACCTTCTACGTGTTAATAATTATTAATATTTAATACGCTACAAAATGACCAGGTATTTCCTCTTACCAAATAACGGTAAATACTTGTACAACGTTCCAATTATCGGCAAAGACGCCGGTCCTGGAATCTCTTCGAAAGGTTTGGGCTTCTTCCCACTTCTCTCCGTGTTGCATCCTGAAAGATTATTCCAGCACAACCGGCCACACGACTTTTTACCGATTATCACTCCACGATATTTGTTACATCGCGAGTACATTGTGAAACAAGTGCAAGAAATTCATTCACCGATAATTCTTATACTATATTAATTTTGATATTGAAATTTTGCTAGTTAAAGTTTACTAGAAAAAAGTCGACAGCGAAGATCCAACGTTCTGACGGAAGAAACACGGAAGAAAGGGATCTACCTCGCTTCGATTTCGGATACTAAATAGCCCTCAGTATTTTCCAGCTGTGGTACCAGTTCAGATGTTTTCTCTTTCATCTTATTTCATCGTCTCCTTCGTACCTTGCCCCATTCGTTTCACGTGTGTTGGTCCGTACGTGGAATTTCAATGCGATCCTTCTCGCATGAATTTGATGAGACGGCGATAAAATGTCCGGAGAACCGAGATTCTGCTACCTGGTGACGTTTTGTTACAAAGGAGATCATCGTTGATAGTAGTTTCGTTGATTTTATGCTTTGATTTGAATATTTAACACTAGATTTACGGAGCCAATTTGGCTCATTCAAAATTCGATCTCTATATATATAGTATATTAGTTGGTTAATTGTTTTAATAATAAACCTTTTATTTAAATTGATTTTTAATTATTTTCTTTGCAAAAAACTTCAATTTTCTTGTATGATTCAAATTGGATCACTTCAGAAAAATAGGTATATCAATATCCGTAAATCTAGTGTTAATGAGTTGTATTTATTTTTATTATGTGAATGAATTTGAAAGAATTCTGAGGTTTATTGTTGAAGAATGGTGTTTCTTCTTGAAGAAGTAGAAGATAGAGAAGTTATTTTCTATTGTTGGATGTACGTATTTGTGAAGTTATAGGAGCCGTTTCATTTCAAAGTTGCAGAGTTCACATTATCGCAATGGAAAATGGTGATTTTTCCTGTGACTTAAAAGAGGCTTAACTTTTACAGAACCAGCTGCTAAATAATTTAAATATATTTTTAAATGCAATTCTGTAGTTTTATCATTTTTGCTGAAGTGATAATTTTAGAAAAAATAAAAATAGATATATTGTCAACAGAACTTTACAATTTTAACGGCAAATTTGTAAATATTCTAATTTAATCCCTTATCTTACATAAGGATAAAATTATCTCTACAATATTAACATGAAGTTAACATTAGATCTACGGATGTTGATATACCTATTTTTCTGAAGCGAGCCAATTTAACTCATGCAAGAAACTTAAAGTTTTTTTTGCAAAGAAAACAGTTCCAAATCAATTTAAATAAAAGATTAACCAACTAATATATTATACATATAATAGTTGAATTTTTAATGAGCCAAATTGGCTCCGTAAATCTAGTGTAAAAATTACACGTTACATCAAGAATCACTGATCAATTCTTGTTTAACTAATTTGATTCTGAAACATTGCGGAGACAATCACAATCGAAGTCGTAGAGCAAGGTGTTAAATGTGATATGAAGTTTCAATAAATTTAATAATACCGATAATGGTTGTTTTTCACAAATTTCAACGTGGTACTGTATTAACAACTAATTATACATACTTAATTTCCAATTCAAGAAGCTGTTATCTTGATGGAAATTAACAATTCCCCGTGTTTTATGTTTCAATTTTGTATGCCACAATAAAGTTCACAAAGAAGATACCGTAACCGGTAACCATTAGTACCCTTTCGTTTGCTATCCCCACCAACTCAACAAGATTCCTTTCAACTCTCTATGAGCCGAACTGATCAGAATTACGGGAGACGCCGTACGGTACACTCATCAGTAATTCAACCGTTCTCCAGTTCTGCTTGTGAATATTGAGTGAATACGTGTACAAAAAGACAGAAAAATGTGGTTTTTTCATGGTTCTTGTCACAGTACAGCGCGCCTTGTCGGTAAAACGGTTGTGATTACAGGTGCAAATACCGGAATTGGGAAGGAAACGGCTAGAGATTTTTATAGAAGAGGTAACGATTATTGATTGAGTCGCTAATGTATTTTAGGACACCGAGTTTCTCCTTTTTTCGGGATGTCGCGATGACTTTTTATATTCTCATTTAACTGTGGATCTACGAGTGTGAAATTTATTGAATGAATATTTTGGAAAAAGAGGGAACAAGCGGTAATAAATAGTTAAGTAATTTCTGTATTACAAAGTACACGAGAGATATTTACCGTATTGTTCATTTATAAATATGGTAAATGTTTATAAAAATGCGAGGAACCTGCCAATTTGAAGGATTAGTATTGATAGTATTCACATGGTGATGAATATACCGAGAAGTATTAGCTACTTTTCATCCTAGGCGGACGTATGAGGGTTTTTACACGCAGAGGACACTCAATCGGTAATTAATGCGCGTACGCGCTAGTAGTTCCTGGGCTGTATTGAGCTCTATACAGTCGAGGTGCACGTTGCGCATGCGTTTATCGAACTTCATACAGTCGACTTATTCAAATGTTTAGCTGTTATTTTGACAACCACACGGAGCGCATGTTATGCGAAAAAGATAATACATTTATCATATTTTGAATTGACAAGTATTACGTTGATAATTTCGATAAAAAGAGTGATTTAATAAAAAAATAAATTTAAATATGTTATTGAAGTTTGTTATTTTATCTAGTTATGTAATTACAAATGTAATAAAAAAAATAATGGAAAAACTATAAAACCTGTGTTGTAGCGACGTACGCTACTTATCTACCGATTGAGTGTCCTCTGCATGTAAAAACCATACGTCCGCCATAGAATGAAAAATTTTTTAAGCACCATGGGCGAACCTAGCGCAAATGCGGTCTCAGTCATTAATGTTTGCAGTAGGGATAGTATAAAGCTGAGGCCCGCTAGGGGTATTCGACTGTATTCGCGCTAGGTTCGCCCAAGGTACATAAATAACTATTATGTTTAGGAATATACGAGGAATTATTTATTAATGTTTTATAGCTTTCAGTGATGTCGTTAGTGAACAAATAAAAGAAAACGATATGCAGTGGAAGAATAGTTAAAAATGAATTTATAAGTGGCCGGAAATACATATACTAAATTTGGTATTATTCTTAAAATGTTTTTGAAGAAGTGTCATACATATAATTAGATAAATCGCCATTATTATAGCGGAAGATGTATAGATCAGAACAAGTATATAGTAGAGTCATTACTTTTCTCTTATCTTGCTTCTTCACTCGATTCTAATATTTCTTTGGTTATAGATTACACAGCTTGAAAAGTCGAATAGTACAAAGTGCATTATTTGATTATTTATTTTAAATATAGGATTTTTAATTCAAATGCGCGCCATTTACTTGAGCGAAAAAGAAATGTATAATTGCTACAGTTATGAATAATCACGTAACGAACAGGTTGTGATTAATAAAAAATCTGCCGTGTCATGATACAATGTGTTAAAAAATGGTATGTTAATCAACTCGGCAACTCCATTTCATATCAATTACAAGGAAATATTCAGTATTTTAGTTAATTTATGACGTGCAAGTTTAATTTGTCAATTTTTTTATACAATAAATGGCACGGTTGAGGAATTTATTTCTGGTGTAAGAATAAATTCTTTTTTTACACTTGTCACTTATGAGAATATTGTTGTTACGAATACAATGGATTACTATCTGTTATAATTAACTAAAAAATGTACATTGCATTAACAGTACTTAAACTGTTACACTACTAACTACTAACTTAAAAAAAAATGTTAAATGTTCATTTTCTTTTGACGGTAGTAGTAATTGCAGCTACTAATTGTAGAAAATAATTGTGGCATCCGAAATTCGGAATTATTTTAACAGAAAATCAACTATGACAGAAAATAATGTCTCATAGGAATAACCATGCAACATTATACGCGACGGGTATGAGACTGGAACGTGTTAATTAAGATCCACTGTACTATATACCTCAATAAATTACTTCCTCTTGGTTTTCCAACTGTGAACGTTTAAACTATGCGAAGCTTTTTTCCTTGATTATAACACTACAACTACATTATTATTAACATAATTGAAAATTTCAATAATTATTCTCCTAGTGTTTTTGCATTGCTGCAACAAAAACATAAAAAATACTGCAGCAAAAAACCAAGGAAGAATATGTGATATTTTGTTCTAAGATACGGTGACGACGTTAGTAAAACGTATAAAATGTTGCATACAAATCGTATCGATGTAATTGAGCAGTTTTATCATGTGCACGAAGAAGAGGAATTGCAACGAATGCAAATATTGTGTTCCAGGTGCCAGAGTAATATTAGCATGTCGTGACCTGAACAAAGCGCAAGAAGCAGTAGAAGATATAAAAATAAATGCACCATCGTAGTAAGCATAATTTTAATTTTTTTTTTCCAAGCTGTTCCTTTAAATTTTAAATTATTGTCGCGCCTTAAGTACAAGTTACACGACGAAGTAACACTTAAAGTAATACATTGTAAAAGTAGTACTAAAAATAATAAATTGGATATGATTTGAAAATATTTAATTGTTAATAAATTTGATGATTTATAAGAATTAAATTGTAATAGTGTTTAAAGTTTGAAGGATGATTTCAAAGAATAGAAACAGAGATGTAACATCTGTTATTTCGGAGTTACGTGGGCTTACGAGGAATTTTCTAAAGAAATCATTAATTTTTATCAGTATCATTGACTCTTTCACTTTTTCTACCGATGTATTCAGCTGTAAGTTATTTTTATTCCTCCCATTATCACGGAGGTTATCAGTTAGTAAGTTTTGACACCTGATATAATTTTGTATATTTGGTGACCTTGCGAGAAATTATCTGCTTAAGATATGTAGAACACATATGAGGACTATAAAACCATTATCCGATTAGATAAAACAGCTTACACACAGATTTTTGTTCTACAGAAATATTAGGCAATTAAAAACGTACGATTAACGTTACAGTCAATCTAAACGTACTGCGCTGGTGTATCTGTAATTAATTAAAAATTGATCATTGCTTTTACAAACGCCCAAATATTGAAGCACAAAGAAATTAAACTTCAATGTAAACTTAAAACATAATTTCTTTAACTGCAATTCGATCGTTATTCTTACGAAATGTAATATTGATATTTCATTTTTTTTTTTACATTCTATATTCGTTCGATATTAAATCCAAAACTATGTAACCGATACTAAAAAAGAAGTTTAAATACATAATGGAAATTTAAATAGCAAGGGCAAGCAATTCGATGGCGATCCAGGAGAACTTAAAATCTGCCACCTGGATCTCTGCAGTTTAAAAAGTGTGAAGGAATGTGCAAAAAATTTGTTGTCAACGGAGCCCGCTATTCATATTTTAGTGAATAATGCAGGGGTGATGATGTGCGCATATTCAAAAACCGAAGATGGTTTTGAGAATCAATTCCATGTGAATTACATCGGTCATTTTCTCCTCACACTTTTACTTCTGCCGAAATTGCAACAATCTGCACCCGGTTGCAAAATAATCAACGTATCGTCCATGGCACACGCTTGTAAGTACTTTAATAATTATTGCTCTTTTACCTGATAAAAATTTATGTACAATGGAACTGTAACTTGATGATTTACTATTTCCGCTCAATATATAAAAGTAGTCAAAAATTCGATTTTAGTTTTACTGCACAAAATTCAATAAAAACTCAACATGAAATGACAACAATGAATAAAAGAATGTGATACTATTTTTCCTAGATGGTAGTATAAATTTCGATGACTTGCATTCCGAAAAATCATACAATCCTTGGAAGGCCTATGCACAGAGTAAGCTTGGCAATGTTTTATTTACAAAGGAGTTAACGCGACAATTGAAAGGTAAGTTGACAATTTTACTTATCCCAATGTATTCAATTAATTATATTAATATTACTGTAATTTAAACTTTTTGAAAATCGTACATATTTTTAAGCCAGGAGAAATTTGTAAAATTACTCCATTTAAAAAGGTTTTTTATCATATCGTTCTTAATCTTATATCGAGGTCTAATCTTTCTTATCCTTAATTATTAAGGATACAGTCTTGAAATAATGTAAAATGTTGTTGTTATTGTTATTTTGTATTTTGTCTATACAGATACGTTCAGTTATTGTTTCATTAATTTATAAATCTAAAAATTCTTACAGTACTCAATGCCATGATTGAAATTAAAGTTTATCGTGATTAATTAAATGTTGTATTTAAATTCGTTTGTCGTATTAAATTCTGTTTATTTGATGAAAGTTAAGTGAAGTATGTTTTTTGGAAAATTAAACTTTAACGTTATATCTACCGATGATTAATCCAATGTAGATACGTAGTTTGAAAGCCTGAAGTCTCAGGAAGACGTAGAAACAAGTTTCATCACGATCGGCTAAAAAATGCGTAAGATATTTAATTTTGAAGGCGAAGAGGTACGATTTTCCGGGAGGAAAAGGCGGGTTGTTGACGAACATTCTGGCGGTGCAGGCCTCACTTTAAATTTTCGTATCTTGGCTTCTGGTGATCGTAGGAAGATGATCTTTCCGTCGTTTTAATTGGAAAAGAGTGTACTTTAAAGAGAAAACATGCAATTTTTTTCTATCTTCATTTGTTTAAACTGGAGATGCTCTTCTTTCTTCTCGAGAGCCTTATACAAAAACTAACCATTGTACAACGATTATATATACGTAGTTTCGAAGCCTGAAGCCTCAGTAAGACGTAGAAAAAAGTTTCATGACGATCGATCAAGAGCAAACCGAGATATTTAATTTTAAAGCTAATGGTGTCTGGTTTTTGGGTGGACCTTGGCGAGGGGTCTGGGCGGTCGGGGTATCGGTGCAGGCCTCACTTTGAATTTACATATCTTGGCTTCTAGTGATCGTAGGAAGATGATCTTCATGTCCTTTTAAAGGGGAAAGAGTGTAGTTTAATGTTATAGAAAGGGAATGTTTCTATCTTCATTTGTTTAAACGTGGGAGGCACTTCTTTCGTCTCGTGCACCTCCTGCAAAAACTCATCTTAGCAGATCCATTTTATTTATGTATACGAAAATGTGAAAAAATACGATAGAAGAAAACACATAAAGGATTCATTGAATTTTATTTTAGTCTGTTATTAAATTGTAAACTTGATTTAAGTAATAACAATTTATTATATTTATCATTTAAAAATCTGACATATTTTTAGATGCAAATATAACCGGTATCAACACATATTCCTTGCATCCCGGCGTGGTAACTACAGAATTAAACCGACATTTGAATAACACCATTTTCCCTGGAGTAACATTATTAATGAGACCGATGAGGATCTTTTTTAAAAATAGCGAACAAGGAGCACAAACGACTATTTATTGCGCCGTAGAAGAAAAGGCTGATTCTGAAACTGGGCTTTATTACAAGTACGAAAATTAAAGATATTGTTTATGGTACTATTAAGTTTATAATTTTATCTTATATATATTTAAATTTATTTTTCAATTGTCACAGAGATTGCAGTGTGGCAGAGCCATCTGAAACTGCAAAAAATCCGGAAACAGCGAAACGATTGTGGAACTCAACTTGCGATCTCCTTGGCTTAGAGCAAAAAGACGATTTTAAAGAATTGTTAAGAGAAGTTTCTCAGAAATTTTTCTATAAAAATTAAGAATGGTTGTTGTACATTTAAATATATGTATGTAAAAATTACAAGTTAGCGGTTAATCGAATTAACTGTCTTACAACGGTAGCACCTATTTGTTATTCCTCGCGCGACGATTGTTTAAATCATACTTATTTATGAACTATTGAAATTCTTTCGAATTGTACATATTTGAAAATGATTTTTCAATTTGTGATATTTTATGATAACACATCAAGTTAGTGAGCCGTGGCTTACTTTTTATTAGCGTTTACTTTATGCTTAAACAGCACCAAACAAATTAACAAAATAACGGGTAAGAAATTATGCAAAACAAGGTTTTAGAAACTAAATTAAGTTTGAAAGAAATGTACAACTTTTTGAATATTATGTGTGAGTGGAAAGAATGTAAACACCTTGACATAGAATGAAGGATGAGGATATCCTTAGCCAAACAGCGGTTAAAGTTGCAAATAATTTATTTTTTCCATTATGTGCATATGTATAATACTCTAAATATTTGTGGTGGACACTTTCAAAAAGTGGAACTTAAATTGTGATTAACAAAATAGTGCTATTTAAGAAAGTGGTTGGAACTATTATTTCCCCATACGTTGAATAATCTTAACTAAGTTCATATAATAATTTATAGTGTTATATCTTTTATTCTTTAATAAACTCTATTTTTCAGAAATTCTTCTCCTTCATTTTTCTAAAATCCAAGAATGTGATTTATTTATTCCTACGTAGGTATTATTAACTTCTTTTATAATACCGGTATCTTCAAATGAACTTGAGTTTCTCGTAATGCACAATTGCTTGATAATTACAGTCGGAATGCAACAAAGTAGCATGGGAGACAATTCCCATCAAGGAATGACCGTTTCACCCTTTCCAGTAGAACGAAAGCAGGTTGCTTTCCAGTTAATGACGTTATTTTTCTTGCAACATTATCCAGGTTGATTACAAAACTAGGCTTTTCACAAGTTTAATTCATTTACTGCTATATGCGTCGTAGTAACTTTCTAAAAGTGAGTTTAGCAGAACACTGTTCTACATTTAACTTCCCATTTATCCACATTTATTGTATTTGTATAATAATATTCATTATATCTATTTCCTTTTTTCTTCATACTAATTGCAAGTTAAAAAACAAACAAAAAGAAAGAATAGTCCCCTTACTATTGATAACCCAAAGCCAAAGGTGTAGAACAGGCTGCCATGTGAAGGATGCACTTGCCAAGTTCGTTTCATAATATTCCACAATTAATTAAATATGATCAGTATCTCCGATATTATGTGTTTTGCCATTTTTTAATTTATGAATTTTTAACACTAGCTCTCCCGATGGTTAATTCAATATATTTGTTAAATAAATATGGCCAAATAAAATAAATGATAAAGTCCTTTTCTACTTTGTAAATAAATCGGGAATTTTTGACAAAACTTGAAAAGTTTATTGTATGACACCGAGGACTTCGATTAGTAGAAATTTTTTCTAATATTTATAACAAATGATACTTGCGATAACTCAGTAACATTAATTTTACTGAGTGTTGTATCCGTAGCAATATAATAATTACAGTTCAAGTGGTATTAATGTTACAATGACTATCATAAGTACGGTAGTATTTAAAATGGTAACAGCATGATAATATGATAGTAATAAAAGATGACAATGACATAATAACGATAACAATAATAATGACGATTATAACAAAGAAAATCATAGAAATAAGACTACCTAAACAGGGGAGCACAACAATACTTACTTTCCAAATAACATTTTACCCCACGTAATGTAATCGTTTATTAAAAACCAGCAACAATGAATTAATAAACTCTAGTTTTACTTCAGAACACAAATAAATCTTTCGTATTTACTAAAGATGTCCATGAAAAGCAACAATTTATGAGTCTATAATTAAAGTTTTGTGTACCCAATGCAAGTTGAGTCCTTAAAAATTACATTAAGACCAGATTAGAATTCATAATCAAGAACATAATACTTTACATAACATAGCTACATATTTAAAATTCAGATCCCTTTGGACCGTGTCTTTATAAGGCAACGGCCGAAAACAATTCAAAGAAGAATCACATCACGAAACGGTACACGCTAATTTTCTTCGACGCATACTGTTCGATGACGTCGACAGAAAACCTTCCTGTCGTCCCTCACGTGTCATAAGAAAAAAAACGCACGTGGGTATTCGTATAATTACACGAATGTCTTCCTCGGTGTTCCTCGCGTGCCTGAATAAACGTGAAAAGCGAGCAAGGCCAAAGTGAAGGCAACGTTGTGTCCGGCATTGAGTTCTGTTCTGCTTGGAGTAATGATGACGTAATGTTCACCAACCTCCACACCGTATATTGCGTTCTCCAATTCAATTGTTTTCAGAAAAAGTTCACTTTAGTATAAAACAAACGAAGTGTTAAGTTTGACAATACTTAAAATTTTTTTTATATGTCTAATGGAACGTTTTGTACGTACTTTATTATGAATTATTAATCCTTTGCCGTGAAACGAGTGACGCTTGGGACGAGATAAGCGGAGTAGAAAATATTTAAGTGCTTCAAAAATTATTAAATTAAAAGTATCTGTGGTTCACAGTACGATCAAATTATTGGGTTGGAAAGAAAGTAATTTCGGTTTTTGCTGAGAGCTAGAATTACGTTTGTTCTGAATGACTTCTGACAATGTTTTGATGTTTTTCTGCTGACAATTGAAAATTGTCACTTTGGGTTGGCTTAGAAAAACAATTGTGCTTGATTTTGTTTGTAATTGTTTGCTTATGGTGAATTTTAAGGTGGAGTGTAAAAACGAAAATTTCCGACATATTTTACTCTTTTATTTTTCGGAAGGCAAAGGTTAGTTTGGAAGTGATGTCATGGCCCCCATATGACCTTCACCTGACACCATATGATTACCATTTATTATGATCCCTGTAAAACTGTTTGAATGGTGAAACTTTTACTAGCGATGATAGCCTAAAATCGCATTTGGTTCAGTTTTTTGCTGATAAGAGCCAGAAGTTCTATAAAAGCGGAATCATGAATTTGTCAAAAAGATGACGAAAGGTCATGGAACAAAGGTCATTGAAAAAATTTATTGTTAAAAAATACTGAGTTCCATTTCACACTACAAAACCGAAATTACTTTTTTGCCAACCCAATACATCTGTGCTATTAACCCTCTTCACTTCGTTGTCGCCGCAGCGGCGCCATAGAAGGTGAGAACTCCGTCATCACATATATCCGGTATATTTTGATATTTTATAATATCATAAAACACAATTTTAATATCTATGCGCTTCTTTTCTAACTTTCAATTTTCAATTGTTCACAGATGTGCACCCTCATCGTGTAAATAGTCTTGCTGTAGCTGGTAGCTCATACTAAATCTTACTCGGAGTGCAAAGGGTTAACATTGCGTCAAATTATATGCTGTAACAAAAATCTGGGCTGGATTGTTATTTCAGCAATTAATTCTTAGGCATTGCACATTTAGTCGCCAAAGAAATGGTACGACAAGGGGTTAAATCCTGGTCAGTCAATTCCAAACAAGGTTTCACTTGCACATTTGGAAAGAATAAATATTATGTACTTTCTTTGTAAATAAACTTTTTCGTAAAACAAATACGACATTTCGTTTCGCTTTACCTGATATATTTTACTATTTGTCAAAATCCTACGCATCGGCATCATCCGTATAGTCCGACGATTGAAAGATGGCTAGGGATCGATAGAACCTCTCGTTTTCAAATGCCTATACACATAATTTCGTTTTTGGAATTCCCAAAATCTCAATATTTCCAAATTTTGAAGACTCAATCTCCTAAAGTAAACATCCTGCGTAATTGTATACTTTAGAAGGCTGGGTTTGGAAATTCTACAAAGCTGCTAAGCCATCTTTCAGTTGTCGAAGTGTACAATACATTTTAATCTCTCGCAATCCTTCAACGATCAGAAAGTTTTCGATAATGACATCCAGCTTTCAACAACCTACACGAAAAGAGCAGTCCCTACAATTTGGAAATATTACATAAGGATATTCGTATCTTGCGCAACAATGTATTACATAAAGGTAAATCATCGTTGATTTTTTCATGGAGAAAAAGAAACGTCGAGGAATAAAAGAGAAAACGGGAAAGAACCGAATCAACAAACGATCTCTCGCCCTCGGTATCAATCAACCTACAGTTGTTCGATGAAATTGGAGCTCGTTACCGATTACCCTTGCTATTGCGAGAAACATTCGCTCTGCATGACGTAATTACCAGTTTTGAAAAGTCAGAACCGTTACGGTTAACATACGGAACTATTCCAGATAAAGTCGCGTGGGTGTCTAGGAGTTCCTTATCCCAGGAGATGCTTACATACTTTACGGCATAGGACATTGACTTGGGACCATTGACCGAATTTGACGACTTCTGTTCAGTTCGTTTGATGTTATAATGAAACATTAAATACATAATGCAAATAATTCGAAAATGGAAGGTTAAATTTTCTGATAATCGGAATTAAAAATCCACACCTTGAATGAACTCTGATACTTTCATGAATTTGATCTTTATCCTCGATAGCAATAATAAAAATTTTGAATAAGTAATACAGATAATTTTGAAATGCAGGACAAACATTTGTGACAATGAAAACTAAATTTAGAATCTAAATGAATTTTTAAACACTCGTGAATTTGATCTAGATCCCTAATATTAATAATAAGAACATTGTCTAAATAACGCAAAGGATTAAAAAATTCAAGGTTAAACTTTATGATACCCGAAACTCCAAACTAAAATCTGTCCTCTAAATTAATTCTTTTGTAGACGCATGACCTTAATCTAGATCTCCAATACCAACAAAAAGCACTGACTAAATAATGCAAATAATTAAAAAATTCAAGGTTAAACTTTATGATAATATACATTCAAGCCGTTGATCAGTTTATTTTCTCTTCCTGAAACAACCCTCACAACTTCCCATTTGCAGCGTTCAGACCCGCAAAAGGACCGAGATAAGAGAGCACGTCAGCCACAACTGAAATTCTGTTACGCAGAATTGCTGGTTTATTGTTTATCGAGCACTGTCTGTGTCGTCCGAACGATCGGCTCGTAAATCCGTAAAGGAAAATCGCGAAGGCGTGGGTCCAGCTTGTCCTGCCAACTACGGGGCCTTACCTCGTTTACGTAGGCCGCCAAGTGTGATCCGGCTTGCGACTTAGCGAGCCGCTCGATCAGTGATCGTGTACGATTAACCGTGACAAGATCGGCTGCCTCGACAGCGCTAAAGATCAATTCGGGAATCGTCGATAGGTCCTTCGCACGTTGGATCTACTTCTTCGCCCTTTCGCGATGCGAAGACTGCGATTAATGCTCTTTTCAGTGGTAAGTCTTTACTCTAGTATTTGTTATTTGGTGTTAGAATTTTCTAAGACTTATTTCGATTGGGAGATATGGGCTCTTATTTTTTTGAGGCATGAGTTTATTTGATCTTTTGGCGATGGTAAGTCATTACTCTAGTATTTGTTATTTGGAGTTAGAAGTTCCTAGGGTTTATTTCGATTCGGAGATAGAGGTCCTTCATTTTTTGAGGCAGGAGTTTATTTGATCTTTTGGCGATGGTAAGTCTGTACTCTAGTATTTGTTATTTGGTGTTAGAACTTTCTAAGACTTATTTCGATTGGAAGATATGGGCCCTTAATTTTTTGAGGCATGAGTTTATTTGATCTTTTGGCGATGGCAAGTCTTTACTCTAGTATTTGTTATTTGGAGTTAGAACTTCCTAGGGTTTATTTCGGTTCGGAGGTAGAGGTCCTTAATTTTTTGAGGCATGAGTTTATTTGATCTTTTGGCGATGGCAAGTCTTTACTCTAGTATTTGTTATTTGGAGTTAGATCTTCCTAGGGTTTATTTCGATTCGGAGGTAGAGGTCCTTAATTTTTTAAACGGCAATTTAAATTAATTTCTTTCGGTGGTAGTTCTTTACTTGATTGCTTGTTTTTAGCTGTGTTTCTTTTTCCTAGTCTGAGATAACTTTCTGTATTTTTCATTATTTTTTAATGACAAGCAGAAGAAATCGAAGAATTGGGAGATAATTGATTTCCAGATTTAGTATTTTAATATACCTACTTAGATAACAGTTTACACTCTAATCTAACTAAACCTTCACAATAATATTTTTGGAACAGCTGTGTCTGCGTTACAATTAACACTAAATTCACCAAGGTTGACGGTGTAGCTATTTCTGAATCTATCAAAAAATTCTAAAAGAGTCTAAAGTCCTTTTCCTCATAATTATCCACTTCTATTTAGACAATTACGTCCGACGTATTTGTTAGTACATTTAAAAGTAGCAAATTCATTTTTGTTTACGAGGATTAATTAGTTATTGATCCCTATTTATTTTTTGTTATTATGTATACACGAAAGAGATTAATGGTAATTAGTCATCACTTAATTAGAATACAAGCATATCCAAGTGACTTTAAAAAAATCATTAGAGAGGTTGAATCTTTCGCACGGTGTCGCAGGAGAGCAAAGATCAAAGTTCGCGCAAGTTCGCATGAATTACTTATTATTTTAATCGTCTTGACATATAGATTTAAATTCACAATTGTAAGACACGCATTAAACATTATAAGGTTTCCAATTATGGCTAACAAGCTGCAGTTAATCACAATGTGAGGTCACACGTTGATAGTAACTATAAATATAAAATTCTAACATAAAATAAACTTTCCACGCATTTTTACATTTTGCAGTGGCTTGTGCATTAGAATCGTGCCTCTTTTTGTAACTTGATGCGACAAGTCAAGGGGTTAAGATGCAGGTTGCACACTTAATCGCATTACAGTTACTCGGATGTCATTTTTTCGTGTATTCGCAACAGTTCCGTTAACTCACGTAAAGATAACATCCGAATATATCTCGTTGATCTCTGCACTTAAGTTTGCAAGTCGAGGTATTGCAGTAAGCCTCAAATACAAGAAAGAAAGAAATTCAAGGGGGCTTATTTTGGATTTTCAAGAAAGACGTTCGAGTTTCTTTGATTATTTCTAAAAAAGTTTGTTAAGAGATAATAAGCGTATATTGCGAAATGTGTGATTTTTATATAGAAATTTTGTTACAGTTGTAAAAAAATTGGGATTTCTCTTCGACAATAATTTTTTAGTGTAATAGTTAACATTCGAACTACTGGCATTAAATCTATATTTCCACAAGGTGGAAAAGATATGGGAAAGAAGATCGATTCGATAGATTCTCCTACAATCTTGAAGAATTTTTGGGAAACAATTTCGAACCAGTCATTTTGACCTGCATGGTAGTTCTAGTGTTAAGAAACGATAGGACCTCTCACTTTCAAACGCCATTTCGTTCTTGGAATTTCTAAAACCAATCCCCCAAAGTGATCACTCTACATAAATACTCGTTTACTTGAGGGTGCTAGGTTTAGAAATTCCAAAAAACAAAATGACGGGAATAGAACATTGCAAACGAGAGGCTCCACCGATTCCTAGCCATCTTTCAAGTATTTAACATATCTCACAGGAAAAATTTCACAGAGATAACAAAGAATTTTAACTTACAATTAACCATACAGATTGTTGGCCCAATTATTCCCATATACACCATAACTCCCACGTCCTGACCACAGCCAATCATCTAACAGCCATCCTTTCAGTTCTCCATAATACATCTCATTTATGTATACATATATATAAAGCTCAAATACTACTGACTGACTGACTCACTCACTCATCACGAAATCTCAAAAACCACAGAACAGATTGCAATGAAATTTGGAACATACCTTCCCCTTGAGTCTTAGGTGCTCACTAAGAAAGGGTTTCGAAAAATTCGAAATTTTAGGGGAGGTTTTGGGGGGTTAAAGTATGGGCCAAACTCATCAACGCAGAGCCGAAACTACTTGACCTAGCAACTTGAAATTTTGCATGAGCGTTCCTTCTAGGATACAAACACCCACTAAGAAAGGATTTTTCAAAATTCGAAATTTTAAGGTTTTTTTTTTAGTTTAGATTAAACCGTAGCGAAGCACGGGAACTTTCAGCTAGTTTATTATAATACCAACACGACCATTCATTCCGAAAAAATCTAAGATTATGACATAACCGTATCAAATCAAGCACAAAGATCAAAAACAGTGATATATACATGCTTGAAGAAAGCCGTTTATCGTAATCGATCATCCATCATCGTCACATTCAATATTGTCATCTTAGATGACACGGACATCGATTTCGCTGTCATCGCTGGTCCTAGCTCACTTGACACAGAAACAATCGCAACAATCGAGTTGAACGAACGCCTCGCAAAAGATCCTAGATAATGTACAGAACAAATGAAACTAGGAAACGACGGGGAGTATGCCGTGATAGGAGGTCGTCGAACGGCGGATGCTCGCAATGTCAGACAACATCGCGTATATTCTTAAATGGCGGGATTACGACTCGTTGATTCTATCTGTTTCCTGGCATATAAGCTTATCTCTACAGTTCGTGAGAATTTTCCTCGACGACGTCTTTCGTGCGCTTCGTGTGCATTTTTAAGTGGGTGCTTTCCCCATTGAGCTTCTTAATGTAAGAGTCTTAATTATATATAGTTTTTGAAAACGTCTACGTGGCTCGCATACAATATGTTAAGATTCCTTAGTAGTTTCGTAAGTTTTCTTAACACTAAACCCACCAAGCCGGTCAAAAGACCGGTAGCAAATTTTTTCTAAAAATTATCTATATTAATAGAATAGCCATTAAGTAAATATTCCACTTCTATCTTATAAAATTTAAATTAATTAATTAATCGCCTTTTTCACCTCTTCATTTCTCTCTCCCTAAAGCATTTAGTTACTCACATTAGATTTACGGCAGCCGCCATATTGACGGGTTTATACTTTTTTTCCTACGGGTATCCATCTTTCTGCAAAGTACTTATTTAATAGATTTCCATCTATTAGATTTAGTAACTGTTGATTTAGTGTTAAATATATTAAAATTTTTGAAAGCTTGAAGGTTCAAGTTTAATTAAGAAAGCTTGAAAGCTTCAACTTTAGCGCAGCACAAAGAAAGCTTTCATCATTTAAATGTCTGAAAAGTTACGTCAACCTTTCACCCTGAGAGTCATTGAAATCAACGTTCGCCCAATTATCGATATATTTACGACTCATTTACCAACATTATTCAAGACTCCAATCAGGTTTCGGACCTTCTTCCGGCCACACTTTCGCTTTCTGCTCCCTCGATCGAAATAACATTTAACGAATCGCCCTGCCAAGTCGAAAGTCTGGTCACTTTTTCAAGTCATCCAAATTTGATCGTATCATTGTCCTCGTAACGAACCGACTCGATTGATTCTGTCACGATTGAAAGTCCCTTGACTTGCTGAAACAGCTTCACGTGTGTGAAAAAAAATTTCACTGTCTGAAATGTTCGACTTCGAGCACACTTGAATTATCTTTGAGATCTATTCATCCGACGTGTATTAATTCTACTGTATCATCTCTCGAGATCATCGAAAGTAAGGCTCGATTGATTTTGCAACGACTGAAAGACCATTGGCACATTTAAAAATTGGCAAGTGTGTAGGTACAAAAATCTCATCGTCTTAAATATATGACTATTGTAAGCGCATTTAAATGATTTTAGAACCCAATTCATCCAGTGTAAATTTATTGTCACAATTGGAAATGCATTAACATAATAAAAAAATCAACTGTTCAAAGTATGCAAAAAATTGACTGTTCAAAATCTGTGAGTACTTCAAGCGCACTTGAATTATCTTTGAACTCTATTCATCCGATGTATGCCGTACTCTCATACTCGTAAAAGTGAAAGTGCCATAAGCGCGTGGCAAACGAAGGAGAAAATACGATCGTAGAGCATGGAATCGTTACGAGATTCCTTCTGACGAAGGGAACCTTCCTCCACGTCCTTCCGACATCGTTTCATCTCCGCTAACTTCGTATCTTAAAACTATTTTTTAACGAAATTAAAATTTAACAATAAATTTCAATTCTGCTGAGTGAGATTTAATATTCTTAAGGTAGTTCTAGGCACTTATCATTTTTCAATAGATTTCCTTAAAATTTTGAAAATGTATTCTTCATGATATTTTATAATTCTAACCGGAATCTCAACGAGTTCGTCCACACGGTTTATGAATAAATCGTGTTTAAAAATAACATATTTAACACGGGCCTTATGAAAAAAAATTTTTTCTGAGTCCGTAAAATCTTTTTTTATTTTTCTAATGGAAAAACGAGTCGATGGATTCTAATAAAAAATTAGCAATGTATTATTTTATGCTTTTGGAATATTATTGAATTTTTTCATAATTTTTTACTTCATAGTTATAGAGAAAGATGTTTTTTAATGTCTAAAAAGTGAATGAAATGACCTCTGTGAAGTTAGCCCCAGCATTAATTCTTACGCAATTTTTTCATTTCTATTGGAAAAATAAACTTTTAGTTCTGAATCCAGCTAGAACTACCTTAAACCGCATTGAGTTTTTCTACTTGGCAGCTTTTGGTGTATGATGTACTTCTTTTATAGGTTTGTAGCTTAAACTGCTGTGGCCATTTTGTCTTAGATCTAAGCTTTGTGGTGGGTTCCAAACCACCGAGGTTTTAATATATTAATTAACACATTCAACGCCGCTGCTATTTCGCTTGTTTCATCATTTTTCCAGAGGTAAAACTTGTTCTATTAAAATCGCATCTTTACAAAGCAGAAAATTTCAAGACATAAATAGATATCTAGTCGGCAGTGCTTTACTGTTTCAATACCAATATTTAAATTTGGCATGTATTAGAAAATTCGTAAATGTTATAGTTTTAACGTGATATGAAATTGCATTGAATTCAAGAGCACTGACCACCGGTGACCCCCGTGGAATTCAACGTGTTAATTAGTAATTTAAGAACAATTTCGCAATGGTGACAGGGTACGAAATTCTTGCATTTTTTCTTTAGGACAAGAATATGATTAGATATTTCAAACAAGTCGTGGGCGATTATTTTTGCATATATTATAGAACGTTAGAGCATAGGAATTAAGTTTTGATCAACTATTCTACTCATTATGTAACTTTATTAGATATTGTTTGTGTTTCCCTTTCCATTTTGAAATGCTAACGCTATTTCAATGGATGATGGTGCAAAAATATCTAGCTTCATTCTCGATCACATTCCTATCGCGTGATGAAAGATCGATTACCAGTGAAACAATATTTCATAGATTCGATTGAGTCTAGTGAGAACAATTTTTGAGATAATTATCTCACGAACCGGTTGTTCAGTCGGCGCCGAACTACTTTACTCTTTGTCAACGTAGAACAAGCTTCGGTTTAGCAATACATGTCATAGTGGCAAACTAGTAGGCGGTACTTTTGGCAAATACTGTTTTCGAATTTCATTACTGACAATGAATGCTATTACCAAAAAGAGCGAATCGAATTTCAGAATATTACCACATTGACTTGCATAGAGAAGAAGACTTTTGCGGTGTTCGACCTCCGCAAACATTGAAAATACTTGTTCATAGAATTTTTTTTTATAAAGTTCGAGAATTTTAAAAATGTACGTATACGTTTCCGTTACAGGGTATACTTTAGTTTTTTTTCTAAACATAATTAGATATTTTATGTAACCACCAATGAAAGCGGTTAACCCCTTGCCCTACAGTAACGAATGACACTCGTGATGAGGTAACTGGGGTAGAAAATTTTCAAGCTTTTCAAAATGCGATGATATTATTTCTATAATATTATTATTACGTTAAACTATACTTAGATTAAAAATCACCAATGAATTTTTATTTTACCAATGAAATTCTGAATTATAGCGGAGGAAGTCACAAAACAAATTGCAGGGCAAGGGGTTAAAGTGTGTAATAGGTTAAAAATTTCACACCTGACCTAATTATTTTCTACAATCAACTAATAATAGACCGTTGAAGTGAAAACTATACAATTTCATAATAAAACTAGTCCGTTGTTCTGTTAATTAACGGATCATAAATACTGAAAGTCTGCATCTATGGAATTGCATCGATAACTTTTACACAATATCGAACAATTATGGAGCCTCGTATCAATATTAATTCCACTGGAATTATCGGCGTTAATTCTATTACATTTAAATATATTAAATAAGTACTTTCGAAAAAGAGAAATAAGAAGGTGTAGATCGATTAATTCAGTAATTTATGTTGTATTACATGAACGTTAAATATCTACTCCACAGCTCCCCTATAAACTTTGAAACATTTGATAAAAAATGAAAAACCAGTAATTTGAATTGCCTTGGTAGTTCTAACGTTAAGAACGTAGTTCAATTCGTTTGCATGTAATCGTAAGTTTACATTTTTACCAAAATCTAAGGTATTTCTTGCTCGATTCGAATAAAAAAAAAATGTTGAAAGCCTATTGTTCTCGACGACAAAAGAATCCGTGAAACCCTGTACAAATTGATTTATCTTATTTCGGACGTTACAATAGAAATTTCGCCACTTAAGGAAACCAGAATTACTGGCTACGTTTTCGAAAATGTTCTCTGCATTCTTCGTTTTCAGCGGCGTCCACATTCGACCTTTGTTCGAGATGTCAGGTATACATGCTCGTACGAATCGAGCACACTCCCACGCTAGCACGACAAATCGCAAGAATAATCTTTCGTTGCCTTTCTACCACGAAAACATCCTATCTTTGCAACTAAAGTAGAAAAGGATCACCCTAAAACCATGAGAAACCGGATTTTCGCTATATTTCGAGAGATAAGTAAGCAATGTCTTGCAGCGTCTCGAAAAACAAGGATATGCTTTTTGTTGGACACAAAAATACTATGGTAGAAATTGTTTACGTCGATATTTGTGATACTCCTCTTTGGCGGCGAAATGGTTTAGTAATAATAATTTCGAACATGGTGTAAAAATTCTAAGGTTTCTTCGCAAAACATCTTATTATTGGAAATTAAGAAAAATTAACATAATTATAATGAGAGAGTTTGGTAACGGGATGCTATTGAGAAATTTTAACAAAGCAATTTCAATTGACGAGGACGATAAAAATCGATGTGATTTGAGCCATAAAGAGATATTATCGTAGCACTTGTAAATAATGGATATTTTCTCATTGTCAGAATAATACTCGATGATAATTACTTTGTGCTTAATTGACTTATTAATTATTCTCGATTCCTTCATTTACTATTCTTTTTCTATACCTCTTTAACATTGGCACACAAATTATAATTTTATCAGTTATACTAACTACAAGTAAAATAGCACGAATTAATACATCTTTACCCTGTTTTATTTCATTATTTGTATTAATCTTAAATTTTTATATTTCTACAAATCAATTTATTAAAAACTCTACTTAGAAAAATTCATAAAACTGATTATTCTATTCCATTATTAATTAGCTTTCTGTAGTTCCATTTCTTCAGTCATTCAATTAAAAAATTTTTATATGCGTAGCCATGCACTTCTTTCATGTAAAATATTTCTTAATCTTCGTACACTCTATTAAAATATTCACAGTAGAGTCCTTAGAGTTTTTTTCTCTATTTTTTACTTTTTCTTTATTGAGAACAATTTCGTTCGACTTGATTTGAAACAGGTTGAATCTCGATTTTGATCAAAGACGATTAACAAGACGTATGAAGGTGAATTTCTTTACGTTACCACGTAGAAATGAAGTCAATAATGTTTCAAAAGTATTCAATTAATTTAATTCCTACAACTTTCTCCCAAATCCAGCAAAAATTCCTTAATTTCTTGTAAAAGTGCTTAAGGCTATTTTTGTTGATTCGTAACAAATCTCACAAAGCGGAAGATGTAATTAAAGAGCTACTATTTTATGGAATGCAAAAAACATCGTCATCCTTGGCGTGATTCCATGATCGATGAATATATCACATTATAGTCATCGCATGTACGTGTGAAAAACAATACGTGACAAGGGCGTCGCACATTTTATCGACGGTAGTAAGCACTTCCGCAAATTCTAATTCCCTACACGACACTAAGCGCGTATGTCCTTAGAAAATACTTGATCATTCGCTTAGATTTTTTTCCGCCACTTCACGTATTTAATTAGTATTTAATTAAATATGTATTGTGAGCTGATCTATATGAAATTACCTGCGGTAAATAAATAGAATATTACTTAAAGGTCACGTTATTTTAAAAATATTTACAAATTTGGTATGAAACCCTTTAGATATTCTTCTAAAACAATATAAAAAACGATTTTTTAAAATTATCTATTACTCTCAAGTGGTAATTTTGTCGCAAAATCGCCTGAATGATTTTTCAATTGCAATTCATTCACATATTGAAATTTTCGCGGAAGTATTACTCATTAGAACGTATTCCTACGTCAGAAAAAAATCATAGTTTGCAAATATGAGCACGTGTTTTTCATTCTTTTGTAAATTTTACGGCCAATTCGTAAGAAATTATTCATCCTATGTTCGAGTCATAGTACATGGAATTTCAGATGACTATAAATGCAGATGCGTAGGTAAAACGCTTTGTAATAAATAAATTGAACAATATAAATGCAACCCGCTGACAATAATCATGAAATACAATAATCACGTAATTAACAAGTATGTAGGATCATAGTGATGATGAATAGTGACAACGATAATGTTAATTGGCGTTACGAAATGATTAATGACAGGGATTTAAAAATAAATATGAAATGTACCTTATGCGGAGCAGAATTAAATATCCAATAGTTATTTCAACTAATTTGTACCGTCAATTGGACCGTCACTATGAAATTAACATACAGAACTAATATATTTAATAAATATACTTCAGAATTTTGAAGTTTTATACGACATATTTTTTAACAATCATACAATCGTCTTTCGCACAAATTTTAATCATCTTACTGCAACAGTTATGTACAATTGTCTGCATATAATTATTTTGTCTATAAATTGCCATAATGTTTAGCAATTTATTTGCGGAAAAATACATCGATTTTAAATAAGGGGATATTATGAACAAGAATTTACTGTTTCTCTATTCATTTTCCACTTACAATCCTCTTTAAATATTTCCTTACTGTCAATACACAATGCACTAGCCTTCAATCATTAGTAGATTCATGTTTTTCTCACAAGGGGAGCGTCTTCAACAAAAAGTACAAATTATATAACAGAGAATTATTTCTCTGTTCGCAATGTTGCAAGTTACTAATCAAACTTTCACCCTTTTAACAGAGGTCTCCAACTTTTACCCCATTTTTACTCCTGTACAATTTTTATTATAAGCCCGTTATTTCTGGCTTGTCATCGCCAGTATCCTTCATATTTCGCAAAATCCAAGACCTATTATCATTTATAACAGTTATAATATCGTTTACATTAATTATTAGGTGTACAAATTAATTCTCGGCCTTTTTTGACTAACTTTGACATTTATTTATAACAATGTTGATATAAATTCAATATTAAACATAATCTTCTTCATTTTCTATACGTTTTTGCCATCTCTAAGGTAATTGTCGGATTCCAGATCGGAAAAATGATAGTGGTTCACATCAATGAAGTCATTGAGGCATTTATAGACCTGTTTAACTTACTTGAATTAAGAATCAGTTAGGTGGTTTTGTAGGGATCGAAATAGGTGGTTATTTGAAAAAATCAAAATCAAAATCGAACAAATCATTTTTTTCGCCTCTGTAGCGTTTCTTTTTTTTAGTTGAAACGCGAAACGAAGACAGTGCCTTAATCGAACGATATCGCTTCTACATATGATTTTTCACGTTATGTCTGGAGTAGAGTCATGCGATATGTCTTATTTTAAAGCTAACAAATGGCGCTTTAGAATGACTATTCTAATAAGAATGGCAGATAATGTGCGAGTTTCAGCCCAAAATGTGTCCCAGAAATCGGTTTTTGATTTTTCCGACCGTGATGCACCGTACTAAAAAAATCTGACAAAATTAGGGTATAACAATGATAACATTAGGCAACTACTGTAAAAAGGAAAAAGTTGTGCTCGGAAGATTTCAATACGAAATCGATGTTTAAAAAATTTTTTTTTCATTTTTTCATTTTTCATGAGTGGAACTTGCAAAGAAAAAATCTGAAGAAAATCCCTAACGTGTGCATTCATGTTTAGAATGTGTCAGACTTTTTTGGAATTTTTGCACTACATTAATTGTGGAAAATGAGGCAAAAACTGATTTTTCGATTTTACCCTATAACTACCCTCCCGGTGAAGGTATCGGATTAAAAATTTATGTGCAATGGTTTTTCATCATCACCTATCGAATGACCCATCGTCGAATAAAATCGGTTCAAGGGCACTTTTGACCCCCTTATTCGGCTAGACCCTTTGGAAAAATTCTAATCTGAATAAATTTTGTGGTCGATGAAATCTGGGGGCCGAGAATTAATTTGTACACCTAATATATAGTCGTTTATGTATTTATCTGCAAATATACATTTATATCTAAATACTACAGCAATATATGAAATTGTATCGTACAATAACAATTATGATACAAATTTCGAGAGGAAAGGTAATTCAACAGCTCGTATCAGTGAGCGGGTGCGGTCTCCATGCTGAGGAAAAACGGAGCGCACTCGACAGACAACCATGAGGTAGGGGGATGGTCGCGAAGGAAGGAGCGGAGATCCGTGGAATGGTCGACGATAGCTCTGAAAATCCAGTGCCTCCACCGGTTCTCAGTCACGGTATCGCCTTCTCTCAGTTCGCTTCGATATCCACACTCATGGCGATGTGTTCTTCTTCCTCCTCTTCCATTTTCTTCACCCCCTTGTCAGTCTCACCCTTTCTTAGAAGCTTATTCGAAATCTACTGAAAATTGTTCAATTTCTAATTGAGATCTTCTGAAAATCTTAAAGGAATTTTACTTGGTATTTGTTCCTAGCTTCTTTGACAGATTTCAAATTCATTTTGAAGGTATTTATTGAAGAAGTTATTCATTGAAGAAGTCCTAAGAGTGTGATATAGTTTTTGTTCATCGCGCATCTTTGAGTTGCAATTAGTGTATTAAATTTGTTAAATAGTAGAAGTGCGATTTAAATTTGCAAAGCTTTAGTGCGGTTGCAATTAAGAAGAGAGAAAATTTGACGAAGATCATCGAAGGGTTGCATGGTCAGCTCGCGATGGACACGCTTCTGAGGACACTGTTCTGTCTCAACCTTGTAACGGTAGGGTATAATTCCTATTTGGGCAATTATTTCGACGACTTTGCAGATAAGTGATTGACCTGTCCATATTGGCATTGACAGTGGAACCGGTTGTGTTGACATCGAAAGTAGTCCTTGAACTTTGATTATGTCGTTGAGCAGTGAATTGATCGCTGTAGAATCATTTGGTTTGCAAGTGCATACAGTTATATTTGGAACTAGAGCAGTGGCTTGTGTGTCTCAGCTCTGGAGTTTATTTATCTTCATATTTTTGTCTAAGTTTTCGTTCTTGTTAAATAATTGCGCTTTTCTGAGATAAGCTTTATTATCTTGTGTGATTATGGTCTTCTAAGATAGCTCTTCTAAGTAATATTTCGATTTTTTTAATTTTATGGAAACTTAGGAAGTATGTAAAAACATGGGGAAAGTATTGCAGAATAAGACTACAATTTATATAAATGGATAGGTATAAACAGCAAGGATTTCTAGTTACTTTTTATACTCTGCTCGGTCATAACAATGCATTGTATTGAGAGTATATGAATTATAGTGCTTTCTCAACTCTTTGAAGTAAATATGTGCCAATTGTGAGTTATCTTTTATTTTTTCATTCAGATTTTTATGATTGAATGTCAATTTTGAGAATCGTTCAATTTAGAAATTGAAGCGGGGAAAATGAGATATTTTGTTGATAACGATAAAGATTAGTTGAAATGAGGAATGGTTAGAAAAGAAATTATTTACGGTGACCCGTAGTACTAAATGATTTTTCGAGATGGAAAGATTAGTCATAAAAAAGTTGGCAACCTGGACTGAAAATTTAAATCCGGTAGAAATATTACAGTTTTTAAATTTTGCTGAAGCTAAGACTGCGGATTTTCACGCATATATAAGGCATTTAAAGATCTACAAATGCGTGAAATTTGCATAATGCAAAACGACATTTGAAACATCAGAATGTTCGTGTTTTGATTTTATTCTGTGGTAAAAACTTGAATTATGTGCTTTCTATTATTCAGAGATTATATTTCATTATGCATGGCCTTGTAACCGAGAGAAATTCGAAACTATAAAATAAAAATCGACATTTTATTTAACACGAGTTCCAAAGAACCAGAGAAATGACTCATGAATAAAATATTCGTCTCAAAATTCCACATATTCTTTCTTCCCATAAATCTACAAACTGTAATTAATCCTAATAAGATTCACGCGAATTTTATTTAAATTTCCAGATATACTTCTTTCTCGAAACTACAATTCTGCATTTTTTTAGATGCAAATTAATTTTACCTAACGCACATTGTACTCCTCCCATTCTATTAAAATCTTGGAAATTATTGCGACCAATTAACCGTAACCTTTGTAAATTTTTTCTCAATTGTCAAATACAAAATATCACAGCCCTTCTCCAACCCTTTCTCCTCATCGTTACGCTTTTCCTATTTTACCTCTATTAAATCAAACTCATTAGTATTCACTTAATTAACACAGTACGTACATACAACTATTCAAACGTTCTCATTCTCCCACTCTTTCTCTATTTATCTATCAACCCCTATCACTTTCAATCGACAGACATTGAAGTTAAGGCCACGATGTTTCCGTCAACTAGGCAATTAAGTGACCATTCCAATTGTAAAATGAATCGTTCGCTTCACAGATAAGAATTTCATCGGAGTTTCGCTCACCAACCTGTAAATCAGCGAGCTAGGAATTGCCGTGCCGTAATCATACTCCCTACTATGTAGAACTCTCAGTCGGGTTTCATTAACCGGTAACTCGACAGTGACATTGAAATCGCGCTCCAAGTTTCTCTAGCACTAACACTTTCATGCTCTCACACTTATTTTGCATTCACGGTGTAATACGGATTATTACTTCGTACACGTGAGAACCAAAAACTGAAACAACTGACATTTTTTCCTCTTTTCTTGGTTTTGAATTTTTTCAAGTTTATCTGCTATGAGTATTTTATTTAAAACATAATATCTTGGTGGGATTTTTAACCGATGGGGCTAGAATATATTAATTAGTAATTTACGTAAAAATAGATAGAGGTGTAGAGGGATTTGAACTGGGGCTCATTACAGATTGCGAGAGTGAGGATTTAATTTCTTATGAATCATGGCCCCCATTGTATTTTTTTAAACTTCAATTACTATGACTATTTCGGCTAAGACTCACGAAACTCGTCAGTGATTTAAGTGGGTTCTGAATAAGTGGGAATTTAGCTTTTAATCAAGCTCATTTGTAGTAAACTTAAATAACAATTTGCAAGTGTTTCAAAATGTTTATGAAAACAAGAAACTTTTTTACACGCTCAGCCCCTTGCACTACGATCTTTTTTGCGACTGAATGTGTAATGACTAAGATTTAATTACCGAAATAAATATTAATAGCATAGACATAATTTGATCGTCTTTGACTCACAGATAGTTTCAATTTAATAGTTTTAGAAAAAATCCAAAGTTTTCTATTCCATTTACCGCGTCACGACAGTCACACGTTATCGTAGGGCAAGGGGTTAATTCCTCCTGCTAAAAAATAAAAAACTGTACCATTTAATTGCGAAAAATGCTTCAAAGAAGACTAAATGTTAAAGCAATATATCTTACAAATTTAAAAAAATTCCCCCGTTCCATATTCGATCCGATAACAACACACAAATATTTTACAGTTTCATCAGTACACTCGGTTCCCCGTGGTTGCATTGAACGCTAATTTTTTACAAGCAAACTCGCCACGCGAAAGTAGATCGCAATGCTAGCTGCCAAGTAATATCGATAACGTCAGTGAAAGAGACACCGACTTTGTTGCACATTCTTATTCGAAGAGAGTTCGATGCACGCACTCACAGAGCGTGAAGATCGCGTGAAAAGAACTGCAACGTAAGAGAACTTTTCTTCTCGTCGCTCCGTTTGATTCTACCTTCAAGAGTCCCATTGCTCTTTAAGCTTACGTGAAAGTAACACAGCAAATTTAGATCAAAAGACATCTGTTGTTTGCTGCAATCTATCACAGTACTATGTTTAGAATCTTTGACATTGGCGCTATTTATTGTCAATTGTTAGAGGTCTTCAGAAGGAAACAAAAGCAGCCGAAAAATATGATGTTTATTACATATCGAATCTTTATGTCCGACAATTGTCTAAATGCATAAATCACATTGAAACTATCATGTATTTCGAAAACTGAGATTCCTCAGCGTCATATAATGTGAAGAGAAATCAATTTTTGTTTCTCTGACTTTCGTTTAAATTTATTACTTCCATGCATTTCAGAATAACTCAAAATTCAAAGAATAGTTCTTTTTTGCGTCAGATTCGAAGTTGTTATATACATATTCGAAGAGAAAGGCGGAAATCATCGATTTTCAAAAATTTTCTGAACGATTCCATTCGGTTACTATGTTTTTCAACAAAATTTCTAGGATTCTCTAACATTTAAATTAACAAGTCATATGAAATACGAGAGAAAATGGCAATAAATGTAGAAACATCTCGTGGTCTTACGAAACTCTGTTTTCAAAAAAGGATTTTATGGAAATTGCTCCAGGCGATAAAACAATGCGTGGGTGGGAATACTTGGTATGGGAATACAGCATTTATCTACTTGCCAGATCTTCAGATACATGTTATTAATTCTCTTGAATATTAAATAATTTAAAAAGATCGTTCACCTAATATTCATTGCAATTTCCAAATGTTGACTAAAGGTATGTTTTTTTCTTGCCTTAATTTATGAAAACTAATTCTGCATACAAGTTTTCTCACCGTTTTATATTACTTTAAGCACTCCAAGAATTAACTGTTTCTAAAACGGGGGAATTTTTGCGTTATGAATACGAATAAAACCGTTATAATTCTTTTTCTGTTTATCTACGTTAACGAAAGTGTTTGAAAAATGAGTGAGAGTTTTTAAATAATCTTTATTCAAAGCAGTTTCATTTCCGTTGCGTAACTATTAATAGCTTTCAATGGATTAAGCGAAACTATCGCTGATAGTTTTGGGCGGAACGCCTATTCTTTAAAGTGTGTCAAACTATCTTATTTGGAGAAACCTGTTTATCATTTTGACTGACGTATTTTGTAAAAAAATTAGCACCGGCTTCTTCACATCCGATAGGATGGTGAAATTGTTTTCTACTTTAGAGACGACACATTTTTGTAATTATTCTTCGATAATATTTATTTACAAATAACTTTAAGTTCGTAAATTATTAGAAAGTTGTTTTAAAAGGTGCTAGTTAATGGTAATTCAATAATAAAGCAGATAGTAACAATAATTCAATACACTGCAAGTTGTTGTATTACAATTTCATTCAGAAGGTTTAAAGAAAATTATTTATATCACAGTAAATGTACTGTCCTATAAGTCGTCCCATTTTTTAATATAATTTTGACGTAAATTTTATGAATATTACTGTCAAATAATTTTCTCTCCCTTTAATTTTCTTATCTATTAGAAACTAATCGCTTTCTAAGTACCTTATTTTATTAAACAAATTATTGCAAATAATTTCTCTCATACAATTAACACAGATCGTCTAAAGCAACCAAGTTTAATTTCTAATCAATCATGTTCAAACACTTTTCAGTATCTAAACATAAAAACACCCCATAACTGCACACATAAAGCACTACATTTTCTAACTCTCAATGTGTTCAAATCCACACCTTCAAAATCTTAATCTAACCATTATTTCACAAGCAAAAATTTGCAAATTAAACGATTTATCAGCTGATAAAGTGTACAAAATTTCTTAAAGCACTTATACATTACACATTTTCACATTTGCCAAAATAAACGTATCCAATGGAATAATTGCACCTGTATTAAAACATGTCGATCCATTAACTTAGGATACTTTTGCAAGAGATTTAGCAATCCATTATTTTAAGTGTCTTAATAGATGTAGTGTTAAAGATCCCCACTTCATTTATCTTCCGGCCAAGATAAAACTTCGCAACGATCATTGTCCATCGTCGCTGAAAGGAACACGTCGGAGCACTTTGAATTTGAACGGGATAGAAATTAGCATAGCGAGAACCGACACACGGCAGCTATAACGAAACTCCCGAGGATAATTAAAGTGACGTGGGCGGAATGTCGAATCGAAGTAACGAAGGCCGTATTTCCGTACGTGAAATCGCACGCTCGACGAATGCCAAAGTGATATCAGCGAACGAGATCATTATCGTGGCACACATTCGCTAGCTCGCATAGAAATATCACGATTACGCGCGATGCAATGTTGATTCATCGAATAATTTCACGCGCGATGACGTATCTTCTCAATGATGCTTATACTGTCTCAGCAGATTGTCAATTGTTTATATTTATGCAAGATATCGTAGACTGCCGGTTGCATTTCGACACATTGGATTGTTTTGGCGGTTGAGAAATGTTCTGCGAATAATTATATTTACATATCAACAACGTCTATAGAATGAACTGCCCGTAGATCATTAAAAATTAAAATTGTTAAAAAGTTGTACATGAGAAGTATTTTAGAATTATCGAAAAGCTACATACTCGTCTTAAATTCTTTAAATCAATATCATATTTAAATTACAGGTAACCCTCCTATAATACGGTAGATAAGATCCTAGAAATTGCCGTGTTGTAGGAAACCGTGTTATATGAGACCCAGAACCAGTAAAATAGGAGTTACGTTCTGAAAACTCAATAAAAGCAAACATATCTTTTTAACCGTTTGCGTACCAAAAGCCACTTTCGCGCTCTTCAGTTTTTGTGTCGAAACAATTGAAGGAAGACTTTGTTGAGATATTTTGTTAAGAATTCATCAGGTTTCTCTTTTATAATATAAAGTAATTCCAAATTAGGATACAAGCACGAAAAGATTGTTCTTGTTGTGCACTACATAAAATAAAACACCAACTTTAGCTTATTTTGAAATAAAATCTCAAGAGCGCGAAAGTGGCTTTTGGCTTTTTTCGAAGTCATTTTTTAAAACCCTCCCGGTATTCAAACGGTTAAATTACATATCTCTGAAACAGCAAGGAATATTTTCGAGAATTACATATCTCTGAAATAACAACGGAATAGCGCTATAAATGAGTAAATTATAATTTATTTTCGTTGAAAGACACTACAGTTTATTATACCTTCCCATCATTATTTCAAAGTAATTTAGTTTTTAAATATCTTCAACAATGATGTGTCTTATAGGAGGACGTGTTGTAGGAGGGCTACCTGTGTTTGACAGGTAGTTTGAATTTGTTGTGTTTGAATTTAACATGTAGAGATTTAAATTGTGACAGTGAGATTTAAATCATTAATCGTTATGGAATAGTATGGAAAGTCGGCTCGACTGACGATTTCCTCCAGGGATATCTAACTCGAGCGATTAACCCGCTAAATTACCGTCGCCGACGCATTGTGCGCGTGGAACTCGTCGGTCACGGTGATTTCACGTCGTACGGACCTCCTGGTGTCTCCTTTCCCTCGCTTCCGGTCTTCTCGAGCCTCGGGACCTTCCTATTCTTTTTGATGTAACGCGTACTTCCTTTCAACACAAGATACTTTCATTTGTATGGAATGATTGGCATGAAGTAAAACTCAGCTTCTATCTTGAGTATTGTGATGCATAAAATGACGCAATTCTTTCTATGTTATTCTTTATTACTTGAATTTAACGTGGAATTGTAAAGTAAGAATAATTTTGTCATTTACATGTTAGTAATTGGGAGTTGGCCTAGCTGGTAGCTCCGAAAATCCAAGAAGATTCAGATTTTTAGCATTTTCAGACAGCTGTTTAATCTATTAATTAAAATTCTGAATTATTCTGATAATATTCATAGTCTGAGAAATTCCTAATTTTCTGTAAAGAAGAGGGACATATATATTAAAAAAATCTAAGCTATCTTCTAGTTTAATTAGTTATTTTAATGACTGTTTTTAAATGGATACGCCCTAGCTTTTAATTACCAATAATTTCCAGTTTCGTTCTCTTTTTTTTAATTTTGAATAATTTCTCGTTTTTCAACATTTTAAATTGCAGGAAATTTGAAACTGAATAAAAGAAATGCTTAGACATTTTAGAGTTAGATGTAAAAATTAAATTATTAATTTATATTTACAAAATTGCATAGAACACGTCTGAAAGCAGCTTCAACAAGTTATAATGCGCTCTTTCATTTCCTTCTATCACTTCTCGAAGATTTTACGCAACTTCTCCTTTGTTAACGTTGCAAAATAATCAGTCAGTGAGTCAGCTTCCAGCCTATATATAACACACCTATATTTAGAATCTTTCATTTAAAAAATTACAAACCATTGAATCTCCAAAAAACTTGTTCCTACCAAAAAATGTATAACAACTCATGAATTTCTAAATTATATTGTTCCACAATTTCTATCCACTTTACTTCTCGCATATTACAAATATATTACTTTAAATGATTTCTTGACAGTTTAAGAACACTTTCGTAACACTTTAATAATTTACATTTTATTTAATACTAGAACTACCGGCACAAAATCTATTATATTTACATATATTAAATAAATACTTTGGAAAAAGAGAAATCAAGAGATGGAAAATATGATCGATTCGGTCATTTCTATTTTACAAGATCAACATGAAATATCTGCTTTGAGATTCTCCTACTTTTGAGAATTTTTGGAAAAATTTGGTATCAGTCACTTTGTCTTGCTTGATAATTCTAGTGCCTATACCTGACTCACTGATTTTATGGTTAGTAAATATTATATTTTTTAATCAAATTCGATCACTCTCACAAGGCTTATTATATTCTCACAAGTAAAACGATCCCGATAGGCGAGGTGTAATTTTCCGTTCCATATCTCCAATATATTTCAACGTCTAATCCCACTTCGCAATCCGGTCTTGCAGAAAATACGATTATATGTGTAACTCCGACACGGCGAAGAGGATAAAGTCCCATGCAACAGAATTCTGCGAAGGGAATTGCTCCACCCCCTAACACGCGTGTACCTTTATTGCATACTATTGTTTTCTTGAGTTTAACTGTTTAAAAATCGTCTTACTTTATAAGGAAGAATTAATATTTCTCTTTTACAGACATTCCCTTCATACGACTTTAAATTAAGAAATTAAAAGTTTATAACCTTTGAAATTTTCTTGCAAAATGTTATTATAAGTTATTACAAGTGTAATGGGTTAAGTTTGGGTTAGATCTGGGTTTTGTATGCATATAAAATATCAAATTTTCTTTTTACAACCTTCTACTACAAAAGGTCATTGACCCTTTCACCCCTTTTAATAAAACGCAAGTATACATTTCTTATCGTGTAGAATTGAGATCGCACAAATTGAACTAGCGTTTCTAAAGTACCATATGAATCAAAGGATGAGTGCAGTTATTAAAATTTCCATGTACAAAAACACATTCCAGTTCCATTTCTTCATGTACAAGTAACATGGAACCTCAGTTGCTACGAGTGCAAAAATCGCATGGCCTGAACGATTAATCTCTTCCGACCAATCAGATTATTAGAACGATGCCTCTTTGTGAGAAGCAAGGTGTTAATTCTTATCTGTCAGTTAACGCAACCCATTACAACAACCGGCTCATAAATTCCTCTTATACTTCCAGGCTGCACTTATTTCATAGCGATATAATTCATCAGAGCAGAAAAGAAAAGTACAGGCTATTGTGGGTACGGTGGTAAAGGCTCGGACTTGTAATCAGTGGTATTCAGTTCAAATCACTCGTCACCTCTGAGAATTTTTGCCTAAATTAGTGTACAATGTATCATCATATGGGGACGACTTCAACCAGTGGGATTATGATAATTAAGAAAATGAAAACTCAAATTCACAATCAGTGGGCCGGCGATCAAATACTCTGACACCTCTGGGAATATTTTTTCAAATAACCAGACAATGTATCATAGCCTCGCTAGTTCGGAATCCATCTCAAGCAATGAATTTTTGGCAAAAAGATCATAACAATGGCGGGATTATGATAGATGAGGAGATAGAAACTTGGATTTGCAATTAACGACTCTAAACTCATATCCACTGTTTTCTCAGGGATTTTGTTCTATGTGATATCTATATCATACCATAAGTGATTCAGGGCTCACCTAAAACAATAGATTCCAAGAGGAATCACTGTAGCAGTTGAAGGGCTGCGCCGCGAAAATTAGTCAAGATTCGAGCTGGCAGTCAGAAATGACCACAGTAATTAAATCCTAAGAGGTTACAACAGTCTACAGTAGATACGAAAGTAACTATTCAGATTGGCAATCACAAAACAAAATTTACCTATTTCTCCTAAATTATCAAATTTTAGAAGCTCACAACCAGCTTAACAGCCATCTTAAAACGGTGAGTCTTAGCCGAAATGGCACAGTAGTTAAATTCTAAGACGTTACAACACAGTCTACACTAGATAAGTAAATAATTACTCAAACCGGCAATCACAAAATCGAATTTAACTATTTTTCCTAAATTATCAAATTTTAGAAGCTCACAACCAGCTTGACTACCCACTTAAAACGGTGATTCTTAGCCGAAATGGCACAGTAGTTAAATTCTAAGACGTTACAACACAGTCTACACTAGATAAGAAAGTAACTATTCAAACTGGCAATCACAAAACCGAATTTACCTATTTCTCCTAAATTATCAAATTTTAGAAGCTCACAACCAGCTTCACTACCCACTTAAAACGGTGATTCTTAGCCGAAATGGCACAGTAGTTAAATCCTAAGACGTTACAACACAGTCTACACTAGATAAGAAAGTAACTATTCAAACTGGCAATCACAAAACCGAATTTCAATTATTCCTCCTAAATTACCATATATTATAATCTATGATAGCCTCGACATTTCGAAACTCCTCTAAAACAATAGATTCTGGACAAAATCATATAAGTTGAAGCCGGAAAAATATAAAAAAAAGAGAAATCACCCGGAGAACTATCCAGTCATAGACTTCCACGCAAAGAGACCTTTACGAGCTTGTTTATTGCGCTCCTCCGTATTCGAACGATCCGTCGGGGAATTTTCATGGGGTATCCCGAGTTATTGCTACGAGACGCATGCATACATCTGCCCTACGCATGGTCAACGCCGGCATCTCTTAATATGGAGCGAGGAGAGGCCAGCCTCCTTGGTCTTGGTCAATCCTACGCAAAATCCTCGATAGAAGGGATAAGTGTCTCTTACGTGCCAGCCAAGCGTTTGTGCGTAATGCTCTTTGTGCTGAAACACCGACAGGGAGAATTATTGTCTGGTCTGATTTTATTTGCTGGTTGGTAGGTGGTCTGGGATGTTTTTATGCAAGATTGAGGACTTTGGTTTTTTCTCGCTGGATCTCTTTGTTAATTTGTCATTAAGTGATTTAATAAGGGATATTAGAAATATGATCTTATTTTGTAATTGGCGTATTTATAGAATAGTCTGCGATGCCTTCGCTTACTGAATTAATATTCGAATTTTTTAGCAGATGATCGAATGTTTGTATTAAAGATTGAGGTCTTCAGTCTTTGCTCGTTAGTTAACTCTTTGTTAATTTGTCATTAGGTGAATTTAATAGGGGATATTAGAAATATAATTTTATATTGTCTTTGCTTACTGAATTAATATTCTAATTTTTTAGCATATGATTGAAATTGATTTGACAAAATTCCATGCTATCCAATGATTACTTTTATTTAACTTGAAAAATAGAAAAAGAATAAAATTAGAAACTTTAAAAATAGCTGGATAATCTTAATAAACAGCAAATGTTGCGATTAATCTGCTGGATCTATTAACCTTGATCGGTCTTAGGAATTTTTCAGACCAAGGATTCAACGCCGTAAAGAAAAAACGATTTATTTCAAGATCGTAGCGACGGACAGATTTTTTATTATGTAATCGTTACACGAATTAATTTTCTATGGATTTAGGACGAATCGATCTGCTCCGAGCTTGATTAAGATAGAAAAAAGTTGGCCTACATTCGCAAGTCAGATATCATCGGTCACTTATACCGTCAATGTCGATTCGCAAGGTTTCTCGGTCCGATTATCAGCTGTGAGTGAAATTTAATGAGACACCATCGATTACTCCTACTTGAATAACGTCATTTTTCGAATTGCGATGAAAGATATTTAAATTGAATTATTAGATTGAAAGCCATGGAATTTACTAAGTAGTTTGAATATTTTGGAAAAAGATTGATTGAAAATAGATTAATTTCTATCATATTGTTCATTAATTATTATATGTAATAAAGTGTCATACAAATTGTAAAAATTACATGCGAAAACGTTGAGGAATTTGGTGTATAACATTATTTTATAAAATTAATGTTGTAGAAAGTGGAAAAAAACAGACTTCTGGAGAAAGTCGATGAAAATTTTATGTATACCTTATCTTCCATTTTATATAACATGATTGAAAATTTTTAAATTGAATGTCAATCGTTTCTATCCTACACTCTGTATTTTTAAGTTATTGCCGAATGAAGGTCAAAAAACTTGAAACGTGCCAAAGTGCAAGTTGATATATAAGTGACATTGGAAATCAAAGCACTTTATGATAATATAATAAAAGATATACAAGATTCGCGTGAAAGCCTATTTCATGCATGACTCGTTTGAGAAACTTATAAAGCAACAAGAAATCATTATTCTGAATGCCCGAATGCGTTTCCTATATACCGTTAATTTCCTCTCATCGTCAATGCGTAAGTTAAAATAACCAATCGACCGAAATGAAAGTGAAATGATATACTTCCTCCGATATACTTGTGACTTTGAAGATTTCCAGGAAGTATACCACTTTATGTCACACGAATTTCATAAAACAACTGCGGAAGTTCATACTTCCCGCTATTGACCATTATTTTGTTCGTAAAAATGTTGTTTATAATTTCCGTCATTAAACGTGATTGTGGACTGTAAATACGTAACTCCATCTTAAACATTTTTTTCCAGAACTCACATGTATTAAAACTCCCAAAAAATCATTGGCTTCAAATGTGCTCAAACTAAAGAAACTACTCTTATATATTCATAAATCTCTCGCTATTTCATGATAAAATAAATCAATATCATTAACATCTCATAAATAAAATTCTCTGAAAACTGTTGAGTTTTACCATTAACTTGCTACATCGTTACTTTTTAACACTAGAACTACCAAACCAGTCAAAATGACTGGTACTCAATTATTTCAAAAAATTCTCCAAGTTTAAACAAGAGTCATAGAATAAATATTCTACGTTTATATCAATAAACATAAAGCACTCAATCGATCAAATTTTCTGCCACTTCATTTCCCCTTTTTCAAAGTATTTATTTAATTTATTAAAATATGATAGATTTGAGGCCGGTAGTTCTAGCGTTAAACAGATACCTATATCTAATCAAAAGCGTTCAAAAACGGACGAACTATATTTAATTAAATATTATTAATTTTTTAACATTTCACTCAATGAAAACAAATGTGAAATATACAGTCATCTGAATTAAAGGACCAATTTTAACAAATCCTTAAACGGAATGACAACGAATCTCACGTATCAAAGTGGTCACAAGATGCCGCACCTACGGAGACCCATAAGAGACCTTAATGGCGACCATCAGAGCAGAAGAGAAGAGATATTATAACTGCAAGGAGGAACCTCGCTGACTAATCGTCCAGAAACGAATGCCGAGTCTCATTACATGGCTATATGCTCACCTCCTGCATCTTGTCCTTGCCATGGAAGAACACGTCGGTTAACTAGCAATTTTCGTGGATGACCAGATGTCCTTAAATGGCTCTCTCAGTGACTTTTCAATTCAATGACATTGATGGTACGCAGTTCTACGCATAAGGGCAGTGTGATACTTGATTTCATAATATTACGAGTGAGAACGTTTAAATTTACAAGAAGAAATTCTTCATTTTGAACACGTTGACTTTCATGGGTATCAACGGTGATCGGCGCTATTAAATTCCATGAAACTTTAATCGCAATATTTACGAATTTTCTAATAATGAATATTTAAATATTGACGTTAAAAAGATAAAGGTCTGTTGAATATCTACCTATCAGTGAGCTTGAAGTTTCTACTTTATAAAGATGTGATTTTAATAGAAAAAGTTTTGCTTCAGTAAAAATAGCGAAATTAGTGAAACATCGTGTTAAACGTGTTAATGAAGAATGATTGAAGAGTTCACGATAGATAATATGTCTTGGGTTTATTTATACAAAAAGTATTACATTAATAGAAAAAATAAAAGTAGAACAATTGACAGGAAGAAGTTTAAATGCATTTGTGTCATTTTAGGATGGGAGGAAATATTTGAAACGAAAAAAAATCCTGATTTTAAAGCAACATTAAACAAGAATCCCTGATACTTAGCGACGAAATTAGTTCACAGAACGTAGGTGCAATTTCTTATCTTTTTTTTTTCATTCCTTTCACCGGCGAACAAAAGGAAACAGCTTTGCAACAGAAGAATTAACAACATACCGAGCGTAAAGAAAACATGCGCAACAATGAACGTGGGATTTCAAGCATTTCAAGCCGACAAATTCTGACTGTTTCGCGCCTAGCTGAATAACCCAGTTCGCGTGATAAGATCGGGAAACAGGTGCCAGCAATGCTATTATATGCACGCAATTCACGTGCGATGATAGAAATAAACAATAAAGAAGGAAGCACGTGGTAGTGTTGCGTCTGAATGGCTTTGTGCGAATGGAACAATTGCGACGTGATTTCCTGAGGATTCCAGAGAATTACTTAAATATTTATATCGCGTAATTAAGTAATATAATGGAGGTTGAATTTTACATACGACTTTATTTAAAACTAGGTAGTTATGTAAATAAGTTTTATCCTTCTTAAGATTATTGCCACCATAAAGGTTTAAATTTCATACAAGAATCTATTTTAAATTAATGTTTACTTGCAAACAGGTACACGAAATTAAAACTTTAGGTTGAAAATTGAAATTTAATTCATCCTAAATATTCAGTAGATTAGTATTTTACAAAATTCAATTTCGTAACACTAGATTTACGGATGTTGATTATATACCAATTTTTCTGAAGGGAGCCAATTTGACTCATTCAAGAAATTGAAGTTTCTCGCAAAGAACATAGTTCCAAATCAATTTAAATTAAAGATATATTACCAAAAATTAACCAACCAATATATTATATATAGTAATCAAATTTGAAATGAGCTAAATTAACTCCGTAAATCTAGAGTTAAAGATTTTTGTGGCTGTTTCGAAAAATGTTTGCTTCCATGCAGTCACTGTCAAGGAGTGCTCACTCACACAGTGCCTATTAGATGTTTTCTAACATTCTAATATTATTTTTAACATCACTTACTAGACATTAGAAAATCTCAAGTTCACAACGAAGCTACATTAACATACAATTTTAATATTTTTCCATGTATCCCTCTACCTTCGAATATTCAAAATTCGCACACATTTTCAGGAAGCCATTAAGTACAAAAGCCGAGGGCGACCTGCACTTGATCTACATTCTCGATAAATAACTAGTACGTGATACTACAATAGTATTGTATTGATCACTACCTAGACCAATAAATAGTATATAAAAATGTTTTAAACTAACTTATTTCAATTGAATATTCTACGATACGACCTGAAATCCTCCAACAAATGTATTTTAAATTATCATCACGTAACGAACAACATATATTTATATAAATATTTCTTAGTTCCTTGCTAATGATTCACAAAGCCCCGCAAACGTACACCCACAAGAATACATGCATCATACCTTTCATTAATTCTAATCATCCTAAAATTATCCCACGCAAAATTACCACACTAGTTAAAATCGAATTAAAAAACAAAGTAAAAACTTTCTACAACCTTGCCCAACGATATAATCCATAATCACCCAAATCGCCACCGATCTTACTTCTCTATAAACCTCCTATGATAACACAATATATCAGCCTTAACAACCACGTGACAAAAGGTAAATTCGTTGACTTTCTCTGTTTCTCCCGCTCGCAAAAGGAAAAGGAAAGTGCGAGCGAAAGGACACACGTGAGATTACACCGAAACGATTCATGCAGGTATTTGTTTTAGGCTTCGGTCCTCTGCCTGACCGCCGAGGAGATCGAGGCTGAAAGAAGTGGTTGGAGTCTCGATCCAAACACCCAATACCACATTCAAACAGACGAGGGCCCGGAAAGGTACTTTCGCTTTCAAACGCTCAATGGCCAGTACAGAAAGGAAAAGAGACTCGCCGATGGCACGGTTATCGGCACCGAAGGCTGGCTCGACCCTCTTGGATATCTGCGTCTTAAAGATTACATTGCTGATCACGAGGGCTTTCGAATACTCAGGTAAATATGGAGGTATTTTTTATTTGTTATTGATAGACTGCGGATGTTTATGCAAATTTCGAGTTTCACAAATGCAGGTGAGACAGGAAAACCTATATAGGGATTTATTGCACTCAATAAATATTACAACAAATACTATACTTTGGATATTTTAGATATATTTTTATATTATGTCCTTTTTGTATGTTTTAGTCGAATTTAATTTGTCATAAATGCATAAAAATCCGCAGTCTGGTTATTGAATATTCGTTATTTGAATTTCCGCCGATTGAAGGGAGAACGATGAAGAATTTTTTATGTGAATTTAAGTATTAATTTTGAGATTGTATTTCATTTAAAAAGAAAATGTGTGATTGGACTTAAAATTAGAAGAAAAGTAGTAAAATCTTAGTAGGAATTTATACACCTTAGAACTTTGTTAACACTTTACCGACCGATATTCTTTTAACACCCTATCCCCTTCTGACCGATCCATTGGCCACAAATACTCCCTTGATACACATATCTATTCGAAAATTACAAATTCTCGTCACTGAATCCTTAACACAGGTAACCGTAATGATAAATGATAATTTATTAATTGGTGTGGCAACCAATTAATAAGTTAAATCTTCAAGGGCGTTGGGTCCGAAAAGCCTATTAATAGGATTCCGGTCGGTAAAGTGTTAACTTTGTTGAGTAACAAGATTTATCTATAAAGATATTAGAGATATTGTAAATTTTTGAAAATGTAGATTTAAATATTAATTTCTTTTTGCCGCTAATATTTATTTACTTCGATAAGTAAAAAATCACGCAACGATTTCGTTAAACAAGTGGAGGAAATTGGTGATATTTTATTATTTATTTCCAGATCAAAAATGGTATACGTAGGAAAAGACAGACCCATTCAAGATGCAGTGACGGAAGCGAAGAAGGCACCAGCACAAACTGGAGTTTTGGCGAGGCCTAGACGACCACCGAATCCATTTAGGTATTGTCATTCATTTCTTTATTTACTATGTCTTTAGCAATGAAGAAGTTATATCTCTAAAATAAGAAATTGACTTGGTAAGATCCAGTACTTAAATATGCTAAATACAATTTCTCATTCATTTACAAAGTCTAGCATTTGAAACGAACAATAATTAAATTGAAAGTTACTTATGCTAATATTCATGGCAAACATGATACTCTTCTGTTACCATGAAACTCTAATATTTATCATTTCATTTTACGAACTTTTTACGGCCGCTAAATCTGGTGTACTTAAATACATTAAATAAGTACTTTGAAAAAAACGGTTCAATCGACAAAGAATACGATCAATTAAGTAATTTATTAATTAGAAGATACACGTGAAATATCTGCTGCACTCCTTCACTATAAATTTGAGAAATGTTTTTAAAAATGCGGGAACCTATCAATCATATGGCTGCCGTAGATCTAGTGTTAATAAAATATAATACAATTTCAACTCACTATTTGTTTTATAACCATTTCTCAAATCTACAAGGAAACTGTACACTAGATATTTTACGTGTATTTTATAATACAATTACTTAAAGAAGAACCACGTTTGTCATTTGATCCCTGTTTTTCCAAGGTCCTTATGCAATATATTGCGTTATAACAAATTTCACGCTCATAAATCTAGTGTTAAATCCCATGTACATTCAGCTACACTTCTCCAATATTCTCCCCTACATCAGAACTACCTCGTGTGCTCGCAAAATTTGTACAACACATAAAACACAATTTCCTAAATCACCATATTCAAGCAACTCACCGCAAGAATAAATTTAATTTTCAATTTTCCCACCATCTATTTCAAATTACCAGTTGTACCCCATCACAAAGCTAAGTCGCAAATAAATTTCAATGTTGTCCACCTAATAACAGAAATAAATTCCAATCCCAGCGTCACCCACCCACCACTACAAACCCTCCACAATTTTGTGGTGTAGATTCATAATAATCCTCTACCACAGGCAACAAGAAACAAACGACGTTGCACCCCTTCTCGGCAACGACATTAATTCTGGCTACTACGTCTCCAGTACGACAAGACCTCGCGTGGACCTCTCTTACGTGCCTAGTTCACGCAACGACTATTATAATCCTAATCGACCAGGTGTCTCTTCCGGTTTGCAAGGATTAGACGGTTATTCACGACAGCGGAATACTTACTACCCCTCTCAGCGACCAGCCGCCGTTCTTCGAGCACCCTACGAAAGCACCAATTACGTCTCATCGACACCAGTCTCTCGAAGTAGTTCCGTCGATCATCCCCCGTACGATGGGACTTATAGTACAGCCAATGGCTTTCAGTATTATCTGAAGAGGCATTATCATGAAGAGGAACGAGAACCTACAGGAGACAATGTTGGGTCGTTCGGTTACATCGATCCGTTTGGAATAAGGAGGGTGATTTATTACAAGACAGATCCTCAGACAGGTGGTTTCGTTCATAAAAAGAATAATAGGTATGTCGGTTTTGCGGCTACACCTTATGATCCTTCGCCACCTGATTTGTCTAGGCGAAGGTCAAGGTCACCGTCGAGGTCACCGTCGAGGTCGTCGTAAGGGAAGGATTTGTTAATGAATGACCTTTTCTTTGTGGGATCATGTCGATGTCTGGTGCCATGTTAAAGTGTTCTTGTCACTTTGAGGGGGTTGTTGTGCTTTCGGGGTTGAATTCCGGGAGAGTCCTGATGAGAAGGATCGACGAAATGTTCTTTGAGGAGTTTTAGACCTTTGCTGATAGGGTGTAGGTGAATTTTGATTTGGAATGGATGGAAATAATTGTAGTTTATGATGAGCTATTGGAGGTTGCATTTGGAGATCCAATGATTTGTTTTACGTGAAGCCCCTGCCTTGCGGCTTATCTTCACGGCCCCCATGGGCGCGGGATCGAGATACGCTCGATCAACGCGTACGAACGGCGTACTACCAGTCTTAGCACGAAGATTGTGCGTCACACTGGTGGGAGCGGAGACTTTCTTAACTCCTACCGGCTCTGCAGGTCGGTACCCGAGATGGAAGGTTTACTGCATCTCACACAGCGACATCCGTAGCATAAAGCCCGCCAATGTCTCGCCAGCATTTGGCTCTTGAAACTTTCACCCCCGCGATGGTCCTACCCACGGCTGGGCCTGAGTGGACTAAAATCTCCGTGGGCAACCCAGCCCCCGCGGTACCAATACACCCTTGGTCTGGGAGCACTTAACTAGGTCGGTGGGGTCGTTAAGCCCAGTGGGGTCACCCAGGCCGCAGAATGGGGACCCCACACCTTGCCGTAGACAGCTCGGGGACCCCCGGGCGCGCGAGTGCCCGTACCTACCCAGAAAAACTGGGTAGGCCCCTGGGGGAACACTACTCGGGTCCGGTGGGGTCGTAAAGCCCAAAGCCGGGGAACTAAACCACTCACGAAGTCCCCACAGCTCCCTGCCGATGGTTGCATTTGGAAGTGGAAAAAGTACTGGGTGGTTTTTGTTGGTGCTTAAGTCCTCTTGGGTAAGAGGGTAATTATTGTTTTTACTCCTGAATATAGCCTTATCAGTTATTTATTATAATGCGAGAGGTAGATATGAGGAATACATACTAAATTTTTGCAAATATTTAAAAATAGGGGAAGATTTTAGCTGGAGAACATAACTTTGGAAACAATAGATGATAATGTGGAATAGTTAGGGGATTGCAAGCAAATTTTATATTTGAGCACCTATTACTCTAGTGATATATTCAAGGTGCTGAAGAAGTTATGACACAACATATTTGCTTTTAATATCAATGAACTAACTACAGAAAATGAACACTTGTCTCCGGCAGCAACAACCGGATAACACTAGAGGAGTGGGTAATGCTAGACACTAATGCCTTTCTCTAGTCATTACTACTGAAAGGTATTTCCGGTTGACAGTACCTCATTTCACACATCACAGAGATAGAACCATTCACGACACTTCTATGACTACTTCTGCAATTGTTCTTCTCTGTTCAAGGTTTCAAAGCATAATGATCTTTTTTTTTGTTTAACTGTCCTATTTATGTGAAATTTTGCCCTTCAAATGAATCAATCTCGTGGAAATAAAATATTTAACTATTATATCTGAATGTGAGACTTTCTTTTTAGTAAAGTTAAAAAGTTAATTTGAAATGCGAAAAGGAGATATAAATGTGTCTCAAAAATGAATTTATACCAATTTCAAAAATGATGGCGCATTATCGAATAAATGATCAGTTAGGTGTCATTATATTTGCCTTGTATTCTTAACGTGTAAATGAGGAACGACTATAGAAATCAGCAAAGATTGTTAAGTGCTAATTGAAATTAAATCCTCCAATAGCTCCACTAAATATTAATTTTGTCGAATCTAACGATAAAGTTAAATTAAATACATTTTACTAAGGACAATTAAATATTTTCTTTACATCCAATCGCAAAGGATTAAACGTAATTTTCGTCGATTTTTCAAGATCTTCGCAAGATTTCTGAAGTTAGCTTTACATTGTGATTCGTCTATCTCTGGCAATGATCGATGACTGTGTAACTTTGGAACGGGTTGGAACTTTTTCTTCTGGGGCATTAATAAAAATGCAAGTAACTCGTTCCGTTCAAGATTACTCGAGATAAATGTATTACAAGAGTGCTAACTTCGGAACTCTGCTGTATTTACGATTCTTGTCGGTGATTTTGATTAATTTAGACAGACACCGAATTAGAATCAATCGTGACAATGAGAAGTGTGTGAAACAAGAGCAAGTGTGATCTACGAGAGTAAACTGGCGAGAGAATTGTTTGGTGAATCAAAAAAAAAACGCGGTTAATACATTGGGACGATTGGACAAAGTCCTTTTGTTATTTTGCCGTTGCCTGTTTCAACAATGATTATTTTCAATGCGATAAATGATAATCATATGTGAAATATTGCAAATTTTAGAAGTTAAGTTGAATATAAAAACAGATAACAACAGGCAATGATTTTTCACTCGTCCCTGGTGTTCGTACTTGTTGGTTGCTTAACAAAGAAAAATAAAATGTCCAATCTCACCAATCGGTAACACTCCGAATAGTTTAGCTAATTATAATTTAAGTCTCGTTACTGCTGTAACGATTGCGTTATATTATTTGCCGATCGTTTCTTTTTACAATTGCGCACTATTGTTAGATGTTAATTTTACAGTTTTTACTCTTATTTTACCTGAGTAAAGATACGTTTTATTTTTGGTGCTTCGAATCGCCATTTTCGGTCGGACGATGCAATAATGGAAACCCTGTAGTATTAACGCTGCGAAACTCGATACTAAAATCATGTAGACTTAATGTTAATGATACTAATGCGTTATGATCTCGTTTGTAATACATGATTTTGCAGTAAAACATTCGTTTTGAAAGAGTCTTTGCGCGCTATTACCTTTCGGCTTGCGCAGTTCCTTGTTTAAGTAATCTTCGTTGGAATTGCACTTATTTATTGTAATAAAAGGAATCTTTTTTTAAAACATGTGTATAGCCAAAATTAATAATTTTTCAAATTAATTCAAATGAATGGTATTTCTTGCACTCAAGAAATGCATCAAGTAGTTTCGAATGAAAGCTTGTTGCAAATGATAAAAAGTATTTTTCAAAAATATGTAAATTCGAAGTATAGATAATATTCTGAACCTTCATTTGAAATATAAAGAAAAATGATTCAAAAGTTCATAGAGTCTTTCATCATCCCGTAACTTATTTTCTGTTAGAGAATATGATTTTCAAATTTTTTCTTTATTGAGAATAGTGTGCAATTGCAGTGTGTACAATTTGTGTCGATTTGGATCAAATTAAATCTCGAGTTGAATTAAGAAAGACTCTATGAGCTAATGAAAGTTAAAGACACTAGAGGTCAATTATTTCTTATACGCTCATATAATTTCTTTTTAATTTTATAATGTTCAAATGAACTAATAGTAGATTAGGTAATTATTGTAGAATTCTTTCAACAATTTTCCAAAACATTTCTCCTTATTTCCAATAATATTACTTAATTCTTACATTTTTAAAGATGCTTAAAACCATTTTTTTACTGTGATTAAAACGTCTTTATACGTGAAACTTATTAAATCTTGATACAACAAATGCTTGACTGTTCATTTTTATTTTCAGATTCCTAAAATTCTGAGTTTCATTTTATCTATTTCAACTTAATGTTAAGATACAAGAATATAAGATACGACAATTTAGAAAAATAGAGTGATCCTAAAAAAATCACTGCATTTTAAATCAAGGATTCCTCGACTGTTCTCTAGGGTCATAAATTTTACTAATGAAAATTTCGTAAGAAATGCTGGCGTATCTAAATATGTAATCGTAAATTGAGCGTTTCGAAAGTCGAACAGTAATAATTTCGGGGAAATTGTTTACCATAATTACACCTGTATCGCCATAAATTCGAGAGGATTAAATTTCTTTCTCGTTCAAAGACAACACCTCCTCCGTAGTTTCACCGACCTTGACGTGCTCGTGAAAAGTTTCACCGATCTCAGAGCACTCTCCTGCTCTCTCTTCCTCTCTGAGCACGAAGATTATTGTTTTCATAAATTTCTTATTATACGATGGAAAGAGCTAACCCAACTACTTCGATAATCAGAGTCGAAGCAATTCATTACATTACTAAAACAGCCCGTGATGTAATTTGAAACGATAGATCAAGTAATTATTAATTTTGTTTCGAATTCAACACATCAAACTTAAATACATTCATTACATATAGAAATTAGGTATACTTACAATAATGTGAAGAATCACGAAAGAAATAGATTAATCGTTAAATGCAGATATATTACTTATTAACACTAGATTTACGGAGCCAATTTGGCTCATTCAAAATTTGATTACTATATATATAATATATTGGTTGGTTATTTTTTTTAATAATAAATCTTTCATTTAAATTGATTTGAAACTATTTTCTTTGCAAAAAACTTCAATTTTATTGTATGTGTCAAATTGGCTCATTTCAGAAAAATGGGTTTATTAACATCCGTAAATCTAGTGTTAAACATAAAAAGCTTCACGCAAAAGAATATTATATAATGGACACCAGCAGATTACATATCTAAATTCAGCACTGTAAACACTATTACAATATTATATTAAAACTTGGTGCCAAAAGAAATACTTCACTTCTCTCCTAATGTCTTCCCGTTAACTCTTTGCAGTCGTATTTTATGAAAAAGAAATGTGTAATCGCATTTAACACTAAAACTACCATCGCTATATCTACTAAAATTTGAATTTTCTTAGCAACTTTTTTAGAAAAAGAGAAATGAAGAGTTGAAAGAGATGATTAATTAACTAATTTAGGTTTTATAAGATACAAGTGGAATATTTAGTTCATCGCTACCTTATTAATTTAGATAATTTTTAGAAAAAAATTGGAACCGTTCTTTTGATCTACTTGATAGGTTTAGTGTTAAAGCAAAACTAGTCGAATCATTGGAAGAATTATAAGAAATGTAAAAACATAAAAACTAAAGAAACATATCTGTTTGAAAGCTGAGCATAGACATATGATGGCAACGGTAAAAATATTTTGGCGGCTGAGAGCAGATTCACGATCTCTAAGGGTTGATACAACTACAGGGGTGAATTATCAAGTAGTCCGCACAAAGAGAGCTTGGCGATTGCAAATCTTGTCTTCGAAATTAATTGCATGCACTAATGTATCAAAATTTTTGAATTCTCATTGAGCACTTACTCGTCGACGGTTGGGAGCAAACTGACAACAAAGGGAATATTGAAACGACTTGTTATTGTTAGAGGACAAACGACACGAACACCTGTGTCGTACGATCCCAGTTTGTTTTGATAACACAAGGCGGTCATCGTACTCGTCGGTTAGAGAAGTGGGGATAGTTTCCCTCGCTACTTGTATAATAAATCTCAATATTGTAAATGCAATTGGACAATGCTGAACTAGACGCAATATATAACGTTAACCGTAATGAAATTAAGGAAATTCTTGATTATTTTAGAGTATAATTACCTATGACGTGTACCTTTGCCAACTTTCAACGGACAAATAATAAAAATACCAAAACAAATTCTTATTGATCGCTCGCAGATATAGTATTAATATCATTACGAATCTATTTTTTAATTTGAATATTATCTAACTACAAAACTAAATTTTTAAAAATCTTACTTGTTAACAAAGTTTCTATAGCTAATTGTAAGCATATTTCACCTGTTGTTTTAATAAATTAGACAAGAGCAATGAAACATTTCTTTTGGCTCAAAAATTTTAATATGTCATTCTAAAAGAGTACTTTTTATGCTGAATTCAGATATGTAATTCTTTTGTCTGTATTGCGTAAAGGTTTTTCATAACAAGCACTTTTATATTTAATAAGTCGTATAACTTGAACTTGAAAATGTAATCGAACAAAATTGCCTATTCATATACAAATTTTACAAATATATTTTTTTCTTTAATATATCATTATTGGCATGAAATAGTTAACAGTATATAAACATATTTGTCCAAAAAGCTACTTATTTACTTCATAGTTCAATAAAATTGATTTGACCGCCTACGATACGATTTGACATAAATATAAAAGTGATTATCACAAAAAACCCAGCTCATGATAACAAATACATTACATATTTGAATTCAGCATAAAAAACAATATTACAATAACATATTCAAACTTCCATACCAAAAGAAACACCTCACTCCTCTCCTAATACATTTACATTAACCCTTTGTAGTCGCATTTTATTAAAATCAAAATATATAATCGCAGTTAAAATCATACTAGTCAACTCTTAACACTTTACCGACCGGTAGCCGATTAATCGGCTTTTCGGGCTCAACACTTTCGGACATTAAATTATTAATTGCTCGCTACGTCAATTAATAAATTATTATTTTTTATTGCGGTTAACTGTGCCAAGGACTCAGTGAAGAAACTTTGCAATTTTCGAAGAGATATCAGTATCACGGAAATATTTGCGTGCAAGTGACCGATCAGAAGTGGGTAGGAGGTTAAAAAATACCGGTCGGTAAAGTGTTAAGAATAATTATATATACCTCAGAAACATGTTGACTCTTAGCTTGAATGGTTGAGGGTAGACTTATAAAGGCAGCGGTAACAATGCTTTTCTGGCTGAGAACACACGTACGCTAAGGGTTGACACAACTGCAGGGATGAATCACCAGACAGCCCACAGAAGGAGAGGTGTGGTGATTGTGGATCTCGTCTCCGAAATTAATTACGCGCACTGATATATAAAAATTCTTAAACCCGATCACGGAGCAGTGATTCCTCGTCGGCAGCCGAGGGCATACTGATAGCAAGGTGAATCTCGAAACGGCTTGTTATTATTAGAGGATCAACGACTGAGCACCTCAGCAAGGTGAGATCGCCGAGGACCGCCGAGTTTGTTTTGATTACACGCAACGGGTCGTCGTACTCGGCGCTCAATGAAGTGGAAATAATTTCTTTCGTTGCTCGTTAATCTTAATATTGCAAATGTAATTAAATCTTAAACATTGTTTAAATATATTTAAATGTTTATAATATTGGTGTCATATGCATTGTTATATTCGGTTCGTCATAGTAAATGTATTAATTTATTAAGAAGGATGAGGTTTAAAACGAAAGTGAAAATTATTAATTTTATGGTGGAAGTATGTTAACTTACCACCCCATTTTACTACAAATATACATACAATATAAGGTATTGGGATGCGGATCTGGTAACTTAACGACTTAACAACTAATTCTTAAAAATGACGTCGTGCTTGAAATGCGTAATCGCGCGAGGTGCTCGTTTGTTGATTTCATCTTTACTGTCGGAACTTCCTGTCGTATTCTTCTCGCCTGTCGATCTGTTGATTTAGGGGTTGCTGGGGTGCCTTTTGTGCCTCACGTGCGTCTGCCTCCTGGAACATAATTAGAAGATTTTTGTTAAGTGCGGATAATTAATATTTAGTTTGAGTACCGTCGTTCTTAATATTTAAATAGATCAAAATATTTTATAATATTTTAATAACTAATTGGAAAGATAAGAGTTTGTGTTGTCAACAGTTTTTGTACTAACTGTTTCAAATCATTTATATGGCTTACTAATTTAGATGCAGAGAGTTCAAGAGTTAACTATACTTTAATATTTTTCATTTTTTAAAGCTAATAATAATGTTTAGTTTGTATCCATTTTTAACAGCAAAATATTGTTTTTTGATATACCATTATCGCTTTGTTATACGTTTATGGCAATTTTCAGCTTCTTGAATCATTTACTAAGCTGCTACTTATTTAATTTATTTATCTACGAATCTGTATTTAAAGTGATTGACGGTGAAAAAACAGTATACATGAAATAATGTTCAAATAGTTTCCTGTAATGGAAATTATACATTTTATGGCTATTATATGCATGAATTATTAATAATAAGTATAAATCACTTGAACTTAATAATTCCATATATGTAAAACAATGCAAATATGCTTTCACAACTCCGATGAATAGGAAATGTTGCAATGTCAGAAGTAGAAAGTCATCGTTAGAAAATCATTGTTAATCATATACGGACTGATTTCACTTTTTTTTCAATCATGCTAATCGTATGAATACAATAATACGCACTGAAGTGTGAAAGTATTCATCAATATTTTTTGCTTTGTTGTTCAAGATAAATAACTGTATTACGTTACAATAGTTGAAGTTACTTAAATTAAAATAATGATTTTAGAATATTGCGAGTGAAGAATACGAGAGACTTAAAAAAAATGAATTAGTAAAATATCAAAATGTGAAAAAAATATTTTACAGGCCAGCTTGATGTTAAATATTATCTCTCAAAATATCTAACAATAGAACAACGCTTGTATAAATTATTCTACGTTGCAGAAATTGTTCTTGACACTAATAAAAAAAAAGTTTCCAATATCCCTTATCAATTCACATCAGAATTGCTACATTTCCAGGATGTTAGTCGATAATTCAAAGATAAATGTAAACGCATCGAAGTATGAAAAATATGTACGCTACCAAGCGTTGAAATCTAAAGAAATAATTCATAAACAATTTCGAATATACTGACAGAAGTCGAAAGATTTGAATTTTTTAAGTGAAATTAACAATCAACTTCAATAGTATATAGTTCTACAATTATTTTTAATTTATATAATCGAAACCTCTAATAAATTCGAAAATCCTAAGGTGCTCATAATCACACTGAATCATCCGATTAATGTTAACTCTATAGAGGTTCCATAGCGTCTGAATCACTCCCATAATTCCAATTTACCCACTACCACAATTCCGAGGTAAAGGACAAATCTGCAACATCTCGACCCCATCCTTCTTATTTAATACCATCTCACGATCTGCAAATCATCCTAGATCGTGACTCGTGTACAACGATTCACGCAAACGAAGAGAGAAACAGAGATAAAAGAGGTTTGTCTAAGAGGAATCGGAGTTAGCATGTCGCGAAAAGGTGAACTCGAGAGAATGGAAAGACGAAGATCGTTTCTCATCGTATTGAACCATCGATAGACACGCAAGAAGCCAATCTATTTAGGTCTACTCGAGACAAATCGGTTTCAATCTTGCCAGCTTTGAAACTCTGACGTATTCTTGATTCATGACAAGGAATAAATTCAAATGTCGAATTAGAATCCATTTTGGCAGTCTAGAAAGTGTGAATTTGCAAGAAGTGAAATCTATATTCGTTTCTATTTCGAAATCGTCACATGTTTGCTATTTATTTTTTTAACTATGGCTACTTTAACACTGGAACTATCAAGCAAGTTAAAATGAATATTTTTCAAAAAGTCTCCAAGTTTTTAGGACAGCAAATATTGTACGTTTATATAAAATAGAAAATGTTCGAATCGATTATCTTTTCCACCTCTTGATTTCTCTTTTTCCAAAGTACTTATTTTATATATTCAAATATAATAGATTCAACGCTTGTAGTTCTATTGTTAACAGAATATCGAATACATATTGACATTATGGGTAAAAAAATTATAAACAGGCAAATATTTGGATATGTGTGTCAAATTATTATTTTAGTAATGAGATTAAAAATCGACATTAATGTCTCTTTAAATCTAACATTTGTAATTCTTTCCTGTTTAACAACCAATTTTAGCACAACATTATTCTATCACTTACTCAATATTTACAAATTTCTATTCAACTAATTTCAACCCCTTAGCTTACAATGCCGCGTGACACACGTGACGCGATTAACAGAATACAAAATTTTAAAGTTTTCCAATTATTATCGAATCGAAAATATCAGTCGGTAGCGATACAATAAAATTATGCTCATAATAATAATATCTCAGTCAACCAGATGTTAAAAATCAAAGAGAAATTTTTATTTCTACAGTTACTTTTGACTTATCGTTGCCGCTGGTAAGATGAAAATCGCAAAGCAAGGGGTTAATTTTAAACCTTAACTCCAAACGTCTTTCAATAATGTTACTTAACATTATCCCTCAGCCCAGGCAGAGAACACATAGAAGAGATACAGAAGAGATAAAAAATATTGAAAAGACAGAAGAAATAGTAGAGACACAAGAGGTAGAAGAGTTAAAAGTCATAAAACAGATAGGAAACGTAAAAGGTGTAAAAAAAGGCGTAAAGGACAGAGAGTAGCGAGTGTAAAGGTCAGAAATTAGACGGAAGAGGAAAGGTCGTGGGTAAACGCACCTCTTGCTGACGAATGCCCGCGAAGATGAGGTCGAGGCCTTTCTGGATCTCCTCGCTTACTGGTGGTGGCGTGGGAATGTGATCGCCGGTCGCGTGAAAGCCGGTCTCGTCTGCGGTATAGTGAATGGTGATCAGCTGTCCCTCGGGACTCGTGTAAGAGTAGCTTCCCTGCTGAACAAGTGCTTCACCACGTTCTTCACCCTCACCGACGGTCTTGATGTAACCACTCTCCTCAGCGATGATGTTGTTTCCTGTTTCGTAACTGCAACAGAATTATTGAAACTGTGAGCATCAACCGCTTGCTCAACAATGACGTGGTGAATTTAGAAAATTTTGAAGTTTTACAAAAAGAATTAAATTGAAAATGTTAGTCGATCATGAGACTGGAATTATTTCTATACTAGTAGTATTGCTTTAATTATATGTTGTATTAGGAATCAGTGATGCTTTTTTATTTCAGGAATTAATTCACAATTTTTTTTTTTGAAGTTATTGCGCGTTGAAAATAAATTATAGGATAAGGAGTTGAGAAGTCAAGTCGACAGGTGATTTTGTTTTTCACGTTTTCTGCACTCTTATTTTGAACATTTTTGGTGGCTTTAAGTGAAGTATGTTGAATATGTTTTGAGTTTTTTAAAGAAGGTTTTTGAGATTTTTTGATAGACACTGTAGCAATAGTAATGCGAACCAATTGTAATATCTTTGTTCTTTATCTAATAGAATATGGTATATTTTGTTTGTAGTTATTAATATGAAATTCACAACTTAACCGGAATATAAATAAATTGTGGATTTTTCAGAAAAGGAAAGTTCTGGTTAAATACAACGTCCATACTGTAATTAGATGGAGGGCGAATGAAAAACATCATTAACCCACTTAAAATCGTGTAATAAAGCATCACATTCTCCACAATTTCAAAGTAATTTGAAAATGGAGAGAAATTATCCACGATGAAGTAGAACGCATTAATATTTTTCCTTGTAATTCTCCTAAGAGAATCATTCATTGTGAAATCTCTTTGTTGTTGGACGATAACACTTTGACGAGTGTGAAGAAACCTCTTCCTACTAATGACTCAAGTAACATGCTTTGAACAAATTTAATTTACAATTACAATTACACTCATCGTGATGATACACGGATACGGTTTTCTGTACTTCTCGTAATTTTCTTAAAAGCATCATTACGCTCATGAGAATTTCTCGTCTGTCCAGACGAATAATGCTGACTTTGCGAAATCATTTATTTCTCACAAAGAACACTCAATTTAATGCGACTGGTGGAATTCAAATCTTATTTATATGTACCTAATAATATAAATAATAAGAACAAAGAGCTAATTTAACAATTTTTTAATCCAATGTTATAGAAATCGATCTTCAATTTTTAACTAACTCGAACTTTGTCAGATTTGTTATTATTTAACATAGAACGGTGCAGAAGCGACAATTCCTTTAACACTAGAACTACCGAGCCAGTCAAAATGACTGCTACACAGTTTTTTCCAGAAATTCTTCAAGTTTATAGAAGAGTCATAGAATAAATATTCTACGTCTATCTAGAGAAACATAAATTACCGAATCGATCACCCCTTCGACTTCTTGATTCCTTTGATTTCAAAGTACTTATTTAATATATTAAAATATAATCGATTTAACGACGGTAGTTCTAGTGTTAATAACAAGAGACAATCGTGATAATTCATACATTTTTAAATATTTAAACGTATAAATGTTTTCATTGTAAATATTTTTTTACTTCAATTTACAAATGATAATAATGTAATGGTATAAAGAATGTTAATTCCACTCATCAGAGATTGAATGCTCCAAGACGAAATGAAATTGCAAAAATTGCTTTCATAGCCCACTACATGTCTGCAATTCGATCAGCCGTCAATTATTTCTGAATCGTTGCCCGTGGATCGTGATATTGAGAAACCGTGACTATCGCCGGTTGTATATTCATTCCTTAGATGGAAAAAATTTCAGTGCATGCTCTCTCTCTCTCGGCCGAATACATTATTACGTAAACTTTCATCATCGGTTTTATGCATATCGATACGGTTTTAAGAGAAAGTTTGTAAAAAAGTCATTCCTTAAATATGTCGGATAATATATGTAAATATCACGTGCACATTCTTAATTGTGCATTTTTACAATTTATAACAGTAATTAATTTCTAAACGCTCAATTATGCAGTGAGTGTAATGCTAACTATAAACATGATATTGATAAATATAAATATTTTTGCAGGTCTTCGAGCTCGTTCATTAACAGTGAAAATACCAATGTTAAATTTATGTATTTAAATACATTTCGTTAATTACAGTTAACAAAAGTAAAACATTTAAAGAAAACTAGAATTGACACTGTAGGTATATAATATCCTGAGAGAATGTTTTAAAATTAGAAAGAAAGGGAAGATTAGAAAGGTTGTTAAAAAGGTATCAAATTTTTAAAATTCCTACCTCGTTTTGTACGTTCCATCATGCTCCTGCTGCTTGTTCCAGTGCAAAATAGGGATGGGGGTGGTTACAGAAGCTTTCCTCGCATCGGTCGCTGAATTCTGTCTTTCGTCTTCGTGGTAATTGTTCCGGCCATGGTAATTTGGCTCCTGCGCGACGGCCACTCCCAAAATCACGGCTACGATCTGGGAAAAAATAGATCCTTTAATAATACTGAACAAATTACAATATTATCAACTGATATTCCGTTTTGTGTTTTTTCGGCTTTAATTCCTATAGACATTTCGACTAGGACCTAGTGCTTTAGGTGGCTTTCAAAACACCGACCATATGATAGATTAATTAATAATTTAAGCAAGTCTTTCTTAAAATAACAGGGGCTTTGAACTCTGACTCATTGATCGCAAGCCCCAGCTTTTATTGTTTTTGCCAGCATAGCCTTCGTTAACTGACGATTACAATATCGTCACTTGTTACAATATTGTTCTTGTCACACCTGTTTGAGGATTCACGTGTTAACTGGTCATCAATGAGAACTCTGCATATTAACAAATAAGTCATCAATGGTTATGTAGAATTCTGTCGATCATTCATGGCCAATAAAAGTGTCTATTAGAAAACAGGTTTAGAAACCAGAAACTAGTTTTCAGAGCCGGTACCTATTCAGGGTTTTTCCTCGTGATATTTTTAATACAGATTAATATACAAGAGAAACTGTTTTTAGAAAGTTTAAAAAATTATTTCTTACTGTGCGAATTTCAAATATCTTCCAGATTAAGGAATTGTATACCAAAATCTTGGGCCAACCAAAAAATTGAAATGTCAATTCAGAACACAGACTTAAGCCCACAACATAATAATTTTTTCCACGGTATCTACTTGTTACTCAAATCGACAAGCAATTTATTACTTCAATTAAACTATTAAATTACTTCACATAAGTATCAATAACATTAAAATTGAGTAAAAATGCAGAATTACCAACACAATTAGGAACAACTACTGATATCTCAAGAAATCCATTTGAAAGAAGAACCTTTTACGATAAGCCGCATGAATTGCAGAAAAGTAAAGACACCTCATCGTCGACGATGAAGGATCGACGCGGAAGGACTAAGTTTCATTAATGTTGAAGAAGGCGTGTATGTACATATATATAATCCTATGTACGTATCAGCTTCTTCGCCGTGGCATCCGGCGATGCGCTCTCAGGTAGATGAGTGAAAGTGAGAAGCAAATGCCAACGCGGGTCGTTTAACTCCTGACCTGCCAGGAGTTTGCGAACTCCAAGAGTTGGTCCGCCGTGTCTCATCGCTGCCCATCCCATGATGTAATTTCTGAACATGCCGATAGCGAATTGCTTGACTAGTTTCGTTCTTCTTTCTCTTTTTGCCTTTCAGCTTCGAATTATTAATAGCCGTATCGTGGTATTTTTAAACAGGGAACATCTTTACTTTTATTATTGTGGCTTCTGATCATTTGACTGTGATTCGAACTTTAACCCCTTACAGTTTCTTTTTTATTTTTCCGGTTGGAATTATTACTTTTGTAACGGTATTTGTAAACAGTGAACATTTTTATTTTTACTTTTGTAAGTTATAATTATTTTTTCATTATTGAGAATGAAATTATTATTAGCCATATTGTGGTATTTTTAAACAGTGAATATCTTTACTTTTAGTATTGTTACTTTCGATTGGTTGGCTGTGATTTGAATTTTAACCCCTTGCGATTTCTTTTTCATATTTCCGGTTGTAATTATTATTAGCTGTATGATAGTATTTTTAAACAGTGAACATTTTTACTTTTATTATTGTAACTTTTGATGGTTCGGATTTGAACATTACCCCTTACGATTTTTTTGCGACTTAATTCGTAATAATTCCGATTTGATTGTTGAAATAAAAATTTCTTACGGACTTCTGATATTCTGTGTAATCGAACGCAGTATTGTATAGAAATAATTCATTTTCTTCATTCTACCCATACGATAGAGGTTCATACCTTGCGAGAGGGGTTGTTTTAAAGAGACCTATCGAATTGTATGTTCCAAGATTAATTTATTTTGGGTGCACTTTTTTCATCCTTATTTGGCTAAACTCTTTAAACATTGAATGTATTAAAAGTTCATAAGTGTTGTAATTTAACCCCTTAGCCTACAATTACGTGTGGGACTCGTAGCGCAGAAAATGGAATAGGAAATTTTGAAGTATTTCAAAAACTATTAAATTGACAATATCAGCCGATCACGAAACTATTATTTCTATATTATTATTTCTATACTATTAATGTTATATTCAGTTACACGAAATACCAGAAATGAGTGAACACTTTTAATTTCAGGACTTAAATTTCAGTCTTTGCGCGCCCCCTCAGAAATGAAATTGTAGGTCAAAGGATTAACATTTATTTGAATTCATATCATCGAAGTCAATATTGTCGATCACCTGTGACCCCCATAGCATTCAACGTGCTAAAAAAACGCCATCAATTTGTGCTGCTCAAAGAGAGAACAATTTCGAAACACTTTCATATTTTGTGAAAAAAGTGTGTCTATTAAATGTACATCGATTCGATACGAACGGGGAGACATTATTCTCCTTGTCATGGAAATTTGCGATGGCAACAGCGATGACAGCGGATGATGCAAAAAATTTCGTGCTCTTTACGACACCCCGCACGAATACTCGAGCGTGGTACATTAATCTCGCATTATTCGTTCCACGTAATGTCACATTGTTCTGCCGAAGTATGTGTCACCTTATCCTCGATTATTCCCATCCCACGTTGTCCCCCTTTCGCCACTTCGGCAATTGCATTCGACATGTATGCAAATTCATCGTCTCTTGCGTTAATGATATTCGCAATAAGGCGCGTGTTGGATCATCGAAGGGAAACGAAGGTGCGAATGAAGTGAAAAATGGAACGGTGAATAAATAAAGGATGTATTTGGATTCTTAAGATTTGTATTGGAATTTAGGGGTAAAATGTACAATTTTAGAGTTTGTGCTGAGAGGAGATGTATTTGGAAAATTTATATTTTGCTTGGAGTGCAGTTTGAGAGTGTTCTTCGTATCTGGTTTGAATGGAGTCCAATTTTTTGGATAATTGATAATAGTATCATAGTATATTTTATCGTATCTGTTATTATTTTTGAATGATTAATGTATCACTTTTTGATAACTGACTATTATCGGGAACTTGCGAATTTAACGTGATTGAGATCGTAATTAATGGAGTGTCTTGATTAATTTTATTTATCTAAATAGTGAAATTTTTTAACAGCGGATTGAAACGATAGCAAATGTTGCCGTGTATGTGATAGAACAGTGATAGTTTGAAAAATGTTTAGTTTCTTCAAAGACGTAAGCAATTATAATTTAATTGTAAATTTGGTTTATATGAATTGAATAATATGTTATGTTTATATATAGTTTCCATTTTGAAAAATATGAAATGACGTAGACCAACAGTAGATGATAGGAAGTACGGTAAGTAATATTAATTGAACTATCAGCTATGAAATAGCATTGTGTCTTATTTTAATTAATGCACTTTAGGAAAGTACGTTCTTCCTTATTGGAGAGAAATTTTTCCTCAATTAAGATAAAGTCAGATGATCCTATTATCCACAGCTATTGAAGTAAATACAGTCAGTAAAAATGGTTAATACAATAAACTGCATCTTCTTTGATTTTCGTTCGCAATAATTTTGCGATCGCAATAAATTTTCTACCATAGAAAAATGTGCGAAATTTTGTGTCAAAACAAATTATTTATAAATTAAGTCCTCTGTCAGTCATTGTCTAAAGTTTGAAAAACTTCGCTTAATTTTAAATGAAAAAGATTGAGAAATAAAATGATACTGAAACGTCAAACATTAATAGAATTGCACTTATTATTTATAATGACAAATTGATAAAAGGAAAGCAATTTTCTTCGAATCATCACACTACCCATAATTAGATAAAATTTCACTTCCAGTTTATCAGAGCAAGTGAGAATAGAAAGTTCTGGATGTGCCATTCCTATGGATAATTTGTAACGAGCAAAAATAACAACTAACCATACACATCTTGAAAGCATTAAAGATGACAATGATTAATTCAAATTCTACTGTCAGCATGTCAAAGAACCCCAACAAATACTTCCGTCCCATTCCCCACAAATTTTAATTTCAACTCAATAAAATTCTATCTTATCCAATCTATCGCAAAACACTATATTAAGCACAATTTTTAATTTCCTTAAAATCAAAAATATCGTAAAACATTCATCATTCTTCAAATCCACAGTATTCTACAGACAAAGAGTAAACAATTTCCCTAATGACAAGAACCTTCCATTATTAACAAACTAATCCATAAAAATAACTTCCTATCAGCTCCCACAGAAGAAACTTCTCAGTCTCTCAATAAAATAAAATCTTCTCAACGATATGCCTTAACACTAAAACTACCAATCTTAAATCTACTATATTTCAATATAACAAATAAGTACTTTAGAAAACCAAGAATCAAAAGGTGAAAAAGACGATTAATTCAGTAATTTATATTTTATAAGATGGACATCTTATATCTACTCTATGGATCTCTTATAAACTTGAAAAGTTTTTAGAAAAAATGACAAACCAGTCATTTTGACTACCTTGGTAGTTCTAGCGTTAATGTCACGATCTCTTCAAAATGGCAAAAATGGTACCAAACGAATCCTAAAGCACAGATACTTACCACTGTGACGTATTTCATTCTGCCTGAGAAAAGCACCTTCAAAGTTCACTTGAAGGATGTAAGCACGAAGATGAGGTACAAACGCACACGCAGAAGCTTGCAACAGAACACGATCGACTGCGATCCCAGGAGAGGAAAGAAATCCCCTTTTATACCGACTCTCACTTTACCCCTACTCGACAAACGATGGTCCACAAAAGAGGCTCTCGGCATGGTTTATGGTAAAGATCTTACGTAGAGCGTTACGTGCGTGTATGGGATCGTCCGTCATTTCCTTCGCAGACATTCGCTCTCGCGACTTCCCTAAGGTCTCCGTTACCAAGAACTATCCTATGCCCTCAGCAATTCCTCCCTTTATTCGTCTTTGACCTTATTATCATTCATATGTCCTCTCGTTTCGTACAGAGTTTTTACTTTTTGCCATTTTCCCGCTACTTTGAGACGAAGCTACCCTGGGGGATTCCAGAGTGCCGGTTAAATTGCGCAATGATACATTCGAGGCTAATTGTGATGTAAGCCGAGTCGGTTAATTATAAGACCGTGGCAATATTCGTACGGATTATTCATCGAATGGGATTTGCTTTATTTGTGGTGTTTTGTACGGTTAATGAGGAGGATTTATGGAGATGATGGATATTGGTTGGTTTAATGGTCACTTATGTAGGTTATTGAATGAAATTAAAGAGAAGGGATGATACTTGAAATTTGGATATTCTTAAATTTTTTATGTATGGTGTAATGGATCTTTTTTCATAGCGATAGGGTGGTTTGTATGTTTAAAGTATTGAATTTGACAGAATCTGGTAGATTAGAATTAGTTTTATTATGTGAATAAGTAAAAATATTTAGTAGGCTTCCGTTGAGAGATTTTGAAAAATTTCTGAGAAAAAATTCGTAGAATTTTTCTACGTTTTCTCATTCATTCTAGAAAAATATAGTTTTCGCTCCAAAAATGTCCGTTTCCACTGAATTATGAAATCGAATATTCCAAGTTAATTATTTGTTAAGCTGTGCAATTTTATTCTAATAACATAGCTTTGTATTTACCAGTAATACAATTTAAAATTATATTTACAATTTTTCAATAAATTTATTAACTCTATACCTAGGCCCTAGGCGATTTATTTTCCTGAATTCGGAAGTGTAATAAAGTTTTTTTTATTCGAAATAATAAAGATTTTACAATCCTCTCAAGGTTTACAGTTCCACCATAAAACTTTTCCTATATTTTATACATTGTTGTATTAGTGTAAACATGAATTCACCTACTATGTAATTGCTATAATGCAATAACAAATCGTAAAATTTATTAGATATTTTATTCAACGTTAATTATAGTTTTATTTATATTGCATCTATTAATTAATGCATTTACAAAATTTTACAATCTTGTCTTTGTTTCATTACATTCGTACAAAACGCTGCAACGTAGAAATATCTTCCTAACCCTTTGCATTAGTATGTCACTGGTAGATACGATGACATTTAATTGTTACTGATTTCTTTGCGGTTCTCTCTTCCTCGATAACATCAACGGTTGCTGATTTAATTCATGTTACAAAATCAATTTTCATTGGAATTATTAGAGTAGTTACAATGATCGACTCTACAATTTTTTAACGTTTTAAAAATTTATAACTTGTAACTCTACAATTATTTGCTAAACACCGTTATCATTTTAATTAATTAACATTAAATTAGAACTTTCTGTGAGCAAGATTACTATAATTAATTGCTGCAACAGAAGACAAAGCTATATTACGTTTGTATTATTAAAACTATTACCACTTCATATTAAATTATTCCAATGTTTTAATCAAGTATTGGCACAATAAATTTATTTGTTAATAGCAAGATAGAAAATAGTATCTCACATGATTTATTTTAGGTAATGCTGCTCCAATGTACCCCGTGGAATTTCGTCCCATTTGTTAATTCACTCGTAACCTTGATTTCATCTTAAAATAAGTTATAATCGTAATTTCACGAATCCCATGATAAAAATTATATAATATCAAGTTAAGAACCAAGTTCAAGAGAACGCCAGCTTCTCTTCTTGTAATATTATATAACGCGACCTTATTCTCTGCGTAACATTCGAAGATATTACTTTTCGTACTTTCGCGAGAACTCTCCTTTTTGCATGGTGCGAAGAACCGAAGAAGAAATTTGTATCCTTGTTAAAGATTCTAATTTCTAATTCTTGAGTAGCATAGAAATTTCAAATTGGATATTGTCATCGACCAAGAAAAAAATAGCGAAAAAATATAGGCTCAATGAAAAAATATAGATTGCAATTTATATTACAACAAATAGACTATAAAGTTTAAAACTATAAGAAAGCGACTTTAACGTTAAAGTAGTATAAAAAAATTTTTTTACGAACAGCATTCTCCGATGCTAAAATTGAAAAAATCTTATACAAATTATTTTTTGTATTAAAAAAGAGAAGAAAGTGTATGTTCAGTGTTTTATTGACCTTTCAGTTTCCGAATTTAGTAATCCTTTGGAAATATTATATTTCGTCAAGCTCTATCGCAAGAACGACAGAAGCAACGGAGATATATTTGCTCTAATTGTATTTTTAATTGCTACTGCAATTTGTGTGCCAGTTTCCATCGAATCGTAACATCAGCGATGACGCAAAGACAAAGACGAACCCTTAATTTCGACGAAAGTTGCATTATATTGAATTGACGATCGCGTTTTAAGAGAATGTCAGATTCCAATTATGTAACCTGAATCGATCATCAGTTTGACGTTCAAAGATTGTTCGTACTTTCACAGGTGTGTGCCTCTTCATTCAATGAGTCGAGAGAATTTTTTTGAATTTAATGACCCTAATCATTTCTGTAATGAAACTTGGAATTTAGAACTAAATGTTGTTATACCTCCATAAATAGGACAACCAAACGAGAACAAATCATAAAGTAAAGTAAAAAATGTAGTAATTCCTTTAATAATTATCAAAATCTTCGTATAAATACTCATTAATGCTTGAAACACATAAATTGAAGTAGGTCGATGAAACAAGTTAAAATAAATATTCATACTTCTATGAAGTAATACTATTTAACAATGCGAATCAAAACTGAAGATATCTTTTCATACAAAATTTAGATCACTGAAATATAATTATCTACAAAATCACCGAATTAATTTCGTATTCAAATGTAATTAATACAAAATCCTAAGTGAAGGAAGCTGCTCACAGCTTTTCACTTGTTGCACAGCAGAAATTATAACAAAAAAGTAAAAACTACAATACAAAACAAAATTGGCTTGCAAAAAGAATTAAACTTCTCTAAGATGGACTGTAAAATCGATAAAAAAATCGATTTCTTCTCAACAATATGATCCTAATTATATAGCTTCTGCGAAAAGATCGCAATGAAATTCCTAAAATAATAAACACCTTTCGTAAGTTTAAAGATGATGGCGTAGTTTCAATACAACTTGAGTTCGATACGATCAGATTTAACCTGTACCACTTTTTTAAACTATCGATGAGTCGGCGCATCTTTTGCATAGACGTGCATGCAATAATGCCATCGTTGCACGCCTACAATGCACGCGACCAGACTGCACTTCCGATTAACGCAACAACGTTGCTTGGTATGGCCTTCGGAATACTCTTACCTTTCTTCTATCATTTATTGCAAACATACCTCTGCCCATTAACGATTTCTAACGTGGGAGTGACTTTAATATTGAAATTAATCATCCACCTCACCCACATTCCTTCGATTAATTGAATGACTTCGATTAATTTCATTTTATTTATACCTTATACGTATAATGTATTAAATGTAATGAAATTGTTAATAAATCGATAGTGAAATTAGTGAAGAAATAATTAACTTATTTCTGTATGAGTAGATTAAATTAAATATTGATAAGAATCTTTTACATTTGATTTTATCAAGGGTAAGTTTTTGCCTAGTTTTAATTTAATTTGCTCACATAATAATATATATTAAAGGCCTGTTTAATAGATTTCGCCTATGTCAGTATAAGAAAGGTAACTTTTTGGACAATACTTAATTTTATTTTGTTACACTGCAATAAGTTAATTCTTCCCCTGTGCTTTCAAATTAAATTAAATACTCTGGAAAAAATGTTCGTCATTTTATTTAACAAGCTTACCGTAGAATTATAAAAGGGTAAAATTAAAATTACAATTATTATACTGTTTTATAATAAAAAAGAACCCGTTTTAACTACAAAAATAGCGATAGTAAATTAACACTTTCATTTCAATTGTATCGTTTGATTGAGCATAACCAAATTTGGAAAAGGAATCTTTCTATCGTGTTTGTTTTATGGTAATCATTCGTAGGAACAATTCCCGGTATTATCTATTAATATACATTGAGGAAGAGGCTCTATTCTCGTTACGCAAACCGTCAGATATGTTAACTACTTTCACAAGTCGCTCTCTTCGACTTTGATTTTTGAGCCGTTGTAAAATCCGTATCGTTTAGAACAGTGTTTCTCAAACTCTGCTTCTGAATCTTCTAAGGTCATGGTTCTCAATTTTTTTGAAGAAGATTAACCCCTTTGCCCTATGATTTCTTTTCTGACTACGCGTGCAATAACTTAAAATTAATTCCTAAAATCAGAAGTTCTCACTGATTTCTGACACTTCGTATAATTCTACGCAATATTAATAATATAGAAATAATAAGATTGTTTCGTGACCGATTAGTATTTTAAATTTCACCCCTTAGCCTACAACGTGTGACACTCGTGGCGCGGAAGTGGAATAGGAAATTTTGAAGCCTTTCAAAAGCTATTTAACACTAGAACTACCAAACCAGTCAAAATGACTGGTACACAATTTTTTCAGAAAATTCTCCAAGTTTACATAAGAGTCATAGAATAAATATTCTACGTCTATATCAATTAACATAAATCACCCAATCGATCAAATTTTCCGCCACTTGATTCCCCCTTTTTCAAAGTACTTATTTCATTTATTAAAATATGATAGATTTGAGGCCGGTAGTTCTAGTGTTAATTGAAAATATCAGCTGGTTGCGAAACAATACTATTATCTCTATATTATATGCTTCTATATTATTACTAACTTTCTATATTGTTAATTTCTTAATAATAATACATTATTAATATTACTTTCAATTATACGAAATATCAGAAATCGGTGAGAACTTTGAATTTCAGGAATTCATTTTGAATCATTACATGTCCAGTCAGAAAATTCGTAGGTCAAAGGGTTAATAGTTTTTGGAAGACTTCAAAATTTCCTATTCCATTTACCCCGTTAACGGTGTCAAACGATGTAGGTTGAGGGGTTGAATACACTAAATACAAACAATAAGTACACATATATCTTTATATAGGACTTTCTACTCAAAATAATTAATCCCTATATACAAAGAAAGGTTTTAACAGTTGTTACGAATCATTTTGAGCATGTGATACCAATCTGCACCGAATATCAAGGGTGTACTTTCGATGCTTCCAACAGCAATTCATCGTAAAATGTAAGTCCTTACGTGACCCGAGTCAACGAGAGAATAGTCATGGCGGAAGCAAACATAAATCAAATAGGAAACAGTTGTTCGAAAGCACCATCTGTGATGTATACATTATCGTTGGCATCTTTGTGAGCTCGTGATTCATTATGATCATTAATGCCAATTCTCACACCTCGGAAGGTTTCTAGCTTTTGATAAAACACACGTAAACTTTCTGATTATTAGTTTACGAATTGGTTCATTATCATACCTCAATTTATTAGTTCTTTGATAAGTACGATAGAACTGAGATGTTTTAAATTTAAATGCCAAGGAAGAGATATAGAGGTTTATATCTTATTTTTCTAATAAATAACGGTTATGATTAATTTTCTATCAACTTAATTTCGATGTCAAAATTCGACAATGACATTAAATGTCCATCAAGATATAGTTATCGCTATGGTGCGGTAAAAATAAATATATGTTAAAGATATTCCTGAAATAAAATTAACTAACAAGGGAGGTTTTCCAAGTGCTAATATCCGATTGTAATGAAATTTACAGGATATGTACAATTCGATGAAATATTTGACATAGTTTTTTTTATCGGCCATCGTTCATATCTAGGGTCCGAGATATTTAAAAAAGTAGCTTTTCGATCCCCAACTTTGGGAGCTGTTTTCAGCGTATCGATATAAACGATGGCCGATAAAAAAAATACGTGTCAAATATTTCATCGAATTGTACATCCCCTGTAAATTTCATTACAATCGGAAATTAACGCTTGGGAACCCTCTCTTGTAAGAAAATTAAAAATGTCAATCAGCGAGAATTTTTTAAAAAGTCAATGAATACTTAAGACACGGAACTTTCTCGATTTTCCAAAAATTTAATGATGAAATTTAATTTTACACACTAAGATACTAAGGTACTTCCTTAAGTGATACTATCATAAAAAAATGATCAGTCTTTATTTGAAAGAACTCAAGGATTAAGTAATTTACAGTCATTATTTAAAGTAAAATATATTTCAAAATATACAAATACAAACTGTCACCAAGACAAAGGACAACTACATTATTTTTGCATTTATCAGATCAAGATATCTCGAACAACCTGAAAAAAATAAGTGAATAAATAAAGAAGTAATCTATAACATAACGTATTTTTCGTTACAGCATACAGACATTCTTTCTGTATAATTAAAACATTTTGTTAATAATACATTATCTTCAAATTCTGTAAATTATAAATAATACAAAAGTAATTGAGAAAAAATGCTCAATACTCACTTAAGACGCGGGACATGGTTGATAACGCGGCACTGAAATCGGGAGAAAAATTTTTATTAACAAAAACTTTTTCTGATATATATAAAAAAATATCATGTTTGATATCATTACTACTAGATTGCGCCAACAATTAAAATAAACAGCAACTGTGCATTTACATAAAAAAAAGTTCCTATCATTTTACTAAAATAATTTTACAATTTTATTAACAACTCACTTTCGCATTTATTTGACGAAGGACAAGGAGCAGCGCATGGGGGTAATGGAACCAGCGTACCAGGTGGAATATAACTAAAAAATATTTACATTAAATTTGCATACATTAGACAATTGTTAAAAAAAAACATGCAGTACGAAATTACTATTATTTAAATTGCCTTAGATCTATGTTAAAAAGTTTACTCTCAATGTGTGCATAAGGACACTTGAAAGCCGGGGTAATTGGGTTAAATGCTACACTAATTGTCAGATACAGATCTCTCGGAGCACGTAAGAATTAATTCGAGCGTAGTTTCAGTCGAGCCAAAGTGTTCAGATAAGGAAAACAATGGAATTACATTGAAACAATAAAAATAATCAATGTACGTAAATCTGTGGCCTAAGAGTTTCCACTGAATTCCTCAAGAAATATATATTTTTAGTAAACTTAGTAATGTAAATTAAAGTAAAATAAAAATGTAAATAGATAATTAATTTTTATCGATAAAAACCTGAGGTTATATGTGGTATTGTCTTCCATTGGGTTAACAGGAGGGTGGTATTGTGGCATCTCGCTCCATGGCTTCTCGACCCGATCAGCGGACTCGACGGGCTGATAACTCAATTGCATGGTAGTCTCAGATTCCATTGGAACATCCGACGGACTGTATTTGCGCACAGGCGCGTACGATTCTATGGGTGTCAGGCATTTCTGATTGTTAGGTACATAGGAGAGCCTATGAGTAGTGCAGCCTATAATCAGGAAAGAAATACCAAGATGATGTCGATGTACTTCTCTCGGCCTTGTGCCTGTTTCCCAATGCACGGTAGAATTTCATTTTTTGCAGTGTATGAAGTACTAATTACAGGTTGCATCGTGGTTGCACTCAATGTTTTGGTTCATTTCCAGCGAGAATGTAATAGAACTCATAATTTAAGCGTTTATGTGGCAAATAGTGTGTGAATAATTTCTAGCATATTGATAAACATTTTTAATGTAATAATAATAAAAACGTTTATGAAGTATTATATGGCGTATTATGGATTGTTGTTGTTCAAAAAATGGCACAAAAATTATCCTGTTTGATAAGTATAATATATTGCAGGTGTATACCATACAAATCGTAAATGCAAAATTAGAAAAATGTTAAGGGTCTTATACCATTCCTGACCATGGTCAGGGAAACTTATACCATTTCACTGTTGTTTTTTTTTGTAGTGACAAATTTACCTTTGAAGATATTTATAAATCTACGGAATTCTTTCTAATTAAAGAATTTCAGACAATTTCAGGCTTACAAAAAAATATAATAATAGGGTGTCCGTCTCTAAAACTAATATTGCTGGATTTCACTGTCAGAATTAAAATGTAACGATTGATGTCATTACGATATCTAGAGGACAATTCAAAACTTACATTCGAAAGGTGATGACGAAAGAACAAGATTGTGTTCAGGACGCAGTTCTGATCTTAGGGGTTGCAATTTCCACGTATAGTCGTGTTTCTGAGTAGTAACGTCTTGCATTGGTCCTTGTCCCAACATTTGTTTGTCACACGGTGTCATTGGTGATTCTTGTTTCACGCACCAGTTCCCTAAGAAACTCATCTGAAAAATTCATACCATATTATTATTAAAAAATAATACATCAAAATTTATATATCATTGTATTTTCTTGAATGACACATTCAACGAATCTCATCCACCTCTTCTTTATTGATAACTATAAATTTTAAAAATTTCACTTACACGATGAATCGTATCGTTAGACAGTGGACAGGGTGAAAAGGGAATGTTTCCAGGTTGTCGAATCGAATCAGGTCTGTCTCCTCCGCAGCCAAAGTAGCTAAGACCATAAGTGGTGTTATCGTCAAAGCAGCAACCAGCATTTAACAAGTTATCCGTTTCCTGAAGAGTGAAGGGTGAACGCGGTTTCTCACAATGTGGCCAATAACTTAGTCTGTATGTTGTGCAGACATCCATGGGGTCTGTAGGAGGGTGGTACTCTCGCTTTACATTCCACGGTTGATCTTCCTATCAAACGAGTCATTATGTATTTTAATAGTACGTATGTACAATATAGTACGACTACTATAAAAAGAACTTACTTTTACGGGTGCTTCGTTAGGCCAGTAGCTAAGTTTGTAAGTCGTGCAACCTTCCATTGGAACATTCGACTTTAAGTATTTCCTTATGGGAGCGTATGAAGCAACCGGTAAATGACAGGCAGAATTATAGTAACTTAATCTGTACGTAGTGTCGTCTGGAAAATAAAAATTTTTAACACAATCTGTGGCATTGAGATTCGTTTTTAATCCTCTACGATTCTTTGGAACTTTGAGGTATTACACAATACACCTGTACTTCGCCAATGACGATTATGAGGGTGAAGTTCATTTCAAGGTCGAATTATTTGAAATTTTGCTGATTTATTTATAAATAAAATCAATTGTTGTGGCGTACTCTGCATTTAAGTGGAAACTATGGTTGCACAGACATTGTAAATGGATATTTCTTTAATGGTGAACAAAGAAATAAATTATTCCAATTAATAAAATGTTAATGTTAGTACCATCGCATGCGATGTGTCTTTAAAATAATTTTCAGTCATGATTGAATTCTCTCTTTTAAATACGATACCTTCCTCTCGAAATATTATTCGTATTTTAACAAATAAGAATAGTATTGGGCATTAGGTGGAGTATCTATTAAAAATATCTGTTAAGAATGTCGACGATCTATTTCAGAGTGTATGTTATTGAATTCCACAGAAGTTATCAGCAAGAACGGATTTTTATATAAATGTTAACATAGAAATATCTACGTTTAAATAATGCTCCACCATGCAAGCAGTAATACAATGTTGCTGTAGTTGTAAATAATGATTTTAATGATTTTACCGGATAGTGCAACAGGCGGACAATAGAGATTATTCTGTGCTTTAAAGGGTTCAGTCAATTCTATGGATTTCCATGTGTAATCGTGCTTCTGAGTAGTTACATCCTGCATGGGTCCTCTACCAAGCCACTGTTTCTCACAGGGTGTAATAGGTGTTTCTGGCTTTATGCACCAATTGCCAAGATAACTGGCCTGAACGAACAAAATTAATTTTTGTAGTTGATGTACATTATTATACTTTAATTTGCAAAACTATATATAAGCGTCGATTATAATTAATTATAAATGAAAAGGTCTGTATACTCGTATGTGATTTCTTAGGTTGAGAAATTATGCAATGGTGGAAATAACATTGACTGAAATGTTAAAAATATATATTAAATACGGTTTTATACTTTTTGCGTTGTTTCGTCCGACATTGGACCATCTCCGACGACCAGTGAATTTTCTGGTCGGAAAGAGCTTACAACTGTGTTAGGACCCTCCCAATAGGAAAGCCGGTATGTGGTATTTTTGTCCATCGGTAAATCCGACTTCCAGTAATACTGAATTAAATGAAATGTAATATTAGATTGAAATTAAAATTGGCATAGTATTTCTGAAGTCCGTACAATTTTTAATCGGTTCAGTTTTTCACAAAATTTAAACTATTAACGGGGTTAATATAAAAACTTTCTGCTACGTCATTTCAAAAATCGGGGATAAAACAAGCATTAAAAACTGTTTGATATTCTTATTGCAAATATTATTCTTTAATTCAATAGACTCGTTAAATTTGCACGATTTTTTTATAATTATCGCTGCAACTGGATATGTTAATATATGTACGTAGGAAATAATCAAAATACTCACCCTAACGGGTGCGAATGATTTGGGTACTTCTGGTTGCACATATTTCTGAAAAAATAGTAATTATCATAGTATATTTTGTTACACTTTACACAAAATTCGATTCGATCTCCAAAAATTTACAGAAAAATACGAGCAATATTTCCTTTATTACAAGAACATGATCATGTTAATTACCACGCGAAATTTTTGGAATTTCTTAGTCGTACATATCTGACGAAAAGGGGTAGTTAACATTTCAAATGTGTATTAATTTGGATTTTTCACTAATTGGATGTCTAAACGCTTGATCTCATACTCACTACAGCCCTCAATGGGTGTGTTGTAAGATACATACGATAATACAGAACGTTTAAATGTTTAATTATGAAGTATATTTTATCAATATAAATATTAATTATAAAGTATACTTCATGATAATTTTAAAACCTGATAAAATAAAATTCTGAGATTCTATTATCAAAAAGTTAAGAACATAACTTCAACTTGTCATAAAAACAACAGTAAACAAATTTTATATTAAGAAGGAGCTTCAATTAACGTGTTAATGTTAATAATTCTTTGGAATAAGATGAGTTACATCGAAACGTATGTCCATAAAGGGGTACTCACGTAACACGTGGGTTGTGGTGTACAACAGCAGCAACAGTTGCAGCATTCATCGTGACCCAGCTGAAAAACCCGTGATTGCTTTACTAAGAAGATTCTACAGTACTCTTACGCCCAGTTTCATCCAAGTTAAATAAATTTATTCATAAGTAAATTCCTCAGTTCTATTGTTCCACGGAATTTCGTAATTAATCGACTGAAGATTCTACGTGACGGGGAAATCTATTTCTCGATGGTCGTGCAACGATATTAGGATAGTTTTGCGCGTGGGATGAATTTGTAATAATATTTTATTATTATTAATTGATCATCATTAATTTATCTAATTAACTGTAAATAAAATAAAAACAATTTGTTAAAATATAGTATAGTTAAGTATTCATTTCTTCCACAATATTAATAAATATAGAAGAAGACCATTTCATTTAAATACATAAAATCATCTTCAACGCTTAAAGATAAATTAAATCAATTTAGTTTTCTATAATCAATTAATTTTATGACTTAAGTCCACATAGTATTTTAGAATCAATTAATTTTTTTTTACATTAAATAGAAATGAAACCGTAAAGGTTGAAAGACAAATAAAAATAAGTAAAAGAACAGCACTATGTAAGAAAGAAGATAAAATTTCAATCAAACACTGAACTTACTCGAATTTTATTTTTCGCCTCGATTATCGACTGCTGAGGCACAGGTGCGGGTCTAAGACACGTAATTTTATTAGATAACCGAGAAACATACGAAAAATTCAAAGCAAGAAAACAGGTTTGCTATTACAGCATGTAATGTGAAAGGTTAAAGGTGGATACAATAATTTAAGTATTAAGTTACTACGGTAGCTCACGGATCGGGAGGGCAGATTTGCATGATGATGATGATGATTTTCGTCAAGGAAATTATATTCTGCTTCGTAAGAAATCACGGAAACGAAATTTAGGAATGTTTTCTTAATTTTGATAACGAAACCGTGCCATAGGTGACAGAAAGAAACAGAAAACTGTGCTGCTATTAATTTGTTCTACTCGCGGGGCGGAAGTGATTGATTTGTTCAAATTCCCTGGCAGGACCAAAATTTTTTCTCCCTCTGAATTTTTAAGTATCATATAGGAGACATAAATCCATCCAATGCAAATTAGAATGTAGAACATAAGTAAGTGATAAATATTTATTAATGTTTATAGCTATGAAGAGAATAAATAGATGGACGTTAATTTATGACTGAAAATTTATGTTGAAACATTATTATTTCGAAGTTTAAGTGTCAACGTGATTTTATATAAGTAAAATAATATTTTTGAAAAGCAAATTCTGCCCCCCGAATTACCATGAAATATTTGATATAACAAGAAATCAGATTCCTAATTATATACATAGAACAGAAATACAGTATCAAAAGTACAGTAAAAGTAAGTACAGTAAAAAAAATTGTGATATTGGAGAAGGATATTAAATGAAGAACGAGGGGTAGTATAAAAATGAATTTACAGTTTATTGCTTCCATCACTCGAGGAGAGTGTACAAAGATAACTAGTACGAGTTGTGTAAAAAAACCAGATTGCGCATTAAATTATATTTAGAACCTTAACTTTACATCGCGAGCATAACTTAAAACTTAGCAAATTAAATTCTACGCAAGACTACGTATCGTACTTTCGTACATCGAATACCTCCTACACTTCAACCTATTTAATCACTATACGTCCTTTAAATTAAACTTTATAAAAGTTGAATTTTTTTTCAACATTTTTTTCAGCAGAACGTGCTGGTAAAACATTTAATTTTATTCATCAATTCTATAAAAGAAAAGGGATAAGACTCCACTAATATCTGTTTATGTGTCAAACTAAAACTTTCTGAGGAGAAACGTCGGAAGGACAATTATTCACAAATCTAATTAAAGAATATTAAATATCTTGCGTTTCTGATTGTGCAAAATTTAAAAAGAAAAAGGATATCATGCGGAAATCTATATAAATATGTTTCTACATTTTTGAAATTAATTACTGGTTGCCTAATGCATTCGGAATAAATTAACAATTGATTTCGACACGCTGGTTTCTAGAAAATTCATTACATTGAATTGATTATAATATTCTTTCAATTATATTAATGAACCTACAAAAATTGAATATTCTGAAGACATCCGAAGTTACACATTAATTTTTCAATTATGCATCCGAAGAACAGAGAAATTGAAATTTCAACCCCTTATCTTAAGATTCCTCTACTCGCGTACATTATAGTACGATAGTTGTACATTTAATTCCAAATTAAAAAAGTAGTAATCAGTACCCCCTATACAATAAATTTAATAGCAAAACTGATGATAATTATGCTCTTGTTCGACATAAAAATTGTTAAAATCTCTCATGTTTTTAATCTACTTTTGACGAGAAGACAAGGGACAAAAAATGATTGTCCTTATCAAATGTTCTTACTCAAAGTACGTGAATAATTAAAACCCATTAAAATCTTCTTCCTAAAAATTTCGCCAAAAAACTAATAGTCAATCAAATTCCCCACAGACAGCGAAATATAAGTTCATTAACGCTATATACAATTCAGTATGAGACAAAATATTCAAATACTTTTTACTCCGTACGTTTCAATGTATGCAAAAAACACTACCGAAGATCATACAATAAAAATATTCTAAACAAAATGAACAACCATTAAAACATTTCATTAAAAAAAATGTACGTCCAATCCAATCGTTTTCCGAGTATACAAAATCCTAATTAATTAAAACAATTTAATCCTCTTTATCGCAAATTCACGGAGGCCTATACAAACAAATATAATTATTAAAGAAATGACTCCAATTGAACACCGGATGCGACTCGTTGTATTAAGGTCGCACGAGGGTTAATTGGGGGGTGTTTCAATATACCAAAATATACTACAACCATGTCTACGTGCATCGACAACTCCCCGTTTCCTCGATCGGATGTCGTTGACTCGGAAGAATTTCTTCTCGCGAGGAATTAAAACGATCGTTGATAAAAGAATCGAAAATGAGTTCAAGTAAGCGTGAGACCGAATCTCTGTGCTATTTCTGGCGAGTGGGATGTCGCGACAGCCAGTAGAAGCGGTATGTCGGCTGCGTCGAGATCGAGAGCGCTCGTCAAATTCGCAACGTTTGCGTCGCACAACTCTGCTGCCATCAGCATTTCAGCGAGAGCTTCACTCCTCAGCCACATTTCTCTCAGCTTCGATTCCAGGATGCCCACGCACTGTAATTAGGATGGTCTCTTGAATATTCCTTCTTATTTTGGGATTTTTTCGGATTTTAGTGCTATGGTCATTTTGCAAAAGACCAATTGTTTCGGATAAAATGGATTTTATTAGGGGGGTTGGAAAGTAACGGTGTTTCTTCAGATATTTTGCTGAAAATCAATTAATTATTATCTATCACTAGGTGGAAAAAGGTTGTTGATAACGAGGGCGGTTACATCATTCTTTAAAAATAAATACTTCCTAGAAATTTATTTCTTTGGATTTGATGTAAAAAAACGACAGTACTTTACAGTCCCCTTAATAGATTGGTTTGGAAACCATGAAGCTATGATAAATGTATCACGCAAGAAATATTTCTGAACCGGAACCTACTATTTGCTAGTTCGAGCCCTTAGCTTTTTGCCCACCCCTATTTCCTAAAGCCTTTTTCGTTTGTTTGAGGCTGGTGCATATGAAATGTCTGACTTGGTCAATATGTTGGTCAAACTTCTTAACCGTTTGAATACCGGGAGGGTTTTAAAAAATTACTTCGAAAAAAGCCAAAAGCCACTTTAGCGCTCTTGAGATTTTATTTCAAAATAAGATAAAGTTGGTGTTTTATTTTATGTGGTGCATAACAAGAACAATCTTCTCGTGCTTGTATCCTAATTTGGAATTACTTTATATTATAAAAGAGAAACCTGATGCATTCTTAACAAAGTCTTCCTTCAATTGTCAACATTGAAAAAATGTCCTGGGGTTTTTCGACACAAAAACTGAAGAGCGCGAAAGTGGCTCGTGGTACGCAAACGGTTAAACATAAATAATCTTATCTAAATTAACAATCATCTTACCGGAAAAGGTGAAAATTAAACAAGCAAAGACAGATTTTAAAACAACATTTAGCAACCGACATTGAAAAAATGTTAAACAATTAGGGGGACCGGAAAGTAATGTCGTTTTTCTTCATTAGATTCAAACAAATAAATTCGTAATAAGTTTTTATTTTCAATGAATGATGTATCATCCTCCTTATCAAGAACTCTTTTCCATTTAATGTGTAAAATTTCAATGCCGGATCTATAAAAATCAATTAAATTTTAAGCAAAATATTTGAAGAAACGACGTTATTTTCCGATCCCCTTAATACACTCCTACCTGAAAATGTATTAATCACTAAACTGTTAATATTCATATAATTTTTAATTAACAGAAAGATTTTCAATGCCAGATCGATAAAAATCAATTAGTATTTAAACAAAATATCCGGAGAAACAACTTTACTTTCCGGTCCCCTTAATACAATGCTAGCTGCAAATATATTAATCACTAAACTGTTAATTATCTTATAATTTCTAATTAGCTGAAAGATTAGATTAGATTAGAATTTAAAGTGTATCCCTTAGTGAAGATTATCATTAAAGAACCTAATACCACAAACGTGATAAGCTACCATTATTAAAAGGTTGTAGGATGGCTTTTAATGCACTCCCACCTTTAATCAATTGATCTGCAAAATAAGTGTCTTACGTGCGAAGGTGAGTGGTACTTTCGCCATACATAGGCAAAAGCTTCCAGCATATTGGCGACGAGGCGTGACATTCCCACCGGCAACGGTGCAGTATGAGAGGGTGTGTTATTCGATAAGATTCCAACATGCCAATTGTCTAAATCCGCTAAAATACAAAGTGACTCTGCCACTGGTTGGTCGATCGTTGGAAAACGTACACTAGCGAGGCATTCTTCGCGCATACTGCACCACCACTCTTTCCCCATCTCGGATTCATAGCTATGCTTCTCTTCCGTTCCTCCGACTATATTCTGTTTTCTTCTTTTTCTCTTCTTCTTTGTTATACCTTGCAGTACCAATCCCCAGGTATAATTGCTGCTATTAGATGCATTTATATTGTCATTTCCTATTCTACTCTGTAAGAGAGTTCTCGCGAAACCTGTGTCATGACGGGGATCGCTCTTCTCCAGTTTCTTCGACCTGCAAGAAGGAGGTGGATGTTAGATTTGTGGATAAAGGAAAGGTGAAGTGGGATGTAAATTTGTAATTGTGTTGTTCGACTCATTTGGCGTGGAAGAATGTTTCGGAATCGGGCACAGGGAAGATTGGAGACTGATAAAGTTCAGTTACTGTGTTTGTTGTTCTGACAATGTTCTTATTTATAGAATTAACGGACTTTTTGTACTAAAGGACTTTTCATTCGGGTGAACTAGCAAGTCGAGGCGATTTCTGCTAAATTAGGGAATTGTATTAGACGTAGTTTTAAAAAAATTTATACTAATTGTAAAAAGGCAGACTGATTTGGGTCCCTGAAAAAATTGGAATGAAAATACTTTATCGTATCGGAAATAAGTATATAGAACTGGAGAACTCGAGAAACGCCTGGATGCCGCATTGGCGTATTTCGAGTGCAAAGGGTTAACACGTTAAACGCTATCGAATTTTTTTGCTTTATCGGCCATATATACACGGTTAAAATTGAAAAATTAAATATTATTACGCTATATTATTGAAATTATTATTACGCAAGGAGTAATCTATAACTTGTATATGTTAGCACCTTAACTTTCTGATAAAAAGATAGTTCAGGATCGCAAAGTAAGTGATTATTTCTCCATATAGAATAAAGTCCGCCCACAAAGAGTTAAAATTTCATCTTTACAAAAATTTTAGAAAAATCGTTACAGAATAATTAAAAATCCGAATAGATTTTCATCGCCTTATCGCGCTTGAACAAAGCTGCAATTTTCTTCAACTTTCAACATTAAAGAAAAAAATAAAATAAATATCTAAAAATATTTACAGTGATGCACCTTTCAGTTAATAAAGAATTTTCTCTTATTACTAAATAACTTTTATAACAAGAAACGAACCGCGGCATGGGTAATTCAATGACGCAGTTGGCTTCCATCAAAGCTTCCAAGCTGTTGGATCTAGACAATCGAACATTTGCATCCCCAACACTGCTTCCACATGTTCGCAAGACTTCAGTCGCATTAGTCGGTGTTTCCAGCACTTGTTTGCAACCATAGAAATTCGAGGGCGTCTCGTATCCTTGACCATTGCACTTTTGACAGAATCCTATAGATCTAGAAGTCACGCTTGATGCTGAACCTGCCGCTGATTGTATGCTTTTCGATGATTCCGGGAAATTCCTCTGAATGATCTTCCTCAATACACCCTCAGGTAACTGTGCAGACGTGCTGGGTGCCATTGTGAACGTACAAGAGCACTGACAATTGTATCCAATTCGTGGACGAGACAGAGTCTTGGCAAACTTCTCTTCTTCACCGAGTGTGAAGAAAACTTGCGAATCTTTCATCTCTTCAGCAAGAAATTCTCCAGATTGAAAATCTGGCATTCCTGAGTATAATTTCAGTCTGTCGACACAGAGATCTTTGTCTTGCTGAAACATTTCCATCTTAGAACTGATCCCTTCAACGTCATCATCCTCCAACTTCTTTTCAAAGTTTCTCAATGAGAATTCCGGGCAGTTTTGATCGATCTTCATTGTTTCGACTTCCTGAGGTGTTATCTCACTTACAATGATTTTAACTTTACTCGATGCATTTTTCTCAGGAAACGGATCCTTTTCGTTTTCCTCGAAATTAAGGGAGAGATCTTTTGGAATGGATTTTACTTTTGTTTCCTCGAATTCTATAGGTTTCAATGTAAAAGAATCAAGGTTTGATTTAACGGTTGAGCTGCGTTTTAAAGAACTTTGAGAACCTTCTATTCTCAGAGTTTCAGAAGGGTATCGAGGACAGGATCGTTGCGTAATTGTATCTGTGCTTTCTGCATTTCGTGGCTGCTGTTCTGTGTGCGATTTTTTCCGATTGGCACGAGATTCTCGTGGGGAAGTTGAGACTTCTTGTTCATTCGAGGCTGTTTTGTATGCAAAGAGATAGGGTCGTTTGAGTCGAGCTTGTTCCAAAAGTTTAGCTGCATCTTGGATATCTTCCTCGGTAATGCAACAATATTCTTGATGTTTTTGAATGATCCCGCTGCGGATAAAGTACGAGAGGAAGGAGAGAACGGAATTTATTAAATCGACCTTGCGCGGGTCACCGGCTATGACGGTGTGAGCTGTCTTTATGGGGTTGCCTAGAGCACCATAGAGATCACCCAGTTGGGCCCAGAGTGGATTACAGGGATACCATGTGCCTAGTTTTTCCATCTGGAAGGAACGAATACATGGATTCGTAATTGTTTTAAGAAAAGTTGTTGATTGTTTTAGATGTAGGATATGATATGATAATTAGAGAATATTTAAATTGACAATCATTTCAATTACGGTGTGCGTTTGATTTAGGATATAATAAATTACTTTGTAACTGAGAATGAAGAAAGCATTTACTTTATTATATTTGAATTAATGCTTATGCTGTCTAGAAGTGTCAGCTAGGCTGTATATTTTTTACGTACTTAAGGTATTATCTTCATATTCTCCAAATATTAATCATCTTATCAATGTAAACAACGTTATCGTGACTTTCTCTGATATGGGAAGACATATACAATCAAGACTACTTCCTTTATTTTCTTACTTACTTTACACCTTTCTTCTCCGTAATTTTCACCCTTTTGACATGAATTTGTAAATTAAATTTTGTTTTGTGTCATAATATCACCCCCACTCCAATTCGTGCGAAATTAAAAATTCTACCGAGGTTTTATTCTTTAAATAAATAGAAGATCATTTGACCTACAAGAAAAATTTATTACTTTCCGCGAAATGGTAACATTTTAAAGCCAAATAACCGAATTTTTCACATTTTTCCAAATTGTATACCAAGAAGTATATAATCTCCAGTACTTTCCTAACACACGGTTAAAATTTTGAGTTATTCCGTGAAATAGTCTTTTCTAAATCGTGTCAACAACTTTAAAAAACTCTGTTTTGGGAACAACATGCTTAAAAATTGCTCAATCCCCTGTCGTAAAATACATAACCATGCTTTAAAAATCTATACGTTTGGTAATTTTATGAATTTCAATGTAATATGTTGTAAATACATTCCCGTAAAAGTTAATCTACGAGATTTAGTAAAGAAAAGTGGTAGATTTTTTTAAACATGCAAAGAAGAGCACTCTCCTCAGGAAATTCACATTATAAAGATGTCTACTGTATCCGAAAGAAGCAACAAGCAGCAACATTATGCATTTAGAAGATCTCATATCATTTAATACGTTGAACGCCACCGGTAATTCGCTAGTTTCATCATTTCTACTAAAGTGGAACTTTCTCTATTAAATTTACATCTTTATAAAGCGGAAACTGTAACGATGCAGATAGGTCGACATTCGGCAAAACTTTATCATTTTAATCTTAATGTTTAATCCTTTGCACTCCGAGCCATCTCTGACTTTATTAACAACTTGGCGACACATTGCTATTTGCCATCTTGTGCAATTTCAATAAAAAAATTCAGATAAACATGAATTTCTTCAAAAATATTGCGGTGTAGTAAATTCATCCTCTGTTATCGCTAATAAATTCGAAGATGCCCTTATTGTTAGAGGGGGCAACTGAGCGATACGGTGGACTTGCGATGTTCCCTCAGGTGGACATCGGAGTTCAAAGGGTTAAATATTCGGTATGTCGAAAAATTTATGAATATTTCAATACAAAAGATCCATGGAATTTTATTAAATAGTGCCGATCACCGGTGACCCCCATGGCAGCCAACGTGTTAACTCTGTTTCACTTCCATTCTTCGCGCTTACAATTAGTTCATGCTATCGATGACACTCAACAATACAAGGCATAATGTTAACTTTCACTGTTCATAATTTGTTTATATATCGCCTTACCAACTGTCTATCATGGGCAGGCAAAGTAGTGTACACCCAACCAAGGTGATACGTCAAAACAGCGGTGACGACGGTGCTGAGAAAGCTGAAACACGATGACGTCAAGATCGCCAAACTCGCGGGGATGATCCTCATTCCTCTACTTACAAGTTGGTCGATTTTGTGTCGATATCATCGAGCAACTGGCACATTTGTTGCAAACTGCGATGCAATGTGCTCGTCCGGTGTTCCACTCTTACAGAATTCAGGAGTATATCGTGCCAAATTAAGGGGGTGCAAGAATTCAAATTGGGATTGACGTTCATCAGCATACGTAGTAAGGAAACGACGAATCGAGAAGACGATTTGTAGAGTCTTTCGGATAGTTGCATTCCCTTTTGACCGTTAACGTTGCTCGTCTCGATGCAGGAGTATCGCAATCGATCGAGCATTCCTTCCAGAAGGGCCATATGCTCTAAAAGACGTGCTTCGATCGTTCTGGAATATAAAAAAGGGACCAGGATTTTATTTTTTAATGATAAAAAGAGAAACAAATGTTTAAATGTTATGAAAGTCAATGTATAAGTTGGTACATTTTTAATGTTCAGAATTATACTGCCAATCAGTGTTTTTCAAAGTCTTTTGGCACAATCAGCGGTCTTTTAGCTCAATGGATGGATAATTACGACCTGTTACCGATTTTGAAATAATAGTAGAGGAATTTTTAATTCGAATCTTTTAACAAAATTCGTATAAGGGGATGTTCCCCTTTTTTGAATATGCAAAATTTATTGTTAAACTAAAATGTTTAATGAGTTATACTGGTCCACGACAAAATTTTGGCAGTTTTTCTGTGACGCACTTAAAAAGTTTGTCTACCACTGCTATAGAGAAGTACGAAGGGGCTTCAAGAGAACCGCGGAAGTACCAAATTAGCATTTGGTACTAATTAATACAACCATGCAATAAATAATTCTTTGTCTAAAAATGTTTTAGTAACAGCAGCCTATATTTTAATTACAGATCATTTCAAATGTTCCACTTGCAATGTAAAAAATTGTAAAGTTACTTTTAGCACGTAACTTCTGTCAGCATTAAAAATTGAACATTTAATTCAATAAATTCTATTTAAATTCGACGAAGATTTTGAAGTTTACATTCGATGCATTCCAAACAAGTTTAGAGTTATTTGCATCAGACATCAACAGGTTTGAAAGATAGAAATACACACCTTTCATGACCTTCGGTTAACCGCACCAGCATTGTTAGTCCTAGCCTCGTCTTATGACGTTTAGCATGACTGTCGCTTCCATTTTCACCCCACTGTTGCATTCCAAATGCATCGTCGGAATCCGATCGTGCAAGGGATGTAGAAACCGCACGTAGCCATCTTCGACGGAGACTCGAGAGACTGCCGATTCCGGAAGATCCGCTGCTCTCCAACGATTGCGAACCTAAATCAGTAGTACCATATTCCCTGAATGCCATAATCATTCACTAATTCGTGATAATAGCTTTGTTCTCCTAAATTAGTGTATTCTACAATGTAGAACCAGAATTACTGATAATTATGACAAAGGACTGAGTCATTTATTATTCGTTTCCGAATTTTTATATTTTTGTTTTGTTGGGTACATTGGATTTTGGGTAATAAAGAAAATATCGAGTTGTTTAACACATTGTATACGGGTGTTTTTTAACGCCTCATTAAGACTCAAGAGAGAAACTTGTTGAAAAACTTGCACGAATTTTATTCGTACAAAAAAATTGGTATCAATTGGAAACTGCTAACTTTCTAAATTCGATCATATACTTAACTTTTCAAGTCCAAATCATTAATGCCATAAATAGCTTTTCTTATACGGTCTATGCACAGTTTTCGAAAAACGTATTTTTACGTGGCCCGCATACGATGTGTTAACGCTAGGTTTGCGGAAGCCTTCGAAATTAGTAGATTCTTATATCTTTAGAAACGACTTCCAAATTTATGGAAACATGGTGCGTTAGATATTTCACATGTATTTCATAACATACAAATTAGTTAACACTAGAAGTACCGGTGTTAAATCTCTAACATTTCAATATATTAAATATACACTTTAGAAAAAGAAAAATGTAGAGGTAGAAAAGGTGATGGGTTCGCTAATTCTGTATCTTATAAGATCAACGTAGAATATCAGTCCTTTGACTGTTTTATAAAATTGGAAAACTTTTATAAAAAATTGGGAACGAGTCATTTTGACTTGCTTGGTAGTTTTAGTGTTAAGTGATCATCTTTTTTGCCACTTGGTCCCTCTATTTTCAAAACCTTTATTTAATATATTGGGGTATAACAGATTTCATGCCCGGAAATCTAGTGTTAAACATTCGTGTAATATAAACTAATTGTAAGTGAAAAATCTAACGTGTGAAATATTTGACTCACACTACGTGTATAATTACCGGGATAACTGGAATATTTTTTACCGAAAAATGTTTAGATGTTTCTTAATATAAATAATTTTGTACATTCATTGAAAATCACGATTTTTTATTATGGTAAAGTGACAGATGCCATTTTTAAAATAAACACTTCAGATATGAATATATTCAATCACGATTCTCTCATTGTCAATACTAATGATTAAATGTATAAACAGATATTATTTGAATTAACGCCCAGTTGATGAAATTTGTTAATCCGTTAGAAACTTACTGCCCATAGGAGGTGGTATGTCAATGTCCCATCCACTGCCTGTGCTAGAGCAAGTAGAACTTTTCCTCGGACCGACAACTAAATCGGCACCTGATAAGTTTCCGGAACTTGGACGAGATACTGAAAAAAAGACCTATTGGTATCTTACTTCCGGGTTGTCCTCTTACTCTAAGTAGAACTTTTATTAGAAATGTTGTCTAGAATAAATTTTATAGATTCCCTAAATGGAATTAATTAGATTAATTTATGCTTATAGGAAAATAATAGTAAAATTAAGGTAATTTTTCATACACAAAATATCAATAGTTTATAATAATCAGGTGCAATTGTTGCAGGAGCTATGACAAGAATGAAAATAAATCTTCGAACATTTAAATGACCACAGTACTGAAATTTTACTCTAAATATAATTTTACTATTATAGCTCGGCGTTATTGCGTCAAAAAAATATCAAAGTCCGAAAGTACCATTTGTTCGTGTCTCATTTAGTTATTTATGGCTCATAAATTATCTTTAGTCTCGTGCTTGTAACTTATCTTGTTAACTTGGCTTTGATCACTCCGTTGTCGTAAGAGCAATTATTATCTGTACTAAAATAAAACACTTCTGTTTCACGTCTTAATGCGATAAGTGTCAAATTAAGACAAAAAACGAAAGAAACTTATTATTGAATAGTCAATAGGACTTTTCAATTGCAACAGCCGCTAATTAAATTGGCAAATAATTTTCTGAATGTTTTCTAATCCGAAAGTTACGGCAGATACAAGGATTTCTTGTATAATTATAACTAAATAAATTATAAATAAATAATCTCGTATAAGTAAAATAATAATTAAGGTTGAATAATAATCTTAGATCATATTCGAAATTTTAAATAATATAAACATGTAAAAAAAACTATTAAACTAGCCTTTTCGACCAACGTATTTTCTAAGAATTCAGTTAAAAAGTAATTAAAATTTTCTCATAAATTAAAGGACCCTTTTTTAATGTTCTTTAATATTAATTATAGCCAGGGGATAACATAGAAGTAATAAAATTTTGATAGCAGCCAAACCAATAAACAATTTTTAAATATTATTGTTAGTTTTACTTTAGAAATTAACGCATTTGTATTTGACATGTACAAACGTCTTGCAAAAATTGTCAGCAATTTCAATAAACTTGGTTATTCTAAATGAACAAATGAAAAGTATTTCATAAAATGGGATTCCATTACGTCGTTTTTATGGTGTTTTGCAATACTTACAAAGAGTTCGTACACTGGAATTAGAATCGAAGTTCACGGACCGACCCAACCCCTCATCTGACACCCTCTCACTGCGATACAATTAAGTTGTAAGACAAGTATCGCACTAACAAATTACTAATTATCCTTTAAAAGCAATATCACCTACCTCTGTCTGCACGCGTTGTGTTCCGTAGCAGGGAAAATCTTTGTACACATTATACAGGGTGGTGATTTCATTGAGTGTATCTTGAAAGAAAACCCGAAAAATAATTAGTGAGAATTTTACTATTCAGGGTTTCTTTTGTGTCGTTTTGGCTTTAAATTGCGAAGTCATTTCGATTTGGGTATTACGTTTATTCTTTTTATTTTCAATTTTTGTACGTCGAATGTTTGGTTATTAAAACGATGGATGTTATGTGTAATTTATCCGTTATTTATTTAAAGGGGAAATGTTCATTACATTTTTATGGTGCAGATCTTTTTGGCTATAACAGCTTAAGTACGCGTCGGATTTTCAAACTTAAATTTTCTCAAAAACTAGCAGCGGTATGTCTATTATATTGAAATATACAAAATAATTCCACTGAAAACTGAGAAATCAAGTTTAAAAGAGTAACAATACTGTAATTTATATTTTATAACATCGACATGTAATATCTACTGTGTAGCTTCCTTGTAAAAGAAAATTTTTATTAAAAAATTAGGAATCAGTCATTTTGACTGTCTTGGTAGTTCTAGTGTAAATTAAAAATATTTTTTTACATATTAAAAATTTTTTTAAATATTTTAATACATATGTATTCAATATTTCATCTTATTTTCTCACATAATAAGTAAATATATTCTATGTAGAGAATAATATAATGATTGTTTCTCGCATATAATATTTAATTGATACAATGACAAATTTAATTAATACGTAATTGTAGCTATTTAATATACTGTTTTTTTATACCGTACCTTAAAGGAGGAACCCCTATACGTCATGGCTACAGTACCGAAAACCATTTCACTCAGCAAATTCACGTCATCTTCAGCAGCCCTCTCCCGCTATCAAGTCACAGTTATTTCATTAAAGACGAGCGTATCAATAAATTCAGACTGGTTGAAAAAGTTTCTGAACATTAATTTACTATTCCTTTGGTTGCTCGTAGTTTGATCATGCAAATGGAGTTTAGCTAGTCGTAAATTCTAAAGAGTTCTTTAATTCATGAATCGCGTGAACGTAAAATGAGATAAGTCGATTTCAAAAGTCGTTGAAATTCTGTTGAAGCGTATGCTTTCAGAAACTACAAATGCAGATTTCGTAATATCGTTGAAGTCAAATTGGAAGCTGAAATAGCCAAGTTAGGACAATGGAAAGACAGAGTAAAATAAATGAACATTCTAGAAAACTATTGTTTTAATAACGAATTTTTAAATGAGCACGTTGTAATGTTCTTTCTTACATTTATAAAACATTTCAGACAGTGTTCAAGCAGACAATCAAATCAGATCAGAATACCGTGTCAGTGGCGGTCAATTAAATAAAATACTTATCCTCTTTTAGACTAAAACATTTAGTGGATTCTAATAAGATAAATTAATAATTCCAAATTTAAATTCTATATCAATTTAACAAGTTTTTATATTTCAGAAATTAAATATCTTTTATCGAATGTTTTTCAAATTCTGTAGAGTAGAAATCTGTGCTGAAAGTTATCATGAGTTTTTTCCATCTCACATTTAACTTTTCATCTCGACTTCGTATTGTCAGTGCCTTAAAAACTGTCCTTTCAACCCTTCTAAAGTCTACATCGCGATTACCTCGAAATCACGGCCGCTTGCGAAGCTAATCGGACCCTCGTTTTTGCGGTCGGCATTACTTTTGAATTCATAGGCTGCTGTTTTATTCTTACACCATTGTTTCTCCAAAGTAACGGAGTCAAACAACAGCTTTCTACCACGCCATTCGCACTCTCGGAACAACAAGATCCGAACTTGATCTGTTCCAAGCAGCAACGCGGAATTCCTACAAGAATAATATCAGATACGTTCAAAATTTCAATATAATTCGTAACGTGTAATACTTCTTTATTTTTTCGTAATAACAAATATAGTATCTTTACTATTATTTATCGTAAATTTATTTCTTATTATATGCAAATAGAGATACTTAGTTATCGACCATACGAAATATACCGAATCATCGACATTTGTATTATTAATAATTTGATGTTCAATTAACTTTTATCTGAGATTTGGCTATATTATGACACTTTTAATTATATGGGAAATGACGGACGAAAACTGAAAATGGCAAATGAAACGAGTTTTGTTCGTGACGTGATAGATGGTGCTTCAATGATTATAAAAATCTACTAATTTTTTGTTAGTATTTAAATACTTATATCATCCATTATATTTCAAAGTGCTGCAAGTGTCGTTCTTCGTACGTTGAGATATTTGAAAGTTTTTGCAAAAACTTTCATAGTATAACATACAATTGTTGAACTGTTTCAGACGAACTGAGAATATTTAATTCTATTTGTTTTGTCATTTTAAATGCCGAAAGAAGGCATCTATCTTTAGCTGAAATTATCTCAAATACATTTTTCTCAAAAAATGGACATATATCATTCTCGACTACATAAAAATTTCGAGTCTCAGGTTAAGTTTCCTCCTCGGTATCCATTTTATAATTTCCGCCATTGTGTAATGGCGTGTACTGTCCGTTATTTTTTATTGATCTATATTATGATAAAAGTTCGAACCAGCAGAATTTCATTTAATGAATAACAATAAACTAAAAAAACGTTAGAAAACGAAGTATAGCAAAAAATGTGTTAAATATGATACATAGCAATGATCCTTGCGTTCGTTCAAGGGTAATGAAAGGTGAAATAAGAAGAGGAAAGGGTTGATTAACTTCGTGCATTTATTTCACAAATATATGAATACACCATTATATAAAACACCTGAAATTTTTATTGTGTTAATAAATTAACAGTAGATCTACGGAAGTCATTAAATTGTCAAGTTGTTACATGTTTATAAAAATTTTATCGAAATACTGAGAGGATAGAGTAGATATTTTACGTGAATCTTATAACGAACAAATTACTTAATTGATCATTTTCATTGCCACTTGATCTCTCTTGTTTCAAAGTACTTATTTAATTAATTTAATCGTAACGGATTAAGCGCCCGTAGATCTACCGTTAAGGATAAAATGAAGGAATCGGATTAAATGATAAATTACATTTTTATCATGAACTTTATTCTGTGATGTACAAATTCATGGAAACGTAACATAAAAACAATTGGTGACATGTTTACCAAGCATGTGTACATGAAACAATGGTGAAAGTAAGAACAATAGCAGTACGCAAGCTGTTTGGAAGAAAATGAAACAATCTGTAAGTGATATTGTTAAATGCAAAAGTTGCAGAGTAATTATTAATGATGTAATAAAAGGAGATAAACATCGGAAAATATTATGCGAAACGTAGGAGCAGGTGAAAAAATAATTTTACACAAACACCATATGGAATAGGGGTAATGTAATTTAATGTTTATTATATTTGTCCTTTATTAAACGAATGCCAATGAAAGAAAGACAGCAGACATGTTTTTGATGATACATTTATTGTAATTTTGCATTTACAAGCGTGATGAAATATCGACCTGAAAAAATCATTATTACATCCAATAATTACCAGGTATTTAGTATCGAAGGAAGAGTCGGGAATAATTAAAAATGATACTTTTAATATTATTATAGAAAAAACGCATTGAAATGTCGCGGACACATGCAGTTATACATTATTATTAGACTCCGGATGTTTATGCATTTATGACAAAATGAATATGGCTAAAATACACAAAACGAAAATAATATAAAAATGTATCCGAAATATCCAAAGTATGGTATTCGTTGTAACATTTATCGAGTGCAACAAATCCCTAAATAGGTTCTCTTGTCTTAACTGCATTTGTTGAATTTGAAATTTGCATAAACATCCGGAGTCTAATTATTATTAATAATATGCAGGAAGGATGAATGAAAATTAGCATTTAATATTGGCAAGTGCGATTAGAAGAATATAGAATTAAAGTATGTAATGAAAGTACCTGAAACTTTAGTTAATGTTATTTATTTTAATTGAAAAAATCGCTTACTGAAAAACGTCAAATAATATAAAACAATAAATACTGAGAAAGATATTCTATTTTTTAAGGTAAGGCTTCGTACACACAAAGTTGTTTTAAGTTCTCGTTACTATTTATAATATTATAATCTATCAGATAATTATCTTTACGTGTTTGCACGCAACGTAAATAAATGAATATCATAACGTGACAGGATTCCGGTAAAATTAGAAAATATTTTAAACAGCTGTGCTCACAAAGTTACAACTTAGAGGTCAATTTCACGGCTCGACATATACGTCAAGTCACGCGTGTATTAGTGAAAGAGCCACCAGCGATTATAACTTCCGCCAACGACAGTACAGAAACGAATATGACATAAGCTAGGTTAGGATACCTTAAAAATGTCACGTCTCGTGTATATTAAACGTGAAATAGCCCTATGTAAGTAACACAAGGCGAGAAAACTCGCCATTACATCAAACATGAAAGACCGTACTTCTGTAAGTCACACCGAGTATAGATCGATAATCAATATATAACGTGTTAATGATAGAAATCGATAGAACGTATATATTCGTTAAATATAGAATACCGATATAGAATAGTGAGAGGATAAAACGGTACGAAGCGAAATAAATAAAACAACACGATAGAAACGGGGACAGTTCTCACCTATCATCTTCCTGCGCTCCGACATTCGACGCTACGAAGTTCTCGACGTTGTTTCTGAAACTCTTCCTCGAGAGGAGCAGCTTATCGAGCAAAGGCATCATAAACTAACGGCAGTCTATGGTTACCGCATTGTTCGCTAACTTTGTCTCTTTTTCGGTCTATCATGTCACAAGGAACTGCACCATACATGTTCGCGAGTATCAGTCAACTGTAAATAAAGTCACGTGCATCGGAGTCATATGATTGTCCGAGATAATCGTGACTGGCTTGGCCGACTGACATCGAGTGGAATTTTTCAGGCGTTCCTTAATCCGGTGTTAAGTTCACTTTTATTAAACATTTCACTGTTTATTAAATCACAAATGTTCCGGTAGAATTTCGCGGTGAACTTTGAAACGGGTTCACAGAAAACCGAAGATTCTTGTCACTGAGAACGGGATTGTCGATCGTGTGCGTAATCTTGGCGTAAATGCTGCTGAAAAAGCAGTGTTCGAATGCTCCGACAGAGAGCGACACTTACATGCTTTTTATTAGTCATTCCCGCGCAAATCGTCTTCAGACCTAACCGAGACCTAACTTGGATAACTCAAACCTAACACATACCTTTTACATCGAACCCAAAGTTTTTTTTGGGTTCACTTGGCTTTATTACATTGTAAAATGATTATTTTTTGTAATTTATAAATACGAATTAATATATTATGCAATGTTTTAATGTCATTGATGTAATTATTAAAATATAAGAGCTGTTTATTTTTTTTACCAGTCACTTTCTCTTTAAATCGCGACATTTTGGATTTGCGTTTCACCGTGTTGGAAATACTGGTGTCAAGAAGATTTATTTGTTCTTATAGTTTTATATACTTATATTTTTCTCAGTGAAAACAATACTCATTAAAAAGTATTATGTGTCTATTCAATAATTAAATTGTAAAATTCCTTTAAAATAAATTAAGTATTACATATATATTCGAGTTGTTTCACTTCATCGTTTAATTCTCGTCGTAAAGGGATATCAATGTCCACATTTCTGTGCATTTTATTTGCCAGGATGAGACGATGTATGTATGCAGCGTCTTCGATATTTCCGGATTTATCAGACACGTCAAATACTCTTTTAACGTAATTCTTGCTCGATACTGGCAGGTACACCGGAAATTCGATGTTAAAATGTATAATCAGATTTCCCTTTTCCTTCGGGTTTTCCGGAAATGGCAATCCTTCTCCCATGACGTACTTCTGATAATCTGGCCTGTTATATTCAATGATATCAATTAATATTTTATTATCGCACCAGTGTCTTTACATAAAACGGATTCCAACTCTCGATAATTTTTTTATTCATAGACAAGTCGCAAATAATATAAACATTGTTTGCTTTGAAAGTTTAGTGGATTATAACTCTTTCTTTATTTATATTTTCATTTTGCATCCTTAAATATCATATTTCCTTACTTAATAATACGCCAATAATGAAAACATTTTTTTATCAATAAATACTTGCCCTGCTCATTCAGAACCCACAAACTGTAGGCTGTGCAAAAGAAATGCAAATCAAACAAAGAAGAGTCTTAAATAACAGAAGCTACGGTAGGTCAAGAAACAAATACGCTAATTTGCACCCAAAACTCCAAGTTCAAATGCTCCATTACCATTTGCAAATGTTTTCCAAATTCCTAAATAACATATCACAACATCTGTCATTCAAGAACCTACCTAAAACAATAAGACCCAAGAGAACTGCCCTTATCACTTAATGCTGAAAAAATATAGAAGAAAAAAAAGAAAGAATCACCCATTGTATCTCTTCTTCACAGTGACATAAATCGTAGAAGAGTTAAAAGGTTTTAAAAAGAAAGAACTCGACGCAAAGAAGGGATAGAACCTGACGACGTACCTGACGACAGACGTTATTGGGATTCGAAGGGTTCTGTCGTCCACGGTGTCTACGGTGACCACCGTTCCGGTCAGTGCCTCTCGCAGAAAGATATCGACCGTCATGTGCAAGTCAGAGCCCTCTCTTCGGAAAGTCTCGTGGGGCCGGTCCTCCGTGATGAAGATTACATCCGCTGCGATGACGTGCCACGGACTAAGTAAAGACATTATGCGAGCCACTACGATTAACCCATTTCTGTCCGTTGCGAGATGTACGATGCATTTTATGTATGCATCCTACGTGGGATCGATTTTACACTGTCTATCGGTTTCGACGAGGCGGAAGTGGGCAAGGAGATTTGCGTTGAGATGTTGCGACGATTCAATTCGGTTGCCTTTGTGCAAGAATGCGCGGAGGGACTTTGCTTTCTTTGTGAACGTATTTGTAAGATGTATTGGTTTATTGATTTATGGAAGTTACAAAGAAATTGCACGTGAATGGGTCAAAAGTCTAATTTAAAACTGGAACTGTTGGTGTTATGTTTGTGATATTTAAATATGCTTAGTAAGTGGTTTGGAACAAAGGAATCGAGAGGTGGAGAAGATAAACAGTTAAGAAATGATAGTTTTATATGGTAAAAATGGAATATTTAATGTATGGATGTGCTATAAATTCATGGAATTTTGAGGAAAAATTTAGCAGTTTCGGCCATCTTGATAGTTGTCGTATAACATGGAGGATGAATTTGATGAAGAAAGGGATTTAAATGTTTATAAGATACTGTCGATAATTTAAATAGTTAAAGCAGCGAAATATGTACGAGTTTAGATAATTATACTATATATTTAAATAACGTAGACAATATATAATTCTTTAGAACGCTTTATGTATTTATTAACTGCATTAGAATTATGTTCTCGGGATTTAGTCTTAATTTGGTAAATTGTTATCATTTTTATTATTTATATTAATTAATCTATTATTTAAGCTGCCGTTATAAACAGTCACCGAAGCCGAATTGTATAACTGATTTTTTACCTTGAAACTATCAAGAAAATCAAAATAATGTGCCTCCAGTCTTAAAACTTATATTTTTGGGAGTTTAATTAAATAAGGAAAAAACAATCGGACAGAAATGTACTGTTATTAAATATATTTCGAAATTTTAATGCACAAATCACATTTAAATTATTAAACCAGAATTTGAAGAAATGTAACTTGGAAAAAATGTTCAATTAGGAAGAAAATTAGAAACAATGTTATATCAGAAAATCTGGCTTAATTCGTCTAGTTTCTGGAATATAAAAAAACAGTATTGCCATTATAGAAAAAAGATAGAATAATTTAGAAGACATGATTCTCGAAATTTTTCAATGTCAAAGAAAGTCATCTTATGGAAGAAAAGTCTTACCAGGTATTTTTGTAGGTCCCTGGTCGCCTTCTGTCGGGAAAACGATCCTCGTTCCCGTGGGCAATCCTGGTTTAATAGGAATCGTTAAAATTTTCTCTTTCGACACCGTCGTCGATTTATCATCCCCCGCTAAAATCATTCTCTGAATCTTCATTTTCTTGATTCCGCCGAAGAATACCTGCCGTAAAATTAGAGTACTTCGGCTAAATTTTCTCCGATGTCCTATTAAAATATTATTCAGATATTTTTCCATGTTTAACACAGACTTTTTTTAAACAAAATATAAATTAAAGTTCGAGCAAATATTGCACACTCAATAATTTAAATATTTTCGAATTTTTAACGTCAGTGTTTACCCTCGTATGCAACGACAGATATTAAAGTATCTAGTCAAAATTTGTTGCTATATTGAAAAGAGGATTATTTACAAACTTGTCAAAAAATGTCCGTGAAAATATTTATTCCTTTTCTGTATCGATTTCACAGTAAAATTGCATGTATAGAACATATTTCAGTATACTGAAATTTTTAGAAGTTTAGAAACAGTAAATTATTGTGAATATCGCAATTAAAAAAAACTTTCTCTCTCTTTCACACAAATGCACCCCTCACGTAACTGTAAAAAAAGGGCAGTAATTCACAATAAAAATATTTGACTGCAATAAACTACTGACAATGCAAATACCAGCCATAAAACAAAAACTGCAATATTATCAGAAACTTGCAATGAGAAATAAAATATATAAAAACCATAAATTCATTTACATCCGAACAAACGTACATGATTCCGAACTAAAGTTTATGAAAATTGAAATAATCCACAGTTTGACGAACCGGTAAAAGCAAGATAAATAAACCCAACATTTATAGAACAATGTAACGAATCGAGGCGATGAAAATGTAAAAATAAATAGAGACAAGGTTTGCTCGATTGACCCTCACGTCCTCTATGTCGCTGTAATATTGAGAAAGGAAAACTATAAATAAGTATAACATCGATATGATACCTCCGTTAGGGTAAGGTACAAGGTTTTTATCAACGGCTCCTCCTTGCGTTTTATACCTCGGCCCTCGGGAAATTCAAGCAGAGCCGAGGGCTGCGTTAGAATATGCAGTAGATCAGCGTAAGGACTCTCGGTTCCGAAGAATTCCCTATAGGAAAGTACACGATCGAAGATAGACTGACAAATGTCATCTTAAAAAAAGCCCAAATATTTAACGCTATAACTGTGGATGATAAATTCAGGAGATTTAAAATAATAGATAAGTTGCAGATTTTAATTATTAACTATAAGCGAAACAGAAAGGAAAAGGGACAAAAGCAAATAAGGGTTGCACAAAAAGAACAAACATCACCGTAAAAAGAAGTCCAAATGTTTAACTCTATTCGACGATAGGTTTAGAAGACTTACAAACAATAGATAAATTGTAGATGTTAATTATTAATTCTAAGTGAAGCAGAAAGGTAGAGGGGCGGAAGACACCAAGCATAGGAAAGGGGAGGATTGTACAATAAGGGTTGCACAAAAGGAACAAATATTATCGTAAAAAAAGACCAAATATTTACCCCTATAACTATCGACGACAGATTTAAGAGATTTAAGAATAATAGATAAAATGTAGATGTTAATTATCAATTCTAAGTGAAACAGAAAGGAAGAGGGGCGGAAGAAAGTAAGCATAGGAAAGGGGAGGATTGTACAATAAGGGTTGCACAAAAGGAACAAATGTTATCGTAAAAAAAAGTCCAAATGTTTAACCCTATAACTATCGACGACAGATTTAAGAGATTTAAGAATAATAGATAAAATGTAGATGTTAATTATCAATTCTAATTGTAAGTGTAACAGAAAGGAAGAGGGACGAAAGAGACCAAGCATAGGAAAGGGGAGGATTGTACAATAAGGGTTGTACAAAAGGAACAAATATTATCGTAAAAGAAAGTCAAAATGTTTAACCCTATAACTATCGACGAAAGATCTAGGAGATTTAAGAATATTAAATAAATTGTAGATTTTAATTACTAATTGTAAACGAAATAGAAAAGAAGAGGGACGAAAGGGAAGAGACCCACCGAAGGATAAGGAAGGATTGTACAATAAGGGTTGTGCGAAAGGAAACAAGTACCTGTTGACTTTTAAACGTACCTATAAGTTCTCATCGGTTCTCCGTGATAAATGTACGGCTCGATGAATCCTTCTGCTCCAGGCACACCATTTTTAAGGCCCTCCTCTCCGAACTGATCGTATATGGTTCTCTTAAGAGGATCCGAAAGCACGTCGTACGCCTCGGCTACCAAGGCGAAAATAGCCTTTGTACCTTCGTTCTCGTGTCTTCCCGGATTGTATCGAATCGCCAACCGGCGAAAGCTGAAATTAATAAGAGACTGTGGGTCATAGATTTCGTGATTTTTTAAAATTTGTTATCAGAATTTAAGAATATGTCTGTAGCAATAAAATAAGTCCATGAAACGGTGTGTTATCTGGAGAATGCTGAGTCTGTTTGAAAGTTCTGTCGGATTTTTAACTTAAAATTTGTATTATATGTATTCTAGGCGTCGTTTATGATCTGATCCGATTTCTTGTGCAACCCCTAAGATTTCTCCAAATTTCTCCAATAAAAAAAAAACGTCTGGAGTTACCGGTCATCGATTTTGATAAAACTGAAGTACAATATAGTTCTTATAAAAATATTTGGTAACGAATAAATATCAAATTCACAGGACAAAATTGGAAACCCGAAAAAGTAGACTTATACCTCTTCTAACGAATACTTAACACTTTTCCGGCCGCTTTTTTAACATCCTACCCACTTCCGATCGGTCATTTAACCACTAATACTTCTCTGATATTGATGTTACTTTGAAAATTACAAATTCTCATCCCTGAGTCCGTGGCGCAGTAAATCGCAATGGCAAATAACAATTTATTAATTTCCGTCGTCACCGATTAATCAATTAAAAATCCAAAATCGTTGGGCCTAAAAAGTCTACCAATAGCCTACCAATCGGTAAAGTGTTAAAATATAATTCTCAGTAATCCAGCATCTAAATATTCTAAAAAAATTCACCGTCAACTTGCATTTATTCCAAAAGTTTATTCAACCCATCACACTTTTCACAGACAGTATTTAACGTTTCACGATATTCCCGCGTGAATTCAGGACAGATTGTAAATCGTCAACATATTTTCCGTTAGACGCCTTTGAAAGGGTAACACCGTCGATCGTTCTCGTTGTCAAAGGAATCACATCCACGTCGAATCTGTGTCCTGTGACACAAATGGAACTTGGGGAAGCTCTTCGGGCGCGAAGAGATCAGAACTTTCCGTGGCCGATAAAACGAGGCGACGGGGAATGGTACACAATAAAACGGAAAAATCTCACTCACGCTGCTTTGATCTCCAAATCGTTGCTGTTCTTTTTCAAAGAAAGTACCCCGTAGTAGTCTATGCCACGTTTATTGCAATGGCATTCTTCTTCCTCGTTCTCCAGTGGATCCATGGTGGATGACCTTTGTCACGAGAGATCAAGATATTCGATCACGAAGCATCAATATGGTGGATGATCATCGGTTCAAGAATTCTCGAAATGATTCATCGAAAGTCTTCTGTCACTTGATATGCGGCTAATATCAGGAAAGTAGAGAAACGTTGGAATAAAAGGAAGAAAATCGACGCATCGTCACGGGAGCGAGAATTTTTCAAGTGTTTTCAACAACGCGCCCCTCTCGACAACGAAATAATGTCTACAGTCGTGTGTTAGCTTCTGCAATTATTAGCGGCCTCGTACCTCGTTAGTATTGTTAAGTGTGTAACAATAGTGCGGAGAATCGGACTGCTTTTTAGCGGACGACGGAGGAAATATTATGGGGAGTCACGAGTGCGTTTTGAATCTTGTGCAAAAAGGTAACATGAGATTTCTGTTTTTCGTTATTTCATCGCGGTTTTAGTTTTTGTTGAGACGTGATTCTTGTGATGTGAAAATTACAGTTGCAAATTTTCATTGAATACGTGGATTTATTATTAAGCTAATAATGTATGGACGGATAAAAAACATTCAACTTATTGCATTTTCTTGTAATTTGTTTAGTTCTATTTTTGTAAATAAAGTTTAAAGTTGTTGTACTTTTTGGATTGATATCAATTTAATTTAATACATAAATTGTACTCATATTTTAGATATAATAATATGTTAACATTAATATACGATTTTGCAATTTTTCATTGCAAATTGGAACAACTTTAAATATAGTTATTACGTGCAATTTTCTATCTTTCTAAATTTTGTTTACACGTTTCTTAACTTGATTCCAAAGAGTTTTAATCTGTCGATATATTTTCAGTTTAACAATTATGTAAAAAATTGCCTAAAAAATTTCAAATGCAATTATCGCAGCTCTGTAGCTAAAACTATCGCGAAAGTTGCAAGAAGAAAATTCCCTGGATAAAAAATTCAAATAAAACAATATAAAATAAAAGTGATACATAATAGATACACAAAAAGGAAAAATTACAATTATAAATTCAACTACCCAGTCTAATAGAAATCGAATGCATTGTGAACGTTAAATAATTGCTGCCAAATCATTAATACAATAAAACAACCGTACATTCACATCGTATATCACCATTCTCATCTTCCAGTTTCCGTGAAGAAAGAATTCATCGAAGAAACCACCGTTAATCAGGAATTATTCAGCAACAATGGTGAAATTTCCTCTTCAATTTCAACAGCCATCACGAAGCAATCCCTGTCGAACAGCAGCTTATCCTGTGAGGATTGCAAAAAGGAGAAGCCCGAAAAGACATCCCTCAAAGTCTCCTCCGAGGAAGATTTAGAGAGTGACAAAGAGAACATCTCCAGAAGGAAGATTCGCCTCGATTCAACGCAGCTTTTCGGAAGCCGTGAGAAAAACGGCGACGAAGAGAAGATCTTTGTATTGCAGCCGTCGAGTCGACTTCCGGAAGGATATCCGACTTTCCTCAACGTCGACGGCAGGATTGCCGATCCTGGAGGCGTTAAACGAAAGATTCCAAGACCCGCGAATGCTTTTATGCTATTTGCCAATGAGTGGCGTAAAAAACTTGCAGCTGAGAATCCACGGGAATCAAATAAGGATATTAGTGTCAGGCTGGTTTCATTTTCCTCAAAATATCTCGTTTTATTCTCTACATTTTCCCGTTTTGTCTTTCATTCATTTCATTATTTCTACTGGAACATTTTCTATTAAAATTTCATTTTTATAGAGTGACAGAGTTAATTGTAAAAATAGTTTTATAGGGAGTCCCGTAACTGGTGGTATGTACAAGCGGAAGGGGTGGTTCTACCTAAAAACTAAATTGAAAATATACAATAAAATTGTTTCATATGAAATTTTATTTTTGCAAAAAAAATAAACTTGAAAATCTGTCCAGTAGACTTTTATTTGTGCAGTTATGTCAAGTGTGTGATTCAGTTTCAGAGTTAGTCGAAATCGTTATTATCAAAACTGAGGAACAATTATGATATATACGATACATTACAATACGTAGAATATATACAAAAATATATACACTTTTCTTCAGATGTATTGCAAATATATAAAGAATCTATTTCATCACTTTACAATTTCACTAGAAAAAAAATTTTGTATCTGCATAAGTATTATTCCTTTACGATATTAACAATTATCAAAGTACTACCTGTAACCTGCAGGTAATTAATATTAATTACTCTGTTCTTAATTGTGTATATTTTTTACATCCACAGATTGGGCATACTCTGGAAAAATATGACGAAAGACGTGAAAGAAAAGTACTTCGCCCTAGCAAGAGAGGTGGATGCCGAGCATAAGAGAAAATATCCTGGTATGTTCGTTTTTCCATTTTCTTATTAACACTTTCACTATTAATTGCATTTTTTGCACCTATCTGATGGAACTATACTAAAGGGTTGCAATAGTTACGGGGTGTCTGCTGACGATAATTTCTGTCATCGATATCGAAACGTTAACACTAGACTTAGAGAGGTTGAATTTATTATATTCAAATATATTAAATAAGTATGTTATAAATATAAAACAAAGAAGAAACAACATGAATAATATAGTTATTTATATTTTACAAGATGGGTGAAATATTTACTGAATGTTTTCCTATAAGTTTAGAAAATTTTTATAAAAAATTGAGAGCCACTCATTTAGACTGCCTTGATAGTTCGAGTGTTAATGAATTTCGCCATTTTTATCTTTCTATCATAAAATAATAGATATGGCTGTAAACTAACCATTTAAAATTAATTCTTGCCGTGCGAAATGAAGTAATATATTTAAATGTAAAACCGTAAAATTAAATTTGTAAATCAAGAGGTTAAAAATATTTCTACCCTTGTAACATGACGACTCATGAACAACCTGTATAATTTAATATTATCAATACAGTACCTGGATTTATTATCGTCGAGAAAGATATCTTAATTTTAGAAGTATATCTCACTCTATCTGAAATATCTGTGAAATTGAAGGATAATAGGAAGTCAGAAATCGCGACGGTTCTCACACGCGATTATAGGTCGCGACGACGATCGATTTGCGAAAGTGAGAGGGGGCTGGAAAAGGTAACTGAAGGATATAAATTTCGCGAGTTGAAATGTCAGGAAGAAAAGAAGTTATAAAATAGAAACAGGCTAGAGACGGTTGAATGTACAAATGAGTAATATATTTTTTGTAACTTATTTTTTAAAAGATCGTCATCATTTAGTAGATTATTTAGTACAAAATCTTTATTTTGAGAATATAACTACATTTCTTGAATATTATTTTAAATCAATTTAACAAATTATGTCCTCCAAATGATCGTATTCTGTTTTGAATTTGTAAATATTAATAGCAAAAATTAATATATTTTACAATAAAATAATATAGTGATTTTTTATCAATCCTGCATTTTTTACATAATTTTTAATAAAATCTATACTATAACAACGTCACCATAATTTGGTAAAAATTGTCCGTATTACATTTTACAATTGCATATTCACGATATGAAAAGAAATATAAGCGAAATGAAATTGTCGGAGAAGATATTCCCACTTGCGAAGAATATCGTCGAGAATTTCTCGCCCTTTGATACCGTGATTTCTTATTCATAAGGAAAGTTCGATAAAATCAGGCGATACAACCTGACGTTATGGGGGATCGGCATACACGATTATGGGACACTGGGGTGACCGATTTTAGGGTGGAAGGCGAAACGATAGAGAACTTTGCGTCCCATGGTGCGAAATATGGGATCATGATTCGGAAGATCGAAGGATAGCAAACACAAAGAGGGATTTAATAAACAATAAAAATTTATCGACTGTACTTCAAAGATAATAGAATAGAAAGCTAAAATTCTGGACGACGATTGCACTTTCTCTGCAATATTTAAGATTATCATATACCAAAAATGTACAAGTGTTAATTATTCTCAAATAATTTTGATAAGAATATATTATACATTATAAAAAATTCTTATGTTAACCAAAGAATAAAACCAAGGATATAAATCAAGGATTTATTATAAATAATAATTTCAGAGAGATTTCGTATTCCTAAATTTGTAACAAAGCATTATTTTTAAAATTCTGTTCGTGAAATAGTATTGTGCTCCGAAAATAGAAGGGGTAGAAGAGGAATGAATTTTTAAAAGTTACAGTGACATATGAGTTGAAGGCGACATGTAATTTTTCGTGTAAATTCATAAATCAATTTGCTTCGTCCAGTTATTTAATAAAGAAAAATGTCATGCCCACTGTCAAATTTTTTCTTTCGTTGTGACAGTTAACATATTAAAGCAGAATATGAAATTTGACGTAGCAGAAACACCGTAAATAGTGAAAAATGCTTTAATTAATAATAAGCACTGCAGAAATTTTTACTTAATAAAAATACTATAAGTATAATATTTATTTAATTATCCCTAATATTTTTTCCCTTTATATTTGGATTGTAATGTTCATATTTTGAGATTGGAAAGACTCGATTCTTTAATTACAGAAATACAAGGGTTAAAGCTCCATTGATTTTAAATAGATTTAACGTGTTACTATACACAAATCGCAAATATTTCATTTGTTTTTTCAAAATTTTACAAAAACTTCGACTCTTTCAGTAATAAAGTATAAACTGACATAACGTCAATTCCTAAAAAAATTAGATTGTTGTTACACAAAGTGATCAGAAATATCTTTCGAATTACAGCTAAACAGATTTTTCATTTGAAAAACAGCGTTGATTTATTAAAAATATGATAATAGTTGTATAAATATCTCAATTCAAATATGAGATTGAATCTACGAAGCTAACAATTGTTAGAGGTGCCGAAATATATCAGGTTTCTGAGAACAAAATTATAATAAAGTAGATAAAATATACAATACTCAATATTATTTAAAAAATTGTATAAATTCAAAGTAGAAGAAGACCTTGAAAGTTCTTTAATAATGTCATGGTTAAGCTAGCTGCTCGTATAAAATAAGTCGTATACTTTTTACATTCGTCTGCCCTAAATTCTGTCACTGTTAGGGAGCTAAAATGCAATTATAGTTCTTCGATTTCCTATTGGGATTACAGGCCGATAAGAGTTCAGCGTGCTCAAGTCCCAGATAAAGCAGCTAACATACAAATGTCCTTCAATAAAAATGCATAAAAAAAAACTGCGAAATAAAAATTATTGCAATGATAGCTACGTTAACTAAGCTTACTTAAACATGATACTTAAAGTGCTTACACAACAAATTCATCTCCTTTGGTAGCAACTATATCTTCGGTACTAATATTCCATCAATATCATGAATTCATTGACAACGCCATAAAAAATAAACCTATGAAGAGTTACAATATAAAAAATATAATCCCACACTTCCCAATTTCTCGGTAAAATGACAAACAAAAAACAAAGGTTATAATAATAATTTAAAAAAACGAAAATTACAAAAACTCCCCTAAATATTGTGATTCTACTACCTCTAAATACACACCCCTAACGAGAATCTAAAAGATCAATAAATAAATGTGATTATAACCATCTCATTTCATCGCAAAATGACGAAAACAAAACAAGTGTACATAATTGTAAATTATGAAAGGAAAAATTACAAAGACTCCCCTAAATCTCGTGATTCCACAATTTCCAAATACGCACCCCCTACAAGAATCTAAAACATCAATAAAAAAAACCATAATCACACCTACCCAATTTGATCGCAAAATGTCAAAAACAAGACAAGTACTATAACAATATATTTATCAAAAGAAAATGACAAAAAGTCCTCTAAACATCAAACATCCACAATCTTCGAACATACATCCCCCAAGCCTCGAAAAATCCAATATCCCAGCTTTATTTCTCTAAACGGCACTTATCATGTTCCTCAAAATTAGAACGGTTTTCCAATATTTCGTTCCGAATTCCATGACTACCTAACCGGGAGAAGGGTTGCAGGGATCTCGTGGGAAGGTAAAACGCGATTATACCTCGTCGATTTGTGGGTGGGATGGCAGAGCGATACGAGTTTTGCGGGTCGAGGTACAGGGCACAGGGTGGTGAGCGGAGAAATATTCTCGGCTGAGTGACGGGGTACGCGCGGGAGGGAACAGTAGAGACCGGAGGTATTGATTGCGACGCGACTCTAGGAACCTACCCGATACACGACCGCTCTCTCTACCAACCTACGCTTCTACCTACCTACCACCTACTACCTATACCCATACCCACACCCATAACTATATCTATACTTATACTCATACCCATACCCAACCGTATACCTATGGCTACACCTCTACGCATACTCATACCTACACCAATACTTGCACGAATACTTATACTACAACAATACCTACACGTATACTTTTACCTATACCAATACCTGTGACAATACCTAGGCGTATACTTGTACCCATACCTACATTTATGCTTATACCTATACCTATGGTTATAACTACACCTATGCCTATAGCTGCACCAATACCAATACACACCGTTACCATACCTGTACCGATACCCATACCGGTGACCATAGCTATAGGTATATCCACCTACAGGCGCGATTATTCCTCGAATATCCCGCGTTACTGAGCATTCGCGCGACTAAACGTCCTCCACGGGACAGGAGAGTGCACGGATGTGCCATAGAATCGATGGAGCTGCAGGTCCTCACGGTACTTGTGCGTCCCATCGATCGGTGGGATCGATTCGGTTTCAATCGGGCTGCCTCTTGCTCGCTGCTTCTACTCGCGTTTCCTCTCGTTCAACGTATGCACGCATCGCTGTGATTCGGGAGCGGAAGGAGAATTGAATTACAGCCGGGATGGGAGGAATTGGATGCGTTTATGGCTTTTATCGTAAGACAGCTACGGAAATTGATGTTCGAAAGGTTTGAGGGAATTTGATAGAAATAGAGGATCAATTAAGAAGGTTTTATGATTTTGTATTTTTCAGAGGAGACGATGGTAAGATTGGAGAACGTTGTACAGGGAGGGAGGGGATGGTTGGAGGGATTTTGTATTGGGATGGAAGTTGAATGGTTTGGTTACTGATTTTTTGAAAATTGGAGAATTGCATGGGGTTGATGCGAAAGTGTTTAAAATTTGGAGAACACTTTGGACGTGGCGATGGAAATTGGTAGCAGCTGAGAATTTGTTTATAGAAGAGGTGATGGTGTTGAAGAGTGTTTATTTGTTGATAAGTTGAAAGGTGAAATTTTTACCAAGGAGCAGTGTAGAGAAGGAAAATAAATTTTGGTAGCTTGAAATTGATATTATTCGTGGATTTTTTTAGTAGAATAGGTGCAGATGTTGAAAGGTCTGTGGACTGTGATGATGATACAGATTCTGAGATTTTTTGGGGGAGCAATGTGAAATGTGGAGAATATTTTTGTAAAAGAGAATTGAAGTAGGTCAGAATGGGGGTTATTGGCGTCGCTTATGGCTTTTACCGTTGGACAGGTGCGGAAATTGAAGGGCTTGATGGTCTTTGTTGAAGAGTTGCTAGGTCGATTAGGAAGCGGAGTTTGAGTTTTTTTTTATCGAAGGATGTGTAAAAACTGAAAAGAATATTTTGAATTAAAAAGTATAATTTCAGTAGATCAGGATCTACTCAATTAGTTCAACGAAAGTATAGAAATCAACGTTTGGGAAATATGTTAACAGCAAAATTTATACTACTTTCTGTTAGTAAATTTTCTAGAAACTGGCTATAGTTTTAAAATTTTTAATTTTTCTAAATTTAGCTTTCGGGCATCGCAGAAAAATTATGTAGTACCATACTATTCCATGGTGATCCACATTGAAGCATGGCCATTTGTTAAAATATAATCTGTGTCCAATTTGTAGCTTTTAAAATGAAAACAATTTCAAAAAAAATGGTTCAATCTCCCTCTCCATTATGATATTCCAAATGGAAATGTAATCCTTTTTTTAAATATAATTTAAATTGAAAATTTTTTTTTAATTGGATATAACTTTACCTGAAAATCAATTAACTTTATGCTGCTTCCGAACATTGTCAATTTTAGCACACTTTTTTTTAAATACACTATGAAATAAGGTAAAATATTTTGTGAAATAATTTTTTATCAATCTTTAAAATTCTGTCTACTTAGTAATTTTTTTATTATGTGCGATTAATCGTTGAAAAATAACAGAGACTATCACCTGATAAACGAGATAGCCATTTTCACGTAAAAAGGTATTTATGTACAGTACACCAGATCAATATGCCTTGTTAAGGGTTAAGGTACATACATAAAATAAAGTACATACATTCACGTGCAAAATATTAAACTGCTAAAATAGCTTCAAACTTATAAAGCGAAGGATACACAGCGTTAGTAAATCTGCCCTGAATTTGATCCCTGTCTGAAACGTCCCATTCCTTCTTGTTAAAACAGGTGTTGAATTGCTGCTGCACGAAAAATATGAAGTCTGTCGAAAAATAATTTAAAAAAACATCGAGTATAAATAAAAAGGTGTTCTATTGACGCAAAACATAAGTTTAAAATTGACAAATACTATAACTCTTCTCGAGTGGCCCTTTTTTTATTAAAATTATATTTTCATGGAGCAGAAACATTGAAAGTAATTGTTATATATTCAATCATACTTTACTTTTTACTAATATTTTAATATTGAATCTGAGCAGGTTATTTTGAAAGTAGCACAAATTACTTTCTTTTTACATCGAGATATTTAAGGTTTTGCGTTTGAACTTGTTTAGAAATATTAACAATTTTCTAGAAGCAATTGAAAAATTATCAATAAAAAATTTAATATCAAACGACGGAATGGACATAATACTAAATAAAAAAGCAAATTGATAAAATAATTTTAATAGTAATAAATTTATTTGCAAATCGCAAAAGAGTAACTACATTTCATTCATAGTTTCCGATCGGATTGAAGTTAACGATGAAAACTGTAGTAGCTTCCGAGTTACGAAATAACGATGCTTTAACTCGAGAATCCCAAAGGACATACGATCATTTAATGCCGCGTGAAATTATAATTTGACTTCTCTGACTTTCTCGATTGACAACTTCCAACTATTAAACTCGCATGGTTTCTCTCACAATAATTTAAACGCCCCAGAAGCGATACATACTCTTCAAAATAATTGAACAACCATTTAAAAAGTAATATAAATTTATAACAAGTCATTATTAATATATTGAATTATTCGAATACATTTCTAATACAAGATTGTTAATATACACGCAAAAATATAATAAAACTTTACGTTCAATTCGATTATGTTCAATAAAAGTTTGAATTTAGATTTGAATAAAATTTGATTATATCTCTTTTTACTGGGTAAAAAAATGGGCTTTCTGTTTGCTTTAATCGGGGTTCCATTCAAACGTCGAAGTTAATTAAACATGTAACAGTTCGAGCGCAAATGTATCAAATTCTTCGGTGCTGATGATTTACGTAAATAATGAACAAGTAAATGAATACGCAATTTGTTAAATCATGGCAATTTGAATTAATGCCAAATAATTGGCGGAAGTGGTAGATAAACCGATACAGCGAACGCAAATAGTAATTGCGTATTAGACTAATCGATCGTCCAAGTTGATGCTCGCCTCACTCTTAACCTAATCGCATCCGCTTCCTCATTATCATATTACCGAGGGTAAAATTAACCTTAGCAATCGATTCAATGGGATTCTTTCAACATGCGTATCAGATTAACGAGTTTATTCCAATTATTAACATTTCACCATTTTCAATTTTTAATATAAGGGGTTCATAGAAGAGTCAATAACAAAGATTATTTACTTATATTATTAAGAACTATATTGTTGGCATTACCACTACTCACAGTCTTCTTAATAGTGACAAATAAATTGAAACATATTTAACATTAGGGGTACCAGCGTTAAATCTATTTTATCGAAATATATTAAATTAGAACTATAGAAAAAGAGAAATCGAAAAACTTAGAAAATTCGAAGTTCCAGATCAACAAAATCGTTTCGAGTACCCGTTTGAATCAGAATCAAAATCTAAGGAATTTCCCCAGTATCTCGACTTTATTTATATTTTCCATTCAATCATTTCAGCGACAATCATTTAAATTATTCTAACCAAAAGAAGATAAACATTTCTAATACTTCCAATCATTCTCAAAAAAAGAACATATCTAAAACTCTATCCCAAAAAACTATCCCACCATTTATCTTCCATCCACGTAACATTTCCAAATCCGCCATATCAACAAGATACAAAAAATTCTAATTCAAACTATACTGTTACAATATTATGCAAGTATAAGAAAAAATTCTACTTCAAACTATACTGTTACTATATTATACAACTATAAGAGAAAATTCTGATTCAAACTATAATGTTACCATATTACACAAGTATAAGAAAAAATTCTGCTTCAAACTATATTGTTATCATATTATACAAGTATAAGAGAAAATTCTAATTCAAACTATACTGTTACAATATTATGCAAGTATAAGAAAAAATTCTGCTTCAAACTATACTGTTACCATATTATACAAGTATAAGAGAAAATTCTGATTCAAACTATAATGTTACCATATTACACAAGTATAATCAAAAATTCAAATTCAAACTATACTGCTACAATATTACACAAGTATAATCAAAAATTCTAATTAAAACTATACTGTTACAATATGACACAAGTATAATCAAAAATTCCAATTAAAACTATACTGTTACTATATTAGCCAAGTGTAAGCCAAAATTCCAATTCAAACCACAAGAACTTAAACAATTGCAATCTACCAAACCGCATCCTGTAATCATCCCGTCACCCAAACCCAGTATGAAATATCCCTCTCTAAAGTCATCCTACCCCATCGAAACCCAGTCGTCGTACAATTTCGACGTATCTTCACACCATGAATTGTCCTTTAACGACCGTTACCACCGCACCCTGTAAACGCTCGAAGCGAGCAGGCCGAGTGGTCAATTAAGATCAAAACCGGAAAGCGTCGATACGCTCTGCGCGAACGTTGGAGAACGCGCCGCGCCGAGCGGATTCGCGTGCATCTGCGCGCTGCTCCGCATCGCACGCGGACCTCGGTAAAAGAGGGTAGGACGTACGGTCAGCTCGCCCCGAGAGAAGCCGTCAAAATGTCGAGGCTCGTGCATCCAGGAGGCACGTCGACCCTATGACAGAGGGGTGGTGAGGAGGTGCCTCCCTCTCCGATGGTTTTCATCCCCTTTTCCACCCTACCGCTCGTTCTCGCGGAACGATCGCCGGTCATCGATCCGCTATCGTATCAATGCGACGCTCGACTGCCCAAGAAAACGGAGAACAGCGACGTGTTCGAGCTTACGGAAACGATGCTTCTTGTTTGATGATACGTATTGGTGACTATAGGGTGAAGGGTAATTTTGGATGGGGTTGTATGTGAAGGGATGAATTGTTTAATTGTGGGAGATTGGAAGAGGGAAATTGTTTAGGTATGATTGATTTTAAAGGGGTAATTGTGAGAAAGGAATTTTAGGGGTTGCTGTTGGTGGAAGGGAGAATGGTGATTCTGTGATACAGGATTTTTGGAAATTAATTTGTTGTGGATTGTAGTAAATTGAGGAAGTTGTTGTATTTTAACAATTGAATATGGAATATTGATGTTATTAATGATGGAGTATTATGTAAGTAGTAATACTACTGTAACAATGAGTAGTAATATTGAGTTGTAATATTCCTATATTAATAGATAGCGTGTAATAAATAGTAATATTGATCAAATTCGTAATATTGATCAGTTTATATATTGACCTTTGTTTCTGGCTGCAAGAATCAGATTTTGTAAAGTTTTAAAAAAACGATTTTGAAAAATAATGAGAAGAAATTTTAGTCCGTAATTTTATTTTTTATTTTGAAAGTAGAATTTCAAGCTGCAGAATAAATAAAGGCACGAGAACATAGATTTTGGAGTTAATCAAAATGGGATTTCTCTTTTTCATGACCTTTAAAAAATGCACATGATAAATTATTATTGCAAACTGATTGAAAGAAAGTACTGAATGGTGATATGCGAATTATTAAGCTGTATGACGATATAAATCATTTTGCAAATTACCGCAGATACAAATGCCGAGTAAATAAACCCTCAAGGGCCACGTTTAGCAGCCATAAACATACTGCCAACAACCATTCAAACATCGGCCCCGATAAACCAGGAATCAACAGTCAAATAGAACACTGAATTCGCGACATTCCAATGCAAGCCAAATCTAAATTCAATCCCCTATCAAAATCTTCCTAAGCGATTATAGGGTCATTCAGGCTCAATCATCTATGATACAATACTAAAACGTGGAACATAAGCAACTCTGGTGACACTGTAACCTTCGAATTAATTTTATTCTTATTTAATTGTTACATTTCTTCATTGGTAACACATATTCACAGAAGATAATAGATATCTGGGGTCTTGAAGTAATTGATGAACAGGAACCCATGTCGATGTTCAAACTCGTATCGTTTTGTAATTTTTCATTGAAGTATAGTCGATGTAACTTTTAGGATCAACTAATTTTCTACTAAAATAATCTCACCTTTGAATTCTCATTATTATTTTATATATAATATTTAATTGACATATTTTATAGTAACTGTAGTTACAGTTATTGTCAAAGGAACGAACGTAAATATTTGTCAGTGGGGGATATTATATCAAATTAAATTAAATAAAAATTATATTAAATAATTTGGATTACAACGGATTAGTTAAAAACGACTATAACTGAATCATAAAATTTTGAATTGAACAGTTGTACTTTTGTACGGAACTATACATGTTTAAAGTTCTTCGAAATTAATTTTGAGAGAAAGTGTGATGAAGCAGATAATTGTTCTATAATACTTAAAATAGCGATTGTTCACAATAATTAACAAACAACTATTAATTCCATACTTTAAACGAACGGATTTATGAACTAACATTTGTATTTACATAATACAAACATATTTTAGCACATTTTCAACATTTACCTTTCAACCTGGGTTAAAATTTATAACATTAATAATTGTTTGTAAGCTGGAATATTAAAAGAGTACATTTTTCAACAATTTCGTGGTTATCTCCTGCAATTTCGTACTTCAACATCATTAACCACTTGCCTCGACAATTCTTCCATGATTTGCCATAAATAAATGTTAATTTGTTAAAAAGGAAATTCAAGTAACAACTACTATATCATGCATATTTCAAAACAAAACTAAATAAAAACACTCTCACAGTCGTTCCACCTTCCTGAATTTTTCAACCGCTCCATTTTAAAAAAACACATCCTCCTATCCATCTTCCACCCCTAAAATATTTCATTGCCCAGAACCACAAATTTAAATCTCAATTTCTTTCCCAAATCGTAAATCCAAATGTTATAATCAAAGCGTACAAAACCACTTTTAAAATCATCTCTCAAAAAGGCTACCAATAATTCCACCCCTTCGATTCTACACATCGAAAACGGCCATTTCACGAAGATCGAGAGCCATGCAACCCCTTCTCGATCGAACGTTTCGTCCTGCGATTCGTCGAGTTCGATCAGGGAAAACGATGAAACACGAAGAGCGCAGTTCTCATCTCCTCGTGGCTCTCTCGTGAGACATTCAGGGTGGGGAAAACCTCCCTCTCTGTGCTCGGTCCACCTCCCTTGGACTCTCTCCGTTGGATTCGTCGATGACGAAACGCACGTAAATTCGTCGACGTGCACGGTGCTGCCGCTCGTGAAATCAGTGCGACCGGAGTGCACCGCGAGGCAGGGACGCGGGTCTCCCGCTTGCGGCCTGCCGTTCCCGCTTGCGGTACGCACGCCTCCTTCCTACCGCGGCAAAACTGCTGCTTGCCAGACACCGTCAGACGGCCGTGTTAAATAGGTCGCCGGAGAGGCGCGCACGAGGAACCGGAATCTCGAAGAAGTAAGGGAGGAGAAACATCCCTCTCCTATTCCTCTCTATCTTGCTCTCTGTTTCATTCCTCTCTTTCTCTCTCTCTCTCTCACCCTTGTTGAATTCGATCGGCCTGACGGGAGAGATTGGTGGTGTGTTTGAGCTTTCAAATAGAGGGAGCACACACAACGGGGAGGATGGAATGAGGGTGGGATAGGTGAGAACGATTTGGAGGGGTGCAGGACGGGAAGGATTAGTGCATCGGAAACTGCATCGCGAATCGGGAATGACGTGTTGTTCGTTGCTCCGTTGGAGCTGTTTGACGTCCGTGTTGAAAGTTGGGTGATCGGGGTGGATGAGAAGGGGTGGATGGTGCGGCTGTTTTCAAGATAACGTCAATGCAACGTGTACATCCTGGAACTTCAAGGATGAGATTTTCGTTGATGGAGTTACAATGATCAGGGATGTGTTGACGTTTGAGATTTCAAGTGGAGGGAGTAAGGGTAGTGATGATTTTGAAGGGTGAAAGGATGTCTATCGTGTTTATAATATGAACACTTTATTTCATTCAAAGTAACTTATCAAAGTGTCATCCTTCCAGCTTCCAATTGACTATCAAAGTGAGTAAATTAACAATAACAACAATTCAGTGTAATAAAACATCACAATCCATAAACAGCTGGTGCATCTAGGACACTCTTAATTCACGATTAAAAGAAAAAAAAAATTATCCATTCAAAATATCAATCCACTTTGTCAAACATCTTCAAAGTCATAACAAGTAGACAATGGATAAAGAAGAAGCAGCGTTTAAATCGCAAGAAGAAATAGCAACCCTGTGAGTTGCACAGTGGCGAGCCGATTAGAGGAGGGAAACGTGAGTGTAAGGTGTTGAAAAAAGAGAAAAAACGTCGAGCATCGATCTCATCCCCGGTGCAGCTACCATGACGCGGCTCCTCGTCGGCTACACCGTCGTCGTATCCACTCTCGAATCGACGTCTGGCGCGAGCCTCGAGACGCGATCGACGAGACTACCCTCGGTGACGTGCCGTTAGTCGTTGGTCCTCTCTGCGCATCCACAAGCTCGATCGCGGGATAGAACCACCCCCGAGGACAACGATGACGACGGAAAGGACGAGGATTACGTCGTCGACGGGGACGACGATGACGCCACGCACGACGGAACTGCAAACACTGGGTCTTCCCGACGGAATGCAGGAGGGCGATCGAACGCCTTCCGATGCACCCTCCTCTTACGTGGTCTTCCCACGTAAACTCGCCAGTGCGACGCGCACGATAAGGCAGTGAAGGGAGACAGGAAAGAGGTGATTCAGAAGAGAAAGAAGAAAGGTGAAAGAATAAGAAAAGGTCCAATTTCCTGATCGTTCCACTCGCGAGGGACACTGCGAGAGAAGAGTGTCGACGAGAAAGAAAGGAATAGTTTACCTGTGTTTACATGTCGTCGACGGACCAGGTGTCAGCTGACGTGATCGATAATAGGAGAGGAAAATCAAGATCGATAGAGATAAATTGTTTTAAGGGATAAGAGCTGATCATTGCTGCAGAAATGGACTGCTGTAATTACGTCGAGGCTTACGCGGGAGGCGGTCACTTTTATCAGCAGCAACAGCCGCATTACTTTTGTTATGATAACGCGAATGCTGGCTACGTTGGGTACGAGGCTGCACCGATCTCTAATTCTATTGAGGCTACGGCAAGATACAATGGAGCTATGCCGCCTGCGTATCCGACAGGTATAGATATTTGGGGATTTTAAACTTTGGACGACGGGGGTGCGACTTTTGAACAGCTGGCGCGGTTACTGAGTTTCGATATAGGCATGAGCGTTGCCAACTTAAGTTGGTTTTGTTTTATGATTAATTTTGGAAAGATTTTAGCGGTCTTTGGGTTATTGGTGGACTTTTTATGAATATTGGAAATTTATTGGTCAGAAGATGTTTGGTAAAGTGTTGTAACGCGAATTGTTTTGTTAGAATTCTGTTGTTATTTATGGAAAGTGAAGTGCAAGGGGGTTGGAATTATTAAGTGTTTGAATTTAGTTGAGATAGTTTTATTTGGTTTTTAGTATTTTTCCTGGATTGACTTCTGTTTTGTGGTATTATTTATGATTGGATATTTGAAGACGTAAATAATTTTATAAAAGCTAATACAAGTAGCCGAAATAGTGAATTTTTTGTTAGAATCAGTTTGATGGGTTACTTTATCGATGCTTTGTTTAATGCATTTATCAATTGTCATCGATTAATTCGCCAAAATGTACAAATACTTCCTAATTGTGTTTAATGAAAACATTCCAATCACATAGGAATGTAAATCATCGGATAAACTAATGTCATATGCAGAATTAATCACATATCGTCATATCAACCCTTAACAGTTATGCTTATTTTGTAATACAGCGAACAAATTTCCAATGAATATGTTACTTAAAATGGTCAGTTATTAAAAATCTTTGCGTTAAAATTTAAAAAAACGCTCCAAATCTATTGTTACTATATTACATAAATATAAATAATATTACTTCGTTAGGAAACAACTTAAATAAATTATTTTTTCAATTGAACTTTCAAAATGGTCATTTGGGTTCATTCATTACGATACAAGTTTGAATCTTAAGATGACTGAAGTAAAATAATTCATCAATAATTCAACACTTCAAATATTACATATAAATTGATCTCAAAACATCTCCAATACCACTGACATATTAATCGTTAATCCAAAAATTCATACAAAATAAGCAACAAACTAAACTTCAACCCTCGCAACATAATTATCCCCCACTTCTTCCGCAATCAATTTAACTTCCACACTTCCAATACCTCACCTTACATTTTCAAAAATTGCACCCTTTCCACTTAAACAATCACCGATTTCTTCCCCTAACAAAATCAAATCTCACGTCACTCTCTACTCACCACCCCAAAAACTACAAATTCAAACATTCACAATTCCTCACAAATCTCATCCCAATTTTCTCCACCCTCTCTAAAAATCCTCACGATATAAAAACCACCCAAAAATTCACATCCCCTAACACCAGCCTGCTCCACAGATTATGTGTACAACCCAAAAGAAGCGAGGCTGCGTAAAGCAATGCGCGAGCAGAACCGCGAGCTCTCGAGGCGATCGATCCTCCAAAGTGCGATCGCCCGAGCAGGTGGAATCGGTGGTCCATCCGGTGGCGTTGGTTTTCTGGATCATCAACGTCGTTTCGGCTGCGTATCCACGACAAGTATGCCAATGAATTCAGCCATAGAAACGGATCGAGTAGCTGAGCCTTGGTTTCAATCGGCTCATCGACCGAAACCGATTCACTCACCCCGGATGGCCGAATGGTATGGCAACCGTTTCGGTGATCCTATCGAGAGGCTGCAGGCTATGGGAATGATACATCAACGCAGTGGCATCGACAAGTGCAAGGAAACGATGAGGAACCAAGTTCCGACAAATCCTGCAACCGGAGCCACGGCTAACGAGTGCACAGGGAGTTTCGCCGGCGGCGGGTATTCCCCCGATTTCAGCGTCAATCGCGAGAGGGAAATGCGCCGGCAGGAAAACGAGTATGCTGAGTTCACCGAGGGACAGAAATGGCATCCTTATCAAGTAATTGAAGGGTGATAGTGTAGCGGTTGATTTTAGCGAGGGGATTAACGATTGAAATTTTCATTTCGGTTTGAATGATTTGTTTTTCTTGAACTTTTTAGTTGAATGAGCCAATGTTGATGGTTCTAAGGGTTATTGGGTGGGGATACGCATATGGGATGGTGTGTGCAAGTTGTATTAATTTTATTGTAGCGATGGTGGTGAAGGAGTTTTTGATTTGGAAATGACACCCTTATTAAATAATGGCAAGGTGATAGGGTAACGGTTGATTTTGCCGGGAGGATTAACAATTGAAATTTTTAGTTGGGTTTGAATGTTTTTTTTTTTGAAATTTATAGTTGAATGAACTAATGTTGATGGTTCTAAGGGTTATTGGGTGGGGAAACGCATATGGAATGGTGTGTGCAAGTTGTTTTAATTTTATTGTAGCGATGGTGGTGATGTTGGAGTTTTTTATTTGGAAATGACACCCTTATTAAATAATTGCAAGGTGATAGGGTAACGGTTGGTTTTGCCGGGGGGATTAACGATTGAAATTTTTAGTTGGGTTTGAATGATTTGTTTTTGTTGAAATTTATAGTTGAATGAGCTAATGTTGATGGTTCTAAGGGTTATTGGGTGGGGAAACGCATATGGGTTGGTGTGTGCAAGTTGTTTTAATGTTATTGTAGCGATGGTGGTGATGGAGTTTTTGATTTGGAAATGACACCCTTATTAAATAATTGCAAGGTGATAGGGTAACGGTTGGTTTTGCCGGGGGGATTAAAGATTGAAATTTTTAGTTGGGTTTGAATGATTTGTTTTTGTTGAAATTTATAGTTGAATGAACTAATGTTGATGGTTCTAAGGGTTATTGGGTGGGGAAACGCATATGGGTTGGTGTGTGCAAGTTGTTTTAATTTTATTGTAGCGATGGTGGTGATGGAGTTTTTGATTTGAAAATGACACTCTTTTTAAATAATTGCAAGATGATAGGGTAACGGTTGATTTTGGCGAGGGGATTAACGATTGAAATTTTTAGATGGGTTTGAATGATTTATTTTGAAGTTGACTGACCTTTTTATTTGACTGTTACCATTTTTAATTGTTTACGGTACTGTCGAGATATTGCATGGGGAAACGAGTATGTGTTATATCACTGTTGTAGCGACGGCGATGATGGAATTTTTGATTTGGAAATGGCATTCTGATCGAGCAATTGAACTGTGATGGTTTGGTGGTTGATATTAGAGTATGGGATTGGCAATGGAATTTTTTGGAGGGTTTTGTATTATTTGTATTTGTTGATGATTTTATGTGATTAAGTTAATATTTGTACTGAATGTACACTGGGTGGTGGGGAATGCAATGTTTTGTGTGAGTTGTTTTATCGTTTTAGTGATTGACACGTTTTTTGTTTATTGACTATATTGAAGTAGATTAACTGTTTTGTTATGGTTGACGAACATATCAAACGTGGCAGGTATTGAAATATTGAAGGTTTACGTTTCCGGTGATGTTGAGCTGATCGGCGGACCTTTTCGCTTTTGCGAAATTTAATTAGAAGTTTCAGAATGAAAGGAAATAATGAAATTGTGTTTCACCCATGGAATTGTTATATTTTAGTCCATGATGGGTTGTATTGCCGTTCTTTTGTTTTCAATAAAAAGAAATTGCTAACTGAGATTTTTTCCATTGTTATTTGTACCAAAATGAACTTTCAATTTTTTTTTCTTACATAAATAAGGGATGATAAAACAATATTAATATAGAATCATGTTTAGCGCTATTGATGACGAGTTTCTTATGCGTTATAATTTGCAGCAATTCGTAAAATACTTATTTATGATTCAAACATTTGAATCTTATCAAGTTCCCGAGTATATTGCCATTTATTTACCTATTCCATAAGAACTGCTTATCAATAATTATCTTAATACTATAAAAAGCAATGCTTTAACATTACGTTATTTAAATGCAACAAACATGGACAATGAAAATCTGTCAGCAATTTCTAAAAAGAATAATAATACCCTAACGTGATTATGACTTTATTAAAATATCTGAAGTAATACGTAATTTTTCTTTAATTGACCGTAAAGAATGGATCGAGTCCTCATCAACATCCAAGGACGCCTCATCCCCAAATGGGTGGCATCCTTCATCCGAACGTCCAAAATACAAATTCACACGGACTTGGACATGGATCATGGGGCCAATTTTGCCACGGAATGTTGCCACGTGAGTTGTCTAAATAAAAATGTAAAAAAATAGGGGGGAGGAGAGGCTACAGTGATTTTAGGATCAAAACTTTGCATTATCAAGCAATGATCTCAAGTTGAATTCCCACGGTTCCTAATTTACTTTAAAAAATGAAAAACTATCTAAAATTGTCAATTCCTTCACATCGGATAGTGAACGTATTTTTCTATGTCATAAGAGTTTCAGAAGTTTCTTTTCAGTTTTGCAGTAATATGTTTGCGAGTGCAACTAGGGGCAGATTTATATCAATTCCTTATTTTTGCGAATCTCGAACTTTCGTAGTGGCAGTATATGAATAAATATCAAAGTTTTCTCCGTTTTTTTTTTCACGAACGTTGTTTCATATGTTCATAAAATCAAAGCTATTTATGGATATTATTTTAAAACTACAAGAGTGAGTGCGAATCGCAGCCTTTCCCTTCTTACCCACCATGGCCCCTAATGAAATAGTGAAATATTACAAGAACAATAAACATAGAATTTAATGTTAATCTTGCAGACGTCCCAAACATGACACGAAACGTAGGGATTCGTGGACCACGTCACGCTGTTTTTGTCCGAGATCGTCTACCCAACAGACACTGTGGATTTCCTGAAGAGAACTCACGATTAACATACACTCCGACCAAACTTGACATGGACAATGTACGATCATCGTACCCACCAGCTGAGCATCAGGTTTCTCTCCTTTATTTTAATATTTTTCGAATCTGAAAAAAATAATCGGATAATAACGAGTTGGAATGGTATTGAGACACTTTGTTTCGAGTTTCCTTCGTTGAGTTTAATTCTCAAGTCCCAAACATTTGAAAAATCCTAGGATAAAGATACAGAATACACTCCTTACATGTAAAATACATGTGACTTTTTGATAAAATATATATTTTGAATCCCACAAAATTATTTTACGTATATTTATCTGAAATGTTTCTTTTATAATTTAGGAAATAATTATAAATCGAACAAATTCAGAATGCTGATTTCTTTCGATTCCTTTTTAATGGTTATACATCGCAAAACAAATTGACGTTTCGCTTCGAATACGACATTTTTTTCCCGCAAACTGTAAAACACGCTAATAATTTCATAATCTCACATCGCCAGATTCTAATTAAGAACGTTAAATCATCTGCTGGCATTCGCGCTCGAAGGTGTTAAGAAATGCTATAACGATGAAAAAAAAAAATGTTGTTGCAGATGCCAAGGTTAATGGAGTCATCGGTGGATTCCGCTATGGAATCCGCGTCTACGCCGAGACCTCATCGCGAAGAGGATGGAGGAAGGACACCCGGATGGGAAACGAACACCATCAACAATGGAATGTCTTTGGAAACTCTTGTGCCCACATCTACGGTAAAGTATCTACAAAATGTTTCTCCTATTTCTTAATGAATCGTTCCAAGTAAGAATAGTAGTCTGCCGCTTTATCTTTTTTCAAAAAAGTTCATTTTTTGACGTATAGAATGATTTAGAATGTCAATTACGAGTTTATATTTATATTGGAGAACAGTATTTGTAGAAAAAGATTCAGATGTCGAAGAATAATCGATAGGAATCTGTTGTACTTTTTGTTATCAGTAGATACTTTGGCCTAAGGAAGTATGCTTTTAACCCTTTCGCTTACAATATCGTGGTAGATGCAATACGTATCAGACACGTGGTAGGTCAATCAGGCAAAATGTAAAGAACACTTTCAGACACATCGTATGACGATATGGGCAACGTTATAATTTTTTTGGTCGTATTTATTATTTATTCAAGATAATACATCTTGAGTAACATCTTCAAGTCACTTCATTTTCAATGTCAAATCTTCTTCTTCACCGTAGAAGTGTTGGTACGTACGAATAGCAAATAATAATCACACCTCCCTCAAACCATAAACCCAATATTGAGAAACGAATCAAACAGACAGGAAGCTAAAAACCATCTAATTCTAAAAAAAACGAACCTTCTACAAAACTCTAAACCAGATACCAAGAATTCAACCCACAAAAGCCTCTACAACCCCTAGGCAGGAAACGCAGAGAAAGCTCAAAAGATTCGTCCAATTCTAAAGAAATCAAACTTGCACAAACTCTAATCCAAATACTAAGGAACCAGAAAAAGTTTTTTAACCGCCTCTCAACAGGAACAGTTAGAAATTTCAAAATATCCTTCCGTCTCCAGAAACCGACCTCTTAGAAACTCTTAACTCAGCACTACGGATCAAACCAACAAAAGTTCCGATCTCACAGCAGAAATACAAAAACCTCCAAACATCCATCCAACTCTGAAGAAACCAAGTTCCCACAAACCCTAAACATGATACCAAAGAACCAAATAAAAAAAGGTCTCGACCTTTGCTCAGCAAGAACTATGTTGAAAATTCAAAATATCCTTCCACCTCTAGAAACCAACTTATTAGAAACCCTACGGATCACTAGGAATTAAACCAACAAAAGTTCCAGTCTCGCCACAATAGCAAACAAACAAAAACTTCCAAACATTCATCCAACTTTGAAGAAACCAAGTTCCCACAAACCCTAAACCAGATACCAAGGAACCAAATAAAAAAAGGTTTCGACCTTTACTCAGCAAGAACTATGTTGAAAATTCAAAATATCCTTTCACCTCTAGAAACCAACTTATTAGAAACCCTATGGATCACTAGAAATCAAACCAACAAAAGTTCCGACCTCACCACAATAGCAAACATACAAAAACCTCAAAAAGTCCATCCAACTCCAAAAAAACCAAGTTCCCACAAACCCAAAATCAGATACCAAGGAACCAAATAAAAAAAGGTTTCAACCTTTACTCATTGTCAGCAAGAACTATGTTGAAAATTCAAAATATCGTTCCACCTCTAGAAACCAACTTATTAGAAATCCTACAGATCACTACGAATCAAACCTACAAAAGTTCCGACCTCCCCACAATAGCAAACATACAAAAACCTCCAAACATTCATCCAACTCCAAAAAAACCAAACTCCCATAAACTCTAAACCAGATACCAAGGATCCAAACAACAAAAAGCCCAACCGACCTGCAACGACAAAACAACATCAAACACGAGACATTATCGTCCAATCAAATACTTTCCAGCATCAAGAAACTACAATAGCCCGTGAGAAAGATCGCGAATCCCGCCGTTCCTCGGAGAAGTTTGAGCCAAAGAAAAAGTCCATCAGCAAACAACCATTGCCAGGCTTCCACCAAGCGTTTGGCTCCACGGAGATCGGCAGGTTCTCCAGGTCGGAGTTCTTCGTGAACATGGTGGGTGAAAGCAGCACCGGAAGTGTGGAGGTCACCGACCCGGAAAGCAGCGACGTAAGTACGGATCGTATGTCGGAGACACCCGGAGCAACGGGTGCAGCTGGTGCAGCTGCAGTTGCTGTTGTAACTAGCTCCTCGACATCCTCGAGGAACTTCGAGGCAGAGGTCGAGGAGGCAGGATTTGACGATTCGAACGGCGAACTTGTCGGATCGACGTCGATCGACGCGTACTGTGGACAACCGTCTACTCCACGTTGGCACAGTCCTCACGTAGGCGCCATAGGTAGCGAAATTTAAGCGGATCTTTAACCCCTTCGTGGGCTAACGTGTTTCTCGAACTTTGGGATCTAGTCAGTTGACCGGGATTTTGAACATTTTTGTTGAGCTTTTGAGGAATTTTGTAGCGGTTGTTGGTCGATTGTTTTTAAGTTCGACACAGTTTGAGAAGGTTTGGAGGCTTGGGTTTGGGTGTGACTTAGAATTTGTGCTGCGTTGAGATGTAGTACGTGTAAGTTTCTATAGTAATTAACACTAGAACGACCAAGCAAGTCAAAATGAATTGTTCACATTTTTTTCCAAAAATGCCCTAAGTATATAGGAGAGTCCTAGACTAGAAATCCTAAGTTGATCTTATGAAACACAGATTACCAAACCGATCATATTTTCCAACCCTTGATTCCTCTTCTCCCAAAGTTCTTATTTTAATACTTAAATGTAATAAATTTAACCGTGGTCGTTCTAGTGTTAAAAACCTGCTGGTTTCTTTTTATATTTTATCAGTTATCCCTTTTGTTCCAAGCGCCGCATAAATACGGTATCCATTCGAGCAACTATGGGTACGAGTGCCGCATATATGCAGCATTCACGCGACGACGTATGGATCCGTGCGCCGCATATATGCGGCATCCAAATGATATGTATACAAGTACCATTTGTATTTAATGACATTTTTTGTTGATCTTATTGACATATTGGCCTACTAATTTCTTAAAGCTGCTCCTTGTTGAAAGGACATCAAAACAAAATATACAATAAACTGCAAATATCAAAATAATTTGTATTTTAATAATTTTCTAAGTCTTTCCATGTTAAAAATGTAAATATATTTATTACATTACAACAATGATTGTTTTGTTCAGCACAGTTGTTATTTAAGACTTAGAAAAACGTATATACAGAAACCATCCGCACTGTCCATATTTCTCGCGCAGTTTCCGTTCAGTGACGGTACGAAAGAGTTAAGTTTTTTTTTGTTTTTTTTTTATTATCATCTATTTTCACCTTTACAATTTGTCCGTGGACATTTGGTAAATTTTTATAACATTTAAATATCACGTGGGTAACAATCTCCAGTGAGTTGCTACCAGAGTTAAGTGAAATTTATTTTGTAGACTTTGTGTCTTCGAGTATTTACTTTGACATGATGGTGGTAGCAGCAACAGGTACCAGAGGATATTTAGGTGAAGGTACAAAGTCAACGTGAAAATCTAAAATTGCAATTATCCTCTTCCATTGTTTATTTCTCTTACAATCGATCAATCGTCGCAATAAAATTCGTTTTTCTCTTCCAATCGTTCGTTACTTCAGCAACGATACCCGGCAACGTGAAGCTGTGCGAAAAGTTCGCGGGTGAAAGTTCGAAAAACGCAGAACCATGGGTTATTGGACGGTTCAGTTTGAATTTACTGTTGCCTCCATGGGAACAAAGATTCTCAGAGACATCGCGACGTGAAAACAAAGAGGAGGAGGGCCGAAGGATTTGCACTCGTCCTCCGTTGTATGTCTATATGTGTGTATGTAGAACTTTAGAAAGTTTCGCGAGAAACGAGAAACTCCAGTACGTTATGATCATAACCGAAACATTGTGCGTTCTTACAAATAATATTTTCTATGCGGTTTTCACTTACGATGATTTACAGACGGGGAAGAAATACGTGGTGGAATCGTAATTTTCTGATTTTCGTTCTACCGAGAAGGTGATGGAAATGTTTCGATGCATTTATCAATTGCGTGAGGTTTTTTTATACTTTGCGAGTACTCCGTTAATTTGTATAGAGATATTAGAAGTGTATAGCCCGCGGAAGGGGTTTGCGATTCGTCGCGGACGCGAATTTACGTCCACTTTTTTTTTTAAAGTAAAATACTTGAATTATTTCCTCCGTCGTTCAGCGGATCTGGGATTGTCCCGTTTGTTGGAGATTAAGAAGGTGCCATCGATTGATAATCGATTGATAATATTAGCATTGATTTTATCCTTGGAACAATAAGGTGGAATATAATTTGTAAAATTCAGGACGTTTTTTATGGGAAGAGAAAAAAATAATTTAAATCCTCTATAACTGTTTGGCTTTGAAACAATATACCATATATAATTTTAATATGATCATTTTTAACTTCATGAAATATTACATCTTTGTTTTCAAATTTCACAAATATATTTCATGACGTAATAGTTCTAATTGTAAGTAAAATTGAACAATTATTTAAATAGTACAACCACTGGTTTTTTATCTATTATATTTAAATATCCATTTATGAGAAAATGGAATCAAGAACTAAAAAAATATACTAATTGAGTAATTTGTGCTTTATAACATAGACGTGGACTATTTACTGTACTGTTTCTTTGTAAATCTGGAGCTAACGTATTCTCAGCCTAAGATTTGGAAAAAAAGAGTACCTAAACATGCTGCATAAATCAAAAAAATATCTATAACTCAAGATCGCAGGTTTCTCCTATTCAAATGAATGCAAATATAGAAAATTCAGCATAAACTTAGCTTAGTCACAGATTCGAAATCATAAGAACACCTTTCCCGTCACAAATGCTTATTTACCCGTGGTGTTTATAATATCAGAACACCAAAGTCACATTTATAGAGGATTGATTAACTGTTTTCTTAAAATGTTGCAGAGAAATTTATAATATAAATCGAGCTACATATATAACTAAATTTTTCTTATCCTTTTCTTAAAGTCCTTGTCGCAAATACAAAAAGCTCAAGTACTGTTTCTTTTGAAGTGGCACGTCCATATAAAACGAGGAATTCACCAATTCGCTGCGAACGATCGGAGACCGGAAATGACGTACGAAACGTCCCGACAAACCAGCCATGTTCGTCGATATTGTGCCTTTTAAAGTGACCGCAGAGATATCGAGGGTTTTCAAGTTTGTTCGGTCCAGCCAAGAAATCAAAAGCACGATATTCGCGCGTCTCGTACGTCAAAAGTAGGATTGGACAACCCGAATGCAATTTTTTTTACAATCACTCCAAATAATTATTGTCTTCTTTTTATGAGAGACAAAAATAATTCACATTCGGTTATTTATTTCTAACGCAACTGACGATCTAATGACACAATATAAAATAGTTGTTTTCAAAATATATGCAGCTTTTTTGTTGATTGATGAATAAAACTGGAAATTTGGAAATTGTTGACACTAGATCTACGGCCGCTAAATTTAGTAGGTCTAAATATATTAAATAAGTAATATGATCAGTTAAATAATTTATATATTATCAAAAATACGTGAAATATTTACTATACTACTTCTCTATTAATTTGAAAGGAATTTAAAAAAAATGTAGGAAGCCGTCAATTCGTTTACCGCCATAGATCTAGTCTTAAATACACTATTCGTCAATATAAGTGCAACAGCTTAAAAACAAAGTAGAAATTCTGAAGTTCAATTACATTTTTCAAGGTAATGAAAGAGAATGAGTATGACGATTAAAAATACGTTTAAGTTTCATTATTTTGAACGAAATTTTAGTTATCTCCGTTGGCCCACACAATAGATTTAATTTAAAAATTTTTCAATCGTTCGAAAGTGACATTTATATTCGTCAAAGATCGTGCAATCAATCCATCAACACAAAATCGAATAACACTACTATACGAAGCCAATAAAACAGATGCAAGTTTCAATCGATAAAATTTCAAATTTACTTGAAATCGTGCTAAAACGGTAATTGGTACGAGGAGACTTAAAAAAAATTGCCTAGGGTTGTTCAGATCTAGCCAAAAAAAGTATAATCAAAATGTGCCGACGATCGGCGCCTTCCATCAACGTTGTTAGATATCGTTCGACGATATACGAGATGTGTATGTCGACGACTGATTATATAAATATATTAAATATATATATATTATATATATATTGAACTCGTATAATGAAGAAACGAAAAGACGCGACGAAGAGTATATATAAATTATTTAGTAGACCATTTAGGCGACACGTACTGCCGCGCGGAGAAACGTTTAAATAAAAGTGAACGTAAGTAAACATCGCGAACTTAGGAAGTCGAGAATGCCGATGATTGGGCGCCCTTCTGCTCCCTGATGATGTTCGCCGAGAGGGTGTGCACGGTACCTCGTATTCAGAACTCGTTTTTCCACGATATACCAATTGTATTATAATGTAGACAATTTTTAACGAGTATTCGATCTTCGGTGTATTGATGTACTGATATTAGAAGACGATCTATTTGAGAATTATAAATTTTCTTTGGATTAATTGGGTGACAGTTGAAATATCTAAAAATTGAGAAGAATGATTGTTATCTACTAGAGAATTATGTTTTTTCTTTTTCGTTAGCTTGATTGACTGAAATGTTTGATGAGTATTCAGTCTTTGAGCAATTGATGTTAGGAGACGATATATTTGTGAATTATATCTCTTCTTTGAATTATTTGAATTAATTGAGTTGAAATATTTGGAAAACAGGAAGAAGGATTATGAACTATTAGAGAACTGTGTTTATTTCTTCTTATACTTTAATTGAGTATAATGTTTGATGAGTATTCAGTCTTTGGTAAATTATATCTTTTCCTTGAATTAATTGGGTGATGGGAGAAGAATGATTATGATCTGTCAGAGAACTATGTTGTTTTTTATTATAGTTTCATTAAGTGAAATATTTGGCGAGTAATCAGTCTTTGTGGAATTGGTGTTAGAAAGCGATAAATTTGAGAATTATTATTTTTCGTTTTAGCTTGAATTAATTGGGTGACGGTTGAAATATATGGAAATTAGTAAATTTAATAATGATCGATTTGAAAGTTATCCCTCTTACTGCCTCCTTTTTAATTTTATTGACGGTTGGAACATTTGGAAGTTAGTAACTTTAGTCATGGTCAAATTAGGAACTTTAGATTTTATTTACATCGGACAATATGAAAATAATTTTATTTGCTTTCCGATTTGGTCTAAGGGAAATTTGAACCGTTGTGTCAATACACCGAAGAACAATATTATTTTGGACCACTCAAAGACTTAAGGTAAATTATTAAACTGTAATCCAATAAGTTGAGTGATCGAAATTATGGAATGAGTTGTCCTAGATTTCAAAAAGGTCAATGATTAACAAGAATATGTCCATGACCTTAGAAAGTGCTCCAGGGCCACGTATCCTATAATAATTTATAGTATTTTACAAACCTCTGTCATAAAGAAAGAAATTTTATCGAAGAATTTCTACTATTCGAGAATTTTCATCTTGAAATTATGGCTAATCAAATTCAAATAAAATATTCAAAATAGTCAAAATGTTAATCTTATGAGAAATTGACGAATCCGTTCTTTACTTTAAATTGTTTTTGCATTGGTTAATATCTGCATCATGACCAGTGACTTTTAATAAAAAAAAGATGGGAACATATTCTATTAAATCTTAAGGAATTTTTTATTATTGAAACTGTTATATACAAAATATAAGATTGTTATCATTTTATATCTTGTCAGGGTTCTGTTCCAGTTTTTTACTTTCTGTCTTTATATTTTTTTATATCGTTATGTCTTTGTATAGGCTAACTTTTGGACAGCGAAGGATAAACACTCTCTACAACATTTCTTAAACATTAGTAACAAAAAAAAAGAAAAACAATTCGTAAAAGTATAGTCACTTTATAAGATATTGAAATGACCTTAACTTTTTATATCGCACAAAAACTTTTCCCAAAATTTTGATCAATACATTTTAAATAACCAATAATATATATTTCATTTTTAAAATTTTCTACTTTTAATTTCCGAGCCAGCACTGTTGAGTTCCAAATAATTATTTCTCCTCTTAAATTTCAAAATGTCAATAATTAATTCCAATTACTAAAATTCAGCGAAATTTTCAAAAAAGTTAAATCACACATAAAAAAAATATATCAATGTACCACGAAATAGAAAAATATCCAATAAATATTTGATGACGGAAAGAATTTGCTCGAAAACTTGAACCACCGAAGTACTTTACTCATTGACATTTAATCGAGTTCTGAATCTCGTGCCGGCATTCGTAACTCACGTTGATCGATCATTCAATCGATTCGAGATTAATTCGTGCCGGCTACCCTGTACCTATGATGGGACCAAATTTCAAAGAAAATTAATAAAACTTTTATTTCACGTTCACCGTCGCGCTTACGTCCCACGTATTGTCGCGCAATGTCATCCCTCACTCTGTTCGCTCGATTTCTCCAAATTCGAAATGGCAATTCTAAAAATCGAAATTTGAAACGTTCCTTCTTTAATCCCCTCATGTATGTTTTCTATAAATTTGATAAGCTACTTAATCATTAAGATTTCCTTTCATATTTATTGGTTCGGTGTTTTTTAACCTTTTTAATTAGTAGTCGCAATACTTAAAGAAATATTTCCATTATATATCATCTTTTCGACTGAATTTTCCGAACGTTGTAACATAATTTTGTTAAAGCAATGCTCTATCGAAGAAAATTAAAATTCCGTGAAATTCTCATGGCAGCCAACGTATTAATTATTTTCTAATTCAGTTACTAATTATCCTAATATGTCATTCACTTTTCTGCTAGAAGTCATTCACTATTATTCCACTTTTAACACGTTGAATGCCACCGGTATTTCACTTATTTCATCATTTCTACTGAAGTGAAATTTTTCTCCTAACCCCTTGCCCTACAATGACGAGTGATACTCTTGATGCGATAAATCGGAGAGGAAATTTAAAAATTATCCAATACTTATCAAATTGAAAATGTTAATGAAATTCGTCACAATGATACTGTTTCTACAATGTTAATAATACGATATATCGAGAATCACTGAGCAATTTCTATTTCAGTAATTAAATTCTAAACTGTAGCGAAGACAGTCACAAAACACATCGAAATTCAAGGGGTTAAAATCACATCTTTAAAGCAAAAACTTTAGAGACACTGATAGATAAATATTCAACAGACCTTTATCTTTTTAACGCCAATAATGAAATATTTAACACTAGAACTACCGTCGTTAAATCTATTATATTTTAATATATAAAATAAGTCACTTAAAAAGACAGGAATCAGTAAGCAGTAAAGCTTACCGATTCGGTGATTTCCGTTTTTTGAAATAGATGTGGAATATTTATTCTACGACTCTCGTATAAACTTGGAGAATTTTTGGAAAAAAATTGTGTACCAGTCATTCTCACTGGTTCGGTAGTTCTAGTGTTAATATATCTGAAAATTCATAAACATTGCAATTTAAATATTACATAAAAATAACTAAATTCAATAGCACCGGTCACTGATGACCCCCATGACAGTCAACATATTAAAAATAATACTTACTAAAAATTCAAAGTTATTGCTAAAATTGTTTAACAATTAAAATTACATTCTTCAAATCATTTTCTTTACAGCATAAAAGATTAATTATATATTTAATTACAACGAACACGATTGCGGTCAATTTAATGAAGCGATTCGTGGAAGAGGGGATTAAAAAGTCATGTGAAAGTAAATAACTATAATATAATAGAAAGAACGTGACACTTTTCGGTGCCGTAACGAGCCGAGAATTCGAACGAGTGAGGTGCAATTCCGTTCGATTATAAGGCAAAAAGCTACTTTCGCTTCCCGCGAGAAGAATCGCGTAATATTTACGTATGTCGTCGAAATTATCCCGCAAAATTTTGAATGTCGAAACGGAACGTAAAACGAAATCGAATGTCTCGAATGGCGACGTTCGTTCAGCTGGACTCACGAGATCTCGTGAAAGGATAATGAAATAGGGAAGATTTGTAAATGCTGTGATTTGTTTTCAACTTAAAGTAGTAGATATAGAAAGCCACCGAAGAGACACTGAAACGTTGAATTATCGTCGCGACGTCGAGAAACGAGTTGTGATATCTTGCGCGAGAGATTTTAACGAAGTAATTACCAAGTAATTAGATAGTTGGATGGGACAATTAATTGTTCGTCCTTTTAAGCTTCGGATCGTTGAGCTAACTGGATAATTTATGGGGTCCGGTTTCAGCGTGTGTGTCAAATTTTACCAATTTAATCCTTCCTACATGAGTGTCGACTATAGTTGGTAGAAATTCAAGCGTTCATCATGTGCAAACAACTATAATCGAGTTTTACTGAAATCAACTCGGTTTATTTCGATTGAATAAGTTCAGATTCCATCGACGACATTTATTCTTCATATTTGTAATAGGGAAAGAATTATTTTGGAGATTTGATACCTTTTATTGTAATGGAAGTACAGTTTGACCACGGTAACTTGGACGGTTAATTTTATTTATTGTAATTATTGTTATCTAAAGGCTGGATTCTTCCTTATTCTCTTTTTGCTTTTATGAACATACAAATTTGCAAAATTATGAAATGGCTTATTTAAGTTCGAATGCTTTGATTGATTCAATCCTACGTCTTTTTTATAAATATTTTTGCCTCAACTTTGAGAAGTAGAGAAGCTTTATTCGCTTTTAACTACTCTTCAGTTATATTTAAGAATTGTTGTGCAACAAAAATGTTATTTATAATATACAATTCTTTTTTCTTCATTACTTTCTGGTTCAATATGTCTTCCATGTCGTCGTATAAGTACTTCTATTGCAATAAAAGTGTTCTAGTTAAATTACTGCTGTGACTCACTAGAGCGAATGGTATATTTGTTACAACGAATATCATCCGTATTAAAATATTAACACACGCTTATGGACAGATTTTAAATTCTTCGAAACGAGTTTTTGTAATTCAATGAAAGATTAAATTGGTATTTTATTAATTCTATCGAAATAAGATGAAAATATTTTCAGAGTTAATTTCCATTCTGACAAATGAAGAGAAGCAAGTTATCATATTGGTTATTCTGAAAAACTTGATTTATTATTCCTATTTGTGACAAATACTAATGACATGTCAATGTAATTATTATTTCAGTTGCAATTACGGAATGTTAACAGATGAAATTAACTCTGAAACAACGAGAGAACAATGATGTTATATTTGCATAAATGATTTTCAAATGAAAATGAAAATTAGCAAATGAGTGAGAAATCAAAGAGAAAATCATGGAGTCCACGGCTCTTTGTTTATATTTACTTTTGTTTATACTATAGTAAGATTTCTTCGGATTTACAAAGATGATGTCGTTATAATTAGGATAATTATAAAGAAGATGAAATCTTTGATGCGAAGCAAGAAAACGATTCCTCAATCTAAGATCGAAATGTCAGCTCAATAATCTGAAGAATAAAACGCACCAACTGTAAAAATACTGTGAAATTTTGTGGTTAAAATACACTAAGGCGTTCTCTTAAGTCAATAATGTTAATTTAGTTCCCGAATTCAAATCCTCCAACAAAATATGCAAAACCTTCGTAACTTAATTTCTTATTAAATTTATTATTTTAACAAATTCTTATTTCGCAGTAAATTTCTATTGTATATTCACTTAAAATCACCTGTGCTTTTTAACTTACTGAAATTTTTGCCTTTGAGACACAGTTTCAAATAAAAAATGTATTTGTTAAATATTATAAAACTATTCTCAGTCTGGACTAATCTTCCGTTAATTATCTTTTGTTATTTTTTTGCAATTTATACATAACAAATTTTTTAGTCACGCAACAAAAACTCATGAATGAAATATTTACATTTAATAAATAAGATTAAAATATGATAAAATAGCTTTTCGAAAATAAACTGAAAACATTCAAATTAATTTCAGTGAAAAATCGATTTTTTGAGGCAAAGATTACTTAAAAATACTAAATTATTTCGAGTGAAAGTAGCATGACGAAAGTAAAGAGATAGCTATGCGACAAGTAAAGAAAATTCTTTAAAAAGTGAAATTTATGTTAGACTTCTGTTATTTTCTTCAGTCCACGAAAAATTATCTGCCCGTTCCTGCCCTTTTCCCTTTTCCTCCGCCGAGGAGTTGCATTTTTGGGACTTCCGGTGCGATTCATGGTATGACGGAAGATGGAGAATTTTTATCGCGAATTATACCCGATGAATGTTGTTGGTTTGCATCGCAAAGAGGACATGGAATTTCCATAATTCCAGAAAGTGTCATGGTAAGTTTATTCCTTTGATTCTCTTATTTTCCGATTCAAGTGACGTGGTGATTTTGTCTTTGACTTGCAAAGGGTAAGTTTGAATTGATTTTTGTTTCCTTTGTCTTCTGACTTTGCAATTAAACGTTGTATATTTAATTTGTGAACTGCTATAATTTGATTCCCGAGAGACATAAACTTTGATATACAATGCTCTTGATCGAAATTTATTTGCAATTGAGAATGCTATTGTTACAAGTTCATTCCCAGAAGTAACAAACTTTCATTAGTATAACGAATTTTTAAGTGAAATTTATCTGCTATACTTAAAATGCTGTTAATATAACTTCTTTTCTGAATGTCACAAACTTTCTTGTGTTGATAATACTACTGAATGAATGTTATTTGTTACTTAAAATGTCCTTTACTTAATAAAGGACAGAACTGTTAGAATAAGCAGAAACACAAAGTTCAGTACTCCAATACAACGTGTTAAATCCTCTTAACACTAAAACTACCGACGGTAAGTCAATTATATTTAAATGTACTGAATAAGTACTATGGGAACAGAGAAATCAAAATCAATTATAACACAGAACAGAAATATTTAATGCATGGCACCTTTATCAATTTGGAGAATTTTTTGGAAAAATTGGCAACCGGTCATTTTGACCACCTTAGTAGTTTTAGTGTTAATAAAAATTGTTGCCGCTTTATTACAGAAGACATCATATTAAAATTCACGTTAAAAGTGGGAAACCAACATTTTATTCTACTTTTTCAATTTAATTCTTTACATAAAATCACCCCTCCTCGCTTCAACCACCAGCTACGAGACACCCTATATAATTTAAAGATTTCCAATTCAATTTCTAACGATTGTGTGATTATAAATGTACTTATTAATTTGAGACAGAGAGTAATTTTCATTATAAATTCTCCATATCTAATTTTTCACATAAAATCATCCCTCCTCGCTTCAACCACCAGCCACGATGCACCCTATATAATTTGAAGATTTCCAATTCAATTTCTAACGATTGTGTGATTATAAATGTATTTATTAATTTGAGATAGAGAGTAGTTTTCATTATATACTCTCCACATTTAATTTTTCACATAGAATCACCCCTCTTTGCTTCAACCACCAGTTAGAGCCATTCTGTATAAACTGAAGATTTCCATTAAAATTTCTAATGATTGTAGGATTATAAATGTAATAACTAATTTGAGGCAGAGAGTGATTTTCATTATAAATTCTCCATACCTAATTTTTCACATAAAATCACCCCTCCTCGCGTCAACCACCAATCACAGGAATCTCTCCATAAACTGACGATTTCCATTTCAATTTCTAACGATTCTACGATTATAAATGTATTAATTAATTTGAGAAAGAGAGTAATTTTCATTATAAATTCTCCATATCTAATTTTTCACATAGAATCACCCCTCCTCGCTTCAACCACCAATCACAGGAATCTCTGCATAAACTGACGATTTCCAATTTCAATTCTAACGATTGTAAGATTATTAATGTAATAACTATTTTGAGGCAGAGAGTGATTTTCATTATAAATTCTCCATATCTAATTTTTCACATAGAATCACCCCTCCTCGCTTCAATCACCAATCACAGGAATCCCTTCATAAACTGACGATTTCCAATTCAAATTCTAACGATTGTAGGTTTATAAATGTAATAACTATTTCGAGGCAGAGAGTACTTTTTATTATAGATTATCCACATTTAATTTTTCACATAGAATCACCCCTCCGCGCTTCAACCACCAATCACAGGAATCCCTTCATAAACTGACGATTTCCAATTCAAATTCTAACTATTGTAGAATTTGACACAGAGAATAATTGTTATTATAAATTCTCCCTATTTCATCATTATCAACATTGACCATTCCTTCCAACACTGTCAAAAAAATTAACGCAAAGAATAATTTGAAAATCATCCCCCTAAATCTACAGAATAGAGCAGCATTTTTCACTCATCGAGCAAGAAGTCAAGAATGGTATCGTGAAAACGGCAAGATACTTCATCCGTCGGAAGTTGAAGCCCTTCTACATCAAAGGCAAACATGCGAATCGATTGTCAACGAGCATACTGGGCGTAACTACATTATAGTGAGCACGGACAACAATGGAAGTGGAAATGACGTTGATGACGTCGCCGATGATGAATTCAGTGAGGAAGCTCGCAAACGAATGACTCTTGATAGAAGAGACGATAGTTCATCGAAGCTTTCGAACGTGAAATTAAATGGCACTACTATAAAAGAGAGCGAAGAGGTTTGAAAAGGTTTGAAGTGATTTAAAGAGGAGTAGAGAAGTTAGTTGAAACTAGATTGTATAACTTCTGTATATTTGTAGAATGATAGTTACAATGTTTAAGGTAACAGATTATTGTCGAATACAATGTTAATATCTTATGTGGATTTTTAATTGTTACACATGGATGTATCTTGAATCGTTAATTTCATAATTGAACTACAAAGTTCAGTGTGTGTATGTATTATTAAACTTTTGTCAGTCGATGATTTAGACTGTTATGATATAAAGAATATTAAATTTGTTGAAAACTTCAATATTCCTAATTAAATGTTGATTGCAATTCAATATTAATGCAACGTAAAGAAAGTTGTTGTTTTAACGAACATATTAATAATAAGTAAGGTGAATTTTCGCCATGTTTTAGAGCACTGGCTATCGAAACAATTATATTGCCACACTATTCCGTCAAATTTTCTTACATCCAGAAAATTCCAAACCGCGAAACCTACTTTTAAATCCAACCTTGCACACAATCTCTTCCAAGAACAACTTCTGTCTCTCAACTCGAAAAAAAATGACAAGTAAATCCGCAACATTGAGAAAAACTCAACAAACCTACATCCAAGACAAAGCCTCATTCAATTTCTTGGTAATGTTGATGTTCCATAAATCCAGTGAATCAGCAATAAAACAAAAATAAACCGCTTATTGAAACCTACTTGTAAATTCAACCTCAGAAAAAATCTCTCTCAAAAACAACTTCTATCTCTTTCCTCGAAAAGAATTATAACTAAATCCGCTATACTAAGTAAAACGCCACAAGTTTACATCCAAGATGGACAAAAATTTATTTAACTTCTTGGTAATGTTGATATTCCATACGATCCAGTAATCAGCAATAAAACAAATTAGCCACTTGTTAAAACTTACTTATAAATTCAACCTCACAAAAAATTTCTCCCAAAAATTTCCATCTCTCTCATTGAAAAAAAAAATGATAACTAAATCCGCAACACTAATAAAAACCCCATAAACTTACATCCAAGATGGACAAAGATTCAATTTAATTTCTTGGTAATGCTGATTTTCCATACGATCCAGCAGTAAAACAAATTAGCCGTTTCCGGCAACGGCACAAAAAAAGATACGATAAAGTAGAATTTGTAAATAAAGGAACAAAGGAACCTGTCGGTTGCTGACGGTTTATCAAAGCGATCGTAATCGTAGTTTCTTATGGAAGAGCCAACACAGAAAGCGGCGTTCCTCAAACGCGAGAGAACGACGAGGACCTCCCAATCCGTCAGGTGAGCTACCTAACCCAGCAGGTAGCTATAGATTGGTATATCCATGTCGTAAATGACTTACACGACGATAGAAGTTGCATGGGGTTTTTGAGTTGAAAAATTTTATGACTTTTGCCACCGTTGACGCATACGACACGTCGGAGAACCCTCGAGAGGTCTTATCTATAACTACTGTTTCAATTAATTGTTTCTTCATTAGGCTCGCGTGTTCTTTTTTTGTAAAAGGGGTATAGCTCTTGAAAATTACACTTCTGTGCAAGTAGCTATCACATCAACAAGAAAAGGGTGCGGTTTGTCTTGCGTCGAGGGTTGTTTATCTTTTCTTTTTATAGCTAGTTCAACAATTGCAGGACTTTTTGATAGATTACTATTGCAAGTAGTTTTTTGGGTCTTTTTGTAATATTCGTTGTAATTTGTTGCATTGATAAGGTTTGCGGATATTTTGTAAGAGATTATATAATTATTTGCGATTGTCTTTTATATTTAAACTTCCAGTGTTATGAAATACTTATGGATTTGATCTTGCCTGTTAGTTAATTGCTTTTAACGACATGCAATAATTTATTATCGTTTAATTAGGGGTACCAGCTTTTGAGACAAATAAAAAATCTGAATTATTGAAAGCTCCAGATATAAAGTCACCAGAGAAATATAAAGAGAAATATAAATATTAACATCAACACTAGAACTACTGACGTGAAGTTCATCATATTTCAATACATTAACAGGTTAAATGCCACCGATGTTTCCCTTATTTCGTCATTTCTACTGTAGTGAAACTTTTTTTATGAAAATCACATCTTCATAAAACAGAAATTTTAAGGACACTGATTGATCGGTGTTTAGCAGATCTTCATCTTCTTAACGCCAAAATTTAAATATTCAATATGTTAGAAAATTCATAAATATTGCAAATTAAACGTAACATAAAATTTCATTCAATTCAATAGCGCCGGTCAACGATGACCTCCATGGCACTCAACGTGTTAAATAAATGCTGTAGAAAACGCCAAATTGAACGGTGGAATGGATGATTAATTTTGTAATTTATATTTTATATGATGGATGAATAATATTTACTCTATGGCTTTTCTACAAATTTAAAAAGCTTTTAGAAAAAATGAGGAACAAGTCTTTTTGACCACCTTGGTAGTTCTAGTATTAAAAAAAAAAGAGCAAAAGTAGATTCTGCCATCCAAAAACAAATCATTCGAAAACATATAGATATTTAATGTCCTGATATAATAAAAAATACTCCTGACTTCAGTTAAAAGAAATTCTATTGCACAATTAACCCATTTGCATCATATGACAAATTCAAAAATATACCTTTGTTGTCAAATTTCTTCATATTAAGTCTAAGTCTAACAGTTTTTCAAAAAGTGATCTTGTACTTACTTTAATAAATAATTTAGACTGTTCATATGTGTTGCTATTCACTCATAATGTGAATGCATAAATGAGTTTCGACGATAGTGACCAGAAAAAGTGCACGCATATATGCGCTTGTGACGCAAATGGATTAAAAGTAATCAAATAATAGTAAAATCCTATGAGAAGTTTAAACCTACAGGAATCAAAGTCACTGAAAATTGCAAACTTTCACCATTAAAATTGCAAGAAAGATTAAAAGATCTTGAAAAAGAATGAAAATGATGAAAAATTGCTTGAACTTCAAAATCATTCGACTTCCGATGAACACACCAAAGTCCATCCCAACCTCAGAACCGACAATTCAATCAAGATCGTTCCGTTACATTCTCGCGACTTCGCGGCACCGAGATCGCAACTTTTTCCATCCACGAAATTGCTAGCACAAATATCTGACACGAGGAGACCTGGCTGGACGCCGAAACTGTGCTCGATGGCAAACAAGAAACGGTCCTGCTCAAATATCGATGCATCGACCAGTCTCAGACGTAACCTGTTGTTGATTTTTGTCATTTGACACGAAATGGCCTGCGAGTCGCTTCATCCAACTCGGAACGTTTCTCTTGCAGCTGTGATTCTTCGTTGGTCAGGTAAGTGCTTCACCTTGGAGAACAAATTGATGATCGGTTTCGAAGAAGAAAACGTTAAACGATCTGCAATCTTGGAAGGACTCGTGAATAATATACGAATATCTGGTATTTGCCTTTGACCATAAGTACGATTGCATTTTGAAGAAGTCAAAATTAATTTGACTTTCAGAGAAGAAGTTCTTTTTTTGAGTATTTATCATCTTGGCAAGTTGCAGCCTTGAGGTTTGCGAGGATATTTAATGAGAATTGGAGATCATTTTAATTGAGGCCTGTACATTTCTTTCCCATAATAAAGAAAAAGGATATTTCATATGACATATTAACACTAGATTTACGGATATTGATTTACCTATTTTTCTGAAGCGAGCCAATATGAATCATACAAGAAAATTGAAATTTTTTGCAAAGAAAATAGTTCCAAATCAATTGAAATGGAAGATTTATCATTAAAAAATTAAACAACCAATATATTATATATGTAGTAATCAAATTTCGAATGAGTCAAATTGACTCCGTACATCTAGTGTTAACATATTGCGCGGTGGTCCCGCGATAATATGGAATTTAAAATATACGATTGTAGATTTGACTGATCAACATATCTTATATTATCCTAATTTGAAGATAATAATAGACAATGAGAAGAAAGGGAATATTATTTTTTTAAATTTGTGCATTATTCAATGCATTAAATTTGATACTGACTTAGAAAATTTGAGCTAGTATTGAGGCTTTCAGTAGGTGATATTTAATCGGTGGACAATGTGTTAAAAACGTCAATATTCTCTTTCTAAGATGCATTTTATCCTTTTAGGGGGCCCTGTGACTTTAAAGTAACCCAGACACACCTAAGCTTCTATTTTTCAAAGTCGAAAGTTTCAATTTTGCCAAATGTTTTAATTTAGCTCGGGCAAATCATGAAATTCTTAAAATCCAATATTTAAAATTCAGATTTAATCCATTATTTCAAATAGTGTTTTTATCATTTAGTTGTGCTATCGTGAAACTTCTGCCAAGTAGTGAAGGTTCTGCTAAGTAGATAAGACTTGTTGTTAGAGATTTTTTTTAGATAGGACTTAAACAACGGTACGCGCAACACTTTAAATAATTTTAAATAAAATAATTAATTGACCTAGCGCATCATCGTTACGTAGAAGCAACTGTTGAAATAGTAAACTAATTACCTAATAAATAACAATCTGAAGTATGCAAAAAAATTATAAGAACACAGCCATAAGCTCATTTTCTTTCAAGGACTAATTACAACGTATTGATGCAACGACTCCATAAACTGACAATTGAGAATAATTTTGTACTCTCCAAATTTAACAACCTCTTCACCCTCTGTCATTTCATAATTCCACAAAATATCAATATCTATTACTTTTACAACCCTAACCCAGAATACTCAAATACATAAACCATTCCAAATAAAAAAAAAACAAAGGCCAATCATCACAAAGCCTCTCCCAACCCCCATAAGCACAATTTCATTCAACCCTCCACCGCTAAGCTACCGAAACCTCAACTCCTCACACCGGACCCATGAACCCCCATGAACCCTCGAAAATTTTTTCCACCCAATATTCCTACCACAGCCTTTTAAAATCCAACTTACAGCTATTCTAAGCCGAAATTACTACTATAATCGTTACCAAAAAAAAAGACACCCCTAAAATACCACCACTGTCATCCACAATGGACAATTTCCATCTCACATTGCAAAAATCCCTCGTAAACCATTACATCCACGCGATACTCTCTCGCACGTGACATAACAAATAAATAAACACGATAACAGTACAAATTAAACCGTAAATTCCATCATCCCGAAGAGCAACAGCACAAACACGACAATCGCAAAAGATCGGTTATGGTTTTCAACTATTTACCACAAAAGTCACCTGGATCCTCCATAGCAACGAACCAATTACTCTAGGTCGCTGAAGCAGAATGAACAAACGGATCTCGATCCAACAGAGAAAGATGAAACGATCCGACAATTCCTCAGGATCGAGAAGAGATCCAAGCGCGCGTACTCGCGAGGATCTCGCGACTGTCGCGTGGGCGGACTACGAAGCCCCGTGGTGTCCATGGTATCGACCAACCGACGTAGGATCGTAAAAGCTCGCCGACTGTCCATTGGTCGAAGACACCCACGAAAGGCGGGCGAGAGCTGTTGTCGTGTATCTTGGAAAAAGATCGAAGTCCAGAGGTGAAATCGGCATCGTTCACGAGGAAACCTGGGTAACCAATGGTGAAGTAGCAAGGGAGAAGAAAAAGAGATAGAGAAAGAGGGAAGAAAAGAAGGCCTGTTCGGGAGGCACCGCCATGCTGCCCCCGAGGGTTCTTAATTTAGAGGCCAATTAGCACCTGGAGAACGGGAGAACGGCATAGAGCCGTCGATTGGACGTTTCTCCGTTGGACACCATCGTGGAATAGAGAAAGGACGTGCATCGAGAACAGAGACGGAAATATATCGCCAGTCAGTCTTCGGCTCGTCTTCACCGGCTAGTGTGAAATATCGCGCCCAAGTGTTACGAGCAGGACCACGCGACATCTCAACGAAATCCCTCGACGTTCGAAAGGAACACACCCGCTCTGCGACACTTTCCATCCCTCTCGTCTCACCTTTCTTTCACTTCTTGTCTCCCTTTTCCATCGACTCGCTGTCCTCTTTTCTCTGCCTGGAGAACCGTTAATCGGGGTGAAATCACATCGCGGAACCAGCGATTGTTTCTTCCAAAGTTACCACCTTTGGTCCCTCGTCCTGTTGATCGATTGAGAATTCTTCTTTTTTATTGATCTTCCGGCTTTTGATCTTCATTGTGTAGTGAATTGATCGACAAGAAGATCGAAGATTGAAGTTGGAGAGAAGTTCAATTTTATGCTTGGTGGTTTCTTCTGTTGTGGATAATAATTGAAAGAAAATCTTATCGAGAGAGGAAAGGAGGTAGAGGAAGAGAAGAGGGAAGAAAATGCAACCAGCTCCGGGTACTCCAGGTTCTCCAGGTCGATCATCGTGTCGGGAAAGGGAACGTGAAAGAGAACACGATCAGGATCGTGATCGTGAACGTGATCGCGCTGGAAGGCAAAGTCGAGCGACTTCTGAAGAAGAACGTGAAGAACAGAATGATGAGAGGACAACGATTTCCGGACAGCAGGGTATTGGTAGCAGTTCGATCACGGGGAATCAGGGACTTCCGCTTTCTTTGTCGCTGGAGGATAGAGAATTGTGGACCAGGTTTCAGTGCATCACCAATGAGATGATTGTTACGAAAAATGGGAGGTGAGTGCTAATTATCTAAGTTGCTTAACGCTTGAAGCGACAACGTAGTTGAAATGACTGGTAGCTCATATTTTATAAAAATTCTCCAACTATGAGGGAGACATGGAATAAATATTCTACGCTAATCTCATAAAATAGAAAGAAAGAAATCAAAAGATGAAAGGGATGAACAAATTACTAATTTATATTTTATGAGATTAACGTGGAATATCTATTCTTTGTCTGCCTTATTCCTATATTTGGAGAATAAGTACTTTGCAAAGGAAGAAATCAAAAGATGAAAGAGATGATTAAATCACTAATTTATATTTTAAGAGATTAACGTGGAACAGCTATTCTTTGACTGCCTTATTCCTATATTTGGAGAATAAGTACTTTGTAAAGGAAGAAATCAAAAGGTGAAAGGGATGATCAAATTACTAATTTATGTTTTATGAGATTAACGTAGAATATCTATTCCTTGTCTGCCTTATACCTATATTTGGAAAATAAGTACTTTGTAAAGAGAGAAATCAAAAGATGAAAGAGATGATTAAATCACTAATTTATATTTTAAGAGATTAACGTAGAATATCTATTCTTTGTCTGCCTTATTCCTATATTTGGAGAATAAGTACTTTGCAAAGGAAGAAATCAAAAGGTGAAAGGGATGATCAAATTACTAATTTATATTTTATGAGATTAACGTAGAAAATCTATTCTTTGCCTGCCTTATACCTATATTTGAAGAATAAGTACTTTATAAAGAAAGAAATCAAAAGATGAAAGGGATGATCAAATTACTAATTTATATTTTATGAAATTAACGTAGAGTATCTATTCTTTGTCTGCCTTATACCTATATTTGGAGAATAAGTACTTTGTAAAGAGAGAAATCAAAAAATGAAAGGGATGATCAAATTACTAATTTATATTTTATGAGATTAACGTAGAATATCTATTCTTTGTCTGCCTTACACCTATATGTGAAAAATGAGTACTTTGATGATTAAATCACTAATTTAATTATATTTTTAATTAAATTAAAGTACTTATTTAATGTATGCAAATATCAAAAATTCAACGCCGTTGGTTCTTGTGTTAATGCGTTTCAGATGCAACAAATTCCAAGGTGTAGTTCTAGTGTTAAATAAGTACATTAAAAACAGATGAATCAAGCGACAGAAAAGATTCAATTACAAAATTGATTATAGAATAAATGTTGTGGTTTTAATGATAAGTTTAATAGAAAACGATGAAAATATCTATTGTCTAGTATAGGAGTTTCATGCTCAGAAAGTTCGAAAGATGAGTCCAGTGCAAGATCAGGCTTAAAGATGGCTCGTCTTGCCGCACGTAAAAATGAATTAATTAGACCGTCCGTGTGAATAAGGCAGAAGGTAAAAATAATAGTTCACGTACTTGCAAGAGAAAAAGGAGCATGCTGAATAGAAAAGGATTATCGTAGAACATCACGAGAATTTAGATGATTCACTCGGATGAATGCTCGGCACAACTTACAATTAGATGTCTAAAGTTTATTTTGTTATACTCTTAAGATTTCTATTCAATTTAAATAACGTTTTTAACTAAATATCAGACCTTTGTATAAAATTTTTCTTCTACTCGTTCTACGTATAATAATAAACTGTGTTCTTAGAATTTCACAATTAAACATGCAAAATTACTTTCCTTCCTTTAAAAAAATACAACATTCTTTATTATTCTTGATTAAAACTAAATCTACCGACGGTTCATTCAATATATTTAAAACTATCAAATAAATTTGTCCTAATAAAATCATTAAAGGGAGTAAAAACCTTGATCGATTCAATCACCTATAGTATTCAAGATAGACGTAGAAAATTGAAAACGAAACAGCAGGAATTTGAGAAACATTTTCAAAAATTCAGAGTACCTAAGTCATTTCGACCACCTTGGTAGTTTTAGTGTTAAGTTACCACGTAAAATTTGCAACCTGTATGGATGGTAAAAAAAAATCGTAGCCCGGTAGATCAAAAGGTACGTCCACTTTGTGCAATTCGGTGTACCTTCCATGGCGACTACTTTTATGATTGTTGCATTATTAAAAGAGAGATTACGGTTTGTCGAGCGCGCTCGTGACGCTCAGGTAAAACGCCTCGCAGGTACCAGTTCAACCTGGAGAACGTTTTACGGAGGTTCGTAAGCGTCATAAAATTTTATTACAGCCTGCCACGATCCTCCCGCTGATCTTTTTGCTTTCGGCTTTCTCGTTGTTTTCCGTTCTGTTTACGAAATTTTCTACACGGATCATCCGTGACCTTTGTTATCTCGGAACGTGTTATGTTATCGCCTACATCCCAGAGATTCGATTCTATTTTTATTATCTTAGTTACATCGATTTAGCGGGACTCTTTGGCTGATGATTCGATTTTATTATTTAAAACTGCAGAATTATATGCGGAATTAGACTTCAGTCGAAATGTATACTAATTTGTGATCGTATTTTGCTTTTTAACTTTTAGCACTGGTTGAATGTAGTTAATTGGCATCGCGATCTTTGTTAACCCTTTTAGTGCCGGACTAGGATATATCGTCATTAGCAATAGTGCTAGCAAAAGGAATTGAAGAGTTATCATTCAGTTTCCAATATGATAGCAGTAATTTTATGAACAATAATTGTAAATAGACAGTTCATGCTCCGTATTGCGGGATCTATATGAAACTATAGCCAAATGAAAATTCTTTTAATTCGCGACTACATTTGTCATTAATTCAATCAATTTTTTGGTCGGCACTAAAAGGGTTAACCCTTCGAGGACTGGCACCCTATATATATAGCCTGAGAAAAATTAGTTATAATCTATCACCGTAGGTGTGCACGGTTAAAGTTGAAAAATTAAAATACCACCGCTGAAATATAACTACACAAATAGTAATTTATAATATCTATACTTTAATATTCTAACTTTCTAATTAAAAGGCTGTTTTGAATAAATGGTTAAGCCTTTGTGGTCTGAATTATTTCGTTACTTTTGGTACTGAGCTAAAAGAATTAATTTTGCAATATTTTCTATCAATGGTTATCCTTTTTTTTAATGATATCGACAACTATAAGTATTGACGGACATTTAGGTGATAGTAGCAAATCATTGTGAAATTGGAAAGTCGATATTAAATTGTCAGAAAATCGAATCGAATGAAAATCTATGTCGAGTACTGCTCCACATAAGATCACAAAGGGTTAACTGTCAATATTCAAAAATATGTCCATCCAGAAAGGGTTAAAATTAGAACTACCGACGTTTAATCTATTAAATTTCAATATATTAACACTAAACCTACCAAGGCGATCAAAAGACCGATTCCAAAAATTTTCTAAAAATTATCTAAATTAATAGAGTAGCCATGAAGTAAATATTCCACTTCTATCTTATAAAACCAAAATTAGTTTATTAATTATCTTCCTTATCTCTCCATTTCCCTTTTTATAAAGTCGTTATTAAGTATATTTTGATTTTAGTAGATATAACGTCGGTAGTTTTAGTGTTAAATACGTACTTTATAAAAAGAGAAATCAAGAGGTGGAAAAGATGATCGATTCTTGGAAAAAATTAAAAAACCAGTCATTTTGACTTGCTGCAGTTCTCGATTATTTTTCTCAATGTACTCATAATTATTACCTGTCTTCAGTAAAGTATTTTTTCAGTGGTTTATTATTTCTACATCTCCTAATATAATGTTATATTATTATATAAAATATATCGTTCTACGAGGAGGAAATTATAAACTGAATAAATAGATAGAGTTTAATCTCGCGTTAAATAATTTAGTACAAAAATAATGTATTCAGGAATTTATAATCTGTGATATTATTTGCACTGTGATATCCGTAATATCAGATACATCGAAATACGAAGCATTCCATTTGTCGAGCGAATTGGACGGCAATGGTATGCGAATGATGGAAAAGCTGATGAAATATGTATATGTAAACGTGAAATCAGACAATTGCGTTAAATCCAATACGGATTTCGCGTTAATGCGTGCAAATTGTCTATGGCGCAATATTAAGCTCGCAATTACGATTCCAATATTACCTCAGCTTGTTCCAAGTATTTCTTTAAATATTGCAAAAGTAGTGGAAAATTTGGAGACTTAAATATATTTGAGAAATCCAATGGAATATTCCGATGCTGTAATTAACTTATTCAGATAATTTATGGAGAATAGACATTTAGATGTTATATTGAACTTGTAGCTTGTCCTTTTTGGATTTTTTTTTATAAAAAAAATTCAGCTAAGTAGCTAGAAACTGGTTTTTCATCCGTGAATTAAATTCATACGTAACTTGCATCTTACGTTTTCACTTTCAGACGCATGTTTCCGGTTGTTAAAGTGGTTGCACGAGGGTTGGAACCAGCAGCCATGTACACTCTTCTTTTGGAGTTCGTACAAGTAGACCCGCACAGGTAATAATAACTCTGTCGTTTAATAATTCACATAAGAAGACTGCACAGTTTTATTATTTTTATCATAATAAAAATTCCAACGCTTTAAATAACTGTAAAACATATGTGAAGTCACTTTTTATTTTTGCTTTCACTTCTGAAAATTCATGATTTTTTACAATCGTCATTCTCATTATTCTGGTCAATAATATTACAATGTTCTTTTATACATACATTTTAATTTCTAAAGCTGGCCCAGGAACTTGTAATTTTTGTAAGAGTAATAATAGTTTCGATTTTCTTTATATTTAACCCCTCGCTGCACTATAACGAGTGACACTTGTGGTGCGATAAATGAAACAGAAAATTTTTAAGTATTGCAAACCTATTTAATTGAGATTGTAAAGTATAAAGAATTATTTCCATAATGTTAATATAACGTTAAATTATGCGATATGTCAAAAGTCACTGAACAATTTTTACTTTACTGATTTAATTCCAAATTATTGCGAAGACAGTCACAAAATAAATGATACGTGAAGGGGTTAAATAAAGTGGACACTTAAAAAGGAGCTATGTTGAATAAATTGATAAAGTCCCTCGTAATTAGTGAACCTGAGAGTTTCGATCTCCCGTCACCTTTGAGAAAGTTTTCCTAAATTATTAATTAATACGCCATAGCCATGGCGGTTTTGAACCCACAACAATAAGTTCTAACCGTAGTGACCATGGCAGTTGAGGGGGATGCGATAAATTAGAAGTTAAAAGCTTGGACTTGCGATAACTGAATTTCAGTTTCAATCTCCCAACTCCTCTGAGAAAATTGTCCCAAAGTACTAATTAACACGTCACAGCCTCGATTGTTTGGAAACCAATTAAAACAATAGGTCCTAGGCAAAATGATAGTCGCAATTAAACGGTTATAGTGTAGTAAAAGTTAAAATTCTCAATGGAGGAACTTACGAATCGATAATTTTTTTCCGGCCATTCAAAGAAACTATTTGCAAGGTGTTACGAGACTTTCAATAAGCGCGTTCGTTCAACGACGATGACGAATGGTCAGCGAGTTATAAATAACATTCTAATGAGTTTAGGATCGAGTTTAACGGTGTTACGTGTTCCGTGAACGAAAGGGGTACGATAATTACAACACGTTAGTGTCCTTCGCGTATCCACGTCTTTTGTCTCCGAGATAATTCCTTTTGGTGATCCTTAACACTTCTCTGTCTCGCAACAAGACATCAACGGTGTAACATACTTTACAATACTATGTCATCTTACTTTTGACATAGTTTTTCGTTACTGTTAATATTCCACTGACTTAATCCTGATTTTTAAACTTAAAACTAGGCCTTCCAAGGTGGTCCAAGTGGTCTGTTCGCAGTTTTTTCCAAGAATTTCACAAATTGATAGCAGAGGCATAGAAAAAATATTTCATTGCAGTTTAATCAAATTCAAGTTAGTTAATTGATCATGTTCTTCAACTCTTGATTTCTCCCTTTCCAAAGTACTTATTCAGTGTATCTAAATATAATAGATACAACCATAAAACTTATCTACAGCTAAGACCTAGGAATTATGATTTTCAGATAACGATGCCACCCTTTTGAAAAAAATGCAGAAGACTGTCAACTTAACACTTTACCGACCGGAAGCCGATTAATAGGCTTTTCGGAACGAACGTCTTTGAAGTTTTAACTTATTAATTGATTGCCACTCCAATTAATAAATTATAATTTATCATTGCGGTTACCTGTGTTAAGGACTCAGTGACGAGAATTTGTAATTTTCGAATAGATATTTGTATCAAGGAAGTATTTGTGGCCAAGTGATCGGTCAGAAGGGGGTAGAATGTTAAAAAAATACCGGTCGGTAAAGTGTACATACTGGAAATAACTTATCAAATATTTTTACTTTATAATCCAAGAAATTACATATGTCCACTTCATTCAACCTATGTCTGACCACGCATGGTGCCATCAATATTAACTCCTTACCCTACAATGACGTGTGAGATAAATAGAATACGAAATTTTGAAGTTTTTTAATAACTATCAACCCCTTAGCCTACAACAACGTGTGACACTTATGGCGGGGAAAATGAAATAGAAAATTTTGTACTCTTTCAAAATCTATTAAGTAAATTGAAAATATTAGCCGGTCGCAAAACGATCAGGAATCGTTATTGCGATATCAGGAATCAATGAGTACTTTTGATTTCAGAAATTAATTTTGAGTCTTTGCACATCGAGTCAGAAAAGAAATCGCAGGCCAAAGAGTTAAATTGAAAATATCAGTTGATCACGAGACGGCGAAATTATTTCTATAATATTAACCCTTTGCACTCCTCTGTCGAGCTACACTCGACACAGCTTTTTGTGACACTTAATGTTTCATATACTAATTATCGACTTTTCGAAATCAACAATAATTTTGCATCTCAACAGGAATACACCGCAGTACCTACAATTGTTCCTAGTATTAAATAAAAACGAATAATCAACAGTAGACAATTTTCCGAGATTATATTTGCTTATCTGACAAAAAGTTAATAAAATAATTCGGAGCGCAAAGTGTTACTATTGCAATCAAGTCCACCAAATTTCAGAAATTCATGAGAAACTATGATTTCTGGAGTTAATTTTCAATTACACACCCTGTCAAAATAGAATTTGTAAGGCAAAGGGTTAATCTTGCAATACTTCCTTGTTTTTCGACAGAACTTTTCGTCGGATGAATCTATTCCATCTTTTTGCCATAGGGTGGTTAGAATGTAAAGAAAAATAAATAAATAAAACGCTGATCTTATAGGTAGCGCGAAATTGTTGAAGTTGAAGTCAGTCGCGCGAATCTGCAGTGTAAAGAGCGTACATCCGACAATCCTGTTCGTAGATGGAAATACGTTAACGGAGAATGGGTCCCAGGCGGAAAGGCGGAAGTCGCTCCACCGAATCCGATTTACATACATCCGGAGAGTCCGAACTTTGGTGCTCATTGGATGAAGGAAGCGGTGTCATTCGCCAAGGTGAAACTGACGAACAAGTCTAACGGGAATGGACAGATTATGCTGAATTCTCTGCACAAATATGAACCCCGAGTTCATCTTGTTCGCGTGGGTGCCGAGGAACAGAGAACGGTGAGGAAATAATTTATCTTCTTTGAAAAAATTATACGGAATTCAACAATCATTGAGATATTATAAATGGTTTAACACTAGATTTACGGATGTTGATTATATACCTATTTTTCTGAAGTGAGCTAATTTGATTAACCCTTTGAGGACGACGGGCGAATATATCCGCCCTGAGAAAAAAATTGGATATAGTTTGTCGCTGCATATATAAACGGTTAGAGTTGAAAAATTAAAATATTATTTTACAAAGAGTAAATTTCAACTTGTATACATTAACAGACTGTCTTTCCGATGAAAAAGTGTTTTTTCATCGCTAAATAATTGATTGTTTCTCGATATTCAAAAATGCCTCCGTCCGCAAAGGGTTAATACACGGAATTGAAGTATTTTGCAATGAAAATAGTTCTAAATTAATTTGAATGAAAGATTTATTATTAAAAAATTAAGCAATCAATATATTGTATATGCAGTAATCAAATTTTGAATGAGCCAAATTAGCTCCGTAAATCTAGTGTTAACCCCTTGCCTTATAAATGACGTGTGGCGCACGTGGCGCGGTAAATGGAATAGAAAATTTGGAAGTTTTCCAAAAACTATTAAATAGAAAATATCAGTAGGTCAGGAGACGTTGAAATTAGTCCTATGTTATTAACTTATATCGGTATATCAGAAATCATTGGTACATTATTATTCCAACAAGTAATTCTAAGTTTTTGCGCGCTCAACAAAAGAAATCGCAAGGCAAGGGGTTAAATCAGTGATGTGCTAACTTTTTAGTTGTGGACTAGAAAAATAAATGGACAATTTTTGCGAACAGTTTCATTCTTAATTATTTTAATACCAAGCAGTGCGATCGCGTTTCTTCTCTTCAGTACAACAAAAGTATCAAGTTAAATACTTTTTTTGAATCCAGCATAAAAAATATTGTGTTCAGGTTCTCACTTATCGTTTCCCGGAGACACAATTCATCGCAGTGACGGCATATCAGAACGAAGAAGTGACCAATTTGAAAATTAAGTACAATCCATTTGCAAAGGCATTTCTCGATGCCAAAGAAAGACCGGCCGATCCACAAACTTATCCACAGTGTAAGTTCATACTCTGTTTTTAACACTTCACCGAATGGTGGGTCATATGTGATACAATTAATATTTTCTTGTATAAAACTCACTTAACTCTACATTTACGGCCGCCAGATCTAGTATATTTAAACATATTAAATAAAGATGGATCAAATGGCAAGAAATACAGTCAATTAAGTAATTTGTATATTATCATATACACGTGAAATATTTACTGTACTGCTTCTCTGTCCATTTGAGGAAGAATTTCAAAAAAGTTGGATCCATTAATTGAATGGATGTCGTAGATTTACTGTTAAAATAAACAACAACTAAAATTTCTTACGTTAAGGGTTTGAAAATGTGAGAAAGGAGCACCAAAAGACTTGATATATCTAGATATTATTGAAAGCAAAAATATATATTAAATGTACACGTGAAAAATTACAAATTCCAGATACTGGTGCTTGGTTTTTGCCTCAACCTACGATGGGGTACGAATATAATACAGCCACAGCCATAGCGGCTGCACAGAATCAAGCGTCGGTGACGATGAATAATCATCTTTCTAATTCCTCCACCGTGTCCACAGCTGGACACAGAAATAATTGCAGAACGGCACCGTACACCCTTCGACAGAAATACGTTCAAGATGGTATGTATGTTTCTCGTTTTTATTACTGCACACAATGTTGATTTTACATGCTAGTTGTTGCATCGTTTCGAGCAAAGATTAGAAAGAAATGGCAAGATTGATGTCATTCTTAAATTCAATGACGATGATACTGTAAATAAATAAAACTTCTTATTTTGTTTCAAAAGAAGTTATGTTTGATAAGTTACAATCGTTAGGTTTGGGACTGCACGTACTTGATACATGTTTATTAATGCATCATTAAAGCTATATGTTTATACATAGATGATACAGATAAAAGAATCTTTGATGTTCTTCAATTTAGAGCGTTTAATTAATTAACACGTTGAATGTCGCGGAGGACACCGGTGACCGGCGCTCTTTTAATTTAATGAAATTTCTTGCGACTTTCAAACAACAATATTCACGAATTCGTTACTATAATCAGTATTTAAATGTTGCTATTATAATATTAAAGTACTGCTTAATTCATAACTATTTTTACTTTTAACATTTTCAGTTTCTCAAGGTACGATTTTAATATATAGAAATCTTGCTTTAGGAGGAGCAGTGAAACGGGCGAAGTACGCGTGACATTCAATGTGTTAAGGGGATAACAAAGCTAAAAATAATTTCTCTGCTTTAATTTTGATAGCTTTTAATATTTCTGATATCTGTTATAGTTAAAAAGATTTGAACATACAAATTGAAATAAAGATTTCATGTATGTCTTCAATTCTATTACAGGCATTACAGGGTTGCTAAAAAGTAGCAGCTATAAATTCCAAGCTCATCAATCTATCTTTAATTTGTTGATAATTATTATAAATTGATCACAACTATCACATAAAATTACGGCTGCTTCACGCAAGTTTAAAAAGTCACGCGTACGTGACAGCAGCATTGACACCTTGATTTACAACTATCCAAAAATCTTACACCACACAGAACAAAAACATTTTATTAGAGACTATTATTTACAATTTATCATATTTCTCTAGAGCAACGCACGGACCCGTACAGTCCAGTTCCACTTCTACACTCCACAGCATACGTTACAGCTCCAGGATGGTCACCACGGAGTCCAGAATCTCTGCACAATCTAAATCCTACATGTCTACCATCAACACCGTCTCAAGAATGGCCCACATCACCATCACCATCTCCAACTTCTTCTTCACATACAGTTTTAGGGAGAGGAGTTGTGGGTACTTCATCGCCTACCACTGTCACCGGATGTACCCTCTATGTACCTTCAAATCTACCATCAGTACCTCAAGAACATGGTCACTGTACCGATGCATCTGCCTGGATTCACCCTGGAACCCTTTCTGAACAGCATCAACAACAGCAGCAATCGTACTTAAACCTCAATCTCCACCTACATCATCAGATGTCCTCCTATGCTTCGGTTCCTCATTCCGGTCTGCATCACTCTTTGCACTCGAATGGTACAGACACTGTTCAACCAGTAGAAGAGTACGTACATGAGTACCATGCTTCTCCAGTTCAGTCAACGACCCCAGAACGTCATCAGCAACATCATCACCCACAATTATTACATCTACAACCCATTCAGCCAACAGGAACATCTTCCCCAGTTAGCGTAGAGTATGACCCCTCCTCGAAAGAGCATCACCATATACCGGTTAGTTATTCTGAGCAAGCCACAGACGCGTTAAACGACGTGCAGGATGAAAATCGTAGATATTTGACGACCGTAATTGATCGACATCATCATCATCATAGGCAGGAGTCAGAAATTAGCAACGATCATCAAACTGCTTGGACACCATTAACACCACCTCCAGCACCTCAGACAACAGCCATTTGATTTGGGTGTACATGGTATTTGGCGGCTTTTAAGTGGATTTCTTGTGAGATAACATTAATTATCAGTTTGGCAGTTAGATGATTAGGTGTGGAATTGATAAGAGTATGATATGGAGTAATATCGACGAGATAAAAAATATTATTATATTGGTTCACAAGTCGCTCGATGCTACCATCGAATGACTTGATAGACTAGAAATATTTTAGTGCCTGATGATTGATGATGTTCTGTGAAGTAGAACTTGAAAGATTTTAAAGTATTTGAAATATAAGTAATGCTTAAAATAATTTAAACAGTAACTCGATTCAAGGGCTCAATTTGTAGAATGAAGAAAAAAGCTTTCTGACGCTCAGTATATTCTTTGGCGGGAAATTTTTGGTAAACGGCATTCGCGAAACACATAAAAAATAGAAAGTTTATGAAACGAAACTAATAGTTATTTAAAGATTAACTGATATATTCTGATAGATTGATCAATTCGTTCTTTTATTCTATTTTATTCAACCGGCTATTCGTCTGGTAACCTTAAACGTTCATATGGCGAGCATATAGAAAATAGTATCGATTATTTAACTGATTGTCAATTTAGTCTCGATTTTCGAGCAATTAATCCGTCCTAAATAAATATTTCAATATTTTTTGACGATCTGTAGTGTCATGTGAAATATTAAATAAAATTACTGTAAGACACTTACATTATTGTCGTCTCACGGTTTTACCTCGTAATAGTTGAGAAAAACAAAAATATTAACACTATGCCGTCCGCGCATATAATCGAGATTCTTTTGTTTGGCGCCGGTAGGAACAACTCACATTTCACTTGTCGCCGGTTTCGCTTCTTTTACTCGTTTTTATAAAAACAAAAAACCTTTTAATATGTCTGTAACTTGTTGTTACTTAAACAGAACACACGCAATATTCGCGTTTGTTTGAATATGGTACCACATTGATGTCACACACATTTGAAAAATAGTTTTCGCGTGGCTCCGACTGGTGCCACTGGCGCTTAACCGATAGTTTTCACATGGCACCAACGTGGAGCCACCGGACGGTATAGAGTTAAAGTTTTATGGAGAATTATTTATTTTATTAATTTTACGAAAGGTCCACGATATACACTTTATGAAATTACTTCATATAAATATTTACAGATTCTCTCTCCAAATCGTTATAATTATACACTGAAGAATGTTTGTACAAGTACGAATTTGTTCAGAGTTTTTCATTATATAACGTTAAAAGAAGATTAATTTATCTAATTGGCTTTACATTTATACAAATTAATTACAATGGTACATAAGTTGCACATATCGACTGTAACCTTAACCAAACCAATGGTTACCCATACAGTCTCTTGTCCATTGTGTTTGACACACCCAACACCAATGATAACCACACCCGGCTCTCATGCAAACCATATGCATACATCCTCCTGAAATATTGATTAAAAATAACGATATTAGGAAATAAAAGTATTTATAATATATCATTAATTACAGTATATATGCGTACCGTCCCTTTCAGTTGGTGTCCTACACTTTGGACAAGGCTTTGTCGATATTTGTATCGTTTTTTTACTAGCTTCGTCCCATTTTGCCTGTAACAGTAATTAATATTAAAAATGAAATTAGAATTACTGCAATACAGCAATGTCCAAAGTACCTCTTTAGCTTTTAACGGATCCACTGAATAACCAGATCCAGAAGCACTATTAGAAGACTCGGATGGTTGTAATTCACACTCTCCTACGTGAAAGCCTTGCAAGCATTTTCTGCAAAACACGTACTAAAAAATGCTATATGTTAGGAATGACTTTCTGCAGATGAGTCTGTTTCATATGGAGTTTATTATGTATGTATATTTACGCCACAACCACCGATGCATTGAATCCGACGACGTTTCTCTTCGTCAGCTTCCTCTTCTAAAGAACATGGTATAATACCCATACCACAGTCCGGTCTTGGACATAAAAGGCCACCAGCACGTAAAACGTATTCTTCAGTACTAAATCTTTGATATCGCTCATACTGCGTAACATATTTTATATTAATAATAATGCTTTTTAAGTTAACTTAATACATTGCATACGGGTAACGAGATATCTCGTACTTCGCAAACCGTCTACTCGAGACTTCTTGCTACTTTATTAAGGTAACGTAGCTTTGAATATTCTCATGACAAATACTTAGCGAAATAAAGGTATATTGAATTTCTAAAAAGTACAAAAATAATCGCATATATAAAATATATCAAATCTCTGTAGCGCTTAAAAATCTATGGGCACATTGAAACTTTTGCTCATAATTTTAAATGATATATATTCCTTGTATCGATATATCGAAACTACTTTACCACACAGGATATGAATTGCAGAAGAAGTTATATATAAATAATACCTGTTCTGATGTAAGAAGATGAAAATGATGAACTTCAGGAATAAAAGAATCGGGACACCCCGCGGGACAAGGAAGTGTATAGTAACCTTTGGCATCGTCAAACTGGAATTGCCGTTCTCGTAAACGAATTGAGCAATAATCTCGAAAACAATCTAGGCAAGTTACGTGACCAGCCTCACAGGGAAATACCAACACTGTGTCTCTATAAAAAAAATGACATAATTTCATTATAGTACTGTATGGAGTATAAGAGAGAAGGCTAGTGGAATGACACGGAGGAACAAGAAACTTCTCTCTTGGTTTCGATGTGACTCATTTACTTTCTTCAATCTGATTTGAATGTACACATGAGAGCTACTTACCGTTAGCAATCTTTCCACTAGCCTTCTTTCTAATACGCCACTGTAGGAGGTTTTATAAGGATTCCTTGCGTGGCTGTGATAGTTACCGACCTGACATCGGTGCATGCAAGACAAGGTATGTTTCTTAAATTTGATTTAATAAGGTACAAAGGAACAGCTTCATCCTCCTCTCCCAAACTGACATGATTCGCGCATTTAAAATAGAAACGAGCGTATAAAACTTGACATTCTGTATCTTGGTCCGAAAGTGATATTGGATTGCAAAAATCATTTTCACAATTTATTGTTATCCGCCGTGGTTGCAATACATCTGGCCAACACTGAGGATCTCTGTCTACTGTAACAGCACCACTGTTACATGATGCGCATTTTACTCTTAGCTTTCCAGGTGTAACCGCTTTGCATGGTTTTGAGCAGAATACATAGAAATGTGCCCGATTATTTTCTTGCCGTTCTGTCAATAGTATTAAAAAAGTAGAGGATTATTTTTGCAAAAATATTCAGATTTTGTTATATGACACAAAGTATTTCTCTTAGACACTTTTATTACGTGAAAATTGTTACTGTTTTAAAATAGCTGTTATTCTTAATTTATTACCTTCATCTGTCACGTTCACTTGTTGATCTGACTCATCCAATGCTAGATCAGTGAGTGTTTCATTCATAGGCTTGCTACCACTGTCGTTATGTTCAGAAGACTCAGAAGCTTCTTCGATCGTGTCAGATGTATCTTTACTTCTATTGAGTCTCTGATGTGGCGTTCGGACTGCATGTAAGACACTTTGTTGTCCTAAGTCACACTCCTGTAACAACATACATAAAAAACAGTTAATTGTCAGGTTGTTATAATGATAAATTTAATAAATAAAAACATCACAGAAAAACAACCTAACACTCTTACCTCTATGATGGTTGAGTTGTGCAGCTCTTTACCTGCAAATATTATTTTGATATCCTCTGGTGGAATTCCCATTCGTGGTGCAACGATTTCTTTTACGTTTCTTATGTCCCATTTTGGATCTAAATTAACGGCAAGAGTGTTTCCCGTGTTAGTTTTAATGTATATGCTCAATGAATTTGTAATCTTTCGTTTTCCAAACCATATCAATTGCAACATTCCCAGAAATGCGTTCTTGATGAAATCGAATATGAAACTCATATTCGATTAATTGAATATCGTTTATATTATTGTTTTTAAAGAGAGGAGTAAGGGGTACAGCTAAAATAAGAGCTACGTTATCAAAGATAAGAGAAATCTTTAATATCGATAATTGTAGGAGGCAGTAGTGCAGCAAATTTAGTGACTGTAAAATACGCAAGCCGATAGTGTCACAAAATTTAGTACATTTTATAAAAAATATAGACGGTATCGTTGCATTTAATTAATTTTACTCATGTCAATCTTTTTTACAGAGTCTGAGTAATCATAGTCGTGATTTGATCTCATTCACGACCGTGATCGTGGTATTGTATCTCAGATAAATCTGTTGTACTCGAAAACGATGATCATAATTTTTAATATTTAAAAAACTATATGTTTAACATGACTTAATAATGAACTACATTACTATTTGCCCTTTAAAATGTCAATAAAAAATAAAAGAACAGAAAAAAGAATGATTTCCTATGATCATACAGTAGAATTGAAAGTAATCGATATAGGATGGTAACGAAGAAAATGACTAGAAAAACGAATATGATTAATATAGTACTGTAATTTATTATTTAAGGTAATTAATAGATATAGAACATATAGCATATGTTTTAAATTATATATTTCTGCATTCAGACAATTTGTATATATCGCCTGTAGCGGGTAATGTAGAGCGTGACCTACTGCCTCGTTCCGATTGGTCCGTCGTTCCCCCACCAAGCGGCAGCCGGTCGCCTGACGCTATCCCCACTCCTACCGGCGGGCGATCTACCTCTTTCTCTCCCCGGACTTCGAACTGCTAACACGTATCCGCAGTGAGTACCGTTCCTTTACATTTTCCTCGTTTACCGATCGCTAAAACAGTCTTCCCGTTTATCTGTTATATAGTATTACTTCTACTGTTTCATATCAATCAATTTTCACAATAGTAATTACGAATTTAGTAACAATCGGGAAATAATTACGACGCAATTGTTAGCTTACCTCTCGCGGTATTTTCGCTCTACTTTTCTCATTTACAACATTAATACTTGTTCTGTAGCTTCATATTTGCATTTCATTGACGAATAACGTGATTATTGTTGCTCTGAAACGTGATTATACGGAATTTTTGTACTTCTACGCAGTTATTTAATAGTTTGTTCGTTTACGTTTACAGGACTTCGCGCACGCTGGACGACCTTGCGCAAGCTCAGGATTGGTCGGTGGGACGCCATTTGTAAACAACAATTATTTCTTCGGAATTTCGCGGTATTATGTTTCGTTTTACGCACTATTCATATTAATTGATATCGAGTCTAACATTCGACGAGTTGAATTTACATTGATACGAATTCATACGGTACTATAGCATGCAACGGTTGAAGTTTTCGGTATTACTTGAAACCTTTTACAATATACGAGTATTTAGTCAATGTTTAGAATACGATAGTCGACTTCTGAGAAATCTGCCTGTTCTGGCAATGTTTACAAACTCTGGTGTTAACTTTTGATGGCTACAATTCTATGCTACAAATAAATCGCGAATCGTTTTTGTTAGTATTTAGATGTTACAACCTATCCTACCGTTTTGAGACGCTGTAATAGTTTTACATAGGTTTCAAGGCGTGAGTGTAGAAGTAATTAAAAATCGTATTTGCTGATGTAGGTTATTAAGATTCTACGTTAGATTCGTCCGTAATTTCTATAAAGATTTTCGTGAATTTATCAAAGGGGTTATAGTATTCGTATCAAACATGGAATAGGCATGATTAATCAGGTAACTTTAATAGTGACAGCCCACAGTTTATACATTTCTTGGTTATACATTTAATTGATAATATGTTGTATCAGATAAAGAATATTACAAATGAATGAGTATAGACGTAATTCAAAAGCAGTATTTTTCAAAGCAAGCACTTGATTTAATAAGAAAACAACAAAAATGGTTTTTTGATTTTCTTGTGTTTCCCTACCCCACCCTTTTATTTTCAGCAAATTTTGTGGCCGCGCGCAATGCGGTCTAGAGTCAGTGCTTGTTTCGTATTATTTTTATATTTATACCTATTTTTTTTCAACTTGTAATAAATTCACGCGAAAGTAGAGTCAGTGTTTGCTACCCGCTATTTCATTTATTAATAATTTCTTAATAATTCATTAAATTATAATTCTTTTCTCCGCGAAAGTAGAGTCAAAATTGTTCGCCGGAAATAATTCTCGGGCGCGGTAGCTTAATTATTTTTTTAAATTGATCGAATCGGAAGTAGAATCAGTGCATCGAGCAGCAGCTGTGGAAAGGACTTCCATCGGGCAAGGCTTCACGAATTTCAAAAGTAAGTATTATATAATCCTGAAATAAAATATTTTAATTGAAAAATACGAAAAATAGAAAGATATACATATACTAATCAAAATGTTTAATTGTTTGTTACAGAACAGTCAAACGAGGGGATGGTTGAGCAGCGACAATCATTCCTTGGCGATGGGGAAAGTCTGTGAAGGTAAATTGAAGTTTCATCGAATACAACACTTTATAATTTCAAAATTTCCATTTAATAGTTGTCAATTCTCTTGCAAACTTCTCTTAGTTCTTTCTATCAACTTAATTAATGAAAATAAAGTAGCTATGCATTTGTGAATTTCCTACAGAATACTTGCAATACATTTTTACAAAATAAAGATTTAACTAAATTTTGTAAGATTTCAGTGAGCACGTATTTTAAACGTTGTGTTTTATTTTTGTTACAGACTTTCTCCGAATTCGTGAGGCATCGCTGGAGTGTTTGTTTCGCATATTGCTTATATTTTTAATAATTAAATTAAATTTCTAGTAATTTCACGCGAAAGTAGAGTCAGTGTTTGCCTCGTATTTAATATTATACATTTGAATTTTACTAATTTTTCTTTAGTACATATAAATTTCAGTAATCTTTCAATTCATTGTAACGTTACGCGAAAGTAGAGTCAAATTGTTCGCCGAAAATGATTCTCGGTCGTGGTTTGTCTTCTTCTTTTAAATTATATCGTTCCGGAAGTAGAGTCAGTGCAACAGCAGCTGTGGAAAGGATTTCCAAAGAAACTACGACGCACCTTGAGATTTGACGGTGAGTGTAACGTAAACACTGAGATATTTTGACTCGGAGACAAGGTCAATTTTATTTCTGAGCACTTTTCGCAAAGTTGCAATATCTAGTTCAATATATAACTTTTCCTTGCATTGTAAATTCTCGAAAACATAGATAAATTAATTGATTTGTACGAATTACTTTTAACGTCTCTTGATATATAGTAACGATTTTCTGTCTACCCTCATTTTTTTAAAAATAAAGTCGATCTCTTTGCCAAATCGAAAAAGAGAGGCACTTTAACGTACTACGAACTTTGCCTTCTACGACGCGAAATACTTTGTTCTGTTTAGACCTTGGACCTTCCTTGAGACTATCAGAGAACAACTTCGATACTACGGCAGAGACAACTTTGGCAGAGAGATCTGCGGCAGTGACAAAGATGGCAGTTAGGACTGCGGCAGTAACAGCACAAACATATCAGCAATTAAGGTACTATAACGAGTGTGTACACTGTGTGTACATTGGGTGTACACTGGTAAGTCACACGTTTCAACTGTCCCTCCGGTCTCCAAACCATGCCGTAGGACGAAAGGTCCGAAGCGGCACTGGAGGCTGGTTGTATTGTTCTATAAAGCGAGCATAGTGAACACGAGTAATTGAAAAATTACTTGTGAGTAGAAACTGTCATTTATTTTCCATGTACACTGTCATATTTATCTTAACTTAGGATAGGGCCTTCTTGTAGCGCGATTTTTGCATTATTCATAAAAATGGAAGTTATGAAATTTGCATTTAGTGTTGCGAATTTATCAATTGAAATGAGCAATTCACGAATATTGTGCGTTCTTTGTATTTATTTAAAAAATATTCTTATAACGCAATACGTTATAAGATCGCGGTTAATACATTTCTTCGATGCGATTTATGTTTTATATACATGAATCGGTCGGTGTTTGTTGGTGGTGTATGTAGTTTCGGAATTTTTCAAATTTGTTTCGCATCGTTTTATTAAAAATCATAATATTATCTACAAGAAGACACTTCGCGACGGTAGATCTTGAAGTCAGAGTGACAATTGATACTTTAACCTGTTGAAATTTTTCCTCTGATGACGAGATCTCCCGGTTTTCAATATTTAATTTCAATTCAAAGTAAATTTTGCATATTTTCAAATATATAATGTAGAGTCTTTTGCTTCTATCAAGTTTAATTTTTCAATTCAAATTCTCTTTACTTGATCAAATATAAAAGTCGAGTCACTTGCTTCATATAAGTATAAAGGTCGAGTCATTTGCTTAAATTCATATAAAAGTTCAGTCATTTGCTTTATTTTTCAATAAGTCCAACCGTAGAATTCTACTAATCATTTATTTAGCTAGGATTTTCAGCAAAAGTCACAGTGAGTACAAATTCCTGCCGTGTTCACTTATAGCCTGAACTCATTTGAGTGCTCAGGTGCTGCTCAAATGGGTAAGGGCGGTGGGCCCGGCCTTTTTTTTTTAATTAATCAGCGACTGACACTGTGGTGGTGAATCGTGCACGACGTAATTTCCGCATTTGTATGATGTGTGTTAGGCTGCGGATCTTGCGTCGTTTGAAATTTTCTTGTATCTCAAAACGATTCATATAACCTTGACCAATACAATTTGCAATGTTTACATTTTTACTCTTACCACAACTCATCGATGTATATGGTATGCCAATGATGAAATTCTCTTTCTCTGTGCAACATATACCATATACATTGCCTCAAATATCGAACGATTCAATAACAAATATTTATAATTCTATACATATTTCAAATCACGGTAATAATATAATGAAATAACGCAATGGTCGCCACCCTTGTCAGTCGATTTCAGGAAATTGGTACGTACATTTTTAGAGTATGAAAGTTGCTTGTGAACTCGGGTGTCGGAGGGTCCCCGGGGATTCCTCTCTAGTATAGGCTCTTGCACCCGGGTTCTTGTTTGAGAACCGTGGAGTGAGATGTGTTTGTGTATTTGTGTCGCGATTTGCATTTTAAATATAGGCCTTAGGTAGGTAGGTAGCATACCGTTCTGTGAATGTGAGTTAAATTTAAGTAGGTAAGACCAGGAATTCAGGATATCACATTTAGCGTGTAGGTTGGCACGTGATATGCCTGGACCTGGGATTAAACTGCGGCCAAACTGAGTGTCCCCCTCTTTTTGATCGTGGTTTCTAGTCTGTAAATTTCTGCGCACGTGGTGAAACTCCCGGCGCGAGGCACGAATACTTTGTCCTTTTTGAAAACTGCGCTACACGAGCAGCGAATAGGTACGCTGTGCACGCTCGTGGTGTGGTTTTCACTGTCGAATTTGAATAATAGTAAGAATTTTATCGGTGCAAAGTATTCGAGCATTCTCTAGCGGCAGAAGAAGAGGCTAACAAGTGCCGAAGAGGCCCGACAAACTGTCACGAAGAGGGCTACAGCGAATGGCTTTTCATGCTCGAATCTCTTTAGAGTTCCAGCATGGAAAGTCATTGTTAGTATTTGTTCTTTCACTATGCTCGCTTTTTGTGTTTGTCCTCTGACGGATGTAACATTCCCGTCCAACGAGCGCATCTTGGCTGTACACGGTTTTTAATCGCGAAGTTAGAGTTGCGTTTTCTTTGACCGTTAGTGTTGCGAAATTAAGGTAGCCCCGGGTGGCACCCACGGATTTGTACGAATTAATTGGTAGTTTTTAGTGTTGCGATATGAATATACTCGGTTTCGTCTTTATTAGATTATTATATTAAATTAGAGATAGAGTTGCGAGAGAAATCGTCTAAGATGGCGAACGGGAGTTTGCTTCAATTAATTCAGTAGTAGTAGAGTTGCGAAATGTAGCACGAAAAGTGCCCGGTTTTTCTTTAGATATTAATACTGTAAAGTAGCGTTGCGAAATGGAGCACGAATAGTGCCCGGTTTGACTTTGAACAATTAACTGTAACTTTAGTGTTGCGATCTTGCTCTTGTATAGGGAGCACGGGAGTTTGTTTTCTATTTTCTAATTTGTAGAGTGTAACATCACGATTTAGCACCTGAAATAGGTGCCCGGGAATTTGCTTTTTATAAATTTAAAAGTAGCGTTGCGAAATATGAATCATACGCGTTTTTCTTTGATCAGTCGCGGAATTAGAGTTGCGAAATACAAAAACAGCTGATTGATGCGCATCTGCTGAGTTGAGACTCAGTCATTGGAGTTGCAAAATTGCAACTCCCCATGGAGCGCCTCAGGAGGTTTCCTCCCAACGATAGCTATTTTTTTTTCCGGATAGGTAGAGTTGCGAATTATGAGAGCCCCCGGAATGGCAGTAGGCGGGATTTTGAAGTAGAGTTGGGTGTTTGAAAGCCTCGAAATGGCAGTACGCGATTGCTTATTAAATAATATCACGAATGACAGCCATGGAATGGCAATAGGCGGGTGTTAATGTAGAGTTGCGAACAATGAGAGTCATGAAATGGCAGTAGGCGGGTTTTGAAGTAGCGTTGCGAAAAATAAGCGCCAAAAATGGCACGGGTTTCTCGCGATTTTTATTCAAAGCGCCTTTTTGGCTGCTCCATGATTTTGTGATTTTAAGCGCCTTTTGGCTGCTCGATTATTTCGGGATTTTCATGTTGTAATTCAAGTGCTTGCATATGGAAATACTGCTGATAATGTTTCTTTTACATAAGATATATTGACGATTTTCACATAATATTTCTCAAATTATATTATTTGTTATTTATTGAGTTCAATTGGAGAATGAATTTTAATCATTGAAACATGGTCATTGAAACCACTTCGCAAGTAAGAGTGCAATGAATCGTATGCACATTTGATGGTACAGATAAAAAGAGTGTCTGTAAATTGAATAAAATTTGCGAAATAGAAAGAATGCTGTTGGCTGTCGCTGCTAAAGTTATGAATTTAAGATTGTTTGGGTTTTTGTTTTGACCGCGATGACATTTGCGTCCAAAATCCACGCCGACATAGAGGATTCGATAAATTCTCGAGAAATCTTTGCAAAAATTAAGGACCACGGGTTTTGCATATTTGTTTCATTGAAGAAATGTATAAAACTTGCGCTCGAAAAATATGTAAAGCAATTACAGTACGATAGACGGAAGGCAATTATAAATAACGATTGATCGCGTCGCTTTTAAATATTTCCTTCTTTTTTAAATAAATAGTAGAATTACATTGTAGCAAAGAAGGAAGTCGGTCCCTATTTAACACTTATCGCGCCGCGAATTAAATAAATGATGCGATCATTTTTTATGCTCGGCTAATGAAAAGATTTCAAATAATTCCGAATATATAACTCCGTCGAAATTAACTTTTCTCATTGAAATAATTTCTTTGCTGGCAAATGATAGTGACATTTCACAGTTTGCCAAATTTTCCATGTTACTCAATTCCCGATTGTCGACTCGATATGTAACTTCAAATTTTGAGTTTGCCTTGTTAGAATTCTAACACCATTTTTTATCTTAAACTTCATAAAATTTGTATTTGACTAAAATTTTCAATTCGTCCTTTTTGTGATTTTCATAATATTCGATGCTCGTCTATTAAAATATTAAATGGTCGGTGATCCTCGGTTTAACTCCGCGTTTAGGGCAAAATTAATGAGATTCTGTTGCAGAATAGAAAATAGGATCATGGACATTTACTGGAAATGAAGTGGACCATGCCCATGCGAATTGAGAAAGACAGCCATCTCGAGGTTTCCACAGTGTAATGAAATTGTACTAACAAATGAGGTTTTGTTTGTTGCAGGAATTCCATGGGTCAAACCACATCGATGGGCAACAGATGGATTTTTCTCATCGAAATCTTGTGTTGCAAATTGTGTGATAGGTTTCCAGATATTTCTTCAAAGATTTTGTCGCGATTGTCTTCCTATCATTTCTTAATGGTTTCATTGTTGGCGGTTTCATTTTTAATGGTTTCGATACGTTTGATTTCTGGATCAAAGTATCGTCTGTATCGTCTTCCAAGTTCGATTAATAAGGTATTTGTCGTTTGACTTCCCTTCTTCTGAAAGTCGTAAGATATTTCCCTTTACTCTGCTTCAAGCAGAATATATTTCTGATTTTTTGACCAAGAGAGACCTCTTGTTTTGTCCATTTTCATTTGGATAAATATTGAGAAGTCCTTCAAAACTATTACTTGAAGAAAGAAGAAAGAAGAACAACGAGGATAACTTTAAGTACTTGCGTGCGTAAATAGTATTTAATTTACTTTGACCGATAAAATTATGGAAACAGTATTTGCACATGAACAATGATTTGTATATGCACAATAATTTGCATATATACAATAACTTGCACTGTGTAGAATACTTTTCCATATCGAAGGTCAGATATCGGATTAGACGTTAAGTTGTTCGTCGTATGTTTAGATTAGGCTTGTTCATAAGATTAATTTAAGTTCGCTGTTAACTAACTCGTAAGTTTACAATTAAGTTTTAGAATGTAAGGAACAAATGTTGCGTTAGAATTTAAGCGTCGGATGCTCGTTGCATCCCGGCCAGAAATCTGTTTCTCCAAGCCCGAGATGGGTAATGAAAGTAAAGTAGAAGAAGAAATTTCGCCTGTCGCATTTTCCCGTTTATTCTCCGTTCTGTTCTGTATTCGATTCTGTTCTGCCGTTTGAACTTATAAAATGATGGGGAAATGTGTCACGCGAAAGACAAAATAATTACGATGGAGGATGGATGGCCAATTTTTTTGGGTCCTCAATCGCAGAAACCTCCACGTGGTGGGACCCGGGTCGTTGTTGCTCGCAATGGCTCGAAAACTTTTATTTTATTTTATTTTTTTTACATTGAAAGCAATAACGGGCTAATTGTCTGTGAATCCCTAAAGATTTCTAAGACTCTATATATTTCTACCATCCCCCATCTTTAATTTCATGTTTTAAACCATCAGAAATCTTTTATTACATTTAATATTATACATATGGTATTCAAATATAATTAACAGTGTATTTTTCGATTGTTTGAATTTCCCGCCACTGAAGCGCGCTGGTTCGTGCCGACTTGGCGAAGTAGTGGCGTTAGAGTCGTTGTCGGCAATTTTCCGCGCTCGGATGCAAGAACGCGTGCTCCTCCTTTGGATTCAATTTTTGGTGAGAAATTTTCTACAACTGTCCTCGAATTGTAGTCTCACTTAGTTATTAGTGTTTCCGCGTCCAAATGTAATACTAACTCGTCGATATTTTCTCTTTTTACGACGATAGGATGAAAAATAATCGTGGCGTTCCTTCCTCACCGTCCTGGACGCTGCTGCAATTCACGGACGAATATTTCCGAATACGTGAGTTCTCTTCCTTACATTGGCGCGTAGTACATGTAATTCTTAACATTTCGTTACAAACTGTCTTAGCTGCCTCATTGTATCTCGCGATACACAAGTAAAGTTAGTATTATATTTCTATCTTTTTCTCTCTCATCATGGCGTCTGCGCAGAAAGCTCGCGCGCATATCCTGCTCATACGCAGACGCATAGCGCCCGCCATCTTAGAAAGTTCTACCGCGTCCAGTTGACAATTTGTGCTCCTGCATTCCTTTCATTTTTCTGTAAGAAATATTCGATGATCCTACATAAATTCGCGTCTCACATAGTCCTTTGTGCTTGTGCATTCGAATATTATATGGAACCCTTGATTTCTTCTGTTTCCACAGCAGTAGGAGGCAAAATGTTGCTCATGCTGTTCTCTCTCGCCGGCCGGGACGCTGCTACGACGTATTTTCCAATAATTTCAGGTTTCGTGAGTATAATTGCCTCAAATTGTTGTCCCTTTAGATACAAAACGTCTTCAATAGAGATGCTTGACTTTTGAATGACAGGAAAGATGAGAAATCTGTCGTTTCTTCTGCATTTTGGCCTTCTGCCATACGTAACCTCTTCCCCCTGCCCCCCTCATCAACATTTTCATTTTCAGCAACAAGTGGCCGCGCGCAATGCGGTCTTAGAGTCAGTGTTAATTGCGTGTTAGCTAGTATTCTAGTTTTGTTTGTGCAGAGCACCCGTCTCTGACTTAACCTCAAAGTTTGTTATTAAAGATTATTAGATGGCACCGATGCCTATGAATTTCTCCGCGAGAGTAAAGTCAGTGTTTGCATCGAAATTAAAGAGATAGAACATTTATTCCAGAGCGGCGTGGCTCTCATTGCAATATTCTTATCGCGAAGAAAGTAGATTCACTTTTTTCGTCGGCTAAGAAGGAAACGGCCGCGTTTTTTTTCTATTTTATTTTTCGTCTCGGTGTTAGAGCCATCAAGAGACATCAAGATTCCAGTTGGCAGATGTACCACCACTGGAACATCGGATTTTATTTCGTAAGTTGAATCTTTTAAAATACATGAGCTTTGTATTTTTCCAGCGATTACATTAGGATAATCGATTTTAATAGAATCTTTTATTCTCTTTTAGAGCTTGCCTTGTCGAGACGATCATGGACCTCTGGGTGGCGCTTACCTGGCCTTGGACGATGATCCTGTTGATTATTTTCTACGTTCGGTGAGTCGCACGTATTTAGATTCCTCCGGGAACCCGATTCATGCCGTAGGACGATTGGTCCGAATCGGCAAGGGCAACTGGTTGTATTATTTTTTGTTGCGAGCACCGTGACCATGGGTTAGATAATTAGTATCCTACTCATGTATAATTGCACATTTAGGGTGTCTATTAGCTCAGGATAGGTCTTCTTGCACGACGCGATTGCTCAATAAATGAATGTACATGAACGATAGGCTCAAATCGCGAATGAATTCCGCGAAATTAACTTTGCGCGAGTAGATTCGAAGACGGATTAACCATCCGACTTCGTATTTTTTTATTATAATATAACCATCGCACAATGAGAATTGCAACGCACGATTATATGCTGCTTTTCGACTTTTTTTCCGTTTCCGTTGATCTAAAGAGCCACAAACTTTTGTCATCTATAATGTGCAGGAAGACACTTCGCGGTGGGCAGATTCTAGAATCGAAGTATCAGTTTGAAAAGTCTTTTCTATATTCTGTAAACCATTTACTTCGATGGCGGAATCTCCCGAGGGTACTGCATGCATTTAGTCTATTAATTCAACATAAAGTTCAATATAATATTCAATGTAAAGTTTAATATAATATTCACTTTAAAGTTCAATATGATATTCAATTTAACGTAAAGTATTTGATTTTTGAAGATATTATAGATATTCTTAGTAGAGTCTTTGCTTAAATTGCCAGTTACCTTTCAATATCGATATACATCTTGCTTGAATAATGAAATATTTTTGAGAAAGAAAAATAGATCGTTAGATACAACTAATTAATCATTTTTCGAGCTCAGGATTTTCAGCACTAATCTTTAGCTGACACTTGCTCCTGTTCGCTTTTCAGCTCAGACATATTAGCATGCCTAGGCGCTATGCTGATAAGTCTGGGCGGCGAGCTGAGCTCTGGTAGGACTAATCACTTTTAGCGACTGACAATGTCAAGGCGAGTCGTGCACGACGTAATTTCCACGTTTGTGTGTTGTGGCTAGGCCGTGGATCTTGCGTCGTATTTTAAACTCATAAAAACGAACAATAATTTGTCGCTCGTTCTTTCTCGAATTCATTCTATTGAAGGAACCCTCCGCGATTGTAACTTATACTCGGTTTCACCGCTTGTGAATAAATTAACGCATATGGTATTCCATATTAAATTTCCAAGAAAAATCCAATTTCACATGTATTATGAACACGAGTCATATGCGTTACCGTTCTTCCTAAAATTGCTTTCAATTGTCTCGCGCAACGTTTCAAAGATACAACGATACCACGGTTCCATTGTACGCGACGTAGATGATAAATTCACTTTACTATTACGCAATGTCCGCTTTGCTTGTCAGTCGATTTCAGGAAATGGTACGTAAAGTTAGAGTGTGAAAGTTGAGCACGGAGTTCGGGTGTCGGAGTCACCCCGGGGTGGCTCTCTAGTGTAGGCCCTTGCACCCGGGCTCTTAAATGATGATCGTGAGTGAATGTTTTGTGATGCTTGAGACGCGATTTGCCATTTTAAATATAGGTGATAGGTAGGTAGGTAGCATACCATCTCGTCTGGGTGTTTATGTTTCCCTAAGTTAAGTAGGTAGGGCCAGGAGGTCAGGCTATCACAATCGCGCGCGAGTAGGGTGAGACGTCTGCACCTGGGATCAATCGTGATCGAACGGATCCGGATCTCGTTCGGTCGCGATTCTTAGAGTTATTTTTTCAGCTTGCTCGAATATCATGGCCAAATAAGGAAGCAACGCGAGTATTGGTGCAGACACGGGGGGCGATTCCCGAAATCGCTGCTCGTCCTGACATCGCTCGCGTCGTTTCCTCGCGAAAGCTCCTCGGGGTAGCTGACAATTGTTCACGTGCTGGCGAGATATTTGAGCAACGTTCCTGGGGCAGGAGCCCGAAGAAAGAAGAGGCATCCGCTGAAGAGACCCCGAACAAACTGTCGCAAGAAGGGGTCACAACGAATGGTTGACCATTTTCGAGTCCTCGGATTCTAGAATGGGCGCCATTGCCATTAAATATTTGTCACTGTGCTCGCTTAGTATATGTAGTAGTAGTTAGTAGTTAGTAAGCCGCGATTTTGTTCGTATTAGCTCCCGCGAAATTAGCGTTGCGAATAAACGTAAACGCGGTGAATTTTTATATTGGATTCGTCAAAGTAACTTTTCGAGAGGGTACAATTTGTGCCGGGGATTTTGCTCGGTTTAGATTCTTACTTAAGGTAGAGACTCGAAGCTGTTGACCTTTGAGGAAGGTCGTCGGGAGTTTTATTAATTTGGATGTAAAGTAGCGTTGCGAAAAAAGAAACTGCACTGGAATATGGTGCACGGGTTTGCCACGTATTAGGATAGTAAAATGTAGAGTTGCGAGATTGGAAGAAGCACCATAGGGTGCACGGGTTTTGCTCGTGTCAGGAGTCTAGGTAAAGTAGCGTTGCGGAGCAAAGAGCACCTAAAATTGGTGCGCGGGAGTTTGACAAAGTCAGGGCTTTTCAGGTTTCATCCTTCTCTAGTTTTCGCGATATTAGCGTTGCGATATGAACATGCAAACGGGTTTTTCTTTGCTTGGTACTCGGTGAATTAGAGTCACGAACAAGTCGGAAACTTGGTACCGGATAAGGTACCTGACTTGGTACCCTGGAGTCGCAAAAAGGACGACTACACTGTGAGCGGGTTCAATGCCCGCTCTCTTTATCCGCGAATTATAGTTGCGGCAATTGATTCTCGCGATTTGCTCGCGAATTCGATTAGAGTTGCGGAACACAATAGCGCCCACAGTGGCTGCTCGCGTTTTTTTTCGGAAATTTCATGAAACAGAGTCACTTGACAAAATAGCGCCCAAAGTGGCTGCTCGCGTTTTTTTCGGGAATTTGATGAATTAGAGTCACTTGACAAAATAGCGCCCAAAGTGGCTGCTCGCGTTTTTTTCGGGAATTTGATGAATTAAAGTCACTTGACAAAATAGCGCCCAAAGTGGCTGCTCGCGATATTTTTCGGGAATTTGATGAATTAGAGTTACTTGACAAAATAGCGCCCAAAGTGGCTGCTCGCGATTTTTTTCGGGAATTTGATGAATTAAAGTCACTTGACAAAATAGCGCCAAAAGTGGCTGCTCGCAATTTTTTCACGAATTCGTCAAAGATGCTCGGTTGAGCTTCTCGGGTTGTTTTTTTCCTGTCTAATTCTTTTTTCTTTTCAGCTCTCCCCTAATCCCGAATTTGGTCGCGAATTCGAATAATTAGAGTTGCGAAAATTAGTCCCCGCGATTTGTTCGCAGATTTGATTGATTAGAGTTGCGGAATATAATAGCGCCCACAGTGGCTGCTCGGGATTTTGTTCGGAAATTCGATTAATTAGAGTTGCGGAATATAATAGCGACCAAAGTGGCTGCTCGCGATTTTTTTCGGGAATTTGATGAATCAGAGTAACGGGACACAATAGCGCCCACAGTGGCTGCTTGCAATTTTTTCGCGAATTCGTCAAAGATGCTCGGTTGAGCTTCTCGGGTTGTTTTTTTTTTGTCTAATTCTTTTTTCTTTTCAGCTGTCCCCTAATCCCTTATACTGATTGTCATTTCACGAAAGTCAAGCATTTCTGTGCAGATTTACTTTTACAAAATTTATTATTGAATATTATAGAAACTTTAAAAACAAAGAAAATAATGATTAAAGTCAGTTGTTAAATTTAGATTACATGTAACACTTCTTTTTATCCTTTTTTCGACAAAATTAATGAGCGTCTGTTGTAGATTGAAGAAGTACACTAACAGATATAATTTGAAATGTTGATCGAAGATGATTTTTATGATGATTAATGGTCATGGAAATTGATATCGTCGTTTTATCAAAAATAAAGTACAATCATGGATATTTATTGGAAATGGAATGAGTGGACATGGAAATTAAAAGACACGAATATCTGGAGACTTTGAAGGTGACCACAGTGTTATATAATTTTACTAACAAATACTTTTTTCTTGCAGGAAATACATGGATCATCCCAATTCCAAAAGGTAATCGATTGATGTTTTTCGCTGGTGTTTTGTATCGGAAATTCTGTGTCGGATATTCCAAGTATCGTTTTTGAGACTTTGTGTGATTGTTTCCATTGATGGTTTCAAGGTGTACGGTTTTCGGACGTTCGTATTGTTTGTAATGTCCTCGAAGTTCATTTCATGGAATACTTGTTTGATTTCCTTTTCTGATACTAACTGAATGTTTCCTTCCATTCTGTGTCGAGTAGAATCCATTCCTCATTCCTAGTCAAATTGCTTTCCTTCTGGTTTATTATTAAGGAGGCAGGCATCATTCTTCGAAGAGAATCTTTGTTTTTAATTATTCAGTTTCTCGTTAAGGTCATCCCTTTTCATTGGAGCCAATCTATCGCAACAATTTTTACTCCGGTAGGATTTTCGTATGGGAAACGTATTATCATGAAAACTAACTTCGTCTCTGAAGATTTCCAAGTGCTAGCTGAAGAAAGAAGAATAAATTCAAATAAATGCGGGCAAATTGCGCAATGGGAAATTGTATTTCAGATGATTAGTCTACAGTGTTGTCTTTTCGCAACAACTGCATCGATATTGACGGTCAGACTGAAATACAAGAGGGGAGGGTGAGGGCACAATGGGGTAAGGGATAAGTTCCTTATTAACTAACTTTTAAATTTAGAATTAAGTTTCTGAATGTATGGAATGAATGTTGCGTGCTAGTTTTTAAGTATCGAATACTCGGTGCATCGCGGTCGGGAATCTATCTCTTCCGGTATGAGATGGATAATGAAAGTAAAGTAGACAAAGAAATTTCGTCTGTCACATTTTCCGGTTTATTCTGTCGTTTAAACCTGTAAAAACGATGGAAAGATGTGTCACACGAAAGACAAAATGTGATGGAGGTTGGATGGCCATTTTTTGGGTCCCTACTCGCAGCAACCTCCACGTGGTGGGACCCGGGTCGTTGTTGCTCGCAATGTGTCTGAAACTTTTATTTAACGTTTTTTTTTTCTTTCACAATGAAAGCAATAACGGGCTAATTGGCTGCGAAACAATATAAATCTGGAAGTTTCTAAATGCCTTCCATAGTCATTTTCAAGTTTTAAAATTCTCAAAAATTACGATCGTTTCGTTTATAACGTTTAAATTAATTTCCTCTTAATTACAGTCTGTCGGTAAGAAGTGTAGGACACTCTCGTGACCGTACTTTGCGGTACCTTAAAATCTCTCGAAGTAGGACTAATATTTTGATCAGACTCCCAGTTTTTATTATTTTTAATACTTCAATGCATTCATAATTCGTATGTTTATAATAACAACTCTGACATTTTCTCTCTTTTTTCCGAGAAAGAGGGGAGTATTTGAACAAAATACACAAGTCACGTGCGCTGCATTTCCCTCTTTGTATAGACATAACCGCTTTCTACCGCCTCCTACAGAAACTAAATTCGTCGATACTGCAGTCTCCTTCAAATATATACGCGGAAACATTTCCTTAAACTTTATTCTCGCTGCTTTTAATTTAAACTCGAATTTATATGTATGCCTCTGCTATAAACCAATAATTTATGACTGTAGTTAAAATTGTTATTTTCTCTCTCGCGTAAATTAATTTTTTATATACCTAAGTATGTAGTTTTTTTTATATTTGCAGAGAATAGATTTGTTTTTCATCAATCAGGAACTATTATGGAAAACTACAAATTACTGCGAATAATTATCGTGATTGAAATCGAACGTGATTGAATTATTCGTGATTTATAAGTAGCACTCCGCGCCATCTCCAGTGTAAGAACTTAAAGAAAGAACTTATTGATTCCTATGAAACAGATTTACCGAATTTTCCCTTTCGCTGGTGTTTCCTTTAAGATGTTTTATCGTTATTCGCTAGTTAGTTTGTCTTTGTTGAAAAATAGCAGTCCGATTCTCATTAATAGTTGATTTCCTTCTTTATATTATACTCTATAACCTATATTGTTTCTGTGCTTGCGCACTCTTGGAGATACTGTCATTGGGAAAAAGTATTTCATATTTCTGAACAACAAACAAGTAAGTTGTAGTCGAATAATAATTTTTAAATTATTGCTCTTGCCTGTCGATTATTGTTTGTCATAATTAATTTGTCATGGATATTAAACGATGAATAATTTGCATTCTAACCTCTCTGACATTGATACTATTTCTTGAATGTATGAATAACGGCGTATTTAAAAAATTTCTTCGATATTTTAATTACGGGATAAGATTTCAAATGAAAAGGAATAAAATCTGACGTTCGAATTTCTCGGATAGGGTAAAAATGACAGGTGGAAGTACCACTGAAAAGTCAGCCAATAATCCTTTAGAGCAGTTTGTACTACTTGCCAAAACTGCTAAAGGTGCAGCTGCTATTGAGCTCATAAGGCAGGCTGTTGAAACACCGGGTGTTCATGTATTTGGAGAACTATTAGATATGCCCAATATTAAAGAATTGGAAAATGGGCCTTACGTTGAGTATTGGAACACTTTGAATCTGTTTGCTTACGGTACATACAAAGAGTATTTAGAAAATAAAGACAAAGTATTGGATTTAACACCTGTCCAAAAGAAGAAGCTTCAACATTTGACAATTGTAACTCTTGCCACAAAATCAAGATGTATACCGTATTCCGTGCTATTGGAAGAATTAGATATTAAAAATGTTAGAGACTTAGAGGACTTGATTATCGAAGCCATATATGCAGATATAATTCATGGTAAATTGGATCAAAAGAATTCACAGCTAGAAGTAGATTATGCTGGCTTAGGAAGAGATGTTAGACCCGGTGATACAGGTGTAGTGGCAGAGACATTAGCTGCTTGGGGTCAAGCTTGTGACACAGTGTTAGCATGTATCGAAGAACAGGTTACAAGAGCCAACGTTGAAAAACAGAAGGCTACATATCATAAAGAAAGAATACAAACAGATGTAAGTTCCAATTGTTTGAACATTGGATCGATACATAGGAACACTTGCTACGATCGTTCAATTCTGGTTTAGATTGCTAATATAAAGAAGACACTTGCCGCTCAAGTTGGAGGTGGTAGAGTACAGGAGGCAGATATGATGGGTGGTAGTGCAGGCACTGGGGGAAATGAATCTGGTAGAGAAGCAGTGCCAGTTCCACCTGATCCAAAAAAGAAGCAACAGAAGGTCAAAGGTATCAGAGGCAGTGGTAAGTTCTGGAAGACATAAATTCAATTGTCTTTTGTAATGAAAATTGTATTTTGTTAAGGGTAGGGTGGTAGTACTTTGTTTGTAATATGTATTAATCTATGTTCAGAGTTTTTGGAATGTTAAAGTTACTGCAAGTTACCGTGATTATATTTAACGCTAGAACTATCATAGCAATCACAATGACTGGTATACAATTTTTTCCAAAAATACTCCAAGTTTAAAGGAGTCTCGTAGAATAGATATTTTACATTCATCTTATAGCGCATAAATTACAAAATCGATCGATCTTTTTTCCTTTCCTCAAAACACTTAGTTAACATTCTTAAATTGAATTAATTTATCGCTGGTGGTTCTAGTGTTAAAGAGAAAATTCAATAAAATAACATGTTTTCTCTTGAGAAATGAGTATATATATAAGTACGGCTAAAAAGAGCACACAGATATAGATAAATATTATTTTTATTTAATCGTAATATTTTTTTATGTGGAAGTTTTAATAATATATCGAAGTTATACATTTATTTCCGTATGGCATTAAGAAATACCATTTAATTATCACTTGTATTGGAATAAAAAAATAGGAAGAAATGAAAAAGGGGTAATATAATATAAACGAATTTAATAATTACATTTGATGTAATATCTGATAGGAATTTAAAAGGAATATAAAAAGCTACAGCTTATAGACTGAAGGAGGGATATTCGAAAAATGCATTCGTGCATTATATTTTGCCGTATGCTTCGAGTCTGTATTACCATTAAATGTGCGTTAAAAAAATATAAAATATAATATTAAAAAGTTCCTTTTCGTGATTTTGATCAGTTAGAAAAGATCAGATAATAATTCCCCTGTAAATTTGCACTCTAAAGTCGAAGGAGTGAACGGAGTTGTATATAACAGAGTGCAACGAATTTTTTCGAGTACCGTTAGAAAAAGTTTTTGATACGCGTTAAAAGTCAATGTGAATGCAGAAATTAGTATCAAACCATATTTATCGCTAAGAATTCGAGTAGGTAACGCATGAAATGGAAAACGTTATTGCGAGAATTATCATAAAGTATATTATGATCCTCTTCACATCGAAGATACCAAAGAGAAAGATTAAGATTTCTTTCCTACGGAAGAAAATCTCGAATTAGATAAGCTTCCGAATTTTTGTAACGTAGTATAAACGTTCCTTAGTCAGACCAAAGATTTTATATTTTCCTTTCGTAAGGTTTAGATGATGTAATTAGAATTTAAATTGATCTAACAGGTAGGCTAGATGGATATCGCAGTGTCCTACATATTTATTATCATGATGAGCCTACATTTCACTATTATTATTATCATATACGGCAAATTTAGCCAATGTGACAATTTATCCAACGTTTATATGTACTTCATAACAGTATTTCATTCCATTCCTTCCTATTTGTGATAATTCTACATCCTCTTCATTTTCTTCTCTCTCTCTTTTTTTTTTATTTTACCACATAGAGTGCGTAAATAGTCGAATTGTCGAAAGAGAGAATGCGTGTTTAGGAAAATGTAACAGTATACGAAGAACAAAGTTGCATAGAAGAGAGAAAGATATGTTAGTCAAATTTTGAAGCGTTGTAACTGCTAATGTAATAAAAAGATAATTTATTTTAGCGGGGCTTTTCTATTTCTCTGCACCCTTGATGCCTCTCCTTTGCGTCTGTAGAACGTTACGTTGTCAGAAACAAAGTAGACTCTAATTTACCCCATACAATCTTTTTTATATCGCAAATTAGCATCCAGGGTATTGTAAACAAATTAGGACCACGATTGTAGCCTGTAAAATAAAAGCTAGTCTAAGAAGTCCTATTACCACACATGAAAGAATGTTGCACATTAGCTGATGAAGAATTCCATATTTTTTTGCACATCCTCCTTCAGCTATCGTTGAAATACTCGTCAAGAAACTCTGTGTCTTTAGAATATCTTTATCTATAATTGTTCTAAAATTATTGAATATTTTCAAACATTACGAGGATATGCTTTTTTCTACGTGAAAACAGGCAGTTATTGTTAAGAACAGAAATAACACGTGGTGCCGGTGACTACATTAAGAACTGACGTTAATTGAGGGACCAGTGTCCACAGTTAACAGTGATATGTTTAATCTCGGTGTTTTAATCTCATCTAACAATGTGTATTTACAATTTAGAGATACAAGTCACAAATGATACGCCTAATCGGGATTTTCAGGATCTACTAATCCGGTAAAGCACCATGAACTGAATGATGAGAAGTGAACCAAATTGAGAAGTTCTCCTTAGGTGTCAAAAAATCACGTGGAAGGTCACCAGGTCGATTGGATTCTCTATTGGTTTTTTTTTGTCTTTGTCTGTTTGTCTTCTCCTCTCTTTTCTATTCTCAATAAGAATATGCATATATATATATATATAGAAATAAAAAAAAAAGAAAGCTATATACAATACATCTGCGATACCGAAAAGTGGCGTATTGTCCTGTGTAATTTTTGTACTTTTTGAAAATAAAGCACATCCCGAAAATGTGTGATATTTATTGTAAAAAGGGCACTTTGTGCGCGGAAAGGATAATAAAGTGATATAAAACAAGGTGATTTCCTTTTAATTCGTTATATTTAACCGTTTTAGGCCCAGGAGTCGTGATGGCATTTCTTTTGTTAATTCTTTGTTTAATCGAGAACCTTTTTTCGATGTTTTTCCAACACTTTGAAATTGAAAATATTTATTGATATTACATTAAACTATACGGTATATCATCAACCATTGAACATTTTTTTTTGAAAATTCGATTTCTAATTACTATCTCTGCAATTAAAATATTATAAAAATAGTATTAGTCACTTATTAGCAGAAAAACGTGAAAATCTTGCTTCCTTGCATTTGTGGATGTTTTGTGAAAGGATCGAAACGTGAATTGCGCTATTTTGTATTTTTTTATTAGATTTATGGCAAAGATTTTTGGCGCTCAAACGGTTAAGTACTTTCTTAGGGACGATAGAGAAAAAATAAAATAGTACTTTCAACTAGATGTATTATTATAACTGATTTTATTGTGTTCTTTCATTTTAACGGATACATCGTAATACCACTTAAACTTACGTTCCTACCTTAGTTCGTACGTATTTAAAATATGCTCGAGTCGCAAACTTTTTGCATATCGTTAAGAATTTTGTTTTCCTTTTTTGACATTGTTCTTGCATTGCATTTAAAACCTGTCTTTTTTCTTCGGTTTCTTGTCGCACTTTTTCCTAAAAATCTATTCCTCATAAATTGAAGAAAAGATACATCAAATCGTATCTTTAAGGAGTGTTACGACTAAATTGGTTCCGTATCATCTCTCACACGTCAGTTTTATGCCAGAACATGTATTAATAGGTATTTTCTATGTACAACTGTGTATAGTTAATGTATGTACACACATGATGTGAATGTATCACTCGGAAACTGTCAAATATATTTGCTTCTTGCGTTGTTTTCATTTATATTTATGTTGTGTTATAATATACCTTGATTATTTTCGCTTTTCTCCGGTCGAAACGTTTCATCCCACTCGACCTCACTTGAGAGAAAACAGAGAGAGGAATTTCTTGCGAAGCTCTGAGCCGACGAATTTCAAAATCACTAATTATACTAAGCACGTCGTTAAGTATCGTTTTCCAAGGATAATTTTACATCGATTGTAACGTGAGAATTTTTGGAATTTTTACGAAACATAATTTATATATACCAGACTAAGGGTACTGGGCTCATTTGTACCCTAAGTCCGGGTGAAGGAATGGAATTATTGAAAATGATTATTAGGAAGAAAATTCGAGAGAGGAACTTGCGGAACACTTACGGTTTGTACATAAGTAATGATTTTTTTTTATGAAATAATTAGTCATTAAGAAATTAACCCCTTATGTTAGAATTCAACCAGTGATGATGCAAGATACGTTGGTGTTTTGTAATTTTATATGAAGTAGCATTCAGTTTTCTGTTTTATTTAACTTTTTAACAATTCAATTTCAACTTCAGAATTTGACAAAGACTTTGTATTTTTATGTAAATATGTCTCCGTCTTCATATACTAATATCGAGCTGACGAAAAATTTGAAAATCGACTGCGAAAAAACTGAGAAAGATTAATCTAATTCTTAATGAATTTTTTTTTAGATATTTAAGGGTTAAATTAATGCCAATTTCCAAGATTTATTTTACTTGGTATCTTTGATACTTATATTTTTCTCAGGATTGTTTTAATCAGTGATTGAAATATTATAACGCTTAACACTAGAACTACTGGCGTTAAATCTATTATATTTCAATACATTAAATACTTTGGAATTTAAGTACTTTGGAAAGAAGTTGAAAAGATGATCGATTCAGTAATCTTATAAGATCAACGTAGAATATCTGTTCTATAACTGCCCTATGAACTTGGAAATCGTTTGGAAAAATTGAAAACTAGTCATTTTGACTTGCTTGGTAGTTCTAGTGTTAATTAAAGTTACGTATGTCACTTTCAAAATACACAGGCCGTACATTTCATCTTTCAAATAGAAGAAAATCTAACGCGAAGGGGTTAATTATACGAAACAATAACGACGGCGTTACACATCTACATATCTAGAGCTATCACTAATGCGAGACATCTCTTACCGTGGATATGTTTGTCGCAGACATACACGAATAGCTGCATTTCTACGAAAAGATTTTCCAATGTTCAATATACTTATGTATATACACATAAAACCGTATCGAACAATTCCGTCGTTCCTTTCTTCATATACGTTTCAAGGACGAATGTTACATTAATTAATATTAGAGCGAGATAATCCCTTATCATCTAACAACGACAATGTGTCGGATGGATACGCAAATATTGCGTCTTAAGTTTCTAAATAGCAATTCCTATAGTCTGCAGAGAATATCGTGGAAAATAAAATGACAAATGTTTTTCTAAACATCTACATTTACATGTTCGCGTAGGTTTCAAGTAAATCATCTCGTAGTTTTCACGTTATTCACTTTTAAACATATTATTATTTACAACAAGACTTTATATACAGGAGATTCGAGGACATGAATAATATGTTCCTCTTTTTTCGGAATCTCTTTTTTTTTTTTACAAAAATTATAATTATACCTTTCTTTGGCAACAATTACTATGTAAGGTCGTTCTTATGCAGATCGACTAGTTTAAATTTGTATTTAGATATTTACAGAATAGTTGATTAGTAACGATGAACGTTTGCGTGAGTGTACAGAATACAGATTCGTGAATTTCGAGTGTATGTACAAAAGACAGATTACATCATTTTGTTTCTCGTTGATGCGATTATTACATGCATATTACACTATGATCACAGAGGAAATCAGAGTAATTATTAAGATGCGACTTAGCAATTAAATAGTATTATTTTACTTCGTATTACACCGCCAACTTTAGATTACATTTAACACTTTGACTGTCATGGTGGCCACTCATGATCAATGTTGTACTTCCATAGGAAATTCATTTTGATTAGAAACTTCATTTTTTTGTCAGTTGTATTTCCTTGTGGAAAATGAAATGTTAACTTTTAAACCCTTTCATTTCTTTCTTTCTAAAGAAATTGGTTGACATTTTTAAAGGGTCTAGCCGAATAAGGGGGCCAAAAGTGCCCTTGAGCCGATTCTATTCGACGATGGGTCATTCGATAGGTGATGATGAAAAACCATTGCACACAAATTTTTAATCCGATACCTTCACCGGGAGGGTAGTTATGGGGTAAATTCAAAAAATCAGTTTTTTCCTCATTTTCCCTACTTAATGGAATACAAAAATTCCGAAAAAATTCTGACACATTCGCTATATGAATGCACACGCTAGGGAATTTTTTCAGATTTTTCCTTTGCAAATTCTACGCACAAAAAATGAAAAACCCAAAAAAAAATTTTTAAACATCGATTTCGTATCGAAACCTTCCGAGCACAACTTTTTCCTTTTTACAGTAGCTGCATAATGTTATCATTGTTATACCCTAATTTTTTCAGATTTTTTGAGTACGGTGCATCACGGTCGGAAAAATCAAAAACCGATTTCTGCGACCCATTTTGGGCTGTAACTCGTACAGTATTTATTATTTTTACATTATTTTGATACAGTATGTTCCTTTTGTGACTTTCAATGTTTCTACGTACAATTAAATACCAAGTGAATGCAAACGATCGAATTCATTCATCTAATTGTAAACTGCGAACTGCCTTATCTGCTGAAAATGTGAACATCTTTCCAACGGCGTCGGTGGTCCAGTGGCTAGCGTTCCTGCCTGCTAAACCTATCGAAACTTTTTGCGCCGGTTCGAATCCAGTTAGGTGCAGTTAGATTTTTTTTTTTTTTTTTTCTTCTTTTTATAATAATTAACTCTGCAACAACAAATAATAGTTATTTTTCAATGTTTCCCAAACATTCTTATAGATTTGCACCAATACTAAATAAACACATGCAAGTATAATTATAGTGCATATTGTTCATTCCTCTTAGCCACATAATTTTTTATTTATATACCTTAAATGAATATTAGTTTATTGTGGCTCGTAGAGATATGTATTCATAATTTAAATAATGTAATTAAATATCCTGATGAATTGTGAAAATGATGATATCTAACGGAAAGAAGGGATCCTTTCTTTTCAAACACAATTATTTTTGCAATTATCGCTTCCTCACTTATGCAGGGGTCATTCAACATAGAAAATGTGTTAAAAGAAGAAGGGTACATCAAGATTCCACCCGTTAAAATTCCTTTACTGCTCTATACAAATGTCTTTCCACAGCTGCAGGTTTTGCCTGCAATTACAATCGTATCGTTTTCAAACCAATTTAAGTAAATGAAAATATGTAATTTAGTTAAGCACGCTTTATTGTTTTATTGTACTCACTCCGATACTTTACAGCCCCTTCAGCTAACTAGTCCGTAATTACCTGTTGAGGGTGTACCTTTCGCGCTGGTACCTACCAACCTAAACCAATAGAAATTCTGTACTTCCTTATATTTTTGATGTTTCTAGCACATCCCCTCCATTGTACATATTTTTTCACGTATATAAGCGAATGAAATATGCGAGTAAAGCAATCGTTGCTCGCAGTGTTCTCTACTAGTGCAAGTATCGTTATTTCACAATGTTCTCGAGTTCTCAAGTCGATAGAAAATCCGTGCGTGCTCAGTGTGTTGGATGCAATGCGTACATTTGCAAGTTATCCGGGTATAGAAAAAAAGTAAATTCGGTCTGGGATGTCCACAAGTTTTCGCGAATATTGGGGAAAACGGTAGCTCTTGGTGACATGGTGTGCAATAAGTGTCGCGTTTCTATGTATAAAAGAAAATCAATGGATAATTTAGAATCTGTCGAATCGTCAAACAGAGAAACCGCATTGGAATCTGTCCCTCTATCCTCACAAGTAACATCTTCGGCAACATCCAGTTTTGAAATACCAGATTCTTCTGTCTCCCATATCTCAACAGCTACAACCACAACTTCAGTAGACATAGAATCTTCTCAATTATCTTTACCCGGAACATCGGGAGAATCATCTTCAACTCCATTACGACTTTTCCAACAACTTGCAATAGAATCATCATTCTCGAGTGAAAGGTCTTCTTACTCCGAATCATCAACAATAGATCCAACAGTTAATTCAGGATATTTAATTACATTATTTAAATTATGAATACATATCTCTACGAGCCACAATAAACTAATATTCATTTAAGGTATATAAATAAAAAATTATGTGGCTAAGAGGAATGAACAATATGCACTATAATTATACTTGCATGTGTTTATTTAGTATTGGTGCAAATCTATAAGAATGTTTGGGAAACATTGAAAAATAACTATTATTTGTTGTTGCAGAGTTAATTATTATAAAAAGAAGAAAAAAAAAAAAAAAAATCTAACTGCACCTAACTGGATTCGAACCGGCGCAAAAAGTTTCGATAGGTTTAGCAGGCAGGAACGCTAGCCACTGGACCACCGACGCCGTTGGAAAGATGTTCACATTTTCAGCAGATAAGGCAGTTCGCAGTTTACAATTAGATGAATGAATTCGATCGTTTGCATTCACTTGGTATTTAATTGTACGTAGAAACATTGAAAGTCACAAAAGGAACATACTGTATCAAAATAATGTAAAAATAATAAATACTGTACGAGTTACAGCCCAAAATGGGTCGCAGAAATCGGTTTTTGATTTTTCCGACCGTGATGCACCGTACTCAAAAAATCTGAAAAAATTAGGGTATAACAATGATAACATTATGCAGCTACTGTAAAAAGGAAAAAGTTGTGCTCGGAAGGTTTCGATACGAAATCGATGTTTAAAAATTTTTTTTTGGGTTTTTCATTTTTTGTGCGTAGAATTTGCAAAGGAAAAATCTGAAAAAATTCCCTAGCGTGTGCATTCATATAGCGAATGTGTCAGAATTTTTTCGGAATTTTTGTATTCCATTAAGTAGGGAAAATGAGGAAAAAACTGATTTTTTGAATTTACCCCATAACTACCCTCCCGGTGAAGGTATCGGATTAAAAATTTGTGTGCAATGGTTTTTCATCATCACCTATCGAATGACCCATCGTCGAATAGAATCGGCTCAAGGGCACTTTTGGCCCCCTTATTCGGCTAGACCCTTTAATTGATTAACTATCGGTGATGTAATTAGAGTAATGCAACATATTGGCAGCTAAGTTTGATAAAATATCGTAAAATTTGCGTGATCGTCAACGTGTTAACACGTCGAGCGCCACCGTTATTTTGCTAATTGCATCATGATTACTAAAATAAAACTATTTTTATTAGAATTTTACTTCTTCAATGCCAATATTTAAATATTGAATGTGCTAGAAAATTTGGAAATATCATAATTTCAAAGTCATATAAAATTTCATTGATTTCAATGGCGCCACAAGTGACCCCTATGACGTCCAACGTGTTAAATGACACTCCAATCATTGTAATTGCAGTCGGATAATTACACTCGCGAATATCAATTAATTATATTTACGAGACACACGACACACGAGATTATTTGATTACGATTAATTTTACAAAGATATTCTTCCATCTCGTAGATTCACCCTTAACGGAAGGGTTTAATTTTTGACGTTTCAAAGGAACCAACGTACAAGGGAATGCCATTCAGTCGTATTTACAACGTATCGTGAAATTAGTATTTCGTAATTGTAGCTTAAACTATTACAGGTTTTTTTGAGATTGGTTTCAAATTTGCAGAAAGAATGTTCGATTCTGTTGGATTATCCTGCTATAAGGAAACGTCACTCTGATTGAGTGGACCGTTTCCTATTCTTGCATTGTTGTTCAATTGTTTCGTTGTTTCCTTTGCATCTTTGTTGCTCGTTGCGACCACACTCGAATCTTTTTCATTGCTCGTTTGTGTAGATCGTGTTACGACTGATGGCGAGGGCTTTCCATTCTTCTGATCCTTTACTTCTAATTCGTAATCTGAAAAAATAGATAGGTACTGTATTAAATATATTTCTTCTTGTAATCTGCATAGTTTATATAATTGTTGTTGTTACTGTCAACGTTATCAGCAATAGCTGCTGTTGAATATTATAGGTTCACGATGGAATCTTGGATTAATAGTGGAGTTTTGGATTTTTGGGGTTTTAAAATTAACCGTACCATCCGTGATCAAATAACCGGTTCATGGAAACGAAAATTTGTATTTATTTATATTAATTATTGGTAAGATAACTTTGCCTAGTTTTAGGTCGATTTTGAACCACTGAGGCTATGATATATTAACACTAAACGTACCAAGCTAGTTCAAATGACTCCTTTCAAAATTTACTTTAAAATCATTCATTGATATTTCTTTTCACTGATCTGACTTCTTGTAAATTCTTATGCTATCAAATTATTAAATTTTTCGCTTCCTATTTTTCTCTTAGCTTATTTTTTACCGAAAAAAATGTTTTTTATTCCTTACGTACCAGGAAGAATTATTTCACTCCTTATGGTAAGAATAGATATATGCAAAGTGCCGATACGTTTAGTGTTAATTTATAATTTAGAAAAATTCGCGAGAAGTGATGAGACATTTTAATTAGAGTTCACTGATTGCAAGTTTAGACTTCTGTAGTTCCAAATTTTCTTTGAATTATCTAAGAGAATTTTTCTGCCATTATATATTTTCTTAATTGACATATATACGATAGTTTAGATAGTTTGAAATCTACCTAAACTCATATATTATTATTATAAAATCCATTTTTATAAAATCAAAAATTAACTATAAAATTCATCTATATTGTAAATATTTTAACGTAGCCTTAAATTATAATTTTAAGTTAAAATGTTTAAGAAGTTGATCAACTATTAATATAAATATAGATTCACCTCGTATATGTATACCTTTTGCAATAAAAGGGTTAATTAATTTTGTCGTGAACGTCGCATTAGTTTTAGGCAACGGTACAAGTAATACTCGGAAATTTTCGACAATCCCACCCGATGAAACAACGGTAATGTGGTTAAAACAAAGTGGAGGGGTAGAGCAAAAGTTCTGCGTTATCTTATGTCTCATGAATATCATTTGAACTAACGAAACTGTTTTATGCAGATGTTTCCTCGTGGCTCGCTGACAATTGCAATTGCCGAATCGTCAGTTACCGCGGGTAAGTTTAATTAAATGTTTGGATTAATTTGAATTTCTCGTTTTGTGGTATCAATAGTTAGACACTGCGACTACCCAAACTTTCGGAATTGAAAACAAACCGATTGTATTATTGTTACCGATGCAGAAATGCCTTCAAAATATTATTCCTAGTTCTCTAAACGAATTTTGCTGTTTAACAACGATGAATGCTACGGGAATTCAACAGTGTTGACTTTAGTAAAACGGATGGATTTTTTTTTTATAATTCTTAAATGAAAATGTTAAGATATTACTTAATATTGAAAGTCAAATACTGTCTATTTATAAGTGAGGGTTTACCAAACTTTTTTGATCGCGCGGAACCAGTTTTTTTTGCAAAATCGTATGTCATATCATTTAAAATGCTAACTTAAATTTTTAATAAGTGGATTAAGAAAAAATCGGTTATTAACTTTAACCAAATTCAATTACAAACATCTCTGCACACCGATGGTTGAACTAATTATAAGTCGTTGAGTTTTAAAGCATTTATTGATACTTGAACAGCGAAATATATTTCTACGGTAATCAAGGCTTTAAAGACAAAGGAATTTATGGATAAATACATCTCTAATCCCCTAGGGATCCTCAAACGTGGCTTTAACTTTATTCTTCCAGCTTCTATTTCTTTTATAATATTCTTCGAATTTTTTCAACTTTACAAACTATTATTCGTTAGCTTTTCTAGGCCAGAAATTCCCTCGTCAATTATATATCTACAAATCGAGTTAATTCTATTTTTAACATTTTCTAATGTACTAAGTGTAATTAATTTTCACACGGGACAAAAAATTCTAACTCTAGGGGATTAATTATTCTATGTCATTTAGCTACTTACATTCACTCTGTGTGGAACAATCGATAGTGGTAATGATGTGCTTTTTAACAGTTTTATTCTGATCGCAAGTTGCCGCAGTCAGCGTTATCGGTGCTATCATACTTGATGCATTAGTGGCCGTCACTGCTGAGCTTTTCGTTGTACTGTACCTACCCGGCATCATACTTTGACGTACATTTCTCTCGGGGCGAATTAGAATAATATATAGCTGCGAAAAAAAGATGATTTTTCCTTTGTAATAAAACAATTGTTGAGTTTCACAAATTAAAATCATTCCAATTACTTTTGGACTGAAGAGGCATGCTATGGTCACTGATGCAGAGAGACTTATGGTGACTGACATCGAGGTGATTCTTAAAGCCACGTTGTTCCCTGTGCCGAAGTATAATGGTACAAAGGCTAACCATATTACGCATGTAGTGTACATGGTAAAACCTGGACAGAAAATATATAATTTATCAATATCAGATGCCAAAGTAATTAAAGTCTCTTCATAATTGTTTTAGAGAAATGTACACTTTTAATGGGAGGAATGTCTTTGAATGTTTGCCTATATTATTAATTGTGAATGCTTGTTCATGAGCTTCCTTTGTTTTCTTCTTTTTGAAGACTTTTTTTATTCCGGTGCTATTAAATATCAGCGAAGAATAAAAAGGGTGAATAGCATTTGTTGCAAGTTTTAGCAAATTGCGAGTACTCGTTAAGGGTAGTATTAATACAATTATTATACAATAAACACTATTTACTCTTTTTCACTATGAGAAAAGGTTGTTTGTTGTGTGGAAAAATCTAGTTTCAGCGATTACTTACAATTCGATGGAAATAGTAACCAATTTTTAATAAGTATATCTGTATATCAGTACAAAATTTACCGATATACTTATCGATGCAATTTTGTCAAAATTGAAACATTCGAGAATTTTAGAGTAGAACGAATTTTTAAAAAGGCCCAGAACAGCTAATATGTTAATTAATGCATACTTTTTATAATTATTTAAGATCAAAATATGAAGCGGGTAAATTGTGATTAATTCTAGGTATATGTTATTTACCGATATGCTTGCTTTCATTGAAAGCTTCCGGAATCTTTCGCGTAAGCACCGCATAGACTGTGCAAACGACGATCAACATTATAGGATAGGCAAAAGCGATCATATAACTTGCGTCGATATAGCTGTTGCAAACAAGCAAATTGTCCTCCCTAGTTGGATAGTGATGCATTGCTCTAGCCGGGTCGATAACCATCCAAACACCGTTAATCAAGATCTGCACGAAAACCAGACCGGAACAAATGATCAATTGCGATCGCGGTGATATGAATGATGGTCTCTTGGCACTGTGTTTCCCTGCGTTGAAAATCCTCGAGATTCGGTTCGTCTTTGTTAGAAGGGCTGCGTAAACCACAGTGAAACAAAAACCTGCTGCGAATCTGTAGAACAACGTGTTAAATTCGTTAGATTTTAGGTAGAGTCGTTCTAAGGACTGGAAAGGGGTGCGGAAATATTTTTAACCCTTTGCATTAGAGTTTCTCAAGTTCTCGAACTCTATATGTTTATTTCCGTTACAATAAAATATTCTTATTCCAAGTTTTTTCGGGTTTGACCCGTGTTTTTAGTATACAATCATTTTAACCCATTGTCTTACAATGGCGTGTGGCATACGTGACGCAGCAAATGGAATAGAAAAGTTTTATGATTTCAAAAAATTATTGAATTGAAAATATCAGTAGGTCAGGAGACGTTGAAATTAATTCTATGCTGTTAATATTGTGTTAACTTATACCGGTTTTCGAAAATGAGTGGTAGATTATTATTCCAACAATTAATTCTTTATACTCTACAATAAACTCGGTTGAAAGAAAAATAATCTTATACATTAATTCTTTATTGCACTTTCGATTAAAGAAGAAATCGTACGGCAAGGGGTTAAAATCGTCTCGAGTTGCTACTCTGCCCGAACAAAAGAGTCGTCAAGTGCAAAGGGTTAATACATAGGGTAGTCCATGCAATCTGCATGTCTTGAAGGACATTCAAGTCGACTGTCTCTGTATAACAATTCAGACGTATACATTTCCTACATGGACCCCATAAATTATGCACTCCTTAGAAATGACATTGTCCGACATCTCACAGTATTCTCTGCAAATTCCGATAATGTGGTGTTGCATTAATACTTTTATATTCTTCGGAACGACTCGCATTCGCAACTTGTTTGCATGAGTCCTTTACTTGGGTGTTTTCAAAATATGTCAGGCATTCTTGGTATGTAAAAGGAAAGTTAGCCCTGTTTACTTTGCAAACACCTACCTTTGTATGCCGCAAACAATGTCTGTAGGTCTTATGACGAGGGCGAATGTGACGAGATAACAGAGCAAAATCCCAGAGAGCAGAACGTAAGACAGTTCACGACCTGATGCACGAACTACCGGCGTATCGTTGTGCTTCAGAAATACTCCGCAGACGAAAAATGTTATCTGGATAAATGCGATAGAATGGAACAATTATATATGTACTGTTAAATTTAGACGATGAAAAGAAGCTCTTGATATCTAGGGGCAAGATAAGGACTATCGGTATTTATAAAATGAAATTCGAACATTAATAGTAGAACTACCGGGTGTTAAATTTGTTATATCTCAATACATTAACCCCTTCGGACCCTGTGCACATTGTCATGTATATAATACTTTTCGTGCTGTATTTTATTACGTATAGGTTTAAACTTTATTTCGACACCTAATGAATTTGATTTTTTTATACAAATATTTCTCAGAATCTCATTAATGTTACAAATTTTGCGTAAGGACCATATGTCTATTAATATGTACATTTACAAATTATAAATAAATAAATATTTTCTTAAACGAAAAAAATTCGGGTCTGAAGGGGTTAAATTAATACTTCGGAAAATGAGAAGTCGAAAGATGGGAAAGATGATTGATACAGTAATTTATTTCTTATAAAATGGATGTATGATATTTATTCGATGGCTCTTCTATAAACTTGGAAAGACTTTAGAGAAAATGAGGAATGGGTCATTTTGACTATCTTGGTAGTTCTATTGTTAACACTTTACCGACCGGTAGTCGATTAATCGACTTTTCGGGCCCAACACTTTTGGACTTTTAACTTATTAATTGGTCTAAATAAATTATTATTTTTCATTGCGATTAACTGTGCCAAGGACTCAGTGAAGAAATTTTGCAATTTTCAAAGAGATATCAGTATCAGGGAAATATTTGCATGCAAATGACCGATCAGAAGTGGGTAGGATGTTAAAAAGTACCGGTCGGTAAAGTGTTAAGTTATTCTACGATGAAGTTTCTTGAAGAAGAAGGATAATGTTGAAATGAAGAGTGATAAGGGAATTGGGAATTTGTATGTTTACTGAAATTCGTATTTTTCGAGATACCGTGTTGATTGATGGCTCATATTGGGTTAAGAAGTAAACTATTTTATGGTGAAACAATTTGATATTTGAGACTTGAGATAATATTATGAGATAGATAAAAATATTCACCAAAATTCCTGAGGACGAAAATGACATTGCACCTATGGCCCAGCCACTTTCAGGTCGTAGAAATTCCTCGGGGATGTCGCGACAATAAGAATGTGTCTCGTCCGGCACCGTTCCTTGGCGGCAGGGAATACATTGGGTCTCGTCTTTAGGATGTCGTATCTATTTAAAATACAGATTCGAGTGTTCAGTACACAAAAAAAAGGAAATATTAGAAATATTAGGATTTTGCAAAGATAAGGTCTGTGGAATGGTCTTTAAAACGATTTAAGTAGGAAAACTGTTTTGTATTTGTGAAAATAGAATTAGACTAGAGTTATTACTAATTAACAGAGTAGTTAACAGAGTTAACTAATTAGTTAACTAATTAACAGAGGGAAGATTTGAGGCCCTCTTATATTTATAATTATTATAGTTATAATTACAAATTTTGTAATTTTGCAATTTCGAAGCTTTGAAATCTTCAAACCTCGAAACCTTGAACCTAGAAACATTGAAGTACTCAAACATTTCAATACTGAAACATCGAAACATTGGTATATTGAAATACTGAAATAGAACTGAAATAGAATAGAAAACTGAAATGCTGAAATTCCATTTATTACTTACACTACAACACTAACTTAAAAAAAATTAAAACACACTTGCAAATTTAAGATATTTCCGAATTTCAAAAGCGCGGAGAAGCTACGATATTAATATTATCTTCTACGTCTCATATCTTCAGCATGTTCGACCTCGTAAACTTTAATTATTTCTCTATGTCAAGTTATATTCATCGAGCGAAATTCAATTCGTTATTACGCTAAATGAATTCCTAACATGAACAAAGGAAAGACGAGAAAAGGGAAGTGACAATTATATTCAAACGACTTCACGAACCTGGTATTGAGTACAGTTGAAGCAGTGCCAACAGCATCTTTCACCCTCGACATATTTCTTCGCCTGTCCAACTTCGCAGGGCAACGAGCATACACTTTCGGGTGGTTGGGGATGGCCAAGTTTAAATTGGATCTCTGGAAGGAATATTCGAATAAATAACGATCTAAGGAACACGTTTGATCGTAGAAAAAAAAGAGGGTGAAAATGTACGTCGCGTGACTTACTGGACATGTTCAATCGCAGTTCACCCTCCAGATATTTACCAACTCGAACCCACTTGTATTTTCCCGGTTCAGTTTGTTTAAAATGTATGATATTGTATCTCGCTGGTCCGTCGCCGTTCTTATCAAATTTGAACCTGTCCCCGCTTAAACCTTAAATATGATTATTTAAATTTTGTGGTGTTATTTTTTGTTGTTGTTATTCAAAAGGATGATGATGTATTGATATTATAAATTTGTTCTATGGGACTCTAAATGAATGGAACCACTAAAAGAACTTTAACTCCCGTCTAACAGTAGAACTGTCTGGGTTATATTTATTATATTTAACCCCTTCCACTCCGTTGTCGCCGCAGCCGCGACTTTGTAATTGAAGTTGACAATTCAGTTGCTAGATGAATTGTGTGTACGTTTTTTTATATTGTAAAATATAATTTTAAAATGTAAATTCTTTGTTATAATTAAAGTTTTTTTTTTAAATTTTAAAATGTAATTCTTTTTAATAACAAAGGAAGATAATCCTAATAATTAATCCTAGTAAATAATCCCGGAATAGCTGGTAGCTCATAGCAGAAATGACTCGAAGTGCAAAGGGTTAATATGTTGTCAGTATTTTGGAGAAAGAGAAATCAAGATGTGAAATAGATGATGTATTAATTAAGCTTGGCTTTATAAGATAGAATATTTAATATATTGGTCTCATATCAACCAGGAGAGTTTTTAGAAATAATTGAGAAACGATAATTTCGCCTTACAATTAGTAGTTTTAGTGTTAATCGGAGTGCAAAGGGTTAATATGTTGTCAGTATTTTGGAGAAAGAGAAATCAAGATGTGAAATAGATGATGTATTAATTAAGCTTGGCTTTATAAGATAGAATATTTAATATATTGGTCTCATATCAATCAGGAGAGTTTTTAGAAATAATTGAGAAACGGTAATTTCGCCTTACAATTAGTAGTTTTAGTGTTAAAAAGATCTTAGCACATTCTAATCGTTTAGACTTGGAAAATCTCTGCTCTATTTCATTATCTGGTACTTTAAGTATCTTACATCTAAATTTAATTATTATGTTACAAGTATTCAGGCAACAACAACTTCTATTTACCCTCGAACTCCACTTTTCGAAGATACTTCAAAAGCTCAGTTCCCCTAGTTGGTTTCATAGTGTCACACAGTCCAGCTTTTCCATCGCAAAAATCATTGTGCATGTCTCTGTGAATCGATACAAATCTATGACTATTTCATGTAAATCCCATAAGAATATCCAAATAAAATTCATTATTATAAATTCAAAAAAGCTACTAAATTCGATTCCATTACCGGAAAGCATAAGCAAACGCCATAACAGCGTCAGAAACGAATTGCAGTTGATCTTCAAAAACGGTGTTGTGTTTTGTTAAACGTTCCTTCGTTGTGCATGGTCTCGTATACTTTTGATTGTAGGGTGTTCTCGATGCGTTTGGATATCGGCATTGAAAATGATCTTCCCAAAACTCTGAAATTAATCACCTTCAATGTACTGGAATATCTCGATAGAAGCTAGTAATCGATCGTTAATGAAAGCTCGTCGTAATTGAAAATGTGTTAACAGGCGACAAATAAACATCCGTTTTGTAACTATGTATTTATCGAAGAGCTCATTAACAATTTAATTACTCCTTCATACTTCAATCGACGTTTATATAATATCGATACTAAATGCCAATGGAAATTCAACCTTTAAACAAATATTTTGCAATGGCTTTTTAAAGAATTTAAACATCAATTGTCATTGAGTCAAGCTGATATTTCTTAAAGTATTATTCGCTGCTTTTCAAGAAATGGAGACTTTATTGTATTATTTTTTCTTGGTTCCAACTACTGTGGCAATTTTGCCTAATATCTAGTATTTTAGGTAAATTCTAAACTAACAAAGGTGCGATGTACAGTCGGCCTTCGACTTTCGCACAATATTGAAAATATTTGTGAACGTTGCACCTACGAAAGTAGAAGGACATAGAAAAATATAAAAAATTGTATGTTAATCTGGTTTCTTTGCGTACTTGAAATTTTCTAACATCCAGTAAGTAATACTAGAAAGAATATTACAATTGACTGTTATTAGAGTCAAGAAGAATACTGTCGAAGAATATTACTATCGTGATTGGAAAGTATCGTTGGGTCTGAATTTCACTGTTGATTTTTGATATGTTTGAAATTCTTTTTCACTAATATTTTCTTCTATGATGGGATTTTTTTAAATTTTATTATATGAAATACTTAAAATTGAATTTGAAGTGAAGTAGAGTCATTGACATTGATCTTCTTTTAATTTGGCAGTCTTATCGGATCGAAAATTGATTGTCGGTTTTTAAACTTGTTTTTTACTGATGTGCAAATAAAAATTGAAATAACTTTTACTTTTTAATTAATCTGCTTTCTTTGCCGACTTCAGATTCTCTAACATCTACTAGGCAATACTAGAAACGATATTACAATGTTAGAAAATCTCTAATTGGCAATGTGTGAGCGAACACAAATTACAGCACTTCTTGGCAGTGACTGCATGGAAGTAAATATTTTTTAAAAAGCCGACAAAAATCTTTAACACTAACTTTTACAGATCTTGATTATACTTATTTTTCTAAAGTAAGCCAATTTGACTCATACAAGAAAATTGAAGTTTCTTGCAAATGATATAATTCCAAATCAATTTGAATGAAAGATGTATTATTAAAAAACTAACCAGCCAGTATGTTATTTATATATAGTAATCAAATTTTCAATGAGCCAAATTAGCTCCGTAAATTTAGTGTTAAAAAATTGAATTTTTAAAAACGTGCGAAATAGGGAATTATGTGGAAGCAGAATGTGCGAAAGTCGATGATTCCCTATTTAATTAATAATTTAGAAAAAAATTCCCATAGGCTACGGAGAAGGATTTTAATTTACAATCAAGCAAACTATTGCAAGTCTAAGATTCAGATTTGAATTATTTGATTTCGTCTCATCTTAAAATCTCATCACAGAGGTAGCAATGCACGCAACGATTAGCGTTCCGAGAAGTTCGGATTAGTAAAGTTTAACGAAGCTTGCATGTTTCAGTCATTCACTTACCAACGAACCACGGATTCCTTCGGTTGTTCTCGACAGTCAAATTAAGGAAGTACTCTTCGAAACCCTTGACAGGATTGGCCTGAGGTTGAACCGATAGTGTACCTTCAACTTCCGGCTCGTTACCATTGCTAACTAACCCTCGGGCACTCCATCCGTCACTACCGATCCAAGAAAATGCACCCGTTGCATTGCATCGTCTAACTGCTCTCATAACACCGGCAACTTCCTGATCCGAGCCGAAGATGATGCATCCTTGCAGAGGATTATTGATCTTTAAACTTTGGACGTATTTTATGACATGCGGAAAAGTGGGTTGAAAGTTTCTGAGAAAGTGGAATGGACGTTTTTTGAAAAAGGGGAGATAAATTTCTTTCAGGCCTCGTTCGCTTTAAAATTCAATTCGGGAGTTTTTTTCTATACTTCGTCTCTTCGTAATTTAACACTAAACGTACCAAGCGGGGTCAAATGACCCTTTTCAAACTTTACTTTAAAATCATACTTTCATTGTTATTTCTTTTGCTCATTTGACTTTTTGTAAAGTCTTATATCATCTGATTATTCAATTTCTCGCTTTTCGTTTTTCTCGTAGCTTATTTTTTACCGACAAAAATTTTCTTCCTACCAATAGGTACCACGAGGGGTCATTTGACCCCATACGAAGTTTACGCGTTTTTCGGCATTTTTCGGCATTTTTCCTCAACTGGAACCTTAGTTCTAAACTCAGATACGCTTCTCAAGTGAAGATTTCATTTATTTGAACCTGATATGTGGGTTTGTTTTCGGCGTGAACACTTGGACGACCCGATCGGATCCATACGACGCGTTATTCAAGTCCCAACTTTGAGATTACATATCTCTAAGAATTTTGTGCAATAAAAATTTTAATTAGTGGAAAAGAATGCTCTGATGTGTTATAAATCAAACACAATTGCTAGATTATGAAAACCGCAAAAAAAATTTTGGGGGTTTTGGCCAGGATTTCAGCGAAATCGACCACTGTGCAAAGTAACGCATAAACAGAAAAGATTGTTTTCGGAGATGGACAGGAAACACTCCCTTCAATTAGTTCTCTATATCTAAACGAAATAGAAAAGGCAGTTTTATATTGAGAGTCAGAGAGTAAAGATCAGAGCCTACAAGAAATCAAGTTCGACAAGGAGTGATAATACACGACAGTTTCCGTTACATTCAATTGGCCTTGTGTAATCAGTTGATTATTTCGTTTATAGAAATAAAAATTTGTGTTTTATTATTTTAGTAGAAATGCGAAATTATGTTGCAAATTATTTCCTTTAATAAATTGGGTATTTCTTTCTGAAAATTAACATTTATTTCATAAGGGGTCAAATGACCCCTTATGGTAAGATTAGGTAGGTGCAAAATGCCGGTACGTTTAGTGTTAAACTGAAATGCATCTTTTCTGAATTGACATACTTTTAATTATGGTAGTTAAGCGGGAAAAGAATTATCTTATGTAAGAGCTATGGTTCTGTTTAGGAAATATAATTTCCTCCGAGATTTTATTTTCTACCGCATGCAGATTGTTACATTAACTGTTTTTACGGCTCTCAATTTAGACATTCTTTTTGTGGCTTTATGAAAGTAAATGAAGAGAAGATAATCATCTTTGACGAAGGAAGTAGATACAAGTATGTGGGAGGAGAATATCTGTGAATACATTATTATTTAATTTTCGGTTTCCTAAATTCAATCGCTCCCAATTTGAACTATATTTCTGACAATTACAAAGAAATATTAAAATACAGCAGTCGAAGTAGATAAGAGATTAGATTTTAATCAATTAACCCTTTGACCTACGATTTCTCTTCTGACTAGACGTGCAATGACTCAAAATTAAACCTTAAAATAAAAAATTCTCAGCGATTTCTGATATTTCGTACAACTGAACGTAATATTAACCCTTTAAGGACGACGGGCGCATATATTCGCCCTGAGAAAAAAATTGGTTATAGTTTGTCGGTGCATATATAAACGGTTAGAGTTGAAAAATTAAAATATAATCGTTGAAATATTATTTTACAAAGAGTAAATTTCAACTTGTATACATTAACAGACTGTCATTCCGATGAAAAAGTATTTGTTCATCGCTAAATAATTGATTGTTTCTCGATATTCAAAAATGCCTCCGTCCGCAAAGGGTTAATAGTAAAAAAATATTGAGACCATTTCGCGACCGACTGATATTTTCAATTTTAAAGTTTTTGAAAGACTCCCAAAATTCTTATTCCATTTTCCACGCCACGAGTGTCACACTTTGTTGTAGACTAAGGGGTTAATTAAAATTAAGAATTCTATAGAATCTGTCATCCCCTTGATAACTCGATTCTCCTTATCGGGCTTTCTCCACTCAGTTTTCACACTTCAATCGATATTTCTAATAAATAAAAAAAATCTTCAAATATGTTGCTCCTTTCATCACATAGAATAAGAGCATATTCGTTATATAAATTTTTCAACGAAAAGTGCTGTAAGCACTGTCATGATTTTTATCGAATCGAGAATTCTAGTTATGCAATTTGAACACCTTTTCAACGCTGCAAGTTTCTTGGAGGGCTGTCCGAGGCCATTTTCCATGTCTCTTTCTTATGGTATATTTCTTTGGCCATCGTTGTGTTCGTATTTCAATAGAATGCTCCTTGTTGGCTCCAGGGAATAGATGTATTGTTGTAGTCTTTGCATTAAAGAAGCACCGTCGTTATACATCCCGTAAAAGACGGGTGCGAGATGCCAGGCCATCTACTACGCTTCGATAAGTACGAAAGAGGTACCGATAAACTGCTCTTTTAATGCAAATTGATTTCATAGCAAGCCTTTCTTCCTATTTCCACCTGAGTTTTTCTTCTATCCTCGACCTTTCGTTACGTTTTTACACGCTGCACTGATTCTTGATGAGATCCCATATAATCTCGATCCTTGTTGAAAATAGCCCGAGGATCAACGAAGCGTTTTACGAGTCCTTGTCTTTTTTTTCTCTTCCATAAAATTCGCAAATTTATACTCTTCTTAAAACGAAGACGACTCATGCTTCGACAATATGTGATTTCTAAATTTCACGTCGAGAGATCGATTTATAGCGTATGCTGGTATGGGATTCTGGTTAAGAATTTTGGATCTGAATTTCATTGTTGATTTTTGGTGTGTTTGAACTTGTTTTTAATTCACGTCTTCTCCTTTAAAGGAAATATTTTGTAAAAATTTTATAAATGAAACATTCTGGTTTGTATTTAAAATGGAGTATAATTAGTATAATTTACTTTATCCTGATTGGAAAGTTTCGTTGGATCTGAATTTCATTGTTGATTTTTGGTGTGTTTGAACTTGTTTTTAATTCACGTCTTCTCCTTTAAAGGAAATATTTTTTTTAAATTTTTATAAATGAAACATTCTGGTTTGTATTTAGAACGGAGTAGAGTTAGTGTAATTTACTTTATCCTGATTGGACTGTATTGTTGGATCTGAATTTCACTGTTGATTTTTGGTGTGTTTGAACTTGTTTTTAATTCACGTCTTCTCCTTTAAAGGAAATATTTTTTTTTTAATTTTTATAAATGAAACATTCTGGTTTGTATTTAGAATGGAGTAGAGTTAGTGTTATTTACTTTATCCTGATTGGAATGTATCGTTGGATCTGAAATTCATTGTTGATTTTTCGGTATGTTTGAACTTGTTTTTAAGTAAGGGCTTCTCCTTTAATGGAAATGTTTTTTTTTCTGATTTTGGTGAATGAAAAATTCTGGATTGAATTGAAAAGGAAGCAGAGTCAGCGAAATTGACTTTATTCTGATTGGAAAGTATCGTTGGATCTGACATTCACTGTTGATTTTTCGGTGTGTTTGAACTTCTTTTTCACTGGTATGATGGATTTTTTTTCAATTATGGTGAATAAAGTACTTATGATTGAGTTTGACATGAAGTAGAGTGAGCGAAATTGATTTTCTCTTAATTGGACACTCTTGTGATGCAAGATGTGCAACCACAAATTTAAATAACTTTTACGGTAAAAATAAAAATAATTCTGGAAGTCGAATGTTTGAATTTTGCTTTCAAACTTGATTTTCCCAAAAATAAAATCTTATGGATACAAACAGATTTCATATTTGTGTTCAGCTCCACAAAATATATAAGAATCAGGATAAGAAGAAAAATAAAACTTCAATTTCATAGTATTATTGATTTTCTTCTAGTTATATCATCATTTTGTTATTATTATTGCAATTTCAATGCAAAACACAAATTATAAGCTCAACAACGTCATTGTAATTCGACGTGTCCCCCGGTAAGAAACTTCAGCTTTTCCGAGTTTCACCGAAACGAGAATCCCAAGTTCCTGTTACGCTTGTATTTCGAATAATAGCTCACGAATTACTCTTTCTCGGGTAAAAGAGAAACAGTCGCATGGTAGAAACTAGTCTAAGAAAGAAGCTTTACACTGAAGCATTTGTCTCTTGGTAATGAATCCGATTAAGGTAGATCGTAAGTAAGAGAAAAAATCTACAGATACAAATCTAAAAGACCTGCTTGCACTGTAGATGCTTCGTTTCTCAGGTTTCACTTTAATTCTTTTTCCTGGATGAAGTTACGGTTTCCGTTTAACTTCCGAAGAATCTTAAAGACTCGATCTTTCGTTTAGAGAATTCTACAGAATTTCCGATCGTGTAATTTAGGAAACTTCAAATACGATTAACAGTAGAACTATCAGGGAAGTCAAAAGGAATTTTTGATTTTGTATAAATATTTTCTCCTTTTTTTCAAGCAACTATTTAGTAACACAATACATGATAATATACGATAACAATATGTGATAAAAATTCATATCTCGGGAAGTTTATAAGGCAAGCAATTATACCGTTACATTTTATTATCAAATGTAATCCAGCAGTAAAATTATGTGCAATTTGGAATTTCTTTATTTGTTGCTTTGTATTTTTAAACTAAGAAAGCCCACAAAGATTATTATTTTTTTAAGCTGACATTAAAAGAGTAGCAAATCATTAATGAATGAAAAAACAACGTAATACATACAGTTCTTTGAATTATATTATTTCCACTTTTTAATATAAATATAATACTTTTTACAGTTACATTTGTTTGAATGAAATTCCTTTGAATTATTTTCAGTTTCAAAATGTCGTAGTTCAAATTAAATATAAACGAGGAAGGAATTTAAGATCTTAAACGTAACCGTTTTTTAACACTTTGCAAAATAAGTATAACAAATAACACCTTTCTGCAAAGAATATGTGAGACATTTTCACCGACTCTTTTCTTCGCGAGTAAACTCACTGTTTCATCTCGTGTAAATCTATCGTGTTCTCCATTTCTACCAAGTATGAGAATGAAAATGTAGAAACAAAACGGTGCAATTTTTTCTCCGCCGACTTGCAAGCATTTCCCTTTTTTTTGCACCAGTTTCTCATTTAACGTAGAGCCCAGCGCCATACAAATTTATGTTCGCCGTTTTCTCGGCTGAGATTTCGCCCGATGGGATTCGTATAATCGGATAGAAAGTATTTAATATCCGTTAAAATTGGATACGCGAAGGGATTACGAAACAACGTGGCGTAGAATTTCACGTTGTTGCAGATGAACAACAAAATATCCGCTATACTTTTAAAGCAACCACATAAAAGCTTACTATGGTTCCAATGGAGAAATTTTCATTATTTTAAAAGCGTGGTTAAGTTGAAATAAATGTTATAAATAGACTCCGGATGTTTATGCATTTATGACAAAATGAATACGGCTAAAATACACAAAACGAACATAATATAAAAATATATCCGAAATATCCAAAGTAAATATCCTGAAGTAAATATCCAATACCATTCGTTGTAACATTTATCGAGTGCAACAAGTCCCTAAATAGGTTCTATTGTCTTAACAGCATTTGTTGAATTTGCAATTTGCATAAACATCCGGAGTCTAGTTATAAATATGAATTAGAGTAATCTGATATTATCGAAAATATTTGAGTTCAAAATTACCATCAATCTCATATTATTAATATATTTCTTCAAGAAGTATCCCGACTATACAATTAAAGAATCCTAAAAGAGCCTAATTTCCTAATTTTAAATAATCCTAATTTTTCCTCAAAATATCACTTGATAAAGTTATAAACAATCAATGGCATTAAATTCACAGCTGATCCAATTTTAAAACTACTAATCACTCCATTTTCGTTTACTTTAAGAAAAAAGACTTCTGCAGAATAATAGAAATATAAATGAATCTTAATTCTTTCTTGGAGACAATTTAATGAAGCAAACAAATACTGAAAGTAAATTTTCAATTGTCCTAATATTACACAGTTTGATTTTAATTCTAATACCACCTTTTAATATTACTTTGCGAAAATACCTTCTTTAAAAAAAACTCTCGTAAACGTAACGGTGCAAGGAAAAAACTAATATGTTTGCAAAGTTCAAGTAATTATTCTTTATTCGCGAAAGGACACGAGTAGATCGTAGATAGAAGTAACAAGATCACTATCATTAAACTCAGTATCATTCTCTTTCTCGGTTACTGTAATTCTGATTTCGTATGCATGAGTACGAGAAACTTCGTGGAGCCTCACTTATATCGAAATCTTTTCCCATAGGATCTAATCTGCATAGTAACACATTCCTATTCCATGCTGGTTGTAATTGTTACGGAATGTCGTTCATAATAATGATAACAACAATAATAACAGTAAACAGAATCCTGTCTACCGTGGTGCTTTTACAACGTAACTTGTTTGGTCGAATTTAAAAGAAAATTGTAAGATTATTTAGCTGGGTGTTTTAGAAAATTGGAGAGGCCACTGCAAAAGCGAAATATAACGCAGAGTGAATTTTTCCCATTATATGGAGTCCTATTATAGGTCAAGTAAGTCAGTCCTGTTTATTTTAAACTTCATATTCGCAGAGAACGTCATACAGTTTCAATTAAATTGAGTATTTATTAAATTTCTCATTAATTAATACAACGAACAAATATTAATCATCGAGTATTTAAGTAGTCTTTATTTCTAAACTTTATTTAAACAGTCAAAGTCATGTATTATATTTTGTGTTACGTTGAGTACATGCTAATTACTAATTAATTAATAGAATACACAGTAATTTTCTAATATTTGCACTTTTTGGGTAAAGTCTTTGAACATTTGATACCATGTATTTAACTGTTGAAAGAAAGGGGTAGAGACTAACTGTACCTTTCGTTCAGAATGTAGACGGAAGCTAGAAGGATGCTATCTGAGTAATTAAATTCTCTCTATCACGAATCACACGTCTTCCAGATAAAAACGAGAGAGTTCAGCTTACAAAGATTACGAAATCAACGTTAATTATCTATCCCGCTGACTTTTTTAAATTCCTTGAAGTTGACTCAAAGAATTCTATCGTACTGAGTAATTACTAGGTTCCTTTAAACGTTCCTACATTCTTTAAACTTTCCTTTTAGAGGGATTTCACTGTTCTATCGAATTTTCTTCTTCTATATTTTTGACTTTCTTTTATAAACTCTTGAAACTCGGTTCAGACAACGATCAAAGCATTTTATCACTTCAAATAATTACCACGTTCTTTTTAAAGTTTTGAAAATATTTTTTATACTTTTCTTTTAAAGTGACTTCAATGCAGTTCGAATTTTTCTTCGCGATGAGATAGTTATTCTTCTGAATTTCTGACATCTTTCTTTTCAGTATTCAACTTTTCCTGATTCAGATAACGTTCAAAGGAGTGTATAATTTTTAATAATTACTACGTTCCTTTAAACGTTCCAGGAATCTTTTAAAATAATCCGTCATAGTAGGATCCTTATGTTATTTCAATATGCATTTGCAATGTGATAAAATGTTTGCTCTGTTTCTAACGTACTCGTTTCACAGGAGAGAAACTAACATGAGTGACAAAGGAATTTCTCTTATTTTTTTTCTGCTTCTACAGTAGACCAGATTTTTGTGTTGCAATTCAGCCAATACCCGGCCTCCGTGAAAAGGAATCGAGATGTTGAAACAAGTTGGTGAAATTTCCGAGCTTCAGGTTTTATTTGACAGAGTACCGACTTGAGTGAGTTTTCCTCCATTCCGATAATGGAACGAGGGGATGAACGTATCGAATGAGACAAAAATCTCTTACATGCAATCGGAGAACATTCTCGTTACACCTGTATGGATAATCTTCTTTTTGTACCTTTCTTTCTTCTTTTGCTTCTCAGCCCATCCCAATTTCTCTTCCCATTTCCACCTTTCTCTCTTTCATTTTTTTTCTTTTTCTCGTATTCGCTGTTTCCCTGCTTCTCACTCGCTCTGTTTCTCTATTTCTCTATTCTTCTTTTTTTCTATCGCTATATTTCTCTGCCCTTCTATTTCCCTCTCTTCCTATTTGTCTGCCTCTCTATTTCTCTGTGTCCTATTTCTCTGCTTCTCCATTTCTCTGTCTCTCTATTTCTCTGTCTCTACATTTCCCTGTCTCTCCATTTCTGTGGCTCTCCACTTCTCTGTCTCTCCGTTTCTCTGTCTCTCCACTTCTCTGTCTCCCCATTTCTCTGTCTCTCCATTTCTGTGGCTCTCCACTTCTCTGTCCCTCCATTTCTCTGTTTCTCCACTTCTCTGTGGCTCTCCACTTCTCGGTCTCTCTATTTCTCTGTCTCTCCGTTTCTCTGTCTCTCCACCTCACTGTCTCTCCACGTCTCTGTCCCTCCATTTCTCTGTTTCTCCACTTCTCTGTGGCTCTCCACTTCTCTGTGGCTCTCCACTTCTCGGTCTCTCTATTTCTCTGTCTCTCCGTTTCTCTGTCTCCCCATTTCTCTGTCTCTCCATTTCTCTGTCTGTCCATCTCACTCTCTCTCCACGTCTCTGTCTCTCCATTTCTCTGTCTCTCCACTTCTCTGTGGCTCTCCACTTCTCTGTCTCTCTACTTCTCTGTCTCTCCGTTTCTCTGTCTCTCCACTTCTCTGTCTACCCATTTCTCTGTCTCCCCATTTCTCTGTCTCTCCATTTCTCTGTCTCTCCATCTCACTGTCTCTCCACGTCTCTCTCTCTCCATTTCTCTGTCTCTCTATTTCTCTCTCCTTTTATTTCTCTGTCTCCCCATTTCACTGCCTCTCCGCTTCTCTGTCTCTCTGTTTCTCTGTCTCTCCATTTCTCTGTCTCTCTATTTCTCGGTTCCTCTTTTTCTATGATTCTATCTATCTATCTGTCCTCTCTACCTCTCTGTTCCTTTGTGTCTCTTTCTCTCAGTCTCTTTTTTCCCGTTTTCTATCTCAAACAGTTTTATTATCGATGTGTACATTCTCCGGAGACTCATCTTGGACGGATTAAATTTTCTCGTAGCGTGATTCGTGGGATAAATGAACTGGAGAGCAGATGAAGCCGAGGGACGTCTGTTTTCAGAGAAAATTCTGCAATGCGTAGATTCCTGTAGGAAATCCGCCTTGCTTAAAAATTCCTTTGGAGAATATTTACGTTACATTCGACGAATTATCTGGAATGCTTCCAACTCCTTCCAGTCGATGTACTTGTCAATTTTCTTCACGTACTAAACTCTACTCATATTTTTTGCTTTTTTCAAATTTCATGCTTTGAAGGAAAGCACCATTTAATAAAAGAATATTCTTGAATGATGGTACCAGAAAAAAATTGAGATTTCCTGATATTTACATCCGTTCCTAGTTATCTTTAACTAAAGTGTCTCCTTTTATATACAAATTTTTATACGTCCTTCGTATTCAGATTCTCGGATATTATGGAGATTTCAAAATGCTTATCAATTTCAAGATCTTCGAACGAACTTAGCAGACCAAAGGGCAAAGAGAAAAATCGTAACGAAATCAAGATATTTCCTTTAGGGCAATACTTCCGATGATATCTTTAATTCGCTTTCTCCATTTATTCTTCGTATTCGCTTATAAAGGTAACATCGTTTTTTCCGAGGATTTCTGGACGCCATGAGCCATTTTCATTCCACGTTCAAAGAGTACAGTAACGATTTTAACATTCAGCCGATTTTATCTCGTGCAAAACTACTCATTCCACATTGCTATCGTTGGAATTATAATAACAAAGAGAATTCTACTCTTTAGGAATATTAAGATCATTGTGCAATGTAACTCGGTAAAAATTCCCGGCAAAACCATGTACATTTTTATCCAACTTTAAAGCCTCTTAAAATTTTATTTCTTACTTTCCTACGTATATTTACATTTCCAATGATATTTTTAATTTAATAATTTGAAAAAAAAACTTAAAAATTTCCTATTTTATTTATCGTGTCACGGAGTGTCTCTCTTTATGTTACGCGAAGGAATTAAAATATAATTTATGTTGATCTCCTACATTCTACACGTACAATATATTTAAAATTAATTTCACAAGCTGTACTTACCTCTCGCTCGGGGTTTCGTGAGAAGCTTGAGAACTATATTATCGTAAGCCGTTTCCTCAGCGACACCGGAATCTTTCACGAGTTTCTCTTTGATGGCGATACATATGTCGTATTTCCCTAATAATTCTTCGAGTTCCTCGAAAGCCTGTAACAGAACAATGAGAGGAGAGGTCCAGAAAAAGGAGAATTCGAGTAAAGCAAAAGAAAGAGAAATAAGAAAACTGCAAATTTGCCATTTTCTCGTCGAGGTCTTTTGACTTGCTGGGAGTTTTGTCACAGTAATTCTAAGTGAACTTTGAAACGACGAGGCGGGCTTTTACTTCAAAGAATAAGATGTGCAGTGAAGGATAAATCAAGGACGGGGCAAGGAAGCGTACTTTAATGGGGGAATGTGCACTTAAACGTGACATCATAGGAAGCTACGTTCCTCCTAAGATTGCAATCGAAACGGTAAAGAGAAAAGGAAAGCTAGAAACCGAGTGCCGATTGATTCTCGTCCTGGAATTCATTTGTTAAATGAAGAATTCGGGAAGTTTCGAGGGCGGTAGAATAAAGAAATTCTTCATTTTCTTTTTTTTTTTGTATTTTTCACTTTTCACTTGTGTAATTATTTCACCTAGGACAGTGGTTACGAAATTGTTTCACGGATGAGTAAATATTTTTTGTAAAATTATTACGAGCCGCTTTTTTTATGGAAAAATCATATTTAAAGGGCTGATTTTTATTTTTTGAAAGCAGAAAATGGGGTTACTTATTTTACATACGCTTTGTCATTGTTCATTTTTTACTTCTGCAATTATTTCACCTGGAACACTGTTACACAAATTATATTGACCACGGATGAGTAACTATTTTTTGTAAAATTTTTTCGAGCAGCTTTTTTTGTAAAAATCAAATATTGTATTATTTAAAGGGCTTATTTTTATTTTTTTTAATCAGATTAATAAAAAATTGAGTTATTTATATTATGCAGACTTTATTATTGTGTTTTTTCTGTGATGCGGCAGTTACGCAAATGTTCATCTAGGACTTATTGTTTTATGTGAGTTCTAGACCATCGAGGCTATGATCTTGATAATTAATAATTAACAACAAATCTTCCAGAGATTATGGAGGTTTTGTACTCCTGCACAATGATTAAAAATCCGTATCTTTATTTCTGTAACCACTATAATTTCATGTTGTGGTTAGTTCCAATAGGATTTACTGGTTTAGTAAAGTAAAAAGTAACAAAACATAGTTTCTGGTTTCTGAAATTCAAATTCAGATTAAAAAAGCTTAACTCGAATCGTCGAATCGCGTGTGCCTGCTATCGATTTCCGTTTATGCAAAAATTTTATAATATATCTTCCTCTGGCACACCGGCTGGTCATTAGATGATTTTGATCGCGATTCCTTTCCCAGATTCTGGCAAATCGGCGATGTATGATTTGTCGGAAACAAATTGCACTGCACACCTACCATTTTAACACGTTTGGGCAAACATACGCTATTTTGTTCTTTCCTCCTTTCTTTTCGCATATTTTAAAAGCTGTCGCCTTTTTCCATTCAGCCGTTATCTTTACGAGACAATGAACGGAAAGATTATCTTTAATTCTGACTTTTTTTTTTACATGGCGTGTGCTGGAATTTGTAAAACTTTTTCACTCGAACAATATGCGAGAAAATTGCGTTATAAAATTCTGCAATATTGTTCGCGTTAGTTGTACAACTCTCGTTTGTCTCTGATCAAAAATTTAATTGGAACCCATGAAATGTTAACACTCTTTTTTAACAAAATTGATGTCTCGCCTGGAAGTAAAATATTTCACAAATCATTGTGCATTTTCAAAGTTGATACTTAAATTAACCCATTTCCTTTCATGAACTCTAATTGACGATTTAATTATTTTCTTAGTCTTGGAATATCCAATTCAGATATTTCACATATTCCGAGATTAATTGTATTCAAGAAAGAGAGTTTTAGATTTGCTCTGAGCACTAGATTTACGGAAACCGTCAATCTGACAGGGCCCTACATTACTTATAAAGATTTCTTAAATATACAGAGAAGCAGTATGGTAGATATTTCACCTGTATTTAATAATATAAAACTTACTTAACAAATTATCATATATGCCACTTGAGGCCTCTTTCTTCAAAGTCTTTCTTTAATACATTACAGTGACTTCACGCCCGTAATTCTAGTGTTAAGTACTAATTTCATTTTGATACTGCAACATTATTTTCGCCGGAAACAAAGTGACCAAAAAAAAAATTTTTTTTGAGGGATTTGATTAACAAAATTTTTCACACTGCAATAATTTGATCTAAAACCTATATTTTTAACTGGCTATCCATTCACTCAGGCTATGATACATTAATTTTTAATTCAGGACGAATGTTCTATAGATAACAACTCTAGGGATCAAACTGAAATCCACTAATTGGCACTCCTTGTCATTAACACTATATCTATTACATTTTCTCGCCGGAATATTCGACCACTCGAATCTATTGTTCCCCATTTATGAATACATGAACAGACATAATCGTAACTCTTGAAGGTCTACGTAGAATTCGCGCGAAAGAAAAGCTGATTTTCATTTATCATCCTTAAAGTCTACAGTACCCATAGCGAAGCAATAAAGATATGGGTAAAGAGAAGTTTGAGAACGTAGGGCCAAGTGCTTGGATCATTTTAATATTAAAGATTCAAAAGAATTATTAGTCCGCATGGTATCCATAGAACATATAATCTTATTTTATACTTAAACACACCCTCGTCATCCCTCGACGAAGGGTGAAAATGTTTTACGGGTGTTCGCGGGTAATTTTCGCAATTTACCATGTGGAAAGCTTTTGGCAAATGGCTCGGTGTATCTGACCTGTTTCCGACGCCAATGTAAAAAGCAGTGCCATGCTTGCGAGGAAAACAGTGAGGCCAAAGTGAAAGAGAGAGAGAAAGAACGAAGGAGAGAGAGACGAAGAGATTAATGAGAGGCCATTTGAAACTTGGTAATTGTAGTGCGAGGAGTTATTGTTCAACCATGACTCACGAGATTTTTCTTCGGCTTACCAGCCTGATGTCTTAATTTTAAGTAGCATTTTAACTCCAGGCGGCGCAAAATATTTCACAGTCGAGCAATGATATTCGTTTCCGTCATTGTGCGAAAACTGCACCTAGGTTTGCTCGTAGAAAGTGCAAAAGCGTGTAAAAATTCCAGCTGCAGGGATGGAAAAAAAAACGAAACGGAACAACCCATGGTTCTTGCTTGAAAAAATACTCTCCGCTGTAACGAGCGAATATAATGCGCGACACGTTACAGCCAAGGAATGTAAATGAATGTGGAAGAATTGAAGTTCTTACGTGTAATTCGACATTTGGGAAATTCGTACATTTATTTCGTGCAGGAAGTCTGGCTTTCATCTTCCACTTCGACGATATCATTAAGTCCTTCAAATGGGAATGGATGCCGTTCCGGAAGTCTGAATTTTAGAAATCGCGACGCCATTACGCGTTAATGCACTATTTCGTGTTTGTAGATGGATAAAGGAAATGTTCTACCTTGGGCGCTTATCGTTTTACATGACCATTTGGAAGAAATTTCTAATTGCAGTTTTCTTCGCCCTTGACAATTTTTACTTTAACTGTTTCTTTGGAATAACGAGTTCTACTTGATTTTATACTTTGCTTGTGCTATATGTATTAACGCTCGAACTACCAAATCAATAAAAATGACTGATTTTGCAATATTTTCGAACAATACTACGAAATTAGTACCGGAGTTATAATCATGGTTAATTCTTTTAGTGCCAACCAAAAAAATTGATTGAATTAATGACAAATGTAGTTGCAAATAAAAAGAATTGTCATTTTGTCATAGTTTCATATAGAACGTACAATATAGAGCGTAAACTGTTCATTTACAAGTATCTGCCATAAAATTACTGATATTGTATTTTAAAAATTGAATAATTACCCTTCGATGTCCAAAGTTAACGTTATTGCTAACGACGATATATGTTCGCCCGGCACTAAAAGGGTTAAACTATGGTTACAATTTAAACAAAAGCTAAAATCTTCACATCCAAAACAGCGAGGAACTCTTCCTCCAACTCCACAGCCAACGATTCCTTATTTAACCCTTTGCGGACGACGGGCGAATATATCCGCCCTGAGAAAAAAATTGGTTACACTTGTCGGTGCATATATAAACGGTTAGAGTTGAAAAATTAAAATATAATCGTTGAAATATTATTTTACAAAGAGTAAATTTCAACTTGTATACATTAACAGACTGTCTTTCTGATGAAAAAGTGTTTTTTCATCGCTACATAATTGATTGTTTCTCGATATTCAAAAATGCCTCCGTCCGCAAAGGGTTAAAAATTCTATTCTCATCCCAAGTGGCAAATCAAAGAACAGAAATTCCAAAACGTCTCCAATCTTCAACAACGTTTCTATGTTCCTCCAGATGCAAGACGAGAACGCACAAATCGATGGTCGGCCAATATCTAGGTCAATGATAATTGTAATCCAAACACCTGCCCATTGTTTTGCAACCCTAAAGCATATCCTTTGCGACATTAAATTAGTATATTATATGTTATAATTATATTTCATATAATATACAATTTTATTTACACTACTACACTACATTATACATTATAATCTAGTCCTATTACACAACTTTCTCTTTACCATAAATTTCTTCCATTACTCCCCCATACATCGTCCATTTTCGTTGTAATCTCATCATCCCCAGTTTGTTTTGGGCTATCGTGAAAATTCAATTGAACCGCGAACGTAAATGCCTATTTCGCTGCATTACGGAGATCCAGCTATTATGGATTTCGCCATTCAACAAGAAGGATAGGATGAACATGGGGATATACCTTCGAAACAATAGGGGGAATACCATCGAGGTCGCTTTCCCTCGAGTGGTACTTGACTGAATATTTATCAACTCGAGATACTTCTGTGCTTCGACACTTGTGTGCTTCGACATCTCTGACTAGGGTTGTGCAATTTTTATGGAATGTTTTTGGACATCATACTGCAATATCACGTGACTTGTTTCGTCCGCTTTGAACTTTTTTGTATCTTTAATACGTTTTCTTGCAGAGAACACCTGGCCTCGTTGATGTCGATGTTACTATTACTATTCTGTACGTGGTGTTTGGCCGAATATTTATAGAATGCTTCCTCTCGTTGGTTATTCACGTTATTTATGGGGGTGATTTTTGAATATATTGTGGCATGGTTGGGAAGAATGAGACGCAGGATGATAGCCATCTGGATCGTATTTTTTAACAGTTACTTTATTCTTTGATCCAGCATGTGTTTGTGATTATATGTTGTTTCATTTTCCACCGCTGTGGTTATTTCGAACTATCAAGGCTGGGATGCATTAATAAGGAACTAAGAAACAATTTGTCAAAGGGCAGGATTTAAATCGGAGTTCAATATATCCGTGTCTAAACCTTTGCGAGTTCGAAGTATCGAGGTTGTGATACATTAATTAATAATTTGGGAAAAATGTCTCAAAGCTATTGGAAAAATTTTTGAACATGTTCCAACTAATGGTGAGCCCGAGATTTCACTTTCGTTCCCAGATTTTTAAGTTTATGAGGCCCAAAAAATGTTTGATTCGGTCCCATCCAAAAACAGTATAACACATATTTCTCTACGAGTAATAGGAAGAAAATTAAGGTAGTAAAATTGACTGAAATATTTTGCACATATGACGAACCACGATAATAATGTGAGAATTTTTCAAATCCTGCGAGAATCTTTCTAGATCTTTCTAGAAATGTCTTAGAGAACTGTTCTAGAATGAAACAAACGACAGATGAAAAACGGACGGAGACCACACGAGGGCGAGAAGCGTAACAAAGAGTCGACTGACGGCACAGTAGACGTACAGAAAGAAGGAAGATTTTTAGACGATTAGATAATTAAACGGACAGATGTATAGACGAACTGACAAATAGGCGTGATTAAACGATAGAGTATATATATTTTAGAATAGTAATATTATTATAGAGTATAATTTTATACCCTAATAATTTTATACTGTAAAATATAATTTTAGAGTACTCTGGGTGCGTTTCTGTGTACTTCCTTTTTTTAAATATTTCCATTTGAATTTATATATTCCACGTGTATTTGTAATAAATATTCTTCAATAACAACAGAGTATAATTCAAGCTATGATGGCTTTAAATGAACTTTGCTTTCCGAGATTTCACAAGAGAAAGGAAAGAAAAGAGTAGATAAGACGTGTTCACAGAGCTGTAAAGGAAACAGAAACCTAGAAGAGTTTACGATCGTAGTCCAAACCTGATGAATATTTATCAGTCTGCGGATCCTTTTGTATTTCGTCTCTACCCCAAACTCTGTCCTCTGATATGCTTCCACGCAGCTCCTCTGTTCTTTCGCCATTATGAATCGTATATCTTCCTTATTTAGTCTGACAGTACACTCGTAATTTCTTAGTTGACAAGCAAATTAAAGAATAATTGTTAAAATTTTACTATCCTCCTCGATGTTGCAAAAGAGCTTCATTTTGTTTTTAAATGATATTTAATGAAACGTTCAGATATGCTAAATTGTTTCATTCTAAATCTCCAATCGGAAGGATGAAGGATGAATTTACGTAATTTAATTTTCTCGTTTAATATCTATCGTGAAATGGAATTCTTTCGAGAGAATATCAAATACGATAGAATTAAATATACCAATGTAAATGGTAATACATTGGATCATGTCGTTCAACGTTAACTTACAACATTTAATTTAGAATGCTGCATCTTCGTGGGAATGTAAATCTCGTAATGAAAAGTAAGCGAAAATTCGAAAACTTCCATGATGAAAAATCTCGGAAGGATCGTAAGCTCTTTTAAATAAATTCCTCGAAGAATAGAATCTATTATAGAAACAATAACAGATGGTGTGCATTCTATGTACTACGAATACGATATGACAGAGTTTTACGATGAATATGTCGTACGAAAGATTTTTATGCACTTTTCATGGCCGTACCCGATCACGGTGAATAAAAACGTCGACAGGAGAATGCGATTTTCGATTGTCTACTCGCCTTTAGATGTTACAATATATTTTCCATACTATCATATAGCACTTTTTCCAATTTTAACGACTACCTTTTATCATCCACCACTTTGTTGTTAAACCATAAACCGTAATTCGAAGTATTCGAAGTACAGGATGATACACCAAATGGTGCAAAATTGATTGTTGAATTCATGGTGATAGTCGTCATAAATTTTTTTTTCGACGTATTTATTCGGTTGAATTGTCTGTATTTTGTAGATTTGATGATCGTGCGAACACAATGTTATTAACGTTGAAATAATAAAGGGTTTCCGAATGAGAAAATGCTAAAACGTTTTCGAAATCGAGGACGTTCGTCCTCTCGTGGAATTTGTATCTGGGCGTCGAGTGCATTTATTAATATCCAAATGGACGCACGGCTAAATAATTCATTTCAGTTGGCAATTAGCGATAGCCGCGTGAAATGTTTTCTTTTTCATTTAAATCGCCCTGGTCTATGTGAAATTTATTTATCACATTTTCCAGGCTGTTTTAACGTTAGGGAAGCAAATGCCTGAAAAAAAGTTGCATGAAATACGTGGCAACGAGTTTTGCAAGTTTCATTTCATTGTTTCCACTTTTTTTTTTTAAATTACTTCTTTAATTTCATTACCCTAATATACGAGGCTTTTTATCGCGATTAAATCATTGAACATAGTTGCGCGCTCTGGAGAAATGAGATAACGATTTACAGATTTTTATCTCACTTCTCGTTTTATTCGTGCTATTCTCTTGTACTATGCTCTTCGTGAAAGTTTGACGTCATGGAGAATAGGGCCTGTGCCTCGCGTTTCATTAGCATGCCGTTTTTATATTCCATTTCGAGTGGTTGCTTTTACGCATTCGGCTGAATTCTTCGTGCGATTTTACATGCGAAGCTGTACTATCTCCCTACGATATCAAGCACTTTTATTGAGTTTTATTTCATCTTACAATGCTCCAAGGTACCGTTCTTCTCTTTTTTCCAACTTTTCACTTTTACACTCATTTCATATGTGTACATTACCATCCAAAATATAGAAGCAAAAAAATAAGAGAAGTCTAGATATGTAGAATGTCATAAGGAAAACGTCAATTTAAAATACCAAAGAATCGATGCCACTTAACCCTTTCGCACAGGACGGGACATGTGCTGTCCCAGTCTGAAAAATTTTTGATATTACGGCTGGGACAACATATGGACCGTTTATTTTGAAAGTGGTGTAAGTCCATTTTTTTTTTAAATGAAGTATCACGCCATTTTTTCTTAACTTAGTGTAAAATTTTGATTTATTAGAAGTTAATATTTAATATCTTAAAAAATGCTATTGTTTTGTTCAATTCAAAATTTACGGCTAAAAGAAATTGCATAGACATTGATTATGAAAATAGTAAGTCAAATTGCAACCCGTAAATATACATTATTTTAGTTAAATTCGCCTAAAAGAAATTTGTATAGTCAAATCACATATTGATAACCTGATAGAAACATTATCAGACTTGTCATAATTAACCAATATTTTTTAATTAACAGATATGCTAACCTTTAATTTTCTCGAAACAACAGAAAATGGACTTGCACCACTTTCAAAATAAACGGTCCATATGTCCCAGTTACTGAAAAACATCTAGGGCAGAAAATAACGCCAAGTTGGGCCTCCAAACTGATTCTCAATCGTTCTGAGTCCATAAATTTCTCATTTCAATCGTCTCCGATCTAATCAAACAAGCGACAACTGTTCAGGTTGCTTAGTTTTCGGTATAAAAATTATTTTATCTCATAATCGCTTGGAGGAGAAATAACTGATCCCGGTAGTGGAGCGCACTCGGACTGGATTTTTCGCCGTATTGAAAGGGTTAACGTAGTCCTCCCCTGTGGATCTGTTTGTAATAGACGAACAGGTGTGGATCTGACGGACCCGAGGCCAGTTGAGTCCTCGTGTCGAAAAAACAATATTAGTAGCAGTGTAGAATTAGCCAAATGATGCCACATCAAGAGTAAAACTGGTATCACGAGAACTGGGCTAAGTTCCAGGACATTTCTTCGTCCTGGGCCCTTCATTAGGGTTGGACTCGTGGGGGTAGCAATGGAATCTGAATCGCGGAGCTAGTGGTGGATACCTTGGCGGGTGAGCTAGTAATAATTTTGGTTTCTTCATTTAATTAACACTGGATCTAATCACATGGTTAAAATGACTTGCTCCGAATTTTTTGTAGATCTTCATTTCTACCACTTCTCACCTTTGTTTGTTTGATTTTAACACTAGAACTACCGGCGTTAAATCTATCATATTTCAATATATTAAATAAGTACTTTAAAAAAGGAGGAATCGAGTGGCGGAAAGAATGATCATTTCGGTGATTTATGTATTTTGTGATGGGCGTAGAATTTTTGATCCATGGGTCTTCTAGGAACTTGGAGAATTTTTTTAGAAAAATTGTGTACCAGTCATTTTGGCTGGTTTGGTAGTTCTAGTGTTCACGAGTATAATAATATTAGTCCTAGCCAAATATAGGTTTTGTAAACAGCCCATTTTGAATTGACTTGCTTTGAATTCTTTGTAGATCTTCCATTCGTAACACTTCTCTTCTTTTTTTGTTTGATTTTAAAGAGTGTAATAATTTTAGTCTTCACGGAGCATAGGTCCTATAAATAGCTTATTTTTGCAAAGACCAAAATTATCATACTCATTAAAGCCAAACGAAAAAAGAAGAGAAATGTTACAAATGTCCGGAAAATGTACAAAAAAATTCAGAGCAAGTCTTTTTGACCACCTCGTTAGATCCAGTGTTAATTACGTGCGATTTGCATATTGCGGCAGTAGTTAAACATGGAACAGGCATGGTATATTTTGGAGAGAGTGGATTGAAAGAAAACTGCATGGAATGAATGTAGTGGAAAAACTTTAACCACTACTGTGGACGTTGTACACGTGGTCGCACATTGCGAGAGAATGAGAAAGTGGCTGACGAGTAACGCAGTTCTGTAAAGTTATTTGATTACGCGGACGCCAGGCAAATGAAGGACATTTTGTGGGCTCCGAGCGATGCTAAATATTCACTAAATTATAGGACTACAGCTGTCGCTTTGCCAGGTTAACGAGAGGACAGCTTCAGATAGTTACCCTCTTACGTCGAATTAAATTAATTCCCTTCCTGCCTTCTATTCTTTCTACATTTTACGTCTCCATTATCTTTTCCGGAAACTTCAACGTTTGTTTAAGTCGACACTGAAACACTTTTGAAAATTCACAATTTGCAACTCGAAATAGTTTCTGGGATTGAAATCCATTCTTGAATGGTTTTTATTATAGACTCTTCATCGATACTTTCATCGAGTTTATGAAATTGTTTAACTCTAGATCTACCAAAGGGGTCAAAATGACTTGTACCGAATTTTTTAAAAATCTTACTATAATTTTTAGAGCTGTTTCCTCTTAAATTTTCTATATTTATCTTACAAAACGTGAGACATTAAATCAATTTAGTTTCTTGCGTGCTTCATTCTCTTTTTTTCAAGTAGGTATTTATCTTGTATTTTTAAATGTACTGAATTATTAGTCGATAGTTCTAGTCGAGCAGAACTCGACATAGATTTTCAATTGATTTAATTTTCTGGTAAATTAATATCGACTTTCCAATTTCACAATAATTCTGTAATATCACATAATGCCTGTTAATACCTATAGTTATTGATACCATAAAAAAAATGAATAACCAATCATAGAAAATATTGCAAAATTAATTTTATTTAGCTCACTATCAAAATTAGCAAAATAATTCAGATCGCAAAGGGTTAAAGTAGCATGATATGAAAAATAACGCAAATTTTTTTAAATCATTAAATGTTGTGGATATTTAAAAGTGTGGGGATCGTAGGTTGCTTTGATATGCTGAGCTATAAATTCGGATTGCGAGTAAACCGGTGAAATCGTCTGATCGATGAGTCGAATGTTGATCGCATTCGGTAAGTTAATTGCTTTGTTTCGGTGTCCTCGTGCGATAGAATCGATCAGCCGTACCTTTCCAATTAGTCACGCGTGGAGATCGTATTTTTTTCCATCTATCCTTCATTTTCACTTGAGTGTCTGTCCACTAACTATCGAATATAATCGTCGAAACTTTTTCATTGATTACGCACAGATCCACTAATGACTTCATGGTTTAATGTCAATTAACTGTAGCGAGGATTGCTTTAATCCTTTCATTTTTCACGTAATTATTTTGTATTTTCGTACGAATTAATTGGACGTGAATAAAATAAATGACACATGAAACATCAAAATTGCAATCGACGAAATCCAAACCAGAGAACAAAGCGATTCGATGATTCGTAAGCTTTGTGTCCTGTCGATTTTTTTACGTTTTTCAAAATTTTGTAATCTTTGAATCTTTTTGCATTTTTAAACAGTCTGTAATGTCCTGGAGTATGTTTCACTATTAAAAATGATTCAATTATTTTTGCGGTTGAATAAATAGTTTCTTTGCCAATTAGTATTTTGTCAAATTCATTATAAAATTGATTAAGAAATTTGTAAACTTATTGCAAAAATTCCTAACGATATCCTATTGTTTTTAAACAGTGTGTAATCTCTCGACTATTTTTCACCGTCAAATTCTAATCCTTTCCCGATTTAATAAATAGTTTTTTTTTCAATCAGTGTTTGTTTAAAATTTCTTACATAATTAATCAAGAAATTTCCAGAGTTATTGCGAAAATTCCGTATATCTTGCCATTTTTAAACAATGTGGAATCTTTGAAGTATTTGTTACTTTTAAATTCAAAACTTTTCCAATTTAACAAATAGTTTCTTTGATAATCAGTATTTTGTCAAATTTCTTACAATATTAATGCAGAAGTTTGCAAAGAGATTACAACAATTCCGTATATCCTGTAATTAAATTTTCCATAGCCTCATATCATGAAGAATATCTCCCGCGTGTTAACATTATAGAATTAAATTCGAAATTCATTATCGAGAACCCCCATGTATCACTTTGACAATCGCTGCATTAATTCGTTCAATTTATCTCTCCGTCAAAATACACAATAGAGCAAGATTAATTAAGCCCCGAATAGCCATAAAGTATTAAAGAAGAAATAGATGTACGCTCTAATAAATACACTCGCGATATACGGGTTAACATTTACATTTCATCGTACAAAGAAATCCCCCATATTTCTCTACAAACTCTACCGTGCAAATACTCACCTTTATACCATAATTGCTTTCCTCATAGATGATAGATACGTAACTCCAACCCATCGTTAAGACAATGTCCACCATAGCTTTGACTTGATAATGATCGCTTGGTATAGTACGCGTGAAATATTCAAAACGTTGTTTGTTTGAAAGTTCTGGACTCGTAGAGAAGAAGGAAACCTGAAACAAAGGAATAATTCGGTGCTCTTAATCAACGACATTTTTTACAGGGAGGTAAATTTATTCCACGGATGTTGGTATTTTAATATTGAAGAGGGGGAATTAAAAGGAAGCAATGTTTAATTAATAAACTGTGAGAATACTCTCGGGTGCATTGTTTGAAAAATGGTACTGTGAAAGCGTTAAAAAAATTTTTTAAAGGGAAAATATTTAATCTACATACTGTAGAAAGTATTCTTACTTAATTAAAATTATGTGTTACACAGTTAGAATTTTTATAAAATACATTTCCAGTATACTTTTTTGAAAAGTTTGTAAAAATGCGTGGTTTTCACGGTGAAGAATTTTGTGGAAATATCATGGGGTCCATCGTAATTCATGAGGGGTTGAAAAATTCTGTATTCTTACGACAGCAACCCCCTTGATATTTCTCTTGCGATGTTTTTGCACTACTGGAGCTATATCTCTTGCTCTATGGTGGTGCATAAATGCAACGGGGTGAATTTTCGAGAAATTCTGAGACTTCGTGAAATTCAAGTAATTCTTCAATTAAGCAAGAAGTTTTAAATATATCATAAGCACTTATTTTATTGTAATAAATATATTAACAATTGGATTGTATTTATTTATCGTTAATGAAAGAATCCTTTTCGAATAATTTGTTAGAATGATCCAAAATTATTTTATACGATGGAACTTAGGGATTGTAGTAATTACAAAGTTAGTTACGTCCTTCGTTTCATATAAAATCGCTGGGGTATCTCCCAGTATGTTTCAACGCGATTCGACGATAAACGGCTCGTAGATTGGAAGCAATGCAACGATATATACTACGATATTTCATGGTACTCCTGCAAGCTTGCTATTATCTCCGAGACACCGGCAATTTCGCGGGAAAAAGTAATTTATACGAGAGTCGTACCTTACTACGTTAAGGAGGGTGTTATCGCGTTGTAAGTTTCTCCTTTCGGTTGGACAACGAGAAGTTGCTCGAAATAAGTGTGCGATGGTTCCTACCTGTCTTGATATAACTGAGAAACGACAAAAATCTGGATCGAATATTCCTAACACTTTGAATGGTGAGGATACTGTGCAATAAAAACTGGAGTAGTTTATACTCGAGTAGGAAATACTCGAGTCTCTGATTAATAAATTCTTAACTCGAGGAAGCGATGGTTTCTAGCTGTCTTGAAATAACTCAGAAACAAATGACAAAAATGTGCATCGAATATTCCTAACACTTTGAATGTTGAGGATAATGTGCAATAAAAACTGGAGTAGGAAATACTCGAGTCTCTGATTAATAAATTCTTAACTCGAGGAAGCAATGGTTCCTACCTGTCTTGAAATAACTCAGAAACAAATGACAAAAATGTGCATCGAATATTCCTAACACTTTGAATGTTGAGGACAATGTGCAATAAAAACTGGAGTAGGAAATACTCGAGTCTCTGATTAATAAATTCTTAACTCGAGGAAACTATGGTTCCTAGCCGTCTTGAAATAACTGGGGTAAAACGACAAAAATCTGCATCGAATGTTCCTAATACTTTGATTGTTGAAGATAATGTACAATAAAAACTGGAGTCTTTGATTGATAAATTCTTAACTCGAGGAAGAGATGTTTCCTAGCTGTCTTGAAGTAACTCAGAAACAAATGACAAAAATGTGCATCAAATATTTCTAACACTTTGATTGTTGAGGATAATGAAAAATGAAAATTGCAGTAGGAAATACTGGAGCGTTTGATTAATAAATTCTTAATTCGAGGAAGCTTCGGTTAATTAGCCCTCGACACGCGAAGGTGTTGAAGTCGGTGTAAAAGATGATAATAGGTCGTAGAATGATAAAGTTAATACCGGCTTTCGTAACGTTAATAATTACTAGTCATTAAATCGTAAAGTAAAGTATTTTACTATTATTCCGATCGAACAGGGACTCTAAATCGGGATTTAAGGCGATAAGATTTTTTAATCGACCATCCGAAGTAGAGTTCAAAGTGCAGGTATGTACTTCAAAGTTACTGGAGAAGGAAACGGTAGATAAACCTTGCTCAGGCACTCTTATCACGAAGTTCCAATTACCGTAGACTCTTATTACTTACCGCGCCCTTATCTCCTATAACAAAACGACTCGCGGGAATGCTTAAAATATGGTTCTGCATATCGTGGTTAATTGATCTACTTACAGCCATTTAACCATCTCAAATTACACTTCTTCAATGAAAATCTTGGGAATCTATCATAAAGGAAGTTTTTAATCGTGGAAAATTTGTCATTTAGTTTTCCAGTGCATTGTTAACGTACGCTTTTAAAGAATTTAAATTGCATTTATTATCAGTTTAGTTCCGTGTACTTTGTGAATAATTCTTCTATTTCATTTAGGTCAGTTACTTGAATATTTTTAAATTAAAGTAGAATTGACGTTATTTAATGCTAAAGTAATCAAAATCATTAAAATTGGTTGGTTTATATTTTTCTAAAAATTTCTGAAGCTTATAACGATGCAATTTCTCGTTTAAGAGACTCAATTCTCTTCATTATCATTTTCCAGTTTTCTAATACTCTTGAATATAAAAAATTGATCGTCGATGATCGTATTGTTTTTTGAAGCACTGAAGAATTATTTCTAAACTTTTTCTTTTATCTTGGACTTCAACGCACCTGAAGTATCCTTCGAGAACGTTTCTGAAGGCAACTATCGGAAAATGTCATATGATTTATATCAACAGTTGCCCTTTTGGGTATCCGGTTCATGCGATGCTTTAACCACGTTGTGTGGTCACAACTCTGGACAACTATTCCTGATATCGTTGCTGAAATCTACACGTTGTAAATTATAACCGATCTAGTTGATATAAGACTGAATCTATAGAGAGTTTTTAAAGGAATTTCTATTTCTTAAATAATTTTCAAAGAATTTGTCTTCAAGTCTCCTTCAATATTTTTGTTGAACTTCTACTTGTCTTCTATGAAAAGAAGAGGGGACAAAGAATTGTTCTTTAGATGTGTTAGCCTTCAAGGAACACAAGTATTATCGGCTTTTTTATTATATTTAAATATACTAAATAAGTAGTTTGAAAAAAGAGGAATCACGCGGTGAAAAAGATGAGCAGTTGAGCCTCTTTCATTTTATAAGATAGACTTGAAATATTTACTATATTGCTTTTCTATCAGTTAGTGGAATTTTTAGAAAAGTTTAGCAACCAACCATTTTAACTGGTTTAATAGTTTTACTGTTAACTATTTTTTGTGATTCAAAATATGTTGTTTTAAACCTAGTAATATTTTTCTCAGTCACTGTATAAAATCCTCGTAATTCTATAATTTTATTTTAATTCCCCAAGATCTTGAAAGTGTATAATTATTCTTTAACAGTTCTATAGATGAACAAAATTTTTGAAAAGAAAAAAGAGACAAGTATCTGTATGAAATTCCCCTTTCTTCAATTTTTTACGATCATGTCACTGTTCCATAGATAAATCTACCAAAACCCAAATCCCCCAGGGGCACAGAAGTTATTTATCTCTGCCGTTGCGTTAATAATGGTGATATTTTGAGATATTCATCGGCGAAGACAGACAATTAATTATCTTTTTCTTCCACGAGGTGAGAAACGTCGGTATATTAATCTACCCGAAAAACCAATTCCCTTCGGTCTTCCTGTCGGAAATCTCCAAAAATAATAACGTCGAAGGTACTCACGTAATATACTTAATACTCAAAATCTCGAGCCCATGTTACGCCGTACTCGATTCTCGTTTCTTTTACGCCCGGAAGTTCATTAGGAAGGAGCGAGGCTCAATTGTTCCGACGCGGAAGGTCGATGAGAAATAGGTGGATGTTAAGAAGGAGAACGGGCCGCAATTGTTGTACCAATTTGTGAACTTCATTCGAGGAAGAAATTAGCTGGTTCATGACGGAGAATTTTCCTTTCCTTTCCCTCAAAACGATCCTACAGAAATCGCAGAAATAATAAGTGCAATTTGAATTAACGGATACGGTCTGGCCAAGACGATTAATCACAGAGAATGCTTTCATTTCGGGAGCTACCAACGATTACTTCAAATGCCACAACGAATTTACGGGTTATTGAAGTTTTTGATACCTGCAACTTCTACCAGATGTTCCCCTTGTTATGAGTTTTTGATGGGATTCCGTGATGAAATTATACGCGTGTTGGTGTTTCTTCAAAGTTCAAAATCATTCTTAAATGTATCTAATTAATTTTGTGTTATTAGATTGTCATTTTTATTATTGCTCGACGTATCTTAGAAGTATTATTTAAATCGGGCTGCTAAAATAGAACAAAATAGAATTTCCCTTACTTTTGTCAATATGCTACCCGTAGTAAACAATACCCTGCCTTTTTAATTCAATGGCTCGAAATTCTTTTGTAATTTAACTTCTTTTTAGTATGAATTACAAAATGGTGTACTGCGTACATCAGAATTACTGTATTCTAAAAAATATCCTGCCAAGGAGCAAAAAAATCGTTCATCTTTAATATATTTAATTAATTTCATATTTCTAGATTGGCATTTCTCTAATTGCTCGACGTCTCTTAGAAGTATTATTTTACTGGACAGGCAAAATACTACAAAATGTGCATCTAAACATCTCTCAGATTCTTTTTGGTAATGCTATCCCTCGAAATCAATAAACAATACCCTCCCTTTTTAATCCAATGCCTCCCAATACTGTACAAAATCATTTTTCATCTTAACTTTTGTCTAATATAAATTACAAAATGCTGTACTACGTATATCAGAATCACTGTATTCTAAAAAATATGCTTCCAAAGAACGAAAAAATCATCCATCTTTAATATATTTAATCAATCTCACATTACCCATTTGTTCTCATTCTTATTACCTGGCGTCTTTTAGAAACATTATTTAAAATCGACGATTAATCTTCTATGAAATGAAATTTCCCCAATTTTCATCGATATGCATCCAAGCACCTTGCAGATTCTTTCTCGCAACGTCATCCATAGAAGTCTATGAACAACGTCCTTCCATTTTTAATCCAATACCTCGAACCTAACAAATCATTTCGCACGACTGGCTTCCGATGGTCGACCGAGTTTTCATGATCAGTAACGAAGGATGTATTATAGCGGGTGTTCGTAACCTTTCCAAGGATTTCGGTTTCCTGTACGTCGGCCCAGCAAGCCGTGTCTGCGGAAGATGAGTTTATGTAGCGCGAAAACGAGTCGCCGTTATCTCCTCCTTCGTGGAAGCAGCTCTCTTCAGGACAGTGCACGCCATTTTCCCGATCGTTGTTTACCTTTTTGCTAACTTCTTGCCAACGTATACACCAGAGACGGTGAATATATTTATCATAGTTGGACAGAAACCATGAGGTTGACTTAATTTTTTTATATTTATTTTTGAATTGTTTCGTATTATTTCCAACGTTCCTCTTCATTGTTTATAATAATTTGCCGTTTGGGTATGATTGTTTATTGTCTTTTATTGACATCTTAATTGGAATTACCAAGAGATATTGCTAATTCGGGAATCCTAGTATTTGTGGTGGTGCTATTATGGCATCTGTCATTACTGCCTGCATAATAATCGTCATTAATGTGGGAACTGGAGCGGTTTACTGTATGTAATTAGTATGGAGTACGACGTTGTGGTCATATATGGATTTCAGATTGGGCAAACAGTGATATTGTTCTTTTACTTGATAAGAACAAAGGGAGATAGTACTTGGGGAAAATGGAATTGCATTTTGGGGAAACCGTTAGGTTGTGAGTGTGAAGATCATTTTGAGGTCATGCTGTATGAGATTCTAATGTTAGTAACGAGGTAATGAGGTTCTATTGTTAGTTGTGGTTGCTTTCTAATAAATAAACAGGCGACAATCTGCTTATGAGAATACTACTATTAATAAAACTAGAGACACAGCTTGACAACATCAATGACCTTGACCCTTTGACAGACTTTGGCAGACTAGCAGACTAGCAACTCGAGACGATTTTGACTATATTATGCAAGTACTTTGGCAATACTTTGATGCTAGGACTACTAAGCAAGTTAAAAAGACTTATACACAATTTTTTCCAAAAATTCCCAAAGTTTATAGGAGAGTTCTAAACTAGAAATTCTAAGTTGATTTTATAAAACACAGATTACCGAACCCATTTTTCACCTCTTGATTCCTCTGTTTCTCAAAGTACTTATTTAATATATTTAAATGTAATAGATTTAACTCCGGTTGTTCTAGGGTTAAAATGATTGTATACTAACAATAAGATCAAATCCGATACACGAAAAAATTTCGGATAAGAATATTTTTTCATAACGGAAACAAAGATATAGAGCTCAAGAACTTGGCAAACGCCAAGCCATAGCGGCACCCTTCAAGTGCAAAGGGTTAACTATTCATCTACACTCAATTAACATCGTAGCACCCTATGAACTGGAATTTCCATGAAAAAGGAAAAAGACATCCACCGAAATAACTTAAAATGACCGCAATCGCACGTTACAATGATCAAGCGAACGTCCGTACGTAATTCGCGAAGAGCGCGCTCCAGATCCTCCCACGGCAGGACGTTTGCATTTTTACCGGGCGTTCTCATCTCGAGGTCGTTGCGAAATTGCAAATCCCTTTGTGAGGCGGTTAAATGACGTTACCATTAATTGAAACCGACCGGCTGAGCCCAAACCGCGCGAAATTGCAGGCCCGCTCCAGCGACCCCGATAAAACCGAGTTAAGCGAATGCGACCCATCGTTTTGCACTCTTCCCTGTCGTCTTCCTCTTTTCTCTCTGTTATGTCGCAAACAAAAGTTCCACGACGGGGAAATCCGCGCTTTTCATTAGCTACCGCGAGTGCGAAGCTTCGGTGAAAATTCGGATCGATAGCTCAGCCGGAAATAACGGCCTCGAGTTTCGAAACGCTTCGAAGTTGACTCTCCCTCTACATCTTTTCTTAAGCCTATTCATATCGTTGCTGCGAAAGAAAGGAGAGCTAACTACAATTTCAAAGAGGTTTTCCGTGTTTTTCCTCGCCGTTTTTTCCCGCAAATTATCCGATTTGTTGAGGAGAGACGTCCGACGTTTTGGAATGACGACTCGTTGAAACTGTAGTAATTAACACTAGATCTACCGAGGATTAATCCAATATATTTAAAATGGCTACATAAATCTTACTGAAATAAATAAATAAAGGCGACAAGGAACTCGATCGATTCAATAAATAAATAAAGTTAAAGTTGGATAAATTCCGCAATACGATAAACTATTGCGGATGTCAGATCAGAAAAGTGTTAACTTTAAGAACTCTGTATGATATCTTTTTTTTTATGATAATGTTAACATTATGATCTCCTCAGGTTGATCTCTTTTAGACCTCTAAAATATGTTAACATTATGATATCTTTTTTTCCATGAAAATGTTAACATTATGTTATCTTTTTTTCCATGAAAATGTTATCATTATGATATCTCTTTTTCCATGAAAATGTTAACATTATGTTATCTTTTTTTCCATGAAAATGTTAACATTATGATATCTCTTTTTCCATGAAAATGTTAACATTATGTTATCTTTTTTTCCATGAAAATGTTAACATTATGTTATCTTTTTTTCGATGAAAATGTTAACATTATGTTATCTCTTTTTCCATGAAAATGTTAACATTATGTTATCTTTTTTTCGATGAAAATGTTAACATTATGTTATCTCTTTTTCCATGAAAATGTTAACATTATGTTATCTTTTTTTCCATGAAAATGTTAACATTATGTTATCTCTTTTTCCATAAAAATGTTAACATTATGTTATCTTTTTTTCCATGAAAATGTTAACATTATGTTATCTTTTTTTCGATGAAAATGTTAACATTATGTTATCTCTTTTTCCATGAAAATGTTAACATTATGTTATCTTTTTTTCGATGAAAATGTTAACATTATGTTATCTCTTTTTCCATGAAAATGTTAACATTATGTTATCTTTTTTTCCATGAAAATGTTAACATTATGTTATCTCTTTTTCCATGAAAATGTTAACATTATGTTATCTTTTTTTCGATGAAAATGTTAACATTATGTTATCTTTTTTTCGATGAAAATGTTAACATTATGATATCTCTTTTTCCATGAAAATGATAACATTATGTTATCTTTTTTTCCATGAAAATGTTAACATTATGTTATCTTTTTTTCGATGAAAATGTTAACATTATGTTATCTCTTTTTCCATGAAAATGTTAACATTATGATATCTCTTTTTCCATGAAAATGTTAACATTATGATATCTCTTTTTCCATGAAAATGTTAACATTATGTTATCTTTTTTTTCATGAAAATGTTAACATTATGTTATCTTTTTTTCGATGAAAATGTTAACATTATGTTATCTCTTTTTCCATGAAAATGTTAACATTGTGATATCTCTTTTTCCATGAAAATGTTAACATTATGTTATCTTTTTTTCCATGAAAATGTTAACATTATGTTATCTTTTTTTCGATGAAAATGTTAACATTATGTTATCTCTTTTTCCATGAAAATGTTAACATTATGTTATCTTTTTTTCGATGAAAATGTTAACATTATGTTATCTCTTTTTCCATGAAAATGTTAACATTATGTTATCTTTTTTTCCATGAAAATGTTAACATTATGTTATCTCTTTTTCCATAAAAATGTTAACATTATGTTATCTTTTTTTCCATGAAAATGTTAACATTATGTTATCTTTTTTTCGATGAAAATGTTAACATTATGTTATCTCTTTTTCCATGAAAATGTTAACATTATGTTATCTTTTTTTCGATGAAAATGTTAACATTATGTTATCTCTTTTTCCATGAAAATGTTAACATTATGTTATCTTTTTTTCCATGAAAATGTTAACATTATGTTATCTCTTTTTCCATAAAAATGTTAACATTATGTTATCTTTTTTTCCATGAAAATGTTAACATTATGTTATCTTTTTTTCGATGAAAATGTTAACATTATGTTATCTCTTTTTCCATGAAAATGTTAACATTATGTTACCTTTTTTTCGATGAAAATGTTAACATTATGTTATCTTTTTTTCGATGAAAATGTTAACATTATGATATCTCTTTTTCCATGAAAATGTTAACATTATGTTATCTTTTTTTCCATGAAAATGTTAACATTATGTTATCTTTTTTTCCATGAAAATGTTAACATTATGTTATCTATTTTTCCATGAAAATGTTAACATTATGTTATCTCTTTTTCCATAAAAATGTTAACATTATGTTATCTTTTTTTCCATGAAAATGTTAACATTATGTTATCTATTTTTCCATGAAAATGTTAACATTATGTTATCTCTTTTTCCATGAAAATGTTAACATTATGATATCTCTTTTTCCATGAAAATGTTAACATTATGTTATCTTTTTTTCGATGAAAATGTTAACATTATGTTATCTCTTTTTCCATGAAAATGTTAACATTATGTTATCTTTTTTTCGATGAAAATGTTAACATTATGTTATCTATTTTTCCATGAAAATGTTAACATTATGTTATCTCTTTTTCCATGAAAATGTTAACATTATGTTATCTTTTTTTCCATGAAAATGTTAACATTATGATATCTCTTTTTCCACGAAAATGTTAACATTATGTTATCTTTTTTTCCATGAAAATGTTAACATTATGATATCTCTTTTTCCATGAAAATGTTAACATTATGTTATCTTTTTTTCCATGAAAATGTTAACATTATGATATCTCTTTTTCCATGAAAATGTTAACATTATGATATCTCTTTTTCCATGAAAATGTTAACATTATGTTATCTCTTTTTCCATGAAAATGTTAACATTATGTTATCTCTTTTTCCATGAAAATGTTAACATTATGATATCTTTTAGACCCCTAAAATATGTTACCTTGCTGACATCTTTCCGATGAGCTTTTCAAGATGCCCCCGGTGGCTCATAAGTGGCTTTTCTAATATCTTTGTGCGATCTTTGGAACAACTATTGCGGATGTCAGATCAGAAAAATGTTAACTTTAAGAACTTTGTATGATATCTTTTTGCCGAACGGGATAGAGCTTATAATATTTAATGAATCTTGTTAGGATATTCAGATAGCTGAGAATCATGCATATGATTTTCAATGCACGTAATTTTAAATAAGTACATTCTTTAGGTTTTATATTTCATCGAGCATTCCATTTGGCTAGAGTTGCGGCACGCGAAATTAACTGCACGCTATGTAGAAAATGGGAACGGATTTAAATCGAATAAAAATTACTTGTAAGACTTCTTACATACCACATTTATATATCATACCTATTCTATTATATCATCTAGTTCTGAGATATGGGGAATTTAATTTCATAAATGGGAATAATAAATTCTGTCAAATATAAATAAAAATCAAATAAGATATTTGGAGGTTCGATCAAATAGTTAAATTGAAATGGAAACGTCGCTGAAAACTTTGCAATTAAATCCATCGATTTATCATTCTTCATTTCCAAAACAAATCAATCCATCTCCGGCTGCTGTTAACTTTCGGAAATCGGCTATTCTTTATCCCGCTTCGGACGAATCCTCTTCGTCCATTCTTCTTGTGTGCCGTAGCAAAAGTAGGGTGTTTTTCCCTTTTGTTCTTTTTCTACTTCGATTGTTTTACTCGGCTTGTTCTCTATTTAACTGCTCCGAGTCCAGTATTCCGTAAACATGACGTATTGCTGTATAGAGTGTACCTTCGTGCTATTCAAGGAAGTCCGTGCTCAGTGATTTTAAACGGAATCGTTCGACCCCCATTGTGCCGAACGAAATTCATTCGTTCGTGTAGATGCACAGTTTTCAGGATTCACTTCTTTGATCTTGCATTTCAGGGTGAAATTCCTTGCAATCGTTATAATCCAATTTTCGTCTGTTAATTTAATATTATAATCAGAACCTTCTATCGATTGAAACTTCATTATTTAATCAAAACATTAATGTAATTCTAGTTAATGTAATTTCAAAATTGCTGAAAATAACTGTTGACCTTTATCAGTTCTTGGGACTATGTTACAGTAAAATTGAGATCTAATTTGACCTAATTCAAGATAACTTGTACACAGTGAGTAGATATTATTCTTAATAATGATGTTTAAAGAAAAACTAATTAAAAGAGTTAATTACAGGTCAGAAACGACCTTAGGAACGATGGGGAATTTTTTTAAAGGTCATATCTGACAAGAGTTTTTGATTTCTAATAAAACAAAAATAATTTTAATATACAGAGTGACCGAAAAGTTAGTGGGTCATTAAAAATTGAAATAACTTTCTTACCTAATGAAAAATCACATTTATTCTATTATATGCAGTAACTATACTTCTTAGAAGTCATTCTTAAAACGTTGACTGCCATGGAGGTCATCGATAACCGGCGCCATTGAATTCAATGAAATATCTTGTAACTTTTAAACAGGAATAATCATAAATTTTCGAACATATTGAAAATTTAAACATTGAAATTAGAAAGATAAAAGTTTTCTCAATACCTATTATTATTATGGAAATATTATCGCGTTCGGTTCTGCAACATTTACAAATTTTCTATCCCATTTATCTCATAACAATTGTTACTCGTAATTATAAGGCAAGTGGTTAATAGTATTACCTTCTTACAAACAAATCAGATACTAAAACGTTAAATTCCCGCGGCAATCAACGTGTTAATACAATCACAATTGCACGAAACGAGCGCTATTCTTATTCACTCCAGAAGTGAGCAGAAATCTCGAAGAATTTTCCCATGTATGACTCCTATTTGACGAGAGGACTATCAATGGAACTCGTGGTATGAATAGCGTAAAGGATTGTCGTAACGACCTCCTCTACAAGAGGTACGTGAACGGAGAATTCGATGTGCATGTTAAACTGCAGTTGGAAGAACCAACAAAGCATCATTGCCCGAACGAATCTTCGAAGAGATTCGTGTGCATCGCTGTGGAAGGTAGGAAAAGTAAAAGTAGTCGAAGAAATCGTTTACTTTCACGTTAATGCGTGCTTCTTCGATTCCGCTTGAAAGCTCCTTGAAATTTTCCAATCGGGGACGTTCTTTCTTACGTTCTTTTTTTTTTCTTTCTCTCTTCGTTCTCTTTCAAACTTCTGTTCGTCTTTCCTCCATGGGAAAAGTTCTTCGCATCCTTCATTAGCTTTTGAATATCGATTCTGTGGGGGGCTTCGTCGATTTAAAGTCGTGAGAAATATTGGAGCATGGAACGAGTTATTCCACGATGCTAATGCAAAACGATCAGCGCTAGTCGGGGTTTGTCTTAATTAAAAAATTCAAGAGCCGGTTTTAATGGAAACCTGTGGCGTGGAATCGTTTAAATTGAAGCTGTCGTGACGAAGGATAAAGGCAGGTGGTGGCTCGTGGTTTTAAGTTAATTATTTTCTTAAATACCTCCACGGAAGGAATTAGTTTTAACAAAGGAGATAACCGATATAGAGGATGCTTTTTCCGCTTTTCAGCTTCTTCCACTTTTCAATCCTGTAATCTCTTTGATATTGAATATTCCTTTTATCCTTCATCCTTGTTAAATGTGAATTATGTCAACCTTTCGTATTCAAGGTTTTAGATTCTTTGTAGAAACTTTCATATATTCGGTCGAATAGAGATTTGATATTTTTCCATATTTTTCTGTCCATGTTTAGCAATGTTTTGCTACCTGTTTGCTACTCGACATGTACGATTGTTATTCGGATGAAGCAAAAAGGGCAAGAGTAAAAGCTGATTACGTTAATGATACTGCTGTAACAATCTTACGAGCCTCGATATCTTCGCTTGCCAGAAGGCACTTACGATAATTGCTACTTAACTTTTTCTCGACATTTATGCCGTCCCCTAGGAAGTATAATGTTTCGCGATGATGTACAACCATTGCTGTAATTAATACGTTGAACGCCACCGTATTTTGTTATTTTCATTATTTCTACTGAAGTGAAACTTCTACTAAAATCATATCTTTATGAAACAGAAACTTTAAAGACACTGACAGGTAGATATTCAGCAGGCCTTTGTATTTTTAACGCCAATATTGAAATATTCGATATGTTCGAAAATTTATAAATAGTGCAATTTGAAGATTACATGGAATTTCATTGAATTAACCCATTAGCCTGTAACAACGTGACACTCGTTTCGTGGTAAATATATTAGAAAATTGGAACTGTTCTAAAAACAATAAAATTGAAAATATCAGTCGGTAAGAAAACGGTCAAATTATTTTTGTAGCATTAATATTATATTCCGTTATATAAAATATCAGAAATTAGTGAGAACTTTTGATTTTAGGAATTAATTCTAAGTTATAGCACTCGAAGTCACAAAAGAAATCGTGGGACGAGGGTTTAAATAGCACCGACCACAAAAGGCCCCCATGACAGTCAACGTGCTAAGAAATGTTTCCAATTTGTTATGTTTTTTCTGTTGTTTTGCTCAGAAGCAATTTTCAACAATTTGTAGGAGTTTATAAGAATTTTTAGCAAGAAGGATTTCATAGCAAATTCAGCAAAAGCATATTGAGTATACTATAAGTATAACTGTTTATACTACAAGATAGAAAATGAGATTGTAAGGAAGAAGAATTTATAGGAAACTTAAATATACAAAAGAGGCAGGTTTTATTGATCAATTCGTTAAAAAGGAATTTATTTTGCTCAAGTTGTCGCAAATCAAACTCACGAGCGGCTCAGCTGTTTTCCTATAATTCCTCCAGTTTTATTAGCACTTCGTGAAAACTTCCATTACATTCTTTTTCCACATTTTTCTGCTTTCCTTCGCCGTTTTGCGCTCCGGTGTGTTTTATCGCGACTTGAAATTGTTGTGGCAATTAGAGACGACTAAGAGTGGACAAGACTCGGTGAACTTTTTTTCCTTGTAATGGGTCGTGAGAAATTGCCAAGACATTAAGCGGCAGTCCCATTTGTCGTGTTACGTGCAAATTCGTAGGATGATTTGTACTTTTTTGCGATTTACACTTTGCTCGGTTTTACCATTAATCACGTTGCGTCGATGACATCGAGAGGATGCCGTTTAAACATTGTTACAATTTTTAAAAGAATCTAATTATTAAAGTCATCTACAACGCATATTCAAATTTTAATTAACGGGTATATTTTTTTCTTTTTCTCGTAAATTTGACCTTTTGGTAGAATAGCTTTATTAAATTTTTCCTCCTTTGGATGAAACGGACGTTTATTTAGCCATAAACTGTTACTATTAAAACACTGTTCTGATGTTTCTTTTCGCTCGTATTATTTTAATCAACTATTCACATTTTATACTGACTGAAATGAAAATTTCACCCTGTTGGAACTTCGATGCTTGTCAGAATTAACGATCGAATTGCTTGCTTTTGGAAATTTGACCTCTTTCCATGGTAATTTCTGCTACTCTGTTTAATTTCTGTCATTCCATATTTATTATCAAATGTTATTATAATTTTAAACTAGAATTCCGACGTCGATCTCGATTATTGAATGAATCGTTCGTTTGATAAAATATGACTGTGTTTCACAGTGAAACATTTTAATGGTGGAAATCCGAGTCTGATAAATTCTGACAATTTGCCCCTAATTATTTATTCAATCTCTGATTTTTAAGAATATAACGAACACATTTCAAATTGTATTTCAATCGACAACTTTAATTATACGTCTGACGAATGTTTAGCTTGGTACAATTTTGCGAATCAACTGCACAATACCATCGAAAGGGTATTATTATTCACTGAATTGACAGCCTGATGAGATGCTGCACCATACAGAATGCAATGTAACTCCACCTCGAGATTTCGTCTCGGATTCCGTGTCTATCAAACTGACCTACACTTTCATATAACAGATTATAATATAATTCCTTTGTACTCCGAATAATAATGAAACATTGTGTTATAATTATAATTGCTTGTTAAATATTATAATTAAAAGTTCTACAAAATATTTCTAACCATTCAGGCAACTTGCACTTGTTAGATAGGAATTTCATTCAAAAGGTTGACACATTGAGTGCCATCGGAGTCACTGGTGACCGATAGAGCTAAATTCTGTGAAACTTCTAATGATTTTCATCTGTTAATATTCACAAATTTCTAAGTATATTAAATATTGAAATATCGCTGTTAACTCATTGCCATATGACTTCTTTTGTAAACGCCTTAGCAACGACTCAAAATTAAATTGCAAAAATAAAAATTGATCAATGATTTTGATATGTCGTATAACTTGGCGTAATATTAATATTATAGAAATCATTTCGTCATGTCGGGTCCCATTGATATTCTCTATTTCATAGGTTTTACGAAATTTGAAATTCTTCTATTTCATTTATTACACCACGAGTGTCACACGTTATTGTAGGCTAAGCAGAGTACTGCTGAATTTGAAACTATCTTTATTTTTAACGTTATGACACCAGAAGAATGCGATGTTAATACTAGATTTAGGGACATGAAATTTGTTACATCGCAATACATGAAATAAGTACTTTGGAAATAGAGGGATCAGATGACAAAGAAGATGAGCAGTCAAGTAATTTATATATTATAAGATACATTTGAAATATCTACTATACCATGTCTCTATAAGTTTGGAACGAGTTTCCAAAAGGTAGAAATCCGTCAATTTGACGGCTTCCATAAATCTAGTGTTAACACGTCGAACGCCACTGATATTTCGCTCGTTTTATCATTTTTTACTAGAGTGATGCTTTTCCTATTAAAATCCTAGCTTTGTAAACCAAAAACTCTAAAGACACAAATAGATATGCATTCAACATGATTCTATCTTTTGAACTTCACTATTTAAATGTTGAATTTGTTAGAAAATTGGTAAATATTATAATTGAATTCAATAGCGCCGGTCACCGGTTAACCCCCATGACAATCAACACATTAGCCCTTTGCGACGCGAAAACATTTATTTAATAATGGGAAATAATCATTTACTTGACGATCAAAAATCTCCTTTTTATCGGAAAGTCATAATGTTGATTTATAGGAATTATAAATTACTATTTGCAGAATCATATTTCAATGATTAGGTTTCAATTTTTTAACTTTAACCGAAATTTTTTAGAAGGGTTAAAATCATGTAAAAATATTTGTGTTCGTAAATCCCAATGTGGAAACTAGGTTAATAAGTTATCCCCGAAATTTCCTCCCAATTTCAAATTGTCCATTACAATTTCTGGGGCGACGTTCGAGTTGCTTTCTCGAATTGTGTTTCAGAATCAGTTGAGTTTAATAATGCTACTACACGTATTGTCCACGATAGATCGATACTTCATTATATACGGCATTAACGTACGTCTGAAATTCGTGTATTATGTAACATTTCATGGTTCGAGAAATACATTCTACGTGCAACTGTCTCCCCATATTCTCGCTACTCACCATTGATCGTGAAATTCGGAGAAGTTTGACGGAGTGCTTCATTAGCCGACTTAAATGGCACTTGTTGTTTGTTAAATTAAAATCGTTCCATTGTTTCGTAAGTGACGTTCATTGGAATGCTATTATCAGCGTGTTACTTTCACGGTAATACCTTAATATTTGATATTTAATTATGCAGTCATTGGGAACACAGACGAGAGCCACTTGATTAACGTTTTGTCACGTCCGATGTTTTGCCGTTTTACAGTTTCACTTTCACGGGGAATTTTAAATGAGATTTACCTTTAAATTTCATTTACCGCTCTTCAATATTTACTCCTACTTCGTCTGATTTTTATTTTTTGGAATGACGAGAAATTTTAAACGGGAAAAATACAAAGATCAAATACTCTTTCGCGAATTTTCGCATTTTTCTGGTGTCATAACGTTAAAGGTAAAGACAGTTTAATATTCTGTAAAAGTACTAAGGAAGTCAAAATAACTTCTTTCCAATTTTTTCCAAAGATTTTTGATCTTATAAAATACAGATCTCACCTTTTAATTTCTAAAACCACCAAGGTGGTCCAAACGACTTGTTCCCCATTTTTTCTAAAAACTTTTTAAATTTATATTCAAACAGTTATATGATAGATTTAACGACGGTAGTTTTAGTGTTAATTCCTGTTGTTCTAGTGTTAACAGCAACATTTAAATATTCAATATTCTGGCAAATTTGTGAATATTAACAGTTAAAAGTCATTAGGGGGTTCATAAAATTCAGTTATCTCGATCACCAGTCATCTCGATGGCATTCAATGTATTAACCTTTTTTAATGAAACTCCTATCTAACAAGTGATTTTTTTTTTCAATGTCGATCACCATAATCAAAGTGCAAAACAGTGAAACATTTACGATGAACTTCTTCTTAAAAGATAAGTTTCATTTTGTTTCCTACAAAACTAGTTCCTTTGTTGCATTAATTGAAGAAATTTTATTAGGAGTTCACTGGAGAAATAATTTACGACGAAACTTTTTGCGCATATACCTTTAACATAATCTCTATGGTGCGCGATGGGGTGCGTGCTCTGTTCTTTATACGATAGGCTAAGTTCGTTACGAACTCCCGTCTTGCTATGGGGTCAACCCGCGAGTTTAATAACAAACTTAAATCTACCAAAGGCGCTAAACTCCCATCGTCCCTCGCCGTTGGTTCCTTCCTCATATTCTCTTCCGAGGAAGCTGGAAAATTGCTGCCTCGACAAATTCCATGAAGTCCTGAACCTCCCTGAGTCTATTTTACGTACAGAGGATGAACTGGGTTAACCTTGGCTTTACTTTTTACATTGCACAAATGTTTGCGAGGTGGAACTTCTGCATATTTTTCGACATCCAAGGGGTGAAATAAGTTAACTCTAATAAGTCACGTGTATCTCACGTGTTGTTATGCTAAGAAGGTGAAAAGATTCTTTGATTTTTTAACACATTGTTGATCGCTCACGAGTTCCAAATTTTAATTTCAATTTTACCACAGTAAAAATGTTACTAAGATATATAATATGTATAAACTATGATATATAGCAAATATGTTCAAATTTTCATTTAGATTCGTTATGTACAAATAAAGTACACTGAAGTTTATTTAGATTCATTCAATTCTATACTCAATTGCGGAAAAAATAGGTGGAGGCATGACTTAACTTTTACGTAGAATTGTTGGTCAAAAATGTGTTAAGCATTGATTACGAAGAGCACCGATAAGTAGTATAGGTCACTAGTCAGACTCAAGACCAAGCACAGTCGAATAAATTCATCAAAACACCATCCCCCGTGATTTTGTGTTTACATCACCGAGGAAAGTGAGATAATATTTATGGAAAATCAAAATAGAGAATTGTTCAAATGCTTGAACACTAAGAAAACACGTGTTATTCATCTATCAATTTTCTAAATTTCATATTTTTAAATACATATTCATTACCAGGACGACAAGCAAGTAGTATAAGTCATCAGTTAAACGTACGACAAAGCGTCGTCAAAAAAACATCCCCCCTGACTTTGGTTTAATATCACCGCGGAAAGAAATGTATTATTTTTCATATTTATGAAAAATCAAAATAGAAAATTGTTCAAATGCTTGAATACTAAGAAAATATTTACGTGTGTCTGATTAAATTTTTTTTATCGCGTATCTGCATATATTCATTACCAAGACGAGAAGCAAGTAGTATAAGTAAATAATCAGACATAAGACGAAGCGCCGTCTAATTAACTCACCAAAAAACCATCGCTCCTCTCTTCGCGTTGATATCGTCAAGCGAAATAATAGCATTGCGAAATAATAGCCGGGAATGGCGTGCAATTTGTTTTGCACGCGATTCGGGCGGAGAATCGTACAACTTCGGAACTTCCATGAGTTTGCAGCGGCGAGCGATCTATATTTCTGTCGGATCCGTTATTCGGGCTTTCCCTTTGTCGCCGTACGTGCTTTTATTCGACCGACAGAGACGATTTTGCATTTTAGAGACAGCTTTATCCAGCCTATATTCTTCTCACTCTATAACTTTTAAAAAATTGCAACCGTACGTCCTGTGGCGTCTGCAAGCTCGCACTTTACCGAAATCCAAAAACGGATCTATGTTTCACGATGAAAAAGAAACGAGAGGGATTTTTCATTCTCAAAATTAAATCCACGCTCTGGTTCTTGTCTTAGATTTATATTCTGTCTGATCCTGCTTTTTCTTCCACCAAATCCACGCGAAATCTCTTTGAAACTTTTTACCACAAACTTGGAGAGACAACCGTCCCGTGGAAACACCAGAACCATGAAATAGTCATTCCCAATTCCGACTTCTGATTTACCAGTTACAAACCGGGATCCTTTGTTGTCGGTTTTAACGTTCGAATTCCTCTACGTTTTTCGTTTCAGATCATTCGTGTTTCCGTGTATCGCGAAACCGAAACCGATGTTCTTTCCTTTGTATTGTTCTTTTTTTTGCCCCCCTTTTTTCCTTGTTCCACTATCGTAAAAGGTGGTATACGGGCCATAATCAATTCACGGGCGTTTGCTTCATCGAATAAACACAGACGTATTCAGAGAATTAAAAAGTAGGCTTTATTTTAACGATTCGCCGGAAAAAAACAAGTGACAAAAGCAGTAGGCGGGTAGAGAAGTTTTCTATACGATTGCTTCAATTTTAAATCGACGAATAAATAGGACTATTGAAAATTCTAATGGAAAAACTATCCGGGTGCTCGTTCAGTTCTACTTTGATCGCGGATCCATGCACGTACGATTGTTTCCATCGGTTCAAACATCACGGTTCAACGAGACGTGCAAAAAGACCGGAGGCAATTGTGCAGATGCGATGGTAGGGCTCGTTGAAGCGTGCGAAACTTTTTGCAATGAGGTATCAACATTGCAGAGAGATGTGTTTCTCTTACTGTTAAATAAGTACTTTTAAGCAGTTTTAAATGCTTTATTATAGGTGAAAATTTCCTTGTCTAAAAGTAGTAGGTGCTATGATGAGTAAAAAGTTAATGGCTCGAAATAGTAATCAGTGAACCTGAGTTAAAAATTCTGCATTTCTGGGAAATATTTCTTACATAATCATTTTTTATAATATATCATGACCTTGGTAATTTGGAAACGACCTAGTAGGCTCCCTTAGAAAGTTGCAACAGTTTTTAACACTAGATTTACGGAGCCAATTTGGCTCATTCAAAATTTGATTACTACATATATAATATATTGATTGGTTAATTTTTTACCCATAAATCTTTTACTTTAATTGATTTGGAACTACTTTCTTTGCAAAAAATTTCAATTTTGGCTCACTTCAGAAAAGTAGGCATATTAATATCCGTAAATCTAGTGTTAAACCCTTTGCCTTACAATTTCGTTTGTGACTGAACGGGCAGTAACTCAGAATTAATTGGTAAAATAATAATCTATCACTGAATTCCGATATACTGGTATAAATTAATTCAATATTAACAGCAGAGACCTAATTTCAACGTCTCCTGACCTATGGATATTTTTACAATATAACAATTTGTGGAAAACTTCAAAATTTTCTGTTCCATTCACCCCATCACGTGTGCCACACTTCATTGCAAGGAAAGAGGTTAATTAAAATTAGAATTTTTTTTTGATACCGTTCATATCATTAAATTGCTGAAACTATGCGGGCTATAGTGACTGTGACGTTGAAGGATATAAATATGTATTAATGGAATTGAGTTCAAATTTTTGGCACCTTAATTTGGCACCGACTCCATTACTTTGTAAATTATTATCTAGTATTTCAGAGCTTCGGTGTTTTTTACTTGCAAAGGATATTTATTGCGGTAGAGATAAAATCATCCCTCTCTGATAATTTTTCCAGATAATTATTTTTTTAAAACAGTATCGATATTTTGGCATCAATCTAAAATGGCAGATCTCAGGAGAATTGACCGTTGCACTTAAAGCCAAGGGAATTATAAATCAAAAGCTAGCATGACACGTTAAGATCTCCTAAGTCGTAAAAATGATAGAACACAATCTCTGACAATCCCGAAAATTTATATTCGCGGTGAGTGCAGTAAACAGAAGGAATGACCAAAGTTTCGGAGGTAACAACTACGTCAGTTTGACTAATACCATTCGCGTGTGAACCTCCGTAATGGCGCGTACACGGATGATGAAGAGTAATACCGGAGTCGTTGCCAAGACGGTTCACACCCCGAATCCTCTGACACCACTTTACATGGTGATTGATGAGTCAAAGTCTGATTTCACCAGCAACTGAATTTCCATAGATTTCCGTGAATACGGGCGCACACATCTACAGATATTTCCGCCTCTTTTTTCCATTTCACGTTGCATAGTTTGGCGTGAAAGCGGTCGAATGCCACATGCAACCACAAATGCGGTTTTCCTGGCAGACAGAGGGAATGTCCTCTGTCATCGTGAAATGGCGGACCTTGTTTTACGGCTTATTAAAAACAGATATTTCCGTTTGCCGGACGATCTCCGTTTTTCGCGGGAATGCAATAGGTGGTTGGAGAATGTAGTTTGATTGAAATGAAGTCATTTTTATGAGAAGTTTTTTGTATTTTTTTTGTAAGATATAAACATACACGTTTGAAGGTTTGCAGTTTACTAAATATTAATTGTATATTTAATATTTTATATCGAATTCAATTTAGAACTTATTTTTAAATATTAGTATTAAAGTATGAGGGTTTCAGTGATTTTAGGAGGGTTGAGTTTTAATAATTGGAACTGTGAAATATATCAATGATTATTTAAAGGATTGGTTATTATATTTTCTGGGAATTCTTACGTTTGAAGATTTATAGTTTACTAAATGTTGCTTCCATATTTTATATTGAATTTAATTAATAACTTATATTTAAATATTGGTTTATCCAGTAGTAAAGCAGGAAAATTTGAAAGATTTTAGGAGTTTTGAATTTCAATAATTGAAACAACGAAATATATTAAATGATTATTTAAAGGATTGGTTATTTTTTCTGTGAATTTTTAGAGGTATTGTTATAAGTTAGTTTCAAAGGAGTTTCGTGGCTTTAGAAATAAAATAGTGTTTTTAAGTAGAATTAATTAAATAGTAAACAAAAAATATGCAATTGTAAGGCTCTGTTTGGAGAATAAATATTATAACATTCCAAAATATACAATAAGAATGTATTCATCGCATTCACCAATGAAATTGAAGACGCCCCAGTATTTTAATTCTGTTAATTTTCCTCCACCAAAAGCGACTGCATCTGTCGCTTCGTTCAAAGGCCGAGCATATCAAAAATTCTCCAAACTTTCTTCACAATCGCGTTGTGCACTTTATGCAAAACAAAAGAATAGGAGAAAAAATACACATCTAATTAACAATATTTCAGTAGCCCAACAAATTCGCAATTAGCCGTTCGCCGAATGCAGAACTTTTAACGAAACATCCATCAATAGAATCTCACATCCGTAATCGTTAATCATGTCGTGATTAATGAGGTCAAACTCACCTCTGTATTAGCATTCTCATGAATTGCTCAACTATATTCACTCACTGGAGCGATCAAAATTTCGTTGCTCATCGTCAAAGAGTCGTGCTTTTGACCCAAGCTATCGGGATACTACGATTTTCGTGGATATCCTGACTGCTATTGTAGTTTGTTATGTCCTCTATTGATGCATATATACGTGCAATCGCGAGCAGGCTTCTTTTGAGGGATAAATCAAAGATTTGAAAATATTCTTCAAATGTACCTGATATATTTGAAACGTTTCTATTGTTAGTGAGATGTATTCTGGGGTAGTTCGTTGTTTTACCGTAAGATATTGCGGTTCCTGCGAATCGATACGTAGTCACTGCTTCAACGACAGACTTCAAATTTACGGGAAAAAGGACGGAAAAAATCATGGCAGCGAAATGTTAAATAAAAATTATAACTGTTCTATTCAAATTGGGTAAATTTTCTCTTGATCTATTATATAAAGCTCAAATACCACTGACTGACTCACTCACTCACGCACTCATCACGAAATCTCAAAAACCACAGAACGGATTGCAATGAAATTTGGAACATACCTTCCCCTTGGGTCTTAGGTGCTCAATAAGAAAGGGTTTTGAAAAATTCGAAATTTTAGGGGGGGTTTTGGGGGGTTAAAGTATGGGCTAAACTCATCAACGCAGAGCCGAATATACGTGACCTAGAAACTTGAAATTTTGCATGAGCGTTCCTTCTAGGGTATAAGCACCCACTAAGAAAGGATTTTTCAAAATTCGAAATTTTAAGGTTTTTTTTTTAGTTTCGATTAAATCGTAGCGAAGCACGGGAACTTTCAGCTAGTATAATATAATAAAAATATGTAATATATTTTTAGAGGCAAGTATATTAAGGAAAACGAGAAGCAATGTCTTTTTCTTTTTCATTCTTTTTTTTTATTATGAATTATTAATTGCGGTAAATCGGATAGGGAATTTTCAGGTTCTGCAAAATTTATTAAATTGAAAATATCAGTGATACGTGATACGATAAAACGATTTCTATGATATTAATATTTCATTAAATTGCGCGATATGTTGAGAATCACTGATCAATTCTTATTTGACCAATTCGATTCTAAACACAAAAGAAATTGAATGTTAAGGTTTTTAAACGAAAAGTACCAAGGCAGTCAAAATAGTTTCTACCTTTTTAGAAAAATTCTCTATATTCATAGGGAAGTATTTGACATGATTCGAATGAGGATTTGATTCAGAGGAAGTAGTATTCTGTATGTAAGTAGTTACTGTGTCATTGTAAATGTGTGATTAGTAGTAGCTTAATTTAAAAATTTCTGGTAAGAGAATAGGAAAGCAATTTGAAAAGTTATTAAAGATTATTAATTGTAATATATAGTTTATTTTGAGTATTACACAGTCACACAGCATTTATTCCCTAACATTAGCGCGTTTCAATTAAAACTACAATGAATGTATCAGATAATATTTCTGTAACGTAGCAATCGTAAAATCGCATTGGAAATCTCAAAATATCTTCCTCTTTCTCCCCATCTGCGCCGATTGTATCGCGAGAACAAAATTTTAATCGTTTAAATGCATTTAAATCAATTCAGATCGGTTGCATGAATATTTCCAATTATACCAGTATTATTGAACGTAATGCGATGTACATTCTACGAATTTCATGAATATGAAAATTGGAAAGTAACGTTCAATTGTAATTCCTATCGTTCGTATGTTGTATCGACAAAACAGAATCAAATTATGGATTAAGAAGAAATACCGTTTAATTAACGCGCAATTTCAAATTGTGAAAAAATTAAAACTCTCTTCCAACCTCTCTCTCGTTCAACCCAGAGACACCGATTCTTCTTTTAAAGAGGACCTAACGAAAGATCACCGTAGAATCGCAAACCCTTCGACGTTACGAGTCAAACTTTATCGTCTTTTATTTGAATAAATTAATTATCAGAAAAGTTCATCAGGAATTCCATGCTTACTCGTTTCTTGTCGTTTTGTTCTTCGACTTTCAATCGACTACCCTATCGGTTTTAACAGAGATTGGTGGCGTCGCCAAAGGTAACTATGGATCGCGGTAAAGGCGCCACAAAATCCACTTGTTCGAATGGTCCGTTGAATCTTGAAATTGATTCCGTGAGTAGGCTTCCCCCCAGCAATTTCTGCGCTACAATGATTTAACGCTGAAACGTTTTCTACCACTGACGAAGTGTTTATTTCGTTGCGAGCTTGCAATTTAATTCGATATTTAATTTGTTCCTTTGAATATGTTCGGTATAGAGTTTATTTGCAATTTTTTTTAACCCTTAAATGCGCGATTTTATTTTTTTAATCAGAAAAAATGTTTTTAATATCCATATATAGTTTAGATTATAGGAAAAATATTAAAAAAATTCTTTTGAAAGAATTCAGCTTCTAAATTACCTGAAAATCCTTTGTTGCATTTATGCAACACTGCGCGTTCCTAGGTAAGCAGATGTATGGGGAATTATTGACTCATGTAAATAGAATAAAAAAATATTTTAATATTTAATTATAGTTCTGTTTATTATGATAGTTATAAAAACAGTTATTTTCTCTATTATAACAAAGACCGAGGAAAATTATTCCAATATCACTTTTTTCCGCGCCGATGAAAACCCGCTAAAACTGACAAATAATTAAAACATTTGAAAGTTGGTGCCACTGCACCTGTCAAAAATTTACAAAATACACTATAGTCTATGACAAAGTTCGTTCAGAAACCGTAATCCGTTCAAATTTGTTTTTTATTCTCATAGAATTAGTATGTTGCAAAAATGCAACTCCGCGAATTTAAGGGTTAAATACTTTTTCTCTAATTTCTTTTCTTGTGAAGGTAAAAAGGAATGTTTCAGTTTGGCGAGGTGAATCGATGGATTTCGGTGTACTGTTTCGTCCTCGTTATGCAGGATTACTTGCAAAAAGTGGAGGATGTGTTTGAAAAAAAAAATGTCGAAAACTGAGCACGTAAAGAGGGCGGATCGTGCACAGAAATTTAGTCGGGTTGGGAGAGAGCTTGGTTTATCGCATTGGAAGAAATTTTCAAAGGAAGAACATAGACTGATGAGGTTTCGGTGTTTTCTGTGCCATTTAATTCGACGTTGAACAATTTGCTTTTCGTATTATTGTTTGGTAAAACGGAAATTACGAATTCTTTTGCACGAAATAGGATTTTTCGATTTTAGTTGAATATTTGCTTTTAGGGGTGTTTCTTTTATATTTATATTGAGATTGCAATCGGATATTATTTTCTTCAAAGATGAAAAGTGTAATAGGGAGATGTTTCTTGCAAATAAATATTATTTACGGCATTTTAAAACGTTATCAAATTTCATCAACCAGTAAAAATGTCGAGGCACGGGAGAAATTCCACTTTGAAGTACGTCTTGTCGCAAATCTTTTGTAACGTAACGTCGAAAGTAGACCAGGAAGCTGAGAATCGGAGAACAAAGACTTAACTATATATGAAACGTTTCAAGACTTTTTACGCTACTATGAATTTTCATCAGAACGACTACTTCTTTTTCTTTGATATAGCACAGATAAATATTCCCTCCAATTCGACTTTCTGTTTTATTTTTTGTTCCCGCCAGAGACCTTCCGAAAAAATATACGTCCATTGTTACGGGAAGAATGAAATTAATCAAAATTAAAAAAATATACTTATCACATTTCTTACATCGCGTCAATTTAATTTGAAATTTGATGAAACTATTTTGCAGCAAATATCGAAAAATTGAGTCACTTAACAAAGTGGGAAGTTGTCTCATGACACGGTGTTAAAGATGCACCTTCAAATCACAAGTTTAAACGTCATAAAGTTAAAAATGGATGACTCAGGTCACCACCTTAATTATTGCAAATTTTTTAAATTCATGGATATTCGAGATTGATTTCTACGCAGTCGAGAATTGCAACATCTACCCATTATTTGCGACATCGCGAGTAATTTGTCCGAGACTATCAGTGAAAAGTTATGAAACAAAGGATGCAATGTTGTAGTACGTATACTGCTGCAATTTTGTGCATACGTTAGGGTATTGTTATCAGTTTTCAACGAATGTGAAAGCTCCATACAAGTTTCCTCTTCGTTGGTAAAATATTTTGAGTAAAATGTCAGTGGCACATATTGTCTGTTTCACTGATGTATTTCGCTTTGTTGCGTGGTAAAAACAAACATGATTTTTCAATTCCGCCATGAAATTTCGCAAATAAGCCACGATGAAAGTCCTTGGCTTTATGAAAAAATTTCTCTCCGAGATGTACCTTTCCTATCGTCAGAATATGGTTTCCGTTTCTGAGATACTTTCAATCCTTACATTATACGGGAGTCCACTGTATCTAATATCAAGCTCAAGTTTCCTTTAACATATCTTAGAATTGTTCAAAATATTCACGTATTGAGGCCTTAGGAAATTTATTTATCAATTTTTATAGTTGCATATATTCGTTTGTAGTTTGATGAAATTAACACGTTGACTGCCGTGGGGGTCACCGGTGACCGGCGCTATTGAATTCAATGAAATTGTATGTCACTTTGAAATTGCAATATTTATGAATTTTCAGACATACTGTATATTTAAATATTGGTGTTTAAAAGATAAAGGTCTGCCGCATACCTATCTATCTGTATCTTTAAAGTTTCTATTTTATAAAGATGTGAATTTAATAGAAAAAATTTCGCTTCAGTAGAAACAGTGAAACTAGCAAAATACGCTTGGCGTTCAACGTGTAAAAATGGGAACCAAAAAAGTCGAGGATTTTCAAAAAATCTAACTATAATATGCAGTTATTTTTTCATTTCTCCACAAATGTCCACACAAAGAATATTGTAATCGGGGAAAATGACAGATTTAAAAATTCTTCAACGTCCTCCTTTATCACCATTACCTCAAGAGGTAACTGATATTTAATATCAAACTTAAGTTTCCTTCAACATATTTTAGAATTGTTCAAAATATTCATGCATTGACGCCCTCAAAAATTTTTCTACTAATTTTTATATTTGCATATATACTCGTCTGTTGTTTGATGAAATTAAAAAGGGGTCGAGGATTTTCAAATAATCTAACTATGATATGCAAATATTTTCTCATATCTCTGCAGATGTCCACGCACTGAATATTGTAATCGTGGAGGATGACAGATTTAAAAATTGTTCAACGTCCTCTATTACCTCAAGAGTATCTTTCTATCCAATTTTATTAGGGATATAATGCACGTCACTTCCTGCAGGTGACAGCTATTGCTCGCGTAGGATAGTTTAGAGGGTCCCCTTATTGGATGTCTCCAATAATATAATTTAATAACACATCCCCAACGGCACGTGCGCCCATAATACCGCTTTTTTTTATAATTTCGTAACACTTCCGCAACGCTTTAGTATCGTTAGAAAGGGAATAAATTAAGCGTTAAATGCTACGAAATTGTAACAAGAATTTTCTTCACGAATCAATAATTATACAAATTAATTATACGAACAACAGATTGAAAGAGAAATAATCTTAGTAATTTTCAAAATGATCAGAAAAATATACAAGTCATTTTCATTATTTTGGTAGATTCATCGCTAAAATGTTGAATTAGTACTTTATCGGTAATCTATTTAACACTAGAACTACCAAACCAGTCAAAATAACTGGTACACAATTTTTTCCGAAAATTCTCCAAGTTTACATAAGAGTCATAGAATAAATATTCTACGTCTATATGAATAAACATAAATCACCCAATCGATCAAATTTTCCGTCGCTTGATTCCCCCTTTTTCAAATAAATACTGTTACGCCAATATGAAGTTGGCGTAACAGTATTTATTTAATTTATTAAAATATGATAGATTTGAGGCCGGTAGTTCTAGTGTTAAAAACTGATTAATATATACTATTAATAAAGTAAACTAATTAATTGAATTTTCGTTAAGAACAAAATATCTTGTCCAAAGATGTTCAGTATTTTAAAACAATTGGTTTCTGGTACATTCCTTCGGCACGTGGCCGGGATTGGATGGATTTTTCAATAAATAACCCGACCATAAATTTTCGTTTAATCCAAGTGTATCCGTAGACACGACCCTCCCATTTCAGTTAGAGATTTCAGCGCCCCTAATTTCCAAGTTTGAGAACTTTTAGTTTGAGTCGTTAGGATGGTTAGTACATCTGGACATATTATCGATTAGTATTATCACGTAAAATAATTTGTGTCTACAAGTTCTGTACACAATTCTGTTTGGAGCTGAATTTTTTATACGAATCATCTGTTTATATTACAAACATAAAGTATTCTGTTTTCGTTCTTTGATTTCGTATTAACATTAATTAATGTACATTAAAGTTGAACGCAGTATTTAATTATACAGGATGTTTCATTTAATTGAAAATGGCCGACTGCCTCCGGGGAGTTTATGTTATTAAAACTATGCTTTAACAAAAGTTGTCATAAAGGATGACATCATATGTTGCCCATTATTTCTTTCACAATAACGGTAGTTTTTTTTAATATGAAACTATATAATTTTCAATACATCAAGAGATTTATTTCTGCATCATTTACGAAAAATTATTAACAGTAGGACTACCGACGTGAAAATCATTAAAATTAAATGCATTAAACAATCGCTTTGAAGAAAAGGAAACTAAAGGTAGAAAACATAATTGATTCAATAATTCTTGTTTTATAAGTTGGACATAGATTTTTTACTCTATGGTTCTTCTATGAACTTTGAGAGTTTTTATAGAAAAACAATCATTTTGACTGCCTTGGTAAATCTAGTATTAATCTATACAATAAACCTATGAAGAAATAATCTGCATATTATAAAAAGCCTCATTTCAAAAAGCTTTTACTGAAATATTTTTTTAATAACTCCAATTCCTTTGAAGTTCGAATTAATCACCTCTTTATAGTTAAACGAAACATCATATCTTTTTTAATACTTTTTCTTTTAACCAGTTATTTTATTGGTATTAGGAAGAAAAACAATTTTCTTTGCTTAACAGATAGGATTTGGGGGCAGTTTTTTACAGATACTTAATAGAGCGTAGGATTAACTGTCGTAAATCGAATCAGGCAAGGAAAATCGAGGTCTGCGAGACGATTTTACAGTACGGCGACTTTAGGCCGCGGTTTCGGTGAAGTTTCACTGAAAACGGATTCTTCACGGTTCAACGGGGCTTAGTATTTCCGTATTTTATACGCGTGGCAATATCGTTAAACTTTGAAATTTCTTCACTTAGTCGGGAATATAGTTTAGACATCTTATAGAAAAGTTTTGATTAAATCAGGATCCACGATTATGAACAAACACTGCAACATCAAAGCTACTAGATAGACAAAAGTATTTTTCCCATTTTCTCCTTATTAATTTCCTCTTGAAACTTTTCTGCTATAAACGCTTCGTTGCATACTGATTTCCTGACCACGCTGATTTCAATAAAGTATGAGATTCCATAAAAGATCATTTAACAAATGCTACCGATTTTAACGGAGGTACAACAAAATAAGTGTTAACACTTAATCATATCAATTATTGTTAATTAATTCCTTTTACAATCCCAAGTCACGTGTCAGAGAAGATTGAATTAAAAACCAAGTATCTTCTAAATCCGCAAAGTTTAAAAAAGCAAGCTAATATAAATATAAAATAAAGTTAATATATAAAGCATGTAGAAAGATCAATGTTTGTCCTAGCAACAATGTTTAAAATTATATCCATAGAAACCTTAAAGCAAACATTATCTAAACATGTCTCTGTTTCTTAATTTACCTAGCAATTATTTACAGAATTTCTATATAGTCATTGTAAATACTTATTACTAGACTGCGGATGTTTATGCAAATTTCGAGTTTCACAAATGCAGGTGAGATAGGAAAACCTATCTAGGGATTTATTGCACTCAATAAATATGACAACAAATACCATACTTTGGATATTTTAGATATATTTTTACATTATGTCTTTTTTGTATATGTTAGCCGTATTGAATTTGTTATAAATGCATAAAAATCCGCAGTCTGCTTATTACAATAATTCTATAGTCTTTAAAGAATATGAAATTTAATTATATACGGAGTATATTGAAATGATAATTATAACTAACACAAAATAAACGCGATCAATTTTTTAAACGATATGAAACATGAGAGTAAAATAAAAAAATCACCGTGATATTTATTTATTTTTGACATATTTCTAATTGAAGCCACCTACCTGGGGAATACGAAAAAGTCGTAGGAGATTTGCCACTTGAATGGATGTGACCGAACTGGCTGCACCCACGACTCCACTGATAACTTTTCGCACTGCAGTTTTGTTGCAGTGATACTCAGCACCGTCGATGTTGCTTATGGAGCCTGAAACACGTAAACGGACACGTTCATAATTTTCTTGATATTTGATATTTTTCTATTTATATAAAATATATTCGAAGAGATATATCATAGAATTTCTGCCAGGTAAAATCTGCCAGCTGTTTGACCTGTTTTCAATTTTCTCGATAACTCTCACAGACAATGGTGTCGACGTTATTTCTTATAATAACGATGACACCTTTGCGGCGGGATTATGTCCTCGTTAATCTCGAGGATGCGTTCTTCTCATCTTTTTCTGCAGCGTTCCAGATCACGAGGAATTAGAACTTGAATTGTCTTTTTTCTATATTCTGTTCTGATTTAATTTCTATTGGGTCAGCAAGAATGTAATTTCGGTTTTTGATGAGAGCCAGCGTTACGTTTGTTCTCAATGATTTCTGACAATGTTATGATTTTTTTCTTCTAACAATGGAGAGTTGTGAAACTTTTGACTTGACTTAGAAACAAATTGCGCTTTATTTTGTTTGTAATTGTTTGTTTAGGAGAATTTTAACATAGAGTGAAAAACGAACATTTCTGATATGTTTTACTTTTTTATTTCTTGCAAAATCTGATCTGACACCATTAGATTACCATTTATTTTTCAGCTTGCAAAACTTTTTGAATGGTAAAACTTTCAATGGCGATGATAGCCTAAAATTGCATTGGGCTCAGTTCTTTGTTGATATGGGGCAGTATTTCTATAAAAACGAAATCACGAGTTTGTCAAAACGATGGCAAAAGGTCATCGAAAAAATTCTTTGTTAAAAAAATAAGTTCCATTTCACACTACAAAACCGAAATTACTTTCTTGCCAACCCAATATGACCATTTTAATTAGTAAATACTACTTTAGGTGGGATTGCAGCTGTCTAAGCTACGACATATTAATTATTAACTTGGGAAAAAATCTTTAAATTCGATAGGGGAGGATTGCACTCGAAACCACTAATTGTGAGGTCAAGTTATTATTTTCTTATCTATCATAAAACTATTCGCACAGGACTTATGGTGTTTTAGATAAATTCCGAGCTATCCAGACCGAGCAATATACTAATTAATAATTTAGGAAAAATTTTGTAGAGATAAAAAGGGAGGATTTGAACTCGAGCCCACTGTTTAAGAGTTTGAACTTTTTCCTCGTAACCCACCATATCTCCTATGAATTGTTCGTACATACAATGAAACAATTCGTTAATTACACACTGAGATTATGGTGCTACGTAATCGTTGCGCTCTACTTTCATATTTTAGAGAAAACATAAAATATAAGCGTGATCTGATCACAATTTTCCCGCTGGTGTAATTGCATCTTGATTGTGAATTCGAAGTAGAACGTGCATGTAATCGGAAGGTAGTTAGCTTGGAGTTCCTCGATGGTTTAATGTTATGCTGAAATTATCTCCCTTTTGTTCCTCTCTTTTCGTCGGATAGTTTTAATTTCGTTTGTTTCACGATATGAAAATACCGGCGATTCTTTTTACGGTACGTTAATCTTTCGCTTGTCTTTCCTTTTTTTATACTTTCTTCCGCAAGATAAATTGGTCGAACGTGAAATATGAGTGGGTGAAAAAAAAAATGGAAGATTTATTAAAGTTCCCTTCGGTCACGCGTTCTCGAGTATATAGATATGAAAAAGTTAAGTATAGATAGGCGAGTGTAATATATCCCGTTGGTAAATGTAATAATGAGTCGATCTATATAAAGATCGAAATTGATTCCATTTTTTAATACGGTTAATCGGACTGCTCTTTGTTCCAGCAGTTTGAACGATTGCTCCGCTAATATACTTTCAGCAATTTTTCAGAACCGTGTCGATACAAAGTTGGTTGGGATGTAATAAATCTGCGGCTGGATATCGGTCAAAATTAATAGTACCTCTAATACTCTTTAATTCAGTTTTTGTAAACTTTTTAGAAAAATGTTTGTCTTTCATAGACCCAATTTTTAATAGAATATTCTTGGAATACATCATAACTTCGTTTTAAAAATGACACTTGTTTAAAAATTACGTACAAATCATTTCACATCTCTTATCAATAAAATCAATAAAATCTGTAGATTTTAAAATTTCTATTCGAATAGTTTTCCATTGTCAGAAAGATACAGCATTTTAGTGATTCTCATTAACAAATATTTCACCAAATCAGTCTCAGTATTAGAAAATTATAACAAATTTTAGACAAGGCAACGCAAAAGGAAATGTCGTTTTTTCAATGAAAAATTACGAATTAAATTACATAAACAAATTAAACTTGAAATATCTCACCAGGCACGAAACAAGACGTCTTGTTTTTCGGTTTCTATGCCATTACTTTTCCACTATTAACACTAACTCTATATGCAGTCAAATTACTGCTTCAATGCGCGAGAAATCGTAAAATTTCCTATTATTAACACTAGAACTACCGGCCTCAAATCTACCATATTTTAATAAATTAAATAAGTACTTTGAAAAAGGAACGAATCAATCGGCGGAAAATTTCATCGATTCGGTGATTTATGTTTATTGATATAGACGTAGAATATTTATCCTATGACTCTTGTGTAAAGTTGGAGAATTTTTTGAAAAAATTGTGTACCAGTCATTTTGACCGGTTTGGTAGTTCTATTGTTAAATATAAGCAATTTTCTATGTTCCTTCTAACATTAATTTGCCAATCTCCAGCACACTTTTCGATAAAATTTTATCAAAAATATAATACTATTGATATGATTTGATATTAAAAACGAGATCAACCGTCAATATGAAGTAGTTTTAGTGTTAAAATTGCTCCTCTTACTACGATGAAGGATACTTCTCCAAGTGTAGACCAAAGAGACGTGAGATCGTTCGATGAAAGAGGTTGTAATCACGAGTACGACGTGTGCTCGTTGGCAACATCGTCCTCGTTAATTTTCCCATCCATCGTCCTCTTTACGTACACGATACGATAATTAATAGAACATGCATACCGTACGAAGTTGCTCGTATTTCGACTACCCCTGAAGACTTCTTGGCAGTCGGCGTTACGGGTGAGGAAAACCGTGAGCGGTATACCGAGGTAGAGTTTGCAATTTGTTACTGACGACCACTTACTGTTACGTTCGTGCACACGTGTCAAAACTTTCCACAGCTGTCGTGCAAATTCGAAGAATATACGTGCAGTTTTACTACGAAAACTAACTACCGTTAAGTGTAGGGGGAGTTCCGATGAAACTTCAATTCAATACGAGTTAACCTTTGACTGGCTTCCCGGAAACTCTGGTAGCGGACGTACGTTATGGAGGTGTAGAATCCATCATTATTGTTCTTGATCTTAAGTTTGGATTTTTTGACAAATTTCTTTTTGATATGTTTCTAATTTTCTTTTTATAATGTGAAGAATCGAAGGATGTTTTCAATCCTTTGCACTTGGAAGAATTTTTAATATGACTTTTCAGTAATTCCGGGTTATTTTTTATTCTCGATATTCTAGGATTGTTTATATTTGTTTATATTGGTGGAAAGAAAATTTTGTTTGATAATTGCTAGTTGTATTTTAGGGGAACGAAGAATCTTCTGTAATGTTATTCATTGCACGGCCCAAATTAATTTGGTAATCGGATTGATACACGGGGACTACAAATTGTTTCGTTATCGCGAGTTATTTTGATCGATTAATCAGTTTATGGTAATGTCCAATTCGTTTGGAAGACAAATTCTAATTAACGAAATCGATATCGGTTTGGAATAATGAAATCCTATTTATCGCGAAGAATATAGTCAAAAATAAATTAACAATGGTTACATAAATACGGACGATATTAGCTTGATGTTTCAAACTTCACGTGCAATTTTTTACACATATATCATCCCCCTAAAAGATTAAAATATCGACTGTCATCCAGTTTCAAAACAAGCTGAATTTATGCATGCAATAATGTCACAAAATTACTGTGGACATTTAACGATGTATCAGTATTTTAATATATAATAAAATAATGTCTATCTAAAGAATCAATACAGTCGAACGAACAATTATGTGTTCTCGTGGCCCATCGATGTCATAAAGCTTTCATTCTCAGCGTCAATTAATGGTCCAACTCGCGGAATGTTCCAGCGGAACATCATTCATTCCGGTTTTAACTTGAAAATACGATTTAATGTGACAATCGCTATTTCGATCGACTGTTTAAAGAGGAAAATACCGTGAATTTTCCAGCACGACATGTGAAAATTTAATGCTATTTTATGGAATATAATGAAGAGAAATCTCACGAGAATCGAATTGTGTCATTTAGTTCCATCAATAAACAAAATGAGCAGTTTAAGTAACCATTTAGCAACTAGCACGATACATGCAAAGATGTATATGAGAAGACTTGTTTATTTCACTTTGATTAATCAGATGCGCATTTTTTCCGAGCCACAGAGCTTTTTTCAACACCGTGTAATTTTTCATAAATATTCCTGAAATTTCTTATTTTCTACGTCTGCTTAATGTTAGTAGATTGAGATTACTTAAATGGATTAAGCTTCTCTTTGTTATAAACTTTTCGACTCTGACTGCAATTGTCGTTCTGTCTTGGATATTCTGTTTTATATGGATTATTAATACTTATTTAATAATTTAGGAAAAATTTCCGAGAGGTGCTGAGGAGAAGATTTAAACTCACAAACAGACTCGCTAATTACTATTCTAATAATGAGGCTGCACTTCAAGTCCACCTCCTCAAGTCAATATCCTCCTCTCTTAAAGTTTTTTGCCCTTTTCATTTCTCCTTTCTTTTGACTAGCTTGACCCTCTAAGCTGCTTACTCCCTAACATAAAAAACCTAGAAATTGTAGGTTTTATTAAACAGAAAAGAAAATTTTGCTGTATTTACAGCATCTACGAATATTGCAACAGTTTATAAAAATTTTAAATACATGAAGACAATTAACCAAACTAAAATAACATATCTAAAACAGCAATAGTAAATAGTAATAATAAAATTAAAAACCTAGTTATTTGGAATTTTCAAACTTATTGCCCTAATCGACTGTAAAACTTCTGTTAAACCCATAGTAATAAATCAATCGAATTTTCAATGCTTCGTCTTCGAAACGTTCGATAGACTTCAGCGGTCTTCCTTTCATTCCTTTTCATACATCGTTAGTTTGAAAACGGAGAGTTATGCTTTCTCTTGGAGTATATTTGCTTTGTATCTTTCGCCTCATATAACTTCATATGTTACAGTAACACCTGTTGAATCGTACCGCCTTGTATAGTCAACCTAAACCATCCGCACTCTGATGCGGAAGCAAATGGCGAATGGAAGAACCTTAAACCTCCTTCGTAATTTATGATATTAAGCGAAAGTTTCAAAGACCGCCGAGGGGTAGTTTTCACGTGAGTTTTCGGGGTCCGGCGTTTAATGGAGCGGCAGGGAATTCGCATGATTTTTTGAAGATGCTGGGGGTTATTCGAGGGTTCCTGCACGAAGAGAGAGAGAGAGAGAGAAAGAAAAACAGAGTATGATTAGAACTGAGTAATTAAAAGGAATATGTACGTGCAGTGTATTTGTGCTTTTGATTAGAAAGTTAGAAATTAAAGTGGAAGGTGCCTAATTGTTCGTTTGATACTTTTAAGTTTTAATTTATAAACTACTAGCTGAAAGTTCCCGTGCTTCGCTACGATTTAATCGAAACTAAAAAAAAAAACCTTAAAATTTCGAATTTTGAAAAATCCTTTCTAGAAGGAACGCTCATGCAAAATTTCAAGTTTCTAGGTCAAGTATTTTCGGCTCTGCGTTGATGAGTTTGGCCCATACTTTAACCCCCCAAAACCCCCCCTAAAATTTCGAATTTTTCAAAACCCTTTTTTATTGAGCACCTAAGACCCAAGGGGAAGGTATGTTCCAAATTTCATTGCAATCCGTTCTGTGGTTTTTGAGATTTCGTGATGAGTGAGTGAGTCAGTCAGTGGTATTTGAGCTTTATATAATAGATTAATTTAGAAGTGTATCAACCCCTTCAGTACTGGTCGAAAAAGTTGACTGAATTTATGATTAATGTAGTTACAAATAAAAATAATTAATTGCATAAATTCAATCAATTTTTTCGGTTGACAAGGATTAACAATTGTAACATTTTCTTTTGAAATGTTTATTTCCACATTTGGCAGTTTAGAACTGTAAATAGCCCTAACCCAGTTTTATTCAAATTTTGTTTTGTAACTTTTTTTTTAGATCTTTTTCATCGAAGTTCTCGCAGATGGTGCTTCCTACATTTTCGAAACCTCCATGAAAGGAGGCCATGACAGATATTTAGAACGCGTAAACTTAAGTTCTCCATTTCTGCGGAGAGATTAAGGTCGGATGAAACTTTTGAACGTCCCGTCTAATAATCCTTCCGAGCCCCTCGTTGAACTCGAAATTAATTCATCGTCGCGAACGACTGACCTTCGCCGGTATGCAGTTTAAGGTTCCCTTGGTGTTTCAGTTAATCCTTTGCAAATCACTCCACGGAAACTTAAGCTTCGCGCGCACCTTTCGGTTTTAAGAGAAGCGGCAACTCTTCTTCTAAATCCTTACGAACATCTTTCCTCTTCCTCATCGTAACGTTTTAATACTGATCTCGACTTACGTCATTGATTAATACCGTATAAATTGATTTCCGTATTAAATCATTCTCTACCGAGTTAATTTAAAAATTCAAAAAGGATTTTGTACTTTTAATTGAACCATCCCACAATTTCCACAGTTATCAGTGTCGCTAAATGAAAATGTATATAGAAAATATTTGAAAATTCATTTCACAGTTCACTCACGATAGATTGATTGGAAAAACGCACAGAAATTCGTGTAGTGGCAGAAATGTATAAATAATTATGTTCAGTTGAAATTGCAGTCTTGCAATTCGAGCACGAGTTTTGTGCTTTAAATTCTCACGCTCGTCAAAATTTTCTCATTTTTAACGAACGTCGAGAGAGCATTTCCCCGTAAGATTTGCGCGGAAAGGGCATGCAATCGCAGAGAGTCATTTTTTTCTTTCATTTTACGGACTTTTTACCGGAAAGTTTCTGTGGTAGAATCAATATTTGTTCGAATCACATCGCCTTGGATTTCCCTCTGACGTGAAATACTTTGACTCTTGTCACGTCGGATCATTAATTAGGACTTCTTCCAGGCAGAAAATTTGCTTATCGTCGCAGACCCTTTTCCTGGGCTGTTCAGAAAATGTTCTGCCTATCATCGCGATTCCCCTTCATACACGCGGATCAAGAAGATGTTTGTTTAAGAAACTAGCTGTCGCTTCTCTACACAGATGGTGCAAATGTTTACCGAAGGCTTAACATACGAGCAGTAAGAGAGAATTTCGTTGAACCATGAATCTTCGTTGAGGTTCGCCTTTTACTTTATCACCTACGCTCTGTGAAATCGCTTTCTCGCCAGTTCGGATCGTTTGAGTGGAAAACAGTTGTAAAAGCCGACAGACACTTTGTGGCTACCCGTTTGTTTTAATAAACAGTCGTTTTTAGAAAAGCTTTGTTTTTGCAAAAATTGAGGACCATAGAGGATTTTTATTTGTGGATTCGCGTTTCGGATGTTGCAAAACAATATTGTTGGTCAGTGTTGTTGAGTGCAAATAAAAATATTGTTTCGCTTTGTTAACTTAGATTTTATAAAAATTACAGTTATTTTCATACACGTTCGGTCGTACTCATAGTTTAAGTAACAATTGTAACATAAATTCGATTGGTTAAAATTAATACATATTTTTCCTTATTTCGTAGATTCACCATAGATATTAATGACAGTTTGCAATTTCAAAGGCAATTAGTTAATACCATTTCAATAGAAGCTCTTATGCTTTGAATTTATATTAAGATATTATTATTAACGCTTTGGAGAACAATAACTAGTGACACTCGTGATGCGACAAATGGAATAGTAAATTTTGATATGTGCCAAAAATTGTTAAATTAAAAATTACAGTAGGTGACAATAAAATGAAATTGATAACTGTATCCGAAATTAGGGATAGATAATTGTTTCAATAATAAATACAGAGTTATTGCACATTCAGTCACAAAAGAAATGGTACGACAAGGGGTTACTCGTTGTTATCTCTATAACAATCGATATCATGTAGAGAGGAGGCAATTTCGCATCATGCAATTCAGAATAATAGATTTGATAAACTTCGATGAACACATATAAAAAAGATTGATTCAACTGCTTATCTGCTTTTTATGGAGCTACAATGAAACGAGGTTTCTTTCAATTCATCATTAAGACATATTACTTCCTTGAAAGGCATTTCTTCACAAGTAATAAGTATGCTACTACAAAATTCTCCATAAAAATCCACACTTGAGATTTATTTCTTATAATTCCATCGATATCACCGTGAAAAAGTATCATTACAAATCCGATGAATGTTATTTGTGATTTTTGATAATGCTATATCATTAAATGAGGAAACTGGAAACAGGAGTATATGGGGATATTTTAGGAATTCAATTTCGTTAGCGGATAACGATATAAGCAGGTCTATTTGCAATTCTTTCGGAAAGGATATTTACATATCAAAAGCCCGATAGTTGAGAAGTGGCCTCATGGCACGTAAATGTATCAGAAAATAGATATGAATAAGCTTCTCCGCTATGAATATGTTTAAACCGTACTCTGTCTTCCTTTAAAGTGGCTGCAGGCTTAGGAAAAAAGTGATTGACCGAAGTTTCTAAACTTTGTAATTTCGATAAGAAATTTCTAATTACGTCGATAGTTCAGAGTCGCAACGGGACGTGGTTTGGTACAATTTATTGTGGTACTTTTGCATCATAATCATGCATGATGATGCGCTACGGACTAATAAAAAAGAGCCATTAAAGTCATTAACCCCTTGCCTCACGATTTCTTTTGTGATCGAACGTGCAATAACTCAGAATTAATTGTTAGAATTTTAATCACTGATCTATCACTGATTTTCAATATACTGGTATAAGTTAACACAATACTAATAGCACAGAACTAATTTCAACTTCTCCTGACCTACTGATATTTTCATTTTAATAGTTTCACAAAACTTAAAAGTTTTCTATCCCATTTACCGCGTCACGTGTGCCACACGTGATTGTAAGGCAAGGGGTTAATAATGAAACTATCTCGTATTTTTTTCCTTTCACATATGGTCTTCAAAGCATTATCAAATTTTAATTCAAGAAGATAGCAATTTTAAAAATCTTCCACTCTTTTTCACCTCTTCGGTCCCTCAACATATGTCTATTATTTAAAATCAAACCTTATCAAATAGTTAAATATTACCTAATAGAAACTTCACCCTAATATAATAATACTATTTAAAACCATAACAATAATTTGAATCAATCCCAAAAGAAATTACAATTTTTCTACGATTATGTGGACTCCGTGGAATCGAAATTTTTCAAATACCATGAACTTTAAGAAACTAACATTCGCTGATATTTTATTCAAACGAACCAGACCGAGTCAACAAATTCGGTATGCAGCGATCGACGGATTTCCCGAGCGTATACGAAATCTATAGGGACGTGTTTGAAACGTCACAGGGGTAGGTTCGTTTACAGAAGACAGGGGACTACAGATATCGGATAGGTGTGTCCATACGACAATAGAAATAACGTAGGCTTTTATACGAGGGACATAAAACAGATCGTCAGGTATTCGATCAGAGTCTGGCCTTCCATCGAACCTCGCTCAATCTCGTGTGTCCTGCTTCGCGTTAGCAGACGAGACCTTATTTTCACGGATCTTCAAACACGATAATGCACGTTCCCAACTGCGACGAGGGTGGTTACACTTGAATAGTTCAGCTAGGAAGAGGAAAGAGATGAGGATAAATGATGAACAAGAGTGAGAAAGTGCCAGAAAAAGAAAGAATACGATGAGAGAGAAAGAGATAGAATAAGCGGAAGAAAATTCAAAAGAGCTGAAAGTTGAGAAACGAGAGTTAAAATCCAACGGGACGGGAATCCGAGTAAATAAGTAGATGCGAGGTAAATGGGAAAGAGAAAAAGCGATGGTTGAAAGGGAGAAATCACGAGGGACCAGTTTCCACGAGTCGTTCTTGGCCTTCTCGAATTTATTGGTATTGGTTCAGCCTTAATTTCCGATTCTGGTGGTCGAGTGTCGCGTTAGTGATCTACCCTCGTATTCGGGTAAATGAGAACGATTCTCTGTCCTTGAATGCTTCCCGTCCCTTTCTCGTTTAATTCAAAATTCTGTGCCCGACGATCGATGGGAGGATCGTACCGTGTGTCACACGCAGCCAATGTCCTAACCGTTCTTTCCGAATGACTATCCTGTCGTTTACCTTTCCGTTTCTCGGCCTTTCCAATTTGCTTTTCCTCTCTCGATTCTGATGTTTATGGATGTGGACGAATATCGAGCAAGCATACATGGAACGTGTTCGAAGAATTGGGACGTAGGATGTATATTTTTTAAACAATTTTTGTAAGTTTTCTTTTTTAGGGCAATTTAAACATTACCTTTTGTGGATTAGTTGTATCATTTTGTATTTGAAGTCATTTTCTGACTCATTCACCCTCATTTTGTATTTGCTATCTGATAGAGTCTTGGGAGTACCGAAACGAAGATATGTTGGATAGAACAAATTTCTTGGAGTCTTTGAGAATTCGAACTCTATTCCAACATTTCCGAGTCTTTGATTTGTAGCTATTATATCTAAGGTCTTTAATTTTAGTATATAAAACTGCCAAAGTACACGTTTCTGTAAGAAAATAGGGAAAAAATTGGTAAACTTCTCTCATGTATTTTCTTCTTCCGTAACTTCGTGATCGCTTGTAGAGGTAACAGAATTTTGTTATGGTGTTCCTTTTCCATTCCCTTGTACCTAATCGAGTGAATTTTAATGACAAATTAGGTCGATTAGGAATCCTGTAACGATCCTTTCTACTCTCGAAACAAGAAAAACAGTAGGGACGTTAGGAAAGTTTTTTAAAGGTAGTAGCTAGAAAATGAATTAGCAGCAAATGCTAATGAACCCTCGAAAAACTTTGTAACTCATCAACGGTCACCAAATCAGATTACATGAAAGTCTCCTTAATTGCTCGGCCATCGAAACTGATTCACCAAGAAGAAATTTCCTCGTTTAACTTCCCTTTATTTTCAAGCTTTCAGCACCGAGTAAAAAGATTGGGAAATAATAATCTAAGAATAAAGACAACATCCAACAGTTGATCTCACAAGGAGAACGCAAGGCCTTCGGGTCACCGATTTGATTGAAATTTTAGATACACGTAGAATAAGTCGTTCTGGTTAATACCCTATTAGAGGGGCAGACGGTCAATAGTTTTTGAGATATTTGTAATTAAAGTTTCATTGGCTTTCTTATAAAGTCCTGTAAGATGCAACTTTAAGAGCAGTTTTGGCACAGTGACAACGTGCAGGGTTTGCGCAGAAAAAACTGGGGTTCGTGTCCTGCCATGAAAAATTAAAGAATTTTTTTTATTCATTTACATGTTAGTGTTACGTGTGTTTGATGTAAATATGCATATTGAATTTTCAATACAATATTTTCAATTATTGGAAACACGTAACTTTGCCTATCAAATAAACGTAATACTATTAGGCAAGCACTTGCACTTTCAATTTTATGTCGAATGGAAAATAGACTTGATTTATCATTTTCGAAAAGTTCTCTTTCTGTAAATAGCCCTCTTACAAACGATGTGTATTTTAACATAGGTATGAACATTTGTGCATTCAATTGATAGCGAATGACAACATTTTTAAAATATCTATTTTATATCTCCTGAATATTTTCTTAACATTTTCTAAACAACTATTTTATATCTCCAGAATGTTTTCTTAATATTTTTTAAACATTTAATTCATATCCCCTGAAGGTTTTCTTAATGTTTTTTAAACATTTATTTCATATCCCCTGAAGGTGTTCCTAAGGTTTTTTCGACCTTTATTTCATATCCTTATAAATTTAAATTGACTTGAAAGTATTTTCTTTGCAAAACATTTCAATTTTCATGTCATATTGGCTCACTTTAGGTACATCAACATCCGTAAATCTAGTGATAATCTCAATATCAAAGACAATATTGTTTCCAAAGCAGAATGAAATTTAACAAACAACACTTGTCTCAAGCAACACTCCTATCTGCAAGCACCATCTGTTGGATAACTCAATATAATTATATTTATATTCCCATCCCTCTGTAAATACCATATCACACACTTTCCGAGCACTCTGCCAGTATTTGATCCAAAAACTAACGAAACCCAGAAACGAGGGTATCAAGAGAGTCAACAAGACTTCCCTTCTTGTCCTAGTAAATGACACTTTCCTAAGTTTGCCTCTTATACTCCGAAGAAATAAGTGACCATGGAACAACGGTAACACACATAGAGAACACAACTATATAGAACACCATAGAAAGCCTCTTTACGATGAAAGTCCACCGTCCAGGGTGCTTTGACGGATAAAAGAAAAACGTCGGATCAGAAGTTGTTTGCTCGGTCAGAAGGTTTACGAGCTTTTCCTCTCGTGGGTTCGAATATCGCGGGAAATGTGTAATTGTCCACAAATGTTACTAGTTGCGTTAGATGGGTGGAATTTTACTGATCGCTTCAGCGATAAGACAATGCATGGGAATGCATTGAACGAGACATTTTGGATGAACTCGTAAACCACTTTGTATTAATGCACACAAATAACTCGTGTCAAGTGATAATATTAACACGTTTGCTGGCGCAATTAGTTTTGCGGAAGGATCGATCGGTCTAATGTGCACGGTGACGGCGATGGGAAGAAGACACGAAGCAAATTCAGCTCTTCTTTGGTACTTGGAGAGGTTGGTTAGTTGGGTTTCTTGTTGAATTAATGGGGAATTTGTTGTTGAACATGAGACCTTGCGAAATGTTCAGGGTGCTGACCGGTGTGCTGATATCGGTGCTACATTTTAGTTTTAAGTTTCGAAGGAAAGATTCTACTTTTACGCGGGTGGTGAAGGTGAAATTTTGTTAAATATGATCATTTTTGTGTAAAAATCGACATGACATATTCAACACTAGGAATACCGACTATTACTCCAATAAAAATATTAGGTTGGAAACTATGAAACGGGCGTTTTTGTTTAATTTGTGTTCAGCTGCGACTGAGAGATATTTATTGTAACGTGCACTCGATATTTTTATTTATAAATTTTAAAGGTATTCTTCTTACTCATTTCGTAAAATCTTTTCGTGTTTGTATCCCATTTTTATTTAATTTTCTCCGAAACCAGATGGAAACAAAACGCGATTCACATCTACATTTCTTGCACGAGTTCAAATTGAATCATAGCGCAGCTCAAGCTTCGTGAAACATTAATCACGCATTGGAGATGGATCTAATAATGGAAAAAATGCTCGATATTTGATCTAAAAATTTCGTTTTGACAATTTAAGTATCGTCAACGAGCCTCGAGGAAGACCGCCGAACCATATTGATAACGAGGAATTAAGGACGACTGTGGAATCCGATCCACAAACAATTATTTATGAACTTTTAGGTTTAAACTAGGAACTAGCCATACGGCTGTGTTAAAACATCTGCGTGGAATAAATGAAGTATTACTTTTATTCAATGCCCGTTTCATAGTTTCCAACCTAATACTAGATAAATACTTCAGAGTAACGAGAATGAAGGGCGTGAGAAACTAAATCGATTTAATCTTTCACGGTTTATGAGGTTGATATAGAAAACGAGATACAGTTTTTAAAATTTCAGAATTATCTTTTTTTACGTTAAGCGCCCGTTCCTAAAGGCCGCCATTGCCCTTTTAGGCCCTTTTTTAGGAAACTTATATTTCTATTTGTTTTAATAAACTACACTAATTTTTTATAAAATATTCTACTTTTGATCTAAAATCATTAATTATGGATCGGTCAGGTGTGATTGAGTAGTCTAAGTGAAAATTTAATCGTTGATGTTCATTGATCAGCATCAACAGAAAATAAGTGACCGGTCCCTGGGGACCGGTGTGACGCTTAACGTGTTAGTGCTACTGTAGATTTTGATACTTCTCACAACGTCAGGAAGTATCTCTAATGACCACCGTAGTACTGAGATGATTATTAACAATAGAACTACGGACACTAAATCTATTATCTTACAATTAGTAATCTGTATTTTGTGAGATCACCTTAGAGTATCTCCTCTATGACTGTCCTGTAAACTTGGAGAACATTTTGAAAAAATTGAGAACTAGTCATTTTGACTTGTTTTATCGTTCTACTGTTAAAAACTGAGTCCGAATTACTCGTGACACGTCTAGTATGTATTTGTAATATTAATCGTTCCGGCACTTTTCGTCTATCTATTATTACCGTGGTTATTTCTATTTATCATTTGACTGGTTATAAAATAGTAATAGTATTTTTTCAAAAGAAACACAGGAGGATCAACTTATTATTAACCTTTTGCAGACTAGCGACGCATATATGCGGTCTGAGAAAAAATATAGTTATAGTCTATCGCCGCACAGTGGTCGATTTCGCCGAAATCCTGGCCAAAACCCCAAGGAGTTTTTCAATTTAGCTGAAAATTGGTATATTAGTATTATTTCGGTCGCTGATTAAGAATCCGAACTCAGAATTTCCAAAAACAAAATGGCGGCTCTAATATGGCGGGTGCGAGTATCGAAAAATTGTCGGATCGGCACGAAAATCAGTAGTCTTATGTTTTTCCGGTCGCTGATTAAGAATCCAAACTCAGAATTTTCAAAAACAAAATGGCGGCTTTAATATGGCGGGTGCGAGTATCGAAAAATTGTCGGATCGGCACAAAAATCTGTAGCCTTATGTTTTTCCGGTCGCTGATTAAGAATCCGAACACAGAATTTCCAAAAACAAAATGGCGGCTCTAATATGGCAGGTGCGAGTATCGAAAAATTGTCGGATCGGCACGAAAATCAGTAGTCTTATGATAGCCCGGCCCTATGTCATAAATGCACTTCCCCGAGCATGGCGCGCGCGACAAACATATAACAATAACTCGAAGAATCGCAAAAAGTCGCAAGAAAACTCAACAAGGACTTCTTCGGGAAGCTTCAAAGTTTAATTTAAAAAAAAATATATTATGTTATTCCACGGACTTCTGCAGTTTTAATGATATTTATTGCAGCAGTCGCTGTATCCTAATACAAGCATGTCATTGCTGTTCCATCTCCGAATTTCCCTTTGTTTAATAAAAATTTCGGTCGAAGGAGAAAGATGAAACATTGTAAGGAACAAATATTTCCCTCATACCTGTAACTAGCCAGATTTTCATTAGAATCGTCAAAGATCTTTCGGTTTATGACGGTAAGCGGTCGAGGTAGCCGCGGCTATCTATTGTTGCCTCGAAACAATAGGCCACCAGCTTGTTTAAACTCATTCCGATTTTTAACCCCATGAAATAAACATATTATTTCGTTAACTGCCAGGTTGATTTTAGAGAAGGATTAGCAGTATTCATTAGGTAAAGCACGATAGCCCGGCTCTATGTCATAAATGCACTTCCCCGAGCATGGCGCGCGCGACAAACAAATAACAATTACTCGAAGAATCGCAAAAAGTCGCAAGAAAACTCAACGAGGTCTCCTTCGGGAAGCTTCAAAGTTTAATTTAAAAAAAAAATCACGGCAGCAATTTGCAGCATTCACAACTGTTTCATTAGCAAAAGGAAAAAAATGTTTAGGTTTTACGTTCAGTACCAACAGAGTTGTAAAATATTAAATAAAAAAATGAAACCAAGATATTTATAAATTAAAAGTATGATAAATAGCTACCAATACTGAAAAAGTGGATCAAACTTTAATTTCACATTGAAAACATATTCTCAATTTCGACGTGAAAACGTTACATTATTTAAGTGCCAACTTTGACATTGCATATCTCTAAGAGTATTGTTCAATAAAAATTTTTATTAATGGAAAACAATGCTCTGATGTGTTACAAATCAAACGCAATTGCTAAATTTTGAAAATTCTAAAAAAAAATTTTGGGGTTTTGGCCAGGATTTCGGCGAAATCGACCACTGTGCGCCGTATGTATACACGATTCAAATTGAAAAATTGAAATAAAACCGGTCAGATATGATTAAAAGTGGAGTAATTTATAATTCATATACATTAACAGCCCAAATTTCTGATAAAAAGGTGGTTTTGGAACGCCGAATAAATGATTATCTGTCAATATTCAAAAATGTCCCCGTCTGCAAAGGGTTAAGAGCACAAATCTAAGTTGCTAAACGCCCAACAGTAGGCGTATCCAGTGATAATCAAGTATCTCGAGAACATCAAGTTAACATAATCCACTTGCCAGGTGTCTTATATGGTAACTACTTGGAAACCTCTTCTCCCAAGTACATTTGCAAAAGAGCGAAATACCCTGACGTTCATCCACATACTCAGACATTTAAAAAGTTTCCTCAAAATAGGTGGTAGATCGTTGAAGTGTCTCCCAAGTTGAAATTACCTCGCGCACATACTAGAATGTCCCAGTGCGAAGTAAGATGAGACGGAATGCTTTGGATTTACATAAAAATACGGATCCGCACGAAATCCGACAGTTTCATGCCGCGGGCTACTGCGAATTCTCGACGACACAAAGGACACACATACGTGAGGGTTGCCAGAAGCACGTTCACCCTATAGGAAACCGTCGTGAGTGAATTTCGTGGCTGCAAGGAGAATCGATTTCAAAAAACTTCTCCTTTTTCACTGGCAAATAGTATGCTAATGAGATTGTTCCTTCGAGGATAGAGTTTTAATGACGTTACAACGTGACTTTCGTACGAGACGATCATGCCGCGGAAGAGCGCGAAGAACGAACGAGTATGGTAAATTCTTTTTTTCCGAAAAAAAAACTCGCTTGAGTTATATTTTAACGGTGTTCTCCTTGAGCTTCGTTGGATCTTGCAAGATTTGCAGTTTTATTCTCGTCGCGTGGTGAAGTTATAATGGAATTTCCTACATGCTGAACGTTTTTGGATAATTTTACATTCAGCTATGGATTTGCTGGTGATGCGAATAATATTAAACGGTTATCTGTGAATGGAGGAAGTATTATGGAACTATATAGAAATATTAGAACATTGTTGGGAATAGTTTGAGTGTATATTTATGAGAACTTTTAATTCCAGCTTCGTTACCGTGAATTTCAGGATTTGTTACTACAGACAATCGGACGGCCGTGTCTCGTACAGTTTTTCTAATTAATTGTTCTCTCGGCTCGATTTAATATAGTAGCAGAACAGTAGAATTGCACAAAAGCAAGCAAGGAGGGTTCTTGAGAAAACTCTTGAATTTGTAGGTCAGTGTTACTGCTGACTCTGAAATTCGATTACAGCCACCTACGACTAAGTTACTGTGTCTCATTAGTACCCGCCATTTTGACCAAACTATAACACGTTTTTCCAAACTTTTCCTTACGAGGTTTGCCATCATTTTGTTTCCACACGAAAGTGTAATTCTCATCTCCTACCTTTTTTTTCTACACTCTTCCTTCTACAAAGTTTTATGAAATTACAGTCGTGCCAGTTTTTTGCACGAACAATATTACGAGGTGTCGAGGTTCGTGTAAATCCTTCGCACAAGATCTCTTTATGAGGAAAGGTCGAATTCTGTTTAGTTTCGTCACGGTGAGCTTTTCTAAAGGACGGCTGTAATGGCAAGCGCAAAATTCGCCTTTTACGCCTTACAACATGAATACGCTTCCGACTTTCGGCTTATCGTGCGGCATAGAAATGCCGCCACCCTCCGAGCTAAGTTTCGTGCACGGCATAACGATTTTGTAGGGCTCGTTAACGGTTCCCTCGAGTAGGCATAACGCACCGGCAGTAATTAATTATACGTTTAAACATCCCGCTTTTCTCTGTGTGCTACCTATCTGTTATATATATGCTCGACAACGACGACGGTGCAACTGGACGGTATTCGTTGAGCAGTGACTTTTTCTTTAGGATAATCTCGGTTGTTGACTTTTATTTTTTTTTAACTGACTGCTTTTAATGGTCTCTTTGAAATTTTAAGGTATGATGCTGAGATATGTACACAAAGGGTGGGGAGTGAAGTGTATTCGAGACAATTCTTGGGGTGGAAGAGGGTTTTTTTTTTAGATAAGAGTCGTAAGGTTTCAGGAGACACCGTACATTATTTGAGAAGAGGTTCTGATTTTTTTTTAGCCACATTGTTTTCATATTTTTGCTATAATTGTAGCAAATGGGGCCATTAAGGGGTGGACGTTTTTAAGGGAATTGGAATTGAAATCATTCTTGGGGTGGAAGAGGTTTTTTAGATAAAAGTCGTGCGGTTTGAGGAGACTCTGTGCATTATTTGAGGAAAGGTTTTGATTTTTTCTTTAGCCAAATAGTTTTTATATTTTTGCTGTAATTGTAGAAAATTATGAGATTAAGGGGCGGGAGTTTTTAAGGGAATTGTAAATGAGATAATTCTTGGGGTGGAAGAGGGTTTTTTGGTAAAAGTCGTAAGGTTTCAACGCGACTTTTTGCCGTATTTCAGAAGCGGTTTTGATTTTTCTTTGTCCAAATAATTTGCATAATTTTGCCGTAATTGTAGCAAATGATGACATTAAGGGGTGGGAGTTTTCAAGTGAAATGTATTCGAGACAATTCTTGGGATAGAAGAGGGTTTATAAATAAAAGTGTGTACTAAGATTTCTCGGAGATTTTATATACTATTTTGACAAAAGATTTTGATCTCGATTTTGTGTTGTTCAAATGGTTTTCATAGTTTTAAAAAAATTGTAGAAAATAATGGCAAGATTTGTAAAGAAGAGTCGAAAAATACTAACTGGAATGTATGCCAGATGATTTTTGGGGTGGAAAAGGATTTTACATAAACGTCGTAGACTTTTAAGGACGCTGTGCTTATAATTTGAGAAACGTTTTTGAATTTTATTTTTTTTCGACTACTTTTGGAAACCGTACCAAGGTTCTAACAAAGTATGGCGAGATACGTGTACAAGTGACGAGAATTTTTAAGCGAAATGTATTTAATATAATTCTTGGGGCGGGAAAAAGTTGTATTCAAATTTGTAAGGTTTCAAAAACTCTCAGTACATCATTTTTGAGAGGTTTTTTAAAACTTACGATTGTAACGATTTGAGAATAAAATTTTATATCAGTTGATATGCAATTTCTTACTTTTACAACTCTCAAATACTTCAGTCTTTCCGCCAAAATCTCAGAGTCTTAGGTACCTAACATAATTTGATGTTAATTCCATTTAAAATGATAATGCAGCAATTTATTCGCCCTGAAATCCGCATAGAATGAATTTAGATAAGAAGAAAATATTGCCACATCTTGAGGGGTGATTTTCAAAAATTAACCCTTCGAGAATTAAACCAGGTCGCCCCGCATATTTTCCTGTTACTGTTTAAAACGTTCGCCCATTCGACTCTTCTAACTTTGCAATGTCAATATTTATTTTTTTATTATCGTTTTTCTTTTCATCAGCAGGCTACCGTAAAGTTCTCTAAAAGTTTCCAATTGATGTACACCTTGTACAAAAAAATGTTTGCAGAATTCATACCGTATTAAAACCTTCAAAACTTCATCGACCTCATTCATTTCCAATAATTATAACGCCAATAAAAACTGGCAAACATCCAATTTTTAAAAACCAGAAGAAGTAACAAAATATACAGAAAAATGCATAAATCAATATCTACTATTCTTTTCTACTTTTTGAGTATTTGATTGCTATGTCCATTTTACTTAGGACCTAGTTTTGGACAAATTCCTGAGATAAAATATAATATGAGGCAATAACTTAAAAAAAATCTCTCAAAGCTGACGGAAAATTTAATTCGGTCTCACTAATTAGAAGTCTAGGTCTTTAACTCTATACCCACTGTCCCTTCCAATTAAGAACTACGTCTGTTCCACCCCATATAACTAATTCGACCGCATCAAGATGGAAATAAGAACTGAGAAGCATACATGAACCATGTATTTTATTGCTGGACGAATAGTCGTTTGCCATTTTCCAAGCGCCATAGAATTCTGAAAGTGATGAAAATAAGATGGAAGCAGTGAAAATTCAGCAGCCCTCATTTCAACGTACGTACTAGAAAAAATAGGGGTGGAATCGTCACGTATGTCTCACAGTCTCCGTTGGTTCTAGATTTTGCAAATATTCTTTCCTCTATGTAATTAAAGCCCGTAGAAATTATCGACCTAATTCCAATAAACTGAATTATTACTCTCATATCGGTTAACACTAGATTTACGGGCGTTGATGCACCTATTTATTCTGAAGTGAGCCAATTTGACTCATACAAGATAATTGCAGTCTTTTGTAAAGAAAATAGTTCCAAATCAATTTAAATGTAAGATTTATTATTAAAAATTTAACCAATCAATGTAGTATGCGTATAGTAATCAAATTTTGCGTGAGCCAAATTGGCTCTGTAAACCTAGTGTTAAAACAAAAGGGAAGGTAAAATATTCTTATCACAGAAACTACATTACTTTCTCGTGGATTTTCTTTTCTAACGGTAAATATTCATAGCACTGGATTCTATAGAAGTTTACCAGTCTACCTGGAAAACCTCACGCTTTTGCCGTTCTGAGTAATTAATTTCAAGATTTCAGAAATGTGTACCAGACTATGGACATTTTGCGGCAATACTCGTGAAAAAAAAATGAGGTAAATAGGGTATACGGTTATTTAACAACTCACTCTGAATACGTGCAAGAAACTTGCCCCGAGTTTCTTCGGGTTAACGTTAATGGTAGTTTTCGGAGGGTTAGTGTTGAACCCGAAGCGTTTGCTTTCTTGCAAATGATTCTCTATCTCTGTATGGATTTTTTTTCATTGTTTAAAGTAATATATCTCTGGTTTTTGCAGCTTTATAAGTAGTTTCAACGGGTGAGATAACAATGAGGGTAGAGAATGATTAATTCTGATAATTCATCACGCGAAGTGAACGTTCGGGGATGAGAATTCTCTGTAACTCTTGGAGGGAATATATTAATAAAAATTCAATCGAGCTACGGGGAAATTACGTGGAGGAGGGAATATTGATTGGCAGTGTATAGGGCGAACAGTTGGAAATTAAAATTCAAAATGTGTCTTCTATTTTTAATGTTTAAAAAAATTGGAGAAAGATTATTTTATGCTCCTATTTGAAATATGTCAATGTTTTATGAATGCATAATATTTATTTATTAAGGTAGTGTCATTGCAATATTATAAAATGTTAGGAAAATTATAATAAAAATTTCGAAGGTAATTTCTTACAAATCAGGAGAACGTGATACGAATTCTTCATCGAAATCTCTTTCACTTGCTTCACGTATCCTTAACACTAGAACTACCAAACCCGTCAAAATGACTGGTAACAAATTTTTTCAAAAAATTCTCCAAGTTTACATAAGAATCATAGAATAAATATACTACGTCTATATCAATAAACATAAATCACCCAATCGATCAAATTTTCGGCCTCTTGATTCCCCCTTTTTCAAAGTACTTATTTAATGTATTAAAATATGATAGATTTCAGGCCGGTAGTTCTAGTGTTAAACGCGCGAATATAATTTTTTATAATTTTTAAAATAGATAAATATCTTTTCTCCTCAAAAAACTATCAATTTTTTTAATCAACACTTCGTTGTTATCGAAACCGAAGAAAATATTGAAAGTTTTGAGACGAAATTGCCCACCCAGTATATGCAAAGAAGGATTCAACGATTTCATAGATTGACGTAACAAATCCGTATTATCTTTTCCACCATTCTCCACTTCCTCAATTCCATTCTCGTCCATCGACATAAGAGAATAATTTGAGCACCCATAAGCCAGCAATACTTGTCCGTACGCGTTCAAAGGCTATCTTCCTATAGAGCATGAATTGTATTATTGTCTCGCTGTGCCCTAGCGTATAGAGCTTCCATGACAAGATTGTATGATTAATAAACCCCCAATGTGCAGAGATAGGTCACAACCAGGAAGCTCCTGATGTCTGCTCCAACTTGTAATTAGCTAGCTATGAGGTTACCTTGGAGTTACTGTCAAATACTATTTTATGTAATTAATGTCATATGTTTGTAAGTTGTTTCCTATATTAAGTTGATAGCCTCTTCCACTTCTTTCGAAAAAGATATTGTTATTCTATAACCGGTCACAGAATATTCTATGGTTACTGCGAATATCCATAATGTACCGGTAGGGTTAGTGTTAATTATTACAGTAATTACGAATGATTGTAATTATTTAATAATTTGTAAAATGTTCTCAAATGCAACGGAAGAGAATATGAACTCGGAATCACTGATTGTAAGTCCCAGTTTTTACCTCCTTGCCCACCATAGTACCATGGTGTATCTTTTTCAATTTTTTAATACTAGAATTACAGTCTTTGAATTTATCATGTTTCAATATGTTAAATAAGTACTTTGAAAAAAGAAGAATCAAGAGATGGAAAGGGTAACTGTTTCGATAATCGGTGATATTCACATAGAATTCCTGCTTTATAACTTCCCTATAAAATTTGAGAATTTTTTCAAAACGTTGGGGATCAGTCATTTTGACTTCCATGGTAGTTTTAATGTTAAGACTCTTTGATTGAAAGTCACGTTTTTGGCCACCTTCATTTATTTTCTTTTGATACATTTATTTGATATTTTTTATTCCTTTGTACAATTTTTATTCCGCTACTTATGCAGCTCATTAATTGAGAACGCATTTAGATAATTTCTCTTGCTGCTTTTCCCATTATTCTTAATACTACGGTGATATTTAATCATCGTTCAGCCAGAAGCCAGGACAACTTGTTTCGTTTGAAGTTAAGAAATAATTCACAACTCGGTTCCCTTTCATTTCTCTAATGGCTTTGTGTCTTTTTACTCGACGCAGACATTGTTGAATGTATGTAACGGCGAATTTGTGGTGTGTTTGTGCATCCCTTACGAGATGAATGAAACTTCCAAGGAGGAATTACGATGACAGCGTACAAACTAATTCTCGCCATGTATATACCTTGGGTGTTGGTGCATTTATTCAAAGATAAAGCGTAATAAATCCTATGCAATTTATACAATCATACGTCTACCCACTTAAATTACAAAACCTCATATTTTTCATTCAAAATTTGTATCACTTTAATTCATTATTAACGTTTTTAACCCCTTGCCGTGCCATTTACTTTGTGACTGCCTCCACAATAATTCAGAATTAAATTAGTAAACTAAATATTGATCAGTGATTCTTGGCATGATATTTTCAATTTAATAGGTTTCGTAAAACTTGAAAATTTCCTTTCCAACTTATAGCATCACGAGTATCACTCGTTATAGTACGGCAAGGGGTTAAAGTGAAAATAACAATTGTTTTGCTATTGACGGACAAATAATTTTGACACGAAGGAGAAACACAATGACTTTCCTACATGGTTTTGCAATTTGCTTAGTATTTCGTTCCTACATGGAGAACATGTATTTGGAATCAGTCTTCCGCTTATTCGTAGCGTTGAATCAAATCGCCTTAATAGGAATTAAGTCATTTTAATGAATCTGATCATTACCATGCTACTAGCGAACATGATTATCCAACTACATGCAGATGCAAGAAATTTATGGTATTTCATCAGTTGTGCAGTAGTTGCACCTGTGTGATATTAAATATAAATGGTTATTCCATGCTTCTTTCTGACAGAAGTGTAAATAGTGAAATGCAATAATACTTTTATACTGTATTTACTAAAATTAATATTAAATTTTGAAACAAAATTACGAAGGTTTAGAAAGGAAATTTAATTTCTGACGTTAAACAGCAATTTTTTTCATTGTACATTTAATGTTTGAAGCAGTTCCCATATTTGAAAAAAATTAATATTGTTTAATTACAGTATGAAAGGTACCTTTACTGGAACGTTAAAAATTAAATTTAATATGTGACATTAATTAAAAATTGCCGTTCTTTAGAGTATTTATCTGTGTAATGTAGAAAGCAATTTGAATACTTTAACAAACAGAAACCACCTTCCGTTAAGAATTCGTGCAAATATTGTTTCCGGTTAGAAATTGACGTAACTTTGCTGGCAAACAATACGGTAACTGGTGTACATGAAACTGCACTGCAAGTATTCTTGCTTCTACCAATTATACTTACATAACTCATACTCTTCGGAATTTCACGAAGTGTCTTTACTTAAAAGTAAAACAGATTATTTACATAACTATATGAATATTCTGCAAATTCTAGTACGCAAGGATACCACTCATTACAATTCAATTAATGCTCACGTATCTCCAGTGAAATTGGAACTGCACTCGCGTTAATATCTAGAACTGTAAGCAGTCAACTTTTTTGTATTTTTTCGGCTTTAATTACTATAATAATTTCTTTATTCACAATTTATAATTAAATTATAATTCGCGTATCTCCAAAAAATGATGAATATTTTAGCTGGACAACCTTTTTTGTATTTTTTCACCATTCCTTACAATGACCATTATTCTAGCACACAATATATAAAGTGGAACCACCGAGACTATAACAAATTAAGTAATTATTGCAAAAAAAACTATCCCAAAAGTGTCGGAACAAATTCTGAGTTTCATCCTTTGCCCCGTTACTGGTCGTAGACTCTGATTTACAATTTTTATTCGCATTTCACGTAGCAGACATAATTTCTGATTCGAAACTGACACTTAATCCTCCACAAAATTATATCTATTTCCACCATATTCTGATACTCTCACGATTTTCCAATATATTACAAACTTCCAGGGAATTTCAACCAACGATACTTTTCCATCACCATGAATTTTCTTCCATCCGTCGATTCTTGCATAACAAAGAGTGAGAGAAAAACGTGCAAGAACTACGAGCCAACAGTAAAAGCTTAAAGTCACCTTTCATTTATTACACGCAACATAACTGGTATTTATCATGATGTGTTTTGACTGCAGAATTCTCATATTTTAATAAACAAGTACAATGTCACTTGACAAAGCAAAGAGAGTTAATTACCACGTGTATTCATGGAGTGTTGTAATTAAACATCGTCCTACGCGTTAATATAGAACGTGTTACTTCAAGTTCAATGTTTTACTCATCCACTCGAAGATCGATCGTCGTAACAACGATAATACCATGGGGAATTTCCTGCGAAGTTTACGATGTTAAATACAGAGAAACAATTAACATACATTTTCCAGAGTAAGGGGAAATGCTCTGGTAATTTAACAATCGAAGACTAACGGTAGCAATTACAATAATCCACGTTAAAACAACGTATACAGTATATCTCGAAAAGTTCAGCAAAGATGGGATAAAATCGGCTTAACTTAATGAGTTTTTAATTGCCGTATAACCTACAGACATTAGTGTATCTTCTCTTTCTTTTTCTTCGCTGTTTATTCATCCGTTTCTTTACGTTTGAAGATTCCTTTTATTCTGCTTCTCTCGAGAGTCGAATATCGAGTTGTAAAGGTAAACTTTGAAATTGCGATCTAATGACTCTTAAATGGTAAGAGGTTTTACAAGAGGAAATAATTTAAAGAAGTTGCTGCTCTTTCTTTGAGCTTTAAAACTCACGAATCGCTTCGAAGGTGGATTTTTCTTTCAGAACTGAACAAATGACTATGGTTTCTCTATTCGATTTTTACGAACGACATGTACGTCTTATTTTCTGTAGATTCTCTTGTCACGAGAATTGCAGCAGCACGGAGAACCAATTTCGATTGGTATTCTATTTGTGTAACTGTTCACTGGATGTTTCGAATCCATCCCCCGTAAATGAATTTGACGAATGTCTGTTTTACTCGTTTGACGATAATTATGAGAGATAATTTATGATCGATACTTTCAATGAAGCGTTTCATAAGCAATTTCGTTGCGTGTTTGACTTTCAATTTGCGAGAGACAATGAATTCCTGTCGTTTGTGGAAATTAGTTGCCCAAGAATACATTGGGAAATATGAAAAATCTAACTTTTAACAATAAATTGAAATTGAATAGTAAAAGTTTCAAATTTATATAAAATTCGTCATTTTCGAGAAAGGATTATAAATAAATAAAATGATAACGTATTGTGTTAGTAACAAAAGCCATGAAACAATAAAACACGATTAGGAATTGTGAGCTATGGCGGATTAGAAGGTAAAAGCTCGGATTTGCAATAGTTGGTTAAGTATGTTTAAATTTTACCTCATCGCCTCTCGGAAATTTTTCCTTAATTATTAATCAAGGCTAATTTAGTTTCGAACCAGCTCAAAACAGTAGCTCCTACCAGAAATGATCACCTAATTTTATGCCACAGAAATTCAAAAACGAAAAAGGACTACTAGAAATTGTAGTAAAATCAAACAAAAGCAATTCATTAAAACAGGTAAAAAATTTTAGACTTCTTGAGAATATTCGATTATTATGTGCCGTACTAATTGGCAGTACAGGCAGTAAATTGAGTAACCAGTTGAAGTAAATTACGTTATAGCGTTAGGATATAGTATAACCATCCATTATTGCTTGTGTCGAGAATATACCTCAAGCATGTTCGCTAAACGCATATTTGAGGCTTCCAATAGGTTTCACTAAACCCATATATGGGTTTACCGTTCTCAAAGCCTTAATGATATTAATCGCATCACAGTAACGATCAGTAATTAACAATTTTGTTCTTCACTCCTGAACTGGATATCTTAGAATGATGTAAAAATTATAGGAAAATTTTGAAGTTGATACAACCTGTTAACGTCAATAAAAGACTAAATATTAATTTTTCTTCTATTATATTTCGTACTAACTGTATGAGTTTGTGTTAAGACTGACGTAATACTGCGAAATTAATCGATCGCATGCGTAAAGGGACATTTGAATAGCGACCTGGGAATAACGCGGGTTATTACAGTACCAATTGTAATTATCACCCGAATTCTGTAACGGTTCCTCATCTAACATACCTCAAGAAAAGAGGAATTAGTGTATTTAATCCTCTCAAATCCGTATTTTGTCTACCATCTGACGATCAGTTGCACAATGGAATAATAGAAACTTACAAAATACAATTTGAAATAATAGATTTAACATAGATTTTTAAAACTTGAATTGTAAAAAGTTTCGTGACTTTTAATAACTAAATTGTAACAGTGGGCAAAGATAAAAAAAATTGAACTTGACGAGCAAAAGATCAAATGTGTCAAAGTCACAAATGCCCATAAAGAATTAATTTCAAGATTATATTAACCGTATCATGAGCTTTCGATTGGCTCAATTTCCTTTTTTGTCCTGCAGTGTAAGTTTTGAAATTTTCAAGCGGAAGGGACAGAATGTTAAGAACATTTTCAGCTGTTAAAGTAATTATTTATTTGTCTTAGCTACTATATGTAATTTAATATTAGAAAGACCAGTAGGCAAGACTAACAATCACCGTATTAATAAATTCATTAAATATTTAAAAGAGTGAAATACCTTCACTGTAAAATATTCATTCTCAAAGGAATAGAAATTAAACTAAAAGTATAAAGTCAGTTTTAATTATTAAAAAATATCAAGGTAAATCTCTCTAGATTAATCTACATAATTATATCTCGGAATAGGCGATCGTAGATAAATGCGACAATTGGGGCATCAACAAATCCAACGAATATTTCAAAGGATAAAAAATCTTCGTCGGACAATTTTGCCATAAAATTCCGATATTCATCTTTTTCATGCATTATGCGAATTGTCGCCGTTAACGATACATTCGCGATTGTACCGCACCTGCAACGAATGTTAAAGTTGCCGTGTAAAAAGCCATACGTCGAATGTGCACAGCAAAAATGGCGATCTATCGATTGCCTCGTAGTTGCAACAAGCACTGATATCTTTATTCCTCGCGCGAGTTTACTATAATGCATGTGTCGTAAAGTTTTATGCCGCGTTGGGCGCGGAAAAACGAATCCATATCAGAGACGATCCCGTAAGAGCGGAGAATATAAAAAAAGAAGCAAAGAAAACATAGTATTCCAGAGAAAAGCTCTTGGCGGTGCTTGCATTTGAATATTGCTGTTCCTTGGTCATTTTGATACGTGGAAATATCGTAGAAGGAGACAGAATTGTTCAAACTGGATTATTTAATCCAGTTTCATTAATTTCGAGTTTTTCTGAAAGTCCATTAACGGAGCAGCTAATAATTATTATCCCTCTATGGTATCACTGATGAAAGTGTTTTGGAATATGAATTTTTAGCTTCGAAATTAGAGTAATTTTTTGAAAATAAAATTTCTGCGGATTTCTGTTGCATGAAGTTGAAAAACTGACATAGACTTTTATTATGTCGAGTATTATCTGGTCGTTTTTTTTTATTTTTCGCTTTTACTGTTCTGTTCTGTAGCTAAAAAATATTGCAAATTGTAATAGTTGGGGAATAATGGAAAAACGTATGGATATGAATATTCATGTGTCTATATGGGGTTTATTTTTACCGGAGAAAAAGAAGGAAGGTCGGAATTTTAAAAGTAAGTAAAATTATTTGCTAAACGTTTGCCCAATTTCTCTAAAATCTTTCTCTAACTTTTCGTTTACGGACTTTCTCCTAGGACTAATTATTTTAGCATAAAGGTATCAAAATACATAAACCAGTTAAATAATTAAAAAATATTGAAATCAATTCATTAGATGTTCCACACAGTTGGACTTTTCATACACTACCCTCGTGATTTTATTTTTGAAACACCAGCAGTGACATAAGACGCTAATAAATTCTTCCAAATTCGCTAATCACCTAACTTTCCTCTAATTCGCTAATCAATTCGCCCTATACAAAAAATATGAAAATTAATCGCAAGATTTTCCTCCAATCTTTTCAACAACTATGCTTTACAATTGTATTTTTCAAACACAAATAGACAGTAACAAAATTCGTCAAACACTTTAATTAAATAAAAACTATTGAAATCAATTCATTAGATGTTCCTAACAGTTGGACTTTTCATACACTACCCTCGTGATTTTATTTTTGAAACACCAGCAGTGACATAAGACGCTATTAAATTCTTCCCAATTCGCTAATCAGCTAACAAATTTCCTCTAACTCGCTAATCAATTTACAAAAACTTTCAAAATGAATCGCAACATTTTCCTCCAATCTTTTCAACAACTATGCTTTACAATTGTATTTTTCAAACACAAATAGACAGTAACAAAATTCCTCTAACCCGTTAATTAATTCAATCACCATATAAAAAACTATAAAAACCAATAGTCAGTTGTTCCATAGAGTCGAGACTTTTTCAAAGCAATCCTCTACAATTCTATTTTTGGTACATGAATAAAAATCTAACACGATAAAACTATTTCTGTCATCCCGCCTTTAATCTGTTCCTGAAATCGGCTCCGCGTATCGTTGCCTCGTCTCGTCCTCGCTGAAATAATTGAAGGGTGGAAACCGGTAGGACACCGAACAAGATCGTCTCATTGAAATGATCGTCCAATTTTGGTGTAACGAAGCGAGAGAGGAAGTCTGAACCTGGGATCCTCCTCGCAACAAGTAATTCTCGAAAGGATCGATCCTCCTCCCTCTACCATCGGGATCTCGTTTCGTGACAGACTTTGTCTAGCCTGTCTCCGATCTCCGAGGCTATCGATAGTATTTTCGTCAAACTTTCCCAGATGTGTTCTCTCCGGAATCCATTTCCAGAGAGAAGATTGATGATATCTTTGTCCTCCCGTAAACCACACGTCAGAGATATGACTCTTATGGTAACGTGACACGTGACGAAACATTGGCCCCGTTCAACGCGATTTATTATCCAATAGCAGAATCCTGAGGTAATTTTTTCCTTGACATTTTTAGCGATTGCTGTACCAGAGGGATTTCCTTTTTTTTTTTATATTTCACGGGAATTGTTGTGAATTTCTATTGTTATCGTTATCGTTATCGTTCGACAACCTCAAGAAGTCTCCTGAGCAGCGGAGCTTCTCGCTAAATACCGCCTAGTCGCACCGTTTTTTTTTATTTAATCCACCCTGCTCAGCCTCCTGAAGGAGGCACTTGACAAAGTCGTAACATTGAAATATCTTTATGACGCCTGGCGAATCAGATCTTGCCGAAACAGGCCTACCTCCGAGGAGACTTCTTGAGGTTGTCGCGTTATACCATGGACACGTTGAGATAGAAGGTGAATGCACTGTACGATTATTCTTTGGTGCGAGGACAATCCGAATTGTGAATGTTCGTTGAAATATTTTTCTTTTGTAGACGAGAATACACATTTGTCAGGAACGGTGCGTAAAGTGAATGCATTCATCGTTTTCTTTCGTGTCGGATGTAAAGTAACGAAGAGAAAGTAGGAAGATACCTATTCGCGTTAAAGTCTACTACATAAATTTCGGTCGTACTCGTGGAAGATACATTTTGCGATATTGCAACCGTCAGAAATGTCACGGATGGTTATATCTTCGATGCTTGTAATTCAGCGGAGGCTACGGATATCGGGGGCTTTTTGGAATAGTAAAAATTCCCTTTGGCTTCGAGGGAGAACGATAAGGGTCCTCTTATCCTTCGAGACTAAGTCCAGCGGTTTGCAGTAATTTCTCAAAGGTTTTTCAGCCTTCCTTCTACCTTATCATGGACATACGAGGCTTTTCATGGAGAATAGGTTCCTTTTTTACTGTGAGATATACACCCTTAGATATCCCGGTAAAATTGCCACTATCTCTCTTCTTTGATTCCCCTAAAATATCGACTATCGACTTATTCACACTAAAAAAGGGACGTGGATAAACGGGCCATTATCGCTGCCAAATGAATATGCCCTTTTGTCTTCGTACAACTATTTTTCCTTATCCACTGGCGATGAATACGCACATTACTCTTTGACGTATTTTACCTCGTCGACTATTCGAGAAAAGGAATTCATACTTTTAACATTTCATTCATTTTACAAATTAACGATTAAAGTGGAATTACTAAAACGATTGTACGGACTGGTTCTTCATTTTTTAGAAAAATTCTCCAAGTTTACTGGCGAGCTACAGAGTAGATATTTTATATTTATCTTTTAAAACATAACTTTTAATACTAAAGCCGTCATAGTGACTATTTATTTTTTATACAAATTTTCCAAGTTTATTGGAGAGCAACATAGTGGATATTCTACATTTATCTTTTAAAATATTAGTTACTGAATTAATCACATTTCTCGCCCTTTGATTCCTCTTTGATACCTTTTTACACCGCTCTTTAACACTAACCGTACCAAATGCGACGAAATGATAAAGCTCAGTGGGGAATAAAAATATGCACTTTTTGTATTATTAACAAGTAACTATTTTCGCGTTGTTTCCTTTTTTAAGTTAACACTATGCTGCATTTATTTTGGAAAGAATATTAACGTTATTTTGTAACCAGTTAGAACATCTTTTACGGGCAGAATAAGTATATATAAAATACCGGTGTAGTTAGTGTTAATATATTGCAATCTAATAGATTCAATGCCGTTAGTTCTATTGTTATTTATGAAATATAAATAAAATGGAATAGCAACATATTACAGATTCATATTTAGTGGAAGTTTTTCAGAAATTCCTCAAAGAGTTTCAATCGCAACGGTACCAAACCTAATGGAGATCGTTTGTTATCCGATACTGTTGTACGATTCATTAAAAAAAAAATGAATGCTTAGGATATCGTGATATTTTACCGTGAGAGGCAGCGTCGGACAATTCTTATACGAAAGAAGCTCCACTTTCAAGAGGATCGGTTATCAGTAGTAGTTTAGATTTCAAAATAATCACCGATATTTTCCACCCTCTTCTTCAAAGCACGTGTTTCATTTCTATAACTTTTAACGATCGTGCTGCATCTAGCAATTTCGCGATTGCGTTTTACTTTTTCCTTAAAATCTTGATAAACTGCGAGCATTTATTTCAGTACGTTCTCAACTCCAATTTTCTTGGATTTCATTTTGAAAATCACCTATCGATTGGTAACGTTAGAGGGATGAAATCGTGGAAATCTTTAATTGGATCGAAGAGTAAACGAAAAGTATACGAAGTAGAGGATATTGTGTATAAGGCGGATGGATTAAGCTTTATCCAACGGTCCACAAATCGTGCTATCAGGATATATTGTCGACACAGGTGGAACTGAATGTTCATCGAAGACAAATGAGGTCGAGATTGGAGCATTGCGGAAAATTTCGCGGTGAATAAAGTGCGAACACTTGAAACTACTTTAATGTACCCATCCACAGTATTTACCGTGTGGAATTTGTACTCTTATATAGTCACTCAATTCTACCGATGGAAGTATCGTCGTCTAACACTAGATTAACGAAGCCAATTTGGCTCATTCAAAATTTTAATACTACATATATATAATACATTGGTTTGTCAATTCTTTGATAACAAATCTTTCATTTAAATTGATTTGGAACTATTTGCATTGCAAAAATCTTTAATTGTCTTGCATGAATCAAATTGGCTCACTTCAGAAAATTAGGAATATCAACAACCGTAAATCTAATGTTAATACACCTTACCACAATTTATTCTTGTATTTATCAAAGTACGACTTCTTATCACGGCGACTTCTTTCGTTATTTATCACTCTGATGAATTCTGATTTTATCAAACGATTCCTTTCAGTTACGAGTATCTCCACCTTCAAATCTGAACTCTGAAAAAAATCTACCTCGCGGGTCTTAAGGTGTAAGTCGTAAAAATGTGTCTTTTCTGTTCTTGTAGCTTTTCGACTTTAATTTTTGATTGATTCCAAATCACTAATGTAATTACAAATTAACCCTTTATCTTACAATGACGTATGGCACACGTGAACTGATAAGTGGGATAGAAAATTTTGAAGTTTTCGAAAAACTGTTAAATTAAAAATCTCAGTAGGTTGAAATTAGTTCTATGCTATTAACATTCCATTAACTTATACCGCTATATTATAAATCAGTGATAGATTATTATTCCAACAATTAATTCTGAGCTATTTCGTTTTCGGTTACAAAAGAAATAGTAAGGCAAGAAGTTAAATTATAATTTAGGAAAAATTCTTTCAAAGATTAGAGATTCAAACTCGTAGCCCGACTAATTCAATATCTAACTGTTTAACACTTTGACTGCCATGGGGGTCACCAGTGACCGGCGCTACTGAATTCAGCGAAATTTCAGTTAATATTTAAATTGTAATATTTATGAATTTTTTGACATACTGAATATTTAAAGTTTAGCGTTAAAAAGATAAAAGTCTATCGATTATCTATCTATCTGTATTTTTAAATTTTCTGCCTTGTAAAGATGTGAATTTAATAGAAAAAGTTTCACTTCAGTAGAAATAATGAAACTAGCGAAATACCGATGGCGTTCAAAGTGTTAAAACTATTTTACTACAATCAATAAAAGTATTCTCAGTTAAGACTTAACTGAATGTTCCTGCAATTCCAATTCTCTCCTTCGATTCTCGCGACACATTCGTAGATTATATATCGAGGTTCTCTTGCACGACGTGTTCACCGTGAACTGATTTTCACGAATTTCCCCCATCAAAGAGAGCACGCGACAGAACAAGATACGAGTATCACCCGAAACGAGATTGCGGTTGCAATTCAAATCCAACTGGATCTTTGTGTACCTCGATACGCGGGTGTAATCGTATCCAAGGTATAACTACGGTCCCTCCTCTTTTATTTCGTTAATGATTCCATCAAAAAAACTTTTTTTCCTATCGTCCTCCTAATTGTTCGGAAGGTTTCGCTCTTTAACTCATCATTCGTGACAAGGTTACAGAATAAAGTTCATAGTTTAAGGTTCTCATGGTTCAAGGGAAGTCTATGCTCTCTGAAATTACGTTTGCTCGCCGATAATTGAGTTTCCTGTTTTTATCGGATTAACTGCCTTGCGGTGACTTATTTCCGATGGAGTCGTTTGCCAGAAGTTCTTCCTACGTGTCTCTGTTTGGGTAAAACTTCAGGACACCATCATCTTCTGCTAAACGACGTTCCATCCGAAATTTCGAAGTTGTCGTTGGTCCTCGTTTATTTTGGACCCTTGCTCTTGCGACTACGATTCCTTCTGTTAACCCTTACACCGAATTTCCACGGATAAGATAGGGTCGTGAGTATTGTACGAGACAATTACTTACGGCATTGTTTGGCGGCTGTAATGATCCTAGAGAATTTCAGCTTAAATCGCTCGGTTTCACGGGGGGTACTCTCTTTGAGTCTATTGAAATTTACAGTCGGCTTGGATCTCTTTGGGTTAATATATTGTAATTGTATGGTAATACTTTGATGTATTCTACTCGTGTCTTCGCTGAGCCATAGCTCTTTCTTTGACGAGTATATCTGATCGGAACTCCATTCGAAATCCCATGTCCGTGGGATTAATAGAATTCGGACAGATTAATGGCAAATTTTGAATTATTTGACGTGGTAAGTGGGTTTCTAATTGGATGCCTTGTCGGGAGAAATCGTCACTGTTCAGGTTAATAATAATTATAGTAACGCCATAAATTAACACTAGATTTACCGATAATTAATTCGGTATATTTAAAATTGTCAAGTAAATCTGCCCGAACTAAATTAATCGAAGAGCAGAAAACTTGATTGATTCAATCACTCATAGTCTTCAAAATAGATATAGAAGATTGGGAAACAAATAGCGTTAGAAATTGTAGGATCATTTACAAAAAATTAATTGGCAAGTCATTTTGACCTCTTTGGTACATCTAGTGTTAATTAAATATCGAAGCTATCATATTTGCATATTATATTATTTCTCGGAGTATGATTATTTCACAAATTAGCACGTTGAATTCCATGGGGGTCATCGGTGACCGGCAAATTTGAATTCAATGCAATTTCATATGACGCTAATATTATAGTATTTACGGATTTTTTATTATATTCCAAATTTAAATTTTGCTATTAAATCGTACTCCTTACGATTTAATTGAAGGTGAATCAGAATTAGTTTCCGGTTTTAATACAAAATATATATATGAGTCTCTAAGATTTCTGCTTTGTAAAGTTGTGATTTTCATAGAAGAAGCTACACTTTGGTAAAAATGGTGAAACTAGCTAAATATAGGTGGAGTTTAACGTGTTAAATACTGTTAAGTAAGAAGAAAGGAAACATTTGAAGTACAATTCGTAAATTTATACTGTTAATAATTATAATGTCGAGTTGATGCCTACATTGATAATAAAACAGTTGACACGGATAGATAAAGATATTGCTGAAGCGTTTGTTTCTACCGCTAAGAGTGGAAAACTTCGAGGAAACTGTTGTGCCTTGTTGAATTTCTCAGACTGCAACTTGGCCCGTGTAAGTAGTCAGGTTGCACACAGGTGCAAGTCTTTTACGACTCTTAAACTCTAATGACTCGTAAAAAGAGTCGTAATTGATTCAAACTCGAACGAGCTTTTCCTTCCTTGAACCTTACCCCGTGCGATTTATGATACGGCGTTTTGATGTTACTTTTCTTCGGTGCATACATTTATAAGTACGATAAAGAAGCATTTTTATTTCGCAGTAATTTAACCGACTGCGCTGCATATTTTTATTCGTACTTTTGCTTGCAATAATTCCAGTGTTTTTATAACACTAACATTTTTATGCTTTCGACTTCGACTGATACGGCCATTTCGTCGAGGATTAACTGCTTGAATTTTGAGACACCGCTGTTATCCTATTTATATCACATAATAAAGAAGTATTTGTAAATATTCCTCAAATCTTTGAAATTTCTAACTTGAACTTACAATTTGTATTTTGATTTTTCCGGCGTACCATCGATTTTCTTGCGAGATTATTCTTGAGATAATTCCACATAATTCATCAAACTTGTATAAACGAGATTACATTTCATCTCGGCTTTCCTTCCGCGAAAGAATTATATAAAATTTATAAAATCTATAAAATTTCTAATTAGAAAGTTTCAATTTGAACTTACAATTTGTATTTTCATTATTCCGGCGTACCATAGATTTTTTTGCGAGATTATTCTTGAGATAATTCCTCATAATTCATTAAGCTTGTACAAACGAGACACGATTCTATTTTGGCTTTGTTTCGACGAAAGAATTATATTCTTCAATTCCGACGAACAATTAACAAAAGGCTGTCGTAAAAAAGTCTGAAAAAATTGCATCCACTTTCTAGAGACGCATTGTAGCATACCGCGGTTAAAAATGCACTCAGAGAGAGCCACTTTGTTATCGCGACAAGTTTATTATATTTAAAAAAACCTCCCGCCCACACGAGTAGAGTTTCTATGTCAACGATATTGCACGACATCCATCGTGTTCACGTTAAATGCTTTATAAAAGTTGCACTCGGTCCAAGTTGCAGTTAATTCCTTTACTGTTGGTACACAAAAATATCAAGGTCCACCTGTCGATTCTACCGTGTTAAAATTCTTCAAACTTCAAATACTGCAGAGTTGCGGCACTGTAATGTAATTTTCTTTTTTACTATATTGTATCATACTTTTTCTCCATTTCAACTGCTACCATCATTTCACCTAGGATTTACTATCGCTTCGAAATTAATTAATTTAAAACTTGTGAGTTTTCTCAAGGGTGTCCATACACTCGCCGCAATGAACACTGTTTCCCTCTTTTTCCAAAAGATTTGGCTTCCATTTGGAGAAAGAAAATTTCCAGGTTGGCCCATGGTCTTAGTTTACCGTAGGTTCCCACGTCTTTCACTTCGATTGCATGGACAAGCCGAGTGTAAGTAGAGTAAAACTTTTATGCGCCTCCGCGTTTTCACATTTTCGCTGAAAGCAATGCGGTTGCATTTACCGTATCGAAAATATTCTCTGAGGTAATAGAGCGTATGGAGGTGCAATAAAGTACCGAGTGTGGCTCTGAGAAATGCTGTACCCGATACTCGCTGTTTGTCCATTGCTTGTGCGTTTATAAAAATAGGAGAGATAATTGTATAGCACTATATTTTTTATACAGATATTCTTATATCTGTTTTATTTTCTTTATAGTATTCGCTATTTGTCCATTATTCGTGCGTTTATAAAAATAGAAGAGATAATTGTATAGCACTATTTTTTATACGGATATTCTTCTATCTGTAATATTTTCTGTAAAATATTCGCTACTTGTCCATTACTCGTGCGTTTATAAAAATAGAAGAGATAATTGTATAGCACTATATTTTTTATAAAGATATTCTTATATGTGTAATATTTTCTTTATAGTATTCGCTATTTGTCCATTGCTCGTGCATTTATAAAAATAAAAGAGATCATTGTATAGAACTATATTCTTTGTGGAAATATCCTTATTTCTGTAGGTCTTAATTAATGAATCGGTGGAAGGATTAATGATAATTTTTAATATGACGGGTCGACAAGACGAATTTTTGCCATTAATTAATCGCCGAGGAATATCATCCACGTGAAATCTGGCCTTATAATTAGAACGTATTTAATCTTTTTCCGGTTAATTTAACTACTTGATACCGCTCTTTTAATCAAGGAATTTACAAAATTTGATTTATTGGTCGTAGCGGAAAAAAACATGTTAATACGAAATACACATTTTTAATTTTCCCAGTCTTGCATATGGAAGTTCTATAAATAAAAATTCTTTATCAAAAATATAACTTCTTTATCAAAGGAAATTATTTACATTATATTTGACAAATGTATATTATGAAAATATTTAATCAGATTTTAAACAATTTATCTCTCGGTGATTCAGTAACCGAATAGATTCTAATGTGACTGCTTTAATCAACGAATTTAACAGGATCTTATTCATTTCAATTTAACACCGTAGCTTCACGACCGTACTTCGATGACAAATGCATCTTCTGTTTTCTTGTGCACCCTTGTGGATGCTTCCGAAGCACAGTGGTGCAATGTCGCGTTTCCCGCGTGTTTTGTAACAACCGCAACGAATGCGTTTATTTTACGAAGCAACAACTGCAGATAGTTTTACGTCAGTGAACGTATACTTCACCACGGTTGCATTTATTTGTCTCGAAAACGTGCTTCAAAGTGAATACAAACAGTAGCGAGACGACACGTTAATAAGTCAACTTTAATACCACAATTAAATTCAATGATTTTTCATAATATTCTTGAACTTTGCATATTGAATATTTAAATTAAATACACGTTAAATATTCTATCTTATTACATTTAATTATCTGTAAAGTTTTGTTTGTTAAATATGTGCATTACCTTACCAGAAACTATTTAATGCTGAACAACGTTGAACACGATGGGGCACGATACGTTAACGAGGTAACTTTAACAACCTAGTTTAACTTACTGCCTCAATGATTAATTTAGGTATGCATCTGATCTAATTTTCCGTCGATTCAAACTCGTTTGATTGGAATTCTGTAAATACTTGAGAGAATTTGAAAAGTCTCATTTCCTGTATTATATTAAATTGACCGTGAAAGGCAGGGGTATACGTAGAATTCTATCGTTAATCTAGAGAGTACTGTTTAGCTATGTTACAATAACATTGTACTTGATGGATGAGGTACACTTGATTCTCGTTAATCATTGTCACGTGTTATTGACAATTCTCATGATAAATGCTGATCCGACAGATATCTATTATTAGAAATAAATGAGTATAAACGACCGTGTGAACACGTGCATTAACACGCCTCGCGTGCAAGCACTGATTAATTTACATTTAGTTGCAACTCTGATCGTAAAATGTCCTGTCACTCTGGCTCTTTGTGCTTCTGGCTTTTTGCCTCTTTGTTTTTCTGACTTTTTCTCTAATTTCTCTGACTCTCTGTGTTTTTCCTTTTAGGTTCTCTATATCTCTATCTAGGCCGGTGTCTCTCTGTATTTTTTTCTCTTTGTTGTTGTTCTTCTCTTTAGTGATCGTAAAAATTATTCTGTTTTCCGGAATTTCATTGTCGAACGTCCTATAAAGTGGTATCATCATTTTAAGTCTACCTTGCATTTGAATCTCCGGTAAATTACTTCAAGATTTAACCCTTAAATTCGCGGAGTTGCATTTCTACAACATACTAATTCTATGAGAATAAAAAAAAATCTGAACGGATTACGGTTTCTCAACGAACTTTGTCATAGACTATAGCATACTTTGTAAATTTTTGACAGGTGCAGTGGCACCAACTTTCAAATGTTTTAATTATTTGTCAGTTTTAGCGGGTTTTCATCGGCGCGGAAAAAAGTGATATTGGAATAACTCTTCTCGGTCTTTGTTATAATAGAGAAAATAACTGTTTTTATAACTATCATAATAAATAGAACTATAATTAAGTAGTAAAATATTTTTTTATTCTATTTACATGAGTCAATAATTCCCCATACATCTGCTTACCTAGGAACGCGCAGTGTTGCATAAATGCAACAAAGGATTTTCAGGTAATTTAGAAGCTGAATTCTTTCAAAAGAATTTTTTTAATATTTTTCCTATAATCTAAACTATATATGGGTAATAAAAACATTTTTTCTGATTAAAAAAATAAAATCGCGCATTTAAGGGTTAACACTAGATTTACGGATGTTGATATACCTATTTTTCTGAAGTGAGCCAATTTGAATTATACAACAAAATTGAAGTTTTTTGTTTAGAAAGTAGCTCCAAATCAATTGAAATGAAAGGTTTATTATTAAAAAATTAACCAATATATTATATATGTAGTAATCAAATTTTGAACGAGCCAAATTGGCTCCGTGAATATAGTGTTAAAGTTGATTTACATAAAGTAATTTTTTGATAAACCCTCAGTGCACTTTCGTTTCGATGAGTTTCAACATTCTAACATTATTCCCTTTCGTCACGAATATCTCGATTTCAGAATATTCCCAGATCAGAGATAGAAATATGTCGTTTGAGTATGTCCTGGGGCATTTTGTGTGACCCGTAAGAATCTCAGAGGTCACAGCATATAGAATGAAATGACAGCGTCGTGTGCAGGATGTAGATTGATTTCCAAGCGATGCCATACAAGAAAGTGGATTCGAGAAATGTAGATTCGTGAGCCGGTTTGCCATCGTTGAAACACCGTTTGCCGTATCAGCAGAAATTTATGCAAATAGCCATCGATTGGTAAAGTCACTGGGAAAAAAATCGTGGAAAGAGAAAAATTGGATTGCAGAAGTGCAATCAATTTATTGCTTTGTGTCGTATGATGAATCGTGTACGTGTTCCGTGAGATTTTAACTGTGAGGGAATTTAAGAGAGGGAGATACATAGATAGAAGGATGGTAAAACTATTACAGTTAAAGCATTTTAAACTTGCAAGCTCGTATTATAATCAGGAGATTAAAAAGTCCTTTGGTTAGGACATACCGCTGATTGTCGTCGTTTGATAAATTTTCAAAGCTTGAAATTTTAATATTTAGAGATGAAAAGTGGTTTAATATTTCTCTTTGTTAAAAATGATAGTTTTACAGAGGGCACGTTTACTTAAGGTAGTTCTAGCTGGATTCAGAACTAAAAGTTTCTTTTTTCATTAGAAATGAAAAAAATTGCGTAAGAATTAATGCAGGGGCTAACTTCACAGAGGTCATTTCATTCACTTTTTAGACATTAAAAAATATCTTTCTCTGTAACTATGAAGTAAAAAATTATGAAAAAATTCAATAATATTCCAAAAGCATAAAATAATACATTGCTAATTTTTTATTAGAATCCATCGACTCGTTTTTCCATTAGAAAAATAAAAAAACATTTTACGGACTCAGCAAAATTTTTTTTCCATAAGGCCCATGTTAAATATGTTATTTTTAACACTAGAACTACCGGCCTCAAATCTACCATATTTTACTAAATTAAATAAGTACTTTGAAAAAGGGGGAATCAAGAGGCGGAAAATTTGATCGATTGGGTGATTTATGTTTATTGATATAGACGTAGAATATTTATTCTATGATTCTTATATAAACTTGGAGAATTTTTTGAAAAAATTGTGTACCAGTCATTTTGACTGGTTTGGTAGTTCTAGTGTTAAACACGATTTATTCATAAACCGTGTGGACGAACTCGTTGAGTTTCCGGTTATAATTATAAAATATCATGAAGAATATATTTTCAAAATTTTAAGAAAAATCCTATCGAAAAATGATAAGTGCCTAGAACTACCTTAAGGAGTAAAATATTAGTTAGAAATTGGGGTTACTTTAACTTTGGGACCACTTACTGCCACTTACGATTACATTGACTTAACACTTATGAGTAGTAAGTAACTCGTATTCCGCAACCGTTCAAATTGATAAATCAAATAAAATTTTACTTCCTTATTTTGAAATATCAAATTTCTCAGATTCACTGTTAATATCCTCAACAATTTTCCACGCGAGATAACATGGTAAGATGCAATCTTAAAATCAAAGTTTAGAGTGTTGAAATTCGCTGTGAGAGTGCAACACATTCCCCTCTTAAATCAGAGAATCCTCGAAAGATTTTCTCCGCTCGTATCTCCGCGAAGTACGTTCAATTTCCCGAAAACATTTCGCAAGAGTCGAAACGGTATTCCTGAGTGTTATAATAATACTCGATGTTAAGAACTTGGTACGAAGTATCTGAGAAAAGGCTGCGATATACCTTCCTCCTGCAATTCCTTCAAGTTCGAAAAAGTTTCATAGTAGTCGTCGGAAATACTTTCAACCGGATGGATCTAACGCCGAATCTCTTGTTTGCGGAGTTTCTCAGCCCAGGTCTTTTGGCTTTGTTAAAACTTTTCCATCGCTTCATGGTGTCGAATTTCGGATGTTATACTTCCAAGGGTGCTCCGTTACGGGATTCGACGTTGAAGTTTGTTCTCCAAGAGATGTCAGGGAGTAAATTAACATCATCGGTTTTCAAGCATGATCACCGTGAAATCAGTGAAGTTCGACGATTGTGTAGAAGTAGTTTGGCCGGTGGTTCGGTAAATATCGAATATGCTTAATTAATTCATACCACGTTGTAAACTGTTTGCAATTATTGGGATATTAAGCTCACGAATTGATTCGAGCGCTAATAATTTTGTAATACCCGCGCTGAATAACGAAATCCAATATCTCTGGGTAAAAATGTACGGAGTGATGTTTGAATAACAATTACTGGATACTCTAATTTTATTTAATATCTGTATCGAACAAATATCAAATTCTCAACCGAATAAAAATAGATTGCATGTAACATAACAGTGAATTGCTAAATAAATATGCAGAACGTGATGGGAAATTTGTTTATATAACAATCGAGGTAGTGTAAACACTAATTCCATTTTATAAAATGTATAAAATTGCAAAATGAAAAAATTTTAAGTTGCAAGAGAAGCCACAGCAAAATAAATGATTTCATTTATGAGATATTCAATATTCAATTTTAATCGAATATTTACATGAGAAAGATATAAAATTATTTTCGGGTAAAGAAAAAAAAACCTATTGTATAAACTACAACAGTAAAATAAATGATTTAACAATGACTACAATAGATTACTTAACAATGACCACAAAGAATCGACTTTCCCTCGCTGTCGAGGACATCAAGAAAAAAGGTACAACGATTCAGGACTATTTATTCAAGATGGAATTCCAACGATAAATCTTCTCCATTCTTACATCAACAGGGAGCGTGAAAATATCGAAAGTTCTGTCAGCAGTCAAAGGGCTCTGACCTACGTCCAGATGGCCTTTTCATTTTTCAACGTTGACGTTTTCATAGCGGCATAGGCACCCATTGATAACGTAGGAGGGATCGATACTAATGGAGACGATAAGAGGGGAAAAGAGCCTCTAGAAATCACCAAGAATCGGTTATTCGTCTCTGATAGGTATCGGCGAGAACAAGATTGTACTCGCTCGAGTTTCGATATCTAAGTTTGCTTTTCCGGAATGGTTTATTTCTTTCACTTAATGGATACCGGTATTTCGTTAAAGATTTATAGTTTTATATGAACTCGAAGTGCTGCCAGAGATAATGAGGATTTGTACTTGAATTTATTAATTGAAATGAAATAATTTACAGTAGGAACTCGACTTTCGCACATAATTGGTTCCTGAAAATGTGAGCGAATGTTGAATGTTCGAAAGTAGAGGGAAAATCATGAAAAATTGTTTATTAATTTGATTTCCTTGCGTACTTGAGATTCTCTAACTTCTAATAGGCAATATTTAAGTGAGCGCAAGCTACAAAAATCTTAAAAAATTGAATTTTTGAAAACGTGTGGAAGTCGAGGGCCGCCTGTATTTGAAAAACATTTGAAATCCAGAAATAAATAATTTTTCTCATAGACTTTACGTTTTATAAAACACGTATCCATCAAGGAATTCACAGCAGTGGGGTTTCAATTTATCGCATTTCGTGATCGAAATATCCGATGGGAATTCTTGCCATGAAAATTGCCAGTGGTCGTTCTTTTTCTTTCTCTTTGCACGGAATTCATCAGATGAATCGTCTTTCTTTTATTTTATAACCAATGAGGGGAGATGATTTGTAAAGGCACGTCCGAATTATAAGATTAATGGAGGAAACACTCGAGATAAGGTTGCATTACTGAAAGACAGACAGGATCTTAATAAATTGATTGATTTTGAAAACCTACGATCTATCTTACTTGTAATCGCGAGCATCGATTCTAACATTTTCTATGAGCTCTCAATGATCATTTCCGTGTCAACTGCCCGACGGAATTTTCTCCTGGAATGGATCGATCCTGGAATTATTTGTCACAAGTAAGGCTATGGAGAAGGGACAAGGCGATAAAAGTTCACAATCGTAATTAGTTATCATGAGTTCAAATCATCCCTCCTTGACCCCTCGTCGAGGCTCATCCAAAAACCGGACACTACTGGCTTCAAAATTGAATATCTCGGTTATTTCGTGGCTGATCGTGATGAAACTTTTTTCTACGTCTTCCTGAGACTCCAAGCTTTTAAACTATCTATATAAAATGGATCTGCTATGATGAGTTGTTGCACGAGGTGCTCGGGAAGAAGAAGAGCCCCTCGCGTTTAAACGAATGAAGATAGAAACATTTGGTTTTCATCATGTTGAACTACACTCTTTCCCTATTAAAATGACGTAAAGAACATCCTGATACGGTCACCAGAAGCCAAGATACGTATTTTCAAAGTTAGGCCTGCACCGGTTGCCTGACCGTTCGACCCCTCGCTGAGGCCCTCCCAAAAACGGGACACTACTGGTTTTAAAATTAAATATCTCAGTTGTTTCTAATCCGATCCTTATGAGGCTTATTTCTACGTCTTCCTGAGACTTCAAGCTTTGAAACTACGCGAATAAATTAATTCTGCAACGACGAGTTTTTGAATGAGGTTGCCAAGACGAAAGAAGAACCTCTCACGATTAATCGAATGGAGATAGAAACTAATACTTTTTATCACGTTAAATTACACACATTTTCGATTAAAACGACGTAAAGATCATCCTCGTACGGTCACCAGAAGCCAAGATACGTATTTTCAAAGTTAGGCCTGCACCGGTTGCCTGACCGCTCAGACCCCTCGCCGAGGCCCTCCCAAAAAGGGGACACCATCGCCTTCAAAATTAAATATCTCGGTTATTTCATGGCTGATCGTGATGAAACTTTTTTCTACGTCTTCCTGAGACTTCAGGCTCCCAAACTACGCAAATAAAATTATTCTGCAACGACGAGTTTTTGTATGGAGTCATATTGCTCCAGAATCTGCTATTATAGAGGAGGAACTATTAGAAATTAATTTAATATATTTATAATAGGCTCGGCGGTTCGAAACCCACTTTCAATTAGTCCTTTTTCTCTTTCACACCGTGCTTTGTCCATTGCACTTACTTACTCTTTTCTCTTATTCATATTACTATTCTTCGTCTTCGAAATCATGTATTCTGGAAACATCTATATTAAAAATATTAAATATTAAAAATCTTGTTTCTACAGCATGAATAAATACTTCTCTCAAAATTCTTAAATATCTCAGCAGCAATAATTAACCATGTCTTATGTAAGTCAACTAGAATTGCTGCTCACACGTAGGACACTATTATCTAAACTTTCCGGAACAGTTTCACGTATATATTAGCCCAATATTAACACCATTTGCCAGTGCAATAACGAGGTGCAGCAGTCAAGCGTCGAAGATACATAATCACACGAACATCCCAAGTACCTTGTACATATCAGTGTTAATGTACGGAGGAAAGATGCATTTGTTGAAGGAACATCAGACCTCCTTAGGGAATAACCGAGGTGCAATACTGTATCATAGATTACACGTGAAACTCGTGTAACCGAGGTCGATAAAATGTGCCTAGGTGCAACCATGGGTCATCGGGACGTAACTTCAACATGTTTCCAACTCTCTTTATACAAAATGCTATCATTACATGTTGCAACGATGTAGAACTATAATGTGTAATGCTAAAACGCTTTTTTTTACTCGCAGACAATTTTTTATTCACGGAAGTGTATTACACCACCGTGGTAAGCAGTATAATATATCAAGCTCGTGTTGCGTGTTATGGCGCAATAATATTAAAAGCATATAAATCCGGATATTATAAATGAAGCGGTTGAAATTTTAGACGTTCCATTTACGCGCGATGAATTTTTAATTTGGTCAAGTGAAAGGGCTGGCGTTGAACGCTGGAATGTTGCGAATGCAATTATATTAAAAGTGAGTGAATTAGAATGTATATATATATGAGATTATTTTATTAGGATTTATAATTTATGTCGTCTCGAAATTCTGATACTGAGAGAGAAGATATTTGGAAATATTATTTGTCATTACAGATAACATGGTCTCTAATGAATCGACGTATATGTAGGATGTCCAAAAAATATATGGAAAAATTCATGTGAACTTATGCCCAAAAATGGATGTAATTCATAGATTTACAATTGGAACATTTGAAAGATTTCCGCATAATCACTCATCAATGAAATATATCTTTTGAATAAATCATGTTTAGGAAATGTTATTATAAACATTTTTCATCTATTTAATCACAGTAACCTCGGTGTTTTGGCCACGCTATATGTAGGCGCGAAATGGAAATTTAATAAAAATAGAGAAAGTAGAATATGATGCAATAACATTAAAAGCATATAAATTAAAATATTGGAAGTTTGCCAGTATCAATGTTTAATACCTGTCACTTCAATCACATCAATTTTTCCGTTGATCAAAAGCAAGACAGCGGAATATCATCTTGAAATAATATTAAGAGCATATGAATTACATCAAATCTTAAAACCAAACCATAATTTTAAATATGTATTTTCCATCTGCCGCGTATTACGAGTCATTACGAGAAGATAAAGTATAAACGAGTAGCATCCGGCTAATGATAATGAAAAATACACCGTCGAAATCGGCTTATGCTTGTTGAATTCGTAAATGTTAATAGCTACGGATAAAATGCGCGTCCCTCTCGTAGTGCAACAGATGCAACTCGAAGCTGGCTACATCAGGCGTACAAATTCCTCGTGCAGCTTTTCCCGCGAAAATTGCGAGGAGCAGGCAACCCGATATTCCGATCCGACGATGCAAGTGCAAATTTCGTATCGTGAGGATATATCAGTGCATTACGATTCGAAGATGGTGTTAAGATTAATGCACCGTAATGCGTGCAGTCGGTTCCTCGGGAATAAATTCTAAAGCCGATTACTCAAAACGGAAGGTACCTTTTTAAAGCTTCCTCCCATTGCGAATTACTCGTGTATCTTGCAAGATTTCTGATTTATTTTCGCTGCAATTGGTTCAACGATGTTGCACTTATGACGAAAATGGAATTAAGACTGGGATTTATAGTTTTTTTTTGGAGATTCTCCTAGCTCTTGGAATATCTTTTTCCAAATTGTCATTTAACACTAGATCTACTTACGAATAGTGCAAGATATTTAACAGTATGAAATAAATATGACAGAGGAAATCAGTATTGCAAATTTCACGGAGATTTACACAAATTTTGAACATCTTTTAACTATTTTAACACTAGAATTGAACGTGAAATTTGTTACATCGCAATATATTAAATAAGAATTTTGGAAAGGAGGGATCAAGCGGTGACTAAGATTATTTGTTAAGTAATTTGCATATTATAAGATACATATAAAATATATATTGTACCATTCTCTATAAGTTTGAAGGGCGTTTCTAAAAAGTAGAAATACTTCAATTTGATGGCTTCCGTGGACCTAGTGTTAACAGACGTGAGGTTACTATTAGGTTGTTCGGAAAGCAATTTCGTTTTTTCCCGACGAAGGACATAATTATATTTTTTTCACAATTAACTTCACACTTAATTCGCATTGCTATTATATATTTTGACAGTTGATATAGCAACGCTTGTTTGTGAAAAAATTTGTTTGATTCTACTCAATAGCTTTTCTTTGGTGCTCTATTAAAGATGGAAAGTCGAAAGCAGCATTTTCGCCATATTTGACTTTTTTATTATCGAAATGGTAAAAATGCTGTTCAAGCAAGAAAAAAATTATTCGATTTTTACGGGGAAGACGCATTAACATAACGCCAGTGCCAAAACTGGATTGCAAAATTTTTTGAACGGCAAAACCTTTACTTCGAACGAGGACGTCAAACAAGGCTTTGATTTTTTTGCCAGCAAAGATCAAAACTTTTATGAACGTCGAATCATACTACTGCCAGAAAGATGACAAAAGGTATTAGAACAAAATGGAGAATATATAATTCAGTGACATATTTATGGACTACAAGAAAATCGTCTTTCATTCTCACCGAGAAAAACGAAATTACTTTCCGAACAACCCAATATATTATAGTTTCGGTAATTTGAAGTTTCAAATGCGCCGAATTTTTAACTTTTGTGACGAAATGACTGACAGTTAAATCTGAAATATAAAAGAAGTATAACAATAACAGTGAAATCTCGTCCTTCGATCGTGCCTCAAAGACCGCGTTGACCTTTGTCCAGTTCTAATAAAACCTGCAACGTAAACTGCACACTTCCCTGCAAACAATTCATTCGAAGCAGCAATTTATTGTCTCCATTCGCACGGAAGAGTGGAGAAATCCGAACGGTATGAAAGACAAGGGGGAATTCCCCGATAGAACGATGGACGTAGTAAATCTAATCTAACGATCCTCATACGAGATTTATGTGCCTTTTTCGGGCATTAAAATATTTGCCTAAATAAAAATCCACCTGCTACCAACACTTTCTTTATACCTCATTGATAAAACTGGATTATATCTGAAACGGATTGTCAGCGTTACGCGGAATGTTTTATTTTTACTTGAGTTTAATTTAGAAGGACACCTTTAAACTACAGTTTAAACAACAACAGAGAAAAGAAGAACTCGCCGGAAGAGAATTGAAAGCAGCGGACAGATGAGAGTGACCCAACAACCTTACTTGGTGCATGCCCGAGATTGCGTTCTATCGCAAATTAAATCTGCCAGAATGCATTTCACGCGCGAATTCGTTTAATAGATTGAGAGACTCGACGATCTCGTATCGTCGCTTTGCGTACAAACGTGAAAAAACTTTTTTTCCTTTTCTGCTCTTTTTTTCTCTGTCTGTTTTTTTTTCTTCTCTTTTTTTTCGTGATATCGAGAGTTGAAAATTGGGTTGCCAACACCGTTGTAACTTTTGTACTGCTTTGGAAGGCCTGCTCTCTTCTTTTGTCTTTCTGTATCTCTGGAAATTGCAATTTCCACCGGCATCCCTCAATTTGCTCTTGTTCAGTGAACACCGTGATCATTCTAACGTTACTATTCGACGCTTTAGTCACGAATACTCGGAATGTACTGTTGATTACGAATGCCGGCACTTTTTTCTTTCTGTGTCGTTAAGTATCGATTTGTAATTAGCAATCGTTGCCGTTCGTTACATTGTTTTCTAAATCAAAAGCGCCAGAAGATCTTTGTGGAAGGAAATTTGAGGTTCCTGTTCTCCATTAAAATAAAAAAGTAAATTTTTATCCTTGTTAACTTCCTCCAGGGGCCTAATCGAATCAGACACTCTTTGAGAGGGCCTAATCGAACACAGAAAGTGTCTGATTCGATTAGGTATGGGCCTTACGCACCCAGAGGTACCCGAGTAAATAGGCTCTGCCAATTGGCAGTTGGGATCTGGGACTCTCAAGGTTCTACCGAACCAAAAGCAAACAAATGTATCACGTTGTACTAGAACAGACCTCCACATTGACAATTTTTAATCATAGAAGAAACTTTAACACTAGAACTACCGGCGTTAAATCTATCATATTTCAATATATTAAATAATTACTTTGAAAAAGTAGAAATCGAGTGGCGGAAAGAATGATCAATTCGGCGATTTATGTCTTTTGCGATGGACGTAGAATTTTTGTTCCATGGCTCTTCTATGAACTTGGAGAATTTTTGGAAAATACTATGTACCAGTCATTTTGACTGGTTTGGTAGTTCTAGTGTTAATTAAGTGACAATTGAGATTCTTCATTTTGCTATCTATCCAAAGACAGTTCCGATTCTCACAATGACTGGATTATGAGAGGTCATACCTGTCTAAGTTGCAATACACAAGTGGGTAGTGGGACCTAATTAAATAATATTTGTTGATTTATACATCACATGATATATTTTTTAGTATCCTATTTTGTAATGTCTGTTGGAAGAAACGAAACACAATGCTGTTTATAAAAAATTAATTATGTGTTTCTACTTTAAAAATTAATTTTAACAGACAAATACATTGTTCCAGCTCTGTAAGATTACTTCTGGTTTTATTTTAAAGTATCGCAGTATTTCTACACTTTTATATAAGCTTTCTAACTTTACAAATAGTCGTAACTCTATTCTTCGAATCTCAGAAAGTTTCCTTACGAGAAAATCCTTTTAAATGCGATTTAGCACGATTATTAAATATGATTTATCGTTAGTGTATACTGGAACTAATTTTCTGACACGACGAGAAATCAAGATTACAGAGTATTAAATGTATCTATGACGATTACTTGAATGATAATAGGTGCGTTGAGGATCGACTGATAAAACATTGTTATACGTAATTGTCACGCAACGTTGACACTTGTAATTTTCTATTAAATAATTGGCCAACGTTTCGAACGGTTTGTGTAAAATAGTTGGTCAGTCTACTAAAATTCTATAGGATTCGTAGATAATTACGTAACGATTCGGAGTTTCTGGCATCAGCATTAACGGGAAACGTGCATCTGCACGGATGCAACTCACTGAAATGCCGACATTTGCGGAACTCATCGTACTCGGGAAGTGCTATACAGTTAACATGTAACATACTCTCATCCCTACAGTAATTTGTACTTTTGTGATATTCAGAGAGAAACGTCAATGGTGAATCTCGCTAATTTACGACCTGTATACAACCTTTCATCATCGAAATCCCGTGGGGTAGAATTCTTACTATAGTTCCTATACAATTGTGTACAAAATAATTGGCGAAACGAATCTTCACGCTTGAATACACATTTTGTGTAAAAATCACGATTTTTCAGCTACACTTTTTTTCTGGAATTTCGTTTTCTCACTGCTGTCTATGCAATTCTATCTTACAATTCGATTTTTTGAATTTTCAATAGAATTCAGGAAGCTGGGGGGGTTTCTTTGTTGCATACCTTCCGGAGATTTTCAGAACATTTCATAGAATAGTTTTCTACATTGAACTATGCAATAAAAAAATACCCAAATTATTTTAAATTTAAAATATCATTCAAAAATCCTACGAATATTTTTCTGCCTCATTTTGTAAACGTTCTTTGTTCATAAAATATAATAGGAGCATCTATATATCGGTCAATGAAGTCGTAATAATTTTCTTTAAAAAAAAAGTTTTTAACTACTTGCTGTACAGTAACAAGTGATCCTCGTGGCGCGATAAATGAAATAGGAAGTTTTAAAGTGTTCCAAAAACTATTACACTAAAAATATCAGAGGGTTTTGATACAATCAAATTATTTCTATGTTATTAATACCCCCAGGGGCCTATTCATGCTGGACGAATAGGTACGGGTCTGACGCACCCGGGGCTGCCCGAGTCCGCGTGCCAACCAAAGCATATTGATAATAGCACTGGATAAGCCGAGTCACCCCCGCACCAAGGGTAAAATTGATACCGCCGGGACTGGGCTAAGCTCCAACGACAATTGTTGGTCCTGATCTAATCATTAGTCTAGGATGTTTACTACAAATATACGTAACTTAGATAAATACAATTGGATACATTAAAAAATGGAAACAACGAGAACGCATTCTCAAACACTCACACACTATTCTAAAATATATATGTTCTATCGTCTAGCCACGTCTATTTCTCAGTTCGTGTATTCTTCTAGACGTCAATACCTCTATTTGTCTAATTATCTAATCGCGTATAAGTCATTCTTCTCTCTGTACGTCCGTTTGTTTAATTCTGGATCGTTCTAGAAAGATCTAATTCGTTAATTTCTACAAAGATAAAATTCTCACATTATTTTTGGATTCGTAACGATTAAATCCGCACGATTAGAAACATTAATTAAACGGGGCTACAATGAGGAAGGAAATAAAGGCTCGGATTTTACATTTACCCGGTGTCATTTTCCAATCTCTCATCCACTTTTGGAAATTTACTTAATTATTAATTAATGTATTATTATTCGAATATCATATAAAATGGTAGGGGTTAGACAAAGTGCCTAGAGGAGTTGCAGGGTTATCTATTATATAAAGCTGAAATACCACTGACTGACTCACTCACTCACTCACTCATCACGAAATCTCAAAAACCACAGAACGGATTGCAATGAATTTTGGAACATACCTTCCCCTTGGGTCTTAGGTGCTCAATAAGAAAGGGTTTTTCAAAATTCGAAATTTTAAGGTTTTTTTTTTAGTTTCGATTAAATCGTAGCGTAGCATGGGAACTTTCAGCTAGTAATGTATAAGAAGATGAAGTGGATCTGATTTTAAGCCAACTGTCACCCCTAGGAATATTTTTCAAATTATAAATAAATATAGCATAGCCTCTGTAGTTTATCAATCATCTGGAACAATAGGTTCTAAATGAATTTACCATAACAGTTGAAATCAAAAAATAGAGAAGGAAGAATAATCTTCAAGATTATCAGGAAATCCGTGTTTCTATGCTGTGACACAACTGTCGTCGCTGACTTAAAATACGTTTCACTGGTGGCTTTCGAATCGATATTTAATACTCCATTTTCGTATTAGCTCTTCGCGTGTCCTGCTATCATTGACGCAGCACGAAAGACCCTGGCTTCGAATGAGCAGCCTGAAAATCAAATTCCATCACAGAGATCATCGGTGTGATCATCATTTCTAAATGAATCCGTGTCAAGAATCCTACGCTAATTACACTTATACATTTGTCACGTGAGCACACGAGTATATAGCGTATATAAAATAGTGTCAGCTTGAAAATGTCTGTCGTAACACAAAATCGAAGAAACTTTTTTTCCTTCAGAAGTTGCATAGTTTTATGAACGTCAGATTATAATAATAGTGGTAAATAATAGAATGATACCATATATTGTTACAATAATACAATGACAATAATAAATAGTACAGTGGATAACATTCTCTGTTAAAATTACACTAATAAATGGAACTTAAATGATACTGAATAGTAAAATGATAATATACTCTGGCCTAAAGAAAACTGTGATACTTTTACAAGAAACATATTTCCTAATTTCATTGAGTCTTTCAATTTATTAATTTTAGACATTTCATGCTGATATAAATCATCGACAAATTTTTTCCTCTTGAATATCCTTTAGCTCGAAAACATTTGCAATAACACGACGATATTTTGACAACAAATCCGATGTACGGTAGTTCAAAGATCTTCCATGAATTTACATTAGACGTCTAGGAACATTGAAAAGCATTAATTTCTCCTTTATACGTTGGTGGTCCGTGTTCCTTGTTAATGGGCAAGCAAAAAGCACGGATCAAAGGAAGACGTTTCTTTTAGCCGGATAAAAGCGGATAAAAAGAAGTGGAGCTAAAAAGGTGCAATTAAGGGGATATTTATTTTGATGAATATACAGTCGTTGCGCTAACTATGTTCCATTTAATGCGTTTGCATTCATAGTGTAGTAGAATTCGCTTAAGAAGGAGGAGATAATGAATAATGAAAATTTTTTAATGTAAAGACGAGGATAAAATTAACAATACGTACATGTAGTCAGGAATAACACACAGACATACTACAATTACTATATAATAATAAATGGCATATATAATGAATAAACAATTTATGATAGAATAAAACACAAAAAATATTAGTAACCAAATAATCGAAGCTTTCTAATGGTATCAAAAAAACGATAGTTGCGCTAAGGTGTCTAAACGAATCTGTTCTGAAATCTTCTTGATTTTTATCCTCATACATTACTTACAATTAGAATTTATTAGAGAAAATATTTTTGTTTTCTCCCCTTTACGCTTCAGTTAATGTTATTTGTAATTTGTTATACTATGTTTCACTGAAACTAGATCAATGTCAAACAAGGACAGTATGAGGGTTGATTGCAACTTTTTTATAAGTCACATTTCCTATATTTTTATTTTTGACTATCGTCGATAAAGTGCAAATTTTTTAATTACAATATAAATGCACCGGTAGATCATTAGAATCTCACTTCTCTTAGTGTATACATGTGTTCATAAAATATTAAATACTTCGAATGATATTTTAAAAAATCTACATTAAAGAATCAACCCTTTCACTTTAAAAAGTTCTTCTTCACTTTAAAAAGTCATCACTTTCTTTTGTAATATTCCACTTCCAGTCATCAAGGTGAAATGCAACCCTTGTTGCAAGAAAGACACACTTTCTACATCCGAATACCATCGTTCTACGAGAAAAGATATCAGATCATTTTTCTGGAGAAGTCAAAAAAATGTCGATGAGTCTGTCATTGTAAGAGGAAGATAACTCATTTCGTGGTTGTTTCACGGCCATTTTCCCTCGCGGGCAGAGCACAGCCAAATAATGAGAGCGAAAGATGCTTTTTCTGGATAAGAGGGAGTTTTTTTTTCCATCCGAGGACAAAGGCGATTGTCTTGAAAGAGGATACCGTTGAAAAAGTGTAGATTCTTGTTTTATTAAATTTAACAATACCCTTATTCTCCGTTTCAATCATTTTCTTCTTCTTCAAACGAATCGAGAAACACTCTGACGCAATTTTCTCCTCACAGAAATGTTCCGATTGTGTTTCAGAAACAAAATGATTCCAACCCTTAAAGTCTTCCTTAATTTCTAAAGCAATTCTTCAGATTCATAAATAGTCTCACTATATAAATAAAATGTAACAAAATTCTCTTTACTTTTGACATTCTTTATAGTTGAGCATTTTTGAGATGGAAAAATAAGCATGTTTCAGATTTGCAACACTGTGCATTTAATGAATAAGAATTCTCAGTTATTTTTAAATGAATGATCTCTGATATCGTTATTCCTATAGCAGATATTCAGGTTGAAAAATCTCACATCGTAAAACGGGGAGTCAAGGTATCGAGGGCATGAGCGTAAAACAAAGTTTGCAATTTTTCCCCTCGCATTTTCGCGATTATCGAGTTTCAAAGCGAACATAATGCCATCGATACACCTCCATCCGCGAAATAGAAGCGAAGAGTTTCTACGTTGTAACATTTTCAGTTGATACTGTTCCCCATGTAATAGAACATTTTATATTCAAAGCTATCGTTAGAAATTCAGAAATAATAGCCAATAAATGCTCAAGAAACGATCTCACAGATCCTAGCATCTGCTTGAAGTTCACATTCGTACAAATGATCGTATAAAGTCCAATATGAGAATCGAGAAGAGATCGAATAAACTCTCATAACGTTCTACATAAATGTCGAATATCTTTATAGATCCGTGTTGAGTCGAAGGTAAAATTATCATGACATATGTTACTGTTTACACCCTGCATCATGTTTCTAGAGGAACATGTCGCTGTCACAGAGGATAGGTGATGCAGAATTCGACCATTCATGGCTAAGTTACATGGAACTGCGTTACCATGATACTGCTGAACGATTCGATATACATGGATAGAGTGCAGCTGTCAGCTGAAATAGAATCTATATTTGCCTAGATGTGGGAGACGGTAAGTTAATAGTGCAAATTACGCCGATAATCGCTCCTAATTTGCATGCTGATAGGCATTATGGTTGTTGGCAGGTCTTCGATCTTTGGCACCATTTGGGGGATGTTTTTGTTACTTGAGATGCATTGAAATTGGAATGCCATTGTCGTTGATAGGTATCTTTTTATTTTGCTAAAATATAGGGTTTGTGTACTAAACCATCTTTAATGACCTTTGCTAATTAAAACCAAGTTTGAAATATTACAGACGTTAATTTAAAATTCTAAACAAGCAAATCTTATCAAGTGTAAATACGTATTATGCTTAGATATGTCTAACAGTTTCAGAAGATAGAAAATGATTCTTTTAGTCGAACAGTTTTATCGAAAAAAACAGCAGGTTAGTTAAATTTCGTCGGCGAATTTAAAATAAACGAAGGAGTAGCGAAGTCCTTATGATCGGTTAGGACGAGTAAAATCGTGTAGCTACGGTTGATATTTCTAACTAACAGTTTCAGAAGATAGAAAATGATTCTTTTAGTCGAACAGTTTTATCGAAAAAAACAGCAGGTTAGTTAAATTTCGTCGGCGAATTTAAAATAAACGAAGGAGTAGCGAAGTCCTTATGATCGGTTAGGACGAGTAAAATCGTGTAGCTACGGTTGATATTTCTAACTAACAGTTTCAGAAGATAGAAAATGATTCTTTTAGTCGAACAGTTATATCGAAAAAAATAGCACGTTAGTTAAATTTCGTCGGCGAATTTAAATTAAACGAAGGAGTAGCGAAGTCCTTATGATCGGTTAGGACGAGTAATATCGTGCAGCTACAGTTTAATTGACGATGTATTGAATGTGAAGCCTTCAATAAGACATTATACTATTAGTTCCATATAAGTGGTATTGTCAGTACAACTCTAATTTCAAATTTTCAGTATCACCTAGACAATTGTTGTTTCTAAAAACCCCCTTAACACGTTGAACACCACCGGTATTTCGCTAGTTTCATCATTTTCACTGAATTGAAACTTTTTCTATTAAAATTCACATCTTTACAAAGTAGAAACTTTAAAGATACAGATCGACAGACATTAACCAGTGTTTTATCATTTTAACGTCGATATTTAAATATTCAATATGTCCGAGAATACATAAATGTTACAATTTAATAGTTACACGAAATTTCACCAAATTCAATAACGCCGGTTACCGATGACCTTCATGACCGTCAACGTATTAAGGTAGTTCTAGGCACTTATCATTTTTCGATAGATTTCCTTAAAATTTTGAAAAATATTCATCATGATATTTTATAATTATAACCGGAATCTCAACGAGTTCGTCCACACGGTTTATGAATAAATCGTGTTTAAAAATAACATATTTAACATGGGTCTTATGGAAAAAAATGTTTGCTGAGTCCGTAAAATCTTTTTTTATTTTTCTAATGGAAAAACGAGTCGATGGATTCTAATAAAAAATTAGCAATGTATTATTTTATGCTTTTGGAATATTATGGAATTTTTTCATAATTATTTACTTCATAGTTATAGAGAAAGATGTTTTTTAATGTCTAAAAAGTGAATGAAATGACCTCTGTGAAGTTAGCCCCTGCATTAATTCTTACGCAATTTTTTTCATTTCTAATGAAAAAAGAAACTTTTAGTTCTGAATCCAGCTAGAACTACCTTAAGTAAATGTGCCCTCTGTAAAACTATCATTTTTAACAAAAAGATATGGTATCTATAGTAATATCCCCTCCTCTACTAATAATTATGAAACGAAGACTTTGTTTTTCCATATTTATGAAAAACTAACTGGTAACAGCATGTTTTTTTTTTTCTAAATGATTCAGAATATATTATTCTATTACACTGTAGTTTTTCGTTTCAACGTTGTTTATTTTCGCCACAATAAAAATTAATATATACTACTTTCCCACGCTTTTCCAATGCAGTGTGTACAAAAGTATCATTTTTAATTGCAATTATTTAGCGTATAACGTGGTGAACGGTCATCAAATTTCACTATCATATGTATTACATATCTATTTATATATAGTTCAAGTTTGAACAACTTCTTGTTTATTTCGAATCATGAGACAATTACCTTAAACAGTTCCTACGAAAAATTCTGAATTGAAGATCGCCCCACAATGTTTTCATTTTCACGACGTGGTCTCACCTCGTCAAGAACCAGAGGTGCTAGGTAACTATTTGTAAACAGAAGGACGAACGTCGAAGTCCAAGGTAGGTTAAGGAATCGACAGGATAATAACAAACGTCGGTGAAATTCGCCATTGATAATTCAACCCCTCATTGACAGTGTTACGCCGTTCGTCGAGCCGTGATGACGTTAATCTCCGAACGTCTATCAGTTTCTCCTCGTTTTTCTGGTCGAAACGTGAAAATCGTTTCCACTCGCAGCAATTTATACTCGCGAATCGGTCGGATCGACAGGTCGTTGCAAATTTGCGGAAAGGTGTACTTGGGAAATTCGACGGATAGAGTGAAAAACGATTAATTGTCAAGTGCGATGTATATACAAAGGAATATATATGGCACGTTGCAATTAATCGTCGTAGAGAAACGAGTCCTGCTAGAAATTGACAGTGTAACGAAGTTTCTCTGCAATTTCAATTGATCGGTGGATTCAGCGTTATCAATAAAATCATATAGAGTTAATTAATATCGGAAACTTTAGGGAGAAATCACGGATGATTTTATGATTCTGCTTCTTGCAATTCGGACTTGTGGGATTTTTATTTGTACGGTTTGTGATTGACGGATTTGATGGAAAATCATCGATGGATAGATGCTTAGAGTTATTCATCGAAGGAACGTTGTTAATGGTGAGTGAAATGAACAATTTTTTTGGAATTTAACGGTTTTCACGTTAGATTCTGATTTCACTGATATTTGATATATCGAGAGCTTAACAGATATTCCTCGGTTTGTGTGCTTTTGCATTATTTACGTTTGGTATGCAAATGGAAGAGGATATTTTCGAATGACGAGAGGAAATTATGATATAAATGATGCGGGGTTTGCGAGAAAAGGTAATTCAATCATTCCCCGGAAGCTACGTCAGATGTGCCTGGTATTATATTATTTTATTAAATATTATCGCCTGCCGCGGTGCTCTTTTTTGTGAAATTTATCGTTGGTCGTGGAGAAAGCATTTTTCTGGCTACCTCTCGTCATATCGTTATTTAAAAAATTTTCTTCGAAGATAGGTAAAAATTGATAATTCTCAAGTTATTTAGTATCATTGAATAGGCTGTCCTACTAGTTTTTTTTCTAATAATTAAATTATAATTAATAATATCAATATAATTAAATATATTTAAATACAATTAAATATATTTAAATATTAATTTCTTAAATTTCCCTCAGAGATTATCATTAATGACAGATAATTCACGTATTGTTTAGTGGCTTTTGAATCGTTGATCCACTATCTCTTTTGTTATTGAAACAATTAAGTATTAATTATCAATAATTTCCACGATATTACACATTTTAAAATAACATTGATTACATGAAAATTACTTTATGAGATCACGTTCCACTGGTTTTGATTAAGTCGACAAATTTTACAAAATCTTCAATTCTTTTTATTTAATATCTTTGAGCAAATGAAGTTTCGCTCTTTACAAACCCTGCTGTTTTTTAGAAATAACGAAAATTTAAGAAATCCTGTGATGACGAAACTTCCTGCAAACTCTAAGTCTGCAGATTCGAAAAATGTTGGAAAATTGTCGTATCTTTAATCCATTTTTCGAAAAATCTCATTCGTTAACAAGTTTCTCTAATTCCTTACCCTCTTCTTTAACACGGGTTCAAAGCAAGTGCCAAAGCGATTATTTCCCGGGAAAATTTTCATCGCTTGCACCTCTTTGAAGTGTCATCTAATGCAGGAATTATAATTTAGATATATACCTCTTCCTAGATAAGTTGTTAAGAGCAACTTCGTGGTTTAATATGAGCATTCGGTAACAGGACGCGTGTATGCCGATAACAGGTTGAAAATGGTGTCGAAATTCGAGAAAGTTTCAAACGCTTGAATTACCTGATGTTCTCCAGGATCAGTTATCGAAAGCTCTGTGAGTAGACGTCCCACGTAGTTGCTTAAGTAGAAGCAGTCTTGCGATTAATTTGAAATTATACCATTAGCATTTTAATAGGACTTACTTATATAATACATATTACACCGTAATATATTATAGTCACGATTATTTTATTCTTAATCCCTTGGAAAATGATTCACTTTGCCTTGAAAATTCTTGAAATAAAGATTAACCGTATAATTTAACGTAATATTAACACTTCACCGACCGATAGCCTATTAATAGACCTTTTTTCGTCAATGACATCATTTTTCAATTTATTAATCAGCTGCCACGGCAATCAATAATATCTTTTAAGGAATTGATAAGAAATATTTCTAATTTTCAAAATGATTGCAATTTTCCTTAGATTAATTTTCGTCGCTCAGTAACAATAGTTGTATTGTATTGACTGACACATAAAAAATTTAATTATAAACATTTCTATTTATAGTGATTGATATAAAAAATTTGCAATAAAATATTTGAATATAGAATCGTTCAAGAGATGTTAGTATTATTGAAAGGAATTCAATTTGACTGTCTTGGTAAAAGTGTAAATATCTCGAAAGGAAGATATATAACTATATGTATAAATATATAACTTGAACGTTTTCATCGCTAACACAGATATAGGTACAGATTTAATAAATCTACCTCGAGCGATTCCTTGAATATTTCATTGTTCCCGGCGTATAATCCATCGTCTTTTATCGAGATTTCTCCGGCAGTTCGTTCTCTCCCGCCTTTCTCGCGTATCGCCGACAAATCCGAGAAATACATTCTTCTTTTTCCTCTTTTTCTCTCGTGTATCCGCAAGTATCGTTGACCCTGATCGAAATTTCACGGTTACCGGAACGAAGTTCCATCTTGCGGGTTTTATGGATCCACTTCCCTTCGTGAACACGAGGGTTTGGAATTTCGTCAGGTTTCGATATTCTTTTAAGCTCGTAAAACGAAAATCGTCGGGAGAAATGTGAAAAAAACCCGAATGTTTCATCCGGCGATATATGACAAGGTACATCTCGCCCTTCGTACGAACTTGTCGCAGAAACGGGTCGAAATTAATGGCAAAAATATTCCATCCCTTTCCGAATTTCCTTTCTCTCTCTCTCTTTCTCTTCTTACGAATAAATTTTCATACCATCGACTCCATTTTCCACTCGCGCTTCGAGAATCTGCGTGGAATACGAAATGCAGTTTAAAAAGTAATTAGAGATGCGACCACTCTGTGGCCGGCGAGGAAAAGTTAAGCCGAAAGAGGCCACGGATAATCAGTGCAAATAGTTGGAGGTGACTTTGAATTTGATTATTACGAATTATTCTATTATCTTATGGAAGAAGTGTTGACTATTAATAGAGATCTCTGTGTAGTTGATTAACATATTTAATTGATTTCGTACGAGAGTGAAGATTAAGGGAATTGAAGAATATTATCGAGTTTATTTTGTGACGCAATATGTTGGTTCGAATATTAACCCCTTAACATACGATGACGTCTGGGAGACGTCATTTATTTCATGCGTCATTGTAGACTTTGACGTCTCCAAGACGTCATAAACTCCAGTACAGTATATTTTTAAGTTACTTAATCTTTTCACTCATGCTTCAACAGAACTATTAATTTATTATTTTATAATGTTACTTAACTATTGATCATTCAATCTATAATACTTGCATATTATAAAGCGATGCAAATTACAGTATGAAATATTGTTTCTACCCGAGTCGAAATATAGAAGCCCATTTTACTCTACAAATACTTATTTCTTTGAAATTCATTTTTGCCGCCTAAATGTAAGTAGCTGTTTTACCTTAATACTTCTTTCAGTAGGTGGTTAAGGTTTAAATAGATATTAAATTTAAAATGACTCTGTTGCCTAGTTCAAGGATCGGTCACTAGATTTCGTCCTTTTTTAAAAAAATTCCTCGCAAGTCGCACGCCGATTTCTATATATGTATACCGTCGATTCACATATAATTAGCGTCCAATTGCCTTAGTGTCCATCGGACGCTAACGACATGACGACGTGTATCAAGTGTTTTTTAGTTCGCTATGGCTATTCGTTACGTATGTTTTTCATTTGGTAATAGTAAAATGTTATTTTATATTTCTGGAATTTCTAAATAAAATCTTCATTTGCAATGAAAAATAATTATTATCAATTAATTTTGCTTTTAACCTTCGTAAATTATATCTTCGTAAAAAACAATTTGTAGGGTTAAATAGACACTACTTCAGAATTTGTAGAGTTAAAAAGATATTAGTGATTTTATGGAAATAAGAAGTTGGAGAGTTAAAAAAAATTTTTTAAAGGGCCTTTTTTAACCTTATAATGTCAAATGTGGACATTTCGTCTAGTTGGAGGTTTATAATGACGTTTGGTTTTATCATTCATACATGTACTTTTTAAAACTCTTCTTAGCGCTATAAACCCTTAGAACTTTTTTTTACCATTAATAGGTTCAAATGAAGTTCTATATTTCGACTCAGGTAAGCTTGCACATAACTGTTCAGTTGAGCCAAATTAAATAGTATTTTTCGGGCGCATTAAATTCCATTTTATTCGTACGTTAAGGGGTTAAAGTGGAATAGTATGGAGTTATAATAGGAGCGAAAAGTTTAGCCTTCATTAAGGAATTTTCTAGTGCTTGTTATTACTTTTAATTATGTTAGAGATGTTTTTGTTGGTTTTAGCACGTTTATACTCTCATTTTTGGGGATGTTAATTTCATTTGAGTTGGTTCATTTTCCGAGATCTCTGTGGTGAAATGTTTAAAAGAGAACGCAATATCACTCAAGCTTGAGACGAACCGGAATAATATAGTTTCGTGATCCACGAATGCTCGCGTGCTGCTTTTAATGCCTGGTAAGAGAATCACTGTTCTTTATTACCTCTCTGCATTTCATCCCTCCTCGTCTCTGTTATTCCATCCAGTTGCGGGGTAGTTTTCTCGTTATCAACGCGAGATGCCCAGACACGAAGTTTTCAAATGAAAAATTGCAAGTTGCTGTTACTTCGAAGACTCGGATTACGTTTAATTTTTTATCTCTGTTCCGAGAGATAAATCTTTGTCAGTTTTCTTAGATGTGAGTTTCGTGTATCTTTCGATTTACCAGGTTTCTCTTTAAATAAGGGGTAACACTTTCAGTACCATTTTTGTAGGAAATCAGAAATAGGTTCTACTTGAGATCTCATTTGAGGCTTCATTTCGATCAACATGTTTTGGAAATTCTCGTAAAGTAGTATGAACAATCCTTAGGATGTGTAATGCATTTTATTTAAATATTTTTATCAGCAGTAGCTCCTAAATTTTTTTCGATGTTACACATGATTCGATGGTACTACAATAGTTCTGATAAAAACGATAGAATTGTGATAAATATACAAAATAATTCATACTGTTAACAGTAAAATACAAAAAGTTCTTGTTCTAGCTATGGACCAGACAATTCGTTTCTTATAATTTACCTCATTCATCGTAAAATACATCAAATCACATTTCAAATAGTAAAAGTACCACAAATGTGGTCACTAAAATAGATAGTGAAATAAAATAAATTATTGTTTAAATTAATATATGTCAAATATATCAAATAGTGGTCCAAATAATGGACCATCAAATACAGTAAGTCGTGGGCCAAACCATAGACCACAAAGTATAAGAAATCATAGTTGAAACGTGGTAAGAAGGTACCACATTTGGCTATGGGGACGAAATCTTTGACAGTCAAATAACGGTAAAGAATTTGAGCCCCTTGGGAAATTTTTCTCACTTGGTATGCACAACATGACCTGGATGGATAGAAGCTCACCTAAAATTGTAAGTCTTCGTCAATACGATCATAGAGGACGAGAGCAAAAATATAAAAATATACGGGCGGAAGATATATTCGTCTCTCCAAAAGGAAATTCAACAGGCTAAATAATTGAATCGATACTGTAAATAATTATAATAGAATTATCATTATGTATCTATCTAATCAGTGTTTCGTATTCTGTCTTATGCTGCAATTATAATATAAATATTCAAATTAGTTTACAACCGACATGATATGGAAACCATACATGAAACCGTAATTTCATACCGTTATCAAATTCCTCCACCGTTCGCTTCGTATTCTGTTAATTTACAATTAAATACATCGACATAATTTCCCCAAAAATTATACATATCTTTCCACTCGGATGGAATGTAATTTCATAGAATTAATCGTTGATTAACGCGTGATTCGTTAAGCGAATACCACTTTAACGTGTTTTCTTTATTTGAAAATATACGACAGATAAATTTTCAGCGACATACATTCGACTGAATTATACGAAATAGTCATTTGTAATACAGGTGGCGTACTGTTTATTAACAGATTTCATAATAACACTCTCATTATATAAACTATAACGTGATCATTATAATGGCAAGGAATGATCAATTAATATTGTATTATTTCCTGGAAAACAGGCATGGAACGTTGTCTATTCGGTTGCTTTGACTATCAATGTGTGTGCTAAGTAATTATTACAAAATACTCCGTTTAATATTTAATACTACTTCGATTGAGGAAATTTGAAAAATTGAATCTACAGTGAGTGAATTAAATGGCCAAGAGTCCAGATTTTTTATAGAACTTAGATTTTGTGTTTCATAATAGAATGTTTTTAATTATTTGAATTATTATAATGGAATGAAACTGATATTGTTGTATGCTCTATTTTTCCTCCTTTTTATATTTTCGTTTACAAATTTGTGGCCTTCTTTGTTTCGGCGTGATTCTCAAAATTTATTGTTTATTGGATTGCAGGAAAGGTAATCTTTTTTTCTCCGAATATTCCCGTTTTGTCGCTGAATATTCAAATCATAATAAATTCCATCGAAACGAATTACATTTCAGTATGCAAAAAGGATAATAATTATCGGCCGAAACGATAGAAATTCGTGTCGCGTTTCATGCAGATATTCGTCGATTTTACAAAGCACGTTTTCGTTTCAATGGGATTTGTTGTCCATCGGGGTGACGTATAATAATTAACATTTACGAATTACATTCGACGTGAAATTCGTCCGCATTGGTGGTGAATTCGTAGTAATTTTTTTCCCCACCTTTCGAGATACATCCAATTTTCACGATATTATTTCCCCCTTTCTCGTATATGTGAATATTTTTTCAACGACACGGGCGAATATTTGTTCGCGCACATTATACGATTCCGGTTTCGAGGAGAGATAAAATATACACCCCGCGGCTATAATTTTCGGGATAAACGAACCGAAGGTACGCAAAAAAATTTTCCTCAATTCACGGCGATCGAGGAATTTCATGGAAATTTCCCTCCGTCGCTGATTCTTTTTTTTCCCAGGCTTATCGTCGTTGTTTTCCCTAACAACGTACAATTTTTATTCCCAAAGAATTCATGGGACGCTGGTACTTGTTGCTTCTTTTCCCTTCTAAATTCTCCTCTAATTGTCTCCCTTAATGATGCCACTTGATACGACCATTAATATCTTTAATGAGTTCAAGTTGGATCGTCAAAGTGCAACGACGAATTTTACACGTTTACAGAGATCTATCGATTGCTATAATTTAAAGTATACATTTATATTCTATATTACAAACGTTGAAAAAATTCAGACTGTCAATTTATATCACTTAAACCTCTAAATCCTGAATTACTTTTTATTTATTTTTTATCAAAGATAGATGCACTTTTGACAATTCTGACATTTCTTTGCGGATTAGACATCAAATAATTGGGTCAAATAAATTACTATAAAACGCTGATTTAAACAATTTACGCAGATATTAGAATTATTCAAACTCAATAGAGAATATTTAAAATCTGATAGAGACCTTCCCGGCAGTGACCAAAGGGTTAAATAATCTAATTTGTGAAACTCAGGCAATGTGATCGCGGTCTGTTAATTATTAGGGGGAATGAAAAGAAATGTCCCCTTTTTACATTCAAGTCAAACAAATGAGTTTTTAAAAAGCTTTTATTTCAAATAAATGATGCAATCACCATCGCTATTAACAACCTTTTTCCTATCTATTGTGAAAATTTTCAATGCTGGATCGATCAAAATTATTTGATTTTTGAACAAAATATTTGAACAGTCGACATTTCTTTCTGGTCCCCCTAATATATCAAAATGTCGAGTTGATCTCTAGATACGATGATAAATTTTATATAAACAAATACAATCGTTTGATAATATATTGTGTTTGCAACAGTCTAGATATAACATTGATACTATCTTCCATAGAGAAATAAAAGATGAAATATCTTCCACGTTGATCTTGAAGGATTAAGAATTATTCTTCCTAAAATTTCTATCTCACTGATTTCAAGCAATAAAATCCGTTTATTCGTGAAAATTCATCAATTATCCAATTACAAACCCCCGGCCTTGAATGCTCTACAATATTATTAGCTCCATTACTCTCCTCTACATTTGCGGACTCACGGACGTTAATATCGGATTAATGTTCCCCAGTTGACGAATAACTTTCCACAGCGAGTTGCCAACAGAAATATGGCGGGCCGAGTGTAACCCAATTATAATACCGCCGGATGTCTATTATCAGATTGCACGGGCTAATATCGATAACCCAGAAAGATACTAAGTAATCCGCGGTGCCCTGAGTGATGCATTACCACCTGCTGCGATGACAAACGATCATCATCGTTGTGCTGGTCGTTTCTTTCTTGAACTTTTGTAATCTCAACCTTGTTCGAATCGATTCCCCGTCTTTGGAAGCATTTCATTCAGTTTGATTAATCGTTTGTAACTTTGTTAATATTTCCTGACGATTATCAAGGATAATAGGGGTGGCTGATGATTGGTCGAATTGTTTGGTGACTAAGATAACGTGGTATGTGAAAAGAGTGTGAGAAAATGTTAGAAATTACTTGTAATCAGTGAGTTTGAATGGAAATGCTCCGTTAACTCTAAGAAATCTTTCCAAAATTATTTCATGGATCGTAATCTCCATGGTTTGAGATCCCCATAAAACAGTAAGTCTTCAGCAAACTGAAAATAGTATGGGGCTATGGTGAGTTAGGCTGCAAAGGTTTAGACTCGTAGTAGGTCAGTGGAAGTTCAGATTCTCTTATGTCAAACACTATGAAATTTTTCTTAAGTTATTTTTTAATAAATCATAACTTTTGGTGGATCATAATCCACCTAAGTAGGTAGACCATATGAAAAATTACAGTAGCAGTGCCAAAGCTGAAAAGATATAAAAAAAGTAACAAAAATGGCCTGCAGAATTTTTACTCAGAGTACTTTAAATTTTTTATTTTATTTTCTTCATTTCTGTTAACATTTTATTTGCTGTATTTTCTTCTGAATTCATCTGTAAAGCGTTACAAGATAAATTTAATAATGTAAAGAACTTCTAATCGTATCGTTATCATTTCCATTATTTCAAGATAGGACAATTTCATTTCATTGTCATTTACAATAACCAAACAATAGACCACCGATTGATAAACGTTGGAAACGGAAAATCTATTAACACGATAACCTGATAACATATAAAGTGTTAACAATCGTTTTCCAGGTAGAACGTAAAATTTGCTAAATTATTCTCCACGTTCCAACCCACGGTTGATTTCACTTTCACGCACGATAGCGGAAGGAAACGTGTGAATTCGAGGTGCTGATAAGAACGGATAACCATCGGCATTTTACCCAACGATTCTCCTCGAAACTGTTCGCGGCTCTTTTCTTCTTCTTTCACCCCTCGATAGAGGCCTATAGAAAAAAAAGAAAAGAAAAACAGACACGTAGAACGGAGTTACCTTTTCAACTGTGAAATCGTTTCCAGGCTCGTTAATCGCATTTTCTACACAGGGAGACTCTTGTAGGGAGCTGGCATCCCTTCCCAGCAAACCCCTAGGGTTGGATTGATAAAATAGAATGAAGGCTCCCAGCGGTGCCATCTTGAGATGTCCCTCTGTGCTCTGGGCGTATTTCAGAAACTGTTCCTTAGCTCCGCGTTTCTCTCGAGAGAATATAGCGATTCTTTCTCTCTCCTTTGTGACGAGGAAGTCCACGGTAAACGACGAAGACAATTCGAAAGTCTAAACGGGTCTTCGGTACGAGCTTTGTTTACTGTGCTGTTTAAATCGTACAGGTTCTCCACCCTTTTATATAGCCGCGGTTGTCTTTTATTCTTTAGCGAGATTGAAGTTAACAGGGATGTAATTTATATGGTGAGTCTGTCGATGAGTTTCGAAGCTGCTCTGATTTGAGGGTATTGTTGTTGGTTGAGATAATCAAGCTGAGATGAAGTTTCGAGTAACTTGATACTTGTGTAATATAATTTTGAATTGAAGAAGTAGCTAGTGTTTCTTGTGTTAAAGCTGGAAAAAAATACAAAGCAATAAAATATGAAAGACTATTGTAGATGTGTTGTTAAAAGCTGCTACAGAGGCTTTTAACAATAAGATATTTTTACGAACGTAGAATTTAATCAAGCATGTATCTGAGTGTTGTAACACTTAGCACTCTTGTGTTGGGGGTGGGTCCACATTTGGTGTTTTATGGTAACTTTAATGTCGAACCAGACTCGATTTGATATAAGGCAATTAAAAAAATTAATAAATTAGTAAAGTAACAGTAATAATTAGACTGCGGATGTTTATGCAAATTTCGAGTTTCACAAATGCAGGTGAGACAGGAAAACCTATCTAGGGATTTATTGCACTTAATAAATATTACAACAAATACCATACTTTGGATATTTTAGATATATTTTCATATTATGTTCTATTTGTCTATTTTAGTCGTATTTAATTTGTCATAAATGCATAAAAATCCGCAGACTAGTAATAATAATAATTTCTGTTACAATACAACTTGCTACTGAGTCTTCTTTTTTTATATACTTTGCAAATGAATTGAGGAGTTGTTTCGCAGGTGAGAAAAACTTAACACTAGATTTACCAGCGTGAAATCTATTATATTTAAATATGTTAAATATGTACCTTAAAGCAAGGATAATTAAGACGTGGAAAAGATGATAGATTCGGTAATTTATGTTTTATACGATGGACGAAGAATATTTTTTCGACGGCTCTCTCATAAACCAGTAGAATTTTTTGAAAAAATTCTGTACCAGTCATTTTGACTGGTTTGGTAAATCTAGTGTTAAAGAGTGCCAAGGGGTAACTCTAGAACTACCGGCATTATTTAACCCTCTATGAGCTCCTGTTACTTTGAGGTAACGTAAGAGACATCTAAACTTCTAATACTCGAAGTAAAATCTTTAACTTTGGCAAATATTATTATTTAGTTCATGAAAATCTTTACGATTCAATATTTAAAAATCAAATTTAATTTATTATTGAAAATAGTATTTTTATCGTTTTATAATTGTGATATCATGAAACTGATCTTTAACACTAGAACTACCAAACCAGTCAAAATGACTGGTACACAATTTTTTCAAAAAATTCTCCAAGTTTATATGAGAGTCATAGAATAAATATTTTACGTCTATATCAATAAATGTGAATCACCCAATCGATCAAATTTTTCGGCCGCTTAATTCCCCCTTTTTCAAAGTACTTATTTAATTGATTAAAATATGTTAATTTGACGCCGGTAGTTCTAGTGTTAGATACCACAAAAAATTAAGCCTTTGGACGGTTAAATATACTGAATAAGTACTTTGAAGAATAATATTTGGTGTTTTGTTCTATTATAAATTCAAGTAATCCTTCGGAAAAATAGAGAACCTGTCATGTTCACTGATCTGACAATTTAAGCGTTAAATAATTATTTCTAACTTCTATTCTGACATTGCAGAGTGCATAAATAGAACATTTGAATTTGGTTCGTCATCTCATACAATCAATTTATCTCAGTTGCTCCATCAAAAAATAATTGATGTCTAGAATTCTCAGTCACGTCTCCCGAAGGTCTCTTTTGCGGTATTCCGCAAGAAGGAAGTATTTTATTCGACCTGAAAAATGCACTCCATGATGGTATCGCAAAATGTGTCTCGGAGGCTTGCGAAAGCTATTCAATAGTTACGTAATAATGGATCACGCGTAGAATATATTTGCGCGGAGAAGTTGATCTTTTCCAAGACGTTCTATACTTTGTGAATGCAATCCCAAGACGCTATTCGATTCTCCCTTTTTCCTCTCAGAGAAGGGATAATTCTCCAGATTCATTTTCTGCTTCTCCATCGAAGTAGAATTCTCCTACGATCGGAATCTTGAAAAATATCACATTTGAATTTCAATATATCCGTCCGTTCGACATACCTCGGTTCTATCTCTTTGTCGTGTCAAACTCTCAAACTCATCCAACCATTACAAATATTTCTTACAATGCACATACAATTTTTGTAATAACCGCGAGACATAAGTTCACAGAAACATCCGTCTCGTTGTTAAAATTTAATTGTATTTTTTGAAAGTACAATTTAATTGTACTTTTATCTCATTGAAATATAAAAAATGGTGCCCCAATTTTATCTCTACTTGGAACTTCGATCGAAAGAGAGGAGTGTATAAACATTATTGCACGTTTCAACGCGATACTTTCCACGAAACAATTCCTTCGACGGTTAATACATCTCGTACTATTTATGTACAGATCTTCGATAAAACGCAGGTCACGCCAAAAGGAAGAAAAAGTGGTTAGAAAATAAAGAGATATGAAATTAGACGCACGAATGCTTTCGTTTCGTGATAATGACAATTAAGGGAAGGAAATACCCTTGGGACAGATGTTGTAATAGGAAAAACTGTATCGTCGTATTTTCCAACTTGTGGCTTCCATTCTGTTAACGTGTGCACACCAAAGTGCAACTGAAATGCAGTGAAATTTCATTTCAAGGACTGAGTTGGCATATATTCTTGTTAAACCGTGACACGTTGGTTCTAAAGTTTTTCAGCTGGCAATTTATAAGTGTCACTGCTTTGTCACCTTGCTTTTTTCTACGCGCCTGAAATTACCATCTCCGGCGAACGAGCGATTTCAAGGAAACTTTTTTTTTAACGAGTTGTTCGGGGGTTATTTTTGAGTTTACCTTGGCGGTGTCGATATTTGAGAAGTGTAACTCTTTGAACCATATTAACCTCTTGACCTACGATCTTTTTCTGAAGTTGCGTACACAAACTCAAAATTAATTCTTGAAATCAAAAGTTTTCACTGCTTTCTGATATTTCCTGTAACGGAACGAAATATTAATAGCGTAAAAATAATGTGATCACTTCAGGCTGATATTTTCAATTTAATAGATTTTGAAAGACTTCTAAATTTCCTGTTTCATTTTCCGCGCCAACAGTCTCACACGTTGTTGTAGGCTAAGGGGATAGTAAATAAATAAGAATTTATACCTACGAATTAACTACACAAACTCAATGTGATTTAATTAATAATGTCTCGCAAGTAACAATTAATGTGACAAACTGATACAAAAATTCTCGGAATAGAACTACATCTGCTACAACATAAAACTCTCAACTCAAAACGATACTTCTATGGACCTACACTTAATACTATATTTATGGTCGTTCAATATGTTTTGAAAAAAAAAACTTTGAAGAAAAGGAGCCAACCAGTAAAAAAGATGATCAGTTAATTAATTTGTACATACATTATATGATCTATGTGACATATCTACAGCACCGCGTCTCTACAAAGGGAAGTTTTTTTAAAAAGTAGGTCCACTTCCAATATATTCACTTTGTTGATATGTAACAGTTTATCCTTATACCATTTTTATCATTATATTTCTTTTTAACGAATTTCAAAGATCTTCTGTAGATGGGACAAAATTCTTGACAATTGTGACAAATACTCGAAAACATGTTTTTGGCACTGAGCATCGTAGGGTTAATATTCAGTTTTCAATACGATATCAGTAATTTTATGACTGATACTAGTAAATGCACAACTCTATATTGCGTGTTCTATATGAAACTATCGTCAAATGACAATTCTTTTCATCCACAAGAACATTTGTCATAGATTCAATCAGTTTTTTTCGGTCGGCACTAAAAGGGTTAAATTCATTTGGTTAGAATGTAATTTATTTCGTCCATCGTTCCATTGATAATAAAAACGTAACGACCTCCGTTTAGCCATTCGTTACTGTCAATTTCCCCTTTGGTTTGACGACACGAATCGTTATCGTGTTTTAATATGGGTCACGAAATGTATACGACCAAATATTCACCGTAGAAGATATTGCTCCTGCGATGGTTTCAATAAAGAAAGATCAAGATTCTCCGTCGGTTTTCTTCTCCGGTGCGCATACTCGAATATTTTCCTTTGTCACGTTCACGTACGAATATTTGCAACTGAATCCTCGGAATCTCAGTGATATGTACAATTTTCATCCACTTTTTCATCGACCATTTCGACGTTTAATGCATCAACCGGCACACAGTGTTATTTGACCTGAAAAAGCTGGATAAAGGTAGATTGTAAAAATTTAATGTAAAAATTTCACTCCCCGAGATTGACTTTATATATCTTTATTATTAAAACGTTTTTATCGCATTTTGAAATCGTTTAACGTTGAAAATAGATCTCTGAAGTAGTTTAAAACGTGCTTGTTACTATTATTTTCTGCAAATCTGTAATTCAATTAATGTGTCATTGATTTATAACGGTAAAAGTTTTGATATGACGGAAAGCCGTGATTGTATTCATATTCATTAAATTTCAGTAGTAAATTATGTTACGTGTATATTAGCTAATGAATGAAAAGTGTGTCAGTTTTATTCGAGTTCTAAAATGAAATAAATAATTCTATTAGCTTTTTAAATATTAATTCTTTACTGTGTTTCGATCATGCTGCTATGGTATTTACCAGTTTTCTTAACAATTATTCAAATCCGAAGATAATATCGACTAAATGAATATGCATGCTGTTGGTACAGTTTAGGATTTATTAAAATATTTTAAAATACGTGGGTATTAAATACTGATAGAAGTAGCTTGACGTGAAATTTTACTTAAGAGAGAAATTACGTAGTAAGAACTTAAAAGTAGCTGGGCAAGAGACGTGTTAAAATGATTAACACATTGCGTGCGGATCACGAGATACGTCTTTTTTTTGTACTTTGTTGTAATCATATATAGGTTGCATGATAGATTTAATGTAATTCCCTTTTCATACGTCGACAAAGTAATAAAAGTGATTGCTTTACAGAAATTTCAGAATATGTAGAAACGTAGTTTTTCACGTATCAGTTGATCGATATTTGAATGTAATTTCAAATATGTTTTATATATAAAGATAGGGATATTTAATTACATTTACGAAGTGATAGCTGGAATAGGATTGACTGCTTTGAAAATTTCCCTGCAGCTATGTCAGTATATTTTAAATATTATTTTTTTTAACGTTTCGAATGCTTAATTTAATTTAAGATATATTTTATGAATAAAGGTAGGGATTTTTAATAGTAATTAGCCGTGTGATAACCACATTAGAACTGATTTCTTTGGAGATAACATTCCAGAAATTTCAGTAGAGTTTCAAAATTAAAATTCCAAAATTGGAATTTAATTTAATACATGTTTCATGTATAAATGTGGGAATTTTGTAATTGTAATTATAAAACGATGGCTAACACTAAAACTTACGTGATCGTGATCGAAATAAAAGGCAAAAAAGGTTGGCGAAATTATTGGAAAAAATCTCGTTTAACAGAAACTGCGAGCTTCGAGAGTCATGAATATAGAGTACGTTTAAAAATCTTCGTGTTACGATTTTTCCAATAATTGCTGTCAATAGTTTTCGAACTTGTCAATACGTAGGAAATGTCGTAGGAAAACGTGACGATACAAAACTTTGCGAGTGACATCGAGAAAAACGAGTTAAATTAATCTAATTTTGACTTTTCCACGCCATTCTCTCGTAGTACTTAACAAGCTTTGTTTCGAATCTCATGAAACCTATCGTAATTTCAACTGTGCTAAATTCTATCTTCATTTTCTACAACATGATACAGCTTCCTTCTTTTTTAAAAATATTTATATGACTTTAACTGCCATAGCCATTTGCTATATCACTATGATTTGATTATGGCTATCATTAACCCCTTGCCGTACAATAGCGAGTGCTACTCGTGACGCGATAAATGGAATAGTCAATTTTGAAGTGCTCCAAAAATGGTTCTACGCTATTCAATATTACGTTAAGTCATTTATTATAACTGAAATTGGAGGCTAGATTGTTCTTTTAGTAATTAATTCAGAGCCATTGCACATTTAGTCACAAAAGAAATGGCATGGAAAGGGGTTAATTTCTATTTTTGTAAAATTTCCCAGAAGCAACATAGGAGTGTTTGAGCTTAACCCTCTACGCTCCAAATTATTTTATTAACTTTTTGTCAGATAAGCAAATATAATCTCGGAAAATTGTCTACTGTTGATTATTCGTTTGTATTTAATACTAGCAACAATTATAGATATACTGCGGTGTATTCTTGTTAAAATGCAAAATTATTATTGATTTCGAAAAGTCGATAATTAGTGTATGAAACATTAAGTGTCACAAAAAGCTGTGTCGAGTGTAGCTCGACATAGGAGTGCAAAGGGTTAAGCCTCTTATTTGCGAATTTACAAAATTTTTACTTGTTTATTCAGCACACCCTGTTTTAACCCCATACCGTACAATGACGAGTGGCACACGTGACGTGCTTAATAGATTAAACATTTGTAAGTTTTCCAAAAATATTAAATTAATTAGAAAATATCAGTAAATTAGGAGATATTGAAATTAGTTAACTTATACCGGTATGTCGGAAATCAGTGGTAGATTATTATTCCAACAATTACTTCTGTGTTTTTGTGCGTTCGGTCACAAAAGAAATCGTAAGGCAAAGGGTTAATTAGCATTTTTAATTGTGTTTTTAATTTGATTTCGACTACGATACATATGTCACATCAATAGAAATTTCCTAAAGGTGACGGGTGACTTATACTTGGGCCCACTGATTGCAAATCCCCCTCAGGTATTCAGTTCTTATTATTAGGTCTGCCGATTAAACCATATTTTGCATTAAAAAATTACGTATTACGGCCACACCAAGCGCAAAATTAATACTACGAGAACTGGTCTAAGCCTGGTTTAATTTCTCAACGCAACCCTTTTTGTAATCTCTAATCTTTCCACAGTATTTTCCATCTCGTTCTACGTTCTTCAAAGATAAAAACTGTGCAAGATAAAAATTCTAAAAAGCTTTAATTAATCTAGGAAACATCAAGCGATGAGATACTACGTCAGGAAGTATCCGAAAACTCGAGATAACTTTCGTCATTATCTATGCATTACACTTTGCATTATAAATGAATGCAATTTTCCACCGATTAACTAGCGAGACACTTAAAGCGCGTTCATTTAAACGAATTAATTATTACGGTGCGAATTTCGTGTATGATAAGTTGTCAGGATTTCGCAGACGAGGACAGTTTAACGGCCTGGGTGGAAAACTTGTACAATTCGTACTCTAATGCAATTCATTGGACCTGACGGTGTGAGAAACTTGTACGGGAAACTGTTGAAAGTTTTGCACTTCCGCATCATGTTATCCATCTACGTATGTGCGTTTGCAAAGGATTACTCGTCAGACTTTCCAGAGAGTAAATTACATCCGAGTTTCTCTCATGTTTTCTGAAAACCGCGAATTACATTACATCGAGCGGAAGATTCGAGATGTCGAGGAAAGAAATCGAAGTGACTGCCGAACGAAGTTCCAACGGTAGATGTAGAATTCAGACAGACTTAGTATATTATCAGAAATTGACATCGAAAATATCAAACTTCTAGAAAATATTAGATACCGGGAAAAGTTCATGCGGGTTTCTTTTTAGCAGTGAATATTAAGTAGATGTTAGATAGAAAGGGAAATATTTCGATGTGAAGTATGCACATATGGAAAAGCACTTCAGTTATCATTTATAGACTTCTAGAAAATCAGTCCTATCAGTTTCATTTGAAGACTGTGAATTTCTTGTTACTGTTACTGCAGAAAAAGTGTTCTTTAAGCTATAATGCCACTTGATGGTGTTTCTACTATCAGCTCTTTTCTATGGTTAAACACCGGCCTGGATTTTCTGAATCAGGCATGAGGAAAGGTCAATGAAAAAACAATAAAGTGCGAATTGAGTTTTACTGATTTTAGTGTTACTTTTAAACTCCACAAAAGTGTCATAATCTTAGGCGACTTGATTTGCAAATACTGTGCCGAGAATTGTCCTAGTAACAATTTCAATGGTAAAATGTTGCAGAACTTTTCCTCTAAACTTAATTTCAATGCAATAGCCCCTGTTGAGCCCACTTACTAACCTGACAGACGTGGTTTTCTTTCTTCATTTCTTTTAAAGTCTTTTAAGTGCACCTTTATGTTGGAATGTTGAACAAACCCATCAAACATGTTTCTCTTATGTATTTATGTGTCATTTCTATTCGTTACAGTAAAGGTTATTATTATTACTTCTATAAAATATCGAACAAATTGAGTGCTTTGTTTAACGAAGAAGAACAGACAAGAGTATTTTTTTGTCCCGATAACGCACAGCCTCAAGTTGTATCTACAGTTCCACAGAAAACAATGGAAATCGTATGAGTTGTTTTACTCCATTAAACCTTGCGGCCATAATCTGCATTCTTCTGATTATTATCTGCTTTTAGCTTCATCAAGTTTCATTGGCAGTAGGAATTTTAAAGTGCTGCCGGAATCATAATGGCAGTTAATTAATTTTTGTTGCTTGTAAAACTTCCGATTTTTATGAAAAAATATCATAGAAATTAATGGTGACTACGTCGTAAAGTAAAATTGTTTGTTGAAATTCGAAGTGTTTGAATCTCAACGTAAGAATCGGCATGAAGTTTTTCATGTGTCCAATAGATTCTATGAAAACATACAAAAATTTTGGTATCGTTGCAAAGAATCCTTTAATACCTTTCTGTCATTTCATCCTAAATGCGTATACTGTAGATAAAAATAGAATATCTGTACAAGGCAACAGAACATCTACCAGTAGATACAACTTCCATTGATATTTGTCACTTTTCATCGATAATCGACACTCTCAAAACATGCTATCCTATCACAATTTCAAAACGCATGTTTATTACGATCGTCAATCAAACTTTTTCATATTTTTCTCAACATTAAAAATATCATTGATGTTCTCCAGGATATTAACCCTTCCAATACTGCGGGGATATATAAGTTCCAGAGAATGTTCAAAAACTACTGGTTAGAAAAGTATTCGCTTTTAACACTAGAACTACCGGCCTCAAATCTATAATATTTTAATAAATGAAATAAGTACTTTGAAAAAAGGGGAATCGAGCGGCAGAAAATTTGATCGATTGGGTGATTTATGTTTATTGATATAGACGTAGAATATTTATTCTATGACTCTTATGTAAACTTGGAGAGTTTTTTGAAAAAATTGTATACCAGTCAGTTGGAATAGTTTCGTAGTTCTAGTGTTAAAGCGCTGGGATAGGACTAAACAGTAGTCTGTGGTCACTAATTCATAACACGTGCTTCGATTAGCATAACCTAACTAATTCATACTTAGTATACGTTCATAAGGACATATGAATCCCAAAGCATTTTTTCAAAAACCATATTTTCTAAAAATCTGAAATTATGTAAACATGTTCCTTTACTTATTTATAGCACATTTAGTTGAATTATACAGAAATATCTTCACTGGCCAAAAGTCGTATTCAAAGGGTTAAGTCGTCCTTCAAGTTCCTCCATGTCCTTACCCCCTTGCAGTCCCATGTCAAAATGTACTCGACATATTTTGTTCACTTTGTCTTATTTGAAAGCAATCTAACATCGACTTTCCAATTTCATAATAATTTTGTACAAAATTTTAATAGAAAAACCTAAATAATCAACTATACAGAATATTATAAAATTAGCTTCATTTAACTCACTACAAAATTAATAAAAAAATTTGGACCGCAAAGAATTAAAGATTGTGGATATCGCTCTACATTTATTTCTAGCACAATGCCACGTTCTAAATACGCCGTATAACATGATGAATCGCAATCTAACACACGTCACTCCAAGTGTTCCCGTGTCAAAGAATATAAATGATAATCTTTGTCATATATCCTCTTTAAAAGTTATCGTGAAACGCCACTAAGTTTCTGTACGTAGTTTCCCGAGGTGACTTACTGAAATCTTCGATAAGAGACAGTGACACACATACGAACCTTTTCCAGGAAACTTTTCCATCCTGTTACAGGTTCTTTTATGTGCATTTGCACAAGGTTTTGTTTGCCACACGTTCCATACGAAATATTGGCAGTCTTCGAACTTTCACGTGGACACTTCAGCTACCATAATTCCCCCATTGTCGACCGTTAGCGTCGACATGGGATATGAGAGACCATCGGCCATGACAAACGTCAGGTCCGCCAGGACTGTGCTCATTTTTCGATACTAACGTTGGATGTCTTTTCCTAATCTCCGGTAAAAGGTCAGGGGTTCGTGATGTTTCGGCTTCAGATAATCGCAGACCTTTAGCTGGATTAGAATTTTGGACGGTGTTGAGCTTCTTGGTTATATGGTTTTTAACCCTTTATGGACGAAGAGATTTTTCAGTATTGAGAGATAATCATTTATTTGACACTTCAAAACCGCCTTTCAATTCTAAAGTTAGTATATGAATGCATAGAAAATATAAATTATTATCTTTTGTAATCAACGGTTGTAATTAAATGTATAAACTTCCATCGGCATTTATGCAGAGTTAGAATATAATCGAATTTGTTCTCATACCGCATATATGCGTTGCTAGTCCTCGAAGGGTTAATTGAAGTGATTCTGTTTCTTCACTGGAGGTGTATAATTTTTATGGCTATCAAAATATAGGATCAATGTAGCCACCATTGCTTTCCATCGTCGGAAAGTGACAGTTTGCTAATTGGTTAGCAGTGTATTACAATTTTATTGTTCTCCAGGGAATTAAATACACGATTCGCAATTGTTCCGATCAATTGTTGGCAATCATTTGCGGAAAGTTTGTAATTAAACCGGTAGCTATTGGTATAAGTTACTTATAAATATTTCTATGTTTAAAAACAGGAAACAGCAGTATAGGAAAAGTCGTGAAAATTATGAAACCTTTTTAACACTAGATCTATCAAGGTGATCAAAATGATTTCCCTTGAATTTTTTAAAATGTTCGCGAAATTCCTAACACTGTTTCTTTTTCAATTTTGTACGTCAATCTTGAAAACAGAAAGTGATTGAATCGATCAAGTTTCCTGCCCCTTCTTTTATTTAACTCGGACAGATTTCTTTGATAATTTTAAATGTATGAAATTAATCATAAGTAGATCTAGTGTTAAATGTATTTTACTTCGTAAACTTGTCATTTTCTCGCCATTTTTCTTCGATTTTTCATTAATTTCAAATTTGGATGAACTCCCAGCAGGGAAAATATTGATCAAAGAAACGGGTCTTTTGTCTTAGGCGAAGGGGAGAATTTTTATTTCATTTTAATGAGTGCAGCCTTTGAACGACACCTGAGACTGCAGTTACATTTTCAAAGGTGAAAACTGTCAAGTTGATCTATGATCGGTTGACCTATTAATTTCTCGTTTTTCGCTCCCGTCAATTACAACGATACCTGCTCCATCGCCTGGAGAAAATGTTCAAAGAAGCTCAAAATTTATTAATGAAATTGTACATTAAACTATAACCAAGTTAATAGCGAAACTAACTTTATTTTTAATTGTTTTCGTTAATTTACATAATTGTTTATTTAATATACGATTACAAGATAACCATCGATAATAGGAAAAGAATAGAAAATATTGGTTTACATGTAACAATATGAAAGTGTAGATTTTATTCTATTGCCACTTTTATTACATTCAACAAGCGTATAAACTCGTTTTTCAGTTTCAATTAAAACATCGCAAACATGAAATATTGCCAATATTTCCCTGTCTCTTTTTCTTGGCAATAAAACCTCGAATTTATCCCTTCTATTTTCCGACAATGTCTATAGCTATCGAACATATATCGAAAATCACTTTACAGTCGCTCTTGAATATTTTCTGGGCTATTTTTCTGACGTTAAATCAATCCTTTCATGCATCTTCTCCAGGCGCGTCTTACGTTTTAGAACCTGTCTTCTTGTCACGACGAGGAGTATTTTCCCACGATAGAAACTTTCGAAGCTTTTAATCCAAGTAATACTTCGACGCTAAGTATCTTCAGCTATCGATTTTTATGAAAAATCTTATCAAACTATGATGAAAAATCTTATCAAAACCTTTTTTGCTCTAACTTTTAACACTAGGAGTACCGGATATATATCTGTTATATTTGAGTACGTTCAACAAATACTTACTTTCAAAACAGAAAAATCTGGAAAATTTGAAACTGGTAGTTTCAGTGACAAAGAAAATGCTCACATTTACTGTAACGTTGAGAGCATCCTCTACAATTTTTCATAATATTAAATCAGCATAAAATATTAACATTTTTAAAATATTCAACAAAATCATTAAAACAACTACACATACATTTTTATTTAAATTATCACGTTAAACGACACTGGTATTTCGCCAGTTTCATCATTTTTACTAAAGTGAAACTTTTTCTATTTTTACATCTTTATAAAGTAGAAACTTTAACCCTTTTAATGCCGGACGACGATACATCGTTGTTAACAATAGCGCTAACGTTGATCATTAAAGAGTTATTATTCAATTTCCAATACGACATTAGTAATTTTACGATAATTAATTGTAAATACACAGTTTATGCTCGATATCGCGTGTTCTGTATGAAATTATGGCCAAATGGAAATTCTTTTGATTCGTAACTACATTTATTATTAATTCAATCAATTTTTTCTGGTCGACACCAAAAGGGTTAACGATACAGATAGACAAATGTTCGACATACCTTTATTTTTTTCATATTTCAAAGAAATATTCAGCATGTCCAAAAATTCATAAATATTGCAATTTAAAAGTTATTAAATTTCATTAAATTTAATAGCGCCGGTCACCAGTGACACCATGGCAGTGAACCTGTTAAAAACCCGAGTCGAAAATGTCAGCCCAAAATCCTCCTAAATTACCAAATAAGTTAGGATATTTAGGCTGAATATGGAAAAATATGTTACATATAAAAGAATGCAAATTTTAATTCCACAATCGCCCTACACTTGTTACTTTTTGCCACTTTTACCTAGTTTAGGAGCAATTTAGGCTTCATACAGCCCAAAATAATCCTCAGCATTCTATAATGAGGAGTTTTAGAATTGGATTGGAATTGGAGTGGAATGATCGAGGTCTAAAAAAATTCTCGATATACTAAAAATTAATTTGGTTTAGGAGATTTAGAATTTATATGGAATAAAATGATAATTTAATTCCAACTTGGTCCTGAAAGCCCTATTTTTAGAAAATGAGTCGACAGACTTGGAACTTCTGAAACATTTTTAGGGGATGTCAGATTAAATTGGAATAAAAATTTTACCTGATGAGTCCATATAACTCCTAAAAATCATATTTACAAGACTTTGAGGCGCGTAGACACACTAGTTGGGGATTTTGAGGTTCAAAATGGTATACATAATTAAGCGGCAAATGAGAGATCAAAAGAATCTAGGATTTGAAGTTTCTTTTTAGGCTGGACTTTTCGACTTGGTACTCAATTAGAGATTCTCACGAGAGTATATTGGACACTAATGATTCCGACGTGTTAATAAAGCGAGGGAAACTAGCTGCTCTAAAATTCCTCAGTTGTCTTAGATTTGATCTCTGCACTATTATCTTTTAGTGTTATCCAATCGCTCGATATTACGCCAAAGGAGGTAATACGAACTGATAAAGAAACGATTATAGAACGGAACACCCTTATCGAAAATATCGACGTGGCTTTGAAGGATTTCTTCGGCAATTTGGCAACCTTCCATGTTTGCCTCCGTGCATAAATTCGATTTTAATATATGTGAGTTCGAATATGTGATATTAATAACAATATTTCACAGAGTAACGTTCCATGAGATCATTTTAGCATTATAAATTCATAGGGTGCGAATGAATTTCCGAAATGATTCACGAATATTCATTCAGGTGAAAGTGCAAAGTGCAGAGGAGAAAATTATGGGCAGTTGATTGCTTCGTAAAGACGTTGATAGATACCTTCTATGTAATTTGTTTTTCCAATTATCTATTCAATTTATCGACGTTGATTGATCAGCTTTAACAGTAATATTTATTGAATAAATTATTGACTAAAAAGAATCGAAAATTTATAGTCTATTTCATCGAACTTTGCAACTATCTTCTAGTTGTAAATCACATGAGATAGAAACACGTAAAAGTGCCAGAAACTTGGAATTTTAAATGGGAACGGTGAAAGATTGATTAATTGCTGTCTATTGTAGCATCAATAGAGGTGCAAGGTCACAACGTGATGTCTGACATTTTTCCAGCTTTTATAAATGTCGAAGGCCCCTATAGAAATATCTGTTAGCACCAATCATCGTTTCGAAACTTAACAGAATGCTACTTCTAAATGAAATTTTTAATTTGTAGAAAGTCAAATAGAAGATTGAGTGTAAAATAAACAAAATATTTGAATATTTATCTAATAACGTAGCTAGGCAGTCAAATATTTAGTTAATTACTTAACTCGAATGAATTACTAAACTATTCCTAATTAATTAAGAATTATTATTCTATTAAATAATTACCTAATATTCAATTATCTATTTATTACTTAAATCCATATCTGAATGCAAAAATACGAGTATGGAAATGTGCAAGTTCTATTTATTGCGAGGAAATAACATGTAAAAAGGTACAATAGGTAACTGGATAACATTTTATCATGCAGAAATATAAAGGCTATCCGGAAATAATGTCGCTGCTAAAAAGAAAAATTAATGAAACCGAAGAGAAAGGGTGGCATATATCTTTTGAACTTGAATAACACCACCCTTGGCGTTTCCTTCGAGTGCAGTTTACGTGCTGATAATCCCTGCGACTTTCTACAGGGTTAGAGCATTTAACATCGACAAGGATCTGCGGGGAAAAGACCACCCGGGGTTGTTTTAAACTACTTTCTTACTGTGATTGCTCGATGAAGTTGGCCAAGGGAACGTTTCTTTTTGACTGAACTCGAACCTTTCATAGACCGAGGAAAATCACTTTCCAGAAAATTTTCCAAACTTTCTTTTTTTTTATTTATCTTACTTTATATCATTCCACGCGATGAATAATACATTTGAGATATTACTTTGAAGAGAAGTGAAAGTACTTTGGGTTAAAGATCCTTGTAAGTTTTTAAATTAGAGATTAATAATTGAAAGTATAATGTACAATATTCTCAAGGGGATATTATCGTTGTGAATGGAGAAGGTAGTTATTTAAATTCGCACGAAACAATTTTAACGGCTCAACGTGCCGCCGTAAAGGTCTGATTAAATATTCAGTATCCGCAGTAAAGTAATTTGGCTAGCATGCCAAGACTAACGTTACAAATAAGCAGAATATTCATACGAACGATCGTGGGTTTTACGAAATATAAACCTGAATTGAATTTTGATAGTATGACCATTCGATAGAATACAAATTCTTGATCACTGTCTTCTTCGCTCAGCAAAATAATCAATTATGAGAACAATCAAATTAACTGTCACTATTTCTCATTATTTTATTATCTCAAAAATTTATTAACTGACATTTAAATTACTATCCCCTTCGCGTAGTGAGATAATTGATCATCATAGTAATAAAACATCATTAATATTACCCACTGCTTTTATCTTATCATAAACATCATATTTCTTTAACACTAGAACTACCAGACCAGTCAAAATGACTGGTACACAATTTTTTCAAAAAATTCTCCAAGTTTATATAAGAGTCATAGAATAAATATTCTACGTCTATATCAATAAACATAAATCAGCCAATGGATCAAATTTTCCGCCGCTTGATTCTCCCTTTTTCAAAGTACGTATTTAATTTATTAAAATATGTTAGATTTGACGCCGGTAGTTCTAGTGTTAAACTAAAAATATTTCTTACTTTTAACTAACTGAATGAGATATAGTTAAGTAAAGATTTTTACTATTTTTATCTTTCCATAAAAATTATATTTTCAATCGTATGGTGAATTAAGAGATAATGGAACATTCATATTTTACATACCATCCTTGTGCAATACATGTTCGATGTCTTGACTGACAACGACAGTTGTCGTTTCATGGAATGCCATGGTAATTTTCACAGGAAAATTATACATACTGTAACGTACATGTAACATCCTCGTATGCATAAATCGACATGGTATCTGACATAAACATAAATAATCGATTATTGTCGAACGTGGAAGCATTTTGACATTGTTATTACGGCTCATCAGTTTAAGTGATAATAGTCGGGAATAATGGCGGTTACTATGGGATCGCGAAAATCTGCAAATAATTTATGTTATGCATCGTTGCCGTGCATGCTCGACTATGTCAGTATAGTAATTTTCACGCGTCACGGCCATCCGCCTCTTGTGTGTATTAATCAAATTTCCGATTTCCATTCACGCCAGCTTTTGACCGATTAACGCATTATTCATCAATGGTATTTCATTATTCCAATGGAATGAGGTTCTCACGATCTACTGAATTTCCATTTTCTGAAAATCTAACTATCAGAAACAATTTTTTATCTAGCTACGTATTACCGTCTTCTCTTTTAATCTCAACGATTCAATAATAGTTTCTTTTTGTTTTTTGTATTTCTTCGGCTTGAAATATTATAGTAATTTAGTCTACGACCAATTGATTCACCCCTTATTGTAGGGAAATTTAAAATCTCCACAGATGGCAAGGAATTTAAACTCGTGCCCGTTAAGCTTTTGAATTATTTTGCAAATACTGAAATTAACTAAATGAAATTAACTTCACAATGTTCTCTGTCGTTAGTTATTCATTATTTTCAACACTAGAACTACCGGCCTCAAATTAGAAATTAGTACTTTGAAAAAGGGGGAATAAAGCGGCGGAAAATTTGATCGATTGGCTGATTTATGCTTATTGATATAGACGTAGAATATTTATTTATTACTGTTATGTAAACTTGGAGAATTTTTTGAAAAAATTGTGTACCAGTCATTTTGACTGGTTTGGTAGTTATAGTGTTAAATGTGTAGCAATAACTATAAGTACTGAAGAATACTTAGACGATATTACAAAAATCATTATAAAATAGGAAAATCGATATTAAACACTTAGAGAATAAAATAGGATGAAAAGCTATGTCGAGTATAGGTTGGCTTAGAACTGCAAAGGATTAACACTACAATTACCAGCGTTAAATCTATTATATTTTAATATATGAAATACATACTTTTGAAAAAGAAAAATGAAGAGGTGGAAAAGATAGTCGATTCTGTAATTTGTATTTTATAAGATCAACCTAGAATATCTGTTCTACGATTGTCCTATAAACTTGGAGAACTTTTAGAAAAATTTGGGAATGAATCATTTTGACTTGCTTGGCAATTCTACTGTTAACCCTTTGAGGTCCTATACCGAGCAGTACTCGACATAGATCTTCACTTAATTTTATTTTCTAACAATTCACCCTTTGCGGACGGAGACTTTTTTTAATATTGAGAAAGAATTATTTATTTGGAGATGAAAAACCATTTTTTTTATTGGAAAGTCAGACTGTTAATGTATAGAAGTTGAAATTAACTAATTGTCTGATAATATTTCAACGTTGCATTTTAATTTTTCAATTCCCACCGTGAATATGTGCATCGATAAACTATAATCAAATTTTTTCTCAGGCTGCATATATCAAGGGTTAATATTGACTTTCCAATTTCACAATGATTTTATACTATCACCTAAATGTTCATCAATACCTATAGTTATTGATATCATTGAATAAAATGAATAACCAATGATAGCAAATATTGCAAAATTAATTTTATTTAGCTCACTACCAAAGTTAACAAAATAATTCGGACCGAGTGAAAGGCGTACTCGAGTTTTTATTTTCTTATTCATCATACATTCATTAATAATTGCTTAATCATTTGATAGTGGTCATAGAAAAATATTGCATATTGAAAGCTTAACATTTTCTTCAAACATTTCCCAATTGCTTCAGCAGTTTAACGTTCTATCGTTTAACCATTCCCACCGAATGCCCTCACATTGCATCGTCTTAACGACACCTCGAGGCAACAACACTTGGTTGAAATTCCCTAATGTCTTCATCCCCTTCCAACACTCTCCCATGCAACGTTATCCACGAACGCAGATGTTTTCACTCGATGGCATTCGTATCTGCATCATTTACTCGGAATATTCTTCCTCCGTTATTCGTCGCTCATTGTTTCTGTCGAACAATAACTTATACTTTTAGCGCGAAGAGTTTATATCCGTTTCTCGGAGAGGTAGAAAGTTTATTTTCTCTGTTTCGATTTATCGACAAAAGACGGCACTTTTAAGGTGCAAGATGCACAAACTGTAAGGTGTGATGGTATGTTAATGGCCGTGATAATTATATCGGACGATATTTCGTGAATAAAAGCGAACGATGTACGCAATGCAGCTACCTGGCGGTTTCTTTTCACGCTTTGCAAGCGCAGAAACGGTGTAACCAGGGTAACGATCCAAGGAAATCGTTACAGGAGCTCAATGTTTCGACGTTTCTTTCCCTTATTCTGTTAAAACAGACTGAACAGAATCGCCTTGTCGATTGTACCCTTCGTTCAACCCAGGCTATCTACAATTGCGGATCGTTTCAACGCTGTGCTGATTTTCAATTCCTACGAATCTCACACTTCGTCGATACGTTGCGATATCGGCAGGATTTTCGAAAATGTTCTAGGATTTGCTTCGTCTTTATTGGTTTTGTAATAGAAAGTGAATTATCTTTATTAAGAGTGTTTTCTGTTCTCCAATCCTTGGAGAAGAGTATACGTATGAGTAGAAAAGAACAATTGATCTTAAGAGAACTGAGAGTAAGTACAGTTTGCTTCAGGATCGTGACTATGTACTAACTTAAAGTTCACGCGTAAGCTTCAAATCGTCTTCAGAGTTTGAATTTCAAACAATTCCATCGAAGTGATCCAAACTACTTGAGACTCTTACTATTTTCGTCAACTCAGTTGTGTTCTTTTAAAGTCCGGATATGTCTACCACCCTTCCATTAAAAAGAGGACTATTGATACAAGAAATTCACTTCAGATCATCATTTCTTAACACGGTCCATGCCAAACCATTTTTTAAAGACTTTCCGTTCAGGCCGCGTGGGGCGTATACGACCCACGTATTTTTTTGTGGTTTAAATCAATACATTTTTGAAGTACACTATACAATATTTCAATAATGCAAAACCATAAATTAAAAAAAAAGTGTATATTTTAATATATTTTAACCAGAGAAGCGATAAATTTTATTTTACTTGACAAAATTTGGTTATAAATATCGCCTGTTTTAACACTAAAACTACCAAACCAGTCAAAATGACTGGTACACAATTTTTTTCAAAAAATTCTCCAAGTTTATATAAGAGTCATAGAATAAATATTCTACGTCTATATCAATAAACGTAAATCGCCCAATCAATCAAATTTTCCGCCGCTTGATTCCCCCTGTTTTAAAATACTTATTTAATTTATTAAAATATATTAATTTAACGCCGGTAGTTCTAGTGTTAACCCCTTCGGACCCTGTGCACATTGTAATGTACATAATACTTTTCGTGCTGAATTTTATTATGTATAGGTTTAAACATAGTTTCAACACCTAATGAATTTTATTTCTTTATACAAATATTTCTCAGGATCTCCTTAATGTTACAAATTTTACGTAAGGACGATATGTCCATTAAAATGTACATTTACATATTATAAATAAATGAATATTTTCTTAAGCGAAAAGAAATTCGGGTCTGAAGGGGTTAATAAGCATTTTTCCGGCCTGAACGGAAAGTCCAGCGTGGGACGTGTACACCCCTCGTAGCAGGGAACGTGTTAATTCTAAATCTAAAATTACCAGCAAAGAAAAAAATCTTTTTCCCCTCCAACCTCTTTCTTCGTTGGAAAATCATCACGTAAATATCGCAAAGTTCTAAATTCATATCGCATGCCCAATTAACGGTGTGCAATTATTTTCAAATATCCTTCTGTCTCTAAAACTAGATTCATTATCAAGAGATACATAGTTGTTGGATTCGAACATGAGAACAAAGTAAAGAAGATCAAGCGTTGATTTCTATAACAATTTTTAATAGGGGGGAGTCTGATAAACGTATAAATGGATAGAACAAAAATTTGCTTATTGATTAAAAAATTGCCGTCCATGAGGACTAATACTTCCTTTAGAAAAACCGCTAGATACTGCTGTTTTTCTAATAACAAAACATAAGAGAAACTTCCAAGGTCCATCTTGAAAGAATAAGAAAAGTAATTGTTGTCTAAATATAAGCCTTAGAGGGTGCATCATAGTACCTCCCCCTTGTTCGTTTCTTTACAAAAAGATTGGTTTATGACTAGAGAAAACCTCTAAAACAATTGACAAAATAAATTCCAACTCACCCTTAATGAAATCCACAGCCATTTCAAGTCCATAAGTATCCTTGTCGCAGTCGTCCAATATATGAGCTCCGATCTTGACGCCGGGAACAGTGCCGTTACCCTCGTTTAGTTTATCGAGTGTATAAAGCATGGCTTCCAAAGCCTGTATGCCGCCTTGTGGCATTACAGGTCCACAGGTGAATGTGTCCTCTCTCTCGTGCACCATCATCAAACCGCCTAGCACTAGGTCACCCTCGACAACCGCCTCCTTCTTCACGGGCCAGTTGACCGTGACAGGCGTATTCAAGTCCATGGATCGAAATTGACGTCGGCCGTGTCTAATCGGGTGATGGGTCTTTGGATTTTCCAACCGAAAGCGGCTTGCATGGGGCCACAATAGGGATGCATGGTCATAACGTGGATTTCTGATGCGGATCAAGGATTCTAATTGTTCAAGAGTATCATCGAAATTCGGGATATTCTTGTCGGTGAATGACTTAGACTTTTCGTCGATGTACTGTTCATCCTCGAAATTTGCTATCCGATCGTTATTGTGATCGGCCGAGCAAACGCGGCTAAGTAATACGAGCAGGAGAAACCTCATGACTTCATAATCGTTGTTTAGGATTACTGTTGGCTCTGGAAACTTCTACTGTTGGTGAAGTTTACTGGTTGAGTATTCTATCTTTTGTGAAGTTTGCTCGTTGAGTCTTTTACCATTTTGGGATTTTGCTCGTTGAGTTTTCTACCTTTTATGAATTTTTCTCTTAGTCTTTTACACTTTGTGAAGCTTGCTCGTTGAGTCTTCTACCTTTTCTGAATTTTTGTGGTTGAGTCTTCTGTACTTTGTGAAGTTTGCTGGTTGAGTCTTCTATACTTTGTGAGTGTTTCTCGTAGAGACTTTTACTCTTTGTGAAGTTTACTCATTGAGTCTTGTACCCTTTCTGAATTTTGCTCTTTGAGTTTTTTGACCTTTGTGAAGGTTACTCGTTGAATCTTCTATACTTTGTGAAGTTTTCTGGTTGAGTCCTCTATACTTTGTGAGTTTTTGTCGTAGAGACTTCTACTCTTTGTGAAGTTTACTCATTGAGTCTTGTACCCTTTCTGCATTTTGCTCTTTGAGTTGTTTGAACTTGTGAAGGTTGCTCGTTGAATCTTCTATACTTTGTGAAGTTTTCTGGTTGAGTCCTCTATACTTTGTGAGTTTTTCTCGTAGAGACTTTTACTCCTTGTGAAGTTTACTCATTGAGTCTTGTACCCTTTCTGAATTTTGCTCATTGAGTTTTCTAACCTTTGTGAAGATTGCTCGTTGAGTCTTCTACCCTTTCTGACTTTGCTCGTTGAATCTTCTACCCTTTCTCGTAGAGTCCTCTACTCTTTCTCACTTTGCTCGTTAAGTCTTTAACCCTTTGTGAAGCTTGCTCGTTGAGTCTTCTACCCTTTGTGAATTTTGTTCATTGAGTCTTCTACCTTTAGTGAATTTTGCTCGTTGAGTCTTCTATGTACGGTGCATTTTGCTCCTTGAGTTTTCTACCGTGGTGGATTTTGATTGTTGGGTCTTCTATTCTCGTTGTGAATAGTAAGATCAATACTGGCACATCGATGGTGTCGTTGATCTGGACACTTCCGAATTCTTGAGTGTTCGCGAGATTCTCTTTGCAGGATTCGTTCGGACGGACATCGTCGTAGATGGGGTTTGGTGTCTGCTGCCGGAAGACCTTTATCGCGAAGAATGCTGGGTCTCGATTCAATTTTCTGCCTTCCACGCGATGTGTACGCTGATTGCACAAAAGCAGAAAATTGCCGGGGGTTGAGTAGAGGTGGAGGGAGATTTTATGAAGTTAGCGAGCTCTTTTTGAATTGGAAGTGGTTTGTTTCACCGCGACATATTCTTCCCTTGGGTACGTTCCTTGTCGCAGCGAAATATAGGTCGGTGTAATCGTTCATTTTGTTCGGAACTTGCAGAATGTGGGATAAACTTTTGTTCATTTGCTTTTAACGGGCAGTGTTATTTCATTTGTCTCTCCGTGCTTTTAACGATATATAATTAGTAGAGACGAAAAAAGGAATTAAATGTGACCAGGTGCAGTTACCAAAATATGTTTGTACTTGGTAGTAGAACTAATGACGTTAAATTGATTATGTATAAATTAATTAAATAAGTACTTTGAAACAAGCAAAATTAAGAGGTGGGAATTCAATATTTAATAATTTTCGATAATTTATGTCCTATGAAATAAAACGTAGAATATCTATTCTATAATTCTGCTATTTAGAAAGTTGGGTGATTTTGGAAAGAATTACCAGTCGTTTTGAGTGATTTGACAGTTTTAATAATTACAAACCTAATGGTTTAAAGTGGAAACAAGATGCAAACAATTACACTGTGGTATTATGAACGACTATATTTTATATTTTCACTATAAAAACAAATCTGATTTCTGCTCCAAATATATCGATGCAATTTTCTTTGCTAATGTGAAAATATTTAAATAGTGTGAGACTTTTCTAATATTGAAATGATACTAAAAGAAAAGAATGTCTCTTTGTCAATTCATCTATATTCTAATTCGACAACCCCATATTCTTTACGGATGAAGAATATCATCCAACAAAGGATGTCATGACCCATTCAAACTCATTTCACTACTGATGCTCGTTTCAATCGCAAACACGAGATTGTTCTCCATAGAAAAGGTGTTGAACGTCGGGTACTGCTAATGAGTCTTTCAGTGCATTGTAACGTTAAACACGAGACCACACAGATTCTTTGGAGAGGTCTCCCTTTGTTTTATTATTCCGCGCGTTGTTTTGTCAGTGGCAGGTTTATCGTATGCTTCCGCTTGTTTTATTGCGTCGAACGGCGTTGAGCAGAAATTTCTCGACAGTTTCAACAAGTTTGATACACTTGAAGTTATGATGTTAAAAGTAGTCTCGACTTACAGTCATTTAAACGGATCGCTCGTTGAGTAGCATTGAAACGATGTTGCTTTGCAGGGATGAAAATTTATCCACGATTATTACGCAACTTCATTATTGGAATTACGAAACGACCATCAACAGTGCCATTTCGAGACACGTATTTGTTACGAAATCGATAGTAATAATTTAACGCGATACTAACTGAGTGCGCTTTATATTAGATATTATTAAACTCCATTTAAAACCCACAGCTTTCGTTGCTTTATCGCACAAATTTATTGTTTTCCGAGATAATCAATATCCTGTTAGATAATACAAATTTCTAAACATTTCTTTGGACATTTTTATTCTCTATTTTCTACGTTCCAATTGTTGCTAAAAACATCAATTCTCCGTCAAAGAGTGTTAAAATTAGTCAATAACCATTCAGTAATTGATGAAATTATGCTAATTATAAACCATCTTTTATATATTCACAATGTTTATTTTTAACACATTGTACGCCGGCTAAATATCTGCTATTTTTATTATATTTGATAATGTTACTATTTTAATCAATATAAATTTAAACACATTAAGTAATGCACAATTTAAAGGGAATAATATTGTCTTCTTTGTCCACTTTACCGTTTTCCTCAAGATAAATTAATATGACTGATATTGATCGGTAAAATCCTAAAATCATATATTAGGTTGTTCGGAAAGTAATTTCGTTTTTTTCGGTGAGAATGAAAGACGATTTTCTCGTAGTCCATAAATATGTCACTGAATTATATATTCTCCATTTTGTTCTAATACCTTTTGTCATCTTTCTGGCAGTAGTATGATTCGACGTTCATAAAAGTTTTGATCTTTGCTGGCAAAAAAATCAAAGCCTTTTTTGACGTCCTCATTCGAAGTAAAGGTTTTGCCGTTCAAAAAATTTTGCAATCCAGTTTTGGCACTGGCGTTATGTGAATGCGTCTTCCCCATCAAAATCGAATAATTTTTTTCTTACTTGAACAGCATTTTTACCGTTTCGATAGTAAAAAAGTCAAATATGGCGAAAATGCTGCTTTCGACTTTCCATCTTTAATAGAGCGCCAAAGAAAAACTATTGTGTAGAATCAAACAAATTTTTTCACAAACAAGCGTTGCTATATCAACTGTCAAAATATATAATAGCAATGCGAATTAAGTGTGAAGTTAATTGTGAAAAAATATAATTATGTCCTCCGTCAGGAAAAAACGAAATTACTTTCCGAACAACCTAATATTTGAAATCCCGCATTATCGCGGGACCGGCGTACAATGTGTTAAAATATCAGAGTGTATTAATTCCTTGCTCTACAATAACGAGTGACACTCGTGGTGAAGTAGATGGAATAGAAAATTTTTAATTTTTTCCAAAATCTATTAAATTGAAATTATTAATGGGACGCGACGTGATAATATTATTTCTAAAGCATTAATATTACATTCAATTACACGGTATATCAAGAATCACTGGCCAATATTTATTTCAGCAATTAAATTCTGAATTATAGCGGAGAAAGTCACAAATCGTAGGACAATGGACCTAAAGAAATTAGAATCCCTTAATAAAATCCGTTTTAACAATGCGAAAAGAAACTAGAAGACGAAATCTAGCCGCAAAACAATTTCATTCGACCTGACCTCTTTCGCACATCGAAGTGATCAAAGTATAGATTACAAAGGGCACGAAATGCCGTGGCAAACTATTGGAATTCTTAGATTGGATAATCTTAGCCTCCCTTCGAACGAACTCTTCGAATGCAGACCAACTGGTACCGGTATCAGTGGTGCAACTTTAAATTGCTCAGCCGTTCCGTGCACTGTAATTCGGTCTTGGTATCGATAACGTCTCTAGTCGCTGCTAATTAAAAACTCGGACAAAACCGACCCTTTGTTCCATCTTCTAGAAATTCCTTTTTGATTCTATTGTAGGACCTTCTCCTCCCGCGTCTCTCCCTCTTTCGCTTATTCCTCTGGTACAGAGTAATTCGTTACGAAGTATACCTGTTGCATGGTAGAAGTTACGGGAGTTTCTCTCACGATACACGCTTGACTTCCATTTTTTCATATTTTTCCGCCCAATTTTGGGACGGTGGAACGCGTTTTTGAAACCTGGCAAACGCTGCTGCACGTCATGACGCGCACCGTCGTGTAACTTTTACCTGTTGCTTCTTTTACGGTTTAAGTTTCAACGTAGATTTTAACACGGTAGTCTGGGTGAAACTTTGATAGTCGTTTCTTGATAATGCAACGTTTTACCGTGAATTTTCCGAGGGTTAAGTGCTGGAGTTACTTGAAAGACACATTTATGGGCTGTCTTTTGAACATTTTCATAATTTTTAAGATCGTTAGAAACGATTTTTAGAAATTTGCTTTAGTTTTATCATGTGCGAGGTTTGATTTTTTATACGATCCTCACTTTAATTTGTCACAGTAAACATAGGATATTTAAAAATATTTGCAGATGTTAATCTTAATTGTGATCCTTTTGCTTATTAATCGACTTTTAGGAGATTTTTGAATCATGAGATTTATGCGGATTGCAAAAGAAAATTTTTAAAATTATTATATGAGATTTTATCTAGGCCCGTAGATTAACACGTTAACACTAAAAATGCATCTACTAAAATTTAAATACACTTAAGTAAGACGATTAATTATCTAATTTAAGTTTTATGAGGTAGAAGTGGAGTATTTACTTAACACTTTGACTGCCATGGAGGTCACCGGTGACCGGCGCTATTGAATTATTTAAATTTCCGTGTAACTTTGAAATTGTAATATTTATGAATTTTCAGATATATTAAATATTTAAATATCGACATTAAAAAGGTAAAGTTCTGCCGATTATCTATCTATTTGTATCTTTAAAGTTTCTGCTTTGCAAAAATACGAATTTAATAGAAAAAGTTCTACTTTAGTAAAAATGATGAATCTAACGAAATACCGGTGGCGTTCAAAGTGTTAACCGCTACCCTATGAATTTAGATAATTTTTAGAAAAAATTTTGAACCGCTCTTTTAACCGGTTTGGTAGGTTTAGTGTTAAGTACCACACCGGTCCTTGGGGCCCGGCCTCTGATTTTTCGTTCTCTTCAATTTTAATCAACGATTGGTTTTTTACTAGTAAGAAATAGAACATTTTATAAAAAATTGTTAAGAAGAAACATGTTAAGAATCCGAATATTTCACTCTACAGCCACCATAGATCAGTTTTATCCGGTTCGTCCATCATCGATTCTTTCTTTCCGCTGAGAAACGAAGCATTGGTCTGTGAGACGACGTTAAAAATTCAACGTTCTTTCTTCTTTCGTGTCAGAGCATCAAGTGGCGAAAATAAATTCCTTGCAAACCGTATTACCGAATTCACAGATCATAAAGCAGATTCGATTTCCTACGAGTCATCGGATATTTCACAAATCTTCGGGTATTATAAGAACCATACTCGCTTCCCTCTCTTCGCCATGGGGCGCCGATGCGGTCGCATAAAACATACGCACGCCATAAAAACGGAAATGTGCTTTCACCTTGCGTCAGCTTTGCCTATACTAATCGATAAGTAATAATGATGATCCTACTCCCTCGTGAAATATCTTCAGTGCGAGATGTAATATCGCGGATGCTCGAAAAATACGGAATTTACGATTATTTCTCGACTTTATACGAAATTAGAGTACGAATCATCCGAGAAAAATAAAATTTTGCAATTTTCTATACCAAAGAATAATCTAAGAATTGATAAATTGCGTGTAATTGATAGGCTCGTATTTTACGGCAAGGGTACATCTTTTTGTTGGATTATTACCAATTAACATAGTTTTGCAGTGTATTTCCTAGGATATCTAAATTATTTAAGAAGTATATGATTTTCCAAAACTACAAATTCTACGTCATAAATCTTAGTTTGCAAGAATCAGCCAGCTTCTCATTAAATTCGCAATTAATTTTTTGAACATGATAGCAAAATTTCTACCCAGCAAGTAGACCCGATAAAAGTACTATTTAATAAAGTAACCAGTAACTTCATTCTTTCACACTCAATTTATTAAACTGTTTCAATCAACTCGATTCTTTGAACTCTTGATATTAATCACAAAGAAATGAAAAATCTAATTTGGAATACTGTAATGCAAAGAAGTATCTTTCCGGAGTCTAGCAGATGTATGTTCCACTGGGAATTAAATTTTTAGAACGTAATTCGTCCTCGTCTTCTTTGAACCTTTTTTGAAACTCATATTAACCATTTGAACCAGACGGGTTAATTACAGCAATCTACGAATATATACAAGCTATAAATTGCATCTGACAAGAGAAACTGCAAGCTATAAATGAATGGTATACCAGGTACAAATTAAATATCACTGATTGTACACAGAGTCCAACTGAAATGCTTTCTGTGAAGGTTACTATCGATCGCGTAATGATTAATTTATACATCAGAAGTCTCTAATGCCTTCCGGTTATGATAACATCGAGCTGACCTTGAATATTCAACAGCCTATGTAAGTAGCTTGATTTGTATATTCAATGTAATCACGAGAACATTCTGACACCATCTTGCATGCAAGTATAATTTCTTCTGCCACTTTGCAATGAATGAAACAAAGGAAAGTAGAAAGAAAAAAATAGTATAGACTAATAGAAATTAAGCTACTTACAATACTTAATTTTTCGAAGAAACTCTCAACTCTTTGGTGAAAAATAATCGCGTCAGGATTTATCGACTATTTCTTTTGTATTTTGTCACTTTATTATAGAGTATTGCGATAAGTTTCAAAATTAACAGTATTGTTGAGACACAGTTTAATAAAGCAAATGTGAAATGACCTTCCCTTAAAAACAATTACATTTTTTATTCCACAAAGAACTGTGTCAATTAGCTTCCTGAATTTTATGAAAGAGAATTGTAAAACATAGGGAGATGTAAGTTTATTAAACTTACATTTATCAAGGATAATTCATCAGGGTGGCCTTAATTTTTTTTCAACTTAACCCTTTGATTATTAGAGGGAAATGTATTAGATAGAATTGAAAGTATTGTAGAAGTATCATTACGCAAATAATAATTTATAAATTTTATAAATTAATATATGACTTTCTAATAAAAAGATGACTTTTGGTCGCCAAATAAATATTAACGTTTCCATCAGCAAAGGGTTAAAGGGTTGAGGACAACTTATTAAGTCTTTTCCTTTGCGACTGTCGATCGTCAAACCAATGATAATGACCTTGTATTCAAAAAGGCATGTCCTTGGGGGGCTAATATTGCTTTTACGTATACAGAATGGCAATGTAATGCCTGTGGTTGGTGATCATTAATTTCACCTATATAGAAAACCATTGCACTTCGGTATCGTTCCATCTGTCGTTCCATTAAGACCACGAATACTTTTCATTAGGTGCATTTCAGTATTTCGTATGCAATGGCTAATTGCAAGGCTACGTTTGACGATTTGTCGGTGAAATATTTTCTGCTATAAATATAGGTGGTAAGCAATAAACCCTTTGGCAACTATACTGGCAATTAGGAAAATGAAAGCGGAAAGGCTATCGATGTGGCGAATTTGTAGCCCAAATGAGCAACACAGATTTCGTGGGTGTGCAGAAACCCGTAGTTTGATTATTAATTAACCGGTTGTTTAACTTGATTAATAATGTTACGGGAATTAATTGGTTTCGAGACGAGATAGAAGTGGTCATTTTCGGGAGATGTTACGGAATTTTTGATTCTATATTTAGTGAGAAGTTTAGATCGATATAGTCATTGCATGAGATTAGAACTTTAAATTTAAATATACTGAATAAGTACAAGTCAAGGGGTGAAAAATTGACGGGTTCCCATTTTTTTTTAAATTCCTTTCAAATTGATAGAGAAGTAGGACAGTAAATATTTCACGAATTTTCTATAATAAATATTTTTTATATTGGAATATTTACTTCATGACTTTCTCATCAATTTGGAGAATTTTTGGAAGGAACTGGGAACTTATGTCATTTCAATCACCTTGGAGCTTTTAATCTTACGTTAATTTGTGTAACAAATTGCACTAAAATATTTTATCAAATCCCACAGAAGCATTAACCTTAGAGGAACACGAATAAATAATTCAACTATTATCTTTGACGAATAATTTATGATTTTCATTAAATCTATGACCTATTTTGTAACCAACGGTATAAATTAATTTTCCTTAACAATTGAGACAAATCAGTTCATTAAATACGAAGACAATTGAAAGTGTTTTCTAATTTGCTTAACACTAGAACTACCGGCGTCAAATCTAATATATTTTAATAAATTAAATAATTCCTTTGAAAAAGGAAGAATCAAGCGGCGGTAAATTTTATCGATTGGGTGATTTATGTTTATTGATATAGAAATAGAATATTTATCCTATGACTCTTATATAAACTTGGAGAATTTTTTGAAAAAATTGTGTAGGTAGCAGTCATTTTGACTGGTTTGGTAGTTCTAGTGTTAAATATCTTGAATAGAGAAACTTAATCAATGCCTATAAATTATTGTCTTGAGGAGATTAGACATCTACTCTCCGCTTAACTGCATTGTAGCTCTTATTATTTCGGGACATTGGGTTAGTTAATCCTCCCGATGCATAGTGAATTAAGTAGATAGACCGACATGAAGCAAAGAGGACCACTGATACTTTCTTGGCACGTATCTTTTAAAGCAAAGCAATAGAATCACCGGAGTGTTATTTCACAGTTCGAAATCTTCGTTGAAAAAACAAAAGATTTTTCTCCTCATGGACCACGGCTTTCTTTTTCCCTTTGTTCTCGCGACCCACGCTCTTTTCTTCACAATATACATGCACATACGTGGAAGTTCTTTGTGAGACTGAAATAAAAGTTCTTGGATGTCTAAAAGATACAAATTCATTTTAATTTGTTCTTTATCTTATTTGTGCAAATATTAAATTTTTACGTGTATGAAATTAATTTAAAGAAAATGTTAAATAAAGCATGAATTCTATTTTCATCGGATTAAATTGAATGTATTGATATTTCGGCTCTCATCGACGAATCGTTTGCATGATATTGAATTTCTAACAATGTATATTAATTTGCGTAATTATTTAATTTAAAGTGCAGTCGGAATTTAATATGAACCAGAGCAGCTGGGAATTTGATTTTCAATATCATTCCTTGGATATCGTCCTTTATCAGAGACTGATATTACTTTGAAGTTCCTACTTCCGATTTTATCACTCCTCTTATCGTTACGATATTTCTTGTAATTTAATATCGGATTATAATTTGTGGATTTGTAAAGAAAAAGAAGAATCGAGTAAATGGAATGTTCCGCGTAAAATGAATTCTAAGAATGAAGAGTATGATCAATTAATAATAGCTTGCTTTATTATTTTGTAGGAAAATATTTGGCAAACTTACTTTGACAAGATTCTAGCAATATTAAACGACAGGATGTCGCTTCAGAAAATATTGATTTTCCCGACAAACTTGTCCTTTTCAAGTATTTTAATTAGATTTTCTCTGTTAAAATTACTGTCTCAGAATGATGCCAAGTTTTTGGAAGTAAGATAATAATGGTATTATAATAGAAATTACTTTTTTCAGTACCGTGTTATTGGATAATTGATTTCGAAACTTTCAAATTCTTTCTCACTTAGCTAAGATTAACTTTCATCCCTCGAAGGAATTTTCAACGTAGCACAGTTAAGTTTTCCACCAAGAAATATGAAAAATAGAATATCAAATTCCTTTTTCGACAATTATTTCACCAGATCTTTCTTTTCATGGTCGCACGTAACATTTTGAATTACAAAAGCTTTTTTAATTCTAATAAGCGAGCACCGGAGACTCCAAAATTCTCTCATGCGGCAATTGTCATTTCGAAATGATTCTTTTTATTTTTCGCCGAAGCCATGCGGAAAGTGGAACGACTAATCTCCGGGATGTCACTTTTGAAAGGTAATTTCGAGAAGTATTTTTCACATGCCACTGGCAAAATACAACGTCCGAAGATCAACTCCATTCTCTCCATTGTTCCAACGGAGATGACATTTTTACCAAACGCATGATTCCTGAACGAAAGTTTATCACTTACAAATATCCCATCATACGTTCTGTTCCATTCTCAAAACAAATGTTCCAAACGATTACACCATCAACACTCTCAAATCTACAAAACCAACATATTCGATATATTAAAAGAACTCAAAGAATACCGCAATGTTCCACGTATCAACCCACCACGTACACTTCAAAGCTACATTAAAATACGATTTAAACCACGAAACGAACTCCCGCAGAGAAACCTGTCGACCTCCTCGATATTTCGTCCACCTGTTTGATTCCGTCTTATATAATACATTTCTTTGATCGCAATCATTCGTAGGAAAAATTCGAAAGCCCGCCGTTATCACGATGTCGAAAATCTCATCTAACTTATTCCTACCCCATTAACTTTTAATGAAAAAAAAAAAATCTTCACCCTTCATCTAACCAACCCCACTGCAATAAAACCCCCTATCTACTCAATTTCTTAACGAACTTTCCTTCTTATCGTACCTCAGCCCTTCTTCTTCTCTTTTTTTTTTTACAATGTTAAATCACGAGAAAACGACCCGCGCTTTAACACCGTCACGTAGAACGGTCTTTCTCGTACTTGTACTTTCAATTTCGTCGTAATTGGCGAGAATTTTCTGTCATGTTTCGATGATTTCCCGACATGATGTCCGAGAGAACCGCTCGAAGGGTAAGACGCGCGCGCGCGGCTCTGTGCCGTAGCAGCCACTGACTGGCTCTGCGACTGCATCAACACTACCCTCCTCAAACGTATCAAACCTCCCTCTTCTCTTCTTCACCCCCAGTTTTCCCTACTACCCTACCTTTCCCATCTTCCTCCCTCTCATTCGCTCTATTTCGACCCTTTTCTTCCCTTCGGCTGGTTTGCCTTTCTTCGTCTCTTCGCTCCTTCATTTTCTGGGTCCGCTGACAATTCGGATCGTCGATCATACGACTTAGGAAGAAAACGGTCAGATCGTGAGTCAAAGTCACGATGTGACGGGCTGGATTTTCTTCTTATTGTTTAGCTAACGGATCGGGGAGAGTTCTTTCGTTGTAACGCGATACCGGATACCTTGCGTTATTTAATTGTCAAGGGATAGGGTGAATTATGTTGTGTGAATTATGATTTATGCGGTGGAACGGATAAAAAAGTAATAAGGAGTTGTGGTGGTTGAGGGGTGAAAGGTTCAAAGATGTGGTGGATGAGGAGATAAAGCTTTGAGATAGAAATTATAAGAGGTGACTTTTGACCCTTTGTCACATTTGGAGAATTTTTGTAAATGATAATTTTATATGTTATGGTGTGGGTGAATTGGAATTGTGCTAAAACATTTAGCAATTGGGGAAAATGAGCGTAGGAGGTAGGAGTACAAATTCTCGTTACCTGTGGGAGATTTTTCATGGATTATAATTTAACTGTTAATTAAGAAGAAATATGTGATAGCTATGACGATTTGGAATCCACTTAAAACGATAGTACGTAGAAAAAATTATCGTAGCAGTTGAATCCAAAAAAATAGAATAAGGATGTGGAAGCTATGGACTTATGAGCGTAGTTTAAGCTTTCGTCCTGCCGGGCATTTTCCATGAATTTTTTTTCAATTAAGAAATAGTATATTATAGTATCAGTAGATTAGAATTCCCCTAATATTGCAGGTCGTGAGTGAAAAAGCCATAGTTAATCCAAAAAAATAAAAAAAGTATGTACTATCTCTAGTCGATGTGTCTTGGTTATGCGTTTTAATTAATTTAAAGCTAGGAGTTAATAAAAGAACCGAGGATAATGGAACTAAATGATACGAATTGCTCCAGGTAGGACAGATAGGGAGTGTAATCTTTTATAAATCATGCCTTGCAAACGTGTCTTGTGATAATGCGGAAGTTATGGCTCGAAAATGTAGGCAAATGCGATACGGCCGGTTTGAAGAAGATAGTTGAATAGTTTTGCATTGTGACAGGAAAGTAAAATTGTCAACCTAGTCAACGTCATCGGGGATCTGACTCCAGATAAGCGAGAATATTACCGACTCGCGTTCGAAATTCCCTCGTAAGGAAATGGCGCCGTTAATTGTAATAGACAAAGGGCCAGCAGAGGGCGAACATCTTTCGGGTTCGATCGCCGATCGAGCATGCGACACTCTGTCCCGGGGGACCGTCGAATAAGGTTCAAGAGTAATCTCCGGTCTCATAAGCTATAGAAAGATATTATAAAGGATATATTTCGCAATAAGAAATTGTTACGGCTACGGCTTGAATACATTTGTCAATAACTAGTGTTAAGCAACAACAATTGTCAAGTAAGTGAGAACTATTTATCTGAAGTAAATAATTTTGTCTTTATATTTGGCATTCCATTTCTTGTACTTTACCTTTCGGGTCGTCCGACCTACCCTCCCCTGAGAGGGCCTCACCTACCGCTGGCTCAACTAGCCTTATTTTGTTAATTAAAACTTGTGTTGGTCAATAGAACCAACTGGCGCCCAACATTTATTAATTTATATAAATTTCCAATAAATTTGCCCAAAATTTCGTTAGAGCCCCGGCAGCCACTGACCCAGGCCGCGCCGGGTGACGCCTTTCGGTTGAAATAAATATAAATTTTCAGATTTTTAAATAAACAAGAAAGGTGGTTGTCTCAGCATCAATAATAGATATTTATGGTTTTTGATAATTTTTCAAATTTATTCTAACTTGTATATCATAGAAATGCTAACATCGTATTAAACTGAAAATCATCATCTTCCTGCTAAAATTTTTTCGTCTTATCTACGTGTCGTTCTTTAAATTGGAAAATAATTTGTGCTTTTATTAATTTCCGCGAAGTACTTAGACAAGAAAAGATGATATCGTTCTTTAAAAAATGACTTTCTACATTTAACCGAATTTCACGATCTCGGCAAAATATCCAAGTAATTTCACAATTGTAACGGTGACATTTTTCCCGCGTTGCTTACAACAAAAAGCGTCCAAACAACGCATCTTTTGCTCTCTGTTATTCTTCATTTCCCGTTCTCTGTTGTTTTTTTTTATTCGTTTTATCACGTTTAACGAAGCGTAATTTGCACAATTTTGTACAAGAATACGCAAACGTTTGATGAGTTGTTTTCTGCGAGTCGAGGATAAAAAAGAAATTCGTGTAAAGAGAAAGAAACAAATTTTTTTAACAAACGATTGAAATACGATTACAATGTCGGAGAACTCAATAAAGGGCTAAGAGTTAGTGACGTCTAATGAATCAAGAAATAAAGTGGACGTAATAGGTATTGCATAAAAGTACTCATTAATTTTTCCAATTATAATATAATCGTCAGAAATGCATCAACAGCCAATTTACGTACCGTCCGAATTATACCGGCGAGAATATATTGCCATTTGAGATTGTAGAGTTGATTACTATTCATGAGGATCGTGACTATAGGAACATGTAATTGTTGATTGCTACTTGTTAATGAAAAATTACTTTGTCACGTTTCTTAGAGAAGACTATGCAATTCTTTGTTCTTTCGAGACGTTAATTCGATTTGACATCATAATCGGTTCTACTTTGACATATTTATTCGTAATATAAAGTTTTCACTATGTTCCCATAAAACTCGATTGGAAATCACTTAGACAGAAAAAAGAAATTGCAAGATTGTGCACTTTTGCATATTAGAATTAAGGAAAATTTTTAAAATAACTAGTAAAGTGTATTTAATTTAAAGTACAATCAGAATTTAATATAAATCGACCCTGCTGAAAATTTAACACTAGAACAACCTTAGAACTAAAACGGTATTAAATGTATTATATTTCAATATATTTAATAAGTAGTTCGAAAAAAAGAGAAATTAAGAGGTAGAAAAGATTGGGAAGAAATCGTTTTGGTAGTTCTAGTGTTAATTTTCAATATCGTTGCATAGAATTTTCATGCATTTTATTTTGACTTCTGTATAGCAGATATATTATTGCATTTGCTTCCGTTTTATCGCAATTATCACGAAATGAATGAAACATTGAGGAATAGTACTCGAGAGAAGCCAAAGGGAGAATCGAAATGGTCGTTGCCAGGAACTCGAACGAAGGGAGATCGAAATTGACGAAATATATTTAATTACAGCAAGGGATCATTTAGCATCAGTACAGATGCAATTATTGGAATAGCTTGAACTCTAAAACTACACTCACGCCGTACTTCCGTAACGTAACGGACTAAACAAGACGGAGTCCCTTTGATTTAATGGAATTTCCTCTCTAACGACACGATTTAACTCGTTCGAATAAAAGCATCCCTATTCTTAATCGCATTACATTCCTTTCATTTTTATTTAACAATCGTTGCTTAAAATCCCATGATCTGCCGTAAAAATACTGCAAAACCTTGTCTTCATTTATCTTCTGCAATTTTTCTCAACAACTAAGCTTCAAATCCGATTAAACACGCTAATCAATTATCTCAGATAGACTTTCCTTGTCATATTTTATTCCACGAAAACCACTTCCGTTGTATATAATTTTTGTCATATGTATTATGTATAGTTAATAGTTTTACACCTTTCATTCTCACCATTGTCGATAATGCAATGGTTTTAATTGTCTGCAAACTAAGGAGAAGGTAAGACGAGAAGATTCTCAGAAACGACGGTGAATTGGCCGTACTTCCGTCTGGCGTACAGCCAATTCTACAATTAATTTAACAGGGGACAGAGACAATTTCCAGCAACGTGTAACATCTGTTTCAAAGGAAATTATGTCCTGCAACTTGGTGTCCAAAACTTCCCTTACTGAATAGTTTGCAATTATGTAGCATTACACGTGTGCTTGGAAGTCCAGAAGTGATCGAGCGTGCGATATACATGCAGATTGATCGCGTATATGAAATTAATTAACATTTTATCAGGGAAGAATTACCCTAAGCTTTAACTTTCCAAGATATATTTTATCTTTTTATTAAAAAATGCAATTTTCCGAAATTCGCGTGATACTTAACTTTATCGCCTTGAATAATATATAATATTTAATTTTGTAAAATATACTTCAACTTCCGTAAAACTATGCTATTCTTGTAGAAAATATTTTTTGGAATTTTATGTTACGATGGAAATATTTAAAATGACGAAGTTAGGTGGTGTAGGTAATTAACACCTTGTACTACGATTTGTTTCGTGACTGTCTCCGCTATAATTCAGAATTTAATTCCTAAAATAAAAACTGATCAGTGATTCTTAATACACCGTATAAATTAATGTAATATTAATATAAAAAAATGACATTATCACTTCGCGTCTCATTAATACTTTAATTGAAAAATTTTGAAAAACGTGAAAATTTTCTATCCCATTAACCCATTCACTGCCAACTACGAGTTATCTCGTGCTTGCGCTATAAGTTGGAATTAATAAGTTAGCAATAATCACCGAGTGTGTATAGTAATTTTGGAACAAAAATGCTCTTCGTATCTTTATAAATGTCGATATCATATTTTTGATTCATTATATTAATATTCCACACCCTTTCTGTCGTTTTCACAAATTTTAACACGCAAAGTAATATTTGCTTAGTTTTTCCGGCAGTGAATGGGTTAAGCTCATCACGTACCACTCGTTATTGTAGGGCAAGGGGTTAATAACTTAGGTTCGTTTTCCTACAATGAAAATTGTATCCAGATTGTAGAAAGACAAGTGGAACATTCATTTAAATATCATAAAGTAAATTTGAGCAACAAGAAAACCTATAAAATATCGCAGGATACGAGGATATAAATAGTCCATAATAACATGAAAGTGCAAAAGCCGCTCGTATTCCTTCTATGAGCTCTTTCGCGAAGTATCTAGCAACATCAAGGAGGGATTTGTGTTAAACGTTTAAACCTCAATGTAAGGCCTTTTGTCCCGAAACCGACTGCACTTGGAAATTGCTCTTGTAAAGTGATAACTAAGTATACTAAGAACAACAATACAGAGATTCAGTGTTGCACACTCGATGAACAGATTTCGTATCCGGTATAAAATACTTTACGATAGTAGTTTGAAGAAATTCACTGAAATCTCGGACCTCAAGTGCTCTACATTGGGAATTAATCGTAAAAGTATCGATATTCAATCGGTTCTGCAATCTTGTCAATAAGCACTTTCGCAAACTTTCTCGGTTCGTTTACAATTCGAGTATCGTCCATTTGAGAAACGAGATTGGCGGTGAACTTCGAGGACAGTTTCCGCACACTTGTAGTAATGTGAATCTATTTAATCGCATCCGTTTAATACTGGTATTGAAGTAATTAATGGCGACGGATGTAATGGTTGTCGAAGTTTCAAGGAATCGTTTGTTCAGTTATTCTCGATTGTTGGTAATGAGTTTGTAATTGCCAATGATTTTGCAGTTTTGCAATGGAAGTACTTTGGAGTGTAGAAACGTTTTCTCCATTTTATGAAACAAATTTTCCTCTCGTGGCCGTTGTTACGGTACTAATTAAAAACGAGCTCCCTTTTATTTCTTTGCCGTAACGTTGCGAATGCATTGCGATAAATGTAATTATATTTTTCAAGGATAACGTTGGTATGGAATTGCTGGGAAAAAATTACGAATTATGCATTTTTAGGTTGCAGTTATTTAATCTTTTACCTCTGATAATTCACCGAATTATATTTTCGTAATTGATCATTTTCCAATTAAAATAAAATGTCAATAACGTTGTTAAAGAAAATTTCAATGAATTAATTAAGTCAGAATTTTGAATTTCAAAGTATAATTCTGTGGCAATGTATTGATTCAATAATCAAATTCTCGTTCAACGATTCAATAGTAAAATATTTATTTCATATCTAATTATAAAATACTAATATAACAACTTAATTATGAAATACGATGGTTCAATAATCCAATAATACAACACTATTTCAAAGATTCAGTAATAATATAGTAACTCCGTAATTTAATAATATAATATTTGTTCAATAACTCATTAATAAAATACTAGCCCAATTTTTGAATAACACTATAATAATTTACTAATAATATATAATACATGTTGTTCTATAAAATAACTAGCTGAATCATAAAATCCAATAAGTTTATATACTTTAACTGATTCAGTCAGACAATTCATGAAATACCTACTCATTTATTAAAAAGTAATGAATTGCCCGCTTATCTCTCCATAATTAATCTGCACTCCACATACGTACATCTCCCCACTTTCTCCCAACGCTTTTATGAAGCCAATATCCATTTATTATTCTATATTGTGAGTATTAACAAATAAATTAAGTATCTGAGTCATCTATTACCCAAAAGCTACACAAAACATTCTTAACACTAAAACTACCGACGTTATATCTACTAAAATTTAGATTTATTGAACAAATACTTTGGAAAAAGATAAATCAAGTAGCGAAGGGATTAGTAAATTAATTAATTTAGGCTTTATATGGTAGAAGTAGAATTTTTACTTCACCGCTCGCCTATCAATTTACGTAGTTTTTTGAAAGAATTGAGAACCGGTCATTTTGACCGGCTTGGTAGGTTTAGTGTTAAACACACTTCCACGGATTGTAAACATTCCTCGACGGGTGTAACTACATCAAGGAGTTTGTTTATTGCTCAAACCGTCGATGCTCTTCTCAACAATCATTTGAGACATTGGACTTTCGACACGTGACTAAAATCACTCTAGGGTAGAAACGAAAGGACAAGTTATCCCATCTGTTAGAAAAGCTCTAAGCGATCCATGGTAAACACGATAGAAATCGGCTTGCATTCCCGTTGCAAGACCATGAGCATGGAAAATAGATTAGGCGTGTTTTTGTGCAGTTACTTACGAGATCCATGGTAGAATGAGGTGAGCTGCCTTCGGAAATTCGTGCCGGAAGCCCTGCGCTTTGCCGATAAATTTTCACAATAGCGGCCTTTGCTGATAAGACCGGTTGTTAACCGGCCGGACGCCACCGTGTAATCGTGCGTGATTCGTTAACAAAACTTAGACCTTTTTGCAGGAATCCTTTTTCAGACTAATCCTACGCCATGATCTCTTGAGTTCGTTGGGATATGGTTTTCTTTTAATGGAGAAATACACGCTTGAGAAAAATTAGATTCTTAAGGGTAATTCTTAAGGGTGTTCGGTATAGTATCGTGTGGGTAGGGAAGTTCGATGAACTTGGTACTTTAAAGTTCAAATAGAATGGAGGTTTTAAGTATTGTGGATAGAAGTCTTTCGAGTAGAATGATTTATCGGAGATTTACATTTGATTCTACCTTCGAATGGATTTTTCCTTCGAGGTTTTACGGGGTTTTTGAAGAGTCTTGTGTAGGTGGTTCTTGGAAAATCTATTCTTCGAGAGTTTCATGTCGAATATGGCACGTTTATACGGTTCAGCGAATTTCTTCACCTCGGGGAGGAAGGATTATGAAGGTGGAACGTAATCACTCCAACGATGACTCGACCTATTCTCATGAAGATTAATTCATTCGGGATTGTTCTCCGATATCGGGAAATTTTTATCTAGCGCTGGGAAATGTATGGCGTTACTGAAATTAGAGATATCGCGCCATGAAATTTCCATGGAGATATCGAAATTTATTTTCATGTATGATATTTTGCTTATCTACTTTATTGTTAGTCATAAAGGAAGACAAATTTTGTGAACAATATCTGTTTTAGAGAAAGACGATATATTTCAATTGGGAATATGATAAGGCAGTGCGTAATTTCCGTTTGCAATTGAATGGCTAAATTTACAATTAGTACAAATTCCTTTCTTCTTTTATTGAAAGATTTACATCTTACGACTGATATCATTTGCCAGAAAATTCTTCCATTTAGAGAAATATTTGTAAAAAATAAGTCAACTGATAAACTTCAATTCTATTATATTAGGTGTACAAATTAATTCTCGGCCTTTTTTTACTAACTTTGACATTTATTTATAACAATGGTGATATAAATTCAATATTAAACATAATATTCTTCATTTTCTACACGTTTTTGCCATCTCTCAGGTAACTGTCGGATTCCAGATCAGAAAAATGATAGTGGTTCACATCAATGAAATCATTGAGGCATTTATAAACCTGTTCAACTTACTTGAATTGAGAATCAATTAGGTGGTGTTGTAGGGATCGAAATAGGTGGTTATTTGAAGGGGCTAAGCCTGGAGAATATTCGAAACTGTTGAAACCATTTTTTACAACTGCTGCACGTTATAGCGTTTCTTTTTTTTAGTTGAAAGGCGAAAAGAAGACTGTGCCTTAAATGTTGCTTATCGAACGACATCGCTTTTAAACATGATTTTTCACGTTATGTCTGGAGTAGAGTCATGCGATATACCTTATTTTAAAGCTGACAAATGGCGCTTTAGAATGACTATTCAAATTTGGAAAAATTCTAATCTGAATAGGTTTTGTGGTCGATGCAATCTGGGGGCCGAGAATTAATTTGTACACCTAATAATTACAATATAATTATAATTATTTACATAGCCTTTCTACAGTACCATTTTACGGGTGCCCCTTCACACTAGATGTACCAAGTTGGTCAAAATGACTTTTACTGAATTTTTTAAAAACTTTGCTAAAATTTGTAGAGCCCTTCTTTTGAAGTATTTACATAGTATTTTTAAATACATTGCATTAATAGCCGGTAGTTCTAGTGTTAAAAGACCAATTGAAATATCTATATAAAATTAATACCGAACGACTATCCGACATTCCTTGACACTACATATTCAAAAAATTTCCTGCAATTTTAATCATCGTTATCACAAAAGACCTGATAGATTACCAAACACCTCCATAAATGACTCTAATTCTTCTCTTAATGGTCGAACGAATTTGAGTCTGGTAACGTCATGTGTGATTGTCAGAAGGGGGAAAGGAATTAAATGTCTGCGAGGAGTATCTCAAGTCTTTTCCAGATATGAAATCCAATGAAAAGCCGCCTCATTTGCCGTGGAATTGCGTGCGAACGGATGCGATTCCTTTACTATATCTGACACGACTGCCAATGCGAAGGAAAAAGGGGGAAGTAGAGGAAGGGAGCCGTAGTTATCGAACTGTCGCCTCTTGAATACCTGGTAATCGAGTTTCATTCAAGCTCCTTGCCGAGATTCATTCGTAAGAAGTTGGGTTTTCGAAAAACCTACATTTTATACGGAAGATCGCCGCGATCAGGACGGTGATCATTACTTTCCTTCGCCTCGAGTGCCGTGTCAAGAATTATAACGTTTAAATTGAATGTCAACCGTATTGACAGTATCCTAATGATCGTTCAGCTGGGATTTTTGCACCGCTTTAAGCGATATTTGCGCGACATTTTCAGCGCAAGAAGGAAATTTCCACGCGGAGATGTTTTTTTCTCCTTTCCATTTAATTTGGAGATGGAATTTCTGCGCGAATTTCATAATTTTTTTATTCTAGCCCCCTTTTTTGATATTATAAGCATGTGATGAAGTTCATGAAAGATAGGAGGAGAAATTGGCTGGGAAAAGTAACATCACGTTTTAGAATGTTCGTGTAGGTAATTTTAATTTTCCTAGATTCTCCATAGTCTTGTTTTTTTAAGAGTTGGAAGACTATCTTTATTCGTTGCTGCGTTTCAACTCTAAACTTTGCAATGTTTATGTTATTTTTTAGATTAATATAACTTCAGGGTCCCAGCAGTTGGAAATTTAATTTGTTGAAACTTCATAACAGAAACTAACTTTGTCATCGTAATTTCATTTTTAATCCTTCCGTAAAATAATTAAAATCGTCTTTATCTAAATATCTCACTTCAGCTGTCGAGCTGTTGCTACAAATTTAAAAATAATCTTCATAACTTCAACGACTAATAAAACCACCTGATGACATTGATATATTCGTTTGTGTTTGAGATAGAATTTCTCGTCAGGTGAAAAAAGAAAAGAACACTTCTGAGACGAGGACGTCTCCAAGGTCATCCGTTCCTCCTAATGTTCCTCATTTTTTCGAAAAGCAAGTGTACTTCTAACTTTCGCAACATGATGATCTCCTGTTGTATCATTTCGTTATTCCCGGCTCGATAAAACACCAAGAATTATGAGGAAAAGTTCTTTATAAATGAGAATATCCTATGAGTCTCTCTTGCAAAGAATGTTTATGCATTTCACCGCTAACTTACGAGAACTTGGTTATACAACTCGTTAGCAAAGACCTACCTAATGAAAGTCCTCTCGTTTTGTCCTCTGTACCTTAAGAGAATATTATCCTTCGTACAACGCCCACTGCGTTTACAAGATAATGAAAGTTTACAGAGCAATTTTCGTTCCCAGTCCTGCGAGTCTCTTTCTATACTATCGTCGCTCCTTTTTTTCAACGTTTATCTTGTTAGTCCGCTAGAATTAACGCCTCATGGAAATCACGAAGTAGTCGAATTTTATTTCTTGCCTGGAAATTACTGCGAGTACTAAAGTGAAAAGTTAAGCCAATTATTTTCTCTAGGTTCTAGTAATTCAGGTGGACTCCGAGACTGAGATATTGACAGTAGAAAAACCGTCGTAGTTTAAATGACTGACTTTAAATTTTTGATAAATTTTTTTTTTATAACGAAACCAATGCTGGAGATATTCCAAGTTTAATTTATAAAATATAAATTACAGAAATGATTTTTTCACACCATGATTCATGTTTTTCCAATGTATTTATTTAATCTATTAAAATGTGACAGATTTAACGCCAGTGGTTCTAAAGTTCATTCATAATTTACGTCACACGAGAGAGGAAGATTTAAGCTGAGGACTACTTTGTAGGAGAATAAAACTTTATCGCCTTATCTACGATAGTTTCAATTGCTAGGATAGTTCACCTAGAGTCTACTGAATTACTTTACCCTTTACCTTCCACAGTCTTAATTGTGCCGATAATTCTGACAATGGTCTAAGCCATTTCTTTTCTTTTCGAGATGTTTAAACATTCATCTTATGATTAACATTCAATTTCATACAATGAGACAACTTTTAACTTCGTTAACAAGATGACTTTTATATGATTTTTACCAAGTTGTTCTGCCAAATTGAATTGTTATTGGTACAACAGAAAATAAATGATAAGTGAAATTTTTCTAATTTTTCACATAAGCCACATTCTTAACACTTTACCGACCGGAAGCTTTTCGGACCCAACTGCTTTGTACTTTTAACTAATTAATTGGTTGCCACTCCGATTAATAAATTATCATTTATCATTGCGGTTACCTGTGTTAAGGACTCAGTGACGAGAATTTGTAATTTACGAATAAATATCTGTGTCAAGGAAGTATTTGTGATCAAGTGATCAGTCAGAAGGGGGTAGGATGTTAAAAAAATACCGGTCGGTAAAGTGTTAACACATTCGCGACCGCTGACGTGAATTCATGTCATTTTAAATCCTATACCTGGTTGACGCTGACGTGAATTCACGTCCTGCAATTTCTATTTTTGAATTCGCCAACTTTAGGCGCTTTGGATAATGGCTATCTCAATGAGACACCTTGGTAGTCCTTATAGACTTTCAGGTGACATGACAACACAACAGTTGGAAAGAATTGCACAATTGGGGAAATTAAAGTATCCACAAAAACGTTGCAGAGTTTGCAATACTCATGGAAAATGTCGTGACACTTCTTATATAAGCAAATTATGTAGAGTTTCTTTATGCAAAACTCATTGTTTTTTTCCTAATCACACTAAACAGGAATATTAAATTTTTTCTTCACTCTGCTTTTCTAAAATGCATGTAATATAATGCTAAATAAACTGAGCATAGTAATAACAAATGCTCCGTTATCTATCTATAAAGTAAGTATACAAATTAACAAATCTTTTTATTTTAAAGAACACATAATTGCAACATTGATAGTGCAAAACAAATACTATAACTATCTTTGTTTTAACGATACAAGTTTGCGGCAACCAACTTTACAATATCATTATTTTCGCCGGTACTCAGCATTAGAAACGGAAAAAAATTGCCGGTCGCGAATGTGTTAATTATCCGCACAGTTTTTGTTGCTCCTTTACATCATAGAAGTAATACGTTTAAGTTTCTTATGTAAATAATATTACGAGATGTTTCTTATCATTGTCACAAATGAATTTAATAATAGGAGTGTAACGACGAATGATTGCAGCCACGTTGAACTTTACAATTACACGTTCCAACTGAAAATAAATCTTGCGTGTTATCAGACGCAGGAACGATTAGCCAGATTGAATCTCTCGGGCATCAATTTCTTTTTGACATCAGTGCAAGCACGATTTCGCTTGTGCGTTCGAAGGAAAACAGTGTCGGAAGTTACATTATTCATGAATGCGAGATGCATAGAAAGGGCGAGCCATAATTCCGATGAAATTGAGAGTCGAAATATTGTTGTGGAATTGTGATAAGCTTGATAAGAGTTATAGGTACTATACGATTATTATAACTGATGCAGGACATTGGCGATAAAGTAAACGGGGGAAAAATCGCGGTGTAAATATGCGCGAAACATTGAATATTCAATGTCCACTTTCTTTTAGAGTAACGTTAAAAAATGTAAGTCGCACGGACAGCCAATGGTTCGCATTTATGTCGTAAATTTATTAAACGTAAAATGGCAAAGGGATTTTAAATATTCACAATCATTCCCGGACGTAGAGTGGAAAATTTCGAAGGGAATAGTCGATGATAAAAATGAGTTTTTCGATTTTACTTTGAGGAAATCGAATTTTTCAATGACGAATAATGGAATATGAAAAAGTGAGGGTATATTTTATTTGGCTTTGAGAAAATATTGGCGAAAGGGAGAAATTGAAAACTGTAGTGTTTTAAGTTCTCAGAGAATGAGAAAAATGTTTAAATATTTTTCGTTGGAAAGAAACTATTGTCGGCTGTCGAACAATATCAGAAGATCGATACTTTGATCTATGTTGAAGTTCGATCAAATTTTTACGAATATTTCTAGTCGAATCCCTCTAGAAATGTGCAACTCGCGAAGACATATTTTTCATCTCACCCTGAAATATTATTTTCTTCGTCACAGAGAGAAAAGTTTCCTTTATTCGTTCAAATCTTGGACATTTATTCTCAACTCTACGAATTTATTTAACATGTACAAATAATATCTTTCTATCAATAATTACAAATCAATTGAAATATTTAAACCATATTCAAGTAAATACGAATGTTAGAAAGCACAGAAATATAAGTTGTAAAAATTGCTAATGTTCCGGTGGTCGTAATTAATCGTCACCTCTTTCCTTATCCTTCAGAGCACCAAGTCGGAAGAAATTCGTAATTTTTTCCAGGTTCATAAATACAGAGTGCTAATTTCAGCTCGTTTCTCTCGTGCTATTACTTACGTGGCCAGGTCAAGTGTTAGAAGATTCGACGAAAAGCTGTGTCTCACGGACGATGAGTTTTTATCAGAAAGATTTTACGCCAGCAGACAAAAATGTCTGACGTTTCTTCTTTCTCGGTCTAATGTGCACGATTTTCCATCATTTTCGAAAGTTCCTCCCTAATATCCACGCGAAGACAAATTAGCTCTTTTTATAGCTTTGATAAAATAAAAGCTTTTGCTAGTACGCAGAAGATGAGTGCTATGAAAAGGGCAAATTTCTAGTGATACAAATCGTATCGTCTACGTTCTAAATTCACTGTACATTTATTTATTTCAACGTACACATTTCTTTAATAATTGTCGAAATAAAAGATTCTGCAATTTTGAATGCCCGTCAGGGATACAATAAGTGCTCTATAATATTTAATTAATATTTAAGGTAGTTCTAGCTGGATTCAGAACTAAAAGTTTATTTTTACATTAGAAATGAAAAAAATTGCGTAAGAATTAATGCAGAGGCTAACTTCACAGAGGTCATTTCATTCACTTTTTAGACATAAAAAACATCTTTCTCTATAACTATGAAGTAAAAAATTATGAAAAAATTCAATAATATTCCAAAAGCATAAAATAATACATTGCTAATTTTTTATTAGAATCCATCGACTCGTTTTTCCATTAGAAAAATAAAAAAAGATTTTACGGACTCAGCAAAAATTTTTTTCCATAAGGTCCATGTTAAATATGTTATTTTTAAACACGATTTGTTCATAAACCGTGTGGACGAACTCGTTGAGATTCCGGTTATAATTATAAAATATCATGAAGAATATATTTTCAAAATTTTAAGGAAATCTATCGAAAAATGATAAGTGCCTGGAACTGCCTTAAAGTATTTAGAGTTTTCCTTAAGAAAAGATAGAGTATACAGATTATATGTTTGGGATTACTTAGAAAAATTCCCTGCCTCTTTTTACGACATTCTGAATCTTCAACGTCGCATATTAAGAGTGTCTGGCCACGGATGGATGATACTACTTTCGTGGATTTAATCAAAGAGAATAAATCACTTCGTCTTTGTAATATAAAAATATCTCTGGAATTAGAATTGAATGGTTACACTAAATGATATATTCCGATGTAACAGACACATTAGTACATATTTCTGTTTAATAATTCATCTTCCTCGTGTGGATGTATGACTGAAAATATTTTTATCCTCGCTAATATTCAGTGCTCAGCTTTCGAGTATTTTTGGATATCAAAAACCTGGAAATATTTCGACGTAGTAGCACTTGTGAATATTACTTATCCGATGTGCATCTAGAGCAAGATATTTTTTCTCGAAAAACTAAAAACTACAACGTCAACAGTAGACATTTTTACCGCAAGTACAATAGGACCACGGATAATCTAGGAAATACGTTTCTGGCTATGTTTTACTTTTGTAATTATCTTTGAAATTAGCCTTAACACTAAAATTCCCGAGGCGATCAAAATGATTGGTGTCCAATTCTAGAAATTTATGTTTAAAAATTTCTTAAACTGGAAGGAGAACTATGCAGTAAATATTCCTCTTTTATTTTATAAAACCTAAATTATTCAATTCATCATTTCTTACACCTCTTGATTCCTCTTTTCAAAGTACTTGCTTAGTATAACTTTAGTAGTCCCAATGTTAATTCTGAAATACAGAGCAGACAAATTTTATATAGTTTTTTAAATTTCGTCGCCTGGTTTTCAAAGATGTTGAATGGAAACGTTTAATGCAAATTTTAATTTGCGTTATAGAAATATCGTGTTGTACGAGATTCTCCTGCATAAATATAAATGATAGGGTATCTTCTCTTCCCCCTCTGTTTTTTGGAAACCATTTACCTTGAAAATGGTACAAATCACTTTCTTTTTAAATCAAGATACATAGAATTCGCGTTTTCACGAGTGTTTAATAAATTAATGCCCATTTTCGAGAAAATTTACTTGCATTTATTATCTCGAATTATCATATCTTTGTGTAAATATTTAAGGAAAAGTAATTTGTGTCATTTCTAAAATCACCATTTCATGTATAGAAAAATTCCCAAGCAAGAAAGTTGATCGAGTCACTCATAAAATAAAGATCAAAATATTTAGAATTAAATAAAATCTAAGCAATCATCTAGGAATCAGTAGACTTGAATAAAATGTCTTTAAATCCAGATTCAGCTTCTGGAAATTTCCAGGTCCTATACATATTCCAAAGCTTGTAAGCCTTCGATTTTCCCATTATCCCCACTTTAATTTTTCGCCAAGTGTTACGGGCTCGAATAAGTTCTTAAATTGTCCCGTTTGAATTTTGCACGTATGTGCCTGTCTAGATACTACTCGAAGGACCACCCCGTTTTATTGTAAAAAATGGGGAAAAAATGAATAAACACTATAACTTGGTGTGTGTGGACTCTATTGAATAATTTCTGACTGAGTTCTGAATGATTTCTCTGGTTGAATTCTGAATAAGCTCTATGGATGAAATCTGAATAAGTTCTATGGATGAAATCTGAATAAGTTCTGTTTGTACAAAATGAAAAGTGTCTTGTGGTAAACTCTGATGCGCCCCTCTCTTGAAGTCGTGTATGAAATCTCTGCCTTCGATGGGGGTGGAGTCTTTGAAAACTAAGTAACTATTGGTTAATGAATAATTCTCTCCACCCCCTCGAGGACTTCAAGAGAGGGAAGGTGACGACATGCCCTCAACACCTGATGGAGGATTTCGAACTTACCAGCCGTCTCCGAGCAAGTCCAAAGTCCCGTTAGGGTCATCGGCGGGTACGCACAAAAATTCCTTATACTAATTATTTACAAATTACAAACAGATGTGCGCACCCTGACCGAGCCCCAATCGTACCTATAGGTTTATTGCCGAAGACAGCTGTCGACAAAATGTTTGCCGCTCCACCAGGTCCTAAGGTTTATGACTCCTTAACATGCCGCCCACCTTGAACGCATCCCGTTCAATGAATATGACGGTGTATAAGTGTATCTTAATCTAAATGTGTGCTGTTGTAAATGCATGTAGAGTAGTGTTTGTGTCTCTTAAGCTATACTGATATTAACAAATATTTACATGATTGAAAACTACTATAGTACATTGAAGATTATTACATATGAAGATTACTATACAAGATTAATAATTATTCCACTATTATGAATCTATTGCGAATGGTTCTACTTGGCTGCTGCAACGGTGGTTTGCAGCTCTGCTGCCTGCGTCTCCTCAATGGGAAGAGGGAATATTTTGGTGATTGGGCGTTGTAAGATTCCGTCTCTCGTTTTCACAGAGACTACCCTTATGATTGAATCTGCTCCTGCTCGCGTTTCGATGATTCTGCCCAGTCGCCACTGCATTGGAGGGAGATTGTCTTCTTTCACGAGGACCATCGCGCCACGCTCTATCTGTTTAGAACTCTGCGTCTGCCACTTGTTTCTCAGCTGTAACTCGTGCAAATATTCTCGCTGCCATCTGTTCCAGAAATGCTGGAACATTTGCTGGATGAGTTGGAATCTGTTTAGACGGTTTTGAGGAATGTTTTGGACGTCTGGGTGTGGCGTAGCCGTCATCATGTCGCCAATAAGGAAGTGACCAGGAGTCAAAGGATTTAAATCGTCAGGTTCGGAAGATAACGGACATAGGGGTCGAGAATTGAGACAGGATTCTATCTGAGTCAATAATGTATACAATTCTTCGAATGTCAATCTCTGTTCGCCTACGACCCGTCTTAAATGATGTTTGGCTGATTTAACTGCGCCTTCCCAAAGTCCGCCGAAATGCGGTGATCGCGGTGGAATCAAATTCCATTCTATTTGTTCTGCTGCTAGGTATTCTGTTAATTTTGTATTGTGTGCTGTACTAGACATCAGAGACCCTAATTCGTTAAGCACATTGCGAGCTCCCACAAAGTTAGTGCCATTGTCTGAGTAAATTCGTCGGCATCTCCCTCTGCGAGCAATGAACCGTCGAAGGCAATTTAAAAAGGTGTCCGTAGAAAGGTCTGTTGCTAATTCTAAGTGTACGGCTTTCGTGGCAAAACAAATAAAAATACAAAGGTAAGCCTTCGAGGTGATTTTGCTTCTCGCTCTATCTTTGACCATAAATGGTCCCGCGTAGTCAACGCCGCACGTGGAGAATGGCCGTGAAGGTGTTAGTCTGGAAGCCGGAAGGTCTCCCATCAGGTATGATATACCTGAGGGCTTAACTCTAAAACAGCGGACGCATTTGCGAAGAATTCCCTTGACTACGCGTCGGCATGTTAGCGGCCAGAATCGAGAACGGATTGACGCGATTACGGATGTTGCGCCTGCATGTAACAAACGCCTATGCTCATGTTCAACTATCAGTGATGTGAGTGGATGCTTCGCTGGGAGAACTACCGGATGTTTGTTATGATATGGTAAATTTGAATTTCCCAGTCTACCGCCCACCCTGATGAGACCCGAATTATCTAAGAATGGATTTAGTGGGAGGAGAGAACTGGAATGTTTGATTACTTTACCCTTCTTTAGTGAATCAATCTCTTCCGGAAAAACCTGTCTTTGGACCAATTTTACGAGTGAGGTTTCGGCTCGCAGAAGCTCGGCGGTGGTTAAGCAACCGAAGTCCGGAGATTGTACCTGATCGGTCGCCTGCATTATCGACTCTACCCCCTTTTTACCTGCGACGCGCTGTTTGAGACAATGGACGAACCGAAGGCAATAAGCCGTAACGCGTAATAGGCGCGTCCACGACGAGAATTTCTCCACTAAACTAAAATCTTTATTGTCGGTTGCGGATGCTATGTGACAACTAATCCTTTTTTCCGGACTATTCTCAATATCTAATGAAATTTGATTATTCAGTGGCCAGTGATTGATTGGTTGCATTAACCATGAAGGTCCAGTCCACCAAATCGTAGCTGATGATAATGCGGCTGGATTCATACCGCGTGAAATTATGTCAGCCGGGTTATCCTCGGAAGAAACGTGGTACCATTGTGTGAAATCTGTAAGATTCTGAATCGTTGCTACGCGGTGAGATACATATGTCTTCCACTTGGTAGGTGAAGCCTTAATCCAAGCGAGGGCTATCGTTGAGTCTGACCAGTAAAAATGTTTATTGATTTCTAATTCTAATGATGATGTCACCTTGTGCGTTAACTGCGCGAGTAATAATGCACCGCACAGTTCAAGACGCGGTAAGGTAATTGTTTTTAACGGAGCTACTCGTGATTTCGCGCACAATAATCGGACTAATACTGTGCCGTCTTGATACGTGGATCTTAAATAGACACAGGCGCCGTATGCCTTTTCCGAGGCGTCTGAAAACCCATGCATCTCTATAGAAATGGGCTTTCTAAAGAGAACGCATCGAGGAATTGTTATTTCCGATAGAGTATTTAAGCTATCTCGAAGGGATTTCCACTGCGAATGAATATCCTGGGACACCGATTCGTCCCAGCCTACCTGTGATTGCCATAATTGCTGCATAATTAGCTTGGCCTTAGTAAGTACTGGCCCTACTAAGCCAAGCGGGTCAAATACTTGAGCAATCTCTGACAAAATCGTACGCTTTGTTATCCGCGAAGATGCTGGCTTCGTTGAAAAATGTAATTGGTCTCGCTCTGGAGACCACAACAAGCCTAGAGTTTTCGGATCCTTATTCATGTCAATTTTGACGATTTCTTGCGATTGATCCGTATCTATCAAGACGTTCATCTCATTTGATGCCCATTTTCGCAGTGAAAATCCAGATTGACTTAATATATGAGATAGTTCTCGCCGTAGTTTCTTTGCTTCTAGAATTGAATCTGTACCCGTGAGCAAATCATCGACATAAAAATCCTTTATGATTGCGCGTCCTGCAACTGGGAAATCCGCGATACTGTTTTCACCTAACTGACGTAAAACTCTGGTTGCGAGGAACGGCGCGGAAGCAGTACCGTATGTGACGGTGTTTAACTCATATGTATGAATTGGCTCTTGTGGATTTGAGCGCCATAAAATCCTTTGAAATCGACGCTCGCTCGGTTTTACTTGTACCTGCCTATACATCTTTTCTACGTCTGCTGCAAGTACAAATTGATGTTTTCTAAATCTAACAAGAATTGAGAATAAACCATCCTGTACTGTGGGCCCTATGCGCTGTGCATCATTAAGAGATACCCCTGTGTTTGTTTTTGCCGATCCGTCAAAGACTACCCTAACCTTTGTAGTTGTGCTTCCTTCCTTTATTACCGCGTGATGCGGAAGATAGAATGCAGGTCGCTTGTCTACTTGATCGTCAGGTATACGCGTCATGTGTCCTAGAGATTCGTATTCCGTCATGAAGGCGTGATATTCACGGTGGAGAAAAGGTTGCCTATTCAGTTTTCTTTCTATTGAGATTAACCGTTTTTCTGCCTGTTCCCGTGATTCTCCTAATTTATGAACGTTGTCGTTGAATGGAATGCTAACTATAAACTGTCCGTTGTCGTCACGTGTCGTCGTGTCTAGAAAATGTTTTTCACATGGGTCTGAATTATCTAAATGAATTGTCTTGTCGGTACTACAGTCTTCGATGTTCCAAAATGATTCTAATTGATTATGTAACATTTCATTGCTGACTAAGTGGCAGGTATGATTATTGAGCTCGATCCCAGAAAAACTAACTTTACCTGCCAGAACCCATCCTAATTTCGTTTTTTGCCAGGTTAGATTTCCGTTCGCGACCTTTATTTGCCCTATGCAGAGAAGATCGTAAAAGATGTCGGCTCCTATGATCATATCGATCTTCCTGCTCTGATTAAATTGTGGATCTGCGAGCGCGATTCCTGAAGGGATTTGAATCGCGGATTTCTCAAACGGAATTCTCGGAATATTGTCTGCAAGATGATCCATTACCCAACATGGAATGGAGGCTCGATAACCATGATTATAAGAATACATTTCTATACTTGTCGTTAAGTTGATGTCGCTCAAATTTCCTCCGATACCGCCTACTGTTATATTAGCTCGCGTACAGGGAAGTCGTGCTCTCTCGCAGAATTCCTTGGTTAGGAAATGCGCTTGCGATCCGCTGTCTAACATGGCCCTACATTGATGGAATTTACCGTGACGATCTTTAACGTAGACAATTGCAGTAGAAAGAATTGTTTGACTAGCCTGCTGGTTTATGTTTGCAGAATATACCTGCGGATTAATTTTGCCGGGATCATTTGCACCCGACCTTGAAGGTTGAGTCGGTTCAACTGAAATCGGCGACGCGGATTGTGTTCCAATATGAATTAGCGTATGGTGCTTACGACCGCACTTACGGCAAGCCCCTTTCGTGCATTTCTGTACGCTGTGACCGGTATTCAAACAATTGAAGCATGCACGTGTTTCTTTGATTGTCTCTATCTTTTTCGGATGCGGCAAACCCTTGAATGTCTCACAATGATAAAGCGCGTGGTTTGTTCTACACAATGGGCACTGAACAGCTACTGAATTCGTTACATAAGACGTGACCCTTTCTGGCTTATTGTTAGATTGTTTCTGAGGAAAACTATGCGGTTTAACTGCGGATGTTGAATTCAGCCACACTTTACTTTCTAAACATGAACATCGCTTGTTTATGAATTTGCTGAAGTCCTCAAATTCCACAGTTCCTTCGATATCGCTTAAATGCTGTGCCCATTCATCGCGTGATTTATGATCTAATTTTTTTGCTAAAATGTGAGTGACAATTGCTCCCCATTTGTCTGTAGGTAAACCTAATTTGTTTAGTGATTGTAAATGAATCGCGGCGTCGTCTATGAATCGTTTCAAATTTGTATGAGACTCCTTCGTAACACTCGGCAATTCTACCAGCAACTCTAAGTGATGTCTTACTAACGCTCTCGGATTTTCATACTTTTCCCTGATTTTTGCCCATGCGTCGGCGTAATTCGCTTCAGAAAACCCTAAAGCAGCTATTGACCTTGCGGCGTCTCCTGTTAAAGCGGATTCTAAATATCGATATTTGTCTATATCTGACAATGAATTGTTACGATTGACTAGTGACTCATACATATCGCGAAACCTCATCCATTTATCGTACTGACCGTCGAAGGGCGGTAATACAATAGCAGGTAAAGGCGCCGGTCGCCCAGGTGTTACCGCGGAGGAAGATGCCATTGACGATGTACTAGATACTGGCATCGGTAAGGAATTTTTAATGTGCTTGCTTAATGCACCTATTGCTTCGAAATATTTAAACTCAAAATTATCTCGTTCCGCTGGCTGTGCTATTTCTAGTTCCGTGTTATGAACAAGCGTCTCTATGCGAAATTGAACGGAGTTGAATTTGTTAAATAAATCTGTATGCATATCTAATCGTTTTTGTAATGCATCTACAGAACTGGTCGACATCGACTTTTGGACGAATGTTTCTAAACGCGTTAAGGTAGACTTGATCATAGCGCGTTCGTTAATCAGTGATTTCAAAGAGGCGTCCATGGCTACTGAGATTGACTAAAGAATATATACAGAACGGACTCACGTTACAAATTGATGATTGGGAAGGATGAATTGGTCGACACGGCTCGAGCTGTCCTGTTGCCAACCACCCTTGCTGATGATGCTGCGGAGTCGTAGAGTCCAGAATCTGCCTTTGGTTGATTTTTGCAGCTTCCTTTCAGCTGCTAGATTCCAGTTTCCCTGAGTGGAACTGGTTCGATGATGGGTGAGGATGACTGGATCCGATGCTGCGACTGGAGTATCCTGATGGAGTTCGCTGCTTCGCTGCTTCCAGATGCGGGAGTCCTCACTCTCCCTTTGTTTCCACACACGTTGACAAATGTATCACTATGTATTTAGCTCGAAATGACCAACTTTTTCGAACCACTGTTACAGATGAGTATATTCTGCTTATATCCGGCTCGAAGGACCAAATGTTACGGGCTCGAATAAGTTCTTAAATTGTCCCGTTTGAATTTTGCACGTATGTGCCTGTCTAGATACTACTCGAAGGACCACCCCGTTTTATTGTAAAAAATGGGGAAAAAATGAATAAACACTATAACTTGGTGTGTGTGGACTCTATTGAATAATTTCTGACTGAGTTCTGAATGATTTCTCTGGTTGAATTCTGAATAAGCTCTATGGATGAAATCTGAATAAGTTCTATGGATGAAATCTGAATAAGTTCTGTTTGTACAAAATGAAAAGTGTCTTGTGGTAAACTCTGATGCGCCCCTCTCTTGAAGTCGTGTATGAAATCTCTGCCTTCGATGGGGGTGGAGTCTTTGAAAACTAAGTAACTATTGGTTAATGAATAATTCTCTCCACCCCCTCGAGGACTTCAAGAGAGGGAAGGTGACGACATGCCCTCAACACCTGATGGAGGATTTCGAACTTACCAGCCGTCTCCGAGCAAGTCCAAAGTCCCGTTAGGGTCATCGGCGGGTACGCACAAAAATTCCTTATACTAATTATTTACAAATTACAAACAGATGTGCGCACCCTGACCGAGCCCCAATCGTACCTATAGGTTTATTGCCGAAGACAGCTGTCGACAAAATGTTTGCCGCTCCACCAGGTCCTAAGGTTTATGACTCCTTAACACCAAGTGAAAAATGATGTTTTTAAACTCCTCGGCGAGGAGTAAGTCGTGACAAATTGCAGCGTCCATACCTCGGAACAACGTTATCTCTTTAGGTTCGCGTGCAGCTTCTACGCAAAAATTTACTTCGTCTAATGGCACAATGCAATGTCGTTTGCAACTGCCTCTTTCTCTATAGAGAATAAACGCCCCCCCATATTTGTCTGATCTACAGCGAATTATTAACAGAACGTTTGATTTTGGTAGCATTGTTTCGAATCGTAATTGACGACAAATACCAGTGGCAAACAAAGGCTACTCGTTTTGGATTCTCTGTACGATGATGTATTTACTATCGACGAGGTGAAACAGTGAAATCACGATATTGTGGTTAACAATGGTTTGTATTAATCGTGCATATAGAATGATTTCGACAAACGGTCGCCATCAAAATACAGTCGCCTTGATTGATAAACTGCGAGAGAGATATTCGCGGTTTCAATGATTGTCTGACTACGATATTCTATTCTACTTTCAGATTCCTACGTTGAAATATTGATTATATGGAAATACCTCTTCGTATTGTTTATTAACCAAATCGATTACATGTTTGACAATTTCTCGGTTTAATATAGAGTAAAGTGGATATACGTTAATTGCATTATTTGTTTTCTATTCTGAATAATGCTGGCATACTTAACAGTACATAAAAGGGATCTTTCGATTGAAATTTCAGTAATGTGAGGTAAATATTTGACATACATGCTGCAGCTATAAAATGATATTTATCCTCGACATGACGCATCAGTAAAGTCATAATGTCCCGGGCTAATATTGACTCATTATTTTCATGTTAGTCCTCTCTTTGACATTAGAATTCCCAAGAAAGTCAAAATGACTTCCTCATTTTTTATAAAAATCGTCTAAGCTTATACAAGTACTATTAACTAGAAGAAGTGAAATTAAAACATGGCAAGATGATTAATTCAATAATTTTTACTTTATAAGATCAATGTAAAATACTTAGTCTATAGTACGTGTATAAGCTTAGAAAATTTTTATAAAAAATCAGGAAGTCATTTTGATTATATTGGGAATTCTAATGTTAAAGAGAGAACTTAAATAAGTTAAATAAGTACTTTGGAAGAAGAGGAATTAAAATGTGGCAAGATGATTAATACAATAATTTTTACTTTATGAGATGAATGTAGAATATTTCAAATACTTATTTAATTTATTTATTTATAGTAGCTTTAAAGCTGACAGTTTTAGAGCTGCCGATCGTTATAACTAGACTGCGGATTTTTATGCATTTATGACAAATTAAATACGACTAAAATATACAAAAAGAACATAATATAAAAATATATCTAAAATATCCAAAGTATGGTATTTGTTGTAACATTTATTAAGTGCAATAAATCCCTAGATAGGTTTTCCTGCCTCACCTGCATTTTTGAAACTCGAAATTTGCATAAACATCCGCAGTCTAGTTATAACATATCGACATTGTCTGAAAAGATACATCAGTGACCCATTTAATATGTTACTTTATAAATTCATATACATTTCTTTAAAAAAGAGCCACGTGAGACAAGCTTCCATCAAAGAGTACATGAAGCTAATTAGCAAGCGAAGATTAATGGACTTCTTGACCGATTTAATATTGAATTTAAAATCAAGTTTTGCGATTCGAACAAATTCGGTAATATCAGAATATTCTCGATTGCAAGTTCGATATTGACTTTCCCGCAAGAGTTTTCGGCTGAACATCTTGGGGTATATATTTCGAGCGGTTCTTAATCACGGTCTTAAAGCATGCCGCGTGTCCTCGGAATTTGAAATTCAGGGGCTAATATTAATTAACGTCAGCGTGAACCGCATCGTTAATACTAATTAGCCGGGGGCACACGCTCCGAGTAACGAGGATTACCACGATCGTGTTTATCGTGTTTTATCAACGATACGTCTCTTTACATGGTGCGTTTTGAACGCAAAAAGAAACCTCAAGCTGAACTATCGATATATGAAATTATTTAGAAATATTTCTATACTATAATATAGGCTTTATAATATGAATAGGTTATTGTGAAAATAATATAAGTCACTTTGCATAATGAAAAGTGTTGATTTCGAAATGACAATACAAAGTTAGTTGTACTGAGAGAAATATAAGTATTCAAACCAACAAATAAAAGTAAATCTTCTCGAAAATTGTCATTAACACTAGAACTACCGGCCTCCAATCTAACATATTTTAATAAATTAAATAAGTACTTTGAAATAGGCGGAATCAATCGGCGGAAAATTTCATCGATTCGGTGATTTATGTTTATTGATATAGATGTAGAATATTTATCGCGTGACTCTTATGTAAACTTGGAGAATTTTTTGAAAAAATTGTGTACCAGTCATTTTGACTGGTTTGGTAGTTCTAGTGTTAATATTTTTGAACAGTTAAGACAAACGGTTATATTTCTCAATGTATGAAGAGAATAACTTATGGTACTTTTAAAAGAAAATGCTTATATGTAAAGTGGTTTAGCATATAATCTGTGAAGTTTCCTTTATTATTTTTTTATTAGAGGAAGATACAGGAAAAGATAAGAGTAATATGAAAAGTCAAATGAAAAAGGAACAGATGATTAACACTAGATTTACCAAAGTGGTCAGTGTAAATTTTCCTGAATTTTTTAAAATTCTTCCTAAAATTATTGTTGTTATATCTTGGTTAATTTTCTACGCCTATTTTGCAAAATGAAGGAGATTAAATTAATCAAGTTTTTTGCCATGATCATTCCTTTTCGTTTGGAGTATTTTTCTAATATCTTTAACACTAGAACTACCAAACCAGTCAAAATGACTGATACACGATTTTTCCAAAAAATTCTCCAAGTTTATATAAGAGTCATGGAATAAATATTCTACGTTTATCAATAAACATAAATCACCTAATCGATCAAATCTTCCACCGCTTGATTCCCCCTTTCTCAAAGTACTTATTTAATTTATTAAAATATGTTAGATTTGAGGCCGGTAATTCTAGTGTTAAATACACTGTACTGATCATCGTTCTAGTTTTAATTATTACGTTCTAATGTTTCTATAAAAAAATCGGAAGTATTTATAACCACTTAATGTAATGTTAACATGAGTAATGCTTTTAAGTAATTCCAACGGATAGAAATTATGGTACCAGTCGAAGTGACCGTAACTTTCGAAACCAAAACACAGAATAACAAAACATCTCTATAAACTCCATTCAAATTTAATCTATATTACTCTACCTCTCCAAATTGTGTTTACTAATTATCCCCCTAAATCCTAATCCGTTTCTTTCACCACTGATTCTGTAGCATTACAAAATTCCAGCTCGAAACGAATTAACGAAATTTCGCGAAACATCTCTGATGATTTCAACTGCATTAATACATTCAGTTTATTTTTCATCTGAATAAAAGTTTTACCGCTACGCGAGCCATGAAACACGCCTGGCAGAAGCTCCTTGTATATTTTATTTTTTCCTTGTTGTACAAAATGTACACTGTTGAGATATTTTGTTTCCATAGTATATTAAATTTACCACGAAAACTGCAGAAATGTTAAAGCGTAGGTTCTAAAAGGAAAGAAAAAAAATTGTCGGAATTTTATAACAGTAAACTTCTTCCTCCGTACGGTTCTCGCTAAATACAGAATTAGCTGGGAAAATGTGGAAAAGTTGTAGCAGAGGACAACGGGCCTTTTAAGCTTCAAGTAGATACTCTTGTTGAACCTGGCTATATATGCCTTAAGAGCTTTCCATGAAGACATTAATAAAACATGTTATTATCTTGAACATCAAGGCGATATCGTCGCTGTTGCCATAGTAAACGGTTTACCATAAGACGAGAATACGTTGTTCCACTTTGACTATTGTTACAAGGAGTACATCGGAGTTAAGTACTGGGAAGACATTTATTTCTTATAACAATATTATAATGCTGTATTAAAATGATATTAGAAAATTTATTCCAAAAACTTTTGAACCTGCTAGGAATTCTAAACACAATTTGAGTTTGCTAAGAAAATTTTTAATATTTTTGCGACTACTAGAAAATAATAAAAAATTTCAAATGCATTGAGAAATGTATTCTTAGGATTTTTGACTTTATCAGAAAATCTTGGAAAAACTTGTCTAGTAAAAATTTATTCTCAGTTAAAAAATTGTTAATTATCTCATAACGAAGTATTGTTAACACTAGATCTACGACAGCCATCAAATTGGCAGGTTTTACTTTTTTTCAACAATTCTTTTCGAAGTGATAAAGAAGTGTGCAGTAAATATTTCACGTCTATCTTATTATTTACAAATTACTTAACTGTTTATATTTTTTAACTGTCTAATCTGAAGGTACTTATTTAATATATTTAAACCTATCAGATTTAGCGGTCGTAGATCTAGAGCTAATTAAAGCAAAAAATTATAACTTTAAAAGCATATGCATATGAAAGCATATGTTATATAAAAGTAATAACACTTGCAAAGTTTATAAACATTACTTTTATAATCAGCAAAATCCTCTATATTCTTCAAACTGTGCAAAAAAATGTTTTCTCTAATGAGAAATTCCTCTTGTACAGTAGAGATCTATGTTTTATCAATAGTGATTAGAAAAGGACCTGTGGACCCGTGATTCTCAAATTTTCTATAGTTGATTTTGAAATATTGTTGAAGCAATTACTAACTTCAAGTGTGGTATTATATGTATCTAATATCAAGTAAAAGCGAGCAGATACAAAACAGCATTTCATTTATCCAACTTCGATTTCGCCTCCATTTACAGTTACCGGTAGCCGTTCAGAATTTCCAGGAAATTATATAGAACAGTCGGTATCACGAGGAAAAGCTCATGGAAACCTTATCGATTCCAGCTTACAGAATACTGCATCTTTACCGACAACGGGTGGTTGAGCTTAAAACGACAGACGATAGTAGGATATCTCAGGCAATTCTGCAACTGCGAAACTGACATACCGGCAGTATAAAATTTAGGATAACTTTTGGCGCTCTCTATGAAATGAAAAGAGGATATATTATTAATAAATACATGAACCACGGTTGTACGAGGTAAAAAATGTTTACAAATTTCAAAAGTCCATACTTGTACCATTTACAAAGTTGTAGCACCGTTTAGAAACTCATTAGTCTGATGGAAAATAAAGTATTTTTTAAAAAAGAGGACGTACAGAAAGTTCTGAATTTATGAGTGGCGACTACTTTTGGAAAAAGTGACCGAAATGTTTTTTCCTAGTTTACGTAAATTTTACATTCAGCCGGTGTTGAAATACGAGGTAAATTACATCTGAAAATGTAGAAAGTAGAATAGCACCGTTTTAGTCAGCCACACCATTTAACGCTTTGGAATATAACAGATTTAAAAGTCTTTTTGGTTTTATTGTCATAATATTTTATAACTCCTCTTAAAATACTAAAACAAACAATTGAGATTTATAAAAAGTTAAGGACAATGTATTTATGCAAACCAAGTATAAAAATATTGTTAGCCGAATTTTCGAAATTCTGACGAAAAAATATTGCGTGTGTGCCTCAATCACACACAAGAGATTAGCAAATTGAACTAATAATATTTTTTTCATAAGAAATTCGGAAATTACACCAACAATATTTTTTTGAAAGCGATGTAACAGCAGTTTCGATAGATTATGGATTATCTCTGCCACGAAATTGAAATACTGACAGCAGTACCATCTCAGAATACAAATATATCCTCGCCTAAATTTCTTCAAGTCCTCAAATTTTTTTAATCAATGTATCCAATCTGTACTAAACTTTGAAAGTTAATTTATCAAACAAGATCAAAGACTATTCCCTCACCGTTCTGAAACTTCGTGAAATTTCTTAAATTAAAGTCCACGCTCGAAACCTTCTTGATATTCCGAGCCACACGTCTTTGAAAATTTGTACGGAGAAGAGATTTCAAAATCGCCGAAGATCGTCTAAAGTGATTTCCCACTTTTACAAGCAAATTGAAGATTCACCGTAGAGACAGTCGTAGAATCGATCCTCCATAGAAATTGATATTCCCGTCACAGAAATCAGCGCGCGGAAGAGAATCGTTCATTTTCCCAACAATTTCTCCCAGTGCAAACAAGCGGGTTGACTTCAGAGCCGTGGGCGATTCATGCATTATTTTGTATTCGCAACACGTGGAAACACCATGGATATTTGTATCGCAATCATTGTCTCTTCGATTACACGTTTATATACCTTATGTCTTCAAGGAGCCTTCTTTGTCGATGACTGCAAAAGTTATCCTTAAAGAATACGTGAACAATTTTCACTATGGACGAGGAGGATAGGCGGATAATGTTCACCATGGGCGAAGAAAATACGTTTCCGGTTGGTGTCACTCGAATGTTTCTCTCATGCATAGTAAAGGGGGTCTTCAATACATTTTCCACGAAATTGTTTCTCTTATCACGTTCACGTCCGGTTATTTATCGATGAGAATATTATCAGATGGTGGGCGACTTTTTTTTAAATTTTGGAGCTATTTTATGGAGTTTCAGAAATTCTCTATTAACCCTTGAGACTTTGAGGTAACGCAAGATGAACTTATGGGTTTATTCTTCAAAGTTAATTTTCTTAACTTTACAAAATATTACAATTTAGAAATCAAGTTAAATTCATTATTTAATATTTTATTTTTTTCACATTCTAATTTGCTATGATGCAATTGATCTTAAGATGACTTATGCAATTCGGACTCCGCGCAGTTAAAGATTTATAAAATATCAGAATTTTGAGTGGTGCGGTTTGTAAGATATTACTTTTATTTTGGAAGTTTATTTTTCAATATTTTGTAATATTTGAGCTGGAATTTTTATATGTAGATAGAGAGGAATTAAATTCTAATGCATGTAGATGGAGTGCGAAAAAGGTAAAAATTCTTATGGTGTATTTTGAATTGGGTCCGGTGTTATGTTTCTCTTCCTATGTATATGGCAGAATAAATTCGCACGTGCGAATGGGATGCAATCATTTTTTTTTCCAATTTCTTACAAATCCGTTTTGCGGGCGACGAAAAAGGGGATATAAATTCAATCGAGGATGTTATACGAACGTATTACTTCTACCCTCTTTCAACTCCTGTACGGGTATTTCTAAACGTTAGGCACATTTATGTGTAATATTATGCGATACATTTCTTCACAAGTGTGATTTAAACAAATTTTGTAAAAAAATTTTATAACGTGCGAAATATGGTTCGTATAAATAATATCACAATTTTTCACGTGACTTAAAAAAGCGTAATACGCAAAACCCATAGAAGATGACACTCTAATATAATTCTAATTGCAGCAATTATAAAATAAAGTCGAAGAAAATATCGTTCTTTCTTCTCCTTTGTAGGACACTTCGAGTTTAACCCTTAAATGCGCGATTTTATTTTTTTAATCAGAAAAAATGTTTTTAATATCCATATATAGTTTAGATTATAGGAAAAATATTTAAAAAATTCTTTTGAAAGAATTCAGCTTCTAAATTACCTGAAAATCCTTTGTTGCATTTATGCAACACTACGCGTTCCTAGGTAAGCAGATGTATGGGGAATTATTGACTCATGTAAGTAGAATAAACAAATATTTTAGTACTTAATTATTGTTCTATTTATTATGATAGTTATAAAAACAGTTATTTTCTCTATCATAATAAAGATCGAGGAAAGTTATTCCAATATCACTTTTTTCCGCGCCGATGAAAACCCGCTAAAACTGACAAATAATTAAAATATTTGAAAGTTGGTGCCACTGCACCTGTCAAAAATTTACAAAGTACACTATAGTCTATGACAAAGTTCGTTCAGATTTTGTTTTATTCTCATAGAATTAGTATGTTGCAGAAATGCAACTCCGCGAATTTAAGGGTTAATTCAATATGAATGATTAAAACCAGGTCTGTTTATTAAACTCGAGTTGTACTTTGCGCGATAAATATCATGTGATTTTTATAAAAAAATGTATTCACATTGTAAAAAAGAACTTTTCGCTTTACTTTAAACTTACATTAGCGTAAAAAGCTTTATGTAAGAAAAGTGCAATCTCCTCTGGATTTTGTACATTGTCTTTTTTTTTACATCAGGTAAAAAATTCACTAAATTACAATAAAGCTTAGCACCATCACGTGTTCACCCGGCGTTAATGATAAACTCTGACGTTTCGTATAAAGAAACATAACAAAAGTCCGTCTCTCGGTTTAGTCGATAAATATCGTGTAGATAGGTAGCTTAAATTGCGGTGAAGTAATCTGCGAGTAGCAACTGTGCAACGATAAAACGACTATTTCTTGTCTCTGTTTTTTTTTTCACTCCCAGTGAGTTGGCAGTTTTACGTTTCCGGGGAATTACTGGAACTCGTATCAAAATTCCGTTAGTGCAGTTTTTATTACACGCTTTCAGTTAATAGACAACGCAATCCTTCTTTGAAACGTATATGTACGTGCAACCGTTTGTGCCAACAGACCCAATACGTTTTGAGTTCTGTTACGGGTTAATTTTGAAAAACTTCTTGTTTGAACACTTTTTCCATTTGTGCAAAGCGAACGAAATCGTAATTAAATCCATCATTGCGAGTTTTCAAAATGCTGTAAAATTTATGCCATAGTGGAGCAAAAAGATGTTTCATTGAAATGATTTTATTTAATGTTATGAAATGTTGTAAAAGAGGATTTTTAAAATTACCTGGAAAATTTAATTATCGACACAAAGGGGAGAGAGAGGGTGATAACGGAAGAGCAGGCACGATGTATTTGTACCTTTTGTAAATTTTACCTGCAGGAATTAGAGATAACTGAAAGTCATTTTTAATAATCCGCTGAGCTGAAAGAAATCCGTTTTGAAGATTATAGAATTGAAGCGGTCGATATTATCGTTTAAAAAACGAACGTACATTTTGCCAAACTCGTGTGTGCACAGATCCCAGATTTCTCTCGTATACAATTCAAATATTTTAACGAAATCACTGATGGTTGTATCGGTATCAGCAATTCAAAAAATTATTTGAGTGATTTTTATTCTACAGTATGCGATAAATCCAGCAGTAAAGCTCTCCTAATATCAATGCAGTCACAGATACGATTGTAGGAATTATTATTTTATTTTTTTATCAGTGTAATGAATTATTTTTTAAAGTATTAAAAGAACTTATTATAATTTAAGTACTTAATTTAACTACTGTTGCAAACATTTTGCCAAAGTCAGCCCTCTCGCAAACTATTAGCTATTTAACTACTCCAAAATCCAGTGACATAACTCCCATTAATTCCTTTACCTACGATTCCTTTTCAGATAGGACGCGCAAAGACTCAAAATTAATTCCTGAAATCAAAAGTTTTCACTAATTTCTGATATTTCATGTAACCGAATGTAATATTAATAGTATAGAAATAATGAGACTGTTTCGTGATCGGCTATTGTCAATTTAATAGTTTTTGAAAGACTTCAAAATTTCCTATTTCGATTTCCGCGCTACGAGTCCCACACGTAGTTTTAGGCTAAGGGGTTGATCAAATTTTAATTATGGATATAACTGTAGGAATTAGTATTTGAAATTACGTTGAAGAGATCTTATAGATACATAGTTATAGATATTAGTTACGAGTTAAATTCCATCTGCAAGTGCAGAAAGTAGAATAACACCGTTTTAGTCAGCCGGTACCATTCAACGCTCTGAAACATAGCAGTTTAAAAATCTTATGGTTTTATTATCACTATATTTTATAACTCCTCATAAAGCATTAAAACAAAAAATAAAAAATTATATTATCATCGCAAAAAGTTAAGGAGACAATATATTTATACAAGTCTGGTATAAAAATATTGCTAGTCGAATTATCGTAAATACGACGAAAAAAAAGTACAATTGTAGGAATTAGTACTTGATATCTGAGTTATCCTAATTAACTATCTTTTTAATTATTACAAAGAGTTCATATAACATTCATTCTCATGAAACTACTATTGCAAACATTTACACAAAGTTAGCTCTATCGAGAACTATTTTTAACTTTTCCCCAAATGAATCTTCCCCCTGAGAAGCACGCAATTCGAATTCCATAATTGAAATTTCTCAATCCTAATTCCACGAACGGCATTCGAAGTATTGTCGCCGAATCTCATACCAAATGCGGCGAACGAAACACTTCGGGCATCGTTCAAGTTAGCTATCGATCGTTGCGTACGAAGCCTGAATTAAGACCACTTGGTTCAGGGGAGGTTTTACACGAAGGGTAATAATCGCGAAAGTACCAACGAAGGAAAAAAAAACGGTCCACTTCCTCCAGGGTGATTTTCTCGGTGAAAGAAAAAAAAAACGATCACCGTTCCCTTAATTTCGAAGTTTATAGGGTGTTGCTGTAATTCTTTTTCCCCAAGTTTTATTAACGTGCTTGATTACATGGATCGATGAGAAACTGGTGATTTTTCCCCCCTGAAATATCACTTTAGCATTGTACGGTGAAATTAAATCGTTTGCACGAACTTCATATCTGGCACATCAGAATCATGCTAGCGATATAGCACGTCAGAAGTTTCAATGACAACTACTAGATGCTAACTATGATTGTTAGGATGTTCTATTTACACTGAGCTGGTTGCTGCGATAAACCATTTATGACTGTAACTCATTGTGAGAATTAATACTGCCGTTTTCAGTGTTCTTCGACACTAATTGCGATTGCATTCTAATTTTCATTTGCGGAAGACCGCCGAATGACTCCTGCTTATGTGATAGTTTAATCAAGTGTGAGAAGTTTTATAATGAGATTTGACCATAAAAGTAATAGAAGATTTTTATAATTTTCATTAATTATAAACTTTTATACTTTTCTTTGTCAGAAGTCTCATAATGTTTAGCCATTTGTGGTCCCATGTCGAGCAGTACTCGACATAGAAGTTCATTTGATTTTATTTTTTAACAATTTAATATTGTTTTTCCAATTTCATAATGATTTTGTAGAATCTCTTAAATGTTCGTCAATACCTACAATTACTGATATCATTTTACAAAATGAATAACCAATGATAGAAAATATTGTGTAATTAATTTTACTTTGATCACTAAAATTAATTTGGACTGCAAAGGATTAAGTTTGAATGGAAGATTAATAGAAGGTACCTATTGTATTTCATATTTTTTACCTACTTGTCTCTATTGTATTTTATGTTTTGTTCATAGTGAAGATCAAATTGTACTGGAAAATGAAGTTAATGTGGAAAAAGTCTTTTGACAATTAACTTGTATCAAAATAATTCACACAATAGGATGTCCCCTTTCGTATCAGATATCCTTTGTGAAGACATTTTTTCCCTAACTTTAATATCTCGCGAGATATTCCACCGTTTCCGGTTAAACGAAACACACTAGAGATTATTCGGATCTAGAAACTTTCACGACTAACGAATCTACACTCTGACAATGCCTGACCGTTGATTTGATAAGTTGGATCCAACTTCCGCCGGAAGCAGTGCACCGATGTGATTCGCTTTATAAACACAAACGAATAATGAGAAGTTGGGGAAGAATAATAGATTAGAACGGATCGAGAGAGGAATGAAAAGTTGGAAATAGCTCAGGCTTAAGAGAAGTTGTTAGTAATTTCTACGGTGTTCCATTTCAAAGTGGAAGATATTTTTACGCTTTGTATGAGTTTTACGTGGAAAATATGGGATATAGCGATGTTGATGATTGTTATTGTTTGTTCGAAAGTGGAAAGTTTTCCAGTCATTGCATTTTGAGAATAAAAAATGCTCAAGAACAAACCGTAAAGCTCATACGGGAGGTTGTCAGTGAAAAAGTGTTTCATGGCGAGAGGTAAATGGGAGTTGCTGGATGTAAAGTTTTGCGGGATAGGAATAAAGTAATGAACGTTGCCTGGTAGTATATTTCACTGTCTTAGCGAGCTGCTCGTCTTATGGGCAACGAAATGAGTTTTGACAAATCATATCGAGATTACTGATAATATTCCTGCCGGAGTTTTTACAAGATGGATGTTCTTCCGTGACTAAAATGGATCTTTTTTTCAAACTCATCAAAACTCAGGCTGCTACTTTATTTATACATTCTTCCTTCGATCTTTTTTCTGCGAGTGTTTGGACGTCTAAGTATCATCAATATTTGAACCTCAATATGTTCAAATTTGCACCACCGCAATATTAATTTTCACCCAAGTTTATGAAGCTCATTTAACAATTTCTAATTTAATTTCTGAAGGTGTAAGAAATTCAGATTATTCTCATTTATATAATACTGAATTATTAATTCAATTATTATTTTTATCAATATTTTCTTCCTTATATACATCTACCCTTAGAACTTAACATTTAAAGGATTAATCTACTAGACCTAACCCTGCACCCTCATAATCTTAATTTTTACTAAAGATTATAATGCTCAATTAAGTATTTCTAATTTAATTTCTGAAAGTGCGAGAAATTCAGATTATTGTCATTTATATTCTACTGAATTATTATTTCAATTATTATTTTTGTCAATATTATCTTCCTCATGTACATCTACCCTTTAGAACTTAACATTTAAAGGATTAATCTACTAGACCTAACCCTGCACCCTCATAATCGTAATTTTTACTAAAGATTGTAATGCTTAATTAAGTATTTCTAATTTAATTTCTGAAAGTGTGAGAAATTCAGAATATCCTCACTTACATTTTATTCAATTACTCAATGTCTACTCCATTACATACATCCATCCCTTTGTGATTAATATTTGAAGGACTAATTTACTAGTCCCAAACTTGCACTCTCGTAATCGTAATTCTTACCAAAGATTATAAAGCTCAATTAACGATTTCTAATTTAATTTCTGAAAGTGCGAGAAATTCAGATTATTGTCATTTATATTCTATTGAATTATTATTTCAATTATTATTTTTATCAATATTATCTTCCTCATATACATCTACCCTTTAGAACTTAACATTTAAAGGATTAATCTACTAGACCTAACCCTGTACCCTCATAATCGTAATTTTTACTAAAGATTGTAATGCTTAATTAAGTATTTCTAATTTTATTTCTGACAGTGTGAGAAATTCAGAATATTCTCACTTACATTTTATTCAATTACTCAATGTCTACTTCATCACATACATCCATCCCTTAGAGTTTAACATTTGAGGGATCAATCTTCTAGACCCAACCTTCATAATCTTAATCTCCACCCAAGATTATGAAGCTGAATTAACGATTTCTAATTTACCGCTCATGAATAAACCATAATACATCACAGACACCCCTGTTTAGATATCAGTCTACGTATCATCGATCTCTTTGACATCGTAGAGGACATAGAGGACATTAATTACCCGCTGTCACGCGACTGATGATTGGATACATACCTTTGATGAAGTCGACCGCCATTTCGAGTCCATATGTATCCTTGTCACAGTCATCCAGTATGTGGGCGCCGATCTTAACGCCAGGGACGATTTCACGATCATTAAGCGTATCTAGAGTATACAGCATCGCTTCTAAAGCTTGCACACCACCCTGTGGCATTACAGGACCACATGTAATGGTGTCTTCTCTCTCATGTACCATCATTAATCCACCCAAAACCAAATCACCCTCTACAACGGCACTATGTTTAACCGGCCACTGATTTAAAGGTTCGACCTCGTGCGAAGAATTATCCATGTTTCTTGGCGATACGTTATCCACCAGCTCGTGCAAATCTTCGTTGTAATCCGAAGAGAAGTTATCGCTCGAGGAGTTACTTTGATACCCATACATTTGATATCTGTCCACAGGTAAAGTGGAGGTTTTTGTATCCAAAGTGTCCATGGTAGAATCACCGGGCCAAGTTAAAGCCACTTTACTCGCAAAGGATCTTTCAGTGGAATAGGTATCGGACAGTTGTATCGTTCCGTTAGATCGATCCCTCAAGTTCGTGGTAAATTCCAACGGAAGATCGATCGTCCCTTCCAACCTGCTCGTTGTTGCATCGAAACCATCGTTCTCCGATGTTCGTACACCCGATTCGATTTTCATCGGCATGACGTTCGTTCCATCCTCGTGTTTGCCATCGTTACTTGGAATCGACACCGGAACTGTTTCTCCGTCCACCTCTAGGTCGAATGGAATCGTACTAGATTTGTATCTCACCGTAGAATCATTCGGTATCGAAGGACTCACTTTCTTCGATTCTCTGGATTTTCTTCCTTTACGAAAACTTGGATTTTCCCCAGAAAAGCTAGCACTCGAAGACATCGACAGTTGGAGCGGATTATCCGATTGCCGTTCCTTCGGATCTTTGACGACCTCTTTCTTCCCTTTTCTTGAATTAACCACTCCCACAGCGGCATTATGCAAAATTTCCTCGCGCTTTTCTTCTCGCTCTAGATCTTCGACACCTTTTGTCCCCAGGCTCACAGAACTAGTTCGAGACGATTCATTATTCTCAATTTCGTCAGAATTCATTCGTCCCTGTTCTTTATCTTGATCGAGGGAATTTCGTGCCGGTAAAATCATACCGGTGACTGTGCTCGAAGCAATTACCGAGTCGTTTGTCGTGAAGTCATTAAGATCTGCCGCGAAATTCACGCTGATGTTCTTTACCGCATAATTCTCTGCAGCACGATCGCCAACTTCTTCAACGACTTTTGACGGTTTCATTAACGGGATCGATTCCTTACCGTGCAAACCGATCTCTGATTTCTCTGCCTCGAATTTCAAAGCGTCTACGGTACCATCGACCGACCCGTTTTCCTTCCACTTGGCTGCATTTCTTCCCCAAGAATCTGTGTCTCCGTCAATCTTCAATTCGTCCAGGCTGCTGTTTTTCCTCAGGTATAATTGTCTCGGCGTTCTATCGCCGATCTTCCTTAACATTCTCGAATTCTTCGAGAGTTCTTCATCCCTTTTGCTCGATCGAACTTCAGAGTTTGCAGAACGATCCGTGGAATTCCACGAGCCGATTGCAGAGCCTCCATTGGCATCTCTCCTTGCGTCTTCTCCTCTTCCAGCTGCTATAATCGAACTGTTGATATCGCGTTTTAGATCGGTAGCATTCCATTCATTCGCAATTGAGCTATCGTGAGAATCCACGGAGACATTCTTCGGCTGCTGTTCCATTGCAGTGGAAGATTCGGACATCGATTCGATAATGGCAACCTCCACTACCGTGTCATCATCGTCAGACATTTTTTCTCGGTCTTCGATGCCACCCGATATCCCTGACAAGTTACTTTCAACTACTCTCGTATCGGAATAATCGAGATCGCTTTTTATCGTCGAGTTTGATATCTTCTCTCGAACAACGTACATTTTTGTCAATGACAGTCCTTCACTTAATGGAATGTCCGTAACGTTGTACGAAAGTAATTTCAAACTCTCGTCGGATAAAGTTTCATCCACGTAGGTTTTTCCATTATCGTGAATATTCCACTTGGACTTTTCATCGGTAATGTCGTAGGATTTAACATCGAAATTTGACACTCTGGTAGGTGGATTTTCGATGTTCTCCTCCGGCAAACCGTAATGGGAAAACGGAACGAATGTGTCGCGAGAGACAACGGAATTTCTCTTGTTCGATGATGGGGGAGGAGGAGAGGGAGGATATTCAGTAGAATCGGCCTCCCTTAGAATGGAGCGTATGTTGATGGTTGTACTTGATGCAGAAAATGTCGCATGCTTTTCGTCAGGACTTGAAAGAAGAAAGCTCGTCTCGTCTCTATTGTCATTGTCCTCGTCGGTGCTTACCCTTGATCTCTGTTTAGAATGAGGTTCGCTGTTCTCATAAGTTCCCTCTGTCAGTTGCATTCTCTCTGATTTATGGGACACCGAGGAGTGTTCCAAATTTCCGATTCTTCGAGAATCATCGTTCGCATTTGTTTCATGTCTCTTTGTATGATCATCCGTTTCAACGTATCCCTCGGAATTCATGTTGGACGAGCTCGAATCGAATGATGGTACTGTTGGTTTGGAGTCTATCATAGTTTGAGATACATCTAGATGTTTTGAATTGTCATTGAAATCTGTACGAATGGGTTTGATGGGTTTTGAAGTAGTTATTTTTTTGACACTCTCGAAACTTCGAGTTTTCGATGCTCGACGTCGAGCGTCCATCAAGTTGTACACTGATTTTTCTAGATTTGCAAATCGATTTATGGCTGTCGTTTCGTTGTTGCTACTTCTCGATTGCACGGCCAACGTTGATACATTTTTACCCTTTTCTCTTGGTAAATGCTTTTCGACGGAACTCGCACTTTTTTCTAAATTTTTACCAAACGTCGATTTTTCGCTAGTCGACCCATCGCTGTCGAGCCATCTGCCAGGCGGAACTGGTGGTACGGTATTTTGACAATTAAAATCCGTCGTTTCATGCTCTGTTAATTTATTAACAATAGAATCTCCAAGCCCTCTTCTGTCGACAGCCGCTCGGTGAACGTTTCCTATCGGATTCGACGAAAATTCAATATTTCCATGCACGCTTTCACCAGGATTCTCCATTTTTCCATCATCTCTCACATCGAATTTTCGACTTTGAACGGGAGAATCTGACAACATCTCTGCAGAATCCCATTCTCTCGACGATACGACGTTTCTCGTTGTTGTTCCATCGGTGAAAATCAACTTTGACTTATCCTTCCTTAAACTTCTCTTGACACGTCCGTACAACTGTTTGATATCCACGAGCTCGTATGTACGACCAGTGACATCCTTCTTGATATCCACTATTGCTGAACTTTCACCCCGTTCTCCCCGATGATTCGCTTTAACGGATACTGTTTTAGTTTTACGACTCCACGGTCTGGTTGTTTCGTACGTTCTCTCCCTCGTCCGATGTATCACGTCGTTACGTCGACCGAAAAAGTTCTTTATCGTTCCTGGAGAAATCCGCGACGACGAACGTTGCTCCCTCGAATTTGCAATGTTCCAGGTATTCAACTTGATCGAATCTTTCGCTGATCTTTCTTTCTCTTCTCGTCTCTCATTAATCTCTTGGAAGTCCTTGGATCTTGAATCTTTTTTCTCGTCATTTGTGATTTTTGGTTCTTCGTGTGAGAAACTTAAAGTGTTGTATATGGCATTTGATTTTCTTGTAAAATACTTGTTATTAAGTATATTCGCATATTTGAAGTTAAACTCTATGGCAGGTTTCGTTGTGAAGATTGCAGCCGGTTTTTCAATCGGAACTGCATTTTGGTTCAGTTTCGAATCTGATCGAGTAGATTCAGCTTGCAATTTATCATCGTCTAGACGTTCCACGGTGTAGTCTTTAAGCTTTAGAGCTTCATGATGGAATTTCAGGGCCGAATCATCATTATTTCTGACGTTAGCCTGGTAAGCTGCTTTTCCGTTATTAGTACGAAGTTTCCCGGGCTCGTAATTGGGAGGCAACTGCTCCCTCGCTGAGCCGTTCCGCAAAATCGGCAAGATCGTACAAATGGCCAGTATGGCCACAAAACAGTTGTTTCGACGCATCACCTTTCTCCACCGATGATCATGTCCAGATCCTGAAATCAAATGACAGAGGTCTTAAAAGGAAGTCTTACAATTAGAATTTACTCATTGCTTGCATGATTTTTATTTCGAGAAAAATAGTGTAGAATCTCTCCTCTGTCTCTATTTATATATATTTATTCTACACACATTTATCTAACAACTATATACACACCTTAAACTAACTAACAATATCATAGCCCAAACAACAAAATAACAAAATAACAAAATAGAAACACTCGGTAAAATAAAATAAGTCTAATAACTCTAATTGCTAATAATCTCCACTAAACTCTATATACAGGGTGTCCCGTAACTGGTGGTACAACCGAGTAGGGGATGATTCTACATGAAAAACTGAGTTGAAAATATAGAATAAAATTTTTTGATACAAGGCTTTGTTTTTGAGAAAAATGGGTTTGAATTACCTCATGATATTCTGACAATGAGTTACCTACTCTGAGTTCTGAGATACCCTATTCTGAGTTACCTCAACCTTTGTTAGCGATAGAAGTGGTATCATTATACTGACAGTGTCTGTAAACATATCTAGAAGTACGAAGGCAATTTCCGAGATACTCAGACGCGAGGCAGTGGAATTCGTTGAGCCGCAAGTAAGCCGAGTGCACGCGCACTAGACAAATTTTCAAACTTATTTTTCTCGAAAACAAAGCCTTGTATAAAAAAATTTGATTCTATATTTTCGACTCAGTTTTTCATGTAGAATCTTCCCCTGCTCGGTTGTACCACCAGTTACGGGACACCCTGTATAACTGTATCTCTCCTCGCAACAAACTCTGTGTCTCAACTCTCTCGACTCTCTCAACTGACTCTCAACGACTCTCCCAAAAATTCACACTCGCATCCACCCTCGATACTCTTTCTCACAGCATGCATTCTTCGTCTTTCTCACAGCTTGCATTCTCTATTGCACTCACTCATTTTTTCCTTGTCCACAGACTAAACATTCACTCTAACCCTCGAACTCGCCGTCTTCCAAATCACGTATTCTAAACATTCACTCTCAAATACACAAAATCCATCCACACTCACTAACTAAAAGCTATCTCTTATTTCTAAAAAATTACGATACTAGAATAGGAATTTATTGAATAAAAGCAACAAAACAAATTTAGCACTTCTTGATGATCAACATTAATTGTTATGTCTCTCAACGTAATTGAAAGGTTGTAAATTGACAGGATTATTGAAGAATCGAAGAAATTGTGAATTAATGAATTAATGGGTGACACACTTAGGTATATTTAGTAAAGTTATCACTTTTCAGATGATAAAAGTAGTTCTCGAAACAACAATGTACCTGAATCTTTTGGTGTCAGAAGATTTTAGATATCCTAGTTATCAAGAAGTGTGAATGAGCGTCAGATATGAATGTTCATGCAGAAAATTTAGGTCATTGTTTAACTGAAGCGAGTTTTGTAAATGAAAATGTTAATTGTGTCACATACAATCCACAATGCTGCAAGCTGTTATGCTCGACTGAGTTGGTTTGGAGATTTGTGTTTTAGAAGGTAATTTTTAATTAAGATATTAATTCTATGAATATCTGACCATCGTCCACTGTTTTGAGAGTTTTGTCGAAGAGATAGCTTATATACAGAGACATAATTTGATTTCGTGAAAGTAATAGAAAAAAAACGATCTTTCAACATGTTTAATCCATTGGAAGACAATTAAGTTTTTAAGTGAGAATTAGTGCTTTACTTTAAGTGAAATCCTTTCTCAGTCTATGCGATAGCATCATTATTTATCCATCCGTTTCTTCGAATGCAGCATCTTTTCGACGAGACGTCAATTGCTTCGTAGAAGACAAAAAAATCTGCCTTATAACTCAACGAATCGACCTCGATTGGCTCTGTTTAGAATCCGAAAGTGCCATTACTACCGTGGAGAGACTTCGGGGTATTATCGGCCTTTAGATACCCGACGACATTTTACGATCGAGCTTTCGAGCTGTATATTAATGGTTAGCACTTTAGGGAACCTGGATTTCACTTTTGCATATAAAGGAAACTTATAAATATCGATATTAACTGTTTATCATATGTTACAGCTGTTTGCAAAATACCTATACAGGAATCTAATTTTGAATCATTAATCCCTAAAGATTAACTGCCACAAGTAAAATTTAATTCCTTAATAATTAAAGGGCTATTGGATATATCGATAAATGTAATTTAATGTCATAATTTGCCGTAGATCAGCGTGATACCATACGATTCTAATCAATCTATTCAAAATGCTCGAATAGACTGTCTGACCAAAAAGTCATTAGACCACTTAAAACTAGAATATCACTTCTACCTATTGAATATACATACTTATCATTTCACAACTAATTTAAATATGCCATCTTAAGAATTTTTTTAATTACTTTTGTAACCCATCTGCTTCCAAAGGCCACCATTCTTCTTCCAATTTAAATAAATTAACCCATTGACAGTTTATCCCATTCAGTCTAGCAAAGATATCTAACAATATGTCTATGACTAGATTCTTTACTTCCTCTGTTTCCTAAGGGTATTCTAACTGAAGAAGGAGACGTGGTTTAGTTTGCATGCCAAAGTGTTTTCAAACACAAAAGAAATTAGACATTTTTTGGGCCAGAATTTGTAATTTTACCAAACTGTGAAAGGGTTAATAGAAAGAAAGTTATATTCTAAACTGCTCTACTGACTTTCGAGTTTCACCTATCGATCCTACAAATCAAAAAATCGACTACTATATCAGACAGCAAGTTGTATCGCGTTTATAAAGGATTTTTAATCAGCACGGAAGCACCCCTTTTGGATCCGACATTAAAACACTAATGCGACGTTGGGGGTTATTAATCATCGGCCATCATCGAGAAAGAGATATCGGGGGAACTTCGGTGATATTCAGATTCACAGAATGAATTCGTTAGGTCAGCAGCGTTAAAGCACGACATAATTAAAGAGACGGTGATGTATGAAACGAACGCTTGGAATGACTATCGACCATCGGTTTCTGGAATATTGCCATTAGATTTTCGACGGCAAAGATGAACGGCCACGCACCTCATTATTTAGACGTTAGACAACACGACTGTTTATATGTACACTCGGCAGTCTGGATTCTTGCCAAATCGCGATTTCATCCGAACAAGAATGCATTTAACGATTTCCGGCGGTCGGTTTGAATTTGGTAATGCGAGAGATACGATGCTCGGTAAACCGCTTAATGCTCGATCTATGAAGGTAGTCAAAGTAATTTGTTTTGAATTCTTGAAATGAGAAATTGTAATTTGAAACATCAAGGAATGAGAAATAATCGAGGATGACACTTGTCACTGAAATTCGTTGCGGTTATATATCGGGATTTTTGCTGATGCGCAGGAATAAATTGTTTTTACAGATTAAAAGTTTTTGACGAATTCATTTAGAAAGGGTCAACTCAAAGTATGTCAAAAGGGAATTTGTTTGATTGAACGTAACTACATGTCGAATATGTCAGTGTCCATCAAATATGTCATTCGAGTCACTCCATGCGCTCATGTAATTTCAGTGCATGGCATTTTGGAATGCGTTCCAACGAAAGCAAATATTGACCAAATCTGTCTCTATCTATCTCTCTATGTTTATAGTTCTCTTATAATTTACTGAAAGAGATATTTCCACATTCACGTAGAAATTGGTTATTTTACAATATTTTTAATCGATATAATCTTTCTCGAATTTTTGCATTCTTTTTTTCGATTTAAACGGATTCATGATATAACGTGTGTTCGGCAGAGCATTGTCAGAGTGTATCGTGTGTCCTATTGTTCTCCAAGCCTCATGATTTTTATTATTCTCCATATTGTTACCTCAGGAGAAAGAACTACCAACTATCACCGTTCATATCAAGTAATTCCTGCGATGCTTCGTAAATATTACACCGTATATTCGATAAAGAGACGCGTGTGCTCGTTACATAGTTCGGTTTTATCAAATTTATCCTCACACTGTTTCACCCTCGATATCACAATCTATAAATTTCAACTATGTCAATTTCGTGTAACCCGAAAATGTAAAACATGCATGATTAATTTAATCATTTCTCTCGTTTGGGGCGTATAATTATTGAAAATAATGTAAATTGTACTGTTTACACTTCGTAAAATCTCGTATCATCCAGTATTAAAATGAAGTTATGTAGGATTTGAAAAGTCTTATTTACATTCTTCCTTATTCCATTTCAATAATTAATGATTCAATAATCTAGTATATATATTTTAATTAAATTTTAACACTAGATTGCCCGAGATTTCTTGTATACCTATATTGCCCAAAAACAGTCAAAATGACTGCATTGTGAAAAAATAACTAATGTGTAAACAAATTTGTTTAAAATTAATTTTTAATATTTCTTATATTATTTACAGTTATACAACAAGTTATTAGTAAATATTAACAATAAAAAAATTTACTTTAATTGGAAAAAAATAATTTATGCATTATTATTTGTACATCTTATGCAAATGAAAGTGGAAATCTTTTTATGTGTACATCTTCCGCAAACATATTTTTGACATTTTTCACATATATTATTTGTTTTGTTGTCATGGCAAAGTCGTACTTGACAAAATTTGCGTTTGTGAGAATGGGTTGCATTTGATGATGTTGCAGTTGATCTTTGTGGGTCTTCATGTTCTGATAAATTTTTCTGCCTTGCAACTCTATATTCGTTGGAAAGCTGTTCTGCTAATTGAAATAAGAACTCTTTTCGTTCTATTTGTATTCCTGTCGTTTCTTTGTAAATGATCCAAGCATTTATGGCAGCCAAATCTAAAATATTGAAAAATATTTGGAGGGGCCATCTACGAGAACTAGCTTTTACTGTATATTTTCTGGCCATTTGATCCGCCATATCAACTCCAAATTTTGTACTGTTATAAAATTGAATTGATTCCGGTAACATTTTTTTATTACTTTTATCAATTTTAACAAATTTATGCTTAGAACTTAGAACAGCTACTCTTTTATTTGGTTTGCTTTTATATATTGTAAGAACACAATTCTCTGATTTATATAGCAAAGTGGAAAAACGAGGCATGTTATCCTTCGTTTGTTTGGCTGCTTTGGGTAGTTCTCTTTTGTTTCCTCTAATAGTTCCAACTAGAGTTGTTTTTTTGGCCAATAATTTTGTCGCGAGTGACACGCTAGTGAAAAAGTTATCGGTCGTGATATTTCTTCCACGGTTTGTATATGGCTCGACAAGTTTCAGAACAACGTGTTCACTGAGAAGCATTGACGATGGTCGTTGTTCATCTTTCCCTAAATAAGGAAAACCATTCAAAATATATTTGCTACTAACATCTGATGCAAGCCAAAATTTGATGCCAAATTTGTTGGGTTTATTAGGCATATACTGTGTAAACCTACACCTGGCTTTTGACGGAAATAATTGCTCGTCAACTGTTATATTTTGCCCTGGTTGATAGCAAGCTTGACTGTTTTCAATGAACTTATCCCATATTTTCGAAACCAAGGCAAATTTATTTGTTTGTAGGCGCCTACTTCTTTCGGTTCTTTTGTCAAAACGAATAAATCGTAGGATTTGCTTGAACCTTTCTCTGCTCATAGTTTCTCTAAAAAATTTGGGACCCCACTTTGCTGACCATAAATAACTCAGTTTTAAATTTTTTGCCTCGTAGGCTCCACGAGCATATAAAATCCCAATAAATGCATGTATTTCCGGTAATGTTGTTGTCCAATCGTTCCTCAAAATTCGGCGGCCTTCTTCTTCTGTGCACTTTCTTATATGTTTGATAATATAGTTATCTATTATCAACGAGAATGCACTGATAAGGTTATCTGCTATAATGTTCCTTTTAGCGTAGCCTGTTGGCCCTTTCACACCCTTGAAAATACAAGTAGATGGTAATCTTCCAGGATTACCAACTTCGTCAATTTTTGTCCACACAGTACCATCGGCAGCTGTTTCGACCTCTTGAAACGTATTTTCAGTTTCTTCATCAGAATCTGAACTAGTTAGCACCCTACACCTTTTCCTGGGCATATTGATGACACTTTCATTTTCATCATTGGTGATCGACTCTTCATCGCTGTCTTCAGCGTCAGATGTTTCACTTTGAATATAATCCGCTTCATCTTCAGATGATAGTTCAGAATTTGTTGCATTTGATTCTATATCAGAGCACTCTTCACTTATGTTCGTTAGGTTTTCCAATAACTCATTTCTGTTCGACATTTTCTTCATGAAGTTAGGGCGCAAAAGAAATAAAATAAACTTGTTAGAACAACACTTCATAAAGACTCGAATAACAAGTACTACTTTAGCTTATTGAGCAACTGCAACTTATCAAGTATACGCCCAAATCGACAATTTATCATGCATCGGTATGTTACCGTAATCGAAAAAAAAATAAAAAATGTTATTTCAATACAAAGCCGAACTGGTCATATAAGAAATTTACTCAATTCAATAATAAGAATCTTTTAATTATTTAAAATTTCCCAAGCAGTCAAAATGACTGCTTCTGGGCAATATAGGTATAACACATATATATATACGGAAGTAAAGGAGGGCGGAAGTAACTACAATTATTCATAAACGCATTTATATGTTGTAGAAAAAGTCACCAAATTCTAAGAAATTGTGTCATTATATACATAATTGTTTTTCTAATTGAAAATAAAAAACAGTCAAAATGACTGCCTTGGGCAATCTAGTGTTAAACGACTCGCCTTCCACTTTGTCCGATCAGATTCGCAAATCGAAATTCGCAAAAGTTTCTTCATCAGAAGACAGTACGAAGCAAATTGATACTAGAACTACCAAGCAAATCAAAATGACTGGTTTCCAATTTTTTCCAAAAGTTCTCCAAGTTTATAGGAGAATCATAGAGCAGATGTTCCACGTTGATCTTACAAGGAGATCGCAAGGCCTTCGGGTCACCGATTTTATTGAAATTTTACATACTCGTAGAGTAAGTCGTACTGATTAAGAATATACCCTATTATAGGGGCAAACGGTCAATACTTTTTAAGATATTTGTAATTAAAGTTTCATTGGCATTCTCATCAAAAACTGTCGAATGCAGTACCAATATCTACCGTGACAACAATATCACCTGCATTTTTTGTATCTCCCGAATATTTTCTTAATATTTTTTAAATATTTATTTTATATCTCCTGAATATTTTCTTAACATTTTTTAAATATCTATTTTATATCTCCTGAATATTTACTTTACATGTTTTAAATAGCTAGTTTATATCTGAATCTTTAATTAACTATTACATTTTTATACTAAACATGAAACTTTAATTATAAATATCTTAAAAACTATTGACCGTCTTCCGCTATAATAGGGTATATTGTTAATCAGAACGACTTACTCTACAAGTATATAAAATTTCAATAAAATTGGTGGCCCGAAGGCCTTGCGTTCTCCTTGTTAGAAAACAGATTACCGAATCACTTATCTCTTCTACATCTTGACTCCTTTTTTTCTACACTATTTATTTAATACATTGAAATATAACAAATTGAACTCCGGCAGCTCCATAGTTAAAATGTCGTGAACAATGAAATATTCATTAAAATATAAATATCCTAGACGAAAATCCACAACCAAGTAATAAACATACGCGAGTACATTTTATGAAAAATACCATAAAACCTATTTCACCAGCTATTTACATTATATCTTTTTACAAGTTTAAAAAGAGATTCGGTATTCAGATTAAAATTCGATATCGCTGCACTCCTCGGCACCATTCGTCGTTCCTTTCCGCAAACGTAAGTAATGCATTTCAAACTGCATTCAGATTTACTAAAACTGCAAATCTGATAAAAAAAAAGGGGGAATAGAAATCGTTGTATTGATGTTATTCCATCGACAAGCGAGTTTCATCCGAGTTGAGAATTTTCCTTGGCTAAAGTATTTCAGTCTACTACAGTTTCCATAACCACTTAACCCCATAGCGGCATTCTAACATTCTATTCACTTTCGTAGAATAAAGGGTAAGGGTTAAGTCGAAGTTCCTCGCCGAGAAACTCGTCAAATGTATCGTCCATTAGGTAAAACCGCTTTAACCTCTTCTTAGGTCTTCCAAGATGTCTTCCAGCTTTAACGTAAATCGCTTCGGGCTCCTTCCTAAACTTGGATTACGTAAACCCTAAGAGAGGAGGCACGCGTATTGCCTTAATACATTTCCGGCTAGATACCAAGCAGTGTGCTTTGGAATTGGGATCGCAAGATGTTAGCGGTTTGACGACGATCCCTCGTCGATGACAAGGGTAACAGAATTAACGAGACTGAATTGAACGAGATCAAATCGTTTTTTTTTTTATGATGTTATTGAGCAATTAATTTGACAAAAATTCAATTCCGAGCGGTGATTATGTGTTTCACGATCGAGTAATTACTTTCGGTCGAATTCCTAACTCTGACTATTTGTTTAATGATATTCGAGTAGCTTGATGTATAGCTGATCGAACATTCTGTCACGGAGTTAATTTGTAGTTATGAGGCAATTGCATCTTGTATCGAATTGCAATCGATTTGTATCGCAGGTTGTGGAATTGCATTTAGAAGTTTTATTATTATAGGATTGATTGTTAAGCGACAGAGTCTGTAATTCATTTTAGCTTTCAATTTATTAGAATTTATAGCTTCGATTATTTATTTAATGGTGTTCGAATACCTTGATGCACAACAGATCGACTATTCCGTCGCAGAGTTAATTTGTCATTGGGAGCTAATTATATGTTATATCGAAATACAATCGATTCGTACTTGATATAAATGCGGAATGGGGTTTAGAAGTTCTATTAGGGGGTTGATTATTAACCCCTTGTCGTGCCATTTCTTTTGTGATTAAATGTGCAATGATTCTGAATTAATTAGTAAAATTACAATCTCACCCCTAATTTCGGATATAGTAAATGAATTAACGTAATATTGAATAGCGTAGAATTTATTTTATTTTGTCAGGACACTGATATTTGTAACCAAATAATTTTTAGAGCACTTCAGAATTGACTATTCCATTTATCGCGTCACGAGTAGCACTCGTTGTTGTGCGGCAAGGGACTAAGGGAAAGAAGAATAATTTATTTGAGAATTAAAAATAGTGTTTACAGAATTTTTTGTATTTTATTATTCTCGATGTAATATTTGAGTATGCTTTCACCACTTAAAATGGACATGGGCGGTACCATTTCGAGTGATTCCGAGAGGTTCAAACAAACATATGTTTGTTCTCCGACTAGCCTGATCCTCTTGTAGGGTTCCCATTAATGGTAATCGAACAGGCTTAACGTATGTATACTACATCTACGATTTAGTGGGCATCACTCGGGGAAGATAAAGCGTATAACAAGGTCCATGTTTTGTTCAATTGTGTTATTCATGATCTCCACTGATTATACATCTCGAAACGAAACTATTTACAGTTACGTATCTCGATTTTCTTTGAACTAAATTTCAATGTGCCCTAATGTAGACGTTTCTCATTTATTCTATAAATTTCTTATTACATCTGTAATTATAATTTTCTTCTGTGTTCATAATTATTACTATTCGTCGTAAAAATATATATATACACTTTAACCCCTTGCACTATTTCCACGAGTCTGACTCGTGATGAAAATTTTAGGCCAAACTTGACTATCACGAGTCTGACTCGTGGTATTAATCTCGGGCAACGTATTAATATCTCGAATAAAATCGTATGTCCCCGTGCAGGATTATTAAATTTAGACTTTGTTTCAACTCCATTTGAGTTTCACAGAAGTTCCATTGCGTGAAGTAAATGCTAATACGGTAATCTTTGTCAATCGTGAGATATCGTATATCGGGCGTTCGGTTTAGACATGGATTCTTGCGAGTTTACCAATAATGCAAGGGGTTAATTGCTGATAAGTTCCTTAATTTTCATATCTATCAGGTTTAATTCATTTAAGATAATGAGCAGATTCATATTAATCTACAAACCATGAAAGTTTCATAAATTATGAAAATAAACCGTATTTTGATAAGTAGTATGTTTAGAAATATTGAAAAGGTGTGTACATTTTTTTGAGACACACTGTGTTAATGTAAATATCAAAACTGTGTTGTTAGTCATTTCTTCACAACCATATTGGCGAAGGTGAACGTACGGTAAGCTCGATGAATGGCCCATGAACGAGGAGCCCCATACAAAATGCCAAAGTGTACGTTCCTGTTTGTCTTACCTATGACAGGGACATTCTACTTGGACCCCCTAAAGCGCTTGCGAGAGTTTCAATAGGCAGTAGGCTTTCAGCTTCCCATCGATTCACGTCAATATTGAATATATTCTATGGAGAAGGATTGTATAGAGGATAAATAAAGTTGAGATTGACAGAAGTGAAAGCAGCTCGATAAATAATACTCAAAAATAAATTTTTAGCTGGATGTGTAGTTTCAGGTGATAATGAACCATTGAAGTTTTAATGTATTAATACTAGAACTACCGGCGTCAAATCCAACATATTTTCATAAATTAAATAAATACTTTCGAAAAGGAGGAATCAGGCGGCGGAAAATTTGATCGATTGGGTGATTTATGTTTATTGATATAGACGTAGAAGACTTATTCTATGACTCTTATATAAACATCGAGAATTTTTTGAAAAAATTCTGTACCAGTCATTTTGACTGGTTTGGTAGTTCTAGTGTTAAGTCAGTAATCTGAAAACTATTTTAGTCATAAAACTCACCCCTCATTTTCTACCTTAATTCATCCTGCAAAATTTTCCTCATCAAGGACACCATAATCTTTGACATCTTCTAACAAACAAATATCGAATCAAGAGAAAGAAGTCATAAGACATCTTTGATGACACAAAAATGTAGGTTAAACCTTAAGAACCATATGGATCATTTCCAAAATGAAAGTCACATTTAGCGCCGGTCCCGCCATAATGCGGCATTTTTATTTTTTTTAATATGGATATTCCTACACCTTACAGATCAAAAGATGATCACCCTCAGAGATTTTCGATATGAAGAACTATAACCATGCTAGAATTTTCGATCAGGGAAAAAAAATTTTGCAAAAGTGTATAAAGTATTAACTATTTTCTTCAGCTACTTATTGTTCAGAGACGAGCAAATGTAGCCGGAGCTTAATGTGTTAAAATGGCAAAAGATTTCCTATAAGTCCCCACGAACTTTAATCGAAATTCTGTGTCGCCTTTGAAAGGTTTTCTCTGTTAACAGCATGTTCTCTGATAATAATTGGAATTGCTGTGGATGAAATGTGCCAGGACTTCATTTGAATTACTTTCGTCGAACAGTATTGTCGAGGCAGGCAGGAAAGACAAGTAAGGGCGTAGTCGAGACGTGGTTTCCTCGGTTATTACGCTATTTAACTAGTGCATGTAATTATCTTCGCGCATTGTGCATTTATGTCAGTCTAGCTTCAGTATATATGCGGCTTCTCATTGTAACTGCTCTCCGGCGAATTATTCTGTGCAGCCAGAAGACAGCGATAGTTCACTTAATTCTACCTGGAAGCCGCGTATGGGACAGAGAATTTCCATCTATATAGAATGTTGAGTTACCTCAAACTTTCGATTACCCATGTGAACATGGAGGAAGATACTGATATATGCCTGTTAAGAAAGTACAATTTGAAGTGTCATCGTGATCGGATTAATTTTATTGTTGTCGTACAATCGTTCGTCGTGGTTGCAAACTTAAAGTCTTCTTCGTTTCCACGTAAATCCTGCTTTAATTGGATCAAGATTGCCGCTTATCTGCCCACGGAGACAAATGTCTCGTTTAACTACCGTTTTAAAACTAATTTCACTGATTTATACGTCAATTCTAGAATTATCTTCGCACCGGCTCGTCAGGCGAAGCTCTATCGCGATGAGTTTTAACCGGAGATAGATACCCATTTTTTAAAAGTTACCGAGGATTTTTACATTCTTCTCTGACATTTTCGTATTTATTAAGTAGTAGGGAAAATACAAGTGATATGGAAAATATGATTTTTGATGCTTGCTAAAAAGATTTCAACGTGTTGGAGATTTATTTATTGAACTTTATCATGAAATATAACGCTTTGAATTGTTTCACCTATTTCTTTCTTAAACGTCTACTAAATTCTATCTCTGTTTTAAAAAAATATCACTTATGCTGTTATTCAACTTCGAATTTCTCCTTTATCACGTTAAACACCACCGATATTTCACTTGTGTCGTCATTTTCATTGAAGTAAAACTTTTCCTATTAAAATTCCATCTTTGCAAAGCAGAAATCTTCAAAACAGATGTAGATATCAAATCAGCGAGGCTTTATCTCTTCGATATCAATGTTTAAATATATTAATGCGTAAGAAAATTAATAAATATCGCAGTTTTAATGTCACACGAAATTTTATTGAATTGAACAGCTTCGGTCACCGGTGACCCCATGGTATTTAACGTGTTAATCCCACATAGAGGGAAGAGAAGTTAAAATATAATATTTCGCTAAACATTAATCGTTATCCCATCTCTTTTCCACGCTCGAAAAGCTCACATCGAATTTACCACAATGTTTCCGGACCATCCTTTAATTACACTCCGTCACTTGTAATTTGCAACAGTGGTCACGGTCTTCGACCACCATGGTTCTCTACGTAGGAACACTCCAAATAGAATATTCGACATGCAAATTCATTCAGAATGTGATTTCTTTTCTCGCTTCACATACGGTTGCGGCTTTTGCAATTTCTCTCATACGCGCATCGGTAAGCCGCTTCAGTTGACCTGAAAAAAAAGGAGCGAAGAATCTCGTTCAATTTGTATGGAAATACCTGGTTGAGAAGTCGTTTTTTTACGTCCTTCCGTCGTACAGCTTCAAATTTGATACGTTCAAATGGCAACGACGAAGGAACAACATCCGAAATGGCATTGAAACTGAATTCGTTGACGTGCCATTTTTTGCCAAATTGCACGAAGGTGGTGGCGAAATGGTGCACATAAAGGTGTTGTAATTGTACGTGAATTTAAGAGATCGAGGCCGAGGAAAAACCGTCCGTCTACGGTGCAAAAATTGTGAAAGGGAAATAATTGCGGACAAAAGTCCAGTCTTTTGCAATGGTAACGAGAAAGTCGACCATAAAAAAAAGTAATCGTTTCTCGATATTGTCGAGGATTTTTACAGTAACGTGCGTCGAAATGTATTTTCGGATTGGAAAAAATTCGTGCAACATTTCCCGCTACCATTTTACGTGGAAATTTGTTAGGTAACGTGCAAGCCCGGCGTGGAGGCAAAACGGTTTTTCTATTTTACAGAATTACGACAGGTTCGCGGCTGGTCTTTTTACGAGCGATTTCACGACGGGAGCGAAAGGGTGACTTTAATCTCTTTGATAGACGGTGAAAATGGACCTTTAATCTCTCCCAAGCGAGCGACCGATCTCTCGTATAGGGCAAACAATGTATCGTTACGATGTTTTTTTCTCCGATCAAACTCTAAGATTAACTTCCACTTTAGCTTGAAAAACCGAAGAACAGCGTACTCATTCTGTGGGACTTTGGTGGTTGAGACGCTTGTGCGGTAGCTCCTTAATACTTTAGTGCTGTAATAAAGCTTGCTGTTTTACATTTTTCTTTTCAATTACTTTGGAAGCTTTACTTACGGTATTTTCCAAGCTAGACATCGAATTTCAAAGAAATTGAATAAGTATTTATCGACATTCTTTTACTTCAATTCAAGAAGTCATTGCAACGGTTGCACTTGTATTAAATATTTTTGTCTCGATACTATTAGCGTTAAATAGTTAATTATCTTGGTAGTCCTGGCATTAAATGCTTAACTACTTTTGTAGTTATAGCCTTAAATAGCTAACTGTATTGATAGTTATAGCGTTCAATAGCTAACTACCTTGGTAGTCATGTCATTAAATAGTTAACTACCTTGGTACTTCTACCATCAAATAGCTAATTGTCTTGGCAACCGTAGAATTAAATAGTTAACTATATTGGTACTTGTAGCGTTCACTAGCTAACTATCTTGATTGTCCTATCATTAAATAGTTAGTTACCTTGGTACTTCTACCGTCAAATGGCTAATTGTCTTGGAAACCGTAGAGTTAAATAGCTAACTATATTGATAGTTGTAACGTTCAGTAGCGAACTACCTTGATAGTCACGTCATTAAATAGTCAACTACCTTGGTAGATACTTCTACCGTCCAATAGCTAATTGTCTTGGCAACCGTAGAGTTAAATAGCTAACTATATTGATAGTTGTAACGTTCAGTAGCGAACTACCTTGATAGTCACGTCATTAAATAGTCCACTACCTTGGTAGATACTTCTACCGTCCAATAGCTAATTGTCTTGGCAACCGTAGAGTTAAATAGTTAACTATATTTGTAGTTGTCACGTTCAGTAGCTAACTATCTTGATAGTCCTATCATTAAATAGTTAGCTACCTTGGTACTTCTACCGTCAAATAGCTAATTTTCTTGGTAACCGTAACGTTAAATAGCTAAGTATCCTAGTAGCATCAGCCTTAAATAGTTAATAGTCTTAATACTCCTAAGATTAAATAGTTAACAGCCTTGGTAGTATTAAATAGTTAACTATCTTGATAGCCTTAGCGTTAAATATCTATTGAAAATAGCTAACTATATACAAACAATTCGTTTCCTTAACTTTTTCACTGCCTTGGAAAGATAAAGAATATCACCACCAAGTATATATCAATAAAAGTATATTTATCGGAAAACATTTAAAATAAACGAAGTCATCTTTAAACCACATCGATGAAGCGACACTTTTCCCAACGTCTTACTAACGTTCCGTTTTTCCTGTGCTATTTCCTTTTGCAGGGGGATAATCCACTTTCCCCGTACATTTTTCAACGAGACTAAGCTTCAGGCTTAGCTCTCTGAGCGCGATGAAAAGATCGTGGAACTTTAAGGTAACGAGATTTCGACTCTTTCTCCATATGTGTACGTGTAAGATAATAAACAAAAGCAGATTCGATGATGCAACGTATCCGAGCATATTTCCACCCTTAACAAAATATTAGCGAATAAAAAGTGAGATATATTGTGTATCCTTAAAAATAGTAAATATAACTGTCTGGAGTCAAATCCGGGAGAAAATGGTATTTCGAAATTAAACGAAAAGAGAACACAAGTTATTGAGCCACGTATCGAAGCAGCTGTTCGAAGGGATAGCCACGATTTTTCGCACCGAGAGAAAATTACACTTGAACCAGATGCGCTTCGAGGAGAAGGTTTAACTTTGAGAGAGGATTGGAACGTGTATGGGGCATCAATTTTTTTTCTACCCTTGGTAATCGTTGATCTGATAGTTTGAATCTCTTCTTTTAACCCTTGAACATTTAGCTGGATACATTTTCATGGTTTAACTGCTCGATGAAAAATAGACGGTTTGGATTTTATCGCTGGATTTCCTTCGTGGTGTTAACCGACGATCTTTCAGGATTTATGGGGAAATAGCAATTACTCAGGGCAAGAATAGTAATTGAGCTTTTAAATCATGAGAATCGATGTAATTGCTGGACTTGTATGTCAGTTAGGATTTACGTGTACAAATTCATGATACATTTCAATTTTTGGATGACATACTTCTACTCGATTTCTCGTTTTTCTTTAATCGGATTTTTAGATGTTGCAGAAAAATATGTTTTTATAACGATGTATTTTTTATATTTTCAATACTAAAACTACCGGGGTGGTCAAAATGACTAGTTTTCAATATTTTGAAAAATCCCGCAAATTAACGGAGCAGACATACAGTAGACTTTTCTCTACTATCTTGTAAAAGATAAGTTACTCGATTGGTTGTATATTTGACCTCTTGATTCCTCTATTTTTAAAGTATTTGTTTAGTATACTTAAATAGAATGGATGTGACGTTTGAAATATTAATGTTAGTAAAATTAAATTAGAAAATTAAAATAATCTGTAAAATTAGGTTTGTATAATCTTTTAATGTTAGGATCACTGATCTCCCGATAGATGTTCAGAGATATTGTTAGTCTTGATGCCATTATAATTTATATAGTGGAACGTTAAGAGTAGAATTCTTTATGCAACAAAGGATATAAATTGTATCTTTCTCAGATTTCTCGTTTTCCTAAAAACGGATAGTTTGGCGATCTAATTGTCATGATATTGTGCACGATATTCTTTGCAAATTATTTACGACGTCCATTTAGCCAGGAATTGTCTGCTTTCCGAGCATCCTAATGATCTTTCTTGCTTCTCTTTACAATGAGGATCGTGCAAGTTGATTTAATACTTTCCGGAAAATTCACAGAATAAAATTGTTGAGAAAAGGATCTCTCGGTATTTCAAGAAATACGATTACGGACGGCGAGAAATCACTATAATAACAAGAATATGAGGCTCGTCGGAATTTATGGTAAGGTAAAATAATATTTTGATTGTCCGGGCTTTTTCTCTATTGTACGGAGTCTCTTAAGTGTGTACATAGAAATTTCCTGCAATTTTACCTAATCCTGTATAATGTTTGGCTAACATTATTTTATGTTTATGGGAACTTTCAGCGCGAAATTGCTTCGTTAAAAGCTGCCTTTTTCATCGTGGATTTTTCGTCGCGTAACAAGCGAAACTATTATTTCTGACGAGATTGCATTACATTCTGCAACAAATGGACGTACTCGCGCTAAAAACCTTCACGTAGAACAATCAACGATTCCGATTGAGTATTAACCCAATTAATTTCTTCAACGCTGCATTTATCAAGATAAATCGAAACTATATGTAAATACTAATTCCTCAACCCCTTAGCCTACAAGGTGTGACACTTGTGAGGCGGTAAATAGAATAGGAAATTTTGAAGTCTTCCAAAAACTATTGACTTGAAAATATCAATCAGCCAGGTTAAATTATTTCTATACTTCAGCTATACTTTCAGTTATACGAAATATCAGAAATCAGTGAGAACTTTTCATTTCAGCAGTTCATTTTGAGTTCTTATCAACGCAGTCACAAAAGAAATCGTAGGGCAAGGGTCTAAAAATCTCTCAAACTTCGAATTCCTAGAATATTACATATAGGTATATAAAATTTGCTACGTTCTCCCTGCAAATTTAAATTATAAAATACATTAATTTTCTACGCTATTTCATACTTTTCTCCCCTAATATTTATTTAGTACATCTAAATATTAATTAGAGCCTTCACAACCATCGTTAAAAGCTCAGTACCATTTTTCCAAATTTGTTAGATTCCAAAATGAATGTTCATGTGAAAGGAGAATGCTTTATAAATTTGTAGACGTAATGTTCGGTCTTAAAAGGGATTCAGCATAAATCAACGCGATTACAAATTAGTTTCGTGTTGTGTGGGCTACATATCTCTGACTTTCCAAACACGTGTTAATTAAGTGACATCCGGGTTGTAATTTAACGCGATGCTTTCCCGCACTTTTTTTTTCCTCGGTGCGCCGGTGCGTGTATAAAGTGTACACGCTTTCAGCATTGTCTCCCGTGGTATAATTTAATCTAATCTCGCGCGAAACGAATATGTACACTGTCGTGGAAAATTGTATTCAGAGGCTGCGACCTAAATGTCGCCTCTTTAGTCCCGTCCAATTTACGAACTTCCGAAAGCACCGAAATTTCTTTCATAAAGGGAAAACTCGACCTACGCAAAACTTTCTCGTATAAATCGGAATTGTCTTAACGATAATCATGAATGTAGCATCATTATCATTTATACCAATAGTAACTGCCGCTCGAGATGCTAAATTATTTGTTCTACTCATTAGCCGTTTTGGTTTGTTGAAATTTTTTCATATTGGTTTGAAATTACGGTACGGTAAAGATTGATAGTCGTGATATTATGGTGAATAAGAAAGAAAATGCTCGGATTTGATATTAGTGGACTGATTGATATTAAATATTCCATCACCTTTGAGATATTTGTCATACGTGATATGCATTATAGCCTCGACTGTTCGAATCACCTGAAACAGTAGATCCAAATTAAAGTAATTGCATCATGGGGCTATTGTGGGCGAGAAGGTGAAAGGTCGGACTCACAGTCAGTGGTTCCGAGTTCAGATTCCACCATCACCTTTGGGAACATTTCTTACGTGATATTTATACTATAGCTTTGGTTCGGAATCCGCCGAAAACAGTAGGTCCAAAGTAAAGTAATTGCATCATGGGGTTATTGTGAGCGAGAAGGTGAAAGGTCGGACTCACAGTCAGTGGTTCCGAGTTCAGATTCCACCATCACCTTTGGGAACATTTCTTACGTGATATTTATACTATAGCTTTGATTCGGTATCCGCCGAAAACAGTAGGTCCAAAGTAAAATAATTGCATCATGGGGTTATTGTGAGCGAGAAGGTGAAAGTTTGGACTCACAGTAAATAAGTCCGAGTTCAGATTCCATCATCACCTCTGAGAATATTTTCTTATGTGATATATTATAGTCTCGGTGATTTGGACCACCTAAAAGAGTAGGTGCAAAGTAAAATAACTGCATCACGAGATTATTTTGGGGGCGAGAAGGTGAAAGGTCGGTCTGAAAGTCAGAGGTTTCGAGTTCAAATTCCACCATCACCTCTGGGAATATTTTCCTACGTGATATTTATATTATAGCCTCGTTGATTCCGAACCCATCGAAAACAATTCAAATCTTTCCTTATTACCTCTTTGTCTACGTTGTTAATAAATAAATAATTGCTTATAAAACGTATACAAATTTCTCCTAATTAGGTCGTTAATCTTATCACTGCTGAACATCTTATTCGACTGAGAATCCATGTTAGAATGGTTGCAACTCGATATTTGTATCAGAAAATCTTGTTTTCCGGTTTGCGGAGAAAAGATAATGGTACACACACGAGACGCATACGTGGAAGTTCTCTCCGAGTGTTCAGATATTGATATCGATACAGGAAACCCAGTTTCATCGGACGTCCGTCGATGAAAAATATTTTCCGTTCTCTGGGAAGGAGATGAGTATTAGTTTTTTACAAGCAGCGTATGTGGATGGCTGCTTTACACGTGACAGCTTTCGCAAAACGTAAGAATGAACATTCACTGTGATTCCCATGGAAAAATCGTGCCGAACACCCTTGAGACAGTCGGGGAATATCAACGTGGATCGTGTTGAGAAGTTACGAGGGATATTTTTCTTCGGCTTTACACGAGGCAACTTTACTTCCCGGAGATACCTTCCTAGCTTATTTCCGCCTGTTTGTTAAAATTTCCGTATTGCAGCTGCTCGCATGTTTGTAGCTGCATTTACATGCTTTATCATGAACATGGAGAGTTGAATTTAACACGGTGTCTACACAACTATGTTGCTAGAAGTTTCTGTAGAACCACCGTTAGCTTTTAAATTAATTCTCGTTCTTTATTCAGATTATTTTAATAATTTATAGCAATTGTAAATAAACTTGTTGATAAAGAAGAATTAAAATAACATCTTCCAATTGAATAAATACCGAGAGTCAATTTTACAAAAATATATTAGGGGTACCGAAATGTAATCAAAATTGGAGAAAGAAAAACGTAACTGGAAACGTTTTTCAACAAAAAGCGAAGGACTTTTTTAAAAAGGGAATCGAACAACTACCTTTACGCTGGCAAAAAGTGTTAGAAAATTATGGAAATTGTTTTGTTGATTAGTATTTAACATTTCTTTAATAAAGAAAGGTTTTTCGCCAGCAAAAAAATTTTGGTTACTTTTCGGTACCCCTAATATATGGACCGTTTATTTTGAAAGTGGTGTAAGTCCATTTGCAGCCTGTAAATATACATAATTTTAGTTAAATTCGCCTAAAAGAAATTTGTATAATCAAATTAGATATTGATAAATCGATAGAAACATTGTCAGATTCGCCATAATTAACCAATATTTTTTAATTGAAAGATATGCTTTAAGTATCTCGAAACAAGAGAAAATGGACTTACACCACTTTCAAAATAAACGGTCCATATATCCATAGATATTTGATGGGATAACATAGTATTACAATATGCATTTTTTTTTAATAACCCTTTTCCAGAATACTCGCTATAAGCTGCACTTCATTGACCCAGTTTACTGAAATATTCAACCGAAGGTACCACACGTAAAATGACAATAATATAGAAATTTGTAACGCTTTTCGTTAGCCAATTAGTGTTGCAATTTACCACTTGCTACTTCAATTTAAATCCTCAGCTTCCTCTCTGCCTAAATTATCATAGTTGCACATACACGTACGTATTAATACGCTACTTTCTGTTCCTTCCTGTCATAAATATTTATCTAATTTATACAGTAACGCATTGTTCTTGGTAAGCCAAGGATTTTGGTGCACATACTATATAATATATTGCGCGAGATCTCTTTACTTCTTACCGACAAGCTCGCTGAGATGAAAATCTTAAAATCGTAGATTTTCTATGGCACGATGATAAAGTACAGAAATGGTGATACTTCATGCACGGAAAGTAAAGAAAAAGAGTAAACTCTTCTTCACAATATCCTGCAAGATAGCGTGTTGTAAAGGAACGTCAATTCCTTTTCTTTACATTAGAAATCCATCAACCTATTGCATTCTTTCGAACTTCGGAATGTCATTGTAACAATGTACCAAGAATCTTTGCATTCGAGAAGAAAAACAGGAGTGCAAGTAGCTTCTATCGAATCCTTTAAGAATGTTCAATGGCACGAGAAGTTTATTGGGTAGCAGAGCTTTTCCTGTTTGACTTTAAATACGAGAGTATACCGTATTTAAACGCCGACGAGCCAAATACTTAGGATAACATTCAGATTCTACGATTTCCTGGATTCTCGAGAAGTCCAGTTCCCTTTGAGAAGAATCGATACGAAGTCGAAAAGGTTGTATGTCGGGCTCTGACTCCATCCTGAAGTGGTTTCTCTCATGGAGTAGAGGAAATTGCTTTCGAACTTTTCTTACCGCCGTGCATCCCTCGAGGAATCACTGTATCGTCTGTCTGTTATTTCTTTGGATAATCGAATGCTACTTTTTGCATTTGTTTAACCGATGTCTCTTTGATTAACACGTAAAGGTATCGTTACTTTGGATCCTCAATTTCTGTTGAAACAAAAGGGAAGACGAAGGTTGGGGTTGACTGTCAGGATAGACAGTGATAAACGATACTGAATTTTGACGTAGAATTACATAAAACAGAAGATAGGAAGGTTTTCGTATTTTGTATCGAATCGTTACGAGAAGGGATAAGACAACTCTCGGGGAGACTTAATTTTAACCCTTAAATTCGTGGAGATGCATTTCTGCAACATACTAATTTTATGAGAATACAAAAAAATCTGAACGGATTACGGTTTCTGAACGAACTTTGTCATAGACTATAGTATACTTTGTAAATTTTTGACAGGTGCAGTGGCACCACCTTTCAAATGTTTTAATTATTTGTCAGTTTTAGCGGGTTTTCATCGGCGCGGAAAATAGTGATATTGGAATAACTTTCCTCGGTCTTTGTTATAATAGAGAAAATAACTGTTTTTATAACTATCATAATAAATAGAACTATAATTAAGTACTAAAATATTTTTTTATTCTATTTACATGAGTCAATAATTCCCCATACATCTGGTTACCTAGGAACGCGCAGTATTGCATAAATGCAAGAAAGGATTTTCAGGTAATTTAGAAGCTGAATTCTTTCAAAAGAATTTTTTTAATATTTTTCCTATAATCTAAACTATATATGGATATTAAAAACATTTTTTCTGATTAAAAAAAATATCGCGCATTTAAGGGTTAAGTTGATAATACTTCATACCTAAATTATTGAAGTGCTACATTTTCCCTACAGTTTTTTTACCTAACTCAGTTAAAAATCTTGACTTGAATTTTAATTTATTAAATGATTTATAACGAAATTAATCATTTGAAGTAAAGGCGCCAACTAGTCGATGTTTTATTTAATCACGATGAATTCACCTTCTTTGACTGTTATTTACCTGAAGTTAAAAAGACTTTGTAAATCCGCGAGAAGAAGTCTTAAGTAATGAAAAAGTTTTTAAGCACCTAATAAATCTCAGAAGCGTTAGATTTCTCCTCGAGTATCGTGAGAAGAAGCTACGATCTATCTTTATCATCAGACAGCTGTATCTTGATACTTGAAACGTCGCTCGTTGTGAAATGAATTCGGTCGAAAAAATACACATTTCTTCATTGCTCATGCAGGAACGAAGGGTATGATAAATGGACGATCATTTCTTGCATCGACGTTTCGTATAATTTCAGGTAAACTGTAACCTTCCACCATTCGTGAGGGATTTACGAGTATTTTTATCGTGCAAAGAGAAAAAAAGAGATAGAGGATAGAAATAGGTATGGGATGCAGTTATATCTTGATGCACATTTAATGTCGGCAACTTTTTTCAGAATGCCATGATTAAACAAATTTACATATTTTATCACTACTAACATTAGTTAATCCCTTGCGGTGTAATAACGAGTGACACTGATGATGCGGAAAAATGGGTAGAAAATTTTCGAATTTTGCTAAATCTATGAAATTGAAAATAAAAGTGACACGATAAAATTATTTCTTTTCTATTAATATTACGTTAACCCTTTGTCGTGCCATTTCTTTTGTGATTAAATGTGCAATGACTCTGAATTAATTACTAAAATAACAATCTAACCCCTAATTTCGGATATAGTAAATGACTTAACGTAATATTGAATAGCGTAGAATTTATTTTATTTTATTAGGACCCACTGATATTTGCAATCAAATAATTTTTAGAGCATTTCAAAATTGACTATTCATTTGTTATTGTACGGCAAGGGATTAAATACGATATATCAAGAATCACTGATCAATTTTTACTTTACCAATATAATTCTGAATTATTACAGAGGCAGTCACAAAAGAAATTGTATACCAAGGTATTAATACAGACAACTAATTTCTGAACTTTCTAACGCTATTAATCTTTTATTTTTCTACGATTATTTTGCTAAATATCAACCATTACATCTTTCAATTTGTCTCTCCGCTACTCCTTTGTTTTTCAGATATTTATTAATTATATTTAAATATAGTGAATTATCCTCAGTAGTTCTAGCGTCAAGAATTGTATTTTAAATTACGTTAATGCAGCATGAAACAAGTGGGTTTTGCAAGTGTTACACTTGCTTAGATCACTTTCATCGCATGTGTACATATAGAGGAGCAGTTTATTGTAATCCTCGTCACTTCTGTGAATATGTGCTCAACGTGGCATGCGTGTAAATGTTTGTACATGTTTGTGGTGCTCTCGTTAAATTTTTCATATTCACGTTCCACGCTTCTATGTACGGTTTTATGCATCGTCGCGTGTCTTTTCATGAAACGGCTATAAATGCGGCCTGTTTCGTGGTAAGCATACGAATATATATTTATAAATCTTCAGAGAAGAAAAATAATTAACGCTAAATGAGAATTATTTTTTTGTCGTATTTCAAGCGGAGAAAAAATTATTTTCTAGTGTCTTCTTTGTTAAATGGGAGTTTGGTGGAACGTTGAAAACTTATTCGTCGTTTTTATTTAAGTATAAAGTGCTATTCGTATGGAAGAGATGGTAGAAGCGTTGTTGAGCTTTAGATTCGCTCACATTCAAATAAAACATGATGCTGCGAATTCTTTATTCATGCGGAATACTACTTTGCTTCGTTATGGATTTCTTGGTGCAATAGTCAACGAGGAATAATTATTCGAGAATTTTTTGGACTATTCTTAACGAGGTCCATTTTTTGCAATTTATATCTCGATAATTACGAAATGGTGTAGCTGTTACTTAACTTTTAACGTTGTGAGTATTCATTGCATTATGTTGATTACTAGACGACGTTATACAGGTTTTTATTTTAAAAATGTAGGAGACTGGAAATCGGGGCAAAAACAGGCAAATATTTTGAAAGCTTTAAAAAAACGGTTATTCAAATACATGCAACATATATTAGCATAACAGGCCACTCGCAGCAGTGTGGACATTATGATATATATTCAGCTTAAAATATAGTATTACGCTTTGCAAATATATTATATAATATCAGCGAATATTTGTGATATATTAATTAATCACTTAAGAGCGGTCAAAACAACATTTCTATTTTATATCGTGGCGCTCAATACGTTAAAAAAATATATTAATTTTTCAGAATTCTAAATATTGATTTCCAAACCAATTTTCCCCAAATAGTATGTACAATTTTCTCACTGCACTATTATTTCCATTTTCCCTAATAACAAAGAATACACAAAATACTCAGCAAGGGTCACAGCATCTAATTTAAAAAAACTCGTAAAATGCAACATAACAAAAGTTAGTCTTTCTAAATTCTTTGCTTAAAGAAATAAAACATTTCTACTCCCGCTAACAATAAATGTTTGATGTTTTAGCTCTCAAGACCAAAATGTTCCACCAGACGGCAGTCTTTACCTTCTCCAGTTCCAAGTTGACTGTCGTCTCTGTGAAAGAATGCCACGAGAGCTACGAGATTCAAAATAATTACTATTTACTAGAAAGCAACTCGAGCGACGTTATTGAGGTAAAATTTCCTCCTTCATAGTATGTACATGTTATGTCACCAGCCGTAAAAGTGGTCCGTGGTATTAAGAAGTTTATGGTGCACCGGGGGCTCCCGTTATCAACAGTTTCTAGGGAAATTGGTCCGTAATTGTATCTGATCTTTTACTCGCTTAATAGTAGCCAAGAAAACGTTGCACTTTGCATACTACGTTGCATCGGTAGAACTTAATTACGACTTGTAATTGGGTACGTTTTCATTATGGTACCAATACCGAGAACGCCTTTAATTCGCTTCGCACGATTTGGCAGCATGCACCTATTATCAGGATAAACTAATTTGCTTCTGTCTTCTTACTCTGTACGATTATTTTGTTTGCCTCATATTTGTCAAATTATGGGAAGTAATTATGTATACCATAATTACTGTATGACTCGTTAAATCTTTGCAGTTCCAATTATTTTGTTAATTTTGTCGTGAGCGAAATAAAATAAACCCCTTGTAACCCAGATCATAAATTCTGAAATAAATAAAAACCGAACTATCAGAACTAATTTGCAGTAATATACTAATTAGCGGCATCTCTGCGTAAGGTGGTGTATTATTTCGATAGTATGGTATGTAGCAGTGATGATACAATGAGTTAAAAGGGAATAAATATGGTCCGTATGGCATTTGTAGGATCTTTTTTAGTTTGTTACAGAAATGTCACAAGGGGCAACAAGGGGTTAATTTTACAACATTTTCTATCATTAGTTATTCAGTTTCTTTAATCATATCAATAACTACAGACACTGGCGGTTATTTTGGTGATATTACAAAATCATTATAAAATTGGAAAAAGTTATTAAATTGTCAGAAAGTAAAATCAAGTGGAAAGCTTTGTCGAGTACAGCTAGGACTGCAAAGGGTTAATATACTGGATGTTTTCTTTAATGAAACACACGACTCTTCACCTACTTGAACCTGAAAAAAAATATGCTCGTGCCTTATTGAAATTCAAAGTAGATTAATAATCAAGTGGAATCAATTCTCCAAAATTTCTGATAACTAAATATGTTTGTCAAAGTGCTTCGAACACTACAGAAAATTCTAAAGTGATTGATTGGAATACTTGTCAATGGTAGCTTGTCGCGACTGTTATTTGTGTATTTTATCTTTTCTACCCGGGAAAAACGAATTAGATCTGACCATATATAATAAGATCTGCCTCCCATATCTGGCCAGATCTTTAAATTGTCTCTATCTGACGAGATCTGATCAGATATATGTAATCAGATCTGACCAGATATAACCCAAAGAAAAAACATTATATGTAAATATTATATGTAAAGTCACTTAAAAATTCAATATGCATATTTACACCAAGATGCACGTAGCACTAACATGTAAATGAATAAAAAAAAAAAAAACTTTCTTAATTTTCCGTGGCAGGACTTGAACTCCAGTTTTTTTCTGCGCGAACCCTGAATGTTGTCACTGTGCCACAACAGCTCTTGAAGTTCTTTATAAGAAAGCCATCGATGTTTTTTGGTTATTGATAATAACTTGTATTTTTTGTACAGTATTATCGCGTTGTGCATACAAAAATATTTTTTAATCACAATTGTATAGAGAAAGTAAATCATATAATACCAGTTGAGTTACGAAACGAATTCTGTTTGATTAAATTAAAAGATATTAAATCGATGAATACTCTTATAAAAGTAGAAAATTATTTATGTCATGCTCCAAATAACTTCAACAAAATACTTTTATACTTTAAAAAATATGTAATAAATAAATTTCTCAGTAAATAAATGATAAGAATTTAAGAACTATTGTTATTTGAGCTTTTTATATCTATGCATGACTCTACATATAGAGTGTACATAATCAGATCTGATCGGATCTGATGCTGTTGACAGCCCAGATATGGTTATATCTGGCCAGACGTGATTAGATCTGATCATATCTGGTGAAGTTTTCAACCCAGATATAGTTATATCTGATCAGATCTGGCCAGATATAACTAGATCTGATCATATCTGGTGCAGTTTTCAGTCCAGATCTTGTTATATCTGATCAGATCTGACCAGATATAACTAGATCTGATTATATCTGGTGCAGTTTTCAGTCCAGATCTTGTTATATCTGATCAGATCTGACCAGATATAACTAGATCTGATTATATCTGGTGCAGTTTTCAGTCCAGATCTTGTTATATCTGATCAGATCTGACCAGATATAAATAGATCTGATTATATCTGAAGTGTCATATCAGACCAGATATAAATAGATCTGACTAGATATAATCAGATCTGAGCAGATATAATTATATCTGTTCAGATCTAATTCGTTTTTCCCGGGTACGTTCTCCGTGAAAGGAGAGTGGCTCTTAGCAGTCGCACGTAGATTCGATTTTATAAATAATGCAACGCGACAGACAACTTGGATGACTTCTCCCGAAGAGTGGATGAAGCTTCTCTGATGTTGCAATATTGATAAACACGAAGAAGCGAATGAAGTTTGTCGGGAAAAAATTGCAGATCGTACTCAGAAAATAAAACAGGTAAAAGGTATCAGAAATGAGAAAGATAATTCAAGTGGATAGTATCTTTCGCGCGAAAAATATCAGATGAGCTCCTTCGAATTGTTAAGTAATATGTTTATGTAAATATCGATAACGGTAAATCCTTAATCCCACGTTGGACCTTCTCATAGACCGACAGAATCGACATCTGTATTCATAACCTTTGCCGTTTCGCATTAAATGCATTGGGAGTCTAATGCAAATTTCAAGCGCATCTACGTGAAACAAATGTTAAGCCAGGATTAATCCATGGACATCGAATTCGCATCTAGAAATAGCCTAAATTTCCGATACTGATTTGCATACCTACGTGCGATTCAGTTGACAACGAGAATACAATTTTCTGATTATTTCTTTCGTTATTTTCACTTTCATGTGATTTAAGAACAATTTGTAACTTTAGAATATCACTATCTTTTTTAAAGCCTCTATACTCGTATCGACAAAAACCTATCATCGATCTCATGCTAATGGATTCCAAAGCAGATGCATTCATTTGCCAGAAGTTGGCCTTAAGCTTCATCAATCAATGTTTCCCCTATACTTAGAGAGTTTAGGAGACAATCCTTGGAGAAGGCGACCTGTTGAGGGGTTGAAGTCATGAGGAGGGCTTGTCTTTAGGATTCATCAGCTCGAAAAATCTAATGACTTAGCTAGATTGCTTTTAATGTATAAAATTACTACGTATTCGCGATCGAAGGATTTTGAACGAGATGCTCAGTTAAATTGTGCAAATAATTTAAAAACATTTATGATTAAATACTATAAAAGTCGATTATTTGAACGTCTGCAAATGTAACATATGTTAGTGCTGAGATAAATGTTTGGAAAGAATGTAGAAGCATGTTGGGCTGATTATAAAATTATGTTATTATAATTATATTAATATATTATTATTAATAATATGTTATAGCATCGTCCACCCCTTGCTGTATAATAATGAGTGACACTTGTGATGCGGTACGTTGGACAAGAAATGTTCAAGTTTTGCAAATCTTACCAAAGTGAAAATGTCAGTGAGACCTGACACGATTAAACTATTTTATAATATTAATATTACTTTAAATTATGCTATATAGCATGAACTACTGAGCAGTTCATATTTTATGAATAAAATTCTGAATTATTGCACAAATAGTTACAAAAGAAATCGTACTGCAAGGGGTTAATAGCAGATAATTAATCACAAAAGAAAATTAATTAAGAGCGACAATCTTTCTTAAAGAATGTCCTACAATTTACCCTAATTGTCAGTATAAAATTAAGAAAAACGCGTATAGTCACACGGTTAGAAATATTCATGTAATTATCTCTCATTGTAGCAGCTTTTTCATTTAATTTCTCAAACGACTTCAGATTCATTATTTTTAATCGTTTAGTTGAAAGCACAAGTTTCCACTTCATAATATTAATTGCACAGACGTGGAACCGCTAAGTAAAATTTAAATTCAGAAGATGTAGAATCGTCTGTAATACGCTGCTTCCATGAATTCTACCGTCATTCGAGTTCTGACTTATCCATATTCCTTTTTTCCACTAGTTGCGCTTGCCATTTTGAAATGAAATTCACGACTTCACCGGAAGATAACTGCATACAGTTGAACGAGACATGGAAGTCGATTTCTTTTGCAATGCCATCTTATAACTATCAAGTACGTCTCACATCTCGTGGGGACTCAATTTCTCTTTAAATTCATCGGACCTTGGATAGAATGCATTGTGCATTCAACTGCATTTCGTATAATTTCTCTTCGCGAAGTTTTCTCATTTTTCGAGATTCTTAGTTGTTAGGGAAACAAAAGGTAACCGTTGATACAACTTCTTCTTCTGCTTCGATGGTTTGCGAGTGACGTTTGTACTTTGTTAGGAACTTTTTCCTTGAAATTATAAAATCGTATTATTTAGATAACAATTTTATGGTAAGAGAGAAATGATATTAATCATTGAAGTATAGAATTGCTTACATTTTCGAAAATAGTTTAAGAAAAATAAAGAAATTGTAGCATTAAGAAATTTAGGAATTTTTAAAAGCAATGAGAACTACATATGTGCCTCGGTTATTTCTTGGCCGATCGTAATGAGATCTTCTCAACGTTTTCCTTAGACTCCAGGGTTTTGACCTACGTAAATGAAATATTAGGGGTACCGAAAAGTAATCAAAATTGGAGAAAGAAAAACGTAATTGGAAACGTTTATCAACAAAAAATCGAAGGACTTTTTTAAAAAGGGAATCGAACAACTACCTTTACGCTGGCGAAAAGTGTTAGAAAATTATGAAAATTGTTTTGTTGATTAGTATTTAAAATTTCTTTAATAAAGAAATGTTTTTCGCCAGCAAAAAATATTTTGATTACTTTTCGGTACCCCTAATAGTTCTGCAATGATGAGTTTCTGCATCAGGTTCTTGAGAACAAATAAGAGCCTGCAACATTGAAACAAATAATGATGGAAAATTTTCCTTTTTATCAAGTTAAATTATACTCTTTCCGGATTAAATCCACGTAAAGAACATCCTCTTATGATCACTAGAAGCCGACATACGAAAATTCAAAGTGAGGCCTGCAAGTGAGTCCACCCAAAAACCGGACACAATTGGCTTTAAAATTAAATATCTCGTTTGCTTCTTGGACGATAATAAAAAAAAACAAACTATAACATAAAAATACACAATTCAATTACCGTTTCGAAGAACCAATATTTTTCTGGTCAATTGTTCGCTCTCACAATGACAAGTCCTGCAGTTCTTATCTCCAAATCATTTCTCAGAATAACTTGAGATAATTTGCAAAAAGAACAATACACTTGCACTGATATTGTTGTAAATTGGACTAGATACAGGATTTGAATTGAATGTGTACTGAAATCAATACACCCCTTTTGATAGTTTACCCCAAGAAATATGCATTCGTTTCTATTAGAGGAATCCTATTTCTCGGTTCATGGATTCAGGATTGCTTGCAGCAATAAAATCGTAACCTTTAACTTGTTGCCGGGCCTTATGGGAGGAAAATAGGAGCGATGTCGTTTGTTTAACGCGTAATCGCGATGGTTAAATCGAGCACAGAGAGTAGATAGAGGAAGGAAACTTTATTATCACCAAAGGCTTTCGCATTATAGTACGTCGGGCAATCCAATTGGATGTCGTCGTTATCCTCTAATGGATTTTTCAGCGATCGAAAAATCTACTTCTTCCTTTATTCTCGACAATGCACTTCTGAAATATTTGCCTTTACTGAAAATTATTATTCTGTTAGGTTGTCGATTATATTCTATGAGATTTTTTCCCAAAATTAGGTGATGTACATTTAAAATTGTTGCTAAAATAAAGTACATTTTGATGGAATGTAAGTTCGGCGAGTATAAAATACATAGTACTCCATGTATTTGATAAATCGGTAGGACTGACATTGAAAAAGGAATTTCCAATAACTCGATAGCCTCCGTCCAATTTCTTAAAATTTAAGATGAGTCTTCTTAAGTGGTCGTTTATCTAGGCTTTGGTGTGCGACGATTGATAACTTAAAAAATTCTAAATTTATAGCGATTCTTAATTGTCGTTACTTTTTCAAAATCGCATATATCTTTGAATCTGCCAAACCACTTGCAAGATTAAGAGGGAAAAAGTTTATTTCTCATGTTCTGATAGTAAAATTTCTAGAAATTCGAAAATCTATCATCCATTCTTTCTTTCTAAGATTAAAAAGTTGAAAACCGTACAAGTTTCATTATATAACAACGTCAATACGAAAGTAACGAAAACATGAAATTATCCAAAGATATTGAAAATCAATCAAACGAGCTTCTTAAGGTAGTTGCTCCACGCAGGTACCGTCGCTAGATCGGGTTCATCCCCCCATAGAAATAAAATTAGTATTTTCTACGGAATGTATTAGGAAGTTGTTCCAAAATATAAAATATTTCATTTTAGAGTTTTTGATATTAAAATAAAACTAAAATCCAAAATTAATCATAATTCAACTTTAACAAAATTTTTAAATCTGCACTTTAATTATGCTACGTTATTGAAACACACATTGTGCTTATTCCGTATATGTACACACGTACACAACCATCCTTATTTGTGACGAGGACTTGGCACCTTCGCATTTTAGTTATCTGTTTAACCTGTACATATGTATATTGTCATATGGTATCTATAGTAATATCCCCTCCTCTACTAATAATTATGAAACAAAGACTTTATTTTTCCATATTTATGAAAAACTAACTGGTAACAGCATGTTTTTTTTTTCTAAATGATTCAGAATATATTATTCTATTACACTGTAGTTTTTCGTTTCAACGTTGTTTATTTTCGCCACAATAAAAATTAATATATATTACTTTCCCACGCTTTTCCAATGCAGTGTGTACAAAAGTATCATTTTTAATTGCAATTATTTAGCGTATAACGTGGTGAACGGTCATCAAATTTCACTATCATATGTATTACATATCTATTTATATATTAGTTCAAGTTTGAACAACTTCTTGTTTATTTCGAATCGTGAGACAACTACCTTAAATTCTTCAAACCAAAAATCCTCAACAGTCTTACAGCCCAGCCCATTGGTATTCAGTGTCGAAGATAAGAGTCTCTTTGTAATTCTAAAGATTTCGTTAAATATTATTTGAAGAACTATCAGGATAATAATAACGATGGTACTGACAGTGGATGTACCATCTAACGAGGCCGAGCTTGCATTTGGGTCATGCGGTTTCGAAGATGTCGGAATTTCTAAAGATTTTACGACCTCTTTGTCAAATTTGATTTCCGTAATATATTCGCATATGCTCTCACACAGAAACCTTCTCTCCCTTATCTTAAATTATTTCACCTTGCAATGCCAACGAACAATCCACGTCCTACGATATTTCTTCGATAATCAGAATACCGCTAAATCCAGATCCCTTTAGAAATTGTATCGAAACTTTTGTTTAATCAATTCAACCTGATTTTGAGGATATGCATCAGACCGTCGGATTTGCTCGATGGATTTTCTTCATTCTGATTTTACGGATATCTTACGATAGTAGTTTCCGTAATTCCGCGAGTTCGGCAGCGTTTCCGACGATTCGTGAATTGTATTATTCGCGAATGTAAATTGCGAAACATCTACGAGATCGTGCTACATTCACGAGATTAGGATTTAATCGAATGCATTGGATTGGTGCATCGGTAACCATAAAATTCGCGCATCCTAGGAAATGCGATCGAATCGATCTTGATAATTGCAATTCCAGGATCTTGGTTAATCGATCGAATTGTTTCATCATGATGCTTTCAATTGACAATTAATCGAGCGTAAACGTATAGAATGATTCACATGTTTTCTCTACGATTTCAATTAAAATAATAATTGACCGTGTTAATTGTAACGTTTCTTCGTCCTCTGTTTATTGGATTTCTGAAATTTCGTTCTGCGTATAACTGCAATAAAACGTGAGCTACATTTCCGACGATGTAATTTCGCGAAGGACTCAACAGCATCAGCATTCTCTTCATCGTCCTTTGGAATTAAGATGTCATTAACTGTACTCTGTGTCATTATTGCATTCTTCAGTAAAACTAGAACTTTACGCGTATAGAAATGTCAGCGAGTTTTTGCATTTTTGAGAGAATTATTCCACGGTGCTTTTATAAAATAGTATAAAGATCATTGAAAAGATACGTTGCAATATTTTCTGTTCGCTCGTAAACAGCACATCGACGAACGCAGTTTTCTTTTTCTCCCGGGAATTCTTAACGCGATGTATTGGAAATGTTCCAAGAGATTTTATCTCATGCTGGTTGAAAAGATGCAAATTTTTGTCATCAGAAAGTTTCCAGTTGATGAAGCTCAGTGTAATTAAATTTATACTGGTCTATTATGGCTTTTCTTCTGGCAATAAACATCTTGGAGGTTCCAAGGAAAGTTTGTGGACGGCGAGCCAATGGGAAAGTGTTTGTTGTTCGAGCTGATTCACGATTATCTTCTTCGTAAATTAAGAGAATACTCGTAAGCTTGGTAAAACGCTTTAATTGGGGAGCTGGAATTAACACGATTTTAAGACTTGCTTTCGATTGCGCTTTTCAATGTTGACTGAGCTAATTTTCCCTCTTCTCTTGGATCTCTCTTAATTAATGTAAGAACTGTAAGTATAGGAATGAAATTGTGCGATGATTCTTAAATGCTAGTCGAAAATCTGTTAAAAGTCTTTCACATAGATATTTCCTGCATGTTCTTATAAATTTTTTAATCAACGTGTGATGTGCCGACGATTAATCCTATGTATTTGAAACTGTCAAATAAATGCGTAATTATCGAAATTAATGCTTGGCTCAGAAATGACTGCAGGTTTGCACAAAATGTTACAATGAATGCTATGAGTGATCCAATTAAATTTTTATGAACGATCAATCCATTATATTTAACACTAGAACTACCGGCATCAAATCCAACATATTTTAATAAATTAAATAAATACTTTGTAAAAGGGGAAGTCAAGCGGCGGAAAATTTGATCGATTGAGTGATTTATGTTTATTGATATACACGTAGAATATTTATTCTATGACTCTTATGTAAACTTGGAGAATTTTTTGAAAAAATTGTGTACCAGGTCATTTTGACTGGTTTGGTAGTTCTAGTGTTAAAATTGTCAAATAATTGCGTTATAAGAAGAGATATGAAAGAGACAAATGAACTTTGTCTATTTTATCGTCTTCAGTATAGAAAATTGCAAAGGAACTACCGTTATAATTTTCAGAAATATTTACATAAATTCCAAACGGGTCATTTTGGAGTAATTTTGATCACTTTGTTACATTTAATGTTAAAACACAAATTTTAACCGTGGTACCTTCTGAACTGTAACTTTCATGATAATTTATTAATGATAATTTGCAAATATTGTAAATTTCACATTGCATTTTCCCTATGTTTATTGGAACAGTTTCACGAAATGGAACGTGGAAATAATTGAGAGCCTGCAAGACACACGAAGATTGTTGGCATTCAAAACAATAATTCGAGAGAATCGTTTGTCTTTCAGCAAAGTAATTTATATTAATGCTGACAGCAAACCGATTAACGACAAATATACTGCATCGTGTCTCATCTTTCGTAGTTCTCAGGTAGTAAGAGATATTTAGTCATGAATGCAGACAGTAAGATGGAATTGCATCCCAGAGGATTGTTCTCTCATGTTGCAATCAAGTCGGGGAAAACAAAAGAGCGATTGAGATGCGAGAGAGGGAACGAATTTGCGACGACTGCATTAATGCAATACGATGCCTTAGTTGATTTCTGAAAATTCTCGTAATTACGTTAAAATCGTAATCATTTTTATTCATACTTGTTACGTTTAATTAATTTCAACAAGTAAAATATCGAAAAAGTATGTAATTTCCTCTCCCTCTCATGATTTTATTCAGATTAGAGTAACTTGCCGTTAAGTTCTATAAACGACAGAAAAATGTTCCCTCTTTTAATATTCATGATATGACGAAGGTGGAAAATAAGAAGATTTCTTGTTAACGAAAGTCATTCGGTTCACTTCAAGCGTGTAATACTGGTGTTAATTAACGGTAACTTTTCCTCGGGGCTCATAATAACTTTCCTTCGAATAGATCCTTACGTGCGCAAGAAAATCATTCCCTTCAAAGTGGCCACATAAACATAAAAGGGTATCCGAGGTCTTGCATAATGCATTAGCAAGATGCTTGCCATGCTAATCAAAGTACCAGAACTTGCGTCTTACACCTTCGGTCTTGAGACCTCGTTACGACAAATTTTGACGTCTGCTTGTTTAGCTGTGTTACGTTGTCGAACACAAATCGTGTGTCGAATTTAAGATGTAACAAGATATAAACAGAACTTCATATTTAACCCTAGATCACTAACCTTCGTCGATTCGACAACACGGATTTAATAAGTATGCCATATTAGTTAACGTTATCGTAATATATAAATACCTATCTTTAATAATAGAAAAAAACATGTTTAATTTTTATTTAAATAATACCCTTTAACCCCTTTTGTAAACACCGTAGTCGAAGAAACGAAGGTTAGTGTTAAGCGTCGAAAAATAAGGTTAGTGATCTAGGGTTAATGAAGAATATAACAACTACATTAATTTTTGTCGACTTTCTTTTTTTTGGTGTTGTTATATATTTCGATTTTAATTAACACTAGATTTACCAGCGTAAAATCTACTATATTTAAATATGTTAAATATGTACCTCAAAGCAAGGAAAATTAAGATGCGGAAGAGATGATAGATTCGGTAATTTATGTTTTTTACGATGGACGAAGAATATTTATTCTACGGCTCTCTCATAAACCCGTAGAATTTTTGGAAAAAATTGTGCACCAGTCATTTTGACTGGTTTGGTAAATCTAGTGTTAAAATTAGAACTAACTGCGTTACGTATATTTAAATGCACTAAATAATTACTTCGAAAAATAGAGAAATCAGAGAGGAAAAAAGAGGGTTCATTAAGTAACTTAGGTTTTGTAAAATAAGCTTGAATTATTAGTTATATGTTATCATTATCGATTTCTAGAATTTTTAGAAAAAAATTGGCAACTGGTTATTTCGTCCACCTTGGTAGTTTGTGAGTTAAAATTCAGTTTTACCAAAGTTAATTAATTTTTTTTCGAAGTTAATTCTATTACACTCGTGAAAATGAACTCTGGGACTTCGAATTAATAAGTTGAATTTTGTATTTTCTTAATTTCTAACAAACATTGTGTCCTTCAAATTAGAGACAACCAGAGATCTTTTCACTTGATGTTATAATAAATAAAGTTAAAGTTATACAGATAAAAGATATCAGCCACGGTAAAGTGTCTGTGCAATTTCAAAGCAACGTTTTGACACTTTGGCGAATTGTATGTGAATACAATGAAATTATCGGAGTCGATATAGAAGGAGTAGAATTTGTCGTTACACCCTGGACACAGAACTAGTTGGCTACACCTGCTCGACCGCTGATAAGATTATTTACAGTGCGAACGAAATCGTATTACACGCATCTGTGCGCGGAAATTGGCACCGATGTTCCAGGACCAAGCGTCCTCGATCCTAAAGAAACTGTAAATCGATTCGTCCCGTTTAAGAGAGCGTATACAAGCACCCTTTTCCCTAGCACTAGCTATTCAAGTTACGTGCAACGAGAAAATTAATTACGTGCTCGGGATTTATCGATGTTCGAACGGCTGGAAAAACTTTGCACTTCATGACAATGTCTATACTCCGCCTTACGAAGTCTGCTGCCCAGCACATATTGTTATTTAGAATTTCTTCGACAAATTACTAACTATCAACAACATTTTTCCTATTAATCGTATACTATTTTATAAGGAGGCTAAAAATTCTGATAGGGATCCACATTCTACTGTATATTATAAAATGAGGACTTTGTGCACCCGGTGCTATAGTGGCTAAGAAGGTCAAAGCCAGGTCTCACAATCAGTGGGTCCGAGTTCAAATCCCCATCACCTCTGGGAATTTTTTTCTACGTGATATGCATATTATAGCCTCTGTAGTTCGCGAAACCCACATAAATAGAAGGTCCAAAGTAAAATAATTGCACCATGGGGTTATTGTGGGCGAGAAGGTGAAAGCTCTGACTCACGATCACGTGGGTCCGAGTTCAAACCGCCACCACCTGTGTGGGTGGTAATGACCACCGTGGTTAAGAATATATCCTTTGGTGGTTAATAACTCACCTAAAATAGTAGGTCCTATGGTGGGTTAGTAGGTCAAAGCTCGGACTGGCAACGATATCTCTAAGTTTTACTAATGAATTATCACTGCTTATAAGATGCATAGAAATGACCATAGCAGTTGAAATCGGAAAAAATACAAAACGAACCTCTTGCAGTACTTAATAATATCTTCTGATAATTTTTAACGAATAATCCACCTTCATTTTATTATCAACTGCGACTGGCGCTTCCTCCTCTGAGTGGATTTCCAGTTAACAGCTAATTAAGCATTCTAATTAATGTCCACGGTAAAAAGTGTCCGAAGGAAGGTCTCTAGTATCCTTTAGAGTTTGCGGCTGTTCGTACAGCGATCTTTGTGACAGCAAAGTTAATTATCTGGTGTAGTATGCTTCATAATTGAACGTCTATGAAGACTCGACGATGTGTGCGACAGAATATAATACAACATATGTGTATTTAACACATGAACTTGTCGTTTCATCGATGTTTCTCGTCTCTTTGATATCAGGTCGTAAAAGGAAACCTCTGGAGTCATGCTCCGAATCGTTAGTTGAAACGAATGAGATGAAACTAGTGTCCAATGCCTCGGGTTATAATTTACTCGACGCAAAATTTAGCGAATCGATTGAATTCCCTTGATGCAAGTTTGAATTTGCATCGATGATAGTCGGGTGGAAATATGCGAATGGTTATCGATCTTGCGGTCAACATTGACTAAAGTCTTATCGTTGTAATGCCGCGATTAATTAGGCTTGTCACTCCTAACGGCGGTGTAATGATTTAAAATCAAGTGCTATTCACATCACGATGATTAGTCAATAAGATTTTCTTGGCATTATATTGACTAAATTAAGTGGATCAGACGCTGTGAGGATTTTGGCAGTTTAAGAATCTTCTGAGGGCAGGACATATTCCTAGAGGTTTTATTATACATCGAAATTATTTCAATTACATGTTGGAATAATTATTATTGTTAAAGTTAAAAAAATTGAAAAATTTGTTAGGTATTTAAGAGAGAATATTTCGTGATAAAGAAATCCTAGATGTTATAGAACTATATCATTTTGATAGTAGAATTAATTGTTTTAAATGCAGTTTCATACTATCAGATGGAATTCGTTTAAAATAATAAAGTTGTAATAGCTTGGTCACAAAGTTCTGCTATTGTTTTTACTTTGAAAAATAAATATTTCGAAGTATGAACCACGTTATTTTTGTTACATTCCGTAAACGTTAGGTTCACGTTTTCTGTAGCATGCAAAAATTCGTAGCGTAGGTAACGTTTACGAGCAGTAATACACTTACATTCTCTGTTATATTACTTTCTATTCCCGCCCTTATTTTCTTGTGCTCTATAACAAAGGAATGACGCTATTCGAGTTCACTAAAATTTGAGTTTTGCAAACACCTTCTTAGCTCCTTCCTCGTTGTTTCTTTAGGATCTAATAAAATGCAGACACAAAGAATCAATAGTCCCTCTACGTATCTAGAATCTTCGAAATTTTTCTATTATTCTGAAAATTTGTATTCACATAAATTACACCTTCTTCATCCATTAACCTATTTACATTGAACGAAACAAAGGAATTTAAATTTATTAGATAAAAAACGTTTCTAAAAATTATCAATATTTGTCATAAACATATTACTCTTTCAATTGTCTTTCAGGAATATTTGTAATTCCAAGCAATATTTCAAACTCATTCGCAATTTTATGAATTGGAAAAAGGCTCATGTAATCGAATTCAGACGTTTACTTCATTTTCCACGATTAGGTCATTAAAATTTGACAGTAGCTCTACGTAAGAGGAACAGTTTTTCTGAGAGATTAAAGTGAAGCCATCGAAGAATCTCGTGATGACGATATTTACGCGTTTGTCAGAGCCAACAGCTGAACTTTTGAAATGGATGTCCCTGGAAGTGAAGTATCAACTAGTCTCGTGCAATTTAAAGTGGAATGGTTTGAAACATTTCTCTTTTACTAGCAGTCCTATAAAAAGTTAAGGAAAATAAACATTCACAAAAAACATCAAAGTCAATCTGAATTAAAAAGTAAGTAATTTTATCAACCAAATACAGCGTCACTATGTTAATTTCTACTCAACAAAGTTCTTTTTAGACACTTTGATATTTGCTGCTATTGAACTTTCATTATACTTTCTTCCTGATGGGTTTCAGTCGATAAAGTCTTCCCAGATAAAACACCATAGGAAGAATACCGTGGGGTACGTAGGGTCACAGATGAAGCGTAAAGGAAAGTACATCGATACATAGGGGATCATAAAATGTTGATGATCATCCTAGATCAACAATCTCGCTGAGTTGTCCGGTTGCAACCTCTCAAATCAATAATAACACGTTGACACTGCGATTCTGCAGAAGAGTTGAAAAACTAAATTTCTTTCCTGGAGCCATTTCAATTAAATCAATAATATATATATATATTAGGTTGTTCGGAAAGTAATTTCGTTTTTTCCCGACGGAGGATATAATTATATTTTTTCACAATTAACTTCACACTTAATTCGCATTGCTATTATATATTTTGACAGTTGATATAGCAACGCTTGTTTGTGAAAAAATTTGTTTGATTCTACACAATAGTTTCTCTTTGGTGTTCTATTAAAGATGGGAAGTCGAAAGCAGCATTTTCGCTATATTTTACTTTCTTACTATCGAAAAGGTAAAAATGCTGTTCAAGCAAGAAAAAAATTATTCGATTTTTATGGGGAAGACGCATTAACATAACGCCAGTGCCAAAACTGGATTGTAAAATTTTTTGAACGGCAAAACCTTTACTTCGAATGAGGACGTCAAAAAAGGCTTTGATTTTTTTGCCAGCAAAGATCAAAACTTTTATGAACGTCGAATCATACTACTGCCAGAAAGATGACAAAAGGTATTAGAACAAAATGGAGAATATATAATTCAGTGACATATTTATGGACTACAAGAAAATCGTCTTTCATTCTCACCGAAAAAAACGAAATTACTTTCCGAACAACCCAATATTTACTTGAATTATGAGTCCTGGAAATTCGTTACAACATTGTATTGTCTGAAATATTTCAATGATATAGTGGATTCCTTGATATTATTTACGTTTTATATTTATTTAATGATTTATTTCATTTGTAATTGAAGAAATTTTCAGGGATTGATATATGAAAAATAAATTGTTAAAGTTGCGAAAATTCGACGACAACTTCAAGGAAGTATATCAATTTGTTTCAATGGAAGAAAGACATAATTTGTGGGATTTTTCGAAAGTATTTAATATTAGCAATACATTGAAATGAGTAGTTATTGTCGAGTTCCAGCGAATTGAAATTATATAGAATCGTTACTCACGGAAATTTAAACGATAATAAAACTCTTTATATCTTCTCAGTATTTCCTTCTGTGTTCTTCGATTTGTTTGTGAAGCAATTAAGAGATAGAAGAAGCGAAATTGCTTTGTGAGATATAGTCATTTCAGAGGGCTAAATTTAATTCACTTTATTTTAATTTACTGTCACGCTTACGATCTTATTCTTCGCGTTACTTAGGGAATTACTTGGACGAAAATTAAATATCTTCGGCATGGACATTTTTTTATCGAAAAACTAATTAAAATTAGTTATGCATATTAACAACAGTTATTCCTCTCTTACCATCCAAGCTTGTCACTTAAGTCGTTATTTTATGTCCATTAAATATAACAAACATTAAAAATAATTCGCAACACGCGAAGTTATTTCTTTTAAATCTTACGCTTTTAAAGATATTGCAATTTTTATACAAAATGATGTAAGTAATGCTACTAAAACTGACAAAACGGTAAAAATGGTTTGCAATTTTCTCGACTTTCGCAAATTAATAGGAGGACCGTAAAACTGCACTTCTGAATTAGAAGTTACTTGATTGATTATGGTTTTGACATTATGATTTCACTTTTTCCAAATTTCTAGTATTATTTAAACGTAATAGATATATGGCCGACAGTTTTAGTGTTAAAATTTGCGCTATATTCACTTTCAACGCTATTCAAAATAAAACTGCCCAAGACTCTTCTTTAAAATGAAGGAAAATTTAGAAAACAATTATAACAATTGAATATAACATACATACTAGTGTTTTAATACTGTATCGTTTCAATACTGTATCGTTTCCAACTGTCAACACTATGAGTAGATTTTCCGAGCAACCGTTCTTCTACAACTTATTATTAACATAGTATTTCAATTTGCTCTGTTCAAAGTGAATAATGAATTGCAAATGATCGAAGTTTAAAGATGCAAAATGTACGCGATATCTGAGAGACAAACATCACGAGCAATCGACTAAAAAGCAGTCTGTGTTTAATGGTCGATAAGAATGCTCCCCATTCACGAAAACGAAATCGAATCGGCCTAATGGAACGTGAGCAACGTTCCTCTAACAGTGAAAGTTTTTATGACTTTGCTCTGCGCTTGATGAGGCCTCCAACATTTTCCGATCACTGCAACGTTCGCGATGATTACTTCTAGAAGTATACTTCGTAAATGTTTTTAATCGCGACGAATGTCCTGCGTTATTAAAAGTTTTCAACATCTATACATCTGCACGGTTTCTAGTACAACGTACTTACAATACAATTACACTGTTTCGTTGTTATTGTTTGGATAAAATTAATTATTCTCACGAGCAATCAGTCGTTCGTATTATTTTTATTTTCCTCTAGAGTTGAGATTGACTGTCAGTACCATCAGAATGTTTAGTTTTAGATTGTAAGCTGAGGTGAAATAGTGCATTATGCTTTATATAAAAAATACAATTTTTTATTAAACCGAAATTTTAATTTAGGAAAGCTCGTACAAAAATGATGATGGTTTGATTTAGCCCTCAAATTCAAGAAAGCTTGTCTCCATATGTTTTCTACGATCTTCAGTTGCTACCAAAAGGAAAGAGAAGTCCAACAAATCTTGTTCGATTCCGCTCATTCCTCTGAAGGAAGATAAGTCTCCATGTTTTATATGTTTTCTGCGGCCAACTTGTGTTTCACTGGGAGAAGTCAACCAGAAATGGTTCCGCATCGATGAACTTGCCTCTATTTTTGCTGCAATGCTTTTTGGATTCTTTTCGACAGAGTGTTTCAAATCCATATCGCAGTAAATACACGATCCTTTTGCTTATTATTGTCCAATAATGCAGAATATATACCCGAGTCGAAAAGTCCAGCCTAAAAAGAAACTTCAAATCCTAGATTGTTTTGATTTCTCATTTGCCGCTTAATTATGTATACCATTTTGAACCTCAAAATCCTCAACTAGTGTGTCTACGTGCCTCAAAGTCCTGTAAATATGATTTTTAGGAGTTATATGGACTGATCAGGTAACATTTTTATTCTTATTTAATCTGACATCCCCTAAAAATATTTCAGAAGTTCCAAGTCTGTCGACTCATATTCTAAAAATAGGGCTTTCAGGAGCAAGTAGAAATTAAAGTATCATTATATTTCATATAAATTCTAAATCTCCTAAATTCACTCCAATTCCAATCCAATTCTAAAACTCCTCATTATAGAATGTATGGCTTAATATTGGGCTTAGATTAATTTTCTAAATAAGAATGCTGAGGATTATTTTGAGCTATATGAAGCCTAAATTGATCTTAAACTAGGCAAAACTGGCAAAAAAGAACAAGTTTAGGGCGATTATGAAATTAAAATTTGCATTCTTTTATATGTAACATATTTTTCCATATTCAGCCTAAATATCCTAAGTTATTTGGTAATTTAGGAGGTTTTTGAGCTGAAATTTTCGACTCGGGTATCTAGAATTTTTCGACACCGAGTATAAAATATGTAAGAAGGTTTCTCCGGTTCCAGTAATTTTTCGTGGCCGTTCAGAAGTAATGGATTACTTGCAACAGCTTTTAAAAATATTTCCAAAGAATAAACGACCGACATAGGATTTCCTTTTAGCATATTTCCAAGAGTGTCTGGAAAATTTATTTAGATTTTTGACCGGCCATTTAGACTTTCTTGAATGTGCTTGAATCTACAGATGGCCATTTATATTGTATGTATATATATCTGAAAATCGGCTAGTACATCATTCACGGGGTTGGTTCTTATCGGGGCTTCTTGTCGAATTTGGTTTTCTTGCTTTATGGCCCCATAACCGAGCAGTAGCTGCATCGTATTTCTTCTATCATCATTTTTCGCTCAGCTTACTGCTTCTTCATTCTTGCAAGAGGATCCAAAAACGACAACGATCACTATGAAATTCTGTGCTCAGAATATATACATATATGAATATAACAAGATTTCCATTCTGTAAACAGCATTACAATTCTCTGAAAGCTTTGCCAAATTCCTTATATACTTTGGTGCACTCGAATTTTTGATTTATTTTACTAAAGTGATAGATCAGAAGCTAAGACACGAATTGCAAAATATTCAATTTGCGAACATTATTTAAAATTTTTTTCAGTAATACAATATTTGGTTGATTTGATTATTTATAGAGTGAGTCTAACGCGGAAAAATTGAAACTTTTATGAAACCCTGCATTAGAAGCATTTTGTTAATCACTGGTGAGAGTAATTATTATTTTCTCAGACAATAACAAATGTTAAACGCATTTGATTATTTTTAGGATGAGTCTAATGCAAAATAACTGGAATTTTTATGAAACCTAATGGTAGAAGCATTTTGCTAATCACTGCCGAGGGAAATTATTATTTTTTCCGAGGATTACAAATGTTAAACGCAATGAAGTCAACAAACTTTTCTTCTTACTTTTAAAAACTTTTTCTTTCTTCTTGCTAAGAGCTTTGTATTCTATTTTAAGAAACAACTAAGCTAACAGGTCCACCATTTATTATTAAAATAAATAATTACTATTCGTATCCTTATAAAGAAACACTGTCTAACAAATAGCTCTATATAAATAATGAAATTGTCAACTATCATATAATTTATACAAACTTGAAAAAATAATTCTCTGCAGTGTCAGTTCACAAGCCCAACGACACATAGTGATAAAAGCAACATTGGACCACTTTGAAAGAACCCTTTGACGCAGTTTCCGCCTCGAGATGGCAATTGAAACGGAAATGGAACACTCGACGACATTTTGCATTCCCTTTTACCGTGAAAGAAAAATAACTCGCAAAGTTAAATCGTCTAACGAATCCTTTCTTTTAACATTGCAAAGCTGAAAGTTGTCCAGCTGCTTTAAATTCTTCATATCATCCTCTATTCGCATCTCGTCGTCGTTATTTTCGTTTCCTTCTTTTCCGCGATGCGTGATTCCGTTCCCATAACATTCTAGTGCCTATTAACTTTTACGACATCCATAAATCCGGATATCGATGTAACGTCGTCCTTTCTACAGATTTTTCTTCCATTGTCTTTGCCGCTAGGGATGGTTTCTCGACCATTTACTTGGGAAATGATGCGTTGCATCGAGAGCATCGGCTCTTACGACTTCCTATTAAAACACGGGGGAATCGCGGGCTATCTTGTTAACAATGAAAGCTTCCACGGATGATAGCTGATTCTTAATTGACTTTAAAACTCTGTACCACAGATTTTCTGTATTGTCCATAAACGTAATCATGCGATGAGATCACTGTAAACGTCTAAAAGAGACATCACAATGATGAAAATTTGCTATTGTTAATTAGTGGATAAAGTTATTTGCAAGCAACTATGGAAAAACAAGAAATACAGTCGTTTAGGTATGTAGGTTAAAACTCGGACACGCAATAGGTAGGAAGTCAAATTCTGTGTCATCTGTGATAAAAGTTCAAATTATTAACACTAGAACTACCGACTATTAATTCAGTATATTTAAAAATTCTATATAAATACTTCGCAAGAAACAAAATGAAATGCGCAAGGAACTGAACTGACTTAATCTCTCATATTTTACAAGATAAATGTAGAAAATTAATCAGGCTAGAGCCCTACATTTTTAAAAAATTCATTTTGACTCTCTTTGTAGATCTAGTGTTAATTAATTCATTATAGTTTCAAACCAATCTAAAACAGTACAACAGTAGGAGAAATAACCATAACATGGTGCCATGGTGGGCAACACAATCAGCCTCTGTCAGTTTTATTTTGCGCTACATCGATCTTTCTCGATGCTTAGAGTTTACGATCGAACCCTCGTTCGAAGGTACATTTGAAAAACTCCCGTTTATTCCTGTTAATTAAAAAAATGTCGAAAGACTTGGAATAGCGTAAACGTATCGACAGTGTGTCTATAACTCGAGCTTGATACAAGTTGGGAGATGTTAAAAGAGAGTATCGTGTTCGCAGTATTTCAGGGCGTTGTGTTTTAATGCCTGTTATTTTGTTAGTTTGTTAATGAAATCCAGCAGCTGCCGTATAAAAGTCCGCTGTTTTCTCAACTCGATATTGTGCGCGCCGTTATATCGACTTAATTAATTATTTTGACGTCAGTTGCGTATTATTAGAGTCAGTAATTAATGCGAGCCGGTACTCCTTTGTTAGAACTATCATGTGGATTTTCGAGTAGATTTGTATTTAGCATTTGACATTTTACAGCGTTCTCGATTACGAACATGTGTTTAATCGACGAATACGATTCAAAAATCAGTGCCTTGGATTAGTTAACGAGTTTCGTTAATTTGAGATTTCACGTCACACACAATTTCATGCGGTTTCATGCTATCAAATTCCTTTCCTGGCCGTTCTTCCGAAACGTGGTTATTTACAATTAGTATTAAACGTTTGACATTTCGCGCGAACTGAATTGCACAAGTGTCCAGTAATCGTGGATTCGAAAATAAAAGTAGATTTTTTCATTTAATTAATGACGGTGGGAAATTGAGGTTTCATTATTTTTTTTTTTTTTTTTTACGGGATTTATTAAAAATTTATTGCGTTTGGGTGAATTTTATTATTTATTTTCATTCTCAAAAGATGGGAGATTCCACGATTGAAATTTGGAATTATGGGTGATACTAATGAAAATTGATTTTGAAGTATTTGCATGCAATATTTGCGATTCGTTGTTTAATTTTGTAAGCGAGAAATACTATATATCTCACAAGTAATGAAAAAAATATGTAAATATGATTTTCAATAATCTATTGGGTCACTTAGTTAATCCATCTAGAATCTAGAAAACTCATCATGAAAAATCAATTTCTCTTTTCTGCTATCCAAGCATTTTTTTCCTGCACATCTATTAAAAATTCATGCATTTTCCTTATGTGTAAATTTTGAAGGCACTTTTATTATTATTGATTCATTATTAATTTGATATTACTAAATGAATTTTTATCATTACTTTTGGTAGTATTAATAAAAATTCATGTCCAAGCACTTTTCAATCTCCTTTGTTATTTCAATTTCCCATCTAGATTTAAATCAACAAATTATTTCACGTATCACAGAAAAATGCTGCTCTAATCTGCAAGTCGTGAGCAAAAAATTTATTTCACGCGTTTAGAAATTTGCTGTTACGTTTTCTTTCAAATCATCCAAGATCGTTGCATAAACTATGGCGGTCTTGTTTGCTCCTACATTCTTGCATCAAAAATGTGTATAAATATTTATGCTTTTATATCTTCGTTCGTAAAACCAAGAGAAAACTGGTAAAATAATCGCACCATAAAAACATCCCCGTTAAAAGATACACTTTTGAAAATTCGTCGGCGCTTGAAAAAGTATCGGAAACTCGTGCAATATCCTTGCATCTCGAGGGAGATTTTTTCGGGAAATATTTTGACGATTGTGCGCGAATGAATGTACATTCGAGAAAATATTCGATTGTTCGCTTTTTTAAGCCTGATCAAATTTATCCAAACGAAACGATGAATTGGAAAAGCAAACTAAATAATTCCCGATCAATTTTCTATTTATTGTAGGAATACAAATATTTGGGGAAAAACGGAAACGTCTGCTTGTTCTTGATGATCAAAAACGGAAGCAGCATTTCTCGCGTTTGTTTTTAAAAATTGGTCGACGTTATTTCTCCAAAAATTTCATATCAATTTTTACGCATCGTGAATGCACTTCATATACTTTTCTAGTTATAAATTTAAATCTCTAATAGTTAAGATATCGAATTATAAAAGATTTTAATATCAAAACAGATAAACCATTCACATAATTTTGGCAATTGTGAAAATTTGCCGAATTTACATTACAATTATGTGAACATAAATTATTTGGGGTAACATTTTAATGCATCCCTCATTGCAGCGGAAACACTTGTTGATATCAATTTCGAGTAACATCACGTTCCACAATTCACAAAGTCGCACAGCTGTTTTAAACAAATTCCGCTTCCGAAAAGTGATTACTCCATTAGAATATTTTCGAAATTCATCTGCGAATTCAAACGACTAACTGTTTCTCTTTTACGATCTACCGTATTTTCAATTTTTCCGATTGACTTTTTACATCGATTTCGTAGATCGATTTTATCAATAATCAAGGCAGATACAGTTTGAAATCGAGAATCGATGTGCATATACTTGCTGCCTCTAACTCAACAGTATTTCCAATATTCCCATTCCCATTCTATCGGTATATATCTACTTTTCCTGTTGTTCGCCACTTCCTACTTTTTCAAATTTCCTTTTTGAAATGGAACAATGGAAGCTGCTCGTTATAGAATACTTCGATCTAACAATTGCGACTATAACGATGCAATAACGTTCTCAAAACACTCGATAATTCCTGAAACTTAAGATACTACAAAGAATGGACTAAAATTATATGATTCGAAGTAAGAATAATTTTTTTTCCCCTATGTTTGTCAGCAAATTTTGTCGATTTAACGTGAACATATTTTACAAGTTTACTTTATTTAACGCTAAAATATTTTGAACGTAAATACGAAAAGAAAAAAGCAATTGAAATGTCAAACGAGAAATTTTTTGACCCACCTTATATTTTCTCTTAAAAAATGTTCATTACAAAATTTATTAATTATCTACCGTCTCTCTTTCTTCATTTTTCAGTATATTTATACAATATTTTTCAATGTACAGATACAGACAATTTTATTAAATTAATTTAAAATCTAAATCGAATAGAAAAAAATGTTACAAAGTGTAGGATACATTTTAAGGTAAAAATTATTCTAACATTCATTTAATTCCTGTCATAATATTTCACGGACAAAAATACGTCAGCATTCTGCGGAGTCATTTTGGCGGATACTTCAGAGAATTTCAAGTGAGGTGGTTTCCGTTGGATATGGAATTTAAAATAATTTATTACAGTGTAATATCGGTGAAAATTCTGATATCGAAGGTCGCTGTAATTTCTCCCGTTGCTTCAATATATCTTCGTGAATCCTGTGGCGACATTGCTCGTCGTATTTCACTTTTTTAAAATCATACTCTCGTCTGAATAGAGCTCAAGGAGATTGAGAGAGAAAAAGATGCTCGTTTTCGCGGAAGTAACTTCTAATAGAGGAGAAAAAATCCAGTGAAACGTAAAGTCATAGAGTTTCTTTCTCGAAATAAAGCGGCAGGCAGGAAGTTTATCCTGGAAAGCTTTCACGGATGAATGCAATTGAGATCGGGAAGGAGGATGCGTTTAACGAGAAACCACGTTGAAAGATTATTCTCTCGGAGTTTCTACAATTATTATTATCCATCGTGTACCTTCTTTTTCAACTTCTTTAATCCTCCTAAGATTCAAAGTTCTTTTATTTTTAAGCGAATTATTTCATTTTACTTTCTCCGACCGCGAGTCTCATAATCTTTCTCCACAGAATTTTCCATAATTTTATTCGCCATCCAGGTGAAACAATTTGTATTTTTATGTCAGAAATCTTCCAATAAATATAACGAGTAGAAGAAACACAATGATTTTGCTTTCGCTTCTCAAAGGAATTATTTGTTTCTGATAAAATTGTATTATTACAAGGATGTATCGTTCTTACGAATAGAATTTCAGTTAGAGAAATATCGATTATTGTTTTTGATACGAAGTAGCGAAGACTTTGCATTAAATTTATGTTTTTGCGATATTCTTCCGTTGTTGTTTCCTAGAGCGCACTTATTCTTTTCTCCTTATTGTCTTTCGCGAAAGGCGGCACAAGTGATTTCATCGTTGCACACTGAGAAACGTCGTTATGGTAAAGAAAAAAAGGAAAAAGAACGAGAGAATAAAGAAGTCTCGGCGAGAAGTTAGCACTTGCGCGTTAAAAATACTTTCCTTTTAAAGAGATTTTAATACGCCAGATGAATTCAACTCGGAGGAAATGCGATTTCAAAAGAATCATATTCAGCAACTTTTTTCTTCTTTAGACTGAAACGTAAGAATTATTCTTTCGTTCTTTTTTTTATTCTGTCACACGTATGTGCTGCTCTCCGGTGAAAAATGATGCACAAATAAAAATTGTACGAAGAATGTTTGTTCATCCGTGGGAATACTCTTCGTGAGATGTAAAAGCGACGAAACTTCTCGTACGTTTTTCTTGAAAGGATTCCGATGTAAATGTTGGTGCGAAAGAATGTGCACTCGTAAAATGTACAATTTTTTTTCACTAAATATTCCCTCGAAACTCTTCGCATGAAACTTACAACGGGATAAATATTTTGAGGCTGTACTTCCTACTCGCAAAAGAACACTTTTCGTAATTGTTCTCTGAATTCAGTTTGAATCGACTATCCTCGAATTCAGAGTTGCAAGAAAGAACATTGCATGTGAAATTTCTGAAAGCAAGGTTACCAATTGCGGTATTAAATAAATATAGAAACGGATTAAAACTAGAAAAATATTTTTATTATTTAAAAACTTTGAGAAGAAATATCAAATTTGAACAAACAACGTGCGAAAGTCAACTAAGAACGAACAATCGCTATATTACTATCTGTCATTTAAAAATCTACAAATATCAAATCTAAAAAAAAATTACGTCTGATAAAAACATCGTTGAATTCTAAGGAAACCTTGCGTCTTCAATTCAACGTCCTTTATTAATTTTATATTACTGTTAATCATCGGTAGAAAACGAAATCCAAAGTTGAAACTTCCACAAATTATTAAATGACAAAATGTATATTTAATTTCACAAAAAAAAAGATATTCTTGAATCCCATCAAAATCGTACGTTTTCAAGAGATTATATAAATCCCGATGACAGAACGTCGTGGCCGGAACAGTATGATATAAATTTTGAAAGTTGCGGTTAGAAGAAACTAAGAATCACTGCGTTTTCCCAAGCGTACTACCGTGCAAACTTTGCTACACCCTCGAGGGAGATAGACGGATGTATATATAAGAGTAACAAGTACATGGAAAATGTAGTAACCTGATGCCGCCGGAGAGATGCCAGTGATATGAAAACGGTGAAAGAAAAATTTCGTCGCCTTCCGGTGTGAAATTCATGAAGAAACGTCGAGCTAGCGCAAAAAGTATTGCAGATAAATTCAATGGAACCAGGATCCTGCTACGTTGTTGCTTTTTCTCACCTCGTTGGTTGTGCTCATCAACCTGAAACGCATTGTCCTGCTGAGATTAACTTACGTAATAAAGTCGCGACGTCTGATATATGCCGTTGCTTTATCACTGTAAACGTGAATCGTCAAAGGATACAGTTTCCTGGCTGGTATTTTTAGGATGCTGATATTTTTTTCGCTAATTCATCGAGATGTTAATTTAGAATGAAATTGAAATCGTTTTGTGGACGGTGTCTAGTTTATTTTATGCCTTTAACAATAAAAACGTAGTTGATCGAATGGTGCAGCTTTATTGACGTTTTTTTTAAACGGAGATATTTTTTAGATCTCTGATTCATTGAAATACTTATATTGTAACTTGTTGATTATTATACGGTGTTCCTATATTAGTGAATACGACTATTGTTATCTTAGAAATTAGAATGAAATCAATTGTTACCTGCGTCTGATTTATTTTGCGGCTTCACCACAGTAAACTTAATTCGTCAAAGGGTAGAGCTTTCTGGCTGTTTTGTTTTTTCTTTTGGAATACAGATATTTTTTCGTATCGTTGATTCGCTAAAATATTCATTTACATTGAAAATAAAATAAATAGTTAGCACAGTATGATCGATTGCGTTGCATTGCTACTGTTAATTTGAGTTGATAAACGCGTGGAAATTTTTTCAGTGGTATTTTGTAAATGAAACATTTGTCGACGGTGAGGGAAAAATTATTTATTTGGCGAAATATTAATTTACATCGAATATTAAACAAATCGTGTGACCTAATTTGATGCTGAATCACTGTGAAACTGAATCGTCAAAGGTAGAAATTTTCCAATTAATATTTTTTATATTTTAAATGACGGAGGGAAAAAACAAAATCGTTATTTCGTTAAAACATTAACTTATAAGAAAATACTTCAACTTTCCCTGTTGAAATGTAACATTTGAATAATTCAAAAATTGTGTAGAAAGTTAATCGGATTTTTGAATAATGTAAAATTGAAATTTTTAAGAATACAAGCATTATCACTATTCAGGAATATATTTTGCTTCGTGTTATCTAAATTTTAAAAGAGTAATATAGACTATGAAATTAAAGATCAATATGCTCTCTAGGAATCTCGCAGAAGAAAGAGTGCATTCACGAGTTCGATAATACTGCGAAAAAGGTGTAAGCGACCATTCTTACAAGAATGGAAATAATGTTCCTAGGGAAACGCAGCGTGAAAGGTTTCCTTTTTCTCAAAATGGAGAGATGCACTCATAGTAAGCAACAAAATCGCAATCAATATGTGGAATAAAAGAAAAGTCCATTGTCCATGTTCGAATTCATATTTTTTCTTGAAAATTTTAAAAAATTTCCCTTTCTCTTTCATATATCACTATCTTCAAAAATTCACCCTGTCTTAATTTCCAATACTTTACAGTATTGTGATATATGGAACATAGATAATGAATTTTGTATCAACGAATTTAGCTTTTAATTTCAAGTAGAACAGTGGGAAATCGTGAAAGCAGTAATTTACGAGAGGAAGAAGCATTTTAGGAATTTGATTTATACAACATTGAGTTTAATAGCTTTTCGCATCTGCAAACGTAACGACTGCATTGTGCGGCTTTATCTGACACGTCCAAGCTGCGAATAAACTGTTTTCCTCTTGAAATACCAAGAGAATTTTAATGGCAAAGGGAGGAAAACAAAGCAGCAATAATCAGTATAGGAAGAATTACAAATTCTTTTAAGGAACTTTCAGCGGTGCATATTTTAATGCGTTACCTTGAAAAGAAACTTTGCTTCGGCTTATGAAAATCTTTTTGCAGTATAATATCTTCGTCGGTGGGTAAAATTAATTCAATATAAAGTTCTGTACTTCCGGCCCTGGTTTTTAAATGGATATTTTTTTATGACATAACTACGATGGTATAATAATTCACTGAAGATACTGCGGTTCGTAAAACTGCTTGTAATCCTGAGATTTAAAAGTTACAATAATTTTATTAAATCTCTAGTTTTTTATTTCAGCGTTATCATTGTTAGAGACTACAATAAAAAAACAGTTGGATAGCAATTTTATACAATAAATTGATACATTAACATATCGTTGGTTGATGATAAACTGCAATATTTACGTTGATAGTAATTTTTCATTATTTGTAATAAGTGCCATTTACAATATTTTTTGCATTTTCTTGAGCTTGGATTGGAATAAAAAAAAGGGGTAGGCTACTCTTCTGAAGTGATATTAAAAGTGATACTATCGATTTGGCCTTTCGGAAGAGCATTCCGGTGGCACAAAAAATATCCAATATTTTCGAGAAAAGTAAAATTGCACAAAGTCGAAAGTTTTTTGGTATCCCCAGAATCCGGCCATAAATTACACAGATAAGCACGGAATTTAGAAAGAAGTTTTCTGCAACTTTCCTATCGAGCCAATATCCCTGAACGGATTTCAATCGTTAACGCATATTAAATATTCAAAGTCCTCATGATTTATGATATTCCTTTTTCAAATTCCATCTTACATATAACGATTGCATACCATAGCAATATTGCCTTTAATTTATATAAAGTCTGATTAAACTGTGCAATAATGTATTCGCTTTAAATATAATAAAATTTCATTTTAGTACTTCAACGATTAAAAAATAAGTGATTTGTGACACTGCAAATTTTTTTAATACACTTCTTCTACACATAAAATATTTAAACATAGAAACATTCAAATACCAAAGAAATATTCAGTAACTTCAATAGCTGTTAACAAAACAAAAATTGTTTCGTAAATTCTTCAAAGATCTCTTTCAATATTAAAGTATCGAATTGAAAGGAAGATATTCATACTTGCATTATTTTCAATATTTCTACAAAACTTACAATAAACAGCAATGTTTAATAAGAAAAGTATATATCGAGTATCTTCCCACTATTTCCCAGAGGACGGTAAAATCCAATTTTATGCGAACAACGTTATTAACCCTGAAACCGGTCGATCATAACTTCGGACGCAAACTAAACTTTAGAATATCGTGGATATTACAGCCATAATTAACGTAATTTAATGTTCAATGTTGAAATAGTAACTTGCTTAAACGTGATCAAAACACATTTTAATCGTATAGCTCAAGGATTTAATAACTTAACCGTTAATGAAGCAGTTTACTAATACAGTCATAATTAAAATTACTCCCCCAATTGCAAATGAATAATTTCAGAAACATTCTCTCTCGCTATAAATAAATTACTTCGTTATTTAGATTTAAGCAAAACTTGAACCGAATCCCTAAATTTCTAAGTTACCTTCACGAAAACATCTTGAAACTGTCACTGCTATCTTCATTATTAAAATATGTAAAAAGTCTTTATACAATGAGCCCCAAAGATCTAATGATTTACATATTTGAACTTGATAAGAAGCAAAAGATATGTCTCGAATCGCCAATCATTACATTTAATCTTAAAATTCAATAAACGATTCTTCATGTCATTTCGCGTGCTTGGCGACATAATTACATTTCTAGATCAGTGTTAGTTCGTATCCTATTTACACGTAACAAGTGTTTCACGAAGTTAACTCTTGATTACAGAGCTTCAAAGAGAACCCAGTGACTTGTGATGTTTCTCTACGAACCAAACCCCCCTAAACCCTTCCGCCGAGAGAAATAATGGGAACTCCATTTCTATCAATGGTCAGAATAGGAAACTGACGAAAGGCTGCTAGTGATTAGAGTAAGTGCCTTGTTTAAACTTCCTTTCCATTGAAAATTAATTTCAAACTTAACAATGTGTCTGTAGGTTGCACGAAGCGTCTCTGTTCTACTTTGACGTATTACCTTTAATACTATAATACATCAATCAATGATTAATCTAATCCCGAATTAATAAGACAAAAAGCTTGGTCGATTTAATATCAAAACTTCCGCGATAAAAATAACCTATTTTCAATTTTTTCTAAAAATTCTCCTCATTGATAGGGGAGGTAAAATTATAAAATCATAATTAAAACTTACATTAGTTAAATGCATCATCTTTTTCGCCCCTGGAATTTTATATTTTCAAATTAATTGTTTAATATGTTATTTACAAAAATTAATGAAACCAATCGTATTGCATATCACCTTACAAAATGACTCGAAAAATCTACTTGATTCAATTGATAAGTAAAATATACTAATTGTAAGAAACGATAATTATCGTCGCTAATGTTCAATTGCAGGTGGAATATTAAATTAATATGTACACCGACGTATAATGAGTAACAAGATTGTTTGGATTAATCAGCACTCTCTGTAATTACAGTTAGTGAATCCGTAACCGTGGCCTCATCGATTGATTCTCACAATCAGGTAATTCCATGTGTTGCGATTAGGATCGATTACAAATCGATTGCTTTACAAATTTAAATCTTTCATTATGTTTCAACGTACATGTTTAACAATTTACATATAATTTGCTTGCAGTATACGAGATTAACGTAGATATTCGAAAAAGAAATCTTAATAACCTTAGAAATTGTAGGAATACTTGGAAAAAATTCCTAACAATCATTTTCAGAGTTTTTAAAAAAAATAGTGTACCCATAGTACAATATCTATTAATGGAATACAAAATAAGTAATGAATTAAATTTTTCAAATTTTTTACTAATTACCTGTTACAAAGGAGTTCGATTGTACGATTTAATGCCTGTTTCTATTAAAGGAGGTCTAGGAGGACACTTACGGAAGCCAAGGAAGTGCATTTACGTTTAATCAATGACTGAGAGCATCGATTCGATAGGATTTCAATTTAGATAAATACAGCAGCGTCTTCGATGTCGTTAAGCCGTCATTGTTTCTCGGATCGATTACTTTATATCTTATTTTAAATCTGGAAGCCTTTTGACAAGGTTCTTCGTTAGTGATTAAGGATAATCAACACAAAGTCACGAAATATCCGTGTGCTATCATTAGCGTATAAAGTTACTTGGAATTTGCAAGTCAGACTAATTAAAATCTCAGGAAGGTGATTGAGACAATCTTGACGACTTTACGTTTAACTTTGTTAATCTAGTCTTGAATTGACGGATCCAATGCAAGTTGTTGATTTGAAATTAATCTTGATTTCATAGAATCAAATTTGTAACATTATATAGTATAGTGTCAGATATTATTTACTAGCTTCACGTTTGATTTTACACTGCCAGATTAAATTGATGTTATTAACTTAGATTTTATCGTAATTTTATACAATTAACTTACAACATAATCCATGGCTCAGGGTTAAATTCTAAAGTAACATAATACAGGACTTATAATGGGTAACGTGAGAAAATCTTTGACTCTCACAATCAGTCAGTCGACCAAAGTTCAAATTCTCCTCTATCATCTCTGAAAAATTTTTCCCATATTATTAATTCACATATCATAGTCTCGGTGGTTCGGAACCCACCTAAAACAGTAGGTCCTAGGCGAAACAACCATACCATGGGACTATGGTGGAGATGAAGGTAATAGCTTTGACTCGCAATAAGTGGGCCCAAGTTCAAACCCACTCCGTCACCTCTGGGAAATTTTTCCTACGTGATATGTATATCATAGTCTCGGTGGTTCGGAACTCACCTAAAACAGTAGGTCCTAGGCGAAACAATCATACCATGGGACTATGGTGGAGATGAAGGTAATAGCTTTGACTCGCAATAAGTGGGCCCAAGTTCAAACCCTTTCCGTCACCTCTGGGAAATTTTTCCTACGTGATATGTATATCATAGTCTCGGTGGTTCGGAACCCACCTAAAACAGTAGGTCCTAGGCGAAACAACCATACCATGGGACTATGGTGGAGATGAAGGTCATAGCTTTGACTCGTAATCAGTGGGCCCAAACTTAAATCCTCCTCCATCACCTCTGGGAAATTTTTCCTACGTGATATGTATATCATAGTCTCGGTGGTTCGGAACCCACCTAAAACAGTAGGTCCTAGGCGAAACAACCATACCATGGGACTATGGTGGAGAGGAAGGTAATAGCTTTGACTCGCAATCAGTGGGCCCAAGTTCAAACCCTCTCCGTCACCTCTGGGAAATTTTTCCTACGTGATATGTATATCATAGTCTCGGTGGTTCGGAACCCACCTAAAACAGTAGGTCCAAGTAGTTATAGTACCTAACGAGATGAAGGTTCAGTTTCACAATCAATACACCTGAATTAAATTTCCCCGTCAGATTTAGGAAATTAAAATCGTTCCTATGTGACATTGTACCATAGTCTCGGTGGTTCGGAACCCACCTAAAACAGTAGGTCCTAGGTAAAACAACTATACCATAGGACTATGGTGGAGAAGAAGGTAATAGATTTGACTCGCAATCAGTGGGCCCAAGTTCAAACCCTCTCCGTCACCTCTGGGAAATTTTTCCTACGTGATATGTATATCATAGTCTCGGTGGTTCGGAACCCACCTAAAACAGTAGGTCCTAGGCGAAACAACCATACCATGGGACTATGGTGGAGAAGAAGGTAATAGCTTTGACTCGCAATCAGTGGGCCCAAACTTAAATCCTCCTCCGTCACCTCTGGGAAGTTTTTCCTACGTGATATGTATATCATAGTCTCGGTGGTTCGGAACCCACCTAAAACAGTACGTCCTAGGCGAAACAACCATAACAGTTAAGGCCGAAAAAGATAAATATATGCACATCTACATATGTAGGAGGAATTCTAAAGATATAAGATACCAGAATATTGTCGGTAAATTCCATCTAAAGATTCTCGGTGCATGTCTGTCAACTGACTTCCACAACTCGTCTTTTCTCCTGTTTCTCTTGCATTATATTTGGGATCTGCAAACGATACACTCGGAAACATTCTGTATTTCGCGAAATTTCAAGATACACAAGCTGTCTACGAAGGAAGTAAAAGTGTTACGCATCTCGAGTGCGCTAAAGGAAGACAGATTGCTGAAAGTTCCAAAGCATAACCGCATGGCAAAAGCTAGCTCGGCAAGTTTAACTTAAACAACCTATAGGAACGCGAGACAGTTCTGGTCGGTACAAAATTGCGGAAAGTACCATGAAAAGAGACGCGTGGAAATGAAACGGTGGAAGTTTCGAAAGTTAAGGAATTCTCTCTGTATGCTGAAGCTGGCCTCTTGAGTGGATTTCTTCACTGTTGCATGGAATTAGGATTCGTAACTATCGGATTACGTAACTTTTTGATTTGTTCTGATGACCCTCGAATTGAATCGGACTCCTTCTTCCTTTGAATCAATTGATACGGGATTTATCGGACGATAATACGAATTGCTAGATTAAAGGAGTAACTAAGCTCGGAAAGTAATTGGAGGATTCTTCGAATAGCTTCGAATTTATTTTGTATGGAGAAAGAAATACCAAAGTGCGAAGGGAAGTGAAAGAGGAACGGAGAATAAAGAATATTCAACTGGATCGTGAATTTTGTTCGTATTTAAAAGTTTAAAGTGGATCTGCTCGATGGATTCTGGGAATTAAACTGACGGTGGTTGGCTCGAAATTTTATTTTTCACGTGAGAAGAATAGTATTATTGAAATACACGTGTCATTATTATATCTGTCGATGCACGAATACTTACTGCAGTACTTAATTTTGAATTTGTAATGTTACAGTTTTAATTCATAAAATTGTAGATGCAGCTGGTTACAAAATAATATAAGAATGGTTAAAATGTGGTAATTTTAATTGTTAAAATATTTTAGTATCTGAAATATTGTTTGGAATATTTAAAAATTTTGATAAATGAACATTGAATATAATAATTCAATTACTTTAATTTACAGAATCTTTGATAATGTGAATTGTGATGCGATACATGTATCTTTTAAATGGAATATTTTTTATGATGTGAAAGATGGTAAACAGGTTTAGGGTTTTGTGGCAGAATTTTTATCTTTTTCTATCTTCTATTTTCCGATAATGATCCTCCATTTGGAGGATAGCATGGAGATCACAAGAAAAATAAGACGCGGAAGAAAAAGAGAAGTAAAAAGTAAGAAAGGGTGGATAAGATCGGATGAGAGTGGGTGGATGAAAGAAGACAAATGATCCATTATTCAATAGTAATTTACGTAGATTACCAAAATGCGTACCGTCGCTTCCATTTCATCTACTATATCCAATGTAGAATGTATAAATTAAAAGTTTATTGCATTTTGGATGCGCCTTCTTCCTACCTGGTGAATTCAATTCCATGGAATATTTGTGAACTTTGATACAATTTGTCTGATAACTTATATACTTTTCAGTAAAGTCAGAAAACTTAGGATTGGAAACTGAATTTTTATAGAGACAATTTTATAATAGAATTTCTTTGTAACTTTTTTTATTGAGGATATAAATGAGAAAAAGAGGAAGAATGAAAATTCTTGGAAGTGATATTAATTATTTTTAAAATTTTATTTTTGGAATTGAAATTTTTATAAACTCGCAGGTATCGTATAAATTAATTATCGATGGGCTTTTTTTCATTGCACGCTGTTACTGGCTTTAAAATAAGGAAATCCCAAAAATTCTTATTAAGATGAAGTTAAGCTATCTCGAAATAATAACTCGGAAGGGTATCCGTCGCTCAAAAAAATGTCGCATATATTTTCGACCACTGGAATATAAAATAAGGCTTCATAATTCCGAACCCTATGTTAAATGTCTTAATATTCAGGAGTCATATTTCATCGAGGCAACGTCAAAGGGAAAAGCCGTGACAGTTCAATGGAATTAAAAATTCGTTGAATTTTTATGGTTTCAAGTAAAAACTGAGGCCAAAGAAATAATCTTCGGAAATTTTAACCGTTATTATTCAATATTTTTCTCAATATCGTATCGTACATCGACACGAAAGGAAAATTTTCTCAACGAATAACTCAAATAAATTCTCAATAAATTACTCGATTAATTAAAATAGATCTCGACGAATAATTCGAAAACTGTGATTAATTTCCAACGAATTCGTTTAAAAAAAAAAGTATTTAAAAAGTCGTTTGATTGATGACATTGAAATCTGCTCGCTATCAATTTGAAAATCAACCGAATTCTCGCCGAGGATGGATGGAAATTTGAACATCCATTACAGTTTGGAACACAAAGCACCGAAAACTTCGTATTGGTATACCATAGATAACATATTCCCACTAAATGACAAAAATTATGGTAGGCTTTGATTAGAAACCACCTTAATAATTGGTCCAAAATTCTATACAGTCATTGCAGTCTCACATTTAAACTCGAAAAGAAACTTATTATAAAAATTGTTGCTTCTTAATGCAAAACGAAAATTCTAATTTTTAAATCATGCTTCGCGATAACGGGTTACACAATAATTCTAATAATTGGGAAATAAAACCTGCTGTGCCTGTTGAAAGATACAATATGGATTCATTAATTACTATTAATTATCGAGTGATATAACGCATCGAAGAAATATCCTATCCGCGTTTTATCCTGTCGTTATGAATTCCAGGAGATTCTAACTAAATAATTATTTCCCCGTCTCTCTGTTCCTTCTCCGAGAAAGAATAATTTCGAGAATAATTATACTCACTTGAAATTCATCAGAACTTTCGTTCATTCTCTGAAATATTGTAAATCCCGCTGGAGGATTCTGCCTATCTTCGAAATGCCCGAGTGAATTTCGTGAATTTGCAAATTAACTGTACTTGATTTTTAAATGCAAACGATCCTCACTACGCGGAGGACTCGAATAGGAATAAAGCAGTGTAAATTCGATGGTACACTCGAGTGAATTACTCGTAGTCTTTAACGCTGATGTTAATTAAGTCCTTTGTGTCAAAGAAAGTCCACTCATATTTGCAGCTTACAAAGTAAAATTCTGCGGCTGACTAATGTCCTTCCAGTTCTACAAAATTTTCGTTTACTATTTCACCTTCGTTAGATATTCATGCGCGATAAATCGTGTTAATTAACACGCCTTGCCTTCTCCTACATTTCTCCTTCCGTTTCGTGGAAATTTTACAATTCTATAGTACCGACGTAGATCGACGTGAGGTTTAAAGCGATAAAACACTTTTTTCTGCATCTACATTATGCATGAAACAACACAAGAACGGCTTTTCGATACAATTCACAAGCCCGAGGATCAGGTTTCTCGGATACCTACAATTCACCGGATTATGTTCGCTTTCCGCTGGATTTACATTCGTCGCCGATCGAAACTTTTACTGGCTATTTTCTATTCCTTTAACATGGTTTGTTTTCGCTGTTTGGAGAACAAATTTGGCATTTGTTCTTCAATCAGGAGGATTATATTACATAGATAATATTAATAGTTAATTAGGGTACAAATTAATGAACCTGGTTAAAGCCTTTGGGAAATTTCTCGTATGTTTAGAAATTCAAATCTAGTAACAACATCAACAGCAATATGTGAATTCAATATTACTGTTAATCTATTGTATAATTAAATGCATGCGCTGATAATTACGTTAATGTTGCTGATGGTAATCAAAATTCGGATGTATGTGAATTTCAAATTTTATGGGCATAGGTAAGAAAATAGAATTGAAGAAATTGCGTTCATTATTTCAATGTTGCACCAGGTAGTATAATTTGCATATTTAATTGTGACATACATCCTTCGTGTTTTTAACGTTATGGATTTTGCGCAATTATTTAACAATCCTCAGTGTAGTAGTCACTTTGGTCATTACGACTCAGAGTAATAATGGTTGCAGTCATTATCACTTACTTTAATAATGAATATATTCATTATCCCTCAGTTCAATAATAAAATGTAGTCATTGTCACTGTAGTAACGGCTACACTTAGTATCACCAATTGTACAACAATAACATTTGTCATTATCACTCTGCACAATGACAACAACACTTGAAGCAACAGTTAAAATTATAATGTAAACACAAAGAAGTGTTTTTCCACGATACTTCAAAAGCACATAAATTTTTACACCACCACGGGGACAATATCTTGCAATATATTTCCCATAAGAAACTCCCGATCTTCGCCCCCTATGTTCTTCGATATTTGAAGTTTATTGCAGCAACACTTTGCTCTGTGGAGAATGTGAAAATGCTCTAAAGCACTACAGGAAGTCGAAGCACTTAGAGCCGACGAGAGCAAGGCTGTAAATTCGCGAACGTGGTAAATTTATTGTCTGTATAGTTACCAGATACTAACTCACCAACCAATCGAAGACTCCCTGGCACGGAGACGATGTTAAATAAAAGATTTCAGTAAAAATGAAACGATGCATCGCGACGATGAGTGGAATACTTCACTTTCATCGCATTGCTTCTGTTACTCTGGATATTCGATGACAGAAAGTTGGCAAAGTGGATGTAAAACTGTTTGAGTGCAAATGTTTAACATTTAGAGCTTTACAAATTAGTTCCTCGTGTATCGTGACAGAAAGTTGGCAACGTGGATGGAAATCTGTTAAAGTGAACATGATAAATATTTAAGGGTTGATAAATTAAATGAATAATTTATGTTCTTTTTTAATTGTTTCTGTAAGTGTTTATACTGATCGTACGTTCTTTTTAAGATATGATCTGATTAATATTAAATTTACGGGCGCGAAATGTGTCACACTGCAATATATTAACACTAGAACTTCTGATTATTAATTCAATATATTAAGAAATACTATATAAATACTTTAGAAGATGAAATGCGCAAGAAATAAAATTGATTTAATCTCTGATACTTTAAAAGTTAGATATGAAAAATTAAGCAGTGCACGGGCCTCAAAATTTCAATATTTAAAAAACAATCGATACAAGTCATTTTGACTCACTTAGTAGATCTAGTATTAAATAAAGACTCTGATAAAAAAGAATCAAGCGGCAAAGATGATTATTTGTTAAGTAATTATTGTATTTAAGATATATGGGAAACATCTACTATACAGTTTCTCTGTAAATTTGAGAAACGTTTATAAAAGTAATAGGAACCCGTCAATTTGACGGCTTCCGTAAATCTAATATTAAAGTGGGCCATAAAAAATGAATATGATACAAGAAAAGCACTTCCTTATGATATTAGTAACGTTGAAGTATTAAGAATAGAGTCGTTATGTTAAAGCAACGCGCTCAGCTGTTCGCAATGAAAATGCATAATTTTCAATAAATTTAACGTATTCCTTCGAAACACTTTTATGCACCTGATGTTACATATTTGTCCTATCCATCGTATTTATTAGATTTTGTATATTACAAGCGAAATATAATCGAATGAAAATTCTAAATTGTAATTCGAAGATAAAAAATAAGGAAAGATGTAAAGTTTCATAAGAATTATTAATAATTAATGGAAATACTCTTTCAAACAATTGTAGGAAATTCATCGAATTTGTAATTTCGTAAATTCATACAGTGACTAGAATGTCACGTTCGTCCTACATTCGTGGCTATTTAATCGATAAATGTAATTAGGAAACATATTTTTCACCGTCTATGAAATCGAATTATGGTCTTTGCTTATCGTGCTGCATCGGAAACTTTTAATCATGAGGGACATCTGTACAGGGAATGCAAGGGAACGGCCATAAATTTAGATTAAGATCGTTAATTACGTAAATCACTGCTTTACTGCACATCCAAAGTAAGATACTTTGAAACCGAGCCGAAGAGCGGAGCAAAGTTTAGATCAGTAGATCGTGATAAATACAATATTTATTATCAATCCAGAACTTTACATATCTCAAGAAAACGAAGAATTTCTCATTAGACTTAAAAACAGTTCAGTTTCCAAATTGAAATCATCTCTAGGTACAATTAAAATTCAATCAAATTCGAAGTATGCTTCTGAATTTTGACGCTTACAGAGGAATTAACTTTTTTACAGTGTATTATATTATCAATCAATAACACTCCAAATCACAAATACAGTAAGATACTTCAATTGAATATTGAAATTCATTATCACATTTCAAAGTTGAGTACAATTTCGTTAATTAATTGACAAACTTTCAAGAAACTCTCAACAACGATCGGATTACAAAAAGTGAACTTCAGAGAGGATTTCTATCCGAGCAAGAACTTAAAACCGATGTAAACTTCGAAGTTGGAATCAATGGCATACAACTTGTCTTTTTCAGATGACAAAACAAAAGCGCTAACCAAGTACTCACATTTGGCGGTAAATCTCTAAGAAAACTGTCCATCTTAACACTAAACCTACCAAGGCGGTCAAAAGACCGTTTCCAAAATATTTTCTAAAACTTATCTAAATTAATAGAGTAGCCATGAAGTAAATATTCCACTTCTATCTTATAAAACCAAAATTAGTTTATTAATTATCTTCCTTATCTCTCCATTTCCCTTTTTATAAAGTCGTTATTAAGTATATTTTGATTTTAGTAGATATAACGTCGGTAGTTTTAGTGTTAACAAGACATGTAAACTTCAAAATCAAAAAACCACTGGCGTCCACCAAACGTGATTGCCGCGAGCTTTAAATCTCGTAATATGTTTTCCAATGTGCAACCACAGATTTCTGAAGACGAAAAAACCTTCTGATGTTACATAGCATTTTCTCAAGTAAAGAAATAAGAACGTTAGAAAACGGAAACGAAGAAGACGATGAAGGTGTGACAAGAAAGGCGGGTGAATTGATGGATAGATTCAGGTAGATAATAAAAAGGCGAGAAAGAAAATAGAACAGAGATAGAATAAGAAATTGAGGAGTGTGGAAAGAGAAAAGGAGAGAGAGTGAAGAATAGAGATTTAAAGTTCCTCTTATTTTTAAGACGAGCAAGATTTCACAGACATGGAAAAGATTTTCAAGGTCCGCTATGAGATGAAGGAGGATGCGGTAATATAAGCTTTTTCCATTCTGTTCAGAGTTCTTTTCGCAATGTGAAATTGCATTCTGCGGAATGCATGGATAAGAACGTTTTTATGGGTTTATTTCTCGGTCGAGGTTGATGTATTATTGCACTCTGTGAAAATTGAAGCTGTTCGATAATCGTGATGAACGTTCCCAAAGATCGAACGTTTGGTAAATAATTTATTCTGTAGAAATATTTATAGTTGAACAGTAAAATTAGATAATGTGGCAAATATGTTTCAATTGAGGGAGATGTTTCGTTGGTATCGAGTTGTAAAGCAATCCTATCGAATGGTTACGTTACGACGTCTTTCGTGTAAAGTTTGTAGAACGAAACGAAAGGAGAACGTTTTAATGTCAGCGACTTTCAAGTGCCATTTAAAGCAGTCGATACATCGAGATTTATCTTTCTCAGTGTCAAGTAGACCATTAGTTGTACAAAGTTTGCCAATACGGTGCAAAGTTTGCGAACACTTATGCACAGTAAACGGAGGAATATGGTCCTCCCGATGGAATTACTTATCGAGGTTGAATTAGGGTGGTCTGACCATGAATGGACTCATACTACTTAAACGTATTTCTAATCCGAAGCGACAGAATACTTAGGACTTGCGTGTTAATAAAATCTTTTTTTTATATTAAGGGGAGTGGAAATTAATGTCGTTTTTTACATTACATTCAAACAAATAAATTTGTACTAAGTTTGTATTCTTAATGAATGATGTAATCACTCTCATTGTCAACAACATTTTCCATTTGGCGAACCAATTTTCTATGGACGATCGATAAAAATTAATTAGTTTTTGATAAAAATATCTGGGGGAACGATGTTACTTTCCGGTCGCCTTAATATAAATGCTACGTTTTATACGTCTAAATTTTATACTTCTAATTTATTTTATATCTCTCGTCTTTTATTAACACTAAAACTACCGACGTTATATCTAGTAAAATTTAGATTTATTTAACAAGTATTCTGGGAAAAGATAAATTAAGAAGTGAACAGAGTAGTTAATTAATTTATTTAGGCTTTATATGATAGAAGTAGAATTTTTACTTCTCGGCTTCCCTGTCAATTTAGATAGTTTTTTGAAAAAAATAAGAACCGGTCATTATGACCGGCCTGGTGGGTTTAGTGTTAATTTCACGAGGTGAATCATAAATAGTTGTTTGTTTTGGCATGGTTAGCAACACTTCATCAATAATCCATTGCAAAAAAACAATCGTGTGATAATTATTTTTCTTCGATCAGCCGATATTTAAGAAATTAACAGATCTATGGCAGTCGCCAAATTGACGGGTTCCTACTTTTTTTTAAAATAATGCTGAAGATTATAGGAAAGCAGTACAACAGATATTTCAAGCGTATCTTATAGTACACAAATTACGTAACAAATCATGTATTTTGCCGTTTAATCCATCTTTTTGCAATGGACTTATTAAGTATATTTAAATAAATCAGATTCAACGGCCGTAAATCTAGTGTTAAAGAACGCATAAAAATGAATTTTACTCAACTCGAACTATAAAAACGCGAGTTATTTCCAAATTCCATTTTCATTTAATTGAAGGAGCAGTTTTAATCCTTTATATTTGTAATCAGACAGAAAGCTTTTCGTTTGCGCATTTAATTTCTCTTGCGGTGTTTAAATACGTGTAATAAAATTTGTTTGAAGTCAAAACTGAAAGCGCAGCTGAAAAAAATTCGTTATACCAATTAGTTCAAAGCAGTAATTATAAATTAGTAAAATCGTCCCACTTTTCTGCCGAAAGTTTCTTGTACCAACTGTGCGCATGTTTTCATGCCTTGCATGATGAAGTACGTAATAAAACTTCAGAACGTTCTACCTTAAACTTATAACTTGACAAGGGTTTTAAAAAAAAAAAAAACTTCTTCCTACGACTTTTTGGCTTGAATCGTGCAAGGGACACGTAGATTTATGTTTCTGACTAATTCCATGTACAAGGAAGTCTAATTATTCATGCATTAAGCAGTAATGTGGCTGGGTATCATCATCTTGCTACGTTAACGTACAACGTTGCATTGCTCAGCATTAAATTACATGTACTTTGTTAAATTTTCTTGCGGTGTGCGTTAAAAATTTTTAATTGCGTTAGAATTATATCTTCACATTTTTATCCCACGCTTCATTTTATTTCCCTAATGGTTTTTATTATCATTGACGAATGAACTGGAAATTTCAAGATAGATGCTGTAACGAAAGTTAAAGGCATAATTACTAAGGAAAAAAGTGTCTAATCGCTTTTATAATTCCACAAGATAATATATCAATCTACGTGTCGAGTTCTTCCATACATCGTTAATAAGATAATAATTATTGATTTGTACTCTGTCGTTCATCCTGTAATTTTCTTACCGCTGTTATAATTATTTTCAACCATGAAAAACTTTCTCGTCAACTTCCAACTCAATTACGAATAGATTAAATTCTATCCGAACTTTTCCATCAGACGAATTATAAATTTTTAGTACTTTTAGTGATGACTAAAAGTACGATGAAAAAACATCTTTCAGTTCATTATTTATAAATATAATCATCATGAATCACGGATATATTCAACGTCATCCTTGCTCCATTGGTTATAGCAACAATTTCGGAATTTTGCAAGTACAAAAGGATGAAAAAGTATTACGATTCGAACAAAAAAAACGGATCAAGGATAAAAGACATCATTCTAGTATCCATAGCTAATAAATGCAATTAATCGGCGTGAATACGATCTCGTCAAAATCAAATCAAAATCGTCCGTCCGAATTGGCCGAAATCTGCACCGATTTAATCCGATTCCAAACGGCAAATCAGTGGCGTTAATTCGACGACGAATTTCATTCGCTATCGTATCGCGTAAAATTTGATAACCTCAACGAGAAAGGAGGCGTCGATTTTTCAAACGATTTTTCAAATTACATCGGGCAAAACGAAGCACCCCGGCAAAGCTGTAACACTTTGTAACCCTTCGGGGCATATTCCAGTCGAAATGTATTTCACGTTATTCCCGATCACCGAAGAGTATCGATATTCGCCGACGGCGTCTCATTGAGATATTAAGCGCATATTTTACAAAAAGGGATGCAGCCACCATCCCAGAATGCAGTAGACGCATTCCATTAGAGAAAATACACGCCGGGACTGTTGATCCATGCGTATTCCCTGAGATACAGATGGAATGGCATTGCTACCTGATCCCCTTTTTCTTTTATTTCTATCTTTCTTTCTTCTTTTTTTTTTAGTTTGCACTGATATCAGAAAAATATAACGGTATTTTCATACTGCTGGGAATTTACGTGGAGACCTGTATTGCCGGGAAGTGAAATGAAATCAGATTTATCGTAGATCAGGATAATGTTTCCTTAGATCGGATGAAACGTATATATCCGATGCCGTCGAGGGCCGTGAGATAAGGGGAGGATATTTTAAATGAGTTATTGAGCAACGTGATATGGCTATTTCGATATCGAATGTTGGTAGGATGCTCGATAAGGAAATAATATAATTGCGGGATGTGTGGTTTATGATAGAAAATAGATGTTAATGTTTTAACTGCTTTGTGTATTTTCAATTATTATAGAGATGGAAAGTAATGTCGCTTTTTTGCATGAAATATAAACGGATACGTTTCAACCCTTTGCACTCGAGTGGCACCATTGCGACTCCTGGTGTTTTTCGAGGTCTCGAATTTCATATGTTTATCCCAATTTGTTTCGTGAACCTGACACGGTCTGCCATCTGTAACATTTTTTCAAAGTACCTACAAGAAATTTATCTAAAGATTTAACGTCATAACAATTTAAAGTCAAAGAAGAATTTAAAGTCCTTGAGCCCAACGGGTTGATGAATGACTTTATCACCAGCGTTATTAATAATCTTTTGCTATCTAGTATGCAAATTTTCAATGTAGGATTGATAAAAAGTAATTGATTTTTGAGCAAAGTATCTGGAGAAACGACATCATTTTCTGGTCCCTCCTGATATTTTGTTCCATACAAAACAGAACGTTTTGTTATCATTTTGAGGGAATCTTATGTTAATGAAGTAAGTGAATATTAGAAGTGGAGTGGCCAAAAGTGCAGAAGAAAGAAAAGAGACTTTTATTAATACGTTTAGGGATAGAATTCTCTGTGAGACGATAGATCGTCTACGATTGAACGTCGGCGCCAGGTTTTCTATCGAAGTTCTGTTTATGGCCACCATACATATTTGATTGCACAAATAGTCACGTATCGTAGCCGAATCTAGGAAAAGAGTACATAAATTCTATTACAGCATCTCGAAGTAAGTTAAATCTTTTAACTTCTTGATAGAATAACATAAGGAGGGATGAAATAAAATCTACGAAATATCCTAACATTACAAAACAAAATAACAAGAGAATTTCGGCGTTCATTGAGAAAGTAATTATTTGTATTAAATATCTACTTGTATTTCCAATTGTCGCAATTACGATAACCATAACACAATTCTCAACGTTTAGAAATATATTTATTTTTATGTGCGGCGATAAAATAGTCAGCCCTTTTTTATTAAAAAAGTCCACACAACCGACGTGTTTGTTTTACTAGCGTTATCCATATCGCGAAATACGCGATGCTCGGCATTCCATGGATCGAAGTGTTTCCTACGAAATTTGATCGTAGGATTTAGGTTTTCTTCGGAGAGTAGCCGTGATCGTAAACGTAAAACGTAAAAAAATGTTTATGGGCTCGTAGAGAAAGCACTTTTCTTGCCGATACGTGCCGCAACGAAAAGGTTAATAATTCTTTAAGAAACGATACTTGCCTGCAACTACTATATTCTCGAGTGAGAAGTATTCGCGAATGTTTCCTTTTGTCGTTGGATTTACATATACAACTGTATTAACGAGTCTATTAACACTAGAACTACCGGCGTTGAATCCGTTATATTTCAATATATTAACCCCTTGGCCTACGATTTCTTTTCTGACTGTGCAAAGATTTAAAATAAATTTCTAAAATCCAAAGTTTTCACTGATTTCTAATCGGCGGTATTGAATTCAATGAAATTCAAATAACTTTTAAATGGCAATATTTATGAATTTTCTAACATATTGAATATTTAAATATTGGTGTTAAAAAGATAAATGTCTGTCGAATATCTATCTGTCGTCAAAAAGATAACAGTATTTTAAAATTTTCCTATTTGTAATTATGTTATTTTATGGAAGAGGTTTCACGTCAGGTGAAATGATCAAATTAGCGATAAGCCGGTGGCGTTCAAGTGTCTGTAAAACACTTGCCTAATATAGTCAAAATCTCGTCAAGCGCAAAGGATGAATAACGACATTTTATTATAGATCTTTTAAAATTACAATATTTTATATGAAGAAGACAGCGTTATCTTTGAATGATCGTGTTTTAATATCAAACCAAATTAAATTAATGTAATATAAGATAATTTCGTCACTCGAGGAAACCATCCAATTTTCTAAGATAGAAAGATATTCGTATTATAATTTATTACTTGTGACATAGGTCATAAACTTCTCGCGAAAAGTAAATGAGACCGTGTGAAGATTGGTTATCGTCGCTCGAAAGTTCGAAAAGTTTTCACGTCTGACTTGCGAAGAAACTTTGTTCTTTCTATGATCATTTATAGAGTAAGAATCTCACGTGTCACGAACTCACTATCTATAAAATATTACTTTTACGTCGATTAACCTTCGAAGGAAATAAGGAAAGAATCTGGAGAAAGATTGTAACCGGTTTTCCGTAGAATTTTTTCTTTACTGATTGCGTATCTTAAATATAAATGGTATTTGCTCAACTCTGATTTTCTTTGCAATTCTCTTGATCTACCGCTATTTCGTGACTCGCTTTAAACACCGTATCTTTAAGTAGCTCGTAGAATGCAATTTTCTTATCAACCTGTACACCACAGTAATTTATATTCTATTCGCGTGCATTTCATAAAATGCGCTCGCAATATCAAATTTCGCATATCTAAATTACATTGTAATAAACTGTAATGAATCCAACCGGAATTTTAAATATTCAAGTAATTAAATGTAACAATTGGCGCAGCTGTTTCGTTAGTTCTACTAACAAGGATCATTTTCTTGAATCTTCTTAGTACTTCTTGAATCAAATATAAAAACACTTTAAGATCTTTAATTCTCAAAATATTGAAACAATGGAGATTGAAAAATTTGTTTTTTTATCACTTCAAACCGCGAATCTTCGCAGTCTTCTTTCATTTGTATTACTTCGCTTCTTCTCGTTTTCTCTCTTTTTCTTTTTTTTTTATTTATTTTCAATCTCACGTACGTTCCTTTCCATTTCTATTTTCTCCACGTACATACGACTCTCGCGGATATTTTTCTCTCCTCCAGCAATTTCGCAGGATCCGTATCTTCGATCATAACGGAAGCCATCCATCCACTCGTCTATCCCCTCGAAATCGTCGAGAATTTCGTCGTCCGTCGTTGTTTGTAGAACGTTAGACGATCCTCAAAAGCGTGAGATTCCTCGGAGTGTTAGATATCAAGTAAGCCGTGAGATATCAAATAAAGCGTCAAAGTGTTCGCATTTATCGCTCCTGATACCCGAGACCGTGCCAGAAATGCGATTCGATGCTATGCTCTTAACTACTTCGTCGTCAGTCATCATCCTTTGTTCATATTTCATGAGAACCTCAATGGTATTCAAGTATTTTCGCGAGATCGAGTATTCTTATAGCGGTTTGCACTATCACACGCTCGAAGAATGTTTCCTGTATTGTCAGTGGCTTTAATTGGCCAACTAAAACGTCTTACTTTTCGATTGTACTTGATGTGTCCGTTTCTATTCATGTTTTTGTTACTTAAAATGGTAGACATCTTTTAAATTAGCTCTATCATTATAGTTTTACAATTTGTAAGCATAGCAATTGAAACAATGTAATGTGTTTTTATTGTTCTGAAACATATTATAGTATGTATATTCTTTAGGGAGCTCATCCCATGTGACAGCTATTTTTTTCGCTGCCTTTGGGAATTTTTTTTGACGAACCATTGAAATGTACAATCTTGGAATTCTTACAACACGTTTATTGATACTTTTGTAGTCTATTGGAATTTTTGCAAGCAAAAATATTGATTCTGATTGACTTTACACCGCCCGAAAGACACTCATGTATCTTTTACGGCTACAGTGATTCTAAAAGTTTCGCTTATCTGAAATAAAAAATCAAATGGTATTTTAATTCGTGAACCTAAGCCTATCGCTGGAACTAGAATAAAATAAAAATATTGAATGTTACATGGGATGACCCGCTTAACCCATTTGTATCATATGTGTTGCGGAGACAAAATACACTACTGAAGGTCACAGATGTAGCTTAAAACTAGACTTATATTATTTATTAACGCGCAGATGTTTCTTTTGTTTAAATAGCAGTCGCGAATTGTACTTCCTTTATGATGCCAAGATATATGCGCTTTATGGTTCTATTCTTGTCAATACTTCTTCAGGAAAAGTCTTGTCCGGCAAGAAACCGGAGACTTCTTTCTCCATGTAAGTTGGGTTTTTCCGGCTCCTTCGAACGTCAAGGGAGGCTCTTGACCTATGAACAAGGGTCATTTTCGCACCAATCAGAAATATTATTATTTCCCAATTACAGAGTCTCCTAATTAGCTGATTCGTCGCTCGCAACTTAAAAATTGAACTTTTTTCTGCTCACATAAAATAATTATTTCTTCGTTTTTCTGTATCAATTGCTCAGTTTTAGCTATAGAATTCGCGGAGTTCTCTTGCTGGCTCCATAGAGATTTGTGTAATATACTTTCAGCTTGAGATTTTGCCCCTCATTTTTCAAGTAGTGTAGAGCAATACAGAGAGTGAACCTTTAAATTTTCATCCACCTTCTTCTCAGCTTCACATAGCACTTTATCCCGCTACGATCTACGTTTAAATTTTCACACAACTCTTCCTCGTCGTTCTATAGCATTGCCTCTTATTCCGCACTTTAACGTTCCAATCGCCAAAGCTACCTAAAATTCATCGTTAGCATGAATAGGGAACAAATTCGTCGAAGTAACATCTATGAAGGTTCAACGAAGCATATTTACGCAGCCATTATAGAAAATTAAACCGTACGCTTAATTAGCCCCGGCTTAATTCCAACCGAGAGAAAGCTTTGGTCTATGATCCCGTCAAATAGACAGCCAGCATTTAGCTGTCCAATTAATCAAAGAAACTGTCTCAAAAGCGACGTCTCAAATATGATTTTGCAGAACGGAAATGTTCTCTGTAAGATTATTCGCATCTTGCACGATATTCCAACGTTTGGTCGTAGTTACACGACGAGTAAATGCGCCCTTTACCTTTAGCCAGAACTTATTCATTAACTTAAGTCAATATTTGTACTGGACTTTATTCGTCGAATTAAAACAAATTTAGCAAATACGTACATACAAATATTAAAACTTTGTTTGAAGAGGCGGGATATTACCAGGTCGTTGTTTTTACAGAATTTTTTTTTTTTTTTTTATATTTCAACCTTGTTTTAAATAAAATCAAATTGTTCCCAGTATTTAGGTTGACAAAATATGGTTAAATTTTTAAATTTTTATTCACTCTACATGTTTCGACATCTTACGATGTCCTCTTCAGGAGTTTCTGTGTTATGTGTGGTTTGTTTTATCGCGAAACTTATGTGTTTCCGTAGTTTTTCGGGTTTTATTCTGAGTCAAGATGTTAATTTGAAAATTTGTCTTCTACATACTCGGTCTTAATGTCGAGTTGCTGTGAAGAAGACGAACCACTTTCCGTAACTGGTTTTTGTTTTTACAGAATGTAAAGTATCGGTTGCACTTCTTATTTCTTTTCTCTGTTCCTATATTCGTGTATCTGCCTTTAAGAAAATCGCGTCTTGCTCTTTTTCACACCTCAGTTCCCAATTACTCTTTCAGACAATTTTCTTATCCTTACTCTCGTTACTCGACATGGAACCTTGACTATTCTCCTCTTCTAGGTGGTTCCGAAGATTTAAATAAAATAAACGTTTAAACAAATGTAGCTGGAAACTCTTCCATGTGAGAGAATTAAACTACCCTCTTTACTGATTAAAATGACATAAGAATGATCCTCGTACGATCACCAGGAGCCGAGAACGTAAATTCAAAGTGAGGCCTGCATCGGTCCCCTGGCCGCTCGGACACCACTGGCTTTAAAGTCAAATATCTCGGTTGTTTCTAAACCGACCTTGATGAAACCTTTTTCTACGTCTCCCTGAGGCTTCAAGCTTTCAAACTACATATATAAAATAGATCTGCAAAAATGAGTTTTTGCACAAGGGGCTCGATAAGAAGAAGAACCTCTCACGTCTAAACGAATGAAGATAGAAACATTTCCGTATTATCAGGTTAAACTACCCTCTTTCCCGATTAAAATGACGTAAAGAACATCCTCGTACGATAACGAGAAGCCAAGGTACGAATTTTCAAAGTGAGGCCCCTCGCCCTGACCCTCCCAAAAACCTGACACTACATGCTTTAAAATTAAATATCTCGTTTGTTTAACAGTTGATCATAATAAAACTTTTTTCCTCGTCTTCCTGAGAGTTCTCGCTTTGAAACTACGTATATAAAATATATTTTCAACTTGAATATCTACATTTTTCTATTCATAGTAACCTGGCGAAGAAATGTTCACATTTTAAGAAACATAAAATATGCAAACAGATAGTCGTAAATATTAAATGCACTGAATATCAAAAATTAATACTTAGGAACACATCACCTGTTGAAATATAATCTTCATTTCCGTTCGTTTAGACCCTAGTAGAGCAGCGGGGTTAAATGTTTCTTGCATTACCTCTAACAATAAGTCATAGAAAGCCACAGAGGGTTAACAATTAATTCGTTATACCAAGCTAGGAACTCGACTGCAACCTGCAAGTTATTCATTTATGTTCATCGTTCTATTTCTTGCATAAATGTTTAGAAAGAGGGCAAACTTCCACTTTGAGCGTCTTACCCTGTATTTATACCGCAACAATGTCCCCCATATCGCATAATCGGTGTACATTAGCGCATGCAATTACTCTCTAATCTGAGACGCAAAATCTGCACGATGTGAAAAAAATAGCTCAAGGCCGACTTTTACAAATTTATTACCGGTTTTGCATAATTTTCTCCCACTCGACTCGATACGATCTCATAAAATTGCTAATTCCCGCGCCGGCATTATGATCTTGCTGTTTATAAATCATCGGCTGTTGCAACGCCGCCGGCCATGAGTTTCCTGGCACGTGCAGATAACGGAAGTATGAGTGCGTTATTTGCTTCTTATTAATCGCACGACAGAAATTAATCGAAAGACGTTTCATTAGTCTCCAATCGGAAATATAGCTGCGAGTGTTTTTTCCCCTCATCACACTACGATTTCTTATTCATCGGATGCAAATTGCTTTGCATTCGAAAACCACATAATCGATGCAGGTTAATTACGTAATAACATATTATTTGCGGAGAAAATGAGAAAAATATTCGTACGTATCAATTTGCGTGTTTCCAATGACTAATACAATTTAACCTTTGAAACGAAATATTCAGATATTTCATTTTCATTAATCGAATGTGGAATTCATGACGTTTAATATTACTCCGATAATTGAGAGCAATCATATTTTGTTCCGCATTTGTCAATACCGAAAATTAAACTCGATAATGGAAATATCAGAAATGTCAATAATTTGGTGACCAACGGTCATTGTCCACATTTTTTAAAAATTTTATAAAAAGAAGAGGACATATTCGATGATTTTTACATTAACGATTTTCTTTCAGTATTTTGTAAATAATTACCAGACTGCGGATTTTTATGCATTTATGACAAATTAAATACGGCTAAAATATACAAAAAGGACATAATATAAAAATATATGTAAAATATCCAAAGTATGGTATTTGTTGTAATATTTATTGAGTGCAATAAATCCCTAGATAGGTTTTCCTGTCATCTGCATTTGTGAAACTCGAAATTTGCATAAACATCCGCAGTCTAATAATTACATTTACTCTCGAATAACACAAAGACTGGAATTACACCAGCCGCGTCTTCTCACTTTTCGCAATCGTACCACAAGGAGTCTGACACTTTTATAGTTTCTCCATTTATTGCCACGTCGAGGAACGCTCTAGCCGACTGTCTTAACCCAAACAGTGAAATAGGAGGAAAGCAATGTCGATCTTAAACGGTAGTAAAACTCAAAAAGAATCGTTGAAGCAAACCCGACGATGCCGACGTCGTCGGTTTGCAAGAAGGCTGATAATTTATTCAACAAGGCAATGCTGTTACTGTTCTTCACACTCGTGAAAATAAGACAGAGGAAGAGAGAGAGAGAGAGATCAAGAGAGAAATAAAAAGGCAGAGCAAGAAAGAGATAAAGAGGCAGATGAAAAGAGAAATAGAGAGACGGAATAAGAGAAAAAAACAGAGGAACATCGATAGGCTAAAGAGGAAGTAGCACGAGACCAGTTGAAGTGCAGCAGTAAAGGAAATAGGAACGTTGAGAGAGAAGGTTCTCTGAATACCAGCAATCTGCTATTCCATCAATCTTGTGTCTTGACAAAGCAGCAGACTGGATTTGGCAGCCCGACGTTGCTCGCTCTTTTGCTGCTTTTATTCCCTTTTTGTTATGTTCCTTCTTCATCCCTCTTTCCTCCATCTTCCTGAATTCCTCTCTCGTCTCAATCTTAGCGCTACCTTTTTCCGTCTCTCACAGAGATGAATTTTCCTCCTCGTTCTTTTTAACTACTCGTCGACAGATGGAAAATTACAATGGTTCAAGTCGAAACTTTCAACTAATACTGTCGACGAAATGCTCGAGTCTTCAGGGAATTCCACGTGGTCAGTGATTAGGGATAGTGGAGTCGTCTACGTTGAGTGAAGGAGAACGAGAAATTTTTACTACTCGCTATTAAACGACGTTACTCGTATCTTCACTTTTGCGAAATTATGTCGTTTTACTTTATTCCACCCCATATAGCGTAAAGAAAGACGTGGATGACGAAGCGCTGTTTCGATCGTCGCGAAGACGTAAAACCAATCGGACGTGCAACGATTTTCTCTAGTAAAAAGTGAATATTTTGTAGACTGAAAATATTTACATGATATTTTTACCAGAAAAATATCGGTCTTACCATATTTCTCTTGTAAGAAATAGCTCGTGGAATTTGCTGCTTTTGATCGTCAAAAGGGAAATAAATATCATGGGAAATATTTGAGGTGTGAAAGTGTACAATAACAAATCGTTTTGCAAAGTGTAAAACGGTGTTGTGGGTAATACGTAAATAGAACAATCATCGAAAAGACAATGATTGTGTAGAGTGCTTTCGGTGGTAATCGCTTAATCAGTATATTTTTACAACCCACATACTGGTATTGAAGTTTATGGTATTCCCATTGCAACAACGTTCGTCGGATGGCTTTTGTGTTTCATTAAAACTTCTACGTTTCGTTACACCCTTCTGGCAATTATCTCTTCTGGTAACTCCATTACACGTTTTGAATTTGAATATCATCAAGTCCGCTAGGACAATTGGTTCTAAACGACGACGGTAATTAAAAACAGTGAGATTATAACATTTTTTGTTTAGACATTTTTACGAGAGAAAAATAAGGGAAGTTTTCTTGCACAGAAATAATACACATTGGAATATTGGGGTAAAGAATTATTTAAAGCATTTTTTGAAAAATAAGGGATGATTTTTTTAACTCGTTATTGAAGCGTTATTAATAATAATGAAATTACAATACATTTGTGAGCGTTGTGTAAAATTTTCTAATATATTTAATTAATAAATTAAGTCAATGGAGGTTGATTAATAAATGAGAAAGGCTGCACGAAGAAGCTTAAAAATTGAGCGAAGGTTCAAATAGATTATGTATGAAATTTGAATACCAAAATTTGAAATTCAAACTTGGCTGCAGGACGGTGGCTGTTTCGACGGACTTTGAGTTTCGTGGAATTTTCACTGTTTGTACTTTCAAGGGAATAATGTTAGAAGTCCTTAAGTTTAAGGCACAATGGATGCACATTGCACATACATGAACGCACGTACTCTCAAAGTTTACAATCAAGTGATAGTTATTACAAAATTAATCATTTAAATTCATTATATCGCAGAGGACATTGACATTCAAATATTTATAAATCATCGTGTAAAAATCAAATTTAAAAAATTACTCCTCCATTCTTTCATGAACGAAGAAACTTTCGTTATTCGTATCGACTTGAATCGACTGAATGAAGGAAAATGAGATACAATAGCGACTCGTTATCAGTAGATCCAAATTCAAGTCTCCTTCCACCTCTGAAAAATAATTTGTAAATTACCTAATAACACATCATATCCTCCATAATTCGAAACCCGCTAAAAACAGTAAGTCCTGAGCAAATTGACGAAAGTAATTAAAGCTGAAAAATATGACTATTTTACTTAACAGTTCACTTGTAATTATCATTTTAATTTAATTAACTTTTTTCCCATGCGGTTCACCCTGTATCGGAAATCGATGACATTGCGCACGTACAATTGGCATTAGTCGTTGGATAAGTACATCGGACGTCCGACAAAATGACGGAAGAGAGTTAAACGAAAGTGGACACGAAAGTGCTTTTTAGATTTCTGCCTTTTTCTCGGCTTCGCTGAAACCTCAGATAGACCAGGCGGCTCGTTAGGTAATAAAACTTTACCACACACGAATGAACACCATAGAAATTTATATGTACATGCGTATAATAACGATTACATCGATTCCCTTTTAACCTGCTCGCTGGCACGTGTTACGATAAGAGGGGCTCCCCGGGTGCCGATTAAATGCAAAAAAAGGAAGAATAATCCTCAACGGGAACAGATTACATTCCGTGAAAATGGGTATTTTTTAACCCATCGTAATTTAAATATTTTATTTTATTTTATTTTACTGATAATAAATTACTCGACACAAAGTATCATACATTCGATGAATCTACGCTGAATGAAATGTTACTTGTGTAAAACATTCTGTTACCAAACCGTTTATAACGGGCTGTTCTGAATATCAATTCTTGTTGACTTAACATACGGTATTATACGAATGTAAAAGCGATCAATGCAAATTTGAATCGCTGAAGGTATAAATTGAACGGCTTATCGTCCTAAATGCATCAATAAAATTGTAAATAAAGGAATTTTCCAGCACACATTTCAGAATTGATTTAAAATTGAAATGGTAAACGCCTTTTCATTTTAGTGATTATATTTGATAAAAATATATTTTAATTTACTAAGAAATATGGAGTTATTTTTAAATTTGTAAAAGAAATATTATGTCTAGCTTGGTTGAACATATGTCATTGTGAAATTCTCACATTAACTCATTCTGTCGAGAGAAGAGGGATTTCGAACTGACGAATTAACTCGTTTTGGCCAGTTAAAAGGTTAAGCATGTCGTTGCATTTATACGGCAAACTTATACAGCCACGTAATTTTTCCCCGTGTGCACCGTAGCCAATGATAATGCCATTTAGAAAGTTGGACACTTTCTATTTGTGCATTAACCGTAGATTATTATCCATTCAGAGATGAAACAAGTAAACCGACTAAGATTTAACCCGTTCGCGTCGTAAATATTCAATTGTTGCTTCAGGAAAATGTGCACACGTTTACACCAAGAATTTATCTTCTCTTGGTTTGAGAATCTGTGTTGCAATTAAACATCGAACTTTCCTTTTATCTTCTTGATGTCGTGAATGTGATATAGAAAGTTCTAAAATAGGAAAATCAAAATTATTTGCAGCTTTAACAAAATTATCATGGCATAATAACACGCGTAAAATAATTTCCCTTGCTAATTAAATTTTTTTTAATAGGGAAAATTTCGCCGGCTTATCTTTTTACACTGCTATTTTATTGTAATATTATGGCTTTCATGGAAAGTTTGAAATTAATATATTCTTGTTTTTCAAACTCTAAAGAAACGTTACAAAACAATATGTCAAGATTATTTCCTTTTCTACCAAAATTTTGGAAATTCCTCATCGCGTCACAGAACCTAATTACCAAATCTTCCGCAGACGTTGAACGATGCACATAGATGCAAATGCATTACACATCAATTCAACAGTTGATCGACATTTTGCCACCACCATGCACCGAAACTAGCTCTAAAATCTGACACTAAATATCTCCCGTCATGTTTCCTTTATTATCCTACCTTCCATCCAATATTAAACACCTCTTCAAGCCAATCAATTAAAATAACAAATCATGAAATCCAACACACTCACGTAATACTCATTTCCAACGGTAAAAAATTACAAATCAAAGATAGATATCTCTCAGCGTCCTCTTTCAAATAAATTTTCATTTCCTCGAATATAAAATAACCAATATCACAATACTCCTTGTAAAAGAACCAACAAAATTTCATTGTCTGAACTAACTACGTAATGATCAAAGTAAAACAACCTGTACGACTAATTAGACTGAATTCGATAAGTTTCGGTGTCTAATTTAAATGCACAACAGTTGCGGCGCGATGATACGTTCAATATAACATATATCCAGCTGCCTGTGCTAATAATTCCAATGTAGCTGCTGCAATCATGTTCATACTAGCCATTCAGAGATAACAAATTGCAAATCAAAGATAAATATCTCTCAACATCATCGTTCAAATAAATCTTCTTTTCCTCAAATATAAATTAACCATTGTCGTAACATGATCTGTGAACGAATCAACAAAATTACACAGGCTGACCTAACTAGGTAATGTTTGAAGTGAAACAACTTCCCGGACTAATTGGACTGAATTCGACAGGCCTCGGTGGCTGATTTAGGAACGCGACAGCTGCGACGCGATGATACGTTCAATATAACATGTATCCAGTTGTCTGTGCTAATAATTCAAATCTACCCACGTGTAATCATGTTCGCACTATCCGTAAGGGCACACACGCCTATGACAGGGGAATATACCGGATCCGGAAATCTACGTGGACCGTCTAAGGGAAATAACAGAGAGCAATGTTATATGGGTCTCCAACATGAAATCGATGATCCAGCATGGTTTCCTATCAGGTGCTTGAGTGCCGAATCTTGTATCTGGACGCCATAAGATTTTATGATGGAGGCAAAAGCTCAATAGGGGATGGAAATTATAGCTGGGTGGTGAAACGGACGGAAGAGGCTAATGTTGTTTTGAGATTTCACGTATTTGGGATGATATCATTTTGTTGAAGTTATTTGAGTTACTTGTACTTTATATGGGGAGAATTTTTTGATATGTTAAACTGAACGTATGACTGTAGTTAACGGTAGAACTGTTGGTGATAAATCTATGGTATTTAAATATTAGGGGTGACATGTAATGTCATTTCTCCAGATATTTTGATCAAAAACAAATTGACTTTTATCGATCCTGTATTGAAAATTTGTATACTACGCGACAAAAGGTTGTTCATAGCGAGGGTGATCACATTATTCATTAAAAATAAGAACTTGTTACAAATTTATTTGCTTGGATTTAGTATAAAAAATGACGCGATTTTCCGGTCTCCTAAATTTATTAAATAAGTACTATAGAAGCAGAAAATCAAAAGATCATAAAAATGATTAATTTAATAATTTCTGTTTTATGAGATGGACAGTCTTTTTAACTGAATTAGAATCTCTGGTGTTAACATGGACCGTAATAGTTAATAAATGTTATGGTTAGGTAATAAAATATTATTATTAGTACTTTTAGTGACACGCAAGAAATACTTGATCATTAATTTTTTAGAGAAACGGGCGAAATTAAATTCATAATTATCACTTGAAATATCGCAGATCAACTTTTTTTATATTTTGCCAATGCTAACGATAAAATTTCTCATCAAATTCGTCGGCGGTGATTAACTTCAAGCAGGTAACGTCGACATGAACTTGGTAATTTTGATTAAGATTTCCTTTCGAAATGATTTTCGTACTTGGCACCGGTTAAGCAAATATGGTAAATTTAACACATGTTCGAACATTAAAAAGTTAAAAGCTAACTCTTAAGAGCAGGAAACGTAGGTACGCCATGCTGGTCAGATTTGAAAGGAATTTTTTTACGTCGAATTAATGTAGCACTCGTGGTTAATTACAAAATGAATGTTGCTGTTAAAGCCTGCTCGTTTTTGGGTGCTTTGACTTTTTAAGTTTTTCTGCGTCCCAATAAGTGTGAACGGTTTCTCGTTTCTTTTGAATGGCAAATTGAATCATTGAAAACAAGTCACTGGATGATATCAAGTCAGTGATGTTTAGCTAGTATGATTATTAGTCAGGATTTTAATTTAATAATTGCAGCTGTCTAACACTTTAATCGTATTTGAGTGGTTTATTTTTGATGGAGTGATTGACAAGTAAATGTTAGTATTTTACAACAGTATTTTATAAAACGTTACAAAATAAAACTCACTTATACATGATGGGATTTCTTTTACATCAATTATGCAATCGGGTATATTGTGCGTGCATATGGGCCCCATGACACTATTTTGAAAGTAGCATAAGTCATAAAAAAAAAATTAGTTCAATCTTCTCGAAAATTGACACCAATATTTTTAAATTCGTTAAAATTTAAAAATAACTAAATTTATAGAGAAAGTGGCTTATGGCACTGTTAAAATAAACGACTTATTTAAAATTGTAATTCTTTTCTTGCAAAGATGCGTTTCAGAAGGGAGAAAAATGAATTAAATATTGGTTTACAGGAGGCTAATAAATATGCGACGTGATTCTTTTTAAGCCAAAGAGATTTCACGTTAAACACGCCAGACAATAGCGATAAATATTTGATAAAATCGTAAATAATGCTGAAGGATTTAACTGAATCATCGCAAAGAATAGACTCAGTTGGTAAATCTCATTTTGCATCGTAATTTCGCATGATAGAAAGTCCAACATCGTGTAAACATTGCAATAAATTCGAATATCCATTATTCAAAATCTATGAAAACTAACAAATATTAATTTTATAACCCATACCGATAAAAAATATTTCCCTTTCATTAAAAATAAAAAATTTACATTAACAATTCATACATTTTTAAAGCTACGTAATAACAATCCTCCCACTTTCGCACCAATAAAAATTGTACATCAATAATTTACAATTTTTCAAAGTACATAATAAAAAATATTTCCTGTCACCAATAATATAAAATTTACAATAATAATTTACGACTTTTTTATTCATTTTTAAATTAATTTTCATCTTTTACAATTTTTGTTAAATTTCTTTTTTTACAGTGCAAATAAGCGAATAAATTTAAATTTGTTTTATCCACATGAACGTTTTTTAAACCACAGAAAAGTTATTCAAATAGAAAATTCTCGATGGACATTTTTCGTGAAATATATGTGCCCATCTGCATTCCCAATTTTCCATTAACAAAATCCGCATTCATATCCTCATAGTTACCATTTAGTATATCCACTAATTAAAAGTATCGACTGGATAGCTTCTTTCATTACTTTCTCAGAGTATTAAGCATCCATGAATTCTAGTTAACACCCGAAAATCCTTCCGTTGAATTTGCATTTTGAGAAAACCATTGCCTTCTCGGTGTCGGAATAAGAAACGATTTTACTTACCGAGATGAAAATTTCTTCCTACAGTTGAACCATTTTCCTTTAGGCTTTCACCAAGGATAAACCAAAGCCGAAGAAAATTGTTCGTGCCGTAGAATAGACTTTGATATTTGTACTTTTCTAACATTTCCAACCAACTGTATACCTTACCTACAATCCAACGAGAAAGTATCTTCGCTGTTATTTTAAATTCAAAAGCTTCCTTTTAGCAACTATTGTAACAATTTAAATTTCTTTACGTCTTCTAGTATGCCATGCTACCTTCGAAGTGCAGAGTTCGAAAATCCTTAGAAAATTTCGAAACATCCTCCACCCGCGCTACGAATAATACATGATAACTGACTCGCTATACATGCCGTATAAATAAAACATTTCAAACGTTGAGAGAGTTCTCAAAACCGAATGGATGGACTTCTCATGCGTAATTCGTTCTTTTTGGAAAGGTGGAGTTATGTAAACGCATCCATTCCGATTTCACACATTTTCCCTCCTTTGCATGATGTATCTTATACCAGTGGTACGAAAACTACGTCTTACAGATATTTCAAATAATAACAAAAAAATTTTCAATTTCCATTATCGAAAAACTTCATTCAACACTAGAACTACCAGCGTCTAAATTTGAAATATTTAAATATATTAAGAGATACAAAAAATAATCATTTAAGTTTTACAAAATAAATGCAAAATATCCACTGTACAGCTCCCCTATAGATTTAACGAATTTTTTTTTTAAATTAGGAACCAGTCATTTTAAATCCTTTGGTAGTTCTGGTGTTAAGGAAGTGTTCCTTATTTTTAAATGTGCAACATTTTCCATACAGATTGAAATATTTCTTGAATTATTTTGCCATGATAAAATTGGAGTGCTTTTGTAAGAATCTTTTAAGTGTTAGTCATGCAGAGATTTTTGATGTGCACATTGTAATTTTAATTGTGTAGATTAAAAGTACACTTAATTTTTGATTGTTGGAAAAAGATAAAGCCTCCTGCTTTCCCGCCCAAATTAAATATTCGTCCTTTAAGTTAAACACATCCTAAAAATTATTTTCCCTTCTTTCTGGCCCACTTCTAAAAAAGTTTGTCCATCAGTGATGTATACCATGGAATATTTTAAAGGGTCGATACAAGGATACAGTTGAATGCAAATGGAACCTAATGTAACATTAATAAATGTCGGGCTTGGACGTTGCGATAGGGAAAGGGGAGTGAAAAGAAAAGCGTCAGTACTACTTGTCAAACTTCTGAATTAGGTACACACGCATCCTTCAGACAAAAGGGGGAAGACGGTGAATGTAGTACGAAATTTTAGTGCGTAAAAGTAATTTGTCAAAAAAAAAACTCCGCGAAAACAACCCCTCGATGGATCCCAGTGGACCAGTTGGATTTATGGGAAGACTGTGCCGCCACTTCCTTATATTAATCCGCAAATACATTTTCTGACGGAAAAGCGGCTCGAACAGCTGCTGCTTCCTTTTTTTCCAGGTTTGGTCGATGCTCGATATTGTGTTACTTTATCTTTCCTCCCTTATTTTCTATGGTAAACGAAGATTCGGTGAATCCGTCGTTTCAAGGATTGAAATAGATGGAGAAGATAATCTCATGGATTATGGTACTATTTTGAATGTAAGTAAAAGACAAGAGCTAAGATTACAGAGCGATTTAGAACAATTACGTGCTACATAAAGAATTGAACAGCTATCTTTTTTATTTTATTCGTGGAATTTTATTTTTCCGACGGATTTAATACTCTCCTATTTTATGAAATTCGAGAAAATATTCTCTTTATATTGAAATTTTTGCCAGAATATTTTATTTTCACAGTGAAATTTATTTAACATTGTTCCACGTGAATTTAACGGATGTAACATGAAGAAGAGTAGTAACGTATGTGTAATACAATATCTCATGGTATTACGTTTTCACGGAATGTTGCAACAAAAATACGCATACAGTTAAAAGTCAAAGCGGGAAATATTTACGGTTATCATCGTCATTGATTTTGTTCCATGTCGAGTTTCATTTCGCGAAACGACGCGAGGAGAAATGTGACGTTCAAAAGAAAGCCATATATGTCCTGCTTCCGATGAAGACACACACGATCGAATTTTCACTTATCTAAGGGATTTCCGAAGGTTATCCACTTCCTTTGTAGGAAAGAAACGAGAATCTAGGCTATTCGCGAAAACTGCATCTTGAATTATCGTTTACGTATCTAGGTCAAAACGTTGCTTCGCGACGTCATTAGCCACACCTTGTAAATATCTCGCAAAAAGATGTCAATGAGGAACACGGAGATTCTCTAATTAGATCCTTCGTATTGTTTCGCAAAGTTACTCGAGCAATTATGCGGCATGAATACTAGAAACAAATTTGAAATCGATATGAAAGAGTAATTTTCACTTTTTTTCAAATTGACGTCATTTAATGGAGGCTGAATTCGTATTATTTCCTTTGTCAACAGTCAGATTTTGTGCAAAAAAGGCAATAAAACTTATTATAAAACTTATTATATTTTTTACAAAGTATTTATTATATTTGCTAATAATAATATTTTATCATAATTTGTTATAGAATTTTACTGATACTTAGAAATTCTGAAATTCCATTGTTCTGTGATAATTAACTGACATTGAAAAATACTAAAATACTGGAGTTGTTATTATATGCTAATAATAATATTTTACTATAATATAGTAGAATTTTATTGATGTTAGGAAATTTTGAAATTCCATTGTACTCTGATATTTAATTGACATTGAAAAATACTACAGTTAAGTAGTATCATGTAGTAATTACAGTAGTTCACTATATATTACCACAGTATTTTACTGATATTTGCATATACTAAAATACTATTTTGCCAGTGTATCTTGTAATTTCACAGTAATTCTAAGCTTGAAATAGAACACGAGCTGTACACACATAAATATGTACCATTTTGCCAATAAATCGATAAAAATCGATTGTCACATTAATAACAAAATACAAATTCAACTTGACCAACATTATAATGACAAACAATACTGTCCTTTTGTATTGTGATAGAATCAACTTCAATGCCTGCATGTACACACCTGCTCATTACATCGCCGTGACATTATTCGCATAACAATTACTAATTTCTGCGTTTGATCACGATGCATAATACTTCCCAAACGTTAATTGCCATTCTCTCCCACATAATGTTTGGAAGAGCCGAAGTGATTGTTCCTGAAAAGCCTATCCTTCGACGGTCCTGTTTGCGCCGTTAGCTGCACTTTAATTGCATTAAAACGACGGCTTGACAATGTTCCGCAAAATTGCATGCCTGGATGAAACAACGTGACAAGAAATTAAAAATGATTTCTGTTGAAAATTCTTCGCATATTTATACAACAATAATTTTGCATAAAATAATATCAGTATTATTATAAAAGTAATAATTTTAAAGAGAACCATATTTTTAATTCTATTTAAAAACCATTGTCAGTCATCTCGCAAATCATCCGTAAGTAATTACCGTGTGATGTATGCATCAGATAAGATGTAAAGGAATGAATTCATTTTACATCACACCTAATGACTCAGTTGATGAATGAACCGAACAAGCATTAAGTATTATATGAAGCGAAAGCCCATCGTTACTATTGCAGATCAGGACATTAAAAAAAACATAGTTCTATTTTTTTTATCTATTAATTACTACTCTCGTTCAAAAAGATACCCTTCCATTCCTTTTTCCACCTCCTTTTCCATTTCCCCAGAGGCATAGACTACTTTGGTAACTAACCAAGGAACACACTCAAGTACTATTACACCACTATCTAATCCATTTCAATACTTTCTCAAAGTGCAACGACTTAAATGCACTACTTAGAGTATATTAAGAGGAACACTGTTTCAAGTATACTTTTCCAAGATATCGGCTTGCTCCTCGTCGAATCTAGAACTTCTCTCGCACAGACGGTAACGATTCCTTTTGAATGGCCCTCAAAATGAAGACGAATATCAGCAGGAAGATACATCATGTACGGTTAATCCTCGGCCCGATAACTTTTCGAACAATACATATCTTTTTTTCCCTCGGTCGAGTGAATATCAACAAAGTCAGTATGTACAGAGTAAAAAGGCAGACTTGCAAAAGGATATCGAGGTCCTTCCGGTCCGGGAGTCCGGAAGAATCAGGATTTACTAACGTACATCTATACAAAGAGAGTATATTAGCGATTGTTGAGAAATAAACGTCCAAATTTTTTTCTTCCTGTTATTAACAGTTGCGTATGTTTTCTAATATGAATTCTTGAGGACTTATATTGCAGGGATTATCTTCTGTAAAGTACTTGCATTATGGAAAATAATTTGACGCTTTTTCTTAGACCGCATGCAGTTTTAATTATGCAGAAGGTTTTCAAAAGGTATGCTCGATTAATTGGATGGAGGAATTTTTGCGCTTATGGAAAAGTTTTCGAGAACTTTGAGCATAAATTGCATTTATGCACCTGCGAGTATAGAAATGTTTAATGCGTTCTCTCATTCTCTTGGAAGGCGTGATAAAAGGAAGATTTTTGTTTGAAATAACTTTTTTGCAGTATGCATTATCATAAAGTAGTTATTATGCAATTTGTATGTAATTATCATTTCGTTTAAGATATTTTTCTATTATTATTGTAGATTAAGGTATGCGGTAAGATGTAAATTATTAATTATGATTTAAGGGTAAACTTCACCCTCTCAAATATACATAATTTACATGCTTCATAGAAATCAACTGACTTTTAAGAATGTTTAGTTAAAAAATTATAAAAAAAACAAATCGAAATACGTGTAGCATTAAAAAACCCACCTGAAACTGCAAATCCTAATTGAAATGATCGTAGTAAATACACTTGGACTACAGAACAAACAAACATCCCACCATTACTTTTCAACGCCACCATAATGTGTTTGTGCATTTCATCAGAAAGTTGCAGCACCTTCGTTTAATCCCCATAGAGTAATTTGAAAGGTTACTCGTTAATTTTTTTTATCAACACAGCAATTTTTCTAAATACGCAAAATATAATGCTATGCCATAAAAATAAAGAAACTTGTCGAAATATAATATCATTGATTACGATTTCGAGCTTTTTATCAAGAGCAAGGTAATTTTTATTCTTTGCATCGATGTATCGATTATATTCTACCCTCTATCGAATTTAATGTCCACAAGGATATTATGCAAATACACACGATGCTTTATTCATAATCCCAACGATTCGAAAAGTCGCGATGGAATTTTGTCGAAACTTCCCATCGTGAAATCTGCAATTGCACTCCGATCGGTTAATCGATGCAAAGCTCGTTATCTTTCCGCCGGATGGAAACTTAATTGTGACAATTAAGTGGGATTGAATTTTATGCAAATATCAGGTAAATTGATAACTCTACTCGCGAATGCCAGTGACAGATTATCGGACGACAATAGTCGCCATTTCATTGGGATTTCTCGAACTTTCGAGAAATATCCTACAATCATTTCAACTCCATATAACTATTGTTTTAATAAATTGCTGAAATAATTAGGAGAGTTATTGGACGTAAATGTGCATGACAGTTAGAACGGATATATAGGAATGAGAAGTAATTAGAGAAGTAAATGATTAATTGTTCTTCTAAGTGATACATGGATATCCGATACTGTACATTTAGCAATTTCGATGTCTCTAGATAAAATCGACACGTTGGAAGTAATTAGCAAAATAAATAATTACCTGGGTCATAAAAATATTAAATGTATAACCAATATTACAAAGTTGCTAATTCGGGCTTGCCAGAATTTTATTTAACGTTCAACCTGGATCAATGAAACAATGTTCGTAATCCTAAAACTAACAAATTGGTAAACCACTCGGGTAACAATTCACCGTACAAATTACCTAAACCAAATTAAAACTTGCAATATTCATTTATCGCAAGGTTCGTGATCGGAAAACACCACATTTCCCTGTAATTACCGCCGGCGCAACTGATGTTTTCAGAACAAGCAATTATACTTGTAACAAGCATTTGTGCATAAACAAAGTCTGTACATTGAAGGAATTAGTTGTAATGTCAAGTAGTACGCTGTAATTTTTGCAATTAACGGAACAACACCGAGTCTCTAAAGTATCGGAGGTAGATTTAATTAAAAATCTCAACAGAAACATGTTATTTCAAATATCGCTTCCATTACCAGCCCGAATTACAATTGAACCTGTTCTGAATTGGCTCAAGGTAGAATATGAAACAATATACCCTTCTCTCATTTCTCAGTTTTTACAATAGATGAAATGCTAAAGAAATATTCGAAGTGTAATTTTAAGGAGGACGAAGGGGTGTGACGGTTATAGCAAGGGTTGGAACAGATCTGACAAACTGACTACTAACTTTCTATCCTAAGGCTAAGAAAATTATAGAGAAGTATGAATGTGAGAATAGAAAAGTGAGTTAATGTGGTGAAAAATAGGGTGTATTTAATTTAGCATGGGGTAACATTTAGGGTAAAATGCTTGGACTCGCAGTGAGTAAGACCAAATCCAAAACCGCCTCCCACCCATTTAGAACATTTCTTCTATACTATTAATTAATTCTTTTAAAACCCAGATACAATTGTTTCACAACGAAGAAAGTATCATTTATTTTATTCAGTTATAATACAGTTGCGGTGCTCCATGATAAAACAACTCTCCTTGACGTATTCATATCAACATTTGCAACTCATTGCTAACGCTCTAGTACTTAATTGATAGAATTTCTAGAGAATTTCGTTACTCGTAATAATTCGTAACAATACTATACAATTAACATTAAAGAAACCATTGATGCAGAGTTCTTGCAAAATAAAATAGAGCTGTGGTTCCATTGCATAACCACTGGGTCATAAAGCAAATGTTTTTATTTGTCGTGGTTTCATACAATCGTCACTGGTTAACACTTAAAAAATTGTTTGAAATGTGGTAAAATAAACATTTGATATGTTGTGCATGAAACACCCAGTAGAAGTAACTTTACTGGTCCACGAGATATATTAATTGTTATACATAATAGATGCCCTCGGTATCAGACTTGTTGTATATTACAAATTAAAAATTTTGTAAAAACACTGCTGATTTCTTTGGAATGTCAGAAAGGACCTGGCATAAGTGGTATTGTGTAACAATGTTATAGTCTCAGTGGTATCTGAAGTAATAGAGCTCCCCCAGGGGCCTGAGAATGTCTCAGGTACGGGTTTGGCGAACCCGGGGTACCCGAGCCCATATTCCAGCCAATGTTATTGGTAGTAACACTGGGTAATAGCCGAGTTACATCATCACCAAGACTAAAGTTAGTACCACGGGGACCGGATCGAGCTCTAGAACTTTCTGTCTAACCCCAATCATTGGGTTTGGCTTTCTAGAGCAAGCGTGTCAAGCTCAAAGGCTTACACAGGTGCAATAAACAAGGCCTAAGTTTATATGGACCACGAAAACATGAGTGCTTCAATTTTTAAAAACACATAGGTTTATTTCGAAAATAGAAAATAATAAGAATAATGATAAAATTAATGTTTTTCTTTCCTGAAACTTGATCTCTGTGTCTTGTGCCGCAAATACAGTTGGGTCTTTTCGTAATAGTACAAATAATTATATATTTTCATCGCATAAAACTGTGATCCTCAGAATTTCCTTTATATGTATTCAATGTACCATGTCGTAGGCCAATTTATGTACGGTTAATTTTAAACATTTGGATCTTCGATTAGCAAACTTCACTTGCAAAAAATACTTTACGTTAAACAAGTCCTAAGTTTATGTGGACCACGAAAACATGAGTGCTTCAATTTTTAAAAACACATAGGTTTATTTCGAAAATAGAAAATAATAAGAATAATGATAAAATTAATGTTTTTCTTTCCTGAAACTTGATCTCTGTGTCTTGTGCCGAAAATACAGTTGGGTCTTTTCGTAATAGTACAAATAATTATATATTTTCATCGCATAAAACTGTGATCCTCACAATTTCCTTTATATGTATTTCAATGTACAATGTCGTAGGCCAATTTATGTACGGTTCGTTTAAAACATTTGGATCTTCGATTAGCAAAATTGACTTGAAAAAAATACATAACGTTAATGCTTGTATCTTTTTGCTTGAAAGTTCAAAAAAGAATTTCACGTTTACAGTAATGTATAATAAAAGTTCTGGGCAGTTCAACTTGAGAATTAATACCGTGGAAATATATGAAGCATAGTGCAATTTTGCCAGGTTGTGGATTCACCGGCCATACTTCATCGATACTTCACACCCTTTTCCGCCAGGCTTTATTCTTCGTAATGTCTTTCTGCATGAACTACCAGAGCCAATAATTCACGGTCCCTCCTTGCAAAATCCGCCCGCGAAATTCCACTCTTTTTCGATGTATTGGATTGTTTATCGTGACTTATATTTCCTTGCTTTATTAGTATTCTTAAATTATCCTCAATTGTTTCCAAAGAGACCTTAGGGGGTTTTACTTTCACGGAGTTAACATCGGAGTATCATCAAAAATTTATTCCACGCCATTTACAACTCGGGCCATAAAGAAACCGCGAGGGAGTATCGAAAAACTATCCCGAGACATTATGAACACTGTAAATATTAGAAGTTACTTGTAAAGTTTAACACATGCCTCGTAATACACATGTACATGATCCTCCACTATTTCTCATTCTTTGCACGCGAATTGGAGACCAGAGAATATTTTCTTGTCTCATGTCCTGTTTGCTTTCCTTCGTGAATAATTTCGTTATCCTATTTTACAACTGGGGCTAGTATTTTAAACATTACATTAAATGTGAGAAACAATAAAACAAAACTAGGAAAAAATGAATAAGGATATTTAACAAAATAGTTGATTTTGCAAGTGTTGTCATAATTTAGGCTCAGGTGATGGTAACGGTTAAAACAAGAATTTATAAACAAAAAAAGTAAAAGTACTAATTACATACATCTCCGACGCATATGCAACGTGCAATGGAGATGCAACACTATTTAAACGTGCTGTTTTGCTCATTTATGTCTCACATTCGTGTTCCTTCCAGTAATAGTGACCCGACGAACGAAGATTCACATTTCAAGAAACATAAAATATACAGACAGATAGACGTAACTGTTAAATACATCGAATATAAAAAACTAATACTTAGAAACATAGTATTTGTTAAAATATAATCTCCATTTCGGATCATATAGACTCGAGCAAAACAGCAGGGTTAAAAAGTCACAATTTTTTGTCTTTCAAGTAATAATTTTACAATATTAAAAGTACTACGTGAAGTAACTATTTTATTAATGCAAGCATGTAACTTTTAAATATTTTTTATGCAAAGAAATAGCAGGCTACTATGTATGGTTGGAAATAAAATGTGTGGTCTATGATATGGTAAATTGAATTATGAAGGGAATTCTGAGGATCACAGTTTTATGCGATGAAAATCGTGCATACGGTGTTTGGAAGAGGGCAAAAGTAAAATCAGAGAAATGAAATGACGGAAGTTGAAGAGGAAGAAAGAAAAGTTTGCAACGTCGAGACTCTGAGCACATATTTGGGTACATAGACGCTACATTATTCCAAGTAGAAATACTCGCCGGTGGAAAACCACTTGAAAATGTTTGAATAGAAGGAAAAGTTTCGTACATTCAATCATAAAGTTTAACACATTGAATGCAGCCCCCGTTAGGGGTGATTCTCCATTCCTTTTTTCACTGCGATCATCCGTACGGCGTTTTGTATTCATTTATTAGAACAGAGAATTGAATATAATCTTATATTATATTGTTGATGAAGGAAAATTATTATTTTTCTATTAATCCTAAAGTTAATATTAATTTTCTAATTTCAACGTGTTTCCAGAACTGGAAACTGATTCTATTGAATTAAAGCTTCTTAGTTGTGAGCTTTTATTGCGACAAGAAGGAAAATAAGATTATCAAATTAATTTAACAATTATCGGCATTGTGAATATATGCTATCTAAACGAAAGTAAACAAACTATTATTTAAACAAAGAATATCATGATTTTAAATCCTTATAAAAAATTAATGAACTTCCATATAAATTTTTCCATTGAAAACTTTTTCCAGAATTCAGTAAATTCTAATTAACTCTAGTCCTAAATGTCTGCAGTGTGTTTGGCAAATATTTTAATTTAAAAAGTCACAGTTTAGCGTAAAAATAAAACTTCCCGCTAAGTTTACCCTCCGGGAAATACCCTAGCTAATGTAGAAACAAAGGCTAATATTTACCTAACAAAGTTAAAATCTCCAATTGTAATATCTTCCTAATTCTCATTAACTCCTATTTCAAATCTCCACAAAGGCATTTGACAAAGAGTTTCACTAAAGAATAGAAAGTTCAACCTCCGAGCAATGCCTTGTTTAATGTAGAATCAAAGGTTGACATTTACGTAAGAAAATTAAAATCTCCAATTGTAATATCTTCCTAATACTCATTAACTCTAGTTTCAAATCTCCACAAAGGCATTTGACAAAGAGTTTCACTAAAAAATAGAAAGTTCACCCTCCGAGCAATACCTTGCTTAATGTAGAAACAAAGGTTGACATTTACGTAAGAAAATTAAAATCTCCAATTGTAATATCTTCCTAATACTCATTAACTCCTGTTTCAAATCTCCACAAAGGCATTTGACAAAGAGTTTCACTAAAAAATAGAAAGTTCACCCTCCGAGCAATATCTTGCTTAATGTAGAAACAAAGGTTGACATTTACGTAAGAAAATTAAAATCTCCAATTGTAATATCTTCCTAATACTCATTAACTCTAGTTTCAAATCTGCACAAAGACATTTGATAAAGAGTTTCGTTAGAAAAAAGCAAGAGGGAGAACGAGAGCAAAAGTAAATCGAAGAGTCCAACAGACATCAACCCTAGTCCTGCGCACATTCCATCGATGCATTATCGCAACCCCATAACCCAAACATAGCTGTATGAATGGTATGGCATATCCTATAACTTACTTGCTTCCGACCTTCACATTTTCCAAGCCGTGGAATATCCGTCGACGGTAAACACATCGCGCTATTGTGTACAATATCATAAAGTACAGCGGTTGGTCCGAGTTCGGACTAAACCCGAAAATGGAGGGGAAGCGAAAGAAGTTTCCTGAAGCTGCTTCCCAAGGGAGGTTTTACTTTATTGACATTTATATCGCGGATCATCAATAATGGCCTCGTAGCATACATTTTCAAATAAGCCTGCTCTACTCAAAACTTTCGTCAAACAGTCTGTAATCATTTCCTTATTTGATGCATGTGCTGTTTAGCATAAAATAGAAAATAGCTAAAAATAGTTGAGAATCAAATAGAAATTTTCATTTATCACAAGTTTTCGTATGTATTAGGTCTACTTAAAAGTTCTATCCGATAATTTCGTTTTAAAACTAGATTTACCAAGCCAGTCAAAATGACTGGTACACAATTTTTTCCAAAAATTCTACAGGTTTATGAGAGAGCCGTAGAATAAATATTCTTCGTTCATCGTATAAAACATAAATTACCGAATTTATTATCTTGTCCACGTCTTAATTTTCCTTGCTTTAAGGTACATATTTAACATATTTAAATATAATAGATTTCACGCCGGTAAATCTAGTGTTAAGTAAGTTTGAACATGTATGTACATGGTCTTTTGAACTATATGTGGCTGTGCCTTTTTATAACTGCATTTATACACATGTGCCCTTCGAAATTACCTACAATAAAGATATATCATGTCATTGTTAAGTTAGACGCTATCATGGAAATATAGGCACTGATAAAGTTCATTTACGAGACTTTATGTTGTATGAATTCCAACAGGGTAGAAATGATACAGAAACGCATTGTAATTTGTTACAACTTTTTGGTGGAGATACTGGTTCGGATAGAACGTGTAGGAGATGGTGCAAAAAATTTGAGCAGGTGATTCCGACCTGACTGATAAGCCACGTTCTGGTTGGCCATCTCTGATTGATGACGAGATTGTGAAGACCACAATACACCAAGGTCCGTTTTTGATAATGTTAGAGATCACGGAAAAATTTAACTCACAATCAACTCAATAAAATATTTCGGTTCATATACAAAAGCTACCATTGGTCGATAAATTCCTTCCTCTTCATAAACGGACAGAACTTTTAGGTAGACTTAATAATAACGTATATATTTTACATAAATATATATAAAAATACTAGTTTCGATAGTCTTGAAGAATCAGTGCACTTAAGATGTACTATGAAATTCAATGTTTATTAAATTACTAGCTGAAGGTTCCCGTGCTTTGCTACGGTTTAATCGAAACTAAAAAAAAAAAACTTAAAATTTCGAATTTTGAAAAATCATTTCTTAGTGGGTGCTTATACCCTAGAAGGAACGCTGATGCAAAATTTCAAATTTCTAGGTCAAGTAGTTTCGGCTCTGCGTTGATGAGTTTGGCCCATACTTTAATCCCCCAAAATCCCCCCTAAAATTTCGAATTTTTCAAAACCCTTTCTTATTGAGCACCTAAGACCCAAGAGGAAGGTATGTTCCAAATTTCATTGCAATCCATTCTGTGGTTTTTGAGATTTCGTGATGAGTGAGTGAGTGAGTGAGTGAGTCAGTCAGTGGTATTTGAACTTTATATAATAGATAAAAATAGAAAAGATACAAATAAACATTACATAATTAATAGAATATGTCGCAGCAGGAATGGAGTGGTTTCTCGTTCTTTCGCTTTTTGTCCAACTCTGAAACTGTTCTTCCGTCTTTTGTCTTTTTCGCAAATCTCTCCACACCTTGCATCATCCTTACTCGTTCTCTTTGTCATTTATTCACTCATTTGATCTGCATACCCACATGTATAGAACCCTTTCACATTTTTAAGTCGTTGAAAATTCTCCATTGCAAAGCCTGCGCTGGTTTAATGAAATCTACGCGCTAAAATCGCCAGAATTTCTTTCGCGATTCGTTAAAAGCAACGTGTCAACGAAGCACCGGTGCCATTAGAGTTCTTTTTACATGAAATTCTGCCGACGGGATCATCGCAACACCAGGATCCGTTCTTTTTGTTCCGAGATCCCGCAGGATGAAAACGTTTTTGTGTCTGATAAAGCAACTTTCCCGTATAAACTAAGGATGAGGGATAGCTGACGAAGGTCTGCGGTATGCAGAAAATTGAATTTATTGCGATTAATCGCATTTTCCGTCTACATCCACCCTCTTTTTGTACCTTGGAGTTCACGAGAGTCCTTGGTTCATTATACCACCTTTTTTTACACGATGGTAAAACGATATCGATAGCCCGTTAATTAAAAAACTTGCACCAAGGAAAATTGCAGATATCGTGCTTCGAAACGAGACTAAAACGAGAAGAATCCCTACGGTTATTCCGTATTATTATTTCAGTGAATTTGCAGAATCATGTTTTTATATTTCAACAGAATTCCTGGCATCTATAAATACTCATTTTCAAGAAACGAAGAGACGGTAATACAGATACTCGTATCTGGAAATGATATATCATCTTGGAGAAATAACGTGGTGCTAAGAATGAAGAAAATGGCCGAGACGAAATTTTAGGTCAGTCTTCGTCTTCGAAGTCCTCAATGAATACATATAATTTAAAAACAGATTTAGTCCTCAAAGTTGTAGTTACGCGCCGATTCCGCACTTTGAGGACTGGAACTGGCTTTATTAATGTCAGTTTAGTCCTCAAAACACTCATTGAGAATTTTGAGGTTTCCATTTGAATTAAAGTAATTGTTTAATTGTCGGTTTAGTCCTCAAAAAACTCATTGAGGATTTTAAGAATTAGGTTTAGATTTTAATTATAATATTTTTGAGGATTTTAAGCTTAATATCTCAGTTTAAATAATCAAAAAACTCTTTTTTCATCCTCAAAATCCTCATTGAGACTTTCTGAGAACTATATTCGCATTCAATTGTAGGCGGCAAATTTCTACATCAAAGAAATGAGGACTTTGGAGACTTAAAAATATACTAATATTTCGACTCGGGTGGCGCACCATTATCACAGACGATTTTTGAGCTACATGTATGCCGTGCTGGAAAGAAATCCTGTAGGAGCTTTAAATGATTCGTACTGTCATTAAATATTGGTAATTTCATTATGACAAAATGACTTATACCAGTTTCAATATTAACCTGACATAGTTTGTCCTTTGCTCGTTCACTTCTTCAGCTCATTTTTAATTTCTCGATTGTAACTACTATGGTTTTTTAGCCTGGGGCTTACTAGGGAATTTCTATAAAGAGAAATTTATTTCCTTTCTCGCCACCGGGAAAAGTGTAATTTAAAGCAAGAGAAAGAAACGTTTTAAATTCCATGCAATTGTAGAATCTACTTCGCCTTTTCTCTTCTCCTGAAAACGAATGAGATTGCAACTATCCGCGATAGTTGGCTTTCTTAAAGAAAACGACTTTCTTGGCTCAGCCATAAATCATAGAATAACTTGAGCGAACTCGCGGCGAAAAATGTTGAAGTTCCTTGGCGGCAATGAATTTTAAAATAATTAAGAGAACGTAACTGAAGTTCGTAGTTCGTTAGCGTGGCTCTTGTATGTATATCACCGTTCAAGAATGTAGCCAGTATCACTATAAATTTCAATTTGAGAACTTTTAATGGAAGACGGAATTATTCGGCGCAACTTTTATGCCAATGAAAAAAAAAACAATTCACGGTTCCAGGTAAACACGGAACTGCAAGAGCTACGCTAACGAAGTTTTGCCGTTTGCCTTGTTTTCGTTGAACGATTTTATTTTTCTAAAAATAAAACAATTATTTGTTTTTATGCCGGCATAAAAATTGAGATAATTCAACGTTTTCAAAAATGCTCCAAATTACGTGAACTTTTGCAGGGTAAATGAGGACGAAACAGATTTTGAAGAATATTGTTTCTTTTTCTAAAAAAAAACGTGAGGGGAATGAAGAAGAAAAAAGACAGGATAAATTATTGAGAAGAATATTTGTTTTTGTATAAGATTTTTAATACTCGTTTTTCCTTCATTCAAAAAACACTGAGAAAACAATATAATTTACTGTTTAAGTATCCGTTCGAAATCGTATAATCAATCTTTTCGTGAAACTTCCACTTATCGGCTATATCTATTAAACTTTCTTATCCATTCTACATAGATTGAAATAGTAGACTGACTTTTCTCAAGAAGAAGAAGTTTCCCCGATTTTAATTTTCCCTTATCACCTTTGTCGAGATATTCATCCCGGTCGTAGAAAGACGTTGAAATTGAATTTCAAGCATCCAATAAGAACTAACAGTTTCATACGAAAAACCATGTATCATAGGCAACGTGAATCTTCGATGAGACAATGAATTCAATTAAAACTTCCCATTGCTGTGAATTGTACGAATAACCTGTCGACGTATCAAAGTAGTTTTAAACGAATGTCAATAAATATAAATGACGTTCTAAATATAAGAAATACAATGCTATAAATATCCGAAGAATAACGTCATTAACACGTTGAACGCCACTGATATTTTACTAGTTTCATAATTTCTACAGAAGTGTAACTTTTTCTATTAACACTAGATCTACGTCCGCTAAATCTAGTAAGTTTAAATGTATTAAATAAGTACCTTGTATAAGGACGCCTCAAGTCGTAAAACATGCGATCAATTAAATAATTTGTATATTATAAAAAATACGTGAAATATTTATTTTACTACAACTCTATGAATTTCAAAAGAATTAAAAAAAAAAATGGAATCCGTCAACTTTATGGCTGCTGCAGATCTAGTGTTAAAATCACTTCTTTACAAAGCAGACATTTTAAAGATACAGATAAATAGATATTCGGCTGACCTTTATCTTTTTAACGTTTGATATTGAAATATTCAATATGTCCAAGAATTTCAAATTTCAAAGTAACACGAAATTTCACTGAATTTAGTAGCACTGATCACCTGTGACCCGCATGGTAGTTAAAGTGTTAGCTTGTCAGCAATTTTGTCGACAATTACAAAATGAACTATAGTCCTGCAAAAGAACAAAAGATGATGTTCAGTGAGGTTGTAAAGTAGCGATCAATAATTCACATGTACGATTGCGATAAAGCGTTAATTACATAGACAGGTAAAATTGACCTAAATGAGTTTGTGCTAATTTGTAATGTGTCATTCAATGCACCGATATCATTCGGTTATAAATGTATCTCACAGACGATAGATTTTCATTTGATCATTACTAGGTTCGGATCAATCATTAATCCACCTTTGTTAACACATTTAACGCCACCGGTGTTTCGCTAGTTGCATCATTTCTACTGAAACAAAATCTCTTCTATAAAATTCACATGTTTATGAAACAGAAACTTTAAAGATACAGATAAATAGATATTTGGCAAACCTTTACCTTTTTAAGGACAATATTTAAATATTCAATATGTCTGAAAATTTCTAAATATTGCAATTTAAAATTTACGTGGAATTTCATCGATTTCAGTAGCGCCGGTCACCGATGACCCCCGTGGTAATCAACGTGATAAATTTTCTAATGTAACCCTACATAGATACTCATTGATAACTTCAACATTCACTCAGAGTAGCAGAAAACCTAAATAAATGTATAGTTATCTTTAACACTAGAACTACCAAGAAAGTCAAAATGACTCGTGCCCAATTTTCTCTAAAATTTTTCCAATCTTATAGGCCATTTTTAGAACAGATATTCTCCATTGATCTTACAAAATACAGATTATCGAATCGATCATTCTCTTTCCAGCATTAAAATTCTCTCTTTCCAAAGTGCGTATTTAACCTGTTAACCGGGTGTGACGAATAATTCCGTCATATCTGAAAGAAAACTCCAGTAAGCTTGTCGATCTTTTCTTCCTTAAAATTTTTAAACGTAATATGTTGAACGCATTACTTTTTATGTCGTTCGTATCTGTTTAATCCTGACGTAGTACTTTAGATGTAATGATATTACTTCTCGCTGTAAAAAAAAATATTCCAATTTGGAACAAGTTGAACAAAAATTAATTCCCCGGTTAACAGGTTAATATATTGAAATATAATAGATTTAACGTCGGTAGTTTTATTGTTAAGTAATTTCATTTTTTTATTTTTCACATTTGTCAGGTATTTCTCGATTGCCAAGAAGATAGTAATTGAAATTTTGCTTACATTAATCAATAATTTATCGCTGGCCACCATAAATACACTGACACGTAATATTGAATCTTGATATATTATCAACGTACTTCTATACATGAAATTGCCCTTTCTCGCCTCGTATCGTTTCAGATTAATCCTGTCTATGCAAATGAACTTTCGGGCGCAAAAAAGCAACCGTATTCGTTTCGTTTGAAATTTGGCGCATATTCTTCTGGCAGCGTGCAATCGTATGCAAAAAATGTCACCGACAGAATCCAAATATCAGAGAAATCGGAATGGTTAAAAAATGAGAGGGATCGCAGGGAAAGGATTGGAAATGTGTTGAAATGCAATGCAGAACACGGCACGTGACGCGTGTTTACGTTCCCCAGGAGGATATCTAATAGTAAAGAAGGGAATATACTGGCGGTTTTCGGTGTCGCGAGCATTCGAAAACGCGCCGGAAAATGCTGAGGATATACGGAAAATATCGTGAAATATTAACCCTCCGAGCGAGACTTTTGTTTTATCCTTTTATAACGTTCTTGAGAAAGTTCTGGTACCATGGAACTTCGGGGCACTCGTATTCGTAACATTAACGTAATGGGTAGTTTTAATTTTAATGGCCTGGGAGTTGAAAATTTCGACAATGTCCTCTCAACTTTGTAATTTAATCATTTGCAACTTGGGAATTCAATGGAATGATGATAACGATGGGGATTTCTTAAGAATTGTGCAATTTTTAGTAGTTCAAATCAAGTAGAAAAATATCGAACATATTTTCGAAGACTAGAATTTTTCAATCCTTTGTGGAGGGAGGCTTTCCGACATATTGGAAAATAATAATTTCTTTGGAGTGAAATTAGGGCGAAATGTTAAGCTATAAAAATAATAAATTATTATTTGCACCGTAATTATATTTAAATATTTAAACTCTAACAGAGCTCATGTGTGACAGAGAAAATTGTTTCCTTGGGCGTATATATGCGTCAGCAGTACCCAAAGTATTAACACTAAACCTACCAAGGCGGTCAAAAGACCGCTACCAAAATATTTTCTAAAAATGATCTAAATTAATAGAGTAGCCATGAAGTAAATATTCCACTTCTATCTTACAAAAGCAAAATGAGTCAATTAATTATCTTCTTTATCTCTCCACTTCTCTTTGTGTAAGGTCGTTATTGAGTATATTTAGATTTTAGTAGATATAACGTCGGTAGGTTTAGTGTTAATAAATATCTCGTAGAAAGACACTATAATAATATAAATTATCTTTGGCATTTTATAAATGTCTATATGTCGATACGTGGTTCTGTTTGTGTTTTATTTTTTCAAAAAAAGTAGATTACGAGCAGTTCAAAAAAACATGTCGATATCAAACATATCGTTAGCCTAATTATCGAGAAGCTTTTACGTTCGAATATTTTCCTGCGATCATTCGACTCTCATCTACCATTAGCTGATCTAAAATTTTATGAATCCCAAATTCTTCAAAGATTCAAAGCTAATTCTCCCTTTTCCCTTCTCTTTCACATACAATCTCTCTCCCTCATCCTAGCCCGATTCAATTTTGAGTGGTTCAAGATTTATACGCCAGGGAGTACAGCCGTTTCTTAGTCTACATATATTACTTAATAATGTAATATAGTAAAGATACTGTCGACATTGTACGTCTTCGTACTTCATTATTAATTTACAAGGCTTCTTCTACCCCGTAATTCAAGGAAAGTTCATACACCATTAAAAGTTCTCAACTTACAATTTTATATCGCTCGTAATCTCAACAAGTCGCAGATTTTATTTAATATAAATTACATTAATATAAGAAAAAGAGTGATTACAATTGATAACACTTTATTTCAAATTTTTATTATTATTTTCAATTATGTGGATGGAGGTAATTAGAACACATCATCAGATAGGTTTCCCTGGCATAGATTTTACGAACGTGCTTTAATGCAGGCACGCTTGAGTATAATTTTCATGGTTAAATCCTCCATCCCTCGCTAATGATAAAAACATTCGTTAGAACTTCATAGATTTAATTACCAGCTATAAATTCCGAGCAGGGGCTAATGCGGTTTTCCTTTTATTCCGTCCGACGTGCTCGACAACGTTTTCGCTATAAGTATTAATTTCGGCCTCCATTTTTTTCTCACCCCTCTTTGCTCTCTTTTCTCGCAACCTACGCAGTTTCGAGAGAGAGAGAAAGAGAGAATGGCTGTCCAGAATTTTTGTACGAATCATTATCAGCAATTCTGGCTGCCACTAACCCTCTTTTGTTAATTGAATAACCGGAGGGCGAAAGGTTCCCCATGTTTCTTCGGTTACATTTGTGAAACACGTTATAATAAACGATATTGTATATCATTCTTTTTGGGTAGAATTTCGTGAAATTAAAACTAATAAAAGATTATTACGAAACGTGACAAACCATTTCGTTCATTGTACGATGACGAGTAAAGTAAAGAATATTGGAGTTGTTGTGAAATAGAAAATTGTAAAAAAATGTTCGAAAATTCGAGGTTTGTTGATAAACTTATATATGTAGTTCCCATGGGCACTGATATCATAGGAAACTTGGTGGAAGTGTCACGTCGTTGCCATAAGACACGTTGCGGTATGCCACGTAATTCGTCGAGATATGTTGTAAATTCTAGATATTAATTTCAGTTGTGCCATGTGGATTTATGCCATCGAAATTCTCAACCATTTGATGCTGCCCGAGATCCCATTCAGCTATTGGTTTCGATGGGGAACATACACGTTCTCTCTTACGTACAATATTTGAATTTGTATTTCTCTAGTTCTCGTACATACAGAAAGGATTCAGATTCAGAAAGGAAGAATTTTTCTATATTTTTCGAAGAGCTTGGTAAAGTTATTTTTAAACTATGTTTTTTTTTTCCAAAACTTATATAGAACTGTTTTAACAACTTGCTATTTTCTAATTATTTAATGTAAATGAATAAAAATTTTCTACACCTAATTTTTGCACTGTATTTTTTATATGATTGAAAAAAAAATTGTTGAAAAGATTAGATTCAATTAGATGCTCGTAAAAGTAGAATAGATCTATGGTTGCAAAATTCGCAGTGTTTTTGCAGAATACTGAAGGATATGTCGTTTTGCACCGTGGTTCTCCATATATTTTGAATTGTAATGAACGAAAATGTAGTAGAAACAGTTGATTTTTGTCGGCTATATCAGTAGATTATGTCGATAATCCAAACAACTCTCGTTCTACTAATCGGAAAATAGTTTCCAAGGGTGGATGAACCGATCATTTACTACCAGGATGTATGTGATTGTAGTTAGAAGTTATTGTTATCGCCCTCTCTACGTTTTTTTTTCCTTTTATGCAACAATTCACTCTAAACCTGAAATTTATTCTTCTTCCTTCAAATGGTAACCTTGTTCCTGATTGAAACAGTAAAAATTTACTTTCATTTATCTGATCATATAAAAAAAGTTTTACAACGTCTGAAAAAGCTGTCGAATTATATTCGTTAAAGTTTCCTCATAAATTTTACATAATAAAAAGTCGTCGAAAATCATCGTTCACCTTATTCTCGCAATTTTCTCTCGACACAATTAAAATTGTATGTTTTTACTTTGTGATAGGATTATTGAGTTTAAAATATCATTGGAAGTCATTTTCCTTGAAGTTTTTCTTTCACGATATTAACATAGCCGCGATAGAAGTTTCTCATTATTTTACCATTCAGCACGTGAATGTTGCCATGATCTTCTTTTCTTCGTAATCTGACAGATGAAATTCCTTTTTGCAATTCCTCTGGCATTCCTAGCGAACAGTGAAATGGAGTTCCGAAGTTTGATATAGAGGAAACGAATTATTCTGAAAATTACAACTAGAAGGGTAAACTTTTTTTTTATAACTTTATATCTTATTCATAACGTGTATATACATATATATATATATATATATATATATATATATGTATGTATGAATGAAAAAAATTTTTATTATTATCATTTCAACTTTTGAAAGTAATTATAGGAAGAATCAAACTTCGATAGATTCGTGACCGCTGATAGGAATTCAATTTTTTTCAAGTATCATTTCTCGCTGTCATTGACGTGAATTTACGTTCTTTACAACCACTGATCGTGGTCTGTGATAATTTGAATTTTGTTAACACGTCGACGCTAATGAATTCAATGAAATTTTCTGTCACTTTAAAATAGCAATATTTATGAATTCTCAAACATTTTGAATATTTAAATATTGGCCTTAAAATGATAAAGGTCTGACGACTTGGTGTTTTTAAGATTTCTGATTTATAAACGTGTGATTTTTATAGAAAATGTTTCACGTCAGTAGAAATGATAGAATTAGCGATATACCGATGGCGTTCAAAGTGTTGATACATTTCAAAATAATTTATTCTTCTGCTCTTACCATTTTTGACATGTAACGGAGAATTCTTTATTCATAAATAATAGATTCTTAGAATCTTACTATTTCTAAATTGCTGAATATTCGCCTTTATTTGAATTCAGAAATTGAGATTTTTAATAATTTTTTAATTGCAAGTATGCCTTTGAAGCATGTGACGTTAATCGTTCGCCACTTCTAAATAAACTTTAGTATATTTCGTAGATATTTTCCCCATCACGTAGAATTGCACGGTGACTCGTAGTAATTAACTAATTACGCGTGTACGGTTTATTAAATTATTCGTATATAGAGATATCCAGATGAAATATCGTCGCGCGATATTAATCGAAATAAAGTACAACACCCAGTCGTTACGGGCTTTAAAGCGCATATGATTAACAGTTGAAATCGATTTGCAGATTACCTTTCTGATAAATTCACCGCGATTAAACGATGCACTATTTTACGGACAATAAATTACAACGACTTTCACAGTTGGATAATGTATATTCACTTTATTAGATTTGATTTACTTAGTGCATACTACTGCACCATACAATTTTTATGTGGCATTCTTTCATATTCTGAAATTTAATATTCAACAATTACCTGATATTTCAATACAATCAATTATCATCGCGACGGTACATTTTAAAATTGATGTCTTTTAATACAAGATCTATCGACAATTAATTCATAACTGAGTGAGATAACAAATTAATTTTCCTTTCACAGCTCCTTTCTTCAGTTTTCTTTTTTTCTCGCATTTATAATTTGACACGAAAAGAATTTTATCGCTTCTAAGTACAGTTTCCAATTTAAGTGCATCCCATGAAATATCTTAATCGAAACTGCCGATACGAATGAAAGTTATCAAACTTTCGGCTATTAATATTCCAGTGGGCTCCTGTAAGGTCTCAGGAGATAAATTTGATCTTATTTAACACCGAACCGTAGATATGATTTTAATTAAGGAAATCTCCTACTTTTATCGCACTTAAAATTACTTTATTCTCTTCCTCTTAATTGCAACCGTATTAAGAATACCCGGTGAGTCGTATAATTATTGGCAAAAGATTGCGGATCTTCCTTATACATATATTCGGCAGAAACTACTCTTAGTGAGAGGATTTAATTATTTTTAATTGCCTGCCATTTAAAGAAACGAGTCTTTCTTGTTCTTCTCGCTAAGATACGAGAACGATGTTCATTTGAAGAAAAAAGAATCTAGAACAGAAAAGGATAATTAAAACGAAAGTATAATTTGATATAATTGATATTAAAAGATTTCCTCTACATTTATGAAGTAGAACTTCATAAACGATTTTTCACGCTTGAAGTACATTTCACTTTACATTGTCATTCAACTATTATTTATTCTTTTAACCACAATCGTAACCAAATCTACTACGCCATCGAACAAAGATGCAATAAATAAACCATCCGAGTTTTATGTGTTTCAACCGCGAACATATCGTATTCGTCATTTAAAACGTAACATCCACAAGAATGACAAATGGTCCATGAGATTTATCCGATACCGCCGAAATGGGAAACTGGTATGCTTTTGTCATATTTGGATATCACTCGCTGGTAATCGAACAATCGTTCCCATTGTTAAACGATTGTACATTTTATTTGTCCGTTTTTTTTACACGTTACTGTCCATTCGATATTGTAACGTCGGTTAAAAACTGACAAAGGTATACATATGTAACTATACTCTAAAGTAATCAAGAATTTGTTTGTAACAGTTAATATTAGAGTCTGTGTCCGGTAAACTACACTGTTCAATTGTATTTACAATATCGAGATTTATTACACGAGCAACGTAAGAAATTATTTCCACTTCAGTAACCGCCAAGTACGACGACCTCGGAGTATTATCAAAACAAACTTGGTCCTCGGCGACCACACCTTGCAGGTATTCGTCTAACAATAACAAACCGTCTCGAGATTCACCTTGCTATCAGTTTGCCCTCGGCCGTCGATGAGGAATCACCGCTCCGTGATCGGGTTTAAGAATTTTTATATATTAGTGCGCGTAATTAATTTCGGAGACAAGATCCACACAATCACCACACCTCTCCTTCCGTGGCCAGTCTGGTAATTCATCCCTGCAGTTGTGTCAACCCTTAGCATACGTCTGTTCTCAGCCAGAAAAGCATTGTTACCGCTACCTTTATAAGTCTACCCTCAACCATCCAAGCTAAGACTCAACATGTTTCTGAGGTAGATATTATTCTTTCTAAGATTTAACTACCTTTGTTTAAGTGCGATTACACATTTCGTTTTTAACACTAGAACTACCGGCGTCAAATCTAACATATTTTAATAAATTAAATAAGTACTTTGAAAAAGGGGGTATCAAGCGGCCGAAAATTTGATCGACTGGATGATTTACGTTTATTGATATAGACATAGAATATTTTTTCCATGACTATTACAGAAACTTGGAGAATTTTTTAAAAAAATTGTATACCAGTCATTTTGACTGGTTTGGTAGTTCTAGTGTTAATGAAATACGATTACAAGGGGTTAATGTGAAGGTAATAGAAGAGGAGTGAATTATTATTTTTTGCACAATGATTTTAATATGTTATTTTAATAGTGTCTTTTGTGCTGAATTCAAATATGAAATCCGTTTGTCGCTATTAGGTATGGTTTTTCTGTGATAGGCACTTTTGTATTTAAAATTAAGCGTAGTATAGGCGAACAAATGACTGGTTGGGTGAAATGAAAATACATAATTTTGTTGTACTATTAAGTAAATACGTAGCTTCCTTTACAAGTGCATTTATTGCATCATATGAATCATGTGAAGAAGCAAGTTTGTTTGATTGCACTCTCGAGTTCAAATTTATACGACTTATTAAATGTAAAAGTGCTTACTACAAAAAGAATCCTACGATGGAGACAAACGGATTACATATTTGAATTCAGCAAAAAAAAAAAAACTATTAGAATGACATATTAAAACTTTTAAGCCAAAAAAAATACTTCATTTCTCTTGCAGACCAGTATTATCAGGAAACAATTGAGTGAATAGAGGAACTTCTAAAAAAATCTGAAAAATCGTCATATGCTTAATGTAAGAAATTTTTAACAGGTTGAATGCCACAGATGTTTCTCTTATTTCGTCATTTCTACTGAAGTGAATCTTTTTTTATGAAAATCACATATTTATAAAACAGAAATTTTAAGGACACTGATTGATCGGTGTTTAGCAGATCTTCATCTTCTTAACGCCAAAATTTAAATATTCAATATGTTAGAAAATTCATAAATATTGCAATTCAAACGTAACATAAAATTTCATTCAATTCAATAGCGCCGGTCACCGGTGACTCCTATGGCACTCAACCTGTTAAAATATTTGCCCCCATTAGTAAAAAGAAAAAGATTCGGTACGTAAACGATTACGTTATAGCTCGCCAACAGTTAGAGGTCAATAACCCTTAAGTTCAATGACCTCCGCTAGCACTCGTAATATGTTTATTGGAATTTCAAAAATTGTCCTAAGATACATGAATAAGGAAATCGAAAAACCATGGAAAACATTATCTGCGATTTTCTTACTAGCAATTTAGGAAACTCGGTGGAAAATGTCATGTGCCTTTCGCAAGATGCAACCCCTTTCTCAAAAGTCCATAAAACTTTCCTGTAGTTTTTGGTACACCGTGTTTTCACGATTCATTGTATACACTCGCCTGTTGCGCAGGAATGAAAGTCACTTGGAAATAGTCGAGAACCTTCCTTTTTTAGGATACCATTCGGATATGGGGTGAGAAAATGTGATGAAAGTGAATATTTAAATAACAAGGACTAAATAATCGAGGGTTATGAGCGATAGATAAAGGAGATATGTAGAAGAGGTGTCTTACAAGATTTATTGAGGGGATATAGTGAATAAGAAGACAAATGTTCAGACTTGGAATCAGCGGACCTGATTGTGAGTTCAACTTTCCTATTACCTCTAGGAAATTTTCCTCAAATTATTAATCACTATATTACAGCCCCGGTGGTTCAAAACCCACCTTAACACATTAACCCTCTATACTCTGAATATTTTCTGATGTTTGGAGAATAATTACATGATAGTTTTTCAAAAAATAATAGAAATGTAATTTTAAATAATGGTAACATCTCAAGGCAGCGTGTAGAAAACACGAGTATCTCGTCATCGGTCCTTAACACGTTGACTGTCATGGGAATTACTGTGAACTCCCGTTAGCACTGGTATTTCGCTAGTTTTATCATTTCTACTGAAGTGAAACTTTTTCAATTAAATTCACATCTTTACAAAACAGAAACATTGAAGATGGAGATGGATACATATTCGGTAGACCTTTCTCTTTGTAACGTCGATATTTAAATGTTTAGTATGTCCGAGAATTCCTAAATATTACAATTTAAAAGTTACACGAAATAACTGAATCCAATAGCGCCGGTCCCCGGTGACCCCCGTGGCAGTTAAAGTGTTAACAGGCGCTGTTGAATACAATACTATTTCACATGACTTTTCAATTACAATGTTTACGAATTTTCTAACACATACCGTATTTAAATACAGATATTCAAAAGATAAAATCCTCCTAAATATAAATCTATTTGTGTTTTTAGAGTTTTGGCTTTACAAAAATAGGATTTTAATAGAAAAAGTATCATTCCTTTAGAAATGGCATTCAAAGTATCAATCCGTTAAAACGGTAGATTCTAGACAAAATTCTTGTACTATTTAATGCCATAAAGATTAAAAAGACAAACAAGGATTGTTATTTCGAGATTTAGATGACATTATTTAAAAATAATGAGGGAAACTTGAAAGTGATCTGCTTTTACCTTCATATTCACCATATTTGTAATCACAAAAGCTTTGTCTTTATGAATTTTAAAAATTTGTATAACAGCTGGAATTGAATTTCATAACAGAGAGCTACACTTTGTTCCACAAGAGCGTGTCGATAATATTTTCTTTAAAAAAGAGAATGGGTTCTAATTAAACGCATAAGATGGAAATATAAATATTGTACTATAATGCAGTTACGTAAAACATTGTTTAATCGCTATCAGTGTCAATAATAGCCTGGTACTGTTTAGGCATGCTTTCGAAAAAATTGTTCACCATTGTTTCGGGTGGAGATCGTCATATTTGGCGGATGTGACGTGTTAGCTCATTGACATTGAACACTCAATTTTCCTTGAGACTAAGCTTTATTTTTGCCCACACATTTTCCATAGGATTAGTGTCAGACAACTGAAAAAGCTAATCAAGTATTCTGATCCCATTTTCACGTTTCCACTTCGTGCCCGAACAGCTTAGATTTTTCAGGCCTTTATCTTCTTGTTCTTCATTGCTAATTTTTTCAATCTCAAGGCAGATAATAGTCCTACTACTAATTTAATTACAAAGCATCGAAGCCAAATGTTCAAACAATTGATTTGCCAACATCTTAAACAAATGCGTCATCTAATGACAAAATTGGGAACGACACGCTCTTGTTGAACTGACAGTATAATGAATGCGATGTTAAAGGGTCGGTTAACTATAGAGCTTGAATTCAGATCTTGTCGCCAGTGAGAAACCTTTCTGAATAAAATTTAATATGACATAGTTTTATAGAATCAAAGAATATATATAATAAATTACGCTGCCGCAAAAAGAAGCGTATAATAAAGGAAGATCTTTGAGTCTGGGTAAAATAAACATAACGTAGGATGCAATAATGAACGCGCTCGGCTGTAGATTATGAGTTTACATTCGACGAGAGAAAAGAAGCTATGGAGAACAATTACAAAGAATAATGACAGGCTTTTATGGGGTGGGTCGAACAAAAACAGGTGAGCTGGTGTGTTCTTGAAGTGAAAGAAAACTGGAGAGCTGGGAAATAAATACTGGACGCTCTATTACGTATTTAGAACTCGGTAACGAAAAAAAAACTCGGGCTTGTGAAATATTGAACCTGGAGTATTGAGGTAGAAAGTGAAATATTTTCACGCAATGAAAAAGAAGAGACATAAATTTCGATTGCAAATTTACAGTAAAGAATTATAGCAACACAATTCTCCTTCTCAGTATCGTTGGATATTCATAAAGTAAACTTGTTACAAAATAAAACTTCAATCTTATTTAACTTGTAACGTATTTCTAAATCCTTGGACCAGTAATTCGTTTGAAATAATTTCTAAAAATAATCTTCCTTAAAGTTGCATATCAAATTATTTTGATTTACTCCTATTTCGATCGTCAATAAAATGACGATTCTCAAAGAAAGGTTCAGAATTCTCCTAAAGAAGCATCGTGAATTGAACTCGACAAGTAATTCGTTCTGACAGTTCATAGAAACGAATTTCAAGATATCGAACTTCCATTTCTTTCTATTTTCCTGCTTACGACGTCAGCCATAGTGAAAAGAAGAGCGACACTCTTGCGAGTTCTGTAAAACTGTAGTTTTTCAGCCTGACAACGAACAGATTCTATTTCCTCTCGAACTCACTTAGAGTCAAAGGCTGTACGATGAAAGAAAAATTTCAGTGTAAGAAATAACATGTTTACTGTATCAAGTCTACATTACGGTGAAAACAAGCTGTGCGTAAGGCGTGAAAAAGCAGCAGTAATTCTCTTTCTGTCGTGCTCACTGTGCTACGAATTACATAGAAAGGAATATTTTTTTTTAAATAGCACGATAAGAGGTCAGTTTAGCAGCGAAAAGGTGAAAAACTCTGCCTTCTTCCGTTTCATATTTATATTCACGATGAAAGGCACTGTGAACAATGCCTGACGGCAAAGCGATTTATCCTGTCGTGGCAGTAGAACTTTTAATGTCCCACCCTTTTTTAAAAAAGAATCGAATGTTTTTCTTTACGGATTTGCATGCATAACTAGAAGTGACATTATGTCGATTCTTATCGAATAGTTAAATAACGATCTCACACTTGCACGAATATGAAGGATTTTGGGATATGATAATGTTTTCTTTATCTTCTTTCTCGATTGATCGAAAATAAATTGAAATGAGTGTAAGTATGATTAATGGTGTTTGAAACATTCATAATCAGAAGAATGGACGTTTTCATTGTCAGGTGAAACAGCATCGATACAAACAGACGGCATTCGTACTTTTAATTAGTTCTGTAGCACAGCATCCCCTGGGGTTTATTTTATCAACGTGCAATAAAAAAAAATTGGACGGTTGCAATTTATTGGGCTGCCGAACGAAACTTTCGTTCGGTCGAAGAAAGTCAAATAGAATGTCACGGTATTTTTCTACCTCCATGAATTTCGAATGTAAAATATTTCGTTGGAAATTGCAAGGATTAAAATTAACCGACGGAAAATATGATATTTTTTGGACTCTCTTATCATTGATCATTCTTTCTTGCATTCTTTCATATCTTTTGATCTTTTTGTACCTTTTCACGCTGCTTTGTAATTCTCTTGGTATTTTAACGTTTGTTAGCTTCTCTTATCAGTAAAATTCAGATCGGGGGAAAATTTTACAAGCGAAAGGACAAGATTAACGTATCTGCCGTTGCAATCTGCAATGCGAGTGTGTTTTTGTTAAGAGTAACAATTTTTAATGGGAATTACCTTCATCCGGACGAATGTGAAATTCTCACCAGAAACGTGAAAACACGTGACACGTGAAATACTGAGATAATGAATAAAATCTGCAACATGTTCCTGCAGAAATAGAAGAATCCTCTCCAGTTACAAATCCTCGTTGAGATTAGATTTTTATATTATTATTACTACTTTAATTATTACACCAGAAAAGTCTTCAAGTTTGTGCTAGAAAGGGTTATATTTTGTTGAATCTCTTTTTCGAAATAGTATTATTTTCTCTTGCCCTTCTTTGCATTCTCTATGTTCACTTAATCTGTCGTAATTTGTAATATTTCTTTATCAGTAATGCAAATTCTTGTGGTGGGAAGTAAGACGCAGATAAAGGAAAACTGACGAGATAGTAGATAGTATATAGTTGCAACATCTTTCTAAAAGATACCTTACATATATGTTGCGTTTGTATATCTCCAACGTCAAGCTGATGGGTTTTTGACGAGTTTTGCATCGATATATTTTAGTCTATTACGACATCGTGAAGGTGACGCTTTATATTCCGATTTATTTCATTCGCATTTACGCACATTTATGTTTTTTTTTTTCTCAATTGAAAATTCTGTCATTTTTAACTTCTGCATTAGCTTCATCTTAATTTTTAATATGTTCATTATTTTACGGTTGTGTACATTTACTTCTTGTTTTCAATTTTATATTTCCCGAAAGTGTCGAACGTTAAAAATATCTAATTTAATTAAAATTTCGAACGATATTTCAATCATGATTAAAATATTCACAATAGATCTAAAACGGTGGAGTTCAACGTGTTACAATTATTTTTACTTAACTTGGAACGCGATTTTTCAATTCGCCATCATTTTATTCTTGATTACAAACAATTTATAATAAATTAGTTATAGAATAAAATGGTCTAATGACTTTAGGAAAGTTTTGATGCGTGCAGCATATATCAGAGGTACCGAAAAGTGATAAAAATTTTTTTTGCTGGCGAAAAACATTTATTTATTAAAGAAATCTTAAATACTAATCAAAACAATAATTTCCTTAATTTTCTAACACATTTTGCCAGCGCAAAAGTAGTTGTTCGATTCTTTTTTTAAAAAATTTCTTCGATATTTTGTTGAAAAACGTTTCCAATTACGTTTTCACTTCTCTAATTTTGATTACTTTTCGGTACCCTTAAGGTAGTTCTAGGCACTTATCTTTTTTCGAAAGATTTCCTTAAAATTTTGAAAATGTACTCTTCATGATATTTTATAATTATAACCGGAATCTCAACGAGTTCGTCCACACGGTTTATGAGTAAATCGTGTTTAAAAATAACAAATTTAACATGGGCCTTATGGAAAAAAATTTTTGCTGAGTCCGTAAAATCTTTTTTTATTTTTTTAATGGAAAAACGAGTCGATGGATTCTAATAAAAAATTAGCAATGTATTATTTTATGCTTTTGGAATATTATTGAATTTTTTCATAATTTTTTACTTCATAGTTATAGAGAAAGATGTTTTTTAATGTCTAAAATGTGAATGAAATGACCTCTGTGAAGTTAGCCCCTGCATTAATTCTTACGCAATTTTTTTCATTTCTAATGAAAAAAGAAACTTTTAGTTCTGAATCCAGCTAGAACTACATTGCCGCTCAAAAGTATATGGACACTTTCTTAATTCTCATAACTACCTGAAAAAAGTTTCGATATCTTTGGCAAAATTGGTTATCTTGTAGGCATTTCTGTTTGTACAGTATTGGAGAACATGTTTTAATAATAATTATTAAATATCTCACAGATAATGATAACAGATAATTATATCGTCTTTTCGTCTACATATCCACCGCGTGATTTTACGTCCGCGTTTACTAATTGTGGCATCCTGGCTATTAATCGTTTAAATATTTCGCTGCCAATTATGTTTATAGATATTTATGTTACTCTAGAGATGGCAAGAGACCTCACTTTAGCAATGCAGTCCCTGGAAACTGCTAGACAAAAACCTCAAAAACTCTAGAGTGCAATATAATGCAGCTTTCCTCCTACCGGATCGATTTTTTATTTAAAAGAATTGAATGACAATATTTGTAATTTAGTACTATTGGAATACATTACATACACATTCGGAACAGAATTTAGCAACAAAAAATGATTAACAACAAAAATATACCTTATCTATCAGAAATTTCATAAAAGTGGTAACTGTCCATATACTTTTGAGCGGCAGTGTACCTTAATATTTGCAGAAAGTGTCGAGCGTTAACGCAAAAATGTCTATTTTAATTAAAATTTCGAACGATAGGTACTCAAATCACGATTATAATATTCATAAAAGATCTCACACGGAGGAAGTTCGAGAACGATGAGATTTCAATCGAGGCGTTCCCACATGAAAGTTCTCGAATTTTCTTCCGTCTCGTTTCCTTTGGTGTCTTCACAAATAAGTCGACGAGGGAGCCGAAGATGAAATCGGTCCGAGTGATTTCAATATCGTCGATGTTTCTGGAGGTTTTAGTAGAATTGCAGGATTGAACGTTTATGATGAAACTTTTCCATCGGAAAAAAAGGATGGCCGAAGTTATGGGAATTCAAATTCTACCCGATCCGCCGTTGCTATATTATTTTCTATTTATTCTTTCTTAATATCTAACCCGACTGTAATTTTGATGCGTGTGTTAAAGAAAAAGCACAATTTCTTTCATGTCTCTAATAACATTATATGTCTCCTTTTAATCTTGGAAATTCTGCTCTTGCAGGATTAAAACGGAACTTAGTCCGTCCATTTTCTGCCCGCAAGATTGTAAGCCCATGTAAATGAAGGATAAAACCACATTGAAGCTTATCGTAATTCGAACTTATAATTAACATTCTATTTAATAAGTACTTCCTGTAATTAACTAAGTTGCACCAACGAAGATTAAGTCTTTAATTCGTTTTTCTGCAATCTTTCGAATTTTTACGGAAACATGGACGGGATTTTTAATTAATTGACATCATTCGTATCTTCTTCACTTATAAGATAATTAATTAAAATTTCTCTGGAGATAGAGGCAACATTTCAGTCAGTTTTTTAAATTATATTTTTAGTGGATTTATTCGTATTTCTTTTTTTTCACAATAGTGGATAAATAATTAACAACTTCAACCAGCCATTCTGCTTTAAATCTTTATGAAGCAAACCGAAATGTCCGATTCGATTGGAAAAAACGTCATTATTATCATCTGTTCCTCTTTAAATCTGATCTTCCAGTAAAAAAAAATCCAATAATCCCTTGAAACTCAACGAAACGGAATACACAACGGAACGGTGCTACGAAAATCGTAAAAATAGCATTTCACGCAACTTTTCCTGTTCTTGTTAATCCATTTCGTTAGCCCATTTTCGCATTTCTAACGAACGACGCAGCCGTAAAGACTCTTCCACTCTTTTTTTTTTTTTTTCTTTTACGAAGAGTAACGTAATTGTTGGAGTACAGCATAGATGGTACGTGAACGTTCATTGTTCTTTCTTCGCCTTCACATAATTAACGAGGTGAATGTTTTCTTTTACGAGCTACTCGCAAAGAGTATCGCAGTGTAAACGAAGCACGAATTGAATTCAATATTTACGCATCCTGCACCACGGTGGAGTTATAAGCAGCTCTGCTCCACTGCTTCACTTTTATATTACTCGCATCTCTACGGTGGAAGTTTAAGCAACGTTCTTTCCATACACGTATCTTAATATCGCAATGGTATTACATTTTAGAATTGAATTTGTCTGCACATGTTCAACAATGTTTGGTATTACTCGGTAATTTTGTAGTTCTAATATCCTGTAATGTACCTACCCTCCGATCAGTTAGTTCGTAAGATATCTTTAAGGAATATTGTGTAAACACAAATATTTTGTACGCGGCTCACTCTTCACCATCATTAGTCACTCTAGAATCACCACCTCAAGTCCAAAATCCTATTCCTTGTTTTGATCCTTACTCATCCACGAGTTATCATTCATATCCAAGGTCCAACTTCCTATTCCTACTCCTAGATTCCCGAATACCATCACCCTACCCCCTCCCCTCTTCTAAACCTTTAAAAACCCTACGCCTCATTAGTTCAGTTCACTACAAGTTCTCAATTCAAAGTCACCAGTTTCTCTTACTCTTACGCTAGTTCAAGTTCATAATTACTAACTCCAACGCATTGTGAGAGTCATCTTCTAATTCTAATTCCAAATCTTAAATCTAATACAAGACTCTCACAAGTCCTCATCAAATCATTCGACACACTGAATCTCTCTTGAAACGAGTCAGTTATTTTAATATATAAACGTCTAGAAGTACAAGTTCTCTTTATTTGGCGGATCCTGATCGCGAATAGCACAATTCGCCATTACAATACTCTCATTTTTACTGTCATTAGCCAGAAATTCTGTGTACATTATTTATAACACAAAACATCAGACATCCGATGTGCCAAAAACAATCCCATTTACCCTACTCTTTTAAAAAGAATTCCATCATCGTGAAATATTTATACCAGGATGATCAGGATGACACCATGTCATTCTAAGATGTAGTAACTCACCCTACAAATTCATGCTCACGTACTTCCATGTCATTCACGTATCAACCCCTCCTAGCACACCCTTGTATCCTCAAAACTGTTTGTTTTCGAAAACACCTTTGTTTTCGAATAACCATACAGATACATGTACTTCAAATTTCTTTGAGGGAGCCATCCCATGTGACAGCAATTTTTTTCACTCCCTTTAGGAATTTCTTTTGACGAACTATTTAAGTGGACAATCTTGGAATTTTTATCACTCGTTTATTGATGCTTTGGTAGTCTACTGGAATTTTCGCAAGGGAAAATAACGATTTTAATTGACATTACACGGTTCGAAAAACACTCACATCGTCTCCATCTTTTATATTTTGACTGCCTAAAAAATTAACCCCTTGTCGTACAATAAAGATGTGACACTCAGAAGACTTTTGAAGTTTTACAAAGCCTATCAAATTGAAAATATCAGTGAAACGAGACACGATAAAATAAATTCTATAATTGTAATATTACATTAAATTGTACGTACAGTATACCAAGTGGGAATGATCAATTTCTATTTTATTATTTAATTGTAAATTATTTCGGAGGCAATCACAATAGAAATCGGACGGCAAAGTCTTAATCTAGTTTAGCAACAAACGAGCAGAACATTCGATGATCGGTTTAAAAGTACACTCGTGAACGAAGGGTCAAATGTTCAGGTTACGAATGGATCGTTTGTTTCAAAGGAGACAGGTCAAAGGGATCGGTATAACTCTGTCAATCGATCAGCTTGCGAAGTGGCTCGTTTTTTTTCCTATCGTTCAGGGTAGCTTCTGATTCTTTAGTCTATCGAGCGCCATTTAATTGCGTCGTTCGGTTTAATTAAATTGTGACAGTGCGTAATGAGCTGTTCCGAGGGACGAAGAACAAGCAATCTCGGAACCATTCATCCTTACTCCCGTTTGCGTAATTCTTGCTTCTGACACTTGACTTCACCCCTTTTCCTTCAAGTCCCAACAGCTGAATTTGTCTCGTTGTAAAACGCGAATAATAATTGCTACGAGTTTCCTTTTAATTGTGCAATTATAAATTGAGATAGTTGAGGATTGTGATTGGACGTGATTCTCTGGTAACAATGTTTGGTATGGTTTGGTAGTCGATGCGTTTCTTTTTTTAGGGATTTACAGATGGTGTCTTTTTTTTTAAATTACTAGTTCTATTGATAGTTATTTGTCGTTATTATAGGAATTTTCATTTGCTATGGTGAAATTTGATAAGGTTCAGATGTAAATCTATCGTTTGCGAGGTGCGTTTGTAAGCTGAGAGATATCGATGCATTGAATGTCACGCTTCAATGTAGCACGCCGATATTTAGATTGAATTTGTAGCTTCAAGTAATTACTGATTCATCTTGATTACATGCATGACGGTTGTTAACCCATTTGCCACAATAAAACACAATTTATTAGGAAGGAAATTCACTTGTTTACCATTAATGGTCATGTCACTTTTATAAAGAGAGATTATGCTGTCTCTTTTTCATTAATTTATTAAAGGTTGATGTAAATAAATAATAGTATTCTTTCGATAAGATAAATATAGATTCATGGAACTCAAGAGAAGTGATGACATGAAAATGTGAAATTGAAATTGGAAGAAAATCAGTGCAATCCAATATTGACAAGAATAAAATGGTGGTCGTTTCACCATTAAACATTGGCGAATATCCCGTTAAGCCATGAGATTAGGTGTGTTATCTGCTATCTTAGCAAATCAAAAAATTCGTGTGTGTTCAACTAGAAGGAAAATGAAAATTGGCTGTCCTCCAATGATATCCAACTCGCTAGTTTTGGCACTTTGTGCAAATGGCTTTTCGCATGTTTTTCTTGGATCTTAAAAGAATAAAATTCTATGCCGCGTCGCTACTTTAAGATTAAGGTCTCCATTTCATGTCTATTTTCTTCAATTCTGTTATCAATGTGATCTATGAAAACAACCCAATTGATAGTTTCATCCTTAGTTTCGACTATCATCTTCAAAATCAAATTTGATTTTTCTTGTATTCAACATATTGAAGTTAAACGACTCAGAAATGTATTTCAACTTTAGAATTTTTATGCTTTTATCAATATTTCAATGAGCAATTTCAAATAGACGTTTAACGTATTTAACACAGAATTTACATAATTCAAATGGTTCTAGAATTAATGACCACGGACCAACAAAATTAATTGCAGAACTGCCAGAAATTTGCTTACCAAATTCAACGACAGGCCAAGAGTGAATTTCCTTGGCTCACAGTATTATTTTTAACGAACATCGACATATTTCCCTTACGTTTGCAAACTCTCAACATAATTTCGCTATCGATGCCAATTTACAAGGTAGTCACAACCAGAACAATTAGTTCCCATAACAGCACCATGCATGTTCTAATGATGACATACTTGAATCATTGCAAAGAACGAGATAAATTATCAATAAACCTACACTGTACATTTTTCTCAGACTTTCTGCTTTGAATTATCAGAAGTACCAGAAAAAAAATGTCATTATTTTAAATATCAGATGCGAATATTTGTAAGAATTCAATTTACAAATATTAATCTAAAACATAATTTTCACGGTTTGATATTATCTTTCTTCATTGATCTGGCAAAACTTTATACCTCGCTTTTAAAATTCACCAAGTTTTAATTCAAAATATTCAATTAAAATTAAGTTATTTTTAGTTAATTAAGATCAAAATTAAAACGTAAAGAAATACTCATAACGTCGTACTAATTTCAGTTGCTCTATGGCAACATAATTCTATTTTATTATGACCTACAATAATTAATTATTCAACTGTCAGTCAATGAACATTGACAAACTAAAAGCCACCTAACACGCTTGTCGTAGATGAAGTGTGAACTAAATTCTCACTTATTTTACTTTGCCCTCCAACTAATTGTCGCATTCTTTATTTACCCTCATATTAACTCCTTTAGCTTATAATAATGAGTGGCACTCCTGATGGGATTATTTACATAAGAAATTTTCAACTTTTGCAAACCTATAAAATTGGAAATATCGGTGAGGTGCAACACGACAAAAATTCTTTCTATAACGTTAAATTATACAATAAACAAGAGTCACTATTCAATTTCTACTTTACTAATTTAATTCAAACTCGTTGTGGAGCCACTTCGAAAAGAAATCGTAGGAGTTTAAAAGAACCAAAAGTACTTAATGTAATTTCTTTAGATACGATGTTTAAAAAACCAATTGATATTTATTGATTTTTATCGTAATTATATGTCGATACTACTCCCGCTATTATAAATTAGCACAATAATTCCCGTAAATTATAAAATCACTTCGTCGCAGGCTGCCGATACCACAGAAAAAGGAAGATCCCATTTTCCCTTTCTTACCAAACAACTAAACCGTGCCACGTCCAATGCAGCTGCACGAATTGTTATACATACGTCACAGGAGATTTCTACGCGAAGAATTACGGCTTTTCGAGTAAAAAGCAGCGTTACGTAATAGTGTATTTCTCCCATTAAATAAATCATAGCGAGCTGGGTCGTTTTTCAAGGGTATCTTTGAAAACGGGATAGCATAAATTTACGTTGCGCTATCCCAAGGTGAATTACGAATTTAGAACAAAAGTTATCCGTGAAAAAGTATGCTGCGGTTTTGTCCCTCGTCTTCCGCCAATAGTTTCTGCTTGCTGAAGGGATTTTCTTATATCGCATTGCCAGCGTTTCTTATCGTAACAGAGGAAAGATATCTATTTTACCACGATATCATTCATTCAATCCCTTATCTCATCGTTACTTCGAGATCTGTTGGGAATGATGGTGTTATTTTTTCCCATTTGCGATAGAAAACTGCTCGCTGATGTTCTGAGCTTATATGTGAACTACTTCTTTTGGTGGTTAGCGAATTTCGGACGTCTGTGAAATTTTCACTTGTCGACGTTTTGCTGAAATGTTTTGCAGAGAATTTGAAAGGCTTTTGACATGTTGAATAGGAACGGAGAAAATAGATATTATATATTTTGTGTGGTAGAAAAATTGCAAAAATTCATGGAATAAGAATGAATGCTATCTCGTGTAATTGATTAAAAATGGTTAAAATTGTGTGAGAAGGTTTGTAGTTAAGAGATCGAACTTCTCCTTTTTTATTTTTGGGCGTCTAATGTTATATTGTCTAAAACACTAGAACTACCGGTGTTAAATCTAGTGAAATTCAATATATTAAATGAGAAGGTGGAAAAGATGATCGATTTGGTACTACGTGTTTTATAAGAACAGTGGAGAATATTAATTCTACGATTCTCCTATAAACTTTGAAAATTTTTCGAAAAAATCGTGAATCAGACATTTCGACGTGCTTGGTAGTTTTAGTGTTAACGTAGCTCGATATTTAGAAATTAGAATTTAGAAGAAGAGAATTTAGAAATGAGGCCAGAATATGAATCTAAGATATCTATCTAAATATTTAAATGTCATCTAAAATAATATCAATATTCTGAAGTGTCTGTATTGGTAGAAAAAGCTTCAACATGGTCGACACTGGAACAATATTGTCTCCTTGGGAAATAAGAATGACAAGCTGTTTCATCGTCGGTTAAGGCTCCTTCGAAAAGCTGGTTGAATTCTTTCTCATTTTTATCTCACGTCTGAGTTCTTATACCTCCACTAAACGAGAGAATTGTATTTTCCAACAAACGAGAAACTGTATCTACCGAAAGCCAATGCACTCGAAACAATCGGAAACGTTGGTGAGGAACTTCGAAGGACCAAAGTTTACTGTACAATAGCTCGTGATCAACGGGAATTCAACGTGCTCGATTAATGTATTAACAATACGAATTGTTTAGAATTCAATGAATATTTCAGAACTCTGTTAAACTGGGTGCACGCACTGAAACTTGTGAAAAAAGAACAATCTCATTTAGACTTTCTACAGAGTGTATGGTGGATAAATAGGTTAAAGCTCAAACACACAATCAATCGGTCTAAATACAAACTGCATCAACTCAACATTTTTCCTGTGTATCATAGGTGATTCAAAAACTATTCAAAAATAGTAGTCTAGCCAAAATTACCATATACGAAACTATCCTTAATAAGGAGGTAAAAACTCAAATTTACCACGTTCAAATTCTCCTCCGACACCTCTGGGAAATTTTTCAAAAATTATTAATCAGTGTGATGTACGTATCATAGCCGCGATGATTCAGAAGCATTCTAAAATAGCAGATTCTAGCCAAAATTACCATATACGAAACTATACTTAATAAAAAGGTAGAAACGTAAATTCGTAGAAATCAGCCAACTTTCAAATCATCGTACGACATTTTTGAAAAACTTTTCCAAAATTATTAATCAGTATATCAGAAAGTCGATAGTTTTCAGTCCACTGGAAACATCGAGTCCTAGGATAAATAACTGTACTACTTAGCACCAAAAAATAATTTCAAAAATGTTCCGTAATCATTTTCAACTATACTGCAGTCTTCAACATAAAACTCACAAAATTATAAATTTTTTAACACCTCCCAACGATTTCTTTTCTGACTGAGCGCGCAACGACTCCGAATTAATTAATGAAATAGAAACTTACCACTGTCTTTTTAGTAATAATTTAATTGACTAATATTTTCAATTCAATAGTTTTTGAATAACTTCAATATTTGTTGTTCCGTACATCGCTTCACGAATGTCACACGTTTTTGTAGGGCAAGGGGTTAACCCATTCGAGACCAATTGCACACCGTGTGTGCAATGCATTTCCGAGCCAAAAAGACCGAAAAGAATTGCAATTATCAGTAAGTCTAGAATAAACAGCCCTCGAAATAAGACTACCTTAAAATAACAGGTATCTAAGTAATGTGTAAATATTACATTTGGTATTTGGTTCAATTTAGACCCAAAAGTACATGACCCAAAGCCACAATCATCAGAAATACAAGGAATGGTAACTACAAAGCGAAAAATTGTCAGTATCTCTGGCTAGTCTCCAAAAAAATGCACCGTCTCGAATGGGTTAAGAGTGCAATTGAATTTTACAACCTGACAATTTGTTAACAAATCCCTTCTGTTATGACTTCTACTCAAGTATCATTCGATATTCTGAGGCAAAGGGACTTACTGCATTTTATCCTGACAGAAAATAAGTATCTACCATCCCAGTCGCAGAAGATATATATGACAAGCAATTCTAATATGATGTCTTTCGGAACAGCGCCGTAATTATGGTAAAAAACAATTTTTACTCCCTCGGGATGACTCCAATGTTCCTTATTCTTGCTATCCCTCTTCTTCGAATACGAGTGCACTACTTCCTCATTACTGGCAAGTACTTTTCTACGATAATAATTCTGCTGAACGAGCTCACTAGTACAATACACCGTCACACACAGTTGCAACATTTACGTCATTTTCGACGACAAAATGAAATATGCAGAATACTTGCTGATGTTAACTTCATCGAGTTATCCTTTTTCCAATGGAACTCGGTAAAGAATTTTTGAAGGATGCAATTTAAAAATGCTGAATATACCATTCTTCCTTCCACTTCTACAATTTCATTTTTAAAAAATTGTTCATATTACAAAAAATTCAGCATAGCAGCTTGGAAGGAGAATTGTAAATACAGGTATTCTGAATTTGACAATGTAATTGAAATTCCTTCCTTTTACTGGACGAATTCATAAAAGAAAAACCTTTTACGAAATTCCTTTCCACTTCGACAAGGTATATTAACTAGGAACAATTCTATGCCATTGATGTAACGACGTAAAGAAATCGATTTTCGTAGCTGGTGCAGGAATTGAAGTGTCAAAAAAATCTGTTAATCTGGAAAATGGAGAATGAATTCTCGTGAACGTGACGTTGGAATAATTTTCGAGAGACGTTCCTTCGTATGACATCGGGAATTAATACGAAGAAATATCCAATTCTGGTGGACGATCATCCGTGTTATTATAGAAAACCGATTTAAATATATTCCGAGTCGATCCCGGGAACTTCCCTTTTACGATGTAATTTCAACGTAAGCTTTTACGACGTGCTGTTTATACAACCGTATAAAAATTGTTCCTATTTTTCCCTGTAAGAGCAACGGGATGGGTAGTATTATACCGTGTAAAAGAGTAAAGAAACTTCGTCGAGGTTCAAGAATAACGGCATGAAACATCGCGTATCGAAGGCGCCTTCGATAAATTCCTTCGATCGTTGAGAATATCGCAACTGATATTACGAACAAAATGCCTTTTTCCTTTGGCAAACGAGCAAATAAAACAGGGCACTCAAAATTGCGAGAAACAGTCGCAGAAACTATTCAGCACGTTCTTCGTTGATAAATGAAAATATTTCTAATTAATTCGAGTACAATACTGAAACTATCAACAATTCACACGTTGGACGCAGACGGTGTTTTACTAATTTCATTATTTCTACTGAAGTGAAATTTATTCTATTGCAATCACATCTTTATGAAGCAGACACTTTAACACTAAACGTACCGACAGTTTTTCTAAAAACACTTGATCCCTCTGTGACAGCTCCAGTGTTAAAGCCACTGATAGAGAGGTAGTCGCCAGACCTTTATTTTTTTAATGCCAATAATTAAATATTCAAAATGGTAGAAATTTCATTAATATTGCAATTTAAAAGTTACATTACATATCATTTAATTCAATAGTACTGATCTATATACAAAGTTTTGTGCATAGGTATCTTCTCTGACATGGTTGCACCTCAATGATAACATCTTGGGAATAATTATTAATATTTCTTATTTCATTATATGACTACTGTGCATTCAGTATTTTCGCTTTGTTCTACCGGGTCACCACTGCACATTCGGTATATTAATTTTCTATAACTTTCATAATAAATACGATTAGAAATTTACAAATACAGTTATTTATCTAAGTCACGTTCATTGTTCAAGCAAGCATTTCCTCCATTTCCATTGTTACTATTGGCAGAGCTGTATTACTTGTCGCGTTAAATCAAACATTGAAATTGCATTAACGGTTGGTGCTCATATGTGAATTTAAATTGTCCGCAAACATGTTAACATTTCAGTCTCGCTGATTCAAACTCCATCTAAAACTTCAATTCTCACGCAAAATATCTATAATACCTGAAATAAAATAAAAATATAAAAGAGAATGAAAATAATATGACAAAATTTCGATCACCTTCAAAGCTTCACTGCCAACGGAACATTCAAGAAAGAGACTACTTCCTTTAATCTTCGTCACTATATTCAAATCCTCGTTTTACGTAGAGACGAGAAATGTAGTACAATTGAAGAGGATTAAATCGCAAACGGATTAATGGAATGACGCTTACAGCATGAGAATTACAAAGGAAAAGTAGTAATTGTCGGTAGAAACGTTAACAGGTAACAGATTCAATCGTTCTGATAACGAGAATGTATGGTTCTCCTTCAGTCAGAGGCGTCGAGACTTTCGCCCGATGCTGAAAAGGGGAGTGTAAAAAAAACAAACGAGTACCCGTGAAAGCTGTTGGATTTATGGTGCTCGGTTGCTTAATCGCTTCTGTTTCTGAGAGAAACAACATGGTTAACCATTGCCGCTCAGTGTTTCTGACGGTTTGTATCGCAAAAAAGATCGCTGATTTCGCCGGCCGAGCAAAACGTGTTATTGTTTAATACACGAGCCGTGATAAATTGACCAAAGACTCGATGATATGTTTTGCTGGAAGGGATAATAACCCTTTTGGATCCTTGGCGATTTACTGGAGAACGTTTTAAGGTACTTGCAATTTCAGAGAACTCTGGCAGACTTTTCTTATCGGACTTTGTGTGAAATTAAGTACGATTTCGTGTTATCTTTAGGCGTTTAAAGTACTTGTAAGTACAATGAAATGTCTGTAATGATTATTATTAAAGAATAAGAAAAAAGATTAAAGAGCAGTCTTTCTGTGAAATTAACTAGGATTTCGTGGTACCTCTACGTATTTAAACTAATTGTAAGTAGGATGAAGTATCTGTAGTGATTAGTATTAAAGAATAAGAAAAAAGGTTGGGGAGCAAGAGCACCTTGGCAAATTTAATTTCAATTAGCTTTCAAGAAGGTTGGAAAAATAATTGGAACGTAGAGCGTTAAGATAGTGGCTTTAAATTAAGAGAATCTTTATTGCGATTTTCACTTGATATTTCCTTCGTGGAATATTCCATTTGATAATTTATATATGGTTGTGCGTTTGTGAACATGGACAAAGATTTATTCAATGACATTCTATACAATTGTATATTCCACGAACAATGGATTTGGATAAATACAATACGATTGTCAGTGGAGATCATTTGACAAAATTTAGAATCATTGTATAATTATATAGTAATATCTTGAGTAATAATTGCAGTACGTGTTTGCTGCAAATTCTAAAATCTGTTGGCTGCTCTCTTTAAAGTGAAGTTTAATGATACCGCAGAGCATAAACTCTCATTATTCGGAAAATACAATTATTTAATTATTTATTTGGCCCTGCTGGAAATACACGTTAATTATAAATAGGAGTAACTTCAGTTTATTTAGCATTAAGCAAAATTCAGTTGGACGTACTACAACACCGGCATTTCGAGTTTGCAAAAGAAATAATGATCGACATGTTTAAAACTGATTATTTCCAGCCAGCTCTGTATAACGTTTCAGAATTATAACAATAATTCCGTACGCAAAATGTCTGTGCGAGCATCCAACGAACTTCCGCAGCATCCCTGAAATGTAATTAACGATGGCTGACTGAGCAGCACAGAGACATTTTCAGAAATTAAGCAAATGAAAATGGACTGTTGAATTCCTCTGCCTTCTCCGGTCTCTTTAATTTCTATGGCGTTTTGTGTTAAGTTGGTTTCATTTCAAGCCTCTTGAGCAGGCATCAAAAAAGGAAAGAAAATCTAAAATGGACATTAAGGGGTTATATACAGTTAGCATTTTCAAAAAATCGATTTTTTTTTATTTCATTTTCGTAATGTACATATATTCAAGTACACACACAGAAAATTTGAAGTCAATCCAGCGATTGTTTTCGAAGTTACACGCATATTTGTAATGACGTGGCACAGCGTTTGTAAAGTGATTTGAAACTTTAAACGCGTTTTTCTCGAAACTGTGTTTTCAAAGTCGGTGACCAAGATTCCTCGGAAACGGCTTAACCGATCAGTCTCAAATTTGAACACAAGCTTCTTAAGTATATTTTTTAGTAATTAATCGAAGATTTTTCCTCTCCGATAAATATTTCCTTTTTTATAAACAAGTTAAGGCCAAAATTTTAGTCAAATATCGATTTTTTTTCTTTGAGGAACCGCCATTTTGTCAAAAAATGTTATATTGCTTATTCCTTCGATTAATTACTAGATTATACATTACTTTAACGAAATCCGTTTGGTTTTTTCATTTTGGATGATCCAGTCCAGAGATACAGTGGTCACCGCAAAACGCCTTTTTTCAGCGGGACTCCTGGAGATCAGCTATAGCAGCTTTTAAAATTATTATTTTTAATAATAAAAAATGTTAAAATAAAGTTAAAAGTTACCACAATATGTCTACAAATTTTTACATTAATAGAATTAAAAGTCTTCTCAGGAAAAATTCTTGAAATATGGAGTTTTTTGGGCCTATTAACTGTATATAACCCCTTAACACTAGAACTACCGGCGTTAAATCTATCATATTTCAATATATCAAATAAATACTTTGAAAAAGAGGGAATCAAGCGACAGGAAACTTGACCGATTGGATGATTTATATTTATTGATATAGGCGTAAAATATTTACTCTATGACTCTTATATAAACTTGGAGATTTTTTTGAAAAAAATTGTGTACCAGTCATTTTGACTGGTTTGGTCGTTCTAGTGATAATAGTTGCAGTACGCTGCTTTCAGATTATTTGTAGTATTTTTTTGACAACGCTCAACATTTCTCTTTCAAATAAAAGAGTAATGAAGAGGAATTCAATATGTCCTTAATTTTTACGAAATTAATCATTTTACAAGAGTCTTAATCAAGTCTTGATTGTCACTGTCAATATTATTTCTTATCAATTGAGAGGAGTACAATGAAAATATTCTCTATGTGTGACTAATTTATACTAAATTGACAATTTCATTAAAATCCGTGAAGCAATATGAATCGAAACAGTATAAAAAAAATTTGTCAATGTCTTAAAACGAATAATATGGAAGGTTTATAAAAGATAAAGTTTCGTTATAATTAAAAGATGTAATCTTTGGATACTTCCATTACAAAACGATAATCCAAGGTGGATTGACACATCGTTCACTGTCGGTTCGTTTCTATGGAAATTTGAAATTACCACCAGTTGAATCTCGGGCCTCCATCATTCGCGGGTTAATAAACAGACGATGGAATTGACTTTTCATTGAAATTGCCGGAGTATTTCCGGCTGCATCCGCAAAGATGAATCCGAACGGCGACGGTTGATCGAGCAACAAATATTTTCAATCGGAAAATGAACAAACAACAGCCATTTTCTCTCATTTCTCCTCATATTTTCGATCACCCTCCGTCGTCTGTTTGATCATGGTAAAATTAGTTTTCACTCGATACTGCATTTATTTTCTTCCGCAAAAAATAAAGAAAATAGCTTGTCTTTACTATACACGGTAAAGAAACAGCAATCGGCAGACATTATTGATTTTTAACCAATTTGCATCACAATTCAACTTCTATTAGCTGCAGTAAAAAGTTCTTTCTGATGAGATGCATTTGACTGCTACATTTATTTCACCGGTAGAAGAACATCCCACTGTTTTCATAATTTGGAGTGCTCATATTAAGAAAAATACATTGTGCGTGATTCAGAAAATCTTATAAAATAACCTTTTAAATTAACTACATCTTGAATAATGGTACCAATGAAACATCATATTCGGCATGTATATTCAATTAACATTAGCCTATTTGCATCACAACTGCATATATGCGCACACTTTTTCGTGAATAGCAACACATACGAACAGTCTAAATTATTTATACAACATTCGTCAATTAAAGTAAAATATCACTTTTTTAAATACTATTAAACTTACGTTAGATTTAATATAAAGCAATTTGGTAGTAAAGATATATTTTTCAATTTGTCATATAATGCAAATGGGTTAAAACTACAAAGAGTTTAAAATTTATTAAAAAAAGTTTAAATGTTCAACATTTTTCCTAATAATTCCACAATTTGTTAAGGGAGGCACACAGTAAATATTCCACTTTTGTTTTGTGTAAAATCTATATTACTTAATGGACCCAACTTTTCCACCTTTTGATTCCTATTATCTGAAAATACTCCACAGGTATTTCTGCAAATTTCAAATGTGGTAAACGTTGCTAATAAAGAAAAATTGAAGTATCGAACTCTAACTCGTTAATCGTTCCAACGAATACCGTATCATAGATATTTTAAATATGTTTTTTTATTAAATGCTTCTCATGTATTTTAGTATTAACACTAGATTTACCAAACCAGTCAAAATGACTGGTGCACAATTTTTTCCAAAAATTCTACGGGTTTATGAGAGAGCCGTAGAATAAATATTCTTCGTCCATCGTATAAAACATAAATTACCGAATCAATCATCTCTTCCGCATCTTAATTTTCCTTGCTTTGAGGTACATATTTAACATATTTAAATATAGTAGATTTCACGCTGGTAAATCTAGTGTTAAATTTGTTATAAATTCATAAAGATCCACAGTTTAACAATAAATGCTTTAATGCTAACATTCAACATTCGATATTGCGAAATCATCAAAAATTCCAAGCAATATTTATCTTCGAGTTCGAACTGTTAATCGTCCCGATGATTCTGCACGAAACAAAAGAGGGAGGATGAAATAGTACGTCGGTCGGTTGAGAACGGTGAGCTATCAAAAAGCCGAGGAAATATCAATTGACCATCGGCACTCCCTAGAATTTTGATCCTCCCTATTGGCTTTTATTTCCAAGTACGTATGCCGCCAAATGACATTCAGCCTCTCCTGAAAGGCATACCAACGATCACGTTCCACTTTCTCATATCCACCGATATCCTTGCCGACTTTTCTCTTTTATTACACAAGCCCACACGTGAAATTAGTTCCCTTTCTCCTTCCTGTGCTTTTTCTGATCCCTCTGTTTAGCTGGCATGGAAGAAAAAAGGAAAATATCCGAATCGCTGCCGGGCATCGTTCTTATTGTTAGGAACTTCTAATTAAGGAACGTTTCGTGCATTCTGCTTGGCCCACGAAAAGCAACGACACAAATCTCCCCAATGGAAATTGTTTCATTGTTTGATTGAAAGAAGTTTTGTAATTTGAAGTATTAGAAATCAGAACAGTTAGGAATGTTTGTTCGATGCAACTTACGAGTTTTATGGTGAGAGGAGAAAACGGAACTGGATTCAACAATCGTTGCCGAATAAGGTGACGAACTTAGCTTTTTCTGCACGAACGATAATTCTTGTCGGACTTAATTCTTGCCAACGACGGAAATTCAATTAACAGAACGTAGAACGTGGATTACTTTGTCTTGATTTCGTGAAAGAAATTTCTAGCTTAGAGTCGTAATTCTTGAAAGTATGCCGTGTGTTTGGACTGTACTTTGCGAGGGATGTAATGAAGAAAACTATGTGTTTATTTGGGTCAACTATATCGTCTTCTTCGTCGCTATAATTCGGTTGGAGTGTTGTAATTCCATGGCATCTTTTACTTAATATCATGCAGTACTTTATCCCTCAAAATGTGCCAATAATACATTAACACGAACACTTCATTTAATACTTTTGTGTAAAAGGTAATTCATTTTAAAAATAATTAGAATTTGCACATTACTTTCTTTCAAAGTGCGACACATCACAAAGAAGAAAAACAATCTAATAAACTTATATCCGATACAGTAATTCGTATATAAATTAACACAATCTGTTAAAAACCGAACACTTCAAACGTAAGCATAGAACACAGAATTAAAATATTTAAACGTAGCAGTGTATCAAAAGAATGGGTACCACGAAATCATTGCTACGTTGTTTTATTTGTTTAATATATTAATAATTCGTACATTCCAATTACAAAAGAAAATGAGAATTCGAATCCTTAGAAAATTTACTTTACTTAGGGTGGTTGAATATATTCGATAAATGGCTTACAATCAATAATTTATTTCATACACTTGTTTAAATTTCAAGAATAACAATTAAAGCTACAGATAATAGCATGCCTTCCTGGAAATTATCTGTCAATATAAATATACTAATTAACATTATAACTACCGGTCTTATGTCTATTATATTTAAATATACTGAATAAATATTCTGGAGAAAAGGAAATCAAGAGGAAAAAAAAGATGATCAATTAAGTAATTTATATGATAGAAGTTAGAATATTTGCTTCATGGGTCCCCAATCAATTTAAGGAAATTTTTAAAAAACTTTAAGCGATTCGGTAGTTCTAATATTAAAGTTAATCTAATAGGTAGAATGAGAAACGTAATAAGTACAACTGTCAGCAGAAATTTTGTATTCCATTTTAATATCAATTGATTCCAATGAAATGTAATTCCGGGAACAATCAAGGATGCAATTCGATTGAATTTGTTTATACCGATATATATCGTTTCGTTGCTGTTAATCGATTTTCGTACTCTGACGATCTTCTCCATTTAGGTGCATCAGCTTAACGCAATTTATCACGTAGATTTGAATTTTCCTAGCTACAGTTTCAATTTCGGCTCCGAATTAATTACATGAAATACAGAAACATATGCAAATAGCCTCGATTCGAAGCAAGTGTTCCGATCTCATTCCGTTTCTGTGCAGCTTCACGAGTTATTAATTTCATACGCAGTGTATAAAGGTAATAATTCAAAGCTTCAAAAACGAGCCACTTCTTTTCAGAATCTCGTACCGTAAAAGTAATCATAAATTACAGTCCCAAGTGTATATAAATTATGGGCGTTTAAAAAGTTGTACGTATATTTTTATGCTTTCAGTTATATCTCTCTTTATCACTTTTATTTCTTATTTATAAGTTCTTATTTTTAGCCTCGCTTCTATCAAAACCTAGCAAAATTCTTCACTAAATTCGTATCTCACCATTAGTTTACTAATTTATTGTTCTCTGTAATAATAAATCTTTTTCAATCACGTTCACCTTTCTCAATCGACGACAAAAAGCTCCGAATATTTGCATTAGTCGCTTTCTAGTTATTTTAGCCATCGTATCTGGTTAAAATAACTGAATAAAAATCGCGGTATTTTCTGCATTTAATTCGCATGCCACCTACTCGTTGACACAATTTTCTTTGGCCGAGGTAGTCTGATTCGTATAGAAGAAAGAGATCGTTCTTCCCTTTTCTTTCCTCAAGATTATACACGTCGTGGAGCTGAAAACGTAATTTCTTTTTGATCGTTTTAACACTCCCTGCCCTGCTATAAGATTCTCAGATAGCCTCCCTTTTATTTCTTACCCCTCTTTGATGCCCCTTTCTTTTGTCTGGCCGCATTCCGTCTTTGTCTCTCTTCTCGACCTTCTCCTCGCTCTGTGTCACCACGACTCAATTTTTCTTCTTTCTTCCTCTTCTGATCCCTTTCTAGTATCTCATGCCACTTTTCCACCCTCTCTCTTGACTTTTCTTCGACCTGCACTTTTGTTTCTTCATCTTTCCTCCTCGTTATAGTTTCCCCCCTTGAAGTTCTTTGTTCCACAAATTGTTACAAAATTGATAATCCGAATAATATAGTCTGTCAACTGAAAGATGACTAATTCTCGTTTTCAAAAACCTATTCCCGCCATTTCGTTTTTGAAATTTTGAAACTCAATCTCCTAAAGAAAACATTCCATGTGATCATTTACATTAGGACGTTGAATTTTGTAATTTCAAAAACGAAATAGCAGGAATATTTAGTTGAAAACAATAGGCTCTGATATTCCCTAGCCATCTTTCAATTGTCAGGCTATACGCGTAAATTGAAATTACGAATATTATGAATGTCATTAATTACAGGCTAAGTGGAAACGTATACATGTGAAAACCATTCCACTATCAAGGAAGAGATGAGAACTAATTTTCATGGCTTGCATCAATGGCTTTTCTACTTTTTCCCTTTCTTTCATTCTACAGCTACCACCAGCTTCCGATCTTTTACCCTCTACTTGACTTTTCACTCCCTTTTTTTGCCTCTGCCTTTCTTCCTTCCTTCCATTCCTCCCCCTCTTCTCTACCACTTTCCCCTCGTCTCTTTTACTTTTCTTCCCTCTCTCCTTGTCCTCCTCCAGAGTAATTTTTCCTCTGTTCTCTCGGATCGTCGATCTCTTTTCTCAATTTTTCTCCCTTTTCATTCTTTACTCGGGCACTGTCTTTGCGACAACTAATTACAACTGTAAAATCGCTCGCCCCGAAATAATATCTCGATGATTAATTAGATCTCTCGTTGTAAAGGAGTCGTAATCGAGGAATTTTCATGACAGAGTTTCTTTATATTTGCAATGCCAAGTGTTTAATGAACGTAACGATCCTCTTCTACCCTTTTGCTACTTGATTTATAACGATATTCTACGTCGATGTTTCGTATTAATATCCCGTGATACGTTATGACGATTTAATTGGACTTAATTATATATAAACAATATTTATCCAGCGAATGGTATCGATCATACCTATCTACTCTGTGAAATCGATAATGAGTTTTCTAATTCAGCTGGCTGTAATTATTTATTTGTATCGCGATCCACATCCATATTCGGTTGCACTCGGGGATGCTGATCGTAATTAGGACGGAGGAATGATAATTTTGAATTTCATGGAACAGGAAGCTTGCAATTAATACTGGATAAGAGTTAAGATTGTCAAAATAACGTGTTCTGATTTTTTTTTTAACTGTTTGTGGAATTTTTAACGCACTCCTTTTACAGCGAGCGATTAAGTCTAATTTTGCCTTCTTCTTTTCATTTCTTTTAATGTTTTCATTTCGATACTGTTAAATATATGGAATTAATTGGTGGTTAATTTTCTGTTAGCATTTCATTTTGACCGATGGATTATTCATTTGATGTAACAATTTATGATAAATTCAAATTACATAGCTTTTAAATGACTGAAGTCAGAATGAGGTATTAAGAATTATTTCGTGTTTTAATTTTAAATAGACAAATATAGCAGATGAAGTGCTAAGCAGACATTTTTATAATAACAAAAGTATTTTAACTTCAATCTCACATTTTTCAAGAATTCATCGACGAGTCTCTGTATAATTATTCATTTCTAATTGAAGAAAACGACCAAGTATAATTAATCGCTCATAATTGGATTCCTTTACAAAAGAAATAGTCGGGTCAATTGAAAAAAGAGTCTAATTTAATAAAGAGGACGAAGAATCAAGACACGTTTCACCAACATGGAAAAACGGAATAGTACCCTTCGTTAAATATATTATGGTTAATTATCCATGAAATATTATCGCTGACATTCATATTTTACTTATTCGTTGAGAAATCGACATTCTAATTTACATGAATTTTATATTTCTATAATTGAAACAAATTCAGTTAAAACTCGTGAATAATATTTCTTCCACTCATTTCCTTCATTCTCTGAAGAATAAATCCAACTTTCTTCTTATATTCGTTGCTTTCTATATCTCTCTATTTAAACTCTTTGTCTTGAACTTCATCTCATCCACTTCCCATCCCTTTTTCACCCTTATTCATCTTATTTCTTGCCGAACTATCGGGAACATCGAACAGAACAACGTAAATCATATGACGACATAATGGATTTTATATAAACGGGAGCAGCCAACATCGATGCACTTTCCATCGTTCGCTCTGTAGGAATCTAATCTCACGGGTAACAGCGCGACGCAAGTTATGGGGAAACCATTCTGTTGCACATGCTTGATTTTTCCCCGTACTTTTCTACGGTACGCATTTACGATTTATGAAAAGCAAAGTTACGGACATCAGAAATTCTTTCGAGATTTCACTATACTCGTGTTTCTATTTGTACATGTTAACCCTTTGCGGACGTAGGCATTTTTGAATATCGAGAAACAATTAATTATTTAGCGATGAAAAACACTTTTTCATCGGAAAGACAGTCTGTTAATGAATACAAGTTGAAATTTACTCTTTGTAAAATAATATTTCAACGATTATATTTTAATTTTTCAACTCTAACCGTTTATATATGCACCGGCAAAGTATAACCAATTTTTTTCTCAGGGCGGATATATTCGCCCGTCGTCCGCAAAGGGTTAATAGTAATTTTATTCAATTTAGGACAATTCAGATTGATTTACAAAATATTAATACTCTTTATTCCCTCCATAGGGATTGTTCTCAATTCGTGGTCTTTTAGAGGATCAGGAAGAAATTCTAAGAAATTTGACTCATCCATCAAGTGCTCACTGATGTTTCTAAAGCATTATTTATCTTCGATAATAATAGCATCTTAATCTAAATAATTCTCGACGTTAGAAACAAATTAACACCATGATACGTCATTCCTGCGATCATATCTGCGTTAATCATACCGCGAGAATGTTCCGCAAGCCCCTCGGCGAGCTATTACCTGTTTCTATTTACCCTGTTTAATTAATTTAACAATTAATATACATCCCAAATTTGCTTCTGAGCTACTTGTGATTTATGGAAACGCGTCTTCCAAATCTCTCGCTCGTATTTGTCAAACCCTCATGGTAAACCTGGTGCACGCAATTCGTAATGCAACCACTAATTTCACCTCGCGGTGCATCTCTGTCGAATTTTCTTGCATTCACCTTGCATTACGCTACATGTACGTATGTAAATATATATATAAATTGTACTATATGTGAGTGAAACCTGCTGTTTATTCTGCGTGCCTACGATTTTGTTGATTTAAACATACTATAATTGTGGTTTCCATGAAACCTGCAAGAATAATTTATAGTAGATATCGTAGAAACTACGTAGGCGAAAAAGTTTTCTTCGCTGCTTTCATCGGATGAGTGGAAGAAAAGTGGTATTCGTTTAATCTTGCTTCCTTTAGCAAATATTTAGCATGGGAATATTTAACTTGGAATATTAAATATTGCAATATTTAGTACTTTAATTATCTAGCATCGTATTTATACGTTACTAGCTTAAAGTTCCCGTGCTTCGCTACGGTTTAATCGAAACTAAAAAAAAACTTAAAATTTCAAATTTTGAAAAATCCTTTCTTAGTGGGTGCTTATACCCTAGAAGGAACACTCTTACAAAATTTCAAGTTTCTTGGTCAAGTAGTTTCGGCTTTGCGTTGATGAGTTCGGCCCATACTTTAACCCCCCAAAACCTCCCCTAAAATTTCGAATTTTTCAAAACCCTTTCTTAGTGAGCACCTAAGACCCAAGGGGAAGGTATGTTCCAAATTTCATTGCAATCCGTTCTGTGGTTTTTGAGATTTCGTGATGAGTAAATGAGTGAGTGAGTGAGTCAGTGGTATTTGAGCTTTATATATAAGACAAGATAAGTGCACATCAAATATTTAGTATTAGAAGCAATGTATCTCGTAGTTTCCTGAATACTAACCATAAAATTCCCCTATCAATTTTTTTATTCAATTAAATTTCTTTATACTCTGGTAAATATTCAGTACGCAACTAAGATTCTCAAACAATCATCGACATTCAACAACTTTTGTAACTACGATAAATTTTCACCTGCAATTACCTCCGTACATACGATTCATTGCGACGTATGCAATGCCCGATTCGTATTTAGTAAGCCATAATGAAAGATCGTTGAAAATCATTAGCAGAATCGTTTATCAGTGATTTGTTAACTTACAGTCTGTACATTGCTCGCATATTTCGGTGCAGTGGTGGAAAACAGTGGAGGATTTATGGGAAGCAATTTAAACGACGATATTCCCGCTAAATTCTCACCAGGATTGTTTGTCGAGACGTTAGTTAGCATTACGAATCATGAATTAGTTAACTGCCTTGTCCATAACGATTTCACCAATCAGCTAAACCATGAAGTATTTAAATTTTCTATCGTCGTTAACTTCGAAATGTCCACTGCAAGGTATCGATTTTTACTGGTGCTTTTTATGGGAGAATATACTACTTACGAGATTTTATACAGCTTCCATTAAATTGCACATCAAAGGGACGATTTCATTTAAGTAATGGCTGAAATTGATACAAGAGTTTCACACGATCTCCGGTAACCTTCGACCGGAAATATATCGTCGTTTAAACTCTATAATCTTGTTGGTCGTCTCGGAAGATTAAATGTACGTCAGTACACTGAGAAATGTTAATTAGAGTGTTTTAAGCAAGAGATAAATTACATTTGATAGCATTCTATTAGAGAGAAAATTTAGCGAAAATTTGGATAGTGTGGTTAAAATAATTTACGGAGTTACGATGGTTATGTTAGAGGGTAGAAATACAGATATCCACATGGTGCTTTTGAGTTAAAATTACAAGGGTTACAGACGGTTTATGTTAAAACAGATTTTATTTTGGTGAAAGAAAGGAAAGCATAGAAAAGGATTTTCCGCAAAGTCAACAAAGATCTGATTATCATGGAAGATATTATTTTACACAATAGAAAGAAGAAGAAAACGAACGAAAAATTCGAAACTGAGCGAATTTGCTTGTTGTGCACGTGGACATGTTTTATTCAGCGTTCTGTAAGTGTATTCGTTGATTTTTCACGAATCGAAAATGGCTTTTGTGTTTTCATGGAATGGAATGATCCGAGTGGCTCTTGTACGACTTTGTTTCGCTGCTTTCTTTTGTTACTTTTACCCTCTGGAAAAACATGTTTCCCATTGTTATCCGTGGTATAACTAATGTGAGATTTGTTTAATCGATTTCCAACCGATCGTATTTATAAATAAAACAATCCATTCACTATGGTACCTTTTATTTTTCTGAAAATACGACAAAATGCATTTACTTTGTATTTACGGTACTTCCGTTTACATTGTGCACTGTACAAAACGGTATTAACTGAAATTGCTCCACGACAAATATTTAATTGCAAGTGTATCGTCGATCGGCAATCATACCGGCGATGTTCGAGAATACCAATTTACTTTTTCGATTTGTATTTGCCATTTGCAATGACGTCGTGTTTAAACATATCCATCGCAAAGCCATGATTGGATCGTTAATGGTCATTTTGTTATTTACTATAGATTTACGAAAAAAAGAGATTTTTTTCTTCATTTCTTTGGATTAATAGAGATTTTCAATCACGATGTTTGTACATTTTTAGAAATGATCAAGATATGGAGGCTTTATTTCTTGTCTCCTGAAATTAAATAACAATTGCAATTCAATCTTTCCAAAACGTTTAAATTGTCAGTAATTACTGCGGGATGGAATTAAAATAATAAATTTCACTACACGATACACTTGTTATGCATCAATTTCCAATTTAATCTCCCATCATTGAAATCATTCGTGCTATGTACGTAAAAACGATTATAATCGCATAACTGCATCTTCCAATTTCAATTGCTTTTCTACATATTAAATCCTTTGTTTCATAACATTGCAATTAATTCATTCTCCCAAATTTAAGCCCCATCTAATAACATGTTCGTTCTACATATTATATTTTAATAATATAATTAAATAATTCATCAATAGTTATGGCTGTTCCTCAATTCAGATGTCCACGACCAAAATCCTATTTAAACTTTTCAAATTGCAAAGGATGATTAATTTCCATCACCCTAATAAATTATAACGTTAAAACCATCTTCTCCAACGAGTTTATCAAAAAAAAGTATTACCTGTTAGGTATCATCTAAATTAATTATTTCAATACAACATGTATATCATAAACTTTGCAATATTAATTCCCACAAAGCAAAGTCTTTTATCAATACCTTTAAAAATAATGAAATATCATACTTATGGTTTTTCTATCATTCGATTTTCTTCCGACCAAAATCCATCACCCTAATAAACAATAATTTTAAAATCATCGTCTCCAACGAGTTTATCAAAAAAAAAGTATTACATGTTAGGTATCATCTAAATTAATTATTTCAATACAACATGTATATCATAAACTTTGCAATATTAATTCCCACAAAGCAAAGTCTTCTATCAATACCTTTAAAAATAATGAAATATCACATCTATGATTTTTCTGTCATTCGATTTTCCTCCGACCAAAATCCATCGCCCTAATAAACAATAATTTTAAAATCATCGTCTCCAACGAAATTTATCAAAGAAAACGTATTACATGTTAGGTATCATCTAAATAAATTATTTTAATACAACATCTCTCTTATAAACTTTGCAATACAAATACCCACAAAGTAAAATTTCCCATTAACACTAGATTTACGGACGTGAAATCTGTCACACCGCAATATATTAAATAAGGACTTTGGAAATAGATGAATGAGGCGTCAAAGAAGCTGATCACTTAGTTAATTTGCATATTAGGTCTCTATAAGTTTTGAATGCGTTTCTAAAAACTTACGAATCCATTAATTTGACGGCTACCCTAAACCTAATGTTATTACTAGACTGCGGATGTTTATGCAAATTTCGAGTTTCACAAATGCAGGTGAGACAGGAAAACCTATCTAGGGATTTATTGCACTCAATAAATATTACAACAAATACCATACTTTAGATATTTTAGATATATTTTTATATTATGTCCTTTTTGTATATGTTAGCTGTATTTAATTTCTCATAAATGCATAAAAATCCGCAGTCTGGTTATTACCATTAAAAATAATGAAACATCAGAACTATAGTTTTCGCCAATTTCTGTTATCCTTCGATCAAACCCCTATATGAACCCTTCAAGCTGCAAGGAATAATCAATTTCCTGCAGCCCACTAAACAATCCCCGCCATAATAAAATCACCAACAGCAGGTTCCTCGTCTCCTGCGAGTCTATCAAAGGAAGAGTACTCCATTTTCTAACAGTAGTTACGTCGAACCTAAAGAACACGAGGACCGTGGTTTCGTGGTCTCGTTAAAGGATTACTACCTCGTAAAACCAAGGAGAATGATCTTACGTGCTCCCAGAGGGTTATAGCACTCACCTTCGATTCGGTGTTTCCCTCTCGTCCATCGTCCTTCTTCCTGACCAACAGCTTCACACACTTTTTACGAAGAAACCATCGACGTCCACCGTTGAAATAGATGTCAACAGCTTACACCAAACCATCAAAAGCATTCTCCCACTCAACTCATGCTAATTGCATTTCAAAAGAACTCAAACATAGTTCAACATCTCATTAGCAAGATTCCAATCTCTCCTATTATAATAGAAACGATCCGTCCTCGCAAAAAACTAACGATCTCTCTCCGTTCTCCAACGTGTGTCCTCTACACGAAACGTGTTACCGTTTCTCACCACTAACGAGCTGAACTTCCAATTGCGACGAAGTTTCGCAAAAGTAATAAAATAGCCGTTTCACCGGACCAGTCTCTGTCCATTGAGTACGTCAGGTATTGAAGATTACGAAGAGTAACGAAATCGTATTAGATACCTCGTTCAATCTGATCGTTCGATTACTCAAAACCGATCAAGAATAATTGCGATTGGAAGAATTCTTCGATGCGTCACCCCATTATCATTTCATTCATATTATTCCATAGAAACTTGATGATTCTAATAATTGTTCGATTCAATGTAAAATAACTTTGATAAACGTTTTCAAGAAATTTAACTCCAAGATAGAAAATAATGATGATTGATAGGAATTCTATTGGAATTTTATTCAAATTCTTTTCGAAGAGAGATCGTAACTTGATGAGAAAATAACCGAAGAATTTCTTCGTAAACGATGAGAAAAGAGTTCGTCGACACGATCTTCGGAGAGGATTCGATCTATGGTCCAGCCGAATCTAGCAGCGCGCGAATACTGAAGGAACTTGTGGAGCGAGGGCGCCGGCTTGAACCGCATCAACCCCTCTTTTCCAGCATCCCGTGCGGCGCGCATTCTCTTATCGGTGTGCCGTGCGGGATTTCATGGGGATATATCGCGACCGATTCGCAAAAATTGCGACAAATCCTTCGAGGGTTCTCGGTCTTCGAGGCGTCAGATGGAGAAGAAAGAAAATGCGCTTTATTTTTGACGATTACTTTGCTCGTGGCAGCAGAGTGCAATTCTCAAGGGTTGCGTGGATCTGTACGGTTCATTAAGCGAAGTAGCAATTAAGCATCGTTCAGGCGCTTGGAAAGGGTGGGATACGGTTTTTACGCCTCTTCTGTGGAAGGATGATCCGCAAGGATTTTTCAAATGGTTTCTAAATGTAGAATGCTATGGTGGTTTTGCTTTGCGTCTCTTGTGGGGAATTCAGGTGGAAAAATTGTATCTTTGGGAAAAAATTTCTGGAGTTATTTAGGGGTTGGTAGGATACCAGTTATTACTTATAAAAATTAGTTTAGTGGCACTTTGTTATGACAGTTATATTAATTGAGAGAATTTTTAATATTCGAAATGCAAGTTCAACCCCTTGCACTTGAGTACTTTTTCACTCGGGCGAACTCGCAACTTGAGACGATTATGGCTTCATTTGACAAGTATTTTACAAGTATTTTAGAATAGTTGAATAACAAGAATGCAAACTGAGCAGGGTTTATGAAAAAAATTGGGATCCAAATATCTTGTCGTGTTAGAAAGGAAAAAATATAACTCAAGACACGCTGGTGCATTGTAATGGCGCCTCTCGAGTGCATAGGGTTAAACCTTTGCAGTGCAAATTATTTTCTTAACTTTGTAGTGAGCTATAGGAACATATAGGAACTGACGGATCCTTAATCATATTACAAAATCATCAGGAAATTGAAAAGTCGATAATAAATTGAAGTGAATAGCTATGTCGAACATAGCTCGGGGTAGGACTGCAAAGGGTTAGTTAGTTTTTAATGACACAGAGAAAGATTAATTTCGTCACAAGTGTCCTAGAAATTTTGCGACTACAATGGAAAATGAAATCAGGAAGATTTTTTAATAGAAAGAGCGATATGCGGTTATAACAATTAAATCCCGCATCCTACATTATTTTAATCTTCATTTTTTGTTTGTTTATCTCCTGTTTATAAAATATCTCGTGGTTAAAGTATTTCAGTGCTACCGTTCCTGATATTTCATACTTTCTATCTATTGTAATATTTCGGTGCTATCAAGAACTTCCTTCCGCATCTCATTTTTTACACGATCCAACAAGCACTGCATTTCCTTGCAGTTGCGCGATACGTGTTTGGAATAGTTCAGATTCGCGAACCGTTGGGATTCAAAACGAAAGGAAAATTTGTCCGACACATATAAACAGAGATATTGTTATATTATTCGTGAATACAACTTCATTAATTGTACAAAATGATCACCGATTAATTATATCTTTACCAGCGAGAGCAATTATCGATAATTGCGGACGATTGGGAAGTGTCGTTACATCGAACTTCCGTTTGCCGGCTTACAGTGAATTAATTGAAAAGTACATCCCCTCAGGAACTAGTTCGACGTTTAATGGTAAATAGAATGGCAGTTAACGAATTTAAGTCATTACTTTCGACGCGTACAAGGATTGGTTCGAGCTCTTTGGAAAATTTCCAGGTCGATGAAGAAGCTCGATGTAATGTTGCACGCGTAAAATCTTAGTAATTATCAGGCAAGTTATTTTAATTAACGGCACCAACTGGGTCAATTATGAGCGTTTAAAGCACCACGGCCAAAACGAGTCTCGTTTATGCTCGTTCATTATGCCCGTTACAATGCAAAGGAGACCCTTGAACTAGTCTCTGTGAATTGATCGTTATCTTAGGTTTAGTTTCAGCGATGTCTATCGGTAATTGGAAGTAGAATTTTTTTTATTACTGTGACACGTTCATGGAATAATCGTGTCGTTGAAATTATTGGGACATCATTGTGAATATTGGTTATTAATTAATCAGTACAATAATTGACACATAATATTTAACAAATCTTCATTAGAAATTATATGTATTGCAAGATTGTCGTCGTGACGTCAAATCAACAAAAAAACTTCGAGTCACACGCATTCTGCTTCTATATGTCACCGAATTCATTCCTGTTATTGAAAACAATTATATTCACATACACCCCCTTTGATTTTATTAACCTTTTGAACGTTTTATTTACCTTTTATAACGCTTTAAACCTTTCATTCATTTAAAAACAATCACCCTCACATTTTAATTTAATCAACTTTAAACTTCTCATTCATTTTTGTTAATAAAAACAATCATCCATAATCATTACAGATTTGCTTTAATTCTTCATAATTTTTCGCAAATATAAAGTAATATATACATCTGAATCATTATTTTTAACGCGGAAGTTTGCTGTGCGATGAAATACTTTTAAATAAAATTGATCCTTTAATTAAAATATTCACGTTAAGATTTTCATGCCATGCTGGTAAGAACTTTTTTGACCCGGTGAAAAATTGTGGTTAAAGCGAGTTAACGTTTCAGTCACGTGATACTTCCCATAACTATGTGCCGTGTAATTTACAGGTGAGAAAACATAAGAAAAGGGTTGGAAATTCTAAAGCATGGGTAGGAGAAAAAAAATTTCGCAAGAAATCCTAGCACCGTTATTAAAATGTCGAAAGTAATTCCGGGTTAAAGTGCTCTCGCCATTTCCGTTCTCGTTTTTCCACCTTTGAGTCTCATAATTTACACTCTTTTCCGTAATGACGTAACGACGTTTTCTTGACACCCTTTAATAGACACGGCTTGGTTCTTAAATAGTTGTAGTTGTGCCAAAGCAGGGGAAAACAAATAATTCTTTGATCATGGCTGAATCTACCGGCCAAACGCTTTTGCTGGAATGAACCCAAAGTGTCAAAGGGAAATTGCACTTTACATGGAATAATGCAAAACAGAATAATAAGCTTGAAAATATCTCGATACTTTATACTGAACAAATAAGTACACTCTACTTGTTTCATTGACTTTCACTGAAATTCCTTGAAATTTAAAAACACTTGTTGAAAGAAATTACATTGAACTTTCATTACAAGACTGCAGATTTATATGCAATTTATGAGAAATTTAACGCGGTTAAAGTGTACAAAAGAATTATCTGAAATAATCAAGTCACGATATTTGTTATAACGTTTAAAAAGTGAAAGATTCTTATACTATTAGTAGAGTATTAGTAATTAAATTACTATTAGTAATCTATTAGTAGATTCTTCTTTATTAACAGCGTTTAACAACTTTGAAATTTCAATAAGTAGAAACTCAGTGTAGTAATTGCAAATAATGAATGCTGCAGCTCGAAAAATTTTGTGATTAATTAGTTATTTCGAAGCATTTTGGGAAATAAAAATAGAATTTTAAATAATAGATTTAACACGTTGAAACTTTTTCTAGTAAAACGACATCGTTATAAAATGGAAACTTTAAAGGCACTGACAGATAGACCTTCAGCAGACCTTTGTCTTTTTAACGCCAATATCTAAAAACTTGATATGTTAGAGAATTCATGAATATTACAATTTGACAATTACATGAAATTTCGCAGAAAATAGCACCGGTCACCAGTGACCCCCGTGGCAGTCAACGTGTTAAATCTATTATTCGAAATTCTATTTTTATTTCCAAGACATCTAATTAACTAATTAATCAAAAAACAATTTTGAGCTGCAGCATTTATTATTTGTAAATATTGATATAGTTGAAATTTCAAAATTTGTCAAACGGTGTTGATAAAGAAGAATCTAATTATAAGAATCTTTCACTCGTTAAATGTTACAACAAATACCGTAACTTGGATATTTCAAATAATTAATATAATGTCATGAATATTTCAGATAAAGTCAATGTGTTAATTTATTGTATGAATTTTTAGTTGTGCAGAAAGTTTGTGGTTTTGAAGAATTACATCCGAATGATTCATAAAAATAAAAAGATATATGCAGACAATTCTTGAAAGTTTCTACTAGCATAAAGATCTTTTTAGGAATGTACAGTTGCATAATAATTATTCTAAATAATCCTGCAGATGCAATAATATTTGGTGTTTCTTGCAACCCCTAGTTTCCATGGTCATAAGCGCAAATCGCCTTTGTCACGTTTCGGCCGTAATGTCGGCAACGAGTGTGACACAATATTACGAAACAAGGATTTAACCATGATTTCCATAGGACGTAATGGAGAAGGTGATAAAATTTCTGAAATAACGAAGGATTTTCCAGCTAAATATTTTACCGTGGGACGAGTCACTTTTTATACCTTTTCTGAAATTGTGTTCTCTCCTTTCTCGTAACTGAAACTTCGCAATATTTGTCCGACGTTGGAGCGGAATTGTTTACTTAGTTATCCCGAGTTAGAGAATGTTACAAAAAATATTGCCCTCTTAAGAAATATATGCAAATAGTGCGATGCACGCGATCATTAAAATTGCCAGCAATTGAAAAAACAAGCACGAAGGAAAGGCAATTTCACGAGCAGCTAGTTCGTTAATGAAAAATAAACACAAACAGAAATGAATGCTAATGAAATGTAAAAAAATATTGGCAAAAGCAGTATTGCAAATGTACATTCGTTTCGATAATATTGCAGCTTGTACTGTAAAAATCAAGTTCTCATAGATCGTTTTAAAATTGTCAGTTTTTTTACACATATGGGTATATGTAGTCTTTGTGAATGGCTGGTTATTAATTGATCTGTACTATAATGAACTCATAATATATTTAACAAATCTTTATTACAAATTGTTCGTATCAGCACGTCTACGTTGTTAAGATAAATCAATAAACAAACTACATGCTGCAAACATTCTTTTTTTATATATCATCGCATTCGTTCATGTTAATAAAAATCAATGATATTCTCAGTCTTTGTAAACGGGCCTTTTATGCTCAAAAATTGGTGAATGTAGCGTCGAAATTAAAAGAAAAAAGCAATAGAGAGCAATGACTGAAACGCATCAATGTATTAGGTTGGTGCAAAAATAATTGCGGTTTTCATTATTAAAAGTTTTAAATATTGATTTGAAGTTATTTTTCTTGTAACTAAATATCAACATATAGTACCTCTGCAATCTCTCGAGACGATTTGCGTGGACCTTCTTCGACAATGGTCTTTAATTCGTCATTGTCAATCACAGAATGACGTCCGCGACCCTCTTTGTCTGCAAGCATTTTGTCGCCTATACGAAATTTGTGAAACAAATGTTGAACTGTACGCTCAGTCACAGTTCCCTGGCCAAATGCTTTATTAATACTACGAGCATTTTCCGCAGCTTTAGGTCCCAAATTATACTCGTACAATAATATCGCTTGAATTTGCTTCTTTTCCACCCTTACTTTTCTGACCTAATATAGCCACGTGTGAAGAATCAAAAATAAATGATAAACATATATCGAAAGAGCCAACTTCACGCTTTCAAATGGTATACTATATATATATTTAGTTACAAGAAAAATAACTTCAAATCAATATTTAAAACTTTTAATAATGAAAACCGCAATTATTTTTGCACCAACCTAATAGATCATAAATTCCCGACCTTTTTTGGCATACAGCGCCTTATTCGAAAATAAAATCACCGCTGCCTTTTCAAAAAAAAATACCGGCCGTCATTCTCGAAATGAATAACATAACCCATAGTTTTTAAATTCTTTAGTTGTCTTTGATAACTCATAGTATAATATTACAGCATTATCCATTTACCCCTATGTCCTTCAATTTGTAAAATCTCAAAAACTTATCATATTTCCACTGTACGTGATGAAATAAGGATAGTAGATATTGTAAAAAAAAAAAACTGAGTTCAAAAATGCTTCTCCAGAAATACGAATTTCTATGGTATAGGATATAGTAACGCGTAACACAGACATGAAATAGGATTGCACCTGGAAAGTGTCCGTTAAACTAGATTATTATTCGCTCAGGTAACGGAGAACATGTTTCTCCTAGTCAAGTTCAGTTTCACACCGATGCTATCGTGTTTATCACCCAATAAAACACCGAGAAAAAACTGATGAAACAAAGGCAACTATGACGACGTTACAGTAAAACGTATGATTTCGTATGTCGAGGGGGTGCTTGAAATTTTTGTGCTCCTCATCGAGTCAATCCAATTTATCTTGTGATTTCCTGTAAAATCTGGATTATTTTAACACGTTGAAATCAGGATGATCAGCTAGAAAGTTAACACTTGATATTTATAGATAGAAATTTATATAAAATAAATAATAATTGTAAAAAAGGAAATGTTAATGTATAATACTTAATAGCTTATCTTATGAAAAACATTTTCTCGTTTGACGAGAATGAAATAACTTTCAAATAAAGCCCTGTTATTAGAAAATTTCAAAAACATTGAAAACAACTAAAAACATTGGTGTGCTACCTCGAAATAAAATTGTCTTTTGTCATTTAGGTGTCACCCAGAAGATTGAGATATTAATTCGGAAAAGTTTTAAAAATATTGAAGCCAACTAGAAATCTTGGTGCTACCTCGAAATAAAATTGTATTTTATCATTTAGTTGAAATATTCCAGATAAACGAGAAAAGACTTTGTGATAAATCTTTTACTTCTTTCCAAGGATTAAATTGTTTTTATTATTTTAATACTGTTTTGAAAGTTACACATATTGATACGTATTTGTAAAAAAATCTCCAAATCCCAACGGTGTTTCGAGATAGAATTCCTTAAATGTCATCGAAATTTTTGTGTTACAAATCCTTCCGATTAAATCCGCAATCCCGTCGGGCTCATCCGAAGAGATATTTCGAAACTAAGGCGATCGATCTCCCATTACACGAGAAACTGCCGGAGCTTTGGAGAACGAACGAACTTTTTGTTTTTCGGGAACGAGTAATTCTCCAGCGCCGAAAGGCTCGTTTAGGTACTGTTTATCTACTTTTATTCACGCGATCAAACTACTCTCCCCGTGAGCGCCACTAATCACAGGAATTAATTACGCCCCCAACTTATAAACAAAAGTTCATCGACTCACAATTTCCGCGCGTCCACTACATGCTTCGAAAAGAAAACTCTGACTACATTTGTCTCGACGATAAAAACCGCGAACTTCAACGACTCCTGTTTCCTTTTCTTCATTGTTTTTTTTTCTCTTCGTTTGTCTCACCCAAGGTTGCAACGATTTTGTCGGAAAGAGAAACTTTCTTAGCCAAGGTTGCATCTGACATTTTTTCCTCTTTTCTTTTCCCTTTTCCAGGACGAAAATTTATCGTTAGTTGCAGTCAAAATGACTGACTTTTCATTTCTTATAAAAATTGTTCTGATTCATGGAGCAGTCATAGAATAAATATTCTATGTCTGAGTTAAAAACATGAATTATTAAATTAATAATCTTTTCACCTTTTGTGTCCCCCTTTTTTAAAGTAATTATTTAATATTAGGGATATCGCAAATGAATGTCATTTTTTTCGAACACATGTCGATGTGAAAAAAGAACTTATTAAATATTTTGAATCAAAACACAGTGTACTTTATAAGCGAGGTATTAAATTGCCAGATCGATGGAAAGGAATTAAATCAAACCATGAAAATTATATTTTGGATTAATATTAGTAAATTAAATTCTTATAAGTATCCACATCTTTTGTTTGAAAAGAAACAACCTTATTTTCTGGAACCAGTAATATATTTAAATTTAATTGGTTTAACGATGGTAGTTCTAGTGTCGACGGATAGAAGAAAGAATAAATAGAAAATAAACCAAAGTAATAAATAGCGGTTGTTTAGGTAACGTTGCATTCATGTTGCATCCTTTCAGAATTTATTTCGTGTTCTTTCTCCGTCCAAGAAAGACGTAACAAGCATCTCTTGAGATTAAGCGATTTAAAGAGCCCTTAGAAGGTGTCCATGCCATCCATTTTAATCCATCTTATCCGTTTTAACAGCTACAAACTCGAACCCAGAAAGATCTCCACCTTTTAGAAGTCCCTTTTACACCGTACCGAATATCTTTCTAAAAGAAAGAAATTTATAGCCTCCTACTTGGAGGACCTTGTGGATTCTTTTCATCAAACGACTTAATTGTCTTCTCAATCATAGGAGAGATTTTCATCATATAAAGACAGGCCGATGAATCAAAGTTTTAGAAGGATTTTGAAAGGTGTGAGATTACATGAGAACTTTGAAAACAGAAACGTCAGTCTCCAGAAACTACATGTTCTACGCGATTTTCCGTGCATTCTTGAAAAATTAGAGACTTGTTCGTAATACATATTCGACGGCTACAAATTACGGGATGAAAATTCAAATATGTTAACACTAGATTCAGCATTGAAAAATCTATTAATTAAGTAAGTACTTTAAAAAAAAAGAGAGATCAATCGGAAAATTAGATGGTCAGTTAAGTACCTTATATATTATCAGATACATATAAAAAATCTACTGTACCGCGTCACAACAAATTTGAAGAGCGTTTCTACAAAAATAAGAATCCGTCAATTTTACGGCTTCAGTAGATTCATTGTTAAACAGGAAAGCTAGTACTGATTAACACTAGATTTACGGGCGTGAAATCTGTTACATTGCAAAATGTGACATAAGGACTTTGGAAAAAGAGGGATCAAGTGGCAAAAATGATAATTCGTTAAGTAGTTTTTATACTATAAAGTATACGTGAAATATCTACTGTACTACTTCATAGTAAGTTTGAAAAATGTTTATAGAGACAGTAGAGACCCGTTAATTTAACGGCTACCTTAACCCTTTTAGTGCCGGACGACGATATATCGTCGTTAGCAATAGTGCTAACACTGGATATCGAAGGGTTAATATTCACATTCCCATCCGATATCACTAATTTCATGATAGATAATTGTAAATACACAGTTTATGCTCTATATTGCGTGTTCTATCTCAACTATCGCCAAGCGATAATTCTTTTTACTCGCAATTACATTTGTTATTAGTCCCACCAATTTTTTCGCTCGGCACTAAAAGGGTGAAATCTAGTATTAACACTAAACCTACCGACGTTATATCTATTAAAATCTAAATATACTCAATAACGACCTTCCACAAAGAGAAGTGGCGAGATAAAGAAGATAATTAATTAACTCATTTTGCTTTTGTAAGACAGAAGTGGAATATTTACTTCATGGCTACTCTATGAATTTAGATAATTTTTAGAAAATATTTTGGAATCGGTCTTTTGACCGCCTTGGTAGGTTTAGTGTTAATGTAGATACACTGATACTACTGTATATTATTGAAATGTAAAAGACTCCGGGGGCAAATAATATTTTAATTTAGATAATAATAAAATTTCTACTAACATTAGGATTTTCTTTTTCAGGAATATTTCAACATGACGACCATTTGCAACATGGCATTTTCGAAACGGAGGAAGAAAAACTGGCGTACACTATTTAACGCTTTCGCTTACAATGTCGTGTGAGATAGGTGGTGGAAACGAAGATTGGGTGACATTTCATCCAAGGAGTATATGAGGATTTAAAAAAACGCGTGAAAGAAGTTTTAAAAATATGGAAATTTTTGTACGACGAGAAGTTCTCATGTTTGCAAACGTTAAAAATTTTATGAAAGGTAGATAGCAGATATTGTAGGAACGAAATAAAGTACCTGGCATTCATGTTTAATGCTTATTGCCAGCAGCTTGTTTCGGTACGTGTGACGAAAGTTAAATAGGCAATAAAAAGTTACTTCTAGCTGCTGAAGTTGCATTACTGACTCCTTTCGCAGGGTTGGATTGCAACTCTGAAATGCAAAGTTGGAGAAGTGTTGGAAGCAGGTGCTATCGAAAATCTCTGCTACCTCGACGACGTTTGATTTTGAATTTTAGAAAGTCAGTCGAAGCGTGAAATATGCACACAAGTTTGCCGCCGTGTTTGACAAGCATAAATAGCGCAACTGATTTCAAATTGCAATTTTTTTCACCCTTCGCTTTCTTGTCCATTCTTCATTTTCTTTCTTTTTTCACATTTGAAACTTTGCAATTGGGAAAAGTCTAGGATTATTAATTATTTGCCTTGGGCTAAAAAATTCTTTCCTATTTCAGCAAAATGAGAAATTACAGAAATGTTACTGTGACGAAATTGTGATTTTGCAAAACATGGTCGAACAAAATGGTACATATTTTATTTATTAAGTTTAATTTAACGTATGAAAAAGAACTTGCTCCAATTTTGCGTTAAAATACAAATTTTTTATCCAAGCCAATTCGATTCTCTTCATCTCTTAAATGAAAATTTTTCAAACAATTGAATTGCAAATATTGACATTAATAGAATTTCAAAGAAAGGAAGTAGAATTTTTCGTAATACTGCACAATGGAGTATAATAAACGTAGCAGTTTGCACGAGTGAACATCGAGACACTGAGTTTTAACATAAATTCATTAGATTAAAATTAATATACATATTTCTTTTGAAAATTTCCCATTTCAAAGGCAATTGGTTAATACAATTTCAACAGAAGTTCTCATCCTTTGAATCGAAAAAGTTTTATATAAAACTTTGACATCATTACTAAATCTTTTATCCTTATAACATATTTTTCAGTGAACGAAACAAATAATAATCCGACGATGGTAGATCCCCAGAAAATCTTAACTTTTAAGCAGCACGTTATTTTTGCGGTCTGCGGTTTTGCAATATCATTCAGCAACGTCACTCTTCTTCTATCAAGAACATTGATTGACAATATCCGATTGACAAGACTAGGTGAAAATTCTTCTAATATCAGCTACAATCTTTGAAGCTGTTCTCATTATTTATATTAACTATTTAGTTACGTTTTAAAAGCTCATGATGTAAAGATTGATTTGTAGAAGAGAAACATGATACTCGCGTTAACCAAACGAATTTATGTTACAATCCAATATTTCCTGACCAATATTGTATCCCCGTGAAAGATCTAAGCTTGTGAAACTTTTCATCCCTGAAACGGTATTTCAATTTTCGGTTTAATGGAGCACACAAAATTGCTGTCAAATGAAAATAGTATACAAACCAGCATAAACTAGAAGGGCTATGGTGGGTATAGAGTTAAGCGCTTGAACTTTCAATGGCTGGAGTCGAGTTCAAAATACCCGTCACCGCGATATTTCATAAATTATTATTTCATACGGTGGTTCAAAATTCACCAAACATTTCGAGCTGAAATGGCTGTAGCAATTAAACTGCGTATAAAAAATATTTCTGTACAGCTTGAGGAATATGGGAAGAAAAATTCTGTTTTAGATAAAAGAGATCCATTAAAAATTCATTTATACTTTGAAAAATATCTATCGTTGAAATTTATTTTCCATGATAAATATATAATTGTTGGTGGAAAGAATAGAGTCATTATTTATTTCGTATAACGTCATGTGAGCCGACGAAACTTCAAAAGTGGCGTGTTTCAAACGGTCGAGGCAAATAAAGTTAGAACCCCCTAAGGTGATCTTTCGAGAGCTCTGCCAGCTTTGCAACGCAAATCCAGGAAGAGAAAATATCGTAGAACTTTTCGCTGTGCATGGCGCATATATTCAGGAAAAATTTGTTTCATGCTACATTTATTCTCCCTCCAAAGCTAAATTCTTCGAATAATTCTACTTTGTCGGGCTGCTACCAAGAGAATACTAATTTCAAAGTACGCCACGGCTGAACTTCACAATGTAAATCTCGGCTCTGAAAGAATTGGAAGAGTTTTCGAAAAATGAACACGTAAATCGCCTTCTACCGGCATTACATGCGACTTCTGTCCGCGAGAACTTTTATTATTTTCTCTTACCACCGAATCATCGTGTCGGTTGTTACTACCGCTTCAACATTTTCGTGAAAAGGTTATTGTGGGAATGATTTCTTTAGTAGAAGTTGCATTTAGATGAAGTCTCACTTTGCAAGTTGTTTTTATTATCTCGTTTTATTTTTCTCCACGGTATGTGTGAAACCGAACAAATTGATGTATCATATATGCATGAGAAGTTCAAGTGTAATAGTTTTTATCGGAAATGTACGTGAGAAAAAAGTTTATCGAATATCTATGTGAACAAATTGAATTCCGTGAAAAGATAAAATCGAAGTTTGATTACCATGTGCATTAAATTTAGAAGAACTCGAAGTTGCTACACTAGAAGCAAAAATATATTCGATTCTACATTTGTTTTTTATTTTGCACGGAAACTTCGATATTATATGGGCAAAGAAATTTGTTAATAATTGTTCAGAAAACATAAAAACATTATCGGATTCGTTTGGTAACAAATTAAATAGCGTGAAAAGATAAAATTGAAGTTTGATTACCATGTGCATTAAAAGAAGAACTCGAAGTTGCTACACTAGAAGCAAAAATATATTCGATTCTACATTTATTTTTTATTTTGCACGGAAACTTCGATATTATATGGGCAAAGAAATTTGTTAATAATTGTTCAGAAAACATGAAAACATTATCGGATTCGTTTGGTAACAAATTAAATAGCGTGAAAAGATAAAATTGAAGTTTGATTACCATGTGCATTAAAAGAAGAACTCGAAGTTGCTACACTAGAAGCAAAAATATATTCGATTCTACATTTATTTTTTATTTTGCACGGAAATTTCGATATTATATGGACAAAGAAGTTTGTTGACAATGGAAATATTATCGGATTAGATTGGAATTCTCTTCGTTACTTCCCTTGTTCAAGGAGCTCGTTACGATTGATATGAAAAATTTTTGCATCTTCCAAGAGACGGCAGAGCGAATGACAGATTTTTTCCAAGTAAAATCGTAAATTACAGGATTGTTGGCAGTCAGACGACGAAGACGAGTATTGTAAAACAATCAGGAATGAAATACTGCGATAACGAAAAGTTGTGAAATTTCAAGCGACGAGGAATTGCGAAAATATGCTGATTTTATGCATCTAGACTCAGACAGTTCCAACAACTTTCCGAACTGCGGCCAAAACAACGGTTTCTTTATTGTATTAACAGGGCCATAGAGCAACAACCTTTTAACGTTTTACGAAAATAATCCCGTCAAACGTATTAACAATTCTCTTTCAACAGAAATATTCTTCAGTGTCCTTATGAAACAATAACTGCATTAATATCAGCCTGCTGCAGCATAGAGAACAATATTATTATAAATAATATCAGGACAACAAGATTATATTATATTCCGCGTAGGATAAACGGAGGCCAATTAGATCAAATAAAAATATAATAGATAGAAGATGAATGTATAATAAAAATTCTTTTACTTTCGTAATCTGTAAACATACTATATACGTTCTACAGATATTATGTACAAAATTAACAAAAATAAGATAGAAATAAGTTTAACACTAGACCTACTAGGCAAGTCATAATGACTCGTTCCCAATTTTTTCCAAAATTTCACCAAGTTTATAGGACAGTCGTAGAGCAGATATTCTACGTTGATCTTACAAAATACAGATTACCGAATCAATCAACCCTTCCACCTCTTGATTTCTCTTTTTCCAAAGTACGTATTTAATATATTGAAATTGAATATTTCATATATAATAGATTTAATGCCGGTAGTTCTAGTATTAATCTCGATATCTGTAGTAATTTAAGAAATAAAAACGAAACCTACCCCTATCCAAATTATGTCTAAAAAAGATTTTATTTCCAGTCCTAAATTATTCTCATTTCTATGACTATAAAGTCTGAAAATAATTTCTTTTTCAAATAAAATCCTCGTCTCGCGTGCAATTCATTGTACTATCGCGATCGTTTAGAAAGATTAAATTTATCTTAATCCATCTAATAAAATATCATATAAGCCACCTGCTATGAAGTCTCGCGTTACAGAAATACTTCCATACACACACGTAGAAAACGCGACTTTTATTAACGCCATTCTAGATCCATGTTGTTACGAGGGCCATTAACTTTTAAACGATCTCTTACGAGGTTCTGTGCTTTCGAAATACGTGGTCGGAGAATGAAGCAGTTTCCGTTCTCCGATTCGAGTCACGTGACATCCGGCGCCGGTGGCTCGTTTTCGCGGTCGAATCATTCCCGACGGATCGTTTCGTGATGAGCCTGTCAGGGCCGATATTGTTTGGCAACTTGAAACGAAACGAGCAACGTGGACACGGTAGTTAAAATGTCCTCGAATGAAACGTCGAGACAATAATGGACCATCGCGATTGCTTTTTCGTTGGACGACGTTTTGTAATTAATTATCATCGTGACAATAGAGAGGACGTGAAACATTCTTGTTGCAGTTCGTTATTTTATCAAAATCATCAAGTTTATTTAGGTCGACTTGGATTATTGATGGCTTTCTGCTGGATTAACTCTGATCGTTTTTCTGAAATTAGTGACTGGGAAAATAGAATAGAAATTGTGGGAGTAAACAAGGAAAAAATTTTATATTTTGTTTAACCCCTTAGCTTACAAATGGAATAGGAAATTTTGAATTCTTTCGAAAACTATTAAATTAAGAATATCAGATGGTCGCGGAACGATTTTATTATTTTTATACAATTAACACTTTATCGACCGGTAGCTTATTAATAGGTTTTTCGGGTCCAACTCTTTTGGACTTTTAACTTATTAATCAGCTGCCAGGGCATTGATAAATTATTATTTATCATCGCAGTTTACTGTGCCAAGGACTAAATAATGAGAATTTGTAATTTTCGAAGAAATATCGGTATCAGGGAAGTATTTACGACCAATTGACCGGTCAGAAATGAATAGGATATTTAACACTAAAACTACGGACGTTATATCTACTAAAATTTACATTTATTGAAGAAGTACTTCAGAAAAAGATAAATCAAGAAGTGAAAGGATTAGTTAATTAACTAATTTAGGCTTTATATGGTAGAAGTAGAATTTTTACTTCACGGTTCCCCTATCAATTTAGGTAGTTTTTTGAAAAATTGCAAACCGGTCATTATGACCGCATTGGTAGGTTTAGTGTTAAAAAATACCGATCGTTAAAGTGTTAATAATCAACGAAAATTTTTTAATTCAGGAATCAATTTTGAGTCTTTGCACGCCTCGTTAGAAAAGAAATCGTAGGCTACGGGGTTAACGATCAAACAAAGTTGTAAAATTGTTCAGTCTGTGTAATTTTTAATATAACTAACAAAGTTCTTTTAAAGAACCTCGTAACAAATGCCCCACGTTAATTACAAAGTGAACCATTATCACAGAATGTCTTAGGATATTCGTTTAAGTCGGTAAACGTAATATTCTTTGCTGAAAAACATTGTGGAAAGCTGCCATGCAATCCGATTACTATGATTCCATGGAGAAAGGCTACGTTGCTGTGTCAGTTATAATTTGTTAGCCCGTTAGCTCGACAAATACGAAGCTCTACTTCCAGGAAGATCGTTTAGCTACAGGAAATTAATAGCGTGCACGTGGTATAGGATTAATCTAACCGCAAACCAAAATATTTGCAGTCTTCCAGTTATATTACGCAATATCTCAAAGAAGGATACTTAATTCCCTGCAATTTGCTTCTCGAACGAAGTAACTTCAACTTGTTTCCAATTATAAGCGTAAGTTTCACTGCACATGTTTGACTAACTGAAAATCTTTAAGCGATAGAACTTCCACTCTGAGAGAAATTAGACACACTTGATATTTCTTTTGTTCGTCCTTTTCTTTATGTTTTTAGTATCAATTGTTCTTATCATTTTATCTATGAGGTGCGGTTTTAGATGAATTTGGTATTGTTGTATCCATGGATGGGTTTACAGCACTTTATAACACGTTGACTGTTATGGTGGTCACCATACAATTGAATTCAATATAACTTTGAAATTGTAATATTTACAAATTTTCTAACACATTCAGTATTTAAATACAGACGTTCAAAAGATAAAATCCTGTTGAATATATATCAATTTGTAACTTTAAAGTTTCTGCTTTACGAAGATGGGATTTTAATAGGAAATCACTTCAATAGAAATGATCAAATGAGCGACAGATCAGTGGCGTTGAACGTGTTAAGAAGACACTACTTTTGAATTTTAACAAACTTAAAGTAACTACAAAGCTGCAAACTGTCAGCGATTACGTACAATTCCCTGACAAAATCTCTGGTTGTGGTGACAAGATCGGCGCTTTATGGGTTTGAGGCAGTATGGTGGAATATTCGGATGACCCTGACTTCTCGCAGGGTCCCAAAAGGGAGATCGCTTTTCCGGTGACTTTCGTGAGGATTGGAGGTTTTCAAAAGATATTTTGAAGGAAAAGCAATGACAGAATCGAAGATACGTAACAGTTCCCGTTTGGACCCTGAATCACTATCTATTAGTGATAGACAGACTATTATATTACAAAGAATTAAGTCGGAATTAGGCAGAATATCCAACAGGACCACGTAAACTATAATATATTAACTAATAATATGGGATTCGTTTTGAAGCAGTGTGTCTATTTTCTGTGTTTAGCAATTAAATAAGGGGACAAAATTTGATGTCAATATCATAAATTTACTCCACACGTCTCATGCTATCGTCACCTTAAGATTGCGGAAATCTGGAGAATTCACTTATGCTTCGGCGTTTAATAACAGTATAAACGTAGAATCACAAGAATGTGTGAAAATGAAAGAATTTCATCGAATTTTTCACGTTGCGTCGCCGCGTACTGTTATAGCGTGCGTAGTATACATTGTTTGAGCATTACCGAAATATTTCCTCTCGGGTTTCATCGAAAATGTGAAGTATTTTTAATGCATCGCGGCATACATGATTTCCAGGTAAAGAGTAAAAATGTTTCGATCGATAGGAAAGTGATTGACAGACGTCGATCGTACATCAACTTGACGGAAACGATAAAACGAGGACTTTGTATCCGGTACGATTAATAGTTGCAACGGCTGCACTGAATGATAAACTCTTCAAAATGTTTCGATCAAAAAATCATCTACTGACAAAAGGTATCTCTGTACATTTTTCATTGAAAAATCCATCATAAATGTTAACTCTATCAAAAAATCACGTTCTCAATTAAATTAAACGCTCCTTGTCAATACAATTATGGCACCTTTCGAATATTTTGGAATTACTTTCCAACACTATATTGTTAGATATATTAATTAATAATTATCGTCAGGCAGACATGTAAACACGAAAGATCTCGATATATTAAAATATTCTGTCAGCAACAATGCTTCATCAAAAAGTCATTTTCTCTATCAAATATAACTGAACGCCCTTTGTAAAAGCAACTGTGGTTAAATATATTAATTAATATTTATAGTCAGGCAGACATGACAACATGATGGGTCTCGAAATATTAAAATATTCTCTCAGCAACAATGCTTCATCAAAAAGTTATTTTCTTAATCAAGGCTGAACACCATTTGTCAAAACAATTATGGTACTTTTAGTATTGTCTGAAATTACATTTGAAAATTGTAGTGTTAAACATACAAGTTAAATATACTTCTCAAGTATTCATTGAATATTTATCGCAGACATAAAAATGTAAAATAGCTCGAAATATTAAAATATGCTCGCTGCAACAATACGACGTTTTAGTAGCAAACATTTACGACAAACGTTATCGATGCTAGTATATCGAGATATCTCGTACCATTGTTGAGAACGGAATGGCACCTCGATAATAACACCGTAAGAAGGATGTAGCAACTCAGTAATCCTAAAGTGGGCTCGAGTTAGAGCACCCTTGACTCCAATAACGGTATAACAACAGCATCACCCCTCCCCTGTCATGAAACTTCTCTTACGTTCTGTGTTTTCTGTATTCCGATCGCACTATCGATGAACCGGAAGTTACCCTCAACGACCATCGATTCGACGTCTTTCGATTACCCTCACTATCATTTCCGTTGGTCATTTCAGAAGAAGAACATCGATTCATTTGTAATTAACCCTGTATAGCTAAATGTCATTACTATTTCTACAGATTAGATACACGATTAGTCGACTGGCAAATGTTGAAAATAGAATTTCGAATAAAAAATTTAACCTGGGTTCGAAACGTTTAATTAAAAGAGGATTTGTTGATTTCGAGAGTGAAGTTATAATAATTGGCTTAATTAAAACCGTGATTTTACAAACTGAAAACGTACCTGTGTCTTGTGTTATCTTAAAGTCATAAGGGCCTATAGAGTGTTGATTTTTTTCTGTGTAACACTCTTTATCACAAAAATTAACCCCTTGCCGTACAATAAGAGGTGACAATCATGACGCGGTAAATTGTATAGACAATTTGAAATTGTTCCAAAAATTATTAAATTACAAATATCAGTTTGTCTCAATAAAATAAAATTAATTCTATTTAACACTAGAACTACCGGCGTTAAATCTAACATATTTTAATAAAGTAAATAAGTACTTTGAAAAAGGGAGAATCAAGCGGCGGAAAATTTGATCGCTTGGGTGATTTATGTTTATTGATATAGACGTAGAATATTTATTCGATGACTCTTATATAAACTTGGAGAATTTTTTGAAAAAATTGTGTACCAGTCATTTTGACTGGTTTGGTAGTTCTAGTGTTAATAGATAGCTTGTTATTTCAGCAATTAATTCAGTCACGAAAGAAACGGCAAGAGTTCAAATATAATGTAAAATCTCAAAAATTTCAGACTTATTAGCATAATTTGTCTGTATCATTTGACTTGACAATCATGTCTTTCTTGCACAATATAACCAAGCAGATCGAATACAAACTTCAGAATGAAGTTTTCGTCAAAACCAGCTGAATTTGAAAACTACTATTTCTGATTTATGGCACCCCATTTTTATTCAAATCTCTTTACATCCATTACATGCCCCTAAAATGTTAAAGAAGCCACGAAGTGTTCCTTTCTTCCCCTAGACGACTTTCTAATCATACTCCCTGCCCAGGTTTACAATAGAGCTCCATGAATCAGCAAAAGGAAACTCGTATTGAAAATACAAGAATTCCAAGTTCGTCAATAAAACGTGAAATTACCCCGAAAGATCTACCTTCTTTATATCCCACCCTTTCATTTTACGGAAAAACCATCGAAACTGTAATTTCACATAATGCATCCATAAATCCGCCATGACGAAACTGCATAACCGCATGATTTGCATCGAAAAGACAGCGGTAACGAGTTCTTAAACTACAAGGAGGGGCAGGGCCAAAATATATGGAATATACTTTGCCCATATACGAGTGCCGTTCGTTATAGAAGAAAAATAATTCTAGCAGCAAAGTGGACTTTCTGCGCTTTAAGCAATGACAATTGGATAAAGAAAGTTTTCCTTCTCCCCTTTTCAAGAAACTCGGAGAGACTTTCATCCGTAGGTTGGAGAACGAAGCGAAGAAAGAAGAATCTCGGGTAGAACTTTATTCCTCCTCTTCGCCCCCGTTATTTGCATATCGTCTTTCACGGCTACCCCCCAACGACACTTCTCAATTTCTATGTATGGCATTTACCCTCCGAAATCTCCGCGAACGTACGTATTCTTAAGGGTGACAATAAAAGAAAGAAAACAGAGAAGCAAAGAAAGGAAGAGAAGAGGGGAGAAAAAGAAAGAGGTAAATTGGAGGTGGGCACGGTTTGTTAGGTACGATACAATTTCGAAGGGTGGCTCTCCTTTTTTCGCTTTTGTACCCGTCACTCTTATGGGGCCATGACTGTTCATCTGAAATTCCGATTTAATACGATGGCAATTTATTTTGTGGGTAACAATGAAGACTTGAGACTGTTGCTGTTTCTTTTCGTTCTCATGAAATTTCTCTTCAGATACGCTACATTAGAATCCACTTTGATGGATTCGATGATGAGGGGAATTCATTGATTTATCGGTATTTTTACCTTACGTGATTCGTTTGAATTTTTGTCTACTGTGTATTTGTTAAGTACGTTGGAAATATTGCAAAAGGCTGGTTTTAGAATGGAAATAAGTTTGGGTAAAATGTAGGTAGCTTCGAGCTAAGGAAAATACGATTTAGGACGGTATTTTTCGCCACAGGATCAACCAGTGACGCGATGCAGGGTGACGATGAAATGGAGAACTTAAGACGTGGAAAAGAAAGAGGAGCCTTCTCGGGGAAAAGCAGCTCTTGAGGAAGCACAGTTTCGCCAAAGACTAGGAAAAGTCTCTGAGACTTGTTCCAGAAACTGAGGCGCATACGTAATGGCGATGAGAGGGAATTTGCGTTCAAAATAGTAACCGGTTGGAGAGGCAGATGAATTGGTTGGCGGCGAATGAGTATAACAAGAATGTTTTAGAAGCGACTTTAAGACCGTTGTGAAAACATAGTTTTGTAAATGTAAAAGTTCAATTTAAGAGAACACAGGAATTTGGTTCTTAATACTAATCGCACCATGTACGGTTAAATGAATAGTTCAAGGGGTTGGAAATTGGTAATTCTTTTTATTATTAAATGAAGGGTAGTTTTTGCGATCTTTCTAATATTAAATTGACAATCTCGAGTATATCTTTCAGAAAAATATTATTTTAGAACTAGTGAAATGATTGATCCCGGTAAGGATATATATTTGTAAAATTGATTTCGTAGGTACGCTTAAGCGAACGAAAATAGACATTTCTATCCTATATCAGGTCAAATTCACATTCACGAGCAGAATAAAAAAGAATTATCCCTCTACAACCCCCAGAAGTCGAAAACTAAAAATTCAAACTTTAGCCAGCAAAGACCGCTCGTTTACCTCGCTCAGACAACAAATTAAACTTCTTCCACTTTGATATTAAATATCCCCCTTGTCCCTGGGGCGTTTACTATTAATAATAAATTTATATTTTTCCTTTTAAATTAATTTGAGGGATATTTGTTTATATAGAGATCTAAGTAAATGGTTATTTTAAAATGATAAGAATTTCTCTTAGTCTTTTGTTTCTCTTGTAATGAATTTTCAACGAACCGCATACGATTGTGTACGATGAAAAACGTTTGAATGAGTTGTCCTTAGCTTTTTGTCTCCTGAGAGAATTACCTAATTCGTCTGATAAGCCGCTCCAGTATTATACGGCGAATTATCTCTACGAAACATCTCCCTTGTTTCTTTCACCTTTTATCCACCCTACCAAATACTTCCTTTACCTTCCACTAGCAATGAATGCATTTTCGTTTTGTTATCCCACCGTTTTCTGTTTGAGATCTTTGATATCCCTTTCCCAAAAAAGACTGCATCACTCACTCCAATTTTTATTCACCTTCATGCTTCAGATTTTCCTTAAAAACGAGCTTCTAATTCAAAGAAATTAATATGTTGATGTACTGAGAATTTTGTACACATGAGTTTCAAGGTTAAGTTTCGACGATACAATAGAAGTATATTTTTGCAAATATTTCAAAATGGCATAGAACATTAAAAAGAAAGAAATGCCGATTGTAAATGGAGGCTACGTTTCAATTTTGATCTAACTACCAATCAAGGCTCGGTAGATCAATAATTGTCGAGTGGGCGACGATAAACAGAAATACGAGTTGTATGGCGGTACGTTTCATTGACGATCCCTCAGTTACGAGCTATTATTTCCCTCATCGTCGTTTCCAGGAGGACTGTCGTGAAACTCGAATGGTTAACTTCACTATCCTTTTTAACGAGGCCATTTGAATTTCATGAATCGCGGGTTCGGTCAAAAGCAGACACCAATCTGCGGCAAATATTTATCTATCTGTGGGCATTCATCAATTCCCATCCGCAACCCCATAATTTTCTTCTTCATGGTGAAGTTGAGAAAGAAAATATGAAAATCATTGTTCGCGCTCATCGACATTGTATTTTATTTATTTTTATTACTTTTTCCTCTGAATCTTAGATATTTTATGTCATACAGCTTAATTGAGGTATTCGGCATTAATTAACATTAGATTTACGGACGCCGTCGAATTGACAAGTTCCTATTCCTTTTATAAACATTTCTTAATTTTACAGAGAATCTGTACAGTAGATATTTTACGTATATTCTATAATACAGTAACGAATAATTATTTTTTTTTCGCTTGATCCCAACTTTTTCAATGTCCTTACTTAATGTATTGCAGTGAAACAGTGTACTTGAATAAGTACCTTGTAAAAAGGTGGACCGAGAGGTAAAAAATATAATTAGTTAAGTAATTTGTATATTATAAGATACACGTGTAATATTTTCTGTACTATTTCTCTATCAATTTCACAAGCTATTTACTTTGTGACTGCCTCCACAATAAATCAGAATTAAATTAGTAAAATAGACATTCATCAGTGATTCTTGACATATAGTATAATTTAACGTAATAATAATATTATAGAAATAATTTTCTCGTGTCGCATCTCGCTGATATTTTCAATTTAATAGGTTTTGTAAAACTTGAAAATTTCCTTTCTAATTTATAGCATCACGAGTATCACTCGTTACAGTACGGCAAAGGGTTAAAAAAGTAGGAACCTGTCAATTTTACGGCTTCTGTAGATCCAACCTTAAGTACACAAAAAGGTACATTTTTCGTAGTGCAATGATTGAATCAAAATTTTCAAAATCGCTCCCCCGAGCCAACAGTTTTCAAAGCTAATTGTTTCTTGACTTTGGAAAATTACACCTCGCTTGTTTGTGAATTGATTTCGATGAAGATTACTGCAGCACGTTTCTTCAAATCTTACCTATCGATTTGTAGCAGAAAAATAATTATCAACCGAATGCTCAGCCTGAAATCTATTAAAAACGGAATTTCTAGAACTACGTATAAACCAGGAAAGCATCCGAAAGAGGACAAACTGGAGCCAATAAACAACGACAAACACGAAGACCTACATTTAAGACACGAATTTATTCGACATAAATACATCGACCCGTCAAACCGTACTCGATCTTCGTACAAGAAAATCGTCCCGAGTGAAAGTGGCTTAATGGAATTTCTATGTACGCACCGCACGATGTTTAACTTTAATTTCCGTTTTACAGATTTATGCATATAAATCCGGCCGATGGAAATTTCAACCGGGCAATAAGTTGCACGTTTCCCCGCATAAAATGAGATCTCAAGATTTGCGTCGATAGCTATCCATGGATCGTAATATAAAGTCAGAGGAAAATGTTTGCTAGTATAAATAAAATTGTATTTTAAAGATCGGTGATTCCTCTAATGAAATACAAACGAGAACTACTGTGGAATTCGACGATGCATAGAGATACGGTCAGACGAATGTTGTTTATTTTATTGACTGTACATACGAGGGGGTGAATTCTCGAGTCACGTTATTGAATTTTTCGATATGCATCCTACACGCAGATAAATTTGACTTTCATGCGAATCACCCAGGCGGCCAGGTGAAGTGTAAATACCGTTGGAAAAGTCAATAGGATTTTAGTTTGTACTGTTATTTACGAAAAATTCATTAACGGCGATCGAATGTACGAGGAATGATCGCTCTCGTGATGTTGGAGGAGGTAGAACACTGTGATACATGCTAACTTGTCAAGTTGCGCGCTCGTGCATTCATTCAGAATTAAACTTTTATGAAGTCATTGAAACTATTTTGCAGGTAATTTATGCAATTCTCGATGTGATTGGAAAATTGGATTTTTTTAATCGGTTTCGTGACTTTCGAGGTAACACTGTTCAGCGTACTATCGTGTTAAATTGCGCTCTCTTGGATTCGCTCTGCTTGGAGTTTAATTGCTTTTTAACCGTTGGAATTATTTTACAAGTAATTTGCACTATTCTCAATATCATTAGGAAAATGGGATTTTGCCGTGTTTTAAACACTTTCGTGATTTTGAAAAGAACGCAGAGCAGCATGATAATTTGTCAAGTTTGGAAAGGGACACTTTTTTTTATTCGTTGGAATTATTTTGCGAGTAATTTATGCAATTATCGATGGCATTGTAAAATTGGATTTTTTTTAATGGACTCACGATTTTTAAGAGAACGCTGTTCATCGTACTACCTTGTTAAATTGCGCTCTCTTGGATTTCCTCACAGTTTAATTATTTTTGAGTGTTATTTTTGATTTTGCAGTGTTTTAAATCATTTTCGTGATTGTGCAGGTAACACAGAATACTATGGTAATTTGTCAAGTTGTACGCTGCTGAAAGAGACACTTTTTCTAATTCTTTGGAATTATTTTGCAGGTCATGTATGCTGTTATCAATGCCGAGAATGGATTCTTGCAGCGATCGTTTTTGATAATGGACGAAGAAGATGCCGTTTTGAAAATATAAGTTGATCCTGTGAAATACGAAAATAGAAACTCTTGACTGATAGATCATATCCTAGAATTCATTCGGATATCCTGCGAATGAAGGATATCTATATAATTATCCTGAGTCATATTGAAATCGCTACCACCCCATATTTTCCGTGTACATACCTCCTTTTCCTTATTCTCATTTTTCCATGCAATTTTTCAATTGCCACTTCAACACACGTGTAGACTTTTAACAGAATGGAAATAAGTATCTATCCGGTTTAACATTCTAGAACAGAGATGAATATATTACGTAGAGCATAAATTAAAGCATGAAATCTTTATTTCCGAGCTATTTAACACGTTCAATCGACAGTGTCGCTTTCAGATTTTAAGTGCGATATCGTAATTATTTCCCCGTTTCATTTCCCTCGATTCTAATATTCTCTGGTGCACGTGAAAGACCAGTGTTTCTGACGTTTCCTGAGACAATTCCTTAAAACGAGCATTTATTTCTGTCATAATTACATAACATAAAGTTTGAATCATCCGTTTGATGGTATGAATTGTATAATACGATTATGGTGTTCCGTCTACTTTGATCTTTTTTTAAATCCAACGATGTATTTTTATAATACAATGTACGAGAAGATCAGCATTGTTAATTCAATCGAAGATCTGTCGATAAATCGTTAAAGCAAAGGCAATATATCCTCGAAGAATTCGAGAGATTCACGATCGCATTCAAACTTTTTGTCTCGCTTCAACATGGACGAGTGAAAAATCCCATTAATCACGATCTTCGGTAATTAATCTCTCCTCGTGGAACGGCTCGTTTTAACGGGTGACAAATATTCAGATATTCTCGTTTCTTTCTCGATGAAATAATGTAATAAAGGTCATTTCATGTTGATATGATTATTGAAATTCAATTGATGAATAACACAAACTTTCATCTTTTTTCTTCCTCTTTCCGTCAAAATTAAAGAAATTCAAAAATATTCTAAGTCAGCATGGAACATTTTCTGGGACTCGTTTTGTCAATCGAGAGCAAACTTTCATAAATCATAAAGTCTGACAACAATTAATCCACGTCAACGAAAGAAATCGTTTTATCAGCTGAGCCCTGAATCTCCGTTGAACAAGCATTGAACTTTTCCTCTTTTTTTTTCTCTCTCTCTCGTTTCATTCACATTTTTATTTCCACTCCGATTTGCTGAAAGGTAATTCTCGTAGTAAATGAAGGTACTTTAATAAATAAATAGTGAGCACCATTCCATTGAATTAGACGCATACGGAATGAATCTCGACTCGTTTTTTTTTACGCGGGAAAAAGGCGAAACTAGTCTCGATCGATTCCTACGATTGATGAATGCAGTTCAAAGAGCCCTGTCGAAGGTCTGCGGCTACTTTTTCGTTGTCGAATTAATCGATACCACCTGGTTCTAATTAATTAATTTCTATCGATTGATTATCAAGGGAACTCTCAGTAAAGTGTGAATTTTCCAAACATTTGCAATTCTAAAGGATAATGATATCAAATGTATTTCTAGAAGAAATGCAACATTAGACAATTCATCTAGTAACAACTATCTCTTCGTTGCTTTCTTACATTCTTACTGAAAATTTACGAGACGTAAATAAAGATCTTAATAAGAAACTTACGTAACAGCCTCTTGGAAAGATTGCTATTCCTACATTTACGAGAAGGATTTAATTACTAGTTTTATACTTGTAAACTATTCTCGCAATTATGGTAATTCTTACGTCGTTCCTTTTTTTTAATTTGCTGCAATTAAAGTAGAGTATAATTCTTAAGTTATAAGACTTTGAAGCAATTCCTATGATCTCTAATCAATTAAAACCTTTTTACGAACTACACTCGGCAAGAAGATAGACAATTACAAATCATAAAAAGATGAAAACGTGCTTAATCCGACTCGGAGCTGGAATTTCACGAATCTCTTAAACTTTAACGATCAGTTCGATGCAATTCTTTGTGGGATAACAGATCTTAGATCACAGAGTTATCGATATATTGTTCTCAATCGAGTATAAAATTCCGATGGGCAGTGTAGGCTTGATAAATATCAAAATCCCTACTCAAACACTTGTTTGCAGTGGATATTGTCGTTCTCATACGAGGGAGAGACGAGACACTTGGTGGGGCAAAATGTGATCGTTTGATCGCGAGGTTTAATACCCGATCAGTATTATTTCATTCGTTGCACTTACACAAACGATCGTCGGGAAACAAGGGCCGAAACTTAACGAGAAAGGATTTATCACTGTGGGAACTCCTCGACGTTTTGCGAGCAGAGGAATGTCGACATTGCAAAGGTAAAATCAGAATGATCGGATGCAAAATGTCTTTGACAATTTCCATCCGTGTGTCAGCATTTTTCGATGGCATTATACATCGGCTCTTAATCACTTTGCGAATGTCATTTAATCTACCTTAAATACTTTGAACGTTTATTCGCGAATTTGAAGAGTCCTCGAATGTTGGAACGTTAATTTTTTCGGTGTGATTTGAAGTATTAAAGTGAATGCTGTCCGAGGAATTTTTATACTCTATGTATCTCTTTTCACATTGTCGTTTTTTATCCTCTGGGAACTATTAGAATTTTAAGGTAATCTGCTCTTTTATTTTCTGATTTAATGGGCTTTATCGGTTTATCGGTAAAAATTATGATGCAATTTCGGTGTGTTCGATATTTGTAATTAGCATTTCGATTTTACATTATTTATATACGTTAATGTGCTGTTGCATAAGGCTATTTTTGGAGAGATATAAAAATGTAGGGAACGGAGAGTTGATATCTTCATTTTTATTACTGGAAATTTTATACAATGAATTTTCTAAGTATCTCTGAGCAAAGTAATTTAATTTAACCAGTTAGCTGTGTTTGACGAGTATACTCGTTGTGGAGAAACGGTAGAATTTTTTGAATCGACGAGTATACTCGCCATGCGTAAAAGTTAGCGACCACTGGTTATTTAAATTGTAATTTTGCTGAAAACTAAAACATATTCGTATATTTCAAGATGTTTAGAATATTTTAAGACCCTTGCCGAAATAAAACGAATAATGAAAAAGTATAAATAATTTGAGGTAGTTTTATGCTCATTTCTCGATTTTCGTGCCCTACGTAGGTGATCACTTTCGAAAGAAGTCGCCACAGTTAACGAGTTAAAGTGAAGTAGAATTTTTTAACTGTCACTTGCAACAATTTCTTTTTTCAATGTTAAAAAGAACATTTCCTTTTTCCCATTCAATCTTCAAGTCCATCTGGTTACGCAACAATAGGAATAGTCAGCGGATAATTATCTAAAATCTCAATCTGAAAATCGTAATCATTTTGTCGGATCTAAAGAAATATAATGAGGAAAAAAAACGACGAGAAACGGTACGAGTTATATTACTCCTTCTAAGGATCAAACTGGATTACTTTCATGACGTGTAAAGCAAAGGTAAGGTCAGCCACACCTACACTTAATCATAGGTATATAAAACTTGAGCAAACGGCAAGTTCTATCATCATTATTCAATTACCTCTTAATTATTTACGCAATCATCATCGATTTCCTGACTTCAACACGCCAACACGACATTTTCCGATACATTGCAATTTTATTCTTCTCTTATAACTTGTTATTAATGAAGGAATGAGAGCGTGTATGGGTATGTGTGCTTGTGAGTGTGTGAAATAAACGAATGCGAGAATGGGCGAGGATGAAAGATGAGAGCGGAACGGGAGTTAGTTGGCGTATGACTGTCGAATGAGAGAGAGTGTTCATTAATTTTGTTATATACGTTTTTTTAAATACATTTTATTTTACCGTATTTCTGGTATTCCCTTCAACCCATTCCAACAATTGGGGGCTCGTCCGGGATAGAAGGAGTACCTGATACGGAAATACGCAGTTTTACCTTATTCGTTTTATAACGCGATCGCGAAACTAAGTGACAAAGTGAAAGTGAAAAGTGATCTAAGTGAGCGGTCGTGAACAACGGTGAATGGTAGAATTGAAAAGAAGGAAAAAGAGAAGTAAACATCAAGTAAAATCAAGAAATATCAAGAGAAACCATGAATACGCGGAAAGAAACGCCAGCCAAAGAAAATTCAGACTCTCCGGATGTGACCCCGACAGTTGAAGATATAAGTGATTTAGAAAATACAGTAATTGCTGTAAGCGATGAAGAGAGAAGACAGAAGGAAATAGAGGCGATTAAAAATATGAAGGTGATCGATCTCCGATTGAAGTTAAAAGAATTAAAATTAAACACGTTAGGGAAGAAAAAAGAATTAAGAGAAAGGTTGAAAAGTTATTTAGAAAGACAATATGATGAAACAGAAGATTCTGAAGAAGAAGAAGAAGACTCTGAAGATGAAAGTGATGAAAGTGAAGAAGAAAACGCAACAAAAATGACAACTCAGAAGAGGCATAAGCGAGGAAAAGAATTGCAACATTGTAATAGTTCCTTCACGATCAAAGACGTTGAAGAGTCGCTATCGAGTTTTACAGGCGACAACAAATTATCAATTGACAAATGGATACAAGAGTTCGAAGACATGAGCGCACTATTACATTGGAATAAATTACAAATGTTAATATACGGAAAACGTATGCTAAAGGGATCCGCGAAAAAATTTATATCAACGGAAAGAGGGATCGTTTCATGGGACACACTATGTGAAAGGTTAAAGGAAGAATTTAGAGTCCTACCGAACAGTGCACACATTCATTCGCAATTATCAGAAAGAAAACGACAACCCAACGAAACTGGACGACAATACATATACGAGATGTGCGAAATAGCAAATGAAGGCAACGTGGAAGAAAACGCGCTAATCGAGTACATTATAAACGGAATTCAGGACAGAGAATACAATAAAACCATTTTGTACCAATCACGTACGATAAAAGACCTCAAAACAAATTTGGAAATTTATGACAAAATGAAAGAAAAATCCCAGCACAAAGCATACCACGAGAAGAAAGAAGACGTTAAAACGAGAAAAGACATTCCGACGAAAGCGAAGAAATTACGATGCAATACGTGTGGATTACCGAACCACGATGCGAAAAGTTGTCCAAACAGAGGTAAAGGACCAAAATGTTTTAAGTGTAACAACTATGGACATATCGCGAATAAATGTAACGAAAAAGACAAAAGTGGTGCCGAAGTGGCGAACGTGAACTGTGTTTCGAAAGACAAAGCAGTATATAGTATTAAAGTTTACGGTATTATGTGCGACGCGTTGATAGACTCTGGAAGCGACTTGTCTTTAGTGAGTGACAAGAAGTATAAGGAAATCGGAAACCCTCCATTGGTGGCATCGGCGACGAGCATTACGGGCGCTGGCAACGCGACGACGAAGGTCATCGGAACGTTTGATGTCGATATCATCGTGGATGAAGAGGTATACAGAGTAAGGTTCTCCGTCGTACCAACATACTCCATACCACACAGCGTGATTCTGGGACAAGACTTCTTAAAACATACAGACGTACAAATGCGACAAGGCAAGATCACACGAATACACAAGGTACCAACGACAACAGATATAACGAACGACGTGGCGACTTCTAAGAAGGAAACGTTCGAATCAGCAGCAGAGACAAACAGTGACGGTCGACTTTTCGACGAATTAAAAGGAATTTTATGCGTAGACGAGAAAGAATTGGACATTAAAAGTGATTATAAGGACAGGTTAACAAATTTAGTAAGTAATTACCATCCAACGCATAAGGTAGAGACAAAAGTGAAAACAACAATAATTTTAAGCGATAATGTACCGGTTCATTTGAATCCTCGGCGACTAGCGCCGAAAGAGAAATCGATTCTAAATGATCAGATAGATGAATGGTTAAGGGAAGGTGTAATTCGCCCGAGTTGTAGTGAGTACGCGAGTCCGGTGGTTATAGTACCTAAAAAGAACGGTAAATACAGGGTTTGTATTGACTACCGAGAACTCAACAAAAAAATTAAGAGAGATCATTTCCCAATGCCGTTAATACAGGACAAAATCGACGAATTAGGTAACGCACGTGCATTTTCAGTAATAGATTTAAAAAACGGATTTCTACACGTACCAGTAGCTGACGATAGTATAAAATACACGTCATTTGTAACGCCTGATGGACAATATGAATTTTTGAAAACTCCGTTTGGTTTGTCCATTAGCGCTCAAAGTTTTCTAAGATTTATTAAAGAAGTTTTTCACGATCTAATTAGACGCAAGATCATTTTTACGTACGTTGACGATGTAATAATTCCCGGCAAAGACGATGCAGATGCATTCGAAAGATTGAAGGAAACGTTAAGCATAGCCGCGGCGAACGGATTAGCTATTAATTGGGACAAATGTCAGTTTTTACAAAAACGAATTGAGTATTTAGGCCACGAAATTGAAAATGGAAACGTATATCCAAGTAAAAATAAAGTTAAAGCAATCGAAAAATTTCCCGAACCAAAGAATAAGAAAGATGTACAAAGTTGGCTAGGATTAACGGGATATTTCCGCAAATTTATTAAAGACTATGCGAAAATTGCGAGACCGTTGTCCGAGTTATTAAAGCAAGAAAAGCAGTTTACATGGGGCGATGAACAAAGACGCGCATTCGTAGTATTAAGATCGATGTTAGTAACAAGACCGGTGTTACGTATATACAACGCGAACGCGATAACTGAACTACACACAGACGCAAGTCAGGAAGGTTTCGGTGCAATGTTGTTACAGAAGTCAGAGCATGAAAATGAATTCCACCCCGTATACTATTACAGTAAAAAAACATCAGAGGCAGAACGAAAGTATCACTCATACGAATTAGAAGTATTAGCAATTGTAAACGCGATAAAAAAGTTCCGAGTTTATCTGTTAGGAATCCCGTTCAAATTAATTACAGACTGCGAAGCATTCAAGAAAACTTTAACTAAAAAGGACCTACCACCGAAAGTTGCGCGATGGGCATTGATGCTCGAAGAGTTCGAATATAGCGTCGAACATAGAAGCGGTACTAGACTTAAGCATGTAGATACACTTAGTAGATATCCTATATTAGTAATAGAAAATAAGTTAATAATTATGATAAGGAAGAAACAGGCGGAAGAAGAGAGACTACGTGTTATAAGACAGGTTATTGAGAAAGAACCGTACGATGATTACCTCATTGAAAGTGATATTTTAATGAAGAGAAAAAATGGAAGAAATCTAATTGTGGTACCATCGTGTTTACAAACGGACATTATAAGGAAAGTGCATGAAAACGGACATTTTGGTGTACGAAAAATGAAAGAAGAAATAGAATTAGAGTATTATATACCTGCGTTAGAAGATAAGATAAAAAGATTTATTAGTTGTTGTATTCCTTGTATAATTTCAGAGAAAAAGATAGGTAAAGTGGAAGGGGAATTAAAACCTATTCCGAAAGGAGATAAACCGCTCGAGACGTTTCATGTTGATCACGTAGGACCGATGACTGCGACGGGTAAAGCGTATCGTTATATTTTTGTAGTAATCGATGCATTTTCTAAATTCACCTGGTTATATCCAACCAAGACTGTAGGAACGAAAGAGGTGTTAATGAAACTGAACAGCCAACAGAAAATTTTTGGAAATCCAGAGCGTATAATATCAGATAGAGGTACCGCGTTCACCTCCGCGGAATTTCGAAATTATTGTGAGGAAGAAGGGATAGAGACAGTAAGAATTACAACGGGTGTGCCGCGAGGCAATGGCCAAGTAGAACGGACAATACGTACAATAATACCGGTGATAACGAAATTATCATTAAATAACCCCGATCAATGGTTCAAACAGGTAGACAGGGTGCAAAAATGTTTAAATAGCACGTATCAAAGAGCGACCGGCATGTCTCCATTTGAAGTTATGTTCGGAAGGAAAATGAAAAATAAAGGCGATATGGACGTTGTTACGATAATTGAACAAGAAACTGTTCAGCTGTATAATGAAAATCGCGATGATCTTAGACTCCTAGCGAAAGAAAATTTATTAAAAATCCAACAGGAAAGTAAGCGACAGTACAACAAAAAATGTAAACCGGCGAAAAAGTATAAAGACGGCGACATCGTATTTATTAAGCGAACGCAATTCGGACCGCATTTAAAAATAAAACGCAAGTACTTAGGACCGTATAAAGTTACTAAGATCAATCGGAACGATCGATATGAGGTAAGACGTATCGGCGATGGCGAAGGGCCTGCGATCACGAGCACAGCTGTTGATTATATGAAACCATATGATTGTTATGACGAGATCGGCGTATCTTCGGGGACCGAAGATGTGACAGGAAAGGCCGAGTGAAGGAATGAGAGCGTGTATGGGTATGTGTGCTTGTGAGTGTGTGAAATAAACGAATGCGAGAATGGGCGAGGATGAAAGATGAGAGCGGAACGGGAGTTAGTTGGCGTATGACTGTCGAATGAGAGAGAGTGTTCATTAATTTTGTTATATACGTTTTTTTAAATACATTTTATTTTACCGTATTTCTGGTATTCCCTTCAACCCATTCCAACATTAATATCTCAATTGTTTCAAGTGTTGCAAGTATAAATGTGCATTAGGGTAAAATAAAAATAAAACAAAGTACACCCCCGTGTGTTGTATCGAGGGGATGAAAAATAACTTTTCACCTTTTTCACCGGCAATATTTTTGTGTTACGTCAAAATCGGACCAACTTTTTCTATGTTATTACGAAAGCTCTTCATCATTTCGTGTGTCTGAGAAATATTGAAAAGCCAGTGTCATGTGTCGGTTTTCCACGAAAACTGGCAGATGGATTCGTCGCTCGGGAGACATAGCAATTTTTATGGAATTTCCATCACAGTGTTGTATCCCTTGCGGCATTACGATGTTTGCCTATTACGATATAATTTAATACTAGAACTAGCGGCGTTTAATTTATTATCTTTCAATATATTAAACAAGCACTTTTGAAAAAAAGAAATCAAGAACTGAAAAAGATGATTGGTTCGGTAGTTTTTTATTTTATAAGATCAACATATAATATCTGATCTATACCTGTTCTACAAACTTGGAGAACTTTTAAAAAAAAATTGAGAATGAGTCATTTTGACTTGCTTGGCAGTTTTAATCGATAATGAAAATTTAATCGATCAATATGATCAATAAATATCATATCTATTTCTGAACAATTAAACGTGAATTAATAACTGGCATTATTTGTCGAATAGGCTGCACAGAGAATAATTAACTTGAACCGATAGGAGTTTTAGCTTTAGATTCCTGAATAATTATCGACTGTAGTAATTGAAATGTTGAAGTCATCGTTGCGCTATGGTAATGTCTGCCGATGAGAATCATGCAATATGAATTAGGTACTATCAAATTGTTATCAAAGTACACTCATTTCAGATTACATAAACTCGGCCATTCTCCGTTGATTGTTTCGAAATGTACGAATAAATGAATTTACATTAAAACATTATAAATTATACATACAAAAATGAAATTATTATCATAAAATAATAAATACATACGGAATTACAAATTATTAATACATAAGGTGTGCATACATAATGAAATCCTTTCACTCGAACTTCGAATCGAGGCTCATCTTTGTAATCTAGCATCGTGCTAGGATTCCAGTAAGCAAGAAAAATACCATATAGTTTCCCTGTTTCTTAGTATCTGGTTATGTTAATTCACATCGTTTCAACGCGACGCGCCTCGTAGTCAGACCGAAACTGTTCCTCTCCGTTTCTTCCTGTTCGTTGTGTTGCACGGTGTTCGTTTCTCACCTCCTGAAACAGAGATAACTCGTCGTCGATCGTTAATCGAGAATAATTAGGTGAGTTTCTATTTAATCGAGACGATCGTCACCATCTATCGACGTCTAACACGTTGACTTCCATGGTGGTCACTGGTAACTGGCCCTATCGAATTCAATGTAATTTCATGTAACTTTTAAATTGGAATATTTATGAATTTATTTATATATCTATTTATATCTTTAACGTTTCTGCTTTATAAAGATCCGAATTTAACAAAACAAGTTTCATTTCAGTAGAATTGATGAAATTAGCAAAATTCCGGTGGCATTCAAGGTGTTAAATCAATTATTTGAAATTCTATTTATCTTTCTCGAGATGCTTCCAAATAACTAATTAATCAAAAAAGATTGTCGAGCTACAGCATATAATATTTGTACACGGTGGATGTTTATTGAAATTCGAAACTTATTAAGCACTCTCAATAAAGAAGAATCTACTATTGGATTACTCATAGTAATTTAATAATCTAATATTAATGTTAGATTACTAATAGTAGCATCTACTAATAGCATAAAAATCTTTCACTCGCTAAAAATTACAAAAAATACCGTAACTTGGATATTTCAGTTAACGTTATAACGTTTTCTAGCATTTAACACAAACTTCAGTCACCATTACCATTTGCGATTGCAAAAAATATGCACGATCGACTTTGCCAGATAAAAAATTGTTTGATTTAAAAAAAAAAGAAGGTGTAACTGAAAAAAAGCTTTACATAACGCCGTTTTACGTTCTTATTTCGAATATGTTAATCGAACTTGTTGGATTCGAAGCGCATCTTGTCGATGGGTCTTTGAAGATAAATTCATTTCCTTGGAGATGGATTATCCTGTGAGTACGATAAATCAAGATTATATAGATAGCTTGAATGGGACTTAATAATTGGTTGTAAAGCGTATCTTCGATGAAGCGAATTGCTTTATTACATCGCACGAATTTACACAAAGTACGGAAGATAGACAGAGAGAGAAATATAATCATTGAATTGTAATTATCGAACTCTATAATTTTCGAATTTATTGCACGACACTGCAATTTACTTTCACGTATGGTTTAGTATTTATTGAGCGTTTGTAATTCTATAAAATTAACTAAACCTTGATACTATCTCCAGTCCGTTGACTCTCAGTGTTCCCTTTTAAATTCTTTCATTCGTTTATACATAAATTACCTACAAATTAATCGATAACATTGTAAACAATCAAACAATATTTTATAACTATAATATACTAATGTATGTGATATTAGCAAACAGTTGGACATAAATATTTGCTGTCCAGTGTAGGTTGTACAATATTCAAGCGATTTGTAACTATCGTTGGAGATAACGTTTAATTGTAAGTTCTAACTCGTGTCAGATCGTTGTCTCGCTTTTCTTTCGAGATGTGTACGCCACGGAATTGAAAAGTAGCGGATTCGAGCGGGCCCGTGAAAGGTGCCAGGATATATATTCTCAAGGACGAATTATCGGAGCAATCGTATATTTCGTAATATTAATCACAAGACGTCGACGTAATCCTACACGCCCGTATTCCGAATCTTATTTGCATGATCGTGAGCCGTGTAACGCTCGACGTTTCTATGAATTTGTGAATGAATTATCACATTTGGTAGAACATTTTCAACGAACATCGTACTATAATATTTGTTATCGTTAAAATTGTATTAAAGGCAGTAAAGTAACAATTGTACATGTTATTTAACAATAGAATTACCGGCGTTAAATCTATTATATTTTAATATATTAAATAAGTACTTTGGAGGAAGAGAAATCAAGAAGTGGAAAGATGATCGATTCAGTGTAGATCGAAAGAGTAGACTACGAATTCGTATATATCTGAATTGTTTCATCAAATGTTTTTAAAGTTATTAATACTGTAATATAACGATGCAGGAAGCAAAGCCGTAATAATAAAGGCCGCTTAATGAGTTCTAATGGTACTTACGGCGTAAAGGCGAGTCAGTAGAATAGGACGACAGTAATCAGACACGTTTCTCGTACACTGCGACTTTACTGCACCACGACAGTTCCAATTTCTATCAATATAAAATTCTGTTTATTTACGATGTCTGGGACTCCGATTAACTTACAAATTTATGAATTTGGAATGAATCCAATGACGATATATCATCAGATAATATTACTATCGCATTGATACAAACGTGGATTATTGGGAAAATTCATTGACTGCACTGCAATACGTAGGTTTCCCTTTATGAAATCTATCAGCATGATCCGACATGAAATAGTAACCAGGCTTGCGGAGACAATGTTTGAGATCAGTGTCAGCTACAATTTTGTAATAGCAAAGCCTTTATGACCTAGTTCAAGTGCGAAATTATTAGACTAGTAAATGATGGTGATGGTACAACTGTCAAAGAGAAAACGAGCATGAAAATTGTTTCTTAACAATCGTTTGATTATTTCTTTTATGGAAATAACGATTGTAAATGGAAATATGGAATTGTGAATAGGTAAAAAGATAGATCTTTTTAAAAATTAATTTATGGTTAATATGGAACATTGTGTTTGAAATATTCGCGTTCAATTAATTTCATTATCTTGATTAATGACTAAAAAGAGAGAGAAAGAGAAAGGAGAAAAGATTGCTGAGACGTTGAAATGGCACGGAGATTGGTTAATATTTAAAATTACTTACAAATTACCTCGATTTTAGGGGCACATACATTATTCTCGACACAATTAATGGCACTTCCATTGAACCAGTGTCTGCCTTATCGCACTTTCTTCCGACCACTCACATTTCTCTTTTTTATTTTTTGGACATCGAGCATTTTTCAATTCCTGATTCGCTTTCTGCGTCAGTCTGAACATTCCATTACGATTTTTCACTTTCATCATAAATTCATATCGGAGAATGAAGTTTCACGATTAATTTCTGCCGCTTGAAAGCAAAGATTCTTGCACATAAGTCTTTAATACTATGTGTTTCTCTTACCTATCATCTTTAATGATATAAAGAAAGATTAAACTTTCTACTAATCTTTCATACCGATTTTTTTCAAGTCTTCTCAATATTTTCAGACTTAAAATTTTATTAAAACTATACTGATACGACCATCTTTCACCATTTCCATAAATCTGAATAGATATAATTATTAAACAAACTTTGACATAGAAACCACAAAAGTACAAATGATCTAAATAAGTAAAAAAACTAGAGCTCTTATCTAAACTAGGTACTTATCTAGATATCTAGGAATTAGGTCTTATGTCGAGTAGTAGGTACTCGAAATAGATTTTCACTTGATTTCATTTTCCGACAATGTAATATTGACTTTCCAATTTCATAATGATTTTGTAATATCACCTAAATATTCGTTAGTACTTACAGTTATTGATATCCTAAAAAAATGAATGGCTAATGATAGAAAATGTTGTGAAACTAATTTTATTTGAGTCACTACAAAATTATCAAAATAATTCAGACCGCAAAGGGTTAAAGTGAGCCTGATTTCAAACACTACCTTCTCTCCTATAAGTTTTGCTTTCTAAATTGTTAATTAACGTAGCATAGCCCATGGATTAAAATCCACCAACAACAATAGATCCTAGATGAAATTATCACAGTAGACACAGTCGTAAAAATATCGAAGTTAAAGAAAAAAAAAGACTCCAAGTTTCATTATCCAAAAGTTCCATAAAAACGGTGTATAATTTCAAAGACCAGCTCCATTGAAAGAAACTGCATCTCCTTGAATTGCTAACACTTTAAAATCAATCGTTAAAAAATAATCGGTGAAACGTCTCCTTACTCTCCACGTTCAGAGATATTTTCACCGTTTCGACATATCATAAAACGGCGGTAAACACTTAAAAACACTTTAACGACATCGTAACACCACCATGAAGCATCGAACGAGGAAACGGTGTAACTTTTTCGGCCGTTCACCTCGGCGAATTTGTCAATGCGCTATTGACATAGTATTCTCTTCATTTGCTCATTTTCACACAGAAGACAGTACTGACACTGCGTTTGTAATACTCCCACATGATGTATTCGCAAACAGGACGTTTATCTGCGTCGTGAAATCCTACAAGATGCATCATTATCTCAACATAATGACGCCCTGTGCAAGTTTAATGGCATGCCTGCATTCGCTGCGGCAGAGAACTAAGGGTGATGCATTTTAGTGACACGCGTGAATAAATTACATACATGACAAACACAAATATATATGGAAACATCACTTACTCACTTTCGATCGATATAATGCCATTAAAAATTAACGGTATAATAGAATTAATGGATAATTTGATTAATTTCTAGGGAAGAAAAGTTGAGAATACTTTTATTACTGTGACTGATATATAAATACAATAAATTAAATGAAATTACTGTATGTTCGTATTGGAAAAAATATTTTTAACACATTGACTGCCATGGGGGTCACCGGTGAAATTTCATGTCACTTTTAAATTAAAATATTTATTAATTTTCGAATGTACGGAATATTTAAATATTGACGTGAAAAAGACAAAGGTCTACCAAATATCTTTAAATTTTCTGCTTTACAAAGATGTGTATTTAACACTAAAACTACCGACGTTATAATTTAGATTTATTGATCAAGTACTTTGGAAAAAAATAATCAAGAAATGAAAGGATTAGTAAATTAACTAATTTAGGCTTTATATGATTTAAGTAGAATTTTTACTTCACCGCTCTCCTATCAATTTAGGTACTTTTTTGAAAAAATGGTGAACCGGTCATTATGACCGGCTTGGTAGGTTTAGTGTTAATAGACAAAATTTTCACTCCAGTAGAAATGATAAAATTACCGAAATACCGGTAGAGTTCAACGTGTTAAAGTAGTCTCAGCGGTCTAATTTAAAAAATTGATTTCTAAACTTAATTGACTTCTAACATTTTTTTATTACTTTTGCTTTTTTGTAAAAAAAAACTATAGATTATACTTTAAACTAATTCAAAAATTCTGTTACAGCACACTCAAAGAAATCTGGCGAGCATCTGAAAGACGAAAAAAGATATAATCTTCTCATCGCTCGCTACATTCGATACCGAAGACCATCGATTCAATATAAAATTCATGCACAGCTGCAAAAGACTACTAGCCGATCATCAATCGCTTATCTGTGCAAAGCAAAAGAGAAGACTGGTCAATTACCGATTGATACAACAAAGAAAAGAAGTACAAATAAAAAACAGTGTGCCGTGATATCTCTCTGACAATTCAACGGAGTGACCGATAAATTGAATTATGTTTCTCAAGACAGTTAAGATTTTCCTCGTTTAGTGTTTCTTCGCGAAGAATCGCGCCGTTCGCGCAGACATTCGCGACAATTTATGTTTAACATTGGAGCTCCGTAAACGACAGCGTGTCTCGTGATTTTCTCAGTGAAGTTTCTTCAAGTTATCGGTGAACATCGAAGAACAAAGACCATCGTTCGTCTAGCTGATATTATAATATCAGCTTTAGAGATTCGTTTGTGAATTTAATCATGGCGATCGAAAAAGTCGAAACACCGAGCGAATTTATAAAAGTGCCGACTGAGAGAACTGGCTTGAAACCATCGGAACGATGGCGTATCATGAGGAACATTCTGATGATAGGGGTGGCTTTTATGGTGCATTTCACCGCGTTCATGGGAGCGACTAATCTCCAGAGTTCGATCAATGCGGATCAATCACTGGGCACGTTTACATTGGCTGCGATTTACGGGAGCCTGATATTCAGCAATATTTTCCTACCGGCTTTGGTAATAAGGTAGGACGATCATTTTTCACGGATTTTTAAAATAATATCTCGCAAAATTTGATTTTACTTGGGAAAAATTGAATATTGGTATTCAATTTCGAATGCTTTTGAATTCCAGTCGATTGAAGTACAATATAATGATTATTTTTCGTTAGAAAATTTCTTTCGATTTAGTTTTTGTTCACATTTTATGGTCCTTTTGTTCCTTGAATTTCATGAGTTTTGCAATTTATATGATATAGTATGCATTTCGATTGAGTTAAGATTACATTTATGTGACACTGTTGTACATTTTGCAGTTATAAAATTATAGATGCTGTTTAGAAAATTAAAGAATTGCATTATTAAACTTTTAAAGGGTGCGCTTTGAACTACCTTGCAACATTTAAATATGCCGCGAATTTGCAATTTTATTTTTCCCGGAAAAGTAGTAAATTCTATTATATTGTAGTACATTTCCAACGTGATATGAATTATGAAGTTATCCTCCTACCTCTTTGTCTGACATCGTGTTGAACCATACGTGACAGGATTACGCGAAAAGAGGTAAATAGTGCAAGAGCAATTTTCTCTTTAACAATGTGCATCAAGAGCAGATCGTGATTGGTACAATCATTGTTTCAACGGATATAAACAAGAGAATTTACACTTTGAGAAAATTAACAGATAGAGAATTATACATTGAGTGAAAATAACATTTTCAGCAATAATAACAAATTGGCACAATAATGATTCTTTTATTTTCATTCACTTTTATCCGTTCTACACGTGTTTGAAAAAAATTAATAAGCGAAACGAGGAAACATCGTAACAATTAAAAAAGTAATTGGAGAACATAGCAATACTATTTATCGTGGAAACGTTTCAAGTTCCTTTCTGTAATTAAAAAATACCAATACCGAATGAGGGCTCGATGAAACGCCAACGTTTCCTTCGTGAAATAGCTCGTAGTTGCAGGTTAACGGCAATAAACTTTATTGCGCGTGAAGTTTTCACCTTGGCACGGAAACACGTACTTCCACTGTCACTTCCGATCAACATTTCCTGTCAGAGAATGTCGTGGATAGTGCTGTCATGAATCAAATGATGTGCAATGTTTAGAGAAAAATTTTCGGTTCGATTATAATCATTATGTTGCAAGTCATAAGAAAGAGAAATAAAATTTAGTACATTTCATATATATCTTGTCACACAAAACAATTACCAGAATTTGAATTAATGTGTTATGAAATTAATTGGAATTAAAAGAGGAATATGAGAAACCACATTTAGTATGGTTTAATATAAAATCAGAGTTGAATATGTAATGAAACAATTCTTGAATACCTGTAGTCATTAGATTTAAAATATAATTTATAATAATTTTGTCAAGTATCTCGTGTCAAAGGAATATTTATTCATAATGATTTTGCAATTATCATCGGGAATTAACATTAGAACTACCGAGGCCGTGAAAATAACTAGTGTCTCACATTTTACAAAAGTTCTTCAACTTCATAGTGGCTCCTTGGTGTAAATACTCAATTTATTCCAATTTCAAACTACCAATTTTACAATTAATTTGACGCACTTAATTTTGCTTTCAATCAATCATTCCACTTGCACGTAACCATAAAAACAAAAGAGGATCGTTAACATAAAAACAAAAACTACCGAGGGGTCCAAAATAACTCGTTTCTCAAATTTTACAAAAATTCTTCACCTTTACAATGACTCCATGGAGTAACTATTCAAATTATTCCAATTACAAGCAATTAATTTTACAATCAATTCAACGCCCTTAATTTTCCTTTCAACCAATCATTTCACTTGCCCGTAACCATAAAAACAGAAGAAACACCACTTACAACAAACTTGAATCAACAAAAACTTTAACCATAAAGAATTAAGCATCTTCAAAGAAGTATCATCAGTCTACAACCCCTACTTATCCTAAACTTCAACCCTCTTTTTCTGATTACAGCTGGCTCGGTTGTAAATGGACGATATCGTTATCTATCCTGACCTACGTGCCTTTTATCGCGGCACAATTTTATCCGAAATTCTACACCATGATACCAGGCGGCCTCATGGTTGGTTTCGGCGGTGGACCTCTATGGTGTGCCAAATGCACCTATTTGACGGTCGTGGCAGAAGCTTACGCCACCCTCTCCGACGTAGCCGCAGATGTTCTCGTCACGAGGTTTTTCGGGCTATTCTTCATGTTCTACCAGATGGCACAGGTCTGGGGAAATCTTATATCTTCAGCAGGTGGGTTTTTCCACGTTGTTGGCTACATGCTGGGAAACTGTCGTTAAATCGTCTCCTTGATTTTCATTTTCACCCGGGCGATATTGGAATTCGTTGGCGAAACATTGATGTTAGGGCAAAGATGTGTGGATTGAGACGTACTCATGGACTTAATTTCGAGGAGATATGGAAGGATTTTTTTTCGATAGGAAATATTGATGTTGAGAAAGATACGGGAAGGAGTTTAGATAAGAGCAATGAGAATTGTGATAATATTGATTTAGATGGGTAAGATGTTAGATATTGTCGTATTTATTCATTGGATTTTGAAGAGATATAGGCGTGGGATAAGCCTGATCTTTTTCTTTTCTTATCACAGTTATTGGATTACTGAAATTTTATTTAATAGGAGAATTATCGATGATTAAAAATATATGCTTACCAAGGTGTAAATTTAACATTTTTACAACGTTGAGAAGGAAGTAATAAAAAATAGGCAAAAAACTGGAGAAATAGATTTTCAAGAATTTGCGATACTATTTAAAGAAATTGAGGTGTAATTGTAAATCTACCAAACCGTCGAATGACCGGACCTAATTTTTTAAAAATTAATTAAATTGATAGAGTAGGCGTGTAGTAAGTATTCTGCTTCTATCTTATAAAACTTAAATTAATTAATTAATCTTTTCTGCCTCTTAAATTTCTGTTTATACAGTAGTTGTCAAATATCTAAATTTTGGTAAGTATCACATTGATAGTTTTAGTGTAAAGTGTTTTAGAAGATGTTGTACTAGTTTTATCACTAATTAGTGACAAAAAAGTTCTTCTAAATCCTTTAAAATTTCTTGCCAACGTTGTAAATTTTACATTATTTTTCTTCCATGTAATAAAAACTTTTAATACGCTGCTTTTGCACCGTCTAGTGTAACTTTCATGCTACTTGACTGAAATAAAAGTTCGCAAAAACACGACTCACAAAAAAAACAAAGAGAAAGACTGTCGTGTCGAGCAACTCGCTCGAAATCGGTTTGAAATTCTCGTGCTAACTTTTTGGTGAAGATAGAAAGAAAAAGAGGATGTAATTGAAGGAATTTTCGACGATTTAACATAAACTTCTCTTTCGGCAAATGGAAAACATAGACGATCGTTTGAAAAATTAATTAATTCAACAAGTGGAGCACAGTTAAATTTATTTACTTTCGTTGCTTTGAGCATCCAAAAGCTCTGCATTTCGAATGCAACGTTTCTGAGAACGATGTGTATTTACAACTCGTGTAAACTGTTTCCATCTTTCATAAATCGTCCATTTCATTGCAAAAAAACGGCTGTAAGATTGAAAACGACACATTTGTTAGACATTTATTATTCATTTAGCAAACGTTTAAACTCTGCTTTCTTAAAATCAAAGAATCTCCAAATGAAATTCTAAATCAAAATAAATTCGAAGTACTTTATCGTATCGAGAAGATTGGATTTTAATCCGCATGAAATTAAATCATGGAAGTAAAATTGTTCTTTCATTTGTTGGAATTTACGTAAAATCTATTACACGAATTATACGAATTGTCGTTTATACGACGTTAGTTAAACATACGGAAGAGAATAAATTTTATTCCACGATGTTCAAGTTTCACTCGTGTTTTCACTTGATCTTCGCTTCAGGTAATTCTTGAATAAAGTCTGTTTCACCTTCGTTAAATGTTAACGAAGAACCGTGCTTATAAAAGAATCATACTCGCAAAACCATAATCAAAATTGCAAACAGACGAAGAGAACCACATTTATTCTTCATATTACACGTTAAAATTTCATCCCCTAAATATTACACTTTAATGAAACTACTCCGAGAATATTTTCATACGATGAACCTTTGCTTTGTTTGTAATTAACACTAGATTTACGGAGTCAATTTGACTCATTCAAAATTTGATTACTACATATATAATATATTGGTTGGTTAATTTTTTAATAATAAATCTTTCATTTCAATTGATTTGGAACTATTTTCTTTGGAAAAAATTTCAATTTTCTTGCATGACTCGAATTGGCTCGCTTCAGAAAAATAGGTAAATCAATATCCGTAAATCTAGTGTTAATTCACAAATTAATATTCTCAGTTTACCAACGTTATTTTACCCAGAGGTTTATTTTTACGATATAAATATATATCGGTATATTTATAAAAAATAACGGAAAGGAAAGAACCCGAATAGTTTCTTTTAACGATGCCGCATCGGATTATTCTACTTGGACTCCTGGGATATACTTCGAGTTTATTCATGTGCCGACATGATTGATATCGCGAATTCTTTGAATTTTTGCAGATTTGAACATTTTTCCGTTATAACGTAGGACGATACGGGTAGATATACTTCGCCGCAAGATCATCCTGAATGCATCAAATCGTCGAAGCAGAAAAGTAAAGCCCCAGGGAGAAAACGGATGAATAAGCTCGAAGTGGTTTATTAAGTTTTAAAGTTTCCGCTGGTTTCCGATGTGCCATTAAAACCTCCAGTAAACTACGAGCTACCGAAATCAATAACTGTCTGCCTCTTAACGAACTTAATCTTCGTGCCTCGACTTTGTTCCTTGGAACGCAAAAGAGACCAGCTAAAATCTGCTTTTCGAGTAATCGAGACTTGAAAGAAATAATCGAGATTGCTGCACTGAAGGAATTTTGAGTTTATGTAAATTTGAAATTGCAAGTACTTTTACTTGACGCATTGTTGCAGAGTTTTGTTCGGAGACGTTACTTTTAACACATTAACACTAAAACTACCGTTATATCTACTACAATTTAGGTAAACTGAATAAGTACTTTGGAAAAGAAAAATCAATAGATGGAAAAAGGGATTAATTAACTAATTTAGGTTTTACGAAATAGAAGTGGAATATTTACTTCAGATTGGTAGGTTTAGTGTTAAGAGTCTACATGTCACTTATTTAACACTTGACTGCCATGAGGGTCATTGAGGTGAGAATTCAATGTTTCATGTAATTTCTAAATTACAATATTAATGAACTTTCGGACATACTGAATATTTAAACCTTGACGTTAAAGAGATAAAAGTCTGCCGAATATCTATACCTTTAAAGTTTCTGCCGTATAACGATGTGAATTTAATAGAAAAAGTTTCACTTCAGTAGAAGTAATAAAACTATCGAAATACCGGAGGCGTTAAAGGTGTTAAAACCTAAAAGCTGGCTTCATTTGCTCGTCTCTGAACGATAAGTAGTTAAAGAAAGTATTTAATAACTTATACAATTTTGCAAAATTTTTTTCCCTGGCCCAATGATTCTAGCACCTTTATAGTTTTTCATATCACTCGAAAGTCTCTGATGGTGATAATCTTGTGGTCTGCGAGGTGTAGAAAGAGCCATATAAAGAAATAAAAATTCCCGCAATAGCACAGGCCCGACACTCAATGTGTTAATAATTATTTCATAATTGAACATGAGTGTGATATAAAAAAATTAATTGAAACGAAACTTCTTCACGTTTTCTATGCAAATTTTAGTAGTTTTTCAATATGTGACAAAGTTTGCAGTAATTACTTATTATTTTCATTTATTTATTCTCCTATATTGCATCTCTGCCTTTTGTGTGTGTTTCTTTTATTTTGATAATATTGCCTATTTCTATTGTTTGAGAAACAATACGTTCAAGTGGAAAACCTTACGGGATTTTTAACCATCGAGGATATGATATATTAATTAATAATTTGAGTAAAATTTCTTAAAAGTCATGGTCGATATAGCTCCAAAGCCCCATGCCTTCGTCATTTGATATGGATCTACTTTAGGTGGGTTTCGAACTAGTGAATCTATGATACTGTGGGGATTTTATAAATCCCGCGCGTTTTGACGGAGCCGCCATGAGACAATCGACGGACGAAAAGACGATCGACGACGAAACGTGGACTGCACGAGGACGAACGAACAGATCGACAGTAGACGAGATCGAGGATAGACGTATTTGACGATAAACGAGTTATAGAGTAGACGAAGTAGACGATAGACGATTAGACGAACTGTAGACGATAGACGAATTATAGACGGTAGACGAATAGACGACAGATAGAGTAGACGATAGACGAGTTTGACGAATAATAGACGATAGACGAACAGTAGACTAGAGACGCATAGACGATAGACGGATTTTATATTGTAGTTTATATTATTTGTTATATTATTGTGTGTGTGTGTATATGTATAGCTTAGAGTGTGCGTTCCCCATATTTCACTATAAATTAAGTTTCCACTTGTGTAAGTTATTTTATTAAATATATTGTTATCAATATCCTACAAACTTTGGGGGCCCCTCCGGGATACAAGTGCCGAAACGAAGTGAAATCGGGAACGTGAGGAATTTAGAGACTTTTGACTTTTTTGACGAACAATATTATCGAGGTGAAGTGATATAGAAGAAAAGTGATCGAGAGAGCTGCGTGAGTCGAACGCGTGGTGCAACATTGTATGCGCGACTCGCATCCGCACGTTTCTGAGAGTGAGAAACGGTACAGTCGAGGCAAAGAAGATTTGCGATATAGATTTTGATTTTAATATAACAGTTCGAGTCGACTAACAGATAAGATGGAAAGCTTGGGAGAAATCGAGTCCATCGAACGCAAAATTAAGACGGCATCAGCAGCTTCGGTAGCTGCTTTGCACAAATTCGTTTTCGAACACGAAGGTGATAGAGGAAATCGTAAAAGACTACGAGGATTTAGAGGGTTCGAATTTAGAGATGGATCGGAAGATCATGTAAAGAAATTAGAAGACGCGAGAAGATTGACGGTCGGTGATTTAACATCGTGTTGTAACATACTTGGACTGGATTATACGGGAAGTAAAGGAGAAATAATAAAACGTGTGTGCAACGGACTAATGAATCTGGGTTCGTTAGGAAAAATTGACGATGAAGAAACCGAGGACGAGGATGAAGAAACCGAGGACGAGGATGAAGAAGAAGAAGTTGTAGTTGAGCATGTAAAAGAGCGAGACTTTGTAGCGGAGACAGTCCGAGCAAGCGTCGATGCGACGAAAAACGTACCACGTGGAGAACGAGACGATGCAAGATTTTCGATGGGGTATAAAGACGTTGAGGATATTTTACGCACTTTTGACGGAGGAGATTCGTATCCGGTGGAACGATGGATCACGGATTTTGAAGAGGCTGCCGCATTTTTTAGATGGACCGAGTTACAGCAAATAGTATTTGCGAAAAGGTCGCTAAGAGGTCTCGCGAAATTGGTGGTGCAAAGTGAAGGCATCATTAAATCGTGGAAGACAATAAAGACAGTGTTGTTGGACGAATTCGCGACGAGAGTGAACAGTGCGGAATTACACGAGATGCTAGCCAAACGCAAATTGAGGAAGGACGAAACAATTCAGGAATATTATCTAAACATGAAGGAGCTAGCGGTGCGTGGAGCGATCGAAGCTGAATCGTTAATACGGTATGTAATCAATGGTATACCGGATGATTCTGCAAATAAAAATGTGCTATACGGTGTGGCAAATTTAAAAGACTTTAAAGAGCGATTGAAGATATACGCGGAAATACGGAGAAATCAAGAGAAGCCGAAGAGCAGTCATGAGAGACCTAGAGACTATCGAGGAAAAGATGTGTGGACGAAGAAGACGGAGAATTCGAAGATTTTGCCGCGCGAAATAGAAGATAACCGAAGAATCGAAAAGTATTGTTTTAACTGTGGTGATAAAGGACACCGATCTTTTGACTGCGAGAATAGAGCATTGGGTAAGAAATGTTTTAAGTGCAAAAAATTTGGACACATTGCTGCAAATTGCGAGAACGGTGAAAATCGTGAAAAGCCGTCGCCGTCAGTGACGCGACTCGAAGTTAACACTATTGTGACCACGGAGAGAAACACTATGTGTAAAAGTATTAGATGTAATAATTTAGAGGTAGATGCGTTAATTGATACTGGTAGTGAAGTAAGTGTTATGCGTGAATGTGTGTACAGGAAAACTGGAATGTGTGAGTTGTATGCGTGTGATGTTATATTGACGAGTATTGGTAAGTGTGAGACTAGAGCGTTAGGGTATTTTGAAACAATTATTTCGATCGATTGCGACGAATTTCCCTGTACGATGTACGTAGTAGCGAACGATTCGATGTCTATAGATGTAATTATTGGACGAAATATTTTAAGTTTAGCTGAAATTAAGATAGATGTAAGTGGTATTACGGTCCGGAAGGTAACACCGTATGATGTTTCGAGAAATAGTTCTGTAGATGTTGACGAACGCGATACAGAAAGAGACTGTGACGAAGTTGAAGGGTTGATTTCGAACTGTGAAATTAAAAAAACTGAGTGTTTTGAAGTGAAAAAAACAGATTTCGATAGACAGAAACATTTTTCGGTAGTTAAACGTGAAATAATTACAAATTGTCAGCCGTTTCAGAGAGCCATAGATATGAAGAATTCTACTGCGAGAGAAATTAGACGAAGAGAGAAGACGATGAATATTGATGAACAGAATAGACGACCCGCTACGTATATGCAGCATGAAGGCGCAATTGGAATAATAAGAGGAGCACAACAAAATGACGATTCAATTAAGACGATTACAAAATTATTAGAAGAGGAGCCTTATGATGATTATGATTTAAGAGGTGGTATTTTATATAAATTTGTTTCAGGCCGCAATTTATTAGTTGTTCCTAAATCGATGGAGACAGAAGTGATACGGCAAGCGCATGAGAAGGGTCATTTCACCATAGAGGAGACGAGAAAATTATTAGAACGAGATTATTACATTCCAGAATTGATACAAAAGGTAAAAGATTTTAATGATAACTGCGCGACCTGCATTTTAGGAAATATGTTAGCTGACAAGCGAAAGCACGACACCAAGATGACCACCGCAATAGACGTGAGAAGAAAATTAGAAATAGAAAAAACTGTTTTTGAAAACCCAAATGATACAATGAGCAATAGAGGTACAATTTTCATTCAAGACGAAATTCAAGAAAATTACGAAGGAAAAGACGTAAATCCCGAGGTGATAACGACTGGATTGTCACGAGCGAAATTCAGTGGTACGAAGACGAAAGATTTAGATTCCAGATTGAGAGGAACAAGTACTGATCGAGAGACTGCTAGGATTCGCGAGGAAAATGAGATTTATAATTTCCGACGACGAAAATGTAATTCTTACAGAATTGTTAGAGATAAGGGACGAGATGCGTGTGATTTGCGTAAGAGAAGTGTGCAGGAGGGGCCAATGATGACCTCTACCTATGAGAAGAGTGTGAGATCGTGGTGTCAGGATGATGTGTCATCCGAGGCGGATGACTTGCAGGATGGCCGAGTGTGGGGATTTTATAAATCCCGCGCGTTTTGACGGAGCCGCCATGAGACAATCGACGGACGAAAAGACGATCGACGACGAAACGTGGACTGCACGAGGACGAACGAACAGATCGACAGTAGACGAGATCGAGGATAGACGTATTTGACGATAAACGAGTTATAGAGTAGACGAAGTAGACGATAGACGATTAGACGAACTGTAGACGATAGACGAATTATAGACGGTAGACGAATAGACGACAGATAGAGTAGACGATAGACGAGTTTGACGAATAATAGACGATAGACGAACAGTAGACTAGAGACGCATAGACGATAGACGGATTTTATATTGTAGTTTATATTATTTGTTATATTATTGTGCGTGTGTGTATATGTATAGCTTAGAGTGCGTTCCCCATATTTCACTATAAATTAAGTTTCCACTTGTGTAAGTTATTTTATTAAATATATTGTTATCAATACCCTACAATACATTAATTAAAAATTACACAAATTTTTCAAAAGTGACGTAGAAAAATTTAAACTTAGACTCATTGATCGAGTTGCCATAACAAATAATTCATACTTTCCTTAATGCAAAAAATACCAAAATATTCGTCCATTCATTTCGCCATACCCATTGTAGAATACTTTTCTACTTTTTCCAATTATTTGCAATTATGAGAACACGCTTGTTTTCATTCGGCACCGGTAACTGGCGATGGAACTTTGTATATGAGTTAAGGTCTAATTAAAATTCAGTAATAACCACGAAACATTTTCCATTAATTTCTACAAAATGTTGCCGGCACTATTTCTGAACTCGGTGCGTTTGAAGTTTCTTGTTAGGCAATCCAATTTAAGGTTTGTCTTTTTGCTTCTATTTTCAGTCCTTTCCTATGGGCTCGATATCGCGGAAACGAATACAACTTTGAATAGCAGCCTGGTGGCGGAAGTGTGCGGTGCCAATTTCTGCGGAGTTGCTTCCGTCGAAACTGAAACCCCACAGTTACAACGACCACCGGAAGAAAGAATTCACCTAATTTCCGGGATTTATTTGGCCTGCATGGTCGTCGCATCTTTGATCGTCGCGTTTGGTGTGGATTCTCTATCGAGGTGATGATTTATCTCCATTTTTATCAAATCTATTATAAAACTATTACTTCCGTTATGTTACCAAGTATAATTAATACAATGACATCGATCTTTTATTATTTCAATTTATGATGCTACATTTCTTTTTTTAAATTCCAACAGTATTTACATATGAAGCTATCTCATTCTAAACTTAAAATGAGTTTTTAAGTTTATAAATTCCTAAAACCATTTAATACTGAATTTTAAATTTTGAAAATAATGAAGTTCTCATTATGCATATCCCTCTTCCATTTTGGAATCAAACATTGATTATAATCTTAATTTTCAATAATTAATTATTTAAATTGCACGTAAAATCCATGTACTCTCCTTCAATTATCCATTTTGATTCAAACTAATCTCATTATAGAAGCATAATTCACTAGGATTAAACATGAAGTACTAAATCCTAATAATAAATTTATACTATGATCTATTACTATTTCATCAAGTAACACAGCATTGCAGTGTCAGCTGCAAATGTTGAAAAGTACTCGTAGTATGTATTATAAGAATCTCCGTTCTTCGATGATACATCGAGTAACCAGTATGAGGCACGATATGAAATTTCAGCAGAACGGAATACAAATAAACATGATATGCTGAGGATTGTAATGAAAAAGTTGTCTGTCAGTCGGCTAAGTCTAGATATATGAATATCGAGGGATGCCGATGCACTTCACGATCGATTTGCAGCTAAACCAAAACCCAGTCTACCGAATATTCCGATCATCGTAAATCGTTGATATATCCATATTTGTAGATCTCCATGGAATCGATGGTATCGCAACGCGTGTGGAACACCCAAGTCCAATTTCGTTTGAAGAATGACAGCATAAATTCTACCATCAGTTTCGAAATGACATTTACACGACTCAAAAATTGTTTGTATCCAAAAGATTTGTAGAACGAGAGTCATCGAATGAAATCGAATTTTTGATGGAGCATTGTGTTATTGGATAATATAAACGAACAACAGAATTGATCATTGTAATGATCTTTTTTCAGATATGACAGAGGAAGATCAGCTTCTACTTCCGGATTGTCAGGTCTGAAGCTGTTAGCAGTAACGCTGAAATTATTGCAGGAGAAGACTCAATTATTAATATTACCAATAATAATGTTTATTGGTGCGGAGCAAGCATTTTTATTTGCTGATTATAATGCCGTATGTTGTTCATTGTTATCTTTATACTTGATCAATGACAGGAGCTTTATTTAATATTTATTTATTTATTGAAGTCTATTATGTTGTTTGAAAATTGACGTTTGATTTTAGGCGTTCGTGTCGTGTGCATGGGGTATTAGCAATATTGGCTATGTGATGATCTGCTTTGGTGTTACGAATGCCATAGCTGCACTGGCTACGGGATCTATAATGAAAATAACTGGAAGAGTGTCTTTGATGATATTTGCATTTTGCCTTCATATGGCGGTGTTGATTTTCATGCTGCAGTGGAAACCAACACCTGACCAGAGCATTTTGTTCTTTGTTATGTCAGGATTATGGGGCCTGTGCGATGCTATGTGGTTGGTGCAAGTTAATGGTAAGAGGAAAAATTACTATAATTTAGTTCGTTTAAAATGACCGCCCTTTTTATAATTACTGTCTGTAGGTTAATATTTCATTTCCAGTCCCTTTTACAACAACAATTGATAAAGTAAAAGTTCTAAATTCCAAGAGATAGTAACACGATTGGTTTTGTATTTTACCGATGAAAGAGAAGTAAGAGCACCATGGCAATCGATAAGTTAGGGAATGAGAAATATATTCTGGTCTTTGTAATTTAAAATTACAAACGTGAAATCAGTGGATTATTTTAAAGATACGTTTCTTCATTAATAATTTAAGGGATCCATGACGCATTTTATTATTTAAGTATCATGGATTATGTAATCGGTGCAATTTAAGTTCATACTGTTTACGTCCCTGTTCGGCTTTGACATTTTAGTAATAGGAAATTTTTAATTATAGGAAAATTTTCTTAAATTTTAGGAAAATAGAAAAAAACATAATTTAAGAGACTGAGAAAAACTTATTCCATGAGTAATTTTCTTAAGAAGGCTTTTCTTGTAGATCGCAAGAATTAAAGCCCTAATTCTTCAAATTTTCATTACTTTTACACGTTACTTCTTTTTAAACATATTTCCTGACGTATCAGTGATTCATCAAAGTGATCGCAAAATCACAATCATGGTCTTTATTTCATTTCGATCCCAACCGTGATTGTAATTTCTTTCTTTTTTTGAGTGAACCTGTCCATTATTACTATAATTTTTAATCTTTGAAAAGAAATATGTTTAATATTATTTAATAAAGAATTGCATTACTATTTGTGCTTCAAAAATCAGTAGTAAATAAAAGAAATTATATAAGAATGATCTGCTGTAAGAATACAGTAGAATTATAATTACTCACTGGGTGATAGTAACGAAGAAATTTTTTTAAAAAATGCACATAGTTACTACACTCATAGTATTGCAATTTATTGTTCAAAACAATATATGGATGCATATTAAAAGCATATAGAATATCTATTTCATTAAATATTTTCACTGTTATACATTACCAAAAAAATATAATTAATTATTATATAGTAACTGGATATTAAAAATAAAAATTTTTTAGCTTTGTAGCAAGGACGAACACAAAAAAGTGCAATGAGAGACACATTCCGGTTTTTCATACATTATAATGAGCTGCGCCGTAAAATCTGTGTAACAAAATATTAGTTTCTCCGTCAATTTAACAAGATTACTGACAAAAAATGTATGAAATAATAATAGAAAACAAGGAATTTCGTTTGCAATGAACAATTATTCATGAAAATCATTATAATGATGAAAATTTGCAAAATTTTGGGGGAAAAGAGTGAATTCTGTATTGCGCAGGCGTCACGTTTCCAGAGACCTATATAAGTAGCTCGTTCGGCGCGGCGCGCCACTATAGTTTCGCCGCCAAGCCCTATACGTTTGAGTATTTAACAAGATATTTCGGTTTTCGTTTCGATTTGACTATCGGTACTTGATCAGATTAAATTAACGACTATTGGTGCATGTGCCCAATAATATTAAAATGTTTAAACAATGAACTGCAAGTGATTTTAAATAATTTTGGTAATTAATTATAATGTTTTGTGGAAGTGTTAGTGACATGAAGTGACAGTTTGGTGCAAGTGTTTATAAATCATTTCGATAATTAAATACAGTGTTTGGTGGAAGTACTAGTGACATAAAGTGACAGTTTAGTGTAAGTGTTTCTAAATTTTTTTAATAATTAAATACAATGTTTTGTAGAAGTGACAGTTTGGTGCAAGTGTTTTTAAATCATTTTGATAATAAACACAATGTTTTGTGGACATGTTAGTGACATAAAGTGACAGCTACCTGCAAGTGTTTTTATATCTTTTCGGTAAGTAAATACAATGTTTTGTGGAAGTGTCAGTGACATAAAGTGACAGCTACCTGCAAGTGTTTTTATATCTTTTCGGTAAGTAAACACAATGTTTTGTGGAAGTGTCAGTGACAGAAAGTGACAGTTCGGTGCAAGTGTTTTCAAATCATTTCGATAAATAAATACAATGTTTTGTGTAAGAGTCAGGTTTATAAAGTGACAGTTACCTATAAGTGTTTTTATATAATACAAATATACATATTTAATGATATTTGTGCATCTAAAATGCATAAGGGTTGTAAACATATATAAATAATAGATTTACTTTCCACGAATCGAAAGAGTTATAAAACTTTATGTCCGTTCTATACCGTGAGAATTTAAAATCTAACTACTAAACTCCATTTTTAAAAAATTATACTCCTAAACAATGTATTCTTTACTGGATTCTAACACGGTTCAAATTAACATTTAATTCTTACATTTCCATAAATCTCTCATTTTTCTTTTTCTCTTCAAATAATAAGATGAAATGTTTTTAAATATTTCACTTAATTCTCAATTCAGTGATTGTAACAATGACTATTACTTTTTCTTTACTTTCAGCTCTGTCTGGGATATTATTCCCAGGAAAGGAAGAGGCAGCCTATTCGAATTTCCGTCTCTGGGAATCTACCGGCTCTGTCATTACATATATTTACAGTCCTTATTTGTGTACTAACATAAAACTCTATATTTTAATGGGGATTCTCTGCATTGGAATGATAGGCTATGGTATAATCGAATGGTCTGGAAAAGCTGACAGAACGCTGCCAAATGAGAAACCCGACTTCGAATTAGTCGCTAATAGTGAAACAAACGACAACACTAAACTCTCATCCAATTAAATGTTTAATACTTATTTCAAATTCCCTTTAAGACCACAAAAAAAATCGAAAAATCTACCTCATTAAACCAATCCCAGAATTAAACACTTCCTCCCTGGAACTTCTTCCTGCACCGTACTTTACATTCCACAAAAGTTCCCATAAATGTCCAACTTCTCCATAGACACTTCCAAAATGAATCTCTAACTTTAATTACACTCACCATCAAAATTAAACTTTTTTATTCCACGAAGAACATTTACTCTAATTCTTACGAGTTTTGTAGCACTGAAACGAACAATACGCTGAAGATTATCAATTTAATACCAGAAAAAAAAATGCAGAAAACAAACTTTATATTTAACAATATAGATAATTGCAATTTTCCATTCCGTTAAATTGATCAATATAATACGGTTAGTGTTAAACAAAGTATTATATCTGTATAATTTCATGGTATAAATAATTCTGCAATTTCCTTCACAATTTCAAGGTGAATTATATGAGAAGTGAGACCGATTATTTTCATTTCACTGGCCGAGGAGTACGGTCACCGCAAAGTGTTATCAAAACATACTCTGAGCGAGCCTCGGCACCCACGACCTACAGGTGTCAGCCTCGTGAGCTCATTCAGTCGTTACGATATTCGCCTCGCCGTCAGTTTGCCCTCGACCGTCGACGAGTAATCACTGCTCCGTGATCGGGTTAAAATATTTTTACTTATCAGTGCACGTATAATAGCTTCGAAGACGAGATTCTGGACCACCAAAGAAGTATTTCACCTAGAACTTCTTGCTGGACCATCTCACAGCATCCTTGCAGTGGTATTAAAGGTGAAAAATTGAACTACAATAGTAATAAAATAAATCCTTTGGCAAACAATCTTTAATTTATGATTGTAATAGTAGTTTTGATAGAGATGTAATTAAATGAATAAGCAATTATTGAATTCAATGTTAATTCATGTGACCGTTAAATTGTAACATTTACGAATATTCTAATATATTCAATGTTTAAATATTGGCATTAAAAAGATAGAGTCCTGCTGACTGTACAGGGCAGAGTACTATCTCTGAATACGTTGAAAATTTTGGGAATTTGTAATAACATGAACAAATGTTAAATTGTAACAATTACTAATGTTTTAATACATTTGATATTTAAATATTGGCATTAGAAAGGTAGAGTCCTGCTGACTGTACAGGGCAGAGTAGTATCTTTGTCTACGTTGAATATTTCCGGTATTTGTAATAATATGAAAAAATGTTATATGCAAAACTTATACAATATAGGCAAATATTGTGATGTAAATATTTTTTGCGTTGGTGGAACCATAGAAGAGATTTTATGGTGAGCTATACTTTTATCCTATGGTCTGTTACTCTACTGTGATAGCCAATGTTGAGGTGATTTTAACGAGTTATCGTAGAAGGTCGTGTGAGGTCAAATGTGGTAGTGAAATTAATTTTCTTATATTAATATATTACTACGTACATATATATTACGTTAACTTTACAAACTACTGGTATGTTTTCATTTCTGTCTGTGGACCAGATCCTGCGAATGTTGATATTCGCGCCAATGTCATTGTATAGCGACGAGTTCGCTTCCTAGAAACAGGAAGGTGAATGGAATACAGCATGAGCTAGAGTAAGTTTAAGCCTTAAACTTACTCCTTAAACTTTAAGGACGTTAAGCATGAATGTGAATCGAATATTTCATAAAACTGAGCAATTCGTGTAATGTAAGAAAGTTTATTTTACTACCATATTTGCCCTCTCATGATCCTTCAGGACAGCACGATGAAATGGTTTCGACATTACCTATCACATAGTGTTAACAAAAACATAATATTCCATTTAAAAAAATAGTGCTCATTTTTAGATTTCTTCTCTGTCTGCATTCATACAAAAATTTTTTTACAGCAATATGTCCCCCTCCGTAAGACGCAATTTTTGTATATAATATTGTCTTATATTAGTATAAATAACGGAAATATTCAATTTCACCAAGAATAGCTATTTGTGTTTTTGAGGTTTCTACTTTTTAAAGATGTGACTTTAATACGTTAGACACAATTGATATTTCGTTCGTTTTATCATTTCTACTGAAATGATAATTTTGATATTAAAAACCCATCTTTGTGAAGCAGAAACTTTAAAGACATTAATAGTTATATATTCAAATTTGATCTTTTGTACACCGGTATTTAAATATTGAATGTGTTAAAAAATTCGTAACTATTACAATTGAAAAATCATGTGAAATTTTATTGAATTCAATACCGTCGGTCATCAGTGACCCCCATGGTCTATGGCCCCCATGACTCCGTGACATCAACGTATTAATATTTCGTTATTACGCAAATATACTTCATTGGATACTAGAATTTAATTAAGATTATTTTTTGAGGAGCATTTTTATATTTAATAAGTCGTATAAACTTAAAATTGAGAATGCAGTTGAACAGTATTATTTTTAATAAGATAAAATTTTACAAATATAATACTTTGTTTGACGTGGTGTTATTATGAAATTGTTTTAAAACAAGTTATATATTATAATAATAGTCCGGGTAAAACTGCTGCTGAAGTATCACTGGCAGTACCTTTTCTGTCTTGTGGAGCTATTTTAATTTCCCAATCAAAAACAAAACTCGTGTTGCAAATTTCAATGATGTTGTCTTAAAGAAAAATGTCTGCCCAATCGTCTGCTGTCATTGGATTTTCTTCTGAAATTAAAATTTAAAGATAGGTAGAAAACTATTTTGGACATAGTTTTCTCTTTGTTCATTGTTTAAACGTATTTATATATTTAAGTAATATACATCATTGGAGGAATTCACCGATGGAGAAAAGCCATTTTTATATCCGTGCTCATCGACACTAAACCCATAAGAATCACTATAGGTATTCTTTGTGCAATAAATCATGTCTCAGTATTATTAAAACCGGGGTAAGAATATTTCAAGCATACAGAACAAATAAAATTGGTAATTCACGACAGCCTCATCATAAGATCATGTAAATAATATATAATTTAGCATAGTTCAAAATCAATGTACATTAAATCATACGTGTACAAAGGTGACGTGCACATAGAAGTCCCATCGAATAATGGATAACGCATTGAGGGACTTGAAGGTGCGATCTTGTTGTGATTTGTACCGCAATATATAATTTTTTTTATTTTATTCTTGTAGACACCTACTAGATTTTACACAGGTATTCGCTTAATCGCTAAAGTTCATCTCCGTTTTCCTTTTTTTTAAATACGTTAGTTTAATATTACATCGTGCGCCTAGGTGCTAACATTCAAGCTAAAGCTACGGCTGCTTAATTTAATTGTATACTTAATGCGCTTAATTGCCGAGTGTACGTTTGCTTCTTCACATTCGGTGTACGTGTCATTATGTATATGTACGTATGTCGTGTAATGGTATGTGTTATTAATTTTATTGTGCTGCCACGATCAATTGTCTCCCGTCCTGAGCGAAGATGTCGTAAATAGCGTTTCAATTTTCCTTCCTGTCATTCGTCACACTTGTTCTTTAATATTTTGCCGTATGGGTTGTTTTTTATTTCTTCTTTCTTTTCTCTCTCTTTCGAGAAAATCATCGATCGAATTTTTCGTTGCGGAATTACAATGATATTCGTGACGTGGAATCAATTGACCCTGGATCTCGTAATTAACTTTATATATCGTCGTTTAGATTGTTGATTATACTGCGATTATCTAGCTTAACGTTCGTATTTACAATTCAAGGTTTTGCAATTCAGTTATATATTTTATAGAACATAGTAGGAACTTTGGTTTCTCTGGGCGATGTTTCAGCAACAGTTTCCTCTTGTTTTCACCACACGATTACAAATGTTAAGCCATGGAGATTTCGTTTTAACGCACGGGGACACTGTCGATTTCGTGGGTACATATTTATTGCGCAAATTTTGCGCCATTTTCCTCGACATTTAGAATTTTTTTTTGCCTTCGAATTCGGTAGTCTTATTTTTAATTCTTCTTTCGTCTATCACCTTTTTTGTTTTCTTTGCCTATCAAATACTCTTCTTTCACTTTTTCTTTTTGTATAACACGTTTATTTTTTTGTGCTCGGCGATCGGACAAGTAAATAATTCAGCTGGAAACTGCTATAAAACATTCGCCCGTGGATTTAATCTTCTTAAGAAATATGACACTCACGAATACAATTCACATGTTTTTTTTTTGTCTTTGTTAATACTTATGTTTATATTTCCGTAAATGACCTATTGGATATATCAATTTCACGAAGAAAATACACATGATTCCTAAATTCCTCTTGTTAATTATTATTCTCATTATTTTTTTTTCTCTTATTTCATTTCGTTAATTTCTCTTCGCTTTTGTTCATCCATAAATAACCTCCAAGTCTTTTCTACCCCCATTGTCCCCGTTTTCGTATAACAAAATTTAATAACCGGAATATCTCTGTACAAACGTTCTCCCTTTCTCTCTCTCTCATTTTTCAATCCTTCGATCAAACGAGATCATTTACAAATCCACCCTTCCCCCCTCCCCATTCCCTTCCAATGAAAATTTTGAATTTTGCATTCCACCAGAAATTACCCCCCCCCATCATTCTTTTTTTCTCCGTGTAACCATCGTCATCCTCTATCGAATTTCTCACTCGTATAATACATCGTTCTTTCATTTAGGAACAGATCACTTTGCTCGTATATCGTATTGTTTAAAAGTAAATATACCTTAAGTAGTACGCATTACCCTTAGAAATTTTTATTTTAACCATGTAAAGTAGATTCTCCTCCATGAATCGATTTCAGCTATTCTAGGGCTAATTAATATTAAAAGTTAGCCTTCGATATTATTGTTATTATTATTAATATTATTATTATAATAATTATGACAATCCCTATGTAATCAGTAATATGTACAAGCTACCCTTGCTCTTCCTAGCTACACCTCGTTAAGGATCTCCTTTAATTAATTATATCGTACAATTAATGACCCCGATACAAGGGACTCATTGATGCACGAACTTTATGCACAATCTTACTGGATAATACTCGAGATGAAATATTTAAGAAAAATCGTACCTTTACGGTAGGTCTGGCGAACTATTTATTAGTATCGTTTAATTTACGCAACAAGGAGATTCGAGGGACAATCGATCGCTCGTTATAAATCCCTTCGGCTCTGAATATCTTTTTCTAACATTGAAACATTTGTCACATAGAATATTGTTTCTGGATCGATCAGTGGCAATTATTTATTAGACTATTTCACTGTGTGAAAATTATGAAAGGTAATAATAATGAAAGGAGTTAAAAATAGTTGTAAAGCTACTAAATTCAATTAAAAATTGTACATATTTAAGTGTTTATAGGCGACATTGATATAGAAATTCTATAGGAATTTAGAACAGATTTTTTTAGGACAATTAGTCCATTTTCGGTATCCACTGTTCAAAGTCATTTCAAGGACTTCACAGTTTTCCGAAATTATGATACACATATCTAGAAAGATTTCCCAGAGATATCTGAAGTCACAGATATTTTTCGTACACGATATTATCAGAGTCGAAGGGATTGAAGGACCAACGTTGCTGTTTAACCCTTAAAGAAAAATTCTTCACTCAAGCGGAATATGTCGAAAGAAATACTATTATCATTATCGAGTATCGAGGGGATGTATGTATATTATATATATGTATATCGCCGTGGAAATATTTAGTTTAGCGTATAATTTATTTATTAACGATGTATTCCTCTGATTGGTACGTGGAATTCATCCGTTTGTTCGAATTAATCCTTGGCCGACTTTGCATTCAATTTTTATGTATATTTGTGTATATATGTATTTGTTTCTTTTTCGTTACAATTAACGTCTTAATCTGTCGTCTTGCGAATTTTACACAAAAATTGGTAAGCCTTTATGGTGGAATTAACGTCGTCACGCATTCGTGATTTGTAGGATCGTCTTTATTAATGTATTCGTAATATGAGGTGACTTTGAAACCGAATTAGTATCATTCTCGAGTAAATCGTGTTATGTTCCGAATATCTTCCACCCTCATTATGTATATCGTGTTGCAATTTCAGTTTGCAACTTAGGAGCGTTCTTAATTACCGTCATTCTAATGCAAAATAGGATGTTCGAATGTGCTTGATTTTTTGCGTAACGACTTCTACATTTTGAAATTATACAGAAGGACTTGTCATTGAATTTACCAATTAAATTAGTAAATATTCAAATTACTCAGATTATTAAAATCAAAAATTTGGGGAATTAAACAAATTACGTCAATTTCGAAATTTCACGCTGATTTAATAAGTACTGAATGTTTTTTTAAATTTATTAAGCTTTAGAAACTAAATGATCTTTTTATTATTCTTGAGTTTCTTAGAGCACACTATTGCATTTGTGAATGAAATGTTTCCACGATTACTCGATCAATTCGAGAATTCTTTGTTGAAACAATTCGGTTCAAAAAGTCACAAGAACGTCTTTTCGACGAAATCGTGATGAACATCATCGTTGGACAGGTAGATCAAACATTCAGGAATGGCAGGTGCGTAAGTGTTAATAGATATACCTTTAATAACATAGATTATTACGGACTAGTGCTTCCTTTCTTTTTCAAAAACGTTATATCCGTTTGTATAATCGTCTTCAGTGTCTCTTTCGTTTCGGTTCGAGTACAATTTTAAGGAGCATAAAAATTCCTACGATCGACCGCAATTATACTTTCAAAGACGTTATACCGTCGTAATTTACTCACTAGAAATTCCATTCATCGCAATTTAAATGCACGCGTAATTCACGGAGCACAAAGAAGAGAAGTCTGATTCAAAAGGTCTCGATTACTTGCGAGTAGAACGATTCATTATGGAAAACACAGAAATTGTATTTAATAGACATCGAAAAGGATGAAAGAGTCGAAAGAAATTTTCTGATTGTTGCAAAAGCTATGTGGAAAAAAAAATCTGTTTTATACATTTTAACTGTAATATAGTTGCCCCGATTGTGCTCTTTTCTGCGTGCAGAGAGGACGTGTAAAATCCTTTATGCTATTTTCCCATTCCAATTACATTCCTGTGCGAAAAATTCAGATTTACCTTCGATATGTCATTCTATCGAAGGTAAAAGTACTTATCGCACGAATTCTCCATTTAGCGAGCTTTTTCTTCGAAAGCCAGTCGAATTTCGCTGATTAAGGAGCTTATAATTATCGGTGCGATTATTCGCGGAGTTCCCTTCGTTTATTTCGACGAGTCGACTTACGATTTAAGATAATTCTGGCTTATCGTGCCTTATCCATTCTTGATACGCATCTCGACAAACGTTACACGTATTTTAATGAATAATATACAATAATAGAATACAAAATAATTTCAAATTCAATATCCTAAGGAATCTCAAAAATGAAACTCTTCATTGTCAGCAGCTGATAAAACCATCGTGTACCATCTGTCGAGATAAATGTATCGTCAGTTGCTCTTTTATCGACTATCGATAGGGAATTCTGTTTATACATACATATTTATATATATGTATGTGTATACATATATTTATATATTTTTTATCATCGATAAAATTATCAGACTTAACGTTCTTCAAACGGATTTGATTAGGTACCAGATAAGACAATGTCAAAGTATCAATACTCAACACACGACTCCTGTACATCATATATTCGTATATGTAGATTAAAACTATTTACAAATAGGTCTCGTATACGCCTGCAATCACAATGATCAATTAAACGTCGACGAGGCAACAAAAAAATTCCTTTTTCTACCTGAACGGGTAAAACATGGAATTTTTAAGTTACCCTTTTCACGCACACGGTCCATCGAAATACTTTAAATAATAGCGAAACTAGAATTCGATCCTTGACTTAAGTCCCAACCCCTTGACTTCGGCTTTACCGTTGTCAGGTAAAATCATACGTTTTCGCGATAATCGACGATTATCATGTCGTTTAACTTTCGTCATCGCGCGTTTCAAACGAAAATTTGAGTCCTTTAAAGCTTTTTTCTTCTCTCTTTCATACAAACTTGTTCTAGCCGTCGACGAATGTCGTTGCGCATAACCAGATGCGTGATTTTTAAACGACACCCTTCGACATCATTCGCACAGTGTTCTTCAAAGCTTGTCTCTTGTTGCAGAACCAAATTCTTATCACTTCACGATCGTATCCTAAGCGATGTGCTAACGTGGTGATCTCGTTGCCTACAACAAAACCAATACGAATTATTAAAATTAGAAGAAAATATTAGGATTTTTGAAATTGCAGATGGAGAAAGGCACAAGTGTTTAGAATTGTTGGATAGTTTTGAAGATTTTTTAATACGAAGCAATATTAACTAATTTTCTGGATTAATTCTATTACTGAAATCATTTTGACAGATAATTTTCTGGAATTGTTTCATGTGTATAGAGTGGCTCGAAATTGATTACACCATTTTAAATTGTAGTTACTCTTCTGCCATTAATTTGTTGAAATTAGAAGCAACATAGCGGATATTTGAAATACGTGATTTACAAAACTGATTAACATTAGAACTACCGGAGTTAAATCTATTATATTTCAATACATGAAATAAATGCTCTGAAAAAGAGAAATAAAGAGATGAACTCTCCTATAAAGTTTGAGAATTACTTTTTTAAATTTAGAGTCAGTCATTTTAACTTGCTTGGTAGTTCTATTATCTATTAAAGAATATTTTCAAGAAGTATATTTATCGTTTACAAAAGTATAAATGTAAATTTTTAGTAGATGATTAGTAATATAGATTTTGAGCCATCATGTTTTGTGACTAAATCTTTATGAATGGCTATTTTCTGAAAATCAAGTGCATAATTTGCAGTAAAAGAAAAGCCAAAACGTGAAATTGATAATAGTAAATAAATGTACCGTTAGGATGAGTGTTTCTTTCAAAATGAGCGTTCAACAATTCCAAAGCCTGCGGGGTGAAAGAAGTCCGTCGCTTCCGTTTCTTGCTTGGCTCGACCCCAATGAATTCCGTCAGATGATTCATCCCATTTTTGGCCCTGCAATCATACGCACTACTCCCGTTCGAATTCGCTTCATTTTTCCGTTGATACTTTTTAATCAGACAAAACTGAACTAGAATTTCCTGTCGATACTTCACGTGTTTATGTGTCAACGTTCATATCGACGACACAACGAGAAATTCGGTTTTGTCTAACCTATGAACATTCACCCCTCTACTTATTTTCTTTTTACCTTAATTCTGTCATCTCAGTTAACTCTTTGCACTTGATGGCTTTTTCGAGGGATTGAACAACTACATGAAATTATTTCATACATAAATTAAACATAAGTTATAATTTTATGAATTGAATTAACTGTTAATTGCGATACAATAATATATTGTATTTTTCACCTGACTTGTTAGAGAAAGGCTTGCAATTACTTTTAGTGTCTGTTAACACGTTGAACGCCATCGGTATTTCCCTAGTTCCATCATTTCTACTCAGGAAAACTTTTTTTCTAAATTCACATCTTTACAAAGCAGAAACAAAATTTCATTGGATTCAATAGCGGTCATCGGTCATCCCCATGGCAGTCAAAGTATTAAAAGGAGATAAACTATTGTAATTGCTAGAACTTTCCTCTTAACTTTCATCCGCTCCTTGAAAGAAAATCACACGAAAGTCGTTATTTTCTAAAATAACAAAATTTATCACTTTTCCTTTATAAGATCTATATTGAAAATATACATTCACTCCGACCAATTTATCTCAATTTGGATCAAATAATATCGCGATTTAAGCCAGAAAATACCCCAAGGACGGATGAAGGTTAACCCAAGTATTGGAATCGCTGCAACATTTCTCTAATCCACTCGAAGTTCATCCAAATCAAACATAAAACCAAACTATCAATCCCGCTCCCTCAATCAGGCAAATCCAACCGTCTACCAATTGAGAACCTCAAAAGCAAAGAGTTAAAAAATCCTTCCACCATCGCACCTTCGAAAACCTATAGTCGAAAAAATCAAAATGAAACAAACATGAACCCCAAAGTCAATAAACTCCACGTCGAATACTCCTATGGGAAAATGATAAAATCGCGAACATCCCTCGTAAACAGGACCTCCACTTGCTCACGAGCTTCGAGAGTTCATCCGTCGATCCATGCTCGATATTCCTCGAGCAATTTGCTAAACCGTTCGCACCGGAAAAAAAAATGAGATATCACTCGCGAGGAGACATTCATTCGCGCATGCTTGATTGCCATGCTTCCCCTTTTGGCCGAAAGTTTCCCAAATGCGTTCGCGTGCTACAGGAGGATCGTCGCGTCGTCGGCACAAATGAAATTAGCGATCGAACCGGTCGTCGCGGCGCTTTCGGGATAGATAAAAAAAAATGGAGAAAAAAAGAGAACACCTCGTAACCGTAAACAGGAGAACTTCCGGCGGGTAGTCGCGGATAAACGAGCCGGGAGAAAACACGGGGGGGTAGTTTGGGAAAGGGGTAGGAGAGAGGTCCGATGTCCCGACGGGGGGCGCAGCTCGTACGTAGGATGCCGCTCTGGAATTTATGTTTTTAATTTAACTCCGTATGACCAACTGTCGAGCTCCGCCGAAAAAAGTGCAGGCCGAGCCATTAGCATCGCACGGTGATATTTCGTCGAATCCGCGAAAACAATATGCTAATGGAGAACTCGGGAAGCGCGAAGAACCGAATGGTCATGGATGTTGGGGGATGGAGGTTACTGTGGGGTTGGGGTGGAATGGAATAGGATGAGAAATAGAAGAGAAATACGTGGTTGCGTTGGCGATTTTTGGGATTTTGGCTGAAGTATTGGATCGATTTTTTTTTTTCAGGGAGAGTTATAGATCTTGATAAGAGGTGGCGGCATTTTTTAAATTGTTTCAAAGATATGAATGAAGTTTTCGAGGTTGAATATTGTTTGCAATGATGGAGGCTTTTAGAGTTGTTGGATCAATTTTTATCTGATTGTGAAAAGTTAACAGTTTTGGCAAGGGTGAGATTTTTAGTAAGGTTTAGACGATGTGAATTTGGAAGTTTATTTGTAATTTGAAAATATTTTTATCAGAGGAAGTTGAAGCTCTTAGTAAGGAGAGATTTGTGAAATGGGATGAAAGATGTGAAAGAAGTTTTTGAGTTTGAAGATTAGTTGGAATGCTGAAGATTTTTAAGAGTGTTTAAATCGATTTTTATCTGAAGAAGTTAGCGGTTTTGGTAAGGGTGAGATTTTCAGTAAGGTTTAGAAGATTTGAATAACGTTTTCATATTGGAAGGTTATTTGTGATAACGGGGTTTTTGGAATTGTGACGAGTATTGAAAATATTTTTGTCAGTGGATTTTGAAGGTTTCAGTAAGGAGATGTGTGAAATGGTTTGAAAGATGTGAATCAAGTTTTTGAGTTTGAAGATTAGTTGGAACGCTGAAGATTTTGATGAGTGGTTAGACAGATTTTTAGCGGAGAGAGTTATATTTCTTGAAGAGAGGGGAATTTTTTAAAAGATTTGAACGATTTGAATAAAGTTTTCGAACTATAACATTATTTATAATGATGTGAAATTTGGCGAGTTATTGGATTAATTTTTAACTAAGGAAGTTAACAGTTTTAATAAGTTTGAGACTTTTGGCGAGGATTAAAAGATTTGAATGACATTTCCGTGTTGAAAGATTACTTGTTATGACGAGAATTTTTGGAATTATGGCGAGGTATGAAAGTATTTTTATGAAAGGAAGTTGAAGACCTTAATAAGGACAGATTTGTGAATAGATTTGAAATATTTAAATGAAATTGTTGAATTTTAAGATTACTTGTAATATTCCTCAAGATAGTCCAAGTATTTTTATGACGAAACAACATTAAAGTACAGCGAGACTGTTTCCGAATGTTTTTAAATAGCAAAATCTTAAAATTGCAGAATTACTTTTTTTACCAGCATGATGCAATTTATTTGCGGAAGTTGAATAATGGATCAGCGATGCATTTAAGAAGAGTGCCAAGCCAACGACTGAAATAACACGTCATAATTTAATTCCATTCTTAATAATAAAATACTCCAAGTTACACCACTCGTTCAATTCTCCGCTACCAACAAAATTTTCAAATATATTTCAAGATAAATCCAAAACCAATTTCTTCGTATCCTAATCACCAACATAATTTCACACCTTTTAAAAATCCTCCATATTCCAATCTGCAAACTATCACAAATATTCGCCGAACAAAACGACGTGAAGAAAATCATGGAAAAAATGGTGTATGGAGAAAACGATGGTAAGCGTGCTCCAGATACTTGAGGGTGATTACAGATATTATAATTGCCTCTCGAACTAATTTACCATGGACTATGCATTCAATAATCTTAATAAACTCCCAACTTAAAAAAGAAATACTATTATCGCCACAGGCTGTAACGTTCTCCAGTGTGCGCAGGTGAGAAGAGAGAGAAGGCGGACGTGTTGAAAGAGGCGAGATGAAAAACGGAGAGGGAGTTTAAACGTGTCGGGGGGTTAATCCGTGACAGAGACCGTGGGCATACCTGTGCACACCTGTGAGAGCGAGAAGCCATAGAAGAAGAAAGAAAGTAAAAGAGAAAGAGAGAGGATGGTTGTACAAGGTTTCGGAAGAAAGATGAAACTAAACGTGTTCGAGATTTAGCAAGAACGAAGAAATAAAGACGAGTTGATATCTTTGATGTTATACATTGTGAAACTATTAACCCTTTGCGGAGACATTTTTTATCGACAGATAAATATTTATTTGATGATAGGAAACCATCTTTTTACCAATTGATTTGTTAATGTATATGAATTATAAATTACTGTATTTTTAATCATATTTTACCGGTTCGTGTATATATGTGACGATAAACTATAACTAAATTTTTTCTCGGACCACAAATATGTGTCGTTAGTCTGCAAATAGTTAACCCATTACCTTACGATTTCTTTTGTGACCGAACGCGCAAAAACTTAGAATTAATTGTTGGAATAATAATCTATTACTGATTTCTGATATACTAGTATACGTTGACGCAATACTAATAGCATAGGACAACTTTCAACGTCTCCTGTCCTACTGATATTTTCAATTTGATAGTTTTTGAAGAACTTCCAAATTTTCTACTCCATTTACCATTTACTATTAACAAATTCTGCAAAGAACTATGAACAATCAAATAATTGAGTATGATGTTGCGAAACTTCGATATTAAATTAAAATTATTTAAGATAAAATTTAATTACTTTAATTAACATGAAGAGAAACAGGTGGTAAATGAAAGTCCCGCGAATTACCAATTCCTGACCTACGAAATTTCTGGAGTTTTATCAACACGTCTGTTAGTAATTTTTGACGAGTATACTCGTCAAGCATAAAAATATAGCGACCATTGCTTATTTAAATCGTAGCTTTTAAAAAGTAAAATATATTCATAAATTTCAAGATGTTCGGAATATTTTGAAGCCACGCCGAAATAAAATGAACAACTAAAAAGTATAAATAATTTGCGATAGATTTATGCAAATCTCTCGATCTTAGTGACCCCCCTAAATAGTTGCACACTCTCAAAACAAGTCGCCACAGTTAACTGGTTAAAAAGAACAAATAAAAAGAAAAGTAACAAGACATCAAAAAGGAATAAATCTATTTTGCCTACACGGAAACAATTCCTTTTACGTCATCCTTTCAGAGGCCGACATACATGATCACTTTTTTCGTTCACTGATTTACAAAGCAAATAAGCCAGATACCAAACCCTCGGCTTGCTCACTTCGCTCGACTGATTTCGACACGCTATCCGCGAAATCTGTCGCGGTATAAATCAACCAATCGAATATTTATTAGAAACTCCTCATCTTACTCTCGACAAACCCGCCTGAATCTATTCCAGCATTTACTCATACGGTATGTAGTTACCGTAGAAAAGTATATAGTTACAAAAGAGAGGGAGATTACGAGGTAAAACTAAACGTTCCTTAAGAACAACTTTCGATACGAGAAGGAAGAAAAGAGAGGAAAATTAGATCCTGCGTGCATGTAAGATAAAGAGAAATCTTAAGCGTGGGTGTGAAACTTCTGTGTCTACGTGTGTACATTAAGGAATAAGAAAAGAAAATCTAAGAGAAAGGAAGAAAGCGTAGAGGAAGAAGAATAAGGATGAGGAGGTGGAGAAACGACAGGAATCGTGGGTAAGAGCGAAGAGGTGGTAGTGTTGAGGGTGAAGGGAGGGGCGGAGGGGAGGGGTACATCAGAAACCTGATTTTAATTAGTCCACAGTTTAATTACTCGGCAGATAAATCGTGCACGTGCACCGCATAAACTAGCCGCTTTCATTTTTCCCGGACGCGGCCGGCACGGTCGCGCTTAGTTCTACGCTGCGAGAATGCAGGATGGGTCATTGTTGCTGTCTCGCTCATGGAAAGAGAAATGACTGTGTTTAACTGTCATCGAATTCGACCGACAGTGGGTCGGGATATCATGCGGATCGATTCTGGAATTTGGCATTGGAAATTTGATAGGGCACCAATCAAAATTGCCACGTACCGTTTTTGGGGAATGTGATGGATTGAAATAAAGGATTGAGTTTGGGGATTGATGTATTTGTTATTGATTCCATTTGATTGGATGTATCTGAGATTTTAGATGCTTGTGTTTGGAATTTTTGAAGTCAATTGGGACGATTGTTTTTGAGAGGAAGTGTAAATTTTGGGGGAGTTGGATATGAGAGGATTGTGTTTAAATGACGGAGAGAAGAATTGTAATGATTGATTTAGACTTATTGTTTTGGAACTTCAATGACAGTGAATTTGAAATATTGATAGTCGAAATAGTAAAAAATTATCGAATTTGAACAAATTTCTCAACGTTAAAATTAGTCTTTGTAAAAATTCAGTGAAATTGTAAAGTTTTCTCAAGAAAGAGAATTTCTCGTCACAATTCATTAGAAATTTGATGAAAAATTGTGTAAATTATTATCTAGTCAAAATTCTAATAGTTTTTATTTTTTTCGATGTTTTTCATCAAGAAGGAAACTGTTAAACGGAGTCATTCGATAAAGATAATAGCGTCGAAATGATTTGCTGTTTTAGCGGAGGTGTTAATGCACAGTCAACAAATCATTTTGTTCGTTTTGCGAAAATCTGTTGATGCTACACCGCGGGAATGCGGAATGGGTCATTGTTGCTGGCTCGGCCGCGGAAAGAGAAATGACCGCGTGCTCCTGTCATCGAATCATCCGGTTCACGGTCGGGATACACACGCCGCGTGCGTCGATACTCTCCTACCTCTATATATGTTTTTTCCGCACACATTGGCTGTATCTTCCACATTTTTGCTGACAATAAAATTGCATCACGGTGAAATCAAGCCGTAAACTGTATTAGATTTAACCGGCTCGTAAAATTCGTACTTCCAGTTCTTCGGATTGGAAAAACGCGAATCAAGCGAAGAACGGTTTAACGGCGAGTATAAATCTAAGTACGGTTTAATTGAAGACCGAGTGATTTGAAAGCTGAAGAAAAATGAATTTAGATTTACGATCCGTGATATGTTTTTCTCTCTGTAACTAAAACACTGACTTAGATGACAGACTTTTAAGCAAATCTGAACCTGAATTTTCTTCAAATTAGAATCTTAGCAAGATTGTAAATAAATATTTTAATCAACGATAGACAAAGTAACTTGGATTTTCTTAATGAATCAAAGTACCTGCCTTGATTCTTTAACCCCTTGCCATACAATTTTCTTTGTTAATACTTCCGCAAAAATTCAGAATGAAAGTAGAGAAATAAAAACTGATAGATGATTCTTGATATATTGCATGATTCAACGTAATATTGATATTATAGAAAGTAATATCTCTGTAATATTACTATCACGTTAAATTAGTTATTTTTTTAATTGAATAAGAAATCTTTGTATTAATATATCTTCAAATAATATTACTATTACAATATTTTATAGTAACTTAACCGTGTCGCATCTCACGGATATCTTCAATTTTACATGTTTTGCAAAATTTGAATATTTCTTATTCAATTTACCTCATCACGAGTGTCATTTGTTATTACACAGCAAGGGGTTAATTATCTGAGGACAAGATTTCTAACAAAACTCTATAAATGCAGTTAACTTCATCCTGAAATAAACTGTAATTTCCTTATAATTCAAATAATCGTTCAAGAAAAAGAAACAAACGTCCATTTCCCGTTATTAATACTAATTCCAGCTCTACTCACAATGTAGCTTCTAAACCCACAAGATCCTTCAAACATTCGACCAATACCGTACCCACACACGATCAGGAATCTTCCCACAATTTTTCTCCGGCTCAAGGATGAGTCAAATTAAATATTTTTCGTAATTACAGACTATCATACGAGATTCCCGTAAGGAAAATCGACTGGTGTAGTTGTCTGTGTGCGATTAAAGGTAAGATCGCAAAGAGGAAGCCGATACGCGACTTCTTTCGCGACAGGAACGAACGCAGGCGTACCTGTACCGCCGTAAGCGCAGAATTGCCGCGATTCACCGGTAACGGTTTCCCCCATTCTAATTAACATTCCGTGTATTTATTAGACGCGGATCTGCAATTAATCAGGTGGATTCAATTAGCGAATTACCAATTAGCACGCACGCGTTCACACGCTCGCGGACAGTGCTGAGATCCTGTTGGACGATTGCGGAATAATTGTGTATCAAGAATCGCGGCGTTAAAACGCCTATCTTGAACGCGGGGGTATCCGTTGGAGAGTAGGGTAGATTATTTATTTTTTTTCTCTTCTTCCAATTAGTTTCCCATCGATCGACGTTCCTTCGAGATTTTTCTTTGGGGGAAGTCATTCGTTAAGTTATCGCGGTAGTGCTTCCACGTCGATCTCGAGAGTTTCACATGGGGGAATGTATGCCAACCTTCTTTATTTTTGACATTCTTGGAATTCTTGCGCTAGCCTTTTTTCTTTTCTTTCAATTAAATATTATACATTGAATGAAATTATTCGAATGTATTGATTAGAATAATTATGATGTTTGAGGATTTAAAACAAAAAGAGATTTATGAATGTATATAAGTGTAAAAAATATTTAAATGATTATTGGGTGGGAGTAATTTGATTTGCTGTTTTGCAAGTTGTATTTGGGGGAATAAAAGAGAAAGAAAAAAAGATCGAAATTATGAAAACGTAACTTACTTAACTTCAGCCTCTCTCAGCCACTTCTCGAGGACCGGCATAATCTTTAGTGCGCTCTTTGGCGTGATGTCCAGCTTTTCAAATCTAGAGCCAACAATAACGCATGATTCCTGTCTCTTTATTCTTTCTTGTTTGTATGAAAGAAATGAAATTGAAGGAATAGTGAATGGATGTCACTTTTAGTTACGTATAAAAGAGAAATGAAATGTACAGAACGTTAAAGATTCTAATAAGTGGCGAAATTGTCTCTATAAATTAGCGCAGGAGAAATTCAAAGCGAGTGCAAACAGAATATCGAAATTTTCTTTATTCTTTTAATACTCAGAGATGAACGATAAACTTATAAACTTTGATAACTTGATCTCTCTTTACTTATTTTTTTTTTTTTATAAATTCTTCGATGAAAAAATAATTTGAACAAACGAGACGCGAAAAAGAGTAACTCGTCTTCACGTTTTTGTTCGACTAAAGGAGCACTAAGAAGCATGCATCGACTGAATAACAGGACATTGACAAAGCGTGCATGCTTAAAGGTTTCTTTGGTGATGCCGTGTATGATGTTGCCAACGCACTCTGTAAAATCAGTAGCGTCACGAAAGGAGAATATACGATACGATCATCGTGAAAAAAATGAACGATGAGAAATGTAACGAATTAAATGTTTTATCCAAAAGATCTCACGTGGGTTACAACAAACGTCGAAACCAATTACATTTTTCGCGCGTTGGCGACATCATGCCCAAGTTTGCCAATGCCCTGGCTCGAAGAAGTAGCTCGTTTTAAATTTTTCAGAAGTGCTCCTTTTCATTTTGCAAATCTCATTCTCATCCGTGAACGGAATTCGGAGAATTCATTACCGAGATTAATTTTGCAACTATACCCAAATATGCCCGTCTTGTTGAAGGTATGGATGAACGCAAAGTATGAGATCTACTTAAGGATCGTTTTACGTGGGAACTAAAAACGTGAAGAACGGATATAGAATATTGGAAGAAAAGAGGAACAGTGATAGAACTATTTAGAACAAATTTTCTCCGTAACCGTAAAGAAAGAATAAGAATATCGCTTCGTTCGATTTTCATCAAAATCTCGTATTTCAGTTCTGTTCTTTTACATCTCTTTTTTTTCTTTTCTCTATCAATCATTATCAATATTCATGTATATATATATCTTTTTTGTTATTTTTTTTATTCTGTTATTATTTGGCTCAAGAAGTTGCTGTGAAAATTGCTCGCTTCTTCAAAATTGCTGTCAAGGTTGGCATACATGATGTCAGTATCGTAAGTTCTTGAAACCTGATGCATCGAGTCACATAAAATACTGAGCCACCGTACGCTCCTCTCGTGATGACGGTTTAAACATACGACGACGAAATCGTTTGGATTCGCATGCTTGGGTATAACTGCTATTTTTTCCAGAGGACTTTCAGACTTTTCAGAATTTTAGGTAACTTAAGTAGCATATGAGGGGTGAACGTACGTAGGTTGCTCCTGAAAGACATTCTGCAAGATAGCGCGCATCTGGGTAGCCAGGGCACTGGGGAACAATCACCAATGCTTAAATTAGTCGATACAATAAGAATTAAACTACGAGGTAGAAACATTCTTCCTGCTTGCCACCGGCGTCACCGCAGTGGTTCCTCTCGTTTCCTCTTCGGACGATCGAACCTCGCAATCGACGAATCGTCCTTTTCCTCGACAAGATCATTCGGCATATGTTCACGCGGGAAAAATGATGATCTTATCTTTGATAAAATTACGCAAACTTTCCATCGTCATAATAGGAACCACCGTGGTAAATTTATTCGCGATTTTTCGTATCAAAATTAAACCATTATCTCCCAGGATCTACTCTAGCAGACTTTCGGAATTAATTGTTAAATAATTCTACGACAATGAAATTATAAAAGAGAGAGATTTTTCTCCTTTAATATTAAATAATCCTTAATTGTAATCATTCGAAATAAAAAATCTATCGAGTTGCTGATACGACTATTATGCTATCCGATGGGAAACTAGAATCTTTCTTTCGCGCCATTTCCAGTGACCTGGCACACTGTCGTATCGTAGCCTAACGTTTCATCGCACTTCCCATCAGCGACGTTCGTTTTATGCGATAAAGAACACAGAAAATCGTGGACTCACCTGCATATGGCACTTTGGCTATAAGCTGGACCCTCCGTTATGCTAAGAGCCTGTCCGACCTGCGTTTGCGTCAAACCCAACAAAAGTCTGCGTTGTTTGAAGGATTTCGCGAAGTCCTTGATATCATCCAAATTAATACCGTCGATTATATTGTTCGTAGCTTCTTTTATGGTTGGTTGATCTGCAATGAAACATGGAGAATTTCTCGATTGAAGTTTGTCATATGTTTCATGATTTTCTATTAATATTTTAGCCATAGTGAAATTGGTACAGATTCTCGGTAGCTTCAATCGAATTATGATGAAGATAGAGCTTTTTTTTGTAGCTTTTATTCTTTTGAGGGAGGAAAACTTTAAAGCTTCTTTGAGGCAAAGGATATCTTCGACACAGTTTGAATCGATTCGTCGGAATGTTTCGAAGCTCCAGCGCGAAGCTGCCTAATGACATCAAGCGGCTTCGTTAAAGCAGCTTGAGCTACACCGATTTCTCTCGTAAATCTGTCACCCCGAATGTATACGCACGCAATAGAGGTGCCCACATGCCCGGCAATCTCGACCAGTTTGCCGGGTTTCTGCGCGGAGCAATAAACTGCAAATCCTTCTTCCGCGGCGCGCTGTTTCTGCGATCATTAATTTCCGATCGAGCTCGAAAGCGCCGCATAGGAACAAAAACACGATGCTACTTGACTTTCTCGAGCTAAATCGCTTCGTTCTCAGAGATTCGCTATTTTTTTTACACCGCCAGACAACGAGGTGAACTTTGACGAAGTGTAAGGAACATTCATCAAAATGTTTTTCTCTTATTGTGTCTTATATCTTCAATTCGGATGAATTTCTGGTTTTGTGGATTTAAATATCTGCGCTTGCATTGCTGACTTCTATTTGGTTTGTTAACGAATTGTATGGGGGCCATGTAACAGTACGTTTTTCGAAAACTGTGTATAGGTCCTTTGTAAAAAATGATAATTAATAGTGTTCACAGTTAGATCTGAAAAGTTAACACTCAATCTACTAATTGTAAGTCGGTCGAATGACCGGTACCAATTGTTCTCTAGAAATTATCTAAATTAGTTAATTAATCGACTTCTTCGCCTCTTCATTTCTCCTTTTCTAAAGTGGTTATTAAGTATATTTAAATTTTAGTAGACGTAACGTCTATTAGTGTTAAGTATATTTTCGACTCCTTAGAGTAAACAGTTTCCAATTTATACTAATCCTTTGTAAAAATAAAATCTTCACTAATTTTTCACAAAGTTTCGCTTTAGTTTAGAATTTAATAACTAAAATAAAAATTAGCCGGTGATTCTCGATATGTCGTATAATTAAACATAATACTAATATTACAGAAATAATATTATAGCCTCGCGTTTCATTAACATTCTCAATGTGATAGATTTTGCAAAATTTGAAAATTTTCTACTCCATTTATCTCATTGCTAGTGTCACTCATCATTGTAGCACAAGGGGTTAGTAAGGCGGTACAAAACACCCGTATACAATGTGTTAAAATTGCATCGAACGAAAATAAGATTGTGCAAATTTTCCAAATAGAATTCAAGGATCCGACGAAGACAGAGGCCAAGAGAGACGAAGATTTATCAAGCAACGTACCAACCGGCACCGGCAATTGAGAATCGTTAGGCTCGATGCGTCCAACGATTATTCCATCGAGCGGGAATGACGAAGTGCCAGTCTAAGCAATGATTGTGAATTATTAAAATTATTGTCTGCAGGCTCGAGGTTACGTTTATCGTCGGAATCTTTATGGCTTCCTAGAAGGCATCGACGAACGATCTAATACACCGTAATGAGCCGAGCATTGTACGATATCCTATTGGGATTATTAAGCGCTCTGCGCTGGGAGCAGCGCCTCCGACATTATTATTTATCGGTATCGACCGATGTACGTTAAATATTAAACCAACGAATATAGAAAGTTCACAAGAAACACAATCCGAGGCATCGAGAAATTAAAATTGCAATATGCATACATCAGTACCTGTAACTAACGTTTTTTCAAGTTTAACCCTTCAGCCTACAACAGCGTGTGACATTCGTGGCGCGGAAAATGGAATAGAAAATTTCGAGATCTTTCAAAAACTGTTGAACTGAAAATATCAGCCGGTCGAGAAATTGTCTCATTATTTCTATATTAGTAATATTAGGGGGGCCGGAAAGTAATGTCGTTTCTACGGATATTTTACTCACATATTTACATGACAAATGGTTTGTTCATAACGAGGGTGATTAATTAAAAACATAAACTTGTTACAAATTTATTTGCTTGGATTTAATGTAAAAAAACATTACTTTCCGGCCCCCTAATATTACATTCAGTTATACGAAATAACGGAAAATAGTGATAACTTTTGATTGCAGGAATTAATTTTGAATTATTGCACGCCCGTCAGAAAAGAAATCGTATACGAAAGGGTTACAAATCGTGAACACAGCGAAATAATTTCTTGTATATCATAATCTACGTAAATTTTAACTGCTACACTCATTTCACGCAGAAACTACATTTTTAGATCAGTTTCAAATCTCTCTCAAAACGAAGATTTTAACTTCCTCCCACTGATTTTAATTAACAATTCAACCCCTCAAATCTATACTCGTTTTACCCCCCGAAGTAACTCCTCCACAACTACCTCCCACTATTAATAACTCAACTTACAATTATTCTCTTCAACGTTAATTCAAACCTATTGTTAATTTATCATCCCCTACATCCAACACACTGTCGTTGATCCAACGTTCCAACCAGCCACGACCCCATAAAAGTGTGTCTCATTAAACGTAACTAAACACTTACTCGGCGAATCATTGAGAAGATCGTCATCCTCCTCTTTTGGACTTTGACTCGTGGGCGAAGTTTTGACACCGGTACCATTAGGGCCATGCGTCGTTGTGATGGTGATTTCTCCGTTGCTAACTGCCAGCCTGTTCAGAGCCGATGCTGCGGATACTATAGACTCGCTCAAAGGCGACAATTGTTCGGGCCCTTCTCTGTGATGCTTCTCCGTCGACTGTGACACGGTAGTAGTAACGGATTAGTAGCTCGCCTAAGAACGACAATGCTCCCTCTTCCACGCCAATTATGCACTTAATAATGAGACCGAGTCTCGGATCAGGACACTTTAGAGTCTAATTAGTGGAAGAAACGCCGCCGGTACGGAATACTTTCTTAACGAGATTCCTTGCTATCGGGGAATTATTCTGCTTGTTCCGCTGATCTTACGACGGTTAAGGCCTTCCACTTTCAGGCAGACCATGGTTTCGACGTGTATCGTTTTCAGAGTTGAGGGTCGTATTGTATTGTCGAGGGATAGGGGGTAAGAGGTGGATCGCGTTATCGGAATTGGATCGATCGGAAGGAATGTTAGGTATTGTAGAACGTAGATTTGGTCATTGTGATTCCTTTTGCGCGTTGTTGAGTAATTGTGACGATGTGAGTGATTGTTTTATGAGGATGATGTTACATTTACAATTCTGTGGTTAATGTGTTTCAATCGGCTAATGTTAAACAAACGTTCAGAACGTGTTAAAACTAATCATATCATGTTCCAAATTATCGGCACAATTAGAAGAAAATATATAGTTTTAAATATTAGTAATACTGGAACTACTAAATCAGTCAAAATGACTGATTGTCAATTTCTTCAAATATTCTTTAACACTAGATTCACGGATATTGATATACCTATTTTTTTAAAGTGAGCCAATTTGAATCATTCGAGAAAATTGACATTTTTTGCAAAGAAAATAGTTCCAAATCAATTGAAATAAAAGATTTATTATTAAAAAATTAACCAACCAATATGTTATATATGTAGTAATCAAATTTTGAATGACTCAAATTGGCTCCGTAAATCTAGTGTTAAGTTCATCGATAACTCTTACAGTAGATATTTCATAAAACACGGGTAACCGAATCGATCATCTTCTCTTCGTTTCTCTTTCTTCGAACTACTTTATTTTATTTATATATATAATTTAATGTATGCACTTCTTTCTGAAAGGCATCATTATTATTTCACAACCGTTCACAGAATCTACTACGGTAAGAATAAGTATCCATAAAACAACAGAACAGCTAATGTTAAATAATTATTACCTTTGCAATTATTGCTGCACTGAATTTCAATTCAAACATCGGTGCAATTTGATTAGATTTCAACACTACAACCACCGTTGTTAAAGCCACTCTACTTCGATAAATTAAATAAGTACTCTGGAAAAATAGGAATTAAGAAATGGAAATGATCAATTCGGTAAGCTGTGTTTTATAAGATAGAAAATCTTCTCTCTAAATATCTTACAAACTTAGAGAATTTCTAGATGAAAAAAATGTGAACAAGTCATTTTGACTTGCTTGGTAGTTATAGTGTTAAAACCCGAGACGAAATTTTCGGTCATTCTTCGTCTTCGAAATCCTCAATGAAGATTTTGAGACTTATCTAAGAATTCCTGGATCGGTAAATACATATAATTTAAAAACAGGTTTAGTCCTCAAAGTTGTAGTTACCCGCCGATTCCGCACTTTGAGGACTAGAACTGGCTTGATTAATGTCAGTTTAGTCCTCAAAACACCCATTGAGAATTTTAAGGTTTCCATTTGAATTAAAGTAATTGTTTAATTGTCGGTTAAGTCCTCAAAAAACTCATTGAGAATTTTGAGAATTAGGTTTAGATTTTAATTATAATATTTTTGAGGATTTTGAGTTTAATATCTCAGTTTAAATAATCAAAAAACTCTTTTTTCATCCTCAAAATCCTCATTGAGACTTTCTGAGAACTATATTCGCATTCAATTGTAGGCGGCAAATTTCTACATCAAAGAAATGAGGACTTTGGAGACTTAAAAATATACTAATATTTCGACTCGGGAACACTCGATAAATTCGGAATACACGAAATAAAGTTATTTTAAAGCAATCACTGGTACATACCGTGTAATGATTCATATGAGAGGCGTGTCTATGTGCATGCTGCTGAGGCGAAGTCGTAAGAAGTGGTTGCTGAGAAGCCTGAACAGCCTGGACCGCCTGAACAGCTTGAGCAGCTTGTGCCTGTGCTGCTTGTGCTTGCGCTGCCTGTGCTTGTACTGCTTGTGCTGCCTGAGCTGCCTGTGCTGCCTGTGCTGCCTGAAGCAATTGCTGAGGCTGCATGGCATTTAGAAGTTGTTGGCTGACCGAACTATTTCCCAGAAGATGCGACAAGGCGGCAGGATTCAATCCTAATCCTGACTCTAAGCTCGCACTGGTCGAAACTGTAACAGGGATCACGATTAATTACGCTCACTCCAAAGTGATTCACTCGAGACGGTATTATTGTACAGAAACGAACGATTCTTCAATCTCAACGTTCAAATACTTAACCCTTTGCACTCGGAACCATCTATGACTATATCTAATAACAACTTGGTGAAACTTTCCTATTTGCTAAAATAAGGTGAACATATGTTTCTTAACCCTCTATGGGCCCCTGTAATTTTCAATTAACGCACAACAGATCTAAACTTCTATTATTCAAAGTCAGATTTTGAACTTTGGCAGATATTATAATTTATCTCGTGAAAATCAGGAGATTGTTTATAACCATCTATGGGACCCTGTAATTTTCAAGGATGGAAAGACATATCGAAGTTTCTATTCCTGAAAGTCAGATTTTGAACTTTGGCAGATATTATAATTTATCTCGTGAAAATTATGAGATTGTTTATAACCATCTGTGGGGCTCTGTAATTTTCAATTAACGCAAGACATATCTAAGCTTCTATTATTCAAAATCAGATTTTGAACTTGGGCTTATATTACAATTTATCTTTATAATTCAACGTTCAAGAAACGGGTTTAAACCATTATTTAAAGTTGTACTTTTATCATTTTTTAATTATGTTATTGTGAAACTGATCTTCAGATACCACAAGAAATTCGGACTATAGAGGGTTAAAATGTTGCAAATAATATCCTCCGTAATCACAAATAAATTCGAAGCTTCCCTTAAAGGGGGCAAGATATGGTAGACTTACGATGTCCCCTCAAGTGTAACATCCGAGTGCAAAGGATTAAACAACAACTGACCGAAGTAAATTATAATGTATCATGTAAAAACATCGGAAATATTTACCGTTGTTAGTCGGCGTGTTGAGAATATTCTGAGCGATCAATTGAAGATTCGACAGTGTCGTGGATACCACTTGCCCGTCGCTGAGTGCCAAGTTTACGATCTGATTATTCGTGACATGGCTCACCGGAATAGTTAAGATGGTCTGCGTGACGATTCCTGAATGAAACAAAACGTATCATTCGTATTAAATCACGGCCAAATATAATACAAAAGTTAACATGAATTTTAACGTTCCAAGGTAAGGGACAAACAGAGAGATAGAGATGGAGTAGAGTTAATAATTTGATCTCTTCTCGGTCTTCCTATGAGCGCGTATCGAATCAATAGATACTTCATTTCCATTATGAACGTAGTCCACGCGTCGTTGATCCAGGATGGGTAGTAAAGTTATCAGAGTCTCATAGAGGGATTATTAGGCAACCCATAGGGCAGGTAACCTCGCAGGCTAGCGTAGTTGGCAAACTATTATCGTCATCTTAATAGTGGGTACAGGTACCGGCACTGGACTGGGCTGCGAGAAGGACGCCTAATCATACTTAGAATAGTTTCGGGATTACCTCCAGCTCCGCTAATCTGATTACCCTGTACACGCGCTTAATATGATTACTGATCATGAGTACGTACCCGTGTTGGTACCCTATAGCTAAGCTAAGCAAATCCCGTATTCCGAACAGCCATAAAAGTTTCACGTTCTGAGGTAAGGTCAACTGACAATCCGATTAACGTCCAGTTTAAACGGTATTTGATGATAATATACCGTGCAACATTTCTTCTCTTTCTATTACGTTCGTGATAATGTATTCTACGTATGAGCTTTTTGCTCGAGACTTTTTAACCGCTGTGAAATAGGCTTTTGTGTAACGCGAATGTATTCTGAAATCTCATTCCTGAATCGTTTAACCTATTATGTATCTTTCTCGTTCTTTCTCTGTTTTCGTCGTTGAACTCCTTTTTCCGTGGAATTCTGCGATGTGATATTAACGAGGAATATATCTTACAGGAAAAATGTTCATGGTTAAACGAAGTAAGCATGAATATAAGGGTGATGGGTCTTTTTTTAACGAGAATTTTTAGCTCGTTGATATTTCATAGATACAATCGAATCGGTAATTGTAGAGAGGTGAAATTTCATTCTCATCGACGATTAAATGAGTTATCGGCAGTAATTTTGGACTGAGCTATTTTGGAAATTCGGTAAATTTGGGAGTAAAAATAGAGATCATCTGTGAATATACCTTTGGAATATCGAGAGTTTATTTATGAGAGGGGTAATGAAACATTCGAGGGAATTTTATTTTTGTCATCGATGATTGGAAAGCGAATGACCTACCAACGAATATAAAGATTTTTTTATTGTTCTTTCTAATTATGAAGGAAACCAATTTTCTATTTGTTTCAAAAATGAATTTGAAATTCATATTACAGTTAGCAATTTTACTGTTTTAAATACGCAAAACGCAAAATTAAATAGCAAGATCTACTTCCACATTAACCCTTTGCCCTAAATGAAACTAATTTCCTTATATATTCTATCATTAGTAGACTGCGGATGTTTATGCAAATTTCGAGTTTCACAAATGCTGGTGAGACAGGAAAACCTATCTAGGAATTTATTGCACTCAATAAATATTACAACAAATACCATACTTTGGATATTTTAAATATATTTTTACATTATGTCCTTTTTGTATATTTTAGCCGTATTTAATTTGTCATAAATGCATAAAAATCCGCAGTCTGATCATTAGCTATTATTTTTTTTAGTGACAGCAATAACTATAAGTTCTGACGAATATTTATGTGTTTTTTCAAAATCATTATGAAATTGGAAAGTCGATATTAAATCGTTAGAAAATAAAATGAAGTAAAAATCTATGTCGAGTATGGCTCGACATAGGACGCCAAAGGATTAAACGTACCGTAGGTCAGTGAAATAAAAATATATAATGTTTTATACTATTAAGTAAAAACTATCTTGTAAGTTGTTCCCCATTTAAGTTGATAGTCTCTTGCATTTCTTTCAGAAAGATATTCTTTCCATTTTATAATCAATCACGGGATTTACTATGATAAGATTAAATATCCATAAAGTACAGTTAGCGTTAAAGAAGATGAATTTTTACAAAATTCTATTTTATAAAAATACTTGATATATAATATATAAAATTACATCTTCGTTCCAACATGTCCTTCCCAAAGTCATCCCCAAACCTCGAATAGAACTCTGCCAAACCCCTTGAAAATTGCTGATCAATCGCGCGTTAGATATTACCAGCACCTCGACTCTTTCTCAACACCTCGAATCTTGTTGGAGCAATCGAGCGTTCGTCAGTTACCATCGATTGAGCCGAAAAGCAGTGCAAACATTATTTGCCACCACGTAACTCGTCATCCTACCACTGGTCCATATCCACGAACTTCAATCCACTTAGGCGGACTCCCAAAGTTTCACCCTCTTTCCCTCCTTCCAACCCTCCTGCCTTCACTTGCTTTCTCTCTCTCCCACCCTCTCCTTCTCTCTCTCTCTCAATTGCCAGAATAGGAACCCAACTTGGTAGAAACGAAGTTAGCGCGAACCGCAATCGATATAATAGCGGCCGAATCCGCGGAGCTGTGATGTCCAGCAAGAGAGTACTAGGGTTAGAGTACGGAGGCGGTCTCGAGGAGGAAGAGTGAGGAACGGGGGAGGTTATTCGTGGGTCTGGAAAGGGGTAGTGAGACGTTAATTATACATTGAAATTAGTTGCAGAGTTTGCCCTCTGCTCGGCGAGGTAGTCCAGGACCACTAAGTATGGACGACGAGCGAGCCTTAGTCCGAGCTGGTCAGAGATAGTCGATATTATATTATATATCGGCACATCTTGATTGTACAACATTATGCGCCGGCATATCGTACAGATTTCACGATGAGTTCACTCGAGCTGATTTATAGTACGAAATTCGATGATATTTAGATGGGATAAGGGTTGGGGTTGGGAGGTCATTGTTGGAGATTTCTTAGTGGGTTATTGATAACCAGCTTTGGTCGAGTCGATGCTGTTTAATTAAATTGGGTTACATAGCACGGAATTATTTTGGATATTATTAGTCAAAATCTCGAGTCGACGGTCTCGAAAGAAACGGGGGCAGTTTGAGGTTTAAAATACTTCGTACTTGTTTTCAAGAATTGAATTAAGATAACAGTATTGTTACTCGCGCAATTTTTTCATGAGGTACTTCGTTCTTTATGCTTTACTTCTATAGTCTGTAGCTATTTTTAATTTCTAATATACAGTCACGTACTCTAAATTGTTCCAATACTGCACAATTAACCCTGTGCCTTACGAGTTCCTTTGTGACAGAACGTGCAATAACTCAGAATTAATCGTTGAAATAATAATCTATCACTGATTTCCGATATATCGATATAAGTTAATGTAGTATGAATAACATAGAATTAATTTCAACTTCTCCTGACCTACTGACATTTTCAATTTAACAGTTTTTGGGAAACTTAAAAATTTAGTGCGTAACGTATGCTACAGGTCATTGTAAAGCAAGGGGTTAAAATTCGCCATTTAACCCTTATTGGTCGCTAGTTTTTTATACATGAATCTCCACTAGGTTGCAATTTATATATTTTGTGAAGGAACATTATAAATTATTGATTTTGAAATGATTAATTGAAAGTTTTTAATGCATGATACTTTTTTTAAACAATCTCCAACGTGAAGGAATATTTTCTTGCACGTTTCACACAAGTATACTGGTGCCGCCAAAGTATTGTCACGTGAGAGGTGACTTACGATCGTTAAGGGTTAAAAATTGAAATTCATGGAATAAAGCTTAACAATAGTATACAAATTTTTTTAGGATGTAATTGGACGGGGTACATTTTCCGAATTGAAATTATACAAAGATACAAAGGAACCAGCACTTACCCTGTGAAGTAGGAATGAAAAGCTGTGCTCCTTGAATGCCCTGAACCAATTGCCCGGACGTTAAGATGAATTGAGGCATCATAATCGGTTGTGGCTGTGATAATAGCTGATTTAATGTCATCATTGGCGCTGAACTAGGTGGTAAGAGATGAGGTGCCGCTGTCGGACTCGATGCTGTAGGTACTGTTCCACCTGAACATTAAAAATTCACAAATTCCCCATCGAATCTTAATGCCAAAAGTGTAATGTCAGAACTGTCATCTCAACGGCAAATCCTTACGATCATACAGTTCTAGTTGCTCTATTTTCGTCGTTATGGAACAAGCTAATTTTACTTTTTAATTCATTCATACGTTTTTAAAATAAAGCACCATTAAAACCTAGATATCAATCACACCGACGGGAATAGAAAGATTTAGTGATTCTCGTTGAGTAGAAAGTTAGATCTCTTATTAAATTTCTAGATATTCGTAATGGAGAGATTAAACGTAGATTTTTAATTATAAAATCGTACCGGATGAACTGACAGTGAGATTCAGTGGCGTGTTGATGAGCTGGTTGTTAGTGAGACCCGTTGTCATCCCTTGGAGACCGGCAGCTAGTGATGCAACTTGCGGTAAGTTTTGAAGACTCGCCAGATTTTGGAAACTCTGAAGCGTTATCATTTCAGCCACTGAAAGTATAATTACGTGTAAAAACAGAAGAAAGATATTGTATCGTTCTTTTAAACAGATACTAATACGTTTTATTCTCTAGAATATTTCGCGAATATCGGGGATCGCTGATAATCCGTATTAATACTATTAAACATATAAAAGCAGCATTTTAAATAATACATCGTATTCATTTAAGTGACGTTAAGTCGTTTCGTACGTCCGTTATGAGATAACTGGAAATATACGATAAATAGAAAAATATAATTCCCACAAGTCACAATTATAGAATAAAATCGAGAACGCTTTATAAATCTACCTCGTTGGATCGACGATGCGTCCTTTTCCTCGCGGATATGAAACAGTTTTAAGCACCATCACGATTCTCTATATCGTGAAAATCACTTTATTCATTTATCCTCGTTAAGTAATATTTAAAATCCTTTTAACTTACTTGTCCCATTCAAATGAGCCTGTGCCATAATAGCTCGTTTGAACTGATGTATATTCTCTGGTGATGGACTACGACGTTTCTTCTGGGAATTCTTCATGTCATCCATCATCACCCGATGCTCATGGATAGTACTACCGGTCGTGGCCGCAGCTTCCGGACTGCCGGTGCTACTCCTGTCGCTTTCCTGTAACAAGGACATGTTCGAATCATAAGCCAGATGTGAAATACGTGTAACATGAACTGACAGAAGTTCGAAGTTACCGTACGCGTCGAGTTTCTCGTATCTCCTTAGCTATTTCGGTTACTCAGTGAACGGATAACAAACAGTAAGAACAAGTTGGACGATGTGATGTAGTTATTCGTAAATGGAAGCATTTCATTGAATTTCTTGGAGGTGGAAAATTTTATAAAAACTGTGGCAATGTGTCGCGAGATTTAAGAATTTAGTTCACTTGGATTTTACGAGGAAAGGGGTAAATGTTGAATTTGGGTTAGATAAGATTAAAATGTTGATAAAATTCATGGAATATTGTAATTTTGAAATGGAAGCATTTCATAGAATTTCTTGGAGTTGGAAAGTTTAATAAAGATTGTAGCAATGTGTCGCGAGAATTAAGAATTTAGTTAACTTGGATTTTACGAGGAAAGGGGTAAATGTCGAATTTGTGTTAGTTGAGATTAAAATGTTGAGAAAATTTATGGAATATGGTGATTTATAAATGGAACCATTTCATCGAATTTTTTGCAGTTGGAAAAGTTTATGAAGATTGTAGCAATGTGTCGCGAGGTTTAAGAATTTAGTTAATGTGGATTAAACGAGGAAAGGGGTAAATGTCGAATCTGAGTTAGTTGAGATTAAAATGTTGAGAAAATTTATGGAATATAGTGATTTGTAAATGGAACCATTTCATCGAATTTTTTGGAGTTGGAAAGTTTTATAAAGATTGTAGCAATGTGTCGCGAGATTTAAGAATTTATTGATTTATGATTTGTTAATTTTGTGTTATTTCACACGAAGTTTACAATGTCGATAAAATGGAATATAGTTATTTGTAAATGGAAGCATTTCATAGATTTTTTTGGAGTTAGAAAAATTTGTAAAAATTTTAGCAGCGTGTCGCGAAATTTGAGAATTTAGTTAACTTGGATTTCACGAGGAAAGGGGTGAACTTTAAATTTCTGTTTCTTGACATGAGGATACGATATTGATATTTATGGAATGTAGTAATTTTTAAATGTAAGCAATTTATAGAATTTCTTGGAGTTGGAAAATGGTATGCAAATTTTATTAATTCGTTCTTCAGTTTAAAAAATTGCTTAATTTTGATTTTATGGAAAAAGAGGCGAGTATTGAATTTTTGGTAGAATACCTTAACGTGGGAATATAATATTGATAAAATTTATGAGTAGGAAGTACTTGCTAGCATCGTAGCTAATGCTTGTTTGATACCACGTCCGATTATTTTACGAAGGTCAGATAACTTCCGTCGAAAGTTCCGACTTTCTACCTGTTTAAGGACTCGACAAACACAACTTCCGAACAGAACTTATCCCAAGAGCGTTTGATAAACGTTCCAACTTTGAGTGACACTCGACAAGTTCCGAAATGCATCCTACTTTTAAAATTGGAATTCTCCATTAATATATGGAAATTATAATTAATATTCACCTGGAACATTTTATTTGAACTACACTTTCGCATTTGCTGTTTCCAAAGATATTCAGAGCTCTGAAGTTAAACGAGAGAACACTTCCGCGAGAATATCAGCATTTCGAAAACAGCAATTATATCAAATAGTGAATCAACTTAAAAAATCATGAGTATCTAAAGAACATTTTCTAGTTTTTCGAAACGCAAACTGCAACATTTAAAGCTTCGACTTGAGGTCGTTGACACAAGAAAATAATCCCAACTTATAATAACGGATTTAAATGAAACTTCGTAGATTTGTAGAATGATCCAACCACTCTTAAAACTATGCCCAACCAACACTAATTTATTTTTTTTTACATGCACCTGAATTAAATCAAACTCTTCAAGTACATGGATACTAATATACACAATTCTTTCGGGCTTGGTTTAAGCTAGGTACCTGTCCCATATGTATCTATTTATTATTATTTATGACGTTTCATCGTATTTACTGGGAGAGTGTAATTATTCATTTATATATCTAAAATTCTTTGTAAACCCTAGAAGGGAGGGAAAATCGGGAATTGGGTGTCTAATACAAGATTTCCCCATGTGAAAAAAAGATATGTGAACCATTCCCTCAGGGGCCTGTCCAGCTTGCTGGCAGGTACGGGTCTAGCGCACCCGGGGGTACCTGAGCTATTCTTCGTCAACCTCAAGAAGTCTCCTGAGCGGCGGAGCATCTCGCTAAAGACCGCCTACTCGCACCGTTTTTTTTATTTAATCCACCCTGCTCAGCCTCCTGAAGGAGGCACTTGACAAAGTCGTAACATTGAAATATCTTTATTAAATTATCTTGACGCCTGGCGAACAGATACTGCCGAAACAGGCCTACCTCCGAGGAGACTTCTTGAGGTTGTCGCATTATACAAGTAAGGGAGCCTTTGGCTCTTGAATATAGCGAAAAAATAGACCTGGAGAAAGCCGAGTTCCTAAATGATAGGATGGCGAATTCCTGAAGGGATTTGATACTTCCCTGGAGATGCCTATTTAGCCGTGACTGGACAGGTACTCTCGAGGAAGGGGAGAACAGTCGGAGCAGGAAACTTTAGAGAGATTTGACACTCTTGCGCCGTACCCATGACTCGAAACCATAGACCGGGTAGGGTTCAGACTCTACTTTCTTTTGTGTCTCATTGCATACCCTTAAAGGACGATTGAACAGGAATTATGCATAACTTTATTCTTGTATTGGATCATTTTAAATACTCACATAGTTTCATTCAAATCCCTCATTCCCATTTGGGATCCTTTCCATGTCAAACATAATTGATCACATAAAAAATTTCTATCGTGTAACGAAAACACTAAATATCTAAAACTTCAACCATTTCCTACCATTTAAGCCCACACAGAAAAAGCGTTCTCTATTTCCCAAACTTTCAAAGACACTTCAATCGCCGACAGTTATTACCGTACTTTGTATACTCCAGAAAAAGTCTACGCTTCACATGAAAATTGTGACTGAGAACGGCTTTGACCAACGTTCGATGCATCGGTTCCTTTTTTTTCCCTTTTTCGTTCTCCATTAAATCTGCAGCTGCGCTCGGTATAGAGCAGCGTTTCGGTACACTGATCAGGTATTTTAAGCGATTCCATTGGTCCCGTTGGTTATTTGGAGCATCGCGCTCGCGGTGACATGCTTTTCTACCCATTAAAAATAAAGGGGTACAAGTCACCTTCTTTTTTTTTCCACTCTCTCTTCTATTTCCTCCTGATCGTCCCGTGGAATCAATCGAACCACCGCGGCAAAGGTTTTAGTGCAGTCGTCGCAATCATTTTCGCCAAAATGCTCAATTATACGCGCGTGGTTCGTTAACGTGGCCCGCGCTTTTTATTGCGGCGGCACGTTTAACGTTGAAAATTGATTAATAATCATTCACGGTCCAACTGGCCGACGTTAAAATCGAAATAACGGTAGACACCGGAAAAAAAGGAACAATGAAACCGCGCGCGACGAATCGCATTCGTCGAATAGAAAAATCACCGGGGGAATGCATGCACAGAATCGCGAAACTCCTCGTCTCTCTCTTCATGGCTAATAACCCTCCGGCTTCTCGATCGAACTACGGGGTAATCACATTCGTCGTGTATATATCGTGTCCTTTGTGCCGTGGATACTTTTACAAAACGCGGCTCGTTAACAAATTCCGTGCGCCATAATATCATCGTATACGACGATGGGGATTGTCGGATAGAAGGGGACAGAGTAAAATGCGATTTTAAACATAAATGTCAGTGGTTATCGAAAAACTGTGACATTCTAGTTACGGCATATACAGACAATGGGACAGAGGAATAAATGGATACATGAGTTGAATAATGTTTAACATAATGGAGAACATGAGAAATTTGTGAACGAGCCTGGTTTCGACGATGAATCCCTAGGAATTCTATGATCTGCAATGTCATCGGGGGATGGAAATCATTTTGGGTTTAATGATGTACATGAAATGTAAAAAGAAAGCTATGATATTACGTTAATCTTGCAACGAATCCGCATAATTGAACGGGAGTATAAATACTCGTTTGTTAATATTGAATATGAGCTGTAAGAAAATTCGAAATTAATTTACCATGTGAATTATACAAGGTTTCAATCCGTGAAATTATCTCTGACGATTATAATATTCGATAGTATGTAAGAAATGTTGGAAGTAATTATCCCACGAATTTCTACAGTATTATAAGACTTAATGAGAGAATTCTTACGGGTTATCTCTGGAAGGACATACCAATGATAAACCATTTGAAATTTAAACGAGAAATGAATCAGATTGCAATAATCGCAATTATTATTTTTTCTCTTTCTTCCATTCATTCTCGTACTTACGTATGTGTACGTAAGAAATACGTAAACTAATGAGAGCGCTTGTGAAAAAACATATATTAATCATTCGTTCCCTATCTCCGCACTTTCGTGCCGCGCGATATATAATTCATGCATATTTACGGGATGCCGGAGGAATAATTAACGAACGCCAGCGCATTAAGGTACGCCGTATATATACGTACGTACACATACAGTTGGGTTCTTAGAAGACAATCTAAATTATAATAAATCGATGGAGTACGTACGGCTCGCGATGCTTTACCGCCACGAGTGTGTATATATCGATGGTGCCGGTGTACGGAGTAATGTTACCGGCACGGCCTCTTTGCATAATGGCATGGAAATATGCCGGAACGTGTATCGCCATAGTTGGATACAGATTAAGCGTTTTAGAGCTTCGACACCCGGGTAATTTGGGAAAAAGGTTCCCCCAGGTGACTCGATCCATGAATAACTGTTGGGAAAGCTTTCGATACTAAGTGGGACGATTGTAAATGTTATTTCTTATATTATCCTTTCCTCGGTCATTTCTAATTTACTTAAAAGAGTTGAAAGTAATCATTCAATGGTTATTGAAGAACTTTAACTCATTCATTGCCACGAAAAGTAAGGAAATATCACCTTGCGAGTTGAAATTTAAGAAGATGGCAGAAAGTTTTTGGAACATTTTTGTTTCAAAATTACTATGCACGATTGACCCTTATTCCTAATTGACTAGTTAGAAGTTATAGTGCGACCACGAGATACAATGTAGTTGGCAGTGAATGGGTTAATTCTGCTGTTCTGCTCGGGTCTACATGACCCGAAATGGAGATTATTCGAACAGATACCATGTTTCTAATTATTAGTTTTTGATATTCAATATAATTAACATTTACATCTATCTGTTTGTGTATTTTATGGTTGTTAGAATTTAAATTTTCGTTCGCCGGGACACTATGCCTGGAAGGAATACAAATATGAGATATAAATGAGCACAAGAGCAGGGTTAATGTAAAGATTTCAAGTTAAAAACAGTATAAATTATTGCGTGAAAAAATGGCTTCCTTCAAAGCAAACCTAAGTTACGATTTATCGGAAAAAAATTCCCTTCCTAAATGCCCAGCTTTCAACGTCCAAAAAAAAAAAGAATGAAAGAAGGAAATTGCAGTTGCGTATTTTTGCAAGCGTACATGGTAGAAAGAGGTATAGGAATCCCAGAAAGGTGCGAGTTATCAAATGATTCCAACGCGCACTCCCCATTTTTATACATAAAAAAGAGAATATCCCCTTTCCGCGGCTTGTAATTTCGAATTTTCGTCAAAGTCGTACAATGGACCGGGCGAGCCGCCGTTGGTCCGGGCATTTCACTGCATAAAAAATAGATAAAGCCCGGTCGATAGGTAACGAACGAAAATAGGAGGCGCAGGAGCCACGGCGGTAGTTCAATTTTTTTTCCACGCAAATTCGTAAACGGCTATACCGACGGTATGGCCACCCCCGTCGACCCCCGTCCACCCTGGCACCCCCCTGGCACTACCCATCCGCCCCCATATTAAATGGACGAGGCGAGGGGGATTAGTTGAATACACAGGCCCGGCCATTTTGCTTGTAAAAGTGCGCCCGATATATATAGTAAGCCGTAGAAACGTATGTTTACGGGCTTTCGGCATTTCGCATAAATTAATCAGCACAGCTCGACTGCCCCCGTGTGTACAAATACCATGGAACTGTTCTCCACGGATGGCAGAGTTGTGCCGTTTGTCGCTTTTCTTCCGGCAAGGTGAATATTTTTTTTTCCCTCTACTTCAACCCTCGGCGGTTTCTACTTCGTGAAGGAAAAAGAGATTTTTATTATTATGGAAGGTAGTTCGTAAATGAATACAACGAAAAGACTGCTTTTAAGATCGAAGTATATTCGAGGAAGACGATAAGGAGGGTTATTCCGTGAGAAGTACAATTATAGAAACGCTGACCTAAATGCTCTCTTACCACAAATATTCTTACTCGTGGTAAATTTGTGCTAAGTCTTCATTCAGTTAACCTGTTTAATAATAGATCATCGGTAAAATGAAGGAAATAATCTCCAAATTTAAGAATCTTCAAGTACCCTGAAACGATTGTCATCTTCGTCCTGAATTAACTCTTAGTATTCTTCTCTAATAGACTCAACGTACAATCTTCCATCAAAATCATCCCCTAAAAAATCTCAAACTCAAATCACCTTTTTCTCCTGAGAATGCAATCGGTGTAACCAAAAGGGGGTGGTTGAGCTGCCGCTCGACAGTGGCGGCAAGGAAATAATAACGCTTTAAATTTCGCGGGAAGGATCGTGTCTTCGTGCAGTAAAAAATCATTAGTACCCCTCACGAGTCATCTCGCTAATGCGAAAAATCGTGCTATCTTCGTCCCGACTTGACTCTTATCATTCATCTCTAACAGACTCAACGTACAACCAATCAAAATAATCTCCAAAAAAACCTCAAACTTGACTAAATCCTTACGAACAAACTCAAATCACCCTTTCCTCCCGAGAATGCAATCGGTGTAACCAAAAAGGGGGGTAGTCGAGCTGCCGCTCGACAATGGCGGCAACGAAATAATAACGCTTTAAATTTCGCGGGAAGGATCGTTCGTTCGTGCAGTAAAAAATCGTTAGCCCGTGCCAGCCCTCACGGGCCATCTCGCTAATGCGAAAAACCGTGCTGCATGCAGCGTTCTCCGGTCGAGAGACCGAATCGAAGCGCAATGGAGGGGTTGGGGGTGGGTTTGAGGGGGAGGCAACGATGTACTAGGACGAAAGGGGGTGGTGTGCGAAAAAAAAGCTCAGAGAAAGGGTCGACGGGGAGGGAGGGACGGGGGTTACAGGGTATAGGAGGGGTGGAAAGAGGGAGGAGTAGGATACACGGTCGTTGGAAATGCAACAATAAACATTACTTATCGGCACGGGGGCCTTTAACAATGCGGATACGACGAGAAGCGGCTCGCGCAGGCAAAAGCGCAAGTTTTTTGCAATAAAGTCATTTCGAGGCGTTTGAGTTATGGGTAATTCCTGTGGAACGTGCGCGGGCGCTCGGTCGGTCGGTTTCGCGCGCGCGCTACTGTACGAGCGAGCGAGTAAGCACGAGCAACGCCGTGGCGCGTTGGTGCGGGTCCATTGATTAGTATTAATGACTTAGCTGCACTCATTTCGCCCGAATAAAAGTAATTGGATTTGGCTTCGACCCCGCGGACCGCGCCAGCGGTGCCTGGCGTCGGTGGCGTCGGCGGTGGCGTCGGCGGCGGCGGCAGCAACGAAAACCGTTGCCGGCGTGTAAAAATACATTAATATCTGTTTGGCTTAATAAACGATAGCCGTGCTGACTTCAGACTAATGGCCGTATTCCGGAATCGGTAATACGCATTTTTATGTTTCTTTCTATATCGCGGGGCCGTTATACCCGACCGGTTTTCACCTAGCTGTACACCCGTTTCTGTATTTTTGATGCGATTTTTCTTTCAGTTGTAAGTTCAATGCATTTTTTCCTCATTTTCTTGATCTCTTTCTTCTATGTCTTCTTTGACTTTTGTTTCTCTGGGTTTTCCTTTTTTTTTCATTGAGAATTTCTGGATTGAATATTCTAATAAGAATTTTCATTGTGATAGGTGAAATTGGAGAACGCGGAAGATAAATATTTGATGGCGCTTCAGTTTTGGAGTATATTTACTTTATATTTATACGAATGTATTTATAGCAGGGTGAAGAGGGATGTTTTATAGCGTGGGCGAAAATGAATCTGAGTTAATGATGAGAAAATTTCGAGCACCGGTTCCATGGTTAGTAGATCTCTCTTTCTCGACAGACATGTTAAGAATTTTACTCAAGATTCTTTTAATCCTTTGCGAACAGAGACTCTTTTGAATATTAAAAAAGAATCATTTATTTGGTGATAGAAAACGACTTTTTTATTGGAAACTCAGTCTCTTTGTATATAGAAGTTATGAACTACTATTTATGTAATAATATTTTAACGGCTATATTTCCATATTTCAACTTTGACAAACTATAATCATATTTTTTCTCGGACCGCATATATGCGTCCGTCATCCTCAAAGGGTTGGTTAAAATCAACATTTATAAAGTTACCACAATTAATAATCACAATATAAAGTTAATATTCACAAAACCAGAACTAAATTATAACCCAAGAAATAAATGTCATCCAAACCAATTCTCTGCGAATATCCCTACATTATAATTTACCAAAAGTTATCAACGCAAGAACAGTAACTTCTTCCACTACAATATAAATCTCTCGCAAAACCATAAACAAGCATGCACAACTGCCTACAATGATATACCATAGAAGGAAAAAAAGAAAAAGTACAGTTAACAAGTTCCTATCGCCTGGTAACAGACCCACCAATACACTTTTAACTCACTGTACCCCATCACCGAGTACTCCATTGATCGGGATTAAGGATTATCCGTAGCCATCCAGAGTGCAGAGCGGTGCGAGGAAACGATGAATTTCCTCGACGACCACGGGTATCCTAACGGGGACGTGCTCCACGGGGGTTGCAATTATCACGTGGTCATTGCGAACCGTTGTTATCGGGAGAAGGGAGCAGCAGGGTGGAGGACGAAGACACAGAACGAGAGACAGGGAGGAATAGAAAGAGAAGGACAAGTGAGAGAGCAAGGGACAAAGAGAGACAGAGAACCGAGCGACCCCTCGGCACAGGCCGCTTTGTCTGTAAGTGTAATTAGTCCAGGGTGGGGTTTCTAGAGAGAGGGAGAGACACGGAGAGGTGAAGGGGGGCGAAGGAGGAAGAGGGTGGTTCATCCTGGCCTCCCTTGCCGCGCCACCGTGCCCCACCACCGCCTTATTTATATGCAAATGAGCTTCATTTCGCGATATTAATGTTCCACCCGAGTCGGCCTGCCCTGGCGCGAAAGGGTGCAGAGGATACGCGGAAAAGGGTTCGTCCTGGTCCGTATATGTTTACGACCATTCTGTTCGTCGGCGCGACGCGCGATTTGTTCCGTTGGAAATTACGCTGGCGATGCTCGAAAGTTTAGATTTTCGGGATGCGCCATGGGAATTGGAAGAAGAGAACGAGAACTATGGAAAACTCGAGTACTAGTTTGATTGGGTGAAATTAAAGAGAATCGACGGCCTCTGACGAAGGGTTGGACGTGAATGTACCAATGTGCAGGGTGAAACTTGTTGGAAGAGTAACAAAATTTATGTTTTATGCAAAAATTCTCCGGGAGGTGATTGCAGGTTGCACCCTGAGGTGGATGAACAAACGACCTATAGAGTGATCAAAATACATATAATCTTTTAAAAATAATAATTAAAAACTGCCAATTAGGTAATTATAATCGGAATTTTCTTCGATATTAATGAACTATTTGAAATAACAGGAAGACTGTTGTTAATCCAAGTAATTTCTCCTTTGCAATTTTAATGACTGTTGCGTTCTATCGAGAAAATCCGATCGAAGTGTAGTAAGAGCTCAGTTCGAAGACGCTTAACATCAAATTCCCATCTTAGAGTCGCAAATTTTGAACATGACGGCAATAGACCCGCAGCCTTTACTTGACACATAGGTAGTACAGATAATGACCGATTTATCGTAACGAGTACAGCATGGCAGCGGGTAGACAGACCCCCATCAAGGCCCCACTGGGGTAAATTAACAACAGACAAGCCACTTGAAACATTACCGAGGCTTCCTAGCGAAGCAAGTCGAGGGTGGGCTGCTGTTACCTTACTCAACATAAATTAGGGCCGATAGAAAGGGTAGATTGCAGAATGTTGAGTGTATAACGACCGGAGCTCTGTCGGTGGCTCGTGTCTCGAGCATCCGCGAGTCGCGTCTTACTCTTGCGGTACACGCAAACCCGAAAAATCTACCTTTTGCCCCGTTACAATCCATTTTTACATCCCCTAGATTGATACGTTCATTTAGGAACATTTTAACGTCACTAATTTGTAGAGAAATGTTTCAAAATGTTGAAGACAATTGATTTTTATTTCAAGAAAAACATTAACCCTTTTACTATGACTATGGTTCCTCTGCAAAATACCACTGACATTCTACGGACGAATATAGTTGCTCGTCATAAAATTCCACTGACATACGGCTATAGTCAATTGCTATATAATAATTATTATTGTTACGAATTATAGTAACGAAAATGTCTCCCCTATATTTCATATCGATTACGAGAATGATAAAAACGAATTGCAAATGTTTATATATTGATTTAATATTGAGAATAGAGTTGTCTTTGAACAAGAAGTTTGGATGCGTTAAAATAGAGACATTATTTTATAATATTTGAGTTGTTTAATTATGAAGCGCCGTTACATTATATTATTATAATAATAATTGGAGTTATTGTGCATTGATTTTCTAGAGCATTAGGAAGAATTATCTTCTTTTCTATAAATACTGTCAAAGTAGCTCTGTTACCGCGTATTATCTGCTACCGCGCCGGAAAAGACACAGCAGAAGGGTTAAGTAATTTAAGGGTTCAATTCTAAAGCAAAGTTCATTGATAATTAAGAAATTTCTCTGTTGGAATTAATTTTGTTACATCGATAAATAGTAGTCTATGAATAATAAAAAAAATAAAGCAGATCAAGTTGGAAAGAAATTATTTAAACGTCTAATTGTCCCGCGCGAAAGTCGTCGTGGTGAATAACGTTACGAGAAGCTCATGCACCGAAAGGGAGAGGCATCGTTACCCGTAACGACTCCGTAGGTAACGTTTTCCCGAGTCCCTTCGAAAAGCTTAATTACGGCGAGTCAGCGAAATAATTCGAAATAGGAGTAAACGTTTGTGTCGGCGGTATTTGCATTTAATGGATATTAAAATGAATGACCATCGCTCATTACGAATGCCGCGGGGCGCCCGTGGTAAAATCGTGGGTAATGAAGTCGCGAGGCGAATCTTACTTGTAAATGGATCCTTCATTATATCCAGATATCGTTTTCTCAGAAATGCGTTCTAACGACTATTCGGACACGCCGTTAAAGAAATTATAAGAATCCCTCCGCGATAATGTACGGCTCCCCGGCTACCCTCTAATTACATTGTTCGCAATAGGACTTGGAAGTCTCGTTAGAGGTATCAAAACGAAATCGCTTCGACTCTCTTGACATCAATTCCCTCTTACCCGAGCTTCGAATAATATCGGCGACTCGCTGTATCTTTTATGTTAATAGTTCGAAAGTTATGAATTTTTACTTACATAATTTAACAATTCACCGTACAGATAATTCATGGATACTTATACTTAACATAGAATATCTTTCGAGCGATTATAAAATAACAATAATATTTTTTTGAAACAAATGTAGAAAAGTTGTCACATTAATATAGGCAACAATGTACAAACCAGTCTTTACTTACATGTATAAGAAATAATATATTCATATCACTGAACCGGTCATTTGACCACTTACTTTATGGTTTATGTTAACACTAGAACGACCGACGTTAAATTTATAACATTTAAATATGTTAAGTAAGAACTTTGGAAGAGGAGGAATCAAGGGGTGGAAAATATGATCGGTTTGGTAATCTATGTTTTATAAGATCAACTTAGAATTTCTAGTCTAGGACTCTCCTGTAAATTTAGGGAATTTTTGGAAAAAATGGGAACTAGTCATTTAGACTTGCTTAGTCGTTCTAGTGTTAAATATCAAATTTTGTGTAAACAGATCTGTCGGTAGAATCTTTAGCTACGAATATCCAATCGTTATTTCCCCTCTTTGACATAGAATTTCGAAATTACAAGCTTTCTATTTAACTTCATTATGTGGGAGTAATTCAAGGCAAAGATTAAAGCTGTACACTTGCTGCACACGTAAATATCAGTTGCTCCTCAACCCTTCAGTTTAACCGACTTATCAAATCATCGACCATTGAAATCCAAAATCAACCCTCAGCACACCCCCGCAACTTGCTACTCAATGTTTCAAAAGCTAACCTAAGAAGACGATCGACTTCATTCCGATTATTTTTCTCACTAAACATCTTAATCCACTCTAGCCATAAACATCGTAGAGGTAACGTAAATCTATTCGTACGGTCGTTGTTTAGGTTGGTCTTTGCTCGAAGAGAGGGGTGCTTGGTTAAAGGAGAAAGAGCGCGGAGGGTGAGGAGGCCGCTTCGGGCAGGGTGGAAGACGGGGGTTGGGCGAGAGAATCGGAGGTGGGTCGACCGATGTATGAATATACATGACCTTACCACCAACCCTTACACCGCAACGGGGCTCTGCTTACATTATTGTATATCTAATTCCGTGGATGGTTCTCAAAATTTGCCGTTTGCAACGAGGAACCACCATCCCAGCGACGTCGTAAGTCTCGACGACGTGGACCACTGAGAATCACTGCAGGCTCACGACATTATGCAGGCAGTCTACATATTATACATTCGGACTGGGATTCAATTAAGTTTGGTTAGACCACCCTCACCTCCTTTCTCTGTCTCTCTTTGCCGCCCATCTACCACCCTCTCAACTCGGTGTTTCCCTCTTCTGCTTCCTTTCTCTCTTCCTGTCTTTCTACCCTTTCTGTGCCTCCGTTTCGTGCTACGTCGAGGTGTTCTAAATCGTGTCCTGTTGGGACAATCCGGATTTTTGGTCGTTCAGAGTTGGATGGACGATTGGGGTGGTTTCGAAGAAAATTGTAACTAATTTGCTTTAAGATGGAGCATGGTCTTTTACTTTGGTGATCGGATCACCGTCACCTCCTTTTTGTCTCTCTCTTTTTGTGGCTCATTTACCACTCTTTCATTACCCTCTACTTGCTGTTTCATTTCTTTCTGTCTTCCACCCCTTCTGTGCCTCCGTTTCATGTTACGTCGAGGTGTTCCAAATCGTGTCCTGTTGGGCCAATCCGGATTTTTGGTCGGTCAGAGTTGGATGGACGTGTTATACGATTGGGGTGGTTTCGGAGAAAATTGTAACTAATTTGCTTTAAGATGGAGAATGATCTTTGACTTTGGTGATTGGATTACCGTCACCACTTTTTTCTCTCTCTCTCTTTGTCGCCAAATTACCACTCCTTCTACTCGTTGTGTCATTTATTTCTGTCTTTCTATCCCTTCTATGTCTCCGTTTCGTGTTGCATCGAAATGTTTTACATCGTTTCCTGTTGGGACGATCTGGATTTCTGATCTTTCCTAGTTGTACTGTCGATTGTCGTTCGCGTGAAAGTTGAAGATAATTTACTGTGAGATTGAGAATGATCTATGATTTTGGAGAGGGTGAATTTGAGTGAAGTTTGAAGGAAAATTGTTTTTAGAAAATAATTCAAAGATGTTCGTGAATTACAGGGGAAAATTGGATGGCTATTAATGTTTATCGGGCATGGAAAAAGTATTCTTGGGCATATGTTCAAATATAGCTAAGGGTAACGGAGGATTCGAGGAACACTCGACAGTAGCTGATATAATAATCGTCGAACAGCTGGTTCGGCTCGATGTCACGGTCGCCATAGATCCCTATAACATCGCCGAGCGTGTTTGACATTTGGCGAACGGAACGAGCCGCAGCAATAGGGTTAATTGAAGTACGTCAAGTATAACCTCGCATTGGGAATATTTGGACGAGTCGATCGACGATGCACTGCTCGTGGATGTTGCGTCGTTGGATGTAAAATTGACTCGTGATATGATACTTGGTTATTGTCAGATTATTCAATAGTATAGAAACAATATGCGACGAAATTATATTGTCAGCAATAACGACAAATTCCGTCGTCATCACCTACGAAGAATTTTAACAATTGTTAACAGAAATTCTCATCAGTATCTTACAAATTATTTTCACCAAGAGGTCAAAAAAGAAATTTTGCCCTCCTGAAGAAGGAAATTGTTATATTTCTAAACATGTTAAACAAATTAGCCACAGATACGACGACAATCCGGAAGCCATGACCTCGAGCAACAAAGACCTCGAGAACAAAAACTACCTACTACACAATACCTACTAATGTTTTATACTTTAATTCATTAAATAAATACTTTAGAAAACAAGGAATCGAAATACGGAGAAGATGATTAATTCAGTAATTCGCATTTTATACAATGGACGCACATCTACTCTACGGCTTTCCTATAAACATGAAAAGATTGTAGAAAAAATAAGAAATAAGTCATTTTGACCACCCTGGTACTTTTAGTGTTAAGAAGCCACTTAATTGTCTTCAAAATAACACATCAAGCATCCTCCTTAGTGAAAATCTGAAAGCAACTAAGAAACTACCCCAAGAAATCTCCCCAAATCTTCAAGTAATCCCAAAATCCCAACTAAAAGTACACTCACAATCCACAAACCCTTACACCCAAAGGAATTTCCCCGTCAACTTCATCGATATATTCTCCCCCGAAAAAAATCCATGCCACTCGCATCGATGCAACCCTTCCTGTCGTTTACTCACGCGGTACAGCTGGATAGGTAATTAGTGAGGGCCACGTGGTGCAGCCACGATATAAACGCGCGTGACGTGCCAGTATTGGTATGATGCGTGAGTGCGTGTATCCAGGAAGGGTGGCGATAGACGATGAGACTCGAAGGGTTCACGGAAAGAGGAGAGAGATTGCACATAAGGTCGTGGTGGGATGAAGAAGAAGAGAAAAGAGAAACAAGAGGGAAGATTCAACGTTAGGGAAACAGAGGGCAGAGAGTATATAGCAGACTGCAGAGGGACGTTGCAATAATGACAGAAAATTGCGCGCTTCCAGGTACCGCGGCGCAGTGCCGCGACACTTAATTCAATTCAATTGTGATACAGTTCAATAATTCGATTAATTAAAAATATCCCAGGGTCGCTCACTCGCTCTCTCCGTCTCGTCGTACGTAGCCGAGATTGATACACTACCCGTTCCACCAATCAACCCTGGCCCGTGGCTGCCGTTTTTCGTTAGCCCGAGAGGGAAAAAAAGTTTATACTGAACTTACAAGAACGATGGAGGATTGAGAACCCCTGATAACTAAGAGGTACGGCGCACATCGATGGGGGGCTAATAGCTGATAGCTGAAACGTACCACTCGATGTTCCCGCATCATCTGTGATTACTTGATTATGAGTATCGAGTGAACGATGTTTTCTGGAACTACTGCAGCCGTACGTGCGGGGGAGAAAACGTCCCAGTGCGCACTTGCCGGCTTATTGGCGACTTTTGAATCTTCTCATCCCCCTTGCTTCCTCCGATTCCTGTCCTCCGACTACGCCGAGTTCCCGGCTGCAGTTGGATTTTCCCACACCCTCGTCACGACACGGGGATGCGAGGTGCACTTGACTCTTAAAAACCCTATTAACTGACGGTAATAGAGAAATCGTGCTTTCACAGACTGTTTCGCAGCCAAGGGAAAGAAGAGTGGGGTGAGACTGTTCCCAGTCGTTCTTCCGTTACTTTCTGTGTTTGAGGGCGTTTTTTCGTCTCCTGTTACACCGTTCGTACCCTCTCTGGGGTGTTTTGTTCTTTTGAGGCATCGACGGAGAAACGGACGTTTTTATGACGATGGGGTGGGATTTTCTTTTATGTGATTGTTCTCTTTAGTTTTTGTAATGGATGTTCTTTCTTGAAGAAGTTTGTGTAAAAGGAAATTTGGTTTTTGGCTCATTGAAAAATGGCGGGGGATAGTATCCTCAGGAGGAAGCATTCGGGTGATATTATAATCCTCTCTGGCGACGTCATAATGATAATAACAACGCGTTAATTAAACCCACTGATTTATGCGCCTTTCATATTGTAATTGCCCGCCGAACTCGAGTCGAGCTGCGTTAAAAGCGAGCAAAGCCACGTTGCCGGACGATCTCCTGCTTGGGAGATGAGATAATACGGATGAATTAATGAGTCACCGTGCAATTAATATCAGAATTCGCTCCTATCGTTTCTCAATAAAATTACCGTCGCTGTACGAATACCGTTTACAAGAATTACAGAAACATTCTTCATACACTCTATTAACTCCCATTCCCAAACGTCTCTCAAACCGAATCGACATAGAATTATTGTACAAAGAACCATGTTCTCATCACATTAAGAATCCAACAATCACTAAATTCCTTCGATTCAAACAATCAATTTCTATGAACTAAATCGTCCCTCTAATTGAAAACAATCGTCGTATCTTGAAAACTTGAAAGTACATCCCCTTCGCCATGAAACTCCTCGCCACACGAGGACAATTCATTATGATTTAACGGTAGTAAGAAAACTTATAGCAGGCGGCAAGAGCAAATCGCTTATTTACACCGTGAACGGTGTAATACGCTCGCCGGAAGCCATATTTAGTTTACCACCCCACGGGTATAATGTCTTTTTAGGTACGTTAATTAACAGTATTCATTTTGCACAAAGGTTTCTAATTACGTACTGTACGGAGCCATAGACTTAGTGCCGCCTCCGCCACGGAAATGTTATGTCCCAGTTCTTGCCGGTACGCTTTCACGATGAAGGGTGAGGGGTACGTTAGTCCAAGGGTTGGCAAACGATGGAAAGGAGGGGTGGATAAGCGAGAAGAAGGGGTGGCGTCCGAATGCAAAATTAAGACTCAAAACCCGCCGCGTCAGGGTGGCACGAAGAGGAGCAACGAAAGGCAGAGATCGCGACAGGGCAAGCGAAGCCTAGGAAATCGACTTGGTTGGTCGCGGAAGAGAATCAGGACGTTCGTCCACGGGGTGCCGGGTCAATACTTGTCCGGTCGCTACAGTTAGCAGTCGCATTAATTAATTATAATTAAGTTTTAGTTGACGCGACTGTAGAGCGGCGAGGGGGTAAGCAAGGCAGGTAGCTACGCGACTCGCATTTTGAGCATTACCGATATTATGCAGATTTCAACCCCTACCCCCCAAGCCCTCCCATCTTCGTCTTCGTGGCACTCCTAGTCTTTCTCTCTCTCTTCCTCTATCTCACCCCCTAATTCTCTCTTTCTCTATCGCACAGCTTGTTTCTCTTTCTCACTTACTCTCTCTCTTCTACCCTCACTCCATTGACTTCCTCTCTTCTACCATCATCTTCCAGGACACGCTCACTCCTCGTGCCACTTGCCAAGCGAGTCAGAGAATGAATTATTTACTTATTTACGGTACGTAAACGGAAACTCTGTAGTGCCTCGTTCCTTACCTATACAGGGTGGAATTAAGGCTCCAAGCCTTCATGGGTGTACCGAGTAAGGTACCTAGCGACGGGGAAATTGCTGAGGCGGGACAATGTCCGGATACAACTGTTTTCCTGGTATTTTTCATCGATACAACTTTGTTACTTTTTTCTCACAAGCTTATATGTGTAATAGAAAACTTAGTAATTTTTGTATCGATTTATCAGATTTTCAATTCCACTCGATACTGTAGTGATAACCTAGGAATTGTTTGCTCATCGCTCGATTCCGTTTGCACGCAAGTTACGTGATTGATTATTTACGATGGATAAATGAGAATCCACAATTCACATCATTTTTTTATTTATGGATATTTCAATGTCTAAGGTAATAATTTTGCGGTGGTTTTATGCGAAGTGAAGAAAGTTTGAAAATTATAACGAATATGGGACCTTGTGTTGGTGCACGTTTATAGAAATCGTAGGGGGTGGTTGAAGATTGTTATAAACTCAAGACTTCCGTCTACTTCGAATGGTTTTGGCAAGAGGTTACTAAAACGACGTCAGCCGTAGTCGCCAACCGGCGGCAAGTGCACGTCGTCGTAAGAAGCTGTTAATCTTCGGTAATAAACTGTATTTTCATTATAATACGGCATGAATATGCAACGGCGATAATGGCCTTAATATCCCGGCATGCATCTTCCTGTGCTTTACGAGCTGAGCCTCCTCTGCCGGAATTTGAGGCGTACTCACAGTGGATTTTCCAACGACGTTACTGCCGACACCGACGTCCCACTATGGAGAACCTCTTCGCCTTAGCTGCGATGGATTCGTGGCTTTCAATGTGCTACCGTATTTCGACACTTTCAACGAATCGTTAACATTTTCGTGGTTACCCGATTTACGATGATAACTACCGCTAAGAATCTTGTCCTTTATATTAACCCTTTATGACCTCCTGTGACTTTAACCCAATGCTGACCTATGTCGAACTTTACTCGAAACAGTTTTTCGACATTTTTGTATCGTTTTTCAACGGAAAATTAAGTTTTTTACTTGATTTTACTTTTTGACAATTTAATATCGATCTACCAATTTCATAATAAATTTGTAATATCACCTAAGTATTCGTCGGTATTTATAGTTATTGATATGACTTAAAAAGTGAGTAATGAATGATAGAAAGTATTGCGAAATTTATTTTATTTACCCCATTACAAAATTAATAACACAATTTAGTCCCCAAAAGGTTGAGTTGAATTTTTAACTGTGCCAAATATTATGATTTGGGTTGTGAAAATTATAAAATTCTTTATAATTCTACGTTTAAAAATAAGGTACAATCTATTATTATTAAATATAATTGAGCTAACGTGAAACTGATCTTTGGATACAACGAAAAATTCGGACTATAGAGGGTAAAATGAGGAAAGGGTTACGAGGGTAGTTTAATTCAATACTAGCCGTGCCGACGGTTAACGGATGCTTATTCTTTTCGTAGCAGATATTGCTTGTAAAACAATAGTAATATCTTTTTGAAAGAAATGTAGGAGACTGTCGAATTGATGTAAAAAAGAACGTGCAAAACAGTCTTTGCTTAATAGGATAGAAAACTGTATATTTCCATTTCATTGAATCTGTCGCCTGATCGAATATAGTATTGTTAATGTTAATTTCATTCTGTCGTGAAGTTGCAAACGAAGTAGTCATTTTGCAATGTTATTTTATACAGGAAGAATTATTGTTTGTCCATGTTGTCCAGTTTAATAGGTTGAATTCTGGTTATATTTTGCCTGTTTTGGAGAGGAAGGAAAAGAGAAAAGGAAATTTCTTTTTTTCTACAATTATCTACAATTATCCGAGAGTAGAATTATCGATGGTACAAATAATCTTGAATATTTAATGAAATTCGAAATATTTTCAATTAAAATTTCAGTACCGAGTGTATTCGCCAATTTACGAATATTGTTGCTTGAAAATCAGAAGAAATTTCACTGAATTTAATATAGGATCATATTCCCTCATTTTATTTCCAAACTTTGCATGTTTTATCATTCAGAGAAAATTCTATTACCATCTAAATAAAATAAAAATCTTGTAATAATTACACTATAGATCTTTCTGCATTTATGACAAATTTAATTCAACTAAAAAAAGCATATAATATAAAAAACTATTTAAATCACTCAACAATACAGCGTTTATTGCAACATTTAACCATTGAAAGATTCTTCTATAGTCCGACAACTCTAATTTGGCTCGCAAGCGGCAGATCCTCTCGTTTTTTCTTATTTCCGTCATTTCGTTTTTGGAAACCGCAAAACGAGTCTCCAAAAGTGAAAAACTTCGCATAATCGTTCACTTCAAGACACTGATTTCAGAAATTCCAAAAACGAAATGGCGGAAATAATCGTTTGAAAACTAGAGGCTCCGCCGCTCGCTATCTTTGTTCGAATCGTCGAACGATACTTGCACTCTCCTTTATTTACTGCGTTTATCAAACTTGAAAGTATAAATTATAGTAATAATATAGATCGACTTTGCAACTAAGAAAATCCAAGTGTCTATGAGAAAGCGATGAGAAAACATGAAGGACGATCGAATGGCACTGCAGTTTTGTACATCCGAACGAATGTTCGATCGGGAATTCGAGCATGTAATGGCGCGATACATTCCGCATCGCCGTTAATGCGGGGCAACTTAATGTAAGCAGCGAGCGAAGGAATAATAGTGGCCTAGCCTACGGACATTCATTTATCTTAGTTTATTGCCAACTGCGAGGAAACAAACACCGCTGGAATACGCAACGACGCGCCATTAACCTCCCGGTCGCTTTGCCAGTCTCCGAGCTTAACGGTGTGTCCTGCACTTTTATCCCGTTGATTTACTTTCTGCTTGGAGATGACTCGATGATGCGTCGTCATGTATGTAACAATGTATTTTTTTTTCAAACGAATCTCCGGGGATTCGCTTTCAGTTTGTTCGTCGGTGTTCTTTTATCTCAATTCTCAGTGGAATTTAATTTGACTTAAAATCGTTTACCTTACACGAATGAAAAATAATCGAACGAGGATATTGTGACATTTATCCACTATTTCTCAATGTTAGAAGCGTCGATGTTATATTGAAATATGTTAAATGAGTAGGTGGAATAAAGGGTAATCGAGGGGTGGAGAAGACGATTAGTTAACTAATTAATGTTTTATGAAACAGTGGAATATTTACTGTAATACTACCGTATACACTTGGAGAATGTTCTGAAAATGATAGGAACCATGCTTTTTTAATTGTCTTGGAAGTTGTAGGGTAAATTTGGAGGGTTGATGATGACTGATGCCATTCGCTGTTATTGCTCTTGAGAGTAGCTCGATGACAGATTTCTAATTTGTTTGAAATTTTGAATACACGTAGATTTAGTCATTGAAAGCGTCGATTTTTACCATATGTAAATGACAAATAGTCGAACGAGGATATATTGAGATTTATGCACTATTCGCTAATGTTAGAAGTGTCGACGTTATATCTGTTATATTGAAATGAATTAAATGAGTAATTGGAATGAAGACCAATAAAGCAGTGAGGACAATAAGTTAATCAATTAATGTTTTATGAAATAGACATGAAATATTTACTACACAGCTATCGTATAAATTTGGAGAATTTTCCGAAAACATTAGGAACCATTTTGAGCGTCTTGGTAGTTCTAGTGTAAAGGGAGGTTGAGGATTATAACTGCTATTCGCTATTACTGTACATAAGGGTTGCACAATGTCGTCACCCCAATTTATTTGAAACTTTGGACACACGTTTGGTCATCGAAATCGTAGATTTGCATATTACCATTCATTTATTGCACCGCAAAGTGAAAGTAAATTTTCTTAAGAATCCCTTAATTTAAAAATCCTGCAAATCGGGGATAGTATATTTCATAAAAAGCGACATGCCAAATATCTTTACACAGAATTACTAATTTCTCTATAAACCGTAGATAGAAGTTAATTCGATGCATATTTAGAAATACTAGAATCTCAACGTCTTTTAATAGATCTAGGTACTTTTATTTCAGAATACGACTTACAAGCGGATCCTTCGCGAACAATTATTAAAGCGCAAAAGTAGCATAAGAAACAGAAGAAACATTCAAGTAAATGCGAACGTGACATCGTCAGGAAGTCCACAGACGAAATCGGATACCGATCGGACAAGCCCACAGGGTAATTAGCGTCCATCGTTGTTCTATAGCAAACGTTGTTTTCTACCGAAACAAATTAGACCGTTGCGTCGCACGAACGAATAAATTTAGGGAATGTTTCGGTCTGAATGAAAAAAAAAAAAAAAGAGAGACTCGAGAGGGGAAAAATGTTTCTGGCATGGGATATAATGGACGCATTGCACACGAATATAATGAGATTTTACAGTGCAATTCACATAAAGCATTGGAAACAACAAAAGGTTGAGGGTGAAGGGGCGGCCGGACCGGGGGAGTTGCGCGATAAAAATGCCTGCGCCTAAACACATTATTTCTACCGTGCCCCCTTACACCCCCATTCGCTTGCACCCCCATGCGGGATCTCTGAATGCAGGCTGTTACCCTTTTCCACCACCTCGAGGCTGTTTTCCTACTTTTTTAAATATGTCTCATAACAGAATCGGATTGCGGAAACGTATCTCATTAGCGATGTCGGTTGCCGTTCCTTTTTGTCGTTTTGTTGTATCGTTTATTGCACGATAAGCTTCGAAATGTATCATGGAATTTTATGGCTCGAACAATGAAGTGTTTAAATGTCAATGTAGCGAGTAACAAAGCGGAGACAATGGAGGGGGAGGAGAAAAAAAATTGGAAATTAAATTTTCCATGGCAATTACGAACTCACGATACTTGGTCTTTCGACATTGAATTCTTTTATGTCTGTGGATGAAAGGATAATGTGTCCCTATAACGAGACGGATATTGATATTAATGAGATAACGGAAATTATATCGTGATAATGGGATAAAAATTCGCAAAGAGAAATGTGTAATTAGCCATAGGAAGATAAAGGAAATCGCGTATCCGAGGATGGATGGATTTCAATTTTTGGAAAAATCCTGATGGATGGGTGGATCCCTTGGACAAACAAGTACCTAACTCTGTCTACCTGTTTTTTTCCCCAAACCATTTCCGGACCTTCGACTCTGAATACCCTTTGAACGTTGTCCAATAGAGTGGGGGTGGGTCGAGGGGGTTTGGAGGCGTTTGAAAGCGAACGAACAGTCAGCCAGAGAGACCGCGATGGAAAGAGGAAGAGGGAAACAAAAGAGGAGGAGAGAGACGAAAAGAGGGACAGGGTGATGGAGAGATGAAGATAAAAAAAAATTGGAGGGTGCGTTTCGTCGCGCCGCCTATAAATTTTGAATGCACCCGCCGGGAGAATTAGTAGCCTGTTGGGTAATGATAAAAAAAAATTATAAACAAAAGATTCCACGGATGGTGAGCCTTTTTCGTGGATCAGCGAGGCAAGCCGAGAATGCCTGCGAAAAGCTTTGACGGCAGTGTGTGGTTCCCATCCGACCTGGCTCTCATTGGCGCCCAAACCTACGGCGCTATATTTAAAAATCGGAGCGTTCTCCCGGAAACTTTCTCGACAAAGAGAGAAGGGGCTAGCCGTTGACATAGAGTTTATTAAAATCAACTACTCGCAAATAAACTCACTGATCGTACAACGGCGATCCTCGCGGAATTGCTTTCACACCGATCCACGACTCGTGAATATCATCAACGACTTTGTGTACCGTATTTTCCATCTACTTGGACCTATCGGAATCTGATTGATATGGGGGAATAAATTCCTGTCAAACTACCTTTACATATTGTTCAGTTGAATCGAAAGAATCCTTTGGAAGGTTTTGTTGAGTGAACAGTTGGATTTGGAACTCCAATTAATACTAGAACTACCAATCAAGTCAAAATGACTGTTGCACAATCTTTTCCAGATATTCTTCAAGTTTATAAGAGAGGTAGAGATCAGATATTCTATGTTAATCTTACAAAAGACAAATTACAAAATCGATCACTTTTTCCACCTCTTGATTTCTCATCTTCCAAAGCACTAATTTAATATATTGAAATATAGGAGATATAATGTCAGTAGTTCTAGTGTTAATGGAACCTATTGTCAGTTCAAATGGTACCCATCTATGAGATTTTTTTTCTTGCTTGTCATGTATGTCCTAGCCTCAACGGTTTGAAGATCAGTCAAATTTTAAGTACGGTACGCAACTATAGTGCGTAATAAGAATAGTAGTATAGATATTATAATTTTGGCCGGTATTATACTTTTCATATTGTGTTTATTTAAAATCTGTTTCAAGTAATGTCACAGTGGAAACAGTTTTTGTGACATGTGCAGTCAGGTGTGCCCACCCAAGGGTACATCGTCGCGGCCAAGAGCGCCGTTTCTAAAAGGCTAAAAGCGTTAGGTAAAATACCTGTAGCAGTTAAGAAGGTACACCGAATAAGTAGTTAAATTCACAGACTCATAATTAATAAATCCAAATTCAGATCGGTATCACCTCTGGTGACATAAAACATTTTTTACTCCATTATCCACCGCAGCTCAAATATATCAAAAAAATAGCTGCATAATGAGATTTATACTAATTAACTAGAACAAAGAAAATAAAAATGTCCCAAAAAAAGGACTCTTGCGGATAATGGGTTAAAATCCTCTCTCCTAAGTAAAATATATCAAAGTCTCAAACCCCATTATAACAGCAGTTTCCAGCCGAAATAACAACACTTAACCCTCCTGTTCTCCTCGAGTCTATATGATCAAAAGTGAAGATTATATTTTAACATATACTGTATTTCTAAATATTAGTTTTTGATATTCAATGAATGTAACATTTATATCTACCTATCTGTATATTTTATACTTCTTCAAAAATAATCTTTGTTCACCAAGTCGCTATAACTGGAAGTAATACGAATGTGAGATATAAATAAACAGAACAACCGAGTTAAACCAGAAAGCAATAAAAATAAATCTTCAACTCATACTTAATCATTTTCGTGCCAACCGAATAAATTGTTTAAATTAAAAAGAATTATCATTCGATCACCGTTTCATACAGACCACGCAATATAGAACATAAATAGTGTATTTTCAATTATCTACCATAACATTACTCCTACCGTATTGAAAACTGAATAATAACCCTTTAATACCAAACGGTACTACTATTGCTAACGACCATATATATCGTCGTCCAGCACTAACAGGTTTAACACTTCTCTCAAGTTATCTAAAACACATCCTACCCGTTATCAAGCCAAAGAACAAATTCCCACCGACAAATCCATACCGTCAAACCTCACCAGCAGATAGCTGCTCCAACATCTACATATTTTCGCAATCACGCCATACGTAGGTGCACATCGAACCCACCGTAATTCTTCCCACGGACCTCGGTGACGCCGTACATCAAGCCTCTTGCACTTTGACGCATCGATATCGTCGATGCCATTTATTAGGAGGAAAACAATAATATCCCCCCGTCGATTCGCCCGGCTGAGGCATGCGTGCAAAAAGGCTTCCCGCAGCCACTCGTACGATTCCGCGCTTTCGGACGGCTGCGCAATAACGGCCGGGCTTTTTAATAATGCGCACATTACGGGAATTCGTAATCAAACTCTCTGCAGCGACGAAGAGGTCGAAGAGAGGATGAGGAGGGAGGTATAGAGGTAAAGAGGGGACCAGCAGTCGGCGAGGGAGCGAGAAAAGAGAGGAAAAAAAAATAATACCTATCGTATTGACAAAAGCACGGATATAACGGAAGCCCATCCATATCTGCGTCAGCTTTAAACGCGATTGATACGCACACGTTTGTGTTCGTGGGCCGTTATATTCGTGTGGACGGGGATACACTCGTGCTTTCGTCAGTGCGGCCTCTGTACTACAGAGAGATTCATTATTTTTAATTAAACAAAACAATAATACGCTTATTAATTGATTAATTAAACATCACGTATGCATTACGCTGTGTTCCATCAACGGTGCCGTCAGTTAATCCACCCTTCGACCCTTTGGACGCTTGGCGCTTATTACGCCGACTTTTACCCAGGGGTTTTGCAGAAACGACCGGATGAGGGTGGGAGGTGAAAAAAAATCGTGTCTACGTATCGTTCCGTTTAGCCGGAGAAGAGCAGATGTGAATCGTCGAGTAGATTCAGTTGATCAACGTTTCTATGGTAGGATAACGCTGTTGTTTTCCAACTTGAGGGTAATTTTCCAGGGTCACGGGGATCGAATCGTTTTGGTTGGGGATTTAACAGAAATTTCAACTGTTCCGTTGACGTTTAACAGGTGATCGTGAATGTGTAGGATGATTTGAAATAACGGAACGGAGAATGAAGAGATAGAGGTGAGATCAAATGATTTTGGTGGATTGTAAATACAGTTGATATTTCAAGTCAATGTTTTTCCCATTGGTAAGAGTTACAATAGTTTTTTTTCCCCCAAAAAAGTAAGAATTGTAAGTAATCAAAATAACGCATCGGCTATCATCGATCTGGAATCCTTTTCGACTACGTCTCTCAAAAGCTCTGAAAGGTTTTACCTCACAAATATCGAAACCCCCGGGGAAAAAAAAGTACGATTCCAACGAAACAGTTGTAAAGCAACGTTTAAAAAAGAGATTAATTTGTTACATCCACCAGACGGTATAACGTCGGTGGAAATACAAAAAGGACAGATTTCTGCACGAATTACAATCTAATTCGAAAGCATAGGTATTATTTTTAAAAAATACCCAACTACACACACGTACATCCTTACATACATAAACGTAGCCTTTGCGCAAGGCAATTTTCAAACGTACAACCGTGCAGAACGCGCGAAGTGCATAAACTTCCTGACGCACAGCGAAGGTACAAAACCACGCAAGTTGCGGTGGCGAATGCGATATAAAACGCCTTTGTCTTGCAAAAACCCGCAGACGTATATCATGCGAGGCCATGCCGCGGGCATTGTTTCACTCTCGCATAATTACTGCGAGTCACGTTTTAAAGTTGAATTTCACCTAAATAAAGCTTAATGTTATTATCGCGGGTACCGTCGAGGCGGTCGGCGTTGCCATTATGAGCCGGTTATAGTCTCAAATATCATTACACCGCGTGATCGTTGTGACGATATTAAGGCGAAACGGTGTTTTTTCTACTGTGTCCTCGTCGTCGGCCGACTGCGCTACGATCGGCGTTAATTAGATGCACGGTGTTAACACACCCAGTCTCGGCCAGCGTTGTGCACTTGACATTAACTTTGTCAGGGCTCCTCTACTTAAACTCCAGGAAAATGGTATAAACCATTGAAACTTCCATACATGTTTAGTACATATATATGTATATTGTAACATTTGAAAAGTCATTTTTCCATCTCAAGCATCTTTGCGCCCACGCGATCGCTTTAAGAGCATTAATTCCCGGGTCAAAATTACTTTTCTCCTGGCAAGTAATGAGGAAATTCTGCAAAGCGTTTCGCCTAACGAAGCGGGAAACGGGCGAGCGTATTTTTACTCTTTGTCTTATTCCTATCCACCTTTAATCTTTTGACCTGAGTTTAACATTTCACTTGTATAATTGCGAATCAGTGACACCGCGCCGTCGGCAGTGGTGCGATCAGTTGAGTCGTTTTAGTTGCAGAAATTAATATACCATTTTATTAACAATTCTACCATTTCAATTTACACTGTTCCATCTAAAAATTATACTTTACATCATCATACATAAGATTGTAAATATTTAAAACACATTCTATCTTTGAACCACGACTATAAATCCATGTAAAAAATATTCACCATTCATCCAATCATTCCTTTCTCTCATAATTGCATCATTATCCGATAATGAACATCGATTCTACGTACCGCTAAATAATGGCTTTCCACATTGATCCTTCATTGGCCCGCCTAGACAGTGTCGCGTTATTGCTAGGCAATATCCCTAATGTGGTGTCAATTCATAAATATCCATATATCCGTATAATACGTTACACCGATGAAATGACGACTATCAATGATCGGATGCATAACAGCAATTCGACGTTACCCGGGTAGCGCATAAACGCGTCGCCTCGAATCGCTCGACGTCCAGTAATTACGCGTTATGCGTTCACCCTCTCTCATTCTCTTTCTACCCACTGATTTACCACCCTCGCTACTTTTGCTCGATGGTAGGGGAAAAAAATTAGACGCCATTCGTTCGTAGACACGAGCGTGGCAAATTTGTTTATCGGCATACGAGCGTCGGACATTAATACACGGGGCGTCAGCGATAACCATTCTCAATATCCATAATTATTATCAGTCGCGGGAGCTGTTGGCAGCCCCGGCACACCACGTGACTCGTTCCCGTCGAAATAAAATGACAACGTTCATTTGCAAATGCGCGAAAGTGCATTATTTTTATTGGGTTTGTTAGTAGCCGAATCGTCGTCGGTGTATCTCGTTTTTCCGTGCGCTCTTCATCTCTTTTACTCTTCCACCCCTCACCCTTGATCGCTCGAACGTCCACGCACGTTCGCACCCTTGTAGATCGATGTGTAAGTACTTAAGGTGTACGTGTGCGGATGAATTCGAACGTGTTTGAGAGAATAGAGGGATAGGGATAACGTGTGTGCACGCGAGCATACGCGTCAGCTTCGTTCTACAACGGAACGGTGTGAGCCGGCTAAAGGGAGTGTGACAGATTCACTGGGGGCATACCGGGCTAGCCGATGGATTTTTTTTTTTTTTTTTATTCGACCAGGAGAAAAACTGCGCCGATGTTTGGCAACGATCCTGCCGCGGACGAATCGATGCGACGTGTCGTTTGATTCTGTTTTAATTTACGGCGGAAACGTCTCGTTCGTTTGCGAATTGCTTTTCGAGATTTTTGGAAATTGGGTGGCCGTGCTTGTAAGATCGATCTTTCGGTGGTATAGGTTTTATGATGTAAATGTCGATAATTAACACGTTGGGTATGGCGTGTCTCGTGTATGAAGAGGGAAATTTGGTTTTATAGAATATCGTTTGAGGTATGATCGACGATGGGGTTTATTTTAAATTGTAATTTTATATAGGGTAATATATTTGGAAAGTTTTTCTTAGATGACGGTTGTTGATACTAGGTCTGGCAAGGGGAAATTCCATGTGTTTATTAGCACTGTATAAATACGTGAGCAAAATAAAAGGCGATAAACAAAAACCTCTTTGATTTAATCACTTGGTGTCTACAAGATAGTCGTTGAAAGTCGACAAAGAAATAGAGTCAGTGATGTTTACCACTTTGGTGGAGCTAGTATTAACGTGCTAACCTCTTGCTGGACGATTACTTTTGTGACTGCTACAATATAATTCAGAGTTTGTTTGTGAAAATAAAAATTAATCAGTGATTCCTAATATTGTATATCATATAATTTAACATAATATTAATGTCGTAGAAAGAATTCTACCGTGTCGTGTCTCCCTCATAGATTTTTCAAAGTTTTAAAATTCCTCGTCCAATTAATTGTATCACGAGTGCCACTCATCATTGTACGTAAAAGAATTAATAGCTGCCCATATGAAAATTCATGAATTACACCTTTCCTACTAAAATGACAAATTGAAAACGCGATCTTACTTCCAAAGAACCAATAGTGTAATACATTCTTAAATTCCATAAATATACAATCTTCCCCCAATTAACAACCCTCCAAATCTCGATTCCTCTTCACCCTACTTGTACCTTAACGCTGAAGTCTGAGAACAACCCTCTGTACTCCAAATTCGTAGTGTTATCTGAAGATCAATTTCACAATAGCACAATCAGAAAATAACAAAAATACAATTTTAAACGGTAGACTTATTCTTACTTTTAACCATTGAATTTCATGATTTTCACAAGCTAAATTATAATATTTAGTAAGCTTAAAAATTAGAAACCTAGATGTGTCCTGCGTTACCTCAAAGTCGCAGGGTCCCATGAAGGGTCAACTAAAACTTCCCATAACCATCCAATTCGCGAGCTACGATTCTCAGAAGAGGGTTAATAAAGAAACAGCGAACGTGAAAAACCGCGAAACCGTTTGAACGTCTCTTTCACGAAGACGATACCAATGGTACACGAGTTTCCGGTGAATCCAGGCGCCGGTAGTCTCGGCGTTTCGAGAAGTCCGCCGTTTTTTGCGGATTATCCTGGTCGACGTGGCTCGCCACCGACGAGGGTTGAAAGAGAGAGAAAGTCAGCAAAAAAAAAAGAGAGAAAACAACTACGGAAGAGAGAAAAGCAGTGAGAGATAGAGAGAAAGGATAGTCGTGGAGTGAGTGGAGAGAAAAAAAAGCGCAGCGCGAGCGTAAAATCAGCGTAGCCCGCCACTTTTCGGCTCCGGTATGCAAATCGTGCCATGGCGTAACGCGCCGACGATTACAGCCGGATGTGCGCGAGGCACGCGTGCACCAAAACCGTCGTGCACCAGGGTTGGACGGCGGGGGTGGAAAAAAAAGGAGTGGAAAGGAAACAAAAAAGGCGCTTTACCCCTGGCGTTCTCCCTTCTACTATGGAATGAAAAAAAAAGTCGCGAATGTTGTAAAAATCCGGGACCGCCAATCGGGAGCATTGTGTCCACCCGGCGAACAATACCGACGGCGTACGGGTGACTGCCGCATTTTCGTGCGAATTGGCCGGTATTGTTGGATTTTTCAAATTGTATTTTTGCGACACGCACGAGCAGAAATTGCCTGTCGTAGTTGAGTCCTTTACCGGCCTCGCCGGTATGCTCTTTTCTACGTTCGAGTCTACTCTTCTTTTTTTTTTTGTTCACTTTCCTATTGCGAGAACGGGTCGTCGCCTGCGGCTGCTGTTGCGGCCAGACCAAGGACCTTCTGATGCGCGAAATGTGACTCACGATTCTGCGGGCTTCCAGTGTATGCGCTGCGAGCCCACTGGATAAAGTTTAAATCGCTGGGAGCATCGTTGATTTGTACTTTAAATGAATCTTTGAATAGAACTCGACACTGTTAGTTCTTCACGTCAATTTCTAGATTTTTTTTTTATTAGTCTTCGATGTCTGTAAATACGTGTTGGTATCGGTCAGATTTAGAAAAATCTGGAATTGTTAACCTTGTGAAGTACTTGGAAATTTTGAATGTTTGGAAGTTGTGCTTTTAATTAGATAGTAAATTGGAAAACGTGGTGAACTGTTAGGCAAGGATTGAGTCTTCTTCTTTAACCCTTTGCGGTCCTATGTCGAGCAGTACTCGACATAGCTACAAGCTTGATTTTATTTTCTGATAGTTTAATATAGACTTTCCAATTTCATAATGATTTTGCAATATCGCCTAAATATCCATTAGTACCTATAATTATTGATATTATTAAAAAAAATAGGCAATCAATGATAGGAATAATTGTGATATTAATTTTATTTAGCTTACTACAAAATTAACAAAATAATTCGGACCGCAAAGGGTTAACGTTTTGCAGTCGAGTTTCAGCAAATAGTTGGATAATTTAGTTTACAACTGTGAAAACGTATAGTTCAATAACTGAAAGATGACTAAAGAGTGGCGGAAACACTCGTCTTCAGTTATTTCCACCATTTCGTTTTTCGAATTTCCAAAACTACCTTCTTGAAGTAAAATGCTATGTGCAGGGTTTACTTTAGGAGACTGGGTTTGGGAATTCCAAAAACTAAATGGTGAAAATAGACGGTTGAAAACGAAATGGTTCCGCTATTGCCTAGCCATTCTTCAGTTGTCGGACTCTATTATAAAGCTTCTCGCAAACGTCTATTCTTCCGAACGATGAAATGCGATAAACGATAAATTATCACAATCGTAAGATTTTCATTTTGCTGCACATTGCTTCATATTCAAGGACGAAAGAGTTAGCAAAACTGAAAGAACACTTTGATCGTTGATGCCTCATTTTAGCGGAAGAATTGTAAAGTTTTAAGCGTCGCGGAAGTGCGTGACCTAATCGATAACACAACTCGAGAAGGTATTTTGTAAGACTTCAAAGGGTGCGTGAGGAATCAGCGGCAAAGTGGATAACAATGTTCCGTTCACGCAAAATACAAGTACTTGATGTGATTCGAAAGAAAACGACATTCCGAGGAGAAAAGTACTCGTCTAGTTGAATGACAATCAAAGGCTACAACAGGCTCACCCCCCAGTTTCTCGATACAAGCAGCCGCGGTACAGCCGCTTGTCTGCAGCGGGCATTCCTAGAACAGTAATCTTATTAAATTTACATATTAATCAACGGATTTTAATTATCCCCAACCCTCGGCTAGCAAGAGGGAGAAAACGAGAGAGAAAGAGCAAGAAGGGTTAGAGAAGGCACGACGAAGGAAAGGGTCGGCAGAGAGGAACGAGAGAAGAGTATGCCCAGCTGAAGAGAGTGGAACATAGAACGAGAAGCTGAAGGTAGAAGAGTAAGGGGGTAAAATGCGATGAAGAGTGAGAGAAATATAGAAGGAGACGACTTTAGTATAAGTGAGAGAGAATGAGAGAAGAGAGTTAGACCGAGTTGAAAAGAGAGATAGTCAGAGTGAGATAGATAGGAAGAGGGAAAGGAAGAGAGACAGCTCCACCCTTGTGCGGCGGTAGCGGTAGCGGTGGCGGAGACCGAGCCAGCTCTCGTAATTTACATTAATCCAATAATTGCATGGAGGTTTCCTAATTAGAAATTCAAATGAGGTGGTGGCAGGCAGGCACAGCCAGGGAGGGCTACCAACTCAGCAGTGGGAGAACACCATCGCCGAGCAAAGTCCGTGCACATCGGGCGATCGTACGTCGACTGGCCCTGGCCTAACACCAGTTCGGCTGATGCCGGGATGGGCGTTAAAAGCTACCGGAATTCTCGAAATTCAGATCGGATGGTCCTGTGTAACGTATAGTTACCCTCGCTTAATGCTATCCACTGGATATTCAAACTTACTTCGATTTCTTTTATTCCCCTTTGATCGAGAAGCGATCAAACTTGAAACGGGTAATGTGAAATGGGAAAAAACAATATCTAAAGAAATTATAATAACTTCGTTATAGAAATTATAATAAACTCCTTATAGAAGAGACGTGTCATTGAGAAATGGATGGATTAGGTATTGTGAAAAAAAAAGAATGTTGATATCGATAAATAAAGTATGCGACTACTTTATTTCCTGATCAAAGAACCGAAAAAGGGGGTGCAGTGAAGATTCAGGCTAGTCATCGAGCGAGAGCAATTTCAGCGCAATATAACGTTGTCCATTGGTACGTCCCGGTGCGTGTGGTCCTTTTGTTGTCCCCGGAGGGATCCCTCGGCAAACCTAACACGTCCCTAATATCGTCACAGGTTCGTCCCTCCGCCGTCACCCAGGGCATATCATGGCACACGGTCGAACCGTCCCTGATAGTCCCAACGTGACCGATTAGCGGAGGTGTCAAACTGTGAGTGCAACGTGTGCATATAATTTACACGAGCTAACGCTTATCCTGAAATTCGAGGTACCACCGATCGTTTGATCAACGATGGACAACATTAAAAAACAATCGTTTCGGATAACAAGATAGAATCAAACCAAACATAATAATAGATAATGAAGAATATCAAGAATTTCAAATTAACATCGGTTGATTGCGGAATGTGACATTTAGGTGTAATAAAGCCATATCACTTTTACGAGTGAATATTCTTCTTTGATAAAACGAAAGAGCTTTTTGAAAGCTTTCGCGACTTTACTCGCCACGATAAAGGAATTTCTTTTCGTACCAGTGATCCTCATTCTACCCTTCGACACAAAGATATTCGTTATACAAAAAAAATCAACCTCTTACAATATTACTTGAGAAAATTCCTAATTGTTGAATAAAACAAATGAAAATTCAAGCGTAGAAGAGGAGATCCTCTTTGAAAATTCCAGCAATCGGCAGTTCTGAGGCCGTAGTTTTGATTCCGGGTCATCGAAGAGATCATCGTCTACTCTACTCAAAGATGATATTCGTTATGCAAAAAAAAACAATTCTTACAATATTACTTGAGAAAATTCCTAAAAGTTCAATAAAACAAAGGAAAATTCAATCGTAGGAGAGAAGATCCTCTCTGAAAATTCCAACAATCGGCAGTTCTGAGACCGTAGTTTTGATTCCGGGTCACCGAAGAGATCATCGTCTACTCTACACAAAGATAATATTCGTCATACAAAAATAAAATCAATTCTTACAATATTACTTGAGAAAATTCCTAAAAGTTGAATAAAACAAATGAAAATTCAAACGTAGAAGAGGAGATACTCTTTGAAAATTCCAGCAATCGGCAGTTCTGAGGCCGTAGTTTTGATTCCGGGTCATCGAAGAGATCATCGTCTACTCTACTCAAAGATGATATTCGTTATGCAAAAAAAAATCAATTCTTACAATATTACTTGAGAAAATTCCTAAAAGTTCAATAAAACAAAGGAAAATTCATACGTAGGAGAGAAGATCCTCTCTGAAAATTCCAACAATCGGCAGTTCTGAGACCGTAGTTTTGATTCCGGGTCACCGAAGAGATCATCGTCTATTCCCATTGCGACAGGTCAGCCGAGTTTCGTCGAAGGAACTCCACGTGCAATTATGATAATGGCGACCGTAGTCGAGGCACCTAACCCGCGCTAACTCCGTACGTTAGTTCTGGTAGTTCTGATATCGTCTGTGTTTAAACAGCCAGGCGGTGCTGCGGCAACCGTCGTCGTCGACGTCGTCGCCGTCGTCGCCGCCGTCGTCATCGTGGAATGGTGAAGGTGAGAGGAGAAGAGAAACCAGGAGAACGAAGAGGGGGCAACCTGGATGAAGGGGTACAAGGCTACGACGGCAAATCTACATAATATAACCAACTATTGTTCAAATAGACGGCGCTCCGCAGATTCAATTACCATTGTGATACAATTAATGTTGGGAATTTCATCAATTCGAGTGCCGGGCACGGCTCTTACATATGCATAGGAGAATCGAACGGGGTGCGGATTTCGTTCGCGTAGAAAGTCGATGACAAATATTATTCGAGCTGGTTGGTATCTAATCAGCCGGTATGGCCTGAGGATTGTCCCTGAAATTGTATTGTTTCTTCGTGGACGGTATCGTTTCTATTCGGGGTAATGCGAAAAGTCTTTGCGATAGTTCCGACGTTCGTGACGGACTTCGGTTTCTTTTGTGGTGAATCGAAAAGATACGTGAGACAATTGGAAATGTCTTTGTGAAGAATAGATTTTTTTCAACTACCTACGTTAGATTTATTAAAATTTAGATACACTTAATAACTACTTTAGAAACAGAAATGAAAAGGTGAGATAGATGATTAAGTATCTACTTTAGGTTTTATGAGATAGAAGTGGAATATTTATTTCAAGTCTGTTCTACTAATTTAGATGATTTTTTTGAAAAAATTTGGAACCGGTCTCTTGACCGGCTCGGTTGGTTTGCTGTTAACAATCTTAGGTAGCTTTAAATGAGTGTCAAAACACTGTAGCATTTCTACGCAAACATTTCTATTTTGTTTACACCTTTTCAATCAAATTAATTAGGTGACCTTCTTTTTTCCACTTCATCCAATCTAAATAAACAGGAGCCACACATTTCGCCATTGGACAGATTCAAAATTCCAAACTGCAGATCGCAATCGCCGCAATACAAAAAAATCAAAACCGATAGTAAAATCTACCTGAAAATTTCTCATTATTCCCTATTACTCTGAAACATTAAAAACATCATCCCTAAATTGCAATTGTAAAATCTCCAGTTCGATACTCGACGATTATACCGTTGTATTCTCTCGTCACACACCTGAACCTGAAATCACGATCAAGGTCCGGCCGTTTCGTTATTACGCAAAAATGATAACGACGCGTTATTCAATTAGATTATTTTCATGGGACGCGTAGTAATTTCATTGCGTGTGTCGGGAAAGCGGGCGGAAAGAGAAGGGTGAATTGGCGAGCTGGCCGCCGGAGGCGGGGTGGTGTAGGTGGCACATCATTGCTGGACGTTAATCGGTGATATCGTTGCCCGAATTAAGTGGTATATCGAGAGCTTTTAGAATTAATCGTAAACCAACCGCTGGTTGAAAACAGATCGTCCGTATCACGGGGCTCATTTTCCAGAATGGCGGGAAATTGAGAACCACTGGTTCGCGTGCGGCTATCCATATAAATTCTAATTCCGCAATCAGCGGTATCCAAGATAGTTCTAGGCCGATCCTAGCCCACTAATTCCAACTACCTAACAGCGCGCCCTACCTTCTTATATTTACCCGACAGTTCATAATAGCCATAATCAACGGTTATACCAATCCCACGATAATAATTACCGAACCTGAAACTTTCACTGCTGTGTGCACCAACCGGCGTGCGCGAACTCGTGTCTCGTGCGGCTAATTCACCCGCACACGCGTCGCCACCCTCTACCTCCTGGGTGATTAAATTTCATTTCCACGTGGAGAAAGAAGACGCGGACCTACGTATATATCTACCACAACGTATGTATGTACTTACCCTTACGTACATACGTATCTACATACCTTTAGATGTGTAAGGTATACGGCTACTTCGAAGGGAGAAGGTTATTAACTTTGCCAACTATCGATCATCCTACCGAATTTCTTATTCGTCAAATTGACTCTCGATATGTACGTACAAACTGTCGACATCGATTACAAACAATGTTAGCAGATAGAAAAACAAATTGTCGCTGGGATGGAAAATAACTGCGATTAAAGTCGCGGTGGAGAGGAAAAAAGAAATATCCAAGACACGCGACAAACGTGTAATCGAGGAAAATAAAAAGAAGTACATATAGTGAATCGTGCACGATTGTACGAAAGTCATTCGTACCTTTGCAGGATCTCGACGGTTGGAGACCTTGAATTATCGAAAATAGGATGGATCGATCGAAGTCGAAGCCGGGCAAGTTTATCGCGGACTCGGCGGTAGCGAAGGGAGCAATTTTCACCCCTTCGTCTCTACCTCCCTTCCCACCTTTACCCTTCCCCTCTTCGTCCACCCCTTACCCTCCTACTCGGCTAGTCTCCTAGAATAATCGATCGTATAATTATCGTGATGTACCTGCTAATGCCGCGAAAATCAGCCCCTCGCAACGTCCGTCGTACCGAGCAGACGGCGGGTTAAGCGTCGGTAGTAGGAGCACATGGTAATTATATCACCGACTAATGGATATAGTTAATTGCTAATTATGAGGCCTGCCGAATGATCGATAGTACCGTGAGGCATCGCGGACCATCCCCGATCGTTGGTCGGAAACGACAGGCAAGGGCCGGAGGAGGATTACCAAGAGTGTCATTCTGGCCTGCGTTCGAACTACCCCTAAGCCTATCCTGTTCGTTCTCTCTGTGTAAATTAGGGTAACGTTAACCGGTGATCGATAATCGCAATTGATAAACGATCCGACAGATTTCAACGTAGCCGGAGGTATCGTTGATTTCCACGTACGAATGTCCATGTAGGATGTTTGGACTTACTCCGATCTTTTTCTTAGATAATAGCGGCTGTTGGATGTAATTACGTAAAGCGTGAGCAATTATATAAATTGTTACAGGAGTTATGGTATTCTTTGACGTCGTCCGAAATTATCGGAGGACGGTTTCATCGATTGCGACCACGAGTGTCCTCACGAGTTTAAATAGAGAATGAGGTAGCTTTGAACGTAACTTTAGACGATGGAAATTTTCACTCGTTTTCTTCTGGTAGAAAATTCGTGAACGTATTGTAGATTTTTTTTGTGAGTACTTTTTGCCACGAATAGGTGAAGGATTTTCGTCTTTGTCTTTTCACGGTTAATATTTTATATTGACTGAAATGATAGTTTATATTGACTGCCATGGGGGTCAATGGTGACCGGCGCTATTGAATTCAGTGAAATTTCAGGTAACTTTTAAATTGCAATATTTATGAATTTTCGGACATACTGAACATTGAAATATTGGCGTTAAAGAGATAAGGATTTGCCGAATATCCATCTACCTGTATCTCTAAAGTTTCTGCTTTGTAAAGATGAGAATTTGATAGAAAAAGTTTCACTTCCGTAGAAATTATGAAACTAGCAAAATATGGATGGTGATATCAATGTTTAATCAATGTTTTTTGACTGGTTCTACCCTTGAGACCTTAAGCTTAAAAGTCTATACATTTAACTCTTTAATAGCAAAACTACTTTCATTCTCGTTCACTTCGTGCAATTTCACTGTGTCTCAAAATGTCTCATATACTTCCTTCCACGATCCAATCAGGCAGCATGACCGTTTAACAATTAGTTTCGAAAGTACACGTGAGAAGAGGAGCGCTTCACTTTGACCAACCTGATCCACATTCCTTTCGCATTCCTCTCACGGAACATATTTCTATCACTGATATTTCTAGTTTGATATTAAACAATGAAACGTAGACCAGTGAACGTTTACAAAACGAGACTTTTGGCGAGCCAAGATGACGGAGTGTTGGAATTCGCGATTTCGCAAAATCGCGTGCGCACCCCGTCGCAAAGTAAGTTGCCGCCGACTAGGTGAAAACGTCAAAGAGCGGAATAATGTTAGCCTCCTTCCTAAGAGGAACTTTATTAGATCGGCCTATAGTCGTGGCAGCGTTGATGCAAAATCCCGGCAAAGTGTCGCACCAGTCTTCATACCGGGTCCCTTTTCTGTCGAGATACGGGAAAAAGGGCTGACTGGATGGGATGAGTGACACAACTGCTAACGGCTAAAGAGAAACGCGAGCGAAGGCGCGTTGAAATTCTCGGGGTTGCCAAAAATCAAAGAGATGGAAATTAACTCGCTCGAGAGTCTGGCGAGATTAGCTAATACGATTCTCGGGTATGAAAGACGCGGCTTGAGAATAATTATTTGCGCTCGAGTATCGCGTGTTGGTCTCTCTAACCACGGGTAATGGGTGTTGTATGCGGATATTTAAATACACGCTTGGTAAATTATTTATTTGGATCTGGGTTACTAGTTAACGTTTAATCGAATAATTGTGCAATGTTTGGCATGTGCAGCGAGCGACTGTTGCATCGTGCTGTTAAATGTGCTGGTCGAGGAAGATGCTCGATTGTAAGAAGAATCTTTATACCATGAGCAAGGAAAAAATAAATTTATTGGTCTTTATGGTGAATTGAGACGAGTAGATTCGTGAGAAAACTTAGAAAGTACTTGCTGAAAAAATAGCAGATAATTTCATAGAGCTACTATTCTATTACAGTTTAACAACTGAAAGATGTCTAGAGATCAGTAGTTTCAATTTTTCAATCTCCAAACCCAACCTCCTAATGTACACTACTATTCAGAGTGTTTATTTCAGAAGAGTGAATTTTTAAATTCCAAACACAAAAATGGCAGAAATAGGCGATTGAAGATAAGAGCTTGTACTACTCCCTAGCCATCTTTCAGTTGTCGGACTATACCTTGTGCTATTAACGTAGGTACATTTGTAGAAATTGTGAAAACTGTTTGATTCCAGGAAGAATGAAAATGATTGTGCTAGAATAAATGAGATATAATGCAATATGGTGTCATTCCAGTGAAAAAAATTGTTAGGAAATAATTAATTGAAACAGCTTGTTGTATTTATGTTATTAGCATATATGCATTTCTGTAAGCAGGGAATGCTATTTGATTCACGGAAGAATCTCTTTTCATTTTGTCATGGCAAAAGAAAAATAATTAGTTGGGTCCATAAGTTGAGACGTGTAGAGTTATAAGAAAGCTTAGAAATTAATTTCTACAATGCAATACGGTGTTTTTCCACTGGAAAAAAATGCCGGGAGTCAATTTATTGAAATTTCTATAAGCAGGGAATGCTATTTGATTCACGGAAGAATGCCTTTTCATTGTGTTATAGCAAAAGAAACATAATTATCCGCATCTAAAGTAACTTAATGCGTGTAGAATCATAAGAAATCTTAGAAAGCATTCTTTAAGATACAACACGGTCTTTTTCTACTGGATAGTAGGCAGTAGATAATGTCTTGAAACTGTTATCGGCCCGATAAGTTATGGCTCAATGAAAAATATAATACGAGCGAATTAATCCGTCCATAACTCGTTGATGTTTTGAACGTTAAAGGAAAATTGATTCGACATTGATAGTTTTACTTGGCAACCTTGGCGACGATAATGGAGAAACCTCGGTACCGATTAACCTTTTTCCTCGCGAACTATATTGACCAGTACCTACTTATGTCCATTCTGTCGACTAGTGTCGGCGTATATAACACGCCGGGAATAATCGTCTTAGCAGAGAACCAAGAGCGTTGTAGTATCGTTGGAACATCTAGAATTACGCTCATTAACACCACGGCATCTGCTAATGATCTTACTAGGCTCCGGATTGTGTAACTCAAGGACTGCGCGGAAATCGGTCGCCGAGTATAATAAGCCTTCTTGGAATAATGTTATTCCTTATGCGAATTAACTGCAATTAATTTTATTCAGCGGCAAAACACTAACCATTGACGATCATGGAGGAAATATTCTTCGGTAGGATATCGTGACGTTCTCCATCTTTCTTTCTCTCTGTCTTTTCTCAACTGAGATACAGAGTTCCATTGAATCATGGCGATGGCTTAATGATTTTGTTATGATATTATCAGAAGCCACGAGAATATTCAACGCAAGAAAATATACTGTAGCATTGGCAAAGAGTACAATTAAGGAGATCCAGCTGGCAATGAAAATACTCCGCTCAGAGAGTGAAACTTCTTTTTGTACTGTACGTATGATTAAGCGCATTGATTCTATCTTTAACATGGCACACGTTTAACTTGAACTTACAATTTAACGAATAAAGATGCCATTATCAAAAGAAATGTCAAGTGCTGTGTCGGAACATTCTCTGTGGATTAACTCACTCCCATGCATCTCCATTGCGCTGGTTCCCAGCTTTCGTCGTCATTGCCACGCATCCGAGTCCATCCACGAGATTGACCGGATTTACCAGAGTAATAATAATTTATTTCCCCCCTTCTCTGTCTTCTCAACGATGGACGAACGACAAGTGGATCTCTTAACATGTGTCGAGTGGTCGCCCGCGCTGATGATTTCTTAGAACCGTATCTTCACGGCGGTTGACTCGAACTTGCCGAGGAAAACGTCAGCAAGTAATTACCGTAACGATCCTTACGAACGACCGTAAGAACAATACTTATCTCCATAAACAGTTGTTCGCCTTGATTATTCGCGTTTCGTTGAATCTTTCGGCTGTTCTACACCAAACATCCTCTTAGTACCTGTATAATTATTTCTCTAAAATTACTCCACCAACCACAATACATAATAATATTCATTAATAGTAGAATTTAACACTAGAACTACCGGCCTCAAATCTAACATATTTTATTAAATTAAATAAGTACTTTGAAAAAGGAGGAATCAAGCGGTGGAAAATTTGATCGATTCGGTGATTTATGTTTCTTGATATAGACGTAGAATATTTATCCTATGACTCTTATGTAAGCTTGGAGAATTTTTTGAAAACAATGTGTACCAGTCATTTTGACTGGTTTGGTAGTTCTAGTGTTAAAAAAAGATATACTTTTTTTAAAAGTCTATCATTCTCTTACAATTCCAACAGTTCTATAATGTCTTACTTTGTCGTTAGATCGAAGCTGTACCTGGCTTCTCTTAAAACACACAATGAATTATAAAATGGCCGACGTGCAACTCCTTAAAATATTTCTCCCTTCCTCAACAGCAGAGACGTCGATATAAAGCGTGTTACATAATTATTCTGACAAACGGAAAGCAGGAATGTTTAATAAAGTATGGAAAACTTGGCGAAAAAGACGGGAGCAATGAGACGGGGGTGGAGAAGCTAGAAGGGGAGGCTTTCAAGGGAAGGAAAAAGAAGAGCAATGACTGCTCGACACTTCGTACAGGACCGAGGCCACGGTCGGTTTAATTAAGTTGCGCGAGCTGGCAGAAGTTTCGTCGGGTTTGTTTCGAGGTGGTAGAGATGGCAGTGTACAGCGACACAAATAAATTTTCCCGGAATGGCATTGTCTTTGAGGTCGACACATTTGCGGAATAATACTCGATAACTCGGGGGCCGAGGAGAAGTTATATTAGGACGGCTTAATTAACCCCCTACTATACCCCTGCCCCCACCAATTCTATCACCCTACTTCCTGCACCCCTTCTCTTTGCCTCTCTCTCTTTCCTTGTCTTTCTCATGCTATCTTTCTCTCGCAACCTTTCTCTCCTCCCCTCTTCGCGTATTCGTAACTGCGCCAAACCCTTTTCCAGGACCGATATAGATATCTGCTTCGACTCATTATGAATTCCTCATTACGGGAATAGATTAACGGATTAAATCTTAACCGACGACAGAACGGAGAACGGTAGGGTGGAAAAAAAGGGGGAGAAAAAAGTCTGATGTCTTTTATAGAGAGCGTCAGAACGACGTTTCACTGTCATTGGTTTTCTACGACTAGAAAAACGGGTCAATAATCGTCTCGTAAAGAATCCCATTATCCGAGACGACGACAGCCATTTCGCTAGAATCATTTGCAATCGTTAACATTCGTTTAACGCCTAGCCTGCTTTCTGCCTTTGAAACTCACGGACACTTTGCTCCTCGAGCGACTAAAGAAGACACGATTTACATTCTGTTTATCAAAATGATAAAGCAAGTAGCTTTCCCTAAACATTTGCCAATAACTTTCAAAAGATTGCTGCACCACCTTGAAGAATTGCAAACGTAAAAGAAAAAATGAAAGAAAAGATCCATTAGAATCAATCGACAAACTGACGATAATTCCAACCATCCAAAAAGTAACACTCGTCCTTGAATCATCAGACATTGAGATCATCAAGCTCCAAGTCTTCCATAATTACTCTTCCAAAATGTTTCAACCCTAGACACACGTCAACTCCATGAATCACCATAGAAAACCAATGATATTCACATAAGGACATCCCTTGTGTACACATCGTTGATCTCACTCTTCAAGGTGATCAGGCCCAAACCTTCAGACATTTAAAGAAAAAGGAATCCCCCCGCGAGTAAAAATTAATACGAAACTTTCAAAAGATTGGTGCACCACCTTGAAGAATTGCAATCATAAAGAACATAAGAACATAAGACCTACAAAACATGAGGATATTTCAGATATTCAAAAATCTATTAGAAACAACCAATAAACCAATAAGAATTTCAACCCTCCAAAAGATAACACTCGTCCTTCAATCATCATTGAGATCATCAAGCTCCAAGTGTTCCATAATGATTCTTCCAAAAAGCTTTAACCCCAGAACTACGTAAAGTCTATGAATCGCCATAGAAGACCACCGATATTAACCGCCTCAGGGTATCCCTTACGTACACACCGTTAATCCCATACTGTTCAAGGTGATCAGGCCCAAAACCCTGAGGCATTTAAAGAAAAAGGAATCCCGCCGCGGGTGAAAATTAATACGTTCATGGTTAACGAAGGCGTTCGATCGAACGTAACAGTTTCCCGATCCTGGCAGTCCTTCCGCTGACCTCGTAAAGTCGAATCGGTAATACGGAACACTATTTATTCCCGAAGTTTCGAAGGCTCGGGCGAGCCGAAAGCAGCTCACTTCGAGGTAATTACGAGGATTCTCCATCCTTCTCGGTAGCACCGGCGCCCTGGTTATTCCCATCTCTCTTTCTTCCATGGCGCAAAGTATACCTCCGTCTCCCTTGCGCCCGCCGATTCTATCGGGCATAATTACCTTTCGCTGTCCCTCTCGGATAATCATTGTAACACCTAAGCACCCTACCTAACCTACCGGAGCCTAGCCAGCGTTTCCAGCGTTATTCCCCATCGATCGACCGCCCTGACGACGATTTCCGTGCTACGACGTGGTCATTGCCGTACGACTAGATCGTTTCGCTAACGATTACAGTGTCACTTGGGGACACTCGGATTATCGCTATTTCAACCTGCATCCTAGCAAACCGACGCACCTATCGATTGCTTCTCAGATTTTCTGTCTTGTTGGAAATATGGTCGTACGTGGAACTGACGATGGAGTAGGTATGGATGTCCTGTTGTTCTTTTTTTTTTTATTTATCTGTCGGTGGTGTCGATTCTACATTGTTATTGGGAAATTGAGCTTTGGTCTGTTCACGTTGTTAGTGAGTAATTTGAGTATTTGTAGATGGATCACGGGAGTGGACACTTTGGACGATCTGGGAGATTTCGATAAATGTCAACGTCGGGAGTCTTGTTAATCGCTTTTTTGCTGCACTGATAGATTTCATGGAGTGGTAGTATTCTTTCTTTTTCAGTTTTTGTAGTTTTTGGCAGCAATTGCTTTAGTCGCTTTGATTACGAGTTGCGAATGTAGCAAGGTACATCGAGGGTGCAGGGGATAATGTACGATTATCATCGCAATCCGGGATTAATCATAGAGTCTACTATATTTTTCTTGTTCTGTTGTTTTGCGTTTGTCACATAATTATTATGTTAATTTTCTCAATCTCCCATTTTTCTTTGTGTGGTATAAACTGTTGTACAGAGTGTAAAGAAATGAATGGTCAGGCTTTCAGGGGTTGTTTTGTCTTTAGATCGATGGAGATTTGGGAAAAAACCCACCGCAACATTCGAGAAGGGGTAGCAATTTTTTTATTTGCTCATCGCATGTCTGAGGAGAACTATGGATCAGAAACGAATTGTTCTCTCGCGAATTAACTTTTAACTGTGTCTTCGCGACTAAATTTCAGTTGAGTAAGTCAGGCTTTTAGGTCTCCGACCTTACGGAATGAAGCACACGAGATATCCTTATTAGTGCTACATGAAATTAAAAAATGGAGGACTGGGCCACCGAACTAGTAAAGAAGGCATAAGTATTTATTTTTGTCCAGTACAACCCGGTTAGCACGTATTCTGTTGATGTAATTCACATTATAGGAAAACGTGTTAAAGTTACACGTATGAAATTAATAATGCTATGCAGAATTTCATTTTCTACGTTTTATTAAGTAGGAAACCATTTTTAGAAACAAATAAAATATACAGGAAGTCGATTAAAAGATTATACTATTAATTAAAAATAGACCAGCACCACAATATGACTGGTTCCTCATTTTTTATAAAAGTTGTTCAAGTTTATAGTGCAGAAGAGACATATTCTTTGCCCATATAATAAAACATGCGTTGCAGACTTAACTACCCTTTACATCTTTTAATTCTTCTTTCTCCAAAGTTCTTAGTTAATAAAATTCAATGTCATAGATTTAACGTCGGCAGTTCTAATATCAATGCAAAAAATTGTTATTCCATTGAACTTTCATAAAAGATAAAACAGCGAAGAAACATCAATAAAAAAAAACAACAATGTAATGCTTACCTAAAGGGGATTTATTCTTAAGTAATACAATTTCCGTTGTATTAATTAACCCCGCGTTATATGAAAACAGTAGTTGCAACGTCTTTGTCGCATTACACGAGAGTTTTCTGTCACTTGGATCATTCTTCAAAGAAAAATCTCACAATTGAAAAATAAGAACAATCAATTTCCACAAGAACACTCCCCAAACAGTTGTCCACGTTCATCCAAAGCGATATCGAGGCTCGTTAATACACGACCAACGTATTTGACCCACTGTCGAGTAACAATAAACATTGTTATACAGGATCGATGACTTTTCGGTGGACGGATCGAGAGCTCGTGCCGATCCCTGTGAAGTTTTATCGATCCCTATTCAATGAGGATAGGAGGCACAGCACGCGCGACGCATTAAATCATTGAAATTTATGCAGCCGGGCCCACTACGCGCAGTATCTTTCACTTTTCATTACGGGATCATTTGTCATGCGTCCGTAGATCCCTTATCACTTGGCGATCATAAACAACCGAGGCATAAATTTCAACTTTCGCGCATAACCTGACGCAAAGCATCGACCGGACTCGGTAAATTTATTACTTCAAAACGCACAGAGAGATCGGCATACGTTTGCCCTCTATATGACAAACTTCTATTCTGTCTCCTGTTACGATAGTCATCGAGCGTTCCACCGATTAGCCGCCAGTGAGTTTGAAATTCTTCCTCCCATCGAAACGTACGCATCGTATGTTCTACCCTGATTCGATTCTACCCTCAGAAAAGATCGGTAATTCGATCCGTGACAAATGACGTCGGCCGTATCGATGATGGTATCGCGGTGAATAAAGATGCGTCTCTGGACTTAACGATACTCTCGGAGTTTCTTGGCATTCAGAAGTACCATTTAATGGAAACCGTGGGGAACGCAATGCGATTGTGTTACGATGAAATGGTGGAAATGTATTTGTGTTACTTTGGTAATTGAGAAAATGACTTACGTGGATGATTCAAGAAATTTTTGTTCGTTCAGTATTTTATTAGATTGATGTGGTGTGGTGATTTTGTGGATGATCTGTTGTTTTAAGTTGGGTTGGAATCATTGGGGTAGTGGTGTGGTAATTAGTATGGTAAACGCCATGGGTATTTTGGCGGGTTTCATCATTTTTACCGAAATGAAGTATTTTCTAAAGTTATATTACAAGTAGACATATTGTCTGTAGGACTTTACATTTTTAACAACGGAGTTTAGATATTAATACTAGAACTACCGGCGTTAAATCTACTATATTTAAATATATTAAATAAGTACTTTGAGAAAGGAGGAATCGAGTGGCGAAAAGGATGATCAATTTGGCGATTTATGTCTTTTGTGCTGGACGCAGAATTTTTGTTCTATGGCTTTTCTATGAACTTGGAGAATTTTTTGAAAGAATTGTGTACCAGTCACTTTGACTGGTTTGGTAGTTCTAGTGTTAAATGCAGTGGGAAATTTGTAAGTATTATAATTTAAAAGTTATGTGAAATTTCATTGAGTTAATGACGTCGGTCAGTGGTCACTCCCATGGCGACCAATGTGTTAAGAATTTGGAAACAATTTTGAGGTTGGTCCACTAATTTTGAATCGGGCCTTATCATCTAATCCATCATAGCCTCAATGTTTCTCTTTTTTATTTAGAATTATTGTACTTTGCGGTTTTTGTATTAGAAACGAAAGCAGAATATGATTTATCCTTTTACTATTAATGAATTCGAGCCTTTAACCCCTGACCCAACCTTACCCTGAGATTTGTGTGCATTTTTGTACAGTTTCATTACTTTTTTCCCTAAAGAATTCACAGATTGCAAATTCAGAGAAAGAAACTTGCTCTGTTACTCAAAATTTGCAGGTACCCCTTGCCTCACAATGACGTGTGGCGGTAAATGTACTAGAAAATTTTTAAGTTTTCCAAAAACTGTTAAAATGAAAATATCAGTAGCTCAGGAAAGGTTGAAATTATTTCTGTGCTATTAATATTGCATTAACTCATACCAGTGTACTGGAAATCACTGGTAAATTATTATTCCACCAATTAATTGCGACTTATTGCGTGTCTGATCACAAAAGTAATCGTAAGACAAGGGGTTAAATGTTTCACATAGTGTTATTCCTCTGAAACATCGAATACTTCATCAGACCTTCGAAAATCGACATCTAACTCCAAATACGGATCCCCATAACTCGAAATCATAGATCTCCCTCATCAAGTGCCACGAACATTTGCCACCATTTTCTCTACAAAAGAATTCCTTCTAACTAGCCGCGCAGTTTACAAATTCGTATTGTCGAGCAAGCTTCCGTAAATGGGAGAAGAACAGGTAGAAACGGTTTCACAAAAGGGTTTAATGCTCTAGACGAATCAGCGTCCCGCGTTCATTCACCCCGTGCCGCATAATTATGTGTCTATGCTTTATGGCAACGATGTAACGAACGCGCGGGTGCGCTTTCAGACGCTGTAAATTAAAGTTGAGAAAGTGCGCGGTACGCGAGTAGTCATCGCGCGCGCGCAAGCGCGAGCGGGTTAATTAAAGCTCATTGTAATAAAGAGCACTTTTTATTCACTTTGCCTCGTTCAGCCAGCTAGCCGGTCCGACTACCCCGGGATATTTTTATGTTTAATTATATTAGGTTTTACGAGTTCTCTCGACTGTCTTGCGTCCGGCGTAAAACATCACCGACGTAACTTTAAAACTTTAATTGTCGTCGCTCCTCGTGGCTTATCCTACGCCATAAAAACTGTGGACTCTGGTTTCGAGTGATCCTTGGAAGACGATTTTGCGGTTGTTCTTTTATAGATCCTTTGTGATTCATTCAGGTTGGTGATATTCCTCGAGTTTGGATTAATTATTGCTTCATTTGGTGCAGATTGTACTTACCATCGGATCGATTTCAGGGGTGAGTTCAAGGTCTCTGGGGACTAGGTGGTTTTGAACGTTTAACCCCTTAACGTACAATAAGAGTTACGCTAGTGATGCGGTAAATTGGGTAGGAAATTTCGAGTTTTGTAAAATCTATCAAATTGGAAATATAGGCGAGAGGAATTATGGTGAAATTATTTCTATAATATTAACACTTTACCGACCGGAAGCCTATTAATAGGCTTTTCGGATCCAAGGCCTTTGAACTTTTAACTCATTACTTGGTTGCCACTTTAATTGATAAATTATCATTTATCATTGCGGTTACCTGTGTTCAGGACTCAGTGACGAGAATTTGAAATTTTCGGATAGATATCTGTATCAAGGAAGTATTTGTGGCCAAGTGATCGGTCAGAAGGGGTAGGTTGTTAAAAAAATACCGGTCGGTAGAGTATTAATATTGTTACGAGTCGACCGCGCACGAATTATCCTTTCGGGCATAATTAAATAGAACACAATTTATTGAAAAACTGAGAACGGTTATTTATTTAAGAGAACACGTCCATAAACGGGGACCACCGACCGTAGAATCTCCTCTCTTTATTTATAACAAACAATTGCCAATTCTCGTTACCCAGGAACATTTAATCTACTGGGTGCTTCGTAACAATATTATATTAATTTATATGATATGTCGAGACTCACTTAGTAATTTTTATTTTCCCAAACTATGGATAGGCCGTCACAAAAGAATTCGTACGACAAGGGGTTGAAAATACCTGCTTGCTTCTGATAATGAGAGTGATTTCAGACCATAAATGTTTTTAATGAGAAAAGGTACAGAATCGATTCTCTATTAAGCAGTTTGTTCATAAGTTCATTTGTCCAGTCGCTTTATATTTTTCTGTCTTTCGTCATTTGGTCTAGGACCTACAATGTTATTTTGAATTCTCTATTACTAAGGTTGAATATTTCACGTAAAAAACTTATCAAATTTTCCAGAAATGATACAAGAATTTTACTCAGGCCAACAGATTAGAAATCTCTCTACCATCCTTCCCCCGTCCATAAACATTTATCACTCAAAATGTTTAAAGATCATAAAGTCTCAGAAACAGTTTCACAATCTCTTTCTATTTAACAAACATCACACTTTCAACGACACCCTAAAATTCGTCCCTCCAGATTTTTTCCTTATATCGAAACAAAGATGTCCAATTCACCCTCTAAAAAAAAAGCTTCCCATATCCCCCAAAATTGAGTGGACCAGGTGCAGTTGCGTTGTAAGCTGCGAGTGTCTCCACCCTCCACCCACCAACCCCATCTCTCGCCCCTTATCGCCCCCTCTCTCTCTCTCTCTCTCCTGGCACGGAGAGATATCAATTAGCACTACGTCCTGGGGAATTAATCTCGGGAATTAATATCGCGACGTTGCCAATTAATTTTCGTTAATTTCGAATCAGCAGTTTCCAGAGCAGTGCCAGTACGGCCCCCTAACACAAATCCCTATCGCCCGGTATTCGGGAGCGCACTTGCAAGAGGAAGAGAGACACTGATAAAGAGAGAGAAAGGGTGAAGAGACAAAGACAGACAAAGGAAGAGAAACAGAGAGACAAGAAGGAAGACAAGGAAACGATAGAGATACAAGGAGACAGAGAAAGCTGAAGATACAGAGAAAGGAAGACAGACTGATACGAACACCAAGAAACCTAACAGCGCTGTGTAGACACTTCTGCGAAAGTTTCGCGAACAAGCGGGTGGCGCGTCGACCATTTCTTGCTCCACGGTTGCTCGCACGAGTTGCGTTGCTTTGCGTTGCGTTTATCAAAACATACATTTAATCATTCCCATGCATTGCCAACGGCGTCGAAAGCAGGCCGCTCGGTGCACGGGAAACTTTCAAAAATCCCGCTCGATAGGTGTTTCGCAGAAGTTCGTACGAATCGGTGATTGCTCGATTACATAATCGACTGTAGAATAGACGTTCAACGGTGATATTTAATACTGATTTAATGAATGGTCTCGATAACGTATTCGTTAGATCGGTGTACTAGTACGAGCGGGGTCGCATTCAGGATAATTTGAATTTCATGATTCGCGAAAGTAATTGACATCAGGACGAAAAGTATACGAGTTGCTTAGGTGTTGATCTAATTAACAAAAATGATTTGTGGTTTACTTGGTTGCATGATCACTGGACGGATAAGGATATTTATGTTAATGAAAATCTACAGTTTAGCTTTCCAACTATCTGGAGACTTATTACGTGTTTGCGATATGAATTTGCATTGCGTAATCATTCCATTTCACGATATTCCCCTCGCGTGATATTTCCTTGTTTCAATAATATTCATTCATTACATTTTCCATACTTACTTCCTTGTTCTTGTTAAATGACTTCTTTGCTTCGTTATATTGGATAGTTCATTAATATCTATCCTCATTTGGGCCGTTATTTCTGAAAGTTGTATAAGTCCATTTTTGAGAAACTTGTGTTGAAGTTATTTTTAGTTAAACATAGGAAGATAATATTTTAAAGCTTTTAAATTTTTTTTTTATTTCCAATAACACAATTACAAAATTTCACACAATGATATATAAATGTCTTTCAAGATTATCTTTCACCTTCAATCATTGTGTCCGAAAATTATGAACGACAGGAAAATTACTGTGGTACGAACAAAAGGCTGCCTCTAGATAAGAAAAAGACTTAACACTTTCAAAAATAACGCCTCAATTACTGACATACACCATCTCGAAGATTTTCTCCAAAAAGAGGTAATAAAAATTGCATTCAATATTAGATTGACGGAGTCAATTTCAAATTCAAAGTTTGATTACTATATATATAATACATTGGTTGAGTAATTTTTTAATAATAAATCTTTGATTTAAATTGATTTGGAATTATTTTCTTTGCAAAAAGTTCTCTTGTATGAGTCAAATTGGCTCACTTCAGAAAAATAGGTATATCAACATTCGTAAATCTAGTGTTAATCTTCCAGCAAAAAAATCCATCAAACAAAAGTCAAAGATGTCCCATGGAATCTCATCAGTTGGTGAAAGTTACCGTGACAATTTCAGCTTCCCGTTGCATCGTCCATGGTGCATCGGTCTCGTTGGTTTTATCAAAACACACATTTAATTATTCCGCGCATCGCCGTGGGCACCGAAAGTGGATACGCGGTGCTCGCTTATTCCGTGCTTAATTCACACCTGGAGCCGTGACAGAGTGACTAGGGCCGCTTAAATTAAAGCGACGGATAATAAAAGCGTTAAACTCGCCGGTGAAGCCCCTTCCCCGTTCTCCGCGATTCCTTTTTTTGCAGCTTCCGCCGTGCACGGGGCAAGTTGCCGTGCTGGGGTGCAACTTACCCTTTTGTTTTTCCCGCCCTTTTCGAGGTTTTCAAACGACAGGGAAAAAGCTTGCGAAATACACTTCCATTTAGGCCTGCGAATGTTGAGGGATCTTTGGCGTTTTAGAAAATCGTCGATGCTGTGGGATTTCTGTTCTGTTGGCGGGAAAATTTGTTCTTCTACCCCTTCGCATGTATATCCTGATTTACAATAAGTTTATTGTAGTGAAGGAATTCCTGTTGCGTCTTAATCATTTGTAGTAATATTTAGATTTGTAGAAAATGTAGTTTATTTTTGTACGTGACAAAGGATTAGTTTGGTAAGTGGTTGAAAAACGAAATTTATTTATATATTTTTAACGGGAATGACAATAGTTCTTGATGCTATTTTATCAGAGTATCGATCTGCTGTTTTAAGAAGCGATCAGAGCTTGTCATCAGGAGGTTTAAAAATTTCAGTGGTTTTTAAAAATTCAAGGACACTAAAATTACTTCGAATGTGCAATAAAATCGGAATTAAGGGCGCGTATTCGTATGGAAGGAAGCTTGATTTTGATTATCAAGTGTATTGTTACTGAAGGATCATTTTGTTGCATTAACTATTCTATTTAAATAAAAGGTACAAAAAGGCACTTTGAAAGAAGAAGGAATTCAGAGGTAGGAAAGAGTGTCGATTCGGTAATTTATGTTTTACGAGATGAATACACTATATCCATTATGCGATTCTTTCATAAACTTGGAGAACGTTTGGAGAACACTGTGCATCAGTCATTTTAATTGTTTGGTGGTTCTAGTGTTAAATAAATACGCAATTCTATTACAAAAAAGAAATTTAAAGTTGGAAAAGATGATCGATTCTGTAGTTTATACTTCACGATACGAACATAGTATTACCATGCTATAATTCTGCTATAAACTTGGAGAACATTTGGAGAACACTGTACACCAGTCATTTTAGCTGGTTTGGAGTTCTAGTGGTAAAGAAATACGCAATATTATTGCAAAGAAGAAGTTCAGAGGTAGAAAAGATGATCGATTCGGTAATTTATGTTTCACGAGACGAATATACTATATCCACTGTATGATTCTGCCATAAACTTGGAGAAATTTTAGAGAACATTGTATACCAGTCGTTTTAACTGCTTTGGTTGTTCTAGTGTTAAAGAAATACGTAATTCTATCGCAATGAATATAGTTCAGTCGATTAACTCCACGGAAAGGAGATATATGACAGAAACGATTCTTTTTTACCGTTGTCAAATATTGATCTTGAAATGCTCGACTCGTAAGGGGTAGCCGAAAGACAAGCCGACATGGACGAGGGTCGTTGAGCATGTCGCGCGACTTATCCAGACGACGTATTTAAATTCAGTCGAACTTTGGTGCTGTAAGTTCGCCCAGGCCGGGACTGGCTGAATTGAAAAGCTAATTCTCGGCATACAATCGGCTCGTCTCGGCGTAGGGCAAACTTTGTGAATGTGTCTCATTAACTGCTAGCGACAAGCATGCGCACGCGTAAATTTGCGGGGGTGGGAAAGAGTGAGAGAAAGAGAAAGAGAGAGAGGACACGTGTGCGTGTGTTAAAGGTGTTCCAACCGGTGTAACCACCGCGTAATCTCTTCTATGGTCACATACTCTCGGCGTGGATTTCAATTTAAAGTGACGTATCGCGGATGACCGTTTGCATTTCCGGCAAAGTCCAAATATTGCTTGCTTTTGATGATTTTTGAAGGGTTGATTTCACAAATGTAATCGCATTTTTTGAGGTTTATAGTAACCGAATGAGAACTGTTACTAATTGTGGTTGACGTAGTTAATAATGACGGTGTCGGTTCAAAAATCCTATCAATTCGGGGAAATATTTTATTCGTGATTAATTAATATATCATACATTGGGTTATTTGGAACTCAACTAATGCAGTACGACTTAGATACAATAATCATAGCAATTAACGCCTCAAAACAGAAGAAAAGAAATTATATTTGAATTCTTCGATTGTCAGTTTTCTTTACTTTTAGTCACTTCTTCCGCACGGAAGACTCAACAAAGAAAAGAACAGGATGGTAGTCCAATTACGTAATTATTTGGGATTTTCAGGTTCACGCGAGAAGGTTAACGTTTAAATAATTACGAATTCTAATTAACAGGCGGAAACACGATCGTCGAATGGAAATTCACGTAGAAGGGGGTTAAGTTCGATTAGCCGGAACTCTCGGAGGTAAATTCAAAATAAGACAGAAACCCGTGAATTTCAGCGAGCCGTAGCCTGATAATGGAACTTGCGCCGCTTTTATAAAACGGGCCGGTCTTTCTTAAATAATGAGATACATTTAATCAGAGGATTAATGAGCGCCAAAGAACTGGAATGAATTATGAATGATATTTATTCCTCGAGCACCGAAGCAACTTGGGAAATGATAATGCGGATCTTCCTTCGGGGATTGTAATGGTAATAATAATAAAAGGGGAGAGAGGGAAATAAAAAGAATGAAAGGAGAAAAGAAAGAGGAACGGACAATAACAGAGGCAGTAAGAAGTGCAAGAACAATAAGAAACGTGTTCGGGAAAGCCAGACTGAAGAGGGATGAGGGTGCCATGGACGAAAGTGGGGGTGCAAAACTTCGTCTCCTTGTGCTATTTGCATAAAATCGTCGTAGTCGACGCCTCCGAAGATAATGAAATGAAACTAAACAAATAACGTAGATGCTAAACATTAATTACATTCGCCGTGGAAAGCGAAGAGTGAGAAGGAGAAGCGATGAGAAGGTAAAATAGGGAGAGACTGTGATAAAGAGGAAGAGAGAAAATGTTAGGGATGGTTTCGCGAAATTAAGAGACGCCGAGAAGGGGCAAACGAAGGAACGAAAGGGCGACGAAGGAAGAGAAACGCGGACGAGAAGGTTCGAAGGGAGTGCTCTCGGGGGTGGCGAATTAAGAAATCGTTTAAGAAGTTTAAATCGGGCACGTTGCCAGAAAGAAAGGGTTGAAACGCCCACTTTGCGAAAGATACTACTGCATTTTAAGTAACGATCCTGCCATGTTGCTTTATAACGTTTCCTTTCGATGATACTTCCGTTCGTTCGATACCATTTGCCATTACACTCCCATTTTCTAATTGATAACATGATTTTTATACGTGTTCACCCTTCGGGGGCAATAGACGTACATATGTGGTCTGAGTAAAAATCTGATTACAGTTCATCTGAAATATCATTACGCAAATAGTAATTTACAAGTTCTATGCATCAGCCATATTTTAGATTTTCGATCGTCAAATAAATAATTGTCTCTTAATATACAAAAAAGTCGCCGTTCACAAAGGGTTAACTGAATCTTCCCCCGCCGATTGCATCCGGAATTCGTCAAATTGACCTTATAGGTAAACATATTCTTTATAAACGTTTCTCAAAATTATAGAGGAGCAATTCAGTAGATATTTCACGAGTATCTTATAATACACAAATTAATTAAATAATCGGCTTTTTGTCGCTTAATCCCTCTTTTCATTACAATACTTATTTTACATGTGAACTCTTACAATTTGTATCAGATTCACCAACATTCTAAAAAAACAGACTAATTCATTAACAACCGTAAACCCTAGAATTTTCTACAAAATTCTAAATTACCCCCCTTTTGTAGTACTCCAAATTCAAAACATACAATCGATCAGTTTCAAATGTCTAATCTTACTTAACCCCTTGCCATACAATAACGAGTGTTACTCGTGACGCGATAAATGCAATAGCCAATCTTGACGTACTCTAAAAATTATTTGGTTACAAATATCAGTGGGTCCTGATAAAATAAAATAAATTCTACGCTATTCAATATTTTTTAATTATAAGTAACTAAAAGAAATTAGGGGCTAGATTGTTATATTAGTAATTAATTCAGACTCATTACACATTTAGTCTCAAAAGAAATGGCACGGCAATCTTAATGTAAATTCTTTATTCACAAATGACATCACAGTAACAACATGTCCATCGAAACAAAACATTTTCCATTCCAACAGTACAAAAGACCTACGAATATCCTCAAAACCCAGAATACGAATGACCATCCCCTAACGTCCTATTATCTCAAGGAAACAGGACGAAGGAAAAGGAAAAATCGTCACGACGACGAAAGAGGCTCTAAAATCGGCGAAGAAACATGTGAAAAGAATTCGCGTTTGTGTCCCGCGGTTTTATGCGGCCGATAAAGTGCATGGGGCGCACACGCACGCGTTCGCCAAGTGCATACAGATCGCGGACGAGTTATGCGATGCGCAGATCCGCACGTACGGACGTATGATAGCCACTGACCGTTGCATTTCGTTGGGTATGCATTTACGAGCATGTTGGACCTCTTTCGCGGAGACATTGATGGACAAGCGCAGCTTATATGGCTGCTTCAAGAGAGGCTCGTCGTGGCCGTTTACATATTTATGTTATGACTCCGCTTCACTCGACTTAATTGACGGAATTGCCATAAATTTGCGAATATCGCGTGGACGTTGCAACGAACGTGGACGGTGGTATGTATATATATGTGTGTGTGTCTGTTTATTTATATACATTTTATATAAACACATGTAAAGATCTAGGTATGATTGTGTAGAAGTGTGTATGTGAATATCGAAGGAACGAATTCCAATGAATACCGATTAGGAGAGTCGCGGTACGTCGTTTCGTATCTGAGGACTCGATGGGAATTCCAAAAGACGCGGCTGTAATTGACGGAATTCTTGTAAGTTTTGAGAACGTCGCGTCGAGCTTTCGTCTTGATTGGTATTCCTTTATATTAACGGAGCGATGGGATGTGTGTGTGTGGAAAGAAGGAATAGGTTGGATATGCGAATTTGGAAATGCCGATGGGAGATGTAACCCCTTTGCAATCCCCTGTCATTGCACGAATGATGCTCGTGACGTAGAAAATAGAATAAGAAACTTGAAGTTTATTAAAACCTTACAAATTGAAGAAATCAAGGGGAAGGATAGGGATGAAATTGTGGCTATTGTCAGTTTTGTTTGAAATTATATTAGAATGGAAATTACTTGTAAATTTGTACTTCAACAGCTTCAAACTTAACAATAGATCTGCGGCCGGTAAATCTGGTAGGTTTAAGTATATTAACACGTTAAGTCACCGGTATTTCGTTAGATTTATCAATTCATCTGACGGGAAACTTCTTCTGTTAAAATTACATCTTTATAAATAGGAAAATTTAAAAACACTGATAGATAGATATTCGGCAGACCTTTATCTTTATAACACCAATATTTTAATATTCAATATGTTAAAAAATTCATAAATATTACAATTTAAAAGTTATATGACGTTTCATTGAATTCCGTAGCGCCGGTCACCGGTGACCCCCATGGCAGTTAACATGTTAAATGAGTACCTTGTAGAAAGATGGATCAATTGGCAGAAAGTGTTATCAGTTAAGTAGTTTGTATATTATAAAATATACGTGAAATATTTGCTGTACTACTTCTCTATTAATTTGAGGAGAATTTTTAAAACAATAGATACCCGTCAATTTGACGACTGTCATAGATTTAGTGTTAACAATAGTTATGCCCGGTTACAGGTGAAATCGTCGGACAAGGGCGTTAATGTAGAAGATTTATAAATCTCAATACCCATAATTCTTAGATCTATACCATAAATTAAATAACGTATTAATTCTCTTCACTCATAATAATCACTGTGATATTTCTGCCATTTTCAAAATGGAATTGTTCAGAATCTAAAGTATAATTGTTTAAAGTTCTACCGATGTAAAGAAACAAATTTAAAATGTGATGTAAATCTTTCGTGCTCTGGAAATCTTTCGTTTATGCGATTCGTCATTGTACAACGATCAACGGAGAGTCCGTTTATTCATGCTTGAGATGCATTCCAATGTATACCGATTAAGAAAGCCGGGGAACGTCGTTTGGTATTCGACTATCCGGCGACTCGATGGGAATTCGAAAAAGTCCCCACTGTCGGCCTGTCGTGTAGGTTTACCGGGATTTACTTGGAATAACTCACGTATTCGGATCTTCATAAGAGTATGCAATCCATACGGTAGGGTCTTCTCTCTTTAATTGACTCAGATCTACATATTCGGAATTGCTCCATTCGTTCAAATCGCACATCTTCCATAACAAAGTTAAAAGCAGTTGCTTCAGTTTCATTCGAAAGAAATATTTTTCAGATGGTAGTCCTAATATAATTGCAACTGGTAATGTCATCACAAAGGTACATTCGTATTAACCCTGCTATTCTATTTATGTATATCTGACATTCGTATTTTTTCCAGTCCTAGAGACCCGGCGAAAAATGGTTCGCATTGTAAAAGATATAAAATATTCGAACAAGTAGACGTAAATGTTAAATGCATTGAATATATTGAATACTAATATATAAAATTGCGGGTAGTAGACCGGAGCAGATTAGCAGGGTTGAAAGAATTAAAATTTGTAATTATTTATATGGCTTTTGATTTAAAAAATTGTACTTCTGAAATAATAAAGCAATTCAAATATCAAGATGTCGAAGCAGTCGCGAATAGTTTTTGTCAATGTCTCGTTTTTTCCTTTATTTTACAGAGATGTACACGTCAGTAGTGACAAACGATTATCGTAAACATATCGCAAATTGCCTGTCATAATGTGACTTTAATTATGCTCGTAGTAAAAGAACAAGTCAAATTGCTTTTACGAACACAACGGCGACAGATAAAAGCAATCAACTCTTCATTTCTTTCATTCTGCCGGATCGTCCGAGTGGGTTCTCTCAAAGTACGTTTTCCTCGTGTTAACGAGCATAAATCTAAAAACTATTTACGTCGATGTCTTTAGCGGTGGAGAATAATTCACTGACGATGCAAAGTGACATAAAGTACAAAATTAGGAATGCTAATCCAAATAAAAATATTTTTCACAAGTATCGATTTATCCCTTCATAATCTGAATATTTTATCCGAAGCATTAGTTTCATGACAGTACACTGATAAATATTCAAAATAGAATTATTAACAACAAAATTAGACTTAATTCGTAACTTAATACTCTGATTAGAGTTTAATCTACGTCAATGATTTCAAGTAATCCTTCTATCACATTCAGCTTTAGTATGATGCGTTTCTTCATCTAGCAACACGTGACAGAATCAAGCAATATCGATAACGCTTTTAACAGGAGGTCGTACTATTAACCTTTAGCAATCGACATATTTTATAAGTATACATCTCAGTTATTCAAAGCAATATTAAGACTTATTTGCAGATCAAGATCGATCAATGATCAATATTAAAATAACTACTGCGTGAAATCAGAAGACACGACTCTTTATAATTACGTAAACTTACAACAACATTCTAATATTCTTACAGCAAGACTTTGAAATTAAAACAAAAAAAAATCATTTAGTGAGCCTTAAAAAATAAATTCAAACGAAGGGAATCCTTTAACTGAAATTAATTGGGAATATTTAAATATTGGGGTTAGAAAGACAAAGGTCTGCCAAATATCTATCTGTCAGAGTCTTTAAAGATTCTACTTTATAAAAATGTGTATAAATTAGAAAAAATTTCACTTCAGTACAAATAATTAAAGTAGCAAAATACCAGTGGGATTCAACGTGCTAAAAAAATCAATCAAACCCGCATTCCTACATTGAACATTCTCTTAAACACAAATATCTCGCATTCCCTCAAAGTCACAAGGTTCCATGGAGGTTTAACTTTCGGTACATTGAATGCCACGCTTTCATCGCTCTTTAAACTCCTCTTTTTCCAAAGTCTCGCAAAAATCGAAGACTCACGGGACACGTAGCAGGATAAACTCTGCCGAGACGCGATAGTGACGTTCCTCGAATGATGTAGACCGGCATAAAGTGGACAAACTAGGGCCATTTGTCTGCCTCCCTGGAAGTCTACACTCCGCGATTTGCCGGAGGTTTCGAGAGGGCAGCGCGAGAGGACGAGCACTGGTTTATTTCAGGGATAATCCAAACAAATGTACTCGGTGGCTCGCGAGTAAATAACATGCAAATGCCGTAATGCTGGTTGACCGATGGCTTCACTCTTCTCCAGTCTCGAACGTGCTTCGCGAAATCTCCGCGAAACGACGTTTCTACGTTCTCGTACTTCCGTCCAAAGGGGAAAGTTTAAAGCGACGGTAGAAGCTGAAGGAAACTACTTGCTGGACTTTAAAAGATTTCCTTTGGTTGAAAGTTAAAGCGTTTATAATTGTTGACGTTAATTAATTGAAAATGGGGGTTGGTCCGTTTGCTATGTTGAAGTGTTACGTAATTTGGATAAGTTCAAATATGTGGGTTATAAATCAATTTTGCATGTGTTTATTTTAGTAAACACCTTGCCCTATGATTTGTTTCGTGACTGTCACAGCTATAATTCTGAATTTCATTGTTAAAATAAAAATTCCTCGGTGATTCTTGGTATACAGTGTAGCTTAGCGTGATATTAATGTTATAGAAATATTATCGTATTGTGTCTCATTCATATTTTCAATTTAATATGGTTTGGGGAACTTGGAAATTTCCTATCCCGTTAGTTTCATCAGGAGTGTTACTCATGGGGGCAAAGGGTTAATGCTAACCCTTGTAAGAATAGGTACGTCTAAAGTGACGGTACAGTCTGTGTTGAACACATTTAAAATATATGTAAAATGTCTAAACTAGATACTACAACAGTTAGAAAATGAATAAATTCTGAAATTGATTAAGCCAATTAACCCCTTTCCGCACAATAACGAGTGGTACTCGTGATGCAGCAAAGGAAACAAGAAATTTTCAAGTTCTGATAAATCTATCAAATTAAAAATATCAGTGATACGCGGCATAATAGAATATATCAAGAAAAAAACAATTTTTATTTTACCAATTTAATGTTTTACCGAGTTATTGCAGAGACAGTCACAAAAGAAATCCAACGGCTAGGGGTTAAAATAGGCAAAGAGCAACCGCTGTTCTGAATATAGTTACCATAAGTCTTACAGTTCTTGATTCTTCAACATTAATTAGACAATTTCAAAAAGTCTTCCTACTGCCTCGCAGAAAATGAATTTCACCTATCCATTGGACCACTTTAACCGATAACCATTACCACACCTATACGATAATTAACACTTTACCGGCCGGTATTTTTTTAACACCCTATCCACTTCTGATCGGCCACTTGGCCAAAAATAGTCCCTTGCTCAAATTCTCGTCACAAATTCCATGGCACAGTAAACCACAATATTAACTAACAATTTATTAATTACCGTTGCAACCAATTAATAAGTCAAAAATCCAAAAGTGTTGGTCTATTTTAGGCCAAAAAGGCCTATTAATTTTTACCACTTAATAAAGTGTTAAAAAAGTCAAACAATACTGAACAACTACCTCCACTTTAAAACAATATCCAAGAAATCACTTCCCACCCAACTTTCCCCATATTCGCCCATCCACGCGCCCTCCCATCCGGTGAATTCCATGGAGAGTGATAATCGGTAAAATTACACTCCCCGTCGGACATTTAATTCCAACTTAACTCCATCGTCTTAATAGAAAATCCGGGGAACCTGTGAATCCCGGAAGTCTTCCAGCCATTAACAATTGTCTCGATCATACGGAGGGATGCGCAACGTAGTTCCCAGTTGCAAGCGATTCTCTCATTCGACTCTAACAGAGGTAGGATGGGTGATAAAGGGGGTGAGTTCGAAGGAGGAGGTTGGAGGAGAGAGGTTGAACAGATAACCTGGTTTCGAAAGGGGCAGCAGATGGGGTGTTGGCCAGTGGCTATCTCAGACTTCCCTCATCTTGTGCCAGTCTGCCCTCATACCCTCCTCGCCCCTTACGTCTAGAGCTACCCTGCTTTATCCTCCCGCTCACCATCCACCCCCATAGTTTCCTAGGAGATCGATTGTTATGCATAGCCTGTATTTGCCCGGCCAGCTCTGTAACCGGCCCTGGAGTCTGGAACTCGGGGAGTCCGCAAGAAGCGATCGGCCTGCTCGACTCGGCTGGCATCGCCTCGTTTGGACTCGCTTCGACTCTGCTACGCGGATTTGCTTCGAACGATTGACCATCGCTGTCCAGAAGGGACCTCTTGCATCCGAAGAAAGCAATCTCAAACGGACACGACGAAATTAGACGAGCCGTAGTTTTAAGGTTTCCGAGGATACGCCCTGACGAATCGATACAACGATGGATGAAATAGACTTCGTTCCAAGGGTAGTTTTTGTAGATGTACGGTGTGAGACCGGTAATGGCGTGTTCCTGACTTTTATACGGTATGGGTGAGAATACTTTGGATGGTGGAAGTCGAGAGTATCGAGGTTAATGAAATTGGATTTTCGTTGGAGATTAGGAGAGAAGTTCTTTTTTTTGTTTGGGTTGCCGTTAAAGGGATTTATTTGAGAGGATGTAAGGTAGATGATTTTTCTTGGGTGTCTGGTGAGTTCTTTGATAGAATGTAAATTAGGAGAATGGTGAGATGTATGGTGGGTATTAAGAGATTTTCATTTGAATATTTTGAATTTCTGAGTAGGTCGTGGTGTTAAAAATTCCTTTGAGGACTCGTAAGGATGGTAATTGGAGGAGATATGGTAAGAAATCAGGAAGGGGAGTATTCTTCGTGTTTTCATGAGGCAGGTAACATCATCGAGAAGATCGCTGTCCCTTCACGAATGTTTATTCTCGCGTGGACCGAGCCACTCTGGCCAAACAACGAAATGCAAATCAAGATTATTCCAGACTGCGCTAGCTGTTAACCTGAATTATTCGAGTCTTAATGATGGCTTAGGCTACGGCCCACTGATCTGAGGGATTAGGCCGTGAATATTGCAGAGGCTAATGAACATTCGAGAATTCGACTCTCCTTTGAATTTTCCAAACAAGAGACTTCTTTAATCGATTCGCTTTTCCATTCCTCTAATCCTCGTTGAAAACCAAAATCGTCTCGTTACTCTACCGATAAACATTCCCAATCTATTCTCCATCCTTCCATCCAACCATCTAATTGTCTCTCACCGTCACAAAATTCCAAAAAATTCCAACCGTCAGAAACAAAATAAGAAATATTCCCACAAATTGCAACGATAATTGAAAAATTTAATCCGCCCCTCTCGTATCATGGAAAATATTATAATTACGAAAGGAATCAGTACTCCACGTATACACCCAGGCATACATTGGTGCTCTCAACGAGCCAGTGGAAAACCACGATATGAGATATAGAGGTGTTGCACGAACAATGGATACGGAATGCGGTTAACCGAAGAAAGCTGAAACGCGGTACGTGGAATAAGCCGAGAGTAACAATAAAGTGGAGTGGCCGAGTAAGAGAGTAAATGGGTAACGACGTTTGAATCGACGAGCCGGGAATACCCGAGGGAGACGACAGTGTCGTCGCGGGGTGAAAGTGTTCGCACCGATTCTTTTTTTTTTCTTTTGCCACCCCAGCTGTGCGGCACGTTCGAGTTGCCGATAGAACGTTTAACCTTCCTTTACTTCTTCCATCCTGTTTCGTCTATGTAGATATATAGGACACCTACACTGATATATCTTATGTATACTTATATACATTCTTGTACATATGTATACACATAAAGGCTTACGTAGCTTGGGGCGTTTATGTGTTCATAAAACTCCAAGGATCGCTGTCGCTTTGAGTCGCGAAACGGCGTGCACCAGCGGGCCTGTAGCCGAGGAACGGTGCGCCGAGGGATCACGGGAGGATGAGGTAGAAAGGAAGTGGAAGAGAGCTTGCCGTTGCACGATGGTGGTAGAGAAGGGTGCTAAGGGGGTGGCGAGAGCGAACGAGGGTGTTTTTCCACCACCAGTTGCTCGCGGCATCCACAAACCCCTCTCGATCCTGACAAGAGAGAGAGAGAGAGAAAGAGAGGGTGAGGAAGATACGAAGGAAGAGACGAAGAGGGAAATAGCGTACACTCAGACCATAAAAGTCCCAAACTCTCTTTCACCTACCCTACTTCCTCTTCCTCTCTTTGGCTTTCGGTCTCCTCTTGCTGGAATAGAAAGGGGTTGGAGGACGTAACGAGGAACGCCAACGGACACGAAAAAAGTCCTGTTACGGTTTAACGCATCGACGTAACGACCGTGAAGAAGAATCTGACGGTGGCTCGTGCTGGAACTCAGATTATCGAGTGTTTTGGTGGTGAAGGGAGAATTCCGTGGTTCTTTTTTTTTCTCCTTTTAAGGTAAAGGGATAGAATGTTTTTTTAGTCCTACTTGGGAGGGATGAATTTTTGCTTTACATTGGAGAAGTTTGTGTTTAATACTCGAACTATTAATGTTAAGTTATTATATTTCAAGATATTTAATAAGTAGTTTGAAAAATGAGAGAATATGAGATGGAAAAGATGGTCGATTCACTGAGTTGAGTTTTATAAGATCGAAGTAGTGTATCCTCTTTATGACTTTTCTATGAACTTGGAGAACCTTTCGGAAAAATTTTCAACTAGTTACTTTGAATTGCTAGGTAGTTTTAGTGTTAATATGTGATATTGTCAGGGAATTTGTTATTTTCAACATTTAGAAATTAAAGGTAAAAAAATTATATTGCTTTAAATCTCTTATATTTCCAAGTAAGAACTTTGGGAGAGAAGGAAATAAGGGGTGGAAAAGATGATCGATTCAGTAATTTGTGTTTTATAAGATCAACGTAGAATATCTGCTCCATAAACCTTTCTGTGAGATTTGAAGAATTTTGGAAAAAATTGGGAACCAGTTGCTTTGACCTGCTTGACAGTTCTTCAATACATGATGATCAGTTAATTTATTGTTTTTAATGTTAATGCTCCATTGTGTCGGTGAATCACATATTGTTAACGTTTAAAAATGAAGGATAGAAAAATTGTAATTTCTTCGATATGTAGGAATATAAGGGAGAACAGAAGAATGTTAGGAGAAGTAGAGTGCATTTTATGCACGTAATCGTAAACCGATTTCGAAGAAACGTTGAAAGGTGTTTTTTTTCTGCCACCAGTTGCTGCTACCAGAAAACCCCACTCGAATCGACGCAGCATTACCGTAAAAGTCTGAAGCTCTCTGTTACCCGCCATACCTTCCGTCCTTTCCTTTTTTCCCCCGTTTTTCCACCCTCTCTTTCCCCCTCCGGGCTCAAACTCTTCGAGCACGAAACTGGGTTAGAGAATAAAACGAGAAATACCAACGAGAGCCAATTGGAAGGAGAGAAACCGCGAGACTGGTTTCGTGATCTCGCACGATTTCGTACGTTTTACGAAAGGCAGAACTTGCGTAAAAGCACGGAAACTCTCGGCTTTATTCATCGAGATGCCGTGCTTTTGCTTGGAAAATAGTTCAAGGCCGACCGATTGAAGACTCGTTGCAATTAAACCACGAACGTGTCGTTGGAAATTGTTTCTCGTTTAAAAGCTTTTCTATTTACTAAACTCGCAACGATATTCTACGCATAGCTTTGAAATTATTTTCTCTTCCTTTTATTTCATTGTTTATAATATAGATTATTTTAATCGACGTTGTATGAGAAGTTTCTCGTGGAAAAAAATATTCAAATTCGATCGAAGTAAATATTCTTTCATGGTAAAGATCGAGCCTCTGGCACTTTCAGGCATAAATTCGTTGCGATAAGATGTCTGAATATATTCAAAGCTTACCTTAGCTCAAGCACCTTGGGTTGTATCTGTTTCAAGCTTATGTGCCTTGGCAGAAAATTAATTTGCTCGATTATGCCGTTTTTAGCATGCACCGCTTAAGAAACATCTACTCGCGATCGCGAGTCGTGCATTACGCTTACCCGGAGGCAGGGTGCACCCTACAACAGTCTCTGCTTACATTAGCCACCCTTATGCAAATTAATACGAAACAAAGTACGCCAATGTGATTCTTCAACCCTCCACGAGGGAAAGATATACTGCTGTCCTCCGTCTGGACTGTTGATCCTGTTACGTGCACAGTGAACGAAACTTTCAAAGATATCTCACCCTGTCTCGTTCCAGAAAATTTCATTGTTCTTCCTTTTCACTGATTAACATGTACTGTGTCTAAATATCCAATCGACAGATCTCTTTGATCACTTAATAATATGAGTATGAAAGGAGAAACAATCATCTCAATACTCTTTACTCAACTTTCCAAATTATTTCTGATATTTACAATAACATTTCGAAACAAATTGTTAAATTCAACATTTTACCGTGTCCCAATTTTATAGATTTTACGAAACTAGAAAATTGTCCATTCAATGTACCAGCCCATGAGTGATACTCGTTGCTGCAAGTGGTTAACTTGGTGCAAGAAAAAGAAAACATTTTTTTACTCCAAAAATGTATATATTTTCATTCCATTGAATCAGACATTTGACTATGGTACGATTAATGTTAAACGATCTTAATGGACAAAGAAATTTTTCGAAAAATGAAAAAATCTCGAAGACAAGAATCTTAACAGCAAGTGTAAAAGAACATCGATTGCAAGCAGACGTAGGTCGATGTAGATAGTAGAGAAGGTGGTACGACGTGGTAGGATGAGGGATGGGCCGAGTGTCCAGGTTGGAGGGTCGTTTATTGATCTCTCAAGTCCGAACCTCGCCTCGTGCACAAGAGGGACCTAACCCCATCCCATACGCCCTCGTGACTGGCCACAACCACCCCAGCGGCCGCACGCCGAGACACTGGACACAACGACTCCCTCCTCAGTCTCTCCTTCCACCTTATTCCACCCTCTTGGGAAAATAGGTTCCCAACCAGAAACCCTTTGCTCGTACCAGTGCAACAGTGAATCGTTGAACATTCATCGGTGTGATCTCTCCCACATATTACAATTTTATTCATCCGATTATCATCCCTAATCATTTCATATATCTCGAAAGAAAACCTGAATTCTTTGACGAATTAAATTAAGAAAATCCAAGATTGTTGATCTTTTAAAGATAAAGAATTCGTCTCGAATTATTTAGTATTGTACAAGGAACAGTAAGAGCGTTTCAGTGATTGGACAATGGAGCGAGATGTTCTTGCTTGAGAACCGTCCACTTAGCCGAAGGGTTGCTAGTTGCAGATAACTTATTCTAGCTTCGCCGGCTGGCCACTCACCCTCCTCGACGAAACCCTCTCGCGCGGATCTTGGCTGGCGAGCAAGCGGTCATCTTATCTGCTGGTCCCTCGTAATATGGATCGTACTGTGCGAGCCATTTCCACGAGGTCTTAACAACACGTTGGTACAGGTTGTCGATAAATCGAGAGCCGTCCAGTTTCCTCCGGTATGGCTCCATGATTCGTAAGATCCCCGACGGTACTTGGAATCTGACTTTCGGTCAGTTTCGATGGAATCCTTTTCAACCAGGGTTATATTGTTTCTATCTCCTTTCTTTCTATCATTCTAACTTTTTTTTTACTCTTTCCATTCTTTCTTTTTCGGCGCGTCGAGATTGAAAGGCAAAGAAGGTGCACTAGCGGAATCATCGAGGCGGTATGATTCTTTGAAAGGGGTTCGAAAGGAACAGGAGATGTTTTTTGCTTTGATGCATGCCACAGGGTGAACCGGGCAGAGCCCAATTCCTCTCGACGATACAATGCAAAGTACCGAGAAGGGTTCCGAAGAAAAGACATATACTGTAGGATGTTTGTACGTCGCTTCGACTTGTGAAGGTATCGCTTCGTTGTTATGCACAAAAGGATGTTTAATTTTTGCCGATGCTAAAGAACCGGACTCATCGATCTTACCTCGAACACGCTCGAACGAGGAGGCCTTTACCGTGAAATAAATCGTTCTATCCGATCGTGCGACACGACCTATCGCGATGTATATCGAAGATGGTAAAAGTCTTATTCGTTACAACACCCCCTACGCTGGTGAAATCAGTAGGGGAAAAAAACACACACAACTTAGAGCGTCACACGCAAGAAAGTCCTTTGATAATTCTGCAATCTCATCCACCGATTCATTTACTTTCTTTCCCCACCTGTCCACACCTAGTTAACCCGGCCACCGCTACGAGTTTTGCATCCAGCTTCTGATAATAGCTATCGCTTCATACATTTTCATGGCATTACAAAATCGGAACAAATAGAGTGTACACGCGGCAATTACGAATGCATTATGCAATATAAATATTGATGCTTCCTGCAAAAACGAAACTTCGAACGGAGCGAATGGAATGCAAAGAGCGTTCCGGCAAGGAGCCGCGAGAGGAGACCTAGGGGGATGCGACGATAACGTCTTTCAATGGTTTCCATCTTCCATAATTTCTTCCATTTCTCACAACCTTCTAGAAAAAACCATAAGTACATAAAAAACACGAATCACCAACAAAATAAATTACTTCATCAATACCCCAATACTTTCTCCCAATTAACTACAGTCCGACAATTGAAAATTGGCTCGTATAAAGCAGAGCCTCACGTTTTCAATCGCCTCTTCCCGCCATCTCGTTTTTGATATCCTCAAACCCAGACTTCTAAATTAAACAGTCCACAATGACTATAAAATTCTGATTTTAAGAATTCCAAAAAGAAATGGCAAGAATGGACATCAGAAAACAAAAGATTCCACCATTTTCTAGTCATCTTTCAGTCGTCGCACTATACTTATCATCCCGAATAATGCTCCATTTCAACGACCCTCTTTCTAAATTCTGCTCCACTCAACATCAAACATAAAACCGCGTCAAAAAAACGTTCGAAAAACTAGCTACTAACAAGACCCTCCAAACTTTACATCACTGGCACGAAAAGCCGTCAGCAATCGCTCGTACAAAACGGCCCAACGTCGTGTTCCCTTTCATTCAAATCATCATCGTAGGTAAGCAGAGTCGAGAGGGCAACTTGGCGCGCGCCACCTCGACAAGGTCGACCGGGTTCAATTTCAACGAGACACCGGTGTACTCGACTGCATACGTGGGTACGAAAGCCACCCAATACAGGGTCGTCACTTAAAATTCGACGACGGACTCTCGCCGCGTTCCGGTTATTCCATCGTGTGCGTGAGTCGTATATACACAGCTGCAAAAAGAGGGTCGTACGTGACGATGGCGAGCTAAAGGCCAATAAAACTTAACTCCTAATTAAGAAGCGTGAAGGATGAATCTATTATCCGCGCGGGCCTTGCCAACGCAAATACGCCGGCAGTAATGTCGCCGTTGGTACAAACATACCTACGGACACCGGCGGGCATACGTGTTCATTAGGCGTATTTGCTGTTTAGCATTTCAAATTCGGAGAGAGAGGAGTACCAGCATCGAAACGATACGGAGGTGCACCACGACGAATCGCGACTACCGACTCATGGGGTCTACCCTTTTGGGCAATCAAATATTTTAATTTAATCGTTCTACTAATGATTCGACTTAACGCCCTCTTCTCTTAGTGGGTGCCAAGATTCTAACATGGAGAATCGTCGTATTCGTGGATACCGTTTGATTCGATCGTGGAACTTGAAATCGGTAACTTAATTATATGAAGGAAGATCCACAAGAGAGGATCGTTTTACGCGATCGTTTGGTTGTCATGGTATTGATGTCGTTAATACGAACGTTGGTTTCGAATTGATGACAAATAGGGAGCGATTTGGGGAGATGCTCTTACAGGAGTTTCGTTCCTGGAAAGCTGAATGGACGGTGAGAATAAAATCTTAATCATCGTGTTCCTCTTTAGCTCTTTAATGACACCTTTGCACCACACGTTGCGTATTTCATTTGGTGAAATGATGTTGGCTTAATTATTTCTTGGAGGATCGGAATACGGTGATGTCTTTGTATAAATTTCTGTCCAGAAGATCACCCAACCGCTACGGATTTCGATATCGAGTTCGTAAATATTCTCGGTAATTCCTTTTATCTGTACATGTGCTCCATGGTGTGTATCCTCGATTTTAATTGCGTATGCATGCGCAAAGCGATTTTGAAGAACCGGAGGACCACGGGAGAGAAAGGATCGAAGGGTTGCTGGGAATATTTTAATTTAATCGCCCTATTAACGAGCCGCTTTATATTCAGCACTTGGGTGTCCATCTTTTGCATTCGCATTAGTTTGATTGCATCTTTTAATTCCGATCATCGAACGGCAGGGGGTACCGTACTTTTCATTATCTCCCTTTTTCTCGTTGATGCGAAACGACGTAACGAGTGACGAGGTCTCGCGAATTTAGTTTTTACACGGAAGATTATCTTGATTTGTTCTTTGAGAGTTCTGTAACGTTGTTTCAGACACTTTGAACCAATCGCAGTGTTTTGCAATGAAGTGTAATTGCACATTGCGCGTACACTTATCATATAATTATAATTTTAACAGGTACAAGAACTTATTAGTAAAGACACGTTAAAATATTTACAATATTCGCACCACTTTTCTCTAAAGAAATAATAATCTTTTATGGCGCTCAACGTACTATACAAAGACAAACGACAGGTTTAGTGGAAGGTAATTATGTAATTATTGTTACGTTCAGTAATGATTGGTTTGTACGCTGTGTCGTTCGATTTCTTTTGTGATTGTGCGACAACTTAGAATTAATTGTTGCAATAACGATCAATCCCTGATTTCTGATACAGCGCATAACTTAACCCTTTGCGCTCCGAATTATTTTATTAACTTTTTGTCAGATAAGCAAATATAATCTCAAAATATTGTCTACTGTTGATTATTCGTTTTTATTTAATACTAGGAACAATTGTAGATACTGCGGTGTATTCCTGTTAAAATTCAAAATTATTGTTGATTTCGAAAAGACGATAATTAGTATATGAAACATTAAGTGTCACAAAAAGCTGTGTCGAGTATAGTTCGACATAGGAGTGCAAAGGGTTAACGCGATATTAACCCTTTCCAACCCTATGCCTAGCTATGCTCAGCATACTTTCACACTTCATTTTATTTTCCAACAATTCAATATCGACTTTCCAATTTCAATAATAATTTTGCACCTTCACCAAAATATCCGTCAATACCTACAGTTAATCAATCGAAAACATAAATAATCAACGATAGAACAAGTTATGAAATTAATTTTATTCTACACTGACCCACTAATATTTGTAATTTATTACTTTTCAGAATACTTCACAATTACCTATTCCATCTATCCCGTCACGAGTCTATCCCTCATTCTTGTACAAAGAGTTAAATTGGCACTCTCCAATATTTCTATCAAAAAGATATTTCCATTACTTCACAATCAATAGAAGGATCTACCACATTGAGAATAAATATCCATAAATTGTCGCTACAGTTAAGAAACATCACGTAAACCCTCATCATCCAAACCAGAAGACACACCGCAAGCCACCGAAGTGAAACAAAAATCCTCAAACCCAACCCAATTGTCACTCAGGGTGTAAAACGTAGAGTCCCTCGTCTCAAAGAAACGGTCTTGATTACGCAGCCGTCTAGCGATTCTCATTTAACATGTTATTTTCACCGTCGGTGAGCCCCCTGCCGACGCAATTCTTGGCTCTAATTTGTATTTAATTAACCAAGTCCCGTAGCAGCCAGCCTCTCCCTTAGCCAGGAGAGAGAGAGAGATAGAAAAGGCGAGAGAGAGAGACCAAGATAGAGAGAGAGTTCGGTCGGTTTGGTCTGCGCGTTGGGGTTCATTAGGTTATTGAAACCTTAGACAATGTAACTAGTGGCTGCCGGGTACAGTGCTCCAGGGGCTTCGTAATGCCCACTGCCTCGAGTGTTCGCTACGACATTTTGCATCTCTGACCACTCCCACGCGGAATGGGTCTACGACCGCTCATGAACGACCGTTACTGCGACCTGCAGAATGCCGCGGGCTGGCTACGTCCTCGGGACGTGCGAGTTTATATGCTAATAAGGCACATTAATTAAACGGCTCGCGTATGTCCTGCAACACCTTTCAGGGCTACGCTCTCTAATTCTTCCTTGAAATGCGGAAAAAACTTGGAGGGGCTTGATAATGTGTGTCTTGGGTAAATGACAAGGACCGTAAGGAAATTGCCGAGTGCTGTCCGTTGGGAGTTACGGGGGAAAATGGAGTTTGAGGGGTATGAGATCTTGCATGGGGAGTTTGAGTATTTAAGAGGACTCTTTTTTAGTGTTTTGCTGCGTTTGGATTTGATGTGTTGGCTCAATCCTTTGCATTTCTATGTCGAGCTGTAGTCGACAGTGCTTTCTATGGCAGTTGATGTGTCGTGTATTAATTATTGACTTTTTGAAATCAATAATAATTTTGTATCTTAACACTTTACCGACCGGTACTTTTTAACATCCTACGCCCTTCTGATCGGTCACTTGCACGCAAATATTTTCCTGATACTGATATCTCTTCGAAAATTGCAAAGTTTCTTCACTGAGTCCTTGGCACAGTTAACCGCAATGAGAAATAACAATTTATTAATTTCCGTAGCGACCAATTAATAAGTTGAAAGCCCAAAAGTGTTGGGCCCGAAAAGTCGTTTAATCGACTACCGATCGGTAAAGTGTTAAGATACTTATCCTGTGGTACGTAGAATTGTTTCTAGTATTAAGTAAAAATGAATAATCGACAATAGCTAATTTTTCGAGACTATATTTGTTTGTTGGATAAAAAGTTAACCGTTCTGGGACTTTATTTAAACGTATTTTGATCGTAGTTTATCATTTCACTGGATATGAAACAATGATTATATTTTGACAAAAGGAATGCAAAAGATTGTCAGTCTAAAGTAGTAATCAGCACAAAAAACAGGTATCAGTTAATTATACAAATAGTTATATACTTCCATTACGTTGAACCGATCATTTGTCCCTACACGGGCAAAGTTGCTACAGCGTTTTATTATTCACAACCCTCCAGCAGATATTTGTAGAAAATATGACATGGATCTCTTCTTTTATGTTTATAACGAGAGATTTTTTAACTGACAATGAGATTGATACAACCGCTGCAAGGATCTAGGTAATTAAGAATTTGAAGTATCTTCATTAATTAGCTTCTCTACTTGCTGAAAATATAATTCCCTTATCGTAACGCACAGTGTTCAATTGACATTCAGAGCTAACTGCATTACATTCAATTCAATTGATTCTCATCAGCTTAAAAAAAAACAACACTTCAAAAATCCTGTAAAAGACTTTTACTTCGAAACTCCACGATTATCTTAAAACCCAAAAAAAAGCTTAGGTCGAGGTGTTAAACAGTTAACTTTACAGGTGTAAAGTTCATCGCTGAATCAAGCCTTTTTCCATCCACGAGTTAGATCGATAATTCCACAGCGAGAGAATAATTACCTCACTCAAGAAAAACGCAGTGGCGTGTCTGATATCAGAATCGGAAGATCAGAAGCGCGAGAGAAAGGAGATCGCCCTCGTAGCACCGATAAGAGTTAGAATCAGTAGGCACGAAGAAATTCCAGAACCAGCATTCTCCTCTCCAAGACGTCCGACGGACATGCGGGTCAAAAGGGGATTTATTTAAGAATAATCCAACTCCTTTTTTTTCCATCCCTTTTCTCGACAAGAGAAAGCAACGAGGGAGAAAGTCAGCTTATGAAGGAGAAAGAGGGGAAAACGTGGAGAACTCTAGTCCGGCATACGACGCCGTCTGCTACTTCTTTTTCATTTTCCTCCCCAAAATTTAATTTGGAACGCGTCCAGTTGCACCTTCCCGCTCGCTTGACTGGTACGAGAAAACGAAGCCCCGGAAGATCACACGAAAAATGTACGTGCTTCGCAGTCTCCGGGAGGATCTGGAACGGCACGAATTAGGAATTTTACTAACTCGGATAGTCGCATTTAATTTTAAGCCGGAAACCGTACGAGTCATTACTGTCTCCATTTTCGTGCGTATATTAAATTACAGGCAAGGACCGCGAGGCGATTCCTCGTCGACGGACGATGGGAGAGGGTTGCGCGAGCCATATTACTGAAGAGCACATGCACTCGAGGATTATCCGAAGTCTCATGGTGTAGCGACGGATAATATATATATGCGTCCCGGGAAAGGATAGGCTCGTGAAACTCGAATAATCGGACAACTTAGTTTAATGCCGACGATCGAGCAACGTAGATGATTTTTAAGGGTTCGTAATGTCCTGTTGCTTGATTGGAATCTATTTTTCTTTAAGGGTTGGTGAAAGATTTTGGAGACATTTGATAATTGAAAGGAAAAATAGGGTGTGTGGTGACAAGAATGTTTTCTATCAGACTGCTCAAATTTTTTATCTGGGATTGTTTATTTTATGGGACTGTGGATTTTTTAAACATGATGGGATTGAGTATAATTTTTTAATTTGTATTTTCAAACGATGATTTTTGTTATTTTATGGGTGTCTTATTTAATTATTTCTTTGATAGAAATCATTAACCCCTTACCTTACGATTTCTTTTGTGACCGAACAGGTAATAATTCAGAACTAATTGTTGAAGTAATAATAAAATACGGGTATAATTTAACGCAATATTAATAGCATAGAAGACTGAAATTTTCAATTTAACAGTTTTTATTCCATTTACCGTGTCACGTGTGGCACATGTCGTTGTAAGGAGTTAATAATCGGTTTAATTTGTATTTTATAATTTTCTGTGTGTTGGAAAGTATTTAAGGAAATTTTCTACTATTTTATCATAGTTGCACCAATCCTCGTAGAAAGAGCGTAAGAATAATTTTAATTTCGAGGTATTATTTCAAGTGTATTTCCGTATTCGCAGGGAATTTTGCGAAGGGTTGGAAAAGTGCGGTGGAATAAAAGACGAGAAAGGGAAAAGTAACTATACCATCTGCAAGATTATACACTTTCACACTCCGTATGATGCTCGGGCATGGAAGATATAAACTGTATAGCAGAATATTTTTCGTGTTACTTATTCTCGTTCCCGGTCCTTTTTTGCGTGCACCCTTTCCTGTTTCCAGCGGCGGGTATTTAAATGTAACTTCCCTCATGAGAGCCCGCAGAGAAGCTGAAACGTCGGGAAATTAATGAAAGAGTATGCTCGCACTCTTCGTTCTTCTTCCTACTTTGTCTCTCTTGTTTTATTATTCTTTCCTTCTCCCTCTCGAATGTTCGTGCCAATAATTTATCCGTCTTTGAGCGAACGTGACATCATCGTGGATACATTAACGAAGCACAATGCAAGATAATAATCAACTTTAAACACACTTCTCGTGCCGTCGGCGAACTGACGTTAAATTAGTTTGCCGTCCGCTCGACACTTAACGTTTAGTACAATAAATTTATAATGCATTTGCGTAAAACGCAGTCCCACCTACGCGTGCAAATACAAATTTAATCCTCGCCTAAACGAAGAGAGGAGAAAATTCAATGACGGAAAGAAGCGATAAAACAACTTGCACGTTGAATTTAACGGTTAGTCCTGTTTCAAGTGTTCATCGATGGTTAAACTATTAGATATTAAATTATATGTACTGTTTCGATTATTAACATATTTGTAATCAAGACAAACAAATTTCTACTAATTATCAAAGGTATTATAACGTCCAGGTGTTGAGTACCGACGTAATTCTTCGCGATATTCTATTTAAATATTACCAAATGCGATTCAAGGTCCAAACGGGAACTCTTTAAATACCTATCTCGATTTTCCTTCAAAATATCTCTTGAAGAACTTTTAGTCTTTAGTCTTAGAAGACTAGTCTTAACAAACGGAAATTAATGAATCTTCTACCACCCTGTGTCAAACACATAAAACGCCAGTTTTGTTATCAAAATGAGAGATTAAATCTTGAATTGTACTGAAATCTGCAGCTTGTTACTACGTTTCTTTAAGTTTGTTAAAATTCCGAACGTGCAATTGTTGTTCAATAAACACAGTGTTGTAAATTATACGACGTACGGGTTAAGTCTCAAGGGCTATGATGGATAAGAAGATAAAAGCTCCTACTAATTAGTAGACCTAACTTCAAATTCTCATCATCTCTCTGACAAGTTATGCCTCCTGAATTTTTCTATTATGTATCTAACTCAAAATAGATTCTAGGTAAAATAACCATGACCGTCAAATCCAAGAAAAGAAATACAAAGTAAAAAGTCTAAGTTACGTTTCAATTAAGTTTTCAAGGGTAAATTAACGTTCGCCAGAACAAAGTCGTAACCTTAGTCAATAAAATTCTCTCGTAAACGTACAATAGAGAACGTGAGTGACCGCAAGGCACGGATTAAGACATTTCCTCGACAATTCCACTGGTTGTTTCCCGAAGGTGGCCAATCGTGATATGCAAAACGTGCTCACGTAGATTGCCGTGTCTCAAGCTAGAACTTCATTATAAGACGGTTTTATTCTCTGAACGATCCATCGTACCTGCTTTCCCGCAAGGATCGAAGAAAGAAAAAGAACAGATTGATGATATCTAAAGAGATCATGTGCAATTATTAATTTATAACTCCGATCCGGAGACGCATGCTGGGATTGGAGTCGAGAGCCTCCGCTAATTAGGTTCTTCAATCGGCAGTTATTGTTTCGTGGCAGCCCTAATTTGGCAGCCGGCAGCTGCCACTACGAGTAGAGGCGCTAATTAAAACACCTAATTGTGGCCATTAACGCGAAATGCGACGTAGCGATGCGTTGCCTGCTACGCGGTTCACACCGATCCACGCTCGGTTATGCCCGCGCTTTAAACCGCGCTATAAATACGATCTAATTAGCATTTCTCGGTGTCTCGATTGAAATTAAGCGGCTCATGGAGCAACAGAAGGAGAGAGAAATGAGAGAAGTAGAAGGAGAGAAAGAATCCGCGTGTGTAAACACGAGTGGGATAGAAAGAACGAAAAAAAAAAGTAAAAGAGCGAGAAAGAGGACCGTCGGCTGTTAAGCCAAAGTCGTCAATTGCCACTCCCGTATTTAACGGGCACTTAAAGTGAGAACGAACTGCCGTATACCTCCGGTCTCACTTTAAAAAAATCTGTAGTAATGACGCACGAGTTATACCGTATGGCTGTTTTGTATAAAGAATGACGGCTCTTGCGGGGGTATTAATAGAACGGGCGGGAAGCGCGATTACTTTTGATATTCATACACGACCGTTGTTACGTTGGTTTTGTGTATTAAACTCCCTGGGTTAAATTAATAGCTGTAAATTTCTAATGGGAGGTGTTCTGTATTTATCATCAGACTTCATGGTGCTTCGTTAACTTTGATGATATTTCGTTTGACGTTATGCAATCGGGGGAACGGGTTTTGGTATTTTATAACGTGAGAGATATGGTAATTTTTATTTCTTCCTATTCGTATTCTCCCGTGAACGGTGTGTTTGAGGATAGTTTAATCAAACTGTGCCTCTTTAGTGGAACGATTGGGTTAAACGTTGAATTGAAACGGAGAAACTTCAGTGTGAAGGGAATTGATAAAGTATGGAAAACTTGGCTGTGTTTCTGTCGTATAAATAATTCCCAAGTATTCTCACCTTTCGAGGGAATCTCGGCAAATCACGTAACCGTGTTACCAAGCGTCATTAAATCTCTCTACGGAGAGAGAGAGAGAAATGGAGGATGTAACCAAATGTTTTTCCGGTTCCACGCCGTATTTCCCAGTCGAGACCCGAAACTTCGTCTTCCGCGTAAACCGCGAAACCACTCGATCCGATCCGGCTATCCACACACGAACGTGTGTCTATTACGTGTATGAGGCGCAATTCGCAAGATCGAACTTGAAATTCCGACTTTACTGATACCAATAACTAAGTGGAATAGCTAGACATCAAATGAAATGTATTTTTATTTAATATAAATGGGAACTTAAATTGAGAATCTGCTTGTGAAAATAGTTTAGTCGGTTGGTCTTAAAGAGTGGTGGGATATTGACCACAAATAGGACATGCATTTACCTCGATTTCTCCTTATCCATACGCTTTAGGACAGAGTATATATTTTTCTATAACTTCTTACAAACAACCCCATAATCATCTCTAATATATCCGCACAATGTAAGAAGAAAATTCACGTACACTTCAGATCTCACCAATTAGATCGTGATCAACTATTGCACACATCTTTGTACTTGAATTAGTCGCAAAATGGAACAATAATTGTCAATTATATAGTGCGAAGAATTTACAACGATGTTGAAAAATTGCGACGAGTCTACAAAATTCTTAGTAATGCTTAAAGAAGCTACAACATTCTTGATAAACTGTAAAGAATCTCTAATATTCCTAATAAAATGTAAAGAATCTACAACATTTCTAGTGCTCTACAAAGAATCCACAACATTCTTGGTACGTTGCAAAAAGTATAGGATATTTTTGATCCTATGCAACGGGTCTAGAGCGTTTTCGATACCCTATAACCGATTCAGAACGTTCTTGTTAAACTGGAAAGGGTCTACAATCTTCTTGATACTCTGCGAAGAATCTACAACATTTTTAATATTCTGGAACGGGTCCACAATATTTTTAATAATCTACAACCGTTTTAAAATGTTCTTGTTAAACTGGAGAGGGTCTACAATATTTTCGATACACTGCGAAGAGACTTCAACATTTTTGATACTCTACAACCGTTTTAAAATGTTCTTGTTAAACTAGAGAAAGTCTACAATATTCTCGTTACACTACGAAGAGTCTACAACATTTTTAATACTCAGCAAAGGGTCTACAACATTCTTGTTATATTGAAAAAAATCTACAACATTTTTAACACTAGAACTACCGGCGTTAAATCTACCATATTTCAATGTATTAAATAAGTACTTTAAAAAAGAGAAATCGAGTGGCGGAAAGAATGATCATTTCGGTGATTTATGTCTTTTGTGACGGACGTAAAATTTTTGTTCCATGGGTCTTCTATGAACTTGGAGAATTTTTGGGAAAAATTGTGTACCACTCATTTTGACTGGTTTGGTAGTTCTAGTGTTAATACACTGCGAAGAGTCTATATCATTTTCAATACTTTGCAAAGGATCTACAGCATTGTTGATATTCTGCAATGGGTCTACAATATTTTTGTTATACAAAAAAGAGTCTACAACATTTTGAATACACTCTGGAGAATCTACAACATTTTTAGTACACTGCGAAGAGTCTACAAAATTTTTAATATAATCAACTCTGTGGAATCTATCCCCTTCTTAATGCATTACGAAGAATGCGCAAAGTTCTTGATACTCCTAAAAGAATCTACAATATTCTTGCTACTCTTCAAAAAATCTGTAGTACTCCTGGTACCATGCAAAGAGTCCACAAAAGTTCTAGTGCTTCATAAAGAATCTACAACATTCCTATCAACCCTCAAAAGAGTCTACATTATTCTCAATACTCAGAAAAAAAAACTATAACATTCTTTGTACTGTATAAAGAATCTACGACATTCTTTATTCCAGATCATTAAAAAATCATTCCTATCAATGATCCTTTTCCAGAAACATTGCGACATCGGGCGTGGCATGCTCTCGCGTCCACAGTACACGTTCCGCATGCTCGTTGAGACCTGCGGTCCCAGAAGCGCGTAACGCCGTGCGTCAAGTTGGTGGCAACACAATGACGTTATAATGACTAATGATCATATCATTTAATTAACATCGCGCCTAACTAGCCCCAGCTTCATTAGCTTGCCCGCGGCCTTAGACGGGGGCCGTGTACGTACACCGGCACGCTTATTATGTATCTATCGCCAGGCGATTGTCCGCGGCGCGTGTTAAAGCCGCTGCGTTCTACCAAGCCGACACGGTTCCTCGGTGTGCCGCTGAATTTCCCGTTGTTCTAGACCACCGGCTGTTGTGCGGCCATGCCTATGCGATCCCAGGACCGGTTACGGATATTCTAAAGCCGAGAGAAAAGGAGGAAAGCGCCGATCGATCGATGTACCTTGGATCCGCTTTGAGATTGTCGCAGGAACGTGCTCGGACCGGGGTTCAACTTCGTCGGTTGATCGAACCCCGACTGGATTCTGATGAGCTTCGATGATGGTGATTGCGGTCAGTTGGGAGAAATTTAGATTGATGACTGGAAAAATAATGATGATGATAGAATTTCAAGGGGGTTGTTGAGTTCTAGTTTTGACCAATCAGCTGGGTGGATTTGAGATCCTAGTCATCTCTAGGAGATTCTTCTTCGATTGTTATTAATAATGTTACTTCTTCGTTAGTTTAGAGCCAATTTAAAAGTGTAATTCGTTGGCAAAGAGTGCAGGTTTTTCCATACTTCTGGAAATTCTTATGAAACTATACTGAATTTGTTTCAGGAATCTTCCCAATTTTGAATGATCAGGTAGATTAACATTAGAACTATCAAGGTAGTCAAAATGACTGGTCCCTCATTATTTATAAATATCCTCAAAATTGGTAGAGTATCCATGGAATAAATACGTAGTGTTCAGTTCATAAAACAAAAATTACTGAATTAATCATCTCTATCATCTTTCCATTCTTATTTTTCTATACTTGTTTAATGAATTTAAATACCATAGATTTGTCGTTGGTAGTTCTAGTGTTAAAGATTGTAGGATCGAGACAAGAGCGCCTGATTTGTTCCGGGGTTGACTGAAAACCAGTGAAGCTATCACTGTTGCCATAAATTCATTGATTCAACCAACAAAAGAGTGTCAGTCTCTTCGTCTCATTAACACTAGATTTACCAAGCCAGTCAAAATGACTGGTACACAATTTTTTCCAAAAATTCTACGGGTTTATGGGAGAGCCGTAGAATAAATATTCTTCGCCCATCGTATAAAACATAAATTACCGAATCTATCATGTTTTCCACGTCTTAATTTTCTTTGCTTTAAGGTACATATTTAACATATTTAAATATAATAGATTTCACGCTGGTAAATCTAGTGTTAAGTCCAATTAATTTCCAGCATCTTAACAATCTGCCCAATAGCCGACTATATATTATTGGCTCATAATTAAAATCCAAGCATGCGATTACTCTCAGTGCAACATCCCTTTTCCATTTTCCTTCGTCACTTTATAGATACCTATCGTAACGTTTCTTTTGCTTCATTTCCATACCTTACACGCTGCGAACACTTACGATCGTACGATTGGTCGTACTCGAAACGAGCTATGAATTACTTGAGGTATCTAAATATAGCAAACTATTATCAATATGATTCATACCTTTTTTTCCCACGCATTTAAACGACATCGCTAATTCTCGATTTCATACGTTCGCGAGTATACGTACCGTAATCAATTTCCTCGCAGACGATCGAGATCGAACAACACGAGATAAACCAAATCGGTCTGATTTACCGGTGAGAGATCTAAACGCGAAAAATCACCGTTCGAAATCAAAAGTCAATGCATATGTAATGATACGTTTCTAGTCAAGCGATCAACGATCGTTGGCAGCGATATGCTAACGCGAGCCGCGTTACCTGTTTACTTATGATTATACCGCAATTATTGGATTTATCGACTACCGTTTCGAAGCTCCTGATTTATTTCAACATTAATCACGTTAATGATGCGCCGGCTAGGCAGCCTTCGGTCCTCCCTCCACCTTCCACCGTCGACCTACCCTCTCCCTCTGTTTCTATCTCGCTCTCCCTTTCTACCTCTCTCTATCTATCTATTCACCTCTCTCCCCGTTCACTCCTAACGCCCAGGCAAACAGGAAATGAGCATTTCGATCAAGATCGATCGTCACAATTACCGATGATTGCCAGAGCGACGAAGTTCGTCGTTGCGCGTTAGCGGCGCGCATCCGCTTAACTTCGCTAATGAGCCGAGTAACCTTAACCCACTCTTCTTCTTCGGCTTGCCTTGACGTCGAATTTACGTCTCAATTTGTTATAATTTTTCTTCGCCACCAAACGACCATGTCCCGATTGAGAATGGATACGTAGTTAAAGGATGAATGGTGAAGGAATTGTTCAACGATCTTGCGAAGTTTCTGTACTAATTCGTTGGCATTGTAATCATGGTTAAAGTTTTATCCTAGAATTTTAATTATGCGACGATGATCGTGCGAGGAAAATTTAAAAATCTCCGTTCTAATGAGAGCTACGAGGATCGAAGTAAAATTCCTTCAGCCATTTTTCTTCGTTTTGCCTTGACATGAAACTTTCAGTCCAATTTATTATAATTTGTTTTTTTCCCCCTCAAGAATGAATATTCCTGTTTCCGTTGAATCCTGGTGAGGTTGTGCCACAAGTAAAATATAGCAGAGGTATAATCAAACGACGATTAATGTTCTTACATTGTTATAAATCGAACGGTGTCGTTAAAGGGGATCTTTTTTCTTTCATGTCCCATAGAGTTTGCCCACTAGCTATCAGTAATATAAATAGCAACGCAATTAAGCTAGCCGACAAATTATCTCGATGTTCGATCACGAATCCATCATTTCCCCATCTACATAATTATTCGATAAATAATATTCCCCCTTATTCTTTTCATAATTCTACGATCTCTCAACTCTCAAAGATCATCGATGATACATGGGGATGATTTTTCTGAAAATTCTCTAGCTCATAAATATCGAAAGTTTCACCGTAACGTTGAACGGACGTTTCGCTGATATTCCTTGATGGTAAACTGACTTGCAGATATTATTGTTTCCCCATAATTAATAACCGGCATTTCTGAGGTATCCGCGAGCAGGATGTATCGCAATTTGAATTGGCCGAATAAAACACGTTTACACAGCAGTAATCGAACTCTCCATCGTGCTCATTGTTCCGATAGCGAAATTAATTAACTGATTTGGTATTAGGAGCATTGAAATCTATTTAACGCAGTCGATCGAGGTGTTTAGTATCAGGTATCCGTGCACGCAGCCACGGAAGGATAGAAAGTGAGAGAGTAGGTGGTGTATGGGGGTGCAGGGTGGTACCGGGGGAGACTGAAAGGGCGGAAATCGGTGGGAGGGTTACCGGGATGATGTTACATCATCAATCAGCTGGCAAACATCAACTCAACACTCGCACCCCCGGCTGGTATGTCCTGACCTGTACCCAAATATATGCGCCGATAATATCGTCGCAGCATTGCTACATCATGTCCGGCTGTAATTAATTATCTAATTCTTAATCGACGGTTATCATGCACCGGGGACGTTTACGAAGATCGGTGAAGATTTATAACGGTTTGCGGTGATCCGCGATTATGTATCTTCCATGTCGAATCTTTCTAAATGGATTTCAAACTATTTTTAGAATATATTGAATTAAAGCACAAATAATACAAAGTAGTTTTTACTTGCATCAATACATCCGACAAATTTACTGATAGACTTGCATAAAAGCTTGTAAATTTTTCAATCCTCATAACTTGTAGTATACATTTTCTCAATTACATCTTCAACCCCTACCGTACAATAATGACTGCCACCCACGATAAAGCGGGTCAGGTTCGAATTATTTCAATCCTATTAATATTCCCGTCAATTATCCAATATATAAGAAATCACAGATAGATCATTATCTCCGAAATTAATTTAGACTTATTGTGCATTCAGCCACAGAAGAAATAATGCAACAAGAACTTAATTACTCCTCAAAATCACAAATCTGTTCAATCTTCCCGTCACAATCTCCATCACATCGTACAAATTAACATATTTGTAAGAATCCAAGTAGCAGACCCACATCATATTACATTCTAACCTCCGAACACCCCAATAAGTTCACCTCCCCCGAAATATTTCAGCTAAACGTTCATAAATGGCAACGTAATCGTCGAACCTGCTGAATGCACAATTTTTGCGAGGCCGCTACTCTTTGCTCCTCGCTCGATTCACCGGTTTCGAAGCCTGTAGGGTCCACCATAGGTATAGAGTGGGGTTGTCCAGCGGGTGGCCGACGTAGGGGTATGAGAGTGTAGGTAGCCTCCACCTACGATAATCTACCCCCGTGGCCCCCATAATGCGCATCCCTCCGGCCGCAATAATGATGATTTATTTCAGAGCTAAAAATTGCGCGAACGCCGAGGCATGAGTAATGTTCCGATGTGGCCCCACCCTCCTGTACTGGCCCAGCCAGCTTTTTTATCCGCGCAAACGTTATGAATTCCATTGACCCGTTCGGTGGTAGGGGATAGGGTGGTTGGGAGAGAGGGAGGGTAAAATGGGGGTGGAAGAGGGGGGCAAGCGTCGAGGGCTGGTCCTCCAGATAATGGCGGATCCCTATTTATTTATTCGAGCATGCGAGCAGACACGACTGATCGTCTTCCATTCATGGAAGAGCTTTTTGATTCCGCAGATGTCGGGCTTTAACCGCAGCCACGGAATCGCGGTGGAAATATGCGGGGGCTGGAAGTGTATTTTGGACGTTTCGGTTGATAATTGTGGTGATCGGTTATATTTCGTGCGCTTCCGTGGTTACGGTTCGGGCATCGATATTTTCATCGATCAAACGACACGGGGATGAATTTCTACGTTGGTGAAACGTGCGTTGGATTTGTAGATGCTATTTCTGGTTGAGTATGAATGGCCATTTCTGTTCTTTTATAGTCAAAGATGAAAGGTCTTTTGGATAGTTAACGAACGTTTGTAAAGAAGGAACGTTATAAATGTCAACGAGGTTACTGGGACTTGCGTGAAAGTTTTTTGGAAAGTTGTGTAAAAAGGAAGATCAGATTGTAGAATAAACGTCCGACATGGATAACAATTATCACGGTAAGGTAAAGAGGAGTAGAGGAATCAAAATATTATGAACGCACAAAACGATTGTTCGAACGTCACCGTCGCACGGTCGGGATGATAAAAAAAATAGTAGAAGGAAAAGGGTTTGGAGAGGGATGATAGGAGGTAGAGCGAAGGGAGGGCTGGAAGCCGACGACGCAGCAAACAGCATCGAGATGCACAAAAATCGGTCCTTTCAGCTTAAAATTACGGTTGTCGCGTGGGTGGCAGAATAGCTGATGGGGTGGTATTGTACGGGGGTGGCGTAGACGGGAGACCCGGCCACGGGGGATGGAGCGGGAGGCAGAAGAGCAAAAGGTAGGGCGAGGGAGGCAGGAGGGTGGTGTGTGTCCCGGAAAAAAATCCATACAATCCGATCAGGACAATGTATTCGTGTGAAACGCTCGATTGTCTGGGTGTTCACGTGTGTTCGGACATTGATACGGAAGCCAGATCTGAGCGTGCACTGATAAATGTGAAAAAATCCCCCATTTTTAAAACCAGCGACGCCTGCCGGCGCGTGATGCTGGTGCGTGAACGTGTGGGCGAACGTGTGTTGCCCGAAGAATCAGCCCTCGCTGTTCCTCCTCCTCTTCCTCCGCCTCCTGCTCTTTTCCCTCCCTCTTTTCTCTCTTCTCTCGCTCATACCCTCGTTTCTCTTCTCGACATCCTCTCACTTGCACTCTTTCCTCCAACATTTCTCGCTCTTTTTTTACCACTCGCGTTTTCTCTCTGTCGCCCGTCGCCACCCTCTTTCGACGAGCGGTATTGTCGAAACAACGAGAGCGGCTTTGTCCTTTGGTCCCCGCTGTAAAATCCTGGGCGTATTTTAAATTCGCGGCATTTTATCGCATTCGCTATTTATCGACGGGCTGCACGTCCAAAGGACGTCGTTCTCTCCCTGTACCAGAGATAAAACACCCGTGCTGGATGCGATATCGCCGGCCGATCATCGCCGGCATGATCTTTGTTGGCTTGGGAATTGTTGGTGCTCGTGCGGCCACGAGGGTTCGTTTCGCGAGATTCTCCTCGCCTCTGTCGTTTTGGATAATTCTTCGCCCCTGTATTTAATTGCTGAACTCTTCCTCTTCCTGTGCTGTTCGAAGCGATATCGCAAATTCTATCGTTCTCTCGTGACGGAACGCTAGAACGGAAAGGTAGGGGAATTCGCGAGTTTAATTTCATATTGGTTCGATCCAGATTGAACGGAGATTTTATAACGAGTTATCGAAGATGGTTCAAACGGACGCGAAGAAGAATGCTTTAATTAGTAATGCATAAGAGATCGGTTCTATAACGGATAAAATATTCATGTAATTATTAATGGTAAGATCAATTTTTTATAAGGAGTTGCAAAACCGCTGATGGAAAGTAAGGTCTGCAATTACGAAAAGTCTTAATTAGTTATGCAACACGAACCGGTGAAAGCAATTGGACACGCGGAATTAAGAATAAATTCATTTTTCGACCTGCTGAATTACGATGCCTCGTTTCTCTTGTTTCTCGCCGACCAATTACGCTCACTGACTGCGCCCATCGTCCGTACCGTTTGCACTGCGATAATTGTAACTCGCTGAAAGTATTGCTACACTTGTCATACAAAAATGTATTAAAAGTGTAAGAGACTTACGACCGTCATTAATACGCAATCATTGCATCCACTCCTGATAATCATCTAGACTCATCATATACATTGTAACCAACACCGAATTGATAAAATACATTCGCCTCGTTCTATCACATTTATACAGCACCAACAAGTACAACATTTAAAAGAACATTCCACAAATATCTCTTCCTCACCTACCTTCTTCCCCCCCACCTCAAAACCACCCTAACTTCTCAACCAATACTTCCATCCCTTAACGATCATTCAACCAAAGGAATATCACCATTAACCCACAAAAACAACCCTAATTCCCATCTTGTATCTCAGCAATATTAATCTCCCTATTTCACCCCATTCGGTCGATTCTCCACGCACCTGAAAGCCCATCGTCAGGACCGTCCCCATGAAAGGTATTCCAACCCATGTCGAACCCGACCGTTTTACGACTCGCATCAGCAGATACCATTCTAATGGGATAACCACGTGTTCCAGATTTCGTTATGGCAGAGGGCGAACCAGAGTCCATGCAGAAGCCAGTTTCCAGCATCGCTCTGTATCACCGCGTAGACCAAAAGAGTTGAAGAGGGTGAGGATGCCGAGGAGGAGAGGAGGAGGGGAGGGTGAAGCTGATCGAAGGAAGGCAAGGGGTGCAGGTTGGAGGGGGGGCATTGGGGTACAACGCAAGGGGTGAAGATGAGGACACGAATAGTCGGATTCGTTGATAGCGAGTAGGTGTACGTTCGGCTACCAATCAAGCGGCCCCGAAACCTCATCGGTTTTTTCCTCCTGTTCGATCCCCTTCCGCCCCCCTTTTTCCACCAGCCACCGAACTGATCGTCCGTCGAACCCTCTCTTCGTCCCACCGGCACCCCCGCCTTCCTTTCCGCTCTACCCTCCTCGCGGCCTCCTCATCCTCCACGGTCCACCCGACCGGCGCACCAACCTCATACCCCGGCAATGTTCCATTTTTTCGCCCGGCTATCCCGCAACTCGAACTCGCGATGCAATTATAATCCAGCTTTATGAAAAAAGAGGAAGGAAAAAAATGCATCGCAAATGTGATTGAGCACCGATACGGTGGCGAGATTGGTCGATGGTAGGGGGATAGAGGGGGGCTGCAGGCTGGATGGGTGGCAAGAGTAGGTGGAGGAAGGCGGCTACGTGGAGGTAGAGAGGCTACAGGGGTTCAAGGGGCGCGGAATCGGGGGTCCGTACAGGTGCAGAGGGGTAGGGGATGCCGAGAGCCGAGCCATATAGAGGTTGGAGGGGGTTGAGGGATTGGTCAAAGCGCTTGGTTGCCGGTGCTGATAAAAAATTACACCCGAAAAAAGTATCGCCGTCACCCCTCTCTTTCTCTCTTTCTCTAGCCGTTTCGCCCTTCCCGTTTCACTCTTTCCAAACCACCCCCGCGCGCTTCGTTTCGCTGTGTTTCTCTCTCCCTCTGTTTAGCTTTCTCTCTTTTACGTTCTCTCGATCTTCCTTTCTCCTCGTCCCTTGCCCTCTGGATGGCTCCACGGCTCGACAAGCCAGCCAAACCTCGGGTATACATTATTCCTGCCGGCCAACCCCTTTGCACGGTGGAACACTGAAAATTGTTCGGAAACAAATTCGACCTACCACCCACCCCCTCTTCCATCGTACGCCGACGTGCTTCATATGCGGCCGCGCGAAACGACGATCGTCTGATTGGAACTGCATTTTTCGACGGAGCACCGATGTTAATCGGACGTTTGCTTATTGTTAGTACTCTCTGCTCGGAGATTTTGACCGATTTTTAAAAGGTAGGGTGCATACTTGGTTTATCAAATATAAACCTTTGTTTTATGACTGTCTGTGTTGACAGTTGTATAAATGGTAATTAGGAGTAGTTTAATTAGAAATTGGAAAACATTAGATAACATTTTCTATGCAATTCTTTTAGCTGTATTTGCATAGCGTCGTAATGAAAATGTCAATTTTATCAAGCTAGGTAACGTTACTTTAAAATGTTTTCACAGAGTTATAAATAATACTTTGAAACGGTAATTGTTTAATTAAGGACGATCCACTGACAGCAGGAAAAGTTGTGACAATCGAAGCAATACTTGCAGTAATTATGCACAAACAAATTTAGTTCCCGAGTTGGGAAACTTCGACCGGTGAAGTTAAAGGTGGATGGATAAAACGAAGTAAATTTAACGCTGATATTTTTACATTAATTTGTTGAGGAAATTTTAATCAATCCGAGAACTCTCGTTAGAGGTCCTCGTGTCAAAGAATTTTTAGGATAGTTTATATTTAAAGTATCGTATTTCCTCATCGTGTTTTAAGAAGTAACAGTCAAGGAACGGGAGAATTCGATTAGTAAGTTAGGATCCGCGATAAAAGCCAAACGGTAAAAGGTTTACAGGGTATCGTATGAATTTTTAAATGAATCAACGCCAACGTGGAACGTGATTTCGTGCCAAATTTGGTTCCAATCGGTCGAACGACGTGGTGGCAATCCCGCTCGCAATTTTCTACCCCCATTCCCAGCATTAGTCGCACGGACTGATTCAAATTTGACTCCTTCTGAAAAAATTATGAAAGTTTCATGTAGCTATCATTCAGTCGTCTATTAGCTAATAACAACCACGTCGCAGTTATATGGTAGGTCCGATGCAATTTTCCCGATCGATCAGTTCCGATGGAATTTATTACCGATTTTACATACATCAAAGTTTTATGCACTTTTAAGTCCGCCAAAGGAGATGCAGCGGCATGTGACGTAAATACACGGTGAATAATTATAGAGAGCCTAGATTCAAATTAACCTCCCTGTTATCTGGGTTAAACAAGTCTTTTTATAATCCAAATCAAAACCACAAGGACGGAAAAGTTTCTTACTTCTTTGTCGTTACTTCGGGATCGATCTATATAAGTTCTACTTAATTATAAAAATACGAAAAAAAGAATCTCCATACAATGGTTCGTTTCGGTGTACACAAATTAAGTATAATCCACAATAAAGCAAATTGGAGGAGTAGTGGGGTGGTTTAGGGTGGTGTGCTCATTAAAATTTTATTTGCCAGGAAAATCTGCAACATGATTCCAACACTTTTTAAATTAAATGAAATCATATTATTTTCTCTGTTAACGTATGGCGGTACAGACAACACAGACATGTCGATATAAAATTATTATCCAGCTGAAGTCATTAAATAGAACTAATATGATTAAAAATTGTAAAAGTTCCTTTAGGCGCCGCGTAACCGTGGCTGCGTTTACAATGTATCGTGCAATATTTTTCCTCCGGCACCGACATTATCTCGACCTGTTTCATTTACTAATTAGTAACGCGATATCATGAGCGGTTTTTACAGACCTAAATGAGAAAGGAAATGAGCGCGGTCCCAGGACCTCTACCGTGCTTCGTTCTGAACGTGCGCTTCCACTCGCTATTTTTTTCGACTTACCACGAAATTTCTGCTTCCCCCTCGAAACTCTATGGAGTCATTGGTTCAAATTGCGGTTTATGGAATTACAAAGTGATACTAGAAGCTGCGATATTACTCTATGTGCGTAAATACTTGTAAGGGATGAAATTCAACGAAATAATCATTTAACTTTGTCTCCTAAAACAAACCAGACAAAATGTTTTTGAAAGAAATCTCTCAGTTCATTATTCTTTAACATATTTTCACTTACTTTGAGGCGCATGTTAATCCGTGTTTAATGAAACAATTAGTAAAATCGTAAAACTGTTCAATTTTTCAAATTGTACTCATAACACTAGAACTACCGGCTTTATATCTATTATATTTCAATGTATTAAATAAGTACATTGGAAAAAGAAAAATTAAAAGTTGGAAAAGTTGATCTAATTCGTTTAATTATAAAATCAACGTGGAATGTCTGCTCTATGACTATCATATAAACTTGGAGAAATTTTGGAAAAAATTGGGAACCAGTCATTTTGACTTGGTTGGTAGTTCTAGTGTTACTAAGATTAATAAAACAACATAAATAGAATTGTGAATGTTAATATTATTTAAATAAGGGTAGAAATCAACTCTTAGAGTCCATAGTTAGTCAAGTGTCACCGTTAAACAGTTTACTTCAGACCAATTTAGAATCTTTCAAATTCTCATCAAATTCAATGAATTAATCAGCATTATTATTTCGTATAAGAAATGCTATGAAACATGCGCGATAACTTGGAAAAACGCTCCAATTGTAAGATTCTCTCTCGTCCGGTGGTCGCCGTTATAAACGAGATTTATATAACACCTTTCAAAGTGTCTGATAACATTTCGATCCGGCAGCCGTAAAGGAAATCACTTTTTTCCCCTCCTCCCCTTCGTGGCTGGCAACGAATCCATTATGAGTGCATAAAATAATAATAAATGATTCAATTTACTATACGACCGGCACGCACCGTGGTAATTCCAAGCAATGATTAAATGCAACAAGTAAAATTCGATACTCCGCGAGGTGAGCTGTACGGCTAATTGGAGCGTAGTAAATAAATTATGTTCACATGTAATGCGGTAGGATTATGTGGCACAGTGGCGACTGATTACGGTTATTTTCGCGCTTACGTAGATAACAGAAAGCGAGAACCCGTAAGGAGCATAGTGTTACGACACAACGAACCTCCCCTCCTCTGCGATCTTCCGGTCAATTATATATTAAGCCATTAATATCGAGATAATTAGTTTGAATGCTTTTAAGTGAAACCTACACCACGTTCTAACGGCTTACGTAAGTTGCAATTTGTAAAGTACGAGCGCAAACGGCACGTTAACGGACGGCTGATTTCTTTCGTTTCTTCCATTCTTCCAACTGATTTTTTTTTTTATAATTGCGGAAAAAGATAAAACAGGGGGATGTTAAATGATTACGTGTAAATCAAACACGACTGTACGTTAAATAAGATACGTTGATGTCGATTCTAGGAAGTTTTATGTTTCCTACAAACGCGATGGAATGGTCGTTCGATTAAACGTATTCGTGTATGTATAACATACACGCATGATAATAATCATAGAGTTGCGTGAACGTAATTACTCGTAACAAATGTAATTGAGCATACAGCTAAGAAAGATCGCATTACCGTCGATCCCCGGTGCATGTGCATTTCCGCACGTTGCATTTCAACATATACTTTCTCCCGATTGCCGATCGCGCGAGATATTAATTTACGCGGGAAATTTGTACGTTCAAAAGCACGTACTAATTAGAAGCCGCGTCTATCGATGCTCATTTATATGATATTATTCGAAACCTGTGGAATCACGTGTATACATTTCACTCGGTGATTGGACGTCGTTGATAAGCACCTGAATTCAATAGAAATCCTGCTGTAGCATGAAGAAAAGTAAAAGCCACATACGTAGAAAAGAAAGGAACGACTAATCATGATAGAACGTTCATCTAAAACGTAACATCCGGTGTAAATTAAAATCCTCATTACCAGCTGCTTTTCCTAGGTAGCCTCGTTAATTCCTGGTATTCGACAAAACCCCTGGATTCGATCGTTACGTTTCACTGTATTCGTATACGTGTTTATGTACACAGGGAGATCTTAATCGGCCGATTGCGTGAACGTAATTTTGCATTACGAATGCAAGCGGGCGGGCCTTCCTTCCATGGACGACTATGACATAATCCCATAAAACTGTATCGAAGCGAAGCAGTTAACTCGCCCGCCGAGAGAACCGCTGCTTATTTTTATTTGCGGTCGGAATATTGCGTAACCAGTGCACCATAATACGTCACAACGCTTTATTCTTACGTCCTTGTCCATTCGGGAGATGGACGCATCCGTGGCTCGGTATATTTCCGCAAATTAGCCGGGCTAATTCGTTCGAGCTCGTAAATTATAGGTAAAAAACTGACGGACGGGGAAAACGAGACAGGGGAAAAAAGTGAGAGAGAGAGAGAGAAAGGGTGTACATGGAGAGAAAGAGGGTAGGGTAGAAGAGGGTCGCTCTAATTTTTGAATATTTCATATTGGCTGACAGTAAAAATCGATGTTACCCCCCTCTGTCTCTGTGCGTGTCTCTCTCTCCGTTTTCCGGCGTAGTGACTATCATGCGTTAATTGCTTTTTTCATTATACTTAAAACGAAGGCGATCATTATTTCCATTTTTTCCCCCGTTCTACCGTTTGTCGAATTGAATTTTATTGAATTTCCAACGGGCGGAATCGCCGGGGGTGAAAATCACCCCCATGGTCCATTATGGGTGCATTCCTTCATGAGAGGGAATATTACACGTTACGTCGCCAATGAAACGTTTAGCAATGGCCATAAAATTTTCTTATACGACTTAATCAAATTTTCGTCGCGACTCATGATGCAAAATTATTTCGCGGGACGGTTTAACTCGGATCATGCGTGACTTTGTCTTTGATTTTAGTGTGTGCATTATAATACAGAAATAATATGCATTCACAAAATGTGAAAACTGTTGGTTATTTGTCGGTGTAAAACGCGAAGATTCGACGTGTGTAAAAACACACGTGTGATTCTTGAAAGAGGGAAAGAAACGGAAAGAAAAAAGGAAGAGGGATGAAAGGTGGTAAAACGATAGGAAGACAGGAAAATAGGGTGATAGAGAGACAGAAAGGAAGGAGAATCAGAGAAAGACAAAAAGAGAGAGGAGGAGAGACAAAGAGGATGCAAAAGGTAGATATATTCCTTCCCGACTGGGAGGTTGGCGCCGAGGTAGAGCGGCTCACGGTAATTGTAATAATTGTTATTATTCGGTGTATAATTAACGCCGTGGCTCGAGCTACCGCCGTGCGGAGGTCTCGGGCGAAAAGTTTAAGCATGGTGCCCGGAGGCCATTTGCATAATTAATTAAAGAAGGAGTCGAGTTTTCAACAGATTTTCATGCCGCGCCTTCTCCGAGACGAGAGCCTTCGAGATCCTCTTTCCTTCTCTCTTTTAACCTTCTATGTATCTTTCTCTTACTCACATTATATCTCTCCTTCTCTCAATCTTTCTCTCTCACCTGCTCTCTCACTTCCTCTACCAACGAATTCCATCCTGGAATCCAGTTTCACCGAGGATACCCTAGTTTTTTTCACCACCTTAAGAAAAGGAGAAAGAAGATAACCGTACTCCATGGTTTTTCTTCTACCCTAATTTTAGAAATGTGTTACCACGGCTGAGATTTCGATGGTGCCGAGACACCGTAGACCTATGGACACCTAATCCTATATTTTTCCATTGATTCGTCCAGTGTTCGTATCAGGGTCGAGGGTGACTGCCGGGAGGGACGAGACGCGGACGTTGGGGGCTGAAGAGACGAGGGGGCAAATGTAATTAATTATCCCAGTAATGACTCTGACTGATGAGCGGCTGGACAAGTCCAGCCAGGTCGAAATAGCGTAGAAGTGGTGACGGCCTCGAACTACCGTCTCGGTCGAGTTGCTCGACTTTTTTGTACGTTGCACTTCCTGCAGTTACTGGTTTCTAGAAGCCCTACATAATCATTTTGCAATTAATGTGTCGTTACATAGTAACAGCTTGAAGTCCATTTTTTCCCTACTTTTACAACCGTTATATTATTAATGTCTTATCGTCGTTAAAATTCACTTCTCCTCGAGAATGACGTAACGATAAATTCCATCATTATAATTCCAATCGTTCGATTGGATTCGCGTGAAATCGTTTTTCTTCTGTAGTTCATAAAAAGATAATATATTCCTAATGGATACAAAATGATTCGTGAAGGAATTTTTAATGATCCGTTGTATCTCATGAGATCGATCAAAAGTATCGGAGTAGTGTCTGAAGATTAGATTTAAAAAATACATGTATACAGACACAGATTTCTGTATACGGTACATGTAAATGTACACGTAGAATACAGAGCACTGGAATTCCACGAGAAATAAAGAAAGAAAGCCGTGGAACGAATTGTTCCATCGATCGATCGAACGTTTTCGAGGGCCGTTTATACCTGTTCCTGAAACACCACGGCCGAGAGACAACGAGAGTCACGGAGAGGGGCTGTGCATGACAAGGTAGATTTATTTTTTTCACACCCCACGCCAGGACTCACCAGGGGCTGGACGAGGTGTTTTAATATTTTAATAGGACGCCGGAATGGCCGGTTTCGTGACTTGGCGTTTTATAATGATATTCTCCCCGCGTTTCGTTCGTACTAGCAGGAGAAAATCAACGGCTTGGAATAACCCATTTCGCTGGCAACTCGTTCTATTCTCCTAAAATAACAAGACCTTCCCTTTATGTTCCGTCAGGCCGATCGGTGGCGAGACGTTTCTTGACTTAACATCATTTACGCTTTATAACAACGTCATCCATCGAGGATGTACTTAACGAGAGGTGCCGTTACGGGGGATTATAAATTTTCATTTGTAAAACGATCGTCACGGTAAGACCACCGCGCAAATAAACGAATTCTTTGCCGTGAAATGAAAAATCTTGGTACGTTGTATTATCTGACGTTAAGGATGGAAATTGTGTACGTGTTTTTTCTTAGTTCAATTCACTTGGCTCCGTTTTATTTCACTTCAATCGCCATTGAGCTATTTGTGTCACGGATTATAAATTCTATTGACTATTTTCTTACTACAATAGTGATTGTCGTAAGGGTACTACATCATTGAAACATTCTTAATTTCATTTGATTCTATTTATAATTCTTCGTTGATTGTAATTGATTGTAACAAAACAAAAGTGTAATATTGCATGAAATAGTACTAATTAACGGGGTATGTTATTTGTTATATATAATACCGGAAGATATTTTACGAGCCGTTGGTTGTGACAACTTTAAACGATAGTTATATTTTTCTGTATAGTGTTAAACTAGATTTACAGAGCCAATTTGTATCATTCAAAATTTGATTACTATATATATTGTATAATGGTTGGTTAATATTTTAATAATAAATCTTTCATTTAAATAGATTTGTAACTAGTTTCTTTGGAAAAAACTTCAATTTTCTTGTATGAGTAAAATTGACTCCCTTTAAAAAATAGATATATAAACATTCGTAAAATTAATGTTAATTTATTCATGATTCATAGAGACGATAATTTTTTATATTATGTTAATTGTATAAAATAATTTTTATACGGAAGTCATAGTAAAAATAGTTTATTTTCCGGGGATTGATCTACATTTTGTGAAATTGGGTGGACACCTTTGGCGGAATGTCTTGCAAATGAATTAAGACAGTCGTTTACGTAGGTCGTTAAGAAAAATGAACTTTTCTTAATTAAATGGAAGCAAAGTGTTCGACTTTCAGTCGTGTTTCACAGCTATAGCGATCTATTACAACGAAACGACGTCTATCGCCATTTCGGCGTCTGATCCAAGGGCTGAGTCATTCCGCATCATCGTCCGCACGGTTCTTTTGCATTCATCTACGAATCTTCTTCTCGTCCCTCATTTCCCCGTTTCAATCAATCGCCGAGTCCAATTTCATTTCTTCCATTATCATTTCGCCACGAGGTCGATCGAGACGGAACAATTAAAGTCTAATTACCTCTCGTCAAATTAAATGCAGATCATCGATGTTTGTGCCTCGTAACGAGATACGCTTAATCATAATTCTAACTCAATGGGAAAGAGTAAATCGCTGTAATACTCGATACAATGGTAATCATCTTAAATATATTTCTCAAAAATATACGATCACAAAACTAAAAATCCTTCTGCATAAAAATACAATTACATATTGTCACTCGTCTTGCACTTTAGTGCAATTTTATTTCTTATATCACATAAGTTAAGAATAATTTATACCAAGTATATATTTATTATCCAACAGAAATTTTGCAACGCCATTGTATCGAAGAATCTTACCCTGTAACTTGCAATTAGTAACTTTCTATATTAATTAACACAATTTTCACCACGATTCCAAACAGTTATTTATATGCTCATTATCGTATTTCTTCGGCTTCAACTCCTGCGATCATTTAATATTAATTTCCATAGATCAGGAAAAATATCTGTGAAGCGCAGAAAGAGCGGCGACGTTCGTCAAACCTGTCGTCCCGTAAGTAGCAAATGGATGGGACAAAAGAGAGAAGATGTCTCAACTGACAATGAGTGACAGTGAAACAATACTCATACATAAATTAAAAACAGGAATATCTTAATTTTCACGTCCAAATAATTATACTTTCTTTCGTGGATGGAAAATTCGACGAAATCCTATCGCTCCGTAAATGGAACACGGATGGAAGATGGGAAAGGAAAGAAAATTTCTCAACGGGGTCGTAGCATAGCGATACTCGCGAATATTTCCCCAACAGCGAGCAGTTGGAGATTGATGCGTTAGGTAAACAGCGTAGGCGCGTCCTCGTTTGTACCGGCGGACACGACGGCTCGCAATTAATTGCAGGTAGGATCGTTAATGCCGCCTAATTTCGCGGAAGGACAGAAACGGTTCGGACGAGAATCACGATTCGTTAGTGACTACAATTTTTTTTCTGACTTCGCTGAACCCGTCAACGTGCACATTCGACAATATAACAAGATTCCGATTGCTCTATTATCGCTCTCCAAAAAGCTCACCCTCGTTGCACCATGGAACGCCAAACGATCCACGCAATCCATCGATATCTCGATTCCAATTTCTGTACGATCGATCGAGAAAAAATGTCACGCTTTTTACGTGAAATAAAACTAGACGGTTCGGACGGACCATACTGGAAATGAGAGATCGAAATTTTCAGAATATTCATGATGTTGGTGATAGAACTTTTTGTACATTCGTAAGATCTATTTTTTTTTACTTTCAAATATATTTGTTTGATTGTTGATCTTAATACATTGGATCTCGTCGCTTTTTTCAATTTTTATTAAATGATTTCAACCATCAACCACTTTGTGAAAATCAACTGTATTGAAGTGTCTATGGTCTTTAGCTAGTTTGTAATTTTCTTTTACCTATAATAAATTTGTAGAAATCAGTATGTATTTAACACTAAAACTATCGGCGTTAAATCTGTTATATTTCAATATACTAAACAAGAAATTTAGAAAACGAGGAACTAAGAGATGGAAAAGAAGATCGATTCAATAATCTATGTTTTATAAGATCAATATAGAATATCTGCTACTTGACTCTCACATAAACTTTGAGAACTTTTCAAAAAATTGGGAACCAGTCATTTTGACTTGCTTGTTAATTCTAGTGTTAAAGTGTAAAATTTGTTTTTTATTAGATCAAATTAAATTTCAAGTTGGATCAGAAAAGACCCCAGGGACGCACGGCGCTTTTCATTTGCCTTTCTGAATATTAAAGAGATTTAAAGATCTTCTGAGCATTTTCGTTAAATGAACCTATAAATTGTGTTAACTGCTACTATAATCTTGCAAAATCTAAAATACTATAAGATAAAAAAGACCTTCACCAACCACCGTGCAACAATATCCCCAGAAAGAACAACCTAAAACTCCCATAAACGACACGAGTTACAAGAATAACCTTCCATCGGCGATCGGGAATAAAAGCGTGCATAAAAATCGCAGTAAAAAATACTACGAAATCGAAGATGATCAGGTCCCGAGCCATCGATAGTCGAAGGGAAGGAAGGCGAGCCAAAAACAGGGTGAGAGAGGGGTTCAAAAATTTCGATTCTGCGGTACCGCCGTTGCAGCCGTATCCGATTGAAGCCAAACGAAACCAAATCAAAAAAAAAGAGGAAGGATGAGGGAGAAAGACGGAAAGAGGAATAGAATGAGAGAGAGAGAGAAGAGGAATCGTCGAAGAGAGACGAAAGGGGGTGGAGAAGGGTAAATTCGAAGAGTGGTCGGCGGATAGAACGCGGCGTAGTCCGTGTTGGCAGAGCAGAGGGGGAAGAACCAGAGAGGCGGGGCGAGGGCAACCTTTTATAATCCGGCAAAATGCGAAACGCGCGCGCCATTTTAATCGAAATAGGTTTTTGCCCCGAAAAAAAGTTCGTATTTAGAGAGAACGAAATGAGTTCACCTCCGGCACGATGAAAGACCGATAAGCATAGCTGATTTATACGAGGCACGACCGAACCGAAACCGTTCGTTCGGTCGTTCCGTTCGTTCGAACCGAGGCTTCCCTCGCCATCCGGCGAGATGCCATGCGTTTATGTAGATATATATGATTTTCCGCATACCCCTTCCCTCTTAACCCCTTCCCGTTTTCTCTCCGTTTCTCTATCATACCGTTTCTCTCGTTCTCTCGCTGTATCGCTCTTCCTCCGAGGCTGTATATGACGGAAACGTGTGTGCTGGTATATGGGCGGGTGTGTGGGACGTTTAAAAAAAAAGTCCACGCGCATTCCAATCTAGAAAAGTTAATAATATCGAAAATATTGCTCTCCCATCGGTAATTTAAATAAAAATACATTTTTCGTCTGCGCACATAGACTTCGGACGAATGTGTGGTGGTGGATGTGCACGGAATTAAAGAGACGACTGTTTCCGGAATGGTATAATCATTTCAGCGCATCGGCCAACGTGTGGTTTATAAAAGCGAAGTCCTTCTTGGGAATTCTGTTTTTCTCGTGGACCGAAAGTTGATAAATAACATGGTATATTTAGAAAATTATGATTCGATGGAAAGTGGACTGTGATTTGATCAGTGAGAAGGATTTCTGAGGTTTAATTCATTGTTCTGCTGAAATAAAAATATAACGTAGGATTTTCTTATGTCTTAAAAGAAAATTGATAGAGTGAAAATTATTTTATTGGACGGTGTCTCCATGGATTTGTTTGATATTTTATAGAAACTTTTAAATTTTATAACTCAAGCAGGACAAATTAAATCCCATTTTCCAATTGTCTAATTAAATTAACCCCTTCGGATCCTGTGCACATTGTAATGTACATAATACTTTTCGTGCTGTATTTTATTACGTATAGGTTAAAACTTAGTTTCAACACCTAATGAGTTTTATTTTTTTATACAAATATTTCTCAGGATCTCCTTAATGTTACAAATTTTGCGTAAGGACCGTATGTCCATTAAAATGTACATTTACAAATTATAAATAAATATTTTTGTAAAAAGTATATTGTTGCTTTTATTCACTTGTACTAAGTTAATTTCAGTATAAAAATAATTTTTTCTTAAACGAAAAAAAATTGGGGTCTGAAGGGGTTAAAGTTAAAAAGAAGCAGAAGAATCTACAAATCCCATAATCTTGACTGCAAAATTAACTCTACCTGTCCAATCTTCTGCATTTCTATATGTCCTGATATTTCAAAATTTTCAAAAGTCTTAAATTCTTTACAGACCAAAAACAATTTCGATCTTTTCCTCTCAGCTGTTCTTAATTTCCCGTAATATTTTTCCAGCCCGTCTGATTTCGAACGTGATCGAAAAAAATTCGCGAGAATTGTTCCGAGCATCGTCATGCACATAATTCTGCACACGTGAAATTGCAAGCGGACGTCGAGAAACGTAGCCCGGCGACGATTTTCAATTTTATTCGACGGATGGGAACGAGGAGGGTTCCGTCCAACAATTTTGAAACTAACTGGTTATCCGTGAGTCGTCTACGCAAACAGATGAGCGTTGATTTCGTCGCTCGCGCCGTTGAATCCAGAAGTACCGTCCACGGAGGGTGAGGAAAGGTGGAAGAGGGAATAGGGGTAGCTGAATTTTTTTTCCAGACCCCATCGGATTAATACGACCAACAGAACCCTCATGTTTCTTGCCGTAAAAAAATTCATGTCTCGACACTTCGTAACATGATAATAAATTGTTACAAATTCTCACCCCCTCTCTCCCTCTGTGTACGTTTCTCCTCGAAGTACAAATCAATTCTGTCAATCGTTTGGCTTTTAGTTGGACGAATTTTCCAACAATATTACCATTGTTAATTAAAAGGATTGTCAAACAAAATACGAGAGAAGGAATGAAGCTGTTGCGCCTATACATCTATTTTGTATCCATGCTACCACGGGTTAATTAAATATGCGCGTTAATTTACGTGGAAATTGTTGAAGAAAGTTTAAGCATAACGTTCCGTTTTCATTTATCCGTGCTCCCATCTGTGCGTAAAAAGGGGGGCGCTTTTCTGTTTAGCTTAAGTGGAAATGGTGTAAATTGGGAAAGGGTAGAGTGGATCACCGGCATGCCCCGAGGGGTGAGAGGACGTTGATTAGTAACGAGAGGAAGACCGAACGGTGGGAGACCGAAAGGATGGAGGAAAGTAGAGAGAATGAGCTTCAAGAGCAAAAAGGTGAGACTGTGCGAGCTGAAATGCCTGGAGAATGGGACAATTGGATAGGTGACTTTCCGATGTACAGGGAAATCTCTATTCGTCCCTTTTGTGTGAAATAATTGATGGATTTTTATTAAGACAATAAGTAATATTATTTTAAATATATTATTAATAAAATAATGATATTTTTCTACGCTTATCTGAACTTTAAGTCTTTGGTAAAATTATATTAGCATTTGAAATTAAAAAGGAAGAATGAAATAGTGAATGAAATTTTTACATTTAACTACGATAATTTTGTCAAAATTTAAGAATATTCTTACTTGAAATAAGCAAGATGTAATTGGGCTTAACACTAGAACTACCGAGGTAGTCAAAATGACTTACTTGTAATTTTTTCTAAAATCTTTTCAAGTTCATAGAAGAGCCATACAGTAGATATTATATGTCCATTTTATAAAGTATAAATTACTGTATTAATTATCTTTTCCGCCTTTCCGTTTCTTGGTTTCCAAAGTATTTACTTAATGTATTCAAATATAATAGACGTATGTTAGCGCCAGCAGTTCTAGTGTTAAATTTAGATCTGATTCAGAGCGGAATGCTCTCCAAAGAAATATATGTCGCAATTAGTAGACGTGTTTGCTGTAAATTTAAAAAAATCATGAAGCATTTGTCAGAGTAATAGCAGCGAGTCAAAAATATTTGAGTGGATGAGAGGGAAATTTTCGCATTTGTAATAGCACGCAAGGCAAATCGAGATCATACTCCAAAGAGTGCAAGGTATTTGCCACTGAATGGCAGCGACTTGAACTTGGCCGCCAAGTTGGAAGTTTTCTTGTTGGAGCGGCGCCTCAGCCGTCGAGAGCGAAAGCTCACCCGCCTATTTCTAGCGTCGCGACGCCCCTTTCTTCCTCCGTCCCGACGTCTTTCGTCGTCGTCGTCTACGGCAGTCGAGTTACTGGGTTAAACGTACCCATCGTCGACCATGCACGACGAATTATTACGTGGGTAATTTGAAAAGTTCGCGGCTTAAGAATAAAAACCTACAATTTTGAATTTTAAATTGTTTTTATTTTTCGATATAATCTCCTTGAACTTCAATGCACTTCATCCAGCGGTGCTCTAATGCTCTTATACCCTCTCGAAAGTCCGTTTCGGGAAGGTCTTCAAAATAACTGTTTACTGTGGCTATAAGTTCATCATCTGATGAAAATCGACGACCACCAAGAAATTTTTTCAATTTTGGGAATAGGTGGAAGTCAGAGGGGGCTAAATCTGGGGAATAAGCAGGGTGAGGAAGCAAATCAAACTTTAATTCAGCGATCTTTGCCATAGTTAAGCCGCTTGTATGGGGCCGAGCATTATCCTGGTGAAAAATGATCTTTTTTTTTGATAAACCTGGTCTTTTTTCACGAATTGCTTTAATTAATCGATTTAAAAGATTAGAATAATATTCTCCAGTAATCGTACGACCTCTAGGAAGGTAGTCAATCAGCAATATTCCTTTGGCATCCCAAAAAACTGAAGCCATAACTTTTCCAGCGGATAAAATTGACTTTGCCTTCTTTGGTGGTGGAGAACCGCTATGTTTCCATTGTTTAGATTGTTGTTTAGACTCTGGAGTGTAATGATGAATCCAAGTTTCATCTGTGGTCACAAATCGACGAATAAAGTCCGTGGTATTCTTTTTAAAACGATTCAAACAGTCTTGGGAAATTTGCATTCGAATGTGCTTTTGACTCTCAGTTAACAACCGCGGCACCCATCTCGCCGACAGCTTTTTCATGCCTAATTCTTTGGTTAGGATATGATGTGCTCGTTCATCTGAAATGCCCACATCTTTAGCAATTTGGGATACTTTTAATCGGCGATCCTGTAACACAATATTGTGCACTTTGATAACGATTTCTTCTGTCGTTGCAGTTTTTGGACGCCCACTACGCGAGTCGTCTTGCAAGGTGGTACGACCACGTTTAAACTCAGCTGCCCATTTCTTCACTGTCGTATATGATGGTGCATTATCATCCAACACATTTTTCATTTCATTAAAAATTTCTATAGGTGTTAAACCTTTTTGTACAAAAAACTTAATTACGGCACGGTGCTCGAAGTTATCCATTTCACTGCGGGCAACGATATAGTTTTCTTTAAATTAATTTTTTCAACAAACTACTCAACAGATAAAGTTCAGCCTTTAAGGTTATCTATGAAATGAATGTCGCTTCAAGATATAACAATAAAATTTTAAAAATTATTGCCATCTATGGATGAGGCCGCGAACTTTTCAAATTACCCACGTATTTCCTTTACACTCGTCTTTTCGAGCGCATCTGTACTCTACAACGTTTCATTTCGAAATTTCAGAATTTTCAAAGAAATTTCCACTTTTTTACAATTAGTTGATTCGTTATAATTTTATTTTTTTCTAAACAAAATATAAACTGTGCAAAGTCACAGTAGGAAATTTTTCTCACACAATAATCTAAAGTCTAAAAATCATTATTGCTATGCCAAATTTTATTTTCTATATTTTAATAAACAGGACAGCACTTTAAAAATAAAATAAAAATAAATGGAATGCAGGTGAAGTTGATAAAAAAATTACACTCTTAATGTATGTGAAAAATTCTTTATTTCATTGAAATTTAAAAAAAATACAATACAATAACAGAACATAAGTAGCTGATAATAATGAAGAAAACAATCTAATTCTTAATCAAGTAATTCCTATTTTTCATTATTTGACACATTCAATAATCACGTTAAATAAAAATAGTAATTGCGATACTTTTGTAGCGTTAAACGACAGTCTACTGTACGTAAATCCAACGATATTCTTAAAATCCATCGCTTCACCTGCATGTAACTAAATAAACAAGCATCAAAGCGTATAAAGTACCGTTACAAATAAATCAAGCCACCGTAAAACTCCCATCGTCAGTGGCAATAGGTGGAAAGTCGGCATTACAAATTCTCGATTATCTCGATTTTCATGTGGCAGAAGCAAACGTCAAAGGTTCTCCGTTCTTGAAATTAAGCGTCAGACCGTCAGGACAGAAAAATTGCATTATCGATCGTCGAATATGCATATCCTCGTTATTGTTCCTTATTCCATTCACGTTGCGGGCGCGGATCGTCAGTGAAACCCACCGGCTCTCTGGTTTTCCGCGTCACATTTAGCGCGCGTGCAGACGGAGAAAGAGGAAAGCGAGCGAAATTCCGTGCGTGGCACGGAGAACGCATACGCATTCACGCCTCCCTACAAACCGGGTTATGAATATGCATTTTCCTCCGTTAAGTATGTGCAGATTGCGTCGCGATACAGTCGACGGCCGTTCATTATTGTCGGCAGCAGCTACTCGCCATCGTGGCATCGTCGGTTTCGACTGCGTACTCGTCACTCTCCATAGCCAAAATATCCTCTTGCAATTAGCGCTCGATACGCTTCGATTTCAAGAACGGCTTGGCCTTCAATTTTTAATCGTTAAGCTACAACAACGTGTGATAGTCGTGGTGCGGTGAATGGAATAGGAAATTTTGATGTCTTCCAAAAAGTCATCACTCCCCAACGTCAAAATATCCTTTTGCAATTAGGGCTGGACATGCTTCGATTTTAAGAACGACTTGGTTTTCAATTTGTACCTCTTAGGCTACAATAATGTGTGATAGTCGTGGTGCGGTGAATGGAATAGGAAATTTTGATGTCTTCCAAAAAGTCATCACTCCCCAACGTCAAAATATTCTTCTGCAATTCGGGCTCGACATGCTTCGATTTTAAGAACGGCTTGGCCTTTAATTTCGACCCTTTAGTAAGTAACTAAAATCGAGATAGTTCAAATTGATTAGTGAACTGTGGAGATTTGCATGGTAGGTTAAAATCGTAGAGCGTCTGACCCGAGAATCTCTGGTCTTATTCTACTAGAAAGAACCATTGTAGTGAGATCTGCGTAAGTAGAGTTACACTAGATTAACACTAGATCTAAGGTAGCCGTCAAATTGACGGGTTCCAACTTTATAAAAAATAATTCTCAAATTTTCATAGAAGTAGTACAGTGCAAATATAAAATACGAATTACTTAAGCGACGTTATTTTTTAAGGTACTTATTTAACATATTTAAATATGCCAGATTTAGTGGCCGCAAATTTAGTGTTAAACTCGACTAATATTCCTACTTTTCAAATATTCCGGCAATAACAATATCAATATTACTATCTTACTTATCATGGTAATAAAATGCTAAAAAAACTCTTTTATGTTGTGAAAAAAATAATTTGAAAGTATGAGATTGGAGGGAAGAATCAATTCAGTACAGATGGGTCTCGTGGAAGACGTAGAAGGCGGCGTTTATGAAGTGCCAAAATTCAAAAGGGTGGCGATACTTGATTCCAAACGGTTGCCCTCGGCTGTCAGAGTCCCTTCTGAGGCGAATAACCCTTCTGCGAGCACAATCCCTTGACGAGCGAGGTAAATAGGACCGAAAGAGGAGCGCGGAAAGAGGTAGAGCGTGCTTACAGTTCTCTTGTTTGTAATTATTCATGAACAAAGGCCCTGATAATTGCGCTGCTTGATTGCACACTCGTGTACCGATGAGCGGCAAAGTCTTTCGACGACGCATGGAAACGAATGTTTTTATTGTCGTCGCGTGTGCCGCGCGCTCGGTATAATTCGAGAAAGGCGCCCGAGGGTTCCTTTAATGTTCCTCGGCCTCGTATACGAAACCAGATTCTCCCGGGTATTTTTTTTTTACTGCTTTCACCTCTTCCAATGGAATTTACCCGATCGCAGAGAGAATCGTGCTCTTTATAACGCGAGCGCATTAATAAAACACCAAGGCACTGAAAGTCCTTTTCGCACATAATTAGAGAATAACTTTTGTAAAGCAAAGTTCATCTTTTCTGTCTTTTACGTCTCTTTCTCTCTTTGTTTCAATGGAAGCATGGAAATGAAACGAAACGGGAGACAAGGCCTAAGAGCATTCACCCTTCTCGTTTTGGCCAGTCGAATCGATAAATTACCCTCGACCCTGCTAATTCGTTGAGAGATCGATTGCACTTCGTCGTTTATACAGAATGAGAGAAAACAGAGACCTTGAAATCATCTAGAGCACTGAGCAATTAATTAAAACTGTCAAGCAAGTCAAAATAACTTGTTCCTAATTTTTCCAAAAGTTCTCTAAATTGATGAGACAATCGTAGAGCAGATATTCTACGTTAATCTTATAAAATACAGATTACCGAATCGATCATTATTTCCACCCCCTGAATTTTCTTCTTACAAAGTACACATTTAATATACTGAAATATAACAGATTTAACGCCGGTGGTTTTAGTATTAAATATTCAAAGTTTACAATGAATTCTACGAAAAAATTATAGAGAACATCGAAGTAAAAGAATCATAGAAAATTCAAACATTTCCTATACATCACGAAAAGATTGAAATCTCCCCAAATGTCTCATTGTCTTGCAGCTCGTCCGTGAAAGGTACGATTGCCATCTAAAATCGAGACACCCCATGTCAGGACCCCCGTGAAATAAGTATACGCTTGCACGTGTTCTAATTATTCTCAGCAATTTGCGTCTGACCCTTTTGTCGTGGGTTTCGAGAAGAGAAAGCGAGTCAGCATGAACCATGGAAGGAGACAAGCAGATAGGAAGAGGGACGAGCGGAAAACTTTCTGTCGGCGCGAATGAAAAACGCATGCTCGATTCGAGATAAGTAGTTTAGTTGTACGCGTGTCGCCGCAGAACGGTGCTCAGGAAGCGCGAGTAGAGGAGAAGAAGAATGCTCGAGACTCGTCAGCGAGACACGCATGAAGAGGACATGAGAGAAAGATAGAGAAAGATAAAGAGACAAGAAGAAAGAGAGAACGAGACGAAGAGATGTCGGGTATCGCATTAAGAGCGGCTGCCAGAGGGGGTTGGAGACGGCGAGGAGGGTCGTCGCGGCGCTCACCCTCTCGTTCTGCAAACAATGCTCCATATCGTCTCCATAATGAACGTGGGTATAGGTACATGCATGCTCGTCCCCTTGCAGTCCTAGTAATAATGAGCACGCAGATTATGCGTGGTGATTGGTGCTCGATATACCTACCCTCCGGAAAGGAACGAGGAAGAATGCGAGGGTACGACAAGATTCTCGATGGATACAAACGAGAATGTGATGGGCGTTTGGCTGGAGGATCGTTTTGAATTTAATAGATCGATCCAACTCGAAGCTAAATGTTGAAACATCTCTTTTTTTCAATTCGGATGCATTCTTTCTATCATTGCTGCAATTCTTTGTCATATCTACTAGTTGTGGTGTTATTTTAAAAATATGTTACTAACGAGACATTCAATCGTTCTCGGCTAATTGATAGATTGCATGAACGAGTTTAATGATTTACAAGGAAAATAAAAACTTGCGGTTTGGTTAACAGCGATATTTCTGCAAAATATACACTGTCTCTTTTAACACGTTGACTGCCATGGCGGTCGCCGGTGACCGGCAATATTTATGAATTTTCGAACATACTGAATATTTCAATATTGGTGTTAAAAAGATACATATCTGTCTAGATCTTTGATATTTCTGCTTTATAAACATCTAAATTTAATAGAAAATTATTCATTTCAGTAGAACTGATAAAACTTATGATATACCGTTGGCGTTCAAAGTGTTAATAGATTTTTCGGGCCCAACGCTCTTGGAATTTTAATTTATTAATTGATTGCTACGACAATGTATAAATTGTAATTTTTCATTGCGGTTTACTGAGCTAAGGACTCAATGACGAGAATTTATAATTTTCGAAGAGATGTCGGCATCAGGGAAGTATTTGCAATCAAATGACGAATCAGAAGGGGGTGGGTTGTTAAAAAAGTACCGATCCCTAAAGTGTTAACTTGTTTGAAACTGTTAGCCGTTTACGTTGCATTACTGGGGATATGATAAGCCTAGAACATGTTTCCTAGGATGCAGGAAGAATTCCGGTTTTACGGGACCGGCGCATAATGACTGGCATAATTCAAATTGGTCCCGGACAATCGTAGCGCGATGTTAACGGATACATGGATGGAAAATCGAATTGGTACATAGAGATTGCAAGCGGAATACACCGGCAACACCAACGTGAATGCACCAATTAGAGTATCGAAGGATTCCACCGGTACCGCCGAAACTCCAGAGATTCCTGAAGGACCTCGACGAAGGTATTTGTCCAGCTTCGTGCTTGCGGTGTTCGTTCGAGTAGCGATTCGATTCGAGAGAGTTCGATCCTGAATTCGTATCTGTCGCGTTATATTGTCTGTTACGGCTGTTTACACATTTGACCCGGATTTTCCGGTACGGGGTTCGTACACTCTCGATTTAGACGCAATCGAACTCGATTAAAGATGTTGAAATTAACTTCGCATGAATGTCTATCGAATCCAACGTTTCGGACAGAGGGAGATTTGAAAATTTAAACTTTCATCAAGCACGATAATCGACGGCATAAACGTTCATACGGGGTTCAATCGGTGGAAAAAAAGTGTACGTGATTTCGGACGGTCTTTCGAGGTGTATGCTTTTAGAGCGCAGTGTGTCTACTATCTCTCGTATCAATCATTTCTATTTCTGGTGAGATGAAAAAACCCTGATCGTGCAGAAGCTATAACTGGATACGTGGCTAATGAAACTTTTAGCGTCGGGTATTTTTGTGAAGTTTGGATGATGTCATAGAAGAAATTATTGTTACAAAATATAGTTCTTTCCTTAATCTTAAACATCCTCGTCACCTTTTATCGGCCTACCAATTAACCCCTTCGCACCGGACGGGACATGTGCTGTCCCAGTCTGAAAAATTTTTCATATTACGTTTGGGACAACATATGTCCCACTTACTGAAAAACATCTAGAGCAGAAAATAACGCCAAGTTGGGCCTCCAAACTGATTCTCAATCGTTCTGAGTCCATAAATTTCTCATCTCGATCGTCCCCGATCTAATCAAACAAGCGACAACTGTTAAGGTTGCTCAGTTTTCGGCATACAAATTATTTCTTCTAATAATTGCTTGGAGGAGAAATAACTGATCCCGGTAATGGGGCGTACTCGGACTGGATTTTTCGCCGTATTGAAAGGGTTAAAAGGTCATCGCACTCTCGATCACCGGAGGGTGATTTCGCGAAATATAATTTTCACCCTTAAAAATATTGTTCTTTCGGACACTGCAAACATTCTCAACATCCACATCAACCTCAACTCTTTCACCGATTAATCAGCAGCTGCAAATTTTCAATATATAAATCCCTCACAATTTCACAAAATTCTTTTACCCGAAACCACTACTGATCAAAAAGTCGCCCCAGTCTCAATCGCCATAGGGTGAGTTTCCGAAATATAAATTTCAATCATAAAAATCTTCTTCTCAAGACTTCAAACATTCTCATCCACATCGACCACAACTCTTCTACCATTTAACCAACAGTTGCAAATTGTCAATAAATCTCTCGCAATATCACAGAATTCTTTAACCCGAAACCACCCCTGATTGAAAAGTCGCCCCACTCTCAATCGTCATAGGGTGAGTTTCCGAAATATAATTTTCAATCTTAAAAATCTTCTTCTCAAGACTTCAAACATTCTCATCCACATCGACCACAACTCTTCTACCATTTAACCAGCAGTTGCAAATTGTCCATAAATCTCTCGCAATATCACAGAATTCTTTATCCCGAAACCACCCCTGATTGAAAAGTCGCCCCGTTCTCAATCGTCATAGGGTGAGTTTCCGAAATATAATTTTCTATCTTAAAAATCTTCTTCTCAAGACTTCAAACATTCTCATCCACATCGACTACAACTCTCCTACCAATTAACCAGCAGTTGCAAATTGTCCATAAATCTCTCGCAATATCACAGAATTCTTTAACCTGAAACCACCCCTGATTGAAAAGTCGCCCCACTCTCAATCGCCATAGGGTGAGTTTCCGAAATATAATTTTCAATTCCGCGCCATCCACCGTTGATGTCGGTGGTCTCCTCTGCATCGCGAGACGCCGCTTAAACAACCAACGGTGCGGTAGCACCGTTTTTTTTTTCACATTATAAATTCTCTGCTTCGGACAGCTAGCCTGTACCCCGGGTGGACCTCTTCGACCCTACCGTCACCCTCTTGCTCGGCGGTGCTTTTACCAACGACACATGGCCACCCGCGTGAGTCCATGGTCCCACACCCTTCACCATTCGCGTTCCCATAAACTCACACAGCCGCGAAAGTACAAATATAAAAACGCACGAGTCGCATGATTCACACGTGAACTCGAGTACACGTTGAATTCGCGGCCGGTTGTTTCGCCAGCATCAAGGGAGGAAGAGGTGAACGTTGAAAAAAAAAGAGACCGAGTATCAAAAGAGGGGGTGAATTTTTTTTTTTTCGGCGAGGAGAGACAGCAGGAGGGAACTGTGCTCGAGGGAAGGTATCGCCGGATTCTGTTCTGATTAAAGTCAATACTTTTGCGGCATTCGAAAGCCCATGGCCCCGGCACGTAGCTACGTATCTTCGTTAATAATATACGCGGAAATCTGATTATTTGTCCGCTTCACTGTTTTAATTTTGAACGATTTTTTCCACCCCCTCGGTCACCCCCGTCGGACGGTACCAACGGCGTGACGCACCCCTCGGCCTCCGACGTTCCGTCGTCCCTCTCGTGTGTGCAATTCAATGTTTTTGCGCGGGGTGAGGTCCGATTGGTCGGCGGCCGTTTTCCAAGTGGAGTGGGAAATGAAAGGCTGGCCACTCGTCACCGTGGGTGTATGCGTGCGCGAAGGAGTATGAGTAATACACGTGGTCCGACTGAAACGTGCGCTTCTACTAGCACGATAGAAGGAGCAAGAGAGAAGATATCCAAGCGAGAGTGCCAGAATGAGAAAGGAAGAGGCACGTGAACGTTACGATACGTGCGAACGAGTGTTTGCTGGTAAAACAAACACGTTTCTGTACTCCTGCCGGTTCTCGCGTTCGCAGGTATCGCTTGATTCTTGAGCCAACGGCGCGAGGTTCTTGTTGCGCAAGATATTCGCGAGCTGGAAGGACTTTCACTGCTTTTATAAACGATCGTTTCCAGCCGATTGGAATATCTGCGGCGGAAGTGAACATAGTTGTTGAAGGAATTTAACGAATAATTAATTAACTCTTTGGGGTATTTGAGCTACACTGGGTACTGGGTTGGAACGTTGGAGAATCTTGGATTGATGTAGAAGGTGAGGGTTGGAGGAGATATGTTAGGGTAGGTAGGGATACTTTTGGTGCTTCACAAGAATGAAGGGGATGATAATTGTGATGGGTGATCGATGTTGGAGTATTGCTTGGAGCTTTAACACTAAACGTACCGAGAGTTCTTATTAAAGGAAAATTTACGTTGAAAAGGGGTCAATTGACCCCTCTGTGGTAGCTTTTGAGACAAAGTTTGACAGTTTTCAGTAGAGAAGTCAGTGGAGAAGGTCGGAGATCGGTTGGACCATTGGTGAACCTTGGATCGATGACGAAGAAAAGGGTTGGATGAGACATGTTAGGGTAGATAGAGAAACTTTTATTGGTACGAATGAATGAAAAGGGTAATGTTCCATAACTGTGATACGTGATCGCTGTTTGAGAGTGCATGTTGCTTGGAGCCTCAAGGGTTGAAAGCAACGTAGTACTATTATAAAATGTTACTGAAATTTTAAGATAAAATTTACCAGTTGTCAGTAGAAAAATCAGTAGAGAAGTTCAGAGATCGATTGGATTGCTGGAGAATCTTGGATCGATGACGAAGAAGAGGGTTGGAGGAGACATGTTAGAGTAGATAGGAATACTTTTAGTGGTACGAAAGAACGAAGGTGATAGGTGATCGGTGTTAGAGACAGTAAGTTGCTCGAAGCTTCAAGGGTTGAAAGCAGCGTAGTACTACCAGAGAAAGTTGCTGAAACTTTGAGATAAAATTTGCCACTTGTCAGAAGTTGGACTCAAAGAGAAGAAAAAAATCTATCTCATTAATCTCGGTAGATCGTATTATAAGCATTTCATCCTCAACGCAGAGACACTTGCGAGGACTCATCGATTGTCAGCACATCGCGAGCGCAGAAGCGCTGCCTTTTACATTTTTACCATGGACGCGCGAGAACTCGATATTCCGACAAACACCGATTGGAAATGTTAAAAGATCGAAAGAATTTTAATGAAAACCCCCAACCACGGTAGGTCGGGGCGAACGTGCCTTTTAATACTTCATCCGCATCTGCTTTTTTTTTCCTTTTCTCCGCCCCTCTCTCGCCCCCACCCCTATCTCCACCCTCTCTTTTTTTTTATTTGCTACGTTTCGGTCCGCGAGCGGTCCGCTGCGGCCGGACACAGAAAATATATATCTGTTGAAAAAGTAAAGCGACCGCCGTACGTTCGCCACTATTCCGGATGGACGGATGGACAGTCAGACGGACGGACAAATGGAAGGGTGAGGAGGGTGAAAACCTCCCTTCCATGGGAAGCCGCTAGAGAGGGGTGATTCGACTGCTTGCACTGTGGAAAAAGAACAGGAGAAACGAAGAAAGAGAGGGTGAGAAAGAGAAGAAGAGAGAGAGCAAGGGAAGCACGGAATTATCTTTCCTCGTGCATGTTTATTTTTCGCGTGATTACAAACGAAGTTAATCTGAATCGAACGAAATTAATTTTATTGTCCGTCGAAAAAAGCCACCGCCGTCTACCTGTCCGAACGATCTTTCCCTTTGCACGGTGATACGTACACCATGGTTTTGGTTCCAGGTTCTCCATGTTCCTGGTGTTTTCTACCCCCCCTTGTGGGAACGTAGACCGAGGATTTTTATCACGAACGAAATGTAACGGACGTATAATCCACGGGTATTATACGAAGAAATGGCGGTAAAATTGAAATCGTAATTAAAGATAGTCGTGCGACGGTAGCGCGTGTATTAAGGGAATGCATTACGATCGATAATTGCCAATTGAACGTACGTTTGTAGCGTCAAGAGGCCATGGGGGATGATATTAAAATTGAAATTGGAGATGGAAACACACAATCGTCGATGTGCGTACGGACGGCGAGAATCGTCGATGATTAATAATAATTACCGTTCGTACAAGTATGTATAACGTAACGTAACAAACTGGCAGAATGTGCAACAACGAACGAAAGTGTAGATGATGACAAGGAAATTATTATTTTCGATTGGTAACGCGAGTCACTGAACGATGACCCGAAATAGTCATCGAGAAAGTGATGAACTCGAATTCCACCCTGATTACCCGTGCGCGCTCCATTAACTCGAATTTCGTGCGAGCCAATCGACCGTACCAGTCATCACTGTTGTAACCCTTTCAAATGGCAAGTCCATCCACAATTACCGATTTGTGTGTTAAAGCACCGATTTCCAACGTTGCCTGTTGACGTATTAAAAAATACATTTTTTAATGTAACCTCGAGGCGTTTAACTTTCTTTTTTTTTAACATTTGTCTCTCCGTTTACCTTCGTTTTTACGATCTGATTGTGCAATTAAGATCGAACCAATTAAATAGCTTTGGCTATTTAAGGATACCAGGCAATTAACTTAATAAGGGATTTTACAACGAGGAGAATGCTGTCAAATAATGTAAAGTATATTTACAGAATCCTGAAACACATCCTTGGAGAATCGAGTACCTTAATATCGAGCACCTCGATAACCGCAACTGGAAAATGTATTTCCAGCAGGCGGTAGACGATCCAACAACACGTACACGTGCTACACCGTTTAACCTAAATCGCAAGAACGCCGTGTATAAATCATTAGGCATTAAGCGTACTAATTACAACTGTCTCTAAGCAGCTACATTAACGACTGCGTGCTAAACTGGTCTCGCAGTTCCACGAAGATAGAACGAATTTAGAGCGCGTATTACTGAAGGATCCTTAATGACTTCTTGGAATGCAAATTAAGCGAGAAACGTCCAAGCGAGAACGAGAGCAAACACGTAATTTGAAAATAATTTCGTTATTCCATTAAATCAAGCAACTGACTTTTTAAAAAAGAACCGATAAAGATCGAGAAAAAAAGAAGGGAAAAATATTAGAGAGACCGGAAAGTAATGTCGTTCTACATTAAATCCAAGCTAATAAATTTCTAACAAGTTTTTATTTTTACAATCACCTTCGTTATGAACAACCATTCATTGTCTAGTGTGCAAATTTTCAATGCCGGAGCTATAAAAATCAATTAGTTTTTGAGCAAAAAATCTGAAGGAACGACATTGTTTTCCCCTCTCCCTAATATATAGAAGCCGGAGGATAATATAGATAAATCAAGAGAGGTGAAAGGAATACAGAAAACGTTAAAATTTATAATCCAACGTATTCCTTCGAGCTACATGCTAATTGTGAGTTAATAATCACGACTTCAGACGTAAACGTAACTCGCACAATGAGGGTAAAATCCGCAAGCAGATTGCATTTCATACACGGTAGCAGGTAACACTCCCGAGACGTATACATGTATGCACATATATTAAACAAGTCTGTTACCGCAGGCGTTTCTCTGACAGGGCGTTTCGTGGGGGTCAGAGACGCTTCTTTCCAGGGTAATGCCGTACGGTGAATCATTATTTATTTTTGTGTTTCACGCTGTCGAGTGTTCCACAGTGGGGAACCAGCCGGTGGAGGACAAACGAGGTGATGGAAAGAGAAAAAGGGGTGATGGAAAAGAACGAGAGAGAAAAAGTAGGGATGGGGGTGGTAGTTGGGAGAAATGAAGAAAAAGGGAGTAACAGAAAAAAAGAAGGTGAGTGAGGGTGAAACAGAGAAAGGGAAAGAGTGAGAGATAGAAAGAGAAAAAGAGAAAGAGAGGGTAAAAGCAGCGGAGGCGAAGTCAGAGGGAATAGGATGCTTCGGCGAGCGTCGCTCGAGTAATTATTACGGATTTTCCGGATCTAATTCTCCGGACGGTAACACGACACAATTCACTCACGCAGATTGCGCACGAGAGGATGTAAATTCCTGTCAGTCGGACGGTCCATTTCATCTCCTCTTTTTCGTCGGCTCCTAACCGACACCGAGGTCGACGCTGGACGATTATTCGGTTTTCCACTTTCTCTTCGCCTGTTCCCTATCCCTCTTTTCCTTTCTCTCTCACTCTCTTTCTCTTTCGATTTCTCTCTTTCTCTCGTGTACTTTCTGTCTCTCCACCCTCGTTTTACTCAAACCTACCCACCTCGGCTTTTAACCGCGATTACGGGGATCTGGAGTAGGCCTCTCGAGATCGAAGTAAAGGTGATTCGTGTTTCCCAGTCTCCCGAATTCCTTCGTGCTAGAGATTCAAAGTTACCTTCTCTATATTACCGAAATTTACGGTAGAACGTATCATTTTTTTTATCGACAATTACAGCCACTTTCATTCACCATTTTCGGTTAAAACATATCCTTTGTACCTATCCAAATGTAGCTGGTACAATTATATCATGAAATTCCATCCCCCTCAAAGACCTTTTACATTTTTCACAATTCAGTGAAAGTGTCCCACTAATTCTAAAATTCCTCTAATTTTCCATTATATTATAAATGTAATTTTTCTATTATTCACAAATTTTAAACTTTCCCTCACAAGATATTCTTTTATTTGACACCAACACAATTCAGTGAAAGTATTCCACTAATTTAAAAAATTTTCTAATTCTCCATTACAAATTGTAAATGGCATTTTTCTATTATACTCAAATTTCAAACTTTTCTCTCACAAAATATTCTTTTATTTCAAACTAGTGAAAGTGTCCCACTAATTCTAAAATTCCTCTAATTTTCCATTACATTATAAATTGGAATTTTTCTATTATACTCAAATTTCTATTATACTCAAATTTCAAATCAGTGGAAGCGTCCCACTAATTCTAAAATTCCTCTAATTTTCCATTACATTATAAATTGGAATTTTTCTATTATACTAAAATTTATACTTTCTCTCACAAGATATTCTTTTATTTCAAACCAGTGAAAGTGTCCCACTAATTCTAAAATTCCTCTAATTTTCCATTACATTATAAATTGGAATTTTTCTATTATACCCAAATTTATATTATACTCAAATTTCAAACCAGTGAAAGTGTCCCACCAATTCTAAAATTCCTCTAATTTTCCATTACATTATAAATTGGAATTTTTCTATTATACTAAAATTTTAAACTTTCCCTCACAAGATATTCTTTTATTTCAAACCAAGGCTCCATTACACTACGTAGAAACATGGATTAAATCGTAATCACAGATTGGCACGAGGTCTATCATTAACGACGACGATAAAAACAGTAAATCGTCGATCAAACAAATGACTCGTATTCTCTCTGTATTCCCCGAAGTTCGCGTGTAAAGAGCATTCACTTTCTCGAAGTCACATCGACATAGCGCGACCACTGGCTTTCATAGGATTCGCAAATCACGTCATACCTGTTGTCGTAGTAAAATAAACGGCACAGTCATCGCGGTGTCGTTTCGTGCGATTATTCGCGTGTCGCCTAATTAAACGTTCGCAACTGAAATATCATATTCAGCTTGGCTAGAACGATCTAGATACTACACACACCATGAACTCTCTGCGTGCAACGATAGGAACGTACGTACGCGCGAGAACGACACCGCACACACGGCAACTGGTAGAATGTGTGAATGGTCATTAAGGATGCCAAGGGCCACTAATCGTCATCAGAGACGTATTCACCGACGGCGACTCAGTACACAGAAAATATAAAATTGCCCTCTGCGTCGGTCAATAGGCATAATGATTATTTTCCGCGCTGTAATGAGCATAGTCACTCCCACCACTGGAGTCACTGGTTACGTATATGCCGATGGTAGGATAATAAAAGATTCGGGTCAATAGCGATGTAATGAGATATCTGGACTTCGCTAAGACATTCGTAAAGGTATGCTGGACCTTGGATGAGAAATATTTATTGGTGATATTAACGCTGCTCGTTTGGAGTTTTCATTAACGGATTAATGGTTTGTCGATATTTATTGATGATAATTCGGTTATTTGTTGGTTCACTGATTACCGAGGGCATTTGGCGAGAACTCAGACCTAACCGGTTCATTTTGAAATTAAAGTTAATTCTTTGCCTTAACATTTGTCTGATTGAAGGCGCAGTGACTATGAATTAATTTCTGAAGTAAAGAATTATCTAAAATTTTATTAATATTCAGTTCAATAATTTTTGGTAAACTTAAACATTTTTTATTGAATTTTGAAACCAGTCGATATAAATTGATGACAATTTGATTATTTGTTTCTTGAATATTTGAGGAAATGAAGAGAAACTAAAGGAACATTCTTAAACGTCCATGAAAATAGGAGTTTGTCTTTGTCATTAAATGAATTGAATTTTTCCACCGTATTTCTGTAAACTTTAAACGCGTTATCATCATCGAAACGCAATGCCGCCGCTTTCGCGGGACGCTGTTTTGTTGTCGTACGATTGCGAAACATTCACGGCGATTTTATCCTCATGTATTCATTAACAACCGGATAATATATTTGTCCTTTCATAAAAATATATATCACGGAAATATGCGAGGATGCTGGTGGGGTGTACGGGAAGAGGAGTTTGGCATAGAGGCGTGACGAGAATTTGCATACCTCGACGTGGTAATTATGCGAGTGCGTACGTTTCATTGTTGCAGCGGATTAATTTGATACGGGCGCGTTTGAAAAATACGCGCAATCGTTAGGTTTCTCTTTATCTTCCGCCCCTTTTGTTTTCGAGCCGCGAGCGGGGAGGGAAAAATTCAATTCGACATTGCACGAGAGAAAGAGAGAGAAAGAACACGGTTTTATGCGGGCGAATTAAGGCAGGAGTACCTCTGCCTAGTGTGCGGAATAAAAATAGCATCATAAACGCCGACGTATTTCGAGCCGCTTCCGTTCCAACGGCCGTGCTCGATTCAATGACTTCAACACGATGTCGAAAGAGAGAGCAAATGCTTTTCGGGGGTTGGAGAGAACGCAGAGGGATACAGGGTAGGATCGATCGAAAATCAGCAACTTGCAAATAAGGCCTCGAACAAACTCCGGTCAATTAATTTTTTCACTGAAAAGCCCCTCGAGCAATGGGGAATTATCATGGATAAAAAAAAATGATATACAATGAATTATTAATTGTCGAGCGTGCTATAGAAAATATAAAGGTAAAAACTTCATTAACGTCTCCCCGCTCTTTGATTTACCGATCGTTATTTTCATTTTCATGGGCTGCCGATTGTAATGGAGTTTCACGGGCAGAAATTTCATTACAACCACCAGTCGACAGGATCGAAGCAGTCTGAATATAACTTTTGCAAGAATAGTACACGATGTAATACCACCGCCGTTAAGACGCAACGGCTCGACGGCGATTTATGTATCTGAATTCGCGGTAGTTGTGAAATTTGAGAAAATTGGGTAGAACGCGTAGGAACCGGAGTCGTCATTTCGTATAATTCACTTGCATAATGCCACAGCCGCAAATTGAATCGCTAGGACTAACCGCATCGAAATAAATGGCGAGGTCGCAATTTAATAAGGACCAGTCACCATCTTCCGGTGATTAATTCTTGCTAAAAAGTTCCAGCAACTTTACAGACTCCTTTCTCATGGATCCTAACTTCTCAGAGTCATTCTCGCCGACCGCCAACACTCCCCTCGTCCAACGGGGAAGTAAACTTTCGACCTGCCCTCCCCATCGAGGAACTTTCTTCACCGTAAAACAGCCGGCAACGACACCGCCCCTCTATCTACGACCATCGACACCTAATGTATTTAATTTCCAATTAGCCCGCATAATGATAAGATCGATATTTATTAGCTGAGATATAAATATAATCGTTTGCAAGTAGAAAATCGTGCTGATTTGCATTCTCCGGATTTACGGTACTTTTATGGGGTAGACTGTTAATGAGGTGATTTTTTTTTCAATGCTATGAGAATTTCAAATTCAAAAAACAAATTTTATTGAGATGAATTCGTCATTAGGAACCATTTAGCTTGGGCAATAATGATAGAAAAATAGAAAAACTGATAGTATAAAATATCATCGACATTAAAAAATTGCATCAATATTGTATTAACGCTAGAACTACCAATCAAGTGAAAATGATCTGTTCCCAAATTTTTCCAAAAGTTCTCCAAGTTTATAGAACAGTCATAGATCAGATACTGTACGTTGATCTTATAAAATACATACATTATAAAAATCATCTTTTCTACCTATTGATTTCTCGTTTTCCATAGTATGTATTTAATATATTGAAATATAATCGATTTAGCGCCGGTAGCTAAATATTAAAGTTTAATTATCTAGGTTAAAAATTTTTAATTTCACTTCATCACACTGATAAATCTCAAGTTATAAAATTAAGATGCGATAAAAAAATTCCAAAGAAAGCGGGGATCGTCGTAAGTCTTAAAAGCATCGTCAAAGAAACGCCCCATTTCCTTCCAGGGGTAGAACAGGGTGGTCTTAGATTGAAATAAGTTGCCAGCAACTTGGGCAATTATGACCATAATTGCGACATACATTATGCTAATGCTGTGCGTCCTCTTATTTCAGTTCAGTTACAAGCCTTTATTCGCAAACTTTCAAAGAAAAGGAAAGAAACTTGTCAAAAAAAAAGAACCCGCAACATCATGCACGATCCATCTCGCCAGCCTGTAAGAATAAACAGGATGATGCAATGGAACGTTGCATTACTGCAGTAAAAATTTTTCCAACTCGCATTACGCCAGGGCAATAAAGGAAGATGCATAGGTGCACACACCAACGATCAAATCGCATCGTTTACGTTGCCGTAACGAGTGAAACGCATTCGCGAAACGGGGCGAACGGTGATTTATGCAAAACTCAGAGGAAACGATATACAAGCGAGACAATAATTAACAGAACGATAAGAACGGGGGTGTTGTTCATTAAAAATGTTGGCTACGAATGATACAGAGAGAGAGAGAGAGAGAGAGAGTAGAAGATAGAGATAGAAATAAAGAGAAAAAAAGATAGGGATAACCAGGATAAACCGAGAATACAAAGTGGCAAGTATATATAGATCGACAATTCGCTCTGTGTATTGCTTAACGTTACATTTTGCAATACGAACGGAAGGTTTAATAAAATACGGGGAATGAAAAACGAGGATCGTAAACCCGGTCCCAGGGCCTTTCGATATTTTTTTCGCAGGGATACAAGTTATTACGCGACGCTTGGCTCAGCCCCGTTTGAAATCCCCGAAGCCATTAAAATAGAAATGGGAAACTCGGCCCTCCCAATTTCAGCATAATATTGTGATTACGATATGCAGAGACGCTTATATATCCACCCGGGTCCAGACACGAATGCCCCTTGCCCAGTGTACACCCAATATCAGTATCGCCCTTCTCCACGTTCCCCATACATTTATTCCTGCATAATCGAGCTCTCACGTCATTATTCCTCTAACGCCTAAATGTATATTTTAATAATACATTTTCTCCCCAGATGTGCTATTTTCTTTTGTTTTCATTTTATTTCGTTCGAGCTTAGGCTTTCTCTTTTCCTTTTGTAATTTTTGTTTGCATTGTTCTCTCTTCATTTTTCTTACTCTGATGTTTCTGGAACACTAGAAGTATCGATGTTAAATCTACTATATTTTAGTATGTCAACATTAAAACTAACAACGGTATATTTAGTAAAATTTAGATACACTGACAAGGAAGGTATTCGAAGTGCAACTCACGGATTCGAATAAAATTTTGTGGGTTTGTAGAGTGATCCAAGAGAAGAAAAATGGTATACTCCATTCGTGCCCAATCGCCCTTTAAGGGCATGAAATTTAACCTCAAAGTGAAATCGACACTTGCACTTCCTCGCTTATATCTACTAAAGTACAAAAGATAGAAAAAAATGTTTTAGTTAAAAGTTTAACGGTAAAAGGAGCGTTATAAATTGGCATTAACAAATTTTTAAAAACAACTTTCCTTCTTGAAGAAAAAAATTTTTTTTGCGTTATTTTACACAATTTTTAAATCTTTGTGGTAATGAAAAATGTGTCATTTTTTATTCTGAATTCAACCATAACCATATTTTTATTATACACCGCTAGGGTTACAGAGATGCACGACAAAACGTACCCCCAGCGCACGGTACCGCGCAATAGCGCGCTAACAACACATAGAGTTACACGCTCATTTTTGTTGCGGGACATAACTATGTGACGAAGATGGGTGTGGTAACATAAAAATCGCAAATTATGAAATATTACATAAAGATTAACAACTTATGATATAGATCGTACTATATCGCATATATACACAAATAAACATTTTTTAAATATGACAAATTACAAATATACTACAAATATGACAAATTTAAAAGTACCCTTCGTGTCAGAAAGCCAAATTACAATGAACACCTTTAAGCGCCTTCAGTATCAGAAAGCCAGCTAGCGTCAAGCGCCTATAGGCGCTCCTGGGTGTCACTAGCGCAAAATTTCTAAGCGCCTATAGTCGCTCAGAGTAGTGAAATGGTTAAAAAGATGATATACGCATAGGCACTTTTTGCACCAAATACGTCTTATAATAGCAGGCTTATCACCGTTAATCGTTGCTTTTTTTGATTCTTGGGTATGAACAAAATTTGTGAGAACTTGTTCCAATCGAGTTTTACCATATAATCTTTTTACAAATTTGCATAGACGAAATAATATCATCAAATTGCAATCTCTCACATTGAACCGCTTGTCATCTCCGAGAGTCCGCGAATTTTTTAAGAACTCTGGGTATAAAAGTGGATACCTAGAGGAAAGGTTACAACAACAGTTTGAAAATCCGGTAGATTTCTGTTTTAAATTTCCTGAAGCAGATAAACTGCCATGTTATGAATTATGTGATAAGCCTGCTATTATAAGACGTGCTTGGTGTAAAAAGTATCTGTGTGTACATCACTTTTTTAATGAAGATAGTATTTCGTCTTTTCCACTTTGCGAAAACTATGTCGAGTGAAGAACATGTATTGACGTGTGCTTACAATGTAGTAAAATGTTAAATAAGCGTTTAAAAAATATTTATGTATGTATATATGGGATATAATACGATCTGTATTATAAGTCATTAATCTTTACGTAATATTTCATAATTTGCGATTTTTATGTTACCACACCCATCTTCGTCACATAGTTATGCCCTGCAACGAAATTGAACATTCTTAATATGTAACTCTATGTGTTGTTAGCGCGCTATTGCGCGGTACCGCGCGCTGGGGCACGTTTTGTCGTGTATCTCTGTAACTCTAGCGGTGTATAATAAAAATATGGTTATGGTTGAATTCAGAATAAAAAATGCCACATTTTTCATTACCACAAAGATTTAAAAATTGTTTAAAATAACGCAAAAAAAATTTTTTTCTTCAAGAAGGAAAGTTGTTTTTAAAAATTTGTTAATGCCGATTTATAGCGCTCCTTTTACCGTTAAACTTTTACCTAAAACATTTTTTTCTATCTTTTGTACTTTAGGAGATATAAGCGAGGAAGTGCAAGTGTCGATTTCACTTTGAGGTTAAATTTCAAGCCCTTAAAGGGCGATTGGGCACGAATGGAGTATACCATTTTTCTTCTCTTGGATCACTCTACAAACCCACAAAATTTAATTCGAATCCGTGAGTTGCACTTCGAATACCTTCCTTGTGAGTGAGTACCTTGGAAAGAAAGAAATTAAGGGGTGAAACAAATAATTAATTACTTCATTTAGATCTTATAAGGCAGAAGTGGAATATTTATTTCTTCGTTCTTCTATCAATTTGTGTAATTTTTAGAAAAAAATTTGGGACCTGGTCATTTTACCAGCATGGTAGGTTTAATGTTAAATTAGTACTTTGGAAAAAGAGGAATCAAGAGGTGGAAAAGATGATTGATTCGGTAATCTATATTTTATAAGATCAATGATCAATATCTGCTTTATAATTCTCCTTTTAACTTGGAGAATTTTTTGGAAAAAATTAAAAACTAGCTATTTTGACTTGTTTGGAAGTTATAGTATTAATGTCTTTCACTTCATCCCTTGAGCGTTCTTCGACTCTTCCAATCCATCGTTCCTTTTCCCAAACATCGACTCAACGAATTTACCGGTGGAGTAAATCAGTTTCTTTTTTTCCCTTTACCTCAACCTCATTTAACGCATCCCATCTATATTTAAACGAAAAATTTCGCTGCAGGAAAATTTTCGAACGTAAATTTGTTTTAATAATACAGAGTAGTTTTCATTGCATTGGAATACCGTGGATAGACGAATGGAAGGATCAAGCCCACCTCAAATCCACCGGTTTTCGTGGCCATAGTAATATTAAGGGAATTAAAAGGAAGGATTTCATTGTTTAATCAACTCCACCCACATATAATACCTACTTATTTTACCATTTCTCTATAAACGTTACGAATCTCATTTATCCTCCTCCCATCTATAAACTCGCAATTTCCATTATCCATCCCCCTTTTGCACGTTTCAACGTCACCAACCTACCACGTTACATTCGATACAATCTTCCATAACATCGACAAATCTAAACCTTCCGCTTAACACTCTGAATACACAGACGAAACGAGAATCCATGGTGAAACTATCATGAATCGTATGGTGGTAGCAACCCCCACCGTTCACCGTTTACGAGCCGCACTGTACCGTCGACAGTCCGAGCGAAATTAAAAAAGGCACGCATACCCAGAAAACAAAACTATCGCCGTATTTCCGCGGCATCACCATAAATCCCAAGTGTATGGCTACGTAGGTCGTATTCGCGCGTGAGATACTGCTCGGAGTGGAGAATGTATCAAAATCAGGCGCGAGGTTGCTTTATGGACGGGAACGCTCGTAAATACGCACTTCTGGTACTCCTACTCGACTGTGGAACGTTCGGGACTCGAGAGAAACTGCCGGGATAGGTTGAACGATAGAGAAAGGGCCGCGAAATAGCTTCTACGGGATGCTAATAAAAGATAGGACCGGCCAGATAGAGAGACTCTTCGCGACGATAGCCTCCATGTCCCTACGACGATCCCATTGTTCCGACGATCGTTCGCGTCTTGCGGGAAACGGAAGGAGCGGGAATTGATTGCACGAATTTGCGTTGAGAAGTAATTCAATGAATTGTATAATACTGTATTATTGGACCATGGGGATGGTTTTTGCTGTTTGGAATGTTTCAAGTGGAGATTGAAGAGTTGCGGAGATTTGTAGGCGATCAGAAAATATTTTTGAGCCGTGGTGAATTTGCGTTGAGAAGTAATTCAGTGAATTGTGTAATACTGTGTTATTGGACCGTGGGGATGGTTTTTGTTGTACGGAATGTTTCAAGTGGGGATTGAAGAGCTGTGGAGATTTGTAGGTGATCATAAAATATTTTTGAGGCGTTGTGAATTTACATTGAAAGGTAATTCAATGAATTGTATAATACTGCGTTATTGGTCCATGGGGATGGTGTTTGTTGTTTGGAATGTTTGAAGTAGATATTGAAGAGTTGTAGAGATTTGTAGGCGCTCAGAAGATATTTTTGAGGCATTGTGAATTTGCGTTGAGAAGTAATTTAATGAATTGAAAAATACTTTATTATTGGAACATGGCGATTGTATTTTTGTTTGTGATGTTTCAAGTTGAGATTGGAGAGTTGTGAAGATTAGTAGGCGATCAGAAAATATTTTTGAGGCGTTGTGAATTTGCGTTGAGAAGTAATTCAATGAATTGTATAATACTGTGTTATTGGACCGTGGGGATGGTTTTTGTTGTACGGAATGTTTCAAGTGGAGATTGAAGATTTGTGGAGATTTGTAGGTGATCAGAAAATATTTTTGAGGCGTTGTGAATTTGCATTGAAAGGTAATTCCATGAATTGTATAATACAGCGTTATTGGTCCATGGGGATGTTGTTTGTTGTTTGGAATGTTTGAATTAAATATTGAAGAGTTGTAGAGATTTGTAGGCGCTCAGAAGATATTTTTGAGGCGTTGTGAATTTGCGTTGAGAAGTAATTTAATGAATTGTAAAATACTTTATTATTGGAACATGGCGATTGTATTTTTGTTTGTAATGTTTCAAGTTGAGATTGGAGAGTTGTGAAGATTGGTAGGTGATCAGAAAATATTTTTGAGGCGTTGTGAATTTTATTTGAAGATTTACTGTATGTGAAGATTTATATTAATATTGTAACTACCGGCATTAAATCCATTATATTTTAATATATTAAATACCTATTTTGGGAAAAGAGTAGAACGTAGAATATGTGCTCTACGATTATTCTATAAACTTGAAGAACTTTTTGGAAAAAATTGGGAACGAGTCATTTTGACTTGCTTGATAGTTCTGGTGTTAAAGGAAATAAGGATGAACCTGTCGAGGATTCTTCAACGAGAGAAGTGAAACGTGAAGCGTACATTTCGCTTGACAAATTACAGATAATTTTTCATCATTCAAGTACTGTTATTAAAACGTCATGAACAGGCGTTTCGATGGATTACTGTTTGACAAGGACTTGATTGCAGGCTTACATATACTTTAAGCAGTATCCTATCTCTTTCCCTCATTCTATCTCGACTACGCGAATCAATTAGAATATTTCATTACGGGTTAAGCATGAAATATAAACGCGTTGTGATACCTTTTTACTCAACGCGATATGAAAAACCACGAGAGCAGGACGTTTCGCAATGTTTTAAGTTGTTACCTAACGACGTAATTTTCGCGGAAAAATACGAATTATTTCGCTGATATCTCAATTAAAAATTCTCTCTCGGCGAGTTGCACGTTATTCCTGAGCGAAATAAATTCTCTCTAATTATCGCGCGTGCTTATCATCTAAATTTCTACCGTAACTCTTTTTTTTTTTACAACTGACAATCTGTGTTTGTTTCACAGAGAGGTAACAGGAAACATTGCAGATTCCATTGTGGGTGCATGGACCGTCATCTTGGGAGTACGCTGGAGAACGATCATCTGCAAGGTGTGCTTGCGTCGAGGGTACGCTAACGATTCTCTGAAATGTTTCCCCGAGCGTTTCCTACCCGATTTGAGCCTCGAATTCCCTTACGAGTCGTAGAAGCAGTTATGTTCTAACTGGGAAAAGCAGATCGATATCTCGCGATCGAACTTCCTTACGCGGTGCAAATCTCTCGATTTGTACATTCGCACAGGTTAATATTCCACTGGTCATTAAACTATCTATAACATTTTCATGTAATATTTCAAAACGAAGAAATAAACTTATAAAAACAACTTATATTGGAAGAATGCACTTGCATCTTTTTAACCCTTTGCCGTGTAACGAGTGACACTCGTGATATAGTACATTGGACAGAAAGTTTTTAAGTTTTGTAAAATCTATGAAATTGAAAATATCAGTGGGAGGCGACACGATCAAATTATGCTTATAATATTAACACAGTTATATCTACTAAAATTTGAATATACTCAATAACGACTTTATACAAAGAGAAGTGGAGTGATATAGAAGATAATTAATTAACTAATTTTGGTTTTGTAAGATAGAAGTGGAATATTTACTCCATGGCTACTCTATTAATTTAGATAATTTTTAGAAAATATTTTGGAAGCGGTCTTTTGACTGCCTTGGTAGGTTTAGTGTTAATATTACATTCAATTATACGATGTATAACGAATAACTGATTAATTTAATTCTGAATTATTGTGGAATCAGTCTTAAAATATATAGAACAAGTAGTGCTAGTAGAATAGTGCAAGTAGTCGATAAATGAGAGGAATTCGGGGATATTGGTAATTATGAACAAAGGATATTGATAACATGGTATTTAAATTACATGATTTTGGGAAGATAGAGATGTCATCAAAGAATTTCTACTTCAAGTTTGTACTCTCAGTGTAATACAATTTTATTATAACATAGTTTCTTATACATTGCAACATAACTTTATCATAATGTAGTTCCTTATCATTTCAATCCAATATAGGTTCGTACAGTTTCACTCACATCACTGTCTAACGTTACGTGAAGTTGCAATCTAATCGTCCACTTCTATCACAGTCCAGGAAAGATTCCAATTTCCCAACACCTAATTCAATTTGTAGAAATACTGTAACAACGAGGAAAATTTCATTGAATGTCCAGCTTGATTAGAAAAAAATCAGCCTAACAGAAGGATATAGGGAGAAAGGTAGACAGAAATAGAGGAAACGAGAGAAAGAGTGAGATAAAGGTAGGGAGAAAGAGAAAGAGTGATATGGGGTGAGAGGCATAAAAGCGGGGAGCAAGGTGTTAGTCCGCACGGAATTTCCTACGCTTGATGCCGGATACGAGGCTTAATTGCACCGCCACACAATGTAAATATGCCGCGTCCGTTAACCACCGTCCACGTATATACACGCACGCGTACCACGTACGCGTGTGAACGAAACCGGCTACTCTGTCATCTACGGTAATGCCAGTGTGTCATCATTCACTGGCGCGTTATCATCCACGATGAATCCTTGCAAACCCGACCTTTTTATTCCTCCCTCGAAACGACTCTGAGCAAACACTGCAACATGGATGATCGCTCCGATACTGATTATGACCGTTTAAAGAATGATGATTCAGAACTCATCGAAACTTATCACTGAATAGATTACTGGCGTAATGCGTTGTTATATCTAATGCGATGTTGGACTATATGTTAGTCTAGACATGGTATCTAGAATACGTTAATAAATTATCGTTAGTTCTATATAGCACTAGCATTATCTACTCTAGCTATTCTGACATAAAAGTTGTAGCGATTATTGCATGCAGTAAACAGATTGTTTTGCACATTAGCGAATTAATTCTATATAGTTATATTATATAGTTATATAGCTATGATACTATTTGTTGTAGCTCTTCTGATGCAAAACTTGTAGCAATTATTGCATCTAGTGGATAGAATGTTCTGCACATTAGCGAATTAATTCTATATAGTTATATAGCTCTAGCACTATCTGCTCTAGTTATTCTGTTGTAAAACTGATAACGATTATTGCATTTAGTAAATAGAGTGCTTTGCAAATTAGTAAATAGATGTGAAAAGTTTCAAGTGTATTGCAGAGATTTTAAATTAATTCGTTGATCTACGATTTCTTTTGTGACGGAGCGTGCAAAGACTCAAAATTAATTCCTGGAATCAAAAGTTTTCAATGATTTCTGATATTTCGTATAACTGGATATAATATTAATAGTCTAGAAATAATGTAACCGTTTCGTGATCGAGTGATATTTTCAATGTAATAGTTTTTGAAAAACTCCCAAGTTTCTTATTTCATTTTCCGCTCCACGAGTCTCACACGTTTTTATAGACTGAGGGTTTAAGTGGCTTATTTTGGTAACGTGTATTTTTAATATTCATTTGTTAAAGATTTATGGCGTGAAAAAAATACACGTGAAAAATTTAATTGGCACTTAGGTTTCATCTATGACCTGTGAATATGCAAATGTTACTCCTATGCACTTCGACCATTAGAGCGGACTGCCTAACCCTTTGCCATGCTGTTTATAGGATCCCGGCAACTTCCTATGTCTGTATGGAATATAATTTGCAGAATCTCGTTAACTTAACACCTCTTCACAATACCTATTTCTGTTATAAATCTGAATTCCAACATCGACACACTAATGAGTAACGATATAGAAATCCACAAAAGAAAAGAGCAACATCGCGACGGTCTTATTATCGACTCTCGTAATTCGTTAAACTCCAAGTTGCGACTGTTAAAACTTTTTAATTGTCTCAATGAAATTCGTTGTTTAAAGAGCACTTGAGCGACGGCGAATAAAACAAAAACGACAAGATTCCACCCCATACCATTGGACCTTTCGTTACTCCAACATCGAATCTTCGAACCGATGTGAATTGGGAACCACCGAACCACGAATTTCTCTTTTCCTTCCGAGATGCACCGATAGAGAAACGCAAACAGTGTGTGCCCAGCGACCTCGCCGAAGGAAGTTCCTAATCCCTGTGGCCAGCTAACGTTCAAACCCACCGTGAGCTCACCGAGCAGATAGTTACACCTCCGTGCGGAGATACAGGTAATGCCTGTTTACAGATATCGGAGCAAACATTAATACAGAGTAGCTTCCGTGCACACTGGAGGATTATATTATTCTTGGACGGCAAGATTATATTATTCTTGGGTGACCAGGCTTCGGTGACTATGGAATGAAATTTATCTTTGGTGCGTCAGTATTTGTTATTTCCAACTTGTTCAACTAACTCGTGTGTTTCAAGCTTTCTCCGTTTGGTATGTAAAAGTATCCGTCTGATCGATCTTTACAATTGATATTATATTTTGTATGAGCATTTCAATTGTTTAAGAATACATCTTGTCGACTGTAGTACAAATTTGCAATTGGAAAAGCAATATTTTCTATTTGCAAACAAGGAATATCGCGATTATGTTTCCTGGCTTGAAAGAAATGGAAAAAGCGCAATCGCGCTGCTTGGCACTTTTTCCACAGATTTTGACACTGTGCAGGTATATACACGTTTAATGCTAACGATTTTGTGCTTGTTTTCCAAGTTCTTTCTGAATTGAAACTTTGCTTATTGAATTATCTTTACGAAGAAGAAATCTTAATGATTCACGTAGAAAAATAATCTACAGTACTTCACCTTTTTAATGCCAGTAATTAAATATTGCATATGCCAACAGATTTATCGATATTACTATTTCAAAGTCACTTGAAACATTGAATTCAAATGTAGCAACTGTTCTTGAATAAAATCTTCGCTGGAAGCTACCATGAATTTCTTCCAAGCTATTGCCTTACTAGACAAGAAAACTGTTCCAACGATAAGTTTAAGGGTCCGGCAATCAAGGCTCCTATTTCTTACCAGTCACTTTTCATCCCTTCGGGCAAGGTTGTAGACTAGGGATGAAGGATCGGCGGTTGCGGTCATCAAGGTGGAAACCGGGTGGGTGGTACCGGCACACACGTACAGTATCATCCCTTTCAACCTCGTACTTAGGGTGACCATCTCATTTATATAGTAAAACAGAGTCGCGCAATGGTGAAGCAGAGACGGGAGTTGAGTTTGTTTGTCGAGCAAACGTTTGCCGACGACACCGCCGGACACTGGTGCCTAGCTCGCTCTGGTCCTTGGTACAAGTCTGTCCGAACCACTGAAGGTGGGCTCAGAGGGTGGAGTTGGGAGGAAGAGGGATTTAATACCATCTCCCAGGATGAACAGTGGTGGTCAAATAACTTCGCCAAGTGATTCCCAGCGACGGTATTAATGTGTCCGGTCCCTTCGGGCTTCTGCTTCATCTCGAAATGTCGATAATCTAAAGGCAGTAGCCTTCTAGCGTTATTAGGATGCTGCTACTTGTGACTATTTCTACTCGTATCTCGTATCTCGTATTCGTCGGAATTTACCCAACAATTTCCACGGATACTGAGAAATCATTGAAAGGAGAACGACAAATAGAATGTATGCTAATGAATCCATCTACATAAAGTAACCTTTTGTTTACCGGAAAAAAAGAATCTAAAGGAGAAACTTGTAATTCGAAGCTCGACACAGTAAGAGACGATTAATACTAATTGCAGAGTCTAAATCGATATCCTCCGTTAGGTTAATTTAAAGAAACAAACATCTTATCCTCACAGCCCAGCAGGAGACGGAGGCAAACGAAGATTAAACACGACTGACGCTCACGATTTCAAGATTCCATTCGTCTTACTCTAAGATCTAAACATCAAGGTCGTAAATCCATCAATAAATCCCTGCGCCCTCCTCGCGGTGACCACATTTGCTTAGGGATAAGAAGCAAAGACAAGCACACGGGGGCGGAGGTGTAAGTCTGTAGGGCAGTGAGGAATGGCTCGGTCTAGCGAGCCTTTAGCCCCGGCTTAGCATGTACTGGAAACACCATCCCCTATCCTTCGTGTCGGGGCCAAGTTATACCCGCAAACAGTCGTACATTAGTGCCTGCAGGAGTCCTGCAGGATTTATAAGGGGCGCCCGCGGGCGCACAGGAGGCTATGCGGCCGTCTCTCGATGGTTAAAACTAGAAGAGATGGTGGGACGGGCTGGGAGATCGCCTGTGCGCGTATGAGAGATAGAAAGGAAGAGAGCGAGAGAAATATAGTAAGGTAGAACGAAGAGAGAGGAGGGAGAGAAAGAGAGGGAGAAGGCAGAAGAGGAAGGAAGAGATTGCTAGTGAGAAAGCACGAGAGAAGGTGAGATGTGAGAGTAGCCCAATCGAAGAGGAAGGGTAAAGGGACCAACAGGAAAGGGTGATCCCTGGATCTCAGAACGTTTCACGGAATACGAGATATTTACGTGTGCATCTGATGCACCGGTCAGTTTATGGTACAGTTTCGTGTAGAACTTCTCTCTTACGAGATACTATGTAAAGGGTGTAGTCGGATAAGCGTGGTAAAAGTTCCTCCAAAGATAATTAATCTTGTGGCATACCATTCGATGGGGCTCTTCGGAAAAATCATTTCTGCAAAGTATGAGTCCGGCAACCGTACCGTAAGCGTAGTTGGAGGGTGAAACGTAATGTACCATTTTTGCCCGATATTTTCCTTCGGCTAGATAGAGAATTCTAAAAATAATCACAGACATTGCACCAAATGGTGTGCATACTTTGGAGTTTTTCAGATTTTTTGTTTGACAACTTGAATTTTGAAAAATTATAACGGTAAGTACAATTGTATTAAGACAGTCCATTCCAGACCTGCCGTCCCTTCCAACAATGTCCATATCAGTCCTGCCCGTCCTTTCTAGCCCTGTCCTTCCCTTCTAGCCCTATCCTTCCCTTCTAACCCTATCCTTCCCTTCTAGCCCTATCCTTCCCTTCTAGCCCTATCCATCCCTTCTAGCCCTATCCTTCCCTTCTAGCCCTATCCTTCCCTTCTAGCCCTATCCATCCCTTCTAGCCCTATCCATCCCTTCTAGCCCTATCCTTCCCTTCTAGCCCTATACTTCCCTTCTAGCCCTATCCTTCCCTTCTAGCCCTATCCATCCCTTCTAGCCCTATCCTTCCCTTCTAGCCCTATCCATCCCTTCTAGCCCTATCCTTCCCTTCTAGCACTATCCATCCCTTCTAGCCCTATACTTCCCTTCTAGCCCTATCCTTCCCTTCTAGCCCTATCCATCCCTTCTAGCCCTATCCATCCCTTCTAGCCCTATCCATCCCTTCTAGCCCTATCCTTCCCTTCTAGCCCTATCCATCCCTTCTAGGCCTATCCTTCCCTTCTAGCCCTATCCTTCCCTTCTAGCCCTATCCATCCCTTCCAGACCAGCCGTCCCTTCCAACAATGTCCATCCCTTCCAGCTCTGCCGGACCCTATCAGTCCTGCCCGTCCTTTCTAGCCCTGTCCTTCCCTTCTAGCCCTATCCTTCCCTTCTAGCCCTATCCTTCCCTTCTAGACCTATCCATCCCTTCTAGCCCTATCCTTCCCTTCTAGCCCTATCCATCCCTTCTAGCCCTATCCTTCCCTTCTAGCCCTATACTTCCCTTCTAGCCCTATCCTTCCCTTCTAGCCCTATCCATCCCTTCTAGCCCTATCCATCCCTTCTAGCCCTATCCTTCCCTTCTAGCCCTATACTTCCCTTCTAGCCCTATCCTTCCCTTCTAGCCCTATCCATCCCTTCTAGCCCTATCCATCCCTTCTAGCCCTATCCATCCCTTCTAGCCCTATCCTTCCCTTCTAGCCCTATACTTCCCTTCTAGCCCTATCCATCCCTTCTAGCCCTATCCATCCCTTCTAGCCCTATCCTTCCCTTCTAGCCTTTCCTATTCTAGCCATCCCCATCCCTTCCAGCTTTGCCCGTCCCTTTCTGTCCTATCTATCTCGAAACATTTCTGTCACATTGCTCAAAAGCTCATATTTTTGGAGAAACTTTGTCAATTTTAATTGAGCTTTTTAGTTTGAGCCATCACATGGGAGCTTGCAAGCTCTGATGTCGTTGCTCAAACTAAAAAGCTCACTCGGATTTGGCAAAATTTCGTGAAAAATTCGGAAAAATGGCTCAAAAGCTCTATTTTTGCGTGCTCATAGCTCAAAAGCTCATATTTTTGGAGGAAATTGTCAATTTTAATTGAGCTTTTTAGTTTGAGCCATCACGCGTGAGCTTGCAAGCTCTGATGTCGTTGCTCAAACTAAAAAGCTCACTCGGATTTGGCAAAATTTCGTGAAAAATTCGGAAAAATGGCTCAAAAGCTCTATTTTTGCGTGCTCATAGCTCAAAAGCTCATATTTTTGGAGGAAATTGTCAATTTTAATTGAGCTTTTTAGTTTGAGCCATCACATGTGAGCTTGCAAGCTCTGATTTCGTTGCTCAAACTAAAAAGCTCACTCGGATTTGGCAAAATTTCGTGAAAAATTCGGAAAAATGGCTCAAAAGCTCATATTTTTGGAGGAAATTGTCAATTTTAATTGAGCTTTTTAGTTTGAGCCATCACATGTGAGCTTGCAAGCTCTGATGTCGTTGCTCAAACTAAAAAGCTCACTCGGATTTGGCAAAATTTCGTGAAAAATTCGGAAAAATGGCTCAAAAGCTCTATTTTTGCGTGCTCATAGCTCAAAAGCTCATATTTTTAGAGGAAATTGTCAATTTTAATTGAGCTTTTTAGTTTGAGCCATCACGCGTGAGCTTGCAAGCTCTGATGTCGTTGCTCAAACTAAAAAGCTCACTCGGATTTGGCAAAATTTCGTGAAAAATTCGGAAAAATGGCTCAAAAGCTCTATTTTTGCGTGCTCATAGCTCAAAAGCTCATATTTTTGGAGGAAATTGTCAATTTTAATTGAGCTTTTTAGTTTGAGCCATCACATGTGAGCTTGCAAGCTCTGATTTCGTTGCTCAAACTAAAAAGCTCACTTGGATTTGGCAAAATTTCGTGAAAAATTCGGAAAAATGGCTCAAAAGCTCATATTTTTGGAGGAAATTGTCAATTTTAATTGAGCTTTTTAGTTTGAGCCATCACATGTGAGCTTGCAAGCTCTGATTTCGATGCTCAAACTAAAAAGCTCACTCGGATTTGGCAAAATTTCGTGAAAAATTCGGAAAAATGGCTCAAAAGCTCTATTTTTGCGTGCTCATAGCTCAAAAGCTCATATTTTTGGAGGAAATTGTCAATTTTAATTGAGCTTTTTAGTTTGAGCCATCACATGTGAGCTTGCAAGCTCTGATTTCGATGCTCAAACTAAAAAGCTCACTCGGATTTGGCAAAATTTCGTGAAAAATTCGGAAAAATGGCTCAAAAGCTCTATTTTTGCGTGCTCATAGCTCAAAAGCTCATATTTTTGGAGGAAATTGTCAATTTTAATTGAGCTTTTTAGTTTGAGCCATCACATGTGAGCTTGCAAGCTCTGATTTCGTTGCTCAAACTAAAAAGCTCACTAGGATTTGGCAAAACTTCGTGAAAAATTCGGAAAAATGGCTCAAAAGCTCTATTTTTGCGTGCTCGTAGCTCAAAAGCTCATATTTTTGGAGGAAATTGTCAATTTTAATTGAGCTTTTTAGTTTGAGCCATCACGTGTGAGCTTGCAAGCTCTGATTTCGTTGCTCAAACTAGAAAGCTCACTCGGATTTGGCAAAATTTCGTGAAAAATGGCTCAAAAGCTCATATTTTTGGAGGAAATTGTCAATTTTAATTGAGCTTTTTAGTTTGAGCCATCACATGTGAGCTTGCAAGCTCTGATTTCGTTGCTCAAACTAGAAAGCTCACTCGGATTTGGCAAAATTTCGTGAAAAATTCGGAAAAATGGCTCAAAAGCTCTATTTTTGCGTGCTCATAGCTCAAAAGCTCATATTTTTGGAGGAAATTGTCAATTTTAATTGAGCTTTTTAGTTTGAGCCATCACATGTGAGCTTGCAAGCTCTGATTTCGTTGCTCAAACTAAAAAGCTCACTCGGATTTGGCAAAATTTCGTGAAAAATTCGGAAAAATGGCTCAAAAGCTCTATTTTTGCATGCTCATAGCTCAAAAGCTCATATTTATGGAGGAAATTGTCAATTTTAATTGAGCTTTTTAGTTTGAGCCATCACATGTGAGCTTGCAAGCTCTGATTTCGCTGCTCAAACTAAAAAGCTCACTCGGATTTGGCAAAATTTCGAGAAAAATTCGGAAAAATGGCTCAAAAGCTCTATTGTTGCGTGCTCATAGCTCAAAAGCTCATATTTTTGAAGGAAATTGTCAATTTTAATTGAGCTTTTTAGTTTGAGCCATCACATGTGAGCTTGCAAGCTCTGATTTCGTTGCTCAAACTAGAAAGCTCACTCGGATTTGGCAAAATTTCGTGAAAAATTCGGATAAATGGCTCAAAAGCTCTATTATTGCGTGCTCATAGCTCAAAAGCTCATATTTTTGAAGGAAATTGTCAATTTTAATTGAGCTTTTTAGTTTGAGCTATCACATGTGAGCTTGCAAGCTCTGATTTCGTTGCTCAAACTAAAAAGCTCACTCGGATTTTTCCATAATTTACAACTGTTAATACAAACAGCAACATAGAGGAGAAAAGAGAGACTACACTTGGCAACGAGTCACGCAATTTCGTAATTGCATCTCGTTACGAGAAGAAAGGAGATTCGTTGCCGTATAAAAGTTCCTAAGATATTCTCCAATATCGAATATGAAGAATAGATAATCTGTTTGTTATACAGAAACCACTGTACATCCCGTTATTATGATATCCAATTCTAATTCATTTGTAACTCCCCGAAACTTCTCCTCGTTTTCGAGGTTTAACGAGCAATTGGCAGGCGGTAGAAACGGACTAAACATCAGGGACGAGGTTGAACTCGGAGTCTCTAAGAGTTCAGTTCAGTACGTGAGCACGTCGCCAGAGGGTTGGATCGGCCGCGGAAACAAGATGGGGGCTCGGTCAAGGGGGTTGGCCAGGTTAGCGGGAGGAAGGCTAGTGGGTGGTGGTAGCCAGTGGTCAGCACACTTGGCCGACCCTACTTCGCTAACTAGTTTAATGATATATGTTGAGCTACAAGCGCCTTGATTAATCGTTAACTAATGTTGGACCTCGTAGTGCACCACCACCACATCGTCTCCACCACTATCGCCGAGCGGCAATACCATGGGTGCAAAGAGAGGGGTCGAAGGGAGCTACGACGAAGAAGAGGAGGGAGATGGAAGGTCTACGTCGCCGCAGCAGTCCTTACCCTCGTCGAATCCACGAAACCCAAACGCGAACGTAGCCAAACAGAAATCTAATCTCACTCAGCGTATAATTTGATTTATGACTCGCGGCCGTTCGAGCGAAAGAAAGAAAAAAAAGGGACGGAGAGGCTCGACGGAAAGAAAGGACCGGTTCCGAGTCGTCGATGCAATTTGTCGGAGTGTCCATCGTCTTCTGGGGATGTGAGAAGAAGAGAAGATTCGAGAGGGAGAGAGGGTACGGTCGTACGCAAATTTACGTCTCGCGAGAGACGTCCCAAAACCCCTTCAGCCTTCCTCGAATTGAATTAACTCGGCGTCTTCCCCCGGCTCTATTCCTGAGCTCCGCACGTGGAACATTGGTCATCCCTAATTCGCTTATGGCCCTCGATCAATTAAGTCGTCGGCCATTCGCGCAAATCCCGGTGACCCTTCCAGACGTCGCCCGCTCACGCTATAAAGACACCGTGTTGCGTTACACGCCGCTAGAGAAATCGGAATTTCATTACGTAATATCCTTAATCATTTCGAGCGAAACGCCAAAATCCTCTGAACCATCGAGCCGATTTACGATTTATCCGATATATCTCCCAGATTATACTATCAAAGACTTATATTTGTTTCAAAGTAACATTTCAATTACTCTCGACAGGCATACATGCTCAATAATATTAACCCCTCAGCCTATAACTACGTGTGAGACTCATAGAGCCGAAAATAGAACTGGAAATTTTGAAGTCTTCCAAAAATTATTAAATTGACAATATCAGCCGGTCACGACACGGACTCACTATTTCTATTCTATTAGTATTACATTCAGTTATACAAAATATCAGAAATCAGTGGAATTAATTTTGAGTTTTTGCACGCCCTGACAAAAAAGAAATCATAGGTCAAGGGGTTAATCATTTCAAAGTAGTAATTAACTTCCTCTCATCCACTATTCCCATAAATAATATCCATCCCTTTCCAGTCTCTCCTCATCCTCCAAAATTTTGTCTATCCATGCAATTTCTCCCAATCTCGACCATCCAACGAAAAAAAGTCACGAAGCAGTCAAATCACGTCCGATTAATACACCGAGTGCCGATCATAATGTGAGATTGCCACACGAATACGATCGTATAGCAGTGCTATAGAGGGTACCATGAAGGAGTAGGGGGTTGGTGTGCAAGAGGGGGGTGGCTCAGGGATGCAAGACACCGTGAAATTACCAGCAGAGTCTCCCATCCCCGAGGGGGTGGTTGGGTGGTGGAACGGACTCTGTCCACTCGGCGCCCTTGGACCACCGTCCAGCCGGGTATTTGTCTTGTCTCCTTGTTTATGAGATTCAACATTGTTATTTGGCACCGCACCGGAGAGTTCTCGGTGCCGTGTGGCCGCTAGTTTCCGGGGAGTTTCCTACTTTAAAAGGTCGTGTCGTGGTGCGCGATTGCACCGTGACTTATCCGCGGTTCTTCCTGCTTCACGATTGTCTTTAATCAAGGCCGACGGAGACTGCGGAAGTGGCTATGGAAATTTACGGGTGACCGTCATACCCGTAAGGAGGATGTAACGTAGATTTTTCTGCATGCAAGAGGGACATCTCTGACAAAGGGTGAATTTAGTGGCCGGAGGATTTTTTGGGGATTGTTAAAAATATGGTGTATACTAGAAAGGTGAAAATGGTAATAATTGAAAAGTTTATAAATATCTTGGTATGAAAATGGAACTTTGAGCTGATATTCTAATTTTACTTAGACTCGTCTTCTATGCGATTGATCTTTTGCTCGAGACTTGTTAAACAATTTATTCTTAACAAACTTCTTTTTAAAATATGCATCATTTTGGTATTCTTTCATTTTCCATCGAAGATGGCATCGCACAGTGGAAGGAATTAGACAATCGTAGTGGGAAAAGATTATGTCAGAGAATGAAATTTTAATAATTTTATCTTAATCCAGAATGTTAACTGAAATCAATGACAGGAATGGTAATTGATTTTGCAACCGTCAACGTGCAAAAATCACCACTTAAAAACATCAAATTGTAACAGTGCGGAATTGTACAAATACTTCACCGAAACAAGAATGCCATTACAACAATTAATATTAAAAAAGTAACAAAGCACTTTAAACAATTTCGACTACATCATTCAATTATCTATCCTCTACAGTAGCAACAGCAAGCTTTCAGTAGACTCTTTTTAATTAAATATCTTTTTAACAAAAAAACCTTTTACCAAAGGTTTCCTTATTTCTTCCGTAAAATGAAAATTTGCAACTACAGAATTTCATATAAAACCAAAGTTGACCTTTCCACCAAGTTAATTTTTTTCTACACTGCCTATTCATTCCACGGTGCACCAGTACGTTCCAAGCAAGTAGTTAGGGGAACGATTAATCGATGTGTCTAAATTACTTAATAATGACCTCGCCACCGTAGAATCTCTGGGCGGCATTATCGTTAGGCCGGGTCGCATTTTCAATTAAATATATCTGCCGCAATCGCGGCGCCTTATCGTAAGCGTAATACGTTCCCGATTGCACGGTGAACATCGAACTGGTTCGGACAATGGCGCCATATACGGCTGAGCGAATTGCAATCACGTTCTCGCGGTGCTTAGCGTTACTCCTCGCAAGATACTGTTTTAAATCAGTCGAGATAATGTTATCCGGCTTATGTTCCACCTAATCGTCGAATTATCTTGAGCACCCGGCTAAGCCCGACTCGAACGAGCTTCTTTTCTCGCGCAGACATACGCGAGGAATTAGAATAGCCGATGAGAACAACGGGGGACAACGACTCGAAAGGAACAGTTGAAAGAAAAAAAAAAGGAATTGTACAAATATGATGGAATCTTGCAGACATTCTTCATCTGTTAACTTATAAACGTCACAAATGAACTTTCCAAGAAATTCATATATGCTCTACGATTGGCTGCTCATAGCACATCCTCTGGAGAGGATCGTTGTTTTACTCAACCTTTTCCAAATGGATTCTTAGAATCTCGTTAAGAAACGATCTACAGTTAAATATGTACCGGCTCGTCTGCCCTGATGATGCATACATACTTGTCTGATTACACTAAATTAGCCGTACAGATCCAAAGTGGACCTTGGCAACCATATAATATCCTCAAAGTGGCAGAAAATTTCTGATTCACGTCTTCATTCTATCAAATCTCCCACGATCATCATTGATCCTTTGATCGTTATGATTCAATTAAATTCCCTCAAATCATATCACACGATTAATCTTCCATTAGAAAAAAAAATCCTTTCACATACTCCTTCTGTCTTCCTCGTTTACTTCCTCCGTCGACGACTATCCCACGATTCGTAGTGTATCGCGCTTGGAGATTGAACGAATGACACCATGAGCAAATTTCCTGGATCGGTTCTCCGGCAGGGCGGGGACAGTGCGTCGCCCTCAAAGAGCGCTGGCAATTAATTTCACAAGGGCGCAAAAGGAAGCAAAAAGTGAAAACCGGCCCGTGGCCGAGTCCATCCTCGCGACGATGGGTTTTTATCTACACGAGTTGTCAGGCCAACGAGTTCTGCCTCGTTGGCCACCGGCGTATAATGTCCACCGTCAATATAAGCTGTCGGATGCTTTTTCCTAAATTGACAGATTTTCAATTTAATCAAGTTCCAATCTAATGGAAAAATGCCCGATCTATCGGTGGGGAGGGAGGTGTAGAAGGGTGGGTCGGTGAGGGAGGAGGAAGAGGATGGTAGACGTGTACAGGGTTGCATGGTATACACACTCGTGTCTGAATGTACAGGAGGAGCGGTGGGGCCAGATTGAAATAATACTTTTATGTTTAATAGCAATCGAGGAGCCCGCTCGGCCGATTGTGCGGAGCCGCACGCCGATCTCCGAGATTAATCTATTGATAAACATTCCATCACTCTGCGAATAGCAAGCGGGAGAAATAGAGGAGCCGTCTGACGACGGGATATCGTCCGTCCTCCCTCGCTCTGCTTTTTTCCACCGGCTTTTTCGCCGACGTCGCTCTGCCTGCCTTGCTCTCGCGAAAGCCGCTTGTCGAACCTCGGGGTTTGATTTTGCGTTTTTCTTTCTTTTTTTAACCTCTTTTTCCCTCCCGTACCCTTCTTTTTTTCTTTTTTTTTATTATTAGCCGAGTAAACCCTCCCCGAGTGGTAAGTATTACCGGGGCGCTTCGTGAAAACGCAGATTTTCCGATCCATCGGCAGCTCCGCACGTTCGTGGATTTTATAAACTTTTCGAATCGCGACGGACGATAATCATTCTCGCGATAATGAAATCGACGATGGATTATCGCTGTATTTTTGGAGAGTCCGGCATCTCGAATATTTCATTTTTAAATTGATGGTGCATTCATGAAAAAAGGATGTAGCCGGATAACGATGGAAAAAATGCTTCCAAAGCAAATTAATTTTGAGGTATACTATTCGAGAGGTCTCTTAAAAAATAGCTTCCTGCGAAATATAAATACGTACATATACCGTAGGGGTAGTTTTTGCCCGATTTCTTCTGTATTTCTGGCTGCACTGGCAGAACGTTCGCAGAACAGGTAGGAGAGAGGCAGGGAAGAGGCACGATTAATAGGAAATAACCCTTTCAATACGGCGAAAAATCCAGTCCGAGTGCGCCCCATTACCGGGATCAGTTATTTCTCCTCCAAGCGATTATTACATGAAATAATTTTTATGCCGAAAACTGAGCAACCTTAACAGTTGTTGCTTGTTTGATTAGATCGGGGATGATTGAGATGAGAAATTTATGGACTTAAAACGATTGAGAATCAATTCGGAGGCCCAACTTGGCGTTATTTTCTGCCCTAGATGTTTTTCAGTAACTGGGACATATGTTGTCCCAGCCGTAATATCAAAAATTTGTCAGCCTGGGACAGCACATGTCCCGCCCGGTGCGAAAGGGTTAAGCAGAGTAGACTGGAGAGAGGTAGAACTGGCAAAGGATTCGCAGGACAAGCAGTAGAGAGACAGAACAGGTAAAAAACAATCAGGTTAGGCACAGCACAGTCAGAACAACATTAATTAAACAGATAATTTGTAGTCTTAGAAACACACACTTATATTTCATTAATATGTACCGATAAATAATTGATACGATTTGATCTCGTCGCCATACAGTCACAATGAGAAGTCAGACAAAGCGAAAATTCGTTTGAGATATTATTGGTTTACTCCACTTACGAGCTGAAGCCGATTTCAGGAAAAATTTACAAGTAGTACGCACCTGTGGTAAGTCAGACAGAGTTAAAAATTTGTCTGGGATATTTTGTTTTATACTACTTGGTCACCTGTACAATTTTTCGGCAAAATTTTACAAGTTGGGAAGTAGTACAAGTCGGTGATGAGTCAGACAGAGCTAGAAGTCCATCTGAAATATTTTGGTTTATTCCACTTGCGGATTTCAAATTATTTCTGGCAAAATTTGACGAGTTGAAACGTGATACAAGACAGTGACAATCCAGACAAAGCGAAAATGCGTCTGAGATATTATTGGTCTATATGGAATATAAATGGAACTACGTTAAAAATTTGTCATCATTTTTAATACACAACATAAACGTATGTAATGTAATATTTATCAAGTACAATTATGTGTTTCGAAGATTACAAATTATTTGTTTAATAAATGCTGTTCTGGTGTCTGTGTCTTTCGTGACTCTCCCCTGCCTATGCTGGTTCTGGTTTGACTGCTTCTTCTGCACGTCCTGTTTCTCCACTGCCAGCGCTATAGACTAACAACCCCTACGATAGGGGTAGCAGATTCACACTTTACAAGAAGTTTTTTTTTTAAGAGATCCATCGAATGGTATGCGTCAAAATTAATCCGCATTCGAGGCAATTTGTCAATTTGTATCTGACTAGCCCTTTTGACCGTAGAATTTCTTGCGACAAGAATTTTGTACATATAGAATTTGCAAATTAATTTAATAAATATTGTGAAATAAATAACTCTCAATAATACTCTATTCCAACGTTGCAGAATGGAAATCTCTCATCAGCGCAGTACCAAATCCATTAGCGTCATTATCGCAGTTCCATCATGCTTCACAAAAACTAAGAGTGTCTTCAATGAAAACTCAACAGATCAGTTATCGATTTGCAAGCATGCGATCTCATAACCGATTGATTTTCCACAGATATCACGATATGCAATTCTGAAACAATCAATGATCATAATAATGGTGAAATCCGATCGAAAACCAATTGACCCGGTGAAATGAGCCACCGAGGTGTAATGAGAGCCGTGCGCGAATCCAGACCAACACGCTGTTGCCTACATCCCTCGTTTCCCTTCAATCACTTTCTTGACAGATGCATTTACGGTGCACTGTACCCGCGATCATCAAGATGGAATGCGCCTTAAGGCTTCAGCTACAACTTGTCGATTCGTGAAACATGCTCGAATTTGAATTCTTTGGAATCCTTATGTTTCTTCCATGAAAACTCGCTGCGATTCGAGGTTGGTATTTCACGATGTTGCTTTTCTGGCAGAATTGAAATCGGCACGAGATGAATCCTTCGATGAAATCTTTGCAGAGTGCAGAATATACGTGACGATGCATTCTCTTGTTTCTCGAAGGATTCTGACTATGATAAGAATCTAATCGTAAGGCTGATTGATACAGTTCTTGTAAAGATACATGCCGTTTGGTGATTTCGAACGATACAATTTTGAAATGGTCCAAATAAAATAAAAATAATAGTGATTGAAATTTTTTAGGTTCGAGAAGAAATTATATTTTTTATATTTGGTACATTGACCAGAGTATCGGACCAGTTTGCAATTTGTGTCTTTGTAGACTATTATTTGCAATTGATTGACGGTTAGAGCAATATGTGTTGGTAATGATTGCCTCATGATTTGCATGTTTTATAGATCTATCCGTTATCAGCACTCTTATTTTTGTTATTTTTTCTAACACTTACGGATTATATGTCTTAACCCTAACAGTACCTTGCGCCGTCGAATGACTGGTACAACGGGATGAAATTTTCTTATCTTTTTTGTTATTCAACAAAGATCACATTCTGCGTTATTTTTGATATTAAACTGACAATCTTCTTTCGGGAAAATGACAACATAAAACAACGATGATATTTTCCCGAAAGATATGCAGAAGATTGTCAGCTTTATATTAAAAATAGTATAGAATATGGTCTTTGTTGAATAAAGCTATTCTTACCGTGATTAATAATTTGACAGCGCAAAATGACGATAGTAAATTATTAATCACTGTAAGAATAGCTACAAGTAAAGTCCCAATATTATTATGTAATAATATATTTATTTATATAATATTAACAATATAATATAACAATATAATTAATATTGTTTATTGTTAATTGTGAGTATCTTAATTGAATTCAGATCAGATAATTTCTTCAGTCGCGTTGATTATTAAAAATCAATTCTTAAAATGTCATAAGTGTTTACCAGAATATTAAATGCGTAAATGTTAAGAGGAATAAATTAGAGAGTACTGGTGAAGAATTGTTTATCACAGATGTCTTTTTAGCGTAGATTTAAGGATATGCAATTACGAAACGATGCCGCAACATGCGTTTCTTCGTTATTCGTTTTACGAAGGACCTCCTTTAGTCGCGATCGACCTCGTATGTCTTACAAAATCCTTGAAGGACTGCGCCTTTGTATTCGCGTACTTATTAGCGTTACTAGAATATCCATTATTCTCTCATGAAAGAGGTATTCCGCAATTAAGAGGAACGGCTAATGGCATCGAGGGGATCGTTAAGAATGCGCCGTTCAAAGGTCTGATAATTTATGATCATCGAATGGAAGTTCGACTGATAGAAATTCTACTTGCACGAACTCTCCTTATTAAAATCGCGAATCACTTTGTTGCGTGACCTTCGCGATTTCCTCGCATTCTCTGCGCGTCTTCTACCAAGAAAATCCACAGTAGATCGATGACATCAAATTCTATCTTTTAAATTATCTCCTACGATAATCAACCGATTTTTTCTCTGTACAAAAATTATATACAAAATCAAACTTACTTCTTCCATCCTCGTACTTAAACTCTGAAACTATTTCCTAATGTTTAACTTTTTCAACAAAACTCCAACAATCTCCAAGAATACGGTCGATTGAACTTACAAAGAAAAACATTCTTCAATCTCTTCTCCTCTTCTACAAAAATCCCTTGATAATTTTTAAATCTGATCTCAAATCTTGCAAAAATCCTATAAACATGTAATCGAATCAATATTATCATTCTTCAATCCGTTCTCAGATCCTACAAGAAACCCTCGACAATTTTTAAATCTGATCTCAAATCTTGCAAAAAACCTTCAAAAATTTTTAGATGCAATCTAAAAGTCATACAAATACCCTTCAATTTGATCTCAAACCAAACAAAAATCCTATAAACATGTAATCGAATCAATATTATCATTCTTCAATCCGTTCTCAGATCCTACAAGAAACCCTCGACAATTTTTAAATCTGATCTCAAATCTTGCAAAAATCCTTCAAAAAATTTTAGATTCAATCTAAAAATCACACAAATGCCCTTCAATTTGATCTCAAACCATACAAAAATCCCTCAAACTCTTAATCGAATCAACATTACCATTCTTCAATCCGTTCTCAGATTCTACAAAAATCCCTCGATAATTTTTAAATCTGATCTCAAATTCGCAAAAATCCTTAAAAAATTCTTAACTCCGATCAACAAATCCCTGCAAAAATCTCACAAACACCCTTCAATCCGATCTCAAATCATACAAAAATCCCTCGATAATTCTTAAATCTGATGTTTCAAAAATCTCTCAAAAATTTTCAGATCCAATCTCAAATCTATCAACAATCTCACAAATACACTTAAATCTGATCTCAAACCATACAAATATCTCTCAAACATAGAACCAAATCAACGTTAAACCTTAAATTCTCGCCAAAACAAAATGGAATAACGCAACATAAAATATTTCAAGTATAATACCAAGAATTGACGACACTACAACTCCTTTCGAAAATCTCCCGGCGAATTATACAGCTTGAGTCTTAGCGATTGCAATTTCTCCTCCCTCTTAATATTTTATCCTCCGCGAGGGAACACCGTCGACATTATTATGTATACCGTACCCCCGTTTAAGCAGAGGCATTTCTTTTTGCCGGCAGTATGAAACATCCTAGTTCTTTTGCGCGTAAATTGCATGCTCCCTTCCTCAGACACGAGCCGGGCATTAAGTCCATGCGTGGAGTCCAGGATGGATCCCGTGTTTGCTGAGGGGATAATAGTGTAATGGATGGACAGGGACAGCGGACTAACGGATGAGACTGCTGTTTTCGAGACTCTAGTCTGAGGCTGCCGCCTCGGTCCTCTTCTGGTCTACTATTATTCTCTTTTGTCAGCTAATTGGCATCATTGTTGTGCATTGTTGAACGACGAATTGTCCGTTCGTGACGAACGAATCAACCGCGATCTATGAAAAAGAGCTTTTGTGGAACGTTAACGATACATCCCTTCGCTCTCCACCCCTGTCTTCTTTCCCCCGTTTCTACTAGTAATTAAGATTACACTGATATTAACGTTGTTACTTCATTTCCACCGGCAATGTGTCCTTTGTTCGATCCACATGAAAAATAACCCTACCTCGTTAAACTGAACATCTTGAAATTCTGATCCCTTCGATGAAACTCCCTTGGATTTAACGATTCGTAACGATAATTCTTAATTTATCACAGATACAGTTTAATAATGATGGAGTAGAAAAGATCACGGTGAGAGTAAGGAGGAAAGTTTCTCGATCGAAACTTACCAGTAAAACGATTTCGCTTGAATTTACTTGTTTGCTAATCTGATGCTCAAACAAGGAGGCATTGTCGAACGGTACATTCTCGCGAGATACTGCCAGCAAATATTTTCCACCTTACGTTCTACGGATATCGAATAAAGTGCCGTATTAAGAGTCATGGTTCGATGGTATTAATTTTACTTACCGCTCGTAAGAAAACCCGTTAATATTTTCACCTACGAAAAGGTAGGGAAACGTCGTCGGATATTCATTATTCATTATCGATGCAATTTGCATGTCCGTAGCCAATCAAGGCAGATTAGACAGCTAGGTTTTAGCGCGCGGCATGGACGATAAATAATTATTAAGCCGCCGTAAATAAGTTTCGCGACGAAAAATCGTAATGGGAGATCAATTGCGATAAGTATCACACGACCGATCATCCAATATAGATTACACGCCTGATAAATGGTACCGATGTCAGTGATTCGATGGAAAAGGGGGAGGGCGAGCCGCGAACTGTGATTAGACTTTACACTGTAGCTGGAACGCGGAAGTCTTTCGTGCAGTGCTTAGGCAAATGTCGTGTGCGGCATAGAGAGAAGTCGCATACCGGCGTCTGTAACCCGTTAGAAACTTTGACATTCTATCTCGACGATTTTCCCACGTTTCTCGATACCCGTAACGGGAGCAGCCTTTTCTGGCAGTTTCTCCTAATAATCTAAACCGTGCCGCTCGCAATGCGCGCTTTGCCTGGTTACTTAATGCATGAGTGAGTACGTTACCAGCTAGACGCAGATTAGATTGGTATAAAGGGCACTTACGTGCACGTGAGATAAAACCTTTTGTGTTGGTTTTTTTTTATATCTTTTATTTTATATTATTTTTTTTCTATGAAAGTCCATTCGGTTGAGATAGGGTGACTCGTAGAAAGTTGCAATTATGTCGCCGTGTTAGCATTGACGTTGAGGTGAAATACGACTTCGTAGAATATTCAAGGATTGTTATTTCGATTCGATGTAGAAAATGTTCTAGAATTTGTTACTGGGTGTACATGATTATAATGATTATAACTGTATGCTTCCGATGACACATCAAATTGGAGGGTTTGAAACACGAGAGATATTGTACAACCAACGAATAAAGAACTAGTCGGTACATTGACCCCATCATCTACATGGAAGTCGTTCGACACGCTTTGTTTTGTACTTTAATCGTATACAGGTCAGAGAGACCATTGGCCGATTTAGGTTGGGATGCGACGAGGCAACTACTTAAGAAGCCAATTGCTTGTCATTGACACACAAAACCGTTAATAACGAGTGTGACAGATCGTTTCGATGTAGTATCATACTCAACACTACTTCACAAAATGTTCTAACTTATCAAACTTCCATAATTAATTTCAAAAAGATATTCATAAACCTCCAAAATCTATGAAATCTTCCAAAGACATTTAACCCCTTGCCCTACAATGACGAGTGATACTCTCAATGAGATGAGAAATTTTCAAATACTGCAAAACATATCAAATTAAAAAGATTCATGAAACACAACGCGATAATATTATTTTAATAATATTAACACTTTACCGACCGGTATTTTTTAACATCCTACCTACTTCTGATCGGTCATTTGCACGCAAATATTTCCCTGATACTGATGTCTCTTCGAAAATTGTAAAGTTCCTTCACTGAGTCCTTGGCACAGTTAACCGCAATGAAAAATAATAATTTATTAATTTTCATAGCGACCAATTAATAAGTTAAAAGTCCAAAAGTGTTTGGCCCAAAACCCGATTAACACTAGAACCACCAAACCAGTCAAAATGACTGGTACACAATTTTTTCAAAAAATTCTCCAACTTTATATAAGAGTCATAGAATAAATATTCTACGTCTATATCAATAAACATAAATCACCCAATCGATCAAATTTTTCGCCGCTTGATTCCCCCTTTTTCACAGTACTTATTTAATTTGTTAAAATATGTTAGATTTGACGCCGGTAGTTCTAGTGTTAATCGGCTACCGGTCGGTAAAGTGTTAATATTACCGTAAATTATACGAAGAATTAATGATCACCGATGAATTATTATTTTAGCATTTAATTTCTGAAAGCGGAGACAGTCACAAAACAAATCGTCGGGGCAAGGGGTTAATCTTGTATCAATAAATGATCATTTCCACTTAACGAAAACACATAATCATTGAAAGACGCGTGTAGAGATGCGATTAGAAACGAATATTAATCTATTCACGGACATTGGTTCATAGAGATTCATAGACTCACCTCGCTCTTGAGATTCAATGGCATGTCGCAGGTTGCGTCCAACTCCGCTTCCATTTTCACCTGATGAGAGAGCATGCTGTGGCTGTGCCTGGGCGGTACGGCGGTCGCCAGCATGTTGGGATGCTGCAGATGCTGAAAACGAGGCTGGAGATGGGACTGGTGGTGATAAGGCGACGACAATTGGGTGTTCAGAGTGCGAAGATCCGTTGGCGGGGAAGCGGGCGCAGCGGTACTGCTCTGTTCCTCCTCGGCCGAACCCTCTGCCATGTCAACCTTGCATCCCAGGGACTCGTAATCTGCAAATCGACCCAAAACTCTCTGAGGACCGATCTAATAGCTGAAATCGGCGATGCCTTGCCCTCTCTCCCTCGTGACGCAATTCCATAATGGTACGCGAATATAATTTGCGCTCTTCGACGAGCGATGACGTGAAACGGCAAGGAATGCAATAGCTTTCGAGCTTACGAGCGAAATGAATTTTAACTTTATGATTGACATTAACTGGGTTACTGCGAAATGGACCGTGTTCTGATTACGGACGGGTGGGAGTAAATTATCTGGATAAATTAATTATAATGTTCGGATTCAATGCTTATTATATGGAATATTTTTGAAATATTTGATATATTGAGAATTTCTCATTTGGTTTTAATAATAGATTCATTGGATATAACGTTTATGATTTTTTTCAGAATTTTTCTGGCGAGCCGAACGGGAGATTTTGGGCAAAGACTGTAAAGAAGAACCCTACCGTAGGGCTAGCGGTTTCAGACTTTGCAGAAATGATTTTTCCGAATAGTCCTATCGAATGGTATACCTCAAGGTTAATTAGTTAAAGTGCCCATTTTGGATCACTTTTACCATTCTTATCCGACTATACTCTTTTCATATTATTTTTGTTGTATGTGAAATTTGCACGATGCACATTTACTGCAGTGTCTTGTTCAACACAGTTGATACTTTACGAATTGCATGAAATCTCGTTAGGTGAGAACAATAGCCGTGAAATAATATCTTCAACACATTGCAAGATATTACATTATACGGAGACTTTGCTGAATAAAGTTTATAATAGACATATCTAATCAAGAAACTTGAGATCGTACTTAATTACATTCTGACAAGACCTAAAAGATTTTATATTCACGGTATAATAAAGTAAGCAGCTATAATCAGTAAAACTCATCATCCCAAAGGATCGATACCACGTGCAATCATCACCAACACCTTGGTAACATGAAAGAAGCAAGAGACACGCGTAAACACGATACTAATTAAACGCGAAAAGTCATGCGACCCGTATCGAAGTGCAGTCCGTGCAGCTGTTAAGAATGCAGACAGTGAAAATTAGAAGGATGCCCGTTCATCTTCCAACATCAAAGCAAAAACATTTTGTCGGAGAGATCGAAGGAAGAGAAGCTCCAGAATAAAATCAGCGTCTAGCGTTCTCCTGATGCCACTTGGTTTCGTTTATCTGGATAATTATTTTTATCTAACCAACCCATTAAGAAGAATTCAAGGGCAATGAAATTGCCTCCGTCTGGAGGAAATCTTTCTCGTCCTTCTTCCCATCGTCATCGTTTCTCTCCTTCGTCCCTTTTTTTCCTTTTCTTTTGCCTTTCCTTTCGTCTCTTCTTTCGCCTCTTCTTTCTTCAAGCTCGGCGAAAGCATTTTGCGGAGAATCAACGTCGAAGCCGCGGTTCGTGTACTTGCTCGACGCAACTAACTACATCTGCTTCTATTTTTGCGCTGGCCCGAGTCCAGCGCTTTACTTTTTAAAACCCCGTGTGCCTATGACGAACGGCTGGATGGATCATCGAGCGGAAGCTCACGGTGGAGAGATAAAGAGAGAGATGAAGAGATGAGAAAGAGAGAGAGAGAGGAAAAGAGAGAGAGAGAGACGAGCCGGTTATTCTGGACAAATTATTGTCAAAGGGCGACAGCGCACCTTCTGCCGACGAGCTACTTTGTTCCTCGTAAAAGGCGTTTTATGATGGCCGCCATAAAAATATTTGTCGTTGGTTTTTAAAACGGCCAACGTGTTTATGATAAAGGAGTTAGGTCGTTAGGTACCAAATAGACCGGTCAATAGTGAAAACAATGACGTTGTTTATGGCTATAAATATTGTCTTCTTATTTATAAACAGATAATAACGATTGATGCGTTCATTATTGAATTACTGAGGTAAGAAATAATTTATGGAGTTACTTCTATCGTAGATGCAAAGAGTTACATTGGACAAAAGTGATGGGAAAAAGTGTGAGAATCTTTTCTGTAAAAGTGTATTTAATAAGCATCTAAGTTTTCGAAGTCGTGTGAATTAAAGAAGGATGATAGGGTCAAAGGTCAGCCATCAGTGTCCGACGTCTGTGGTAAGAATTTGTGCGGTTACTCATGACTCGGGATAAATCCGAGGGTGTAATTTATTCTAAGGATAAAATTAACATTCCACGTCTGGATTGTTTCTTCTTATTTTCAAATGTCTGGCGCTCCGAGCGATTAGTACCGAAGTATTTTTAGGGATGAAAATCGTAGAATGCCAAGAAGATTAGGCTTCCCTAATTTCTCACTTTCATTGAGAAATCCATGGTAATTAATTACAATCTTTTTTGATTTTCTTCCTCAGATTGTAATTTAATGAAGACAATTCTCAATCGTTCTCTTAGTTTTCATTATACTTGTAATAATTAATGGCGATGAGCGATAAAAACGATGATTTCCAGCATCTTACAAAGCAACCAAATTGTTTTTAAGCTTAAACGGTCCTCTTGTTTCTAGGTAACGTATCGCTGACGAGCAGTGGTCAGCCGAACCTCCAACGAGCCTCCCTTTTTTCCGTTTGCGGTCGTTAATTTCCGTTGGAATCATATTAATCGCTCTAGGGCTGCGCCCGTGAAATTACTAGACGCTTTAACCACCGGCTGTCCAAACCGAATTCGTCCGCAACGATTATTATATCGCATCCTGAGGTATAATGCTGGGTATTCCGAAAGCTGACCAATTAGTATCGTCGATTTGGATGCTTTAATGAGAGTGCGGTTTCATTAGCGTATCATATAGCCCTCTCGATCTGTGATACGCGTAGGGGAATCGGAATCTTTACAGAAAGAAGAAATCGAATATGATTATACCACGATCGTTCAAATGTCATTGGGCACGTAATATTTGAAAATTGCTACCTTCAGCGTTTAACCTTGAAGAAGGTGTTTCGCGGTTAGAACCCACGGAGAAAATTAATCATCCTTGGATCACGTATCTTTTCCCGCTGCCATTAAATCTTTTAATTTTTTGTTCAATTATCTTCATAATTCAGAAACTCTTCGGCTCGTATTCCCTTATATGGTAGTTCGAGTCCAACCGGGCCACAAGAATAATTTCAGTTTATTATTCACTCGTAGAAATGGGAATTTTTAATGGTCACATTATCGAAATCTACTTTCTTCGGGTCTTCTAATAATTTATTCACTAATTTAAGGCACTGTTTAACAATAACGCAAGTTTCTCTCAAACGGACATTCATGAACGTTACTCCATAGTCTCTTTCTACAAATCTAATTTAAAAAAATCTTCAATCCTTTCAAAGTTAAAGTGTAGAATCTTTTAATCCATCCAGCACGTTGAATATCTTTAGTCCATATTTATAAATCAATCATAGAAATGAGAATTTTTATTGGTCACATTATCGCAACCTACTTTCTTTGGGTCTTCTAATAATTTATTTACTAATTTAAGGCACTGTTTAACAATAACGCAAGTTTCCTTCAAACGGACATTCATGAACGTTACTCCATAGTCTCTTTCTACAAATCTAATTTTAAAAAATCTTCAATCCTTTCAAAGTTATAGTGTAGAATCATTTAATCCATCCACGACGTTGAATATCTTCACTTCATATTTATAATTCAGCCAATAAAAATGATAATTTTGATTGTCCACGTTATCTAATAATTCATTCATTTCTTGAAGCCACTGTTTAACACTGTCGCAAGATTCCATCAAACGAGTGCCCATAAACGTTACAACTTACTGCAAACCGTACGATCCAACCCCATAGTCACCTTCTACAGATCTCCATCCAAAAAGTCTTCAATCGTTTCGACACCTAGGTGCAGAAACTTTTAATCCATCCATCCGAACAATCCGCTTTCACTCGCCACTGGGGTCTCCTCGAGCGATAATTTCCGGCGGAATGATCGGGTGAAAGTCCACGTAATCGAATATGCAATTAAAACACCACTGTCCCATTGATACCGAGAATTTCTCGAGAGTCTCCAAAGGCAATTAAAACGCGTGCATTATGCGACGTGCCATCACGTTGGCAGGCGACGTCGCGTTCCCATTTCGCGAGACATTGGCGAACGTAAAGCCACCCCCTTGGGGCGACTTTGCGGTGTCCCTTGACTCTTTTGCTCCGTTTCCGTCGTTCCTTTTTCAATATCACGTCCTCGCCCTGAGGCAAGTATCGTGTTTTCGCATTATCATCGTATTCCTGGTATCTCCTTCTCATCGTTGAGCGCAGGAGGCGAAGGAGGAAGAGGACGAGGATGACCGAGAGGCAAGAGAGCGTCAGCAACGGCGGCAGCAGCAGCGTACAATTAAGGGGGTTGATTGATGTTAATTCAAAGGGTAATTAAGAATGTTGCGCATAAAAATCCGGTAATTTATGGTCATTGGGGATAATTATATGTTGACCAGCTTGTAATTGCAAGCGCTCTTCGTGGCCTACAACACCGCGTATAAGCGACCGGGAATTGCGGGTAGCTCCTTCGTGCGTGCACGTGTGTGCACGTATTAATACGTCTACGTTCACCTGGTTCCACCTTTTCCTTCTGTGTGTGCGGGTGGGATATACGGTCTCAGATCGTAGCTTATTATAGGGGCTAGTAGATAAGGTGGGTTTAGAAACAACCGTGCGCCTCTGGCCAGCAGCTAGTTTCTACATGGACGTACCTCTCTCACTGTCTTCCTCTTTCTCTGCTATTAACATCGGAGGATTCTCTGTCTTGCTACTACGTTCCTCTCTTGCTCTTTAACGCGATGGTTACTGCTCCAGGCTACGGAGGTGCGTATAACCCACCCGAAGACCAGGCGGAGGTTGCCTCGATTTATGAGGCCGATTCTATGGCAGCGAAGATCGGCGGTTTTAGAATTTTAGCCCCGGTCCAATTCGCCGCGAAAACGTTCACCGTTTCTGGGCGTGCTTCTGCATCGTCGTGCCGCGGCCGAAAACTATAAATAACTGGGCGCGGATAATCGCCATATGGTCCCGCATGCCGCCAACTACTCGTTTCTTCTCGGCTCCTGCACGTTTCGCGGGATTGCTTGATTTCCTGGTGCATGTTGTGTTTAGCGAGTGAACGATAGGTTTAGTTTTACCTTCGTGAATTATGATTTTAATATTCTTTCAGATGTTGTTACGCTTTCGTTGAATTCTTGGGTGATTATTATTCATTGTGAAGAAATCAGAGATTTTTGGAATAATATATCATTTTGATTTCAAGCTGAGGATTTTTATATTTGTATTCTGGGATTTCCTTGAGATTCTACGTCAGACTGTTGAATTTATTTGTCTCGTATTTTTGAAATTGACATTGCAAGATAGCAATATTAATTCTATTACTTCAGAATGTCTAAATTTTTTTTAAATATTTTTTTGAATGATTAGAGATAGAAATGAAAATAATTTTTATTGTGTACGGTGTGAGAAAAAGTATGCTGTTAGTAGAATTGACTGACGATAGTTTCGATGGATAGGGAGAATATCGTGAAGCAAAGTCAAAAGGATTCGGTAGCCAAAAGATGGTTTAAATTGTCGGACGAAGGTCGTTCGAGTGAGGGTAAAAGAGAGAAAAGAGGGGAGGTAAAAGAGAGAAAGTGGAAGAAGGCAGTGTGGGTAACCCTCCTACTTGAAACACAGCCAATAAAGCGATCCCAGCGGGACCAGTTGGCAACCGCCCATCGCGACATTGTCCTTGCCGAGTCCTTTTTTTCGCGATCCCGTAATCAATCGAGCGGTCTAATGGCAACGCATAATCGCGGCTTTGTGGCGCCTTACCCGCGTTTTAATGTTAAAGAGACCGAGCAGAAAAGAAGCTTGAACGTGCTTAGCACCGTATGAAATGCTTGACACAAATGCTGCCACGGCTTAACCGTTTCTCCCTGAAACCAGTTATAACAAAGACGTCCAATTGCGAAGGTTCACGCTCGATTACGGTACCGAAATTCCTGCCGCTAGACTTAATGTCGTCTCATTAATTTCTGAAGTCACTTCTTCAAAATATTAATTTTTTGTAGCGATCATTTTTTATAATTTACTTCTAACTCTACTTTTCATATCTTACGTACAATTGCTCCTCGGTGTCCAGAAATCAACGATGGTCCATTAAAGTATTTGCCAACTGAATTTAACTTATATTTTAAAGCCACTTTTATCTGGAGACACTACCACTAAATCGATTCTTCCAGTGTTCCTTCATTTTTCTCACATTCTATACGTTGCAAAATTTTTTTTCTACAGCGCCAAAAAATCGGTAACTACCTACCAACTAAATATTATCTGTGTCCTTCAGAAATTATTTTCTCTAGATATACAAAATTAAAACTAACTCTATACCTCCAGAGTTCCTTCAATTTTCTTAGATCCTGCATCGATCGAAACTGTTACATTTTTCTGCAGTATTAAAAAATCGGTAACACACCTTCAAACTACCTGCCGACTAAACATAATCTGTGTACCCCATACACAATTATATCCAAATACATTTGATTAACTTTAGATCTATTCCTCTCGTCTACTTTAATTTCTCTCACATCCAAAACTCTACAAAACTACTTTTCTACAGCGCCAAAAAATCGCTAGCACTTCTTCAACTACCTGCCAACCCAATATAATCTGTGTTCTTCAAAGATAATTTTCTCTAGATACACCCAATTAAAACTAACTCTATACCTCCACTGTGCCTTCAATTTTCTCAGATCCTGCATCGAACGAAACTATTACATTTTTCTGCAGTACTCAAAAATCGGTAACACTCCTTCAAACTACCTATCAACCAAACATAATCTATGCACCTCAGACAGAATTTTATCTAAATACATCTGATTACCATCAGATCTATTCTTCCCCTCTGCCTTAATTTCTCTCACATCCTAAACTAAATAAAAATTACACCAAAGAATGACATCTCCTCTACGACAATAAGAGAATACCCCCTTCTCCCATCAAACTTCCAACCTCCTTCTTCAATCGTTCAAATATAGCATCCTCGAGAGATACTTCAATTCCTTCCTAACCAATTCGATTCTTACATCAGCGTCTGGATGGTATTAATGGCTGAAAACGATTCGAGCACTAACAGCCCGGTTAAAGGTCGTAGCCTGTCGCCGAGGCAAGTTCTTCTTGCGAAGGGGAAGCTCGGAGTATCTAGTGATTCGAATTAATCTTTAACGCGCGTACGTACGTAAGCGCACCGGCTAAGTGCCGGCCGAGGTAATGGTCGTTTCGTGCGATACCATTCCGTCAGAAATCCGAGGGGCTTTGTCCCGAGTCACGAAACGCAAGGATTAAACTGAACAGCGGCCCCGTTAATGCCGCTGTACGAACCCCTTCACGAGGATACACCGACCTGATTACAAGAGTGTGCGTAACGCACGGATCTTCGATCGCAGGAGTGTCCATATATCGGTACCAAAAGGGAAGCGAGAATCGCCGCTTATGCTAGACGTTTCAGATGTGCGATTTCGCATCCCTATTTCAGGATGATTCGACGATTGCAAGGTTTCAATTATCATTGTGCAGATATGTATGGTACATTGTAATGTTGCTAAGTTTGGAGCAGATGACGTGGTTGTTTTTCTAATTTGATCCTGGAGTAAAGAAAATGTGCTTTATGCAGGTTTTTTGGGAACTGATAATGAAATCGGGAGACGTGTTTGTGAACTGTGATGGGTATTCTAAAATGGGACCGTAATTTTGGAATGCTTACGATCATAGTTATTTCAACCTTTTGCACCTGAGAGACGTCAGGCGTTTTTCGAGTTCTCAAGCTCTGTATGTTTGTTTTTAATATGGTAAGCTATTTTTATTCCAATTTTTATCGTGAACCCGACTCGACCCCGAAAATTTTTTGCAACTACGTGTAAAACATTTGCCTAATTTAGCCGAAATTATATCGAATTGCTAGTTCACCTGAGTGAAGCTTCTCGAGTGCAAAGTTTAAGATGGTATGCAAGGGTTTTTTATTTTACTATGATAAGTAAGATGAATAGTTAGAAATAGGGTTTGAATAATCCTGTTCGTTCTTCAAGCGACTTTAAATTGCATGTAGGTAAACCATCACGGACGAGAAGTTACAAATAGGCCTACTATATCTTGTGCTATCACCGAGAACCTTGATAGCATTTACTCCAGTAATTACAACGATTCATTATCCTCGACTGCCATAGAAACAAAGTTGATTGAATATCGAAGTAAATAACCGATTAAAATGCATTCACTCATTAATACAGGTCACACAGCCACGCCAGGATCAATCGGAAGATCAATAAAGATGACATTCAGGTAAGGATAATTCAACGGAAAGAACTGGGAAGATAACAGGGTGCGTTATTAAAATTTGGCACGAAAGATGGAAATTGCGATAGGCAGAAAACACGCACGTCAGAGGGAGTCTCTCCTCGTAGGCGCAGGAAGAATATTTCATGTTTTACGGCGCCAGCGTCGTTAGGGTTGTGCGCCGGACAAAAAAAGTGTCAGCCCGCCGGCTAAATCAGAGCGTGAGTGCATTAAACTCCGAATTACCACAAATAGAACTTTAACCGCACATGCCCATTATAATGGTACCCCCTACTGAAGATGTATTTACGTACTAAACCGCCTTCGCGGCTCACGCTGAGCCGTCGGAATTAACATCTGGCCCAAAAACGCACCGCTCGGTTCATTGGACCCCCCCTTTTCTTTCTCCCTCGCGCAATGGGATTAACCGTTGTACCTCATGAACGTGCGTGCTTATCAATCGATCGAGGCGGATACGAATTTTCATTTGAATTACGAGACGTATAATTATATATACATTTGAGAGTGTCTCGTTCCTTGATTTTATCGGCTGCTTCAAAGCCGTGTCGTTGGGTAATAGTACTTTAGAATAATGAAATTATTTTGGAAAAGGGTTGAAGTATAGGTGAATTTTCTTTTAAGGTTTGGTGAAATCTTTATTTTGGAAGGGAGTGGAATTGAGGGGTAGTATGAAGTATGTGGCAGATGGGACTTCTGTGAAGGAGGATATTGGGAATTTTCATACTAGAATTATAGATGTTATATCTGTTATATTTAAATGTACTGTTAAAGTACTTTAAAGAAGAGAAATCAAGTGAAGGATACAAGTAATTAGGTAATTAATGTCTTAGGAGATAGAAGTGAAATATTTGATGGATGCTTCTCCTATCAATTTGGGGAATTGTTAAACAAAATTGGCGGCCTGATAGTTTCAGTTTTAACCCTTTGCACTCAAGAGGCGCCGCTACGGTGCCACTTGGAGCGTCTCGAATTCTAATTCGTTGTTTCCGGTACAATAAGATATTTGTATCCCAAATTTTTTCGCGGATCGGACTCAGTCTGCGTTCTTTTAATCTGCCTGCAAAACATTTGTCTAATAGAGCCAAAATTATTTCGAATTACTAGTTTGTCCATGCAAAGAATTAATAATCACTTCTACCATGGATTAATTGCAACAGACTGATTCTATCTTCCAATCATCTAATTGATATTTCCATAGTCTTTTCAACTTTACTACGTTAATTTTTCTCAAGAGCTAAGTAGTTCCCTACCAAAACCCAAGACTAAAGTTTCCAGTAAATTCCACTTGCCATCAAGTTTACGTCCATAAAAAAATCTACATATCACACAAGAAAAATCTCTCCCAGATTCATCAAATATTTCACACACGATAATTTGATATTACAAATTCTAGAAATACAATACTAAGTGGAAACGAACCAAGATACCAAGATAAGCTTCATCCCCCGAGTTGCATTAATATTCCAAGCGCAGAACGATCCATAAAATATGTACGAGATAGTGGGCATTCTTCGAAGGAACTTAAATTCTTTCTAGAAGAGCCCTCCCATTCCTTTCGCAGGCCGCGCTAAGAAGTACTCAATAGGGCGTCGAGGCACGGAAATCTCGGGAGTGCTTTTACACGCAAATTAGGTCTATTAGAGGCATCGAGCGTACAAAAACACTCGTGCCGAAGCATCACTCTGTCCCCCTGGATGCGTGAGCCTCCTCGCCCAGTTACGCACGTGCGTGCTTCTTTATGAATTATTAGAATTAATGACACCGCACGCATCGTCTCGCCCTATGGGGCGTCACGTCGTCCAATTGCAAGTAAGAGCGGGGATTTCCCGCGCATCAAAGGGGTAGAAAAAATTTCGTGCAAAGAGGGACGCCGATCCTTCAGACTTGCATAATTGTAATATCAAATTTTTCCGAACAATTGGAGTGGATTTTATTTCTTGTCATGAGAAAGAATAAAATATTTCGTCCGTTTTTTAACACTAGAACGACCAAGCAAGTCAAAATGACTTGTTCTCATTTTTTTTCCAAATATTCCCTAAGTTTACAGGAGAGTCGTAGACTAGAAATTTTAAGTTGATCTTATCAAACACAGATTACTAAACCGATCAGATTTTCCACCCCTTGATTCCTCTTCTTATAAAGTTCTTATTTAATATATTTAAATATAATAAATTAGCCGTCGGTCGTTCTAGTGTTAAATAATTGAAACTAATCTGATGTATCATTCAACAGAAACAAGAAGACGCTCGACAAGTAGTTTTCTCCGATTTGCCCGATGGACAGAGACATCCATTGTTCTGACGTAATTTTGCGATTTTAATGCGTGACTTGTCGAAAGAGCATCACACTCTTTACATGGTCCTAGAAAAGACGAAAGAAATGTTTTCTTTTCCAGTTTCATTCGTCGATCTCAGGTTTTCTGTGCAAGCGACAATCTCTCCTTACCCCATACCCGAACTGAGTGGCTTCTTGTTTCTGTCGAATGGTATATTTCGTACTTAGTCTCTATTTTAAATAATCTGTTGATTTAAAATTATATTTCATAACTGAGTCTTGTTTTAAAACACTCCGTTTGAGTCAGAATACAAATTCAAAGATTAATTAAAATTCCTCTGTGCTTCTTAATGTCCATTGTAATCTAAGGAACGATATGTCATTTTATTAAAACTCAAAAATGTGCAACCTTCTCCCCTTATCCTGTAAGCGAACCAAGTGACATTTTGTTTCTGCCGAACGGTATATATGTTATTTAGTCTCTATTTTGAATAATCTATAAATTTGCAAATTAATTTCCAAATGTTTGAAAATACTCCGTTTGAGTCAGAGTAAGCTAGGTAATTTAAAGAATAATTAAAATATCCCAATGTTTCTTAATGTCCATTGTAATCCGAGGAATGATATGGTGTTTGATTAAAATGCAAAAAAGTGCGATATCGCGTCGAGAGGAAAAGCAAAGGTTTCGATTCACACTTGACACCCGAAGATGAAGGCGTAACTTGCTTACCGCCGACGATTCGTGAATCGATAATCGATGGAAGTTGTCGAATGGAAAATAGAGAAGCAAGGATACAAGCGAGCTGGAAGTGGGTAAGTTGTCGAGCGAAATGTTATCGCGCGCCGGATCGTCGGCAGGGGTTGAATCGGGCAAAAGGGAGCTGAATGGGGCTGCAAACGGGGGTTGACGGGCCGATGGAAGAGAAGGAGGGTAATAGAGTATAAACGTGGAGGAACGAGGAGAAATGTGGAAGGATTTAAGAAGGGGAGAACATCGATTAGTTTTCTTGACCTCGACAATATTCGTGTTTCCCTTTGCGGTCAATCGCGCATTTTTTTCACGGTTATTTCCGTGCTCTCTCTTCTCAAAGAATCAACAGGACGACCATACTTGTACCAATTTATAAGAATAAATAACGATCATCGCAAAAATTGATAAAATACTAATAGAAATTTCTCCACCTTCGTTTCTTAACATCAACAAGTCTTACAAATTATAAAACAACTTTTCACCCCCGCAACATTAAACCTAATCGAATCAACACAGCGAAGAAACAGAAAATACCATATTGAATTTCAAATGTATGATTTTAAACATCAAAAGAACACCTACGAAATTTCCAGCGAGCAAACAGTGCTAGCAAGATATCAGATAAGAAAAGAGCTTACTAGTTTCCTCGTTTTCTTTTCCACCACCTCCTCAACGCCTACCCCAACAATATCGCGAGTCGAGTGCTTCCTTTGGGATTTTCCGCCTTCGAGTCTCCATCAACCACCACTTTTCTTCTCTCTCTTCCTCCACTTTCCACGGATAGAAGAGATTTCTCTCTCCCACCCTTTCGTCCACCCTGCTACCCTCTCTTTCACCAACTCACCATGGTCCCGAGGCGGCAAGCAAAGAACTCTCCTACCCTCCGGCTGCTCGCACTGATTTTCTACCCTCGCCACCCTACTACCCACCTACTCTGGCCACTCCGCACCCCCTTCATCCAACTCCTCCTCCTATCCGCCCTCAACCCCGCAGCGTCACTCGTAGTCACGCTGCCAACACGTGCTCCTGTTTACCTCTCCAATCACATGGTCTGGGAAACGCCACGGCACCCGCTGCACATCAATGACGGTGTCATTTCATCGAAAATATCGCGCGCGCGCGCGTATGCGCGCCACTCGAATCAATTTATAACAAATAAGCACGCTGTTGGCTTTTGTTTGCGCAGCTGGGGTGAGTCATTGAATGTGTACTGATTTTTGATGATTTTGGATAGTATTTTTTTGTAGAGATTATAGGTGAGAGTGAAAGTGTTTACTTTGGTCATTTAATTGTGGAATCATTGTGACGTTGCGGAAAGTTTTTGGGAAGGGGTGAGAACTGATTGAGGTAGATAATTTTTATTACGTTAGGATAGATGATCGAATAGATTTGTTGTATTCTTTTTTTAAACTGCTATGCTTACTTTATCTTGAATGTATTGTTTTAGGTGAGTGACAGAAACATTAATGTAGATATGGGATAGAAAAAATCTTTCAGAGGTAATGTGAAAATTTGAACATAGTTTTATCAATGAAGAGGCTAAACCTTAAATTTCTCTCTCTATGAATTATTTTTATGGGTCTAGAATTAGGCGTTTTCAGATTCCATGAGGTGCACAAGGAAAATTCGACTGATTTCAGATGAACCAAAGAGAACCCCGTGAATCATTCTGTCATTCTCCACGGCGGTTTGAGAAATCCCCTGTATATTCCGCGAACTATGACATATAACGAGGGATGATCCAAGTATAAATTGGTGTCCCTCTCTCTTGCCCTCGACACAATCGATCTCAGAGTATCGTGTAAACGGCGAAGGTTAAGAACCCCCTCCGTTCGACCGCATTATATTTACGTGCTAGGCCGATCCTTCAATTAGCATTTCCAGGTCACATTAGACTCAGACACATACGTGGCCGTGCATAATTATCGGCCTAATTATTAGAACGCAGCTAAGTACCTGGAGGGAATTATCACCGGCTTCGGCGGACAGTGTGGAAACCCAACGCTGGTTTCAATCTCTCGCTACTAACATTCCCGCGTGGCCTACCCTCCCTCTATTCCTCCTCCACCTCTTTCTTCTCCTCCTTCGCCTCTCCGCCCCACCCGAGTAACTTTCTTAATTACTGAGATTAACTTAATGGTATCGGGGCAACGATTATCGCTCGCGAGCCTCGCAATTGCCGACCAGATATAAATACACGGCCGGTCGGCATACCGAAATTTCATAGAAACTTCTCAACGCCTAAGAAATCTGCGCGAGTCTCGTTTCTCTATTTTCCTCTTAAAAAAAAAGTACGATACATTTTTCATCGGTCATTCTTTGAAAGAATTGTATTCCTTTTCGAATTTTTATTACGTCAAATTAGAAATTCTACCTTGCAGGCAAGATTGAGAAAGTCGCTTTCTAAATCGATCAGAAATTTTCATATTTAGATGAACATCAGAGATACATCGAATGGAGATAGATGCAAAGGGGATTCTTTCGAGATTACGCATATAGGCTTATCTAATTACGTAGATTAGTCGAAGTCGAATGAGAAGAAATAAAATCAGTGGCTGACACTCACCTGGGGCGACCTGTGACTGATGTATGTAGGACGTCGTCCTGACGTAGGTTGATCTGCCTGCTATTATTTATCTGGCACGATGCAATCAGCTCGATCAAAAGTAATCTCGTTCACTCTATCAGGCGTCTCCGTTGACTTGGCTTACTCGAATCGACCGCCCGTCTTTTCCACTTCCTTCAAGGACCTCTTTATCTCTGTTTTCTCTTTATGATCACCCCGCGGTGATTTTCCACCGATGACCAACAACGAATAATCTCGATGGTGGCGGCAGCAAGACGGCGTCGAGGGACGAACGATTATATATCGGTCGCCGGTGACATCAGCCTACTTAATTACAGCGGGTAATTGTCAGTAATTAGGAGCGATTAAGAAGCAAACAGTTAATTGCTCGCGGTCTGATAAAACGTTTGCCGGTCGATTCCTCGCTCGTTCTCCTGCGGCCGAATACCCGGAAGGAGTTCACCGTGATCTTTCTTTCTAACTTTCTGTCTCTTTATTCAGTCCCTTCGAACCACACGATTAACCGAACACGTTCACAACACGTTCTTCCACGACTTTGTATTTCTCAACGACACGCTCAATTCTCACACACGAGCTCGCGTCAGCTGCGAGAGAAAATCGCACGTAAACTAACTTTGCACCTCGGTGCGAGTTCGTTCTCTTAATGCGCTTTTAATTATTCTATTTGTCAGAGGCAACGTGCGCGCGCCCGCGCAACCCGTGCTTATCACGATAACGTGTAATTTCACGTTGAAAAACACCGAAGCCGTCAGGCGCGCTTTGCAGTCACGTGCGTGTCGTAATTAGCCGCGCACACTCGTACGGATATAATTAAGAGTTTATTAGAGTCCGAGTCCTTGTATCATCACCCACAATAACGGCTGTTGGTCCCTCGCGATATCGTGATGTCGTTAGGAATGATTCTGTCTAACGATTACCTTCACCGAACACTGTCCTTCCTCCTTCCCGTTGATCAATCTTCACATACAATTTCTACGTTTATTACCGTACAATTAACTTCGTACCACCTGTCCCGTGCACCTGCCACTTTTAACGCACCCGCACGTGTCTCTTGCGATAACTCGTTCCTGATAGTTCTACACTCAAACCGTACGTAGTTGATGATTCACGAATTGCACCGAAAAAGTGCAAAGTACATGCTCGAAATGTCTCTTGAGTCAACGTCGCGTTACAGTGGTTAATGTCGGTATCGATCAGACACACCGTCTACGCGCACTTATTTCACTTGTAACACTGTCTCTCCAAATGTCATTTGTCAGGGTACTTTCAAAGATACACAGAATGTCTTTAACAAGGTGATTCCTTTAGATATGACGTCCACGTGCCAAGTAGACAGATCGGCGCACGCACCTCTACTATCTGATACCCTGATCACTCTACGTTCATACACTGCACCTTCAAAGTTCCCGTTGGATTTCACGATCTTCAATTGTCTTCCGTCGATCTCTACTTTAGATCTCTTCTTATCACACTTCTTCTGTTTTTTTTTTATTTTTCTCTCTTTCTATTCTGACCTCGTCCTTTTTCTCCTTCTTCCCTCTGAGACGTTGGTACCAAGGAAACTTGTAGTTCAAGCGACGTCCAATCGATAGGGGTGGTTTACCGTCATACCGAAGCAATTGTTCTGTATCCCCTCGTGGTTCCTGGCAGCGTGGTGTGCACGTTGTGCGGTCGAAGCTCGGAGCGAAAACTCGGACCTGAACCCTGACGGTCCGCAGTCTGGCTGCGTAGTGGCCCCGGAGTAGAATCGAGGGAAGGTAACCCACGGTGGAGGACTCTCCCGCCTAGTTTGCAGGCTATACTTGATTCAACTGGAAGGGGTAACGTAGGCGGTACAGTAGGCGGTCCTGATGCGCGGAGGTGGTCCGCGAGTTACTCGCGAGATCCCGTTGTTATGATTGTTATGAGTGTCCGAGTTGCCTCCTGCGAGGTGCTTTGGGGGTGGAACGCGCGCAAGAGGTACCCGGTTCTGTCTCTGTTTTTCCATCATGTTTCTCTCCCTCTCTCTCTTCCTCCCTCCCTCCCCTTTACTCTGTAATATAACCACCACGAGCTCCAACGAGCTCGTAACCGTGATGCAAATCAGCCCGACGGGGTTGAAGAGTACTTCGCCGGGGATGCCAGGGAGGAGCGATTGGCGCCAAGGACCGATACCCACTGCTCCTCCTGGTCTTCCTGCTGGAGGACTCGACGATCGGCAACTTCCGATGTGATTTTAAGGGCTGATCGAGAGTCCGACAAGATTTTTTTAAGGATTCGTTCGACACTTTCGATGAATCGGGGAGATGAAGTTTAGGGGTGGTTGAGAGTTCTATGATGGTAGTCGTGATTTTCTGCGATTTTGACCGGGGATTTTTACGTCGGTCGTTACTGAGAATGGAATGAAAATGGAGGGAATAGTAATGGCGATCGGTACAGATCTCGGGGAGGGTGGGTTACAGTGGGATTTCAGATTGGTTGGAGTTTCAGTCGGGGAGGTGCGGTTGCGGTGACAAATTTTAAGAGGGTGAGTATACTCTTATGAGACGATGAATTTTCTCGATACTTCTTAACAATCAATGTTATATTTTCTATTTTTGTAAAGCTGTGAAGCCATATTGGTACCTATTCTATTTGGAACGAAACATACTCCATTTTGAAACGTCACGTTTCACGTATTCTCCTCGAAGTTACCCTTTGAATATTCTTGTCTTCCCCTTCAATCATCTGATCTCTTATCATTTCAATCGCCTTAAAAAATTGTTAAAACTCTCCTGAAAGATCTCAAAAACTCACCCTGCCTGCAATACTTTGCAGTTTTAAAGATGGCGAACGTATCTCGACAACTCGACGATCTCAAAAAGTCCTAGCAACAAAAACTATCGGAACGAGCTTCTTATCTATGACCTATCAACGATCTAGCCACTTTATCCCGACGACATTGCAACTTATGACAGTACTGTATTAACTGGGAATCGTTCCTTAAGTGCGCATCGTATCAATTGCAAGTCACACACGCACTCCAATTACCTATACGTCCGAGTGAACCGGTAGGCTCGCGGTCATTAATTTTGATAAATCGTCGTACACAGAAGTCGGAGTTCGTCGACGTTGATCCACTGTCTCATTTATCTTCAGGGGTGCGATGAACCCCGCTAGTAATTGCAAACGGTGCGAGCCGATAGCGCGCCATTTTCGTTTCGGTCTGCCGCGGAATTCGATCGAAATGACGATGACAACGGTCGCTCGTTTTGTTTTAAGTATAACACCGAAGACGAATGAGAACATTTGGCATCGTTAAGGGGTGCCGTTGTTATCGGGTGACAGGTGCGTACTGTGCCACGAAATTACGCACTTTGGTATACTTTATATACACCGCGTGTTGCTTTACCGACGTCATTATGTTCATTTCGGTATTAACTTTTATGGAGGAATAAAAGTACACGCATTTGCGACCTCCACTCGTGACCGGAATTTCGATTAAGAAATAAGTATTTTTGTTTTTACCGATTTCCTAATGGAAAGTATCGTATTATAAATATCTTGTTATGAACTACCTGCATTAAATCTATTACATTTCAATTAATTAAAGAAATGCTTTAGAAAAACGGGAATCAATTGGTGGAGCAGATGATTAATTCAGTAATCTATATTTAAGTGCAATATCCACTCCATAACTCACCCATAAACTTGAAAATATTTTAGAAAAAATGGGGAACGTGTCATTCTAACCACCTTGGTAATTCGAATGTTAAAATATATTTTTAAGTTAAAGTAACGATGTCAAGATTTAAATAATTATATATAAATTCACAAGAAGATCATTATAATATCTCTGTCCACTTAAAATTATAGTATAATATTTAAACTAATTTCCTGCAAATTTTCAACTATTATGAAATTAAGATACTGTATATAATTAGAGGTTTAATTGTTCAGAATCTCTGATCTTCATCCTTTCAAAAATTTGAAATTTTAGCACCATCTGTAATCTTTCGGTGGTTTAATTTCTCTCATAACATTCAACGATAAATCTTCGAGTATCTTCCCTAACTCAAATTACCTTGGAGCAAAAAATATCAGCGAAATCGGCGCAAAAACGTACGGAACGTGTTACCGTAATTTTGCACGAGAATACGAAAACACAGGGTCTCGTTATAAACGTAGAATTCCACGTAAATGTAACTGCGTGTTTCGTAGTAACGAAGGGAGCGTTTATTAAGTCCAAATTTTACCCTTTTCAAACGAGGAGTCACCCTCGGTAGCAATGTTACTGTCCGCACCCTCGGTGTTTTAATGTTCTCCCCTCAATTTCTCCAACATCGACCTCGACAATATTCCGTCGTGATTCGACCCTGAAAGTCGCTCTCGTCGTTTCGACGACAGTCGTCGCTTTGGCTCGAATGTCGGTCCTTTGGTTGCGAGACAGTGACTCTCTTTTACAACACCCTGGCGAGCTTTCAGGATGGCCGTCACGCTAGCTGACAGTAAATTAATGTACTTATTTACGTCCTGGCCTCGACTTCCTCCGGTAGACTTCTTATCGATCGTGCAACACGTGAAACCGCTGATTAGGCTCAGCAGTTTCTAATGGGGAAGTTTCGATTCGACCGAAGTGGAAATTACAGCCAACCTAAATTTATGCCGGATATAATTCAACGCGTGCCCGATTACTTTCTCAAATTAGTTCCGTGTGTAGGTATTTTCGAAGAATTATACGTCGGAGTTTACGAAGTTAGAGGGAAATGTATTTTAGAATGTCGTCGGTGCAATTGAAATGTTCCCATGTTACTTGCGCAAGGACGTGTTGTGGCTTTGACGTGAATCCAATTGTTAAAGGGGTAATAGTTGATAGAATTCGATTCGAGATAGACTAAGATAATACATGAAAGATAATGCAAATTCAAATAATTACAAGCGTCAAAACAAAAAATGCAAAAACAATTCACTACAGCTAAATTATCAATTGCAGTAAGGAATTTTTTAAAAATTCTTAATAATCTTAAAGAATATAATTTTTTCCTTCAAAATTCATCATTAAACAACACTTTCTAACGGATCGTTTCCATCCCCGTCTGTCGTCTCAATTCGTCATTAACACCCCAAGAACATCCTCCCTCTTTGTCGAAACGTCACGAGGATCGAGGAAAGAAAGGGCAGGTCTTTTACACGAAATATTCGAGGAAATGAATGAATACAGTTATCCTTCTTCCTCTCGAAGGTCCACGTGCTTTTCACATATAACTCGCCCCCGTAGAGAGCAGGAGGTGTAGCCAGCTGGTGGTTGAAGTTGTAGGAGTCGGCAGGATGTGGGTCTCTACTCTCTCTCCGTGTTCTCTTCATCCCTCTTCCTCTTCAAGGTCTCCCTCGCACACGCCAAACCGGCAACACGCTCGTCCTCCTTGCACCGATACTTGCCCTCTTTCTCCCTCCGTCTCTGCTCCCGTTCCTTCTCTCGGTTTCCCTCACTCTTCTTGCCGTGCACGCCGAGACTCACCCTCTGCACAGGGGATGCTCCGTCTTTCTCCCCCGTCCCACCGGATCGATTAAAACTACAAAGTGTTGCCTCTCCATCCGTTGGTACGCTCATTCGTGGTCGACTACATTGCTCCGGCACTCTCCTGACGGCACTGGGTTACCAACTCTTTCCCGACTCCTCTTTCCGTCTCATTCTATCTTCTACACTGTTTCTCCCCTTTCATCTACCCTCTTTTCCCTCTTTGGCCTGTTCCCTTCCCATACCTCGTTCTTCCTCTCGTCGCCTTCCCGCTACCTGCCTTTCACCTTTTATTTTTTCGTCCTTTTATCGGAGGATCTCCGTATTCATGGGCGTTCCCTCCGCTTCCTGATAATCTCCGCGTAAAACTTCTACGTCCCGACGGGATTGCCTTCGCGCGCGCACACGGGACCTTTCCTGCTTTTTCCCTACGGTGGCGTGCCGCTGATCGGACGTTACCTCTCGCCTCGGAATTTCCGTTCGATCTGCCCGTATGCTAATGAGAACGACTTGACTTCGAACACTTTTATTTAGTTAGACGTGTGCACTCATTGGTCTTTGTCACTCGATATTGTCGCGTGTGTTCGATGGGAGATTTTGTTTCGGGGAATTGTCACGTTTTATCACGTTGCTGTATGAGTTCTTTTGTTGATTCCTTTGGTATGATTCAGAATGAAAGTGATCGAATGATAATTTATCGAGGATTCTTTATCGTAGGATTTAGGGGAATATTGATATTGTGGAAATTATTTTATCGTGTTGATTGATATTTTTAATTTGATAGGTTTTGTAGACGTTGAAATCTCCTGTATCGGTAGTTAATGGACTGCAAGGGTTTAAGCACTTTGCTGTGTTTGACTACTTGTTATTCAAATTTCTTTTGTTACTGTCTTTGGAATAATTCAGAATTAAGGTGATCGAATGAAAATTCATCAAGGACTCTTTATCGTGGGATTTATGGGAATTTTGATATTGTAGAAATTATTTTATCGTGTCGATTGATATTTTTAAATTGATAGGATTCGTTGAAGTTGAAAATTTCTTGGCAGAATTTTGTGTATGGACAATTATACTCGTCGTGTGTAAAAGTTAGAGACCACTGGTTAGTTAGGTACATTATAATGTTCAAGATGTGAATTTTGTAAAATTGTAAAATTCGTAAATTTCAAGATGTCTGGAATATTTTGTGGCTATGCCAAAATAAAACGAATAACTAAAAAGTATAAATAATTTGAGATAAATTTATCTTCTTTTCTCGACCTTCGCGATCCACGTAGGTGCGCACTCTCAAAAGAAGTCGCCACAGTTAACTGATGACACAAAATTGGAAAGATTAGGTTTGATAATTGTGATACTTTTTTTATTATTTAATTTAGAATAAACTGTATGAAAACTCTCCAATAATTAATTCCAATCACGGTAAGAGTATCATCACGTTTGCTATCGCGTGTCTTCTTTCGTCCTCGCTCTTTCATCGGCCACATTCATGGAGGGAAAAGAGCAACTTTGTTAGACCATTCGCATTAATTAACCCCTCCGTGATGCTTTGCGGACTCGCACGTAGCGTCACGAAAGAAGGAGGATCAAGTCCACGCTGCACATTCGGACTTGGGCTTTATACTTCTGGGAAGATGCTCGTAAAAACCGCTCTTGCCTTTCACCGGGCTCTGTTATTAGCTACGTAGCTGCGACTTAAAACGGACAAGGCCCCCAGGAGGATTCTGACGGCCCCGGGGATATAATCGCGCCTTACCTTTTGGGCCTTTCACCCAATACCACTAATCTTGCGTGGCTGAACTACTATGGGAGAACAAACGCACGATGATTTAACGTTAACATTGTTCTACATTTGATTCGTCGATACAAAGTATTTCGCGGTTTTCCGCAGGCTATTTTATAATCTTGGAGTTGAAGGAATTTGAGGAAGTCCGTTGGACTGCGTGTCGAAGATGGAGGATAGTTGCTTTGGAGATTTTGGTGTCAGTATGCGAACCGTTTCGGCACGGTATTCAAGAAATACAATGGCAGACATTTGTTTGTTATTTCACTCTCAATTATGGGACAATAATTGAATTATTCAAGTTATCTATTCTGTTCGTTATTGTAGGTTTGTCGATGTTAATACTTTGTTGGCTGTTTGTGGAGTAATTGACGTTTCAGAGATTACCGCTCATAGATAAATAGCTTAGTAACACTAGATTTACGGAGGCAATTTTGTTCATTCAAAACTTGATTACTATATATATAATATAATGGTTGATTAATATTTTAATAATAAATCTTTCATTTAAATTGATTTGGAACTATTTATTTTGCAAAGAACTTCAATTTTCTTGTGTGAGTTAAATTGGCTCACTTCAGAAAAATAGGTATTTATAGATCCGTAAATGTAGTGTTAATTGACTGTTATAATTGATAATAACATGAAGTTATATTATTTTTTAAACAAGTGAAGCGGCGGTGGCAAAATTAGGATTGTTTCATATTTTAATTGTAACGTAGATTTTTTCAAGTGGAGACATATCATTCTGCATGATATTCAAAATGAGAAATTTATAGAATGTTGACTTTATACAACTGTTTAGGGAGAGGAAATATAAGAAGTACATATGCATAGACTACGCGGTGCATATGTGGACCACCAACTAATTGTAAAAGTTGCTATGAAATTCTATGGATAAAAAATAAATTACGCGAATCGTCAGAAATTTAGATGTCAAGTTTTGTAATTTTCGAACGCAAACATTAAAATCTTATTATACGGCAAAACGATTAATGTAGATAACAACTAAATTATTAAGTATAATTGAAGTTAATAGAAAAATTGCCTTGCTGTCTAACAAGCTCTAAAGAAATTTAAGAGAAGAGCCTGCAATGTGTAAAGGACCTTTAGAATTTTGCACGTTAGGTTTGCAATTTTTGAACATTAATAAGATGTCATCATACAGCAAAATGACTAATCTAGATAGCAACCAAATTACTAACAATTGACATTAATAGAAAAATCGCCTCGCTGGGGAAAAAGTCCCAAAGAAATTTAAGAGATGAGTCAGCAACGTGTAAAGGATCTTTCGAGATTTGTACGTCAGGTTTGCAATTTTTGAACACCAATAAAATGTCATCATACAGCAAAATGACTAGTCTAGATAGCAACCAAATTACTAACAAAAGACATTAATTGAAAAATCGCCTCGCTGTGGAAAAAGTTCCAAAGAAATTTAAGAGAAGAGTCAGCAACGTGTAAAGGACCTTTCGAGATTTGTACGTCAGGTTTGCAATTTTTGAACACCAATAAAATGTCATTACACAGCAAAATGATTAACGTAGACAACGGCAGAATTATTAAAAATAATAAATTAAATTGAAAACATGTCTCGCTGTGGGACAAGTTTTATTACATAATGAGCCTGTATCACTGCTGATAATGCGAGGAAAGTGTAGAATTTTAGGAGCAAACAAAAATATACATTTTAGCTCGCGTGATCTCCAAATGAATGGGTCATCGGGATTATTTTGAAAATTTGCTTCTTACAGTGCATTGAAATGGACGAGAAGAAGGGGAGAGCAGGTGGCTCGATGAAGATAATACTCGAAGATGAGCGTCATCGTGTTCGAGGAAGGGTATTTCGAACAAAATAATCTAAGGGAGAATCTCTTTGTGATCAACTTCCCATTGATCGATAATTTCGCGCATCATTGTTGGGTAATAACCACTTGCCAACGCACTGTGGTGTCGGTACTCTCTCGCTTTCGAGTAAAAGACCTTTATATCCGAACGGAAGGCGGTTCATTCTCCTAATTTCGCAGCATACAAATACAACGCACTTTATTGTCTCCTACATTCTTTTATTTCTCGAAAAAAAATCGTAAGAGCGGAACTTCTCTGGACGAAAGACCACCGGGATGTTGCGATTTCCAGTTTGTTACAACCGATCTTTCTTCTCCACGAACTACAAAGAAATTTTGATACAAGGTGCATGGTTTCCGTTCATCCTTTTGTACGATGTATGAGAACAGTTTGTGTCAGTTGTTGCCATGATACTTTTTACGTTTTTGTAACCGGACGATGTAAAAGTCATCATTTTACCGTTTATCGGACGATTTACGTTCCGATAATAAAACAAAACCTGTCCCTTCCGGCGTTTAGATTCGTTAAGGTTCGCCTGGTAAACTTTTTTGTTACTTTAAATTCCTCTTAAATGAAAGTAGAAGTTCTTACGTTCGTTTGCAATTAATTAACAAATCTTGTGTCTCAAAGATTTATAACTTCGAATGCATCTAAAGTTTAAGAATTTACGGTCATATCATTTTTACTTTGAAGTACATATTCTTACAGATAGAATTTTACAGAATTTCGGAGAGTCTTGAAGAAACGATGATCTAAACGCTCGTTTAAGGTGAAGTTTCTAATTGAATTTCACGCAACTTATCTCGAAAGTGGTCTAAACGTGACACTGTAAAGGCGAACTTGATATTTCACCCGCATCCCTCGTGAACAGATAAAGATTACTGCGTGCACTTCAACGCGGAGCTTTCCGTCGGGATTCTGTAACGAGACGATTATTCGTCCTCGTTGAAATGAATTTTTTAAACATCCAACAATTTCTCTATCCACACAACACATCAAACCACATGAAGTTCTTCGATGACAATACTCTAACAAACAACTTACTGACCGTCAACAAAAATAGTAAAAAAAACACCAAGTAAATACAGAATATTCACTTACAATAAACAAACTTCGCGATAAAATAGAATAAACGAAAATCTCGAAGAAACCCTTGTAAATCCTCAAAGTAAAAGCTCGTCAACGAGGTTGCCATTTCAATGAAATCTACCAGTAATTCCAGGACTTTCGAGCCGAAGCCCCATCGTCCATATCGATACCGAAACGACCGATTTCGCATAAGCCATTGTTATTTCCCGTGCAATGTTTTAAACAGGTGTCAATTATTACCTAGCTTAATACACTTATTCCACGTGATTCAGTGCCAAGAGAGGATTGATTTTGTCCATTTACCATATCTATCTTTCCCTGTTAAGGTTCATTTTCAAGTATTTTCTCCGAGAATTCTTCCACTTCCGCGAATAGAGGGGTTAACAGTAGGAAATGGTGAACCTTTCGGTCAATAGTTACCAGTCGGGTAAAGACGAGTCAGCCGGTACCTTCGCACCATTTCCGGACAATATTTAGCTGGTCTTCTCTGCCCGGTAGCTTCGATCATTAAACGTGCGTATATAGCCTCATAATATTGCAATCCGCGGCCATAATTTACGTCGTTTTATAGTTCAAACTGCAACCTACGTAGGCAGCGGCGCTCAAGCCTTTAGAACGTGCTATTCCCGTCCAAGTTGTACTGGGTGATCATAAAGTTCGCCGACTGTTTCCCCCGATGCCAATGCCAGGCCGAGCCCTTCGTGCACCTAAGAGTTTACCCATTCTAGCCATTCGCAGTTTTAACGCGATACTGATATACGGACGATTTCACAAATTATGCTCTACCATTATTCCATGGAACATCCCATGGCAGTGGGAAGAAGTTTTTGAATCGTGACTATCAAGTGTTGGGAAACGTTGTGTGGGATGTTTGTAAACTTATTGGATACTTTCAGTAACAATGATTCGCGGTAAGTATTTGAAGCGTGATTTTAAGCTTCAGATAGCACTCTTGAAAAAGAAGATTGCAAATCTTACGAATATTTTAGATATTATTTTATGATTGATTTTTTGATGACTTGAAGAATTAGGAAACGTGGGGGATGATTATGAAGTTATTGAATACTTTGAGTTGCAATGATTCGTGTTGAGACTTTAAAGTGTAATTTTAAGCTTCAGATAATTAAGATTCATAATATTTTAGATATTATTTTATGATTGATTTTTTTATGACTTGAAGAATTAGGAAACGTGGGGGATGATTATGAAGTTATTGAATACTTTGAGTTGCAATGATTCGTGTTGAGACTTTAAAGTGTGAATTTAAGCTTCAGATAGCAGTCTTGAAAAAGAAGATTGCAAATCTTACGAATATTTTAGATATTATTTTATAATTGATTTTTTGATGGTGATTTGAAGAATTAGGAAACGTGGGGGATTATTACGAAGTTATTGGATACGTTGAGTTGCAATGATTCGTGTTGAGACTTTAAAGTGTGAATTTAAGCTTCAGATAGCACTCCCGAAGAAGAAGAAGAAGAAGATGGAAAATCTATCAAATATGTGAGGTATCAATATTCCATCCATAGTTTTTAAATTGTGGTTGTATAGAGCTAAAAATAGTTTAAGGAAATAAATGATAAATCTATAGCGTAGTTTAGGCACCAGAATATCTAAACTTGATGGCTTATTGTTACACGATTTCCGCCATGCTCTCAGTGCTCTTGTGTGCTTTTCGGTAGCACACGCTGGTATCTAGAAACCTTAATGGCAGAATTTCCTGCAAATCTTAAAGATCAATACATTAATAGTACTCCTCGCAGACGAAACCATTTGGTATCGCAGTCATTTGGCTTTACACACCACAAAGTCTTAACAATTTCTAAAAAATACAATCTGCATCCACCCCTTTCACACTTGCATAAACTTTCCTCATCAAGCTTACCTTACAATTCGTTAAAAGAATACCTACATTTATAACTAGACTGCGGATGTTTATGCAAATTTCGAGTTTCACAAATGCAGGTGAGATAGGAAAACCTATCTAGGGATTTATTGCACTCAATAAATATTACAACAAATACCATACTATGGATATTTTAGATATATTTTTATATTATGTCCTTTTTGTATATTTTAGCTGTATTGAATTTGTCATAAATGCATAAAAATCCGCAGTCTGCTTATAACAATTCCCTTTTATCCTAATCGAATGAAAATCATCCGCATTTACCCTATAGAAAATTTTCAAACTTTGAATGAAAATTTTAACACTCATGATGTCGAAACCTCTAGATCCAAAGGGTTAAAAGAACTCCAAGTTGCTTTCAAGAACACCAGTTATATTCGCAGAGAACTCGCGACCTCCGGTACCAAGAGAATTGAGATATAAGGTTTTATAGGAAATCATCTGAATGCGGGGGGGCTGTTTTATGAAGTTACCACGAAGAAGAGGTTTGCTCGGAAAGTGGTTACTTCGAGCGGCAGGTATCTGCTTTGCCGTTGCTGTCTGTTCCCTCCTGAGACAAGAGAGTAAGCTATTACTGAAATTACTGACGACCCAACGCTCGCAAATCAAAATTCGCTCTTTCTTCGTCCGCCCGGAGATGCTCGCGTCGACTCGGAATCGTTGAGATTTATTGCCGTCTAAATGGCCGAGATTTTGCAAAAGAAACGAACCCCTCTGTCGGGAGCCCGTTCCCTTGTAATTCACGTGCGATTATTGACGGATTTTAGTGCGTACGTGCGAAAGTAATTATGATCTGCAACGATAATGAGCGAAACCATTACGACGTCGTTGGTTCACAGTGTTTCGGTTCGCTCTGTTTTCTATTTTTTACGTTTTTGCTACTTCAATTTGAGCGTTTCTCATGCCGACAGAAGGGGCGAATCGTTATGTTTTATCTTTTCTTTGAATTTCATTGCAGCTACTGTTATTAACGGAGAAAACTCCATAAACGAAGCTTTATGATTTGCCTACAACCCAATGTTTCAAGTTATGTTCACATCACTATAATTATTACATGTTTAATTTTAATTTTTAGAAAATCCGTCCTGGATCCTTATTAAAAATTCGCATCTTTAACCCTTTGACCTACGATTTATTTTCTGACTCAGCGTGTAATGATTCAAAATGAATTCCTGAAATCAAAGATTCTCACTGATTTCTGGTATTTCGTATAACTGAAAGCAATATTAATGGCGTAGAAATACTGAGACTGTTTCATAACCGGTTGATATTTAGTTTTTGAAAGACTTCAAAATTTCGTATTCTATTTTCTCGCCACGAGTGTTACACGTTGTTGTAGGTTAAGGATTTAAGGTAGTTTCTAGGCACTTATCATTTTTCGATAGATTTCCTTAAAATTTTGAAAATATATTCTTCATGATATTTCATAATTATAATCGGAATCTCAACGAGTTGGTCTACACGGTTTATGAATAAATCGTGTTTAAAAATAACATATTTAACATGGGCCTTATGGAAAAAAATTTTTGCTTAGTCCGTAAAATCTTTTTTTATTTTTCTAATGGAAAAACGAGTCGATGGATTATAATAAAAAAATAGCAATGTATTATTTTATGCTTTTGGAATATTATTGAATTTTTTCATAATTTTTTACTTCATAGTTATAGAGAAAGATGTTTTTTAATGTCTAAAAAGTGAATGAAATGACCTCTGTGAAGTTAGCCCCTGCATTAACTCTTACGCAATTTTTTTCATTTCTAATGAAGAAAGAAACTTTTAGTTCTGAATCCAGCCAGAACTACCTTAATTGCTTGCCTACTATAATTACCTTTTCGAATCTCTTTCAAATCTAATTACTCACCCTCCAAAAAATCACTGACCCACAGGATTCTCCAAAATCATTCGCAAATCTCCGAAAATCCATAAACAATGACAAACACCAAATACCCACGTAATCTCCAGAGATTCTGCAACTGAAACTATTAAAAGCAGGTTCCTTCTTAACGAAGGCAAGTCAGTCTTTACTCGTCTTTATGAGTTTCACCGTCTACGTGTATTACGGTCGAAAATGTCGTAATTTTACTTTGAGCCGAGTTTTACCCGGTGCCTCACCATGCCATGGAGAGAAATGTCCATGGGGCCCCTGGAGGAGCAAAGCGCCTGACCTAATTTACATACATATAAAGCGCATTCGATGTGTTTTAGGGGCCGTAAATCGACGCAGCTACGCGAATCGTTAAACCCTTCCTTGCCACAACACCCCAGCAATGCGTGCAGAAGAGTACTATGGAATAGTATGTATGTATCTTTACATATGTACATGTAAATATATAGAGAGATGGATATAATGCGAATGCGAATGCATATTCGGATTCTTCATCTTTCTCTGGTACTTTCGCGCTCTTTTCCATGGGCGGTTCTACATATCAGCTTGTTTGAGTTTAATTAGAATGTGCAGCGACTTAATGTAGGTGGTAACTAGGGTTGTAACGAGACGTCGGACCCTTTACTTTGGTTCTTCAATTTTTTATTCGAGCGAGGATGGAGATACAACTTGTGGGTGATGTAGAGGAGTTGTAGTAATTATTGTGCATATCAGGAGTTTTCATATATAGATGAAGTAATGAGAGTTTTTGACACTAAAATTACCGGCGTTAAAACTATTATATTTCAATATATTAAATAAATACTTTAGAAAAGGAGGAATCGAAAGGCGGAGGAGATGATTAATTTAGTAATTCACATTTTATAAGATGAAAGTACAATATCTACTCTATGGACTTGAGAAGATTTTAGAAAAAATGAGGAACGAGACATTTTGACCACCTTAGTAGTTCTAGTGTTAGCTGTGCGTTGTATCAAAAATTGTGAGAGAGAAGTGAAGAATTTTTCCTGATAGAATTTCAAAGTTAGTCCCTCACCTCCTTACGATGCCTCTTTTACAAAATAAATTCGAAATCATCCCAATTTGTATACTCCTAACTGTGCTTTTAACTAAATTCTCTTCTCTCCAATTTCCGCACAAAATACCACAACTTAATATCACATAAAATCCAATATCTCATCAGTTTCCTGCAATTCCACGCCATAAACTAACCGTCCATCTTCATGAAAGCCCCCAAAAACCACCCAAGGATATCCTCCATCCCTCAACAAATCCTCCATCCTTCCCCATGTGGGACAGCACATTCGCGATTTTTCTAATGATAGGTAATTAATTTTTACGATTCTACCATAAAGCATAGCGGACAGGTGTTTCCTGAGGGTCGAAGAAGAGGAGGATATTCGCAGGATCGCGCTATGTTTCACCATTCCTTCGAGAACGGAGAAGGTGGACGTTGTTCTGGCGGTTGTTTCTGGTGGTGTAGTAACACCGGTAACAACACAACGGCATCGTCGATGGTTGCGTCGGTGTCAGTGGTGGTGCCGATAAAGTTAAAGCCACTGGCGAACGATGCAGGGGCCGCGTAATGACAACGCAGCGCGTCGTAAACGCGTTTATGTCCAGAGTTGCATTATAGTAATATCTGCCAGCACCCAGTGGATGTTCAGTGCCTCTTTCACGTCACTGTGCCCAACCACGTTTCGCGAGTGGCTCCTTGTTTTCTTCTACCGATAACGTCTATTTTTGACTACCATTCCTGTCACTTTCAGAGACTTCGATGATCAGTAAGTCTCCCGTTGCTGTTCACTTCTTAAGTTCCCTTGAGTTTCTTTAGTATACAGTGTCTGGGATAAAACTGTTTATTGCTCTTTGGACGGTCGTTATTTTTGAAGATTTCTGATAATTTGGGGGTGGATTTGTGTGGTGTGATTGGCATTTAGGAGTTTATATGTAATTGAGCAGGCTCTGGACGTGTTGGTAGACTTTTGCAGAGAATTTAGGATATTCTAGTACCTTGGAACTGATTTAATTAGGACCTAGGTAGAATTATAAATCATCGAGTTCTCTTTCGAATAAGTTCCGGGAGGATCTACGACCAAGGATTCGAATTGAGTACAATCTACGATGGTTATTACAATTAAAATCCACATTTTCAAACAGTAGACTCATCTAATACCTTCAATCTTTCCAACCTCATCAAAACTGCAACCCCTCTAAGTCCTCACCATATTTAACCCTTTTAGTGCCGGACGACGATATATCGTCGTTATTGATAGTGCTAACACTGGGCACCGTAGTGTTATTATTCAGTTTCCAATACAATCTAAGTAATTTTAAGAAAGATAATTGCAAATATATAACTCATGCTTTATAGTGCGTATTCTACATAAAACTATGGCCAAATGACTATAATTATTATTCGCATCTATATTTGTCATTAATTCAATCAATTTTTTCGATCGGCACTAAAAGGGTTAAACTCTAGAATAACCACAAACAATCCAATTTCTCAAGAAATCAACCTTCGCAAAAAGAATCCCCGTACAAACATCACTAACCAATCGGAAACATGGCCCACAATCTTTCCATTCCTTCCATCATTTCATAAATCCATCACCATCATCCCAAACGCTCCTCAATCCCATCCAATCTCCCCCCAACGACCTACCTTGGTCACATTGTCGGCTGCGAGTTGTAAATTTCGCAAAAGACATCGAAACACGCGATTACAGCGCCTATTGCATTGAGACAAGGAGGGAACTGTTCAAAGGGAAGAAGAACGTAAAGGTGATACTGTGAGGGGATGCTTACACGAGGGTCGAAGAAGGGACGAAAAGGGACGAGAGAGGACCAACGACGAGATGGCAGAGTTGTAAAGTCCTGCGCGTGACACCGGGTTATGTTATGTTCTCCACGTTTGTGTTGGCGATCCCATGGACGGTGGTCTCGTGGACACTGGTTTATACGTTAGGTATACACGGTTAGGTGGCACGCGGTATTGCTCATACACTGCGTTTATGGCGCATAACCGGGCTGGCCGGTCGCACAGATTATTTTGGCTTGATCAATTTGATAACTTCGTACGGTTATGCCTGCCTTACTGATTACGTGCGCGAGCGAGAGGGGATTCGAAGTGTCCTTCTTTATCGTGGCTGAGGTTATTTTTTAACACTGGAGCTACTCAGTAGCCAAAATAAAGTGTTTTGAAAATATGTTGGAAATTTCTAACGCTGCTTCAGTTAATTTTCTACGTCTGTCTTGAAGACTGTCTCCATTGAATGGATCAAGTCTTCTGCACCCCTCATTTACTTAATTCGAACAGATTTATTTTATAATTTTAACCCTTTGCTCTCCGATGTCCCACCTGAGGGGATATTGTAAGTTTACCATATCACTCTGTTGCACCCTCTAAAGGGACCTTCGAATTTATTAGTAATTACAGAGAATGAACTTATTGTGTCGCAAGGTTTTAAGAAATATATGTTTACCTCAATTTTTCTATTGGAATAGCACAAAATAGCAAATAGTAAAGTGCCGACAAGTTGCTAATAAATAACGTCAGAGATGGCTCGGAGTGCAAAGGGTTAAGTATATAGAATTAATCGTTGATAGATATAGTGTTAAAAGAAAGACTCTTTGTTTCTACTGATTATCTCTTGTGGGAGTTGAGTGATTAATTTTTAAATCTGACCTGGTGGATGCCGGGTTCATGGGCCTATTCATGGTGCGAGTATTGTTCGTGCTGCAATCGAAATGTTTCAATGTTTGTATGTAGTTTGAAGACTACAACTATTGAGTTTGTAAGTCTATTATATATAAATATATTAGGTAAGTGCTTTAGAAAAAGAGTTCATTCAGTAATTTATGTTTTATAAGATAGATATAGAATATTTGGATTATTGTTCTACTATAAACATAGAAACTTTTTAGAATATATGAGGACTAATCATTTTGACTGCCTTGATAGTTCTAGTGATTTAAATCTCTGGTATTTAAATTCATTGAACAAGTAGTATAGAAGAACAGGAATGAAAATATGTCAGAGATGATTACTTCAGTAATTTTTGATTTATGAGATGAAGACTAAATATTTATTCGATGGATAATCTATAAACTTTGAGGATGTTAATAAAAAATGAGGGACCAGTAATTTTGACCACTTTGGTAGTTCTAGTGTTAAGTATAAAGCAGTAGTAGAATCAATGTAATGGGATGCGTGATGTATTAATTGTTATAAATAATAGAAAAAAGAGAAGCATGGTTCGTCGTTGCCCAGTGTTTATTCTTTAATCGAGAGTTTCTTAAAATGTACGTTGGGTATCCGTTAGCAGGTGCGTGTGCCCGATTGGTGGTTTGTTCTTCCGGAAATTAAGAAGACCACGCACCTTGCACGCACGTTGTGTAATAATGTTGTACCAAATGTGTCTTCCCACTTCTTCGTTGATTCGTATCTTAAGAATTGTTCGCACATGCGTTAAAAGTAAGACCATTAATTTACACCCTTTTCAAAAGATTGCTTCCAGGAAATACCTTGTGAATTCTCTGTCGGTGTTTCACATAAGAATGATTTTTTCCTTCTTAAACATTTAGCTACGCTTGTTCCTATTCCGAGTGAAACTATAAAAGATCATTTTCCACCACATTTCGGCTTTCAATTGGTATTATTACTTCAGCTAGATTCCACAACTTCACGTGAACTTCGAATCGAGATTTCGATTTAAGAAATAACTCGAGAATAATCCCTGAGAGGTGAAAAAATTTGATCGTCGACTCATAAATTCCAAGGTCCAACTTTAACACTAGATTTACGGATGTTCATACATCTATTTTTCTAAAGTGTGCCAATTTGACTTATAAAAGAAAACTGAAGTTTTTTGCAATGAAAATAGTTCCAAATCCATTTAAACGAAAGCTTTATTATTAGAAAATTAACCAACCAATATATTATATATATAGTAATCAAATTTTGAAGGAGCCAAATTGACTTCATAAATCTAGTGTTAAACTCCATAGCCACTACAGCCCCCTGTAACTTCTCACAATTTATTCACCTATTTACCCCCTATCTTCTCACACCTTTGATTATTTCTTCTTCTCACCCCTAAGCTACTATTTTCACTTTGAACTTTAAAAATCTATAATATCTTCGGCAAAGGATATGCCGAAATTCAACAAAATAATAAAATTATAAGTATTAGAGGATCACTGTTGAAACTTTTTCTACAACCACACCCTCAGGCGCAGATATATATTTCTCTTACACTAAAAATTCATTCTGTCATTCTGTGCGATAAGATCATCCACTTTTAACACTAGACGTACCAAAGTGATCGAAATGACTTACCCTGAATTTATAGGAAATGTTCCTAAAATTTCTAAGACCGTTTCTTTTTAAAATGTCTACATTTATTTTGACTAAAAGCGATTGAACCGACAAAATTTTTCACTCCCTTTGTTTATTTCATTCGTAATTATTTATTTGACAATTTTAACACGTTGAACACCACCGATATTTCGCTAGTTTCATAATCTCTGGCGAAACGCAACTTTTTCTATCAAATTCTCATCTTTATAAAGCAGAAACTCTAAAAGTACAGATAGACAGATATTCGGCACACTTTTATCTTTTTAAACCCTTAGCCTACAACTACGTGTGAGACTCGTAACGCGGAAAATGGAATAGGAAATGTTGAAATCTTCCAAAAACTATTAAATTGACAATATCAGCCGATCACGAAACGATCTCATTATTTCTGTACCATTAATATTACATTCAGTTATACAAAATACCAGAAATCAGCAAAACCTTTTGTTTTCAGGAATTAATTCTGAGTCTTTGCACGCGCCATTAAAAAATAAATCGTAGGTTAAGGGGTGAACACCGATATTTAAATACTCAGTATTTCCGAAAATTCATAAATAATGAAATTTAAAAGTTATAAGAAATTTCATTGAATTCACTAGCGCCGGTCACCGGCGACCCCCATGGTAGTCAATGTATTAAATATATTATTAATATATACATATAATTAACACTAAACCTACCAAGCCGGTCAAAATGACCGGTTCTCAATTTTTAAAAAAACTGCCTAAATTGATAGAAGAGCCGTGAAGTAAAAATTCTACTTCTACCATACAAAGCCTAAATTTGTTAATTAACTAATCCTTTCATTTCTTGATTTATTCTCTTCCAAAGTACTTGTTCGATAAATCTAAATTTTAGTAGATATAACGTCGGTAGTTTTAGTGCTAATTATCTATCCGGGTAGATCTAGTGTTAATTATACTCACTCCAGCAGCAACTCGAAGGAATTCACTAATATCGATAGACTTTTTCTACTACCATACAGAAGGGTTAACAAGATTCAATACAGCAACATCGTCGCAACATTTTACGCACATTGTGCTCCATCACTAAGAAACAAGTGGATGAGTTTGTAGCTGTATAATCGCGGTCGATTTGACTCCAGCGTAATTTAACGAAAGTTCCGACAGCCGTGTAGGTCCACGAAAGGACAGTAAACTTAAGAGTGCCCGCGCGAATGAGGGACGCGACGGATAATTATGTGCACTCCCTCGTTTCAGAAGGCAGTTGGGGCTTTTTTACGAGGGATGAAGTCGGCCCTACGAGGTCATAACTTAAGCACGAATACAGACTATCCGTAACGATCCGATGGCTCTTAAGATGCAGTACCTTTAACCTCTCTGTGAGGATATTGGCATAAATTAGATTAACCGTACGTTTCGCTCCTTCCGGGAAGCAGCCCTAAGTGTAGACGTCCTCGGACCGTTGCATTTTTCATGGACGTCAAACAAAAACGATTCTACCAGCAGCATCATTTTTTATCTCGACAATGATTGCTACCCTGCGAAAAGGCTGCATTAAATTACTCATTTTCAAAGAGAGAAAGAGAGAGAATCGAACTGAGTAAGTCAGAAAGGACGGTAAAAGTGAGAAGAAGAGGAAGTAAGACTTTTTGAAGTAAAAATCCAAAAAGTCCAAACGTTTAGGACTTTGAAGAGATCGCATGGAGAATTACAGTGTGCAACATCACGCGAGCGAGTGCGATGGGGATCTTTTGAGAAATGTCTCGAATTTGTGTCCAGTTGGACGTTTACAGGCACGGCAAGAGGGGTCAAAAACGATTATGATCCGAGGATAACGATCCGGTTAAAAAAAATGTGACTTACGCGCAAATGGATGGCAAAGAAAAATGGTCCGGACCATGTTTCATCTGGCGCACACGTTTATCGTCCGCGCACTGTAAAATTTACACCGTCTCACTTCCGAAACGAGTGGCCCGGCAGTTGCATAAACGCGTGCAACATTTTATTTTATAACCCACCCTGGGCTCCCTTGGATTCCCGCTAAAAAAAAAGGGGACGAAGGACAGAAAAAGGGTTGGACCAGGAGGCAATACTAAAATATTAGTTATTGCTGATTTTGCGAGTGTCTAATAAAATTCTTCGTAAAATAAACTCGCAACCAGCCGCCCGTTGTACGATTCACAGTTAATAAATTTTTCCTCCGTAGTTTTGGGCTTTTCGGGGAGAATTTGTCGTTTACGACGTATCGCTGGAACGACATTATTGCAAGCTTAATGTCACGTTGCACGGGTACATCGGGAAAAGGGTGATATACTATAAAAGTGAGCATAAGCGAATCTCGATAGGACGTTCGACCCTTTCGATCTTTACGGTCGCCCTCATTTATTTTTCCAAACTTGCGTGTACACCCCGTAAGCTCGTCCGGTTCTGCGAGCGGTTTTCAACGGGGAGGATTGCAAAAGGTAGATTCATTGAAACGCGACCTTTACGAGGAATAAACCGAACCGCAGTGTCGGATAGATGACGAAAGTAAAAATGTATCCTGAATATGAAATGAAATTCCATCAGTGGACGTAAAGATAGAGCAAAGAAAACTAGACTGTTCCGAGTAATAAGCTTTATAATTACATCTTCCTCCAATTAGAGCCACTTAAGGAGCATTCTCTCCAATAACGTGCAATGATTACTGTAAGCCGGGCACGTGTAGATGGACCAGACTGACGGGGCTGCTATTAATACTTTGTCGAGCTAGATCTAATTCCATCAATTAAATGCTTTGCTGATAATTATTCCATCGGTGAGGTTCTCCTGTTTCTCTCTCTCTTACTCTCTTCCTTTCTCCCTCTTCCTCTCATCATCCATATGTCGTGCCACCAACTATAACGTACACCGCCAATGGGAGAATCGCCTCTGGCGATCTCGCTCCGCAACGAAAGGTATTATATAACATTAGTAAACCTTCCGTACTCTCCGTAAAAATATGTTACAACCCGCGGGCAGGTGTTTCGAGTGCTCCGTGGAAAATTTTCGAAAAAATACACCCTACCTGTCCCTACGTACGTCGCATGACGAGCCATATTTTTTTGCGCATTTACGCCCGTTAGCCGGCCGTATTTATTTTGCGAATCTATCGTTTTACCGAAAGCACACACGGGGTGGGGAGAGAAAGGGGATGGAAAAAAAGCTCGCGCGCAACATTTTCGGAGGCACGGCCTTTCAGTACTTCGCCGCGACGACGACGAACCGGGGAAGCATTTCATTGCGTTCGATACGATGGTAAAAAACGCCCAGGGATCGGACAGTAAAAAATGTAACTGGTAATTTAGTTAGCCGTTGCGAACTGGACGGCGCTGGGGCGCTTGGGTGTTGGTGGACAGTAATAGGGCGTATCTCGTATCTGTCCGGGGCTGACGGGTTTTTATGGGTTTGCGATGCGCGGATTCATCATTCGATATATTACAGCCTAGAATCCCGCTACCTCCGATGTCACCGCGTTAACCTAACGACTCTTCAAGGTAGATTTTTAGGATTTTAGAACCCCCGTGTCGAAACGGTACACTGTTTCTTGTTGTTCGCCATGGTTATTTTCATCGAAACGTCAAACGTTTACTCTAATGCTTTTAGATTCTATGGGAACTGACTTTGTAGATGCTAACCCTGTATAGTCAGAATTTTTTGTGCTATCTGAAGGTCAGTTTTATAAATGGCACAATTATAAAATAGGAAAAACACAATTTTGAATAGTAGATTAAACCCAAATTTTAACCCTTTGCACTCCGAGCCATCTCTGACGTTGTCTATTAGTAACTTTTCGGCACTTTACCATTTGCGATTTTGTGCTATTTTATCAGAATAATACAGGTAAACATTTATTTCTTAAAAGCTTGCGGTGCGATAAGTTTATTCTATGTAATTGCTAAGAAACTCGAAGGTCCCCTAAGAGGGTGCAACAGAGTGATACGGTAAATTTACGATGTCCTCTTAGGTGACACATAGGAGTGCAAAGGGTTAAACATTGAATCGTAAAGAATTTTATGTTTGTCATGAGCTAAATTATAATATTTGGCAAAGTTAGAAATTTAATTTTAAAGAGTAGAAACTGAGACGTGTCTTGCGTTACGTCAAAGTTTCAGGAGCCCATAGAGGGTTAAAGAAATTTTCTCTGATCGTGAATTTATATTGATATGAAAATTGTAATTCAGATTTTACGATGCAATCGGGTGAAGTTTAGTAGTGATTATTTAGATGGTTTTCTATAGATGGAGATAAAAGTTTGAGCAGAATAAAACAGCAAGTAGGTCCTCCATATTGAAAATAACTAATGAACGTCGATCTACTTCTCGTGATCCTCGGTATTGGGATTTATCGGTGAATGGGTGTAACTTCGGCATTTTCCCGGGGAATACATATTTTTGAAATGGCAAACGGGCGTAACGATGAACGGCTGCCTATCCAGCCGCGTCTATTCTCTTGAGCTCGGTGCTCAGAATCTGCTACTAACGATTAGTCCGGTGCAGATACGTGTTTTCGTCAAGTATGAAAAAAAAAATATTTGATCAGCCCCGCACTCCGGAGGGCTCTCGATATCCAATTCAGTTGATATTCAAGTGGTGCGCATGTTTCCACATTTTGATTTCTATGTAACGCCGATATACACATCTGTGCCTGTATTTGCTGTCTGGAAAGACAACAAATATTGTTTCGAAATCGTTTATTCCTATCAGTAAAAATTCCATCTGCAGAGTCGATCGTAGCCCCGCTGAAAATAATCGAGATTCGACAATTTCTCCCACCCCCCAATCACCTACTTCACCTTCACCAGCCTGGAAGGTAAATGGTAAAAGGGTGGTGTCCCTTTCCTCGTCATCCCACGAACGGCCGAGATCTCTCCGATTCGCTAATCGTCCCGTGACAAGATAAGCTTCGGAAAACCGTGCCAAACTTTCCTCGTAACGGGGCGCAAGGCAGGAGCTTTCGTTTGCCAACGAAGAGGACCGCGATTGTCAGGAAGAGTCGCATGGAAATCCGATGCGCCGGTGCATCGACGATGCAATTCAGACGGGTGGGTAACCACCCCTTTTTCTCTCTTTCCTCCCTCTCCAATCTCTCTACCCTTCTCTCTTTCACTCTTCTCTTTCCACTTTTCTCTCGACTCCTCTTTCCTCCCTAGCTTCCCTCCTCCTTCTCTCTTCCACCCCTTTTTGCGCTATGCTCCTCCCTCTTTCTCTCCCTTCGCTTCTCCGCCCCTCATGAGCGCGTATGCTCGAGCGCGCGCGAAAGTGTGCCAAAAACCCTTTTGTAGCGATCGGAAGAATGGGACGCATTGTTTGCTCACTTGTGAATCGGCTCTAATGGCAAAAGTATGTGAAATCATTGTGAATCGAGATTACATACGCGAAAACAACGCGGATACGTCCTACGTGCTCGCTTTCTGTCTACCACCCCGTACGTGTCTACGCGTCTACGTTCACGTAGACATCGGTTACACCTACATCCATCGACGATACCGGTTGCAACGGGCGACGTTAAGTGTGCCCGTTCGTCCGTTCGTGCACTCGTGCAGGTATATACGCTTTTTTTTTCCACGAATCGGTGAACGTACGTGTCGGCTGCATTCACGCACACGCGTCGAAAAAAAGCTCGTGCGCGCGCGAGCAAGCGAGACCGGCCGAGCTGGCGTACCGGGAGGACGTAGATATTTTTTTTACGTGCAACGAGAGAGAGTGCAGGGAGAGACATGCATTCGACCGGGCAGAGGGTAGGGAGGTGGGACGAATGCTGGCGGAAGAGGGGTAGATGAGGGTGGTTACCCCGGGGGGTGGTGTGGGTGGTCCACCCTTTGCCGTCGATTTTTCGGGGCTTTTTTTTACGGGCGACGGCCCTCGCTTGCCTGGATGAACGAACACGGGGAGGAACATCAATAATCTACAATCAAACTGCAGATAAAGCTACGATCGCCCTTTTGTGAATGTTTCAATAAGAACCGACGTGACGAACAACTTCCTGCCGATGGATGCACTCTTATGCAGCTCGTCGATGCCTTCCGCGTGTTCGGTGACGTTCAACCCCTTGGCAAGAAGTTAGGGAGATGTCGTAAAGAGGGGGAAAGTTAGATCTTTTTTTTTATTTAGGATGCGAGAGAGTTAATTGTTCGTTGTTACCTTTTTTTCAATTAAATGGATTCGTTTTAATTGGAGTTATTTATAATAAAGGGGCGGTGGAGTGTTTATCGTTGCTGTATCGCGAGACTAAATATAATGAGGTTTTTCTCAACGTTGGGAATTATTTTATTCCACGCTGACAGTTATGCAAATACTGTATTAACTAGAAAATTTTCATTAATTTTCTCATAATGATGAAGACGTTATTTCCTGACGTTTCAATCGAATAACAAATTTAAAAAGGAAACATTAGATAATAGAATCTAATGGTGGAACGAGTATCGGAAGAAAAATCTCTTTAAGGAGCCGTGGAAAAAAATCCTGAGTTAGTTGGATTGGAAATAAATCAGGTCGATAATTGACTACGGTAATCGATATTCAGTTGGTCGTTGTATTTGATAAGATTGCTATGTTTTTCTTATTACAGCAACGGTACCAGTTTGTCTCTCCTTCTTCGCAGAATGGAGAGGAAATTCGCTTACACATCGCCGCGTTAATGTTGCTCTTCTTGTTGCAAATCCGTGATGTTCTGCTGTTATAATCGCAAAAAAGATCGCAATGGAAACAGGATTAAACACATCTCATGGTTTATTTAAGCTCGGTAAAGTGAATGATAAAAGAGTAACGGAAAAATCCGGGTTCCTTCGTGCATAAAAAAACTTACGTGCCGCCTCTTTGTCTCGATTCTTTTATGCGGGAATTTTTAACGATGTCATAGCGTATTTTTATCTCTTCCAATTTATTTTTTTTAATAGTAGATCAACAACGAACAACCAGATACCTTTCACCATTCAAATAAACTTTAATTGATTTATCGATGATAATTGAAATATTGATTGATATAAAAAATACTCGATATAAAAATTTCAAGGGACGACAATATTTTTAATTTTACAAAGAGTATATAATTTTCTTTCCAAAGTAGAATAGTTTTTTCCAATAATTAAAATCTGTCTTAGATTATAGTGATACATAGAACAAACTAAGTGAATCGATAGTTACATTATTGTTAATAATAGCACGTATCATTCCTGATACTTTCACCGAGATTTCACATTCTTAATTTTCATCTGGTCCCCATAAAATGTACGATCATCGCAGTAAAACGATTTACGAGCAAGTGTGAGTATTATCCATGGACGTTCGAATCACTTACGTGTATGATATCCGAGGAGGGCCTGACTGCATGCTGCGACATTAAGTGCAAGGATATCACTACTAAAATCGGCCATAAAGTAGATATACCGCCTCTGGCCATGATGCTACAAACTAAATTTACATTTCGATATACGGCTCGATAAAAATGTCACATCCTTTGTTACTTCGTAACCGAATCCCTGTCACTGCGACATTCTCAGTAAGTGGTATTCAAAATTCGCGCTGTATATTTGGAATTCTCAAGTGTCCCTAGTCTCAAATGCAATTTTACGTACTAAAACGACGTAGCTTGCAACATGGGTATATATTTTTTTTCTCATTTTTTTCAAAGTGCATATTGTCATCTTCAAATTTAAATATTATCACTAGACTGCGGATTTTTATGCATTTATGGCAAATTAAATACGACTAAAATATACAAAAAGAACATAATATAAAAATATATCTAAAATATCCAAAGTATGGTATTTATTGTAATATTTATTAAGTGCAATAAATCCCTAGATAGGTTTTCCTATCTTACCTGCATTTGTGAAACTCGAAATTTGCATAAACATCTGCAGTCTAATTATCACGCATGAAGAACCACGCGTGTAATAGATTTCTTAGCTAAAAAAGTGCACTTCAGAACAAAATTTTTGTCCCACCTGGGGATAATCTTCAAAATAATTATCATCTCGGATGAATTAACTTCTTGCCCCACGATTTCTTTTGTGACAGCCTTCGCTACAATTCAAAACTTCATTGTTAAAATAAAAATTAATCAGTGATTCTTGATATGCCGTACAATATAACGTAATATTAATGTAATAGAAATAATAATATCACGTTCCGTCTCATTAGTATTATTAATTTAATAGGTTTTGGAAAATTATAAATTTTCCTATCACATATACCTCAAGACGCGTGTCACTTGACATTATAGGGCAAGGAGTTGAGAAGCATATCTTCTCTAAATAACATTAATTCATTCATAATAAACAATAATTCTCCGCAAAGGTGTCAAACCGCGAATATATTTCTCCAAACATTGAACAAAGTCAAAGACAACAACAATACTGTAACCATAAATATAAGAAAACCCGAAACGTCCCATACATCATAAAACATCCAGCTAAAGTTCTCAGGAAAAACTATAAACACCTTAAGCAAGAACCAAACACCAACAATAATTATCAAAGACACCAACGACACCCGACGTTCTTGAAATCGCTCCACAAAAGCTAGCGACATTACAGAATTCCGTTATTACGACGAAAGTAGCGGCGTTTAACGACACGCGTCTTCTCTCAAAAAGGATCTCACTGCGAAGGCAATACGCTCACCTTTCCCTTTGTTCTCGTCGTGCCGCGAATCGGAATTTGCACAGAGCCGCTCCGCAATCTCGAAAGTTTCAAGATCCTTTTACTTCCCTCTCTCGTTCTATTTTCTCTCTCCTTCTCACTTTCTCTCCTCGACGAGATCCCCCCCACCAAGGTTGCTCGTCCGTTTTGCCGCCCTTCGGGGCCGAGCTCTTTGCAAATAATGTATAGGAATTGCGAGGCTCATCTACATAAGTAATACCGCGTTAAGGAAAGCACCAAAGGCGCCTCGAAGGTGCCGGTGGGTGGTGGTTTGAAACGAAGAAGAAGAGGAGGAAGAAAGTGGCGAGGACCGACGAGGGGACGTGGAAGAGGGCAAAAGGGTTCCTCGCATTAATTGTGCCGAGGAGAGATAAGGAACACAATGTTTGTTAACTTCCACGAGATGTATAAGACGACTAAAGCGATCCGCTTTGTGGCGGCTCGTTTTCCTCTGTTGAAATGCAGGAGGTTCAGAGGGGGAGAGGGTAACAAAGAAGAGATTAACGGACGATCGATAATTATTATGCGAATTTCTCGTCCGGTACAGAGGGTACCTTTCGTTTATCGTCATATCGAAGTTTAATTATGAGCCGCTTCGGTATTCCATTAATGAGGGAAATTATTCGTCTTCGATGTTGCGATGGAGTTTGACGATGAAACTTCACTTTTGACAGTAACAAAACTTTGCGTCAAAGGTTATAATACTTGGTTGATGGTATTTTACTGATATTATTTATAATTGCATTGTATATTGATAGAAAGATGTAGAAGAATTTGATATTCTTGTGCGATGATGATGGAATTTTTATATTGATAATATTCCTTTAATTTCACCATTTCGCGGGGCGCAAAGTCAAACGAAATTACCCTGCTTTCGAGGGAAAAACTCGATGAAATCGTCACGCCCGTGAATCATCATCCTCCACCTTCTGTCACGCTCTTAACTGAGAGACGATGATGCCCCGTTTTAAGGGGGTGTTGAAGAGAGAAAGAGAAGAGCGGAGAGAAACGACGAGGGGTGTCGAGAGGTGAAGTGGAGTGGGCAGAATAGATAGAGAAGGAAAGGGAGTACCCCCTATTTATATTCCGGCTCACCCTCCTCATCAACGGCGTTCATCTTTCCTATTAAAGTAGTAATTTAGCAGGAAATTAAGCTACGCACTCGCTTCTCTCGCTGCGTGGCACTTGCTTCATTCTGTGGATCTTCTCCCTTGCTTGCTCTCTCTTCCTTTCTCCTCTCTCTTCCTCGTTTTCTCTCTTTCACTCTGTTCTTCGACAGACCCTTTTGTTTCGACGCTTTCTCTTTCCTTCGATTTGACACCTTGCCTCTCGCTTCGTTCAATCTGCTCCTTTTTGTACTCCTTCCAATCGGATGTTCTTCTTTGTTATCCTGTTACGTCTAGAGTTTGCAGTTTTATATGAGTGCAATTTTCAAAGTGCTCTAAGGGGATACTTTGTTCACTTAGTAGGGATTTAAATGGGTTCGTATTGGAGTAAAAATTTGTGTAGGTGAAATGGAATACTAGTTAATTGTTATATATTTTTAATTGCTGATTAAGATTAAGCTACAATACTCATTAACAGACTGCGGATTTTCATGCATTTATGAAAAATTAAATGCCGCTAAAATATACAAAAAGACCATAATATAAAAATATATCTAAAATATCCAAAGTATGGTATTTGTTGTAATATTTATTGAGTGCGATTAATCCCTAGATAGGTTTTCCTGTCTCACCTGCACTTGTGAAACTCGAAATTTGCATAAACATCCGCAGTCTACTCATTAACATTTGGAACATACTGGTATCCTAGTGGTTTATCAATTTAAAGAATACCAATATTAATAATTTAACATTCTAACATTTCAAATACTTGAAGACTAACCGTACCGAGACTTTATAACTAATAACACTTTTTTGGAAAGATGCAAGAAGCTGCAAATTAGTATGGAAAACAACAGTTTTTACTTAATAGTAAAAAATATTATATATTTTCATTTTATTGCGCGGAACATTTAATCGCGTACGGTATGGTTAATGTCTCATTATCCTAAAATATGTAGTTAAACATATTACTTAAGTCTTACCTAAAATTATACGTTCTAAACCAAGTACCGTAAAAAATCGAATATTAGTCAGTAACCCTGTAAAATCCGAAGTTACTAATTTCGATTGATAAACTCATCAGGTTTCAGGTTGCAAAGAACTCTATCAAGACGATTTATCACCAGTGACAAGTACCGGAAAATTTGACGTCTTCATCGACAGTTTAATATTCCGATCGAAACCCGATAATACCACACCTTCGCCTATCAGCATGTGCCAAGCTCATTTTTAACCAGTCTCGAGGACGTTCGACGAGAAACCTTCAAACGAGCGATACGGGTACCGGACAAGTGTTTCTTGGATAACGGAGGACTGGAATTCTCGGGCAATCTCACGGTGTTTTTCATTACGTACCTGCATGACAGTATACCTAGGTAATATTAGTACTGGTGAACGTACCTGGATGATGAGTACCTGCATCATTACACGCACGACAGAGGATACGTGCTGAATTCTGAAGTTACATACTTTGATCTTGTTGCATCTTTATTAATGATCGTCTCGCGAAGATTATTGCTAATTATAAAGACGGAAAGCGATTTGTCAATGTAAACTTCAACGATAAATCAGCACACTTGTAAATTAAGTATCTCGGTGTGCACTGTTATTTTTGAAAGTGGTGTAAATTCGTTTTGTGAGAGCAGCGTGTTTAAGTTAATTTAGTTAAAAATAGGTGTCTTCTTTTTGCATTTTAAGTGGCAAAGTACGTAGAATGAAATATCTTCATGATATTGAATGAGTTCTTAAATATGTCAAGATAACAACACAGAGATTTGTACCACTTTCAAATCTAAAGACTCATATAGTGTAAAGAAAAAGGAAATAGTGTTATGAATTTTTTGTATCAATTACAATTATCAAGAAATCCTTGAAATAGTGTAAGAAAAACAATTTGAATATCTGAATCGGTAGAAATATTTTTTCACCGTTGATTTAATCGCTCGTGAAATACTTAAAAAGCCCGCTGCCATTTTCAAGCAGCAGTCGTCATGAAAAGCGAATCTCGAGGCGCAGCTGGAGATTTTTTAATCGGTATGAACTCCAATTCTAGAATTCCGTATTGATCGTTCATTATCGTTGTGGGAATAAACGATGGCTAGCACACGGCCGACCGTAAAGAATATTTTAATTGCCGCTCGACTCGTGAATTTCGTGCTCATATTCGACGTTCGACTGATTTAAGCCGCACAGCAGAGGGGTTGCTAGCATTCAGTGAGACAAAGAACAAAGAAGCGCGTAGGGGCGGCCGAGGGTGGAAGGGGAGAGGTTGGGAACTCGGGTGGATGCACAGGGTGGGTTGATCCTCGTATGAAGGGCTGTCAAAAACCTAATGAGAGGTGTGACTGCACATGTTCGCTTGGCTCTCCTGTGATTACTCAGATTTTTTGAGAGAAATTAAAATTCAAAGACGTGACTCATGTGCCGTATAAATTGAAAAATCTTCGGCAAATGAAAACACACGTACAACATATGTATATTCGCTCAAACACCCTCGCAGTGTCCTACAAATATTTTCATCCGTAAATATTAGTAAAATTATTTCTCTGCCATTGAGATTCAAAGACCTGTAAATTCAATTTTAATTAAATCAATTCACAGAAACAATTGATGGAACCCTTCATACATCTAGAAGTTCTACGAAACAATCGAAAACTTCGAACGATTATAAAAGTCGTAAAATTTCCATCGTGAATTCTCATTTAACAAGAAACAACTTAAAACACTCACACGGAGCTGGAGATATTGAAATTACAGTTCTAAAATACACAATTAAATCAATTCGCGAAAAAAATTGATGATGATCTATACACCTAGAAATCCTACGGAACAATTCAAAACTCAGAATGATCAGAACAATTATAAGATTGCTATCGTAAATTCATCTTTAACAAAAAACAACTTAAAACACTCACACGGAGCTGGAGATATTGAAATCACAGTCCCAAAATACACAATTAAATCAATTCACGAAAAAAATTGATGACCACCACCCTCTATACACCTAGAAATCCTACGAAACAATTCAAAACTCGGAATAATCATAACAATTATAAGATTGCTATCGTAAATTCCTCTTTAACAAGAAGCAAGCTAAAACATTCGCACGGTGGTGAATCATGGTCCATAAAACCCTGGAGATACAGGACCGAAGTACCAAAATACAAAATGAAATCAATTCTCAAAAACAATTAATGACCTCACTCTCTATACACTCAGAAATCCTACAAAATAATTCAAAACATCAAACGGTTATAAGTTGTAAAATTACCATCGTGAATTTCCATTCAACAGGAAACATCTAAGATACTCACAGGGTGCTAAATCATGAACAACGAAACCCTGAAGATATAGGGAACACAGCACCAAAGTAAACAAAATAATCAATTCATAAAAACAATTAATGACACCACCCTCTATACACTTAAAAATCTTACGAAACAATGCAAGATTCTGAACGATCACATAAATTGCAAAACTACCATCGTGAATTTCCATCTCGGTAAGAAACGACGTAAAACTTTCACACGGTGGAGGATCATAACCCGCGGAGCCGTGGAAATATCAGGTTCGCAGTCAAATTCACAAAATCACCGGTTCTATTTTAAATCGCAGCACGCCACGCGCCATGGGGTGTAGTCAGGAGACAGAGGCGCAAAGGAAGAGTGGGGTAGAAGGGTGGCAGGAGGGGTCAGAGAGGAGGTTCACCCCATAAAACAATGCTCCCACATCTGTCAGCCTCTTCTGGTCCCTCTCCTCTGGTAGCCGCCCCTTCAAGTCCCTAATTATACCACCCCCTTTGCTCCTTGCGCCCGAACCGCCATCCTGTGCGTCTGCATTATGCGCCCGGACCACTTGGGCACGCACGGGGCAAAGGGGAGAGTTGCCCTTGTAAAACGAGAGTGAACAACGGTCAAGACGCGAATCTAAACTTTTTCATGACATTTGCAAAGCTCGGGGATGAAGAACGAATAAGGGGATGCGAGAGAGTCGAGATACTCTCGAGACATCGCCGAGGGAAGAGAACCCCAAATTTTTCAGACAACGTGAAAAATGAGTACGTTTCTTCCTCAACTTCCAAATTGTTCATAGTATTACGCGCTGATATGGATTTTTTTTTTATGGAAAGTAAAACAATCGAAATGGGATTTTAAAATTTGATGCTTGATGGAAATGTGGTGGTTTTTAATGTTTCACGAGGGAATGGATATACATTTTTTTTTGGAGGATTAATTTTGCACGGATTTTGATGTGGTATGAAGAAATTATGGGGCTCAAGTGATGGAGAGGATTATAATATTAATTTGATGCGATACGGGAAAAGGATTTTTGGATTGATGTTTGTTTTTATCGTATATTTTGTAAGATAGAGAATTATAAATGTATCGTGGTAGTGAAAAGGCCTGTGGCACAAGATGGCAACGCTTAAGCGCAGAATTACAAATCGATTGAATCGAAGGGGTTCCCCAAGTTCTGCGCAGAGAAATTAACATCGTGTTTTTAATGCTGGGGATAATTGTAAGGGTGGAATTATACGAGGGTTGTGCTGGTTGGGTTCGATGCGTAGTCACAGAGGTTCTCACCTCTATTGTCATCTTTCAATGATAGTTATGTCTTCTCCTATAAACGAATGTTAAAACAATCAGCATTCTCTAAAACCTCGTATAAATTTCTAAAGAAATGATTAAACCAATGAAATTCATCTATATTTTAAATTTCCCCGAATATGTAATTATATTTGGAAGTTTAATACATCTTGAAGATTATGAATTAATTGGTAGCAAATGCAGATATTTGATTATTTCTTATTATTTTTAGCATCCTTGAGGGAAATAGGTACTTTCACCCCTTCGAAGCACCACTGACGTATTCTAAGGTGACTCACGACCACTCAGCGGTTCAACTGCGCGTGAACCCTCGATTCAACAGCTCAACCGTGCTCGTTACGTGAACCGCGAAAATCAGTTCCACTATTGTAGCTCGATCCACCAATCAATGCCATTTGATAAGTCCAATTTGATGACTTCTTTCCCGTGCAAGAAATCGTACATCATTCGCATCATTTCTACATTCTTTTTTTCGACCGCAAGTAGACACACTCGACTCCTTTCTTCAACTTCAACGAAGAATTCAGCTCTTCGTTGGATGAAATTGTAGCAAAAGGTTAGTCGGCAGAACAATAATATATCAATCAATTTTAAAACGATCACACTCGACCTCGTGAACCAAAACTTCAACTCGACAAAAGATAATGTTATTAACCCCTTGCCGTGCCATTTACATTGTGACTGCCTTCACAATAATTCAGAATTTAATTAGTAAAATAAACATTGATGCGCGATTCTTGACGTATAGTATAATTTAACGTAATATTAATATTATAGAAATAATTTTATCGTGTCGGATCTCACTGACATTTTTAATTTAATTTTTAATTTATAGCATCACTAGTATCACTCGTTATAGTACGGCAAGGGGTTAAGTCTAAGGTATGTATCGTTTGAACAAAGGTCCTGATTTACCTCGTTAAATTATTCAGGAATTCTGTGATAGCCGAGATAAAAAAAGATTAGTACAATTCTGTATACTATTTACAACAATAACATCTCTACTCGTCTTAAAATAATTATACTCGCGTCTATTTGATTAGAATTATTTGAGAATTCTGCGAGAAACGATCACAGAAAAAGATCCGTACAACTCTATACACTATTTACAACAATAAACATCTCTACTTATCTTAAAAATATTATCCCAGATCCATTTTACTAGAATTACTAAAAAATTCTGCAAGGAATGATCAAAGAAAAAGATCCATCTAATTGTACATACCATTCAGGGCAATACCTCTCCATACCATAAAAGATCATATTTGGCACTACTAACTGATAATGAGGTTCAGCAAACCATAAACCCATGGAAATCATAAAGTCCCTAGTATATACCATTCGAACAAATCACCAAGATCTATCTAAATGGAATTATTCCAGAATTTTGCGAGAAGCTGGAGAAAAAAAGTTTTTTCACGCAGCTGCCGGAGTACAATCGAATTCGTAATAATAACAAACGGAATCTAAAGTATTCGGGTTTCGGTCCATAGAGAAAACTGCGACAGTCAATGTAAGCCGCGCTGTACTCGTACGTTCGTTAGGTTGCGGGCTTCAGATTAAGGGGTGTATGGGCGTAAAGGGGTAGAGTGAGGGGGGAGGGGCTAGTAAATGTAAAAATATTGCTGAATCGGTGCAGATAACGGTTTCATATGGGGGCTCTCTCTGGTCTACCTCACCCCTTGCTGCCCTCACGTTCTGATACGGTGCGGGACTTGCTTTGAAAAAAATGTATCTCGACTCCGGGCGTAGTGATACGAAAACGTTTTGCATTTCAGCGAGCGCGATGGCGAGCGTGCTCGTTTCGTTGGTAACGAATCAAACGTATAACTTTCGACGCGCGAATCGTCCCGCGAAATTACCGTAGTTCCGTGCAAAACGCCCGTATAACATAGCAGAATGAAACGTGCTCCTTCCGGGATATGTCGTTGAAATCTCATGTTGAACGGACTTCGAAGATCCTCTACGATGTGTCGTTTGGATCCGCTTACTTTGTATCGAGATGAAAATGTGTTGTTAATTGTATAAATTAAAACAAACACGCTACCAATTAATTCGTTTCATTAAAATTGGAGTGTATCAATTCTCATACTTTCCTCCTTAATTTCGAATAGGGATAAACCTCTTAATGCGACTTACAGCTCTGCCTGGCTCTACCAGTCCTGTCGGTCTATTTTAGTCCTGCTGGATCCTCAAAATCTGCTCGTCCCATACAGTCCTTCCTAGTCCATCTAGTCCTGACTATCCCTTAAGCCCTGCCCGTCCCTTCCGGCCATGTTTGTTCCTTCCAGGCCCGCCTGTCCCGTTTGTCCTAAGCTTTTTAGTTTGAGTTATCATATGTGAACTTGCAAGTTCCGATGTTGTTGCTCAAACTAAAAAGCTCACCCAGATTTGTCAAAATTTTGTGAAAAACTCGGCAAAATGGCTCAAAAGCTCATATTTTTGGAGGAACTTTGTCAACTTTAATTGAGCTTTTTAGTTTGAGCCATCACATGTGAGCTTGCAAGCTCTGATGTCGTTGCTCAAACTAAAAAGCTCACTCGGATTTGGCAAAATTTCATGAAAAATTCGGAAAAATGGCTCAAAAGCTCTATTTTTGCGTGCTCATAGCTCAAAAGCTCATATTTTTGGAGGAAATTGTCAATTTTAATTGAGCTTTTTAGTTTGAGCCATCACATGTGAGCTTGCAAGCTCTGATGTCGCTGCTCAAACTAAAAAGCTCACTCGGATTTGGCAAAATTTCGTGAAAAATTCGGAAAAATGGCTCAAAAGCTCTATTCTTGCGTGCTCATAGCTCAAAAGCTCATATTTTTGGAGGAAATTGTCAATTTTAATTGAGCTTTTTAGTTTGAGCCACCACATGTGAGCTTGCAAGCTCTGATGTCGCTGCTCAAACTAAAAAGCTCACTCGGATTTGACAAAATTTCGTGAAAAATTCGGAAAAATGGCTCAAAAGCTCTATTTTTGCGTGCTCATAGCTCAAAAGCTCATATTTTTGGAGGAAATTGTAAATTTTAATTGAGCTTTTTAGTTTGAGCCATCACATGTGAGCTTGCAAGCTCTGATGTCGTTGCTCAAACTAAAAAGCTCATATTTTTGGAGAAAATTGTCAATTTTAATTGAGCTTTTTAGTTTGAGCCATCACATGTGAGCTTGCAAGCTCTGATGTCTTTGCTCAAACTAAAAAGCTCACTCGGATTTTTAAGAGCCAATTTCTGATTAAAAGCTCGTACATAAAAATTTAAGAGGCTTATTGAAACTTTCTACTATGCAAACATACATTTCTTTCATTCTTCTAAAAAGTAACGTTCATAAAAATCTATTTCTTCTCATCGCCTCTAACAAGGGAACATCACAAGGTGCCACTAATCTTAATAAAACTCACCTATAATGTACTTTTCATTAAAATATTTGACACGTATCTTTCTCATCGGCAACGGTTCGCATTAAGAGGCTGAAAACCACCCCCAAAGTAACGCCTGCAAAGTATATTTTCACAAATATCTCGGAAACTATGAGAGATATAGGAATTATGTAAATTAACATAATATATGCTTCTTACAATAACGAATTACAGGATAAAAATTACTTCAAAAGATTTCAATTTGTTTAAACATTGTATAAAAAGATTTCACAGTAATCAGGTAAGCGATGATTCCACAGCAACATCCTAAAACAAAGTAAAAGTTCAAAATGAAGTATAAAGTAGACATTGCCAGGCGACGAAAAATTTCTTCAGTCGCATCGCGTCACGTCCAGGTATCAACGACAACGGCGAATCAGTAGAGTAATAAGACCTTATGAATAATAAACCGCTCGACGGGTCACGCTTCCCCGGCGTTTGCCGGCCTTATTCGCGATTATTTTGTAGCGGCGCACAAATTAAACTTCCGGCCATTAGAGGATTGATCCAGCTCGGAATGGAATGTAATATCACGGAAGGTGGGTTCTCTACCGAAGAACGAGAGAGCTGGAGTGCTATGGAGGCCGAGAGGAGGGGTACGACCGAGAGAGTGCCGTTGCAGGATCTTAATTATAATTCTTGGCCGCGAAGTTCCAACGAAAGCCTCGCAAATGAGGTCGCCGACCGTCTGACACTGGGATATCACGTTCAACTGCAAAAAAAAAAAGAAACAGTTGGTTCACAACGAGTACAGGCATACGCGAAACGTTAATATGAATGGGGGATGAAAGAGTGGCTAGGGGTGAGATATCTCTTGACAGTGGATGGCCGTCTGTTCTTAGATGTCTACAAATATCATTTTGAACATAAGGGACATAAAGGACCATATAAGGGATGAGATGGTGAGGATAAGTGAAATTTGACATAAATTAGGAAGTTGTGCAGTCAGGACGATATTAGTTATGATGAGGGTACCCTGTTAATTTAATCTTTCACAGTCCGTATTCTCTTTCACAGTTGAAGTTTAATTCGATGATATATTAATAGATGTTAGAAGTCAAGTTTTAAAGAACGTTAATTGAATTTTGAAAGAAATATATCGTGTATTTTCCTAAAATCACAAGATGTAACCAACAATTTAACAGTTACTAGATAAGATTCCAATTCTTGAATTGAATTATTAAATATTCATGAACCATCAATCGTTCTTTTCGCGTTTCGTCCAGCGAGAAAAAATTGCGTGGTCTATCAAAAGGGTGTATTCAGTTTAAAGAAAGCAAGTTCTCCATTTGAGGGCTAGGGGATGGGCAGATAGTTGGTACGTCGCCGCGGAAGGGCGGAGAAGAGGCAGTAGAAGAGGGATACCGGCCGGCACGAGTACGTAAAGGTATGCGAGCAAACCCCCATTGCTATTCAAAACGTAAAAACCATTTAAAAATGTAATACCCGGCAGCCGGGCAAAAAAGTGCGAGCGTGATTCAACGTGTGACTTTGTAAGTAAAATATACTGCCTGGCCGGGGAAGCCTCGGTCAAATAATCGTGATTTATCGGCGTAAGGAATTTTCGTCGGACGAAAAAAATGCTTTTTCGAAGCCAGCCCTCTTGCTTGTCTCGCTGATTTCGAAACAGGGAGGGTAATGACAAGGGGTGCCGTGGACGGATTGCGTTTCGATATTCGTACAGGTATCCCTGCGATTGGGGATGAAGTCGATGAATACAATGTATTTGTCTCACATTACTAATTAAAAAAAATTCAGAAGAGATGTCTAAGTTAAAGAAATTTCATTTGTATCTATTTTCAAATTTCTTATTACTCAATCGTGTTAAAAGAAATTGATAGAAAATTATCAGCTTTTAATGATAGAACTACCAAGTTAGACAAAATCATTACTTTTCAGATTCTTAAAAAATTTTACTCCGTTAAGACTAGAAATACGTTGTACTGCAATATATTAAATAAGGATTTTGAAAAAAGAGAGATCAATTGGTAAAGATGATAATTCGTTAAGTAACTTTTGTATTATAAAATGCACGTGAAATATCTACTGTATTGCTTCTCTGTAAATTTTAAAAGATTTACAAAAAATGTAGGAACCCATCAAATTGGTGGCTTCCGTAAATCTAGTGTTAATAGAGAAGTCATAGGATTGATATTGTAAGTCCATCTTCTAAAACTTAAATTACCCAATCGATTATCTTTTCCACCCACCAATTCATCTTTTTCAAAGTACTTGTTTAATATATTAAATTATATTATATTTAACTCTGATAATTTTAGTTCTAACGGGTTCTCAAGTTTCTAATCCACGTCGAATAGAAACAGTTTTACAGGTGACATGTTGCACAGAAGCTGTTACAATTTTTAAACTTCCATTTTTATATTGCAGCCTTAAATTCAAGGTTTAGAATTATCGTAGGAAGGTTGATGTTGTAACATACGAATATTTGTGTTGCTGGACAAAGAAGTTTACAATCGAAGTAATTTTATTGAGATAAAAGAAGTATATTGCGTGTAAGAATATGACAGAATTATTGAATGGGAAAATCTCACCCCTCCGTGTGAACTTATTTCGGAGATTAAAAAATTATCACTGGATTTCAGTCGGACGAAGATTCAGATTGGACGGGCGCTCGTACATCGGTCAAATTAAAACTATAAGCGCCTGAAACCGCATATTGACCTCATGAACTTTCTAGTGTAAAAAAGAGGTGACGCTCCGGAAAAGAATTACTCTTTCCTAGCCGTGGAGCACGGCTGATCCGCAAGTGGAAGTGCGGTACAACGTTAATTGAATATATCGGATTCCTCGAGAATATCGCGGTTGCGGCGATAGGAAATGGATGGAGAAATAATTGTCGGAAACGTGGGAAGCGTGTCATACCGCGAAAGCTTCGTTTTTATTGCAATTATATTTGTAGAATTTGATACGGCTTCGATCGCGAGCGGTAATCAATTTTCAGAAGTGTCTCAAAATCGTTCTTGCATTCGGCAGCAGAGACCATGTTATTAATCTTTACTCTATATTACAATTTATCGTCTTTATTATTTGTAAGGTAGCATAGTCCAACTTGTTTTTTGTTAGAAATTTTCTACAGTAAACAATTCTGAATTTTTTATAAAAATTCCTGAAATTCTTAACGCACTTTCTTTTGCAATTTTCATCGTTCGTTTTGAAATTGCAAGATATTAAATCGAAGAAGTCTTCAGCTTTTCTTGTTTCTTTCCTTCTAACATATTCTAGTATTTTAGTATCTAGTATATTTAGCAGTAATACGTTGACCGCCATGGTGGTCACTAGTTACTAGTTACATTTTCGTGTAACTTTTACCAAAAATGTGATTATTAACGTTAATAAGATAAAGGTCTAGGTATCAGTGTCTCTAGAGTTTCTGATTTATAAAGATGTCATTTTAATACAAAACGTTTCACGTCAGTGGAAGTGATGAAATTAGCGAAATACAATGGCGTTCAACGTGTGAAATATCTTCTTAACACATTGTACGCCACATATGATTTTAAATTTTACCGATCAATATCAGTCATATTATTTTATCTTAAGGAAAACGGTAACGTGAACGAAGAAGGCAATACTTTTCCTTTTAAATTGTGCATTATTTAATGTATTTAAATTTGATATTTATTTACATAGCAACATTATCAAATATAATAAATTTAGTAGCAGATATTTAGCCGGCGTACAATGTGTTAAAATGACATTTAAATTTGCTTAAAACTCGATGAAGTTTTCTCAGAATGTATTGATTTAAATAAGTTGCACACGTGAATGTCAGCATTGGTGAAATTGTATAGGTTGTTTGAAATCTGGCAACCAGTTATTGCAAATGGAAATTTTTGTTTCGCAAGCATAATTCGTTTCGGTGTACAGCTTAAGGACGTTTTAATCGCCGTGATTACCGGCAGCTGCTTTAAATGCGTCTCATTATGAATTTAAGTAAGGCCGAGATAAATTACGAGGTCCATAACTTTCCAGATTATTTCTCTCGGTGTGATACTGCATTGCATCAACTTTAATTTTCATTTTAACGCAGTCTCTCATTATAAACAGAGTGGCCTTCTATTGCCCCACGAAAATCGCCATCGAACAAATAGAAAATCTAAATTTTAACTACAATTTCCATAAATGCAGCCTGCATTCCCAAGTATTCCATAGACTATAAAATATTGCACAAAACTAAATTAAAACATTCTATAAAAGTAACACTTCTTCAACTAATAAATATTCTCAGAAGTTAAAACCATCCCTCAAAAACATTCCACAAACTTGAAAATCGTCATAGAACAAATAAGAAAGATATCGTAGCCAGGCCAAATTTCAATTACATTTTTAAAAAATTCTACCTGAATTCCTAAATATTTCATACAATATAAAATATTACACAAAACTAGATCAAAATATTCTATAAAAATAACTCTTACTTCTTCAACTCATAAAAATTCTAAGAAGTAAAAACCACCCCCCAGAAGCATTCCACAAACTTGAAAATCGTCGTCGAACAAATAGAAAGGATACCATGGCCAATCTAACTTTTAATTACAATTTTTAAAAATGTAACCTGCAGTCCTAAATATTCGGAACAGCATAAAATATTGCACAAAACTAAATCAAAATATTTTATAAAAATAACACTTGTTTCTTCAACTCATAAAAATTCTAAGAAGTAAAAACTATCTCTCAAAATTTCATTTCCCCATTCCACAAACTTGAAAATCGTCGTCGAACAAATAGAAAGGATACCATGGCCAATCTAACATTTAATTACAATTTTCAAAAATGTAACCTGCATTCCTAAATATTCCATACAGCATAAAATATTACACAAAACTAAATCAAAATATTCTATAAAAATAACTCTTACTTCTCCAACTCATAAAAATTCTAAGAAGTAAAAACCACCTTCCAGAAACATTCCACAAACATGAAAATCGTCGTCGAACAAATAAAAAAGATACCATAGTCAATCTAAATTTTAATTAAAATTTCCAAAACTGCAACCTGCATTCCTAAATATTCCATGCACTATAAAATATTGCACAAAATTAAATCAAAATATTCTATAAAAATAACACTTACCTCTTCAACTCATAAATATTCTAAGAAGTTAAGAACATTTCTGAAACTTCTAATCACTCGATATTCGAGCGTTTCCAATTCAGAGATAGAACCTTTAAAAAAATATTGTTCATCGTCAACATACTCCATATTCCCTCGTATTTCGTTAAATCGAAATTCTCGAGCGTAGAATCTTCCCCGGCGACTCACAACGATCGGTATTCGCCGGTAGTCATTCCATTCGAATTGCGTTCGTTAAAACATGCACGAAAATGATTCGTTGGATGAATACTTTTTCTCGCGGCACGTAGAGAACACTATCGTAACGTACAGTTTATTGTTCGTCGTTATCGGGCTTTAGAGAAACCTTCGTGCGATCAGTTTGTACATGTAACCCGCACATCGGTACCTATCGATCGGTAACTTTATTCCAACTCAGCTAATGAAACCGGGGACGTAATTCGGCTATGTGACATAATGTTAACCAAGCATGCGTATCTTATTGAGTCTGCTGTTTTGGGGAGCCAGTAATGAACCGTAATTACGTAAGCCCAAATATTGCTTTAATTACACATCTCACCAGCCCGATGCTTTTAGAATCCATGTCATGGTAGGCTAACTTGGACGATTGGACGAGTCATTAGCATCTTCTGTATTGTCAAAGTAATTCTTTCCTTTCGTAACTAACCGTATTACCTTAATTTATTAACGAGCTAACAATGCCCCCCTTTGTGAATTTTCGGACTAGTCAGCTCAGCCTCGATATTGTACGCTTCTACTGGATGTTTGTTCTTCATTTTTGATAACAGCCTCATTTGTTTGGTATTGCAGCAATTAGATTCCGTGGTGAGCCCCGTACCACCTCTCCATGGTGGCTACTATTTACTCCAATTGCTAAATCTCAATGTTATATTATATACTTTCATTTAAAAAAAGCACAAGACTAGCAGACTGGAGAACCGGCCGCGCAAATTGATAAACTAAATAAAACGTTTTCAACGTCGGTAATCATTGATTTAACGGAATGAATTAATCGTAGAAATTATATTGCATCCAACGGGGAATGTCATGGGATTATGGATGGATTTTTAGTTGGTAAAATGGAAGTCATATGGGACAAGAGGAAAGTCAATACTATTTGGGGTAATTACACGTAATGTAAAACGACTGATGTCCAGGGGAGTTAGGGTGTCGATGTTTAAAAGGTGACATTGGTGGACTTCGCTTTGTTTACATTTGCTGAAATAATTCATTAACTAGTCCCAACACTCTATATCCAATGGAAGAATTGTGTATAATCCAAAGTATCCTAATTAATTCTAAAAACAGAGATAATATGCAATTATTTTGTTATTAACACGTTGAACGACACCGATATTTTTCTAATTTCACCATTTTAACTGAAGTGAAAGTATTTCTATTAAACCTGCATCTTCATAACGCAGAAATTTTAAAGACACAAATAGATAATCAGCAGGACTGCAATTTTTAAACACCGACATTTAAATACTTAATGTATTAAAAAATTCGTAAATATTGCAAATTAAAAGTCATATGAGATTTTTTTGCTTCATGTCCTAAGACTTGTTTGCTTAATATTCTGTATTAAAACGTTGAACGTATTTCGCAAGTTTCACTGTTTCTACTGAAGCGGAATTTTTTCGATTAAATTCACATCTTCATAAAACAGAAACTTTAAAGATACAGATAGATAGGTATTCGGCAGACCTTTATTTTTTAAACACCAATATTTAAATATATAGTATGTCTGAAAATTCATAAATATTGCAATTTCAAAGTGACATAAAATTTCATTGAATTCAATAGAGTCATCGGTGACCCTCACGCCAGTCAACGTGTTAAATTGATACTCTCCTGCATTCCTTTCACAAAGATATAACCGATTAAAAGATCTGCCACGACAAAAATAATTAAAACTCTATCTCAATCCTTCCATCCCCATCTTACATTCCATACCTCTTACTTCCTTCTCAAAACAAAATCTACCAACGTCTTCCCCCAAGCCATAAATAAATCAACACCAAAAGCAAACAAGAAAAACAACGAATCCTCAAACTACCCCCAACCTAAGTCCTCGTAATTCACGTGTCAGGAAACGTGTAAAAGTTACAAAAGAGTAGAAAACGTGTCCAGGTGTACAATAGTATCACTGCACTCTCGCTTTTTAATGCCCTCAATGCCGGCTATTTAATCGACAATACCAATAATTCAGCCGCCACCGGCGACAACACGTGCTTACCAGAATCGCATTCGCGTTCATCATCAGATACATACGAAATAACAATCTCGAGCACGTACAACGTACGTACACGTCCCTGTCTCCCCCGATGCATAGACGACAATCCGTGTAAGTGGCAAATTAGCAAACCCAATAGTCGCGCCTCCGACTCCCATTCAATAATTAAGTCGGCTCGGTGTTACGTAACGTAGCTACGGCATATAATCGTGTCTACGATTGAGCGGCGCTCGTGTGTAATTCGATATGATTATTCATTGGGACAGGTGAATGCGACGGTAATTCTGACGGTGATTAAAATAATCGGCACCCGTGACCGTGCAACGGCATCGCATTTCTGCCACGGGGCTGATAATAAACGCTTTCATCTGTCGGACAGCGCGCGGAGTTTCGCGTGATTTTGAGCAAAGAGCCGTGAAGCTATCATCGGACAGGGAAACAACATAGTGGTAAGTGTTCATTCTACCATCATTCTACTGACGAGCAAAAGGTATTACGATGCTTCGTTGAAATCTATAATTTTCAACAATTTACGTAACTCGATGTTTCCGGTTTCCTTCGCGCCACCGGACGACATCGGAGTCCTGGGGATTATTCGCGGGATCGCCGAATGGTGGAATAATCGATGCAGGGTGAATTGGAATTGGAATGGTTTGATCGGTAGAAGCATTTTGGAAATGATTGTAAATTGTGGAAGTGCAGAGAGGGACAACGTTTTGTGGTATCATGATTACGTGGATTTTGAATCATCGTAATTTGAGAAGTTACCAGGGTTTGTTTACATGGTAGCTCTCTTGTTTTTCACGATTTTTCGATTAATGTCAAAATATTCGAAAAATTTAATAACTGTTATTGATCGTAGATCGTATCAAATATTTTCAGTGTACAGGATCGTGGCAATGACCGAATCCATCCGGCCGAATTTATCGTCGGATCGAAACGATCTCTGTAATTTTCAAGGGAACAGTTAACAATGGCATGGACGTGGGAAGTGATCTCAGAGGTCAGCGATGCATCAAAGATACTATTAAAAAATTTCTACCTGACAATGTTTCAAAACCTATTCCATAGAATCACCGTAAAACATCCCCATTCTTCTTTAACACTAAGTTTATCGTCCAATTGACGGATTTCTATTATTTAAGAAACACCTTCAAAACTTATGGAGACGTGACAAAGTAGATATTTCATATGTTTATTATAATATACAAATTACTTAACCCCTTGCCGTGCCATTTACTTTGTGACTGCCTCCACAATAATTAAAAATTAAATTACTAAAATAAACATTGATCGGTGATTCTTGACATACCGTATAATTTAATCTAATATTAATATTATAGAAATAATTTTATCGTGTCGCATCTCACTAATATTTTCAATTTAATAGGTTGTGTAGGACTTGAAAATTTCCTTTCCAATTTATCGGATCACGAGTATCACTCGTTATACTACGTCAAGGGGTTAACTGATCATCTACTTTGACGCCTGATCCCTCCATTTCCAAAGTCCTCATTTAACCCCTTACCTTTCAATGGCGTGTGGCACACGTGACGCGGTAAATCTAATAGAAAATTTTTAATTTATCCAAAAACTGTTAACTCAAAAATATCTGTAAGTCAGAAGACGTCGAAATTAGTTCAATCCTATTAATTCTGCGTTAACTTATACCGGTATACAATAAATCAGTGATGAATCATTATTCCAATAATTAATTCTGAATTAATTCGGTCACAAAAGAAATCGTAACGCAAGGGGTTAATACATTGCGGTGTAACAAATTTCACATCAATTAACCAGTTAACTGTGGAATTTAGTTTTATGAATCGCTCGGTGCACACGGAATTAAAATGGAGCAACGACGTGTAATTCGTCGAACACAGGGCAAGTGGTTCTGTTATAAATTTTGCGAAAAGAGGAACACAAAATGTGGGAAAGTTACATTTTTAGTCCATAAGAAATAGACAATTCAGTATTAAAAAGGCTACTGCATTAGAACTTTGGATTGACGTGTCTACACGTCGAACGCAGTTAACTGGTTAATTCATCGTCAAGTAAAAATCTCCACTCAAAATAAACACCAAGACACAATAATTCCAACAATGTCTTTCGACGTATCGATCAACATCCATCCCCTTGCAATTTCCATCCACGATCTCGTTCATCAGGATGATCAGTCGTCGGCAGAAACAAAATGGAAAGTAAGCGGGTAGAGGATAGGTATATGGTAGTCCACGAAAGAGTTAGAGAAAACGCGTTTCTCCTATCGTAATTCGATAAACGAGTGCGTCGATAGTCGTCGGAGGGTTGGAAGCCAGGCATGCAAGCAGGCAGGCAGGCAATTGGCATCGATACTTTCGATAGGTCGACGCGTGCATCGAGTCAGATCCGGTTCGTTTCCCCGAGTGCTCTACGGTGCTACGGTTCGACGGAGGATAAGAGAAAGAGGGAAAGCACAGAAGGAAGAGAACAACCAGAAAAGAGGTAGAGGAAGAAGAGGTAAAACCATGAAGGGGGAGTATAGAAGAGAATCGAAACGAGATAGAACGAACGAGTGAGAACGAGAGGTAGAGAACATTCGCGAGAGACGCAGAACGAGGCGGGGAAGGTTAGCTACTGTAATTAGTGAGAACGTATCGTAATTAGAGAAAATGCCACGTTTAATTGCTAATTGAGTTTCTGGCTGATGCGAGATCTAATTTTAATCACCTAATTACGTGACTACAGGCTGCGGGCTACGGACAGCCACCACCCTCTACCTCCTGCGAATGTGCATGGCTACCGTGCCGCTCTGTGGGCGTATAAGTACTCGTCTAGTCGAATTGTAACGGGTGATACGCTGCCGGTGCTGGTTAAAGAGCGGAACATTTCGTGGAACATGGGCGGAAGCCGCGTCTCGTAACTCTTCTGGAGCGTGAGGGATCCTTTGTACCCGGCTCCTGGCCGTCCTTGACATTTTTGCGTTTCTCGCCCTCCGAGAGGAGGTACAAACGTCACGAGCCCACGGAATTGCCTGTTTTGAGAATGACACAGAAAGTAAAAGACCTCATGATATATTAGCTTCTACGGTTGTTTAGAAAACAACCATATTCATATCTTCCTCACTTCTCTTTGATTCATGCTTTAGTTTCTATCTAATAGGATTTGAAAATTCTTCCCATAAGTGGAAAGTGACTATGATAAATATCACGGACGTTATATTTCTTACTAAAATGGATGACGTTTGTGAACATCAGAAGATTAGATTCTTTCCATCTACCCATCGTAGAAATACACCCTTTGAAGTTTTCAAATTGACTGCCTTAGTGTCACTAGAAGGCGGTTATTCTCAATTCACTCCTGTTTTCTGAGCTACAAAGTGTCTCCAAGAAGGAATAGATATTACGGCAAAACTTCGTTACTTATTCCAACGAATACCCATGGTACTAATCGGAATACACGAGGATTAGGCAGCCCTTTTGTATATCGAGTCACACGGTATACCAGCTCGTAACTTCCAGCCACCTTCGTTCGTACGTGTACGTACATTTGAAGCGAATACAGGGAAATGTGGTTAGAAATTACATGCCTGGCGCTTATGTACAGTGCTCCCAGCGTGGAACAGGGGCTCTTATTAACGCGCGTATTAGCTATGCCGACTCACCCTTCTAATCTATATCCAACCCTGTGCCACGCGATTATTGGTTTCACGCGAGGACGGCTATCTACATTATGCCTACAGGGTGACGCTAATTTTGGAAATGCGCGTGTTTCTAATCTGTGGATCCGAGCTGCGTTTATAAATGGGCTCCTCCGATCTCGACTGTGCTCGGCTTATCAGCGAAGCAATCAATGGATACGATCGATGAACAAACGGGTGCTTCTGATGCTCGTTGACGATTTCATCGAATTTACGGAAAGATTAACACCGGTATTACGTGATGCGATGCCGTAGGAATTATGTCACGCTGTAACGTGGAACTGGTGGTGGATGATTGTGTTATTTTCATTCATTTGCGTAAGATAATGACAGTCAATGACGCAAATGTTTTGGATATTTTGGTGGGGAGGATACTGAATTTGGGAAAGAGTAAGCTGAGATGATGAAAAGTTTGGAAGATTGTTGGAAAATGTTGGGTTGGTAAAAGTAAATTATTTAACACTAGAGCTACCGGCGTTAAATCTATCATATTTCAATATATTAAATAAGTATTTTGAAAAAGGAGGAATCGAGTGGCGGAAAGGATGGTCAATTCGGTGATTTGTGTCTCTTGTGATGGACGTAGAATTTTTGTTCTATGACTGTTCTATGAACTTGAAGAATTTTTGGAAAAAATTGTGTACCAGTCATTTTGACTGGTTTGGTAGTTCTAGTGTTAACACTAGATTTACCAATGATTTATGTAATATATTTTGAAGTGTTAAATAAATGCGATAGGAGGAAAGAATTGAAGGAGACAAAGAACCTGGTCCATTTAATTGGTTGCTGTATATACGATAGGTGTAGAAGAAAGGAAATAGATTTGAAAATTTTGAGGAGTAGTTATGAAAAATTCAGAGTAAGACATTTTAACCACCTTGGTAGACCTAGTGTTAAATAATGAATTTTAAAAGATGTATCTAGGAGAACGAAGTCAACTTCAGTATCTGGGGATGATTTAACAAGTAATAATAATGGTTTTCTGAAATTTAGAAAAGTAAGAGACAAATTTCAGGCAATAATTTATATTTCTAAGAACTATTTAATCAATCAATTCATAATTTAGATATGAACATATAAGAACGACAACGATTGAGGGATCTGAAGTGAAGTGCGTTCACGAATAATAGCGATAAGGATTTTACTAAATTTAGAAGAATAAAGAGACAAATTTCAAGCAAAAGTAATATTTTTAAACACCACTCAACCAATTAATTCATATTTTAAAAAATGAACATAGGAGTTTGAAGGGATTGGGGTGAGTTTCTTCAATGACCTGCCGTGATCAGATCTTCACTAAATTTAGAAAGAGTAAGAGACAAATTTAAAGTAAAAATTACATTCAGAAAACCTATTTAACCAATCAATTCATAATTTAAAAGATGACGTAGGAGTTTGAAGCAGATAGGGTGAGTTTCTTCAATGAGATACAAAAATAAGAATTTTATCAAATTTAGAGTGAATAAGAGACAAATTTAGTGCAAAAATGATATTTATAAAGAAAAAATTTAACAATTTTATTCATATTTTAAAAGATTAACAAGGGAGAGTAACTTGACTCGAGAAAGTGCGTTGCGTTGGAAAATGTCAACGTTGATGACTCGCAAATCAATGGCCTTCCGAGGTAATTAACTTACTTCCAGAGTATTATCATCCGCGGTAAACACCGAAATTTTTGTTTACCTTAAAAGCATCCACTTTCCCGCAAACGTTGCCGGTAACGATATTGAAAAATTACGTTAGAGCCGATGAAAGGGAGCGCAGGACACCAGCCGTTCGCCGTAGTCTCTGTTCCCTCCTCATCGTTTCATTTACAATAAAAATAACGTCATTATCTGAATGGTGCGCACAAACGAACCTAAAACCCTCCAAGATTTAATACTGGCTAATTAAATTTCGTACGACGAATTGTGTTATTGGACGTTACAGGGAGTAACGAAAAAGGGACGACCCCCAAATTCGTTCAATTTTACATGAAAAATATAGTATAAAACTCCATTAAATGCAACCCGTCCATCTCTTACATAATCTATTATTTTCATCTATCGTACATTAAGCTTTGTCCATTCTGAATTTTTAAGCATAACGAGTCAAATTGCAAAATAGTACTTTAGAAGAGTACTGTATATCTTTAATATCGTATCTTTCGAGTGTCACTGATATAATAATTTTGTATACAATTTCAAGGGACCTATAGTTTTAAGTAATCTGCCATCAATGGGAGTCAAACCGTCCAGGCTATGGTGCACAGAGGAAAAATTTTTCAGAAGTGACGAAAATTCGTATTTGGGCCTACTAATAGATAGTTCCAACCTTAAATTCAATCTCTCGCTCATTCAACTTTGTCTATTTAGAATATTTAAGTATTACAAGTCAAATTGCAAAATAGTACTTTAGAATATCTGTAATTCTTCTCGTATCTTTCGGGTTTCACTGACATAATAATTTTGTCTACAATTTCAAGGGACCTACAGTTTTAAGTAATCTGCCATCAATGGGAGTCAAACCGTCCAAGCTATGGTGCACAGAGGAAAAATTTTTCAGAAGTGACGAAAATTCGTATTTGGACCTACTAATAGATAGTTCCAACCTCGAATTCAATCTTTCGCTCATTAAACTTGGTCTTTTTAGAATCTTCAAGTATTACAAGTCAAATTGCAAAATAGTACTTCATAAGAATACTGTATATCCTTAATTCTTCTCGTATCATTCGGGTTTCACTGATACAATAATTTTGTCTAAGCCCTAGAATTTCAAGGGATCTAAAGTTTTACGTGATCTATCATCAATTGGAGTCAAAGGAGCCCAGCCTATCGTGCACGGAGGAAAAAGCTTTTAGAAGTAACGAAAATCCGTATTTGGACCTACTAGTAGATAGTTCCAACCTCGAATTCAATCTTTCGCTCATTAAACTTTGTCTATTTAGAATCTTTAAGTATTACAAGTCAAATTGTAAAATAGTACTTTAGAAGAATACTGTATATCCTTAATTCTTCTCGTATCTTTCGGGTTTCACTGATATAATAATTTTGTCTAAGCCCTAGAATTTCAAGGGACCTACAGTTTTAAGTGATCTACCATCAATGGGAATCACACCGCCCTATGGTGTACAGAGGAAACTTTTTTTAGAAGTGACGAAGAACCGTATTTCGGTCTACTAACAGAAGTTCCCCACCTCAAATTGAATCTTTCCTTTTCACTTTTTATTTTATTCAACTTTTCGAATTTAATAATTTAACAGCAACTATTATTCCATCTGCGGTGTATATTTTTCTACAAATTCGATGCCTAATGCTTACAATTATTTTCATATCAGTCCTAAGTTACCTTTTACGACATTCAGCAAACAAGAAGTAGTCAAGAGGAATGAAGAGCTTCGTGTATGGAAAAATGAAACAATGAAAGAGGAACGATTCAAACACACCTTCTCGGGAGTCATCGAACAGAACGTGATTCAATGACTGGTCTACATGCATCAAAGGCAAACCGCGAAGAAACGAATCGTATAAAGTGGCATGCTTTAGACGATTACTAATTTAAGCTTAACTCGCGCTACTCGACTCCTTCCACCGAAGTCGCTTTTTAATGCCGGTCAAGCCACCAAGAGTCGGTGCGGTTCACAAAGCACAGACAAGTGAGCTTGCCGGAAACAAGGGTCAGTAATTAAAAATGTCATAGTAACGAGAGCCAGCCTAAGAACTCTGCTCCCGTCGGTGCTCGAGTGGTTATTCGGTCATCGTGCTGCACCCTTCCGTCATTTTTACGATCGCTAAAAAACGAGATTGCACGGAAATCAAGTGGTTTTCATGCAAGTAGATCAAACAATGATATAATCGAAAATTTAGCTCTTGCATAAGATTTTTTTAAATGAAACTGTACCAATTGATGAGAATTTCTTGTATTATAGAGAAAAAAACCTGGACAGTTATATATTGTCTGTATGTAATTAAAGGTTATCAATTAGTGAGCTAGAATTAAAATCTCTTTCATTTATGATAGACCCTATTTAAATTATTATTTAATATATCGCAGTTTTGATGATTTTGTGAATCACACTTAACACTAAAACCATTGACGTTATATCTACTAAAATTTAAATATACTGAACAAGTACTCCAGGGAAAAAGTCAAAACATTAAAAAGATGATTGATTAACTAATTTAGATTTTATAAAATAAAAGTGGTATATCTACTTCATGGCTCCTCTATCAATTTAGACACTTTTTACAAAGAAATTGGAACCGGTCATTTTGACCGTGTCGTTTCAAACTAAATTAAATTATTAATGTTCCTAATAATACTTAACACTAAAACTACCAAAGCGGTCCGCAATATTTTTTAAATAGTCCTTAAATTGAAAGGCAAGCCATGCGGTAAATATTCCACTTCTACCTTATAAAACCTAAATTACCTAATTAATCATCTCTCCAACCTCTTGCCCAACGTTAAAACGGTAGCTCCTAAACAAAATCATCATACAGCTTAAACCCGAAAGATACAAAAGACGAAGAAACTTTCAACCCCAGATACACGATATCCTACTGAAACTTCCCTTTAACCAACTGCACCGTTGAAAATAGCTCTTGACGAATTTCAGCAAAAGGGCCAACGCGAGATCCGGGCTGGTTATCTGCGCGATCTCGTTGCACATAGAGAAAAAAAAGGAAAAGTAGTCTTCTCTGTCCATTAGACATACGCGCTTTACTTCTCCGACTCTCTTTCTCTGCCCGAGTCAGTCTCACCCTCTCTCAGTAGCATTACTTTTTTTCTCCCTTCTTTTCTCCTTTCTCTCTCTCTCTTTCTTCCGTTCACATCTTCTCCCTCGTTCTCTTCGTCTCGTTCTCTCAAAGTGAATGTAAAAACAAAAAAGTGGGACGCCTTATTGTGCGCCGGTGAGACTGCGACTCAAAGGCTTAGAGCTTTGTACGTAGCTATGCCTATGTGCAGGCACAGCAGGAAGGGGGTGCAAAAGGGGCGGCGGTAACTACCCCGTGTATGGGCCGGCGTGTACGTGCACCCTCGTCAAAGAAGTGGGGGAGAAAAATACACCTAGCTACCTCGTTCATTTTTATCCCCTAAAGCAATTTCAGCATTGTTTTAAAATAGTACTTAGCAGGGTCATTGTATTATGCATGCGCCCTCGGTCTAGTGGACTGCACCAGTGTGTGAGAACACTTGATTCCTCGCGCACGTGAGCCTCGCCCCATTGTTAACTCAGGAGGAGCAGGCGGCGGAGGAGGAGGAAGAGGAGCCTGGACGAGGGAACGGCAGAGAGGGTAACAGAAGGGATTTTCTCGGCCAAGATTTTTTAACGGTGCTTACCTCGACCATGAAATGCATTTGATGTAAGAGTATCGATTGATCGATCAGGCTATCGGGCTATTTTCTACTAAGGGTTGCTGATATACTGACAATATTGAGGATTAATCGTTGATCCTTGGGGGTTTCTTGATATCTGTCTGATTGTATTTTAAACCCCTTAGTCTACAACTAATGTGACACCCGGGGGGTGGAAAATAGAATAGGAAATTTTGAGGTTGTTCAACAATTATTAAACTCTTGCCTTAGGATTTCTTTTGTGATCGAACGCACTATAACTTGGAATTAATTGTTGGAATAATAATCTATTACTGATTTCTGACCAGTATAAGTTACCGCAATATTAATAGTGTGGAACTAATTTAAACGTGTCGTGACCTATTGATATTTTCAATTTTATAGTTTTTGGAAAACCTTGAAATTTCATGTTCTATTTACCGCGTCACGTGTACCATGTATTTTTAAGACAAGGGGCTAAATTGAAAATACTAGGCGGTTACGAAGCGGTTTCATTATTTCTATACTATTAACCAGTTAACTGCAGAATTTAATTTTATGAATCCTTCGCAGGATTCGGAATTAAAATCGAGTAATGACGTGTATATTCATCGAACACGGGGCAACTGTTTCTGTCATACATTTTATGAAAAGAGGAAAGCAAAATGTGGAAAAATTACATCTTTAATCCATAAGAAATTGACAATTCAATATCAAAAGGCTACCACAATAGAACTTTGGATTGACGTGTATAGATGTGGAATATAGCTAAGTCGTTAATATTAAGTTCACTTATACGAAATAACAGAAGTCAGTGAGGATCTTTTGATTTCAGGATTTAATTTTGAGTCGCAGCACGGCCAGACAGAAATGAAATCGTAGACCAGAGGGTTAACAATGGATGTGCAGATGTTACATATGTTGTAGTTAAACATATTAAGTAATACTTTGAGAAAAGAGGAATCGATAAATTGTGATTTGCATATTATAGGATACTTTATGAATTTTAGATACGGGTTGCGTAGATCTACTGTTAAATAATGATTCACAATGTTCATAGGAGAGAAGATTTGAAATGTATGGGTCGGCCACTTCAAGAATTTAGGTCTTATATGAATAGTGAATTTAAAATGACCAAATATGGCTATCTTGCCAAATATAATTTTACCTTTAACCTCATCCAGCATTAACTTCGCGATAAAAGGAAATATTCATAAAATATTACTATCAATTTCTCCCTCTCTGTCTCTTAATATCGAATCGAGGCCAGCTTTGCAAACTCGCCCTACTTAAGAAACAGGCAAATTGGAAAATCTCAAGAAAAAATAAAATACTACCTTCGTCTTTTAATATAACATCATCAAAACGAAACATGAATTTGGCACGGAACAGAAGTCACGTGAGACCCGAGTTCATCTTGGAAGGGGTTCGTTTCACGGATAACGATTACATTCCTGATTTTGAGACGTACCTTCTGGCAGTGCCGCAACCGTGTTCGGTTAAGTATGAACTCGAGTGCGATTACTATTGTTTCGGGCCTGGCAGTCGAGCGTCTCGACTGCCTACCGGGTAAAGCAATATTGCATTCGAAAGAGAGTGCACACTCGCCAAGTGTGACGCCCGCGGTAAGGTTCTAAGAGCACTTCGGCAAGATAAAGGCTTGCATATACTTACTGAGTACATATACTCGTCCAGATTCTTCTACATTCGGCCGGGTGAAATTTTGTCCAGCGCTTAATAAGATTCTCTAAGGACCTACGTTCATACCTGCTACATTTACCCAATTTACATCTACATTTAAGCCTAATTTTACATCGCACTTATTACCAAATCCATTACTTCATAGAACTTTATTTTTCCTACAATAATACCTAATAAAGATTTTAATATCAGTCCCCAAAGAGAGTTTAATATTTGAACAATATTTTGCTCTTGATATAGGAAGATTATCGTTAAAGTTATAGATAGAATTGTAGATAGAATATGATGTTTATATGGTAAAAAATGTTGAAAATAGTTTAACGAGACAATGAGGGAATGTAAGAAGCCAAGAGAGATTCGCGGGGACAGTGACAATTGCAAAACTACAACGTTAAGTGCATGGCCGTGGGCCGCGTGGCCAAAGGCGGTGGAACGGCCCTCTCGTATTCATTGTTCACAGTCAGCGTCCTCCTATCCCTTGACTTCGTTGTCGACCACCCCACAGCAGATCCCTCGGCAACCAGCCATGCTTCTCGCTCTCGTCTCATCTTGTGCCAGCCTAGTGACTTCACGAGGGTCTCATTTTCATTAAGAATTAAAGTTGAAGTCCACGGGAAAAAAGTTTCCATTCGCCTTTTTCATGCAAATGAGATCGCGCTATCTCGCGCCACGAAACTATCTCGATTCCGAGTAATGCAAAACCCGCAGAGATCCGCCAACGACCGTGAAGATAAAAAACTTTCTGCCGGGTTCACCCCGAAATCATTAGCGAATCACCGCTCGCGAGGAGTCGTCTAATTTCGGGGATTAACCGAGAAAATTAATTAGTTCCCGCGCACTCCTCTGCCACATCCGAGGAACTTTGAAATTGCTGTTGCTAAGATATCGGGGACAATCGATCTCTGACTCTCTGCTGGCATATTCTACCATTTCAAAGACGGTCAGGTGTGTGATGATTCAAAGACGTCGTCGGGTGTTATACAGTAAAACCTGTTTTTGTGCGGTGGATAGGGACCGCATAAAAGAAACCGCACAAAAAAAGAAATATTCAGAAATTTCACAAACACTTTTAACAAATAATTTTTTACAACATATTAGAAAAAATTTTTTTTATGCGGTGGATAGGGACCGCATAAAAAAAGTCGTACTTGGAAAATATGTCAAAGATTTATGAAACACTGAGAACGTACTTTCAAACAAAAGTAATAATTAAATTATACATGGAAACGTTGAACAAAAAAATTAATTTCTCATTTTACACATGGAGAAATTTTCAAAATGCACATAATTTACTGCTGCTCGTCGTAGTCCAAAACGCGCATCTTCTTGTGATGCGTATTCTGCTGATATCAAATGAACATAGCTTCTGGAGCCGACCAGCGCTTTGTAGTGTACATGTGCACACTGATAGAAAACTTTGCAACAGTGTATAATGCCAACATCGATGGAATTCATATATCGCACAAAATAAATCGCACAAAACAAATCGCACAAACATAAAATCGCATAAAAAAGGACCGCACAAAAACAGGTTTTACTGTTCTTGGGAGTTTATATTTGGTTGTTCGGAAAGTAATTTCGTTTTCTTCGGTGAGAATGAAAGACGACTTTCTTGTGTGTCCATAAATATGTTATTGAATTATATATTCTCCATTTTGTTCTAATACCTTTTGTCATCTTTCTGGCAGTAGTATGATTCGACATTCATAAAAGTTTTGATCTTTGCTGGCAAAAAAATCAAAGCCATTTTTGATATCCTCATTCGAAGTAAAGGTTTTGCCGTTCAAAAAATTTTGCAAACCAGTTTTGGCATTAGCGTTCTGTTAATGCGTCTGCTCCATACACATCGAAGAATTTTTTCTTGCTTGAACAGCATTTTTACCTTTTCGATAGTAAAAAACTAAAATATGGCGAAAATGGTGCTTTCGACTTTTCATCTTTGATAGGACACCAAACAAATACTATTGTATAGAATCAAACAAATTTTTTCACAAACAAGCATTACTATATCAACTGTCAAAGTATATAACAGCAATGCCAATTAAGTGTGAAGTAAGTTGTGAAAAAATAAAAGTATGTCCTCTGTTGAGAAAAAACGAAATTACTTTCCGAACAACCTAATAGTTGGAAAATAACGATAGAAAAGTTCAGCTTGGACGTTGTGTGTGACAAGTTAATTTTTACGTAGTATGACATTTTTTATTTCATATCTATTCCTAGTTTTTGTCTTTTATTGAATGTTTGTTTTTTTCTGTAGTATTATGATACATTCTATGTCTTTTAAATGCAAACCTTGTGTCAAAGGGTTTTTATTCGCGTAAGATTGTGAATAAATAACTAAATAAATAAGTCTTTTTAGAGATTTGTTTGAGTCTTAAGGGAAACTTTTATTTTAGAAGTGAGTTAATCTTGGAATTAAAATTTTTGAACGATATACAGAGCAGGGTAGGATAACTTGTACAAGTGGGAACAAGATGATTCCTTATGAAAAAATAAGGTCAAAATGTGGAATAAAATTGATTAATGGAAAGCTCGGCTTTCGAGAAACTTGTATTTAAATTCTGTGCTTCTTAACAGAGAATTTAGCTGTATCATAGCAGTTGTAGAAAATTATCTAGTTAAATAACGTATACAAAATTCATGTTTTCGAGTTCAATTTTATCGAAGACTAAGTTGCCAAATTAAAAAGTTCTATTCTGTATTTGTTTTTCTGTTTTTGTCATAAGGAATCACTTCGTGTCGATTCCACAAGTTATTTCGCCCTAATTTGAAATATCTCAATGTATCTTCTCAAGATATCTTCAGTTAAAACTTCTTTGGATGTCGTGCAGGGTATGAATTTGAAATTAAAGCATGAAGTAACACACATCATGTCAGTCTACTTTGAAATATTTGAATGCAAGATAAGTTGATTGTATTACTACTTGTAATAGCCGATTAGTAGGCTGTAAGGCTATGAAATTCAACATTTGAAGAACCAATTAATCGGCCAGCTATCGATGAAGTGTTAACGTACGATGTTGATTTAATTGATTGAAAAATTCTTAGACTAATCAGGAAAAATATGGATGTACTTTAAAAGAAAGATTTATTTACCTATATTGTTATTTGACTCGATTTAAAATTTGCCGCTTCATCAGGACGAAGCCGGTGCTCGAAATTAATCGTAAAAATTAATTAACACACTCGAAGCGAAACGCGATATCGATATTCGTACGGTAAGGAAACAATCGGGCAGAAATCAAGTTTGCCTAGCGAGCGCGTAACACGGTGCGTTTCTCACTTGAGCGTCGTCTGAAACGTCGATAGCTGCGATAATTAAGCGACTGCTCTAATGAATCCCTATTCGCATGACTAATTTGTGCGATAAACTGGCTAAATAATAATCTACCATATTTCTCCCCGGGGAAAAGCGCGGTCGATCGGATGCACCGCGTTGTGATATATATCGGGGCGGCATATTGTTGAAGGGTTTCCGTACGAGCCAATGTAATTTGACAGGTCAACATATCCGATAATGCGTTTCGAATTAATTTCTTTTTAATCCATTATACTCGTAACGAGCTTCGTCTAGCTCTATTATACGTAATAGAGATTTCTTTCGTATCTCCTCTCAGCTAGGACCAAAATGATCGTTAGTGTCCATCGCATGGAAGTAAATTGAAGCTTTAAAAAAAGTCTCATTAGCGTTTTATACTCTGGGAATATCGTACAAGTATTTTTAAACTTTGCCGACTTTTTCAAAGTATTAATACACCTCAACAAGGACAGAATGAAATATAATCCTGAACATAAAGTAACCATGAAATATTATTTTCAAGAAATTATTCTAAATCCGTCCCTCGGTTCTAAATCAATGTTAATTACAAAAAATTACTAATCTTTGCAATTTCTTAGAGAATATTAATAAATCTAAACAAGTACAGAAGCTGAAAGAGTCCTTAAAATGAGGTAACCACTGAGTATTGCTTTCAAGAAATTGTTCTAAATCTGTTTCTCGATTCTAAATCAATGTTAATAACAAAAATGTACTAATCTTTGCGGATTCTTACAGAATATTAATACATCTAAACAGACACAGAATCTAAAAGAATCTTAAACATAATATACCATGAAATATTGTTTGCAAGAAATTATTCTAAATCCATTGCTCGGTTTTAAATCAATGTTAATTACAAAAAATTTCTAATCTTTGCAGTTTCTTATAGAATATTAATACATCTAAACAAGTACACAAGCTGAAAGAGTCCTTAAAATGAGGTAACCACTGGATATTGCTTTCAAGAAATTGTTCTAAATCCATCCCTCATTCTAAATCAATGTTAATTGCAAAAAATTACTAATCTTTGCAGTTTCTTATAGAATATTAATACATGTAAACAAGTACACAAGCTGAAAGAGTCCTTAAAATGAGGTAACCACTGGATATTGCTTTCAAGAAATTGTTCTAAATCTATCCCACGATTCTAAGTCAATTTTAATTACAAAAATTCTCTAAACTTTGCGGGTTCTTGCAATGAATCTAAACAAGTAGAGAATGTAGAAATGTAAAAAGTAAAAAAGAACCCTTAAAATTAAGTAACTATTAAATATTGTTTCCAAGAAATTATTTTAAATCCATCTCACGATTCTAAATCAATTTTAATTACAAAAATTCTCTAAACTTTGCGGATTCTTACAGAATATTAAAGAATCTAAACAAATACAGAATCAAAATGAATTCTGAACACAAAGTATTTAACCACAAAATACTGCTTTCAAGAAATTATTCTAAATCCACCCCACAATTCTATATCAAAATAAGTTACAAAAAGCTAATCCTTGCAGATTCTTACGGAATATCAATAAGTCAAAATAACTACAAAATTTAAAGAAATCCTTCACATGAAGTAACCACAAAATATGAATAATTCTAAATCAATCGAAGAATTTATTAAACTTCTCCCCTTCTTAATAACACTTGTCCAAAACAAATACAGAATGTCAAAAAATTCTAAATATAAAACACCCAAAAACCACTGCTTTGTCGAGTTGACACCACCCTTCCTCCTATTTGAAGACACTGTTAAGTACACCCTAAAGCGTTAAACCCCCATAAGATGTTCAAGCGAACCACAATAACCTTCCCAACCTCCCTGCAGCCCCTAAACAATCAAGTACCATGGAATGACTTGATACTTTCCAACGCAGATATTTCTCCGCGTGCGATTTTCGCCGGACGGAACGACCTCATTCATCCGCTCCATTAACCTTGAGTGCGAGCATATTTTTCGGTGAATTCCGAAAACGCTCGATGCGCACACTCCTGCCATTCGAAATGAGAGACCGTGGGCTATCGAGGTGGCGCATTTTGTTAATTGAAATCGTTTCATCGATCACGCACAACGTATAGGCCCTTAAAGGGGTGGAAAATGGAACAGTGGAGGGGAATTGGGACTGAGTGACTAGATTGCGAACAGAGGGAACACACTGAGGAGGGCAGAGGAGGTTTGAGGGCTTTAAGCCAGTGACAAATGCTCCGGCGTCACGAATCGTTTTCCTAGGCGTTGTATAAATTAATAATTACCCCGTGTCGCCATTACGGGGATTAATGCCGCCGATATTATGCCGGGTGTTTTACCGATAATTCATCGGCTACATTGATACACCTCGATCAGAAAAATCGAGTGATTCGCGGCAGGGTAAATTTTGTCCCGCGGAATGATTTTCAATGATAGTGAAAGGGTAGTTTCTTTAGGAATGTTTGACAGGATGGGGAGAATTTAAATGACGAAGATGAACAAAGTTTCTATTAGCGTAGGTGAAATACGCGACTCTCGGCGCTCTCGTTGATTATTTAATATTCACTCGGCGAGAGGTGCCAATAAAATAACGATCTCCCATCAGGGTGTCACGAGAGATGAGATAAATATGGGTATTTGAGCGCAGCAGATAATGCAAACAAACCCACGGTGAGTTATGCTTCCCGCTCTATATACGGTTTGTCCGCAATTGCGATACGCTCCGCGTTAAATTTGCTTTGAATTACCGCCGATAGTGCGGCGCGACCTGGATTATTATTAGTCCGTGATTCCCGTACGGTCCATTACGGTGATCTTTCATCTCTTGACATTTTGTCGTCTTCCGATTTGCAATAAGGACGAAGAAAAATAATAAAATACTCCTCGATGTACTTAGAACTCGTTAAAAATGCTTTTTTTTCCACTCGAAAACATCGTTAACATTCGAAACATTCGAGTGACTTTCTCTCCGGCATGTATAATTTAATCCACTGTAATTTCTACAACGAACGTCTTCTTTTTTTCAAAAACAAATCAAGCAAATTTACCATTCTCAATTATCATTATTTCCTACAAGTGTACTTTAATTCCTAGTAATTTGTACGACGAACGTTTCCACAATTTTCTAAATACCAAGGAATGATCATACGCCAACTTAAATTGCCATTATCAATCCTGAGTCAGTGTTTACCTTGACTCCAATGAAATCCAATAAATTCATCAGCTAGCCGGTGGTGTGACAAACAGTACCGAGACACGATGTCTTAGCAGTGGGGAAAAGGATAATCTTACGATCCACGACGTCAAGTGATTACAGCTATTTTGTGCCACTTGTACTTATTAGGGGTGATACGCCGGTCCAGGCGGCCATTATGAGTGCCATCTGAATCTCGGCCTCTTGAATGCCTCCATTTACCATTAAGCACATTACTATTATCCTATCACGCGCTTGCTCGGCCAAAGGGACTTCTTTGGTTTGCCTGTGATGCACGAAGCCATTTGTACAAAGTGGCCGTTCATTACTAAATTATGCCGGTTTTATAGCATTACATTAAACCCCGGCCACGTCGGTTCCAGTGGTGACCTTCGAAAAAAAGAATCTCGTGAAAGATGGGGATGAGACATTGGTAACATTCGTTTCTTTACTTTTCTTTGTTCTATTATTGTCACATTTCTTGTTACCACTACAAGATTCTACCGAGATCGTATTACTCCTATAGAAGGAGGTATCAAAAGATGTTTGTTTCGTTCATGATCCTCACCACGGCAGACTAATAACTGCAACACTGTTATACCTACTCTCGTGTCCGTAATGCGCATGTAATTAATGATAATAATGTGGCTCGACGTTACGATACGTGGTAGGGGCCTGCTTTTTGTCCACGACTTGGGGCACACACTCTGTAATGAACCGGCGAAGATGTCGGAACCAGTTCTGTATCTCCTTTCGGTTGCAACACCGTCGGACGCAACGACGTGCCTGTTACGATACTGACGCGAACGTTTACCTGCAGTTTAGGGCTATAATGAATACCATTATCGTTCGTTTCTTATGCCGTGGTATATTTATACGCGCGAGTTCAGATTACTCCTCGAATTACCGGACGGTACGTTCCCAGCGGGATGAGACTTCCTTTTTTTGAGGGGGGATTTTTAATTACGGCCTTTCTTAATTCGATAATCCGTTTAGAGGACTGTGAACCCGGCCTTTTTCGAGGACGTTGAGTATTACGGTCGTTGGATCGACGTGTTAAGAGAGTCTTGAGGATAAACGTGGAATAATTATATGCTTCGAAAAGGACAGTATTTTGTTACTTTCCGTGAGGTCTCTTAATTCGTTTAATTTAAAGTTAAAATTAGTGTCTGGGTAGTAGTGGTCGACCGATAATTTTACTATTGGGAAGAATACTTATTTGATAGTAGTATTTACGTGAGATTTAAAAAATTCTTTTGCAATTTCTATAGTTTGCGAGTTGCAATTGCTGTGACTATTTTATGTGGAATGTAGAGTTATACGAGGGTTGAAATATTTTGATTATTAATCCCTTGTCTTACAATGACGTGTGGCACACGTGACGCGGTAAATAGAATAGAAAATTTGTAAGTTTTCCAAAAATTTTTATTACTTGTAATTTTATTATGTATTTAACTATATTTGTAAATTTCCAAAAACTGTTAGATTGAAAATATCAGTTGGTGAAAAGACGTTGAAATTAGTTCTATGCAGTTACCGGTGTATTGGAAATCAGTGACAGATTGTTATTCTAATAATTAATCCTGAGTTATTGCGCGGTAGGCCACAAAAGAAATCGTAAGACAAGGGGTTAAATTACTACAAATTTGTTGTAATTTTATTATGTATTTAACTATATTATTTGTAAATTTCCAAAAACTGTTAGATTGGAAATATCAGTAGGTAAAAAAACGTTGAAATTAGTTCTATGCAGTAACTGGTATACGGGAAATCAGTGACAGATTGTTATTCCAATGATTAATTCTGAATTATTGCGTGGTAGGTCACAAAAGAAATTGTAAAGCAAGGGGTTAATATATGACAAATTTGTTAGAGGTATAAAGATTAAGTTTTTATTGCTGATTTTATTTTCTTTCTCTTATATCTTTCGACTTGAACAGCTGTAAATAATTTCGCATAGAACCTACAATTTTATGTGTTCCGAACCACAGTGGCAATGATACATTAATAAATATTTTTAACAAATTGTCCAGAGGTAAAAAGAAACTCAAACTCGGGTTTACCCTTTGCAAGTTCAAGACTTAATCTCCTTACTCGTCATAACCCCAGAAGAAACCCTCTTAACCCGACGCCCTCCGATTTCTTTTCCAACTAAATGTGCAATAACTTAGTATTAATTGCTGAAATAAAAACCGCTTAAAGCAATACCACTAGAAATAATTTGATCGTCTCGTGATCGACTACCATTTTCAATTTAATAATTTTTAGAAAACCTTCAAATATTTTCTTCCCTTCCCCGCCTCACGAGTGTCACACGTCATTATAGGTCAAAAGGTTAAAGAACATTTCCATAAATCTTTACCAAAACATCCCCACTCTTTTATTCTTTCAAAGAATTCTACCCTTCTACCTTAATTTCTCCGATTATACACCCCATAACCCCCTACGTTTCTCATCGAGATGTTTTACTTACAAACCACGTGTCGTTAATTCGTTAACAAACAGTTCCAGCATAACTTTTATTTGCAAGATCGACCAGCAGCCTGATTGCAATCAGGCAAAACGTGCCGGCGAAATCCGCGTATCCGTGCTTTCATACGGAGACCCAGTTCGCGGCTGGTATTCACGTTTGGTCTTTTTTTTTTATTTCGTCCCTTTTTCTACGCTTTATATCGCGTAATACATACTTTATGTAGCGGTATTAAGGCACAGAGAGGGGGTTGACTTCTCGTGCACGTACGTGCCCGGGGTGTGTTTGTATACGGGCTGTCCAACGAAGATAACCGAAGCGGCCTAGCTACCCTGTCGCACCCTGCGCGACCGCAGTGTCTGGGGCTAGAGGGTGATCCGGCGGCTTTTAATAATATTTCCGAATTTTTTTTTCTCTCTTCGTCGCTCCACGACTCATAGGCGATTCCCTGTGTGACATTTTTTTCCCCGCCGGTGCCGCTAATCCCAAAGTATTGCGCTCTTTTTGAAAGCGATTTGTGAAATATAAATAAACGGTAGCGCACGCGAAATGACTTTTGCTTCCGTCATACATTCGATCTGGCATTTTTGATTCGTTGGAGGTAGTTATTTTGTTCCTTTTTCCCTTTTTTGTTTCTTTGTTTTTATATTCCTAGAATATGTCTTTAACTTCGTGTACAGCGGGGGGGGTGAAATTTGCACGAAATCTAGTATTATATGCTTAACTGTGTTGGATGGAGGAAGGGAAGGGTGGAAATGAAATGTCAAAAAAAGTAATATAACGAACGTTATCGATGCGATATCGGGGACAGATAGTTTTTCATTCTTTAGAGGAGGAATTGACGAGGCATGTTTTATTCGGCGGTGCTTTTTTTCGGACATCCACACCCCCTTCTATCCTATCCTTCTTTTTTTTCAGCCGACTACTGTCGTAATTATTTTGCTTAGCAACGATACACGCGAGGCTGTAAATAAAATATGAAGCGGATGCTGCAAAGCGTTATTGGTGCTTTCGTCGAAAAAAACTCGCCTCTCTCATCATTTTTTTTTTTCATTTTCCACGAGGAATCCGTGACACGCATTTAATGCACGCATCTTCCGCCAATCGATTCTTTTAATTTTTTAACTTCGGCTAAAAGTCCACGATAAAATTCTGTAAATAACGTACGATGTTATTCCACGGTAGAACGGTAGAATTATTCCAAACCTGTACTTTAACGAAGAATTAAGGAGAGTACGATTTTTCAGCCGTTGTTACACCGTGAACGTTACCATTCCGTACCCTCGCAATTTCATTAACATTCGTTGTAATACAAGGGACGAGATTTCATAAGCGATGCCTTGATCGATGCAAAAATTGTTAGAGTCCTCCTGTACCCAGCCACATTGTCCTCGGTGCGATTCACAGTGCACGGTACCGTCGAGGAATAATTCAATAATACGAGAACATTTTTATTCCACACTCGGATTTAATAAACCGGCAAAATAGATTTTATTATTTGCAATCACCATTGTGGTTCCCTCTCGTTAGCTAGTTTTAATCTCGAGTGCCGCAAATTCTCGCGCTCAGGATGCTCGGTAACGACATTAAAATGGCACTTCGTACTTACAACGGAGCTACGTTTATTCCCGATTTTCCCTCGAGGCACGTTTGCCTTTAATCGATACCACATTCCGTTCTGGAGGACACGAGGAAAGTGCGACCAGGTACACATACTTGTCTCAGGTTTTAACGTTGCGAAAAGTGCCACACCGTCAACGGGACCTCTTCGAATATTTTTAGAGGATCGCTGATTTGCCTGAAACAAAAAGGAAGTGTTGCATGGTTACATTATTGTATATTTACAATTATTTGAAATATAATGAAGCTTAAGGTATATAGCAATAATAGGCCTATTTTTGTCTGTCTTGTACAATTTTTTAGTGGGAGGAAATTCAAAGAATTTAGAAAGAAATTAATGTTAAAGAATTGGACTCAACTAATTTCGTTAGAAAGTAAAAACGCTCACAATGAAATGTATTAACCCATTAAGGCCCAAAATTGCGTTAATGCAACACTTCACTTCTAATTTTTTTTCAGGGAATCGCATTAATTTCATTTATATTGTAACTTATGTCATGGTAAAAGAACATACCAAAGGCTTAATTTCTGCACTTTTGTTCTCTAATTGTTCATCACCTTAAGTCCTACAATTTTTGAAACTTTGGGGAAAAAATAAAATAAATTATAACATTTATATCTACTTTTATGTAATCTTATAACAAATAATTGATCGCATTTAAAATATTTCTGTTATTTCAATGCTTGGTCCTTAATGCGTTAACACTAGAACTACCAAGCAAGTCAAAATTTGGTTCCCAATTTGTTCTCTAAGTTTATAGGACAGTCATAGTGCACGTATTCTACGTTGATCTTATAGAACACAGGTTACCAAATCGATCATCTTCTCCATCTTTTCATTTTTTTTTCCAAATTAGTTATTTAACATATTGAAATCTATATATATAAAGCTCAAATACCACTGACTGACTGACTCACTCACTCATCACGAAATCTCAAAAACCACAGAACGGATTGCAATGAAATTTGGAATATATCTTCCCCTTAGGTCTTAGTTGCTCACTAAGAAAGGGTTTTGAAAAATTCGAAATTTTAGGCGGGATTTGGGGGGGTTAAAGTATGGGCCAAACTCGTCAACGCAGAGCCGAAACTACTTGACCTAGAAACTTGAAATTTTGCATGAGTGTTCCTTCTAGGGTATAAGCACCCACTAAGAAATGATTTTTCAAAATTCGAAATTTTAAGTTTTTTTTTTAGTTTCGAAGCACGTAAAATATTGCAGGTTTTAAATAATTGAATATATATTTTCGAATATGGATTATCAACGTTAAACTTAACTTTTACTAATTTAAGTAGTCCTTAATCCTAATGATATTAAACCGTAGCGAAGCACGGGAACTTTCAACTAGTATAACATATTTAACGTCGGTAGTTTCAGTGTTAACATAAACAAAATTTTAATAGAAATACATTTGTTTACTTGAAGTACATTTACAAAACACCATTAACATTTATAATGATTACTTCATGTATCGTAACATCTTGAACCATCAATAATTTCCATGCAACACCGTTCAGATATCACAATCAACCCCTATATATCGACACTCCCCATCTTCCATCCCCAAAGCGCGAGCACCCATCCCCATGCCCCGGCGACCGAAACTCCGCCGCATCAGCCCGAAAACGTTCTTAAAAGCCTTTCCATCAAAGACCATCACCGCGGATTGGAAACCAATCACTTAATTATCTCCATCCCGCAGAAAAAAAGCCGGCATAAAGGTGCAGCTACGATCGCTTCATATCGCCTACACAACAAAGTGAGCCTCCACGTTCTTATGGTTATTTATCAGGTCGTCGACCCCGGAAAAAAACCGACAGAAGCGATCGCCGACAAAGGAAGGTAAAAAAATGATAGAGAAAAAGAGAAAGCAATAGAAAAAGGTGGAAGGAAAGAAAGAGAGAGAGAGTAACTTCGCATATGTGTGGCGCGCGGGGCGTCGCCATTTCTGATTGAATCCAGGCTTGGAGCTTATATTTTGTCATCCATTGGCGCCGTCGGGAGCGTGAGTGCAGCTAAAAGAGTCGAAACGGTGACGAGGGGGCGCAGCTAGGGGCGCAGGTGGAGTACCACACCGGCATCGGAGAGGGTGTAGGTGGTCTAGGGGTGGCTGCTCTCTCCGAATCGAGTGGGGGCTGTTTGCCAACGCGAATTTTAAAATCACGAATTTTTAAAAAGTACCCCGCGGCCAGATTCTCTCCGCTAACGCGGTTACGTAGTCTCGATGCGTGTGCACCGCTTGCATGTATACGTATGGGGAGAAAAAGAGAGTCCCATACGTGTATACAACAGGATGTCTGTATACGTACGCGCTCTCCCACCGCTCTCGTGAGCCACTATACGCGTTTATCCTACATATCTGTAAATGCATTCAGTTATACTGGTCTCTCTACCGAAAAATTTGATTTTTTCCCTTTTTGACGTCCTTTTTCTTCGATTTCGCGTCCCTTTGTTGCCGTACTAGCCGCGGCGGAAAAAAACGTCGCAAAACGCCCGACGTCGAAACAGCGCCGATGTGTCTTTGAGGATACAACCTGGAATTGATGATTTTCGAATAAATCGGTGCACTTGCAATTTTACCTGCCGCGAAATTGCTTAGAATGTAGAGGATGTGTGTGTTTCTTTTTTCTTCTAGGAATTATCTTTCGCCGATTCACTTCACGATTGATCCTTTTGATCGGATATGATCAAACGATATCGTAGGATTTCTTTTTGTATCTTGGTTAGGAGAAAATCAAAAGGGTCAAGGTTTTATGAAATATGGAACGAAGTACGTGGTTAAGAATTGTAGAGAATAATTGCAAAAGGAATATGTGGATGGATCGTTTTTTTGAATTGATGGTATGGTGAATGGAAAATGAAAAATTCGGAGAACATACGTGGCAACGTAGAACGTGATATTTGACTACGTTAATTCTTATCAAAGGTTTTGGCTTCCTCGTTGTTTGTTTTTCTTCATTCGTTCCCCGGTTACATGTTATTTTTTGAAATATTAATCGCAATAGCGTATTTTATCATCGCGCGATCCACGCCCTCATAAAAGGGTCGTTTCTCTATATTCTCGAAAATAATTACTGTTTACCGAGTAATTACCGTGCCGGTGTGCGGCTGTATAAGTACAGACGAAATACCGGGTAAAGCGAGAGACTGCGTGGATATTTAGCAACAGGCGCTTCAACGAAATACGCTTCGCGAGCTTCCACTTTATTCACGAGACAGCTCTATTTTTTATTCGCAAATAAATGTGTCCCCCTAAAAATAATATTTAACGTTCACGTAATGTGGGAGCAGCGCGGGACGAACACGAGGATGGTATATTTTGACAGCGTTGTACCGCGCAATGTTTTTGTTCCCTTCGAGCAACATGGACGCGAGCTCAACTTTGTATCCACGGCGAAGAGGAAATGATTAAAAAGCTCACGGACTATTTACGTTTCCTACTGTCGTCGGAATGAAAAATTCAAAGGGGTTCGAGAGCTTTGGCGGAATTCCATTTAAAAATGCAATAACATATCACAATAATTAGTGATATTAATACTAACCGTACTGTGAACGATCAAATGACCGATTTGGGGGACTGAGAATATGTAATTTTTTGTATTATTTAATAACACTAGAATTACCAAGGAAATCAGAATGACTGGATCCTCATATTTTCCAAAGATTCTCCAAGCTTATAGTATAGACAGAGAAGATGTTCTACTTTCTTACAAAACACAAATTATCGAATAAATTACCCTTATCACCTCTTAATTTCTATTTTCTTAAAGTAGTTATTTCATATATTGAAATATAATAGATTTATGACCGACTATTAATTCAGTATGCTTAAAGATAATAGGTAAATACTTCAGAAGGAAAAGAATAAAACCTGCAAGAAACTAAATTGATTCAATCTCTCACTTTTTACAAGGCAGGCATAGAAAATTAAGCACAGCCCTAAAAATTTTAACAATATTTTAAAAAAATTCACCACAAGTCATTATGATCCCCTTGGTAGATCCAATGTTGTAGACTGTTTTATGCGTTGTTTTCTATATTAATACATTTTCGAACGTTCTAAATTCTAAGGTCTAAGAAAAGGAGCCAGTCGAATTCTTCTATGCGTAATGAACGTAGATTAGATACATGTCAATTAGAAATGTTAAGTTGCTATCGGACCGAATTAATTTTCCCACCTCAGTCGCACGAATTTGCAACATTTCGCTATAAGTTAATCGCATTAGGAAGGACAATTTTCTTAACCTTCAACCCCCTGCTGTCGTTTTTCATTGAAACTAGGTGGACACAGTAAATACTTTTCAATAGAATTATTTTAAAGGAAAAATAAACCAAAATCTGTTTTTTCTAATAAAAAACAGGTAACGGGACAGAAAGGACTAAAGAAACATTAACGTGATCCTTTAAACCAGTGGATGAATGTTAAATTATTAATTAACATATCATAACCTCAGCGATTCGGAATCCGCCTAAAATAATACGCCTTAGGCGAAATAACCATAGCAGTTTAAGCCGAACAATGCAGAACAAAGGAACAAAACTCACACTCTACAATTATGCACTTTAACAGTTTTGTAATGTAGGCAACTTCTATCGCATTTCTCGTTGCAAACAGTCATTTATTTATCAAGCAATGCCTGGCTTCACCATAGTTTATGAAACTAAGAATTCCTTTTTATACGAACGTGTTTCTAAAGACAGCATAGTTAACACATTCGCTACCGCTGACGTGAATACACGTAATTTAAAATCCTATACCTGGTTGCCGCTGACGTGAATTCACGTCCTGCAATTTTTGATTCTGAATTGGGCAACATTAGGCGCTTTGGGTAACCGCTAACTCAATGAGACACCTTGATCGTCCTTACAGACTTTCAGGTGACATGACAACACAACAGTTGGAAAGAATCGCACAATCGGGGAAATTAAAATATCCACAAAAACGTGGCAGAGTTTGCAAAACTCACGGAAAACGTCGTGAAACTTCTTATATATGCAAATTATGTAGAGTTTATTTATGCAAATGTTTCTTTAATGCTAAATAAACCAAGCATAGTAATAAAAAATGCTCTATTATCTACTGCGGCTCAAAAGTATGTGGACACTTACCACTTATATGAAGTTTCTGATAGATAAGGTATATATTGTTGTTGTTAATCAATTTTTGTTGCTGAATTCTGTTACGAATATGTATGTAATGTATTCCAATAGTGCTAGATTACAAATATTGTCATTCAATTCTTTTAAATAAAAAAATCGATCCGGTGGGAGGAAAACTGCATTATATTACATTGCATCCGTAGAGTTTTTGAGGTTTTTCTCTGGCAGTTTCCAGGGACTGAATTGCTTAAGCGAGTTCTCTTGCCTTCTCTAGAGTAACATAAACATCTATAAACATGATTGGCAGCAAAATAATTAAATGATTAATAGCCAGGATACCACGATTAGTAAACGCGATCATAAAATCACGCGGTGGATATGTGAACGAAAAGAAGATATAATTATCTGTTATCATTATCGGTGAGATAGTTAATAATCATTATTAAAATATGTTCTCCAATACTGTACAAACAGAAATGCCTACAAGATAATCTATTTTGCCAAAGATATCGAAACTTTTTTCAGGTAGTTATAAGAGTTAAGGAAGTGTCCACATACTTCTGAGCGGCAGTGTACCTATAAAGTCAGTATACAAATTATCAAATCTTTTTATTTTAAAGAACACATAATTACAACATTGCTATTTCAAAACAAATATTATAATTTTTATCTTTGTTTTAATGATACAAGCTTGCGGCAACCAGTTTTACAATTTCATTATTTTCCCCGGTACTCGGCATTAGAAACGGAAAAAAATTGGCGGTCGCGAATGTGTTAACACATTGTACGCCGGTCCCGCGATAATGCGGGATTTCAAATATATGATTTTAGGATTTTACCGATCAATATCAGTCATATTATTTTATCTTGAGGAACACGGTAAAGTGGACAAAGAAGGCAATATTATTCCCTTTAAATTGTGCATTACTTAATGTGTTTAAATTTATATTGATTTAAATAGTAACACTATCAAATATAATAAATTTGATAGCAGATATTTAGCCGGCGTACAATGTGTTAAGAAAAAGTATCCTTGTAGCGAAAGATAAATTGGATTTAGAAAAGCACCCTCCGAGCCATCAGGAGCTAAGTCTTTTCTGTTCACTCCAGCAACGTCACATTGTATCTCAATTTTCCACCACTCCGTTAATTATTTCTCATTATCACATAAAAAGCTTCCTTACATCCAACTGCCCAAGAAGAAGAATCACCCCTCTCACTCTTTTTTCTAATTCCACCCCAAGGTGATATTTTCTTCCATTCGATATTGACATATCCACAGAAATAAAATTGCATTAACATAATCCATCTCTCTAACCAACCTCGCAAATACCTCCTCCCATAAACCTTCACATTATCATCAATCTCATCAATCCTCTCCAACCAAAACACTCACAAAACCTCTCCATTCCTGACCGTGTAATTTCACGTGGATACACGAGTCTACGATACATAGATAAAAAAGAAGGAAAAAGATACCATGTACATGCATATATTCCTGCATAAATATATTAGGCTATGGTGTCGGATATATTTTCATCGGTAGAAGGAAAGGGAGCGTGGAGAGTCGAAGAGGGTAAACGAGACAGGGGGTGAAGGCTGCATATAAAAATACCTATAAAGATACTTTGAATTTTACATCCATGGAACCGGTCAACATTTAAATGAGACGATCGGTCGATATTACGTTAGGAATACGAAGTGAAGTAGTCGAAGACGCGGCTGGTCAGACAGTCCGAGGGTGGACGAGGACGACGGTCTTCGAGGGGTTGTGAAATGAGACGTTCTCGAATTCGCAAGGGTCCCTTCGAAAGGAACATCAAACCCTACCCCCATTGGCCTTTCTCGAGGAATTCTGGTGCCCATCCACTTATTAGTGGTGCTGGACGAAATACTCGAGTTCTATTACGAGGGACGACAGCTTCGTTAAAGGAAGGCTCTCAGACAATTCGGTCGCATTTATACGCCACGATCATCTCTGTAGTTTACGCGTTCGTTTTGAAAAGACACTGTCTAATGTTCAGTTCTGACACAAATGAATGTACACCGTATGTGAATGTTTATAGAAAAAATCTATAGAAGAATGATTATTTATATTTACCCGAGGTATCATGGTGTGAGAGGGAAATTTAGTAAAATGTTTTTTTATTGATACACCAATTAATACATTTCGAGTTCGATTTTGTAATTTGCTGAACTTTCGAATTACATTTTATGTTACTGTAATAACGAGAATTGTTGTGAATTGAACGAAAGTGATTTTACTTGGAGTCGAACGATGAATTGTGATCGAAGATTGATTTAGGAGGGGATACGCTTTATAAATTTTCTATTTGGATGTTAAATATTTATCTTCAGTTTGCTTCACTGTTTGCTGAATTCCTTAAACGGAAATATCAGGAGATAAGTCAATTGTAAATCTCTGGCTTTACGGGATACATTTTCTTTTTCCACCCCTTTCGTTCCACGAGTGTACGATTGGGGGAGAAATCGTCGAATATCGGAGGAAGAAGGTGAGATAAAACATTCGGATAGGAAGATTTCCAATAATCTCGGCTGGGGAACGCGATTTCTACGAAAACTGTAAACTTAATAACGCAATTTCACGAGGACACACGGCGCTGACGGTGCGGCCGAGCAATTTAAATAAACAAATTATAAATATTCGCCGGCGTAAAACCATCTCAGCATGAATAATCATTACGTCGTAGATGGGAGGCAAGGCAGCGGCGATTCGATTGATTAAATTTTTAATAATTCATTTGCATTCGACCGCGCATACCTTCGCTTCTGCTCTCGATTTACGCTCGACCCCTTTAATATATTTTTAAATTACATTTTTAATTGACGCAACAAATGAATTATCGATTGTTTCGTCTCAATACAGCTCACTGATGGGGTTATTACTAATGCGCCGCTCCAATTACGCGCTTTCGTTGAATACACCGAAGCGAAGTAGCATGAAAGAATCCTGGAAATTAACATAAAAATTCAGTACTCCGCTTCGATACGCTGTTATACAAAATCGTGTATCTACATATGAACTCTCGATGCGTGAAATTTTTATTTGAATATGTAATCACGCTATTACTTGTACTCTTCGTTGAGAAAATAGAATTTACATCGACTTAAATCTATGAGAAATGAACATTTTCAATGGTGTTTTTTTTCAGGTAAAAATGAGCGAATGGAAGGGGGTGAGTCTGTTCGAGAATTTCGGGCGACGATTTCTAGGTTGAAGTTCCATCGGAATGCGATCATTCGATTTGTCGAAAAAATTTGTACGATTTCTAATACTACGTCGGCGCTTTTATGATCAGAAGGTTAGTTCTAGTTTTCCCTTGCTGAGTAACGAGCAAAGTTACACTTAGTTAACGTTACTCAGTTGATTGCCTTTCCAATCGGCACGATGTTTGCAATCAGCTAGGTTTGATTAGGTTGGTTACAGTCCCTCTGCCAGTCCTGCGTACCTATCCAAACGTATGGAACTTTTCTCCGTCCCTTGGAGCACTTTTCAAAATTTAGTGTTTTTAAAAAAATACTATAAAAATAAAGAACAAGTGTCGATGCAAGGTTTATGTTGTTTTTCTTGCGCAACAACCTCGATAAATTCTTGTCACGTGTATCTATGAAATATTTCTAAGCTCTTCGCTGAAAATGTATTCTCAAATGTCATATAAAGATTCCCAAAATATGCCCTTTCGAAAATAACAAATAGAATAGTGGAAAAATTAAATTACATTCCCTTCCGTTTATTTGACTAATGATTATTAATTAGTCTTCAATACACGTTGGACCAATTATTGAAAATTGCAACAATTTTAGGAGATAAAGTCAAGGGCAAGTTTCTTTCCAAACTGAAGATTGTTTTACTCTAGAATTCTCAAGACACTCAAAATTCTTCAAGTTTTCAAAAGGTAATTATAAACCAAAAATCACTGAATTAATCATTTCTTCCACCTTCTTATTCCCCTCTTTCAAAAATCACTCATATAATAGATTTAAATATAACAGATACATCCCCAGAAATTCTAATATTCTAACATTTGATAGCTAATTCTAATATCAATTATAAAGCAATTCTCTTACTTGTTGCAATCAGTTCAAAACGACCATCAAGACAGCCAAAATGTTTCAAGCGTATAAGGGAATTATAAAACTCAAATCATTGAATTAATCATCTCTTCCAGCCTCTTACGAGTACCAAAAATTTCTCATATAATACATTTAAATATAATAAATACATCCTCAGCAATTCGAATATCAATTATAAAGCACTTCTCTTACTTGTTGCAATCAACTCAAAGCGACTATCAAAACAGCCAAAATTCTTTAAGTGTATAGGGAATTATATAACAAAAATCACTGAATTAATTATCTCTTCCACCTTCTTATTCCTCTCTTTCAAAAATCACTCATACAATACATTTAAATATAATAAATACATCCTCAGCAATTCTGATATTCTAACATTAGATAGCTAATTCTAATATTAATTATAAACGAATTCCGTTACTTGTTGCAATCAATTCAAAACGAATTGAAATTCGCAGTAGACAATCGTGACTATTATGTAACAAAATTCAATGAAAGCCAACGTCCAGTAACACAGAAAGGTGTAGGAAAGTCTACCGGTTGAGAAGCGTTCATCGGTCTGAAACGAAGTCATCGGGATATATAAACGCGAGGATCGGTACATCGGGGTCGAAATCCGAATCTCATAACTTCCGGTCCGCCGGCGGTCGACTCAATATTCAAGATGACCGGTGGACGGGACGGATGTGACGTCACGGTTCGTCGCCGCCTCGAGCCATATTAGATCGAGGAGTTTCATATTGCTCGACGGTACTCGTAGATCTCGTATGGGCAGAAGTTTATCTATGCTTCAGTTCGTCTCGTAATAATGTCCATTCGGGGACATCGGCAGTTCAGGTCAGCACCCACGCTCCTCAGGATTCACTCGTTAACGACGCATCCACGAAGAAGAAGGAATCGCCTTTAACGGTGACTTCCTTAAGAGAGATCCTTGTATTTGGATCCTTGCATATTTCACCGGGCAATTTACGCGCATATAGCCGAGGCCGATGGAATATTTTAACCGTTGTCGAGTTCAACTTCCGAAGAAGGAAATGGCGTTTAACGCAAACGAGATTGCGACACGACGCGCAATAAACCGAAGCCGGTATACTGGCTCAAGTACAGGGGAAAGGCTTCGGAAGGTATCATTTCGCCTTGCGATAATGGTCGGCTGAGTATGAGCTCGATCGAATCTTGAGCCTGAGAACTTTCACCCGATTGCTGCTTTGCATTTGTTCCGGACAGCTGAGTATTTTCAGCTTATTCGGTAAGGCTTCACGGTAGGTATATTAGAAGAATGATTTCTTTGCTGAACGATGGAGAGACCATACTTGGTAATGTTAGAGCGCGATGAATCGCAAGTTTTTGATTATGAAGTGTGTCAATTGTTGCGGTGGTTAGGATTGTATGGAGGGACGGGGAATGTTCACTGCAAAAAGGTTATTCACCCTCTGTAGTGCGAATTTTTATATGATATATGATAGCACAATGGGATATGATGAAGGTTCAGTTTTAAAGGTTTAACCCTTAGTAGCCTGATTTACGAAAGTGATTTTTTTTTAAATATTATTGTGTTTGCTTGAGGGTCTAGATTAAGGGAAAAATAGCTAAAAAAATCACAATATTTATTTTACATATTTATTTAGAAAAAAAAACAGGTATCAATTTTGATACTTCAGGCATTGAATGTGAACATTCGGTTTAAAAGATTGGTATCAAAATTGAAACTCTAGGTTATTAAGGGTTAAGGTTATTCACCCTCTGTAGTGCGAATTTTTACAAGATGTATGATAGCACATTAGAATATGACGAAGGTTCAATATTAAATAGTATTGTTACGCCAACTTCATATTGGCGTATAGAACGAAGCTGTTCCCTCGAACCCGCTGGATTCGAGTATCGAATCGAAGTCGATGGATCGATCGGCCGGTCGTTGCCTGACGACCGGAAACGTTTATACAAGAAGTCGCTACCGAGCTTTCGTAGAGAACAGACGTTCTATTTCATACTGTATTTGTAATTGTGAAATAAAGAAATGCCCAAACGCGGAAGACCCTCCGCCAGGTGTAACATTGGTGCCGGAAGCGGGATGCTGGATAGAGGGGAAGAAAATTCCCGACCCACTACGCCTGCGGAGGAGCCGGACCGTCTGGAAAGACTTCTGGAGAATCTGAGTTCTCAGTTGCGAAGACAACAAGAATTGTCGGAGGCACAACGGAATCGAGAACGAGAGAAAGAAGCGGAAGAAAGGGCGGCCGAGAGAGCAGCCCTCGATAGGAGGTTTGGAGCGCTCGAAGCCCAGCTACGAGCGCTCACGATACAGATCGGCCAGAACGCCGAAGTTTCTGTTCCTCTTGTTGCTGTGGAGAGTCGTGATCCGATTCCTACGGGGGATACACGGATCGCGGCTCCCCTTGTTTCGCAGCCGATTCCCCCGCGTACGGAATTAGGGTATACACTAAAACCACCTATGTTTAATGGAACTTCTTCTTGGGAAGAATATAAAATTCAATTTGACGCAGTGGCCTGTGCGAATAATTGGGATGCACCGAAGAAGGCTTTAGCCTTAGTGGCGTCCTTGGAGGGATCGGCTCGTAGTATTCTAGTTTCCCTTTCTATTGCCGGACAACCTTTATATGAGGACTTAGTTTCGGCTCTTCAGGCACGATTTGGAACCAAAAATCTATCAAATTTAAATTATTTCCTCTTCCAATCCTGTCGGCAGCGGAAAGGACAGTCAATCTCCGAGTTGGCCACGGAAGTGGAGAGGTTGGCTCATGCCGCTTTCGGCGACTGTCCTGCGGAAACACGGGACAGACTCGCAGCCTCTCAATTTATCTCTTCCCTGGAAAACGAAGAGATGAAACGTACATTGAGACTTGGCGGTTTCGCAAATCTGAGAGCCGCGATTGTCAGGGCTCTTGAGATAGAAGCCGTGGAGTCTATTTCTGTAGCTCCAATACAAAAAAGGACACAGACTCGGCCTTCTCCATCTTTTAATAGATTTCCTCCGAGGACAACGGAAACAACGACGACGGGATCGTGCGTCAAAGAAAGAGCTTCCAGCAACAATTCCGTGAAGCGGCCGATAGAATGTTGGACCTGCGGGAAGAAGGGACATATAGAGCGGAATTGTCCCAAGAAACGGAAGAAGACTGAGGGAAACCACACAGAGCCGGCGTAGAACGGGGACCACCGACTCGAAGCCTTCCAATCCCCATCGTAGTGGGGAGGTGTTCCACTAAGGAAACTACATCCGTCGTGGGACGCCTGGAAGAAGAGGAGTGTCAGATAGTCCTGGACACGGGCTCACGGGTGAATCTCTTGAATGCAGATAGATTCGCCCGTGCGAAGAATTCCAGCACAACGGAGAAAGGAAAAAGTCTCGGATCACATCCTTAGGACTATCTGCGAAATAACGGATAGAACAGATTGGAAGAAAGCGCAGGAAGAGGACGAAGAAATTGGCTTCCTCTTACATAAAAAGATCGGAAGAATAAAGCCTACTTGGGAAGAGATCTCCGTGTATCCACCTGTAACAAAGTACTTGTGGAAGGTATGGGATTCGCTGGATGTGAAGGACGGAATGCTTTTCCGAAGATGGGAATCCGCGAGCGGAGAAGATGCATCGCACCTCCTACTGGTCCCAAAAAGCAAGGTCGAAGAAGTGCTGCGCGGATGTCACGAGGCTCCTGCAGGAGGACATTTCGGCGTACGCAAGACTCTTGCGAAAGTGCGACAGAGGTTCTTTTGGCCCGAACACCGAATGGATGTCGAAGAGTGGTGTCGCCGCTGTCACGCTTGCACGGCGAGGAAGGGTCCGAAGGAGAAGGGTAGAGGACCCCTCAGGATTTATAATGTCGGGGCACCTTTTGAGAGGGTGGCGCTCGACATTGTTGGACCCTTGCCGAAATCATCAAGCGGTAATAAATACGCGCTGGTAGTGGTGGATTATTTTTCCAAGTGGCCGGAGGTGATTCCGTTGCCAGATCAGCGCGCGGCGACAATTGCTAAAGCTCTCCTGAGAGAGGTGGTGAGTCGACATGGTGTTCCTCTAGAGCTCCATTCTGATCAGGGTCGAAGTTTCGAGTCGGCAGTCTTCAAGAAACTAATGCAGTTGCTCGGAATCAAGAAGACGAGGACGACGCCACTCCACCCTCAGTCGGACGGACTCGTAGAGAGGATGAATAGAACTCTGCTGCAGTATTTGTCGTTCTATATCGCAGACAATCAAAAGGACTGGGACCAATGGATTCCGCTATTCCTCCTGGCATACCGATCTTCTCGGCACGAAACGACGCAATACACACCGGCTACGTTACTTATGGGTCACGATCTACGTCTTCCTCTTGACCTTTTGAGAGGGCCAACCCCCGTGACTATAGAAGATAACACCTTCGTCGGGGAGACAAAAAGAAGACTTCAAGAAATTCATAAGTACGTGCGCCAACGGATGCGTCTTTGCAGCGAGAAGATGAAGACCTGGTACGATTCACATTCCCAGCCAATTTCCTTCGTGCCCGGAGAACAAGTTTGGTTGTACTATCCAAAACGCACGAAGGGAAAATGCCCAAAATTACAAGCCAATTGGGAAGGCCCATACGTAGTACAGGCACGTTTGAACGAACTAATCTACAGGATTGTTCGTTCTCCAAAAGCGAAGCCGAAGGTGGTGCACGTGAATCGACTTGCCCGTTTCGAAGATACCCGCACACCTTCGAAGGAATTAAGAACGCAAGATGGATTTGAAGAATAGATGGGACAAGATTCCGCAAGAAAATGAAACGGAAAAGGATTCTGGAAAGAAAAGAACTTGATTACCGAATCGATGAAATGCCACCGTCTCACTCAAGGTTTTTGGGTGGTTTTCCCTTGGGTCGGAGGACAAATGTCGAGGCGTTAGTTTGATCGGAGCCACACCAGTAGACCAGTTATCTTTGGAGTTGTCTACTTCCTCTTCAAACTAAGGCATCGGGTTCCCAAGCAGTTTTACAAAGGTTATGGATTCAAGAAATAACCTGAAAACTGGGCTCTCCAATTTGAAGTCACCGCGGTCGAGACGACCGCTTTTCGAGAGGAGGGGGCAGTGTTACGCCAACTTCATATTGGCGTATAGAACGAAGCTGTTCCCTCGAACCCGCTGGATTCGAGTATCGAATCGAAGTCGATGGATCGATCGGCCGGTCGTTGCCTGACGACCGGAAACGTTTATACAAGAAGTCGCTACCGAGCTTTCGTAGAGAACAGACGTTCTATTTCATACTGTATTTGTAATTGTGAAATAAAGAAATGCCCAAACGCGGAAGACCCTCCGCCAGGTGTAACAGTATTATTAACACTTTAACGACCGCACATCTACGCAGTCTAACGTCGCTAGGGGCCGGCAGTATTTTTGAAGGATTAATTTAAAAAAGTTTATTAAAATTACGAGAAAAGTAAGAGAATAAAAATAAAATCAGAGACGTGGCGATGAAATACGAAGACAATAGCAATGTCCACACTTGTTTACATTCATAAATTATCACACAGAGAGTGTGGTACTGGACAAGAACCTTCGGCGGTAGCATCACACACATGTTATGTGAGCGGTCGTTAAAGTGTTGATATTAGAGCGACCGACTGTAAATTCTGTATATTTAATTAGTTAACTGTGACTTATTTTGAGAGTGCACATCTACTAGCTGTGTCACGAAAATAGAGCAATGGCGAGTATACTCGTCAATCATAGCTAATTGGTTGAATATCAAATGGTAAGTTTTTCTACATGACGGATATAGTCGTCATAACACGAAATACTGTCGTTTCTCCATGATGGATATAGTTGGCAGACACAGATGACTGGTTAAACAGCAAATGGTAACTAAATTTGTAAACATGTCGGATATAGTCGTCATGCCACGAAATACTGTCATTTTTCCTTGACGGATATAGGCGTCAAGCACAGCTGACTGGTTAAAGATACTAGATAAATACTTTAGAAAGAGAATAAATTTGCAAGAAACTAAATTGATTTAATTTTTCACATTTTACAAGGTAGATATGGAAAATTAAACAGGATACAGCCTTAACTCTTTCCAGCGTTGAGCCCTGACTACTAGCGGTGACTATAGTTACTTGACAAAATTTCACAAGAAGAATTAATTATTGGATGATATTTTGTAATAGGATATTTTTTAAATACTATAAATTTTTATTTTTTATATATGATATGCATTCCAACTTTGATAAAGGATTAATTATTTATATTATGTCACTCATCATTAAACGCTATTCAACCACGCCGGGATTGTTTCCTATCCTGTTAACATAGCGAAAGGATTAAAGGTTTCAGCAACTTTCTTGAAAAACACAGTATAAGTCATTTTGACCCACTTGGTAGATCTAACTGTTAACTTGATTTTTGAACATTGAAGTGTAAAGAATTTCATGTCTTTTGAGAATCATATTGTGGTATTTGGCAAAATTAAACAATTCACTTTGAAGTATAGAAACTTAGAGATATCTTATGTTACTTCAGAATCATAAGGGTCAATAGAGGGTTAAGGGACAATGATGAGACGGACGACTTACGTGACACGCCTCTAGGGTCTTGTAAAATCTTCAGGGTGTCTTATGTGCAGGAGGGTGAGAAATTTTCCTCGAATGATAGAAACGGTGATGAAGAGACGAGGACAAGCACAGCCATTCAAGGAAAATACTCACTAACAAGGACAGTATTATTATTATCATTAAGTTGATCAATGACAAAGATACTTTTCATTATCACTACATTTCTTACCGTCACAATATCTTAACCATAAACGCCAATAAATCTTACCACCCATTCCTAATTAGTAATTACCTTCAAAACATTAAGAAATAAGTCCCAAAAGACCACAAAAACATTCGAAAAATTCCATCACAGCAAATTTCCAACGATTAATCACCTCAACCTGAAAACAATTACCCTCATAATTGCCACATGTAATCCATCGTCGCAGTTACATCGTCCAGTTTCCGCTTTAAAAGTAGTATGACCCCGGCAAGTCAGACAAGTCTGCAAGACAGCTACAACAGCAGAGATAGGCAATGGAAAAAAATGACCGGCGGTATTATCGGAATGACTGGTCAGCCGCGTAGCAACGCGGCGTTCGAAAACCAAGGGGGGTAGCTAGGGTATTTCGGGAATCGGGACTCGGGTAACACGAGCCCCGGGGGCGGCGAGAATCGCGTGGATATTCCCTATCCTTTTTGGTCTGTTTCGCAGCGCGTCATCTCGCAGCGCTACGGTGGCGGGCCCCGACAGCGGTTTTAAATTCCTTTTGAGTCCGATGCGCGGGTGTTGCGGGTGCAGCGTTTGCACGATGGAGCAGCAAGAGGACCAGAAAGACAGAAAAAAGTGAGAGAGAACCATGCTCCCCGTGGTTGTGTAAGAGAAAACGAGAGAGAGAGAGAGAGAGTCAAAGAGAGTGAGAGGAAGAAATAGAACCATGGCCGGAAAGAGAGAGAGCGCGTGAGAGGGTGGAAAGAGGTGGAGGAACGAGTGCGAGTGCGCACTCGAAAAAAAATCATTTGCACGGTAATTCGAAGCCTGGATTTCAGTCGATAAAAGGATGCACACACGCCGCGGCGCATACAGAGGGAAGAAACAAATGAACAAATTCGCGTTTCAGAATAATGCCCGGCAATCCCATCTACCCGCCTCTCTCGCCGCTCTCCCTTTGCCCCTCTGCCGTGGGCCACCGTGGTACCCCCTGTGGCCCCTGCCCCCCTCTTGCAACCCCCGGTCCCTCACCCAACCACCCACCGCGTCCTACGGCCTCACCCGCCTCACCACTGTCGATGCGCCGTGGCACCCTCTCCTCCGGCACACCGCTACCCGCGCAACCCCACAACCCTACTTTTTTCATTCCGTCCTATCAATTGATCAGGTTTTAAATTTCCGCGTCCATCCGAGCCGCGCCTCCACCTCTTCCTCCACCGCCACCTCCTCCTCCGCCTCTACCTCTGCCTCTACCTCCTCCTACCGGCTGCTTCTCCACACCACCCCATCGGTGTCCTCTTCCACCTCTCGTCCATCCATGCTTTACCCTCCCGCCCTCCCTCCTGCTTCGATCCTCACCCGCCTGTCCCTCCTCTCTGTTTAATTAAAAGGACACATTAAATTATTTTTTCAATTGAACCCCCCATTGTTACTCGCAGACTGCTGATTCTATCCAATCGTTTTCTCTCTCTCTCTCTGTTCTTCCCTCGCGCTGGCCCTCTCTCGCGATCACTTTTCGTCTCGTTTCCACTCACGTCGATCGGCTGCCTGTTCTTCTCTCTAGGCGTTTTTTTTTCGCGTTAGGAGCTTTGTCAGAATACGCGTGCGCGATTGTATGCGTGTACATAGGTACCAGCATGTCGGGTATATAGTATACACGTTTTGGTTATGTGCACGAACATTTTTTTAGTCGTATATGTCTGTTCATTTTTGTATACGTTTATATATGTATATATTTATATGTTTTTATATAAGTGTATATGTATATATATATTTATGTAGCTGTGTGTATTTCTTCCCTCCGAATTTTTTGCAGGAGCGAGAGAGCACTCGCGCGCTTTCCTATTAATTGGGAAATACCGAAATGCGCGGAATATCGAGCACCTTGATGGCACGGCTAGCGTACCCCTCCGCAATGTCCGAGGCGGAGGACGAAGAGGTGGTGGCGGAGGAGGTGGTGGAGGAGGGGTGCGGCATGTGGGTGGATGGGTGTTGGGGTGGGTGTGGCGACGATTTTTTCGACGACAGGCCTCCACCGCTCGGCCGTTCTCGTTAAACGAATTCGACGGCTTTCGCGAGATTGGGAATGAGAGCTGTGCTGCCTGCGAGATATTTGGGTTACTTCGAATTTTACTCATGTGAAAAAGGTGATTAGAGACCGTGCAGACGATTGTTCTATTGCCGAATGTTCATTTGGACCGACTTGCCCAACGATTGACATGCGTCTGCGTTCTTTTGGTAAACTTGGAGTAATTCTTTTTTTCTATCTGTACGTAATCAAACTTTATCGTGGAAAAATTCCAACGTCATTCAAAGACCCTCTGTTTTATTTTTATGATTAATATTTTTGAGATACTTTCTTGTATCTTTATTGATGGAATGTCAGATCGTAGAGAAGAAATTAATATAAAAGAATCGGTTGGTAAGAAAATAGAGTTCAATTTGGCTAAAGGTTTATTCATGGTTGTTTGTAACGAGGGAATGTCATTAAATGTTAAATTTCCACGTGAAAGGACAAACGATAATGTACACAGAGAACGTTAAAAATGGATCAACGTTGCTTAGAGACGATCTGCTTTTAATCGTCGAAATTGTAGATCAAGATAACACGTTTACATGGACACCCATTGTATTCATCGAGAACGGTAATCGAAACCATCGATATATCTGACGTCTAATAGAATTTTACGTAATGCAAGAGCGAATTCGACTAGCATCTGTTATCTGCATTTCTATCAGAGCTTGATCAATTGCGTAATCCAAGTTCCCTCGGCACATATACACAGTGACCTGTATTCATCCCTCGTTTGCGTGTCAGAATTTAGGAATTCTTCCTCAAACCGATTATTTCCGTTGCTCATAAAATTATACATATAAATTACCTTTATTGTTTTTCATCGTTGCACACTTTCACTATGAAAATCGAATTTGTAAATATATTTTGATCGTTTACACGTTTACCTCGCGAAATATAAAGTACCGTGTTAATAACGACAATTTGAGAGAGTTTCATCATACACACAGAGACATATGTATAAATGCAAAAACCAAATATATTTCGCCGTGGTTTTAGCAATATTTAATTAACGTGCAGGCTTGCACCGGTAAAATACGAGAGGAATATGAGGAGCATTGAAGAAATTCGAGAATCACATTTATTTACTAATTGAGATGTTTTTATTAAGATCTCTGTTAATCAGCAGCTTGGTCCATTGTCCAAGATAGAACACGGTTGAATGAAAGGGGAAGGTCTAGTCTACTACTAAGGTTCACCCTTTGTTCGACCCAGCAAAGAAGTCTGAAACGGTGAATCGTGCACTGCTACATCGGTAATTCGGAAAAGCTAATTAAAAGTTGACTCGAAGGTACGAAGGCTGGCGCATCCTCGCCACTCGGTCCTTGAAACGCCCTCGGTCACCAAGCCGACCGCTATGAGGGGTTAAGTGAGGTGAAAACCAACCCTGGAGAGCAGAAGTCTCACCTCACTCCACCTCTTATCCTTCTGATCCCGTCCCGCTACTTTTTCCTGGATTATTTTCTCATTGTCTCAATAACCACAAACATTGTCTTTTCTACTTACACGATTTACCTTATTCTTCCATAGATCCCTAATACTCAACGTAACATAATAAATTCCACCCTTTCTCGATTATTCCAAATTTAATAAACAAAAATTATAATTATTGTAAAATAATAAATTCATATTTTGTTAAAATTTAAAAAAAAAAAGAGAGAAAAAAAACGGTAGAATTTTGAATACTAATATATGCAGGAACGATTCTTCCGCTAAATTGGCCACTCGATGGCCATTTTCCACCCTTCCTATAAGTATCACGGCACGGCTCGCGCTGACAGGGTCATCCAGTCTTTGAAGCCGCGATCGGCACACCTGTCGCCCCATCGACTTCCTTTTTTCTCATCCGCTGTCACCGGAAATCCGTGCAACGGCAGTACCGCCATCGTATCTGTCGATCTGCGGTATCGACGACGAGGGCGATTCATCAAAGTGTTGCCTCCCTCCTGATCCGTTAGCATCCCTACCTACTGCTAACGAAATATTACGGCGAAACGTCCCGAAAACATCCGTGCAGAAATATCCGTACACTTCTACCACGTTCTCATCCAACCTGATCGCATATGTACGAGTATAGGTGGATAGGTGTAACGTGTGTGCGCGCGTGTCTCCACCGCCTAAGCGGATACGCGGAAAACGAGCTCGTAGATGGATAAATACTAAAACGTCAGTAACTCACGATCAGACTGAACCCTCCTCTGCCATTTCCTCTTCCTCCGCTTCCACGCGTATCCCCCTTTCGCACTCCTCCTCTGCATCTACCTCTTCCTCTACCACCTCCTCCTCTTTTTCCTCTGCGTGCTTTGTGCGCGACGGTATAGGCATTGTATACATTCTGCAGGATGTACATCTAGATCAATAGCATTGGAAATTATCCAAACAAATTATCGATAGAGCGAAAAAACCCGAGCCCCGACCGAGCGAGCGAGCCGAAGCTGAACGAGGCGCTACATCACGCATAGTCGACGGAAGAGTGCGAGAGGGAGAATCGCGAGAGTGTACGGGAGGGTGCAAGCGAGAGAAAGAAGGAGCGTATTAAAAAATAAAAAATTGCCGTACATTTTTCAGGCATTAACGTGTGCGTGGGTGGGTTGGGGTCGTTGCCGGCCGAAGGGTCGAGGGGGATGGACGGGGGTTGAACCGGGACGCGGGGAAGCGCTTTTTAGGGGCGCGAAGGGGTTTACCAGCCCCTGGTCGTCGCGTTTGCACGGGGATGAAGGTAGAGAGGGTACCTACGTGCATGTCTCTTCCCGATTGGCCTGCCAAAGCCCCCCAGAAGCCAATTCACGAGGCGCGTGTTTAGCGCAATTTTTCAAAATTAACTAATGTTCGACAGCCAGGCCGTCGGCGACCTTTCGTGCTACGCGCTGACCCTTCGTCCTCCACCGCATAACATTAATCACTCTTAATTAATGGGGAAAAGTGCCGGGATACCGGCATTCTCCTCCTTCCTCCGAAACATCGTTCACGTCCGTTTCTTAATTTGTTGCCTTCGTAACCTCCATTTTTGGGGATTACCGTGAGAAACGTCACCCTTCTAATTTCCTTCGACTCTTCCAACTATCTTTCTATTTCCAAGTATATTTGTACAATTCAAAAAAATCTATCCTTTGCCAAATCATCTTTTCAAAACGTCTTAGAACTTTATTTACTACATAAGGGATGATTGTCGTTAAACTCGAAGAAATCTCTGTGCTAAGAAGATCGAACGAAATTCCAATTGTTTCGACTACGATTGCAACCCTCGGTTTTCGTCGCGTTTGGCGGGCAGCGTAAAAATTACGTCGACTAGAGTTTATTTGTCCGGAAATGGCGGTGCCCCGGGGGTGGTGCTTGCACGGTTATAGGTGCGGGGCAGAAAAAAAGGGGACTGGCATAGGCGGAGGCGGAAGGGAGAGAGAAAAAGGTCGGTGGAAGCGAGAGAAGGTACGTACGTACCTACCTACCGGCGTGGTTGATGTATTGCGTATTATTTGTGGGTTGCGTTCGTTGCTGCATTGCGCGCTTTTTTCTGCTCCCACCGCCTATTATTTATTAGCACTAACGTGCAATTGTATTGATCTGCAATATACCACCCGTCCGGCCCCACCCACGCCGATGGATTTTTTTTCCTCTCTTTTCGAGGACGTATCCGGACTTGCCGGGGGATGGAAAGTTTGCTACGATTGGCCCCGCGTGATGGAACAACCGCTGATGCTACACTTTGCTATTCCGGCATGTCACGATTTTCCTTTACCATCCCCGACAATGGAATTTAACGTTTTTTCATATTTAATTACGAAGCTACAGAGATTATATTTCCGGCAGGATTGGAACTCTTCGAACGCCTGAATTGTTTAGGGGTGAAAAGCGCCGCTGAATATTTCATCTGTCGATGTCACTATTATTTTTACCCCCTTATACCGTCGAGTATGACAAAACTCCTGTGTTATTTAAACTTTGCATCCATTCTCAAACCTCTGCCATTCTATATTTAACACAGTCTTAAAATAATCCAACGAACAAATATTTCATCCCTACAACCTCAAGTATCGATGCACCCCGAATATTCTATCCCTCTCAATGTTCATCAAGCGTTTCAGTCATCATGAACTATCCACCTCTAATCAATATCAAATAGACTAAAACTTCTCCAAAGAATCATCTGAGACATCCACCAACCTCTTTCCCCATCATCAACCCCCTAACATCATCAAATCAGCCGATCGACGTTCCAGAACCGTACAAATGTACCAACGTGGCTTGACATGCCGGTACGCCGCGTCAAAGTAAATCTACCCGGCGAGCATCACCAGAGCTATTATATCGTCATCATAACGATATAACGCGAAATCAACAGGGTAACGATATACACCGGGTCCCGCGTGGCGAAATACAATAGCCTCCGCATGCGATCTGTCCCCTTGTCCCCCTCTTTCCGTAGTTCTATCTCCCTTTGTCCATCTCGTCGATCCTCTTCTCTCAAAAGCTCCATTTTACCCCTCTGTACCCCTCGTGGGCGCGCGCGCGTTCCGAAACAGCCGGTGAGCCCGCGAAACTGACCGTGCGGCGGGCAGTCGCGTTGCGTTGCGTTGATGTAACTAAATGATTGGGTAAATGATTCCACAGCGTGCCGCGAGTAATTGAGTGGTACTGGTGTGGGCGATGACTGCCAGAGAGCGTCGGTACAACGGGGTGTTGGTGACTGCACCGATGAACCACCGCTCGAGGTGTGTACGCTTGGCGTGTGTCCACATACGTATAGAGAGAAAGAGAGAGAAAGAGAAACAGAGAGATAGAACGGTACCAAGCAGAGAGGACCAACGCGTCGCTCTGGTACCACCGGCTCGTTCTCCGCACACGCGTGCTACCAGCGTGTACACGCGCGTTCACCCCTGACGGGGTGTGCGTGGCACGCGCGCCCCACGGCAATGACGAGTCATCCACGCTAGAACACCTCGCCTCTGGTAGGTTAGCTCGCTTCATCCAAACCTCTCTCGTCCTCGTTCACTGACTCGCCGACTCTGTTACCGTTTGGTCTCTCCGTTGCACCCTCCGCCAAAGCCGTCCGGAGAGTTCGTATTGGTGGCCATGTGTACACGGGCCACGAGACCCATATACACCCCCGTAGGCCGCGGCCGTGTCATGATTCCGCGTTTGTTTACGCGCTCTCACCGGTCATTCTCTCTCCCCCGTCCCCATAGTCCTGGTTCCTCTCTCATCCTCTCTCGATCTCACTCTCGTGAATATGCTCTCTGCGGCATTCTCGGCTTTCTCTTGCTCTCTTTCCATCTCACCTGCGGTCGGGTGTTGGCAAATTTGCGTGGCCGCGGGGATATGTTTTCGTTTCCAATGATTTATGCCGGCAAATGGGTCGCGCGCGCGTGAAAGTGTCATGCTACGCGTTATCGATGACAGCTATCGATGGGGAAGGTCGAGTGCGTGCTTCTCGAAAGAATGTGTGACTTTACCGCTCGCGTGATAGGGGAATGCGAATCATTACGCGGGGGGTGGAATTCGTCATCGTTTTTGATGCGCGTTTAGGATACCGATCGACGATTTGGGTGAACATTTTTTTTACGATGGGGTTGGAATTTTTTGTAGTTTTTTTTTTCGAAGGGTCATTTGCAATTGGGGATGGAGATTGTTTCGTTTTATGGATGATCGGGAAATGATGTAGCGTCATCGATTTAACGGGTTGATCGTTGAAATGGTTTTTGGGGATGTCTTCGCCCGAGGGGGAGAGAAATTCATGAAGTATATTTGTAAATAACTTCGTAACGTTGCTTCATTCGGTAGAGGTGCTTTTAGATTGATATTTAAGAATATTGCGGTTAATGACTTCTCATTAACTAAGAGGAGTCAGAATGATGGCTTTCTATTTACAGTATACTTCTAAATTCTATAATTAATTATCCTTAAATCTGGTCAAATCTTCAGACCGAGATTCATCACTTTAATAGTCATTGCTACAAAAAAACGTGCTTCAACCAGTGAATGTCTAAAACTCAACGATAATGAAATCATAAAAAAAAACTACGATACGATTAATATCAGTGTTTTCAGCACAAAACAAATTAACGACGAGTCGACGTTCTCTGACGCTTTGACGATGTCACCCTCCGCATTTTCATAAGAGCCGCGGATACGTTTCAGCTAACCCAGCAAAGACAACTCACAGTGAATGGATCGCGAGAAGCATTTCAAGCAAGTGACAGTACCAACAAAAAATGAAATCGAGTTCTGCCTGACACAAGTGGGGTTCGTAATTTAAAAAACAATGGATGCTAAGGCACAATGAGGCCAAATGAGATAGGGGATGGATCGCTGGGAAAAGGGTGTGGGAGCTACGAGGATGGGGGATGAAATCCTATACTGGACAAGGGGAAGGCGGTAGTGTAGGTGGTCAGGGTGGCTCCTAGCGAAAAGTTCAAACGGTTTCCGAGCTCGAACAGAGAATCTCCCTTCGGATTAAGCTTATGCCGTATTAATTAATTCCTATTCTTTCGCTTTACGTGCAATGGAACACCGTTACATTTATCATATTATATAATATTTCATTTAATCGTTGGGTAAGTTTATATTTTCTCGTTTGATAGAATAAAAATTTCAATTATAATATTTATCCGATAAATAAATTCGGTGACAAATAAAAAACAGTTTACAAAATTATAGGTATATAAGAGTGCCTCACACCATTATATTTATCATATTATATAATATTCCACTTTATCATTGATTAGATTTATATTTTCTCGTTTGATAGAGTAAAGATTTCAATTATAATATTTATTCCATAAATCAATTTTAAGATGAGTAAAAAAACTGATTACAAAATTATATATAAGAGTTGATCAAAAGCTAATTAAGTTCTTTTTTTAATAATTTTTAATCTTTATAAATTTTAATAGAACGAAGTTTATTCCACCATAGTTAGCAAAAATGAGAAAATATCAAGAAATGGACTTAAACACATTGGTTTCCAAACGACTCATATATTTTTAGAATTAACAAAAGATTATAGAATCTTTTTAAAAATATCTATAGCATGCTATAAAAATATTTCTGACGCTGTTGCAGATATGAATTCTCCACCGTCGTTGATGATCTTTTTATTTCGTCTCGTTTTCTTCGTTCGACATTTCTCAATGGTGCAAGAACAGGTTCATATTCATCACTAGCAACTCCTATCGATTGTTGGTCTAATTGTGTTACTGTGAATGTCCGATTCACCCAGCGGACCCCAACGCTAGTCAGAGAGGAACCGAAATACGGCTCCCGTACTCTGACGGGTAAAAAGGGTGGTTTGCATATTTTTTAACGTCGACGAAACATCCTGAAAATTAATGTAACTTTTATCCGTCAAACCAAGGGTCGTCGTATGGCAAGCGTTTCACGTGTTTGCAAAAAAGGAATGCCTTCTGTCTTTGCTAGGACAATTTTCCACCATAGAAATAAACTTTCATTCACCACGTTCTTTCGCACACGAGAATGATACGTGAGATTGTCGTTTCTCGATGGACTTTCACATTTCTTTAAAAGAAAATTCATCTCATTAAGATAATACAATTCTCAAATTTTGTAAATAAAATCCACGTGATAATATCACTTGTATTATTATGAAAAGTGGAATAAATTTGGCGTATTGAATACCATGGTTTCCGGTGTTATAGAATTCAATAAAATTTTGCATGATTTTAAATGATGACGTTTCCTAAATTATTGCAATATGAAATATTTATAAATTGGTGACAAGAATGTGAATTAAGTATTAATAGAATATGTTTCCGGCTGATAGAAACCATGGAACTAACTAAATTTGTATGGAATTTCATATTTCACATTTCTGCCATTAATTACTAACGCATTTTAATAATGCGTCATACATCGTATTAACGTGTGAGAATTTCACGCAGATAAAACATTTTGGGAAATATCGTGAAGAGTCTATACAAGTTCTATCAGAAAGTCAAATACTTCTGCGATCTTTTAATGACCGTACATTTCTAGTTATTCAATCGGTCCCGTTGAAATAGCCGGTCGGCTTTTTAAATATTTTTCAGACTCGATTAGTCACGATATTAAGTTAGAAAACAGCGTCCGAGTCTCGGCGTTTGATCTTCCGTACGAAATTCCCATTCGATGGAAGAGCCATGAGAATTCGTATCTCATAAATAGTCGATTCGGTGCTCGCAATCCGTGGAAATTCCATTTCGTATAAAAACGTAATTACGATAGTAATAGGGGATATTGTTTTTCTCCCTTCCTTTCTCTCGTTGGAAACGGGTAGAACGAAACGTCAGCGTCGGATGAAGTAGACAAAGTCCGCCTATTTGTGCCTTTGTGGCCAGCCAGGTAACCGGATACGCAGTTAAATAATAAAGGAGCCAAAAGTCGTCGCGTTAATTAACAATACTTTTGCGTCCCCGCTAATTGCGCTTTACTTTGTTGCATTACATTTTAAGTGGGCTGCTGTTGAGAATTATGCGCTCGCTCATGCGTTATTATGGTCATTTGCATAATGAACGAAGGCTTTCGTTAATTAGAGCCATAATCGTGCGATGCAAATGCGAGATTGGACAACTTACCGACTGGAATATTAATAACCTCCCGGACTCAATAAACTTCTCTCGCGAAGAAACGTTTATGCAAGAATTCTCACGATCGGTATACTCGCCACGATTTCGATTGGGCATCGGCATAATGTCGTTCTAAAAGGATATTTAAAAAAGAATGCATTATTAACGCATTGTTAACGCTGCGGTTATCAAAGCAATCGAAAACAATAGCTTTATCATTACGAACATTTCTCTTTATAATCGAGCGTATATGAAATTTATTCGTCTCTGTTTAAGGATTCTTTTGTATTAATGCGATAAAACTCGATAGGGGTATAATTTTATGAAATTTTTCGAATCTTTATGTATATTAAGTTACTGGCTTTCATTTTGACAGATAACGATATAAGCGAATTCTGTGCAATATTATTGCTGGTTAACTGTGTGATAGACAGGCTTGAGACTTTTTAATTAACATACGACCTTAATAAGTTAATTTAATATAGAGTTATAAAAGATGTTTGCGAAATAGCTTTTACTCATTACCGCATAACAGTAATACTTTCTTTGCCGAATTAATGAAGTTCTTATTACTGCATCTACTTTTTCATTGCAAATGAAAAAAAAATCTTAGTTCTAGTAGAAAAAACTAAGTTAACTACGAAACTAGCCTTATTAAGAAAAAGAAAATTAATTAAGTTTTATTAGAAAGTCGTATAATATTTACTATAGGGTTCTCCTATCAATAGCTTTATCATTACGAACATTTCTCTTTATAATCGAGCGTATATGAAATTTATTCGTCTCTGTTTAAGGATTCTTTTGTATTAATGCGATAAAACTCGATAGGGGTATAATTTTATGAAATTTTTCGTTCTAACTACTTTCATAATTTTTAACAAGTTCATGTTACCTTGATTTGTCAAATTAACGGCTTTCATTGTAACTGATAATAATTTAAGGGTATTCTATGCAATATCATTGCTGTGATAGACAGGCTTGAGACTTTTTAATTAACATACCACCTTAATAAGTTAATTTAATATACAGTTATATGAAATGTTCCTGAAATAGCTTTTACTCATTATCACATAAGAGTAATCCCTTCTTTGCTGAAACAATAAACTTCTTACTACTGTATGTACTGTCTCATTTCAAATAAAAAAAAGATATTTAAGTTCTAGATAGAACTAACAATAAGTTAACTAAGCAATTATGTTAAATTCCATAAGATACTCGTGGAATATTTACTGTACGGTTCTCCTACCAATTTTGTGACTTTAAACAAAACTGAAATTAATTAAATTCATTCTCATAAAAACAGAATTTACACCACTTTCCAAAAGGAAAAACTCACATAATGAAATGAAAACAGTGCACTGTAGGTCACCAGGGTCTCACGTGTCAGTTAACAAATTAAATCTCCGTCTCTCTTTCAAAAATCCCATCTCAATGAAATGTTAAACCAGATCTCATAAACCATACATCCAATATTCTCAAAATAATATCTCCATCCTTCTTAATTGTTCCACTTAACCAGTTAACTGTGGCGATTTCTTCTAAGACTGCGCACCTACATGGATCACGAAAATCGAGAAATGAGGGTATATAGGTATATCTCAAATTATTTATACTTTTTAGTCGTTCGTTTTATTTTTGCATGACCTCGTTATATTTCAAACATCTTGAAATTTATAAATATATATAAGACAATGGTCTTATTTTCTTTTTTATTAATTAATATCAAGGATTTTCTCCCCTTTTTTTTCTTTTAATGAAAAACTAAAATTTTGTTGCTCTGTAATAAGAGGATTTAATTTTTATTTTCTTAAATTACAATCGTATGTACAATATTTACAATATTACCTATAATAAGAGAAACGACAATTAAAATTCTTTTCCCTCTATCTATCTTTTAATTCTACTATTATTGTGTAATAGCTATCGCACGTGTTTCTTACGTAACTTTCACTTTCTTCGTAACGAGGTGCCAACTCGATTACTCGCATAAAAAGCGCGGCCTATTCAAATGAAGAAAGTACACTTTCTTTACATATATTTTAGTTTTCGTCAAAATTACAATTTAAATAACCACCGGCCTAATTTTTGCCCATGACGATTGTACTCGTCAATGCACAAAATCCTGCCGTTTCTCCATGACAATTATAATCGTCAATCCCAGCTACCTGGTTTAACCCATTCACTGCCAACTACGAGATATCTCGTGTTTGCACTATAAGTTGGAATTAATAAGTTGGCAGTAACAGCCGAACGTGTGTAGCATTTTTGGAACAAAAATTTTCTTGGTATCACTACAAGTGTTGAGATTATATTTTTGAACAATTAAATTACTGTTTTAAAAACTTACTGTCATCTTCTCAAATTTTATCACGTAAGTGATAAGTTAGTTTCTCTGGCAGTGAATGGGTTAAGCATCACATAAAATCCAGTTCCACGTTCGCAAAGTAGCTAATAATTACTGCAAGTAGAAACGCAAAACTTGTCCGTGTCTTGCGAGTATTGTCCTATTCTACTTAGAATGCGAAGAGAAACGCGTCGGATTGTCTCTGTCGGTGCGTTTTGCCCGCTCTCGGTAACTGGTATGCAAAAAAGGCTTGTCGCAATAAAGGTGTGAAGGAAGCAAAACTTCCGTGAAAATCGCACGTGAGGATAATGTATACCAAGCGCTTTATCGGTTCCATCGGGCCACTATCTTCGGAGCCGGCGATGTTACAGAGCCCCTCTGTCCTCCTATGGCAGCGCGGCAGAGGCCGGACCTCAAATGACTCACGCAAAAGTAAATTATACATTGAAAGGGTTTAATATAATGAAACGCTCCATATGCATGAGAGAGGCCAGCCTGGCGCTTTGCACAGTACGTCGACGGTGCCCCGCGTTTCTCTGCGTGCCACTGACGTATCGTGAGTTCGATGAGCCCAGATCGAACGTCCCTACGAGCGGAATAATGGCGCTTGCACACGCCGACGGGTGCAAAAAAAAAGTAGACGGTAATTTAGTCACCATAACGAAAAGCGATCGTCCTGTCCAACGCGTATCAGCCCTGCTTGCTTTTCTCTCTCAACCATTTTTTCTCTCTGTTGTCTTCTCTTTCTCTCAATTTTCCTCCTTTTATTTTTGTTAAAATATTTTCTCTACAACTTTATCGAAAAAGCTTCCAAACAAGTACGGTTTATTTAAGTACATTAAATGTGGCAATCTCGAAGGGGGAGAAGAAAATAACGTGAACGAGAATCGACGTAAACAGGTCTGACGATTCGTTACGAAGATATTCCTATTTCCTATCGATTATCCAATGGTAAATGACCGATGGGTTTAATCGACGTTAATTCGATCAGAAATGAAATAATTCTCCATGCACCGTCGCGGAGCGTAAAGCAAACTCATGAATCACGTTGAATGCGATAGTGAGATTATCGTCGGAGGGCACGCGGGAATAAGAGATGGAAAAGGAAGAGGGTAAAAGGGAAAATAGATATCCAAAGTGAGACCAGGGAGGTGTAGGAGTCGAAAGTACGAAATGAATGTGATATCGACGAAATTATTTTCGATCTTTCGCGTCAGTCGTCTGGAATCGTTCGGCGGAACGGACGTCGAATGGACCTGACGGTACTTACGGCCAGAAAGGGGTGCGCGATCGGGAGAAGAATGGAGTGAGATGAATAAGGGGGTGAGAAAGCGGAATGCAGCGTGGTGAGCGCCGCCGGCGGTTGCGAAAGATACTAACAGGGGGATCGGGTTGCGCGGGGGTGGCTTAGTTGCAAGGGACGAGCGGAAAGCATCAAAAGCAATGTTTGGTGGCGCTATAATGAAATGAATTTATGCAGAGCCGTAATGCCTGAATATTTAGCAACCCTCTTCTGGTTCTGTTCCTGGCCAGGCCGTCACCCTAGCCTCTGCTATACCGTATTCGAATTAAATTCGACCACTGGACCTCCATTACAAGGATTGAAATGACCTTAGCCGCGGTAACGGGATACTTTTGCATGAAATATTTTGCGCACACTTCCGAACTACGTGCCGTAATTTCACGGTACTGCCTTTCCTTCTTCGTGTACTCGTGAGGGAGAGTTTACGTTTTCGGAGAGATCTCGGGAGTTAAGACTATTTTCGTCGAAGATTAGCGACGAAATCGTTGACGTTGGGAAGATTTTGAGTCGAGTGTGTAGTTCTTGGTAGATTGAATAATTGAAGGGATGGTTAACCCCTTGTACCATTTCTTTTGCGACTGAATGCGCAACAAATCAGAATTAATTGTTCAAATAATAATCTGTCTCCCATTTCTGATATAGTTTATAAGTTAATAAAATATTAATAGCGTAGTAACAATTTGATCCTATCGTGGGCCACTGACATTTTCAATTTAACAGAATTGGAAGATTTGAAAATTTCCTACCCCATTTGTCGCGTCACGAGTGACATGCGTTATTGTACGACAAGGGGGTAACAAGGATTTTAGGGTTTTTTTATAAGAAAAAGAGGTCTTGTTGGTGTATATATTGTAGGATTGCGAGAAAGTGATTGGATAAGTGCGAGAGACAGCGAGAGAGAAAGAAAGCAACGAAGGAACGTGTATGTGTGAGAGAGGGTGGAAGAGGGTTGTAAGAGAAAGTGCTTGCGAGATGATGAGGGTGTATGTTTGTGTGTGTGGGGTGTAAGGCCTTCGGAGGAATCCGAATGCGCGAGGAGACCCAGAGTTTGTGTGTCAGCAAGAGTATGTTTTAGCATTACAGCGAGAAGAATAAAATTCAGCGTAACAGCGAGCAGAGTTTCAGAGTTAAAGAGCGAACAGCGATCTAACGAAAAGTGTAACATAATATTGTGTATTTAGTGTGTCCAGTGTACTTTTCTTTTTGTTTTATATTTTCATAAACAATTTATTATTCGTACGTGGATAATAACTCTACAAGATACAAATAAGGAAGAGGTGCAAATAATATTCAAATGAAACGTGCAATTTTACTAAATATTGTATCACGTTTGAAATATAAGTTGATAGTTATTTTGCCCGAGATCTACAATTTTGAACAGGCTCGAAACCAGCCAAATAAGTAGATGTTCCCATCTTGGATACTAAATGAAAGTGATTATAATTTGTTTAACACTGGAACTACCGGAGTTAAATCTATTATATTTCAATATATTAAATAAGTACTTTGGACAAAGAAGAATCAAGAGGAATAGAAGATCAATTTAGTAATTTGTGTTTTTTCTTTGAGAATTAGTCGAAAAAATTGGAAACCAGTCATTTTGACTTACTTGGTAGTTCTAGTATTAATCCAGACTGGTGACATTATAAAAATCTCACATTAAATGAAAGTAACGTCGATCATCGATACAAATATTTTCCTGTAGACTCATCTACCCTTCTAATCCTTTACAAAAAGGATCGTCTTATCTTCTCAGAGACAAATAGCCACCCGAACGATTCCAGCGGCCCTGAAAGTTCTGAATTATCGCCTACGGAAAGTTCGAAGAATTCGCGCGTAATTTTGATCCCCGCGAGTCCTCGGCACGGTTGAAACTATGCCTGAATTTCCTCCTGATTTATGCAACCCCACTGATTAGACAAGAACGTGAAAATTACGAGGCAATCCGTTCCTCTCCAAGGCAACAGATTTTTCCACGACAGATAAGTCCAGTATCATTCACCAAGAGATCTGCGATTATCGCCTTTCCTTTTATCTCACCACCATATAATTAAACCTCATAAAATGCAATTTAACCATAGAAACGAAACCTTTTTACGAGGGAAAACTAGAAAGAGATAAAAAGACGAGAAAAAGCCTCGTTCCGATACAGATCCCTCGTTAACGAGGGAACAGAAAACAACGTAATTTAATTAATAATTCAATTTCATTTAAGCTCTAATTAAAAAGATTGATACATGGTTAAATCGGCATTATATGACAGCACCGAGTAAAAACGTGCTTGTGAATGTTCAGCGACGTGGTTCTCTACATTGATATAACGTCTCTTTTGTACAAACACAAGCGGCAGGGGCATACAGGTTGGAAACGCGAAAAGTAATTAGCTGTCCGCCCATTGCCGGTAATATTGGGCTTTCCTATAAAAAACTTGGGGTGAAAAAAAATCCCCGAGTAGCATTTTTATCGTTACTGAAAGGCATCACACCGGTGTACGTCCTCATCTCGTCGTCTCTCATCGCCGAAAATAATTTTCCACGATCGGTAGAGAGGCCATCGCGTATCACGATAATGCGAGCTGAAACGATTATCTGGAGCACATCACCGCGTAAACGGGCGGAGAGAGAGAGCATTTTATCAGGTAGCTGCATGCCGTACCTACACGATTCGTGTGTCACCATAAAACTAACCGACTGACTAACTAACCGCGCGTATAAATATGCAATTAACGACGATTGTCGGGTAATTTTAACGGAATTTACGATCAGCGTGATATCTGGTCGCGTTAGCATGGCTAATAGGTTTGGCATAATTGGCGTAATAAATAAGTCATTATCGGTAGACTTTCGCGGGATTATTTAATCAATGAAGAAAGTCCTTCCTTTCTGATCATCTTCATCCTTTCTCTTCTCCCCCTGATCCCTTTCTTTCTTACTCTATCTAGATATCTGTCCCTCTTTTACTTTGCATTTCCATATAAACGTCTCGCATCCGCGGCACGTCGCGGTTCATGTGTATATTAATATTCTGAATGCACGCGAGATACCCAAATATTTTAATCATGGCTAATTGGCGAGTAATAATGGAGTTCCAGGACGTCCAGGGGTAACTGGCTGCTTCAAGTTCCTTCGGATTCTCACTGTAGGAGCCAAGGAGCTGACTACCGTCCACGTTCCAACAGTGAATTCGGATCGTCCTACTCTACAGGCGTCTGGACACTTGTGGTATTTCGCTGATTATACCGTCCGAAATAACAGCTTACTTCGGACTCTCGACGATTATGGGAATATATATGATACTTTTGCACCCTGTGCTTTTAAACCTTTGCACTGTCTTTGGTTTGGCATTTTTCTTTGAGAATTTAAGCCTTAGATGGTAACAAATTTCTTTGAATATTTATATGGTGGTGGATCACTGAGCAATTACGTTGATCGAGTAATATTTATGATACTTTGTGGTTTTTTTATATTTTGATAGTAAGCGTTTGTACTCGGTCAAATGACCGGTTCAATGGAATTAAAATATGTGATTTTTTGAATTATTAATACTTTACCGACCGGTAGCCGATTAATCGGATTTTCGGGCCCAACAGTTTTGGACTTTTAACTCATTAATTGGTCGCTACGGCAATTAATAAATTATTATTTTTCATTGCGGTTAACTGTGCCAAGGACGCAGTGAAGAAACTTTGCAATTTTCGAAGAGATATCAGTATCAGGGAAATGTTTGCGTGCAAGTGACCGATGAGAAGTGGGTAGGGTGTTCAAAAATACCAGTCGGTAAAGTGTTAATTAATACTTGAACTATTAAGATGGTCAAAAGGACTCCGTCCTTACTTTTTCTAACAAAATTTTAAATTTATAGAAGAGGCAAAATGTAGATATTGTACGTCCATCTTGTAAAATGTAAATTACTGAATTAATCATCCTTTCTGCCTTTCGATTTCTCGTTTTCTAACCTATTTATTTAATGTATTGAAATATGATAGACTTAACGCCGGTAGTTCTAGTGTCATGAGTGCTTTTTGCTTCATTTCCTATATTTAATTTATGGCCTGCATTTCTTTGGAAAAAGATACGATCGTTATTTCATAACAGGCCAAATGATAGGTTACGGAGAGACTAGCTATACGTGAAGTACTGGTACGGTTAATGTTAATTATGGGATTTTGAGACTTGATTGAAATATGTAAATTCAGAAAGGTTTATTTCAATATTGAGAGACTTTTTTACTTTCAGCTGTAGACGAGTGATGAAAACTGGTTTCAAATGTAATTTAGCAATGCATCAGACACTGAAATCTACCCGAAACTTTGTAAATAACTCAAAACTACGTTATATTGTCGAACAATTACAGCTCAACTCATATAACATTATTGGTAAACGAAATTACACTTCAACTTCCATAAGAAGAAGAACAACGAATGCAGTCCAATTACATTTCGATATATCCTCGAATTTGCAATGATTTTATAAAGAAACCTATCAACACAATCAATTTTCCTTGTCGAGTAAAAAATTCTTTTCACTTCTCCGACAAACATTTATTCTAACCACGTCACAAAAGCTCAGGGTGTGAAGTGAGATCGAACGAAATGTGAATAATACTAATAGATATATCTCAACGAAAATAGTTTTACCGTACTTATGTAAATTCATTATGAAACATTCAGCGGCGTAGAATTTAGCGTTGGGTCATCTAGACGTATACTGTGTTCGAAGCTCTTATGCATAAAGCGGCTTATTCGTGGCGCGCGATCCTCCTAAATCTTTCAGAGATAACATAGCTAAGCTTTCTTATGCGAGCAGACAGGCGCTTCCTTCCTTAATAATTTTCCCGAAATTATGAAGTAATAACTACTCGCGTCGCGTATAATATCTCTATATTTCAAGGCCCATTAGTTTATAATCAACACGTCCAGCTTGACCAATGTTAAGATACACGCTAGTGCATCGTCGTCAACGCCCACTAGTTTGAATATTACTATGCCTAACCACTCAAAAGCATGCAACACATCGATCTAAATCCTCAAATGTCTTATTGCCGCAACTAGAGGACTGTATTTCTCAAAACACCTAGGCGATTCTCTGTCATTCTTGCACTATTACTTCTTTCCTTTCATATTACTAAAAATATATTGTTACGCATTTTCCACCTCGACGAATATCTATTCGACATACTTAAAGAACAAACAATCATTTCTCAAAACGAGCAAATTTTAGTAAATGCTCGATAATAAATAGTCAACTCTATATAACACAATCCTCTCAATCTTCTTATCTCAATACAAAAGTTTTCTTTACTCTTCACTCGAAGAATTCTACCAGGGAGCTCTTAAGACGCAAGAAATTCCTATCTCTCCCCAAAAATGACCAAATTATCAACACAATCTCAATACAAAACAATACTAAAAGAACAAACAGTCAATTCAAAAAACGAGCAAATGTTACTAAATGCTTCATAATGAATAGTCAACTTTGTATAACATAGTCCTCCCAATCTTCTTATATCAATACAAAATAATACCAAAAGAACAAACAGTTATTTCTAAAAACAAGCAAATTTTATAAAATGCTGGATAGTAAATAGTCAACTCTATATAACACAATCCTCTCAATCTCTTTATCTCAATACAAAAGTTTTCTTTCCTCTTCACTCCAAGAATTCTATCACGGAGCTATCAAGACGCAAGGAATTCCTATCTCTCCCCAAAAATGACCAACTTATCTAACACAATCTCTATACAAAACACTACTGAAAGAGCAAACAATTATTTCTAAAAACAAGCCAATTTGACTAAATATTCGATAATAAATAACCGACTCTATATTACACAACCCTTTCAATCTTCTCCTCTCAATACAAAATAATACTGAAAGAACAATTAATCATTTCTAAAAAGGAGCAAATTTTACTAAATGCTCGATAATAAATAGTCGACCCTATATAACACAATCCTCTCAATCTCCTTATCTCATACAAAACTTTTCTTTCCCCTTCAGTCCAAGAATTCTACCCAGGAGCTCTCAAGACGCAAGGAATTCCTATCTCTCCCCAAAAATAGCCAACTTATCTAACACAATCTCAATACAAAACACTACTAAAAGAGCAAACAATTATTTCTAAAAACAAGCAAATTTGACTAAATGTTCGATAATAAACCGTCGCCTCTATATAACACACCCCTTTCAATTTCTCATCTCAATACAAAACTATTCTATTCCCTTCAGCTTAAGAATTCTACCAAGTAGTTATCAAGACGCAAGAAATTCCTATCTCTCCCCAAAAATGATCAACTCATCTAACACAATCTCAATACAAAACACTACTAAAAGAGCAAACAATAATTTCTAAAAACAAGCCAATTTGACTAAATGTTCGATAATAAATCGTCGCCTCTACATAACACACCCCTTTCAATTTCTCATCTCAATACAAAACTATTCTATCCCCTTCATCTTAAGAATTCTACCAAGTAGCTATCACGACGCAAGGAATTCCTGTCTCTCCCCAAAAATGACCAAATAATCCAGCACAATCTCACGTGACACGTTCCAACAATCTCCCATCGGTCCAGCCACCCCCGATCATCGAGGAACTTAATCCCACCCCCTTCGAGCGCGGCTCGTGCGAGGATATTCAGCACGCACGCGGAAATTCCGAGGTACCATTCCAACCGGTAGTCGCGGGCTGCAGATGCACCAGCCACCGTCAGGGATCCGGAGAGTCCAAGCATGGAACGGAGACAGAGTCGATTGGAGCGTGCGACGGAGACCAGTAGGGTTGCATAGAAGTGGACGAAGCATGAGATAGCCAGATAGAGAGATAGAGAGTGAGTGAATGAGACAGGAAGAAAAAAACGCGGCTGGTTCGATCGCTGGAATCGTAGCCAGTTCGTAATGAAAGGTGAACGGAATTGGACCCCCTGGAGCCGGAGAGTCGGAGCGCCGAGTGAATATAATTAGAGGATTGGGGGCAGGGGAAGCGAGGGGTATGACGTAATCAAAGGGTGGACATGAACGTAGAGAGGGGTGACAGGACGAGTTCCATTGGGAGGGAAGGAGGGGGAGGGGAGAGGGTGGTCAGGGTAGACAGAGATCGGCGAGGAAGAGAGGGGCCTGGAGGCAGTGGTTCCATGGATGTAGTCGGAGTAGGAGGAAGAGGGCTTGCAAATTATCATTCGGCCAGCGAGCGAGGGTCCAACTGAACTGGACCGGCAACAACTTGATACCGTCGTCCACCAGCAGGCCGATGTGCCACTGTCGGAGCCTGTAGTTTTGTCATTAGCCGATAGCGTCTGCCGATAGACGAGGTGGAACAGGGATTATTGGGCTAGGATGGCTAACGGACGCCACTTGGATGCAAATGCCTCTCGCAATGTCCGTTCCCTCTCGACTCTCCGCGGTTGCTTGCCTGGGATCTTCGACGACTGCCAGACCTCGAAACGAGAGGTTGTAATAATTTGTGGCTACATTAGGACGCTTGATTAGAACGTTAAGATCTCTAACGACGAGGAACGTATAGCTAAAGCCTGTAAACTGGGTAACGTTCGACAAAATGTCAGGTGGAGGAATGTAAGGGGTGTTTGGTAGATACAGGTGACTATGAATGATCTTCGTATGTTCACACTTGTAGATGTTTTATGATACCTTTTGGAGGGTGAGTTTATCGTGGGGTTGGACGATGGAGGATACTTTCAGGATCGTTCTTTATTCTTTCGTATATATTATTTATTCTACATCCAGACACCCTTCCTGACTTGTTCGATCGTGCGGTGAAAGTTTTGACCGTGATGGAAGGGAGAATTTTCGTTGAATCGTTGAAATCTTATGTTTGAATATTTGAAAGAATTGTATGTGGTATAGTGAAGAATTTGAAGATCTATGTAGAGAATTATAGAGATGTAGACTCATAGATTTCTCTTTGTATAATCGTTGAAGTTTCTTGGCTCATCTCATTTCAAAAACTTTCAGCAAGTGTATCGAAGACTACGAGGAATACCCTGGAGAGCAATTTCGTGCAGTGCCGAAGACGATAGAAGTACTATTAAAATTCCATTATGATCTATTTCCAGGTCGATTCTACATATTGTCGGATTACCGAGGCGTTGCCCGGGAATTTTCGAATGCAATTTATGCGCATCGGTTACCGGTTACGGCCAACCGAACGAAATGATAAATTGGTCATTTCTCAGTACTCTGGCTTTAACGAATGCGCCAGAACATCAGGATTTGACCATCGAAAACCGCCGGGAAATCGAACGTACGCCAGCGTTTCCGGTGAAGCGTTTAGCGTGCTAGTTCGTTGACGTTCGACCGAAGTTGGGACTTTGCATACTGATTATGTCGCAGTGATTGCACCGACAAAAGGGTTCGGATCGGTCGCCGATGGGAAGACCTGTCGAGGAAACCTGGTGAGGATCTGCACTACTCTAATGCTATCGATTTTGCTACTTAGCATAATTAGACTCAGAGATATCGGCTAACGTTTCAGACGCATTCGAGAAATTCAATATGCGATTATATGCGAGACAAATGGAATTAAGTTTTGGTTGATTTCTCTTAGAATTGCAATTTAGTAATTGTCAAATTCAACAAATTCATCAAATTCGACAACTGATGTTGTCGAATATTCCAAAGTTGGAATGGATATTAGAAGAAATAAGGAGTTATATGATATTTTTTGGCATTAACCATTTAGTGGAAATTTAGTAATTGCTGTTACTAACTAAACTAATCAGTTATTATAAATTGTGAGAACAAGATATCCTTCTTTTAAACGCTAGAACTACCGGCATTAAATCTATTATATTTAAATATGTTAACCCCTTGACCTACGATTTATTTTCTGACGGGGCGTGCAAAGTTTCAAAATTACTTCCTGAAATAAAAAGTTTTCACTGATTTCTGATATTTCGTGTGACTGAATGTAATATTAATAGTATAGAAATAATGAGACCGTTTCGCGACAGACTAATATTGTAAATTTAATAGTTTTTGAAAGAACTCAAAATTTCCTATTCCGTTTTCCGCGCTACGAGTCCCACACGAAGTTGTAGGCTATGGGGTTGACTCTTTCCGGGCAATCACTGAATATGGGTGTAAACTCTAACAGCGTACTCAGTAACCACTCGATAACAGATACTAATTGTAAGAAAAATTCCTGCAAAATTTGGTATATATTACATGCAACAAATGCCGCCATAACTGCTATGCACTATTATTACTATGGTATGTACGATATATCACAACGCAGGTTTAAAATGTACATGGGAGAATGTAGTAGGGGAGAACGGGGCTAAAAGTTACCAAGGTAAGTTGTTCCGATTGAAATAACTCCGCGAACAGAAGAGATAAGAATATTGTGTAAATTCGTAATGAAATGGAACGCCGCATTGCACCGACAATAGCCATTTTAAACAAACGAGTGGGACCCAGAACAACGGAACGACAGCACGTGCCTCGCTGGTCCACGTAAGAAAATATTTTCGCATTTGGTATTTGTGGTCTATCTCACGAATGATTCGTACGATACTGTTGAGTAGTACTTAAATAAACAGATTTGGTTTGATCATTTACTGTTTTTTATTTCACAAATTATACCTTTAACAGATATGGTAACAACTTATCCCGGCTTGTTAACAACGTGCCCCAAGTCGGGGTAAGTTGTTACTTTCCGACTTTAGGCATTAAAAAGTTAATAATAAAAGAATCTCTCAAGAAATGACCCAAATAACTGTCTTAATATCAAAGTTACATATGTAAGTTGATTTTGATCGCATCGTATGAATACTAAAAGCAAGTATTTTAACAAATTTTGAAGTTAACTAAAAATCGAAACTTTTAGCCCCGCTCTCCCCTAATTATGTCGTACCACTTAGCCTGAAAGGGTTAAATAAGTACTTTGATATAAGGAGAATTAAAAGGTGGAAAAGATGATAGACTCAGCCATTTATGTTTTATAGGGAGGGTGTGAAATATTTATTCCATGACTGTTCAATAAAATTGGAGAATTTTTGGAAAGAATGGACAGCCAGTCATTTTGAATTGCTTGATAGATCTAGTGTTAATGTACTCGAACTCGGACATGGGGTTTCGTAGCTAGAAATAAATATTATATTAGGGGTACCGAAAAGTAATCAAAATTCTTTTTTGCTGGCGAAAAACATTTATTTATTAAAGAAATCTTAACCACTAATCAACAAAATAATTTCCATAATTTTCTGACACTTTGTGCCAGCGTAAAGGTAGCTGTTCGATTCCCTTTTTAAAAAAGTCCTTCGATTTTTTGTTAGAAAACGTATCCAATTACGTTTTCACTTCTCCAATTTTGATTACTTTTCGGTGCCCCTAATATATTGTTCTAAATATTGCTAATGAATGCTGCAGCTTAACACTACGGATCTTAACACTAGATTTATCGACCGCTAATTCAATATATTTAGAATTATCAAATAAATATGTCTTAATAAAGTAAATGAAGGGGGCAAAAGCCTTAATCGATTCAATCGGCTACAGACTTCAAGTTAGACGTAGAAAATTGAAAAAAGAAACAGCGTCTGGAATTTCAGGATTATTTTTTAAAAATTCGGAGCAAGTCATTTTGACCACCTTGATGGTGCTAATATCAAAGAGATTTAAGTCTAAGGAGATTAGTATCTATTATAGACATCTTTCACGGTATTAATCTCTGCACTGTAAATTGTGCCGTGTAATAAAATCGACACGTGAACTAACTATTAATTGAAATAACTGAATTAATTATGGGTTTATCAAAAACAAGCAACTTCGCAATCCATTACGTCAGTAGTTAAGGATAAGAGAAAAGAGTGCGCGACTGCTAATACGTAATAATTAACTTTCATTTCCACGACAAATGAGATGCAAATATTAAGAGATGAGTTTCCCGTACTTAACCGACCAGTAACGTTTATAATATTCCAAGGTACGTACACGTTAAATATATTCGTATAATATTAGTGCTGCATAACTGATCTAGTAGACTCTCCGAGTACCAGAAGTAATTATTTCGCTGCTTACTATCGTTGTCCCATTCGTTCCAGTTACGGTCCTGGAGAACGTTCATCCTGGCCGATACTATCACTAGCAGAAATTTAATTAATATAATTTACCAAGCGTGCAATGTACTAATATGTGCCGTACAGATTAAAGTACATCGTGGCTTTGCCGTGGAATTATCGCCTCCTTATTTAGTATCGCAAACGCGTCAAGGTTACGTATCGTCTTGACCCATGAAACAAGAAGGTACCGTCGATCGCGTTTTTTATTTTCAAAACGTCAAGTAATTACGACGTACCGTTCGATTAATTACACTCATTTCGATTTTAATACAATATTAATCATCTTACATTCACCGAGATTATTACTCAGAGTATCCATGACGTTCGAGAACTCTTTCGGTTACACCTCCAAGTATAATTTGTGAGATTGTAAGGTTGACAGAACATAATTCGTATCGGTTTCTGAGTTACGAGATGTACACACTGACTATTCCACCTATCGTTATTATTAATAACCTTACAAGAATTAATATTTGCTGTCTTGTTTATTCCAATAACCTGTTCAAAACCGAAAGGATCAGTGGGACACGCAAGCGCATTATTTCTGATAAGAATATTTCCCGATAACGTGGAAAACGCCATCTTTTAATATTTCTGTTAATTCAGTTCTGATAGTTACAAATCTATGTCGAGATACATATTGTTATGAATTATTGTGAGTAATGAAATTGTCTCTACTATATATGCTATTGATTATTAAATTGATAATAACGATTTGAAAATGTTAGAATTGATAGAATGTCAAGAGAGGTGTCTTTGAGCTGTACGACTGCACCTGTTAAAATAGTCAGTTATCTTCTAATTTTTTAGTTCTTTTAATAAGTAATATAAGTAATAAGTATAATAAGTAATAGTGGTAGGTATTAGAAATGGCCAGGAGGAGAGGGAAGGAAATGTTGTGCAAGTGAGAATAGAAGTAGTAGAAGTAGTCAAAAGTCTTTGCAATTTTGTTTCTGCGGGTCGTTAATTTGCATCATAGAAATTACTTGCGATGGAGAAGAATCGTTTGTTAAAAAGAGGACATTTTACTGAGATCATTATTAAGTCTTTTCTTGTTGCAAAAATAGAAAACCGATCAATAAGTTCTAAATCTCGGACTACCAGACCGCTGATTTCTCCAGGTTTTGGAATTGTGGTTTTACCTGGACCAGAGTTTAAGCTCTGGGTGAATACCAAGTCAGTTTTTGATTAGAAAGAGTCTACAGTTGTTGTTCGTCCCTCTTCAAACCAAAGATTGAGAAGATGGAAACGCGAAGAGTTACAGAAGTTTCAGAAGCCATCAAACATATTTAATAATCAATTGCATGTAAAATTTTCTTTAAAAGGGGGAGTAGTGTTACGAATTATTGTAAGTATGTAACGAAATTGTCTCCCATACATGTAGGAATGCAGATTGAATGAGTGAGAGAGTGACTGAATGACAGAGAGAACGAGAGGATGACGTGATAAACAAAAGACGACAGGACAGAAAAAACGCGAGATTCCAGAGTTCAAGAAGAAACGTATTGCAAGGGATCAGAAACAAGTCACTTGAGGGGAAATCGCACTGCTAGACAAAGAGAGAAAAGAAAAAGCCGTGGAACTGAGTGCGACAGCACGATATCGATCGTGAAAGACGAAACATTGACGTACGTACGATATTTTTATTATCAGATTGGTAGACACCGATTTTATCTACTTAACCCTTTTAGTGCCGGACAACGATAAATCGTCGTTAGTAATAGTCCTGACGCGGGGTGTCGTAGGCTTATTATTTAGTTTCCTCATACGATATCAATAATTTTATGATAGAAAATTGAAAATATACAGTTTATGCTCTATATATCGTTTTCTATGTGAAACTGTGACCAAATGACGATTATTTTTATTTGTAACTGCAATTGTTATTAATTCAATCAAATTTTTCTGTCGGCACTAAAAGGGTTAAATGAATGTGAATAACTACGACTATGAATGAAGAGGACAGCAGACATATAGAATAGACCTTACGTCTCAAGTGACTTCATTCTGGTCGCTTTCTATAGACACGTAAAGACGCGATTACTGCTACGTCCTATTTTTCTATTATTCTCCGTGTATCATACTTATATTTTCTTATTTTCAATTCTATGTATTTTATATTAATAAATTCTAGTAAGATGGAGGTTGTTTTTGTTCGGTCGGTGACGTCAAATGTGACAAGTTGTGTATTTTTCTTTTCGTAATGAAGGACGGCTATTTGTCGACCGGAGTTTAAATAAAATACTTCTTGTATAATGAATAACTTCAGTACATATTCACAATTAATTTATTTTAATTTAATATTAAGCTTTTACTTAATATTAACTGTTATTTCAATTGTCATAAGATTTATAACTACTTTACCCTTCTATGTATAATAGAATAAATTTTACGACTGAAGAGGGTAACAAACAGTTACCGAAACGTATCGAAAAATTAGAACAAGAAGTATTTTATTTAAACTCCGGTCGACAAATAGCCGTCCTTCATTACGAAGAGAAAAATACACAACTTAAATTCTAGTAGTAATAAGTGAGACTGTGGGCACCATCACAAAAGATATCCCTACGAATATATGTTATCCACTGCTAGAGTGATAACAACGAGTTGAAAATATTATAATTGATAGAATATCAAAAGAGTTATCTTTGAGCCGAGAAGTTGGACCTGTTAAAATAGAGTCAATTATCTCGTAAACTTTGAGTTGTTTTATTATGAAGCGCCGTAACAATATTTTACTACGAATTAAATCGCTCCAAGTACACTCTAAATATATCTTGTAATTCCGCTACTCGAAATTCCATCATTCTGTAATCGCAATAAATTCAAACGACGGCACGTTACACGAAAGCAAAATCGCGGTAGTTTAACAGGCGACATGTGCCAAACCTTTCGAGAAAGCCCGTCTTTCCCGGGGCATTCATTATCAATTCGTCAAAAATATTCGATATGGCCGCGATCGACGTTAGTTAAAAAAAGAGAGAGAAAGAGAATAGGTGGAAAAAATGGAAAAGGCAGAAAAAAAAAGAAGGAAACAAAAAAAGCCGCTAAATTCGTCGGAGGTGGAAAAGAGAAAGCCCGCGACCAGGGCACGGGGAAGGAGCAAAAAAATTCCGTCGGTACACGCGCTCCGAAGCCGAAATTCAATTTATAATATGACAGGAGCTATTCGATTTTAAAGTCCATTTTTCATTCTCGCTCTGTAGTGCGCGTACACGCTCTGACGTACGCGTGTTTTTCTAAAATTTAACCGAAGTGTCTAGCACACCGAAAATATCGGGCCGGCGTTTAAATCGCCGGCCGAGATTCCAACCCCCTCCTCGAACACCCCTGAAACCATCCCCCTTTTGTATCCCGTCTACCGCGTTCCCGTTCGTGTCGGTATAAATCTTAAAAAATGACAATTCCCGGATTCGCGAGTATACGAAAGAGCCACGGATGTGCTCTCGTCGAGTGCAAATTGCGGCTCTTATAATCGCGTCAGATGCAGCGAGAAATACGAGAAAAAGAGGAGAAGGGATGGACCGACTATGGGGCTTGGATAGAAGGAGAAGGGAAGGGGGATGAAATTAACCCTCCGATAATTTGCATAAGTGGCTCATGCGCGAGGAACGCGATCCGTTCCGGCGACGTGTGCAGTCGAGATATAATGACAGGGCCGTGAAGAGCGCGTCGTTATTAGAAATTATTAGAGAGGCCGCACTTAAAATCAAGACTCTTTCAAGCGATGAATGTCCAGTGATTAAGAAGATAAAATTATTCAGCGAGATCGCACGGAAATCATTTTAATTAGTAGAGATCGTGATGCTCATTCAGACTGGCTTGACGCGGCGATGTCTTGTCGCTTTATGAAACGAAAACCTTCTTATAGGATCCTCGAATAGCAATCAGGACGCCGTTGTGAGACGATCCTTTTTTTTTATTCCATCCGAGTAACTAAGAACGTTCGTAATTAAACGTTTTTGAGAGATTTCTGTATGATTATTGAGATTGTAATAAATGTCGTTGTTTATTTGTAGTATATTGTATGTTGCTGGAACTGTGAGGAATCTTGGATGAATTAAATTTGGTAAGATAAAGAGATGACTGTTGAAACGAAAGAGAAAATGTAACAATTTTTTACAGTAGATTTACTGAAGACGTCAAATTGACGGATTCCCATCTTTTTAGAAACGTCTTCCAAACTTATAGAGACTTGGTATAGTGGATATTTAATTACAGTAATTAAATTTTATACAAATTATTTAATTCATCATCTTCTTTGCCGCTTTATCCTTCTATTTTCAGTCTTTGTTTAATATATTGCGGTTTATCTTGTAAACAGATTTCACCTTCGTAAGTCTAATGTTAACACTAGATCTACCAAGGGCACCAAAATACTTGTACTGCAATTTTTAAAAATGTTATCGAAATTTGTAGAGCTGTATTCTTTTAATTTTCGACATATATATTTTGAATCAGAGGAGGTTAACATTAGATTTACGGAGTCACTTTGGCTCATTTGAAATTTGATTACTATATATATAATATATTGGTTGGTTAATTTTTTAGTAATAAATCTTTAATTTAAATTGATTTGGAACTATTTTCTTTGCAAAAAACTTAAATTTCTTGTATGAGTCAAATTGGCTCACTTCAGAAAAATTGGTATATAATCAACATCATTAAGACTACTGTTAAATGAATTCAGTTTCTTGCGGATTTCATTCTCTTTCCTCTAAAGTATTTATATATTATCTTCAAACATACTGAATTAATGGTCGCTAGTTCCAGTGTTAACACTAGAACTACCAAACCAGTCAAAATGACTGGTATACAATTTTTTCAAAAAATTCTCCAAGTTTATATAATAATCATGGAATAAATATTCTATGTCTACATCAATAAACATAAATCACTCAGTCGATCAAATTTTCCACCGCTTGATACCCCCTTTTTCAAAGTACTTATCTAATTTATTAAAATATGTTAGATTTGATGCCGGTAGTTCCAGTGTTAATATACATAAACGAAGATAATAATTCTGACCAGTTCTAAATTGTTACAACCCTTTGTGCATTTTTTTCATTAGTGGTTAAACTAGTGTTATTTGATACATATGTATAAAAAAATATACATTGAAGCAAACTATTAAAACCATGAGAGATAATAAACGCTATTCCGCAATATCTCGTATTATTCGATATCTCGTACTCTATAAACGTAAATTCAAATTTTCTGCTGCAGACGATTAAGCAAGCTCGCAAAATCCTTAATTGCTGACTTCGATGACACCGGAAACAGCAACCTTCATTTGCGCACAAACAAAAGCCGCAAATGATCGTAAAAATCGTTCGCAACGTCCACCGAATTGTTCCATTTAGAAAATTTTAACGGCATGCGCATCGATTGAAAAAAAATAATTATAAAATTTATAGCAAAAAGAAACTCCGTGCTGGCGAATGGTACGTTCTTAATTTAATATCCATGGTGTCGAATGCGATCGTATGCGCAGGCACGTAATTTTTATAGTTACGCCACTGATTAAAATACCAGAGCGTTGCATTACGAATGCAGGTACGTCGAAATGAATGCGTTTTGCATTACTGCGTTCTGCCACGGTGCACTCTACGATGTAACGTTACCACGGAAGGGTGAGAACGCTCCTATTTTTTTATGACGTAAAATTTCGCCGAAATGAGAATTGCTGTTGAAAAATTGATAGCACCGACCCACGGTGTCCGTGGTTTTCCGTAGTGGTGCAGATTGAGTTAAGGTTCGTCCTTTTTTTTTTCCTGCCACCCCACTACCCTCATGGTCCTCTGCCGTTTCGCGACAACGCGCCTCAACTTATATGGAAACAACTCGCTTAGAACGCGCCTTTTAATTCGGATACACACCGCTGACACGCCGTGACACTCTATAAAAAGGTCGTGGTTACTTCGTTTTACGTTAACACGAAATGTCCGAGCCACAAAGCTCGCCACTTCATTCTGCAATTTTAAAAAATTCAATTCGTAGTGAGTAGCCTTTTCGCGGATTTCATACGGAACAATTAAGTTGCCGGTTGGTGCGGCGGTCATTGAAATTCCGTGAATTATGGTTTATCAGGAATTGTGGAAAGTTTTGATTTGATTTTGTATATGATTTGGTTAGAGGAAGTAGAAGGAAGATATTGTGGATGTGATTTTTTTAGGAAAGAAGACTAAATTACTTCCTGGACGAAACTTGGAACAAATGATATTGCATGTTTCACGTGAACAGTTTGAAAGAGTCAGGAATCTAGTCGGCTTATACGGATTGTTCTACAATTATATTTAGAATGGTGAATAAATGTTGCAGAGTGAGGGCTGTAAAATTTTCAAGAACTCTCACCGCGTACTATTTTGCTCGTTTAATATTTAAAATGGAAAATCGTCAGGAGCATCAAGCAAATGTGCAACAAAATTCAACGTAAACCTCCGAAACGAGGTGAAAATGGAACGCAACCCCTAACTAAACTATATTCCACAGCACTTTCAAGAATACGTGTACAGGGTGTTTCAAAAGTAGTTGTCCTTGCTTTCACGGGTCGGTCTGCACCCTTGAATCGGTGGAAACTTGTGAAAAATAAACTCTCCTCAAAATTTGCGAAAGGGTAGCAAATTTTTTTTCATTGGTTCATTGCATTCTTCTTGTTACGTAATTATAATGTCTGATAGAATTCATGGATCAGAAGTGGACCTTTCTTACGCAAATTAACCCCTTGACCTACGATTTCTTTTCTGACGATGCGTGCAAAGACTTAAAATTAATTCTTGAAAACAAAAATTTTCACTGATTTCTGATATTTCCTATAAGTAAATGTAATATTAATAGTATAGAAATAATGAGACAGTTTTGCGGCCGGCTGATATTGCCAATTTAATAGATTTTGAAAGACTTAAAATTTTCCTATTCCATTTTCCGTGCCACGAGTGTCACACGTTGCTCTAGGCTAAGGGGTTACATTTTAATTGCGTCTTTGTGATAGAATTTTAGCTAAATAAGTCAGGCTTCCAACTTTCTGACCTTTTGGAAAGAAACGTGATATTCTTACTACTGCTACACAAAATTAGAAACGGAGGATTGAGTCCAAAGGTGCCCTTGAGCGAACTTGGCACCGAGCTTCATCACCTCAATACAGAAAGAGACCGATAAAAAAATACGTATGAATAAAATAAATTATTCCTTCAAGATCTACCTCCTAAGTAAGGTCAATGAAAATCGGCTTTCAGGTGGTCAACGAAAATAAAGGCGACATCTAGGAAGAAAAGCGAATTTGGAAAAAAACGCAAGTCTGTCCTTCTTTTTTTTCTGGGCGCTGTACTTTTTGAAATCTTTAAACTAACACTTGGCAGCCATATACACCCTGATACTGAAGAATTGGGCACCTCGCATTATCTTTCTTATTAGGAGTCTTTCTTACTTATGGATTAGGATATTTTGTCCTTTGCGACCGCGTTTCATTAAGAGCAAAATGTGTAATCGCACTTAAAGCAAACCTACTAAAATCCTAGTAAAAATTATATATACCTTAGAAATGTGTCGATTGTTTGCCTTGGTGGCTGAAAGTAGACGTACAATGACCTAGGTGAAAGAGCTTTGGTCGCTGAGAGCAGACGTACGGCCGCCAACTGAGGGTTGATATCACTGTAAGGGTGAGTAACCAGGGAGCCCGCAAAAAGAGAAGTGTTTGGTGATCCAAGCCTTCGAAAGTTTGAGACGCGCACTAATAAGTGAAAATAGTTAATCCCGATCACGGAGCAGTGATCACTCGTCGGCGGTTGAGGGCAAACTGATAGCGAAAGGAGCATCGAAATGGCTTATTGTTAAGATTCGCGGACAGGATACCTGTAGGTTACGGACGCCGAGCTCCGTCGAGTATATTTTGTAAACACGCGATGACCGTTGTACCTCTCGGCCAGTGAAGTGGAAATGATTGGTCTCATTGCTTATAGAATTAATCTCAAAATTGCAAATGGAATTGAAAGATATTATTTATTTATATTACTAAATTTTATAAATGCAGTGCTCTGTTTAATGTAGCGTTATTGTCGAAGAGTAACTATTAAACAAGATATGTAAAGCAAGCTACATATAATAACACATGAAATCATAGAATAACTCGTAAAGAATAAATGTACATTTGTTAAACAAACTATGATAGGAAGATGTCTGTTTTATTATCTCGTACCATTAGAATTTCTCCTGGATATTAAGCTTTTTGCATGAATTGATCTAAAAACAATCCGGAATATGACGTGGTCTATTATCGTAGTGTTATAGACATTTCAACTTGTTTAAACAGTGCTCAAAGGGGAAACCGTATCTAAAATGACTCAAAATTTGTGGATATTTTCCTATGGATCTCACAAACCAGACACGCTTCCCTTAAGATTTCGGTAACCCAGTTCTCCATCTTTTAATTTTGTGTAGCACTAGTAAGGATTTTGTGCGTTTCTTTCCAGAAGGTTCTTTGGGCATCTGGAAGCCTGACTTATACAGCTAAAATTCAGTTGTAAAGGCACAATTAAAATTTAATTTGCTTGAAAACGGTTCGTTTCTGATCTATAATTCCCCTCACAGCCAGAAATTTTACCTACACAACAAGACGAATGCGATGAGCCAACAGAAAAGGCTTTTCTCACAAATCTCCATTGATTCAACGATATAAAACAACCCTTAAAAGTCATGACAATTACGTTTTAAACATCGTATACACTATGCTTTCAAAATAAGTCATAAAACTTTAAACTTTATCCTAATCACTCTAAATAAAAATAATTCTTAAAAAATTTCCCACTTGAAACCCATCCAAAACTGCAATCTGCTCCACAAAATTACCCTTGAACTTAAAAAAATTATAAACGGGATCATCGATGCATAATGATCAACCTAAACATTCCAGTAGATCACAAACCTCCAAATGTATCTATCGCAACTAAATCGCAGCAAGTTTACCAAAGTCTCAAATATCTTTACCACGACTATAATGAACAGCTGAAAGTTTGACCAGTCATTTCTGAAACACCCTATATACACCTATATACATATGTGGATCCGCTCGGCTGACCCGTATATCCCGATAATCCTACACGAGCGATCAACGTTGCTCAACGAAGTTTGCGATAACTTTATTGTAATAAGATGAGCCCGGTACAGAGCACTGGTCGATGTCACGACTGCCGTGTACGAGAGTTTGCGGGCGGTTTTCGAGTGTGTCGGTAAGTGAGAAGGGTGCTGGACTCTGGGCTGCTGGTAGAAGATCATTATGAGCTTGAGTTTCCATGGTTACGAACCGACGGCCGATCCTGAAAGTGTGAGGGGAAAGCCCCAAAGCGAAACGGTCAGCCAAGAATCGCATTTGACTTTACAACCGATTCCGTGCAACCCCCTACGATTGTTATGCTCCTGACTCCTTTTTCGTTGGACTACTTTGCTCTATGGTTCTTCGCAGGGTAAGACTATGCTCTTTTGGATCTCAGATTTGCAAGTGGTACTTTGAGTTACTATTTTGCAGACTGTAGTTGATTAGTTGAAAACTTCGGATGATTTGAAAGAATTTTGACCGATTCCGCGCAACCCCTTACGATTGGTATGGTCTCGAAGCCTTTTTCGTTGGGCTACTTTGCTCTATGGTTCTTCGCAGGATAAGACTAGGCTGTTTTTGGATCTTAGTTTCGCAAGTGTTACTTTGAGTTACTATTTTGAAGACTGTAGTTGATTAGTTGAAAAAATCGGATGATTTGAAAGAATTTTTACCGATTCCGCGCAACCCCTTGCGATTGTCATGGTCTCGACGCCTTTTTCGTTGGACTACTTTGCTCTATGGTTCTTCGCAGGGTAAGACTATGCTCTTTTGGATCTCAGATTTGCAAGTGGTACTTTGAGTTACTATTTTGAAGACTGTAGTTGATTAGTTGAAAAATTCGGATGATTTGAAAGAATTTTGACCAATTCCGCGCAATCACTTACGATTGGTATGGTCTCGAAGCCTTTTTCGTTGGGCTACTTTGCTCTATTGTTCTTCGCAGGGCAAGACTAGGCTGTTTTTGGATCTCAGATTTGCAAATGGTACTTTGAGTTACTATTTTGCAAAGTGTAGTTGATTAGTTGAAAACTTCGGATGATTTGAAAGAATTTGGACCGATTCCGCGCAACCCCTTACGATTGGTATGGTCTCGAAGCCTTTTTCGTTGGGCTACTTTGCTCTATGGTTCTTCGCAGGGTAAGACTAGGCTGTTTTTGGATCTCAGTTTCGCAAATGTTACCTTGAGTTACTATTTTGCGGACTGTAATTGATTAGTTGAAAAAATCGGATGGTTTGGAAGAATTTTGACCGATTCCGCGCAACCCCTTGCAATTGTTATGGTCCCAACGCCTTTATCGTTGGATTACTTAACTGTATGGTTCTACGCAGGGTGCAGATGTGTGCGTAGTTTTTGTATTTTTCTTTGGCAAGTGTTATTTCGAATTACTATTGTGCACAATGTAGTTGATTAGTTGGAAAATTCGGATGATTTGAAAGAATTTTGGTTAAAGACAATTTACATCTCTTTAGAAGGGGGTAATGTAGAGAATGTAGAAAATGTTTGATGGCTGGAGAGTTAAGGGTTAATAGGCGCTTCCAAAAATGTGGGGGAAAGCCCCAAAGTGAAATGGTCAGCCAGGAATCACATCTGACTAATATAATATCCAAATAATGAAAATTCTTGACCCCTGGATTGGAACAGATAAAAATCATCCGAATCAATTTTCCATACAATCGTGTGCAAATAAGCTACAGTTATCCCAAGCTTTACAATTCTCCTTAACAAACTTAAACTTTTTTTTCTTCCCATCGTAAATTAATAAATGCCGTAATAACTTAACGATCTTAAATCGATCCATAACAGTGCAAAACTAAATAACATATTTAACCACGAGTCCTCAAAATAAATTTACAAGGTAACTGATTAACACAACATTAACACACAATTCAATAGTTTCACAAAGACACAAAACACTTCGTTAACCCCTTGTCATCCCATTCCGTTTGTGATTAAATGTGCAATGACTCTGAATTAATTACTAAAATAACAATCTAACCCCTAATTTCGTATATAATAAATGGAAACGTAATATTGAATAGCCTAAAATTTATTTTATTTTATCACGACACACTGATATTTCTAATCAAATAATCTTTAGAGCACTTCAAAATTGACTATTCCATTTATCACGTCACGAGTAGCACTCGTTATCGTACGGCAAGGGGTTAAAAGTCCCATAAAACTTGTAAATTTAACCGATCTCAATGTCCATGTAGCAACTTGCCGCATCAATATCTAAGAGTAAACCCATTGTAGAAAGCTCGATAAAATATTTCCCAGGATCGTTCCACCAGTGGCTAACAATAAAATCCCATCTTGCGGTTCTCGCGTACTAAATACTTTCGTTTTTCTTCGCCAACGATGTACTTGCCCGGCCCGTTATTCCACAGGTGTTTGGCACTTCCGTAGGCGATAAAAGCCCAGCTCCAGGCCGACTTCCCGCCCTTTTCTCTCTGGCAATCTTTTCGCGCCACTTCGACCCAGTGCATCGTCGACTTCCAAACGTTACACACCGATCAGCATCCCTCGTGTTTCATTCTTCTTTTTTCTCGTTCACCCCTCCGTTCTTTGTATCGATCCGAGAAGAGTTCAGTAACGGGAAACAATTCGTTGCACCGAGGTGCATCTCACGAAAACCGGAAGTAGGAACGTGAAATGGACAGATGTAACGATCACGTCGTTGTACGAGAGTTTCGGTATGGTCGTGTATCGAAACGAACGTAACCAACGGATACCAGTCTATGACGGATCGCAGATGGTCGATGGGTACGGCCCATAAAACTTATTATCCACCTTTTACAGCCCGGTGGTAAATTTAAATTGGTTTTAAAAAATTCGACGGCGAATGGCCTGGTGAGGTCGCAAAAAAGGACAGGGATTTTTTGAAATTGACGATACCAGGGAAATCTGATGGATGCGGGTCTAGTGTCAGCAATGGAGATTAATATTACTGAGAAAAATTTTGATAAATATTATCTTGTTCTTTTTGAAGCAGAATTGCGTGAATCTTTGGGAAGTTTGATAAATATTGGCTTTCTCATTGGAGTTGGAGGGTAGTGTTTGGCGATTTGAATTTATCTCAGGGAATGTTGGGAAATTTGAGAAGTTTGAAGGGTGAGGAATAAAATTCTTTATTGGAAGGAATATATTCTTGAAAAATCTTTGGATACTTCGTTTCGAGATAACTTGATTTTGTTAAGCTTCGAGTTTCGTAAAAGTCTTTTCACTCGGGGGAAACTTGAAAGATAAATATAAAAATTATAATAACCAGTCAGACCTATCGATATTCACAACAGAAATGAATTCCAGCCGCGGCAGATCGAGAAACAATCCGTGAATTAATGAAAACATTTGCATATCAAATTCGCTATCCCCAAAACCGATAATTCGGTTTCTGTGAAACCGAAACCACGTCAAACGAAGAAAATATCAAAGAAATTCTACAAAGTCCAATCAAACCACTCTCCTACAGTTACATTAATTAAAAAATCCACCCTAAAAAATACCAACACCTTCCCCCTCTTCTACATCCATCTAATACCATAAAACCCAACCAAAGTAACCACACCACTCAAATTCAAAACACAAAAAAAAACCAAACATCTCCCAAAGCTTTCCAACCCCTCAAACTTCAACATCTCCAAAATATTCCAAACCTCAAAAAACTCTATTAACTAAAAACCTAAGAATTCCCAAAAATCTCTTCATCTTCGCATCAAACGAATCCAGCACAACACAAAGGTAAGAAAGAAGGAAGAAATCGTCGTACAACCTTATTATTCGTCAGTTTGGAGGTTTCGCGCTGGTGTCCCCCGGCAGGAGGGCTGCGTTCGAAAAAGAGGGGCACAAAAAAAACAAACATCTTCTACAGTTTTCAACCCCTCAAACTTCAATATCTCCAAAATACCGCAAAACTCAGAAAACTCTATTAACTAAAGACCTCAGAATTTCAAAAAATTTCTTCACCTTTGAATCAAACGAATCCAGCACAACACAAAGGTAAGAAAGAAGGAAGAAATCGTCGTACAACCTTATTATTCGTCGGTTTGGAAGTTTCGCGCTGGTGTCCCCGGGCAGGAGGGCTGCGTTCGAAAAAGAGGGGCACAAAAAGAAGCAAACATCTCCTACAGTTTTCAACCCCTCAAACTTCAATATCTCCAAAATATTCCAAACCTCAGAAAACTCTATTAACTAAAAACCTAAGAATGTCCAAAAATTTCTTCACCTTCGCATCAAACGAATCCAGTACAACACAAAGGTAAGAAAGAAGGAAGAAATCGTCGTACAACCTTATTATTCCTCGGTTTGCAAGTTTCGCGCTGGTGTCCCCGGACAGGAGGGCTTCGTTCGAAAAAGAGGGACACAAAAAAAGCAAACATCTCCTACAGTTTTCAACATCTCCAAAATAATCCAAAACTCAGAAAACTCTATTAACTAAAAACCTAAGAATTTCCAAAAATCTCTTCACCTTCGCATCAAACGAATCCAACACAACACAAAGGTAAGAAAGAAGGAAGAAATCGTCGTACAACCTTATTATTCGTCGGTTTTGGAAGTTTCGCGCTGGTGTCCCCGGGCAGGAGGGCTTCGTTCGAAAAAGAGGGACGCCCGGTTCAATCTGTATGCTTCTCTATCGATGCTTTGTACGCGAACGTGTGGAGGTGGACATACAGATACACGGCACATCGGGGCAGGGGTCTACGAATCGATAAAAACGCATCCCAGGCAGGCGCCAGCCAGAAGAGGACCGCGCGGATGAAAAAATGCGAGCGGGGTTAATGCGCTGATCATGTCATATCGAGGTGCTCGCTAAACAAATACCCTCCCGTCGACGGGGAGACAGGACGAATGTATGTACGTATGTGTCGACACTCGCCAATCCTTCTGCGATAGCTCTCGATGTTGCTGCGGGGGTGAAAAGTTCAATGGGGGTTGCCGATTTCTTATAGAATTAATGTGGATTTCTTTGTAGCGCTGCGCTGTTTCGATTGGAATGAGAGATGATGATATTCTGAAGTGAAAGCAGATATTTGGAGAATTTTAACACATTGCGTATGGATCTCTGCTCGCGCTTCCAGGACCCGCACATTTTTGGGCAATTTGAAACACTTTATACGATGTATGTAGGAATGCAGATTGAATGAGAGAATGAGTGAATGACAGAGAGAACGAGAGGATGACGTGAAAAACAAGAGACAGGATAGGAGAACGCGAAGTTAGGGAGTTGGTAACGAAATTTGAAAGTGTAAAGACGTCATAACTGCTGCTGCTTATTTTTATTATTCTTTTAAGTGTTATAATTATATCTTTTATTTTTAGTGTTATGTATTTCATATTAACAAATGTTAGCAATTAGCGAGACTATGGGTACTATCGAAAAGTATCCTCACATGTATATATGCACTTGTTAACTTCGCATTTGGTATTATATTCACGTAAGGTATTCGTAAATATTAATATATATTTTTTATATATTTATTACATTTTAACTATTATATATCTTATAAAATTGAATAATACTTTAGAGTATGATGTCTAGTGAAGCATTTTCCTTTGTACAATGGTGATTGGTATAATTTGCAACTATATGTGGTTTCGCTCCTTCTTCCGTTGGATACATATAGTTTACACTTTTTTGGGGAGAATTTCTTCTTGGCTTTGCCTATTGTTCATTGAAGGGTATGTTGTTTCATATTGTATTCGGAATACTTTACTCAATATCTATAATTGTATTTATTGATTTTTCTTTCTATGTTTATCATTGTAATTTCTTAAATCATCGATTGAGTTGAAGGAACCTGAGAACGAGATATTTCGTTGCTCGGCCACAACGTTCGGCTGGATAAAGACAAGATACCTCGTCGCACGTACGCAATGTGTTAACACTAGAACTACCGATGTTAACACATTCGCGACCGGAAATTTTTGTCCATTTCTAATACTAATTGTAAGTATCGGGCGAAAATAATGAAAATCTAAAGCCCGTTGCCGCAAACTTGGATCGTTAAAACCAGAATAAAAATGATAACATTTGTTTTGAAATATTAATGTTGCAATTATGTATTGTTTACAATAAAAAGATTTTTATAATTTGCATACATGCTTTATAGGTAAATAATAAACCGCTTGTTATTACTGTACTTATTTTTTTGTTGTTATAATACACGTATTTTGGAAAAGCAGAGTAACGATAAAATTTAATATTTCTGTTTAGTGTGATAAATAAAAAAACAGTGATTTTTGCATAAAGGAAATCTACATCTGGGTAGGACGATCAAGACGTCTCATTGAGATAGCGCTTATCAAAAGCGCCTAATGTTGCAGATTCAGAAACAAAAATTGCAGGACGTGAATTCACGTCAGCGGCAACTAGGAATAGGAATTAAAATGACGTGACTTCACGTCCTGTAATTTTTGTTTCTGAGTTCGGTAAGGTTAGGTGTTTTCGATAATCGCTACCTCGATGAGACACCTTGACCGTCCTATTTAGATGTAGAGTTCCTTTTTGCAAAAATCATTGTTTTTTTAATTGCAGTCAGCGGTCATGAAGATGTTAAATCTATTACATTTCAATATGTTAAATAAGTACTTTCGAAGAAGAGAAATCAAGAGGTAGAGGAAATGATCGATTCCTTAATCTGTAGTTTATACGATCAACGTAGAATTTCTGCTCTATGAAATTCCTTGGAGAATCTTTGGAAAAAATTGAGCACAAGTTATTTTGACTTGGTTGGTAGTTCTAGTGTTAATTTGAGATGTTGGCTTTGATTGTATGTTGGGATTTGTGGTTTTTGATAATTTTGTAGAATGTTTTGCAGGGGTTGGTATCTGTATCTTTTAATATTTTAAGAATGGAAGACGAAGGAAGTTGTGGAAGGGGCAGGATATTTGAAGATTGGAGTTTCTTATTTTTGAAGAGTACAATGTCTCAAAGGAGTAAAATAAGAATTGATGGTGGAGTAGCGCTTTAGAACGGTCGGCAAGTAGGAACAAGTAACGAGGAAAGAAGAACTAATTTGTCCAATTAACGTATTCTGTTTCCTTAAAGATAAAGAAGCCATCTCGATCGCAGACGATGCGTAAGACGAGTCATCTTACCCCCTTACCCCGAGGAACGGTCTAAAGCACCACTTCTCTTTCGTCTTCCAATCGCAACTCGTTACTAATGTTTACTGTGTCTCGTGCAAAAAATTATCCAACGAGACGTCAATAGTCTTCCAAGAAAATCAACTTAAAAGTAATATTACAAAACAGAAGTAAAAATCCAACCACAAAAAGAATTGCAGACATGTAAAAAGATATTTCATCGATCAAAGGATCATATCGTAGTTTTCACCCCCTTAAGATTCAATGATCCGATTCAAAGACATCTTGGAAAATATCCAAGCACGGCAAGTCCCACCCCCTGCCACACGAGGAATTAAAACTTGCGAAGGCTCCTCCGATGTGATAATATTTCTATCATACATTTGAAAACAATATTCTACAAAATGATCATCAATCGAAATACCATACTGTGCCTTTCATCCCCCTGAAGATTCAATGATCTGATGCGAAGACGTCCCAGAAAATATCAAAGCGCGTTGAAAGTTGGGCAAATTCAGCCACCCCCTACACCTCGAGGCACTAAGCCTTGCAAAGTCTTCTTCGATGTGACATTATTTCTATCCAATCTAACAATTGCAAACATTAAAAAAAATTCTAGAAAATTACCATCGATCGAAGAACCATACCGGAGCTTTCATCCCCCTTAAGATTCAACGATCCGATTCGAAGACATCCTGAAAAATATCGAAACACGTTGAAAGTTCGGCAAGTCCAGCCACCCCCTACCACATGAGGCGTTAAGTATTACGAGCTCTCCTTTGATATAACAATATTTCAATCCACTTCAACAATTATAAATATCTAAAAAAAACTATTTTACAAAAATACCATCGATCGAAGAACCATACCGGAACTTTCATCCCCCTTAAGATTCAACGATCCGATTCGAAGACATCCTGAAAAATATCGAAACACGTTGAAAATTCGGCAAGTCCAGCCACCCCCTACCCCACGAGGCGTTAAGGCTCACGAAGTCTCCTTTGATATAACAATATTTCTATCCACTTCAACAATTATAAATATCTAAAAAAAACTATTTTACAAAAAAAACATCGATCGAAGAACCATACCGGAGCTTTCATCCCCCTTAAGATTCAACGATCCGATTCGAAGACATCCTGAAAAATATCGAAACACGTTGAAAGTTCGGCAAGTCCAGCCACCCCCTACCCCACGAGGCGTTAAGGCTTGCGAAGTCTCCTCCGATGTAATAATATTTCCATCCAATTCGACCTGAGGCCCACCCCCAGCATCCAGCATCGGCACCCCCTCGATATATGCAACCCCCCGTCGGTGCCGAAGCTCGCACTCGACCGCGCGCCCTCTCACCATCGTCTCGCGTGCATCCCCACCCCCAAACGCTGGGGGGTGGCACGTCGCTCACTACGTCATCTGTCCCCTCGACCAATCGACGGGCGGCGCGCATTTTTTCCCCGCGTCGAAAAAAAAAACGAGGAAGCAAAGGACGAAGGAGTAAAAGAGAACCTACACGACAGAAAAGGAAGAAGCGAGAAACCCTGAAAGATAGACAAAGATAGAACTAACGAAACGGGTAAAAACAGAAAGAGACAATCGCTAGGATAAAACAGGATACCGTCACTCGACGGCAGAGAGACGAAGGGGGTAGGAGAAGAAGAGCGCGGTTCGGCATTACCCCCGGAGCCCCGTTGCGGACCAATCGCCATACGTAAAGAGGCATTTTTTATGGGTGCCGCTCGGTCGGCCGGTTTGTGTGATAAAAATTGACCTAAGTCCTCTTCTTTTTTTTTCTGAACGAGCGAGATCACCCTATAGGATTCGAGAATGGAACCGAGAGAAAGCGAACGAGAACCGGTGAACGAGAGAGGGTTAAATGGAAGAGGAAGCGAGAAGGTAACAGGGTATTGAGAGAGAAGAAAACGAGCGTAGCAAAGGAGAAAGAGAGAAAAAGCTTGCGCTCGCGTTGCGCACCGGCTATAACTGCCTAACATTAAAAAAGATGGGCTGTGTACGTGGTGGCGGTGGCCGGACGGACGGACGGACGCGCGAGAGAGCAGGACACAGGAAGGGGTTAGAGGACCAGGCGGAGGAGGTGGTTCTACCGCGAGAGGTGGAGGGCCAGGACTAGGGATGAGAGGGAGGCTGAGAGGGAGGGAGGGAGGTCGTCGGGTTGCGAACGACGAGCATGGTGAGATACAACTGCGTTTCACGTATGTGTCGCTTCGAGGGTGAGGAACGCGAGGAAGATGGGGTGGGACACCGAGGATCAGGGGTTTGGGCAACCTCTCTCACGTGAGGATGGAGGGGGCGCAAAATAATGCGCATAAAATGTAGCGTATTTATCATGGAGATAAAATGATGTGCTCGACTTTCAGGCGACCGACGCTGTTGGCATGCAAGTACAGTCTGGGGTGAAAATTCGTGAAAGGTTTCACGTCGATTCGGAGGGGGATGACTCGGAACGAGGGGGAGGGAATTGCTCGGCCACTCTTACGAGGGTGGTGGCTGGACGTCGTGCGCCCACGACACGTGTGAAAGTGTCTCGATAACTTGGGCTATTAGGGAACCGAGGTTACGCGAGGGATGGCGTGTAATTGAAATCGTTTACTCGAGTATGAAACCTGGTCTTTGGAGCGACAGATTTTTTTCTCCGTACTTCCATCCTGTTCTTTCTATGGCGGATGAAATTCGCGGAGTAATAATGCGATGTTTCATCCCTCGGTGAATGTAAATATCGAGGATGGAATTATGTTATGAGCGTGACTTTTATCGACGTTGATTTGCCGCTTGAACTACGAATTATTCGATAAAGCTTCGGGGATGGAGAATAATTCGTTGTCGTGAAGAAGTACGAATAGATTGTGATATTCAAAATATTACTCGGTATGATTTTTATATTTTGATAATACAGTGTTTAATTTATATTTGAAAACAGAAAAGACAAATGGAATGTGAGCAACGAAGGAAAAAATCCCTTTAGATTTTTTCGTATTTTCTGGCTCGCCTATCGCACCCCTCGATCGGAAGTGAATCCATGAATTTTTTAAATAAAGGCGTCGAACAATTCGCCGATGAAGTTAATTATAATACATACACACGAAAGAATTTGGAAATAATGATTCATCGATCCGAAAGGGTTCGATAAAGTCCATACGTGATAAAGTACATTATAAACTCCGGAACACCCGGCCGATAATATCCCATTCATCCTATTCAAAATTCATTTGTGTTACTGCTGTCGGTGATTGTCGATGTTGTGAAAAAAATATTCCCTCCATCGTGCCGACAGAAAGGATTCCGAAATTAAATTCGCTGCGAGGCTTCGATAATATTCGTTCCCTTTACGTTCGCGTAATTACGTAATCGCCCTACGAAGACCCTCCGCCAGTGTTCGAACATCGAACATCGAATCAACGCTTTAACGCCACTCGTAAATTCGTTCGAAAGAAGATTTCGTTTTAGTATGGTAACCCTAAACCTCTCTCTTATCGGGGACAAGGAAAAAGGATCGCAAAACCGATCGAAAATTTTGTTCATCGATGTTACTGCCCCGAGTATGCAAGCGCGGACACCCTGATGGATCGCAAACTGCCAATAAAATTATGAAATTGCGTCGAAAGGAAATTGCCATGAATGCCATTCGAATCTTTCAATCTCAGCACCCCATTCGTGCCCTTGCTCTGCCATATCCGGAACTTTGGGCAAGGAACGATCTTGAATACGATCGTGCTTCTTCGGGGTTCTTGAGTAACTCTAAATATCCGGGTTTCGAGCGAATATTATCGTTAGGTTTGAAAGGAATTATATACAATATGAAATTCTACTGTATTTTTGATTTTTATAAATTTCTAACGCTGCTGGAGAGATTTAACCCTCTATGGGCCGAATTTTCTGTGATATCTGAAGATCAGTTGAACGATAGCACATTAGAAAATAATAAAGGTACCATTGTAAATAATAAATTTTACTTGATTTTGAAACGTTGGATTGTAAAGAATTCCATAGTTTTGAAGAGCTAACTTGTAATATTTAACAAAATTAAAAAATCTATTTTGAAAAGCAAGAGCTTAAATTTGTTTTGTGTTACTTCAAAGTTACAAGGGCCCATAGAGGGTTAAATCGAATTGGAGATTTAAATAATATAGGGTTAGAAGTGTCGAACTTAGGATTAGATAGATAACAAAATTTTAGTTAATATGTCTTAGTTCTAAAATATATTCGATACAATACAATTGCTTGTTGGCATTGCAAGGAGGGCAGACTTGTAAAGTACGAGTGAATATTGTTGATTCGATGGTGCAATATTTTTTGAGGAAAATTGAGCAATAAGGGTAACAATGGGGTTACGAAATGATCTTGAAAAGAATTCAAGGTTCCTAAATAATTCTAAACATATAAGCTTCGAAGGAATATTCTCGTCCTATTTTACAGAAATTAGCTACAACATTGAATTGTAAAGTGCACCCTGTTTTTATGAATAGAGGTATAAATAATATAGAAATATCGTAAAACATATAAAAAAGATAGAATTAAAGGTGCAAAGCTTGAAACAATAGATAAGAAACTAACAGAAGAAAATTCTAACTAATGTATCTTATTCGTAGCATGTATTAACCCCTTAGCCCTTTAGAGTGTTGCGCATTGTATAATAGTTCATTATTTCTATACTACTAATACACCTATTAAGTTTAGTTATTTGAAATATCAGAAATTAGTAAAATCTTACGATTTCAGGAATTACTTTTGAGCCTTTGCTCGCCCTATCAGAAGGGGTAAAAGACGCTGTTTTCATTGTTGACCACTTGAGAATACAAATTGCAGAAATACAAGAGATGAGGGTCTGTTCAACAAAGTCAAAACGTTAAATTAAATAACAAACTGTCCGATAAAATTCAATATTCACATTTTAATATTCTAGATGTAACTGAACAGAATACTGTTTTGAATATAAGTCTGAGACCAGTTTAATCTTTTAGTTAATCTGAAAACATGCCAGCAGTAGTTGCATAACTGTAAATTGAGAAATTGCCTATCATTTCATCATTTTCTGATGACTCTTCTCACAACTCTACCTTTTCACTGATTCATAAAACGAACATATCCCACAGAGATCGAGAATGATCTCTCGATGATTCATTGGATAGTAGACTTCAGCACGGAATATTTAAAGTGGAATCTACTGTCAGAATTTACAGATAGAAGTTAAATCTTTTACAATATCGACTAACCCTTTCGATAACTACAATAGATCATTCACTGTGTCCTACCGATAACTATGGTCTATTGAAACTTGCAATATGATGTATGTGCACATATGCATCCATCTTTTTAAATTTATTACTCGGAATTAACATAGAAAACAATTGCAAAATGCAACTAATTAAAATTCATTTCACTAACCTTCACCTGCTTCCCTAAAAAAACGCACTAAACCCCCTAAAATCTTTTCTAACCCGTATTTTCTATTAAAAAATGACAAGATTTTTTACTTTTACTTTATAACAATTGTACTGTGAATAATATAAGTTCGCTATGCACAATTTAAAAATTTAATCTTGATTTGGTCGAAGAAAGATCCCAAGGACGAATGAAAATTAACAAACGTGTCAATATTCTCTAAAATAAAAAATATCTTTAAGTTGCAACAGACCACACGGTAGAACCACATTCGCAAAAGATGTAGCCCCATCAAAAGGACTAAATAATCCGTCGTTTCACGAATTCTTCACGCTTTAAATTTTATGCAACAGACTGCATCGCACCGCCGAACCGAGCTTTTCCCTCTGTTAAGAGGATGGAAGCAAAGGACGCAAGTAACGTACGTTCGCATCCTTTTCATCCCCCATACACCGTAGAAAGGACCTCATCAATTTCCCGTTTCCGTGGGAAGGGACAAAAAATAAACTTAATATGATCCTGACTATATGAAGATGCGCCCAAGCGACGTCCTTTGTTTTAAGCGAGGGTCGTTTGTGGTCCTCCCTATGTATCCCGTACACATACGTACGTGCACATAAACGCCCACATACGAGACAAACATATTCGCACGCGAAGCAACGCACACAGAAGAAATCTGGCTACCCTGTGTGTCCACCCTTCGTAATTCTATCAGAAGCCAATCACGTCCGGCGAAGGGTGGCCCTATCCATACATGCGGAAAATCGTCGAGGCGGAAACGTCGATTTCTGGCCTCGTGTCTTATGAAAATATTACCTCGTTTGTGCGACGAGGAAGGAAGAAATATCGTTTCTTACTTACCCCTTGTTGCTGCATGTTTCGATGATCGTATCCAAGAACTTAGACGGGGTGCTCTGGAATGTCTGCTAAAATCGTGGATGTTCTGACTGACGATGGAATTGGAGCACACTGTAAAATGACAAAGCAATATATTCGTTTGTTGAATGGAGTGCACAAGTATATATATATATATTAGGTGTAAGGGAAAGTTCTGTCGTTTTTAATCTGTGTGGCATTCAAACAGAGAGTTTGGACAGGAAACCAAGTCTTTTAATTGTGATCCAAAGCAGTAGTCTGATGAATTCCAAGCTTGAAGCCCATTTCTGTGGAAGTTAACGTGAGATTTGTCCTGATTATACTGCGATGTCTCTCCTGATCTGGGTTCATCTTTCAAAGAAAAATCGCCCGAACGAAATTTCCCAAACCATCTTTGACATTTTCGAACTGTTACTGCATCTTCTCCAAACACATTACACAAGTTTTTTTTACCTCCATCGCGTTATTCCCTTTTTGGAACTCATACAACATGCAATGTCTTAAGTGCACTTTTTCTCCACTCATGTTAAGAGTTTTAAAAGTTTAAAAAAACTGACTAAAATACGAAAAATGTGTATAAGTCCTCAATCATATACTAATCTAAGTGTATAAATTGGTTTCAGTCGAATCAGAATTCTTGCTTAGAATCGACAACGCATAAAAGTGCACGTGTTCAAAAACGACAGAACTTTCCCTTATACCTAATATATATATATATATTAGAGGTACCGAAAAGTAATCAAAATTAAAGAAGTGAAAATGTAATTGGAAACGTTTTTCAAGAAAAAATCGGAGGACTTTTCTAAAAGGGGACACGAACAACTATTTGTACGCTAAGAAAAAGTGTTAGAATATTATGGATATTATTTTGTTGATTAATATTTAAGATTTCTTTAATAAATAAATGTTTTTCGTCAGCAAAAAGAAATTTTAATTACTTTTCGGTACCCCTAATATATCTACTTGGAAAGATCTGCGACTTTGAAATTACAGATGCGAAGTAATATTAACCCCCTAGCTTACAATGACGTGCTACACACGTGACGCGGCAAATAGAATATGAAATTTGCAAGTTTTCCAATAAATCTTAAAGTGAAAATTTCAGTCGATTACGAGACTATTATTTCTATAATATTAATATTTCAGTCAATTATATAGAATGTTAAAAATTAGAAAGAAACTTTTATTTCTAGAATTAATTTTGACCTATTACGTACGCTATTAAAATAGAAATTGTAAGGTAAAGGGTTTATTATGGGATTCTGATTGCTATTGTTTTTGGAGAGAGTATCATTATATTCTATTAGCATTTGTAGCAAGTGATGGGATATCGTTAATCTCTAAAAAGCCGATTGATCGTGTAGGGTAAATAAAATATGGACAAGGAGGTTGTATACTTAGTTCTTCAATGTTATGGAATATTATTTTCTGCTCATTTTTCAATATTGTGGAATATTTATATTTACAGTACGGATTATTGAGAGAATTGATGTAGTAAAAAATTTGTATAGTTTTTGTTGCACAAGCAGGAACATTGTATGTATTAATAAATACGTGTTTTAACAAAGTAATAATCACAACGAACTTGACATTTCCTTGTTCGTAACGAAGGTATTGTTTGTAATATTTCGTCGCATGAAGTTCAAATGTTGTTGCATGTTTTGTTTTACAATATTACAGAATATTTCCATTGCAAATTATCGAGAAAACCAATGTTATGAAATATTTCGGTAAACTTCGTTCCTCATACTCTAACCTCATATATATTATAAAGTAAGTGTTTTAAAAAAGTGCAAAATACAACGAATTCGAGATCTACTTATTAAAAAAAAGGAGATTATTTATAATACTACGCATAATGTAACCACGTTGCTCCATTTCTCATTCTAAAATACTATAGTATATTTCAAAATTATAAAAAAATCCATATTATTGAATATTTCAATCTCTCTCATCGTCCAAAATTTATCTTTGTATTCATTAAAAATTACGTATTCTAACAAATAGAGATTACAACAAATCCGAAATTTACCTTTGTATCTATTACAACTGCGTATTCTAAAAAAATAGAGGTTAGAACAAATCTGAAGTTTGCCTTTGTATCTATTAAAAATTATGTATTTAAAAAAAATAAAGATTACAACGAATCTGGAGTAGAATCAATGCTTACCTGATCGAAGACACTACATAAGTGGAAAAACACTGCATGTTGCAAATACAATGGTGAAATAATTGCAAAATAAATTATAATAGAAATTGACAAATGTAATCGTCACTTCGCACAATTTGACTCACGTAGCACGACTGGCTCCGTCTAACGTCAGTTACGTTCGGAAGGTGTCGCGAGCCAGGAATGTAAACACAGTTGAGCGGCCGACGAACTCGTCTCCTTCAATCTACAATCAGTCGTACGCTGTCAGTCGAGTGATTCGCATTGCCAGGACCTCGCAATTTTAACAACATTCTGCTTCCAAAACGACACAGATTCCCACACCACAGAGCAGTGGCTGTCTCCGCATTCGTCGCAGGTTACGAGAGCTGTTCCAAATGCATTCTTCTACACGCATCAGGTATGACAACATAACACTCTTTAAGAAATATTAATAGGGGAGAGTCTGGTATATTGTACCGCTTGGTAAATTGTACCACCTTAAAATTTCCAACTAAATGCCACTATTTTTTTTTTCCTGGCAACACGAAACTAAGCACTGACAGCACCCATAACTACTTTTCGTTTTGTAACGGCATCCGGCAAGTGCATTCAGTTTGAGAGAAAAAAAACGTTTTTGTTAGTGTCTGATGTAAATTATGACGCGTGTACCTAAGGACATTACTCAGTAAAATGGTGAGTTAGAATTTTGCTATATTTTTTATTAAACAGGTCTATAATCACCTCTCAAACTATAAAGAAATGAACGTATTAGGTTTTGAGATCATTTTGTGACAAATATATATTTTTTAAACCTCTTAGTTCGGTAAATCGTACCACCAGTAGTTGTCTTAATTGTACTGGTACAATTTACTCAACAAGACGAAACTTGTACATCGAATCCAAATGTTTGCGACAATTGTTTGAACTAAAACAGGTTAAAAGAAAATAAATAATTCGATCTCAGTACAAAACAATTATAATAAATAATTAGTAATTGACCAAATAATAATTTTAAGTAAAAATGGTTTATTTCGTTTTCATTAAAGCAATCATTTAATTTTATAAGTAGGTATTTAAGTTTGATAAATGTTTAAATTTCTTTCGTTTTTGATACTTTTGTTTAATTTTTTCTTCATAATTATGAATGTTACTTATTGAAGAAATATTGATTTAATTTTTGTTAAAACTTTTTCAATAATAATTAAAATATTGTCATTAAGAGTATTGTGTATTATGAAAACCATATTATTTAATAATTAATCATTTATCATGTTTGAAAGTCCCTTAACTCCTAGTGGTACAATTTACCGAACCTGTGGTACAATTAAACCGACTGGTCGGGTAAATTGTACCAACTGAAAGCGTTTAGAAAAACGAATATTTTGAGAAATCGGTTAAGAGTATGGTGTTGATTTTGCGGTATAAGTTAAACGAGGCTCTACACTATGTGACATTGGATAAATAGTTTGTTTTAATTAATATCAAAACGAGATATTTTGCTGAAACTGAAAAGTGGTACAATATACCAGACTCTCACCTACTCGATCTATGGATGAGTCAGTTAAGTAATTTTTTGCATAATATTTACATGAAATATGTACCTTTCTACTATCAAGTGTGTTTTAGAGATTGTTGTGAACTTGAAAAATTTGGAAATCCATAGATTTTATGAGTTCCTCAGATTTAGTGTTGTTACAATTATTTACTGTGATAAATAATTATTAATAGTCAATAATTATTTACTAGAGTAACCAATTGTAAATAATTGTTATCTACACCTAGTGTTATTATAGTTATGACAATATGTCAATTGTATGTCAGCATAGAATACTGATATTCCATTTTTTTGATAATTCGATATTTGTTTATAAAGAGGAGAACTGCCATGAGATTTTTTAATGTTTAGTTTTAAGGGTACCGTTAGAGAAGTCTATGTTTACCAGTCGTCAACAAAGACGTACAGTAAACTCATTATTAATTAAGTATAATGGACCAAGTTTATAATTAACACTAGAACTACCAAACCAGTCAAAATGACTGGTACACAATTGTTTCAAAAAATTCTCCAAGTTTATATAAGAGTCATAGAATAAATATTCTACGTCTATACCAATAAACATAAATCACCCAATCGATCAAATTTTCCGCCGTTTGATTCCCTCTTTTTCAAAGTATTTATTTAATTTATTAAAATATGTTGGATTTAACGCCGGTAGTTCTAGTGTTAAATCGCAAATGTCCTTTTAATAACATCTAACTATAGTCTCAAACGGAGTAACAAGCATCGGAAAACAAAGATACTAGTAAAACCTCACTTTTTATAATAACAATTACAATCTTATTTCATAGATTTGCAAGGTATTAATTGTATCATAGCTTCCCAACTCCGTTGACTTCCCCCACTCCAAACATAACCTCTTCGCATCACCTGTTCCTCGTTCGTCCTCGTAATGTAAACATTAAAATTCCTAGAAACAGAACTACGCCACGTCACAGTCTATTGAGTTCCAGTTTAAACGCGAATTTCTCAAAAGAACCACGACGATTCATAATATAAGAAACCGTCGTCCTTCTCATCGTCAAAGAAGTCGTTTCTCGGTATTGCGTGTAACGTGTGCAAATGAATAAGCTTCTTTTCGTTCGTCTTATCCTTCGTTATCAAATGTCAGGTATGCTCGCATGGGGTGTACTTAAATCCTCCCTATTCCCTATGTAATATGAGAAAAGTACCTGCGTTACGTTTGCCGCGAACGTGTGAGAAAAAGTAGCTTAACGGGCTTTAAATTCACGGTATCTTTCGCGTACGAGAAAGGTCCACTTACAAAACAACGTCCCGTAAATCCGGACCGTAGTTGCATTATCTTTCGCGGAAAAGGAGGCAAACATTGCACGCGTCGGCGAAAGCTTTTCATTTCCGTAATATTTTAAAGTTATCGTGCGCCCGGAGTAAATTTATGCCCCAATAAAGTTTTTCGACCTTTCGCGAAAGACTAACGGAGACAAGGAAGAACACGAAACACCATATAAATGGCCTTCGGGAATCATGTTAATGGATCATTAAACGCTTTTATTGTTTTGCCAGAACATTACGCTGTGATTGTAGTCATACCTTCTGATAGAGTTACAACTTAGGTATAAACCATTCGTCTGATATGATTCCACGGAGTGACGTGTGGACGATTTGAAATTAATTTAACCGATGGCAATTAGGGACGGGAATCGTACTCGTAAATCTAAGTCAATTCAATAGCCGTGTGTCATTGAACGCGATAATTCCTATAGAAGTGGTACTTCGATTCGATTGTACTTGAAAAGTACATCGTAGAGACATATATTATATCATTATGTAAAATGTTCCTTACCATGTTGTTTTTAACTGTAAACATGTCATTATATGTTTTTCTCCTTTCCTGTTGCCCCGTTATTTATTATGAACGTATCGACACTGTTTAGAAAATTGTAGATCTCTTAGTTCGAGCTGAAGATTTAGGAGACGTTCGTATTCGATGATGTCAAAGCGCAGGATTTCTCGTTCTTATGTTTATAACAATACCGTGCCTCATAACTTAGCAAGAAAAACCCTACTGAGTTTTTTCGACGTATCCAAACAAACAAATATTATTATTCTTAACTTTCGCTTAGGAATATTAGTGTCCAATTCGTTGTAAACTAAACATATTATTACGTGTTCTCCATCCTTTCCTTGTGCTCCATTATTCATTATGAATGATCAACACTATTTAGAAAACTGTACAATTTTTACTTCAAACAAAAAATTTAGAAGACGTCCGTAGTCGATGTCGTCGGACCGTAGAATCTCTCGTCCTTATATTTATAACAATTAACATGTCTCGGAATTTAGCAACATCGATTCTACTGGGTGCTATCAACGTATCAATGTAAATAATTGTTATTATTCTTAGCTATCTGTTAGGAATATTAGAGTATAATTTGTTGTATCTTACTCTATTCAGGTAATATGTTATTACATGTTCTTCGTCCTTTTCCTCCATTATTCATTATGAATGAATCGACACTATTTAGAAAACTGCACAATTTTTACTTCGAACAAAAAATTTAGAAGACGTCCGTAGTCGATATCGTCAGACCGTAGAATCTCTCGTTCTTATATTTATAACGATTAACATGTCTCGGAACTTAGCAACATCGATTCTACTGGCTGCTATCAACGTATCAATGTAAATAATTGTTATTATTCTTAGCTGTCTGTTAGGAATATTAGAGTAAAATTTGTTATATCTTACTCTATTCAGGTAATATGTTATTACATGTTCTTCGTCCATTTCCTGTGCTCCATTATTCATTATGAATGAATCGACGCTATTTAGAAAACTGTACAATTTTTACTTCGAACAAAAAATTTATTTAGAAAGCAGTAGATCTTTTTCCCTCCACCTGAAGATTTAGAGGACGTATGTATTCGATGACGTCAGGTCACAGGATCTACCGGTCTCATATTTATAATAATTACCATGCCTCACAACTTAGCAATATATATTTTACTGGATACTCTCAACGTAACTACATAAACAATTATTATTATTCTCAGTTTTCGCTTAGGAATATTAGCGCCCAATTTGTTGTACTTTACTCTATTCAGCTAAACATATTATTACGTGTTCCTCGTCCTTCCCCTATGCTCCATTATTTAGTAGAAATGAATCGACACTGTTTCATAACTATAGAACCTCCATTTTGAGTTGTAGATTTGCAACACGTTCATATTCGACGACGTCAAACCGTAGAATCTCTCGTTCTTACATTTATAACAATTATCATGTCTCGCAAGTTAGTGACATTAACCCCTTGCCGTACCATTTCTTTTATTCTTGAATAAGCAATAACTCTGAATTAATTGTTGAAATAACAATCCATTCCTAATTTCGGATACAGTACATGACCTAACGCAATATTAACACTTTACCGACCGGTATTTTTTAACATCCTACCCACTTCTGTTCAGTTACTTGCACGTAAATATTTCCCTGATACTGTTATCTCTTCGAAAATTGCAAAGTTTCTTAACTGAGTCCTTGGCACAGTTAACCGCAATGAAAAATAATAATTTATTAATTGCCGTAGCAACTAATTAATAAGTTAAAAGTCCAAAAGTGTTGGGTCCGAAAAGCCGATTAATCGCCCGAGTCGAAAATTTCATCCTCCTAAATTACCAAATAACTTAGGATATTTAGGTTGAATATGGAAAAATATCTTACATATAAAGGAATGCAAATTTTAATTCCACAATCGCCCTGCACTTGTTACTTTTTGCCACTTTTACCTAGTTTAGGAGCAATTTAGGCTTCATACAGCCCAAAATAAGCCTCAGCATTCTATAATGAGGAGCTTTAGAATTGGATTGGAATTGGAGTGGAATGATCGAGGTCCAAAAAAATTCTCGATATACTAAAAATTAATTTGGTTTAGGAGATTTAGAATTTATATGGATTAAAATGATAATTTAATTCCAACTTGCTCCTGAAAGCCCTATTTTTAGAATATGAGTCGACAGACTTGGAACTTCTGAAATATTTTTGGGGGATGTCAGATTAAATTGGAATAAAAATTTTACCTGATCAGTCCATATAACTCCTAAAAATCATATTTACAGGACTTTGAGGCGCGTAGACACACTAGTTGAAGATTTTGAGGTTCAAAATGGTATACATAATTAAGCGGCAAATGAGAAATCAAAAGAATCTCGGATTTGAAGTTTCTTTTTAGGCTGGACTTGTCGACTCGGGCGGCTACCGGTCGGTAAAGTGTTAAATAGCGTAGAATAATTTTTATTTGGTCCTGACCCACTGATATTTTTAATTTAATAATTTTTGGAGCACTTCAAAATGGACTGTTTCATTTATTGCGTCACGAGTGCCACTCGTTAAAGTACGGCAAGGGGTTAATTATACTAAACGCTGTAGGCGTAACAACACAAAGAAATATTATTAAAATACTATCACTACAAGTTGCGACATATTATTAACATCAATCGCAACAGTACCAATTCCGTTGACATTAAATAGTTACAAAGTAAATGCTAATATTGAATAATTCTTATATTTCATATTCTACCTTATAAAATTAACCGTCACATATAAATACGACCTGCAATCGATGTTATTCAACATCAATCACGTTTCATAAAGAAACGAACGAGCAAAAAGTCTGCAAACACAGAGTCACGTGAGACAGTGCCGTGGCGTTTTCGTATACATCGACGGACGTAATAATTAGTCATCGATGGTGGCTCGATTTTCATTGCAACATTTATAGGCGGATAAAGGACCGTTTGGAAATTCAAGTGTCTCTTTCCCTTCGTTCGGCGCACTCGAGTACAGCGAAAATCGCGAAATCTGGAAACAAAAGTACGTTCCGGTAAGAAGAGGGTATAATATGGATCTCCATTTGAAATAAGCTCACCCGTCGCCCCACCCCCGTACCCTTCTCACCACCTGGCACCCCCGTGTACCTAGTTTGTTGCGTTTGAATATTCAACGCAAGTTTCTTCCTTTTTTTTTTTTATTAGCCTGCCTGGCCCTCTCTCCTTGCCTACAGCCCGGTAACAGACATCTTTATTCATTGCCTTTCCAAAGATATAATTGAGTAATTATTTATAATATATCTAGAATATGCATGCTTCACTTCTCCGACGGAATACATTACCGCTTACTACCCCTAAACGTAACCTCTTGTTACCCGTTTGGATTTCTATGTTACGGCTACCTCAGTGGCTCTCACCTCTATGTTTTCTTTCATTATCCGAATGTTTCTGACGAACGAGAGAAAACGTTAAAGTTTATGGTGCGAGAAAAACTTGCTCCATTGACATGCAAAATTTGGAGTATATTGAATTACAATTCAATCTACACGCTTTAGTATTAACATCGTGGTTCTATGGTTAAATTATGGATTGTTGAATTCGATTGGGAGTACGACACAGGATTGATAGAAAATCTGAGGATTTGATTCCTTTGTTCGTTGGGACGGATAAAATGTAATGTTTTTGTGTGTTTGTTGTGACAGAGATTGTCGAGGGATTTGTTACTGTTGAATTTTTTAACTCTTTGCGTTTGTAGTTCGGTTGGATGAATGTTAATTACTGAGGAGGTTTACATTAGCAACTAGTTATCTGTACATGTTTAAGTAGGTAAGTAGTAAACATTTCCACTCTTTGATTTCTCTTCTTTTAACCCTTTGCGCTTCGAATTATTTTATTAACTTTTTGTCAGATAAGCAAATATAATCTCAGAAAATTGTCTACTGTTGATTAATCGTTTTTATTTAATACTAGGAACAATTGTAGATACTGCGGTGGATTCCTGTTAAAATGCAAAATTATTGTTGATTTCGAAAAGTCGATAATTAGTATATGAAACATTAAGTGTCACAAAAAGCTGTGTCGAGTGTAGCTCGACATAGGAGTGCAAAGGGTTAAAGTACATATTAAATATATCGAAATATAATAGATTTAACGCCAATAATTCTAGTGTTAAAGTTTCGTCTACTTATTGGAGGGTAGCAGTATAGATTCTTGTCTCGGACAGATTTATTCCTAATTATTGTTCGTCGATAATCTGCAACTTATTTGAAAGTGTAATAATTAGGTCACAGGTGAAATTACGTTAGCTATTAATAACGAAATGCAAAATAGATGAAACTTAGGCGAGTTTTCAGTTGAAGGATTAACACTATATCTATGGCCGTTAAATCTGATATATTTAAACATATTAAATAAGTACTTTTAATAGAGGCGGATCAAGCGGTAAAAAATACAGTCAATAAAGTAATTTGTATATTCTACGCTAAACATGAATTTTTTACTGTATTAAATTTCGATCAATTTGGGAAAAATTTTCAAAAAAGTAGGAATCCTTCAATTTAACAGTTGCCGTAGATCTAGTGTTAATCTTCGAATCAGTGTACGTAAGTACAAATTCTCGTCTGCTAGATTTTTTCTTAATTATTGTGCATTATATTGTAATTGCAGTGATTTAGGCACTTTAAAAGTGCCAATATTTAAATAGTAAGTATGTCCAAAGATTCATAAATATTTCAATTTAATAGTTACATGAATTTTCATTAAGTTCATTTACTGTACTACGCTTCGACCAATTTGGGAAGAATTTTTAAAAAAGTCGGAACCCCTCAATTTAACGGCTGCCGTAGATTTAGTGTTAATCTTCCAATCAGTGTACGTAAGTACAAATTCTCGTCTGCTAGATTTTTTCTTAATTATTGTGTATTATATTGTATTTGCAGTGATTTAGGCACTTTAAGAGTGCCAATATTTAAATATTAAGTATGTCCAATGATTCATAAATGTTTCAATGTAATAGTTACATGAATTTTTATTAAGTTCATTTACTGTACTAGGCTTCAATCAATTTGAGAAGAATTTTTAAAAAAGTCGAAACCCCTCAATTTAACGGCTGTCGTAGATCTAGTGTTAATCTTCGAATCAGTGTACGTAAGTACAAATTCTCGCCTGCTAGATTTTTTCTCAATTATTGTGTATTATATTGTAATTGCAGTAATTTAGGCACTTTAAAAGTGCCAATATTTAAATATTAATACGTTCGCGGACAGTAAATGTTTCAGCGAGGTACCAAAATTGACAGTCAATTTATTTTAAAATTGGTTGATATACGAAATTTGATTAGATATATATTGTAAGACTAGTCAGAATGTCGTATTTTAACCGTTATATACAATGAATGCTATAGCATCTACGACGATATAGATCAAATTGATCAAATTGAATAAATTAATAAAAATTGGTTTTAAAATTTGAATGCTATAGCATTCACGTCCGCGAACGTGTTAAGTATGTCCAAAGATTCCTAAATATAGCAATTTAATAGTTACATGAATTTTCATTAAATTCAGTAGTGCCGGTCACCGGTGACCCCCATGGCAGTCAACGTGTAAACTTGGTCTCGGTCCTCTTGACTGCTTAGGGAAGAACTTACAATTAGAACTAACCCTTTGTGAGCGAATATCACTTTAGAGGTGAAGTCATATTTCTATTCAGTAGTTCAAATGTCGACGTAGAGGGGACAGAAAATAATTTTATCTATCGCGTCATTGGGATTTTGTTTTTAAATGTGGCAATATTTTGTAATTACTAGACTGCGGATTTTTATACATTTATGACAAATTAAATGCGACTAAAATATACAAAAAGAACATAATATAAAAATATATCTAAAATATCCAAAGTATGGTATTTGTTGTAATATTTATTAAGTGCAATAAATCCCTAGATAGGTTTTTCTGTCTCACCTGTATTTGTGAAACTCGAAATTTGCATAAACATCCGCAGTCTAGTAATTACTAATGTATATTGCACTTCATTGTTCATTTTTTTCTTTTCGTTTGGAGTTCGTTCTCACTACATCTACTTCCAGCATTTATCATTTACATTTATCAATGAAAAGAATTACAAAAAAAGAAATGAGTAGGTAATGAGGTTGAATGTTTATCGGTGCTTATTTAAGGGGACAGTTGGCATTACCTGTTTATGATTACCTCACTGCTTATCGACAAACTTACCGTTCTTCCTGCGTTGGAAAACGGGCGTGAAACATGAAACCCTGTAGAGCGGGAAGCCATAATTTCGCATTAAGCGGTAATCGCAATCGGAGTAAGTAATCGATATATTAGCTGTCCGTTAATTAACGTCCTTGTGATCGCGATATAAACTGGCTGGCCTGTCAACGATTAGATTTACGGGCTCACCTACGTTAGAAATCAGCACGGTTGTATCCTTTGCGGATCGCACGTTCCGATAAACTAGTCGTGTATCAGAAGAGAAAGGTTTTCTTCCTTTATGAATCGGAAACATTGAAAACGAAGAAATAACTTGAAAATTATCATACTGTCTAACCACGAGAGGGAGATCATTCTTATTCGTGTCTTGAATTTAATCTCGATACTTAAAGGAATTCCAGGTTATACTCTCTTTCGAGAGAAATTTCCATAAACAAAATATCAGCTTTCTAGAAAGTCACAAAATGCTTGAAAGTCGGATGTTAAAATTATCAAAATAATCTCTATCATTTATTATCAGCATTCCGTTACGCGTAATTTCTTCACGTTGAATCGAAGTGAGATATAAATTAGAAGAGAAGAGCCTCGATAATCCCGTTTCGCAATTACAAGAAGAAACGACTACTCTAATCGATGAAACAACATCGACTTATAACATCCTACGAGAGTTAACTGGTTCCCTAATGTATTCATACTACTCTTACACCTTGCACGTAACTTTTCTCATCTTTTCATATATCGTTAATCACTTTACGTTTAATTCGCAAATGCCCCGATATCGATCGTTGCTTGTTGTTAGGAAATGATAGTACTGTCACGATGATTGAGAGTCGCTTTAATTCTACGTAAATCAACGAAGGCTTTGCTGATTAAGGACAAAAGGAGGGAGAGCTGCGAAAAGTATAGAACGAAGTAGGAGGAGATAGAGAAAAGGAGGTGCTGAAAGCTGGCCCGTGCTTCCCAGCCGACGTTTTGCCTCGTTTCATATTTGTAAGAAATTATGGCGTGTCTTTTGCGTGTTTCACTGCAGTTAGGCTACCCCGTTTGACCTAACCCACGTCTCGTCTCGATTTCTTCTTCTTCTTTGCCGTTTTCCAACCCCCTTTTTATCTTTTCTCCCATCTTTCGCGATTCCTTCTCTTCTTTCTGTTTCCTGCTCTTTGTAACGTCTAATGCACCTTGCCTAGGTACACCTTTAAGGCTCTGTTTTACAAGGAAACTCTGTAAATGCGGATACTTGCTTTTTTTAAGTCGCGTGACTTGCTGTAATTATTAGTAGTTAAATGTTGTTAATATAAAATACGGTGCTAGGAGAGGTAATGTATTACAGGCTAATGATAAGGGTGGAATGTCGGGGTTTAAGTTTGTAAACAATGCTTCTTAGGATGTTCTCCAATGGGGTGCCAATTTTGGAAAAGAATTTAGTTGTATGTTGCTGTATTTTTTGAATTTTTGAAAGTAATAGAACTTGAAAAGTTTCTTTAACTCTTTGCACTCTGATTTTTCAGTTGATGGGTTTGTAAGGTTGTCATATCACGAGGTGACCTTTGGATTTATTAGTGATTACAAAAGGTGAACTTATTGCACCGCAACATTTTAAGAAATGTATGATTACTTGAACTTTTCTATTGAAATGACACGAGGTAGGAAATATTAATCTTCTATAGCCCGAATTTTTTGTGCGGTTCAAAGATCAGATTCACGATACCACAATTAGAAAATGATACAGATACTATTTTAAATAATTAATTAATTGTGAATTTGAAATATTGAATTGTAAGGAATTTCATGATTTTCACGACTTAAATTGTAATATTTGACAAAGTTAATAATTTGACTTTCAAGGATAGTAGGTTAGTTTTGTCTTGTGTTACCTGAAAGTCACAGGGGCCCATAGATGGTTAAGGTACCGCCAAGTTGCTAATGGATAATGTGGAAGATGGCAGAATGCAAAGGGTTAATATGAAAAATAAATTTGAATAAAATTTCTTTCATTGTATATCAACAGTTTAATATTGCAATGAAACAAACGTTATTCTGTATTGATAATAATGAAGAAAAACTTTATACTCTATAACAGTAATTGTTAACCCCTTGCCCGACGATTTGTTTTGTCACTGCCTCCGCTATAGTTTGGAATTTAATGACTAAAAAAAGAATTGATCAGTGGTTCTTGATATACCATATAATTTAACGTAATATTAATGTTAGAAAAATAATATTATCCCGTCGCGTTTTATTAATATTTCCAATTTAATAGGTTTTCAAAAATTTGAATATTTCCTATCTCATTTACCTTATGACGAGCGTCACTCGTCATTGTATGGCAAGGGGTTAAACGTTTTAGTGGTCACCCCCTCCCCTTATCCTCAGTAAATCTAAAAATAAGCTCTTACACCCCCTTAAGAAATGTGTGTATATCTTTTATTTAAGAAAAAACATTTATGGTATAAACAAATTCTGGATTTATTTACAATGTATATTACAATATAACAGAAATAGTAATATTTAAATATTAATAGCTAGATTATTGTTGTTTATTCATAATAATTCTATTAAAACACGGCTTTTTTTAAATAGCCACGAAAAATATTCTCTCTCACCCTCAACGGCTCACGCACCCCAGGCTAACACTAGATTTACGGAAACCATGAAATTGACGGTTTCGTACTTCTTTTATAAACATTTTTCAAATTTACAGAAAATCTGTGCAGTAGATATTCCACATACATTTTATAATACAATAATCACTATACGAATAATCATCTTTGCCGCTTGACTCCTCTTTTTCCAAAGCCCTTAATTAATATACTGCATTGCAATTGTAATGCGAATAATGAGACTCACAATCAGGATCCGCCAAATAAAGAGAACTTGTACTTCTGGACTTTTGTATTAAAATATCTGGGCTCGTTCCAAGAGCGATTTAGTATGATGTACGGAATGATTTGATTTTATGGTGAGGACTTGTGAGAGTTTAGTTAGAATTAAGAATTTGATTTAGGATTCGAAGATGACTCTCACAATTAGTTGATATAGAATAATGATAAACTTGAAAATTAACTTGAGGACTGCAACTATGTCTTTGAACTAGCGAGTTGAGAATTGAGCTTAGGGTTTTTAAAAGTTTTAGGAGAGGAGAGGGGGTAGGATGACGGTATTTAGGAGTCTAGGGGTAGGAATAGAAAGTTGAACTTTGGATGTGGATGATGACTCGCGGATGAGTAAGGATCAAAACAGGGAGTAGGATTTTGGACTTGCGGTGGTGATTCTAGTATGACTAATGATGGTGATGAGTGAGCCGCGTACAAAATACAGTAGAAGCCCGCTGTAATCAACTCAGAAAATCTTGACTCTTTCAATGTATTCAAATTTCTCCTCCAACGCTTTTCATCCCCTCTCTGCATTGCGAATGTGTCTATTTTCTTTTATCAGAATGTTTCTCTCTGCGCATCTCGATGCGCAGAAAGTCCAAAATAGGTTGCCACTGAGCATAATACTTCAAAATATTTAACCTTAAAAATAAGTGTAATTTTATGCGTAAATATAAAAATTAATTAATGAATATGCCGAAATTAAGAGAAAAATTTGAATACCGCGCTTTTGTTGCGAATTCTTATTGGTTGGTATTTGTTTTGGTGGGGGGCGGGGAAGTTGACTACGGTGAAAGCGTTGAGTTGACTACAGTGAAATGTTGCCTACAGCGGGGTTGATTACAGCGAGCTTCTACTGTATTTGTGCTTATAAAGTATTCGTTAAACCTATCTTATATACTAACTCATCGGAGGGTCGGTACATTACACAATAGATTTCACGTCCGTAAATCTAGTTTTAAAAACCACTGCTCCATAACAATATACTTCTACTTCCAATGCCACTTCTACAAAGAAACTTCTCAAAGCATCGAAACAATTAACAATAAATTCATAATTAAACCACCAATTCACGCAGTCACTCTACGAATTCAAAATCATTCAAACCTCATCAAAGAGAACAAACCCTTGTTCTCCATCACCTCGCACGAACCTAAGAGCTTAGAAACACTTTGTACTGCAGTTACCGCCATAGTTCATCCAAGAGGGGAATACATCGATCGCAAGGATCAGGTAGCATTTGAGAAAAAGACGAAGACCCGACTTCGCTCGCAAGGATGGCGTAGGAGGAGATATGGTATCCCTGAATGGCAACTTGCCGAAAATGGCGTTGGGAATACATCCCAGCAATTACCATTACGTGCCTGAAGTTGGTCTGGTGGTCGGGTAGCATAATGCTGTATTTAATGGGCAGCACTGCAGGCCGTGTGTGACACGATATACGAGGCCGAGTCAACATATATCCTGTCAGATTTTTAAAATGCCCTGATTTACAATGACCATTGTACTGTCCGCCGCATATCTATTGTCGCGCCCTTGCCAGGGGATATCCAGCCACTTCTGTCTAACTCTCAGTTATTCTGCTTCCACTGTACTCCCTCTACGATTCCCTGCACCTTACGCTAAAGGATTCTTTAACGGTGTCACGTGTTGCTCGTCGGCAGTATGACTTAACGATACGATGGAATTCGTTTGTCCGATGACGAAGATTGGAAGGTCTCTTTTCAATTTTTAAGTTCGTTTAATCCCCTTATTACCTCTTTGCGGAGGGAGACATTTTTTGGTTGAGAGATTGCAATTTATTTAGCGATGGAAAACCACGTTTTAATTGGAAAGTTGGACGATTGATATGTGTAAATTGTAAAGTAATATCTGTGTGATTGTATTTCAACTTTTATACTTTAATCGTATTGTTGCGCCGGGAAGAGTCGCCACACGACATAATTTATTTACAAAGGATCTATATTCTACAATCTTTATATATAAAGCTCAAATATCACTGACTGACTGACTTACTCACTCATCACGAAATCTAAAAAACCACAGAACGGATTGCAATGAAATTTGGAACATACCTTCCCCTTGGGTCTTAGGTGCTCGCTAAGAAAGGGTTTTGAAAAATTCGAAATTTTAAGGGGGTTTTGGGGGGTTAAAGTATGGGCCAAACTCATCAACGCAGAACCGAAACTACTTTACCTAGAAACTTGAAATTTTGCATGAGCGTTCCTTCTAGGTTATAAGCACCCACTAAGAAAGGATTTTTCAATATTCGAAATTTTAAGTTTTTTTTTAGTATCGATTAAACCGTAGCGAAGCACGGGAACTTTCAGCTAGTATACAGATAAACTAGGGATTCGAGCTACTTCTTCGCGCCGCAGTCACTATTAGACTCTATTCTTCAATGATCTTGTTTAATCTGTTGCCCTTGATACGATATTCAACTGTCGATTATCGATGTCTCGTAGAATATATTTTCTAATAGATCGAATCACCGTAGACACCTTCGCTTCTTCGTAACAGTATATATATATGCGTCGATAAATCATAGGATGTTTACCTTCAATCACTTACTCTTCAAAATTGTTGCTGTTATACTGCAACATGATAACTTTAGATATTTATGAAGTTTATGTCGCTTAATTAATTAGGCGGGCCATACGTATCGGATAGGAAAAGTTTGAAACTCCTTAAGGGAGATAGAGAATTTGGATTCTACTTATACCATCTCCTGATCCACCAGTCAGCCATTTTTTAGTATTTTGCAACTTTGATTATTATTGTAATTTTTTTTGGAATGTAGAGTTTTAGATAAATTTCGAATCGCTGATGGTGGTATTCGTTAGTGAATAAATTTGGTAACTTGGACAGATATTTTGTTGTAAATCATTAGAACTCCATCTTATAATATATGTCACTAATCAAATTATACGGTATTTTAAGCAGTTATATTTTAAATCCAACAGCTACATCTCCTTCCCAAATCAAACAAATTATTTTCATATTTTAATTATGATAACTTCGTTAACAAATAAAAATAAAGCACAACTAGTACAGCAATATTAATATTAAAATAAACAGTTTGTACAAGAAACTAAGGAAATTATTTAGACGCATCAGGTGTAGTATTCCTAATCCTCTATAGTCCGAATTTTTTATGGTATCTGAAATTCAATTTCTCAATAGCACAGTTAGAAAGTGAAGAAATACTATTTTAACCCTTTGCCGTGCCATTTCTTTTGTGATTAAATGTGCAATAACTCTGAATTCCAACCCCTAATTTCAGATATAGTAAATGAGTTAACGTAATATTGAATAGCATGGAATGAAGTTTATTTTATCAGGACCAACTGATATTTTTGATCAAATAACTTTTGGAGCACTTCACAATTGACTATTCCATTTATCGCGTCACGAGTAGCACTACTTATTGTACGGCAAGGGGTTAAGTAATGGAATAACGTGAATTTTAAATATTGAATTGCAAAGAATTGCATAATTTCCACGAACCAAATTATAATATTTGGCAAAGTTGAAAATTTGACTTTGAAGAGTAGAAGGGGCCACATAGAGGTCACAGGGGTCCATAGAGGGTTATCTTAAGACTAAATTAGAGGGAAAAGATTATAGTAACAAAACTGAACTGTCAAATCCCTCTAATAACATCTTACATAATAATAGACCCATTACAAAAACATAACACACTTATTAAAATTCACCTGCCTTCTGAGAAACTTGCACATAAATTTTTCCCCATAATGAACTACCCCTTCGCGTATTTCTCTTCAAAAAGGATTATTTAAAATCTCCATAATGCCGTCTTGCAGAATACCACCAACGTATCTTGACAGAAATAAAAGGTCGAGTATCGAGGATTCATTCCGCGGCCAACACAGACCTGATATAATTGGTTGATTTTACTCCTCGCAATCACGCACGGTAACCGGTGAAAGAGATAAGTTAATGAAATCGGAGGTGATACAGTTTGGTTTACGATCGAGATTGTTATGCGTATTCGTATAATGCACCGGCCAGTATGAATTGATTAACCGCGATTCTCGACGGACCAACGGATTTAATTAAGTTATCGATTTATTTTGCGTTATTGTCCGCCGATAAAAAAGCCCCGGTATCGAGCACCTTCGACTTCCGTTGGTGTAAGTAAACGTTTATGCATCTCGTCACGTTCGAACGGCGGTGCATCAGCATTTTGCTTCACCGTCGGGGAAGAGGACGCTGATGAAATCGACGTGTTGCGCGAATCTTGATACAGGAGAATTACGTTAGCACCTCATCCTCCTACTCTTATTTTAAATCACACTTACCGGGAAGATACAAATGAAGCATTCATGGGAGCACGGATGAATATGGATGACACATTATTTCGAATAATTATTCCGCCTGTTACGGGCACTGATCACGATAATACGTTCGTTGGGACTTGACTTGCGAAGTAGAATAAGTCTACGTTGAGACGGAATTAACGATTTCTTTTCGTATAAGTGTTTGCGGATTTTATTTGTTAGTTATTCGGTGTTTGTTGATTTTAGGTGGAGTGATTGTTGAGAGTTTTTCTGAAATACTTATATTATTTAGCGACGCATTTATGTGGTCTGAGAAAAAATTTAATTAGAATCTATTGTTGCGTGTATGCGCGATTAAAATTTGGAAATTGAAATATAGTTGTTGGAATATGATTACGTAAATAGTAATTTGTAATTTCTATATGTTAATATTCTAACTTTTTACGTGAACTGCAAGTTTGTATTTGAGCCAAATAAATGATTATCTCTCGATACTCAAAAATGTCTCTGTGCGTAAAGGGTTAAACGTTTATTTGTAGTATGTGGAAGGACTGGATTTGAGTTTATTATATTTGAACTGCTTGTCATAAGATTTCTATTCTGACCGAGGGCAAAATAACTTAGAATTAATTATTAAGATAACTGATTTTTGATATGACTTAAAATTTAACGCAATGTGAAATTTTAGTGTAGAACTATTAGTTGGTATTGGCATCATTTAATTTATCGTTTCGCGAGTGATTCTTTATTGTACAGCAAATGATTAATAGACTAAAGACTCAATTATACTTTGGAAAAATTTTTATTTTATAAGATAGACATGGAATATTCGGTGTATGACTCTACTATCAGTTTGAGGAATATTTAGAAAAAATTGGAGAGTCATTATTTTGACTGTCTTGATAGTTTTATAGGATACTTTCAGATAATATACTTTAAATGATTGACACATTACAATTATCACATGATTTGTAGAAATATACATCGCTATTGATAAACTTAAAAATAATTTTCATAGGGTTCCTTAAAACTTACTTTTGTAAATAAAATGAGCCGTTACTTTTGAAAGTAGTATAAGTCCTTTGTGAGAAAAGTGTGTTTACGTTAATTTTTGTGACATTGCGAGTGTCAAAGTAGAATCAATTATCCTCATGATTTCGTTGTAAAAGGATCAACAGTTATTTTGCCATGTAAGCCTTTCTACGTACTCTCAAGTATCTCAGCATAAGAAGAATGGAATTTGTACCACTTTCAAATGTAACAGTTTAAATAATACATCTCGTACATTAAGACTTAGAAAGTCCTCGTTGTTACAATTTTCAAAACACAAATTACAAAATAGAACACACACTAATTTAAAGATTGATCCTTCAACTAAACGCTAACCAAAGATTCATCTATTTTGCATTTCGAAATTAATAGCCAAGGTCACTTCACCTGCGATCAATTAAATCTTAGAAATTTCTTGATGCAACATTTTTCAAAATACAAATTACAAAATAGAATACACACTGATTTAAAGATTGATCCTTTTACTGAAAACTCACCAAGGTTTCATCTATTTTGCATTTCGAAATTAATCGCCAAGGTCACTTCACCTGCGATCAATTAAATCTTAGAAATTTCTTGATGCAACATTTTTCAAAATACAAATTACAAAATAGAATACACACTGATTTAAAGATTGATCCTTTTACTGAAAACTCACCAAGGTTTCATCTATTTTGCATTTCGAAATTAATCGCCAAGGTCACTTCACCTGCGATCAATTAAATCTTAGAAATTTCTTGATGCAACATTTTTCAAAATACAAATTACAAAATAGAATACACACTGATTTAAAGATTGATCCTTTTACTGAAAACTCACCAAGGTTTCATCTATTTTGCATTTCGAAATTAATCGCCAAGGTCATTGCACCTGTGACCAATTAAATCGTAAAAATTCCTCGTTGTTACAATTTTCAAAATACAAATTACAAAATAGAATACACACTGATTTAAAGATTGATCCTTTAACTGGAAACTCACCAAAGCTTATCTATTTTGCATTCCGACATTAATAGTCAAGGTCATTTCACCTGCAACCAATTAAATCTTAGAAATTCCTCGTTGTTGCAATTTTCAAAATGCAAATTACAAAATAGAATACACACTGATTTAAAGATTGATCCTTTAACTGAAAACTCACCAAAGCTTATCTATTTTGCATTTCGACAAATAGTCAAGGTCGCTTCACCTGCGACCAATTAAATCTTAGAAAATCCTCGATGTAACAATGTTCAAAATACAAATTACAAAATAGAACAGAATATAAAATAAGTTGGAATACATTACGTAAAGTGATATACCAAGCAATACTTCATCGAATCTTACGTATTCCATTGACCTATGTGTAAGAACGTTGAAAAAAAATCACGTTATCCGTTAAACAAGCTCTACATAGGACGCAATTACTTTTGACGCTAACGATGCCATCGTTTGAGAAGAGAGTAGGCTCAGGAGAAATTATTTCGGTGTAATCTATAGCATTAAAACCTTGGACGTATTCAGGGCTTGAAAGACGAAATACTTTCAGAGACGCAGAGCGCAAAGAAGAGAGAACGAAGCAGCTTTACGAGAACGGAAAGTTGCGCACGATATATAAAGCAAGCGCGTAGGATATAACTTACAATCAGGCACGTTAGCCTGCCTGCCTCGTCGCTTCACTCTAGCCTCCTCTCTTCGAGCTACTGCAAGGACTTTTGCCTTGAACTCGGCATCAAAGTTCGATTTAGCTGAAGAATTTACGATGCTCTAAAAACTACCAAGTTTAACACAAGCATGAAACCGTTTTAGCCTTACATTTTTAACCCTTTGTGCTTTTTGAAGAATGTTACCAACTTTTTATCCAATCAGCAAGTATATGAAAATTGTCTATTGTTGATTATCCATTTTTAATTAATTCTGGAAACAATTGTAGTGAAAATTTATTGTTCATTTCGAAAAGTCGATAATTAATTGATGACACGGTAAATGCTGCAGGAAGATGTGTCAAATGTACCTCAACGTAGGGTGCAAAGGGTTGAATTTTGCATTGATACGTTGAGTTGAAACTTTTTATCCAATCAGCAAGTATATGAAAATTGTCTATTGTTGATTATCCATTTTTACTTAATAATGGGAACAATTGTAGTGAAAAATTATTGTTCATTTTGATAAGTCGATATTCAATTGATGACACGTTAAGTGGCACAGGAAGATGTGTCAAGTGTACCTCCACGTAGGGTGCAAAGGGTTGCAATTTGCATTGATACGTTGAAACTATTTTTATTGGTTTAATCATCAATAGTGAAGATAACGACTATGTTCTTTTTTGGTACTCTGTTCAAGGATTAGAGATATTGTTTGAATTCTTTGTAAGTTACGTTCAGGAGAAGTTGGTGAATTTTCGTCTAATATTATATGATTGTAGATATTAGCACTTTCGAACGTGCTATGAAGAAATGACTTAAGCTTCTCGCCTAGCAATTCACCCCATTTTTATCTAACGAGGAATCTATCTGTCTCGGATCTTCCCTGCTTCGTAATGCAGTATAATTAAAATAACTGTATATTTAACGCGTTACGAACTCATGTCCCATATATAAGGAGCGCAATTTTTCATTATAGACTACTATCTTATATGTGAGCCATGCTGATGCGTTTCTTAAATTCAATTTAATTCAGGATAGTCTATCCTGGAAGTTTTTTTTACGATAGCTAACATGTCAACCCCTTGTTGAATTGGTACGTTAATCAGTGATTCTTGAAACTTCGTGATCAACACTAGAAATACTCACGCAGTCAAAGTGACTGACATTTTATTCTTTGCAACTTATTTTGAAATGCACAAGGGAACATCATTTTATAAAGCATAAATAATTAAATAAATCTCCTTCTTCATCTCGTGATTCCATTTTTTCGAAAGTCCCTATTATATTTAACTAGCTGAAAGTACCCGTGCTTCGTTATGGTTTAATATCATTAGGATTAAGGACTACTTAAATTAGTAAATATATATTCAATCATTTAAAACCTGCAATATTTTACGTGCTTCGAAACTAAAAAAAACTTTAAAATTTCGAATTTTTCAAAACCCTTTATTAGTGAGCACCTAACACCCAAGGGGAAGGTATGTTCCAAATTTTATTGCAATCCGTTCTGTGGTTTTTGAGATTTCGTGATGAGTGAATGAGTGAGTGAGTGAGTCAGTCAGTGGTATTTGAGCTTTATATATATAGATATGGACTTTCGCCTTATATTTAAATATATTTAAACACGAGATATTTAACGTCAGTAATTCCAATATTATTATTAAAAAAAAATTATTTCATGTCATCACATTTCTCAGATATCTTCAATTTGATAGATTCCATAAAACTTCAAAATTTCATGTGCAATTTACCGCACCTCGAGTATTACTCCTTACCGTATGTAGTTCAAGGTGTTGAACATCTAATACATTCCTATTTTACAATCAAAAGTTCTCCCACAAGAATTTAAAAAACTGTCTCTCTCTCTCCACGAAACCAATGACTCCACCATTTTAAGATATTCCTAATTGAACCACACTACAGACGATTATTCGATGACATCATTCAATACGTTTCTATCTCACAAATCAAAATTCTCCCATAAGAATTTCAAAAACTGTCTCTCCCTCTCCACCAAACCAATGACTCCACCATTTTAAGATATTCCTAATTGAACCACACTATAGACGATTATTCGATGACATCATTCAATACGTTTCTATCTCACAAATCAAAATTCTCCCATAAGAATTTCAAAAACTGTCTCTCCCTCTCCACCAAACCAATGACTCCACCATCTTACGATATTCCTAATTAAACCACACTACAGACAATTATTCGATGACGTCATCTAATACGTTTCTATCTCAAATCCAAAGTTCTCCCATAAAAATTTCAAAAACTGTCTCTTTCTCCACCAAAGCAATGATTCCACCATCTTACGATATTCCTAATTGAATCACACTATAGGCAATTACTCGACGACATTATTCAATACCTTTCTATCTCAAATCCAAAGTTCTCCCATAAGAATTTCAAAAACTGTCTCTCTCTCTCCACCAAACCAATGATTCCCTCATCTTAAGATATTCCTAAATGAACCACACGTCATTCAATACGTTTCTATCTCACAATCCAAAGTTTTCAAATAAGAATTTCAAAAACTGTCTCTTTCTCCGCCAAACCAATGATTCCACCATCTTACGATATTCCTAATTGAACCACACTACAGGCAATTACTCAATGACATCATCTAATACGTTTCTATCTCACAATCCAAAATTCTCCCCTAAGAATTTAAAAAACCGTCTCTTTCTCCACCAAATAAAATATTCCACCATCTTAAGATATTTCTAATTAAACCACGCTACAGAAGATTACTCGATGGCATGATCTAATACCTTTCTATCTCACAATCAAAAATTCTCCCATAACAATTTCAAAAACTGTCTCCACTAAACCAATGACTCCACCGTCTTACGATCTTCCTAATTGAACCACACTACAGACAATTACTCGATGACGAACGTCGAGTAAGTACGAAGTGCTATGTCGCGGCTCCGGAATCGGGCAAAGTATCTCCGCAGACGTCCCTGAAGAACGGACAAGAGGTCGAACGTGTTATTCTTCGGGTGACCTGAAACACTTCCTTATACAAACGAAGCAAAGTTGGGTGCGGCGGCGTTACCCAGATCTCAGGTCTCTGGCTGATGGCCATAATCTGAGCAGGCTGGCGGAAGGGTTCGACGTGCGGGGTCTGGGGTTAACTTATAATAACAGAAGTTGCTCGAGAGTTCAGTGACTGGACAGTACCTAGAAGCTCGGACAGCTACGACAGGGATGAGGGATGGGTCGTCGCCAAGTGTCCGGCCAACAGAATGTGAGCTATAGTACCAGTACAAGACGTGAGACCTGGTCTCACGTGACCACTGGCAAACTAACCGTGGCGTATGCTGCACAAACAGTGTCGAACTTTGGCGCAAATCGTGAATTTAGAACTTCGATATGTCTTGGTGATACTGCACCGGTAAACTCGTTGCTGCGTCGGAACGAATTTCTTCGCTGGTCGAAGAACTTATCAATGATTGTAGACGTCCGGTAATGCGGTGTCTGATTGGTACAGTTTATTGCATTTTTGCGAAGGATATTTGATCAGATCAATTTAATTTTGATCGAGATTCGAAGCAACTGGGGTTGCAGGTGAATTGCATCTGGGTAATTTGAAGTCTTGCATTAAATCCTTGTCCTATGATTTTTATTTTGACTGGATGCATATGATTCCCTTACCAAATGATTTCTTTTGTGACTATCTCCTACATAATTCATAATTTAATTAGTAAAATTGTAAACGGGTCGATGATTTTTAGCATATCGCATAATTTAACCCTTTGCACTCCGTTGTCCTACCTGAGAAGACATCATAAGTCTAACATATCACTCGATTTTCCCCTCTAAAGGGTTCTTCGAATTTATTAGGGACTACAGGAGATGAACTTACTGCACCGCAACATTTTAAGAAATCAATGTTTGCCCAAACTTTTTTATTAAAATGGCACAAGATTTCAAATAGTAAAGTGCCACCAAGTTGTTAATAAATAAAGTCAGAAATGGTTCAGAGTGCAAAGGGTTAACAGGAGGTTCAGCACGGTGGTGAAAATGGCTTGCTCTGAATTTTTTGAAAATGTTTCTGAAATTCTTAACGTTGGTTCTTTTTCAATTATCTATGTCTACCTTGAAGACTTTAGGTGACTGAACCAACCAGGTTTTTTGCCTCCTTCATTTACTTAATTTCACTATTTTAAATATATTGAATTAACCGTCGGTAGATCTAGTGTTAACACGTTGAACGTCACTGACGTTTCGGTCGTTTTATCATTTCTACTGAAGTGATATTTTACCCATTAGAATCTCATCTTTGTAAACGAGAAACTTTAAAGGCGTAAATAGATACATATCCAGCAGACTTTTATCTTTTGAACGCCAGTAATTAAATATTAGGCCTAAATTTAAGCGTTACAAAATTCGCAAATAAACTTTCTTTTTATTTCAATTAATGTTCCCCCAGAAGGCACATACCTTTGGGGGTCAAAGTTAAACTGAAGTCTTAGAAAATTCGTAAATATTACAATTACAAAAGTCATATAAAATTTCATTAAATTCAATACCGTCGACCACCAATGACCTCCATAAAAGTCAACGTGTTAATAAGATTATAGAATTGACATTACACCCTTGCGTCTCACCAACATTTCCAATCTTCACGGTTCTATTAGGTTGGTGCAAAAATAATTGCGGTTTCCATTATTAAAAGTTTGAAATATTGATTTGAAGTTAGTTTTCTTGTTACAAAATATCAACATATAGTACCTCTGCAATCTCTCGAGACGATTTGCATTGATCTTTTTCGACAATGGCCCTCAATTCGTCCTTGGCGATCACAGAATGACGTCCGCGACCCTTTTCGTCTGCAAGCGTTTTGTTGCTTTTACGAAATTTGTGAAACCAATGTTCAGCTGTACACTCAGTCACAGTTCCCTGGCCAAATGCTTTATTAATACTACGAGCATTTTCCGCAGCTTTAGGTCCCAAATTGTACTCGTACAATAATATCGCTCGAATTTCCTTCTTTTCCACCCTTACTTTTCTGACCTAATATAGCCACGTGTGAAGAATCAAAAATAAAAGATAAACATATATCGAAAGAGCCAAATTCACGCTTTCAAATGGTATGCTATATATATATTTAGTTATAAGAAAAATAACTTCAAATCAATATTTAAAACTTTTAATAATGGAAACCGCAATTATTTTTGCACCAACCTAATACTTACCAAAATCCTCCATATTATACATATCTCAAAAGAACCTACTTTCCATGCAAATCGCAAGATAGATGTATTTTCTAATACATTGCAGAAATACAAGATAAGAGAATCAGTAGCGTAAGAGTACGAAAGGAACCGAAATACTGTTAAGGTAGGAGATTTTGAAATAATATTCCCCTAGGGCATTGCGAGGTCTCTACTCGATATTTCGCGTGGAACGACAGTGCCTGTGGTAGATACTCGTTAGAAAATGTCGAATCGATGTTCGAACACGTAGCTTACAAAGAGGCGGGAGCCTGAATCATGGCCTTCATAAAGTATCATCGGTAAACAATTAACATTCGTGTAGCACTACCCACGCGCTATCGCGTTACGAAGGAACGGCCTGAACTTAACACGTTCGTTCGATCGGCCCTAACAATTTGCCCAAGGGCTGTTACCTCGTTAAGTGACAATCACAGGCGTTGACTTGAAATAGTGCGCTAGCTCGTGTCAGAAGTCCGTTGCTGTTAGAATGGAGAGACTCACTTCGTCGGGTACTTAGTCTACTTATTATTACTTGTAATAAGAGTACGAGAAATGTATGTCTTTCCGTTCGACTTGGCTCGTTGAAATAATAATTATTAATTGAAATTCGAAGGTAACTCTATGATAAGCTGTCAACACTGATTAGATTGGTTGTATTATTTTTTAACCAGTTAGCTGTGATTGACGAGTATACTCGTCATGGAGAAAGGGCAGAATTTTGTGTATTTACGAGTATACTCGTCATGCATAAAAATTAGGGATCTATGGTAATTTACAATATAATTTTGACGACAACTAAAATATATTCGTAAATTTCAAGATGTTTCGAATATTTTGAGGCATAAAATGGATAAGTGAAAAGTATAAATAATTTGAGATAGATTTATGCTCATCTCTCCTTTTTTTTGTGAACTTCTTTTCCACGTAGGTGCGCACTCTTAAAGAAGTCACGGTTAAGACTTTGAGGTACAGAAATTCACAAAATAAAATGACCCATGTTGCACATACATTTTTTTTGTTTTAAGTGGATAAAGTTGGTTTATATTTAGTGACGAAGTTATATATGATAATAATTATAAATTCACTCATCAAAAAGGTGGGACACTTTTAATCCCACTGTGCCTCAAAGAGTTAACTGGTTAAATATGTGAACAACTTAACTTGTAGGTAAATTGAATCATTGTATTACACAATGTTGCATGAATAATATAATAAAATCGAATTTACGTAGAAATTCGATAGAAGCTGAAAAGAATCTATCTTGAAGTTCGTTCCACCTGCTGGATTTTGTATTTTGAAATAACTCTTAGAGTATTTACAATTTAATTTGTCCTTCTTTCTATGAGGATTGAAAACAAAATATTTTCTTCCTTCGAGTTTCTTAACACTAGATTTACGAACGTGAAATCTGTTACATCGGAACATATTGAATAAAGACTTTGAAAATAGGAGAATCAAGTGGCAAAGATTGGTCGGCCACGAGACGTTCAAATTATTTCTCTACTAGTAATATTGCCTTATGGTAAATGTTATGTTAAAAATCAATGATAATTTTTTATTTTAACGATTAATTCTAAATTATTGCACATGCAGTCAAACAAGAAATCGTACGCGGAGGAGTTTATTGAGCTGTTATACGCGAGAGTAGTATGAGTCTTTATTCTTATCTTCAGATATTTAGAAGTTTGTACAAAAGATTTGGTAGTACAACATATAACAGTGGAAACTTTTTGGACGAAGTCAGAATACTTCATTCTATTTGCTGTACTACTTGAATTGCAAAAGGAAAACGCTTATGTTTAGCTAAAACTAACTTAACACTCGACTTACGGATGTGAAATCTGTTACACTACAATATAATAAATGAGGACTTTGAAAATAAAAAAAGAAGAAGATCAAATAACCCTCTATGGAACCTTATAACTTTGAAGTAACACAAAACAAATCTAAGGTTTTACTTTTTAAAATCGATTTTTTAGATTTCTCAAATATATCAAGTTAGATCTTCAGAACCATGGAATTCTTTACAATCCAACGTCTCAAAATTAAATAAAATTTATTATTTATAACAGTATGTATTTTGTAATGTGCTATCGTGCAAGTAATCATCAGATATCATAGAAAATTCGCCCCATGGAGGATTAACCCATTCGAGACCTTGCATTTTTTTGGAGACCATCCAGAAATACTGACAACTTTTCGCTTTATATTTACCACTTCTTGTATTTCTAATGATTGTGGCTTTTTGTCACCTACTTTCGGGTCGAAATTGAACCAAATACCAAATGTAATGTTTACACATTTGTAAGATACCTTTTATGTTAAGCTAGTCTTATTTCGAGGGCTGTTTTTTCTACAATGATTGATAATTGCAATTTAAGATCATTGCACACACGGTGTGCAATCGGTCTTTTTGGCTCGGAAATGCATTGCACACACGGTGTGCAATTGGTCTCGAATGGGTTAAGTAATTCGTATATTATAAGATACATGGGAAAATATCTACTTTATCACATCTCTATAAATTAGGAAAATGTTTCTCAAAAGGTAGAAATCCGTCAATTAACGACTTCCGTAAACCAAGCGTTAATATCGAAAAAAGAGGTCACAATTACCAATCATATCGTAAAGAGATTTGACCTCGGTCTCGGCTCATTACGAAAGTTAACTCCATCGAATTAACGCGAATTATCAGACCTCGGTCCCCTTGGTATCCCGATACACGTATTAATTAGTGGACGAATATTAATGAGAAGCATCGAACAGTAGCACACGCTCGGTTGAATGAGAAACGTGGCAGATATTGGCGAGTATTTGACAAGGGATCTCCGAGTTGTCCCAATGCTGAAAGGAAAGAGTAGAATGGTAGAAAAAAGGAAGAGAACGATAGAAAGAGAGAAAGAAAAAAACCAAGAAGTTGATTGAATTTTACCGCGGCGCCGTTTACACGTACGACGTACATACATACGTAAAATACACACGTGTATATTTACAGTCAGCAGAAGATACTTACGGCACCACTTTCGATGTGACGGTGTTATAAATGGGAATTGAATCGAACCACCGTCCACGCCTTCCCAAGGTTATCGTCCGACTGAAATCTATAGCCCAGATACAATCTAGTAGACACGCTTCGTAAATTCAATTACGCATTAACAAAAATCACTCCCCTATAGCCCGGAGGTGGAGGGGGATAAATTGCCGGAGATAAGATGAATGTCGACGCGATATTAATTCTCTGATCTTCAACCAGTACCTGGTACTTCTTAATGCGATTTCATTCGCGTCCAGATTCCGACCATGCGATAAGCTCTTGCAGGTGAGCACAATGCACCCGGTAATCTTTTCGTGGGTGGACGAGAATCGTCGAGTCTTTTCCACTTACATCGGCGTGTGTCGTCGCGTGAGAAAGTCTGATAGGATTGATATAATTTTCACCAAGCGAAGCGTAGGAAGGCGTACCGCTATTACGTGTTATTTGAATACGTTACGACGGAGGCATAATGAAGTGCCTTCTGGCATTTTATTGTGATCCTCTTTCTCTCTCTTTCACTCTGTTGTACTCACTTTCTTGTATCCTCGCCTGTGTCCAGCCTTTCGCATCATTTGGTACGCAGCTGGGTAATCATCTGCTCGGCATGATAGGACCGAGGCTACTGGGCGTGGATAAATCTGTAAGCTCAATAAGGGTAACTGTGATTAACTGCTTTTCAACCTCTACGAGACTCCTTGCAGCGATGCAACGACGACAAAGATTTATATCTTCTACGTGGAAACTGCGAGGCAAATTCCAATGATCGACGGAGAACGCGAATTAGGAGGGTGAAGTGAATTTTCAATGAATGTAACTTTTTTTTTGTCTCATTGTGATTATATTATGGTAGATGTGATTGTTTTTATGAAAGTATGTGTAAGATTGTCGTTCTTCCTACTGTCGTTATGAGGTAGAAACGGAAATGGTTGCTGCGATAGTTGCGAGAAAGCATTCTTGTTGGTATTCAAAGAGTATCGTGGTAATTTATCTTTGTAGGCTTCTCGCAATTGCATTGGCGTAGAAGTGCAACAGAATTGTAGTAGAGAATTTGATTAGTTTGCTACATTTAGAAAATTCTAATTGAAATGTGGCAAAGATAAGGAACTAATATCAAAGTATAATTACGGATATTCTACTTTCTAAAAGTATTATATCATTTGAGAGAAAATTCCAAAGAAAGTTTGCTATTTGTTGGACGAATGGTAATAAAAGATATGAGCAGAAATGGCACGCATACATCTCAGGCAAGCATACAGACTGTCCGGAAAGTATTCTGGTGCGTCATTAAAGCTACAATTAAAAATGGACTCGTAATAAAATCGCGCATTAACGTAACGAATACGGAGCCATACTTCATATCTTTCTGTCGCGACTTGTCGCGGCATTTATATTGCGAGAGCAATTGGGAACCCGTCCAAGTCAACCGTTCCAATGTTACACGAAGAAGGTTGCGCTTGCTTCGCATAATTAGCACGTCGGAGATACTCTTCTTTGTTCACGTTCCACGGGATGCAAGGTGGTGCATGCATTCTCCTTCTCTCTATATATTTCTCTCTCTTTTTCTCGACCATTCGAGGGATACCATTACCAGCCGATGGAATTATGCGCACAGGAGTCCTGGCAATAAATCATGTTTATAATCGTAAGACGAAAAATATGGTCGGCTGTCCTGAGACCACACCTTTAGAAATTCGTTCCTTGTTCATTAATAAATACATTGTCGGAAGAAGTAGGCCACACGTTGTTTAAGTTCAAGGGGGCTATTAATTTTGGCGGATTGGATTTTACGGGGAATTCTGAGTAGAGGGGAAGTTGAATTTTTCTGTCCTTAACCCTTTGAGATCTGAATTATTTTGACAATTTTGTAATGAGTAGACTGCGGATGTTTATGCAAATTTCGAGTTTCAAAAATGCAGGTGAGACAGGAAAACCTATCTAGGGATTTATTGCACTTAATAAATATTACAACAAATACCATACTTTGGATATTTTAGATATAGGTATTTTTATATTATGTTCTTTTTGTATATTTTAGTCGTATTTAATTTGTCATAAATGCATAAAAATCCGCAGTCTAGTAATGAGCTAAATGAAATTAATTTCACAATATTTTCAATCGTTGATTATTCATTTCGTTTTTTAGTGATAGAAACAATTATTGGTACTGACGAATACTTGATTAATATTACAAAATCGTTGGGAAAATCGAAAGTTGATGTTAACCCTTTACGGACGGAGACATTTTTGAATACTGACAGATAATCATTTATTTGACAGTAAAAAAACACTTTTTTTATCAGAAATTTGGATAGTTAATGTATATAAATTATAAATTACTCCACTTTGAATCCTATTTCACCGATTGTATTTCAGTTTTTCAATTTTTACCGTATATAAATATGGCGATAAACTATAATTACATTTTTAATCCGGCCGCATATATGCGTCGCTAGTCCGCAAAGGGTTAAATCGATAGAAAATGAAATGGAGTGAAAAGCTATGTCGACTACGGCAGAAATTTAAGTTTTATAAGATGGATGTTGACTGTCTTACTCTATGGCTCCCCCCATGAATTTGGGAAAAGAGGAAAAATGAGGAATCACTCGTCTTGGCTGAGTTGATAGTTTTAGTGTTAAGATTCCATGGATTTACAGATGTAAAAATAGTATCTAAGAGATTTGGTTAGACGATTGGAACATTTGCATAATTCTTGACACGATCGGTTAGGTTTTATTTACAATTGGATTTTACTAGGAATTCTCAGAAGAGGGGAGTTGAATTTTTCTGTCCTTAAGGAGATAGTTTTATATATCTTGCGAAATTGTAGTGATATGTTCAAGTATTATTAACTCTAGAACTACCAACCTTAGATTTATTATACGTAAATATATTTAACACTAGAACTACCAAACCAGTCAAAATGACTGGTACACAATTTTTTCAAAAAATTCTCCAAGTTTATATAAGAGTCATAGAATTAATATTTTACGTCTATATCAATAAATGTGAATCACCCAATCGATCAAATTTTCGGCCGCTTAATGCCCCCTTTTTCAAAGTACTTATTTAATTGATTAAAATATGTTAATTTGACGCCGGTAGTTGTAGTGTTAACAAGTATTTTAGAGGCAGAGGAATTGAAAAGTAGAAAAAATTAGTAATTCAGTAATTTAAATTTTATGAAATAGGGGTAATCATTTATTGCTCGCCTATCTCATAAAATTTAAATTACTGAATTAACACTTTACCGACCGGTATTTTTTAACATCCTGCCCACTTCTGACCGATCACTTGCACGCAAATATTTCCCTGATATTGATATCTCTTCGAAAATTGCAAAGTTTCTTCACTGAGTCCTTGGCACAATTAACCGCAATGAAAAATAATAGTTTATTAATTGCCATAGCAACCAATTAATAAGTTAAAAGTCCAAAAGTGTTGGGCCCGAAAGGCCGATTAATCGGCTACCGGTCAGTAAAGTATTAATAACTCAGTAATTATTAACAGGCTGTCCTATGAATTTGGAGAATTTGGAGTAAAAATGAGAAATCAGCAATTCGACTGACTTGATAATTCTAGTGTTAAAGTTCGATGAATTTAGAGATGTAAAAATGTCATCTACAGATTCGATTGTACGATTGGAACATTTGCATAATTCTTGACACGATCGGAAAGGTGTTATCTCCGAAGCGATTACGAGGCTGTCGGTGAAACGCTATCGCATTATCCGTGTTACAATGCCGCAGGTTAATAAGTACACGCCAAAGGGACAGCCTTCGATGCGCTTGAGTAATTAGATTCTATCTCGCTAGATAATTAAAATTAGACAGACCTGTTTAACGTGTAACCTGTCGAGGTAGGCGTGAAGAATTTCCTTTCAACTATCGCACAAAGGAATCGTATCAAGTACCTTCCTGTCAGCTGACGAGAGTTATTTCTTATAAATAAATAAAAAATATCCAACACTCCATGTACTAACGACTTAAACATCTTTAAAATTCAAATACGAGTTTCTTTCATCTCCGGCTCTAACTATCCAAGATAAACGAAAGCTCGTAACTCCAATACCAAATTCAAATCGACCATTTTGTGCCTGATTATTCTAACTTACCCTTCGGTCTTGGCGCACATCGTCTCGTAAATGTCAAATTTAACCGCACAAAAAGCTCAGCAATTAAAATGGCTCCTGATTACTACACGTTGCCGTCTCGTAAAAAATAATTTTTGTCGGTCTTGCCCTTCTCTCATGATGACTTAGACGAGCAAAGAACTGCCCCGGCACGTCTGCTCTTCCAGCGCAACAATGTACGATAATGAAGAATTATCGCCGCATAAGACCCGATAGAATAGGCGCGGGACTACTCGTTAGCGGATCGAGATCGTAAAAATCATGGCGATTGCGCGCAAACGGGTATACACCATGGGGTTGTCAGGCAATCGGGCCGAATGGTATCGCAAGGAGACGAAGAAGAGTAGAATCGTCGTCAGGCCGAAAGCCGGAGGGACGTTAGTACCTCTTTGCCCGGAGCTGTCCGAAAGCAGCTCGTTTTGCTCTTCAAGGGGAAGGGCTACCTACTCGAGCAGCCCTTCGAGGTACACGGACCCATACCTCTTCCGTAAATCCATACGAACTTGTTTATCGCGATCGCCCGTCACAGGACGAAGCTAAGTCCTTAACTCCGCCTCGTTGTCGCGGATTACCCATCGGATAAGGTAGGCGCTGGTGATCAGGATCGTTGATGAGTCCGAAATATTGATGTCTTGGAATCACGAAAAACGAGTGGAGGATAAAGACCAAATGTCCAAGGAGTAAAAAAAAGCGCAGTCGATCGAAAGATATTCGTATTAGGTGTAGAAAAGAGTTCTTTCTGGTGAACTTCATATCGCAGCTTTTATAGAATAATGACACATTTCGAAAATGACAGTTTTACAGTGCCCTTTTTAGTTTTTTAATTTTTTTAGGCTTTTATATCTATAAACATATAAATCACACATGCGGTAGCCCCCTGAATGTGAGTTTTATTCGCAATGGAATAAAGCTTACGTAGATTCTTCCTGTGCTGGTACAACACAAAACGAAATGTGTCGTCGTTCTTGAAAACCGGCGATATGATGCAAACGATGATTTTAATTTTTCAACTGCTGACTTTGACGAAGTGGATTCTCTATGATGACTTGAAGAGAAAGAAGTCTTCGATAAATTCTGACCAGTCTGCGACTTCTATTGCGAAATCGAATGTGCATCCCAATGTTTTTGTGCATTTGATGGGATGTGAAAGAAGTTTTACATTAGGAACTGTTAAATTCGGTAAAATTGGAGTGTGCAGAACATTGTCGGCAACAATTAAGAAAATTAAGCAACGATATCGATAATAAGGCTATTATATTGTCAAGGAAGTCGTAAGATTATTCTCCTTCGCCATAACACTCTCTCACATGCATCAAAGGCGATAAAAATTCTCATTTTCACGCTAAGCTAGGAAACCTTACGTTGTGCAGCTTATTCTTCAAATATGGCCCTACCTGATTTTTATTTATTCAGATCTCTTCAATGTCATTTAGTAGAGATGCACTTTAACACTAAACCTACCGACGTTATATCTACTAAAATCTAAATATACTCAATAACGACCTTACACAAAGAGAAGTGGCGAGATAAAGAAGATACTTAATTAACTCATTTTGCTTTTGTAAGATAGAAGTGGAATATTTACTTCATGGCTGCTCTATGAATTTAGATAATTTTTAGGAAATATCTTGGAATCGGTCTTTTGACCGCCTTGGTAGGTTTAGTGTTAAAACACAGGATAAGGTATAGAAAAGCATAGGTGACTTTACTGTTCCTAAGCTACGAAACTTTACCCAACCAGGATCTAGAAATTGTCAAAAAGGTGGCGAAAATACATTCATAATTACGGTGAATACTGTGACGAATGGGGTGTGTTATCTTTTCTTAACACATCTTGCGCGGGAAGCGACTAAAGTCGTTTTCTATGAATTATTGGTGGATTATTGTTACTAGTGGGCTTGTGTAATCTTTTTACAATAAGATCGGGTACACATGAGTACTAGGTCGACGTCCGTACACTTCAACTTAAAACGTGCGTTGCAACAATGCATTCCTATAATTGCGCTTTGCTGGTGCTGTTATGCTACGATAAACGTATTTAACACCGGAGCTTCCAGCTGTGCATTGACATAAATTATACGTATAAATTTTGCTATGTACACTTGCACAAAGGAAAGTGCTTTGAAAGACATCACTAGTTAAAGCATTTCTAAATTCTTGATTTTCTTAATTTTCTGAGAAAGTATTTTTATTTTTCTTAAAGTGAATAGAGAAATTGATTTTTTAAAGAGCAACTAAAAGTTTTATTAAAGGAGAACTTAAAGTTCAAAGGCTACAGCTATTTTGTGCAGAAGAAATTTAGCGCACGAATTGTAAAAAGTCGCCCGCTACTCCATGAAACTTTGGCGGGAAAGCACCCGCGCAAGATGTGTTAAGCGAAGGTTTCATTTTATAAAAAGAAATCGAAAAGAAATAATTTCTACACTCAATATATTCACATCAGATGATACAAGTTTCGTTATAATCAAATTAAGTCTAACAATACGCTCTCAATCTACATCTATCTACATATTCAACAACGAATTAATTTCCTATCTTTCGAATAAGATCAACGAATCGGCCTCGACAATCGTAACGTTTCACCGAGTCGTAAATAAGGTGATAAAGAAGAGACGATCGTTCCAAAGAGAGAAGTCGATAATAAATGGTCGAAACGTTCAGTAACAGTGCGAGAAACTTAAATGACTCCAAAGTCTCCCCCGAGAGCCGAACTGTCCGAGACGTTCACGCCATTTCAAGTCCAGCGTATCCAATGCAATCGTTCTCCATGGTGCGTGCTAGGCTTCGAACGGTAGGCTTTAAGGAGTCGTTGCTGGAGGAACGGCAGCAACGAGCCGCCAGAACATACGTATTAGGGGCAATATTTTAGCGGTACTTTTAATTTCGCCGTGATCGTAAACATTTCGACGCATGTGCACGTGAGATGGCGAGAGGGGAAGGAAGGAAACAGAACGGACGACCCGAGAGCGTTGGGTATTTGCATATTTTAATGAGGCACCGGGCGTATAGTGCCGCGGGAGCTGGACGATGCACCACGATGGCAGCAGGTAGCTCTCTCAGTTTACCCTGGCTAACGTCAGGCCCGAATGCCGATGATAATGTGACGGGAACGGTCGAAATGCGAAAATGCGAGCACGTTGAATAACTTCGCACGTGCTACCCTTCAAAGAAAAGTTCCGGGTGTCCGTTGCAATTGTTGGCATTTGGTTGATGAGGATGACAGAGTTCTTGGCTATTTTCGGTTTGCTCTACATTAATAAGACCGTCACCTAACGTTGATAATTTCATATTCTGATTTTAAGTTCTAATTGTTGGTATTTGGTTGATGAGAAGGATGACAGGGTTCTCGGGTATTTTCGGTTTGTTTTACATTAATGAGATTGTCTGTTGACATTAAGAATTTCAACCGATTGTCTTTTGATGTTGACAATTTCATCTTCTGATGTCAAGTTGCAATTTTTAGTATTTGGTTAATGAGAAGGATGACAGGGTTCTTGAATATTTTTGCGGCGTATTTTACATTAATGGGATCGTCTTCTGACTTTAGGAATTTCAATTAATCGTGTTCTGACATTAAGAATTTCATCTTCTGACATGAAGTTGCAGTTGTTGGTATTTGGTTGATGAGAAAGGTGACAGAGTTCTTGAGTATTTTCGGTGTGTTTTGCATTAATAAGATCGTCACCTAACGTTGATAATTTCATTTTCTGATTTTAAGTTGTAATTGTTGGTATTTGGTTGATGAGAAGGATGACAGGGTTCTTGGGTATTTTCGGTGTATTTTACATTAATGGGATCGTCTTCTGACTTTAGGAATTTCAATTAATCGTGTTCTGACATTAAGAATTTCATCTTCTGAAATGAAGTTGCAGTTGTTGGTATTTGGTTGATGAGAAGGATGACCGAGTTCTTGAGTATTTTCGGTGTGTTTTGCATTAATAAGATCGTCTTCTAACGTTAAGAATTTCATCTTCTGACGTTAAGTTGCAGTTGTTGGTACTTGGTTGATGAGAATGCTGACAGAGTTCTTGAGTAGTTTCGGTATATTTTGTATTAATAAGATGGTCTTCTGAAGTTAAGAATTTCAACTGATCGTCATCTAACGTTGATAATTTCATCTTCTAACGTTAAGTTGCATTTGTTAGTTGATGAGAATGTTGACAGAGTTCTTGAGTATTTTCGGTATGTTTTGCATTAATAAGATCGTCTTCTAACGTTAAGAATTTCATCTTCTGATTTTAAGTTGTAATTGTTGGTATTTGGTTGATGAGAAGGATGACAGTGTTTTTGAATAGTTTCGGTATATTTTGTATTAATAAGATCGTCTTTTGAAGTTAAGAATTTCAACTGATCGTCATCTAACGTTGATAATTTCATCTTCTGACGTTAAGTTGCATTTGTTAGTTGATGAGAATGTTGACAGAGTTCTTGAGTATTTTCGGTATGTTTTGCATTAATAAGATCGTCTTCTAACGTTAAAAATTTCATCTTCTGACGTTAAGTTGGAATTGTTTTTATTTGGTTCATGATAAGGATGAGAGGATTCTTGGATATTTTCGGCGTGTTTTACATTAATAAGATCGTCTACTGACGTTAAGAATTTGAACTGAGAACAAAGAAGAAATATCGAGGATTAAATATGGAGCGTTGAAGTACCGAACTGGATGCTTATTTACAATTCATGACTGAATCTTTAACAACGTTATAATTTGACACAGCTAATATTGAGATATAAAAATAAGTGTACTCTGTTAACCTGGTAACTTACGTCGATATGACGAAGAGTAGTGTCTACTTTATAATTGTCCTAATAAAACAACCCTCTGTTGGAACTGATAGTTAATAAAGTTATGATAAATATTAGCTCATCAGCTACTTCGTTACGCGGAAATTCCAACGAAAACGATTCACTCGATCTCACAAATCTCGCGAAACGTTTAAGGAGTTGAAAACCGGTCCTTGGATTCGCACAGGCTCGCCTCTCCACCTTTCGTATTCTGATCTTCGACTCTCTCGCGAACGGTCTCGATTCTCCTCGATCTGTCCTTTCCTTTTGTAATGTCCCGGACATTGCGGCGAGAGGGCATTCCGAGCCGAAAGGCGTTAATTATAATTAGCACAGCCGAGATTAGTAATTAACACTTGGGGGTAATCGCGAACGTTGCGTGAAGATACACTGTGAGGTGGCGAATGGGAATGTATGGACTTATATATGTGCGTGTGCATTTGTTTCTGCTGATTTGCGATGGTATGCATGCACTTGTTCTAGTGTGTGAACGTGGATAATAACGGCCAGCCAGTTCTGGCCAGGTTGGCTACACAGAAGGCAGGCGAGACTGGTCGCCCGATTTATAACGCAGATAATAATTGCGGGCCGAACTTAATATTCATGAGCCAATCAGATTTGCGTTCCGAGTCGACGGGACTTCGAGCCTTCGCGGACCTTTTCAGAGATTCATTGTCGTATGGCGACGTTCTTTGCGAGATACGGGGTTAAGGAAAAAAGAGGGGAATATTCTTTTACCTTTAATTCCGTCTTTGAGGTGTAAGACGTAAGAAGACACGAATTTTAAGAAATCTTGTGATGAGGATCTTTGCGTGTACGTCTATTGCCTTTAATTCCTTCTTTGAGGTGTGGGACGTAAGATACGAATTTTAAGAAACCTTGTAGGATGTTTGGAAGCACCTCTTTTGCCTTTAATTCCTTCTTTGAGGTGTAGGACATGAGAAGATAGGAATTTTAAGAAACCTTGTGATGAGGATCTTTAGGGGTACGTCTATTGTCTTTAACACTAGATTTACGGAGCCAATTTGGCGTGTTCAAAATTTGATTACTATATATAATATATTGGTTGATTATTTTTTTTTTAATAATAAATCTTTCATTTACATTGATTTGGAACTATTTGCTTTGGAAAAAACTTCGATTTTCTTGCACGAGTCAAATTGGCTCACTTAAGAAAAATAGGTATATATACATCCGTAAATCTAGTGTTAACACTAGAACTACCGGTGGCAAATGCACTATATTTAAAATTATTAAGTAAGTGCTTTGGAAACAGAGGAATTAAGATGTGAAAAAGATAATCGATTCGGTAATCTGTGTTTTATAGAATATTTGCTGTATGACTTTTACATGAAGATGGAGAATTTTTTGAAAAAATTGAGAACTAGTCATTTTGACTTGCTCCGTAGTTCTAGTGTTAATTCCTTCTTTGAGGTGTAGGACGTGAGAAGATACAAATTTTGAAACACCTTGTGATGAGAATGTGTGGGGGTACGAAGTCGTAGAGACAAGCTCTCAGTTACTAGGTAAGGGTTGAAATCTCTGTCACCTGTGGCAGATTATTTAGGGATTATTCTTTATTTACTTGTCCTACATCAAAGTGTGACTCTCGTCGATGAAGGGTGTACGGTGAACGGAATAAGAAACTTTTTAATTCGCTAAAAATCATTAAGTTGATAGTACTAGTAGGCCAGGAGCAGATCGAATTATTTCTATACTAGTAATATCCGGTCGACAAACAGCCGTCCTTCATTACGAAGAAAAATACACACCCTGTCACATTTGACGTCACCGACCGAACAAAACAACCTTCAACTTATAATACTAGTAATATTGCGTTAAGTTATATGTTACATCAGAAATCATTGATAATTTTTTAGTTTAACGATTAATTCTAAATCATTGCACAGTCAGTCAGACAAGAAATCGTACGGCAAGGGGTTAATTGAGCTCTTATATTTGAAAGTAGTATGAGACTCTGTATTTTTATGTTGAAATGTATGGCAATTTGTACAAAATATTTTATAGTAGGTACAACATGTAACAGTGGAAATTTTTTGAACGAAGTCAGAATACTTCATTCTATTTCTATCTTCAGCTAAAACTAACTTAACCCTCTGTAGTCCGAACTTACTGTGGCATCTGAAGCTCAGTTGGACGATAGCTCATTAAAAAATGATAAAAATACTGTTATAAATAATAGATTTAACTTCATTTTGAAACAGTGGACTGTAAGGAATTTCATGATTTTTAAGAGCTAAATTGCAACACGTGAGAAAGTTAAAAAATTAACTTTAAACGATAAAAGCTTAGATTTGTCTTGTTTTACTTAAAAATTACAAAGGCCCATAGAAGATGAAACACACTTTTCTCCAAAATAGACTTACAGTTATATATTACTTCAGAAACAACTGTTCAATAGTCATTTATTACACTCTATGGGTGGTTCACAAACGTAAAATTTTGAGTACCAGGTGAAAATACATTAACCGTTGAAATCAAAGGACAAATGAGTAACACTAGAATTATGATCACAATTGAATTCAAAGCTTCACTATAACAAAAGCTCCTGGTAATTTTGCATTTCATCAATTCAATGACCAGCTATGGCATACGGACCAACAAATTCCACTACAAATAAAATTCCACTACAAAAAAAAATCCACTACAAATCATAATTTATTAATTTCTTATTCGCCTAACTTTCAACCCGGGTAAAACCTATGTCTAATTAGAATCAACGAAATTTTAATACGATCCTCAGGATATCTTCGAAGCCAAGACGGTAGCTTTGCATTATTCTTTCCGGGCAAAAGGCGAACGCAGTACGTGACTGAAAAGCTACAATCAAGACGAGCTTAAGCGCTACGGTCACGGACGAATCGAAGGGTCCGAAAGCTATCTGAAATGGTTATTATGTCGGTTGATTGCGTTCGTGGCCGACAATATTAACGGCGATTCGAACGTAAGAGGGTGGCCCCGCTCGATGTACTGTTTCCTACTGATGAGTCACTTTAACCGAAGCTTCAAGGCCGGTGATGGACGCTCGTAGTTAACCGTCGTTATGCATCGTTCGTATTACAATGGAAACGGATGCGATCCCAATAATCATGGAATACGGAGATCGAGAAATCGATCACGGCATCGAGAGCATCGTTAATTTCGAAAGTAGAGGAATACTTGGATGCAGGAGGTACGTTTGTCGTCGTTTAAGGGCTACTTCGTCGTATATGATTATGGAAGATATATCCGTATACATAAAATTGCAGACACTGGGTGTACATAAATATTTCTCTCCCTCTTTCCGTAAGGGCAACATAAGTATACTTGACTGACGTTAATTGTGCATAATTTTCAACGTGGCCTTCGCCCGGGCAGTTTAACGAAACGCGTATGTTACGTCTTAGGGCTTTTCGGCCCGCATACGAATGAGCTGGAACGATCCAAGGGAGAGATCCCTCTTTAAATTGCTCTTATTTCATGTCATTCACTTTCTGTCGAAGTATTTTGATAAGTGTTACAACGATGTGGAAAAATCTTAGAACTTTTACGTTGGCTATTATAAAAACTCAGGGGGTTGATTTAACCTGTTAACTGTGGCGACTTCTTTTCAGAGTGCACACCTACGTGGGTCACGAAAATTGAGAAATAAGTGTAAATCTATCTCAAATTATTTGTACTTTTTAGTTATTTCTTTTATTTCGATAATCTTGAAAAATTAATCTTAAAAAATGTTCCAAACATGTTGAAATTTACGAATATATTTTAGTTTTCTTTAACCCCTTCAGACCCGAATTTTTTTTCGTTTAAGAAGCAATTATTTTTATACTAAAATTAACTTACTTCATGTAAATGAAACCAACAATATACTTTTTACAAAAGGATTTATTTATTTATTTCTAATTTGTAAATGTATATTTTAATGGACATATGGTCCTTATGCAAAATTTGTAATATTAAGGACATCTTGAGAAATATTTGTGTAAAAAAATAAAATTCATTAGGTGTTGAAACTAAGTTTAAACCTATACGTAATAAAATACAGCACGAAAAGTATTATGTACATTACAATGTGCACAGGGTCCGAAGGGGTTAAACTTACAACTCAAATAACCAGTGGTCTTTCACTTTTATGCAATCAAGAATTTCATGGCAGAAAAAAGATAATTCTGAAGCTGAGACGGGACTTTGTCTTGATATTTGGGGTAATTTTTGTAATATGGGATAAGTATTACAAATAAATATATACATATTGTTGTGTTTGGAATAATCTGTATAATAAATATTTAACACTAGATTTACGGATGTTGATATACCAATTTTTTTGAAGTGAGCCAATTTGACTCATACAAGAAAATCGAAGTATTTTGCAAAGAAAATAGTTTCAAATCAATTTAAATGAAAGATTTATTATTAAAAAAAATAACCAACCAATATATTATATATATAGTAGTCAAATTTTGAATGAGCCAAGTTGGCTCCGAAAATCTAGTGTTAACACTACTAAGTTGCGTTATGAATAATATAGTAACAGATCCTTCAATCTATCGTCCTCGAATGCTAAGTAAAATTCTTTTAACCAGTTAGCTGTGATAGTATACCCGTCATGGAAGATCAGCAGAATTTTGTATATACGACTCGCCAATCACAACTAACTAGTAAAAAGAATTTTACTTAGCATTCAAGGACAACAAATTTGAGAATCTGTTACCATATTATTCACAATTGAATAGCTTGCAACTTGCTAGCGTTAAATGTTTATCATACAAGCTGCTTTAAACGCAACAATATGTATATATTAATTTATAATATTTATCCTATATTACAGAAATGACCCCAAATAACAAGCCAAAGTCCCATCCCAGCTTCAGAATTATCCCTTCCCTCCCGTGAAACTCGCGGTTAACAATGACATCCCATTCTCCGTGTCCGGAAAACGGGAAAAAAAGCAGCGGCATAAGTTGAAACATTCAAAAAGCCGTATACCTCAAACATTTTTTCGCGAACGTCGAGAAATTAATAACCACAATGAAGCAGCTAAATTATTCCCGCGCTCGGCGCATTTACGTCGACCCCTCTCGCGCTCCGGCGCTTCGAGGGGGTGGGAAAAAAAAAAGTGTCGTCATTTGCACTATGCGGATGACATTTTAATCGCGCGAGCACCGGCATCGCCGGGCTCCTTCTCGTTGGTGAAAAAAAATATGGCCACGGTTTTCAACGGGGAACGAGCCGTGGCGCTTCGAATTTTCGACGTGGCACCAGGACACGGCCGGCAGAGCAGTTTGGCGGTCGGCGCGGCGGTCCGAAATGGCCGGAAGCCCCGGGTGTTTGTAAGTTTCGGCTAATAGAAAAAAATGACGAGGTGCCGGTACCCCGTGTCCATTTCCAGCCATTATTTTTATTCCGGTGCGTTTTACCGGAATGGCCGCGCGCTCGGCCCGCCTGGATGTGTTCCACCATCTATATGTGCAAGCGTGATGGCGCGTTTCTATCTCTTTCATCCCCTTTCTCCACGGTTCCGATCCCGGCCCTGGTCTTTTCTCTCTTACGGTACTCATTCGTGCTACTTCTTCCTCTTTTTCACTCCTCACTATCTTCATCTCACTCCAAAACCTGTTTCTCATCTCTCTTTTTCGTAGTTACCCCCTTTCATCCCTCTCTGACTTTGTATCTCTCTCTCATCCTCTCTTCCTCTCACCCTGTGGCTCGTTCTAGCAGATTTACACACTTTTTTTCGCGGGCAACTGTCTGTCATTAGGCGCAGCACGTGGATCGACAGGAAAGAGTGGCACAATAGCCCGCTGGATCGAGAGGGGCACGAGAGGGGGCAACGGAGGGAAAGGAGGGCGCGCCAGGACGCGGAAGGGCAGTTGAGCTCGGGAAATGCATTTAACAAGGACAGATAGTGATTTAATTTTAAAAAATTGACGAAACGGCACACACAGCCCCAGACCGGTGCTACGCTGCGCGCCGCTTCTCTCGCGGCCTGCAACGGGGGCATTGATTAACTTTCGACAATGTCAAATCGCCGGCAACGCGGCTCTGCCGACGCCGACTACGCCGAGGCGTTGCAACCTGCGTTTTTTAACTCATTTGTCTGCATTTTCGGCGTCCTCCCTTCACCCCCGAGCCTTCCGCGACCCTCCATCTAACCGAAGGGTGAGATCGCGCCGGAGGGGCGACATCCGCGAGAGGGGATGCCCCGCGACCGGTTCGAATAACGCGGACAAATTACTACGACGCTAGTGCATTCGTGCCGTGTCGAGCCTAAGCGATCGTCGTGTTGCACGATTTTAACCCGGTAACGGCTGGCGATTTGGCAGATTTTTCGACAAACGATGCGACGCATCGTTCCCGCCCCCGGGAAAAGTTATGCCGGGTATTCCGATTTTGACGGACGTCCTTTTTTATCTTCGAGAACGACCACGGTGATGGGACGATGGGGTTTTTGCAAATTTTCGTGATTTCGATTTTCAGTCCACCTATTGGTAATGCTGACTTATCTTAGCTTGAGGGTGTTTAGTTTTACTTCAATGTTAGTTTGAAATTATATATTATTTTATTTAATTAAAGTGTATATTATTATCTTGAAAACACAGTAGAGTCTCGTACTTCGTTGGGGTTACTTCTCATGTAATACGAAATCGTGTTATACGGGATATAGAATTGGTAGTTTTGGCTCACTGAATGAAGTCACTTGATAAGTGGTTTGCTCTGATTCGAAGGATATAGACGTTCCTCGTCCTTACGTATTTTTGATGCTAATGTGATTAGCCGAAAAAGAGCTTAACGATGAAATTAGTGTTTAGTTTTCTGTTGCCATTCGATGAACTCAGCTTTCAAGGGCCAATATGATGGGAATAGATGGTGCAAGAACTGTTTCTCCTTACCCCAAGTCAAGTGACTTCTTTTCGTTGGCGAGTTATACCTCAGGGGCCTGACCTGCGAGCTGGTCAGGTACGGGTTTGGCGAACCCGGGGTTACCCGAGCCACATCGATGGGAAGCTCACAGAGGGTGCAGAATAGAGTTCTTTATGGGTTTGTTCAGCTTGCTGGACTGAGTCTTGGGACTTTGGTCTGGGTTAAATCTGGGTCAAGTCTCATTTTTCATAATATAGAAAGGAATTATTATTGACCCACCTAATGAAATCAATTGATAAGTGGCTGCTCAGATTTGCTCGATCGATAGTGACATCCCTCGTCTTCTGGTATTTTTAACACTAGAATTAGCAAGCAAGTCTTTCTCAAAATGACTTGTCCTCAATTTTTTTTCAAAAGTTCTCAAAGTTTATAGAAGAGTCATAGAACAGATATTCTACGTTGATCTTACAAAGCACAGATTACCGAATCGATTATCACTTCAATTCTTTAATTGCTCTTTTTCTAAAGACCTTATTTAATATATTGAAATATAATATATTTAACGCCGGTAGTTCTAGTGTTAACACTTTACCGACCGGTAGCCGATTAATCGACTTTTCGAGCCCAACTCTTTTGGACTTTTAACTTCTTAATTGGTCGCTACGGCAATTAATAAAGTATTATTTTTCATTGCTGTTAACTGTGCCAAGGACTCAGTAAAGAAACTTTGCAATTTTCGAAGAGATATCAGTATCAAGGAAATATTTGGATGCAAGTGACCGATCAGAAGTGGGTAGGATGTTAAAAAATACCGGTCGGTAAAGTGTTGATATAAATATAATGTAATAGCGCTTAACGACAAAATAAGTGTCTAGTTTTCTATTGTTATTGGCCGAACGCAGATTTTAAGGACTGATATGATGGGAATAGGTGGTGCGAGAACAGTCGCCCCTTTCATTGGAAACAGAAAATTGTAAACGCTGCACTGCAAAATTAAACATTGCAGATGCAAAATTTCTATCCATATGTATGTATATTATAATTTTCTTTCATAGACATCTACTTTTTTTAAACTGTCAAATTCATTATTCATGTATAAACAACTGCTAAATGTATATTTACACTTGTTCTTCTAAACGAATATCAGGTATGTGAAAAAGACCTGATTGTCGTCCTGTATAAATACGGGGGTCTATTCCATTTTTCTGTGACTTCGAAGTAGGTCACTGGCGAAGTAATCTTAGCTGCTAAAGCCCAGAAAAAAGAAGCTATGTTTATACCATAAAGGATGAACTCTTAGAACTTTTAGAAAATTAACTATAAACTATTTCCTATAATCTATTAACAAGTAACAACAACAGATCGAGACTAGGATCTCTCCAAAACTCTTAGCAAACTCTGTCTCTGAAACTAGCGCAAACTCTCCCGCCGGCTCGGGGGTTGCTTTCTTATATCTAATAATAAAATACGACTTATCTTCACTTCTTCACTGCTTTAAGGCTATTTTGCCTGTACTCAACTACTTTTAGTTCACTTATTTTTCACACCCTTCTTCGATTTCTAAAATGAGCTCGACCCAGGTATTGCTCGACAAGAAACGACTACCTTGAGCGAGCACCTGCATCAAAAAATCGCCTATAAATGTTACGTTGAAATGAGTCTATGAATTTCATTTTCTGCATATGGAGGAAACATCATCTAAAAGTTATTCCAAAGAATTGCATATACCATGGTACTGTATGATGACTTAGGGTTGATATTTCGAAAGAGAGTTTCGGCTATCGATTTATGGAGGGTGCTTTAGCTTGAATCTAAATATTTATAGAAAAAAAGAAAATTACTTCCTCGGTTTACCGATATTGCCGTGCCTAAATAACATCAAAGAGTACGGAAAGTACCGGTTCGTTTGGGGTGTAAATTATTACGTACGAAACGGCTGGCGCAAGAGTGTATCGCTTGAAAACCTGTGACAGAGAGAATCTAAAAACCAGGAAGTTTCCGCGAAACGATGTATAGCAACGACTAATGAATTAACGCGCGTGCGGTGTGTCCGCTTTGAAAAAGACCAGCGGCAGCTTTCACGTTACTGCCACTGGGAGGCAAATAAAGCACAATGTCGAATTATACGATAGCCAGAGGGCCGCCTCCTGGCGGCTTTTAATGCTAATTTAATTATTTAAGCTTTTTATAAGTCAATTAACGAACCGCGCCTCATTCCGTTACTCCGACGTCCCGGACGATATGGGGAGATTTAGTCTTCCAGCGACCGATCGAATGTCGACTTATATTTCCTCTGGATTCTCTGTTATTCAAACGATTACGATTCTCTCAAAGCTTCTCTTCCTTTCCTACGTGCAATTCTTTCCTTCAATTGTCTCGATTCAATTACAATTCTCAACAGCCTGTAATATTAAAACTCTCCTGCAACTTCAAACACTCATTTATAAGATGTCGTAATTTTGCAAGGAAAAATTTTAATCCCTTCAGTGCCGGACTAATAGTGCTAATGCTGGGCATCATAATGTTATTATTCAGCTTTCGATACGATATCAGTAATTTTAAGAAAGATAATTGTAAGTCCATATATTGCGTGTTCTATATCAAACTGTGACAAAATAACTATTATTTTTATTCACAGCTACATTTATTATTAATTCAATCAATTTTTTCGGTCAGTACTAACAGGGTTAAATGTACAAAACGTTCAAAGTTCACATCTTACAGGGGATTCATCCTTTCAATCTACATATTCCATAGTTTTAGCATTACTGTAATGTTCAAAGTTGTATAGAAATGCACAGCAATACTTCGATTTATTAAAAGTTACAAGATCCAACCATAACGGGGTGGTTTTTCAAGTACTTATTTTTATTCGCTACTTTTCGGTGGGCACTAAAAGGCTTAATTATACATATCTTCAGCCACAGTCACTGAAAAACTTCACAGTTCACATCTTAGTGGGTATTCATCCTTTCAGTCTGCACATTCCATAATTTCAGCATTACTGTAAGGTTGAAAGTTATATAGAAATGCACAACGATACTTTGATTTACTAGAAGTTACAAAATCCAACCATAACAGGGTGCTTTTCAAGTATTTATTTTTATTCGCAACTTTTCGGTCGGCACTAAAAGGGTTAATTATACATATCTTCAGCCACAGTCACTGAAAAACTTCACAGTTCACATCTTAGTGGGTATTCATCCTTTCAGTTTACACATTCCATAATTTCAGCATTACTGTAAGGTTCAACACTGCATAGAAATACACAGCGATACTTCGATTCATTATAAGTTACAAGATCCAACCATAACAGGGTGGTTTTTCAAGTATTTATTTTTATTCACAACTTCTCGGTCGGCACTAAAAGGGTTAATTGTACATATCTTTAACCATAGTCACCTTCCAAGTTCACATCTTAGAGAGTATTTATCTTTTCAGTCTACACATTCCATAGTTTTAGCATTACTGTAAGGTTCAAAGCTGTATAGAAATGCACAACGATACTTCGATTTATTATAAGTTACAAAGTCCAACCATAACGGGGTGGTTTTGTAAGTAGATGCGGTTAATAATACGTAGTGGTTCACGACTTTGGTTAGCAGAAGGTCGATGGTGCAAGAGGTGCGCCGACATGGCGGAGAGGGAGGAAGTCCGAGGATGATTAAACCCCCCCGAGACGGTAATTTTTCATGTCCGATCATAAATTACCGGGCTGCACTGCCTCCGCATGCGAGGGACCAGTGTGTTACGAGTTACGAGAAAAATTTCAGCCGGTATTATAATTAGCTATGTTAATTATGCATTAATTTATTATCCAGCGCCGCGCGACGTTTTAATTATAATCTTGCCAGGGCCGCGGGGGCAGCTTGAAAAGTAGTTTGGTAGTTTCGAGCGAGCGCACTCGCCCTTCCACCTACTTCTGCCTCTCCTTTTTCTTATTCCTCGTCGTCCTGCGTCGTCGTTGTTAGTTTCTTTTCCTTTCTCTTTAGTTCTCCCTCTTTCGTTCTCTCTTCTTTCTCTGTTACTTTGGATTATTCTCTCTATTACCCCTCCGCCCTTCCACTCCGTCCACCCTCAATTTTTTTCACGACGACCGCGCAAAAATAATTTCATTCCAAAGCGCAGAGTTAATTAGGTTTCTTCGAGATCTCCCGCCGCTTCGCTGACTCGCCGAGGTTACGAGGCGGCAGTATTATTCTCTCAGACCCTTTATTTCGTCAACTGTGCAAGTTCGGAGGGAAAGATCGGTTCAAGATGCATTTCTACCCGAGGAGATCTTTTGAAAGTTTTCTTAACTACACTTTCGAAACTTTGTCCTATGTATATACTTCAATGGGACGTCGAGTGCTCGTTAATTGATCACCTGAATTACTCCCTTCTTCGGATCTATTTATTAATTTTATTAGCAGCCATCTAGACGAGAAATTACATTATTCTACTTATCGATCGTATTTGTACAGGTCGATAGAGACATAAAATAATTTCAAACATTCATTACATCCCTCATCGCCATTCAAAGGAGATATTTCAAACTTGACTGTAAAAAATGTTATCAATATGTGTCAAAAACTTATCTCCTTATAATAACTACTTTAAAATGCGGTTGAAATTCCACTGATTTAAATTATGTCTATTTATATTATTTTTCATCGTGACTTTTCCCTTCCGATGGACACGAAGACTCTCAATTGCACTGTGGACACGCACGATTCGCAGACACGGAGAACTGGATGCGCGATTCAACATTGCAAATTGTATCGCAACGTAGGTACATAAGTATTCAACAAATGAAAATTGATTTTGATACGCTGCCATTAATAACCGCGGAGCGCATTGCGACCGGTCATTTAATGAATGCAAGAACGCCGAAACCGGTAAAGCACTGTAGTGTATTTGTCATATTAGAGAAGTCAGGATAGACACAGCCCGTTAAAAGCACTTTACTGTTTCGCTAATTCCATTTATTAATACAATAATATGGCCAGGTCACTATTTAAATTCGGCCGAACGCGAGACACCAACCACCGCGACGGATCCTTCCATCAAGCGAATTTTCATCGTACTCGCTTTAATCCTGTTTTTCAAAGTAAACATCGATACCCCAAAGTGCTTTCATAACGTTTACGCGTTTATCAGCAGCGGATACGTCTGATCGATCGGATAGATGGAATAATGTGAACGATATAACATTGTTCGCTTAAACCGCGACGCGAGTACGTATGTAACGTGCAGGTAGTTTAATTAGTCCCGCGTACGTGAACGCTTCATTCCGACAAGATCTCACTCTCCTTTCTCATAAATATAAATCATACGTAATATTTTTCACGTCAGTCCCTTTTTCCACTTCCTTCGTCGTTGTTGGAAAACGTCCGATTGATACTGGCGACAATGATTAACAATGATGAATTATTAAAATTTGACTGGTTGTACTTTATTTATTGACACATTATATGCGGGTGTTTTGTAACGCTTTATTAAGACTCAAGAGGAAAACTTGTTGAAAAATTTGTACGAATTTGATTTTTACAAAAAATTAATATAAGCTAGAAACTGCTTTCTCTCTAAATTCGAAAATGTACTTAACTTTTCAAGTCTAAGTAATCACTGCCACGAATCGCCTTTTTTAAACTGTCTATGCATAGTCCAAAAAACGTATTTTTACGTGGCCCGCATACAATGTGTTAATACTAGATTTACGATCGTGAAATCTATTACAGTATAATATATTAACCCTCTATAGTCCTAATTTTTTGTGGTATACGAAGATCAATTTCACAATAGCACACTTAGAAAATCATAAAAATACTATTTAAAATAATGGAATAAATTTGTATTTCATATATTGAATTGTAAAGAATTTCATGCTTTGCAGGAGCTAAATTATAATATTTGGCAAAGCTACAAATTTGACGTTGGAAAGTAGAAGTTTTAGATGTGTCCTGCGTTAGCTCAAAGTCACAGGGGCTCATAAGGAGCACAGCTTTTCTGTAAATTAGAGAAATGTTTATAATCCAAGTAGGACCCCGTCAATTTTACTGCTTTCGTAAATCTAGTGTTAATAGATCTGTTAAAAAATCGACGGGGAAGAATAATACTGGTAATTATGGTAAGCTACTGGTAAAGTAATTCCCTAGTTTGCTATAGTACGTTATAAAAAGGTACCTGCCAATGACCTTTAGTTTATTTTGTTATTTCAAATATTTCTATATTCGATAACACTTTACTTTTTATCATCAGCACTTTGACATTGGATATATTAGAAAATTTTGTGAGTATTGTCGTGCAACGATGGTAAGAAATTTTATTAAATTCATCAACGTCGTTCACAAATAAACACTGCAACATTGAAAGTAATAATAGTTACCGCAATGGTGCATTACGGATATCTATTCTAATCGTAGCTTACTCTTGCATATTCTACCGTAGTTTATGAAATAACGTTCACATTTGTCCAAAAGAAATGCGCAAGCTTGTCAATTTAATATAGAAAACAATTTCATTTCATTAACTCCTTGCCCTATAATAAAGAATGATATTCGTTATGCGGAAAATTGGGTAGGAAATATTCGAGTTCTCCAAAAGCTATAAAATTGAACATGTCAGTGAGATTCAACACGATGAAATTCGATATTAATATCAATGTAAATTTGCACGAAATATCAGGAATCACTGATGAACTTTTTTTTATCAATTTAATTCTGTATTATTGCGAAGTCAGTCGCAAAAGATATTACAGAAAAAGGGATCAATCATCTCATCCAGTTTTTTATTTCCCTTTATCGAAAGCACTAAATTAACACTAGAACTACCAAGCAAGTCAAAATGACTTGTTTCCAATTTTTCCAAAAGTTCTCCAAGTTTACAGGGCAGCCATAGAATAGACACTCCACGTTTATCTTATAAAACTCAGATTATCGAATCGCTCATCTTCCGAACCTCTTGATTTCCTATGTACGTATTGAATATATTGAAATATAATAGATTCATCGCCGGTAGCTCGAGTATTAATATATTTAAATATGGAACTCAGGTAGTACCACTGTTAACACTAAAACTAAGTGTTAAATCTACTGTATTTTAATATGTTAAGTAAGTACTTTGGAAAAAATAGAATCAAGAGATGAGAAAGATGATAGATTCGGTAAACTATATTTTATAAGATCAACGTAGAATATTTTCTCTATGACTATCCTATAAGCCTTTGCAGTCTTATGTCGTACGTACTCGATATGGCTTTTCACTTTAGATTATTTTGTAGCAATTTAACACTAGAACGACCGGCGTTAAATCTATGACATTCAAATATATTAAATAAATACTTTGAAAAAAGGGGTATCAAGAGGTGGAAAATATGATCGATCCGGAAATCTGTGTTTTATAAGATCAGCTTAGAATTTCTAGTCTTGGACTCTCCTATAAACTTAGGGAATTATTGGAAGAAAAAATGCTGGAAATTGTATAATAATTATTTATTTAATTATTAATAATTGGAAAATTATTGGACTTGCTTGGTCGTTCTAGTGTTAAAATCGATTTTCCAATTTCCTAATGATTCTGTAATATCTCCAAAATATCCGCCAGTACATACAGTCATCGCCATCATTATAAAAAAATAATAGCCAATAATAGAAAATGTGAACTAATTTTATTCAACTCACTATAACATGAGCAAAATAATTCAGACCGCAAAGGATTAAACTTGAAGGACTTTTGGAAAAAATTGAGGACGAGTCATTTTTACCACCTTAGTAGTTCCATTGTTAAACATCACTACCCTCCACCAAATCCTCCCCGTCACAAAGCATCGACTACCCCAAAGTTCAATTCACTCATCACCAAATTCTTTTTTTTCTCAGTTTATCCAACGTTTTCCACCAAACAAACCCAAACGTGAATTACAAGAACACGCATGGTATTTAATTTCCCTTCTACGTATAATAATCGAGCGGCTGTTGGTACTCGAAGCGACGTGAATCCGATTTGCGCCGAGTATCAGGACAAAGCGCATCCCCAGGGGCAGGGCCGAGCTCTACCGAGTACAACTCGTCGGGGATAATAACGATTTGAGTAGACGGGACATAATGCTAATTCGCAATTTGCAATTCTTTTTACGTGTCCCTCTTCACCCCACGGATCCTTGGTGGGACGTGGTGGTTGCGGTCCGCGGATGGGACGGGACTTGCATTGGATTTCTTACTAACTATAACACCCGTACGACGCCTCTTGATTACAAATTGCTTATTATGCCGCGATGCCGACATTGCCGGGGCGGACGAGGCCAGTTCGTACCGATATTCGGAGGCCCTGCCCGTAATTTTCGATGCATAATTTATGGTCAATTTAATGAGCCGCGAAAAAGGAGTAAAGGGCCGCGGGGACTATTTTTAATTATCCGAAAGGATGAGAGAGGGGCGGGCAACCGATCGGACCATCTCATCATACCGATGGAGGACTCTCTTTGTCCTCGTTCTTTTCGTCATTTCTTCCATCTTTCTGTCCCGTTCGATCTCCCTTCTTGTACTTCGTTATTCGATATACCTTCTACGTTCTTGTGGAATGGTAAGACAAATTTCTTTTGTTACCAATTATCCACGGCGGGACGGGTACAAGTAACGAGGAGATTATTTTTGCGAGAGAGAGGTAGAGAGAATGAGATAAGGGAATTTAATCGATTTGGGATTAATGCGAGTGAATGAATGGAACAATAGATCGTATCGTTTTAGGTACTTTCCCTTGATGATCTACGCACTTTTCGCGTGGATTGGTTGCACAAACCGTCATGACTAAAGTACATACGGTAAATTTGATTGTATCATTTGCAAATCTGTCCGCTAGACTTCGCATTTATTCGACCGCACCGAGACCTTAATCCCCTGCGAGCCCTTGTGTATATTTAATTTATCGTACCTCGACAGGACATAATTAAAGGTATCATTTATGGAGTATGCGAAGACTGAAGTATATCATGCGTATGAAATGTGTTTACTGTGATATTTCCTAGTGTCGTTGTAATTTTTACATATTTCTTTCACGTTTCGACGGTTATCTTAAATGTATCGTTGTTGATTGTGATGTCTTCGTCCTGTTGACAGTTTCAATGATAAAGGCAGTTTGCAAATGAGATGCAAATTTGGATTGATTAAAATCTGCCTATTAAGCCGATGTCAGTAGTGATCTGATGTTAATTAATCTCAATCGTTTATAAACTTTTTCAATCAGCAAGCATCTGCGCATTTACATCCTACGAGCACCTGCCGAGCTATTTGTAAAAAGGGAACTGACGTTATCAACGCGATATAAGTACGACCACAAATGATATCAAACTAAAGCAAAATTCTTTAATGAAATTTCATTACTTAGAAAAGTACTTGATAATTATTTCAATCAAATGCATGAATCAGTATAATTAACCGGTTTGGTAGAACCACGCTGCTCACATATCGCGGTAAAGTATGTTAATAATAAAAGCAATTGCTCTGGATAATATTTTTTGTCACAATATTTAAAATTTCACCTGATACTAGAATTGTTAATGCCGAGAGAATTTAGACGTTTTGCACAATCTTTGGAGGTTGCTGTAGACTCAGGAAAAATATTTGTAAGAATCTCTCCCCGTACTAAGATTAGAAGCTGTGACCTCGTTTAACAGACTACTTAAAAGATTTACTACCCCCATCACCTTCTGCTATCATTTCCCTTAAATCTACTACCAACTGAATCTACTTAAATCTCTTCAATTCAACTTTACAATTGTGTAACCTGTAGATTTCTTATACAGGCGGCCCTCGACTTTCGCACATTCTACTTTCGCACAATTCGCTATTTCGCACGTTTTTAAAAATTAAATTTTTTAAAGAGCTGTGCCGTTATTTCAAAAAATGTTTGCTTCCAAGCAGTCACTGCCAATGAGCGCTGTAGCTCGCGCTCACTTCTTACCTATTAGAGGTTTTTTAACATTGTAATATTGTTCCTAATATTACCTACTAGATGTTAGAGGAACTCAAGTTAACAAAGAAACCACATTAATATACAATTTTTCATATTTTTCCCATATCTCTTTACTTTCGAACATTCAACATACGCACACATTTTCAGGAACCAATTGTGTGCGAAAGTCGAGGGCCGACTGTAATAAAGAAACTATTATTGCGGGTCTTCATAATAAAACTACTTAAAGAATATAAAAATAACAATTCTATTTGAAAAGGTCCGATCTCACAGCTCGCAGACAACTCAAACGATTTACTACCCCCATCACCTTCTCCTATCCTTTCATTTAAGTCTACTACCGACTTAACTTACTTAAATGTCCTTAATTCAACTTTACAATTGCGGAACCTGTAGATTCTTTGTAATAAAGAAACCACTATTCCGGGTCTTTATAATAAAACTAGTTAAAGATTATAAAAGTAACGATTCTACTTGAGCAGGTCGAATCTCGCAGCTCGCAGACAACTCAAACGATTTACTACCCCCATCATCTTCTCCTATCCTTTCATTTAAGTCTACTACTGACTTAACTCACTTAAATCTCCTTAATTCAACTTTACAATTGCGTAACCTGTAGATTCTTTGTAATGAAGAAACTATTCTTGCGGGTCTTTATAATAAAACAACTTAAAGATTATAAAAATGACGATTCTATTTGAACAGGTCCGATCTCCCAACTTGCAGGCAACTCTTCTTGACATATAATTATCAACACTTGCAATTCGTTACTATCGCTCTAATAATCGACACCATATATACAGGAAACAATTTCCTTATTCATAATAATTCCTAACACTGGACATAACACTAGAACTACCGACGTTAAATCTATTTTACCTTAACCCTTTGCGCTGCGAATTATTTTATTAACTTTTTGTCAGATAAGCAAATTGTCTACTGTTGATTATTCGTTTTTATTTAATACTAGGAACAATTGTAAATACTGTGGTGTATTCCTGTTAAAATGCAAAATTATTGTTGATTTCGAAAAGTCGACAATTAGTATATGAAACATTAAGTGTCACAAAAAGCTGTGTCGAGTGTAGCTCGACATAGGAGTGCAAAGGGCTAATATGCTAAATAAGCCATTTTGAAAAAGGGGAATCAAAAGTTAGAAAAATTGATCGAATTGGTAATCTGAGATTTATAATGTCATCGTAGAATATATGTTCTACGGTTCTCCTATAAACTTAAAGAATTTTTGCAAACAAGTAAGCACCATTTTAACCCATTCACTGCCAACTACGAGTTATCTCGTGCTTGCGCTACAAGTTGGAATTAATAAGTTAGTAATAATCACCGAGTGTGTATAGTAATTTTGGAACAAAAATGCTCTTCGTATCTTTATAAATGTCGATATCATATTTTTGATTCATTATATTAATATTTCAGAGCCTTTCTGCTGTTTTCTCAAATTTTAACACGCAAAGTAATATTTGCTTAGTTTTTCCGGCAGTGAATGGGTTAACTTGTTTGATAATTCTAGAGATAACTCACCCCCTAGTAAACGTGTTAGGCACTTACCATTCTCTTCTCCTTTGATTATAAATCGTCTAGTATCTTTCACAGCGCGTGTCCCAGTGAGAAAGTTTCAGAAAGGTGAAGAAGATACGATCGAATTATCCGTATTGAAAGTTTCATCCGCGATTTTTGCACGCCGCCGTCGCGGTGTCCGCTTCGCGTTCATGGGGTGTCCTCGCCTCGTCGTCCCCCGTCGTCGAAATGCCGCTGCACGGCCCGGGGCTTCCATCATTTTTTTGTCGGCGTTACTGCACTTCTATTTTCATTCCGCCTCACGTTCCGGAGGTCCGGCCGTGGTGGTGGAGGAGAAAAAATGCGTCACCCGAACACGATTGATAGGTAGAGGCACACGGGAGAGAGATGGTTGAACGAAGGGGTGTGGATGTTGCTATGTATGTACACGCAGAAATGCTGGTTCGAAGCAACGAATCGTATGCGGAGCATTCTGTCCGTAGAAAGGTGAGAGAAAGAGGTAGATACGAGAGGAAGGGATAGGAATTACGAAAATACCGGTTGAATAGAATATCGAGAGCTGGGGGTAGAAGTGACGTGTACAGTGCGCTGGAACGGCTAGGAAGTGGAGACAATTATTACGGTTTAGCAATTTTGCATACATTGTAATCCATCTTAATACTTCGGTGTCCACGGAGATCAACGTTTTCGTGTGAAACCTTGACCTATGCAATCTTATAGAAAATAAAAATTGTCATGTGTTCAGAAACAAAGCAGCAAACTGTTCGCCACTTTGCAATTTATAAAATAACACTAACCTCGTTAACGTTAGAAGTACCAAGGTGGTCAAAATGTTCCTTATTTTTTTCTAAAAACTTTTTAAATTTATAGAAGAGTCATAGATATTATTCATCCATCGTATAAAATATAAATTACTAAATTAACCCCTTGCTTTACGATTTCTTTTCTGACCGAAAGTGCAATAACTCAGAAATTGTAATAATAATAAACAATCGCTGATTTTCAATGTACCAAAAGAATTTTACGCAATATTAATAGTACAGAACTAATTTCAACGTCTCCAGACTATTTTCAATTTAACAGTTTTCGGAAAACTTAAAGATTTTCTATTCCATTTACCGCGTCACGTGTGCCACACGTCATTCTAAGGAAATGTGTTAATCATTCTTTCCATTCGATTTCTCGTTTTCTAAAGTGTGTATTTAAAATATCAAAATATGATTAATTTAATGCCAGTATTTCTAGTTTTAAAAACCAATAGCAATAAACAATCTAGAGAACACTCGAAAATTCGGTTCCAATAAAAACATCTTCCCCCATTGTGTCTCAACGACAACACATAATTTCCACTTACACCAGAAGTCTGTCGGTGAAAGGACGTTGCTCCTGCAGACTAGTGTCGGAGCGGTTTTAATGCCAAATGTGTTTGTCCCAATGCATCAACCACTTCTGTCCCGATCTGCGTCCCCCACACCAGCTACCCTTCTGGCCTCGTACGTTTCACGTTCGCGGCGTTACCTCCCTCTTTCTCTCTCACCCTCCAACAACTTGGAGTCTCTTCTCCATCCGATCTATCCATTTCTCTCTATCCGACCACCCTGTGCGTGTACGTACACGCCAGCAAAAGAGAGCTGCACGTCCGGTCGTGCAGAGATGAGAGTAACTGGCATCGGCCTGTGCACGTTTCTCCTCCTCCTCTTCCTCCTTCGGTTCCTGCTATTCCTCCCCACCTCCAATTCCACGGCCGCAACGGTCTGCGTGCTTTTTTAATGCTAAATGTAGCCTTTTGTTTGTGCGGGTGTGTATGGGAGATTCGGGCGAGGCGGCCGTCCAGCGAGGGCTTTTTTCAAATGCTAAACGCGCGCTTCGTATCCACCCACCCCTTGTGCACGCGCTACGTGGCATCTACAGGGTCGCACCAGAAACGAGAAAGTCGCGAGCCGTCTGTCAGTTTCGCGCGTCCTGATGCCACCGACGCCGCGGGACGTTCCATCCGAAGGGGATGTTTGAGAATCACCCCAAACGGAGAGGGTAAACGGATCAACCGGGGAAGATTCTTGCCGGTGGATCGACACCGTGAAATATTCATATGTAGGTTCCAATGGTAGAATTTGGGATTTTGGGGAATTTCAACATTTTTATTTCCCATTGACTTGGACATTTTTGGCAAATATTACATTCTCACTTTACACGTGAACCAGGGAAGATTGTAGTTTCTAGTAACTCTTGGTTATTCCGTTTGAAATAAAGTTTGTAGCAATTGTAAAAAGCGATGTACTCCATCGAGCAGTATTCAAGATCGTATGGATTATTCGGATACTCGTGCTTTCTCATCTTTGTCCACTCAAACCGTCATTGGACACTTAACCGGCCGGGATGAATCAAGCTTTCAGCCTATGACGAAAAGCATCGTGCCCGCAGATTGGCCCATAGCGTATCGAGAAGCCACCGGGTACGTGAAAAGCCATAATGCCACCGAAGCAACGCAGTAGCCGCTACTGTGTGGGTCTGTTTTTCGCACACCGACCGGCCGTTCTTTTGTGCCTCCCGTTATTGGTATTGGTTAGTGCCCGTTTCATCCGCGAGTCGGCGCCAGAATGTGAGGGTGTAATATTTTTTACTCTTTCCGAACAGCCCCGTACTCCCTTATCCCCGCGCCGTTAGCCCGGTCGAACGAGTCCCGCACCCCCTGCCTCTGAATGCCTCCGCGAAACGGGCGCATTCGTATGCGTGGGTTCGATGGGTATTGATATATTATTCCCAATAGTTCGTGTGTCCTCTCTCTTCCTCTTATTCGAGGCACCCTTCTTTCATCTCTCTCGTTCCGCCATCCTCTCGCTTCAGCCACGGCCTCGCTCGCGCTCCCCCTTTTTTTTGGTCAGCACTCCGCGTTTTTTTCAATTATAATTCTTTTTCGTATCCAATCAATCATTAGTATTTCCATTGTCCTTCGGTATTTTCATTTGGCGTCGCACTCCGAGCGAGATGGAACAACGCTCGCGGGGGGTTGTTCCAGCTACACTCTCCCCCTCGATCCTCCTGTGCCCCTACGTATCTCCACCGATCCACCGTCGTCCTCTTCGTCCCGGCTCGAGCTACGGTATGTGTACGTTCCTGGTATAACGATGGCGTCGCCAGTGACGATTCGTTAATGCGATTGAATATTAATTCTCACTTTGTCGACGCCTCTCCACTTTCCCGGATTTTTTTCCGTCCTTTCAAACGGTAGGGTAGCATTGTATTTTCTCTCTTCTTCTCACCTCGTCTACCGGCAGACGAACACCGCGTTGGATGACGTATACCCGTCACTCGTGACACATCTCATTGACGGGTGAAATAATAGATGGGTTGCTTCCTCGGATCGTATAGGTCCCTTTAACGATGAATGTAATCCTTTTTTGTCTTTCGTTTGGCATTAATACCACGTTAAGGACCGGAGCAAATGTTTGGAGTGGCGGAAATTCAACGAGGGGGTGAGCTCTGACGCGGTACTGCTCGAGGACGTTCGTGAGATTTATATAGATTTGGAAAATGAAATTATGATAGGGTAATTCCGTGGAGAAAAATATCGAGGGAGGAGATTCAGGTGGGGATGGAGTTAAAGACTCAAATGAAGTTGAAGAGTTCAAATCTTCTGAGGAGTCTTGAAAGTTATTCTATTTGATGTGTGTATCATTGCTCAGTTGATTTTGAATTTATTTATAACGATAAATCCTGGACGAAGTGATAATCAAATTTACAAAAAACTTCTTTATCACTAGATCTACCAAGGTCAGAACGACTGGCCCTGAATTTTTTCACCCTGCTCCTGAAATTTTTAAGCCTGTTTCTTTTTCAATTTTCTTCGTCTATCTTGAAAAGTGTGAGCGATTCCATTGATCAAGTTTTTTGCCCCATTTGCTTACTTGTTGCGGACACATTTGTTCTACAATTTTAAATATATTGAGTTAATCGTCGATAGATCTAGTTAATTTTTTTCTCTATAATTTCATTGCCCGACGGGAGAAAGGTGTCCGACAAAATATTAAACATCAAATTTCACCCTCTTGAAGATTACAGATCTTCGTATATTAATGCTTCCCGTTTAAGTTTCTAGAAGAACGCGAAACGGCTGAAATAACCGCTGGAAAAGCGTAACGGACTGTTTCAAATGTGGTTTCGCGTTATCAGTACTCCCTTTAGCACCTGAAAATTGCCTCGCGCTTTTTCCACGCGCGACGCACTTAATAAAACATGCTCATTCCTCCTGCTCACCGGACCTACCCTCACCCTCAACCCCCATCCCCTTTCTCAGTCGGTCTCTCACGAGCACACGATCGTGGCTGCGCACGAACGTAACCCCATACACCTATACACCACGGTAACATTCCCACTCTGTTTTCCTTTACCCCCTACCACCCTTCTTTTCCCTTGGTCGCGCTTCAACACCTCTCCCTCGTCCTCGTTTCTCTTTCGAGTTTTGTGCTACATTGAGAACGGTTCTCTTTGTCTTCCTTTCTTCCACCCTCCTGACACTCTTCCTCGTGTATCCCCTTTCTCATCGAGGGGTTGCTTTCTTCTTGTCTTTCGAACGTTTCACTTGCACCGGTTCTCCTCTTCCAACTTTGGTACCACGTTGCACAAGTTTCCAACTGCTTCAGCGACAGCCAAATAAATGTCTCTCCTGCTCCTTCCTCCGACACTTCTCCACAGTGCTCGGCTAATTCGGCACGCGTACACTGTAAAACTTCGTAAACGGCTGTGTAGGGGTGTGTGTTTGGAGATTGGACAATTGGTTCGGATTTTGTTCTTCTTTTCACTTTATCTGCATCCAGGCGCTGTGCTGTTTTAGCTGTGCGAGGTAAAAAGTCGTCGGGTGTCTTTTATAGGGATGAAGGTGTGAAGTCTTTTGATGAAAATTATTTAGTGATGTAGTTTTAACCCCTTGCAATAACGTGTGGCATACGTAACGCGGTAGATGGAATAGAAAATTTATAATTTTTCAAAGACTGTTAGATTGAAAATATCAATAAGGAAGGAGATGTTGGAATTAGTTTGGTACTATTAATATGACGTTAATTTATGTCGGTATATCAAAAATTAATGATAGATTATTATTCCAATGATTAATTCTGAATTACTGCACGTTCGGTTACAAAAGAAATCGTAAGGGAAGGGGTTAATTGATTGATTGGTTTAGCAGAAGATTGTGATGGGTATGGAGTTAAGTTTTTGGAGTCTCTTTTAGTAGGCGCAATTTTAGACTTTGGGGTTGGAAATTTTTTCTTAACCCCTTGCACAACAATTTCTAGTTTCACTGCGCACGCAATAACTGAGAATTAATTCCCGGAATCAATATTTCTCTATGATATCTGATATTTCGAAAAGTGGAACACAGTATTAATAACGTAGAAATAATTTGGCGCCCCGCGAGCAATTGGTACTTTCAATTTAATAGATTTGAAAAATTTCAAAGTATTCTATTACCCTTGCCGTATCACGAGTGTCACTCGTTATTGTAGGGCAAGGGGTTAACAGTAACTGTATAGAGCGTAGTTGAATGACTGATTTAGGGGAATTAAAATATGTAAATGTATTAAATAAATGTTGTAATTAAAGGCTGCTGGAGAGAATATAGACTTAGAGTAATTGTTATTAGAAACTTAAATAAAAAAGTTTTTGCCTTGATAATATATCAAGTTAAAGAGAAAATAATAATAACTTTAAAAAATAGAATTGTAAAGTAAATAGTTGTGCAGAAAAATTAATTTGGACTTGGGTTTCACGTATACCATTCGTATATGCAAATGTTAGTCCTATTCATTCGGACAGCTAGGGTGGAGCAAGCGGCTTAATCCCCTTGTTCCTGTGCGGCTCACTTTCTAAAGTCTTGCCAACTTGCTGTCTCTGCTCTATAACACCATATAATATAATATATACTTGCTTTAACGCCCAACCAATTTTACAACCCTACTAGAACATAGTTGCAAGTATATTACTTACAGAGAAACAATTGAAAGTCACCTTCCAGTTTTCGAACTCGCTTAAGGGTTGCTACATTGAACAACTTTGTACCTTAATTCATGTTTCATATTTACAATCTACAAGAAATTACAGACTTGATATTGAAATTTCCCAAATCATTCCGAATTAAATAAACGAAGGGGGTGAAAACTTGCAGCATCGAATCGCTTATTGTTAGTCTTCGATGCAGATGTAGAAATTTGAAAAAGAGGCAGAGTTAGACATTTCAGGAACAATTCCGAAAAATCCAGTGCGAGTCATATCAACCCTCCTAGTAGATCTGCTGTTAATATTATAGAAATAATTTTATCACGTAACGCGTATCATTATCATAGACTAAGGAATTAAGAACCATTGCATCTAAAATCATCCTACACCTCAAATTCCAAAAAATTCAGAGCAACCATCTCGTCATTTCAACCACCTTGATAAATCTAATGTTAATATTATAGAAATAATTTTATCACGTAACGCGTATCATTATCATAGACTAAGGAGTTAAGAACCATTGCATGTAAAATCATCCTACATCTCAAATACCAAAAAAATTCGAGACGGCCACCTTGTCATTTCAACCACCTAGATAAATCTAATGTTAATATTATAGAAATAATTTTATCACGTAACGAGTATCATTATCATAGACTAACAATAAGGAGTTAAGAACCATTTCATCTAAAATCATCCTACACCTCAAATTCCAAAAAATTCAGAGCAACCACCTCGTCATTTCAACCACCTAGATGAATCCAATGTTAATATTATAGAAATAATTTTATCACGTAACGAGTATCATTATCATATACTAAGGAATTAAGAACCATTTCATCCAAACTCATCCCACACCTCAAATTCTATAAAATCCCAGAATCCTTCATCCAACATACAAAATCCGCCAGCAACCATCCCTCATTCAACTTCACAACAAAAAAAACTCGACGCACGGGAAGAGTCAAGCCACGATAAGGTACACGGACACAGTCGTTAATGCCGACAAGATAGTAAGCGTCGACGTTCCTGTTACGCGTATCAACTTTATTGGATAAAACCGTTCTCCCTTTCGTTGTCATTGCACTCTTGTGCACGCGACAGTCCCGCAATGTTCGTCGTTGCACCAACACCCATGAACATTGTATAAGTCAGAAAGGAAGGGAATACCGCGATGCTAGCCAAGCGTACCATAACGTTGTACTCTGCCAATGGGCGTGGACAAACGAGCGGAAAAATGGCGGGGTTTGGAAATGAGATTTGCTGGTAAACCGACAATTTATCGTAGGTATCTGCGAAAGCATCTCTTGACGTTCCTCTGACCAGAGTTATAATTAATACGCTCTCGTCACAGAGCGCCCGACCAATATTCCGTCGCGCCCACACACGCGAGCTGGGCACCGTCGACGAATGGAGAACGGATACATAAGCGAGGACGAGCGAGAAAACGTTCGAGCGAGTGAGCGAGCAAGCGAGCGCGCGCGCCGACCGGCGCGTAACTGGTTGTTGATTAAGTTTGAATGACTGATGCCGCAAAAACACATTAAAACTTGAATGAGTACAGATGAAAATTTAGTCGCTAGGAATCAAGAGACCGCAGAGGCAAATGGCCTGGCAGCCGCACATACGCGCGCCCGAAACCGCTTCTTCTCTCTTCGCTTGTTTCGACGTTTACCTTCCGCCCCTCTCATTCTCTCCCTATGCTTCTCTATCGACGGTTGTAGCAGCGATCGGTTGTCCATCGAAATACAACAACGCGAAAAACGCTCCGCGATTGCTATATCCGCCGTTTCGGAGAAACTCGCAGTTTGGTTGACCACTGCACAGGAAACAAGTTGTTCGCGACGATGTTCATCGGTGATTCCTTGATTCGATTCAAAATCGATCACTGTTACACGAGTGAGAGAAGATGTTTGAAAATGTTTGGTTCCAAGATTCTAATACTGAATGTTTGAGGGATGGTTTGTTTCCTCGTCAAATAGTAATCTCTAGAACATGTAAAACCTATATATTTTAAAACAATCGAATTTCTATTTTGGAATTACTTGTCCGATCGGTATCAAATAAGAAAATATGAGTTTAGTAAACTATTCCACGCTACCTGCTAAAGAAAGATACCAAATTAAATCTTCACCCGTTTTTACTATTCTAATCCACCGAATGATCTTCACGAGATTGAAATTTCCCCAGGAAGCACGTCACTTCAACCCCATAAAAATCCTCCTTCCCCTACAGTGCTTGCACCCTAATTGGACGAATTCTCGATCCATGTCAAACGTCATTCTACACAGTTCCATCGACGTTTCCCATCATTCATCCAAACGCACTATCTCCTCCATTGGAACACCAACGAAGACGCGTCCAAATTGGGCAGATCGGTAGCTTACAACCCATCGAACCGATCAATCTTGAAAGTCCACGACTCTTCCTTGATTGTCATAAAACAATTGAGCCCAGAGATTATCGTTATCCGAGTATCGTAAATACTTCAAGATCGATCGGAAATCGCAAATCCAGTTTAGCGAACGATCGAGAATGGAATGGGAATGCGTATCCATCAGGTGCAACTAGAGATTCCAATGGCAAAAGGGAGGAGGTGGGTAACAGAAAAGGCATCGAGGCTTGCGAGATGATCGTTTCCGCAATAAAAATCGTCAGCCAGATCGTAGCTCACGTACCGATACGGGCTTCCACCACTCCCCATCGGCCAATCAGGGTGCCCCATTGACTTTAATGTATTCAAATGTAAGCGGTAGCAGTGTTTATGTCTTGACATTGCAAATTGTGCCGGCTACGCCATAACTTATAGTAATTGCTGTGCGCCGGAGTAATTATTTATACTCCGTGATACAAGCATATAAGGCTCCTCTCTCCTACTCCCAGTTATTCCAGGGTAACTGTGTATCTGTATCTTTCATGGTGCGATTGTAAGCGTGAATATCGAAAGGGGGGTCTTATGAGTTGCGATATTAATCTCGAATCTGCACGGACGAATCGGCGACTTCGATGCCTCGCGAGAGAGGCAAGACACGGAGACCGCGCAACGAGGAAAAACTGTGCGACAGAGAGAAACGAGACGCTGACTTTGTCGATTCACTTAGCAATATAAAAGATGATTTTCTGATGACTTTAAGAATCTGAAGGGATAGAAATTATAGCATGTTGATTGGTCAATATTGTTGAGATTGTGTGGTCGGTGAAAGGGGGAGAATAAAAGACGATTTACGTGATTTAAGTAAGATTTGATTAATAATTGATTTAGATTTGAGTTTCTGTGTATTTTTGGGAGGGTTGGGGATGGTTTTAGTATTACAATGTGGAGAATGTTAATATGAGGGTAAAATTGTTGTTTGATATGGTATGTAATGCATTAATTATCGGTTTTTAAGATTTGCGAGAAATTTCGAATACTTTGAGATAATAGGAAGTAAAAGTTGTAGAATTTGAGAAAGGAATGGTCGATTTTTCGAAAAATTTCTCTACGTTTGGGCGTTGTTCTTAGTACTACTGTGGTGCCATCTTGCACAATGCGCAGGAACTTGCGGAAATATGAATAAACCTTAGTTTTCGAAATTTATTCCTTCTAAAATTTGCTAATAAACAAAACACAGGATTTAATTTTTACAGTAAGATGAATTATTCACCGATTTGTTGTAATTTTAAGTTTGAATAAATTCTGTAAACGATGATGCAATCATAGAATTCATAAAGTTTCATGAAAATTAGGATTGACGATTGTTAATTGCAAATTTGATTACAAATCTGATATTCTTCTTATCGAAAATCGGATTTTCTTGAGCAGAACTAAGAGCATTCGACAAATTTCACGGTGTCCGTCGATAAATCAGTTTAAGCATTCAGTCGATGAGAAAGGGGGTGGTTTTGCGGTGTAACAGGTGGTTGAAATTCTCATTCGCTGCGCCTTTTTACTCCTTTATCGGCAAAAAAGGAAAGAATAAGTTCCAGTTTATGAATCGGAGCGCGTTTAACGCTTCTTAAAAGGATAAAGCGCCCCCGACGGCTTTTTCAACAAGGGAAATTGCTGAGCCTTTTACGAAGCTGTGGGACATATCGATAAAAGCCGCGGGATTGAGATTTAAAAAGAAGGAAAAAGAAATACATAACCCCACTGAGACTTATTTCCTTTACGTAAGTTTATTCATTTCGACGATGCACGTACAATTAGGATCAATCAAATATAAAATCACATTGAATTTTTTTTATTTTCGTCCTTTTACATATTATCACAAAAACTCATAATTCTACCTTAAAAAAATATAATAATGACAACACGTTGGATGGTTTTGGGATATCATCACGATTACAAATCCTTAATCTAACTGGATAACGTTAAATAATGTTGAGAATTATTTACACGACTATTCACAGAATACCTATTACATAAATTACTTTTAAAGCTTACAAAGTCTTCACACTATGCGAGGATACAGAGTTTCATTTTCCCATCACGAAGAATTCATTTCATCCACTTTACATTACAAGATGACAATTGTTCTACAAACATTCATTCGCTTATCCTAAATTACGAGAGACTTTATTCATAATAAATATAACAAATCCTATGATATCTCTAACACATGCATCATAATCGAAATGTAAAGATACGACGTCCATTTTTCATTTTTTAAAAATTACAAAATTTCCCACCTTAAGGCACGATTTTACTGGATGCAAAAACGATGCGACAAAAGTAATAGAAATTATTCGTCGCAAAGAATGTCACGCAATGTCAATACTCGCCATTTAATGTCCCTTGAATACAATAATTCTATTTGTACTAACAAAAAATCCATCATTCTCGATGTATCTTGAATCTGATCAAAAAAAAAAAAACATCGTCCAAGAATCACCATGGTCTCCACATATCGCCATTTACACCAGATGGACCAGGAGCGCCAGGAAATTGAATAGAATTGGAATTAGAATCTCTATTCGTCGAGCAAGTTGCTCTTCCTAGAAAATCCTCCTCGTTAGCCATCTGATCTCTAGACCTTATGGGGCAGTTAGAAGAATTTAAGGAAATCGTAGAACTAGTTGGTTCCTGAAGCCTCGCTCTTTTATCCGAGATTACCAACAGTCCATCGGAATGATGTCTCTTGAGACTATCCTTTTTGGGGATCAAGGAACTAGAACGATTGTACGTCTTATCAGTGATAACCGAAAGAGGTTGTCGTAAACTCTGCGAAGCAATTCCATTGCTAATCGTCTCTGGAACTTCTTGACTGTCTTTTCTCGAAGAATAATTCATCTCATTTTTCGAATCTGCAAACATCGATATCGGTGACCTACGATCAGTCGTCGAGCTGATTTGTGGCTTTTGTGTTTCCGGTGACGACGAGAAACTCTTGGAAGACGCTGGACTCTGTTCAGGAATTTTAAATTGACGTTGTTGATGATGATTCGGTGAATGAGCTTGTGGATAATGTTCCGACTGATGACTTTCCTCGCCGTAACTAGATGTGGATGTTGATGGACTTAACAAAGGACTTTGTGGCCTATGAACAGCTGTAAATGCTGACGATTGACCAATTCTAGATGAAGATTCTGGTGCTGGAGGAAAGAAAGGAAAGTTTGCTGATATTCCTGCCGATTGTGGTACCAGAAGTGCAAGTTCACCAGTCGGAAGTCTGCTAGGTATTAACTGCACGCCGTTGGGTATTTGTATTCTGGCACTTCCGTTATTATTCTCATCCCCATTCTGGAAATCGCTCTGGAAACCGACCTTCACCTCCGGATAGAGGCGTTCCGGCATGTAGGGCACGTAGTGGCTGTAGAACGGCGCCATTTGCTGGAGATTGCTAACGCAATTGTTCAAATGTGATACCAGTCGTTGCTTCACAACAGGGTCGACGTTCTCGAGGTGGCTGACGTACCGCGATACTTCGGTGGCACATTCGGAAAATCCAGAACGGAATTTAGTTAGCACCGCCGGGTCGGTAGCTACCGCCGTGCTCAATTGCTGACGCTGTACCGCCTGTAAATGCTTCACCGTCATCTCGAGGATATCGGCCTTCTCGAGTTTCGAATGCCTCGTTGGCTGTAACAAAAGAAGAGATTTATCGTTAGACAATTGTGTTTTAATGTCAATCATTTTTTACAATTAATAGAATCTTTATATATTTATGTATCTCAAGGGGGTTGAAGTTTAATGTTCAAGGACAAATGTGTAGGACTCGATCGATAAGTTAGATAGAATTTTAGACTCCATCGATAAGAGAATTGCCATTTTACCGACTGTCGACATGGTAGAAGGGAAGATTGTAGTAGAGGGAAAGGTCACTTCCGTTCTGTCCTAAGGTCAGTAACAAAGTTGGCCTCAGGCGCCATTTCTAGTCAGATTCAAATACCGATTGCTTCCTGAAGGAGCCTGTGATGCTACGGTAACGCCCACATAATTGGCCCTATTCGTGCTGTTACCATAATAACAGACTGACAACTACGGTAGCTAGTACAAGTAATTTCATGGTCAGCCTACGGCAATACGGCTTAAATTCTCGTTTAGATTTTTCTTCATTTGCACACGTAATTGTAAGTCCGTTCCAGTTCGATGTAAATTATTTTAATAGTGAATCTATCGATAAAAATAGAATGGTATCGTTCTATTTATGAGAACGGATTTTGTATGAGTATCGAAATAACGAAATCCAATCGTGGGAACCCGTTAGATTCACGAGAACCGTTCCGAAACGTTTTTTTTTTCTTTCTGAGATTCCACTATGAGTGCTAGCCCTTTCTAAATCGTAGCTATATTCTTTGAACTCCCACTAGCCATTCAGGTATCAATAACTCAATACTGATGCACTTCTCCAACTTGGAGATCCTATTGTACTCTTTCTATGCTACGATCCTCATCCCCGGATCAGCTTGGTGCTCGCATTTTTATGGTAAACCAGCGGTCACCTTGACAGCGGGCGTGGGAGTCAGAGAAGAGGTCGGTTACACAGTCCGTAGAATCTATTCTTCGAGAAAATCTTATTTGCCACCTGCTATAATGGTGAAATAAAAACAACCAAATCTATCTCTATCATCTCAAGAACAATCTAAAAGTGGAATTACTAGTGTGATATAAAATATGTACAATATGTAATTCCATGCTGTCTGACAATTCGTCCCAACTTCCTTCATAAATCCACCATCCCTTCCATCGAGAGTATCGTTCTCCAAAAAAATTTGAGGAAAGTCTCACGAAGATACGATCTCAAGTGTCGGCAGTATCTCACAAGCGAAGATGAGAATCCGTGCGGAAATCGATTTTCCCGCAAGCGAATTCGACACCCGATGAGAATATCGAAGGACCGACACCTGCTAAAGGAGAAACGAAAAAGCCAATGGCGCTGGGCATCCCCCTTTTTTTTTGCCGATCGGCGCCGTCCTCGCGGAGCTGGATCCTTAAAGATGATACGGTCAACAAAAGGAGCCTGCAACCCGAGATGAGATTCTTTTTTCTTCGTAATAATTATTTCGAGGTTCCCACGAACGCGGGGGGCGTTTCGTACGAACGAACGGGACGGACACCGGAGTGAGCAGGTAGCGGAAGTCATCTGGACGAGGAGAAGAGAACGGTGAGAGCGCACCTCGTCTCGTTATATTCCTGTCTGAGAAATCAATCTCGCGGCATCGTGTTACGACGACGCGCAAATCTTTCATCTTGGATAGTAAGAGAAAGAAATCAACGATTGGAACGTCTTGGAAATTTCTTCCTTGAATCTAACCTTGGTGGAATATTTTTCGTTTCTTTTTTTCTTGGTTTTAATATTTTATCACTGACCAGGCTATAGACCTTTGTGCAAAATTTGAATTTTTGCGACCGCAACTGGAGAAGTATAGTATGAATAAATATTTGCTTCTGCTGAATGTTTCATAGAGACTTGCATTTTAGATATTTTTTATATTTTTTAATTATCTAACTTTCTCGTATCTTTTTGCTTGGTTTTGCAAATTTTGAATTTTTGCGAGCGCAAGTGGAGAAGTATAGTTTGAAGAAATATTTGCTTATGCTGAATATCTCATTGAGACTTGCATGTTTTATATTTTCTATATTTTTTAATTATCTAACTTTCTCGTATCTTTTTGCTTGGTTTTAACATTTTATCACTGACCGGGCTATAGACCTTTGTGCAAATTTTGAATTTTTGCGAGCGCAATTGGAGAAGTATAATTTAAAGAAATATTTTCTTATGCTGAATATCTCATTGAGACTTGCATTTTTTATATTTTCTATATTTTTTAATTATCTAACTTTCTCGTATCTTTTTGCTTGGTTTTAACATTTTATCACTGACCGGGCTATAGACCTTTGTGCAAATTTTGAATTTTTTGGGAGCGCAACTGGAGAAGTATAGTTTGAAGAAATATTTGCTTATGCTGAATATCTCATTGAGACTTGCATTTTAGATATTTTCTATATTTTTTAATTATCTAACTTTCTCGTATCTTGTTGCTTGGTTTTAACATTTTATCACTGACCAGGCTATAGACCTTTGTGCAAATTTTGAATTTTTTGGGAGCGCAACTGGAGAAGTATAGTTTGAAGAAATATTTGTTTCTGCTGAAAGTTTCATAGAGACTTGCATTTTAGATATTTTCTATATTTTTTAATTATATATCTTTTTCCGTAGGTTTAATATTTTACCACTGACTACTAAGCTGTAAACTTTCGTGCAAATTTTTAATTTCAGCGAACAGAATTGGAGAAGTATATATTGAAGAAATATTTGCTTCTGCTAAATGTTTCATGGAGACCAGTATTTTTGATATTTTCGATATCTTTTAATTCTATTGATTAGATTGTGGATCTTTGTGCAAATATTAATTTTTGCGAGTGGAGCTGGAGAAGTAAAAATTAAAGGTAAATTATTTTTTGCTAAATGTTTCAAGGAGAAATGTATTTTAGATATTTTGTTATTATAACGAATAGTGAAAATTTTAATTTTCATGAGCACAATTAGAGAACTAGAACGTGAAGAAAACTTTTCTTCAGGAGGGAGCTACGTTTTATATACTTTTCTTTTTTGTAAATTTGAATTTTTCATATTAACATAAATGCATAAAAATCTGCAGTCTAGCAAAGATAGTCTACTAATTGGAGCTTGAAAGTATAGATTACTTTAATCCTCGAGTCTTTATCGTTTGATCAGAACTAATAGCCATTTCATGGTTTCTCATAGAAAGGTTTCCCCCATGTTGGATTTTCAAGAGACTGAATTTTAATCGAAGTCTTATCTAAAGTAGGAATAGAACCCTCTCACTTAATCCGCCACTTTGCTCGTTCGCTCTTTAGAGAATGATATTTTCTTCATATCATTCTCTTTTATACGAAGTACAACGGTCATTCTAAATTTTATAATATCATCAGCCATTATCTCATTGTGAATATAATTAACGTGATTTTGAAGTATGAAAAGAAATTTGGCAAAAGCCTCGAGGTTATAAATGTAACGTGCACAAGCCCACTTTGGGACTCGAGCTTGAGTGCCGAGTGCCATTGTAGAATCTCTAGTGGAGATTACGTGCACGGTAGAAGGGCCCTACCATCCGTTCCCACGCCAAGGCATCTAAAACACTAAAACAAAACCCACCTCCCGCTACTCCCGATCCTACGGTCGAAAACAAATCCTGTCACAGAGGAAGCCAACGAGAAAAAGAGGACACACTAGACGGCCTGATCAAACACTTGTAGCCAACATCATTACGAAATCTTCCTATCAGTTTAATCAAATGATCGGCTCTCGACTTTCATGATACGAGTACCCAAATAATCATTCGAGTAGCTACTGCATATTTATCTTCCTACGCAATGTTATATTAATGGACTTATGTAATTCTATTCCTTTTCTTAATATTCAGATTTCTGGTTGAAAATTGCAATTTTTAACTCTTCACTTTCATGATACGAGTATTCAAATAATCATTGGAGTAGACACTTCACATTTATCTTCCTACGGAATGTTATATTAATAGATTTATTTATTTCTTATTAGTAGATTTCATTTCTTTTGTTAATATTCAGATTTCTGGTTGAAAATTGCAATTTTTAACTCTTCACTTTCATGATACGAGTATTCAAATAATCATTGGAGTAGACACTTCACATTTATCTTCCTACGGAATGTTATATTAATAGATTTATTTATTTCTTATTAGTAGATTTCATTTCTTTTCTTAATATTCAGATTTCTGGTTGAAAATTGCAATTTTTAACTCTTCACTTTCATGATACGAGTATTCAAATAATCATTGGAGTAGCTACTTCACATTTATGTTCCTACGCAATGTTATATTAATAGATTTATTTCTTTCTTATTAATAGATTTCATTCTTTTTCTTAATATTCAGATTTCTGGTAGAAAATTGCAATTTTTAACACAAGCAAGTCAAAATGACTGGTTCCCAATTTTTTCAAAAGTGCTTCAAGTTTATAAGAAAGTCATAGTGCAGATATTCTACGTAATTCTTCTCTACCTTTTGACTTCTCTCTTTCCAAAGTACTTATTTAACATATTGAAATATAACTTAACTCAATAAATATGTCTAGTATTAATTAATAATTAGTTACTTGCAACATTAAAGTAATGGTTTTACGAATTATATTCCTTGCATTTTTAAAATGGATAGAAGTTATAATGAAAAGAATTATTGGTGTCCTCGGCAAAAGAGAAATTATCCAATTTTATATTGTTTAGACTTACATAATAATTATCAGGGCTAGTAATTTATTACATACCAGAATCTAACTAAATTTGAATCTCTTTTGTAAAACCCATTCTCATTCTAACATTTGCCATCTCTCATGTTCTGATCCTCCTCAATTTATCTCAATCAATATCACCCCTATTTCTATTACCATTGAACATTAAGTTCACATACCCTATAACTCACTAACCCAAATTAATAACAACCAATCATCAAAACAATCTTGATAGCCAAATCCAAAGTACACAATCATCAAATCTCAACTCCATCCATCCAACCAAATCATCAACCCCCAAAAATCACTAAACTCACCCCAATCCCAAATATTTGACCTATCCTTTCAACAACCTCATTTTCTACATCGTGGTATAATCGTAACAAGAAAAATACATCGGTATCTCAAGTGTTTGACCGGTGGATGAGAGACTGCACATATTTTCGTGTTATCTCACGTAAACTGGGATCACGTCACCAGATAAACGGTGCGCCGGTCACGTTTTCCGCGGCACGTTTCGGGCGCCAGCAACGTGGGCTCCACGAGGGCAAGACGTAAAGGAGCCGGGGTCTCGTACTATCGTTCAAGCTCACTGCTGATGGTCGTTTCTTATCAGGAAACTCTTTACCGGTCGACTTCGTCGCGGGTAACACGATTGCGAGATTAAAATTGCCTTGCGCGAAAGGAGGTAGGTACTATCACCTCAGGCTGGTGTTTTAATTAAACATTCCAATCGATCGGACGAAATTACTCTTATCGATGAGTCGAGATGCTGATATTGGTGATCTAAAGAGTGGGAAAATTTACTCACGTCTTTTTTCATCGCTTCGAGAATTAGACTCTTCAGTTCATCGAGGCACTGATTTATTCGAGCGCGCCGTCGTTTCTCCATGATTGGCTTATTGCTCTGTAATTATGAAATTATTCTATGATAAGGGAAAGCAAGATTTTTTTTTATGATTAATGCGTTATCGTAATCATAACAATGATGCTTTGTGCTTTATGACGGAGAATTTTCTAGAAGCCTGTGTTTAAATGATTGTTCAAGTTAAATCTAATTGAAGTATGTCATTGGTGACAAATTTTTTTATTACTCTTGGAAGTATTTTGAAATTTTAGATCTGCTTGGTAATTAATTTTAGGTACGATGTTATCGAACAGTATCTACAACGTTGGAAATTTAACATTAAAATTAGGACTGGTTGAAACATCAAACGCGTGGGTTATCTTCAATTTAAATTACATCTTTACCCTTCTCAACTCCGCCTTCGTCATCCCCGCTTGAGTTTGAGGCTCCAATTCCTCCTCGCTCCCTGACATCTTGTAATTGTAATAATCCACCATTTAAGCACTGATATGTAACCACTTCTATCAAACTTCAAAACAATTCCGAAACAAGAAAAACTTTCACGTTCCGGACAGTATATAATCACCCACGAAACATAACGATCTTCATTAATATTCGTTGATTTCTTCTTCCTTTTATCGAACTCAAAAAACCGTAGATTTCGATTCGACACTTGGAAGATCTTCACTGCTATCGACGACGTACCGCTTGGGGTGTGGAGGGTAACTGTTTGACGTTTTCGATTTCGAAGACCGCATGCCGATGCACTCGCCGCTTCTGGGGTGGGGTGAAGTATGCCCTGGAGGGGGTTCTCTGGTACCTTTGGAGAGGGGAGGTCCCCGGTCCTCCTGAGACCTGTTGATGTGTGGGAATTCACGCCGTCTCCGGTATATACTTTGTTCGATATAGTTTTGTAATTTGAACCTTCTCTTTCATACTTCTCAATCATTGAGCCTGGATTTTTCATTTTCAATAATCTTCGTTTTGTTAGAAATTACTTAAATGTATTTTTTCATATTTACAATACTCTGTTTACACAATTTTATAGATTCTGGAGTGACATTCAATTTTTATTTGCAATATTTCTTTGTTTTTATAATGTTTTTGACTATAAAAAGAGATGATGGCAAATGTGCAGAATTTGCTAGCCTCATATTCTTTTCACTGGGAGATTTGATCCATTCGGAGTCATGTCAGCTGTAAAATATACTGTAATTCTTATCTAAGATTATTTTATAATGATGTAACATTCCTCACGTATTTTCAACTAAGGTTACCGGTCTAAGTCATTGCCAAAGGTTACCTAAACTTCTCTTCTCTCTTGCTCCAATTCTACAATATCAAAATAATTTAACTCTTTAAGCAGGATTAAATGTATCCCACCTCTTTGACATAGAAAGCTGCATGATGTGACATTTTCTGCTCCACCTGAAAAATTTATGTTATTTTATAACTTTTGTAATAAAAAAAAATCAATTTTGTACAATCAAAAAATAAGAACTGTCTATGTAACATGGATTATTTTTTTCTGAATTGCCGTGCCTCAAAGAGTTAATAAACAGTTCGAATAATTTAAAAAATTTTATACTCTTTCCTAGTGTGTCCTGCAAAAATAATTTTTGACCACGTAGCTGCATTTACGTGGATCAATGTTATGCATCGACCCTAACCGCGGCACGATAAAGGCATGCGACAGAGAATCGTCCGACAGAGAAGGGCAAATATACCATGCGCCAGACGTGTGTAAGTGCATGCATTTGCGCGCGTCATAAGTGTGGCTGGCGCACGCAACGTGATCCGATGCAGCGGTGCAACGGTGCAACGGTGCACGGATGCATACGGGACGTAGGGACCTCGGTGTGGGAATTCTTCTGAAACGTTAAATACTGTTTCCTCAGCGGGGCCCACTGCTACCGTCGTAATCATCTCTACTCGTTCGTTTTATTAATGGTGCCTTTCTTTTACACAAAGGATTCGCATAGCACGAGTGAATGGGACCTTTGGAAATTGGCATAGATTGATGCACTCTCGCGTTCTTATTAATTACATTGAAATTATATTATGCAAGACGATTTTTTTCGGTTTCATTTGAAATAGTCTCTTTGTTGCTTAAGTTTGGAAGTAGGAAACAATTTTTTATTAGGTAGTTTGTTAACCTATATTTTTTATAGTTAGTTTGTTAATTTTGACATTTGCATACCGTAATTTTGTTATAGTTAGAAAATAATTTGGAGTCGTTGCTAGTGGAGAAAATATTCCCTTCCGATTTGGCATTTGGGAAAAGTAGACAATTTTTAATTTGATATTTTGTTAACTTTGTCATTTGCATACCGTAATTTTGTCATAGTTAGAAAATAATTTGGAGTCGTTGCTAGTGGAGAAAATATCCCCTTCCGATTTGGCATTTGGAAAAAGTAGACAATTTTTAATTTGGTATTTTGTTAACTTTGTCATTTGCATACAGTAGTTTTGTCATAGTTAGGAAATAGTTTAAAATTGAGGAAATTATGTCGAAAATGTGACCCTTTTTGAAAGAGCTGAGAAATTTAAAGTGAATTAGTAGTTTCAATATTATTTACTATGTGCAGGTTTTTATGTTCAAGTTATATTGTTATTTACTTCTACTATGATTCAATTTTTTTTATCTGAATTTTCAAGTATTGAATTGTACATCACAAATAACGAACTATTTGAAACGAGAGCGGATATTAGGGCCCGTTTCCGTAGAAATTATAAATAGAATCTGATTGATGCACGGCACGCTTACGAGCAGTAACACCTTGTCAATAAACGTATAAAACTATAAAAAAAATGTCTTACTGTAATCGTAGTGCGCCTAAGCCTAGGAAGTAGGTAAACACATGTCCAATAAACACGGGATATTTGTTTCGTTGACAAAATCAGTTACAGCCTATTTCAAGAGGCAATGGCGGCCGCAATAAACAGATAAACCTTTACGACCCGCGATTATTGCACCGGAAAACTTTTACTTTTAGAGACCTGGAGCCTCGTAGGCCCATCGCTAACGTTTCTGACTTTATACTACGTAAACGTCCCTTTGAACCGTTGATTTATTTCACAACCTTGTTAGAGTAATTTCCGTTAATGTTCACATAAATTGAAAATACTTTAACAATAGAAATTAATCTGAATGATAATTTTATAACTCACTATTTATCTGAATTAAATAAGTCATTTCATATTCATAGTTATTTTTAAATTCCAAGCTAAACAATCTTACAATGTTATTCAAAATTTCATTGAGCAATTAACACTAGAAGTACCGACGTTAAATTTATTATATTTCAGTATTTTGGAAAAATAGAATCAAGGGATGAAATAAGTGATCGATTTTCTAATCTGTATTTTACAAAATCAACGTAGGATCTCTGTTCCACGGATTTTCTATAAACTTGAAGAATTTTTGGAAGAAATTGAGCATCAGTTATTTTGATTTGATTGGTAGTTCTAGTATTAAGCACATTTGGTCAATAAATACCTATTTCTACCAAGTTAATCTCTAACTTAATTTAATTTCTATTTAAAGTGTATTCCATTTGATTTATATTTATTTACGAAATAAAACTTTTATGTACGAAAACCAGAATGAAAAAGAAATAATTAAGAAATACTTAAAACCAATATCCCGCACTACATCTCTTTGAATATGGAGATCTTAATTCCGATTAACACACCAGAATTTTGTATAATCCTACTACAGTCATTGCGCCACAATATGTCTCGCAAACATATGATATTTTTGCGATAAATCAATCCTCATAACAGCTGCCTCCACACTCCACCAACTTCCGCATTAACATTACTCTCATTTGTATTATGCACATACTTGCAAGGCAGATGCACGTTCGACAAATCCGAAAGCTCTTTAAGCGAAAGCCAGACAACGAAGTGAAGCTTGAAAAATCAAGATTCGGTCGAGACTCGGTCAAATCATCGAGAAAATAATACCGAAATTTCTTTGCAAATGAACTGCCAGCTTGTTCTTATTTTTCCCTCGTACTCTTACCGAGTCACTCGGCGATCACTCTTCAGATCGTCGATAAAGGCTTTAAAGAATGGAGGGTAAAACATAAAACACCGATTCGTAGGTTTGCAAATTCCGTGGGGTGCTGAACCTCTTTCTGTATTTGATAATTATCTGTGCCACTCGTTATAACAATATCGCATACGATAATAATCGGCAGATTTATTTCCACCTGGACGCACATGCACCCTGACTTTTTATTAATTCGATGAAATGAAAAATCTCACCTCCAGAATATTATTAAGTGCTCCAGTTCCTCTTTGAGCAATATCGTTTTTGTTATTCGAATAATTCTTTAACTAAGAAAATTAGGAAAATCTGTTATTGAAAAATTATATTAATTGTTTATACTTCTTTCTTAAGATCATCTAATATTCCAATTTCTTTTTGGTCAACCCCTTGCCTTACTATTTGTTTCGTGACAGCCTCCGCTATTATTTAGAATTCAATTGTTCAAATAAAAATTGTATGTAATATCAATGTTATACAAATAATATGATCGCGTTGAGTCTCATTAATATTTTCAATTTAATATCATTTAGAAAATTTGAAAATTTCCTATTCCATTAACCTCATCACGAGTGTCACTCATTATTGTAGGACAAGGACTTAATGTATTTTCCGCCATTTGAAAATTCCAATTATAAAGAACAATCAGTAAAATCTTGCATAAAAATTGGAATTAAACAAAACAAATTCTCTATACTTATTTCATTAAGACTATGGAAAGTGTCCTTGCTACCCTTGTTCTATAACCTTCAACATAAATCACGATCTATCGCAATTACAAAATGCATTAATTCTATGGAAAATTTCACAAAATTCTACTAACAACATGACATTAATTAAATCCATAATCATTAGTTTGTTAATCACCAGGGCTTAAGAAGGTTCACTCAAAGTCCCAAGTCGTAGTCTCAATTCCATTTGATCCGACAAGTCCGTTACATTCCGGAAAAAGGATAGGCCCTATGAAACTAGGTACTTTATGGTTTTATTTGGGGTACCTACCATCAGTAAATGCATAATATGCTACGTTAAACTGCAGCTTTGTCCCTGGGACTGGTATATTATTGCGTAGCCATGGAGGACCCCCTGAGTTACAAGAGCCAAGAGCCTCTGGCCCCTTCTTACTTCTGCATCTGCAAATTCAGAACTCGGAACTCCCGGGAGGGTAGACTGGCTTCCACAATAAAAGAGGCCACGGCCTTGAATTTTGTTTTTAACTTTATCCCTCCTCTTCTTATAACGTATGAATTTTACCGTTAAAACTATATGCGTTTCTGTATAATTCAATGATCGATTTCTTCGCCAGTTGCACTGTATTTTAATTGACTATGTTTAAATAACATCTAGAGTCGTTTCAGAATTTTTCTTAGGAATTTTTGGGAATTCTCCTAAGCTAGTCTTCTTTTGAGACACTTTTGAATGAAAGCATTATCTGAAAATTAATAAAAAAATTTAACAGAATTATTTTATATTGTGGTTTAATAATTTCAACACCTTGCTGTACCATTGTTATTAAATGCGCAACATGATAGAGTTAATTGCTCAAATAACAATCTGTCTATCATTTGTGATACAGCTTATAAGTTAACACAATATTTATAGTATAGTAAGGTAACAATTTGATCCCATCGTGGACAACAGCCTTAAACTTTGTTTTTAACTTTATCCCTCCTCTTCTTATAACGTATGAATTTTACCGTTAAAACTATATGCGTTTCTGTATAATTCAATGATCGATTTCTTCGCCAGTTGCACTGTATTTTAATTGACTATGTTTAAATAACATCTAGAGTCGTTTCAGAATTTTTCTTAGGAGTTTTTGTGAATTCTCCTAAGCTAGTCTTCTTTTGAGACACTTTTGAATGAAAGCATTTTCTGAAAATTAATTAAAAAATTCAACAAGACTATTTTATATTGTGGTTTAATAATTGCAACCCCTTGCTGTACCATTGTTATTAAATGCGCAACAAGATAGAGTTAATTGCTCAAATAACAATGTGTCTATTATTTGTGATACAGCTTATAAGTTAACACAATATTTATAGTATAGTAACAATTTGATCCCATCGTGGGCAACGGCCTTAAACTTTGTTTTTAACTTTGTTCCTCCTCTTTTTATAACGTATGAATTTTATCGTTAAAACTATATGCGTTTCTGCATAACTCAATGATCGATTTGTTCCTCAGTTGCACTAAACTTTAATTGGCTATCATTTAATAACATCTAGAGTCATTTCAGAATTTTTTCTAGATGTTTTTGGGGATTCTCTTGAGCTAGGTGTCTTTGAACGACACTTTTCTGAAAATGATTATGCAGGCTCGACATAGATCAACTATTTTTCATTGTGGTTTAATAATTTTAACCCCTTGCCGTGCCATTTCTTTTATGACTAAATATGCAGCAAGTTAGAGTTATCATGGGCCACAAATATTTTTAATTTAATATTTTTCAGAAGATATAAAAATGACCTATTCCATTTACCGTGTTACAATCACTCGTTATTGTACTGCAAAGGGTTAAATAATCTTTATTCTTTATGATACCCAGAAATGCAGATAAATAAGAAACAGTGAAAAAGATTTTACGGTATGATCTGGTAGTATCTAAAATATTAAAGTCGAAAATTTTCCATCATTTAAAATTGATGATACTTTTCCGATAGTCATTTAAGACGTCCCCTTAAAATATCTATTTCAAGGAGGTTCTCAGAGTTCGCTGCGATTTCTGTCCCATTCCCATGATCCACAATTTCCCATAAATATTCCAGCTAGCTGTCATAACGGAAGGCGTTCGGTCAAATGTCGCGACCTTCTCATTAACCCCAAGAGGCTGAGAGCCCAGAGTAGTTCGCTTGACCACAAACCTCTCTTGAGGAGGATCAAGAGAAGGCGAGCCACGCTCTAAATTTGGAACGCCCACCCTCCACCTTAAGGTTCCATGTTGAGATGCACCTGCACCTTCCACCCACCATGGGATCTATACAGGAAGGAAACGTTATCCCTGAATCTTGAAATCTTCGCTTCCGCTCGCAATAAGGTTGAACTCGACTTCTCATTTTCACGAGGGAACCATTTAATCGATTCTCGCTTTCCTTTTAGAATTTCATGGACGTGTTTATGGTGCATGAATGGGCACATTAATTAAAATTAGACTTTTCATAATTTTCAGGATGTAATTAAATATTGACTTTAAATGTTATTTCAACTATTAACTGCTTTTGACCCTCGGGCTTTCGGTTTCCTTTTGATTTTTATGTCTAATTAAAAATTTTGATTTCGTAAACAAACAAGGGAATTAAATAGGAATGATGTAAAAGAGCAAAATTAATAATTCTTTAAAGTTGAATAACGTATATTTCGTCAGATAATCCGTGACCTTTCATTCAAATAAATTGCAGGAGAATTTCTGCACTTCGTTCAAGTTAAAAAAATTTCGGTAGCAAATAGAAGAGAAAACACGGATTAACCGTTTGCCTTACGATTTCTTTCCTCACCGGGTGTGCAATAACTCAGAATTAATTGGTAAAATAAAAAATTATTACTAATTTCCAGTATAACGTATAACTTAACGCAGTATATAATAATATAATAACGGAAATAATTTGATGGTCTCGTGATCGACCAATATTTTCAATTCAATAGTTTTTGGAAAATTTCAAAATTTCTTGTTTCGTTCACCACATTAGAAGTGTCACACGTCCTTGAAGGGCAAGGAGTTAATTCGGCCTCGGTCAATAATATACTAATTGTAAGTAATTAATTCTGACTAAGTTTGACATAACAAAAATTGCACTTTAATTTATCTCGTAAAAAGCATATTAATGGGTCATCAAACCCCTGTTCATTGCGACATACTAAGTGGTTAAAAAATATAGGTGGGGTCGTTTCAGACATCTGGATTGGCGCAGGGAAACGGGGTTGTAGAATGCTGGAAAATGTAACTCGTTTCCGTGGGAGTTCAATGAAAAAATGTCTTTCCAGCGGCAGACGGTGCCATTTATAACGGCTGGGTATTTGTTTCTAAGAGTGGGGTAAGATTCCCATGAATTTTTTTATAATAAAAAGTTACGCTACTTTGCGCTTTACATATGTTTCCGCGTTCCCCCTTTCCTGTGAATATGAAGAACACCAGATTTGGCTATTTTTATTTTTACCAAAATAGAGTATCTTAATTCTCCCTTCTTTTAGCTTAAAAGTGCTACTACAAAGTAGATCCTATTTCGATCGGAGAATATTAAAATTAAATAGGTGAAGAATATAAAATTACACATGGGCTGATTTTTTATTGTTCATTTTGTTCCTTAAGGGGCGTATTTTATGCACCTATTATTCCCTGATGAAAATGGAGACAGGCACATGTAAAAATGAAATGGGAGGGAAAGTTTGTCAAGTTGAATCCATTCGAAGGTAACTTTAAGAGCTGTCGCACAATAGTCTTCGAAATCCCAATCGTAAATCGAAGGTACCCCACTCAGGCAAATTGGGTCAACGGGACGCACCTCTGGGAATCAGGTCGTGTGCTGGACACACGCACTGAAATTTGCTACAATAACGAATTTCAAATATTTGAACAAATCCAGCATTATTCATTATTCTGAATTTATTTATTGATTCACAAGTTTACGGGAATAAAAACCCTTTGATACAAGCCTTGCATTTAAAGGACATACAATGTATATTAATACTACAGAAATAAACAAACATCCAATAAAAGACAAAAATTAACTTAAAGTAGCTGTCGTAGGATATAAATTTGATCTGTCTCGATATAAATTTTATTAAAGCAGTTAAAGTAACCGTGTGATGTGCTATGCTGCTCGGTGTAAAATAAGTTAAACTTCCTAAGACTTCTGGAGGGAATATTAAGGGTAAAAAGTTGTATGAATTTCTTTCACAAGGAATTGTTCCCTTAGCAATTTTTCTAAAAAAGCAGGATGTCAAACATTATTCTTCTATTGCTCAAAAGTTGTATATTTAAATTTTTTATAATTCCATCATATTCATGACAAGAGACAATTGTAATTATCTCAAAGAAAAAAACATTATTACCAGACTGCGGATTTTTATGCATTTATGACAAATTAAATACGGCTAAAATATGCAAAAAGGACATAATATAAAAATATATCTAAAATATTCAAAGTATGGTATTTGTTGGAATATTTATTGAGTGCAATAAATCCCTAGATAGGTTTTCCTGTCTCATCTGCATTTGTGAAACTCGAAATTTGCATAAACATCCGCAGTCTAATTATTACAAAGAATTCACAGTAGCAAATATCACCACACGATTACCATTCTCCTACATTTATAACCCGACATCTTATCTTTAAAAAACAATACATCTTCGAATATTTACAAAACTAAGAATATCCCATAAGAACAAACCATCTCAAGAGAACGTCGTAGGAACTCTAAAAATCCTAAAATAACAAACAGAGCTTTATGTCTCGAGGAAAAAGCAACATCCGTCGAAAACGGGGGTAAGCAACCCCATAGAGTTACGTCGACTTCCATCGGCGCAGTTGCGTCGACGTACCCCTTTGGAACGTAAACGTGCCAAGTAGCTACCCCATTCTTACATGTCCCCCTCCTTTTCCGGAGATTGCTTGCCTCTCTCTTGGCTTGCTTGCAAAAGTTCGTGCCGGGGCACTTTGCCTACCTTCTACTACGTAGGGCAAGGGATCACCTGGCGACGGTTCCCACGTTTCTGCGATTCGCGTTTGGCTTCACCCTTTACGCCTTATATTTCGCCGTCGTGTCGGTGGATATTCCGGGCCCATAATGGTGCGTACGATGGAAAAGACGAGTAAGAGAGAAAGGGATCGTCCTTCAGTAGTGGGGAACATTGAGGGACAGAAGGAGATGAAAAGAGAAGGAAGGTGAAAAGAAAAGAAAACGAGTCGTGCCTCGTGCATCTATTATGGGACTCTGACCGCTATGGAGGTGCGCGTGGCTGACACACGAGGGACCCGCGATAGGGCCCCGGCATTCGACGTTTTATTGGGAAGGGAAAAAGAAAACGGTGCTAAGTCGGGCCGCTCCGTGAAACGGGCAGGTACGTATTTGCATAGAAAGGTTGAAATTTTGCCTCTTTACGGAAACGGTGGTAACTGTTTCCCTTTTGGATATCGTGGGAGGTCATGGGCTGTTATGAGAACCATTTATATGACGTTACCTGTGACTGTTCGTTTTTGAAGTGTGCCTTCGATAGGGTGGTTTATTGTTTTATACGTATTTTGCTTCTGCACGGTAACTTTTGTCGACGTAGGTATGTAAGTTTGTTATTATCGATAGTTTAATAGAGATATTGAAAAATGTATTTTTAATCGGTCGTAGCGATACGAAAATTGTCGATTTATGAATAGGTAAAGTGATGATTCGATTGGAATAATAATTGTGACTTTCAATTGTGATTTTCAAGTACGAAAGTTTCTTTATCTTTGAATAAAGAATTTCGAATAGGTTCTACGTTTTCCGTGATGTAACCTTACCTGCTTTTACTTCGGTTTACAACGAGGTGAGATAAAAAAGTTAAAAACCCAAGCGAACTTATGAGCATGGTAATCTAATCTTTTCAACACATCCGGTAGTAATTCAGTCGGTAAGACCAAATACCGTGGCGGCCAATATTAAGAAGCTGTTCACAAGTCCGTTAAAATCATTCGACGGTCGATCTTTAGGAAACTCGATCTGTTTAGTCTTCGTGGGTTCAAAACGGACCCCCGTAGCTCCGTCGTGGGACCAACAGAGTCGGGACTGCTTGTCTCAAGCAGGAAGAATGGCTATCCGTCCCACGAAACAGAATTGTTTTTCTACTGTTTCCTTTACCGTTTCACGAAAGGCCCTAACAAGCGATACGGGAACGATGTCAACAGGTTTCTCGCTTAAATCACTGTGTTTTCGTGCTCTTTGACCAAAACTATGGAAACCGAAAGGGTAATGTTGTTTTTCTAAGAAAGTAAGATAAACTATGTTCGAACACCTTCTATATTTTTAAGCCTTAGGTAGCAGAAATATCCCATATCGTCTTAATGAAATATCGAAGAACATATTACAGTAATCTCCTACTTTGTAATTGGATTTAGTATTTCGAGAGTTACGCTAGAAATAATTTATATTTACATTATATTAATTTATATTAACTAATATTGATATTAACGAAATTTTAATATTAACGAAATTTTTTTATAATAAGGAAATATTATATTATATTAAAGAAATTTTAATTTACATTAACGATAGAATTTTTTTACTTCTTTTAGTCGATTTCTTCCTGTTTCTAAACTAACTATTGAAATACTAGTCCCATTTACGAAATACAAATCATTGAACGTTTGGAGCACCAATCCTGATTATAAAATAGAAATTCAAATTAAATCTCTATTACCACCACAAAGTTAAAGCCTCCTCCAACAAATTAGTATTTTAATATCCACGACGTGTTAAATGTAAAAGACAATTTAATACTCTGCCTAAAAACTATAAATTTGAAAATATCAATAGAAACGTTACAATCATTCCCATTCTATTTATACTCTCAAAACAATACGTACAATTCAGTTCAAAGCTAATTGTTTACACAGTCACAAAAGAAATGGTAGGACAAGGAGTTAATTAGGAAGTAGGTATTATAAAATATCCTTAAAATTCTCTGAAAAGTAAGCAGGACATACAGAAAGAAAAAGCCAAGGGGGTTCTACTGTGCGAAACAAAGAGGAAGGTCCGCACAGGTCACGTGGGGTCCAGTTTCGGTCGGACCCCGGTTGCCCTCTCGAGCGCGAATTTAGCGAGGTCGCAGCAACCTCACACGGCAGGTTGGTGCATCAACGTCAGCAACATCGTGCCTTCGAGTTCTCCAAGAGGAACACCGTCCTAGTAGGCAGCGGCAGCAACCTTGCAGAGGCGCTCTTCGCAGCCTTCGCGACTAGGTGCCCCGAGAGAGCGAGCGAGCTGGTGAGAACACTCTGCGCCACGCGTTCCCACCATCCTCCTCGGGCATCTTCGTTCGTCTCTTCGGACGCGTTCGGGTTGGGCACTCCGCTCTCCTGATATTGGCTACAGGCCCTCCCTACTGTCGTGAGTCCCCTTGCCGGGCCCCAAGATGCTCTTTTGTTACTGAAAATTGGCAGCTCCGTTCTAGGGCCGGTCTCGGTGTTTTGCAGTTTTAAAGGCGACACTTAATTTTTCATGTCCGGTCGTGGTGGATGTGCGTGCGCGCATCTTTGCGACTGGTTGGGAAAAGGATGTTCCGGTTTGGGCCTTATCAATGAGAGTTGTTTCTTTTAATTACTGTTATATTATTTTGGAGTATTTTTACACTAGGTATATGGCAGACGTCAAATTGACTGGTTCCTATTTTTTGAAAAATATTTCTTACATTTATTAGAGAAGCAGTATAGTGGATATTTCACGTGTATCTTATATTACACGAATTAGTTAACTGATTGCATTTTCTGCCGCTTAATCCATCTTTTTTAAAGTACTTATTTAATATATTTAAATTTACAAGATATAGCGGGTGTAAATCTAGGGTTAAAGTGGTAGGTGAAATTAGTGCAGGAAGCTTTGTTCTATTAATTTCTTCTGCGTTGAAATTAAAATTGTCTTGGAGTTGATATTGTATTAGTCAGGAAATGGATGATCCGGTTGGGGCCTTATAAAAAAAGTTTACCTTTCCTCGTTTGTAACGTTATAGTATATTTTTTATCATATTTTCTAACACTTTTCCAAACATTAGAGGAAATTAATTAAGGGATTTTCCTTATGTACATTTGTTGTCTCGACGTTGACAGAATTAAAATTCTGCCGAGACTCTGTTAGTTCAGGTAATTATGGAAATAGATGAATGACGTTAGTATTTATGCCGTTCCAGAAATTTACCTAGGAAGAGGAATTTTCCGAGAAAAGTATTACAGCTCTCAATATACGTAATAGCTTTTAATCCTTTCCAAAGTGATGGCGAGAAATCCCTTTTCAAGGGAAAGTTTGTAGGGTCTTGCACCATGGAAGGTCATAAGCGAGGAAGGATTACAATTTACGTTTCATGGGTCTTCTAAATCTAAAGGCGTTAAAGGGCTGGGCAAACCAGTAATTAAAGCGGATAACGTCCACGATCGAGTGGTTCCTTAGACGACCATCTGCCTTCCGATGACGTAATGCGACATTTTAACAATGGTGATTTTCTGAACGGCAATCGATGTAAACCATTTCACGAAAAGCTCGCTGCCGTAGCTCTATGCAAATTTTCCTTGAGGTCCGGTTGAACAATGAGCGTCTCCTGCAAAATTTGTCACTTCGAACGAGTTAGTTCGAGTGACTAAACCGGCTATTAAGACTAAAGAAATCATCACAGTTTGTCTTTTTGTGTGACCAGTATATATTATATTTGTCTATTCTTGCTCAACAAAATGTAGAAAAGGTTTTATTTACAGTTTCCCGATATCAAACTTAAATAAACACTTTCTACAATTAAAGTTAAATTGTTCAATTACTTATTAAATCTATTATGAAATTTAACACTACTATATGATTAATAGGCACGTTTATTAATTGATTTCACTTTAAAGTTCTTCAAATATTACAATAATAGAAACAGAAGTTTAAATTTTTAATTGGTTAGCTGTTTCTATGTTAATTCAGATAAAGCAACGAATAGAGAATAGGTGATTTTTTAAAATGAGGTCTAAAAATAATTTCTTACAAGAACTAGTTTTAATATTAAAGCAACGATGATACAATGGGTGGGGAGACTGATACTGAAATCATTGCATCAGCTGTTATGGAGCAAATGTGCTCGTGCTACGACTAAACTTGGGGTGGCGAACAATACAGTGCTCCTGCATGCACTGCAAGACGCCCTTCTTGGGGTAGTCTTCGATTTTGATGGCCAGAAATAACGGCACGCGCCAGACTTCGCCTCTGCTCGGATTTATTGATTTGCAAAGAGCAGCTGATGTTAAAACGACGGCTGCAAACATTTGTTGCATTTATCTCTTGCATGGAAATCTCTAAAACTGCTGAAGTATAACAATACGTAACACATCAAACATTGTATATGAGAGGGAGGGGGGGAACGGTTAAAAAGAATTTAATTTCTTTGACAATAGTTTAATATTGCAAATATCTGTTATTATAATAGTCAATTGCAATTATTCAATAACATAATAATAACTAATAGCCCACAAAATAAAAATATATTAATTATCACGTATTAAACTACTGCCTTCGAATTTTTATTTTATCTACAAATGTGTTATCTTCAATTTAATCTATCAACTCCACACCCTTTAATAACAAAGATAGTTATGACGCACAAAATGAAGTTAACAATTTTGAAGTTTTCCAAAAAGTGTCAAACTGTAAGATTCAGATCAATTTTTATTTCACCTCTTTAACCCTTTGCTCACAAGCGCTTTCTCAGGTTCGCTTTTCTATGAGTTGGACAAATTTTGTGAACAATGGCATTAAATATATGAAATTAACTAAAAATATTTTGTGTAACGAAACTTTAAATTTGATTAAAAAGGCAGTAATATCATTGTAATTTTAGAATGTACAATTATGTTTTTCCACTTTCTCACATTGTGAAATTCAAGAAGTGTGAAAGCAGAATCAAATTACTTTTCTTCCTGCTTGGACTTTTTAACCAATCTACCCGGTTTTAAAAATGTAAACTCCAAACGAAAAGCAAAAAATGAACGTTTTATAAAGAGTAATATGTATTAGTAATAACTAGACTGCGGATTTTTATGCATTTATGACAAATTAAATACGGCTAAAATATACAAAAAGGACATAATATAAAAATATATGTAAAATATCTGAAGTATGGTATTTGTGGTAATATTTATTGAGTGCAATAAATCCCTAGAGAGGTTTTCCTGTCTCACCTGCATTTGTGAAACTCGAAATTTGCATAAACATCCGCAGTCTAGTAATAACAAAACATGGCCATATTTAAAAACAAAATCCCAATGACGGGATAGATAAGAAAAAATTATTTTCTCTCCCCTCTACGTCGACATTTGACCAATTGAATAGAAATATGACTTCACCTCTACAGTGATATTCGTCCGTAAAGGGTTAGTTCTAAATTCTTGTCTAAGCAGTCAAGAGGAACAAGAACAATAAGTTAACACGTTGACTGCCATGGGGGGCATCAGTGACCGGCGCTAATGAATTCAATGAAATTTTTTGTAACATTTAAATTGCAATATTTATAAATTTTCGAACATATCGAATATCTAAATATTGGCGTTAAAAATTAAAGATCTGCCGAATATCAATCAGCATTTTTAAAGTTTCTGGTTTGAAAGATGTGGTTTTAATACAAAAGGTTTCATTATAGTAGAAATAATAAAAATTAGCGATATACCAATGGTGTTCAAAGTGTTAACCCTTTTATGGCCAGGCGACGATACATCATCCTTAGTAATAGTGTTAACCCTTAAATTCGCAGAGTTGCATTTCTGTAACATACTAATTCTATGAGAATAAAAAAAAATCTGAACGGATTACGGTTTCTGAATAAACTTTGTCATAGACTATAGTGTACTTTGTAAATTTTTGACAGGTGCAGTGGCACCAACTTTCAAATGTTTTAATTATTTGTCAGTTTTAGCGGGTTTTCATCGGCGCGGAAAAAAGTCATATTGGAATAACTTTCCTCGGTCTTTGTTATAACAGAGGAAATAACTGTTTTTCTAACTATCATAATAAATAGAACTATAATTAAGTACTAAAATATTTTTTATTCCCATACATCTGCTTACCTAGGAACGCGCAGTGTTGCATAAATGCAACAAAGGATTTTCAGGTAATTTAGAAGCTCAATTCTTTCAAAAGAATTTTTTTAATACTTTTCCTATAATCTAAACTATATATGGATATTAAAAACATTTCTTCTGTTTAAAAAAATAAAATCGCGAATTTAAGGGTTAATGCTGGATATCGAAGACTAATTTTTACTTTCCAATACGACATCATTAATTTTAATACAGATAATCGTAAATATACAATTCGAGCTCCATATTGCGTATTCTATATTAAACCATGGCCAAATGATTATTATTTTAATTCCCAACTACATTTATCATTAATTCAATCAATTTTTTCGGTCTCCATTATTACTGTAACGGCGCTTCATAATTAAATAATCAGATATTATAAAATACCGTCTCTAATTTAATGAATCCAAACTTCTTGCACAAAGACAACTCTATATACAATATTAAATCAATATCTAAACATTTGCAATTCGTTGTTAACATTCTCGTAATCGATATGAAATATAGGGGAGACAATTTCTTTACGATAATTCGTAACATTACTATAAAATTACTACAAACAATTCCTATAAAACATATAACCTACATGTTACTCAAATGTTATTAAACATTTTCCCAGTGACTTTCACATCACATCAGTTACCACACCAAATTCCACATAGTTTACCATAACTTCCCGGAACCAATCCCCGAAGGACACTTGGATCATTTCAAGATCCACGCGCTCGTTCCTCGTATCAATTCTTCCTACCAAAGGGAAATCCCCTCGCGACGTTCGAAGGGTGCCGGTCTCCTTAGACCGTATGTTAAAGGGACCACAAACCGTGAGCAAGAAGGGAGCAAGGACAATGGGTTGCGCAAAATGCTTTTCTTACCGGCAAAAGAAGGGGAGCTTGGCACGCGACCAACGTCACCTGCCCGTTCTACGACCTACTGAAGTCCTTACATCGATTTTCTTACACGCAGCTGCAACGTGTCGTGCTTTCTTGCGGTGATCGTCAGACCGAGACGTCTTCGAGTAATTATCTCTTCGGTAAGCGTCATATGGTAGAAACGTTGAGATTCCTCGTTTCGTGGGATTTCTCGAGGATTTTGCGTTTCACGGATTTAGAATCGGGGCCCTTACATACACCTGCTGCGAGTTTGCATTCGCAGGAAGCTTCCTGGTTAGACGCAAGGACGTGAGGTTTCTTGATACGCCCTATATTTAAGTTATTTTGCGTTCTATCGAAGGTATACTTTAGTTTCTGCGAAATTTCTGTTGGCAGAGTGAACAGGGAAGGATTACATGTTTGAGGAATGGAGAGTTTGGGATTTTTTTTAGTAATGCTCGGTTTTGTGGATTTTCTAACGAGAGAGTAAATCATTTAATTGGTTACAAAGTGAGGATGATACTTTTAGGAAAGAAATGTATGACAATGTTTATTTAATATGGGAAATAACGCAGGAAGCAGTCTGGAAATAATGACACAATTTTCATTGGGTTGAATCGGTCATTTGATTGCGCTTGGAATGAATACTATTAATAAATGCAAGTGAGGGAATATCTTTAACAAGTTGAACGGTATTCGGATCATCGCTTTTCAATTCAATGGAATTTCATATCCCTTTTAAACTGTAATATTTACAAAGTTTCTGATTCTTTGGATATTTCAATATTGGTATTAAAATGGCAAAGACTTACTAACTATACACCTACTCGTGTCTCTAAACTTTCTCCCTTGTAAAGATATGCTTTTAACCCTTTCACAGTCTGGTAAAATTACGAATTCTAGCCCACAATATGTCTAGTTTTTTTTATATTCGAAAACACTTTGGCATGCAAACTAAACCACGTCTCCTTCTTCAATTATAATAACGTTAGAGAACAGAGGAGACAAAGAATCTGGTCATAAACTTAGATATCTTTGGTAAACTAAACGGGATAAACCGTTTCATACTTCATGCTCCGCCCGTGACTGTCACGGGATAAACTGTTAATGGGTTAGTAAAAGTTTCACTTCGGTAAAAGTAATTAAATACTGGTGGCGTTCAAAGTATTAACAAACTTTTTACGAAAAATTACGAATATACTATTGTGTAATTTTACTGTTATGCATTACACAACAAAAATAATAGTAATAATAATTATCACAACTTAAACTAGTCCCTTCGAATTTTTACTTTATCCACAAAGATGTTATCTTTAATTTAATCTATTAACTAATAGCCCTCCAATAACGAGGACACATGTGCCGCAGAAAAAATCAATTTTTTATACGAGCAAACAAAATGAGCCTGCCAGGAAAATCAGTGCTACCCCACGTGTCTAGTAAGTTCTAAAAAATGAGAAACCCCGTAAAAGTTCAAGGTAAGCATCCGCAGATGTGAAACAACAATCCCTTTGATCGATTTCGCGTGTCTGATCCGAGCTACCCGACACGCGAAGTCACACGAAGGAATTCCACCTTGAAGACCTTCCTGATAAATGCCCGAAAAATTCCAGGTGTAAGTGACACCGGGCCAAGAAGGACGCGTGCCATTTTCCCACGTGTGCACCCTTCGCACGTACGCCCCATGCAATTCCACTTTATTCTTCTTGCACGATTTTCTCCCCTGTTTCTTCTCCTTCTTCTCTCTGGTGCGGTGATTTCGTTGGTTCCCCTTCGATTCGAGCACTCTGCAGATGCCTCCTTGAAGATTTCAGGGCCCCCTTCGAGGATCGACGTCACGCCACGTGACGTGGGCATCATGTGACGTCACGAGCATGTGCCCAAAATCGCGTGACGTAAAGGGGGTTTGGAGGGGTAATGACTCTTTTTCTTATTCGCTGCCTTACAATTTAGATGAGATGCTAGTGGCAAGGGTCGTGAGATCGAAGGGAATTTTGCAGATGCCGAAATTCGACAGATGCGAAGAAACACGCTTCAAATGAGTTTTCTTATTCTCTCTGACTGTTTTGAGCGGAGAGTTTGCAGTCTTGAAATATTCAGGGGTTTGGAGATGTCGAGGGAAAATGTAGGAGGGGAGGATGAGGAGGGTGGGTTTGCTCGTGTTTTTTCGTGTACTGTTCTTTTTAAGAGATTACGTATTTCGGGATAAATCATTTTGAAACACTTTGTACACGTATCTGTAAACCAGTATGGTGTTTTACTTACAAGGAGAACGCAAGGCCTTCGGGTCACCGATTTTATTAAAATTGTATATACTTCTAGAGTGAGTCGTTGTGATTAAGAATATACCCTATTATAGGGGCAGACGGTCCATAGTTTTTAAGATATTTGTAATTAAAGTTTCATTGGCATTCTTATAAAGTCCTGTAAGGCGCCACTTTAAGAGCTGTTGTGGCACAGTGACATTTACATTTTTAACATTTCTTAAATATCTATTTTATATCTCCTGAATATTTTCTGAATATTTTTAAATATTTATTTTATATCTCCTGAATATTTTCTTAACATTTTTTAAATATCTAGTTTATATCTGAAACTCTAATTAACTATTATATTTTAATACTAGATATGAAACTTTAATTATAAATATCTTAAAAACTATTGACTGTCTGCCGCTATAATAGAGTATATTCTTAATCAGAACGACTTACTCTAGAAGTATATACAATTTTAATAAATTTGGTGACCCGAAGGCCTTGCGTTCTCCTGGTTAGATGTGATGGATATCAATGAAACTTTCCCACAGTGATATAGATATGTATAATATTTTGTAATTTTTTTTAATGGTAGATGAAACTCAGTACGGAATTTTCTTTTTATAATTTATATCTGTGCGAGCCAGTAAAGAGTTTTGTACGGATGTTGTGTTGAATAGGAAGGAAAGTTGTTCGTCAAGTAAAAAAATTTAATTCCATAAAGGGATTTAAACTGCTGCAGCAGTTTGAGAAACTGTTGATACACACTTGGGACTATTTTAAGTTTTACATTTAATTTATTTAATTTATTTAGTCTATATAGACTATTTACTTTTCCAATACCTATTAAATTGAAAATATCAATCGATTACGAAATGGCCAAATTATTTTATCAATTGTATGTTAAATGCAATAATAAAATAAATGCAAATAAAGTACAATTAACATTGCAGCCAATTACACCAAATGTTATAAATCACAGAGGAATTATTATTTCTGAAATTAATTACGAGTTATTACGCACACTGCCAACATAAATGTCCTAAGGGAAGGAGTTAATTTAAACAATTTTTATTTATAGAATTTCTATATTTAATTTCATCTAAATATATAAGTTATAGAATTCCAATTGAAGTTCACTTTAAAAATTTTATATTCAAGTAAAATTGCGATTAGTTTATCAATAGGGAGAAAGGCTCTAGTAGAATCGATTGTACTCGATTAAACTGCGCATAAAATTAAACACCATGCAAATAACATGTAACTTCCCGTGAAAAGTTTCTTTTCGATGCTTTCTACAGACTGATCTGTAGTTTGCACACATTTCCTTCTGTTTTCGCATACCAGCACAAACGATCCTGGTCGCCCCTGGTCTTTTTGAAGACTAGGTCAGTGTTCTGCAGCATGCAAAGTACTTGCAGCAGCTGTGAAAGTGGACTTGTTATTGTTAAATTTCGGATTATGCAAAATATCCTGGAATGTCCTGCAGTTTGCTTAAGTGGGACATGTATTTGCATCTGAAGACGAGTAATCTCGTCCTTTAGAGGGTAATTAGAAAACTTTCACTGCAAACGGTGCAACTCGTAAAAAAAAGTACCTTTGAGAGTCTTGGTGGACAAATTACAATAATGTTACTTTTGGTTAAAATATTATTATTTTGAGATAAGATACAATTTTTACTTTTTTAAAAAAATTATATAACTAATTAACTAGAATACGCAAGTAATGGTAGTGTTAATATGTGCCTTTAATTATTGATTTGCGATTAAATTCATTAACTGCCCTTATTCAAGTATGGTGTCATCACTTAACCATGAGAAACGTAGATAACCCGTCCAGGTGCTTCTACCAGTATACGACATATGTTTTATTGTGGTGTTATCGTTATGGGAACGCTTTCATTCCTCCACTGAAAAATTAATTTTCTTTTCGTTCAGTACTTTCAAATATTTAATTACAGTTTAACTGTTTCCGTATTATAAATAAATGATTTCTTATTTTTATGCATAAATTAGTAGAGTATCACAAGAATAGTTTGAATATCAATTTGACTTTTTAAATACATTGATTATTTTAATTGCTTGAATATTACATTTAACAATATCAAATTTATTTTGATGGTATAGTCAGAATTGTCTAGAATTTTTTGCCGTCATTGATACATTAGAAAGTGCACGTGCATTAACATTATGTACACAAGAAATGCAAAAAATTAGTGATTACCCTTAATTAAATCCTCTCTTCAACAATTGCATGCCTGCACACGATGTCGTATGTTGGTCCACCGTGAGAATTGCCGATGAGTTATCAGCATAATTCCCATGGATGCTTCAACACCTGGCAGAATGTGGTCGTAATGGGAAAAGTTTTGTCCTTAAAAAAGAGCGAGATCCGGTCGGAGTATATGGTGAAACGTTTGTTCGGATGGACAATAATTGTCTTTTAATAACGTCCGGTGGGGCACTGACGCACATGGCAAATAGTTTAACTCGTTGTGACAGATGTTATAATAAGTGTCTCATGTTGAAGAGGTGTAACCCATCCATGCTTTGTCATTATAAGGTATTATTATTTAAGAAAGGCATTGAATACCACAAAAGTGCATTGCTTTTCTCAAACTAAATAGCAAATTAAGGGTATAATGCGCACTTTTGACATTCTTCCATTATGTAGAAAATTCACAGTGGTCCTTTAAAAGATAAGAATTGCATCTCTCGATATGGAAAGTGATATTTTCTCTGTTGATAAAGGTACATGATTTTGAGTAGCTTTAAATGAATATTTCTTTTTGAAGATAATTTAAACTTTCCTTTTTATTTTTGTGTCGAATCTAGATTTTTTTATTTGCATTTTAAAGTGATAATATTCAATTTTTAATTTTGGGAAGATATCTTCTATGTCGTTTGTAGGTGAGAGTACTTCTGAGGGTATTTATCAATGGAGTTGCATTTAGTTGTGAAGCATTCTGATGCACCGACTGCGATGCTTAGTGTTTGGTGCATACGTCGATAGATGTCGATCAGATTATATGTCGGTCGTTCTCATTTAAAAATGCTTAGAGCACATAAAATACTACTGATTATAAAATATAAGGCTGAGGCCCCGATTTCAGGTCATTAAGACCCCTTAAAACTTAAGCGCAATTAACGAATTTTAATGCTATAATTTCTCTCCCCCCTAGTACCACTGCAATTTCACTGTTTAATAATAATAGATAAAATTTTATAATTCTTTTAGAATCTAGATCAATGATTCTCAAGATTTTTTGCATGATGATGTTTTTAGACTTTTTCAAATTCTTTCCTTTAAAAATAGTAAGTAACATGACTACTTATCTTGCAACTTAATTACTTAAATTAACTACTAACACGACTACTGTGCCGAAACATTTTTCAAGCGATTATTTATTAAAAAAATGTTACATCTGATTCGTCAATTGAGCGGATAAATTAATTGGAAAAGCAATTAATTGGATAAATGCATTTAATTTTCCCGAAACAGCCCTAACTTTAGTGCAATGACGACTTTCAATTCCATTATTTCTCTTCCTCCTAGTACGATTGCTTTTTCACTATTCTACATTAAAAAATAGAATTGAATAATTCTTTCACAATTTAGATCAGTGGTTCTCAACATTTTTTACTGTTTTTTTTTCCTGGCGATCTCTTAAAACTTTTTAGATTGATCTCGGAATCTTTAAACGTAGCAATTAACATGACTACTTAAATTAACAGTTAACACGACCACCATGCCGACAAATTTTTCAAACGATTATTTATTCAAAAAAATGTTAAATCTGATTCATGAATCGTGCATTCAATAGAATGGGCAACTAATTTACCTGAAACATCCCTTGTACCAATGCTGTAGAGAACAGCGGACTCCAATTTCAGAAACACTGATCTACATGGCAAAATTTCAAGATATACCAACAAATTAAATTCCAATTAAATGTTACAATGAATAACTATAAATATGAAACCAATACATAACGTAGGATTAAAATCTGTTTTAACACGCTACATATGTTCTTCCGGTGGGTCCTTTCACGAAGTAAATGTGCGGGTATTGAATTATCATGCCGGAAGGGATCGATTTTTTACTTATTGCTATATGTAAGGACCACTCTATAGCAAACCGAGAATCATCTTTTTCTCGGCTACCTTGAGGACACACGCATCCCAGGATGCTTTACGGGAAAGAGTCCTGTTACGTAATACAGTTAGGTCCTCAGAAAATCTCGGCATCCACCTGCTATGATCCCGTAAGAGTTGCATTACTTTCTGAACGTCATCGGACAACATATGTCCAGGTAGCTACGCGTTTTATATTTTTCGTCAAAGCACCAAAATCTTGTCATCCTTAACACTAAATCTATGTTAGTCGTCAAATTGACGGATTCTTACTTTTTTAAAAACGCTTTGCAAATTTGTAGGGACGCTTTGTGGTAGATATTTTATATGTACTTGATAATACATAAGTTACTTAACTGATCATCTAATTTTTCTAACACTTATTTAGTATACTTAAAAACAGATTTATCACCCGTAAATCTAGTGCTAAAAATATGCAATACTCGCTATAATCTATTAACTCTTTGAAGTAAGAGAATTCAGAAAACAAAATTACCCATATTGCACAGACATTTCTTTTTTTTAATTGGATGAGTTGGTTTATTCTTATTAACAAAGTTATAAAATAATATAAAATTTCGATGCATTTTTACGCATCAAAGAGGTGAGACACATTTAATCCCGCCGTGTCTTAAAGAGTTAATAAACACTACACAATTTTTAGAAAGACAGCTTACTCGAAAAACAAGTAGAATCAAGTATTTAACACGAGCTAAGTAGATTGACGTAGCTTGTAAAAAGGATAAGTTTGCGGCATGTTGTTTTATCCTTATTGTTTCCCTTCTACAATGAAATTTTCTTACAGTCCCCCTCGTTGCATTTATGGCTAACGATTAAACTTTCACGAAGTTTTTTGTCGTAACAAGAAACCATCATTATCAAGCTCTTCGTTAAGATTATTAGGTAGTAATGAATCGGTAATGATCGCATGGTTCACATGAACTTTATACTCGACAATTAAAAGTACCCTTTATATTCTTTATTGATCATATAAAAAGTAAAGATTTACTGCCATCGAAGTTGCTTTTATCCTGTCGTTCTTAGAACTGGCAAGTAGCAAAACCACTTGTGTGGTCGAAAATTAAACGCGTAATAACCTGCATCCTGGCATATATCCGTCGCGTTTAGCCACACTTATGCCCCCTTTTTTATAGCGTGTGATGAACGCCCGTTTGCTGCGCTTCTCGTTAGCTCAATTTTACGATCTAAGTCCAACAACCGTTATTTTTCATAATTCTGAAGCAATTACGGAGCTGCAGCAGCTTCGACGCACCAAAGCCCATGGTGGCGGCGGTTCTCCAAGGGATTCGCAATTATGCTGGTTATACCATTTTATGGACTGTGACTACCCGTTGAATTTCATCCCCCCAAAAAACACCGAAATTGATTGTAATAACGGTGACTGACTTAAATTGCAAATGTAGCAGAATTAGCTTTAATGTTGATGAAAAAAAAGTATATACATACAAGGAAGTAGGAGTAACGAAAAAGTTCTTGTTCGTTATCGTTGAAATTTATGTGTGAAATGAAATTTATCGGCTTTCATGTTTTTTGCAGTTTGGTGTAACGTTAATTTATGCAGTCTTCTTGGTTGTATATAATAGGAATAATTTATAAACATTTCCTCCTTGGGCCTGTTACACCATTATTCATTAGGCAAATGGAACGGTACGAAACCGAAATTAATAGAGTATACCCGGTAGCCAATTAAGTCTCGAAGCTTGAGGGTGGATTCTTAATTACTTTTCAAGACATGATGGATTGCCGGTGTTTTCGGAAGCTTCGAGAATAACGAACAGCCAATCTTCTTTCGAGAATCGGTGAACATTTATCGTGAACTTTTCTTGAACTTACGGTTTACTTGTTTTTCATTCGCAATATATCTTCTCCGATAGTGGATCTGAAGTGGGCAATGCTAGACGCACAAGGTAGAACTTTATTTATCAAACGTAGCATCCTGATTCCTCTGTGTAGAATACCATACTACGTGGCTTAATAATGGAACCACCGATCTTAAATCTGTTTTACTTAAATATTAGGTGTACAAATTAATTCTCGGCCCCCAGATTTTATCGACCACAAAACCTATTCAGATTAGAATTTTTCCATATTTGAATAGTCATTCTAAAGCGCCATTTGTTAGCTTTAAAATAAGATATATCGCATGACTCTACTCCAGACATAACGTGAAAAATCATGTGTAGAAGCGATGTCGTTGGATAAGCAACATTTAAGGCACTGTCTTCTTATCGCGTTTCAACTAAAAAAAAAAACGCTACAGAGGCGAAAGAAATGATTTCAACAGTTTCGAATATTCTGCAGACTTAGCCCCTTCAAATAACCACCTATTTCGATCCCTACAACACCACCTAACTGATTCTCAATTCAAGTAAGTTGAACAGGTCTCTAAATGCCTCAATGATTTCATTGATATGAACCACTATCATTTTTACGATCTAGAATCCGGCAATTACCTGAGAGATGGCAAAAACGTATAGAAAATGAAGAAGATTATGTTTAATATTGAATTTATATCAAGATTGTTATAAATAAATGTCAAAGTTAGTCAAAAAAGGCCGAGAATTAATTTGTACGCCTAATATATGAAATAACTGCTTTAGATAAAGAGGAATCGAAATGTAGAAATGCGGATTAATACAGTAATTTATGTTTTATAAAATGGTCATAGAATATCTACTCTATGACTCTTCTATCAACTTGAGGAATTTTTATACAAAATTAGGAACCAGTCGTGTTGACTACCTTGGTAGTCATAGCAAGCTACACAATGTCGCTTACAATGGGTCCCCATATAAAACTATAATTGTAAAACACACATTGAAATTAGCGTACAATTAAAATCTACCCATCGCTTTTTCGTACTATGAAAGTCACATGCCACGATCAAGATTTAACCCCTTGCCCTGCAATTTCATTTATACCTACCTGCGCAATACTTCCTATTAATAATTCCTACTGCACCGTGCAATTTAACATAATATCAATAGCACGTAAAAAAACATAATAGTGTAGGATTTCTTAATAATATATTTAATATTTATTATAAAAGTTATAACTAAAAATATTAAATGGAATATAAAGTACACTATAACTAGAAACAAAAGAAAGATAATATGTCGCGTATTATATAAACAGTATTTGTCCACACAGGAATTATCACACTAAGAATAATAAAACACAAAGTACATCCACACAGGATTTTTACACACAGAATGACACACAGTCTATCCACGGAGGATTCTAGCCACAGAGTGCCACGAGGCACCGAATGCCTCGTTGGCCTCGCGAAAAACAAAATACGATCGGCGCTCATATTCATACATAAAATAAATCTTGACGCATTCGCATCCCACAATCGTATAGTGTCCCCTCTTCATTTGATAGCTTTCGAAAAACTTCAAATTTTCCTGTTCCATTTATCCTACCAGGAACGTCGCTTAAAATTGTAAGGCAAAGGGTCAGAACCTCTTCCCTGGTATATCCCATTAAAAGGGCAAAGTATTTAGCGATAATTTATTTTTACAAAGTTCCATAAATTCAAAATTATACATTGACTCATGGTAAACCTGTCGATTGTTTCTGAAGCACCCTGTATTTATGTCTGTTGCAGCGAAATGTTTAATTGCACCAAGTAACGATGCACAGTACCCTCTCCAGTTTGAATGGATAGCACGGGGCAAGCGCGTGGGATCCAGCATAGGAGGCCACAAACACGTGGTAGGCATCGGTTCACGAGGAGATCCGGAACCCACCGATGTTAAACGAAGAGACAAACGCGCGATCCACGTGTGGAGAGCGTGCCACGCGTGAGTAAGGATGGCGAGAAGTGGGGGAACACCATACAATGGATGGATCTGGTGGTGGGATCCAATGATCCTCCAAAGAACGTTTGTGGGGGCTTGGCGCAGTCTTGTGGCGTCCTCTTAAAGAAATCTGGTGAAACGATCGATGGGTTTCGTTGCATGGTTCACTTTATCCATAGAAATTTCAGTTATCTTCTGAGCGACCGGGATAATTTGGATGTGGGTTTTGTGGGATTTAATTAATTTCCTATCACTTTTCAATATGTTTCTGTATAGATGCATTTTATGTTTCTTCTGTTAAATCCTGGTTTATGAAACTTTGAAGGAAGTATTGCAACTTTAGCAGACTTAAAGTGCGTGCAGTAGATTTGTTGTCACAGCTTTGATTTCAACTCGTTGCTACACTTAATGTTTCTTCAGTTCGTTATCCAGTCTTTCATTTTCACAAGGTTCTTGTACATTGACTTCCATTCCCATCAATCTTCCCTTTCAGTCTCCTTTCCGGCATAATTTCTCGCGTATTTATATTTGCAACGAGAAAATGTCAGCGTTCTTACAATTCTCCAAGAAAGTACCACTTTCTGATGAACGTGCCATGCACCTAACGTAGAAAAGACAGCTAAAAAGATAAATCCAAGACGATTGAACGTTCGCCGCCAACTGGCTCACAGAGAAGGTATGCCGTGTGCAAAACTACCCGGTGCACTTTTTCCCGTAGTAAAAGTTAATTCGACTTTTTTTTTGCGCGGTTCCTCTTTGCGGCTCGCCATGTGTCCGGTATTTTGATGAGAGGGAACACCGTCTTGGCAGGGTTTGCGCGCCGTCGGAATTGCAATTTGAATTAGCCGCGAAAGCCGGAGCTAATGATTCCTAAAGAGCAAAACACCGGCGTGCACGAGCCGACGATATTCGTGGTTTTGCGAGAAACCACCACGAGATAAAGGCAAGGACCGTGAAAAGATGGTGGTACCGGTGCAAAATTCATTCGGCTTTCTTATTGAGTACACCATTTGGTACACAAGGTTCGGTCGAAACACGATAAACGCCGTTGCGTTTAATGTTCTCCCGGCAATACCGAGAAAAGAAACTAACGAGAATGGTAACGACCAAGATAATTGTACCAATTACCACGTTTAATGTTATCATTAAAGTTACAGCTTCGGACGGTTGCTCGTTAATGTTGGATTACGTGAACCGTGACACTTCGACCGGTGATTTTGGGAAATTTAATAATCCTTCTTCTACTGAATCGAAATCATCAACCATTGCCAGTTTACGATAAGATTCGATTTTACGACATTTACATAGGTTATTCGGTTATTCGAGATAACCGAATGTCGAGTTGCCGTTTACTCGGACGATGCGCCGACAATTTGAATTCCATTCTGAGATATTAATTGGGGCTTGCTAATGGAAATACTCGGGAGTGGAGGAGATCATTACTGATAATGTTAATAATGATTTTATAATAAACATCTTAATTATACTACCTTCAGTATTTTTCATCGACCAAGGAAAAATCGAACATTAACTGATAAACAAGCTAAAGTAGGAAATAAAATTTAATTTCTCCATGTCTCTGGAAATGCCTATAATCCATTTATAAACTATACGTATGTCAGTTAATTTAAACTATAACTAACAATAATATTTACCAAACATACGAAAAAAAGAAGATACAATCTCCTTCATCAACTTCCATTCGTTTCCTTTGCCCCAAACAATCCAACCATCATTAATCCCCGAACATTTTACCCTTTCGATACATTCTACCAAAGAAACCCAACAATTCGATCGTTCCCAACCGATGTCCATTGGAATATTTCATAATCTAATCATCTTTCATAATTCCTACCCTGTCGATGCGTCATTCGATTTCCATTCATGGTGCGGTCCTCTACCATTGCCGCTTTAAAATACGGGCTCGAATTTAGTATAGGCAGGAATAATAACCTCCTCGTTGACGATGCATTACGAGATCGGCGATCGTTTATGAATATCTACGAGGATGTGGACGAGGCTGGCATACGAAACCATCGGCAGGTTGGTCAGCACAGAGGCAAAGAGAAAGATAGAGACAGAAAGAGAATGAAAGGGGGTGTGCAATGGCGCGGCACAAGAGGGGAGAAAAAATGAAAGAACACCGAAGATCTAATCGCACGGTGGTGACGTGAGTTACGTGGGTAACCGTTGTCGGCGAAAGACAAAAGTCCGTGCATAGTAGGCCTCATGCTCGGCTTCGGGAGCTCTCCGTTGCCGCACGAACAGTAACACCCGTGGCTACCATATCGCTGGCTCCATCATATTTATACACCTTGCACCTTGGCTTCCTTCGTACCTTTGGCGGGAACCGGCTCTGCGTTGCAGTTCCATTCACGCATTGCGTGGATTCCATATAGATTTGCGCCGTGAAATTCTATGGTGTATAGGGTGTATGAAAATTATTTGTCGCGACGTACCCAGACGTTGTTTAACCCTTAACCTCTTGCGCTATCAATTAATTAGCAGAAATGTGTGCCCATCCCACCCAAAGAAATTCCAAATGAACTCTTACTTGGAATAATTTCTGTTAAAGCTTCAAAATATATATATTAATATTTTATATATTGTATATATATAGAACAAAAATTTCATTTCATTTTTATATATGTAAAAGATTAACGATTGGTTTCCGTTATTATAATTTTTCAAAAATCTTCTTGTATTTTGTCCTATAACTTCAAGTGTTGATTTCTCTATATTGAGAATTCTCGAGAAATGCCATACTTTATTATTGTTTGGTTCATTTTTACACACCCAATCAGTTCCATCTTCTTCATCTAGCATTCTATATTTTTCTCGAATTGGAAAAACAATATTGCTAGACTCGCTACCAGCCTCCTCATCAGCTCTTATGATGGCTCGTCTTTTTTTGAAAGTAGTCGAATGATATTACTATCTTCACTCTCACTTTCCATTTTAGGAATCAGAATAAAGATAATGCTTACTAAAAATAGCAATAAAACTATTATTATACTGACTAGGTTTTAATTTAATATATCGCTATAAAACTAAATAAAAACTTCATACAATTTCATTGAAAAATGCAGTTCTGTGTAATTGCACTAATTTCACGATTGAATATCGCTGTTCTGCTCTTGTCCTAATGTAACAGTAAAAAGCTATTACCAATGTGAAAAGTAATAAAATGTGTTAAGCAAGGAGTACAGTAGCGCAGAAAATTCAGAAGACGTACGCTGTACGTCAGTCTCAGTATAGAAAAAAATTACCAATGACGTATATTGTACGTCGAAATAGCGCAAGAGGTTAAATTCGCGGAGTTGCATTTCTGCAACATACTAATTCTATAACAATAAAAAAAAAATCTGAACGGATTACGGTTTCTGAACGAACTTTGTCATAGACTTTAGTGTACTTTGTAAATTTTTGACGGGTGCAGTGGCACCAATTTTCAAATGTTTTAATTATTTGTCAGTTTTAGCGGATTTTCATCGGCGCGGAAAAAAGTCATATTGGAATAACTGAGTCTTTGTTATAATAGAGAAAATAACTGTTTTTCTAACTATCATAATAAATAGAACTATAATTAAGTACTAAAATATTTTTTTATTCTATTTACATGAGTCAATAATTCCCCATACATTTGCTTACCTAGGAACGCGCAGTGTTGCATAAATGCAACAAAGGATTTTCAGGTAATTTAGAAGCTGAATTCTTTCAAAAGAATTTTTTAAATATTTTTCCTATAATCTAAACTATATATGGATATTAAAAACATTTTTTCTGATTAAAAAGATAAAATCGCGAATTTAAGGGTTAACTCTTTGCTGTCCTATGTCGAGCAGTACTCGACAAAGATTTTCTCTTGATTTTATTTTCTGATAATTTAACCCTTTCAGTGCCGGACGACGATATATCGTCGTTAGGAACAGTGCTAATACTGGGCATCGAAGGGATAATATTCAGTTTCCAATAAGATATCAGAAATTTGAAGACAGATAATTATAAATACACAATTTATACTCTATATTCTGTGTTCTATATGAAACTATCGCCAAATGACAATTCTTTTTATTTGCAACTACATTTGTCACTAATGCAATCAATTTTTTCGGTCGGCACTAAAAGGGTTAATATCGACTTTCCAAATTCGTAATGATTTTGTAATATCACGTAAATGTCAGTCAATATCTATAGTTATTGATATCATTTAAAGAGGTGAATAACCTAAGATAGAAAATATTGCGAATTTACTTTTTTTAGACTACTAACAAAATTACCGAAATGATTCTCATCGCAAAGGGTTAAAAGTAGATCTATGGCTGCTAAATCTGGTAGGTTTAACCCTTTTAGTGTCCATCGAAAAAATTAGTGGAATTAATGACAAATGTAGCTGCAAATAAAAAGAATTGTTGTTTGCCGATAGTTTTATATAGAACACGCAATATGGAGCATAAATTGTGAATTTGCAATTATCTGTCATAAAATTACTGACATTGTATCGGAAACTGAATATTATCCCTTCGATGCCCTGTGTTAGCATTATTCTTAATGACGGTGTATCGTCGTCCGGCACTAAAAGGGTTAACTATATTAAATAAAAGCGTTGCAAAAAGATGAATCAAGTCGTGGGAAGTATAATCAGTTAAGTGATTTGTATATTATAACATATACGTAAAATATTTACTATGCTATTGTACTTTGGTATGAATTTGAGAAAAATTTTAAAAAATCTGGGTATCTGTCAATTTGACGGCTGCCGTAGATCTAGTGTTAACATCTTTGGGGCGGTGGATATTTGGATTAAAAGCCTGTCGTAGAATTGGAGAAAATTTTTGCAAATTGAGGTCGAAGTTTTTTATTGGATCATCGTAGGTAAAATTTTTGGAAGGGACAACATTTGTGACACATTTTTTTGTAATTAATGTTCAAATTGTAGCTTGATTGGCTTTTTGATTGGTGGCACAGTCTTCGCAGACATAGAGAAAAGAAAATGTGTTAATTATTCTTATCGGTCGGAGTGTCACGTCTGATATTTTAATAGTCTAATTGTAAGTATGGTGGTACCGCCTGCTAGGTCGTAACAAATATTTTGCATTAGCTCTATATCGAGAGATTATACAATAGTGACGTGAGAATTTGTTGGTATGTTAAGGTTACTTTGATTTTTTTGGAAATTGTTACTGACTTGACTCTTGATTAAGGGTGTTTTTCAACACTGACAATGTGGGTTTCATTGTGGATCATTGTTGGTGTAAAGTAACTTTGTCATGGTGTAGTTTGAATTTATATACTGTGTTTTTAGTCATTTCTATTAGGATGTAGAGTTCTTGACAAATTCTGAACCAGAATGTAAACAGTTTGTAGTTTAGCAAGGGATGAAGGACTTTTTTGAATTTCCAATTATATTTTCGAACACAAAGAGTACCAACGATTAACGCAGTATGTTTAAAAATAATTAATATCCCTTTTAATAATAAAAGGGATAGCAATGGAACAATTATTGAATGATGGAATTATTTACATATAGGAAAATAAGCTTAGGATAATGAAAGAGCATTAGGAATATTACGAAGTTTTTAAAGAAATTAAGAATCAGTCATTTTGACTGATCTGAGAAATCTAGAATTAAAATAGAAACGTGTGAGTTTCGGTAACTCAGCTTGGTCTTCGAAGAAAATTTAACTTACTCTTAATCGACTTAATTGATTAAATTTACCAAATTAACCTGTTAACCGGGGAATTAATTTTTGTTCAACTTGTTTCAAATTGGAATATTTTTTTTACAGTGAGAAATAATATTATTACATCTAAAGTACTACGTCAGGATTAAACGGATACGAACGACATAAAATGTAATGCGTTCAACATATTACGTTTAAAAATTTTAAGGAAGAAAAAATCGACAAGCTTACTGGAGTTTTCTTTCAGATATGACGGAATTATTCGTCACGCCCGGTTAACAGGTTAAAACTAATTCGAAGATTAGAACGAATTAATTGAAAACAACGATGTTCTAGTGTTATTTATGGAATAAGAGAAAACTTGGGACTTCCATTGGAATCATCTTCTTCCGCGTGACTTGTTAGATGTCCCCTCTCGACGACTTTAGATTCATTCCTCGTGTTTTGATACATCCCCGAAAAGGGTTAATTACGATTTATGATCAGGGGGCAGTCCCGGAGAAGTACGAAGTAATTACCGTTCTCGGTTTTTGGCGTTGCCGATTTTGAAGGGTAAGATAAATGAGGCAATTATGAAATCGACGAAATTTCACACCGCGACGAAAATTCATTAGGGAGGCTCGTGAGCATAAATACATTCGCCCCTTCACGCCCAGTCTGACGAAGGCAGGTGTCGGTTTGGTTCGAGGTCTTGGAATACGGGATGCTCGTGGATAGATTTAGAATTTCGAGAATCCCTTCGTCGGGAAAGTCTTTCTCGTTCGATTCGCCGGAATCTTCGGAATTCTTGGCAGCCATGGTTCCCGGCTTCTTTGACATCGGTTTCTAAAGTAAGAACAGAGCCAGCAAGGTATACTTAGATAACGAACCATTCAGAAACAATGAGGTGAAACTAAGGGTTTTTAATAGAACACGATTGTCACACGATAAGAAAGAATTCACTGGATTTTCAACTACTTGTCGAGAGGAGAAAAACTTTGTTACTCTTGTAAAAGAAGATACCTGTATGAAGTTAGGCTACAAATTAAATTCCGGGATACAGAAAATTAGGAAGTTCTTTTTTCTGAGTAATTACTATATTTTATAGCAGACGGAGGGTTAAATTTAATTAAACTTGAATAATCATTGAAAGGAATTATAAGAGAAAGTCTAATTTTGCAGGTCTTTCATTTTCATCAAAAACGCCCTCCTCTGGTAAGAGAATGAACGATGCTTTTTACGTTTTATCGGGGCTTCATGAGCGGTATCCTCGTAAATTCATCTTTTAAACCCTCAGCAACGTCTTCTCGCTGAGTCGGAGACTTCTTAGAGGCCGTCGGGACTCATTTATTATTCAGATTTATAGCCAGACTCGAACTGACTCCCACAGATCGGCAGGTCTTTGCGACTCTCGAGTGGCCGCGAGCCCTTGAAGAGAGCCTTGGAAATTCGACGTTTTGCATACGACACGATCTTCGCTCGATTCGAATGAAACCGGCGCATAACAAGCAACTTTCGGAACCTTATACCTTCCTTTTCAGAACGTTCGTATATACTCTCTTCCTATATGCAACATTTACGAAAATCTAACCCATAACATCCCCCATTTCCATCACACTCAACCCAACTTCTGATCGTCAACTACATAAATTTAATTTTTATCAAATATAAATATTCTTCTAACAATATCCAATCTCTCTAACAAACTCAAACATAATCTTTTCTAAAGTTAAACATCAAATTTTCAATTTTCTATAATTAATCACTTCGACTTTGATCCTAAATTTCCACCCTAAATTGACAAAAACTCATTTACACCCCCATCTCACCCAATTTCTCCATGGACCAATTACATCGTGGAAGTTATTTTGCAAACAGCACCGAATAAAAATAATTAAACGATTCTGAGGAACCGTGCGTTGACAGCAGTCTCGAATTCCTTCCTCGGCATTCACGTAAACGTCCCAGTGAAGGTGGTTTGGGCGCAGAAACAAAAGGAGTAGCAAGAAACGACAGAATGGAGGAAAGAGAGGAGTTAAGCGGCGAATGGATGGACAGACGGACACGCGGCAGACAGTATCGGATTGATCTCAGCGAGTGAACCCAATTACCCACCGAAGGACCAGATTTATTGTCTGGACGAGGCCCTGACTGAGGGTTCCTGATGCCCCGATGGTGGCAACCACTCTTTACGATGGCCCTGGTCCTCGGCAACAAGAGCGCAGATCCAGCGGCATGCTCGAAGGGTGTCGTGTCGCTTTACTCACCCAATTATCAGCGGCCTGACAACGACCTTAGTCTTGGTTGCTTCTGAAGAAGTCTTAGGTATGAGTCTTGGTCTCTCTGTACGATCCGATCGGATCTCAGGATCTTCCGGTGCCTTTCTCTTTCTCTTTCTATTCTTTGATCGTCTATCTCTATCTGTCTTCCTTTCTTTTCCTCTTTGCGAAAGGGAATCATAAACAATATATAATTGACATGATTTATCGACAGCCATATTTCCTATCTTCATGGTCACGCGAGTACGAACGGTGAGTGATAGACGACGATAGGGTATCTCGTCAGTTTCTCTCTCGCGGTCGAAACCGGTGAAGTCGAGATTTCCTATCGGATGATTCGCACGTTGTTCGGTTTGCCTTACTGATACCTTTTTTGGGAGCAAGTTTCTCACAATCTTGTTGGTTTGGGTCGAAGGATTTGATACTGTTCCTGGGATGTTATGAACATAGCTAACGAAATGTTTCTCCATTTGTTGTACTGATACCATTTTTATCAGCAAGTATTTCGTAGTTCATTGTTAGTTTAGTCAAGGATTTTGCTATTGTCACATCCTTGAGACATTGTGTACATCCTAATCCAGATGTTTCTTTTGTTTGTCGTACTGATACTATTTTTATCAACAAGTCTTTCGTAGTCCATTGTTGGTTTAGTCAAGGATTTTGCTATTGACACATCCTTGAGACCTTGTGTACATCCTAATCTAGATTTTGTTCTGTTTATCATGCTGATACCATTTTTATCAACAAGTATTTCGTAATTCAACGTTGGCTTAGTCAATGATTTTGCTATTGTCACATCCTTGGGACGTTGTGAACATCCTAATCCAGATGTTTCTTTTGTTTGTCGTGCTGATACCATTTTTATCAACAAGTATTTCGTAGTTCATTGTTAGTTTAGTCAAATATTTTGCTATTGTCACATCCTTGAGACATTGTGTACATCCTAATCCAGATATTTTTCCGTTTATCGTACTGATACTATTTTTTTCAGCAAGTATTTCGCAATCTAACGTTTGTTTGGTCAAAGATTTTGCTATTGTCACATCCTTGGGACGTTGTGAACATTATAATCCAGATATTACTGTGTTTGCTTTACTGATACCATATTTTACGACAAGTTTCTCATAAACCAAGGTTTGTTTGGCCAAAGAATTTGCTGCTGTAACGTTCGTGGGGCACTATGAACATTGCTAACAAGTGCTGCTCCGTTTGTGAAACTGATACTATTTTTATCACTAAGTATTTGATTATTCATTGTTAGTTTAGTCAAACATTTTACTATTGTCACATGAATATCCTAATCCAGATATTACGCTGTTTGCCTTACTGATACTATCTTTTACGACAAGTTTCTCATAATCTAGGGTTTGTTTGGTCGAAGAATTTGCTACTGTTACGTCTCTGGGGCATTATGAACATATCGCTTCATCGATTACTGAAACGAGGCGTGTCTAAGCGACGTGTAATGCATTTAGCTCAATATCGGTACGGCGAATCGGCGAAAAGTTGCTTTCCATGGTAGCCAGACGTTATAAATGGGATACACGTATCACGATAAATCGAATGCACTTGCGAAAGATTCAATAGGTTAGAAAGAGTTTCAGGGTAGCTCTTGATAGGCCGAAAGCCTGTAATTACGTGTAATTATTCTTACCAGCGAGACAGGTACTATTATAAGCTACCATTACGTCCTAATCCACGTCTCTTTGACCCAATCGCTTTATGTTTCAACGTGCAATCGATTTCTTCCGATACCAATCAAAAATTCAATTTACTTCAAATCAATGCGAAACTTTTCCATATCCGATTCCATTTCATTTCTCAACAACTCACATTAAGTACCCCATCTCTTTCATTTTAATTACTGAACCTACCATTCAACCCTTTATAGACAACAGACGTACATACATGGACCAAGAAAGGATCTAATTATAGTTAATCAATTCATTTAACTGTTAAAGTTTAATTACACCAGTAATAATTTATAATTTTCATACAATAACATCCAGACTTTCTAACGAAAAGATGCTTTTTCATTGCCAAATAAATTACTCCTCAATAGTCAAAAAAATTCTGCATCCACAAAGAGTTAACCCTTTGCGGTCCTATGTCGAGCAGTAGCATTTTTTATAGTCATATAAGCATACTATACTTACCAGAAGTTATTTGTTTTAAATTGAATCTCTGAACTTTGAAAATGACCGACACAATTTTAATTACGTAGCGCACGTTCTTCGCGCACAATAGAAATCTTTGGTTTGCCAGTAAACCGGTCACGATAGGTCGACGCCGAGCGGGGCATATACTTGAATGAGTGTATCGCACTAATGACGGTAAAAATCTAAACTTCATCTATTATAGGATTATAGAACTTACAACTGGCCTGATTTTACTTGATTTTATTTTCTGGCAATTTAACACTTTACCGACCGGTAGCAGATTAATCGGCTTTTCGGGCCCAACACTTTTGGACTTTTAACTTATTAATTGGTCGCTACGGCAATTAATAAATTATTATTTTTCGTTGCGGTTAACTGTGCCAAGGACTCAGTGAGGAAACTTTGCAATTTTCGAAGAGATATCAGTATCAGTGAAATATTTGCGTGCAAGTGACCGATTAGAAGTGGGTAGGATGTTAAAAAATACCGGTCGGTACAGTGTTAATATCAATTTTCCAATTCTATAATTATTTTGTAATATCATCTAAATGCCCCTCAATACCTGTAGTAATCAACATCATTAACCCCTTGCACTATTTCCACGAGTCTGACTCGTGATGAAAATTTTAGGCCAAACTTGAATATCACGAATCTGACTCGTGGTATTAATCTCGGGCAAAGTATTCATATCTCGAACTAGCTGAAAGTTCCCGTGCTTCGCCACGGTTTAATCGAAACTACAAAAAAAAACAACCTTAAAACTTCGAATTTTGAAAAATCCTTTCTTAGTGAGCACCTAAGACCCAAGGGGAAGGTATGTTCGAAATTTCGTTGCAATCCGTTCTGTGGTTTTTGAGATTTCGTGATGAGTGGATGAATGAGTCAGTCAGTCAGTCAGTGGTATTTGAGCTTTATATAACAGATAAGATCGTATGTCCCCGTGCAAGATTATTCAATTTAGACTTTGATTCAAATTCATTTGAGTTTCACAGAAGTTCCATTGCGCGAAGTAAATATTAGCGCGGTAATCTTTGTCAGTCGCAAGATATCGTATATTGGGCGTTCGGTTTAGGCATTGTTTCTTGCGAGTTTACCGATAGTGCAAGGGGTTAAAAAAAGTAAATAACCGATGATAGAAAATATTGCAACATTTATTTTATTTAGCTCACTACCAAAATTAACGGATTAATTCGGACCGCAAAGGGTGAAAGCAATCTTATCTACTTTCTTCATCAAACCCTACAATCCCTTCATCCATGCACAAAAACAGAGTCCACCTTCTTGCAAGCATTAAAGTCATCTCTCACGATACTCCTGTCAAAAGTTTCGGCTAGATCACGCGCCCAAAAGTTTTGTATAAGGACGACAAAAGGGGTGGCTGGTTGGAGAACGGCCGCAGGTGGCTGTCAGAGAGGGCAGACATACTTTAGTTGCGAAACGGAAAGTGGAAGGATTCGAAGGCTTTGCGACTCGCCGCCGCAATGCTGTCCCCGAAGCACCGCCACGATGCTAACTGACGCCTTAGAGGGCACTGATTGAAGTATTTATTGCCGGTACCCTCGCTGCCTCGCCTTTATGCCGGTGTAATGATCCACTTTTGCATACATTCCTATCTGTGTATCCTTCCTCGATGCAGTGGCAGTCAGGCATCGATGCTTATACACGGGGACCACGTTTCAACCTCGCTTCGAATTCTACGAGAACTTTTGTTGTCTTGCTGATTATGGTCACGTTTCGCTCCCCTGATTTCTCTCGTGGTGAACTTGTGTTGCAGACGGATGAGAAAGGATGTTAAGGTACGATGTTGATAAGTAAGAAGTTTTCTACTTTGTAGCTCTTTATTAAGTGTAATTAAATCCTTGGTGATTTAAGAGATATGTCAATTAGCGTGCGATCTTGGAAGAGAAAAGGAGGGTTGTGTAAGAACGTGGGGAGTTTTTACTTGGAGAAGTGAAATTCTTACTGTACAATTTTCAAGGAATTTTTGTATCATTAATTTAGTGAAAGTTAGGAGTTTGTTGTAGGGTTGAGTTGCAGGTTTGGAATTGTTTAATTAATCTCTTGCCCTACAATGATGAATGATACTTGTGATCAGATAAATGGGGTAGGAAATTTTCAAGTTTTTGAAAACCTATTAAATTGGAAGTGTTAATGAGACCTTACGCGATAATATTATTTCTCTACTATTAACACTTTATCGACCGGTATTTTTTTAACATCCTGCCCTCTTTTGAACGATCACTTGGCCACAATTACTTCCTTGATACAGATATCTATTTGAAAGTTACAAATTCTCGTCACAGAGTCCTTGACACAGGTAACCGCAATGATAAATAACAATTTATTAATTGTACTGGCAACCGATTAATAAGTTAAAAGTTCAAAGGCGTTGAACTCGACAAGCCTATTAATAGGCTTCCGGTCGATAAAGTGTTAATATTACGTTAAGTTGTACGGAATATCGAGTATCAGTGATCAATTTTTATTTTAACAATTAAATTCTGAGTTATAGCGGATAAATTCTGAGTTTCGCTCTAACACGATACGAAAATTGCGAAAACCTTTTATGAAGATGAGATTTTTATTTCAGATATTTAAAAACTAAATTATTTATTCCTTTGCACTCCGATGTCCAATCTGAGGAAACATCGTCAGTCTACCATATTTGTCGGTTGCCCCCTCTAAGGGGACCTTTGAAGATATTACTGATTACAGCGAATGAACTTATTTCACCGCAACCTTTTAAGAAATGTATATTTATTTGAACTTTTCTATTGAAATGGCAGAAGATAGTAAATAGTAAAGTGTCGCCAAGATGCTATTAAATAATGTCAGACATGGCTCCGAGTGCAAAGTGTTAAAATAATGATGTGAAGGTGTAATAAACTATAGTGCCTTTACATGAAAAAATATAAATAAATTATAATTTACTCATTTATAAAGCTATTCCAATCTCATAGCGAAAAGCATCGCGTACTTTACAGTTATCCACGGCGAGACTTGCTGTTTCAGAGATATCGAATTAAAGACAAATCTTTACTTTTATTAAATTTTCGGAACGTAACTCTTCCATTTGTACTGGCTCTGAGTCTTACATAACGCGGTTTCCTACAAGACAGTAATTTCTACAAACCTATCTACCGTGTTATAGGAGGGTTACTAGTATTTAGTCAACAATTTTATTACGGTCATTATCAGCAATACAAAATAGCAAGATTGCAAATAGGTCGCAAATGTCCATTTCGTGACAAAGAAGAATTGAATGAAGCATTAGATATCATGAAAGCAACACGTAATTCAAAGCCAGTTCCTCTCACAGCACCAATCCCCTACTAAAGTTGCAATTCTAAAATACCTCAGCCATTAGCCATTTATACTATCAGCAAGACAAATTTGTTAATTACAGAATATCCCATAAAGTGCACCGTCACTTCGCAAACGGCATTAAGAAAACATCAAAGGACATCCTGCCTTCATCATACCAGTCGCTCGATCACCCAGCACCCGCCGAGTATGAATCTGAATTACACGTCTGTCCATTCTATACCATGTATTACGTTGCCGTCCAAGTGACACGAGTGGCTCATTATTTCATAACCATTTGGCTCACCTTTCTCGTTACTTTAAAGGTATACACTGATATTGAAATCCTTGCGCGGAATATATCGCGACAAAAAATGGGCGCAGTAAATCAGTCGCGGTTACTGTGCGATGTTAAGGTGAAAGAGAGAAAGGGCGAGTCTTGTTCGCGTAGAACGCGGCAAGAAGCTGAAACTGAAACGTCGAAAGAACCTGGCAGTCCTATAATTATATTATTACCCGCTGCGTAGCTCATGACTCCGGAGCCAATTTGTCTTCGGCCACAACGAGTTCGTGTAATTTGTGATTTATCACTGTCCCTTCCCTTTCGTCTTTTCTTCTTGTGGCTCTCCGCGCGCCGCATGGACCGACTCGAAAGCGTATAATTTCTGCCACGTCGCGGATCCATGAAAAAAATCTGACCGAGAAGACGTCCAGCGCCGTTTCAAGACGAGCCGCATCGGGACGCCTCTATGGCCTGGCAGGAAGTTGCCAAAATGAATTACACGTGGAAACAGATAAATGATTCTACCTGGTGCAATCTTCGTTTTCGGCCTGCTACGATTTTACGTCGACGTACTTTCTTCTTGTTTTGTTGCTCCGACTTTTCAGACTTTACACTTTGCAATGAACTATATGTGATATAGTTCATTATTTATCTATAGTTTAATAGAGGATATTATTTTATTAGAAGTTTTATAACGGGCAAGATAGAACGTGTAGAAGTGATAGATAAATGATGAAGCAAAACTAACTAAAAGAAATATATTAACACTAGATTTACGGCAATTGTCAAATTTATGGGTTTCTATTTCTTTTTTAATATTTCTCAAATGTATAGAGAAGCAGTACAGTAACTATTTCACGTGTCTTATAGTTAGACTGCGGATGTTTATGCAAATTTCGAGTTTCAAAAATGCAGGTGAGACAGGAAAACCTATCTAGGGATTTATTGCACTTAATAAATATTACAACAAATACCATACTTTGGATATTTTAGATATATTTTCATATTATGTTCTTTTTGTATATTTTAGCCGTATTTAATTTGTCATTAATGCATAAAAATCCGCAGTCTACTTATAGTACACAAATTACTTAATACTAGAAATAACGAGCCAGTCAAAACGACTGGTACACAGTTTTTTCCAGAAATTCTCCAAGCCTATAGAAGAGTGATAGAATAAATATTCTACGCCTATCTAGGGAAACATAAATCACCGAATCGTTCACCCCTTCGACCTCTGGATTCCTTTTATTTCAAAGTACTTATTTAATATAATAAAATATAATCGATTTAACGCCGGTAGGTCTAGTGTTAATTAATTGCATTTTTTTCGCTTAACACTAGATTTACCAAGCCAGTCAAAATGACTGGTACACAATTTTTTCCAAAAATTCTACGGGTTTATGAGAGAGTCGTATAAATATTCTTCGTCCATCGTATAAAACATAAATTATCGAATCTATCAACTTTTCCTCGTCTTAATTATCCTTGCTTTAAAGTAGATATTTAAAATATTTAAATATAATAGATTTCACGCTGGAAAATCTAGTCTTAATCCATCTTCTTTCAAAGTACTTATTTAATACATTTAAATATACGAGGTTCAGCAGTCGTAAATCTAGTGTTAAAGAGCGTTGCAGATTTTCATTGCATAGACACTATATTTTTAATCCTCTCTCTCTCTATCTCTTACAGTTAATAATCCTCGCAGATTAAACTTTAAATATTTAGCTAGTGAAGAAGTGATTTTCTACATTATTCATTTTTATTATTGTTGTTATAACCGATGAAAAATACGAGTGACTCTTCGCACTATCGTTCACCAGTGACGTCATCGGTCCACCATTAAAGTACATTTTCAGGAAACGTTTTAACTCCGACGTTTTAATATTTCGCTTCGAGACTTAATACACTTTTAAACCTTCAATAATTAGCTTCTGTAATCCAAGCTATCATTAAACTTTCATAACGACACTCTTTAACATTTTCATAACCAAGATCGTATTAAAACCACAAAAACCGTTGTCATAATTACAAAAATCATCTGAAATTACTCTCTTCAAGATGATATTTAATAACGTGATTTTTGCCAAACACGTTGGAAGATTATAAGCACCGAACTATCGGCGTAATTCCAACAGAAATGTGTTTCAATCAAGCAGCCTCGCCTAATGGCCGCCGCGGCAACCGAAAATGAAGAACGAGTGGGCGCAACCAGAGCTAACATACGAGTTCTGGATGAAACGCATCCATCGAGAATCGCCTCGTTGCCCGTGGCTGATAAATCGTCCCACTTACTTCGTATTCTCTACAATGCGGTAATTAAAATCAGCCGATTATAAGTGCATTTGGCCCGCATAATAACGGGTTACCCCGAATTCCTGCAAATAGGTATGTCTCAATTAGTGCACATCCCCCACTCTCTCTCTCTCTTTAACTTCGACGTGAACCAGGAGAGTTTAATTGGTGTAGTTTTAACGGAATGCGAGAGAACCCCAACCAAACAGTGGCTTTCAGGGAAGAGAAAAGAGTAATTACCTTGGAATTAGAGCAAGCAATTGCTGTGCGCGAATTACACGCGAAAGAAACGCAGGAGGGAAGAATGTCATGACGTTCTGTACCTTGGACTTCTCCACGTTCCATGGTAGGACCGTGTCTTTCGAGAGAAAACGTTAAAAATGGCGGGAATTGACTTCGCCGGAAAAGTGAAGTTCACCGGGCAGAAATACACCGTTGACGTAGCATTCTGAGAGAGGATCTTGCTTCCGTGAATACAGATGGTAGGCGAAAGACTCGTTGCGGCAGCTGTTGTCCCTAGGGCTGAAATTAAATCAATTACAACTACGTGCATTTATGTTTTTCTTCTTACAAACGTCTTCAGCGATGAAGGTACTTGGATTAAGTCCGATGATTTTAATTGCTTCAGTTTGGACTCTAGAGGAATGGTTTCCTTTTTTGACTTTTGTAATTTTCTTTTTCTCTGAATCCTGAGTGTATTATGTAGATTGAGTGATAGGTTTTATTTATATCGTTTTTTTGATCATTGTTTCTTTTAACACTAGAACTAGTAAGCAAGACAAAATGACTGGTACCAAATAGTTTCCAAAAGTTCTCCAAGTTTGTAGAGAAGTCATCGTGCAGATATTCTACATTGAACTTATAAAACACAGATTACGGATCGATCATTTTTTCCACCAAATGAATTATTTTTTTCTAAAGTATTTATTTATCTCTTCGAGATACAGTGGGATTAAATGTGTTCCACCTATTTTGAACCTAAAGATGCGTGGTCTGTCCCACTTCGAAAATTGATATTGTTTGATAACTTTGTTAATAAAAGTAAAGCAACTTTGTTCCATTAAAAAAAAGAAATGTCTGTGCAAATTGGGTTATTTTATTTTCTGACCTCCGGTGTCTCAAAGAGTTAATACAATGGAAATATAGTTGATTTAACACTGGTAATTTCAGTGTTAATTGATAGCCATCTATATTCTCTGTTATGGTTAAATTATGGTGGTAGAAATTACAGAAACTTGGTACCTAGATAGGTACTTTATAGTACAGAAAATAATTAACTTCTGATAAAGAAGAAATGAATAAAAAAATCTAGACTAGAGAAAACGTCAAATGAATTAAATAAATTATTTTGGAAACGTGTATGAAACTTATTATATGATTTGATTTAATTAGTACTGCAAGAATGGCAAATTTTTGTCTCATTAGGGACTAATTGCAGTTTTTCCATCATGGACAGTTGGACGAATCGACGTTCCAATTGGAATTCAATGATCGAAGATTTCAATGTCCTCTTGAAAAAAACCTACCGATCGAAAGAATTACTTTGAACTTAATTATCCTATACGAAGGAGGCCTAAGAGTTAATACGATTTTAACACAATTAAGCCGGTCATTCGTACGAAGACAGATGAAAGTAAATATCCAAGCCGATAGCGATCTGGGAGATATAAATCGACTGTGACGATTCGATTGCCAGAGCAGAGAGTCTCCGCTCGGGTTCCCAGCAGATTAAATTAACTTGGAGGAGGCGAACGGTAGAAAGGATACGTAAATCGTAAGATTCCTAGATGCCAAGATAACTTTACATCTGCCGGTTGATTGCGATAATTGGACCGCGGTAAGAGATTGATCGAAAATTGTATTCAACTTCAATGGATGTATCATTACCTAATTGAGCGGTGGGTACACGAGCTTAAAGTCTTATTACGCGAATTAATTAACTTAGGATCGATGCAGCAGAATGTCACTCTGTTCCACTTTATCGCGTACATTCCAAACAATCGTGTCGTAAAAACGGTACTGCATTTCACAAACGTTTTAATTCCCATTTACCTTCGAGAATCAATTAACTTCATATCAAACCTTCGAGATATTAAATTAAAGAGGATGAGACAGAACGAGGGCGTGTTTTCTTCTCATTATCCCCCCGACATAAGATTCCATGCTACTCATAGAGTTAAAGGGTGGCAAAGATTACACCTTTCCTATCCGCCGCACAGTGGTCGATTTCGCCGAAATCCTGGCCAAAACTATAAGGAGTTTTTCAATTTAGCTGAAAATTGGTATATTAGTATTATTTTGGTCGCTGATTAAGAATCCGAACTCAGAATTTCCAAAAACAAAATGGCGGCTCTAATATGGCGGGTGCGAATATCGAAAAATTGTCGGATCGGCACGAAAATCAGTAGTCTTATGTTTTTCCGGTCGCTGATTAAGAATCCAAACTCAGAATTTTCAAAAACAAAATGGCGGCTTTAATATGGTGGGTGCGAGTATCGAAAAATTGTCGGATCGGCACGAAAATCAGTAGTCTTATGTTTTTCTGGTCGCTGATTAAGAATTCGAACTCAGAATTTCCAAAAACAAAATGGCAGCTCAAATATGGCGGGTGCGAGTATCGAAAAATTGTCGGATCGGCTCGAAAATTAGTAGTCTTATGATAGCCCGGCCCTATGTCATAAATGCTCTTCCCCAAGCATGGCGCGCGCGACAAACAAATAACAATAACTCGAAGAATCGCAAAAAGTCGCAAGAAAACTCAACGAGGTCTTCTTCGGGAAGCTTCAAAGTTTAATTTAAAAAAAAATATATTATGTTATTCCACGGACTTCTGCAGTTTTAATGATATTTATTGCAGCAGTCCCTGTATCCTAATACAAGCATGTCATTGCTGTTCCATCTCAGAATTTCCCTTTGCTTAATAAAAATTTCGGTCGAAGGAGAAAGATGAAACATTGTAAGGAACAAATATTTCCGTCATACCTGCAACTAGCCAGATTTTCATTAGAATCGTCAAAGATCTTTCGGTTTATGACGGTAAGCGGTCGAGGTAGCCGCGGCTATCTATTGTTGCCTCGAAACAATAGGCCACCAGCTTGTTTAAACTCATTCCGATTTTTAACCCCATGAAATAAACATATTATTTCGTTAATTGCCAGGTTGATCTTAGAGAAGGATTAGCAGTATTCATTAGGTAAAGCACGATAGCCCGGCTCTATGTCATAAATGCACTTCCCCGAACATGGCGCGCGCGACAAACAAATAACAATAACTCGTGGAGTAGCAAAAAGTAGCAAAAAAGGGCTACGGGGCCTCCTTTGGGAAACTTCAAAGATTAATTTAAAAAAAAAATGATGAGTTATTTCTATTCTTTGCGAAGTTATAACGATATTTATTGAAACAGTCACTGTATCTTGAAACCAACATATTTCTGCTTCTCCACCTCCGAATTTCCCTTTTTTTAATAAAAATCTCGGTGAAAGGAGAGAAACGGAATATTATAAGAAACAAATATCATCTCCATACCTGCTACCAGCCACGTAAAAGTCGAATCCTCAAAGATATTCCAGTTTATGACGGCAAGCGGTCGGGGTACCCTCGACTAGCTATTGTTACCACAAAACAAAAGACCACCAGTCTGTTTAAACTTATTTCGATTTTTAAGCCCATGAAACATATACATTATTTCGTTAATTGCCAGGGTGAACTTAGTGCAGGATTAACAGTATCCATAGAGAAAAGCATGATATCTTGGCCCTAGGTCGTAAACGCTCTTCCTACAGTATGGCGCGCGCGACAAACAAATAACAATAACTCGTGGAGTAGCAAAAAGTAGCAAAAAACATCAACGAGGCTTCCTTCCGGAAGCTTTAAACTTTAATTTAAAAAAAAAAACACGGAGGTATTTTGGGTTCCTCACAACTATTTCCCTACCTGAAGGAAAGAAATGTATAGGTTTTATATTTTGTACTGTTACAGTTGTAAAAAATTAAATAAAAAAATAAAACCAAGATATTTATAAGTTAAAAGTATGATAAATAGTTACCAATACTGAAAATGAGGATTGTACTTTGATATCACATTGAAAATGTACTCTCAATTCCGACGTAAAAACGTTACGTTATCTAAGTGTCAACTTTGACGTTGAATATCTCTAACAATAATGGGCAATAAAAATTTTTATTGCTGAGAAAAGATGCTCTGATATGTTATGAATCAACCGCAATTGCTAGATTTTGAATATCGTTAAAAAAATTTTTTGACTTTTGGCCAGGATTTCGGCCAAATCGACCACTGTGCGCCGAGACGAATTATCAATTTCGACGGACGCACGAGCCTTGCTAAATTAAATTTTCACGTGACGACGATCCCAGAGGGCCATTAAAAGCGAATTTGCTCGGAATTGGCGCCTGGTGAAAAGCACCTGACGAAACCGTAATGGCGTGTGCCGGGCTTCTTTCGTCGTGGGGAAAAAGGAAGGTAGAGAAAACTGACGAAGTTTGACGAAAAAGTGGGCCAGAAGCGAGAACCCAACACCAACCTCGAATGAGATTTGCATTTTTATGCGGTCGTGCTGACATTCTTCGTCATTGGACAGAATTACCCCCTGTTCTATGACTGCGGTGATGCTAGGGCTTGATATCGGTGTTTTTGATTACTGTAGGAAGAACTAGGATGGTTATTTTATATTCATTAGGCAATTTTGGATGCAGGTAAGGAGATGGACATGATGCGAAAAGAAGGCTGATTAGTTGCCATAGATGTAATTATTGTCCACCTTTTCGCATGCATTTGGGGTGTTGAAAATAATATGTAATTATCCTTTGAGGGTTTTATGTATATTTATGTTTGCAAGTGGTGAAATTCATATTCATGTTTGTTAAAGTATTGGAATTAATAAGCTGACAATTTTGTAAAAAGGGAAAAGATATCGATATATTTAACAATTTAAAGGAGACAATTACAATATATTGTTATTGATCGTTACATACACGAGTCGAAAATTTCAGCCTAAATTACCAAATAATTTAAGATATTTAGGCTGAATATGGAAAAATATGTTCTATATAAAACAATGCAAATTTAAATTCCACAATCGCCCTAAACTTGTTACTTTTTGCCAGTTTTGCCTAGTTTAGGATCAATTTAGGCTTCATACAGCCCAAAATAATCCTCAGCATTCTTATTTAGAAAATTAATCTAAACTATAAACTATAAAATAAATCTAATTATATGGAATGTAATGATAATTTAATTCCCACTTGCTCCTGAAAGCCCTACCTTTAGAATATGAGTCGACAGACTTGGAACTTCTGAAATATTTTTAGGGGATGTCAGATTAAATTGATCAGTCCATATAACTCCTAAATATCATATTTACAGGACTTTGAGGCGTGCAGACACACTAGTTGAGGATTTTGAGGTTCAAAATGGTATACATAATTAAGCGGCAAATGAGAAATCAAAAGAATCGAGGATTTGAAGTTTCTTTTTAGACTGGACTTTTCGACCCGGATATGTACTGCTGTGAAATAAAAACCGTGAAAGGAGAGAAATGAAAAATATATGGGTGAAAAGAATTAGAGTTTCATATATTATATTTGTGAATAAACTTTCGTGAACTATCGGCGAATGTTTCGCCAGGATAGTCACAAATTAAAAAGGCGAGGAATTACGGCACAAGTGGAATCCACGACGAATCCAGTATCCAATTATCCGGCGATGTGCATCGAAGTTATTTGCATTTATCGATATTGAATAAAAATATGGAAAATATTGCATGCTTTATTAATAAGCATACCGCGATACCATATGGCGATGTTGCAAGCTAAAGGCAACTTTTCGAATAAAAAGGAACCAGTTGTACCTGTCGTTACCTACCTTTTATGCGTAAACTTTTGTAATGTAAATTATGTTCGAGAGGATTCGATACACGTCGAGATTCCTCGACAAAATATCACAGTTACGAAGATTCCTGAATCCGGTTGAAGTTGTACGCCTTCTGCATGTTGTTAAAACTAGCGATAGCTGCTCGGTATTACCTCTTTACAGTTTTTAAACTAACTTTACACTTTAATTTACTTCAAGATCTTCGGATAATTATACAAATTTAAGTATCAATTTGAGAGAATATCAAGATTTCTATGTACTTAATAAAACTTTAAATAATTTTTCTTACACATTTCAAGATTAATCATACTGTCATAAGACTCTTCAATATAACTTGAATATTCTTACGAATAAAGTGTCAAGTAAAATTAATTTTACTTAATTGCCAGGCATATTAATTGCCATAAATACCAAAACGAGAGATTCTGCGGTTTCACCTTCGCGGATTTGCTCGTATTATTCGCTTCCCCCTTTATCCTGAATATACACTGGCAATTATTTTTCACTAAAAATATTAACATGACAGTCTAAAGATTATATTAATATTTTTTTTTTTTTCATAGTAATGTTTTGTTTTTTTTTACCCGAATTAACTCGGGATAATACTTTTTATATAGATATTTTTGTTCTAATGCTTTAACCCTTTGCACTTCTATGTCGAGCTACACTCGACACAGCTTTCTGTGACACTTAATGTTTATACTAATTATCGACTTTTCGAAATCAACAATAATTTTGCATTTTAACAGGGATACACCGCAGTATCTACAATTTTTCCTAGTATTAAGTAAAAACGATTAATCAACGGTAGACAATTTTCCGAGATTATATTTGCTTATCTGACAAAAAGTTAATAAAATAATTCGGAGCGCAAAGGGTTAAGACTGTAAGAATATTCTAGTAAGTTTCTGCAAATTAATTCATAAGGGAACCGGTTAATTCACAGATCCAAATAACAGTTACATACTTGTCTACTTAAGTAATTAACTTTTTACTAATCTACATTTCAATTTCAATTATTTTTTCGGTGCCGACCTTAAAATTATCAAAATGTCATCAAAAATTGCAAATTCTGTTGGACAACCTTTTTTACAAGAATTCCAGTGAAGAAATCTAAGATACAACCCCTTTAAATCTTCACCTCCCCATCGTACAAATTCAAGGCAAGTTTTTCATTCGAAATTGCGTGTCCTCTTGTGCCCATCGCTAAATGCACACCATAATCGTACGCGATTCGGGTGGTGTTTCCTGCAAGATCTCGTCGTTAGGAGAGTATCCTGCGAGAAAGGCCAAAGAAGGAGTCGGAGGATCCGTGTGTGAGAAGGATTGCCGGAGATCCTGGCTCCAGAATGACCTGTGACCTACACGGTAACTCACCGCCCACGTTGCACCTGCTTCGCCGGTATCGCGCTGCTTTATTGGTTTATCTCGACTGGCCGAGGGGTTTATGAACTCCCAGGGTGAGATTTTACGTGAACCTCGGCCTCCGTGTACCACCGTCTGAGAACTGGTTATGTAGGTCCTCATTTTTTTTATTAGTTGCAGACATTTTTTCTTCGTTTATTACGAACTTTCTTGTAACTCCTCACCGTGCAGGGTTCATCGACATGAGATGTTTGGTTGATTTTACTGTTTTTATTTATATTATGGAGCTAGAATAAAGTAATGTTGAGTAGTCACTTAACAAAAGTTTTTAAAGTAATGTAGAGTAATGAGGAATTATATGGTGATTTGGGGGTGTGAATTAAACCCTTGTCATACAGTAAGGAATGAGTGTTATTACTAGACTGCGGATGTTTATGCAAATTTCGAGTTTCACAAATGCAGGTGAGACAGGAAAACCTATCTAGGGATTTATTGCACTCAATAAATATGACAACAAATACCATACTTTGAATATTTTATATATATTTTTATATTATGTCCTTTTTGTATATTTTAGCCGTATCTAATTTGTCATAAATGCATAAAAATCCGCAGTCTGGTTATTACATAGTGAATGCAAATTTATTACAAATTTATTGAAATTCAAAAATTAGAATTTAAAAAATTGGGCTGCTTTTAAAAATTGCCAAGTTGCAAAATTTAGGGGTGTGTGGTACAATAGAACCGTTCTTCTGGTGTTAGGTTTACTTTAAAGTGTGTGATAGATAAGGTGCTGATAATTTTTTACTTTTAGCAAGTTTAGTGGTTATTATGGTATCCACTGGAACAAAAGTATTCGGGGAGCAGGGGGTTAATTTGAGACTAGACTGATGAAGAAGAGTAACGCCTATGACGAAGAAAGAGTCAACGCTAGATGTAGCAAGGTACTTAAAATTCTGTGTTTTTAATTGATTGTAAATGTTCCTGTTTCTAACAATTCTTTTTCAATTTCTGCGATTACCCTGCAGACTACAAGATATTAAATTCAACACTTTTTTTGCATTCTTCGTTGCTTTTCTTCCAACGTCCTTATTTGATATTGTTTAACATAATCAATTACTCGTCAGTAGATATAGTGTTAAAAACTTGGATTCTCAATTGAACCTATTTTAAATTATTGTCAGCTATGGGAAATTTTTTATTATGTGATCATGGGAAAATATTCCATATGCTAGTTAACTCAGAATTAACATACAAGTGCAGGTTCCAGGCAAAGTACTCATGAGAGTTGAAGCCAAAAAAGCAAAAAGGGGGTTAAATAACGAAAATTGAGTGTGAAATAAATCTCTGAAAATTTTGAGTTTGAATATGGACTAAATTTACAGCCCGTTGTTTGATTATCTTATCTGTTGCTTCCCAAAATTTATTGCTCCATCGAGAGTTATTATTAGCCGTAAATTTCTACTTTAATCTGGAGATAGTGCGACGAGCGTGGATTGCCGCACACGAAGCAGCTTTTAAATTACTATGGTCGTTAGTAATTAGCCGTACGATTTGTTGCCAGGTTCCTCGTGAAATGGTCTTTCGGTAAATTTTTCAGATAAAGCGGAATGTGGACGGCGAATTTTTATCAATATCGTCGGAATTAATTACCGCGGAGCGCCGAGGGAAAAAAGTCGATTCAACATCCCCGTAACGTTCGAAGAAATATAGCTCGACGTTGTTTGCCAATATGTGGAAAATTTGGCTTTGTAAAATTCAATTTGCCTAAAATAATAATCTTACAGCATTAATAATTGTCACAGATTATTTACAGTAATTATATAATAAAAAAATTCCAATTGAATCAGCTGAGAAAGTGACTTTTTTGGGGAAAGTCAATAGAACGAATAACATAATTCCATTTTCACACAGTTATCTTTATTGCTGTAAATTTCGATCTCTTAAAATCGTGATGGAATGCGACAGGTAATTGAATCGAAAGAAATCCCACACGCGTTTGCGCCATGGTGATCGCCATAATAATCTCAAGAGACGATCATGATCCACTTAAGAAGTTGCCTTCGACTGCGACAAGAAATATTTACCAACTATTATCATTACCTCTTTGCCATTCCATGAGGAAAGATGGATTAAAATGAATTTCTTTTTTGAGATAACGTGAGTGAAATCATTGATCTTACAATTAGTCAGATAGCTATCTCTGAACCGTATAAACTGTTCTTGGATTTTTTCATGATATCAAATGCAAGTATAGAAGCAAGTACAAACTGAAGCAGAATTCAGATATGCAATTCGTTTGTAGGTTTTTTTGTGACAAACATTTTTATATTTAATAAGTTGTATAATCTTGAAATAGAAAGGCAGCTGAACAATATTGCTTATTTATATGATGCGATTTTTACAACTGTAAGTACTTGTTTCTGTAATGTTGCATTCTTTTCATAAAATACCTCGTAAACAATAAATATACTTGTAAATCAAGCTACATATCGTAATCCTAGCTTGGATGAAAAAGGTGCGTTGAGATATTCTACATTCTCAGTCGGAAACAAAACTTGTGTTGGAACTTTTCATTATGTTTTCCTCAAGAAAAATGTCTGCTCTGTCGCCTGCTACTGTTATAATTCCTCTGGGACGTGTGGTTTTTAAGGTCCAAAGGAAAACATCCACAAATGGGGCCATTTTGGGTACCATTTCCTATTTGTGCACTACTTAACACTAGAACTATTGCCTATTAATTCAGTATATTCAAAGATACTAGATAAATATTTGACAAAAACGGGAATGAAATACGCAAAAAACTAAATTGATTTAATATCTTACGTTTTGCAAGGGAGATATACAAAATTAAATATGGTGCAGCCCTTCAATTTTTAGCAAGGTATTTAAAATTTTGGTACAAGTCATTTTGAACCGCTCGGTGGATCTAGTGTTGAACATGTTTAAACGTTTATAACAGAAGAAATTCTAATAGTGCGAGAAGATAGAAAAGACATCTTCCTATTATAGTTTGTTTTACAAATGTACATTTATTTTATTATATAAATGTTGAAATATTATTTTATTATATGTAGTTTATTTTACAAATTTATTTTAAGTTTATCAGTTACTTCTGAACAATAACGCAACATTAAATAAAGTATCGTATTTGTAACATTTGGTTATATAAATAAATAATATCGTGCAATTCCTTTTAAAATTTTAAAATTACCTGTGAGGAAGGAGAGAAATTAGTTCCACGTCACTGGGCACGAAGTACGACGACCGCGGTTTGTTGTCAAAATATACTCAGCGTCCGTAACCTACAGGTATCTTTTCCGCGAATCTTAACAATAAGCCATTTCGGAGCTCACCTCGCTATCAGTTTGCCCTCAGCAGCCGACGAGTGATCACTGCTCCGTGATCGGGTTTAACTATTATCTACTATTAGTGCGTGTCTAATATTTTCGAAGATTTGGATCATCAAATACTTCTCTTTTTACGGGCTACTTGGTGGTTCATCCTCACAGTGATATCAACCCTTAGTTAGCAGCCGTAGGTCTGCACTCAGCGACCAAAGCACTTTCACTGCTGCTACTCTTATTGTTAGCCACCGAAGCAAGAATCAACACATTTCTAAGGTGTATATAATTTTTACTAATTTTTACTAAGCTTATTTACTAATTTTTACGATTAAACATTTTGTTCTTAATGAAACACGACCGCAAAGGGTAAAATATATATAATGTAATGCGAGGTGCCCAATTCTTCAGCATCCGTATGTATACAGTTTGCTTTACAAATAGATTTTATGTTTATGAGTTACTTTTTGATAATAATGTTACGAGTGTTACCTTTAATTTATTTTTTAATACGTTGAACGTCATCGATATATCGCTAGCTTCGTCATTTCTACTGAAGTGAAATTTTGCCTATTAAAATCGCATTTTCATAAAGCAGAAACTCTAAAGATACTGATAGATAGATATTCAGCAGCCCTTCATCTTTCTAACGCTGATATCTAAGTATTTAATATATTAGAAAATTCAAAAATATTACTATTTAAACGATAGATGAAATTTCATTAAATTCAGTAGCTAAGGTCACCGATCATCCCCACGGTAGTCAACATGTTAGATGACACTTTTTATTAGAATTGAAAAGATTATATTATTAAGAATCCATGATGTTACGTAAGTTTCGGGCTAAAACAGTAACATTATTTATTGTTAAGCCGTAGTTTCAGTCTATCGAGGTCATAATATATTTGTCACACGGGAGAGATTTCTCAGCTATTGCAAGGGTTTTGCAGCTCGATATCACTATTTCGAAATCTAGGTTTCACTACTAAAATAGTATCTCCACACAAATAATACAATTGTAAGTTTAAAAATCATATAAAACACCACAGTAAAATATAATACTGTAACGGCGCTTCATAATTAAATAATCAGAAATTATAAAATAACGTCCCTAATTTAATGAATCCAAACTTCTTGCACAAAGACAACTCTATATACAATATCAAATCAATATCTAAACATTTGCAATTCGTTGTTAACATTCTCGTAATCGATATGAAATATAGGGGAGACAATTTCGTTACGATAATTCGTAACAATACCAATATTACTTATCGTATACTTTCACACTTGCCCTACAATAACAAACGATATCCACGATACGGTAAATGAGTAGAAAACTTTTCTGCAGAATCTATTAAATTACGATAAAAAAAAAGCACGAACAAAGACACGACAGCATTATTGCTATTATTCTGTGATACCAACTAATATTACTATTCCTATTAATACTAATGTTACATTAAATTGTACGATATATCATGAATCACTGATCAATTTTTATCTCATCAATGTAATTTCGAATTATTGGAAAGTAAAAAAGTAATCGTACGTCAAAGGGTTAATATTCTACAACTGAAGCTCCCTATTCTTCCGGCAGCATTTATTCTAACGAAACAATCATCTCAATGAGATTTTAATAAGTGACATTAATATTATCGGGAACAACATTTAAGCCCAACACGCGACCAAGTTTCCATGACATTTGCGAAAAGTACACAAGACCACACAGAAAACCATCTTCAGTCCAGGCTTTGCACGTGATACAGGGTAATACGTAACATTGGATCGGCCAGACTCACGGCATAATTCGCGGCTTCCGGGCGAATGGTGGACTGCTCTGAGTAAGGCATTATCGAATTTCAGATTCGATTCAGCCGGCCCTCTGCCCGTGTACGATCGTGTATAAATATTTAACGTGGCGATCATTTCATTTTACCTTAAAATACGGCCCATAATTTTTTCTCCGGCTGCTACGTTCGCGTGTAGCCACTCTTCCATCCTTGAGTCGTTCTCCATGTATCGTAAAAGAGAATATTTTAAAAAAGTTTCCCCTATAGAAATTAACCATGCGTTTTCACGCTCCCTCGGGGTTACCTGGTGAATTTTCAATTTGATAATAATAACGTAAGAATGAAAGACTCGAATTATAATTTCTACCTTCGTCACGATATTCCTTTCGATATTAATCGTATATAAGTCTTTCAAGTACATCGAGAAATTATAAATTCCTTTCACAGCCTATGGTCTTCGGTGTCAACGAGATCGAAAGAAAAATAGTTTAATAGCCGTCGGCATGTCTGGCTCAAAAGAGAGATTTAAATTGGCCAATAAATTCGAATTATAATTAACGTCGTAAACTTAATGAAGACAGTGTTGTAATTGATGCCTCGGAATTAAGGCACGCCGATTAAGGGCACGGGTTTGACCATGTTACGAAGGTGGCATAGCAAAGAGCTCAACGTTGGATTGACCCGTCAAACGGGGTGATCCTCTTCCGCAGCCGGCACGTCGGCATTTTTGCAGACGTCTCTGACCCGCGGCAAGTTTCGTTATCTACGATCGACCAAAAAATCGGATCGAGCCACCATCATTTCCCGTTACCACGTTTTTGGTCTCGCCGGTTCGCGCGCATTACTATCATTATCGTTGGATCTTTTTATTGGATAGTATCTACACGTCGCGCGAACGGCGTGCAATCACCTGTTGCAGTGAAAGATAATAACACCCCTCCGTTTCCACCCTGTTGCCACCCCGTTCGACGCGACCAACCCCAATATCGAGAGGTCCCGGACAAAGGGAACCTTACGTTTATTTCATCCTACTGGATTTAATTAACGAGCATGAATAATGAAGAAAAGGAGAAACAAGTACCGACGGACTCCGAACGATATTGTAAGCTTCATTAAACACATATTTATATTCTGCAACGTTAATTATAGCAACGATTATAAACGACCGGGAGTTTCATCCGCTCAAATGCAAGATGCTCGGAGATTACAGGCTGCACGGTCGTTGTCCAAGAAAAACGTAAGATAAAAAAGGAACGGACAGCATGGCAAATAAACCGATGGGAATTGGCATTTTAATAAACGTTACTTTTATCAAATCTTTATCGATGAAACGAAACGTGCTTCTACGTCGACTGGAAATGAGATGTTTTCCAGTATAATCGAATCAAATTCACGTGTACGCCTCTGTAAGGTATATTACGTACTCGTGTACGTGTACATGGGGAACAGCGATCGGTAATTGAAACAAGCAATTTTTTGACGATGCCCACCACTTCATTAAGTTCCTCGCGGGACTGAAGATTATCGATTTCGTTCGGTACCGATATCATGCCACGAGATCGTGATCTCTATCGGTGCGCGATCGCGTATGCCAAGAGTGGAATCGACCTCCCAACGGGTCTCCCCTTATGCCATGCCGTGTAAGATGGGGTAAAACGATCCGAACATAATGAAATAACCATAAACATCATGGAACCATTATCGAACAATCTACTTCGATGGCGAAATTCTGGTCTTTTCTTGTAGATTGATAATATTTTTTGTGCGTTTGAATGCAAGTTTATTTTGTAGTATTTTATAACAATATGTAAAGAATATTCAAAGATTACTGAAGGAATGAAGTTTTGCTAATTTCGTTAGGTTCATTGTTTTTTTTTTTGTATTAAAATCACATCTTCGCAAGGTAGAAACCTTATGTACAAAAATTAGTATATAATCTGCACGACTTTAACATTTTAACACCTTAGCCTACAATAATAATTCGTGGAGAGGTAAATGGAATAGAAAATTTTGAAATTTTGTAAACCTTATAAAATTTAAAATATTAATGGGACACGAAGCGACACAATTATTTCTAAAATATTAATATTACGCTAAATGATAAGATATATCACGAATCACTGATTAATTTTTATTTTAGCAATTTAATGCTGAATTATTGCAGACGCATTTACAAACGAAGTCGTAGGGCAGGGATTAATGTCGAAATTGAAATATAGAATGTATTAGAAAATTCGTAAATATTATAATTTAAAAGTGTAATATGAAATGTTATCGATTTTAATAGGCCCGGTTACCAAGTAACACCCATAGTGTTCTACGTATCACTATTTTTAACTCGTATGAGTTTATTTGTAAAACTTTCGATTAGGTTGCTCAAAGTGAAAAATGCAGTTGAATTTCAATACAAGTGCAATTACAGTTTGCCAATTCAGTAGCAAGGAAATTATCGCTTCCGTGAGGACCAAAACAACTCTTTCATCCAGTGGCGATGGGTAGGTAGCCTTATAATTGTTTATCCGGTCATTTTAAAATATGAGAGTAATTTCGAATGTCGTTAAGGACCATTAAGCGAAATAAGTGTGGCGACTGAACCGATATACATTCTTCCATCTTACGAGTGGTGGCGAGCAGTAAATCTACGTTTATGACCAGCGGATTGGAATCGCGAATTCACTCATTCGTATGTCCAAATGGGCTGTTTATATTTTGCAAACACCTTCTCGAGTTTACAGAGGGTTTTTTTTAGGAGGAATTTATGAAAGGATCGGGTTTCTTGGCGATGCGGGTAATTACGTAATTAGCAAGCACATATTCTACTAGTATATCAATGAAATTATTCATTCCGGAATGTAAATTGCACAGAAAATATTATTCACTAATATTCTGCACATTATTCCGGTATTAAGTTTCAGGTATCGAGTGCAAACTTGTATTTCCAAGTGTAAATTTAGTACTTGTTACTGAACGTAAGATGAGATAGGAATAACTTGAACAGCATAAACTTTTTAATATTTTGCAATTAAAATTAAAAAAAAAACATGCTTTATAATATTTCTGCATAATTATTATTTATTTTAAATAATTGTTAATTGTGGAATATCAAGAGGAAAAGTCGCAAAATCTATTATATTTTAATATATTAAATAAACACTTTAGAAAATGAGGAATCGAGAGGTGGAGGAGATGATTAACCCTTTGCGGACGGAGACTATTTTAAATATTGAGAAAGAATCATTTTTTTGGTGATAAAAAACATTTTTTTTATCGGAAAGTCAGATTGTCAATGTATAGAAGTTGAAATTTACTATTCGTCTGATAATATTTCAACGTTATATTTCAATTTTTCAACTCTAACCGTGAATTTTTTCTCTAACCGCTCAGACAACCTGTAGTCAAATTTTTTTTCAGACTATATATATGCGCCCGTCGTCCTTATAGGGTTAATTCATTAATTCATATTTTACAAGATGGACATACAATATCTACTCTATGGCTCTTCTATAAACTTAAAAAGATTTTAGAAAAAATGAGGAACGAGTCATTTTAACTACCTTAGTACTTCTAGCATTAAAATTCAGTACAGAATGTAAGACCAAATAATAGAAACAATTTCAATTCTATGCAATCCATAATTTTTTTTCAATTAAAATAAAAAAAAATGCCATTTTCTTCACTTCGTTCCAACGTAACCAACAGCTTCCCGATAAAGTGTCGAAAGAATTTTCACCAACTATAAAACCCAGTGTACGTTTTATTTCATCGGTAAATCATATCTTTACGATTCTCATCGATGATTTGCAATCATCGAGATATGCGTATTCGCGAATACAGCGTTATTCCATGATGCTTGATTTAAGCACTCGTAAAGTTGTCGCATTTGTGAAACATAAATGCTAATGCCTCATGGGTGAGCCTGTGTAGGCTGGTCCTGTGATAAATAGCGACACGCATATGTGGTGTTAGTCGCGCCTTGTTCGCATATTTTTTCGGGCCGTGAAATTAATTGGAAATTAAGCGCGCCGCGGTGCGCCACGACGACCCTCTTGATTCGCCGTTTTCGGTTCGCATAGATGATGCACATACATAAATGCGAATCTCTGATCTACGAGGACTGGTTAGATACTAGTCGTTTATGGCTTTAGAACGATAAGCTCGAAATAAATTAGAATCTCTTTGAAGCGTGGAAATCATTTTTTAAACAATAAATTAACAAGATTATTCACATGTGAAAATAATTCTTGGTTTTCTAAAATTGCTTTTTTAATTAATACAGTACGTAATTTCGTACTTAGGTGTATTATGTAATAAGATCAGATTTAATTTTATGAGATTAAGATAACTGGTATGTAATTTTCGATGAATTACTGAAATTTATAAAAGCGCAATTTCTTTGACTTTCTAAGTCTACCTTGCAAAATGTTAACGATTAAATCGATCAATTTTCTTCCTCCTTTTCCTACCTCTCCCATCTAAGATAGTTATCTACCATGTCGAAATATAGGTATCCAATTAATCGTTGGTATCTCTAGCGTTAATTGCTTCCAAGAAAGTTCCACGCTAATAAATGCTTTTCACTCTCAAGAGCTTTTTTTCAACTTACAAACTACACTATGAAGGAAACTCAGCCGACTGCTTATTGCATAAGGCTGAATACGTTACAATCGTTCAGGACGAGGATGCAAATTTCGTGCAATACTGAAAGTATAATTGAATTGCAACATGACAGGATGAATTTTATTGAATATTTTGACATATAAGAGAAGAAATGAAAGTGATAATATTACTATAACAAACGTTCAAGAATAAATTTTCACGTACTCGCAATGATATTTGCATTCTCCGTTTTCTCTCCTGTCATTGTCAACTACTGTAAACCTGTTCTTTTACAACTCACAATTGCGTACCCTCGCAGGCCTTACAGGATGTACCGAGGTAACGTGTTTATGACTGGGTACCCGTGGAATTTTAATGTTATTAATGCGATTCGCTTACCGGGGTTATGTTGACGATTAGGCTGCTCCAAGGAAGAAGCCGGGGTTGCAACACTTGTCTTTTCACTTTCCATCCACCTGCTGCTGAATTCCCATGCAAACGTGCATATGTTGTTTCTAGCGTATTTCCTACGTTATTATTTATGCATCTATAAAACTGATCGTCTTTTATCTTTTATGAGTACGCGGTTCGCTTTAATCGAACATTTACCAAGGTAGGAAAATTATGCTAATTTGCAATATCATATCTTGAATTTTCTATTTTTCATAGTGGCATGATATTCTTAATTAACTACCATTTATAGTGGCATGGTAATTTTAACTTTCTGTTTTTTTTTTAACGGGACGACATTTTTAAGGTTTTGTTTATCATAATGTAATAAATAAATGATTCAATTGGTCATCTTTTTTTCTTGGAATGTGCTTTAAAGGTTTGATATACTACGTCACTGTTGATGAGTTTAAAATACTTTGATTCATTGTTGGTGAAAAGACTTTATTAATGGGATAATGTTTTAACTCTTTGAGGCACAGTGGGATGAAAAGTGTCCCACCTTTTTGATGCGCGAAGATGCATGGTGGGACATTTTCGGTACCACCTCGAAAATTTATATTATTATATAACTTCATCAATAAATATAAACCAACTTTATTCAATCAGAAGAAGAAAAAAATGTATGTGCTACATGGGTCATTTTATTTTCAGAATTCCTGTGCCTCAAAGAGTTAAATGGTTTTGATGATTTTATCACACATCGACATTAAAATAATTGCCCCTTTCATAACACCTCTCTCTTCCAGTACTTTAGTTTTCGAAGTTGATCTCACCAAACCCAAATAATTCAATTTTGTCAACTGTACTTTGTTATTTTCTCCCCTCTTTTTAATTTTATTATTCTCATTAAGTTTTTGTTTTATTATTCATCGTTCTACCTCACTGAGAAGTAAACTTGTGCATCGTCTTCAAAATAATTGCCAATTTCATAACATCTCCCTCCTCCAACACTTTAGTTTTCGAAGTTTATCCCACCAAACCCAAATAATTGAATTCAATCAACTGTCCTTTTTTATGGTCTCCATTTCTTTAAATTTCATAATTCTTTTCTACTTTTTCTTTCATTATTCATCGTTCTACCCTTCTAAAGTATTGTCGTGAGGAGTAAACTTGTGCATCGACATGAAAGTAATTGCCAATTTCATAACACCGTTCTCTTCCGACACTTTTGTTTTAGTTTATCCCACCAAACCCAAACAATTCAATTCAATCAATTGCCCTTTCTTATTTTTTCCCTCCTTTAAAATTTTATTATTCCCTTTAAGTGTTTCTTTTATTATTTATAATTCAGACTTACTGTAGTATCGTCGTGAGAGGTAAACTTTTGCATCGATACAAAAATACTTACCCTTTCTATAACACTTCCCTCTTTGAATACTTTTAACTTTTGAACTTTATTTCACCAAATTCGAACAATTCAATTTAACCGACGGTCCTTATTTTTTCCCTCCTTTTGAATTTTATTATTCTCATTAAATTTTTCTTTTATTATTTATAATTCTAACTGACTGAAGTCTTGTCTTGAGAAGTAAACTTGTGTATCGACGACAATGTATCATCAGTTCTCCATATGTATTTCAGTGTCGATATAAATCTATGAACTTTTGAAAATTAATGCCGTTAAGTTTGACTAAGAATTGTACTTACGAAATTACACGCTGCTTCCACAAGGAAATTCGATTGCGGGCTGTTCGTAATATTCGATCAATTTCATGGTAGAGGTCTGTTATTAGCAGACTTTATGGATTGGCACGGATTGTAATTAGGTCCTTATCGATGGCCGCAGCGCGTAGATTTTTATGCTTTTCATTGACTGGATGATTGGACACAGATTGGTAGGTGAATATCAGGCAGATATAGGTGCTAAATGGTTTTAGCAGTTTATCGAAAGGAAATTCGTCGAGATAATTATTAGCCGCAGGAATGAAATATTGTTAATGTCCGATAAATTAAAGAAGAAATCGTTCCAACGGATGGAATAAAAGTCTCGAAGATGCTCGTAATAATTACACCATGGTTTCGTTATAATTTTAACTATCTCGTTAAATATTACATCGAGATTAATCGTCTCTTAATAAAAAATCGATCATTTATTTCATACCAATTGTTTTTATTTTAATACCGTCTTCTACAATGATATAATCGACCATTTAAACCTTACCGTTAACATCACAAATATTTACAACAATTTATTATTATTGTAAATTCAACATAACAATAGTTCCCTAACGAAACAACTCGTTGTAACTTTAATCAGGAATTACGCATCGACGATTCCTTTCGATTATAAAATTGTATATTTTTTTTTATTGAAAAAGAAAAGAATTAATTCCTCGATGCTTCCGTATCGTCATAAATCATCGATGAACCGAGGGAAAACTGATTTTCCAAGAGAATGCCCGCTTGACGCGAGCCTCTGTTACTAATGAACGTACAGAAGCTACGCGCAGATCGACTATCATGCCCGAGATGGTCGATAAGATTCAATTACAGAAAAAAAGAGACGTAAATAAAAGCGCATCATCATCCAATCTTTTACCGTCTGCTTTGATGGCTCGCCGCGTCGGGAGATTCGTTTATCGATAAATTTCTCTCACCTCCGTTCTGGATAAAAGTACAACGCCTCAAACATCGGTTTAATATTCTCGCGTTTTCTCCTCCTTCCCATGCAAACTTCCTCGCCATGTTTTCGTCTATTCTCCGCGAAGAAAAAAGTATTAATCATCGCATTCCTTCGTAAATTCTCTCAGATTTTACGTTACCTTCGTTAATTTACATTATGACTCATTATTTTCGCAAAAACCACGTAAAATCGCTCCTGGTTGTGGTGAAAATTGAAATTAAGTGAGATCGATTCGACGAGCCCTTCCATACATTCTCTTCCTCTTTTTTTCAACGCAGTTAATGTAATTTTTTCGTCAGCCAAAGTATTTAGAGACATTAATTAACATTCTGCGGCCACTGATGTCTTTCATTTTAGTTTTTGTTTATTTTCTTTTTTGCGAAGAATTCAGAACCCTGTGAGAAGGCCGTTTGACATCGTGGAACGCATAAATCTAGCACGTTCCAGCCTCCACCTTGAGAGATAACAAGTAAGAAAACAGGTTCTGGTTTTAAAGGGGTTGAACGTGCTGCTGGGCGTTACGTAGTAAAGACAACGATGATCCTACGATAACGCGTAGCTGGCTTTTATGACTCGAAAAACGATTGTATAAGAGCACGCTTATGCCCGCAATTTCCGGCAGAAACTTGCATATCGTTGCAAGAGACGTGATGAAAAACGGAATATCCTATAGGATGCGGGAATATCTTGCTAACAACGAAGCAAGAATGATAACCTGCCGATCTAATCTATGGGGACCGACTCTGGGACAATCTCGTGGAATTATCTTCCGAGGATTATTTATTTCTCGAGTATCCAATATACTTGGCATGGAAGTATGTTACGTTTAAAATATGCCTCATTAGAAATGAATTATATGAAGTTGGATCTATCATGACTGTTAAAATGCCTTTTTACTTAAGTTTTTTTGAGAAATTTTTAGAACCGATGTGGCTTTTCAGTGTCTCTTGTAATCTCATGATTAATCGTCTTTTGTATTTTATGTTAATGCATTTATTTGAGGTTTTTCAGTATATTTAATTAAACCTTTGCTGTACAGTAACGAGTGACTCTTGATCAGATAAATGGAATAGGAAACTTTCAAGTCGTCGAAAACCTATTAAATTGGAAGTGTTAATGAAACCTGACGCGATAATATTATTTCTCTAACATTAATGTTACGTTAAATTATCAATATCTACTTTATCAATTTTTATTTTACCAATTAAATTCTGAATTATAGCGGAGGCAGTCACGAAACAAATCGTAGTGCAAAGGGTTAAAGCAATTCTGAGTTGGTACATATTTGTTGGTCAGTCTTACTATCTGTACCAATCTTGAAACAAGGACTACTAATTAATTATACTTATAAATTACACATAAAGACGAGGTGGCCCCGAGATTATTAAACTATTAACACTAGATTTACGGATATTGATATACCTATTTTTCTGAAGTGAGCCAATTTGAATCATACAAGAAAATTGAAATTTTTTGCAAAGAAAATAGTTCCGAATCAATTGAAATGAAAGATTTATTACTAAAAAATTAATCAACCAATATATTATAAATGTAGTAATCAAATTTTGAATGAGTCGAATTGACTCCGTAAATCTAGTGTTAAATATATAATAACATCATTCCTATTAAGTTTTTAAAATTAAGAACAAAGTGTTAACCATTTAAAAGACATAATCTACAAACCTAATTAACACTATTTCTATCGATGGTATAAAAAGACCCTGATAAAAAGGCCCTGACTTCATTTATAAAAATTAATTCAGGTTTAATAAACATAGCTAAAAAAAAAAAGAATCGAAATAGAGATCTCCTACACTTGCTAAACGTGACAACATACTTTTATATTTCAACAATGTTACATTTGTTACAAATGCCAAAAATCCATACTCTACGTGTTATAAAAGCAAATAGTGGCCGAAAATCCAAGGATTATTACGGCATTGAATAAATATCGATTTGCCACGCGGGAATTAAGTCGATCTAATCAGCGCGTCGGGCCCCCATTTCTAAGCCTGGAACCGGTCGCCGAGGATATACGTTCCCGGCACGACCTGGCCCATTTTTCAAAATCGTAATTGCATTTTTTATCCTCCTCGGGGCCTCCAGCTCCTCTTCCACCTCCTTCTTCTCGTTCCTCATCGTCTTCCTGTAGCCCACGTTGCTGCCGTTCCTGCCGCTTCTGCGAGGCTCGTGGCCCGGGAGGCAGGCATCCATATTCATGCAGAATAAGGTGCAATTAAACTCTGCGAGGTGTCAGCTACGAGGAGGGCATTAATCATACAACAAAGCCACATTTGACGCGCTAACCGCCAGAGATACCATTACACACGAACCACATAATAAGCTCGCATTACGCCGGAATGATAATTTGTGCGAGGATTGTAACGAGCCTCCTTCTTTGCTTCTTTCATCAGAATACTGGTTGTAGGGTGGCTCTATGATATTCGTAGCAATTGTGTCTCGATCATGGTACTATAGTAGGATTTAGAGTATCAGAGTTTATTCGTGATGATTCATTAACATTTTAATGACTGAATGGTGGAGAAAAGTGTTTTTAATGACAGAGTTTCTAATATTGTAATGGTAGATCGATGGGAATTAATGAAATATTGGGGGATGGAAAAGGAACGTCGTTGTTCCAGATATTTTGATAAGAAATTTATCGAATCGCCATTGAAAATTTGCACACTATGGAAAGAGGTTGTTGGTAACTAGGGTAATTATATCATTCATTAAAAATAAACACTTGGTACAAAATTTGTTTGAATCTAATGTAAGAAACGACATTACTTTCCCTTAATAAATATCTGTAGATGAAATGGAGGATCGGTGAATGAAGTTTCTAATTTATTTTAGTTTAACCCTTTCCAGTTGTATGTCAAGCTGTACTCGATATGGATTTTCACTTCATTTTATTTTCTGACAAGTTGATATCAGCTTTTCAATTTTGTTATAAATGTAATATGTGTATGGCGCACTGTAATATCAGTGAGAGAAAATTAATTGTATTTAAGTCAGTGTAAAATTATCAGGATAATTTGGACCGCAAAGGGTTAATCTTTATTGATTGAATTGATCTGAGGTGTTACGATGGGCTGACTATTAACACCAGAACTACCAAGCCAGTTAAAATAATTGTTTTCCAATATTTTCCAGAAGTTTGACTAGTTTCTGGGAGAGTCATAGAGCAGATATTCTACGTTGATCATATGAAATACAGATCATCGAATCAATCATATTTCCCACGTCTTGATGGCCCTTTTTCATAGTACTTAATTACTATATTGAAATAAAATTAATTTAACGCCGGTAGTTCTAGTGTTAATGACCTGTATTCAAAGTTACTTCTGTGAAATTTTTAATCATTTTTGTGTAACAAGTACACCATAATATTTGTAATTCAAAACCTATCTAAAATAGCGAAAGGAACAGACGATAACATCTTTTACCACTTTTATAATATGAAGTCCAACCATCATAACGTATCCTTGTGTAATACAAAATAACTGATACCTTCAATTTTGCAAATTCTTCATTTAGTACAGTGTTATTATTATGGATACAATTATAACTCATATTTTCTTCTCAACCTTAAAGTTTGCCAGAAAGACAGGAACATTCAGCGTGCAAAGTTGCGCAACGCGACATGCATTTTCGTGTACAGAAATCGTTTTGTTTCTCGAGCAGAAGGCGCAATGAGAAAATATATACATGTGTCTCAGCAAATTGTACTGCAGGTGGCCTCAGGAGGGAAAGTAATGTCTACATTTACACAGGGGATATGTAAATTACCATTGAATTTATTACTTATAAATATGAGATTATTCATCGTCGATTCATCTTTATTAAAACCGCGCGCACCGGGTAGCGGGTTAATTTGTTTTCAGCGTGTTTCTCACCGATGATTGATAATCGCTTTTTAACTATAACCCCGTCGATGGGTAACGCGTATCGATAGTATTCGTCAAACGAATAAGCGACGATTTATATTACGTCGTGAAGGAGTCAACCCTTTATAAAACAGGCACCGCCCTAAGTTTCGGGCTTCCACTCATATTAAGATTTAGAGCCTTGCAATCTATATCGACCTTGGTAATAATAATTTCCTCTTCGCATTAGTTTCGATATTAATCTCAATTATCATACGAATCAGGAAAGTATCGAGTGACGAAAAAAAGTTTGCGTATTATTTAATATCAAAAGAAGGAATAAAATTGTTATATTTAGTATACACTGGTTGTACACGTCGATTGGATGATTTTCGTAGGTGTTGATGTGTTAATTACTATTACAGTTAAGCGAAACTTTGAACATGGCTATGTTTATTCGGTTAGATAGAAACCGTGTTCTCGAACTAACGTGTTAGGCGAGGGTTGCTCGTACTTCGTCAAACAATGCACATAAATCTGCATTAAAATTACAATTTACAGATACGATGCCGAGGGACGATGCCTCTGAGTCTCGGGTAGTGGCCAGAACTTGGAATCCCCTTGTCGTCGTCTACGGGAAAATTTATATGGGACACTATAATCCCGATGTTTCAGGAATTATTAAATTATGAGGTGTCAAATTTATGTGAGAAATTTCGCAAGACTGTCAAATATTAAAAAACATTATCTTTTTGAAACAAATATTGGCCACAATTTACAAAAGTTAACTAACAAAATAAATTCGTCTTCTCTGAATTCCATTGCCAAAATTTCACTCTCCTTGCAAAACGGTACTCGATAAGAAAAGACTAAACATAAAATCTCGAAAACTTGGGAACTTTAACCTGTTAACCGGGCGTGACGTATAATTCGTAAAATATGACGTATAATAGACGTATAATCTGAAAGAAAACTCCAGTAAGCTTGTCGATTTTTTCTTCCTTAAAATTTTTAAACGTAATATGTTGAACGCATTACATTTTATGTCGTTCTCACTGTAAAAAAAAAATATTCCAATTTGAAACAAGTTGAACAAAAATTAATTCCCCGGTTAACAGGTTAAAGAACATGTACTATTTTTCCATCAGAATTTCTGAAATAAATACTCTAAAAAATGGTGTAGAATCCCTCCCCCCAAGAATTTAATTAAACGGTACTCAATAGTATCAATTTCAACGGCATTTTGCAATTACAAAGTTGAAATTGAAAGTAATAGTACATTTTGGTATTCAGAATCTCCAAACTATCAAAGAAACACTACGATTTGAATAATCGATTCCATTATTCATACCAAGCAAATTCATGAATCGCCGAACGATGGCAACGTGACGTTCGATATTTCGCGGGTCTCGGCAAAAATCGTTTCAGAAGGGCCCTCCTCTCTTATACCTGCGAAGAAATCTTCCAAAGTCACTTCTCTCTTCGATGGAAGTTGCCCCGTAGTTCAACATCGAATGTCACGCCGCCTGTATGGAATGTATTTTGGTGCACCGCGTGTAGAGCCGTAGAAATTGATTCGTAACGTTTCGCACCGTTGACACGCTATTATGAGGGATCACACCTACAAGACCTCGTAACGAAGGTTTCCCCGTTGCTTTCACGGGATTCACGACCTTCACGAGAACGAACGTATCATGGGGATCATGATTTGCACTTTCTTCCTTTTTCTGATGGAAATAAGAGAAGGAAGACGAAGGAGAAAAAGAGATGGCAGGTAGAAGAGAGGAGAGAAATAAAAGAAAAGAGGGAAAGAGAGGAGATGCAGAATTTGAGAAGAGAAAGACGAAAGAGGATATAGAAGTGAGAAGGGAAAAGAAGAGGGAGAACAGAATTTAAGAAGAAAAAGAAGATAGAAACGAAGAGAAAAGTAAATGGGAAGAGAAAAGGAGGGTGGAGACAGAATTTAAGAAGATAAAGAAGACAGAGGAGGACATGATAGAGGACACAGTATTTGAGAGGAGGAAATGATAGAGGAGGCGGAAGAAATACGACAGAAGAGCAAAGGAAGCTGGAGAAAAAATTCGATGCGAGAAAGGAGACAGAAGAGAAAATGAGCCGGAAGACAGAAGAGAGTTGAAAATGAAGAAAGAAGAGAAAGGTGACAGAAGAGTCGATAGAGAAGACGATAGAGAAGGCGGAAGAAAGAAGACACCACAGCAAAGCACGGTAGAGAAGAAATTCAAAGAGATAAAGAACACAGAGGAGACAAAATTTGAAAAGAAGACAGAAGAAAAAAGAATCAGAAGAAAGAAGAGAGAAGAAAATGAAGAGAAAGGTGACAGAAGAGAAAAGAAGAGTGAAGACAGAATTTGAAAAGAGGAAACGATAGAGAAGGCGGCAGAATGAAGAGAAAGAAGACAGAAGAGCAAAGCAATGTGGAGAAGAAATTCAACGAGTGAAAGAACACAGAGGAGACAGAAATTGAAAAGATAAAGAAGATAGAAGGAAAAAAGAGCCAGAAGAAAGAAGAGAGAAGAAAAAGAAGAGAAAGGAGACAGAAGAGAAAAGAAGGGTGGAGACAGAATTTGAGAGGAGAAAACGAGAGAGGAGGCAGAAGACAGAAGAGAAGAAGAGTCAGAAGAGAAAAGAAGGGTGGAGACAGCATTTGAGAGGAGAAAACAAGAGAGGAGGCAGAAGACAGAAGAGAAGAGACGAAGAGAGAGGGAAGAAAGGGCGAAAACATTAATGCGCCAGTCCTTTTCGGAGTCACTCGAATGTACCGTCATCGATGCTGAACGTATGAACGGAATAGAAGGGGCGGAATAATGGTGGATTTTTACGGGGCTCGATATACACCCTAATCACAGTCCGTCGTCCCTTCGAGGCTTGCTAATTAATCATGCGTTCACTCGTAAAATGTATGCACCTTGCGCGGAATAAGAATACGAAGAAAAATGTACGATTTAACTCGTTGACGAGAAACGCTTAATTACTGGGTGCCTTTGAGAAAAAAAAGGATGCCGAGTTAAAATAATTACCTGCCTCCGTGGCGCGAGGCACTTCTGTTTCTTAATACGGACTACTTGGATCCTTGCGTATCCTCCGGGTAAAAATGAGAACCCTATTGTTCATAGTGATTGAAAAATAATGATGATTAATTTCACCGAAACTAAAACCAACGTACGAGCTGACGCTGTGTGATTCGGGTTTTAGATTTATTTTGACGGTAGGATTCTGTATACCAAGGATTCGTGCAATCAATATTCATAATAAAATATTCGACTTGTCTATCGTATTTATGAAGCAACATCAATCTTGAACGATTCTTTACTGATATTTTTCGACGTACTATAATTCTTTCTTCGATACTTCATCATCGAATAGAAAATTATTTCTTGCAATTAATCTAAACCAACTTTCACAAAGAACCACTCTCAAAAGTAACTCCAATACTGAACTATGATGACTAACAAGATAAAAGCTGAAAGTCTTAATGAACGTGCCCCAGTTTAAATCTACCGCCATAAAAACATTTCCTACATGATATACACATCATAATCTAGTTCTACACTCACCTAAAACTGCAGATCCTAACCGAAAATCGTACAAGTTAAAACCAGAAATTTATAATATAAAAAATATAACTCCAAACCCCAACAAGTGAAAACATACAAAACAATCATGGAAACTATCATTAACCATTTCTCCCCCTCAATTTTCAACCAAGATATGGACTACATCACCAAAACCACCCCAACAAAAATCAACCAACCACCGATCCAATTGAACACCAAGCTAAAACTGCAGACATTAAGTCAAACTCATAGAAGTTAAAACCAGAAATTTATAACATAAAAAAAATAGCTGTAAACCCCAACAAGTAAAAATATACAAAATAACCCTCTAAACTATCATTAATCATTTCTCCCCCTCAATTTTCAACCAAGATATGTACCATATCGCCAAAACGAGCCCAACAAAAATCAACCAATCACCGGACCAATTGTACTCACCCATATCGCCATAAAGAAGGTGAAAAATCCACTAACCGGTTGGCCAAGCTAAACTATTAAAGTCGAAATGACCGCGACGTTGCCTCGCAGCGAGTTTAAACTAAGACTATCGAAGAAGTATCGGCAAAGGTAACCGGACCACCATGGTCATAAACAACAAATCCTTTAGAGAGAAGGCAAGAAGCCGAGATGGAAAGCCACGAAGTGGCGCATCTGCCGTCTCGTTATCTAATGGTGGCTCATACCATCCGATAATTGAGCATGTTGCCACCTGAGGCGAGGTTTCGAATAGACGTGGCCTTATTAGGAGCGAAGCTGCGTTGTCCGCGGTAGCGAGGCCACGAATCGGCGTTATGTATCGATTCTTGATTAAAACCCACCCTCAGGCTGCCACCTCATTACGCCTTCCTCGGGGTCTCGGCCTTCGTCAGCTCTCCAGTTAATTTGACATCCGCCGCTGTACGGCAAAGAGAGACCGAACTTCTTTTGCCTCCTCGGTTGCATCCTGAGCGCAAGAATCGTGCCGGACTCGCGAAATTATACCGAGGAATCGTTACGCTGAGAAACGCGTGTCGAAAGTATTCTCGCAGGTGCAACGTGATACGTTGTACAGTGGATCCTTTTTCGTTCGGTGTTTTATCATCTTTTTCTTTTCTTCGACCTTCTTTTATCTCTTTGGATTGCACGTTTGTACGGATAAAATTACGGGTACCATATCGGGCCATGGGTAAGAAGGGACGATGGGATTTTTCAATTTTTGTGACGATGATTACGAGAATGTTGAAATCTCTGGGTAATTGCGGTAGAAGAGGGTTATTAACCCCGTTTGTTGCGATTTCTTTTCCGGGAATAACACAGTTGAAAATGAACGTGGTGAAATAATAAATTTCCACTTGTTCTTTCTATATGAAAGATTTTGAAGGAACATTTATATGATATTTTAAAATTAGGGTAAAGGATTAATCTTATGGGTTTGTATGCTGTATTGCTTCTGGTGTATTTCGTGGATGAATATGGCTTAACGAGCATCTTTTATGAGCTGTAATTCTGAATGCAATATAAGGAATGCAAATCGATCTTGGGTAGTCGAGTAACCTTATCTACGATACTATTACGATATCAACGTGCCAGCAGTGTCGATGGTCGATCTACGATGGAGACTATCTCTTGATAGTTGTTGTTGAGTTATGGGGTTGTAATTTTACTTCTTGGAAGTCCGCGAGGATAGAGGGTTACGGCAACGATAAATATACAAGGATGCATCGTGTTGCATCGTGGAGAAGTGCAGGATGGTAAAGTTGCGAATTCATGATCTTCTTCAAACACATTGGGAAGATTTCACCCTTGCGTAAGCGAAAGAGTATATTTCGCGAGTAAGTTATGGTAGCTTTTTGTAAAATGCGCTGTGTTGGAAGGTGTATATTATGAGATGCCGTTGATGATGCACTGAGATCAAAGGTTTTGTAAATTTTAAAATTTGCACTTTGTTTATGAATCGTAGATCGAGAAACATATTTGAAAAAATGAACGTTGGTTTATTTTTATATTCTAAGATTATACGACTTAGTTGATGATGGGGTGAGATAATGTTGTTACTTAATTATAATTAAATGTCAATTTTGATTCTATGGAAAGTAGAAGTATTTACAATCCGAAAGAATGCAGTGAAACAGCAAGAAATGTTTTCAAACATTGCAATTTTGCTGCACCCAATATAACACGATCACATATTGTGTTAGGGGTAGTGGAAAGGAATATGTGACTGAAAAAAGGACTCATTGAATATTTTGAATCAATATCCAGTGAATTTGATGAGCGATGTATTAAAACATTGCCAAATCGATGGAGAAAGATTATATTAACCCATTTGCATCACAAGCGCATATATGCGCGCACATTTTCTGGTCGCTGTCATCGAAACGCATTTATGTATTTACATTGTGAGTGAATAGCAACACATGCGACCAGTCTAAATTATTTATACAACATTAGTCGATTAAAGTACAATATCACTTTTTGAAATACTGTTAGATTTAGATTTAACATAAAGAAAGTTGATAGTAAAGATATATTCTTGAATATGTCATATGCTGCAAATGGGTTAAACAGTGAAAATTATATTTTACAATTAGATTAATACCTGTAAATGAAATTCTTATAAGTATTCACATCTTTTATTTTAACTTTGCCAAAGTCTTTTAACTTAGCTCGTGGAAATCTTCAAATTCTTTAGAATTCAATGTTTAGAAATCAAGTTGCATTTTTATCATTTTCTCAAGCTAATCTTCGGATACCGCGAAAATTTCGAACTATAAAAGGTTAAAAGAAAAAAGCATCGCCAAAATTAAACACTTTTATAAATATTTCAAAAAATCCAAATATGAATAATGAGTGAAATAGAAGTTGAATACATTTTTAATATTGCAATAGAATAACGAATATCATCAACTTGCTAATTACTCTTCTACTCTACAAGCTGTAGAGCACAAGTATCGCAGTTATACTAAGTGGACATATGTTTTGCAACGAATTATTGTTAAATTCAAATCTGAACTTTGAAGAGGTTAAGAGTCACTGCGAATTTCTGGCACATACGGGGAATACGACGGATTTAATTAATTATCAGAAACATTCTGGGAACGCACTCGTGGGAATGAAATTCTGCCTGCAGACCTCCAAGTTTGTTCGAGCACCATTCACTGGAATCTGGTGAACTCGCTAACGATCGTTGAGCGTAGGCGAGATATACACGCGCATAATTATCCGGAGGTAGCAAGAAACTAACGCCTAACATCGTAAACAGTTCATTCCGTTTCTGTAAGTGCGAAGTTATTTTAATTACTTGTATCTGCCTAATCGGAGGTACATTCGGTATAAGAAGAGCGAGCAATTAAACAGAAGGTTTAAGACGATCACGAGAGGCTAATTAAATTAATGAAAGATATATGGTTTTCTTCATAAATATCTCACATTCAGAACCAATAAATTTTTTATGTCTTAGAATAGCTCGAAGGTATGATGGTAATTTATGTGGGATGTGTAACCCAAATGTTCTACCAATAGGGGAGAAATATTATGAAAGGGGGAATTTATTTCAACTTTAATTTCTGATAACAACGTTATTAGTAATGAAAAATTATAAAGTTCGAAGTTTTTAAGTATTTCCTATGTGATATTTAGGCGATAAGATTTTCCTACGTCTTACATAGTAACTTGAGCAGCTCGGAATTCAGCTAAAACAATAGGTTCTGGTCAAAATAATCGTAGTATGGTGTCGCGAAATTGTTATTACTTCGGAGAAATATTTTTGTAATTATTAATTAATGTATCATAATTTCAATGATAACTCAATAATAATATTTCTTTCATAGCAACTCTCCTCTATGCTTTAAAATTATTAACCCTTTGCACCATCAATTCTTCTACGACTTAATGTACACCCGAGTCGAAAATTTTAAGCCCAAAATCCTCCTAAATTACCAAATAACTTAGGATATTTAGGCTGAATATGAAAAAATATGTTATATATAAAAGAATGCAAATTTTAATTCCACAATCACCCCAAACTTGTTACTTTTTGCCACTTTTGTCTAGTTTAGGATCAATTTAGGCTTCATACAGCCCAAAATAATCCTCAGCATTCTATAATGAGGAGTTTTAGAATTGGATTGGAATTGGAGTGGAATGATCTAGGTCCAAAAAATTCTCAATATACTAAAAATTAATTTGATTTTAGGAGATTTAGAATTTATATAAAAGCCCTAATTTTTAGAATATGAGTCGACAGACTTGGAACTTCTGAAATATTTTTAGGGGATGTCAGATTAAATTGGAATAAAAATTTTACCTGATCAGTCCATATAACTCCTAAAAATCATATTTACAGGACTTCGAGGCGCGTAGACACACTAGTTGAGGAGTTTGAGGTTCAAAATGGTATACATAATTAAGCGGCAAATGAGAAATCAAAAGAATCTAGGATTTGAAGTTTCTGTTTAGGCTGGACTTTTCGACTCGGGCAATAACTGAAAATTAATTTTCAAAGCCACAATCTGTCCCTGATTTTAAAATAGAAATAGTTTCTTCCTATCATAACCCAATGATACTTTTAATTCAATAGCTCTTGTAAAACTTCAAAATGTTCAATTCCAGCTATCTAGTGTAAAATCACAGTTCCAATATAACGTTTACAATTTCAAATTTCATCCATTTATCGAAATGAAAAATCTGCAGCAACTGTCCGGACAATAAGCTATATATTGTTCCTCGTTTGTACATACGAGAAATCGTAGCCACTTTCAGCGATTTTTCATGCGAACCATGAGTCTCGAGAATAATGTGCTCTCGTTTGCACATAAGACGATATCGAAACCTATGGTTTCTTTGCCCGAGGTACTCATGGAAGACCGTGTCAATAAATCGGATAGCGTGAGCGAGAGGCGGGAGAAAGAAACGGCGAGAAAGAGAAATCAACGAACGAGAGTGCATCTTGAAAGATCAGCGGCACACGGTGGCTCCGAGGCACAATTGTATAGAATCGAAAGAGGCCAGTCACGCATTTCGGTGATATAGTTCCGAGTTTCAGAAAGTCTTTTGCACCTTTTATCCATTTATGGGATTCACTGTAGAGATCCTTTTCTTTCGCTCATCGCGTCACGAATTCTATGAACCATTCACGTTGCAAGTTTATTATGTACTTTGCAAATTTTCATCATTTTATAATTTCAGCAGGTGAGAAAAATTGCACTTTTTCAGGTCCTTTCATTGAGGCAGAGTATAATTATCATCTAGTAATTACAAATTGTACTGGCAAACGCTTAACACTAATCACATTATTCGTGATCAAATGACCGGTTTAATGGAAGGAAATAATGTAATTTTTTAAATTCTTAGGTGAAGGCTGTTTTACTTTGCTTTCTGTATTACTATTAGATTTACGGCAGTCGTCAAATCGACGGGTTTCTATTTTCTTTTTTAATTTTTTTGTAAACTAACGTAGAAACAGTATGGTAAATATTTCACATGTGTCTTATAATATACAAATAATTTAACTAATCGTATTTTCTATCGCTTGATGCACCTTTTTTCAAAGTACGTATTTATTATATTTAAGTATACCAGATGTAGCGGCAATAAATCTAGTGTTAAATTGACTATATCCCACTCTTTTTTTGAAAAAATTTTTACTTCATTTCCTAACTGGTCAATTAAAAGGCTACGATCAATTATCCGTACGATTAATGTTAAAGCAGAAAAAAGACTATCTTTCAATGTCAGAATTGTCGATATTTTAGAAAACTTTTTCACATTTATTACGCAGGGTTTAATCTCAATGAAAGAACTCTTTAACATTAAGCTGACCACCAAGAAAAAAACAATCTGCACTTGATTGATTGCACCAGATTGAGCCTTAAAATTATTAGGGGTGGTTTTCCAAGACTTTGTTCTTCTTCTCCATCTCTTGTGGGGGTGAAAATATTTTGAAATTTTGTTATTTCATTTAACATTTAGCCGATCAAATAGGGAGATCTCCTCGTTTGGTCATCCACAGTCTTTTTATTTGAAACGGGGAGATCTCCCTATTTAGTCGGCTAAGTGTTAAGATGACCAATTTAAAATAAGTGTTAATGACCATTAAAAATCAAATAACAGCAGCAATTAAACCGGAAACATAAAACGAAAAAAAGAAATGCCGATCCAAAAAATAACAGAAAACCGCACGATTCTTGACGTCACAATCGTTATCTCGAACGTCTTTCTTAACCGGCAAAAAAATCGTACATCACCATCGGAAATGTTGCACGCGGCATACGATAATAAGGCGCAACTGAAATCGCATCAAGAATTTAAGGTGACCTGTCGCCATAAATACGAATTTACCCGATGGAAGCCGGACAAAAACATTTCGCGAGTGCGCTTTCTCGATAACGACGTCAAAATGGTTTTTTGGCATTTGTAACGTGCAAGCACGTCCACGGTCCATTAGAATCGGTGCCCCGGGGAATTTTCGGAGGCTGTAATAATCTAATAAATTTGGCAAGGCATACGTGTTCGCAAACGTATATCTGCCGCACAAGCGGATCGAATACCGTCCGGTTAGTGAGTCGCATTCCCGATCCGATGTTTACGAGGCTGCTCGGTTGAAATTTATGAAAATTATTCGCGACTACCCCGATTTCGCGTATTCATGCGCCGAGCTCTCTTTCGGCCTGCTTGACGTCCGAGTGGACCGTCGGTGCCATTGTTCTTCTCAAAGACACGTCGAGATTTCCATATGCGACGAGGTTATCCAATAAACTCGGACCAAGTTATTCTGGTGACTTAACAGAAGACACTCCACCCGGAAGTCTCTCTTTTGCGGTGTTTCCTTTGATTTTGAGGAAGCTGCGAGGGAAAGATAGAAAAGAGGATAGAGAAAATTTTATATGTTTGTTTCCCTTGTATTAGGTGTACAAATTAATTCTCGGCCTTTTTTGACTAACTTTGACATTTATTTATGACAATGTTGATATAAATTAAATATGAAACATAATCTTCCTCATTTTCTATACGTTTTTGCCATCTCTCAGGTAATTGTCGGATTCCAGATCGGAAAAATGATTGTGGTTCACATCAGTGAAATCATTGAGGCATTTATAGACCTGTTTAACTTACTTGAATTGAGAATGAGTTAGGTGGTGTTGTAGGGATCGAAATAGGTGGTTATTTGAAGTCTGGAGAATATTCGAAACTGTTGAAACCAGTTTTTACAAGTGCTGCACGATATAGCGTTTCTTTTTTTTTAGTTGAAACGCGAAAAGAAGACAGTGCCTTAAATGTTGCTTATCGAACGACATCGCTTCTACACATGATTTTTCACGTTATGTCTGGAGTAAGAGTCATGCGATATATCTTATTTTAAAGCTAACAAATGGCACTTTAGAATGACTATTTAAATCTGGAAAAATTCTAATCTGAATAGGTTTTATGGTCGATGAAATCTGGGGGCCGAGAATTAATTTGTACACCTAATGATTGAAATATTGGGGAGATCGGAAAGTATCATTGTTTCTCCCAGATATTTTGTTTAAGAATCAATTAATTTCGATCATTAATAAAATATTCAATGTCGGATCGATTTCAATTAATTTCAATCGATCCGGCATTGAATATTTGCACATTAGATAGGAAAAGATTATTGATAACGAGAATGATTACATCATTCGTTAAAAATTTAAACTTGTTACTTTATTTAGTTGAATTTGATGTAAAGAAACGACATAAAGTGGAATTTTCGGTTTCAAATTATGGAGTTATGGTATATTAACCCTTTGCAATCGAGAAGCTACGGTGCCATTTTATGTGTTTCGAACTCTTTTTTTTTGTTTCCGGCACAATGAGATATTTGTTGCCCAAATTTTTTCATGGACCTGACTCTACGTGCAATTTTTATATAAAATTATTTTGACAGTAAACGTATTGGCACTTTCCATATACTTGTTTTTACCATAAGGGGGCAAACGACCCCTCGTGGTATGTAAGGTATGCAAAGAATTTTCTCAGGAAAAAATAAACTAAGAGAAAAATGGAGAGCTAGAAATTTGATAATCGGACAGTATAAGAATTTACAGGCAGTCAGATGAGCGAAAAAAATAAGATTGAATCTACGATTTTAAAGTCATTTTTGCTTGGTACTTTTATCGTTAAAGTGCTTGTAACACACTTACGTAATATAGCCGAAATCATTTCGAATTGCTAGTCCACCTAAGCGTAAATATCTTCGAGTACAAAGGGTTAAAAAATAATTTAGAAAAAGTCTGTTAAAGGTGATAGTCTTGGCCATGGATATGAGCCTTTAATATTTCATGGCCCTCAATTTCTTTGTCGTTAAATAAAACTAGCATTTTACAATTAGAAATAATAGAATTTGTTAGATTTGTTGATATTATTAAAACACAGTACAATTTGCAATGGGATACTTTATTGAAGACTGAATTGTACTTTCACATACTTTGTGCTCAGTTATCACGCATGAGTAGATGTTAATTTATTTTTTATTGATGCAACAAGAGAAATTCAGTTGTGCAAGTATGTTGCCATCGAGATAATATGAATTTTGCGGTGACCAATCGATTCCCACCGATGCTCAAGTTCTTCATGTCCCACGGATCTCGTTATGATCCTTGATTCTTCATCCGTGACCGGAAACGTCTTTCTTGTTGGTATCAAAAAAGTACTGAGAACCAAGTGTTAACCACAGGCTCATCAGTGCTTCCAGCCTCGAATTCTGTTGCAAGTTGATAATGTTTCGCTTAAATTACTATAAATACTTAATTGCAACTAGAAAATTAGGAAAAAACGAACAGTAAAGGGATACCAGTCATTTTAACCCTTATCGAACGCTATCTTTGCATATACGATTCATAGTTAGCTTTATTCAAATTTATAAAATTTTCTTTCTTTCTTGAATGAACTGCAGTGTTATATTATAGAACATGCAAACACTCCATTAACACGTTGAATGCCCCTAGTATTTCGCTAGTTTTGTCCTTTCTACTGACCTGAAAACTTTTCTAATAAAATCAGATCTTTAGATAAATAGTTAGCAAATCTTTATCTTTTTAACGCCAATATTTAGATATTCAGTACGTTCGAAAATTCATAAATATTACAATTTCAAAGGTACATGAAATTTCCTGGAATTCAATAACTCCGGTTACCGGTGAACCCCATGACAGTCAGAGTATTGATAATATGTAAATATGTTTAATTGATACAGTAGTTGTCTGCACATTTCACATACAGTCACTTTAACACTAGATCTAAAACAACCATCAAATTGACGAGTTTTTACTCTTTTCAAAATTCTTCTCAAATTAATAGAGAAGTAGTACAGCAAATATTTCACTTGTATCTTATAATATACAAATTATTTAACTGATCATATTTTTTACCGTTTGATCCACTTATCTGCAAGGTACTTATTTAATATTTTTAAACCTACCAGATTTAGAGGGTGTAGATCTAGTGTTAAACTCGAGTTTATTTTGCCACCTCACACGTGCCATGCACATCAACAAAGTACTGTTTCCTCAAAGGAGACTTACAACTCCTAATAATTAATACAAATCTTACTTTCATCATATCACATATAAGTCTATACTCAACAAATAAATTATAAATTTCCAAATCTCAGAAATGCTAAGCCCCCACAATCTTATTCTCCCGAATACTCGAAGCTCCGAAAACAAACTACAACACCAAATCTCCTTCCCCATCAAAAGTATCCAGCGAATGGTGGTTCTCGAGATCTCTCGTTTTTCTAAAGGTGCGTGATTCACACGCTTACATCGTACGGCACTTTTATTCGCAAAGGAGATAGCGCTAATGGTGCCCGCTGAGTTACGCGCTTCCACGGCCTCTGGTTAACCGGACACTCGGTTATCCAGCCGTCAACCTGCCATGGAAGCCACCTGCTGGGAGTAACCTGGGGCAGACGTGCTCCTAAATCCCAAAAATGGCATGCACGGAATCGTTCCGTTTGTTCGTGTTTTCGGATACTCCACTCCTTTCCCTCCTCCTAACTTGCAGCCTGGATTTTGGATAAGCCGTATCGCGTGCAGGCTCCCTAATGGCCAATGATCAACGAAGAAGTAGGTTTACGGTGGCGATTCTCAGGAAGCTGGAATGACGGGATATCGCTAATATTTTTTACGGCCTTGTTTTAAAAGCCGGCTCGTCTACAATAATCGCTTTAAACCGTGTCTTTTTCGTATTTCTTGGAGAGTTTAATCACTGCTGATGGTATTAAGTGTCGTTTCTTTTAAGCTTATTTAGGTTTCAGCACCTTTCTTTATATCTGTCAGAGATTTTTTCAAAGATTTCGTTGTTCCTTGGTTGTAGATACAATATTAACACTAGAACTACCGGCGTTAGATCTAACATATTTTAATAAATTAAATAAGTACTTTAAAAAAGGGGGAATCAAGCGCCGACAAATTTTATCGATTGGGTGATTTATGTTTATTGATATAGAGGTAGAATATTTATTCTATGACTCTTATATAAACTTGGAGAATTTTTTGAAAAAATTGTGTACCAGTCATTTTGACTGGTTTGGTAGTTCTAGTGTTAAGGGAAGTTTTCTAATCTGGAATGAACTTCGAGCTTGGTCGTAGTCTTCGTTCTGTATTTTTTAATACTAAAACTATCGACGTTATATCTATTATGTTTAGATATTTGGAATAAAGACTTGTAATACTTTGGGAAAACAAAAATTGACGACTGAAAAAATGATCAATTAAATAATTTAGGTCTTAGAAGATAGAACTTGTAATATTTAATTTTTGGCTGTTCTATTAATTTAGAGAAGTTTTTGAAACTGGTGAACAGATCATTTTGAACGGTTTGGTACGCTTAATGTTAAATATATGTAACAGTTATTAGGTCGGTAGTTTTCGTGATGCGGTAAATGATTTAGAAAATGCTGAAGTTTTCCAAGAATAAATTCAAGAATTAATTCTGAGTTATTGCGCTTACAATCTCAAAAGGAATGGTACAGCAAGGGGTTAATTAAGGGGAAATAATAAATTTTGGGGTGCTCCAAAAATTATTTTTTTAAAAATATCAGTGGGTCCTGATAAAATAGAATTAATTCTATCATATTCAATATTACGTTAAGTTATTTACTATATCCAAAATTAGTGGCTAGATTGTATATACTAGATTGTATGTTATTTTAGTAGGTAATTAATTCAGAGTTATTGCACATTTAATCACAAAAGAAATGGCACGGTAAGGGGTTAACAGTGGCGAAAATAATTTTGAAAATATATTTGTCCTACTCACGTAGCCTCTCAAATCGTTTCCTTAGATTTACCTTGTATTTCAAACATTAAAATTGTCCTCAATCTTGTTTGTTTAAATCTACGAACACATTTCCGGTTTACGAAGATATTTTCTCAATGAACCAATAAAAGAAACTTTCCACTTAACTTTAAATCGCTTCATCATATCCTCGCACGTGTACGTGAATACCTTAACGATTGCAATTTCAATTTTTCTCCAATCGTCTCCGTAAAAGGGACAAATGCCGAGACAGCTTCTGCAAAATGCATTTTTGCGGTACGACGGAGCTGAAACTGCTGCGTTTTCTTATTGCTCATTCATGAGCGGCGAAGGGAGCTGCAATGTAACGCGCAAACCTCTCTTGTGACACTAATTGAACGAAACGGAATTATTCAACGATTCCTCGTGCAGCCGCACAGATTTTCCCGCGGGAATCAATCAGGAATACTTTCTACTCGAAGATCGTCCTCCTGGACTTGGAATTGCGAGGCATCACATGTCATCGTTTAATGGATGACATGAATTCGATAAGGGGAACGCGACTAATTTGTGGACTTGAAGGATGGTTTGAAATTTCGTGATGCTGTTGTTGCAAATATTTTATTCATTTCCACCTTGTTCGACCGTTTTATCGTTTAATAAGAGAACCGACAATATGTACTACTTGAGAATTATCATTATACAATATCAATGCAATTGATATCACTTGTAATAATAATATTGAGCATTCCATTCAGTTTTAATAATATTATTAAATAAGTAGAAATCGTTTAATAATAAGTTAAATCAGTTTTAATAATATTATGGGCACCGAAAAGTAATCAAAATTGGAGAAGTGAAAACGTAATAGGAAACGTTTTTCAACAAAAAATCTAGGGACTTTTCTAAAAAGGGAATCTAACAGCTACCTCTACGCTGAGAAAAAATGATAGAAAATTATGGAAATTATTTTGTTGATGACTATTTAAAATTTCTTTTATAAACAAATTTTTTACATCAGCAGAAAAAATTTTGATTACTTTTCGGTACTTCTAATATTTGTAACTTTATGATATCACATAATTAACACTGGAATTACCAAGTGAGTTACCAATTTCGAAGTAACTGTATCGTCGTCTTTTTATAAAAATTTTGTAAGTTTATAGGACAGTCGTTCAGTAGATATTCTGAGCCCATGATAAATAACATAAATTATTGAATTAATTATATCTTCCACCACCTGACTCCTGCAAAAGGAAAATTCTAATATTAACCCCTTACCATACAATAAAAAGTGTCACTCGTGACGCAATAAATGGGATAGTCAATTTTAGAGAGCTTCAGAAATTATTAAATTAAAAATATCAGTGATTTGATAGAATAAAATTAATTCTATGCTATACAATGTTGCATTAAGTCATATGGTATATCCGAAATTAACGATGGATTGTAATTTCACCAATTAATTCAGATTTACTGTACATCCATAATCCACTATTATATATTAAATTACTACTTCAGAAAACTAAGCAACTAATACAACATATTTAAATAAAATAGATTCAACCCCGATAGTTCTAGCAATAAAAATAATTATTTAAAATCAACACCCAAACTTTCTCTCGCCGTAGTAAACAGATATTTTAAAAACACCACTCCAAAATGAATTACAATCCAAATAAAACAACAAGATAGAAAAGAAAGTTCAATTTACACCCAAGCAATTTCCCGTCATCGATCAAAGAAAAATTTCGATTATTACATTCCCCCGAGAAAGAAAATTACCTATTATTTGTCGATCACTCCAAAGTCTCACTTCTGAAAGAAACTCCAAGAACATTCTTCCGATCACCGAGTAATTGGATCACGGAGACATAATTACTCCGCCGTAGTTGATGAAAGCTCTACTCAACACGAGCAGGTAATACCATCGGAGGTTGCAATCGTCGCGACATAACACCACCTCCGAAAGTTTCCCTCGTGACACTAATTGAACGAACGGAGATAATGCGGTGGTCCATCGTGCCAGCGTGAGTACTTTCCCGCGGGAGCCAATCAGAGGCGGTCCGAACAAAAACACGGATTTATGGCCAGTAGGCGGTACATGGGATCGTAAGAGGGAACCTAAGAAACCAAAGGAAGAGAAAGAACAGAATGGAAAGATGGATAGATAGCGGTAGAGAGAAAGAGAAAGAGAGAATTTGAAAGAGAAAGAGGTAGAAGGAATCACGACAGAAAAAGGAGTCGGAAGAGGAAAGAGAAAGGAGGGGAAAGAGAGAGTTAACGCGTTCTCCAAGAGCGCCCGCGCCACCGTAATTACTTCGCGGCTACACCGGGGACGATTTTTTGCCGGTGTGCTAAGTGTGTTCCTTAATTGAATTTAAGGTTATTTAATATGCTTTTAGCCCGCTATCGCGGGGACCCCCTTTACATACTCCTGGAAACGGCGAAGAACGATCGATCGGATGGTTCTCCGTTCTCCAGGCGCACGATACTTTTCCCTCCTCGTCGGCGGTCCGTCTCGGCGAAACGTCACCCATAAACCTGCTTCTACCTGAATTATGTCGAGGCTTTATCGAAAATACGGGGCTTAATTTCTGCCCGCCGTCGTTTCGATTACAAAGACGAGACTCGCCGAGCGAGGGAGAGATTTAATTGATGCTGAGAGCCCGAACACTGGACGATTGTCTTCGGTGTACTCTTTTGGGATATTCGAGTTACCATAAGTCGTTCACGATTAATGATCCGTCGGCTTATTTTTCTGGCCTTTTTTTCTTCTGGAAACACGTGAAAAATCCTTTCAATAGAACGACCAGAGATCGATCGAACGTCTACGCTGCGGGATTGGAATTAATGGACGAGGGGGTGAAGGTGTTCTGTCCTGAAATGGCAACTCGATATTGGAATTAGGAGAGCTGCTGGGATATTGGATATATCATGGCTACATGACATTTCATAAACTTTTTGCTGATTTTTGTAGACTAATGTAAAAAGAAATATCGCCAAAATTCTGAACGCATTGCACACGAGAGTTGTTTTATTTATTAATATTCAAGAAGAAATGTATTTAAGTGTGCATTTTTACAATGTTGCAAGAAATAGTTAATTTCAATCATTCACCGCCGCCAATGAATTTAAAAAAAATTCAAAACACAGTCAATGAAGTTATTATGCAAAATATACGCTTAAAGTATACAAGTTTGCAACTTTGTATAAATGATTTCAATTCTTGTTCAGTTGACAAGCACAAAATGAACGCAGAAAGACGAACTTTTATAGGTCTACTCTAAAATAACAGTCCCATGGTGTTGCAATTTTTGGCGAACCAACGTGGAATTGAATGCGGAAAAAGTAGTTCATAAACTTTTGTAAACTTTTGTAGACTAACGTGAAAGGATTTAAATAGAAGTCGTTGCATTGCCAAAATTCTGAATGCATTGCACACGCGAGTTTTTATAAATATAAATCTGGATGTGGAAAAAATTATAAATAATGAATTAAAAAAATCAAAATACAATCAAGGAAGTCATTCTACAAAGTAGACACCTAAAGTATACAAGTTTGCAACGTTGTAAAAAAGATTTCGATCCGTGTTCAATTGACCTACACCAAATCAACGCAAAAAGATGAATTTCTCTACGTCTATTCCAAAAGAACAGTTCCATGGTGTTGCAATTTTTAACGAACCAAAATGGAATTAATTGGCTGCTGAAAAAGTAATTTGAATATCAAGCAGCTGCCAAGGTAAATTGCCGTACTGTCTCCAAGCCGTGACAAAACTCCAAACGAGACGTATTTCGCAAAGTATTCCGCGAATACGCTCCTTAAATCAGACCGCGGATACCAAAGACGCGTACGCACGTGGACGACCGATACCAGTTAACATCGTGAATCGAATTTACGGGGTGGTAGTAAATAGCCAGTGTAATTTAGCCGGTTCGAAAGAGTTAGTAAATAACAGTCCAGTTAGGCACTAATTGTCACAGCACGGCAACGAAATATCGAGGTTGGATCGAGCCACTGACAATCCACCTAAAACACGGTCCACCGTTGCCCTCGTTTCTCTTTGCAGATCTCCATCGCCGACTTAGGACACTCAGGGATACATTTTAAATTACTTCCAGTCGGAATCTGGAAATTGCTTTCGAATCGGTTTTTGATATCGGCAAAAGGAAGTAGAGAAAAGTGGATGACATTTTCGGAGGCTGACTTGCCATCGAGATTGGTATCCCTTTTAGCGATTCGTTTGCTATTGAAATCCAATTTATTCCTGTCAATGGGACTTGTAGGAATTACTATCTTGATTTGAATTTACTTATTGTAGTAAATTGTTCTTGCGATAGAAATTAGTATCCAGTAAAGACAAAAATATAGTTATCGATTTAATTTGAGATATTAGATTGCAATTTAAATTTCTTTATTGTTATGATTACAAATACAAGTACTTATTGCAGTACTTGTTGAATTTACTTATTGCAGTAAATTCCTATTGCGATAGGATATTAGTATGCACTAAAGAGAAAAATATAGTTATCGATTTAATTTGAGATATTAGATTGCAACTTAAATTTCTTTATTGTTATGATTACAAATACAAGTACTTATTGTAGTACTTATTGAATTTACTTATTGCAGTAAATTCCTATTGCGATAGGAAATTAGTATGGACTAAAGAGAAAAATATAGTTATCCATTTAATTTGAGATATTAGATTGCAATTTAAATTTCTTTGTTGTTATGATTACAAATACAAGTACTTATTGTAGTACTTATTGAATTTACTTATTGTAGTAAATTCCTATTGCGACAGGAAATTAGTATACACTAAAGAGAAAAATATAGTTATCCCTTTAATTTGAGATATTAGATTGCAATTTAAATTTCTTTATTGTTCTGATTACAAATACAAGTACTTATTGAATTTACTTGTAGCAGTAAATTCCTATTGCGATAGGATATTAGTATGCACTAAAGAGAAAAATATAGTTATCGAATTAATTTGAGATATTAGATTGCAATTAAAATTTCTTTATTGTTATGATTACAAGTACAGGCAGGTAGTTAACACATTCCGGTAAAAAGAAATGTCTACATTTAACATTACATCTACCACTGATTCAGTTGATTTGAAATGTTAGAAATAAATTACAAGAAGCTAATGAAGAAAGTAATAAACTTCATCGATTTAATAGTTTAAATTTCATGGGTCTCGTCGGTGACTGATGTTGTTGCATTCAGTGAAATTTTATATCACTTTAAAATTGTTATGTTTACAAATTTTCTTACATATTACATATTTAAATATTAGCATTGAAAAGGTAAAGTCCCACTCACTACATATTTATTTCTGTCTTTAAGATTTCTGCTTTATAAAGATGTAATATTAATAGAAAAATTTTTGTCTCACAAAAAATGATAAAACCAGCGAAATTCCGGTGGCATCGGACGTTTTAATTGCATACAAGCTGCAAGGCAAATAACAAAAATTAAAAAACCAAAAATGACAAAAATTGCAGGAATATTAACAAACTAACTTTGAACATGTTACCTTGACAATCTTCACAGATCTACTATTTAATTCAAACATAAAAAAAACAATAACAGAGATATATAAAAAAAACACGTGTCTCGCATAAAAAACAATGAGAGAGATATATAAAAAGAGCAAGTGTCTCACATCTTATTAATATTATTCTCACTCGCACGATTCCGAGAGCACCTCTAATTATTCATCGTTAGCGTAACGCCTTAATGCAAGAGTCATCGCACAAGACAGAAGCCTGCCATCGCATTAAAATTGCAAAAAATGATTACACTGTCGCGAAGTGTAGTTTAAGCCCGGTGTAGTTATTATTTCGACGGGATTCTCACCGGTGAGTTTTACGTAAGCCGACATGGCGTCAGTCAGTCTCACGACAAAACCGCAATGCAAGGCACTTGCGATCGTTAACTCGAGCAACGGTACGCACGGGTTTGCACCGATGAAAAGCAACCTCCTCGCGTTAATTGTTACAATCAGTCTTCTGGCACATGGAGCGAGCACGTAATAAGAGAACAGCGCAGATGGCCAGGTCAGTGAAAGATGCGGGTTGCAAAACGAAGATTTAAAGTTGCACGCTTGAATCGAGAACCGATCGGATAAATCGTGTTATCCTTTATATCAGGAGTTACAGTTTTATCTGACGTGCCGTGATAAAGAACGAAAGGAATTAAAATCTGTCTTAATCCGTGGAGAAGAGAAAAATTACGTTTGTAATTCCTTCTTTGTGTTTCATGTTTCTTCAGAGATTTTATTTGTGAAAGGATCTATAATATTATTTTATTGTGCAAAAAATTGGAAGGAATTTAACACTAGAACGGCTGGCGTTAAATCTATGACATTTAAATATATTAAATAAGTATTTTGAAAAAAAGGAAATCAAAAGGTAGAAAATATGATCGGTACAAAAATCTGTGTTTTATAAGATCAGCTTAGAATTTCTAGTCTAGGACTCTCCTATAAACTTAGGAAATTATTAGAAAAAATTTTGAATAAGTCATTTTGACTTACTTGGTCGTTCTAGTGTTAAAGATAAGGGGAAATCTTTTGTTATCATTTATATAAAAGTGACGGAATGAATTGGATTAAAATCTGTCTCGATATTAAAATTATCAAAGCGATGAACATAACTGGTTAAAATTTTTTTTTTATAAAAATTACTCAAATTGACAGAGGAGAAATGCAGTAAATATTTTACTTCTATTATATCCATTCATCTATTGATAAGAGGATAAAAATCGTAATGTTAATTATATAAATATGTGTAGAAATATTTTATTTCATTGACGAATGAAAAAGCCTCGAGGGGGAGGTAAAAGTAGCAAGATAGAATAGGTGAGATAGCTGATAGTATCCCAAATCTTGCGTAATCTAATTTATTCTTCCTGCGAGTGATTTAGGACGTTCGGATTTCATTCTACCTGCGTGATTTTTAAATTGCCATGCCGGAAGATTTCAGGGTGGAGAACTTGTTAAAGACCAGCGGGATGCCTGACTATTTCGTGTTACTACTTGGAATAATAATTATACGCCAAGCAATCATATTTTTTCGGACGGTGTCGGTTCCACGAAAGAGTGGCAGGTATCATTTCTCTGTCCGACGAAACGACACGGTGAATTATAAGCTATCTTGAAGACTCTAATTAATTGTAAATCTAGAACTCGATATTCAAGTGTTTAATAACTTTATCAAACTGGAATAAATTAATCAATAATTTAATTAAGCTTCTGAAATAGTATCATTCTGGAATTTATTGAATTTGGACTGAAATTAATATCGAAATAATTAACAACTCCAACTCTCTGTAACAAAATACGAAATGGTTGTAGCAGCAGCCTAAGAAAAAATTTTTAAATTAAAATTCCATTTTTTCTGAATAAACACATGGAATATTTAAAATTATAAATATATTCAGTAATGTTACGACTATTGACAAAGAGGATTTCAATAATACAGATATTTCAAAAATAACTAAATATCACGAGAAACTTTACTTTTAGCAACCCTTATAACTCTAGAAGCACTTTCGTTAAATCTGTTATAGTGAAATATATTAAATACGAACTTTGAAAATAGAAAAATCGAACCGCAGAGAAGACAGTTAGCCAAGACATTTATTTACAGTTATATCCTGCAGCTACCATATAAACTTTCCGAAAACATTAGTTAATTTTAACTGTCTTACTTGTTCTAGTCTTATTACCAAAAACCATCTCCAAAAAATTCTCAGAAATCTTCCCAACAAATCATCCGACCTCAAGACCCAAAAACATCGTGGATGCATTTATTAAATTTAATAAATCTTGTGCGCAGGTGGTAGCGTTATCGCGTTTCAAGGGGTTGAACTTACACCAGCGTCAACTTTCAGTAATTAATCAAGGATGGAAGATGACTATCGTCCCTGAATTATCTACGTGTAAACTAGCTCCATAGCTTGTACCACCATTGTACGAGCACTCAACCCTTCTATTGTGCCTGATGAGAAATCGTCCGGTCTTCGAATTTGTTGGTTTTGTTTTACTGCCTCGTTTGAGCGCGACGCGTGCACCAATGCACACTTGCATACAAACGTGCATACGATCAGACCTCACACTTTTACTGTATTCAACAAAGACACCAGAGAATATTATTCCATGTGTGTTGGCATGTTTAAATGTGTATTTGCAAATTTATATACACGTTTACAGGTATGCACGAGTACTTGCATGTTTGAGTGCATCCACATTTGCAGGTATGCATGCATCTTTATATATTTGAGTGCACGTACGTTTGCATCTGTATTCGTACACACGTAGGTAGATAGGAGAAGGTAATAGGAAAGGAAGGAAATGCTGTTTCAGTGTTTGTCGTGGCATACTAAACGCTCGTAGAAATATCTGGTCTCCGAGCACGCGGGCAAGGCAGTAAATTCTTGGGGATAAATGGGAGGCAAGCGTGAAACGTGATATTTACACTGTAAATGGCTTTCCAGCCGTAATTCCTTTTTGTTTTCTTATGGTCGATATGTTTTTTTCCCCTGATTTGTGCATACGTGAGAAAAAATCTGCATAAATTTCGGGAAAAATTAATTACCTTGCTGCGGTTGCGAAAACAGTTTTCGGTCTGTCGGTGAAGGTAGTCGTTTGCGAAAGGTATAATTCATGATTTTGGTAGAAATATTTTGTGGAGAGAAAATTTGTATAAAATGTAATTTGGAACGAGGGCATTGGTAATGGATCTGGTATTGGTAGGTTATCAATTTACAGGGAAATGGGAAAAGTATGATCTTAAAAGTAATGACCTTTTGATAAAGATGCACTGTTTGCTAGATGAACTTTGAGGAACTTCTATTTGAATTTAATTGTTTATTGTAACAGAGAACGATTCATTTTATTGACTTTAGCTGAATTCATCCGTATTTTAAGTTCTTCAATTTTGAGCTCACGATAAGGTGGGATTAACACTTTGAACGCCATCGGTATATCGTTAATTTTATCATTTCTATCGACATGAAATCTTTTCTATTGAAATCATATCGTTATAAATCAGAAACTTAAAAAACGCTGATAGATAGATATCCGGCAGACCTTTATCTTTTTATCACCTATATTTAAATATTCAATACGTTTGAAAATTCATAAATGTTGCAGTTTAAAAGTTAGATAAAATTTCATTGAATTTATTGGTGCCGGTCACTGGTGACCCCCATGGCAGACAACGTGTTAAGAATATGAAAATCTCAAATATTTACCTTTTCTGATTGAATCTTCCATTACCTGAATCGTCATAATTTTTTATTGTAAAAATGTCTTATAGATTTTACAATACTTTTTGGAAGGATATCTGTTTAATTTGTGTAGTTGAAATCGTCTCTTACGGAAATTGATTAAAGAAAAAAAGCGATCTCTCATAGAGAAATTACCAATTAACATATATAGATTTGGAGATCAATCAAACGTTTCACTCTTTTTTCATTAATAACTGTCTAGATTTTCCCCTGATGCACGAACGAATGCGTAGCTTAAATTCTAAAATTACAGTTTCCATGTGGAACAATTTGAAGATGTTTCTCCTTATCGTTCATCGGATTTAAGGGTGCTTCAGCGGGGGGTTGAAATAGATGATGCCTCAAGAAACTCCGTAACCCTGGTCATTTTTGAATCCAACCCCCTGATGTCGACGTCAAGAAGTCAGGCAACCAATCATCGCAGTCTCTGTGGACTGACAGAGATAAGAATCGTCAGAAAATTATAGGCAAGCTGAGTTTTCTCAGTCAGGTTTCTCTTCCTCGCGCGTTCTCCTTCTAACAGAAAGACAGAACGATATAATTCTTCGCTAAATTATCTGTTTGTTTTCCAGTATGAAATGTTTCAGAGTTAAGCTTCCGTAACGAAGTTAATCTTCTACTTTACCAAGTAAATTGTACTTTCTTGAAAGATACTTGAGAAAATAGTATTTTTATAGAATATCCTTGCCTTACAATGTCGTGTGGCAGACGTGAGGCGGTAAATGGATTGAATTGAATTGCAGTTTGGCCGGGCACTCAGCTGTCAGCCATTGTACCCGGGCCCTACGAAGGGCAATTCATATAAGGAGAGTCCGTTCGTGAAGTCCTGCCTCTTTCGCAAAGCGCAGCAGTTCACTCACTTTGACCTCTCCGAGCTTGACACTACCTTCTGCCTCCACTCTCAGGATGTCCTTTCTGGCCTCTCTGAGGGGTTCGCATTCGGTTAGCAAATGTAGAGGTGTTTCAGCCTCTTTTTTGCATCTGGGACATATCGTCTCCGCGATTACGCCCATTCTTCCTAGATGCTTGGCCGTGGTCCAGTGTCCCGTTATCATGCCAACAATCAGCCTCAACTGGCTTCTGTTGAGATTGATAAGGTCTGTCCCAACTGTTTTTGAGGGACCTTTAAAGAGGGCCCTGGTGTGTAGAAAGCCTGTTCCTGTAAGCCACATGTTCTGGAACTTTCCTTGGGTTCTTTGGTCCATGAGGCTTTTAATAAAACAGGACGGCACGGGTACTGGACTTATGGGAAGTTTACTTGTATGACAAGCTCCTTTCCTTGCCAGGTCATTTGCTCTCTCGTTGCCTTTGAGGCCACTGTGTCCTGGGACCCAGACGAGATTGACGTGGTTATTTTTAGCCAGCTGCTGCAGGCGCTCAATACAGCCGTGTACTAACCTTGAGGTTGCCACCACTGTTGTGAGCGCCCTGAGAGCTGCTTGGCTGTCACTGCAGATGTATATATGCTTGTTCCTGTGTTTCAGATTTATTATGTGTTCAACACAGGCCCAAATGGCATATACCTCTGCCTGAAATATTGTGGCGGTGTGGCTCAATCTTAGAGTTTCCTCTGTTTTGGGCCCATCGCTCCAATAGCCTGCTCCCGCCCCCCTGCTGTTCCTGGACCCATCTGTATACCAGACCAATCCTTTTGGGGACAGGAAGTGCAGGTTATTCTCTACCCAGTCCCGCCTATCAGGGAAGAGAACCTTGTAGTCGGTTCTGAAATGGTAGCTATTGGTGCAGCGATCGCCTCCCAGGGTTAGGATCTCTTCGAGGTCCCGTCCCCTTAGGATTGCCGCATGCCCCTGTCTAGCTCCCTTCCAGAAGCCTCCAAATCGCAGTCTTATGGCAGTCTTCACCGCCAAGGCCTCTGCTTGAAGGTGTGGTGGCGCTATATTTAATAATGCCCCCATAGCTAAGGTCGGGGTAGTCCTTATGGCTCCCGTGATCCCTAGCATTGCAAGTCTGTAGACTTTGGATAGTGCCTTATTGTTGGTTTTCAGCTTTAGGGCTGGCCACCAGACAACGGAGGCGAAAGTGATTTGTGGTACCAGGATGGCTGTGTATATCCATCTTACCATGATAGGTTTGAGGCCCCACGTTTGTCCAAACATCCTTCTGCAAGCCCAAAAGGTGGCGGTTGCCTTCTGAACCTGTTTGGTGATGTGGCTGTTCCAACTGAGTTTACTATCCAGAGTGACGCCTAGATAGCGTACCTCCCTGGAGAACTTCAGTTTGGTGTCGAATATTGAGGGCGCTTTAACAGCAAATTTCCTCTTCCTGGTGAATAGCACCATTTCCGTCTTTTCAGGGTTAACCTTTAATGATCGGGATGTACACCATTCTTGAATGTGGTTGAGAGCTCTTTGTACTCTCCACCTCATCTCTTCTGAGTTGGTACCTCTGACTAGTACCGCCACGTCGTCAGCATAGCTTGTTACGTGGACCCCTAGTCTCTCCAGTTCCTCTAGAAGCTCATTAACAACCATGATCCACATAAGTGGGGAGGAGACGCCGCCTTGTGGACAGCCTCTCTTCACCCGAGCCTTAACGGTGTCGTTAAGCTCAGTGGTCACTATTCTTGATCTTAGCATTTGATGGATCCACCTTGTAATGGATTTCTCTACTCCAAGGTTGTCCGCTGCTTCGCATATTGATTCGAAGGGTGTGTTATCAAACGCCCCTTCTATGTCGATGAAGACGCCCAGGGCTGACTCCTTACTGTTGAGCGCTCCCTCGACGTATCTCACTACGTCGTGTAGGGCCGTCTCAACTGATTTCCCAGCCTGGTATGCGTGTTGCGAGTAGAGCAGTGGTCTGCTCGTAAGAGCCTCCTCTCTGACATGTCTGTCCACCAGCCTTTCCAACGTTTTGAGTAGGAAGGATGTTAGGCTGATGGGTCTGAAGGATTTGGCTTTGTCATAGGAGCTTTTCCCTGGTTTAGGTATAAAGACTACCTTGACTTCACGCCAAGCTTTGGGAATGTAGCCCAAAGCGATGCAGGCTCGGAACACGGGCAGTAGGTGTCTGCGTAGGGACTCTCCGCCTTCCTGGAGCATCGCCGGGAATATCCCGTCCACTCCAGGGGTTTTGAATCTCTCGAAGCACTCCACCGCCCATTCCAGTCTGCTAGGTGTTATGGCCTTTGTGGCTGTTCTCCAATCCCTCAGATTGGTGCGTATGCGCTCCTCAGTTTCCTCTTGTTGCTCTTCCGTGGTACTCGTGAGTACCGATCCCGGGAAGTGCACTTCGAAAAGATGAGCAACGATCTCCTCTTGAGACTCAGTCTCTTTGCCGTTGGGTAAAATGAGGCTATTGAGTTTCGAGGCTTGACCAGCTGTAAATATTCTGCGGAGACGGGCTACTAGGGGTAGGTCCTCTATCTCTTTGCAGAATTTACGCCATCCTTCGGCTTTCGAGACCTTGATTTCACGCTTGTACTCTCTCTGAGCCACTTTATAGTTGGCCCAGTCAGGTACTGCGTCGGTCTTGAGAGCTTTATTCAGTAGTCTTCTGGACCTGGTGCGGAGCTTGTTCAGCTCACTGGACCACCAGGTTACCTTTTTGCTACATTTCCTGGTTTTGAGAGGGCATGCTGTCTCAAATGCGTGCACAATTGCTTCTTGCATTTGCGCAGCTGCATGCTCTATTTTGCCCTCGGTACTTAGTCCCTTCTTGGGGTCCCCCAGTCGTTTAATTAGTTCTGTCCTAAAACAGGACCAATCCGTGTTCCTGGGGTTCCTGTAGGTTTCTGCTGTACCTATGGGGTTGTCTCCCTCGATCATGAATCTTATTTGTCTATGATCTGAGAGAGTGTCCTCCTTGCAGACGTGCCAGTTGGCGACTGACCGGGCTATCTTGCGACTTCCCAACGTCAAATCGATAACCTCCCGTCTTCGAGGAGTGACGAATGTGGGACTAGAGCCTTTATTTAGGATCTCTAGATTTGAGCCTGATAGGTACTCGATTATTTTGGTGCCCCTAACATTTGTATCAGAGCTGCCCCATAGCTCGTGATGTGCGTTGGCATCGCACCCCACGAGCAGGGGCAGATTTCTTGTTTGGCAGTAGTCAAAGAGTGCTTTTACCTCTCTGGTTGGAGCCTCCTCGGATTCGTAGGGGAAGTATGCCGAGCCTACTATGAGCTTCGTCTTCGTTCCCCCGACCCAGGTGTCGATTGATGCTACCGCCAAATCTCTAGTGCATAGCTGGTTGAGTTTTATGGCTTGCAGCCTCCTATTTATAAAGATGCAAGCCCTCGGCCCCGGCTCTGATTGGTCACAGATGATTTGTCCGTGCGTATTATCTATCCCTCTAATCAGCCCTTTATAGATCCAAGGTTCTTGTATCAGGGATACATCTGTTTGCGACATTACTAGGTCTCTGTTAAGCACCGCAGAGGCCGCTTTGCAATGTTGCAAGTTGATTTGTGAGAAGCTGGTTCGCCCTGCAGCTTTGGTCGCTGTATTGCCACCTGCCTTATCTCGTTTATTGGGGGTTAGGGGAAGGAAAGGAGTGATGGGATGATGGTTAAGGATTGGGGAGAGAGGGATGGTTGGAGGTGAAGGGGCCATATCATTGGCCATCAGTCACCCCCTTTGGTATGGTTTCACCCTTAGGCGTTTGGGCCGGGGGCGCGGGTTCCAGTGAGACAGTCCTGAGGATCTGAAGAGTACTTTGTGTCCTCTTTTCTACCTCGGACTGCCCCTTCCTGGCAATACTTTCTGCATTAAGAGGTCTTCCAGCCTTGTCGCGTGACAGGCTGTCCGACCTCTTCTGCAGCGTCAGACGCGGTGGCTTAATAAGTGGGCTAGCCGTTGCCTGGGTGCTGGGCGCCGCGGTCCCTCCCCCCCCAGACCCCTTTGCAGGGATCAAGGGGGTGTTACCCGCGCCCTTGCTGCGGCAGGCCAGCGCCACCTCTTTAGCGGGCTCTTTGGAAGGCTCTGAGGGTTTGGCAGTTGCCCCCTTCGTCGCCTTGCCATGCGTCTGGGTTTTTGTTGTGGTTTTAGAGGCCTCTGGTTTGGGAAGTACCTCGTAGAAACGAGCCCTTCCCAGCCCATAGTAGGGCGCGAATCCTAATTTGGCTAGCGCCGCTACCGAGTCCTCGTCGACTCCCAGAACAAAATGGAGATTATGCTCCACGACTTGTCTATCCCAGACTCTCCACATAACCGTGTTGAGCCCGGGATTATGTCGGGTTAGCCTCCGTAGGACGGCGTCGGTTGTCTCCGAGGATGACTCCTGAAGGACCGCCGTCATCTTTTTGAGCCTGGGCAACTTCTCTTTCTCCCACACCTCTAAAGTTGCGTCGTCCCATGGCTTAAGAGTTGGTGCAGTTGTCTTCAACCACTCTTTTGCACGATCATCGGCACAGGTCACCCAAAGGGCGCCCCGCTCCAGCCGGTGCCCCTCAAAGCGCGGGATCGTTTGTTCCTCGGGAACAGCGTCCAGCGCCGAGCGTAGCGCCCGGGTGAGCAGTTCACCCTCTCCCTCATTCAGGGTGCTCTTTGGATAGCCGGTCGGCACTACTGCCAACCGTTTATCCGCCGAGACCACCTCGCTGAACTTCCAGGAGGAATGGGTAGGCTTGCCCCTCTTGATCGTTTTGCGGATGTCCGGGGGGGTGACAGCCTCGTTCCTGGTCCTTTTCAGGCCCTTGGAACCGACTGCCACCTCACCGGCCTTACCGCCTTCAGCTACCTTGGACCCTTCGGAAGGTTCCACCGTAGCCGCTTGACTTCCGGAGGAGGTAGTGGCTCCCGTGGCTGCCTGAGGGGTCCCCATTGCGGCTCTTGCCCTCTGGAGCTTCCTTCTGGCTGCACCACTCAGCCTCTTCTTCCTCGTGTTAGTGAGGGTGTCCGAGGTCGCATCTTTATTTGCTCCCTCTTGCCCCTCACTGCCAGATTTTTGGTCGGCTGGGAGGTCCTGATCTATCTCCATAGGAGACTGGTCAGTTCCTTTCTCAGCCTCAGCACTAGGTGCCATAGTGGAAGGATCAGGTTCCTCTTTCGAGTTCCCGTCACCCGTTTCGGTTTTTTTTTGTTTTGTTTTGTGTTGAATAGCAGTCCATTTTTGGTCCCACGAGTTGGCAGGCAAAGGTTGGTCCGCCCGCCCAGAATCCTGCCTGGACGGGTAAGGCACTTATACAATGGGATGTGCCAGGTATCCCAAGGGCATCGTTTGCGACACTGTACCCCAGTGCCATCCAGCCATCGGCACGATAGCTCCCACCTTAGCTTGGGGAGTTGGTCCGCGGCAGGGCCTTGGTCGTCCTGGGCCAGTTTTTACGCCAGCCGGACTCCCTATAGCACCCGCAGGCCGGGGTCCGATTAGGGTGGTCCCTTCTCTTTCCCTCGGTCCCCCCCTATCCGCCACCTGGGGACGCGCCCGGTGGGCACTCAACCCAACAGTACTCTGCGCCGGGGCGGTAAATGGAACAGAAATATTTAGGTTTTCCAAAAATTGTTAAATTGAAAATACCAGTAGGTCAGGAGACGTTGAAATTAATTCTATGGTATTAATATTGCGTTGATTTATACCGGTATATCGGAAATTAGAAATTATTAAAAGAAATAGTAAATCAAGGAGTTAATGATAAGAGTAGATATAGAGGCTGGTTAATTGTTCACAATAAAATATAATTCTTTGTTTTATTTCTCCAACGCTCGTCCTGTTATCATAATCGGATTGATATACCCCTGCAAATAAAAATCTTTCAAATTGATTTCTTTTAACAAAATTTTTATTTGAACTTTTATTTTACATTTTCGATTCAGTTCTTTACGTCCAATCTCCCTCTGCTCGCTTGTACCACCAGTTACGGGACACCGTGTATATTAAGTAATATTTTAATATCGTATGTGTTTACAGTTATTACAAATAATTGCTCGCAAATCGTAAAATAATTTTATTAGCTCATTACGAATTATCTATAACCCTTAACTGCATTCGACGTGTCAATACTAAATTAGATAATAACCATCAAAGAGTGCCATTAACATCACATTAGATAACAGTATTCCAAAATTAATATCCCATAAACGCAAGCCGGATGCTTTTCCGGATTCCAAAGAATTCTTATGCAAGAGCAGGTCTCAAGTTTCCGGCTGCAAGGTGTCCGCTTAAAACTGAATAATATTTAGCTGCATAGTTACGCCTCCTTAACGATCGATGAATCTTAATAGATTTTTCTCTCGTAATCCTAATGATCATTGTCATAATTCGTTAATGTAAAGGCGTTAGAAAATATTTCCAGCAGATGTGGAGGAATTAAGTATTTAGTTCTAAGGTGTTGGAGATGACTGATGTAGGGAGACAAAGAATTCGTCGTAGGGGAAGGACGTCCCTTAAGAATGTTCACGGAGAAACACCTGCCTTGTACAAACAATTTTTCATCATAATCATTCCTCGCTTCTATCATCATTTCTGGCCATCCGTCTCCTCGTCAGTATCCGTGCGTCCATTCATCTACCGACTACGAGGTTTTCGGTGTCCGGCTATCCATTACAATGACCAGGGTTTAAAGCTGACTTCTCATTTTCTTTTGGATACGGTTATCAACTTTTTTTACATACATACATTCTTCAATGGTGATAATTTAACACTAGAACGACTAAGCAAGTCAAAATGACTTATTCACAATTTTTTCCAATAACTCCCTAAGTTTATAGGAAAGTCGTAGACTAGAAATTCTAAGGTGATCTTATAAAACACAGATTTCCGAACCGATCTTATTTTTCACCTTTTGATTCCCCTTTTTTCAAAGTACTTATTTAATATATTTAAATGTCATAGATTTAAGGCCAGTCGTTCTAGTGTTAAACAAAAATGTAAAAAGTATTTGATGAAGTGTGATATATTTGTAGATTGATATAAAAAGAATTATTCTTTTGTGTTAAGTATTATAGGGGAAAGTTCTTCGTATTTGATTACTTAACCCCTTGCCGTACCATTTCATTTTATGCTTGAATAAGCAATAACTCTGAATTAAGGTAGTTCTAGCTGGATTCTGAACTAAAAGTTTCTTTTTTCATTAGAAATGAAAAAAAATGCGTAAGAATTAATGCAGGGGCTAACTTCACAAAGGACATTTCATTCACTTTTTAGACATTAAAAAACATCTTTCTCTATAACTATGAAGTAAAAAATTATGAAAAAATTCAATAATATTCCAAAAGCATAAAATAATACATTGATAATGTTTTATTAGAATCCATCGACTCGTTTTTCCATTAGAAAAATAAAAAAAGATTTTACGGGCTCAGCAAACATTTTTTTCCATAAGGCCCATGTTAAATATGTTACTTTTAAACACGATTTATTCATAAACCGTGTGGACGAACTCGTTGAGATTCCGGTTATAATTATAAAATATCATGAAGAATATATTTTCAAAATTTTAAGGAAATCTATCGAAAAATGATAAGTGCCTAGAACTACCTTAATTGCTGAAATAACAATCCATTTCTAATTTGAGATACAGTACATGACTTAACGCAATATTAAATAGCATAGAATAATTGTTATTTAATCGTGATCAACTGATATTTTTAATTTAACAATTTTTGAAGCACTTCAAAATATCTCGTTTATTGCGTCACGAGTACCACTCGTTAAATTACGGCAAGGGCTTAACAGTTTATCTATTTATATACTTTTTTGGTTGTTGTTCAGAAGTGGATGTAGCCACTTGCAAAGCTGTATGATTTTAAAATGAAGTTATTAGTGTTGCAATTCTTTCGTAGGTAGTTTAGCTGGGTGATATGATTTTATTGTCAGTGATATAGTTTATTAATACGTTACCACTGTATAATTGTTGATTTTTGAAAAATCGATTAATCGGCTAGCAATCGATAAACTTTTAACACCTTGCCGTACCATTTAAATATTTTGTGACTGCCTCCGCAATAATTAGGGATTCAATTATTAGAGGAAAAATTGATCAGTGATTTTTGACAATCGTATAATTTAACGCAATATTGATATTATAAAAATAATTTTATCGTGCCGAAATAATTGATACTTTCAATTTAATAGGTTTTGCAAAACTTAAAAATTTCCTATCCAATAGGCTCTTTATAGTACGGCAATCCTCTTCTAGAGAAACAAATTAAATAGTTTAATGATTAGATAAAAACTATTTTCAAAATACCACGAACCATTTAATAAAAACAACTGGCTTCATAATTTTTTTAAGCACACCGTCATATAAGTGCAAAATTTTTTAAAATTCATTAACATACGCATAAGCGTTCGTAGAATAATTATAAACTGTATCTATCTCGAGAATTATCAAAAATATTCTTAATTAATAAAAAAATCTTAAAGTTGATAAAGACATGTCAATATCTGCCATCATCGCAATAATTTCTCTTCGACGTCTCATAATTGACCAGGGTGCAGTATTTAAACTGCACCATCGAATCCTCGCGATAATCCTCACCTTGCATTGAAGCTCAGGCCTCTCGAAGCGCACAAGTAACATGTTTTCGCTTCTCTTCTTCTCGAACACCGCGGGGTGTCATTGTGCGATGACGTTTGTGTACAAAATACAGTATTGACACGTTCCTAGATGGCCATTAGGCTTCATTGTTGACAGTTCGTACGTCGAATCGTCTCTAAAGCTTCATTCTGATGTTCGGGCACGTCCTAAGGCGATCAGTTTCGAGGGATTTCGAAAAATCGGTGTACACCGTGCGCTTCCTGTCTCGTTATCGCGCTACTTGTGAAGCGAACGGTAGAACGTTTGGGTCACGTTTCGTACATAAATTCAGCCTTTTCCACCTTTCCTATCGGCTTACGAGAAACTGAGGACGATGAAGGAATAACAGTGCGAGAGGTTGAATTTGGATCTTCGTGAACGCAGGATGTGGCCTACGCAAACTCTAGCTTTGTGCGATTGAACATCCTTCGTCTTGTATCTTTCTAGATTGTCCTGATAAATAGGTTGAGATATTGGTGAAGTTCTTTGAAATATTTGCTTTGCCAAAAATCACTTTTGCAGTATTTATATTAGTAGTTCTTTTGGTATCTTTAAGCAATTGTATCCTATTTTGTGTTATTAAGAAATTGTTCATTCTTTTTTGGAATTTAGTCTCAATCTCTGGGTAAAAAATGTAGTAGATCACAAATTATTATAGTTTTTCCTGTGAATAAATTTCTACAAGTCAATCTTTATTGCAATCCGAATTAACCGTTGTGATTCCAATTTTTATTTTATTTAAGATGAAATTTATGAACCTTGAACGTACTTTCGAACTTATTGCAGACTGTTAGGATAATTGCAGATACAATCATTACATTTTAAAGGACATAAAAAAAAAAGAAACTTTGTTATAAACTTACGCTTTTTATTTTTACTTCGCCATTAACACTATATTTACGAGGGTCACGTCGGTTATTATACAATTTATTAAATAAGTACTTTGAAGAAAGGAGCATCAAGAGACAAAGAACATGATCAGTTAATTAACTTCTGTGTTACAAAATACAAGTGATCAATTCGACAGCTTCCGTATATCTGGTATTAAAGATCCATTTCCACGGCCAATTCCTAATTACTCCAAACAACTTGCAACACTTTCAACGATACAATTTCAACACGTTCCAAATATCTTCACCTCTCTCATTCACCACTCTCTGTGCATAATTCCCATGAGTATTTCACAGCATCGCAATTATCCAGAATGATTTGCAACACTTTGCCCGATACGATTTCAAATTCCTTCTCCTTCAGATCAGCGAATATTCTCAAACATCATCGGAAACATTCACATTGCAACCTCGCAACTTGCCTCTTAACTTCTCCACTTTCTTTTCTTTTCCCTCATGAAGTTTTATCTGGCGAATTTGATCAGGGATTAAGATCGCGCTTTGAGTATCCCAAGAATATTCGAACCCTCCGTGGATTTTTAATAATTGAGGTATGTGGAACGCTCTACGTGCACGTAAAAGGAAGAGATACGTGAGCGTGGCCAGGCTGCATGCCAGTGCAGTACTTAAATCGAAAGAAGCCTGAAGGAAACGAAGGAAACAAGAAGGAATCGGACTTCGGTAGGCGGTGCAATTACAAGCAGGGTCTTTTAATGGACCCGCTGGGAAATATTCCGACCGTTTTCGCCATGCCACGCGTACCTACTCTCTGTTCCGGCGGGACAATTAAAATTAATTGTCCTTCTTGTTAACGGCGAACGATCGTCTGAAAATATTCGTCCTCTTGTCCCCCAGCTGTTCTGTTCGCGGGATTTTTTGCTGGGCCACTGCGTGCTCTTCTTTTGAATGGTAGGAAACTGAAAGAAACGATGGATTCGTGTCTTTTCGTGAGTTGGTGGAAAGGGAATCAGAATTTTTTAGGTACCCTTCTGCGACAGGAATTTGATGATTTTTTTTCCAAAATTGCACGATAGTTAAATAAATCTCATTATGAATAACATGCTGGCAAAAGCGATGAAAGTCTTAACGTAAAAATCGTAAGGTTTCAAACAAATGGAAAAATTGAAAAGAGACTATTCAGGCTCGTCATGGAGAACTAAATAAATTTGTATAAAGACAATAAAATAAATTTCTAACGCCACTTTTAAAAGTAAAGGCAGCGGGAGAAATGAACCCTTTGCCCTACGATTTCATTTTCTAATAGAATGCGCAATGGCAGAATTAACCGCAATGGGTCATAATTAATTGCTGAAATAAAAAATTATCATTAATTTCGTATATAACGTATAACTTAACTCAATATCACTAGTATAGTGATAATTTGATTCTTTCATAATCGACGAATCTTTCCATTTTAATAGTTTTTGAAAAACTTTAAAATTTCCCATCCTGTTCACCGCGTCACGAGTATAAGTTATAGTAGGGCAAGGGATTACTTTGCGGTGACATGAATTTCTGCGCCACAAATTATTCTACGCGAATTACTTTTTAATTTTTCGAATATATCAACACTTTTGGACTTTTTACTTATTAATCGGTTGCAACGACAATTAATAAATTGATATTTGTCACTGCGGTTTTCTGTGCTAAAGACAGTAGAGAGAATTCGAAGAGAGATCGGTATCAGGGTAGTTTTTACTGTTAAGTGATCGGCCAGAAGAAGGTAGGATGTTAAAAAAATACCGGTCGGTAAATTATTAATAGAAACGAAAAGATATGTTTTATTTTCATATGTCTCATGAGAATATTTCCACCACGATTCATTTCAAATTTGAAAAAACTGATTAGCCCACCACAGCCAACGTCTACTGTACACAACTACAGTGAATAGATATCATCTATTCTTCTTGCAAAATAAGTTGTTTACATTCTGCAAAGAAACGACAATTCTTTTTGCTTTGTCTATTATTTCAATACAAGTCAACAGAAGCATTCGTACTTTGCGAAATCAATAGGTACATACCCGGCTTTCTGGAGCACACGACAATTCAATGCAGAGGTAGAGATAATCAGCGTGAAATCAATTTCGAAAATCACGCGTTCCGATTAAGTACATGAAATCGGTTCCTTGCAGTGAGTGCCATCAATTTACTTTCGTCCTCGGTCCTGCTGCAAATCGTGCAGTAATTACGGGGCACTTAATTAAAAGTGAAATTTTCTGTTCATTCCTGATCACCATGGATCGTTCACTCTATATGGGCGTGGAGAAAAAACATGACATAACATGATCCACGATTGAGACAATTTATGAAATTGCACTTAATTCGCTTCATTTGCCTTCGGCGTTAAATTCAATTCGGAGCATTTATAAACACTTTAACATCACACCCTCCCCGAAGTAGTAATTACCAGAATCATAAAGCGATCAGAAAAACGTCTCGCAATTCATTTTATACCTGTCTAAATATTTCCAAACGGTGTAAATATTTTTGAAATTCTATCCTCCTACCAACAAATTCATAAGTCATGAGTCGAAACGTGCAGTTAATAGAAATTCGTAAAAGGCAAAGTCCAGTTTCAAAATGACTCTATAAGTAGCAGAAATGTATATAAATATTTTAGAAAATCTATCAAATAGAATATCCTCCCATCCACGAATTCATAAATCATGAGTCGAAACGTCCGGGTAATAGAAATTCGTAAAAGGCAAAGTTCAGTTTCAAAATGACTCTATAAGTAGCAGAAATGTAAATAATTATTTTTAAAAATCTATCAACTAGAATATCCTCCTATCAACGAATTCATAAATCATAAGTCGAAATGTACAATTGATAGAAATTTATAAAAACCAAAGTCCAGTTTCAAAATGACTTTATAAGTAGCAGAAATGTATACAAATATTTTTGAAAATCTATCAACTAGAATATCCTCCTATCAACGAATTCATAAATCATAAGTCGAAATGTACAATTGATAGAAATTTATAAAAACCAAAGTCCAGTTTCAAAATGACTTTATAAGTAGCAGAAATGTATACAAATATTTTTGAAAATCTATCAACTAAAATATCCTTCTACCGACAATTTCGTTAATCATCAATTGAAACGTCCAGTTAATAGAAATTCATAAAAGGCAAAGTCAAGTTTGAAAATGACTCTATAAGTAGCAGGAATGTAAATAATTATTTTAGAAAATCTATCAAATAGAATATCCTTCTATCATCGATTTCATAAATCATGAGTCGAAACGTCTAGTTAATAAAAATTCGTAAAAGGCAAAGTCCAGTTTCCAAATGACTCTCTAAGTAGCAGAAATGTAAATAATTATTTTTGAAAATCTATCAACTAGAATATCCTCCTATCAACGAATTCATAAATCATAAGTCGAAACGTACAATTGATAGAAATTTATAAAAACCAAAGTCCAGTTTCAAAATGACTTTATAAGTAGCAGAAATGTATACAAATATTTTTGAAAATCTATCAACTAAAATATCCTTCTACCGACAATTTCGTTAATCATCAATTGAAACGTCCAGTTAATAGAAATTCATAAAAGGCAAAGTCAAGTTTGAAAATGACTCTATAAGTAGCAGAAATGTACATAAATATTTTTGAAAATCCATCAACTAGAATATCCTCCTATCAACAAATTCATAAATCATCAGTCGAAACGTCAAGTTAATAGAAATTCATAAAAGGCAAAGTCCAGTTTGAAAATGATTCTATAAGTAGCAGAAATGTAAATAATTATTTTTGAAAATCTATCAACTAGAACTTCCTTCTATCAACAAATTCATAAATCATCAGTCGAAACGTCAAGTTAATAGAAATTCATAAAAGGCAAAGTCCAGCTTGAAAATGGTTCTATAAGTAGCAGAAATGTTACGCAATTAAGAGATTAATGATCGAATCGATTGGCGAACGTACAGGATCATGGGAATCAGAGCACTAGCCAGGCTCCAGGCGTCAAATGTATTTGCATCAAAGTGCTCCTTACACTACGTGGCGATCGTAAATTTCTATGACGATGCTACGGGAAATGCCGTAATGAGATGTCGGCTATTTATGAGCCGAGAGCCAAGTAGTTGGACTTTTCGTTGTCGCAATTATATCTGAGAATTTCGACATTGACGCGTGCTCGGTTATCCTCGTGAAAGCGTGGAAATCTAATAGATAAATTGGCGTAAATGCAGTGAAAGGGAAAGCTCGACATTTCAATCGAGTCTACGGCTTGTAAGATGCAATCGTATTATAAAATCTATGTCATTAGGTTGTTCAAAGTTTAGGCATATGTCGGACTAAATTATAGATCGGCCAGTCGAGTATGTAGATGAACTGGTAATTCCTGTATTTCCGACCCTTCAGCACCCAACGCGTCATCCGTATGCTATAATTCAAAGGGGATTGAATATTTTAGATTCTACATTTCATTAGAGGTAAAGTCCAAGTATTCTGACAAGATAATAATGATAAACTTGACATTTTTTAATTGTTAATGAACCATTTAGAAGAATTCTTCATGCATACGTATAATCAACTTCCTTTAGATTTTTTTTAAACATCGATCTCAATTTAAGAAAATTCAGTGCAGGTTATTAAAACTTAATAAAACCTTCCACTCCACTATTTAATCACTTTTGTGCATTCTTTTTAGCATATCCTTCAGGACACCTGCATTCAGTGCTGCACAGTAATCGAAATCGGACCGTATCATTTGTCTAGGCGATTCGATTCCATGATAGGATAACATAGGTTTAGTACGTCGCTGGCGAAATTCTATCACTAATTTTGCTAATAAATAAGCAATCGAGATAGGGGAAGTTTGCGTCACCATAAATCACTGTCAACGTAAGTAGAGGGCGGTAATCTGTATCCAGGCGAAACCCGTGGCGCGTTCTATCCGCCAATAAAACGCGCAGTAATTGGCCCTTAATAATCTCGTCATGACTTGGAATTGCCGGCCAATCGGGACGTCCGCCACGGTGCTCTGTTATTATCCGCGACGATTTAATTACAAAATTAATGCGCCCTATTAACCGTGTAAGCATGACCGGACACACACGCCGGTGGGAGAAGTTGACCGGTGGTGAACGGGTGGAAAGGGGACGTTGTAATTTCAGAGTATCCTACAAATGACTCTTCTTGGAAAGTGATACCGACGTTCACCTTTGTACATCGGTCTTTGCGGAGGATCCAGAGAGATTAATCTTTTGCCTTCTGATATCCAGGTGTACTCGTGGTACCACGTTTTAACATTAAACGTACCGAGCGAGGTCAAATGACCCCTTTTAAGACTTACTTTAAAATCGTACATTCATGGTTATTTTTTTCGCTCATTTGATTTTCTGTGAATTTTTATACTATTCGATTATTATATTTCTCGTTTTCCATTTTTTTTCTTAGCTTCTTTTTTACTGAGAAAAATTCTTTGTATTTTATGCGTACAAGGAGGAATCTTTTGACGTCTTATGGTATGAATAGGTGTATGCAAAGTGCCGGTACGTATAGTATTAATGCAACCATTTTTAATAAGTTATAGACCGTGTTTGATAATGACGATTCGCAATCTTGGTATGTTATATTGAAATTGTTTTAAGAATTAATGTGTGACATTGTAAATCCTCGGAGTGACCAGTTAATATTGGAAGTACCAGCGATATATCTGGTATGTTTAACATTAAAACTATCGCCATTGAAGAGGTGATAAAGATGATCATTTTAAATTCAAGGAATTTTATAAAAAGATTGTAAACACATCATTTTAACCGCCTTGGTAATTTAAATATATTAAATAAATAGTTTGTTATCAAAACATCTTCTGCACCGCTGCCCCACAGATTTGAAGAATTTTTAGAAAAAATTGGGAGCCAGTCATTTTAACTATCTTAATTTTTTAGTTGATATAGTTGATTTAAGTTTGCATAATATTTGCAATAGGAAAGGTTCGATAAAAATACTGTGAATACTGGGATGAGTTAATCAATAGAATTGAAGATGATGTCATCTTCATGCACAGAACGAATTACTCCTATTGGATGTAGAAACAAACTGTTTGTAATTGACGATATCACAAGCATCAGGTATAAGAGGTCTCCATATTAGGTCGATATGAATCGCATGCGATATCGAGTTAATGTAAACCCGATAACGACGTAAGTGCATGTTCCATGAGCTTGCTAACGCTCCTGCTGTGCCACCGGCTTTAATTAAGCGTTCGATTTGTCTTACCACGGATTACAAGTTTTGTCGATTACAAACTGGAGCATCGCCAACCTTGCTTGTAAATCATTGCCTTTCGTTTGGCGATCAACGTAAGTGATATTACTCGGTTGAAATTAATACACTCCACCTGACGCATGAACCGGTGAACATACATGACAGAGAACATAGTACTTTCATGGATAATTGATTGTCCTTTTCTTAAATAATTCATTTCTTAACATATACGTAAGATGGAATTTTACTCATTATTAGACTGCGGATTTTTATGCATTTATGACAAATTAAATACGGCTAAAATATACAAAAAGAACATAATATAAAAATATATCTAAAATATCCAAAGTATGGTAATTGTTGTAATATTTATTAAGTGCAATAAATCCCTAGATAGGTTTTCCTGTCTCACCTGCATTTGTGAAACTCGAAATTTGCATAAACATCCGCAGTCTACTCATTATAAAGATGTAATTATACAGAACACTAAAATGTAGAACAAATTAAATCATTGCGGACAAAAAACTTTTTACTTCTACAACCGCAAAATACCGACTGTGCGTCTTCGCTCCTCACATACTCTTTCTCACTCATTCTCGCTACCTCGGCCAAAAAATTCTAATCTACTTCTTTATTTCTGCAATGCAACGGTATTGTCTACCGCGATTGACTCGATCCTACAAATAATTTAAACTTCTCAAAATATCCACAAGTTCAGATAAATTCTGAACGAATAATATGGAGCTCAGGAAGCTAATGAATTTTATCATCAACATCCACACAGATATAATAATTGTATTAAACTGTGAAATCATCGTGTGTACTTTGCTTATTACAATCAGATTAATTGGAAACCCATTAACACGTTACTGCCATAGAGATCACCTATGACGGAGCTACTTAGTTCAATGAAATTTCATGTAACGTATAAATTGCAATATTTATAAATTTTCTAACGTATGCAATATTTAAATATCGACATTAGGAAGATGAGGGTCTGCTGAATATTTGTCTATCCCCGAGTCGAAAATTTTAAGCCCAAAATCCTCCTAAATTACCAAATAACTTAGGATATTTAGGCTGAATATGGAAAAATATGTTACATATAAAAGAATGCAAATTTTAATTCCGCAATCGCCCTAATCTTGTTAATTTTTGCCAGTTTTGCCTAGTTTAGGATCAATTTAGGCTTCATACAGCCCAAAACAATCCTCAGCATTCTATAATGAGTTTTAGAATGGGATTGGAATCGGAGTGGAATGATCGAGGTCCAAAAAAGTTCTCAATATACTAAAAATTAATTTGATTTTAGGAGATTTAGAATTTATATGGAATAAAATGATAATTTAATTCCAACTTGCTCCTCAAAGCCCTATTTTTAGAATATGAGTCGACAGACTTGGAACTTCTGAAATATTTTTAGGGGATGTCAGATTAAATTGGAATAAAAATTTTACCTGATCAGTCCATATAACTCCTAAAAATCATATTTACATGACTTTAAGGCGCGTAGACACACTAGTTGAGGATTTTGAGGTTCACAATGGTATATATAATTAAGCGGCAAATGAGAAATCAAAAGAATCTAGGATTTGAAATTTCTTTTAAGGCTGGACTTTTCAACTCGGGTCAGTTTCTTTAAAGTTTCTGCTTTATAAAGATGTGAGTTTAATAGAAGAAATTTTATTTCAATACAAATGACGAAAGTAGTGAAATACCAGTGGTGTTCAACGTGTTAAAAAGTCGAGAGACTCAATGCTCGTGTTGCAAAGTCTTGTTCTACTTCTTGCTCGATTTACCCCATCTGTTCAGTGATTTCAATAATGTAGTCACTTCTTCCACCACGTTGTTTTTCCTCGCATATTTCGAAGGGTTAACGATCCAAAGGAAATATTAATCTTTTACGATCCGTTCAACGCTGTTTTGCCCGCATAGCAGAAGCACCGGGATCTTTGCTGTGGAGGCGATGAAGCGAGCGAATTTTAATGCTGCTATTAATGCTCGTAATGCCGTAGCATTAGTTTGAATTTATACCATAGCTTACATAAAACTATACTGATAAATTACCATTAGCATAAATCCTCTATTTGATATTGTTACGAAGCACCGAGTAGATTACATGTCACTGGGTAACGAGACTTGGCAATTGTTTGTAATAAATAAAGAGATGAGATTCTACGGTCAGTGGTCCTCGTTGACGGACGTGTTTCTTTAAATAAACGTTCTCAGTTTTTTCTATAAAATTGTGTTCTATTTAATCATGTCCGAAAGGATAATGCGTGCGCGGTCGACTCGTAACAATATTATTATTTGTGCTACAATCTATCAGCATATTTGTAAATAATTTTCTTAGAAATTCACGGATACAAGTTTTCAAAGATACAGAAAATATCGAAATCCTTTTTGAACTCGCAATGAAACGGACCACCCTGGAATTGGTATTAGGTTAATATACCACGCGAATGCTCGCTCATAATAACTGGATAGCAACGGTTATTACCGGTCGAAAGGTTTTGCCGTGTTTCTTCTTACCAATTGCGGCGAAGTGTACTGTCGATCGGCTTCATCTTCCTTGATGTCGAAAACGTGTGGAACGGTTTAACATCCGTGATTCCGTAGTTCGATCGTTTTCTTCCTTTTAACAATAAATGCCGCCTTCACTCTTTTTCTTCGTGCTTGGTTCTGCCGAAAGAAATGCATTAACTTTCCAAGTACCTTTTACTAATTCGATATGTCCGTCAAAACGGTAAAAATCATTGGTTAACAGTCAATTTATAACATATTCATACAATTACGTCAATCTTTATTAACCCTTTCGCTATTCAGAGTATACACATGTACCACCTACTAATCCTACAGGACTACGCACAAATTTTATCATTTGAATTGGTTTTAACGTGTATCAGCTAGTATGTAGAGGGTGTTTATATACTAGAAGTAGTAGTTAGTACTAGAAGGCGATGTAAGAAATGTTACGTAAATAAAACACAAACTAGGGCCTCAACATTATGTCAAGAATGCAAAGTTCCACTGTGTAAAAAATGTTTTGCTTTATATCACGCTTAGAAAATATGTACTTTGTACAACACCAGCGTAGGAATAATTTTTTTCAGCACTACTGATACATATGTATACCATCCCCTCTCTTACTAAGTTTGAAAATTTTTTTGTAAATTTTTAATTAAACTTTCTTTACCAAGCGCCAATGAGACGAAATATATCAACACAGATCCATTAGGTCAAAACACTAAAAGCCGTAGCAAAAGTGTTGAACGATAAAATTCACATTAAATAACTTCCAAATTATAAATAACTTTATAACACGACTGGAACTATTCCAAACGATTAGGCAGGTCTACATCACCCTGAAACGTTTCCCAAATATCGCTGATGCCTCAGAAAAATGCATTAATTTTCCAAGTACCTTCTACTAATTCGATCTGTCCGTGTCAAAATAGTAAAAATCATTTATCAACAGTCAATTTGTAATGTGTTCATACAACTACATAAATCTTTATTAAACGATAAAATTCACATAGTAGGGGTACCGAAAAGTAATCAAAATTGGAGAAAGAAAAACGTAATTGGAAACGTTTTTCAACAAAAAATCGAAGGATTTTTTTAAAAAGGGAATCGAACAGCTACCTTCACGCTGCCAAAAAGTGTTAGAAAATTATGGAAATTGTTTTGTTGATTAGTATTTAAGATTTCTTTAATAAAGAAATGTTTTTCGCCAGCAAAAAAAATTTTGATTACTTTTCGGTACCCCTAATAAAATAGCTTCCAAATTATCTATAACATTATAACTCGACTGGAACTATTCCAAACGATTAGGCAGGTCTACATCACCCTGAAACGTTTCCCAAATATCGCTGATGCCTCAGAGAATTTTCCTTGCATGTCAACGAAGCGGGCAGGTGTTTCGGTCGGTTGCTTCACGGTCGTCGCGTGGCAGAAGCGGGGTCGAGGCGAGACCAAAGCAAAGTCGAAGCATGACCGGATCTCTCTCCCTTTTTTCCCTTTTCCCATCTTTATCCTTGCCCAAGGATCAAAGGGAGACCCTCTCATTCCTTCTCCATCGTTCTCTCTTCTCCATGCATCGTGAAACTCTTCTTTTTCGTCTCCTCTGCCACGTAACTTCTCTTCTTCTTCTCTTTCCCTCATCTTCCTCTCTCGTTTCCTCCTTCTTTCTCATTTCTCTCTTCCTCTTTCATGGCAAGTGCCCTCGTCCCTTTGGCTCACCGGAGGAACGAGAACTGCCATTAGAAGCACCCCGTTCCATGTAATTTGACCACGGACAATGTGGACCACACGAAGCGCGATGCTTACCTACGCGGCACAGAGGTTCTCAGGATTAATATACTGCCGTAATAATCCTGTAGTTTGATCTTGAGCTTTCACTAGATCCTGGTAAACCCTACCGGGTATTGGACAACATGCTGATTGAATGTTTGCCGAAGCTTCAACCGGGAATAACGTGTAGTTAAGTGGAAGACATGTGGTTTGTGTTTGAACACTGGCAATTCACGAGGGTAGGTATACATTATTGTTTTAAATGATCGTTAAAAATGTAGTTGCGAGGGAATGTTGGGTTGGGGAATTTGATTTTTTGAAGGAATTGGAAGATATTGAATTTAATCATTTAGAGAATTTTAACACTAAACCTACCAAGCCGGTCAAAATGACCTGTTCTCAATTTTTTCAAAAAACTAGGATAGATAGGGCAGCCGTGAAGTAAAAATTCTACTTCTGCTATATAAAGCCTAAATTAGTTAATTAACTAATCCTTTCACTTCTTCATTTATCTTTTTCCAAAGTACTTGTTCAATAAATCTAAATTTTAGTAGATATAACGTCGGTAGTTTTAGCGTTAACTAATGGGGTGAATTCTGCAAGGGGGCTAGAGATAGGGGTGATGAATGTATTGTATTGTCAATTTTGACAGTATGTTTGTCATGGGAGTCAAAATTAAGGGTTATTAATTTTTTTGAGAGATTTTTCAGTGGGAGAATGTAGGCGATATAGACTTTTCAGTGTTGCGAAAATGAATTTGTAGTTATGGTAATTTTGTTTTTCGAAAATTAGGAAATTTTCTTGCAGTGGTGAGTTATTAATGTTAGTAAGAGATGGAAAAGATGATCGATTCGGTAATCTGTGTTTTATAAAATTAACATAAAATGTTAGCTCTATGACACTTGAAGTTTGAGAATATTTTGAAATGTTGGGAACCAGCCATTTCGGCTTGCTCGGTAGTTGTAGTGTTAAATTAAATGAATTCTCCATTTAGATGACTCTAATTCTGCTTTCTTTTATATTTCTTAGTTTTATCTGCTAATTGTAAGATCGTTTCTCCTAGGACTTAATATTTGAGCCAAGTTCTAAACCAACTAATACTTTTATAACAATACTTAAGATTTTCCATTTTACAAGCATTTTGCACATTCCACACAAAACTCGATTTTAAACGTGACAAATTTTAACTGTCGCCGGTCATTATCCTAAATTTCAACGAAAGCAGTGAACACAACATTAACATTTTCCATTTTACAATCATTTTGCAAATTCCACACAAAACTCGATTTTAAAAGTGACAAAATTTAATTGTCGCCGGTCATTATCCTAAATTTTAACGAAAGCAGTGAACACAACATTAACATATTCCATTTTACAATCATTTTGCAAATTCCACACAAAATCCGATTTGAAAAGTGACAAAAAATAACTGTTGTCAGTCATTATCCTAAATTTCAAAGAAACCAGTGAACACAATAACAGTATGTTTCAGTAAACTCCGAACAAAAACATCCAAAAAACATAAACATGGATTCATCGCAAAATATATTGCCGAGTATTTACCCAACGTAACATAAAGGTATCGGCCATCCACCCGAGCTGAAACGCGATTTTCTCGATTTGTTCTTTGTAAATCAGAGAAATTACGTCACACTTATTATACAATAAAAGCCACGTCGAAAATTCCTTCCACGTCCCGTTGCGAAGCAGGTGCGCACTCATAAAACGCGTTTCGATGAAGCGCTTCGTGAAGGTTTCATGACTTACATTATTACTGTATTACATGTGATGTATCGCAAGTACCATGGCTCACATTATTATCATGGTGTATCGTGAAGGCCACGTGTACACCATACACGTATCTTCGATATCTGTGAATCTCGATTCACGACGTACGTCCATAAAATTATAATGTACGGTAGCTTTGGATGTTGTTCACTGTCACGATCACTTGACGTGATATCATCTCGTTCAGCCTTCGTAAAAACCTCAAGTGGTCCAAGTAAGAAGGAATTGGATTTTAAAAAGTTGCTTTGTACGAAGCAATTTCTGTATCAACGGAGACCTAATAAGGCGACGGAGAAGCAAAGGGGGTTCCAGTCATTTTGTGAATTTTTTCAAGCTTGTATGGAGAATATTTCTTCACTATAACTAGTCTACTTGTTAACATTTTGACTGCCATGGCTGTCATCGGTAACTGGAACTATTGAATTCAGTGAAATTTTGTGTAACTTTGAAATTGTAATATTTATGAATTTTCGAACATATTATTGGCGTTAAAAATGAAAAGATTTGGTAATTATTAGTCTAAAGATCTAATTTTAATAGAAAAGTTTTCAGGTCAGTAGAAAGGACAAAACTAGCGAAATACTAGGGGCGTTCAACGTGTTAACCCTTTACGGTCCAAATTATTTCGTTAATTTGGGTAGTGAGCTAAATAAAATTAATTTTACAATATTTTCTATCGTTGTTTATCCATTTTTTGAACGATATGAATAACTATAGGTATTGACGGACATTTAGGTGACATTACTAAATCATTGGAAAATTAGTAACTTGTTATTAAATTGTTAGAAAATAAAATTAAATAAAAATCTATGTCGAGTACTGCTCGATATCGGACCGCAACGGGTTAATGGAGTGATTAACATGCTCTCTGACATAACAATGACATTTTTAATAAAATTGTAATATTTTAGTTCCAAGAAAGAACGAAAATTTTATGAATTTGAATAGAGTTAGTGACAGTGAATTCTTTGAAGACAATTCTGAAGGTGCTTCGATTCTAATAATAAGATAACCTTTAAATTGTTATATTTATGAATTCTCGAATATACTGAATATTTAAATGTCGACGTTAAAAAAAAGATCTACCGAATATCCATCTACCTATATCGCTTTACTTTCTGCTTTCCAAAGATGAAAATTTAATGTAAAAAGTTTCACTTCAGTAGAAATTATGAAACCAGCGAATACCGGCGACTTTTGTGTTAAGAGACTTTATAAATAGTTTGCAAATGGACAATACAGTTTCTCTAAAATAAAGATTATAAATTTCTTTTATTTACTACTGAGACTACTAAATGGTAACATCGCAGAAGTTTTTTAACCGAGTGTGTTCACTATAGCTACAGTGTTCCGGAACCTTCCTAAAACTGTAACCACAGATATCGAAGGGAAATTTAAAAAGTTACATCCTTCTCTCCCAATGATTACAGTGTTCAAAGAACATATAATTTTTTATGCCGACCAGTTACTTCGGTAAATTGGTGCAATCGTCTCGCGATTGAGGATCACTGAGGACAGATGCTGCTTCTCTATGCAGAGCAAAATCGCCGCTCTTTGCGGTTCGCCACCGCTTCGTCTTTGAAACTGGGCTCTCTACACGCGCATATAATTATAAGACGATCATCATCGTTCTCGTCGTCGCCATCAGAATTTTAGCGATGCCACAAGTTTGTTCTCTTTTCTCCACCCAAACGGGACACGCTGAATCATCCGCCAAATCACCTATTCGTTAAATTAACGCGTGACAGAAATCCTTGTTAAATTGGCTCAAATTTTACACGTTTATTCTATCATCGAGCCAATTACAATAATTTTGTTGATCAAAACATCACATCGTTAATTTACAAATATTATTCTGCAATTTTTCATTTTATTTTTCTTTCCATCAAAGTTCATTATATGGACGTTGGACAGTTTTAATTATCTGACTGTACGCAATGCAAAAGAGTAGCAGCCATTCAAGAATTCACACTTTGATTCTTTTTTTACAAACGATATCACGGTATCGTCTAAAGTTCTTTTATTTTGTCCCTCCTGAATTAATGCCACACTCCGTGAAGTAATCAAAGGTAACAATCTGTTATCGTAACTCATTTAATCGTGTTTTCATTAAGCAAATCATTCTATGGGGGAGGGTGGTCAGAAAAATCATCAAATGTACCGCCCTATGGCAGAGGTCCGTGTTGCAATTAATGAAGGTACTGCCGAATCACTGGCCGAAGATAGACGTTGTTGCACGTCCAAGGGAACATGTCGAGCACATTTTGACTCCTTTTCAATTAGGACAGTCCGACAGTCTTCACTGTTTCTCCGATGGTCATAGATAAAAGTTACATTTAATGGGGGAAAAGAATAAAAAATTAGCAAACGATTCATTAAACATTGGATTTAAACCTCTAACATGAACGTCGATGGGTATACCAATTTTGAAATATGCAAATACATTCGTACGAAGTGTAACAACGCTGAAACACTCGAACATGCACGAAAGTTGTACACACGATGCAAGATGTATAATCGAGCAACGAAATAACGCATTTGCATACCTTTGATTACCGGCTTAATAAAACATACCCAAATGATTGCCCCACCATTTCGGCCAACCGATTCGAATACCCCATAAGTCCACCTTAATTGGCAGAATAAAAGTTACGTAATCGATTCGAGCACTAATTGGAATTATAGGGATATCAGATTTGGGTAATTAAGAAAGGACACTTGATTACGTTACATGCTTGCTGTTGAGCAATTAAGGAGAAGAGTCATCGCACGGACCATCGTGATATTCCATGGCATTCTTGCCTTCGTGAAATTTAAAGCCGCCGAAATTATCGTTCGATTATTATCCCAATACGCTAAATACGATTCAATGGACGTGCAGAAACTAATTAATGCAATTAAGGAGACTGCTCCTTATGGCACACCTTTTTCAACGCCTCTTACGCCCGGACAGCCTGAGATTCGATTTGCTGGATTAAAACTCGTAATAAGACGTCGTGTTCTATTTCTGTACGTTGACATTAAGATAATTCTGCTTTATCTTTTTAACATACGTGACCAATAATTTGGTGGGAACTTAATTTGGGTTGCACTTGTCATCTGCTTGTGCATGTTTACCGGTGAGATTAAAATTCATTTGGAGCCCGTATAAAGTAGAAACGAAGACAAAAAAATTACTAGACGGTTTGTCTTGATTAAGATTAATTTGGAAAGTAATTATAAAAGTAGATAATAGGAAATATGCTGCTTATAAGATAAAAAATACGAGAGCGAATCTCTTACTGGAGAATATTCATCCGGCTGGAACAGAAGCAAAGGACATCAATGAACTTTAACCAGTTAACTGTGGCGACTTCTTTTGAGGGCACGCACCTACGTGGGACACGAAAATCGAAAGATGAGCATAAATCTATTTTAAATTATTTATACTTTTTAGCTATTCGTTTTATTTCTGCATGGCCTCGTTATATTCCAAACATCTTGAAATTTTCGAATATAAACAATTTTAAATCGTTTTAAAATTACACTTTAAATAACCAGTGGCCGTTAACTTTTGCGCATGACGAGTATACTCGTCAATATACAAACTTCTGCCGTTTCTCCATGACGAGTATATTCATCAATCACAGCTAACTAGTTAACACTAACCGTACCATCCATGATCAACTAACAGGATCACTGAAATGAAAATTTGTGACTTCTTGTATTATTATCTAAAGTCTGTTTTTATTTGCGATGTTTCTAATATTAAATTAACAATCACCTGCTTATCTTTCGAGAAAATACTATCATTATGTTAAGTCCAATCGAATGCTTAACCCTGATTAGAATCGATACACGCAAAAATGTCGATACGATTAGTCTTACTCTCAAGCCATTCAATATTCTGTAATATTAAAAAAAAAAATTTACTCAAATTCAGTTTGTACTGGAAATTCAGCTCAGTATTCCAATAAAACTTGATACAGCACCTTTCGCCACAACAGAGAGCGAAATTCAAATATTGAATCAGGACGAGCAATGACGTTGAATTAATAACTTAATTTAAAAATAAATTTTATTTATTATGAAAAGAGTTAACCTTAAGTTGCAATGAAAGCAACCACATTTTTCACCGAGAGTTCCGACGATTTTTATTGGCTGTAAAGGTTCTGCGAAACAGTTCCCGGCGAGGTTCTCGTGAAAAGAAACCGTGAATCGCGAGGACCTTGCACTCGCAGAATCACGTTCGTCCGTGGTGGGGTCAGGACCCCGGTTTCCCACAGATTACGACGGGGCATGCTCAGCAGGGAATGCCATTACATTCGCGATCGCCGATCTTTATGATTCCATCCAGCCAAAAAGGTCGGGCCAATTTTAAAACCATCCTACCTCCGATCCTCACTGACGGCCACGAGTCGTGCCACGATCTTGGAACGAACAGAGTAAATAAAACCTTTGCCAGGAATTCCTTGAACGTACGTGTCCCTTAATACGTAACAGTGATCCCTTTATTTGGAACATTCAAAAATTTGGCTGAAAAAGATCATTTTAATTGATGGTAAAAGAAAATAATTACGAAAAATCATAAGTATAGACACAGACTTAACCCTAGATCATTAACCTTCGTCTCTTCGACGACACGAATTTAATAAGTATACCATATTAGTTAACGTTATCGTAATAAATAAATATCTATCTTTAATAATAGAAAAAAACATGTTTAAATTTTATTTAAATAATACCCTTTAATCCCTTTTGTAAACACCGTAGTCGAAGAGACGAAGGTTAGTGTTAAGCGTCGAAAAATAAGGTTAGTGATCTAGGGTTAATATAAACATATTCTTATGAACCTAAGAAGAAGTAAAAATGCCTGAATTCTGTCCTAGTAGCTTCTACGCTTTAACCTGTTAACCGGGGAATTAATTTTTGTTCAACTTGTTTCAAATTGGAATATTTTTTTTCACAGTGAGAAGTAATATCATTACATCTAAAGTACTACGTCAGGATTAAACGGATTCGAACGACATAAAATGTAATGCGTTCAACATATTACGTTTAAAAATTTTAAGGAAGAAAAAATCGACAAGCTTACTGGAGTTTTCTTTCAGATATGACGGAATTATACGTCACGCCCGGTTAACAGGTTAACCATCAGGGGGGCCGAAAAGTAATGTCGGTTTTTATATTAGATTCAAACAATTAAATTTGCATGAAGTTTCTTTTTTAAGTGAACGATATAATCACCCTTGTTATCACAGGACTTTCACGATTTAATGTGAAAATTCCCAGTGGTGGATCGATAAAAATTAATTACTTTTTGAGAGAACATCTAAAGGAACGACGTTACCTTCTGCTCCCCCGAATATTAACTCCTTGTCCTAAGATTTCTTTATTACAAGATTTCTAATTTCGCAATAGCTCAGAATTAATTGGTGGAATAATAATCTATCACTGACTTTCGACGTCTCCTGATATACTGTTTTTTTTTTCAATTTAACAGTTTTTGTAAAATTAAAAAAATTCATGTTCCATCCCGTGTACCAAACGTTATTGTAAGACAGCGGCTTAATTATGAGAACTTTATTATCTTTTGATTTAGATTTATGAAATTTAATTTTTCCAAATCAATTCTAAATTATCGAATTTACTTCTTGATTATGTACATTTATTTCGAGACAATTAGAAATATTAAGAGTACTATTTAGTTATATCTCTTCAGCTCGTATCACCCTCACTCTCGTTCTTTTTCTGTACGTAGACTCATATAAGGTCATAGGGCACGCGATATACGACCGAGTCTTAATTGGGTTTGCGCCTCGTCAAGGAGGTAAAGTTAATTTGTGACGCGTTTACGATCGCAAAAAACTATCGTCTGAAATTGGAGACGCGCCTATTAGCCGACTGGCACAGCTAGTCGGCGATAGTCGATAGGATATTGGCGAGGGCCGATCAAAAGAACCCGCGAAACAGCGGAAAGGGTTTTTTTTACGTCAGACCCACCCGGTCTCGTTTGCGGAATGAGTTTTCAGTAGAGGATTCGTCTCGGTAATAATCTTCTAGCGGCTACTGGTTATTGCACGACATTATAAAAGCTCGAACGGTAGGTCAAGGTAATCGGATACCTTGGAAACAACCTTCCTTCGTGAATTATGCTATTACACTTCGTCGAAAGTGGTTTCGGACCTACCCTTGATTATTTCCACTGTGAATTTTCAAGTGGATGTCTTCATTTGCTCGTGAGAAACTGCTGATTGCTTAATTGATGCTTGGAAGTGCCTGGATGTCGGAGGATTTTGTTCTAATATTGTTACTAATTATTGGCTTCTTTTTTACAATGTATCAACTTAGTATATTGCTGGAAATTGCATTAGTTCTTTACAGAGGTGGTCAAATTAGAATTTTCCATGAGCTTGGGTAAAAACCAGGAGGCTTTATTTGTAAAGACAAATTTTTCAAATATAATTTGTAAGTTTTAAAAATATTAGATATATAATATTATTATATATTTAAAGTCCAGAGTAGTTTTCAAAGCACTAGCAATATTTACCAATGACAAACTTTGATAATTTTTAAATTTCTTAATTATGAAGAAAAATAACGATTTCTGAGGAAGAAAGAATTATTTTCAGAATTTGCTATTGATAAGTATTGCTAGTGGTTTGAAAACTACTCAAGGCTGTAAATGTTTGCTGTCATATAAATAAATCATCAGGTATACTTATAATGCAATAATATTTTTGCAAGTCGCAAACTATACTCGAGAAATTATTCTTAATCAAGAAAGTTACCTGGTTTTATTTCTTCCACAGAAATCATTATTTTTCTTCATAATTGAGAGATCTGTCACATTTTTCTATACAAATATGAACAGTAGGTTTACCGAGCAGAACATTTCGCCCCATTTTGAACTTCCTGGAGAAAATTACAAAAACTTATTACATTTATTTAGTCACTTGTACTGACTCTTATCTATTCAAAATGAATTTCCATCAAAATTCATTTTCTTCCATGCCTTCTAATATCGAAGTTCTCTACATGCTATACATATTGACCTATGTTACTAGAAATAAGTACACAAGAAATATCGGTAAATTTAGTGTTCAGAAAAGTAATCTCCGAGCAAGAATTTCGATCCAGCATACAACCATAATCCACCATGAGCTTAGCAAATCCTCTTCCCCCATCCTCGTAGTTTCGACCACCGAAGAAACGTGCACCAGATGTTAGGAAGAAAAGTCGAAAATTCTCGTAACTCGTTTCGATCTGGGGTAGTTGAGTTACGAGGATATTTCTCGAGTAACCGAGACACCATTGTGCTTTGGAAACGCCTCGGCACGCTTTAACGCGTATCGCCGACGCTACTCTTATTTCGGGTATCTACCACTTTCCTAAGACATAACTTACCAGGCACAACGGTAACGCCTATGCCAACTGACTTACGCCGAAAAGTTATGATTTCGGATGTTGAAGCAGGTATGCGATTTCGCCTTTTCTTCTTCGCTTGCCCGACATCCACGTAGGTCGGTGATCGTCACATAAACCATGGAAATGCTTTGTTTGGGCCCGTTCTAATTTTCCGTGGACCATCGTGCCGTGAAAACATATCGTTTACGTCACATAATTCAGAGAGAGGGTGCTGTGGAACAATATAGAATTTTATCGTTGGTCCATTAACAATTGTTGGATCATCGAAATGTAATTCGATTCGGATATAAATCTGGAGAGGAACGCAGTGAAGTCATTTGGTTGGAAACATTGAGAAAGGTTCTTTTTCTTGTTGCTTTGAGATTTATATTTGAAGAATGTTTATTGCCATTGGAATCTTTCAATTGAAGGTGAATTGTTTGAAGTTGTTGAGATTGGTTTATAGGCGTTGGATGTTTGCAAGTGGTTTTAGTTCAGACTGACATTTCTTTGTTGTGCAAATCATTGTTGACTCGAGTGGAATTCTTAACGTATAGATTTTATTTTGAAAATGTTATTCAATTCTCATTTAAGTTAGATATTTCATCTGCTATCTTTCATTTCATGTCGATCCATCTGCAACAAGTAACTTCATCTTGGAGATCGATCTCTGGAATTCTTCGCATTCGTTTTAACCGATCCTTTCTCAACAGGATACCTGTCGTGATCGTTCGTTTCTCTAAAGCACCATCGAATCAGGAATTTTTAATTTCGGAAATTGGCCTTCGAATTGTATCGTATTAGACACGCTCGAACCTTCGACTTTATCGCGGATTTTTAATCTCACCGCGATTCATCTTTGACTACCTTCGTCCCTTAAGGTCGCTGAAGATCCAACCGATTCTTCTACACAAAGAACGTCAACAGCTTTCTCCAACCCAAATTTCATAAACTATAAAACTAAAATTACATTATCATCATCGACTTTCCATCTAACTTGCATCTCATTTTCATTCATTTCTTACAATAAATCGCTAAAGTCCCTGTAATCTTTTCTGCTCCGTAATTTATTTTTTAATGAAAAATAAGATTTTATTTTTAGCCATTAATATTGTTCAATACAATAAATGTTACGAGCCGTGGCAACTGTTTGATAAATAAATAAAATGGCATTCTACGGTCGATTATCCCGGTTGTCGGATGTGTGCTCTGAACAAACTGTTCTTACTTTTTTATATGAAAGTGAACTTTATTTAATTATGTCCAGAAGGATTATGCGTCCACGCGTAATTATATTAACACTAGATTTACAGCAACCGTCAAGTTGACGGATTCCTACTTTTCAAAAATATTTTTTAAATTTATAAACAAGTAGTGCTGTAATATTTCACCCCTATCTCTTAGCACACAAGTTACTTAACTCATCGTATTCTTTGCCACTTCATCCACCTTTCTTCAAAGTACTTTTTTATTATATGTAAATATACTAAATTTACCAGCCGTAAATCTAGTGTTAATAATAAAATTCAAATTGGGAATGTGATCAAATTGGGTCAAATAAAATCTCGGTTCGATTAAAAAAGACCGCAAGGACGAATGAAGGTTAACACTTGAACTACCAAGCAAGTCAAAATGACTGGTTTCCAGTTTTTTCCGATAACTCTCCCAGTTTATGGGAGAGACATAGAGTAGATATTCTACGTTGATCTTATAAAACACAGATTACCGAATCGACCATCTTTTTCATCTCTTGATGGCTCATTTTCCAAAGTAACTGTTTAATATATTAAAATATTTGAGATGTAACGCCGGTACTTCTAGTGTTAATGCCATGAAAGAACCTCAGCTTTCCAAAGAACACCACCGATAACAACTTTACCCTATCGTTTACCACATATATATAGAAAGGGATCAGAATTAAGTCACTTGGGACGTAAAGGGAGACTGCTCTCGCACTACCTATCTCTTTCTATTTTATATGTCTGCTGTCCTCTTCATTCATAATCGTAGTTATTCACATTCATTTACAGTCAGTTCAACAAGAGCGTGTCGTTCCCAATTTTGTCATTAGATGACGCATTTGTTTAAGATGTGGGTAATTCAATTGTTTGAACATTTGGCTTCGATGCTTTGTGATTAAATTAGTAGTAGGACTATTATCTGCCTTGAGATTGAAGAAATTAGCAATGAAGAACAAGAAGATAACGGCTTAAAAACTCTAAGCTGTGCGTGCACAAAGTGGAAACGTGAAAATGGGATCAGGATACTTGATTGGCTTTCTCATTTGTCTAACACTAATCCCATGGAAATTGTGTGGGCAAAAATGAAGATTAATCTCAAGGAAAATTGAGTGTTCAATGTCAATCAGCTAACACGTCATATCCGCCAAATATGACGATCTCCACCCGAAACAATGGTGAACAATTTTCCGGAAGCATGCCTAAACAGTACCATGCTATTATTGACACTGATAGCGATTAAACAATGTTTTAAGTAACTGCATTATAGTACAATATTTATATTTCCATCTTATGCGTTTAATTAGAACCAATTCTCTTTTTTAAAGAAAATATTATCGACACGCTCTTGTGGAACAAAGTGTAAGTAGGTAAAATCGGTGTCTACCAATCTGATAATAAAAATATCGTGCGTACGTCAATGTTTCAATTTTCACGATCGATATCGTGCTGTCGCACTCAGTTCCACAGCTTTTTCTTTTCTCTCTTTGTCTCGCAGTGCGATTTCCCCCTCAAGTGACTTGTTTCTGATCCCTTACAATAGCTAGATCGTAAGATTTCATCGTGAATCTTTGATTTCAGAAGGATTCATCATCGATGGATCTCAGCCTAGCTTAGAACCGATCGCGAATGAGATTCTACGGATCCCCTTTATGCAGAGAACATGCGGATTCGGGCGCGGACATCAAAGGGCTCCCTCGAAGCGACCTGTCTGTAATTACAGACACGAGGCGTGGCTCCATGGAAGAACAATAGGGCCGCTCTTCCTTTCTTTCTCTTCCTTTCCCTCTTTCTCTTTCTCTCACCCTTTCTCCCTTTCACTTGTACTTGGCAGACGCGATGGGATCTTCGATCTTGGTGCTTTCGGCCCTTGTGCGATCCCATCTACTCGCCGCGGAATATCGATCGGCTATCGATCGCCGATAAGACGATTTTAGGCGCTAAGGAGTTTCCATTCGGACGGCATACATTAAGCCGGATGGCTTTGGCTTGCCACCACCCAAATCGCCGAGAAAGGATTTGTCGGATGCGACGTCTTCTGGAGCACCCACGAAAGCCTCGCGACGCATGAGATCGATCTTGTCGATTTAACACTAGATCGACGTAAGTCGTCGAACTGGCGGGCCCCAATTTTTTTTAGAAACGGTTTTGGAATTCGTAAAGACACGGTACAGTAGATATTTTATATATATGTTATAATTAGACTGCGGATGTTTATGCAAATTTCGAGTTTCACAAATGCAGGTGAGACAGGAAAACCTATCTAGGGATTTATTGCACTTAATAAATATTACAACAAATACCATACTTTGGATATATTAGATATATTTTTATATTATGTCCTTTTTGTATATTTTAGCCGTATTTAATTTGACATAAATGCATAAAAATCCGCAGTCTGGTTAGAATATACAAATTACTTAAGGGATTATCTTCGTTGCCGGTTGAGCCGTCCTTTTTCAAAGTATACATGATTCAACACCCGCAAATCTTAGTGTTAAAGGAGGTTGATTGATCATCTTTCCGGAAACTGCCGTTGTTTTTCGTAGGAGATAGGTTTGAAGGTTTGCTGAGTAGTAGGTGTAATATTATGACAAAGAATTAATTGATCTTTGGTGATGGTTTGTGACAAGCCTCTATGAGTCCCCGTGGCTTTGAGGTAACGCAAGATACGTTTAAACTTCTATTTTTCAAAGTCAAGTATTTAACTTTGTCATAATTAAGCTCGCAAAAACATGAATTTCTTTACAATTCAATATTTAGAATTCAGATTTAATCCGTTATTTAAAATAGTATTTTTAGCATTTTCCAATTGGGCTATTGTGAGATTGATCTTCGGATACCACAAAATATTTGGAGTATGGAGAGTTAAAATGATATTTAAAACTTTTACCTACCACAACGAGTGACACTGCAGACGTGGTAAAAGAAAAAAGTAAATGTTGATATATGATTTCTGATGTATCGAGTAATTTAATTTTTTAGTCTTTGCAGTAATTCATAATGAAGTTGGTAAAATAAAAATTGATCAGACATTCTTAATGGATCGAATAATTCAATGTAATATTAATATTATAGAAATAATTTTATCGTGCAGCGTCTCACTGATACTTTCAATTTCATTAATTTTGCAAAACTTGACAATTTTTTAAACAGTTTACAGCATCACGAATGTGACTCCTTATTGTACTTACGTCAAGGTGTTAATAGGGTGGAAATGATCAGAGTTAGATCTGAGACTGTGTTGTGTTCCATTGATGTTACAATTCAATAGTTTTTCCAAAATTTAAAAATTTCCTATTTTATTTATCGTGCAACGAGTGTCATTCGTTACCGTAGGTAAAGGATATCGCTTTAAATGACACATTATATTAGGAATAAGTGAGAAATTTTATTTCCTGATTATTTTACTGTACACAGTAGTATTATCTGATAGCAAATTTTATATTTACAAAGGATCATTAATATTAAATATATTAGATGAGCAAAGTGACTTTGACCTTAAGTCAGACTGGAGAACCCAAAGGGTCTAATCCTGAGTCATCGTCTCTCATCTTAGTTTTCCATTAGGGCAATTAAAATATTCTCTTTGAGTTACAATTTAATGGGCGCTAAAAGGTTCCAAGTATTTTTGTAACTTGCTTTATATCCATCCATTAATAGATATTTTTCCAGCAAACAGCAAATATATTACAACGACACCCTCATAAAGTTAGAATCAAAGGTCGAACTAGAATCATTATAAATCCAAGCGTGATCTTTTCAAGAAGTTACGCGAATCTTAATCTCGCAAGAGAATCTTGATACTTTTGAGATTCGAGAACAATGAAGCAACACCCAGAAATTATAGTAAATGCCATGACTTCACGATTCTACGCTAAGATGTTTCTAATTCTCATTCGCAAGATCTCATACCCTTCACCCTCTCTCCCCGTTTCAATTCTATTTCAGATATAATGGATATAATGTAATGCTCGTAAGTACCCATGAGTCTGACACTTTGGAAACGATAAGTATATACCGCTTGACTAATTAATGATCCCCTACGGGAATAAAAAAATAAAAAAGATGCTCCGCAAAATCCTTCGATCGGCTGCGCATCGCGCTCCCTATCGCGGGTCAATTTAGATAGCAATCGAGTGGATCAAAAATTCGAACGAGAGTGGGAGAGAGTGTAATAGACCCCGTCAGTGTAGTAATTAATGAACTTGGCCCCTCCATTCCGTTCGCCTTTTTCGCCACTTTAACCGTCATTATATTGTCTAGCGAGTGGCTCTGATAACCCGCGCAAAAAATTCCATTTAGAGCAGGGTCACGTAATGATGCGCCGCGTTTTTGATCGATCAGCCAGCCGAATGCGCCTTATTAGGGTAACAAAAGGAAAATGGAGTGGTGCGAACGATGCGCGGATCGAATTTGTCGAGTAATAGCACAAATCGTTGCAAACACCTTGAATATTTGAATAGGACAAATCATATTTGAAAAATTTTAAACGCATTGTATGTGCACAGTTATTTTTCTTTTTATCGCAGTTAGTGTACATTAGATGGAAAGTTATATAGGTCGGTAAAAATGATTAAATACCTCTATAATTGCCACCGTGAAATCTATTGTATTTAACACTAGGACTACCAAACCAGTCAAAATGACTGGTACACAATTTTTTCCAAAAATTCTCCAAGTTCATAGAAGAGACATATAACAAAAATTCTACGTCCGTCACAAAAGACATAAATCACCGAATTGATCATCCTTTCCGCCACTCTATTCCTCCTTTTTCAAAGTACTTAATTAATATATTGGAATATGATAGATTTAACGTCGGTAATTCTAGTGTTAAATATGTTAAGTAAATATATTAGAAATCGACGAATCAAAAGATGGTAACGATGATTAATTTAGTAATTTATATTTTACAAGATAGACAGAGAATATCTACTTTATGGTTCTTTGATATATTTTAAACTTTTTATAATAAATAAAGAATCTGTAATTTTAATTACCTTGGTAATTCTAATGTTAAAACCAGTCAAACCAACGAGCAATTAGTAAAACGAAAAGAGAACTATTATTGCTTATCTTTCCCAGCGTTGTCTTAACTTCCAGATTTTTATTCTCAATCACAGATATTCAAAAATATCTATATATTAGAGGGACCAGAAAGTAATGTCGTTTTTTTACATTAAATTCCAACAATTAAAGTAACAAGTTTTTATTTTTAATAAACTTGTGAATTTAATGAAATTTGTGTCATTTAGCGACTAACTTTTCAATACTGGATCTACAAAAATCAATGGTGTTTGAACCCCCTAATAAGTCATTTCAAGCACCAAAATTATTTTTTACCTCTCCACCATCGCAAAGACTTCATAGAACAATAATTAAAAAATTCTGTAATACTTAAAGGGTTGTTTTAACCCCCTGCAACAAGACATCCATTGCAACACACACAGTTACCGTAAAATTTCGTAAAAATCAGAATCTTCATGTAGAAAAGTCATCTCTAACCCCAGCTAATTATTCTCAAAAACGAAAAGCACTTCACAATCTTCTTCCCTCCTCGTTAGAGCATCTTCAAAGATCTTCACCGACCATAGCGCGGCATTCAGCGAAGTCTTGACCAGCGAAAGCGCGAGTCACGGTTAGAAATTGGCGATGAAAGTGCACGAGAGGATATGTTAATGAAAGGAGAAAAAGAAACGAACGGCAATACGCACGAACCGTTATCCGGTGCATGAAGACGTCGCGGGGTATGATCACGCGTGAAAAATATTAATCCGCAACGACGTGGACGTGCACTAACCGGCGTCGTGTCTGTCAGTCAGATTGGTCTCGATGAAAGACGCATTGCCGTACCTCCCTTTGCTAATAAGCGGTTATGTCAACCCAGAGATCGGTAGATCGACGAATGATAGTATTTTCGGCGATCCTCCGTCAATTATGCTAAACTAAACGCAGCAAGGTATATAGGGGATGTCACTGGTAGCGCTACTGGACTGCCAGAAGAGAAACTCGATCGAATGCGATATCTCGTCGAGTGTCCTGCGAGAGGATTTGATCGATTATCAGTAAAGAAATGATTAATGAGATTGTACTTGGTTCTTGGATGAAATGCAAGCGATGCTGATCAAGAAACGTTTCTGACAGTGGGAAGATTCGAGATCATAATGCTACTGATGGTTATCAAGGTAGAGATTATGGAGTTCAATGTAATTCATTTAATTTCAATTACCAAATTCTAAAGGACTTTCAAGTTTCTTTGGTATGATGCAAATAGTTCGTTGACACGTTGACTGCCATGGGGGTCACAGGTGACTGGGGCTATTGAATTCAGTGATTGATGTATTTGTCAATTTTTTAATATGTTTAATATTTGAAGATTGACGTTAGAAAGATAGAGATCTGCTGAATATCTATTTATCGGTATCTTTAGAGTTTCTGTTCTATAAAAATGTGATTTTAATAGAAAAAGTTTCACTTTAGTAGAAATGACGATGCCAGCGAAATACCGGGGGCGTTCAACGTGTTAAATGTGACAGAAAGATATCGTGTCACAAGAATAACAAGAAAAAGGATAATTTGGATCAGTATTTAACCCTTTCCTCTGATATCGCAGCTGAAGGGACATCGTAAATCTATTAGATCGCTCACAAGGAGAACGCAAAGTTTTCGAGTTGCCGATTTTATTGAAATTTCAAGTATTCGTAGATTAAGTCATCCTGATTAAGGATGTACCATATTATAGGGGTAGACGATCAATAGATTCTAATTGTAAGATATCTATAATTAAAATTTTACCGTCCTTCTTATACAGAACTGTAGTACGCACCTTCAAGAGAACAACATTAAATATTAAATGTATTTTGACAAATATTGTAGAAAATTTATTCTTATGAAAATTTTGTTCAAATATTAACATGAAATTTCTTATGTCGATGTAATCGATAGATCGATGAATCGTCACTGTTCCATAACAGCTGTTGATGTTGCGTTTTACAGCTCTCTTTAAGATTGTCAATGAGACTTTAATTACAAATATTTTAAAAAGTATTGACTGCCTTCTTAATCAGGATGTCTTAATCTACGAGTATATAAAGCTTCAATAAAATCGGCGACACGAAGACCTTGCATTTTCCTTGTCAGTTGGCCCCCCTAAGTGTACCTTCGAATTTGTTAGTAAGTACAGAGGAGGAACTTTTTACACCGCAACATTTTAAACAATGTATGTTTACATGATCTTTTCTATTGAAATGACACAAGATAGCAAATAGTAAAGTGCCGACAAGTTGCTAATAGATAACGTCGGAGATAGCTCCAAGTGCAAAGGGTTAAATGATGTATGAAACGTCGTTGGGAGCCACTTGTTATTTAATTAGGACAATCGTAAAGTTTGAAGTAGTAATTAGCAATAAAGGCATGCAACAAAAAGCAGAATGTTATGCGCACATTCTGTTCGTCCTCGAGGAATTTTCTCAGCCATGGTCAATTACAATGCGAACGTGATCTCAGGCGACTCCTGAACCAAGAGGTGCTTGCTTATTTTACGTACTTGTCTCGTTAAGTGTCCAACGTCACGCGAGCCCACTGTTTTTCGGTCGTAAAAGGCATAGAAGTCGACTGTTTTCATTCTACGTCGCCACCAGTAGGCTACACCTGCTCGCAAGATTTTTCGGGCAACACGCATTAACCGGCTGAGTGCGACGTTGAAGTTTACTGCGATAGTTTCGCAGTGGGAGGAGTTCTGGCTCACCTCGACTCTTGCAATAGCAAACCAGATTATAATTAATTAGTACCACCTGTCTGTATTAATTGAAGAGATTCGAAACGTGATGGACGATCGGTATGTTTCTACTTGCTGGTACTTTGAAGAGGCTAATGGGGTGTACGACAGACCTCTTTTAATTTCCATAAAGAATTATAAGGTTTTATCTCTTGTTTTTAGAAATACTGTTTGGAAAGAGAGAAGTATCATTGAAAGCAATTAATCCGTTTGAGATTGTTGCTACTTTGAAGAAGTGTACAGATGCAATCTTATGACTTTTATGGAAAACTTATAAATTAAAAAATTTTAAGCATTGTTTTTAGGAATGACATTTATATATTTCACGAATTATTCGTTGAAATATTTATTGAAATCTAATTTGCACGGGACATAATAATCACAAGTTATTGAAATTGGCCCCTTAATTTTGTTTGCGTTTGTTTTGTTAATTTTATTTGAAAGATAATACATTTAAATTTCACGTTCGCAAGAAATAATTATACTCTCCCTGATAAGAAGTTAAAATAAAGAACTGCTATTTCCCCCCCCCCCCCCCTGTCCTATACAGGATTAAAAATTCGAGAATTCGTTCTACCTGTCCATCGTCAGATTTACCAATTTTCAAAGTTAAAATCAAAATCAAATTTTACCTTCCTCAGCATTTCCCAATACTCCAACAGCATCAGTCACAATTAAGCTTTTTCCTTTCATTGCTCGTATAAAAAAAATACTGTAGTGTCCCATATAAGAGGTTGAAACAGCGGAATTATTTTCCTACTACTCTAAACGATGCTAAAATTCAAGATTTCTTTATACTTGTCCACCGTCAAGTCTGCCAAGTCTCAAAATCAAAATTCACTTCCTTTCTCAGTATTTCCCAATCCTTCCACAGCATTAGTCGCAACTACCATTCCTCCTGTCTTTGCCCGCATCAAAAAATGATCGCAATATCCCAGATAAGAAGTTCAATCAAAGGAGAATTATTTCCTTCCTACTATTCTACACAAGATTAAAAATTCAAGAAACCTTAATACTTGTTGGCCGTCCAATTCGACAAATTCTCAACATACCAATTAATTGCTCGTCTCACCTCCAAGTCGCGAAGAAACATTACTCCCTTCCTCATCATTTCGCAATCCTGCAACAGCATCAGACCCAACTAAAATTTCTCCTCTCATCGCTCGGATCAAAAAATTACTACAGCGTCCCAGATAAGATGCTCAAACAAAGGAGAATTATTTCCTTCCTACTATTCTACGCAAGATTAAAAATTCAACAAACCTTGATACTTGTTGGCCGTCCAATTCGACAAATTCTCAACATACCAATTAATTGCTCGTCTCACTTCGAAGTCACGAAGAAACATTACTCCTTTCCTCATCATTTCGCAATCCTGCAACAGCATCAGACCCAACTAAGATTTCTCCTCTCATCGCTCAGATCAAAAAATTACTACAGCGTCCCAGATAAGATGCTCAAACAAAAGGGAATTATTTCCTTCCTACTATTCTACACAAGATGAAAATTTCAAGAAACCTTAATACTTGTCGACTGCCCAATTCGACAAATTCTCAACATACCAATTAATTGCTCATCTCACTTCGAAGTCACGAAGAAACGTTACTCCCTTCCTCAGCATTTCTCAACCCTGCAACAGCATCAGACTCAGCTAATATTTCTCCTCTCATCGCTCGGATCAAAAAATTACTACAGCGTCCCAGATAAGATGGCCAAACAAAGGAGAATTATTTGCTTCCTACTTTCTACACAAGATTAAAAATTCAAGAAACCTTAATACTTGTCGACCGTCCAATTCGACAAATTCTCAACATACCAATTAATTGCTCATCTCACTTTGAAGTCACGAAGAAACGTTACTCCCTTCCTCAGCATTTCTCAACCCTGCAACAGCATCAGACTCAGCTAATATTTCTCCTCTCATCGCTCGGATCAAAAAATTACTACAGCGTCCCAGATAAGATGCTCAAACAAAGGGAAATTATTTCCTTCCTACTCTCTTAGATCGCACCAGTGGAATTTCACTGGTTCGCCAGTGGAAACTCACTTGTTTACCAATGACACTCACTGGTTCCGCCAGTGATCTCAGCGGCCATCAAAATTCACTGGTTTACCAGTGAATCTCACTCGTCAACATATTCAAAAATAAAACACAGCGCATGGCGCTGCGGCAGCGGACGCAAATTTCACTGGTTCGCCAGTGAGATTTGTATTCACTGGTTGAACCAGTAAAATCTCACTGGTTCAATCTAAGAGAGTACTATTCTATACAGGATTAAAAATTCAAGAAAGCTTAATACTTGTCGACTGTCCAATTCGACAAATTCTCAACATACCAATTAATTGCTCATCTCACTTTGAAGTCACGAAGAAACATTACTCCCTTCCTCATCATTTCGCGATCTTCCAACAGCATCAGTCGCAACTACCGTTTCTCCTCTCATCGCTCGCGCCTCCCATGGAACGTAAAAAGAAGGAAACGGTGGCACGAAACGATCTACCCACGTAAAGGTAGTTTCGTAATAACGTCTAAGTAGGATCTTTATATTCCTAGCCGTGAGGCAGAACGAGCCACGTTATACTGGAGGCGCGACTCCGAGTCGAGGCAAGCAACGAATCGTAGGACAGAGAAGAAGAAACGGGACGAGGGATCGTTCAGGAAGAGAGAAAATAAAGGCAGACAGTGGCAAGAAAGACGAAGCCGAGAGGCGAAAAGAAAGGAGAGAACGAGCAGCCAAAGTGAGTCTCATTTTAATTAGCATCAGCTGGTGCGACGTGTACTTAACAACTTCGACTCGCCATTGGAGAGGCTGAGAGTATCTTCGTCTTTCTTGCCTGTTCGTCCTTACTCGGCCTGAAATTCCTCGCGAGATGTTTTATTCAGGGACACCGCGGGCCTCTTCTCGTTGGCCTCTCTGCGCCATGGAAGAAATGAGCTGCTGCCCTTCCTCGAGCTGCTCAAATGCGCCGGCTCAAGTAGCCGCTACTGCAATTTGCATACAATCCACGCTGATTCGGCTTTCGTTCGAAGGAAGAACCAGCGAAAGGAAAGGAACGTGTACCCACTTGCCTCGATCTCGAAGAGTGCCACCCAGTGTCCTCACCTTCACCGGATGTCCGTGAGTTTGTACCAAAACATCAGAAAGGGTTTAGGTTATTCGATAATTTTAACGAACACGTGGTTCCGACAATTACAGCCCGAGGAAATGACGGTCTTACGTGTTGCAATTCCCGGACAACGAGTCATGCAAATTGCCATGCTCGATGCTGGAATATTACAGTTTTTAAAGCAACTTAACGGCCATAAATCTTATGGTACACGCCACGAGGAAAGAGAGCGGTTTGTACGGAATGAAATTCTGATGTTCAAATTTTCACGCAACCTGTAACTGCCACGTTTTAACGGGCGGATGTAATTTTTTAAGTGAAACTTAATTTCGGGACGTTTTACGAGAGATACATGTACCGAGACAAATGCAATGAATTACTGTTGCAGTTAAATTTCTTGAATTACCAATTTTATAATATCGGGTTATAATGATTATTTATTTGATGTAGAGTATATTAACAATATTTCTACCAAGAGGTGTCAAAAGACACCTTCCAAATTTTAACTTAAAATTATTCTCTATGTTGAATCATCTCTCCACAATTAATTTCTTGACTTTTCATACAGTAGTTGTTAAATTAATTCAGCAATGTCATTTTCCACCAGCACATCCTAGATCTAAAAATGTGCATATGGTATACTTATTTCTACGATGAGGTGTCTTTTGACACTTTAAGGATTTCATGAAGGTGCCTAATTTGAAACCATTTTACATATAAATATCAACACCATTTTGCAGCGCCGTATCAATTCTAATCAGATTAGAGAATCCCTATTTCAATTGTAACAGAAAATACAGGAGTTGCATAACTTTGATATTCGCTTCTTTCCCGCCATGTTACATTTCAGCGTACGCCGCTGCAGTGACTTTACAACTAGCTACACACCGCTGCTAGAATTTGCAAACTGATTAAATAATTTCTAATAAATACACATCAATGGTATCAATAAATATATTGCTCAAATTATCTACATTTAACTGATAATTTGAAATCTCAACAGTTTTGTCAATTATTTTCATTCAAACGAAAAGGTGTCTTTCGACACCTTTTGGTCGAAATAGGTATACAGAAAATCGTGGTAGAAATAGTGTTAAGTTGTGCATTTTTTTGTTGCACTGTGGAGTGGAATTTTCAAATTATTCTGCCATGAATTTTTCCAGCTTGACAATTTTTCAAGATTTCAAGTTTTGTTGTTTTTTGAACGACACGAATGTCGCACGTTGTTGTAGAAAAAAGGATTAATGAGAAATGCATCAGAAATGATGCGACGATCTAATAAAAGACTGCTCGAAGACTTACCAAAAGAGGAAACACGAGTGGCATACAAGCGACACGTGGTGGCTTCAGGAAATGTAAGCAATCAACATTCATAAACACATTCAACATCGGAAGTGTATACACTCGCCTAAGGATGAAATCTCACGTACGAAAGCATCGGGTTTCCTTATACATCCCGTAGGCGTTTCGCTTTGCAATTCGCTACTGTTTCGTAATTACAATCACTCACTTTGGATTTACTTCTGTTTTCGTTTGCTCGATTTACGTTTAGTTCTTGTGATTCACCAAGAAGCAGCCTATTATGCTTGTTTCCAAACGAGGAACGTCGCAAAATCAGACAAGAATGTTCATCTAATCTCTGCTAAGTTTAATCTAACAACTTTAAAACGATCCGGTGAACGATGCGATGAGCAACACAGTGCAATGGATGTTGCATTTATGCATTATTCATTTTCAATGCAGCCTGAAGCGGTCTCCCTCAGAATTGGATTTTGATGAATTTAATCTCGAATTTGCTCAAGGCTGAGAAGACGTTCAACGGGATTAAAGAGTTTTGTTCGTTCGTTTTTGAAGGGTTACTTGACCAAGTGTCCACTTTGAAGGCGTCATTTTTATAATGCAAATCGGACCGAATAAACGGTGTAATAACTTATAAAAATGGAACTTTTCTTGAAGTTGTTACAACGAAATATTTACTCATCGAGTATTAATCAATTAAAAATTAGCAATTATGAAACATAGGAAAAGTGTTATCCAAAAGTACATGATAATAAGAATTTTAAAGTGTCCATTTTGAAGGCGTTACTTTTCTCATGCAAATTGGACCGAATAAACACTGCTGTAAGTTTTAAAAGTGAAACTTTTCTTCAAGTAGTTCCAATGAAATATTTACTCATCAAGTATCAATCAATTAAAAAAGCAATTATGAAACATAGAAACAGTGTTACCCAGAAGTACATAACAATAGAAATTTTAAAGTGTCTATTTTGGAGGCGTGACTTTTCTAATGCAAATTGGACCGAATAAACACTGCTGTAAGTTTTAAAAGTGAAACTTTTCTTCAAGTAGTTCCAATGAAATATTTACTCATCAAGTATCAATCAATTAAAAAAGCAATTATGAAACATACAAACAGTGTTACCCAGAAGTACGTGATAATAGAAATTTTAGCGCTACACCAAATACCTGTTGCACCCATGGACCTACCCTTTCCCCATTCAATTTAAAATCCACCCACCAAGCTCAAACCACATAAACATTAAATAGAATCTATTTCGTATAAACAACATCACCTCTTCCCACCATCAAAATGAGTGACACCCTTCCTCAAACATCATTTAAAGTATCCCTTTACCTCATTACTCGACATCATCGCAACAAATTGCGAACAAATACGCAACCCGCGTTTGCTTTCAATTGCTAAAACAACACCAGGCCATTTAGCCCACGAAACCTGAACCTATGCACGAATTGGTCGTTGCGTGGGTGATCTTTACGATGCATGCTCCTCGAAGGGCTGGACATTTGTTGTCTCACGTACCATCGCCTATAACGAGCATCGCAAGGATCTTCGCGAAACGTTATCGAGTTGGCATTAATGCAAAAAAGGGCCGCGCAACGAATTGTCCAGCAGACGAAAAAAATTGAGCTCTCCGACGCGAGTGTAATTGGGACAGGTATAAATCTCGTTCGGGGACAATAGTTTTTCTGGGGTGGTGTATTTACAATGCATCGTGGTATCTGCAGCTGCCGTGTACGTCTCATTAATTAAGCCCCTTGGTTCCAACCCTGGCCCCTTTACTCGTCTCTTCTCTCTCATCTTTTCTCTCTCTTCCTCCTCTTCAGTGGGCCCGATGGGACTCTCTCTCCGCCTACACCGAACAGCCAGTTTCACCGATACCTCCTTCCTCCAAAACACTCACGATCGGTCCATGATGCTGCAATACAGCCCTTCGTACCTTTCGCGCTCAAGAAGTTTCGAAATTAATTAAAAAATTCCTCCAAACTCGTGTCGCACACCATCGCAAGACAATTATCCTTCAGGTGGTACCATCAGGTCCAAGTTAGTCAATCAGCCGTGTTTTTTTTCTTCGAAGTCATGTTACTCCTTTCTTCTTTGACGGTAAGCGCGAGAACACTTCACACGGCTAATTCCACGTCATTTTAGCATGGGATGGTGGAGTCGCGACACCTGTGATGGTTGTAAGTAACCGGGAGAGATTCAGATAGGAGACGACGAGGATGTGCTTTTGGAGAAGGAGTGATTTCTTTAAAGTGGCAATAATTTCGTCGTGCTACCTGTACGGCACCTGTCATGGTGTAATAATGGCTTGAAAACCGGCCGTGTGATAGGACCGAAGAAAGGATAATGCTATGGTATTAGCATCTTTATATGACACGCGTATGAACGCGGAGAGACTGCTGATTTTAACGGGATTCCGAAGCTGGACATTTCTTCCTGACGATAATGATACTTCTATTATCATTCGTGTAAATCCTGAGGAATGTTTATGTTTTTGTAAATTCGAGGAGGACGAAGTGTATGGACTTCTAATGTATTATTCGTACGGTGAGGAATGTTAATGCTCCATCTATTTGTCGTTATTGCGCGCGAACGAACCTGAGGCGTGAAATTATTCATTTTTCACTTGATCATGTCGTAAAGGTACGGAATTCTGGGAGATAAATGTTACTTGTTGAAGCGCAAGCATCTGTTGATCGAATATCGTTGCGGTTGTTTTGTGCATTTACAAAGTATAAAGGTTTAACACGTTCACGACGGGGCCTGAATTTAGTATTCCTACCATGGGGCGGTTGTGTTTTTCCTATTTTCTCCTATCCGGCGGCGTAGTAATGCAAAAAAAAGGCGTTGATTTGTCTGAACAAATGTCATATAATTATAGATGCTTAAAAAAAACATTACAATATAATATTATATTACACCATATAAAGATGTAAATAAATGTAGCAATTATAGTAATTAATTCTTTAAATGCACCAGTAACGGCGGCTCAGCCTACCCGAAGGGACAAACATGAATTGTACCACCGGTGGCTCACCCCGCCCGATGGGACAGACATAAATGTACCACCGGTGGTTCAGCCCGCCTGATGGGACAGACATAAATGTACCACCGGTGGTTCACCCCGTCGTGAACGTGTTAACCCATTGGCAGTGAATCTCGTGACAGTTGCGGGAGGAGCGTTAGATACCAAATGATTTATTTCGTTTAGTCTACCAAAAATATCTAAGTCTATGAGTAGACTCTTTGCTTCCTCTGTTTTCTAAGATTATTCTAACTGAGGAAGGGCACATTGTTTAGTCTGCATGCCCACGTTTCGAACATAAAAGAAAGTAGACATTTTTTGGACCAGAATTCGTAATTTTACCACAACAGTGTGGTTCCACAGGGAAGGTTTAAGTAGAGATTTTTGTGGTCAAAGACGGAGGGTTTAAAGGATGATGGCTCGATTCTCATAAAGGAACGTTCTGCGAGGATTAGCGGTGTGCTGCTTCACCAACGTCAAACTGGGCGATAAAAAGTCTCGTATTTTATCGGGAGTTATGATTGCTGCTACAAGAAAATCGAGGTAGAATTTATCGGCTGGCCGCGACAGTCGAAGCTAAATCATTTTTGCCCGATCTCGTTTGCTGCCGTTCTTTGCACAGCTGGACGTGAGAACCAGCATGTGAGATCACTGAATATATTCTCGCGAATATGAAAGATAAATTACGTCCACCGTCACGCCTGTACGTCGATGTTATGTTTTATGGGTGTCGATTAACGTAATTTCAATATAAGCTTTCAGCATCCTTTTTCGCAAAAAATTCTGCACTCGCGTTCAACGCGTTCCGGGGATTTCATTGTGCGACTGAATTCGATCTCTGTCGATTGCACGATTATCGGACAAATTATGTACCGTTTTGTCAGAAGAGTGAATATATAGGTTACCTGATCCTCGACATAAATAACTATATTAAAATTGGTAATGCATGTTACAAGTTTATTTTCAAGTTGTCTGTTATTTTATTCTGTTGAGGAGGGGAGAATTAATGCCGAAGGGGTAGTTTCTTTGACTTTAATTTGAATAACATTTTTCGGCTATTTGAAACAAGAATCCATTGTTAACACTAGATTTTCGGACGTGAAGTCAGTTGTATTTAAACATATAAAGAAAAAGGGTCCAACTGACAAATTAGACGACCAGTTAAGTACTTAGTATATTATCCAGTACCTACATATGAAATATCTACTGTACTGAGTATCTAGAAATCGTTTCGAAGAAAGTAGGAATCCATCATTTTGTTAGTGTCCGTGGATCTAGTATTTAAAAAAATATTTTCTAACTAATCGTTAGAACGTAATGGAATAGTAGCAGAATATAAGAAAATTTTTAATCTTTATATTAGTTGCAAACATGCAATTATTTTACTATTAGGAAATTTTCAATTTGACTCAAAATGTGATAAGCAGTCCCCGTCTACCACAATTTTCTTGAATCCTTCCAGCTACATCTGCCTCTCAAATTTAAAAATTGAAATAATTATTACAATTTCTATGTTAGATTTTAAATAAACAAATAATTAGTGAAATGTTTCCAATACCTTGCAAATGACCTTCAAGAAAAGGTTTAAAGTACATGGAACAAATGTTAAATCTGCCCAACAGGATATCATTTAATTGATGAAAGTCTAGTACCTCTTGTGTTAAAGAAAATATTTTCTGACTAATTATGAAAACGTATTTAAGTAGCAATAAATATTATACAATTTTTAATCTTCATATAAGTCGCAAACATGCGAATATTTTACGATTAGGCAGTATTCAATTGGACTTTAACCCTTTGCGGACGGAGGCATTTTTGAATATCGATAAACAATCAATTATTTAGCGATGAAAAAACACTTTTTCATCGGAAAGACAGTCTGTTAATGTATACAAGTTGAAATTTACTCTTTGTAAAATAATATTTCAACGATTATATTTTAATTTTTCACCTCTAACCGTTTATATATGCACCGACAAACTATAACCAATTTTTTTCTCAGGGCGGATATATTCGCCCGTCGTCCGCAAAGGGTTAAATTTGATAAACAGTCCCCTACTATTACAACCCTCTAGAATTCTTCCAGCTATTTCTTAGATTATTTAAAAAATTATTCCAATTTCTACGTTAGATTTTAAATAAATAATGATTGAAATTTTTCCACTGCCTTGCAAATGAACTTCAAGGAAAGCTTTAAAATACATCGAGCAAATGTTAAACCTGTTCAACAGAATATCACTTAATTGGTGAAAGTCCAAGGATCCTCGTTGAACGTAGTTACACGAGATTATTATTTATAGCGTCATCAATGTGATTCTTTGTAAAGTAGGAGCCTCGAAAAAGCAATAGCCAATGGAATGCCAGTCAGAGGAGCAACAGCAGCTGGCCGATACGCTGCTAAAGTGCTCTCGTTATTGATTTACGTTGATAGCTTCTTGGGCCTTAGTTGTACACGACTCCTGATGCCCCCTCATGCACCGAGGCCAGTGTAAACAGTGCGTAAAATTACTTTCCGAATATGTCCGTCTAGGGTGGTATGGATTATCCGGTTTGCAGTTTATAGCAAATTATCTTTGCGCTGGAAAAATTGCAATGATAGAGCACTTTGCCAGCTTCGAGGTTTCAATCGACTTTCATTAAGTTCGACGTGCCCTTTGAACAATTTTAAAAGGATGCCTTTTAAGATTATGGTAATTGTACAAGTACCTACTTTCGAATGGAGATTATCACGTTGAACGTCACCGGTACTTTGCTTGTTTCGTCATTTCTACTGAAATTAAACCTTTTTCTATTAACACATTCGCGGATAGTAAAAATTTTAATGAGCTGCAAGAATAGGTGGTCAAGTGATATACTTCTAACTACAGAGAGATAAAATAAAACAACATGAAAACATTCAACGAATCAGTTGGCCATTACTTTAAACTGCCCCATAATCACAAAAATTAAAATTATAGAAAATTTAAAAAGAATAGAAAATTCAAGTGATAAAGTCATTTATAATTCATTTAATTATATATAATCTTAATTTTTTGTAATTATTGTGCATTTCAAAGTAATGGCCAACTGATTCATTAACTGATTTCATATTATCTTGTTTTCAATTATTTTTAATTTATAATAATAACGCAGAAGCTTTAAATACACTGATAGATCGATTTAAATATTCGATTTGAAAATTCCTAAATATGCCAATTTAAACGTAACATGAAAGTTCATTGAATTCAATAGCGCGGGTCACTAGTAACCCCCATGGCAGTCAATGTGTTTCATTATTTTGCAATTTCTCCCCTTTTTTCATATCTAGATCTTTAGAATTCGACAAAAATCGGTCACTGCAATAGCAGAAAGAATTTTTTCCTTCTACATCATCTTACTTCTATCATTTTTTAATAATTGTAAAATTCATGTTCACATGTACAATTCGCTATGAGATAAGTGGGGTATAAAGTGCGTTTGTCTTGAAGCAACAGTATCAATTTGTAAGAGAACGTACATGTCAGGGTTAAGAAGATTAAAAGGAGTTCCATCAAACGGAATGCACCCTTCGCAGTACTTTACATTTCACTCGCGAAAGTCGTAGCTCTCGTATTTCGGCGGAAAGAAGAATCTTCCCCCGGTTTTTTCCTCATTCTCTTGGCTCGTGTTACCGGATTTCTCGAGTTCCAACTAATTACGCGTTGTAAATACGGGCTTTGGAAAATTTATGTACCTCGCTTGAGAGGAAGGGGGATGCATTCGTGCGACTGGCCAGTTCAGGTGCGCACGGCAATTACACAATGTTTCCGGCTGCATTGACTGCAGGAATGCACCGACGAGAAAGCATCCTCGAGAACGAAAAACCGAAGATTTCTGTTCACTTCACGGCTGGTTGAATATTTTTTAAGAGCTTTAAATCCTCTTCTAAATAGATTTTACGAGTCTAAAGTAAAAGATGTTAGATATGCATACCATTTTTTGTACTTTAGTAATTATAGTTGCAATTTAAAATAGCTTTCTTTTATTGCCATTTATATTTTCGTTTCTTTCATAATAGTAATTTACAGGTAATTCTATAACACGGACATTTTTCACCCTTTGGACGCTATGAACGCATATATGCGTTGTCAGACAGCCATTCAATCTGGCTTGTAAACGCAAAAAAAATAATTACAAATTTAATTCACTACTTTTAATATTATTTATGTTATTATTGCGCGATGAAAGAAAATGTTTCTGCTAGGGTTTTCGCAGTCACTGCTCAAATTATTTCAGTTACAATCAATGTATTTTGCAATAAAATTTTACTCCGCCCACTTTTTAACTCCAAACGGTTAAAAAAAGCAATTTCCAAATGTGCAAATTCTTTAACTAAATTATTATCAACAATATTCCAAAGTAATAATAAATAGCAAAATACTCTAGCCAGATAATATTTTATAAAATTAAAAATCCACTAATATATTCTCTTCGTGATAACAGAACCTTAATCATCTCTATTTACGCAATTAATTAAAAAATTACCAGTCAAACCCGTCCGTCCTACATTAAGTCACTTTCGCGAATCCTTAAAACGCGCTAGCCTGCCGGGTAAATTGGCGAATCATAAAGTTTCTTTGCCACGGAAGTTATGCGAAAAGGTGAGCACCTTCATATATCACGCAGCTTTAAATTAGATCACATAATAAATTCTTTCCTCCCGGCAGGTTGGTAGCAGCATTCTGTATGCATAGGGTAGCCAGTATCTTGCCAGGTTACTTGTTGCTGCTGCTGCTGCAGGTTCTTGCTCCAGGCACCGACATACCACCTTTGATTCTATGAAACCTATTCTCGATATTGGGAACCTTTTGTAGAATCAGTCTTCGAAGTGATGATTATAACCCTGATGATATATAGTGAAGTATTTCGATTTCCAAGGGAGACCCTCGTATTTTCGGAATTTCGTTGAGGATATTTATTAGATTCTGATCGCTACATCGATTTCAGATGTCGACATAAATATGACAATTCTTTGGTATCCCTTGTCAAATGGTGGGTTTCTATGTAACCGTTTTTATATGTGTAGTTTCTTTTGGTTGTTTCAATATTTTTGAAAGGAATATTTCTTAACCCTAAAAAACAAAAAAAAGAAATACACAGTGCCATGACATAACATGTCAAAATGATATACATTCATTGATCTGTACTGATATCTGATATTGCAACTAAAGAGTTTCACCTTTCTTCTTTCTTTTCGTTTCAAGGTAATCGACGAAATCCCTCAGATATAATTACGTAATTCTGTCATTATCTGCAGTGTTTTAAGCACCGCATCATTTCATATTTAAAATCGCTACTGTGATCCTTCTGTGCTGTTATTACACAATGTATGAAAAAAATTGGAGATAGAAAAATTTACAATGCACTTCGATTCATGCCATCGTTTATGAGTATGTGCAACATAATACTATATTAGACAAATATTTATTCATTTTTAAATTTTAATTAAGGCCCCGGTATACTCAGCTTGGCTACTCTTTCCACGCGTAACGCGAAGAAAATTATTTTGCACATTATATCCAAGTGATCATTTCTGTACAGTCTTGTAAATATATCTTGTTTCAATATTTTTGAAAGGGGTCGGTATGATTGAGTCAGGTGGTTAGAGATTGTTGGAGAACGAAAAGAATAAACCACGTGTCTAAGGATTGGAGTACGATGAATTGGGCTATTGTTGGACCGATACTCAACGTCCAAAGTGATAATTTGCTACTCGCGATTAAGACATGGGATTATAAACCGTGTCGTGCAACGTTCATGGTGCGTGACTCATCGGCCATTAAGGTAATATCCGAAACACGCGAGAAGTGCTGGGTTAATTTGTGGACGGTGTTATCCTTGAGAGGTTCTCCTAAAATTATTTCCAAACTGCTCTGGATTCGCACGCATGTCACGAAAGATTCGAAGTTCTCTGGCGTGAATAAATGCATTATGAATGATCCTCAACATCAGAACTTGGTAATTCCGTTGGTTTACATGCGCAAATAGAATACGAATAAATTTCTTCCCTCTTTTTTCTTTAACAGGCTGAACGCCTCCGATATTTTGCTTCTTTCGTCATTTCTACTGAAGTGAAACTTTTTTTTAACCCCTTAACATGCAAATAAAATAGAATTTGATGTGTCCGAAAAATAATATTTAATTTGGCCCAACTAAATAATTATGTGAAAGCTTAGAAGTAGAACGTTTTATTTTAAAAGTTGCATTGCTATATAATTCATCATTAGGTTGAATGGACAGTAATTAAGTAACATTATCAATTAATAAATTAGTAGTTCTGTTTACCCAGAAGTGAAATAATTTAACAATATACTATGCGGAGCCTGAGACGTCAATGTCAACAACAGAAAGTCATTGTTTGTCTAGGGGTTAAAATCACATCTTTATAAAGCAGAAACTTTAAAGACACTGAGAGATCAACATTCAGCAGATTTTTCAGCAATATTTAAATATTCAATATCTTTAAAAATTCATACATATTGCAATTTAACACTAAGCCAACCAAGCGTGTCAAAACGACCGGTTCCTAATTTTTTCGAAAATTTCTCCAATGCCATAGGGAACCCATAACGTAAATATTCCACGTCTATCTTATAAAATCTAAATTAATCAATTAACCGCACTTTTCACATCTTGTGAAAACTTCACTTTTCTTTTCACTTCTCTAAATTTTAGTAGACATATTGTCGGTAGCTTTAGTGTTAAACGTAACATAAAATTTCATCATTTTTAATAGCGCCGGTCACCGATGACCCCCATGGCCGTCAATATGTTAATGAATTCTGAATATAGCAATAAAAAGACACTAAGATATTTTATACGATTAACACTAGAACTACCGGCGTTAAATCTATTAAATTTCAATATATTAAATAGGTACTTTGAAAACAGAGGAATCAAGAGACCGAAAAGAAAATTGATATGGTGATTTATGTTTTTCTAGATTGACGTAGAACATTTATTCCACGACTCTCCTGTAGACTTGAAGAATTTTTGGAAAAAACTGTGGACCAGTCATTTTGACTGGTTCGGTAGTTCTAGTGTTAAATCAATGGCAACAAGATGTCATGATAATTATTTTTCAAAACGGCACGATCAAATCTATCGACTATTTTTCCCGGAAATAATTGCCAACAGTGTAGAAAATAGAAGAGATTGAGTTTCGTGCGAAATTTTTGCCACGAGCACGTGCGTGACACGAGAATCTCTTGAGGCAAGTTTACATCAAAGTTTCGCCGCCTCCTTCGTCCGATCGCCACGTTGTCCCGTGACATCTGGCACACGGCAACCTCGTTTGTCTCGTTATAAATCGCCGAAATTGGATAATCTGCGAGCGCAACTTTCGCGCCGCAGTCTCAAAATGTTTTGGCCTTCGCGCGGATTTTCGCGCTGTATAATTTTGCCCCTCTTCTTCCGAGGAAGTGCCTTTTGTTTCGGCTTGAAGTATGTTAAATCGGTATCACATTACATATCATTATATAACGATTCTAAATTACACCATATGATACACTATGGTTTATTTTATTCAACCAAATTGGTCAATAATTATAGCAGTGTTAATACGTTTAGAAATTGATAAACTTAGTAATTTAGTATTTTTAACACTAGAACTACCAAACCAGTCAAAATGACTGGTACACAATTTTTTCAGAAAATTCTCCAAGTTTACATAAGAGTCATAGAATAAATATTCTACGTCTATATTAATAAACATAAATCACCCAAACAATCAAATTTTCCGCCGCTTGATTCCCCCTTTTTCAAAGTACTTATTTCATTTATTAAAATACGATAGATTTGAGGCCGGTAGTTCTAGTGTTAATATTTCTCTATTTTTCAAATGAATGCAGAAAACTGAAAATGTATAAATTGTGAATCTTTTTGTAGAATCTTTTCATTCAAGCGAAAGTTGCGAAGTGTTGAATAAAAAGTGAGATTAAAATAAGTTGGAGTGTTAAACGAAGACTAAACTATAAGTTCTGGATCGAACGATCGAAAAGAGTTTTCTTTTTTTTTTGTAAGTTCCACTTTGCGTGTCCATAATGTCCTACCATCCTCGAGTAATTTCGGTATCCTGGCATCGTTCGTCGAGTATCCCAGCGTGAACACCTTCGCGGTGTAGCACATGAGAAGGGAGCCCCATAACCTGACGAATTAATCGCGGAGTGTGCGACCGTGCTCTCGTGAAAACGTGGTGCACAGTTTTTGTTAAGAGTTTACGGAGTCATCGTGAATATTCTGCTCTGAGTATGTAATTTCGCGGGAACGTGACAACTTCCTTTTTCTTTAGAGTCTTGTTAACGCAACCTCGTTTAATGAGACCCTTATTCTTATGGGGTATTCTTCCGTGATTGTTTCATTGAAATATGTTGGTGAACAACTTACTATATTTTTTTCACAGATAATAAGCTATTTTCGAGTAACTATTATTCGTGTATTAAATAATATTTGATTCATTTAAAGCCTTTGATTAATGTTTAATGTCGCTGTATTTCGCTAGCTTCATTTCTACAAAGGTGAAGATTTTTTTCTTTGTTTAAACTTTAAAAGCAAAAATAGTTACTTGTTCAGCGATAGTATACGTTTTGTAACTAATATTTAAATATTAACCCTTTTAGTGCCGGACAATTATATATCGGTAATTTTATGACAGATAATTGGAAATATACAATTTATGCTCTAAGTTGTGTGTTCTATATGAAACTGTGGCTAAATGAAAAGTCATTTGTCATCATTTGATTAATTTTTCTGATAGGCACTAAAAAACTTAAATGTATCATCACAGTTCCGTATATTGTTGATGTAAAAGTCGTTAATTTCAGCATAGATGATTATTGTCCCCCGTGACATTCAACTTGTTAATCATTCTACTTTTTTCAAAATAATTATAACATCAAACTTCACATTAACCCCTTAGCCTACAACAACCTGTGACACTCCTGGCGCGGGTTAGAAAATTTTGAAATCCTTCAATATCCATTAAATTGAAAATATCAGCTGGTCGCAAAACAATACTATTTCCATACTACTAATATTACTTTCAGTGGTACGAAATATCAAGAATCAATGAAAACATTTGATTTTACAAATTAATTTTGAATCGTTGCACGCCGAGTCAGAAAAGAAATCATAGGTTTAATTAAGTCTCAAGAAACCACCACACATCGATGCAAATGAAAAAGGCTACTTCACCGAAGCATTTCAATTTCTCAATAAATTCTAGGCGCTATTAAAACATCGATACCAAATCTCAATGCTAATCGAAACCGATGCTCAGAATTTTAATAAACCTACCTCGATCAATTTCACTGTACTCGCAGAGACGATAAATTTCATTACGATTCGATCGCTAATCGATTTCGATGTCCGATGGTTACGATACCTCGTCCTCGAAACATTTAACACCGCCTGTCTTATTCCATCCGTGGGGAGTTCGCGGTGGAATAACATTTCAGCAGGAACGCAATCGCGCATTTTGTCGAAGGGGGTCGATTCGTTGACCGGTTTGAACTTTTGCGAGAGCTTAAAGTCACGACTCGGTCCGGTGAGCACGAGCGAGTTCGAGTGGGTAGCAGTTGGTCCGCCGAGCAAGCGGGTGGCCTCTGAACGTGACTTTATGCGATACGAGACTCCTTCGCTGGATACCGGTGATACAACTGCCCAGAGAGGCACGATACAATGGTGTGCGATCCTATGGGGAGAATCATTCCACGTGGTTCGTGATTTCGAGTTGGAATTGCGATTTGTAATGCGGGACGATGTAATGAGACTCCGTGGGATGGTACAGTTGAGATGATAATGTTTTGTGTTTAAGAATTTACTTTTGTTGGGTGACTTGATTTTAAAAGGGATGGGGAAAGAATTGATTGGATGGACCTAATTGTTTAACACTTTAGTGAACGGTAGGGGAGAGCGGGGCTAAAAGTTCCGATTTTTAGTTAACTTCAAAATTTGTTAAAATACTTGCTCTTAGTATTCATACGATGCGATCAAAATCAACTTACATATGTAACTTTGATATTAAGACAGTTATTTGGGTCATTTTTTCAGAGATTCTTTTATTATTAATATTTTAATGCCTAAAGTCGGAAAGTAACAACTTACCCCGACTTGGGGCAAGTTGTTAACAAGCCGGGATAAGTTGTTACCATATCTGTTAAAGCTATTATTTGTGAAATAAAAAACAATAAATGACTAAACCAAGTCTGTTTATTTAAGTAAGTACTACTCAAAAATATCGTACGAATCATTCGTGAGATAGACCACAAATACCAAATGCGAAAATATTTTCTTACGTGGACCAGTGAGGCACGTGCTGTCGTTCCCTTGTTCCGGGTCCCACTCGTTTGTTTAAAATGGCTATTGTCGGTGCAATGTGGCGTTCCATTTCATTACGAATTTACAAAGTATTCTTATCTCTTCTCCTCACGGAGTTATTTCAATCGGAACAATTTACCTCGGTAACTTTTAGCCCCGCTCTCCCGTATATTTTTAGTATTCTATCCAGTTCTGACCGGTCACTTGGCCACAAATATTTCCTTGATACCGATATCTCTTCGAAAATTACAAATTCTGGTTACTGGGTCCTTAGTACAGTAAATTGCAATGATAAATAACAATTTATTAATTGCTGTGGCAACCGATTAATAAGTTACATGTACAAAAGTGTTGGGCCGAAAAGTTTATTAGGATACCGGTAGGTACAGAGTTAAGATAATGCATCCAAATGTTAGTAAATCTAATTTAGAGTCCAAACGAGAATTGTTAGTTATCTCTGATTCCGTTATTGCTTTCAATATATGTTTTGGAGAGCTTTGGTTTGGACGAAAGTCATTGAAAACCGATCGCCGTTTTTAAACCTTAAGTAACACTAGATTTACGGGAACAATCAAATGACGGGTTTCTAGTTTTTTTAAATATTTCTGAAATATATAGAGAAACAGTACAATAGATATTTTATAGTACACAAATTACTTAACTATTTTCATTTTTTGTCGCTTAATCCATCGTTTGTCAAAATACTAATTTAATATAGTTCAATATACGAGACTTAGCAACCATAAATCTGGTGTTAATCACGAGAAGTCAGAGTCGTCCAAACTTCCCACCACACAGTCTCAAAACACTTAAAATGTCAGTTTTGATACCAAAATAAAAAAATTGCCTAGAATCGCAGACCGTTCGTATCTAGTGACGATGTTGTCTGAAGTTTGTAAAACTCTGAGCGCGGAAGTAGTCTCTTCGAAATTAAAATGTTGCCAAACTGAAATTCTAAAAAAGAACCTAGACTCTTTTGTGTTTAAAATAAGTTTTTTGTTAGGTGATTGAAGTTTACAAGTAGTAGAAAGTGGAATGCATTGCGATAGAGAGGTTTGTCAGGATATAGAAAAAAAGTACAATGTTAGAAAATAGTAATATTCATTATTTTGTTATTTTCTACTTTTCGATTATAGCTACTACGATCAATTAGCTTTGAATCCATCGTTTGCATTTACGTTCCACCGAATGTGTTAGTTTTGTTTCACATTTTTGCTGAATATTCTTCCGCATGACGAAAGATAGATAAATAACAGGTAAAATGTTAATAAAATAACGTCAGCAAGTGGTGTACTTATTTTGTGAAATAATAATCTAGTTCACAAGCTGCAAGAAGAGAACCCCTGGGTGAAAGATACACTGGAAATCACGATTGTCACGGCACAAGTACTCGCCGTGACGATCGGCTCTGGTTTAAGAACTCGCAGGAAAGGGATCACGGACGATGCCAGCGTAGCCATAATAAAACTCGGATTATTTCTCCCACGGTGTTAGTACGAGATCCGTGAAAATCATTCGAAGATGCTTCGAATCGATTTCAAAGAGCTCGTAAAAGGAAGTTCCGACAATCCTACCAAGTTGCCTGTGCATCGCGAAGGAAGAACGAGAGTGATCGTAAAATTCTTCAGTGATTTACGTGGAATACATTTGATATTAAATGATTCTAATTCTTATGCCCTACAATAATTCACTTTTGCTATCTCCATAAACTATATTTCAACTAATCTTTTCACTCTTTAAATCTAATGAAAAAATTATACGGTAATATTTAGATATATGATATATTCCCGTGGTATATTTATAGTACATTCGTTTATCAATATTCCTTGAAATTTAATTCATATTTAGTTCAACACAAACAATCTGCAAAACTCCATCATACTAAATTACAAAAATTCCTTTTACTTCTTCCACTATTTATATTGATTTCTTCGTTACATTCATTTACCAATATTCCTTCAAATTTAATTCATGCTTATTTCAACACAAAAAATCTGCAAAGCGCCATCATACTAAATTACAAAAATTTATTTTATTTTTTCCACCATTTATATTGATTTCTCTGTTACATTCATTTGTGAATATTCCTAGAAATTTAATTCATATTTATATCAACACAAAAAAATCTGCAAAACTCCATTATACTAAATTACAAAAATTTCTTTAACACCATCCACTGTTTGTATTGATTTCTTCGTTAGATATTTAAAATTACTTCCCCTAATTTAATTTAAACCCAACAACGCAGAGATAAATCTCGAAAACAGTATCGTGATAAATCACCACAGTTTTTTTTTTACTTCATCCCCTTTATTCATAGCCATGTCAAGCGTCCAAGTTAACATGCTCGACGACCAAACTCCCAAATTGCACCCTGAAGAGTGAAAATTGGACGATGTAGCTCGAATTGGCAAAATGTTATTCATACACCATCAGAGGTTTACGTCTTCTCTGTGTCGGTATTATAATTGCAGAACGTTCATTTATATTCAGGTCTGGAATGCCCGTCGAGATTTACAGATGAATTCGCGTTGTACAGTTTCCTACGCCTATTGGCATTTACACCTGCGCCCCATCCTTCTTCGTTTTCCACGAAGAACACGCGCCCGCAATTCATTCTCGCTCGGCGATCGAGTTCTTGGTTTATCGTTACCTGTATCACCGTTAATTTATCGTCCGATTTCCAGGGACGGTATTAGAGAACGGGAATCACCGTGTATGGGACTACAAATCATCCTGCGGGTGCAACTCGTTGTCGTTGTTGCAGTGCTAAGTGGATCAAATGTGCGAACGTGTTCCGTTTCTGTACTTTGAAAATATCTTCGTCGATTTCTTCAAGGGAATTCAATGAATCTATTTTAATAGTCTTTGTAGTTTTTATGCTAACCCCTTGCCTTACAATGACATGTGACACAAGTAACGCGGTAAATGGAATAGCAAATTTTTAAGTTTTTCAAAAATTATTAAATTAAAAATATCAGTAGGTTGGGAGACGTTGAAATTAGTCCTGTAATATTAGTATTGTGATAATTTATACCGCTATCAGAAATCAGTGATAGATTATTATTTCAAGAATTAATTCTACGTTTATGCACGTTCGGTCACAAAAAAATCGTAAGGCAAGGGGTTAAGGGGATGATCCCATGCGAACTAAGGCTATCGTCGAAACTAGAAAAATATCGAGAATTGAAGTTTTGGCACAGCTTTAAGTTCCAAGAATCGTCATTTTTTCTCAGCGTTTTCAACTTAAAAAAAACAAACTATGAGAGATATCAAAATTATTTTAGCTCCAACGATAGCCTTAAGGTTACAAATTAAAGTGACGTTTGATTTTTCTATTTCGAACGGTGTAAAGTCAATTAAAATTGTTAGTTTTGCTTGAAAAAATTCCAATAGACTACAAAAGTATCAGTAAACGTGAGGTAAAAATTTCAAGATTTTAGGTTTCAATGGTTCGTCGAAAAGATTCCTAAAGGAAGCAACAAAAAATAATTTCACATGGCATGACTCCTTAAATGAACTGTCTAATTTTGATTTGTGATTTCGTGTGACGCTCAGGCAAATGGAATACGAAATTTTTTAGTATTTCAAAAACTATTAAATTGAAAGTATCAACCAATCGAGAAACTTATTTCTTTAATATTAATATTATTTCTGTACATTATTGTAACGCGTTTAATTATGGAACATTAATTCTGTACTATTAATATTACTTTCAATTATACGAAATATCAGGAATCAGTAAGAACTTTTGACCTCAAGAATTAATTTTGGGTTATTGCACGCCTAGTCAGAAAAGAAATCGTAGTCCAAAGGGTTAAAAATATAATGTTACAAATTTAACAATTTGTTGCTTGTAGTATCATAAGCGAAAGTGGCGGTGAAATTTGCCAGAAATAAAAACAAGCATCTGTGAAATCTGAAATTATGTAGATCGCATGCCACAACCCAGAATTTTGATGGTTCTGTGCTCCAGATTAATATTAATTTAATTCGTCACTCGCGGCTATAAGAGCAGCCGGATCTGCTGTGCTTTCAAAGGATTCCTTTCTTTTTGCACGAAGACTAATGATTAAGAGAGCAAGTTTTATTGTAATTCTCAAAAGTACTTCGCTTTAAAAACACGATTCGCACACCCTTTCTTATGAATTTTACCCTACGCCCTCATTAACGGATAATATTTAAAATCAAACTATATCCATACACAATGACCTGTTGGAATTTAATATCATGGTTCGATGATTCAAGTTAATCTGTAATTTCATAAAAAGTCAATCAAGCGGAAAATTTATACTTTGAACTCCGGGAAGATCGAATTCAATGAAGAAATGAAATAACATGAGGAAGGAGGAGGAAAATACGAAGACGTTATCTGAAATACGTGGATAGAATCTATAACGAGTTTTTCTCAACGTCAATTGATTAATCGGAACAAGGATCATTAAAAGCGGACGGTGTGGGAACGAGGAAGTGAAACTTGTAGATCACCGAGTCATGAGACTGGCAGACAAGTATTAACGTCTGAATGCAGTGCAGACAGCGGTGTAAGTGAGCCGTCTAGAATAGTTAAATGCACTTCAGATTCTATGGCCTTCCTCGTCAACTGATTAAATGCGGTCTAACGAAACTTAAGATTCCATTCGCGGTGAGTTTGCAAACTTCGTTAAGCGAAGTCTTCTCCTGTATCGTTAATCACGGAACTTTAGGAGGATTTCAGAATCCGAGGAAATTTCTGTATTTCTGCCACTTTCTGAAATTCACGTTAGACCAAAAATCCTTAGTATTTAAATTAAGGAATAATTTTAATGCTCTTTTCTTTTAAATATGGCTACTCGTTAATTCGTCATAACTTTTCAATTATATTAATGCGGTAGCGATATAGGTATACCGTAAACTCTCATTTTTTAAAAACAACATCAACATTGAGGAAGTGCCAGAGGACGATTTATTTCTAATCCATAGCTCCTTTCAGACATAACTGCACAATAAGGCAAATTTTATAAGATAATAAAAAAAATATGATCCAAATGTATAGGACAACGCCTGGCAGAAATTAAACGTTACATAATAATTGTGAAAAATTAGAAAACAAAAAATTTCGAAAACACTCTTTCACTAACTTTGTCTATACTTTATACTAACAAATTTATGCGAAAATGGAAGAAGATTTAGTATAAAAAATTACGAAATTACAATATATTGTACAAACAAATACAAATATTATTTATATCGTTGAATTCGAAACTTTAAGGCGAAATTTGAAGAGAAAATTTGGACTGTGCTCTTTAATAGCAGAGATATTTTGGAAAAATCATTTACAACCCCAATTTTGGAGGGCTCTTATCACCCCTTCAATGTGGAAGATTGCCGATATAAAAAAACACGTGTGAAATATTTCTTGCAGAACTATCTATCATATCATTTTTTCCAAAATCGTAGTTCAGTATGTTACCTCGTTAGTATTCCAAGATAAAAACAAATATTTGTAGTCCGAGTTAAATGACCTTCTTACGAATTTTACACGGAGGAATAATTGGGTACCCGGATCGATTTCTCCGCCAAAAAGAAACCCATAAACATTGGAAGTATCATAACGAATTAGCGAGCTATCTCGTAGCCAGTTTTCCGTCTGCCGAACAAATTCCTTCCGCTCGATGCATATATCGGAAATCGCGATTCTTCATTGTCCTGAGGAGCTTGATTAACGTTCGTGATTAAAAACGTAAAAACATCTCGACTGAAGCGCCTAGCAGCAGATTACCCGACGTCCCGCCTTGCATTCTCACGAAACTTGGCCCACCCTGTTGCATCCTGCAACACGCGATGGAAATTTGCGGTGCTCACTGTTAATTGCAATTTAATTTGAATACGTTGCTTGCATAACTGCAAAACTTACCTTCTGTGAGGTCCAGTTATTTTTTTGACAATGGTGAGAATACCATATTATGTAATTGAAACTGAAGTTAATTTCTCGAAGGTACCAAAGGGACGAAAATGGAAATTGATTAATATCACTAACATATGACTATTATCATATTAATGATATGACTGCGACATGACTATTATGACAATATACTATATTTACAATATGACCATTATCATAGGATATTTGACTAATATCACCTATGTATCAGTCATTCTGATTGTGATCGAAACCATTTGGAGTTTCTTTCAGCTTTTCTTAATTGTTATCATTTCTATGAACTACTTTTACCATATTACACTGTACATCAGTGCAAAACACGTTTCTAATTCATCTCAAATGTGCTCCCCAGGCCTCTATAATAATTACCAGCCCAAACATCAAATATTCTTACCTCCACTTCAAATTTTCCTCCACCCCTCAAAATCTACAAAAAGCTTTATTAATTACTAGAACTACCAAGGTCGTCAAAGTGCCTGGTTCCTCATCTTTTCTAAAATCTTTTCAAGTTTATAGGAAAGCCATGGAATAAATATTGTACGTCCATCTTATAAAATATAAATTCCTGAATTAATCATCTTCTCCATCTTTCGATTCCTCGTCTTGTAAAGTATTCATTAAGTGTTAACAATGGTAGTCATAATAGAATTAACAACGGTAGCTAATTCAGTTAAATACAATTTAATTAATTAAAATTTAATTATAATTACATTGTATTTAAAATTCTCCCTTAAATATTTCCAAATGAATAAATGAAGAGGGTGAAAAGCTTGATAGATTCAATCGCTTATTATCTTTAAGATAGATGTAGAAAATTGAAAAAGTAATTGCATTAGAAAATTCAAAATTTTCAAAAAATTCAGTGAAAGTCATTTTGACCAACTTGGTAGATCTAGTGTTAATACTAGAACTACCAAGGTGGTCAAAATGACTGGTACCTCAATTTTTCTACAACCTTCTCAAATGTATAGCAGAGACGTACAGTTAATGTTGTACGGCCATTTTATAAAAAAGAAATTACTGAATTAATCAACCTTTCCACTTTTCGATGTGTTCTTTTCTAAAGTATTTATTTAATGTATTGAAATGTAGTAGATTTGACTCCGGTTGTTCTAGTGTTAATTCACAAGCCCCAACTCCTCAAAAAGGTACTCTAAAAAAAGTACAACCATTCTTTAACACTAGATTTACGGAGTCAATTTGGCTCATTAATAATTTGATTACTGTATATATAATATATTGGTTGGTTAATTTTTTAATAATAAATCTTTCATTTTAATTGAATAGGAACTATTTTCTTTGCAAAAAACTTCAATTTTCTTATATGAGTCAAATTGGCTTACTTCGGAAAAATAGGTATATCAACATCCGTAAACCTAGTGTTAAATCCTACCTGATCCCATTAAAAAGAAAAAAATCGTATTTTACATTCAAATCAGTAGAATTTCCAGCATCCAAGTTAGAAGCACTTTCATCCAGCACTGCATACCAGAATATACGTGAAACGCGTGAAAGTGCGTACAACTCGACACGAGGCGCGATAGCCGCAACGTGACAGTGAATGTTCCTCGCGTGACCTCTCCGCACGCACCTGCCTGACCTCTGCCTGGCCGACCACATGCAGCCGGGGTCGGTGCAGTGCGATGCACGCTGCCCACGCGCCTCTACGCAATGCTTATGCAATTCTCGGAATCCTACAGGAGAGTATGTAAAGGGCGTCATGTTGAGAGTCAGGTAAAAACATCGTAAAGTGCTGTTGGCCTTTGAGACACTGATGCGTGTTAAATGTGGCTCGCTGGAATGCCGGAGGATTGCATTATATGTGTATATGCATAATTCGTGTATCGTGCGAATGCAGACACCTAATTATTGCCGGAGGTGTTATTTCGGTAAATTGTTGCGATGTTCGTTGCGATAATTTACGTCGATTAAGGAAGAAATTTTTTCTGTAGGGTTTGCGGAGCTCGGTGATATTCGGCTTTTGCAATTTTATTTTTTTTTTGCTTTCGAGGGAAATATTGAGGGAGGGTGGATGCGGCTTTGGAGAACGTATCGTATGGGTATTTCGTTGGAGGTAATAATTGTGCTAATGACGAGTTTTTTTGTGTAAATGACGTTTTAGAGGAGGATGGAAAGAGTAGTAAGGAGGAAAGGGGTATTTTAGTCGAATGAATGACAACAAGTTGCGTGCAAGGTTCGATGAAAATTATAGGTAAATTTGTTCATGGGGGAATTTAGTGCGTATCGATATTATTCCTTGAAAATAATTTCTTATTTATGATACTCAGAATTTCCAAACTTCTCTCGATTCTTAATTATTAGGGAGACCGATAATTAATTTAATTTTGTACGAAGCTTCTATTTTGTTGGATCGATAAAAATCAATTAGTTTTCGAGCAAAATATCGAAGAGAAACGACGTTACTTTCCGATCCCGCTAACAGATATAAATTGAGATAACAAATTTGCAATAAACTTCATGCGTGAAATTAACACGATAACATTTTTATTAAATTAAATCACGGATAAACTTGTAACAGTTTCATAGTCATAATTTATTCTTCGAGTTATTAATTAAATGTATCTAGGAAAAACACAACTGGAAATTTCAAATTCAATTCCACGGAAATAATAAAATGAAAGAAACAACAAAAGCCTCCGCAGAGCTCGGACGAACGTGACATTTTATGGTGATTGAAATTTAACGGAATGGGTTGGACCGAAGTGTAAATCTCAGCGCGAAGGGATTATTAAACGTTTCATTGTAATTGATGGGTGGGGCAACGTCGGATTAGGAAATCTTAATTAAAATTTTATGCCCGTTAATTTTCAGTTACCTGTGCGTGACGAGGATGCAAACGGTCTTACCGCCATCGACGAATCCTTTTTTCCCCAAGAATCTTTCGCTATGGATATTATCAAGAGAAATTAAACCCCATGGAAAATCAATACTTCAATTTATATAACGATAATCGTAGCAACTTTGAGAGTATTAAAATTCGATTTCTCCTCTCATTTGCTGGATAACAAAGAAAAGAGGAAGAAAACGAATCAAATGTAGCCCTGTTTTGTTTTACAAGCCACTCAAATCCTCGGAGGGATCTTACCTTTATATATATTTGCTCTTAAAACCTAATGTTTCTTCTGTGGAAGCATTGCTTGAGCATTTAGGATACCATGTAGAGGTACTTATCTAAAATATGTCTCATATATTCGCCCCGAAATGGTCGATTAAATCGATGAAATGCGTACAACTCGTCGGATCTTATCTACATTCCTACACCCGTGCTTCTACGAAGACTTTACGTGGTCGTTTAGATCACCGATTGATTAGGAATCTATGGTATTTAAATTGTTATTACAACGTTGCATCATGTAGAACAATTTTTGTATTCTCGATAGTAGATTCGAGAGTAAAATTCACCACCCTTGCAATCCGCAACCGGCTGAGCGTCCAAGTATTTGCACTCTACCTCGTGAAAGAATAACCCCTTCTTTTTATAAATCTTCCATCTTCGTAATTTCAACAGCTACTTCGTCGCAAAGTTACAGTGCTATTACTTACACATTCACTTCTTTCTATAATTTGATCACCATGATCAAAAGACAGTACAATCTCTCTTTGTTATAAACCCTCCATCTTCATAATTTTTCTACAATTTGGATTATATTTAAAAAAAATTGCGGCGACGTAAAAGTTGATCCATGAAAAGCATCCTGGTCGTATCGAAATCGCAGTGAATGTATGTAATTGATAGTACTCTATCAATAATCGAATTAACGGTTTGTATCTACGTGAAAATCAAATTACGCTATTTCCTTTTATACGCTTATTCCTTTCTATTATTATGTGTACGATTTTAATCGACCAATGGCAATTGTTGCCAATATTTTTTATGGAATTTCACTTACAATTTGTACCACGGCTGATTTTAGTTGTCCACAAACTACAGAAGGGATTATCTTGATAATGATTTAAGGTTAACCCAAGCGAACTTTTTAAATGATCTTTTTCTACGGAACTCTCGAAACGCAAAGGATATTTAACACGTTAATCGCCACACCGGTCCCTGGGGACCGGGCGTTGACTTTTCGTTTATGCTGACATTGATCTATGAAAATGAACAATTAGTTGTTTACCTAAGCTACGTTGTCGCGCCTAACCGAGCCACAATTAGTGGTGTTAAGTATAAAATGGAACATCTTATCAAAAATTAATGTAGTATATTAAAACAAAGAGAATGATACCTTTTTTTAATAAAGGGCCTAAACGGAAAGTGCAGTATTTACCAGTCTTTAACACTAGAACTACCGGCCACAAATCTAACATATTTTAATAAATTAAATAAGTACTTTGAAAAAGGGGGAATCAAGCGGCAGAAAATTTGATCGATTGGATGATTTATGTTTATTGATATAGACGTAGAATATTTATCCTATGACTCTTATGTAAACTTGGAGAATTTTTTGAAAAATTTGTGTACCAGTCATTTTGACTGGTTTGGTACTTCTAGTGTTAAGAACGGGCGCTTAACGTGTTAACACTAGAAATATCAACCAAGACAAAATGACTGGTTCTCAACTTTTTCCAAAAACTCTCAAAGTTTATGGGACAGTCATAAAGTAGAATTTCTTCGTTGATCTTGTAACAGGTAGATTACCGAGTCGATCATCCCTTTCACTCTTAAATTCATTTTTTCCTTATTAATTATATTAAAGTATAATGGATTTAATGCCAGTAGTTTCAATGCTGAAAAAGATGATAATATATCTTACAAACGCAGACAATGGTGCACGTTATAGATTATTTTTCTATACATTCTACCAAACGGAGGACAAAACAAAAAATAAGAAAATAAAATACCGGAGGGGAACAAATGCTTCGTCATAATGCCCAGTATCATTATTTCTATAACATCTTTTTATTACAACACAACCACAACGATACAACAGAAGAATATAATCCCTCTTTTTCATAAACCTTCCATCATCATAATTTCTACAAATACTTCGTCGTAATGTTCCAGTACCATTAATTCTCCAGCTTCTTCTCTTTATAACAATTTGATAACAAAGATAATCACATATCTTCTCCAGTACGTTACTCGTTCCATCATTTTCGACTTTACGTGTTAAGGTAGTAACACGCGATATTGCGAGCAAATTCAACATCCACCATGGAGCAAGATTCCACCGTAGAACGAAGTGAGGCTATCGCGGCATTGCACTTTTGATTTCCGAAGGTTTCACCTGGCCCGCCGACCCGTTGACCCCCCACGTCAAGTACGTCGAGGCGGACCTGAAATCACGAAAATGAGAGGAGGCATGATTTATAATGGTGTAATGGGAGCGCGAGATGATACGGCTGTTATTGTTGCACCGCGAGGCATTATTGCAGAGGCTGACCTCGGTGTGCCTCGAGGGAGATCATAAGCCCAGGATCAGCTAGATGATCCTTGCAGGAAAGTCGGCCACGATCCACTTTCCTGGAGCTTTATTCGTATAAGTTGTCGTGCGATATGGAATTAAATGATATTTGATACTCGTTTCTGTCGGATAGAAAAATTATACTGTTGCGTTTCTGTGTCAGTGATTTTTTATTAATATTAGATTTACGGCAGCCGTCAAATTGATGGGTTGCTACTTTTTTTAAATATTTCTCTTTATAGAGAAGCAGTGCTGTACATATTTCACGCGTATCTTATAATACAGAAATTACTTGATACATTGCTATTTATTTTGTCGCTTAATCAATTCTTTTAGGTTTAACGTAAATCTAGTGTTAATGTGTTATTTAGATTTTGGAGTTTGATGAGTCTGTAGAATTGAATGAGGGGCTCTTTGATGTTTGTGGTAAATATTTGGTACTGCGAGGAATTAATGGTGAATGTTAATTTGGAAAATTTGTTTCAGATTTGTTAGAACAGATTAGAAAATAATTTGTCCTCCGTAGGATTAAGCTATTAACCCTTCGACTGATTGGGTAATTATAATTATTGAGAATAGTTTCTGCACACAGTTTTTATTTTGGTAATTTTGTTGATACTTAGGAGGCTGTTATTTTCACAATTTTTTTGATCGTTAAATAATTTTGCAGTTGATGAAATACCAGGCGAGTAATGAACGTCAACGTACACTGTGTGCTTTATTACTTCTATCACCATCCCACATACGGGGCAGACTTTATGGTTGACCCCAGAGCATATGTGAAAGACCTCGTATATACTTCAAACTTCTTTTTCCTTTGCCGACGTTGTTAATCGATTTGCAGAGAACACACCGCCGACTCGTAAAGTTCAGTGACGTCAGGAGATAATTGCACGGTGTACTTTGCCGATCGTTAAGACAGTGCTCGTTATAAAAAGACCTCTGCCGAATAAACAGAAGCCCAATAACTTTGAAAAGCGTACAAAAATTATGCGAAATAAAATGACCGCCAAATGTGAACCAAATCTTTCTTATCACTGTCTCGCTATTATAAATGGTAGAATTTACTGATCGGTATTTTTTTAACATCCTATCCACTTCTGATCAGTCACTTGGCCGCAAATATTACCCTGATACCGATTCCTCTTCGAAAATTACAAATACTCGTTAATGAATCCTTGGTACAGTAAACTACAATGATAAATAAAAATTTATTATTTTAATTGTTATCCATAAAGAAATTGCCGTGGCAACCGAAGAACCGCTTAGCCTATGATTTGTTTTCTGACGGGGCGTGCAAAGACTCAAAATTAATTCTTGAAATCAAATGATTTGACTGATTTCTGACACTTCGTATGACTGAACTTATTATTAATAGTATAGAAATAATGAGACAGTTTCACGACCGGCTGATATTTTCAATTTAGTAATTTTTGAAAAAATTCAAAATTTATTGCACCATTTTCTGCGCCACGAGTGGAACACGTTGTTGCAAGCTAAAGAGTTAATAAGTTAAGAGTCCAAAAATGTTGTGTCCAAAAAGTGTTATTACTAGAACTGCTTTAAATTTTTTATTTTCAAATATATTACGTGAAATATTAAAGAAAATAGTAATTAAGTAGTAAAGAAGTCGTTCGATTGAATTACTTGTACTTATAGATATTTTATGGAGAACATATGTCATTAGTCATATCAATTTCTATTCTTTCATTAATGGAAAATCGCAGTGACGCCTATGACGACCGCGAAACGATCTCCGTTATTACCATAATTATGTACTATGTACAATTAAGTACACCCATCGCCGTGATCATGATCACCATCATCACCATCATCATCATCATCATCATCATCATCTTCATTATTATCATCATCATACGGGAATGGCGTTCTCTTTTGAGAGTGCATTTAAATGGTATCTCAGGCTGTAATTTCCCGGACAATTCATAAAATAATATCTCGTATGATTGAAATATTTTTGGACGTACTTATACGTTTAATAAATTAACCGTCGACTGTAATTTCGACAATAATTTTCGACGGTAAATCGTGCTCGATCTCAAGCAGATAAGAGCTGCGGTTCGTTTTACGTCGCTGTTTAACATTCGGCGGGTTTCTTTTGGATAATGTTAGGAGAAGTGCAAAAATTCTTTCGACGGTATACTTATATGTAAATCATTGCTTGCAATGTCGCTATTAAATGTTCATTATCAATTACTGATCGTTATTGAGTGTAAGGAAATTTAACAATTATTTCTTCCTTGTGTATAACCTTAATAACATAAAATTTTCATAATCTGAAGAAGGTTGCTTTAGTCGCAACCCCTAAGAAAAAATCTATAAATTATAGGTTTTATCGAATATAAAGCAAAATTTGGATTTATTTATTAAATTTTTACGATTATTTCAACTACTTGGTGACAGAAATTCAAACTACATGTATGCAATCGAATACTTGTATTTGTATATGTGTATTAAAAATATTTCTTATTTTTATTTTTCCTATATAAAATTATTAAAAATATGTACTCTATGCAAAACGAGTCTAATTTAAGTTGATACAAATTTTCCAAAAGGAGATTTTATTGTTATGAGGACGAAAAATATATAGATTAAGTTTAATATGTTCGTCGGAATTGATATGTACGCATTTCAGCAGGTAATATTGGTGAAACGCAGGTTAATTTCGATCCGCTGCTTTGCAAGAACGTGAACCGACATTGGTTGCAAAACTTTTGCACGGTATCATCGAATTCAAGGAAGTCGACCATGTTCCAATTCGATCATAATGATCGGTCTTGGTAAAACGGGTAAGATCAATCTTGTGGTATTACTGTAGATTGTAATTGATTATCCGCTATCGCCGAAAATGTGTTCAATCATCGACGATCTTTTCCTTATTTTTACCTCAAAAATAGTGAAACTCTTTGGGGTTATAGTTGAATCATAATTGTAAAATATATGTACATAATTACGTAATTACTAATCTACAAATTAAACAGATTACATTTTTCTAAAGAGTATAGAAATTATATTAATTGTATGCTCACATATCCTTAGATAAATATCCCTAAGAATTATTCACTTAATAATTCATTACATATTTTCATTACCTTTCGTTACATGTTAATTCATTTTGTATTTTTATAAAATCCTGCTACGGAAACTAACAGATAAATTAGAAATTATTCTTCTTTCAGAAATGAAGATTCTATAATATTATTTATAGTGACACAAACAGCTGTAACCAAACAATTGATCTCTCAGGTAGTAAAAAAGGATCGTGAACGAATCCGTAAGTGCGCAATTTTCATTTTCCTTTTCTACAGTCCAAAAATTTCTTTCATAGAACCGGACACATAAACGTGTACATGCAATGACATATATGTCATTTCGTTGTCAAGAAAAATTTCGAAAAACCGCAGGTATAAAGAAATTGAAATCCCGGAACGAATAAGCGGAAAGAATTTCTGTCCATACCCTCGAGAAATCTTTCTTTCTTCTTCTACCAACACAATGATTTTATATATTTTAGTTTTAAGAAAATACATGCAATATTTTTTCTGTTATCTTTAAATGGTAAATGTTACTTTGAAGGAAATGTTAAAGTGACATGAATCAAAGTTACACGTCGGTACAAGATATTGTTAGGAAAATTATTGTCATCGGGAACGACTGTGGTTTAAAACTGTGTGGCTGTCAATAACAATGTTCTATTGCGTGTCACCGCGAAATGGCAATGAGGAAGTCGTTCAACTCGAAACACCATTCTGTGAGTTCCCATGAACATAAATTTATGGTTGACCCCAATGGAAGAAGCCAGTGAAGGTGCAAAGTTGTATGAATTCTTTTTCCAATGTCAATGGTGAATTCAGCAGGTTTCCACAGCTTGAATGACGTGTTTATTGAAAAAGCAAACTTACTTGTCCAAATTAAAGTTTAATGTAAGTTTAGATTAATTTCAAATTGCGAATACAATAAAATGTAGAATAATAATTTAGGAAAAATCTCCTAGAGCTAATGGGAATTTGAAGTTGAATAACATTTTATCCATCATGTTTCCAATAAGAAAGTTAATAGAATCTACAAATACAAGATGAATTTTTCTATTAATATAACAAACAATCTGTAATAGAGATTGTAATCCAACGAATTGAATATTCAATCAATAAATCATTGATAGCTACGGAGAACCTCGACAGATTTAATAGAGCCACGTAAAACATAGAAGCAATTTTTACAATAACACCATCGAGATGAAGATATCCCATCGATCTCACAAAACATCCACTTCAGAATGTTTCCCAAGCATCCTGGAATGCTGTATCAATTCCGGTCTCGATTATTTTCGAGCTTGCGAGAAAATTGCATACACCTCTCATCCTTCTGAGTAAAGACTCGCCTTTCTCTTCTCTTCCTTCTGATATTCATCGTCCTGTATTTCGAGTTTCAGAGTCTGCATTCTGTCTTCTTCTATCTCGATACTTCATTCTTCTCATTCTATGGGGACGCAGAAAAGAAAAATGAAAGAGAAAAAAAATCCCAGAAACAGAGAGAAAGGCGTAATGAAGAAAGTCAGAGGAAACAGTGATAAAGGAGCAAGAGAAGTGCACTCTCTTAATCAGACCAAGGAAGAAGACACCAAACGCCCTTTCCGTCTTCTTTCACTTCATTCCCTCAACTCTTTCTCTCAGCCACTTTCTCTCTCTCTACTTTTCTTTAACTCTTTCTGTCACCCTCTCTTTCTCCATCTCTATTTTTCTTCGACTCTTTCTCTCAGCCCATTTCTCTCACCTTTTTTTTCTCTTTCTCTCTACGTTTCTCCAACTCTTCCTCTCACCCTTTCTTTCTATCTATCTCAGTTTCTACTTTTCTTCAATTCCTTCTCTCACTCTTTCTCTCTACTTTTCTCCAACCCTTTCTCTTATTCTCTCTCTCTATCTCTCTACTTTTCTCCAACTCTTCCTCTTACCCTCTCTTTCTGTCTCTGTCTCTACTTTTCTTCAATTCTTTCTCTCTCTCTCACCCTTTCTCACTCTCTCTCTGTACTTTTCTGCAATTCTTTCTCTCACGCTCTCTCTCTTTCTCTCCTTTCCTCCAACTCTCTCCATACTTTTAGAGGGGTACACGGTAGGGTACGTGATTACCAGCAGCCTCTGTGGCAGCAGACATTGCCCAGGGGTTAAGGGTCGTCCCGCCTCGACTTACCGGCCAGGCTGCAAGTAATTGCAGCCGACTGCAATCCCGGGAAACCGCATCCTGCTTCGTTGTAGACGAAAAATTACACTTGCCACGTGAATGGGCGCAACCGATTGGGTACATACGTATGCCGTACATACGTACGTACATTTCTGAACCGAACTGGACTTTCGCGCGGATATGAGAAAGTCGGTTTGGAATCCACGGTGAGGTGCCAAGGGGAGATGGTTTAATGGTGGATTATCGTGATCATTATGGCGGCAATTATGCGATCCACGTGATATCGCGGATTTCGCGCGAGGAAATACCATAGGGTTTCGTTCTCTTTTTACGATCTGGTTGCGTGATTAATTTCGGAACGCGGCTTGCGAATTGTAGGAACGAAATGACGGGAAGCTGGAAACTGATTGCGCTTGGATATCCTTGATGCTTTAATTTAAGTTTCGTAACTGGGAATTCATGGTGATTTAAATTTACAGAGGTAAGATATACTTGGTGTGGTATGAAGGAGGCTAATGTAAATCCAAGTTCATTTATACGTAGCCATTGGGGTTTATTCGACTGTATGGAGAAAAGTTAAAATTTGTTTCCATTGGGTAAATTAATTTTTTGCCGTTGTACAGCAGAAGTGGAAAAAATCTGTTCGGACGTTGTATATAGGAAAGAAACGTACATATTAATTTTCATGTCCGTAGCAAAGTAGGAAGTCGGTAAGAAACATAAATAATAGTCAATGGTAGAAAGCAGGGAAGATAATTCATCGAGTACACTCAATAATTCTTCTACTTTTTCAAATTCCGTGCAACACATTGAATATTTCACGCGACTAGATCATCAGCTAATTAAATCAATATCACTGTACTTTTTCTAAATACAACTAAAATTTCGGTATTAATCTTCTATAGTGTGTAGACACTATTACCATCAATACTTTTTAAGATTCAATCGAGCGAAAGTAAATGACTTATTAAAAAAAAGATATTTCACGATATTAAATTATCAACTAAGTAAATCGATATCACTGTAATTTTTCTAAATTCAATTAAAATTTCGTTATTAATCTTCTATAATAACTAGACAGTATTACCATCGATACTTCTTAAGTGTTCAATTGAGCTAAAGTAAATGACTTAAGTATTAATAAAAAGGTATTTCACGATATTAAATTATCAACTTATTAAATAGATATCACTGTAATTTTTCTAAATTCAATTAAAATTTCGTTATTAATTTTCTATAATAACTAGACAGTATTACCATCGATACTTCTTAAGTGTTCAATCGAGCGAAAGTAAATGACTTATTAACAAAGAGGTATTTCACGATATTAAATTATCAACTTATTAAATAGATATCACTGTAATTTTTCTAAATTCAATTAAAATTTCGTTATTAATCTTCTATAATATCTAAACAGTATTACCGTCGATACTTCTTAAGTGTTCAATCGAGCGAAAGTAAATGACTTATTAATAAAAAGATATTTCACGATACTAAATCGTCAGCTACGTAATTAAATCAATATCATTGTACTTTTAAATAAAAATTAAAAATGTCGTTATTAATTTTCAATAGTGTCTAGACAATATTACCATCGACACTTCTTAAGTGTTCAATCGAGCGAAAGTAAATGACTTATTAATAAAAAGATATTTCACGATACTAAATCGTCAGCTACGTAATTAAATCAATATCATTGTACTTTTAAATAAAAATTTAAAATTTCGTTATTAATTTTCACTACTGTCTAGACAATATTACCAACGATGCTGGTTATGTATTCAATCGAGCGAAAGTAAATGACTTATTAATAAAAAGGCTGTAATACATGAAAACAAAGTTGTATGTAAAACCAATGTGTCCTGATCACAGTAATGAAGTCTCACCTGCTTGAAACCCAGGCACAAATATCCCATGAACTCTCGCATTACGGTGTTCAGAGTAATAAATATGTAGCTCTAAGCACGCACCTGTCAGCTTTTCATCGGTGCCCGGAAATTGATCCGCTCGTAACTTACGATAACCACGAACCCCCGTCAAATCGCGGCAATAATGAGTATGAAATAACGAGCCCCCGATAGAGCGATTGATCGTGTGTTGTAATCAAGTAATTCGCGCGATGCGATTCGCCCCGAGGCTGAAGTCATGAAGAAGCAGTTCATGCAGAAGTTGCCGAAGATTCGACGGGAATATCGATATCGGATCGACGTTCGCATCGTCGATATTCGATGCATATCTTCGACACGTAAACCTGATATCCGGCAGCGTGTACACTTTTACTTTGGTCGTAATAATTATCGATCATTTCCGTGCAGACTGCTCGAGGGGGTCAAATGTTAATGTAAAATCAATGTCGATTCGTGATCGAAAGGGCTTCCAACTTAGATGATATACCGTGTGGTTGAAAAATCTTTAATGCACTTTCAATTTATTTGACGTAATTATAGTAATATTGTTTATTTTTTTTAACTGTTTTTGGCTTCGATTGTCATTTTGCTTAGGACTTGAGTGTCTTACGTGGATTCAGATCCATAGAGGCTATAATATAATTGATTAAGAATTTACGATTTTGGTAGAGGTGATAAGGGATTATAACTTGAGCTCATTAATTAGAAATCGCAGCCATTATCTTTTTAGTTATCACAGACTTTCTTGAATGGTGTTTTTTTCCGTGAATTTTCTTTAGAATTGTTAACACTTTGATAAATTTGAAAATATGAACACGTTTTTAATTTATCAGTGTAGGAAGTCTTCAAATTTCGCAAAACCTATCAAATTGAAAATGTTAATGAAACGCAACGCGATAATATGATTTCTGTAATATTAACACTAGAACTACCGGCGTTAAATCCAACATATCTTAATAAATTAAATAAGTACCTTGAGAAAGGAGGAATCAAGCGGCGGAAAATTTGATCGATTGGGTGTATTATGTTTATCGATATAGACGTAGAATATTTATTCTATGATTCTTATATAAACTTGGAGAATTTTTTGAAAAAATTGTGTACCAGTCATTTTGGCTGGTTTGGTAGTTCTAGTGTTAATATTACGTTAAATTATATAATATATGAAAAATCACTAATTAATTTTTATTTTAGCAATTAAATTCTGCACTGTAGCGGAGGCAGTCACAAAAGAAATCGTAGGGCAAGGAGTTAATTCAGTGTAATTATAATATTGTAATTATCAATTCGTGAATATTTCAACAATAGAATTTATATTTTCCTGGTGTGCGATTCGTAGTTCTTGTGATTTACAGATGTTAAAGTTCTTTGTAATTATTTGTTGTACACACCGATTTGGCAAGGGTTTGGACGTCCGAAATTTCAAATACGGAATATCTGAAACCTTGTTCATTATTCGACGATGACTCAGCGGAGAAAATATTTCCAAAATATGTATTGAATATTTGAGTTTAAAGGGAGAGAATTCCTCGAAGGGCTAGGATCGTTCCGCACAATTTTCGTGGTGGGCAAAGCCTCTTTGATTTGATCGTCCCTTGTGTACATCGCCAGTAACAATAGGAGAGGAAGAATATTTGCAAACTACGTTATTCATCTTCGAAGCTGAAGTCACGTGGAGAAATCGATGGAAATCTGAATTTTTGAAATGCGTGACGACACTCGCATAATGCTATGCTAACGACTCGACATCTGTCGCGTCGTTGTTCGGGGTAAACGACATTCTAATGCCACCCCGTGGAGGAGGGTAGCTTTTGACTCGCCTTTCAAAAATGTCGTCAAATAGCTAAACTTTAAAAGTCTACACGGATTACTTTACATGTGATTCTAGTATATTTTAAATTAACTGAACTAATTAGACTTTTTCATTAAGTTAGATAAATGTAATTTTATGATATTAGACAAATTAATTAAACTTTGCAAACTTTACTCTCCTTCACACTGCATATCTAAAAACGTGTCATACAAACTTAAATATTAATCATCAAAATTATATAACGAAAATTAAATATAGGTACTTAAACCACGGTGCCATCAAATAAAAAGTTTTCACACTACAAAGCTCAACTGCATCTCGAGAAACGTAGCACACATGCTCATATATTTTTAATTAAAATTGCATCACAAAATTTAAATATACTTAAACCACAATGACAGTCAAATAAAAAATTCTCGCACTACGAAGCTCAACTGCATTTCTAACAAAGTAACACACAAGCTCAAATATTTTTCATCAAAATTGCATCACAAAATTCAAATATACTTAAACCACAATGGCATTCAAATAAAAAATTCTCACACTACAAAGCTCAACCGCATCTCTAGAAACGTATCACACATGCTCATATATTTTTAATTAAAATTGCATCACAAAATTTAAATATACTTAAACCACAATGACAGTCAAATAAAAAATTCTCGCACTACGAAGCTCAACTTCATCTCTAAAGATGTATCATACAAACTCAAATATTTTGCATTAACACTAAACCTACCAAGACGGTCAAAATGACCGATACACTATTTATTCTAAAAATTCTCTAAATTGATAGGGAAGTCATGAAGCAAATATTCCACTTCTATCTTATAAACCATAAATTACTTAATCGCTCACCTCTTTCACCTCTGTATTTCTCGTCTTTTACACTATTTAATAAATGCATCTAAATTTTAGTACATATAACGTCGGTAGTTTTAGTGTTAAAATTGCATCACAAAATAAAAATATAGTTAAAACACACTGACAATCAAATGAAAAATTCTCACACACAAGTTGAACTGCAACTCTAAAGATGTATCCAGTAAACTCAAATATTTTTCATCAAAATTGCATTACAAAACGTAAATATACTTAAACTCTAAATACAAATTCCACTCCCCGTTTCATATTGCATAGTCGTAAGTAAAAGTAAGATCAGAACGAAACAGGACTTTGCAGCAGCACGCCGAAAAACCATTACGTTCTATAAAGCAAGAAGCTTGGTAAGAGTCTCGATTGATATGCAAATCATCAACATCATTAGTGGCGCGTACGTGCATCTCCAAAGAAAGGACACCGAGGAGGTGTGACCATTGCAGAAAGGAAGATTGAAAGGGTGGCTCGCGCGCATTCAGAAGAAAGGAGGAGACACGATGGTCATCGGTCGTTAAAATGAAAAATTATGCTTTCCTACGATTGTCGTCAGTCTGACCACTCGGTCCAGATTTGGGCAGTTGCATCTGTAAAATGTTCAGCTGTAGCTTGGAGCCAATTAGACTCTCCTCGTGCACGAAAAAGACGTTGAAAGGGTGGAGAAATTCTACGAATACGACAATGACCATTTGTATAAATAATTCATGATGGAGAAAAGATATAAAAATGTACAAATTCCACTAATTTTCAGTACATTAAGATTAGAGAGTTTCCCGTTACCAGGATTTATTACCGAGACTGACGTCTGAATGGCGATTGACGTCTGAATCTTGAGATAAGTCTGCTGGAATAAAATTTATCCTGGATTAACACTAGATTAGACTGCGGATGTTTATGCAAATTTCGAGTTTCACAAATGCAGGTGAGACAGGAAAACCTATCTAGGGATTTATTGCACTCAATAAATATTACAACAAATACCATACTTTGGATATTTTAGATATATTTTTATATTATGTCCTTTTTGTATATTTTAGCCGTATTTAATTTGTCATAAATGCATAAAAATCCGCAGTCTGCACTAGATCTACCAAGGTAGTCAAAATTACTTGCTTTGAATTTTTTCAAAATGTGCCTGAAATTTCCTAACGCTGTTACTTTTTCAATATTTTTCGTTTATCTTAAAGACTATGAGATATTGAATCGAATAAGTTTTTTTCCCCTTCATTCGGATATGTTTATCTGCTAATTTTTAATATATTGAATTAATCGTCGGTAGATTTACTGTTGTTTGTTTCTTAAACTCTAGTATAAAATTAATGAATTTTTTAAAGTACATCAAGTACTAAAAATTTCCTTGCATGATTTTATTTGATATGATAAAACTTTGCATACTTGTCATAGAGACAAGTCCTATTTTTAAATCCATCTAAAAATCAAGCATTTTAGAAAACAGTAAGTAATTGTAAATTTTTAAAACCCGATCAATCTATTAAATGACTAACTATGCGCAATTAAAAGAAATGAATAGTATATATTTTTCTTTGTAAATAAATTTATTCACATTGCAAAAAGAACATTATTTTTCGCTTTATCTAATAATACGACACACCCCACATTAAAAAGCTGTCGTGAAACGGCGTTAGGTGATTTGGAGGTATTTAAATAATAATCATTACGGTCAGTTTGTACCGAGATACAGCTTCATCCCGGATCCGGAGTGAACCAGCTCCGCGAAAAGGACGTACGCACTTCTGGTATTTAGCATGAGGAATGGCGTACGTCAACGTGATAAATAAACTCGGTTTCCCGACGTACTTTATCGTAAATGGTAGAGGGAATATTGCGGAGGCGAAAACACAGGTGGCTCCGGCTTTGTATTATGCGGAGAATACGAACTTCTGAGTGAGAGATCCCTCAGGAATAATTAGGGACATTCGTTTCGGAGTTGGAACTGCCGTTAGCAGAACCAGTGCTGTCGAGAGAGGCTAAACTTTCAGTTATTCTCGTAACTACATAGTGAAAGGATAGAGAAAAATGCGAGAGTTGGGACGATGACAAAAAAAATACCGGTGGATGATGGGGTTTGAAATTTATTCTTTTATCCGAAACGTTAGAAATGCGTGAGGTGACAAGTCATGCATATTGGTAAAAAATCTCAGCGAAGATAGTATACGATTATGGTATACAAATTTTGAGATAAAGATAAAATAAAAAGTGTGATAAATCACGGTATTTATTACACGTTCTGTCAGAGATATCAGAAAGTACGTACTAAATGGAAATACAATAATGATTTGAATGATAATCATGCTTTAAGTTCGAAGTAGCCAAAGGCTATTAAAATTATGAGAAATTCGCTTCTTTATCTACGTTTTTATACATCTGAATTACAAATAAATTTATTATGAGTCGTAGAAAGAAAGATGTTTCTTGGTAGTTGCTGATAAATTGGAAAGCAAAGCATCCATGAATTTCAATGTGTGCCAAGTATATTCTTTCCAACGGTATCACGATAATTTAATGCGCTTTCGCTTAGCAAAATCAATTTTTTATGTAAATTGTTCATCCAACTGATTCAATCGCATTATACAACTATTGAGTATTACAAGCTTCAAAGAAGTCTAAGATTAATTACAATAAAAGCTTTGATAATGTACATAAAAATAATCAAATCTGTCATACAATTTTATTATTCTCTCTATTAGATTTTCTATTTAAATCTACTATTATTCTATTATTTCGCCATCCGACTTCCATTTTTTTAAACATTTAGAACAGTTTTATGAGCTAAACAATATGAAAATGAAGACAGTGTGAGTAATACCATATCAGAGTTTATTGATTATAAATATCAGAAATTTTTTAAGACAAGTATGTATGCATTAAAATCTCGTTGGCAAAAGAGAATAAATAAACAGTTTTTGAAAAAAGATATACAGTTTTATATACTTCCTTAAAAATGTGTGATCAATAGATAAGTTATGATCAAAGATTATTAATCACAGATCATCTGTGATTAATGTTACTTTTAACTGAAAATAGTAAAGAAAGATCATGTAGAATGAAATTTAAACTTAAGTAATGCATCAACAGAAAAATCATTTTTTTTTTCATTATTCCATCAAGCAAGAAATGTCTACTTTCAATATGCAACATCGTTTAACGAGACTATTGCACATTTTTCTGGTAAACTGGCATTTTGATTAATGGTAAAGTTCAAAGGTAAAAGTACATTCACTACTTCTAATTCAACTTCTCCTACGTGACGTGCATTTCGTTAATTAATCAGACGCTCTCTAATTACACTGCTGTACCGCCTGTTATTTGCCCTCTGCAAGAAAATTCAGCTACGTTGAAATGTGTATTTTTTTAACAACCTATTTCCGTTATTATGTTAATTCTCCGTATTTTAAATTTCGTGCCGGTTATGCGACCTACTTCGTGGCGAGCTGTCATTTTCCCCGCGGGTATCCTGACAGGATAATGAGCCATCCTGTGAGCGTCGGATTAAAGAAATGACGGAAAACAAGTTGACGCCGTGTCCAGAAAGGCTTGTATATTCCATCGATGCATAAATTACAGTTTATTCGATGCAGGAATATAAAAGCATAGGACTGTAAAATTATTCGTGATTTTCTATCATCGACAAAACGTGTTGTAAAAAATCTATTTTTAAAATTTGTTCAAGGTTTGTGGTTTCAGCTAGCGTTTTATTGAATTAATTACAATCTTAACACTAGATTTACGGATATTGATTTACCTATTTTTCTGAAGCGAGCCAATTTGAATCATACAAGAAAATTGAAATTTTTTGCAAAGAAAATAGTTCCAAATCAATTGAAATGAAAGATTTATTATTAAAAAATTAACCAACCAATATATTATATATGTAGTAATCAAATTTCGAATGAGTCAAATTGACTCCGTAAATCTAGTGTTAAAATAAGTTTATATGCTTGGACATATATAATTACTGCTGTCGTTAATTAAAATTAAACGTTCAAGGACAAAGAATAATTCAGAAAATGTTTGAACCATTTGGAAATGAAGAACTCAACTCAGTTTAAAATATATCTAGATTCGATAAATTTTGATTTTGATTTCTCAAACAAATAAATATATATGGAGTTAACAGTAGAATTACCAAGCAAGTCAAAATGACTCTCGCAATTTTTTCCAAAGTTCTCCATGTTTATAAGACAGTCATAGTGTAGATATTCTACTTTGACCTTATAAAACACAAATTACCGAATCAAGCACTCTTTCCACCTCTTAATTATTCTTTTTTCAAAACATTTGTTTAACATATTAAAATATACGAGGTTTAACGTCAGTAATTTTAGTGTTACAGAAAAAATATTTTCTTATTTTAGTGCAATAAGAAAACAAGATTTTTGTCCAGACAACTCAACAATTATATCTGTACCTCAAAGATACCAAAAGATTGTCAAGTAAAACCTAATGTAACAAATTTAATTTAAACAATGGAAAAAAAAGAAGAAAGTTCATCTTTATCACTAAATTTGCGGATATTGATATACCTATTTTTCTGAAGTGAGCCAATTTGAATCATACAAGAAAATTGAAAATTTTTGCAAAGAAAATAGTTCCAAATCAATTGAAATGAAAAATTTGTTCCAAAAAAATTAACCAACCAATATATTAGAAATGTAGTAATCAAATTTTGAATGAGTCAAATTGACTCCGTAAATCTAGTGTTAACCCAGAACTTTCGTCATTGCACTATAAAAATCACAAAAATGCTTGCATTAAATCTTCCCAAAGGGCGATGCACCTCAGGTCAAACTTAATGTAACAAATTTAATTTAAACAAAAAAAAAAGGAGAAACTTCATCTTTAACCCAATACTTTCGTCATTGGACTATAAAAATCACAAAAATGCGTGCATTAAATCTTCCCAAAGGGCGATGCACATACAAGTGCGCATCTTTCGGGAACTATAAAAAGCCGTCTATAGAATTACGAATCAGATGAAAGAAACGATCTTTCGCAGGAAAATCGTATGGAGTGAACAATGCAAAAAAGCCACGTTGGATCTCTCTGCTGAATGAACGCCCCTGCAATGGATCGTCGAACCACTCGATATCCATGAATGGTGTGCCTAGGGCACAGGAGATAGGTGGAAGAAAAAAAAAATTAAACAGAAATGACCGGATGTGGATAATCCGCCGTTATCCTGTGTAGAAGGCACAGAGCAGACCAGGCAAAAAGATGAAGAGAGGACTTCGCTGAAAAATGGACGACGCACGTTTCGCAGGGCGAAGAGATACGACGTTCAGATGCGCCGGACTCCTAATCCTGTTTTGAAAACTCGGTCTCGCATGACCGTGACAAACTCGACACCTTGAGATAGTTTATGACGGTGCACCGATCTTGGAACCCCGTACGGCTATTATCTTACAGGCTGTCGAGTTTCTTTTTTACCTTCTTCCTTTATTTTTTTCTTCCTTGTCCTTCCTTTTTTATATCGGGAAAGGAAACTCGAGGTCCCTATCAATATTAATATCGCGTTCCTGTTTCGATCATTAATTGGGTCGCTATCTACGAAGGGCAATCGGAGGTCTCAGGGGCGAACTTTCAGTGAGCAGATATCCATCGTTAGTTATTTTCTTTTTCTTTTACGTCCCTTTGATTCGAGCTGTTATTAATCTTCGATCGGCGAACTATCGTTTCGATTTTGATAAATAATTCGAATAAAACAGAATTAATCATCGTTGCGGATAAGACGAGGTATGGGATTAGGAATCTTTAATGTCTTTGAAGAATTTTCGCAAAGAACGTCCATAAATTATGTGGCATTTTTATTTAATTTACAGGAAATTATAGTATTGAAGAAATTTTTCATTGTGGAATTTATTTACATTTCTAACTTGGGGTGTAGTCACATCCCTTAACGCGTTGAACGCCACAATTATTTCGCTACTTTCATTCTTCTTACTAAAGTGAAACTTTGAATACACTGATGGATATATATTCAGCAGACCTTTCACTTTTTAACGCCAGTATTTAAATACTCGATACGTTAGAAAATTCAAGAATATTGCAAATTAAAAAGTACATGAAATGTCACGAAATTAAATAGCACCAGGCACCAATAACCCCCGTGGCATTCAATGTGTTAACCCCTTGCCCTACAACGACGAGTGATGCTCGTAATCAGATAAATCGGATAAGAAATATTCAAATGATGCAAAACCTATGAAATTGAAAATGTTAATAAAACCTGACGCGACAATATTATTTCTATAATATTAACATTACAATTTCTATTTCACCAATTAAATTCTTAACAACAGCAGTCATAAGACAAACCGTAGGGCAAAGGGTTAAGAGAAGATTAACCCTTAAATGCGTGTAGTTGCCCTTTTCGCAACATACTCATATTTAGTCAAAATTAAAACACAAATTTTGGCTTACTGCATAGTGTAACCAATTGAATACATACTGTTTACGTATATAGTTTTGAAAGAAAGGGCCAACTAAACATTTTTCCCAAAAATAAGTGCGAACAGACCATCCTGGCCACTGGCCTGTTCATCTAGAATCAAAAATGAGATGCAGATACCCCGACCGTAAAAGGTTGTACCCGAACAAAATGCGATAAATGGGGTATTGAACTATGTCTAAACAAAGACAATAACTGTATTAAAAATTTTCACAAGCTGTAGTTTTCGTTTAACCCATTCACTGCCAGAAAAAGTAAGCAAATATTACCTTGCGTGTTAGTATGAGAAAAGGATAGAAATGCTTTGGAACATTAATTTAATGAATCAAAAATATAATATCGACATTCAGAAAGTTACAAAGAGCATTTTTGTTCCAAAATTGCTATAAACGGTCAGCCATTATTATTATCTTATTAATTTCAACTTATAGTGCAGCTACGAGATATCTCGTAGTTGGCAGTGAATGGGTTAAATGCATAATCTAGCGATTTAGAAAAAAGTTATATTTTTTAAAAAATTGGAATAAAAACTTAGTTTAGATTTTTTTTTAGTACTTTCCATATTTTGTTTGATATCAATACTAATGTATTTTTGACTTCAAAAATAAAAATAAAAATTCACGCATTTAAGGGTTAAGAGAAGATTAAAGACACTAAACTAAATACGTAGTCAAGAATTAAGGAACACTTTAATTACAATTTTGCACTTCTTACACACTAGCAATTTTTTCTCCACATTTAATTGAATATCATTCAAAAAAAGGAATAATCCACAATACACGTTGAAATTTTTCTGTAAAGAGAAAAGAGAGGTAGGTATAACTTAGCCCAAACGTTAGAGAATATTGAATATCACGCAGGAATGCGAGCATCACACCGTAACGCGGAGCCATGCGCGAATTTCAGGCCGTCTCTCGATTTGTGAGCCGTCGAGAAGAAAATTGAATCTGGCTCGCGAAGAAACAAACAGCTGGAAGAGCCGCCGGTTGATTTAATGTGGCCGTCCGTCATGGCGGGTATATAGCTCGCTGAGTCCGCGTGAGACGGACGTGCTTCGCTTCTTCCTCTTGGAAATCTGTCTAGTCGCGTGGCACGTCGCGGGCGTTGCCCAACGTGCCTTTCAAAGATCCTATCGTACCACCCTGACGTTCCCTTCGTCCCGTTTGCTGAGCTAATTAACTCCAACGTAGAAAACGAGAAATTCGAGAGAGGTCGTCGGAGCGCAAGTCCCGGGAGATGGGCTAAGTGTATTTGCACGAAATTGGTAGTTGTAGAAGACGTCAGATTGAATTTTTAATTTAATTTTTAAGTATTCTGGTTACTAATTCTGCAATTTTTATTCATGTATTCGTTAATAGAGCGTTGTGGTGTTTGGTGGATTTAAATTTGTGATGCTGCTTCCAAAGTTTCTATGTTGAGACTTGTAATTGTATTTGTACTTTTTACAGCTTTGATTAGTGTGGTGGTTACTATTATTTCGAATGGTAATTGTTACCATTTCAAGTAGAAGTCATTGTTTTAGGTAGCTGTAGAATTACCAAGGCTATGATGTAACTTGTGCAGGAAAAATTTCTTGTAATTAGAGGTGACAGTGTGATAGGACTTGCACCCGCTGATCGAATGTTCGAGCCTTTTCTTTTTGATTACCGCCCCATAATAGTCCACTGATTGTAATTATGTTTACTTTTCATCTGCTTATAGTACTATGGTAATTAGTATAATTTCGCATAGCAGCTACTTATTTAGGTGGGTGTTGAACTACGGAAGCAATGATATACATGTTACGAAAGAAAAATTGCCCAGAGGTAACGGTGGAATTAAACCTGAGCCCACTAATTGCGAGCCTGATCTTTCACTTCCTTATGCACAGTAGTTCTCAACATGTAATTGTATTTGCCTTTTTTCAAATATAATTGATGTAGGTAATTAGCATCATTCCACCTAATACTCATTATTTACGTGAGTATATAACCTCCGAGGTTTGGTATATTGAATGGTGATTTAGGAAAAATTTCCTAGAGACGACGAAGGATTTAAACTTGCGCTCACTGATTTTGAGCCTAATCCTTCACTTCCTTACCCACAGTACTTTCCAAATTTTAACTGTGTATCTTTTTTGGATCCGATTGCTGTAGGTAATTTGCGTCATTTTATCTCATACTTTCTATTTTAGGTGAGTGCACAACCACCTAGTCCTAATATATTCAACGATAATTTAAGAAAATTTTCCTAGAAATGACAGTGAAATAAAACTTGTGACCATTGATTTTGAGCTTGGTCCTTCACTTCCTTACACACAGTAATTTCCAAATTGTAATTGTATTTCGTTTTTCGGATTTAATTACTGTAGGTAATTAGCATCGTTCCACCTAATACTCATTGTTTTAGGTGAGTGTACAACCACCTAGCTCTGATATATTGAATAATAATTTGGGACAAATTTCCTACAGATGACGGTGGGATTAAACTTGAGACCACTGATTGAGAGTCCAAACATTTACATTTCTACCTGCCATACTCTCGAATTTATAATTGTATTCGTTTTTTGATCATCAAACATGAATCGCTCTTATGATTCCTTTCAAAGTAAACGCAATAATTCTTTTTCCATTTACGAATATCGACGGCGATACTCAGAACTGGGACCATATGAAAGCACAATAAATCAGTGGATTCGTTAGCAAAATCTTCTTGAATCCATTTGTCCAGCACCCGTGTCAGGACAGATCCTGCTGTTTCGACAAGACGGTGTCGTGTTCGAACGGGTGACCTCATGCTGCCAGTTGTCCATTCGCTTCGCTGCCGTACACAACTTCGTTCCTTCCTCTTTCGAAACTGATCTACGGGGTGTTTCTTAATACATGGGATGTATTCCAGGTTTGCGCCGAGCATCCTAAACCAAGAAAAAAAAGGTTCGTATTACAGTCAGCTTTAGGATTTTTCCGGTTATACGGACGACACTCTTTACTGCCCATTCCAGTATAATAAAATTTAACAAACCTATTAAGTTACATTACTACAGTCTTCTATTTCATATATTTGACATTACATTTGGCAATCAAAATTAATTAATGTCCACAATTATAGTCTTCCATAAATTAAATACAACCACAACGGTAAACACCCCAAAATCATCATCACAAAATCTCAAAAATACTCTCCAGTCAATATCTCAAAATCACCCTTACAAAATCTTAAAAATACTATCTAGTCAACTCCTCAAAATCACTCTATAAAAATTTCAAAAATAATCTCCAGTCAACACCTCAAAATCACTCTCACAACATCTCAAAAATTCTCTCAAGTCAACACTTCAAAATGATCCTCACAAAATCTCAGAAATACTCTCTAGTCACCACCCCAAAATAACCCTCACAAAATGGCAAAAACACTCTCCAGTCAACAGTCCAAACTCACCCTCACAAAATCTCCAAAATTCTCTCCAGTCAACACCTTAAAATCACTCTCACAACATCTCAAAAATACTCTCTACTGAACCCTCCAAAATTACCCTCACAAGATCTCAAAAATACTCTCCAGTCAATATCTCAAAATCACCCTTACAAAATCTTAAAAATACTATCTAGTCAACTCCTCAAAATCACTCTATAAAAATTTCAAAAATAATCTCCAGTCAACACCTCAAAATCACTCTCACAACATCTCAAAAATTCTCTCAAGTCAACACTTCAAAATGATCCTCACAAAATCTCAGAAATACTCTCTAGTCACCACCCCAAAATAACCCTCACAAAATGGCAAAAACACTCTCCAGTCAACAGTCCAAACTCACCCTCACAAAATCTCCAAAATTCTCTCCAGTCAACACCTTAAAATCACTCTCACAACATCTCAAAAATACTCTCTACTGAACCCTCCAAAATTACCCTCACAAGATCTCAAAAATACTCTCCTGCCAACACCTCAAGATCACCCTCACACAATAGCAATATCTCTCTCCAATCAACAGTCCAAAATCACCCTCACAAAATGTCAAAAATGCTCTGAAATTGACACCCCAAAATGACCCTCAAAACCACTCTCACAGAATCTTAAAAATACTCCCCAGGCAACACCCCAAAATGACCTTCACAAAATTTCAAAAATACTCCAGTCAACCCCTCAAAGAAGAATCATCCCTTTACGCATCTACATCGCAAAATATAATGCCCTAGAAATTTATATAAATAGAATCCTCGAAAAGAATAGCTTCGAGGAAACTCGACCAGTGTCCTCTACATTGATGAATTTCATGAATGGTCCATTTCAGTTCGCACATTCGTTTCAATCCAACATCCCCAGGACCATAAACGTTTGCTTGCGTGTCACTCAGGCAAGAGGGAGATTTGTCCTTACGTTATTTTTTTTTTCTTACTTTTTACTTTTCGTTCTTTTTCCTTTCATCCTTTCTATACTCGGTCTACACGTGAGCGCGGGCGTATACGCGTGAATGCGATCTACGCATTGGATTTCACGTGAATCGTGCCCTACCACGAATTACGGCTGGATTTATCGGCCGAGAAAAGGCTCGTAGGGTATTCTCGTAATCCTTTGCCACGGAGCACGTTGCCGGCCCCTTTGATGCGTGGGCGTGGGCCACGCAAATCGAATCGGCCAACGTCTCATCACGTTCTCTCGAAATCACGCTCATTCCGCGTAACCGAGGTTGATTATAATTTATGCCTTTGTATGGCGATGTCGCGCTTCCGTTGTCGAATCAACGTTTTCCACCCTGCGACGGTCGTTGTCGACAGATTGCACGTGATGTCGGAGCTGTTGGATCATGGAATGATGGTTAATCGTGTTTTATGCGATTTTAGGGATGGAATTGAGATAGAGTGTTGTTTTTTCTGTACCACCTAGTCGGTATTTTTAACGTGTTGATGATCGGCGCTGCTGAAATCAATAAAATTTCGTGTAACTTTTATATTTGCAATATTTATGATTTTTTGGACATAGTGAATATTTAAATATTGGCGTTGGAAACAGAAAGGTCTGCCGAATATCTTTGATATCTGTATTTTTAATGTTTTTGCTTTATAAAGGTTCTGAGTTTATGAGAAGAAGACTCACTACGGGAAAAATGGTGAAAGTAGCGAAATACCGATTGCGTTCAATGTGTTAAACGATTTATTCAAATGTTCGCTGTCTCTGATTTATAAAAAATATATTTTACACCGGATACTCAAAATCTTTGCCTAATACAATCAAGATATTTCACACGGTAAATGTCAGCAAACATTCTGGAAATCTTGACATTTCGCAATAATTATCTAACAAACATCTACTGCTTCTCAAATACTTTAAATCTTGACCAATCTCAAGATATTACACACAGTAAACCTCAATAAAAGAGATTAAAAATGGTGATAATTTGCAACAAATATCTAATATATATCTATAGTTTCTCGATTGCTCCGAATCTCTACCTACCTCGAGACATTTTACACAGAAAATGTCAGCAAACATTCTAGAAACCTTCACATTTCGCAATAATTATCTAACAAACTGCTACTGCTTCTCAAATACTCCAAATCTTGACCAATCTCAAGATATTTCATACAATAAATTACAACAAACAGATTAAAAATGTTGATAATTAACAACAAATATGTAATAGATATCTCTACAGTTTCTAAAATGCTCCGAATCTGTACCTACCTCGAGATACTTTACACAGAAAATATCAGCAAACATTCTAGAAACCTTGATAATTTGCAATAATTATCTAACAAGCAGCTACTGCTTCTCAAATACTCCATACCTTCACCAACCTCAAGACATTTCACATAATAAATTTCAACAATGAACTTAAATATCTTGGTAATTCATAACAAATATCTACGAGATAACTATTGCTCCTGAAACCCATAGAACGTCAAATTTCCACCATCATCCCCATCTACGAATTTACGAACATCCTACACCGTACCCCACTATCCTCCATACTACACATAGTCACCATACATGCAGACACAAATACGAACATTTCGCTGTCGACACGCCACGGGCATGTTTTCTCAGCTGGTGCCCTAACTCTCGATCTCGACGATCTTCCTCCCTCGTCTTCCTTGCCACGGCAGATCCTGGTGGATCCTTTCAAGACACGGTCGGCTACCCACAAAGGATCTGGCCTTTCATACGCACGTTATTATACTCTTTACAGAATATCGTTCCACCTTCTCCCTTTAGAAAATAAAACTTGCTCGAGCGACGTACACGTTGGTGTTATGTACACCTATATACGTCTACATATGTACATAAACACATATACATATACGTATGTATCTATATACGCACCTACGCTCGAACATCGTTCGGTATTAAAGGTACTGTGAACGTTGTCGACGAAAGCCTCAAGATTTTCTCGTTTAATTTGTTGTTATAGCTGCTTGAGAGACGCGGATCAGGCCATTCGTTCGACCGTAGGACCCTCAAACATTCATTATGTTTTTTTGTAACACATCCAACCGACACGGAGTGTCTTGCCATCGGACGTTTGGTTTGCGCGGCTAGAATTGCGGCTTTTGCACGGATCACGTTCTTGTTTGCTCTGCACTCGCGGCAAGAGATCTATATTTGCTTCGGGCCGACAGTCTCTATTAATCGAGAGAAAACGGGACGGAGATTGTTATCCGGCTGAGAGATCCAATGCCAGATTGGAATATTGGGATACAATTTGGGGAAGGGTTTATTTTGACGTGGACAATTGCACTGTGGTCCTTAGGTACAAAAGGGGTTCAGGAAGTTTCGTCATAATTGTATTTTTACTTCCGGATCGATGAATAAGTCCAATAATTTTCTCTGAGTTCGAAAATCTAGGTAATATTTGATTAGCTTGTCGTACTTTTCATATTATGGAGATAAAAAGTAATTCGCACGGAATGAAAGGGTTAATAGTAAAATAATATTGATTTTCACCCCGTGGTCTACAAGGAAAATGAAGTAGGAAATTTTGAAGTCTTTCAGATACTATTGTATTGAAAATATCAGCTGGTTGCAAAAAGGTCTCATTATTTCTATATTATTAATATTAGTTTCACTTATACGAAATATTAGAAGTCTGTGAGAGCTTTAGATTTTAGGAATTAATATGGAATCATTGCACGCTAAGTCAGAAGAAAAATCGCAGAACAAAGGGTTAAACATACGTGAGCTGTTGAAGTAAAAAATAATACCGGTGAATAAACATAGGTAGGGTGAATAAATATTACAAGCAATTGATTTTTTCATTTTTGATATATTTTTTACATCAATAGTACATTGAACTTTCGCAATATAGTCAATTTCGTCTCTCGAAACGGTGAAATTTTTGCTCACAAAGCTCAATTGAGCAATTGATCGCATTCCCTTCACAATTGCATCAGAGATTGCATCTGATGCGATTAGGAGATGGTATTATTGCGGTCCATTAGCGATTGTTTGCGAGAAGAAACGAGTCAATACTCGTCGTTCGATGAGTCGTGAAGAGTGCACGGTTCATTCGGCAGCCTCGAAAACTTAGTGGAGCGTTTACCAGCTCAGGACGATCTCTTCTATTTGATTTGGCACGTTTTCCTTCCCTGCTGCCACTGTCAATGTCCACTTTTAGCTTTTCAATGAGCAAAGCTCTCTTGGCAAAGTCTACTGTGCATGCGTGGAATTTGTGACGGAAACTTAACATAAAAGTCACAAGAGCCAAAAGTACTTGTACAATTGTTACGAATTTTAACACTAGAACTACCGGCGTCAACTCTGGCATATTTAACACTAAATCTACGGAAATAAAATCTATTACACTGTAATATATTAAATAAAAACTTTGGAAATAGAGGGATCAGGCGGCAAGGAAGATTATCAGTTAAGTAATTTGTATATTATAAAATACATGTGAAATATCTATTGTACCATGTCTCCATAAGTTTGTAAGGCGTTTCCAAAATGGTAGAAGTTCGTCAATTTGACGCTTTCCGTAAACTTAGAGTTAAATGTACCGAAAGAGTTTGTTGAAAACGGAGAAGTGGAGAAGCGGAGAAAATGATCAATTCAGTGATTTATATTTTTTAAGGTAGTTCTAGCTGGATTCAGAACTAAAAGTTTCTTTTTTTCATTAAAAATGAAAAAAATTGCGTAAGAATTAATGTAGGGGCTAACTTCACACAGGTCATTTCATTCACTTTTTAGACATTAAAAACATCTTTCTCTATAACTATGAAGTAAAAAATTATGAAAAAATTCAATAACATTCCAAAAGCATAAAATAATACATTGCTAATTTTTTATTAGAATCCATCGACTCGTTTTTCCATTAGAAAAATAAAAAAAGATTTTACGGACTCAGCAAAAATTGTTTTCCATAAGGCCCATGTTAAATATGTTATTTTAAACACGATTTATTCATAAACCGTGTGAACGAACTCGTTGAGATTCCGGTTATAATTATAAAATATCTTGAAGAATATATTTTCAAAATTTTAAGGAAATCTATCGAAAAATGATAAGTGCCTAGAACTACTTTAAATGGAGGTAAAATATTTATTCTATAACTCTCCTATAATGTTGGAGAAATTATGGAAAATATTGTATACCAGTCATTCTGACTTTTTTGGTAGTTCTAGTGTTAATTAAAACTAATGGACAGACAATTATAATATTTTTGAAAGAAATCTTAGTAAGAAATTAAAATCTTCCAATACGATCCGTAAACGTGCTGAGAAAAGTGCATCTAGCTTCTCTCGAAGGAAAAACTGGACCCATGCATTCTAAAAAGAGTAAATTCCTTTTTTTCACTGCTGTGCGGAAATCATCCTCGGAAATTGAACCGTCACGATCTACGTCGAGTTTCTTAAGTAAAAGATCTATTAGATCCTGTAATACAAAATAAATATATAATTAAACGATTAGAATTATTTCTACTGGAACTTACTTTAACACCCTCTTCAGGATCTTCATCGTTTTGCTGTTTAATTAAGCAACCTCTCATCATAGGGAATATTTGCTCCTTTTTCAATTTATTCGTCCGCATGTAATCGTATATCTGTGCAAAATATATTTCTTATGTGATGTGCTATTCTTTTATTTCCTATGTTAATTATAAAATTCATTTTTGTGACTTTGAATTAATTACGTTGTAAGCAAAATGTATCCTTTCGTCAAGGTTTCCACGAAGAATAACGGAAAGTCCTTCTATCCATTGTTCAAAATTAATCTGCAATGTTTTGATCAGATGATCATGAATCAGGTGATATTGAAATAATTATTTTGTGGTATTTATTTAATTACCTGCAGCATGTTTCTTTTATCCATTAGAAAAAATACTCTGTCCACGAGTATATGACGAATATTCTCGGTGAAATCTAACGAGGCGTGAAAAACATCTCGAAATACCAATCTGCTCATTGGACCAAGTGTTTGAGTAATTTTCCGATGTATAATTGCCAAAGCTGTTATTAAATAAATTAATATTATTGGTGCGACACTGAGAAATTTATAAGTAAAATGATTTTTTTTCTGGGAAGCTTATCGTTTGATTAATATTTAAAAAATGTATTAATTAAAACATATGTATAAAATGTGTGAGAAAGATTTTTCACTATGAATACATAACCTTCGACTTCTTGAAAATTAAAGTGAGTCTTTTTGACTAATTTCTTAAATGTAGCATTTTTTTTCCTTCGGAATACAATCTCCTTTAAGGTGTCATTTAACATATCCACTGGCGGTTCGACTGGCATTTTGATTTTTTAATTTACTCGTAAATTTACTTTATAACATGGAATTTCTCCGTAATGATTTTTTACAACTGATGAATTTTTATAACTGACAGTAGTTCGTCAGCTGTTTTACAATAAAAGGATACATTTTAAGAGGTTCTAAACAATTTAGAAAATTTTCCTTCGACGTAGCATTTTATAATAATGGTATTGTATGGACTTCTATATTTTTTAAACTATTGTAGTATCGTAATTTTTAAAAAATAAGAGATAGCTTTTAGTTAGTGAGTGTTGATGGATTTTGTGTACAGTGGCTCTTATTAATATTCGGACACCAAAGTATTCTATCCATATTAATACTTTCTATATTTAACAAGAATTAAATTAACACACTTTTTGTTTTATATTATGGTAAACTATAGTCTCTTTTCAATGAAAACATAAATTTTATTTATTTAAATTAATTTATTTAACGTATAACTAATAATATGTATAGAAATGTATTATTTGTGGTGTCCGAATATTAATAAGTTATATATAATAATTAATATTGATAAGAGCCACTGTATTTGAGAGTGAATGTTTAGAATACGTGATTTGGAAGACGGCGAGTTCGAGGGTTAGAGTGAATGTTTAGTCTGTGGACAAGGAGAAAATGAGTGAGTGCAATAGAGAATGCAAGCTGTGAGAAAGACGAAGAATGCATGCTGTGAGAAAGAGTATCGAGGGTGGATACGAGTGTGAATTTTTGGGAGAGTCAGTTGAGAGAGTTGAGAGCATTGAGACACAGAGGTTGTTGCGAGGAGAGATACAGTGGAATTATATATAGAATTTAGTGGAGAGTATTAGCAATTAGAGTTATTAGAGTTATTTTATTTTACTTAGTGTTTCTATTTTGTTATTTAGGCTATGATATTGTTAACACATTTTATGCGGGCCACGTAAAAATACGTTTTTTGGACTGTGCATAGACAGTTTAAAAAAGGCGATACGTGGCACGAATTACTTAGACTTGAAAAGTTAAGTACATTTTCGAATTTAGAGAGAAAGCAGTTTCCAGCTTATATTAATTTTTTGTAAAAATTATATTCGTACAAATTTTTCAACAAGTTGTCCGCTTGAGTCTTAATGAAGCGTTACGAAACACCCGCATATAATGTGTTAATTAGTTTAAGATGTACATATAGTTGTTAGAGAAAAGTATGTAGAATAAATATATATATAGATAGAGACAGAGGAGATTTTACACTATTATAATAATAAATTGTTTAACGCTAGGTTGAAATATTTGCAGTCAGAAAGTTCTAACATCGGCCCATTAGCTCAGTTGGTTAGAGCGTCGTGCTAATAACGCGAAGGTCGCGGGTTCGATCCCCTCATGGGCCACGATTTTTTTTTGCTCCTATTTTTTGCCATTTTTCAGAGTTACACCTTTTAAACAAGTAATTAACACATACACACAAATTTTATTGTTTTTTAAGGCTTTAACACTAGAACTACCAAACCAATCAAAATGACTGGTATAAAATTTTTCCAAATAATTATCAAAGTTTATAAAAGAGTTACAGAATAAATATTCTACGTCTATATTAATAAACATAAATCACTCAATCGATTAAATTTTCCGCCGCTTTATTCCCCCTTTTTCAAAGAACTTATTTAATTTATTAAAATATGTTAGATTTGACGCCGGTAGTTCTAGTGTTAAATAAGAACACTTTGATTAAAATTAACTAGAAACTTTAATCTAGAATGTATGAGGAAGGCACGTCTTACTGTTACGAGTGAAAGTCAGAGTGAGGTTTTTAGGAAATTTACCCAGGTCTAAGGACCCTTTTCAGCTTGAGCATAAACAGACTACGTAGCTCCACAGCTGCAACCTCTTAAGCATTCTCGAGAGAAATATACAATTGATTTTTCTAAGTTCCAATATACTCTATTCGTAAAAGAGAAAAACCTACAAATTTTCCATATCATTTTAACCATTTTCTTCCATGAAGAACATTTCTAAAAACGTCTTTAACATGTCTACCACGTGTTTCGTATGAGCTGTTTACTATCAAAGTGGCACAAGTCATGAACAATTATAATTTTAATTTTAGCAAGTTAAATTAATTATGCCAAGTAAATGTTAAGCTTAATTAGTAACTATTAAAGGTGAAAAGTATAAGAAAATCTGATAGAAAATTGCCAGCAATACTTTTAGATATGTTAACACCAATTTTTAAACATTTAGATTTAAAAATAAATTGATTTACGCCATTTCCAAAAATAAACATGCAACTTTGGAAATAAATCATACATGAAGTCGACAGTTCATTTTTGTAAATTATTGTAGAAATGACTCAATAGCGAGGTAACTTTTAGTTGATCACAGCCGACAAGTGATAATTTCCACAAACCCTGTCTTCGATAGTGCTCATTAGTAGCGTTAACACTAAAACTACCAGTAGTATTTTATATCTAAATATATTTAATATGTACGTACTTTGGATAATGAAAAATCAACAGCTGAAAAAGATAATCACTTAAATAATTCAGCTTTTACAATACAAAAATTAAATGTCTACTACATAACTCCCCCAGCAATTTGCAGAAAATTTAAAAAAAATTAAAAACCACAATATTTTACCGCTTTAATAGTTACAGTATTACGTTTCTAGATACAATAGAGCAAAATTTAAAAAAAGGTTCGCTCATGCATAAACAAAAGTACTCTAGTCTCGTTATAGATTACCAAAGCAAATATGAGCCATGATGATACACCTGCTCATTACTCAATACATTAAATACAATTTTATTCAGAAGTAGTCTACGCTGAAAGTTTTTTTCCTCCTGACGATAATTAAAATGTTAGAAATTCTGTAATACTAGTCGACCTTCTGTATTTGCTCAGAGCAAAGATAAGACAGAGATAGAGCAGCAACTCCCGATAACAATTCCGCAAACGTCCGTATCTCACAGTCATCGATACTTTTATTTTTCATAACACATCAGATCTCTCGTAGTGTTGATCAACAGCGCAAGGTTATCAGAAAAGCGTGCGTTCTGCCTCGAAGAACGTTGAGTTCCACGCGGAAAGCCTGCACAAAATGCTGGGCAATATAAAAGCAATAAAGGATGGCCGGTTTCTATCTCTTTCTTGTCTCTGAGAAAGAGAGCCAAAAGAGAGAGAGAGAGAGTGAGAAGAAATAACAAATTTCGGCACGATAACCGATGAGTCGTCGTGAAGGCTCGCCACGATTCGTTTCACGGGAGCTGTTCGACCGGCATAAAGGACGACAATAAAGTTCCGCCTAAGTATATCTAATGACATCATTTGGTCGGCAAACGTAATAAACAGACACAAAGCCCGGAGGATTTCGTCGAGAATGTAAAAACGTAGGAACGGCTTAAGAAGGTCCAAAGAGGGCGAAGTCGTATTCCCTGGCGGACTATGTGGAAGGGGTTGAGGTTTAACAAAAATTGGAAGGAATAAAAAGTAGAGATGACGGCTGCTGGAATGTTTTTTTAGTAGAATATGTTTTGTTGCATGGAGGTATTAAAAATGAGGACTATGGTAGCTTCCATACATCAGTATTGTTGATTTAGAATTTATCTGAAATTATTAGGTCACAGGTAACAATTACTGGTAGTAATCACAGGTAATTATTAATCATAGGAAGTGTTTATTGCAGTTGACACTATTCCCCTTGATTTCTTTTGGGATTGAATGTGTAATAATTTAGAATTAATGATTCAATAAACTTAATAAAATCAAAGGGTAAATTTGACGTTAAGTGTCTAATTTGTTGAAATTAATTTCGATAACTGAAGTCAAAAATAGGATACTTGGTGAACCTTTTAACTTTTCTTTAAACTATCTAATTACCAATAACCTAAATTTCGAACATTACAATTATTAATTTCTCTTCAAATCACTCACTGAAAAAAGGAAAATAAAATACTTAATAAAATAAATTTGAATTCCATGGAAAGACAGTTGGCGTTCTTACAAATCTCCTCCAGTATGTATCCAAATAATTAACTCTTTGGGGCGCAGTGGGGTGAAAAGTGTCCCTTTGATACGTAAAGATACATGTACTCACAAATTTATATTATAATATAACTTTGTGAATAAACACAATCCAACTTTATTCGATTAAAAATTTTAAAAAATGCCTATGCAACATTGGTCACTTTATATTATAAATTCTCGTGCCTCAAAGGGTTAAGACAATTCATTTTCCAATTTTGTTCAAAAGTAATCTTTATTGTAACACTTTATTATTATTCACACTTTACACAGTATTATTACCAATTACCTAAATTTCCAAAATTACAACTATTAACTCCTCTTCAAATCGTCCATTGAAAAAAGGAAAATAAAATATTTATCCCACACGATATAAAATAATTCCCCAAAAAATTCTGAACCATCCATCAATCAACCGGAACAATAAAATTGAATTTCATCGAAAGACAATTGGCGTTCTTACAAATCTCCTCCAGTATGTATCCAAATAATTAACTCTTTGAGGCGCAGTGGGGTGAAAAGTGTCCCTTTAATACGTAAAGATACATGTACTCACAAATTTATATTATAATATAACTTTGTGAATAAACACAAACCAGCTTTATTCAATTAAAAATTTTTAAAAATGCCTATGCAATATTGGTCATAATATATTATAAATTCTCGTGCCTCAAAGGGTTAAGACAATTCATTTTCCAATTTTGTTCCAAAAGTAATCTTTATTGTAACACTCTATTATTATTCACACTTTACACAGTATTATTACCAATTACCTAAATTTCCAAAATTACAACTATTAACTCTTGAAATCTCCCATTGATAAAAAGGAAAATAAAGTACTTAATAAATAATTCCCAAAAAAATTCTGAACCTCTCCATCAATCAGCCGCAACAATAAAATTGAATTCCATCGAAAGACAATTGGCGTTCTTACAAATAAGCCTCCCGTCCAATATGTATCCAAATAATAATTCCCTCGGCAAGACAGCAACAAACATGGTCGAATGCAGCTCACAAGAAATTCTTCCTCGGTCCCTGTAATCACGAGCTCATTAGTCCTCGCCGGCAGATAAATTATGGCCATGCTGGACGTTCCACGGGTTGGCAAGGCGGCCACAAAAGCTACGCATTGTTTCGCGAATGTGAGTATCCACTGTGAGATGCACAGGTGAATTGGTTTTACGAAAGGCGCCATAACAGCCGTGGACTGTCAGTGAAAAGAAGTGGAGGAAGGAGTGGTAGAAAGGGGGGGCTTGAAATTCCACGTCCCTTCTCAGCCTCGAAATCAAACGACCGTAATCTTGGGCTATCTAACGTTGTAAACGTAGCGAGGTGATGATTTGCGACCTCCCTGCAGCGAATAGGTCGAAGTAAGAGGAAGAAGCAACAATCCTCTCTGGGCCTTTAGATTCAATTTCGCGGGGCGTCAGACGCTGACGCGACGTCCGCCCACCCTTTTGCTGGATTTTGATGTACGGGATACTGCAACGCAGTGGAGGATCTCTTGAAAGCTTGCGATTTGGATTATCTTATGACTCTCTGATTCAAACAGGACTTGAAAAAATTCTAAGCTTTAAGTAAACTTCATAGAGTTGCAGATCTGCACTTTGATGAACATAGTTCTAAATCTGACTGTAGATACGGTACCTTCGGAGTGTTAGAGTTAAAAATATAGTCTAATAACAATTGTGAATGTTGGTTATTAATTAATCGATATAATAATATAAAATTGTAGTAGGATTCGGTGAAATAGCACTAAGGTGTAGGCGTGGATAAAATAAGAACAAAGAAGGAAGAAACTAAATGTCAGGACTAATGAATATAGAAAAGACACTAAGAATATAATATGAATAAATAGGATATATATATATTGAGTATATGGAACTATATATAATACAAGAAAAAACAACAAAATAATAAATAACTAATGATCTAATGTATCTAAGGGTTTCTAAAATAATACGTCTCACAGTTCCTCTAAAATTCTACTGTGTCTTTCGTATCCTGAGACGTAACCTCTTAGGATGATCTCCCACACATCTCTCTAGGTCACACATTTAAGGGGAGAAGTCATTCTAAGGGCATTGACACCCAAATATTATGCCACAAAATTAACATATAATGTTTAATAAAACTTCACTGCAAATTACACGTATCACCCAATCAATGTCGTTAAGATAAATCATTAAACAAACTTCATGCTGCACATTCTGTTTTTACATATCACAGCATTCATTCATGTTAATAAAAGTCAATCAATTTCACATACACTCCCTTTAATTTTATTAATTTTAAACCATTCATTCATTTAAAAAATCATTCTCACACTTTAATTTTAACAACTTTAACTCTTTGCACTCCGAGCCGTCTCTGACTTTATCTATTAGCAACTTGACGGCACTTTACTATTTGTTATCTAGTGCCATTTCCATAGAAAAGTTCAGGTAAACATACCTTCCTTGAAATACTGCGGTGCAACTAATTTATCTTCTGTAATTACTAACAAATTCGAAGGTCACCTTGGAGGGGGCAACCAAGTGATATGGTAGACTTACAATGCCCCTTCAGGTGGGACATCGGATTGGGATTAAACTTATCATTCATTTTTGTTAATAAAAGCAATCATCCACAGCAATAAAATAAAATCAGTTACCGAATCGTTATCTTGTAAGTGTTCCATCGGATAAATAAATAAAACACTGAACCCCTTCTCTCCAACCATACTGTAAACAATAATTGAACAACTGATAAAAAGAAAGCAGTTTTACCTGAAGATTCCAGAGATCTCAACAGGGATGATCCTAAGCTCAACAAAAAGATAAACTTTCAAATTCATACGTACCACGACCCATAACTATCAGCAAATCTCATCCTCGCATTCCACCGTAAGAAACCGGAAGTCCTTCACCCTCTAACACTTACCTACTCCAATCACTGAACTACCACAGTTCCAAAGAAACTTTCAACGTACCAAGCAACATTCCAGTCGTCCAATGCAAACGATACTTGGAAATCGACTGAAAGTATTTTCAGCCTTTAACTAATTAAGTCTTGGACATCGAGAGGTAATCTGTATTAGCGCTTATGCACGATAATTCAATCGTGAATCTCGTATGCCATCAACCTGTTACCAGGTCGTGAGAAAGACGCATCTCCGCGTTTCACAATTTACATTTCATAACGTACACACACACACCAACATCGTACAGAAGCAAAACCCCATACCGTAGCTCCGTCGAAAGTGCGCGCGTAAACATCCCGATGCATCGTTGCAACGATGCACGCGATCCAGACGGTCGATTGCACTCGGTATGCCGAGAACGCAGCGGGAAGATCGAGAGATCCTCTCGAGAGGTGCGATTATCGAGAGGGTGCCGATCGAGGCTAGCCTGTCGTTACGCAAGCGTCAGCCCCGGCAGCACGCAATGTTTCCATCGCCTACACACCTCACCATGGATATTTATGTAGTATACGTTCTCTCTCGTAAATGCTGTTGCTGAAACGATGATGAAAAATATGGAGAATGATGCCGGATGGTAGAGAATATTTTAATGGTATTTTTAAGTACGATGATATGCTCAGATTTAAATCCAGGATCGTCATATTAACGTTTATTACACCGGAGGCTTTCGTAATTTAGATAAAGTCTGTTCGTAAATTACGAGGCAATTGGAATAGCGTGAGGATGAAGAAAAGTAATGAAAAGACAGGTTCCTTACGAGTTTCCTGTACCGGAGAGTGTCTTTTTTTGTGGAGGTAATAACTGGAAATATTTTGAGATCTAATTTTTCATAATTATATCGTGAATTTTAGATTTCTTTTTTGGTGGTGATGTTAGATGTTGATTCGGGAAGAAGTTTCTTTGTATTTTAATGTAAAAGCAGGACAAGTTTCCTCATACTTTAAGTGAAGTTTGGTAAATTAAAATTGTACCCTTGTGGTTGGCCGCTTTTTACCACTTTTGAGATAAAACTGTACTCCCACTTCTGTAAAATTTCTGTGCTTTTAAATATTGTAAGTTTTATAAGTTGTTTCATTTTTACGCTAAAATTTGAAGAAGCACAGATAATAGTTAGTAGTTATAGTCTTTTCTAGGACTTTGAAAAATAATTTGGAATCTACAGTATTTCCTAGGCTAAATGAATGTAGCAGACAAATGTCAAAAATGTATAAAACAAAATAAAAAAAAAAGGAGAAACTATTTCCCCGACTTAATATCACGGCATAGTGTTATATATTTAATTAGGATATTTTAAAACTGCAGTGCAGAGGTGTACAAAGAAAACACATAAATATGGCATTTGCCGATGGCAATGGCCGAAATTCCGTATCTCAATATTTTGTCGCATCGTGTCATTAAACACAACGAGGGAACGTTTCGATCCGTTGGATAAACATCGACATCGAAAATCGCATGTGCACACCCACGAACGGATGGCTCTGTAGTGCGACGCGAGTCGGTTCTCCGCGTCATTTGCAAGCGGGAAGTGGTCCATCATAAATTTGGCTTCCTATCGCCGGCTGGGATCGTATTTATCTAACAAATAATTATTTCCGATTATCTCGCGAGTGATGCATGCTTCGGCAAACAGAGATCAAAGATACGGTGCCCGACATCACCGTGGGCCTTTGTTTAACGTTTAAGCCAAGCCGAAAGGCAGTGGTCAACAATTTTCGCTTTATTTACGACGTGGTGGTACCGTAGAATCCACTATGGTGTTCAGCTTTCTGTATTGGTGCGTGGGTGTTGATGCAAGGGGTGAGCGCCTATTACCATCGTTGCCTTGGGGGTAGTCAAACCCGTTGGCTGGTGCAATCAAAGGGTCTAGCCGGGTAAGCATGGTAAAAGTGCCGCCAAAGATAATTAATCTTGAGGTATACCATTCGATAGGGTTATTCGGAAAAATTATTTCTGCAAAGTATGAATCCGGTACCCCTAGCGTAGGGGTGGTTAGAGAGTGAAATGTACTTTACAGGTTTTGCCCGATATCCCCCGTTTGCATGCTGAAACGAAATGCGTAATCTAGGTGGAAAAAAATCAAGCCTGGCATGTGAATTTTAATAATTTTCACTTAATCTAGAATGTTTGCTGAGACCAGTGATAGCTATAATAATTGATTTTGCAATCATCTAAATGCAAAAATCAGCGATTAAAAACAACGAATTTCAATGGCGCGAAAACATACTAATATTTCTCTAAAAGGAAGATACTGTTAGAGGCATTAAGAATTTTGAGAGACTTTTCATTTTTTGCACAGTTTATCACTATAAGTTAACGTTGAGGCACCCATAAATGTTTTTTCGAAAAATTGTTTTTTAAACAAGTTATGGAAGTTTTTTTAAACACACGTTTTTCGGCGGAATTTGCAAACTTTTGCAGAGAAAAACCTATATTGTACCTCAAAGTACCCCCTGGAAACTTTGAGAGTATATAGTTTAAACCATGTACAACCGGCTGCTGCAAAGATCGACTGCGCCTACCTGTGCCTTTTATCGTTATGCCTTTCTAAATTTGATGTGACATAGTACGGTTGCGAATCGATAATTAATGCATCTCTCACCAGAGAGACCACGCAAGAAAGAGAGGAAACTATTGCAGTGTTCAAAAGGAAAGCTAATCATCTTTTCGGCTGAGCGAGACGCGAGTGTAATGCTTCTCTGCGAACTCGACCACAACGGGATAAGTATTTTTATATATTTTAATTCACATAACGTTGAATAAGAACTTAAAATGCGTAACACTAGTTGCAGTGCCATGCCGCTAAAGTCTTAATTTGGGAACCACAATTCACAAAGAGAGACATGCTCAAACCGTGCAGGACAGCGCAGCAAAACGCAATACAACGCAGTACAGCACAGTACAGAGCAGTATAGCCCAGGACAGGACGAAATAGAGGCAAAACAGCCAAGACAGAGGTAGTACAACACAGAACAGCGCACGCCACCTCAGAATAGCCAGGACAGCCGGAGGGTAGCCAGGACAGGCAAATCGTAGCCAATACAGTCACAGGACAACAATAGGACAGCTACAGAAAAGCCAGAGCAGCATTTATTATATTAATAAATTGTAGTCTTAGAAACAGCTAATTGTAGTTCATGAATGTTGTATAATATACCTTTATGATGTATAATACAAATGGTAAATAAAGAATTTGTTAATTCCAAAACAGTGTTATACTTTTTTAAACGCTACCCTATTCCATTCATATAAATCCATATTCCCTACAAGTCACAAACGAGCGTACTATAGTTTTAAGTTCTGTAACATAGTTTAAGTCGATTTAATCCGCTTTGAACTCGTCAGACAAGAGATGCAAGGCAGTGACAAGTCAGAGAGAGCAGAAATTTCGTCTGAGATATTTCAGTTTATACTACTTGCGAGGTCTGCACATTTTTCGGCAAAATTTCACAAGTGGGTAAGTAATACAGTCGACGATAAGTCAGACGTAAAAGTAGGGCCGAGATATCCTAGTTTATACTACTTGCTCACTTTGCAAATTTTTCGGAAAAATCGCAAAGTGAGCAAGTAGTATAATCGACGATAAGTCAGACGGAGCTGGAGCTAAAATCGGTCTGAGATATTTCGGGTTATACTACTTGCTCACTTTGCAAAATTTTCGGAAAAATCTCAAAGTGAGCAAGTAGTAAAATCGACGATAAGTCAGACGGAGCTGGAGCTAAAATCGGTCTGAGATATTTCGGGTTATACTACTTGCTCACTTTGCAAAATTTTCGGAAAATTCGCAAAGTGAGCAAGTAGTAAAATCGACGATAAGTCAGACGGAGTTTTAGGTAAATTCGGTCTGAGAAATTTCGGGTTATACTACTTGCTCACTTTGCAAATTTTTCGGAAAAATCGCAAAGTGAGCAAGTAGTAAAATCGACGATAAGTCAGACGGAGTTTTAGGTAAATTCGGTCTGAGATATTTCGGGTTATACTACTTGCTCACTTTACAAATTTTTCGGAAAAATCGCAAAGTGAGCAAGTAGTAAAATCGACGATAAGTCAGACGGAGTTTTAGGTAAATTCGGTCTGAGATATTTCGGGTTATACTACTTGCTCACTTTACAAATTTTTCGGAAAAATCGCAAAGTGAGCAAGTAGTAAAATCGACGATAAGTCAGACGGAGTTTTAGGTAAATTCGGTCTGAGAAATTTCGGGTTATACTACTTGCTCACTTTGCAAATTTTTCGGAAAAATCGCAAAGTGAGCAAGTAGTAAAATCGACGATAAGTCAGACGGAGTTTTAGGTAAATTCGGTCTGAGATATTTCGGGTTATACTACTTGCTCACTTTGCAAATTTTTCGGAAAAATCGCAAAGTGAGCAAGTAGTAAAATCGACGATAAGTCAGACGGAGTTTTAGGTAAATTCGGTCTGAGATATTTCGGGTTATACTACTTGCTCACTTTACAAATTTTTCGGAAAAATCGCAAAGTGAGCAAGTAGTAAAATCGACGATAAGTCAGACGGAGTTTTAGGTAAATTCGGTCTGAGAAATTTCGGGTTATACTACTTGCTCACTTTGCAAATTTTTCGGAAAAATCGCAAAATGAGCAAGTAGTATAGTCGACGATAAGTCAAACGCAAAAGTAGGGCTGACTTATCCTAGTTTATACTACTGAATGAGATAGAATATTTGTCGACAAAATTTTAGAGGTGAGCAAGTAGTACGAGTCGGTGATAAGTCAGACAGAGCCAGAAATTCAGTGGAGACGTTATGGTTTCCACCATTTAGCAGCGTGAACTCATTTCTCGAAGAATTCGACAAGGTGACAAGTAGTACGACTCAGCGGCAAGTACGACAAAGCGGAAATTCGATTAAAATGTGGAATACGCAGAATGTTTGTATGGGATAGGGACTTGTAAGAATGGGAAAAGGTTAATAAAGTTTAACATCGTTTTCGATATAATAAATTATTTATTCATAATTTGTATTACAAAATATTAGCGTATGTGATACAATATTCATAAAATACAATTCTGAGTTTCGAAGACTATAAATTATTTATTTAATGTATGCTGATCCGATGGTCTGTACTTGTGCTGACTCTCCTCTGCCTGTCCTGACTCTCCTCTGCTTGACCTTTAGCTTTCCTGGATATCCTCTACCTGTCCTGACTCTCCTCTGCCTGTCCTGGTTCCTCTCTGTCTATCCTGACTTTCCTCTGCTTATCCTGGCTCTCCTCTGCTTGTTCTCTAGCTTTCCTGGATCTCCTCTACCTGTCCTGACTTTGAAATGAAAATATTACTGCAACAAAAGAATCACATACTATAGTTTCACTTTATATTTGTACGTAATTGTTCTTTCAATTGTACTACTACACCGGAGATATTCTACATATTGTAAACCCTCTACGAAATAAATGGATTTAATTATATGATGATGAAAGCTCTACAATTATGTTAATAATATGTTAAACTATTGGAAATTGGCAGGAAGGAATGGCAGTTATTTTGTTACATAGATCTAGTATACACTGGTGGACAAAATTAAAAGGTACTTTAAATTTTTAACAAAGAACATTTACCTGTGCATACATACATAAAAAGAAGAGCTTCCCTTGATATCTCCTTAATGTTAAAATTGAATTTGAAAGAACTTCGTCTACCTCCTTAAATATATCTAATATATTTTCCGTCCCTTCCTTTGTTGCAACACTCGTTTCTCGCTCAAGTGGATTTTCAATCTTGGTATTTTCAGTTAGGGTATAAATAAAATTGAAAAGTATTAACGTTTTGTATTATATGTCACAGGGACTTATAGTTATTTACATTTAAATTATTGAAGAGTTTCACTACTTCAGAACTGTATGTTATAATTGTACGAATTTATTTCCTTATTGCGATTACGCTACATTTTTAAATGCAAATTTGCAGTATCACTTATATTTTTGATTGTAAGCTGATAAATCATGAGAGGAAATTTTGTAGTTTGTCAAATGAACCGTTTCTTACAGCAGGTGAAGTTGAAAGTGTTACATATACAGAGGAAATCATTAATAGTTCAACACCTAATGGATATTTTTGCGATATAAAAAGTTTAATTAAAACAATCGTTTCCTTGATGTCAGAGGCAATTGATTAATTGTCTCAGGAAGTGAGCGTCGAGATGTTTCTTTAGGCTCTCTGGAAAACAGAGTCGCGGGTGTAAAATTCATCAGAACGGCCAGAATTCTTCCCCCATAATGACATATACTTTCCTCCCGTAAAAGAAAACTAAACCAGGAATGATTGATGATCATTAAACTGTAATTGATCGAATCTCATTCGTCCGGCTAGTTGTTGCAGCTGGTACCATGTTTTTACAATTGCTGGAAATCGTTTTCCATTTCTCTCGCGTGCGTGTCTAATTATTTTCCCATTCTCATAATTAATCATCGTTTCGTTTCCCCGATATTAACATTCATCTGTAAAAACAGAAACTTGTTCACGTATTTAAAACCATATGAAACAGTCGAAATCTTGCTACCATACAATTCAAAAACGAAATCCAGACCCGCAAAGTTGCCATGGAAAATACGAAAACTTGGTTTCCACAGAAATCCACGTCGGCGGGTGGTTCCTGTCTCTTGAACACGGAATTGTTATGTAACAACATTGAAGTGAGTTGTACGACAAATATCGAGCCGAAGGCTCGAACTAAGTGAACCGTAAATCGATGGGATCACGGTTTGCAGAGCGGACCGTCAGGATTTCTTCTTCGTCCCTATATTTTCCCCATTGTGGAGGGAACACCTTGGACCTCATACCGAGACATTGTGCTACTTGCGAGAATCAGAAGCGACGGACTGAAGGCTGCGAAATCATGCTTTCTGGAAGATTGAATACGTGGGTGGCGGAGTCACACGCTGCCGAGAACTTAAAATCCTGTCTAATAAGGCGTCCCTTCCCTACACGCCTCGTTAAATGTCGAGATATTATAGCAAGGGCTGTTTTTCAAATTTTAGGTGAAACTTTAGGTAAGTATATTAATGTTTTTCCAATATTTCAGCTTTGGAGATACTAAAGTAGTTGCATTACAATAGTAATTGCATACTAAACTAATTGGGGGAATTATATAGACATTTACGAGAAAGGTGTCAATGTTTTTGAAAATATTTCAGCGTTGGAAATACTAAAATATTTGCACTACATAAGTAATTGCATAGTAAAATAATTATTGAAGTTATATAGACATTTACGGGAATGGTATCAATGTTTTAGTAAATATTTCAGCTTTGGAAAAAATAAAGTATTTGCACTACATAAGTAATTGCATACTAAACTAATTGAGGGAATTATATAGACGACATTTTCGGGAAAGGTATCAATGTTTTTATATATATTTCAGCGTTGGAAATACTAAAATATTTGCACTACATAAATAATTGCATAGTAAAATAATAATGAAAATTATATAGACATTTTCGGGAAAGGTATCAATGTTTTAGCAAATATTTCAGCTTTGGAAAAAATAAAGTATTTGCACTACATAAGTAATTGCATACTAAACTAATTGAGGGAATTATATAGACAACATTTTCGGGAAAGGTAACAATGTTTATAGAAATATTTCAGCGTTGGAAATACTAAAATATTTGCACTACATAAATAATTGCATACCAAACTAATTGAAGGAATTATATAGACAATATTTTCGGAAAAGCTATCAATGTTTTTAAAATATTTCAGCGTTGGAAATACTAAAATATTTGTATTACACAAGTAATTGCGTACTAAACTGGTTGAGGGAATTGTATAGACAATATTTTCGGGAAAGCTGTCAATGTTTTTGAAAATATTTCAGCGTTGGAAATAAGAAAATATTTGTACATATTGTTTAAATATATCAGTACGTTTGATACCACTGCGGGTTACCTTATTAATCCCTTGCTCTACAAATTATGTTTCCAGTTATTTTACTAACTGGAATTAATTTCAGCTCTCAGCTGTTTGTTTATTTTATTTCCGCATAGCATTAACCATGAATATTGGAGAACGATTCAATTAAATGCGCTGAATTACGCGTTCCAAAACGAAAATAAATTGGATACAGCACATGCATGTAGCACAGCATATCATAGAACTACACAGACTAAAATCATTTAATTATCGTTAATTATACAGCCTCGAAATTAAAATCAAAACCAAGAAAATATAAAATTAATTCTAAAAGTAAAAACATACCAGCAAAAGTTACTATATCATCCAACAAAAATTTCTAAATCATCCAATACATTTTTAAATATACAGTAATAAAAAAGATAAGAGTTTTTCTCATGTTGCATCAAAACAATCTAAAATGAAGCGTGGAAAGCACGAAGTAAACGTCGCCCTATTTCCGGTATATTTTTATCTCAAAAACCTTCCCTCAACCCTTCTTATAAATGACCCAGGGGAATTCCGACAAATGGGGTGGTTGATGTCCCGTATCCGTATCTCGCTGAACGAATCCGTTGCGTCCATTCACACATATGGTGTGTCCCCCTTTCCTATCATCCCCTATCGACGCGAGAAGTAAGTCTGAAAAATCACATAGGCTTTATCACAGCTCTCCTGACACGGCTAAATCAGGCGCTTCTTTTAAACGACGGTGGGCGTCGAATTTCGAGCTGTCTTGTTGCGGTAGCATCGTCGTGGCTGTCGTCGTTCAACGGATAGGCTTGACTTAGGATCGAAAGAATAAATTACCTAAGTCAAGGAGAAAAATGAGAAAATTATTCTGGTATCTTTTAAGACACTTTAACGCGTTTCATCGTCCTGTTCTACCTCGGTTATCTTCGTTCGTTTGCCCTTAGAAATTTTGTAAGTGCGCTGACTTTATTATGTTTATCAGCTACGCGGTAAATCAAATGTCTCTGTTCTGATGTTTGGTTAAATTCATTTAATTTGTGGAATTAATGAAGAAATACTTCTGTGATTCTTTTTTTAACCCCTTGCCCTACAATTTGTTTCGTGACAATCTTCGCTATAGTTTAGAATTTAATTGTTAAAATAAAAATTGATCGGTGATTCTCGATATTGCGTATAGTTAACCCCTTGCCGTACCATTTCTTTTGTGATTGAATGTGCAATAACTCTGAATTAATTGCTGAAATTACAATCTATCCCTAATTTTTAATATAGTAGATGACTTAACGCAATATTGAATAACATAGAATTTATTTTATTTTATCATAACCCACTGATACTTTCGATTCAATAATATTTGGACCACTTCAAAATTGACTATTCTATTTATCACGTCACAAGTAGTACTCGTTATTGTACGGCAAGGGGTAACGTAGTATTAATATTATGGAAGTAATGTTACAACGTTGAGTTTCGTTAACGTTTTCAATTTAATAGGTTTTGCAACATTTGAAAATTTCCTAGCCCATTTATTTAATCACGAGTGTCACTCGTCGTTGTAGAGTAAAGACTGATAAATGCATTTGACATCAACGTCAAATATCAGGAGCAACAAAACGACCAGTTCTTTTTCTTCGATACTATCGATTATACTTTTATTTTCACCTTTCAATTGTAGATATGTCTTCCTAAGCAAAAGAGACTCATGGAATTACGTAATCTACATCTCGCGGACTTAAAAGCTGCAGCAGATGTCCTCCGGCAAACGGAGGTAAAAGAAATATTTAACATACAGGACTGAAAGGGCCGCATTCCTAATTTTCAGTCCAGCCAACATCCAATCTGAGTTTCTCGAGGTACTACAATGCCGCTCTATTTCCTTGACGCGTATACAATCGCGTCATAGTAATCCTGTTAGGAGACGCTTCGATGGCCAGAATACACCCTGCTGAGAGCACAAAAAGAGGGTGCCATCTCTCTTTTGGGACCGAGCAATCTTGGCCCACGTTTAAAGCCAACTCGATTTATAGCAAAATAGATTGCGCCTCCTTTCGACGGGCCTTGCCAATATGATAGATTGGCTTGGTTTGAAGTTTGCACGAACGGACCTTTTTACCTTTTTAAAGACATCTCAAAATAGTTAAAATAATAGTTGTACTGTTTCCAGAGATCCATAACAGGAGGCAGTTACGACTTGCAGGACAACTTGTGCATTGTAATGCAGTTTCAACAGGTCCGATCCAATTTGATCTCATTGTCTCAACTTGATTTGACGATCCCCATTACTTCTTCGCACAATCAAACAAATTATGCGAGTCACTGCTAACCCAGAACGAGTTCAAAGTCTGAGATATTTTGGTTTGTATTACTTGCTCAATTCAAAATTTCGCGGCAAAATTTTCCAAGTTTAGAAGTAGAGCGAGTCTGTGATTAATCCGACGGAAAAGTCTAACAAGTAGTATGTATCCAACCATAAATATTTATATATACAGATACATTTTAATCATGTAAACCTTACTTGTAATTATACTCGTTACTCGAATAAATTTTTTCAACCAAATGATCTTGCATTATTTATTTGTACCACAATTGTTTCCCGCCTGTTCTGTCCGTCCTTGCGGTGCTCTGTCTGTCATGATTTTCTCTTTACCTATTCTGCGTCTCTCCTGTCTCTCTCCTACCAAAAGAACCTCAAGAAATGGTATAACTTTTATTTTGACTATTTCTATATGTCTGATTACGACTAAGAAGTACGCACCTGTATATAAAAAAAGCGATTCGAATAAAGGAGCTGATATCTATCTTAATGTTGAAAACTCCTTGATTTGCCTTGCAATAAAGTAATGTAGAATCGTGAAAAAGAAAGAGAGATATGCGGTAACCCATTCAAAGCAATGTACTCGGCCTGAGTAGCTTAACACCGGAGATCTTGGTCGATGTGGATCCACTGCACCAGTGTCCTCTCCCTGATGATAATTCCTTTTCACGTCCTTTTCTCCCAAGTTCTGATAGGAGAGTACCGCTCCAACCCCACACCAATGTATTTTAAAAGTTCTACGAGCGAGTCGATACTTGGCATTGGTATAATTCGCGCTTTGTGAGCAAGTAAAGAACGAGTTTGGCAAACGTCCCGCGACAAAAGAGCTTTCCTTGGCCCGATCCTACGCAGAATAATCCTTTAGTAGTAAATTACACTTTAAAGGAGGCTTTCGCGAAGATCGGCCACGAGTCGTATTAAATCCCTTATACCCCGTATTGTGGAATTTGCTTGTAAACAAGATTTAGGGATTTGTCCCATGCCACGAAAATATGATAAGCCCTTTCGTGTTTCTGGCATCTTCTCCTCTCGTTTCTCTCTCTCCTTTTATTTCCATTTTCTCTCTCTCTCTCTCTTTCGATCTTTCAACCTCACCACCGCCCATGGGCATCGTCGTGTTTATGAAACGTAAAACCGTGAAAAAGCTCGCAAAGAGGATTTCAAACTTAACCAGCGTTGGATCCCCGCGAGGATGGAGGAAGATTGGCGGTAAAAATTCCAGACAATCCTCGTTGCTGTATAATGTCGCGGAATATAATATTTTTAATCCATTTTTTTCATCGAATATCAAGCACATTCGGGCCTGATTCAGGAAACTTAATATTCGATCGAGGATCTCGTGTTCCTCCGACGATTCGTATTATTTTCCGGCAAGAAGGGATTATAAGTGAATGGCTATATATTTTTAATCCTGCACTGTGTAACAGGATAGCTTCGATAGATCGAGGTTTATCGATCTTAAATTACCGATATACCATTGGAACTGGGTCGCGTATTTGTACTCCCACGTTCGATGGAGCTTCTTTTACCATGTTCATGGGGTCCTTCATCAGGAACTTGAGATGTACGGTATTTAAGGATTATAGTTGGCAATGTAGAGAGAAAATAAGATAGTGGTTCGCATAATGACGAAAGGGTATGAAGCTGTTAGTCGAATGACCAAGCAAAGCAAAGAATAGATACACTTAAAGTACCGCTATTATTAGTTTTTTTAACCCTTTCGCCATGGAGTAGTTTTCTGCAAGCGTGCTAACACGATAAGAAGCAATCCCAGTGCGGGCAAATATCTTTAAATACAAGAAATGCCAAACAAGCCAATATGACTGGTGCAGAATTTTTTTCAAAAATTCTCCAACTTCATAGAAGAGTTATAGAATAAATATATAGAATCGATCATTCTCTCCGCTTCATCACTGCTCCTTTTTAAAATTCTCATTCAGTATATTTAAATATATCATTTTTAACGCCGTAGTTTTAGTTTTAATAATTAATGACGTAATTTAAATAATTAATCCCTTATTGAAGTGGCAATACACATAATACATGAAAATTAAAAAATTGTGGTATTTAACAGTAGAACTACCAAACCAGTAAAAATGACTGGTATACAATTTTTTTTTTAAATTCTCCAAGTTTATATAAGAGTCATAGAATAAATATTCTACGTGTATGTCAATAAACATAAATCACCCACTCGATCAAATCTTCCGCCGCTTGATTCCCCCTGTGTCAAAGTACTTATTTAATTTATTAAAATATGTTAGATTTGAGGCCAGTAGTTGTAGTGTTAATAAATATGTGATTATAAAATACGATCTATTCATTAATTCTTTGGGTGCAATTCTGACGACTGACTATACTCACTGATAGTATCCAATCAGTGTTAAGTGGCGGATGACTGTAGTAGAATCGAAAGGGTTAATTATCACCGCGAATGTTAAAAATCCATCTATAAGTGTAGACTTTAAGAGAAAGAATTAATAACAGTTACAACTGAAATAATCAAAAAGTTACAAATAAAAAATTAAGCGCAACAATTTCTATAAAATACTTTGGGCCATCGCTTTATACAGCATATGCAATTTTAGAGGGAATATTTCCTTCAATGTTGTAATTACATGATGTTTTAGTATCGGTAAAAATTATAATTGTGCCATCGGTTGTTTCTTTTCATCGGTATCGAGTTTCAGAGTCGAGATAAAGTATCGATGGTAGCCTACGCGGAGGAGAAACTGGTAACGTGCAAATAATTGCAAGAAGGTTGCGATCGAAGACCGAGACCTCCATCGAAATTTGACCTTCGGGATTCGATAATTCGTATAATTGCGAGTTTCGGCCGGAAGTACGAAATTAATGGGTATTCCGCGATAGTTACCTGCCAGAGATGAATCGATGCACGGATCTTGGACCTTTGCCACCGGGACTATTCATCAGCTACGTACATACGTGACCGAGTCCTTAATTAAACCTATGCATACAGGCTAATTAGATATTCCGTGTACCAATGAACCACACGCGTGTATGCTAATAATTTATCTACTCTCGGGAAATTTGTAAACTCGACAAATCGCTCGATCAGGAGCGAACTTCGTATTCATTGGAACTTTGATTAATTGTTTGGCCACTTCAGTATCTTTTCATTTACTGCGCTTTACAAATATTTTTAAAGTATTTTTACATGTTTTCACATGTTCGTGAAGATTTTAATACTAGGTCTACGTAAAAATTAAGAAATTCCTAGTTTTTTAACACTAGATTTACGAATGTTGATATATATCTATTTTTCTGAAGTGAGTCAACTTGACTTATGCAAGAAATTGAAGTTTTTTGCAAAATAAGTAGTTCCAAATTAATTTAAGTGAAACATTTATTGTTAAATGATTAATCAAGATTAAGGGATTAACCAATTGATATATTATATATATAGTTATCAAATTTGGAATGAGCCAAATTGGCTCCGATAATCTAGTGTTTAAAATAATTCTCAAGTAATTATTCAAACATTCACGCATTCACAAATTACTTAAATGATCGTATTTTTTACTGCTTGATCCATCTGTTTGCAAAGTATTTATTTAGTATGTTTAAATATACCAGTTTTAGCAGACGTAAAACTAATGTTAAATATATCTATCTTTACTTACCATTGTCCAAAATATTCTTATGCAAATCAAATCTAAATTTGGCAACAATAAGGGGATAATCTTTTTCGACAAATCGGTCTAACAAAGATTTTGCAATTTCCTATAACTCGGACAAACCATTCGATCACTTAAAGTAATTGACACTGCAAAAACCTAAAGACCATAAAATATCTTTATATTAATTTAGATTAATATATTCAAAAACTTTTATATATCCCGAAAATGTTTAATATTCTCTCAGCCTAACGAGCTTTTATACAAATAAGAGTTTCATCGAGAAGGGTTATCAAAAGTGTACTTTTTATCGCTGATAAAATTCAGCGAACGTTATCCGACAATCGTTTAATTGACGGTACGAGAAAGTGTTAATTCGAGGGTGCTAAGAAGACGCTCGATCGATAGGTATCTTTAATTTCGTTCCTACCTGGTTGTAATTGGTCCAGTTGAGATAAGCCCAGTGCTCTCGTTTCACCGTTCCTCGTGTTAGGCTGTTTGCTTTGTTAATATGGCAAAGTTGATGAGGAAGGCTCCATTGTCCAGATACAATATTGCATCTGATAGCAAAGAAGCCAGCTTGCCTTTCGTATCAAGATACCATTGACGTTTGATTCCCTTCACATTTACCGCGATCGTTTTCTCTGCTCGAGAGGCACCAAGAGCGCGCTAATCAATTTGTTTTATCGGTAGAAAGTGTCAAGTAGAAGGGAAGAGAAAGCCATAATCTCTGTCATCTTTAACAACAGCTATCAAAAATACGTGACGATATCCATCGACTCTTAAAACTGTGTTAAGTTTTAATAACACTTTTGTATACAATATTTCTAAACTTTAACTAATGAAACTTTTACGAAACTCAGACTCTCATTTACAAATCCAAAATTTACTCTTAACACTAGATTGCCGGAGCGAGTCAATTTACGATTTTTTGTCATATATTTGGAAAAACCAAAATAATTTAAAAGAAAATGTATTGGTTTTTAATAAAATTAGGAAATGGATACAAATACTAATTCCTTACCTTCCTCTTTCTTAGTTCCAAAAATGCATATGTGCTATGTCTATTTTGTCGAATGTGAGTTAAATAGACTCATTAAATATTTTTACAGTTGGTCGTTTTACACAAAGGTAACTCATTTCCTATGCAAATGAATGTTTTGTAAACAATTTGATGCGAGAATTTTCATGCTCAAGCTTGTAAATTTACTAACAATAAATATTAATAATGAGGCCGAAAATACGTTCACGCCTCTATCTAACATACAGAGTATTGAAAAACAGTCGAATTGTGAACCTCAAGAATTATGCAAACGAAATGTAAGTAAGGTCGTCTGTGCTAAATGTAAGAAAAGAAATCTGCGAAAAATGTATTCAAAAAACGGAGTATACATGTAGTAATTATTTTGAATAAAGTTTCTTAAAAATAAAATTACAATTTTCATGTTTCAGTCAAATTGACTCATATCAGGCAAAACATTCGATACTCTAGTATTAAACAATAACAAGTATTTTTGCAGATCTTTCACAGTACAAATGTTAATCCGGAATATTCTATCAAAATACCAAATTAGTTAGTAGTCGTATTACAGTACAATTTCCCTGAACCTCGTATCGAATATTTGGTTCACGTTCAACCAACCAGTTTGCCATCGAGATGAAATCAGAGTGTCGCCCAACGTAACCGCAAATTTCCCAATACCAATGGCAGGATTGCGCATAAACCACGCAATTTAGCGAAAGATATCGTTTGCGATTCGGTGAAAATGGGAAAGGCAGCAAAAGTGAAATTCATTCGGGAATAAAACGAAGCAGTCTCCTTTTATAATATTTATGTAGCAGAAATTGGGACTCGAGCAATTTCTTATGGCGAATGGTACCATTGATCGGCCGACGAATCCAAGTGTATTCTCTTCAAACGAGCCGGTACCATCTCGATAGCTTGGGATTAATGTTCTTAATCAGAGACGGAGCCAGTACGATCTTGATTATTTCGGAGCACCATGGATTCCTCCGGCTGAATTTCGGTCGACGAGCTGCAATGGATATCGATCTTACTTTCTTGAAAAGCGAACGATATTTCACCTTAAATCGCAGGAAAAAAATTCACGTTGATGTTCTTTTATTCGTTACAAAGGTGGTACATGTAGCAGTTGCAACTGGATACTTGCGAAATCGTCGTTACGGGTTTCATGCATTGATAAATGTAGCATGAAGTAAGAATTATAACTGGTATTCTGCGAAGAATATTTATGCAAAATTACGCAGTCGGCGATTGTTAGATTGATCGATTGTCAGTATGTGATACGAAGCTCTGAGGAATGTCGATACTACTTTCATGGGTGCAGTGTCAGAATGTAGTTTTATTGTGCGGGTTGAGTAACTACGACCTTCGATCTTGCATGCAAATTTTTACGGGATTGCTTCAAACTTGGTTCTATAAAGGTTCCTAGTGAAATTTGAAGGGAAAGCATATCGATTCCATGAAGTTATATATTGCTGCCTGCTTTGCCCCTCGTATCTTTCTACAATTGCAATTCATAATTGGCCTTTCCAAGCTTCTAATAACTATATCAGTTAAATAAATGATTTAAAAGTAAAATTTATGAACACAATTTTCAACGCAATAATTAACACTTTGTCTGGTGGGTGCACTTTAAATGTACAGGTTTAATTTCTCCTAAATAATCCAAAGAAATTACAATCATTAGTATTATCGATTAAAAATAAATAAATAACACTCCTATATTATACAAAATTAATTTCATTTAGTTAACGGAAAATAATTCAGAGTTCAAAGAATTTGAATCATTAAAACATAACTTTCTGCAATTAAAATTCATAATGCACCTTGTCATCCTTTTTATAACTATGTAGTAAACAAATGATTTCAGAGTAAAATTTATGAATAAAATGTACAATGCAATATTAAACAGTTTGCGTGGTGGGTACACATCAAATATACAGGTGTAATTTCTCCTAAATATTCCAACAAACTTACAAGCCCTACTTTCATCAGTTAAAAATAAATAAATAACACTACTATATTATATAAAATTAATTTCATCTAGTTAACGAAAAATAATTCAGAGTTCAAAGAATTGAAATCATTAAAACATAACTTTCTGCAATTAAAATTCATAATGCACCTTTTCATCCTTTTTATAATTATGTAGTAAACAAATGATTTCAGAGTAAAATTTATGAATAAAATATACAATGGAATATTTAACAGTTTGCGTGGTGGGTACACATCAAATATACAGGTGTAATTTCTCCTAAATATTCCAATAAACTTACAAGCCCTACTTTCATCAATTAATAATAAATAAATAATACTCTTGTATTATACACAATTAATTTCACCTAGCTAACGAAAAATAATTCAGAGTTCAAAGGATTAAAATCATTAAAACATAACTTTCTGCAATTAAAATTCATAATGCACCTTTTCATTCTTTTTATAATAATGTAGTAAACAAATGATATAAGAGTAAAATTTATGAATAAAATGTACAATGCAATATTTAACAGTTTGTCTGGTGGGTGCACTTCAAATGTACAGGTTTAGTGTCAATTTTACAATATCCCCATCATTCAGTATTTTCTCCTATATATTACAAAAAAATACAATTATTACTATCATCGATTAAAAATAAAGGAGTAACACTTGTGTATTACGTACAATTAATTTCACCTAGAAATTCAGACTTCAGAGGATTAAAATCATTAATACTTAACAACACACAAATTTCCATTTTCAAAGGGCAAAAATTCGGTTTGAAAAAGTAATCTCGAAATGTGCACTTCCATTGTGTGCTTGTCTTTGATGGATTATGGGAACGATTCTTTAGAAAGCAGTGGTTAAAGAACAATCATGTGCAACAATCGCACGGTTGTAAACAAGGCGTAAGAGAATTCGTGGGCAGTTTTTGAGCAACGACGAAAAGACGAATGGCCGATTATGTCCGGCGTTCATTGTTCGGAAAGGAGATCACCGATAAATGCGGTTGGCAATTTCGAAGTTTCCGGAAGTGGACGACGAGCAGTCTTTCTCGTTGAGCATCGGGGTAGGAAGAAAATACCAAAAGCGGGATTTCTTTAGAGTTACTTTAAAATATCCCATTGAAAAATACCGGAGCTATTGTGATCGCTAAAAGAGAGAACAATGAGAGGCATTCTCATGGAAATCCCAACAGTGGCCACTTGGTGACCCCGCTGTTTGTTTAGAGAACTTTGTATGTCGGCTCGGATTGGAGAAAGTGGCCTGATATTTTCATCGTAGCGTTTGAAAATTAATACATTAAAAATCCTCTATCGAATGTTTTATTTTGGTTTTGCCGACTTAACCCTTTGCCTTAAGATTTCTTTTGTGACTGAGCACTTAAGTCAGAATTAATGGTTGGAATAATAATCTATTACTGATTTCCAATTTATCGATGTAAGTTAACGCAATATTAATAGCATAGAACTAATTTCAACATCACCTGAACTACAGATATTTTCAATTTGACAGGTTTTGGAAAACTTAAAAAATTTCTATTCCAATTACCGCGTCGTGTATGTATCACGTTATTGTAAAGCAGGGGGTTAACTGTTATGGTTATTTCGTGTACAGTCTACTGTTTTAGATGGTTTAAGAGCCACCTATAACACTAAACTCTAATCGACAAAACCATAGGTGTTTTGAAACCCTTCCAAAATAAGAGATCATAGAAAAAATAGCTTCAAATGATTCAGAACTTATGTAAAACTATAGATTTGACGCAAATGATAATAGATAGTTCGGAAAATATGTAACGAAAACAGTTCCTTTTTGAGCAAAATAGCCATAGGTTACTTAAAACTCTCCAAAAACACTAAATCGCTAAAATCTAAAACACCCATTAACAACAATTTCCATTTAATCTCCATCCTTCAAAAAAAAATCTTGAAAATTCACCATTCGATGACTTTACTTTTCCATCTCCCTATAATTCCCTCTATGGGCCCCACTGACTTTAAGGTAACGCAAGACACGTCCAAGCTTCTATAATTCAATGTTAAATTTTTAACTTTGTCAAACATTATGATTTAGCTCGTAAAAATTATGAAATTCTCTACATTTCAATGTTTAAAAATCAGGTTTAATCTGTTATTTAAAATGATATTTTTATCATTTTCTAATTATCATATCGTAAAACTGATCTTCGAATATCACGAAAAAATCGGATTACAAATGGTTGATTAATTTTATTTTGCCAACAAACTGTAGTCTCCTTTCGTTAAATACGGAATTTCAATCGTAACAGCCAGGAAGGGGTGAACGAGAGTACATACGTGCGGCGAAGAAAGAGAGAATGTTATTTCTATTCCATGGAGAACTGGTTCTACCATTGGTAGAGGCGAGCGCGCGCCGCGCGTGCCACTCGCGTGTGTCACGTGTCCCTCCTGAGAGGTAACAGGTAAGAGGTAACAGGTAAGCGGCGAAACTGAAACCGCAGGTAGAGACGATACGCGGCTTCGTTGCAGAAACGATCGTAAATCGCCATGCAAATAATAAGAATGTTGCACGGTAGACAGTCTCATGGCGTTTTTTTTGCATCTTGAATATTAATTTGATATTTTGTAACAAACGTTTTTCTTTGGACACATTACTGGCGGATTTTTTAAATAAAGTATGAATGTTAACCCTTTGAGGACGACGGGCGCATATATTCGCCCTGAGAAAAAAATTGGTTATAGTTTGTCGGTGCATATATAAACGGTTAGAGTTGAAAAATTAAAATATAATCGTTGAAATATTCTTTTACAACGAGTAAATTTCAACTTGTATACATTTACAGACCGTCTTTCCGATGAAAAAGTGTTTTTTCATCACTAAATAATTGATTGTTTCTCGATATTCAAAAATGCCTCCGTCCGCAAAGGGTTAATACGTTAAGGGCCACTCGTTCTTCTCTAGGTTTATGATTATTATGGAACATTTTCTGTTAAAATCACATGTTTATGGGTGGAAAATGTTAATGGTGAAAATACTTGGGAGGACTTTAGTATTTTTACTTTGGTGTTTAAAGATTTTGTGAATGTTGGTGTTGGAATCTTACGTGACATTGAATCCTATGGTGCCGTTCACCACCCCTTTGACATTAATGTGATTATAGTGTTATTAACCCTTTGCACTCCAAATTATATTTCAATTTTGTTATCAGTAGCTCCCAACGCTTTTCAGTGTTTTGTTTGAAATTTACTTGAACTGAAAAATAAGGCAATTTAAATAAATAAAGGGAGAAACAAATTCAATTAAGTATCTGCTTTATTTGCACTATTATTGTATCTTGTAATTTGCAAGTGCGTGATATCTCCTCAAAAAATGTCTAGGATGCAATCCTGGTTTTCTTTAACATCTATTAGTTTGGGCTTGAGAAAATGTCGAGTGAGACTCGACAAAGGAGCTACTGAGATACAAACTAACGTCGAGTTACGCTCGACATAGGAGTGCAAAGGGTTAATAGTTGAGTATGACGGTTATAACTAGAAGTGTATTGGAAAATAGGGCTAATAGGGAGTGTAGTAGCTACTGTTTGACTTTTAAACAAAATTAAAAGTAGTTTACATTTCTGTTCAGCATTACCACTTCTAAAATGATAGAGGATGTTACCTCGAAAATTTATTCAAATTCGTTCCTTACTTCCTTTCTGTTTGTTTTCCAAGTTTAGTTGCACGGATTGGTAATACTTGATTTTGTTGAAACATTAAAAGAGTCTAAACGTTCCGCGCTCCTACAACTTTCGATCGCCATAACTAGGCGTATTACAAGTAACGTATTATACTCCAAGTTTCCCCAGAGTCATTACACTCAAAAAGAACTACCCCCTTTAATCTCTAAGTACCTATACATGTATCCACCAGAAAAATCATTCCAATTAAATCCAATCGATCGCAGCCTCCTACAAGCCCTACATGTTTCCCCTAATAGCAACATTTAAACCTAAATACCAGAAAACCCATACTCCCAATAGTAATTCCCAGCAATAATTCCATAAACACTACCAAACCCACATTCCACCCCCTTACCTTAAATAACATATACTTAGCCTTAATCACGTTCCAATTAAATTAAAAGAAGCATCATCGAAGCATTCGAACTCTCTCATTTTCACTTAAAGTACCACCCCATTACATATCCACATGTGCATGCGAAAATCACATACCGCGATTACATAGAAGCCGCAGAATTCTTCGTGCCTCTACGTATCATCCTCCACAAGGATCCTCGATTCCTCGATTCGAGGAAGGAACGCAATCGAGGATACTTCTTATTATTCCACGTAGGCAAAGCCATGGCTACGAATCCGCCGGTACGTCTTCTTAACGTACACACATGCACCATACGCGGGCTCTCACCGTGGGAAGCGACGTACGCCGATGGAAATGCTAATTTTATGCGATTCCACCGAGCCGGCGCTCCTACACCGTGCACCCCGCATAGGAAAGCATGGTTGCGCAATAAAACCGACAATAATTGTGAGAATGCGAGCCGCACGATTGACCATGCTCGCAACATTGCCTGCGTGACACGGCGTCATGACGATGTACGGGGTCTTAATTTCTTCCAGGACGTATACCGTCTTGGTTTAACGTTGAGGCACGTTTAACAGAACCCGCGTCGAATATCGGATGTTGGGATCTTAAGATGAACTTAACATGGCCATTTTATTCAGCACGATGCGAGAAAGTAGCGAGCCAACCCCCTTATGGGGTTCTCCGAAGCGACACGGGTACTACGGAATGGTGTTGCATATTTTTGATTCTTTGTAGACCTTTATGGTATTTGATTCCATTCGATGGTGAAATAATGCAAAACGATTTCTCGGGGGGTTAATGAGACTTGGCAAATTATAGCGAATAAGGCGCCATGTTTATATACGAATTTTGTATAGAATATTTGGGACGACATTGCGTGAGTTTTTTGTGCGGCATTTTTATGGGGTGGCTGGTGTTTTTGGTTTTGTAATATTTTGTGGTTGTGGGTGGAAACTTTTGAGTGCGATGGAGGGTGCTTTTTAATTGAAACTTGCAGTTTTTAGAGGCCGTTTTTGATGTGGACTATTAAATTTACTGACGTTATGTTTATTATTGTTAGATATAGCAAAAAAGATTTGTAATTAAGTAATTTAGGTTTTATACGATAGAGGTGGAATATCTACTGCATAGTTCTTCTATGAATTTGAAGTATTTTTGGAAAAAAGGAAAAACCGGTCATTCTGACAGTCTTGGTAGTTTTAGTTTTAAAATCGAGATCGAAGAATTTCATTATACAAGAATAAGACTCCATAATAGTAAAATTCTCCATCATTATTCAAAAAATATTCCCTGACAAGTACTTAACGATTGACGGCCACAAAAATGATAAAAACTTCATCTTCCTTTCCCAAAGACCGCGCAGACTTCAATCCTCGATTTTATACGATCAGTCCCTTTTAAAACGTTGTCATGCATAAACAACAGAAGCATAACCTTTTTTCATTTAATAACGCGACGGAGATTTGTTGAATTGATTACAATTTATCGTGGAATAAGGAGTCAGGCGAGTTCTGTTAATGACTTGCCTCTTAAGTTACAAGATCGGTAGATGGGCGCGCGGGGGGCTCCCGGGCCAGGAGTTTCGTAAAATAAACAGCGAATCGGGTCCGCACGGTTCTAAGAATGTTTCCTCGCTATATGAATATTCATGAGATCGAAAGAGGCAGCTATAACGCGTCTCCTGCGGCCCCCGGACAGTTTTATTTTTCTATAATAATAGCGTCCAACGTACCGGCACGAATCTCCCGGCGCTGGTCTTCGGTCGGCGCTTAAACATTTTATCGGATCATTTATATCTCATGAAGAGCCATAAAGACACGCGCGGAGGGGGGTTGTTTGCATGTGAAGTGGCTGAAAATACATAGAAATTAATTAGGCTGCCATAAATAGCCATCTTCTGGTTTTTTATGGGGACACTTTGCTGATTTTTTTTTCTCTCTTTTTCCTTCTCCTTTCGCGAGCTCCTTTACTCTTGCAACCGGGGCGTGTTTGTTGAAAGAGGATTTCTGACACTTCGATATGCAACGTAGTTATTTATGCATTCAACGATGCCATTAATGTATGGTGGTGTCTCCTCGGGAGACAGCTTTCCAATGGCCGTGAGATCCGTATGGTGATTTTGCTTCTACGTTTTAAGCCTAAAACTACCGACGTTATATCTGCTAAAATTTCGATACTTAGTAACTACTTCAGAAATAGAGAAATGAAGGGGCGGAAAATGATTAATTAATTAATTTAGAACATGGTTTAGATCATTTAAAAATGATTAATTAATTAATTTAGCATTTGTAAAATAGAAGTGGAATATTTACTTCACAGCTACCCTATCAATTTAGTTCATTTTTGGACAAAATTTGGAATCGATCTTTTGACCGGCTTGTGTTAACACCGAACCAATAAGGATGATAGGTTTTACTGTGTTTTATTGTTATTTCCTAATTGATTTTTCGTCAGAGCTGCAAAAGAAGGGATGCCAAATTTTTGTACGGGATTGTGGAAGAAGTCTAATTTTAAAGTTTACCTTCTGGAACGATTCTTTGAAAAGAATCAGTAGAATTGAGGGATTTATGGTGCAAACGATAACTGTTTTTGAATTTTTTAAATGTAGAAGATTTTTCGTTAGTTTCAATTGAAATACTTATATTTGACAAGTTTCAGCAATTCATAGTATTGCTACATGCATCTAAGATAGTGCTGTAATAACTTCGATACTAATTCTTGAGATAATTCTATTATCTTACATTAAATATCAATGGATAGTAAAATTTCACAATCTGATTATCCTTTACCGTCCAACAAACTAATTTAGCACCATTGTTATACGAACCCTAAAAATATTCCATCGAAAGTGTCATCAGCCGCACCCAGCACATTAATAATACTCTAACAAAGTTGAAATGATGGGAAAGTTAAAATTTAAAATCAAAATTATAATTCTAATTACTCAGATCAATTTTCCCACAACCATAAAATTCTGTTTCGAAATATCGGCCGTTCCTCAAAATGAGATGCATCATTCACGAATGCATCCAAGTTGATTCCGTTCTTCGATTTTTCACATGCTACCATAGGAGGCACAGAGTTTTCTGCACGGTCACCTTTGCCCCGAAGTAAATGCATATTCCAGCAAAACGTTTCACCATGGGCAGCTGTATTCCGCGAGCCAATCAATTTAATTGCAGCTTATCACGTACCGTGGCAAGAGCCACGAGAACGCACAATGCAGCTGCCCGACATCCTACTCGTCGATGTGGACGCAAATTCTCCGCTTAATGTCGTTAATTACAGACTACCGTTCAACCACTTTGATTATCGTGCCTTCGAATCAGCTTCTACGACCCAAATCAAAGCCAATACCGAACGATCCATTCGTGCGACCTTTTCCATCGGCTTCGAATTGGAATTCGTGCGCAGGAAACACCCTCTTTAAGGGCGATCGACGAACGATACGTATGGCGAACCGTGACGGGGCTTCTTCTGCAAAACTAAGAACCTCGCTACTGAAATCGGCTACGATGCATTTAATTATAGGCTGTCGTAGTTTTTCAAAGTGGTTAAACGATTATCGGACAGTCGAATCTCTTATAAGATAGAAATCGTGGAAAAAATTCAACTGACTTTTAGAGTACGAGATAAGTCAGGAGGTCTGACTGGGTGGATAGATTTTTTGTAGTCCATTTGCCTACTTTAAGAAGAGGTTTTTTTTCATCCCTTATTTTTTAAATCGCGCGGTTTGTTTTTCAAGATTCGGGACGATTCGTAAGACAAATGACTGACGAAAAGACGAACGTCCACGGAACGTGGACGGCACGAGGATGACACGAGGACGAGAGGACAGTTACAGAGAGTTAACGAACGAGGGAGAAGACTAATGTGCATAGAGGAACCGACGAATAGAATTATAGATGATTAGATGAATAGAGGTATAGAGGACTAGACGAATAGAGTGATAGACGATTAGACGAATAGAGTAATAGACAATTGACGCATAGAGTTGTAGAAAGGGATCAGAATGACTTGGGACGTAAGGGCAAACTGCTCTCGCACTACCTATCTCTTTCTATTCTATATGTCTGCTGTTCTCTTCATTCATAGTCGTAGTTATTCATATTCATTTAAGTAGATAAAATCGGTGTCTACCAATCTGATAATAAAAATATCGTGCGTACGTCAATGTTTCGATTTTTACAATCGATATCGTGCTGTCGCACTCAGATTCACGGCTTTTTCTTTTCTCTCTTTGTCTCCCAGCGCGATTTCTCCTCAAGTGACTTGTTTCTGATCCCTTGCAATATAGACGGTTAGACGTAGAGAGACTAGAACGAGTAGACGGACAATTAGACTGACTAGACAAATTTCATAGTTTATATTTTATTATAAGATGAAGGTTTTTTTTGTTCGGTCGGTGACGTCAAATGTGACAAGTTATGTATTTTTCATACATAACTTATAGTTAGAGTTACTCCGGTCGACAAACAGCCGTCCTTTATTACGAAGAAAAATACATAACTTGTCACATAGTTTATATTTTATATTATTTAACACTTTGAGGCACAGGAATTCACAAAATAAAATGACCCATGTTGCACATACATTTGTCTTTGTTTTAAGTGAATAAAGTTGGTTTATATTTATTGACAAAGTTATATAATGATATAAATTATCGAGGTGGGACGAAAAGTGTCACACCATGCATCTTCACTTATCAAAGAGGTGGGACACTTTTAATCACACAGTGCCTCAAAGAGTTAAAGTATGTGTAATCTAGAATAGTGCGTTCATATTAATTTTATGTTTCCACTTCTACATATGTACATATCTTAAAGAATTTATAATAAATATTCTACATATAAAAGGGCAAATCTGTTGTTATTGTTTCACCAAAATTGCTCACATACTATTCTAATTTCCTTGTACAAAAATTTAATGCAGTTAGAACTTTAACCCTAGATCACTAACCTTCGTCGATTCGACGAAACGGATTTAATAAGTATGCCATATTAGTTAACGTTATCGTAATAAATAAATACTTATCTTTAATAATAGCAAAAAACATGTTTAAATTTTATTTAAATAATACCCTTTAACCCCTTTTGTAAACACCGTAGTCGAAGAGACGAAGGTTAGTATTAAGCGTCGAAAAATAAGGTTAGTGATTTAGGGTTAACAATACAATTTCTCCTACTTGAAACTCACCCCCTTTGTAGCACCTCTTTCTCAACCCTCTAATCCCATCGTAGAACCGCTTCGCCTCGTTAAAATCATTATATCTCCCTACAATATCCACTCCTATAACATACATTCTCAAACCAAGCCTCTAATTAATCCAGATCCTCTCCAACGAAAGAAGTCAGACTTCGACGCCCTTAGCCGACAACAAAATCTATCGCTTCGCCAAACAGACTTCCCTCTTACATTCTCTCCATTTCTTCCTCGCTATTTGCGACTACTTGCCCAAGGCGATCGGGAAACATGTCATTATAGAAGCGTAAAGTGAAGCATCGATAAGAAAGGTGTTGAGAGGAGCCGTACGAGATACCAACTGTCTCGGCGATACCGGCGATTGCGAGGTGTTAAATGGCACACCACCATGAATAGATATTATACGATCGCTCGTACGTCTGCAAAACGGTAGGCGTTTTGTAACGCACGGTTTCCTTTATCGGTCGAACACAAATCATCGCGAAACTCGTCCGGCTTTACGTTACAGAGGATCAAGATCATCTCGAGCGATTCGATGCAACAGCAAGTGGTGCACCTACGTTCAAAGGTAGATAACTTTTCGAGGGTATACACTCCGTTGTTGTACTGGCAATCAGATAATATGAGAACGTGAAAAAAATTGCTGGGTGTATTGAAACATGGAAGTTAAGCAGCGATGACAGGGAATTATTCGAGCAATTATTTCGTATCTTTAGATTTGCATAATGTTGACGGATATTACTGAATAATTATAGGATGAAGTGAATTTTGTATTATTTATTGAACAGTGAGTATATGTGGAAGGTTGTTAAAGTGGTTTGAGAATATTTGATAGTCTTTGAGATATGGTTCGATATCTTTCATCAATTTCTGGAATGAGTTGTGGGTGGAAATCACTGGAATTAAAGTACATATATTTGTTTCGTCGAAGAAATTCTTAATTCTACAACTTACTGTAAAATAAAATGAACATCAAAAACTATAACTCCTACATAAAATAGGGGAGAGTCTGGTATATTGTACTGCTTGATAAATTTACCCACATTAAAATTTCCTACTAAATGCGACTATTTTTCTTTCCTGGCAACACATAACTAAGCACTGACAGCACCCACAACTACTTTTCGTTTTGTAACTGCATACGGCAAGTGCATTCAGTTTGAGAGAAAAAAACGTTTTTGTTAGTGTTTGAAGTAAATTTTGACGCGTGTACCTAAGGACATTAGTCAGTCAAATGGTAAGTTAGAATTTTGCTATATTTTTTTATTGAACAGGTCTATAATCACCTCTTAAACTATAAAGTAATGAACGTATTAGGTTTTGAGATTATTTTGTGACAAATATATATTTTTTAAATCTCTTAGTTCGATAAATCGTACCACCAGTAGTTGTCTTAATTGTACTGGTGCAATTTACTCAACAAGACGAAACCTGTACATCGAATCCAAATGTTTGCGACAATTGTTTGAACTAAAACAGGGTAAAAGAAAATAAAGAATTTGATCTCAGTACAAAGCAATTATAATAAATAATTAGTAATTGACCATATAATAATTTTAAGTAAAAATGGTTTATTTCGTTTTCATAAAAGCAATCATTTAATTTTGTAAGTAGGTATTTAAGTTTGATAAACGTTTAAATTTGTTTAGTTTTTAATAATTTTTTCTTCATAATTATGAATGTCACTTATTGAAGAAATATTGATTTAATTTTTGTTAGTACTTTTTCAATAATAATTAAAATATTGTCATGAAGAATATTGTGTACTATTAAAACCATTTTATTTAATAATTAATCATTTATCATATTTGGAAGTCCCTTAACTCTTAGTGGTACAATTAAACCGACTGGTGGGGTAAATTGTTCCAACTTAAAGCGTTAAGAAAAACGAATATTTTGAGAAATCGGTTAAGAGTATGGTGTTGATTTTGCGGTATAAGTTAAACGAGGTTCTACACTACGTGGCATCGGATAAATAGTTCGTTTTACTTATATCAAAACGAGATATTTTGCTGAAACTGAAAAATGGTACAATATATCCGACTCTCCCCTAATTATACTAATTACAAAGTCTAAAACAGTCCGATAAAAATTACAATAATAATAATCATAATCAAATATCCAATTAAAATCGTATTACTCCTCACCACTCATCTTCTCCATCTTCAAATCTCTGCTCAAAATGGCTTCATAAAAATTCAAACAAATTTCCATCATCAAGTTTACATGTTAATCCTCTTATTCTTATGGATACTCGACAAACTCTCGATTCCCTTCACGTTCGTTCGGTTAATTCGAAGGAACTGTCGACATATCCTGCCGAGGCAACCAGGGGGTGACTTTTTGCGCAGGTCGTCAAGTGTGGTATTAACGGATGCTTCCCCCTTTACTAAAACCAACACGTAATTATCTCGCGGTCGGTTCTTCGGTAATTTTCTTCCTGGCGGGCCTTTTTCCACCGACAGGTTTGAGCACTGGCGATAACCGACATTTACATGGCAGGTGATATCAATTATCGTCGAAGAGGCGCCGGTGCCCCGGGGCCCCAAAATTGCAGCCGAGCACCGGATTTGGCCCCCGGTGCTTCTTCACCGCCAATTTTCTCGATTCGCGCCTTTGCCGCCTTTTTTTCAAGCTTCTCTAGCCACTTTGGTTCATCGTAGGATGAATCACGTCCGTTGGGATCGATTGAATGAAGGATCGCAAAAAATCGCTTGATTCACTCTTGTAGATTGTTGGTATGATCGCGGAAATGGGCGGTGTTAAGTTCGGTTATTTGGCTAACTGCCGAATACAATGTATGGGATGTTCTGTATTTGCCGATTTCACTGCTTGAAGTTTCTTGCAGATGGGGTTAATCCTTTGGGCTTTGGGAGCCAAGTTGATTTTAGTGTTTTTCGCTCTTTGGGAGAAATCTTGGCTCGTGCTGTATTTTAAGGTTTTTAGAGAATTGATCCATCGCTGGGAAGGATTGAAAAGTTTAGAATTTTTGTATGTTTTACTGTTTTTAACAGGAGATTTACGAAAGCTATCAGATTGATGGGGCTCTACTTTTTTTGTAAACAATTCTCAAATTTGCAATGAAGCAGTACAGTGGATATTTCACGTGTATTTTATAAGACAAACAGTACTTAACGAATTATTGTTTTTGCAACTTGATCCCTCTTTTGCCAAACTGCTTGTGTAATATTTTATAGTGTAATATATTCTACAACCATAAATCTAGTGTTTAAGTTAACAATATTTTTGCTTCCTTGTCAGCATTTGTAGAATAATTGTTGAATTTTTGCAAATGTTGCTGCATTCATAGTTTTTACATTGTTTTATTTCAAAATGATGTTTGTAATTTAGTTGTGTGTTTAGATAATTAAGAATTTGTGAAAGATCTTTCTCGAAAAAATCAGTATATTACCTCTCACTATTTCATATCATCCTCCCCTAACTCAAAAAATCCTACTTACTCTTCACAATATTTAAACCACCAACCGACGAAAAGTATCAACAATTTCAGCATCAGAACTACCAAATCAATCAAAATTTGTTTCAAAAATTCTCTAAGTTCATACAAAAGTCATATAACAAATATTCTACATCCATCTAGACACCTAAATCGTTGAAACAATCATCTTTTCTGCCTTCCGATTTTTCCTTTTTCGAAGTACTCACTTAATGCACTAAAATATGAAACATCTTACTCCAGAAAATTCAGTGTTAAAGTCTAATTACACTCAACACCAACGAAATCTACTGCAAAAAAAAATCTCACAAAAAATCACGTCGATCACACGGCTTGACGACATTCCGGCAGGGCAAAAAATTTCCTCTGGTAACACCTACGCCTTTTCAGGGAACATTGGGTGCTTTCCTCTTCGTTTTTTCCCCCTGCGAATTGGGCGTGACGCTTGGTTGCAGCTGAGGCAAACGGTGACTCGATAAGTACCGTGATGGTCGCCTGAGGCAAAAACAAATAATAACTCGGACAGAAGGAGGCCCCATGGTTAGCCGGTGCGTCCGGCATCGGGCCAATCTCACCTTATTTCAGGTCGACTATCGCAATTTTCAAAATGCTTGTCTCATCACGAGATTTCGACCAAGTTGGACGTCGTCGATTACAGGGCGCCTGGTATCCCGTCGTATTACGGTGTTGGTTTTCGAGCCTTTTGTGTTAAAAAGACACGTATAATCATCCCTTCCTCATCATCGATCCCTTTGTGGCCCAAGAAACACCGTAGACTTTGAAAGATGCAGGTTCCTTGCTGTTCCTATCCTCCGCTCCTCTATGTTCATCTTGTCGTCCTTTTTTTTAAATTTTTTTTCAACACCATACTGTGAAAACAAGCCTGAAGGCAGAGACAAGGTGAGGGAATTTGATCGAGTTTTGACTACCTTCGCGAAATACCGAATTTTGCATAAGAATTGTTAAGCATGTAGACGTACAACAGGTGTCAAGGTGGTCGAGGCTTTATGAGGGCCAAATTGCAGTCTCTTGGCTGTCTGCAAAATTGATCGCGTGATCATGGCTTACCTTCGGGATTATTTTTCGTTCATTTAGCCGATTATGAACTCTTGAAAGACGTGGTTTTGTTTGCGCAATGAGCCTTCCATGGTTGCGCTGTATTGACGGCTTTATTTGCGTTTTTGAACTTTTCTTTGTGGATGCAGCATATACACTGCAAATCCAAGTGTGTTATTTTAAAACACATAAACGTATTATTTCCTTGTAGTCACTTTTTAGACGTTTCCCGGTGTGTTATTATTTAGCACAGTACATGTGTGTTATATTTATATTTTAAAATAACACACCTACATACTTCAAAATAACACACATGTACTGTGTTAAATAATAACACACCGGGAAACGTTTAAAAAGTGACTGCAAGGAAATAATACGTTTATGTGTTTTAAAATAACACACTTGGTTTTGCAGTGTAAAGCAACTGTTTTTCATAATTACTATCTGAAGGTGAATTGAGAAACTTTGTTTTTTGCATCTTCGATGAATTACGATTTTACAGTCTCTGCAAAATATATTAAGAATTTAAACTATATGCCAATTATTTGATTAATTCGATTTTGAATGATTTTTATTATAACGATTTGAAAATATTGAAAATATAGCTGAAATAATACTAAGTTTTTTGCGTCTTTGATGAATCCGAATTTTAAAGACTCTGCAAAATTATTAAGAATCGAAAATATATACCAATTATTAGAATAATCCGGCTCCAAATGATTTTTATTATAACGATTTGAAAATATTGTAAAGACAGTTGAGATATTACTAAATTTTTTGCGTGTTTGGTGAATTCGAGTTTTACAGCATCTGGAAAATAAATTTAGAATCAAAAACATATAGCAATTAATTGAATAATCCGACTTCAAATTATTTTTATTATAACGATTTCAAAGTATAGAAAATACTGAAATTCAATTTTAACTTTAAGCAGGTGCCTTTGAATAGTTCCAGTGGACTCTCGTCGGCATTTTTTCATGAAGTCCTTTAAACGCGGTTTATTTTATGATTTATACGATTTACCATCTCATGGCGGCAGACCGTATGAAAGAAAGAGGGTGATAACTGTCGGAATTCCGGTCCCAATCCACGTGTTTCCGTCCTTCCGAAATTTGCCACGCTTTTTCACTTTCTCGCAGTATGTTTTTGAAAGATGCCATTTGTTTTTCTCCCGCAAATTGGCTGTCCTCGGGAATGTCTTCTGCAGGGCGCGCGTTCGTGCGATTTCTGGCGCGCGAGACTTTGAAAAAAAAAGTCCTCCTTCCGTCCATCGTGAAAGAATGGTGTTCGAAATGGCAAAAAGATACGGTGGTCCCGTCGCAAATTCGTTTCTGGACAAAGTAGCAGCTGGATAGCATCGTCGGCTGGTGCATTAACGGCTGAAAAAGAAGTAACGATATATTATTTAAAATTAGAGGTTCTTTCCTAAAAAATTTCCGTACCATGCTAATCGGCTTTGGTCACTTTTTCTACATTTTTCCACAAAATTGCACTCGAGAATGAAGAGTGCAGAGGAAGATTGCAATCTTCATCCAATTCCATGGGATCGTGTTAATTATGCACCGTTATGATTATACATCATACCGGGACGAAATTAACGATAGTACATGGAATCTCGTTTTAGTATTTACTTGCTCGATGAAACCGCGAAAGGACACCTATCATTATGCTAAATCTTACAGAGATAATGAAGTTTTCATTGAACAAACTATCTCCACAAAATGTGTCTCCTTACTGTCTAATATCTGAAAAAATAATTAATATTTGCATAAAATGTAAAAGTAATTAACGCTAGGCCTACGGTCGTTAAATCTGGTTAATTTAAATATGTTGAAAAAACATGGATCAAGGAGCAAAAAATATGGTAAGTCAAGTAATTGAAATATCTACTGTGCTGCTTCTCTATAAATTAGAGAAATATTTTTAGCATTAGATCTACCAAGGTGGTGAAAATGACTTGGTCTGAATTTTTTGAAAATGTTACTGCATTTTTTAACGCAGTTTCTTTGCAAATTTTCAACGTTTATCTTCAAGACTATAAGCGATTGAATCAATGAAGTTTCTCACCCCCTTCATTTACTTCATTTGAAAGTTTTAAATATATTAAATCAACCGTCTTTAGATCTAATGTTAAAAAAGTAGTAACCCGTTAATTTAACGACTGCCGTAGATCTACTGTTAATATCAATGTTAAAATGGAAGGTTTAGTTAAATTTGAAAATTAATCTTTACAATGTAAAAAAAGTTTGAGAACGTGAGAGATTCCCAAGTGGTAGAAGTTGAGAAAAATGAAGGTGAATGTAATTAATTAGATGGCTCATGGAGGATGATAAATGCTGTGAACGATTCGAGACGAGATAAAACGTTGAAATCGCAAGGGCTAATAGTAAGTTGAAAGATTAACTTCTCTCTGGTAACTGCAATCTACCTTTCTAGACAAAGATCAGATAATCTAGAAGAAACGGGTAGTTTCAGGACGTAGATTGACTGGTGATTGATGAAGGCTCGCGGCGCCAAAGCACCGCCTACGCGATTTTTATAATTAAAGGCCGGGATACTAATAGTTAATTTACCGGCCATAATTTAGCAGCGCGTAAGGGTTCTTGCAATTAACCCGCTCGCGTCTTTGAGAGAACAATCGAGCGGAAGTACTTCTGTCTCAATTAAACAGCTACTCAAGCAACTATTACGATATCACTTTTACATCATTTATATCCCATCAAAGTGACAGAAATATACCTTTATATTTACATTTAATAAATAAAGAATATAATATTATCACAACAATCTAATATTATTATATCACTACCCTAATACAAATAATATTACATTCTTGTAATAATATTGGGTTGTTAGGAAAGTAATTTCGTTTTTTTCGGTGAGAATGAAAGACGATTTTCTTGTAGTCCATAAATATGTCACTGAATTATATATTCTCCATTTTGTTCTAATACCTTTTGTCATCTTTCTGGCAGTAGTATGATTCGACGTTCATAAAAGTTTTGATCTCTGCTGACAAAAAAATCAATGCCTTTTTTGACGTCCTCATTCGAAGTAAAGGTTTTGCCGTTCAAAAAATTTTGCAATCCAGTTTTGGCACTGGCGTTATGTTAATGCGTCTTCCCCATAAAAATCGAATATTTGTTTTCTTGCTTGAACAGTATTTTTACCGTTTCGATAGTAAAAAAGTCAAATATGGCGAAAATGCTGCTTTCGACTTTCCATCTTTAATAGAGCACCAAAGAAAAACTATTGTGTAGAATCAAACAAATTTTTTCACAAACAAGCATTGCTATATCAACTGTCAAAATATATAATAGCAATGTGAATTAAGTGTGAAGTTAATTGTGAAAAAAATATAATTATGTCCTCCGTCGGGAAAAAACGAAATTACTTTCCGAACAACCTAATATTATATAGGTAATGTAACAACTATTCATTCTATTTTCCCCTTAATTCCTATCCTTTGTTATAAATAGTTCAAGTGTTAAGTTCGATAAAAAGTACAGAGATAAATATCCAACAACTTTAATACACAAAATGCGACGATACAAACACGTAGATCATGGAATCAATTAAATCTCAATGTAAAATATCAATTTCCTCCTACATTACAATATTAATTCATCCTCGTAAAAGCTTCACAAGTAAAAGCAAACACCGTTACTCATTCCAATTACGAAATAACAAGACTCTTTATGAACAATACCGATAAAATTCCTCTATCATCACAATTTCAGTGAACCAATTTCCCTGACATCCACAGATATCTTTATCGACTCAATCGCAGCGGATTCATCGGCGCATTGTAATTTCGTTAGCCCGTAATAATACGAAATATTTCCAAGAAGCATCGTAACCATTTTCATCCCGTTGATCGGCATCGTTGCATCGGCAATTCGCCGGTGCACTCAATCATAACTTGAACTTTCGAAACTCGATCGCACGTAGCCGAGGCAACGTGGGTGAATTGGCCGAGGGCGGTTCGAGTAGGATGATGCATTTTCGTCCATTCTTTCTTTTCTTATTTCGTCATTCTTTTTTTTTCCCTCACCCCTCCTGTCTTACGGAACACCTTGCATACCACGTAAACGGAGCAACGTGCAAGAACGAGATCGCTGGCAAGGTGAAAATTGTTAACCTTCGGTACGTTGTTTGATCGCGGACGAATTCGAGCCTGAAGCGGAGCTGCAAGGATAGAAACGCCGATCTGTGTGGAGATTCGCCGTCAGAAATGGGCGTGAAGATCGATTTTCTCCTTTTAAATGATTTATTAGCACGATATACCGCGGTGGGCTGGATCCGAGAGATTTTAATCGATTGGACAATGGCTTTTTGCCAATTATGATTAATAATACTCAAATAAAGTTTGACGAGAATGACAAAGATCCTATAATTTCGAGATTTGAGTTATGTGAAGTGGTTTTCAACTAAATTTCTTTTCGATTCGTGTAATTATATTTAGGACTCGTTGTGATCGAACCTTTTACATCGATGTGTATGTGGAAATTTAACCCTCTATGGTTTCAATTTTTTTGTGGTATCCAATGATTTGACGATAGCAGTATTAGAATACAATTTTTAGCAATAAATTGAACTTCATTTTTAAACATTGAATTGTTGAGAATTTTGTGATTGTTACGAGCTAAATTATACTATTTGGCAAAGTTACAAATTTTACTTTGAAAAATAGAAGCTTGGCGGTGGCTTCTGTTACCTCAAAGTCACGAGAGCCCATAGAAATTTCACCAGAATGATAAAGATCCTATAATTTAGAAATTTGAGTTACGTGAAGTGTTTTTTAACTAAATTTCTTCCCGATTTGTGTTATTATATTTAGGATTTTTTGTAATCGAGCTTTTTACATCGACGTGTAAGTGGAAATTTAATCCTCTATGATTCCAATTTTTTTGTGGTATTCGAAGATTTGACGATAGCGCTATTAGAACATGAGAAAAATATAATTTTTAGCAATAAATTGAACTTGATTTTTACACATTGAAGTGTCAAGAATTTTATGATTTTTACGAGCTAAATGATAATATTTGGCAAAGTTAGAAATTTGGTTTTGGAGAATAAAAGCTTGGCCGTGTTTTCCGTTACCTTAAAGTCACAAGGCCCCATAGAAGTTTGATAAGAATTATAAAGATTCTATAATTTAGAGATTTGAGTTACATGAAGTGTTTTTCAACTAAATTGCTTCTCGATTTGTGTAATTATATTTAGGATTCTTTGTAATCAAGCCTTTTACATCGTATGTATAAGTAAAAATTTAAGACTAAAACTACTAAGGCAGTCAAAATGCCTGATTTCAAATCAGTTTGACAAAAATTGTTTAATTTATAAAACACCAACAAATTTTAAATTAATTTAAAAGAAAAAAGAAAATTATTTGTTAATTTAAATTAACGAGCTATTGCGGTTTCTTTTTTACTACGCCCGCTTTCGGTATGCTACTTTGCACGTGAGCATATTTTGGATTCTTTGTCGGTTTAGCGAGATTTATCGGTGATTTCTTATTGACATCCGTTTTCGGTGGAACGCTGATCGTTTTGCATCTCCCTGAAGCATCATCCTTCGTGTTAATTGCGTTCGGTTTAGAAGACGTTGGTGTAACTGGACATCCAGCTAAAGATTTTCGAATTTTCGACGATGTGACCGGTCTCAAGGTCGTAGAAGAACGAGTGAGTGGTGGATAACCACCGAAGGAGGACAAACGTCGAATATTTTTCGTAGTTCGTGGACACACTTCCTAAAAGTTTCCATTGGAATTATAATAAAGATTTAATATATATTAAAAATATTAGAAGAATCCAAAAAATTCGGAAATAAAAGTAATAACCTTCTTTATGTCGTCAATACGGGACATTGCATCGAACATGGTTTTTCGAAGGATGTCAATTTTCTTTATCAACACGCCATTCCTAGTTTTATCTTCTTCGCCGCATAAATATAAATCATTTTTCTCAAATACATCGTCGTTTCCTGCTTTCTCTTTCTCTTCTCGAATAAAAGTGTCGGATCGACTAACACTGACATTAATAGCAGGACTAGATCGTGAGATATACTGAAAGTAGAATTTTTCAAGTGAGATTATATTGAAATTCATAGAAAAATATTTGTATCAATTTTGTTTTAAATATCTTTTTTATGTGGTATCGATAGTACAGACTCGATGATTGAAAAATATAAAAAAGAAACCTTTTTTTCTTCTAAGGATTCTGATTCAAGGATCATTCCGTTCATTTGATCTTGACTCCTTGACACTGAATCAGGAATATCTGCATTTTTCATTCCCCTTGAAGACAGATTATTAAGAGATGGAAATCTGTTCAAAGAATCGCCATTTTCCTCGACCATAACTTTTGGAATTGTGGGAGCAGCTGGTGTACTAATTTCGATAGCAGCTATTGGTGTTTTTACCGTCGAATAATCGCATATTTCTAAGTTAACTTTGAGCAGTACTCGAAGCACGTCTTGCATGGTAGTTAATAATTGCTGGTTAGTCAATGGTGTTTCGTCCACTGCCTGTAAACAATTTTTTTAAACAATGTATTAACTCTTAAAAATCAATCTATCGTTATGCATTAACTATTAAATATTAAATCTATCAGCACAATTGAAATGATCATAAAAAAGTCATCAAGATCGTTAACGTTGCAACACCTTTAATTTTCTTATTTTATCTTGTAAAAGGTATTATGATCGAACGGTACCGTTTTTTTACATCGCATTTTTCTTCGAAGATATTCATTAAGTGTCTCTAAATATACAGAATTAACCGCAGTTAATTCAAGTGTTAATTAGAAAACATAAATTTTGTAACACAAACGTTAACATGCACTTCTTTACATTATTTTTAAGAATAAAGGTCTCACAATTTTTTTACAACCATCAGGACACATTTATCACAAAAAATAATGGAAAATTCCTATTGAGATAACGGTTAACATGAAAAACAAATGTCTTCAAATTCCTTCCACCTTTACAATAATTCCATTATCCAATATTCGAGTATATACTCACACTTGCATTTGGCTTTGTCCATTTAATAACGAGTTGTGTGAATTCTTCGGCAAATTTGATTGCATTCATTTCTAATTTCCTACAACGAATCGCGCAGAGTGATATAACCGTGCAAAGTGACTGTTCAAACTAATCCAGAATTATCAACTAAAACGACATCCAAAGGACCTCTCTTCTTATACTATTTACATCAGTAACGTAACATCAATCTTGAAGTCCCTGCTCATGAAATATTCTTCCACAAATTCATTCAATTTCTTTCACTAAACCGAAACAAACACTCAACTACTACCAGAAAAATTTTAACCCTCCACGTTCATCTGTATTTGTTCTAACCGCCGAGTTTATTCGTACTTTCATGATGTTTTAGCAACTGGCCCTTGTTCCAGCTAATTCCTCGTTGTTTGACGAACGGATAGAATCTCTGTTCAAAGCACATTCTACCGTTTCTTCGAGGAAGTATTAGGGTCGAATAACCGAAAGGGAAAAGAGAAGTTTCACCATTCGCTAAATGACCGCGGCATAAAGAAAGTATCTCGTTTACAGACGCCATGAGATACGTTACTGTAACTTTTTCCCCAGATTATACTTTACGACTTGACATATAAAGTGGTATAATTTATCAGGCATTATTTGTACTGTCGTAGAAAATTTGTTCCATCGTCTTGGTAATTCGAGTGTCGACTCGCATCGAACTCATGAGGCACGAATTTCTCGATCGCTGTTTCCACCAAACATGGAATAATCGCGGCCATTCTCTTACGCACGGCAATTGCCCTGAGTCGCTGAGAAAATTGCAGAAATACCACGAGAAGTGGGTCGATTATCTTGCATTCTGTTGCGAGCTGCGCCGCCAGAAACGAGACTCGCATTGCGAGCGAGTCCGGTTGCACGTTCCAAGTGACTTAATTAACTGCACTGTTTGACTTTAACGAGAGGAACGATTCTTCGGTGACTCGTGAAATAGGGATTATTGATTGCGAGAATCTTTCATCGGTTTTCATCACATTATGGACAGTGGAAATAAAAATTGGAGCAATTTGTTCTTTTATTTTTCGAATATTAGGCGCTACGACCTTTTGTCTATAAATTGAAAATATTTTAGGGAATAATTCTCATCGTCATTTATCCTTATTTGAATTACCATGAAATCATTTCAAGTTTATTCAACCTGTTAATAGGATGACGATAATATTACTTTACACTGCAAAATAAAATTTCCATTGCAAAACAAGTCGAAGAAAAGTTAATTCTCTGGTTAACAGTTTAAAACTAGATCTACAAAGGAAGGCAAAATGACTTGTACTGAATTTTCGAAGAAAATTGCTGAAAAGTTTAATTTATTATATTTATCTTGTAAATCGTGAGAGATTGAATCAATTTAGTTTCTTTCAAATTAAATTCTGTTTCTTCTGAAGCAGTTATCTAGTATCTTCAAATATACTGAATTAATAGTTGATAGTTCTAGTGCAAAAAACTATGTAAACGCTTTATTTTCCGTTCACTTTTAAGTATCGTGCAAAAGTTTATCCACTTGTAGGTTACAATAATTATAACTCTCTATAATCCGAATTTTTCATGTTATCCAAAAATCTGTTTCACTGTAGCGTAATTAGAAAATAGTAAAAGTACAATTTCAAATAATAAATTAAACCTGATTCTTAAACATTGAATTGTAAAGAATTTCATGATTTTCAGCTAAATTATAATATTTGGCAGTTAAAAATTTAACTTTGAAGAATAGAAGCTTGGACCTGTTTTGCATTACCTCAGAGTCACAAGGTCTCATAAAGGGTTAAAGTGAAAATTCCAAGTATTGCTCACTTTATCATGCCCCTATCAGTCATTTCAAAGCCGCCCAATTTTATTTTATTGTCATTTCAAACAACCGACTAACATACTTCCTATGTCACTTGATATCTGAACGCTCATAATTACTCACAATCAGATGTAAACAGGTAGAATTAAGCAACTTTTTTCCCCATAGACTAAATTCCATGCATGGTGCATGCCTCATTTTAACCCTTTGCAGACGGAGGCATTTTTGAATATCGAGAAACAATCAATTATTTAGCGATGAAAAATCACTTTTTCATCGGAAAGACAGTCTGTTAATGTATACAAGTTGAAATTTACTCTTTGTAAAATAATATTTCAACGATTATATTTTAATTTTTCAACTCTAACCGTTTATATATGCACCGACAAACTATAACCAATTTTTTTCTCAGGGCGAATATATCCGCCCGTCGTCCGCAAAGGGTTAAACGTGTACATCAACTACATTAGTGCACTTCGACCACTTTCTATTCAGATTTGATACTTTCATCCGGTACTAAAAGGGTTAATGCAATTTCGTCCGATGTTCCTCGTTCAAGATACAAAAACCTGTTTGATCAAAATGGAGTAAAACAGACAGCAAAGATTTACACGTATCTCGTGCATTAGTTCACGAAGGATTTACAATCTTACGTGGAATCTTCGTAAGAGTTGCCGAACTAGCAGGGCCACTCCTTTGCTCTGCCAATTATTCCTTGCCACACGTCGGCGCACTGATGGAGCAGGCCGCGAAAGAGGCGTAGGGACGTGATAAATCTCCCTCGGGGAAAAAACTAGCTGCCCAAAAATATATGCAAGCTGTAGATGGATGGGTGGAGTGCAAGGGCGGTGCCCGGTGCCGAAGAGTCTCGTCTTAGTTTGTTTCTCGGGACTCTTTTTTTCTCTTGCTTCGTCGTTTTTTTGTCTCTCTTTCTTGCTCTCTCTCTCTCGGTTACTCTTGCCCTATTGCAACGTTAGTAGCCTTTTTGGTGAATTTTTTAGCGATTGAACGATTAGGAGAGGGCGGTGCTCGTCAGTCAAACTCTGAACTCGTTTTCGGTGCATGCAGATACGAAGGTATTATCGTCGGCTATCGAACTTTTCTTAGAGAACTGCCGTCGATTAACATCACTTTGAACTTTGGTAATTGAAAGTAGGTGTTTTTAGCTGGGTGAAAAATAACTTAAAATCTTTCTTGCACAATAGTTTGCGAAGGAAAAGAGTCCAAGGCGTATTTAATATTTTTACACTGTGTGAATCTTTGCTGGAAATTTTTGAACATCTCATTAACCCCTTGACGTACAAATAAAATGGAATTTGACGCGCTCGAAAAATATTATTTAAATTGGCTCAACTGAACAGTTATGTGCAAGCTTAGAAACAATATTTTATTCTGAAATTTGTATTGCTTTATAATATGTAAGTAGATTGGATGACCAACAGTTAAGTAACATTATAAAATAATGAATTAATAGTTCTGTTGACGCATGAGTGAAAAGATTAAATAACTTGAAAATATACTGTACAGTAGTTTTTGACGTCTCGAAGACGTCAAACTCTACAATAGCACATAAAATGAATGACGTCTCCCAGCCTACATTGTATGTTAAGGGGTTAAAATGGCTGAGAAGGTCGTATAAATATGTAGATAACTAAAAGTGATCCCTTAATCCTACAATTAGCACTACCATCATTTTTAAAAAGTGTAAGCTAAGTACAACACGCTGAAATATTTACAAAATTAATTTTGTATCACTATCCATTGTCCCAGTCACATCCCTTCCACTCAAAATCCAGTCACATTACAAGCCAGTGCTCTCTAACGAGTGCACCATAACACTGTTTAATTTTCTCCATACAACGAACCCTATCGAATTCCCAGCGGGAAATAAAAACCGTCAGGAACTTTCGTAAAACATTACCTTCCTCGGTTTTACTGCTGGTAGTCAATGTAACAACCAAAACATCCCGCAACATTGTAAGGCAAGTCCTCGTCGAAGTACAGCAGCAAGGAGCACAGAACGAGTGCCGCCTTGGTTAAACCAGTTATTATTTGGCGTTGCACCTGTATTTACAGGGACTTGGTTATTTCAAGGTCCATCACGATAAGTGCAGTCGCTGCATCCGTACTTGAAGCCGGTCCTAGTAAAACATCCTTAGAATCCTTTAACTCCAACCGGTGATGTTGGCTCTGGTGCCGCTTCGAACGCACTAATTTTGACTTGTCGTAACAAATGAAAGGGTTCGTCGAGTCTGCAACCTCCCGTGGCACAAATATTTGTTATTTCAGTCGCCGGATGTCCTTAAATCTTCCTGGGATAACGGATGCACGAAGGAAGCGCTTAAACACAACGGCGTAGCCACTCACGTGACCCGGCGGCCGTTTTGAAGTCCGCTATTTGAACAGCGGTCATTGTCTTGCCTTTACTTTATTCTTGCCTTTCTTCATCTTACAACCGAACACACCGCTACTGCCGGCAAGAAGGCAGACAGTCTCAGATAAGGACCGAGTTAAAAGCTTCCCCCGAAGGATCGCGAAAAGCATTTTTTACGACAGCCTCGATTACATCGAGGGAGGGGTGAGATTACCGAGGGACGGAACTCTTTATTAGCAGATTTCCGAGGAATTTTTGGGAATGCGGATGTTGAGGGATTTTTCACCTTGGTGTTTCACGAGGTTTTATTATGGAATTTTAGTGACGGTTTTGTTGTCATGGGTTTTACTTTGAATTCAGTATTTCTGTAGGGTTGAAAATTTACGAGGATAAATAATAGATTGTAGTTTATCTTTTCTGTTTTAGTGTTGAAAAAGAATAATTTTTTATAAAAATTTTGCGATGTTTTATAGATCTCAGGAAATAGTGTGAGTTTTATTTTAATTATTTTTTGATATCTTTTATTATGCGTAATTTATTGGCACGTATATAGAAAGGGCGGTTTGGCTGAAAGGGTTAACGTTTTCTTCAAAGTACAAAATAGATATGAATGAATTACATTTATCTTCTTATATGGATTCAGTGAAAATTTATACAAAATTTCAACACGATCAGAGTGTGCAACTCTCTATAGTGCTGAACGTATAAAAAATTCAATTATAAAAATCATTGGAGTATTTTTTAACCCTTTCCTCCGCCATGCGCTTTGTAACAGCATAAACAATAATTCAGAATTTGTACTTATTCCTACAAGATCATACAATTTAACATAATGCCAATTGCATACAAATAATTTAATCGTGTTCAATTTGTTAATTACTGAAAAAATTATCAAACTTCCTATTTAACTCGCTGTATTGCAAGTTGACCTTGAGCTACGATTTTTTTGATGAGGTATTAAAAGTCAAATTAATTTTCAAAATCAAAAGTTTTCACTGATTTCTGATAATTCATAGTTATTCTTTTCTGATAATTTCTGATTTCGTATAATTGAACGCAATACTAATAATATATTAAAGCTAATTATTAAATACTAGAAATAATTAGAGCCATTTTCGCAACCGGCTGATATTTTCAATTTAATAGTTTTTGAAAGAGTTCAAAATTTCCCGTTCTATTTACCGCGCCACATGTGTCACACATTGTTGTGGACTAAGGGGTTAAAGTGAAAGTGTTAAACCGATTGTAATTTCGATGTTTTTGGAGTGAGTTAAATCGAGCCACAGGAGATCGTAAAAATGATACAAAAGTGAAGAATAAACTGGGATAAGTCGCGAAGCGTTTCTCCATTAAATCGCGATGATATAAGTGACTCGCCAGGCACGTTCTATTTAGTCACCTAATATTTGACTTTCGCCAGATTGGACCGCGATTCCCTCTCGTTCCCACTGACATCGTTTATTTACAGTCTGCCTTCGGTTTCGGCTCGCGGCAGGTTGATTTAGGATTTAAGGATTTCTGCGTTTGTTATTCGAAGGTCACGTGGATAAATATACTTTAGGTGATTCCTCTATTTAGGTAACCGCTGGTGGCCCTCTTTCCGACTTCCTATTGCGAAATTACGAAAATTAAGTAGATCTCGCGCAAAAATTAATTGTGATAAATCCCAATAAATAGGACTTGATTTATGTCATCTCTGTTTATACATGACCCTGTCTTCTATATAAATTAATTAAAAAATCAAATAAAAATAAATATCGAAATATCTAAACAATTTGAAGCCAAACAAGTTTAAATGACTGGTACTCGATTTTTTTTTAAATTCTCCAATTTTGTAGAAGAGTCATAAAATGGATATTCTATGTCCGTCTTATAGATTACAAATTCCTGAATCGATTATCTTTTCCATCTCTTAATTCCCGGTTTATCAAAATACTTATATATTTTTGAATATAATAAACTTAACGCCGGTACTTCTAGTATTAACTGAGAATTGTTTATGTAAATTCTTACACATCATTTTCTTCCTTTTTAATACTGTTACGCGTGGAACACTCTACATAACTAATATTAATTAATTACAAGATATATTAATTTTTATAAATAATAGTGCAAAGAGATTCTACGATCTGGCATCGCGTTTTATAATAAACGTTAATTATTTCCTTGAACATTGCCGATTCATTACAACATTATACCTAACAATATTAAATAAATAAAACATAGTTATCACCAGCTATTTCAAACTAATATTACATTTCACATAAAAAATATGAATAATAAATATTATCACGGTTAAAACACTCCTCTGGTTCATTAGCATCGAAGAAATTATTGCCCACCGACAAAGCAACTTCGCCTATTGGAAATAGAGACTGCAGAATCGTCGGTGAAAACCATTCTGGCCGAGCGGTCAGCTCTATTTTCCCGACAAAAGTTCGGCATGAGAAAGTTGAAGGGCACAGAAGCTGATCGAAGCAACCGGTGGGATCTTATGTTTGGATAGTCTTTAACTGACTATTACACCTGAATGGAGCGTCTTAAAATGGAAAAGGGCAGCTCGGCCCTTGATCCGACCGGCCCACTTCCTGTGGAACTCGAATGGGTAGATCCCGAGGACCAACGGTCAACGGTAATAATGACGAATGTTCTTCGAACTGCGAACTGAGCCGATACACACGTCGTTTCTACGTTTGCGACTGGTTTTACCTGATTTTTTTTTGCGAATACAAAATGTCCTGTTCGAGGATCACTCGAAGAATCAACGAGGCCAGAAGTGGATCCTTGCAGATTTCCTTGCAGGAAGTAGAGATCGTGTTGCCGATCGTAGAACATTGGAAGAAATGTTTCTCCTTGAAAAGATTGGAAAATTCACTTTGTCGACTTGCAAATGTTTTAATATTTTTTTTGTATACATTGCAGAATTCTTTATGAATAATTTACTGTATTTAGCCAAAAGATTATTACAGTGTTTTTTTTTTATAATGTGAAATTGGTTATCATTATGATAAATGAGTCGTTAAATCTGATCGCTTCCTTAATTTTTTTAGTCGACATGAAATGGCTTTCTTTTTCGTCGTTCTTCGAACTGCGAACTGAGCCGATACACACGTCGTTTCTACGTTTACGACTGGTTTTACCTGAATTTTTTTGCGAATACAAAATGTCCTGTTCGAGGATCACTCGAAGAATCAACGAGGCCAAAAGTGGATCCTTGCAGATTTCCTTGCAGGAAGTAGAGATCGTGTTGCCGATCGTAGAACATTGGACGAAATGTTTCTCCTTGAAAAGTTTGAAAAATTCACTTTGTCGACTTGCAAATGTTTGAATATTTTTTTGATATACTGAAAAATTCTTTGTGGATAATTTACTGTATTTAGCCAAAAGATTTTTACAGCGTTTCTTTTTATAATGTGAGATTGGTTATCATGATGATAAAAGAGTCGTTAAATCTGATCGTTTCCTTAGTTTTTCTAGTCGACATGAAATGGCTTTCTTCATCGTCGTTCTTCGATGGGTAATTGTAAAATGACGAGGAATTAGATATAGTTGCAATCTAATGTAAAAGCGTAGTGGCAGCTCGCGTAGAGTTTTTGTAGATGTCTTAATGGAAGAAGAAAATTGAAGAGTCATGTGTGCCGACTTGCAATTTCGACACAGTGATTTTCGCTATCTTTAGATTACCTCATTACAGCCAATCAACGATAGGCACAATGTATTAAGGCTGCACCTTGGCTGCCAGAGAAGACTCTAACCGCAAACCACATTCACCTTGAAGGAATTAGTGTCAGTAGCAGCTGCAATGGATGATACGTCAAAGATTGACCTTGAAATATTAATCATCATCCTTATTACAATGACAATTTGCTTTTCGTATCAATTTTGCACCATTATTTTGCATTTTCACTTGCTCCTTCACTGTCAGGAAGCATATGATATTGAAACTATCGAAGGGTTATATATATCTGATAAAAGGTAAAATATGATATCCAGAATGCCACATGAATTACCAATAATTCCAAATAACTTTCAATAATTTAGTAATAATCATTTAATATCTAAATTTCTAACTTCATTAAAGTTTAGAAGCACAAAAGTTAAAATTAAGTCGAAATTAAGTTTTCTTTTAAATGAGAAATTTAATTAAAATTCGTATTGTCCTAGCACTTAAAAAAATGTAACTTCATGAACGAAAATATAGAACGTAATATCAATGCAAAATAGAATGCAAAATCACTTACACATGACAGTAAAAAATTTACAAAATATAAGCAGATAACTGAAAATTGTAATTCTACAATACAAATCGCCCAAAATATTTAATACTTTTGGTCAATTATTTCACCTTGAATCAACAATGAAAAGCAAAATACCTCAACAACGAAAACGTTACACTGAAAGGTGTACATGTCGCTCCTAACAGCGAAGAAAAGTAGTATCTAGAACATTTCCACCTATCGATTTGTCCTCGATTCTCATCCATCATTTCAAAAAGCCAGCAAGCTGCATACCCATTGCATTTTGCTCCCGTTTCATCATCCACGTACACCCCCGACATCCGAAAGTAGACAGTTCGTGACATAACACCGTGTACCCTGAAAGGACACATTCAACCATCGAGGAAAACGACGGGGGCGGCTGAAGGTAGCACCTTTTCCGCCTCCAACCAACCGATTCCTCCCTTTTCTCTGTACATCGAACCGACCTGCCGCCCTTTTTCATGACAATACCATGCATTGTAACCCCCTGTTTGCTCGAGGGCTACCACGCCATGGAATTCAACGTGGTGGGGATGACGGTCGTGTGGCTGCGCGCGTGTTTATTTAGGATCGCCCCCGCAGGGCACTGGGTATAATTCTTGAATCCCGTGCAAATCCTGGAAAAGGCCTGATACGGATTATTGGTCTTACTACGAACGATAGTAGGAGAAATTCGGATTTTTTTTAACCAGTTCACTGTGCCGACTTCTTTTGCACCCCTACGTGGGTCACGAAAATCGAGAGGCGAGAATAAATCTATCTGAAATTATTTATACTTTTTACTTATTCATTTTATTTCAGCATTACCTCAAAATATTCCAAACATCTTGAAATTTGCGAATATATTTTAGTTTTCGTCAAAATTACAATTTGACGCTAGAATTACCAAGGCACTCAAAATGACTGATCCTTTATTTTTTTTATTTTTAAATTCCCCAAACTTGTAAGTGAGCCATAGAATAAACAGTTTACGTCCACTCGGTGAAACGTTAATTACTGAATTAATTATCTGTTTCATAATGTGATTTCTCTTTTAACCCTTTGCGAACTAGCGACGCATATATGCGGTTTGAGAAAAAATGTAGTTATAGTTTATCGACGTATGTATATACGATTCAAATTGAAAAATTGAAATAAAACCGGTGAGATATGATTAAGAGTGGAGTAATTTATAATTCACAAACATTAAAAACCCGAATTTCCAGATAAGAAGGTGGTTTTGGAACGCCGAAAAATGATTATCTGTCAATATTCAAAAATATAACCGTCCGCAAAGGGTTAAATTAATTATTTAATATATTTAAATATGGTGGATTTAACGCGAGTAGTTTTAGTGTTAAATAACCAGTGGTCGTTAACTTTTACACATGACGAGTATATTCGTCATTACATACAATTCTATCTTTTCTCCATGACCGAGTATACTCGTCAATCACACTTAACTGGTTAAATTCTATCCGGAACTAGAAACATCCGCAGTGTTCTTTCATAAACCGTCACGGCAAATTCCTTTCGTAATTAACTGTAAGATTGCCTCTAATCGACTTCCGCCAATAAATCAATGACATTGGTTTGTGTAGTGCGAGTAACCCGATAACCATACCGCCCTTTTCAGTTCCTGTTTGTTGTCGATCCCGTTGGCTCGGTGTCTCGTTTCTGCGCCCACTTGCTGTCCAGAAGTTCGCCAGCTACTCGCAAACGGTGAATCTCTAGAAACCACCGGACTCAAGGAAGTCTCCTTTTCGGCTTTCTAATTTCTCCTTTTCCTTCCGAGGGGAAGATCGCCAACTGTCGCTTCGAAGACACTGTCCAGATATCCTTCGGTGGCGGTTCATTAAAAATGTTCGAGTACCACTTGCGGCTTTGCCCACCTGGTTTCCTGTCTGACTTGAGGGTAATAGGAAGAAATTTACTTCGGGTTGGTCTTGGAGAAACTTGCTTGAAAATTATCAAACAGAAACTTATGTTAAAAATGAAACTTTTTATATTAAAATGACATCTTTACGTTTTAATAGAAGGGTGTATTTACAATTAATAAATATTTTCTCTTAGGGGGTGCGACTTGAGCAGCCACCCCCTATCCCACAGTAACTTAATTTTTCTCATTTTTAGCTCCTTACTGTACGATTTCATTTGTAACTGACTTCCCAACGATTCAGAATTCAATTGATAATGACCGTGGGGTACGACTGCCGTGGGGGTCAACGGTGACCGGCGCTTTTGAATTTAATGAAATTTCATATGACTCTGAAATTGTAATATTTCCGAATTTTCTAACACATTCAATGTTTAAATAGTAGTTCTCTGCAGATAAAACCCTGCTGAACATATATCTGCTTGTGTGATCAAAGTTTCTGCTTTACAAACATAGGATTTTAATAGGAAAAGTATCACTTCAGTAGAAATGATAAAACAAGTGAAATATTAACGGCATTCAACGTGTTAAAAATTGATCAGTGGTTCTCGATATATCGTGACATTAACACTAAACCTACCAAGCCCGTCAAAATGACCGATTCCCAATTTTTTCTAAAAATTCCCTGAATTAATAGAGGAGTCATGAAGCAAATATTCCACTTTTATCTTATAAAATGTAAATTAGTTAATTAATCATCGTGTTCACCTCTTGATCCCCCTTTCCACAAAGCACTTATTTGGTGTTTTAATGTTAATAATGTAGAAACAATTTTATCCTATCAAGTTTCCCTAATATTTTCAATTGGATAAGTTTGCAAAAATTTGAAAATGTCTTATCTAATTCACTCCATCACGAGTGTCATTCATTACTCCATGGCAAGGGGTAAATTGAAATCACCTCCACAGTCCCCATTACAAAAAGAACATCTTTTCAACACTTCACAGCAACTTCAATCCTTCTAATTTTCAAATAAACCATTCTCATGGAGTATATACAAATTACACCATAAAAAATTCAAAAGGAATATGTCACAGAAATTAAGCAGACACGAAATCAATTCATGCAGTTATGGTTACCCCGGTACCAGAGTATTTGTCGGCGAATACTTATTATTTCCCTTAGACGCGAGAGGCTCGCCCATATCGTTTACAAGTCGCTTGGGCTGCTTCCATTTATGGCAGATCATGCAATAAAGTGGAATCGCAAATAGCAGAGCGAAGCAGAAGCGAAGAACGCACGAGGCCGATGAAGTCGGTAACCCGCTTATCGTTTCGACTCACGTTTATGCCGCTCGTTGCCACGCGCACGAAAATGTGCTCTTCCCATGTGGAATTCGGATTCTCGGGGATTTTCGGGGATTTAAGTGGCCAAACGTATCGTACGGGATTTTCTGTCGATGCGACGGACGTATAAAACGAACGTTACGATGCGAACGGAACGAAGACGTAAGTTGATGCATAAATTCGAGGATGTAAGTAATGAGGATAAATGTCAGTGGATAACAGTTTATAATAAATTGTACAAGTTTGCGGAGCTTCATAATTATTGTCAATTTTAAAATGCATGGGGTGAGTTTACTTTTGATGCAATTAATCGTAGGGGGTTGACCGAGAAGAAATTCTAATTTATCAGAGTTACAATAAAATAATAGAGCTTCATAAGTCCATAATTATTGTTAATTTTAAAATACATGGGGTGAGCTTACTTTTGATGGAATCTAATCGTAGGGGGTTGACCGAGAAGAAATGCTAATTTATTAGAGTTACAATAAAATAATAGAACTTCATAGCTTCATAATTGTTGTTAATTTTAAAATCCATGGGGTGAGCTTAATTTTGATGTAACGAATCGTAGGGAATTAATTATGATATAATGCTAATTTGTTAGAGTTACAATAACATAATAGATCCAGTAAAATAGAATTTTCAATAAAATGTACATGAATTGTTATAGCTTTGTGAAATTTGTATTCTTTCAGGTATTAAATTAATTACTGCAAATTTGATAGAATTAATATTTGTGTACTTTGATATGTAATTATGGAATACAAATATATCTTTGAGAGCGCTGATGATTGATTGTATTTCTGATGCATTGGATTGCAGAGGGTTGGAGTTTTTGAGCACAAATATTAATATACACTTGCAGTAAAGTTGCATTCTTTCATCTATCTAATTAATGTAAGAAACTACTTAATTAACAAAGCAATTTAATGAAATAAATATTTCTGGAATTCGGTATGTAAATATGGGTTAGCGTTCAACATCGTTATTTTCTAGGACGTGAAAATAATTGGAAAGATAGAATTTCAATGGAACTCATCGCATCCAATAAACACATAGTATTCTGGAAGGTGTTTCTAGAGTGTTTCTACAATCTTTAACAAGATCATAGTTAACGTCTGTTCGCACTTTGTTATCGAGGACGTAATTTTCAAAAACTAACAGCACACGCTGCACGTGCCCCGTTCTTTAAGTCTCGATCGCACGTGTTTGCCATGGCAAAAGTCTCGAGTGTCCTTTCCAGAAAATAATACGTCCATTTAACTTCTTACGGCCCACCGTATCCCATATCCAAGTTGGAAGGGAAGTGGGTGTTGCGGGGTGTGGTCCATTTCTACGAGCGACCTTCGAGAATAGCACTAATAAAAGCCCACACCTCATAGAAAAGTTCAAAGGGTGCAGAACATCACGCTTCCCTCTTTCACGAAACTCAATAAGAAATTTTACAAATTAAAATAAAAAAAATATCGAATTTTTCAACTCATATAAGTAAAGTCTATTTTTCACTTTGTTTCCCGTATTAACAATAAAACTACCGGCGTTAAATCTATTATATTTCAATACATTCAATACGTAGTTGAAAAAAGAGAAATCAAGGGGTGGAAAAGACGATCGATTCGGTAATATTTATTTTATAAGATCAAAGTAGAATTTCTACGTTACTAAATGAGTGTCCTATGAACTTGGAGAACTTGCGGAAAAGTTTGAAAACGAGTGATTTTGAATTGCTTGGTAGTTCTAGTGTTAATTTGACAGTCTCTTGCACTTCTTTCAGAATTTTCTTATTGTTATTTCGTAACTGGTCAAAAGATCTTTTACGATAAAAACAAGTACCAATAAAGTAACGGTACAGTTACTGTTAAAGAGCATACTCAAAAAAATTTGATTCTCCATTTGCACCAATTACCCTCATGCCATTTCGGCATAACAACTTTCCTATTTAACACTAGATTTAACACTAGAATTTGGCTCATTCAAAATTCGATTACTAGACATATAAGATATTGGTTGGCTAATTTTTTTTAATAACAAATTTTCCATTTAATTTGATTTGGAACTATTCTTTTTGGCAAAAAACTTCAATTTTCTCATATGAGTCAAATTGGCTCACTTCAGAAAAATAGATATATCGACATCCATAAATCTAGTGTTAATACACACTTTAAAATAATGCACCTTAGAAAATAAACAGTCATGTCGTTTCTGAATGACAGACACTTCGTATCTGCTGCAACCGCAAACGCATCTCTCCCACGGCCGCATGTACACGTATGATTTTTCGAAATTCGAGAGCTCTGCCTCGAGTACCTGGTAATCGTACCCATACCAAGTGCATTTCTCTCGTTTTGAAAGCAGTCGATGGGGGAAAAAAATTGTACCAGCGAAAGGACACGTCTTTGCGCTTCGCATGGCTTAACTGCTAAGGGTAGTTAGACGAGTCGAGGATGCATTCAGTGCCCGGAAGTGGGCGGAACTGCAGCCTGCGCTTCAGTATTGTACAGAAGGACTCGGTTTTTCCCTTCTCGTGGGCTCGGTATTATGCGCAAGAAAACGACTGAGAAGAAGTAGAAAGAAAGAAAGAGAAAGGGAGAGGTGAAGCGCCGGAGCCACCAAAAGGACATTCGATATCCGTAATACCGTAATAACAAAACGCTGCGCTTATGGGAGCACGAAGGCTTATTCTGAATCAAGGGGAGAAAAAAAAATCGAACGTTTCTGGCCGAATGGTGACGTAAGCTCACGTAAGAAGGAAATCGGATGTCCACGATTTTTTCAAATTTAAGTGGTCGACATGTTGGGGTGCATTGTCGTGGCTGGTGGAATTAGAGGATTCTTTGGGAAGGGATTAGAAGAAATAGGAGTAGCATGGTGTACTGTAGATATTGTAAATTGTAGACCAACCTAATTACCACTAGAACGACTGACGTTAAATTTATTACATTTAAATATGTTAATTAAGAACTTTGGAAGAAGAGAAATCAAGGGGTGGAAAATATGATTGATTTTGTAATCTGTGTTTTATAAGATCAACTTAGAATGTCTAGTCTAGGACTCTGCTGTAAACTTAGGGAATTTTTGGAAAAAAATGTGAGCAAGTCATTTTGCCTTGCTTGATCGTTCTAGTGTTAACCCCTTGGCCTATAACAACTTGTGATGCTCGTGGCTTTGAAAATGAAAAAGGAAATTTTGAAGTCTTTCCAAAAATTATTAAATTGACAATATAAGGTTGTTGCAATATTTCTATACTGTTAATATTACTTGCAATTATAGAAAATACCAAAAATCAGGAAGAACTTTTGATTTCAGAAATTAGTTTTAAATCATTACACTCTCAGTCAGAAAAGAAATCGTAGGTCAAAGGGTTAACTGTCCTGGTTAATTCACACGTATTTGTTTTCAATAATCGTTATTGAAGGGGTCAATGAAGGGATAAAATGGAAGAAGTGGGACGTGTTTTCTCCAATTTTATCCAAAGTGATTGTCTAATATATTTAAATAGAGTAGATTTACCGCTGATTGCTTTAGTGTTAACTATAACAGGTACAACCAAAATAGAAAAAAAATTACATTTTTAAGAAATAAAAGCAGTTTAGAACAATGTATAAATAATAATTTGCACTTCCACTCGATATATGTGAAACGAGCTATCTGGTACCCTTGCCCCCGTGTTGTTTAATTTATGTGGCCTCTGTTCCTGCAATCTCCGCACTATATTTTATCAGGGTACAACTTCTTACGGTATTCATCGAATTTCAGGAATTTCTACTGAGAAATTCCAAAGTGTTTACCGTCTCTTTCACGCATCAATTAGTAATTTGCGTTCGAATGAATCGAGAGACGAGGGGATTTCTTACGGCAAACAAAACCAGTTCTCCTTCCCACGATGAAGTAACACTCGATTGATCGCCGCGCCAGGGAGAAAAAATTGCGAACGTCTTCGATGTTATATTAACCCACCATAAAAAGCCAATTTGAAGTACAATGGACCTTTGGCTCTCTCGTACCGGAGAATCATCTGCTGTTCGATACACGCCGAGGGATTCTGTCTGCAAGGAGTACGATCGGGGCTTGATTAAAAACGAGATTGCGGCAGCACGATTTCAAGGTGGAAGATTAGGCCCGACCTCTTATTTGATTTGCAATTCGAGATTTTTATGTCGTTTTTAGGGCCCCGATTTTAATGCATGCACTTCCATGCGTAGGGGGAAGCTATTCTTCGACACTTTCGCTGTTTCTTTGGCCACCTTTTTTAACCCTAATTGCAACCATTAAAGGATGACTGTGTATATGTAATTTTGAATAATTTCAACTGTGATTACAATTATCTATAATTTCAATCTTTTTTTGCAATTTCTTTTGTAACTGTGTAAAGAGTAATTCAGAATAAAAATATTCGAATAAAAATTTGTTAGAGAACTTTGATTTATCCTATAACTTAATCCTTTACTATAACTTAATCCTATCATTAGTTATTCACTTTTTTTAAATGATATCAATAACTATAGGTACTGACGGATATTTAGGTGACATTACAAAATTATTAGTAAACTGAAAAGTGAAAGTTGAATTGTCAGAAAATAAAATTAAGTAAAAAGCTATGTCGAGTACTTTTCGACATTGGACTACAAAGGGTTGACGTAATATTATTAACTGTTAATTAATAATGGTTTATATATTATAGTAGTAATTATATATTAATAGTACCTATATAATTTTCTAATGTTGCATCCTACTAAAATAATTAATCTGTTAGGTGCCAGGAAATTGAAAAACTTCAGGCGTAAAAATTCAAAAAATGAGGAGTGTAATTCAAAATTATGCTCTGAGACTGAGATAAATTTGTTGTAATTAAAATATTGGAAGAACAAGAGCTTCGATTGTTCAATAGGGGTTTGAAAGCTACATTCAAGACCGCACAATCTGCTCTTGCAGTACATATTGTGACAGTACCATTGTCACTCTGACAAAATATGCTTCTCCAGTTTGGTCTTAATGCTCCACTAACGACCAGCCAGATAATCTCTAAAACTCATTCCGAACCCGTTCCTTTGCATCCGTATTCATGAATGGTTTCCCGCTGTGCGTCTTATTGCGAGCACCACTTGTCGAATTAGAGCGGACATTCGGAGAAAGGATTTGCTCTAATTCGCGCACAGAATCCTTCCGAGTGTGTCATTGTTCGCTAGCACGACAATGGACAGTGACAGAAAAATAGCCGACCAGCGAGATACGTCTATCGTTTTAACAACGGCCGAAAATCCTTTTGGTCGCTATCGCTTTCCATCCGGTTTTGCAGATTCGACAGAAACCTGATCGTATTCGATGATCCCGCTTCGAGAACGAACGGTACAAATGTCTGTTTGTCGAGTGAACTTTTTCATATTGGGAATTTCCAGTTTATTTTTATAGAACGAACTGTTATTTCGAAAAACTTTAAATTTTTGTCCTTTACGGGCGTGAAATCTATTGCGCTGCTATTTATTAAGTTAATAATTAACGTTGCCTCCCATGGGGGTCACCGGTGATCGGCGCAATTGAATTCAATAAAATTTCATGTAAATTTTAAATTGCAATATTTATGAATTTTCGGGCATACTGAATATTTAAATATTGCTGTTAAAAAGATAGAGTTTTTGCTTTACAAAAATGTGACTTTAATAGAAAAAGTTTTACTTCAGTAGGAATGATAAAACTAGCAACAAATAAAATAAGGACTTTGGAAAAAGAGGGGTCAAGCGGTAAAGATGATAATTCGTTAACTAAACTTTTGTATTATTATATGCACGTCAAATATTTTTCCTATTTCTCCTAACTTCTCTGTAAATTTGAAAAATTTGCATAAAGATTGTATCTTCCATAAATCTAGTGTCAAAAAATAATTAATATTCTCTAGATAAACTTGAAAGTAAAGAATGTAGCAAAGTGTCCACTACGAAAAATAATATATGATTTAATTTAATTATTAAATTCCATGAAATAAGGATTTCTATCGAAGCTACTGTTTAACGTAAAACAAGAACAAAGTAAAAAAAGAAAGAAATTAAACGCCGGGCTAATTGCAGCACCGATTTTTCGTGAAACCTGAACTTCTTTTTTCTGCGTCCTATAATATCATTACAGTGCATTAAGGTCATAATTACAGCTAATTACAAAACTAGGTATGTAATTATCCAAAAATTCTTTCACCCTTCATTCCAGCGAGTATCCATGGAACCTCTTCACCTGGCGCATTAGTTGATCATCAGCGTTGCGACGCCGCCGGCGTCGAAGATCACAGGAATCTTGATTATCCGTTGTAAGACAAACACGGAAAACCATAATTACGGCAGCACCTTCAAAGACTAATTATTCTCGGCGCACGCCTCTTTGGTGCCGCTGATCGTCACCCTCGGTGCGAGGTGCCGGTTAAAGACGATGATTAGAAGCCGCTTCTCACCAATTAGTTTATTCCCAGTTGACCGTGCTTGCTCATTAACCTCGCCAAAAAAGGGAAAAAAGGGCGCTAAAATCCTCAGGAAACTGCTGTTCATTGGTAATTAGCTGTACGCATGTCGAATGCGACTGAAGGATTTTCAGGCGAAATTTCTCCTTTCGGCGAAAGGGGTGGAGCCATGGTGGAATCCTTGGGGTTTGGTGATGATCCTCGAATGACTTTGCTCAGAAATTCTTGCGCCATATGTCTCTGCGAAATTTGGAGTGCAGTTTGCAAGATTTCCTTGGTGTTCTCTTGAAACATGCAACTGTTACAATTAATCTTCAATAATTAATATTTCAGACAGATCTTCTCATTTCACGAGGAGCTTTGGAAGAGTGGTTTACGAAGCACGTAAGGATAACCGTTACATTAGGCAGACTTTCCTGAAGAAGAACCTCGGGGCCATAGGCCACGGAGCACCCTGCGGTGTGCCGCAAATAAATTTTGCAAGCCCATAAATAATTAATAGATTCGTTACGTGGGTGCGTGTAAATCATCCACCGACACGCGATTCGCTGTTTTCGGTTCACTTTCGTTTCTGGCCTCCTGCTGAGACCGTAGGAAACAAATTTTCGGTTGTAAACGTTCACCTTTTCCCGAGAATATTAACTCCTTTAGTACAGTTCATTCATCCAATTGATTTTTATTACTTTATATTATCATATAAATCAACAAAATAATAATTTTACCAGCTTTAAAAAAAGCTACATCTACATTAAAAATATTTTTTATTAATGAAAGAAAGATATCCAGAACTGTCAAAAAGAAGAATCCAATTTTATCAAAGAATTCGTTTTATTGTCGACAACAGCGTTAATTTTCTCATTAAAGTGGCGTAGACCACACATCGAATGTAAGTCTTTTATTCCTTTTCTGTTATTCCACGATCCGCCCAAATCCTTGGAAGTCACCGCGATGATCCTGGAACTTATTGGGCATCCCCCTTGGGCGATGAGCTTCCGGTTCGCGTCGGATAATGATAGCTCTCGAATCCGAAAACCGAGAACCAAATAAAGAAAAAGGAGGCACCGTCAGACGTCTATTATGCCACTATTCCACCGCGAAAAAATCTGACCTGCGAACATGCAGTAGGTCGAGGCCGAATTATGTGGCCCTGCAGGGGGATACGCACCTGCCTCCCTCGAAGGAGACAGGATGCTCCTGGAGGGATCTATATCCTTTATTTTGTGAAAGAGAAATTCGTCTCCTCCATGAATTCCCTCGTGATGGAAGACTCGCAGTTCTTTTCTCTTGTTGACCGAGTGGTCTCGAAATTTGACGTGATCTATTTTCGAATTATTCCTTTTGTATTGCAAGTAATTATCGAGAGAATTGACTGTGAAATAACTAATGACGATGTTTTATATTGTACAGTTCTTTATACGTTTTGTAATCAGTAGGAATAAAATTTTTTTCTTTTCGTCTTATGATTCTATGGTTTCTTTTCTTCCAATTGTCGTTCTCTTAGAGATTCGTGAATGGTGAACCAAGTGGTTTGGAAATTTGGTGTGAGCTATTTTTAATTAAATCTTCGCAAGGTGAGGTATTATCGAGAGAATTGATTGCGACGAAAAAAAGTACGATGTCTTGGATGTTTTATGACGTACAGTCTTTTTATACGTTTTTTATTCAGTAAGAAGGAGATCTCTTTCTTTTTTTATAATTCTATAGTTGCTTTTTTCCAATTGCTCTTTTCTTAGAGACTTTTGCAAGCTGAACAAGTGGTTTGTGAATTTGGTACGAGCTATTTTTTAATTAAATTTCCACATCGTGAGGAATTATCGAGAGAATCGATTACGAAGAAAAAAAGTACATCTTGCTTGTTTAATATCGTATAAAATTTCTTGTATCCCCCACAATTAACAGGATGGAACGAGGATGTAACGAATTTTATTCAATTTGAGCATTTTTACATGTAACAACAGCGTTCTCTTTTTCTTTCACGAATTTCCGAAAGCTGGACCACCTTTTGTGTTTTGAGACGCGGTGGCTGTAATTACAGGAGAGGAGAATAAAGTAATTACTGTTTGAAGAAAAAGCGACCGCCTTTCGGCCAGCAACAAAAAGGAGCAATGAAATCGAATTTAAGGTCAATTCGTAGCGAACTGACGCCATGGAACGTCTCAGAATTCTTCGAGGGAGATTGCGGCACGACAAACGATTGCACGCCCAGTTGACAAAAAAACCGCCTTCATCGAGTTGCAGCAGTGGCAGTGCGTAAGATGCACTTTTCTTGCGCGTATGCCTTTTGCTCCACCTTGGCATTTCTGGTGTGACACGCCAATTGCAACTGGCAGATGTCGGACGTCCTCGTGACATTCCGTTTCGGGGTGATGATTTGACGTTAATGGTTTGTAAAAATCACTTAGCTAGGTCAACACTTTTACGAGGATACAATTACTCACTTGGGTGTATTCCGTTATTTTTAAGCGACAATTTAACCGAACTTCTTCTCGTTATGCAAATATAATTGACACTAGAACTACCGACGTTAATATACATTAAAATAATACTTTAGAAAACGAGAAACCGAAAAGTGGAGAAGATGATTAATTCAACAATTCATATTTTACAAGATGGACATACAATATCTACTCTGTAGATCTCCTATAAACTTGAAAAGATTAAAACAAAAATAAAGAATGAGTCATTTTGACCACCTTGGTAGTTCTAGTGTTAATAAATTAATAATAATAAATTCTTACATTTAAGCCTTTTAGAACCGATCGAAAAAATTGATTCAATTAATGACAAATGTACTTGCGAATAAAAAGAACCGTCATTTGGCGATAGTTTCATATAGAACATGCAATATAGATCGAAAACTGTGTATTTATAATTATATGCCATACAATTATTGATATTGTATTAAAAACTGAATATTAACTCGTCGATGCCCAGTGCTAACGACGATATATCGTCGTCCGGCACTAAAAAGGTTAATAATAATAAAATAAAAAATCCAATCAAATTCAAGAAGCCAATCAAAATGACTGACAAAACTTTAAGAATCATTCTAATTAGAACTTCCAAACAAGAAACAATTATCCCATACAAAGATACGAAGGATGAAAGTACAATTTCTAACACATAATCATCACGTTCTAACAACTCCGATTCCAACAAAATCCCTCGCAACGACAGTTGAAAAAGTGGACCAGCAGAAAATCTATGAAAAATCGATGTTGCTGCTGTAATGAGCGAACAATTAACGAATACCAAATATGCTTAGTCCTTTCGTTACATCCGTTTGATCGATCTAGAGCAGAGGAACAAGAACATGTACCAATTTCACTTTAAAACAATTCGAGTTCTTGGAAACCACGTCGAACAGGAGATCCTTTGAGTGCGATAATATCACCGGCAGTGGTCTTTCCTCTGTTTTTTTCTCATCTTTACGAAGACCATAGAAAACAGGCTTGATCTCATTAGTGGGCTACACCAGCGAGTCACTGAAAACCGGGGAAACATCAAGAAGTGGTCTTGTTCTCCGTCGCATAACAATTAAATCCTTAGCGGCGCCTTGTTCACCGGCACGTGCTTCTACGTGTTCCATTTACAAAATAATTACCGTGTACGATTCAACCTCGGATCGTTGAATGTCCAAGTGTTGTCGGATGCCAAATGGAAGGTCAGGAACGAATTAGTTCGACAAGCAACCGGCTGAACTTAGAAGCAACGTAGGCCTCTTTGAATTTTTTTTTCTCGCTATTCTCTTTCTCACTTTCATTCTGCCTTACGAGACACCAAAATTACATCATCGATGCGAGTTAAACCGTAGGAGATAATTATATACACAGGTGTGTGACTCGTGTCGGAATGAAATTACAGAAAGGGATAATTTTGGAGGTTTATATTTCACGGGTAATAATAATGCAGGCAGCGATTTGTCTGCGGTGTTTGGAAGGGAACGGATTAAATATCGACATAAAGTCTGCAATATTTTAGCATAATCGTACGTAAGCCCCGATCGAATATTCCTTTGCGTCGTGGTGGCAACCGGCGAACCGGTTTCAATGAGGCGAAGTTAATTAACTGGCCGTTAATATTACTGGCTCATTGCGGCGACGTTTACCTTAAAGTATCGGCAGAAAACGACGAGGGAAATTTCAATTTAACGAAACGTAATTGTCTACAACCTTATACGCTGGTGCGATGCATCACACGCGAGGATCATTACCGAGGCGACGTTTAATAAAGACCATCATTAATTATTGCACCAATTCGCAAACTACTCTCGTCAGGACCATTCAAATTAATCGCCCGCAACGTTACCACGTGTTCTCTCGTGATCGCGAAAGTTGAGAGTATTTTATTAACTCGATCTTCATAGTTACACGAAACTCTATAACCGTGACCCATCGACGTTCAACCGGTTGCCTGTTTCGTAATCACTAACGTAATAACAAATATACGTATTTAACGATATATAAATCTGCTCACTTACATTAGCAAGCATACAGACGATCGCAACTTATATTTAAGAATAACAGCTCTTACAAGACCTCAATATCCACTTCGTTCGAAACACCCCAAACCTTTCCAACTGCAGTCATCGCAAAATGCAATTCTTTCTTAGTCACCGTACCCCGAATGCAAACGAAAGCTAAAAACATATCGAGGCAATCAGGCTTCCAACAAAAGAATAAGACGTTCCGAAGTAAAGGGGCCTTGCTACGTTGGGAATTTATTTTGATCTATTTGCAGAAAGGGTACACGAAGACAGTGGATAAAGAAGCACGAGAAGAGAAGAGGGACTTCTCATCCCGTGCTTTAATGCGGCGTAGCACGAACGAAAGGACGATATCAGGGATGACGGGCAACCGCATTAATTCTAATTAATCGGCGTCCGTTCGCACGTTGGTCCGCGTCGATTGGGTACTCGTCGAGGTCCGAGAGGACGGCAGACGAGAATGGGAAGAAAAGGAAACGCGAGAGTACTTTCAAGCGCACGCGCTATGGATCACGACGCGCGTGCGCCCTTCTCCTTGCGCACCGGAGTACCGTCAGACTGCGCACCTGCGCGCTGTTGCGTGACTTTCCTCCCTTTCTCCCCCAATCACAGTGAGGCCGCGATTTAATGCCGGGCTTTACGATTGTCAATGCAGGCATATGCGGCCCGTCGTCGTTCCGCCGAGAGTCACGAGAGCCGCATGGTATTTATTTATAACGAATGACGCCTCATTCGCCGTTCATTACTTTTGTATTTGCACGCGTAATCGTACGTGGGAGCCATTAGCCGAGAATGTTTTTATTTATTTATTAAACTTGTTACGCGAATTCATTTTGTCCTTGTGTACTTTTTCGACTTATTCCTCGAGGCTAGGGGGAGACGATGTGGATGACCATGGGAGTCTCTTTCTCTTCATGGATATCGGATTTTTAATGAGCCCTGCCGATCGTGAAAATCGCTCGCATGCCATGCTAAGAGACAAGGGAACGAGTGGTAGTTCATTTTTTAGCATTTTAATAACTCTTACTCGAGGCAGCTTTTAATGTTGGGATTTTCGAGGAGAATGAAGGGAAAGTATGACGGTAATATTCTTTTATACGAGTTGTACCTCAAGATTTTAAGAATTGAAGGATGCAAATGCTGCGGAAAAAAATAACCGTGGATTTTTATTTTATATTCCCTCTTTTAATTATGACGATCTCTGTTTTTTGGCAATGCGATATGTTATGTAACGCGGAAAGAAACATCGTATCTTTTTTTACAACACGAACAAAGTTAACAAAAAAATACACAATATTTACTCCTAACTACTGACAGTAAATCTCAACTATGGTACACTGGCCAGGTTTTAACCCTTTGAACTCCGACGTCCACCTGGAGGAACATCATAAGTCTACCATATCACTCGGTTGCCCCCTCTAAGGGGTCCTCCGAATTTATTAGCCATTAGATTACACAGAATGAATTTATTGCACCGCAACATTGTAAGAAATGTATTTACCAGAACTTTTCAATTGAAATGGCACAAGATAGCAAATAGTAGATTGTCGCCAAGTTGCTAATAGATAAAGTCAGAGATGGCTCCGACTGCAAAGGGTTAATAATTCATAATACATCACATCCACAATAAACCAGGCATATAAAAAAAAAACATTTCTTTTCCCTCCACCTAATATATTACCAATCCACAAAACACCCACCACCCAACCAAAAAAGAAGCCTTAAAAAGCCTTATATAACGTGCACGCCAAGAACTTTAACAAACACAAATTCCACGCAGCAGATTTCAAGAATAACGTCAGAAATTCTTTCCTCGAATACTTGCACTAATTAATTTCCTCAGTGAACAAATACGTATCAACGCATACCCCCCCTCGAGCGTGATTCTCCTTTGAACAGGACTGAAGCCGAGAGAAGAGAGCAGGCAGGTGTTCCGTTCCCGAGATCGTTCTCTCGCGTTTATGCGCGCACGTGCTTTATTGCTCCGTCTCTCGGGCACATCTCAGTGACTCCGGTGCTCGTCAATCAGCAAGAGATGCTCGCTCGAGTCCTTTTTCTCATTCCCTCTCTCATTCTCTTCGCCACTGTCCCTCCTCTTCGTCTCTGTCTTCCCTCTTTGCTGCTGGTTCTCTCTGTTTCTTTCATCATCCGCGTCTCTACTTTTTCTTCTCCCCTCCGCGATCTTTTCGTGCGCGTAAGGGGTCACGGCCCATGAGCAGGTGCCCAAAACCGCGGACCCATGGAACACGTGAATGTCCGGATACACGCGGGCTGACACGCATTCAGTCATGCGCGCATGAGCCGTTACGTAAATCTCTGGTCTACCCCTGTTTCATCGTTCCTCCTTGGAGGACTTTTGTGGAATGAATTGCAATCGTGTTTTGGACGGACAATTGAGAATTACGAACGGTCACGTATTGGTGATTTTCGTCCGTTGGGAACTTAGAGGGAGGAGAGTTGGGGGTTGTTTTTGTTGAGGGTATTGTTCATTTTGTAATGTACCGACTCTCTGATCTATCACTAGTATATGATTATCTAATCCAAATTTAACTCAGACTTTGGCGAATATTTTGTAAATATAAAAATCTAAAAATTCTTACTTTTCTATTTTGGACTTTCAATTTCGTAACATCGTCATCCTACTCCCACACTTTTTCGGAAAGTCTTTAAACATCGTATGTCTCTTTCCACCAAGGCTCATAAGTAATCATGCTCTTAATAAGTTCAAAACCAAGTCTCAGAACTAATCGCTTAATTACTAATCTCTCATGAGTTATTGCTAGTTCAACTGAGAGTCGTCTTCAAGTTCAATTCTTCGATTCTAATTCAAACTCTCACAATTTCTCATCAGATAGGTCATTTTGAAGTCACACTCAATTGCTATTGGAAAGAGCCAAAATCTTTAATATACAAGTCTCGAAAGTATAAGTTTTCTTTCTTGACGAATTCTAGAAGCGCGAATAACTCTATTCGCCGTTAAAAGTTTATTTATAATATCTTGCATTTCTTTCAAAAGATTTTTGATCTTATGGTATACTATGGAGAGAAAAGAGTATATAAAATTTCGGTACGGTTAGCTTTAAGGACTGAAGTTATTCATTAAGTTTTGTCGACTGGTGCAAATGTAAAAAGAAGTTATCCTTCAGAAATTTTGCTGCTATAATTTGGTGATAACTTCGATTCCGCGCTAGATTGATCGCCAGTTTTAATGACTGATGATAATCATCTTCAGAATGGAATACTTGAAAATGATAAGAACCTCGACGATCGACTTTATTTAGGATTCTATCGTTGAAATAATCGAAAGATTCGATTAACGTTAAAAGAGACAAATTTTATAATGCGTTTCACGAAAGAGTAAAGAAAGATTTCATCCTAACTTTCGAGAGGATTAATTGCGATACATGACAGGACTCGCCGTGAGAAACACGAGACACGTACCTACTGCAGCCTCTTAGAAAATGATCAATCGTTTCGATCATGGCCATAGCTGAGGCGTGAGTTCGGACGATCCATAGGAGGGCGAAGGGAGATACTTACACAGAAGTATCTCCGTAACTTTAATCATGATTGATGACACCGAGAAACGACAGCGAGAGAACCTAAATGTGTCCAGTTGGCCAGAAACTCCAACCATGATTGCATGGTCGATCGTAACCGAAATATGATAATTAAGTTATTCAACTAGAAACTTCGCGCTTATAATTATTACCTTCTATCACCCATCGTTACATTCACCGTTCCAATTCTCATAATCGACCGATTCCACCGATAACTCAATCCTTCCCTTCATTGAGAAACTTCATCGTGGGACCATCGAATGATCGATTACACTTCATACCCATTAAAGGAGCGTACAGGAGAGACGCGGTTGTCCTAGGACTGAATATCGAGTCAGTACATCCTAAAGACGTATGATCTTACTCTCTTGAATGAACATCGAGAATGCTTTAACTGACGTCGGACATAAACTCCGGCCGGTCTTTGTCGCGGACCACGCAGACACGTCCATCATGCTTCAGAGGTAGGACAAAAAGCGCGATCTCGTCCGTTCTCGTGTGGGCTCCAACGTCTACCAGGAGGCCGGTGTTGCGTTTCAGCTCGTCAAGATGCATAGCGCATTCACCATTAATCAACGAAGGGGAGTAAATGATTACGCCGATGGCACTCGCCGAAGGTATACGCGACTAGAGAGCAACGTGATTGGACGACTGCCGACTGATGACGGATGAGGGTTTACGGCGATACTTCTCAGCATTTTAGCTCTCCGTATCTACGCGGACTTGGTGCAAGTATGTATATACGACAATGATGATACTGGCCTCGATAGGTCCGTATGGTACGTGCTGGCCGAGTTATGTGGTACGTTGTTAAGGCAACCCTCGTACTCATTATGTCCTACTTCGATAATGAGTAGAATCATTCGCTATCAAGGATGAACGTACGAATGGTCGTGATCGATGATCAGATAATGATCGGTGGGTATTGCTAGGGTGGAGGAAGGAAGGAGTGAGGATCAAGGTGACCGTGGTTAGGGATGGTGATAAGAAGGTTTAACTTGTTGAATGTCAGCGGTATTTCCCTTCACTGCAAATCCAAGTGTGTTATTTTAAAACACATAAACGTATTATTTCCGTGTAGTCACTTTTTAGACGTTTCCCGGTGTGTTATTATTTAACACAGTACATGTGTGTTATATTTATATTTTAAAATACCACACCAACATGCTTCAAAATAACACACATGTACTGTGTTAAATAATAACAAACCAGGAAACGTCTAAAAAGTAACTACAAGAAAATAATACGTTTATGTGTTTTAAAATAACACACTTGGTTTTGCATTGTTGTTCCGTCATTTCTACTGAAGTGAAACTTTTTCCATTAACACGTTAACGGACAGTAAAAATTTCAGTGAGCTGCAAAAATGTTCATATTAATGAATCAGTTGGACATTATTTTGAAATGTATATTAATTACAAAAACTTAAAATAGTATAAAATTAAATGAATAAAAATTGGCCTTAAAATTTGAGTGCTATAGCATTCATGTTATTTTGTGTCACTATGAAAATGATTGCTATAGCATTCACGTCCGCGAAAGTGTTAAAATCACAAAGTTATAGAGCAGAAATTTTAAAGACACTGATACATCGATATTCAGCAGATCTTTATCTCTTTAACGCCAATATTGAAATATTCAGTATATTTAAAATTGCATAAATATTGCAATTTCAAAGTTACATGGAATTATATTGAATTCAGTAGTGTCGGTCACCGGTGACCCCCATGGAAGTCAACGTGTTAAATTGTTGAATATCATCGATATTTCCCTTGTTTCGTCATTTCTACTGAAGTGAAACTTTTTCTATTAGAATCACAAATTTATAATGCAGAAATTTTGAAGACATAATAACTATGCTAAAAAATTCATAAATATTGCAATTTAGGCGTAACTTGTAATTTCATTGAAATCAATAGCACCGGTCGTAGGTGAGCTCTATGGGAGTCAACGTGTTAACAGTACTTTTGGCCAAAGAAAAGAATTCAATTGTTATGGGGTAAGGGAAGATTGTCGCTTACACCATCTATTCCTATCATATCGGTCCTGGAAATCCGAGCTCAATGAATGACAATCCAAAACTAAACACTTATTTCGTTATTGAACTCATTTAGAAAAACTCTCTTAGAATCGAAAGTATTTGAGAACAATGATCGTACGAAAGATTCTCGAATCAGAGCAAACCACTTATGAAAAGACTTCTTTCCCTGGGCCAATGATAATTGTGTTATCCTCGGTCAAATGACTAGTTCACCAAAAAGAAAAAGTTCTTTTTTGTATTATTAACACTTTGCGGAAGGAGGCATTTTTGAATACTGAGAGGTGATGATTTATTTGGTGATTTAAAACCACCTTTATTAAAAAGTGACACTATTAAAGTGTATACATTATAAATTACTATTTTTTTAATTATATTTCAATGATTTTATTTCAACTTTTCAAATCTATCCGTGTATTTATCCATGTGGCAATAAATTATAATGAAATTTTTCCTCAAACTACGTATATGCATCGATGATTCTCAAAGGGTTAAACAGTTAACTGCGGAATTTAGTTCTATGAATCGCTCGTGAGGTACGGAATTAAAATTGAACAATGACGTGCATATTCCTCGAACACAGGGCAAATGTTTTTGTTATAAATTCTGCGAAAAGAGGAAAGCAATATGTGGAAAAATTACATTTTTGGTCTGTAAGAAATTGACAATTCAGTATTAAAAAGGCTACGGCAATAGAACTTTTGACTGACGTATACACACGTCGAACGTAGTTAACTAGTTAACTAACGGCTGTTTCCCACTATCTTTGCAGTATTAAATTGTCAATCTTCTGGATATCTCTCGTTAGAGAGATCTGGAAAATGTTATCATTATTTTATAACCAGTGGAACGACCGACTCTGATAAATGTAAAGTACCATTAGCGTTAGAGTTAAGATCCGTATCGTCTGTAGATTCCAATAATAAATTAGAAGTTTAAATATTATGTTAAATAATCAGAGCAGTAGGATCTGCATGTTAACATGGATTTAGAAGTTTATGAAAGTATACCTCGTATCGTGAAGATATAAAATACGTAAACTCGTTATTTGCGCCATCGTCACGTGGCAAGATGCAGGAAGAAGAATAATTTGCCGTCGTTTTGTGAGCCGATGTAACGTAAGTTATAATTTTATGCGTTTCCCGCAAACTCGTTTACGCCGGTTACAACGCGTGACGTTGCGGTGTGACTCGGTTTATGCATTGCACACCTCGTGCATGTAATTCGCACACGTGCAATAACATCGGTGGGTTTATAGAGATGACCTTTGACCCGGTTCGTATTCGAGATAGAGGTGGTCGATGCATCGAAGGGAATCGATGATACTACTCCGATTATCCAGTCATTTTCCCATGCCCTTCTCGGCTAATTTCACTGGCTAGGGCCTTCGGATATTACATGACGTTTCCTATGGTGGTCGAAGCTCTTCTGAGCCATTACAATCGGATTCGGAGCTCAGCGTTGAAAGAACAGAGGAACTGAAAGGTTCCTTGACCATAAAAAAAAGGGCTATCTCTAGTACTCTTCCTCCCTTTCTATTATCTACTTTTTTTCGTTTGTTCGAATATGGTGAACAGTGACGGAACTAGAGGGAAGTTTGAAAGGAGCATGCGATGAAAATGGCTCAGAAGAGACAACAGCGTAGCAACTGTTCTCTGAATTTCTAGATATACTGTAATTATTAATAATTTGGTTTACAATGACGTGCTACACACGTGACGCGCCTAACGGAATATGAAATTTTCAAATTTTGCAATAAGTCTTAAACTGAAAATATCAGTCGGTTATAAGATGATCAAAGTATTTGTATAATATTAACACATTATATGCGGGTGTTTTGTAACGCTTCATTAAGACTCAAGAGGAAAACTTGTTGAAAAATTTGTACCAATTTGATTTTTACAAAAAATGTATATAAGCTGGAAACTGCTTTCTCTCTAAATTTGAAAATGTACTTAACTTTTCAAGTCTAAGTAATTACTGCTACGAATCGCTTTTTTAAACTATGCACAGTCCAAAAAACGTATTTTTACGTGGCCCGTATAAAATGTGTTAATATTAGATTTACGGCGGCTAAATCTGACATATTTAAATATATTAAATAAGTACTTTAAAAAAGGATGGATTAAGCGGTAGAAAATGCGATCAGTACAGTAATTTCTATACTATGAGATATGTGTAAAATATCTACCGTGCTTCTTTTTTTATAAAATTGAAAAATATTTTTAAAAAAGTTAGAACCCGTCAATTTGACGGCTGCCATAAATTTAGTGTTAATATTGTAGTCAATTATATAAGAAGTTAAAATTTAAAGAGAAACTTTTATTTCCAGGATTAATTTTGATTTATTACACACGATATGAAAATAGAAATTGTAAGGAAGGAGTTAAAAACATGCAACTTTGCTTGGTATTAAACAATACAATTTTTAGAAAATTTCTACTATTAGCTATAATAAGAAACTGTCTCAGCTAACAATGTTCATATGACTTCAACAATTGAAACCAAAATTTAATCAGATCAAAGTATACACATATCCATTAAAATTAGCAAGCAGCTATTGCAAGAATAATCACTCCTTACCAAAATAATTAAAAAGTATCTCTTTAAGACCAAACAATCCCACTAAACGAAGTTCCACCTAACTCCTACCAGGTCAAAAAAACAATTCCTTCCTCACAGAATCCAAAAAAACCTAAACTACTTTCCACGCCAATGCCTCAAAATCCCCTTTTCCCATCGTGCTCATTCAACTCCAAATAATCCTTCAAAATGAAATTCAAATTAAATTAGAATAGATTAAAAAAAAAAAAAAACACTTAATTTGAACCTCGAAGAGTGAAAAGCCAAAGAAATCCAAAGTTCATTCTACGCCAATGACGAAGAAGCCCCGTCTCCCGGCATGCACATTAAGAGGTCACGCTCCGGCAGGTGGCATACTCGTGATTCACTCGGTCGCTCGCTCCAAGCTAGGTGTACCACCCCTATTCACTCACACCAGCGAGTTAATTGTCGCAGGGACGTTGATTTAAGGCCTCACTCGGACGATCCCCCTCGCTGAGATAATGAGAGGAGCTGTGGAGCGACCGGAGGACTCCTCGCGTGGCTTATATTACGCGCCTAAGACTCACCCAGCCGCGACCGATCTCTTCCACAAAGGGAGAGCGAATCCAACTTGACGTGGTTGTCCACTTGTTTTTCTTATTTTTACCCTTTATGCAGATTGCACGACACTCCGAGCGAATATCATCATTTCTGCGCCGGACGGTCGTTTGCGCGCGGTACTTCCCGCCTGCGTGGGACTGGACGTCATTGTGGAAATTTAATTAATCGACACACCTTTTTGATTTTGTCATTCTGCAGATTTATTCCGACTGGCGTCATTGTTGAGCTCATTTTATTGTGCTTTGTCAGAGATTATTGATAGTCGTGTGCATGTGAAATTTGAATGTGGCTGTAAGTACTTAATTTTTGTGTTTATGAATTAAAAGATTTTGGTAACTTTATTATACGTCACTTGAGTAAACTTTGAAGTTTCTATTGAAGAAAGCTTTTTTTATTAAAATTCTATCTTTAGAGAGTAAAAATGTTAAAGGTCGAAGTAGCTATGTATCGCGCAATACTTTGCTTTTTTAATAGGGACATTTGAATATTGGATGTACTAACGAGTATTGTCGTCTGAAAGTCGTGGTAGCATGTTGAATGACACTGATATTTCACTCATTTTATCAATTTTGGTAAAATGATACGTTTCTTAAAAATCCCATCTTTGTAAAGCAGAAACTTTAAAGAGATAGATAAATATATCTTCAGCAGGATTTTATCATTTGGAAGCCACTATTTAAAAATTCAATATAATAGAAAAATGGTAAGTAATAGAATTGGAAAGTCTTATAAAATTTCATGGAATTCAATAGCGCCGATCATCGGTGACCTCCATGACATTCAACGTTTAATCGAACCTTCTAAATCCCTTTCATCGCGATCTATCAAAAATTTTTTCCTACAAAAATTCTATTTCCCACGGTCTGCCAAAGCTACCAATTAACCCTTTTAGTGCCGAGCGAAAAAATTGATGGAATTAATAACAAATGTAATTGTGAATAAAAAGAAATTTCGTTTGGCGATAGTTGAGATAGAACACGCAATATAGAGCATAAACTGTGTGTTTACAATTATCTATCATATAATTACTAATATTGTATTGGAAAGTGAATATTAACTCTTCGATATTCAGTGTTAACACTATTGCTAACGACGATATATCGTCGTCAGGCACTAAAAGGGTTAATATTTAACATTTGCATTATAATCTGCAAAACTAAAGTTTTTCAAGTTAGACAGAAAGCTTTACAGATATCGAAGATCACGTTGTAAAGTCATCGAAATCAGAAATGAAGAGGAAGACGAAGCGTCGAAGGAGACCCGGCAGCATCCGTCTGGGTCTTCCCGACAAGAAGATGACACCACCGTTCGCGGCCTCGGGGTCTTACCGGGAGCTCATAAATCTTCTTAAATATCTTCTCTATCTGTTCATCATCCGTGCGCGAGTACGGTCTCAAGTTAAAAACATGCATCGGAACAGCTGCCGCTTAACAGTAGTTGTAATGGGCATGCAGAGTGCGCGGGAGTGCAATCAGACTTCATCTCGTTGCAGGGTTCTGACCGAGCATATACATCACCGTTGCCGTTCCAACGTGAGGCCGTCATGAGCGGTACCCTCATTGTTCTTTGCCTCGTAGCCTGCAGCTCCGCTCGTTTTCGCTCCATTTCTTTCGCTTTCTCAGCGATATCCATTTTCTGATGTTTAAAAAACACCCAAAGAGTGTCTTTTATCTTTTGCGAAATTTCTTTGCGAAGAGAACACCAGAGAAGTTTACATTTGTTTCCCTTTAAGTTCAATTAATTTTGATTCTTTTGTGTGGAGTAGTGAGATTTCGATGATGTTTGAGTTCTTAGTTGTGTTGTTATGAGGATGGGTTATGGAAATGTTTTGTATGTTATGGTGGTATGGATTTGGTCCTGCTATTTGGGAGGTCGAGACTTTATCCTTGTCGACGTTGGCTTGCAAGGATACTTCGTAATGAATCTTACGCAATGGTGATTTTCGATGATAAATGTTGGAAAAAGGGAGGAACTGAGACGAACAGCTGGATCGATTAATATCGAGAATGAATGGTCACGAGGGGTAGAAATAATGACAACTAAGAAACGCTTGATTCCGATCGAATTCATTAACAAGCGCCCATTTGGTCCGGGTATTTCTCTTGAAATTATCATAACGCAACGTGATTAAGCCTTATCGCACACGATGGGTCATCGATCAATTATAATGTGCGTGTGCCTGCATAATTTATAATCGCAATATAAGAACACCTACTTTTCCTTACGTTTGTATTTGTAAACAGGATTGTAAACAGCATATAAATCAATATTTGCGCGAAATACTTCAAGCATGGAATGTTATAATTCAAAAATTATAGTTGTCTACATCTAAATCATCATGGTAAACTATGAATAAATTTTTAACTCATTAAATTCACTATCGCAAACCGTTCACCTTAATATTAGCCGCCAAATTAGTGAAATCACTTGGTTTGAGGTACGTGATAAGGGAAAACTGTCCTTGAAACCTAAGCTCGACGAATAACAATCAAAAAGTAAACACTGATTTCATCGTACAACGCTTTTTCGAAAATACATGAGTGCAGAGGACATCAGAGCAAATCAGTTGTGAAGTGACTTTATTTGGTCGGCTAATAATAACTGCTTTCCATATTATTAAAAATGAGATCTAACCGAGTTAATCTAGATTAATATCCTAAAAATAAGTCTAGCAAGTTCAGTAAGCCCCTGAGTAACTTCCCTCTGCACCCACTGTGGGTTTCCTATCGATATGGCTCGGGTAACCCCGGGTTCGCCAAACCCGTACCTGACCAGCTCGCTGGTCAGGCCCCTGAGGTCAAAAAAATGAAGTCACTTCGCTTGGGGTACTGAGTATGGGGAGATTCTCCACCCCACCCCCTATTTCCATCACATCTGTCCCTCAATGACAATCGAAAACTAAAAATTTATTCCGTCCTTAACCCTTTGCGGTCCACATTATTCCATTAATTTCGATAATGAGCTAAATAGAATTAATTTTACAATATTTTCTATCATTGATTATCCATTTTTTAAATGATATCAATAACTATAGGTATTGATGGACGTTTAGGTGATATTGCAAAACCATTGGGAAATTGGAAAGTCGATATTAAATTGTCAGGAAATAAAATCAAGTGAAAATCTATGTCGAGACAGGACCGCAAAGGGTTAAGTCCTTTTTCAGACAGTTACGCATTAGAATCGAAAATACACAATGGATGTCTGCATCGGTTAGTCGAATCGGAGCAAACTACTTATCAAGCGTCTTCTTTTTCTGCTGCAATTATAAAAACCTCACCATCGTTATTTTAAAAGAGCGTATAACAGGCAGCAAGATATAAAGCATTAAACTCAATTAGTAGCGTGAATGTAAAACGAACTCGTGCCAGGAGAAAGCAAAGCGGACGTGTAAGCAATATCCCGAAGGAAGCGGTCTCGATCTTACGAGTCCTTCCACTTCTTCGCTGCCAGAATGGACGCTGATCGATCGTAATCGAGAAGGAAGGCGCGCCAAGCCGGCGTGGCAAAGGTTAAGGAATCCTCCTTGCGCGGCATTCTCTACACGCTCCTCGTAAAATTCCTCCCTTCTTTCTCTTCTTACTCTTCCGCCGAAGAGAACCTCCAAGGCTACGCCTCTACCTTCGCTGTAGGTGAACCGAAGGTGAGCACCGGCTTCGATCGATCGCACGACGAGACACGGTTGCAATTGCTTCGCTCACGGATCTCTTCTTTTTCCTCCTTGTTCTGTTTTACTTGCCTCTTCTCTTCCTCCCGCGGTTACTGCCGTGCGCATTCTGCTCCTCTTGCAGAGAATCGCCGCTCGATCGTGCAACGGCACGAGCACCGACTCCGTTGCAGCTGCATCCGATCTTGCTTTTTCTCTTGAAAATGGTTATGGCCTCTGAGCCTTCGACGGCGTGCTCGATTTTTTCTGATACCTTTTCGGTCCTTCTTATCTCCGATGTTTCGGAACACTGCTGACGCTTTCGAGAAGCTGCTCACGTTTCTTGGATCGAGGTTGGCTTGGCTTTCCTCATTCTGTTTTAGGGATATTTATTGTTCCTTTGGTATCGATCGCGAATTTTGGTGGAATCTGTGTGTTTAGGATACGTGATGCAATTTTGATCGTAGGTGGGGGTGGGAAATTTGTTTAGATGGGGACGAAGAAAGTTTCACTATTGGTTTTCTTGAAGAACTTGATAACAGATACTGTTGCATTGGTATACATTTTATAGCTGTTTGTGAATTTGTAATTAACCCCTTACCTTACAATAACGTGTGGCACACGTGATGTGGTAAATGGAATAGAAAATTTTTAATTTTCCAAAACTGTTGAAATTAATCCTATGTTATTAGTATTGCCGTAACTTAGACCGGCATATCAGAAATTATTCCAACAAATAATTCTGAGTTAACTTAATTTTATTTTAGAAAAGAGGTCCACTTGGTACTTCTATGAAATACTGGATGTATAACGTGCTTCGATAAGAGATCATCGATTATAAAAACTTTTTAACACTAGATTTACGGATGTTGATATACCTATTTTTCTGAAGTGAGCCAATTTGAACCATACAAGAAAATTTGAATTTTCTACAAAAAAAATAGTTCCAAATCAATTGAAATGAAAGATTTATTATTATAATATCAACTAACCAATATATTAGGGGAGGGTGGGGCAAAGTGGGCCCCTGGGGGCAAAGTGGGCTCCTTAAAATTTTGGAGCCCAAAAAAATAAAGATATGACTATTTTTTGCTGAAGGGGCCCACTTTGCCCCACCCTCCCCTATATATGTAATAATCAAATTTTGTATGGGTCAAATTGACTCTGTAAATCTAGTGTTAATACTGACTGTTTACATATTCTCTCTTAAGTCGTCCAAAATACTGCTTAAAACGAAAATCCAAAATTTACGATTCCAAATCTTCATCCTCTTCGCTATCACTTCAATTTACTTCTGTAAATCAGATTCCATAATTCTCAAAGATCGTTGATCAGTCCAAATAGAAATTGACACCCCAATAAGAAATAAATTCCAAGAAGAAATAGACGTATTTCAGATTGTAGAGAAAAGGTCGAAGAAATATCCATCCGCAAATCACCGAAGCTCCCATTGTCAGCGATAGATTTAAGGATGAACTTTCTCAACGAGACAACGGCAGACATTCCGATCGGTTTGCTCACGGAGCTCTCGTTCCATCGGCTTCTTCCACCTTCGATTGCCTTTTCTTCCCTTCGTGCTTTCCATTCTCCAGCCACTCGTTCTCGGAACAATCACGGCGGGGCGTGTGCATACGAAGTGCATACGATTGCACTTCGTCGTGGCACGAGCACCGTGTCAGAGACCGCAGCTGTACCCAGTCGCTTTCTTCGCTCCTGAAAGTATGTACAGCCTCTTCCTTTTCTTACGGCTACCGGCGTCCGTATGCTTAAGCTTTTGAGCGCCTTTCTCTTCAGTGACGTCATTGTGCATTGATAATCCCTTTGATATCACGCGATCGCTGATGTTATCTTCCGCATTGCGCTCAAAATATTTCGCGAAGAATTAAAGGAATGTGAAGTTTTGTGAAATGGCGCTTGATGTTTGTCTTTAACGCTAAAACTACCGGCCTCAAATCTATCATATTTTAATAAATTAAATAAGCACTTCGAAAAAGGGGGAATCAAGGGGCAAATTTGATCGATTGGGTGATTTATGTTTATTGATATAGACGTAGAATATTTATTCTATGACTCTTATGTAAACTTGGAGAATTTTTTGAAAAAATTGTGTACCGGTCATTTTGACCGGTTTGGTAGTTTTAGTGTTAAAGATTAATACGTTAACTGGTGTTATGAAAAAAGCTCTTACAATAGAATATTTTTCACTTTTGCAAATGAGGAATGTAGGTAGAAAGATGGAGTTGTGTCTATTTTATTGATTACGCATTTCTTTTGAGGTATTATTACATCGGGTTCATATGTGAGAAAGTGGTCCACTTTGTTAATTTTATTGTTGGGTTATACTAAATGAAATTGAATTTAATATATCGATATTTAACACGTTGAATTTCTGCTGTATTTTGCAAGTTTTATTGTTGCTATTGAAGTAAAAGTTTCTCTATTAAAATCGTATCTTTAGAGAGCAAAAATGTTAAAGGTAAAAATAATTATATATTAAACTGTACCGTAATTTTTTAATAGAAATATTTGGATTGTTGTTTGATTCGTGAGAAATTTCCAGTATGATGAAACTGTTCGGGTCATATGTGGTAGGAGGTAGCCAATGTGTTAAATTTTGTTTGAAAAGTTCTTGTATATGTTTAATAATTTCGGAGAGATAAAGATATTCATGCTTTTGTTTTGAGATATATTTTCAACTATTAAATTCTATTAATATTTTCTAAATTTTATTAATATTATAACTATTAATATTTTCACTGTTAAATTAAATTAAATTTTATGTAACTTTTAAGTTACAATATTTATGAATTTTTAGATACACTGAATATTTAAATGTTGGCATTAAAAGTCTATTTACCTGTATCTGTAAAGTTTCTATTTTATAAACATGTAAATTTACTAGAAACAATGTCTCTTCAGTAAAAATTATGAAGCCATCGAAATACCGGTGGTCTTCAACGAGTTAATGACACAACAGCGAGCTAAAAATTCAACTTTTTACAATTTTTGCAAAGTACTTTCACCAGAAAATAAATTTCACATTTTAATTCTTCTATCATCTTTATATTTATCGCCACAATTATTTTATCTTGCAGTAGATAATGTATTCTTTAGTGTTAGCAGAAAATTTATTCACTCTTCAAACTCTCAGAGGTATCTACAGAATACCTGCAATAACTCCACGGTATAAGTTTCACTGGCAATGAAAGAAACAAAATTTGCATAGGCTACAACATAATTTTGAAATCCTTGAAAAGGATCAAGTCTCAATACCTATTTTCTACCGCGGTTTATCATTTTTTCTCTTGTCCACCGTTAATGCAGGAGTAATCAGATTCTGATAAATTGTATTTCACGATAGTAAATAGAAATCTAAGTAATTTAACGCTACATCTTGACGGCAATTACTACATTGTGCCTATACGATGAATACCAGGATACACGCTTGGCCATAATAAATCCGCGTAAATTGCACCGCGGCATCGGCACGCCGTGCCGCGGTAATAATTGCCAGCCTACGAATGCAAGTAATAGTCGCAGACAATAAATTTCATGCGCAAGAATACACGGTTATTATATCTGTCCAAGTTGTGGGCGTATGTAAACGATCGTTTACAGAGATTAATTGCATGCACTGTTGCACCAGCAGGCGAAACGAAATCACCGACAGAGGCCTCGCTTGATTTGCGTATTGACAAATTAGAATGTTAATATCCGTTGCTAGAGAAGAATTTTATAGAAATCAATTTTCTACTTAAACGCTAATGTATTGTAATATACCAGAGCCGTTAAATAATTCGATTGTTATGTAATGATATGACAGATTGAATAATATCGATGGGGAATAATCTTTCAATCTTTTGGTAGTTTCTAATGGATTCTAAATCTTAGGAGGTGAAATTTTATAAGTTGTTTCATTTTTTTAGAAGATGGTGGAAAATTAATGTACTTGAGGGAGAAATTTCTCGAGAACGCTTTCTTTATATTTTAGAAAATTTGAAGGGAATTTTGGACGTTAAGTAATTCGACTGGAATTTATCGATATGTAATGATACGATAAATTGAATAATATCGATGGAAAATAATCTTTCAATTTTTTGGTATTTTCTGGTCGGTTTTAAATCTTAGGGCAGGGGTGGCCAACCCAAATGATCTTGCGGGCCGCTTTGAAAATGCATCATAACTCCGCGGGCCGCATATAAAATTATATGTCCCCATATTAAATTTAGACGCACTATAGGCATTTTTTTGGAGTGAAAAATTGAAATATAATGAGCTACTATTATTATGTTTACTATTGTTCTTATATGTAAACATAGATAATGTAATAATAGTGATACTGATGATAATCTCGCAGGGCGGAAAAATATTCAAGGTCGGCCGCGGGTTGGCCATCCCTGGCTTAGGGGGTGAGATTTGTTAAGCTGTTTTATTCCTTTAGAAGAATATAGAAAGTTAATGTTCTTGAGGGAGCAATTTCTTCAGGATGTTCTCTTCATCTTTTAAAAAGTTTGACGAAATTTTGGACATTAAGTAATAATATTAATATAAGTAATAATACTAATATAGACAATAAGTTCGATTGGAATTTATCGATATGTAATAATATAATAAATCGAACAACATCGATGGAAAATAATTTTTCTATCTTTTGGTACTTTCTGGTGGATACTAAATTTTAGGGGTGAAATTTGATAAGCTGTATAATTTTTTTAAAAGATTGTATAAAATTGATGTTCTCGAGGGAGAAATTTCTCGAGGATGTTCCCTCTATCTTTTAGAAAGTTTGAAGGAAATTTTAGACGTTGAAAGTCAAATCTGCTACAAGCGTTCTTTTAATTTTTAAGAAACCCTTGCGAAATTCAAACTCTCGAAGGGTGACTTTTCCGTGAGACCACCATCGTTGTCCCAAATCTCACAGCTGTCAAAGTATTGTTGTCACCCACTTGCCACGATCTCTCATTTCATATCGTTCCTCTTTCCCATTCTTTTCGAGGGTGCATCTCTCCACCATAAAATGGCTAATGCGTCGGGGATGGTGTCGCCTATCAAGAACTCCCATCTAACCTCGACTAACACCTTGGGTGGCGCTTCGTTTAGTGAAGATATCAACGGCAGATCTAGGAACCACGCGAGACCAAGTGTTTTGTCTTCTGTCACGAGAAACTCCACTCACGAGCCTGTAATTTATATTGCGACCTCTTGGAGAATATCACGATGGCGGAGAGAAGGGAGAAGGATATTCGAGCCTGCTGAAATTCATCAGGATTTGTCCAACATGCTCTAAACTCCAATCACTCTTCTGCATTGTCCTGTCGTGTAGGCGAAAGTCAGGAATGATGTTAACTTAGCTCTTTGCATTTTTCTCTACGGAAAAAAATAAATTAAGGGAATACTGTTGCAAAAATTCTAAATATAATGTATCTACAAGTTACTTTTGTTTTTATGTTACCTCTAGTGCCTAGAACCCATCAACGAAGGATGTAACACTTTGACCTATGATTTGTTTCGTGACTGCCTCCGCTATAACTCAGAATTACATTGCTAAAAGAAAAATTGATCAGTGATTTTTGATGGGCCCTATAATTTAACGTAATATTAATATTATAGTAATAATATTATTGCGTCGCGTGTCATTAACACTTCACCAACCGGTAGCCTACTTATAGGCTTTTCAAATCGAACGCTTTTGGATTATTCTCTTATTACTTGATAAACATTGTAAACAACAACACACGCAAGGCGCTCAAAGACACCAACCAATCGTGTGTCCAAAACGAAATTCATTCGATCAAATCGAACTTTCGCATATTACTTTCACGGTCTCGGCGTGTAGGGGTAGGTTCCGAAAGGGTGGGCGCAGCCGCTCGGGAATACAATGGAACACACATTTGATTCAAAACTCAGATCTTATGTTTTCCAAATATATTACAATGATACTGATGATATAATTAAATATAAAACAATGAGAAAATCATATGACTGCAATGTGCTCGGACGTGGTCACATGAATATTGTTCGATCCACCATCGACAATAAACACGCCACTAACTAATCGAGTACAAGTAACTGGATTTTCCAGTATTCAAATCTATTGACAGGATCACTCCTGCTAAGTGGAAGGATCAGAATCGATGCTTAGCCTCGATTAGTCTCGAAGCCGCTTACGTGTAGCCCAATAATCAAAAATATATTAATAATCAACGTACGTGTCGAGCGATTGCCGCACGTCCGTTCTCTATGAGCGCCCGTGGCCAAATGACTCTCCTTCGGAGCCGCCGCGCCAATGTTTACAATGGTCCACCTTGCTATTCGCTGTTTACGGTCGACGGCTCGCGTTGACAACAGAATGAACAAGTAGACAAATGAAATCTTTGCACGAATTACTTCTAATGTAACAAACTAAATATCGTGACTTATAAACTATTAAATTATATGTTTAACCCTTTTAGTGCCGAAAAACGATATATCGTCGTTAGCAATAGTTCTGTCATCGAGCATAATGGGATTGTTATTTATTTTTCTGGTATATTATTAGTAATTTTATGACATATAATTGCAAACACACAATTTATGCTTTATATTACGCATTCTATAGAAAACTATGGCCAAATGGCAGTTCGTTTTATTCACAACTACATTTTTCATTAATTCAATCAAATTTTGTGGTCGGCGCTAAAAGGGTTAAAGTTACAACTGAATAGTACTCTCTTATAATGGTATATGTTTAATGAACTTAATATATACATATGTGCATTGGTAACAGACATAGTAATTAGTAAATTGTTATTTATCATTACGGTTTACTGTATTAAGGATTTAATAACGAGAATTTGCAAATTTCGGGGAAATATCTGCGGCCAAGTGACCGCTCAGAAGTGAATAGAATGTTAACACTAGAACTACCAAACCGATCAAAATGACCGATACACAATTTTTTCAATAAATTCTCCAAATTTACATAAGACTCATAGAATAGATATTCTACGTCTATATCAAAAAACATAAATCACCCAATCGATCAAATTGTCCACCGCTTGATTCCCCCCTTTCCGAAAAACTTATTTAATTTATTAAAATATGACAGATTTGAGGCCGGTAGATCTAGTGCTAAAAAATACCAGTTAGTAAAGTGTTAATATTTTCAATTTAATAGGTTTAGAAACACTTGAAAATTTCCTATCCCATTTACCTCGCCACGAGCGTCACTCATTATTTTAGGGCAAGAGGTTGATATTATCTAATGTGCTTCCATAGCCACAATCTCTCTTTAAACTTATCCACAAAAAAGTATCTTCTCCCTATCTAAATTACTTCATCAAGTGGCAATAATCCCAACAACCCCCAAAAATATCGCGCCCTACGGACGAAACTCAGATTTCCAAAGACATCACCATGAACCTAGATTTTTAGCTGTTCTAAAAAACTCATAAATCACCGAGAGACCTTAAAATAAATTACCTAAAGAGCCGAAAAACACATACGTTCACGAACGACCGAATAGACCGATGACCTCCCATAGAATCCCTTCGGCGTCGAGGGTTTGCAATTTTTACGAGCTATAACTTTAACGAATCGCTAATCCCGCGGAATGGCGTCTATTTTTTATGTCAGCTCTTATTCCCGCGGGGCGTTTATTTCGGCCCGCTATCTCAGCGGTGGATTCGCGGCTACATATACCTTGGAGCCCTATATATTCGGCAAACGACCGGTATTTAAGTCTTTATAATCCGGTGAAGTTTTGCGGGGGAGCCGACGGTGAGTCATGGCAGGTGCTGCTTGAAGAACGGAACAGAAGACAAGGAGTGGACCACGTTCTTCGCTCGAAGCGATTGCATTCGACCTCCCTCTCCGTTCTCTCTTCGTGCCTTGTCCGGTTATTTAAATTTTTGAGACAGCGAAGCAAAGGGGAGAAATAGCGGCAGTTGATCACCTAATGCAATAACTCCAGATATTTAACCCGTTTGCGGTCCTTTGTCGAGCAGTACTCGCCATAGCTTTTTATTTGATTTTATTTTCTGACAATTTATTAGGTGTGCAAATTAATTCTCCTCCCCTAGATTTCATCGACCACAAAACCTATTCAGATTAGAATTTTTCCAAATTTGAATAGTCATTTTAAAGCGCCATTTGTTAGCTTTAAAATAAGATATATCGCATGACTCTACTCCAGACATAACGTGAAAAATTATGTGTAGAAACGATGTCGTTCGATAAGCAACATTTAAGGCACTGTCTTCTTTTCGCGTTTCAATTAAAAAAAAAGAAACGGTATATCGTGCAGCACTTGTAAAAAATGGTTTCAATAGTTTCGAATATTCTCCAGACTTAGCCCCTTCAAATGACCACCTATTTCGATCTCTACAACACCACCTAACTGATTCTCAATTCAGGTAAGTTGAACAGGTCTATAAATGCCTCAATGATTTCATTGATGTGAACCACTATCATTTTTCCGATCTGGAATCCGACAATTACCTGAGCGATGGCAAAAACGTATAGAAAATGAAGAAGATTATGTTTAACATTGAATTTATATCAACATTGTTATAAATAAATGTCGAAGTTAGTCAAAAAGGCCGAGAATTAATTTGTACACCTAATAATATCGACTTTCCAATTTCATATTGATTTTGTAATATCTCCTAAATATCCCTCAGTATCTACAGTTATTGATATCATTTTTAAAAAATGAATAATTAATGATAGAAAATGTTGTGAAATTTTATGTAACTCAATACAAAATTAACAAAATAATGTTGACCGCAAAGGGCTAAGTTAATGACGATTGAATTAATATTTTTGCGGCAGTGATCATTCGTGTGTGACAGTTTTTGATATTTAATGTGTACGTTGAAGTGTATAATTAAAGGAATATTCTTGTTTATTTTTATATTCTCAATTTCACACATTTGAAATTTCTATTTTTGCAGCAATTTGGATAATAGTAACTCGAGTCCATGAGAGTAATAGGGTAATAATGTATTATTCCGTGCTGTGGTTTACAGCACTTTATTTTTGGAGATTCTACTTTCACGTTCCGAGTTTCAACCCTTTGGCGTACGATTTCTTTTCTGACTGGGCGTACAATTACTCAAAATTAATTTCTATAATCGAAAGTTCTCACTGATTTTGCATATTTCGCATAACTGAACGCAATATTGATAGTATAGAAATAATGAGGCCATTTCGCGACCGAGTAAGTAATATCTTTAAACAAGTGTCACACGTTGTTGTAGGTCAAGGGGTTAAAAAACTTAAGGTAATGTCGCGATTCCGGACGATTCTCTGATTTAGAATCAAAGCTGGCATTTTAAGGATTTTTAAGAAGTGTTGTGAGACGTTCGGGTGATCCTGACTTCTCAGAGGTAAGGTTTCAAAAGACCGATCGTTTTTCCAGTGACTTTTATTAAGACTAAAGGTCTTGAAAACATATCTGAAGAAAAAGCAATGATGGAATTTGAGATAAGTATTTAACAGTTTCCGTTTGGACCCTAAATGACATGTAGCAATATTTGGCAATTTTATCATAAAAAATTAGGTCGGTATCCAACATACTAACAATAAAATAGTTTTTCTCATTAACCCTTTGCACTCCGTTGTCACCGCAACGGCGACATTATAGCAAGAGCTGATAATTCGGTTGTCGAAATAAATCTAGTGTATTGTTACATTTTTTTATATTGTGAAACATAATTTTAAAACGTACACGTTTCCCTTTTAACGACAAATTAATATTTTCAATTTTCCACAGATGTGCACTCACAATCTATAAATAATCCTATGACAGTTCAAAGTAAGAATTACTCGGAGTGCAAACGGTTAATTAATCTTGCATAATATCAATAAAATTTTCCAAACTAGTTACCGCAGTATTAATTTACTTAGCTATATCCTAAACTAAAAATCGTCCATCCGCAATAAAAAATACAATCTTCTTCCCGCCCTCCAAAACCCTTTCCCACAGCCTCGAATCCCCAATTCATCACAAACGTCCAGCTAATTTAATCGAATCAAAATAATCACGCACGAAGACGTTGCCATCGGCAGTTAAATCCAATTGCCAAACGTTTTTTCATCTTCATTGACTCATCCCTCGCCCACGCGCGATTCCCAGAAAGCAAGCCGGACTCTCTCACCTTCGATGCTGGCGAATCCCACGAAACGCTCTCTCACGATCGATTCTATCGTTTATATCGAACGAATGCCCATACGACAACGGTTATAACGGTAATCCTTAGGGAACCAGCATCGACATCTGGCTCAAAGGTACTCCTGGCAAGACCATGCACAAGATGGTAGCAATTATCTTGCTATTTTTTCTCTCATTAGCTGTGCAAAGTGAAAAAAAAGCATCCCATCGTAGAAGCAGCAAGAACGAAGGTAGCCGGAACGATCTTGCTTGAAGGGATGGCGCAAGGATGAGAAAAGGACGAAGAGGATCTTCGCGCATGACCTGTACCGATGTGCAAGCACCATCTTACCAGCGCGGTCAACTTATTCTCTTCCTCTATCTTCTCTATCTTTCTTCTTCGTTGCTCTATTCTTAGACTATGATGGGACAGGTGGTAGAGCCGGATAACGCTCTTTGTACTTATCTCTCGTTACGTTCCACCCATAACTCCTCAACGGTTGCTTCTCTCTCTCTTCTAATTACGGAATTTCGAGCGAACTCTCCCCTCCGGCGGAACTTTATGCTTCCTTACGTACAATTATTCTCGCGTGTTTTTAGTTCATTTCCTGAATGTACGTTCAGACAATTTAACGTCACTCCAGGTCGGAAGATTCGCTTTGAACGTGTTTATTTAAGTACACATTCTAACGACGATGTTAAACATTTCGTTTATCAGAGTTTAAATCTCGATGGAGGATCGTAGAATTCCACCTTTCGCGCCATTACCTCGATTTCCTAACTGGGAAGCGTTATTTCAATCTTTACGCTTCGTTTAACATAGGATATCGGTGTTCCTTTATACGAGATACTTTTGTCTTTTCCTTGGTAGCTCTATTCTTCGTGGAATCTTCTTTGTATTGAAGATTCTCGCTTTTATCATTCCTACTTGACTCTTTTTGTTCATTTAACGAGCATAGGAATGCCTGCAAGCAACAGGAGTTAGGGGTATAGTCTTCCAGCGAGACTAGGAGCGGATCCTACGAGGATTATGGTGACTTTGATGTCAATAAAAGACTTCTCTACGTTGTGCTTGATGTGCACGACTGGCTCAGGTCGTGAAGAGAGGATCTGTGCGATGTATGGTACTCTAGGGTGTAGGTACATACTAGAGAAGCACTAGAAAGACCCGCAAAAGGATGGAGATCGCCCTTGAGAGGTTTGCACAAAAGCCAAACGCAGGGAGTTCTGATAATACAAAGCGTTGAAAATATGATTTTAAAATACTACAATGCATCTGCAGGAACAAGTTTACTTAATCTGACTTTAATTGAATTATCAGATGAATTTTTATATTTATTCTTGACCGTTTGACGACCGAATTATTGTGGTAATTTTGCAATGAACTAAGGGAAATAAATTTCATATTATCTATCGTTTGATATTCATTTTTTTGGTGACAGCAGTAACTATGGGTACTGAGGGATATTTAGGTGATTTTGCAAATGCTTTGGGAAACTTAAAAGTCGATATAAAGTTGTTAGAATGTTAAAACGTTGATTGCCATGGGGGTCACTAGAGACCGGTGCTATTCAATTCAATGATCTCATCATGACACAATCAAATCTCATATGACTTTTCAACCGTAATATTTACGAATTTTCTAACATACTAAGTATTGGCATTCAAATGGTGAAATGCTGTAGATTTTACATTCTACAGGGTAGAATATAAGTTTCTGCTTTACGAAGATAGGATTTTAATAGTTACAGTATCACTTCACTAGAAATGATAAAACGAGCGAAATATCAGTGGCGTTTAACGTGTTAACTGAAATGAAAAGCTATGCTGAGGATATCTCGATATAGAATTGCAAATAGTTAACACTCAACCTTCCGGCAATACATTAATTTGTTCTCTCTTTAGATCTAATCTCTTAACATATAAATTAAAAGTCAAATTATTTCTATACTATCAATATGGCATTAACACTAGATTTACGGCCGCTAAATCTGGTACATTCAAATATATTAAACATATACTTTGAAAAAAGCAAAAAATACGAATAGTTAAGTAATTTGTGTATTATAAGATACAGGTGAAATACCTACTAAGGTAAAAGTACCAGTAGTTGACCATGTGCCAGTAGTTGACCATTTTTTAGAAAACATAAAAAAATAAGGTTTGCATAAGTTGTGCACTTTCGATGAAAGTGAAATTTCAAATGCCACAGCATCTGTCGATTATATTTTGAAACAATTACATGTCAAGTGAAGTATACCTATTAACAGCGAACGTTTGAATTCAATAAGGTAAGTAATATGCTGTTATATCTCTATTTCCTTAACGTTTCTGTTAAGAATGGCTGTACGGTTCAGGTAAAAAATTCATAGATTGTGGAGATTTCGCAAATGAATTATTTACTGTTTAAGACCTTGCAACGTTTTATAAGTAATATATACATCGTTTGTATTATTTTAACCACAAAATACAATAATTTTTTAATGGTCAACTTCTGGATACTGGTACTCTACAATTTTCAGAAGTTGACAGGCATGGTTAATTACCGACATTACTCATTTAAATTTGTTTACGATTTATAATGTATCCGTTTTACATCTCACTTTATTAGAAATACAAAATGTAAATCGATATATTGGAATATACTGAGTTTTAGTTGATGACACGGTCAACTATTAACTGCATTCGCGGTCAATTATTGATCAGTGTCCAATGTCTACTCTGTTCTTGTTCTTCTTTTATTATTTAATTATTAATGATAATTTGTACTGGTAACTGTTACAATTAAACGATAATAAAGTGATTTTCAGCATTAATGCTGTAACCCTGCTTTGAATATAAGCGGTCCACTACTAACGAAAAAATGTGGTCAATTACTAGTTTTATCGATCTCAAAAGTGGACAACTACTGAAGCATTTGCCGAATTTTTAAATATATTTCTCAAATTTTTATAACTTATGTTTTTTTAAAAATTGGTCTTGGTACATAATCTAGAATGTTCAAAGAACGTCTCCAAGCATCGACACTCGCCAGTTATTGACAGAGTAAATAATTACCATTGTTTCTATCGAAAATTGCTCTTAACTGGTCAACTACTGTTACCTTACATTGTTTCTCTACAAAGAGAAATATTTTTAAACAACTGGGAGTCCGTCAATTTGACGGATGCCGTAGATCTAATGTTAAGTAATACTCTATATGAGAAATCAGGAATAGACACTTATTCCAACAATTAATTCGAAGTTATTGCGCTCACAAAAGAAATCGTGTAAGAGTACATCAGAAAACCTCCTGCTTAAATAGGCCAGCAACCCCTTCGGTTATTCGCGTCACGCATCGTCCGCGTAAAAAAAGGCTCTCTTCCCCCTGTCTATTTTTAAAAACCGTACACTCGACTCGGCAGACGATAAAACTAAACGAGCCAAGAAGCGACGATCGACCTGAACACGATGATGTTAACCTCGTTACTTGGCTTCTATCCCAGTCCCGGTTCAGTACGGTGAGATAGCTTCGGAAACTCCTCTCCCCTTGGAGCTTTAAAATTCACCAGGGGATGGGGAACAACGTTCTTTCACGTCGAGGTCCCTGGGTGGCCAGAAAATTGACAAGCGTTCCTCGCAAACGTGCAATGTTTCTCGAACGTCCACTCTGTGACGAGACTGGCCAGGCACGCGTTTCCAATTCCTCCCTTGTTGTACGTCTTTCCTCGCCATTGTCGAACACGCGTCAAAGAAGACATCACGCGGTTAAGGGAACACCGAGGAAGAAATCTTAGGATGTACGTTCCGGCAATAGACAATTAGATTCACGCAGTTGTCCCTAAGTTGGACCAACACGGGGCAACACTATTGTCGTGGCTGGCCACGAGCTTTGACTCTTATACAGCGCCACGTTTTGGGCATTGTCGTGTTTTCAGGACGACCGACCAGTCGCCAAATTGTTTCGCCATGGCAGTTCTCTTGCATGGATACAGACGACTTCTGAGCGCCGTATGACGGTTCAATGGAACTAACTTGCGATAAAAGGACAGCGTGACGCTTCTACCAGGTGCTGAAGTAGACGTCAAGGAAGAACGTTTCTTCGAGGTTCCTTTTTTTATTTTAGCTTCAAGGTTTTTTTTCTTGTACCTGTGACGGCGGATTTAGGATTCATTTAGGAGAAGATATCTTGATTCTTCGTAGAACAAATTATTTTTCTTATTTCTTATGAATTTGGTGGAGTAGGTTTTGAAATTTTGTACAGTTGGATATTTATTTTTTAGTTGTACAGTTAATTCGAGGTACTTTTTTTATTGTAGTTTCAAGGTTTCTTCTTGTACATGTGACGGTGGATTTAGAATGTATTTAGAATAATATATATTAATCCTTTGTAGAACAAATCATTTTTCTTAGTTGTCATGAATTTGGTGGAGTAAGTTTTGAAATTTTGTACTTTTGGATATTTATTTTTTAGTTGTACAGTTTCTTTGAGGTACTTTATTTTATTGTAGTTTCAAGGATTCTTCGTGTACCTGTGACGGCGGATTTAGGATTTATTTAGTATAGTATATATTAATCCTTTGTAGAACAAATTGTTTTTCTTACTTGTCATGAGTATGATGAAGTAAGTTTTGAAATTTTGTACGGTTAGATATTTATTCTTTAGGGTCCAGAGTCATCGTTGAATTTCAAAGACAAAATGAAAGTGGTAGAAGTTTAAGATACTTTGCAAAATGTATAATTTTAAATTCCTGATGTCTCAAAAGATATTTGTTTGACTATCGTCTGCAGCAGAAATTTTTTTTTTATTTTGGAAGCCTTGCACCCCTTCCCCTCATCTTCTCTTCATGTTAACCAATGTCCTCATCATTTGATTTATCATTTATTATATTAATAAAACCTGTTCGTTAATTTCTTTAATTTCCCAGGAATAAAAATACATCGGAGTTAAGCATTGTAAATGAAATTTCACAAAACTCTTTGCCCTACAATAACCTGTGACACTCACGATGCGATACATTCCATAGGAAATTTTTAAGTTTTCCAAAAACTATAAATTGAAAGTATTACTGAGTCAGCATATGTTCAAATTAGTTTGACACTATTAATATTGTATTACGTTACACAGCATGTCAGAAATCAGTAATAAATTTGTATTTCACCCCCTAATTTCAATTTATAACGCATTCAGTCACAAAAGAAAGTGTAGGGCAAGGGGTTAAAATGCAATATCAAAAATAAGAATGGACAGTACCTTTAAACTCATCCAGGAAAAGGTGCATGATGGAAGATCAAGCTAAGAAAGCTCCTCTTGACTTCTCGTATTGAAAAATAAACTTTCGAAAGTACGAAGCCACCCAGGATTTCCATGGTGAGTCCACACTGCGTATCCTATTCCAGGGATGCTCGTAAATAGTGGAAAGCACGATTATTTTCTCAGAGTCCGTCGACGACTGGACGTGCCTGGACGGCAAAGCGATGCTTGACTCGGACATCGTGCTCGGGGACAACGTTATTTTTCTAGCTAGCACAGAACGACCATCCGTCAAAGGAATCGCACGCGGATGAAGATTCCGCTTGCAGTCCAATAAAAACAAACTGAACCGTCCATGCCAAGTCCATCTTCAGCCACTTTTCTTGCAAGCCAGCCACCTCCGCGTTTCGCCATCCTAAAACAACTCCATTTCTTGTGCTTCAAACGAAACGTGCTGTGGATATTGCCAATATAAATGTCTCAATATTTATCGCAGAATAGTTTCTTGGTGTCGTTGACATTTTTAGAGTTTTGCGTAAAGAGGATATGTAAAGACGTCCATTGAAACTGAAGAAAATTTTCAATTTCAAATACTGTTCTTCTTTTGCTAGAGCATCTACTCGATTAGTTTATATTTTGAATTTACAAAATTATAGATTGAAAGTATCACTGACAATGAGTCAGGAGACGTTCGAATTAGTTCTACAGTATTAATGTTGTATTACATTATACGGTTTATCAAAATAAGGATAATACAATAATACATTAAACGATATATTATAACTAAATCTACAAAGCCGGCTAAAATGGCTGGTTATCAATTTTTTAAAAAATTATCTGCATTGATAGGCAAGTGATGAAATATATATTCCACTTCTATGTTATAAAACCTTAATTAATTAATTGTCTTCTTGACCTCTTGATTTCGCTTTTTCCAAAGTACTTATTTACTATATCTGAGTTTCGGTAGATATAACGCCATTAGTTTTAATATTAACACTAGAACTATCAAACAAGTCAAAATTACTGGTACATATTTTTTTCCAAAAAATCTCCATAGGAGAATTAAAGAATAAATATTCTACGTCCATCTCAAAAAATATAAATTACCAAATCGATCATCCTTTCCACCTCTTAATTCCCTTTTTTCCAAAGTACTTATTTAATGTATTTATATACAACAGATTTAACGCCGGTAGTTAATTAATTAATCAATTAGTAGTTTACTTAATTAATTAATTAGTAGTTTAACATGAGGCTTCAAATCAATTAAGCGAAAGCAGCACTCGAAATCGAATAACAGCAAATGAACATTCTTAAACAGATACAGCAATAAATTAATTAAACCTAACAATTCTATTGTCAATGTTCTAATCAGTCGACACAAGAACGATGAAGATTCAAATCTGGAACAATCAATTGAAGAATTATTATCACCTGAAATAATTCCGCCAGTCAGCCACAAACATTCAAATGCACTTATCATTCATGAAAGCATACCTGTATCGTGAAAATTATGATATCCATGCTACGAATATTTGTTCAATAATTCGCGATATCTTCATCCACCATTTTTCGCTTCACGAAGACGTTAATGGAAACCACTGTACGATTAACTTGCAACGCCTTGGTCACGCTTCGTCCTTCGACAAGCTGGTTGACAAGCTCTCGATCACGGCGTGAGGTCCTGCGGGTAGATTTCCTGGAGAGTTTCTGTCGTAGGCCGAACAATAGCCACGAACCTCGATGTTCCCGACATGCACCGTCACGCGCGCGTCTTTCTGTCGCCCGTTACTCTTTCACCATGAGGGGTCTTCGACTCTGCCATGTAAAGTTGGGATACATCGTGCATACCCACGGATTTGACTCAAACGTTCCCGAGAATAATTGTGACAAACTGCGTGGACTGACTATCTGACTTTTCATCGATTTATCAATGGATTTTTCCAGAGTGAATTTTATACTTAATTGTTGATCTATTCGAAATTATTAACAACGGGTTTCTATTTTTTTATAACTATTGTAGGAATCGTTCTTGACGGCGTTCGAAAAAGTGTGAATGTGCGTTTGTTGGGTGAGTGAGTGTACGAATGAGCTGACGATGTTTTCGAATGACGAATATTTAAATAGTGCGTAGAAATCAGTGAATGTGAAAAGACGAAAGATTCAAGACGTTTATTTTTAATTCCATTTTAATTCTATTTGTATACCCATTAGAATATCATTCTTATTAAACAGTTTTATTAGTGAAGTTAACGAGTGATTAAGACCTCCTTTCCACCACATTGCGTTTCCAAAGAAAAAATCCTATACTATTAATGAAATTTTTTATGAGAATAGGACTATTGATATTTAACGTGTATATAAATTATTTAACGCTAGAACTACCAAGCAAGTCAAAATGACTCGTTCATAAATTTCTCCAAAAATTCTCCATGTTTATAAAAGAGTCGCAGAGCAGATATTCTACATTGATTTTATAAAATACAGATTATCGAACCAATTCCCTTTTCTACCCACTGACTCCTCTTTTTCCAAAGTACTTATTTAATTGAAAATATCAATGATCCTTTTATTCGAATATAATAGATTTAACGCCAGTAGTTTTAGTTTAAGGTATTTTTTTTTATATCTTTTGGTTTGAGTGCGTTGTTAATTTTGATCAGGAGTTACAGTTTTTAAATTACTGATTTAATGAAATAAAAAATTGATGGGCATTTTTAATTATGTTTTTAAAAATAGTTTTAGTAATAGTTGGTACTTTAGGTGGATTTTGGACCGGAGGGATAACAATTGATATTATGTGGAATGTAATAATTTAAGATGGATGATACTGGTGATAATGACACGTATTTGCAAGGACTTGTCACGATTATTAATGATTTCGGTTTAAACTGCACCTGTCTCTTGGATTCGATATAATCCGAAAGCAATCTTCGCCCAGGTGTTCTTTATTGTTCTCAAGGGGCAAAATAATTGAAAGTAACATGCCACCAGCAAAACACGAGCATGTTACTTTTGTAAAAAGAATTAAGGACACTGAATGCCCCCTCAAAAAAATATTAAATCAAATATAAAAAGAAGAAAGGCAAAAATGAAATTTGTTAATACATACAACGACTAATAATATTACTTAAATATTTCCAAATAGTTTGCTAGATAGATCAAAGGATAATGCAAAAGGTACTAATATTATAAAGACTTCAAACCGTTAACAAACTAAAGCTACTTTTAAATTACTTCTATCTTGTCTACCCCTTGTGACTTCACTCTGCTGTTCTGCTTGGGACTATATGACCAGAAATGGAGATTAAAATTTAATTAATACAATCCAAGTATTTGTTTTTGATATTCAATGTATTTAACATTTATATCTACCTGTTTGCATATTTTATGTATCTTCAAATGTTACCGGATCACTATGACCAGAAGGAATACGAATGAGAGAAATAAATGAACAGAACAGCAAGCTCAATTAAAAATATGAAAATCAAATTACAAAGGTATTCAAATTATAGAAAAATTCTAAGTAAGAGTCAAACAAGCCATAGAAGATGTATTATAGATAAAGAATTCAAAGACCATAATCCACCCTCATACGTTATTTACCTCCCGGATCTACAAGCCCACCCCAACGATCCGGGGCTGATGGATACAATGAGTAAATCAGACGTTCAACCCTCTTAGGGAAAGACGACTTTAATACCATGGTATATCGTATCGAAGCCTACGTCCTTGTCCCCACCATAGAAACGAGCCGCGTGGCACGATGTAGGCTTTTTCACGATTCACAAGGACTCAGCGGGCTGTCCTGGGTCAGGGATTCGAGTTCTATAGAAATACTTCATCTAGCTCTGCCAGTTTCGTTCAATTGCGTCGTAGATAGTCCTCCATCATTTTTCACATTCTGAATTTCAAGATAAAACGACAGAAAGGAAAAAATTCTTGAATTAATATTACAACTTTTAATCCACCATCGACGTCTTATAAAAATCCCTCCTCTCACAAATAAAAAAATAAATAAATAAAACACGCCCCAACAAATTCCACTGATCATTATCATTTCCACATACATCAACACCGATTCGTATTTTAACAATAACACACCATCCTTCCTTCACATTTGCAACGTTCAAATTCCCATCTACCTTTATACCCCGCCAGATGTTACGATCTGTCTGTAAATTGAATAAATTGAGGATTTACTTAGCGCCATAATGCGGGCCACACGAAAGCAGGGTCAATTTATCAACCCAAGTCCGGGTATACCGTTACGATTAATCGAGTCCAACTAGTGACATTTGAATCGAGTCAGGTAGACCGCATACCGTCGCGCGCGAAAGAGCGAAAAACCATTAATTCGCAATAACGCACGTAGAGGGTAGGAGAGGGTGAGTGGTGGAGGTTATTATGCGCTGGATTTTAAGCAAAAGGCACGACGGTAGGGTGAGAGGTTAAGGACCACGGAATAGCGAAGTGACGGCCGTGTGGGAGGACATTATCTTCACCGTCGCCGGTTCACCATCAGGACATCAGGACACGATGCTCAGCGTGACTCCGTATTATTTGGCACGGCGGTCGCATACGGGGCCCCATGACGCGGCTCCAAGTCGTTAGGCACCATTCAAAATCACCTTAAGTCGCCATCAAGTAGCGACTATTTTGTCCTCCTCTTCTGACTTCTTCTCCCTCCTCTCACCTCTGTCGTTTCGTGCCACCTTTGGGCATCCTCTCTCCTCCTCCTCCTGACTGCTATGGAACGGAGGAATTATAATTTGAACGGCCATCGGACAACGGGGAAGGACAACACGAGCTGCTGATTCGAGGGACACCATGGCAACCTGACGTTCCTCGCAGAAAGAGACGTGACAGGTAAAAGGAGGAAGGTACTTTTATACAATTCCGAAACTATATTGATAACGATGTTAATTGAGCGAGGGAGATGCGAGAAATGTTTGGTATTTGAATCGTTTTATTTTGCTAGAGGACAGAGAGGTTTAAAGATCTGCAACTGGACGTTATAAAATTTCAATCTAGACTTTTGAAATTTTCTATGAAGTGGAAGAGTAATGTATCTAGGCTCGTCGATTTTATGATGTATTGCTTTGACTACTTTCGATGTATCGTTGAATCCTCACTGATTAACACTTTTGACGGCGTACTAGCCGGTTGCTTTGTAGCTCGACGATACGGTGCAATCGCCGGTGCACGTAGAAGGTTTTACGATCCAGACTTATAGGAGATACGTCCTCGGAAATTTAAAGCTTTATCTTGTACCACCACGGCGAACAAACTACCTTGGAATTCGTTTTTTTTTCCAAAATACGCCTTCGTCTGCTCGTAAAAAATCCTGCGACCGGCCAGTATCCCATGTCACGTCGTAAAAACTAAAACTCATATCTTCCCGCATTTATACGAACGCGCCGCGTTATGATCTATTATTACAACCCGAAAACGTACATGGAGAACGTTCCAAACTTGTTTCACGCTAAAAACGTTCGTATCATCCAAAAGGAACGGTCACTTCTTACCGAATTTCGTACGAAAATCCCAGACGATGAAACGAAGAGGGTGTAAGGTGGGTGGACGGGATATTATTTATAGCAGGAAACTAACGCGGTCAGAAAATCTCACAGGCACACCATTCATCGAGGAGCTGTCTCAAGGTACAAGACTCATCATTATCCGTTGATGAAGAGCATCGAGAACGGTGACGGGCAGCATTCGTTCGCTAAAACAACGCGTTCTTTCAGCCTCTACCGTCGGCTTACGAATGGACAAGTCATCCACGATGAGAGAAAGACAGAGGATAGCGTTGTTGAAACGAACTTAGCTTAGGTTAGGGTTCATCGGAGCGACTGGGCAACAAGGACATCATTATGTCCTTCGATTAAAATGAGAATCGTCGAGGCCAGTTTCCGACGAGATTAGACAGTCAGTTGGGACTTGTTTTTGCGTTTACCATCTCACCCACACCTGCCGCTGTCCAATTTCGGCGAAACCGGAATCGGAGTACGATTTGAAATGGTCCCGTGTCGAAGGATGGTGGAATAGTTATGGTGGTAGAGGATAAGTCGATTGAAATGCGAAATCTGTCGTGACCAATTCTATCGTGGATGGAATCCCTTTCGGAGTGAAATGGATACTCGTCACGATACGGCACGATCTTTCTATCCTACCTTCTGGATATCTGTTCCTCTCACTTAATTGGGAATAAATTGGATCCAATCTAATTCGAATTAAGGCCGAGCTCTTTCTCGGTCTTTCTGTTGTTTTCTTTTTAATTCCCTCGTGGCAGGAAGGAAAGTTCTTTTCTTGGAAATTAGGATCCTCGTGCTAGATTTATTCGTGCGCCCTTCACTTTATGCTGATTGGGAATCCGATAGTTAGGAGTTGTTCCAATAATTTTATGTGCTTTTCTTTCCTTTTTTTTTGATGATTTTAATAGCATTCGAAAGAAACTCTAATGTTGTGAATATCTTTTTTTCTTAAGGTTATCTTTGACCGAGGATTTTATTACAACTTTTTTTAAATTTTAAATATTATCTATTTAATCAAATATATAAATTATATATTTTATTAAATATATTTGGTTAAAAAGATAATATTTAATGTAAAAAAGAAGTTGTAATAAAGTCCTCGGTCAATCATATCCTTAAGAAAAAAATATATTCTCAACATTGGAGTTTCATTCGAGTGCTAAAAAGAAAAGGAAAGCATATGAAATTATTGAAACAACTCCTAACTATCGGATTCCCGATCAGCATAAAGTGATATTGATTCATATTTGATTTTAATGGCATACTAAAGAAACTCTAACGCTGTAGATATATTTTTAAGGGTATAACTGACCGAGGATTTTATTACAACTTTTTCTTTTACTTTAAATATTATCTATTTAAGCAAATATATTTAATGAAATACATAATTTATATGTTTGATTAAATAGATAATATTTAACACTAGAACTACCAAACCAGTCAAAATGACTGGTACACAATTTTTTCAAAAAATTCTCCACGTTTATATAAGAGTCGTAGAATAAATATTCTACGTCTATATCAAAGTACTTATTTAATTTATTAAAATATGTTGGATTTGACGCCGGTAGTTCTAGTGTTAAAATTAAAAAAAGTTGTAATGAAATCCTCGGTTAGTTATGCCCTTAAAAATATATCTACAGCATTAGAGTTTCTTTGGAATACTATTGAAATCAAATATGAATCAAAAATATATAAATTATATATTTCATTAAATATTCGACCTAGAAAGCCTACCAAAATTCAATTATATTGTCTAAAAATCTTTCACAGTGGAAAGAATATTTCATCGGAAGAATTTAATTTATTTGATACAAAGAAAGCGATATATCACGGTTTAACGTTATTCCCTAAGATTTGATTTTCACGCATATCTCCAATTAATCCATAAAAACAAGTTCGTTTCAAGGTTATCCCACGTATGGAAATTTGTTTGTATCATTTGTGCATCTTTAAATTCCGGTTGTAAGAAAAGGATGAAGAAAAATGAAGCACAAGTTAGAAACCGATGAACGAAGGAATAGAGGGGAAGAGTAGATTCAAGGAACAATTCACAATGACCAGTACTTTTGTACGAAGGACCACCGACCAAGGCTCGTTTTCGGGGAGTAACCGCGTCTCGAATTGAAAACGGGTCTACACGATGGGATTTAATTTATCTTCAAATCCCATGATTCATGAGTCGACCCATGAGAAATCCACCGAGCCGAGTAAAGATTCGTCTCCGTGTCCATGCCGGGTTAATCGGAGATTCGAGCTCTTTTGTTGTCCGAGCGAGTTTCTTCGAATGAAGTGAAGACGTTGCAGGGAGAATTCGGTGGCTCGATTTAATCTCCGACGTGGGAAATTTCAATTACGATTGGTGGGAATACGGTTTTCTGAAGATCAAAGGTACATTTGTGTATCCCATTTTGATTTCTTATATATTTAATATCTCCTAAGATATTTGTTGAAATCAAATGATGTCAAGGGTAATTTTGTTCAAAATTAAATACTTATGATGAATAACGTATTTATTCGAATAAGGATTAATTTCATGTTTATAAAAACACCTTCGCAAATAATGCATCATTTTAGAACAAATTTGATTACCATAAAAATGGTTATAGTGAGTTAACCTGAAAAGATAGACATATGCTGTCGCGGACTTTTTTTTAGAACTTTTCAAGAGGAACAATTCCGACATACAAAATTTTTGCGTAACTTTAACCGTTTACGCAGTGTACGCAACGGAAGCTCTCAAAAGGAATATTTTTTCCCGTTTTTGCCACATTTTTCATTGATGCTCCGCTCCTATTGGTCGTAGCGTGATGTTATATAGCCTATAGCCTTCCTCGAGAAATAGACAATTCAACACAGAAAAAATTTTTCAATTTGGACCAGTAGTTCCTGAGATTAGCGCGTTCAACCAAACAAACTCTTCAGCTTTATAATATTAGTATAGATTATTACCATTTCGTTTTTGTGTCATTAATGTGTTAGTAACTTATGATAGGAAGTGTATAAATCAATAAATGTACCGCAATATGTGAAAGAAAATAGTTCGAAATTACATTATTCCTGTACCGACCTTTTTTTTTAAATTGTAGCTTTTGGAATTTCTTTAATTGGATAAAGTTGTAATATTACGTCAGTGTCACCGTCCAGAGTTCTTAGAGTTGAAACAATATCGCTATATAGTTTGGAGAAGTACATTTCGGATATCAAAATTATAACGCGGACAAATTTAACCCTTTGGCCCACGATTTCTTTTCTCACTCAGTGTATAATGATTCAAAATTAATTCCTAATATCAAAATTACTCACTGATTTCTTATATTTCGTATAACTGAAACCAATATTAATAGTGTAGAAATAATGACACCGTTTTGCGACCAGCTGATATTTTCAATTTAATAGTTTTTGAAAGACTTCAAAATTTCCTATTCTATTTTTATTCCAGAAGCTAGCATTCGTTTATAAATTTCTTCCTCTTCGTAAACGGACAGAACTTTCAGGTAGACCTAATAATTGTCAGATTTATACGAGATGTGACTTCGTTAAAGTGTGATCATAAAGTAAAGAAAGGTGTGGATAAATAAATAAACTGATTATGTATGCACTCCTTTCTTTTTGTTCAACGTTTACCTTTTTGTCGAATCGATTTTCATACGTGCCACGGTACGAGCCATTATTCAATTAAGGCTGATACGAGGCAAGTGCAACGCTTATGCAGAAATGACAGTGGAACTGGCCATATGCAACTGTAGAATCGCAACGTGTGTCAATTAACGAGTGCGAATTTTATCAATTCAACTTTCTCTCGGCTCAAAGGAACACGATAATCAGTAATAATTTGCGTGTCGAAATTCATGAAAATGCTCTGACTTATAATCGACAATTGATAACAATTAACATAAATTTAAGCGTCCAATATGTTGAAATATTTTGTCCACTCAATTTAATTGCACACTTTCGTAATCGTAAAATAAATTAAAGAGATGGAGATCATTATTTCTGTAGCTATAGTGCAGAATTAAATATTCGAACTTTTAATTGAGAAAGCTAAGTTAAAAGCCTCATAATTCCATGGACATCTTTTTAAAAATTATCATTCAATTTATCAAAGATTTAAGAACACGAAATTTTCTTAAAATTGCAGATTCTACGTTTAATCAACCATAGCTTTTTAACACTAAATTTACGGGCGTTCAGTTAGGTATATTTAAATATATTAAATAAATACTTTGGAAAAGAGGGAATAAACCAGCAAATAAGATGATCATTTAAATAATTTGTGTATTATAAGATAGATGTGAAATATTTATTGCTCCATGTCTCCTTGAATTTCAAAACCGCTTTTAAACAAATTAGAAACCGTCAATTTGATTTAGTATTAATACTAGTAAGCTAGAAAATCAAAATAATTATTATTATTTCTAATTTCTCTAACAACAGTTATTGCCAAAGACTGATATACATTTTAAAATATCCGACACGAAGAGAATTATTCTCATAATATATTCTTCCATCAGAATCACTACAAAATTTAATTTCCTTTCATTTCCAACCCAATAGCCCGAGAACGAGCGAAATTGTACAATTATCGAAATTTTGCTCTCGAATCATCGATATTCATAGATTCTCTAAAACCATCAAAAGTGCATTCGACAGAGCACCGACAAATAAATTCACCTCGAATAACCAGGCTCGAAGCTTGCCAAACGCGGATACCCACGGGAAAATCGATGGTTTGTTTCTCTCCGAGGCCGACAGGTAAATTTCGAATCGTCGAAATTCACTCGAACCCACGTATGGTGTGACTCCCCTTGTTATTGAAATTAACCAGCGTGTAATCGTTTCACGGCAAGATGCCATAAACGGACGGGGTGAGGTACGAAATCTGCCATTTGTAGCAGAGCGGCATTACTCTTCGCTCTGGCAAGGTGCGAAATCCATATTTGGCTATACTTCGATAAATCACCGTCGAGGGCAGAAACTTCTGCTCGTTTCTTCTCATGGATTTCTTCCTGCTTGTTGGCGCCAACACCGAGAATTTACATGCTCGATTGTAGCTACAAGTGTTGCAAAATTTCCTCGAGGTTTTGCAGAGATAATTGCGAATTTGAACTGAGAACTACGTTTAACGAACTCGTTAAAAGGTTCAAACTTATACTGATCCTTTAACGCTTTGCAAAATGTTAGTTTGTAAAGAAATTAACACTATTTTTAGCTGCTAGATCTCAAAATTTTAAAAAAGGAAACACTGTTTGTACTAAGGAGCCTGAAATTGGAGCTTTATCAAGTACACTTTGTTCCACAAGAGCGTGTCGATAATATTTTCTTGAAAAAAGAGAATTGGTTCTAATTAAACGCATAAGATGGAAATATAAATATTGTACTATAATGAAGTTACTTAAAACATTGTTCAATCGCTATCAGTGTCAATAATAGCCTGGTACTGTTTAGGCATACTTTCGGAAAAGTTTTTCACCACTGTTTCGGGTGAAGATCGTCATATTTGGCGGATATGACGTGTTAGCTAATTGACATTGAACATTCTATTTTCCTTGAGATTAATCTTCATTTTTGCTCACACACTTTCCATGGGATTAGTGTCAGACAAATGAGAAAGCCAATCAAGTATCCTGATCCCATTTTCACGTTTCCACTCTGTGCACGCATAGCTTAGATATTTCAGGCCGTTATCTTCTTGTTCTTCATTGCTAATTTCTTCAATCTCAAGGCAGATAATAGTCCTACTACTAATTTAATCACAAAGCATCGAAGCCAAATGTTCAAACAATTGAATTATCCACATCTTAAACAAATGCGTTATCTAATGACAAGATTGGGAACGACACGCTCTTGTTGAACTGACTGTAATTAACAATATAGGTAAATACCTGGTGTATTTTCTGGGGTACCCTCTCGTAAATTGTCATTTTATAGAACAACATTCTTAAAACGGGTAACGCTACGATCTTCGTAACGCTCTTTACATTGAGACTTTTAAGAAAACCGGCAATATCGCTACACGATAGATCTCTGAGATAACCCCTCGCAAATTCTCATTCTGCAGGACAAAATTCTTAAAAAGGGCACATTACGTTCGCCCTAAAGCTTCAGAAATTCGAACTTAACCAGAAAATTGACATTATCAGTAGGTGGTATGTTTCTGAGATAATCTTTGATAAATTGTCATTTTAAACGACAAAATTCTTGAAAAGAGTACGCTACGATCTACCTAACATTCTCTAAATTGAGACTTTACAAGAAAACTGGCATTATCGCTACACGATTGATCTCTGAGATACCCCCTCGCAAATTACGTTTGTCCTAAAGCTTCAGCAATTTGACCTTAATCAGAAAATTGATAATATAACTATCTCGTATATTTCTGAGAGTACCTCCGATAAATTATTTCTTCACAGACCTTAATTCTTGAAAAGAGTAACGTTACGATCTACCTAACATTCTTTAAATTAAGACTTTACAAGAAAACTGGCAATATCGCTACACGATTGATCTCTGAGATACCCCCTCGCAAATTCTCATTCCGCAGGACAAAACTCTTAAAAAGGGCAAATTACGTTCGCCCTAAAGCTTCGGAAAGACGAGATTAACCAGAAAATTGACGATATAACTACCTGGTGTATTTCTGAGATAAACACTGACAAATTGTCATTTTACAATACTACATTCGTAAAAAGAATAAGGCTACAATCTTCTTAACACTTTACCGACCGGTAGCCGTTTAATCGGCTTTTCGGGCACAACACTTTTGGACTTTTAACTCATTAATTAGCCGCTACGGCAATTAATAAATTATTATTTTTCATTGCGGTTAACTGTGCCAAGAACTCAGTGAAGAAACTTTGCAATTTTCGAAGAGATATCAGTATCAGGGAAATATTTGCGTACAAGTAACCGATCAGAAGTGGGTACGATGTTAAAAAATACCGGTCGGTAAAGTGTTAACACTCTTTAAATTGAAACTTTACAAGAAAACTGGCAATATCGCTACACGATAGATCTGTGAGATATCTTCTCGCAAATTTTCACTCAACGGGACAGAATTCTTAACTACCAGCATTAAATCTATTGTATTTCAATATATTAAATACATACTTTGGAGAAATAGAAATCAAGTGGAGGAAAGTATGAACGATTTACTAATCTGTATTTGATAAGATCAACGTAGAGCATTTGCTTTATGACTGCTCTACAAGCTTGGAGAACTTTTGGAAAAAATTGGGTACGTGTCACTTTGTCATGCTTGCTAGTTCTACTGTTAAAAAAGGAAACATTACATTCGTTCTAAAGCTTCAGAAATTCGAACTTAAACAGAAAATTGACAACATCGCTACCTGAAATATTTCTGTGATACCCTCTCGTGAATTTTCATTTTACAGAACAACATTCTTGAAATGAACCTTACACTCTTCGTAACGGCACCCGAAATTTTGCCGCCGACGTAAATCCAGCATTTTTATCGAATTATACGGAGAAATTCACAATACACTGGACACGGTACATTCCCCTCATTACGAAATTCCAACTGCCTGCATTTCTATCTCTCCACGCTAATTATCCAGCTCGTCATCTCACGATCCGCGATTTAATTCACAACAGAAATACACACCCAAAGATACATGATTACACTTGATTAACCGGCACCTACTTAGAGGAGAGACTTCTCTTCGAACGAGCAAAAAGTTCTCTCAGCCGGCAGTCATTACGTACGAAACTCACGAGCGAGCTTCCTCCTTACTTGCCATCGTCATCGAAACCGACGAAGCGACGAAAAGACGTGCTAATGAGCACGAGCCGCTCCTCTGATTACAGAGCAACGATCGAGATGCCAAATCGGCATGAATAATCGTGAAATTCACTTCCAAGGTAAGAAGGACCACCTAGAGAGGGTGTTACTTAAATCCTTCTTCGTTTCGCGTTCTTACCCTACCGATAGGAGGTCGCCAGATGTCTCGACGACGATGTACAACGTCACGAAAGTGTCATAATCTCAGGCTTTACTTGCAAGCAGCTGGCTAATTTGCTGCGTGCAAATGATGTGCGGCCGAACGTGTAATGCGGATGGTCCGTGAACGATAAAAGTAGAAAGGTAGAAGGCGTTAAAGGGGAAGGGACTTAATGGCCTGGCGTAACTTGGATCATAAGCTTGGATTCTTTAGTGGGTAAAATCGTTTTATTGTGGCCTACGAGGAGGTCGAGCTGAGTTTGAGCAGGGATAGGTGTGAAGAGAAGAAAAACCGTGTCTTTAGTTAAGTGCCTTTCCGGTTGAACGATCGAAGGAAAGTCGAGGATCATCGAACAATGTATAGTCCAACAACTCGAAAATGGCTAGGCAAAAAAATGCGAATCTTATTCGTGGAGGGGATATTCATGTCACATTTACCAAGTTAAAGAAGCAAATATACGGGAATGCTAAGACTGTGCGGAGATTTTATTTTAGGAGACTGGGTTTGGGGATTAGAAAAACGAAATGGCGGGAATAGGCGATTAAAAACGATTTTGCCGCTCTCTGGCCGTCTTTTAGTTGTCAGACTGTACGTGGAAACTTCGTTTCAAATTGCAGACTTCTTTGTGTACAATGCAAATAACGTCGAAATATCTATCTATATACAAGTCCTTGCCAACGGGACGATAGAATTACTTAGTGTCAAAGTAATAATTGTATTAGAAGATCCATCAGAAATTGTCAATTAGTTTGAAAAGAAATTAACAATATTGCTAGCCGCTATATCTCAAAATTCTTAAGAAGGAACCATACTGTTGGCTCTAAGGGTGCTGAATTTGGAGCTTTGTCAGAAAATTGGCGATATAGGTACCTGGTATATTTTTTGAGATATCCTCTTGTAAATTGTCATTTTACAAAACAACATTCCCAGAAAGAGTAATGATACAATCTTGCTAACTCTCCGTGAATTGAGACTTTACAAGAAAACTAGCAATATCGTTAAACGATAGATCTCTGAGATATCTTCTCGCAAATTCTCATTCTACAGAACAAAATTTTTAAAAAGTACAAATTACGTTCGTCCTAAAGCTTAGAAATTCGACCTTAACCAGAAAATTGACAATATTACTAGGTGGAATATTATATATAATATAATATTCCATTGTCATTTTACAGAACAACATTCTTAAAAAGAGTAACGCTATGATCTTCTTAATCCTCTTTAACCCTCTATAATCCGAATTTGTTATGATCTCCGAAGATCAGTTATACGATACACAACTAGAAAATGATAAAAATACTATTTTAAATAATGGATTAAACCTGAATTTGAAGTATCGAGTTCTAAGAATTTCATGATTTTCACTAGCTGAATTATAATGTATAGGAGAACTTAAACTTTGACTTTACATATGTCTTGCGTTACCTCAAAGTCACAGGGGCCCATATAGGGTTAAATTGAGACTTTACAAGAAAACCGGAATTATCGCTACACGATAGATCTCATTTTAAATTGCAGACTTCCTCATCTACAATACAAATAATATCAAAATATCTATCCAGATAGCAGTTCTTGTCAACGGGACGATAAAATAGCTTGGTCAAAGTAATAATTCTATCAGAAGACCCATCAGAACTTTTTCACAATTCTACTTCCTTGCGATTCAAGAGTCACGTTCGACCGTGTCTTCCACAGAAATAGCAACTTCTAGGAAATTCCGGAAGAGAGACCCAGCCGGTCGGTTGATTCAATGCTACCTTTAAACCCTTTCCTTACGTTTCCAATCTATTCGAGTAGCACAGTAGCCTCCAATAGCGGAGGCATGGTCCATTCATGAACTCATGGAAAGTACAATGGCCCGGTAACTTGGCACGCCTATCGACCGTGGTTATCTAGGCAAATCCTCGAGTGGAACGCTAGTAGGTTTCATTGAACGAAGCCACCGAGCAATTTCGTGGCGGCATTGACTGTGCTAAGGCGACACTTGGCTCGGTGAATTGGCAGGAAGCCCGCGTCGCTTAACTCCTCTTTCAATGAGATTATCACCGGCTACTCGGACCTCCTCTACGAGAGGCCAACTCTACATTCGCTTTGTCAGGAGTCGCTTCGCTTACACGAATCTTTCTACCGACCTGATCGACGATGAACATCTTAAGTGGTTGGCCCGATGGCAGGTGAGGCGAAAATGTTTCAACTAGGTCGCCAAAACGATGTGCTCTTTTAGGAAATTTCAATGCGTCTATTGTAGTAAGATATGTGGTAGAAGATGTTTTTACATTGGATTATTTTTCAGAATGTTACGGACTTTACGGACTGGTATTTTTTTAACATCTTAACTACTTCTGACTGGTCACCAGACTGCGGATTTTTATGCATTTATGACAAATTAAATACGGCTAAAATACCCGAGTCGAAAATTTCAGCCCAAAATCCTCCTAAATTACCAAATAACTTAGGATATTTAGGCTTATGGAAAAATATGTTACATATAAAAGAATGCAAATTTTAATTCCACAATCGCCCTACACTTGTTACTTTTTGCCACTTTTACCTAGTTTAGGAGCAATTTAGGCTTCATACAGCCCAAAATAATCCTCAGCATTCTATAATGAGGAGCTTTAGAATTGGATTGGAATTGGAGTGGAATGATCGAGGTCCAAAAAAATTCTCGATATACTAAAAATTAATTTGGTTAAGGAGATTTAGAATTTATATGGAATAAAATGATAATTTAATTCCAACTTGCTCCTGAAAGCCCTATTTTTAGAATATGAGTCGACAGACTTGGAACTTCTGAAATATTTTTAGGGGATGTCAGATTAAATTGGAATACAAATTTTACCTGATCAGTCCATACAACTCCTAAAAATCATATTTACAGGACTTTAAGGAGCGTAGACACACTAGTTGAGGATTTTGAGGTTCAAAATGGTATACATAATTAAGCGGCAAATGAGAGATCAAAAGAATCTAGGATTTGAAGTTTCTTTTTAGGCTGGACTTTTCGACTCGGGTATACAAAAAAGACATAATATAAAAATATATCTAAAATATCCAAAGTATGGTGTTTGTTGTAATATTTATTGAGTGCAATAAATCCCTACTCTCTTAGATCGAACCAGTGAGATTTTACTGGTTCAATCAGTGAATACAAATCTCACTGGCGAACCAGTGAAATTTGCGTCCACTGCCGCAGCGCCATGCGCCGCGTTTTATTTTTGAATATGCCGACAAGTGAGATTCACTGGTAAACCAGTGAACTTTGATGGCCGCCGAGATCACTGGCGGAACCAGTGAGTGTCATTGGTAAACAAGTGAGTTTTCACTGGCGAACCAGTGAAATTCCACTGGTTCGATCTAAGAGAGTAGATAGGTTTTCCTGTCTCACCTGCATTTGTGAAACTCGAAATTTGCATAAACATCCGCAGTCTACTGATCACTTGGCCGCAAATACTTCCTTGATAACGATATTTCTTTGAAAATTACAAATTCTCGTCACTGAGCTCTCGGTGTAGTAAATCGTAATGATAAATAACAATTTATTAAAAGGCAAAAGAATGAGACCGGAAAGTCTATTAGTAGGCTACTGGTCGGGAAAGTATTAGTATTGTTTTTCTTTCTCGTAATATTAACCGTACCATAGGCAGTCAAATGACAAATGCAAATGGCAGTGTATATTTATTTGTACTATTAGATAAGAACTGTTTTGAACGTGGTTTGCCGCAAAAAGTTGACAGTTTCTTGCACGGTTTACAGAAAGTTGTTATTGTTATCTCATAACTGATTACAGAATCTGTTATGGTAAGAATAAGTATTCCTGAAATTTCGATATCGTTAGTGTTAACTAAAGGGGTGCATTAATTCACCCCTTGGCCTTCAAACGTTTGACACTCGTGGTGGGGAAAATGGAATAAAAAATTTGTCAAAAATATTAGTCGGTCGCGGAACGGTCTCATTATTTCTATACTATTAATATTACGTTCAGTTATACGAAATATCAGAAATCAGTGAGAACTTCTGATTTTAGGAATTAATTTTAAGTCATTGCACACCAAGTCAGAGAGTAAATCATAGGCCAAAGGATTAAAGTATTAACAAGCATTCCTAAAGAAGAAGTTCCATAAGTGAAATTAATTCGAAAGTGGAAATATTGAACAGGTAGAATTATTAAGCTCTTTTCCTAACACGGGTATTTGAAGTATGAAAAATCTTTTGAATTCTCGAAGCATACTTCTGTAAAAGTGCAAAGTTAATTGAGCAGAAGTTTTAAACGTAAGAAAAATTGTTATCGCCGATCAATTGCATGCTGATCGTAATCAACGAAACAACGATTAGCTTTCCGTTTCATCCCCGCAAGTCCATTTGCTCGTGATTATCATACTTTTGAACTCCCTGAGCTCTGTTTACACAAAGCGTGGAGGGCTCTAATGGACGACAAAGTCGAAGTAGCAAGAGCCACTTATCGTGGGACTCTCTCGCTTAGCGTGTTTAGCACCGGATCAACTGACCGTGTAATCATCGCCGTATGAACTGGAATAATGTCTGGCCGCGAGAAACTCGGCGAGCTAAGTGAATTAGTGGTGCGTGCCTTCTATCTACTTTTTTTTCTCTCACTTCTCGTTAAGCGCAGGCGTATTTAATGAACCTATAGACTTAACCACGTCGAGCACGTTGCCCCGAACTTATTGATCTTCCGGCCGATTTCAAAGTTTCCTTGCCTTTATTCCTCTCTTTTTCACTTCTTTCTTCATTGTTAAATCTTGAAAAACGTCCAGGAGAATCATGCAAATTTCTTAATTTATTTGTCCCTGTAAAATGAGTCTGGCCAATTTCAAAATTTGCCTGCCTCTGTTTCTATCTTTGACGTTCGTCCTTCATGACGAAACTTGGAAATCATTATCACGGAGAATCATGCAAATTTCTTAATTTATGTGTCTCTATAAAATGATTCCGGCCAATTTCAAAATTTGCCTGCCTCTGTTTCTATCTTCAACGTTCTTCCTTCATGACGAAGCTTGGAAATCATCATCACGGAGAATCATGCAAATTTCTTAATTTATTTGTTCCTGTAGAATGATTCCGGTCAATTTCAAAATTTGTCTGCCTCTGTTTCTATCTTTCACGTTCGTCCTTCATGACGAAGTTTGGAAATTATCGTCACGGAGAATCATGTAAATTTCTTAACCCTCTATGGGTCGAATTTTCTGTGATATCTGAAGATTAGTTGCACCGTCGCACATTAGGAAATAATAAAAGTGCTATTATAAATAATGAATTTTACTTGATTTTTAAACATTAGATACTAAAGAATTCCATGGTTTTGAAGAGCTAATTTGAAATATTTGAGAAAGTTAAAAAATCGATTCTGAAAAATAAAAGCTTAGATTTGTTTTGTGTTACTTCAAAGATACAAGGGCCCATAGAGGGTTAATTTATTTGTTCTTGTAAAATGATTCAGGCCAATTTCAAAATTTCCCTGTTTCTGTTCCTCTCTGTCACTTCCCTTTCTTCAACACAAAGCTTGGAAAACATTGTCACGAAGAACCATTCATGTTTCTGTATTTATTTGTCCCTATTAAATGATTCCAAGTTTAAAAATTTTCTTGCCCCTATTCCTCTCATTTCTCCCCTCCCTTCCTCACGAAACTCACAAAACATCGTCACGGAGAACCATACAAATTTCTTTATTTATTCGTCTCTATAAAATGCCAGGATACAATTAACATCGAGTTTATAACGCCGATCAAGAAGCTCTTCGCACTTTTTTTTCTTCTATCATCTTCCACGTGTAAAAACACTACAGAATTCCGCGATTTTCGATTCGAGACTTACAAGTTAGTGATATATTCGTGATACATGCATAGTCATACGTGTTTCATTATTATTTTATCGTTTTACCACACCTTAAGTTTAAGACTTTCTAATCACCCCTCTAAATCACATACAAAAAAAACTTCACCCTCCCCGACAACGATAATACATACCACACCTGATAACATGGGATCAAAAAGTGTTTAAAAATTCCCCAGTATCATAACGTCCCATCGAATTTCAACATCATCGATGATTCCCGCACATGTAACACATTCCCGCTGAATGCGTTATCATAAAGTGTCTCAATGAGTGCAAAGCCTTATCATAACGAAGGTGCGTGCCGGTGAGGAATTAATCGATTTAACACGATTCCTCCATGCTCACCCCCTTCTTTCCCCTCTCTCACTACGTCTCTTTCCATCCACGTTGGATGTGTTAACGAGCACAACGTTTCAGATAACATCGAACAGGGTTTCGCCGGCGCTCACGAATTATAATTGGCCCGTAATTAATGACACTGCCGATATTGACAGGTGGACCGAAGAACGAAACCCTTGGAGCTCAGGCGCGAATTACGCGCCTCGGCCGCGCCCCTTGATCCCCTTTTCAGGGTCTGCTTATTTTCAGACTTAATTACCTCGGATGTTACAGCATAATCACCGTCACGCCGCGGATCGATCGTGAGATATCGACGGGCAATTCGGAATGTTTACGAGGGGGCACGCACCTTTTAAAACGGAGCTACCTGTGTTTTACGGTTATTCATCTAGATATTGCCGAAGAAACGTTTCATATCTTGTCGAGGCGAGGTTAACCCTTCGACGATGGGGGAGGATTTTTCGTGTCGCTTATGTCGATCTTTGGTATTGTTTTGGTATTTGCACGAAGACACTTTTCACTTACGATTACACGTTTCAACCCTTCGCGCTGAGAAAACATTTTTCTATTATTTTATAGAGATCACTTTGTAAGTTGTACCGGAAAATTTGAAAGAAAAGTTTCTTATAGGTATTGCAGAATTTTATGGAGGTCAGTGGGTATAGATAATATAATTTACCCTGATTCCTATAACATTATGGAACTTCTATAAGAAATTTTCTTTTTTCAAATGGAAATTTAAGTGATACATCCTGAGCCAAAAATTCTATTACAGTTTTATAGATCACAATTTCAAAAGTTATATGTGCAGTAATTGTTACTGTTTAGTTCAGTAATAAAATTTAATTTATATTTTCTGTAATTAAATTTATATTCTGTAATAAAGTTTAATTTGATGGTTGTTTAAAAGAAGGATTGGTTGCAAAATGGGTTTAAATTTTTTAGTAGAGCGCGAAGGGTTGGAAAACCCTTCTGGAGGGTTGAAAAAGTAGTAAAGTAGCTCCTTCGTGTTGTTAATTGTATAAGTGGCACATCTCGAGTTGATATGTGCGGAGACCAACGTGGAAGGGTTAAATGAATGGGAAAAAGAAGGTGCAGGGTTTTGTGCACTTTCTTCCGTGGTAATACGAAAGATTATAGAGTTTAATTATTCTACATGTTTGATTCGAGTAAGATAGTTTTGATTATACTTTGCGCTGAATGAACATTCGGGTGAATGACCACACACGGGTCTTAAGATCTTACCTCTTATTATTCACTAAACATACTATTCCACTGTTTCTTCTGTCTTTTTCATTCCTGATAAAAATGTATACGTTATCATAGCAACGACTCGTTATTCGAGCATAAATCGTAATTGTTAATATTCACGCGAACGAATTAATCACACGGACGTAGACTAGAATATACTAAATCACAAAATTCCTCATTTCCTCGAATTACCGAAAAAATTAAATAATAATATATATACACACATTATCACGGTAGAATGTAATTTCTCATCTTTTTTCGAACAAGTTTTGAAAACGGTACGAATCGATATAAAAAGTTTAACAAACACAGCCCGCATTTAGGAAACTCAACAGATCACGAACGAAGTACTGCCCGATTTAACGAATCCCAAGAAACTTCCACATGCAAAATCCCAAAGACACTTTTAATTACATCGACGAAAGTTTTCCTAAGAGTATGATTTTCAAGAGCTAAAAAATTGCGATGCGATGTGAGCAACGTAACGATCAAAGACGGATTTAATTATCAACCATCGATCACCAACATCATCAACCCCTCCACCACAAACATTCATCTCCATCGAAAACTCATGAAAACCTCAACATTCGATAATCACGAGCCCACATCGCGGCGAATAACTGTTGAATACGACACCCCATGAAATCGGGTACACCAAGAGCTCGCATGGAAGAAGATTTACATGTCAAAAAAGCGCGATACACGTCTTACAATGCGCATCGACGAGGGACAACGATTATAACTATCGTATTATGATGTATACTCGCCTAAGATCGATTGATATCGGTAAATGACTTAATAAATTCCATTAATATCACAACACATTATCCCATCACTTGATCTCATATGCACCAAGATTACCTTTGCGCCTTCTTCCAGTCGAAGATCCATTGCTACGATCTTCCTCAACGATCGATCGTTTCACATTAGCCCTATACTCATCCTCGTACGCATTCAGATATAAATTTTTCAGGAATATTTGATTATTCAGCTCAGAAAGTGGTAAGAATCTTTTAGATCGACTTTGTTGCTGTGCCTCGAGTTCCTTGAACGTGAATTGTCTCGAGCATGCTTCGTCGTAGCTTTTCGATCCCTTGGGGATCTTACGATCGTTCTGTGTGTCACCGACGCCAGTGAACGACATACCATTCACGGAAAGCAACTTCCTCTTCTGACGAGGACGAGCCGAGTCCTCGGAGGCGTTCCGTATTCGTTTGCTGCGGTGCTTTGGCACTCCTTCTTTGGCTGGTATCTCGTTGTCGAGCATCGAGGCTTCGTTACTCGGTGTCGTCGAAGATCGATTATCGTGAGAGTCCACACGAGGAGTTGGTAACGTCGTCGTCGTAGAGGTTGTCGATGGTGAAGTCATCGTTGATGATATTCTTCTGTTGGTAGTTTTTATCGTAGTGGTTGGTGTAGGTGTCGTTGTTGATAAAATTGTTGATGGGGTGTGAGATGGGGTGGTTTCGTCAGTGCTGTTTAATTTAGCCTCTATGATATGTTTGAAGAAGGCATACATCTCACCTACTGTGAATGTCGTACCGTTTCTTACGGTGAACTTGTCGATTTTCATCCTCTTCATCAACTCTTCCGTGGCGTTTCGAGCTTCTAGAAGGGAGAGTTTCTCGGTTACGTAACTGTTGACGAACTCGTAGAAACCTTTGTAATAGTTCTTGCGATGTTTCTTTTTGTCTTTTGATCGTTTACCCTTGTCGAGGTGAGGCTGACCTTTTTTCTTGATATCTTTACGATTTTGCTTTTCGTTCCAGCGCATTGATTTGTTGTAGAATCTCATGATTCTTTCGAATTCTCGTTTCAGTTTGATGAATTCTCTTTGGTTTCTTATCTCGAAATCGGTACGGCCTTTGTTTGAGTTATTACGACGTGATTCGGAGAGATCCACGTGGAAGAAGTTCTTGCTCATGGCGTTTAGAAGATCGTGCATGCTACCATTTGTTGAATTGTTCGATTGTCTGGCGTCTATGCGTTGGAGTTTTCGATAGACGATTTTTAGGAAGTCGATCATCTTCTCTTCTCGTAGACGAGAACGATTTCCATGGTTCACGTGTTTTTTCCAGGTTAAAGAATCTGCGGAAGTGCTGTTGTCGTGATGATTCTGTTCATTTTTTTCTTCCATTTTGTGCTTCGTGTGCTCTTTGCTTTTGCTCATTTCTAGGTGCAATAGCTTCTTGCCGATTTTCCGGAAGAATTCGATGAATTTTCTGGAAGAAAACAGCATTCCCTTTTGCGTATGATATTTAATTTGCAATTCATTTGACATCTGTTTTTTATACTTAATGATAAGACAAGAAAGATCAAACGCTTTAGAAAATATCTTATACTTTTTACACTGTGTTATTCTCGTTCGTTTGTATAAACTGTAGATAATTTATCAAATTTCGGAGTTTTTAGTAGTCAGTTAGATGATATTCAAAAAGTGACAGTGATAAAAAAAGGCAGTGCCTTTTGCAGACACCTTTTGATTGAAAATTTATTTGATATCTGGTTTTCTATACTTAGCACTAGAAATACCAAGCTAATCGCAATTTTTTCAAAAAATTCTCAAAGTTTATAGGAGAGTCATACAGCAAAAATTCTATTTTGATCTTACAAAATACAGATCGCCTACTTGATCATCTTTATCATCTATTGATTCCTCTTTTTTAACGAATCTAACATCGGTATTTTTAGTGTTAATAAGACGAGAAAGATCAAACACTCTGAAACACCTCTCATTATTTTTCAACTACACATTCTCCTTCCTTTTAATAAACTGCAAATAATTTATCATCTTCGAAATTTATCGATATTCAACCAGATAATATTTAATAAGAGCCACTGACCAAAAGAAAACAACATTCTCTTTTGCGTTTAATTTAAAATTCATTTAATATCCGGTTTTCTATACTTAACACTAGAAATACCAAGCTAATCAAAATGACTGGTTCCCAATTTTTTAACAAAATTCTCAAAGTTTATAGGAGAGTCATACAGCAAAAATTCTATTTTGATCTTACAAAATACAGATCGCCTACTTGATCATCTTTATCATCTATTGATTCCTCTTTTTTAACGAATCTAACATCGGTATTTTTAGTGTTAATAAGACAAGAATGATTAAACACTCTGAAAAACCTCTCATTTTTCGATCACAACATTCTCCTTCCTTTTTATAAACTCCAAATAATTTATCATCTTCGAAATTTATCGATATTCAACCAGATAATATTTAATAAGAGACACTGACCAAAAGAAGAAATTGTCTTTTGCGTTTAATTTAAAATTCATTTGATATCTGGATTTCTATACTTTATAACACGAGAAAGATCAAACACTGTGAACAACTTTCATAATCATTCCACCATACCTTCTTCATTTTAATAAACTGCGATAATTCATCAACTTTGAAACATGTCAATATTGAACCCGACAATATTTAAAAAGCGAAATGCATGAAAAACAGTTTCTTACCTATAACTCATGGTTGCATTGTCCTCGTTAACTGATCTACGACGTCTGCTCCATCTCAACCTCGGATGTTGACCCGGAATGCACTTCGGCAAATCTTTCGGACTCCAGCTCCCTCCAACACAAGTTGCACCAGTCGGACCTTCGTCCAACACGTACCCCTTGTCGCAATCGTACATAATCTGTTTATTATTAACAACCTTCTTCACATAAGGTCTATAATCGTAAACCCCCATATTGCCAACCAAAAAGACCTTCCCATTTTCAATGAATCCAGGGAAAGGGCAAAATACTTGAATGCAATGTGGTATATCTCCAGTCCAATTTCCATATCTGCACTCCACCGACTTGGAAGCATTCATGGGGCCACCACCAACAAGCTCGTAACCATCCTTGCACCTGAAAACTGCCTTCATACCATGATTGGTCTTTGGTGCAATGACCATCCCATTTTTCGGTATTTTTGGCATCAGTTTGCATCTCGCTGGAGAACAACTTGGCACAATCGACCACGTGCCATTGTTACAAACAACTGGTGTGCTGTTTGCCGCGAATTCATAATTCTTTACGCAGGATACCAACAATCTTTCTCCATGTTCTACTACTGTTACGTTATTGATGTGATCTCTCTCGTGACTGGCTACAATTATGTGACCATTTTCAATCTGAGGTACCACGCAAGGAGCGAGACACTGTGGCAATGGATAACGCCATGTTCCGTCGATTTGACAGACTGAGGAGGAATTGCCCTCGAATTTCATGTGCTCGTTGCAACGGAAAATTATGCTGGCACCTAATCCCGTACCTGATGAAGGACAATGATATAGAGTTAGGTCTAAAATAGTGTGTGGTGCTGAATAAAAGTATTTGGGGTTGTAGTATTGGATTAAAACCTCGTATTCTTGTCATTTTGGGATTTTCGTTTTGCTATATAATATTTTACTATATATTTACTTGGATGATAAATGTAACGTCAGTTGTTTTAATGGTAAAATCTTAAAGTATTATTAACCCATTGACCTACGATTTTTTTCATGACTGCCTCCGCTATAATTCAGAATTTAATAGTTATAATTAAAACTGATCAGTGATTCTTAATATTCCATGTAATAGAAATGTTATAGAAATAATATTATCATGTCTCATTAATATTTTCAATGTAATAACTTTTGGAAAATTTGAAAACTTCCTATTCTATTTATTTTATCACGAGTGTCACTCGTTATTGTAGGGCAAGGGGTTAAGAATACTAACGGTTTTTAACCTTTTAGATACGACGCGTTTGGCCGCGGATGTCACAAAAACTGTTTCCACTGTGACATTACTTTGGAATAGGTTTTAAATTCACTTTAGCGACGTACCGTTTAATTTGAAGGTATCCACGGAAGTCACCATAGTACCGTATTTAAAAGATTAATATATGTAATAAAAAAATGAAAGTCCCCATAAACGAAGACACCTTTAATGCAATCGTGAAGATTTCAGGAACGTTAACCAGTTAGCTGTGGCGACTTCTTTTGGAAGTGTGCGCACATTTACTTGGGTCACGGAAATAGAAAGATGATTATAAATCTATCTCAAATTATTTACACTTCTTACTTATTCGTTTTATTTCGGCATGACCTTAAAATATTCCAGAAATCTTGAAATTTACGAATATATATTAGTTTTTGTTAAAATTACAATTTAAATAACCAGTGGCCGCTTAGTTTTACGCATAACGAGTATACTCGTCAATCCACAAAATTCTGCCGTTTCTCTATGACAAGTATACTTGTCAATCACAGCTAACTGGTTAAACGCAGCGACATGGGGTCTGACTAAATACTCTTCATTCCCCTTTGCCGTCACAAAAGACTTCTCTCCTGCTCCATATAATAGTTTAATATCGACTAAATGTTTTACAAAGAACTTCTTTTACATATTAATCACTTTGATGATAAAAATCTTGGGAAAGTTGTCGTTTATTTCTATGATATAGCACTTATTTATAACGCATTGGATAACAGGTTTATTCATAGCGCAACTTACCAGCCTCGATATTCTCTATCCAGCCGTTATATAGAACGCCAGGTGAACCGCAATTAATTTCTTGACAAGTGGGTGTCTTTCCGGTCCATTTTCTATCTGCACCGCAACGTCTCGTTGCTCCACCGATCACCGCGAATCCGTATTTGCATTCATACGAGACAATAGAGTTGTAAGCGTAAGAAGTATACACCGCTTTTCCGTTCACCGGATTTTCCGGCTTCGGACATTGTACTGATGTTAGCTGAAGAAATATTTCACTTTTATTGATCGAACTTTTTATTAAACTTTTACTCTTGTATTTATTAACACTAGAACTACCGATGTTAAATCTATTACACTTCAATATCTTAAATAAGTATTTTGAAAAAAGAGGTATCAAGAGGTGGAAAAAGTGGTTGACTCTGTAATCTGTGTTTTATAAGATCAACGTAGAATATCTGCTCTCTGATTTTCCTATAAACTTGGAGAATTTTTGGGAAAAATTAGGAAAAAATATGACTTGCTTGGTAGTTCTAGAGTTAAATATTTGAAATGATTATTAAAGGGAAATTAATTCATTAGATTTACTTGAACGCATTGTGGAGATTCTTTCGGGGTCCATGTACCATCCGCCAAACAAATCTTCTCGGCTTTGCCAACTAATTCGTATCCGTCCGCGCAATGATACGATACACGGCAATCGTAAATGTAGCATTCCCCTTAAAATAGAAGGACCGCTTTATTAAATACCGCGTAGACTTTTCATAAAAGATTAACTTTCTTTAATGACTGTTATATTTCTGCTTTCAATCTTAACCTTCTATGGGCCCTTGTAACTTTAAAGTAACAGAAAACAAATCTAAGCTTTTACTTTTCAAAATCGATTTTTTAGATTTCTCAAATATTTCAAGTTAGCTCTTCAGAACCATGGAATTCTTTACAATCCAACGTTTCAAAATCAAATAAAATTTATTATTTATAATAGTACTTTTATTATTTTCTAATGTACTATCGTTCAATTAATCTTCAAATATCAAAAGAAAATTCGGCCCATAGAGGGTTAACACGTTTACTGTCGTAGAAGTCACCTTTTATCAGACTCAATGAAATTTCATGTAACTTTGAAATTGTAATATTTATATATTTTCTACCATATTTAATATTTCTATACTGATATTAGAAAGATAAAGGTCTGCTGAATATTCATCACTATCTTTAACATTTCTACTTTATAAAGATGTGATTTTATTAGAAAAAGTTTCACTTCAGGTGAAATGATAAAACTAGCGGAATACCTTTAGAGTTCAACGATAGTTTAATTCTACGCGAAGGATCTTATTGAAGTATTTTATATTTGGTTACATCTTCCAGTTAAATATGGAAAAATAGAAAAGATAATTCTCTCACCAGCGTGCCATCCATTAGCAATATCCGCCGGAGGTCCACAGCTCTGAGGTTCACAGGTGATGTCAGGACCAAACCAGCTAGCTACATCTTCCATCAACAGACACTTTGCCTTACTAACTCCCATCGTCACGTATCCATGATCGCAGAAATATTGGACAGTACTCTCCAAATCGAAAGTCGTCTGTTCAGCAAGTGCATTATGCCGCGCATTTTTCACTTTCGGCGGTTGAGTGCAAAAAGTAGTATGATCCTTTTTACAGGACGGTGTCGTGCCTGTCCAATGTCCATCAGCACGGCATGTCCTTTCAGCAAGACCAACCGTGTTATATTCAGGATCACAGGTATAATGTGCACGATCCCCAAAGAATCTTCCGGTGACGGTCATCACACCATGGTCTATCTCCGTCAAAGGTGGACATTCCCTCTCGAGTTTAATACAGGACATTCCACAGGCTCCGTCGCATCTACACTTTTTCTTCTTACTTTTACAATTTTCATCGGTGGAGCATTTTCTCAAACACTTCTGACCCAGCAGATCCGCCTGCTTTTCATCTCTCGGACACATAGCTGACGGCGAATTCCTTGGATTCTTGTAGATACGACCATCATCATCCACCTCTGTCTTCGTTTGATACCCTTCATCATCATCATCATCATCATCGTCGTCGTCCCAATCATCATCATCGTCGTCATCATCATCTACGGCTGCTTGTTGTCGTAGTTTCGACTCGGATGTTAAGAAAAGCGCGCACAGAAAGAGCAATAGAAGGATCACGCTTGGTTTCATCTTCAAATCTTTTCTTTCACACGAATCTGTCACACGAAACTTCCGTTTGATATCACGTTTACATGACCGATTTGCACGATTTTAAAGCCACAAATGTAAAGATGATACGAGGATATCCCATGGAAGTGGTTTCTTCCGGAAGTTCAGCTTAAAGTACGACTCTCATCCCGCGGCTCGCTCGAGGACGACGTCGTTTCTCCCGCGAGCGTGACTATTAATCGAGTCTGCCTCTTCGGCGTCCAGGAGGATTAGGACGGTGTCTCTCTCCTCTCTCTCTATCTCTCTCTCGTTCCTTCTCTCTCTCCCTCTTTTATCTCTCTCTCAGTCTGTCTCGTTTCTTCCCTCTCCGTTACTCTTGTTCGGTGCAATTTTTTTCTTTATTGTGCGGACTGCGGCCCCGTGCTGCCGGGAATTCGCGGATACTCGCGCATATCTGCACGCGCATCCAGCCTGTTCAATACATCTCCTCACTCTTGCAGCTTCCAGCAGATGGCGGAGGACAAGGGGTGAGGGTTGGAGTTGCGCAGAAATGTTCGACTTTGCGAGAGATCTCCTACCTCACCCCCATATAGGACTATGTGTGTGTTTCCCCTTCGGCAGGTCCTATCGACTCGTACGGATAAATACGGGGGAAGCTGTTTAGAAATAATTGAGTATTCTTCCAACAACCACTCAGTAGGATCATTCGGTAAATTCGAAACCCCTCTTCTAACGGAGAAACACTTTGTAATCTACCAGGGATGATGTTATTCGTTCGCAACAGACACGGTAATAGCATTCACTTAGCGAGAGAAACTGTAACAGCTCGAAACACGCTGTGTTCTCTTTAACGCGTACGATCACGAAAGGAAACACCTGCAGGCGAGCTCGAACTTGTTAACACGATCCGCGCCAAACGAATTATCTTGGACAACCGGTCAGCTTCGATCTTACTGCCCCATTTACGACCATCCACCTAACGATCCGTACGTTTACTGTTTGATCAAGCTACCATCACTAAAACTACCTATCTACATTCACGGGGACTATCATCCCCCTGGGTTCGCGTGACGCCCAAATCTTAGGACTACGAGACTATCATGGGTTGGATGAAATTGCTGCTTTTCAATTTAACTCGATGTAGCCATGATTTGCATGATAAAGTAGCAATTTGTGTATACAGACGTGCGCGACGAACAGGTGAAAAATGCTGGCGATATAGAAGCGTGGGTAGTAGCTATGGGGATCGGTTTTCATCGGACAAAACTCGATCTTCTGGTCCTTGTTAGCTGCCATACTATCCGGGGTAATCCTTGATTCCTAAGTTCGAGCTGCATCGTTAGAGTAAGCCTTCGTGTCGGCCATTGTCTTCGTAACGATCGTAATCAATCGGTACGGTTCGATGCTCAGACAACGCCGTAGGTGATCCTCGCTCCAATCTCCGACTATCAGCTTCATCGTTCTCGCCGTGTGTCTCCCGGATGTCTTCATTTGTCTTATTCAAATGAGACGACTTGGGAAGGAGGAGGAGTGTTCGTCGCGAATGGGGATGCTCTTTTCGATTCGTGGAAGATACGGATGTTTCGATGGAAATGAGACAGTTTCTAGGAGATTGTGGTTGATGGAGAGACTTTGATATAGAGGAAATTGAAATTACTCTGTTATTTAGATAAGAGAGACATGAAAGTATGGAAGTATTTAAGTTTGTTATTTTTGGTACTTGGAGATTCTGGATTTGGTGTTTTAACACTAGAACTACCGGCGTTAAATATATTATGTTTCAGTATACAAAATTAGCACTTTGGAAAAGAGGAATGAAAAGATGAAAAGATGATCGATTCGGTGATTTATGTTCTTTGAGACGGGCGTAGAATATTTATTCTATGAACCTCCTATAAATTTGAAGAATTTGTAGAATAAATTGTGTACCAGTTCTTTTGTCTGATTTGATAGTCCTAGTGTTAACAATGTATTTAGATAAGAGAGACATGAAAGTATGGAAGAATTTAACTTTGTAATTTTGATACTGAGAAAGTCTGAATTCGATGTTTTAACACTAGAACTACCGGCGTTAAATCTATTGCATTTCAGTATATAAAATTAGCACTTTGAAAAAAAAATGAAGAGACTGAAAAGATGATCGACTCGGTGATTTATGTTCTTTGAGACGGACGTAGAATATTTATTCTATGAATCTCCTATTTTGGGAGAATTTTTTAGATAAATTGTGTACCAGCCATTTTGTCTAGTTTGGTAGTTCTAGTGTTAACAATTTATTTAGATAAGAGAGAAATCAAAGTATCGACGAATTGAACTTTGTAATTTTGATATTTAGAAATTCTGAATTTGATGTTTTACCACTAGAACTACTGGCGTTAAATCTATTATGTTTCAGTATATAAAATTAGCACTTTGAAAAAAAAAATGACGAGACTGAAAACATGATCGACTCGGTGATTTATGGTCTTTGAGACGGGCGCAGAATATTTATTCTATGACCCTCCTGTTTTGGAGAATTTTTGGAAAAAATTGTGTACTAGTTCTCTTGTCTGCTTTGGTATTTCTAGTATTAATAATTTATTTAGATAAGAGAGACATCAAAGTATCGAAGAATTGAACTTTGTAGTTTTGATACTTGGAGCTTTCGAATTTCATATTTTTCAATTTAGCTCGTTTAATTGTGTTGTTTTTATGTGGTATGTTACTTCGTGCTGTGAATGTTCGATGAAATTTTCTTTTTGGGGAACAATTTTTTCGAGTACAATAAAGTGAATGGTCCTGGAAAGTCATTCATTGTCACGAGCGTATCTTCGTTTGGACGGGACTGTCAGGTGGGACTGACAGAGTGGCAGTAACTCGGTAGCTGAAAATGGGAGTGGCTGAAAGACGAGAGGACAGCTCTCGCTCGGCGACATCCCCATGGCGCCTCTTCGCGGATCCTTGATCCAAGAAGTAAAGACTTAAGAAATCAGTGGCTCTCAGCGAGTATATTGTGTCTCTCAAATTAATTAAAATAATTTAGAGCAAAAACTCTTTTTTTAACTGCTCTTAATCCTTATAGAATTGTCATAGAGACAATCGAAAAGCCTGCAGTCAATTTGAAATGTTATATCACTGCTACGAACATAGCAATTTCAAGGAAGATTTTCAGACTGAAGAAGAGTCGTTGAAGAAATCCATTTGTATGATGCGAGAGCTGCGAAAGAACAATTTCGAAATGGAGCGACGAAACGAAATTGATTTTATATGTTGTTAGCACAAACAGAATGCATTTTAGTGAATGAGATTCTCTGCGAAAGGAGTTTTACTATGTTTGTTTTATCAAATGAAGAAGATTCTTTTTGTTTCTCAGTGGGCGGTATTGCCGTATCGAGCGGAAGGAACGATGAGCTCACGGTGTCAGCTTACAGCTACGTGTCTACGTTATGTCATGTTATCTTTTTTAATTTATCTCCCCTCGATAGAAACAAAAAGATGCAAGTGATAAATGCAGCATGAATTTGACGGTATTGCATCCATCTACTTCACCGTGGATGATCTTCGAAGTCTTGAATTTTCTTATCGTTTGAAACTCAGCGTTTGGAATTTGACTTTCAAGTCGAACTAAACTACCCCTTGTCCTATAATGTCTTTTGTGAAGGCAAAATAATTCAGTATTAATTATTGTAAAAATAATGTATCACTGATTTTCAATATACCGTATAATTTAACACAATATTAACCCAGTACGGTCCAAATTATTTTCTTAATTTTGTAGTGAGCTAAATAATATTAATTTCACGGCATTTTCTACCATTGGTTATTCACTTCTGATTAACGATATCAATAACTATTACTGACGGATATTAAGTGATATTAGAAAATCATTATGAAATTAGAAACTCGATTTTATATTGTCAACAAATAAAATTAAGTGAAATTGGATAGTCAATTTTAAACTGTCAAAAAATAAAATAAAGTGACAAACTATATCAAGTATTGCTCGACATAGAACCGTAAAGTTTTAATAGCATAAAACTAATTTCAACGTTTTCTCACCTACTGATAATTTCTATTTAATAGAATTTCGAAAATTTAAAAATTTCCTATTCCATTTACCGCGTCACAAGTGTCACATAATGCATGGGGTTGGTTTTGTGTATGACAAGGGGTTAATTTGATCCAACACAGATATATAATTGTAAATCGGGTCTAAAACAGTTAGAACTAATTTTATCATTCAAGATACATCGACTGTTCTCCTTAAATTCGAAATTGAACTCTTCTTTTGTCAAAACTAAATGGATTAAACCTACATTACCATCGAGCAATTACGATTTGAATAGGGCGCAAACTAACTGAAACTTAACGACATTAGTGTATCCAAGACGAAGGTGAATGGATATGAATTTAATCCCGGACAATTTTAGAATCAAACAGGCACTATTTTCAAATCCACGTTAAACTCAATCTTCTTCTCATCAGTCGTGACTTATCTCAAAATGCCACCAGGCTGAAATTTCATTTCCATCTGCGAAGGTCCGGCGGTACTCAATGTTGAAAATGTCGGCAAAAGCCGTAAGTTCCACTTATTCTAAAGCTCGTTATGCGACCATTATATCTCCTATCTCTCTCTTTGGAGTCTCTTCAAAAGTTTCGTGGCGACTTGTACACCGTCCACATGACTCGGCGAAATTATGGTCACGGTTAGTCCCCATGAGAAGAGCCCCTGGATTGATCGCGCTCGTGCACACCGCCTCTTCGCGCATAATCCGATCGCAATCTTTCACACTCAATCACGAGGCAAATGATGTTAGTTGGCACTTGATCCAGAAGAAGCAAAATTGCCAGAATGAAATTGATTTAAGCGGATGTGCTACCCCAGATGGAACGTGGCCTCTGGCTCGCCGGGGTTACGATTTGCTTAGAATGAGTTCTTTATTCTTCCCTCCCTCTGGGGAGGCCTACGTGTTTATATTTATAACTAGCTGAAAGCTCCCGTGCTTCGCTACGGTTTAATCGAAACTAAAAAAAAAAAACTTAAAATTTGGAATTTTTCAAAACCCTTTCTTAGTGAGCACCTATGACCCAAGGAGAAGGTATGTTCCAAATTTCATTGTAATCCGTTCTGTGGTTTTTGAGATTTCGTGATGAGTGGATGAATGAGTCAGTCAGTCAGTGGTATTTGAGCTTTATATATTTATAATAATGCCGATTGAAACAAATAAGCCTGTTAACACTTTGTTATCTGTGTCACATATACAGTTACTCACAAAATTAAGTGTACACCTACATTAGTAGTAAGAAATTGTGAAAAAGATAATGAAAACATTAATGTTTTGGTGTAATTTTATGGTTTTAGTTAAATACACATATGTAAATAACTAATATTATAAGTTTTTTAAATTAATTATTATATAAACTAAATGAAAAAATATGTTAATATGTTATCACACCAAAATGTCTATGGTTTCATTACAATTTTCGCCATTTTTTATTACCAACGTAAGTGTACACTCAATTTTGTGAGTAACTGTATGTAATTTTACTAGCCAATTATTATGGATCGTTGTAACAAAGTGTCAAATAATAATTGCCTTACTATAACGAGTGATACTCGTGTCGCGATAAATGGAATAGTCAATTTCGAAGTGCTCCAAAAATTATTATATTCAAAATACCAATGGGTCCTGCTAAAATAAAATAAATTCTTGCTATTCAATATTACCTTCAGACACATACTATATCCAAAATTAGAGACTAGAATATTATTTTAGTAATTAATTCAGAATCATTGCACATTCAATGACAAAAGAAATGGCACGTAAAGTGGTTAATAAACCACATTATATAATATTTCCCATAACAATCATCGACACCTCATTATTCCAAAAGGTATTCGATTCATTATAATCCTCTCTAATTAAAAAATTACTCTGTCCATCCAATCGTCATCGTCAAACGCCCCAAGAAGAACTCAAGTAATATCACCATTAATCAAACTCTCGCCGATAAATCCGCAGCCCCATCTGACAAATCGATCGAAATTCAAACGAGCCGATCTCTCGTCGATCTTGTCGCAATTTCACGCCACGAATCGCTACTCGAGTTTCATTCCTCATCCACCATCTACTCCAATGTGCGATCATGAGTAGAACATCGAGGAATACTCGTCAAAGAATACCGTCCTGGTTGGATCTGTCCACTATTGCGGCAATCACGTGGCGATTCTTTGTCCACCCTCTTTGACGACGTGGTTCTCCTCGACGGATGCACGGAGACATCCGTGGTTTGCCTTTCACGGGTGCATAAACGTACGTGCCTTGAGGTTCTCCTGACGGACCCGACTCTCCGTCGACTGCATCCAATTCAGAAGCAATTGAATTCACAATTCCGGCCATTACGGGAGCGTCGGGAAAGGATTACGGGTGCAGAGTACGTGCCGCATCTGCATTCGTGCGTACAAGTGCTGGACATAAATGCATAAATGCATATATGCAACTTGGTACCACGATGCATAGTGGATAGATGCTGGAAATCGTCTATCGCACAGTTACGAGAATATTTGGTGGTATTAAATTCTGGCAATTCGAGGGTTTTGGAAACTATAGAATGAGATTTGTTGTACGACGGGATTCGGCTATCCAATTGTGTCTCGTTAATTGCAATTGCGGTAATGAGAACTCATGGTAATAACGGGGCTGTTGATACGGACGTTTGGTCTGAGAGAGTTACGGGATTCGGAGCGATTTAATGATCTTGCTTGAAAGATAATTAAATGTTGGATTGTGATACGAAGATGATCGCTTCGATGGGTGATTAAGGGATTGAGAAATATTATGATGATCGTTAAGAAATTTCGTTGATACCTTTCGTGACGGTGAGGTGCAATATGTTTTGCGAATTGAGAGAGATTTACTTAATTATTGGGTTTAAAAGATTGCAATGTAGATTGACAGACTCTCCGGGCAAAAATTTATATCTCAATGCCGTCATTTGTGAAATTAACTGACACGAAGGATAACGTCGTTACGTGTCTTGCAACGTTGACGAGAATTTGTAATTAATGGTTTATATAAAGTATAAAATCTGTGTTACATCATAACAATTCATTACAGTTCTTCACTAGAGAATATTAAATCACAGTATCCATTGTTCAAAATTACCTTTGAACATGTAACATTGCAAATGTGAAATACAACACTAACTGTAGAATTGACAAAAACCTATATACCTAATATACTGTGTATACCTATCTCTTCAGTGCATAAAAGATCGCCTCATTGGTTGCATTTTTACCGTAAAATTTATTCGCATTCAGCTACTGTAATTTATATAAAATATGCAACGTTTATTATATCATTACGATTCATTAGAGTTCTTCACTAGAGAAATTAAATCACAGTACCCACTGCCAAAAATAACCTTTGAACATGTAACATTGCAAACCTGAAATACAGCACTAACTGTAAAATTAACCAAAACGTTCATCTATTTATCAATGTCTAAAGGACCGCCTCGTATGCATTTTTACCGAAAAATTTTTCCCATTTGTCTACCGCAATTAAGATAAAGTATGCAACGTTTATTACATCAAAGCGATTTATTACAGTCCTTCACCAGAGAAATTAAATCACAGTACCTATCCATTGTCAAAAATTACCTTCGAATATGCAATATTACAAACCTGAAATACAACATTAACTATACAATTGACCAAAACGTACACCGATCTGTTCAATGTATAAAGGATCGCCTCGTTGGTTCCGTTTTTATCAAAAAATTTGTCGCATTGGCCCACCACAATTAATATAAAATATGTAACTTTTATCATATCACGACGATTCAGTACTATCCTCCACTAGAGTAGTTGAATCGCAGTATCCATTGTCAAAAATTCCCTTTGAACAAGTAACAATGTAAACTTGAAATACATCACTAACTGTACAATTGACGAAACCGTACACCGATCTGTTCAATGTATAAAGGATCGCCTCGTTGGTTCCGTTTTTACCAAAAAATTTGTCACATTGGCCCACCACAATTAATATAAAATATGCAACTTTTATCATATCATGACGATTCATTACAGTTCTTCACTAGAGTAGTTGAATCGCAGTATCCATTGTCAAAAATTCCCTTTGAACAAGTAACAATGTAAACTTGAAATACACCACTAACTGTACAATTGACGAAACCGTACATCGATCTGTTCAATGTATAAAGGTTCGCCTCGTTGGTCGCATTTTTGCCGAAAAATTTTTCGCATTCGGCTACCTCAGTTAATAAGCAAAAAACTAATTGCACCTCACTGTCACGCCCAGTGAAAAAGAGCATCGGCAAAGGTCGAAAAAAGATCAACGATTAACCAGCATTGTTCCAGATACGAGAAGAGCCGCACCGGTTTATCGAGCCGAACAACTCGAAGATACATAACACCAACCGGCCGGGTGAAAGTTTTGCTTTTTGACGCGTTGATTGCAGGTTTTCTTTCGTGGCGGCGCTTTTTCTGCAGTCTGCAAGACTCTGGCGGGGGTCACGTGAATCCGCCTGTCTCTCCCTCATGGAGAACTGGAGCACCGTGAAGTGCAGGATCATAGTAATTATGCGGCACCATGTAAAACGGATTCTTACGGGGCCACCCGAACTCACCTTGGCTCGACGTTGTACAATTATTAAGCCGTCACGCGTAAGAGCACAGCTTTTACCAAGTTTGCGCGTTGTACTTTTTGTTGGACTCTTTGATGTAAGGCTGCATAAAGGAGGGATGAAATCAGGGACGTTTTTGAAGTGGGTGGATTTTTTCCGGACGAGGGTTTGTGTTGTTGGTTTTTTTATGGTTTGAAGGGACGTACAGTTTCCTCCGCTGAAGCGATTAACCCTTTGCATTATGAGTTGTTTCGTGACTGCTATAATTTAGAATTTAATTGCCAAAATTAATATTGATCAGTGATTCTTGATATAAATCTAAAATTATTTAAATAGTTTAATATTGATCTTAGAAAAATAATATTATCAGTCGCGTCTCATTAATGCTTCCAATTTGATAGATTTTCGGAAACTTGAAAATTGCCTTTACTTCATCATGAGTGTCACTCGTTGTAGGGCAAGGGGTTAAAATTAATTTTTATTCTTTCTGTTTATATAGACATTCTACTAATGATTTACAATAAAATTGTATGCATCTAGATCATTAGTTATATTGATTTTTGTCCGGCTTGATCGGTCAAACTACTGTGCGCTGTTTGAAACCGGTGATTTTGGGGGATGAAGTTTATTTTATACTTATCAAGGTAACAGAAATTTTGCGGTATTTGTTATATAAGTTTGTATTCGATTTTATGGTATTGTAATTTTTATGGAATAGTTTCCTAACTGTTATTTATCTTTTCATGGTGATTGCAATACCTTTAGAGTATAGAGATATTTGTTAAAAGGGTTGGAGAATTGGACATTTCTTAACACTTTACCGACCGGTACTTTTTAATATCCTACCCACTTCTGATCGGTCACTTGCACGCAAATATTTCCCTGATACTGATATCTCTTCGAAAATTGCAAAGTTTCTTCACTGAGTCCTTGGCACAGTTAACCGCAATGAAAAATAACAATTTATTAATTTCCGTAGCGACCAATTAATAAGTTAAAAGCCCAAAAGTGTTGGGCCCGAAAAGTCGATTAATCGACTACCGGTTGGTAAGGTGTTAATATTTGTTGTGACAATTGTAATATGATTTTCTGGCACTGTCATTTTTTATAAAATTTCTATGAAAAGTATTTAGGTGAAGGTACATGACCATTATTAAATTCCTCTTTGAAATTTATTAGAGTGAATAGTTGTTTAAAGTATAGGTGTACTGTGAGGAGCTAAAAACCATAAGCTAAGTATTAATTGCATAATATACGACAAGTAAATCGCGATAGGTAGACATAATTCTCCATTTACTATAAAAAGACAAGAAATCCATTACTTATCTCAAGCTTATAAATGGGTATGAATTTCTAAATGATCGTTTAGCAGCGAAACTAATAATCCTTCCACCGACTTCCTAGTTTAATACATCAGAGAATTTAATTAATTAAAACGAGTATAAGGAAGCGGATATTTTAAGCCGGTAAGATAGAGAGTTTCGACGAGTAACAAGGAAATATTACAATTATTACGTTTATACAGAGCTATAATTATGATCCTTTCGAACAATAAAAATTCATTTAAAACTGCGACGGTAAGGCGAGAAATTCTGTCAAGTGAAATCGACGGCTGGTAATGAACAGGTATACGCGACTTCCTGCTACACTTCGACATTGCGTAAAGTCAAAGAGTTTTGAGATATTGTACGTGAAAAATGATTGGTGCGTCGTGTAGGACAATAACCAATAAATCGATCGTGAGTGTGCCAACGCCCCGTGCCGTCATTAAGAGTCATAATTCTTCCTTTCTCCTGGGTATTTGACATTCAATTAACGCGCTCCGGGTCTCATTGACGAGCACGTTTCACTTGCGACAAATTTCGCGCCGGTATACCCCGTACATTAACTGTCGTCGGGTGCATCCAATTTCCATAATCGTTCAACGTTTATTTTCGTACTCCGAAATTAAATCACCATGTAATTTCGTCGCTTGCCATCGCATCAATGACTTCGCAAACGATTTTCTTGCTTTTCTTATATCGCTTGTTATTATTATTTTTTTCTTTTTAGTCAAAGTTAAATGTTTGAGTTTCTACTTAACTGGATTGAGTGGAAATTGCTGTCAGTTTTGGAAGATTTTTTTGTAAATTAATATTTAATTTATTAGACGTACGTTGATCAGGAATTTGTTGAAAATTGTAGGTAGTAAGGGAAGTGACTATGGTAATTAAAAGTAAGAAATTATGATGTGAGTGGAGGTAAAATTATTTAAATTTGTATCATTAAAAGCAACTCAGCAGCCGTTTAATAATCTATAAACCGATTACTTCCACTTCTCTCAATAAATTAAAATAAATTTAATAAAATCCATTTAAATTTAACATCCCCGATAATGTACGTTAATTGAATTAAACACGCAACGTGGCTATAAACCTCCGATATAAAATTAATATCACATAAATTTCTCTACACCCTCCAGCTAAAACGATTACCAAAACGCTTACACAATTGGATCTTCTTTAATTAAAAACTGGGAACCTTAAATAATACCTCAGGATTGTATGTATATCAGAGACTCGAAATCGAGCCCGCAGAAAAGATACCTGGAACTTTCTTTTGACATTTCACGTAGGACCAACTATTTTATTAAATAGTGAACGACAACAAATTTGCTAAGAATTACGCCGAATTTAAATTTGGATTTATCAATTCTAAGTACCTGAATTTCATTTATTTAACTTCTATGATTATTTCACCTAGAACAGACTGTCTTAGATAAACCGATTCGTCGAGGTTCTGACATATTAAATAATTAATTAAGAAAAACTTACTAGAGGTGACAGTATACTCGAAATAAGACCCATTGATTGAAAATATCTGCATGTTTTACTTTAAGCACTCTAATCATTTCCTCTGAGACTTATTCTTCCAGGTTGGTTCCGATTCACCAGGTATATGACTTATTAAACAATATATTAGAAAAGATTTACTAGAGATGAAAGTGTACCTGACATTAGGGCAACTGCAAATATTTGATTCACCAAGGCTATGACATATTAAATAATAAATTAACTAAAATTTATTAGAGATGACTGGGTAATTCAACTCATGTGCATTGATTGCAAATATCTGTATTTTTAACTTTAAGCACTCTGATAATTTCCCCTGAGACCTATAATTGCAAGTGGGTTCCGATTCACCAAGACTATAACATATTAAATAATAAATTAACAAAAATTTATTGGAGATGACAGAATAATAGAACTCCGATCCACAGACTGTAAAATATCTGCATTTGTTACTTTAAGCACACAGATCACTTCCCCTAAAATCTATTGTTTCAGGTGGCTTCTGATTCGCCAAGGCTAAATATATTAAATAATGATAGAACTAAAATTTACTAGAAATGACAAAATACTTGAACTCAGGCCCACTAATTGCAAATATCTACATTTTTTATTTTAAGCACTACAATTATTTCCCCTAAGACCTACTCTTCCAGGTTCATTCTGATTCACCAAGCCCATGAAATACTAAACAATAAAAAAAAATTTCATTAACATGCAAAAAAAAGATTGAGACTGAACGTCATTGTTTCCAAGCTCAAACCTTTACCGTCTTATTCGCCATACCTCCCTTCTCTAACGAAAACTCCCACGACACTTATACATTCCGATGTTTCTATTGCTCATCGTAATTTACATCCTCAATGAGACGACTCCACTTGCTATAATTACGATGCGGAAGAGACACTCGTGAACCGACGAGAATAGTTCCTCTGTCTCCTTCCGGTCGCGCGAGTTCCGCATCATTGTCTCTCTAATTAGCCATTCAGAATTACTTCCTAACACCGAAGCGCGCGCGGATGTGACGTCCTCGATCCTGGCACGTGGACGACGAACGACGACTGGCAAAAACGTAGGATCGTCTCGCGTAGGCGTTAGCGGAAGACCCGACCGTATAATTAATGTACGCGCTGCAGGTGGCGAAGGAGAGAAGATAAAAAAAAAATAATTAATCACGATGTAACGTTTACAGGGAAAACGGCCAGGCAATGTTTCCAATACATAAAACACGAGCGCGATGAGGAGATATCGTACGTGGAATTCGAATTTATAATTGAACATTTATTAGGAATGAATTAATAAGCTTACTGATACACGAGAGATCGTTCCTTTTTGCTGATGTCAGAAGGATAGAAAAATATTTCTGGTACGTAGTCATTTGACGTTGTAGAAGATCGGTTGAGGAACTTATCAGAAGTGATTATCGGACCTCGATTAACTATAAATTACACTTCAATATCCTATCTGTCCGATGACTCTGCTTACATGCAGATGCGAAGAGATGTATTCGGACTAATTGAGAAAAATCGTGGAGCTCCGGGGAAACGTTTATACCTGCCGGTTCTATCGTGCGTTAGAAAGGATGGAGGATGTTGAGAGTGATCAAATTACTCGATCGTTAGGTATTTCAGGCATGGATGATTATATTTTAGCAGAGGATTGCGTGCCAGTGTTGCATTCGATGCGGCTTTGATGCAGGTTCGAAGGATGCAGGATGTTCGGGATAATCTTGCGTGGTTGTTTAGACGTGCTCTTCTGTTAATGACAATTTGTCAATTAATTTTAACAGGATCCATTCGTTTGTATAAATTATTAGTAGGTTTATGAGAGTTTCCAATTTTTTAGAATTTCATTTCGTTAATTTTGTGATTTTATTATTCAATGTTGGTAAATTTTAAATTTTAAATTGATCACTGCTAGAAATGACGAAGGAATTTTATTATTACATTATTATGCTGTTATCGTTCTTCATCCAATAAATAAATAAAAGATTGATGACTTGATGCAATTAAAATATTCTGTTACCTCCAAAGAACGACCTAAACAGCACAATTATTTATTTATTGATAATGATAAAGTTGCTTTAACACTAGAACTACCAAACCAGTCAAAATGGCTGGTACACAATTTTTTCCAAAAATTCTCCAAGTTCATAGAAGAGCTATAGAATAAAAATTCTGCGTCCATCGCAATAGACATAAATCACCGAATTGATCATCTTTTTCGCCACTCGATTCCTCCTTTCGCAAAGTACTTATTTAATATATTGAAATATGATAGATTTAACGCCGGTAGTTCTAGTGTTAAAATGATGGTAATGCTTTCATCGTCACTTATCTCGCAACGAATTAACACCACAAACGTCGATAAGATATCGTCGTTTATGCAACGAAAACTTACAACGGTGATCGATAATGTGTCGAATATGACTTGTTAATGGAAACAGGTGTCGTTAAGGTAATGCATAAACTTACTCATTAACGACAGCGCGAAAGGACCGCAATTATTTCGCGAGGATACCAGTTTATTACCGGATGCCAAGTCACTTGGAGTCATAATAGCAGAGAAGCTTCGCTGTTTGCTCGTAAACTTAAGAATTTCGACGACAGATCTTATCGATGAAAAATCTATTGCAACGACGATAATATAAACACATTTTCTTAGAAAGAAACGTTGGTCATAAATTGTACTGCCACGTCTTTCTTTTGATTATTTTTGGAAATTATAATAACAACTTAAAAGGAAAAAAATCACGTTGGAAAAACATACCATTACTGATAATTGAATGAATTAAGTAAACTGATAGGAAAGAGCTTAATTTGTTTTCTTTTCAGACAAATTTTTACCTTTCTATCAGCACCTGGTACTTTAAATTATACGGTGATTTTTCTGCATCTGCTCTTCATTATCGGGAGAGTCTTTTAACGATTATGAGAGTTCAATCTGGAAGAACAGAGGAAATTTGTGCGGTAATAAGAAGAAAGATAAGGAATGTAATTGATACGGTGATTAGGACAATTCGTTTTCTGAATGGTCTGCGAATTGGTTTTTCATTGGTGGATCAATTAAGAAGTAATGCAAGAGGAATTAACGAGAGAACGATTTCAAAAATATCAATATAAATTGTGGTGCAAAAGGGACACGGGAAAGATCGTATCGAGGAAAGAATATAAAGTCATCGTTGCAACAAATTACCATGCAGGATTGATTCTAATGTTGTCGATTAAATTTTAAAGAAAGGCATTAGCGGTGAGGCAGAGAGAGGCTGGTTGCATTCGATAAAATCGATTTTTTGGGGTTGGAGGTGCGAAGTGGTCGTAAAAGAGCGGCAAACGAACGGGCGATCATCGAATATTTATAAATATTCGTCGGCTAACAGCTTTTGGTCATGCAACTGTACAGATAACGCTAAAAACTTTTCGACGATGCACCTGTATTTAGCGATGGGCGCTCGATGCGAGAACAATTTGAGTTTTTGAACAAATTTCACTATTAAGTGTTCCCAAATCATCAAAACATTATTTACTTCAAAACTTCAAGCATTGTCCTACGCTAAGAAATTTTCTAAATCTTATGCTCTTGCTAATACAAATTTAGAATTTTTATCATTCTTTGTACATTTTTAAAACACAAAATTCTCTAAAACCTGAAATGGATCAAATAAAAAATCAAATATTATAAAAATTCTTCCACAAATCCAAAACTTAACTATTTCATCCAAAGTCTACCGTACAATTGCATTTATGATACCTTCAAGTAAGAATTTTTGAAACCTTTAAAATACTCATAGAAATTTATATCTAATTTCTTACATTTTGTTGTAACTTTATGACAGTTGAATGAATAGTAACATTGAGAAAATGGAAAAAATCTTTTTGTATTATTGGAGTTAGAAATGTTTGCACTCGAATCACACGAATCATTTCGTTCCCATCGCTACAGGTATCGATTTAAGTGGAGGCTGAATTCGAGCCACTCTCGGGACAATTCTCACCTTAAAGCCGAATCTCGAAGGGTCCTGTTCGTCCGACGAAAAACCTTTCATTGATTCCTTCCTCGCTTTTTATTTCCGAAGTGGGTTTACGGCGGGAGATACGGAAGACGAGATAAACCAGGAGGAGATGAGTCTTTTCATTTGTACTACTTAACGTCGTACAAGACGAAATACGACGGCGTTAATGTTGCCCGAACGTAATGGAAGGGACGACGAATATTCCGCGGAATTAACAAGTGCGAAGAGCAAATGCCGATTTATTGCAGTTTCACCGTTACGCCGTTAAAATGCCAACGAATTTACACGCGAGTGCGAGTGCACGGGGTTTTATGTCCGATGAGAAACGTGCCATTCGAAATTACCTTGACAAATTTTTCTCTACCTCCCATGACCCTTTAAGATCATATTTATTAGTGGTAAGAATTAGCGACAGGATTTTATCTCTCTTAAAACATTTGATTTTTTTATGTATATTTTCTCTTACCCATCAGGCAATTTCAATGTTTCCTTGAATAAATTATACGTTTATCGTACATTAGCATCAGCTTGACCCACAAATAGTATACTTTTCCATGGGGAAATTGGCATAATCGCATGAAAGTTTCAGGCGACGATAGAGCCAATATTGGAACACCAGTTACATTGTGATGTTATCTACAGTCAGACAACTGAAAGATGGCTAAGGAGCAGCAGGGCCTGTCATGTTCAATCGCCTATCTCAGTCATTTCATTTTTGGAATCCCCAAATCCATCACACTGATGTAATCGACTGTGTAGAGTGTTTACCCCTCTGTAGTCAAAATTTTGTTTGGTATTCGAAGATCAGTTGCCCGGTAGCATAATTCGAAAATGATAAAAGTAGAATTTTAAATAATACATTAAACCAGATTTTGAAATATTGAATTGTTAAGTATTTCATGATTTTCACGAGAGAAATTATAATATTTGGCAAAGTTAGAAATTTAATTTTAAAGAGTAGAAGCTGAGACGTGTCTTGCGTTACCTCAATGTCACAGGAGCCCATAGAGCGTTAATATAGGACATTTCGTTTGGGGATTCCAAAATCGACATAGCAGTAATAGGCGGTTGAAAACGAAAGGCTCCATTGCTTCCTAGCCATCTTTCAGTTGTCGGACTGTACATATGTCATCTCGTAAAATCGAAGAGTTCTGAGATATTGTATGTGAAAAATGATTGGTGTGTCGTGTAGGACAATAACCAATAAATTGGTCATGAATGTGACATCACGTATTTTCAATATTTCCCTGAATAAATTATACCACATTTAATCGTATATTAGCATCAGCTTGACCCATAAATAATATACTTTTCTATGGGGAAAGTGGTATTAATGCATGGAAGTCAGTTTCAGGCGACGATATAGCCAATATTGGAACACCAGTCACATTGCGATGTTATCTACATGTGTCATCTCGAACTTCACACACATCCCGCATTTATATGCGCATCATTAGACTTAGCCCTCATGCCAGTTGCGGCTTTCCACGTTCCCACAACGGGTTTCCGCTTCCGGCCGTCACGTGCATCAACCGATCAACCATCACCACCTGAACCTATCCGAACATTTGCCGTGACATCTGTATCTCCTGGGAGAGATACGACAAAGATGGTCGTTAATAGGGTTGTTAGGAAACCGTTAGGGGATGATATGGACATTTAGCAAGTTTTTAACGAATTTAACCGTTTGAGTTCCGCAGCGCTATCGTGCTTCTTCTGCTCTGGAAAGTGCCAAGCCGATCGACCGATAGAATCAACGATACTCTCTGCACAAATAATAAAAATAGTTCAATAATATATACTAATTACGATGGAACAGCTACAATGTAGACAATATCTTTAACTGACAAGCGAAACAAGAATATTTGCCATTTATAAGCAGAAAAACATTGAAATTTTACTTTGTTCCATTGCGATACAAAATAAAAAATTGCAATTTTGCTGCTTGCCAATTTTCGGCCAGATTTTCGCAAAGGGTTCTGGCGCTCAAAAGGGTGACCCTTTGACTGCTAAAAGCGTATATATACGTTTTCACGAGTCTATCAATGTATACGAAAGGAGTAAACATGCGCCCTCACATATCCGTCAGTATATATGAAAGGCGTATATATACGCTTCCACAAGCCTATCAATATATACGAAAGGCGCAAATATATGCCCTCACATATCTACCAGAATATAAGAAAATTATAGTACAATTGGTTCAACAAGAAATTTATCACTCTACGTAACATAGCAATCAAATATTGGCAATTGTTTCATTTAAATCTACTTGCAATTACTATTCCAAAGAATGGTATTAAATCTCCGAGTACTCTTTTGGTCAGTGGGCGACCAGTCTTAACGACTAACATACAAAAAACATAAACATAAAAGGGTGAACTCTTTGCGGTCCGAATTATTTTGCTAATATTATAGTGAGCTGTATAAAACTAATTCCACAGCATTTTCTATCATTAGTTACTCTCTTTTTTAAATAATAGCAGTAACTATATCTACTGATGGATATTTTGATGATAATACAAAATCATTATGAAATTGGAGAGCCGATATTAAACTGTCAGAAAATAAAATCAAGTGAAAAGCTATATTGAATACAACTCGACTTAGGACTGCAAAGGGTTAATACTGCTATAAAAGATCTCCTTTCTATAAAGTATCTCTTCTAAAGAAGTACTATTTTCAATTTCTATTTATATCCACTTCGAAGACACTAGTTCCTTAAATTATAAGCATCCAAACTCAATCGAATATTCTCGTTTAGACTCCGGACAGATATAAATGCGAAGTCGTGCACAGTTTTTTTCGGTCAGTCGACGCAAAAGAACGAAAACCCATAACCGTGGGCACCAAAAGACTCTAACGAAGGAAAAGTTTCTAGACCCTCCTACGGGGAATACATCGATTCTTTTATCCTCGTTACAATGGCGACTTGGTATAATTCCCCATGAGGATAGATGAGTAATGATCTGCCAGTGATACAAATCGTTGCGATTCACCTGCAGCCGATCGGCGATTCGGTTCTGGTCCCAATTAAAAGAACACAGGTACGGGTCAGCGGGTGACGTCCGTACACACCGATGGCTCCCCATGGGAGTTCAGACCGGTATGTTCCGCAGATCGATACCACGATTTTTCGATCTGGTATTATTAGTCACTTGGTCTCGTGAGAGAAGAAAAAGAAATGTGCATGTTTCAAACTTGTTTTGCATAATTACCGCGTACATCGACGTGCACGACGTAATTAGCGGTAAGTGTCCGGTCGAATGGCAGAGATTGGTAATTCTTACTGGTCTTCCGCAAAATCTCATCGGATCTTTACCTCAGCGGTCTTCCAATTGGATGAATTTACACGACAGCTTCGTGTTGCGACGTCGAAAACGTTTTGGAGATACGATTAATCGAGATTAATTAAAACACGTTGTAGATTTGACGTTACTGATTGCACGGAAGGAGAATCTGTTGAATCTTTTTAGTATTTTAATTTAAGAGATATAAGATCACGTGGAAGTTACACGATTATGTAAGATCTGTCTTTTATTTTCAAACGTCTGCGAGAAGATATAATGATCGCAAAAATTGTCCCATTGACGAAAGAAATTGAAAATGAATACTCTTTGATCTATGGTGGAAAAAGAGATGCTCGGATTCGTAGTAATTGGAACGAGTTCTAATTACTCATCATCTGTGAAAATTTTTTTAACACTAAATTTACGAGAGTGAAATTTGTTACACTATGACATATTAAATGAATACTTTGGAAAAAGAGGGATCAAGCGGCAAAGATGATAATTAGTTAACACTAAAGCTACCACTGAGGGGTCAATGAACCCCTTTTCAACGTAAATTTGCCTTTAAGAAAAAGTGTCGGTACGTTTAGTGTTAAGTAATTATTGTATTACAAAATATAATAGAAATATTTACTATACGTCTTCTCTATAAATTTGAATTTACAAACAAGTAGGAACCCATCAATTTCACGGCTTCCATAAACCTAGTATAAATGCAAAAAGAAACAAATATAAAGCAAGAAGCTATGGCAAGTAGGAAAATGTAAGATTCAATTTTCAATCTTTAGAACAAAAGTTCAATATACCTATTACCTCTAAATAATGAGCAAAAAAATCCTAAAGCAGTTAAGTCTTAAACAAAACGACCACACCCATTAACACCAGAACAATCGTCGTTAAATCTATTATATTACACTTGTACTTCGGAAAAAGAAAAATCACGAATTGGAAAAGATGATCGATTCAGTAATTCTATATTTTATAAGGTCAACGTAAAATATCTGCTCTACGACCATCCTCTAAACTTGGTGATCTTTTCGAAAAAATTAAGAATCAGTCATCTCGACTTGCTTAGTAGTTCTAATATTAACACTAGATTTACCAAGCCAGTCAAAATGACTGGTACATAATTTTTTCCAAAAATTCTACAGGTTTATGAGAGCACCGTAGAATAAATATTCTACGTCCACCGTATAAAACATAAATTACCGAATCCATCATTTTTTCCACGTCTTAATTTTCCTCGCTTTAAGGTACATATTTAATATATGTAAATGTAATAGATTTCACGCTGGTAAATCTAATATTAAATAAAAAAAAACAACACATAAGTATCAGAGAAAGAAGAACATTCCTAACTTTTACTTTCCCCAGCAATTTCAACGATCCAAACCCAAATCATTCTCATCATCTCATTTCCGATACGAGCCACCCTAAATTCCAAATCGTTATCGAGCTCTTCCCGTTGCTTTTAATTTATCACGCTGGTAATAACACCATCAGCCGTATCATTACCTCGAAAAATGCCACGGAAGGTAGCAAGTTCTCCAAGAAATCATACAGGTTTCCATCGTGAGACGAGAGTAGAGGAAGAAAATCACAGGTCGAAGAAAGTAGAAACTCGACAGGATGCACGCACACGCGGATGGTGGATCGAGAGGCCGAATCGAAGATTTACAACCTAACGGCTCGTCGCCGTGCCCACGTCCAATTTCCGTAGATATCGACGAAAAACAAACCCCCTTTCTCGATCGCTGAAACCCTCGTTTCGGGTTTCCTGCGGCGTCGTCCTGGGCGTAGGCGTTCGTAATAACTCCTCGCGTGGAAGTTGGGCGAGGCACGAGCGAATCGGACCGCGTTTATCGTATTCCCGGAGTGAGAGCCGACTTCGTATGGCCTTTTAACCTTATATGGCTGCTGCACCTGCCTCCAGTCCGATAGGACATTTCCCATAATGCGTTCCTTTTTTTTTTATATACCCTTATAAAACCACCAAACTACCATCGAAGCCGACGAGGATTTATGATCGACGGTATGGTACAAGTACCTGTCCGTGTGACGCCGTTTTGAGAAATGTCGCCTACCTTCTTGAGTTTCCGGTGAGTTTGACTCTTTACTTTTTTTTTCCTTCGTTGTTCTTATCTGTTATGGTGTTTCTGAAGGTGGAAAGATGGATGTGAGATATCTTTTGGTTTCTTGGTGATGGGCGTTTTGTTGGGGTATCGCGAGTATTTTATGGGGGTTGGTAAAAATGTTGATAGAGGTATTTGGACGAATTAGAAAACAGATTGAATGTAATACTAGATGAAATTCCTTTTTTTTCGGTGTTACTTTTTCTGAATAATATCAAAGTTCGCAAATTTTAATTATCATCCGACGTTTATCTTTAGGTAATGTTTATTGTCAGTTATGAAGCTTTGTTTTCAGTTAATGTTCCCCTGGAAGACGGGCCCTCTAGGGGTGGTAAATTTCAGGTAACGCGACCTTTATTGGCGCAGTAATTATAATTTATTGTTTAACCCTTTGCGGTTCTATGACGCACGGTACTCACATAAGTTTTCATTTGAGTTAATTTTCTGACAATTTAATACCGACTTTCCAATTTCTTAATGATTTTGTAATATCATCTAAATATCAATCAGTACCTATAAGTATTGATATCGTTTAAAAAATAATTGATTGATTTCATTTAGCTCTCTAGAAAATTATTCTGACCGCAAAGGTTTAAGTCATCCAAGTGGTCGCCCTACTAATTTTTTTTTCTTGAAGATGTTACTTCTGAATAACATCAAAGTCTACAAATTTTAATTATCATCCGACAAATACTACAGTTAAGATCAGTTACTTGATCGATCCATCTAAAATGAAACTGAAATCACTCGGTTCTCTGGCATATCCCGATGCACTTCCCTTCAATAATCAAGATTCCAATTAAATTAATTGCCATTTCATTCCAGCGCATTTCCATCTCAGACGGAGACGCCCTCAACTACGTTATCTTAGAATTTCCAGAATGTAAGAAATTCTGATTAACCAATTGAAGTCTACGGTGGAGAGGAGTCCTTATCGTTCTCTCTTATCTTCCTTCGTGGGATGCCAGAGCAGAGGGAAGAAGAATAGAAGGAAAAAGAGAACGAACTGTGTTAGTGGGTGAAAAAAAAAGGAACTGGAATTAGGTTGGGTCGCACGCAGGTGCTGGCATAGCACAGGTCACGGTCAGATTAACCCCGATCATGTTACCCTCGGCGTGGGAGTGCTGGCAGGTCCGCGTAATAATAGGATAGCTAGTAGAGTATATAAGAGTGCATTGCTACTCAGACCAGATAGATCTCGCTTCGTTATAAACGGTTTCATCGAGGCCCTGATTTATTTCGCCGTTTTTAAGTCAGAGGAGCTGAGGTTTTCGCGCTTCGACGAGACAGAGGACTTGGATATAACTCCTTGCTTTACAATGACGTGTGGCACACGTGACAAGTAAATGGAATAGAACATTTTTGAGTTCTCCTAAAACTGTTAAATTGAAAATATTAGTAGATCAGGAGACGTTGAAATTACTTCAATGTTATTAATATTGCGTTAACTTACACTAGTATATTAAAAATCAGTGATAGATTATTTCAACAATTAATTTAGAGTTACTGCACGCTCGGTCACAAAAGAAATCGTAGGGCAAGGGGTTAAAGCTATGCGAATCTGAAGGATTTGAAGTATAGTACAACACTCGGAGTATTCGTTGTAATTTTTGAAGCTACTTGTATTAATTTTAGTAATTGGTTAATACTATAAATGCTAAAATAACTGATAAACAAATTTTTCCAATAATAATTCAAATCATCTTTTCCGCCTTAAGTACTTACTCAATATATTAACCCCTGAGCTTACAATGACATGCTACACACGTGACGCGACAGATAGAATACGAAATTTTCTAAATTTCCAATAACTATTAAATTGAAAGTATCAATCGGTTATGAGACGGTCAAATAATTTCTATAATATTAATATTACAGCCGATTGTACAAACTGTTAAAACCAGGAAGAAACTTTTACTTCCATAATTAATTCTTAGTTATTATGCAAGCCATCAAATAGAAATCGTAAGGCAAGGGGTTAAAATATGATACATTTAGTGCCAGCAGTTTTAATGTTAATTAGTCATTTCATACTATAGGGGAGGGTGGGGCAAAGTGGGCCCCTTCAGCAAAAAATAGTCATATCTTTATTTTTTTGGGCTCCAAAATTTTAAGGGACCCACTTTGCCCCCAGGGGCCCACTTTCCCCACCCTCCCCTATACGTACAAGACAGATTTCCATCCTGAATCATTTAACACTAGATTTACGGTTATTGATATACCTATTTTTCTGAAATGAGACAATTTGACTCATACAAGAAAATTGAAGTTTTTTACAAATAGAATAGTTTCAAACCAATGTAAATGAAAGATTTATTATTAAAAAATTAACCAACTAATATATTATGTATATAGTAATCAAATTTTGAATGAGCCGAATTGGCACCGTACTCTCTTAGATCGAACCAGTGGAATTTCACTGGTTCGTCAGTGGAAACTCACTTGTTTACCAATGACACTCACTGGTTCCGCCAGTGATCTCGGCGGCCATCAAAGTTCACTGGTTTACCAGTGAATCTCACTCGTCAGCATATTCAAAAATAAAACACGGCGCATGACGATGCGGCAGCGGACGCAAATTTCACTGGTTCGCCAGTTAGATTTGTATTCACTGCTTGAACGAGTGAAATCTCACTGGTTCGATTTAAGAGAGTAAATCTTGTGTTTTTCAGAGTTCTTTTTAAGTTAGATATAAAATTACAATCATCGACAAAATAAACTATTCAATCTATCAATGTTGTTACAGATGCCACAACACAATGTTTATACAATATTAAGCAGCCTACATATTGTAATGGAATGATCACAAACTCAAGACACATTTTCACCATTGCAAACGTAACAGATGCATCAACGTCATCCTCAGAAATTCTCCGTGAGTACATCTCATGTTGACAACATCACCGAGTACTAGTACGAAGAATTAATTTCCCCAGTACACGGACAGGAAATGGTACGACAAAACGATCATCAACATTGCTAATCAAGTAGTTTGTCACGTGGTATCGACGTAAAGTCACCGTTCTTAACGGATGACCGATCCAACCGTAGGGTTGGAAGTCATCTTCTCGGAGCGACAACCAGCAGATTACACCTGTAAATCGAATGTTATTCCACGTAAGCCCTATGGGCATTCCGTAGAAGTAAGGACACGAGAGATGTTGTATCGGAGACACGACGTAGCCTCCGGCTTAATTAAATTCGACCCTAGAGGGTGGTAGAGAGGTGGTTGGGGAAGACACGTACGACGAATGATAATGAATCCAAGCACACCGTGACCAATGTCGATATCACAAAGGGAGCATTCCCGAGGACACGGCCGTTAGAATAAGACCGAATTAATTGGGACACCGCAGGGGCCGGCCTCTTGGATTTATTTATTATGAACTAGGACAGAGACGCCGCCGACCCCCGCCGGCTCCTTCAGATTAATTTCATTTTATTCCAAACCAAGGCCGTCTCTCTCTCAGACCGGTCCCGAATGCGTCTCGACTCGTTCGGTTGCACGCTCGTACTTTTGATGTTGTTGCCCGTACCTTAGCTCGTTTCTCTTCTTATTTGTTGGGACTGTCTTCTTCTGTCTTTTTCCCCTCTCGCTTCCTCTATCTCTGTGAGAACTCCAAACGAAACACGTATGCGGGACTAGCAGACACGGATGAAGTCTTTATTCGGTGTACACACCGCAGGTGATACGCTTAATGTACTTGTTTTAACGTTGTGCGAGAAGAAATATACACCTACGTGACAGGGGGACATTTTGCAGGGAACTTCGAGGGTTATTTCTTCGGGGGGTTTAAAAATAGAGAGGCTTGGATGGAGAGACCGGACGCGATCTAGAAGATACGAGGCGGATCATGTTGGAGAATTTACATTGATAATAAATCTGATATAATTTCAACATTGGATAAATGAGACAAGGTGGATGTCTTCATATTAATTGTGAAATGTTCTTATCTTGTTAAATGTACAGGATGCTTCAAAAGTAGTTGTCATGGGCATCATGGGGTTACTTTACATCGTTGGATCGATGGAGATTTGTGAAAAAAAGCAGCAAAATTCGCGAATGGATAACTTTGTTCTTATTGGTGCATCGGATTTGTTTTGTTACGTAGGTAAAATTTCTAAGAGGCAGTATGGCTGAGAAACTAAACGTTCTCATGCAAATAGACTTTCAATTGCGTCTTCGTGATAGAATTTTAGTTGAATATGTCAAGCTACAAGGTCTCCGATCTTTCGGAAAGAAACACACGAGATCAGTTCAGATTAATAATTAACCCCTTCCGATATGATTTAATAATGATAAATTGTGCATAAAAGAACCATTTAATTTTTATGTTAAAAAACCTGTTGTATTTTATAATTCCTACATATTGCTAATTAAAATAATATTATTGACATGGATAGAATTGTAATTCATTGTGGAACATTAAAAACGACAAAATTTAAAAAAAATCGAAGCAAAACATTAATAAGATACATAGCTAATAGTCCTCCAGCGTATGCGACATTTCGTCGAAAGGGATCCTACAATTTCTCCGAATTCTATTTCAAAAATGGCTGACTTTTCTGCTTCTTGGAAACCTCTCATTTCATGAAGTTTGTTATATAAATCTAGTTTCTGTGGTCGAGAAGAAGAACCTGGTACACTACAAATTTTAAATGAAATTAATAATAGCCGTATATAACAATAATTATAGTTGCATGGTAAATGTAGCTCGTCATAGTGCGGTGTGGCATGAAAAATAGTGACATGCTGGATTTATCATTTTACTGGAAAGGGTTAACGACAAAGCCGATATCTAACAATAAGAAGAAAGAGGAATTTAAAAGAAAGCGAAAGTCTGTCCTTCTTTTGTTATCGAACGTTGCACTTTTCTAAATTATGAACACGTAAGAAAGCACGGTGTTTGTGGTAATAAAACGAAAAAAGAAACCATACCGATTTCTCGTGGTTTCCGCACAGAAATCGAGCATTACTCGATGTACATATTTTTCTCCGTTTGCCGTAGCATATTTGGTGATTCAAGCAAAGTATACAGCGCGATACGTGGATGGGTTCAAATGGAACTCCCGCCAAGTCTCACGAAGCAAGAACCTGAATCGTGAGGCAATACGTACACCTGTTGCCTAGATCCGTGATTTATTTCGAAGACTTCCTTTCTTCTTGTACCTCACGCCAAGCGGAGGTTTCTCTACGCATTGTGCGTGGGTCGCGACTGGAATATTTTTCTCTTGGCGAGATACAAGAAGCGCGACGTGATATATTCCTCGACAAGACGATTCATCGATTCTCGCGCGACTCCGCTCTTTCTCACAGCATCGGTAATATTCCGTTCGAGTAATACGATAAAATCTCGAGATGAAAGAATTTTACGTTGAATTTTACATTGAAACTGATGCAATATTTTGCGAGAAACGAAGATATTGAAATGTCATGTTGGTTTAATACAGAGTATTACAATCTTTATTGAGGAAACGTGAAATTTTTATTTCTTTTGGTAAAGTATAGATGCTGTAGTTTAAGATAAAGAAGTAATTTAACGGTGAAATAATCAAAGTAATTAAATTACTGGTTCGCAAGTTCTTGAGAATGTCTCAAAGATGTCTCAAATTCATAGGGGAACCGTGCATTAAAAAATTTTTATTTTGCCAAACTTGAATTATTTAATTAATCATTCCTTTCAGCTATTGAGTTCTACTTTTCCAAAACTCTTATTCAGTATATTGAAACATAATAAATACAACGACGTTATTTAAGTGTTAGTAAGCTTCCACTGGAAAAAGAGTCTACATTTAAATTAACTATATTTATTACAGCTACAAAAATCTTCAAATTTATTAAAACCTCTGTACAAAATATTGTCTTAATTTCAATTACAATCACAATTACTTTGCTGAAACTCGAAATAATTATCCCGTTATTTAAATCACACTTATCTCCATAACAGGCAATGAGAAGCACCCCCTCCCAGAACCCTGAATTGCAACGATTCCCATCGTATTAACATGCAATAAAAAAACATTGAAGAAGATAATCCAAAATACTTAGTTAGTATACTTAAAAATAATAAATATTAATAAGCTTCCATTGGAAAAAGAATCCACATCTAAATTAACTATATTTATTACAGCTACAAATATCTTCAAATTTATTAAAACCCCTGTACAAAATATTGTCTTAATTTCAATTACAATCACAATTACTTTGCTGAAACTCGAAATAATTATCCCGTTATTTAAATCACACTTATCTCCTTAACAGGCAACAAGAAGCACCCCCTTCCAAGAACCCTGAATTGCAACGACTCCCATCGTATTAACATGCAATAAAAAAAACATTAAACAAGATAATGCCCTGCACGTAACCAAGTAATTCCAATATTGACATTTTTATCGTCACTTATGTAAAAGTAAAGCCGTTCCCGAAAAGTCGCTTTCGCCACGGGGATTCCGTGGCATGAGGGCAATCGTCGGATATAATCGTTCTGAAACTCGAGCAGAATTCATACGAGGGCGATTTCGTATTGAATCGCCACTACAGATCGTTGCAACGTACTTCAACCGAGTCCTACGAGTCCCACCATACGTATGCTCTTAATCGACCGTGAATAATTGCATTTATCACACCTATCGTTGCAGCCACGGCTACGTGGGCCGCACGAATGGGCCTCCACGAAATCTGCTTTCTCTTTGCAAAGAAAATTGGCACGTTTTGCCAATCTCGGTTTATCGATGCGCGCTTCGGCCACGTTGGAGTTCGAATTTTGATTTATCGCGTTGCATCACGATTTTCGTACTTTTCTTACACCTGCTTCGACTACGTACCCACGTAACTACACCGTACGTCAAAAGAGATAATTATGGGGGACGAAGGGAACAAGAGTGACAGATATCGATGCTGGTTGAGGTATTTATACGAAAATTGCTCGTCGATGGGAACGTGAAAGCAACAATCGAAAGGATTCTAGAAGGTTTTACGTAAGAATGACTTCGTAAATGATAATCTATAGATTTCATTATCTTTTGAAAGGATTGATAAGAGAAATATTTTTAAAAAATATCATTTTATGACATGAGCTTAACCCTTTCAGCGCTGAGTTATGCGACATGAACCCCTTGCCGTATTATTTCTTTTCTGACTGCCTCCACAATAATTCAGAATTAAATTAGTAAAATAAACATCGATCAGTGATTGTTGACATATAGTATAATTTAACGTAATATCAATATTATAGAAATAATTTTATCGTGTTGCATCTCACTGATATTTTCAATTTAACCCCTTGCCGTATTATTTCTTTTCTGACTGCCTCCGCAATGATTCAGAATTAAATTGTTAACATAAAAATTGTCCAGTGATTCCGGATATATCGTATGATTGAACGCAATATTAATATTATAGAAATAATTTTGTTGTATTACAGCTTGCTGATATTTTCAATTTGATAAGTTTTGCAAAACTTGAATATTTCCTATCCAATTTGTCGCATTACGAGTGTCACTCGTTAGTGTACGGCAACGGGTTAAGAGTTTGCTGTGGGCTGTCTACTTTTTACGACAAGGCGCAAGCTGGGCGAACTGAAATTTCATTGCAAAATTGTAATATAAATTGTAAATTGATTGCAACTGAAATAATTTGAGCAGTGACTGGAAAAACCTTACGCGAACAATTTTTTTCATTAAGCTGTAATAACATAAGCTATATTAAAAATAGTAAATTAAATTTTTAATTATTTGACAACATTTTTTATCGTTTATAACCCAGATTGAATGCATATATGCGTTTATAGCGCTGAAAGAGTTCAAGACTTTGGAAATGAAATCTGCAAATCGCTGTTTGAAGACTGCAAAGAATCTTTCAAACATTATCACCCACGAATGGTAATTCTATCCTCCTAGACAGGTAAACAACTTCCTAAAATCTTCAGTAAAATTATTATTCTAGCCTACAGAAAAATCTAAAAATCATCACGAACCTTTCAAAATCACCTCCCGTAGAGGAATAATAGATAAAGTCAGGGCTCAACAGACGGCTGGCGATATTTTATTTAAACGACAAATCGGAGACATCCCCGCAACAAATTCGATTACTACGAACGGGGCGTGTATAGTATCCTCTATTTTGATGGTTCCAACAGGTTTTGAGGTGTTTGGGTGCGCGTATCATCGACACTCACACGAATATCTCTGCACCGTAGGCAGCGGCGCCGTCTCGTCGTAAAGAACGTGAAAAGGGAAGAGGCTGTAGAAATAAGAGCCCGAATCGTTCGTGGACCCGTGATTGTCCCGCGGGACGCATAAAGTATAAACCACCCACGACATAAAGCCGAAGGAGTTATTGTAGAGCGTCACCTCCGCACCTGGATACCTCCTGCGCGTTCAGGAACAGAGGCCACGATTCGAGAATTTGCCAGGTTCCTCTCTTGTACCCTCAATCTTCCTCGATTTTTTCTATTTATTTGATTTCGTGTAATTTCCACAGTGTCTGGTTCTTTTCTTTTTCTTACGCTTTGATACTAAAGCTACCGGCTTGAAAAATGATTATATTTAACACTAGAACTACCAAACCAGTCAAAATGACTGGTACACATTTTTTTCAAAAAATTCTCCAAGTTTATATAAGAGTCATAGAATAAATATTCTACGTCTATATCAATAAACATAAATCACCCAATCGGTCAAATCTTCCGCCGCTGGATTCCCCCTTCTTCAAAGTACTTATTTAATTTATTAAAATATGTTAGATTTGAGGCCGGTAGTTCTAGTGTTAAGTAGAATTTAATTAATTGTAGTCGGCATATTAAATAGGTAATAAAAATAGGAATGGATAGGTGAAAAAAATTGTGAGTTAAGTAATTTTGGTTTTATAAGATAGACGTGGAATATTTACTGCATGGTTATCAATTAGGGGGATTTTTAGGAACAATTGGAAACTGATTTGAACTGATGTGGTAGTTTTAGTTTTAGACATCTTGCTGATAGGCGAGGTTTAGGTTTAGATGTTGAGAATGTAAATGGGGATGAAATGTAGTTGGAAATTGGTAAATGATGTCTGTAAATGGCGAATGGTTATAGATATGCGTCGTTTAACGGTGTTTAACCACTTTGTTCACAATGACATATCACACTCGTGACATGGCAAATTGGAGTAGGTAATTTTGAAATTATCCAAAAACAATTAAATTGAAAATGCCACTATGTCACGAGACAATCAAATTATTTCTATATTACTATTGCATTAAATTATACGAAATATCAGGAATCAGAGAGAAATTTCAACTTTAGGAATTAATTCTATATTATTGCGCACACAATTAAAATAGAAATCGTCGAGTAACACATGAATTCTACAAAGTTGCATTATTAAATGTGTCTGTATCAGATTTGTCAAATCAAATCTGAAAACTACCCCAACTAATGAAAATTAACAGATTAATAGAACAAATTGCACCTTCACATTTCCTACAACCCCATTTAACATACGTACATCCAATCTACCTTTTCCATTATTTCTCTTTCAATCGTCACACCCTTTTTTTCATTTTTCCTTCTCTACACCTTCTGATTTCTCACAAACTCTTTCTCCCTTTCTCTAGATATCATTTTACTACCATCTTCCACTGGCTCCTTCGTTCTCTCCTTATTCGCCAACGTAGTTCCTCGTATTCCATATCCTTTTTGCTCCCTTCATCTCGACCCCCTCGCGTAGATTATGGGAAACACCATGGTCCGGACGTTTATGGCCGTGGAACTCGCGATGCACGAGGCACTCAATCGCGGATTTGATACAACTTAATCGCGGCTCGTGAACACCCTCGCATTCCTCAGTGAGGAGGCCCCTTCGCCGACGTATCATAAACACAATCGTCGTCCTTTCTGCGTGGAATTTTGCGAGGACACGGGCCACGATGGACTCTTGCTCCCCGCGATGGTTGCTTCTTTATCCTGCAGCTGAGACTTTCGATGCATGTGGTAGCGATTCGCATAAAGATCGAGTGCAGTCGCACACGAAGCTCACCGCGATGCACGAGATGAAAGATATTTCCTTCGCTCGTGACGGAGAAACGTGTTGGAATGATGTTAAGGGAAATACGAGGAAATTTTAATCGGGCTATCGTCATTATCGTTGGTACTTTCTTACACCGATTTAGTACTGTAAATTACAGAAACTCTCATGTGGGATAACGAGTGTGTAAAATGGTTTTATTAAACATTTGTTTGATGATGAACAGCCTTTAGTATCAATTAGTTAGGTACAGTATTTAGTAAAAAGTCAACGTGTTGATGTATAACGTTTTGAATTTTTTTTTGTTATATTTCAATTTTCTGACATTAACACGTTGAACGCCAACTGTATTTGGCTAATTTCACTGTTTCTACTGAAGCGAAATTTTTTCTATTAAATTCACATCTTTATAAAACAGAAACTTGAAAGATACAGATAGATAGGTATTCAGCAGACTTTTATCTTTTAAACACATATTTTTGAATATATAGTATGTCTGAAAATTCGTAAATATTGCAATTTCAAAGTGACATAAATTTTCATTGAATACAATAGCGCCGGTCACCGGTGACCACCACGGCAATCAACGTGTTAACCATGTATACATACAGGGGAAACGTGAGTTTTAAGGGGATTTTTTAACAAAATTGGATAAATTTAAGTTTCAAAAATCTTGGAAAATTTAAATTATTACAAAATCAAGAAAAATTAGAATTTAAGAAATCATTGCTATATACGACAATGAATTATAATCAGACTTTTTCTCTGACCACATATATGCGTTCCCAGTTTTTAAACGATTAACAAAACCCTTCGTCTTATTTAATTAAGTGTAGTGAAATTTTAAACTTTACGGATGCATGTTGGAATAAATTTGACATTAATTCTTTAACATTACGATCTTCGACGATCTTGTTTACTTGACTAAATTTTCTATTATATTATATCTATAACTACAGTTACCTGCTAACGTGTATATACAACTGTTACAATAGAAGTGTAACACAAACCATTTCATAATGTCTACAGTGGTTAAAAAATGCTAGGCTCAATCCGCCAGTTACTAAACACCATTCACATCCCCATCACCCTTACACGATTTTTCCCAAAAATCATATAATACAACATACCCTCCTTACTTCTGCTTAAAATTGCAAATCCTAAGATAAAAAATAACAGTTAAAATTCACAACAATAACAAGTCCATTATCCTCTACCACCCCAAGTATCTTCCACCAAACCACCTCCAACTACAAAGATCCACCCAACTCCCCAAATTTCCTAATCCCACATTTGCCACTCACAAAGAAGGATCTACAAATCGACAAATTTAATCTGCCTCGAAACAAACGGAATACCGTTTCGAGATCGACTTCCAGGTATAAGCAGGTCGATTGATAATTACATAGATTTGGGGAAGCGGACGAAGAACGAAGCCACGAGTAAGATGGCCGACGAAAGATATCCGGAGCTTAGCCCAGCTTGGTCGGCTCTACTCTCATCTACATGGCAGTGCGATATAACATTGCGGTGGTCCTCGTGCACCAAGAAGAGGCCACGAAGAGGCCGGCGATGCAGATATGGTTTATATACCGGACCTCATTGTGGAACGCCTTTGCACCCCTCTCGCAACGTGTAGATCCAGAGATACTCTCTCACGGAGCTGCTCCGCGCCTTACTAATGCTCCAGTTTATAAGGGTTATCTCTCCTCGGGATCCTCCAGAGGAGGAGCACGAGGAAAATACGAGGGAGGAGAGTACAGCTAGTATAAGGAGGAACAGGAAGGAAGAGGCGTCGGTAAAGGTCGAAGGAGAGAATTTAGAGAGCCGAGGATATTCTTGTGACCTGAATTTTAAGACACGCTTTTTATGATTCTTTTGATGCCAGGATGAGAGTGAGGAACCAGTTTAATCCTTTGGTTTACGAGTTGAAGTGACGGAGATAATGGCATGAGAGGATTTTTTAAACACTGGAACTACCAGGATTAAATATATTATATTTTTATGTATAAAATAAAAGAAATCATGAATTTAGTAATTTAGGTTTCACGATGTGGACGTGAAATATTTGCTGACTTACTGGTCGATTAAATTGAACAATTTTTGAAAATGGAAGGGTTTTGTCTGTCTTGATAGTCCTAATGGGTAATTTTTGAAGTTGAAAATTTTTTGATTTGATACTAAATGTATAAGTAGATTTTATTTTGACATACGTAAATCTTTTATAAAGAATTATAAAGCAACAACTTTAGTTATTTTTTGTTTCTGCACTGTTTTGTATATGAATAATTATCATTTCATTTATATTTTAACGAAAAAACATACAACGAGGGCAATTTTGGGGTGACTGTGTTATAATCTTTAGTTTGCTAGATTCTATTGTAATTTTTTATTTTCTACGAAATGCAGAAAACCCTAAGTTATTATTTTTTGATAAAAGTCCAAGTTATTATTACTATAATTTATTTTTACTACAAATCCAACATTTTTTATTACTTGATAAAGAATTATAAAGCAGTTTATTTCATTTCTGTATTTGTACCATTTTGTATTTGAATAATTATCAATTCATTTTCATTTTAGCGAAAAAAGACAACGAGAGCAATTTAAATTTCTTAGTTTGCCTGATACTATCCTCATTTCTTACTTTCTACCAAATGCAGAAAAGCCTAGAATTCCAAAAGTAGAATTGTGCAAAGGAAGCATCGAAAAGCGAAAAGAAGTGAATAAATGCGGAATAAATTGAGCGAGGAGAAAATCGATTGAAGCAGAAGAAAACGTGAGAGATCGAATCACAAGGACAGAAACAGAGAGAAGGAAATCGTGAGACAACGGGAGTGTTCGTTGAAAATTCCTGATATTCATTTTGCGGTCACGGATACGCGACTTCAGGGAAGATAAATCAGAAGCTACATCACGTACGGATAGAAATCCTAGAAAAAAGCATTTCGAGGGAAGGCAGAACATTATGGGAAACTCCATGGGACGTACAGACTGTAATTTCTTCTACCGCTGGATGCCAACAGAGCGGACGGAACAAGTTAATTTCTCCTGTCAACATTGACATGAGAAATCGTTGATCGCTGCCACTGAAATCAACTTTTGTTCGCCAGACGCGTTCGACGCCTGCTTGAAGGGTGCACAGATTTATTATTAATGCGATATTACAAACGGTACACCGTGAAATACAAAATTACGGCATCGTAACGAACCTTGAAATATGATGGAGAAATATTTAGAATAATATAATAAATTCCATAGACATTTATCATCTTAGAAAAAAAATTCAAAACAGTCAGAATACACTCAACTAACAACAATTTCCAACAAACTTGTATTTTTTAAAAGTATATATACCTGCCAGTGTTGCAATATAAAATATTGAGTATGCAAAAGTTTCCACCATTGCCATTTAGGTATCCCATTTTATGAATTTCGCAAACATTGGTATTTATATTCCAGGTATTTTTTTTCTTTTAACATTTGACAATAATAGTCTGTGAAATCTTTTTTTATTCTGCGAAAGTTACGTGTGATTTTATACCGTTAAAATGTTGAAATTCGAGCCAAAAAAACGATATTTGCGGGAAGTTCTACTTTACCACTTTAATATTAAAGAAACTACCGAGAAAACTTATTGAATACTTGTGAATGCTTATGGTGAATCTGCCCCTCGGAACAAACATGTAGAGAATAATTTCAACGGTTTAAAAATGGTAACTTCAACATTGAAGATAATGCGCGATCCGGAAGGCCAAAAACCTCCGAAAATGCCGATTTGCAAAAGTTATTGGATGTTGATTCGTGTAAAACTCAAAAGGAACTTGACCAGTCATCAAAATTCATGGCGTATTTCATTTTTGCCTATTAATAAATAAGTTTCTCAAGTAAAAAAACGGCGGAAACTTTTGCATACTCCCAACACAATCCTTCCAATTAGCTACAAGGAAAAAATACCAGAAAAAAAGGTCTCCGGAGCCCGTTCATTCCTTGTTAATTCATCACACGTGTCTCACAATACAAAACTCAGTTCTCGCAATTGTTCACTGTAATAGGCTACAATGGGATCGAACCGATGATAAGACGAATTTCAATCGAATGCACCTCTCTTGCATTCAACGGACATCCGACAATGCAAGGTATCACGATGTACGTTCGTTTCACCGATGATACGGCACAAGAATTAAGGTTAAAACGTTGAGTGAACCAACATGGCGCGGAGCCATCAATAAAAGTTAATGCAAAGTTTCACGAGGAATAATAACTTCGTCGTTAGTAGCCTTGCGAAATTAATAACCTCCTGCATGGTCGTACGAGGGTGGAACAGAAAGCGGAGAAAGTCGATGTGCACGGACATTATCTCGGGTCATGGAGCGAGCCTGCTCTCCGGCTGTTTCGAGAGTCGCTTTTTCGAAGTTCGAACGATAATTCAGCGACTCGTCGAGCCGCAAGAGAGTCGGCACAGTGGAACGTATAATTTCAATTTGCCGAACGAACAAATTAGTCGCTATGCTGCTCGTTGCAATGCGAAAACTCTGTGAATCAGATGGAGTTACTCGACGGAGCTTTTGGCTCGTTCTCAACGAGGATTTTCCACCGAATGCAACTTCTCTATTTCGTTCCACTTTATGAACTAACTCTTCCATTTTCTCTAGAACAACTTGCAAATATAACAAAATATTTGACTATAACGAAGGTGTGTTTTCTTCGCTACAAAATATTTTCTATAAAATTCTATAGAACAATGTGTTATTATATTTTCATTCTATTGGGTTGTTCGGAAAGTAATTTCGTTTTTTTCGGTGAGAATGAAAGACGATTTTCTTGTAGTACATAAATATGTCACTGAATTATATATTCTCCATTTTGTTCTAATACCTTTTGTCATCTTTCTGGCAGTAGTATGATTCGACGTTTATAAAAGTTTTGATCTTTGCTGGCAAAAAAATCAAAGCCTTTTTTGACGTCCTCATTCGAAGTAAAGGTTTTGCCGTTCAAAAAATTTTGCAATCCAGTTTTGGCACTGGCGTTATGTTAATGCGTCTTCCCCATAAAAATCGAATAATTTTTTTCTTGCTTGAACAGCATTTTTACCGTTTCGATAGTAAAAAAGTCAAATATGGCGAAAATGCTGCTTTCGAATTTCCATCTTTAATAGAGCACCAAAGAAAAACTATTGTGTAGAATCAAACAAATTTTTTCACAAACAAGCGTTGCTATATCAACTGTCAAAATATATAATAGCAATGCGAATTAAGTGTGAAGTTAATTGTGCAAAAATATAATTATGTCCTCCGTCAGGAAACAACGAAATTACTTTCCGAACAACCTAATACAATTTTTTTCATTCCCATGACGATTCTTCGACGACAATAACGTCGTCGATTCACGAATACTCGGGTTTAGTAAAAAATTGCATTTTATTTTCCGTCAAATTGCAGCACTAATTGTTACCGTAACAAAATCCTCGATCAACGATACCGGCTCAGTTTAGTACAATCCCTCGACTCTCCTTTTATCTCCTAACGAAGGTCACATCGGAGATTTCGTGGTCTCATAAAGACGAGAAGAGGATACCCTCGTTCGGTAGTGGTTACAGGACGGTCACGAGTCGACTGCAACCGGTGCCCTTTTAATTACACTTCGGTCTAATTTATTGCGAAATCCGCACCGGTGGCAATGCGATCAGATAAAACCCACGGCCATAAACCACGGCGTCATATAAAACTCCTTTTATTCCTAACCGGCCGAGGATCGAGCTTTCGACTCGTTTCGTCTCCCTTTTCTCTTTCTCTCCCTCTACCATCGCGTCCTTTCCCATACGTGGATATAGAAGAGAATTTTTGTTTCTCCCTTTTCCATCCTCCTCCCCTCCCGTTTATCTTCTCTCTCTTCTCTTTTTTCCCTCTACCTTTTCTCCTCCACCTCCTCGACCTTCTCCACCGTTTCTTCTTCTTCGCCTTCTTACTCCTCTGCTGCCGCTGCAACTCCTCCACCTCCTCTTCGGGATCCGTTCCCTCAGTCTCGTGGCATACCACGAGGTTGTCTTTCTCTTTCTTCGAGACGTGCGTCGTGCCTGCGGCCGCCCACGCGCCGACCCGACGCCCTCCCATACCATCTCATAAGGTACTCCCACTGCTGGGACCCATGGGCTTCCCGGCGCATGGGAGACGTACGTTCACGTACGCTCTTTCTCAGGTAACTCCACGATCCGCGTTTCTGTCCCTGTTACTAATACACCGGAGAATATTGGGTAGGTATTCATTTTCATGGGAAATTTGAAGATTTTTGTGGATTGGTACTTTCTACGTGGGAAAGCAATTTTTTGGACGAATGTTTGTACGGGGATGTTAACACTAGAACTACCGGCCTCAAATCTATCATATTTTATTTGTAACCGATAGACATCCTATTGTCTATATGTGCTGTTTATCACGAAGATAAGACGCATGTCTACGCACCAGTTACAAATCGAATGTGCATCGAATACGCATCACGCCAATATAAAAGCGCAAACGACGACGAAGAACATTCATTACCAATCCTCATCAGTACCAGTTAGCATCGATCAACGTATTAGCTTATAAGCCTTTCTGTATTCTTTGAGTATTCTAGTAGTGTAGTAAGATTTGTAGTTTGTTAAAAGTAGAGTTTAAGAGGACGAATAAATTCCCTTTTTAAAAACTCGAATCTCTGGACCTCGCCGGTAACATATTAAATTAGATAAGTACTTTGAAAAAGAGGGAATCAAGCGGCGGAAAATTCGATCGATTGAGTGATTTATGTTTATTGATATAGACGTAGAATATTTATTCTATGACTCTTATGTAAACTTGGAGAATTTTTTGAAAAAATCGTGTACCAGTCATTTTGACTGGTTTGGTAGTTCTAGTGTTAACACTGGGGTCCTTTACAGTTGTACTTTCACTGTCGACACTAGAACTACCAAACAAGTTAAAGTGACTGGTTCAGAATTTTTTCCAAAAATTCTCCAAGTTTATAGGAGAGTCATAGAGCAGATATTCTACGTTGATTTTATAAAACATTGACTAGTGAATCGATCACGCCTTGCACCTCTTGATTCCTATTTTTTTCAAATTACTTAATTAACCCTTTGCGCTCCGAATTATTTTACGAACTATCTGTCGGATAAGCAAATATAGTCTGTGAAAATTGTCTTCTGATAATTATTCATTTTTACATTATACGAAAAAGATTTGTAATTGCCGCGGGATATTTATGTTAAGATGCAAAATTATTGTTGATTTTGAAAAGTCAATAATTAATAGATAACACGTTAAGTAGCACAAGAAGCTGTGTCGAGTGTAGCTCGACATAGGAGTGCAAAGGGTTAATATTATTGAAATACGGTAAATTTAACGCTGGTAGTTCTAGTGTTAAACATGGAAAGAAGCAGACGTGGATTTTAAATATTGTTACAAATTATAGAAACGAAATTGCCTCCCTTATGTGTGATATCGATTATGGGATCGATAACAACGAATTGAAAATGTTAATATTGATTTGATGTCAATAGAGAGTGTCTCTGCGCTGGGAGTTTGGACCTGGTATTTAAAATAGAGTCGTTATTTGGCAATCTTTGAGCTGTTTTGATTATGAAGCGCCGTAATAATATCGTTAATATGAAACATAAAGACTAACAATAGGTGTAGGAAGATATTATTCATTTTGGGTGTTATGTATTAGAGGAGAACGGCAGGCTTAAAGTGGCGTTCTATGGGACATCTAACAAGGAGAAACTGCAGGAGTAATTTGCAGAAGAACATTTGCTCAGGGTGGTTTGAATGGAGGTTTAACATTAGAACTACCAAGAAAGTCAAAATGACTGGTTCTCACTTTATTTTCATAGGACAGCCAAAGTGCAAATTTTATATATTGATCTTATAAAATAGAGATTATTGAATCAATAATTTCTTTCCACCTAGCAGTTCCTATTTCTTCAAAGTACTTATTTAATATATCGAAATATAATAGATTTAATGCCAGTAGTTCGAGTATTAATGTGAATATCGTTTTGTCGTCAACTCGAAGGGAGTGGAGAACACTGCGCATTTATATTCTTATAATTGTTACATTTTCATGGCAGAGTTTCTATATTTTTATGGCTTCCTACTGTGCAGCTACAATTTCTCCTATCAATATTTTTCATTTAATATGGTGCGTCTAACCAGAGGAAAAAACTGAAAATTCTTTACAATGTTATTTTACGGTGAAACCACGAAGAAAAAAAAGTTTAAAAATAAAACACATCTTTCCCAATTACACTATATCCTCACAAAAACACAAAAATCAATTGATATACTACGCACGTAAAAATCCCTTTAAATGTAACCAACTACGTCTCTATGTCTCACGTCGTACCACAAGACATTAATCACGATTCCACTTAACGACTCTCAGTAACCTCTATAAATTCATTAACGATCCAGTAAACATTTCCTATCCTCTATAAGCGAATGTTGCTCTACCAAAACGCAAGGAGTAGTAGATTACTCCAAAATCCTTTCTCGCGTTCAAGGACCAGACGTGCCGGTCTGCATTGATTCCTTTTTATTCTCTTTCCTTCTTCCTGCCGTCTCGATCCTTAAGAGACGCCGAAGAGCTTAATCGTGTTGAGGATCATGCGGGCAGTGCTTTTAAATATGGCGATCCCCGAGCCAAAAGAACATCGTCCAAGATTTGACCAGGTGGCCAGGTGGGAGGACTTGATTGGACCAGTAAGCGTGCTCGCATTAATAATTCAGGCTTCTCTATAGGCACTATGGCCTCCTATGAGGTTTAGTACTCCTTCTTGCGCTCACGTTTTGATTTACAAGTACGCTTATCGGGTAGGCGGCAGATGTACTTTTAGGAGAGAAACTCTCCTCGTTTTTCTCTCTCCTTCTCTTTTACTCTTGGTCTCTTCACCTTGGTCCGTATTACGGCTGGTATATCTCGTATTTTAAGGAAGCTTCGTTAGGCCATCCACCGTTTATGGAGATCCTAATGATTCGAAAGTCGTTCCCGGTGTGGCGCGAGGTTTAAATTTAAATCTACGTGGACGAATATACGGTGATACCATTGAAAAGAATTAAAAGTCTTACAGAGAAGTATATCCTGCAGAGAGTTTGATTTTTGTTGGTGATGATTTACAGGATTAACTTGCTACAGACTAATTTTGATTTTTTATTGATCTCTCTGGACTTTGATATTTGTCGAAGTGATGCTTTCTTTGAAATTACTTTGTATTGATTTATAAAATTAGATGTATTTTGGGTCCCATTTGAAGTTTGATAGATTATTGTATTGTTTGAGAAATGAAATATTTGATTTTTTTTTAGGTTTATTGTGTTTAAATGACCGTCCTACTTTTTCTGGGATTTGGCATCGATTGTACTCGCGCTAAAATGTCCTCGCGGATAATTGATGCTGTTTATCGAAGTAGGTCGGAGAAGTACGTGCAGGTAAGACTCGATCGCTGCAATCTTATTAAACGACAAATGAACGATCCGTATTTGTCAGAGTAAATTAGCCGGAGATACCGAGATAAGGTATCTTTTGAACGATACTCTCCTGCTCTGACGTGCTGTGTCTCTCGCTAACGGAATTTCTTCTTACGTAACATTGATACGTGATATAAATTATTTCACATATAAATCAACAAGAAAAGAGGAGAAATTTCGAAATTTCAGTACAAAATTACATTCTTGGTATACGAAGTAAATTATATTATAAAAGATTTAAAATAAACCGAGAAATCTTTGTCATCTTTCGAATAATTGGTAATAATTACGAAATATCAGAAACAAATTGACATACGAGTAACGCCTTTAAATCATCCCGCAATTAACGCCAGGAGTATTTCATCATCAAGTCGCAGCGGCAGTCCAACAAGAACCAGGGGTGGCAATTAAATTCATTTGTCAATTATTTGACGAATGTTCGTCCCAGCTGTGCCTGGGCGGTCCCCGTCCATTCTGACCGGTTCAATTTACAATTAGCTCACATACTTTCGGATCCGATCCCCTAATTGCCGCCTTCCGAAAGAACATCGTCGCCCGTGTGTGGCCAACTGGCAAAAACTTTAAATATTTCATCGTGTAATTATCCCCTCGACTCGACTACCCTCGCAGGTGGATATTCGGTGACATTGTGTAAGGGCAAAGAACTTCTTTGATTCAACCTAAACCGAATCTCTTCTTTCTTGTCCCCTTTTAATTACGAGACTACTTTGAAAATAAAATGTTGCTATTTTTGTAGCTTTAGATTCAACAACTGTCATTATTTCAAACAGAATTACTTGTAATTTCAACTGAACTCGATTTTGACGACAAAGTATATGCAATGTGTCAAACTCTGTGATCTATGAGAAATGTGAAGTGTCGGGGAAAAATATTAATTTTATCGTTGTAGTTGTTCTTCTATATTTTTTAAATAAACTATACAAATTATGATGTCTATTTATTTATGGCTCAGATGAACTCAGACATTGTTTATTTTTCCTGTATTATCCTTTGAGTTTTACATTCTTGGCCTGAATCTATGGTGGACAAACTACTTCATTTTCAGTTTCGGTGTTAAACACGTTGACTGCCATGGGGGTCATCGGTGACTGGCGTCATTGAATTCAATGAAACTTTATGTAACTTTAAATTATAGTATTTATGAATTGTCGGACATATTAAATATTTCAATATTGGCGTTAAAAATATAAAGCCTGCCGAATATCTATTTGTATCTTTTAAGTTTCTGCATTAGAAAGATGTAAATTTAACAGAAAAAGTTGCAATTCAGTAGAAATAATGAAATTAGCAAAACACCGGTAGCGTTTAACGTGATAAAAAAAATTCATTTCAGTAGGTGCTCCTTACTTTGCACATTTTAAATTGTTCAGAGAAATTAAAGTATTTAACCCCTTGACCTACGCTTTTTTTCCTGACGGAACGCGCAAGGACTCAAAATTAATTCCTCAAATCAAAAGTTTTCACTGATTTCTAATATTTTTTATAACTAAATGTAATATCAATAGTATAAAAATAATGAGACCGTTTCGTAACCGGCTGATATTGTCAATTTAATAGTTTTTGAAAGACTTCAATATTTTCTATTCCATTTTCCGCGCAACGAGTCCCACACGTTGTAGGCTAAAGGGTTAATGAATCATTTATATTAGCCCGCCAAAACTTTTTCTTTCCTGCTCATAAGAAAGTTTGCCCATCACAGTTCTTCCTTTCTCTACGTATCCTTCGTTGTCGCGATTGTAACATTATCAAAATATTAGGTGTACAAATTAATTCTCGGCCTTTTTTGACCAACTTTGACATTTATTTATAACAATGTTGATATAAATTCAATATTAAACATAATCTTCTTCATTTGCTATACGTTTTTGCCATCTCTCAGGTAATTGTCGGATTCCAGATCGGAAAGTGATAGTGGTTCACATCAATGAAATCATTGAGGCATTTATAGACCTGTTCAACTTTCTTGAAATGAGAATCAGTTAGGTGGTGTTGTAGGGATCGAAATAGGTGGTTATTTGAAGAAGCTAAGTCTGGAGAATATTCGAAACTATTGAAACCATTTTTTACAAGTGCTGCACGATATAGCGTTTCTTTTTTTTTTAGTTGAAACGCGAAAAGAAGACAGTGCCTTAAATGTTGCTTATCCAACGACATCGCTTCTAAACATGATTTTTCACGTTATGTCTGGAGTAGAGTCATGCGATATATCTTATTTTAAAGCTAAAAAACGGCGCTTTAGAATGACTATTCAAATTTGGAAAAATTCTAATCTGAAATAGGTTTTGTGGTCGATGAAATCTGGGGGCCGAGAATTAATTTGTACACCTAATATTTCCTAGACGCAATCTATGTTCAAACTTGTTATTTTAAAAGCTGAAGCTTTATCTCTGCAAATCTCGTCACGAATACCATGACACAAAAAGGAATAGTCCTCTAAGACAGACAACATTCAAAGACCCAAGTCGAAAGATCAAACGACGATTAAAATCGCCAAAGTGTAAAATCATCTCCAGCAGTCTGGACTATAAGAAAAATGTTAAAATCGCCATTAGTTAACTATACATATCCGAAGATAGATACCACCGTCTCCGAATGATCAATTATGTCTTCTGTGTACGAGCCAACCTCTCTTGATCGTATCGACCGATGAATACGCCGATGTCGGTCGCATTTGCAGTTGAGCAGGATGCGTCAGCGGCTGTTAAACGCGATTAACTGCATCTGGAATCGAAGTTACGGTGGTAAGTTCGCTCGAACTAGGTCTCGTGGAGATTCATGGTGTTTGTTGCCTCGACTGGCGGCGGCCAGCGAGAACAGCTTTTATAGGGTTTTAAAACCAGTAACGCGCGATTCACTGCACACGAGGTACACGGCGTGAAGAGTTACGATCGGGGAAGAAACGATGGGTGATTTCTCCCTGGATCATTTCCAGAGATTTTTCTCGTAATTTCAACTTGACGATAATACGTTCGTATTAGCTTTATCGCTTAATCGTGAATTGAGATTAGTGGCTTATACTCTGATGCTGCTGATGGGATTTCATTAACGCTAGAACTAGCAGCGTGAAATTTGTAATGTTTAAATATATTAACTACTTTGAAAATAGGCTAATTAACCCCTTAGCCAAACAAATCACGTGTGACACACGTGACGCCGTAAATGGAATATGAAATTTTGAAGCTTTTCTAATACTTATTAATTTAAAAGTGTCAGTCGATTACGAGATGATCGAACTATTTTTATAATATTAATATTGCAATAAATTATACAAAATGTTAAAAATCAAAGAGAAATTTCTATTTCTGCAGTTAATTTTCAGTTATTTCACATTGTCAGAATAGCAATCGTAAAGCAATGGGTTAAGAGATGGAAAAATAATCGTTTCGGTTATTTATAGTTTATGAGATGGACGTAGAGTATTTTTGGAAAAAATTGTGTATCAGTCAATTTTGATTGATTTGATACTTCTAGTCTTAAATGCTACAACGCGATTGATCGTAGTTTACTCATAAAATTCTTTTTCTCGTTCTACAAAATTCGTAAATATCACATTGTAAAAGTCATATGAGATTTCATTAACACTAGATTTACGAATGGTGGCATACCTATTTTTCTGAAGCGAGTTAATTTGATTCGTATAAGAAAATTAAAGTTTTTTCAAACCAAATAGTTCAAAATCAATTTAAATGAAAGATTTATTATTAAAAAATTAACCAACCAATATATTATATATATGTAGTAATCAACTTTTGGATGAGCCAAATTGGCTCCGTAAATCTAGTGTTAAATTTAATAACGCCGATAACGGTCATGGCGTTCAACGAGTTAAACAAACTATACCGAAAGAATGATGGTAATCTCCTCCCTTCTACTTTAACGCTATTAAATTATATAAAATCTAAGTAACCACATAGAATAACTGCCAACTCTTGTCATCCCAATGACATTTATCCAAAGTATTAATCTCCATCCACGAATCTTCACACTTTCCCCGCAATCACACCAAGTAAATTCCCACCTATCTCAAAAACGGACAAATCCATGGCTTTCTCGACGGTGTCAAGAAATTCCACTGGAAGGTATCCCCTTGCTAACTTATGCGCGTATGTAGAGCTTCGGCTTCTTCATCACGACGTGCTATCACGTTCATCGGTCTTACGGGGGTCGTGTGCAGCGGCCACTCGACGGCGCCGCGCATCAGTTGGAACGTGGAATGCTGTTCCAATGTTATACCGCACCACCTGGTCTTACGAACCGCCATATCGCGGGTATATACCACTACCAAGCACTCCCATGAGCACATGGGAACGTAATAGCTCCGGTAAAGCGATCCCGCGGAAACGAGAGTCACGCTCGTGGGTTCCATCGTTATTGCTTTCTGAAGTGGTCCTTCGGTGGATGCACCGAGCCGCGGGCTAATTTCTTAAAATTGCCACCAGCACAGACCGGTGGAACAATTAACGTGAAATAGCACTGAGTAAAATGATAACAAGGAAACATTTAGAAGTGCAAACCACCGATTTTTATGAAATTATATAGTTTTTGTGAACATACTTGACACGAATTTTTTTAGTGGCAATCTTTCACTTTAAAGGGATGAAAATTTCCACCAAACTTGGGGTTCGGAACCTTATTTATTGAATATCTCGGAAACTATTAGAGATACCCAAATGTATCTCTAAATGTATTCGTGATGTTCGATAAAATATGCTTCTCTACCCCAAACTTGAGGGCGATTTTCACCCTTTTACAGTGAATGATTACCAATAAAAAAATTATTTACACTTCGAGATGTTCCCTTTTAAGTGAAATGTTAATTCGGGATATCTCGGTAAAATTAGGGGCTACTGTCAAAAAGTTTTTGGTGGATGATGGAATCGTAGTATTTGGTGAACGCGGGTTGGGATGCAGACTTTGTTAACACTAAACCTACCAAGCCGGTCAAAATGACCGGTTCTCAATTTAAAAAAAAAAACTACCTAAATTGATAGGGGAGCCGTGAAGTAAAAATTCTACTTCTATCATACAAGGCCTGAATTAGTTATATAACTAATCCTTTCACTTCTTGATTTATCCTCTTCCAAAGTACTTGTTCAAAAAATCTAAATTTTAGTAGATGTAACGTCGGTAGTTTTAGTGTTAAAGGTATGACCTGTCTCTTGAAAATTATTTAATGCTAAACGTACTATAGCTAGTCAAATGACTGGATCAGTGAAATAAAAATATATAATTTTTTCTAGTTTACGTAAAGATTGTTTTGCACTTTGATTTCTACATTAACAGTTTCCCGGCTGACATTTTGTTAACATCCTACCCACTTCTGACCGATACTTGGCTGCAAATAAGTCCCTGATACCGATATATATTCGAAAATTACAATTTTTCGCCTTGAATTGCCGTGGAAAGCGATTAATAAATTAAAAGTCTAAAAGCGTTGAGCCCAAAAAGCCTATTAACCCTCTATGGGCCGAATTTTCTGCCATATCTGAAGATTAGTTGCACGATAGCACATTAGAAAATAATAAAAGTACTATTATAAATAATAAATATTACTTGAATTTGAAACGTCGGATTGTAAAGAATTTCATGGTTTTGAAGAGCTAACTTGTGATATTTGGAAAAGTTAAAAAATCGATTTTGAAAAATGAAAGCTTAGATTTGTTTTGTGTTACCTCAAAGTTACAAGGGTCCAAAGACGGTTAATAGGCTGCCAGTCGGAAAAACGTTAAGCTGACAATTGTCTCCATTCCTTTCAAAAAGGTATTATTCTCACTTCACAACCAGCCATAGAATTTGCTATGATAAGAATAAATATCCACCAAGTATCGATAACATCAGCATTGATATACTGAACAAAGTGTTCATTCGTATCACGAATATCAGACTTCATTTCACTATTAACATAATTCAATACCAAACTGCAGTCATCCTAAAAAGTACGTTGGCAAACGACAATTTAATCTCAATCACTTTAATCCCACGTTTCGATCCGAATCACAGAGACATACTCATTACATCTCGAAACACAACCTCAGTATATTCTCAGGAAATGATTTTTTTACTCCATCGAAACCGACGAAAACGCTCACATTCCTACGTATCCCAATGATCTTCCCTTCATCGAGCAATCTTACCCAGCACCAAAACCAATAATTGCACTCGAGATTGCAGCCACGAAGTGGCACGTCTTGCGCTACGACAAAGAGGCTGTATAAGATGAAGAAAGAAGGTATGTAAGTCGTCGTAAAAAAAGGAACTAAAAAAAGGTAGAAAAGGTAGATGTAAGTAGGCGGCCGAAAACATTTGGTTTCTTGCCGTGCCACGGCGAGGGGCAATTTGCGGTGTGCTGCGAATGTTTCATTACGGCGAGGCGCTCAGAGCGAGCTACCGAATTTCGAATGAGCTACTGCCTGCCCCTGTACGTCTGTCAGCCGCTGAAGACTCATAATTGAAATCCGCTGCCTCCGGGATATCTCGCTCCGGCTGACCGCAAATCGCGCGAGCAAACACTTTTGTCTTGGACCGCCAGCAATTTGCATCGTTACACACTTTACGTGCGCGCACGCATAGGTCCGACATGCGCGACCCTATGGAATGGGGGTGAGTCGGTGATGGGGTTGGTAAAGTGCACTCGATTATCGGAGATTGAAAAAAAAGGGCCATTGCCACCGCAGAGTGTTATTGGAGATGAAATTTGTATTAGGTCTTTTGGATTGTATGGTAATTTTGAAATGTTTTCTTTTGATAAGGTAATTGGAGGATTGGTAGCATGGTTGTGGAAGAATTTGAGCAATGGTGTTTAGGGTTTGTTGGTTTTTTGAATTAATTGGTCGATGAGAGTGTCAACTTCGGTGTTGGTAGTAAGTACTGTTTTTAATTGAGGGGTCGGAGGGTAGTTTTTAAAATTGTTCTCTGGTAGGAGTTTTAATTTTAACACTAGATTTACGGAGCCAATTTGGCTCACTGAAAATTTGATTACTATATGTATAATACATTGATTAGTTAATTTTTTAATAATAGATCTTTCATTTATTTTGGAACTATTTTCTTTGCAAAAAACTTCAATTTTCTTGTATGAGCCAAATTGGCTCACATCAGAAAAATGGATGTATCAACACCCGTAAATCTAGTGTTAATAGAAAATTATAGAACTGCTGGTATGGTTGACTCGGGATTTTGAACAGTTCATCCTTTACTTATGATAAATGGAATAGAAATTTTGAAGTTTAGAAGAGAGTATTAAATTAAAAATATTAGTGGGTCACGATAGGATCGAGTTATTAGTATGCTATTATTATTGCGTTAAGTTTCACGCTTTATCAGAAATCAGGGATTGGCTGATATTTCTGCAATTAATTCTGAGTGGTTGTGAATTCAGCTACAAAATAAATCGTACGGCAAGGGGTTAAATTAAGCATCTGAACACTAGAACTACTAACGTTATATCTAGTGTATTTAACACTAGATTTGCGGACGTTGAATCGTGTATACTTCAATAAATTAAATAAGTTCTTTGAAAAAAAGAAGAATCAATAATCAAAGAAGATGATCGGTCACGTCCTTTGTATATTATAAGATACATTTGAAATATTTAGTGTGCCGCGCCTTTATAAATTTGAAAACCATTTTTAAAGAAATTGAAACCCGTCAATTTATCGGCTTCCGCTGATCTAGTTTTAAATATACCAAATAAGTACTCTGAACCAGTAGAAACGAAGCAGAAAAATATGATCAATTATATAATTTAGACTTTTCAAAACAGAAGTGGAATATTTACATCCTGACACGCCTATCAGCTTAGATAATTTTCAAAAACAATTAGAAACCGCTCGTTTTCATCACCTCACCAGTTTCACTATTAATTTCCAAACCTATTTCCACAGTGAAAAGAAGTGTTACAGAAATTCATTCATTTTTTACAAAGTCAATTATAAAATCACTCGATCGTCATTTCCTTCGGGGCCGATGTTATATTATGATTTGTCTTCTTATTAACCGGACAAGTGTAACAGTGGCACCTTGATAATTGTTTCCCCGTGCGTACGTTGTCTTCCTTTTAAAAAATGGACCGCGTTGAAAGCCGATATGTAACATTATGTCATTAATATCGCGTTGAACGTTTACGTCGCTCTGCGTTATGTACGTACACATGTGCCAAACGGCGGATATTAACGATCCCAGGGCGCAGAAAAATTTCCCATTAAGACAGCCGTAATAAACGTCCGGTCTGTTTGGAGGAGTAATTTAACACAGTGGCCACTGAATGAGCTCTGTGCAATCGTGAGGTACAAACCCACAGAATACAGGTGCGCGAAACTGTCTGACTAAAAACGATTTCAGAGCTGGTTTTTTAATATCACGAAGAATTATCAGTTAAAACGAATCACTCTTGAAGCGAGTATTCGTCATTAAAGAATCAGAAAAATTCGTGTAACGGTTATCGGTAAGATAAAGAGGTAATTTTTTTTAAAGGATTAAAAGTAACAGCGGCGAAAAAGATTCGAAATACTTGGACTACAATCTTGCAAAGAAATTCGTTGAATATAAAAAAGGACGTGTCAGCGAAATTATGATATATTGTGATATTCAATATGATACATGCTTGGCAAAGAAGGATGAAAGAGGTCTAAGCGCGTGAATCCTTTGGTGGAGGATATTTCGTCGATAAATTTCTACAAGATCCTCGTTCTCCTGGTTGACAATATTTTTACCGGCAGTTATGAACACGTATTCGAGAAACAGAGGAAGACCGTGCAAAGACGAAAGGATCGTCGGATTTTACGGATCAGATAGGCCGAATTTATACGGCAGGATCGTGGAGAGGATGAAAAGGACGATTTCGTCGATTGCACCGAATTCGAAATCCTCTGGGAATGGTTTACTGCAACTCCAGGGATTAACGACGTTCCACTGTCTGCGACTTAATCTCTTCTTGGAAAAGATATTCTTTATATCTTGAAGGAAAGGTAATCCAGGTAACGAAACACGAACATCCTCGAAATTATCTACCGCAACGTAAGACTACGTTGATTCTTTAAACATCTGACGACTTCATTCAATCTCATTGGATTGCATTACAAAATATATCTCATTTCCCTCGTCGCTTAATCCAATAAAAAAATTCCACTTCAACTTCGTCATTAACATAATTTAATAATAAACTTGAAAATTCACTGAAAATGCCAGAGAAGTATCTCGTAAAGCGAGTTATCAAATCTTTATGCAACACTGACTCAAGCTTAAAAGTATCTCTATATTTCTCTCTTCCAATCCCTACGGCTTTCAATGAAATCCCGTTTCGAGGGGTTGTCAAGAAGTAAATTAAAAAATTAAAGCAATTCCATCCCCCAATTGACGACGAGAAAAGTATCCTTTTTTTAAAGCGTTTAATCCGAAAATGTGAATCGTCGAAATTGGCAGAAAAATGGGAAAAAAGGGACCAGTTTCATGGATCATTTTCGCCTCGGCGATCCCCGTTCAAGGGGTTAATCCCCCGAGATATCGTTGCGAGAGCTCGCCAGTCACGGGCCGTAGGAAGAATCGGAAGAATTAAAGTTGATGAAAGATCTTCCTGACGGCGATTTATCCCCGAGGGGTGATGCGATACCCGGAGCCGACGTCTCACCGTGAAATATCGTGGCTTATGAGAAGAGGGTTCGGACTTGCGCGCGGCAAACGCTTGAATTTGTAATTCGTAAGTTATTGCACCGTCGTCTTCTTCTAAAAGGCCCATTACTTAGCAGTATCCCGTTATATATCGCCGCGATTAGAGAACGCAGGTAAGAGTAGGAACTTTTGCGCGGGTGTGTTCCTATTCCTGGAAATATTGAAATTGTGCTTCAAGATGTTTGGGTTAGAACAATTTTTAGAACCATGCAAAAGTGTGTGACACTCAAATCATTAACCCCTTCTTAGCGTGTGCACATTGTAATGTACATAATACTTTTCGTGCTGTATTTTATTACGTATAGGTTTAAACTTAGTTTAAACACTAATCAATTTTATTTGTTTGTACAAATATTTTGCAAGATCTTCTTAATGTTACAAATTTTACGTGAGGACCATATGTCCATTCAAATGTACATTAGAAATTATAAATAAATAAATAAATATTTTTGTAAAAAGTATATTGTTGTTTTCATTCATATGAATTAAGTTAATTTTAGTATAAAAATAATTTTTTCTTGAACGAAAGAAAAATCGGGTCTGAAGGGGTTAACAGTAGAAGTATCAAGCAATTGATACTATGTGTGCTTAATTTTCTCCCGAAATTCTACAAGTTTATAAAAAGCTGTAGAAGTGATGTTTTGACGTTGAACTTATAAAACAGAGATTAGAGAATCTGATTAGACATTAGAGAATCGATCACTGTTTCCACCTATAGGATTCTCTTTTTTCAGACGAAATTCAGGTGAAGATATTTGACACATATTTTTTTTTATCAGAAATTGTCTACTATAAAGGGGTGAAAAGCACCCTCAAACTTGGGATAATGAAACCTATTTTAATATCACGAATGCGGTTAGAGATGCAGAAATTTTTTTCAGGGTGAAAATTAACGTCTTGGCAATGGCATTTGGTTAAACAATACAATTTTTTTTCATTATTTTTGTCAGCCAAATTTCAATCAATTTTCTTGTTTATTTGTTTGTAAATACTATACTTATTTAACATGCTGAAATATAACGGATCTAACGTCTGTAGTAATGTCGTACAATTTAACTTTATGAAATAATTAGAATACAAAGAAATATAAGGTATTTAACAATTGATTGACCGGCTACATAATCGAATATCGCGGAGAAATATGCTATTTACTTGTAAATTTTTTTGATTTTAAAATTAAAGCGTGGAGCAATATTAATTATGTCACTGTAATTTTATTCTATTGTCATTTGTAACAGTAGTAGACTCTAAAAGACTATCAGTCAATAATCCTTAACTAACGAACAGCCAATTGAAACTATCAAAGCGGTCAAAATGACCGGTTCCCAATATTTTTCAAAAACAGCCAAATATTGAACTATGTAAGTAGTAAATATTTCACTTCCATACAAAGCCTAAATTGGTCAATTGATCATTAATTTCACGTTTTGATTTAATTTTTCTAAAGTACTTAATCAAGTAATTAATCAATACTTCTAACATTTAAATCAAACAGACAAAAGGTCAGTAGTTCTAATGTTTTTAAGCTCCCGATAACTAAAGGGTTAAGAATCCTGGCTATCTCAACAGCATCAGAATAACGATTCTTATCAGCAACCTTCAATATTCTCCCTCAATCAGACAACCATCGAATACCATCTTATCATACACCCTTTGTAATACTTCTGCAAAATGCAAGCTCAATCTCAAATCTTAACGACTCCAACGGACAATGTAAGCCCGGTATCAGCCAAAAAACGCATCAGCCATCAAACACCATTTACAACTGATTCTCCATCCAGAAATAGAACGAAAGAAGAGATATGAAATTCGCAACGCATTGCAACTTCATTTTAACATCGATACACGACAAGCCGCGAAAACATTCTGTTATCTGACGACGTCCGTGCCGAAGTTAAAGGCCCTCACCTTGCTGATTGGCCACGGGTCTTCATTTGCATGCGTGCCTTTCGTTTATTGTACGAACTTACCGTGGAGCACCATATAAGGCACGGCCGCCGGTTTGCCTTTCGGACTGTCAGCGAGAAGGCTATTGTCAACGACAGATGGACGTCCAATGGGCAACACGTGTTGCATACAACTGTGCATAAGACGCATGCCTTCGTGCCTCCCGCCCGGAAAAGAAGACCCCGCGGCACATCGAGGCCCTTTTGTCTTAACGAGAGAGGGACCCTGCCCGACTGCATCCGCAAAGAGTCTCTGTGCAACATCTGCACTTCTTTTGCTGTCTACGGAGAAAATATACTAGTGGTTGCTGCACCATTTTTGCATCCTGGTGTTTCGTAATTGATCACCGGGGATCTTATTATTGGAAATGAGGCCTCGAGGGAATTTAGCTTTAACCTTTTGCACCACGATAACGAGTGACAATCGTGTAGCGGTAAATTGAATAGGAAATTCAACTATGACCTCTGTAGACTCTGAAGTTCTTTCGGAACGTGGAAAATGAAAAGTTTTTTTTTATTTTGAAAATATACATTTATGAAATTTTATTTGAGTTGAATCAGTAGCAAATGGAATCATTGAGGATTATTATTGGAAATGAGACATGGAAGGAATTTATCCTTAACCCTTTGCTCCACAATGACGAGTGGCAATCGTGGAGCGGTAAATTGAATAGGAAATTTTTCTATGATCTTTGTAGACTTTGAAGTGAAAGGACTTCGATGGAAAATGAGAATTTTTTTCTATTTCGGAACTGGACATTTGCAAAATTAAATTTGAGTTGAATCATAGAAATGGCCGGGGATTATTATTAGAAATGAGGTCTGGAGGTAATTTATCCTTAAACATTTGCTCCACAGTGAGTGACAATGGTGAATCTAAAGTTCTTTAGGAATATAGAAAATGAGAAACTTTTTCCTATTTTGAAACCGCACATTTAAAAAATTTAATTTGAGTTGGATCAATGAAATCGCCGGGAATTATTATTAGAAATGACCTCTATAGACTATAATTCTTTAGAAAAATGGTAATTGAGAAGCTTTTCCCTATTTTGAAACTGCACATTTACAAAATTTAATTTGAGTTGAATCAGTGAAATCGCCGGAAATTATTATTAAAAATTACCTTCAGACACACTAAAATTCTTTAGGAACATGGAAAATGCGGAGTTTTTTCTATTTTGAAACTGTACGTTTACAAAATTTTATTTGTACTGCATTAGTATTCAGTAAAATTTGAAATCTTCGAATGATTAAATGGATGAACTCCTACTTCACTGCAAAGTAATTTGACGTGGGCGTTGAAGTAGTGAAAGCATTAGTTACATTGCACTCGACTGCTTAATCTATGCGAAACGATATCACTCAGTGAAGAATAGCCACGCTAATTGCTCGTTACTCGTTCAACTTACTATTCTCGTTCATTTATCGTAATCTTATTTAAATGTATTCTATTCAAACTACAACCTTGCAAACTTTTATCCTACCTTATCACCTAATTACCCTAACAATTCAACTTCAACCGTCCATCACCTCATTCCTCTTTAAAACCATGCTCAAACTTTAAATCCATCCATTTCCGGTCCCCATGACTTCAATTCAAATCTTCAATTTCCCCGAAACTAACTACCTTACCTTTTTCTCTCATTATGCAATTACACCTTATCCTCTCGGATTAGAATTAAAATTACACCGTCGTACAGCACGAGCCAGTAGTCGAACGAACTAACCGTACAATAAAACAACCCCACCATCCTTCGTCCGATCTCCGACAATTTGTAAAATGTCACTGATTATTAGCGTGCCTCTGGGTCCCTCGGTGATCTCGTACAATTACAACCTACAAGCGATACGATTATCGCGAAGGGAACTTATCCAACGAGAAACTTAACGGCCTCGCGGCCGATGGAATCCACTCGAGTTTTTTTCACCGGCTCCAAAGTGATCCAGTCGGAAGGTATATACGAGATACCAGGAAAGAGGAATAAAATGTACAGTAATCGTGAGCACTTAGTACCATTTCAACCGTACACGAGAGTGGAGGGCAGGTGGACCGTTGTACTTGTGGACGAAATTCGAAAGGTACAGGAGAAGAAGAGAGATGAGAGAAAGAATGGAAAAGAGAGAGAGAGAGAAAAAAGTGAGAAAGAGTAAAAGAGAAAAAGTGAGGAAGAGAGAAACAGAGAGGTGGCTGGACCCTCGAAAGATACATTTTATCGCTCATCCTCCGAGCGAGCATTTGTCCCTGAGTGCCGTTTATCTCACTGGCCCCTTAGTAATGCCTGTAACCTAACACTGTCCTGGAAGGAACAGATAATAGGACGACGCGTTGGCGTGGTCTCCACGAAAAACAGGACGATACCCTGGATCCAGGGTATCCTTTTCGTCGGAGACGAATACCGACTTTACCTGCGCCGTGTAATAGATATCGGGGAACACGTAGAACGTGGGAGTGTATTATAAATGACACGCCATTAGGAATATCGTTTTATAATTTTTTAAACGTTGCAGGACTTGAGGTTTGAATTTGAAAAGTGTCGAGGAGGGACATTTTGCTTGAATGTAATTTTTTTTTCGTCTGTCACGTTGACCTTTACCCTTAAAAATAATTCAGTCTTGCACGGTGCTCTCAGGTTGAATCTTAAGATCGGGCCGCGGTGCAAGAAACACGAGGATCTCGTAAAAATGAACTTATGCGACTCACGAATACGAGACGGTCAAATTTAAATGCGCCGTTCCCGGGTCTATCGAGGAGACAGGTCACGTTCGTGGAGAATCCTTTTTCGAGATTTCGTTCCGTCCTGGATTTCGAACGAGAACGAGATGACAGTGTGGCTTGAAAAACAGGAGGGACGGTAAAAAATATAGTTGCATTAATCACGCTGAGAAAAATCACTTGTACGAGTCTCCTCAAAGAGATGCGTTTTAAATGAAAATAGCGATCGTCCGAAAGAGACTCTTTTCTATCCGACTCTACAGAAAAATGAAAAGAGTTCTGAAAGATACGTGTCTACTTTTCCTTGAAATTATTACAAATGGGATTTCCTGAAGTAACAAATTATTCCTTGCATTCCTCGCAACGTGAACAGAAATAATAATAATAATTCAGTAACTCAGTATAAAATATAGATAATACAGCAAATATAAATATTATAAATATAAATGAAACAGAATATAATTCTGTATTATTTTTATAATTTTTTGTGTTATTTCTGTATTATTGTTTGAACATAATTCTGTACTATTGTTGGATACCGACCTAACTCTTTAAGATATTCTATTCAAAAATTACTAAACGTGATTCAGGGTCCAAACAGGAACTGTTATTCCGATTCCGTCATCGCTTTTCCTTCCAAATATATTTTGAAGACTTTTAATCCTAACGAAAGTCGCCGGAAAAACGATCGCTCTTTTGAAACCGTACTCACAAAAAGTCGAAGTTATTCGAACCTCCCGCCACACTGTCGAAAAACCTGTAAAACGCCAATCTTGTTACTAAAAACAGAGAGATTAAATCAGACAAGCGTACAGAATCGCTGACAGTCTGCAGCTCGCGACTATGTTACTTTAAGTTTGTTAAAACACCGAACGTAAAAGTACTTCTTCAATAAATAAAGTGTTGTAAATGACTACATGGAATACAACATAAAATTGGTGTCAGAAGTGGAATATAACGAATACGTGTTTAGCTTTCCCTGAAACTATTACAGACGACATTTCCTGAACTACCTCTGAAGTAACAAATTATTCCTTGCATTCCTCACATAGTGAGAAAAGAAAACTATCCTAGAGTAAGTCAATATAAAATATAAATAATATAAAATATAATTCTGTACTATCTAAATGTGTGTCCTTTTTGCCACTGCAACAAGGATCACAACTAATCTCAGAAAATAAACCTTTACAATTTCAAGCTCTTTTTATAATATTACGAAGCATCCACCCAAGTCGAAAAGTCCAGCCTAAAAAGAAACTTCAAATCTTAGATTATTTTGATTTCATTTGCCGCTTAATTATGTATACCATTTTAAACCTCAAAATTCTCAACTAGTGTGTCTACGCGCCTCAAAGTCCTGTAAATATGATTTTTAGGAGTTATATGGACTGATCCGGTAAAATTTTTATTCCAATTTAATCTGACATCCCCTAAAAATATTTCAGAACTTCCAAGTCTGTCGACTCATATTCTAAAAATAGGGCTTTCAGGAGCAAGTTGGAATTAAATTATAATTTTATTCCATATAAATTCTAAATCTCCTAAACCAAATTAATTTTTAGTATATCGAGAATTTTTTTGGACCTCGATCATTCCACTCCAATTCCAATCCAATTCTAAAGCTCCTCATTATAGAATGCTGAGGATTATTTTGGGCTGTATGAAGCCTAAATTGCTCCTAAACTAGGTAAAAGTGGCAAAAAGTAACAAGTGTAGGACGATTGTGGAATTAAAATTTGCATTCTTTTATAAGTAACATATTTTTCCATATTCAGCCTAAATATCCTAAGTTATTTGGTAATTTAGGAGGATTTTGGGCTGAAATTTTCGACTCGGGCACTCTACTCCTCTTGATAATTTCAACGTTAAAAAGTCTCCATGTACCCAACATCCTTCAACCTCACTAAGACTACTCTCAACTCCAATCCTTCTTTCAATTGTTCATCTCTGCTTTCCCATAAAGGTGACAATTCAGTCTGAACAACAAGACAGGACACTGCAAAACAGAGAAAAACTTCATTCCGCATTACATCGCAATGGTCCCGTCTGGATAGTCTGTCGATTGCTTCATTTAAGCCATTCGATTCTCCATCCTACTCTTTCCGCGGCATTTCCCCTTTGATTTGGTACTCCAACGGACACATAAAATTCTCTCCTTAAGATCGGAGGATTCATTAAAGCTGATGTGCAACGAGGAACAACGTAGTCGCGACAGGTGCCGCACGCTTCGGCTTCATACCAGCAGATAAACTGAAACTTGAGAACCGACATGGGGTTCTTGAAGTGCAGGTACCTATACAAGAGAGGTTAATACTCGGTCGAATGACGTTGCACCACCATGGAACGCGGCGCGTTTCTTTATCCTAATCTCCTCTTCTCCCCGCTGCTATGACAAATTCCTTGGGAAGACCTTTATTAAGGACGATATTAATGATGAACTCTCGAGGGAAATGAGCTTCAGTGAATTTCTAATTAAATGGAAGAATTCTGTAGTTTTCTTGAAGAGGTTTACGTTGGCTTATTGGTTTCGTGTGTGGTACCTGTTCTTCAGACGTGGTTGGAAGAAATCTGCCGGTGAACGACGGTAGTTTTTGCTTTGTTGGTAAACGTCTGATATCTTGAAAGAATAATTAAAGGTATTCTACTGGTTGATGAATATTCGTTCGTTATTTAAATTATTTATGCGAGTACTGAAGTCTTTAAATATCTCATTATCAAGTGTGTCTTTGTCAAAGAGAATTTATATGATCCACAAGTTTTTTTTTAAATCTGGAATATTCTTAGCAGTTGAGTCATTAAAGATACATTTTTAAATCTTATGCAAACGGGCAAATGAAGAAACATCCCATAATCTTGCGCGTCTTTGCCAAAGACAATTTGTATGGTACACATTTTTTTTTAATTTTGGAAAATTCTTAACAGTTGACTCATTAAGAATACACTTTTAAATTTCGTGCAAACGGGCAAATGAAGAAACATCCCATAATCTTGTGCGTCTTTGCCAAAGAGAATTTATATGGTACACATTTTTTTAAATTTTGGATAATTCTTAGCAGTTGATTCATTAAGAATACATTTTTAAATTTCGTGCAAATGGGCAAATGAAGAAACATCCCATAATCTTGTGCGTCTTTGCCAAAGAGAATTTATATGGTACATATTTTGTTTTTAATTTTGGAAAATTCTTAGCAGTTGACTCATTAAGAATACATTTTTAAGTTTCGTGCAAACGGGCAAATGAGGAAACATCCCATAATCTCATGCGTCTTTGCCAAAGAGAATTTATATGGTACACATTTTGTTTTTATTTTTGGAAATTTCTTAGCAGTTGACACATTAAGAGTATATTTTTAAATCTTCTGCAAAAGGGCAAATGAAGAAATAACCGCCATGAAATTAACAAAGGATCCTACAATATGTTGTACGATCGAAATGAAAGAAGACCATTATCATCATCCACATACCCGCAGGAATAGTCATAGGTTACAAGAAACATTATCCTTTCAGTATCATCCGCGACATCCGTCGGGTTTCTCTTTCGTGGCTCTTTACGATCGATTAAAGACAATATAAAGGACCGATTCGTCGGTGACGTGAAAGGGACCGCTGCTCGTGGTCTGGCGAACATCCGCCTCGTCTCTCGTAGCGGCTACAAGGCGTTTAACCCGCGTCAAGTGCACCGAGCACACGGAGTACCGGTTGGTTCATTTGAATATTTTATTGTTACAGCTTTTCAATAGCTGGACCGCCGATAGGTTGTATCGGAGATTTTACTGCCTGCTGTGGACGGTAACGCATAAAAGCACTGCTCTCTCTCATCCTCAATATTTGTCTTTTACACTCTTGCTGCCTGTCAGAATTTCACTCTTTCTAACACTCTTCTCTTGAATTTTTTCTATATTTCTTCCTGCTTCACTCTCTATCTGTCGCTTTTCAATTCTTCCTCTAATTCGATGTTTCACTTTGCCTATTTTCCCTTATGAGGCTTTAGCCGAAGATTATTTTTTATACACTTGCTATTTTTCTTCTTTTGACCTTTTTTTAGCTGTCTTTTTGTCTCTTTAGCTCTGTCTTCTTCACTCTCTTCTTCTCTCTTTCCTTTACTCTCTTCGACAATCTCTATTTCAACCTCTTCAGCTCCTTCTTCTTTACTATCTGTAGCTCCCTCTCCTGCGCTCTCTTCAACACAGTCTTCTTCACACTCTTCAACTGTCTTTTCCACTGTCTTCAACTCTTTCTTCGTCATTCTTTGATTTCTCTTCCTCATCTTCTTCATCTTCTTCAGCCCCTTTTTCTTCAATGTGTTGATTCCTCTTCTTCATCTTCTTCACCTCTTTCTTCTTTACTATTTCTTCTTCACTCTCTTCAGCACGATCTTCTCACCACTCTTTAGTTATTTTTCCTTTACTCTATTAAGCTCTCTCTTCTTCACTCTCTTCAACTCTCTTTATTTCACTCTCTTCAGCTCCTTCTTCTTTATTATTTTTAGTTCTCCCTTATACACTCTCATCAACACAATCTTCTTCACTTTGTTGATCTCTCTTCTGCATCTTCTCCAGCTCTTTCTTCTTCACCTTCTTTACTTTTTTTTCTGCACTCTCTAAAGTACAGTTTTCATGACACTCTTCAGCTCTTTTTCCTTCACTCTCTTTAGCTCTCTCTTCAACTGTCTATTTCACTCTCTTCAACACAGTCTTCTTCACTTTGTTGATTCCTCTTCTTCATCTTCTTCGGCTCTTTCTTCTTCACTCTGTTGATTCTTCTTCTTCATTTTCTTTGGCTCTTTCTTCTTCACCTTCTTTACTCTTTCTCCTTCACTCTAACGCACGATCTTCTTGCCACTCTTCAGCTCTGTTTCCTTCACTCTCTTGACCTTTCTCTTCTTTATTCTCTCCAACTCTCTCTTTTACGAATTCTTCGGTTCTCTTTCCTTTACTGTCTACCGTCTTTGTTCTAAGTTTTTCTCCGAAGAAAACGAGATTTCTTTCCACCGATCCTGCACCGCGACAGTCGTAAACCAGTGCCCCGTCTTCTCAGATCGTTCACTCGATACAAGAACACCTTTTATCGGATCGAGATGACTGTCGTAAACGTGCTGCAGATATTTAAGAGTTGCATCTGAATGAACGGTATTTCACACTTGCCACGATAACGGTATGATGGACTGTCGAATCACAAGAATATCCGATACGTTACGAATTTGATTTTACGTCTTGAAATACTAGAAGAACGTCGGAAGTTCAAAATTTACATTCTCAAGAAATCCTCGGTCGAAATAAACAGGACTGTGAGATCTCTGCAGAAAAGTTATGGCTTTGACGCACTTTTTATCTTCCCTTACGACGTGATAATAAATGTAATTTACGTCCAGTGAGAATATATCTGATAAATGCGGAACGGAAGAAAGTCACGTTTATTGCTCCTTTCCACGTGGTAACCCTTTATGAGCGGACGGATTAAATGGAAGGAAATGGTTTGTTTCTGCGGAAGGGTTATAAATCAAATGGACCCTCTCGATCAATTATTTGATATCGGAATCGCGAACAGGATCGTAACAACGCCGGAAAAATATAGGTGTGATGGGAGGATAACGGTGGCTGCATTCCGGGGGGCTTTATCGGGGCACGCAAGCGATTGTAGTGAAGTTTAATCAGACTTTAAGTCTTCATCAGCGGTATCTTCTTTGTTGTTTTGTTCCTTACTTAATGTTTTCTTCAAAATTACAAGCATGAATTCACATTACTGTCATCTTTTGATAAATCAATTTTCTTCGACTTCTTAAGTGGCGCAATACAAATCGTACTGTACCCAATCAAATGAACGGTTCAATCGAGTGAAAATTTACAACTTTTTGACTGCATTCATGAAAATTCAGAACTGAATTGTTCAAATATAAATTGATCTATGACTGTTAGTATATCGTAAGATTTAACTAAATATTAATATCACAAAAATAATATTGTCGCGTCTCGTCACATTAATATTTTCAATTCAATAGGTTTTGCAAAGTTTTTAGTTTTCCTAATATTAAATTAACAATTTTCTGCTTATCTTTTGCAAAATATTATCGTTATTTTGTAACCATTCAAGTAATTGACTCGAGTACGATAGATAAACTAAAGTGCCAATAGGATTAGTATGAAATCTTAAAAAAATGAAAGGCTTTCAAAACTACTTCAATTAGATGTCTCTAATTCCTCCAGGCTTTAAATATCTCCTCAACAGACTCATAAAAGTTTATTGCTCATTTCCTGTCAGCAGTACTTGAAATTAGAAATTTTCCAAAAGGAAACACTTTAGTTTCTGTTACCAATTTTTGGCCAGACACTTGACACCCTGGAAAATCGTCGCACCCGGCGTGAGCTAGCATCCTGCCGAAGGATCAGAACCATTTGGAGATTCCTCGCAGGAGTCCTATAGGTTCACGACATTGGTGACAGATCGGAAACGGGTCTCGAGAGTGCGTCAAGCCGATAATGGCTTTTTTGAAGGAGTCTGCTGCGTTCAAGTATCCGGAAATCTTTGATTGCCGGTAATGACACTGAAAGTTCTTCGAGTGTTTCTCACACGTGGCCACTTGAGATATTTCGCAAGTTCCTTTCTCCCTGGCCGTTCCGTTTCCTTCTCTGTGGACCTCAGTAAAGGCACCGACCATGCCTGCAGATCGTCTGTTTTCAAGTATTCCCATTGTCTTCGGACAACTTCAAGTTTCCTTTGACACGTTCAGCTTGAGAGGCAAGCTGGTAATGCTTGTTTTTATTTACAACGCGAGTTGATTTCTTTGAGGCGACTCTGGAAGACTTTGTAAATCGATTGCCTTTTTCTTTATTATTTAAACGTTTAGTTTTGTATAACTGTAATTTTTTCGATAGTGTTATGATTATGCTATCATGGTGTCATCTCTGTATATGGTACGTCGCTATTACAATCTACCTCTAAATTATGTTCATAACTAATAGGTAGTTTTCTTGAAAAGAGCCTAAAATTTATAACCTTCATCCATTACGTTAAAAAAACGACACTAATATTATAATAATCCCTATTGTATTCTCTAAGTCGTAGTCTATTGTCTATGTTAACACTAGGACTACAGGCGTTAAATCTATTGTATTTCAATACATTGAATAAATACTTTGGAAAAGGGGGTGTCAAGAGATAGAAGAGATGATCGATTCGTCAATCTGTGTTTTATAATATAAGACCAACGTAGAATATCTGCTCTATGATTCTGCTATAGATTTGGAGAATGTTTGGAAAAAATTGGAAACCATTTATTTTGACTTGCTTGGTATTTCTAATGTAAAAAAAAAGAAATCTTTTAATTTTTTTTTTTGTAACAACTTTAATGAGAATAATATGTATTTACTGTTTCTAAGTTATCTCGATTTGCATCAAATTAAATCTTGATTTTTATAAAAAAATACCACAAAAACGAATGAAATTAAAAAATCCTTTCCTTTTCTTTCAATTGTTTACGACTAAGGACAATAAATGATTAAATCGATAAATAACCAGGAATAACACTAGATCTATCAAGGTGGTCAAAGTGAATTATCCTGAATTTTTTCAAATTGTTCCTGAAATTTCTAACGCAATTTCTTTTTCAATTTTCTACCTAGAAGACTGTAAGCGATTGAATCGATCAAGTTTTTTGCCCACTTCATTCATTTGATTCGGACAGATTTATTTGACAATTTCAAATATATTAAATTAATCGTCAGTATATCCAATGTTAATTGCCTATATTTCTACCTAAACTCAACTGTGCATTGCGCCTAAAAGGAATGTGTTCTTAGCCAAAACGGAAAGACGTCCGGAACGTGCGAAAATACGAAGAGGTCAATTAACATATCGGTCCTGAAAGCAGAATGAAATTCCACCCACGTAGAGACACTTCCTGTTCCATCCCGAGGGATATTTATCTATTTCTCGAAACCCTTGCCTAAACCAACACCTAACGTACGAAAAAGGGCGCCTTCGGAGACAGTGTATCTTCCTGCACATCTACTTGCCTAAATTCAAAACATACACCCCTCTTTTTCTCTCCCTCTGTCCCTCCCTTTCCCTCTTTGTTGGTACAGTTTACAAACTACCTGCACGTCCCGTTCGAAAGCGGACCCTGACACTCTTTCCAATTCTTATCTCGTGACATCCTCTTCCGAAGGATCCTCCGTTACGACGCCAGTCGTCTTCACGCTCTCGAAGAGTTATTGACTCCTTCGACTTTTACCTGGTGCAGGTGGTGCGATCCATGGGCAGATTGATAGGGTCACCAAAGAAGCATGTCTTTTATTTTTTCTTCATAGTATTGGGATTTGCGCGATGACTAAAGCACCACATTTTTTTCATTTATTGTCGAATCAATCTTTAGTAGTGTTGGGTACTGAGAATGGACTGTATAAAGTATTTATAAATTTTTTCTTGGTTTTGGATAAGAGGGTTATATTTATTATTTGTTTTAGAATTCTGTTCTGTTCTAGAATTAACTATGGCAAAGCTGATTTCAAAGCAACCTTGAGGTTGGTAGCTTATGGAACATTATTTATACATTTTATATTTCATTACACAATTTTGCTGCTATTAAATGAAAACAATCAGTTTTATAATATCACCGAACGTTTTTCCACGCTTTCTCTAGTCTCAGTTTCTCGAAACATTCCATTGTACTACAATCCTCGAATAAAGAAATGTAAAATTATGAAATAGATGCAGCGTTAAACATTAAATACGACTCCGCTGAGAGTGAAACGATCTAGAGAACAGTTTCAAACATTGCGAATTTCCATTTTGGCGTGATTTATTGCCATTATTATTCCCCGTCTAGCACAATACAAAGATCAACAGTTAGAGATCCCTTTCGAGCGCGTGCGAACTTTACGACCGCGACTATCCACCCACGCTCGGAGGGTATGATTTTCTTTCGTTTTTTCTATTCCGATACGAAACGTCGCGAGAGATTCTCAGCTACCATTCCGCTCGACCGTACCTCCGCGCTCCATCGACGGCAGAAGAAAAATTGCAGTCGCGCCAGGAAGAAGAATAAAAGGAAAGTATTTACATATTAATGTAAATCGTATCTATTATCTCCGAACGTTCTCGTATAATAGAACGATCGTCAGGATCCACGGTGTACGATCCTTTCCCTCGCTCCTGAACTTTACGACTGGATTATTCAAACACCTACGCTGAAACGATACCAGTCTCCCTTTGGAGCCTCCTATTTTCGTACGTACGCAGATGTCAGAAGCCATAGAGATCCTCGAGGGAGTACTATTATTCAGACTTCGGTCGCGTGTAACGAGGAAGAGAATATGAAAGACAGAAACGCATCTTGAATTAACATTTCTATTTAAATCACGCCTACCGCTCCGAGCCATCATATGTTGCAATATCTTCTCGGAGCCACAAATGAGACTTTCTGACTTTCGAGGGAAGTTTCAAAGTGGAAATGTCAGAGATGCCGAATTCCTTTGAACAGGATAAATTTCTTTACCCCTTAAGAGAAGCAATCATTTATTTGGCAATTCAAAAACCCCTTTTTATGAGAAAGTTAGACCTTTAATATATATAAATTATTAATTATTATTTATATAATCATGTTACAACAGATGTATTTCAATTTTTCAACTTGAACTGTGCATCCAACTTGCAACAATAAGCTATAGTTAGTTTTTTTTCTCCGGCCACATAGGCGAGTCGTTAGTCCTCATAGGGTTAAGTGAAAAATCCTGCTCTTATTTCTTGTATGGGGGAAGTTATTTATTTTTACGTGGCATTGCCATAAGTGGTATCGATTGTATTGTATCGAAGGAGTTTTTCGTTTGTGGATTTTATATGCGAATCCTAGAGACGCCCACGATAAGGTGATACCGAGTTTGTATTGGAAAAGGAGGAAGTTTTCAAGTACTGTTATTCAATTCGATACTTTGCCTGTTAGCGATGAATATAGAAGAGGCACATATTCTATGTTCTACTTCTCGAGTAACAGGAAACGTCGAATTTCTATTGTTACCATTTCTTGGTGCAAAAGCGTCTTCAGTATAACCATTATTTTCGCAAATGTCTCCAGCGTATTATGTTACATCGTACCAGCGGTGTTCCTGCTAAAATTATAGCTTCTACATAGAATCATCGTCCTGCTAAACCATCTACAAGACTAACTTAAAATCTATTCCAACTAGAAATAAAATAAAATTTAAAATAAAACAGACTCAATATCAGAGCACACATAAAATGTCACACTATCAAAAGCACGAAACCATACATATAATACTAACCACTACACTGCAGATGCTTCTACAAATTTGAAGTTTAATAAACACACCCAAAAAGAAAAAAGCTAAGTAAATATTACAACGATAGCTATATCTTCCATAATTCACATAATTTTCGAATATTTTATGATAGTTAAATTTATTAAAAATGCAAATTCCACAATTCACTAGTCACGAATCCACGTTAAACCAACCCAACCCCGAATTCCTCTCTCCGACTAACCAATTATCAAAGTGCATCTCTCAAATTGCAAACCTCCTTGTTCAAAATTAATTAACAAACCGAGAACCCCGTCACGCCAACGCAAACCAGTAGCAATAGAACCCACCCCTGTCACGATATCCCTTATAATAGAAAGATCAAGGAGGTCGCGCGTGGAGTCTCGCAGTCGTATCATTCCTGCGCCCACGCGCAGGACGATACGAATCCCTCCTTCCGTCTCTCCTATTTTCGTACCAAGACGGATGTCAGGAGGCGAGAAGATCCCCGTGAGATCCATGCTCGTGTCAAGACACGGTGGAACGACGCGGATAGGCCCGTCCTCGGACACGTGGGGGCGAAGAGGTGAGCCAAAAGCCCGGAGGAAGGGGTGCAACCAAAGAAGAAGGGAGAAGAGGATAAGAAAGAGGAAGAAAGAAAGAGAGACAGAGAGAGGTGGAGTGACACCCACGCAGGTGGGACCACACACGACGGTCCCGTCATTTGTTGGACACCGCATGGGCATGTCGTGTTCCATGGACACGGGGTACACAGCATTGTACACTTCTTGGCGCTGTCCCGCGGCGTGTCGTACCTCCGGCGGGCCGTGCAACTTTATGGCTCGAGCCGATTGCGTGCGACTCGAATAGACACCGGGACGAGCTTGAGTATCGAGCCACCTAGGTGTGGAATAGATTAGGTGAGAGAGGTGCAATCGCGAGGTAACGCGATGATAGAAATATTTCATTCGCCGGAGGGAGAACCTTTGCGGTGAGTAACGTAGGAGATGGAGTTACAGGGAGATTAATGGACTCGGGGATCGCTCGACGTTTTAGCGCGGTTTCGTGCTAGACTACGGAGATTGGATTTAGGGGGATATTTTAGCTTTTGGTGGTATGTTTTGGTTTTGTCCGGTACCGCGTTATTGACTTAATATAATGTGGAACTATCGAAACTGTGGATAGAGATGTAAGGATGACTATAAATGAGGGAAACTTTATTTTAGCTCTCTCAATAAATAAATAAGCGACAAATTCTTTTTTAAAATTGTAAACTTGCTTATTTAGATTGATTGAGAAAATTGGGACCACCATGATTATATTCGTGTCCGTAATATTAACCTGAAGCGGCACTTTAACACTAGATTTACGGATATTGATTTACCTATTTTTCTGAAGCGAGCCAATTTGAATCATACAAAAAAATTGAAATTTTTTGCAAAGAAAATAGTTCCGAATCAATTGAAATGAAAGATTTATTATTAAAAAATTAACCAACCAATATATTATATATGTAGTAATCAAATTTTGAATGAGTCAAATTGACTCCGTAAATCTAGTGTTAAGTCTATCTATTCTTAACGGTGTCAGTCATTTAATTGATTGCAGAATAACAATAATTTAGCAACATAATTACCGACGTTAGATCTATTATATTTCAATATGTTAAATAAGTACTTTGAAGAAATTAAGAAGTAGAAAAGATGATCGGTTTGGTTTTTTGAAATGGACGTAGAATATCTATTCTATGACTCTTTTGCGAACTTGGAGAATTTTTGGAAATATTGTGCATCACTTATTTTTCTTGATTTGTTTTAGTTCTAGTGTTTGTAATACAAGTAATTGTAAATTTTCAGTCCTTTGGTAGGACTAGTGCTAATTTTTCTATTACAAATGATACTATCTCTTCATAGGGGTTGATTTGTTGCTACTTCTGACTTTATTAACAATTTTTGTGCCAAGAGACATAATAAGACTTAAATAATGTTAGCAAGGTAACTTGTACAAGAAATATTCAATTCTTTTCTAGCTCTATGAACGTACCTGAGCATCGATCGATCCCTGTGAAGTTTCGGGAGTATATTTTGCAAGACAATATTCTCCGTCAGAATAATTTGCATTTGAAAGAAGTACCATTCAAAATTATATATTACGATGCAAACTGAAAACGAAACCGAAACGCAAGATGCAGGATGACGTGTAAAGAAAGAAGAAGTATTTCGGGATGAGAATACAGAGACGAATGTGAACCATGGAGAGGTATCGTGCGCGAGCTTGACCTCGGGTATACATTATTGATGGTGGTGCACCAAGAATGGTGACTAGATGGTAATTTTTGAGAGGACGAAAGGGACAACGGTATTCCGTGCGCTTAGTTCCCGCAGGATTGACATCCTGACGCGATGGGAATGCTGGATCAGCTCGTAATCGTAAGAACCGTCGGCTACACGATGAACATCGTTTGATAAGGGGATGACGAAGAAAAATATTTTATGACGTCTTGAAAAAATTGAGAGCCATTGCTGATACACCAAGGCTCTTTTTAATAGCATCGGATGACATATTAACAAGGATTGCAAGGGTTTTAACCACGGCGCGAAGTTGCTACCGTTATTTGGTATCAATTTTTTCATTTACCGAATGACGGTCGAATTCTTTGATAAAATGGGCAATTAAATACGTAGAACAGCAATTGAATACAGTGTATTTATGCAGGTGATGGCGAATACTTGAGTCTGGATTCCAAGGTATAAAGAATCCACCTTGGATATGGAACATGAAAACGGTAGTCCCTGAATTTCGATCACAGTCGCAGCAAGACCAGAAGCACCCGTTTGACGAAGTAGGAAGATAAAATCGAGACTGTTGGTCCTTAAAGTACGTATTAAATTAGGATGCACCGTTGCATCTCTTTCGGAATGCCGTGGATAAAAAGGACGATCGGAAGGGCCTGAAATTAAAGCTACGCTTCTTAAAAATTACCTCGAAATCCTACCAGCTTTTTTTTTCGAGCCGATGCAAGACCAGAAGCACCGCAGGAGTGTTATTAATACGAAATATTTCAGCCGTAAAGATTCGCGAAATTATAATCGCGATGCTTCGATCGTTCAAACACGAATAAAATAACGATACAGATGTCCTTCCAGATTTACAAATGGGACTACATTCAATCCATTCCGAAATAAGACTAAACCAGAAATACTCCGCCAAAAGTCCCTATCAAAGTGAAATCGTCAAAAATCTGCCATTTAAGAAACATTTCACCGACCTGTGCCTAAATATATGCATACTTTTTAATATTTAGAATTGGGGCTACGTTCAATTTACTCCGGAATGAGACTAAACCAGAAACACTCCATTGGGAAAATCTATCAAAGTGAAATCTTTAAAAATCTGCCATTTAACACTAGAACGACCAAGCAAGTCAAAATGACTTGTTCACATTTTTTTTCAAAAATTTCCTAATTTTACAGGAGAGTCCTAGACTAGAAATTCTAAATTGATCTTATAAAACACAGATTACCAAACCGATCATATTTTCCACCCCTTGATTACTATTCGTCCAAAGTTCTTCTTTAATATATTTAAATGTAATAAATTTAACGTCGGTCGTTCTAGTGTTAAGAAACATTTCACCGACCAGTGCGCCTAAATTTGTACATACTTTTTAATATTTACAATTGGGACTACGTTCCATTTACTCCGAAATGAAACTAAACCAGAAACACTCCAATGGGAATATCTATCAAAGTGAAATCGTTAAAAATCTGCCATTCAAAAAACATTTCATCGCTCAGTGCCTAAATTCGTCCATACTTTTGAATATTTACATAGTAACACTGCTCTTCTACTTAGGTCTATATGACCCGAAATGGAGATTATATTTTATTAGATATTACACTTCTAAATACTACTTTTTAATATGCAATGTTTTTAACATTTACATTTAAGTGTTTGTATATTTTATATTTCTTCAAATGTGAACCTTCGTCCGCCGAGTCACTCTGACTGGAAGGAATACAAATGTAAGATATAAATGAACAAAACACCAAGGTTAAAAAATATTCAAGAACCAATAGACTCACAATTTTCTACTACCTATTACAAGAACTCTAATAAAAAGTACATTAATTTACACAAAAACAAACATACACCCTCCCCGATACTACAAACAACCAAAGTGTGTCTAATACCCCCTCACACGAGATCCAGCGACGGCTTGAAAATTCATTGGAATTCCCAATCGGAATGCGGCAGGAGTCCAAGATAAAAAGCGTCCGTCGTAAAGGAAACGAAGGGGAAGTCTCTGGGTTGAAGACGAGCGCCCCGGCCAAGGCAGTTCGATCAAAGTCGAAGCAAGACCGGGAGCGATCCTTCGGCGATGTACGCGGAGATATCCATCTACAATGATGCTAAGGACCGAAAGACCGAGCATTTGTAATCCTACGAGAGCTCGCGGTCCATGGAAGGGGTGGCTACGGCAGCCCAATTTATATATTGCGTCCCCGAGACGTCGCCGATTAATCCTACGAGAGTCGCGGGACCACCCAGGTGAAACTAACACCCTTTCACCCTTCTGTCTGACACCAGTCGCGCCTCGTAAACGTCCTTTCGTCCTACTTTAACACTCTGGCTTAACTAAACGTCCTCGATGCCCGCAGCTGCTCGGGGATCGTCCATTTTCTTTGGGATCGACGCTAATCTGTCGCCTACGGACACGCATTGTGCTCTTTTGTTTTTGGAGGAAAGGCAACCAAAGTCTTTCCAAAGTCCTTTGGAGAAAGATACTGAGGAGGGTTGAGAAAGATTTGTTGCAGGGGAGAATTAAGGTGGTAGTTGAAATGGTTGCAAGGTTTGGGGTTGATAGTGGATTTGATGAAGGGCGAGAGATTGTAGAGCTTGATATATTGTGTTGTTGTATTGATATGGAACTGAAGGTGGGTGGAATTAGTGGCAGGTGGTGAGAAGGTGTTTAGAATGAGGAAGCTTTATCTTTGCTACTGTATGTTGAAAGTTCAATAGAGTTCTACAGTTCTTAACTCTCAGTAAGAAATTTGGTCGCGCCTCTAATAACCAGAAGTCCAGTCTATTAACCCTTTGCAGTCCTGTGTCGAGTGTAGCTCAACATAGATTTTTAGTTGATTTTATTTTCAAATGATTTAATATCAATTTTCCCATTTCATAACGCTTTTGTAATATCACATAAATATCCACCAGAACCTACAGATATTACTACCATGAAATAAAAATTAATAACCAATCATAGAAAATATTGGGAAATTAATTTCATTTAGCTCACCTTGAAATAGCGAAAATAATTCAGACCGCAAATGGTTAATGAACTCCAGTAGTTTTATACAAAGTAGTCTGTATCTTTATGCAGCCCACCTTGAAATTTCTCGATAAATACAACTGATACTCATACAGAAGCTAACATTTCTTCGATCTACCCGAAGGCAACGGTAGTACAAAAAGAATCATCAAAAGAATACTTTTAACCAGTTAGCCGTGATTGGCGAGTATACTCGTCATGGAGAAACGGTAGAATTTTGTGTATTGACAAGTACACTCGTCATGCGTAAAAGTCAACGACCTCTGGTTATTTAAATTGTAACTTTGATGAAAACTAAAATTCGTAAATTTCAAGATGTTTGGCCATGCCGAAATAAAACGAACAACTAAAAAGTATAAATAATTTGAGATAGATTTATGCATCCTGTAGCTGTTAATCAGTTTATATAACCAGTTTATGCGTGTGCGGCGACATGATTGTCGGATATTAGCGTAAAATTCGCAAAAGTAAAAATCAAAAAGCAACCAGTCTAGCGCTAAAGCCTGAGAATGATTTGTTGCAGAATTCATCAAGGATGGTTTGACACGGGACAAATGCGTGATTTTTAACATTTTAAATAGTTGACTTTTTGTGTTTTTATGTATGTAAAATTGTTTTATGATAAGTGAATAAGTAAATGTTAGTAATGCAATTATTAATTGTTTAAATTAATCCATTTAAATCAATATTTTAACAGCGAAACTTACTATACGTCTAACGAGTATACACGTCATCTCTCAATTTTCGTGACCCACCTAGGTGCCCACTCTCAAAACAAGTCGCCACAGTTAACTGGTTATAAGATAACAATCTACTTCGAATCAAATTCAATTAAATTCCCCTTAAGATATACCGAATTGAATCTAAAAGTTTTACAAATATATTAAAATCGCCACTCTACTTTCGCCGGTTATTTTATCGGTGAACAGTTCATATTATTCTTTCGTCCTTACACCTACGGTCGTACCTGATTATGATAATATTTCGTAGGGCCCGCGTCTTCTTTCTCATTACGCAGACACGCAGAAAGGGGGCGAAAGCGAGACCCGTCCGCTAATTTGAATATTGAGTTGCGGGGGTGTCGGTAACGGGCAGCTGCACAGCTCGCATAAAACATAAAACGTCTCTAGAAGCATTCGCATCTCCAGACGAAGGAACGTGGGTGCGTTCTGGCCGAATGCCTACTCCATCGAGTACCGAAAGACCTCTCGCGAACGACGCCCTGAAGACAAAACGTGGCTCGCGTGCCCCGAACAAATTCCTCGAAGCCGAGGCTAAACTCGTTTGCCAGTTTGATGGACGAAAAACGAGTCGGATGAATGAGCTGGTTTCTTCAAAGAAAAAAAAAAAAAAACAGCAGGACTGATTCGTGCTATCGATGCATTAACGGAAGAGTGCTTGGGGTATCTCGAGAGATGGGGCTTTTATTTTCGTAAGAATAAATAGAGTTTGGAGGAATTGAAAATCTGAATTTTAGAAAGTGGAAGAAATGAAGAAGTTAGCTGGTTGGATTTTTTATGGGTGTTGAATTAATGTGAAATTATTACTTGATAGTGTTACTTGTATTCGAGAACGGAGACAGGAAGAATAATTGATGAAAAATATATAAGATTTAAATTGAGGTCGTTGGTGTCATGATCGTGTTGTATGTCGAAGGAGAAGGGAATAGCTGGTTTTATGGGAATTTAATCGAATTTATCTATTAGTGAAATCGGGATTGGTTTTTACGAGGTGTACCTAATCGATAGGTGGGAGCCGTGTAGTTAATACTTCCCATCAAACCTGTTCGTATACCAATGTATTCGTAGAGTTCTATGCATGTAGAGAATCCTCTGTGCCAGGAGGTCAGAGTTCGCCTTATGGTCAACTAGCACCTCTTCTAAATCTTCTGACACGTACACCTGCCAGGTAAAAAATATCTTCGCTAGAGGATTCAATTTTTCATATCTGCCTCGCTGGAAACGATTCTCACACGTTCAAACTTCCTCTTGTAAGTCTCTATCTAATACCATTAAGGTTAAGGATTCCAATCTTCTATTACAATCCACCAATAAATAACGATCAAACGTCAGACATTCTCCTATCGTCTCAATTCTCTTCAAGTCTGAATAAATTCCAGTTGATATCTTCAATTAAATTTCAAATAAAAAGACATAAGTAGTCTATATGAATTAACCCTTTGCTGCGGCGCGCTTTTAGAGGAATCCATTAATACGAATGGCGCATTATTTACATGTCAGTGGCTGCGACTGGTCGTCCACTGACTAGAGTCCAAAAAAGTACCCAGATATTAAATGCCATTCATTACAATAATAATAATTGCAAACAACTTTAAATGAAATAATCGCTGATGGTTGTTATGTTACATAGAGTGATACATTCCATGTTGAGTCGATTGGTGAAACAGTAAAAGATATTATAATTAAAAAAAAAAAAAAAAGAGAGCGTACATTTAAACCTTTAGCAGTCAAAGGGTTAAAAGGTTTGGATTCCTTATTAGTAGGCCTGACTACGATTTTTTTATCAGCTGGACTTTTTTTTGTATATGGTATGCACATAATAACCTTGATAGTTTAATAGTCACCTACAACATTAGCTCCAGGACAAAATGACTATAACAATTAAGACCAACAATTTAAAAAAAAAATCAGAATAATTAATCCCGCATGTACTCAATCTTACCTATGGACCCAACCTAAAATACCTCCCTTCAACTTCCAATTTCCTGTTACACATTGAAACACATATGAAACACTCAACTACAATTTCACATTTCTAATAGACCTAACTTAAAGTAGCTTCAAACTTCCCATTAGATCCAATAACAAACACCTCCACCGACTTCCTATTCTTCTATTAGACCCAATACCGAACACCATACAATTTCTAATTTCCTATTCCACCCACTATCAAACACTTCCATACAATTCCTAATTTCCTATTGCACGTAACATAAAATACCTCCAAATACTTTCTAATTTTCTTCACATCTAGTAATCTAGTCGAAACACGTGGACCAACCGCAGATTCTTCTCCGAAGCGTTCTCAATTCCGGTGAGGCCGCGCAAATATTATTCCAGCGAGTTGTCCGCGGACTCCCTAAGCGATGATACGGCTTTTGTCGTGAAAGGATTCCCACAAAGGGCCCAATCATTCAGCCCGCAACGTAATGAATGGCCAGCATTTACATACGAAGATGGCGAGTATCTTATTACAAGGGAACCAAGGGGGAGGGGGGTGGGTTGCGCTCCGTTCGGTTAAACCCGCACGAACAATGCACGACCGTGGTGGTCGCGAAGGTAATGCTCGGACGACGCGTTGCTGAAGACATGATTAACATCCGTTAATAAGATGGATGCCCGTGACGGCCATTGTTGGAGCCGTTAACGTTGGGTGTGATTTAGGTGCTTCGCTCTTTTAAGTCGAACTGTTGTGTCTATGACTAGAGTGGAATCGTCTCGGCATTGTTTGCTGAGATCTTTCGGATGCCTAGTTGACGCGAGGGAGGAGGAGTTTTTGAAAACAGATCATTCGTTTGTGGGGTTGAAGAGGAGATTTAACTGTGGAGCTTGTAACAGGTGGCGAAGAGTTAATTAGTCTTTGATACAACTCTCAAATTATCTCTAATTTGACCATTTGTATGATCAGTAAAGTTAATTGGGAACGAGCTATTTTATTAAACATATATTTGACTATATTAATTTCTTGACTTGTGAGGTTAATGGTTGGGCAAACTCGTGGGAGTTTGATAGGTTTTTCGAGACTGTGAAGCGCATTAAATTGAGACGGGACATGATAGAATTATTCAAAATCAAGGGTTATTGATTAAATTTTATTTTAACAGTTCTATGGCAAATTACTGTGAAGGCAACCACCAAGGAAATTGAAGGGCAAGGGGCGGTCAAGCCTATCAAATTGGAAGTATCAATGAGACGGGACACGATAGTATTATTCAAAATCAAAAATAATTAATTAAATTTTATTTTAACAGTTCTATGGTAAATTACTGTGAAGGCAACCACCAAGGAAATTGAAGGGCAAGGGGCGGTCAAGCCTATCAAATTGGAAGTATCAATGAGACGGGACACGATAGTATTATTCAAAATCAAAAATAATTGATTAAATTTTATTTTAACAGTTCTATGGCAAATTACTGTGAAGGCAACCACCAAGGAAATTGAAGGGCAAGGGGCGGTCAAGCCTATCAAATTGGAAGTATCAATGAGACGGGACACGATAGTATTATTCAAAATCAAAAATAATTGATTAAACTTTGTTTTAACAATTCTATTGCAAATTATTGCGAAAGCAGCCACGAATGAAATTGTAGGGCAAGGGGTGAAAAATTTAACTTTGATTATCACATTAGTCACTGGTATTCATGCAGATTTCTAATTTTAATTTACGTTTAATTAAAAATACCAGTCTAGTCCTTCCAATCGAATCGTTAACAAAGAAACTTATCATTATAAATTTAAGAATCAGCCAAATGTTAATTACGCACATTTAAATTCCGAGATCGTAACCCATATCCGATAAATCCAACAAAAAATCCTTCTAATCGTAAAAATTACTGCACATCCTCGACATAAAATTTACTCATAGATATATAATAAACCATACAAATTTATACCAAAAAATTACATCAAAATCGTAGACTACCCTAAAAATCGACTACCGTAAAAACTGCCCTACTAACCTAAACAAATTTCTCTTCCATTAAAAGGCCATTTAACCAGGAATTCGCAATAGAGGAAGAAGTGAAACGAAGCGGATTATTCTCGAAATTGCATCGTTTTCCAATCCTCCAGGAAGCGAGCTATTCCGAGGACGTTTTATTCGCGTCAAGTTGCAGCTCCGCCAAGTCACCCGACGCACGGTGCAATTTTCCCGGAGATACGCAATAAGATCCCGAGCGTGAGACGAAATAGCGAAAGCAGCAAACGTAAAGGAGAAGCAAGGATGAGAAGAGTGAGCGAGTGCATCCGCGAGCGCAAGCGGTGTCCCTTTGCCTGGATAGATGGTCTCGCATAATTAACTCTATGGAAAAATCATTGTGCGCCATATGCCGCGCGTGAAGGGTAAACTGCAAGGCAGATAGTCGAGTATACGCTCGCCTTGGCATCGAGGTGCATTAAACCCTTCCTCGTGCTATCACGCGGCAACAGCTGCTATGCGCACCGCGCTATCATTGCATCTCGTTGGTCCGCAGCCCTGCGAGAAACTTTGAGGAGAAATCCTCCCCTTGGCATGGGATATCTTGGCGTGAGGTATAAGAAGATTGTTCTCAGAGAGTCGAGGAAGAAAATGGATGAATAGTTTTATGGTGAAATTAGATTGCGATGAAGTGGTAGATGAAATGTGTGGTTTAACAGTAGATTTACGGAGCCAATTTGGCTCACTCAAAATTTTATTTCTATATGTATAATACATTGATTGGTTAATTTTTTAATAAACCTTACATTTAAATTGATTTGGAACTATTTTCTTTACAAAAGACTTCAATTTTCGTGTATGAGTCAAATTGGCTCAGTTCAGAAAGATAGGTGTATCAACACCCGTAAATCTAGTGTTAACCTCTTGCGCTATCAATTATATAGCAGAAGTGTGTGCCCATCCCACCCAAAGAAATTCCAAATGAGCTTTTACTTGGAATAATTTCTGTTAAAGCTTCAAAATATATACATACATATATATATATATTTTATATGTTGTGTATATATATACAACAAAAATTTCATTTCATTTTTATATATGTAAAAGATTAACGGTTGGTTTCCATTATTATAATTTCTCAAAAATCTTCTTACATTTTGTCCTATAACTTCAAGTGTTGATTTCTCTATACCTATCGAGAATTTCCATACCCAATCAGTTCTATCTTCTTCATGTAGCATTGTACATTTTTTTCGAAATGGAAAAACAATATTGCTAGACTCGCTACCAGCCTCCTCATCCGCGCTTATCATGGCTCGCCTTTTTTTGAAGGTAGTCGAAGGATATTACTACCTTCACTCTCACTTTCCATTTTAGAAATCAGAATAAATATAATGCTTGCTAAAAATAACAATCAAACTATTATTATACTGACTAGGTTTTAATTTAATATATCGGTATAAAACTAAATAAAAACTTCATACAATTTCATTGAAAAATGCAGTTCTATGTAATTGCACTAATTTCACGATTGAATATGGCTGTTCTGCTCTAACAGTAAAGAAGTATTACCAATGTGAAAAGCAATAAAATGTGTTAAGCAAGGAGTACAGTAGCGCAGAAAATTCAGAAGACGTACGCTCTACGTCAGTCTCAGTATAGAAAAAAATTACCAATGACGTATATAGCACGTCGAAATAGCCAAGAGGTGAATACTAAATCTGGCGTTCACCCTTTGCAGTCCTTGAAGACCTGTACTCGAAGTAGGATTTTATCTCGTTTGATTTTCTATGGATTTAACCCCTTGACCTATGATTTCTTTTCTGACGGGGCGTGCTAAGAAGAAATTAAAGCTTAGAATCACAAGTTTTCACTGATTTCTGATATTTCGTATAAGTGAATGTAATATTAATAGTATAAAAATAATGAGACCGTTTGGCGACTGGATAATATTGCCAATTTAATAGTTATTCAAAGGCTTTGAAATTTCCTATTTCTTTTTCCGCGCCATTGTAGGCTGAGGGGTTAATGTCGACTTTCGATTTTCACAATGACTTTGTAATATCAGTCAAATATTTGTTAGCACCTATAGCCATTAATATCATTAACACTAGATTTAACAAGGTGGTTGAAATGACTTGCTCTGAATTTTTTGAAAATGATCCTGAAATTCTTTACGCTGTTTCTCTTTCAATTTTCTACGTCTATCTTGACGACTGTAAGCGATTAAATTCGATTGAAATCTTCGCCCCCTCCATTTATTTCATTGGATCATGTACATTTGATCATTTTAAATACATTGAATTAATCTTCGGTAGATCTAGTGTTAAAAAAATGGCTAACCAACGATGGGAAATGTTCTGAAATTAATTTCATTTAACTCAATACAAAATTGTTAAAATAATTCACACAGCAAAAGATTAAATTTATTATAAATGTGGCAAATTATCTGAATTGGCACGTTGAAAAATTTGTAAAATGGGAATTAAGATATAACTTTGGGAATAATTCCCATTTTACGAATTTTTCAATGTGCCGATTCAGATTATTTGTGACATTTATAATAAATTTAACCTTTTGCGGTGTGAATTATTTTAACAATTTTGTACTTTTAATTCTGTTAAAAGCGATCTACTTTTAGGAAGCTTGGAATAGTGAAAAAATAATGGAAAATTTTTATTAAGGAGAATTTTTGGATTTGATAGCTCAGGAGATTTTTTTAAATTTTGTGAGGTGTTGAAATATGGATTAAATGAATGGTAATTTAATGGTCATGGGATTAGAAATTTCAAATTTCGTGGAGATTACATCAGTACATAATTCTCAGGGATTGGAAGACTCGATGAAGAGATCAAACTCGCGACGTTCTGTAAATCTCGCGGCTAACGTTACCAGGAGATCGTGTGTAGTAAAGTTTATCAATTTGTATGAATTGCTTGACGTGAATGTACCCGCATGAGGGGGGCCATTACAAAAACTCGGTTGAATGTCCAACGCCCCCATAGTACGTTCCTCGTGGAACGCTACACCTGGTACACATTCAAGTTTGCATCGAGATCTCGTTCCACTCCCACCGTACATTTTCTATAACATTTATTTCACCAATAAATTACCCCGGACAATATATAAAACAACTGAAAAATCCAAAAAGTCACACTTCTCAAAAGAAACACTAAAAGCTATCTGTTACAAAGAGAGCCAAAATAAAATATCCAATAAACTATAATGAACCATACTTTTAAAGCTTTGGTGGGCTAGGAGGTAAAGGATTAAACGTTCAAATTTCTCACCATCTTTGAATTCAGCTAAAATAGTAATTCTAAACAAATTCCTATGACAATTAAAACTTACAAAATGCTAATACAAATAAAAGCTTGGGGTAATTGAGGAGGTAAAGAATTGAACTTCCAATTAGTCGACACAAAAATTCAAATTCATCATCATTTCTGGGAAATTTCTCTTTTGTGATATATGGATCACAGCTTCGATGATTCAGAATTTAGCTAAAACAGCAGGTCTAATCGAAATGACTATCGAAATTGAACTCAAAAAACTACAAATCCAGGACGTAAAGGTCGAAATTAGCAATTAAAGGGTCCAAGTTCAAATCCTCCCCCAGTGATTGTTCCCATAAAAATATATCACATCCTCAGAAAATCAGAATCATTTGTAAACGTTAAGCAAACGAAATAGCAGTAGTAGAACAAGATTACTTAAAGTAGCAAGTATAAAAAACAGCAAACTTACGATCAATACCAACTTCAAGATAACCCATTTAAAGAATCTCCTATTTTTCCATTTCGCTCAACGACTCGCTTCCAAATGTAACCGGTTTTTCGTGGAAAAAATTTCACGCTTCCGTGAGTCTTAATTTAACTGCAGCACCGTCGAGGAAATAAAGAAAACTTTCGCATTCGCCGAGAGAGTTGGAACAAAAACTGTAACGGAGAACGGAGAACCTTTCTCGCCGTTCTACGTACACTTCTACGTGTACCTCGTACTTCCTCCCGAAAGAAAATAAGATATACGAGGCAGATACCAGCGAGGGTAGCGTAGTTTCTGTAGTTGCAGCACAGCGAAGCCTAAGTTAACCGAACGAACAGCTTAGACGTTGCCTTCTACGGTGGCAGTGAAATAATTGCGACGTCGCTACTGACAAAGAGGACATAAGCGTGGGCATTAAGCAAGCATCTTTTCTAGCTTGACTTACGTGTGTGTAAACGTACGTGAGGAACAACGACAATGGCTGCGAAATGAGGGTAAGAACTATTCGCGAGAAATACGACAATGCCGAATGGACGTTACTTGAATTATTTTTTTCTGGGTTAGTTAGACTACGAAGACCGTGGAATAAAATATAGCTATGGCTGCCCGGTTTTTTCGAGCTCAAAATAGAACAGACAAGGATGGTGGTTTAACTTGACAAATATGCTTTGGCAAGAGCTCCACCACTTGGGACCACGAATACGGCTCTATGGATCTTGACGAGGAGAGGCTTTATTGTCTGTTGGATCTGCCTCTGGGTTGTAATTAACAAAACATAATATATACGTGGAGGGAGGTTGATGAAACCTTGAAATTTGAGGGTTATTAAAAAGGAAGATACCGTTTTGAGAGAGTGAAGGAGATCATTTGTCTTGTTTGCATTAAAGTACTTCTATATTCATAAAGGTTGATAGATGTGGTATAAAAATATGCAAGTATCAGAAGGACCGGAAAGTAGGTAATGTCGCTTCTTTACATTGAATTCAAATAATTAAATTTGTAATAAGTTTTTATTTTTAAAGAACGACGCAATATTAATGTAATCCTTTTCTATCTAGTATGCAAATTTTTAACGTCGGATCGATAAAAATCAATTGGTTTTTGAGAAAAATCGTATACTTTCCGGTCCCAATAATAATTAATTATGTAATCTATCTAATAATATTTTCAATGTGATAATTGTTATGTAGTACATCTATCGTTGAATATATCAAGATACTTATTTATATCCTTAACACTAGATTTACGAATGTTGACATACCTATTTTTTTTTAAGTGAGCCAATTTGAATCATACAAGAAAATTGAAATTTTTTGCAAAGAAAATAATTCGAAATCAATTGAAATGAAAGATTTATTATTAAAAAATTAACCAAGCAATATGTTATATATGTAGTAATCAAATTTTGAATGAGCCAAATTGGCTCCGTAAATCTAATGTTAATGTAATTGAAGGTTTTTAATTCTAAGAAACGACACTTTTAATGCAAACTCTCACAAAGAAAGAACCCTTACTGCAATTTTAATTAGTTTTGCAAGATTAGCACGGTCCTAACGCTGTATGTAATATATTATCCCCAGTTACGCAGTAACTTTAAAGAGCTTATAAAGAACATATAAATATTCTTTGATCTATAAAAGAATATATAAAATATATAGAGAACTTTATAAGCAATTAAAATCCATACTTCTTGAAACACTATATATATAAATTTGGTTTTAGCATCTATAATTTCGAAGTAGTATTCGTAAATAAAAAACTTTAATTGCTAATATCTTTAAAACTACTACCTAACTATATTTAATAATTTCCATGCGTTATACCATCGTGTAGAAGCTCATTAAAATCGAAGTCAAACAGTTCTTCCCTTATCAGTATTCCAAGACCTGCGATCAAAAGTCTACATCCTTTTACAGGTACCTTCAATCTTCAATCCTTGAAACATCAAACAACATAATCGCAAACAAGACCAATTTCATCTTCTCTGTAGCCTCGTATCTTCTCTCCATCCCCCATGGCAACCATGGGGATCAGTAGAATGATCCAACGGAGAGAAGTTGCGTGAGCAACCGCAGTCGAGCGGTGCAATGTCGTTTGCGCACGAAAGCCATTAAGCAGATTAGCTCGGCAGCCGAGTTACGCACGACGACCATGCAACTGCCTTAATAGAGACGTAAGCTCGTCTCTCACACCCCCATGAGAGAAACCACCACCCCTGCGGCTGGTCCCTGACAAAAACTCTATTTCCAATCCTGCCGCTGGGAAATTGATTGCACACTGGGTGGTGGTGCATCCCGGCGACTTACTACCTGGCGTAAGTATCGCGAATCTACCCGGTTGGATCTGTAATTAACGCGTTAATTAGTTATAATTCGCCGTGTAATTATTGCGCGCTGTTCGCTGTCGCCTCAAGGCGGTGTTTTCGTTGGAACTTTAGTATCGCTGATGAAGCAATTTTACAACGGATTAGTCGGTTTTATTCGACACTGCCCCTCGGAGGTTTTGTAGAATGAGGAGAAGGAAGAATATAAACACTGTCCTTATGGTATCGGTTATTTTTCAATGGTGAATAATAATCGGTAGGGTGTCCGTGTTACCGGATGAGCGTTAAGAAATTAAGGACTTAATTGAACGAGAAAAGGATTTCATTGTATTTCTTTCGCAATTAAGAACCTTTATCCGTGAAATTTTCATTCACGATTCGCAATGAAACCCATTAATTATGCTACAATGTAGGAAACGTGAATGATAAGCATAACGCCGACTCTCAATCTAGAGGTCTGTCAACCCTTGTTAAGTGAACGTTGCACCATCTGCTGCCCTCCCTTGACGATAAAGAGAGAAAAAAATGATGAAAGAGAGACAGAGAATTGAACGGAGAAAAAGTCCGAGAGAGGGAAAAGAGAGAGACGAAGGGACAGAAAGTTCCCATTACGCGGCAGTGACGGTTTTTGCCCTTTTTGCGTTATTAAAAATAATGGTGACATATATTAGTTTTAACGAAGGAACCCAATGCTTTTTGCTACCGACTTTATGCGCCCGGTCATTTGTTTCCACCGGGTAAGCTCCGGTCGAAACAATGGATGCTCGCCTTTAGCTGGACGTAAAGCTAAGATAAAAAAAAATAAAAGAAAAAAAAAACGAGGAGACGAAGGGTGGGTCCAAGACGAGGCTGAAGACAAAACTCGATTGAAGAAACGAGTAGAAAAAGGATGAGGGAGGAAGAAACGTCGAGTGAGCGGCAGCTCTTCTCATCCCCCGTCGAGGCGAAATCGCGAGTTCCACGTAGCAATTTCAATTTCAGATTATCCAATTTCGACCGGCCACACCCACGAGACCGATTCCTCGTGTCTGATAAGAGAAACACGGCGTTAAAGTCTGCAAAACGTTTGAAGGAGTCAAGTTAAAATGCATTAACGAACCGGAGTGACGTGGCGTTGGGCTCTTGGTAATTATATCACTATTTTGCGCGTTAAAGTCATGACACTTCGATACGATATAATTGCACGGGCATTCCCAAATAACGCACTATCATCGTAAATTAATCTGCCGGTGTTTCGGCGAAGGTGATGCATTTTTGTGCGCCCCATGAGGCGTTCTCGTTTTCGGGGCAGATCGTTTCTTCCTTTTTCTTTCTCGCGTCGACGTGTTTCGTTCTTACGTGACTCGTGTTATTGGCGTTTCGTAATTATCGAGGAGATTAAATTGATCGGGCTCGTTCGGACGATAAAAGGAGACGTGTTAATTCTTTGAGATTTAATTACAGAAAAATTTCCTCTTCTTGCCGACTGGAATTTTAACATTCCTCGGCTTACTTTCTTCTTGGGAGTAGGTGCGGTATAAAGATGGAGGTAATGACTCTCTCCTCGTGATCTTTTTTTACCCCTTGTCTTACAATGACGTGTGGCACACGTAGCGCGGTAAATTAAATAGAAAATTTTGAAGTTTTCCAAAAACTGTTAAATTGAAAGCATCAGTAGGTTAGGAGACATTGAAATTATTTCTATCTATATGTGGAAAATCACTAATAGATTATTTTTCCAACAATTAATTCTTCGGTTATAACAAAAATCGTAAGACAAGGGGTTAAGGATGAGAAGTTTATAAATTAACCCCTTGCCGTACAATAACGAGCAACACTCGTGATGCGATAAATGGAATGTCACTTTCAAGTGCTTCAAAGTGATTAAATTTAAAATATCGATAGATTACGATAAAATAAAATTATTTCTATCCTATTCAATATTGTGTTAAGTCATATGCTGTATCAGAAATTAGGGATACATTGTTATCTCAGCAGTTAATTCAAAGTTTTTGTGCATTCAGTCACAAACGAAATGCTACGGCAAGGGGTTAATGAGAATATTTCTTAATTAAAGAAAATTCTTTGAAATGGACAGACAATTATTTATCACATGTCAAACTAGTAACTTCAGCAATATTTATAACAAAAGAGAATTTTCCAAAAGCTCGTGTTACCAAGAATTAACTAAAACTCACCCCACCAAAGCAAAGGGTCGAATTAAAATCCCTACAGTCACGTGAAACACCGTGTGAAAAATCTCCCAAATACTTCCTCACCATGAATATTTATTATAACTCAACGACAGAATACAGCAACCCCTATCCCCCATAAATCACCATTATCGGTCACACCGAATCTTCGCGAAATCCGGAAAACGTCATGTTCACTACGATCGAAGATTTACAGCGACAAAATGCGATTCCGAATCGAGTGCTGACTCGTGTACCATGAAACGGGTTAACGTACTATAATCGAGTTCCTAGCAACCCCCGTGTAACCACGAATCAGAACAGGACATCGGAACAATCGAGCGTAACCAGCCCCATAGCTTCCGTGGATAAACAGAGAAAGGGTGGAGGCGTCGTGTCACGACAATTTCCCCTTTAATCCCACAATATTTACAATCGGATTGTCCATCGAGGGATCAAGTCTAAACGGCCGAAAGGGTTGACGTTGGAGTATGCCATGGGGGAATGGAGAAGGCGAGCAATTTACAACAGTTCGGTCCAGGACGTATAATGCAATCCTTAAGGATTTAGTGGCGTCGTCATTGTTCGTCTTTCCATTCGAGCTACCTACATTATAACAAGCGTACACCTCGATCGCCATGGAAAGCCATGAATTCGCGCGTGAACGAGATTTATTGCATGGCACGGGCACGTTGCACGCGCAAGATGGAATGTTATTTTCGCGAGCTGCCTGTATGGGGGTATATGGTAGTTCACATCGGCCGTCGGACATGCGGTCACGGCTGGACTTTGATATAAACGCGGCTCCCTTGATTTATGGTGTTTGCGGTAAGGCTTCGCGGTCGACGGATTAACCTCGTGGGAGAGCCGAAACGTACCGCTAACTTCCTGGTAAAACTTTCGACGTTTTCGGGACGACAGGAGCTGAGGATATTTCAAATTTTCGTTGAATTTTTAACCTTTGACAAATATTTGGGGGTAGGGGGTAGTCTATGAGAGTAGTGGCCGGTTCTTAATTGGATTATGGGGAAGGAGACAGGTACCTATGGTTTCGGAGAAGTTTATTGCGGTAGAATTGAGAATTAGGGTGGTGAGATTTGAACGTGACGAAGGGTTGTTTTTATTCAGGATGAGGAAGAACGGCTAGTTTGGGATTGTTGTTGCAGAACATGATTTATGAATTTTCAGAAACACCATATGTTGACAATGTGGTGGATTAAGATTGCGGATTGTGTTTTGTTTATTGCATTGTCTCTAGTACAATTAACACTAGAACTACCGACCTCAAGTTTAAGATATTTTAATAAATGAAATAAGTACTTTGAAAAAGGGGGAATCAAGCGGCGGAAAATTTGATCGACTGGACGATTTGTTTATTGATATAGACCTAAAATATTTATTCTATGACTGTTATATAAACTTGGTGAATTTTTTGAAAAAATTGTATACCAGTCATTTCGACTGGTTTGGTAGTTCTAGTGTTAAATTAATTGAGCCTGATTTAGTGAGCTCAAAAATGACCTTCAGCGTATTAAAGGACGACGGTATTTCTAGATGTTCCAAACGGTTGTAATAAACAACAAACTGTCAAGCCACCTTGACAATATGTAACACAAAGAAAAGCATTCACCGTATCGAAGATGTGCAACGTTATTTACGCCAGAATTATTTTACTATCGTTCCGTTTCTCTAAATCACAGAAAAGGGAAGTTTATGCTCTACGGAATCCTATACATCTCGATCGTGGTAATATTTCTCCTCTCAGAGAGAATCTACCGACATTAATGTCAAACTTGCCAGGATATTCATAAGCCTCCTCTGATGTATAATACGCCAGTAGTAAAATTCTTTTTTCCAACCCGTTTCTGCGAATCTCTATGATCGCGATGGTGAAACGCAATAAACGGTGATCGCCACGTCGTTCAACCAGCCGTTTTCATGTTATTTATTAATACCAAATATATCAAACGTAAATATAAAAATACGTAGCAATGCTTGTATGGACGTACTATATACCATGGAGATGGAAAAACATGTTCCATTATTGTATCTTGGTTTTATCTTATGGGGAGGCTGTACAGACGGAATATGTTGATTGAATGTAACTCCATATTGACTGTTATGGTCATTGAATTATCTTTGCGGTCGTCTACGTATAATAATGTGTCCATATAAGAATATTTATACTGGGTGTATCGTAAATCATCACAGTTTTCGACTGTAGTTTGAATATCTCGATTAAACGCAAAAAAAATTATTATTAAATTGTAGAATTCGTTGTCAATTATATTTTCTATGACTTTGATACTTCATTTTGTATAAATTGTTGTCTAATAATTTTATTTAAAATATTGAGATATTCGTAGAGATATTTTAATATTTGTATTGATATTTAAAAGAGTTTTTGAAAATTTTTTTAGTAATAAAATTTGAGATTGTGGAGTTGCTCGATTTTAGGGAGAGTTAAAGGTATGGTGATAAAAGTTCAGATTGTTTTCTGACGCACCCTGTACATAAAATTGCATACAGGGTGAGATGTAAGGGCCATTACATAAATCGCATGGTAATTTATGCAGGCGCCACGGTGCAATTGCACTCTGGTCACTGCAGTCTTCGAGATCTGCGGTTTCAGTGTTGTTTTATTCTCTCGTGAAAATGAGGTCGTATTATTAGATATAATACTTGGCTCATGATTTATGTCAATTATGCAATGTAAATCTTTTTGGCAGTAATTTAAGGACTGACTATAGTCGTAAGTTGTCAGCAAACAAAATTTCAGAGCAAGTAGAAATTGTATTTTCTAAAATATATTTTATCGCATAATTTTTTCCCTACTGGTAACGTATTATTTTCATCGATTAACACATTATATGCGAGTATTTTGTACCGACTTATTAAGGCTGAAGCGGGAAACTTGCTGAAAAATTTAAAAATTCCAAAATATACTTAAATTTCAAAATCTAAGTGATTAACATTAGATTGACGGATTTGAAATCTGTTACACTGCAGTACATGAAATAAAATATATGAAAAAAAAGAGAAATTAAGCGGCAAAGATGTTAATTCGTTAAATAATTTTTGTATTATAAAATACATGTGAAATATCTATTGTACTCCTTCTCTGCAAATTTGAAACATGTTTGTTAAAAAAAGTAAGAGCCCGCCAATTTGACGGCTTCCATAAACCTAATGTTAATGCCACTAATCATCATTTTTTTAACACTGAACATACCAAGTGGGGTCAAATGATCTCTTCTAAAATTCACATTAAAATCATCTGACTTTCTGTAAATTCGTATATTATCCCATTATTAAATTTCTGGCTTCCCATTTTTCTTTTATTTTATTTTTTCCGCGGAAAATTCTTTGTACACCTTAAGAACTTGAGGGGTCATTTTCGTCTTATAATAAGAATATTTGGAAAGTGCCGGTACGATTAGTGTTAAATGATCTATACACAGTTTTTAAAAAATGTACTTTTACCTGACCCTCATACAATGTGTTACATAAGAACAGATTGAAAGTATTTGCAATTTCTCCACTAAATAAATATTCATCTCCTAATGCTAATACAGATATACCAACAGAACTGTTCTCCAGCTGACATTTCTCATTGCCAAGTATTAATATTTGCACCATCGTAATAATCCCCCGAGTAGAAATTCAAATTTTCTCATTTAATATCTGTCCAAAGAGTGCTCTCAATCTCACATAGCACCGAGAATAAAGATTTTAATTGAAAATCATATTTCATCTCAACTTCCATACAGAAATCCTTCATTTCTCATGGAAATTTCCGAGCAAAGCGAAAGTTTCGCGACGCATCCATCGACTAGGAAGTTCAAAAGCACCCCTGGGAGTCGAAACATAAAAACAACCCCTGAAATGAGCGTGACGAAACTAAGGCTTCCTCAGAAGACTTGCGCGATCATTTCTTCAAGGACGAGAGGACGATTTCCCGAGAGTACCGCACTTTGCCACGCAATGTAAAGACCATCCCTCGATCTTCCGCGGTTCAGTGGTACGTCTTGTCATATTTTGGCCACGGTCTGGTGTATTTATGGCCAGAAATATGGCCAGAAACGTTAGGAGGTCCGCAAACAATCCATAGTCTTGCGTTTTCCTGACAAGAGAGAGTTTTCTTCTCTCTTCCCATCCCCATCTCTGCCTACTGGCCACTTTCAGCCTCCAACTTTAATATTCTCCATCTCTTCCTCTCCGTCCTTGCTTATGATATATGACCTTGAGTTGCGCGAAAAGCGTTGAAAAAGCCTGCAGGAAACCCTCGTAAAAATATTACTTCTTTTTTCTTCCTCCTCCACTTCTTTTTCACTTCGCAGATTTATCTGGGAGAGTCGGAGAGTGCAATAAAATTGCATAAGTTCTAGAAAGATATACAATCACGAGGGTGCTCCGATTGTCGGTGGGAATTGTAAGGACAATTCGTAATAATGTGGTCGTATCCTGGCCTCGACTAGCCTTGAATTTTCGGATGGAGTTTTACGATTGCAACTTGTAAAGTAATTTCTCACGATCGTAAAACCCCATGGCCTACCGTTGCCGTATTTATGCGAACGATTATCAGCCGTTGAGGGTAGTTATTTTTTCTGTGGCAGATTCTCTTACGAAAGATCTCTCAAACGGGTGAATTTTACTGGCGGGTTTCATTCCGGATCCTAATCGCGTTTCAAGGACTAGCTTGAAAGGATTTTACTTTTATCCATGGTACAGGGGTGTATAAAATTTTGCCTGGATTTTTTACACATGGCGGATGGGTTCCAAGGATGATAGAGTTTATTGAAGTTGAAGTATGAAATCGAGGGAATTATAATAAGTAGAGAAATAAAATTAGAAAATTTCTACCTCAAATTCTTGACACTTTATCGACCGGTATTTTTTTTACATCCTACTCACTTCTGACCGGTCACTTGGCCGCAAATACTTTCCAGATACCGATATCTCTTCGAAAATTACAAATTCTCGTCACAGAGTCCTTGGCACAGTGAACCGCAATGATAAACAATAATTTATTAATCGCTGTGGTAACCGATTAATTAGTTAAAATAGCAGAATCGTTGGGCCTGAAAAGCCTATTAACAGGCTACCGGTCGATAAAGTGTTAACACCAGAACTATCGGCGTTAAATCTGTTATATTTCAATATATTAACACATTTCACGCCGGTACCGGGACAATGCGGGATTTCAAATATATGATTGTAAATTTGACCGATCAATATATGTCATATTATTGTATCATTGAAAAAAACGGTAGAGGACAAAAAGGGTTATTTAGTTTAAATTGTGCATTATTTAATGCATTTAAATGTTATGTTGACTCAAATGGTGATATTATCAATTATAAGAAATTTGACGGCTAATATGTAGCTGACGTACAATGTGTTAAATAAGTAGGGGAGAGCGGGGCTAAAAGTTCCGATTTTTAGTTAACTTCAAAATTTGTTAAAATACTTGCTTTTAGTATTCATGTGGAATTTTGTCAGGCAAGATGAATGTGTGTTTAACTTGTGACGTTTATTATATACAAAACGTGTTAAAAGTGCTTATCGTGTACAAAAGGTGATATGTAACAAAGATTTGTTCGCACGTCTATCGTCTATCGTCTATGGCTTCCTACTACTCGTCTCCTTACTCTTTCTCCTCCTTCTCACCTGTATCTCCCATCCCTACCTATCCTACTTTCCTTCGTTTTCCCTATCCCACATCTCGGCCGTCCTGACCGTGGTCGTCTGCCCCAGACGACCGCAGCTGCTGAGCGTTATCCCGACGCTCACAACCCTTCCAGGGCTTCATATGGTCCGCAGAGCAAGAAGTCATGTTCGGACCTTCTCCGTCGATTTTTTCAACATCGTATCGGTCCCTCGCATGGACCTTTATTACGCGATACGGTCCCAGAAATTTGATTTTAAACTTGAGACCCGCACCGAACTGAGTCCGCTTAATCGCTACAAGGTCACCAACCTTGTACCTGGTGGCTCTTTTTCTCCCTCGATTGAAATTTCGTATATTTTCTTCCTGAATGCTGCGTATCCCATCTTTGGCATTTTCTCTTATTAAATTACGCGATTCCTCGAAAGCAACTCGCGCCTCTTCCTCTATTAATTCGGTTAGACATGGATCTTCGGCTCTTCTCATTGTCGTTCCGAACAGTAGTTCGAACGGCGTCGTCTTGATCGAACGCTGGTACGTGCCGTTAATGGCGCGCTGGACTCGGCTTGTATATTTAAACCATTTTAAAGGGTCGTCCAATGACAATTTTGTGAATACCGAGTTAAGTATACCGTTCACCCTCTCAACTTGGCCGTTCCCGCGAGGCACTCCAGTAGTGATAGTTAAATGTTGAATCGCCTCAGTGCTACAATATTCTGCAAACTCTCTGCTCGTAAAAGCAGCACCTTTGTCTGTCACAATTCTTTTTGGATTACCAAAGATTTGCTGATAGATAGTGAGCTTGGCAACTACTTCTGCTGCTCCTGTGGACTTTGTGGGAAAGAGCCATACAAATTTTGTAAACCCATCAATTATAGTCAATAAATACTTATAATTTTTCCTCGTCGATGGCAAGGGTCCGATGTGATCCAAATGAAGTGTTTGCAGAGGGAGGTCCTCTTTCGGAATGGGGTGTAAAAAGCCTTCACCCTTCCCCCTCTTTTGGGAGCCTAAAATGCATGGAATACAGTTTTTAATGTAATTTTCTATGCATACCTGCATCTTATCCATCCAATATTCCTGTGTCAGCAGCTCGAAAGTCTTTTTAATGCCAAAGTGACCTATGTCGTGTGCTCGTTGTATTATTTCGTGCTGCATTTCCTTGGGTACCACTAGTCGACCGGCTTTATACAACAGCCCATGTTCTATAGAATAATCTTCGTACTCGTGGTGTTTTAAAAGCTCTTTTATTGCTCGTATCGTTGAATCCGACTCTTGTGCTTGCTGTATCCTCTCCGTCAATCCGTCTCGCAGTAGCAGGTATGGAGCCCTGCTAAGAGCATCCGCATGGCGCATTCTAAGTCCGGCTCGATGCTCGATTTCGTAGTCGAATTCCTCCATTAACATTCCCCATCGCGCCACTCTCGGCGCCAAATCTTTTTTCTTCATAGTGAGCTGAAAAGCTGCGCAATCTGTAACAATTTTAAAATTTATACCCAAAAGATATACTCTAAATTTCTTGAGGGCATTTATCACGGCTAGAACTTCCAGCTCATAGCTATTGTATTTTTTCTCCAGCGTCGTCGTTTTCCGGCTCATATAATGAACGGGATGAAATTCTTGATCCTCCAGTGATTTCTGCAACAAAACTGCACCATATCCGTCTCGGGATGCATCCGTGTGTAGTTCCGTCTCAAGTTTCGGATTATATATTTGTAAAACTGGAGCGGTGGTTAGAGCTCTCTTCAATGCAGCAAATGCTTCGACCTGCTCTTTTCCTATTCGGAACTCGCAGTCCTTCTTTAATAAATCACTTAAAGGCTTCGCCAGCGTCGCGTAGCCCTTAATAAATTTCCTAAAGTAGCCAGCTAGTCCTAAGAAGCTCTGTAATTGTTTCGTCGTCTCCGGGATTGGAAAATTCGTTAACGCTGCCACCTTGCCTGAGGATGGTTTGATAGTTCCGTTATGCACAACATGCCCCAAGAATTCGATAGAACGCGTAAAAAGCTGACATTTGGTCCACTTTATCTTCAAGCCGTACGTCGCAGCCACGTTTAGCGTCTCTTGCAGTCGCTCTACAGCTTGAAGCTCATTTTTCGCTGGGATTATCAAATCATCTAAATAAATAATCAATATTCCCTCCTTGATTAGACTTCTAAATATGTAGGTAACGAATCTTTGGAAGATTGCAGGGGAATTACAAAACCCGAATGGCATCCTCATAAACTCAAACTGTCCGCTGGGTGTGACAAATGCTGTGTATTTCTGGCTATCTTCCGCGACTTTTACATGAAAGAAGCCGTTCTCAAGATCAAGTGTTGTGAAAACTGTTGCCTCTACTAGTCTGTCTAATACGTCCTCAATTAATGGTAACGGAAAATGTTCTCTTACCGTCACTCGGTTTAGGGGCCGAAAGTCAATACAGACCCGTGCTGTCCCATCCTTTTTGCGGGCAACTACAACTGCGCTCGTAAATTCGGAGCTGCTTGGTTTGATGATACCGTTCTCTAGCCACTCGTCCACCTGCTGGTCTACCTCTTCTTTTTCCCTTGGAGCCAGTCGTCGGGGTTTGCAGCATATCGGTTCTTCGTTCCTCAGAATCACCTTCATTTCAACGGGTGCTTCTTTTTCCTTCATTGGTTTATATTCGCTAACCATGCTTCTTATTACGTCTCTGTACTTCTCATCTATATGTGTAAAGGAATCATCGTTATTTGTAATTAACGTCATATATCCCTCACCTGGCCAAATTTTTGCCTCGTCCTTGCTCAAGTGAATTACAGCTTGGTTTAGCAGATCTGCTCCGAGTAGTGCCTTCATCGGGACGGCATCGTTTGGTAATACCCTATATTCCAGCATGTAGTCAATTCCATCTATGCGCGTCACTAACTTTATTTTTCCTTGGGTTCGGATCTTCCCTCCGTTCGCAGCGATCAAGATTTCCTCGGTACCATCTGTCCCTGGGCTGCCTGTTTCCTTTAATAAGTCTTCGCGTATTATATTGTAGACGCTTCCACTGTCAACCAGGCACTCGACGTCCTTCCCGCTTATTTCAATTTTCTTCACGCACGCTTTGAAATTTCCATTTTCTATAAGAAATAATGTTGATTGTTTATTCTCGCCTTCAGTCTTGTTTAAACTTCCTGCTTCAGGGCACTTTGAGGAAATGTGTCCGTATTTCTTGCACGCGAAGCATTTTGGGCCCTCGCTGTGACTCGGGCATTCCCTGCTTATATGCCCGCGTTGTCCGCAGTTATAGCACAAAGGCTGCGTAGGCTTTTGTTTTGCCATGCGTAAATTTTCGTCTTTGCCTGAGACTCGGTTAGAGAGCTGTTTATTATAATTTTTATTAGAATTAAGCTTACCTCGCAAGATTTCATATTGCTTTAACTTCTCTTTAAAGCTCGCAAAGTCAGTTGCCCCGTACAATACTATTTTGTTTGTCTCGTAATCTTGTATACCGTCGATAATATACCGTATGGTTACGGCCGGCTCCAACTCAATTTGACTCGCTAGTTTTCGCATTTGCAATACGTACTCCTGATACGTTTCTCCGTCCTTTTTCTTTCGCGCAGCTAATGCCTGGTGTATGTCTTTACTGTTTATACAGGTTTTAAATTCCTCGTATAGTTCGGCTTTCATTTCACTCCACGTCTTGAATGTGCGTTGCGCGTCAGACCAAATTTTAGCTGTACCCGTTAGCGACTTTTTGGCAAAAATCAGCGTTTGCAACGGTGACCAACCATGTAGTTCGGCGTTTTCTTCCAACGTCTCCGTCCATTTCTCGACGGTCATCACCTTCGTGTCACCTGAAAATTTGGGAACCGTGCCTTCAATGTCACTAAAACGTACTTTACCTCCCATGTACTCGTCCGCGTTGTAATTCGGCGTGCTCCGCCCTCCATCGTTCGCGTTTGGAATGGACCCGTCTTCTCGCGGGTTTGTATCGGTGGGAGTGTTTCGCCGTTGTCTTAATAATTCGCAATCTCGTCTCATATTGTCCAATTCTTCTCTCAGTTGAGCCGTGGCGGCAATGACGGCGCTTTCTTGTTGCCTTGTACGTCGCAGCTCTTCTAACTCTGCCTGAGCAGCCTCTAAATCTCTCTTTAATTGCTCCATATTTCGCTGCTGTACACGTTGACTTCGCTCCGTTTCTTCGTCACCCGGTACTATCGGCATCCTTCTTTCTCTCTCTAAGAAATACAGCTCTATGTGCCGAGGGCACCTTACTCTGTTTACTTCTCAAACGTCTAAATATTCGAATACAGGTGTGTATCTACAGGTTTAACGTTCGTGCAGGACTCGTCTCTCCCCGCACCCGTCTCGTCTAGTGCTATAGATTCTTCTAGAACGTTTCTCTTATATTTTGCACTTTTAATAAATTCAAACGAATATCGCTCACCTTTTTGTATCCGGAGCCGTCTATTCCTTTCCTCTACTTCGTCTAAGTTCGATAATTGATTTCGCCGGTTCTTATTAGCCAATTTTTCCGTTCGTTTCGATCGGCCACGTGCCACGGTATTTCACACAGTACCACTTTTTAGCCTGAATCCCGGACGAGCCCCCAAAAATTTGTGGGATTTTGTCAGGCAAGATGAATGTGTGTTTAACTTGTGACGTTTATTATATACAAAACGTGTTAAAAGTGCTTATCGTGTACAAAAGGTGATATGTAACAAAGATTTGTTCGCACGTCTATCGTCTATCGTCTATGGCTTCCTACTACTCGTCTCCTTACTCTTTCTCCTCCTTCTCACCTGTATCTCCCATCCCTACCTATCCTACTTTCCTTCGTTTTCCCTATCCCACATTCATACGATGCGATCAAAGTCAACTTACATATGTAACTTTGATATTAAGACAGTTATTTGGGTCATTTTTTGAGAGATTCTTTTATTATTAATTTCTTAATGCCCAAAGTCGGAAAGTAACAACTTAACCCGACTTGGGGTAAGTTGATAACAAGCCGGGATAAGTTGTTACCATATCTGTTAAAGCTATTATTTGTAAAATAAAAAACAATAAATGATTAAAATCACAAATACCTAATGCGAAAATATTTTGTTACGTGGACCAGCGAGGCACGTTTTGTCGTTCCGTTGTTTCGGGTCCCACTCGTTTGTTTAAAAGGGCTATTGTCGGTGCAATGTGGCGTTCCATTTCATTACAAATTTACACAATATTCTTATCTCTTCTCCTCGCGGAGTTATTTCAATCGGAACAACTTACCTCGGTAACTTTTAGTACCGCTCTCCCATACTTTCGAAAAAGAAAAATCGAATGGTAGAAAAATTGATTTGATTCGATAATGTGTACTCTATAAAATCAACGTGGAATGTCTGCTCTATGATCGTCATAAAAACTTGGAGAAATTTTGAAAAAAATTAGAAACCAGTCATTTCAACTTGCTCGGTAGTTCGTGTTAATAAGTAGAAATTATCTAAGAAATGTAAGATAGCAACTTTATCAAATTTCTCTCTAAAATATTTCTTTCCTTTGAAAGTTTCACCTGCCTTAGTCAAGAGTACGTAGAACCAACTGAAAAATCTGCAATGAAAGCATGGAATGAGGGTGAAACGATGCGTTTTCACGGGATTTCCTTGAGAGTTTCTAGCTTGGAGTTTCCCGTCGACTCAGAAAGAAGTCAGTGACCATTCTGTGACAATACTTGCCTTGAGAATCACATGTGCGAGAAGCGAGGACATACAAAGAGACGCGGTCTACGGTGGAAACCGTGAAAAATCTGGAAACCCGGCCGAATCACGAGCGGATCACATCTGGTAACGACCAAACTGAATTCAACGGGAATAGCTTGAAAGAGCTTAAACCAACTCGCTCGCTCTCTCCTCTCTTCTCCTGTTTACCGTGGCAAAATCACCGTTACCAAGGTGCGCGGAAATCAGCTGAATGCCGATTCGAAATCCGTGACGGTCCCGGGCATCGTGAATCCCTTTCAGAGAAGACCGAATCTAATCAGGTCGCTCTCTATTCGTCCGTCCTCGATCTTTCTTAAAGCTTCTGGACGAATGAAAGAAACACGAGTCTGCTACGTTTTCAAAGAATATTCCAACGAGGACGAAAATGGCAAATTTTTAGTGAAAAAGGTACTGTAAAGTTTTTCGAGACTGCATTGAGCATTTTTAAAATTAAAGTCACCATCAGATGGTAACCTGAGGGTTTGAAGTAGTTACGGCGGTCATCCCGTGTGGCAGCTTTTTTTTCGCTTCGTTTGGGAATTTTTTTTGACGAACCATTAAAATGTACGATATTAGAATTTTTACCACATATTTAATGATACTTTTGTAGACTATTGGAATTTTTTCAAGCAAAAATAACGATTTTAATTGACTTTACACCGTTCGAAAGATACTCATGTATTTTTGGCTGCCATGATTCCAGAATTTTCGCTCATTTCAAATAAAAAAAAACTAACACTATCGCCGGAACTAGAGTGAAATAAAAATATCGGAAATTGAAGAGTTTGTACAGCTTCAAAAGCTAAGTTTCAAGAATCGACATATTTTCTTGGCGTTTTCAACTCAAAAAAAGACAAATTGTGGCGGATATCAGAATTATTCTAGTTCCGGCGATAGCATTAGGTTTACAAATTAAAGTACCTTTTGATTATTTTATTTCAGATGAGCGAAACTTCTGGGATCATGGCAGCCGCCAAAAATACATGAGACCCTTCCGAACAGTGTAATGTGAATTAAAATCGTTATTTTTGCTTGAAAAAGTTCCACTAGGCTGCAAAAGTATCAATAAACGTGTGGTAAAAATTGCAAGACTGTCAATTTTAATCGTTCATAAAAAAAAATTTCCAAAGGAAGCGAAAAAAGATATCTGCCTCATGATATGACTCCCTTAAGTAATATCTAGAAAAGCAAAGAATAATGTAATAGATTGAACTTGTATCTGTTTAACCCTTTGCCCTACAGTATTTAGTGACCCTCGTAATGAGGTAAATGCGATAAGAAATTTTCAAGTTTTCTAAAATCTCTTAAATTGAAAATATTAATGAGACGCGGCGCGATAATATTATTTCTAAAAAGTTAATATTACGTTACGTTGTACGGCATGTCAAGAACCAGTGATCAATTTTTATTTTAGCATCTGAATGCTAAATTATAGCAGAAGCAGTCCCGAGATAAATCGTAATGCAAGGGGTTAATCGAACAAATGGGCCCTTATTCCTAGTATTACAATAACATATTCAATTTCCCTCGATAAGTATGGTGCACAATGTTTCCGACTTGACTCAAGTCAAACCAGAAAATATTCATTTGATGCTATTGTAACAATATATTCATTAACACTACAACGACCGATGTTAAATTGATTACATTTAAATATATTAAATAAGTACTTTGGAAGGAGAGGAATCAAGGGGTGAAAAATATGATCAGTTCGGTAATCTGTATTTTATAAGATCAACTTAGAATTTCTAGTCTAGGACTCTCCTGTAAACTTAGAGAATTTTTGGAAAAAAATGTGAACAAGTCATTTTGACTTACTTGGTTGTTCTAGTGTTAATTACAATTTTTCCCAAAGGAACTAAATCACTTTATTCTACTTTAATTTTTTTGAAGACCCCCAAAGAATAATGCTAAGTTAATAACTCACTCTACTAAAGCAGCAGCATAAAACTTTCCCGAATAACCAAACGAACATAAACTTGTTTAATTAAATCCTCTAAAAACTTGTCCCATGGTTGCGAAACGTTCTGCACGAAGCAACGACGGCATTTCCCGAAAACTTAATGAAATTCAAGTCCAGGCTATTCTTAAAAGTACGCCCGTTGCAGCTGGCCCTTCTTAACGAAGGGACATTGTAAAATTCAGGACAGAGCGCAGTTTCGTGGGCGGAGAAGCCCGCAAAAGCCGCATCGGTCTCCGTGAAATCGACGATTCGTCGCGGCGACGTATTTCTATACGGGTCTCTGGTCGCGCGACTCACCCGACATGAGGATACGCCTTGAGCAACCAGAGAACAATTGACCGCTCATTCCGCGGCTTTTTCCATCGATCGGATTTCGAAAAACAGGACAAAACTTTCTCCTTCGAATCGCCACCGATTTGACTCGCTCGACCCGCGCCCTTTGACTGCACCGAGTGCACTTTTGTTGCAGCCAGTCGCATATTCAGACACACGGTAGCGAGCTTCGCGACGTCCGGATGCTCACGTACATGAAATTTTATGGTAATCGAGAAGGAGATGTTCGATTACTATGCTTTGATACAAAATATACACCTGACGGAAATGTTTAACTCCAAAATTATCGACATTGTATCTATTATATTTAACACTAGAACTACCAAGGTGGTAAAAATGATTCGTTCCTTATTTTTTCTAAAACCTTTTCAAGATATTGTACGTCCATCTTATAAAATATAAATTACTGAATTAATCACCTTCTTCAATTTTCGATTCCTCGTTTTTAAGGTACTTATTTAAAGTACTGAAATATAATAGATTTAACGCCGGTAGTTCTAGTGTTAAATATACTAAATAACTATCTCGGAAGAAGAAAATTCAAGAGATAAAATGATATTCAATTAGATCGTTAATTTAATAGTGGTGTGTTTACTGTATGGACCACCTATTAAACTGAGGTATTTTTAAAAATCGTTGGAAATTGTTTATTTTGATTTTCCTTAGTATTTTTTGTGTTAAAATTAAGTTTGGGTTGGTTCAATGATCGGAAAAATAACGTGTTGCTAGAAGAAGTTGAAATGGCATTCTTCTTGGTCATCTTCTGAAACATAAAATAAATATCTTGATCAGCGGAATATTAAAAAATTTACAGCATTTCATGTTCAGCAGTATAAGAGAAGAGGTTGACATGGTACTCATCTTGGTCATTTTCTGAAACATAAAATAAACATTTTGGTTAGAGGAATATTAAAAAATTTACAGCATCTAATGTTCAGTGGTATAAGAGACTTATAGAATTCCTAACCCTTAATTTACCGCTGACTAACACAGAATATTAGGACGTACTGAACAAGGATGTCAGAAAAAGAAAGAAATAACAAGTGAGAGAAAATCGAACGAAGGGAAGATTAACATTCAGCAAAGTAGAAATATAAACCTGAAGAAAAAATATAAATAAAAAGATCAGAGAGATTCTTCAAATAAATTAAGATTCAGTCACTTTGACTATCTTGTAAACGATAATAAAAACTGACTTTTGTGCCTCAAGGAAAAAATTAATTTTAATCTATACAGAAAGAAACGAGACATTTACGCCTATCAAAAACACAATTCCATGTAACGAGGCATTTCCCAAATACCAAATTGAATTTCCAAAATACCCGTAAAAGTACTGTATCGACCGTCAAATTTATCAGCTTTCACGAAAGTTGTTCCATTCCATGGAGGTGAATTATTCGCCACACGCCCCTCGATTTCATGGCACAGCCATGAATATTCCCGAAGCATTTTCTCGACTCGATACTCGAGGACTCGGTCACGGTGGTAAGTGAGTCTTGAACGGGCGGCTCCGGGTACAGCCCCCATAATAAAACACCCCTTACGAGCATGACGACGCACGGACAATTGGCCATTGTACGGCTTGCCGTGGAAAAGCAGCGGCTTCAATTAACTTTTCGCACACTTTGTAGAACTCCTTGCTGGAACCCAGACAGGAACTCCGCCCATCGAACTCGGGAATTGTCGTTAGAGGCTGCCTCAAGTCGTGGGAGTGAAGGTCTCGCATAATACGGAGTCACGTTCCAGGTACTGAAACTGCGAAACGGAAATGTTTATGAAAATTTGGTGGAATTTCCCTAAAATGTATTCACTCGAAATGTAATAATTTTAAAAGAGATGCAATAAGTTTATTTTAAGCTGAAGAAAATGATACGTTTGTGGGAAATATTTGTCTTGAATTGCAATAATTTTGAAGGAGATGCAATGAGTTTCTTTTAGCTAAAGAAAATGATACGTTTGTGGGAAATATTTGTCTTGAATTGCAATAATTTTGAAGGAGATGCAATGAGTTTCTTTTAGCTAAAGAAAATGATACGTTTGTGGGAAATATTTGTCTACAATCGGGATAATTTTAAAATAGGAATAATGCGTTTATCTTAACATATTCCCGACCGGCAATTTTTTTCCGTTTCTAATGCTGAGTACCGGCGAAAATAATGATATTGTAAAGCTGGTTGCCGCAAACTTGTATCGTTAAAACAAAGATAGTTATAATATTTGTTTTGAACTATCAATGTTGTAATTATGTGTTCTTTAAAATAAAAAGATTTGATAATTTGTTATTACTATGCTTAGTTTATTTAGCATTATATTACATGCATTTTAGAAAAGCAGAGTGAAGACAAAATTTAATATTTCTGTTTAGTGTGATTAGTAAAAAAACAATGAGTTTTGCGTAAAGAAACTCTACATAATTTGCTTATATAAGAAGTGTCACGACATTTTCCATGAGTATTTCAAACTCTGCAACGTTTTTGTGGATATTTTAATTTCCCCGATTGTGCAATTCTTTCCAACTGTTGTGTTGTCATGTCACCTGAAAGTCTATAAGGACTATCAAGGTGTCTAATTGAGATAGCCATTATCCAAAGCGCCTAATGTTGGCGAATTCAAAAAGAGAAATTGCAGGACGTGAATTCACGTCAGCGGCAACCAGGTATAGGATTTAAAATGACGTGAATTCACGTCAGCGGTCGCGAATGTGTTAAGTTAAAGAAATTTGTACATTTCCACGAAATTGTGAAGTAGAAGAAATGAATTTATTTTCTGAAGAGAATAGCATATTTATAGGAAATGTTTTCACATGAATTTCCAAAATTTAGGAAGAATTATAATAGAGGGACATTTTTTTTAATATCACTGACACTTCCTGTCTATTTTAGTTATCGTTGGTAAAACCGTGAGAAAGGGGATGAAATATTAGGATATTCAAAATTAGGAAGACCGTGAAGGCACGAAATTAAATAAATTATATATAATCGAAAGAATATTAAATTGATTCAATTACAAGAATGAAAAATCGTTAAAGGGGGATTTTGAAGTGCGCGACGCCTACCAGAGAATCTTAAGATCCGCCGACAAAGATTCGACAAAAGGTAGCTACACAGGACCACTCCTTTCACGGAAAACCTCTTTCAAGTTACCGCCTTTTACTGCCCCTCGTAGCAGACAAGCCCACGTTTTTCAACGACGTATTCTCTAACCGGAACTTTTTTGCCATTCTCAAGCCTCCACGTAGTATGCCACGAATGCCATGGACTTCAACTACTAGAAATGTTTCTATTTTCTTAAAAGATCTTTAAGAGTAGCAATTACTTAAGAATTTTACTTGTAAAACACCAATTTCCCTATCTAAAATTAGATAGGACGTTGGCTGCTTCATGACAACCCCTTGGTTTACAATAAGAAGTGACATTCATGAAGCAAAGAAACGAATAAAAAATTTGTGTTCTCCAAAAACTTTCGCGGACAATAACGGTTTCATTGAGCTGGAAAAATTGGCAGCCAAGTGTTACACTTCTAGCTTACATTTATAACTATTTAGAGAAAAACTACAATAACATGAAAATACTCAATGAATCGGTTGGCCATTACTTTAAAATGCATAATAAATATAAAAAATCAGGATTATATAAAATTAAACGAATTACAATTGAAATAAATACTACAACTTTCACGTCCGCAAACGTGTTAAAATATTACAGCGCCATAAAATTATTTTTATGCTGTAAAACTGTTGATTTGCATTTGGATAATTTAACATTTAAATATATCGTTTGCGATGAAAAAGTAAGAGATTAAAAAATGACAATGAAAGAGACTAAAAAAGATATGCTAGAGAAAATAATTTCACGAATTATTAAAGTTCAAAGCATTAAGTATACAACTGATATTCTTTCAAAAATTCTTTTTTACAATTAACAAAATTTTATTCCAAATCCAGCTTACTTTATTATCGCACCAAATAAAGCTTAACACAAAAAACATCTCAATTTGTATCGACCCCATACCGTCATTTTCCTACAACATATCCTTTACGTTAATTGCCGCCGCATTTCTGCACCGACACTCTCTTCATTTCCTGTCGCAATTAGGCCTCCAATGACGTGATTACAAGCAGCACACACATGTTCGATGTAAATTACACGCTTTCGGGAAACAGAAAAAAAAAAGAAGACGAGAGGGAGGATGGGGAAACGGAAGTCGTCGATGTATACCAGCAAAGCGTAAACCGCGATGAAATAATAACGAGAAAGTCAACGACAACCCCTGCGCCGAGTGAAACATAATTGGCGTTCTCCTGTTCCCAATAAATAAGCTCGAACGTCTATTAGATTTCAGAAGTGCGAGACGAAAGCACGAAAGTTATTGGCATCGCCACTGAAAAAGGCGTCCGGCGACGTTAACAGGCACCAGAAGCCTCGTAATAATGCCGAAGAGACCGCTTTGGTACATCTGTTTCACATAAAAGGAGCAACGAGAACTTCGAATCTCGACGTAGGAAGACCTTCGTCATCGGAAGGGTAAGTGTGCTAATGATATTTACGGAGAGCAGATAGGATCGGTGTTTAGTCTAGCTTTTTATCAGAGAACCTCTTCCTAGAAATTTAGATGGGCTTTTGGGCTATGATAAGGAAGAGTAGACTTTGGGGTGAGTTTATCTGTTTCTTAATGAGAGGGGTAATATATTTTTTACCTTCTTTATCTGAGAATGTATGGAACTTTATAGATTGTATGTTTATAAATATTTTGAAAATTTTAGATAATGCGGATGGAAGCTGGAGTACGTGGCGTTCTTGAGGAGTTCTGATAAGTGAGTGCAAGGGAATTCCTAATGTTAGTACAATATGAAATTCGCCGACAATCATTCTGGACTTTTTCAATACCTCTCACTATAATTAATGACTAGACTGCGGATTTTTATGCATTTATGACAAACTAGATACGGCTAAAATATATAAAAAGAACATAATATAAAAATATATCTAAAATATCCAAAGCATGGTATTTGTTGTAATATAAATCGAGTGCAATTAATTCCTAGATAGGTTCTCGTGTCTCACCTGCATTTGTGAAATTCGAAATTTGCATAAACATCCGCAGTCTATTAATGACATTAGACAATATTTAAATAGATTTCAAATTTTAGTTTCAAATTAGAAATTTCTCTATTTTTCTTCAACACTGGAAGTAAACCACCGCGCAAGCAAGTATCAATCTACCAAATTTAATAGTTTAAACAATTATACAATTTAAAAATTTTATGTTCAGCATCGCGTAAACCTAAAATCTTCCGTAAAATGTCTATCTATATCTAAACATCCTCCAATTCCCACCCTTCATATGTGTTAAACAATTGTCAATGTACCCAATATAGTATTTATTTTGAAAAGTAATATTAAACAATCACACAATTTACAAGTTTCATGTTCAGCATCACTTAACACATTGACTGTCATGTGGGTCACCAGTAACTGCCACTATTGAATTCAATGAAATTTTATGTAAATGTTAAATTGCATTTATGAATTTTCGGATATATTGCATATTTAAATATCGAAAATAAACTCCTGTCGAACATCTATTTATCTGTATTTTAAAAGTTTCTTCTTCCTAAAGATGTGAATTTAATAGCAAGTTTCACTTTAGCAGAAATAATGAAATACCAGTGCCGTTCAACATGTTAAACCTAAAATTGCCCACAAAATGTCTGCTTCTATCAGAACACCCCATAATTCTCACCGCACAGGCGAACATGTACTAAACAATTAGCTCAACGTCGATAATCAACAGGTACATCGAACTTTCGTAATTTCGAAATACTTTCAGTCACGAGAGAATTCCCAGGTAGAAACCGATTAAAAAATCGATGAGAAGAGCACACATGCGATTCTCTATCCGCGTTCTCTTCCAGCTACATAAAGTGGCTCGCATGATTGCAATGGCAAAATCGGTTGCCGCAAGCCAATGATGATAGACCGCTGAAACCGTTCATTCGCAGAGGATTAAGAATCCTTGTGCACGGCGAAAAGCTACGAGATCGTTTCGACGATTCGCTAATTGCAGTGCCGACTCGCGAAACGGAAGGACTTTCGATCGAAATATGCGCCTCGAACCGTGACGGGCAATCGTTGCCAATTGAACGTTTCACGGCATATTGCGAAATCCCCCTTTTTTTTGGATCGATTCGATGCTAGGTAGTTCGTAGCGATATTGGAGGGTGAACTGATGCAAATGGACTCGGAGAAATTTACTTTTAAAAGTTACATAAAGATTTAATATGAAATTATTCATGTAGGGTGTTTGGAAGTGGAGAATTTTTTTAGAATACATATCTGTATGTTATGTTTCTACTGTTTTTGTAAAATATTATATCGAAACTGAGAATTCTCAGAGGGGTTCTTAACCAGTCACCTGTGATTGACGAGTATACTCGTCATGGAGAAACGGCAGAATTTTATGTATTGACGAGTATACTTGTCATGCGCACAAGTTAGTGACCTTTGGTTAGTTAGATTGTAATTTAGTCGAAAACTGAAGTATATTCGTAAATTTTATGATATATGGAATATTTTGAGACTGTGTCGAAATAAAAAGTATAAATAATTTGAGATAGATTTATGCATCCTGTAGTTGCTTATCAGTTTGTATAACCAGTTTATACATGTGTGACGATAATATTTTTCAGATATTAACGTAAAATGCGCAAAAACAGAAAGCAAAAAGCAACTAGTCTAGCGCTGAAGCCTGAAAGTGATTTATTGTTCTTCAGAGAAAGAATCCTATGGGACAAATGTAAGATTTTTAACATTATAAATAGTTGATTTTTTTGCGTTTTTCATCTGTTATGTATGTATTGTAATATAGTTTTATGTTAGGTGAATAAATAAATGTTACCAATACAATTATTAATTTTATAAAATAAAACCAACTTTTTGATCCAATATTTTAGCAGCGAAACTGTCTCTGCGACTGACGAGTATACTCGTCATTTCTCGATTTTCGTGAGCCACGTAAATAGATGCGCACTCTCAAAAGAAGTCGCCACAGTTAACTGGTTAAAGTTCCATGTTGTAAGAGAATCTACCATATTATCTCCATACAAAACCAACAAATTCGAAGTTAGGTGCATTAATAATAATACGCTACAGTCTCCACAATATTAACTAAAATATGTATCCTGTGTCACGTTATAACGCTCATTAGCATTATTTAAAGCACAAAATCCTCGAGTACACCATGAAGCCCCCAGAAAAACCTCAGGGTATCCAATTTCGTCCATTTCCACCCACTCGGAATCCGATCTCTCAGTTTCGAGATCGACCCGTTGACTTCCACGAGGCTCGCAACGATTCGTGTGACCAGCTCGTTATATTTCCTTTTTTTCTCTTCACCGCGATCGTTCCATTCGAAGCCTAAAATGACCCTGAAATGAGCCAGCCATCCTACCCTCGAGAAACACGGCGCCAATAAATTCGAAAACGAGAACACGAAAAAGTGACGCGTGCCGTGCCACGCTTCGAAGTGTACAGAAGAAAAAATTGCTCTAATAATAGTAAAAACTGGAGTGTCCCAGCCACGAAAAATATCGCGTTGACGATGGTCCTCATGGTTTTTGTATTTCCACGAAAACGATGGTTTACGACGACTTCAAACTGCTACGATGAGGTACGACCTTCGGACGGTCACCTTAAGAAGATGAATTTACGAAAGAAACGAGAAAACTCCTAATTCCAGGACGGACCAATATAACATTACGAGCGCGTTTCATTTAAAAATGGCTCGGAAATGTTGCAAACGAAGACTGTTTTATTTGGGTGACCGTAATAACGCGGAAAACTGTACCGAAAAAGGTCACTAAAATAATCTACCGAGTGGCAGCTTTTCGAGGTCGGTCTAAGGGAGCACCATGGAAAAATCGGCATGTCGACCTACAAAAACGTTATGGCCTGGCCTCTCCTCGTAAATGTATTGCAAAAATCATAAAAATTCGTTACAGAAACGAACCGTTTTTACCATAAACCGTGCCGAGACGAGAACGAAAGAAGTTTGCACGATATACTCTCTCTCTCTCGGTCTGAATTATATTTGCCCGTATTTGTATCGGTATGGGGTCATTATTGGTTTACGGGGGGACCTGCGAGCAGGTCGGTGATGTCGAAGGACGGTCGACCTTAAACACTCTACGCAGGTCTCCTCGGATGAGCAGGTATGTGACGAGGAATTATCGTGGAGATTCGTGTCCTAGTTTATATGGTCTGCTTCATGAGGGTAGAGCTTTGAATTGAATGGGAATTAGGATTCGTCGCGACAATGGTTCTTGAAAGTAATGGGATGTAGGAATGACGGGGCAATTGGTGGAATATTTTGCACCGTGCACGCGAGTTCAGTAAAGTTTTAGTGGGATGGAGTGTGTATGACAGAGGAATTTTCTTGGTACCTGAAATTACTACGAATTTTATTATAATGAAGAATTATAGGATTTATAGTATTTTAATAATGTATTGTTTCTGTTCAAAGTGTAGCAATTAGATTTAATATTTCAATGTTTAAAGTGTTCAAATATTCGAGAGTTCGGAATTATTTATATGTTAAGTGTATGGAATCATTGTTAATTATTAATTAATTGTCCTGGTTGATGTGGAATTAGAGAAAGAGTTCGCTTAGTATTTTTAACCCTCTGCAATCCTGTGTCCAGTGTAACTGGACACAAATTTTCGGTGTATTTAATAATTTATCTATTAAATTTTAACTTTGGAATCCAACAATAATATTGTATCTTCACATAAATATTCGTCAGTACATGTAGTTGTTCCTGTTGTCCCTTTGCGATCCAAATTATTGTTCCAATTTCTCGTTGAATATGCAAAAATAATTTTGGAAAGTATCGTATTTTTGATTATACATTTTTAATTAATAATTTGGATCGCAAAGGGTTAATCTATATTGATTTTAATACGTTGAATGCCACCGATATTTCGTTAGTTTTATCAATTCTATTGAAGTGACAATTTCTCAATAAATTCACATCTTTATAAAAAATCTTTGACACCAATACTTAAACATTCAGTGTATCCGAAAAGCTATAACTATTGCAATTTAACACTAGATTCGCGGAGCCAATTAGGCTCATACAAAATTCGAATACTATATATATAATATATTGGTTGGTTAATTTTTTAATAATAAATCTTTCATTTAAATTGATTTGGACCTGTTTTCTTTGCAAAAAAACTTAAATTCCCTTATATCAGTTAAATTGGCTCACTTAAAAAAAATAGGTATATCAACATCCGCAAATCTAGTGTTAAAGTTACATGAAATTTCATGGAATTCAATAGCGCCGGTCACCGGTGACACCCATGTCAGTTAACGTGTTAAACAATAAATAAAAAATATTCTAGATTGATGATAGTGCAGTTAATTCTCTCCTGTGAATTTACAGATAACTGCAAACCGTATACAATTCGAATCTGAACGTACATACGTCAAGTCATACTTTACTTTCACGTCAGTCCCCTTTGCAACATTATCTCGACGAACGTCGAGAATAAATCTTCCGCAATTAGCTTTTCGAAAGTGGGAAACGATTGCCGTGCCCTTGTTGATATATCACATTTCCAAAATAGCCTTGAAACGTAATTGCATCGGAAAGAGGTAACCCCCATTATACAATTCCCAGGCAATTCGTCTTTGGTGCCTCAATTGACAAACCCCCTTCGAGGGTGGCCGAGGGTGATTCTTCCAAGGAAACTCGCAAAAATCAACCCTTACCCGGAAGCGTTATTTACAACTAGAGCAAATTCGGCAACAATATTATTGGTCATCCATAAAATCGTGGCGCGTCTCATATTTCACGAAAAGGGTGAAATTTTTAACCCTAACCTACAATTACGTCGTAAAGATAGACATTCCTCGATATAATGGCGAGGCGTGCTCCAGTTGCATAAAATAATAAAGTCTCGGTGAAAGCCCAAGGTTAAAATCCTTTTCCGAAAACCCATTACAAATGCGTTTCCCCCTTCTCGTTAACCAGACCAGGTTCGACCGGCCGATGACCGGAACTGATTTGACTTTTATTCCTGAAGAAGGGTGTCTCTTGTACCTGCTCTAGTTAGACGTCAGTTAGCCTTTCTCTGCTAAGGGAGAATAGAAGAAAATGGCTGCTGGAAGCAGTCTCGGCTTTCGAATCATCAACATCATCGTTACGCAAACTGTTAGATAGAGAGTTACTGTAGGATGTTTGTCTTCAGGACTAGAATTAAATTAACACTATGCAAGAGAGAATCACTGTTTGATAAGGACATTGAACCATAGTAAATACCTAATTCTGTTTCGTGGTGATAAAAGTAAAAATATTGTATATATCATTAACAAACGAGAGTTTATCTAATGAAATTAATGTTAATGTATTTATCTATAGCTGAAATGACCGAGCATTTAAACATTTTTAACCCTTTTAGTGTCGGACGACGATATATCGTCGTTACTAACAGTACTGACACTGGACATCGAAGGGTTAATATTCAGTTTCCAATACGATATCAGTAATTTTATAATAGGTATTTATAAATACAAAGCTTTCCTCTATATAGCGTGTTCTATATCAAACTATTGCCAAATGACAATTTTTTTTATTCACAACTACATTTGTAATTAATTCTATTCAGCCGGCACTAAAAGGGTTAATAATGATATATATTTTTATCAGAAGAAATAAATAATTAATTATTTGAATTTCAATTCAAACGAATATCCCGAGCTGTAACCCTTTAAATAGAGAACAGTTCGATTCCAAATCTTTCTAACAGTTACAATACAACTGCTAGAGCCATAAGAATGAAAGAAACCCTGAAAAGGAAGGCAAAGAAACCGGCCACGCTGTCAACGGAGGAGTCATTTTTCCTATGCTTGCGTAAACGGTCCCCCGCGTTACCGGTATCCGGTGCTCCAGTTGTAAATTTCCAGCGAAATTGGTTTAGTGCCTTTAACCCGTTTCCTAGTACAGTTACGGAAAACGGGCCTCTAATTTTACAGCCCACAGTTCTCCCTTGTCGCCTCTTCATCCTTGTTTTCCTTACGCCTCCGCGGCAACAGGCCCGGGCGAGAAGGGGAGGGGGTTGATGCTACGAGGCGAAAAATAATTTATTGCGACAAACCGTAACGCAGAGCACTGGATCTGTTTCTTCGTGATGTTACAGTTTAAATCGGGAGTCTTTGTCGGTCCCAAAACGGAGGCCGTATTTCCTAATTTACGATTCGACCGGCCACGGCCTGTTTCTGTCCTGGCGCGCGGAGACAGCGTTACACTTTAGACGAGGTGCTCGTTGTCCGACCATGGGCCTCGTTATAATTATTTTCAGGCTGTCGTCGAGAGTTCTGAGAAAGTGCGAGTGCCACCAGAAACGGTCGACTTACTCGCAATTCGGTGTTACCGAGAGACGAACGCCGATCCCTCGGACACGGTCGCAATTTGCCGTTGTACCTTGCACTTCTCTCGTCGTCGTCTGCACCGTTTTGCTGGGTCGTTACTTTTGGAATGAAAGCTTGTTGCGTGGGAAGTCGACATAATTTATTAATCAATAATTAGTTATTGTGAGAAAATAAACTGATGAGAAATAAATTCGTTGATTCGAAGACATTGCAAAAAGACTAGATAGGGGTTGTAAACACAGAATTAAAAGCTCGGTTCTTCTAATCGACGTCTCTTATCACGTTTACTCAAAAGTCTTAAAAACTCTCACACATTCTGAATAACGTATCACAGAGTAACTATTGTAATTTATCGTACGAGTGAAGTCCCTTTGATTGAGATACGGAATCGAGGTACTTGGATTGAAATTGCCCTGAAACTTGCGCTCGACTAATGATATCCGAAAACTAATTACTTCTTTTGTTATTAAACGCTTTTGCGGCCAGTCACATAATAGAATTGAAAATACATGAGGACGTGGGACGTGTCTATACGTCAGACGAATCGGAGCAAATCGCTTATGAAGTGACTTCTGTCTCTGATCCAAAAATACAAAAGGAAGAAAATATAATTAGCGATAAACTATAATTATAAACACCTGTGGTAGTTAACCAATTATACTATTGTAAGTCACCAAACCATTAAAGTGTTTTGGCTTGAGGTACGGGGTAAGGGTAGAATGTCCTCACACTAGACATTTCTATCATATCAACCCCTAAAGCTTACACTCGCCTAATCACATGCGAAAACTAAACACTTATTTTGTTGCTAAACGCTTTTACGGCCAGTCACGTAATAGAATTGAAAGACATGAGAATGAGAGGCGTCTTTATACGTCCGGCGAATCGGAGCAAACCACTTGTGAAATGACTTCTTTCTGCAGTCCAAATAATATGGAAGAAGAAAATATAATTACCTAACCCAGACCTAACCCAGACTGTAATTATAAACACTTGCGGTAGTTAACCCATTATCCATCAAAATAAAATCACACCATGCTGAGAAGTCCAGTCTTCAAAACCGATTAATCTCCAGCACACCAACCGGGTGATTAGCATCGCGTTAAGACTCTCCGACTCGTTCCTATCTTTCGCCTTAATTCGACATTAATTCCCCCATCGACCTGACGAACAATTTCCAGGGAGTAATGCGTTTTTGAGCATATACTTATCGCACGTAACACACACGTAGTGGCGTCTTTGGTGGTCCCATGGTGGCCACATACAAATTCATCCACGTCGCGTTAAAAGGGGAAGAAACGGCACGGTGGAAGAACAACCAAAAAGGGCAGGAGTCGACGGAGAGTTTCGAGGTAGCACAAAACGCCGGTTTTACGATTAAAATTACGATACTTTTATGTTGGTGGCTAACTGAAACTTAATGCGCCGTCAAATCGTCCCTCTTATTATTCTCCAGTCTTCCTACCCCTGGTCGGTGGCTTTTTCGTGGGTTCTTATCTCTCCTTTCGTGGCATGGCGATTCCTTCTCTTGCCTTGGTAAAGCGGCAAGGTCTTCAGAAGCGGAGTAATTTGTAGGATGGGCGTTTCTACCGCGTCTCGTCTGACGTATAAAACGCGTAAATAATACGGCTCTTGTAATTCCGCTCACTTTCTGCGTGCTGGGATTTACGTGCTTCCGACACTTGCAAGTATCGATAGGGAGTCGATATAGAGGTTCGTTTGCTTAAAAATCAAGACTTCTGAACATTTGAAAGAAACGCGAGTGTTTCACAGTTTGGAAGAATATTCAAACGCAATCTCTAATATAGTATTTTTAGTGAAAAAATAATTAATGATACTTTTAGATTATGCTGAATAAATGAATGAATTGATCATCTTTATCACCTCTTGATTTCTCTGTTTCCAAAGTATTGTTCGAGCTCTTCTAATGGAAACTTGCATGTTTTGAAAATTGTAACAGGTATTTAATTATCTCAAAGAATAATTTCTCGTCAAGCAGATAAGAGAATGTTTCACAGAAATGTAGGTTTCGAGGGAGAATCCCCGGAGGCTAGTATTCCAGAAGAGTACCGTTTTCTTGCAAGAAGAGGAAATAGTAAAAAAAAAAAGTAAACCGTAGAGTCCAGTTAACTTTACGGTTAAAAGGTCAATTTTTTCACACTCTTTTTTTCGATACGAACGTAAGCTTCAACGGTGCAGCCTGGTTTCTTCGCAAGTCAAACTTCAAAACGGTTGGAGTTGCCCGGCAGCGAAAATAATAAAGTCAACGGTCCGCGAAGCGCAAAAAAAAATATCCCCGAGGTGAAAGTACCTGCAGAATGTTTTACGACTCGTCCGCATCGAAATTCGTCCTACGTCCGCGTTTCGTGGGATTCCCGACCTAACTGTAACCCTTTCGGACGTTTATGGAATTCCAGTAAAACACTAAAGTCAACGGCAAAGCGGAAAAGTCGTGTCGATCCCGTGGGTCTGCTTTTCGATTTTTTTTTACTTCCCTTTTTCCGTCAGGGCTCGAAAGATCTTCCAAAAGTCAACCCCTTCATTCGAGAACCCTTTCTTGGTGCGTTGGAATTAGGGGTAGCACCTCAATAAAGCAATATTTTGACTTCTGCCAGACGACGAACAACCGTAACCCTTCCGTCCACGGAGGATTTTGTAAGGGTTAAAAACTCCCTGTTGCCTCCGTTCTGCCATAAACACGGCTGACTTTATATTTTTACCGCGCCTCACCCCTTTCGAAGGAAAACGAAACGGGAGAAAAAAACGCAAATACCGTATTCCTGCGCGAGGAAACGACTGTCCACAGCCGGTAAACACATAAATCTTTATTTTCCGGTCTACGGGAACTTTCAACGAGGGTAGGAGGAGCAACAAAAAAAACAACTACCGTATTTTAACCCAAAAGTCTAAATTCTTTACAATATCGTACCCTTTAACGCGCGTCAATTTTGCAAACGTTTCAATCTTTCTGAGAAATTCTACATTATGGAGACATTTCAAGCTGCATACGAGCGCATTTATCCGTCGTACTTCAAAAAGAATTTACTCAAAATAATGTTATGTATTCTGTGCATTCTTGGAGCTGTTGAAAGCCCCTGATGTTTCGCTCGTTTTATCAGTTCTACTGAAGTGATACTTTTCCTATTATTATAAAATCCCATCTTTGTATAGCTTTGGTACTAGATCAACCAAGGTTGTCAAAATCACTTGCCCTGAACATTTTCAAAATATTCCTGGAATTTCTAACACTATTTCTATGTCAATTATCTACGTCTAGATAGAAGGCTGTAAGCGATTGAATCGATCAAAGTCTTTTGATCCGTTCATGTATCTCATTCAGACATATTTATTTGCCAATTTTAAATGTATTAAATTAATTGTTGGTATATCTAGTGTTAAAGATACAAATAGATATATATTCAGCAGGATTTTATCTTTTGAACTCCAGTATTTAAATACTGAATGTGTTAGAAAATTCGTAAACATTACAATTGAAAATTTATATGAAATTTCATTGAATGCAAAGCGCCGGTCAATGATGACCCCCATGGCAGTCAACGTTTTAATCATTATCAACGAAGCTAAACTGTTAATGAGAAATATATAATTTTAATTCGCTCTGAGTAATTTCAACGCGCCGGTATTCGAGGACATCTGACCGTAGAAGCTGATATTCTAACAATCCGGACAATTGATATTTCCCTTAACTTACAATTAATAACATTAACACTAAAACCTAAAAAAAAAACTAAAAACACTAAAAACATTTAAATATATTAACACTAGAACGACCGACGTTAAATTTATTACATTTATATATACTAAATAAGAACTGTGGAATCAAGGGGTGGAAAATATGATCGGTCTGGTAATCTGTGTTTTATAAGATCAACTTAGAATTTCTAGTATAGGACTCTCCTGTAAACTTAGGGAATTTTTGAAAAAAAAATGTGAACAAGTCATTTAGACTTGCTTGGTCGTTCTACTGTTAACCCCTTCGGGCCCTGTGCACATTGTAATGTACACAATACTTATCGTGCTGTATTTTATTACGTATAGGTTTAAACTTAGTTTCAACACTTAATGAATTTGATTTCTTTATACAAATATTTCTCAGGATCTCCTCAATGTTACAAATTCTGCGTAAGGACCATATGTCCATTAAAATATACATTTACAAATTATAAATAAATAAATAAATATTTTTGTAAAAAGTATATTGTTGCTTTCATTCACATCGATTAAGTTAATTTTAGTATAAAAATAATTTTTTCTTAAACGAAAAAAAATTTGGGTCTGAAGGGGTTAAATACATACTTTAGAAGAAGAGAGTTGAAGAGGTGGAAAATATGATCCTTTCGATAATTCTGTATCTCATAAGGTCAACGAAGAAAATCTGTTCTTCGACAGTCCTCTAAAACTGGAACACTTTTAAAAGAAATTAGGAACGAGTCATTTTGACTTGCTTGGTACTTCTACTGTTAATCCTACAGAATATTTCACACCAAACAATATCGACTATGTTGTACGTTAAATCTCATAACCTTCATAGAGCAATTCTCTGACACAACTCAAAAATGTTAAAATTCTTCAAACTTCTACCACAGATAGGACGAACCCAATGATCGTAGATTTAACCGGAAGCCCCGATGTATCCGCAGGAAGGGGTTAACAGAGGGCGTCGATGATAAACTGCCTTACACAATCTCACTAAACGCTTCGACCTGCCTCCCGTAAATCAGCCGAGCCGAAGAAAAGACGCAGAGAATCGAGCAACTCCGTGGAATCCTCGTGGAAACGTTTCGTAATGACAAATCGATCGCTTTGTAGGTAACCGTGAGCACCATCGGGGTTTACGACCCCAGGCATCGTGTCGTCGATTTTTAATCGTAAATTTTGGCCGGCCACACACGCATCGACTAGACCACACGCATCGTCCTCGTCGGCTCGTCGGTGAGAAATTACATTTTTATATGCGTAATCATCGCCGTGCTCGATCGCCCGGTAGGCAGAGACGAGAGGAGGAAAGTGGAAGAGAAAAAGGGAAAGAGAGAAAAGGTAACCTCGCGGTGATGGGCTTCCGTTCGTGAATTCCTGCTTAAAAGCGGACATGCCATTGCCAGGCCTATCGCGATTCCGGTTTTTTACGATTGCGAACAAAACTGGCGCACGTGTACGCTCGTTAGCGCGGATAACAAGGTGGATCTTGGCGATCGCCAGGTTCTTAACGGGATGACTGCCGTTTTGGCCTTTGAGCTTCTGCTCCGACTGATTGTACAGATGCATCCCCGAATCGTTTTCGTGTCAGTTTTTTACTTTGCAAAAACTGAAATTCACTGATGAATCTCTACTTTTTTTCTTTTTGACAGTGGACGGTGAAATTAAAGTCCTTTAAAAATTGTGTTCGATTGTGCAAAGTTTTCATTTGGGCTTAATTTTGTAAAGAAAGACCGAGTCGAAATATTGAACCTATTTTTATGGTATTTGCACCTATTTGAACCTAATACGATACTTTTCAATACTAAAACTACTAATTTAAACCTGTAACTCCTTCTCAGTAAAATGATACTCCCATTTTTGTACTTTTAATTCCTACATGTTGGGTAGTAAGAGGTTCAAATGAGGTTCAATATTTCGACTCGTTACTGGATAGGATGTAAATCCTCAACGGAGGTTGAATTTGACGTCCTATTTTGCGCCTTAAGATGGCATAAAAAAAATTTGTGCCACTTTTAGGCGCTAAATAGGATCTCATTTTACAATGAATTTAGGCTCATTTTTGTACTTTTAATTCTAAATGTTGGATAGTAAAAGGTTCAAATGAGGCTCAATATTTCGACTCGGGATTGGGTTGATGAAAAGAACGAAATAGAATATATGTAAATTGTTTAGAATTGAATGAATACTTTTGATATGGTTTATTAAATACCTTGAGAAATTTATGTAATATTTGAATGAGATCCGTTTTCAGCGCGTTCCAGAGTACGGTCGATTTCACTTGAGAATTTCTCGAGCAAAGTTAAAAAGAATAATATTAAAGTACTTTCTTAAAAATTTGATGTGAATAATTAATGGAAGGTTGGATTGTATAAGAGTTTGAAAAATAGTAACAAAACTAATGTGTCAATTTGTGTTCGCACGTGCCAAAATACATCGTTGAAAGGAACGCAGATGGTGCGCGATAACTCTGTAAGGCGTGAATCTCTACTTTCACGGTGTCGGCATCCCGAAGGCCACGGAAATGAAGAATCCACGAAGATTCTCACGTCTGGTTGACCTTCGACCCGTCGAACCGTCGCGTGGGCCGTCACTCGTTAAAGTTAATACGAACTCGCGACATTGTAGAGGCGTTCATGTGCTTTCCTCTCTCTTCTCCCTCAATCTCCTCGTTCTCGTCCCTCAAACTTCCTCTCCGCTTCTCCCTTTTTGAAACTTTGACTTCTCTCCATCTCCATCCCTTTTTCTCTCTGAACACGATCTTTCTTGCCCATCCACCATCTTCTCTTTTATTTCCACGATTCCCTTTGCATCGCAACGCTTACATGAACATCATTGTATACAGTCTATTTCGTGTTTCTCATCACAGTAAAAAACCAAGAACATTTGCAATAAAAAATAATAAGTACCTTTCCTCCTTTGCAATTTTAATAAAAACCTCCTCTTCCACTTCGTTTACAGTTTCCATCTACAAGGAACGATTGATCATCGTGTCATCGTAATCAAAACAATTAATTTTTCCTCCTGTTAACGACAAGTTTGTTATTAACATATCGGTGATTAATACCGTTCTCCTGCTACCGAAACGATTCACCATCTAAGATCATCGTGTCTCTTGCGCACTGTTGTTCCTTTCTCTCTTTTATCCTTTTTGCACTTGTCGTTTTATTCTCTCGTTCTCTCTGCCCACAATACGCGACATTGTTCCTCCTTGAAGCCGACAGGAATGACGTGGTGACTACGGTGCGAAAGTGTCAGATATCGTCGCTACAATCGCTCGATGCCCGCGTGCCAGACTCTGTCCTACTCCGCAGAGAGAGATTTGTTTCTGCGTCGTGACTCGACATGGACCTGGTCGTCTGGCTTGTCGTGGACGAAGGAGAATATTAACGTATTGCTTGCACGGAGAATTCAATGGAATTTCTTTGTGAACGGAATCTGAAGAGTGGATTTTAACATTACCACTAGCCGTACAATACGCGGTCAAAGGATCGGCACTGTGGAATGAAAATATTGAAATTTTCTGTCCGTGTATTGCATCTTTCAAGAACCCAGACTTCAAGGAATACGTAGACACAAGGCCCATTGAGATAGACCCGAAGACAAGCGAGATATTTAATTTCAAAGTTAAAGTACTATTTTTGGTAGCGGTGGGTGAGAGGTTTGGATGACCTTGGCTAAATTTTTTTTTCGGCTTTTGTTGGTCTTTATTTACTTTAATATAAAACACGTTATAATTGGGTCTATGATCGGTGATCAGATAAAGCCTGGGACTTAAAAACAGTGGGCCCACGTTTCATTCCCTTGACACTTGTTAGAATTTAAAAAAAATCTAGAATACACCTAAAACAGTTGGTTTCAAACGAAATAATTACATCATAAGTTCAATTTTATCAAATTAGAGAAGTGAACAAGAGCTTCAAGTTTCAAACTGTCGAAGTAACGTATACTGCGTCGATCAATGTGACAGACGAGATATTAAATTTCAAAGTTAAAGTACTATTTTTGGTAGCGGTGGGTGGGAGGTTTGGATGACCGAGGGTCCTTGGCTCAATTTTTATTGTTTTTTCGGCTTTTCTTGGTTTTTATTTACTTTAATATAAAACACGTTATAATTGGGTCTATGATCGGTGATCAGATAAAGCCTGGGACTTACAAACAGTGGGCCCAAGTTTAATTCCCTTGACACTTGTTAGAATTTAAAAAAATCTAGAATACACCTAAAACAGTTGGTCCCAAACGAAGTAATTATATCATAAATTCAACTTTATCAAATTTCTAATTAGACTAGAAAATTGAACAAGATCTTCAAGTTTCAACCCGTCGACGTAATTTACACTACACCGCTCAATACAAAAATTTTGCAATCCACATAATTCCATAAACTTTACAACCGATATCTCCTCCATACTCTACTCTCATATCTTATTTAGTTAATTCAACAAGAAGAGCATCAATTAATTCCACAAAAATTCCAATCATTTCCCAGAACTCCCTGCTCGGCATCTGAAAAACAACGATGAATTTAATTCGAGCACGCGGTGAATGTAAATGTCTGATTCCTATCTAGAAAAAAAAATATATAATTAACCATCTCCGTTCGGCGTCGTAGAAAAGAAGAGTCTAACGCGGACATTAGGCGAGCAACGTCTAGAGGAGCAATTAAAAGCAAACGGTCGGTGTTTATTTTGAGCCTGCTCTAATTAGAAGGGCGACTGGGAGTGAACGGAACGACTCATTGCCGTATACCGGAACAAGGGGTCTGACTCACATGCCGGCATTTCGATTTACGAGTTCTTTCGCGCCGTTTCTTTTCTCCCGTCTTCGGCTGACGTCACGCGGTGGCGTCATCACCGTCATCGTGCCTCTCGGTTCCCACACTCGATGACCTTACTAACCCTACGTCGAATGGAGAACCCTACGGGTCCAGGACCCGTGCAGATGACCGCCGTTCCCGTCGAGGAACTTGTCGACTGCTAAGAATGATTTTTATCTCCCCGGATGGCACTGTCCGATAAAAAAAGTTTTTGCGAAACCATGCAGCAGTGGTTCCTCTCTATTTTTAGAGATTTATTTTTGTACATGTATACGACGGTTTTATTCAAATTGGAGGAACGAGACGGGCGAGGACACCCAGGATATCCTCGACCGTGTCCTTTCATAATCTCGTGATATTCCATCTCTTGATAAAATGTAAACACGTTCACACGATTGTTAAGACTGGCTTGCCGGATATGGGGTCATTTTTTTGAAGGGAAGAATTTTTTTTGGTGGGGAATCAATGTCGTTGTAATTCGTTGATGAGACTTCGCGGCAGTTGATGTGACATCATTCTGGTACTTCGGGGTATTTTTTCGGGGAACATTAATGAATTGGATATGTTAACACTGACCGGACAATGCGGGGTTAAATGGTCAGTTGAGTAATTTCTTCTATTATTAATACTTTACCGATTGGTAACCTAGTACCTAACCCAGTGTCCTATGATTTCTATTTTGATTGCATTTGCAATAACTCGGAATTAATTCCTGAAATCAAAATTTCTCTTTGATTTCTGATGTTTTGTATAGACGTGCTTAATATTAATGGTGTGGAAATAATTTCATTGTCTCGAGGGCGACTGATATTTTCAATTTAATAGTTTTCGGAGGACTTTAAAATTTCTTATCACATAGAGTTTGGTCTTCTGCGTTTCTTTCGAAAAGGTATCATCGTATTAGAACACTAGAAGTACGAAAGTAATCAAAGTGATTTCTGCTAAATTTTTCACAAATACTCTAGAAATTTCACAGGCTTTTTCGGTTGTCTACATCTGTCGTATATTTGCAAGCAACTAAATCAACTAAATTCCATGCCTCCTTCGTTTCTTTTCTTCTACCGTATTTACTTCGCGGTTTGAAATATTTTGGTTTAATCATCAGTAGTTCTAGTATTAATAATAGTTTCAAATAGAATAGAAACAGGAATCACTCTGAAATATTTTGAATCATCGGTAGTTCTAGTGGAAGTAATCTATCAGTAGATCGTCAACGGTAAGAATAAATATTCATAAAGTATTTCTAAGGTTACTGTTAGATGTTAGATCCTACGTTCTTTAAAAATAAAATAATTAGATGATGAGGGAAACGAGTTTAGTCTTCGGATAAAACTATAATAATCATTTGCATCATGCAATACGTGCTGATTGCAAAAGAATTATTCTAATAGTTCAGGATTCATCCAAACTAGTAAAGGATCAAAAAAGAACACTTGGAACGACATCGGCAGCATTTAATTTCGTCGTGTTGCCATAGGAATTCCAGAATTCCAAACATCGTAATTACCATGCAGACGAAAGTGCCTATCGCAAACTACCCTCTTAGAAAGACATCCATGGCGGAACGTCGACGGCGGTAGTGGCCTCTGGTTATAAATATCAATTATACACTTGGTAATTCCCCGTATTAGCATAATTCGCGGGCGGGAAAAGAGAATTTATACCGACCACCCAGTAGCAAGTGGTCGCCCTTTTCAGAATACGTCCAAAGGAACGGTGGACGGTTTTGTGAAGTGTGCAAAAGAGGAAGAAGACGAGGAGAATCATCGAAGAGGAAGGAACATAGGAACAGAGGGGAAAAAGGTGATCGTTAAAAATGTTTAAACTGAAGGATTACACGATTTAAGGATGCAAATTGCGGTGTCACCACGTACACGGCCGATGAATGACCCGTCAGTGAGGCTTCTCGTAATATGCATAATCATTAGACCGTGCTGTCGTTGATTGTAGGTGGTAGTCGAAGGGAACAGGTGGCGAAAAGATCGATTTCTTGTCGCATTGGCTACTGATCTTATCGATCATTATGATACTGTGTCGTGAAGTTTGTTCTTCATGGTTAACCCTTTGCAGTACTATGTCGAGGTACACTCGACTTCGATTTTCACTTCATTTTAGTTTCTAACGATTTAATATCTACTTTAAAATTTCGTAATGATTTTGTGATGTCACATACTTAAATATTTGTCAGAACCTTTAGTTATCGTTGTCATTAAAAAAAAATAATATTTGACGATAGAAAATATTGAGAAATTAATTTAGCTCACTACAAAATTGACAAAGTAATTCGGACCGCAAAGCAATAACTCAAAATTAATTGTTGAAATAATAATCTATCACCGATTTCTGACATACCCTTCTAAGTCAACGCAATATTAACCCCTTACCGTACAATAACGAGTGCTACTCGTGACGCGATAAATGGAACAGTCAATTTTGAGGCGCTCCAAAAATTATTTGATTAAAAATATCAGAGGGTCCTGATAAAATAAAATTAATTCTACGCTATTCAACATTACGTTAAGACATTTGTTACATCTGAAATTATGGGTTAGATTGTTATTTTCGTAATTAATTCGGAATCACTGCACATTTAATCACAGAAGAAATGGTACGGCAAGGGGTTAATAGTACAGAACTATTTTCAACTTCTCCTGACCTACTAATATGTTCAATTTAACAATTATCAGAAACCTTACAAATTTTCTAGTCCATTTACCGCGTTAAAATCAGAAAATATCGTTTATTAAGTAATTAACACTTTATAAAATGGAAATAGAAAATATATTGCTGTCCTGTCAATTTAGAACATTTTTAGAAAAAATAAGAAATCAGTAATTTTTACTTGCTTGATAGTTCTAGTGTTAAGGGTGGTACGTAATTCTCCATAATTCCTCTCTCACCCTCTGTAATCCCCACATTGTATAATTCCACCGCATGAAGCAGCGTTTATAAAATCTTCCAAGATTTGCCCGCGCAAACACCAAAGCTGCGGCAAAGTATGCTATCATCTCTGGCACACCTTGCAGAATCCCTTTAACAATTTTCACGATTCATTCGTTAAAACGAGCATCGCGGAACGAAGATGCTCGAGATGGCGGGGTAAGATGGTCGTGATTCAATGTACGGAGCATAATATCCAATTAGGACGAATGGATTCTAATTCGAGGCGATTGAGGAGGCAGAGGCTCGCAATCTTTCTACCGGCGGTAATTGAGGCTGTTCCTGAATCGTTGGACGAACACAGTAGCCGATTATATTCGATATCGCGAAGCCTTGTTACCAGCCATCCCGTTCGTCCGATTTAGTCGGCAATGCGCGTTAATCGCTGCAATGAATCCGTTTTGCGGCTAATCGCGATGAATAAACGTTCGATTGAATTTTGCATCGTTCTTACGTTCTACGGGAAATTGCCATGGTGAAGAACCGAAAGGGGTTGAGTGTAATTATCTACGCTGGCTTTTGAGCTTGTAGTTCTCTATTCTGGGTAGAAGGTGTTTGATCTTTGCGGAGATGTTCTTTTCTTTTGTTTTATGTGTTGGTTGGAAGAAAGAGATTCTATAGTGGAGGTTTAGATTGTTTTGTTAGGGTAGTGGAATATAGTCTGTGTAGTTGCTTAATAAATTTTACTTTTTGCAGTTTTCTACTGTATTTGAAATCTAGTTTGATAGAAATTCTATATGGGGTGGAATAAATTTAGTGTTGAGTGATATGACGGGGGTGGTGCTGAGGGTTTTGAATTACTGCTAGAAACACTGAGTTTAACACTAGATTTACGGGTGTTGATACACCTATTTTTCTGAAGTGAGCCAATTTAACTCATACAAGAAATTTGAAGTCTTTTGTAAAGAAAATAGTTCGAAATCAATTTAAATGTAAGATTTAATATTTAAAAATTAACCAATCAATATTACGTACATATAGTAATCAAATTTTGAGTGAGTCAAATTGGCTCTGTAAATCTAGTGTTAAGGGTAAGTTTTATGTATGCGAAATGTATATGTATTATTCTAATGTTTGCTCGAGCTTATTAAAACAGTAGGTGTTAAGTGAAATGATCATAATAATTAAAATTACAAAAATTACAGTAGATATTCAATGTGGAATCTATCTTGAAGATATCTAGAAATTACTAACCCCTTGCCTCATAATAACGAGTGACATTCTTGATGAGGTATATGGGATAGAAAATTTTCAAGTTTTCCAGCGCCTCTTAAATTAAAAATTTAAATGAGCCGTGATGCGATAGTATTTTGTCTATAACATTAATATTACGTTAAACTATACGGTATATCAGAACACATTGATCAATTTTTATTTTAGCAATGAAATTTTGAATTATAACGGTGGCAGTTACGAAACAAATCGTAGGGCAAGTGGTTAATTGAAGAGCAGTTCATATTTCAATTTAGTTTCTCTAATTTTAATTGACTGTAGAGTTCTATTATCAAAAAAATTCACAGCCCGAAAATAGTTCAAACAATGAAGCAGATTTCCAAAAATCCTCTACACTCCCAGTCTCAGCAGCCGTCAACGTACTTTCAAATTTCTTTCCATCCAATTAGCATCTCCAGCAACCGCCAAAGACCACCCTTTGTGCCAATATTTACACGAGAGAACAAACAACCCCTCTCCGGAATCTCTTCCGTGTCTCATCGTTTTCTCCATGGTCGCATGGGGTGTCAGTCAAACGACACGACCCTTTCCCTCGAATTACCATATTATTTCTATTAGACAGCTCGCTACCCGCAATTAACGCGGACGTATCACGAAATTAACGAACCGAGACCACAAGTGAAAAAAAGTCTAAGAAGGGAGAACACTCACAGCAACGAAAAACGGACCCTTGGTTTTTTCCTTTCGTCCGATTCCCCTCCTCCTTCGAAACCTGTTCGTTTCATCGGGGTGAGAATCAGGGGACAGCTTTAAAGAAAAAAAGAAAAAGGAAGAAAAAAACGTATAATCCTCCCGTGCTATCCCCGGGGGCTCGACAAAACGTCGGGAGACTTCTTACGGACAGTTTTTTGCACATCTCGAGGAGACTTCCGCTAATTAATGCGCGCCCCACGATTGCCCGGACAGAGTAACTCGGGGCTGCGTAGATAATTGGAATTATGTGAAAAAGCCTCTCGTAAGAAAGGTACGCGAGTGACGAGGCAAAGTAAAAAAAAAAAAGTAGCACGTTGTCGTCGCGTGATGTAATTGACGATTCGTTCTTGTATGGTATAATTGAATTCACAGGCTTCGAGGTTGACGGTACTTTTTTTTCCTACAAGAGAACATCGAGTCGTTGTAAACCGTTGGATGAATTTGATAGAGGCTCGAGAGCTGTAATGAAAAGCTTATACGAAGAAGGAGCTACTAGCAGGGTGATTGATTAATGGCCAACTTTGACGCGCCATTTGTAATCGAACGATTCGTGAGATTCTCCGCGGTGTACTTTAAGTTCCTTTCATCGTACGCAATAACAAAAAAATAAAGAAGAAATAACAGACTCTTCGTTATGCAGGATCGACGAAGTTTTTTGACGTTCGAAAGTAACGATACGTTGAATCCAAAAATTCGTCGCAGGACGCAATTTATTTCGATCGATGCTGTTACATATTTAAAATATACATCATCCATATTCATCCCGTTGTTTATACCGAACACGGAAATCCCGTGGTTGCATTAATTCCGTAATAAAAGATCGAAAAGTTCTACCGACCAGGTCGTTTCCAAAAAATCACGAAATACCGGACGATCGAACGAATGAGATACGAACAGAGGATCAATTTAGCTTGTTCGACGGAGTTCATGGCGCGCCTCCGATCGCGCGCCTTCAAATTCCTCTTTTATTTTCACGCGCCGGTCTCGTTCTCGCCGACCCGTTAGCATAATCGATCAATTTCCATTCGGTGTCCGGGCATGGCAATCGGACACACCTGTAACCGATCGTAAGCACGACTGTAACTCTCTCGATTGCCTCTCTTTTCTATCTCTCTTTCTCTCTATTTCACTTTCTTTTAGACTTTTTCTCCATTCCTCGTCTCTTTTCACCTCAACGTCCATTCCCGTTGTTCTTCCTTCTCGCTCGATTCTGTCTGTTTCTTTGGTACCGCATGCGTTTCCACGGGGAGATAAATTCCGCTGTTCCGGCATACTGTAAAGCGGCGTAATAAAATTTACATAACGCGCCGTCGATTAGATACGTTCCGACGTACGCCACCAGCTAACCCAACCGCTCCACCTTCGACTTCTTCCGTGGGGTGGCACATTACGACAGCGTTTCCCAACTTATCGCCCACGGTTTTGTTTCTAATCTAGCCGACGTTTAGAACGTTGCATGGTTAATTGGATAGCCTCGATCTATGGGACTTGTGGTTTTATTTTGTGATGGAGATCAGTGGGTTGAACTTTTAGGGTAGACTTTGCATAGTGACTTTACATGAATTTGCAGTGTATTGGGATTTGTGGTTTTGGTGCAATTGTATTCTGATACGGTGACTTACATTATCCAAAACAGTTTTGAAGTAGAGTATTTTGAATAAAATTGAATATGGTGGTTGTATTATAATGGATCTGGCATGAGTAAGTTGTGAGTAGAAATTATCCAGTTATGTGTGGAAGAAGATGAACGATGTGGGGGATTTGTTGAATTTTTGAACACATTTTGTTTCGAGTTTTGGGTTAATTTTGTGCAAGTGGTATTTTTTGAGTAGTGTAAGGTGTTGGGCACTTTGTGCTTGGAAGTTCGATTGAGTTGGGTAATTCTGTGCTTAGGGGTTTCTATATGAATTAGAAGCAAAAATAGAAGTTTTCTTTTACACAAACTACCGAGCCGAATTTAAAAGGAAGAAATTGAACAAAGTTTCAACGATTATTCTATAATTTTTACAATAGATTCCTGTAGATTAACCCCTAGTCCTGCAAGTTTTATTACTACCTCCGCCATGATGTAGAATTAAATTGATAAAAACAATATTGATCAATGATTCTTAATATAAATATCTTGCTGGCATTTTCAATTTGTTAGGTTTAACAAAACTTGGAAATTCCCTATCTTATTTACCGCATCACGAGTGCCACTCATTATTGTACGGTAAGGGGTTAAGAGAGAAGAATTCTAATCCAGAGTATCTGCAAACAGACTAAAATTCTCGCCGATCCAAAGTTGGGAAACACTGTAAAAAGCGACGAGTCGTTTCTTCAAACAACCCAGCCGTTTTTGGTCGGCGCACCGCGAAGCGTGTGAAGCGCGTGTAATGTTCTCGGGATGTTGGATAATATTCCGTTTGACGATCGTCGTTGAGAGCACAGAACTCGTGTACCTCGTATTTACGGCGAAGGAATCGTTTCCGCGATATGCTTCTGGTACATCTCGCGATCGTGGCGAGAATTGTTGAGCAAACGCTTCTCATTCTTCGAAAAAACGTACATCAAGAGTCCAAGAAAATTCGAATCTCTCGTCGAAACTTAAATTTAATTCAACACCGTACACTCCATGTTCTCATTCTAAATATATATATTATATTATATAATTTTAATTGAACTTCAATTACCTACATCCACACTTACATTTTAAACAAACAAACCAATCAATTTTCTTCTAACTTTTTTCCCTACTGCAACATTTAGATATATATACTATTATTAGAAGTTAAAAGAAAATATATTGGTTTATTTGTTTAAAATCTAAGTGTGGATGGAGGCAAGTGAAGGGGTTGCAAAGTTACAAGTTGAATTAAAATTAAAAGATGGTAATTTTGATTAACCTGGTAAATCAGGTACAACAGATTATACATGTAATTTTTCACGTGAAAAATATATTAAAAGGATAATGAGCTGACAGAAACTTACTGTTATTTAAATCATTTCAAATTCTATCATTTACGAAAAACAAATCGATACTACTTATATATCGTAAAATACTGAATTTAATACATAATTTCAAACTTCATCAGAATAATAAAATTCGACATTATAATCATTCGAAGACTTCCAAAGCTTCGCCACGAAATCTCCCATGTCTTCCTATCATTAAATCATTTCAAATTCTATCTTTTCCGAAAAACAAATCGGTGCTACCTATATGTTAAAACATTGAAATTAATACATAATTTCATACTTCATCAGAATAATAAAATTTGACATTATAATCAGTCCAAGATTTCCAAAATTTCGCCACGAAATCTCCCATGTCCTTCCCATCATTAAATCATTTCAAATTCTCTCATTTTCGAAAAACAGATTGGTGCTACATTTATATCGTAAAATGCGGAATTTAATACATAATTTCAAGCTTCATCATAATAATAAAATTTGACATCATAATCATTCAAAGACCGCTAAAAACTTCGCCGCAAAATCTCCGATATCCTCGACCCTCGCTTTCTCAAATAATTGAAAATACCCTCAGCTTATTAATACCCTGACAACTCCACATTTATAATACTTCTAAGCAAGCTTTCCATCCCCATTATCCCCGAATCCTTGAATCACCGTGGAAGTCTCGCCAGCGAGTCCAATTCCTCGCAGAATTCCAACGCATTGAGAACGTGGCTGAAATTACCGTGCATTCAGGCATCGTATCAAAAGCATTCGAATCCGTCGTTCAATAACGTTCCGGCGTTAAGAATCGCACAAAAAGGGACACCTCGAATCACCCTCCCCCTTTTCAAATGCATCAAATCTTCCTCGCTAGTTTCTCCCACGAATCAAAAACCGTCCTTTCCATTCCATCATTTTCTTTCTCTCATTCTCTCTCTCTCTCTGACCTTCAGAAATTCACTGGTCTTCCTACCCGGGTGAGCTAGGCGCTCTTTCAGGGCGGCTGAATAAAATTATTATGATAAGACCTCGATTAATTTCAGCCGGTGGAACTCCGGTAGTCGTCGAGGCGCGTAAGCCAGCCTCGAGTGAATAGGCTTTCAGCCGGAGGGGGATATTCCTTCTCCTCCCTCCTCTTCTTCTTCTTCTTCTTCCTTCGAAAAGGAACGAACGAAGGATCCTTGAATCGTGAGCAAGCCACGAGGAGCAGAATCGGCGGTCATTAATATTGTCGGATTAAACGGCCGTGTGCATTAATCCGGCAAACGAAGACGAAATCCTATTTCACGTCTCAGGGGTTGCCCCGCGCAGGCTCTGGGGCTTCTTGTTTCGGAATGTTAGTATCATTAGAGGCGTTCGTGATCGAGAAAACGATTAAAATGAAAGATCACGAGATCGGGTGTAGCAAAACTTCCAGGGAGAGATTGAGTAACGTTGTATCGAAGGCTTTCGTTATTTTCACTTGATCGTTAATCATCTTGGGATACATTCGTATTGATATTCTATAGAATATTGCGAGATTAGTGATATTTTTAATTAGGACGATGATAAGCGTTCTTATTAACGTGAAGTTTTGTTGAACTTCACTCTAAATCAAGTTCGATCGTGATGTTCTCCGTGATAATTTGAGAAACTCTTGAGCGACATATCGCCCCTTGCGACGAACGAAGAGGTACTTTCGCTCAGTGTTTCACGTATTTGCAAAAATTAATTAGAAATACTAATTCGCGTACGAATAATCACGAAAAATGCGAAGAAATATATGGTGGACTTTCAAACTAGCTTGTCTCTCGTATGTTTGAATGTCTCGAAATGCATTGCGGTGAATACGTGGCGCAGACAATGCAGGAAGCTCTAACTTAAGGTAGTTGTCGTGCGATGGGCATAGTGTCAGAAAATTCTAAATTTTAGAATACTCATTAAGGACATTATAATACAATTATCCTTAAAATTTAAAATCGATTGACCTCCTCTAATTCGAGATAAACTTAATTAAAGTTCGGGTCATTAGCATGGAGAGTATATGCGCTATGTAATGGTTGTACCAGTTTATTAATTCTAATAAAAAAACTAACAGTCAGAAACTTTCAAAAAACTAACAATTCATAAATGTTTTTGTTCTGAATTAGAAAAAAAAATGTATTGACCTTCCCGTTGTTGAGTTATAATAATGCAAAAATTAAAAATTATGGAAAAACAAGCCCAGTGTGTCAACAGGTGGGTTATAAGTGAAGTTGCCGAATTGCGAACGTAAAAATGTTTCATAGTGTTTGTGTATACATATATATGAGATTTGTATGTGTAATGTGGTCACGGGTACAGTATTGACAAAAAGATGACGGTTCATGTCGCTACTATTGACTAAAAACTATTGACAATATTGTACCACGACAACGTCCTTAAATATCTCACTGATATTTTTAATTCAATAATTTTTGGAACACTTCACAATTGGCTATTCCATTTATCGCATCACGAGTGTCACTTGTTATCATACGGCAAGAGGTTAATTCCCACAATTCTTAATAACACCTGCAAATTTTCAGCTTTCAATTTACTTTCCACTAACGTCCTCATTCTTCCAACTTTAAATTTACCCTCTATCTTGCTACATACCAGGTTAATCGTCCGTTCTTCCACTGTTAATAGTACAACGCAGCGAGAGTAATAGCGAAAATCTCCAGGAAAATCCCAGGCAAGAATTTTATTAAGTACACGCGACGGTTTAGTGCACGCGGATCATTAAACGTGTTTCCGTACTCGGCGGGGTCGTTTCGGCATTCATCGGGGACCTTTTCTTTTCCTACCTGAACGCCGCTCCTTTCCGACCGGCCGTTCTCATCCTAGTAGTAAAATTAATTCCGTAAACACTTTATTGTTCACCGTCTCTTTATAGCTGTGCGTGCGAATTACTTTTACTGCAGGAAAGCCTCGACCATGTCGCCGAGGTGCAACCTGGATTCCGTGTCGCGCGACCGACCGCGTTTCTTACTGCACGTCGTTCTTTCTTCGTTTTAATCCCACAAATACGTGAAAAGGTCTGAATATATATATGTCAATGGACGTGTACGTATCTTTGGAAACGTTCGATTTTGTGGTATGGTAATTACTTGCTTAAAGAGACGTAAATTTGTCGGGGAGGTAATGTAACTTTGCTGCGATTTTATCGCTGTTGGGGATTCAATCGAAATTGTACTGGGATAATTAATTTGTTGGTAATACGGTGAAATTTGTTGTGAAAGTAGTTAATGTTGGTAAATTCTGTAAATGGGAAAGTTTTCAGTATGTTGGTGTAATTTGGTCACCATATGGAGTTTACAAACTGGACCGAGATACATATTGTAATTTTAATTACAAATCTGTAATATATGTATGACGTAGAATTACGATAATATATGAAGTAATTAATTTGCAATATGGCTGTGAAACTCTGGATTTAATCAAATATATTGAAAAGTAATTATAGTAATGCAACCAGGAGTTTAAAAATGGATAACATTACTCTGTCCGTCATTTGGCAAAATTTAATTGAATATAAATTTAAATTCAAGTAGGTAATTTGATATATTATAGTTATTATTGAAATGGATAGAGAGTAATTGAAATTTGACGGGATTTGATAATTTGCAGGTAAAATTTCATGAACCTGTCATACAATTAAGATGCATAGTGGAAAAGGATAAATTATCGAATGAGTTTCCTCATCTCAAGAGGGAAGAATGCTATCGAATTAATCATCGATCCAAATTTCTATGCGTGGGTTCTTCTAACGACGCACTTGCGTAGCGCGCATGGTGTTCCCACGAACGGAGAACGGTGATCATGATTACGCATGGAAATCCAAGCATGGGGATATCTCGTACGTCATGGAAAGAAGCCCACACTTTCTACACTCGTTTCCAATCACGCGAACGTTCTCTCGTCGCGTAATCGGAATCCTCGGGTTGCAGACATGTAATTATTAGATTATTTCTGGCTAACGTTAAATCTATCGATGTCAAATTTACATTTAATAACATAAAATGAATTTCATAAAAGAAACAAGTAGGAATTAGAAGCAGAAGATTAATTCCTTAATTGTTTAAATTGTAATCGATCTTCAAAGTTGAATAATTTTCAAAGTGTTTCAATGATTTCTTTTAGATGAAGTAGAACTTAACTATTTTGAATGCTTCGATAAATGTAGATAAGAAATAAGACATTTCAATTTTGCGGTCGCTAAAAGTTTACACTATTCAATGCATTATTGAATTCAATGAAATTTTGCATAACTTTGAAATTCCAATATTTACGAATTTCCTGCTACTTTCAATATTTGAATTTTCACATTGAAAAGATAAAGTCCAAGTGACCATATATCTATTTGTATCTTTTAGGTTTCTGCTTTGTAAAGATTATTATAGATATTTTAACAGAAGAACTTCCATTTAAATAAAATTGGTAAATGAACGAACTTTCTCACAAAAATTCCATCATTGGCTGGTTGTAATTAAACTTACGACATTCATTAACTTTCTTAACACTCTGAATGACATCGCGGTCATCAATGACCAGCGTCAGTCTCATCGAAGCAGCCGTTCGATTAAGACGTGTGTTGACAATTAAGCGTGAGTTATACCAGTGCGTAAACAAAGTTCTTGTACCGAGTGTAACGGCCAAGCCGACCGCGAGGCTTGCCTCTCGGCAAAATGATGGGCACTCACGAGGCTCAGAATAAAAATCTAAATTTACAAATCAAAAAACAAGGAGAGAATTACGTCATCAACAAACTACCTAAAAAGAGAGCTAACGGTGGACCCATCTTAAACTCAAAATTGGATTTAACCATGGAAACAGAGACAACGGAAAATTCTACCAAAATTATTCGTAAATCACTTACACCTTCAAGCTCAAAAATCAGGAAAACCATAAATGCAGACAACTCAAGTAATACTCAAAATGCTAAATGGCTAACCAACATACCAATTTCAAATTCGTTTGAAATTCTAACAGACACAACCGATAACGTAGTCGGAACTCAAAATTTACAAAGCACACTGCCAAAACCACCACCGATCTTTATAGAGGCACAAATAATTGAACCACTAAGAAGACTACTTGAAGAAATTGCCTACGACGAATACACTCTAAAACAGTTATACAATAACCAAGTTAAAGTTCAAACAAATACACCCGAAATTTATAGAAAAGTGATTAAAGCCTTAAAAGAAAAAAACGCTAACTATCACACATACCAATTTAAAAAAGACAGAAGCTACAAAGTCGTACTCAGGGGTATGCACCCAAAAACAAATATAGACGATATTAAATCTGCACTCGAACGTGAGAACCACAAAATTCGCTCCATAAATAACATAGTTCAATACGATACTAAGAGACCTCTTCCACTGTTCTTCATCGAACTTGAACCGGACACAAACAATAAAGAAATCTACAATATCGACAGACTGTTAAGTACAATCGTGTCATTTGAACCGCCAAGGGCCAAAAGGGATATCCCGCAGTGTACGAGATGCCAAAACTTCGGTCATACTAAAAACTATTGTAATAAAACACCAGCCTGTGTCAAATGTGCTCAAAATCACCTTACAATGGAGTGTCAAACAAGAGGGCGTATAGAAAATGTTAAATGTTATAATTGCCAAGGTGATCACCCCGCTAGTTATAAAGGATGCATCGCTAGAAAACAACTACAGCAGAAAGTTTTTCCCAAATTAAGAAACAAGACACTTCAGAAAAATGAAAACCCGTTGGACAATAATGATACAAATCGTACAAATTATATCAATGAACAAACAAGTTTAAGGACATTTGCACAAGTAACAAGCGGAAAATCGCACACACAGGTAAGCACGGAAGAAACACAAAAGACCAACCAATTATTGTCAGACGACACTACCGATACAAATCAAATAAAACTGTTAATTGCCCAATCATCAAAAAACACCGAAATTCTAATAAGCATGTTTAATGAACAAACTACTTTACTAAGACAACAATTACAACAAATCACTACATTGTTAAACATGTTCTCAAAATTCATGTTCAACAAAACTTACAATGAATCATAAGCTCACAATTGCAATATGGAATGCCAATGGGCTAGCAAAAAGAATTCAAGAATTAAAAGTATTCCTCACCATGCATGATATCGATATTATATTAATTTCCGAAACACATCTAACGAACAAACACTTTATCAAAATTCCATTATATACAATATATGATACAAAACACCCTTCAGGCAAAGCACAAGGAGGCACAGCAATAATAATTAAAAATAACATCAGTCACCACTTACATAGCAATTACAATTTTCCTCACATGCAAGCAACAATCATAACAATAAAGACGCACAAAGGTGCAGTTAACATAGCAGCTATTTACAACCCTCCGAAATTCAAACTGATAAAACAAACATATTTGGATTTCTTTCGTTCCCTCGGATCCTCATTTATAGCGGGTGGCGATTTTAATGCTAAAAATTCATATTGGGGATCAAGGGTTACAAACCCAAGAGGTAGATGTCTTGAACTGGCAATTCACCAATTGTCTCTAGACATTATTTCAACTGGTGAACCTACCTACTGGCCGCAGGCTCAAGAAAAATCCCCGGATCTTCTGGACTTCGCCATTAGCAAAGGTATTAATAAAATGCAAATAACATCAGAAACATGCTTAGACCTGAGCTCTGATCACTCTCCTATTATATTAAAATACATGGAAAAACCAGTACTTGCTCAACAAACGACTATGCTCTACAACAATAAGACCAACTGGGATAAGTTTAAAGAGGAGGTAAAAAAAACTATTTCTTGCAATATACCTCTTAAATCCGCGGAACAAATAGACTTGGCAATAGGAAACTTATATGAAACCATCCGAGTTGCCATCCGCACTGCTACTCCAGAAATAACACCAGGTAAACGCATAGACACATACCCAAATTACATAATGCAAAAAATAAAAGACAAGAGGATACTTAAAAAACAATGGCAAAGAAACAAAACCCGGCATAATAAAAAACTTCTAAATTCAGCTAATGAAGATTTAAAACGCACTCTAAGTGATTTCAAAAATCAAAAATTCACTAAGTATATTACAAGCCTCAGCCCGTTAAAGGACACAGATTACTCACTGTGGAAAGCTGCAAAACGATTTAAACGACCTACAGTCTGCATGCCAGCGATCAAAGCAGAAGATGGAAAATGGGCCAAATCAAAAGAGGACAAAGCTACAGCATTTGCTAAACACTTATACAAAGTATTCCATCACCATAATATAGGTAATACAAGCACTGCAGCAGAAATCCAGAATTTTGTTGATTCAAAACCACTAGAAGATGATGGAAGAGTTCCCAGAACAACATTGAAGGAAGTAAAGAAAATCATACGTAATATAAAAATTAAAAAAACACCAGGTCATGATATGATAAACGGCAAAATCATTAAACAACTTCCAGATAAGGCCATAAGATTGCTAACTATCATCTACAATGCAATATTAAGAATTAAATATTTTCCAAAACAATGGAAAATAGCGGAAATTATAATGTTGCAAAAGCCTGGTAAAGATCCTCAAGAAGCAGCCTCATACAGACCGATATCTTTACTTCCGATACTAGCAAAAATACTAGAAAAAATAATACATAAAAGACTTATTGTGATTATAACAGAAAAAAAGCTCATACCAGAACACCAGTTTGGATTTCGTAATAGACACGCAACAACTGAGCAAATACATAGAATAATAAACAAAATTATTACATGTTTAGAAAATAAACTATACTGTTCTGCTGTTTTCCTAGACATTGAAAAAGCTTTTGACAAAGTCTGGCACGAAGGATTATTATACAAAGTTGCACTAAACTTTCCATCATCTTACTTTCAACTCATCAGGTCTTACCTATCTGACAGAAAATTTCAAATAAAAATTCAAAATATACGCTCTAAACAATACAAAATTAACGCCGGAGTCCCGCAAGGCAGCGTGCTCGGTCCAATACTCTACAACCTTTATACTGCAGATATACCAACGTCACCTGATTCATCCCTGTCAACCTTTGCAGATGACACTGCTATATTAGCTATAAATGAGGACGAAAAGACCGCCTCCAAACTTTTACAGAAAACTCTGGACACGCTACAAACTTGGTTTGAGAAATGGAAAATTAAAGTCAACGAAAGTAAATCCAAACACATCACATTTACACTAAGGAAGAAAACAACTCCGGCCGTATCGCTACACAACAAAATCATCCCAGAAACGAACGTAGTGAAATACTTAGGTATGTACCTAGACAGAAAACTTACTTGGAAATACCACATCCAGAAAAAAGTTGAATGCATCAAGATCAAAAGAAGAACTATGAGCTACCTAACAAGTAGAAATTCTAAACTAAGTTCAGACAATAAACTACTATTATATAAAACTGTCATTAAACCAATCTGGACATATGGCATTGAGCTGTGGGGAACAGCAGCTAATAGCCATATTAAAAAAATGGAATCCCTGCAATCGATCATCCTCCGCACAATAGTAAACGCACCATGGTACATCAGGAATGAAGAACTCAGGAAAGACCTAAACATTGAGTCAGTAGAAGATACAATAACACGCTTCGCAAGCAAATACAAGAAGAGACTAGAAATTCACCCAAACAACCTGGCACACGGCTTATTCAACACACCGATTTTAAGAAGACTGCATAAAAAACATCCAAAAGATCTAATAAACAATAAATCTATTAAATAGTAAACGAAACACTTGAAGGTATGGACCATTGGGAAAATACCTACACGCTACTATGACTAAACATGCTAAAAAAATTTACCAAATGTTTTATGTAAACAAATTGTAAATTAAAACTAGGGAAATAAAAAAAAAAAAAAAAATCAATGACCAGCATTATCGAATTCAATGAAATTTTGTATATCTTTTAAATTATAATATTTACAAATTTTCTACTACTTTCAATATTTGAATTTTGACATTGAAAAGATAAAGTCTTACTAACTGCACATCATATTTGTGTCTTTTAGATTTCTACTTTGTAAAAACTATTATAGTTATTTTAATAGATGAACTTTCATCTTAATAAAATTGATAAATCAACGAACTTCTTCACAAAAATTCCATCATTGGCTTGTAATTAAACTCACGACATTCTCAAACCCACGATTCCACCGATACTGTCAACGCGCGTTAAAGCAAAGTGCGCAAACAGCTTCGACGTTCTATGCGTGGGTGGAAATTGCTATTGAGGATACATCCGCAGAAAGGACGTCGATTCTCCCCGACAGTTTTGCAATCCGCCGGTTCGAACGCTTTTTTTCGTAACTCAGTTCCTAAGCCGAAGGAGGACGCAATCGAACGATTCAACATGACATTTGAACGAGCCTATGTTCAGGATTCCTCCTCCGAGGAGAAAATCCTCCTAATGCTGGTACTTGTAAACGTTGCAAATAAATGGCCGGTCTGGGGGAGTGCACATTATTAATTGAACCTAGTCGAGTGGATCCTTTGTTGCAGACAAACGCATCACGAAGGTGAGATACGATTGAAATGGCAGAATTCTTAGGGAACGGCGCGAGTCTCTGGACATCGTGATTGTGGAAGTAAGAGTCTGGGAGTGTTCGCTAAAAGCTTAGTGAATTTTAATACGAGGAATCCATTATTTGACTTAAGAAAGCACTATTAACCCTGCTGAACGTTGTCACGATTTTATGGAATTTTTTAAACGCGGAGGATGTTTTGTATGAAATAGAAAATCATAGAAACTTTACTCCTATTTTATACAAAACAATGTCTACGTTTAAAAAGTTCTATAAAATTGTGTCAACGTTTAATTCGGTTAATAATGCTTTCTTAAGTGAAATAATGACTTCCTCACAATAAAATTGACTAAGCATTTAGCGAACGTTCCCAACAGTTAGAAAATTGTAGAAACTTTACTCCTAATTGTTTGGATATCTTTTGCAAAGTTGCAAGTTTACATTATTTTTAACACAAAAGGTATTGGCACTTTGAATATGCCTATTGTTACCATAAGGAGACAAGTAACTCCTTGTAGTACTTGACACTAGGTTTGTGGAACCGTCAAATTGACGGATTTCTACCTTTTAGAAATACCTTCCAATTTTAAAGAGACGTGGTACAGTAGATATTTCATATTTATGTTATAATATACAAATTACATAACTGATCATCTTCTTTGACGCCTGATCCCTCTTTTTTTAAAGTCCTTATTTAATATATTTATTGCGATTTCACAGATTTCACGTCCGTAAATCTAGTGTTAACGTAAGCGAAGAATTTTTCTCTGTGAAAAATAACCTAAGAGAAAAATGGAAAGCGAGAAGTTTAACAATTGGATAGTATAAGAATTTACAGAAAGTCAGATGAGTGAAAAATTGACAATGAATACGATTCTTAAGTAAATTTTGATACGTTTAGTGTTAAATAGGAAACTATGGTGAGAATGGATTCACACATCAAAAATCTACTGTGCGAAAGATTTAGAAGGACATTTGATGATAGGCATAATAATTTGTATGAGAAATATTTTATATGAAACGACTATCGGTATAATTTTACCTATCTGTTCTTAATAAACCTAGGTACCTTTCTTTTCTTCATTTCTATCTATTTTCCTTATTCCTTATTAATAAAAAATCTCACACCATTAGAAAGATTTCATCTTTTAATATCATTTTCAATGAACGATCCAAGATACCCTAAAGGAACTTCAATATTTCCTACGTTCTATAAGGATTAATAATTCTCTACATTTAAATACTTTTACCTCTCTGCCTCTCATTACAAAATGAAACTACACGATCATCATATTCCAAACAAAAACAGCTCCATCCCAAGCATCAGCCACACCATAGTTCCTCTACACACCTCATCCTTCCCTCCATCGCAAAAACGCCCTACTTCATCGATCAACAATTATAAAACGTTTCAAACTTTTTCATCCCATCCCAAACCTAAAAAGACCACCCCATAATCTACGATAAGTAATCTCCTTCCACCTCATCCCACAAGCATCTCAACATTTCTACCCAATAAGTACCTCAATAAAATAATATGCTCAACAGCTCATACCCCATATCCAACCCAACGATCAAGACCATAAAAAAAATCCTACCATTTTCCCGATGCATCAAAGCAGTAAAAAAACTTTCCAATAATTAATCTCAACGAACAATCGCAACATACCTCTCAAAGAGGGCCGCATACGAGCAAGTTATACTTTCTTTTAACATTTAATTAGCATCATCGTATGAAGGTCAGGTTCCGTTATATTCCTCTTATTAACAGTGCAGCCGTAGCATCGATAACGCTGATTACTCGAGACAGGCGTCGCAAGTGGTTATCCGTTCGCGAAAGAATCCAGCCGCGGACTCGAGAAGATCCTTCGGATAGGATTCGTGAGTATGCACATGCACGCACGAGGTGCATCTCGCATGTGCCGTACGGCTGCGCGTGCCAAAAAAGAGGGCAACCCGATCTGAAGCAAATGAAGTGCAAATTGAGTAGGGCGCGCCGCGAGAGAGTAAAAATCTCCGTGGGCCCAAGCAGACCCCGCGCCGGGGCCCGTGAGTAAACTCGTTCGGACGTGAGGCGCAACGTGATACTCCTGCGGCATCGCCGAGAGTAGTCCTTCTGCGGTTATTCTTCTTCGTCCTCCGTGATGGCAAACATATTCGCGGCCGAAAATCGCGGGCCCTGAATCGGGGCCCTTTCGTGAGACGGGCCGCCTCGCGTGTTTCGCGGGATTGGAAAGTTATTTCGGCTGGAATAACGGATAGGTTGGAGGATGACGTGAAAGCTTTGACGCGGATGAACTGAGTTGTGGATTTAGGACTAACAAGTCCTTGTAGGATGTGATGATTAACACTAGAACGACCGACGTTAAATTTATTACATTTAAATATATTAAATAAGTACTTTGGAAGAAGAGGAATCAAGGGGTGAAAAATATAATCGGTTTGGTAATCTGTGTTTTATAAGATCCACTTAGAATTTCTGGTCTAGGACTCTCCTGTAAACTTAGGGAATTTTTGGAACAAAATGTGAACAAGTCATTTTGACTTGCTTGGTCGTTCTAGTGTTAAAGTGTGCTGAGTGGAGGATTTTGTTGCTAGGGTAGTTTTTAGATAAGCAATTTTTTATATTATTAGGTCCATTCGTGTACTAAATTGATTAACTGAATAAAATCTAAATTGAAATTGTATTCATTGTTTTTTCAAATTCGTTTCAAGATATAAATACAAATAGATATTGTAGAATGTAGAATGGGATGTAGGTTTTACCTAATGAAACAAAATGAATGTGGTAGAATAGCCTTGGAGTTTATGGGATATGCTTCTGAGTTAAATTGTTTGTGATTGTATGGTCACACAAATAGGGTCATTTAACGATTTAATTAATATTGATAGGGAAATTGATTGTAACCATAAAAAGGTAAGAATGAATCAAGTGCTTTGACACTTAATATACCACACTCGTGTATGAGTTCTTGTACATTTTATAGCATTTGATTATTATATTAACGACCAGATTATTATAGAACTACCAAGGTACTTCCTCAGTTTTTTTAAAACTTTTTAAGTTTATAGGAGAGTCATAGAGTAGATATAAAATATAAATTATTGAATTAATCATCTTCTCCACCTTTCAATTCCTGGTTTTCTGAAGTATTTATTTAATGTAACTTCAACTTAAAAATTGAAAGTATCTAAATATTATCAAATAAGTGTCATATTCTTTCTAAATATTATAAAATACGCACTAAATTGTTGAATGACACGACAATAGATTTTTAATGATAGTAGTTCTGCCATTAAACGAAGGATGTGTAATTTTGCAGTTTCGCATTATGGGACTACATTTTTGCAACTATCCTTGGAACTCAAACGTTAAAGAAAAATGAATACTTAATAAGAGAAATTGTCGAAAGGTTTAATTGATGACATTCTATACGGATTTTCCTCTTGTTGGATCAAAGGCGAAGAAAAAACCCGCGTCGCCGAGGTAAACCTTCATCGAAAGTGATCGTGAGCTCACATACTAAAATTCCAGACCGCATTTTTCACCCGAACGGTGCCGTAAAAATCAAATGACTTTCGCGGAATTTACAATCAATGCACTTGCGATAATATCTCGGCTCGCCGATTGCTGCAATGTTTCGCGGAAGTATTTGCATTCGCGTAAAGGATAAAGTGCGATTTAATACCGCGGCGTCTAAGAATTTGACGCTCATAATTCACCTTCAGTAAAAATACCCCATAGTAACATGCCGAGAAATGGACGTAAACATTTCTGCTTTTTAAATTATCCTTTATCTGTGCAATAAACATACAAATCATACTGCGCATTATAAAAAACAATTAAAATTAGAAATATAAACCTAAAATTCACATAATCACCTTTTAAATTCCTTCAATTATATCAAGGCCCAAAGAATTTATATTAATAATTGCTGTCTTCTGTTAAAAGGTGATTCATTAAAATTTAAATCTTAAAGTTCTCCTCTAGCTAAATTTCTTTCGATAAGCATATTATAAGAATGAAATATTTCATCAGATTCTATAATATTACAAAAGTCGCGAAATTGCAAATAATTTACATAAACTAATTGTAAATTCTAGCAGATTATATTTGGGCAAAGTCAAAGTTATAAATTGCTCCCATTCTCGATTGAATCATGAAAATAAAACAACTCGGTTAGTCTGGGCAATTTTCTTCCAAGGGTTCTTTAACCCGAAATATTCTTCATTTAAAGGATAATTCCTTTGGACACGCGACGGCGCGTGCCATTGTCGTATGGTTTTTAAAGGGTGGACACGGGATAACCCCTTGGAAAATACAGCATGCCACAAAAAAAGGGTATATCCGAGCGGGTTAAGGAGAAAGGATCGCTGATCACCAATAAAAGGGTTCACAGAGGTGCCGATTACAGAATACAATCCTTTTTAACCCCGTCACCGCGACTTAAGCTTCTCCGATTGTCAACGAAAGGGTGAACAAAGTTCGCAACCCTTTTTACAACATCCAAGCATCAACGAATTCTCGGAATTTCCTCTGTTAAAGAAGTGAAAGTCGCCAACTCGTCCTAACGACTCGGCATCGTCAACCTTTTTACGATTGCAAGGGTGGTAAAAAACGATGGAAGTTTTAAAAATATTCCTTCATCCCTAGCCGAGAAGGGTTTACAATGTCGTATTCGCGCGATTTTTAAGCTTCGAAGGAAATTTTCCCTTTGAGCACAACCCCTTTTACGATGCCGACGAATTTTGACCCTTCTGACGGGGTTATACTTTTTATGGGTTTATTGCCACCGTCCATCGTGGCGTGTACCTCCCAACCCCTTGAAGTTGTAGAGGAAGGGGAAGAACCGTAAGAAAAAATATGGTAGTTGGAAAAATCTTGCGGTTTTCGAGTATATTGCTATATTGCCGAGTTTACCCCTACCGAGAGAAGTCGGTAGGACCACCCTTACGAAGCTTCCCATTTTTTCGTCCACGAGCCAAACGAGTGGCTTTATGGTGGTGGAATTTTCTTACCGGCTGTTCGAAGTACCGTCCTGTTGAATGTACTGTTCGTTGGTTCTACCTGTCTTTCAATTTTATAGCAAAGTAATTTTACTCTTTACAATATATGAACAATTTTGCTTAAGAGAAATATTCTTGCATTTTTGTCATGTTTATCGCTCTATTGGTTTATATTCTATAAGTCGTATCAATAGATTTATAATTAAATAAGTGAAAGTGAAAGTAATAATAAATAATAATAAGTGAAAATTTAATGTTTAAGAAATAGATATTGAGTTAGCGAAGGAAGCAAGAATTATTGATTTTGCGAGAAATTTCTAATTGAATATAAATTACATATATTTCTGTCCAAAGTGTATTATTGTTCTGCAAGGTATGGAAGAGTTTGAAATCAACCCGAGATATTAGTTATGGTCGATTGACCGTAAAAGGTATGAAGATGCACACCTCCCCCGTCCATCAACTTTACAACCGCTATTTGCAAATTTTCCCCTTTGCAAAGGCTTAAGGATCTACCAAGGACAGCCGCCTGCGTTTTACGATTTAACCCTAATTAAAGAGGTAAACCTTCCTTCTTACCTCCGTTAGTTTCTACAAGTAATATTTTACAAATATTAATGCGTATCTTCTTGACTCCGCTTTGGAAAATTTTGCGAACCGACTGGTTTTCCAATCTCGTATAAATATATTCAAAGAACTTTTAAATCATTTTTCATACTGTGACAAAAGTAAAATAATAATTAGAGAATATAACATATAGTTCCGTATCGAAATTCTCATTCTTTTAATTATATCACATATCATAATATTATTATAAATCCTCTGATTACAATTCTACTTTCGAAGTACTACATTAAAAATGAATAGCTGAATGTGAAAAAGGACACACTTTTTCCTTGACAACAAATTTGTAAAAATAACTACAAAAATATTTTTACAATATTTCTGATATTTGAAATCAAATTATCTGTAAATTGAAATAGCTATATTTCATGTTACAGAAACGAAGGGAGCAAGAAAATGTCTCCTTGACGATCTTTCGCAAGTGCAACGTAATAAATGTATAAATGCCTCGATTATTGCACATAATAATTTAGTCGAGAAAATTGCCACGCGCCTTATAACCCTTTTCTTCCGAGCTAGGTAACCGTTACCCGAAAGTGCAACCCTTTCACAAATATCCCGTTTTAGGGTAATGATCACTCTGGCCAGGATAAACCCCTTTCGCCACCAGTCGGAATATTATATCTGTCGTTTCGGATTTTCACGAATATCGATGCTCTTCTTGGTAAGTATTTTACGACTTGTGACATTGATCAACGATAAATTTACCTCTGCCAAATTCAGATAATGGCACAATGTCATTTGTGTACCTTAATTAATATCTTACTGTGCTACGCAGAAATAAATAAAATTATTGCAACGGTGACGCTTTAAAAAAATGTATTCTTCATTCTCTTTGAAGTCTACTATGATATGTTGTGATATATATAAATTAGTAAGCCATATGGTAATAATAAATCAGTAAGAAACTACTCTATATATTTTCTGGAACTGAGATAATATTTTAAGTAATTCGGTGCTATTACATCGATCTGTTTAACATTGAAATTATCAAAGCGTTAAAAATCATAGGTTTTCTGTGTTCCCTAAAAATCCTCGAAATTGGGAGGAAAGGCATGTAACAAATATTCCATGTCACATTTATAAAACAAAAATTACTTAATTGATCGTTTCCTGTACCTCTGAATTTTTCTTTTTTTCTCAAAGTACTTATTTAGTATATCTTAACTTGATGGAATAAAGTCAGTGTCTGTTGTTAAGAAAGTATTGTAGTTAATTGTGTAACTCAACTAATTCTAAATTAATAATATCTTGAAATAAAATATGTTGAAAACCAGAAAGTTCTAATACATTTAATCATTAAACTGATATCGTTCGCATTAGATGCCAAACGTAAGTTTGCTAAACAGCAATTCGTTTCACACCATCCACGCATCGTTCCAAATTTTAGCTTAATGTCAACAACAAAGACTTCCTGGTATCATCAGGTAAACATTTCGACATCCACGGAAAAGGTCGAAGGGACGGTTTCTAGCAAAACTTCCGAAATCTTCGAAGCAAACGGTCACTAACCCTTTCGTGCGCCTAATGACGGCCTATTAGACGGGTCGATTTTTTCAACATTTAGACACGAAAACGTCCAAGACATTTTTTCCAATTCGACGTTCGTTTCATGGTAAAAAAATATTTTTTTCTCGTCACGGAAAGTACACGTTTCCTTTTTTTTCATCCACGAAATCGTTCGATTGGCTCCCAGTTTTTTTTCCTCGCGCCTTGCAAAAAAATTCGACGACGCGTTTACGGGGCTGTGGAAAGCAAATCTTTTTAAGATTTATTTCAACGTCGTCAACGTGCAAAAAAATACGACGCGGCTTGTTACACGGCCACCGTAAACACGATCATACCGTGACTCGGCGAGCCAAAACGTTTTGTCCGCCGTTGAAAAATGGTTTCTGCAATTTTTCACGTCGACCTTTTTTTCAGCGTCCAGAGAAGACATTTTTAACTTTATTTTTTAGCTTCTTCGCGAGGAAACCTGCAGGGAAAAGTGCAACTTCAGAAACTGCGGAGAATAGTAGTTTCTACCCCATTTTTTACGACTAATTAAGCGTTCTGACTTGCAGAAGAGTGTTTTTACTGCATGGTAAAAAACGTGAAAAATGTTTACAACCTTTAAAAAACCTATCTTGACCCTTTGCTTCAGAAGAACATCGTTAACTTCTCGTCGTGCGATTTTTCGTATTATGAGCTACAGGTAATTTCAAAATAAAACTCGCTAAATAACAAAAATTTACTAACACTCTGCTGAATACTGTAACTCCTAGAAAATATCAATTGTTAAAATTCTGTTAACTCCGTCAGAGAAGTAACTTGATGTTATAAAATTTGTTTAATAACCAACGAACACTTGTTAATATTCTCACTTAACTGAACTCTGCAAATAACTTTTACAAATCTCTACTTAAATATAGAAAAATACTCGTACATAAATTATGTAATACACCTAAATCTCTATTTAAGTACAGCAATATACTCCTACATAAATTTTTAATAATGCAACAAATACTGCTTCTCCATCTGTCATTCAGAATCATCTGTCACTCAAAATTTAAAAGCAAAATAATTAATCGAATTGAATATTTTCCCAATCCTTTAGAAGACTCCTTAAATTTCAACCTCTTAGATTTATTAACCCTTTGAGGTCTAGCGACGCAAATATGTGGCCGTAAAAAAAATTCAATTACAATTTATCGCCCTGTGTATACGCAGTTAAAGTTGAAAAATTGACTTACAGCCAGTGAAATATAATAACACAAATAATAGTTCATAATTTATACACATTAACAGTCTAACTTTCTCATAAAAAGGTAATTTTAGATCGTCAAATTAATCACTATCTCTCAATATTTAACAGTATCATCATCCACAAACGATTAAATTTTCCATAATGTAAAACTAAATAGCCGCCACTCGCCCAAACACTCTAAAAGAACCTAAAGCTAAATAACGGATCGCAAATCTAACAAACAAGACACGTTAAATTTCATTCTCCCCGGCAAACATAATTTCCAAGCCGTCCACGTACAGCATTTCAAACCGTATACCAAAACCACCGATGCTCATTCACGAAACCCCAGGCGGACGTCCAATTTCGTAGAGCATTTCTTCGTCGAAATGGCCGACGAAAAATTGCACGTGCCATTCCGATCCTATCGTGTTGAATGTGCACGATCGTTGGCCCCCCAGGCGAGTCATAAAACTGGCACGTACCATGTGCTTTTTGTACACAGACGACGTACATGTTTTCACTGACTGACAGGCCAACAATTTGGGCCCTATTATCGGTTAAGCAAACACCGTCGAATGAGGAGAGGCCATGCTAATCGCGCGGCGCACGTCCGATTTAACTGACAAATAAAGTGGAGCTCATGCTAAATAATCTACTTCTTTTTCGTCCAATTACAACGGCTCTCCGTGTTTCGCAAGTTCTTCGCGATTCGCGTTTCCAGGGCTGTTAGATTCAATAAACTGGAACGCCCGGAGCCGGCTTTACTGAGAATTACATGTAATGGTGGTATAAAGTAGTCCGTTGGTCCTATAATCGTATCACGAAATTGCATATTCGGTGAAGTTCCGTGAAAGTAGTTAATACGCTTAGAAAATTCTGCTTCACGGTGGTCCAAGCTTGTGACAGTTGTAAATTCGGAGTAGAGCTTACAATAGGGATGGGATGAGAGGGAAGAATGGATAATTTGGTTGTCGTTTGTTTTTGACGGTGAAAGAGAAAAGGGGAAGAATAGAGTTTGGGCGAATTAGTGAGAAAAAATTATGTTTTGCATGGTTTCAAAACTTAAGACTATTGAGCGTATTGTTAGACGGAGTATTATCATTAATTGTGGATGAATTGAGGTTATTAATTTTGATTTGAGGATTTACAACAGTAGAATCTCTTATTTTTGTATTTGTGACAATTAATGTGTCGTTTAAGTGACGATAAATAATATTAACAATTTTAATATTGTTTTTGGAAGTTTTCATGGTTGTAAATTGAAATAACGAAAGTATTTTAATATAATTATATATGTCTTATTAGTATAAACCGAAAAAGTTAATTCAAAAGAATGCTATAATATGAGATGCGTAAAAATCCGTCGATTTTCAGCAAACAATAGAAATGATGAATTTATCAGAGGTAATTTAATACTAGATTTATGGACATCGTCAAATTGGCGAGTTCCTTTTCTTGTTAAAAACGTTTCTTAAGTTTATAGCAGAGTGCTATAACAGATATTTCAAGTTGCCTTATAATATGATTGATGATTCCTCTTTTTTCAAATTACTCATTTAATATGTTCAAGTACGACAGATTTAATGTCTCTAAATCTAGTGATAACACAACAATAACCGGTATTAACCCTTTGCAGACGGAGGCAGTTTTGAATATCAAGAAACAATCAATTATTCAGCGATGAAAAAACACTTTTTCATCGAAAAGACAGTCTGTTAATGTATACAAGTTGAAATTTACTCTTTGTAAAATAATATTTCAACGATTATATTTTAATTTTTCAACTCTAACCGTTTATATATGCACCGACAAACTATATCCAATATTTTTCTCAGGGCGCATATATCCACCCGTCATCCTCAAAGGGTTAAATCTATTATATCTAGACATATTAAATAAGTTCTTTAAAAGAAGAGGAATTAAAAAATGGAGAAGATGATCGAATCAGAAATTTATATTTTAAAAGATACTTTATAAGTCTCCTAGAAACTTTCAGATTTTTTTGAAAAAATTACGTGCCTGTCATTTTCACTGATTTGGTACTTCCAGTGTTAAGATATAAAATACCACATTATATTCGCGCAAGAGAAATAGAAGATAATAAATACAATTTATCGCTGAAATAATATATGTCAAATAAACTATGTCATTTGACTGCAACAAAGGAATGAAAATTATTTAAAACGTATCGTGTCCTGTGTAAGTACACGTCGTTTAAAATTCTTACGATTGAATTATAAAAATCCGAAATGCCAATGCAGTTGTTCCCGCCCATTTCGCAATAGTTTACTACGATAACGCGTCGGTGGAATACAATTCAGTTGCACCTGTAATGTTTCGCGTTGTTACGTATCGTTAGATTGACATTTTTGCTGAGATACGTTCGAGGTGTACGACATGTCTTATTTTGTAAAGTAAATAACAGCTGCAAGGCTTTACGCTTTCGCGGCTCGTTATACAAGTCGCTCTTTCGCGAACGTTTCACGTAATCCTCTTACCCGCCCTTTTTCTTTCTCTTTCGAAGTGTTCCCACCTTCTTTTTCTTGACTCTGCACTTTTAATTTTGCTCGGCGCAGCGGCATTAAGTGAAATAAAGAACCCGGAATAAAGTAAATCGGAATTAGTCTTTTCGCGAAGGGAGTTTTATTTTGCTGTGTTACGAAAGTAAAGTTGAATTTGCAATATTTTGTCGGAGTGCCGGCTGCGCTATGTTATCCTGGATAAGATCGTGAGCTTCGTAAAAATTCAGGTTTAGTTTGCACTTGTTTTCTCACTGCTGTTTCAACTCTACGTTGTAACGTAACATTTTAGGATTAATAAAAACAAGGTACAATCTTTATTCCTTGGTTCGCTTGCTGAAAGTATTTGTTGGTACTTACAAACACGCTGCAGAATTATAAAACTACGGTCTGTTCATCCAATATCTCAAAATGCAATGCTAAAATAGTATCTAAAATAGTATTTGATAATATCAAATAGGAATTATCTAATTCTATTTTGTCATTACGATACTACCAATTACTATCAGAAATCCGGTCTGTATAAATGAAATATCAATAATTTTTCGCGTGACAAAAGGCGTTGAGTTTTTTCATATATTCTTATTAACAAAACAACAATCAACATTTGCATTCGCACATTGCACTTGTACTTCGAAAAATTTCGGGTTGCAGAGGATTAAAATAGTTTCCTCAAAATCAGTACAATCTTATCAGAAACGTTATGAAAAATACAGGAACCTCTTCTTCGATTCTTAATATTAACAATAAATAAAAAGATATTGTTAATCAACATCTCTGGATTTCTGAATCATGTCAATCACAAGCCTGAGCACAAGGACTCCAAAAAATTGAGCCTAAGTATCCTTCTTAACCTTGCGATGACCTTCAAGTCATCGTTCCAGTACCGTATAATATCCTTTATCATACCAATAACGTAACTCACGTAAAAGTGGAAATAACACAATGTACAATCGCCTAGAATACCATATTCAATTCTCTTACTTGTACAATTTCCTAATATCACAAAATCCAGAGAAATTACCATCTCGCACACAACTTAATCTCCTGATACAGCCAGCAAATATCACCAACTCTCGAATGTTCCCAAATATTCTTAATCTGAAAGATAACATCTTGCATTCCCCTAATACCCTGAAAATGGGTAGTCTGCACATCCCTGAAATTATAGTTGGCTGGTAATAAAGCCACCCTCCGAAAGAATACAAGGGTAAAAAGGAACACGGAGGACAGTCGGTTTACTGGTTCTCGCGAAATCAGATTATCCCGCGACTCGAAAGGTGGAGTACCGGCATACTTCTCTCGTTGTCCGTTGTTCCTTTATTTTCGGCGAGCCTTGTAATAAAGTACAAAGAGAGCGGGAGTGGATGCCAGACACCCTAATCTGATATTTCGGCGCAAGGGGAGCGAATATTAATGTCTGCTCGCTACGGGTAAAGCCGATGCCGGCATCGTGAACGCTTTTATCCGGCCACCAGCCGCGACGTACGTAATCCACCGGCAGCCCATAAAGCTAATGAGTCATGCGGTGTTCGTGGGATCCATAGAGTTTAAGGCAACAGGTCAGCACTGATGTAAGACACTTTAAGAAATAAAGTTCGCCGGGTAAGTGGTACTGAAGTAATTGCATATTATTGAGGAGGGTGTAATTTTAAAGCTTAACGAATGCAGTTTTTTAATTGCAAGGAATTTCGGATACAGTTGGCTCTCGACTTTCGCACATAATTGATCCATAAAATTGTGTGCGAATGGTGAATTTTCGAAAATAGAAAGATACAGGAAAAATAAAGAAAATTTTATATTAATGTGGTTTCTTTGTGAATTTGAGAATCTGTAATATTTAGTAGACAATATTAGAAACGATAGTACAATGTTAGAAAATCATAGGCATTCCGTGGCAGTGACTGAAGAAAGAAAGATTTTTTTGAAAAAGCGACAAAACTCTTTCAATAACTGAATTTTTACAGACGTGCGAAAGTCAAGGACTGCCTGTATTTACAGCCCGAGTGAAAACCAGATGGACTTTATCGGTGGTTCTTATTGTTAATTTTGTTGATGCGTAGATTTTTATTTCTTTTTTTTTGGGTTTGGATGTTACAGTTTCTTTTTATATTTGTAGTTTGCATATATTTTCTATTGTTAACTCTCTGCGGTCTGAATTATTAAGGGTACTGGAAAAGAATGTCGTTTTATGTCGAACGCATGACGACGTGAACAAAAGAGTCGTTGAATATTTTGAATCAAACGCACTGAAATTTATGAGTGAGATATTAAAATTTTGCCAGATTGATGGAGAAAGATTATCTTAAACCATAGAAACTATATTTTAGATTAATATTTGTAAATTAAATTAAAGTATTCACATTTTTTATTTGAAAAAAGATGACATTCTTTTTCGGTACCCCGTAATATTTTGTCAATGCTCTAGTGAACTAAATGAAATAAATTTCACATTTTCTAACTAAGTACTGACGAATATTTAGATGAGAGTATAAAATTATTGTAAAATTGGAAAGTCAATATTAAATTGTTACAAAATAAAATGAAATGAAAAGCTGTGTCTAATATAGCTCGCCATGGGACTACAAATGGTTAAAAAAAGAATTTGAGATACATGTAAAAACTATAAAACGATGAAATAGTTGCAATGTTGAAATACTATACTTCTTGATATTGTCTATTGTTTGTTCTAATATAACGATATCAGGATGGATTTTTGTAGAAATTCTCGTTAAGGTTTAAACTTTTTGTAGAACTAAAATCCTAGAGATTTTTTAAAAGCTTTGAAAATGAATGAGAGTACAGTTATCTATCGTGTATCTTTGAAAGATACTAATCCATGTTATTGATACAGCTGATTATGTCAGATGAGTGAGATATTCGCAACTGAATTCCTCAAGATAGACAAATTGTCAGAGCAAGTGAAAATATGCACACACGCGTGTTTCACGCTCGTTTTATCGAAGGTTAAGCAGCCTGATAAAAAGTACCAAGAGTTCCTTGACCGAAATATTATTTGTTCGATGTATTTGTAATTATCGGTTGCATAGAAACTAAGGCGTTGCTTATTAGAGCTTATCGACTCCCGCAACTACATACTGGTTATATAAGAAAATATTACGAATATCTCAAAGGGACAAACTGGTTGATCGATTTCTGGAATTCTTGTAGAAATTTTAAATTCCTATCATACCTCGTGCACAAAATGAAAATAAAGTGAACTTTGTTCAGTTACTATGACCCATACGTTCTTCAAAACGCACCGATCATGCTCATTTACAATGTCAATTATTTATAAAAGACTGTGGACATCGCAGATTTGATTTTTTGCCATAAACCTACCTCATAATTTATATTATTTACAAGTATCCTTGAAACGGAGATATTTTCAGATAACTTGTAAATATAAAATTTCAAAAACGACGTCTTTTCTCATCTTCGTGTTTTAACCCTCGCCTTACCATAACGAGTGAGTCTCATGGTGTAGAATTCGGAACACAAAAATCTTCAATTATATAAAAATGATAAAATTTCTTTTATATCAGTTTTATTTGAAAGTCTTTGATATAAAAGAAACCACTGCATTATTCATTTCTATAAGTTTAACTATGGCGTACACTGTTAGAAAATAAATCGCAGGTCATAGGGTTAAAAATTCTTTGCAGGAAAGTAATCACATAAAAATTCAACTAAATTTTAAGATTGCTTTGATAATTTCAAGCGAACCTCTATGATTAATGTTTAAGTATAGAATTGAAGCTGATTCGAAAGGGGTTTAACGGTGAACACTTGAAGCAGAATTTTATTTGCACTTCGAAAGACACCGACGATAGGCATGTGCAACGTGTGGTTGAATTTACTGAAGGATTAACAGGAAACGGCACGGCATATCGGTCGACGTATTTCGATCCTTATCTATACTGTGTCTAGACATATCTGTGAGTCATAGAGAAGCGTGAAAATATGATTAAACGCTTATGCACGGAGGAATAGATAAGAATCGTTAAATGTCTTAAGTCGAAGCACCGTGCTACACTTGCATCAGTAAGAAAATTAAAGTTAAATCACTTTTAAGTCAATAATCATCGATAAGTATAATATTAAATACTTGAAAATTTACACACCAATAATTACGTATTTAATCCTTAAAAAATAATAATATGATCTAGGTATCATTTAGATTTGTAGTTTTAATATTACAGATTGTTTACAATAATCTTTCTCATTGTTAATAAATTTTCAAAAATCGATAGCCACTCCTGATTCGGGTAAAAAACCTACTCTCATCGCCGACAGATGGAAGCACACTATCGGTACACCTCTGCTTACCTTTTCTACTTGCTGTCTCTCTCCATCGCTCGATACTGATTTACGATACTTCATATTACTTATTATTATATTTATACCATTAATTATCCCTATTTCACCTTTATTATAAATAAAGCTTGTTTGTCAGCACTCACAAGATAAATGACAAAGTAAATAGCGGCATTGTTCGGTAATCAAACTATAAATACAGTAAGGATTGTACAGGACGCTTAAAAAAATGGCACTTCTAAAGTGTTATGTTTACAGCTTTAATTTGAAAAAAAAACTTGGTTTGGAAACGTGCCATTGTCTTGTAAATTAATATTAATGCTGAAATTACGGTGATTTGCTGTCTAAATAGTAGAATAGCTTTGGATAGATACATAGAGGAAAACATTTATAAGTAACCCTTATTGGCCGCGAATGTCCTCTACTATTTCTAAACGTAAACACGGTAGGAGATGGATCTTGGTTGAGGTATTAGTGACGTAACGATCACGCCAGTAGGAAGAACACCTGTGTTTACGATTTCCTCCTTGGGAAGGTCCTCCCAAGGAGTGCGTAGTTAGAATGCTGCGTACATATTGCTCACGTATATTTCCATGACCTACCCGACATAAAAGCTGTTGACATTTTGCGTAGTTAGATTCTAGGAATTACATGCCATATACTTTAACGTACCTTCGACTAGGACAGACTATTCAAAATTTTTTTTCTCCATGTATATATTCGCAAATGTTATCCCACTGATCAAAAATCAAATCACGATAATTGCAACTTTAACGTTAATTTGCAAGAAAATAACTTATTTCCGAGTCATGATTCCTATCACACTTTTTACGTAATAAGTGAAGAAAATAATCTGACCATGAATGACAGTAAAGGTCAAGATCAAGAGAAATAGAATTATAAAAATATTACGATTCTCTATATCAGAAAATGCAAAATTTACCTGGTGTCGACGTATCAAACGAAGAACACCATGACAGGTAGGATTCGATGGGGAAAATTTCCATGTCAATTCCCACGGAGTGTGACTTCTCGTGTCGTCAATTTCTCCGTGGTTTGTATAGCATTGGAGCAGCACACCAAGAAGTGTGCAGACTTCCAGGAGCGCGATAGATTAGCATAGAGCACGGACAATGCGCCTCGAGTGCACGTTCAATTTTTATCCTCGACGCACACACTCGAGGTGCATTCTCCCAGGGCAGCAGCAGGTATCGGCTTCCCCGCCGTGGTGCGCACACTTTTTCTCCCCCACGCATTCTTCTCGAATCGCCTCTCCGGAGGGCCGCGACGACCCACGCGCCGCGACGCCGCCGTACTCGGGCGTTCAAAGTCGAATGACGGTCTCGCCCCCACCATCGACGTAAGCGACGTGCGCGGCACGCTCGTCCTCGGTCGTGCATCTTCGGCAGGAGCGTCGTCCGGCCAATGAGCGCACGTCCGTCGTACGCCGCATCGAATCTCGGTCACGTGATTGGCGGCCGCCGTTTCTCTATCTCTCTTGTAGACACCGTCGAACGTCGTCACTCTTGTGCATCGAACGGTCCCTCTACCGATGTTCAGGGCATCTTCGTTGCGCGCGCAACCTTCATACATATATTGGTCCCTTTCTGACTTACCCTAAGGCCCTTTTTCTCCCCACTCCTTCAACGGAGCACGATCCTCGAGGCGAACCTCGTCGCACCTACCGCGCTTCTACGAACTCCCGGGCTTTTGCTTCGCTCGCCTCCCTTCCTTTGCTCTTTTCTTACCCTTTGTAGGCCGGCAGGGCCCCGGATTAGCGGCTGGAATACTTTGCTGGCTTTGCTCGGCGCCGGAACCATCGACGTGGGACCGGTGATTATCTCTCCACGCTGGCTCGACACGTGTGTGCTCTTTGCTGGGAATGCTTTTGGAAGTCGTGGAAGTTCTTGCGTGGGGGTTGAGTATGAGATGCGGGCTACGCGGATGCTTTGGAGGGCTTTGCGCGCCTTTGCTGCGACTCCCGATGACATGCTTCTTCAAAGGGGAAGTTTTACGTGGGGAATGATAAGTTGTATGAAATATGACCAAACTGAAATCTTATAGAGAGAAATCAAAAATCTCTATTCAAATTCGAAAAAAAATTTTCAAATACTTGTCACAGCAGAGATTTGAATTTCCAATGACACCTGAGGGTAGAAGTACTGACGTAAGCTTATATCAGTACTTTCTTGCAACAGGAAATACTTTGTTCTACATTACAAAAACACAAGTCTACAGATGCTCGCACGTATTCGAGCAACTATGCATTGGATATAGAGCAGATATACTCGGTATCCGCGAAAGACGTATCCGCATTTCATACCAGACATACGTGCACGTATGCGAGAGATAAATGCCGCGCCGTGCGTTTAATCGGTCGCACAAGTAGAAAGAGTAATTTCGAAAGACATGGAGAGGGAGTGGAGGCACGTGCCAGTAGTGCGCGCGTGCGTCAGTCCGCACTCGACACACGGTGGCACTCGGCTATTTTCGAAGAACGTGATATAAGCCTCGATGACGTTCGTGGTCGGGCATATATGTGCGTCCCCGTCTCGAAATTACCATTACCACTTTGATCAGCTCGTACGAGCCGCGAGCCGAGCAGCCAGCCGGTTCTAATGACCTTTCGGCGCGCGATACGCGTCACGAGACTAATCGCCGCTCTGGGAAAATACTACTCTGCATTGTTCTTCTCTCACAGAGCCCAGACCTTCGTCACGGAAAGAACAATGAATTTAATTTTACATTGATACGAAAAGACTGGACTTATAGCCGAAATTTAAAAACTTTATCTATACATCTTTTAAGTGTAGAAAAGTTTTTCCGTCACTTTAAAAAGTTCCTTTCTAGAAACGAGACTCAATTACTTGTAATACCTGTACTTATACAGTTTTTTCCCGGAATTATTTCAAACGCATTGAAAACTGCGAATAATAATTATTTAGATTATATTAAAAAATATATATATATTTTTCAAAGACTATTCGATGATGAGGCACAAAAATTCGATCGATGTCAGACAGAAAGAGTCGTGGAGGGGGTTCGCGCGAGGCAACCCGCCGTGGTCGTCAGTATAGACAACGAAGAGGGGATAGAATCACGAAGTGGGGGCCCTTAAAGGCAACCGGGTACCGTCCGACCGTCGGAATTTGGTGGTGGAGGGAAGTCCAGGTTAAACCGTCACGCGCTATCCCCTCTTCATCTACTGGCGGCGTTTCCCCCACCCTGAAAGTGGCAGCGCCTCCACCAGGGCATTCCAACGGGTGGCACGCTTCGACGAGACGACAGAAGACGTTCGCCGTTCGTTGAGTCAGTTGTACTCTGACACCCGTTCCGACTGGTCGGAGACTTGCGAAGATCAGAGAGACATATCGAGAATTAGCGAGAGACATTCGTTCTCTTACTAAGTTCTCATAGTACTATTTGCAAATATTTTTCATCATTCTACGCTTCTTATTTTCGTTCGTTGCCACTTGGATTATTACTGGCAATCGTCAAGAAGTCAGTGCAAGAAGATACTACGAAATTCACGTAGGCAATACTTGGATTACCAGTGAAGTGTTTCGGACGAATTGTGCATAAAACGCATCGTATCTTGCCTTATTGGCTTTGATACGTATTGTGATAAGACAAGTTTAACGCGATGGTGACTGGGGTGGGTGCCACGATGCCGACAGGCGGTGTCACCGTTGGCGCTACGCCGCCGGCGCAGCACGTGCCCCAGGAAGCTGGACAACCCCCAGCACAAACTACCACCACCACTACAACTACCCGGAGATCCGGGGAGAATCGACGGGTTAGTGTCTTTTGCGATTTTTCGTAAATTTCTTTGGATATTAAATATCCTATGTTTTCACAAAAAAGGGGTTGTGGATGATTTTTGTGGGAGGTGAAACTGACGATTCAAAGGAAGTGTTGGAAATCTGAGATCTTTGAATTGGAGCATGGGGTTGATTCGGAGGGATGGTTGTAAATTGGATATTTTTGAGTAACTTGAGAAGAAGGTTCAAGTCGATGGGAAAAAATTTGTAATTGTAGTTTGTTGGAAAACTGAGATTTAATTGAAATTGAACGGTAGTTTGTAAATTGGAGTTATGGGAATTGGGTTGTTGGTTGTCTTTGAAAATGAATGGTGAATCGCAGTGGTTTGCAAGTGCCGCGTGCCTGACCTGGGAATTCTTTTATGTTACAGAGCAATAAACCGATTATGGAAAAACGGCGACGAGCCCGCATTAACAACTGTCTAAACGACCTGAAGACCCTCATACTGGATGCCATGAAAAAAGACGTAAGTGTCTCTACAATACTCCCATTATATTCTCCGAATTTTACAATTCGAATTTCTCATTTCTCAAATATTTTCTTCAAACTCTACACCCTTTTTTCTATAAATTTCTTCATTTTTAAAAATCAACTTTCAACTAAATTGTCATAAATTTATCCAAATCCACATATCATTTGAAAAATCACAAACATCGAAAAACCATTCGAATCATTATTTAACCAAATCTCTCCTCTGTATTACAGCCAGCAAGACACTCAAAGTTAGAAAAAGCTGACATCCTGGAGATGACAGTAAAGCATCTGGAGACGCTCCAGCGTCAACAGGTTGCTCTAGCCGCAGCGACGGATCCAAATGTCTTAAACAAATTTCGAGCTGGTTTCACGGAATGTGCCGGCGAGGTTGGCAGGTTTCCCGGTTTAGACGCCTCCGTTAAGAGACGTTTGATGGCACACTTGGCCTCCTGCCTTGGATCGGTCGAAACGAACAACGGCAACGGTCAGCCAACGAATCAGCAGCCTGTCCAACCGGCGCCACCAACAACGCAACTCCAAGTGCACATCCTTCCCCAAGTCGATGCCACGCCAAGGATTCAGGTTCAACAGTCGAACGGAATCTTCTTCACGAATGCCAACGGCACCGGTCTTCAACTCGTGCCAACCAGGTTGCCAAACGGTGACATCGCCCTGGTCCTTCCAGCCGGAGCAAAAGCAACACCAGTCACATCCCCATCGTCGTCGCCAGCGCCGACATCGCCTCTGCCAACTCTGATTCCAATTCCTCAGAGAACGGCAAGTACGGCATCAGCATCTTCCTCATCTTCGTCGGCAAGTTCGACGTCAACTTCGGCAGCAAGTCCCGTCGCTTTCGAAGCACCACCAGCGACCTTCCGTGAACAAGCCACTGGTTACAGCACGGGGAATAGTCATAGGGACGTTGCAACATCACCTGCTAATGGTTACACCAGCGACCCTGAGTTTGACCCTCGTGTCTATAGCCCACCTCTTCAGAAACCCCTCGCTCTTGTGATGAGAAAGAGCGTTGTGCCGGAGGTTGAAGAGAAACCGTGGAGGCCGTGGTAAAAGATCTTTCGTGAGGTTCGTGTGAAGTTTCAAAGACGTGTCTGACAGACTCGAGTGATAATTTTCGCCTTTGATCGAAGATGATGTTACGGTTCGAGTTTTTTCTTTTTTTTTTAATTAATGAGCCGCTGGAAGTTCCATGTGAAGGATACATGTTCCTTGAGTATCGTAGAATCCCATCGATATAGGGATAGGTGTCCTGTTAGGAGATCGTTAGAGAATCGCGAGTTTAATTCCCGAGTGCGTGCAGTCGGCCAGTAATCTATGAGGCAGTGCCTTATACAGTGCCTTGTAAATATTCTTATTGTTAAACGCATCCGAAGGAACGACAGTCTTTTATTTTACTTTCGTGGAATTTCGTTCGCATCTTTATTCTCGTCTCCCGTCCCTTGAATCTTAATTTTCTTCCTGTTGTAAATACGTTAGATACGGATATTATATTTTAAGTGCCTTACGCAACAAGAATCACCGATGTCTTCCATTCTGTTTCTTGTACGTAACAAACGCGAAGCGAGTGTTGTATGCCATTCGAGCATGTACGAGGAGCATTTGTAACTAATTACGAATTTAGTTGTATCTTAGTTAAGCGGCGAGTGAGTGAGTAAACGTTTGCGTGTCTACGGTGTGAATGATATGTATGCCGAGGAATGTCCTATTTATATTTATATGAGTGCAGAGAAATTAAATTTATAATTCCTCTCTATTGTGAGAATAGAAAGATCGACGCTTATTACTGCAAGAGTATCAAATAAACATTGATCTCTTTCTCAGAACTTAAATTTTTGTGTCATTGATTCAATATCTACCAATTATTCCTTCATCAACCTTCTTCAATAGATCCTATTTATCATATTTTTCCTCCAATCAACTTAACTCATTCTTACAAAATCAATTTTTTTTCATCGTATAATCTTATATTTTTAAAAATAATCAATTGAGTATTTTTTTACGTGCATAAATTTAAAAAAAAATGTCTAATTTATTAGAACCTCGGTACAATCATTTTAGATTGTAAAGGTATTATAAATTAAATCGTTTAAAGAGATACAAGTCCGAAAGAGCAAACATTCAATGAGAACTTGAGAAGCCGAGTGAGGTCCTCTTTGCTGCATCATAGAATCACGACTGAGCATTTATCCGAGCATGCTGCCGCCTGAAGGCAACTCTCAGAATCAACAGAACCGGCCTCAGACCTCTCCTCAACCCTCTCTCTTCGCGAGCAGGCCCAAAACTCATCCCCTCCACGAACTCGGCCAAAACCGAATCGCCAAGAATCTGCTGCCTTCTAGTGGTGGGCCCTTGAACACTCTGAGGCCCTTAGATCTTCTTCTTCCGATCCCTTTTCTTTCTCGAAGGGTAAAAAAGAGAGCTAACTGGATCTTCTCATTCGGCGCCACATCTCTTCAAAGTTACAACTTAATCGCAGAAATTCCATTGAATTGTAAAGTTGTCATAAGAATTTAAATCTAATCTTGAAACTGGTACCTAAGTGATCACGATAAATGATTATCAGTTTTCTTTGATTATCACTTTCTCTACGATGTTGGAAATTTTCCGTTGATACGTCGATCGTTGTTTCCACGATGTCTCGTGGTATTCTAATCGCTATAACTGGCGATTCGTGTATCGTTTCTTGGGAATCGACGATATACGTATACAAATCACGATTTGCGAATGAGATATAAGAGATACTATGAAGTAGTTTCACGTTTATTTGAGTCAGTGTAGTAAGGGCAAATGAGAGACAACTTTCCTAATCAATGGACGATGATTCATAAACGCTCCTACTTGTCGAGTAGCAACACGCGTGGATTTAATTGGATTTGTGACATAATGGGTTAGATCGCTTCGAGTATATCGTTTCGTGGGAGGTTCAAGATTGTCCTTAAGAGTCAATCAACGAATTAGCATCTGGTAATCAGTGCAACAGTCAAGTTTTACAATGACAAAAGAGCTTTTTTGCGCGATACTTTAACCCTTTGTGGTCCTTTTCATTTGATTCTATTTTCTGACAATTTAATATCTACTTTCTAATTTCATAATCATTTTGTAATATTACTTAAATATTCGTCAGCAACTGTAGTTATTGTTATCATTAAAAAATGAATAAACAATGATAGGAAATGCGAAATTAATTTTATTTAGCTCACTACAAAATTATCATAATAATTCGGACAGAAAAGGATTAAAGTTTCGACTGTCCAAGTGACTTTCAATTATTGAAAATTAATGTTGTGAAGTATCAATAGACAGAGTGAACTATTTAATGATTTATAGAAAAAGTGTGATAGCTTATGTTATCGAGAATAACTGCAAAGAATTTTGTGGTGTAAAGTATGATAAATGTAATTAGGAGAATTGAGCTCAAGCAAAGGTTTGATTTATGTAAATTAAATACTATGAACATTATATGTATTTTATCCATATTTGCAGTTTTAAATATCATACAATTTCTTTCTTAGAAGCCATGATCTTTCATGAAGGTGATCATCCCTCGCGATAATTATCCTACTTTGAATTTGGGGTAAAAATATAGAATATAGAACTCACGTATTACTGTTGGATCGTGGAAGTCAGAGTTATAGTTATCGGCTCGTCGCGTTAGTTATCTTTTGTTACGTAAAATCTCTGACAAACAGGTCTCGCAAGATATCGAGACTTGACTGGATCTCTGTAAGCTCTCACGTACAATTTTCACCTCGAAGTACTCCAAAACAATATTTCTCGGATTTACACGACGATAGCAGAAAAGATTCAAAAACATCTTCTCATTTTAATACTACATTATCATAAACTAATAAGTCATTATAAACGTTATAAAGCCAAATCCGTAACATTTGTCAAAAGTATTTTCATCAGATAAGAATAAAAAGAAACCTAAATTTAAGTACATCATTGTATGCTAAATATTCGGTCTGTGTATCCTACGATTAAAATACTCGAAGTTGTACTTTCATTGATAAAAAAAAAATGCAAAGCATACTTTTAGAAACGAGACGAGAAAAATATGTCATCGTATACGTTACACTATTGAATCACGGCTCATTAACTTCAGAAAACGATTACCATTTATAAATCTCAACACTTCCACTCATTTACTATGCTCCAAATATAACCAGCATTCGGAGCATCGAGACACAACAGATACAATCTAAAGAAACCAAGATTTTATCGCGTGACAGAGTGAAAAATAAAATATCTAGCGATCTCAAAGTTCAAATTGATCAAACGTGTCCTATCACTTCTCGAATAATCTTCGAAGGAAAATAGATCTAATGGTGTTAATTCTGATATTAAAAACTTGAACTTGTATTTAGTGTCTTCTGTCACCTTTACAATATCTGCTCCATATGACGCATGTCATATGGAGGACTATACTAATGAGATAGAGGCCCAGATTCTCAGTAGGCCCAAGACACAGCCTCGACAGGCCCCTACCCAACTAAAACTCCTCGAACGAAAACTAAAACTTGCATTTATTGTCTTCTGTCACCTCTAGAATATCTCACCTCAGAACATGACTCATCATATGGGGGACTATGGTAATAAGATAGAGGCCCAGATTCTTAATAGGCCCAAGATCAAGTCTGCCACCACTAGTGGGAAATTAAAAATGGCTCCCATATGATAAGTACACCATATGATTTGGAGTCTACCTAAACCAGGAGATCCTATGTACAATAAATGAATCCAAAAAAATATCAAACAAAAAAACAGACCTATACCACAGATGCGACAGGCCCCTATCAACCTAAAACTCCTCGAATAAAAACAAAAGCTTGCATTTATTGTCTTCTTTCACCTCTACAATATCTGCTCCACATGACACATATCATATGAGGGACTATGGTAATGAGATAGAGGCCCAGGTTCTCAGTAGGCCCAAGTTCAAGTCTCCCACCACCACTAGGAAAATAAAAATGGCTCCCATATGATAAGTACACCATATGGTTTGGAGCACATCTAAAACAATAGATCCTATGTTAAATAAGTACGATAAATGAGTCCCAAAAAATACCAAACAAATAAGCACCTAAAAGTATAAGCTCTAGACGAAACACCCACCGTATTTAAAGTCATATACAAAAAGAAGTGGCGAAGGATTTCGTAGGCGCATCAATCTCCTCTAAGAACGACGCTTTTGTCGAGCAATCAGCTGATTCCTAGAAGAGTCCAAGCATCGAGCTGGCTGTTTCTACTTGGCTCACGCTGTACGCGCTGGTCGCGGTCGCGTGGTTTCAAGGACAAGACAAGGTTGACACGCGCCGCCACTCGCGAACAGCACAGTGGGGAGGAGGTCTTTCTCGATCTCTTTTCATCCTCCTCCACCTCCTCGTTCACGTTCTGCTGCTGCGTTTTCTTCTCTCTTGTTCTCGGCATCTCTATATACCTCGATGCCTTCTCGTATCCCCACGCTTACGTCTCGCACCACCGACGACGACGACGACGGCGTAGCAGCCGTTACCGTCGCCACCGCGGCGGTGCCTCTATTTAGCATCAGCTTCGCGCCAATCTTTTCGCCGATTACTGCTATCCGGTGACGCGATATCGAAGTACCGGCATGCTATCACGAAATACAGAGATTTCTGATTGTACGACTCGAGACGGCTTTGAAATGGAGGCCGGAGGAATTGTGATCTCTGTGCGGGAGATAGGCGACGATACTTTTGCGTGATATGTTCGTTTGCTTGTTTTGAGATTTTTTTGTATGAAGCGCTATGGTTGTTTTTAATAGGATCTGCTGTTTTGGGTGAATTTGGAACCATTGTAATGGTATATTTGTGAGAGGAAAATTAAAAATTTGTCAGATGTGGAGGGGGGGTTTGAACTTGAGCACTCTGATTGAGAGTCAAGTGTCTGCTCCAGTCTTTTTATCCACCGTAGTTCTTGAAGTGTTCGTTGGAGGTATTGCGAGGGATGTGGATTTTTTAGGTGATATTCTTTTCTGTTGGTTTTTGGTGATGATTATGTTGTAGGATGTGGATCTTAATTTGATTCAGAAGAATTATTTCGAAGTAGGGGGGAGTGGTATAGATATAATAGACTGAGCGGGTTTTGGAGCGCGTAATGAGTTAGACTGAAATGCAAAGTTACTTATTGCTATTTTCAGTGATTGCAACAAAGTCAAAGATCCACAGAAGAGATATTTACATATTTCACATTCATCACAATTTATCAATAGATTAATCTGCTAATATATTATTAATATAACTTTCTCTCTGCTCCAATATAACATTATTTTCTCTCTGCTCCAATAACAAAAGGACGCAAATAATCTTCAACTTAAAAAAAAAAAACTTCGTAGATGATACAAAAAGACAAGAATAAACTCCAAAATCCAAATCTCACGTTTCTCATCAATAAAAATAATTCTAATTTTCACACTCACCAAAAATCCATAACCCTAACGAAAAATTCCCAAAAACGAAGGCTGAAAGGATTCGAAATGAAAGATCCAAGCGACCTTTAACCCCGCATCCTATAACAGCAATTCATAACACCATGAATGGAACAGGTTATTCTGGAGTGTTGCAAAAACTATGAAGTTGAAAGTAAGTAATATTCACATTATTTTAAATTATCTGATACATCAGAACTCACTCATCTATTTTTACTTCAGCAATTCCATTTTCAATTATTGCACACGTAGTCGCAAAAGAAATCGTAGGATAAGGGGTTAAGAGCCGATGGCTCGAGAGAGGAAGCATTATGTCGATGATTAGTCGTTTGTCTCGCGTCTCACGTACACGATCATCTTCGAAATTTTTTTTCATGGTCATTTATCGTTCCCGGTCTTCGTCCTGTACGGCTGTTCGCGAAACGCGGCTCCGTGTAATCGAACGCGAGCCCTACGAAAGAAGAAAAAGAGAATCGAGCATTTCCGTGCGTTCCACGTGCCGCTGGTATGGCGGTGCGAGTTTCTTCTGGCTCTGACTTTTGGCGAACGTGCTTACAGCTACGTGACGACTCTCGTGGATTTTTTGGCAAACGAGACCGAACGGAAGCTGTAGGAAACAGTATTGGTTCTGACAGACGCAGGAAGATTTCTACTTGACATTGTGTATTTTCTGAAAATATGTCTTCCTCAGGGTCAAGTTGTTGTGAATAATGTATATCATTAACGTTTCGTGATACTCGTCAATATGAATTTGATTATGCTATTTACTGAATATCACTTGTACATTTTTGTAATTAATGTTTACCTTATTTGTGATTTTGTAAAACATTTTTCTAATTTTAAGTTACTGATTGTTATTAACAATCAGTAATTGAATTTGGAGGAATGCATCAATACGTTAATTAATAAAACGTTAAAAATAAGCGTTCACTGACTAGTGACCAAAATAGTACCCAGAGATTTAATACCATTCTTTTGTTGAAAAAAATATTAATTGCAAATAATTTTAAATGAAACAATTGTAGATACTTGGTTCTTATGTTACATAAAGTGATAAATGCCATGTTAAGTCAATTGGTGAATCATAAAAGGTGTTATAGTAAAAAAATTCAGGGGGTGTAAAATTACGTCTTTCGTATATGTTGATAGACTTGTGATAGCGAATATATAGGTATACTTGTGAAAGCGTATATATACGCCTTTTGCAGTCAAAGTGTTAACGAGATTTTTTAAAACTAGCAAATGATTAATAATTAGGAATAACGTAATAGATTAACGGAGGAATAATAGATGAATGATAGAACTGATATTACTTCGAAATAGTATTTTTACGTTTGTAAAAGAATGTTCATATTTATTTTTAAATACTCTTTCAGATTTGAAAGTAAAATTCACTGATTTTTCCGCCGTGTTTTTGTTGGAAGCAACGGTTCTCAAAATACGCCGATCCTCTTTCGAGTTGTACGCCGTCTGGAACGATTCGCGTGCGAGTCTATCGATGTTTTCCTCCTCTGAATGGTGGTTTTGTATTTCGAGAATATTAATATGACGAAGCGTCTGCCAACGGCTGCCAGACGCTGAATAATCAAACGGAATACTTAAACGACTCGAATTTCTTGACTCTTCGGAACCGTGCGATGTTTACCTCCGGGAACGACATAACCGTCGAATTTCGACAATATCCTTTCAAAGTCCCTAAATCACCGTACTTTATCGGTTATACACTTTAGAATCGTTTTCTTTGTAATTTGAAGAACAATCTACTGATTGAAAAAAATGAAAATTATCGAATTTTGAAAATACCAATAATTGAAAACGACTGACCTTCTTGAAAATCAATACTTTTGCAAATTTGAGAACAGTTTACTAATCGAGAAAATGGATGCCATCGAATTTCGATACTATCTTTTCATACTCGCTAAGCCAATGAAATGGTCTCCTTTGTCATTTGAAGAAAAGTTTACTGATTGAAAAAAATGAAAATCATCGAATATTGAAAATACCAATAATTGAAAACGACTGACTCTCTTGAAAATCAACGTTTTTGCAAATTTAAGAACAGTCTACCAATCGAGAAAATGGATGCCATCGAATTTCGATACTATCTTTTCATACTGACTGAGCCAGTGAATTCTCCAATGAAATCTCTTCAACTTTAACTCCTTCGCAATGCAAAGGGCAGTCTACCGATTGAGGAAATCTTATGGTAAATAAAAGTTCCCGATTAAAGAAGTTTTTCCGTGTAATCCCGTACGATTGCGAAACCGATCGAACGATTTCTCTGATCCAACTCCAACAGTTTGTCCCGCTATTCTTAGAATGGATAAAGCTTACTTACAACCCTGTCTACATTTACATAGGTCGCCATCAGTGGTACTGCCAGCACCGAACATATATCAATTCGTATCGATCTACGCCAGTCACGATTGACCATTGTTCCTGTAAGCTCTCAGCCCCGACACTTCGTTTAGAGACCTTGCTTGCCGCGTGTAATCCGGTATTTACATATTTCCAAATGCCCATTCGAGTCACGGGCAAACGCGGTTCCTATCCGTCACACCTCTCAATTTTTTGCGATTCAAAGTTTCCATCTGATTCTTGAAAGTAAACATTTTGCTACATGCTCGTCTTGCGAAGAAAACGTTAAAAGCAAAGGTTCCTTTGATGAAAAACTTGCGTGATGAATTTGATAGGTGTAAACGTATTGAGACGTATGTAATAAAAATGACTGGTTTCTTATTTTTTCTCAAAATTTTCTAAATTGATAGGACAGACATAGGGGAGATATTCTACATCCATTTTATAAAGTGTTAATTACTTAATAAACTATCTTTTCTGCTTTTGACGCAGTAAATGGACTAGAAAATTTGTAAGGTTTCTGATAATTGTTAAATTGAAAATATTAGTAGGTCAGGAGACGTTGAAAGTAGTTCTGTATTATTAACCCCTTGCCGTGCCATTCCTTTTGTGATTAAATGTGCAATGATTCTGAATTAATTACTAAAATAACAATCTAGCCCTTAATTTCGAATGTAGTAAATGACGTAACATTGAATAGCGTAGAATTAATTTTATTTTATCAGGACCCACTGATATTTGTAATCAAATACTTTGTGGAGCACATCAAAATTGACTATCTCATTTATCGCGTCACGAGTAGCACTCGTTACTGTACGGTAAGGGGTTAATACTTTATCAACCTGTATTTATTTAACATCCTACCTACTTTTGACCGGTCACTTCACAGCAAATAGTTCCCTGATACCTATATCTCTTCGAAAATTATAAATTCTCGTCGCTGAGTACTTACTACAGTAAGTCACAATGATAAATAACAATTTATCAGCTACCGTGTCAACCAATTAATAAGTTAAAAATCCAAATCTAAAAAAGTTAAAAAGCAAAAGTCTTACTTTTAAATCCGAAAGTGTGTTTCAAAATAAATATCAACATTCTTTTAAAAATGTAAAAACATTATTTCGAAGTAATATCAATTCTATCATTAATCTATTAATTTATTCCTAATTACATTTGCCACTTTCAAAAAATCCCATTAATAACAATCAGTACCTTCAAGTTAGACAAATTTTGGGTCCGAAAGATCTATTAATAATCTACCGGTCGATAAACTATCAATACATACTAAAAATATCTCAACATTGCTAAACTCACAATTCAAAAAATGCTCAAACTGCAAACTCTTAAGCCTGACGATTGCAATATTGCCTCATCACATTTCAATGACAAACATTCAAATATCTTAAAAACCCTACAGTCATCATTTCCGCCAGTCTCACCTCCATCACATGACCTCTGACCCCTACCTCAAAAATTTCAAATTACAAGATCCCCACTTCACAAGTAACCCTAACACCCTCAATTTAAAAATCGACCTAAGAAACTCACAAACAGTACTAAACCTACCACAAACTTCTCCAATCACTCCTTAACATCCCTCGAAAGCTATCTCTCCAATCAACGCGTCAACCGGTCTCAAAGCAAGCCCCGCAAACGTAACACTCGACGTTGAACGAACACGCGAGGTAACACCGTTAAAAAAATCCACTGGTAACCGGCTTCTAGCCCCGAGGCATCGCTCCGATTTACATAGAGCCGTCGGAGATGCTCGCATAGGTCTCGATAAGGGCGTGCGTCCGTTCACCAGGCATGGCAATTTGGGTTAATAACAGGCAACATTGAGAAAAAGAGAGAGAGAGAGAGAGCTGTGTATTCGCAGAACGACAACGTCCTCTTGGCGATTGCTCTTCATTCTGGCGTATGGTGGTTATGATTATTAAGATTATCGTTATTCCACCTTAGAAACGAGCTAAACAGGCAAGGAAGTATGCGCGTGTGGGCCGAGGGACCGGAGTTATTTATGAAGTGTGCAAGACCGAGCCGCGGATCGTGGGGCGGCCCTATCTGATGGTCTTATTTCGTTGTTTGCTCCCGAGCGCGTAATGCCGCGTTAGAAAACCGCGACACGTGCGTTTGCCGCCCGTGCGTGCTTGCACGCGCGTGGCTTGTCTTGTCTTCTTTGCCTTTCGCTCCGCGTAGAGGAACACGCGTGTTGGCGAAACGGCGAAAACGTGGGTGAACATCTGCGCCGACCTTGCCTTTTAACGATAGCACCGATTTCGTCGAATTGCAACGGTAATCGGAAAGTGATCGGTGGATAATTGTGTAGGTGTGAGGTCTGTGGTCTGAATTACAGAATATACCAATGGAAAACGAGACCTGTTTTTGTTATTTGTTGGATAGTGATGGAAATGAGGTTTGATTTTTATTTTGAATTTCTTCTTTACTAAAACTTGTATTATTTTGGCTGGGGGATAGTGTTTTAGATGGGGTAGGAATTTTGTATTGTAGGGTGAATTTGAAATAATGATGTTATGAAGTTATATTCGAAGATATTAATCCATTTAGTACTACGGTCGCATGTATGTGATCAGAGAAAAAATCTGATCATAGTTTATTATTGCATTTATACACGGTTTGTTTTGAAAAATTTTAATATGAACATTTTATGAAATGAGAATTTTATAATTTTCATACATTTTACTCTGACTTTCTGCTAAAAATATGACTTTTGGACGCCAAATGAATCATTAGTTTCCGGTATTCAGAAAAGGTTCCGTCCGCAAAGGGTTAACACGTTGAACGCCACCGATATTTTGCTTCTTTCGTCATTTTTAATGAAATGAAACTTTTTCAATTAAAATCACATCTTTATAGAGCCGAAACTTTAAAGACACTGATAGATCGATATCCGGCAGACATTTATATTCTTAACACTTTGATTGCAGATTTATTTGTACAATTTTTTGCATTTGGAGCATGTTTAATTTTTTGGGGCATAAAATAATTTGTAAGTGCAGTAGATTTTATGCAGAAATTCACTTATTTCATGATATTAGTAATATATGTATGATATGAGGATAACTTTAAATAATTAGTATTATTAAATGCACATGTTAAATATTGTGTCAGTTTCAATGACGTATCAGACTCACATGTGCGACTTTGGCCAAATTAATGCACGGCGCTCTGATACGTCGTATGCGGTCAAAGGGTTAATGGCAATATTTAAATATTTAATGTGTTAAAAAATTCATAAATATTCCAATTTAAACGCAACATGAAATTTCGTAGAATTCAATAATGCTGGTCCCCGGTGACCCTCGCTGCAGTCAAAGTGTTAACGCAATTAGAAAAATTTCGTAAATACCACTTTAGCTGCAAAAATTTGTAGAAATGACACACAACTTTTAGAATTACACGTCAATTAATTGAAAAATGTACTCTCAGCATTTATACTAATACGATTATTTCTGTTAACTTATTAACACCTTGACTGCCAATGACGTGTGGTTTGCGCTGTTGAATTCAATGAAACTTCATACAACTTTTCAATTGTAATACTTACTGTTCGTTAACCAACTTTAGAATTTCATTATTTTCGCCGTTTGGTATTAGAAACTCAAAAAAATTGCCGCTCACGAATGTGTTAAATGTAAATGGATAAAAATTAACTTGAATTAATCTGACGCAAGTAGTACGTTACACATATCTTTAAAATGCAAATGAGTTACAAAAAGACACGAACAAAAAGAAAACCAGCATTATACAATGCTTTGAAAAATCCTCTTATTTCAGTTACCATATTATTATCTCATTACAAGAAACTATCACAGATTACCCGTTTAACATCCACCCATGCCATCAACCTTCTCCAACGATTATCTTAATGTACTTGATACATAATTATTGATACCTTCGCGATACAAAGCGTAACAGAAATATATATATCAAAGCTGCAGTCAATAATTATCTATTCCAGTGTAACGTCTGCATCGAGACGCATGTCGAGGATAATTAAAAATGCCCCCGAACGGTGTTAATGACCAGGCGGACAGCCCGTCCATCAAGACAACGTCTTTGGATGATTATTCAAACGAATCCTTTCACGATGTAATCTTCAAAAGCGTGTAAAATCGTCGGTATTATTTATTCTCTCAACTCTCCGAAAACGATCGATTTTTCGAAATACATCGCGTTAATAATCGACAGTGAAGATCGCACAGGCAGCGAGACGTGGCGTGTATGAGAGCCAAATAAGCCGAAAGCACGCCATTAGCGTATGTAAATATCTCGTTCGGACAGGAATCAATTACCTTCGTCGTCCTCCTGCGATCCTTGCGCCGTTCCATGCATAGCAATGAGCACGAAGAATGAAAGAAGACAGAGAGAGGAGCTCCTCTGAGTGCGGTGAAGCCACTTAAGATGTAATTGCGCGTAAAAGGTCCGACGACTTTACAGGCTTCAGGAAAGGTGCAAACCTCTGAATTTTAATTCGGCAGAGTTTTACGTTGGACTTGAAAATGTCCCGTGTTCTTTAGGAAGTTGGAGATTTTATTGGAAAATCTGAATGATGAATAGTTTGTATGTCTATTGTATTTTCAGCATCGAGGGAAATCATTTGACTATGTGCTGTTATATGATTTTATATCATTCACTATTGTAATGTAAAGTTAATACTGAAATTACTAAAGCCCTCAAAATAATTGATTCTCAGTTTTTTAAAATTCCGCGAATTGGTAGGGGAGAATTTAAAATAAATATTTCACTTTTATGTTATGAAATTTAAATTAATTAATTGATCATCTTTTTCATTTTGTGATTTGTCTTTCATAAAAGTACTTATTTGGCATATTTAACCCTTTTAGTGCCGACCGAAAAAATTGATTGAATTAATAACAAATGTAGTTGCGAATAAAAAGAATTTTCATTTGGCAATAGTGTCATAGAGAATACGCAATATGGAGCATAAATTGTGTATTTACAATTATATGTCATAAAATTACTGATATCGTATTGAAAACTGAATATTAACCCTTCGATGTCCAGTGTTAGCAATTTTGCTAACGACGATATATCGTCGTCCGGCACTAAAAGGGTTAGATATAATTTATATAACACGAATAGTTGTATTGTCAAAGAAGAACACATTATTAGGTTTGATAAAATTAATAGTGGAATATCCCTAAGTGTTAATCACCGATTTTGATGAAACTCACGTGTAATGTACTTTCCCTAAAAATATTTGACACTTATTTTTTCTTATGGACAATGATTCATGTTAACAGAGTGAAAAGACCCCCTAAGTTAGGGCTACGAAGTATATTTCGGCGAATATCTCGCAAACCATGAGAGGTAGAGCATTTGCGTAAATTGGTAAAATTTGTGCACTTTAACACTGGATCTACCAAGGGGGTCAAAACGACTTGCCACGAATTTTCTAAAAAGGTTGCTGCAATTTTTAGAACTCTTTCCGAACGTGAGAGATTAAATCAATTCAATTTATTCCGCATTCCATTCTCTTTCTTTTGAAGTATTTATCTAGAATCTTTGAATATACTGAATTAATAGTCGACAGTTCTAGTGTTCATAATAAATTGAATGATAAGAATTTGTTAACAGTAACCGTACCACGTACGATCAAGTAACAGTAACACGACTACCTACTAGTTTTGTTGCAATAACAAAGATAATTTGCACTTATCTATAGCGCTATTATTTCTTCCACTCTGAACCTGCCCCTTTTATTACACCATTCTGTCACGATGTAAAATAATTTGAAATACTGCATTTCTAAGAACAATGTAGAAAGCACTGTTAATAATATCCAGAAAGTGACGAATTGTGGACGCAGAATTTAAACATTTCCAAGTAAACTTCAAGTTGAAGTGAAAGTTATCGCAGATATTTGGACTATGGAATAGCAGAGAGATCTCGATTAACCCGAGGGAGGTTTTTACGATTCCATCCGACAATCGAATTCGAACGGTAGCGTAAAATGATACTTATTGGACCAGGTGCGAATTATGTTCTGCAATTGGCTTCGAGCCGGAGTTCTCTCCTCGGAATTTGCGACGCCTTTACGATCCGTTAAGCAGCCACGGAGTTATTTATTCCTTGCTCGGCGTGTTTCAGCTACCACGAAGAAAGCCGGCGGAAATGTTCTACGAGCTGGAGAGGAAACTGCCGCTCTAAGTTTTGCCACGATCTTCCAGGAACGGTTCGTAAAGTTTCATCTTTTTCGATTTTGCAGTCGCGAAATCCGTTGGGATAAAATGCGAAACTTTCCGCTGGTTAGACTCTGCAGTTTTATTGTACAAGTTGGATGGATCGTTGAAAAAAGAAAAAAATAGTATTGAAAATTGTACTTTTTTTTAATTGTATTCTATCGTTTTCGTGGTAAGATGTTCTCAGTTTCTGAATTCACGAAGGACATCACCTGCTTTTGAGGATCAACAGGAATGTTTTATAATTCAATGAAACGATCTGAATTTCAGATATCTTATTTGCAAACCTGATTTGTTATTTTATGTGTAAAAGAAACACATTCGACGCAGTTTCTATGCGAAAACAGTGCAACTTTTATTGCTCTCTGCAGACTTAAATTCAGAAAATACAGGGCAATGGATAGGTGAATTGTAACTGTGAGCTTTGCGACGGAGTTACTCGGACTTTTAGAATAAAATCATTGCCTTAATGATTCTTCGTTTACCATAAATATGCCAGAACTCGATTCTCGCAGTTACACATAAAATTTGCAATTCTATCGATGACCGTTTAATGAAAAACGGCATAGTTACGGCTTTACGAAACAGCTAACTGCATTCTTGTATCGTTAACTGAGATATCGTGCCACTGATCAGTTATTATCGTTGTGGAATATTCAAATCTTGCTTTTTTACATTCCATTGAGGGACAACATTTTTAGATATTATGGCGGTATTGAGAACATAGCTTTGATCTCCCCTTTTTTCTTTCTTCCCCCTTTTTTTGACATTAATTCCTATGATAATTTTAGTTAGAATCAATAATTTGAGATAAATACCATACCGATACAATGATCAATAATCAGCTACGCCCATTTTGCATTTTATTAGGGGGGTCGGAAAATAACGTCGTTTCTCGAGATATTTTGCTCAAAAACAATTTGATTTTATTGTGCACACTAAATAGAAAAGGGTTGTTGATAACAAGGATGACTACGTCATTCATTGAAAATAAAAACTTGTTACAAATTTATTTCTTTGAATTTAAAGCAAAAAACGACATTACTTTCCGGTCCTCCCAATATATCATATACAAAAGTTCAACGTGACCTTGAACTATCTCCACTAATCAATATCAATATATATAATAAAGCAAAGTGTACGTTATGTGCGTGCCACTAAAACTCAAAAATGAGTCCCGGTACGATCAAGGGAGTCATATAAAGAGCTCGATTTTGAAGATATAAGGGCTGGAATTTTCGCTGTCTAGAAATTTCTAGAACTGTCCGAAACATTCGAAAGTATTTGAGAGCATTCCACAACATTACAGAATATTGTGGAATGTTCGGGAACATCCTAGATCATTGTGAAACATTATATTACATTCCACTTAATATTATATAAATATACTTCTTATATTTTAAAGTTTATCCTTTTATCCTAACAACCGCACAACCTCATTACCACTCCCTGAGCGAAGCCGGGTACCTCAGCTAGTACAATCATAAGTTGTGCTCATAAAAAAGCCATAACCCTCCAAAGATCACCTTTATATCACCCCTATCAAACATTTCCACCGTGATCCTACATCAATGTTCGTAAACCCATCGAAAACTCATACCTCTTTCACCGTACAATCTCAAGATTCAAACCCAAGGCCGTAAAAACACCGTCGAAATTTCCAACAACTCCCATACGATTAGAATCGCAAGGCAGAATGCACGAATGCGAAGCAACAAGCAAAAAAAGGTACTCCTCAGCATGGAACGGTGGCCGAAACATCAAAAGGGAGCGATTCGAGAGATGTTGCGCGGATCCTACATTCGATTCGAATCGAAAGGATCTCGAATCTCTCCCTACGTTCAGAGAAGATCCGTTCGTCTGGTCGATGTCAATCTCGACGTTATTCTCTCTCTTCGTTCCTCTCGATCCACCTGTGAGCAAAGATTCGCTAATCCAAAGCCACGGATCCTGAAAACGAGCACGAAATACGATCGCAGGATCGCACGGTCATACGTTGCGTCCGTGGAACAGGAGAAAGAGTTCGTACACGAAGATAAACATCGGATCAGCCGATGTCAAGGAACAGAAAGGACCAAACTACGGTGGATCTTGGTACGTCCGTCAATCACGCGGTGGATTCGACGACAAACATGCCACGCAAGAAGCTGTCTTTCTCTCCCTTTTCTCTCGAATACGCCGGCGGATTCGACGACGACCAGGACGACGAAGACGAGCACGAGGACAAGCAAACAGACGATTACGAGGGAAACAGTCGGAATACATTCCCGTGAAACGGCGGCTTGGTTGCTTGTTCTCTGGATCCCCTCCTATTCGACGATCCAAGCGCGTGCCTCGTCTCTCCAATGAGTCAGCTCGGTTATTTTGACGAGGAGCCGCGCACGACTTTTCGCACATCGACCGAAATAATGTTTACGAGGCGGAAATCAAGGATTTATGGGACCTCGATGGTACGAGGGTTCAGGGAAAAATTGTGAGGTACGAAAATGTCATGGGGAAGTTTTAGTTTGTGGTGGATCATCGTGGAATTAAAAAATTTGAGGTTGAGAATTGTGGGTTTAACTCTTTGAGGGACGGTGGGGTGAAAAGTGTCCTACCTCTTTGTTGAGCGAAGATGCATGGTGGGACATTTTTGTCCCATCTCGAAAATTTATATTATTATATAACTTTGTGGATAAATATGAACCAGCTTTAATTAATTAAAATTTTTAAAAAATGGCTGTGCCAGTTTGGCTCTTTTATGGCTATTTTTGAATTCTCGTGCCTGAAAGAGTTAAGAGGTTGAAGGTCACGAGGGTCACCGGTAACTGGCGCTGCTGAAGTCAATAGAATTTTATATGATAATAGTATCAATTTAAGAATTTTTTAATACATTCGAAATTTAAATATTGACGTTGAAAAACCGCAGTCTTGTTAAGTATGTATGTATTTGTGTCTTTAAGGTTTCTGCTTTGTAATGATATGTTTTTTACACGGTGAAGGCTACCAGTATTTTGCTAGTTTTACCATTTTTACTGAAGTAAAGATTTTTCTATTAAATTCACATCTTTATAAAGGTGAAAATTTAAAGATTCAGATAGATACATAGGATACAGATAGATAGATAGACAGACAGACCTTCATCTTTATATCGCCAATATTCAAATATTCAGTGTTTCTGAAAATTCGTAAATATTACAATTCAATAGTTTCATGAAATTTCATTGAATTCAATAGCGCCGGTCACCGGTGACCTCGATGACAACTTTTAATAGAATTTCATGCTAGATAAAATTATTTAACACTAGAACTATCAACCTTACATCTGTTATATTTAAATATATTAAAAAAAGTACTTTGAAACAAGGAGAATTAAGAGGTGGGAAAGATAATCGATTTGATAATTTATATTTTATAGGATGGATGTGGAAAATCTATCCTATGATTGTCCAATAAAATTGAAGAATTTTTGGAAAAAACTGACAACCAGTCATTTTGACTTGCTTGGTACTTCTACCGTTAAATTTATATTACTGCGTAGAAATTTCGTTAACTTATTGAACAATCTCTTTGTTAAATAAATACGATAGAAATTGTCAATATGGAATATTTTTGAAACGAAGGAAAATTTCAGTTTCGTATGGATGATGAGATATAAAATTTTAGAGGTAGATATGCATCAGGCAGAGGACGAAATTTGATTTGAACTAGAAATCTCTACGATCCACTCGGCATCCGACTTGGTCGTCTCCATAAGTCATTCGGTAACAAAAAGCTGATGAAAATGTGGTTTCGCAAACGGACATATTTGGTGCGTCCCCTGGCGAACGTCGGCATCCCACGGTTTGTCCACTCGAAAAAACCGAATCTAGATGCGATCCTGAGAGCCGCTCCACCGCGGTACCATCGTTCTTTAAAAGAACGCGCCACTCTCTCTTTGTGCCCCTAAGAATTCCATTTCGCATGACGTGCGATCATAAATTATGAAAAAAAAAACCAACTTCTTCGAACGATTCCTTCTTACTCTGCTCGTTCCTTGCGCGTGTCCATGTCCGTCCTTTAATAAAACCGCTTCTACGAAAGTCCCTTTCGACGGAAGAGGCACGAACTCTCAGAAGAAAGATAATTACCTTTGCTGCCTTCTGTGCACCAATGTTGGATCATTTCCTTGCTCCTTCCCCCACCTCGATCGACGAATATCGAACTGTAAAGCTCGAAAAACTTTGTAACATCTGTCAATCGTTAACCGCGTATGGACTTGGATCAAACAGTGTCATCTTATTAATATCTCTCCTTTTTTCCCTTTGATTCCTTTGATCTTTGCAGCCTACTGAAGTGTACCTTCAAAGAGCCCTTCGATGCCGTCCCCTATTGGCGTTTCATCGTGGATGTTTCGCCGATATGCCAACCTGGGGCAAAAAGTGGAAAGAATGCGAGCTCTCGAAGCCCGATCGGGAAAAGGGGTGGGACGCGTCACCCTTCCGAAACTGGTCAGAGGACAAGCGGGGCCACTGTATCAAATATTGACTCGATTGGCTAGCAGCTGCCGCTTCTTCGCGATGGATTCGACGGCCTGACCATGTTACGTTTGACAGTTCATTTCGGTGCTGGCAGCTTCTTTCGCTGACTTGACTCGAGTTTCTGCGGCTTGCGGAGAGAATGAGAGATGTATGTTGGAAACGGTTGAAAATACTTGAGAAATTAATTCTAAAGGAGTTGAAAAAAAAAGTGTTTTAACATATTCGTTGTTAGATTTGAACCCTCGGCCTGTAGTTTCTTCCGCGTGAAAATTTGGTGTAAAAATGATAATGTTTTATTTCACTAACTAAGTGTAGTTACCGTGTCACGAGTCTTAAAAATTATTGTAGGGCAAGGGGTTAAAATGTGTTAGGGGCTAACTTATCTTTCGTAGATTTTTTATCAATTCTTGATAGGAATATATTTTGTCCATGTTTAGTGTAGTTCAAAGTTTAAATATTAGAACTAAGTTGAAGGTGGGAAGCCTGGTGACAACCATGACCTTGCGACCTTGCTCCATAAATGGGTGTTTGCTAGATGTCTCTCTTGTTCGAGTTTATTATCTAGCTACAATTCGTGTTCTGACAGGAGATAAGCGAGGGAAAATCTTAAAATGCCTATGCAGCCATTTTTCATATAACTTTAGATACGGTCCCAGAGGGCCCCCAGGATACAAGGTCCCCCTGGGACCGCAATGTCGTAGAAAAATGAATAAACTATTCGGTGTTGCGCGTTTCAACACCTGTTTATTTTTTAACTTGGATAACACTCTGGAATACAACATCCCCTCTGCCAATTGGCAGGATCCTGAGGGGATGAACATAGCTCGGATACCCCGGGAGCGCTACGTCCCGTCCTGCCAAGAATTGGCAGGTCCTGGGGGAACTGAATGGCTTAGGTATGCCAATTCCCGTATCAGTTTAACATTCTAGTACCTGTTTCCCGGGAGATTTAGACATTAGAAACAGCATAGAGCAAAACGTGCTTCTAATTGGAGCCAGAGGAATTGACAAATATCATAAAGTAGCTGGGATCGATTGAAGTCACAGAGAAGGTCTGTTTGATGGTGTGATTGAATTTCAATAAATTTTGTTCGAAAGAGTATTTCAAGGACAATTATAGTATTTCTTGCAATAAAAAGATTGTGTTTGAATTAAAATCGAGTATTGTGTAATAGTAGATTTAATTTTTTTTTGTCGATGTAGTAGAATTATAATTATATTAGTCGATGAAGAGTATAATACTTCGTGGGAATATTTAAAATGATAGAAATCGATGGTGAGAATTTATCCGTTGCCCTATATCTTTTCCACGTCATGAAGATGACTTCACCGAAGGGCTCTCCACAAAGGGTCGAATTCAACCCCCAAACTGCACGCGCTCTCCGGCAGATGTGTCCCCGCACAAGGGTCGTCATTGATAAATCTTTATCAAAGAAATCCACCTCCACGATCAATAACTTCATCTCCATTCTCTTCAAAAACTACAAAATTCTCCCCAAAACGATAAAACAGCTTCCTACCCGTGACATTATCATCAGAAATTCTAACGAATCAATTCATATTCACGACGATTCCACGTCTATAATTCACGACACCATGGAGACGTATAAATCACAAGCCTCAGCAGCTTCCTCGGCGCAAACAACGAGGCTGTTATATTCCCTTAGCGATTAATATCCCGGAACCCACACGACGCGCCTTATAGATCATTCGCGGACAATATTCTCTCGGTCTCCGGAGGCAAGAAACAGGAGGAACGCAAGGAAGTCTAATTAGAAGTCCGTAGGACGGTCGTTCTTAGCGCCTACCCCCTGTCCTTTCGATCTTTCGTCTCGTTTCTCTCGGAACGTTAACTCCAAGTGGGCCGAGACCTAGGCCGCGTAGGTTTAAAGGATACTTCTCATCGTGTCCGTCCTTTCCTTCTTCGTCTCGCTTGCGATAAAACGCACGTAATCGTACCTTAATAAGAGGCCACGAGGCGTACGTCTATGACGACAGACGATTTTACGGTGGGTGAAATCACGTGGGCCAAGGCAGCCGCTTTTTTCGAATCCGACCTTTGGCGCCCCTACGATCAAACGACCGATTTGAACAGGTGTCGGCGGACGATGAGAGAGTTACGACATCGACAGGATGCTCAAAGACGCTCGAGTAATCCTCGAGATTCCCGCAGCGGATTGTCACGACTCGTCAGCTACGCTGGTGATGTTTGTACACGTTTCAGACACCGAGAGCGATTCAATGTTTGCTCCGTGCAAATGCGACTTTGTCCTGGACGCGTCGTGGGGTCTTGTCGTTTTGCTCGTGAATTTACAACGGGCTGATATCGTGGTTTGGTTTGAGAAAATAGGTCGTTTGGTTTAGTTCCATTGTGAAAATTTTAAAATCTCTTGAACAAACACAACTTGTAATTTTATATACTTTAACAGATTCATGATAAATGGCTACTGATGTCATAAAATAAGTGAATTATACATTTTAACACTATTATATACGGATCATGCAATAGAAAATAGGTCGTTGGGTAAGTTCCATGGAGAAAGTTTCAAAATTCGTTAAACAAACACAATTTATAATTTTATATACTTTAACAGATTCACGATAAATGGCTACTTATGTCATAAAATAACTGAGTTACACACTTTAACACTGTTATATAAGGATCACAAAATGGGAAATAGGTCGTTGGGTAAGTTCCATCGTGGAAATTTCAAAATCTCTTAAACAAACACATCTAATAACTTTATATACTTTAATAGATTCACTTCAAATACCTACTTATGTCATAAAATAACTGAATTACACACTTTAACACTATTATATACGGATCACACAATTCCTATAGAGTTAATCCACTACTCCAAAAGTATACTTAACACTAGATAAACTGCCGCGAAATCTAGTAGGTTTAAATATATTAAATGGGTACCTTGCAGAAAGATGGATCATGTGGAAAAAAATATGATCACTTAAATGATTAGTTTATTATAAAAAAATACTTGAAATATTTACAGTACTACTTATCTATCAAGTTGAAAAGAATTTTTTAAAAAAGTAGGACAGTCAATTTGACGGCTGCCGTAAATCTAGTGTTAAATGTGCTACCCCTAAAATAAAAAATCTAAGCTATATCAACGCTTCAAATACGAACTTTACAACTCTCGCCATCGCTAAATCTAAATTGCTAAGATCTCCGTTACGACCAAAAAACAAATACTCTGTATAATGTCTAAATGATCGTAATGTTACTTTGATGAATAATAACGAACGTGTTTTTGCACGATTAAAGTGAAATATTGAAACTTAGAAAGATAAATCCATATTTCTTACTAAGAGAATCTTAGAAATACTCTGAATAGAGTACAGTATTTCAGCAAAGTCCTTCCAAGAAAACTAAGCCGCCTTGGTCGAGTGCAATGCGAATTGGCGAACGATGAATGCGCAAGAATCTCACCAGCCTACGCTCCAACTCCATCAGACTTCGCACAATTCCAACCGTCTGCCAGATAAATGTTATTCTCGTTGTTACACCGTCTCCAACAGCGATTCCACGACTTTTCACCAACACCAACATTTCGACTAAAAATACGTCTGCCTTTTCGTCGTAGAACAATCATCCTTTCCCCGATGTCTCAATCAGTACTCTCTCTTTTCGTTACGACGTCGTCAAAATCGAGCAAATGTATGACAGAAGATAAAAAAAGTATTTCCTCTCATCCAGAATCCTGTTGTCCTCGTCAGCTTTTGAAGACGCCCGGGTTAACCTCCGTTTTTATTGCCCCTGTATTAGTAATTTTATTACCGGTACCTCTTTGCTTCGCGCTGCAAACTTTCCTGGCAAGGTACGAGCGTGCGATTAATTTCCGAGTATCGCTTTCGCCAAGTACGATCCTCAATGCCGGGTAGGCTGGAGGAGCCCACACGACGGTTTTGTGCCGCGTATCGCCAAATACGACGGCTTAAAGGCGGCCGAACCCACACTTCACGAGCCCACACGTCGTCGTTGCGCTCTGCCTCGGCTTGCATTGTTAGTGAGAGACCGGCCACGGGCCACCGGCAACGATCTAGTAACCGAAGTGGGATATACAGACGGCAGAATTGAAAAAATCGAACGACAGAGTCGAGGAAATATGGGAGATGATACAGAATATTTGCTCTTTGCTTGGACCAAAGTTATTGGCAATTTCGATATAGCAATGGAGAGAGTTGTAAAGTTCGTATTTGGAGCGTTGATGTAACGTGGAATTTTTTGATTGTAGGGGTACTGTGTATAAATAATTTTATAGAATATGGAGCAGTGAATTTGTTTGATAGGAATTGTGTGATTTGTGTAGTGTTAATTCAGTTATTTTATAACTTCAGGAAGATGTTTGAAGTGAATCTGTTAAAGTATATAAAATTGTTAAATGTGGTTGTTTAAGGGATTTTGAATTTTTTTGCGATTTGTTTCTGGAGTAGGGGTAGGTTTGTTGTGACTGTAGAAGTAGCCGAAAGTAATTATAATTGATGATATATACTTGAACTTATTCATTTAGATTATTTATGAAATACTTATTGCATGAAGGGAAGAGAGTTGTAAAGTTCATATTTGGAGCGTTGATGTAACGTGGAATTTTTTTATTATAGGGGTAGAATGTATAATTTTGGAACAGTGAATTAGTTTGATAGGAATTGTGTGATTTGCATAGTGTTAAAATGCGTAATTCAGTTACTATGAGTATATAAAATTGTTAGTTATGGTTGTTTAGAGAATTTTGAAATTTTTGCGATTTGTTTCTGGAACAGGTATAGGTATGATGTGGCTGTAGAAACAGTCAAAACTAATGTTGGTTAATGATATACATGTTAACTAATTCCCTTAGATAATTTATGAAATATTTATTTCATGAAGTAACGAATTTCAGATAATTTTTAATATTACACTATCTTTATCCATTCTGGTACTATTATATTCGCCTTATGTCCATAACAATCCACGGTCTGCTTGTCACGTATTGTTATTCATACTTTACATCTTTTGAATTTTTTAATTTTAATTTCACCTATGGCCTACAAATTTGCCTAGGTTCCAAATCACCAAGGGTATAATTTAGAAATTCTTAACATACCATAATAATTCTCGGTCTATTTGTCACCTATTATAATTCATACTTTACATCTTTTGTATTTTTCAATTTTCACTTTACCTATGACCCACAAATTTATCTCGATTCGAAATCACCAAGGTTATAATTTACAAATTTTTAATGTACCATAATAATCCACGGTGTATTTGTCACCTATTATAATTCATACTTTACATCTTTTGTATTTTTCAATTTTAATTTCACATTTGGCCTACAAATTTGCCTAGGTTCCAAATCACCAAGGGTATAATTTACAAATTTTTAATGTACCATCTTTGCTGCCTAAAGATAAGTCAATCCTTTCTCCTCAGATTGGAGCTACTACGACCTGGATAAATGTGGATACGAAGTTCTCTATCCTTTCCTTTTTCTCCCTCATTTTTTCCACCGTCCTCTCTATTTTTGCACACGGTAAGAGCAGACCACATGCAAATACCGTCGGCAAGCGTTGCTCGCACGGAGGTGTTAACGATCGACAATTCGTCCGGCGTGACCATTTTAGTCACGCGCCGGTCGTAATTTGTCCAAGGCGTTATTACTAAGGCTTCCTTCGCCGTACTTCATCGTGAATAGCTAGAGGAGCTTCTAGCGAATGCTAAGACGACGGGAATAAGCAAATGATAGTGTACGAACACGTTCTTTCTAGGGAGAAAGGAAGAGACGGAGACAAAACGAGGAGAACCTATGTGGATTCTAGGTGACGTTCCTTTCTAAATTACGATGGAATTATTCTTCCAGACGTTCGTTAGCCGGTGAAAATTATTTTCTGGGGACAAATTGAATTTAGAACTTATGTATTTTTACATATAATTGGGAATAGAATAAATTCTACTGTCTCTCTGCTTGCGTTGGTAATTGTGACAGATGTCTAAGTCATTTGTTCTTTGTTGAGAGACATTTGGCAAAGTGTTTCACTTAAATTATTTTTACAGTTGTTGGAGTATATTTCAAAATTATTAAAATGTTTGCAAGAAAATATATTCTTTGCAGCTTGCTTTGTAACTTACGACAGGAACTGTCAAAATTAACTGTTGGACGCCTCACGCTTTTATTATTTAATACGAGTTATAATTCAAAGAGAATTTAGCAATATAAAATATCGTAGAATTTTCAGCAGTATCAATGTTTCAGAAATTTACAACTTAATTTCTATAAATAAGTTCTTAAATATATAATTTCTTAAATAAATAATTTCTTAAATAAGTTCTTATTTCATGTTCTTTGTTAAATATATCCGGTGCAAAGACAACATTAAATATCGCTGCAGTAGCAAGATTAACGTATTAATAACATAACGTATTAATTGAAAAATACCGGTAATAAAATCTTGACGACAGGAAATCGGTAGGACGTCGTATTATAAATTTATTACATCTCAACAGTCTCGAATTAATGCTCGTTAAATTGGTAGCCCGAAAACTCTTGTAACCCTTGTCGCGAAGCATCCGAGCAACGAAATAAAAATTCACCCCGCGATAAATCGTCACGACTATGTCGGAGATATTCGATTGCATCTGCACGCTGATCCAGAGTTAAATTTTCGATCATTAAGCTTCGTTCCGTCGAACAACGTCCCCGCACGACATCCGCGGACTAAATTTATCGAGCAGGGTAATGGCACGTCGATGTCGACGAGAGCAGCGCTTCGTGTTCTCGTCGCCGTGTGCCACGCGAAAAAGGACCAAAGGGAGACCGGAAAGGTGTAAAACGCACGACGAGGAAGAAAACGATACAACGAGAAAAATAACTGCTATAAAAAGTGCAATCGACGATGAAAGAAAGAGAAAGAGTTTACAAGTGAAAAAAATAGAGGAAGAAAGGAGATAAGAGGAGAAGAGGAAGGAAAGAAGAAATTAGAAAGAAACTGTCAATTGCCGAGAGCAAAGGGATGCAGAAAGGTTAAAGGAAAAGTTGAATAAAGATTAAAAGGACACTGGAAAGATGTGAAATAAGCGACAGAAAAATAGAATACTTGAAAAGGACAGTTGATGTTGACAGACAAAAGAAGGGTTTATAAAATGAAAAGAGAGTAGTAGATAGAAGAGAGGAAGAGAGGTGAAAGTATAGATGAAATTAGAAGGAAATTGTCAAACACTGACAATGAGAGCAAAGGTTTGCAGAAAGGTAAAAGGAACAAGTAAAAGATGAATAAAGATTAAAAGGACACTGGAAAGGTGTAAAATAAGCGACGAAAAAAAGTTAACTTACCTGAAAAGTACAATCGATTATGAGGGACAAAACAAGAGTTTATAAATAAAAAAAGAGTAGAAGATAGAGGAGAGGAAAGAGAGATGAAGGTAAAGAAGAAATTAGAAACAAAGTGCCAAACACATGGCGCAAAGGTAAATGAGGAATGAAAGACCGAGCCAAGCGTTTAAAAAGGATCAAAAGGATACCCGAAATGAAAAAATTGAAAAGGAAACGATGCAAGGAGCAAAATAACAGTTACAAGAATTGCTGTCAACGAGAGAAAAATGATAGTTTTATAAATAAAATCGAACACAAAAAAATGGAGAGGGAGAGAGAACGAGGACAAAGAAAAGAAGAAATTAGAAGAAAGCTATCAAACACCAGGAACAAAGGAGAGACGAAAGACAAAAGGAGAATGCAAGAGGCTGAAGAAAAATAGAAAGAAGGAGAATAAACGAGAGGAGCAACGAGATACGAGATAGAAACCGAAGCAGAAAACCAGAGACTCCCACACGTCACGTCGCCATAAGACGCGTCACGACGGCGACGGCGGCAGCGTCGGTGGTGGTGGACGCACACGACGTCCTGGTATCTGGGTAACGACCTGGACCTGACGGTCCACACGCACACCAGGACGATCCCACGCGGATGGTGCACCGACGCACTACGTCCCACGTTCGTTCCGGACGAGCCACCCCCTGGTCTTGCTCGCTTCTTGCTTCCAACTCGTTTCCGAGCCTTCCGCGAGAAAGTTCGATAACCATCTCGATGGATCGCTCTTCGACTTGTCTGACTACAACTACAAATTTTGGGGTCGTCTGTAGAACAGTAGGAATGTCCTAGCAAAATTGTAATGTTTAAACGCTAAGACAATGTGACTTAATTGCAATGATGTATCGATGGTGGAAGTTGTTGCAAATGTATTTGTGATTAGGCTGTGTCATAATAATTAGGTAGGGGATGAAGATTTGGACTTATATTTAGTAGGACTGAGTTCAAATCCTCATGGTCACCTTTGAAATTTTTTTCTATGATTTAGGTGTATAATATTGTTACGAAGAAGCGAAGCTGTCTCCTGCAATATAATCGATTAGAGACTATACTCATCGATGCATCGATAGTCGGGGGTTGAAGATCGTATCAAGGACAACGGATTAAACAAGATAGTCGAACATAGGAGTCGAGTAGTGACAGCGGCGCGACGAAGTAGCCGGAATCCCCAGTTTAACTGTATTTTGTGATATCGAATCTTCATAAATAAATAATGTCGTGTGGCGATTCTTCCCGGCGCAACAATATTATTGAGAAAATTCGAAGTTCACCTAAGAGAATAGGTGGTAAGCGTAAAGAGTAGAGCATTTGAACTCCAAAAAGATACAAAACGAAAAGTTAGCTGTATACATGGCAATCTCTATATTGAGATCATTGTCATTAAGGATAGCCATTAGAGGCTAAAAATTTTAATAATTAAGTATCTTCTTCACCCTATAAGTGATTTCATTATCATAATGACGACGAATTAAAACTGTTGAAATATACAGTAACTTCGTGTACGACATCCTACGATAGGTGATAATAGTCATCATTAAAAAGTAGTATCATTAAAATTAAAAGATTCAACATCAAACTAGAAATAAAAAATACAAAACTTTAAACACAGCAATCATCTGGATTAAGGATGACCGTCAGAGTTCCAATATTTAATAATTAGGTGTTCTCTCCACCCCACAAAGATTTCATTACCACAATAGGTACAAATTAAAACTGTTGAAATCTATAGTATTTTCGTGTACAGTATGCTATGACAGGTGATAGCAGTAGTCATTAAAAGGTTCAACAATTAACGATAAATAAAAGATACAAAACTCTAAACATAGCAATCATCTGGATGTTGAAATTAAGGATGACCGTCAGAAGTTCAATATTTTAATAATTAGGTGTTCTCTCCACCCCACAAAGATTTCATTACCACAAAGACTACGAATTAAAACTGTTGAAGTATACAGTAACTTTTTGTACAACACCTTACGACAGGTGATAGCAGTCATCCTTAAAAGATTCAACATCAAAGAATAAATAAAAGTATCGTCGTTTTAAGTCGTCAAAGTGATCGACGTCCTTATTCTGCAAACACCTGTACACGGATAGACACGGAAATATTTTGACATATTTGTACTGCATTGCAATTAAATATAATTGGCCCGTGTCAATTAGAAATCTCGCGAATCAGCGAGACTAATGAATATTCATGGAGATTTAGCGAAAGACGGAAGACAGACGAAGAGTCGCAGTGTAAAGACCAAAAGAAGCCAAGTGTCTCGTGGACCGCCAATTAAGCGGTACATCTATATTAAACTGCTCCACTTATTTTCTCTGTACCTGTCTATCTGTCCGCATTCAAAACCAAAGTGTACGGTTGCGCAGTCCAAGCACGCAGAAAGGAGCTCGTCTGAAATAACTCGACCCAGACTGGGCGTCGTCGACTGTCCAGAACGAAATGAGCTACGGGTATTCTTCTTTTTATTCGGCAAAATTCCCGTCGTACGACCAGAATTGTCTATTGTGTTCTACGCTGAGAAAGATTCGCGAGATTCGCCAGCGCGAGGATTTAAACCCATTCGAAATCTACATTGAAGTCTACTCGCCTTTTAATAACTTCTTATTGTGTATAGTTGAGTTGCTTGATGATTCTTAATGTTTGAATGTAGTCATGGTTTATTCTGGATATCTAACGTGAATAAATATTTTGCAAATGGATTTTGTATGATTCATTTTGTGCGCTATGGGGGAAATTTAATTGAATGAATATTAGGGGAATTGTAGTGTTATCAAATTATTTAATTTAATTGCGAGAAAATTGGATAGTAATGATTTTCAATGTTGAATATGAAAGAAATCAATAGTTTTAGTGATTTGTGTAGTTTCTATGTGAAAAATTCTAATTTGGTTATTTTGAAGGCCGTAGAAAATTAAATGAGCTGCGGCTTTGTAAATGAGAGAATTTTATTATGAAACTATTTAATTTCTCGAGAGAAAATTGGAAAGTAGTCATCTTGAACATGGTAGAAAATCAAAGGAATTAATAGTTTTACTGATTTGCTAGTTTTCTACGCGAAAAATTCCATTTTCGTTATTTTGAAAGCCGTAGAAAATTAAATTAGCTGCAGCTTTATGAATTGGAGAAATTGAAATAAAAAATTACAAATTATTTATTTTCACTGTCCTTATTGATTTACTACTTAAAAACTATTTTCAGGAAACTACTTCTCTATGCAAAGCTCGTTGAATCACTTAGACTTTTAAAAAATGTAAAAGACTTTGCAGAAAATCATTTGCACACCGGCAACTCGAAACTCCAAGAATAAATTGTTGTGTCCTAGCAATGTAATGTATGATTCATGAACTAAAACTACTTATTTGCATATGTATACAATATTTCAGCGATAAGACATACTTATAGGAACACCGATAGATATAAATGTCGAAGTTTTAATATCGAGGATGAAAGCTTCAAAGTCGAGTACGTAAAAGTGAATGGTACAACGGTACTAACAGATTTGACAAACAGTTTTTACAACGACCTCGAAATACATCCGTAACTATCTTGCAATCGCGACATATTTGCACAAAAATTTCACGTGTAGCGTATGATAAACAGCAGCGGAACTTTTCTCTTCGGTGTTTATCGTGGTAGGTGTTCTGCCATTGAGATTCAACGTTTTACAATCATCCAATGTAGATAGTATCGCAAACGCTATTCAGCTGTTCTTAGATATTAATTCGAGATTACGGTAAATCAGAGTTCGATCAAAAGAGCGGTATCTATTTTGGTACCGAGACATTGCCAGAAATTTCCATGAAATTCGTATCACAGTCTACTATCGCTAGAATAGATTTGTCATAAACATGGTTTAAAAAGTTCTATTATTGTTAAAGATATTGAAAAATAAATATTTTCATTTTAAACAGTTCTATCGTTAGATATGATTAAAATCTAAAAGAATTATATTAGAGGTCTGTGAGATTTCATATTCTTTTTTAGATGACAAGGAAAGGATGTTGACTTTATCAATACTTTCCTCAGTAATTCCACTGAAGTCGTACGACTAACAGATCCGAGGTAACGACCCGTATCAAATACGGAGAAATTCGATGGCTCGTCATTTTTCTTGCAACTGATTTTGCACGATCGCGTGATCGGGCAAGGAGAAAACCTTTCCGTTTGCAATTTACAGACTGTACAATTAACCAGTTAACTGTGGCGACTTCTTTCGAAGTTACGTATCTACGTGTGTAACGAAAATCGAAGGATGACGACTGTAGTCGACAATCACAGCTAACTAGTTAAATAAGAAGTGGTAACTAAATTTCCTACATAACGGATATCCTATATAGAAACTATATACTTAGTCGTCGTGACAGAAAATACTGTCATTTCTCCATGACGGATATAGTCGTCATGACACAAAATACGGTCGTTTCTCCATAACGGATATAGGCGTCATGACACGAAATACTGTCATTTCTCCATTACGGATATAGTCATCATGACACTAAATACTATCGTTTCTCCCGGACGGATATGGTCGTCATGACACGAAATACTGTCATTTCTCCCTGACGAATATAGTCGTCATGACAGAAAATACTGTCATTTCTCCATTACAGATATAGTCGTCGTGACACTAAATACTGTCGTTTCTCCAGAACGAATATAGTCTTCATGACACTAAATACTGTCGTTTCTCCACGACGGATATAATCATCAAACACATCTGACTCTTTAACACAACAAAAAATTAAAAAATTCTCTTACATCCTGTTACAAACGATATACTTTCCTAAAACAACCATCTTGACAACCAACCTTTCACATTCTTTTTTACAAACATACAACCTTCCTATAATGGTACAGGCAGTAACCAGGTAAAGACTCGGACTCACCATCAATGGGACCGTATACAAAACCACCATCACATCTAAGTATTTTTTTTACATATATAATTCATTACATTTATTACAAAAGTCTCATTGAAACCCATCTAAAATAAGTCCTAAGTCAAATGACCATAGCAGTACAAAAGACCAAGAAAATATAAAACAATTCCTAACCATTCACAACTCTATCAAAACCAAATCTAAGGCTACATCGAAACAACCAATAAATATACCTTCGCAGTATCTCCTCAAAAACCAACAATCCGTCACTTCTTCACCAACAACGTTGCTCGATCGTGCGATTAGAACGTCGCGCGTGAACAGCGCATTCTCTCGTTGCTCGTAGAGTTACCCCGTCCAAGGTAAACGAGAAGTCCAATTAAGACATCAAGCGCCTTAAATGAAACGAAGATTGCCACGGGAGACCGCACGCAAGTGTCGCATCGAGAGCGTGTACGCGTAGAATCAACGTAAGGAAAGAAAGGCTTAAGAAGAGAGGAGGAGAATGGGCCCGATGCCGGGCTCTGTTGGAAAGGTGGGAGCGAGAAAAAGGAAGAGAGGCCAAACTTGGAGTACACAGCTGCCGCTCAGATTTGCCGGCGGATAATTGCGTGGCTTTTCCACAAATGGCATCCTCGACGAGCACGGCCGCATTGTCTGCCGGGGGAAAAATGCGAGATGCATAATTTCATGCGACACGCGTGAGCGGAATCTCTTATGGACTGCGGTCTTCGGCTGCTTTCGCAACTACTTCGCGGTAGACGCCTCGAAAATTCTTTGGGGGGACTGACTTCTTCTTCTTTGCTACCGATAAATCGCAAGGGGCCCTGATAATTGGGGAAAAAAGTACTATGCTTGAATCGGTTCGAGGGATTCTACGGGATTGTTTCCGACTCTTTTCGGGCATGTGCTTTTGAGGAGGCTTCTTATGGGGCATCGCTACAGTGTGGTTGTTTTTGGGAATTTTTATTTTTTCATTTATATGAATTCGATTAGCTGTGGAAATATAGATGTTAGACTTGTTACGTTTACCTGTGCTAATAAGTAAGTGTATCGGCAGTTTGTTGAGGTGTAAAGTAACTTTTTGTGCAACATCCCTATGACAAGTGATAACAGTCATCATTGAAAGGTTCGACATCAAATTAGAAATAAAAAAAGCTTAGTTCTAAATGTAGCAGTCATCTGAATGATGATTTTCATTAACCCCTTCCCGTACTATAACGAGTGACACTCGTGATGCGGTAAATTGGGTAGGAAATGTTAAAGTTTTGCAAAACCTTTTGAATTGGAAATATTAGTACGATGTGGCACGATAAAATTATTTCTATAATATTAATATTGCGTTAAATTATACGATACGTCAAGAATCACTGATTAATTTTTATTTGAATAATTTAATTCTGAATTATTGCGAAGGCAGTCACAAAATAAATGGTAGGGCAACGGGTTAAGGATGATTAACAGTGGCTCAAAATTTTAATAACTAGCTGTCCTCTCAACTCCACAGGAGATTTCATTATCACAATGACTTTTGTGTATTTAATTTTGCCGTGACTGATCATTTGACCGGTTATTAAATAACGATAATGTAATTTCTAGAAGAAATGCAAGAAATTGAAAATTTTATTAATTTTTGGGAACCAGTCAGTTGATCTTGCATGATACGGTTAGTGTTAAATAAATGCTTTCAAAGTCGAGGATTCAAGCGGCATAGACGATGATCAAGTTAGTAATTTGTGTATTGTAAAATACACTTTGAACATCGATTGTATTATTTCTCTTATAAATTTGTAAAATATAAAAAAGGGCAAACCCGTCGATTTAATTACTTCCGTAGTGCCATTCGCAAGGAAATAATGTTGAGATTTATATCGTTTATCACGCTGATTAAACTAAATATTTTAAATAAGAGATGTGAATACTTGTATGAATTTAATTATAAATATTAATATAAAATATTCCACTGTTTGATATAATATTTCTCCGCCGATAAGGCAAAGTTTTAATACCTTGCTCATAAAATTCGTTTAGTTTTAATTGAAAATATTCAATGAGTCCTTTTTTCACGTCGTCACGTGATTGAAAGGAAACGACATTCATCTCCATTTCGTCTAATATTAATAATTTTCTACTCTGTCATCCGTACAAATTGTATCGCACAGTAGCCACGCAAGCTTCTTCATTTTTTTACCGTTCAAACTGTCGACTTTTTTGAGTAATTTAATCACTTAAAATACAGGATATTTACAAGGTTACAGAACAAACTAAATTGCATCTTTTTGCTCTCCCGAAAGCGAGCTAAATTGAATGGAAACCTTGCACTTTGTAACGTTAATTCGAGGTAATCAATTCGAAGAAGCCGTGATCCATCACCGACAACGGGTGTCCATCTCGCGACGTAACACACGGCAGTCCAAGAATGTCACTCTTTAACGAGTATTTTCGTCCGAAAGAGTAAAATGTACGAGAATAGGCGGCCGGTCTTCAAGGAGGCCTCAGAGAACAAAAGGAACAGTGTAAATGTAACCCCGTGTGCCACGAAGAGTTACAAGCCTTGCGCCGAGTTAATCCCAATTTGAATGTGATTTTGGCGGGAACTGGTCGAGAAGCGAGAGCGCAAAAAACTGGTAGCGTGATTTAAGACGAGCCTGCAAGAGTCATCAAACGAGATGAGGAGGAAACGAAGACAGAAGCTCGGCAATTCGTGTAAACTGAACGTATCCTTTTGGGCGATTTTGGAACGTTCAAAATATAAACAATTATGTGTTACATATATGGTATAGAGAGAGAAGAAAAAACCAGGCGCCGATTTCGTTAAATATTTTCGAAAATTCTTGCAGTACTCGGATGAGCTTCTAGTTTTTTCTATATTAACTTTAGACCAATTTAAAATCAGAGTCTTATTAATTATATCATTTTTCAAGATACGTAGAATCCTCTTTTTCTTTTTACCACAACTGCATTCATAGAATCGATCCATTTTTGTTCAATTTAATTCCTATCCTTAGACCTATTCTACTTACACTCATATTAGTATTGCTAAACTAGACAAAATAGCTTGTTGCATATTTTTCGCAAAATTCTCCAAATTTAACACGTTTACCGGCTATTAAATTCTATTAAATTCAATTGAATTTCACGTGATTTTTAAATTGCAATATTTATGCATTTTCGAACATACTGAATATTTGAATATAGGCGTTAACAAGATAAATATGTGCTTAATATCTATCTCTCAGTATTTAAAAAATTTTTGCTTTATAAGGATGTGATTTTAATAGAAAAACTTTCGCTTCACTAGACATGATGAAATTAGCAACACACCGGTGGCGTTCAACGTGCTAAAGGAGAGCCACAGTGTCGATAAGCCACTTCCGTTTCATAAAACATAAATTACCAAATGTATTATCTGTTCCACCTCTCGATTTCTCTTTCTTCGAAGTACCTACTTAACATATTAAAATACAATCGATTTAACGCCGGTAGTACTAATGCTAACTCCAAAATAATTCCAAATGCGCCTACTTTCCGAAACCACTTTAATCTCAAATATTTATTTGATCATTTAATTCATCTGCTCCAACATAAAATGAATGTATAGAGTACCAAAGAAAACGAAAATAAACCACAAAATCCTAAGACCTAAAGCTCTTTAACAATCTAAATAAACTTCAGCCACCAAGAAACCATTGATTTATTTCCCAATCAATGACTGAGTCACTATCCACCTATTCTTAACCGGCACGTATGATATATTTGCCCAGCCAAGTTACGATTCCGAAAGGGAATAAACTCGTCGCTCTAGACGTCGGACTCCAATCGAAACATCCACGAGAGATTCTCAACGATAGTAGATCGCTTAGATATCGCCGGATACACCTCCCGAGAATGCGTAACGATCGAGTGCACACGCGTAAATAAATGATTTCGTATTAACAATCGGCATTGAATGGGTTCCCCCGGCCGTAAATCAAGCGCATTTGTTAGCTTCGGCACCGACGTTGAAAAATGCACACCGGGCCCAATCGGCGGGCAATATTTCAATATTAGTTTAGCCATTGTGCTTGGGCCAGTCCGCGAAGTGGCCTTCGGAGGGCAGCCGCCGTTGCTTTATAATATAAAAGCACCGTTAGATGGAAGAGTAGGGAATAATATTTGCGCGCGATTCCGGCCAATATTTTCACGCCGCGAATCAAAGTCAACGTTCTTCGGTGACGTAATAAAAATATTTGCCCTCTTCCTGTTTGCGCCTGATAAAAAGAAGAGAAGGGAAAAAAAAAGAAACGTCGGTCTTTCCACCGTGAATCCTCTTTCATTCACACTCGATTAATTCTGTAGGTGTGTTAGAGGATGACGCACGGAAATACAGTCTCGTCGAAACTTGTGCTTCTCTTTCTCATTCCCTCTCTATTTAATTTTCCATCCAATTTCACGAAATTCCACGTCCTTCTTGCGATGTAAAAACATTTCCACGTGCGCCAGATATCGTGAAGGAAACGACGAAGATACTCGACGTCTAATTTCGCGACTGGAACTTCACTGCCGACATTAATCGCGTCTTTTTTACTGGAAAAAACAGACGGTGGTTCTTGTGCAATTCGATGGAAGTCTACGCTCGTGTTTTCTCAAAGAATTACGAATTTCAATGCGACCATACGCGACTTGGTGTTCACTATGTGTTGCATGGCGATTAAAAGGCGCGCCGTCGACGTTTTTAATTGCACGTCGCGATACCACGGCCAAGTAAAATCGCATCTCAAAGAATTGCGTAACAGCCAGCCGGCCAGACGGCATTCGACGGGGATCTCCATTCTGTCGACAAACATCCGACGATAAAGAAAAGCCATGCGTTGAAAGGCACGTCTTTCGAAGTACATCCTGTTGGAGATTCACTTTTATTTTATCCACGAAAAAATGTCATGCTCATCGCTTTTGAGATTCTTGAAAATCGTATAAACCGTTCAACTTCTGAGGCATCGTAGAAACTCGATAAAGCGTATCGTAGATATCAAAATATATCCAAATTCTCCACAATTTTCGGAAAACTTTAAATATTTTTTACGTTATACATACAGGCGTTCCTTGACTTTCGCACATTCTATTTTTGTGCAATTCGCTATTTCGCACGTTTGTAAAGATTGAATTTTTGTAAAATCTTTGCCACTTTTTCAAAAAATGTTTGCATGCAGTCACTGCAAGGAGTACTGTAGCCCGCACTCACTCACACATTGTAACATTGTTTCTAGTATTGCCTACTGGATTTAAGAGAATCTTATTATAGGTTTACAAAGAAACCACATTATTATACAATTTTTAATATTATTCTGTGTCTCTCTACTTTCGAATATTCGACATTCGCACACATTTTCAGGGACCAACTACTTATGTGTGAAAGACGAGGGGCGCCTGTATATTACAGACTTGGTGGCTCCAATTCCGCCTAAAATAGTTGATCCTAACTGAAATGACCACAGTAATTAAATTCAAAAGGTATAACCAATGGAAAATAAAAGAAAGAGATAGTCCACACTCTGAAGAATGGAGTAAAGTCAATGGAATAAGTTTCAATTAACAAAGAAACCACATTATCATACAATTTTTAATGTTTTTCCTGTATCTCCTTACTATTCAACATTCAACATTTACACACATTTTCAAGGACCGATTATGTGCGAAAGTCGAGGAGCGCCTGTATATTACAAACTTGGTGGCTCCAATTCCGCCTAAAATAGTTGATTCTAAGTGAAATGACCATAGTAATTAAATTCAAAAAGGATAAACAATGGAAAATAAAAAAAAGCAGATAGTTCAAGCTCTGAAGGATCGATTAAAGTCAATGGAATACGTTTCGCCTGCATTTTTTATCACCTCTTTTTCATCGCACGCTGAAAGAGTCGAAGAATTGACACGGAGAGAGAAAGAGAGAAAAAGAGAAGGAGAAATCGCGATTCGAGGCAGCCGCGTGTCGTGGAGAGTCGTACAATCGAGCGGGACGATTAAAAAGAACACGCTCGGCGCGTTCGCACAATGACGAGCGGTATCGCTCTTGGATATCAATAATAAATCATACGAGGGCCCCGTGACGTTTCTTTGTGTCACCGACCGCGATCGTTGGTTCGTTCAAGGCTGCCAGGGCGATTATTTCCTGCAGAGATGCGCCTACGCGCGCGTGGCGCGAATCTGATTCAAAATTCCGACGTGTCTATTGATTCAGCTGAATTAACACCTAACACGTATGCGAGACGTGCCAGACGAGAACAGAGTCTACGCGGACAGGTCGTTTGCAAGTTGAAATTGATTATCGACTTGTCGCGGGATTCGAGGAAATATCGCGAGCGATAATGAATCTCGCGACATTTTAAGAAGAATCGAAATAACGTTGTTATTGGATACAGCAGGGATGATTATAAGTTATTATTTCTTTTTTGAAGTTTTCAATACTATGCTCATTTTATGTAGAACCTCGAGTTTTAAGTGGATGTAGAAATCCAGGCTACAAGAAACTCATCGCATAGAATCTTGAGGAGCGTTCGAGATTTAACCCTTTGCACTTGTTTTACAGGCGCATAAAAACAATTGTGTATGAAAAACGCAGACCGAGTCTAGTCCATGAAAAAATTAAAAATACAAATATATTATCGTACCGAAAATAAAAAAATAGAATTCGAGACACGCTATGGTACCGTAGCGGAACCTCTTGAGTGCAAATTGTTAACATTAGATCTATGAAAGCGATCAAATTGACAGATTTCTACTTTTTTATAAACGGTTTCCCAATTTGTAGGAACTCGGTGCAGTAGATATTTCATATGTACTTAATAATATACAAATTACTTAACTGGATTCATCTAATTTGTCAGTTGATCCATCTTTTTTCGAAATACTTAATTAATATATTTAACTCTTTGGTCTACGATTCCTTTTCTAACTAGGCGTGCAATGACTCAAACTGAATTTCTCAAATCCAAAGTTTTCACTGATTTCTGATATTTCGTCTAACTGAACACAATATTAATAGTATAGAAATAATGAGATTGTTTCGGTCCGGTTGATATTTTCAATTAAAAATTTTTTGAACGGTCTCAAAATTTCCTATTCCATATTCCACACGACGTTGTTGTAGACTAAGGAGTTAAAAATCTTTAGCGCTCGTAAATCTAGTGTTAAAGACAAGCTCCATACGGAGATATCCCTCTTTAGTTTCCCGGCGCTAAAGAGTTACATCTACCTTTAACATCACCATAAAGAGATAGAAATATACATCAACCATGTTAAATAAAACCAGTTGAAGTAATAGCGTCAATCTGAGAATTCAATTTCGCAACTCCTTCTCCTATTTGGCAACAAAGTACCAGTTCAATCGTCCGTTCAGATTTCTTCGATTGCGACGATCAATCAGTAATAGACCAATTTGAAGAAATATGTGTGAAACAGATTCTCCAAGTCGGTAGGCTTTGAAGCAACATGGTCGACGTACAATTTGCGACTTTAATTGGCGCGTTTACCTTAAGCTTCCATTTAAATACTTTACGAAGGTTAAAACGGAGCATATAAGACACACGAGTCTTCCATAGTGACCTTAAGGCAATTTCCCACTGGCATTTAGAGTCTTTCTCTCTCGTTCTTTTCCCAAGAGCGAGATCAACGACGTTCACCTCGCCATGGGGAGCCACGAGCCATCACGTGGCTCCGAGGCTAATGAAGTAGAACTCTTTTATTGGACTCTCCCACGAACCACTTATGAAAGTCTTTCTTTTTCAGCTCGCATTAATCCGCCCCACTCAGCTTTCAGATCGTGTCGTAAAAGGAGCGCCAATCGTGCGTTTTTAAAGTTGCTATCGAAGCAGAGAACGTGTCCTTTTAAAAACGCGGAGGCTCATTTTGCATAATCGTTTTACGTCGGCGGACAAAGTAACGCACGTTTACGAGGGAAATGACTTATCGTGGATAGTCGTCCAACGAGGTGTTGATGAGGATACGAATGGAAGGGGATTTTCTTCATGGGACAGATAAAACTTTAAAATTGTGGAACAAAGGTCCATGTAAAGGGATACGCCCTGAATTTCATATTATTTGTATTAATTATCTTGAGAATTTTTAATGTGTGGACTGCCATGGGGGTCACCGGCGGATGGCGCCATTGAATTCAATGAAATTTTGTACAACTTTTCAATTATAATATTTAGGGATTTTCTAACAAATTCAGTATTTTAATACTGGCATTCAAAGGATAAAATCCTGCTAAATGTATTAGGGATACCGAAAGGTAATCAAATTTATTTTTGCTGGCGAAAAACATTTATTTATTAAAGAAATCTTAAATACTAATTAACAAAATAATTTACGTAATTTTCCAACACTTTTTGCCAGCGTAAAGGTAGTTGTTCGATTCCCTTTTTAAAAAAGCCCTTTGGTCTTTTATTGAAAAACGTTGCTAATTACGTTTTTACTTCTCCAATTTTTATTACTTTTCGGTACCCCTAATATATCTATTTGCGTCTCTAGAGTTTCTGCTTTACCTAAAGATAAGATTTTAATAGAAAAAATATCACTTCAGTGGAAATCATAAAACGAGGGAATTTACGAATTTTTAACAAATTTAGTATTTAACCCTGCTGTACTGTTCATTTATCCTACCTCACATTCATCAACAAAGTTTCGCATTTGAAGAAACATAAAATATACAAACAGGTAGACGTAAATGTTAAACACATTGAATATCAAAAACTAATATTTAGAAGAATCTGTTAAAATATAATTTCCATTTCGGGTCCATATAGACCCGACCAGAAGCAGGGTTAAATACTGGCGTCCAAAAGATAAAATCCTGCTGAACATCTTTAAAGTTTCTCCTGTACGAAGATAGGTTTTAACATGAAAAGTATTACCTCAGTAAAAAATGATAAATCGAGCAAAATATTAGTGTAAAAAATCGATGTCAATTGTACAAGTTTCCATAAACCTCTAAACTACAGAAGCTCGTATTCTTATATGTTAAAAAACAAAATCATTAACAAGATATCTTCGCAGCATCACGTTCCATCATTACACGAAATCAGAAAGCAATTTCCTACCAAGTAAATGGCATAATTCAACCTCCATCTTTCATCTCAAAACTGAAATCCAATCATAATTTCGAGGTTCCATCAGTATCAAGAAGCGCCGCGCAAAACTGCAAAATTGCGTCCTACGCCTAACATCCAGCATTCCCTGTCTGATCCTAGTTATCCTCATCTACTATTCCCATCTTGCAAACTACCCGCAATTGCATGTTCCACGTTAACCTACGCTACAAATATTCAAGATACGCGTAACGTCGGATCTCCTTCAACTTGCAATCTACATTTACCAAGCAAATATAATGTAACTACGGATGCTCCCACTGGACAACCTACGTGTTTAATGCTCGTGATATGTGAAATATGGAATACGTGAGAAGAAAAGTACGATATCTCTTTCTTTTCATTTTCACGGCTCGCGCTATCAGTGGCCGACAAAGGGCGACGCGACGATGCGACGCGCGTCCGCCACGAGGAGCCACGAGGAGCCACGAGCCGTCGCGTGGGACTAAGCGGCTCCGTTCTGAAGCGGCTCTTTCCCTCGGCACTCTCACGAGTCCCCGCAATCGAGCCACCTCCTCTTTTTCCTTCTCCTTCTCTGCCTACTCCTCCACTTCTACCGGACTCGTTCGAACTCTTTTTCGCTGTGTTGGTCCCGCGGTTTCTCCCTCTTGCTTCCGCTATCACGATTGTCCCATCTTCCTTCCTCCGTTCTCCATCGCTCTACTGGTACCATGGTTTGCCTCTCTTGTTTCCGCTATCACGATTGCTCTATCTTCCTTTCACCGTTCTCCATCGCTCTGCTGGTCTCGCGGTTTGCCTCTCTTGCTTCCGCTATCACTATTGTTCCATCTTCTTTTCTCCGTTCTCCATGTCTCTTTTGGTATCACGGTTTGCTTCTCTTCCTTCCGCTATCACGATCGTTCTATCTTCCTCCGTTTTCTATCGATCGCTCTGTCTCGCTTGTGTCCGTTATCAAAAACTTTATCTTTGTCCCGCTGAATTGGTCGGTTGATTGGTGCTTCTCTGTTGTGTTATCAGGATCGTTCCATCTTCGTCGTTTCATCGTTATCGGGTAGATTGTTCTTTATCTATCGTTCTGTCTTGCTTCTGTTCTTTATCAGAGACTTCTTTATTGTTTTTGTCGCAGTTTTGCAATTTAGAGCTGCGTGTATTTTGCCTTAGGACGAATCTCTTTTATTTTCTTTCTCTATCGTCTCGCTTTCACGAGCCACGATCCGCGGTCTGCACGCGCACGTTCTCCAAGCACGCAGATAAACCCACACGAGTCTCGTAGGAGATCTAAGCTCTTTGGCGCCCACGTGCACGCACTCGTGGATCGGCACATGCATGCGTGAAACGCATCTCGCCCCCGTATCGTGACGCGGAGCTGCACTTCGCTCGGAAATGATCGATGCATCTCCAGTCGAGCTCTTTTCAATTACGAATTGCGGAATACGATCGGATGGGTGGGCATCGACCGACTATGGGCGGAAGTATGCGAGACTCGGTTGGGTGTTGATGGTTTATGGGTAGGTGGGTCTATGGGAGATTTTTCAATTGAATTTTTGGAATTGAAATCTGTCGTTGTAATATGTGCATATGAATTAACCCCTTGTAACCCAGATCATAAATTCTAAAATAAATAAAAACCGAACTATCAGAATTAATTTGCAGTAATATACTAATTAGCGGCATCTCTGCGTAAGATGGTGTATTGTTTCGATAGTATGGTATGTAGCAGTGATGATACAATGAGTTAAAAGGGAATAAATATGGTCCGTATGGAATTTGTAGAATCTTTTTTAGTTTGTTACAGAAATGTCACAAGGGGCTACAAGGGGTTAAGTTGTAGGGGTTGTGATGGGTGAGGAGACAAAAACTTATATAATAGAATAAGTACAATAGTACTTATATATTATTACTAGTACTAGTAATATAAGTACAATAGTATAAATATCAAAATTGTTCGAAACAAGAATTCAAACATTTCATAGTTCAATTCAGTTCAATCATTTCCAAAGTAAGAGTTCGCAGTTTGATACAGTTCACAAATATCGTTTAATACTAGATTTACTGTCTGCTAAATCTGGGATATTTAAATATACGAAAGAAGTACTTTGCGAAAAGATGGATCAAGCGAGAAAAAATATGATCAGTTTAGTAATTTGTGTATTTTGAGATACATGTGAAATATCTACTGTACTGCTTTTCTATAACGTTGAGAATTATTTCTAAAAAATTAGAAACCCGATAACTTAATACAAGCCACTGTTAAGTAATCATAGACTTTTAAATAAACATTATATATATTCAGAGGAGTTAATAACCAACAACATATTATCATATCATCAAAGAAAGAAGACAGTGGGTTACTATCGAATTAAAAATACCTCAACATTTTCTCCCTTGAGGAAGGAAAATGTTGGAGAATTTTTTATTTCTTCGGTGTGCTATGTGTATCTTTTTTGTACGGTTCAGAATTCACATGAGATATTAGATGGGGATGACTAAATTATCGATTAACGAGCTTCAATGGTTGAATATCTAATACATATCTAGCTAACAGTTGTAAATGACTCTTTAGTTTATAACTCGCGTAAATTTTGTATTTTATTTAATTAATACTATCTCTATATTCTATTTGCAATAAATTAAATAACAACTTTGAAAAAAGAGGAATCAAGCAGCAAATATGATAATTCACCAAGTAATTTTGGTAGTATAAAATACACGTGAAATATCTACTGTACTCCTCTGCAAATTTGAAAAATTCTTATTAAAAAAATAGAATTCGATCAATTTGACGGCTTCCGTAAATCAAATGTTAAAGGTAGCTCTAAGTGGTAATTTTCTGACTATCAGTTTTCTTCATCCCCTATAGTCCTTACCCACCAAAAACTCAATCCGTCTCCACATCCAAATAAAAAAGGAATCCGAAAAAAAATTCAAACTATCTCAACACTTGGAGGCCACCTGAAGGTCCAAATCGATTTATCGTCGGGCAGCGTGTTAAAAGTCGCGTGGATTTACAGGGTTCCGTGTGAGTCTCCCGAGCCAAGATCTCATGGCCTCCGTTATAATTCATTCGTTTGGATGGTCGCCAAAGTCGTAAGTTTGCGAGCACGCTTGCGATCTCTACGTAGAAAAACGAATTGGCCGCCCAAACCCACGGTGGCAAACATCGCGTGCGCGGCTTGCACTCACTTACGCACGTGCGTGGGCGCCTTTTGGCGCCAATAATAACCAGCGATCGTCACTCTCTTCGGGGGTAAAAGCCACTACGAATGCCGCCGACACGAATCTACGACGGCTGATGCATTGCCTTCGTGAACGTTTCCCATGACGAATACGTATAAATAGTGCCATGCGGATACTCTTTCAATCCGTTTCTCTGGGATTCTTGCGCGCCCTTCCTGTTTATGCGATTACGACAGCAAGGACGTTGGATCGTGTTGGATAATTGTGTGACATTTTTTAGATGTTGATTTTTGACGAGGAGGGTAAGATTTTTTTTTGTTATGGGAAGATAGGATTAATATTAACCATGCATGATCAAGTAACCGGTTCAATGAAAGGAAAATATGTAATATCTTGTATTATTAACCCCTTGCTGACGGTCACGATTTCTTTTCTAACTGGTATCACAATAATTCAGAATTAAATTGGGAAAATAATAATTGATCTGGGATTCTCAATATATTGTATAACTTAACGTAATGTTAATGTTGAAATAATTTTATCGTGTCGCTTTTCATTGATGTTCTCAATTCGATAGGTTTTGCAAAAGTTGGAATTTTATATCCGCCTTAGCGCATCAGTACAGTTCGAAAACTGAAAGATGACTAGGGAGCGATAGAGTCTTACATTTTCTATTGCCTATTTACTTTATTTCGTTTTTGGAATGAACAACCAGCTAAAGTAAACGAGTATGCATAGTGTTTGTTTTAAGAGACTAGGTTTGAAAATGCCAAAAATGAAATGGCGGGAATAGGCGTTTGAAAACGATAAGTTTTTCTTAGAAGCTTAATGAAATTTTCATAGAGGTTTAATGAGCTATAAGTGGACATATTTTTTAGAAACAAGTATTAACCAGTTAGCTGTGTTTGACGAGTATACTCGTCATGCGTAAAAGCTACCACTGATTATTTAAATTGTAATTTTGACGAAAACTAAAATATATTCGTAAATTTCAAGATGTTTGCAATATTTTGAGGCCATGCCGAAGTAAAATGAATAACTAAAGGGAATAAATAATTTGAAATAGATTTATGATCATCTCTCGATTTTCGTGACCCAAAATTTAAAAGAATTTTCGCCACAGTTAACTGGTTAAAAGCTACTCTACGCTGATGATCTCTATTGTAGCATATCGAAGAAACAAGCAACCGCTCTCAGATCATTCGGGACGAGGCTGAAGTCAAAAAGGCCACAAAACGACAGAGGTTCAAATTGGAGAAATATCATGGGAAAAGAAGTCGAAGTGCAACGTCATCTCTACGGTGTTCGCCGGAGAACACGGGAACAGTGACGATGTAATAACGAACATCCTTGCGCTATCCTGACCAACCACGCGCTGTTAACCATTCTCGGGCCCACCGCAGTGGTCCACGTAATAATAAGGCCCGGAATAAGTTATTATGCACCCTCGTACCAACTCTTCGGTTGCTCTCTTCGGACACTCTTACATATACAGGGTGAAGCAAGAAATATTTGCATCTCAAGTACTTCTTTCTTTCATGGTCCTGCAATCTAACTACCTCAATCTATATTCTCAATTTTTTTTTTCGTATTCAAAAGTTAATTACAAAATAGCAAACTGGTTAACATTTGATATTATTATATTTTATATTTCTATTTTATCATTAATACTAGATCTACGGAAGCCATTAAATTGACGGCTACATACTTTTTTGGAAATGGTTTCCAAATTCATAGAGACGCAGTGCAGGACATAACTTACCATTTTCTTCTCTGGTTGATCCCTTTTTTTCAAAATACTCATTTAATGTATTTTACATGGGTGGTTTGTAACGCCTCATTAAGACTCAAGAGGAAAACTTGTTGAAAAATTTGCACGAACTTTATTTTTGCAAACAAGTTGTATAAACTGGAAACTGTTTCCTCTCTAAATTCGAAAATACACTTAATTTTCAAGTCTAAGTGGTTAATGCCACGAATCGTCTTTTCTAAATTGTCTATGCACATTTTCCGAAAAACGTATTTTTACGTGGCCCGCATACAACGTGTTAACAATAACAGAATTAACACCCCTAAATCTAGTGTTAATACATTATTAACAACTCACAAAAGCACGTAAAGAGTCAAATATTATCAATGACTGAATGAACCTTTTAAAAACGCCATCTCAAGAATTAATTTCAGTTTTTTAAGTTTCAATGCTTGCCCTGCATATATTACATAATAACATACCGAATAAATTCTTTGAATAAAGTTTCATATGTATCTCCAATAAGTGTATTAACCAGTAACATATGAAGTTGTAAATTCAGATAGTTGTAAATATTGAACAAAGCCTGATATTTATGTCGATAAAATTTCGTAAGCAGGAAGATACTAAGGAGTAAATTTTGGATGATAACAGTTCTCGTCTCACCCAGTATATTGCAGCGTATGTGCGCATCCGAAAGGAGGCGTGTACTAATTACAAGTGGTGACCAAGGATTTGAATTGTACGTGCCGGCGAGAGAAAGAGATCGCAAGGCACAGTCCTTGAAGGGTATAATTTCGGTAGGACGAATCGACTCGGCCCGTTCTTATGAATTTCAAGATGGTTTTCGGTGTTACTAATTGACTCGTCCTACCACCAGCGACGTACACGATTGCTATTCATACAAATTTTACTGCAACAAGAGAGAACAAAGAAAAAAACAAGAAAGGAATACAACAAGGAGGAAAGAACAAAAGACGTTGAATATTAAAATTGCAAACTCATCATCCTTTTTCGTCTTCATATGCATTTTAATCGAGTAACTTTCCAGAATTTTCGAAACGATACCACGGCGAGAATGATGGCTATGTTTTTTTTCGTATCGGAAGCCCTAATAAATATTCGGTGCACAGGATATTGTAAAGGGATGCACCGACGAACGAGACGTATAATCAGCTCTGACCAAATAGAGGATGGACTAGAGAGAACGGCTGAAAATTTAAATTGGCCTAGATTGACCCCAGCTCTCCACCGTGCGAAGAACCGAATTAGCCTACTGTGCGCGATCTATCGCGAGCTAACCAATCATTATCATGGGGATTCGGAGCCACCGAAAAATTGGGAGAGGGTGGAACAATGGCGGAGATTCCTAGAAGCTAGCCTTGTGTTGATAATTGCTGTGAAATATTTTTGCAATGCTTCTAATAAATATGGAAACATTTCTTTTATTATTAATTTTTATTTTCGTTATAGAGTCTTTATGGAGTAATCAACCAAGGGAGTCAAAATGACATGTACTGAATTTTTTAAAAATGTTGCTAGGGCTGTACTATGCCTAAGTTTCTATATCTACCTTGTAAAATGTGATTTAAATTAGATCAGTTTAGTTTCTTGCGCAGTTCATTCTCTTTCTTCCAAAGTACTTATCTAGTATCTCTAAATATCCTAAATTAGTAGTCGGTAGTTCTAGTATTAATGATATACCTGGCTCTAATAGAGAAAAAGTAAATTTAAATCAGTTCTAAAGTCCATTCCAGTATTCATAACATTTGTAAACATTCCATTATCATTTATGGAATGTTCGTTTGTACAAATTGACTGCATATATTCGAATAACATTTCTGCGATAGATGAATATTTCTTATCGGCAATATTAGATTCTTATCAAGTTCATAAAATTATACAGACATATTTGGTAGGATAGCTACATCGTTCTCAAAGAAGAGCTTTCATCAGGCTAGTTTAATCTTTCCCATCGTTTAAATTCACAGACAAATACTTCTTTTCATCCCCATGCCGATCTCGTAATTATCAACCGAGTACTTTAGATATCGGATCAAAAATGCCATACATTTCGATAATGCAGATGGCTGATTATTTTTTGTCCCACCTCCGAGGTCGACGGTGGCAAAAAGTTAATTAAAACGCGATTACCTCCCGTCATTTCGTCTGTTTTCTCATTAACAGGCTCGGCGTGTCCAATCCGGTGATTAGGTAGCCCTATGCCACCCGTGCAGTAATTTCGATCGACGCCGAAATAAGAGTCAATCGGCCTCTTCGAGAAGTAATTATGTCGCGATAAAAGAAGAAAAGAACGGGCCCCTCTTTGAAACATCGAGAACGGAGGTAGCCTTTGAAATAGGTAAGAGTCGGTAGAAATTATTGGACGATGGAAAAAAAATTTCTTTTGTGCCCGACGAGAAACCATTGATTTTTATCTTCATGGTTATGCCATGAATATTTATATTATGGTCGTCTTTGAAGCTACGAAGCGCCCGATATTTTACTCCATGAGATTTCGCACCATGATCACTGGCGGTACGTATGGGGGTCCTTGTTGAAATCGACTCGATAAATTCATCTGTCTGGAGAGTCAATTACGACAGCCCCCTCCCTTAAAGCGGCCTGGCGACTAGACGGTTACAAGACTAAAGCTGCACAGCTACCATTTTTTGTTGACGATGATAATTTAGTTTGGGTTTTAGCTACTGCATTTAATTGTACAATTACTGTGCTACAGAATATCGTAACTTGCTGAGATAAAGATTTGATGGTGTTCTGATAATTCATCATATTGATCGACTATAATATCGAATGTCATTAAATTGCAATTTATTTTGGAAGCTTCATGTCAATATTAAGGCATTTAGAAAAATTTCGCAGCTGTTGCTTTGGCTGTCAAAATTTGTAGAAATGGCACAGAACTCTTAGAATTATCTCAGCATTTATAATAATACGCGCTGTTGAATTCAATGAAATTTCCTACAACTTTTCAATTCTAACACTTACGAATTTTCTAACACATTCTGTATTTAAATATTGGTGGGCAAAAGATAAAATCCTGCTGACCACACAACTTTCTCTAATAAAACATTGAAATGGGGGTCACTTCATGAAACTTCTAAATCGCAATATTTATGGATTTTTAGAGACACTAAATATTTGAATATTGGCTGTACAAATCTAAAGGTCTGCTGAATATCTATCTATTTATATTTTTAAAGTTGCTGCTATATAAACATGGGATTTTGATAGAAAAAATTTTAACTTCAGTAAAAGTGAGAAAAACGAGCGAAATATCAGCGGCGTTCAACGTTATAAATCAAAGTTATAGATCAAAATACGAGCTACTTCATGAATGAATACGTTAAAAAACTCTCTTTTACCAAAAAGACAAAATCATGTTATAAATATCTCTAAAGCAACGTAATAAAATCTCTCCTAAAAATTCCCTGTTAAAAAGGCATACTATCAAGCCGGAATGCAACTAAAGGCCTTCAGAACAAGCAGAAAAAGATTGCCAAAAAATTCAGAAATATTACCAGAGAAGCAATATAATAAAATTTCCATTAGCCCACGAAGAAAAGCCCTTTGCGCTTATCATTCGCGTTACGTTCGGCATTTGTCTGCCGCGAGGCGCGGCAAGACCGCAAGACCTCGCTGGAATCTCGAACAAGAAACCCCTCTCACCGAAACACCCCATGAGATATCCATGGTGAACGTCCATGCGTAGAAGCTCCTCGAGGTTGCAGGACACGTCCCTGCAACAGAAACAAGCGATCCGCAGTCCTGGCAACATTCGCGAGACCAAATTTGGCGGCATTGCAACAGAGCCCGGGTCGAATGGACAGCTGTTTCCCAGGGTCGTGGCCGACAGAATCATCGAGGAGCAACAAGACAATTCCATATGATTTATATTTATGAGCGCACTGCCATTTAATAGCCGACGATCTCGGCATTGCGCTCACTGAGTCATCGAGAGGAACGTGCAACTGGCGAGGACTTTGAATCTTTCGGGCAACGCATGTAAAACGGATGCTGAGTGAGCAATGTCGAAGTTCAATGGTGAAGGTTGATGGTGGGGATGGCTGATGATAGAGTTTGGATGACTTTAAAGATTGGAACATTGTTGGAAATGTTGGGGCAGTCTGTTTGATGAGATGGAAATTTTGAATGTCCAGTTGTAGAAATCCGATTGATTCTTTGGTGCAAAAATGTGGAAAAGTATTATGTCTGTATCTTGCTATGATACTTTTTTTAATTATGGCACTATTTTGATTTATGGAAATTAACTCTTTGCCTTTAAGGATTCTTTTGATTTGGCGAACTAGTAACTCGACACGATTTTGAGTATATTAGCACTAAATTTACCAAGATGGTGAAAATACCGGTTTCAAATTTGTTCTAAAAACTATTTAAATTAATAGGACAGCCACGAAGTTAATCTTCTACTTTGATAAAATCTAAATTAGTTAATTAAACATATTCTTCGCCTTTTTATTTCTCTTTCGGTACAGTAGTTGTTAAGTGTATCTACATTTTAGTAGATATACCGTCGGTAGTTTTAGGCTCGTGTTTTGGAGATACTTTAAAATGATTTTATATTAAGAACGCAGACAAAACATGATCTACGAACAAATTTGGAATAAGAATATCTTATCGTAACGGAATAAAACAGAGTTCAAAAACTCGAGAAACGTCAGGATGCCAGAGCGACGTCCCTCGAGTGTAAAGCGTTAAAAGAATATAATGCTTTATGAACTAAGAAGAAAATTATTTTATAAAACATTGGAACAGATCCGATTGAATTTGTATGGGTTTTGTGCTTGATGGCCAACTTTTGCGGGGTGTATCTGGAGCGCAAATAAATTGAAGGGTTTCTACTTCTTTTATAAACATTTTTAAATTTGCAAAGAAGCTGAGCAGTAGATATTTTATTATACCATAATTATTTAACGAATAATCATCTTTGCCCTTTGATCCTTTTTTCCAAAGTCCATATTTAATATATTGCAGTATAATAGATTTCACACTCGTAAAACTAGTGCTGAATCTGTATATAGATTGATAGAATTAGAGGAAGAAAGATACTCGGAAAATATTGTTGTTGTGTGATAGTTTCTAGAACTGCGAACTTGATATTTGTTTTCGCATGGAACAGAAATTCTGTTTCCCACGGTTGGAGGGTTAATTCGTGGGGTGAATTCTATAAAGGTTACAGAGTTGCGTGTTGAGTTGTTCCTGTAAAACGTACTTAAAGGCAAATTAATATTTTAATTAACGAATGAGCGTAAAGTCACCAAGTGACGATACATTCTTCTAATTGTGGCCATCGTTACCGCTGACCTCGCTGTAGTGACCGCGCAGTGTTATCAACGAGCCCCACTGCGAGGAATTTATGCATCGCTGAAAGGAAAGTAAAAAAGTGCTGTTTCAGTATTCGTTATCAACCAAGAAACATATTGCGTAAATGTTTTAGATGCATTCAGTTCTCAGACATTATTTCATAACCTCGCTTAAATGCAATCTGAATTATATTCGAATGTTAATTCGCGCGTAATCTAAATCCTTCAGAATGAAGTAAATTAACATCTTAAAAATTAACATTTTGTGATTTCCCTATCTCGTATATAAACCATACATTTTTTCTATAAACCACCGACTGACGATGGTGTCTATAACGTATCAAATATAACGCCAGATTTACCAAGGGCTTCAAAATTATGTTGTACTCCATTTTTTGAGAAAACTGGAGAAATTTTAACGGCTCTATCCTCTTTAATTTTCTATATCTACCTTGTAAATCATGAGAGATTGAATCAATTTAGTTTATTACGTACTACATTCTCTTTCGTCTGAAGTATTTTTTTACTATCCTAGTTTCTTAACAATTTTTCTCAAAATAGTACAAAGAAGTACAGTAAATATTTAATGCGTATCTTATAATACACAAATTACTTAACTAATCGTATTGTCTACCGCTTAGTCAATCTCTTTTCAAAGTAACTATTTCATACATTAAAATATATCAGATTTAGTTGCCGCAGGTCTAGTGTTACATATACTGAATTAACAGTCAGTCACTCTAGTGTTAATTTCTCTCGGAATAGCCCATCTAAAATTTTTTTCCTACGACAGTTAACCTGCCAATAAGAAATACATCTCGATCTCCAACCACCTTAAACTCTATAAAAACGTCAAATATCAAGATCGACGCCTAGAGAGAATCTTCTCTAAGACACCACTAGGTACATCACCACTAAAAAAATCCTCCCACGCCAAAAAGGGGTACATACATCCTTTATTTGCATGAAGCTCTCCCTAATAACCCCTCGGTGTTCCCGAGGGAGGAAAGAAAACCAGGGCGCTGCATCCGTTCGATCGATCCTCATTATGCACGGTGACCCCGGCATGACCTCATTCCCCAGGACGGAAATTGGTTTTATAATTTAAACCAGCCACGGTAATCGAGCTCAACAAAATACCCTCGTGTCGTATTGAGTTTCCACGCTGGTATTCAAGATAGAGAGCTAGCAAGGAGCACCTTTAGAAATCACTTTCCCTGATTGACAATGAATGCTGGCCTCGAACTTGTCCCACTCGATTCGATCGTCCTCCTTGCTTTATTATATCGAACGTCCTCGTGGATCCCTTAGAGATGTCTATCTAATACTTCGTGCCTTTATCGAGGCCACTGATCGAGGTCTATGTTTCTCTCTCATTCGATCTACCTTGATCTCTCTCCTTCCTCGTTGTGTTCGTTTTTTATCCGCAGGACGGATGACGAGCGCGAAGGTACGAGTACACGAGCTCACGTGGGAAGACGGCAGGTGTAGCGAGAAGAGAATAACGTCGTGCGATAGGCGGCTTACAAGATTCATCTTGTTGCTTTTCTTCCACGTGGAACGAGCGTGTCGTTCGGTAAATCGGAGAAAGAGAGGAATCAATTGTAATAGGTGTTTTGCATTGCAAATCGTCTGGCAAATACTTGAAATTCGAATCGGCCTAATGGAGGCGATCGAATGATCGAGAGACTTTGGAAAGTTTGAAAATAAATTTTGTCACTTGGGAGAGAAACGTGTCGACGGAGACGAAGAATATTCATGGTGAGGAAAAAAGATTTGATGGTATTAACACGTTGAATGCCACCGGATTTTCGCTACTTTCGTCATTTATATTGAAGTGATAGTTTTTCTATTAAAATCACATCTTTATGAAGCACATACTTCAAAGATACAGATAGATATTCAGATCTTAGACCTTTATCTTTTGAATGAGAATATTTAAATATTCAGTACCTACGTAAATTCATAAATATTTCGATTTAAAAGTTGCATTAAATTTCATTGAATTCAATCGCGCCGGTCACCAGTGACCCCCAGAGCAGTCAACGTGTTAATACTAGATCTATCAATAATTAATTCAATATATTAAAAATTGTCGAATTTCTCCAAATCAAATAAATAAAAAGAACAGAAAACTTAAAAATAAACTGTCTTAGAAATTTTAGGAACATTTTCAAAAAGTTCATGGCAAGTCATTTTAATACCTTGGTAGGTCTAGTGTTAAGGTAATTAGAATAAACACTGACAAGTTTACTTGCTGTATGTTCAAGTGAAGAAACAATCGTAAATAAAAGCACAGCGATATATCGTTCTGGCGAAGTAATTCCTGTCACTCTGATTTTTTAAGTTTATGTTTCATAGAGTATCGTTTGTGCACATGCGTATAATTACTGTCAAAGCAAATATCACAGGTAATTATTGTACTTGATCTCCAGCGAATATCGTTTGGTTCTGCCATGGGATTTAATAACATATTTTAGACGATTATTAAGTCATGTACGACCACACAGCGCGCACGAAATTCGTGGATCGTAAGAGCCACTTCCTGGGACCGATGTCTAATTGGGCCCGAAATTGATTGACGTGTGCTCTAATAATAACCTCTGCCTCTTCTTTCGACCACCGACGATCACTCTGACACGTTGTCACACGTTCGACAAATTGTGTTTGCAAATTGTGCATTTTCAAATCATCTCAATGAGGGGTTTAATGTCTCTCTGACCTTCGTCTAATCGTTTCTTTGACGTTGATCGTCTCTTTGGCCCAATTGCAGAAGCTGTCTTCAGGCTATGGGTGTCCTCGCCAATCATACGTTTTGAAATTCGGGTTCATTTGCATATTCTATCCTTCTACTCCAACGATCATCGATTCGCACAATGTGATTTCAATCCATTTCTATGTTATCGTCCTAACTTGTTGAAACGTTTGTTTTATAAATGATTTATTAAATTATTTAAATTTTCATGGCGTTAATTTAGCATTTTTTGGAGAAATACGGTAGGTTTTTAGATTTCTTTAGATAGATTTGAATAAATAAATCAATTGAGTGAAAGGGATTGATGGTTCTTTGTGATCTTGACGTAAATGAAATTTTTTCTTTCGTTTTTCTTGACGAGGTAGAAGGTTTCTTCGATAATGTTCACGGCTCAACGGGATCTTACGAATGAACAAACCATGTGGCGGGTAAAATACGTCTATTTTCTTAAACCCGACGGTAACATGGAACAAATGTTCCGACTCGAACACACACATTGCTTTCAGCAACGGGCTTCATGATGCATCGCATACGTACGGATATTTTTACAGTTTGTCCAGCGGGATTATCTGGCTTTGAGAAACCGAATCGGGACGACGTTATCTGGACAGAATGCACCTAACTTCTCAACGCTAAACTGATACGTCAGAAAAGAGTCGAATGGACACAGCATTCACACTTTCTCATCTTTAAAATTCCTCTTTTTTTCATTTAAAAAAATTGTAAGCCTCCCTTTGATCTCGATGATGTAAATGAATATTTGAATATAAAATTATGCAACCAATATCAACATAATTGACTCTAAATATTATTATAATTTGCAAAGTATACTTTCATAAATGTAAAATAGAAGAGTATTTCTATTTGTACTCTCTAAGTACAATTCCAATAATTTTCTATTTTAACACTAGATCTAGCAAGCTAGTCAAAATGACATGCGATGATTTTTTTGAAAATGTTCTTGAAAATTCTAACGCTGGTTTTTCTTCAATTATTTACATTTATCTTGTAAGCGATAGAAGGTATGAACTTTTCTACCTTCTTCATTTATTTCATTCAGGCAGACATATTTGACAATTTTTAAAATATTTAATTAATCGTCGATAGACCTAGTGTTAATTACTATTTAACTACTTTAATTCAGTTAATTACATTACTATCTAAAACAAGTTTTAAACCATCTAAAAAATAATCGAGAATTCACTAATAAAAATAAGACCATCCTCATAAAACATCCAATAAAAAAATGATCTTCATCTAGAAAAATTCCAGCACGTGGATTTCTCCCATTGTCAAACACGTGCCAGATTGAAAATCAGGATGGTTCCGGTTTTTTCTATTCTCCCATGGAAAAGCCGACCGCTGACAATTCCGCCCGAAACGGCGTCGTTTCAAAAGACGTCACCGCCCTGTCTGCAACTCTTCTAACCGTTTGGATTCTCAAATTCTATGGGGTCGGTCTTCACGTAGAAAGCAAAGATTTCCATCAGTGTGGTCCAACGTTCTGGCGGACGTCCGCCCAGCAAGATCCGGATATCGAAGTTTCATGCTGTTCCACTTAGGCGTGTTATTAAGTGTTAGAGATCAAGTGAAAAAGGTATTGTGACGATGCACTAGACGGATCCTATCGATTCCTCTTTTAGTCGATATTTTTTGAGCGCAGGTTCAGCCGATATATGATCGAAAAGTTGTGAATTGTCAATGAAGAAATAGAGAGAGAGAGAGGGAATAAGAAAAGGAAGACAGAGGAAGAGAGAGGGAGTGAGAGAGCGCTAACATTAGACAGGTGAACGTTAGCCTTCGTAAGTTGAAGACCTTGTAGATAGTGAAATAACGAATAAGTTATTTGAGAAACCGGTATGCCACGCTCGCGTTGCGATTATTTTTTGTCAGAATAATTTAATGGAACAATAATTTCTAATCTTTCTTAACCGCGGGCCAGTATTTTTTGTCAAATTTTCATTCTTGAATGGATATTGTATTATTTAACACTAGAACTACCGGCGTCAAATCTAACATATTTTAATAAATTAAGTAAGTACATTGAAAAAAGGGGTATCAAGCTGCGGAAAATTTGATCGACTGAGTGATTTATGTCTATTGATATAGACATAGAATATTTATTCCAACACTATCATATAAACTTGGAGATTTTTTTGAAAAAATTTTATACTAATCATTTTGACTGGTTTGGTAGTTCTAGTGTTAAAGTGGTAATTTCAATTTTTGATAAATACATTAATAAGAAATCAGATTATTTGATAATATTTGTCAGTCACTTTAAATCTAAATATTTTTTCTGCGGTCCTAGTGCTGACAATTTGGAACACGCTGGGATAGCATTATATATATTCTTTCCATAGATTCATGGTAAAGGAAATATTTAACCCTTTGGCATACAATAACGAGTGCTACTCGTGACGCGATAAATGAAATAGTCAATTTTGAAGTGCTCTAAAAATTATTTGATTACAAATATCAGTGGGTCTTGATGAAATAAAATTACTTCTACGCTATTCAATATAACGTTATGTAATTTACTACCTATATCCGATATTAACACTAGATTTACCAAGCCAATCAAAATGACTGGTACACAATTTTTTCCAAAAATTCTACGGGTTTAAGAGAGAGTCGTAGAATAGATATTCTTTGTCCATGGTATAAAACATAAATTACTGAATCTATCATGTTTCCCACGTCTTAATTTTCCTTACTTTAAGGTATATATTTAACATATTTAAACATAATAGATTTCACGCTGGTAAATCTAGTGTTAAGGGTTAGATTGTTATTTTAGTATATAATTCAGAGTCATTGCACATTTAATCACAAAAGAAATGGCACGGCAAGGGGGTTAAATACTTATATTATTGAATAATAAAAATTGTAAAAATTAAACCTGCACTTCCAGAAAATTCGTAGAAGTAAAAATAAGTTAAAAAACTTCGCTTCCATTAGGGGATGTTCAAATATGAAACGTTCTCGAATATTTACAACTAAGCTGTAGACTTGACAAACGATGTAAATTCCACTACGTTACTCTACACACAAAGATAAATAATCTCCAAATTTACAGTCGCAAATGTGCAACCCAGTTACGATAAAACCATCCACAGTGTACATACAATAAAAAATTCAACTCCACGAGATAATAAAAAATACGACATTTACAGATTCACCGGCTCAGAATTAAAAAAAAAAAATTCTCAAGATAACAAAATGGAAAAAGTATGTATATTCTAAACGATACCAGAATCTTCGAATGTAAAGGAACATTAGCTTCTGTAGTATTGGAAAAGCCAAGCGGAAATGAAAATAGTAGAAAGTCACCCCCCACGTAACGACTCTGCCACCCACCCACCCATCCACCCTATCGGCAGAAATTGCAGTTCCTCGGATCCAAAAGCCCGGGGGTAGAATAAAATGCGCAAGTGTGGTCTTCCATTCCGGCAAACGTCCGCCCCACGCGACCTCAATTTATTCGACACCTCCCCTTGCCTTCAGCGCTTGGAAACTGCTCCGGATTTTTAGGGCGAGGGCATCACGCTCGAATTTGAACGGTGCTGAAGGGAAGGGAAGGGTAAGCAGCGCGCGTCTCGTGATCGTAAAAGAGTTATTATGCTAATGAAGAGCCGAAGCATAATTACCTCCCTTGTGTAGCCGGAAAGGAAAACATCCTACGCATTTATGTTCACTTTTTTTCATGTTTGCGAAATTTTCCAGAAATTTCAGGTTTTATGCATAGATGATTATTGATATTTAAGTCTTTGCTTTCAATTTAACAATAGCTTCTATCATTGGTTATTCATGTTTGTTTAATGATATCAATAACTAGAGGTACTGACGGATATTTAGGTGATGTAAAATCATTATGAATTTGGAAAGTCTATTTTAAATTGTTAAAAAATAAAATCAAGTGGAAATTTATGGCAAGTATTGATCGACATAGGAACGCAAAGGGTTAATAGCATAGAACTATTAGAAGAAGAAATTTTTTTTTTAATAATAGCAATAACTGTTTGTACTGACGGATATTTTGGTGATATCATAATATCATTATGAAATTGGAAAGTCTATTTTAAATTGTCAATAAATAAAATCAAGTAGAAAGCTATGTCGAGTATTGATCGACATACAACCTCAAAGGGTTAACCCTTTGCGCTCCGAATTATTTTATTAACTTTTTGCCAGATAAGCAAATATAATCTCGGTAAATTGTCTACTGTTGATTATTCGTTTTTATTTAATACTAGGAACAATTGTAGATACTGCGGTGTATTCCTGTTAAAATGCAAAATTATTGTTGATTTCGAAAAGTCGATAATTAGTATATGAAACATTAAGTGTCACAAAAAGCTGTGTCGAGTGTAGCTCGACATAGGAGCGCAAAGGGTTAAAAGTATAGAACTATTAGAAGAAGACATTTTTTTAAAATAATAGCAATAACTGTTTCTACTGACGGATATTTTGGTGATATCATAATATCATTATGAAATTGGAAAGTCTATTTTAAATTGTTAAAAAATAAAATCAAGTGAAAAGCAAGGTCGAATATTGCTCAACATAGGACCGCAAAGGGTTAATAGTATACCACTATTAGAAGAAGAAATATTTTTTTAATAATAGCAATAACTATTGGTACTAAATTTTGGTGATGTTACAAAATAAAATGAAGTGAAGAGTTATATTGAGTGCAGTTCAACAAAGGACTGCAAAGAATTAAAGTTGAAGTAGAAATAAAACGTATTATGAGATGATACGAGGGTTTTATCGATTGCAATACGTAATTTTCATGGGACCTTCTTATTAATTACAGATTGCCTTCACATTTATTAACATTGGAAGATCATTGGCATCAGGAAATTACCAGATCCTAATTACCTGCACGTAAAATCTCCAGACTGATTATAATTAATTATAATTGTACAGAAGATCGTTATATTCCTGAACATTATCAACGTTCCAATATTTAATGATCAGTTGAACGTCGAAAGCAGTACCGCAGATGTTCCTTCAATCGAATACAGGCTGTCAAATTTCCCTGTCCCAAAGCCACCAGACTGATTACTTTAATCGAGAGGAAATTATTCTAAGAACTTCAAAGACACGCGAAACCAGGACATTAACGAGCAACCGCGTCATCAGGGTAGCGATTAAGCCCAACCAGAAAGGAAGAGCATTCTTCCTCGGTATACAGGAGAATCCGTGGAATCCCATAGGACATAAAATTTTCTCCGAAGATGAAGCATACGTGGAATCGACCGTGTGTGTTCTTCGACGGACGACGCCCGTCGTTTTCTGCCATGCCATCACCAAACGGGAGTCTGGACATGAGCCAGTCTTGCGAAAGTCCCTAACACGTGTTTCAGGCCCTGTGGCACGTGTTGGTGGTCCCAATGGTTCGTAAACGTCGTCGGCTCCTAGGAGGCAGACGCCGACAAAGGGCGCGCCTTCGGCCTCTTCTATTGTCGAGTGTTCCAGTCCATGAAAACTGGACCCATTGTCGTGCCTGCTTCTCATCCGACACGCACGTTCTTAGATTTATCCCCGAAAATGGCGGAAAAAGGGGAGACGCCTCTGCTGAGAACGATTCGTTGCTTCCTCGTCTTCAAAGATTTCAACTTCCTGTCGCCTTTGATGCTGAAGACAAGAGGGTGTTTTCCGTTCTTCTTTTATCTTTTTTGCCTTTGAGTGTTATGTTTATTTTGACCGGAGATATAGTTTTAGGTGGATTTTGAACAATAGGGTTGCGGTATTGTAGCAAGTGAAGAAAGAGATATCAGTACGAGAAAGCTAATTAGAATGTTAAATGTATCATATGGTTAATTTTGACGAATAAGTTGCGAAAGGTAAAGGTGAACGAGGTGTGTATAGAGAAACGAAAGAGAGTTTTGAAAAGGCGAGCAATCTTTACATTTAAACCTCTATAGTCTGAATTTTTCATGGCATCCGAAGATCAGTTTGACTATAGTATAATTACAAAATGATAAAAATACTGTTTTAAATAATAGATTAAGCCTGAATTTTTAAACGTTGAATTGTAAGGAATTTTAAAATGTTTGTGAGATAAATTATAACATTTGGCAAAGTTAAAAATTTAACTTTGAAGAATAGAAGTTTAGATGTGACTTGAATTACTTTACAGTTAAAAGGGCTCATAGAGGGTTAAAAAGGAACGTTGTATTACTCCTTCTTTTCATCGACATTAAATTAATTTTTATTCAATGACAATTTAGAACAGAATCTCTCAGAGGTGGAGGGCTCAGTAAGTCGAAATTTGAGACCATGGCTTCATACGCGTCATAGCTCACTTGAAAATTGTTGAAATTTGTGGAAATGAATTTTCTACAATTTTCACCGTCATTTATTCAGGACATTATCGTTGTAAATTTCATCTCTGTACGAATAGATATGAGCTACATATACATCATATCTCGTAAAAAACGAAAAATTTAAATTCTACACACGAGCTCGTTTGTTGGCGAATAAACCGTATCGTTTAAAAAAATAGAACGTTCCACTTATATTTTTTAACTGCTATTACTCCGTTATCTCAACAACCGAATTTAATACCAGCCCATGAATTTATTCGTACCCAAAGCCGCAAAAATCCATTTGAACCTATATAAATTCAAAAACTACCTTATAAATATCGTACAATCATAATCAGACAGAAATATAATAACTTAAACCGCGAAAAAAGATCTTCCCCCTTCCAAAACGTTAATTAAAAACCTACTAAAAACTAAGCTATCCCAATGCAACATAAATCCAACGCAGTGACTCAATGATGCATAAATGCAGCACGCGTGACCGTTTTATTCCGCCCCCGAAAATTGAATATAAACCTTTCTACAACGTTTAACCGAACGATCGGTAAGAATTATTCAAATGTCAATAAAACCGACCACCCGATCTACCAGCTCCGTATATTAATATAATTACGAATGATGCAAGCTGAAAGAACCGCACGCACCCTGCGTCAAGCGGTGAATACTAAGCAGCATAAAAGAAGGCACACCATCCACCTGTAGCCCAGCTACTTTCATCTATGTTACACCGTCGAAAAAAACGTCGTTTACCAACGAAAGCGTGCCCGTCTTGGGAGGTCGCGGATGTACCACGATGGGGATCCGCTTGGCCTCCTAAATATGTTATTAGTTCGGTCGTATAACTGCTTCATTTTGAGTGCATGGCCCGAAGGCGATCATCTGCCTTCGCGATGTGGCTGGAGAGAGAACGATGGGTCGAAAGAAGGGCGGAAGGAAGGAAAGAAAGGTAGAGAAGAAGCTGAAGGAAAGACCAACGAAAGAAAGACCGTTTCGCGACTAGACACGGGGCGTAGGGCTTCGCTGGTTTCGCCCTCCCAGAAGTTCTACCAGGGAGGCCTAGATTGTTTAATCGTCCCCCCTCCCTAATCAATGCCACAGCACCCTGTAATTTCGGCAAATTGCTGGAGAGAGACCTTTCCACGGGACATTCGGGGCGAAATAGGCAGCGGCAAGAAGAAGAGGAAGAAGGTAGGTCTTAATTTAAGGCGCTATAAAACCGCATCCCATTGCCGACGACTTGGCGTTGCGCAATTTTGAGACAATCCCTTGCGATTTCTCCTCTCTATGGGCTCTTTCGATGGTTTAATCCTGTGCTCCTGGGAACTGATAATCCATGGTAAAGGGTTCGATAGTTAAAGGAGGATTATGGTGGGGCCATTTTCGAGAGAACTGAATGGGCGGAGAAAATTGCAACGGTGCATTTAAACGTTTGGCTATGTTTGTGGGATGGTTTTATGGACGCGTGCTGGGTGTTCTTGGGAAAATAGAATTCGATGGTTTGGGGAATGAAGAGTTTTGAATGATTCGGTGTGCTTTGACGAAATGGTGAATCGATTTTCTATTGGTGTATTAAAATGGGGGGATTTTAAGGGTACGTCGAATTAAACGGGCGATTTTACGAAAGGGGAAGATCAGAGATAGAAGAAATTTTGGAAATTATTATTGGAAACTTGCCAGAGACGTAGCGGTGAATCAGGAAGGATAAATAAGGCCTGCTAAGAATACCTGACCATTCATTACGATCCAATTCCGTCTCATTAAACTTTCCATAATACCTCGTATTTCGCGATGTATAATAAACTTAATCGTATCCCATCCATGTTCAATGATCGTCGAACTACCATAGAAAACTTCGATTAAAAACTATACCCTGAAATTATATGAGTAACAAACAAACGAAAGACGCGTTCACCAAGAGTCCTCGCAGACTTTTGCAAAAAAAAACAAGAAATATCCCATAGTTAAGCGTGTCCAATCCGAACATCGTAATAACTCAATTTTTCGTACGAACGAGCAAAAATCCATGGCTGTGAGTCGTGATGTACCATAGAATTAACTGTAATTATCGCTGATTTGAAATTTCGTCTATAGAGAAATCCTTGACGTTAACAACTCCGAGGAGTTGCTGCCATTCTCCAGTGTCGTATCATGGTGTACGGTGTTCGTACAATCTCCATGAACATGGAGTATTTTCTTGCGTGAGAGTTCGGTCATTTCAAGCAAGAATTTTTTGCCACTCGAGGTTTTACGTTTACTTTGATTGCAGCCAACGCGGAACCTAACCGCCTCTGTCGGACGTGAAACCCTGAAACCCACTTTATTCTTATCTAAATGGACGTTAATGAAGAAAAACTCTCCGTTTTACGTACACGAAGATTCTGTCGTTGAATGTTCATAAAAAACTGCGAAATCGTCGTTAGGGTAAAGTTATGATTCAGTCGACAACGATTTTCTGGGACTCTGTTGCACGTGGCTTATCACGTTGGATGTTTCTTCGTAATTAAAGCCAATCAAATTATTTGGTAATTAAATGTACGATTAATCGATGGTTACGAGCTATCGTTAAGGATGTTGCTTCTGGAAAGGACGAGAGACGCCTTGGGTGGCGAGACGATTAAAACTTGGATCGGCCTAATTCCAGGTTTATCGCCTAAAATCGAGGCTTAATATGCACGAGACCATGCGTATAGTACGGTGATTTCGTTCGATGGAATTTCGGAACAGGAATATGCATTGCTAGCGATGGGAGCGAGAGAGTTTTCGAATTTTCTACCGACACTGTGCAAACCACTGAGTAAATCTGAATTTTTCAACATTTTTTAATAAAACATAATGATATTTTACTTCTACAAAAACTTACAATCGTTTAAAACCTGTTACGTTTTAGTATTTCATCATTAATTGCATTGATGTTCTTTAAATTTAAAAATAATAAATTTTCCCCATAGAAAGAAAATCTACAAGTCTATTTCATCCATCGCTCTACACTTTTTGTGTTACATTTCACTTTTAGCAACAATTTTAGATAGATTTTCAACTACAAAGGCTACTTTGTTTCTATAATTTTTTCTCTCCTGTAAACTTTTCTCACCAGTATCTTTTAACATCTTACATACTTCTGACCGGTCACTTGATCGCAAATGCTTTCCAGATATAGGCATCTTTTCGAAAATTACAAATTTTCGTCGCTGAATTAATGGTACAGTCCGACAACTGAAAGATGGCTAGGAAGCGGAAAATCTTCCCGTTTTCAACTGTCTATTCCCGCCATTTCATTTTTGGAATTCCCAAACTCAGCCTCTTAAAATAAACGACTATAAACCTGTGTTTACTGTAGAAGACTATTTTTGATAATTTCAAACACGAAATGGCGGGAACAGGCGGCTATAAAACGAGACATCCCGCCACCCCTTAGCCATTTTTCAGTTGTCGAACCGTACAACAAATCACAATGATAAATAATAATTTACTAATTGCCGTGACAATTAAACAATTGATTAATAAGTTAAAAGTCCAAAAGCATTAGGACTCAAAAGCGTATTAATAGTCTACCGATCGGAAAATGTTAAGAGTCCAAACCATCACCTCCGCATTCAGCATAGTTTCAGCTATACTTTAAACAAATCAATTTCAGATAATTTTAAAAAACATGTAAATTATTTAACCCTTTGCGGACACAGACGCTTTTGTATATTAAAAGACAGTTATTTCTTTCACGATCGAAAGTTAGCTTTCTTCAAAAAATTATGCTATTTACGTATACAAATTCTAAATAACTATTTGTGTAATAGTATTCCAACCTTTGTAATTCAACTTTGCAACTCTAACCCTGTGTAGGTGCAGTGATAAATTATAATTAAATTTTTTCTCAGACCACATATATGTGTCGCTACTCCTTAAAGGTTTAATACTTGAAGTATCATTTTAAATACTTTCTTTTGTAAAAATTGAGAAGGAGAATTGAAACTTGATCGAAAATTTCAACGAGAATGCATCCACTGCCCATCACTACGCACAGCGTTCATTCCTGCGTACCTCTCGCGAACCCTGAAACTGCTGGCTGCCACGCAGAGACCACACGCGCGTCGATAGACCTTTTAAAAGCCGTTTGCGAAACCGAATTCGAGTCGACTGCCGTTCGTAATTGCGCGTATCGCGTGTGCGTATCGAGATCAAAAGCAAATTTGATATTTATAGAATGGAAAGGTAGGGAATCGTACTTAAAATGTGTCATTCGAATACCTTCTCCCTACCTCTGTAATTTCAGTTGAAAATAAAAAAAAAAAAACAATCTTATCCCCTTTTTTCCCTCCAATCCACGCAACCAATCGCAATAAAGGTTGTTGCAGCGATTTCTCCGATTGGAACTGCGATTCTCATTCGCTGCTTTCCATTTCGTAATAATCGTTTAACTGTCGTTTCAAGTTATAATGGCCGTGGATTACGTATTAAGACGCGTTTAAATCCTTTTTCGTATATTCGAGAACCTCGTATCGACGGCATCCTCACGGCAAACCTTATCTGCACTATCACTTCTACCGATCACCAACACAAAAATTCCACCAAGTGCAAATGTAATCTTATAATTATATTATGATAAATCGTCGTCGCACGTATATAAAACCGTAGAAGTCTCTCCCCATTAGCTCTAATTACCACGTATTTTTTCATCCTCTCAGTAGTCATGCAATAACGCGAATGCAGTCGCTCTCGCACACTTATCGCGATCTTCCCGAGCCAATCTTATTTTCTGCATGTACAACCTTAAATGAGCCCGAGAGACCGGCCCGTATCGTAAATACACCGTTTAAATTCCCCCAGTAGGTAACATTGTTACTCGACGTTGCCCCTTAAATTTCGCTTTCGCAGATTCCACGCGAAAGCAGGTGCATCCGCGACGATGCAACGCGACGATTCCAACTTTCCGTCGGGTTCCAAAGTCCCTGCTAAATCTATATAAAACCGCCAAATACGTCGACAATGTGCACGTGCACGTACCGTGTATTTTAATTCGTCCGTCTGCTCATGGTATCCTAATTGGGACAAAAATTGACACAAGAATAACCGACGTGGATACCAACGTGGTAATTAGAGGAAAGAAGTAAAACAAAAAAGAATAAACAAGCTGAACGTTAAACGTGCAAGAGTTATACGAGATAAGAGCCATCAAGTGTGATTTCGACGTAGATTTTGTCGTCGGTATAACGCACGAGATTCTCGTATATATGTTTTTTTCGGTGGAAAAACGAGAGAAGCGAGTCCAACGAAATTAGCGAAACATGCAGGAATGAAACATTCGAAGGCCGACTAATTAGTTCGCCCGGCAATCAAATTTCCATTTGCACATTTACGTGAGCGCAACTCCAAATCGACCATCCCTTTTGCTCTTCTTGTTAAACTCACCGCACACTTTCGTTGCTCGCCGATACCAGATAATAAGGCGCAAAGGAATCTCTGACGTTCTGCCGAGATCGCGTACAGAACGGCAGACATATTTATTAACTCGCACGGCTTATCGAGCCAAATCGGTTTTCGGGACCGCGTAAACCGAGGCGAATCGGCGCCTGGAACGTTCTCCGACGAGACCGCCCATGTCGAGTCTGCTCGGGAGAACGTTGAAATCGTATTATGAAAGGTTTTATCGGGCTGGACCGGCAAGTGCCGATCGGCGAGTACCGAAGCGCTAATTGCGGACTGCTCTTTTCAGGTTCGCACACGTGGCCACGATGTACGCCTCGTTAAGGCGGTCCTTAAGACGATCTCCGACGTTACGCGAGATCGTGACGGCGAACAAATTCCACGCCCGGTTATATTCACTTTTTCACGGTGGTTAGGGAGCGCTTTGTTTTTGACGATGTTTTTCTTTCTGGCTGCTTGTGGTTCATCGCGATTTTTTGTCTTGGTGGTAGGAAATTTTAAAGTTGATGAGGGCCACCTTAGCACTAGAACGACCGACGTTAAATTTATTATATTTAAATATATCAAATAAGAACTTTGGAAGAAGAGGAATCAAGGGGTGGAAAATATCCCGAGTCGAAATTTTCAGATCTGCAGTGGTCTGTAGACACAATTATTCTCTGTACCACGTCTGTACTAGATATGCACTCAACAGTTACATTTTTTAGGGATTAACATACGCTTGCACCAGAACTATGATGTTTACGTTCGTTTGCACTGTATCTGTAGCATGTCCATTACAGATAAAAAAATTATACAGTTTTCGTGAAATTGTTACAATACTAGTACAAACATGTTGCAAACGGATAAATAAAAATTTTAAAAGTATATTTATTCGAACTTAGAAATTTTTCGAGATTGTCAGTTGACGAAATAATTCTAAGTTCGAGAAATAAGACAAAATAAGACAAATAAGTTAAAGAATATGTATTGTAATTTCATATTTTTAATAACTCTATACAAACGGAATATTAACATTTACAGACATGCTGTAAATCAAGTACAAACGCGCAACAGAGCTATACGGATGATTTTTACATCTTATGCGGTTGTACTGCTGGCCTTTTTCTAATGTGATGCAATTGCATTTGTTCACGTTGCAAATATAGTGCAGAAGTAGTACAAAGTTTCGAAGCAAACGCAGTACAAACACAGTACGGTCGTTTAAAATTGTATGTAATATTTCAACTCGGGTATGATCGGTTTGGTAATTTGTATTTTCTAAGATCAACTTAGAATTTCTAGTCTAGGACTCTCCTGTAAACTTAGGGAATTTTTGGAAAAAAATGTGAACAAGTCATTTTGACTTGCTTGATCGTTCTAGTGTTAAAGGACTCGGTTTTGGTGTGGTTTATCTATTTATAGAAAGATAAGGGGTGGAGGGTTTATATAATATAATTTATGAATATATCGGTTACTGAAGCTGATTGTGAATGTTTAAGACTTTGTGAGGTAACACTAGAACTATTGACATTAAATCTATCATATTTCAATATATTAAATACGTATTTTGGAAAACTAGAAATCGAGAGAAGGAAAGGATGATGGATTTAGTAATCTGTGTTTTATAAGATCAACGTAGAGTGTCTGTTCTGTGACTGTTACATAAGTTTGGAGAATTTTTGGGAAAAATTTGGAACGAGTCATTTTGAATTGCTTGGTAGTTCTAGTGTTAATAAACTACTTATATCTACTCAATTTAAATATATTGAATAAGCAATTTGGGAAGAGAGAAATCAAGAGGTGAGAACGACGATTAATTAAGTAATTTATGTTTTATATGGTAGAAGTGGAACTTTTACTTCATGGCTCCTCTATCAATTTAGGTAGTTTTTCAAAAAAATTGAGAATCGATCATTTTGACCGGTTCGGCAGATTCAGCGTCAATTATAAAAAGGAGAGGAATTGTGGTGTTGATAAAAGGTAATCATTTTTACTAAGTGTTCGACATCAGAAGAGAAATAAATCATACAATTAGCCAGAGAAATGTATAACCTATTGCATCTTCTAGTGCAGACGCTGTAACTTTACTGCTTTCTCAATTTAAATCTCTAGCTCTCCAACTAATCTCAAATAACTAAATATTTCCCTCCAACAATTTCGATTTAACCCATTCTCCGCCAAAGTTTTATTGCTTTGATTGTTTCTAACAATTCACGCACACTACTGCTTAAAAGCACAACTGCAACAGGCTGTTTCAAAAACATATAATCTTAGAAGCACGTCAAATATCTGAATTGAATGCTAAAAGACTTAAAAAATGAATAACATTTAATAATAAATATAATAAAATAAGAATAAAAATGACAACATTCAAATTAATATTCACCACCTGCTATTCGACTACTTGATTATCTATGACTCCTTCTAGAATCAACCAAGTATATTCAACGAAAGTAGCTCATTCTTAACACTAGAACTACCAAACCAGTCAAAATGACTGGTACACAATTTTTTCTAAAAATTCTTCAAGTCTATAGGAGACTCGTACGTGCAATATTTTACGTCCATCTCAAAAAACGCAACTCCCCAAATTGATCATCTCCTCCGCCTCTTAATTTCCGTTTTTTCAAATGTCTTATCTTATATATTGAAGTATATGTGTGTGAACACATTTCAGGCCGGTAGTTCTAGTGTTAAAAAAATGTCCACCCCTCTGTCACTATAAGCTTACAGTACCATCTTGAAAACAGTAACTTATCAAACATCATCAACCATCCAATCTCTCTTCAATCTTTAGCATCAAGTGCAACGTTCCACAGCACATCTCTGAACCCAAAAAAAGCATGAAAATTTCAACAAACAAACGATTTCCATCCACAGGTACACGGTGACTGGGTGGGTTATCAAGCGTGCCACCGTGTCATCGTGCATTTTGCGTGAGATTGCGAACCTTGAGCCTTTCCGGCTACGAGGTTCACGAGTGTTTCCACTTATAATAACATTCCGAAACACGTAAATACACTCGAGTGGCACGGCACGCTGCTGTAGGTCCTTGTAAAGACGACGGTCAGTCGGTGGCCGCGGTTAAACCGACGTCTGCCAAAGGACGACGGGATGTAGTCTCTCCGGTGGCTACTTGAATGTCGTCGTCGGGCTTAAGGAGCGCCCGAACACCAGCTTTTTTTTACAGGGACCCAACGCGGACTCTTTACAGAACATTTTACTTTGTTCGAGATAGCGAACGTCCGGTCGAAAGAGATCCTGACGGGCCTTTTTTTCTTGGAGTGTTCAAGTATCTTGATCATCGGACATCATCGTCTTCTTGATTCTTACAGTCTTTTTTTCCGCAAAGAATAACTGTAGGAATTAGTGCTAATTATTTGGTATAATCGTGACAGTGCAATTGACACCTAAGAAGCAGGTAAGATTACTTCTTATTCTTTGTTTGTGGATCGAAGAATTTTTTGGCATTGTCATTTAGTCAGATACTGTATTTGTGACTAAATTCAAATTAACAAGTTGGACATCGCCAGCATTTCGCTAGTTTCATTGTTTTCACTGAAGTAAAGCTTTTGCTAACAAAATCACGTTTTTATAGACTAGAAACCTTGTAGACTCTAAACGATGGGTAGTTAACAGGACTTGCCCCTTTTAATGCCAATATTTAAATATTGAATGTATTAGAAAATTTGTAAATGTTACAATTTAAAAGTTATATGAAATTTCATTAACCCTTTGCACTCCGATGTCCCAACTGAGGGGACATCGTAAGTTTACAATATTACTTAGTTGAACCCTCTAAGGGAACCTACGAGATTATTAACAATTACATTGGATGAACTTATAGCACCGTACCATTTCAAAAAATGTATGTTTACCTGAACTTTTCTATTGAAATGGCACAAGATAGCAAATAGCAAAGTGCCGCCATGTTGCTAATATAAAAAGTCAAAGATGGCTCGGAGTGCAAAGGGTTAAACATGTTAAATTATTAAATGGAAATGTTTTGTCAAAGAAAATTTGTCGCTGCAGCAGCAATAAAAAGTATGGCAGTCTAAATAGATGGTAGTCAATTATTTTCAAAAATTCTGAAAGTGTATGGGAAGGTCACAGAGTAAATATTCCACTTTCATCCTATAAAATGTAATCACCGAATCGATCACGTTCATTTCAATATAATAGATTCAACACCAGGTGTTCTAATATTATCACTTCTTTAGAGAGATAGAGAAAGTTTGTATAAATCTATTAAAGCATTCGAAATGATATATTATAATTAACCTTAAGGTCTCGTACACTGCGAACCATTTAAAAAATTGTGCGCAAAGTATGATATCTTTCATCACACCAAGTAATTTCTACCGAAACATTCTTTTGATAACAGCAATACCTCATGAAACCCTCGACCTTTTCCAACCGAACGGAACATACTTTATATCAGGTAGTATTTTCAATGTCCCTCAAAGGAACGTGTAGGAAGTGAATTTTTCTGAAAACTTAAAAACGCCGAAAGAACATTAAAATCTACGGTACACCAATCGGCAGCCGTGCGAGGATTGAAATACGATCCACGAAAGCTGGATAACGGATTCCGGTTGCCGGCATGATCGATAAATCAAACAGAGTTTTCTCGCTGGTTAACATGATTTATGATCGAGTTAATATCACGTGAGGAATGCTAACACCTAACTGACGAAGTACGGTAGTACGATCGTAAAGTATCGCGTTTAATGCCGGTCACTGTGTGTACCGATATATGCTAATTAAATGTGGAAATATATTTTTATGGTTTCTTCTTTGCCTTATAATTCCTTTATGAATGGGATTACACCGAGCACCGGCTCGCTCCGATTGTTGGCACTTTACGGGTCCTATGGTTAAAAAATTCAGGTATATACCGTAGAATGGTCGTTATGATCGTTTCTCACAAAAGTAGCCATGGGATCTATTGATCTATGTGAAAACGAACCGGCATGAAATTCCTACCTTACGTAAATTTTGGGATCTATTTATGATCGGTGGAATTATTGTGCGCACGATACAGGCATCCGTTATGTCGGATATGCCTTTGAAGAAGAAGATTACGGGAAATCTATGGTGAACCTTAATTATACGTTTTCGATGCTAACTTGTTCGTTGTCATCGTAAAAGAGATAGAGTTGTATCGTAGATATTGGTAGTGAAAATAAAAAGAAAGATCGTCGAAAATTCTAAATCATACTGTGAATAAAGTATCTGTCCAATATTTTAGAATCGTTTTATATTACGGAATTAAAATTACTACCATTTTGAAAATCTCTTTTGATAATGTTTCTATAAAAAGGGCAGTAAAAAGATTGTTGTTTCCTCAAACTAGATTAAAAATACCGTTGACGAAACAAAGAGAAGGAGAATAAAGCAGCAATTTTAATACATTTTCAAACTTACATTTTGCAAAATTGCTTTTTATATTTCTCTTCAGAAATGCAATTTCTAAATACAACTCCCAGAAATGTTTAATTTTCCTTACAAATCAGAAATTATTCTGCGAAAGAATTTCTACACGTCAAACTACCTTTCGATATAAAACAAAATGCATATTTATCTTAAAAAGAATATAAGAATCTGACTCCCCATTAGGCTGCAGTCTCTGCCTTCAAAATTCCACATTTCCCCTTGCCGCACAAAACACTAATTGCATTTTAAAATCATAAATATCTTCACGATCGCGATGTCCCTCCGATGCGACATTAGGGGCATTATTCAGATCCGTGACACAGGGAATGCCCAAGTTTTACGTGACATCGAAGGCAGCCCGAAAGGAACGAAGATCCTGAAGGTTCTGCAAACGAGTCACGTCTTCGACGGATTCTCGAGCCGCTGTTGGATCGTTAGCCGGTCGTTTCTTTACTCCGGTAAAGGACCAAAAGCGTGTTCCAGATCTCACCGCGAGCGGGTGGCACGTAACAAGAGAAATCGCCTGAGGCTGATCCAAGTATCGTCTTCTCGTCTTCTCGTCAGAAGCCGCAAGTAAGAAAAATGCACGCCCACGACTCACGAATTGACGTGAACGGCTGTCCGGCACGCGAAACACGGATCTTCGTTTCCGAGTTTCGTGATGTCTCGTCGTGTACTCTTCTTGTGGCGTGATTTTTCCTCCGAGCGAACAGACCGCTTTTGACGTACAAATCGTGCCGTTAAACTTCGAATTTGAGAGGGGTGTACGATCCTGTTCTATGTTATTACTTTAATTTTGATGGCGGTTCCAATTAGGAAGTTTTCTTCCGTTATTAACTTACGTAATGCTGAGATTGTGCTCGAGGGCAGGGTATTTTAAACTTTGGCTGCTTTATTAAATTTTTGTAATTTTTAGAATAAGATATTGTAAGGGATCTAAAGTATGTGAATAGAATAATTACAGAGAAAATATAGAGAACCGCATGGAGGAACTTCAATATCTAATCAATTTTTACTTTCCTTTTCTGAGTTAAAAGATTGTTTATAAGTGTTAGTGTTATATATATATACATACATTAGTAACTGTAATGTTTCCGTATCGATAAAGCAGGAACTACTGTAATAACGACATCTGTACAATTATACTTATTACATATATTGACACGCGTTCGACTGTACTAGTCAGATGTATAACGATCTTCAAGAAGTAAACTAGTTTCATAAAGTAATACCACTGTGTAGTAATTCTATAACAGTTAGAACTTCCAATGATTAATCAATTAGTTTCAAAAGAAATAGAGCAATATTTTAGAAGAAACGCGATGAAGAGAAGACAGAATTAGATAAAAGGAAGTGTGGTGTTAAAAATTTCTATAAAATTGAAATATCATGCAAAACTTACTGCGATGTAAGTAACACATTGACTGTCATAGGGGTCCTCCCTAAATGTTACATTTAAATTGCAATATTTATGAATTTTCTACCATATTGCATATTTAAATTTTGGCATTAAAAAGATAAATATCTGCTAAATATCGATCTATCAGTGTCTTTAAAGTTTCTGCTTTATAAATATGTGATTTTAATATAAAAAGTTTCATTGTAGTAGAAATGACGAAATAAGCGAAATATCGGAGGCGTTCAATGTGTTAGAAGAACTTAAATAACTCAAATCTATCTAGCACAAACGAAACATACAGCTATGCTTTATTGTATTCAGAAGTCAGCAACCGTTTTCGCCGACCGGAAGGAAGTTGCACGGATTACGAACAAAGGACCACCCGAACTCTGATGCGTAACAGCCCATCATTCTTTCTCTACCTTCTCGAACAATTCTACGAAACCAATCGTGCACGAATCGCAACAGACTCGCCCTGGCACGAGTGGCGAATTCGTTTACGCCAGATTGTACTCCTATTATTTCACAATTAGCCAAATACGCCTGATCATCGTTCGACCACCAAGGTTTAGAAGAATAGTCGAAAACAATGAGAATCTTTCGCAGAATTAAATTTTCCATGGATCCGAAGAAACAGCAGCCTGGCATATTGGATCTGAACAGTTCGATATTCGACTTGAATAGGAGATCTTTAGAAATTTGTGCTATTTTTTAAATAAAGCTTGATAATCCATGAACTTATAGATCATTAAGACATCGAATGCTACAGAGATCATTGAGGAGTGGCTCTATCCAATTCAAAAAAGTTTCTTACGACTTTCAAACGACAATATTCAAGAATTCGTTACTGTATTGCATATTTAAATGTTGTTATTAAAAAACTAGAACTATCAAGCAAGTCAAAATGACTGGTTGCTAATTTTTTCCAAAAGTTAACCAAGTTTATAGGAGAGTCACAGAGCAGACATTTTTCTTTGTTCTTGTAAAATACAGTTTACCAAATCGATCATCTTTTCCACCTATTGATTTCTCTTTTTCCATGGTAAATTATTTAACATATCGAAAAATAATGAATTCAACGCCGGTAGTAATTTGTATATTATAAGATACTTGTGACATATCTATTGTACTACGTTTCTATAAGTTTAGAAGGCGTTTCTAAACAGGTAATCCGTCAATTTGGCGGCTTCTTTAGTGTTAATATATAACCAAAATACCTTTAACATTTTCGCTCCATAAAGATACAATATAATCGAAAAAGACTTGCTTCAGGAGAAACAATGATACAGACAAACTACACCTGGAATTCAATGTATTAACACATTATATGCGGGTGTTTTGTAACGCTTCATTAAAACTCAAGAGGAAAACTTGTTGAAAAATTTGTACGAATTTGATTTTTACAAAAAAATAATATAAGCTGGAAACTACTTTCTCTCTAAATTCGAAAATGTACTTAACTTTTCAAGTCTAAGTAATTACTGCCACGAATCGCCTTTTTTAAACTGTCTATGCACAGTCCAAAAAACGTATTTTTACGTGGCCCGCATAAAATGTGTTAATAAAAGAAATATGTTTGAGATTAGATCAATGACATTATCTGATGTCTATTATGAATTTTGAGAATTCTTTTCAATATTATAACGTTGTCTCTGATTTTAAAATAACGAAAATAAAATTCAAGCTAATAATTCATATTTTAGTATTCATAATTTTTAAATTGTCTCTATAAATATTTCTGATTTTAAGGCAATGCAAGTAAAATTGGAAGTACGAATTAATATTCCATTAATCATTCAGGAGTTTCAGGTACAAAACAAGCAACATTTCGTGAATCCAATCAGCCAGAAAGAATTCGTAGCTCCGCCAAAAGACATTACCGAAATATTTTTCCCCCAACGAATGTCCCGAGTTAAACGCGCCTCATCCGAAACGTCTCCAGGACTTTATCTCTCGTTCCATCAAGGACTTCGATGCAGAAAGGACAACGGTCAAGGAGGCTCAAAACGAGGAAAGACAGATCGTTACGTTCGTCGACCGACCACGAAGATTTGTCTGTCTAAAACAAAGCAATTACTCGTCAGAGTCATTTGGCAGTCTAGACAAATCCATGAAGGACCAAAGAGGCAAGCAAACTTTTCGGCTCCGAACTGTCGTCGCGGAACGGGTCTGCCATCATTCACGAATAATTCCCTTAAATAAGGGCGTAATTACTTAATTTCTGTTTTGAGTCGTGGTACCGGGAGGGAGTAACATGCTTCAAAAACGGCTCATTAAAATCTTAAGAAATACCGTCTCGTCCTGCCTTAATTAAGCAGTAGGACCTCTTTAAATGTCCTGGCCTCCTGTCCGCAGGATTATGTATAATTTAGTTCATGTTATGTTGCCCCTTTAACGAGAACACGAATTTATGCAAAGAGAAGAGGATGAGAGGACGATCGTGGAATTTGGAAATTAACGTCAGCCTTTCCGCGGTCGTAAGTAATACTTGTAATATAGGACTTGATAGCCATGTCACTTGATTATACCTGCTCTTGATTACAAGGCTGCCTAATTATCTCGAGACTATCATCTACAAATTGTTTCGTTAATGTACAAAATTTTGGGTAATCAAGTTCTCGTTGAGGCTTTAATCAAAATGATGAAATATCATTGTACATATAACTACATAAGGTTACATACTTTCTTTTAATTTAATCCTGTCTCTGTACCAATTTATTAACATGTGACTTAATATATTAATTAAGCCCTTATATTTATTCCGCAAGTTACAAATCCTTCAAAAAATTTGACGTTTTATGCAAATTGAAAATAAAATTAGAATATTCTCAAAGAGGATCATCGCAAAGTATGAGCTCCTTTGTCCTTAAAACCACTGGAATTACTTCACTAATGTCTCCATTCATGGATTATTTCGAGGCTATCATTTACAAATTGTAGCGCTAATGTAAAAAAGTTTTGGGTAATCAAGTTCTAGTTGAGGCTTTAATAAAAATAATGATATATTATTTTACATATAACCACATAAGATTACATACTTTCTTATAATTTAATCCTGTCTCTGTACCATTTTATTAATATGTAACTTAATATATTAATTAAGCCCTCATATTTATTCCGCAAGTTACAAATCCTTCAAAAAATCTGACGTTTTATGCAAATTGAAAATAAAATTAGAATATTCTCAAAGAGGGTCATCGCAAAGTATGATCTCCTTTGTCCTTAAAACCACTGGAATTACTTCACTAATGTCTCCATTCATGGATTAACTCGTGGTTATCAACTACAAATTGTTTCGTTAGTGTACAAAGTTTTGAGTAACCAAGTTCTCATTGAGGCTTTAATAATGAATATTCATTTATGAATAAAAATTATGAAATATTATTCTATATATAACCACATAAGATTACATACTTTCTTATAATTTAATCCTGTCTCTGTACAAATTTATTGACATGTAACTTAATATTTTAATTAACCCCTTATATTTATCCTACAAATGCAAACCGAAAATAAAATTAGAATATTTTCAAAGAAGCTCATCACAAAGTATGATCACCTTTGTCCTTGAAACCAAAGGAATTAATTCACTAATGTCTCCACTCATGGATTATCGAAAGACATCCGACTATTTTCTTTGACTTTCATCCATCCTCGTGTCATCACCTGACCGTTGTGTCACATTAAGACCACCATCACCGTAACCCTTACAAATCCTACGGGACACCATCCTAGCTGTCCGAGCGAGGATTTTGACCATGAGTTCACGTGGACGATGCGAAGAGAACGTAACGAGGATAAATATTTACTCGGCAGAGAGAGGAGAACCGACGTAAATCCTGAATGGAAGGATGAAAACGACGCGAGATACAGATCTCACCGCGGGTGAAACTACCTGCCCCGACTCGTTGATACGTCCCGAATCCCTGAGGAAACCCGGACGGGTTTCACCTAATACCGTGGATTAGGGTTTAAGCCTTCTTACAACTATTCACTCTCTATGGTACAATAAAACGCGACGGCTATTCATGGAATATTTCCAAACGACACCATGCGCATGCTGCATCGGCAGGTATAATGATCTTTCGTAATAGGACCGGAAATGACGTGGATCCGGGGCGCAGAAAGGAACGGAATCTGAGCTACTTGAAATCGTACGACTGTAAGTAGCTTTGAAGGGATGGTTGTCTTGGGGATTGGGGAATGTTTTGCATAAAAGTGTAGAAATCGGAGATTAAGTTAATGAGGGTTACATTCGTAGGTTATATGTTGTCGATTTTTAATTGTTTATCTTATTAAAATATTCTTTATATTGTTGCTGGAGATGTTGAAAGAAGAGCTATAGTGGGGATGGAGAACTGGGTCACTGAACTAACAAGAAAGACGCATCTACTTTTAAAGATACATAGAAAACATCCACAAATTATGCCATTTTGGGCGCCGTGTTTAATCCCTTGCAGCCGTGTTTCATTAAAAGCAATATGTGTAATCGCTCTTAAAACAAATCTACTAAAATCTTAGCACAAATTACACATATATATATATACCTTAAAAATGTGTTGATTCTTCGTTTTGGTGGCTGAGAGCAGACACCGTCAACTAAGGGTTGATACTACTATGGGGGATGAATTACCAAGCAGCCCGTAAAAAGAGAGGCATTTGGTGACTCAGGATCTCGTCTTGGATAGTATTATATACGCACTACACTAATAGGTGAAAATAGTTGGACTAGATAACGGAGCACTGTTTATTCGTTCGCGGTCGCGGGGGAACTGATAGCGAGACGAGCGTCGAAGTGACTTATTGTTAAGATTTGCGGAAATGATACCTGTAGGTTACGGACGCGAGATCAGCCGAGTATATTTTGACAACAAACCGCGGTCGTCGTACTCCGTGCCCAGTGAAGCGGAACTAATTCCTCTCGTCGCTCATAGAATTCATTTTATAATTGTAAACGGAATTGCACGATATTATTTATTTATATGACTAAATGTTACAAGTATGATACTTTGTTTAATGTAGCGTTATTGTGAAAAAGTAACTTATAAGCATAAAATGAATTTGTAAAGAAAGCTACATATAATAACACATCAAATCATAAAATAATTCATAAACAATAGATGTATGTTTATAAAACAAACTATAATAGAAAGATGTCTGCTCTATCGCCTCCTACCATTAGAATTTCTCCTGGATGTCCAGTTTTTTGTAGAAGTTGTGTGTTAGAACCCTCCCGAATCTAACGTTGCACATTATAATATTTTAACGTTATAAATGGTTAAAGTTGTTTAAACAGTGCTATAGATAATAGAGCTATAGTGGAGGTGGAGCTAAAGGCTTGGATATTCAATTAGATTGAATTCAATTTATTCTTAGCTTAGAAAAATCTTTGTAAATTGTTAATCAACTTAGTATGTCCTCGTTTATTTAATCCCGTAGCCTACAACAACGTGTGAGACTCGTGGCGCGGAAAATGGAATAGGAAATTTTGAAGTCTTTTAAATACTATTAACCCCTTGCCCTACAATAACGAGTGACACACCTGATAATGTAAATGGCATAGAAAATTTTAAACTTTTCCAAAATCACCTAAATTGGAAATATTGATGAGACGTGACGTGATAGTATTATTGCCATGACATTAATATTACGTTAAATTATAGGGCATATCAAGAATCACTGATCGATTTTTATTTAAACGTAGCTAATATATTCTGAATAATAGCGGAAGCAATCACGAAGTAAATCGTAGTGCAAGGGGTTAAATTTAAAATATCAGCTGGTCGTCAGACGATCTCATTACTTCTATACTATTAATATTACATTCAGTCATACGAAATATTAGAAATGAGTAAAAACTTTGATTTCAGGTATTTATTTTGAGTTATTGCACGCTCCGTCAGAAAAGAAATCATAGGCCAAGGAGTTAAAGCCTACTTGATACTAAAACTAACCTTGAGGTCAAAATAGGGAGAAAAAAGAAATGAATCAGAAATAAATCGTTAATATGAAATGAGAACCCAAATTGATAGATAATCATGAAAGAAAGTACAAGTCTGATCGGTGCTTGAATGCAGGGAGGGCAGATGTATTTCTGTACTCAATATTTTAATAATTCATATCCAAGAATATTGATTTCTCCCGAAAGATTATTTGCCGGGTAAGTGAATACTAAATTATCCCAACTTTCAATCCTTCGTCGGAGTATAAAGTGAATGCATTATAAATATAAATATAATGCTTCATATCCACGGAATGACCGACGATCTCACCGTCAGATGTAATCAACGAGATAAGAATTTTTATTGATTCAACGAGCGTGGCATGCGATCGGTGAATCAAGCGAAAATCGATCGAGAATGGCCGATTATTGAATTGATGTTTTAAGTAGGTACCTGCAATCTCCATACATTGTGGCAAGCCGGGGCTCTCTCTTCCATCAGACTTGAACGAACGAATCGAACATCGCGGACACGCGATTGCCATCGAAAAGTCGGTCACTTCTTGCTATGAATCGACACGGATATACTCTGTCATAAAAGATTACCGGAGTTGAAAAATGGATCAGTTTTCTCCCACAAACTGAGCTGTTTAAGAGTTGGCGGTGACTCAAAGTACAGTGAGTAAATTGTAAGAAATTTTTCAATGACGATTATTCTAATACTTTCAGAGAAAATGAGATTCTCCTTTCCACTTTGCCCAGAGACTTTCAATTCTCACTGAACATTTAGTCTCAGCATCTAATTTGCAATTATATGTACTAAAATCTCACTGCTTTCTAAGAAATTAAAAAATGTAAATCTCAATTTCTCTCAAATCTCACTGTTTCCTAAGTACTGAACAAATGCAAATATCAATTATTCTTAAATCTCACTCTTTCCTAAGTACTTAACAAATGCAAATTTCAATTATTCTCGAAGCTCACTCTTTCCTAAGTACTGAACAAATACAAATCTCAATTATTCTCGAATCTCACTCTTTCCTACGTACTGAACGAAATCAAATATCAATTACTCTCAAATCTCGCTGTTTTCTAAGTACTTATCAAATACAAATCCCAATCACTTTCAAATCTCACTATTTCCCAAGTACTGACCAAATGCAAATCTCAAATACTTTCAAAATCCAATTCGCAATTCAAAAACTCAATGAAAAAATAATTTCCTCACTTTCTCCCCCTCCCACGTGTAGTAACACATCCTGCTACACGTCGAAGAAACCAGCATCCCCTTTGCTCGGTCTACCAGTAGTGTGAATCTGTCTTAAGTCTTCCTTTGTGCATCTCTCGGAGTTCTGCACGTGCGCTCTTCCTCGTGGAAGTTACTCATTGTCCGCAGGCACGCGAGACCAGACTTGATTTGCCGCCCTTCTTTCCTTGCTAGGGCGATGCAACACAATCCAACATGTAACCTCAGACATAGCCAGAAGGGGGGCAATTGTTACGCGTTATGGGTGGCGAGCCTCTGAAATAATACCCCATGCCTAACAAAAACACCTTTGGAACGATTGCATCATAGTCGAGAACCTCGCGAGACTTACCCCAACCGGCGCTATTCTTTTGTAGATTATAATTCATTTGATGACCGAGAATGATTTTACGAGTAGATTTTGTTTTTATATTATTCTCTTTTAGTTGGATTACTTTAGATAGGTTTAAAAAAATGAAATATAGATTTTAGATAGAGAGAAATTGTGGGGGTTCATGACTGAAGGGGTTGAACTCAGGTTGAACGTTTGGGAGTATGAAGAATATTGAATAAGAGTAAAGAATGGAGTAAATTGTTACTTTGCTTCACGATAGACGAAGAATCAAAGATATATCAACCCTTTCGTAGCCTCAGGTGATATATACACGCCCTCTGAATTGCACTTTGTATTAGCGCAACTATAAAATATGATGCAAGTACTTCTTACGCCACAGGCGTACATGTGCGTGTATACAATTGGACAATTTTACTTTACCATCAGTTCTCTCATCCTTCTTATTTGTTAACTTCGAAACATTCATCGATTAAATCACCATTCTTAAAACAAAAAAGTCTCTTCATATTCACAGTACCCAAATCAACCTTCACCCTTTCAACTTCGCCTTTCCAACAATTCTCCCCTTCCTCATCCACAGTAATCGATTTACGCACGCGACATTGCCCTCGCAATTTTCGATTCTTCCATGAAAGGCACTCTACTCGTTCGCAGAAACCTCTTAATTACAAAGCACTCAAGCGAGCTCTATTCCTCTCTGACTACCGTTCGACGCTGCCGGGCTTCTATAAATCGCGAACAGTCCGTGCCTTAATACCGTGGCAAAATCAATTTACCGTGGGTGGCTGCTATACATATCGAGGGTCCATGGTGTAATTAAATTGTTACTTCGGGCAGACCGCACGCCAATCGACATGGGCGGCCACCGACCGGACACCCACGTGACCGTGTATTTACGAGCCCTTTATTTCGGAGCGTGTCTTCTATTAATAACCCGGGGCATTAATGAAACCACAGAAGGATTCCGTCGTGGTTTACCGTCTTTCGTTCGTTTCATTCGTTCCAATCCATTTTAAATATCTGTCCTACAAACACGTGGGTGGAGAACGTCGTAGGCGCCAGTCTTGAAGATCGCGTCCTCATCGTCTCCTGTCCTTTATTAACCCTTTCAATTCTCTTTTTCTTTTTTACCTCAGTGTTTTCTATCAGCACAACCTGCTTGTAACCTATTAATGAATATTCCAGCGGATCTGAACGAGTGAAATACCGTTCTCCAGTCTTCGGATGCTTGTTCATCGCGTACGTACGTCGTGGTAATATCGACGGTCTGGATTTACGAAAGAGAATGTCAAGAGGATAGAGAAAGAGAGAGAGGAAGGGTGAGACGGTTAATCATTCTCGATAGATGTTGCACGATAATTTATCGATTTCGTCTGTACTATGAATGGAAAATTACGGCGTCTCACCGAGAGGGAACTACACTTTCGATGTTCCTAGGGAACGTGTAAGGTGCACGGATCCTTATATGGTTTGGATGGTATGTCATTTGTTTTTTGATTGATGGTAGAACGCGTGTGAAAATAATTGTCGATGTAGGGAAAGAAGTTGAGATAATTGGAAAAGAGAAAGCGCACGGTAAGGACTGTCTTATGAACACCACGAAATGTTCTGTAATGTTTGATATGAATATATTCATATTGGGAGTATACGAATGTGGAGGAATAATGAAGAAGGAGAAAATGGTGGCTCGAGTTTGATCGATTCGTTTGAACATTTAGATGTTGCAAGTGAACTGAGTCTTAATTAAGTTCTGGAAGAGGTGGAAACTTTATTAAGATTAATGTCGTATAATATAGTTATCTTTTCTGGAAAAGATAGTTTCTTGCTACAAAATTCGAAAAGGACTTTGCTACTATTCTACACGTGACAAATCTGCAAGCATTTAACCCTTTGACTGCTATGGGCGCATTTATGCGCTCTGTGAAATCTATCCATGGAGACTATGGACGCAAATGTACGTCCAGTGAAGGCTATCGATATAGACTATGGACGGAAATATGCGCCCAGGGATGGCTTCGATTGTTTTCTATAGTCTTATATCCCTTTTAGTACCGACCGAAGAAATCGATTAAATTAATGACACTTGTAGGTAATTGTGAATAAAAATAATTGTCATTTGGCGATAGTTTCATATAACACGCACAATATAGAGTATAAACTGTATATTTATAATTATCTGTCATAAAATTACTGATATCGCATTGGAAACTGAATATTAACCCTTCGATGTCCAATGTTAGCTCTATTGCTAACAATGGTATACGTTGTCCGGCACTAAAAGGGATATGTATGTCCGGTAATTGTTTCTATCATATATGGAAACTGCACGAAAAATTATTTAGTTTCTAGCGACCGCATTTGTAGACTGATTACCGCTCACGCGAAACGCTTCAACGGCCGTTTTCTAACGTAATATCGTCAGAGGACGACAATAACGGCGACGAGGCAACATTCGGCAATGTCAAGATTCTGATCGAGTTGGCATCGCATCGCCTCGTCTCAGAGACACATTTCCAAACTCCATTAGCATCGGTAAAAAGAGACTCGCGCGTCTCGCGTGAAGGGAATCGCACGTGTCATAAATATACATGTGAGATCGAAGAAGGATTCGTGAGGTCTGTTCCTCTCTGCTTTTAGCTTATCTGGCTGCCGACTACCCCGGGTGGGTACCTCGTAAGAGGGTTCCAAGTGTCTCGGTCAGTTCTGATAATTGGAAAGGGTGCGTGAGTCCGCCTGACGTTTGTTTGGCTGACCATTATGTAAATAGAGCCCTTCTGGGTCCTCGAGAGGCGCCATAAACTTTCACGCGAGGAACGTGTCGCACTACCTGCTCCTGGAGAATAGCAAGGTACGAATTTCTTGGGGAAATGGAAGAGATTCTGTTCAGAGATGATCCAATAGTGACCTATCTTTTTAGTTTCACTTGGATCGTCATTTGGTGGACTTAATTTTTTAGAAAGATTGTTAAACTTTTCGTAATTATTACCCGGAATAATGAAATGGTCTGCTTTGATCACTTTAAAGTCTCGTGAGATGTTCAATCGCATTCTGTTAAACGAAACACGTCCCATATGTACTTGTACTAGAATTTTATTTTTAAAAGAGATAGTAGATGTTCAGAATTTTACTGGCAATCATGAAGACCTGTTCCAGCAGATTCAATCAGACTTAATTGCTGGATATCCAACAATACCTCGTGGAAGATATGTTATATACCCTTGAATCGATGGAGATTTGTGAAAAAGACACGCCGCAAAATGTGGGAAAGGACAACAAATTTTTTTTAATTGTATTCTTATGTAGCTACAATGTCTGGAAAGGAATCATGGGTCAGAAACGAACCATTTCCACGCAAATTAACTTTTAATTCTATCTTGACGATTGAATTTTAGCAGAATAAGTCAGGCTTCTAGATCTACGACCTTTCGGAATGAAGCACACAAAATATTTTTATTAATACTACAAGAAATTAACAAATGGAGAACTGGGTCACTGAACTAATAAGAAAGGCTCATCTACTTTTAAAGATACATAGGAAAACATCCACAAATTAAGCCATTTTGGGCGCCGCATTTAATCCCTTGCGGCCGTGTTTTATTAAAAACAATATGTGTAATTGCTCTTAAAACAAATCTACTAAAATCTTAGCACAAATTATATATACCTCAAATATGACTTGATTCTTCGTTTGGGTGGCTGAGAGCAGACGCCGTCGATTAAGGGTTGATACTACTATGGGGTATATGAATTACCAAGCAGCCCGCAAAAAGAGAGGCATTTGGTGACTCAGGATCTCGTCGTGAATAGTATTATACACGCACTACACTAGTAGGTGAAAATAGTTGGACCAGATCACGGAGCACTGTTTATTCGTCCGCGGTCGCGGGGGAACTGATAGCGAGACCAGCGTCGAAGTGACTTATTGTTAAGATTTGCGGAAATGATACCTGTAGGTTACGGACGCCGAGATCAGCCGAGTATATTTTGACAACAAACCGCGGTCGTCGTACTCCTTGCTCATTGACGCGGAACTAATTCCTCTCGTTGCTCATAGAATTAATTTTAAAATCATAAACGGAATTACGCGGTATTATTTATTTATATGACCAAATGTTACAAGTATGATACTTTGTTTAATGTAGCGTTATTGTGCCAAAGTAACTTATAAGCATAAAATGAATTTGTAATGAAAGCTACATATAATAACACATCAAGTCATAAAATAATTTACAAACAATAAATGTATATTAATAAAACAAACTATAATAGAAAAATATCTGATCTATCGCCTCCTACTGTTAAAATTTCCCAAGAAATTCTGATTTTCGAGACTGTACTACCTTCAAGGCTAAAATCAATTTCTTCGATTGTACAATACCCACTGTTCCAACATGCAACTTCTTCCCGATTGGCGTTCAGGTGTTTTGTAGTTGCACGACTTCCTGAAAAGTTCGTATAAATCGGAGATGCATCTCGTGCAGTTTTATCCGTTGCAAAGGAGTGCCGCAATAGCGCGTGCGTGCATCGCCTGGAGTTGGTGCACTCTCACGCAATCGTGAATGCAATTAAGTCGACGGACCGAACATTCGAAGAAGGACGAGTTGACGATCGAACAATGATAACGAATACACTTGGGTGCACTACGTGCGATTATAATAGACGATAAACATTCGCTGGAGGTGTCTCATTTAACTGCACGTTAATTGCACTTGAATTGTTCTTCCTCCTTGAGCATTCGTGCGAAATAGGCGCCAGTATTTCTGCACACGATTCAAGTAATATTCTATGGTAATGGAAACCGATTTTATAGCCATGATGTAAACAAAACCAGTTTCCTTCTGCACGTAAATTTCAAATTTCTTGCTGATACGACGTTTGTAAATTTGAGTTTACGAATTTCTCCAATTATTTTTCCTGGCTATCGTCGTGTAAGTTGTAACTTGGTATTGCCTTCTTAATTTTTCATTTTTATTCGTTTACTTTGTCGTAGTTGAATAATAAAACTACCGAACTTGTCAAACTGGTCGATGTTGATTGGGAAATCACACATTAAATATTTTATGTCTTTCTTATAATACAAGAATGATTAACTTTTTCGCCTCTTGATTCCGTCTTTTCCAAAGTACTTTCTTAACATATTTAAATATAATAGATTTAACCCTTTGGCCTACCATTTCTTTTCCGACTGGGCGTGCAATAACTCAAAATTAATTCCTAACATTAAAAGTTCTTACCGGCTTCTGATCCTTCGTATAACTTGAATGTAATATTACTAGTATAGAAATAATAAAATAGTTTCTCGACCGGCTGATATTTTCAATTAATAGTATTTGAAAGACTTCAAAATGTCCTATTCTGTTACATGTTATTGTTACTAAAGGGATAAAGACGGTAGTTATAGCGTTAAATTCGAGGAATTTTACGCTAACAATAAGTGACTTTCGGCCTTTACTGTTAAAATTAATAAAATTGTTCATCTTTAAAAGAATGTACCTTTTAAGGTCGAGAAGGAATAAATTTCTTTTATCGATGTTAAAGATTTCCTAAAAAACTTCAAAGGGACCACGAAAACGACCCCGCAATTTATCTGTCGTAAAGCAGGATCGCGATGGTCGAGACACGTGCAAGATTGCACGCACTACCAAGTAACGGTTGAGGGCAATTAAGTTACCTTTCGTTCCAAAAGACGCAGGAAATGCTCGCGATCTGCAATTTTCCCTCGATTGGACAAATAATTGACAGCTGGAGCAACGGCTGGAACAAAACGACAGATGCCTCTGAGGGCGCGGAGAGACAAATTGAACGAAACTCTGACGAATAGAGAGCAACGAAACATGAAAATGGCACGCGCGATAGTGGAAATTGAAAGCGATAGAAACCAATCGACGAATTTACGAAATTACAGAGAGAGTGGACGGTTCCCTTTGAACTTTCACGAGTGGATGAAATCAATGGGAAGTTTAACGGTGTCAGATAAATTAGTTGATGACTATCCAGTCGTACTTCCAGTTAAACGTACTAAAATTCTAATTTGCATAGATAATGTTGTTTGGTATTATTTCAAAATATTGCCACTATTTTTAATCTGTCCAAAATAAAAATTTCTATATACACAAGATTCTAGGTATTCCTTTACCTTAAAATGTAGCTATAGGGTCTACAAAAACATTTAATTCTATCTACACGAAATGAAATTCCGCCCATTTTCCACAAATTAAAGTTCGACAATTCCAAAACACCCGCAATTTCGTGAAAACACGATAAACACAGTATTTAAATTTAATGTCAGATTTCAAGTATGCACGATAACGAACGTGCGAATTTGTTTAATATATTCGACAGCCACTTTGTAAAACATCGTACATGCAAGTGTTTCATACATACGTGATTACACCGTAGTCGAAGAAGGAAATCTTCGTTTCCGTGTATGGGGATCACCCATGGAATTCCAAGAAGCAAACCCGAGAGCAACCAGCCGAAAAACACAGGCTGCAAATCCACTGAGCTCTGGGCGACTCGCGGAATCGATCGTCGAACTTTTCTTGGACAGTGTGTTGTACTGGCGGGTAATTTAAATCGACTTGCATCTTATGGAGTGCAATTTGCAGCTCCTTCGATTGCTCCCCCGTTCTTCTTGCCGAATCGTGGCCAGAGACTGTTTCGAGGCGGACTAATCGCCGGAGGAATAGCAACAACGGAAGCCATTCGGAGAGAAAAAAAGGGGGTCGAGGAACGTCCACCTGCCGAAGAAGCAATAAAATCCAAGATTGCACCGAGGCGGCATTAATGTAAGAGGAAAAGTAATTAATCCAGGCGACACAAGATCTCCTCGGGACATTTTGTACGAGTAATTTGGCATCTCTTTCTTCCCTTGTATTTTTTTTTTCTTCATCTCTTCCTCTTTTTGTCTGTATTCTCTTCGTCCCTTTTCTCTTCTCCCTGTTTTCCATTTCTCCGCGGAGAAACGAGTCTCTTAGGTGACTTTAATTATTTATTACTGTATCCGGCCGTGTAAAGCGGCCATTACGTTCACCAGCTGGTTCGCCATGGATGGATATTAATCGTTCGGCGATTTGAAACCACGAAATCGCTGCGGGGATACATGTACTCTCGCCGATAAATGTTATTCCGCTTGGACCGTTTGGTACCGGGACCCACGTTTCGGTGAATTATAGCTCTTTTCACGATAAAAAGTGTCGGTTTGTTATTACGAAGAATACCTGCCGAGGTTCGCGTGGGTTCTTCTTTGGAGAACGACGTCTCAATTAACCCGCGCACTTGATGGACTCACCGAAATTGGGAACGGGCTCGATTGTGGAAGGTAGGATTGGCTTTTATGTGTGATGATGAAGAAGGCTTTAGTATTGTATTTGTATGGTTTATTTTTTTTATGTGATGTTAGAGAGTTACCCTTATTAATTAATATTTTCATATGTACACGCGTATTTTAGTGAGTTATTAAAAGTAGAACTATGGCCGTTAACCCTTTGCGGTCTGAATTATTTTACCAATTTTGATAGTCATGTAAGTGATATTTATTTTACTGATGGATGTTTAGATGATATTACAGAATCATTATAACAGTGGAAACTCGATATTCAATCGTTAGAAAATAAAATGAAGTGAAAAGCTACGATGAATAAAGCTTGAGAACCGACAAGAGTTAAATCCATTATATTTAATAGTTAGAAAAAGAACTGTGCAATGATGAGTTTTTGTGTGAAAGTTTTTGCAATTAGATAACACAAGGCTTTCGAGTTATAGATTTGCTTGAAATTTTACATCCCCATAGAGCAAGTTGTTCTGATTATGAATATACCCCATTACTGGGGCAAACAGTCAGCAGTTTTTAAGATATTTATAATTAAAATGTTTTTTCCTATTGAAGTAGAACTGTAGAATGAGATATCAATGTCTATTGTGGCACAAGTCGAACTCGGCACGCTAGCATTGTCTCGCTATTCAGACTGCACATTTGAATCAAACTGAGAATCAAATTGAGACTCGTTTTCCTATCAGCGAAGTTACCTCTATATTTTCACATCACGAATACCTGTATCCGTATGAATTCAGTAGGGGTTATTTCGACGATTTGACACAGTTTCACCGTGAAGACAGCTTAAAAGACACCGCGTGAGTTACGGCCGCCGCTGGCGGTTATCTGCCGCAGCTGGCATAATAAAATCGAAATCGCATTGTGCCGAGGTACTCCGGAGGCGCAGCAATCAACGTTACTTTTATCGTTCAAAGATATATACCGATGGCTGTGGAGGCCACGATATTGCCAGTTTCAACGATTCACTACCAGTGTGCTTGTATTTCATTTCTTTTTTTTCTTCTCCCCCTTCGGAATTAAACAGGAATAATTTTTACTTAGATGTTTATAATATTCTATATTTAATTAAGAAAGTTAAGTTCTATATATTATAGAAGTGAAACCGTAGTATCTATAATATTCTATATTACAATAAATCTGTTTAACACGTTGACTGTCACGAGGGTCACAAATGACCGGCGCTAATGTATTCAATGAAATTTCATGTAATTTTCAAATTGCAATATTTATAAATTTTCTAACATATTGACGTTAAAAAGATAAAGGTCTTCTGAATATCTATATATCTGTGTCTTTAAAGTTTCTGCTTTATAAAGATGAGAATTTAACACAAAAAGTTTCACTTTAGTAGAAATAATGAAACTGGCGAAATACCAGTGTTCAATGTGTTAATACTAGATCTACCAACGATTAATTTAATGTATTTAAAATTATCAAGTAAATGTGTCCCAAAGAAATAAATAAAGGGGGTAAAAAACTTGATTGATTCAATCGCCTACAGTCTTTAAAATAGTAGAAAATTGAAAAAGAAACAGTTAGGAATTTGAGGAACATTTTCATAAAATTCAGAGAATGTCATTTTGACCACCTTGATAGACCTAGTGTTAATATATTAAAGAAATCAGACAAAATCAACCTATAGTGTTCCACGTTGTTCAATTTTATTTCTATAATATACTGAACATAATTTCTTGATTTTGTTTTATTTTTTCCTGTTTCTTTTCTTCTGAGAATATCATAGCGTTTAATTGACCCTTGGCGCTAGACGGAATGGATAAAATATTTTTACCGTTGAATTCGTCATTATTCATAATTCTACTTTACATTAATAAATAATGTATCGAACAGAAATAGGAAGTTTTAAGGATTCACGGCATATCACTTGGAATACGTTAAATATTCCATGAATATTCTACGTGTGACGTGCGTGAGGTTAATCTTGCCTCTCTTTGCGACGCAAGTCAATTACTCGAGAATGGAAATAGTTTGCACTCGGGAGGATCGCGTGTGCAAAACGATCCACTTCGAAATTGTGGGCGTATTAGTGTCACTGCGATAAACTCATACGCGGACAAATCCATGAACGGATTGAAAGTCACGAATCTTGAGCTTCGAATCACGAAAGCAACATCGTTTATAGTTGTATTTTAAGAACCTGGTGGTAGTCTGCTTACGTTAATTACAGTATGGAAATTAGTTAAACAGAAGAAAGAATTCTTGACGAATTTGTTGTCAAAATTATTAAGTTGTGGATGATATCTAATTTTTTATTTGGATCTATTTAGAAAATTTTGATTTCATTTATCATCTTCATTTTAATGTGGCAAAAATTCATTCATACTTCCTGCTGACTCATGCTTTTGCAAAAAAAGTGTGAAGAAAGGTTAATCATTGCAGAACTCATTTGTTTATGGGATCATTGTATGAGAAATATGTCAGGGCCGCTGCTAATTAGTTGCTCGCAGGAAATACAAGGAATGTGCCGGAATTGTAAAGTGCTTAATGTTTTTCTAATTAAGAACAATGCACCCCAATACTATTATGATAAAACTTCTACAAAAGTACACAAAAACGCTAAAATTCCTTTTTCATTGGAAACAGATATTAAAAAAAAAGAACTGTAACAATAAAATTCTTAGTATGGAATTAACAGTAGATTTACAATTACTTATTTTACAAACATTTCTAATATTTACAGATTTGATAATATAATAATTATTTAACGAATAATTATCTTTGCAGCTTGATTCTTCTTTATTCCTTATTTAGTATATTGCAGTGCAATAGATTTTACGTCCGCAAATCTAGTGTTAATTTAATGCAAAAATTTCTTTAATGTGTACCAAATAACTTCACTTTCAGCCTGTTACGATAAAGCTTGCCGAATGAGAGTACCGATAATGTCACTTCGATAAATTCATCCATCGAATTTCGCATGTGAAAACACAAGAAAGAGTCGATTGCTCGGGACGAAAGTCATGAATCTTCGCTCTGGCATCGCGAAAGGAATCTGACAGGTCTCGAAGCATTTTCTCCTCTTTATGTCGGACATTGATTGCCCGTGAAATAGATTTGAACATTAAACTTCCTCTTTCCCTCTCTCTCCATCTATCACTCCCTCTTTCCCTCTGTGTCTTTCTCTTTCTACCTCTTAGTCTGTTCTCCACAATTTATATCACTTTACGAGACACCTTCCGTGCAAAATGAGGACATTATTTCCGCAACGGCACGGTGATAGTATTTCGATTGCCTTTCGATTAATTCCGGCCCGTCGAAATAATTTATTCCCCCGATGCGAGCCGTTTCTTCTCGTCACGTGCTGGTTTCTTTAATTCGCGTCCCATGAAACAAGTTCCACGAAAATTGAGGACGTTTCCCGATACCCTGTCCACTCGAATGATAATAATTGACAGACGAAATTCTCAATAATTATTAATAATTTGCAATGCAAAAGCTTAAAACACCCGTCCCTCAATGTCGTTTCGTGTTCACGAAACCAAGCATTAACATTGCCATCTTCTCTCACTAAGTGAAGACAAATTAAAATTGGTCCCCCTTTTTTAATGACATCTCTTCGATCTTTCCTTACTCGATAACGATCAACGAGTTATTGATTTTCTCGTAACTGAATCAATAAATGAGATTTAAACATTATTATTGTTAATATATATATTTCAAGGTCGTCTTTAGCATCTAATAAATATAAAGCTTAATTTCCACGCACAAATCTCGTAAAAACTGGTATCCAAGATTGAGAATTTCCTCTCTCGAAACGTCCGGTTGTTTCTTGCCGGTTCCTCTGCTCATAATTCTCCGGAATTACCGGTTGTCTTCTAGTTCGACCTAAACAATTATCGATCTAGGCTCCCTCGCGAGTATCGTGCCGATAAAAAGTGGCTCCCGTGTTTCTGTCATACTGTCAAGATCAGGAACTACCGAGCTGAATACGACACGCATGACTCCACCGGACTATGTTTCTCAGGAATCTCGAGGGCAGCACGATTTCCACGATGGTGGCGTGTAATTGATATTTGCCAAGTGCCATTGCAGTTTCGTGGTAAACGAGACAAATGTCCGATCGTGAAATTGTCGATGTCGTTGAACATCTGATCGATAAGACTTGACGTATTACATGACGTTGAATTATGGGATTTTTTTAAAGGGAATCACTCGAGACATCACTGAGAAATTTTTAGTTTATATTTTCTTTTGGGAGATCTTTTTGCAGGTAGAAAGTTCTACAGCATTGAAAGTTTATAGTTTGGCTATATTCTTAGGGAAGATCCAAGAATTTTTTTTTGTTAATGTTCAATTTTTTTTAATAATTTTTCTTCTTGGAATTGTACTAAAGATCAATACTTTGAACGGAAATAACATTTAAGGGGATGCAAAATGTCTCTAATTATTGTTTATTCGTGTTTTTGAAGATCTTTTTGTTGGTAGAAAGTTCTGCCGTATTGAAAGTTCATAGTTTGGCAAAATTCTTAGGCGAGGTCTAAGAATTTTTTTTTGTTATTGTTTAATTCTATTTTAATAGTTTTTCTTCTTGAGAGCATGCAAATATCTTGAATTAATGTTGATTCTTATTTTGGAAGATCTTTTTATTAGGTAGAAAGTTCTGCCGTATTAAAAGTTCATAGTTTGGCAAAATTGTTAGGCGAGGTGTAAGAATTTTTTTTTGTTATTGTTTAATTCTATTTTAATAGTTTTTCTTCTTGAGAGGATGCAAATATCTTGAATTAATATTCATTCGTGTTTTAGAAGATATATTAGCAATTAATGATTTGGGGGTGGTATTCATTTTGGAGAACCAGGGAGCATAAGAAATAGTTTTATTGGATCTAAGAGTAAACTTTCTTCGGTCTTTCATGTTGTTTTATGAGATAAAATAGTGTGTGTCAAAATATTATATTACTAAAAATGCCAATATCCAGCTGATACAAGTCAATAATTATATCTGGGACACCTCTAATAATGTCTTCCAATGATTCAATTATCAATTATAGGAACTATTTCTATCTGACACAAACAGCTCGAAATAACTTTAAAACTGCGTAGCCTCGACAAACTGTCGAACATTAAATACAAAAACGAGAGAAACTAAACAACAACGATCAGATTGATATTAAGAATTTAACGCAGAAAGAATGCGATTTAAAAATAATCAAAGAATAGTTTTGTAAGCAATTTCTAATTAACATCTAATCCGAAAGATAAAATGTATCGTTCTACAGTCGGCAAATGCTCGAAGACTCGAGATATCAACTGCTAATTAAAGCAGGGCTTCCGAATACGCGCCGGTACATCGACAAAGGTCGGCTTTAGAGATATAAAACTCGTCGAATGGCATTGTGCAGGAGTGTTTAGAGCAGTGTGAATTTCTCAAAGGATTGGCGAGTCCCTGGCGGCATCCTTGAGGTCCTACCGATCCTGGATAACACCGGCAAAGGAATTAAGAACCCGTAAAATGGTGCAACAGGCAATAAATGCCTTTTCGCCAGCTGCTTGCTATACCTCTATCTTCTCTCTTCTCATTCTCTCTTCTTCTTTCTCTCTCTCCATCTCTATCTCTATATCTCTACCTTTCTTATCCAGGATTTAAGAACTGCACTTACTTGCACGTTACATCACCGTAACTTTCATCATTTTTGCGTTACGCACGCGAAACCCACCTGAGCAAAGTAAACAGTCAAGCAGATCGCTCCTGGATAATTGAACGCTGTTGTTTCGTGTCTCGGTTCCAGCCGTTTTCTGATAATTATTCTCCTTTCATGGAGATGGAGATTTTACTGAAAGTACACCCCGGTTCTCTCATGGTGTAACGTTATCGCTCGTCTTAAATCGTGAACTTAATTTTTGCGGATTATCGTGAATACCTGACGATGTTCACTTCGTGTTACCTGGCGTGGAATAATTCGGGGAAAGAGAGAACAGACGTTTCAATTGGAATTGAACGTTCGCCGAAAACTTTCGCCAATGGACGAAACACGAGACGATGAAATCGGGCGTACGTAAGAGCAGAGGCGCGAAGTAATTTCAGGTCGAAAGTATCGGCAAAAAATCGGCACGAGTTAGTTAGCACGAGTGGCACGGGTTGGATTAACTCAACACGGCGAGTCGTGTTGAAGATAACTGCAACTCATCAAACCGGAGGGAGAAAGAGAGAGAGAGAGAGATTCTACGGTAAAAACAGATTTAATTTGGTTAATGCGTAACTTCACTCGCCGCCTGCACTTTTTACGGGGCAATTAAAGGTACCTCCGAAAGAGACTCGTCCGGCAGTCGGAGATACTCCAGTAAACTCGAAATAATTAGCTCAACAATTTGTTCGATATCTTTACAAAGTTATTTGTAGGCTTATTAAAAATGAATATTAACAAATTATCTCTTTCACAGCACCTCTCGTTTATACGTTACTCCAAAAATTACATTTGCTTTAAAAAAAAAGGATTTTTTTAATCAAACACTTTTAACCATCTTCCAGAAGGCAAGTTCCCAATCTAATTCAAGCCCAACCCACTCATCCAAATGCTTAAGTCCTGACCACTCCATGTAACTTCAGAAACGCTGGTGAATTTATCAGCGACAAGTCCTCGAATGAAAGCATTGCTCGCGACTCGCACGAAACTCTGTGAGCCCTCAGTTGCATGGACCCGCAGCACCCTGATTCCAGCTAGATTAAATTACGCAGAACTGGAGGGCGAAAGAATCGTCAGCGATGCGAGACGAAGGGAGAACGAGGAAAGCAAGGCTAATTAATTGCACGGAGGAAGGAGACAGGATGACATGCGGGAGCCTGGAAGTGGACGCTCAGTAGCTCGTTAAATTTTAGGGGCGTGTAGATCGAAACCCCCGTACGCTTACACTTAAACGAACACACCGTGCTGGCGGTAGGTACGATCCTGATTGAAATCTATCAGCGAGCGCCTAATTTAATTAGGTGTGCTGCTCGTGGCGAGGGAAGCTTTCGCTCGAGAGGGCCACTCAAGTGCTTCCGTGTCGTTTGATAAGTACGAAGGATCGTTCTGACTGACTCTTTGCGATGAAGTTCAAGATTTTTCCGGCGGAAAGGTACGTCTTTTTGGCTGAGGTTTCTTATGGCTTGATGGAGCTTTTGAAGGATTGTAGATAAAGGTGGAGAAAGAAATATGAGGCAGGTACTAGTATTATGTTCAAGATGCTGAGAGAGGAGAGGAAAGTTTGTTTCACTAGGGTTTTTTGCTGCTTGATGAAGCTTTTGAGGAATTGTAAGTAATTTTGGAAAAATATATGTGAGGTAGGTTGTACTATGTTAGATAGTATTAAATTCAAGGTACTGAAAGAGGGGATGACAGTTTGTTTGGCTAGGATTTCTCGTTACTTTATGAAGTATTTGGGAAGTTAGGAATGACGTGGATGATAGAAATATGAAGCAAATTGTATTGTGCTAGTTTTAGAGCCAAAATCAGAGTGAGCTTTTAGTTTGAGGGACGACAGTTGAGATTTCAAAGTCAAAGAGCTTGCGACCTCGCATGTGATGGCTCAAACTAAAAAGCTCACTCGTATTTTGACAGAAATGCAAATCTTCTCCATAAAATTTGAGCTTTTGAGCCATTGTTCTGAGTTTTTAGCAAAATTTTGTCAAAATTCGAGTGAGCTTTTAGTTTTAGCGACGATACATGAGCTTTCAAGGTAAAATTTGAGCTTGCAAGCTCGCGCGTATTGGCTCAAACGAAAAAGCTTAATCCATTTTTCGAAAAATTTTAAATTTCCACCAAACATATGAGTTTTTGAACAATTGTTCCGAGTTTTCCGCGAAATTTCGACAAATTCGAGAGAGCTTTTTAATTTGAACAACGATATACGAGCTTGCAAGCTCACACGTGATGGTTCAAACTAAAATCTCAATCCGATTTCCGTACGGAATTTCAAATTCTAAAATTAAGAGACAGGCAGGACTGGAAGAGACAGGCATGGCTGGAAGGGACGGACAGTTCCCAAAGAGATTATGTATATCAGTCTTTGGACTTAGGAATGATTAGTTGCAGACTTGGCAATATTTTGTATAGTTTGGCACTTAGTTATTAATATTCAAGGATATTTCGGTGATGTTTATAAAAATTTAAGAAATTAGAAAATCAAAGTTAATGCAATTGGAAGATTGATTATGGTAAAAACCTATGTTGCATGTAGTTAATTTTGTGCAACTGTTGTAGCATTTCGTGTGTCGTCTTGAGTATACTTATTAATTGTTTTGCAATCATTTTATTAATTTTAATTGCCTCACCTCTGAAATACCACTTATTACGGTATGGTACCTTTCTTATTCTACCAAGAATATAGTCATTATCTGTAATTAACTGTAATTTCCTCCACTCCACTGATATTTCCCGGGTTACCAATTAAAACTGCTCGTAAGAAGTTTCATCTAATTAATATCTCACTTGGAATCTTTACCACAATACTTTCAATTTCTATATTCACGATAAATTCGACATATTATTCTCTTAGAAGATAAATGGCACGAGCGTAAAAATTGTGCACGCTTCTTGTATCGACCATCGTGACTGTAATTAACATCCACGACTGTCAATCAACTGCTAGCTATTAACTTCTCAACGTCAAAGCTCCTATGCTGTCAACGGCTGACACAATTGCTTAAAAGACTGAAGCACATGACGGAGTGTTCTACATATTAAGATGGGCTGAAATACGCGCAGGAAGATTTCAGACGTCACTCATTCAATTGTTTCACCGTTTTACAAAGAACACAGTTCCTTACCTTTTTTTTTTTAATTAATATCGTCACAAAAAACCTGACCTCGTAAAAACATCATCGAATAACATAGAAATATTAACATAATCCTATTTTTCATTTCCATCTTCATTTCTAATTTTTTTTTATATTTTAAGTTGCAATCTGAATTACTAAAAATGACTTGAGTCATTTATTCTTCACTGTCAAGTACCTAAACTTCTATTTCAGTTCTAATGACGGATGATCTCATCTCACCCTAATCTCCTTGCAATTATACAACCAGCAACTCAACCCCACAATCTTTTACCATTTTTACAAAGAACATCTACCGTATAAATTCCGGTAAGAATTTAAACAAAAAATAGAAAAAGAAAGATCAAGTTCCAGGCTCTTCCCTGAAACACTTCAAAATTACTAGAATAATCCAACAAAACGATTCACCCTCACCTTCCGCAACTTGCTAAAATCCCTATGATGCCCGCGAATTTCTCTAAATGAACTCACGAAGACTCGAAATCGGACTATGTCTCCTTTTGTTCGCTGGTTCACCCACTTCGTTATCTCGATCCACGTGGTCATTCAGCTCGTTTATCCGCGCTCGTAAAAGGATAGCGCAGAGAGATCGTGGTTCCGGTTGTGCTCGTTCTTTCTTCGCGTGCTCATACAGAGCACCCCGGGCATGCAAGTCGGTACCGTGTCACACCGAAATCCTTTTCCTCGAGATATGATTCATTGTTATACGGCCCCGATGGACCACCCAGTGTATCATGCTCTGAAATACTCGTCGAAGAATCTGAGATCGATACAACGAGGTGCGCCCACGCTCTTTTACCTTTGCGCGCTGATGCACCGGCAGGGGCGCATTCAATCGCTATGCTTAAACGATAGTCTTTTTTATGTATCCGTTTCACCAACAAGATTATTTACTTTGACGTTACTTTATTAAAAACTTAATACATACTAATATCTGTTTACTACCACGACTACTGAATTTTCATTTTATAATTCTAATTAAAAAATAAATAGATGAATTGTTTAGAGTAATTTCGATATAAAAATATAGCTAGGAAATTTATTTTTTAATTTATTATTTTAAGAATTTATAGATGATAGAGAATGTATTGGTAATGTATGAATAGCTTGAATGTTGGTGTTGAATTTTGTAGTAGTAAATGAGGGATGTTTTCATTGGGTTTTAGGTGCGTTGGTTTTGAAAGTGAACGAGTATATTTATGGTGGTACGTTTCTTATTGGTCCGACCCTGTATAAGGTATGCTATAGACCAACGGACCCACCTGGAAGCAATCGATACGAAAGATATCGGGATAATCTCACGGCGCCGGCCGAATTAGAGGTCTAGCGAGTCTTTAATTGAACCCCTGAATAATGATCGTCGATCCCATGATACGACAATCCCGTCACGGAGGCGGCCGTCCTTCGTTTCTAGTTGTATTTTCAGATCGCTATCCGACAGTCTGCTTAAATTAACTATTCGGCCATAGAAATAATCAAATTCGATAACGAGGGGAATGATCGTTGACTATTTATCGGGATGAAATTGCGAATGATATTTAGGTTAATTAATACGGAGAATGTGGATAGAATTTCGTTTCGGCAGTCCTGCTAAAGAGAAGTATGGTGTGTCGAATAATTTGGACTTAATTAAAATGGAACTAGTTGGAAGAATTCTTTGAGCTTGACTTTCGAGCGTAACTGTAATTGTGTCTAGGTATAAATCGACACAGGGTTCTATCGCGGCTGATTTTTAGATTATTTTTTTTTTTAGTGATTTGAATAATTAACGTGTATACACGATCAAAGTTTCACACTAGAATTACTGCTACCTTAAAAAAATAGCTGTCGAAGGCAACAGAATATTATTAATTAACGTTCCAATGGTCCAACTCGCAAATATATAACAAATAGTTGATAAAAAGTCTCCTATAATATTGAGTATTAGGGGGGCCGAAAAGTAACGTAGTTTTTTTTACAGTAGATTAAAAGAATTAAATTTTATATTTATTTTTAATAAATTAAATAATTACCTTCGTAATGAATAATCATTTATCATCTAGCGTGCAAATGTTCGCTACCGGATCGATAAAAATTAATTGACTTTGAGCAAAATATTTGGAGGAACGATGTTATTTTCCACTCCCCCTAATAATTGGCTCCCATCAATCTGTTAAATTAGAAAAACATAATCAATAGCCTTCCCGATACAAAGTAACATTGCACGCAGTTTATAACGACGAAGCACGGCAAAAAGTTAACTCAGGCATACTTAGACGTCGAAACAAGATGCAGAGCCATATCGAAATATTTTCCCTCGGCTAACGAGCTTCGGGGCTGTTTCTCGAGCTCTGGATCGTGTTTTAACGACCAGCCCGGTATGAGTAATTGCAATCGAGCCTCAAATAATTAACGTATCCTCCCTACCTGTCCCCTCGCCTCCTTTCCCGCCTTCTTCGTTCATGATAGTGCCAACGTACGAGTAGCTCTATAGAGTACAGGAACACTCACTTATCTACGGATGCTAGGGGAAGCTAACGACTAACGGATCACGTTGGTTCGAAACTTATTGCCGTTCGATGAATTATCGGAACGAGAGGAACGCCTCGGGGGTAATTAACGGAGATGGCACGCTTAGGGTCTCCGGTTGACCTCACTCTGGAAGAATATTGATCGAATTGAAATCTATGAATTGAATTATTTTTTGCTCAAGTATAATTTATCTAAGAGAATCTTATCCTATTATTAAAAATGTATACATACTATAGATATTTTTTTTAGCACTGGAAAATTTATTGTTAATTGTTATTTAACGCACGTACTATCGGAGTTAAGACCGTGATGTTAACACTAGAACTACCGGAGTTAAATCCACTATCTTATTATATCATTATCCATTATATAATATATTAAATAAGTGCTTTGGAAAATGAGGAATATGGCGGTGAAAGAGATGACCGATTCGGTTATCTACGTGTTAGAAGATCAATGTAGAAATTCTGCTTTATGACTCTCCTATAAACTTGGACTATTTTTAGAAAAAATTTTGAACTAGTACTTTGACTTGCTTGGTAGTTCCAGTGTTAAATAAGAGTTTTGACGATAGAGTGATCCTATGGTGAAGGAGACGACCAGATAAGTAATTTCTGTATGCATTGTTCAATATGGCTATCGTATGCATGTCGAATTTCTTCAAAACATTAGAAACCAGTCATTTTCATTGTTTTAGTAACTGTTATCACGTCATAAACTCGGTGATTGGAAATCTGTATAAAACTATAGGTGCTTGAAATTACCGTAGTAATTAAAGTTGACAGACGAAGAGTAATGAAAATAAAGTAAAATTACTTTGATTGCCTACGATTCCTAACAGCATTTGATAAACTACAATAAATTTATATGCTACGATAAACGCTTGAAATTTGCACAGAAAAAAAACACAAAGTACTTGTAACAATCTTTAAAAATATGAATATTGAATTAAAATAAAATACTTCACATATGCAAATGATATATACATATATACCTTCAGGAACACATTCAAACAAGAATTACAATTTAACAAAACGAAAAGGTGAGTCTGAAATCAGCTTAGAGGATCTCGTCCCGGAATTGTTTAACCGGAGCACGATAGCAAAAAAAAAAATTCTTCAAAAGACTCAACGATCTAAAAGATATAGTGGTCCGCGAAATCAGCGACTTTCACGCATCGTTGTCAGGGATATTCAAAGTTATCACTTTTCAGTCTCTTGGTATCGTGTCGCGATCATCACGACCGTGGATCGCAGCTTGTGGAGAACGGCAATTCCGAGTGACGCAACATCAAGATCGAAAATGATGCCTTACCTCGGCCAATGTTGATAAATCGTAGTACGAAGTGCTAAGGTACGCGATAACGCGCCTAAATCATTTATCGGGCGACCACGATGATCCCGCTTGATATCTCGATCTGGAGCGTAGAAATTACGTGAGTAGATAAGTGGTTCGACTTTCCGCGCAAATTCATCACCGTTCTGCTAAATAATTGATAGCACCGTGACTGCACCGCCGGCGTCGATCGCATTAAGATTGCGAGATATCGACTGTCTCAGAGTCACTTTATCTATGATCGGAATGGGGAGTCTCTAGCAGAGTAACTCTGAGTTATGCCAAAGAGAATGTTACTATATGTATATACGAATAAAAGTACAACGTTCTAAATTTCATTTCCTTTTTTTTTTTATTTGGTCCTTTGACTCTGATAAAATGACTGAGATTTGTCTTGCCTCCGTGGAGATTGCTTTTCAATATTGCTATTTTGTATTGCGTTTATGCAATTAGGTGGAAAATGTGTAACTTTGTAATTTTCGGATTAAAATGTGTACCGCTGTAAATTGTAAAGGTTTAAGACGACCTTCTTAAAAAAAATTCACATTTTATTAACTGTAAAATAAATATTTCAAGGTATCTTATTTTTAGTTGCTTATGGAAATGTTTATTGGTACAATTTGAACCCTATGAAATTTAATAAATACAGAATTTCTCGAGTATGTCTCAAGTTATAAATTCACGACAGCCAATAAATTACAAATTTCAACTTTACTAATTTAGAAGATGATAGCAAGATTAAGTTGTAATTAAAATACACGGATAAACTTATCAATTATTTCAGAAAATCATTTATGATGCAAAATTTTCTCTTAATTACAATCTGCCTTTAACGGGATAAATGTTTCTAATTGCAAGTCGACAGTCGATCCGCTACTTTTCTTCCACCTTGTTCCGTCTTTGGAAAGGACTCGCGTAACGCGTTTCTAACAGGATCTTTTGAAAGTGCCCGAAGAATTTCACGATGTCGAGCTGCTCGAGATACCCGACACCGAGTGACTCGACTGTCGGTGAAATGAAAAACGGGAATTTTCACGGTGATTGGACGTGGGTATTGCAAAAACCGGAAGCTCCGCTAACCTTGATTCTTTCAGAGCGGATTACCGCTGGGTTAGCATCTACTGGGTGACCGTTAAGTCAAATCACGTACAGCTGACGAGGTAATTGGACCTAATTGTAGCGATTAAGTGAAAACCTTCCTTTACGTCCTTTAGAATTAATCGCGGTAAGATGTACGAACACGAAGGTCGGATATTTTATTGAGGTACTTTGTGAAACAAAGAATCAACTGTTTAAATGACTAAAAATATACAATATCTGTATTTTCTAACAATTACTTAATTGTTTATTTCCTATGAATCTCAAATCGTTGAGATAAAAATTATTAAAAGTACTGTACCTTGAAATATTTATTTTTTAATTTGAAAGACGATGATTTTTATTATACACTATAAATTGTTATAGAGAAAGATGAATACTCTCTAGTTCGGCGCAGTTCGAATACTTTTGAAAAATTAATTGACAAAATTGAAAGCAAAATTTATATGCCCTTCCCGTTTATATTTTCGTGCTTTAATTTTTCATTAGCGTACTTTTACTTTCGTCACGAATTATTTTCACTTTTGCACTCTTTGACCGATGATGTAGCTAATTGAAAACCAGTAGCAATCAGTGCAACTGGATTTCTGGCTCACGCTCATTACCATCAGCCGCAATTTTTGCGATAATTTATATTCCATCCCGTGGCGCACACCCTGCTGCGCCCTTAATTCCAAATTTAATCCGCGACCGAGCGGTCCCAATTAATCCAGAATCGAAAGTACGCTACCGATGGAACACGATTACGCAAACCATTTACGAATCCCTGAGACGATTGACAAAAACTGTCAACGAGGATATCCCAACAAAGGGACGAAGACAAATGATGGAAGAATCTCGGATGTCTTAGAAAGTATCATGGCTATTTGGCAGTCTCGTGAACTCACGATGTCTGCGCCCCCAATTTTTATTTTTAGCATATGAATCCACATTGTATTTAGCAAATGATAATAAGCCATTTACAATTAATAACTTTCTTCCTCTTCTAATAATTTCTCTTTCTCTTTTCTATTTTAAGGAACAATAAAGACTATTCGTACTAATCAGTGTAAAATATCAAAATCCGAATGAGCTTATTGGTTTGAGCATCGATATCTGAGCTTGCAAGCTCACACCTGATGGCTCAAACTAAAAAGCTCAATTAAAATTTCCCAATCTCCACCAAAAATAAGAGCTTTTGAGCTATGAGCACGTGAATATAGAGCTTTTGAGCAATTTTTCTTAATTTTTCGCGAAATTTCGATAAATTCTAGCGAGCTTTTTAGTTTGAGCGTCTACATCTGAGCTTGCAAGCTCACACCTGATGGCTCAAAGTAAAAAGCTCAATTAAAATTTCCCAATCTCCACCAAAAATAAGAGCTTTTGAGCTATGAGCACGTGAATATATAGCTTTTGAGCAATTTTTCTTAATTTTTCGCGAAATTTCGCCAAATTTTAGCGAGCTTTTTAGTTTGAGCATCAACATCTGAGCTTGCAAGCTCACACCTGATGGCTCAAACTAAAAAGCTCAATTAAAATTTCCCAATCTCCACCAAAAATAAGAGATTTTGAGCTATGAGCACGTGAATATAGAGCTTTTGAGCAATTTTTCTTAATTTTTCGCGAAGTTTCGACAAATTCTAGCGAGCTTTTTAGTTTGAGCGTCTACATCCGAGCTTGCAAGCTCACATCTGATGGCTCAAACTGAAAAGCTCAATGAAAATTTCCAAATTCCCTACAAAACATGAGCTTTTGAGCTATGAGCATGTGAATATAGAGCTTTTGAGCCATTTTTCCGAATTTATCACGAAATTTCGATAAATCCGAGCGAGCTTTTTAGTTTGAGCATCAACATCTGAGCTTGCAAGCTCACAGTTGATGGCTCAAACTAAAAAGCTCAATTACAATTTCCAAATTTCCCCCAAAAATAAGAGCTTTTGAGCTATGAGCACGTGTATATAGAGCTGTTGAGCAATTTTTCCGTTTTTTTCGCAAAATTTCGACAAATCCGAGTAAGCTTTTTAGTTTGAGCACAAAATATGAGCTTCAACTCGATTCAACTGAAATACAAAATTACAGCTTAGGATAGAGATTTTCTAATATACAAATATGACGTTTTCTAATTACGAAATACCAAACTTTCTATACAAACACCGTTTGAGAAGTTTCCTTCACAGATTTTACTCACGCAATACTCAAATAACCTTTGCAATCTTCCTAGGAATTAGTGTCCTCATAAAACCTCACACAATACCAACCAAACCACTAATTTAATTTTTCCATCAAACATTTCCCACGTAACGTCCCAACAAAGCACCCCGCCAACCATATCGATCTACCAAGTCGCAGAAAAAAAATTGCAAGACGATCAATCTTCAGTACGCGCAATATATAATTCCGCCAATAATTTAAATTCTTCGACCGTCTCAGCGCAGAACTTTTTCAACGGACGTAGGTGTCAAGCGAGGGACTTGGCGCGCGAAAGAAATTCAGAGTCGCGTCGCCAGGTCGGCAAATATCGCGGGTCCATTTATCACCGCTCGCATCATCCATCTCTCACAGCTGGAAATCTCTATTTGCATCCGCAATCTGGCGTTTATCTTGAGTCAGGTCGTGCCAGGTCGACGACGACGACGACGACGACGATAACGACGACGAGGAGCCGCGAATCTCGGCTCTCCCTTGGTCGCATAACGAATCGGTCGGAAATTAACGGTCCCCATGCTGGTACCACGTGCCTTCGTCCGGTAATGGCAATGCGCTGATACGCAACTTTCCTTTCTCGTTAAAGTTTGATTTAAGCATCTCGTCGACACGTTATGGATGTGTGTGCAGGAAGATGCTTGATCGAGGATTGTAACTTGTCTTCGAACTTATTGAGCGATACCTAGCGGGATTGTCTTCTTGGGTTGTTTGAGAGAAACGTTAATGTGTCTTGTGGTGCTTTCTGAGTTGCTTCCTGTATTTTTGAGTTGGATTTCTAGGGGTAATTTATCTGGAAGGTGTACTGTTGGATGAGTGATAAGGTATCGAGTAATTTATATGTTTGGAGTTTATAGTAGAGTCAAAGACTGGTATTCTCAATTAAGGAGAATAAATCTTCGTCGTTGAGAAATTTTCCACATATTTTTCTTTAACACTGAATTCTCTTCATTTAGTAAAATAGGCAGAGAACCACCCACTTATCAACTTCTAAACGGTCACTCGGCCGCAAATACTTCCCTGATACTGATATCTCTTCGAAAATTACAAATTCTCGTCAGTGAGATCTTGGCACAGTAAACCGCAATTATAAATATTAATTGTTAATAGTTTACTAATATTAATTATTTATTAATAGACTACTGGTTGGTTAAGTGTTAAGGACTGCGCATTCGGACTATTTTGCTAAATATGTTGTTACTATATTAGAGCGTTGGTTACTATAGAAAGCCTCTTAAAACCTAGATTTTTTAAAGTTCAAAATGGAAGGCTTCATGAAAGCGTTTTTACAACCCTGAGTAATCACTTCCTACTTTAATATGAATCCTCGTGTCCTATATTCCACATACTCCCCCATCCAAGAAAAGGAGAAAGAACAAGGAAAAGTTTCTTATTCAGCCCACCTACGGAAATAATTTGTCAAGTAACATTTGGATAAAATTTCTGTATTATCCTTATCCAAAAGCAATATATTATCACGAAGAATAATTGCGAGATGTTAAAAATTCCTCTCTTTCTTATATACCCTCAAACAAATGGCACTCGTCGTGATTCAAAATGCTCGATGTACTCGCGACCACCGTTAGCCAAGGCGAAAGAAAATTAACGCCTGAATGCGTATCTTTGGCAATTTTTCAGCCTGCCAAGAAATCATGAGATTCGTTGAGAATCTACTTGTTTTTCTCTTTCTTTCTCTTCCTCTTCCTATTCTTCTCCCTTTCTTGCACTTTCTCGAAAGGCAGAAAGAAAAGGAGAACCCAGTCGCAAAAAAGCATTGGCCAAAGAATAAGAAACTTTCGTTCGCACGTTGCAGCATTGCTGGTCGCCAAATCGGCCAAGATTCATGCAGCCGAGGCAGCCTTATTTTTCAAAAGCGATTACTGTTGGGTCCGCGGATAAAATCAAAGGGAACCGGTCGCACACGAGCGAAAGTCGTCAGTTAATGCTCACGTTCTCGTGATACTGCACGGCAGATTAACTCGTAATTGCATTCATTATCGTAGAATTTGATTCGAGAATGTCCATGAGGAAAGGAGCAATTCAGAAACGAGTGTATGTGTATCGAAGTTGCATAATAATCAGAATAGAGATTAATTAAAAATCGTAATCAGACCGGTCGCTCGTAAGACGTTGAAATTAAGAGTCATAACGTTATGACTGCTGGAAATAAATTACCCTGTATAATCCATCTGCGAGATGAATTGTAAAAAAATACTTTATGCTTGAAAAGTGAAAGGGCTGGAAATGACAATTCCCTCACACGTGGTTGGTTTTGTTAAATCGTACGTACCATTCTGAGCTTAGGCTCTATTCATAGCGAACGCACGAAAATACGAATAAAGAAGAGGCGGGAAGCACGTGAGAACGGCACAGCGGCACGTGCCTAAGAACCGTTTCGACAAACTCCTGGTGAGCAGCGAACTATTTCCGCGTGACGAGGAAATTGTTTTCTGGGCGTCCCGACGCCGCGGGAGATGACTTCCCGAGGACTCGTCGCACCCTCGCAGCGGGTGTTGCCCATCGCGTGGTCTAGCATTCGTCTTCTGACTTTCGACTCTGCTCGAAATGGATTCCTCGAAACTCGAAAGTCCGATCTTGTCGGCCGACAAGACATACGACAAATTGATAAAATGGGAAAATATGCAAAACTTGAAATAAATTTAGATAACAAGCACTCAGACATTTTCTAGGATATTACCTTGTATTTTCAGAATTTTCACTCTGCTCAAAACTGATTTCTCGAAACTCGATGGTCCGATTATATGAATCGACAAGACATACGACAAATTGACAGGAAAATATGCAAAACTTTAAATAAATTCAGATGGCAAGTGCTCAGACATTTTCTAGGATATTACCTTGTATTTTTAGAATTTTGAGTCTGCTCAAAACTGATTTCTCGAAACTCGAAGGTCCGATTATATGAATCGACAAGACGTACGACAAATTGACAGGAAAATATGCAAAACTTTAAATAAATTCAGATGGTAAATGCTCAGACTTTTTCTAGAATATTACCTGTATTTCCAGAATTTTCACTCTGCTCAAAACTGATTTCTCGAAACTCGAAGGTCCGATTTTATGAATCGACAAGACATACGACAAATTGACAGGAAAATATGCAAAACTTTAAGTAAATTTAGATAACAAGTGCTCAGACTTTTTCTAAAATATTATCTGTACTTTTAGAATTATTAGGGGTAAGCGAAAAGAATGTCATTTTTCTTTTTCACATAAATAACGACGTGAAAAAATGACTCAGTTAATACTTTGGATCAAAACTCAATGAATTTTATAAGCGAGGAATTAAAACTTTAACAGATCGATGGAGAAAGATTATATTAAACTGTGGAAATTATATTTTGAGATTAATATTTGTAAATTAAATAATATACCCTCCCTAATATGTTATTTAGAACTATAAATGCAATCATTGAAAAAGAGAAATGCAATTGGTCTCAAAGTTATTAAAATTATCAACTTTGACGTTGACCTTCCAAGAAATGATAGTCAAAATTCTCATGAACACTAATTAAAATTCAGTAGAATTCCCGTGCTAAGAATAATCATCCTCCTAATTCTAATAATACCAGGTCAAAAATAAGACCAAGACTTCATCGATCCCTTTTGCAAAGAAACAGGCGCAGAAACGTGGCGTGGATAAATATATCGGCAAAATAGGGGATATCCAATTTGTGAAGAGTCCGGTATTCGCGATCGCGCATAAGAAGTAGAGAGTCAAACCGAGGAAGGAAAAAGGACCGCGGAGAAAATGCGGTAGCTAAGAAAAAGTAGTAGTGACCGAAGACGATCGTCGATCGATCATTCGGTCCCTCGAGGTCGATCTGGACACTAACGAATCGAACCTCGCATCGAGTGACACTTGGAAGCCTGCGAAACGAATTAGCGATCGATGCAAAAAAATCACGACTATTCCTAGTCCTTGAGCTCTGAACTCGTCTGTCGGGTGGCAGGTGCGAGGCTGAAATATTCAAAAAAGTCTACTCGTCTGCCTGGCGAAGAGGACTAGGAGGACCTTCGAGCAAACGAGCGAATGTTCAGCCTGCTATCGCTACGAATCGTCGTGAATGAGCAAGCAACGAGTCTGAAACGAGTTTTCCAGATTATTTAACGACGGCTTTGCAGTGTGATTCGCGGTTAAATCGTCGCCAACGATTAAGTTCTTGCTGATACAAATTTTATGCCGTACCTGATAAAATAACAGTCATTCTTTGACTTTCTTCTTGGCGAGGTTCTTTACATTCTTCCGTAACTCCGGAGATATTTTACGCGGCTTAGGAGCAACCGGTTTATGTACGAGAAGCGTAGCGGGTTTTTGCAAAAAGGAGACGGAATTGAGTGGTCGGAGAAACAACGGGGAGATAAGCAGCTGGGGTCTTTGGAATACTGAACTTTAACTTGGAATGATTTCTACTTTCATGTATCATTCCTCCCTGACTCAGTCTATGGTATTTGACAATTTTCATTTTGTACTTTTCCGTATTAATCGACTCAATCATTTTTCCTAACACCTAAAATTCCTAAAGATGGATTCCTTACTGTCAAAATTAAATGTACATATTATATAACAAAAATCTCTCATAGTTCAAAGTTCCCAAGCTAGTTTTTCCTAATAAAAATCAATCAGTTTCTATATTATATTTTCTTCATATTTCTAAACAGCTGTGGTATGTATGAATAACGGATTTTTCTGTTATGAATGCAGTGCATCAGTTGTTTGCCATGAATGTGTAAAACCATCGAGAAATATCCAGGAATTATATTTGCAAGTTTTTGAAAGGTCGATGACCCCGGAGCTATCAATCGGTGATCATTGGCAAACAGCTGATGACAAGAGTGCCAGTGATGATAAGAGAGCCGTGAGATTCTTTTGGAAATTGTGCGAGAAAGCTATCCGTGAAGTTAAAAGTTGTTATTCGTTTTCTGTTAACACTTTACCGACCGGTAGCCTATTAATAGGCTCTTTGGACTTTTAACTTCTAAATTGGATGCCACAGCAATTAATAAATTGTTATTTATCATCGCCGTTTACTTTGTGAAAGACTTAGTAACGAGAATTTGTAATTTTCGAAGAGATATCGGTAACAGGAAAGTATTTGCGATCAAGTGACCGGTTAAAAGTGGATAAAATGTTAAAAAACTATCGGTCGGTAAATTGTTAATAGAAATAAGTTTTGTTTTTTCACTGCATAATTCCTACACATCTATAACGGATCATTGTTCTCTATCAATTGAATTAAAACTCGCCAAACTGAAATTTTATATCTCCTCGATACCATAAGGCACACCCGACGAAGTCTCATTCTCTCTTTCCAAGCCGTCTGTGTTCCGCTCGACAAGAAAAAATCCAGGCTATCGATTTCGAGCTGCGGTTTGAATTCTGCCAACTCGTCTTGGCTGGCCAAGCCAAAATCTCTTTTTCTTTCCTCGTCCTTTCGCGATATTTCGTTTCACCTGCCGAAAATGGCGGAGGTGGAACGTCGGACTGAGGCGTCGACCAACATTGGCCTCTTCCTAGGCATCTACTAGTCCACACTTTTTGCCCGTCTCAACGAGCAGGCCAGAAGAAATCGGGATATCTGCTAATACGTTTCTCAGCCAGGAGATCACCTGCCGGCTCCTTTCGTCCTTGGATAATTGCGCCGGTCAGGATTTCGGACTGGTTGAGCCACGGTTCCGATCTCTTCTTCGTTCCCCGGTTTCTAGCCAGGGGCACGGTCGGCTATGATTTCGAAAAATCTACGGAATCTCGCGAGAAACTCAAACGAGCTACGGGAATTGCCTGTAATTAGCCCTTAAATCAACTCGTGTAGACGGGATTGTTTGACAGGAATGAGAACAAGAAACACGGATAAACTTGAATAGCTTGTTGTAATCGGTGAACTTCTCTGACCTATTGCGATTTTTAAATAAGATTTCTAACTTTCTGATACTTTCTTTTCTAAACTAATTTTTTTTACACTTGGCGATATTAACCCTAGATCACTAACCTTCCTCGATTCGACAACACGGATTTAATAAATATGCCATATTAGTTAACGTTATCGTGATAAATAAATACCTATCTTTAATAATAGAAGAAAACCTGTTTAAATTTTATTTAAATAATACCCTTTAACCCCTTTTGTAAACACCGTAGTCGAAGAGACGAAGGTTAGTGTTAAGCGTCGAAAAATAAGGTTAGTGATCTAGGGTTAATGTAATTGGATGACTTCCTGATTTTATAATAATTAGAAATTAAATTGTATTTTGGGTCAGTAAGCTAATTTTTTAATCGGGAGAAAATTAAATTATTTCCCTGATTGCAAAAACAATACTTAGGGGAAGGCAGTCCAAATCGTACTATAGCCTGAGATTTTGTTAATTGTCTGCGATTGTGCACACCTATGTTGAATTTGTTTAAATAGGAAGTTGAAATATTCATAGAAGTTGCAAAAAGAAACGTTGCCCTTTATTTAATAGAGTATTTAATGGAATATTTAATGGAATTATTTAAAAAAATTATAGACCTCTTTTCTCAGGGGGTTGCGGCTTGAGCAAGTTTCGCCTATTGCATTCGTCGTCTGCATGGGATTAATTTTATCAAATTCTTATAATGTTCAATGTTTAGTACACATGTAATGCAACGACCTGTAAAAAACGTAAAATCGTAAGAATCCTGTATCAACTACAATTAACCGCACGTCTCTTAAATCAACTCGTTACGATTTGCCTTCCCGTAATTTGGTAATTACGTTTAATTATACGAAATGATACATTCTCGTGCGCTTATGTAAAGTATCCAATTAAAAAGGAAACCATCGATTTCCCGTACACCCAAGCGAAATTTCATCCAATGGGAATTTAATGGTGCAGACCGCTCTTCCGTGTCCGAAATGCAAGCACGAGAATCCGAAATGAGGATTGTTTATTCGGCCATATAAATTAATGAGACGATAAACTCTCTGTTAAGTCTTATTGCCGGTGTACGAAATAGGCGATAAAATATTTTATTGACAGCGGATGAGTTAAGAAGTATAATGACGCGCATTCCCGCCATTACCGCTGCACTTGTTATTTCCTCTTTTTTATTTCCACCATGATTTCCAAATTGTTTTTAGCGAGTTGGCGCCGCTTTACGATACATCTTCGCGGGCTAAAATACGCTTCTTTACTTGTACTTTTTTGCACAATTAAAGGGGAACATCAGTGTTAACGACACTGTACACTTTTATAAACGCAATTACAAACATTTTTACGTTGAATCTTTACTTTCAATTTCATACGTTCAGTACTCAGAGACAATGCGAGTTTTAATAATAAAAAAAAAAAACTTTAGAAAAATTGGAAATTTAATTAACGACAATTACCGCTTGCCCTTTACTTTGTGAAACTTTTACAATTCAATATTTAATTGCTGAAATAAACACTGATCAGGGGTTCTTGGTATATCATATAACTTAATGTAATGTTAATATTATAGAAACAATAATATTGCATCGTGTCTCATTCATATTTTCAATTTGGTAGGTTTTGCAAAACTTGAAAGTTTCCTATTCTATTTAATTCGTCGGGAAGCTCATATTTCATTACAGAGCAAGGGGTTAAAATTTCCTTAACACTTTACCGACCGGTATTTTTTTAACATCCTACCCCGTACTGACTAATCACTTGGTTACAGATACTTCCTTGACACAGATATCTACTCGAAAATTACAAATGCTCGTCACTGAGTCCTTAACAAAGGTAACCGCAATGGTAAATGATAATTTATGAATTGGAGTGGCAAACAATAAATTAGTTGAGTATTCAAAGGCGTTGGGTTCGAAAAGCCTATTAATAGGCTTCCGGTCTGTAAAGTGTTAAAAAATATAAACGGTAAATTGATTAAAAGTGAATGGAATAAGAAATAACGAAAGTATCGGGGTAAAATTCGCACTTGGAAATTAATGAACTTCACGAAGGAAAAAAGTAGCGGTGGGTAGAGACGCTAACTTCGCGGTCCTTGCATTAATACTTTTCGTATACGACTTTGCCGCGCATGAAAAACTCTTGGTCCCACCTCCGAATTTAAAGTTTACACGCGTGCCCCAATTTTCTCGGGACCGCCCGAGATTACTCGAGCCTCATCGAGGACCTCGCCTCGTCGTTTAACTGAAACGCTTCTTTTTACTGTCCCCGAAAGAACAGCACTGCATCCACCTGCGGATGACAATCTATTACGAAGAGGCGTGCCCCATGAAGGATCCTTCTCGCCATGCATCCACCAACCCCCGTTGAACAACATTCAACTTGCACGCAATCCACTAACGAGAAGAGCTCGCGACATGCGAATTAGCAATTTTGGTAGAACTTTGAACAGAAGTTTGTACTTTGTGTTAACAGAAGTGTTGTAAGGGTGAAGAGTGTAAAAGTTAGAGAAGATATGCTTTAACCCTTGTGTTCTCTTCATTTATATCTAAACTTCATGTTTCTTCGGGTCATAGTGATCAGTTGAACAAAGGTTCGCGTTTTAACACTAGAACTACCTACCAAGGTAGTCAAAATGACTTGTTCTGTATTTTTTGGAAATGATCCTGAAATTCCAGACGCTGATTTTTTTTTCAATTTTCTTTGTCTATGTTGAAGACTGTAGGTGATTGAATGGATCAATGTTTTTGCTCCTCCCCCCTCGATTACTTCATTTCTATATTATTTAAATTATTTCCATATGTACTTGATAATTTTTAATATATTGAATTAATTATCGGTTGATCTAGTGTTAAACGTGATAAAATATATGAACAAGTATATGTCTACTTTAAACACTTGGAATACAAAAAAGGAATATTTGTAAACATAGTATTTGTTATAATGTAACTGTTTTGAATTTATCTGCATCATATGACAAACTCAAAAACATGCCCTTATCACTAAATTTCTTTATATCGAATCTAAATATAACAGTTTTTAAAAAATTGATTCCTAAATTATAAAAATGGAAATCAAATTCAATTTATGCTGTACATCAAACAATGGATGTTGCATAGTGCAAATAATATGTTATGGTTGTGGCGTACCACTATTTACAATTTTTTAATTAAATTACATATTGTTAATGCAGCAAGCATTGTAATCAATATTCAAATCTATCGTATCACTGCATTCCGAGATCACGATTTTAATAAGATAACGGTTTAACCCTTTGCAGTCCTATGTCGAGGTATACTCGACATAGCTTTTCACTTTATTCTATTTTTTAACCGTTCGATATTGACTTTCCAACTTCATAATGATTATGTAATATCATAGAAATATCCGTCAGTATCTATAGTTATTACTGTGCATTTAAAAAAAAGAGAATAACCAACGATAGAAATAAGTGTGAAATTAATTTCTTTCAGCTCATTACAAAACTCGGAAAATAATTCAGACTGCAAAGGGTTAAAAATTGCAACAGGATTTCTATAACATAGTTTCCACATAATAAAATCTAATAATCGTAGATACACATGTGATGTAAATCTTTCATACTTTAACATATTACACAGTTTCAATATATCCCTGAAAAAAACAACAGTCTAAGAGCGTAGTCTACAATCATAAAAATTTCTTAAAGAACTACCAAACAAACCATTTCCAAAATTGAGCACACCCTTGGAAGTGCGCCCAATAAAACCACAAAGTCTGATGATCCATCCACAATCATACAAGTCATACCATCAAACACTGAAACTAAAAAACATCGTCGTGCCAAACCAAAGCGACAAGAATATTCTCTTCCATGTATCTACCTGTCACTTTAAAAAAATGTCTGCGACACCTGCATCCACGCGGAAGGGCATAAAAAACAATACTAATTTTTAGCTTCAACCTGGCCATTCGACCCGGGTTAAAATCTTGGAACAAGGACATGTACCGTTACCTCGCAGCATGAGGCACGTGCCCGGCGTCAGCACGGCTTCGGGTGCGACGGTTAATCCCAAAGAATACCACCTTACCGAGATGACAATGGATAAGAATTTCACCGGTGACCCCCCGCGTTTTTCGCCACGATCGCACCGCAGAAGCGTTACCCGCAATGTCAGACCACCTGTCGAGAGCAAGTTCGTGCTCGTCGCTCATGTTCAACTTGAAACGTGAGTGGCAATAATTTTGGGAGATTTACTGAAAATTCTACGCACAGAGCATGAAAAGTCATTGTAGTTTGGTGAAGTTTTGAGATGAAGAGAACAAATCGTGAATTGATGCGAATGTTTCTTACTTCCGGTACGGTTTACGTGGATTTATACAATAGGAGATCGTTATACGGGGGGTATGTTCTTTTGTGAACTTGCGAAATTTATGTGTAATGATTAGACAGCGAATGTTTATGCAAATTTCGAGTTTCACAAATGCAGGTGAGACAGGAAAACCTATCTAGGGATTTATTGCACTCAATAAATATTACAACAAATACCATACTTTGGATATTTTAGATATATTTTTATATTATGTTCCTTTTGTATATTTTAGCCGTATTTAATTTATCATAAATGCATAAAAATCCGCAGTCTGGTAATGATAGAAAAGAGAATGGACTTAATTTTAACTTCAGACTGAAAGCGTCATTAATCGGTCCTTCTGTTTTTGGAAAATTTGAGTTGAGATTCGTAATCAGCGACCCAAAAACATTGGAATACTAATTTTTTAGCTAAATCGTATGTAGGTTGTGCTTGGTGAGGATTTGAAAGAGGCCGAAATCTGTGCGAGGTGCGCGAAGGATTAAATTGAAATTCTGGACCACTGTGTGACGTAGTGAAGTCAAAATTTCTGAGATCTATCGTTTCAGAGGTAGGCTAACAAATCGCTCAATACTTACGGCAGACAACTTCAGCTGCACCTTTTTTTTCACCCCCTTCCCAAGTAGATTAAACTACTTTTACACTACTACGTCCAAATTCAGCTATATCTAAAATCCAAGACCAACTAATTTCCCTCAATTATCATCAGTTACTAACAATTATCGAGGACACAAAAAACCTATCCAATTCAGTCAATTCTCAAACTAGATATTATAGTTGGAAGAACCTCCTCAATTGCATCGCTATATTTATCCCATTAGCTATTAGATCATAAAGACATCTTTCACATGAAACATCATTCCCAATGCCCTGAGAATCTTCAACAAGGAATGATAAACGCAGCCATTACAATTTCAGAGTATCATTCCCAAAGGAACAAAAAGTCGCGTAAAATCACACGAGGGTACTTGCAATCGCGCCTTGATTTCCGAGCAGTCGATCGTTTCGAGTATACCTCGGGAGTAATGGGCAGAGTAACAACTCGAGTAATCTGCCTACGCAATTTTACTGGTTCGGCTCGAGGCGTCTTTTACTCGTTCTCGGCATGGCCCGTTGCACGTTTCATTTGCACGAACGCTCTTGGCGGCACCAGGACTTTCTGCGTGCAAAAGTCAGCGTGAAGTGGTAACGATCGGGTCGCCCTCGTGGAGGCTGGTCACGCACGTTCTGGCCCCGGGTTCTCCCACACGTGGAGATGCCAGGGATGTGGACCTTCGGTAATTTTCAGCCTCACGGAAATTGCGTGCGAAGACAGGCTATGGAATGATTTAAACCGATGTGACTTGGGTTTGAGATGGATTGATCTCGCGATGGTATAGTTTACCTTGAATTTTCCTTTTCTGAGAGAAATTATGTGGTATCTGAAGTAAAGGAGTTTAAACATTTTTTACATATGATTTTAAAGGATCTTTTGAAAATAGATATTATAAATTTGGATTTGTTGATTGGTGGTGATACGTGGATTAAATTGTCAATTAGGATTTTTAAATTAATTCTCTGTAGGGTTGATTTTCCTTGTGATTTTGAGGCAACACAAAATATACCTATCTTTGGATAATTCAGAATTTCTTTTTAACTCTGCAAACTATTGTATTGTAACTTAATTGTTGAGAGTCATAATCTTTTTTCGACTTAAATATTTGTAAATGAAGTTTGATGTATTGTTTAAAATTCTAGCTATAGTATTTAGCACTAGATCTACCAAGGTGGTGATAATGACTTGCCTTGAATTTTTTGAAAATGTCCCTGGAATTTCTAACGCAATTTTTTTTCAATTTTCTACGTTTATTTTGAAGATTGCGAGCAATGAAATCGAACAAGTTTTTTTGCAACTTCATTGATTTCATTGGGACATGTTTATTTAGCGATGTTAAATATATTGAATTAATCGTCGGCAGATCTAGTGTTAATAGTTACTGTTATACACTTAACCCTTAGAATTGCCAACAAATTCAGATTACATTTAAAAAACTGTGCAATAATAACTAAGTAAAAATACGAATAATTTTACAGTAATTACTCAGTAAAAGTTTGAACTATCATCAATCAATTCTTCTACAATTCCGCAGCATTCTCAATGCTTCAATTAGTCTGCCGGAATGAACTTAAAAAGTAGCTCATGATCGATAGAAAACCTTTAATTGTTCAGAACTGACGATGCCATTACCGAACGAATCCTATCGGGAGAAATAAGAGCGAAAGATATCTGGCACGTAGGTCGTTCTTTTTCCAGGGGAAACGATAATTCGAGACGTCGAGAATCCGAGGCACAGTGGAATCTGTCGCTAACGAACCAGAAAGACAAACCGTAACGTTGCTGCGTAAACCCGAATGGAAACGAAGAACCGTAAAATTTCCAAGTGGCAGGGACATTAAAATCAAGGGAGCGTGCATTAGTGCAAGGGTAATGATGACTCTGAAGCCATACGCACGACGGTAACTCGCAAAGTGTTTTTCCAAGGAGTCAATATGGCTAGGTAACTTTTTCAAGGCATTCGACGTGTTAGTCTTTCAACGATTTATAGTTTAAAACGGTCACTTGTTTCTCGATAATTACACAGTCACTATTTAGCGTTGTCTACTCAAATTTAATTATTTTCGAAGAATTTCTACGAGGAAAATTTCAAAGAAAAATGTAATTACTTCCTCCGTTCGTATTAGGATCTTGAGACTTGGAAAAAATTAGTTTTGAAGACGATATTTCACCTTTTTATCTGCCGTTGTAGAAGCTTAACCCCTTGCACTATTTCCACGAGTCTGACTCGTGATGAAAATTTTAGGCCAAACTTGAATATCACGAGTCTGACTCGTGGTATTAATCTCGGACAAAGTATTCATATCTCGAATAAGATCGTACGTACCCGTGCAAGATTATTAAATTTAGACTTTGATTCAAATTCATTTGAGTTTCACAGAAGTTCCATTTCGTGAAGTAAATATTAGCGCATTAATCTTTGTCAGTCGCAAGATATCGTATATCGGGCGTTCGGTTTTGGCAAGGTTTTTTGCGAGTTTGCCGATAGTGCAAGGGGTTAATGTAATTTTCTTGAAGAACGCCGTGGGAATCGCTCAGGATCATCTGAAACAGACTTCACTTCTAAAGAATTAGTGATGATTTTCAAAATGTTGGTTCATTAGTTATTATTCTATATTATCACACAATTTGATTGAATTAAACTGGCTATGATCTATTACAATAAAATTGAATATAGTTAAAAAATAGTTTTAAGTACATCAGTATATACCGGCTGATAATATTGAGACGAGTTTACATGGCAAAGGTTGTAAATAGTAATTAAGAAACAATAGTACAGTATATTTTGTATTAATTTTCTCATATTTCGTGGGTGGGGATGTCGAAGCGTGGCGGAGCGTGCACCTCGCTCGCCGAGCGGACGCCTTCGTCGCCCCGAGCTAAAGCGATTACCTTTCCCAGCGCATCAACGAGTTCGAGCTTTGCTCCCATGGAATGCCTTTTTATCTACTCTTTTCTTTCTCACTTTCTTCCATTCTTCTGCTGATGGAGAGCAAGATCGATTATGTTACAAATAATATTGCATCTTGATGAAGTATTAGAAGGACCGGAAATTAACGTCGTGTTTTCAGATATTTTCCTAAAAAAAAAAACGTTAATTTATATCGGTCTGGCATTGGAAATTTGTACGCCAAATGAAAACAAAAGATGTTGATGACGGGGATGAATAGATCATTCATCCAAAATAAATATATTACTATTTGGTTGAGTCTAATGTAAAAAACAACAATACTTGTCAGTCCGCTTAACACTAGATTTACGGAGCCAATTTGGCTCATTTAAAATTTGATTACTATATTTATAATATATTGGATGGTTAATTTTTTAATAATATATCTTTCATTTAAATTAATTTGGAACTAGTTTCTTTGCAAAAAATTTTAGTTTTCTTGTATAAGTCAAATTGGCACACTTTAGAAAAATAGGTGTATCAGCATCCGTAAATCTAGTGTTAATACATCTGAATTTTTTGTTTATGTAATATTGTGATCGTATATCATAAATCTCATACAGATCTTAATAAAGAGATCATCAAATATTATAAATGATCAAATATTAGAGTATTTCGCTGATTTCATCATTTCTACTGAAGTGAAACTATTTCTATTGGTTCACTTTTTTACGAAGCAGGAACTTTAAAGATACAGATAGATAGATATTTGGCAGACCTTTATCTTTTCAATTTCAATATTTAAATATGTATATAAAATATTACTACAATTGAAAAGTTACATAATGTTTGACTCAATAATGCCGGTCACCAGAGACCCTCATGGTACCCAAGTGTCAAACAAAATATTGTATCCTATAATACAATTACTATAAATTTATCATTTTAAATTTTACTTGAAAATTGAAATTCTTAATACTGCTAGCAAAAATCCGTAATTTCTGATAGAGTTTGAGTAACGGTATTGCATCATAGATTCCATACAGACATCGGCACTCAGTTCAAGGTTTCGCTTAGTAAATAATTCATGAAATAATTTTGTTAAACACGGATGCATTCCGGCGTTTCTATTTCCAAGGGCACCTTAGGTTCGGATACCGACGTGGATGGTTCTCGCTGATGATGGTGATGGTACACGGCACTTTCGCGTGCCCGATGCGTTACGGTACCGTATTATCTTCACGAAAAAATTGGTACCTCCAGGGAGCAGCGCTTTGATACTGACCCTCGTGCACTGCCCAATGGCAGTGTTCTGTTGTCTTGTTTTCGACTGCATCTCTGCTTGCTCCTATTCTATTTGCTAAATCGTAAACTACAATTATATAGTTAGATAAATGAACAAAAATGATCGAATATACGGTACAATTCAATATTATAATTGTATAAGATCTTTAACTGAAAATATATGAAAATCCACAAATTAATTGAGTCGTCCAAATTTTTTTTCTTAAAAATTGCCCACTCAGTTTATAAGTCCTTTTACTGATATTTTTCTCTTTTTAACAATGTGTTTTATTTGATCATAGGTTCCTTCTCTGTTTGAAATATTTCTCTAAATTATTTTTTCGAATAATTTTGATAAATCAAGAGCTATACTTGGAGGGGAAAAAATTTTCTTTCAACTATAGACTTCCAGCGAGAAAGTAAGGGCAACCCTTCGTAGACTCGAGCACGAGGGATCAGTAAAATGCGAATGTACTTTAAATGCCCAATTTGGCAGCCGTAAAAACAACATTTATTTATGGTGGCTCGCCCATCGACGAAAAAGCCGGTGCACCAGAAAATTATTCTGCATGAAAAAAGCCACGCTACCCGAAGACTTCGTTTCTTCTCTTTTTTCTTCGTCGTATATCCGCATGGATGTAGCCTTCTTCGGGGCCAGCTGGAAAGTTTATGAGCTGGGCGAACTTGTGCAGACAACTACTTCGCCTATTTTTATAATAACTCGAGCAATCTTCGCTTTTGTGTCAGGTGCCGGACACACGGTCGAAAACCTTTTCTCATGAAATATTTCTCAATGTTCTTTGGATTAATTAAAAGTTAATAACTTCCACGAGTTATAATTATTGCAAAAATTGAACGCTCGGTAATGAAGGTAATAATGAGGCTATTAAGATCAAGCGTTGGACGTTGAGAAAAAAATAGCATGCTGATACGATAGTGGTGTTGATCATCTTTTTAGTATGAGTACCATTTGCAAATGAATTCATAATTATCATTAATTATTATACATATCTCACTGAAGTATCGATTAATTTTAATCGATCGCTGGTATTATGAGTATTAATTGTAAGTATATGAATATCAATATGGCCTTAACCCCAAAGTGCTAACAAAGGCTTCCAAAGGTAAACCGGAAATTAGATAAACACAATTAACAATAGCAATGCTGTAATTACTTGTAATTACTACGATAACGAGTGACGTGATTCAAAAAGTAGGATAAATAATTTTGTTATACAAAAATAAGTTTGACAAAAACCGCTAAATTGAACATTTCAATAAGACAATGTGATAAAATGAGGCCTATGCGAATATTATTTGATCGTATCCAAAGTCTAAAATGTCAATGAAAAATTTTTGTTTCAGTATGTTCATTGTGAAATATAAGGCAAACGGTTAAAATCGTTAGTCGTGAATATATTAATATATTGATCTACAGAACATGCACTCAGAATCAACCGCATCCTTAATTTGAAACAGTTTAATACAAATACCAATTCAATATTAACCCTTTGCACTCCGAGTAATTTTTACTATGAGCTACCAGCTATCTTAAGACTATTTCACGGTTGGGTGCACATCCCTGGAAACTTGAAAGTCTTACTTTACCATTAAAAAAGAAGTATGTACATATAACAATTATATTATCGAATATAAAAGAAATATAAAACTATACCAAAATTTCCTGATAACGGAGTTATCAGCTTCCATCACCATGTCGCCGCTGAGAGTTTGTCCAAATTTTGCAAGGCAGTCCACCTATCGAAAACGGCTTTAGTAAGCTCTTTTTCATTCAAGATCTTTTCAAAATAAAGTCCAACAACAAAATGACTCATAAAAAGTTTCTTTATTTCTTCCGTAGAATCAAAAATAAAGTTGCCCTTTAAATAACATTGAAGAAATATAAAAAATAAAAAATTAGTATTCCACCGATATTTTTTCCATGATATTATGAAGCATTTGTATATAACATTTTTCTCTAAAATGAACGAAGAACGGTTCTCGAGTTATTATTTTTTTTCACCCAGATTGTCGATTTGTTCCGCAGCGCGCTGTGGCGACAACGAAGTGCAAAGGGTTAAAAACAAATATCATCAAGCCACCAAACTCACAGGACACCATCATATTCCAATGTAACCCATCTCTCGAAATATCTTCCATCCGAAAAAAAGAACACTTTAGAATACAGAGGTCAAAGGATTCAACCTGTCCACAACGTTCATAATTATTACAGCAATTAGACGAGCAATAGTTAATCGGTCGTCGGGAGTTATGCACACGCGAAATCCGGCGGCAAAGGCACGAAGGGACTCTTCGTGGGAAAGGACGATTCGTTTGGTCGGATTCCGGGATAATGCGCCGCCTTATAGAAACGAATGTTTCAGGACCCCGGGGAATATCGCGTGACCGTTCGTGGGATGTTCGGAATGTTACTCGAACACTCGGATAACCGACGGTTATGCCGTGTAACCTTCGTTCCATATCGTTAAAGTCTTGTACGCAAGAGAGCCGACTTTGCCGCGGCCAAATCGTGGAAGCTGTAACCCCTCGAGGGCGCTTATCCTCGCCGCGTAATTTGCCGAATTAATTTTCTCCACGGTCGGGGAGTATGCTCAAAGGAGCACCGAATCCTCGAGGATTCCACGATTTGTGGGAGACTTTAAAGGATCTTTTTCTTCGACACCAAGCCGCCATGAGAAATTTACACTGATAAAATTCGAGCTTCAGGATTTCCTGCTCGTGGTGCCGACGAGCGAGGACTTTTGAGGATTAATGATTTTTACGCCGACGAGAGGAGTGCGAATATTCATCAGGGATGATTATATCGTTGAATCTGTCATGGAGGATAGGGGCATTTTTATTTATAACGTGTATGATTGACTTGTTTGCGATTGGATTATTGTTGAAGTTATTTCTTGGGTTGAGTAGCTGGGTATGTAGTTTGAAAAAGTTATTAGATTTGTGTCTTTTGAATATTTTGATAATGTAATGTTAAATTGAGGTATGAGAACTTTGAAAGAGAGGAATAATGGATGTGGATGAAAAAGTGATTTGTCGCAATTGACAAATTAGCAATTACTCAGTTTTCATTTGTGCGAATCAGTCAAGTAGAAACCGGCCTCTTAAATCATTGTTACGAGACAGTAAGTAGTTTGAATAAGTCATGGATCATTTATTAGGGTTGAAACATAGTAATCGCGCGCCATATACCTATTGCACCCCGAAAATTGTGCATGCTTATAAAATAAAAGCGTTTCTAAATGATTACTTGGAACGGGAGAATAATCTAGAATATTTTTCAGTAGAGAACAAATCACTATATTTCTTAGTAATGGGCGATATACGTCTTAGAGTTTCTTGGTGTCAGACTGTGGTGTTAATAATATGTACGTGGAAAATGTAATTTTTATTGATTCATTGTAATGTTGAAACCTACAAGTGCAGGTCATTAATCTTATAAGTTCAAAATTTTTATTTTTATATTATTTATACTTTCCGGCTTCAACTGATATGGGTATTTATGTGTTGGATCTACAGCTTTAAGTGGTTTCTGAAGCACAGAGGCTATGAAATGTTGACAAATTATGTAGAAAAAATTTCACAGTGTTTGGTGTACTAATTACAAGTCCAATCTTCATCTACTTATTCATCCCTGAGATTTTTTAATTCTCTAACAGTTGAAATTTTATCAAACGTTACTTCATACGAATTCTTGTACTTTTGTAAACGACAAAATATTTATTAAGAAAATTGACATATATAATGTGCATCGGAATTATTAGAAAATTGTAATGTCTTATTTTTTATAACCAAAACATTGGTAATTCTCTTCCTCTACATTACTTCAGCGAGCTTAATGATTCCTTATAAAACAGTTAAATTACCGTGTGTAAATAAAGTCCGACAACCTTAACTTAAGCAGAAGAATGCGGGTTTGATTCGCAAGGTGTCAAAGGTCATGTCTTCTGTCACACATACGTAGTGACATTTAACGTTCTATTTCGTAATTACACATTCAAATAAAATTAAAGGACGAAGAAAGAGAACGCTGTGCATTAGAACAAGGCAGAGAACGTAATTTGACTGTCGGCAATGAGGACATTGGCGTATACATAAGATTTCGATTATCACTATAATAAATACTGTATTAACCACTGTAGAATTACCTCCTCCACATGGGGGGATCACCCTTAACCTTTTGACTGCTATGGACGCGTATATGCGCCCTGTGAAAGCCATCGATGGAGACTGTGAACCCAAATACGCGATTTGCGAAGGCTTTGGCTGTTTACTATGGTCACATATGCATGTTCAGCAATTGTTTCTGTCGTATATCCATACTGTCGTTTTCTCCAGTTAAATAAGTAGAGATATTTTAATGCTACAACTTTATCGAGAGTTTACTTCAGGAGTCTCAAAAAAATGGCGCGAATAGGTGGTTAAAAACGAGATGTTCCGCCGCTCGCTCGCCAAGTTAAAGTTGTCGAACTATAACAACGTTCATCAAATTACAGTAGTGTAATCTTCGCTGCAAATATAATCCACGGAAGATGTAATAAGCTCGAGCTTCGTGCTTATGTAACATCAAGATAACCGTCTTCTTCCTTCCAGACACTCTTTGAAGTTATGTTCCTATCGCGTGTCGTATTGGCCGCAGACTAGTCATTTACAATATATATATGTATATAAATATTTTTTTGTATTCCAACACGACGGGAAAACATCGTTTTTGTTATCTAAGAAAACTTCCAGCTGCGTGATATGAGTCTGTGCGTACCGAATGTTTCTGAGACCGCAATAAAATCATTATCACGAATACGTAACTGATCGTATGCGGACTAACCGCAATGTAATGTGCGGTTAACCGAACGAATGGTTACAACATTAATAGTCACCGGTTAAAATTTACCGATGCTCGATGTAAATTATCGAATGTAAAATCCCTTCCTTTTCAAAAACACGTCCGATCTAATTGGTTTCTTTGACGTTTGAAGTTTACCTTGAAACCTTTCGTTCTTTTAGTTTTAATTATACAGAGACACGCGCAATATATATCATAATACTATAAAAAAATAGACATTTGCTTCATCTTCATTTAGTATATCATTAAATTTTTAACTTCTTTGGTTTCACTATAATTACATCTCCTGTCGGCCAAGTATGTAAATGTTGATGTCACAATTTCCCAGTATGTGTTTAATGCTCGTACAATTTGTTCAATCTTCAATTTCTGTCGTATTAATTATACAGACGCAAAAGAAGTATAAATTCTTATATTATAGCCCACCAATATTTATTTAACTCTTAAATAACTCATTTAATTTTTACTTCCATACCGTCCATCATTCAGACACGCACGAGATATAAATTCACGTGGTATAAAATTTTCCAATATTTATTCAGCAATTAAATATTAAATTTTATTTCACATTTCTTCACTATCAGTATCCAATTTCATATGGGAATTCGACTCACGATATTATACAATCTTTTAATATTCAATCAACGTTGAAATGTCTTATCGTAATACTTTCACGGCATCCATTCGCAAAAATAATTGACAGACAGTGAAACGAGGAAACGAGTCAAAATGCAAAACAAGCACCAACCGAAAACAAATCACTCTTCCTGCACTTTCAATCCTTACAATCTCAGTATCTCCTCGATGCAACATGCACTCGACGTACTCGAGTAAATGAGTACCTGTCACTATCGCGTCATCGCCGAAACATCCCAAAGACACATCACCCCGGTAGATATTCGCAAACGAAAAATTTTCGTCAGTCTGTGAAAGTGCGACCTCGCGAGAAACCGGTAATGCACGCGCCCCGAATCGCATCCGCATCAAAGTATCGCGCAAATCTTGCTCCCGCTTTCGAAATCAAGGTCATACGATATATCCTTCGACACCCATAAGTACCTTGAGATTTTCATTACACACCCTGACACGTGTGCGAATGTAAGTGGACCTCCGTGAATTTAATTATCGTTAATTAGCCTTCGAAAAGTATGTTAAGGGTCTGGCCCAATTTTCTTGTCATCCGTCCTCCTAACTTTTTCACCCTTAGTTTTTCTTCCTTTTATACTTTCTGACTTCAAAAACAGAGGTCATTTTAATTAAAATCCACTGTTTTAGATGGTTTATGAACGATTGAGATTGTACGTTAACACTAGGTTTATGGAAGCCGTCGAATTGATGGACTTCTACGTTTTTAGAAACGCCTGCCAAACTTATAGAGACGTGGTGCAGTGAATATTTCACATGTATCTTGTAATATACAAATTACTTAACTGATCATCTATTGCGATGTAACAAATTGCAGATCCATAAATCTAGTGTTAATTAGAAATTTAGGAAAAGTTTCTTAACACTAGAACCACCGACTATTAATTTAGTATATTTTATGATACTAGGTAACTGCTTGAGAAGAAAAGAATTTAATTCGGAAGGAACTAAATTAATTTAATCTCTTATAGTTTACAAGGTAGATATAGAAAATTAAACGGGATACAGCCTTGAAAGGTTTCAGTGACTTTCTGAAAAAAGTCAGTACAAGTAATTTCAACTCCCTTTGTAGATCTAGTGTTAAAGGGGGTTTTAAATTGGATCTATTAATTAGAAATTCGAGCTTTTACTTTCTTATACATCGTAGTTCTTCCATATTTAATAATTCACCTCTTCCTTCATCGGAATTAATATCTGTGAGATCTTTTGCTTTGTCTCCACTGTTCATTTTTCTCTGAGCCGATATTTTTACACCTCTTTCGTTTCTCGTTGCTTTCTTTCGTTCTCGATGGCAAAACAAAACGGTATGCACGTTAAGTAAAGGCATAATAACGTCGGCGAATGCCGTGATGTCGCGGCACCAGGGACCCTTGCAAGACAGTGTCGAATAAATACGACGGTATAAATTTAACCGCGGTGTTTATACGAGATATTAAAGGTAAAACTTTTAATGACTTTCACCGGGGACGATACGCGGTGGTAAATCGTCGGATTAAAGTTTTGGATCACGAAACGAGTGCGAGAAGGATTCCACGACGTTGCTGATTGGTACCACTTGACGGTAAATAAAATTGTTGACCTTGCCGTGGAGAACCATCGGTAAAATATTTGATTCTTTCGCTCCGAAACGTTCCGCATTCTTGAGTTTCAGTTTCAAGTATCTTGGTAATTGACCATGAGAAAATTCATGTCAGATACCAGCATAAATTCAAAAGTACTGATAAAATCATTGGTTCCAAAGCATCAGACTAGATATCTATGAAAACACGATTTACAAATAACCCTCTTGTAATTCTACGTGATAACTACATCTCGTTGCAAATTTACAAAAATAAATTGACTTTCGACTCTTCCTAATCTATGATCTACTAATCTCATAAAATAATGCTGGACGATTAAAAACATTCGATGGCCAACGAGACATTCCAAAAATTTCTATCTTTGATAACACGATAAAAATAACTTTCCTCGATAAACATCGCTGAACTTTAATATTTTATTACGATCAAAGATTTTACCTAAAGCCATCGATAATTAGCAACGATCCAAGTGCATGTGAGTATGAAAACGAAGAAACCCGAGATTGTCGAACGATTTTTTTAAATATCCGCCTCAAGACGTGATTTCCAACGTGCAAGTACGGTCGTAAATCATGTGCAGCTCGATAATAAAGCATACCGCATAGGGATTAAAACAATGTATGATAATTAACATGCATTACCAATCACCATACATGGATACAAGAAGTCTTCAGGCTTTGTAAGGTAATGCACACGTTGCAACGACCAACGACGGTGGTAAATCACGTTGCGTTACTATCGGCGTTAAACGCGGCAAAGTCACGAGATGCAGCCTCCGTATTTGGCTATGTATTATGCAAATTTTCGAGAACTTTATTAGTCGCGCAACACCACAGGGTCAATGTAAATCGCAATGGTAAGGATCATTGAAAATAATCATCGAAGGAGTCCTCGGGAATCCGTGGAATTTTACCGAATTTCACGTGAGATCGTTATCATACTTAAAACGGTTTTCTTTTAATTACAGGTGAATCCGAGGAATTTTACTTTTACCACGGCAAGTAGTTAGAAAGACGCGTACCGTAAGGTAATTTTAAATTTCGTTTCTCTCGATGAGGTATTAAATTCAGAGGATGTATAAAGCGAAGGACATTTTATTGTGTTTTTGTAAAATTTAAAGAATTTGTAGATATTTTAATTGTTTGAATTAAATATCATTTTAACACTAGAACTACCAAACCAGTCAAAATGACTGGTACTCAATTTTTTCAAAAGATTCTCCAAGTTTACATAAAAGTCATAGAATAAATATTCTACGTCTGTATCAATAAACATAAATCACCCAATTGATCAAATTTTCCGCCACTTGATTCCCCCTTTTTCGAAGTATTTATTTAATTTATTAAAATATGATAGATTTGAGGCCGGTAGTTCTAGTGTTAAAGATAACATATGATGAGTTCTAGAATTTTTGTGTGATTGATAGGATAAAAAGAAAGTTAGAATGACTTTGAAATTTATATATAACTAGCTAATTGTATTCTGGATAAGATAAATTTGGAATAGCTTGATAGTGATGTTAATTCGCCAAATTTTATTAGAATCATAAATCGCTGTTAGTGCGCCAGTACTTCGAAGACTGTGAATTTCTCAAGATATTTTTGTAATCATCTTTTTCTCTACCATTCACAATCTACGCGACTTCTTTTCGAACGAGCGAGTATTTCAAAAATGTCGCCTCCGGTTGGAATTTTACGATCGCAGCTGCGGTCCTATGTAGTCATTTTCAGCAGAATGTTTGCAAAGTATCCGCCAAATCCATTAAATCTATAATTTAAGACCGATCCGGAGATACGTTTCAAGCAGCCAGCTCAATGTAATATGTCGAAACGTATCTTTACTATCTCACTATAAAATAATGATTGCCATTTTGTCAATTTTTTCCGCGAATTATCGCACTCTCGAATGAAGCTCTTGATTTGCTTTAAATTGCAACATTAAGCTCTTGGAAGTTTAAATTATTTCTGTAATATTGCGTCAATCGGTCTACAAAATTATGTTAGTAATCCAACAAATTTATTTTCAACTCATACCAAGTTAATTAAAATAACATGTTCTCAATTTTTTTTTAAATGTTTACGAAATTTTTAGTATTATAACTTCTAAAATACAAGAGATTAAATCGACCAAGTTTCTTACTTCCTTTAACAACTTTCTTCTAAACTATTATTTATTCTACATCTTTAAGAGGGTCATCACCTGTGATAGCCTCAGGTTTACAAACTAAAATGCTGTTTGATTTCTTTATTTCAGATGAACAAAACTTCTGGAATCTTGGCTGCCGTCAAAAATACACGAGTGTCTTTCGAACGGTGCAAATTCAATTAAAATCGTTATCTTTGCATGTAAAAATTGCTATTAAAGAAGTATCAATAAACGTGTGGTAAAAATTCTAAGATTGTGCATTTTAGTAATTCGTAGAAAAAAATTCCCAAAGGAAGTGAAAAAAATAGCTGTCACATGGGATGAGCCCCTTAAAACTAAATCTACGCCAATCGTCAAATTGACGTATTCCTACGTTTTTCAAATTTTTTCTCAAATCGACAGAGAAGCAGTAAAGTAAATATTTCACATGTATATTGTAATATACAAATTACTTAACTGACCGTATTTTTTGCCATTTGATCAATCTTTTTTCAAAGTACTTATTTAATATATTTAAATATGTTAGATTTAGCGGTCGTAAATCTAGTATTAAATATACTGATTTAAAACTCAGTAGTTCTACGGTCAACGGCAAATAATGTCTACAATAATTCAACCGCAGAAGATCAAACTAACGATCCCCATCTCTAATTGTATTCTTTTCTCAAACCTTCTTGCTAACGGTTCCGAATACTTCGTCTCGGGGTCAGATTTAATACGAAAATTACGCTTTCACCGACCAATCGACAGTTTGGATGTTTATTCCATGGTAAAATTTAATGTGCCACTTTCGATGATGGAAGCTGTGCGATACCAGATGGTTTTCGTCCACGCACTACCGTGTTACGTGCACCTGCCGGTCTATCCTCATTTACGAAAACGCGTTTCGTCTCAAAGTTCACCGCACGTAAATCTCCGTCGAAAGTTGCTTACATTTCCGTCTTGTCAAATACGAAAATTCCATGCGTGGAATGATTGATTGCAGACGAAACTTTGGCATGATTAAGCTGCCCTGTGTTTCTGCATAAAACTTTAAATATATGAAAATTATTCGAGAAATGTTAGAGACTTCAGTATAAAAAATGAGGGTGATTAATTCAAAATCACATTCCCTATTTTAATTATGTTCGTTAGTTTAACGCGTTTTATGAATTTTTGGCGCTGGAAGTTGTGCCTAATGATAGTTTCATTGATTTATCGATAAATTAATATTAATCAATGAATGGTTGGGTGTAGGAAGGTTATTTAGATCAATTTTATAGAATTTCCATGATTTAGCAGTTAATTTAACTTGGAAGTTAAATTAGTGTGATAAAAAGTGATAGGTCCATCATTCCAAATGTTGTAAAAACTTTATTATCTATGTTTGTAAATTTTTCTTCCACAGTATTTAATACTGTAGAATTATTAAATAAATTTCCCCCTTTATTTCTATTTTTTGAAGATACTGTTAGATTAAAATCTAACCACAGAGACTTTTTTTTACCGTTTCTCTACAATGTTTTAACATCAAACTTTCCGCCATTCATTCATTCAAGGATTATTATTATTCATCACATTCCCCAACCATATAATCAATTCTAAGAACATTATAATAACCATTCACTATCCACGTCACTGAAATAATTGAATTCCGGCAGAAACATCCTTAAAAATGCCCCCTCATCCGCACAAAAATAATCCCAACCATGAACGTTTAATTAACCATTCCATGAGTTCCAGCGGGGATCGAGAGCATTCGTCGAGAATCTACCAAATTGACGTCGTGAGCCAGCAATTTGGAAGGTACCGTTGATTTTTCGAAAGACCTCGCCAGATCGTTACCAGTTTCGTTGTACGAAGAGGGGACCCCATGAAATGTGTTGCCCGGTCAAATTTGCCCGTTCTCGGAGCCTCTAATTTGCTCTCCCGGATATTTTTATCGACCTCAGAGTACATAGGGCACGGCTACGACGAGAGAGCCACGATCCGTGCACAGTTCTCGTCTTATTTGCATTTTTTTCACCAAGTTTCATTAACCCCTCGACCCCTCGGTGTGTAGTGTGCGGGCATAAGGAAGCGGCGAGCACGTAAAATAAAATAAACCCGGCTGAATATTCATACCGGCCTGGCTGTAAATATTCCGAGGACGATAAATTCCGTACTTCTTTCGTGAATTCCGTAATTCCCCTTTCTCCCTCGGATGGGTGATTTTTTTTACCGAGTCGACGACCATCGGAGCCAGAGGCTGATCCCTCGATTCGTCCTCGATTTCTTCGGAGATTTTCGAACACGATGGAAATCCGTTTTCGAGTAAAATCGAACCACGGTACTTGGATAAAACCGTGGCGACAAATCTGGAAATTATCGCTGAAGGATTTTTCTATCAGAGCGGAGGTAAAAGATAACACCATGGATGTTTGTCAATCGAAGAAAAATAATCTCCTTGGTCGTTGCTAATTGCTTCTCTAACGTATCTCATTTTTAGCGAAGTTTCTGATAATACGACCAAGAAATAATTGCAGGCTTACACTCTGGCTTGGATAATTGCACTATTTTTTTATCTCGGTGGAAAAGAAATTTTATTGGAAAGATCTCTGAAACTATATATGTTGCTTTTTAATGGAATTTTTGTACGTTGTTGAATTAATATTGAGTGAAAAGTATTAAAAATATTTATCTAATAAATTATTTCCCAAGCAATTCAAGAAAATTAAATTACAACACTATTAATTACACCTCCCCCTCCCATAGGAAGAACACTATCGAAATGAAGTCTCGTAAAAATAAAACAACATTCGAAGGCACACATTTTTATGTCTTTAATCCAACAGCGAAGGATTAATTCCCGACCCGTCCGATTTATAATTTACCTCAATCATATTTCCAAGCTTCTCTTCGTTTATTACCTGCTCGCAAAAATAGAGAATCCTTACGTCTTCCGTAGTAATATCCAACGAGGGAACAGAAAGAGAGAGAATTAGGGGAGTGAAAAAAATTATATCTCAAGAATTGACCCCCATGACCCTGAAACCTTAGAGAGGCACTGTCTAGAGTCTATTCGGGAGGTACAAATTAGAGGGTCGATCGACGGAGGATCCAACCCTTTCTCGAACCGTGCACACCCCCATGCTCGCGGCTCCCTACAGGTGCACCGCCGCCTAATGGACGAAACGAGTTCTCGAGATACTGCAGCGTCATTATAAAACGTTTATTTCGGCATAAAAGTCAAAGTGCAACGTGTCTGGACTTGTGCGCGTAGGTGCCGACCCTTAGTCGATGACTCGCGAGTAAAATCCTTGTTCTTTGTAGTAAGGTTATCTTTCCAATCGCTCCTCGTTCGAGTTGTTCGGGATTTCTCCTATCGTCGACTCAAAGTGAATACGCTCTTAAGGTAAAATGGACTTTTTTGACGTAATAAAAACCTTTTGGAATCTCCTTGATACCCTATTTCCAAATGGAACGTTATCTTTCGCGTGGCATGGCTAAAGTGACACCGATGTATTTTATAATTTCCCTTGGACTTTATGGCAACGATTAAGTATCCGGCGAATCCCACTTTTCGTGAGGCTATAAACCGATCTAATTGGAGAACACGAAGATAATGGATCTCTTTATCTCACTTTTCGACGATTCGGGGTCTTTTAATTCGCCATGGACGGTGAATCAATTTGGCCCGAAGCACGTAGCAGACGAGGCTCGTGACTGTGGATTTAATTATGCAAGCTGGGAAGGTTCGCATTAAATGTCAGGAGAATTGTCCCAATAAACGATAGAATGTTTAAGAAGTTATTACCGCACGAATTCTTAATTATTGATATTCATTGGAGGATTGGGAATATTGGGAATTCTCATTGACTCGTACCACTTGTCAAATTGTAACATTTGTCGTAAAAGGAGACTCAACTTATAAGTGGAGTAAATCAATAATATCTCAAACGCATTTTTAGCTCTGAGCGACTTACCACTGACTCGCGCTATTTGCCAACTTGTAAAATTTTTTTGAAAAATTTTCAACCCTGTACCTCGAAAAAGTTCTTTACTCATCATGCCTGTCTGTTTTGTCTCTCTGTTGACTGCCCTGTCTAAACTAATATCTCAGACAAATTTTCGATCTTTCTGACTTGTCACTATCTTAATTGAGTGATCAAATTGTCAAATTTTCCCTAAAATAAGTTTCAACTCATAAGAGGAGTAACCTAAGTTAAAATCTATGAAAATTTCTTGTTCACAATTAATGTTGCGAGAATATTCTCAAACAAAATTTCAAAAAACCTCGTAATTCGATGTCATAACGTGCCAAGACGTGCCCTAACTCAACGCTCTTCACCACGCTTGTGGATAATCGCGCAGCTTTTTTCCAAGCGCACACTCGTAAATAATTCCCCGCGGTCAAAAAGAAAAACGAGGAAAAAAAAATCGGACCGTAAAAACTCGAAGCGTTCGTCGCTTATCAATATTTTTATTCGTGGCATTAAAGCCGTCATATCGGCGGTTCGACGTGCGCCGCTCATTTCTGTTCTCCGTGATTGCACCATACGTTATATTTACACGCACGTCGATTCGCTTGTGCGCTCACCTTTATTTTCGCCCTGGGGATAAAAAATCGCGGAAGTTTCGGAGCGCATGCCATGGTAATCGATGCCACCTGTTCATACGCTTCTTCGTTTTGAAGAAAATCCAACCGACCATGGTGCTTCGAGATTGGAGAACGAAAGAGACGAGGAAGAGAAAGAACGGTAATTTCTGTGGTGTTCGTGGAGCACGAGTAACGAAAGTTGCCTCGTGAAACTTATCCGTAAGGAGGCAATCCTTAATTGCACGATCCCGGCAAATTTGGGTGAAAAAGTAGCTCGGATCGAGACCTTTTTACTGTCGAAAAAGTGTATGTTAATGGTGCGATATAAAGATATTGGTTGTAGAGGTAAATAGAAGGATGGTTGGAGAGATTTAATGTACTCTGAGATGGAGAACAGTTAGAAAACTAGTTCTGTCTTTATAATATTATAACTAGACTGCGGATGTTTATGCAAATTTCGAGTTTCACAAATGCAGGTGAGACAGGAAAACCTATCTAGGGATTTATTGCACTTAATAAATATTACAACAAATACCATACTTTGGATATTTTAGATATATTTTTATATTATGTTCTTTTTGTATATTATAGCCGTATTAAATTTGTCATAAATGCATAAAAATCCGCAGTCTAATAATAACTTTAGAATTTTTGGAAAGATGTTCTGTGACATATTTTTTGTTTACTGATAGCATTGTGCAAGGTAACTATTTATTTTTCTGCGATTAGATAGATGTAATATTGCTTTCTCTGGCAATTAATTTGTTTTCTTAATATTACTTACTTTAAGTCCGGGTTGAATATTTAAAGGGCAACGAATATTAAAATATTACAGATAGTTTACTTCTCTAGTTTATTATTACATGACAGCATATATTTTAATTTATCTAAGGAGATTTATTTAACAAGTTGTTTTTTCTTGTAACAGTAGGTAAGGTGTTAAAACTTGGCTGTCCCGTGTCGATCAATATTCGACATAGCTTTTTACATAATTTTATTTTCTAACCTCCATTTTCCGCCATTACCTCCAATTACAGACGTCATTTAAAAAAAACAATAACACTAATGAAAACCAGTGATAAAAAATGTTATGAAATTAATCTTATTTACTGCACAACAAAATTAACAAAATAATGCAAACCACAAAAGCTTAAATAAACTACTTTCATTAAACTAGAATCTCTTAGTCTCAAAGGGACTCAATAAATTACTACAAAAGTAGGAAAACTGGATAAATGATTCAAAAGAGAAGACACTCGTGCGAAGAACAAAGTCAAAAGAAACATCTTCACCGCACAAAGATTCGTACCCCATACGAAGGGACCACCTGTAGTCTCGACATCAGCATGCGGGCCAAACCGCGAAGAAACCGCAAGACGCGATAATTACGCCGGGGGCCTAAAAGTAAAGGCGCTCAGCAGCGAACTAAGGGATGCTGTAGGGGGGATGTGAAGCGAAAGACAAAAAGAATAAGTAGCCGCAAAGGTAGAATAAGGATGGAAAGAAAGAAAGAGAAAGGTAGATAAGAGAAAAAAAAATAAGTCGAAACAAAACGGCGAAGCCACATAAAAAAGCACTTAAAGGAAGAGACGTTGCACGCCGACGAAACCGTGGTAGAAATACCCGGGGTCTTCTCTCCAGAGGACGACGGCAAGGGGCAAGAGGACGAGGAAGAAGGAAGAGGAGAAAAAGGAGAAAAGAAGGAAGAGTTGCGGGCACGGGTGCACGAAGCGTGACAGTGGGTGCGCGAGCACCTGCCCATTCTTGGAGAGAGCTACGCCGCGCTGTGATTTATGGAAACAAAGGGTGGGTGGAACGGGAAACACGGACCGCACCATCCCCGACGGTGTCGCTACGAGGGATACTCTTGCAACGGGATGAAAGCGGATGTTACGAGTTTTTGAGTTTATCTAATGTCTTCCGTGGAAATTGTGAAGTCTTTGGAAATTTCTAACGCTGTAAATTAATCATTTTTAGGTGATAATAGCAATTTTGGATGTTCCGGGTTGCTGAGAGTGTCTAATGTTTTCTGCGGAAATTTTGAAATCATTGGAAGTTTCTAACGCTGTAAATTAATCATTTTTAGATGGTAATAGCAATTTTGGATGTTCCGGGTTGCTGAGAGTGTCTAATGTTTTCTGCGGAAATTTTGAAATCATTGGAAATTCCTAACGCTCTAAATTAATCATTTTTAGGTGATAATACTGATTTTGGATGTTCCGGGTTGCTGAGAGTGTCTAATGTTTTCTGCGGAAATTTTGAAATCATTGGAAATTTCTAACGCTGTAAATTAATCATTTTTAGGTGATAATAGCAATTTTGGATGTTTCGGGTTGCTGAGAGTGTCTAATGTTTTCTGCGGAAATTTTGAAATCATTGGAAATTTCTAACGCTGTAAATTAATCATTTTTAGGTGATAATACTGATTTTGGATGTTCCGGGTTGCTGAGAGTGTCTAATGTTTTCTGCGGAAATTTTGAAATCATTGGAAATTTCTAACGCTGTAAATTAATCATTTTTAGGTGATAATATTGATTTTGGATGTTCCGGGTTGCTGAGAGTGTCTAATTTTTTCTGAGGCAACAGTGTTATCTTTGGGAATTTCAGACGATGAAAATTAACCATTTTTAGGTAATAATATCGATTTCGAATGTTCGGGGTTGCTGAGAGTGTCCAGTGATACCCGGGGATATTGTGGGATTTTTAGAAACTTCCAGCGATGAAAATTAATAATTTTTAGGTGATAATGTCGATTTTGAATGTTACGGATTTCTGAGTATATCTTTTGTTTTCCGGAGCCATTGTGGTATCTTTAATAACACAAATTATCAATAATTCCAAGGTGATAATATTAATTTCGGGTGTTACAAGTTTCAGAAAATATGCAATATTAATCTTTCCAGGGATACATATTAACAGTAACTTATAAGTAGGGATTGCAATACCGGTATACCGGGATACCGAATACCGGTATTTTGAGCCATTTGTACAATTTTGTAATACCGGTATTCATAAGTTGAAATACCGTTTTGTCGGTATTTACTAGAAAATTTTTAAATTGTCAAATTTGATCAAGTTTATAGTGAATTTTCTTAAAATTTTTTACCCCCAAACCTATCCACATTCAGAAGAATTTGATACAGTTATTTAAAATGATGATGACACTAATGTCGATAGTGAAAAGGAATTGTTTCTTGTACAAAAATTAGAATTAGCGATAACTAAAAAAATTCCAACAAACTAAAATATAATACAGAAATCACTTATATCCAACACCGTCCGACGAGAAATCGATTTATTTGGAGATGAGGGATATATAGATAAATACTTCGAAAAAGTATATCGCGCATTGCTAACGGTACCACCAACTAGCGTAGATGCTGAAAGAGCGTTTTCGACAGCTGGTAATTTTTGCACAAAATTACGTTACAGGCTTAATGACAGTACAATTGATGCATTATGTTTTTTAACATCACATTTCAAAAATTTGTAATAGTACCACAGACTGAATAGTGATATTTACATTTTTTTGTGATTTAAATACATCAGATGTTCCTTGTTCCTTTACTTTTCTTGCGATTCTTTATATTCTGTTATAATTTATAAGTTTCAAATGATTTTTTGTGATACTTACTCTCTCTAATAAAACTGGCAAATAAAGCAAAGAAACACCTGTGTTTTCTTTCTATTTCTAAAATTTTTACTACCGGTATTAAAACCGGTATTCCGGTATTAAGATCTAACAAATACCGGATACCGGTATTGAACTTTTGGTCCGATATTGCAATCCCTACTTATAAGTGACAATGTTCATTTTTGTACAGAGTTTTCCTTTTGTTATTTACATAAAAATGGTAGGCTACTTGATATAAGAAAGGATCAATTTTTAATAGATTTGTTAATAAAGTTCGAGAGATAAAGTCGAGTAAGTGCGAACCTTTTGAAAAGACAGCGTTATGAAAGGTATCGTAATTCGTTAATTTATCTCCCTTTCTCGCGTGTCGCTCGGCATTAGCCGAATGGGAGCGACATAAAGGATCTAGGATATTATCGTCACGATAAAAGACCCGACCCACACGCAGTAAAACGCAACTGCCGGGTTATTACGCTTCCTAGTCGGGTTATTACAATATAAAGCATCGGGTGACTTGGAGCGACTATTCACCCCATAAAACGGGCCTTCGTGATAGAGCTGCAAACAAGAAATATACAGACATGCAATGCATTTCTCAGTTAAACTTTTCAAAATGAAAATGTGCAATTTATTCCCCTTCTTCGTACAATTACATTTTGTATTTATTGTAATTTAATTCCTCAAATAAAGTGGAATTTCATATATTTATTTTTTTAACACTAGAACTACCAACAAGTTAAAATAATTCACAATTTTTTCCAAAAGTTCTCCAAGTTCATGGGATAGTCATAGAGTTAATATTCCACGTTGATATTATAAAATATCGATTACCAAATCCATTACCTTTTACATCTTTTGATTTCTCTTTTTCCAAAGTACATATTTAATACATTGAAATATAGTAGATTTAATGCCAGTAGTTCTAGTATTGCATGGCGGAGGAAGAAAGTTGAAAACTGTTGAAAAAAAAATTGTTTTAATCATTTTGCTACTTTTGTGAAGATTTATTCCTCTTTAGAAAATGCTATTTTTAGGAGATTATAATTCTTTTCACTATTTTGTTTCTGATTAGTGCTGTGAATTTTTACTTGTATTCCTTGCACAAAATTGCAAACTTTTATCGAGTCACATTTTTTTCTGCAACTTAATATCCGCCTTGTGCTATTGGTTTCGTGAATATATTACTACCATTATACCATTGGTACTTCAGTTTCTTGAGCATAAAACTGCATGAGCTGATCAGTCTATTATTATCTTCCTCTCGTGATAGGCACTCTAAGGAAAAATCGGCTCGTAAACGCCATCGCAACTGTCACAGATAATTTATGCCCGATCTCTGCACTATCGTCGGGCAGGATATTAAAATATTAATATGACTATATTTATAGACCGAAAGACTACGACGAAGGCATTAAATTAAGATCATATCCGGTGGAGGTCAGGAGGGTTCAAATTAGTTAAAATTTATAATCCGGTCGCGCAGGGAATACGTGAAAAAATGTCTCAATTGCTTTTACGATTACTTTTGACACTGATCGGTCATGTTATATGTTCTTTAATTTATGCGGTGCTGAATACACCTTCAAATTTCTTAATAGTGTGACTCCCTCATATTAAATTCTCCCTTTCTTTTCGTATTTTTCCCTTTTAAATGCTATAGCCACTTCGACGCGAATCTACTGTTTTAGATGGCTTTTAAGCAACCAGAATTAAATTCTTTTACCATCACATCTGCAAAATGTCTTCCCTTATCAAATGTATCACAGATTTAATGATAGATAATTCACTAAAAATTTATTTCTAATAAATTGAACATCTATTAATATTAACGATTATAACTTGCCCTCAAAAAACACGATATTTAACATTGCTGTAAAACATAATTTGTAAAACATTATCCCCCCCTGTTTGGTCGACACGAAACATGTTCTGGTCGACCAGTTTTTCGCTAACTTTAATGTCTGCTCAGAGATCTCATCACTTCCAGTTAAACGAAACATACTATACAAGAGGAAAAAAAATTTAATCAGGTGTCCATCGAATCCCCTCGAATATCAGACATTCACGATACCACCGATCGTTCCCGATCGTCCACCGCGGAGGCGTAAGCTTTTCTTTTTCAATCGACGAACAACCCTAATGTAATAACCGTTAATAAGCGCCTTCGCTGCCGTTAAGTACCGGCGCGTGGGCGAGCACGAGGAAACCTCGAACAGCCCACGGCAGGTTGCAGCATCGATTCGGCTGTTTTTAGGCCAGCTGGACCAAGTATCGCCGATTTATGACTTCTTCTTCCACACCGAATCGTATTTGCATACGTTGTATAAAATAATTCAGGGTACTAATGAATCTAACGTGTCGGTCATAATCGGCGACGATAAAAGCGCGCCCAGAAACCCGATACTCCTCTTCGAGTTGCAAATGAGAGGCAAACGCAACGAGGTGTCACTCGGAATACAAATCGAGGAAGAAATAATTTCAGATGCACGAGAAATCGTTACCATTCCTCGAACAGTCAGATACGAAGGTCCAAGAACTTTTAGGGAGATCGTAATTAAAGTTTAAGTGGAGAGCATCGCGCATTACGGAAATGGAAACAAGCAATTCGGAAGATGTCGAACAACATCGAATGTCTGCTCAAAAGAAATTCAAATGTTTCTTTAAATATCTAATATTCATTTCACTTGCAAATAATTGCAAATTACTACCCATGAATCCTCTAATTTGACTCACCATAGCCTAAGTACAATTCTTCTTCACACACTGAGCGGATATGGATATTCCTACACCTTGTACATAAAAAATAATCACCCCCCCGAGACTTTCGGGTGATACGAAGCACCATAAAGCTGCTAGAATCATGGGTTAGAGAAAAAAAAGTATAACGTCTTAAATATTTTCTTTCGTTCCAATGTTTTAACCCCTTGCCCTACAATGACGAGTAACACGTGATGAAATAAATAAATAAATATTTTGAAATATTACAAAATCTATAAAATTGAAAATATTAACACTAGATCTACCAAGCAAGTCAAAATGACCGGTTCTCAATTTTTTCCACAAATTCTCAAGTTTATTGGAGACTCATAGAATAAATATTTCACGTCGATCCTATAAAACATAAATTACCAAGTCGATCATCTTTTCCACCCCTCAATTTTCTTTGTTTCAAAGTACTTATTTAATATATTTAAATATAATAAATGTAACGGCGGTAGCTCCAGCGTTAATGAAACCCGACGCGATATATTATATCTACGTTAAATTATACGAAATATTAAAAATTCCTGATCAATTTTTACCTAAGGAATGAAACTCTAAACTAAAGCGGATGCAGTCACAAAATAAATCGTAGGGCAAGGGGTTAAACAATCCAATCCATCTTCTGTAAAGATCGAACCTAGCAAGTATCACGCTCCAGTTGGATTCTAGCGCATTTGAACAATGATTCATCCATGACCCGAACTTTCCGCCTTCCCTCCCTTACAATCGTAGGCCAGATAAAATAATGTCCATGTCACGAGGTCCTTGGATCTGGCACGCCCACGTGGAAAGTTCGAAAACATTAGCGAGCGAACTGGACCGGCGTAGCCGCAAAACGATGTTACGTGGCGTTCGCTTCGTCTTCTTCATCCTCCTCTTCATCCCCCGTGCACGTGGACGACGTCGTGACGCTCGAGGGCTATCGTCACGGCTCTTTCTCCTGCTCCCTTTCAGTCTCTCCTACGCCCTCTTACCGTCTCCTCTCTCTCTCCATGCTCGTTTCTCTTCGAGAGCAGCACGAGCGCGTACTTCCTCGGTACTTACGACCGTCCCCGAGTAGTTTTATTCTGTCTGGCAGCGTGGGCGGGAGCGGGACGATGCACAGAACTTAGGGGCCATCTCCATTTGCCGATTACTCTCACTCTTTCTCTCTCATTCACCTCTTTCCTTTCCCCTCGTTCTTACTACTCTCTCATTCTCTCGCAGTATCGTTTCCATCCTTTTTTTTTCTCATCTTCCCTTTCCATCCTAAAGGATACTCTCTTCTCGTCGTAACCTCGAACCCTTTTTCCCTCCTTCGATCGTTCTCCCTCTTCCACTTTCAACCCTCCTCCTCGTCTTACTTTCAACATTCTCAGAGCCGATATCCGCGAACTCGCCTCCGGTATGCTCTCCTCGAGAGTTCTATGTCGAAACGGCTCTCGTGAAATTGAAGGTTTCGCTGTGGGGGCGACGACGAAAGTCGGGCCAGTAAATCCCGTCTTTACTGAAATTACTTTGCTGGAATTTATCTCGTTGCCGACCTCCACCGTCTCGATATTCTGAACACCGTGAAAACGTAAGGCCGCCGGAAAGAAACGTAAGGCCTCCTTCCTCCACCTCCGCTATCAGGCCCCCAACGAGCCATGCTTTTCGTGAGCGGTTCGCCTCGTGATTTCAGTTTGAATTTCAAGGCACGATCTTGTAGCGCGGTAAAATTGGACGATCGGATCGGTAAGAGGCGTTTGGAGATACGCTACGTGTATGCCAGAGCATACGAACCGGATAAGTTCGGGCTTTATCAGAGATAATATCTACCGGCAATAAAATAATGCCTCGTTCTCGAGGTGGGATTATGAGATCGTACCCTATGTATGTATATCTACGTGTTCGTTTAAACGCGTTCGGCTATCCGCAACGGTGAAACCGCAACGGTTAATAAATGATAAGTGAAAACGCCAGTGATACGAATATTTATTGCGATCGGTTATAGCGCTCGACGGCTGAGCTTTGTACGCGACACACCTTCGCGAGGAGTTTATGGTGTGCCTGCGACGAAAATGAATTTCGATGGAAAAACTGACAATTCGCGTAGGATTGTTATTCGTTCCAGTTGTCATACATTGCTCGTAGAATGTAGGCACGGGATGGGGATTGAAATGATTTTGAAATGGGGGTTGTTGAGAGGTTGCAAGCTTTCGCAACATAATCACTTATTTGGGGTACAAAATTGTTTTTGTTTTTATGGTTTTTATGTTTTTATATATCTTTTATTAAATTTCTGAAGCATGGCATCTATATGAAGTGCTATATTTATCACTAACTGTATTAGTATTTTATGTATACTTATTCTTTTTGTAATAGACTTAAACCGGTTACGAATTAACCCGTTGCCTTACAATGACGTGTGTCACACGTGACGCGATAAATGGAATAAAAAATTTTTTGATTTTCCAAAACCTATTAAATTAAAAATATCAGTAAGTCAGAAGACGTTGAAATTAGTTTTGATTTATTAATATTGGGGTAACTTATACTGGTACATTGGAAATCAGTAATAGGTTATTATTCTAAAAATTAATTATGAGTTATTGTGCGTTCGGTCACAAAAGAAATCATGAGGCAAGGGGTTAATGTTGATATTTTGAATCAACGGTGTATTACCGTAGAGTAGTATGGTTAGTGTTAATGTGGGAGAATTTGTGGTAATTCTATAAAAAAGATGCATCTTGAGTCAAGAATAAATTTGCAGCCAATTGGAACTTGTTAAAATTGCAGCACGTGTGGTGATTGACCACATGCATTTCCAATTTCGCGAAATCGATGCAACAGAGCCTGTTAAACGTACTCCAAGTGCAGGAAGTGCCAGCACCATGCCAGTCACGCGTTGACGGTAATGTGGCATCGTACGTTCTGACAAATGCTCTCGGCCCTCCGCGAGCTGACCAGATGAACAGTGGTTTTATGGTTAATGCAAACCACGCACGGCTTATATCATAATAATGCATCGCAACGTGTCTCGAAGGAGTTGCGTGCCTCCTTGAATCGTTACGTCTTAACACTAGTGTTGTACCCCGTGCAGAATCCTGGAATGAGATTCTTTGTGCGATTTGCTTGATTATTTGTCGGCTTCTCGGACAAATGATATCGCCGACTTTATGGTGTTTCTATTTTCAAATTATTAGGCGATTTAGATTACGTTTCTAATATATGTTTGATTAATTTTTAGCGATTTGTTTCTTAAATGGATAATGGAGTTACAAATAGTTTGTTCAGAGAATGAAAACTATAATCACTGTGCTGCTAGAAGTTTTCTTTCAGGGATATGGCATTGAATAATATGCAAATATATTAGAAATATTTAAATAACGGGAAAATTGATTTAAGATATTGTCAGAATAATATGTAGAAACTAATTATCGTTCTGTAACTGATTATATGAAGAAGTAAGAAGCTCCAACTATCCTAGTAGTATAAGCATCGCCGGAAGTTCTAGTCAGACAAAGTGTCATTCAAGAATAAATACCACAGCAAATCTCCAAAATAAAAAATCCTTCCTTAATCCATTCCCTGTCAAATTTTTTGGTTTGATTGTTTCCGGAAGAAATATTATTACAATGTAAAAATAAAGATAATCCTTAACTGCATAAGGATACAACTAAAACATGTTTCAACACTAGATTTAAGACAGCCGTCAAATCGACGGATTCCTACTTTTCTCAAAATAATTTTCTAATTTTTAGAGAAGAAGTCGATATTTTACTCCTACTCATACTTATTTCCACTTGATCCATCTTTCTTCAAAGTATTTATTTAATATATATAAATATGCTAAATTTGTCAGCCGTAAATCTTGTGTTACATACATTTCATCTCAAAATCAAAGTTAAAAGACTTAGAAAATGAATAAACCCCCAAATGGGAATCATGGAAGATACTAGGTTAAACAAAGACCCAAATCAAACCACGAGACAACCTCTTACAACATTCTCACAGCCAAATGTACTTCAAACTTTCTCCTCACCTCTTCTACCTCGTCCAAAATTATCCATCAGACGAAGATCGTTCTCCAATTACAAGATTCCCCGAAAATTTCCCCCTTTTCCTGATTCCTCGTCGCGGTAACGAAGAGTATATACCATCTCAAGTGTACTCTTTCCTCTCGAGACCGAAGCCGAAGGTGAAGGAACGTTTTAAGGGCTCGTTTAAGGTCTGGACGATCTCCTCGTGGCGCGTTATTTTTTTGTCGCTCGGTTCCGGGCAGACAAAGGCAGCTCAAGAAAAAGAGAGAGGAAGAGTTTTACTCGCGTGGGCCCGGGGGCGAGGCACCAGCTTGGTTTTTGGCCACGGAGGTAACCGGAGTGTGCCCCCATGGAGGCTTCAAGGGCCACCTGCCCTACCAGGGACCCCCTTTTACGTCCACTTTATTAGCTATTATTATACGCGTGCCTTCGCTTCGGCTTCTTTCTCTCTCTTCTCCTCTTTCTTTCCCCATGGAGACTCGGATCCGCCCGCGCCTGTTTAGAAATATTTCACCGAGAGTTTTCGGCTTAGCTCGACGCACCGAGTTCGTTAATCCTTCGGACGTAGCCTAAACAATCGGTGGAACCACGAAACCTTTGGAGAAACCTGCCCCACGTTTCGTGATCGAGGGGCGATCCTTTTTTCGGTGCTCTAGACAGGCAATTTTGCCAACTTGTTTCGTCTTGTGGGACTTACGAGACGGAACTCTGATCGGGCTTTTTGGTCGTATGTTATAGTTTCTAGAAATTATATGTCTTGTTCTTATAGTTTGCTGTGTTTTAATTTTTCTTGACTGTAGATTTGTGGGACAGTGTGCGGTAACGATGTTGGGAAGTAGAATTAATTAATAGTACGGTCTTATTAAATTATTATTAACCCTTTGCACTCTAAACTATTTTTGACTTAATCTATTAGCAATTTAGCCATACTTTATTATTTGCTATTTTGTGTCATTTGAATAGAAAAGTTAGATAAACATGAATTTCTTAAAATGGTGCTGTGTAATAAGTTCACCCCTGTAATCGCTAATAAATTCAAAGGTCCACTTTGAAGGGGTAGCCGAGTGATACGGTGGACTTACGATGTCCCCTCAGAGGGAACATCGGAGAGCAAAGGGTTAAAAATTAATTTCTTAAATAAACTTATCTAATTCGTTGCCTAGTAAAGTTTTTATAAACTCATAAACTTGAAGATGTATCTCAACACTACAGATTTAAATAAAAACGCGATGCAAATATAAGAAGATAGTATGGATAAAAATGGATTTATGAATTAAACGATGATAAGAACTAATAAGAAAAATAAAAACACTCAAGCCGAACTCAGTTAATATACCAATTGCGAAGAATTAATAATTAGCAACGGGGGTGCAACGACACAATGTCCTATCGCATTGAGAAACCTAAGGCCTACATCAGCAGAAATTGTTAGTTTAAGACTCATAATTATACGTCCCGATTAGAACTAGATTCATTTGTATCTGTTTATATTGAACACACCGATCAGATTTATACTCCCACTCCAATAAATTCAAATCTCGTTCGGTGAAAGCCGTGCAATAATTCTTCAAGAATGTCGAAGAAATAATAAGTTGGCACAATGTAACCCAGAGTCATTTATCTTTCCTCGCATCCGGTAGCACCATTCGGTGCACGCAAACCGGACTAATCGATATCCAAGACAATCTTACCAGCGTGGAGTTCGTCGAACCGCTACGGCACGCTGGAATCTCGATTCTACTCGGCTACCGAGGAGGCAGAAGCGCCTTCCGGAGATCTCCGATAATGGAACTTCACGGCTAATTATCCGGAACATAATTGCCTGTAACCCTCTTCAAATACTCTCAAATACGACACTGACGCTCGCTTCATTCGGATATTACAATACCTGGGAGATGATAATCTACAGGGCGTTTTGAAAATTGCTCGCGCTGTTGAACCTTTGGGGATTTGAAAAATGTGACTCGTATTATGCCGATGGAAACTGATGCTAAGAAATGTGAAACTATCTTGATTTAATGAGTGGACATACAAAATTGTTACACGGACGGACAATTTATTAGAATTACTTGACATCGTTAAATTATTAAATATCAAATATTTTATGACAATCTACGGGGCGTTTTGAAAATTGCTCGCGCTGTTGAACCTTTGGGGATTTGAAAAGTGTGACTCTTAATTCAAAGGAAAGAGATAAAGACATAATACTAAGAAATGTGAAACTATGTTGATTTAGTCAATGGAGACACAAAATTGTTACAAGGGTGGATAATTTGTTAGGATTACATGGCATTGTTAAATCACTATAGGAAATATTTTATGATAATCTACGGGGCGTTATAAAAATTGCTCGCACTGTTGAACCTTTGGGGATTTGATAAGTGTGACTCTTAATACAAAGGAAAGAGATAAAGACATAATACTAAGAAATGTGAAACTATGTTGATTTAGTCAATGGAGACACATAATTGTTACATGGGTGGATAATTTGTTAGGATTACATGGCATTGTTAAATCACTATAGAAAATATTCTATAATAATCTACGGCGCGTTTTGAAAATTGCTCGCACTGTTGAACCTTTGGGGATTTAAAAAATGTGAAACTATGTTGATTTAGTCAATGGACATAGAAAATTGTTACATGAACGAACAATTTGATAGAATTACTTGACATCGATAAATTAATACATATAAAATATTTATCTTCTTATCCACTTGAAAATTATTACTTTCTATCATTAATTATCAACGAATCAACACTGTTTACAACAATATATAATTTTACTTCCAGCTAAAGATTTACAAGATCTTCGTATCCAATCACATCCGACCGTAGAATGTCTCGTTAGTTCCACAATGATAAAAATACGATTCCAATAAAAAAAGTTTCACGCTCGTAAATGGAAACATAGATAAAACAAGTTAAAGATTCGTCACACTATCTCATCCAACAAACACAGACATACAATCTAAAGGTGCAAATTGAAAATTTCACATTCTCTTTCTCCGAGATTTCCAAGCATCCAGTGAATTTCGCCAGCGGAACAAAAGGATTACGGTGTCGATGAGATCGGTGGCAGCGGCGCCAAATGGTAATAAATAGCGATCGACTATCAGAAGCCACGAAGTCGCGCAATTTGTCGCCGCTATCTCCATTCTCGGCCCCTGTATACGGATAATCAATATTGGCTGCAACCAGTCTCTGATAAGAGTTCCATGCTCACCTAACCGGTGGCCCTGCTTCCTTCTCTCTTCCAACGGAGACGAAAGTGTAACGGAATGGCCTACGTCCGATAAGAGAGGATACCTTTTCAAGAAGTCCAAGGTTCCTTGCGGATCGGATCATCGACGTAGCCTAAAAAGGTGATCGTCGGATTAATCGATCTCAATCAAACGTTCAATGTAATTCTACTTTCTTCGTGGAACGTTTCGAAACACGATTCATAATTAAACTGGCTCCTGAGTTGAGATAGGAGGGTGATAATGTATACATACGGTGAACTGTACGAGTTTCGTGGCACGTTGAACCTTTTGGCTGTTACATAGCGTGGAATTAGTTGGTGAGAACTCTGGGAAAAGAGACTGGGCGCACAAATCATCGGTTTATTGCACCAGTTGACTGGCAATGTTTTGTAGCTAGACTTTCTTCTTGTTCGAGTGTGTTAGAATGATTTTGCTGATGGTACTAAAACACTAGAACTATTGGTGCAGTAAAAATGATTTTTTATAAAAATTCTTCAAGTTTATAGGAGAACTGATATTAGAGGTTCATCTTGTAAAACATAAATTACTGAGTTAATAAGCTTCTTCAAGTTTGTATTCCACTTTCTCTACAGTACTCATTTAATATATTTAAATGTAATAGATTTAATCCTGGTAGCTCTAGTGTAAAAGATTTTTTAAGTCTTCTGAGGTTTCTAGAATTAAATTTTTCCAGAATTTTAATTGGGATAATCATTAATCATTAATTACATTCGTTACATCGATGTAAGTTATTCAAGGTAAAATGTAATTGACGGAAATTTAATGTGCCTCACAATCAGTCATAATTAACACTAGATTTACCAAACCAGTCAAAATGACTGGTGCACAACTTTTTCCAAAAATTCTACGGGTTTATGAGAGAGCCGTAGAATAAATATTCTTCGTCCATCGTATAAAACATAAATTACCGAATCTATCATCTCCTCCGTATCTTAATTTTCCTTGCTTTGAGGTACATATTTAACATATTTAAATATAGTAGATTTCACCCTGGTAAATCTAGTGTTAAAAAAATACTTTTATCACGATAACATGTGATGGGTTGCCCCATATTTTGTGAAAATGCCTACAAAAGATTTTAATTTTACATAAGTAAGATATATAAATATACTGTATAAAATTGCTCTAAATATTACATAATAACAAAGTTTCCAAAATCGTTACACAATAAATATTTCATTCGCCAAAATAATACAAATACAAAGCAATCAAATGAATGAAAATACAGTAAAATCCTCCCCAAGATTGTCAACTTCCAAATGCGTTATCAAAATCAGAACACGTACAAATTTCCTGCACCATTGAAAAATTATTTCCCATACTCGCATGTACGATCACGTTCCACTTTCCATTCTCTGTCCTCGCGCAAAGTATAAAATTCGAAAATACGTGCAGACCTGAAGGAACCACCCATGGTACCACCCCCGCCCGTAGCCGTAAAAAAATCAGAACGATTTATCGTATTGAGACGCACGATATCGGCGCACAAAGGAAGAAAGGGCATCGGCGAAATTTTTGTTCTCGATGTTCCACGGCGAATAGTTTGCATATCCCACTTTTCAGAGTAAAACGCAGCACGAGTCGGCCGAGATGTGGCCGGCAGCGCACGTGCGTGTTTTGCACGTCGTTTCACGCGTATTCGCGTTCCCCTCAACAAAAGCGAAAGAACAGGAGAGAAAGAGATCAGCTAGTTCGTATCGACTGTCTCGAAAGGAGATGGAGATACGAATGAGAGAAAGAGCAGGACAATTGAATGATAAAAAAGGAAGGAAAGCGGGACGATAATCGAAAATTTATCGGCGTTTTCGCCTTTCACGGATTTCGTTCTCACCCGGTGGCTCGATATACACGTTCAGAAACTCGCTGCCTGGCCATGTAATACGTTATAAATTAAATCGGTGGAAAAAAGCAGCCGATAAAACCGGCAAGAAACGATCGGGCCGCCTTCCGTTTTCCTTGCCATTGTGCTCTGGAAATTATACGCAGCCATTCGACGTCTTGGCTTGTCGTTTTTAATCCTGCTCGAGTGGCCTTTACATCGATATGGGTTTCCTGAAAAGCAACGGGCCCCGAGTTACTGAGAGGCGTGGCGCCTGGATGGCCTGTACCCCCCTCCTATGGGGCCCGTGACGGATATTTCATTTACGGTCACGTGCACCCGTGCACGCGATCGGACGATCGCGAAATCTCCTGTTAACGAGATAGAGTATGACAATGGATAAGGAGATGGAGGAGACTTAAGACTAGAATAATTGATGTTATATCTATTATAATTAACTATACTAAGTTATTCAAATTAAAAAAAGTGTGAAAGAAAAATTGATTGTTTGAGTTCTTTTTATTTCTTGTCCCCCTTTACTCATATTTTGTAGAGTAAACGTAGAAAATGAATAGGCGAGCAGCATTAGAAAGAGAAAGTATTAGAAAAAATGTTAACTAATCAGTGAGGCCACTTTGCTTATCAATTTTGCTTTTCTTCTGTATTACAGTTAAATATATTAATTGTAAGTTATGTGTATGAATAAAGGTGTGAAAGTAATTGGTTGTTGGAATTCCCTTTATTTCTCTTTCCCCTTTACTCATAATTTGTAGAGTAAAAGTAGAAAATGTATAAAGGAGCAGCATTGGAAGGAGAAAGTATTGAAAAAAAATAATAGCTATTTCATGAGGCCACTTGGTGGCGAGAAATTTTCTACAGAAGCATACTTAGAGATTGGAACAATTTCTTTGAAAAAGAAAGCTCCTCTGACAAGCAACGTGTACAGAATTGTTTTCAATTGTGCAATATTGTCATTATTCATGCACTTCCACCGAGGGATATCGTTTAATTCCTCGAAGTTTGCACAATTTTTGCATTTGGAGCACTTATCGAACAGGCGTCATTATTCGACCGCTCTTGTTCCTGTCTTCTGCGCCTCTTTTTCTTTCATCGGAGAAAGAGGAAACTGCAATCTTGGACCACGACAGGGTGCCGAGATAGAGGCAATCTGCAAACACGAATTGGCCATTTGGCGGGCGTGGCGTTGCGCATATGCGTCGCATAATTTCCGTTGGATCCGTGACTTCACTTTTTCTTTTGCAACGACGATTCGCTTTCGCGTACACGATATAACACAGGCTGCTGACATTCTATTCGCAAACTTACAAATTGCAAAACTTTCGAGATGCCACAAAATGTACTTCCCGCGTCCTCCTTTTACTCAAACGTCATTTGTAACAAACGCTCATTCACTCCACGTGCTCTTCGACTTCAACTTTTTTTCCAAAATTAATTCATAATAATTCACTTTTAAAATATACTATTCAACATTATTAAATGGAGCGTTACAAGGTAATATAGTTGAACGTTTGTTATACTTGCTATACAAACTCTACTTTGTTATCTCTGTACCCTACGATTTCTTTCATGACTTCCCCCGTTATAATTCAGAATTTCATTTCTAAAATAAAAATTGGTCAGTGATTCTTGACATGCCGTATAATTTAACGTAATATTAATGTTATAGAAATAATATTGCCGCATCGTGTCTCATTAGTATTTTCAATTTAATAGGTTTTGGAAAACTTGAAAATTTCACTTCCCATATACCTCGTCACAGGTGTCTCTCGTTATTGTAGGGCAAGGGGTTAACACGTTGAACGCCACCGGTATTTTGATAGTTTCATAATTTCACATGAAACCTTTACTATTAACATCACATCATTATAAAGCAGAAATTTAAAAACACTGATAAATAGATATTAGGTATACCTTTATGTTTTACGCCAATAATTAATTATTTAGTATGTTCGAAAATGTATAAATATTGTAATTTTAAAGTTCCATTAAATTTCATGGATTTCAATAGCTCCGGTCACCAGTGACCCAAATGGGAGTCAAGTTAATATTATAGTTGTGGCCCATCCGCACAACTTCTATAACAATTTTATGGAAAGTTATCGAACAGTCTTCGACAAAATCGATGGAATTGCAAATGACACAATTTCACAAAAGACAATATCTCATCCCCCTTAAAGATACGACACAAATGTGTCATAAATTCAAGTATTCGGGTGTGTAAGACGAAATGAACTCTGATTTCATGTATGAATTCGAATAGCCTCTTTTGCGTGCAAAACTGTACGGGCCTACACGCGCCTCTATATTAGCATATAGAGCAGTGCGAAAAAGGGACCGAAGGGCCCTCTTAGTTAGAACGTCTCGGAGTTCGGAAACCGACAATTACAGTGGTATTTAGTGCCTCTCCCGAAACGCCATTGTACTCGCGCTAAAATTTGCATCTTCCAAAAGCGCGACTGTCGATTGTCTTAATGGACGTTCCCGCAAACTTATCCCATAAATTGCATTGTTTAGGCACACCTTTTAAAGCCGTCGACCATGGGGTTGAAATCGTATAACGAGGATACGAAAAGATCAGCAAAACCTTCGTTCAAACTTAGGTTCCTGTGAAACATCGGGTTTCATTAATCTTAAATTTTGTGGAACATTCGACTTGACGAAGGAAATGCTAAATATGTGAATAATTTCCGGATTATTAATATATATATACATTTTTCATGAATTTTAAATATTTCGCCAGTCTGCTCGTTTCTGAAGAAAAATGTAAAGCAGACAGGTGAAAGTATTCTATGGTTTGTATTCTACCGGAATATTTATCCTTTAGAATATTTTATATTCGTCGAAACTGTTTGGTTTGGTAATAATTCTCGTGAGGTTTGTTTCTGCCTAATTTCTCTCTCTAATGGATATTAAACAGGGGCAGTTAATAAGTTCTCGAAGAGGCTCAGAGAATTTATGTATTTCCATAGCGTCGAGATGGAAATTCGTGGGAGTTTCTCGAGTCTTTAGTTTTAGATAAATCTCGAAAGGATCTGAGAGGGTTCATGGTGGTTCCTCGACCACCATGCTGCGAAAAATCACCCACGTCACGAATCTCCATTTTTCAAGCGGCTGATAAATCAGACTGTCAAAGAAGTAGCTGCTATGATCCAGTAGGCAATCACAGCTGTATTGACAGATGATGAATTATATTAATTAGAGCAACCCTTCAAATTAATTTCTCAAGAAAGTATTCATTCAGACTCCTATTTGTATCTCACTGTCGCGTCATTACCTTAAACAAATCACCCAGTCAATAAGTCCAATCATGAAAGAAGTGGTTACTGTGATCAACTAAATTAATTAGAGCAACCCTTCATATTAATTTCTCAGAAAAGTATTCATAGAAACTCCTTTCCGTATTATACTATCGCGTGATTGCCTTAATCAGACGACCCAATCATTAAGTCAGGTCATCAAAAAGGTTGCTGCTGTGATTCACTACGTAATTACACTTGTATTGAAAAATGCTCAATTAAATTAGTTAAGTAAATCCTCTAAGTTAACCGCTCAAGAAAGTATACGTTCAGACACATATTTGTATTTCACTGTTGCGTGATTACCTTAAATAAATTACCCAGTCAATAAGTCAGAGCATGAAAGAAGTGGCTACTGTGTTCATCTAAATTAATCAGAGCAACCCTTCATATTAATTTCTCAAGAAAGTATTCATTCAAGCACCTTTCTGTATTACACTATCGCGTGATTGCTTTAATAAGATTACCCAATTAATGAATTAGATAATCAAAAAAGTTACTAGTGTAATTCCCTTACGTTATAAGCCCCTTACGTTAGCCACTCAAGAAAGTATTAAGTTAAATTAATTAGAGCAACCCTTCATTTTTATTTCACTGAAAATGATTCATTCAGGTTCCTTTTGTATTACACTATCGCGTGATTGCCTCAATCAGATTACCCAATTAATGAGTCAAATAATTAAAAAGGTTGCTGGTGTAATTCACCATGTTATTGCACCTGTATTGAAAAAATCTTAATTAAACCAGTTAAATTAAATTAAATAAACCCTTCAAGTTAGCCCCATAGGGAAGAATTCATTCATTCTCGATTTATAAACGAAATTATTGCACTTTTGCGTGATATCTTCAATGAAATTTCCCCGTCGATAAATCAAGTCTTTGTAAAAGAAGCAGCTACATTCCACTAGGTAAACGCGGCTGTATTGAGAAATTAACAATTAAATTAAATAGCGTAATTATCTAGCAATTTGTACTTGCTTCCTCAAAGATGCCAGAGGCTGGTAATTATCAGACGGTTTTAATCGGAGGGGCCGGAACATAATCAAAGTGATTTAGGAAGGAGGGAACTCAACGGGGTGCCGCTGCCCCCTGTTGGGGCGGCCCTGAATACTCGGGGTACCCGAAAACCCGTGCTGAGCACATCCTCCATCCTTCGACGATTATCAACCACCGGCTGTGATTCACCTGCTCGCCAGAATGGACAGAAGTCTTCCGATCTTTAAGAAAAGGAGCGAAATGAGTGAGAAAGATGGCGCCGAAACTGACGAATCTAATGAGTCCCGGTATGTCCTGTTGATTTGATCGATGACTTCGTGAAGGTGAAATGGGGAAGGAGTAACATCCTTATCTTTTACGTGATGGTGCTGCCGATTCTGGGATTCTGACTGTTCTTTATTCTTATTTTCTTTGATGTCCTGCGTTCACTTCTTGAAGGGTGAAATCGCGGGTGACGGAAGTTTAAGATATCTTCATAGAACACAAAACCGAGGAGAATTTTATTTCAGGGAATATTGTAAAATTGGAAATTTAGCTAGCTTTTAAAAGGTCTTTGAATGGATTTCCAATCTGAGAATCTTCAAAATCTAGACCTATATGGAATTTCATGTTTTATTATTTTTTCAACCCTGTGAATTTAGTGAAACTTCTGTCGAAAACTCCAGGGCTGAAATTTAATCTATGGAATCCATAAAAACTAAAATGTTACATTTCAGAGTTGAAATCTCCTCTTTAACCCTTTGCGGTCTAGCGAAGCATATATGTGGCCTGAGAAAAAATTCAATTAGAATCTATTGTAGCATGTAAGGACACGACTTATACGCGAATGAAGTTTGAAAATTGAAATACAGCCGTTGGAATATGATTACACAAACAGTAATTTATAATTTCTATACATTAATATTCTAACTTTTTACTTGAACGGCGAGTTTGAATCGCCAAATAAATGATTACCTCTCAATACTCAAAAATCGGTCCGCAAAGGGTCAACAATGAAGTTACTAAGGGGTTAAAATTAAGTAAACCAAGGAGTTGTAATAAACTAGGCTAAGATGTTAGAATAAAGTAGAACAATAAAGTCAAACAAAACACATTTCCGAGGACAAAAAAAAGCCACGCATTTTCTCATGGATAGCTGTAAGCCAAGTCAAAGAGCCGCCCAAGTGACTTAGCCATGCATTAACGACACAGCCAAAATCCGATCCACGTAACTCGCACGTGATCTGACAAAAAATAAAAGCATATTTCTCTGCCCACGTTCTTGGCGCTCATTAACGTGAGGTTCCCTGATGAGGTGTTCTACCCGAACTCAGTGATGCATTGTCTCGAGAATTAGTTGGCCACATGCATGCTCGCTCAGGAAGATCTCGTGGTCACCCCTGCGGATCTCTTTCTCTCTTTCTCTTATTCTACCTTGTCTCTCTGTATTCCTCCCCTCTTCCCACCCTTTCGAGGGAATCCTCTGGCCTCGCAGTCGATCACTTTAATCGATTTCGCCGTAGCTGACGCAAGAACCGAACGGATCGTTAGATCGGCTTGATGAATGGCTGAATTATCGGCGCAGAACCGCCAATGAATATCGTTAATGAGGGTGGCGTGTCCCGGGGGAGGTCGCATAAATTTATCCCGGCTGTCTTGGAACTTCTTCATCGAAATTTAATTATTTCTACTGTCATTTTTCTTTTTTCTTTTAATTCGAATGATCGATGTATCTCTCTCGAATTCAGAAGCAAAGCCTCTATTAACGGCCTCACTTTGCTCATGATAATTTATTCTAGTTTGTAAATGAAGAAATGTCGTTGATGCAAATACGGAGGAATTGAATGAAAAAGTCGAACAGAGGGTGACAGAGACAGGAAAGAGCCAGAAAACAAATAAGAAGTTAAACCTTCTCGGTCGTTAGCTTATACATGTTTCTCCACTAGGTTGCAGTTGGTCTTGGCAAATATTCGAAAAATTGTTAGTATTACAAGAATAATATGTCTGATGGAAATTATTCATTTTTTGAAGGAGCATTATAAATAATTTAGTTTCGATTAATCCTTTGTAAGTTTTTAACAAATAATATTTTTTGAAACAACCTCCAACATGAAGATGGAGATGTTAATTGCTCCGTTGCTGTTGCTTAATTGAGAAGACAATCGCGCCGAACTTTATAGACAGCGAATTTCGATAGAGTTCGACCTGTCACCTCCCACGTGACATACGATCGCCTCGCCAAAGTATTGTTGTCACGTGAGAAGTAACTTACGACTATTAACCCTTTGCGGCCCGAATTATCGTGTTAATTTTCTAGTGAGCCAAGTAAAATTAATTTCATAACAATTCTATTATTGGTTATTCATTTTTTTAACGATATTAATAAAATCATTATGAAATTCGAAAGTTAATATTAAATTGAGAAAAAATAAAATCAATTGGAAAGCTGTGTCGAGCACTGCTCGACATAGGGCCGCAAAGGGTTAAAGGTTAAAAACAAAGATCAAAAAAAGAATACACGAAGGAAACCAAAGGAAGCAGAAGAAGTGTGAGAAAAAAGGAAAAAAATTGTTTAATTTCTCAGGTTTTCCTCATCAACCATAGTCAATCCATGGTGACCCCGTTGCAAGGAAGGTGAGAAGAGAATTTTCCAATTAAATCTCCTCGTTCCACATGAACCACGAAACAAAAGATCGAGCAGGCAAACCCATAGAAACCCAGGGCGTAATCGAGCGTGAAAGTAAGACAATAGGCAGAAAAAGCTTTCGTAGCTGTATCGGCTTTCGACGGAAACGCACGTTTTTCTGCGGCGAATTCGTCGGGGTGGCGGGAACAGAAGTTACGAGATTCGGTTAATCGGCGCTGAAATGCTGTTTAACGAGTCCACCTTCGTCGATCCGCTCGATCGTGCGTATCCGCTCGGGGCGAAACAATGGGGCCCACACTCTCACGAATCTCTCTCACCAGTGCAACGTATCAGGCTAAGACAATGCAGGTGCCTAAAAACCGACGCGGCAAATGATGAATGGATGTCCCGACGGCTCGTTTCCTCAGACGTTTTGAAAAATCGTGTAAAGAGGAAGGCGGTGCCCCACGATTAGGAGCCGGATGAACGCGGGAGAGGGCCGAGACGTTTCCATTACAGGTGAAATTGATCTTTCCTTATAATCACACCTGCCCGGGGATCGTTAAATTGGCGCGGAATTTGAAAGGATTGACGTTCGTTAGAGGCAGAGGAAATTAAAAGGTAGAAGGCGTGATTTCAAATGGCAATCGTATGCGCTTTTGATTCTTTGAGGCAGGAGAATTAAAAAATAGCATTTTTTTTAATCAGTTAGCTGTGATTGACGAGCATATTTGTCTTGGAGGAACTGCAGATTTTTGTGTATTGACGAGTATACATGTTATGCGTAAAAGTTAGCGACTAGTGGTTATTTAACACTAAATTTACGGATGTTGATTATATACCTATTTTTCTGAAGTGAGCCTATTTGATTGATATAAGAAGATTGTAGTTTTTTGCAAAGAAAGTAGTTTCAAATCAATTTAAATGAAAGGTTTATTATTAAACAATTAACCAACCAATATAATATATACTCGTACATAGTAATCAAATTTTAAATGAGCCAAAATGAGTTAAATTGTAATTTTGACAAAGACTAAAATATATTCGTAAATTTCAAGATGTTTGGAATATTTTGAGGCCATGTCGAAATAACACGAATAACTAAAAAGTATAAATAATTTGAAATAGATTTTTGTTCATCTCTCAATTTTCGTGACCCACGTAGGTGCGCACTGTCAAAAGAAGTCGCCACAGTTAACTGGTTGATTGAATAAACTTGGTATATTTTTATTAACATCTTGCCTTACGATGTCTTTTGTGACCGAATACGCTATAAGACAGAATTAATTGTTGCAATAAGAATCTGTCACTACCGGTATCAGTTAACCCAGTATTATAAGTATAGAACTAATTTCAACGTCTCCTGACTACTGACATTTTCAATTTAATATTTTTTTGAAAAATTCAAAATTATTTATTCCATTTACCACGTTAAGTGTGCCACACGTCACTGTGAGAGAAGAAGCTAACAAAATTATATAATGATATAAATTTTGCAATGAAACGAGAAATATCTCACCATGAATCTTCACCCGTCAAAGAGGTGGAACACATTTGATAAATACCAACATGCCTCAAAGACTTAAAAAAGGAATGAGAAGAAACAATTTTGCTTGACTGAATTTTAACTCTAATTGATTGATCAATTTTGCAATAGTTCGTAATAAAATAGCGAGCAATATTTACGTTGCAAAGTAGAGAAAGAATAGAAAGTACAAACGAATGCTTATCATTCCTCAAGAAACCGCAATAAAACGACGTCATTCCATGAAATATTACTTGCACAGAATGATCCAAAAAATTATTGAGAACAAAGAGAAATGATATACAAAGCACGAAACGCACGAGATTTGAAACGAAATAAATTCAAACTGATAGCCTCAAGCATTTCGTCCAGACGCATTAAATATTAATGTCCCTGAAAATGTGCCAACAACGTTTGCACGCGAATCGTAATCGTATTCATGCCCGCATCAATTATCGCGATGCAATTCGGCGGTTTTCGATGGCATAGCATCGATAAGAAAGCATCATAAAGCCGCTCTCTGTAATGAGAATCCATTCGACCCTCGGTTTGTGTGTTTCACAAAAACCGGGTGCCCCCTTCCATTAAAAGTTGCAAACGATCCCGGTCTAATGAGATACCGAGACGTTAATGGCCGCTTTAATTGGGTTGTTAATTTTCGGAGATGAATTCATAGGTTAAAAATGCAAAAGCTAATAGCGCCGAGTAGGAGGAGTCCTACGGATTAAATGGGCTATTTTCAGACCCTTTGGTGGCCGTGCCCGGGCCACGTTTTTACGAAGACGCCGAACACGATCGGATCTTTGCCAGTGACTGCCGGAGAAGGAAATCTTTCCTTTTTCCTCCTTCCTTTCCTTTCAGAATCGAAATGTCTTCGATAAAATCTTCCCGTTGATACACTCAGTTCATTAAAAGTCTCATAGATGTGACCGTTGAGGGTTTATTAAAAAATCAATTACCTCTTTAATTATCCGTCTAATTATACGACGATCTAATATACTTCCAAACCTGATGGTGTGTCTGTGCGATTAGTTCGATTTAATGTATCCTGTTATTGCTCTTTCACAGAGGCAAGAGAAATATTTTTTAACGTTGCCGAGGTCTACTGGTTGCCAAATATATTACTCTGCAAAACTTCGCGAAAGGAGCGACATCCGGTATGACAAACCGATCAACTTTGTAGCCATGGATTATCTGGTAGAATAAAGTTTCTTCTATAGTTATTACTCTTTATGGGTGTGACGTGGTTGCTTTTATATCCTTTGATAATTCATACTCGTGAATATATCTATTTTATTTTCTTTCTTAAGACTTATAGACTATACTTTGATACGTTGTAAGCTTTTTGCTCTTAATCTGCTTCGTTTCTTTTCTACAATATTTGCAATGGCGTCAAGAAAGAAATCCAGACATGGATAATCGTTTAATCCTGTTATTTAGTTTTTTGCGACACGATGTTTACGATACAAGATACAGGATTTTCGTTTAATTCTTAACTGCAAGGACGTCACGTTTTCCATTGTAAAGTCACTTTTTTTACAACATTAAAAAATTTCCCCCCATTTTACACGGTATTCGTGAACGATCTACGGGAAGAAGCAGCGAGGCAATTGATTGTGAGAAAAATTGCGAACATCCCGCAATACAATCTCCAGAATTTCGACCGGTCATGACCAATCGTTTAGTCTTTCAATCGTGAATGGACCATTGTCGATCGAGAGGGTCTCGATTTCTCGCGTAGCAAAAAATAAAACCACGCAAGATCGGTTAAGGAAAAGAAAAACAAGGGGAGATAGAATTTCGGCGCAATGCCGACTCACCGGCAGGTCTCGGGACCTGCTTTCTACATCAAAGTATGAAATCTCGATTAACGCACGGAGTTTTCCGTGCACCGCCTCGAGAAATTAGGCCGAAAAGACGGGGGTGTCGAGAGTTGCGAGAGACAAAAGGAGCTAGAACAAAAAGCCCAACCGAATGGCCCCTCCGTGGAACAATGAGCCGAAGAATGCACTCGGTCCAACCGGCGTTAACAACAGCCCATTGTCGGCGATTATAGACAAGTCGTTTTATCCACCTTGAGAGAGAGAGAGAGAGAGAGAGAGAGAAAGGCCCAATTTTTTACCGTGATTTCTTTCCTCTCGTAGGGCGGACCACTTTGCACGCCGGACTGCCAGGAGGAGGTGGTGATAAATTATTTGAATTCGTTGCACCGGGTGATGCGACAAAGTAACATTTCGCGAGGCGTGGTTGAAGATGGAGTGTTTTTAGATGTCGTGATTACCTGTCATTTGAATACTGTTCTTCGTTAGTGTTGTTAATTGCTGGTATCAGTTTGTCTAGAATTTTTTTAACACATTACACGACGGCTAAATATCTGCTACCAGATTTATTATATTTGATAATGTTGCCATTTAAAGCAATGTCAAATTTAAATGCAAATAATGCACAATTTAAGGAGAATAATATTGTTTTCTTTGTGAACTTTAGCGATTTCTTCAAGATAGAATAATATGACTGATAGTTATCGATAAAATCTGAAATCATATATTTGAAATCCCGCATTATGGCGGGGCGGGCGTAAAATGTTTTAAGTGCATTTCAATTTGGGGAAGCTATTATATAGTAACTCCTTGTCGTACGATTTCTTCGTAATTGCCTTTGCAATAATTCAGAATTAAATTGGTAAAATAAAAATTGATAAAGTTAATAAGGAGTTAACACTAGATCAGGGCCGATCAAATGACTTTCAAAGTGCAATTGTTATTTCTTTTGTTTGTTTAACACTACGTAAATTCTTGTATTATGTAATTAACACTAGAACTACCGGCCTTAAATCTATTGTGTTTCAATAAGTTATATAAATACTTTGGAAAAATAGTAATCAAGAGATTGCAGAATTGATCGATTCAGTAGGATGTGTTTTGTTAGACCAACGTAGAAAATCTGCTCTACGAATCTCCTATAAACTTTGAAAAATATTCGATGAATTCGGAAATGAGTAATTTTCACTTGCTTGATAGTTCTAGTGTTAATTAGCACTGGAACTACCAAGGTGGTCAAAATGACTTGCTCCTCATTTCTTCTAAGACCTTTTTTAGGAGAGCCATAGAGTAGATATTGTAAATACGTCTATCTTATAAAATATAAATTATTGAATTAATCATCTTTTCCACCTTTCGATTTCTCATTTTCTAAAGTATTTATCTAACGTTTCGAAATATGATAGATTTAACGTTGGTAGTTCTAGTGTTAGGAAAAATTATGTACGAATTCTCTCTTTGAGACTACGTTTGCAATAAAATTCGTATTGATACACAAAAGATTCGAGTAATTTCTAACAACCAAGATTTCTCATTATTCCCTTCCGTCACCATCCTGATCGATTTAACCCTCTAACCCACGATTTCTTTTCTGATGGTACATGCAAAGACTCAAAATTAATTTCTGAAATCAAAAGGTTTCACTGATTTCACTGAACGTGCGTTTTTGGAAGACTTCAAAATTTCCTGTTCCATTTTCCGCGCTACGAGTCTCACACGTAGCTTTACCCTAAGGGTTTAAATTGTCTCCCCAATTAATTCCTCTCACCCTGAATTAATTTCCCATCAGCACATACGTTCTTCTGCAAACAATACCCATAACTCAATAATATGTAACATCCACTCAAACATACACCCGGACATGGTAATTTCACGATCCATCGACAACAACAACTTAACACGTAAACACGAAGACGTTGCTCCATCCAGCAAGCAATTACCATCAAACACGACACGGTAAATTTTCACGTAAAATTACTCGCCCAGTGTAATCCTCCCAGCGTCTCTTCTTTCTCCGTGTGTCTATCAAATCGAAAGTATAGGGTCAGACCCAAGAATCCCCAGCGGCTACGTCGACGAAGGAGTATCACGAGGATCCGCATCAAGCTTTATTGCTTTCCATTATCCCAGCGAGCTACGATTCCATTATCCTCGAGCACGAAAATTTTCCCGATCCACGCGTCGATGAGCCAACATCGAGAAGAAGATTCGAGATGACTCGCTACCAACCATTCCTGTCATTCCTTGGAAAGAACGATCAGCCGACGAGAGAATACAGCAAGGAAGAAGAGCGAGAATCGTGCCTAAGGGGACGATTTGCGGTCGTTCTACAACCATTTCCCCATGAAATTCCTCGAGCACGACAGAGATTGAAAACGGAGGACCGTTCTTCGTCGTCGTGGTCGTTCCAGAAAATTTAACGCTAAATATTCCGTAATTAATAACGCCGTCCGTCGCTGGGAACCGGAGGTTGCGGTTTGGTACTCGCTTGACCCGCCGAACGGTTCCATTAAAACGTCTTTTCTCAAGTCGGGCTCGTTCGATCGTAAAACCGCGAAAGGCACCTTTCTTCTTTCATTGCTATTTTATTGTTACCGCCAACTTTCTACCGGGGATGAGAGGGGGGCAAGAAGTTTTTATCGTTTCGTCGAGTGTCAGACGGATCGCTCGTTTGAGCATCGCTTCGATCGTAAACACTTGCGAGAATTCTGGGTGGTATTAAATCCTGGAATTTTTACTCAAATGTTTTTTAATCATATGGAAAATTCATGACTAATTAATACTGTAAACTTAAGGATTTATTAATCCTTCGAATCATTTCCGTTGGGAAAGGAAGACAGATATTACTGGCCCAGGGAAAGAAGTCACTTGACAAGTAGTTTGCTCCGATTCGCCCGAAGGAATTCCTCGTTCTGACGTCATTTTTATTTTAACACTAAAGCTACCACTGAGGAGTCAATTGACACCTTTTCAAAGTGAATATGCCTTTAAGAAAAAGTCGGTACGTTTAGTGTAAATCCATGACTGGTTGAAGAAGTGTTTAAGTACGAAATAAGTATAAAGTTTTTGATTTTCATTCACCGAGCTCAGGGACCGATATGATGGGAAAAGTTGGAGCAAAGACAATCTTCCCTTATCACACACCATAAACCAAGTGACTTCTTTATTTTGGCTAGCTTTAATTCTATGGAACAAATAACGAACCCTCCTAAAATAATCGAATCTCTCAGAAAAAATAACCCACGAAATCTTCATTTCCATGATTCCTAACTATAGCTCACCTAAATCAAATCGAGGAATTGGAATTCCTCCTCCGACTCATGATTGGCTAACAGTATTATGGTAGCCACCCGAGGCACTCGAAATATCGATATAATAAGCGATAACTACCACCGTCTCTCATCCTACGATTCAAAGCCGTGCTACCGTGGTACCCCTTCCACAGTTACACCCCCACCGGTTTGGTAATTGCACGAAAATCAGTAGGGACCTGGCATAATTGCCCGTCGAATTCCGCGGGTGCAAAAAATGTATCAGAATTCCAAGCGTAAGGTACTAATGGCGGTCCACTCTCCAAGTCCGTAATATCAGAAGCATGGAATGATCACTGTACAGAGTGATCCGACGGTTAATAACAATAATTAGACGCTGGGTGAAAATTATTCTACCTCGAACGTTTTTCGTGGTGCTGGTTCGTGTTCTACGAAAACTTCCATGAGAAGAGCAGCATGGAGTTCACGGATGACTGATTATCTCTTGGGATTTGAACGTTGTTTCGAAGCTGCCATTACAACCGTGTTTCACGCCTTTCGCGGTGAAAAAAGAAGGCTGGCTCTACGATTCCGTGATTAAGCTGGCTCTTAATGACCACAGTTAATTACTACGAGGAGGACGCCCAGCAAATGTTAGTCGATAGAGTTACCGGCGTCTTGATAATACTCCGTGGGATTCGGCTCGTTTCGTTGTAATTGCTTGAACGTATAATTAAGTTTTCGTGAACGTCAGATATTTATAAAGTAGCTGACAATCGCTGGTAATAACGTTTCATCGTTGATAACTCTTTTTTTCTCTCATTGAGATACGTGTTTCGCATTTGTTAGAGAGGGAGAATTGAAACTTTATTACTCGATCATTCTAATTATCTTGTACAATCTATATTGTACCGACTCATCGCTCTCTATCGGTCTAATTAATCAGATCATTTTTGCACTTCGTTACAAGGCAACAAAAGGAACTCGTATCGTCGAACATGAATTATAACACGGACGAACGAAACATAAGATGTTTGGAAGGAGTAAAAAGAATACAGGAGTAACAAACTGCTCCGAATTATTGAGACAAAAGGAATGCAACGACGATGGGTTGTTGAAATAAGAGAATCTTGACATGAAGGTTCCTTAATCAGTTCTTAATTACCTACGGCTTTGAACTATAGAGTATGTAGAGATTCATCGAACTCCAACTATCGATCTCATTAATCGGAATGGCCTGCGTTGTAAGACCATCACCTTATACACTGAGAATCACCTCTGGAATTAACACGTCACGCAGTCAGGAGGCAAAATCGATTCCTTCCGGTTATGGATGTTGAGACGCCGTTAAATAATCCAGTGTCGATGTAACATGTGGAATTGAGAAGTGAAAAGTTGCTGAAGATAAATCTCTATTCTGCTTTATAATAGACTCTATTTTAAGAAGAAAAAGAATAGATGTAGTCTATGATCTTACAGCGATTCTTGCTAGCGAGAAATTCACCCTTTGCACTGCGTTGTTGCTGCATTGGCGTCAGTGCGATAGAAGCTGATAATAAGCTCCCTTATCAAGTAAATTCGGTATAACTTTACTTTTTTTATATTGTGTGCTTCTTTTTCAATAGTAAAGTCAAAATTTTCAACTTTTCACAGATGTACATTCGCACCGTGCAAAAAATCTTCGATTGTAGTAAAAATTACTCGGAGTGCAAAGGGTTAACAACAGCGCAGATTCTAATGCAATTAGTAGACTTAGTGGAAACTGCAAGTACTCCTTTCGATACTTAATAAAAAAAAAAAAAAAAAACGTTAAAGACAGAACTTTTACGCGCTACTTTTTATCTCTACTTGCTACGTCAAAAAACAGTGCAAATTCTCCCTATCTTTGCAGCACATACAATACTATCTATTAACAACTATTTAATACAAGTAGTAACTAACTTGTTGAATGTCATAGGGGTCATCGGTGACCGATGCTGTTGAATTTAATGAAATTTCATATGATCTTAACCCTTTGCACTCCGATGTTCTACCTGCGGGGACATCGCAATTCCGTATCACACACTTGCTGCTTCTGAGAGGACCTTCGAATTTGTTAAAAATTACACAAGATGAATTTATTGCACCGCAACGTTTAAAGAAATGTACTTTATGAACTTTTCTATCGAAAAGGCACAAGATAGCAAATAATAAAGTTGCTAATAGATAACATGAAAGCAGCCTCCGAGTGCAAAGGATTACAATTTTAATATTTACAAATTTTCTTACATATTAAAAATTTCAATATTGACATTGAAAAATCAAAGCCCCGTTCTCTACATATCTATTTCTGTCTTTAAGATTCATACTTTCTAAAGATGTAATTTTAATAGAAAAATTACACTTCAGTAAAAATAATGAAAAAAGCAAAATACTAGTTCAACCTATTAATACTACTCTTCTTAAATATTATCACTTGGCACACTCAATAATAAATCTAAACCTCCTCCTATCAACGTTTAAGAAACTGACACCCCATAATAATGTCACACACCGTCTACTGAGCTCTCTACAGTGCACGAAGTAACGCAAGTGCTTTCTATTCTTCCAGAATCTAGAATTTCACATATCAGAAGCCTTCGCTTCTCTCAATAAGCTTTAATAAAGCTCGAGTTACTCGTATCGAGACTCAACAAGAGTAAGGCATCCATCAAAGTCCCTGACGTCAAGCGCGCCTCTTTCACAGCTCCCCATGGTACACAAGGAAGCAGTGCAAGTGCTCCCGAGATTACGCAAGTGAAGGCAAGCTATAAACGCGGACACCGCGTATGTTCTTGCATGCACCTGTGCAAGAGGTACAGGAACGGCGGTGCGTGTTGCATTTACCTGCAACATGACCCGCCGGATACCTAATTCGATGCATTCAGCCGCGTGACAAGCAACAGCTCTGACGCGCGAACGTTGCGCAATCCGAGCGGCTTGAGAAGCACCTCCGTTTTCTTATCTCCCTGGTGAGTTCAATAGCTTCCTCTCTCGTGTGTTCACGATGTCGGGTTTCTGCCTCGATAAAGAAAGAAGTCGATGATCAAATACCGGATGCGACGCCGTGAGAGTGAACATGAGTTTATCGCGAGATAGGATAAGATGCCGGTGTCATTTTTGGATCGAGTTTTTTGATGATTTCGGGGAAACGCAGAAGTTCGTCGAACCTGCCATGTGGGTGAAATTCTTGTCGATTGTGCAGTTGCAGGGATGGTAACTTTAAACTTGCGATCTTGTTGCACTTTTCTACCAGCTAGGATAAATTATTCCTCTGTATAGTTTCTTGTTTTTAGTCATTTAACACTAGATTTACGGATATTGATACACCTATTTTTCTGAAGTGAGCCAATTTGAATCATACAAGAAAATTGAAATTTTTTGCAAAGAAAATAGTTCCAAATCAATTGAAATGAAAGATTTATTACTAAAATATTAACCAACCAATATATTATAAATATAGTAATCAAATTTTGAATGAGTCAAATTGACTCCGTAAATCTAGTGTTAAGAATCATTGTTGCATTGTAAGCTTGGGAATGAGCCGTTATTTTTGACAGTGATATAAGTCAGTGTAAGTCGGTCCTCTTGTTTAGTTTTGGATCGAATTTAGAGTCATGAGGACACTTCGTTTTAATTGATTCCTTCTTCAATATGAATTAAATATTTATACTATACGATAGTTATCTTAGTGTCAGGTTACTGCAACTTCTATCACCAGACATACACCCTCTGTCCCAAAAGTAACCGGAATGGATTTAAATAAACATAAGTACTTCAGAATAGTTGACAAAAATCATTTTAGTAACTGGAAATATTCTCTCGCAGCAGAAATACAACGATTTGCGCATTCAAAAAGTCCATCAAATGACAAGAGCAGAACAGCAGGGTTAAACGTATCAACTTCTATCACAAAATATAAAAAATAATCCCGATAACTAATCCAAACTCAGTAAAAATTATAGAAATGGAACCTCCCGCGATTCAACTCTTATACATAACAGTCTAAACGTTTTTACAACCCTTAAATATCTCAAAAGAAAACGAAAGTGTTACTACGTTCAAATCGAACATCTCAAATACAGAATTCGACTATCACCCACAGTAATATTAAATTTGTAATCTAACATTTATAGAAATCGTAATTCCTCCAAATCCAAAGGACACATGTAAGAACACCAATTAGAAAAAGGCCTAGAACATAGTCAATTGCGACAGAACGATTGCACGAAATCGGAGTAAATTGTCGGCAAGATTTCGGCAACGAAAGGCCGTATTTCGCAGTCGTACTCACGAGACACGAGGTACTCGACGCGGCTCGTTACCATTCGGGTTAATTGCCCGGCAGTGGTTGGGCCCGAGTGGGCGCAGCCGTAGTTATGCCCACACAGACAGCCCAGTGTCGACGCGGTCGCGCCTATGTGCCCGTCGTACTTGCACTCGCGAACTCCCTCGAACGTGCTGCAATTATTCGCCGCAGTTTCGCGTTCCGGTTAGTGTCACGCTGACGCTCCGGCTGTGCCCTCCAAACGCCCGATGCATTCAGCTCGCTCATTACCTCCACCTTTTTCCTCCTCGTTCCTCTCGTCGCCGCTTCGCCTCGCTCGTAACGACTACGCGCGAGCGAGCGGGCGAGCGGCTTCTTCAACTGAAAATCGGGAGGGCATTACCTGCTTCCTACCGTCTCTTCACGATATTTTTCCTTTTTTTCTTCACACTCTTTCATCTTTTTTTCCGCTGTTGCTTTGCATAAGTTTGTCGGACAAAGGAATCACTCGGGCGACCAGTTTCGGATTGTAATTTTTGACTTGCCTTTGCCGCGACTTTTTGGCAGTGTAATAGAAAAGGAATTTGGAGAATTTGGTGCGTAGTGTAGTTTATGTTCTGGATTTTGTTGGATATGTAGCAAGTGGGTTGTTATGGGGAATCTGTGTAGAACCTAATTGAGAACTAACTTAAATGTGGTACACATCTAACTGATCTCTATTGGTCCTTGTGACTCTGGGATAACACAAGAATATCTTTACACTTTAGTTTTTTAACTTTGACAAATACGTCAATTTAGTTTACGAAAATCATGAAATTTTTTGCAGTAAAATGTTTAAAAATCATGTTAGATCTACTATTTTAAATTGTGCCATGCAATTGGCATTCTCTAATGTCAATTGGTGTTCAAGTACAAAAATAATTCTAACTGCAGGGGGTTAAGCTCTGGAAGAACACATTAGGTGTACCGGAAAGGTACCATTTTTTTATATAACAGATGTGAATACTTATAAAAATTTCATTTGCCATTATTAATCTAAAATAGCAAAGTTTTAGTACCTCGCACATAAACTTCATTAGATTCTTAGTGAAAATATTCAATTAATCCTTTTTTTACCTCGTCATGTATTCGAAGAAAGACATTCTTCTCCTCCCCTTGTCAAACAAACAATTGATCTTCCATGGAGAATTTGAAGTATAAGGATTACGGTTTTTTGTTAACCCTTTGCGGACGAAGACATTTTTGAATATTGAGGATTAATAATTTATTTGGTGATCTAAGACCATGTCTTAATTAAAAAGATCAAAATACTAATGTATATAAATTATAAATTCCAATTTGTGTAATCACATTTCAACGATTATATTATAATTTTTTAACTCTAAGCGTGTATACATGCAACAAGTACACTACAATCAAATTTTTTCTCGGGCCACATACATGCGTCTGTAGCCGTCAAAGCGTTAAACAAGATTCGACATTCAAAAAAGGGTTTAAATTTAGATGCACGGTGTAAAGGAATTCCCTAAATCACCTTCTTAATACCAAACCTCGACAAATTGTAATTCTCCCTAACGAGGCAACCATTTCAGCAACTTCTTTTCAATCGCTCCAATAAACACAAATATCTTGTTTCACGACAAAAAGTCGCGAAAGAAAGTGAACTATTCTAGCATAACAAGAAAAAAAGCATTCTCTTCTAGACCGACCGTTTGCAATTGTCCGTTTTGAAAGATCATGGGTGTGCCATTACGGCACGTATCAGCAAGCGGGCTTTGCCTTCCGGAACCCAACGATCCGCTCGGCTAGCTCCGCTAATCGAAAAACGAGCGAGAGGCAAAAAAAAGGGAGGAAGAGAAGCGGAGCAACGCGAAGGGAAAATCGTCCGGAATCACGAAGTCAGGAGGTCGGAACCGGGTCTGCCGCCACGTGCCCGATGCGACGTGGAACGGAGCAGAGCGATCCGTTATTTTCCGATGGACTGATTTTTCATTAGGCGATTATCTACCAACGACTGTCCCTCGAAGCGCTCAGTCGTTAACCCTTTGCACTCGGCGGGTGTTTATATGGAGCCGTCGAGCGTCGAGGAGGAACGAGTCGAATCTTGTGAGTCATTGATAAAGGAAAAATGGAACATGTGCTACATTCCGAGATGTTTTCAGTAATGGTGAAATTCTATACTGAATTTCCTTCGATTCGAAATTGAACAATCGATGATATTGAATCTAATTAATTATTAAATCGCAGAAACATTTTTTAAATTGATTGCATTTGAAATGACATAGTAGAGGGTGAATATTTTGATCATGGAAAATGTCGAGAACACTAGATTTCAGTAGGATAGATACAGTCCGACAAGTCTAAGTTGGCTGGCGAGCGGCGGTCTCGTTTTTAATCCCTTATTTCTGTTATTTCGTTTTTGGAATTCCCAAAATGAGTCTTCTAAAATGAACAACTATGAGGAGTGTTCACACAACTCAAATTAAGGTGCACAATACTTGATCTATTCAAATTAATTCCCCACTTAAGACTGTTCTAATAAATTTTGCCAACCTGCTTTAACACTAAACGTATCAAGCAGGGTCAAATGGTCCCATTCAAAACATACTTTAAAATCGTACATTCATTTTCATTTTTTTTACTCGTCTGACTTTCTGCACATTCTTATACAATCCGATTATTAAAATTCTCACTTTTCTTTTCTCGCCTACCTTATTTTTTACCGAGAAAAATTCTTTACATACCTTAAGTACCACGAGATACCATTTGACACCTTATGGTAAAAATAGGTATATGCAAAGTGCTAGTACGTTTAGTGTTAAAATTGATATGATGCTTTTTTCCTGAAGCTTTGTAATCCTTGATGAAAATTATTTTCAAAAATAATTTCAACGCGTTGCTGCACACGACTGCGTGCTAGCCGACGTCTGCGTTCGTTTTCATTCAATATCATCCGAGGCGTGGAAATCAAATGGAAATTCATGCAAGTGATCTTCACTTTCAAAAGTCACTTTCAGCAGCCGTTCCGACTACTGGCTACGCCCGATGCGGCTGCGTTGCCTGCTTAAAATTCACACCTCGAAGTTCATCCTACCGTGGTACTTTTCCCAGACCTAGCTGGTATGCCTATTTGCCTCTCCTACCACGAAGAGGCTATATCTTTCGGCCTCTGGCGTGGATAGGTTGTAGAAACACGTGATAGGATTCACACCGTAACTTCGTCCGGAGAAAAACCTGATGGCACTCGCTTTTGAATATCAATCTTAGACTTTACGCGATCCTCATTTTCCACCATGTGTTAGAATGGGATTGTCGAGTGCATGTCCAAATATAGAATAGCACTACTCTTTTTACAATTAACCCCTTGCCCTACAATGATGTGTGCACTCGTGACGGGGCAAGTGAAATAAAACATTTTTAAGTTTTGCAAAGCTTAAAAAAAAAGAAAATGTTAAGAGGTCAGGAGACGTGAATTTAGTTTTATGTTATTAATATTGTAAAGTTATACGCTATATCGGAAATCACAATTGCAATCGTAGTGTAAGGGGTTAAAAAGAAACTAAATAAAAGATGGCTGTAAAGTTCACGGCATCTATAGTCCGACAACTGAAAGCTATTTCATTTTTGGAATCCTGAAACTCAATCTCCTAAAGTAAACATTCCACATAGTCATTTATTTTGAGTGGCTAGGTCTGGATATTTAAAAAATGAAATGGGGGAAATAGGCAGTTAAAAACAAGAGGCTCCGTCGGTCCCTAGCCATCTTTCAGTTGTCGGACAGTACTTGGAGAATTACAACATTTATGATTATCATCTATGAGTTTTCTTAAGCGAGAGAAATGTCCAGACGATTTCAAATTCATCTGAGTTCTAGGTGAACTGACCACAGTAGTTAAGGTCAAAGTGTAGAGTAAGAACCGACAATACTAACAAGTCATCAATCTAGAATTATCCATTCAAACTTGTTTGATAATTTTTTTGTGATATTTATGAAACTCCAAGTGCAGATAGTTTCTCGGTCCACTCGAGACACTTTGAACGGACTTCTTGGTCCACGTACTCAAGATCCACGGTTACTATTCGTACATACGTCTGCTCTTTGATCTTGCATGCCTATGCGTACGTGCACGCGTGCAGCACACAAGCAAGTCTGAGTCGTCACTCACGTATGCAGATGCGATAGACACTAGAGATGGTCGCGATGACTGCACCATGGACGGTTCCGGCTAGTGGTGCGCAGTTCCCTTTCGGTCCTGTACTCTGTACTCGATCTTTTCTTCTCTCTTCCACTCGCTTTTCTTTCTTTCCTTCTTCTTTTTCGCTTGCTCCATCGTCCGCTCACCCTGTCACGTTCACGTTTATGTGCGAGCATATACAGGGTAGTCCATCTGGCCTGATCATCTTGAGCGACACCGTTAAAAAGTTCCATAGAGATGCATGATGAAATAGACACATGGCAAAGTATTACTTGCACATTTAATTCTGATGTTTCTGAATGACTGACGCAAACAAATTGTACGATAAGGAGCTCCAGGTTGGAGACAATGTATCATCGATTTTGGAGTATCTGTTCTGTGACAGTAGCAAGACAGCAGACTTCAGCAAAAATATTTCGATGAATGCTGAAGTTTGAACTTCTCAGCTGTCGTTTATTATATGTACAATCAAATATAAGTATATCAAGTTCTAATATATAACTAAGTCTAAATCTATAGAGAGACTCAGTAATTTCTATCCTAAAAATGAAATCTAATATATCCTAATCTCGATACAATCAGCAAATCCTGGCGCAAACCTTCTGCGGCTACTTCAATCGTCTGAACATATACTCCTTATTCTACTTCAAGTACCTTACAACCGAATACTTTGACCATTTAACTCACGTAACTTATCCAATTCTGGGTTTTCCTTTGCCCACCTAATACCTCGCTTCCACCAATCGAACTTAACGCTTAAATACCAGCGTTGAATTTATTATAGTTCAATATATTAGATAAGTACCTTGTAAAAAGAAGAATCAAAAGGTGAAAAAAGGGTCGATTCGATGATTTATATTTTGAGGTTGACGTAGAATGTTTACTGCAATCTCTATTGAACTGGTGCAACGTTTGCAGAAACTTGTGTACTAGTGCTCCTAACACGTTTGGTACTTCTAGTGTTAACCCATTTGCATCATTAGCGTATATATGCGCTCAATTTTCCTCGTCACCATCACCAGAGTCGTATATAAACACTCAATTTTTCTAGTGACCATCATAGGAGTACGCATAGGCTCAACTTTCCTGACCACTATCACCGGATCGTATATATACGCTCGATGTTCCTAGGCACCACCACTAGAGCCGTATGCATACGCACAACTTTGTTGGTCACTATACCTATCCGTTAGTTACAACATAAAAATAGAGAATGTTGTTGGGACTGAAAGTAGTAATTCTAATTACAGTAAAATTTTCCAACAAATCAAGTAGTATGAGTAAATATCCAATTAACATTTCCACCATTATCAGTAATACATATAAAAGTAAACAACATGTCTTCAATTTATTTTTTTATAAAATCCTAAAATGTGAAGTTCTTCCGCTTGTAATCATTTTTGTACCTAACATTGCTATTCTGCTCGAGTCTATATGACCAGAAATGGCAATTATATTTTAAAAAATACTAAGTTTCTAAGTATTGGTTTCTGGTATTCAATGTATTCAATATTCACGTGTATCTGTCAATATATTTTGTTTCTTAAAATGTAAACCTTTAAAATATGAGATATAAATGAGCAGAACAACATTGTTAAATATTAGGGGTACCGAAAAGTAATCAAAATTGATGAAGTGAAAACGTAGTTGGAAACGTTTTCCAATAAAAAATCGAAGCACTTTTTCTTTACACTGGCAAAAAGTGTCGAAAAATTATGGAAATTATTTTGTTGATTAATATTTAAGATTTCTTTAATAAATAAATGTTTTTCGCCGACAAAAGAAAATTTTGATTACTTTTCGGTGCCCCTAATATAATAAAAAAAAATTTGGCGGTCAACGCCTTCTTTTCATTCTTCCTTATAATGCAAATGGGTTAATAAGAATGGAGATAATTTTCGACACAAAATTAATCTCCCCGCCAGATTTTGATAAATCCAGCATGAAAGGGTCACCCTGTACATGACTGCCGCGTGCATATACTCCAGTGGAAGTACGTATCCGTGGCTGCACGTGTGCCGGTATATACACGAGGCTACAAAGCGTGCCACGTTCCGGCGGGCGTGCTTCCTCCGGGTGTCCGCTCCAGTGGGCCAAACCAACCGGCCAGCCCCAACAACCAGCTCTGACCAGCCGGTCCGACGACCACTCAGATTGTGCTCTCTCTTTCTCTCTTTTTTTCTCTCTCTTATACATTGCATCGAAGCCTCGGGTTCTTTAACTCTCGCTTTTCTTTTTCCCTCGAATGTCACGCCGTCGAGATGCGCCGTTCGATTGTCAGTGGAAGAGCGATTTATTAATTTCAGTCGGGCACCAGTGCAATCAGAAAGGATTCAACGTGATCGGAGCGATGATTGCAACAGGCTACGGTGATACTCGTTGTATCGGTTTTTTTCATCGGTTCCTTTACTTTTTTTTAGGATTATTTGGAATTTTTGGTGTTGTCTCGTTATGGTTGGGGGGAGATGAAAGTGTTGGCTTTGTCTGAAGATTATGGATAATATTTGATGCTTTGAGACTGTTAACCCTTTGCACTCCTATGTCGAATGTAACTCGTTATTAGTTTGTATCTCAGGAACTCCTTTGTCAGGTCTCACGCGACATTTTTTCAAGTCTACACCAAATGATGTTAAAAGACCAGGATTTCATCCTAGAAATTTTCTCAGGAGTTATCATGCACTTGTAAATTGCAAGATACAACAATAGTACAAATAAAGTAGATATTCAATTGAATTTGTTTCTTCCTTCATTTAGATAAATTGTCCTATTTTTCACTTTAAGTAAATAACAAACATAACACTTACAAGCATTGGGAGCTAATAGTAACAAAATTGAAATACAATTCCGAGTGCAAAGGGTTAAATCGAGAGCTTTAGTGTAAAATGTTCAAGTTCAACGATGAAACACTTGAGGGAGCGAATTCCTCTAGAAAATAAGAAGTGAATGGATACGATGTCCCATAAAGCGGATTCTATAAAAAAATGATACAAAAGGTTACAAGAGAAGAATCAGAGAAATGAAGATAACTATTCATCTTTCACCATTTTGGCCGCGAATGTCACAAAAACGGTTTCCACTGCGAAATTACTTTGAAATAGGTTTTAAATGAATACGATATAAAAGGTATGATACTGTCAAAAATTATGGTATCCATGAGAGCCACTATAGTGGCGTACCGTTCAAATTTATGGTACCCACTGATGCCACTATGGCGTATCGTATCTAAAAAGTTAAAAGTGTCTTGCGAGGACACTACGAAGAAAAATCATGGGTCATCTTTTCATGGTTACAGTCAGTTTGGTATGGTTAATTTCCGGAGACGTGTATCCTCCGATCAGCCGTGTCACAAGATACGATCGCAGAGCCGTCAATGATGGATGAATCGAGTCTCTGGAATTAAGAATGACGTAAGTAGATTGCCTACTTCTGATTATCCGGTAATCAGCCGAACTGCCAAAAACTGGTAAGACTAGTATGTTTTATCTCCGGCAGATCGATCACTGAACAATCGAGACCGTCGATAACTGAAAGACCCAAGATCGAAGATGAACAGCACTTATCGAACACTCACTGTCACTAGGCTACGAGTAAACAGCTCCCGTACTTTATCACTCAAAGTTTTACTATCAGCTGTTTTATCTCTTGGAGACGCGAGGTTCTAGGTTATCGTCTGGCTGTGTCCCTTTACATTTTTTCTTCCTCTTTCGCCGCTGGATAATTCGAGAAAAATGTCCTGATATTGAGAAACCAATTACTTTCGAAATAGTGAATTATCTTGCTGTTTGACACGTCTGGATAAAATATATTGTAACAATACATTTTCGCAATTTGATAGCGAAGAACTTTTCCTCCTATTCGCGATAACGATGTAAATATCTCAAGCTGGAAGAACATTCAGTCGTACTTGCAGAAATCGTGCTCCTGGTCACGTTTACCAAGTTCGATGATCACTTCTAATCTATGTGCACTCGACTACTGTGCATTTTGTTAACGGCCTAATTATATCTGTTGTATGAGAGGAATTTTTCCAAATTGGAAATCATGTTTCAGATAAAGCCTATTTTTTGGTTCAAAAAAAAATACAACTTGCAAACAAATTTTCACCTTCAATTATATCGACATTTTGTTACCATTCAAAATTTTCTCATTCAATAAAACAGGATAGAGTACAGTGCCAAGAAATAGCTTTCTTCCTTAACTGCAACTTCAAGCTTCACAATATCCCAACAAAATTTCCCACCCTTACAGGAAAAATAAAGCAATACAATACTTAGAAACACGTTTCCTCCTCTAACGCAACATCGAACCTCCCACTTTCACACCACGATCAAAAATTTCCCGACTCTGCTTAAAACAACAAAGCAATACAATACCTAACAACATTTTTTCTCCCTTATCATAACTTCAAGACTAACAATATCCCATCAAAATTCAAAATTTTGTAGTTTCACAGAGAAAATAAACAATACAATACTGAGAAACATTTTTCCTCCTTTATCGCAATCTCAGGCCTCCCAATTTCCCACCAAAATCCAAAATTTTGCAGCCTCACAGGGAAAATAAGGCAACAAAATGCTAAGAAACATCTTTCCTCACTTATCATAGCTTCAATCCTAACAATATCTCACCAAAATCCAACATTTCGCAGCCTCACAGGGAAAATAAGGCAATACAATACTAAGAAACATCTTTGCTCCCTTATCACACCCTCAAGCCTAACAATATCCCCACGAAATCCAAAATTTCGCAGCTTCACAGGGAAAATAAGACAATACAATACTAACAAACATTTTTCCTCCTTTATCGCAACCTCAAGCCTCCCAATTTCCCACCATAATCAAAAATTTCACAGCCTCACAGAGAAAATAGGACAAAACAATACTAATTGTAAGAAATATTTTTCCTCCTTTATCGCAACCTCAAGCCTCCGAACTTCCCACCACAATCCAAAATGTCCTAACTCTACTTAAAAGAACAAAGCAATACAATACCAAGAAACATCTTTCCTCCTTCATCGCAATCTCAATGTCCCACAATCCAAAAATTTCCTGACTCAATCTAAAAAAAACAAACAAAAGAAATACAATTCCAAGAAACAGTCTTCCCCCTCTCATTCCTACAAGTCACCTAATCAGCCACGCGTATCGTCGAGACTCCAAAATTCCACACTCGTCGTTTCGCGTGTCTTCGATAATGAGCCACCGATAATACGAAGGCTAAAATCCAACGTCTGGTTTCCCTCTTCGATCACCGACCCGTCTAAATGATACTTGGTGAACCGACTGTACCGGCAGTCGCGGGTTAGCCCGGTCGGGTCACGCGGATGACCCACGTGGTGACCCCGCCGGACGGATAGCCGCGATGCCCCCTGCGCGCACGCGATAACACGCGCGCCCGTAACGCCGTGTTTTTCGAGCCTCTCTCGTTCTCCCGGAGAAATAAGGAGCCGAGGCAAGGGTCATAGGTCGAAGATACCGGCGCACGCAAGCCGCCTTTTGTGCGCTGCCGAACGAACGCCGAGCTGGCCCCGACGTGGACAGAGAAAAATGAGGGGCCGCTGTGAACGAAGAGGAAGAGGGACGTGTTAGAGAAAAAATGAGGAAGAGGGATGGGTTAAGAGGGTGGATGAAGAGATGGGAGGACGAGGGGAGGACAGGGATCGAGATTTGACCGGAGGAATTGAACGGTGTATCGGCGGATGAGTAATCGTTACGAAATTGTTCCGTTGGGGGGATGTATTGCGAAGTGTGGGTTAGAAGAGAGGGATAAAAAACTGGATGGAGGCAATTTTTTATCACTGTGGTGATAATTTTGTTATTGGAGATTATCGTTGTTTAGATATGCAGCTTTGAACGTCGCATATTGGTAGGTATGTTTAGCTCGTTTGAGAAGTAGAAGGTCTATTGGATTTAATTTGGATTATCAAGGTGTTCTTGAATATTAGGTTTAATAAATAATTTCTTGAGTTTGATTGTCTAATTGGTGCAGTCCATTGTATACTATATTATTGTATTAGAAAATTTATATGACAGCGAATTTTACTTTGCATGGAAATTACTATATGACAATTTTGTTATAACAAGTCGCAGCCATCTGACCGACTTAGAACAATCATCCCCTTAGCTCAACACACCATCACGTATTGCACTTAACCAATTAACACTAAAACAATCGGAATTAGAGCTTTTATAATTAAATATAACGAATAAGTACTTTGGAAAAAGGGAACTGAGGAGATAAATAAGATAATTAATTAATTAATTTCCGTTCTATTTTTTAAGATAGACAAGGAATATTCACTATATGTTTCACCCATAAATTTGAGAAGATAGAAAAAGTTGAGAGCTGCTCATTTTCACCGTCTTGATAGTTTTAGTGTTAAAAAGTTCAGCCTCAAAACATCCAAAGTTTTTTTTTAATTCAAACCTAGGAAAAGTCAACATTTTCACAACGACAAAACGAATATTTCACAAAGAAAGAAAGCAGGAAAGAAGCACAAAAGCACAAAACCTAGCAAATCCCATGCCGTGTTAAAGAGCAAGGATGTCGTGTGACAAAAGCACGTAGAAGAAGTAAAAAAAGACACGAAAGGAGGAATTGCATCGAGATGATCCTCCGGCGACGAAGAGAATTGAGTTTATCGTCGACGATTCTCCAGAACGAGTCTCGTGTGCCGATAACACCGCGTGGAGGTCGCGGGAAAGAATACCTTTCGCCTCTTTTATCGGGAGCACTCGTGCGTCAATGGCGGCAGTGGCTTCTTCCACCGAGATAATACCGTTCATCCGGTTCAAGAAGGCCGGAATAATCTTTTTTGTCAGACGGCAGCCCGTCTCGGAAGTACGTTCGATCTTCGTGAACGATTCGTTACACGTGCCTTAACAATTTACATTTTTTTTACACTTTTCTTTTATCTTGATTTTACACCTCATTCTAAACATTGTATTTTTCGTAGTTGACCTTTCACATAATCCTTTTAGAAAATTCTACTTAGCGAAGAATAATGAACCGTGTTGCAATGTAAGTAATAGAGTATGAGAATTAATATATAAAAATAAAAGTACAGATACTCCTCCTACTACACGGTATCTTGTAACACTGTTTTCCTATAACACGATGCATAAATTGAGGGAGCCTTCCTACAACACGGCGTCCTGTAACACGGTTTCGCTCTAACAGAAAAAGAAAATTGTGGAAACCTTTATATAACACTTCTATGTCACTGAATAACATGATTTTTGTTTAAGATATTTAAAAACTGAATTACTTTTAAATAATGATAGCAAGGTGTAATAAATTATAGTGTTTTTACATGAAAATATATAAAGAAATGATAATTTCTTCATTTAACACTAGATTTTCGGAGTGAATCAATTCTACATTCAAGTTATATATAGAAAAAGTTAAGTAACTTTTTTAAAATAAGTGTTGCTTTTAATTGAATAATGAAAGGTATAGAAATATTAATTCTATATCTAATAATAAATAAAATTAATTAAATATTACTGTTATGTCTACTGTGACGGATGTGAGCCCAGCAATCTAGTGTTAAAACGCTATTCCGATGTTATAACGAAAAGTATCATGCAGAGATTCAGAATTTTAAAAAAGTGTTTTCTTTTATTAAGTTTCGGAGCGTAACTCCTTTTGCACTGGCTCTGGATCTCATATAAAATGATTTCCTACAACACGGAAATTTCTAGAAACCTGTATACCGTGTTGTAGGAGGATTACCTGTAATTACATTTACGGAAATGTCATCGTAATCGTCAAGAATGAAGAAAGTAAAATGGCATTCGTAGCAGAAACTGTTTTCTGAAATTTATGGCCGACTTGTTTCTTCGGCGTCATGCAAAACGCAGAAGGCGATAAATGTCTAAAGCCTGTTGAGAGAGCGCCATATTAATAGTTCAAAAACGATATTAATATACATTCCAACTTTACGATTATTTGTATCTACGTTGAAGCAAAGCCGAGAGTAATTAAGTATTCGTGAAATATGGCGTACTAACGAAGCGCTTTCCAGCTCGTTTCAGCAGGTAACGTTCTCCTCGGACTATTAAACCTGCTACGAATCATCCACGTGAGAACTGTGAAATCTCTGCAAAAACAAAAGCTCCTTTCTTCGCGATTGCCCGCCGCTGATCATGGCAAACGATTGCTGACGTTGTTAGGAGAAAAAGAAATGGAAGAAAATGATGACACGAGTACGAAGATACGTGAAATTATCGGAATGGTGTCTACTCTCACTCGAGACTTAATCTAATCTTGAAGATGAGAGGAAAACTTTAAGTACTATCGGCTACGATAGTACTTAAATTAGATAACCCGAGGATCCTTGTAGATCTAAACCTTTCACACGGCTATGAAACTGGTAGCGTGGGATTTGTAACAAAGTAAAAAAAATTATTATCAGTTTCTTAATCGTTCAGCTAATCAATTCATGGCGGTGTGAAGAAATGAGAGAAAAAGGTATTCTTATTATAGAGAAATGTTGAATCTAGCATGTGAGCGTTAATGGAAGTTTAATCGTCGGGTGGTGATTAAGAATTTTCAAGAAAAGTCTAGATTATGATACACTAAAGGGGAAAAACGATGATGTATCATCGAATCACGCAACTGTAGATTCCGATTGCTTTTCTGGGATTTTAAGACGATACATTTACATAATCATTTTGCTGTCACAGCAAACATGTTTGCAAAACTGCAGGAAGAGATGACTCGTGTCACTTTTTAGAATTCAAAGAGTAAATATGCAGATGTCAGAAAAGTTTGAAGTGTCGCGAACTCGTGCAGCTAATGCAACGGAAAATGTACTCATCGTGATTTGCTAATTTAGAAGATGTAATAATTAAGTTAATACGTTGAAGAATACCTAACTATTGTATTTCCATTTTAAAATAATTGACAAACCTTCCCCATTAGAGAAATTGTATAAATTTAACTTTATAAAAAATAATTTCTCCTTCTACTATATTCGAGAATATAAACTGAGATAATGGAGAAACATCTACTATTTTTATTCTTACAATAAATAATATTTCCATTCATCTATCACACTATTTTCAAAATCAAATAGCAACACTTTTCTAGCTCTAATTAAATATACCCTCAAGTGAAATGGAAAATAAGTAGAAAAATTAATTAATTTACCGAAACAAATCCTTCTATTTTCTATCGCACATAATTTCTGTTTTATACTACCGTAAAAATTTCCCAAGAAATTTTCCATTTTCGAGTTCCGATTACGACTACAATGGCGAACTGTCCGGTGACTGTTCCATTGTTCCAATAGCATTATCGTTTCGCGTACTTTGCGACGATACTTTCCGCAACGACCTCGGGTTCACGCTTTTATTAACGAGCGGTGTCGATGAGAGCCAAACGATCGACGCATTAAGAGTGCAGTATCGCTAGCCGGCGATAAACGGCGATAGAAACTCGTGCACTTCTGCACGCAGCTTGAAAGCTGCCATAGAAAGTTATCGTAGCCCCACACGAAGCCGGCATTCTCGATTTATCTTCCGGCGACACGTAAACACTTATTAAAGGCGCACTCATTAACCAGTAAATCGGCTCGAATGTGACGTGCGTGCAAAGGTTATCATAGCACTTTGCGGCTAAAAGAGCCGCGGTAACGCGCCAACGAGGTGAAAGAGCCACTTGCACCTTATTTTTCGCAGTTTTTCAGCTTGCTTTTGGTGCAATCAGTGGAATGCACTTTCGATAGGGTAGCATGAAATTCCTGTTCTTGAACAATTAACGAAACGGATGTTATTCGACTTGTGAAATTTTTGACGGTGGTTGGGTGGTTGATCCTTTTTCTGGCCATTTAACACTAGAACTACCAAACCAGTCAAAATGACTGGTACACAATTTTTTCAAAAAATTCTCCAAGTTTATATAAGAGTCATAGAATAAATATTCTACGTCTATATCAATAAACATAAATCACCCAATCGATCAAATTTTTCGCCGCTTGATTCCCCCTTTTTCACAGTACCTACTTATTTAATTTGTTAAAATATGTTAGATTTGACGCCGGTAGTTCTAGTGTTAATATCTTTAATGGCAACTTCCATTATAAGAAAACAGGAAATTTTACAAAAAAAATTGAATTGAACAAAATTGATATAATATGTGCACTATCGTATCGCATGTATGAGGGGGTAGTAAATAAAAAGAAATTGCCTAGTTGTTTTATGAGATATGCGGCAATGGACGTGTTAATTGTTGGAGTTATTTTGGCTTGATCTACAGGTTTAAATGATTTTTAAGGTGTGTTTAATAATGTCTTTAATAACTCGTTGGTTTTTGTATGGCAATTAGATTTAGTTACATGTACATGTAACCATAGTTTATAAATTCTCATCATTGTTAGTAGCACAGCTTAATTACTGTCAAATTTATTTATCCATTTCTTAACAACTTGTATCATTATTTATGTTTATGAAATTCTATGTATCGTTGTATGTCAGAACTATCTAATTAAACCACATTTACAAAGGAAAGATGAGTTCTAAACCACCGATTGTGTGACATATGAATTAATAATTTAGGTATAAATTCCTTAGAAGTAAGGGACATTTGATGTTGTACACAATAAATGATACTCCGAGCTTTTGAGTCGCCACTCACTACAAGCTAGAGTTTTGTTTTAGATCGACACTGTTCAACATTCACTACTCCTATTCTCATTTAAATTTATAAACTATTGAGGAATATATGCCTGGAAGTTTCCAAAGTGGCTAGGAAATCATCCTCCCGACTGTCCTTTTTTAACACCAAATCTTAGGAAAATACAGGAATCAAAGTATGATTGATCAGCAAGGAACATTCAGGCAAAGATGCAGAAAAACACCCGTAACTTTCACTCCTCTCATTTTCGGTGCAATTCGATGTAATCTGTTTCGTTTCCTGCGAAATTATGCCCCGACGATGGAAAAGGTGTGCAGATTTAAAAACCGTTCATTACACCGATACATATACCATTCTCAGTTCCTTCTCTCTTTCTCTCTCATATCACGATAAACCAGTTTCAAGTGCTTCCAGACGATTAAAAAGGAACTCGTAACGACAATCGCATTTGGAGGACTTCTTTAAATCCTTCTCATAATTTACTTTAATCGGCCAGTTCGATCGGCTCGAAACGATTCATTGTATCGTTTGTCATCCTTCAAAGATGCGGGTCAACCAGAACGATTCACATTGCATCTGTGGACGTACAGTTTGGATTCTGGTTTATTTATTCCACCTTTTTACTCGAACGGTTCGACTCTGGTGCAGCTGCTTGCGATGCAAGCGACCGAGTATTCCGTAATGCACGGGTTATCCTTGACATTATGCGGCAGCCGTGCGTTACCAGAATGCGCACGTTCGTTAATAAACGATCGGGTCCCTCTTGCGAAATCACGAATGCGTGTACGCGTAATTTTTCTTCTTCTTTTCCTTCCTTTTTTTTCCCCCTTTCCCTCTTTCTTTCTACTGTACCATCGAATAACCATCGAACGACTGGAGGAGCATTCCGCATGCGATCCGTTATTAACTTACGTAATCCCGAGGAGCTTTCCAGTAGCCGTTCATTAACGAAACCTGTTGCCCAAGAAACGCGATAACGTCGAAATCGATGTACCGGCTTGAGTTAAGATTTCATTTCTGGCAGATGCACCTGTATAATGGCAGGATTCACTTCCTGCCGCGGAAGTGAGGCAAGCATTCCGTAACGGGAAGACACGTGAGTAGTTTTCTACCCCTTGTGAGGTTGAAGTTTCGTTTGTAGCTTGATATTAGAATTGCTGATTCATACTGTTGCTTTACGCTGATCAAAATGTAATTTTCTCTTTTTTAACCCCTTAGTCTACACGTGTGACATATGTGGCAGGAAAAATGGAATACGAAATTTTGAATGTTTTGTATATAAATATTAATTTTAAAATATCAGTCGGTCACGAAATGATTAAAGTGTTTCTATAATATTAATATTGGTGGCAATTATGCAAAATTTTAAAAATGAGAGAGAAATTTTAATGGCTGGAAGTAATTTTCAGATATTACGCACATTGTCGGAATAGAAACTGTAAGGCAAGGGGTTAATGTTTTAGGTTTACGATTAGAACTACCGGAGTTACATTTATTAAATTTAATAATTCATAGTTTAAATAAGAATATTGCAGACGGAATTAACTACCTATGGGCCCTGTAATTTTAAGCTAACGCAGGACAAATCTAAGTTCGTGTTCTTCAAAGTTAAATTTTTGATTTTGTCGAATATTATAATTTAAATCGTGAAAATCATGAAATTCTTTACAATTTAATATTCATCATTCAAATTAATCCACTATTTAAAACAGTGTTTTTATTATTTACTAATTGTGCTATCGCGAAATTGATTTCCAAATACCACAAAAAATGCGTACTATGAAGGGTTAAGAGGTCAAAAAGATTATTAATATATTCATTTGTATTTTATAAGATTCCCGGAATATCTAATTGTTTGGTTGCACTGTCAATTTTAAAAGTCTATGTAAAAATATTAGCAACCAGTCATTCTGATTGCATTGACAGTTCTAAAGTTAATTGCAATAGTTGTTTTTCCTGGGGTGTTCTATTTAAAGTGGTTATTGTATTAAATAGTAATTTATGAAAAGTTTCCAAGAAGTGACAGAGGATAAAATCGGATTTCTGGATAATCTTTTTTAAAAGAAGGATCATTTGGCATCAGAATGGAGTGTCATCCTTTTACGACTACCTCGTAAAACCACATTCTTTGTGTATTATAAATTTTGCTAAAATTATTTATATAAGAATATATGCCTTTTTATGGACTCATAAATAAAGGATTTTTTTATTCCGCATTCTTTAGATCCAAACAGCGCAACCTGAAAAGGTCGCACATTTCCAATCTCTGATGAAGAGACTGCCAATTCATCTGCATCTTATACTTTATATGATTATATTTATATTTTATATTTTATATGAGTATAAAATCTTACTTTGCCCTAACAATAACGTGTGACACTCGAGATCAGCTAAATGAAATAAGAAATTTTCAAATTTTCCAAAATCTGTTGAATTGAAAATATTAATGAGAGACAATGCTATAATATTATTTCTATAACATTAATATTACGTTAAATTATACGACAGATCAAGAATCACCGATGAATTTTTATTTCAACAATTGTATTTTAATTATACTTAGTGGAAGCAATCGCGAAATAAATCGTAGAGCAAGAGGTTAAAAAAGAATCTCTTATTCTAAAAATAGCATTTCCTTTCTCATCGTTTGCATTAAAACACTAACGGTCTAAAGGTATTCAAAGTGCCCCAACAAGTGCCCTATTCATTCACAAATCCTGAAAATCAGTTAGCAATCCGTCTAATGAAATGCACCTGTTTAATAACGAGTTTCAATGCGGAAGTGCGATAAACTTTCCATAACAGGAAGGAATGCACCCGTGGTACTACCCCGTAAAACCCATCGGGTCGAAGTTCCCCGTTGCAGGAAACGTTAAAAGTTAAAAGGGGGCGGCCCCGTCGAAGCGTGACCTGCGGCTCAAATAACTCGATGTTCATCAGGAGTTAAATCGTTGTTGATTTTACCGGCATTCGAACGTTCTGATGGTTTCGGTTCGCCAAATTCTGGTGGCTTTTTACGTTTTATGCTCGATTTCGCTTGATATACAACACCATAACGATACGCCGACATTTTTGGCTTGTTTTAAAAACCATTTAACAGTGCCCAAACAAAAAATGAGGGTACAATTCATTCTTTCATTCTCCCACTCACACCATCTTCTTTCCAACTCAGTAATTTTTCATCTCTATCATAATAAATAACGAAACTTAATAAAATAGTATCTTGTTCATCTAATAAAAACTGTCCAAAGTAATAAAACCATTGAGTATGTATTGTTACAAATTATCGTAACGAAATTGCCTTCCCTATATTTGATATCGATTATGAGAATGATAACAACGAACTGCAAATGTTAATATTCATTTAATAGAGAAGAAAAAGAGCTGTCTTTGAGCGTGATGTTTGGATCCATTAAAATAAAGATATTATTTTGTAATATTTGAGTTGTTTGATAATGAAGTGCCATTACAGTATAGTAAAAAATAATAAAACCATAAAGTGAATCATTCTATTATAAAAGTATGTAAATGGAAATCCTCGATTTATTCAACCGTTTAATATAATTTAATTTTCACAGCCGGTTTGGTTCCATTGTTTCAAAACCTCTCGCGGTTTCGGTTTGCTAAATATTCCATCGGCTAGCTGCCAACTCGTGAAACATTTTACGAAGAAGGAAACGACGAGCACGACGAGAGACTACTGACACGGTTCGATGCTTCCCGTCCCATGCCAGACATCCGCTTTTGATTTCTGTATCGGAGGACAGGTGGTCACGGGAGCCTTTTGCTCGGCCACCGGCTATTTCCGTTTACCGGACTTCCCTTCAGATTTGCATTCGGGGCAACGTGCACTTGCTGCGCATCGGGACGCAAGTGGACGAGCGGAAATTCGATAATTAAAACGACAAGGACACATCAAAGGATACTTATACCGTTAAACTGTACCGAGTGCGAATTCCACGAGATATTCAGCCCGTTGAATTTAGGATAATGGCCGTGAAATAGTTCCAATACTTTCGTTAAACGGTATAATGGTAAAAGGTGATGTATGAATCATGGTCTCGATTTTATAGAAATGACCAAAATCTGTGATGAAATGAATGTAATATCTCTAGTTGGAAATTCAAGTGGAAAAAACGTATAATTCGCGACCGCTGACGTGATTTCACGTTATTTAAGTTCTATTCCTGGTTGCCGCTGACGTTAATTCACGTCATTTCAATGAGAAATTATATTCCTGCGGTGAGACACCTTGATCATCCTTAAAAACTTTGATGTGACATGATAACACATGAGTTAGAAAGAATCGCACAATCGGAAAAATCAAAATATCCACAAAAACGTTGTAGAGTTTGCAAAATTTGTGGAAACCGTCATGACACTTCATATATGCAAATTATTTAGAGAGCATTTATGCAGAAGCCACTGTTTTTCGATTTATAGTACTAAACAGAAATATAAAATTTTGTTTTTTCTCTGCTTTTCCAAAATACATGTAGTGTGATGCTAAATAAACTAGCAATAAGTACAATAACTACCTCTAAATATATTATGAATCTACCTATATAACAAGTATACAAATTAAAAAAATCTTTTTATTTCAAACAACGCATAATTCCAACATTGATATTTCAAATCAAGTTTTATAATTTTTAATCTTGCTTTGAGGATACAAATTTGCGGCAACCAGCTTCAAAATTTCATTATTTTCGCCAGTACTTATTGTTAGTATTAAAAGAGGAAAACATTTGTCGGTCGCGAATGTGATAACACACTCGTTATTGGCAAATATCTACTTTGTTTTTAATACTTATTATACATATTAGTTAAAATGAAGGAATTCTATAGTTTGTTAACACTAAACGTACTGACACTTTGCACATACCTATTGTTACCATAAGTGACGTATACGTATATAAAGAATATATCTCCGTAAAAAATAAATTAAAAGACAAGTAGAGAGTAAGAAATTTAATAATCGCATAATATAAGAATTTACAGAAAGTCAGCTGAGCGAAAAAAATAAGAATCAATCTATGATTTTATAGCAAATTTTGAAAGGGGTCGTCTGGTCCCGCTTGGTACGTTTAGTGTTAAATAACTTTTGGAAAACTTAATCAAATCAAATAGTCATTACTCCGGCACACTAATGATTATTGCAATATTTCTAACAATCTCAACAATCCGTTCACGAAGGATTCGATTTTCTCACGAGTCTCGAGCTCGATTAAAACCGACGTTGGGTTCCAATCGATCGACGTAATCGCACCACGACGAAGAAATCAACGATGAAATATAAATTGCATTTAGAAGGCCCAGGGAGTTCCCCCTTGCCGTAGGAATATTAATAGCCGCATCGATGGAGACTAATTATCGGGCGTATGTAGAGCTGCTAATGCGCAAATTAAAAGTCGGCACAACGAGATAGCGCAACGAAGGATTTTGAGGATGAGTAACGATTTGACCGATTAAGCTCCCGCTCCCAAGTGCGCCGGATTGAGCAATCAAGGAACCGATTATTTTCCTCGCACCGCGAATAATTACTGCACTTTGATCCTATCCACCGTAAGTCATCGATAATTCGTCCGCGGCTGGGCAATAAACCTAATGACCAATACAAAATTATCGGCGGACCGTGCGAACGTACCAATCGAGCACACCGCTTCGCCTGATTAACGATAATAATAATAATTCACCGAATTAACGTTTCTTCTTCGCACGTTTTATTTTACACCCTAACAAGCGCCAACGGCCTCTCACTTAACGGGATGAGAATCGCTTGGGAATTTTCTTGGCGCTCGAAATTTGAGAGAGGATGGTCCGTGATGTTCGTTAACCATAAAACTTTACATATATTTTATTTAAATTTGTTAGTAATTTTTATATCACTTTATAAATTGATTAGTAAACTTTTATGTTGGGATTAATTGCAGGAAGTCTAAGTTAAAAATTTTAGAACGTAGACTTTTGCAAATTTTGATTCATGCGAAATTTGTAGTTGTGTTTAGCAGATGAACTTTGATGATGATTGTGTCAGTGATTTATGTATATAAATAGAAAAAATAGAACGATTTCACAAAGGTAGCTGTCGCAGTCATGCAAGGAATTTAACCCGAAGCCAGAAATAAAACTACATTTCTCAAAACGTACTCGAACCACTCCCTAATATACAACCCAATTATAATACAATCTCCAAGGATATTATTTGCAAAATTAGACGTTTCTTATATCTTCAAGTATAAAAATTCTTGTCACTTTCTTCCTTAGAGAAGAATAATTCCCGATTTCTTCGACCTCGTTCAGTACACGCAAGAAGTAACGTAAAAACAGGCAAAAGTATCTTCCCTGATTTTTCGATAATTGCACAACAGTCTGACACACTTAATCGAACAATTCGCATTTCATCGTTATCTGATCGCTCGTAATATCGCTCAACCCTCGTACGTTTTTCAGATTATAATTCGCCAATAATCATCCAGCTGCATCGCGCCGTTGACGGCAAAAACGATAAAAATTGTTACGGCAAGTCAGCGTGCCGATGATGCGATAGCATAGATTTCTGTCAGCAGAAAACGCCATGACTTTAAAGATCACAGCGTGCAAGCTTTTACAGTCGAAAGAAAAGAACGGACGTTTCATCGATTCTACCAGAAGCAACTGCAACGCATTATACCAAAGCCACTAATGATAATTGTATGGAAATATGAATTATGATCGTGTATTCGAGCGCTGGCTGCCGGTCATTTATTTCAATACAGGTTTCGATAATGCTACGTGTCTTATTATTTCATACACCCTTGAGTGAAATTGCGCGCAAAGTATTCCCAGCTGCAGTTCTCTTACGTTCACCCTTGTCGAAAGCAAGATGTTATTACATTTATTCGATTATTATTCGAGAAAGACGAAGATCCTTGTTTCGAGAATGGTCCGTTGCGATTGTCGTTTATAGAATTTCACTGTGTTGTTTGAAGTTGTCGTTTTGTATTTTTAACACTTTGGATCCCATGGGGGTCGCTGGTACCCGGCGCTGTTGAATTTAATGAAATTTTATGTGACTTTAAAATTGTAATGTTTACAAATTTTATTACGAATTTGAAATTTAAATATTGGCACTGAAAAAGTAGAATATTGAATATATATCAATTTTTGTCTTTAAGGTTTCTGCTTTGTAGAGATGTAATTTTAGTAGAAAAAGTTTTATTTCAGTAACAATGGTGAAACGAGCAAAATGCCGGTGGCGTTGAACGTATTAATTGATTGATTGAACGATTGATTTAATGTAAGCATGTTCTGATATCTGATTAATATGTTGAGGGAAAATGAATGAAATTTTGGAATTTTTCAATTTGTAATTTAATGGGAACATTTAATTTTAAAGTAAAATTTCGAAGTTCTTGACAATTGCTTGTTGCAAATTCGAAATTTTTTTTCGCGTTAATAAATTGATCTAACCCTCTATGGATCCCTGCGACTTTTAAGTAACGCACGACATATCTAAACCTCTTTTCTTCAAAGTCAAATATTTAACTTGCCAAATATTATAATTAAGCTTGCGAAAATCATGAAATTCCTTACAATTTAATGTTTAAAATTCAGATTTGATCCGTAATTTAAAATAGTATTTATATCATTTTCTAATTGTGCTATGGCCAAACTAATCTTCGGATGCTACAACAAATTCAGACTACAGTGGGTTTATTTTATAGGACATGCAAGTGTTGAAATAATGTAGATAAAATTTATATTGTAAATTTCCCATGATAGTTTCAGTAAAGATACATTGATCGAGAAATGAGATTTTACACCTCGAAAAACACCTACACAAAATATTAACACCTGCATCATTAACCCCCAAAAGTCATTCCAGATTCTAAATGATGATTCATGATAATTTCTCGAGGCACAGAAGAAAACGAGGGTGTAAGAGAAAAAAAAATGAAAAAAGAATTCGTAGTATCACGCGATCATCTAATTCAAGTTCACCGTTCCCCATATAAAATACAACATTCCGTTGACTTACGAAGCCGAGGCAGAAAGCCATAACTACCCCACGATTTTAATTACCCAGAGGCGGTTATCGGGCGAAATCGTTCTTTCGGCTTTATTTATGAATACTCTAAACGACACAGCGGCGTTCGGCAATTTATGTTTCTTCTCGCCACTAATTAATATTTGTCGCCACTACGCTCAGGTATCCCGGAACGCCGCCGCATGTCGTATATCTATGCCGACAGGAAATGATTTTCACCGTCGTTCAAAAAGATACCCTAGAATCTTTTTCGTGTATGCAATTGGGTAAAATATAATTAAATTTCTAAATCCCAATAATTAAAATCATACTGTAAATTGGAGCATTCTAGAAGACCGCATTCTTCACTGAAAGAGTATCACTACACTAGAATAATTAAAATTGTAACAATTAACGTCTTCATGAATAATTGATCTGATCATACTGCAAAGAAGAGGGCAGAATTTTTTCAAACCTACCCTGTTTTCCATCTCCACTGGATTTTCATCCATTTGACAGTAGTCTCTCACACTATATTTACGGATGTGAAATCCATACACTGCAATATGTTAAGTGGGGATTTTGGAAAAAGGGGGACCGAGCGGATAAGATGATAATTTGTTAAATAATTATTCTATTGTATAATGCACGCAAGATATTAGGAGTAGGTACAGAAAGTAATCAAAATTGAAGAAGTGGAATAATTGGTAACATTTTTTAAGAAAAAATCGAAGGACCTTTTTAAAAAGGGAATCGAACTACTACCTTTACGCTAGCAAAAAGTGTTAGAAAATTATGGAAATTATTTTGTTGATTAGTATTTCTGATTTCTTTAATAAATAAATGTTTTCCGTCAGCAAAAGAAATTTCGATTACTTTTCGGTACCTCTAATATTTACTTTGTAAATTTGAGAAATATTTACAAACAAGTATGAACCCGTTAATTTGACAACTTCCGTAAATCTAGTGTTAACAGTGGGCGTTGAATTGATTAGACTTAAATATATTAAATAAGTACTGCGAGAAAAGAGAGATCAACCCGCGAAGATGAGCAGTAAAGTGATTTGCACATTATAAAACACATACGAAATACATACTGTTCACATCTCTATAAACTTGGAAAGTGTTCCTAAAAAAGTCGACATTCGTCAATTCGACGATGTCCGCAGACCTAGTGTCAAAAAGCACAAATTTTACATCTAACCAAAACAGCCAATAATCTATTAATGTTAATTTAGTTTCTTATATTATAGAAAATCTTGAGTCACATCACATCATCTTACGATCAAACTACCCATATTATCATCTCCCCAATAAAAAAATTAAAAAAGCTATTCATCGATCATCTCAAATAAATTCCGCAATCACGGCTAATAATCAAAGACCACAAAAGACAATCAGTACGTTGTCGTTATTCGTAGTAGGAGGGTTTTTAATTAGTCCTTTCAGGCGCGGTGCGTGAATTACAACGAGCCCGTAACACCGAGCTGGTAGTCGTCGCAGAAGAAAAAAAATTGCTGTTCCCGGTACGAAAATGATTAATTACAGACACGCGGAAAGGAAAGATAGAGAGTAAGAGAGAAAGAAAGGTAAAGAGAAACAGAGAGCACAAGTGAAAGAGTGAAATACCGCGGTGCGACCTTGTGCTCGCTCTCCGACGTTCTTAGCGGCACACGGCGACGCATGGCATCGCGATACTTATCGGCATGATTTACATCGCCGTTAAAACCGTTGACACGACACGACTTTCCCGTCTACTACGCGGAATTACCGCATTTATCCGCGCAATTAGGCGCGGATTCAGCATCGACGTTTACTTTCGTGTTTTGCGACCGTCGATGATCATCCTTCGATCAAAGATTCCCTATAAATTTCTTGGATATCTGCTCCCTGTGAGAAAATGGATTACTTTTAAAATCTAAGTGGCTAAGGACGAACATTATCTTGAATCGTGAGTGTTTGTCAAATGAACGACGATTAACTCGAGGAGCAATTATCAGCTTCCGATCCTCGTCCCTTTAATTCGCGGAAATTTATGGGCTAAGAGTTGCGGATCTTTTTTGAGATTTGTACGAAGACTGAGCCGTGACGAAATTATCAGATCGAAGTTTTGCGAATGGTATTACGGTGCTTTTCGATCCAGTTGGAATGTTTTAATTTATTCGTGACAATCTGATATATTTTTTTTTTAATTTCAAGTGCGAATGGCTTTTATCTTCGATTGAATACAGATTATTAAGTTGTCTGATATTTCTCGACGCTTTTTTGTAAAATGTATGAGTGTTAATTTTGAATTTTCCATGGAGAAAAAGTGTCGTTATAGGGGTGGGTAGATCTAATATTTTTCCACTAAATTGTACCTCTCCATCGTTCATTTGTGTCTAATTAGATTCCGTTAAAAGAAAGCTACAAACATCCGAAGTGACCTGACGTAAAGTCAAAGTGAATAACTATTGCTATTTATTAGGGATACCGAAAAATAATCAAAATTGGAGAAGTGAAAACGTAATTGGAAATGTTTTCCAACAAAAAATCGAAGGACTTTTTTAAAAAGGGAATCGAACAACTACCTTTACGCTGGCAAAAAGTGTTAGAAAATTGTGGAAATTATTTTGTTGATTATTATTTAAGATTTCTTTAATAAATAAATGTTTTTCGCCAGCAAAAAAAACATTTGATTACTTTTCGGTACCCCTAATAAATGTAAAACGACTTCGCAGTAATCAAAATAAGGTTTTACCGCAATTCTTATCCCACGGACTGGCACGACCTATGACACACTTAAAGACGATTGAATCACTTCATTATTTTAATTACAACAACCATAAATTCGGAACTAAAAGTCCTCAAATAGCAAGAAATCTATAGATAACAAATCAATTTTGATACTTTCTAAATAACAATTCAAATAAGATTACTGTATCAACCGCCTACGTCTCAACTCAAATCGTCTTTGCCTTGATTCTATAAATTTCTTTAATGTATCACTTTCTAAATTTAAGCTTTCTGTTCATAATACCGTCTTAACATTTACTAACTTTACATATAGTCTAATAAAGGGTTCTTTACGTTCAATTCCACAATAATAATAATGAAACTAATAAAATCCAATAAGAATTTGAGAAACTTTCATCCAAACAGTTGCTCTCCCTTTGAAGGATTTATTGCTCTCCTAGATTCGAGAGTCATTAAGGTTTTCTTTGGACCAGTCTCTTCTAATTGCGAGGCACAAAGACGCAGAGCCACGAGATGGTCTCACGAAACTGTTAGTAACACTGTAAGAGATCCTAGCCGGAGGGTGCACCCAACGCCTCAGGGCGAGCAATTAAACGTGATTATCCTTCATTAAGGACGAATTCGAAGGCCGAGAGGTACGGGAAGCTTGGTTGCGTAATTGTGGGAATGAATCGACGGCCTCCTCTTTTCTTCTCTCTCTAACTTTCTTTCATTCGAATTCTTCGTCCTTTTCGGTCGATGGTAGCCTCACGAGGCTCGCGTGCACCCACGCTGAAAATCGACTCGGAATCCCCCACGGCTGATCTCTTCGTGAACGAAAGGAAGATTATCCTGGTCGTGAAAAAATCTACCGTCTGTGAAGATCGACATCGAGCTCTTTCAGGGATCTTTTTCGAAAGCTTACTTTTTATGGAGTCTTTTATTGCAGAAATAAATGACTTTTGAGGAACGGATTTAGAATTTGTGGAAGTTCAGGAGGTTTGCAAATATTTATAATTCTTTAAAGGTTAGATATTTGATTTCTATATTTTAGAAGATTTATAGAAGAATTGTATTTGTAGAGGTATTTGGTTAAATAATGATCGAGGATTGGAGAGGATGTATTTCTCTCTATGACTTTATCCATCCGGAGATTAGATTTAAAATTTATAGAAGGCAGGTAGAGTACATTGCAAATATGAAAAATTCTTTCGTTATCGTCAGATACAGAATTCTCATATCTTTCGAATACTTCGAATTAATGTTAGTTCTAAGAGAATCATTTAATACTAAACGGACTGGCACTTTGTATATATCTATTGTTACCATAAAGGGTTAAATGATCCCTTGTGGTGTGTAAGATATGCTAAGAATATTTCTCGGTAAAAATAAGCTAAGGGAAAAATAGAGAGTGAGAAATTTAATAATCGCATAGTATAAGAATTTACACAAAGACTGCTGAGCGAAAAAAATAAGAATTAATTTATGATTTTAAAGTAAATTTTGAAAGTGGTTCTCTGACCCCGCTTGGTACGTTTAGTGTTAAGAAAATCGATGAAAAAGATTGAAGATAATGGATTAAAATTTCTTCTCATGACTTCTACAAATTTTCCAGACACATTTGAAAATTCTCTCGACACTAGCATTCAAATTCTCATACTTTAAAATATCTTTTATGAATTTTCAATTGGACTAAAAATATTTTCAATCTGAGGTGACAAAGATAGAAGGTAATGGTTTAAAATTTCCTTTCATAACTTCCCAAATTCTCCAGACACATTTGAAAATTCTCTCGACACTAGCATTAAAATTCTCATGCTTTAGAATATTTTTTATGAATTTTCAATTCTACTAAAAATATTTGCAATCTGAGATGACAAAGATTGAAGATAATGTATTAAAATTTCTCCAAATTCTCCAGACACATTTGAAAATTCTCTCGACACTAGCATTAAAATTCTCATGTTTTAGAATATTTTTTATAAATTTTTAATTCTACTAAAAATATTTGCAATCTGAGATGACAAAGATTGAAGATAATGTATTAAAATTTCTTCAAATTCTCCAGACACATTTGAAAATTCTCTCGACACTAGCATTAAAATTCTCATATTTCAGAATATCTTTTTATGAATTTTCAATTCTACTAAAAACATTTGCAATCTGATGAAGATTGCAAATGTGACAAAGATTGAAGACATACGAATAAAATCTCTCTTCAGGATTTCTCTCAATTCTCCTGTAAGAAACGCTACCAATATTCCTTCTCTCCCGTACCTGGTGTCTTGCACTTTTATCTGCCGTTATCCGGTGTATCATTATCACGACAGGTTGTTTGTCTTGCGAGGCGAAGGGGAAGTATTCCTACCAAATGTATGCCGCGAGTCAACACTTGGTGCGCGTGGTTGTTTGACTGTTTGACTTTCCCAGAGCAGAGAGGAGCGGTTCTGAACGTATGTGTCTACCTGCGCTCAGGTTCTAAGTTTCCTCAAATGTTGTCTCAGGCGGGTTAGATACCGCGCGTCGTACAGTTCAACCCTAGATAACAGAATTCTTCTTTGAGGCGAGGTTTCTTCTTCGTCGAGGGACGCTCCCAAATGTCGATTCTTTCAAAATTTCCTTCAGTTTCGTGAATATAAAATGCTGATACAACAAGTATACTTATACAAGTATCTTTTTACTCAACACACAGTTATCCTTATTATTTTTATAATATTAGGTGTACAAATTAATTCTCGGCCCCCAGATTTCATCGACCACTTAACCTATTCAGATGAGAATTTTTCCAAATTTGAATACTCATTCTAAAGCGCCATTTGTTAGCTTTAAAATAAGATATATCGCATGACTCTACTCCAAACATAACGTGAAAAATCATGTGTAGAAGCGATGTCGTTCGATAAGCAACATTTAAGGCACTGTCTTCTTTTTGCGTTTCAACTAAAAAAAAAAGAAACGCTATATCGTGCAGCACTTGTAAAAAATGGTTTCAACAGTTTCGAATATTCTCCAGACTTAGCCCCTTCAAATAACCACCTATTTCGATCCCTACAACACTACCTAACTGATTCTCAATTCAAGTAAGTTGAACAGGTCTATAAATGCCTCAATGATTTCATTGATGTGAACCACTATCATTTTTCCGATCTGGAATCCGACAATTACCTGAGAGATGGCAAAAACGTATAGAAAATGAAGAAGATTATGTTTAATATTGAATTTATATCAACATTGTTATAAATAAATGACAAAGTTAGTCAAAAAAGGCCGAGAATTAATTTGTACACCTAATATTTAATTCCTGTTTGGCCAACCGAGGAAGATTTTGATTAAGTAGTTGTTGTTAATACTTCACCGACCGCTAGCCTGTTAATAGGCTTTTAATTAATTAGGCCCAACACTTTTGGACTTTTAACTTGTTAATCGATTGCCAAGACAATTAATAAATTGTTATTTATTGTGGTTAATTGTGTCAAGGACTCAGTGACGGGAATTTATACTTTTCGAAGAGATATAGGTATCAGAGAAGTTTTTGCGACCAAGTGACCGTTCAGAAGTGAGTAGAATGTTTAAAAAATACCAGTCAGTAAAGTGTTAACACTAGAACTACTATTTTCTTCAAAAATTCCCCAAGTTTCTAGGGTAGTGATAGAGCACATATTCTACGTTGATTTTATAAAAAAAAAATTAACAAATTGATCATGTTTTCCACTTCTTAATTCCTCTTTTTCCAAAGTACTCATTTAATTTATTGAAATATAGCGAGTTTAACACCGATGGTTCTAGTACTAACGTTAATAGCTCATTTAATTTCTATTTTGCTTGTCTCGTATTTTCAATTTCGTTGAAATTAACTCAATTAAGAGAAAGAAGACGTGGTTAATTTTTTAGATGAGAAGAAGAAATTCTGTATTCATAAAATACTTAGTTAAAAGCTATAAATTCAACAATTTCCCAGAGTATTAAATCTTTTTACTCTTTCTCGAGATCCTGAAACTCACCGCACTTTTCTCAGAAATCTGCAAGAATCTTGGCAAAAAACGACCGGTTGCACGCTAGTTTCAAACACCACGTGAAACATTGTTTACGAGCGTACCATGACGAACGTATGTGTTTTCATAAACGTATCGTAACGAGTCTACGTATCTTCAATGACGTTCTCGTCTCACCTTCGGCCTAATCGCGTGACGGGGCACGAACTTCTCACATGTACATACGATTACATTTATCGGAGAGGCACAAAGGTGGATGCTTTATAAAAATTCGTGAAACATTACCAGTTTTTCACGTCAAAGTTACACTAAAGTAATAGAAGAAAGAATGAATGTACAGAATTGAAGAAGAGATCTTCCCAAAACGACTAAACAATTACAGTTTCATTAAAATCATCTTTCAATCGATTCACACTTGGTAATTACAATTTAGTGACTTTAAATTTATCTAAATTCAACTTACCGCTAAATGAAATGTCTAATACCAATTAGGAGTACTTTTTTACCTTTTGCTAGGAAAATTTTCGATACAAGAACTATCTAATCGAAGTTCCTTCAAGCGGACATCACACTGAAGCTGATCATCAAGAAACGAATTACTTCACATAAATACCACGAAAGAAAATTCGACAACTCACTAAATGCAATTAAACTAGAGGTTCCGATATAATCTATCACTGATTTCCAATATTCTGGTTTAAGTTAACGAAATACTAATATCATTGACCTAATTTCAACGTCTCCTGAGCTACTGGCATTTTTTACTTAACAGCTTCGGAAAACTTACATATTTTCCACTGCATTTCAACATCAACGAACAAAACGGTAGCAAGAGATACCTAACAATACCATTAATGAGACTCGAACGAGTCTGGTAGAGTTCCACGAAGTAGAAAAGGAATAAATTCCCTTATTTTCATCCTGTATCGCGGAGAACGATGGAAAACAAGCTTGCATTTAACAAGGTGCAGCCGACAGCTATACTGTCTGACCTTATTTTAACAGATACGCCGGTATTTGATCAGTCCTTTACGTCGGCATATTTGTTTTACGTGCCGCTCGTGTGCCTGTCGCGAGACAACTTAACGAATCGTGGAAAGACCTGACGTTCCTGCATGTGCACTCAAACACGTTCCGAGAGAACGAGGGGCAAAGGAACACAGTCTTTTTTCCCCTCTCTTTGCGTTTACTTAGAAGCAGATGCATTAGAAAACTCGTATGACGAGCCTTGACGCACCACGGCAGTCCTGACGAGTGGATGCTTAATACCAACCAACGACTTCTGCTGCATCTACCGGGGAAACACAAGAAAATTCTCCAACTTCTCATGCAACGAAGAATAGAACGACTTTTTCCTCTTAATTCTTGCCGTATTGATTGTACGTCGGACATTAACATGTTAAAGGGGAATAGCTGTATTCTTGGGATTTGATGAATGTAGGATGTGCATGTTGGAAATTTGCATATTTCCTATCCGCTATTTTTATGGAGTTAGTCGCTTTGAAGTTAATTGAGTACTTTGGATTTAATTGTTGTGGTTATTAGGTATATGTAAAAGGTACTATTTGAGATGGGTTTTAAATTATCGAGGGTATGATGCATTAGAGAATAATTAACCCCTTGTCTTTGAATGATGTGTGGCACACGTGACTCGGTAAATGGAATTGAAAATATGTAAGGTTTCCAAAGCTGTTAAATAGGAAATATCAGTAGCTCAGGAGGCGATGAAATTAGTTCTATACTATTAACATTGCGTTAACTTGTATCAGTATGTTGAAAGTCAGTGATAGATTATTATTCCAACAATTAATTCTAAGTTATTGCGCGTTCGGTCACAAAAGAAATTGCAAGACAAGGGAAAAAAAAACTTTTTAGAAGCAACGAAGATTTAAATTTTACGTCACTAATTGGGAGTATGAGTCTCTAACATCAATCCTACCATAGCCTTTTTTAACAATCGTACCTCTAATTATAGACACGTTTCCGTCGTCAGCCTTTTTCTTTATTTTCTCTTTTAGTTTCAACTAATTTGTGTTTTTGGTATTAAGGTCCTAAGTAAAGTTAATTTTCGAAATTTTCTAAATCCACAATTTTCTAAGTAGTCTGTAAGAAATATATACATATTGAAATAGTTCCAGAAGTAGCCCTGCTGCCATGCACTATAATGAAAAAATACAATTAGTTATTATCCCCATATTGGGGATCTCCCAAAATGTTATCACATTCAAGAAGTCCAAATAAACACATAAAAAAAGACTCGGTTTCCGCGGAACTCCAACTGCAACACAATAAGAGAAATTTTCCAAAGGCGACGATAAAAGGCTTTAATCTTAAACCCACTATTTACAAGTTCGTTTCTGTATCTCTTCAGCTACCACCGTAACAGCGTAATAAATTTTTTCAACATTTCCTGCCTTACAAAGAGATCCACGGGACATCTCAAAGTCCAGTTATCTCAAGCAGTCAAACATATCTCTACAACGATGGCATTTGATTCGCGATATACCAAACGGCCTCCGTCTTCGAGGAGATCTTACAAAGAATAATCCTCGATTTCGATCGTCTGGCTGCTCGATAAGACCGGTTCGAAGAGGCCAACGGCCACTACCTTAAAGATAACGTTCTAGATTGCAACGGCGAACAAACGACATCCCTCTGAGAGGATTTCTTGCAAGAAGAAGCAGAGCTCGCCCATTTTCCCATGTAATTGGGTCGCTTTACGACACCTTCGAACTTAACCGTGGTTATCCTGTCCACATAACACCGACTTCAGATAAAGCCTCGCGCGACTCTTCTTCTTCCTCGTCTTCCTCCACCTCGTCCTCTTTCCGGCACATTTTTGCACACGTCGCCGTCGCCAGACTCGCGTCGCCATTACGCGTTGCCAAGATAAGCTAATCGACGCTGTAAAAAGCGCAGTTCACGAATGACGGCGCCGTTCCGCCGATGATATTCGCCACGATACGTTGTATCGCTGCCACGCGGAACGACGATAACATGCGATATGGCCCGGAAACCTCTGATACACAGGTAATAGGATTCCCGCTCGATTATGGCTACCTGTACAAAGATACTCCACGTGGATCTACGTACGTGCATCGTGACAGGCGACTGTAAAATGTTTGACGGTGATAATGGACAGGTGGGAAAGTGAATCCCGGATGTAGAATAGTTTGTCACGCGGATAGTTCGGGGTTTTACGATTTTACGTTCTTGCGATAGGATTTGTTGGAGTTTCTCGAGTGGAGATGTAGGAAATGACGTGGTAGAGGATACAGGGTAACTCTTTTAACAGGTTGAGCGAAGGCTCTGAGATAATGCGGGATTTTTTGCTTCTTTGTGTGGATATTCCTACACGTCGCACAACCAGAGACATTCTGGTGATATGAAGAATCATAAAGTTGCTGGATTTCTTAAAGGAAAAAAGAATTTTAGGAAAATTTATCACGTTTTAAATATTTTTTCTTTGGCTACTCATCGTTCAGATACTGACGTGTTTAAATGGCTCATATGTATAGCCGGATAACTGAAAGATGGCTGGAGAGTTGAGAGTCTCTCGTTTTGAACCGTCTATTCCTGCCATTACGTTTTTGGAATCCTCAAACCCAAACTCTTAAAGTAAACAGTACACATAGTCGTTTATTTTAGGAACCTGGATTACGGAATTCCAAAACCGAAAATGCGAAAATAGGCAGTTCAATATGAGAGGCTCCCTAGCCATCTTTCAATTGTCAGACTATACCTGGCGCTCAATGAGTTAAAATTCTTTATACCAGGAAGTCTTTTATGATAGGTGTTACTTTTTTGTACCTGTGTTAATTTAAAATACACGTACAATCGTTGCTCAAGGTAAAATGATCATTCCAGTTAAACCTCAAAAGTGCAAGGATAAAAAAAGAATAAATAAAAACTACCTTCATCAAACAAACACCCCCTTTCCTCACCATTATTGACATTCCCCATACATATTCTCATCCCCCTCAAAAGCCACGCTTAAACCCAACGAATCCAAGTGGCAAAATGCACGATGAAATACGGTAAACTTAAATCCCCGTTGGTTTCGCAGCACCGGCGATATTAAAAGTCTCAATCCAATATAATCTTCCCCTCGGCGAGGAGACATTCGTCGGCATGAAAAAGCAAGGACTCACGGAAATTCGAGAAATACTGCCCACCTGCCGTGGCTCGCGGCACCGGCGATAATTTCGAACAATATCCGGACGTTATCTCGTTAAGTCCCTCGCATCAACCGCGAGGACGTCGCGTAATTTCGCACGCTCGACGGCAAAAATTTCTTAATTCCGGCGAAGCGATCGTTCCGGGGGCCCGGAGGATAAAGCTGCTGCCAGGAGACGAGCTCTTCACGGGTGGCCCATTACCCTCCTCTCAATGACAGCGAGGTATCCTTCGTCCTTACGGTCGGAGGACCGGCACATACGCTTCTCCTTCCACTTCTTCCTCCCCTTTCTTCTCCACCTTCTCGTTCTCATCCTCCTCCTCTTGCTGCACGGAATTGCATCGACCCTAATTTCCTTTTAACCGACGTTATCAGACTCGCGGACTCTCTCGTCGGTCATTTGTCGTCGTGGACAGGTGCCGAAATGAAGGACCACACTTGCGGCTTGGTTTCGTTGGTACGCATTTATTTAAGTAGCCGAAGATGCAGTGTTGTACGGAATGAATAATACTTTATTCGATCACTTTGGTCTCTCTGTGTGTCGTAAAGAACGAGCAGAGTCATTCGCTGTTGAAATGTGTACTGCTTGAGAATTCGTCTCATTTCAATGCAGCTTACGTACGACGATTTTTAATAGAGCAGTCATGAGATTACGGTTTTAATAAATATGCAGGAGGATGCGATAAATATGCATAGTGACGTCCGTTAGCACTTCTTCATTCTTTTCTTTCTACCTTTATGGATGCGTATGTAACACGTCGCTTAGATTATTCTTCCTTACCTTTTTTTTCCATTAATGATATATAATACTGTTATAAAATCTTTTTCGTGAATACTTCAATATTAAATGAATCTTATCATCATCTTTGACCAAGATACGATTAAAATTTCCACTTTTCGGATGGAATTGAAAGCTGAAGTTTGATCTTTAAATATTAGAGATTTTTCTACATACCGTACTTTATCTCAAATTTATCTTTTCATGTAAATTTGTGCTAGTCGGATAAGTGTACTTTTAAATATACACGATAACTGATTCACCTTCGGAATTATCACCTTAACACGATAACAGTCGTCGATACGCGATTAGGTGCCCTTACGTAATTAAGACTTTTCCCCAGGGGACCTTTCGAAAATTTTCTTCGAGCGGAAAAATATACTCGGATATAAAAGTTGTTTTTAAGGGACGGGCAGGTGGTCAGTGTCGTTGCACTTTTAAAACGATGGGTGGAGGGCCATTTTCGTGATCCTCGGTCGTGTCTCGGTGCTCGGAGCGTCACAATTTTGCACAATTACTGATTAGACACACTAGCGAATTGGCCCACACCTGTTGGCTCTAATCGCCGTCAACTATCTTGTATCTCAATCCAGTGCAGGTCGGAGAATATTGATTTTTTGCGGGCAAATTTTTTCATCGAGCCATCTAACGATTGTGGATCGTGCCGCTTCGAAAGAACCGCCAAGGATAGCCATTCTACGCAACATAGTCCATGGAATTATCGATTCACCACGACTGCTGACTCGCACGCAAAATGGTTTGAGCTGTTGGTAAATTTTGTTGGTTCACAATTTTGCTGTGGTTATCATTAGACTCTGTGGTTAACCGCAGGGATGAGTTTCTGGTGCCAGAAGACGTTACGCTCGGTTTAAATTATTTTTGCAGCTTTGTTAGAAGATCTCAGACTGTGAAATTTTTTTTAGTCCATTGTTACGACTTTGGACCAGCTGTGTATCTATTTGAATCGATGATAGATTAATTGATAGAGTTGATAAAAATTTGAAAACGGTTCGACCTTCTGGTTTAATAATTTCTAGTTTTCGTGGAGTGAATTTTTGTTTTTGGAAAATAAAGGGGAATTTTAAGTTGCAGTCTTTGATATTCTATGAGATTCTTATATATTTCTATCTAAAAACAACGTTGCTTTTAGAAACCGAGCGAAAGGCAGTTACGGCTGTCGTCATCGAGTAGAGTCAGGAAGGACTTTCATCCTGACAAATGACTGAAACTGGCTTCCAGTTGGAATAATTACGCGGTTACAGAAATACGGGAAGCGGACTAAGGAAGAAAAACATCGGCTATCGTGGAATCCCAAAGCTTGAAAAATTAAACTCGAGTGTCGTGCCCGGCCACCGTCGAATCATCGAGCTTAAGCAGATCCCATGACAAATGAACCATGGCGGGAAAATTGCGGGGGAAATGGAGCCCTCTTTTAACGCGTCGACCCGTCGAATCCGTGCCAGACGAAACTTTCACGACAGCTGAGCCGAGAAACATTAAATTGTCACTGTGAATACTGAATTATGATGTAAAGAACGAGCAGATTTCTTCGAAGTATTAATACGATTTTAATTCGTATAAGTACCAGCAAGAAAAAGAAGTGTGATATTACGTGGATTCACGTTTGTCCAAATAATAATCCTTTTTGATCAAACGAGATAATCCTGCTTCCTTTCAACAGTTTCGTCGATCTTCCATAATCTTTATAGAAAATTATAAATATTAGAATTTTTTTATTTGAAAATGATACTCCTTAATAATTATTAACACACTAACTCCTTGCCGTACTATTTCCTTTGTGACTGAATGCGCAATAACTCTGAATTAATTGCTGAAATAACAATATATCTTTAATTTCAGATATAGTACTTGATTTATCGCAATATTGAATAGCATATAATTTAATTTAATTTATCGTGAGATAAAAAACTGAAAATTTTAATTTAATAATTTTTAGAACATATCAAAATTGACAATTCCATTCAGCACATCATGATTGTCACTCGTTACAGTACGGCAAGGGGTTAATCCGCCTTGTTACTCGAATTTATCACATTTCCAATGAATTGAAAGAAAGATTAGAATATTGTTAGCTTCACTTTAATAATATTTGGAATAAGTTTTTAATTAAAACTCGAAAAAAATTAAATTTTACAATGACGAATTGTCAGTTGAAATTTCACTCTCAATACATCATCCGTTTGAAATTAACAGCCGCCACTGTCCAAAATTGAAAGTGCTCTTGTCGACAGTGATTAATTAAAACTATCCATCACAAGCGGTAGAAGATGTAAAAAAGAACTAGAAGGTAAATGCGTTAACCGAAAAAAAACAGAAGTCGTCGTTGCATGCATCGAGTGGAAAGGAGGGACCGCAAACTATTGTTAATGAGAGCGCGTGGCGTAACTCGCACCGGATGGAACCGCGAGGGCTGCTACCACCACCTTCGATAATTAATACCAAGCACCAGACAGTAATCGATTTTTTTTTTACGCCTCTCGTTTCGGACACGCGAATTTCATAGCCAGGAATTACGAGCAATAAAACGCACCTGTTTATTCATGACAGCAGCGATTTATTTGCGATAGGCGCCACGCTTTGTGATTATCAAGAACAACGAAATGCTACACAAAACAGCGTGTTAAAACCGAGTAAGATTGTTTAAGGTAATGGTAAATTTATCAGAAATTAGCCACTATGCTGGCTTTGACATGTAAGGGTATTTTATGACAATTAATACCTTGAAGTTGTAAATTGACCATTTTTATAGGGGATAATAGTAAAACATGTTAGTGTGCTCTTATATTGTGTGATTCCTGGTCTAATGTGTACTTATATCAATTTATTAGTACAGAAGTTAGAAAACATCAGGTTCCATGGTCCGATGAACCATTTGATCAACATCTCGAACAAATAATTTGTTATAATGTTATCTAAGAATAAATCGCGAATGGAATTTGAAGGTAAAATTTTTTTCAGTGATCGCAGAGTTTTTGGTAAAAAGTGACAAAAACGTTAGCCGACGAGACGTAGAAAAACGTATCGAACAACCTCGTCGATCTTGCAAGCTGCATAAAATCTCCACTGTAAGTTATATAACACTCAGTTTGCTCGTATCCGCGACAAAATAATAACAACGTTTCGTAATCCGACTGCCATGCCGGCACGTGATGCAGCGGCTCGTTTAGCAAAAGAGAGATATTAGAGAGATGTTAGTTATTAAGAACCCCTCGCGTAACGTCGTCCATGTGACTCATTATCACCGTCACAAATCTTCCCATCCAGTGTCTGGCTGTTAATGAAAAATACCACGCGCCGCCTTCTCATGTTCGACTATTTTCAAAGCACACAGTTAATTGTGTACCACACGTCGCATTATCACCGATGCATGCACCGTCTCTCTTTTTCTTCGATCTTCATGCTTCCTCTTCTGTCTGCTGTATTACTTATTCCATTTTCTTTTTTCAATCTCCTTTTTTTCGTCTTCCGTCTTGTGCCTTCCATCTCATGTTTTCCATCTTCTTTCTTCAATTTTCGTTCCTCCGTCTTATTTCTTCCATCTGGTTTCCTTCGATTTATTTCTTCAATCTTGGTACTTCAATCTTTTTTCTTCCGATTCTGTTTTCCGTCTTATTTCTTCTATTTTCTTTCTTCAATATTGTTTCTTCTGATTCTGTCTTCCGTCTTATTTCTTCCATCTTCTTTCTTCAATTTTCTTTTTTCCGCCCACTGGCTTCAATTTTCTTTCTTCTGCCTTCTGTCTTATTTCTTCCATCTTCTTCCTTCAATTTTCTTTCCTCCGCCTTCTGTCTTCAATCGTCTTTCTTCTGTCTTATGCCTTCTGTCTTATTTCTTCCACCTTCTTTCTTCAATATTCTTACTTCCGATTCCGTCTTATTTCTTCCATCTTCTTTCTTCAATTTTCTTTCTTCCGCCTTCTGTCTTTAATATTTTTTCTTCTGTCTTATTTCTTCCATCTTCTTTCTTCAATTTTCTTTCCTCCGCCTTCTGTCTTCAATTGTCTTTCTTCTGTCTTATTTCTTCCACCTTCTTTCTTCAATACTCTTACTTCCGATTCCGTTTTCCGTCTTATTTCTTCCATCTTCGTTCTTCCGCCTTCTGTCTTTAATATTTTTTCTTCTGTTTTCTGTCTTATTTCTTCCATCTTCTTTCTTCTTTCTTTCATGTTCTTGATTCCATCTTCTTTCTTCTAGTTTCTTCTTTCTATCTTTTCTTGTTGCCACGCTCGCACGGGTGGCACTCTAAATAAAGATCGTCCGTAGAATTAGGAAGGAAACTAATCGTCGTCGGTGAGAGCATGTTCCTCTGTGCCGATTCGTGTTACAGTTTGACTGATGATTCGGGAAAAACGGCGGAAATTCCTCGTTTTAAATGGCTAAACGCAGCGGGCTTCCAGGAGAACGTCATTTTTCACTGTTCAACGCCGAGGAAATTCCCGGACCGTTTGTAGTATTTACGAAGTTCCACGTGCCTAGAGGCTCGAATGCGAATGCAAATAGGCGAATGTAAGCAGTGAGAGGAAAATGCCAATGAATTTTTGTCCGCTTAAATTTTAATTCATTGAAGGAATTCGTTTCTTATCTATCAAATCCGAATAACAAGAAACTCGTTAAATAACCCAGCAGTATTTCCATCATTAATAAAACTCCATCATTAAGTTATTATCAAATTCCTTCGACACCACTTGCCAAGTAAATGTTCTCCAAAAGAAGCACCAAACGAAAATCCCGCATGGCAAAAGTGTGAAATCCAACAATCAGTGTTCATCCAAGCAAATACAAAAGTCACGAAAACGCGGGTGTGAGTTTTTCGTGTCTGCATGGTCGATGCACACCGACGCGGCATGCGTGTGCATCATACTGTGACTTTTTGAATGTGTGAATCGGAGTGTGTCGCGGAGGATGCTCGAGGGGTCTACCGAGCGAGGTAATGACTGGAGCTTCCTGCTGTTCACAAACTGCACGGGAAGGGATACGTCCCCCGTCCAGGATATCCGACATTTAATCTGATTTCTGGATTATGCTGCCATGGACAGGGCCTAAAGAGAAACACTCTTGCTTTCGTGCATCCCCTTTTTTCTTCTTAGTATTTTTTGGATTTGATTCCTACGGTTGTTTATCCTAGAATCTGCAGTTTCATGTAGATAGTGAACCAGAACTTTGGACTTTCTGAAGTATGAGACTTCGGAGGAAGCTATGGTGGATAAAGAGATGTAGGTTCGAATCTCTGGGCCCAAATAAAAATTCCCATGATCTTTGGAAGATTATTGATGTGTAGTAACTTCCTGAGCAGTTGTTCGAGTGATTATTTCGATTAAACTTATTTTACCTGCAGTTCTATTAACACTTTGACTTCCATGGAGGTCACCGGTGACCGGCGCTATTGAATTCATTAAATTTCCGTGCAACATGGAAATTGTAATATTTATGAATTCTCGGATATATTGAATATTTAAATATCGACATAAAAAAGATAAAGGTCTGCCGAATATCTATCTATCTGTATCTTTAAAGTTTCTGCTTTGCAAAAATACGAATTTAATAGAAAAAGTTCCACTTCAGTAGAAATGATGAATCTAGCGAAATACCGGTGGCGTTCAAAGTGTTAACTCGGATCCTGGAATATATCAACCCCAAAGGATAATGTTCGTAGGGGAACATTTATTAAAAATAAAGAGGAATATGTATATCTAGATCATGTGATTGTATCACTAGATTTACAGAGGCAATTTGGCCCATCCAAAATTTAATTACTATATATATTGTGACGCATCAACCTTTTAAACATAATGAAATAGTACACACTTTTTTATAAAAAAGTGAGGATGTTTATTTAGAAAAGATGTGCGTTCACCAGGATCATCGATCGTAGGATCGCAACTATTTTTTAATAACAAACAATTGCCAAGTCTTGTTACCCAGTAACATTTAATCAACTAGTTGCTCTAACAATGTAATATATTGATTGGTTATTTCTTTAATAATAAATGTTTCATTTAAATTGATTTAGAACTACTTTCTTTGCAAAAAACGTCAATTTCTTGTGTGGGTCGAATTGGCTCACTTCAGAAAAATAGGTGTATAATCAAAATCAGTAAATCTAGTAATAAAGCCACCTAGAACATAAGCAAACTGACGTCATAGCACTTGATACCGAAGAATTAAACAGAAAAAAAAAGAAAAAAAATAGAATAATAAAAACAGGACTCTATTCATCTCTATTTTTTATCAGAACTATAATGACAACTTATCGTTCATACGGCGATATAGAGTAAAAATATTTTCCCGGAATGTTCCGCTTCGTGATGCAAACGAGTTGAGAAAACGAATCAAGATCATTATTATCCCTGAGGATGATGATGATTTGAACTCGACCCTGCTAAATGGAAGTCTGAGCCTTTAACTCCATGTCCACCACAGCTGTAATAATCCTTGTCTCGTTTTCTTTAGCAATGGTCTTGAGAATAATATGTTTCCTCCTTAAACCTTGAAACCGTGAATGTTCGTTTAGCCAGAGGTCTACTTTTTGCATTTTGAAATCGAGCGTTGTTATTTGTGGGGTTTGCTGAAAATTAATTTTCGCGGTATGCATCGAGTATCGCACGCGAGAAAGCAGTGCACCAAAGTGCCTCGGAGCAATGGGTTTTTTAATGGATTCAGGTTTATCGACGAAGATAAGCGTGAAATTGTAATCACTTAAGGATAATTACACCCTGCGAGTAATTGAATAATTTGCATAATTGCGAACGAGTCGTCCGGTTATTTTCCAATGGCACGGAGGTATTGAAAAAGTTTCGTGATGAGAAACTGTGTCAGGACTCGGTGTTCGCGCAGAGTAACTGAGATTGTTGGAAACTTCTGATGAGTACTTATAACATAAATTATTCGTAGGTAATAAACTGAAATAACTAGTTGCTTCGCAACTTATTAATTGTATTGCAGATTTGCCAAACATTTCAAACACTTTTAGAGATATTTAATATTTAAAATTTCATTACAAAGTACGGTTCTACCAAAAATAATATATTTCTATAACATGACTCAAAATTTGCCATTTTTCCCTATGAAATGCTATTATTAAACACTCGGACGAATTAAAAAAAAATGAAAATTATTCTGTTTAGTGTTTTACAGATGAATGGAATAGGAAATTTTGAAGTTTTCGAGAAGCTAGAAATTAAACATACTATTGGAACACAAAATGATCAAATTATTTCCATTATATTAACCCCTTGCCATACGATTTCTACTGTGACTGTTCCTGCAATGAATCAGAATTAAATTGGTAAAATAAAAATTGATAAGTGATTCTTAATATACCGTATCATTTATTGTCACATTAATATTATAGAAATGATGTTATCGTGTTGCATCTCACTAATATCTGCAAATTCTTAAGTTCTGAAAAACGTGAAAATTTCCTATTGAAATTTATCACATCACGAGTGTCACTCGTTCATATTACGTAATACGATATAGTAAGGATGACTGATCAATTTGTAATTACGAATTGTCGCGCATACAATCAAGAATAAAATCGTGTGACAAGCGGTTAACCCTTTCTATGTGGGTTCACAGGCAACAATTCAATCTGAGTTATAAACGCAAAATATAAAAAAAGATAATTAAAAATTTAATGTACGAGTACTATTTTTAATACTGTTCATGTTATTATAGCTTAATTTTAAGAAATGATTCGTCTAAGGTTTTTGTAGTCACTGCTCAAATTATTTCACTTACAATCAATGTATTTTGTAATAAATTTTCAGTCCGACCAGCTTACGCTTCGTCATAAAAAGTCGACAGCCCACAGCAAGTTCTTAACTTCGCACAACTGAGCGCTGAAAGGGTTAAAGGAACTGTAAAGAAAACTACAAAAATAAAACACAACGAAGAACGTATTACCCTCGTTACACGGGGTCCCACTGTACTCATTGATTCAAAGTACTTTTTCGTGTTGTCCAGTACACCGAATACGTGAAATTCGAGAGAAATGCTTAAAAAAAGCGAGCACCTTAATTCCCCGGTTACTCACTTTCGGAGTCTTCCGGTTTCAGGGCAGCATTCCCTCCTTGTTGCATCCGTGGGAGATCGCACGATCTTTGTTGCGTTTCTTCGCGTACTTGCACGTACCGCGGTTAATTGGTACCCGCCGAGAAGAAACGCGGAGGCAAACGCTTTAATCGCCGTTATATCAGCGCAAAATAAGACTATCCGAGGGACGAAGAGAAACGGGAAGGTGCATCGACTTTTGTATCGCATAGCAGAGTATAATGTTGCAGTAAAACGACACGGTCCGCGTTCATTCACGCGACCGAGTGAGCGCCAACTTTCGCACCGTGATTCGCCCCGATTCTTCTGCGAAAGTGCAACCGTGAAAGTTGAAAATCGGGTGTCATCGATACGGTGTGAGTTGCAGCTTTGATTTTCCAATGAATGGGATGCCTTTTACACATTGGATATGATAGGTGTGGATTTAGAGGCTCGGATTCTTAATTAGTGTCGGTGACTTCAAATTTCTATCGACTTTGAGGAATTTTTGAAAAGTATTATTTAATGTATCGAAGTCTATATAATTGGAAACTCACACTAAATAGTTTTTATTATGGGGGGTAATTATACCACTTGTGAAACTAAGAACGTGAAGAATCGGACTTTTAATCTGTTGATCAAAGATAAAATTTCTATAAATTGCGAGAAATTTTTGTGAAATTACTATTTACTATATTGTACTCTACGTAGTTTCTAATCTATCCAAAATAGTTGCTCCTATTTGAAAGGATTATACCATTTCATAGACTATAAGAGTAAGAGGGTAAAAACTCCGACTCGCAATCAGTTCACCCTGGTTCAAATTTCTATAAAGATCAAGAATTTCTTTTCTAATTACTATTTAATATATAGCCAATATAATTTGTAATATACCCAAAATAGTTTCGCCTATTTGAAAGAACTATACCATTTCACAGACTATAAGAGTAAGAGGGTGAAAAACTCCGACTCGCTATCAGTTCACCCTGGTTCAAATTTCTATAAAGATCAAGAATTTCTTTTCTAATTACTATTTAATATATTATAGCCAATATAATTTGTAATATACCCAAAATAGTTTCGCCTATTTGAAAGAACTATACCATTTCACAGACTATAAGAGTAACAGGGTGAAAAACTCCGACTCGCTATCAGTTCACTCTGGTTCAAATTTCTATAAACAGCAAGAAATTTTTTATAAATTACTATTTAATACATTATAGCCTTCATTGTTTGTAATCTACCCAAAATAGTTGCTCCTAGTCGAAAGGACTGTATCATTTCACAGACTATAAGAGTAAGAGGGTGAAAAACTCCGACTCGCTATCAGTTCACCCTGGTTCAAATTTCTATAAACAGCAAGAAATTTTTTATAAATTACTATTTAATACATTATAGCCTTCATTGTTTGTAATCTACCCAAAATAGTTGCTCCTAGTCGAAAGGACTGTACCATTTCATAGGCTATGGGGGTAAGAGGGTAAAGACTCCAACTCGCAATCAGTGGATTCAAGTTTAAATCCCCTACTGGTAACTTTGAACAATTTTTCCTAATTTGTTATAACATAGCCTTATAGTTCAAAATTCACCTAACACTCTAAGCCCTAGGTTCAACTGACCACAACAATCAAAGTTAAAAAAAAAGATCTATCGACGTGTCCCTTGAATTTCAGGAATATTTCCAAAAGAATAATTGCACTTATTGAGTTCTAAGTTTGGAACCACGTAACTCTAGAATGAAGAAACACCCTGACAAATGAAAATTTCAGTGTGAACATGACTTAAACCGGCACGGGTCGTCGCGCACGGCCACATGGACAATAGTGGGGATTGGCGTGCGTCGACTTCTCCCATGAGGACGCAATTCTCCTTATGCACTCTCACCATTACCGAGCTAGTACGTGCACATTCCGGGAACTTCGTTAACAGTGTCCTTAAATCAAAATAGAGGCTGTACGTGAAGTTTCTAATTAACCTGCGGATGAAGAAGAAGAAGAACAAGGAGAAGAAGAAAGACTACGCAAGGTAGGAATGAAATTTATGAGCGCTTCTCTTCGTTCACCTCCATGACGTGAAGGTTCCACGGATAAACCCTTCCTGTCGTTAACAACACTGAGAAGAGAAGAAATTTTGCCACCACCTTGAAAGACACACCGATGCCCCGAAGAATCGCAGGAAATTCTTCGTGTCGTTATTATGGATGCTGCATCGTGAATGCGCACGGGTAGATCTACTCTATGCGGATTGCAAAACAGCACGATAATCAACGATCGTAGCTATTCTATGGATTATGGATATACAGCCAGCTGCCTCGGCTTGATTGCACATGTTGCGTATAAATCCCACCGTCTGGTTTCTTTTTTGCCGCCACGTTCAGGAATGCTAGGTGTTCCGGAAGGGTACACCTTCTTTCCTATTGCCGATTCTATTGAGGATTGATTAGCAATCTTTTGATGAAACATCATTTTTCTCTTGATATTTTTAGACGATATGAATGTAATTATTTTATTGGAAGTTAACACTAGGTTTATGGAACCGTCAAATTGACGAATTCCTACTTTTTTGCAAACGCCTTCCAAATTTATAGAAACGTGATGCGGTAGATATTTCACATTTTGTCTTATAATATACAAGTTACTTATGTGATCATTTTCATTGCTAGTTGATTCCTCTATTTTTAAAGTAGTTATTTAATATATTAGGATGTGACAGATTGTACGTCCGTAAATATAGTGTTAATGAAATTTAGGGTGATGTTTATGATAAAGAATATTAAATTTCATTTTAAATCTGATGTAAGTATAGATTTTTCATGGCGACATGAGGAACACAATGATTTATTAGAATTCGTTTAAATAAAGTAATAATGCTGATTATTAAACAATTGTGGCATTGATATTGAAATACGGAGATCAATCAAACTGATATTATTCGATAGTTAGCATGTCTAGGTATTATATAAGTCTGGTGTAATTGTTTTTCTGCAGACGCAAATACGGAAAAAAGTGTGGAAGATAATCAATTCTGAAAAAAGATAAGTGCTTCCGTCTAGCACTTACAATCATTGTCGATTACTTGCATTAAAAATACTGAGGCGCAAAAATCTGAGAGAAATATCATGGATTCGAGTTCAATCGTTTGAAGGTATTCCTTCCTTTCGGTCAACGTCTCACGAGCTCGGTTTCGCGATGCAAGTGTACGGTGGATGCCCGTGACACGTTCACATGACCCTTTTCCGCGGCGTCACAGTTCTCATGAAACAATATACGACTATGTGAATGGGAGACGTGTCGTTACAATACTTCCGGCGGATAGTTTCCCGGCAGGAATAACATCAAAATGTAAATAACCATAAGCGAAACCCTAACAGCGCCGCATACGTTCATACATAGAAGAAATTATAAACTAACAAAAAATTAAAAATGAAATATTTTCACTACCTTTGGCAAATCTTGCGGAGCAACTTGTTCAGCGTAATTAGCTCAAAATTTAAAAGTTAATACTGAGACTTAGAGAAGATTGAATAATGAGGGACTGAGTAAGGGATGTTAAGGTGATATTCATCACCTTATATAAATTAATCCTTTTAATGCCGACCGAAAAAATTGATTGAATTAATAACAAATGTAGTTACGAATAAAAAGAATTGTCATTTTGCAATAGTATCATATAGAATAAGCAATATGGAACATAAATTGTGTATTTACAATTATATGTCATCAAATTACTGATATTGTTTTGGAAACTGAATATTAACCCTTTGATATCCAGTGTTATCAATTTTGCTAACGACGATATATCGTCGTCCGGCTCTAAAAGGGTTAAACAAGATAAATATTAAGACTTGCGCGTCAATGAAAGAATGAGAGTTAATGAGTGGATGAGTGTTGACGGAATGGGACGCACGATTTTTAAGAGCCTTTGGAAAAGAAGTGGGAGTAGAATGATGATATTTGAGAATCAAAAGGTCACATTGGAAAGTGAGGAGTCTTGGATTTGCAACGGTGTGTAATGTGCCGATCCTCCATCTATTTCTAATATATGGGATAACTGTAGTGAGTATCTTGTAAACATAAATATTTTGTACCACAGCGACAGTATCACTCACCACCATCTTTACTCACCCCGAATCACCGTTCCAAGTCCAAAAATTCTTACTTTCCTATTTTGATCTTTCAACTCCCAAACCCCGTCATCCTACTCTCTCTAATTTCCGAAAGCTTTTAACCCCTTAGCCTACAACAACGTGTAACCCTCATGACGCTGTAAACGGAATAGAAAATTTGAATGTCCTTCAAAAGCTAGTAAATTGAAAATATCAGTCGGTCACGAAAAAGTCTTATTATTTTTATACTATTAATATTACGTTGACTTATACGAAGTATTAGAAATCAGTAAAAATTTGTGATTTTAGGAATACGTTCTGAGCTACTGCATGCGCAGGCAGAAAAGAAATCGTAGGGCAAGGGGTTAAAAACCCTGTATCCCTTTAAGCCAAAGTTAATTCATATTAAGTTTGCGAGTCATTATTAATCCCGATTCATTGCTCATTCTAAGTCATTGCTGATTCTAATTCGAACTCTGACAAGTTCAATACTCATTTCGACATAAAGTTCTTATTATTCTGTTACCCTCGCTATTACTCATCAACATCACTGCTTCACTGTTCAAATAAGGCGATGTTTAAATACATCACGTTCAAAGCGTAAAAAAATGTCCTTTCTTCCGGTAGATCTAGAATTATTATTCTAGAATTCGAATTAATATTCGCCATTAAAGATGATTTTAGGTCGACGAAAATATGGTGACTGAATTAGGGGTTGTCTACTTATAAAATATTTGTAATGATATTACCGATTTTAAACGAAGGGTTGGTACATTACATAGAGTTAAAGAATGCAAAAATTGATAACTAGAAGCTCGTTGAAATTCAACGGAAAAAGAACCGTCGGGAAAAAGGGGAGAAGCAACTCACACGTGGAAAGAGCCAGAAACAGAAACCCCGGTAGGAAATGCAACTCGCGGAAGCCGACGCGTGGGAGTAAGCGCGCGTATGAATCGTCGGCCGGATATTACGCAGTAATAAGAGTAAGAGTCACGCGAGCAGCCATGAGAAGAAAATTTACGAGAGCATTGCGAAAAGCCGTCGTCGAGGACGAGCAACCGGCTGTGCGGATCTCACGATGGCGTCATAACAAAAATACAGTCGGCTGTTTTGAAGCCGATGAAATTTGTGGTAATCAGTTGATTCCAAGAATTTTATTTACGAAAGTACACTGGCAATGAAGCAGGAAACCATAACCTATCGCAAGGAACTCGGTATTTCGTCTGCACGATGCTAGACTCGTGACTTAACGATTTGCATATGGAACAATAGGTTTCGTATTCCAAGGACGTTCAATTATATTGCATTTATAAAACGAGGAAAAGTGGTGGTGATAACGAGTTGTAACTATGTAACAGCGCAGCGACAAAAAAAACAAATAAGAACTAAGTAAATAGGTTTTAAGTTAGTGTAATGTACCGACCCTACGACTAGGATTAGTAATGTCCTTAACACTAGATTTACGGATATTGATATACCTATTTTTCTGAAGTGAGCCAATTTCACTCATACAAGAAAATTGAAGTTTTTTGCAAAGAAAATAGTTCCAAATCGATTTAAATGAAAGATTTATTATTAAAAAAATTAACCAATCTATATATTACACAAATAGTAATATAATTTTGTATGAGCCAAATTGACTCCGTAAATCTAGTGTTAAAACTATTTTATATATCGAATACGTGACTCGATCAATAGTCAATACTCCCTGATTTACTGCCAACTATCATCCCAAACCCCAAACTCCTATCTTCCGTCACCGACTCCCTCAACCCCTTGAATTACTGTTTTAATTGTTAGTTTAAAAATTCTTAGTTTCCTATTATGACCTTCCGACCCCCAAACACTCATTACTTTTACGAAGATTCTTAAAAATCCTGCAGGCCTTTCGGCTAACGTTCGTTTCTACTTCTCTCATTCTAATAAACTCAATTCTTGTCACTCTTTCATTATTCGCGAATATTCACTCAAATCTGAATCCAATCGCCATTGTCACGATTCTACTGTTACGTTGAATAAGTCGCTACAAAAATAAGTCTTCTCTTCTGTGATTCAGGTCGATTCAAGTCTTTGGTTAGTTTTCCAAGCAAGTATCTTATTATTAGTTCTTCTTTTGTGTCTAGACCTTACTCATTTACGTCTACGACGTAGGAAGAAAGAGTCCGCAGGTGACTTGGGACGTAACGAGGCACCTGACATCCGACAAAGAAGAGCCAGACAACGATAACGGTGCTTCAGAAACGATAACCAGTTCAAACCGTCTTTCGCTTGGACAACGTTGCAAATCAAGATCCTCGACTTCTTTTATCGCAACTACTTCTTCTCTATCATACCCCACGTATAAAATTCGCAAATAATTCCTCCCAAATCTCCAATAAACATTGTCCAGTTCCAATAAAATACACCAAGTTCCCAAAACACACGATGAATGAAACAAAACCTCTTTTCGAGCTTCAATTACATCAATAAAATTGCACATGTCCTGTTGATCTACTAATACATGCTGAATCAATCTGTCCAGTTGATCCACAACGAAGTGTGTCATAATGACAAAATCATTTGCCCGATTCCCCGTACAGAGATCTCTCTTCAAGTAGAGTTGGCGCCAGACGGATCTACAAAGATATAGCACAAGAACGTCAAACTCAAAATCCTATCTGACTTTTACCACATTTATTCAGCATGTTAGCTTTTAAATTTAACATGTTCGATGTAGAATACCCCCTAGAAGCTGTGTCAGCCATTTTTCAACTACTCTGTACCCAACATCGAGAAATCTCATCAGAGGTCTTACCACACGTTTCCTCTGCTCGTCCCGTAATTATCAGCGTTATCGTTCCGCGGTAAATCACGGCAAATACACGCGAGAACGAGCATAATGTAAGTAACGTACATACACTCGAATTAATGAAGTTTCCTCGTAAACAATCTTAACGAGGCGTTCAAAGTCCGTGGAGGGTGTCACGTGCCGGTTCGCGGCTAATCGGCCGATATCGACATAGAGAGAGACCGAGGAACGCAGACGCCGACGTTGAGGCTTCGCTGTTATAATCGTTTATCGTTTTAATTGCTATTCTCCCCTGTGAAGTCTGTCGCAAGAGGTCAACCAGGCCGTGGAACTTGAACGCGGATCACGAGACAGTCGGCAGATTCTGCGTACGAGGCGAGATTAGACGGAGTTTTCCCTTCCCGTTGTTCTTATCGTAAAAGGCGCCAAGAGAGAAAGACCGGCTTTACCGATCACCTATGTACTAGAACTTTCCGAGGACGATTTCTTTTGCGATGTATTCCTGTGTAACGATCACGTTTGCGGACACGTGCTGCCATTTTGAAGCTGTATGTGCGAGCTGTCGGCGCGTTAAGAGGATTAGTCAACGGGTTAAAGTTTAAAAGAGCGACTTTGAGCGCGACGTGACCTGTGATTCGCAATCGATAAGGATTGGGTTAGGTCTGGGTTATACGGTCGTTGGAATACACGACTTAATTTTTAGGACGGATTGGATTCGTGCTACTTAAATGGACGCTGAGTGATTGAGAAAAAAGATGTGGAATTGAAGTATTATTGGCCTAGAGGAAGATGTCACTTTGTAGGTGGTTTGCTTCGATTCGCCCGACGTTTGGACGTCATTTTCGATTCTAATGCGTGATTGGTCAAAAAACAGTTTAATGATGAAATAAGAGTTTGATCTTCGGTTGTCATTCGATGAGCTCATATTTCTGGAATCGATATGATGAAATTAGGCGCGAGGATAGTTTCCTCTTACAAGGGGAACGCAAGGCCTTCGGGTCACCGATTTTATTGAAATTTTATATACTTGTAGAGTAAGTCGTTCTGATTAAGAATATACCCTATTATAGGGGCAGACGGTCAATTTTTTTTAAGATACAAATAATTAAAGTTTCATTTTTAGTATAAAAATATAATAGTTAATTAAAGTTTCAGATATAAACTAGATATTTAAAAAGGGTAAAGTTCAGAAGATTTTAGAAGATATAAACTAGATATTTAAAAAATGTTAAGAAAATATTCAGGAGATATAAAAAAAATGTTGAGAAAACATTCAGGAGATAGGGGACCTGAAATAAAGGTCTAAAGTATATTGAGAATACCTTCAGGGGATATAAAATAAAGGTTTAAAAAATGTTGAGAAAATATTCAGAAGATATAAAATAGATATTTAAAAAATGTTAAGAAAATATCCAGGAGATACAAATTCAGGAGATATTGTGCCACGGTGGATATCGGTACTGCATTCAACAGCTTTTGATAAGAATGCCAATGAAACTTTAATTACAAATATCTTAAAAATTATTGACCGTCTGCCCCTATAATAGGGTATATTCTTAACCAGAACGACTTACTCTATGAGGATGTAAAATTTCAATAAAATCAGCGACCCGAAGGCCTTTCGTTCTCATTGTTAGCCCACACTAAAAGCCAAGTGACTTCTTTTCCTTGGCGCACAGTAGTATAGGAAATTGTAATGATAATAGTCAAATTTTTATGAATAATTACACTGAAGATGATCTGTAAAATAGTTATTTACCTAAATAAATGACACAACATGTAATAAATGAGTTGTAGTTATTTCTATCCCCCGTAAAACCCTAAAGTCCAACTTTTCAGCTACAAACTGTACGCTTCAGAGAATATCGGGTGGTCTTTGTCAAAGAGCACATTTAAGCTGTGTAAATTCCAACTTCGACGACCATCTTCGGTCTATTTTATCTTTCGTCGAAGTATTTCAGATGAAGTGGAGATCATCGTGTCATCGGCTGCTCATCGTCCGCGACAAAATAAATTTTCAAGCATACCGTCTCGATGTAGACAGTGGCTCGTTAAGCCATTAAGTGACATCAGGCCTACGGGTTATCGTTGCGCTAATAAACCAGCCATTACGGACACGGTATGTCGATAAGGAAGCTCGTTTTATTTCTCTTGGCCTCGATCTTCGTCGTAAACGTGCGTAACACGCGAGACTATCGAGAAATCGAGATAAGGCACGCAGATATATCGCGGCGAGCCACAACGAAACTCGTCAAAGATTGTGTTAATGCGCGACAACTCGAGCGACGCGCTGATGCGACAGCGCGATAATCTTTCGCGGGTGTAAAGCGAGTGTTCCTTAAGCAATTCAAGAGTTTCGCCACTGAATCTCCTTTCTGCATCGATGCTACGATAGCTTTCGTTTTTTTTTTATCAAACTTTTAATTCTGGAGCAGAATTTCAAAAATACCTTGAACCTTTTTAATTCTGGGCAAGATGGTGTCGTTGGTGATTATACAATAGGCTTGCTACTAAAGAGATACTTTTGGCTTTGACCCTCTTATTGATATTTCATTAACTCTTTTATTTATTGATGTAATTGAATTAATAACAAATGTAGTTGCGAATAAAAAGAGTTGTCATTTGCCCATAATTTCATATAGATCACGCAATATGGAGTATAAACTGTGTGTTTACAATTATTGCTTGCAAAAAGGATTAATACTAGATCTACCGAGGTGGTCAAAATGACATACTTCGAATTTTTTAAAAATGTTTCTAAAATTGTTTACGCCATATTATGGTCAATTTTCTACATCTATTTTGTAAAATGAAGGATATTAAATTGATCAAGTTTCTTGCCCCAATTATTTCTTTTTCTTTTGAAGTATTTTTCTAGTATCTTTAAATATATTACATTAATCGTCGGTAGTTTTAGTGTAAAATACTATAATCCATGATATCTACTGTTCCAAATGAACCGTGAACCACCGAAGCTGTAATATATCACTGGTTAAGTAAAAGAAGTCATTCGATAAGTAGTTTGCTCCAATTCGAGCAACGGAGAGAGACATCTGTCGTTCTGACTTTCGATTCTAATATGTAATTGGTCGAAAAAACTGCATATTATTATATTCGGTAATAAGCAGTGCGAAAAAGAAAGTCTTGCCTTACCCCGTACCACTTACCGACTGACTTCTTTTACTTGGCGAATGATACATACAATTTAGAATTAATTTCCCACAAGTGACAGAAGGATCATATCATCAACAATTCGAATTAAGATCCCTTTTTCTTAACACTAGATTTATGAAGCCTATTTGGCTCATTCAAAATTTGATTACTATAAAAATAATTTATTGGTTGCTTAATTTTTTAATAATTAATGTTTCATTAAAATTGACTTGGAATTATTCTCTTTGTAAAAAACTTCAATTTCTTGTATGAGTCAAATTGGCTCTCTTAAAAAAATAAGTATATAATCAACATCCGTAAATCTAGTATTAACCCATTTGCATCACGTGACAAATTCAAAAATATATCTTTACTATCAAATTTCTTTATATTAAATCTAAGTCTAACAGTATTTCAAAAAGTGATATTGTACTTTAATCTACGAATGTTGTATAAATAATTTAGACTATTCGTATGTGTTGCTATTCACTCACAATGTGAATGCATAAATGCGTTTCGATGATAGTGACCAGAAAAATTACACGCACATATTCACTTTTAACACTAGAACTACCAAACCAGTCAAAATGACTGGTACACAATTTCTTCAAAAAATTCTCCAAGTTTACACAAAAGACATAGAATGAATATTCTACGTCTATGCCAATAAACATAAATCACCCAATCGATCAAATTTCCCGCCGCTTGATTCCCCCTTTTTCAAAGTACTTATTTCATTTATTAAAATATGATAGATTTGAGGCCAGTAGTTCTAGTGTTAATGCAGGATGGTTAAAATCACTAAAAATTCTAAAATATTTGTATACACTTGTATAATGCAAATTGTTCCCTGAGTTATTCAGTAGTATTAACACGAAGAAGAAAAATATCCAACAAACATGAACCTAAAATCCTAAAACGAGGCGAGCCAATAATCGAGCAACCGCTCAGTATTCGAGCTCGCGGTTAAGAGGTGATAATTTCACCGCGCCTTTCGGTCCACTTCGAAGGAGATCTTTTCGTGTATTTCCATAGTACTGACGAGCGTATCTTCGAGAAGCGGCCTCTCGTTAATTTACATTGGGGCACTCGCTCGATTCTCCAAGCCCGAAAGCGGTCAGAGTAAATTTGCTTAGTCTGGTCACGCGCGCAGCACTTCTCGGAGCGTGCATTCTGTGCGCTCTGCGTGCGCTTGCACGCCGTTCTCTCGGTTTACCTGTGTCATTATTACGGAAGGGTAAAATAAGTTTGCACGGCAGTTAGTGCCGACGGTAGAAAAGAGAGCTAAACGAGCCTGCCGCGACGAGAACGAGGATTTCGTGTTCGCCTGTCTTCCTTAAGCTCCTACCAAGTAATTTACCGACACGGCTCGTATTGACACGTGCGTGGAAACCTGCGAAGAAAGTATTAGATCCTCCTTGAGGTACGTCTCTATAATTCCTTCGACGTTTCGAAGATCGAGAGGTACTTTCGTCTTTCCATCTGTCGTCGATGGTTGCTGTTTTTGCGGATTTATCGTCGTATCGACGAGTACCGCCGGCTTGCGATGGAAAGATTTAAAAGAGGCTTTCAGAGTGGCACGATATTTCTATTACGACGGTATATTATGGTAATTGAGTTTTAAATTGCTTTGGACATTCATGAAGGTAAATTGTAGATCAGCCTTGCGTTCAGATTGACGTGCAATTAGCATATATTAAAATGAAGTTAAAATTAGTAAATGCTAATGAATTAAAGGGTCTCAATCAACCATTTGCACGCAGTTATCAAGAAGAGAACTCCCTTATCAAGTAAATCCGGTATATTTTTATATTTTTTTTATATTGTAAAACATAATTCTAATATGTATAGGCCTCTTCTTTAATGGCAAAGGAAGATTTTCAATTTTTGCAGTAGCTAGTAGCTCATAGTAAAAGTTACTCGAAGTATAAAGGGTTAAGATGCCAAAATAAACCTAAACAGATAAGAGTACAAGGAATTTTTCTTTCTATCGTTATCTCAAATCATTTGTTACCCCCCTCAATGGCTTCCATCCCCTCAAAGATCCCTAAAAATCTACTTAACCCATTCACTGCCAACTACGAGATATCTCGTGTTTGCACTATAAGTTTGAATTAATAAGTTGGCAATAACAGCCGAACGTGTGTAGCATTTTTGGAACAAAAATTTTCTTAGTATCACTACAAGTGTTGAGATTATATTTTTTAATAATTAAATTACTGTTTTAAAAACTTACTGTCACCTTCTCAAATTTTATCACGTAAGCTAATATTTGCTTAGTTTCTCTGGCAGTGAATGGGTTAAACTCTTCCACCTCGTCTTCCTCTCAGATTTTCACCCAAATATCCCTTCAACCTTGACCCACCCTAATCCCATAGATTCTAATTCCACCGTACTTTGGTCCATCCCCTGAAAATTCACATTTCTTTTTTTCTCTCGTCCACGCTTCCATCAAGTTCCCCTCTTTCATTATTATTCCCCATCATCGTGGCAGACGGGCTTACCTTATCGAGTTATCTCGTGGAACGTCGTGCCGCCGATACCAAGCGGAATAATCGAGATCGCACTTTTGAAAGGTATTAAAGCGCACAATACAAAATAAACGTAACCCGTGCGTCATATTTTATTTATGGCTACACACGGTGCGTGCCCGTTGAGCGTGCGTGCGTGCATGCGTATGCTATCACGTTTTCGCGAACGTGATACGCTAAAACACGACTTGTCGTCCGAGCAGAATGTTCGATCGCATTCGTGGCGATAGGGGGTTCTCTGACACGGTGTCACGCTCCTTCCTACACGGCTCTCCGTGTTAAACGACTATTTGCCGGTGTTATTTTGCCGCCACGGGAGACACCGATGCTAATTGGATAATTGTACGGAACATCTATTTAATCTACGCTTCAGGGGGGATACGTTTGCGTGGAATAAGTGGCTTTATTTTAGAGGTATAAAAGAAATTTTATATCAATTGCTTAATGATGCTTGGCGATGCTCGGGGAATGTAAATGCTGTGAGACGTTCGGTTAGCATCACTTAAATTTTAAGTAGATAATTATACGGGAATATCGTTAAATATTAATAGTAGTATTAAGTGAAACATGAGTAGAGGGACTTATTAGTCGAGATGTTGAAAGGTATCGAGTATTGCGTGAGAGGGTTAGATAAATCTGGTATGGGGGAAAGAATTTTGTTTTATGGTAATGCGGTCATGTAATTGTTGAAGAGAGAACATTCTTTGTGGTATTTAAATTTACTTTGAGTATAAAATGAAGATAGGAACAGTGTGAGTTGTTGAACGTGTTGATTTTGAAAGAATTTAATAGAAATTAAGTATGGGATGGATAGAATTGTGGACTGTAGAAAAAGAGTAGCAATTAAAGAACAAGGGAAGGGAATTCTAGAACTAAAAATCAATTTATAGTAGGAGAAAAATAAAGAAATTAGATAATAATATTTATAATAAGTGATTCTTTCGTGCTAAGAACAGCTCAGGAATTGATTACGATTAACACTAGATTTATAGATGTGAAATTTATTGCACTGCAATATATTAAATAACAACTTTGGAAAAAAAGAGAAATCAAGCGGTAAAGATGATTATTCGTTGAATAATTATTGTATTATGAAAAGTACGTAAAATATCTACTGCACAAATTCTATGTAAATTTGAGAAATGTTTATAAAAGAAGTAGAAACCAGTCAATTTGACGGCTTCCGTAAATCTAGTGTTAAAGGGGACGAAGACTCTTATTCATGACGAAAGTTGAAAAACTTGTATCATCAAATCGAGAGAGTGCAGTTAATAATTACCAATAATTTTTCACCTTTTTTCTTGATTTACAAAATGCTACATTGTCATTGTTTAATATCCTTTTACCCCTTATTTGCACATCTTCGTATCTGAAGACCCTGACGTCTCACTAAGAAACCTTTCGCATTCGTAACCGACACGTTTAACGATGTCTCCTTTTGAATTTTACGATACGTTTAGGCTCGTAAGGCAACCTTGAATTTCAGAGGCGTGTACGTGCAATAAACAGTAAAATTTAATTGCCAAATAATAATTAGACGAAGCGAAACTCGTGGCTGGGCGTTATTTACGATACTCTATTCTGCCTCCTACCGACGATAATAATTTCCATAAAAATTGCAAAAATGTCAGGATGATTTCGACTTTCTTTCATTCACTAACGACAACAGACTCCCTTTCGTGGCTACTTAATTTACGTCGTGCTTTATGGAAGTCTCTCGCTCACGGACAGTAATTTACCCTCCTCCCGGATGAACATTCTCCTTCTCTGATGTCTCGCCTTTCGTAAAATTCCATCTTCCTCGGTAACTCGTTTCGCCGCATAGGAAATCGCATTTTCGTGACAAGACTGGGAGCTCTGGCGATCCTGCATGATAATTGTCATTAACCCCTGACCCGAAGTTTTTGTTGGGTGGATTGCATGTCCGCAGGGCAATTCTTGATGGCAGAAAGTTTTTAACGACTATCAAATGATGTTTCTTCTAAAAACATTCCCCTAACCCTTTGTGGACGGAGACATTTTTGAATATTGTATGATCATCATATACTTAGCGATACATTTTCAATTTTCTATCAGAAAGTTAGACCATGAACGTATATAAATTGTAAATTGCTATTTGTGTAATCATGGTTCCACGATTGTTTTTGAATTCTTTAACCCTCTGACTACGGCAAGAATTGAATCACGATGTACGTACGTCGAGAATGGAGCACTTTTGGGTAGCGATTTTTGTAAAAACATATTTCAATGATAAAAAAATTGAATTTCACTACATTAACCCTTTCGGTACGGTTGGTACACATAGGTACCACATAAGTTTAAAAATATCTGAACAGTTATCTTTATGTATAAAAGCAATGCGATATACCTTTATGCAAAAATTGTTTTAGGCTTTATCATACTGTATCATAAATTGTATATATCTTTTGAAGTGTACAATAAAACAAATTCATAATTTGCTGAATTGTATGGTTTTATAGGACTGTTGGTACAAATATGTACCAACAAAAAGTACGGATGGTACAATGGTATACCAGTCTCCCCAGCTGTCCCCCTATTTTTTAAAATTATTTTATTTATGATTTTTATCTTAACATATACCACACATTAAAATTATTATACAAACTGTTTTTTTAAACAATTATTTGAATACCGTTCCGAAAGGGTTAAAACAATACTATTTATTTCTCTGAACCGAGTTACCATAGATATTAAAAATTTAAAAGTGTTCTCCGTGTGAAAAAGTTAAATTACCTTGAGCGCCTATAGACGCTATCAGTAGACAAGGGGTTTAACTCTAATAGTTTATACATACAGTGATAAATCATAATTAAATTTTTTCTCAAATTACACATATGCGTCGACAATCTCCAAAGCGTTAAACTATAGTTTTAAATATTATACGAATAAAATGCAATAAAAAAATCCTCGTATTCCTTAGTTCAATAGAATTGCTAAAATTAATTAATCTACAAGTACAAACTTCAAGTATCAAAAATCATCTCAAACGTGATTTTATCATTTGCATTTCTGCAGATAAATTTTCTCATTGGTCAGAGGGAATTTAAGAAAAGTCAAGAATCATTTCATTCCCGTTGTTGAGCCGAAATAAAAACAAAAGTGAGAAACACAACGAGCACAGTTGGAGGAAACTTTTGTATAATTTATCCCTTCTCGTTATTCTCAACCGACAATATTGTCAAGGCCCCGGGATTACGTTTCTGTTTACAACCGCGCGTCTCTTCACGGTCCGTGTCTTTCGCAAAACTTTAATGACCACCACGTGGTGCTATCATCGAGGCACCCGGTACGTGAGAAACACGGGCGAGTATCATCACGCGGTGACTCGCTAAAATTATCCGTCGTTCTCTTTCGTGGCAATGCCGGAGGATGGGAATTAAGCTGCCACAAAAAGAGCCGGGGACCGTGGAGAGAAGGCAACCGACTCCCCGGTTTCACAAAGGACTCTTGGAAGGGTAGTCGAGTGGAACCCTCCCATTTCTTCCTACACAATGTTCGTTTCTTCAGACTTTTTCACCTCTTCCGAATTCCTTTTTTTCCTCTTCTGTACAGTACAATTCGATCGAGTTTTTTGCCCGATTTTACGGCTATTCGTCGATAACAGTTTCGCGACTCGAGGGAATACTGGTGGAGGTAAAAAGTTTTCGAGTGTATACATTTCTAAATGTAGGATTTTGTAAGTCTTTGGAGAACAGTGGGTTGAAACGTGTTTTTATTACTGTGCTGTATTTAGTGTTATATTCTGAAACTGATCTTGAAAAATGAATAATCAAATTTGTAGTGGGAGGAATTAACACTAGATTTACCAAACCAGTCAAAATGACTGGTGCACAATTTTTTCCAAAAATTCTACGGGTTTATGAGGGAGCCGTAGAATAAATATTCTTCGTCCATCGTATAAAACATAAATTACCGAATCTATCATCTCTTCCGCATCTTCATTTTCCTTGCTTTGAGGTACATATTTAACATATTTAAATATAGTAGATTTCACGCTGGTAAATCTAGTGTTAAATCTGGAGACTTTGAAACACAGTGTGTTAATTTATACTGACATATCGGAAGGAAGGAAAAAAATAGAAAATAAGGAGAGACATAGTTGTTATTTTGAATTAGAAAATTAGCACAAGAACTTGGGTAATTAATTTAATTAAAAGCTTTGATGTAGTACCTAAATACTGTCAAAGAAAAGAGATTCAAGGAGAGGAGAATTGGCAAATTTTACTGCATTCTAACAGAATAGATGTTAAAAGATAAAAAGCTTGTGTCGTTGTAAATTGGAGCAATGTTATATCAAAATTGAAAAGCTGCTACTTTCACCCCTTACAAGATTTAATATGAAAGCTGACATTCATCAAAAAATTAGCACAAGAAGTTGGATAATTAATTTAATTAGAAACTATAATGTAGTATCTAAATGCTGACACAGAAAAGGAATTCAAGAAAAAAGAATTAGCAAATTTTATTATTTGCATTCAAAATAATAAATGTAGAAAGAGAAAAAGCTTGTACCGTTGTAAATAATAGCCCTTTCATATCAAATTTGAAAGTCTGCTACTTCCACCCCTTGGAAGATATAATAAAAAGCTTCCATTCACCATATTCCCTTAACACAGTCGACTTTGAATTTAAGTAAACGGCATCATTAAATTAACACTCGCGTGCAAAAATAAGAAATCTAAAATATCACGCGAGAAAGGTACAAAAATCCCCGACGAATCGACAAATGCCTCTACGACGGTTTCCTTCATTAACGTAACTCTCGGAAGTTTAAAATCAGCATTTAAAGTCGCGAATCGGTAATTGCTAATCAACACCGTAAATTGCCGATTATTTTGCCTGCCAATTCACGTACATAAAATAACTGGCACGTATCAATAACGATCGGCTTATTAAATTTCGGACTCGCAATTAATTAATCGGCAATTAGGCGATCGGCGCGTACACCCGTTTATTAATTATGCAGCGAGAAATCTCCGCGGCGGTGTTCCGTGGAACCTCGCTTCGAAAGTAAATTGAGGATCGTCAATTGGCGGGTAAGTCGTTAAAGAACCTCTCACGTTCAAGATATACGAACCTTTAGGCAACGTACACACGATCTCACTGAAGAAAGAAGCAGATAGAAAGATGAGAAAAAAAAAGCAGAAAAGGAAGTCGGCTGTAAATGAATCGTTTCTGCGATACCGATCGTCGAACGGCGTTACGAAATTTTATGGACATTTAAAGCCTTTGCCGTTTTACGCCCTTTACACGGAGCAAAAAAGAGGAAACGCTTTGATCGGAACGTGGCAAACGATTCGAAGGCAATCACGGAGACGAGATATTCAGGTTTTATTGACTACGTAAGCTGCGAATTTCTCGTTATGCGAACCATTTGAGGAAGGCAGTCTTTATTGGGAAATTCGATAAATTATTCTTCTTCGTTGATAAAACTGTCTTGCTGAATTATATAGAGGTGTAAGTTACTTCCTAATTGCTGTGATGAATCATGCAGAAGTGCAGATAGAGAAAGACACTTGAAAAGCGAGTGTGCAGTAAAAATTGTCACGTTTCACTGCTATCGTAAGAATGTGCATGCGATGCATCAAACCTATTCAGAGCTTTGAAGGGTTTCATAAGGTCATTCTAAAGAAAACTACCTACCGAATGAGATAATTAGAAAGTGTTCAAAGTAATTATATTTCGATGCTTTTCTATGGTAATTAATATTCCTTTTTTAAAAATAACATAAGTGAAATTACTTCAAATTTGAATTTGAAACTTATACAGTTACACTTCTGCATGGTATCCAAAAAAAGTGGACAGCAACTAGGGGTTAAAACACCCGATTTGATCGAATATGCAATAATTCAAAATTAATTGTTCAAATAATAATCTATCACTGATTTCCGATATACCGGTATAAGTTAACGCAATATTAATTCCACACAACTAATGTCAACGTCTTCTGACTACTGATATTTTTAATTTGAAATTTTTTGGAAAACTTAAAAATTTACCGTGTCACGTATGCCATATATCGTAAGGCAAGGGGTTAAGATTCACCCGCTAATTATCAACGAATAAATTGCAACATCTAATAATTTCCATAGAAAACAATAAATTCACAGCACGTGCAACGTCAAAATATTTTTCAAAAATTCAATATACATTCAATATAAACTTTTTTTTCCATTTAACGCGTCACGTGTGCCACACGATATTGGCAAGGGGTTAAGCATAATGGTGAGTAATAGACTCCCATTAGGTAGGTCGGTGCATTTCATATTTAACATTAAAGAACTTTTTAATTATAAATAATATCCCGTGGCGGTAATCCCCGGCGCAACAATACGCACCATCCATAGTAAAAGGGTTGAAAATTCCCGCACATTTGCATACCGACGTAACCATAAATCCCAACAACATTTAAAGCATCGTCGTAAAAAGCATTACGTAAAACGTCGATCCTCGCAACTAGATCCGACACCTCCTCTTACATCATCGTCACGATCGAGGCAAGCTTACGAGGCGGATGTGGGATTCCCATGCTCGATACGACAGCCGCAACGCCGTAATCGGTTAGATTCGCGTTGGCAATCGCGTGTTCTACGATCGTGGCAAAGAAAGACTAAAGAGGAGGAAACGAAGGGAAAGAGAACGAACGTTGCCGGCGGAGGTGGCAAAGAAATCGCCGATGTCCAGAGGACAGAAGCGCTATCGTCTTTCCGTGCTGGTCCCGTAATGAGGCCCCTTACGTACTCGTAAGAATGCTACCAGACGCGTTTCGCGCATCGCCGAATGCGTTAAACACGGCAGCTGCTGCTGTCGCTCGTGCAGACCTTCTTCTTATTCTTGTTTCTCCTCTTCCTACTCTTTGAATCGTTCTTCTTCCTTTTCCTTCTGGCGTCATTGTTCGTTCTCTTCCTGCCGAGGATGCTTCTCGTTTTCGCCAATCGCCCGTGGCGAATTTTTCAATGCGGACGCGAGATTCTACCGCGTTCTCAGGCACGCGTGCTGAGATTACATCCTGGTTGCCTCCGTGACTTGAGTCAATTTTTCTCGGCTAATTGATCCTTGCATGGGAATTGTTTTACTTTGATCCTGCGGGTTATGGTGTTATTTGTAATATCATATGTTTCGTGCAAAATTCGATTATTCTTAGGGCCACAAATTTCAGGTGTTGAGGATGTGGTAAAGGTACTCATTGTCAGTCGCAATTAGTGAGCTCCATTTAAATCTTCTATCACGCCTTGCAAGTTTTTCATACGTGACAGGAATATCATTATAACCATGGTGGTTTCGAAACTATATAAAACTGTAGGTTCTAAACGAAACAACCATATGGGGCAACACCAAAGAAATTTAACCAGTTAAGTGTGTTTGACGACTATATCCGTCATGGAGAAATGACATATATTTCGTGTCATGACGACTATATCCGTTATATGGAAAATTTAGTTACCATTTGCTATTTAACCAGTTAGCTGTGATTGACGTGTATAGTCGTCATCACCCGATCTTCCTGAATCACGTATAATAAATAGATAGATGCGCACCGTCAAAAGAAGTCGCCACACTAAACTGATTTATGGAAAACAAATTACACATGTTTTTGCAAATTGTAACACATCCTGACGTACTACCCTTGTTAACACGTTGATTGTCATGGGTGTCACCGGTGACCAGCTTTATTGAATTTAATGAAATTCCATATGACATTTCAATGGCAATATTTACGAATTTTCTAACGCATTCAATTTTGAAATGCTACCGTTTCAAAGATAGAATCCTGCTGAATGTATACCTATTTGTGTCTTTCAAGTTTCTGTTTTGGAAAGATAGGATTTTAACCCCTTGCCTTACGATCTCTTTTGTGATCAAACACGTAATAACTCTGAATTAATTGATGGAGTAATAATCTATCACTGATTTTCGGTACACCGGTATAAGTTAATGTAATTACTTATTCAGTTATTTATTTAATTTGTCTATTTATTTCCGGGTTTATACCATGCCCTATGTGTATTTTAATCCTAATGCGATAAAACAAAACGAAAAGAATAACCTCCCGCACCTCACCTGTAAAATAAGGCGAAAGAAATCGAAACTTATTCGTCAATGGTACTAGCAGTCATTCCGATCGACCCCCCTTATGACGTATTCTAATTGCTTTATCTGCTCCCATACTGGATGCGAAACTTGAATGTACCACCCCCAGAGGGTAATGTCCTCTGGGGGAACATTAATTGGGAAAATAAAGACGAACTTTATATTAATAGCATAGAAGTAATTTCAGCATCTCCCAAACTAGTAATACTTTGACTTTAACACTTTTTGGAAAACATAAAAATTTTCTATTCCATCTACCACGTCCCCTGTGTCATGCATCATTGTGAGGCAAGATGTTAATAGAAGAATTATCACTTCAGTAGAAATGATAAAACGAGCGAAATGATGTTCAACGTGTTAACTCTCATGCCTAAACCATTGGTTCCCTTCTCTATATGTGAAATTTCAAATCCCTGATTACGCTCGTATTATATTAACCCCAGATAACCGTCAATTTCGCGGCCACAATGAAGGCATCTTTGATGCAGAGAGGAAGAAGATTGCGTTACTCTCGGATACGTGCAGGAACTCGAAAGCCGTACCCCTTTTGCCCCCCGTACGCGAGATAATATTAATCTCCGGTCTCATGTCGTGCCACGTCCTGCAACACAGAAACACATACACAAGGAATGGCACACGCGAAGAGAGAGAAAGAGAGAATCCGCCGGCAGCGGAAAATAGTGCTTGGTTTTAAGGTCGCGGGGTCACGTGCACGCGGCATGAAGTATCGCGTGGCTTCGTGGGATCGTGCACCGCGTGCCTTTCTTTCTTCTAGCGGTGCACGCATGCCTTTTTCACGCCTGCCGATCGGCTGCACCGTATCGGTGAGCTTGCGTAATTGCATTTATAGTTCGCGCGACCCCGTCTTTGCGCATGCATACGAGACGCGAGTGATCGACCTTTAAAACGTGCCATTTCCTTCCTGCTATTTTAAAACTGACCAATGTTCGACTTCAGACGGACCGGATAATCGTGGACTCTGGGACACGATATTGATATCGGCTCGATGAGCAAGGGGTATCGTTTAATAGGTTCTTTGGGTCGTATTCCAAGTGCATGGTAAATTAGATAGAGTTTGGTCGAGGATTTTTTGATGATACGGTATTGTCTATTTTTATGTTTTATCTGATAATGTGAATGGGATGTTTGACATTTCGAGATTATATTTCTGGGTTTATTTCTCGGATCTATGTGAGCTGAAGTGAAGATTATGTTTTAACAAGTAGTATGTTTTTGAGTATTTGTTAGTTGTTGAATTCATGTCAGTTTGTTTGTATATTTTACATATCTTTAAAGGGGAATTTTTTTTCTCGCGTCAATTTGGCTATTCTGATCAAAGAAACACGAGTGTGAGATAGAAATGAGACGGACAATGGGGTTAAATGAGCTGGGGGAGGGTAGGATTTTTCTTCGATTTTTTTTAGCCTAGGTTAGATGTTGCTTTTGTAACAATTTAAAGAATGTATAACTTTTATGTCAATTCCATATGACTGAAAAAGCTGAATGGGGGAAACTCTTATATGTGATGCGTTGTCTTTTACAACTTTTAGTTGGTCTTACTAAAATCTTATTGTTTTATATAATTGTACAGTTCAAATGACTCAGATATGATCTGAGACAGATCTATGACATAGAATTATTATTTGTTTGGATAACTGAAGTATAAATTATATTCAGAGAAATTTAATTTAGTATTGAAGTATCTTTCATATATCTCAAACCGTTTCATTGAAGATCATAAATTTTACCATGTAGAACCGTGTTATTATGGCATTGTATTACACTGAGATGTACAGCGTAGATGGCCTACTTTGATGTCTGCTTTTTCAATGCAAACTCAAATCTAACAGTATCAATCTTGATAATTTCTCTAACTGATATGCAGTTTAATCATCTCATCGACTTCATCCCCAAACGCGCAAACATTCTACCAAGACACGCAATAAATTTCAGCCTGAAACCCGGAAGACCATAAAATTTCTCATTTTCTGAATATCTCCGAGCAAACAAGAAGATACAATTAAATTTGTACTTAATATAGAGACTCGCAGGTCCAAAATTGGATTTAATGATGCATCCTGCAGTTTTCGGAGTCGGAGCTCAGCATCGTCCGAAACTCTCGATCATTACCCGCGATGTTATCATCCTTTGGTCGTTCCACGAGAAAAATGAGAATATTTTTAAACAGTCTGGTTTCCACTGTTTCCATCATCGTTAAACATTATCATCTTCCTGACTTATCCACAAAACATCATCATAATTCCAGTGCACAGATTATATACAGTGAATTCTCCCGATAACCATCTCAAGCCGCGAGACATACTTTAACTTGCTAAACCGTCTCGAAGTAATCGTAACATTGGTTCTCCCTTCTCATTCTCGCACTCATTCTTTCCATTTCAAGATACCAGTCTCAATAAAGACGTTATAATTACGAAAATAAAAACGAAATAATTAAGAATCACCAAAAGAAAACAAACCTTCTCAACAATAGCAAGTTCCCTACATCGAAGGAAGTGAATCTCGATGAAAAGTTTCGCCATAAGTAAAGCTTCACGTTAAAACACACCTTACCCTCTTCTCATTTCATCAGCAATCGGTCAACAAACGCGTTGAAAATTCAAACGAAAGCAGTCTCGTTTTTGCGCCCATTCGATCTTCAAGATGTACCAGAGATCGGCGTACGCGAGCAAGTGAGAGCGCGCGCGCACGCCACAGGGTGGAGAACGGTTCGATCGGCAAAAAGCGATCGGTTCGAGTTATTTATTGCTTCTTTCGAAGGGGGGACCCGCGAGGTGGACAGAGGCATCGGTGCCCTGGACCGGGAGATATCTTATCTGAGACACACACCGTGCACCAACGAACGCGGCGCGTATACTTACATCCTCGCCGTGGGCCTGATACCACGCGGCGATAACCGACGCCTAGTATCTGATGTACGGGGCAAAAACAAAAGGCACCGGCCAGCCCTTGCTTTCGATGCCCTCTCTTCCTTCTCTCTTTCTTTCTTTCTCTCTCTTTACCTTACTCTTCCTCTGTTCTTATCTTTTTTTTCTCTGTCTTTCATTCTTGCCTCTTGACTCCTTCTCTCTGCCTGTCTCTGTTTTCATCCGACGTGGTAACGAGGATCGATCTCGTTGCACAGTGCCGATTTATATCGGCGAGGAATGTTTTATGTCGCTTGGATATTCGAGAAACTCGTAGAACACGTGTGCAACTGAGCACATCGCGTTATCGTCTTCGGGGTGAACGTGGAATCGGCGTTTTAGAGGACAGAGGACCACCTTGAAACCGATATAGGAGGATTCCTTGAGATTGATCGTGGGTGCTGAATCGGTACTTTGCATTTCACGCGGGAAGTTCGAGCGAAAGTCCCAGAGGACAGGTCTATGGTTTTTGTGGGGGTGAACCTCAATTTCTAATTAATAGACTTGAGATCAAATCTTACATCATCTTGGAGAGAAAAGTATGCAGAGGTGAAGGTATCGGATTAAAAATTGATGTACAATAGTTTCTTATGGCTAGCTATGGAATGACTCCTCGTCGCGACTTGGAGATTAAGATCCACTGAGTGGAGATAACAATACATATACACAAAGTTCATTCTACCCTTTCGTTACAAAACAATTGTCGAAAATATCTGGGGCATGACACGAGAGTGTAAAAGCATTCTACGGAAAGTACAACTTTCAGGACTGTTAATTAACTGTTACAGATCATTTTTTCAAATAATTTTTACATTTTCTTTTTTTATGGACATTCTACTATCGACTTCCAATAAAATTTTATTCATCTGGACTATTACGAAAATTGGCTTTTGTCCAGCTAGAACAGCGAAATTACACACTGTGCGTCGAATTAGATCGGCTGAAGGGCTGCAACACCCTTTGTATAGAATTATCAAGCAAAAGCTAAGTACATGTGTTACTTCTAATACATTCAGACATTCTGAATAAGTTCTTTGAAAAAAGAAAAATGAAGAGGTGAAAAAAATAATCGATCAAATAATTTCAGTTTTACGAGACAGAAATAGAATACAGTCGACCCCCGGTAATCCGGCCCCTGTCTAATCCGTCACCCCCTGTAATCCGACATGCCTATAACATGTAGGTACAGTTCAGTTGCGTTATGAATCTGCCACGAAAGGGGGTAGAATAAGTTCTGGAGCATTAATTACGTTAATTTTATAATAAACCCTAAGCTGTTTATTGTGTTGTTTAATTTACTAAATTCCATATCGTATGATATAGGTATAGTACATATAGAATCTTACCACTTTGATATGTTATTTGTCGGATTACAAGGTACGCTTTTCCAAAAAGTTATGGACTACAGGGGGATGTGACAGTACTCTATAGTCCGACAAATTCGATAATCCAACACCGCCTTGCAAAACGTTTGTCGGATTACCAAGGATCGACTGTACTTACTATCTACCTCCCCTATCGAGTTAAGCAATTTTGAGAAAAGATAAGTAACCGATCGTTTCAGCCGCCTTGGTAGCTTTATTATTAACACATCATAAACCACCGACTTCCAGAGACCACCTAAAACAATAAAATCTAAAAATGCCCATAGCACAACGAAAGAAATACAATCTAGAAAAATACACATATCTCCAACCCCATACTCCCAGCAGCTTCCTTCAACCCTCTGAATTCCCTGGAATTTCAACGCGAGAAGATCATCTAAGGAAACGGCTCATGGAAAATTGCAAGTGGAAAATTGAATCAGAGAAACGAGCTTCGGTTCTCCTCGCGATCGAACTTTCACGTTCGCTCTTGACTCTCGGGCTATCGAGTTTCTCGCGGCTATTCGCTCGGTAAATCGTCGATACGGTCAATGGCGCGAATCGGTAGTCGTGGTGGCTCAGAACGAACGTAGGAGCGAACGCACTTCGGTACATTAACCTCAAGGGAAAAGGGCGATAAATTAGGCGAGCTTATCGGCGATCGTTTGCGCGAGTATAAGGTTCGCCCAGAAGCTCCCTCGGTGCTTGAGCGCATGCAGATATACGTCGTTGCACCGGCGGCCGTTTCCTCTCTCATTGGCGAGGGCAATGGAAAAGGGCGAAGGGAAAGAGAGGAAGGGAGAGCCTCCGAGCGGGTGGGATGTGCGTACTTACCACGCGGCCCTTGGTTTTGTTTGGCGCATAAAAAACGGACATATTGGTTTTACGTTCCCTTATTTACGAGACCATAAACTCTCTGGCAACCGCGGCACGATTCGCCAAGTGCAACGTGAAATTTCTGCCCTCCACAGCCACGGTGATGGGGAAGAACTTATGGGGGAAGACATTCGAAGAATGTTGGTGATTAGGGAATTTTTTAATTGCGAGAATGATGTTGAGCGAGTGTTCAGTGATTTAATTTTAATGTGGTTATTGACACGTTGAACGACATTGATATTTTCCTTGTTTCGTCATTTTTATAGAAGTGAAACTTTTTCGATTAAAATCATATATTTATAGAGCAGAATTTTTAAAGACGTTGATAAATAGATATTCGGTAGGCCTTTATGTTTTTAATCCTTGGCCGCACTTTAACGTGTGGCACTCGTGACGTAATAAATGAAATAGTACATTTTGAAGTGATCCAAACATTATTAAATTAAAAATATCAGTGGGTCACGATCAAATAAAAATTATTCTATGCTACTTAATATTGCGTTAAGTCATGTACTGTATCCGAAACTAGGAATGGATTGTTATTTCAGCAATTAATTCAGAGTTATTGCTTATTCAAGCATGAATGAAATGGTACGGCAAGGGGTTAATGTCAATATTTAAATATTCGATATGTTAGAAAATTCGTAAATATTGCAATTTAAACGTAACATGAAATTTTTTTGAATTCAATAGCTCCGCTGGTCCCCATGGCAGTCAAGGTATTATGAGACACAAAAGGATAATTATGAGAGTTAAGTTGCATGAGGTTGTAGGAAGATTCTTTGGTAATGTTTGTTAACACTAAAAGTACCGGCGTCAAATATATTTTATTTTAATATATCAAATAAGAACTTTGAAAAAAGAAGAATCAAGAGGTGGAAAAGATGATCGAATTCGGTAATTTTTGTTTTATAAGACCAGCATAAAATGTTTGGTCTATGATTCTCCTATAAACTTGGAGAATATGTGGAAAATATTGCAAACCAGTCATTTTGACTTGCTTGGTAGTTCTAGTGTTAATTCGGTTTACAATATTGTCTCAGAGTTTATGCAAATAATTATTGTAGATTAGTAGAATGTTTATCCATGTTTAGTTGCATGTAACCGCAAACCAAGTTGTTTTTGGAAATGCAATTTTTGAGTAGGTACCGCGATGTAAATTATGATCTTCCGCTACTAAAAGGAAGATGCCAATAATTATCAAGGACGAAGACATTGCATAAAATATATGGTTTTACTTAGCAAGAAGCGTAGAATTGCACAACAAAGTATGAAACCCGTTCTGTTTTATGGAGAGTTGCAAATGGAATTTTCTTAAAACTTTAATATCTAGATAAAGTATCAAATTTCTTGCAACACCAGTAAATCTTCCGAGCATATTTACATCGGAGAAATGTTGTTCTAAGAAAGCAGATCCGTGAGATAATATCGGCGTATCGATATCTTCGTCGATCTAAAGGAAGTTTGCAAAAAACGCCCCGATGTTTCATTGCATTCGCGGAGAACGTGTTTGTCGGCGAAAGACTATCGGAAACGTACACGTTTTTTTTCGTGATTATCGACAACGAGGAGTGGTCGCGCGTTTATCGAACCACGAACTTATGCGGCAAAAGATATCGCTTGGTTCTTTCGCGACGCATTTGAAATCCGACGAATGTTTTCTGCGAATGCGTCGTGCAAATCGGACAATGCGGAAAAAGTCTGGCTATGGTGAAAGCAAGAAACTACTTCCTTCTCATTTTCCTTAACCAGTCGATTTCCCTTATCTTGCGTTACAACATTCTTGCGTGTAATTATTAACATTTAATCGATCATCAAATATTTTTCTAAAAGACTGATATCTCTTTTAATTTCAGAGATATTTTTTAAAATATTCTTCGGGGTCTTTTTGCGAAATACTACTTTTTATGGGATTAACATTTGTTTGTTTTTTTTTCAAAGAAAAGTGAAATTCTTAAAGTTCTGCTGATTTTGACGACTGTATGCTTCAAGTATGTATCTGCGAAAATATTAGGGGAATCAGAAAGTTATGTTGCTTTTATATATTAAATTCAGTGAAATAAATGTTTAACAAGGTTTTATTTTTAGTCAATGATGAAGTCACTCTTGTTACCAACAATTTTTTGCCATCTAGTGTGTAAATTTTCAATGCCAAATTGGTAAATATCAATTAGTTTTCGAGGAAAATATCTGAAAACGGTATTTTCGCTACCATAAAAATTTTCAAATATTTTGTCACATAAAATCCACCACGAACATCTAACGTACTTGGATAAATATTGCAAATATTTCTTATAGTCATAGTTGCCTTACTACCCTTGTGAAAAGCATACAATGCTAGTTAAAAATGAAAATAGCAAAAAATAATTAAAAGTTTAATGATTTACTAACTTTCGTCACTTTAACTTTAAAATGTCTTTCACACAATTTTGCACTACAGAATGATCGTATAAATGGTAAACAAATATTGATAAGCACAGGAACGATATTACTTTCCGGTCCCCCTAATACTTGACCATTTAAATATCCGGAGTTTTCTATGCCTAAAGAAACAGTTGCAAATTGATAAATGATTCATAAAAGTTCATTAATCACAAAACCGAACAATTCCTTATCTACACCTAGAAATTTCTTTCATCTTATGACATGAACTCCCAACTAACATCGGCGCCATCAAACATCCACCATCCTTTACCACGTTCGTCAACCAAGTGCCTCAATACACCACGGAATTTTTTCTCCCAGTCCTCCAAGCCGTACAAAACCATGCATCAACGTCTCTTCTTGCCGTTCCGCTCGGAAATGACTTTACTCTTAACTGTTCTCCAGTACACCTCGATTCTCCATCCTCCAACGTCACAATCTACACGACCTAATCGACTCTCCTTTTCTCAAATCGCCCCGAAGAAATTCACCCTCCCATCCATGAATCACCGGCACCACTATAAAACCCTATTCACCAACGACCAACCAAGAAGACAAAGCAAGATCGGTGCTCAAAGGTCGCGTCATCGAGTCACGGTTTGCAACGAGCGTGCGAGAATCAACGGCGATTCTATCCTCGTCTCCTGGAGACTTTGAACGAAAAGGCAAAGAAACCGGCAGACTTAAAGAAAGAGAAGCCGACCGGCTTGGTCACGCGTCTCGTACTCTCGGCAATAACAATCGCCAGTCTGTTATTGCGAGTGGTCTTTCGAAGGCTAAGTACAATTACAGGTTGTTCGCGAGAAGCAAAGACCAGTCTTCTACACGGACATACGCAAACAGAAGAGATCCCAGTGGACGTGGTCGAATCAATATCGCGCTCGTTACGAGTCGTATGCTGAGGAGCACGCAAGAACGGCCCTTTTTTCAATGGGGGTCTCCGAATGACCCCATCACTGGTTATTACAGCGAGAACCGGCGATCGAATTAACCCACCTTCCAGCTACAATTTTTGTGCTTGCTAATTAAGATGACGTTGCGCATCGTATGATTGGCGGGGAATTACAATGTAGCACTGCTTCAGAGGTTGAAAGTAATTGCGGTGAGAACGTAGGCGAGAGTTTTCGAAGAGTTGTATGGGATGGGGGTTGTTTGAGATGAGAACTGTAATGGTTTGTTAATGGATGTCTTTCTTTCGTGCGTGGAGGATTGGTAAAGGGAGGATTATCTTGAGATTCTGAAGGGAAGTAATTCATGTTTTTGAATCCTGCAGAGAGAATTGTGATGAAGCGATGGGGTATGGTGCGATTTGATTGGATTATGCTATGGGGTTGGAATTTAAAGTCGAGATAATGTTGCGTTGGAAATTATTTAAAACTACGGGGCTAATCAAAATGATCATGGCTGTTAAAGTGAAAATGTGAAATACTAACCGGCAATTCTTATGGTGGAAATTGCTTCCCATAAGGATACATCATCTGTTGGAAGGTAGTGGGAGAACGGTTTTCGAGAATTTGCATTTCGCTCTAGTTTCAGCTTGGTTTTAAGTATTTGTGTTGTAAATAATTACAATTATATTGTAATAACAACTATTGTTTAGTGTAATTAATTAACTGTGTGTATGTTACCACAATTACTACAAATCCTGACATCAACTACTTAATCCACGTTCAATCTATAGCTGTTACAGACTTTCAACCCTGGGATTTACCCACCCCTTTTAACTCAGTAAGCGCCATTTTTATTCAAATACACATAACATATATTAGGGTAATAGCTCAATTTATATTAGTTTAGGTACTATGACATTCATTCACCTATAAGTATAATGTTATGCTTTGCATATAAATATATTACATGATATTGGGCAACATTTATGACATAAAAAAATAATGATCGAAAATAACTATTCTTTTATTGTGTTAATTCTTATGTGCACGTTAATTAATTCACATTACGAATCACTTGGCCTGAGTGAGGGGGTAAGAGGAGACTGTTCTTGCACCGCCTATTCTCACCATATCGGCCCTTGAAACCTAAGCTCGACGAATGTCAACCAAAAACTAAACATTTACTTCGTCGTTAAGTGTTTTTTCAACCAGTCACGTGTTAGAATCGAAAATTCGTCAGGACGAGGGATGTCTCTATCAGGGGAATCAGAGCAAGTCACTTCTTTCTGTGGGCCAATGATACAGCACACATTTTTCACAGCTGATGAACAATTCTAGCTCACGTTTACTGATTGGAAGTCTAAGCCTTTAACTCCATAACCCACCATAGCCCTAGTCGAATAATTCCTGCGGCCGAAAGTCCGCGCGCGAGAGTGGCACTAAAAGTTTTGAGGCGTGGGCAATAATTTATGATGCCGCGCGGTAACTATCCGTAAGTACCGGCGAGAGCAACGCTAATGTTCGTCCTTATGTATCCTGAGAGCGTACACGAGCAACAGGGAAGGAGAAAAAAAAGGGGGTGAAGAGGACGTCGAAGAGAGCCAGCCGTCCGCCTTTACTACGCATAAATCTGCGGTCTCGGCCCGACGTTTGCCGGCTTTATGGCCTTTCCACGAAAACCCACACCCTCAAATGTCCCTAGCAAGGCCCTCCACATATCATCGGCGTAACCACGACGCAATGTAGGTCTCTGTGTCTCTGCTTTGCTGAGAGATCGTGGAAACGTGGATTGCTAGCACGAATAAGGGAACTTGGGTTGAATTTTGAACGACTTTATCACTGGTTCACAGAATTCCCACTTGATAATCCTGATCCTGATGGATGGAGACATTTCTCGGCCTCACGTATTTTTGTTTCTAATGGGTGACTGATCAAAAAAGCGCGTAACGACGAATTAAATAGTTTTTGGTTCTCATTCGTTTAGCTTAGGTTTTAAGATGTTGGAAGATCGGAAGAGGCGAAGGCAGTTTCCCCCTACCACGAATTTCAAGTGACTTTATTGATTTGGCAATTGATATGTAGAAGATTTAAAATTATGGACAGTGAGGTGTTTGAAAAATGGGAGAAAGATTTTTTAAGATGGTTTCAAATATGCTTTGGACTTGAAATGAGAACTTTGGTTGAACGACCTTCTGTCTAGTGATCTAAGCACCACTGTCCTCATGAGTTGAACCCTAAAGACTGGACCAGGACGAAGAAATGTCCTCAGTTTAATCCAGTCCCCATGGTACCAATTTTACCCTTAATGCGAGATTAGCTCGGCTAATCTTATGCTACTATCAATATTTTGATAGGAACGCAGACTCGGGTGACCCCGGGTGCGTCAGACCCGTACCTGTCCGCTCAGATAGGACAGGCCCCTGGGGGATGTGAGATGAAAAAAGGATTTTTGTTTTTTTTTAAATGATTAAACCACAAGGCTAAAATTTCTCAAGCACTAGATATTTTATTAGATTCATTAGAACATTTATTGTATTAGTACATTGTTCTGTCGATATTTGTGCAACTAATTATGACAGTGATATAAATAATTTACTTCTTTGTTCAAGGTATTTATGATTTTTATTACCGGGTTGCATGTTCAGTTTTATGAAATTAAGTGACCCTCCACTTTTGTGATTGCTGCCATTTTTTCTATTTCTTTACAAAGGGCTACATTGTAGTGTATATTAGTTTAACGTAAAGTAAACGTCAAATTATACTTTGAACCGAGTTAAAATTAATATGCAATTTGAGATACAAACACCGTATATCCTGTGGTGCATAATACGTAGGCATCGATGACAGGGTGAAAAGAGAATAAAGAAAGATTAAATGCATTGAGAAATTCGAGGTAACGAGTGATGGAAGTTGGACTTACGTTAAATTAAATTCTCGCTGCTTTTTACTCTCCGGGGTGAAGTGTTGTAATATATGGATGATATTAAAGTCCCGCGTTTTTACACGTTGGCACGATGAAACCGCCCTGGTGTAAAATAACAAACGTCATCGAGGTATTAAATCCTGTTAAAGGTGCTATTTAAATTATCGTTGGGCTGATGCGTTAACAAGACCTCGGCTAATTTCTGATTTCATCTTTCCACGCGCGTTGTTCGCGTATTTATTCGCCAGATCCGACGGAGTTTAATCAGTGAGATAATTCCAAAGAAAGTAATTAATATAGTAATTAGGGTGTGTGGCATTTACATGCGGGAGAGCTCCTCCTCTTTGCGCTGTAAGTCGTAAGTATCTGCGATATGTATGGAGTACAGGTACTCGTAGTACTAACAAGACGTACAGCAAGTGTACGGAGTAATAAAATGCTGAATTTAAGAAGACATTTAAGTGCAACACCAATGAAACAAACGCAAGGAAGTCTGCAAGCATTTGCACGGTGAATGCTAATAAGTTGTGGTCGAAACGATAAGTGTACGGGGTTTAAAATTGCAATTCTTTTGTTTACGGTGAAAAAGTAAATACATTCTTTTCTACGTTTCAGGTTTGACTGTTACAATCATTTTATTCCTGAGACCCTACCATTTTATGAATTAAATGATAATTTAAAAAAACTTCTCGAAATTCTATTGAATTGAGGACTTCTACGTATTTAGAGTCTCAACCTCTAAAGCTCGAAATCCCAAAAGCTCTAAATTATTAACGGTAAAATTATTCAATTAAAATTGAAATAATTAAACATTGGAAAGTATGAATATGAGTGAGAAGCATCGACAGTTCAGTGATGATGCGGACATCGAGCAGATTTCCGAAATTTCGATGATGTGAGGACTTCTACGTATTTGGCGTCTGAATCTCTAAAACTTGAAATCTCAAAATCTCTAAATTATTAACGATACAATTCTTCAATTAAAATTGAAATAATTAAACATTGGAAAGTATGAATATGAGTGAGAAGCATTGACAGTTCAGTGATGATGCGGACATCGAGTAGATTTCCGAAATTTCGATGATTTGAGGACTTCTACCTATTTGGGGTCTGAACCTCTAAAGCTTGAAATCTCAAGATCTCTAAATTATTAACGATAAAATTATTCAGTTAAAATTGCAATAATTCAGCACTGGAAAGTATGGATATAAGTGAGAAGCATCGACAGTTCAGTGGTGATGCGGATATCTAGTAGATTCAAACGTTCATGATCAGACACTTCCCACCGCAACCGGCGTGCTGCAAGGTACCCTTTGCTAACGTTTATACTAGCCGACGTGAGAAGGTTTGTGTTCCCACAGACGTCGAAGAAACTGTAAGATTGCACGACCTTGACGTCGACTATAACGAAGAACATCCAGAAGATGAGGAACACCGAAGAAGCATACCCTCAGAGTAATAAAAATTCAAAGGTCACAACATACGAGACCAATTCCTCTTTCAAAATTACAATCCCACATAAAAAAACACCTTCAAATTAACATTCAACAAAACACTTGCAAATAATTACCAAATTATTTCTTTTATATCATAAAACTTCTTTATAAAAATTAACAAATGTACTTAAACTTTGATCACCTGCGATTATCCACAGACTGAATTTAACAACAATATTGTTCTCCAACATCCTTAAACACGACCAGCGATTAAAAAAAAAGCTACAGACACGATACATACCTGATTTCAATCGCCATTACCCACAAACAACGTTCGGCCCCCCAGTTTCCCGTACCCGTGACGAGGAAGCGGGCCACCAATTTAACGACATCGCCATACAGGAGGCACCATTTAAAGAACGCTGTATCTCATTCCGCGTGTCCGATAAGATCTTCATATGATTCTCGTTCGTCGTCCTTTAATCGATTAATCGACGAGACTTCCAGCGAAATCCTTGGCGAGGTAATACGACAAGGTTCTCGGGTACGTAACAAAAGAGGGTGCGGGGGAGACAGAAGAGGAAGCAGAAAAAGACAGAGACCGAAAGAGGAGAGTATGACAAGACAAAGACAGAATGAAAAAGATGAATAAGAAAAGGCAGATAGAGGAAAAGAGAAAGAAGGAACGGAGGAGAGTGGCTGTTGGCCACGTGGGATCAGCGGCGATCGTTAAAGAAATATCGACGTCGTATGCGCCTCCTTGCCAGCGTTCCATGCGAATACGCCGGAATAGTATCTGTAATGCGATCGCTTTGGCACTGTATGGCGATAGCATCATTAACCCTCCGTGCACCGAACACTGAATAAGATCTTGTTACGCGATATCTGACCCAGGAGGGCCGCGGTGCCCTCGACTCCCTTTGCCCGCACAATACTCGCTAATTAAGCGAGCGGGCAGCTCGCCACCACAGATACCAGAGCGCGATTGCTTTGTTTTCATCCGGGACCATGCCACGCTTCCACGGCCAAATTAATTGGAGACGAGAAAATAAATAGAGAAGAGTACCTTTTTCGCGGCAAATGCACCCTTGCTACCGAAACGACACGCTAAGACGATGAGGAGGCTGGCGAACGGGTCCTTCGAGTGGGAAATTGTCTTTTTTTCATTGATCTTTGAGACGGAATTAACACTTTGTGGTCTATGTTGTTCATTTTGTAGTGAGTTGAATAAAATTAATTTTTACATATTCTATCAGTTGTTCCTTTTTTATGATAGTATTAACTATAGGTACTGGCATATATTTAGGTGATATTACAAAATCATTCAAATAACATTCAGTGAGAAGATATGTCCAGTACAGCACGATATGGGACTGGAAAGAGTTACCATTATATCTGCAGACGATTAATCTAATTTATTTGAAAATACGAAATAAATACGATAGAAGAAAAAGAAAGAAGGAAGCGAAATAACTTGATCGATTAACACTAGATTTACCGAGCCAGTCAAAATGACTGGTACACAATTTTTTCAAAAAATTCTACGGGCTTTAAGGTACATATTTAACATATTTAAATATAATAGATTTCACGCTGGTAAATCTAGTGTTAAATACCTTGCGTAACACACGACAGATGTGGAAAATCGAGAACGAACTCGCGTTAAAAAATTTTGGAGTATTTCCCAAAGTTCGGAGTAAATTATTTCAATCGCCTTGATGGATCTAGTGTTAAATATGACACTTTAAAAATGACTCTGACTATCGGTAGAGAAAGAGAAAATAAAGATAAACGTACGGTTGAAAATATTACTTCAATTATTCCTCTCTTTCTATTTTCATTTCCTAAATCCCAGTCAATCAGCATTAAACACTGATCAGAGATATCAGTAGACTTTACACAAGATGAGCTGAAGCGTTCGTTGCATTAGATTTAGAGCATCAGTCCACACAATGACAGGAAGCCTCGAAGCGATAATTACGTCAATCGATGGAAAATCCGAGTGAAAACACATCCGACTGCACCCTGTCCGCGAAAGGAGCTGAAAGAAGCGATAAATCGTCGTTCGTTTGCGGCAGAGACGCAGGTAATTGGCGATATCGGCGTCGCGGCGATTCGAGCAACGGAATCGTGAAAATCGACTTGGTAAAAGGCTGTCGCCGGAAGAACCGACGGAAAGCTTACAACGCACGTGTCATTTTTTTCCAAGGAAACGAGCTGGGAATCTCACGGATAAGCCGGAGACCCCGAGACACGAAGAATTGCCCGAGGGCGATGAGGGAGCAACGCTGCTCTTACGGAACGTCCAACAGGACAACGTCAGCTTTTTTATCCCAACGTCCTTCCTTCATTCCCGTTCCTCGAGGCGTGGTTGAGCAAACGACCGGGGCAAAACTATCTCCGCAAAAAGTGCCCGACGTGAGATTCTCTCGGATCGAGCTGAATCTTACGGAGACGACGTGACTCCGGTTAGCTCTTGGCGTTAAGATCGTCTGCTTTTTCCAATTTTCCCTGCAATTTTCACGGAATCTTATCAAACCTTGGAAATTTCAAGTGGAAAATATTCTAAGGTAAATAACGTCAATTATTCTCGGTTATATTGCTTGGATTGTTTACACTAGAACTGCCAAGCTAGTTAAAATGACTGCGTTTCAATTTTTGCAAAAATTTTACCACGGTCATAGGAGAAATGTAGAAAACATATTCTACTTTGATGTTATAAAATACGGATCATGTATTCCATCTCTTGATTGCTATATTTTCAAAGTACTTACGTAATATATTAACCTTTTTAGTGCCGATTGAAAAAATTAATTGAATTAATGACAAAATTTAATTGTGAATAAAAAGAATTGTCATTTGGCCATAGTTTCACATAGAATGCGTAATATAGAGCATAAACTGTGTATTCATAATTATCTATTATAACTAGACTCCGGATGTTTATGCATTTATGACAAAATGAATACGGCTAAAATACACAAAACGAACATAATATAAAAATATATCCGAAATATCCAAAGTATGGTGTTCGTTGTAACATTTATCGAGTGCAATAAATCCCAAAATAGGTTCTCTTGTCTTAACTGCATTTGTTGAATTTGAAATTTGCATAAACATCCGGAGTCTAGTTATAACATTACTAACATCATATTGGAAACTGAATAATGACCTTTCGATGACCAGCATTAGCCCTGCACTAAAAGGGTTAAAAATAGTAGATTTACTTCCGGTAGTTCTAGTGTCAATGATTTTAATTATACTATGCTCCAAACTGGCAATAGTTTTATCACAGAGAAGAAAATCCCCTACACATTCCTTCATCTACAATACAATATCTTTCTCAAAAAAAATCCATCGATGTAAAAATAAACAAAAATAAATATAAAGAACAAAGTGAAATTTCCATTCCTCGCGAACGATAATCATCAAATAAAACACACATACACGTTGTCTCAAACTTTCCCCAAACGCTCATCTTCCTATCGCGGTTAAAGGGTTAATTGGACTTAACTTTCGTTCACGAATTCTTCAGCAGCTAACCATCGTTCGTCGAATTCCACGATGTGTATCCATAGCTTAAATTGGACATAATTTTTCGGTGGGATCGATAATTAAAACCTGGCTCGCCTAAATTTCCCGTGAGCTCGTGACACGATCGTTCGCCAGCAAACAGGTGTGGCCAGCTCGAAAGATTGCGTAGGAACGTCAGACACGAATGTCTGAAAACAGGTGTTCCGACGTCGATGTACGAAGGTGGCGGAGAAAGGTATGACGGTAGCATTAGATACGCACACAAACGTTCGTCATAGTCCAGTTAATCCGGTGTGTTTAGGCGGCCGAGTGTCTGCACTATTTAAAGGTCATACGTTGATCCTTGGAATAAACTATTAGAATGGGTTAGTGGCCTTGAAGTTGAATACCGTGACACCTGTGTTAGAGGCTCTTACATTTTACATGATGCCGCTTGGAGAACGTGGCTACAATGAACCAGGACCAGGATAACGGGACTACATTATGCATGCGAGTTGTACGCATTCTTTGATGAATAAATTTCTCTTCTGTTTTCTATTCGTCGAATTAATTTGGAACGGGCTGCGTTAGTTTATTATAAGTGGAACTACTTTGGTGATCTGTTAGTTTGGCTCTTTACATTTGGAAGAGTTATGCAAATTTGTAATGGTGCTGTGTGTTTTTTAAGTTAATTTTAGAAAGTGTGAAGGTAATTAAATTAATTAATTTTCTTCAAACTTTTACACATCTTCTTTTTATGATATTGTATATTGTAGGATCGTAGGTTAGAGAAATATATTATTTCAATTTTTTAATATGGAGAGGGAGTCGTCAGTAGTTTTAGTATGGAGTATGAAGTCTGTTACCGGTAGAACTATCGGTGTTAAATCTATAATATTTTAATATATTAAGTAATATAGATTAGATGGATTCGGTAAACTATGTTTTATAAGATCAATGCAGAATATTTGCTCTATGATTTTCCTATGAACTTGGAGAACTTATGGAAGAATTTGAGGACGAGTCATTTTTATTTGCTTGTAATTCTAGTGTTAAGTAGTAGTTGAAGGTAGAATGTTAATAAAAAAGTGTTTGGAAGAATCACTATGAGTGGAATTTGTAAATATTGGGAAATGATTGGAGCTAAATTAGAACTTGAATTAAATTTATCTGCAACCGGTTGCTGTAATCGGTTGGGTAGCCACGTATCTTCCGCTGAGAATTTATGAACGTCTGACATCTTTTAACCTTCGACTTTATCATCTTCGAATTGAAGCTATTCAAGGTGTTTCACCGAATCGTTTAATTGGACATTGTACAGAGTCTAAAGAGGCCAAGAACGCTGTTCATGCACGAGACTCTATTTGCTTATCGGGTAATTAATTAACGAGACAGATCTTGTTTATAGTCTTAAAGATCGCCGCTGACAGATACACATTTAAACATCGCGTACACTTACGTACATACACGTGTCATTACTTTTAATGATTAATGGAATATCTCCGTGAGGTTCTTCGATGACTTCATACTTTCATCGATAAATCATTTCCAGCTGCAGTATCAGGAATATTTCAACGAAATCACTGCATCGTATTTTTCAATTATAACAGATTTATCGTTGATCGTTGTAAAATACTTAAAATAATTATAAAATAATACACTTCTTGCTATAAAATTCTAAACTATTTTCACCTACTATTTCGTTAAACCATTAAAATTTAACACGTTGACTGCCATGAGGGTCACTGGTGACCAGCTGAATTAAATTCAGAGAAATTTCACATTACATTTAAATTGCAATATTTATGAATTTTCTAACACATTGAATATTTAAATATTGACGTTAAGAAGATAAAGATCTTCTGAATATCTATCTATCAATGTCCTTAAAGTTTCTGCTTTATAAACATGTGATTTTAATAGAAAAAGTTTCAATTCAGTAGAAACAACGAAACTAGTTTTCACCCGAAATATGTTAAATAACTAACTATTAATTTACATTTTGTCACTTCGTCGAAACATCTTAAGAGAAGTCTCTAATATCTGGAAGAATCCTAGAGATTAGTAAGTTCAAGATAATGCAAATTCCCGAGCAAACGACTACTCGTCCTTTTCCGATCATTGACAAGTAAACGCTTCAAGGTTGACTTTACATTGCGTGAAGTCGACGAACAGGCAAAAGCAACTAGAGGGCTCAAAAGGTTCCTCCTCGAGCGCGAACAGTAATCATCGACGATGCAATCGCGGGGGACGCAACGATACGAGAACGAAGCTCTGATCGTAGCCTGTACTTAGATCGCACGACGACCAAATGCACCCTGAAGGATGCACCATTGTGATAGTAATTGTGAGCCTTCACCCCCGACGGGACCAGAAACCGGATCACTCGTGCAGTCCAGAACAAAGATCATGTTCGCGCACGAGGCCTATCTCCTTTATCTGTGACGTAAGGTCTCCAGAAAGATCTTAGAAAACGTGAATGATCTTGGACGATGACTATTTGTAAGTCTTTTAAGAATTGATTATAACGTATTAGAATACACTAGAGAGATATCATGGTGAAGAAGAATGAAAAGATGGTTGGTATGGAGTTACTTGTTTTGTATGATAGATGTTGAACTGGTTGAATGTCATAATTAGACTCCGGATGTTTATGCAAATTTCAATTTTAACAAATGCACCTAAGTTAGGAAAACCTATTTAGGGATTTGTTGCACTCGTTAAATATTATAGCGAATACCATACTTTGGATATTTTAGATATGTTTTTATATTATGTTCTTTTTGTATATTTTAGCCGTATCCATTTTGTCATTTAAATGCATAAAAATCTGGAGTCTAGTCATAATGATGATTGTTTGTAATTTTTTCAAGAATTGACTACAACGTATTAGGATACACTAGAGAGACATCAGGGGAAGAAGAATGAAAAGATGGTTGATATGGAGTTACTTGTTTTGTATGATAGATGTTGAACTGGTTGAATGTCATAATGATGATTGTTTGTAATTTTTTTAAGAATTGACTACAACGTATTAGAATACACTAGAGAGACATCAGGGGAAGAAGAATGAAAAGATGGTTGGTATGGAGTTACTTGTTTTGTATGATAGATGTTGAACTGGTTGAATGTCATAATTAGACTCCGGATGTTTATGCATTTATGACAAAATGAATACGGCTAAAATACACAAAACGAACATAATATAAAAATATATTCGAAATATCCAAAGTATGGTATTCGTTGTAACATTTATCGAGTGCAACAAATCCCTAAATAGGTTCTCTTGTCTTAACTGCATTTGTTGAATTTGAAATTTGCATAAACATCCGGAGTCTAGTCATAATGATGATTGTTTGTAATTTTTTCAAGAATTGACTATAACGGATTAATCTGCACTAGAGAGACATTATCGGGAAGAAGGATGGAAAGATGGAGAGGATGGAGTTAATTTTTTTGTATGATAGATGTTGAACTGGTTGAATGTCATAATGATGATTGTTTGTAATTTTTTCAAGAATTGACTATAACGGATTAATCTGCACTAGAGAGACATTATCGGGAAGAAGGATGGAAAGATGGAGAGGATGGAGTTAATTTTTTTGTATGATAGATGTTGAAATGAAAGTTGACCTGGCTGAATACCATCAAATTTAGTAGTGAATGAGGATTTAGAGTTTAGTGAAAAATTAAAAATTTTTTTAACACTAGATTTACCAAGCCAGTCAAAATGACTGGTACACAATTTTTTTCAAAAATTCTACAGGTTTAGGAGAGAGCCGTAGAATAAATATTCTTCGTCCATCGTATAAAACATAAATTACCGAATTTATTATCTTTTCCACGTCTGAATTTTCCTTGCTTTAAGGTACATATTAAACATATTTAAATATAATAGATTTCACACCGGTAAATCTAGTGTTAAGTATATATTGACGACTATTGTAACATATGGTGTATTAAAATATTCGCGCAAAGTTAGTGAACTAATAAATATATACTTTCTTTATCTTTAGGTTCTCCATTCTGTATAGATACAATTTCATTAGAAAAGGTTTCGTTTTATGGGGTAAGGAAGATTAACCCCTTGCTATAATATTTTTTTCGTGAATGAAAGCACAACGACTCAGTACTAATTGTTTTTTATATAGCATATAATTGAACGCAATAATAAATAACATAGAAATAATTTGACCGTGTCGTGATCCACTAATATTTGTAATTTAATAATTTTTGGAAACCTTCAAAATTAGCTACGTCTCGAGTGTCGCTCGTTATTGTACGGTAAGGGGTTAAATACGGTTTGCCATCCAATGTATTATTACCATAGCGTTTCAAATATCTGCAATAATTTGTAATAACAAGGGTAGATTAAGTGATAGTTTTCCAAGTACGATAGCTGCAGAGAGTAATTTTGGATTCTATTTCCAGATGCGAATCTTGTAAAGTGTATCCATGAGAATGATAATAGTCGGTACCGTTAAGTCTATGCTTCTGACGGTTGCGTTTAAATAAAAATACTTAAATTATCACAACGCGAAGTGCACGCGAGAATACACTAACACGATAACATTAACTGCACAATGCAATTCTTTGCAGATCTTCGTTCTGACATAAGACACAGCGTAAATGTGATATTTTTTCTCATCGAGTCGATTCTTGACAAGTCGGTGAACAAGTGTTCTAGCACGATTCTGACACGATGATCGGTATACTTAGAGACTCGTTAAATGTCGAGTAATTTTCCTTGAACTTTGCCCCACGAGGTTTACTTCTTCCATCGTAGAAAAAGGATCTTAAAAGTAACCGCGGATAGAGGGAAAATAACTGTAATCATTCCTTGATAACATGCCTCGCTCAATGCATTCCTCGATGTTTTCTGTTTCGTCAATGCCAATGAGTTCTAAGTCGTTAAAAATCAGCAATTTCTTCATTACCTCCTTGACTTAATAAACTTCCTGCGTTACTTTCCTGTCATGGACTTTAAACTTTATAAGAAGTTACTTAAATCAATTAAATCTTTCGCACAATGTCCCTTCCCTTTGATAATCAATACTAAAACTATTAACAATTAATTCACAACATTTAAATACATCAATCATATATTAAAGGGACCGAGAAGTGATAACGTTTTTCCAAATATTTTATTAAAACACGAATCGATTTTTATCAATCTGATATTGACAATTTTCACGCCACTTGACAAATTAAAAATGAAAACTTGTTACAAATTATTTACTTGGATTTTATATAAAAGAAGCGCATTACTTTCCGGACTCCCTAATACATTAGAAGGAAAGTAATTAAAATAAGAATAAAAATAATCCGTTCAGTCACTCACAATCTGCAAGATAGACATACGAGAACATCAAATTTAGGAATTCGAGACATTTATAAAAATATTAATAACCCAACATTCGCATTGCCTCGATAATTCTAGTTTTAAACAACAATTGAAAAAAGATGTATAGAAATGATATAATTAGATGAACAAGTTCTTCCAACAGCCTACGGAAACCAGAATACGTCACACCTAATGGTCCACCTTGAACCCGTTACCCTGACGACTCCATTTGGGCCAAGATGCCGGGAGAAATAAAAAAAAATCGTGTCGAGGTGTATCTATGCCGAGTTTCAAGGTGCAGGAAGATATGCAGTTGCAGGTTGCAGGAAAGGTCGTCGGGAGGCTTCGAGGTGAGGAGTTCCCACACTTCGAAACTGCCTCGAGCGCTAGAAGCGCATGGGTCAGACGCCTCTATGTGCCTCGAGCAGCGATCGTGATCGAAGTAATGTTACACGAGACGAATCGACTCGCTTCTTCTCTGTAAAATCATATTTTCCCGTGCGAAAATTATTCCTACGCTAGCAAAAACTACCGCTGTTGCGAACTTAGTGGAACAAATTTCTCATTTCACAGGGAGATCGTGACCTAAGGTTCTTTGAAACGTTTCCTTGCCATCCTCTCCACAGTAAAACGATTCAAAGAAGAAAAACGTCTATGAAAAATGTTAAAACAAGGATACATAAATTTACAGAAAGAAGCTAGATACAATTTTTTATCAATAGTTATAATAATAGTTAAAAAAAAGTAAGAATACGTTCGACTGTTGAGTAAAAAAATAGAGAGGTTTCTAATTTTTTTTTCTTATATCAAAAATGGCGGTATTATCGATCCAGTCATGTCTGGGATGTAAAAAGGTGCTTTACGCGTCCGGAAGTTGCAGAAAAGCCGGCAAGAGCCTCGTGTAACAGAGTCTGAAAGTGGCTCGGGGCTCGGCGCGTGCAGGACGTGATTGTGTCGCGGTTCTCCTCTCTCTTTCATCCATTCCTCGCTCGAGATACCACTCTCTTCGTCTACCACCACCTCTCACGGTATATACCCTTCCACCTTCGTCTTTTACCTTTTCGCCGTTCGATTTCTTTTTGCTTTTCGTTTACCTTCCTTTTGCTTCTCTTCGTCAGGATGGAGAGGACGGCTCCCACCGCCTCCGCTCGACCGCGACTCTACAGGCTCGGCTCGTGCTGCTCTTGCTGCTCTTGCTGTACCTAGCAGACTCCCATTGACGTAGCTACTCGGAATTTTCGAGGAAAACCTTCTCCTATTCTGGGATTTTTCAAACTTTCTTGCTGACGATATTAATCGACAATAGATATTGTTATTTATTGTAAACGTGGAGAGAGGTTAATGGTCTTTTGACCTTATGGTATTTTGTATGATTATGTGAATACATTTTCTGAATGAAATTTCTTTTGGCAGGATTTTTGTATTGATTTAAGGAGTCTGTTTGTTAAATTTGAACACTAGAATCAGAGACGTTAAATCTGTTATATTTTAGTACATTAAATACGTACTTTGGAAGAAGAGAATTCAAGGGTGGAAAAGATTCGTAGTCTGTATTTTATAAGATCGACGTAGACTATTTGCTCTATGATTGTCCTATAGACTTGGAGAATTTTTGGAAAAAATTGGAAACGAGTCATTTTGACCCGCTTGGGAGTTTTAGTATTAATTTTACATTGATTTCTTGCTCTGTAGTATAACGTTACTTGAGTGTAGAAGACTTTTTCATAATTTTAAAATTATGTTGTTATTAGTTTTATTTCTGGGGGTATATAGAAGACATTATAAAATTTTAAGATGGAAATCTAATCAATCAATGATTCCAATGATCAGACTACCAATCTCACTTCTTCCCTGCACTGACGTCTTTATCAAGATCCTTGAATATTTTATCATCAACACCCCGACTGTTTCTCCCTCATAAAATCATGCCTCAGTAAAAAAGCATTTTGCACGAACCACCACACCATAATATATCTAGCGTTCTCTTCTACCTTCCAGCAATCCAACTTCAAATTCATTCAAATACCCAACAAGACTAATTGTCAAACACTGAAATCCCTCTTACAGAGAGTCAATTATGAAATTAATATGAATTTCAACGCGAGCGCAAAATGAGACATGATACCGTTCTTGATCTCAGGCTGAAGCGCAAAGTAGAAAAGGGACAGGCAGGTCAGACAGACCGAGGCCGATCACCGGTGGCATTTCACGTCCGATTGCTACGTAATCGTCATCTCAAGTGAAGTACCTTCTTATCGAGAGACACGAGGGGGTCTTGACAAATCACCTCGTTAAGGCAGATAGTTACGCCAGTGTTCCTAGGCAAGGCGCGTGGCTGGAATGCGGCGCGGCCGTGCTGTCGCGAGCGACTGAAACGCGCCGTGAGCCAATAGGAAAACCGAATGGGAATCAAGGTTTCGCCGAACGTCGGCTAGCTAGTGTCGAATCAAACGATATTCCTCAGGTAGAAATACTTTTGCTTTTTATCCGTTCATCTACGAAACACGTGCCGGTCTTTCTGCCTTTGTTCGATGCCATTCGCGATTTTAGAGGGAGCTTGTCTTTTCCATTATGGAATTTTGCTCGTCTTATCTGAGACTACAAGAATAACGATTGGGATAGAGACGGCGATAACATTTTGAAAAATGAATAATGTTTCTTTTTTGAATCTAAGTTAATTTGTGGGCATTTTCAAAAAGATACTTAACACTTTACCGACCGGTACTTTTTAACATCCTACCCACTTCTGATCGGTCACTTGCATGCAAATATTTCCCTGATACTGATATCTCTTTGAAAACTGCAAAATTTCTTCACTGAGTCCTTGGCACAGTTAATCGCAATGAAAAATAATAATTTATTTAGACCAATTAATAAATTAAAAGTCCAAAAGTGTTGGGCCCGAAAAATCAATTAATCGACTACCGGTCGGTAAAGTGTTAATATAAATTGATAGTCAATCCATGGTACTTCGACTCCAAGTTGCAAGGACTGGTATATTACTCATTGGCTCTGGAATTAGCAGATAGTTAACCATCAATGGGCTTGTAACCTTGAAGTAGCACAAGACAATGCTTGGATTTATTCTTCAAAGTCTATTTTTTATCTTTTTAAAAGATTACAATTTAACTCTTAACACTAAAAGTACCAAATCAGTCAAAAAGACTGATACACAATTTTTTCAAAAAATTCTCCAAGTTTATATAAGAGTCATAGAATAAATATTCTACGTCTACATCAATAAATATAAACCACCCAATCGGTCAAGTTTCCTGCCGCTTGATTGCCACTTTTTCAAAATATTCATTTAATATATTGAAATGTGCTAGATTTAACGTCGGTAGTTCTAGTGTCAAAAACATGAAATTCTTAACAATTCAATGTTTCAAAATCAAGTTAAATCTATTATTTTCAGATGCCACAGAAAATTCGAACAGTAGGGGGCTAATGCACAGTCAAAAATGCGGATCTCCCCCTACTATCAATTCTTCTACCTATTTGCAGGATTTAAATAAAAGGGGCAACATCCATAGACCTCATACTACATTAATTGTACATTTTAAGAGAACGATGAAACGTTAAATGAAAGCGAACAACGAAAAGGTCATAAGTTCTATTAAAGGGTTCGCCTTTAAATTGTCGAGCTTTATAGCATCGATTTCACGGTTTCCCAGTAGGATTCTGAACCCAGTGGCTGTTCTGCCAATTACAGAGACATACTTTCTAAGCTCTTGCACGAACCGGTATTTAGGAAATAAAGCTCTCCGATATAATAAGCCCTTAACGGACCATCGTCGCCACAGGCTCTCTGTCCTTTAATCAACGATACTATATACCTAGCGAATGTACGGTGCTTAATAAGAGGGACCGACTTAATTACGAGGATATATGGCGAATGCGAAGCCCTGGCCTTGGTCCCTTCGAACTATACGTCGGCTCTGTATCGAACCGAAAGCCCCAATTTGCATACCGAGTTCCCTTTCCTCCACTCGCGAATAAACCACGCTACCGTTCCCTCTCTCCTTCTCTCTTCCTTTCTCTTTCTCTTTCTCTATCTCCCCCAGAGTATTTTTCTCTTTTTCCATTTGCGACACACGCGTTGCAACCACCGCGAAAATATTATTTCGAGCCGCAGAAATTCCGGTACGCGAGCCGTTCCTTTTCGACTTAACGACCGGCCTAATGAACGTTAATGTCTAAGGGCACGGATTTTGCGATTCCGGCGCCAGCGCGATATATGGCCGCTGCCGTTTACGCTACCTTCGCGCAACGACGAGGTTTATTTCCCTCGGTGGCTCGCTGAGAATTGCTTTCCTGAAATTATGTAGGGCTTAAGAAACGGAGGAAGGATAAGAGAGAGTAATTAGGCGTGATACGAATGAAAGGGGAATTATTAATGAATTTTGGGAATAGATTCATGGAACGATCGAAGAATCGGGAGGCGTTTAATGAGGTCGAGGGAGAAATGCAATTAGGAAGGGATAGTTCTTGGGAAGTTTTACTAACAATAAGTACCACTTATAATTAGGAAGGTTCTAATAGTTCTCCATAGAGGTTCCTTTTATGTTTGGAATATAAGTAAATCTGCTATTGTGTTTCCGGTTCAATTCTGTCGATTTTAATTTGCAGAATTTTGAGAGTTCAAGTAATTAAGAGTGGAGAATTAATACTTGGTTTGCAATCAACCTCAAGATATTTGAAGATTGTGTTTTTACTTATTGAAGGTATAGCATGTGTTTAACACTAGATTTACGGACGAGAAATCTGTTATACAGTGATATATTAATTAAGGACTTTGTTAATGGAGGAGTAAGGCGGCAAAGAAGATGATCAGTCAAGTACTTTGTATATTATAGGACACATATGAAATATCTATTATACCATATAAGTTTCTATAGGTTTGGGAGGCGTTTCTAAAAATGTAGGAAATCGTCAATTTAACGGTCTCCGTAAACCTAGTGTTAACCATTGAATAATCTTAACGATAGAACTACCAAGACGGTTAAAGTGGCTCGTTCTCCATTTATTCCAAAAACTTGCAAAAATTTATAGGAGATCCATACAGTAAATACTATACGTCCATCTTATAAAATATAAAATACTGAATTAATCATCTTCTCTTTCTTTCAATTTCTGGTTTTCTAAAGCATTTATTTAATTTATTGAAATATAATAGATTTAACGCCGATAGTTCTAATTAACTGTCCTAATTATCATAGATAAATGAACCCTTTCCATTCAACGCAAAAGTTTACACAAATTTAACGTACAATAAGGTCCTCAGTCATTGTTCCTTCTTATTTACTACTACCTCCGCTATAGTTCAGAATTTAACACTAGATTTACGGAGCCAATTTGGCTCATTCAAAATTTGATTACTATATATACAATATGTTAGTTGGTTAATTTTTTTTAATAATAAATCTTTAGTTTAAATTGATTTGAAACTATTTTCTTTGCAAAAAACTTTGATTTTCTTGTATGAGTCAAATTGGCTCACTTCAGAAAAATAGGTATATCAATATCCGTAAATCTAGTGTTAATTACTAAAAAAAGAATTGATCAGTGGTTCTTTATATGCCGTACAATTTAATGTAATTTTAATGTTAGAAAAATAATATTGTCCCGTCGCGTTTCATTAATGTTTCCAAACTTAAAAATTTCCTATCTCATTTACCTCATGACAAGTGTCACTCGACATTGTATGGCAAGGGGTTAATTCTCCAGCACTAATTACTAATGTCCACTCAACCCACCCTTATTATTTCAACCAGATTTTACACCACCAACATTACAATATTCACATTAGAAATATGCCTCTTAAAAACAGAGAAACATCCGAACGAACTCAGTAAAATTTTTTCCCTCAACTGTACTATCGATCTGCATTTATCGATTGCACCGAACATAAAAAAACAGGGTGCGAAGTATTTCTGCGCGACACCTCCCTCGGCGGAATAAGCGCGAGCATCGAAACCCGCCACGAATCGTGATTTATGCAGTGGAACCGGGGAATATGGCCCGGGGTGTATCATTGTTGCCATCACAATGGCACGAAATGCAATACTCGTACTCTATCGGGTGCGCTTTCGCATAATGTGTCATAAATAGGCGGCGCGCAAACGCCACTCGCATACCGTGCTGAAACAATAACCATTGTGGTGGCTGGTGGGTACTACCTATGCTCTCGCCACTGCCCGGCTATGCGAAGCGCAAGATTTTTATCTGAAAAGAACTCCGGCACGCAGGTGGTCTTATCAGCCCGCCGAGAAACACCTTCGTTCGGGACTGCGAGCGTTCAAAGGTCGTGGTTACATTGGAAATTTCATTTTGTCTTCTTTCAGCGCCTGGACACGTGTGGAGAATTTTAATACATTGAGCGCAGAATCGATTTTGCTGTAATTTTCATTTCAATGGCGACAGTGGCGATCATTTTGCGCGATGATGGATTTTAGAGATTTTTCTGATCAAACGAGCGAGTAGATCAATTTTTGATCTCTGTGGATGACGTATTTTATGGAGGGACATAACTTCAACGTTGTAAAATTTTTTCGATAATTATTTTCAATGAAATTAAGGTAGAACGCGTAATAAATTTGTCGTGAATGTCAAATGTGACATATAAATGTACTTGAATGTCAAGAAAGGAATAATTTGAAGAAGAAGAGACTACTAAGTGTAAGAGAAAGTTAAACCATAAAACAGAGATGCTCAGTTGCACGTTTAATTATAATTTGGACAATTTCCCAACATAAATGAAACATTGGTATAAAAAATATTACTCTTTGCTGCCAGAAAACTTTAGTGCAATCGCGTTGCCTGGAATTCTACAGAGAAAGAAGTCTGAAAAAGAAGCGGAATCAGCCAGCTTCGCAATCTTCCGCCGAGTTCTCGGAGCGAAAAAGTCGTTAAAAAAAGGCATCCGAGCGCGGATGGCACGTTTTCAGTGCCATAAACGTTGGATATTTCTGGCCGATTAAAAAGCATAAATACTGAGAAAAGAGGCTACCGACCGACGAAGAAAACCAGCCTCCGGGTTGCTGCACCTGCGGCATATTGCCGGACGATTAGAAACACCGACGACCGAGAATTGCAAGAAGACGAAACATTTTCTACGGGACGCAAGAAATGAGAAATAATCACTGTTGGGAGCAAGACTCTGAAAAATGCAAGTCTATCAAAGAGAATTCGTATACATATATGTGGAAAGAACGAAGTAGAAACTCGAGCGAAAGAAAACCTGATTTTCTTCATCCTTTTACGGTCCCGTTGGACGTCTTTATCCGTTCGAAACGGCAAAAGACTAAAAATTTCCTGCGTCAACTCTTGGAGAAGTAGACTTTTATAAAAAAGCAAATCCTGGTTGCGATTTTTTGTTCAATATATTAACATTAGCTGCAAATAATTTCTATGAATATCTAATATCTAATTTGCATAAGAGTTTCTTAATTTTAGATGAAATTCATGTGAAGAAAAATGATTCGATAATACTTTCTTTTTATTTCTAATGTATTTATTTTAACACTAACCGTACTATGTCGTTGCTTTTCGTTTAGTGAGCAAACAATTCATGGCCGAATTTCGCGAACATTCCGCTGGAATTCAGCGAAACTTTTTCTACTTTAATGGCAGAGGCTGCGGTCGATCGCTTAGTTTTGCGCGCAGCCCTACTTTTTGGATGACAGACGTGTTTGCGGTCGTAAACTAGTCATGCATAAACTTTCCTGACCGAACAATCGATCCTGGCGAAAAAGTTGAGCGCCAAAGATCCGCTCGAGATGGTTCATGAAGCTTCGATTACTTCGCGAGTTCTTGTCGTGTTTTGATCACACAGCGGAAAATATGACTTTTTCATAGTTCCATTTTCTTCCCGTGGGTAAAGAAAATGCATGTAAATAATTTTCATAACCAAAAGAATACGCTATTGTTGCTTTTTTTTGGAATTTCAAATTTCTTCGTGAGAAGAATAAACTTATGATTTTAATGGAAGAGATTTCAAAGACTGATGTTTTGCGATTATCAATGCTCGAGATAAATGCTATAAATATCTTCTATCTATTTTCGAACTATCTAATCGGAGATAATAAAAGAAATAAACTTTATTTTATCTAAGTACACCCACTAAACGATACCGTTAATACTTTTCAGCGACTTGACGATAGGTTGCAAAAATAATTCAATCAATAGAGCTTGAATTTATCAAAGATAGGAATTTTATACTTTCATATCACGGAAAATTCCTTCAAATCTCTTATCATCAACATCGACACCTCGATCGACTGGTCCAAGTTCCCAAGTTCAATCTTCATCAATCAGAGATTTCAATATCATCCAAGCCTACTTACAAATAGTTAGTCACACATACCAGTTATAAGTATCTTAACGACAATAAAAATTCTTCATTTATTAACACTAAAACAACCGACGTTCTATTAATTACGTTTAAATATATTAAATAAGAACTTTGGAAGAAGAGGACTGAACAGGTAGAAAATATGATTGCTTTGGTAATTTGTATTTTATAAGATCAACTTAGAATTTCTGGACTAGGACTCTCCTATAAACTTAGGGATTTTTTGGAAAAAAATGTGAATAAGTCATTTTAACTTCTTTGGTCGTTCTAGTGTTAAATTCAATCGTCCCAGTTAAACGTGAGAAAATCAGTTTTAAAAATATAACATTTGAAAAACATACATTAAATAAAAAAATATTCCAACGAAACTATTCACCTTCCAAGTGTTCCGTAATTAACACATTAAGCGCCACACCGGTCTATAGGTACCGTTAATTTTTAGTTCGCATTCATGCTAATTAATAAAAATCTGCAATTAGTTTTTTACTTAGGCTATTCGGTCGCGTCTGACCGATCCCATCATTAATAATTTTAACACTAGAACTACCAAACCAGTAAAAATGACTGGTACACAATTTTTTCAAAAAATTCTCCAAGTTTACAGAAGAGTCATAGGATAAATATTCTACGTCTATATCAATAAACATAAATCACCCAATCGATCAAATTTTCCGCCGCCTGGTTCCCCCTTTTTCAAAGTACTTATTTAATTTATTAAAATATGTTAGATTTGAGGCCGGTAGTTCTAGTGTTAAGTAAGAAATAGAAAATTTTATAAAAAATGTATCAAGAATTAATGATGAATTTTTATTTTAGCGATTAAATTCTAAATTATAGCGCTGGCAGTCACGAAACAAATCGTAGTACAAGGGGTTAAAACAAATAGAAAAATACCTTTCCTAAAAGTGTAGTGTCAGTCTCAAGGAACGTGCGCTTAACGTGTTAAGGGGTTCAAGAAAGACATTCTAAGACGTCTCGAAGGCTGTTAGTCACAGCTTAGAGATACAATCTAAGCCTTCTTTCTCTAAATCTCCTTTATACTTTGTGCAATCCTTTTCAACGAGCGTTCCCAATCGTGAGCTTCATGATCCTTGCAACCTCATCCTCGTTTCCAACTTCTACATCCGCGATGTGGGAGTCGACTAGTGGCCGACTGCAACGCCGCGCTCTCAATCGTGGGTGTTGGAATCCTTTCACGGATGTTAAGGATGGTTTACGGTCCTCCGAGGCCTCCGACCTTGTTCGCCACTGCTAAAGGTCGATAGACATCCGCGCGAGGAGGATATTAGACCTCGTTGGATTTTTTTGTGACTCTTGTAATGTTCTAACTTGTATCAGCTTGAAAACTTCATAAATAAACATGATACATCATTGGTGAGAGAGGATGACTTGGTTGAGGATGAGAAAGTAGAGTTGTTGATTCAGACGATGATAGAAAAGAAGTTTGCTGAAATTGTTATAGAGATAGTAAACAATAAAGCTTGTATCTTTGATAAATTATATCATTTTGAGATTAGACATTTCTGCCATTTATTGTCTAGTTATTGGAGGAAGTTGATAGTGATATTAAATTTTGGTAGATGAAGCTGTGTCTCGTAAAAATGTTAGTTGAGGCTGAAAGAAAGAATAAATTGCACTATAGTAAATTGCAATATCCCTAGGGACCGGTCTTTGATTTTTCACTCATGTTGATGCTGATCAATGAAAATTGATGATTACTTTTTTATCTAGGCTATTCAGTGGAATCTGACTGATCCCATAATTAATGATTTTAAGTAAGAAATAGAACATCTTATCAAAAATTAATGTAGTTTATTGAAACAAATAGAAAGTTACCTTTTCTAAAAAAGGGGTCAAAGGAACGGGCGCTTAACTTGTTAACCCCTTACTGTACTATTTTTTTGTGAATAAATGTGCAATTACTCAATATTAATTGTTAAAATAACAATCTATATCAGATTTTTTGTATTACTGAACGCAATATTAAATAGTATAGAAATAAATTTACTGTGTTGTGATCCACTAATATTTTTAACCCTTTGAACTTTAAGAAATTTTATTACGAGCTACCAGCTCCTCCAGGATTATTTACGCAGTGCGAGTATACATCTGTGAAAAACTAAAAATCTTGCTTTACCATTAAAGAAGAAGTGTATACACTTTAAAATTATATTTTACGACATAAAAAAATATAAAAATACACAGAATTTACCTGACAACAAAATTACCAACTGCTATTACAGTGTCACCGCTACGGCGACAACGGAGAGCAGACTTAATTTAATAATTTTTGGAAACCTTCAAAATTACCGATTCTATTTTTCACCTCTCGAGTGTAGCTCGTTATTGTACATTAAGGAATTAATTGTTAAATTATCACATAAAATAAAATAAAGTCTGTTTACCTCAACCACTTACAATCCATCCTGCAACAATGTCCTCATCTCCTTCAGCACTTTCTCGAAACAAATTGGCCTTTGACACCTCCTGAAACACAACAAGTTCCAAAAGGTTAGTATGAACATTCACAGACTTTAACATCTTAACATTCTGCCGCAAAAAAGAGACAAAAAGACCCCCATCAAAATCTAACGAACGAAAGAGAGAAGAGTCGGGAGCTGTGCGTGCTTGTGAACGAAAAAAGGAACATCCGTGCAAACAAGGGCGTTACGATGACACTCGAAATCGCTAAAACGTGTGAACCAGACTTTAGGTAACGTGGGAGAGACGATCTGTACTCATACGGGCGTACTTCCGAGAATGAAAACTAAAGGTCGAGCGTGACGCATCCACCTGAATGAAATTCGAGCTGAATGGTTATCCACTGAAATCACTTACGATGCTTCTGACTCATTTTACGTCAATGAAACTGGCAGAGTACGCATTCTGAATTAATATGCGCGAAACGTACACTCGAGACTGTCACGAAGAAACTCACCAATACTTGGGATGTTAGTGTATTTTGTGCGTATTTTTACAGAAACGTTTTGTAATCGTTTGTAAGACAAATTACCGATATTACTATCTAAAATGTCATCGTAAACACTTGACGAGTATAACTATAAATATTCTTGGATGTTGGACCGAAACTCCGACGTCGACATGTGATTTACGTAATGTCTGCATTTCGACGGTGTCGATGATGATATTCTGCTGGTTATTGGATGTCAAATTATTTGTATTTCGAAGTATTTCCATTGCAGATATCAAATTCTTTTAACAATTTTAAATATATGGAAAATAATTTATTTGGTGGGACACTAATAATGAGTAATTATATATTAAGGATGCCGGAGAAGAAAGTCGTTTCTTTAAATAAAAGATGGGAATATTTATAAGAACTTAATTCGTAGATATTAATCTAAGATATCTCTCTCTGTCGATCTTGTGAAAGTTGGCTACTAATTAGTCATTACAAATTACATGTATCACCAAATCATCGCCGTCAAGTCACATCAATAAATAAACTTCAACCTACGCACATTCTGTTTTTATATATCACCGCATTCATTCAACTTAATAAAAAGAATCATATTCACATACAACCCCTTTGACTTTATTAACTATAAACCTTTCTAACCCCTTGCAGTGCCATTTACTTTGTGACTGCCTCTACAATAAAGCAGAATTACATTAGTAAAATAAACATTGATCAGTGATCTATTATATAAAGCTCAAATACCACTGACTGACTGACTGACTGACTGACTGACTCATTCATCCACTCATCACAAAATCTCAAAAACCATAGAACGGATTACAATGAAATTTGGAACATACTCTTGCCTTGGGTCGTAGGTGCTCACTAAGAAAGGGTTTTGAAAAATTCCAAATTTTAGGGGGGGTTTTGGGGGGTTTTGGGGGGTTAAAGTGTGGCCCAAACTCATCAACGCAGAGTCGAAACTACTTGATCTAGAAACTTGAAATTTTGCATGAGCGTTCTTTCTAGGGTATAAGCACCCACTAAGAAAGGATTTTTCAAAATTCGAAATTTTAAGGGTTTCTTTTTAGTTTCGATTAAACCGTAGCGAAGCACGGGAGCTTTCAGCTAGTTTTAAACATATAGATATAATTTAACATAATATTAATATTATAGAAACAATTTTATTGTGTCGCATCTGAGATTTTCAATTTAACAGGTTTTGGAAAACTTGAAAATTTCCTTTCCAATTTATAGCATCACGAGTATCAATCGTTATAGTACGGCAAGGGGTCAAACCTTTCATTCATTTAGAACGTCATCCTCACACTTTAATTTGAATAACTTTAAACCTCTCATGTATTTTTGTTAATAAAGGAAATCATCCACAGACCTGGCCAAGCTTTAACCCTTAAATTCGCGGAGTTGCATTTCTGCAACATACTAATTCTATGAGAATAAAAGAAAAAAAATCTGGACGGATTACGATTTCTGAACGAACTTTGTCATAGACTATAGTGTACTTTGTAAATTTTTGACAGGTGCAGTGGCAGCAACTGTCAAATATTTTAATTATTTGTCAGTTTTAGCGGGTTTTCATCGGCGCGGAAAAAAGTGATATTGGAATAACTTTCCTCGGTCTTTGTTATAATAGAGGAAATAACTGTTTTTATAACTATCATAATAAATAGAACTATAATTAAGTACTAAAATATTTTTTATTCTATTTACATGAGTCAATAATTCCCCATACATCTGCTTACCTAAGAACGCGCAGTGTTGCATAAATGCAACAAAGGATTTTCAGGTAATCTAGAAGCTGAATTCTTTCAAAAGATTTTTTTTAAATATTTTTCCTATAATCTAAACTATATATGGATATTAAAAACATTTTTTCTGATTAAAAAAATAAAATCGCGAATTTAAGGGTTAACACCTTGATCATAAAATTCGGTGATTTTTATTCAAACTATTCAATGAGTTCTTTATTCACATTGTCATGTTTTTTGAAAAAAAAAAAACGACATTCCTTACCGGTACCCTTAATAATTTACATTTATACGTATTTCTATCAAATTCTCCCAAATTCGAAACTCTAATAATTGCTAGACAATTACAAAACACTCTGCTAATTACACCACAAAAATAACTCCTCACTTTTTCAAATCTCAACAGCTTCATGTTCAATAAACAATTCCACCGATTCCAAAATCCTTATTCTATTGAAAAGCCAATGTACCATAAAGAGTAACGTATCAAGACGTGGTTCTTAACTGCAGTTCAGGGGTGCAGTGTATGATTATTAATGAGCTTTTCTACTGGTTCACGGGTCAATCGCTACAGGCGATAACAGTACTGCAATAATGGTCCAAGCCGCGGCGCATCTTCCTTATGATCGCGAACCTGCTTTGCAATTCCTTTTGCCCAGTTAATTAACTAAGTACGCATCCATCCTTGCCTTTCCTCTACACCCTGCGTACCACCCATTCTCCGAATATCAACATAACTGCATCCTAATCGTCGATGCACTCAATGGTTGCAACGTATCATACCTTTAATGACAACTAAGGTGCTAATTTTGATTTTCTACGGATGTCGATTCGATGAAACGTAGATAAACGTGATCGTGACTCAAAGATCAAGTCGATCAAGCCCTTTAGTCGTACCTGCTGGCGTCATCATGCCACTGCACGACGATTGACTCATGTGCGTGGGCACGGTATGCGAAAATGCGTACGAGGAACGGCGCGAGAAACGACACGGTGTTCTCGTGCTTTGTGGGACAGCTATAAATTCACGTATGTGTCAATAAGGCACCGATGACGCCAATGTTTGCACCGGTGACAGTGCCAGGGCAAACAAAGGATAAACTGCAGAATTCAATTGTACCGGTAAAATCAATCTGTCCGAACTGACTTCTGAAATAAATCTGTTCGGGTGACGTCAATCTTTGGAGGTGGAAATACCGTCGATTTTTAGGCTTCGATTGATAGTAGTTTCTTGCCTGTGAGTGTGTATTTTATTGCGATTGATACTAGGGAATGTACTGGAAATAATTGAATATTTATGTCAGGTTATTTTTGTTAGTTTGATTATTGTGGAATTGTAAATTGTAATTTTTAATTTCAAACTTCCATTGAGTGACTGGAACTCTGTGCGGTGAAGTCGTGACGGTATGTAAGTTTGGTTGCAGAAGTGCAGGCGTTTGAGAATTGTGCTACGGTTAATCTTTTTTGAATAAATAATCTTGTAGCTACAAAGTACACGTATTATTAAAACTATTGTACTTATACTTCCGTCTTTGATATTTATTATCTCTCATAATTCCTCTCGGCGAACGTAACGGTGCTCAGGAAAGAAATGGTGAATAATCAAGATCCAATGAAGAGTCTTTAAAAATCCTCATTGAACCCGACAAAATTTTCATGCAAAGTATCTTTTCAAGCTGCTGCACGTGACGCAGAAGAGAAATGAGAATTCAATTTCAAGCTCTTGGTCCGCTTGCTCCGTCTCTTTCTCTCCTTCACTCGCTTTCTTTCTCTTTCTCTACCGATCTATAACACCGACCGTTTTGAGATCGTGGGTGTTAGCAATTCTCCAGTTCATCTAACAATTCCTCAGACTCCCACGCGATTCTGGGTCCGACGTGACTCCGGGCGTCGACGTCTGTTTGTCCTTTGTGTTTGACCAGCCAGCGTAACCAAGAAACCCGCATTGACTTTATCTTCGACCGCGACATTATAATTCTTCTCTTAAACCGTGCATCGATCAATTAATCTATTTATTTGTACAACTTCAAAAAATCTACTGTCAGGCACCAAGGAATTTTTCGAGTCACCTTAAACCCCTTGATATGCTGCAGCTCGATGGAAAAATACTGTAGAAGGAGGAAAAATAATTGTATTGTAGCACTGGGAATGACTAGCTATTTGTTGATCGTGGTTGCACACGATAAAGATGATTTTTAATATATATAAAAGAATATAAATGGAGGAAGAAAGAAGGCAAAAATGAAGCTAATGCATCTAACGATTATCGAGGAGAAATATTGGGGAGACCGGAAAAGAATATCTGGAAAAAATGTGGACAAAAATTTTCTAACATATGATGATGTGAAGAAGGAGTCATTGAATATTTTTTATCAAAACCCAGTGAATTTTATGAGCGAGGTAGTAAAACTTTGCTCCATCGATGGGGAAAGATTTCTCAAACCATGAAAATTATATTCTAGATTAATATTTGTAAATTAAATTCTTGTAAGTATGTTTTAATTGAAAAAACGATATTCTTTTCTGCTACTCGTAACACAATTTTTTCATTCTTTCTTTGAAAAACTGGAATATTAATTGTTGTACTTACCCTACAATAGTCAGTGATACTCCTAATGCACTTAATGGGATAGACGTGATAAAATTATATCTACATATAATGTTAACCCATTCCCTGCCAAAGTTTCCTAGATTTTATTGTTTCTGGAAGAAGTATAGTCTCAGTGTACAAATAAAAATAATTCGCAAACACTACTGCTTAAAAATAATGTCAAAGCATACCATTTTAAACATATTGAATTTCAGAAGCACGTCAAATATCTAAATTGAATGCTAAAAGACTTAGAAAATGATCGTGGGATCATGGACAATGGATTAATATTACGTTACAATTACAATTTTTATTTTACCAGACTAATTATGAATTATTGCAGAGACAGTTAAAAAATAAATCGTAAGGCAAGAGGCTAAAATATAAATTGTGCAAGTGTAATATTGAATTTTGAAGCAAAGGCTTGAATACATCAAAAGGAACAACTGAAAATTGTTACAAATCAGCATGAGCTTCTTTTTCTAAGCTCACATATTCTCATAAAAGCTAACACCAGCCAACATTTCAATCGAATGTATACACCCACGGTTTCCAAAGGGTTAATAAAGTCTCATACCATTAATCCCTTCGCCAATCATACGTTACACTAACTATTCGAATCCGCAGCAATTTGCGACCCCAAACTGATCGCCCGATGCGATATTCGTACGAATGTAACTTGAAGAAGGCAATCCTTTTTCTCACTAGCGTCTCGTTAACTTCGCAGCAAAACGAGGAGAGGATTCCTAACGACTAGGAACTCCAACACGGTGAAAAATACTGTACACACTTACACGTGAAACGACGACGGCTTATTGCAAGCACTTTTCACTGAGAAGCCAGTAAAGCGCACACCGGCACATCGACAGAGCCGAGGAGGAAAGTATACGAACCATATTCCACGATTGCAGTGAGACCACCATGAATCGTTGGATCCGGTAATTGCATAACTCTGGAGGTCGTGTCAGTAACTAGCGGCTCGTTTCTCAGATCTTAGGAATCGTAAGGCTAACCAGCAATACCGGCACTCGAGCGCAGGAGTTTCTTGTCCGATGACGTTCCTTGATTTCTTTCGCCACCGAAGGATAATTAAACGTCTCGTTGATTGTGATGATACGACAATTCGAGGAGGTTTTCTAACGATCCTTCCACAAACATCGTATACTTAACATCCACTGAGGTTTATTTGAATATCGTTTAAAGTTATCGATGTAATATTTGTGTTTTTTTTTTACAGTTTTTCAGCATTTACTGCTATGCTAATATCATCTGGGACTACTATCTTAGGTGGGTTTATTAATTGCCGTTGTTATGATGTATTTATCATAGAAAAATATTTTTTAGTGACCTAATTTAGATTTACTCCTGGCATATTTACTCCAATGATATTCAAATATTGACTTCGTTAGCATTTGATTTAGGCTCATTAAATTTGGCATACTTAAATATACTAAATATGTAGTTTGAAAAAAGATGGTTCAAGCGGCCAAAAATACTGAAATAAAATTTCTTTTGTGACCGAACGTGCAATAACTCAAAATTAATTGTTGAAGTAATAATATATCACTGTTCTCCAATATACTGGTATAAATTAACGCAATATTAATAGCATGGAACTAATTTCAACATCTCCTGACCTACTGGTATTTTCAATTTGATAATTTTCGAAAAACTTAAGAATTTTCTATTCCAATGACCGTGTCACGCATGCCACACGACATTGTGCGGCAAAGGGTTAAGTAATTTGTATATTAGAAGATTCATGTGAAATATTTGCCCTATTGCTTCCCTGTCGATTTGAGAAAAAATTTGGAAAAAATAGGAACCTGAATTTGACGTCTGTCGTAGATATACTGTTAATGTTATCCAACGAACTCTTCTCACATTGACATTTTATCAGAAACACAGTTTATTTTGTCGAAGGAAGATTTACGAAGACTTCACCGTCCAGGGAAGTGCAGAAAATTGTACCACCTCGAGGAGATACCGTAACAACGTCCCGGCAATTAATTCAAAGTAAACCGATGGGGGTTTCTACGTGAGAATGTGCCGCACGACCATGAGGGAGAATTTTTATTCCTCTACCACAGGATTAATGGTCACTCGTCCGGAGGCTGTGACCACATTTTAACCGTGTCTCGATAATTTCGCGGAATCCAGAGCGTAGTGATAAATCAGACCGATGTAGATGAAATCACGTCCATGGGAGAACCAGTTCAGGACGAAGCAGGCCAAAGGCGAGTATGATTTGTCATAGGTATGCCACTCATCCTAATTATACCATGGCCGTGTAGCAATTATCCGATGCTTACGACTAATTTAGCTCCTCTCAATTGCACGATCTTCCTCGACTTCTTGATAGTCGCGAAAAATATGTACCGCTTCTTTCCAAGTATACATCCTCGTATCGCTTACGTCGATGCGACAGCTTGTCATTATTTTATTACAGAATGATTTATGACAAATCCTCTGATAATTGGGTTACTAGACATTTTTACCTTCTCGATGACTTCCTAGTTCAGAGGATCGTGAGAATTTCATAGTCTCTTCTCGTTTTCTTAGGAGCTGGAACAATTGGTATTGGAGGAATTTAACACTAAACCTACCAAGCCGGTCAAAATGACCGGTTCTCAATTCTTTCAAAAAACTACCTAAATTGATAGGCGAGCGGTGAAGTAAAAATTCTACTTCTACCATATAAAGCCTAAATTAATTAATTTACTAATCCCTTCACTTCTTGATTTATCTTTTTCCAAAGTATTTGTTTCAATAAATGTAAATATAACGTCGGTAGTTTTAGTGTTAATCGGTATCATCACTGACGGTTGTAATGATTCAAAGAGCAACGGTGATATTTTACAATTAGGTACAGGTATCCCCCCTACAAAGCGGTATCCTACAGCATAGTTTCGATATAACACGATTCGTAAATTGTGGGAACCTTCCTACAACACGGCGTCCTATATTGGTTTGCTGTAACACAATAAGAAAATTGCGAAAAACTTTGTATAACAACATACTTCTTTATATCACAGTATAAAATGATTTTTATTTAACACTTTACCGACCGGTATTTTTTTAACATCCTACCCACTTCTGACAGGTCACTTGAATGCAAATACTTCCCTGACATCGATATCTCTCCGAAGATTGCAAATTTTCGTTACTGAGTCCTTGGCATAATTAACCGCAATTATAAGTAACAATTTATTAACTGCTGTGGCAACTGATTAACAAGTTAAAAGTTCAAAAGCGTTTGGCTCGAAAATCTGTTAATAGGCTAGCGAGCAGTAAAATGATAAGACGTTTAAAAACTAAATTACTTTTAAATAATGACTGGAATGGATAATGAACTATAAATAAAGTATAATTTACTCGTTTATAACGCTATTCCGATGTCATAGTAAAAAGAGTCATGCAGTTTACGCATTATCTGCGAGATTGCTGTTTCAGAGATATGGAGTTTAAAAAAAAGTTTACTTCCATTAAGTTTTCGATACTGCCGGTGACTATAGTCACCCGACAATATTGCATTTGAAGAATTAATTATAAGATCATATCTTGTAATTAAATATTTTTTAAATACCATAAGTTCTTATTTTTCCTGTATTATATGCGCTATAATGTCGATAAAGAATTAATTACTTATATTACGTCATTAGCCATTAAAAGTTATTCGTCTGTGACGGAATTGTTTCCTGTCGTGTTAACAAGCTTGCGGAAAAGTACTCCGTAGCGAAAGGGTTAAGTTGTCGAAACCTAACAGCCCCTTTTGTACTGGCCGTGGGTTTCATACAACACGGCAATTCTAGAAACTTACCTACGTTATTTTTTTTTTATTAACAATACACAATACACCAATACCTCGCTTTGCGTCGTTTCGTTTTGCATTTTTTCGAAGTTGCGTCGCTGCTTAATTAGTACTAATTTTCACTGTGCGTCGTTAGATTTTCGAGGTTGCGTTGTTTTGGGTTCGAGTCTTTAATTTTTTTTTGAAATTTTTTGAAATTTTCTTTTTTTTCTAAAAGATGGCACCACTTTTGTTTCTAATTGCGCCATGTCATCAAAACTCGGGGATTCCCTTTCTAACTGAAAATTCACGCAATTTGAATACAGTTTTATTTTCACTTTGTTTTGCTAATTTTAGAGTTCAGTTTCAATTATGTAGTGTGTTGTGCTTTTTGTAACGTTCCAATTAGTGTGTTGTGCTTTTTTTAAAAGAGAATAATAAATTTTTATAAATTTTTACGGGTTGTTTCTGGTTACATAAAAGGTAAATATTTTTCCAATTTATTTATTGACAGAATTATATTTTTTTTTTACATACACTTGTAATTTTTTTAGCCAAATGAGTGGAAAGGGCGCTGCTTTTAAAAAGTAGTATTTTGTTAATCCTGGAACCTATCGTCGATCTTTACATGGTTTGCTATAGAAAATCTTAATTCACTTTGCGTCGTGTTTTTTTGGAACGTAACCCCGACGCAAAGTGAGGTATTGGTGTACTTTCCAAAATTTCTTTTTACCTTATGGTACAATAACTTGGTTGCAAGAAACACTTTAATTACCAGTCTTTGAGTAAACGGAGTACTGAGTAGAGGATATTGGAGCATGACATTTGTTATACAACAGGAACATTACTATGACCCAGAGCTGGGCAAATTTTATTTAAAATAAAGATAATAAGTTAATTATTGAAAATAACGTTATCTCAAATAATCTCTATGAAATAACTATTTGGGAGGAATTTATTTGAGTACATTTATTTCAAATAATAACTTTATTATAATTTATTTCGGCGTAGTCATTTGAAATAAACATATTTGAAATAATTAAGAGAAATGTATGATACTAATTGTAAGTTGAAATTTCGCCTTATTTATTTTTAGTTCGGAAAATAAGTTATTGATGGGTAGCAATAAAGATTTAATATACACCATTTGCTTTCAATAAAACCCTTTTTTCAAACAGTTCATCGCAAAGAGATTTCATTCTTAGGGCATCAAACATGTTATTTGACATTTGAAATACTTATCTCAAATAAGAAAATAACTTGTTATTATATTATTTGAACTAATGTATTTCACGAAATAAAAGAATAGATAATCATTTCATAAAATTATTTTGTTGGACGAAATATAACATAATTTATTTCAAATAGTGAAATATTTTTGTGAAATAACTTTTTATTTCAAGTAATATTTCAAATAAGTTTTAAAATATTGTATCTGAAATAATGCCCAGCTCTGCTATGACCTTACCTTGTTATAGAATAATTACCTGTACTGAATTTGATCAAAAATGATTTCTAATATGACCAAAGTTCAATTCTCCACCATCCACACGATCCACGTGGATCGAGGACGATCCAAAGTGACCCACTGTGTCTCTCAGATTTATAAAGGACCGGTCGGATCGTGCAGAGGCAAAAGCGATTCGATCTCGTCGATCCTTCGTCCTCCACGTGCAAGTGTGTGTCAATCGACGTCGTTGTGCTAGCACAGTGTTACCATCTCGGCGAACCCGGCTGTTCCCATGAAGCCACTGTCTGCAACCTGCGAACCTCTCTCATTGGTATTCCGAGCGACTCTCCTGAATGGAGTGCTCTATTTTACGAGCGTCTGTATATGATCCAGACAAATTGGCCCGTGTAGAGATTCGGTGCGAAGAGGTCTTTCGAGTCGTGGTTCGTTGAGAATTCTGAGGCCATTACCGCAACGATAAACGGCAACTATATACCCTCGAGGTATAAGCCAGAATAGAAGGTATCTCGAGTGCTTCAATTGCTTGGATTTGAATCGACGTTTTACTTGGAAGTTATCTTCATCGACTTATAAAATGACGATTAGCATGCTACACTGTCTAATCATGGGTTAGTATATTTTTTGAATAATTTTCTACGCGAAGGAAACAGCCGTCTTGAGGATATCGTACGATCTGCGAAATGGTCGAGATAAACGACAAGAGTGGAGAACAGAGTTGTAAAGATGTAGGATACTTGCTGCAGGGTTATCCGGAATCTCGATGGTAGTGGAGGCATTCAATTAAAACTCTGCATAGTTAGATGGAGAGTAATTACTTTGGAAGAACAGTACGCGTAGGTAGTTGCTATTAAATATTTCCCTTCATTTGTCAACGTTACGAAAGAACGATCATCAGCGTGGAAAGTAAGCGGTTAGAACTTCGACAGAGTCCTCTCCCTTAACGTGAGTTCAGACTAAGAAAGTAGTTAGAAGTCTTAATTATTGGAGGCATTGGGTATGGCTTTATTATCGAGCTGTTCCACTACAACATTCCCGGAGATCATAACGAGGCAACGACAAAGAAAAGGGCGGTGCAACGGACAAACGAGTCTCGATAGCCAGAGGAGGAAAAGAGAGGAAAAGAAAAAACGACAGAGGAGTCGATAAGCAGGCGCTGCTGCCGATGAAGTGGCTCTAGCCTAATGGGCTTCCGTAGCTTTTTTCGTGGGCACTCGTCTTTTCTCATAAATTAACTTTACGCGACGGTTTAATTAAACTACCGTAGGTCACGACCTGAACGTATTTCAGGGAGAAATGAGAAACCGTGGACCAAGTCTTGTACCCTTTATATTGCTGTCTATTTATTACAAATACCTTGCAGCAAGAATGACTTTAGTGCTTCCATCGGTGTATGAGGGAATCCCTTAAAAACTTTATATACGATCTTGTTAATATGTTCAGGGAAATATCGCCGACTTTTATCGCTACCTTTCTATCGAAAAATTAAAGTGGACTTGACACGATGGAAATAAATTCGGCGGACGGTAAATGTCTGCGTGTGGTTGGCGTTATTTGGTTTTATGATCTAGTATATGGGGTGTCTGACCTCTTCTGGGCAAAATTCTTCGTCGTGTCGAAGTAAATTACCCAGGTTGGTTAATAGTTAAGGAAAATATCGATTCACCATGAAATAATACATGTTTTTGAGCCAGATGAAAGACTTAACCCTCTATAGTTCCAATTTTTTATGGCATCTGAAGGTCAATTGCACAACAGCACATTAAAAAATGATAAAAATACTATTACAAACAGTAGATTTAACTTAATTTTCAAACATCGGATTGTGAAAAATTTGTGTGATTTCTAAGAACTGAATTATAAGATTTGTGAAAGTTAAAAAATTGACTTTAAAGAATAAAAACTAAGTCTTGTGTTAGTTCAAAGTTACAAGGTCACATAGGGGGTTAATTTTAGAAAATTTCTCGGACTAAATCTACCACTATAAACGAAATAATACGACCTGCAATATAGACGTATCCCATATCATACTAACGACTCGACTGTCATTCCAACGCAATCAAAATAACAAAAAACAGATACCATCCCTCTGCACAATTACAACCAACACTTTTTCTTATTTAAATAATAATTCTCTTCCCTAACAACAACATATCTCGCCGTTTCGTTTCTACTCATCAAAGAAATGCGATCAACAAAAGGAGACCCCGAGAAAGCGCCAATTCCACTAACGTCCCAAACGCCGGAAAAAATCAAACGTCGGAAAGACTTAAAATTCGATGAATGATAAGTTTATCGTCGGCGTAAATTGAGATTTTTCGAGCACGGAAGACATCGCGGCCGGTTAGGCGATCGTGTCAGCTGGTGCTCGCAAAGAGCTCTCTACGGAAGGTCCTACAACGTGTATAGAATTCCTCGTCGTATACCAAATTAACTCGGACGCCGGCTACTTTGGGCCTAACCTGTATCGAGTTCCACGCTACCGGTATACACTCTAAGGTCATCCGATCTCTCCAAGTTTCACCAATCTGGCCACCTGTCATCAGCACACGCCTAATCTACCGCCGCTGGATGATAAAATATAGAAAAAAAAAGAGGATGATGCTGGACGTAGGTAAGATACATCCTACGAAGCTGGTCCTCATTACGTTTAAATTACAGACACCGTACGATGTAATTACACTTTAATCGAACACGAAATTATGATTGATTGCAATTTTATGAATACGGTCTTTCTTTCTATAGAAATTCAATGCCCTCTGTGTAAAAGGAACATTGTAGGAAACAGGATAAACAAGATGACTTTCAACATTTTTCCTAAATTTTATTATCATCTTGATTCCATCCGACGATTTTATTACCCTATTTTCTAAGAAGAAGGGTCCATCGTTTATTCTTGGTCTCACGTAAGGATCAAGGAGCATCCTTGGCTTCATTTACAAATCTACTCTGGCTTCTGTCGCTTTTCTCTTCCTTTTTCTTTCCTGGCTGTTTTATCCGTCGAAAATCAGGCGCACCCGCGCACAGCGTGCATCAAGAAGATAAAAAGTCCGAGGCTGAGAGAGAAAGACGAAGGTGATATATTTTGAAAGGACGAATCGAGGGAAAGAAGTCGAAGGAAGATCTTGAAAGATGGAGAAGAAATGAAGGGAGGAGGAAAAGACACGTCAACTACCGGTGCTGCTACCGCAATTCCAAGGCGGCGATAGTGGACCAACATGGGGCCCAATTAAGGGACTGAAACGGGGTCCTATCTATTCGAAGAGAGACACCACGTTAGTCGTTTTCCTCGTGGTGCAGGCCGAAAAATGTCATCCGGACGGACGTGTCGTTAGATCATTAAAATACCGCTCTTTCGTGGCACTACCGAAAACTGGAGGCTAATATAACGGCGCCCGGTAACTTGTTCCGAGGGCTATCCGCGAGTTTTTGATACCTCTAGAGTTTTTGAGATGTTCGTGATAAGGAAATTAACTTTCCGACACTCTTTGTTTTCTGCCTCTATTCATTTCGTGACATATTCCATCGCGACAATTTTATGCGCTGCCTTGAAAGTGTTGATAAGGGAGAAAAATATCGTCCTTGCTTCTAGAAATGAAGTTCTACAGAAATTTCAATACTAGTGGACTGGCAAGAAAGTAATTTCGGTTTTGTAGTGTGAAATGGAATTCAATCCTTTTTAACAAAGAATTTTTTCTATGACCTTTCGTCATCTTTTTGATAAATTCGTGATCCGGCTTTTATGAGCGAAAAACTGAACCAAATGTGATTTTAGTCTATCATCATTAGTAAAAGACTTAGTATTCGAAAAGTTTTTTAAACTTCAAAATAAATAGTAATCTGATGGTGCCAGGGCTACATGGGGGCTGTGGCATCACTTTCCAACCAAGCTTTGTCTTTACGAAAAGTAAAATATGTCGGAAATATTCGTTTTACATTCCATGTTCAAATCCACCCTAAACAAACAATTACAAACAAAATAAAGCACAATTTTTGTCTAAGCCAAGCCAAAAGTGACATTTTTCAATTGTCAGAATAAAAAATGATAACATTGTGAAAAATCGTTCAGAACAAACATAAAGCTAGTCCTCAACGAAAACCGAAATTACTTTCTTGTCAACTCAATACAAACAATTCTCATATTATTTCTATTCTGCCATTATTCTCCAATAAATCGTCCTAAATTAAGAATTTCATTGGCGAAGCTTTTCATCATCTAAGATTAAAATCCTTTCTTTCAAGATTTGGTATAATAACTTCATTTATAAGGAAGCTATTTCGTGCAGAAGAAAATGGAGGGAATTCAAACCTCACCCTCCGGTTTTACGAAAAGGGGTATCGAAGAAAAAAAACTGTGTCAGATAGCAAACTCAATTAAATGCGGTACTTTTATGTATATTTCCTCGCTTACTCCTGGCTACTCTTAGAACCCTCGAGATCTTGGAAGGTTCACAGTTATTTATTATGCAAAGCGTGGCCGGTCCGAGGAGACTATGCCGCTCTTCCAAATTGAAATTCTGGATAGCCCTTCCGCGGAACCTTTGCGCTACGAGGAACTATTAGAGGGTAATGAGTTTCTCCCGGAGTATCCTATCTCTATGCCATATAGTAGCACGGTAGTGGCTCGTCTTATCTAAGCTGGGATCCAGTTCAGCCACTCCTTTCTCTAGTATCCTCGAGGCGTCTTTTGATCCCTTGCGAGGATTCTACTACCACCTAGAGGACCCCGCATTCTGTCCCAACAATTTAAAGAGCCCATTTCTACCGTGTTCGGCCTCTAGGAAGAGCCGAATATCACGTATTTGGATTCCGATAAATTCCACCGGCTCGCCTTTTTGTCGGCGTCCTACTGTCCTCGCTTTTGCATTAAGAACGATAATCTACCTGAAAATGTCAACGGTCAATACCTCGAATAGCTTTTTCGTGTTATTTTCACCGAGCTGGCGCTGACTTACTAATTTCGGGGCATTCCGATCTTTGAGGGATCCATGGAAAGTGTGGCCTTTATGCTTTTATCCTAGGACAGGATAGAGAATGGACTTTGATAAGTGTTTGAGCGTTTGCGGATACTTTGGTCGATTTTAACGGTGTCGATGCAAATTTTCTATTTCTTTTTAAGTGATAGGTATGTTTGAAAAATGATAAGAGTTAAGTTTAGTGGAGAGCTTGAAGCTTTTCGCCATTCTTGTCAGAAGTATATCATGCTGGTTATACCTTTTTTCTGATAAGAATGATTTCTTGAGTATTGACTATTTATTGATCTATTTGATTATAATATTGCTAATAATATTGGAAAGCTCAAAACTAGATGGTAGCCGTAAAATTGGAGGGTTCTTACATTTTTTTAAATATTTCTCAGATTTGTAGAAAAGTTGTACAGTAGATATTTCCCTCGTATCTTATAATACATAAATTACTGAACCCCTTGCCGTACGATTTGTTTTGTGACTCCCTCCATTATAACTTAGAATTTAATTGCTAAAATAAAAATTGATCACTGATTCTTGATAATTCGTGTAATGTAACGTTATGTTACGGCTGCCGGAGGCAACACGATTCGCGGTTCTACGCGGCATTATCTTTATTTACAATGGCACTATTTTGAATTATATAACGATCGAGAACCACTCGCTACGGAGATCCGGAAACGACGACTGCTTCGTTACATCCGGTCTCCAGGACGACGACAGAATCAATCTTCCGATTCGATCCTTTGACGGGTTGGAGGGGCAACTTCAACCGGTATCACTTCAGGTCGCGTAACAATATTATAGGAATAATATTAGGTATAAGGGAAAGTTCTGTCGTTTTTGAACACGTGAACTTTTATGCGTTGTCTTTCCTTAGTAAGAATTCTGATCCGACTGAAACCAATTTAAACACTTAGATTAGTATATGATTGATGATTCATACACATTTTTTTGTACGTTAGTCAGTTTTTTAATCTTGTGAAACTCTTAACATGAGTGAAGAAAAAGTGCACTTAAGACATTGCATGTGGTATGAGTTGCAAAAAGGGAATAACGCAATGGAGGAAAAAAAAAACTTGTGTGACGTGTTTCGAGAGGATGCAGGAACAGTTCGAAAATGTCAAAGATGGTTTGCGAAATTTCGTTTGGGTGATTTTTCTTTGAAAGATGAACCCTGATCTGGAACGCCATCGCAGTATGGTCAGGACAAATCCCACGTTAACGTCCGCAGAAATGGGCTTCAAGCTTGAAATTCATCAGACTACTGCTTTGGATCACATTAAAAGACTTAGCTTCCTATCCAAAATCTCTGTTTGGATGCCATACGAATTAAAAACAACAGAACTGTCCCTTACACATAATATTAGGTTGTCCTGATCATACTGCAACGGCTTTCCAGATCTGGGTTCATCTTTCAAAGAAAAATCACCCGAACGAAATTTCGCAAACCATCTTTGACATTTTCGAACTGTTACTGCATCCTCTCGAAACACGTCACACAAGTTCTTTTTTGCCACCATCGCGTTATTTCCTTTTTGCAGCTCATACAACACGCAATGTCTTAAGTGCACTTTTTCTTCACTCATGTTAAGAGTTTTACAAGTTTAAAAAACTGACTAACATACAAAAAAATGTGTATAAATCATCAATCATATACTAATCTAAGTGTTTAAATTGCTTTCAGTCGGATCAGAATTCTTACTAAGGAAAGACAATGCATAAAAGTGCACGTGTTCAAAAACGACAGAACTTTCCCTTATACCTAATATTATCGTGTCGCATTACATTGACATTTTCAATTTGTTTTGCAACATTTGAAAATTTCCAATCTCATTTACCACATCACGAGTGCCATCATTGTAGGGCAAGAGGTTAACTGATCACATTTTTGACCGCTTGATTCTTTTTTCAGACTACTTATTTAATCTATTTAAATCTCTCAGGTTAAATATCCTGCACATTTCAATCTCTCCTTGCCACGGAACAAAACGAATATCAGACGCCGGGTGTATCGATAAAATCGCTACAAAATCAATCGTCGGAAAGTATCTCCAGTGAAACGTGGATGCAGAATAAAGTTAAGTCGTATCTCAATGTACAGGTGGCTGACTGTTAAAGGCAAAATGGCAACGGTTCGTCGCTCTTCGGATTAATATTTCGGACACGCTCGCGCAAATACAATGACTCTGGCAAAAAGACCCAGGTGATGGTTCGTACGGCCCACGATACCGAGGATTCGCGGCACGAAGAGGGCCCAGAAGAGGCCTAAGAACGATTCGAATGGCGGGGAACGCGCGGCGTGCAAGATTGTACCAGTTTTTCGATCGGCTATTGATACCATTCAAGCTGTTCCTCTGTATATGCATGAGTCTGCGAATTTCTTTCGCGAACGGACGCCCTCCGTGCCCGTAAAACGAATCGCCGTCTACGTACGGCTTTATGCGAGTTTTTCGACAGACAAACGTCAAGATGTCCTGGGAAGATGATCGGGAAAGGGAGAAAAAATGCTGGAACGTACGAGATACTATCGGCCCGTTTTTACGGCATCAAATTTAAATGTCTCTACGCGATTGCCGAATTTCGGGTTCTGGTTGTGATTTGTTCTGGAGATTGCTGTGAAATTTTTATGTGATAGGAGAAATAAAAAGGGGAGAATTTGGGAATGACAGCTTAGTTCAGTAATGGGCACACTTTTATTGGAGCGGGCTTGGAAAGGTGGAGGTAATTTTGGCGGGTTGATATAATTTTATACTTAGTAAAAGATTAATGTTCTAGCTATTAAGGCGGTTGAAAGGACTGGTTTCCTAGTTTTTCTAAAAATTTTCCAAATTAATGAAAGAGCCATATAGTAAATATGACGAGTTTATCTTCTTGAAGTACTTTATGGATTATATTTTAATGACGCAGACATAAAGTCAGTAATTTTAGCGTTAACCCCGTGTCGTTCAATAACGAGTGAAACTAATGATGAGATAAATGGAGTTGTCAATTTTGAAGTACTCAAAAAATGATTGAATTAAACATATCAGTGGTTCATAATAAAATAAAATTAATTCTATGTTATTTAATATTGCGTTGAGTCTTATATTATAAAATATCCGAAATTAAGGATGGATCATGATTTTAACAATTAATACAGAGTTATTGCGCATTTAATGATAAAAGAAATGATACAGCAAGGGGTTAAATATTGTAATTTCTGTGGAGAATTTACCAGGTGTAAAAAACGAACATCCCCTTGTCTGAATTTTTTAAAAAATTCCATCTCGAGAATAAACTATTATTTTAAAATCTGTGGCTTATAATTTGCCTATCACTGGTTTAAGTTAATAGCAGATAAGGAATTTAGATAAATAAGATTTACTTTATGAATATTTAGATTGTCGTAGTAAAGGAATTTTTGTGTGTTTTTTAGAAGAATATGCGTGCAAGAATTTTATATGTACATCGCATAGAGATCATATGTCCGGCAGCATTTTTAATAAGGTTGCTAAAATAAAGTTAATTTTTGAAGGGTGCTAATTAGCATGGAATTTGCAATAACTCGAGATTTTCCAGGTAACGCGAGTATTGCATACTTTGTCGCATATTCCATTTCGCACGCTTCAACGAGCCGTCCTTTCACACGGCGCGAGATCTACAGCGGCGATGGGAAAGCATTGAAACTTAGGTACTGTAGATCTCATGAATTTCAGTTAATTGCACGATTCCCAAGTATATTCTTCCGCGTATTCAATAATGACTGCGTAAAATTATTGCTTTCCTTGCGTCATCTCGCAGCCTCACATTAACCAACTGCTAGACATCCATCCGCAAATAAATCACAACCTAATTAATTCCATAAATAAGTTACCAAGCATCTATCAAAATCTAATATTAATCTTCATTTACAAATTCCAAATTATTCCAGCAACTGCACTAGAAAAAAAGAGAAAAAAATCCAATCCAATCCCCGTATCCAAAGCAGCATCTAATTAAACATCTCCCTACCGATTAACGTAAAAGTCCGAATTCAAAGTCAGCCAACGAAAGGAAGAAAAAACCTACCAACCGAATGAAATCCATAAAAAAAGAGGAGCAACTCCCACCCTTAACCAGCATAAAACAAACGTATCGTTTGCACGCCCGTTACTTTCAGAGCGTCGAGTCTCACGCGATCCTCGATATCCCGCGTTCTCTCGCACTTCGCACGAAAACTCTTGCAGGAAAGAGAGCGAGATCCTGCCGGTTGTTTCGCCGACGAATTAAGGTTTATCCGCCGCCAGAGAACACGGCAAAAATAAATTCACGAAGCGCGATACACACGGAGGCCAATTATTGCCTCTACGGCGGGAATATAAAGGCCTCCCTTTTCTCGCGGCGCTCACGAAAGACCGATCTTTCGAGTCGTCCTCCAAGTTCTCTCGCTTGTCTTCGTAGTTGTCGTCGTTGCATCTGCAACGGATATCGGTTCGAGTACTGAGGAACTCGAGCTCGACCGAGTTCGACACCTCCGTGGGTTCATTAACGCCGGCAGAGTTAATTATGTTCCAGAGAAACGGCCTAATTGCCGACAATCCTCGAGGAAACGAGGGGTGAGGAGATCGAACGAGGCTGAGAGGAGAAACGAAGGGAGGCTTTAGGATCGACGGTGAACAGAGTCGGTGGAACCATCGCCGCCATCTCTAAACGAGATCATCGGGCGTGTTTACGTGCTAAGCAGCCTAATAGAACTGATCCAGAAACTGGTTACCGGGGAGATTTCGTGGAAACGACGGACCTCGAGCAGGTTTCAGAGAGTATATTTCATGTCTGATGAGGTGGATCGACGAATTTTCGAAGAGTATGGGATGGGGTGGAAGAGGAGGGATGGATGAAGGGATGAGAGGTTGGAGAAAGGAAGAAATGGAAATACGTATGGTTGAAGTGGATATTGGAGTTTACAGGTAATTTGTGTCTTTTAAGATCATTTTATACCTGTCTACGTAAAATGAGATGTTAAAACAGTTGCGTATTACTGTTTTGTAGAATTTTTGCATTGTAGATGCTTTAAATATTTATATGAAGAATATATAAAAGTTTGGAGTTGAATTCGTAAGGAATGAATATTTGAATATTGTATCAAAGAGTAATCCAATTGTTGGTAGAAAAAAGGGAGTGAAAGATAATTTGATTCGAAGAGGAGAAGTAAAAGAACATCTTTAGCGATATAATCGGATGATACAAAGGAACGTAGCAGCCTTTAAAATTGCCAATTTGTTCCTCGAAATGTCTGAATAAGAACGAACTGATCCAATAAAATTCTTTTTCTTCGTCAGAGGGAGAACATCGATCGGCATCGATGCAATAAACCAAATGCAGACCTGCGAATCGATTCCTATCGATGGTTTGACGTGCGCCACGTGCATCATAAGTCGTGCCACCACCTCGATGAATTAAAGATGCCGTGCAGGTGCTGATGGCAGATCCTCGATCCAAAACGGATTCGATGCAAACCTATTTTTTCATTCGCTACCCAGTCGACGATTTTTATTTGTAAACACGGAAAAATGCGCCGAAAGGGTAGATTTTTAATTCTCGTTATTCGTTTCCGCAAGTTTCACTTATAGATCATTTCCTTTGGCCTGAGGACCTAAGAATTCTTTTACGTGCGATACCTAAAAGTTCTTTCGCTTATGGTACCTAAAAATTCTTTGACCTAAGGCTTTAAAAATTTGTTAACCTAAGGACCTAAAAATTCTCTGAGCATACGAATTTTTTTGATTTAAGGCCTTGAAAATTCTTTGGCCTAAGAACCTAAAAATTCTGTGACCTAATAACCTAATAAAGTTTACCAAAGGTCTAACAATTCTTTGACCCATGGACCTAAAAATTCTCTAACCTAAGAACCTAACTTTGTTGGACTGGAACCTCAAAAATTTCTTGACCTACGAGCATAGAAATTCTCTGGTCTAAGAGGGTAAAAAGTTTTTTGGTCTAACAAGGAGAATGCAAGGCTTTCGGGTCACTAAATTTATTGAAATTTTATATACTTGTAGAGTAAGTCGTTCTGATTAAGAATATACCCTATTATAGGGGCAGACAGTCAATAGTTTTTAAGATATTTATAATTGACACTAGAACTACCAAACCAGTCAAAATGACTGGTACACAATTTTTTCAAAAAATTCTCCACGTTTATGTAAGAGTCATAGACTAAATATTCTGCTTTTATATCAATAAGCATAAATCACCCAATCGATCCAATTTTCCGCCGCTTGATTCCCCTTTTTTCAAAGTACTTATTTAATTTATTAAAATATGTTGAATTTGACGCCGGTAGTTCTAGTATTAAAGTTTCATTTCTAGTATAAAAATATAATAGTTAATTAAAGTTTCAGATATAAACTAGATATTTAAAAAATATTCAGAAAATATTCAGGAGATATGAAATAAATATTTTTAAAAAATTCAGAAAATATTCAGGAGATATAAAATAAATATTTAAAAAATATTCAGAAAATATTCAGGAGATATGAAATACATATTTAAAAAATATTCAGAAAATACCCAGAAGATATGAAATAAATGTTTAAAAAATATTCAGAAAATATTCAGGAGATATAAAATAGATATTTAAGAAATGTTAAAAATGTAAATGTCACTGTGCCACAACAGCTCTTAAAGTTGCGGCTTACAGGACTTTATAAGAATGCCAATGAAACTTTAATTACAAATATCTTAAAAACTATTGACCGTCTGCCCCTATAATAGGGTATATTCTTAATCAGAACGACTCACTCTACGAATATGTAAAATTTCAATAAAATCGGTGACCCGGAGGCCTTGCGTTCTCCTTGTAAAGCCTAAATAATTCTTTAATTAAAAACCTAAAAATTCTGTGACCTAAGAACAAAACAAATTTTTTTACCTAACATCTTGAAAATTCTTTGACCTAAAGACCTAAAAATTCTCTGACTTAAGAACCTAACAAATTTTTTAATCAAAGACCTTGAAAATTCTTTCGCTCAAGGAACCAAAAATTCTCTAATCTAAGAACCTAATAAATTTTTTGACCTGAGGCCTCAAATATTCTTTGATCTAAGAACCTAAAATCGTTTACTTTATCTATTAACTATCTATTTACTATCTATTAACTATCGTTACTTTAAAACCGTTACACCAAGGCTCAACCACACCATGCAATTTTTCCCTCACGAAAGAGCACTTTCACATAAACAATTTGTTACAATTTCACGACTTGTTCATTCCGATATTAAAACAGAATCATTCAGATTCGTCGAATTCTTACAAGAGACCTTCGCATACAAGTGTATCGCCTCCAAACGGTGCAACCTGACGCCCAGGCTAGAAGATTGAACAATAAAAACCCACCCGATACCTCGAAGAATCCTCTTCGTCGTTGTTGATTCGTATCGCTGACAGATTTAGGTAAAAGAGGTAACTGTTGGTCGGCTTTAATTGGAACGCGCGAGTTTCACGGCCGATGAAAATAAAGTGGAGAATTGAGCTCTCGCGATCCCCGGCGAATTCATTTGCCGCGCCCTAATGAATTCGAAGTGCGCTGTTACCGATGCGAGAGACCATGGAACGAACCCAAGTTCTCACTAAATTCCGTCGAATTTCGGTTGGATTCGACGGTAGCATCGCGGCTTTAAAAACTCCATGGAGTACGAGCAGGCAATAAAGGACCGCTCGGATCTCTTATTTCACCCGACAAAGTTCGCCAAAAGCGACGGGAATGGGGGAGATTTTTATATAGCCGGTGAAAGAAATTTTGAGAATGCAATATAACGCTTTATACTTCTGTTATAAATTCACATACTGGTTTCCGCGATGGTGCGATAAGATTTCGATATAAAAACCTTTGAAAAAAGAAAGTACACGACTTTCTGTAAAGTTCCATTCACGCATAAAACATCAACGACCACTACATGAATTTTTCTACAAAAATGAAGCACATGTCGCTGTAAGTTGGTAACATCTGCGAAAAACCGAGCTATTGCATTCTTAACAATAATAACCGCGACTTCTAAAGATTCTAAGAGAAACCTAAACCTCATTATATCGAATTGCCGCGACATTTGCTTACCGAGGAGCTACGGAGACTAACAAAAATAGCTGGCATTGATTCATCCTCAGCATCTATCATTGAAGATACTCTCATTGTTGCTTATGCTTTAATGTGAATTCTAAAAACACCTTTTAGAGGAGGTAATTTACCTTCTTGGTATAGAGAATGACACGTAGACACAATAGGAGGTGCGAGCACGCAAACGTCCCATTAACATAACAACAATGAATCCGAACGTCTATCGCGCGACTCTGGAATTTCGGAAGATTCTACGGGCAAGTAATTCCTGATTAAGCGGCAGAATAGAGCCGACTCGAGGGATGAAAAAGGAGAAAAAAGAAAACGATGGAAGCGGCCGCAGCTGTTAGGTCGATTTAGAAAATTGCTGGTGATCCCATGTGCACGGCACACGTAACTTGGCGTGACTATCGCACGCGACCAAAGCAGCACAATGGACGCGAGCGTAATCGTTTCCCGGTGGAAAAAAAAGGAACGGCTCAACTCCTGCCTTCGAGCTCTCTTTATTATAATAAGAAGAAAGATCTTGACAGGCTGCATCCTGACGCGAGCCACGCGACTGCAAGTGCTTTTCGGTATTGGCGATATTGCTTTTACAATATCACTGACAAAAGCATCGAATTCAGCGGCAATTCTCGACTAGATGATGTAAGAGAAGTGTTATGTAATTCTGGTTGCAGTGACTGTGAATGTGGCGTTGGCGTTGGTGAGTTATGGTGTCGGTTTTTTAACAGTAGATCTACGGGAGCCGTCAAATTGACGGGTTCCTATTTTTTTTTTAAATAATTTTCGTGCTTATGGAAGAACAGTACAGTAGATATTTCACGTGTATCTTATAATCAGACTGCGGATTTTTATGCATTTATGACAAATTATATACGGCTACAATATACAAAAACAACATAATATAAAAATATATCTAAAATATCCAAAGTATGGTATTTGTTGTAATATAAATCGAGTGCAATAAATCCCTAGATTGGTTCTCGTGTCTCACCTGCATTTGTGAAATTCGAAATTTGCATAAACATCCGCAGTCTACTTATAATACACAAATTACTTAATTTTTAGTCACAGTGGGATTAAGTGTCCCATCTCTCTGATGAGTGAAGATGCACGGTGGTATATTTTTCGTCCCACCTCGAAAATTGATATCATTATATAACTTTGTTAATAAATATACAACTTTATTCAATTAAAACAAAAAAAATGTATGTGCAACATATGTCATTTTATTTTCCGTACTCCTATGCCTCAAACTGATCGTATTTTGCGCCGCTTGATTCATCTATTTGCAAAATACTTATTTAGATTATTTAAATATACAGGATTTAGTATCTGTATATTTAGTGTTAAAGAATTGCGCTTGGGATATCATAGTATTTTGCAAAAAGTGTGTATTAAAATTTTTATATTTTCTGTTGTGTTTGAGGAGTTGAAGTTTAATTATTTTGGAAGTGTAGAACGAACATTGTCAAAGATTAAGTGAAGTAAATGTACTTCAGAGATGTACAATTAGTCACAGTTAGGAGAAGCAGTTTCACGTTTTACGTTCGTATCCAGCTGGAGAACCGTACTTAAAAACAGTGTCCAGGCAGAGCAGTGTGAAGATTCGTGGGGCAGAACCGGTGGTTCTTTGCACCTCGTTGTTTCTCGCAAATTCTCATGGCTGAGAGCCTTAAATCACCTGGCAGACAGTCGCCAGATTGCAAAGACTGCCGGATAACTCACAAAGAAATATTCACGCGAAACCTGCCCGTGGAACGTTGATGAAGGGGTGCATCAGTTTAGAATAAGAAGTAAGAGAAACGGGGAAGAATGCTGATAATCGAGAAAATAGTGGGTTCCAGTTTTCTAACTATATTTTGAACTAATAATTCTGTAAGGAGTGGATGACTTATACAATAAATGCAATTAACCCCTTGCCCTAAAATAACGTGTGACACTCGTGATGAGGTAAATGGGATAGGAAATTTTCATGTTTTCGAAAACCTATTTAATTGGAAATATTAATGAGACGCGACGCGTTAATATTATTTACCTAACATTAATGTTACGTTAAATTCTACGACATATCAAAAATCACTAATTAATTTTTATTTTAGTAATTAAATTCTGAGTTATAGCAGAGACAGTCGCGAAACAAATCGTAGTGCAAAGGGTTAATAATCATATTGTTGTAATAATTCCTTTCCCTAAGATTTGACGAATGTTATTACTAGACTCCGGATGTTTATGCAAATTACAAATTCAACAAATGCAGTTAAGTCAAGAGAACCTATTTAGGGATTTGTTGCACTCGATAAATGTTACAACGAATACCATACTTTGGATATTTCGGATATATTTTTATATTATGTTCGTTTTGTGTATTTTAGCCGTATTCATTTTGTCATAAATGCATAAACATCCGGAGTCTAGTTATTACTTAATAGCTGATGCTTTGTAATTGAAAACAAAATCTTTTTAAATGAAAAGGGACATTTTAGCCCTTTTACTGCCGGACGACGATATATCGTCGTTAGCAGTAGTGCTAACGCTGGGTGTCAAAGAGTTAATATTTAGTTTCCAATACGATATCAGTAATTTTATGACAGATAATTCTAAATACACAGTTTATGCTCCATATTGGGTTAGAACTATATTTAGAACTGCATTTAGAACTACATTTGCCATTAATTCTATCAACTTTTTCGGTCGGCACTAAAAAGGTTAAAATACCTGGTATTTGCTTTATTTTGACGTTTTCTTCGCACACGTGTCTATTTCATGCGAATATTGATTGTCCGTTAAATTATGCATCGAACCGAGAAACCTGTTCTGCACGTTGATTAGCTTTGTCGCACCATGCGCTCATTAAATGATGAACGATTTAAACTGCTGCATAATAACAGCAAAAGGGCGACACATCTCTGTCATTATCACTAAAGACGCCAAAAAGCCAAAAACTTTGATCCCCAGCCAGTTATTAGAAAATTCCGCCTATCAAAAGCCGAGCAGGTGATGAATACTTAAGAAATGTTTAGTAACGAGGGTATCGAAATTACATTCATATCATTCCCATCCACCTGTCCTCAAGAATCCGATCTAACGATGCCACCTCAAATTCAACCGCATACTTCATTATCTACGCAATTAATTTACATTCGTAAACGTACAGTCACACTTCCCGCGAATATCCAAACTTCCAAGTTCCAATCGGCAAAAGCCTTTAATCCTCGAGTCATCAAGGAAAGATTTACCGACTATTTTGCCATCGTCCTCATCCAAATTACTGTCATCGAGAATCATTCGCTAAATAATTGAGCCAAACTTCTCGGCACGCGAGCCTGTCCTCGACGAGCATTAAGATCGATCAATTAGCTCTCATTCTACACGGCCGGCATCGTTCTCTTCACTTTGAGGTATCACTTTCCTTCTCATAAGTATCCAAATCGATGCACGTAATAGACTGCAAGTATCGGCACATAACACGCCCAATCGCCGATAATTCCGTCGAGGATCACCATCCTACGACGATCACCGAGAAAAGGACACCTAAACGTATTAAATAAAATTACGAAAGGAAAGTGATTTTACCAGGCAACCCGGCATTACGAAGTCTCGGAACCACGAATTTCAACCGACAACGACGTCGGACACCTCGAAGACTTTTTACTAACAAGGGTATCGAAATTGCACCGTCGACGATCTTCTCGCTAAGTATCCAGAGCCCTAGAGGCTCGATATGCAAAAAGGACCTAGGGTAAGAAAGAGAGACGAAGGGCAAAGGGAAAGAGCAACAACCCAGGTTGAAATCGTATTCGTTCCCTTGGTTCAACGAAAGACAGTTTCCAATGGTGCCGCTCTCTCTCACTCTTTTTCTTTCTTTCTCTTTCCTCTTTATCCCTCTCGTATCCTCGCACGACTGCAATCATCCGTGCTGAATTCTGCCGAGCTATCATTCGCACATTTGCAAACCCAACTGGCGAACGGTGTGAAAATTACAGGCACGAGGTGCTCCGAAGAAGCCTGTCCGCTGGGCACGGCCTTAGAACACAGGAAGATTGCGGGCACTAAAACTTGCATGGCTTGAAACGTGCTCCCTCGGATATGTCGATGTGTGTACATGTGTAAGATGTGTGTACGTGTTCGTTGAAACGTGGCATATGTGCTTTCTACCTTCAAGTCTCGCGTTTGCACGTGAACTACGTGAAACATGACGGTAGAATTTCGCCAGATTAGCCTCTATTAGCCAGTGCCTCCTTACCACTTAGACGGATTGTTCCAAGCTAACTGGCTGTTTAGGGGTGCACTTCCGATCACCTTGCGTGCACGGATCGGGGGTTGGTGCGTGCATGCATGCGATTCTGAGGGATTCGTGTTTTACACCTTGGGCGTTTGTTTATGCGTCTTAATTGAAGGATGGGAGTCGATACTAGCTGTTTTACTGGGTACATAGATCGATGTTTTTTTTGGGGGTGGAGCAGGATGGAAGGTGATGGTATTGATGGGTGGAGAGATCTGTGACGTTTGATGTTTCTTTTGTGATGTGCTTGGATTTTTGTTGGTTGATTGCATGTGTTTATAGATGGATAGTGGGATGGTTTTGTATTCTGGAGAATTTTATTGGTTGTTTTATGATAGGGTGGAAGGCAATGTTTGTAAGTGTTGATAAATGAAAGATTTTTTTTAAAGGCAAATGATGAATTTTGTGTATTGACGAGTATACTTGTCATACGTAAAAGTCAGTGCCCATTGATTACTTAAATTGAAATTTTGTCGGAACTTAATCTATATTCAAGGTGTTTGAAGTTTTTTGAGGCTATGTCGAAATAAAACGAGCAATTAAAAGGTATAAATAATTTGAGACAGATGTGCGACGATAACGTCTTTCAGATGTAGCGTAAAATCCAGAAAAGCAAAAGTCAAAAAACACCTAATCTAGCACTCGAGTTTCAGATCGTTCAAGGATGATTCGCCACGGAAAAATGCGAATATAAAATAACTTTGTAAGTAGTCGATTTTTCTTGCGTTTTTCGTTTGTTACGTTTGTAATGTATTTTTATGTTAACACTTTGACTGCCATGGCGATCACCGGTGAGCGGTGCTATTGAATTAAGTGAAATTTCGTGTAACATTAAAATTGAAATATTTATGAATTCTCGGACTACTGAATATTTAAATACCGACGTTAAAAAGATAAAGGCCTGCCAAATATTTATATATCTGTCTCCTTAAAGTTTCTGCTTTATAAATATGTGAATTTAATAGAAAAAGTTTCACTTCAGTAGAAATGATGAAACTAGCAAAATGTTGATGGCGTTCAACGTTTTAAATGAATAAGTAAATGTTATTAATACAATTTTGAATTTTATGAATTAAAATCATCTTTTCGATCCAATATTTAAACAGCGAAACTTACTCTGTGATTGACGAGTATACTCGTTATCGCTTGATTTTCGCGACTCACGTAGATGCGCACTTTTAGAAGGCGCCACAGTTAAGTGGTTAATATTCTTTGAAGAAATTATCCTGTACATTTAAATTTATAATGTTCAAGTATATTCTATGACATAATTAACATTCTTTCGAAATGCTAAAATCGAAGTTACACAGAAGCTAAGTGAGCACATGAACTTTGCACATAAAGAACTATTCTTTTAGTATTAACGTCCGATACGTTTCTTCATAGATTGTGATAACTGCAAGTGCCCTTTACTTGCAGCAAGATAAGCCAGTCATTCTAACGGAAGCGTTGAACGTGTAATTTGCTGCAATTAATTAAAATGCTAATTTCTCCCTGCTTGTTCGTGCTCGTACGTTTTATCGGGTCAGTCGCTGATATCAAAGAATACTATGTACGTAATGAGTGACACTGATACTTTAATCGCACCATAATTCTGCCTAGTCAGTTTATGGACTTTGGTGAAAGCAAAGGGGACAATGTTGACCGCGGTCATAAAACTTGACAGTATTGCGGATGGTGTTACCACGCGGACTGGTTCGAACCAGATATGTAAATTGTACAAGTTGTTACGGTAATTTATCGCAGAAATTATATAAACTTCTTTCCCAGCCTATGCGATAAATTACTGTCCACTGTAATTTTCATACTCAACTACGGCTATTTCGCTGCTTCGACTTCCAATTCAGAGAACATATAAATCGTCCAGACAGAAATTTGCAAGTGACACGATCAATAAATGTTATTTTTTTGTCCATGGTACAATTACTTTCAAGACAAAGAGAATTATTCTCGAATAGATTTTCCGGTATTTTAGAAAATAAATCCTCGACAGGTAAAGTACCTGTCACAAACGTGAATCGGAAAAACGAGTTCCTCCTTCTCTTCGATGACTAATGAACGGACCAACGAGGTCCTTTCCTGCCTTGTTCTCGTTCCACGCATCTATGGGTAAAAAGATCGAAAATCGTACGACGAAATAGTTTCGTGGAGTCAGTGACGAAGCGAAGACAATTTGTCAGCGACAGCGCTCCAGGCTCCGAGGATCCTTCTTATTTTTCTGACGAGCAACGATCCCCTCGATTCTCCTTATTTTCGGACCGAAGGACCTTCGATCCTTCGTTCACGATCCTACGAAAATATACCGAGAATAATGGATCTCGATCAGCGACTCTCCTCGCAGTTTCCCCGCAGACTAATGATCCCATTCATCCTCGAGGACTTTTTCGGGCCAAAAGGAAAACAGCAGGTCCTATTCACTGAAACCTCTTCCACTTCTATCTACCTTCTTTCATTTCTATTCCTCTTTCTCTGTCTCTTCTCTCCTTCGATCGCCATTGTCGATCGCCGAAACTGGCAGGTACCATTGTCCTTGGGCACACTTCCTTCACTTCGCGGTGAGCCTCTTGCATTCTTCTTTGTACAGCAAACAATGTGGAAAAATGAGAGGCCCGACACCTTAATGCATCCTTGAGAATTTGCATGTTCAAACGTCATGCCGAGAGGGACGATTCTTGTGCGAATTTTGGATGACTTTGGAGCTGGCTTCTTCGCTTCGTTGGGTTTGTTTTCTTGCGGTTTGTCTTCGATGGAATAATTTTATGAAGCTGGCTGGACAATTAGTTTTAAAGGTTTGGGTGGTTGCTGAATTTTTACACGTGTGCTTTGGAGGCTTTACATATTGTGTTATGTTTTTATGAAAATTTAATCCTTTTAGTGCGGATTGGAAAATTTGATTGAATTAATGACAAATGTAACTCCGAATTAAAAAATTGTCATTTGGCCATAATTTTGAAGGCAGTAGTGAATATACATTGTGTATTTCCAATTATCAGTCATAAAATTACTGATATTGTATGAGAAAAATAAATAATAATCCTACCCTGCCCAGTGTCATGATTATTGTAAATGTCGATGTATAATGATGCAGCAATGAAAGGTTTAAAATATTGTAGCACGAAAGTCCAGTATATTCGGAGCATTTTGAGAGTAATAAAGATGTGACAAAATCCATCGAATATAAAGAAAATATATTCCGACAACTCTAACTTGGCTAGCGAGCTGCAAACTCTTTACATTTCAATCCGTGGTTTTTAAAATATCCAAAAACCCAATCCCCTAAAGTGAACACTCCTCATACTAATTTAGTTTAGCAAATTCAGTTTCTTAGATTCCAAAAACGAAATAGCAGAAAGAAACAGTTGAAACCAAGAGGCTCCGCCTCTCGCTAGCCAAGTTAGAGTTGGCGGACTGTAGATTAATGTCAACTATGAGAAGTCGCATGGCAAGTTCAATGACATGAAAATATTCAAATTTACGCATTGCTAATTCCTCTATTAAATTTACAATTTTTCGCATTTAAAAAAAAAGTCACACATCCTGTTTTGGTACACATAGTGTTAAAACACTTCCCCTTTCATCTCATTGACATTACAACATAAATTTCTATAGTGTCACTTAAAAAAATTCCCACATCACCCTTCTCATGTTTCTCCAATGGTTTCAAATTTTTCAAAGACAGTTTAAAGTAAGAGAACCAGCTGCTCGCAAAATTGCGAAAGTATCTCCCCGTATGGTGGTGCTGGACGTGGAAAAGTATCGATACAAGGTACATGGTGTCTGCAAGACTAATCGCACAGAGGCCGAAACGGCAAGAGCGATTTTCTCTCGAGTCAAAACGATACGAGATCCAAGGCGCACGTGTATAACGGTGATCCATTCGGTGCTCGTTAAGAAGACGCGTTAAAGTACCGGCGAAAGAAAGATTAATCTCGTTGTAATTACTCCCTCCTTCGTCGATTTCTGCTCGCGCCTTCGTGATTTTTCATTCGTAACCGCCGCTAGTAATGCTCTTCCTCGATCGACGCACCGTTATGATCGTTCTGAACTTTCTAAACCGGAGGCGGCGACGATGCCGCTGAGAAGAGAAGAAAAAAAAATACATACACCTATGGGGCGTAAATACACACGTACGATGAGCACCATGGATATACTGGACGAGCTAAACGAGCAGTTCATTAGCGCGAATTAAGACACTCGCGTTGAGAGAGCAACGGCAACGAGAGGTCGATGCCACTTGTTACGTATGTTTCTATGAATCGACGGAAATCCCGTGCATAGATTGATCAATTTCAACGTGTTTCTGATTACGTTCACCCTTTGGCCTACACGCTATCTCCCGATTACTCGGAACATAGTAACCAGGAAGGTCGGACGCGAAAATTCTTTTAGAGTATTGTAATTGAAACGTGTGTTCGCAGGAAAGGTTTATATTTTTAAAATAAGAAATTAACGAGAATAGTTGAACTACGAGATTAATTCGCGTTGTTTTTGTTTGTCTCGAATGAGACAAAACGAGTAAGTTTGGATTTCTTGTCGTTTGATCTGAAGGAAGTACCACGAATCTCACTCGTGGTTATAGGCCAAAGAGTTAAATGTCGGAAAAAATCGTGCACCTATCTATGAGGGTTACGAAAATCGAGAGATGAGCAGAAATCTATTTCAAATTATTTATACTTTTTAGTTATTCGTATTATTTCGGCATGGCCTCAAAATATTCCAAACATCTTGGAACTTGCGACTATATTTTAGTTTTCGTCAAAATTACAATTTAAATAACCAGGTGGCGCTAACTCTTACACGTGACGAGTATACTCGTCAATAAATAAAATTCTGTCGTTTCACCATAACTAGTATACTCGTCAATCGCAGCTAACTGATGAAAAAAAAAGTGTTATTTTACGATATAGTCAACATTGAAATCATCATTTTCTTGCACAAATTGGGAATGTCATTCCAAAAAGAATTAATTAATTGTGACTTTGATATAGAATATCTTGTCAAAATCCAGTTTGTAACTAACATCTAATTAATACTCAATACTAAAAAGAAAAAAGATGCACGAAGATTTACCGGTACGTAATATTTCTCGGGAAATGTAATTTTAATGAATTTCCAATCCCTAAGCCTCTGAGAGAATTATTAACACGTTGATTGCCACGGGGGATACTTAAATTGAAATATTTAATGTAATTAAATGTTGGAGTTAAAAAGAAAAAGGTCTACCGAATATCTATCTATCAGTGTCTTTAAATTTTCTGCTTTATAAAGATGTGAATTTAATAAAAAAAAAGCTTTACTTCAGCAGAAATGACGAAACTAGCGAAATACCGATGGCGTTCAACGTGTTAAATTCGAGGCAAAAGAAACTTTCAAAATAATTATGCAGAGTAATCTAGAGGTCTCAGAAACACTCTAAACCACTTGCGAATAGACGTAATTCACAGCTTGCACGATTGGCTGGTGTTATTTTTCTCGAATCCAAACATGAGAGAAATCTTAATTAATTCAAATTAAGAAGATACCAATGTCGATTAGATCGAGGATCGGCATTAAGTCGAACGTTGCGCACTGTTACTTCAAAGATTCCCGAGAGTTGGCATCTGCCTCTTGGAACTCGCTTCTCCCGCGAATCGATCTCGATGACCTCGTACGACCACTACTAGTATGACTTTAATTAAAGAACTTTTCGCGATTTTCATGAAAGATTCCTCGATTCCTGCAGCTGCCGAGTGAGAATTGCCGATACGAGAATAGGAGGGGAGAAATCGAACGATATATAATTTACTTCTTGATCGGACACCGATCCCGACTAGGCGAATACTAACTTTGCTTCGTTAAAATTAATGCGGTCGATAATCCACGCTAAGGAGAACCAGCAGAACCCGAGAACTGGTTCTCTTTTGCACAGAAAAGTATCAGATTTGAATGCATTGGCTTTCGAATTTTTCTAAATCAAATATTCCGATCCTTTGATCCTACCGATTAACAAATATCAATAGATTTGATCAGGAGATAAGTTAATACATAGTTATTGAAGAAAGCGAGTAATTTGAACTGTCGTGATATGCTGTTAGGAGACTTGTTTGACAAGTAAAAATGAACTTCTCTGACCAAAGAATACAAAAAGGATCAAATTAACCCCTTCGCCTACGACAACGCGTGGCACTCGTGGCGTGGAAAATGAAATACGAAACTTTAAAGTCTTCGAAAAACTATTAAATTCAAAATATTAGCCTGTTCTAAAACGGATTCCTTATTTCTATACTATTAATATTACGTTTAATTATATGAAATATCAGAAATCAATGAGAACTTTTCATTTCAGGAATTAATTTTGAGCCATTGCAAGCACTGTCAGAAAATAAATCGCAAGAGGTTAAGTATTGGAAAAAATTCTAGTTCACAAGTCACACTTCAAACAATTCTGATAACTACCTTCCAAACAAGCTAACGGCCAGTCCTATCTCAACTATTTTCTTTTAAAAAATCTCAGTTATCCTGCTCTCCGCGAAATTCACCAAAAACAATTTTCCTCCATAACTAAAAAAATCCAAACCCATCCAATTTATCCCTTTGCAGTCCTATGTCGAGCTACACTCGACATAGATTTTCAATTTTACTTTCTATCGTGTTAATGTCTAATTTCATAATATAGTACCTATTTCTGTCATTAAAAAAATCAATAACCAACAATAGAAAATATTGGAAAATCAATTTCATTTAGCTCACTGCAAAATTGCCAAAATAATTTGTACCGCAAAGGGTTAAACCCCAGACATTCCTCCAAATCGAATTATTCTTCACGAAGTGAGCAACACTCACTTTCATCACGTTCGCAAAAATTGATTCCACCCGAAAAGCTCCTACCATCTTCCATCATTAGCCCTCTTCAAAAAGCGCGCTCCTGAGAATACCCTGTCAAACGCATCGTTCATTAATAAAACGTCAGCGCATGATTACACGTTGCATCGCGATTCCTTCCCCAGTTTCTCTTATCCATTCCACCGTGCAGGATTACCCAGTGCACTGGTCGCCTACATACGCCTCTGAATAATGTTACCCGATCCTGTTTCTCCCAGCAACCTGTTGCACCCGCCACTATACGCCGATACATCAGTAATGAGGATGCGTACGTCCGGATGCGACCAGTGCATGGTGCATCCACCTTATGCACCGTCCAGAGATCTTGGCGACCACGTAGTCACCACGGCCACGTAATAAGTCGATAATAACAGTAATGGCGGCGATAAGAGGGCCCCTAAACGCCCCTAAACGAGGGCTAATTGTACGGCTCTTCCGAACCTCCCTCGACATGTTGGCCAGCAAAATTCGAGCAAAACGGAGAAAGATAGACAGAGATGAGGAGTACAAGAAGCAGCCGGCCTTCTGATCGCAACTTCGGAATTTCACGGGCTGATGTCATTAATTTGAACGCCTTCCGCTAAATCGCGTGGATCATGGCGTGCGTACAGGAGAGAATCAAGGGAGAAAGATCGCAGCGGATCGACGACTCGATCGGCAAACGAGGCATCCTCGTCTCGTCTCGCCGAACGCGAGATAATCTCTGTCCTAAGTGGCGGGTATAACCACTTAAGAGAGTACAGGTGGCACTCTCGCGTTACGGACAAAGTGGACGGTGATTACGACCAAGAGTTTATTTTTTTAGAAATATTCCCTGATTAGAAACGCTCCTTTCGACGAAATTGGAGGTAGGGTGATTTAGATTGTGGGTAGGAGAAGAGACATTGATTTTGATGGGGAAACTTGGGATTTGAAGATTGTAATTTTGGTGACGAAGGGTTAAGGGTGGTTTTGATGAGTGTCTGAGGGAAGAGGATGGTATTGGCACCAGTTTGGGGATACTAGAAACGTGGTATGTTAAGAATAATCTTGATTTTGTAAAAACACTTAACTTGGGGAGAAATTACCCTTGTCATTGAATTTTAGGAGTTTCTGAAGTTCAGTTAAGTGAAAAATATAAGATCTATTTTGTTTACTAATTGTATTATAGTTAGAGTGCCTAGTAATTATTACACGTAATTTAAATTTCTTTTAAAATATTACAAGTTAAAAGTGCTGATTACGTGTCAGTGTAGTATTTGCATTTTTTAACGTTAACTTTTATTACTTCAATGTGAAGACGAAGATACTCGTACCTTCACGTCCCACTTTGTATGTTATCTCCACTGAAATTGTGAAAAAACAGGATTGAAAAAAAGTCTTGTAATATTACGCGTATAATTATGATGAGATTCCAGGCAAATTAAATCGGCGAAAGAAAATAAATGCAAAGCTTATACACGAGTCGGTTGCCTCGTTCTTGCAACCGTTTGAGTAGAAATACGTGCGGCTTTCGCCGTATCTTTATTATCAACCATTATCGGATATTATCGCATATTTCGTCCTAAACGGTCGGCTCGTTTTCGTGTAGTGATCAACACGCGTGAAATGTAATTGGAAACACGCCGTACGAATTTAAAACGACTCATTATACAGTTCTCCATGACGCACAATGTCGCGATCATACAACCCTTGGATTTCCGTACGATTTAAAACGCGAGAAAACTTTTTTTCGCTTTCCTTCGAGAAAATATAAATTTCAAAAGTAATAACGAGTCAACCGGGAGAACCGTCGATATTTCAAAGCCAACTCGATAACCATCTCGCACCGACTAAGCCACATCGAGGGGCGTCACTCCTCGGGGGACTATTTTCTATGGTTCTGACCCTGTTCACCTGCCTGCGGGATTCATGGACAACCGGGAGAGACAATGAGACTTTGACGAAATAAAGCCAAGAAGGTGCAGTTTCACGGATCAAGAACGTTCCTCTGCTTTTTCCTTCTCTCGGGACCCTTTTGTTGGTGAACAATAAGGGTCAGGAAGAAAGTGCAGGGGGTGTGATGCAAGGTACCGTAAAACCCATTGTCTGATTGCAGGTGGACAATGTAACTATTCGCATGGTGCTTTGTACTTTGAAAATTTACTTTAGAGTTAAAGTTTTAAAGTCATAGATAAGGGTTGAAAGGTTTTTTAGTGCTTTCGAGTGCAGAAATGATAGATTTTATTTTGTATTTAGTATAATTGCCTCCTCGGGAAATATACTAGCTAAATTAAAAATGATAATAGAGAAAATGTAGGGAAAAACTCCCTTCCGAAGAAAGGACAATATAAAAAGAATTCAAAACGTAGCAGGATAAAAGTAAATGAAAAAAATTGATGCAAGAATTAAGCCCTTGCCGTGCCATTTACTTTGCGACTGCCTCTACAATATTTCTGAATTACATTAGTAAAATAAACATTGATCAGTGATTCTTGACATATAGTATAATTTAACGTAATATTAATATTATACAAATAATTTTATCGTGTCGAATCTCACTGATATTTTCAATTTAATAGGTTTTGTAAAAGTTGAAAATTTCCTTTCCAATTTATAGCATCGCGAGTATCACTCGTTATAGTACGGCAAGGGGTTAAAGTAAGAAGGAGCAGGACAAAAAAGGAAAACAAATAAAAAAAGACCATACAATAAATAGAATCCAAAGTGGCAACACAGAAAAGACAGTCCGAGAAAAAGGATGAATAAGGAAAATAAGATAATTACTATAATACAATGAATTATCTCGCCCCTGAAATTATAGACGACAGAATGCTTTACAATGTTCACAATCTCTGACAGTCAGTATTTACACGTTAAATATGACGCTTATAAAGTGGAACCAGAATCAACATCAGTCGCTCGTTCTACATCATTAATGGTCGATAATTCTCTCGACAAGAAAACACACACGCGATAGATGTTCACTATCGACACCTTGAGGGTAGCAAGCGATGAATATCGGTCTAGAAAGTGATCATGGGTGATTCGCGAGACGTAGAATTACCACTGTAATGAATTTGTTATAGCTCTCGCCACGCATCGAGTGTGAGGACGTTCTCTGGTAATCTTCGGTATCTTCAAAGATGATACGCGGTTGCGGAGAAACCAGATTGCCTAGACGTGTAATTTCCGACGATCGTTCAACGATAAATTCCAACGGGTTTAGAAACGAAACGGTACCTTATCGTTGTACGGATTAGCGAGCTGCAATTTTGAAGTCACTTAGAAGCACGTGCGTTCATTTTTATTAAACACGTCATACGTTTCAATATTTTTCATCGAATGATCTATCTGATAGGACAAAGTGTACGGTATATAGAAACAAATGGAAATATTTGTCGAATTTATGACGATCATAGTAATTCACAGCAAAGTGTGAAGTAAATGGACAAGAATGACGACAAAGAACAAAATCAAGATTGAACACATCGTAAGTTTCAATATTTTTCATCGAATGATCTATCTGATAGAACAAAGTGTACGGTATGTAGAAACAAAGGAAAATATGTGTTGAATTTATGAGGATCATAGTAATTTACAGCTAAGTGTGAAGTAAATGAACAATGGACGAGGACAATGATAGAGAAAAAGATCAAGGTTGAACAAGTCATACGTTTCAAAATTTTTCATCGAATGATCTATCTTATAGAACAAAGTGTACGGTATGTAGAAACAAAGGAAAATATGTGTTGAATTTATGAGGATCATAGTAATTCACAGCTAAGTGTGAAGTAAATGAACAATGGACAAGGACAATGATAGAGAAAAAGATCAAGGTTGAACAAGTCATACGTTTCAAAATTTTTCATCGAATGATCAATCTGATAGGACAAAGTGTAGGGTATATTAAAATATAAATGGAAATATACGCCGAATTTATGAGAATCATAGTAATTCACAGCTAAGTGTGAAGTAAATGAACAATGGACAAGAACAATGATAGAGAAAAAGATCAAGGTTGAACAAGTCATACGTTTCAAAATTTTTCATCGAATGATCAATCTGATAGGACAAAGTGTAGGGTATATTAAAATATAAATGGAAATATGCGCCGAATTTATGAGAATCATAGTAATTCACAGCTAAGTGTGAAGTAAATGAACAATGGATAAAAACAATGGAGAAAAATAAGTTCAAGATGAACACGTCATTCGTTTCAACATTTTTCATCTAATGATCTATCGAATAGGACAAAGTGTAGGGAATATTAAAAAGCAAATGGAAATATGTGTTGAATTAATGAGGATCGCAATAATTTACAGCTAACTGTGAAGTAAATGAACAATGAACAAAGACGATGATAAAGAACAAGATCAAGATTGAACACGTCATACGTTCCAATATTTTTCATCAAATGATCTATCGAATAGGACAAAGTGTAGTGTATATTAAAAAACTAATGGAAATATGTGTTGAATTCATGAGAATCATACTAATTTACAGCTAAGTGTGAAGTACATCGACAATGGATAAAGACGATGATGAAAAATAAGTTCAGGATGAACACGTCATTCGTTTCAATATTTTTCATCAAATGATCTATCGAATAGGACAAAGTTATAGAATATTAAAAAGCAAATGGAAATATGTGTTGAATTTATGAGGATCGCAATAATTTACAGCTAAGTGTGAAGTAAATGAACAATGAACAAGGACGATGACAAAGAACAAGATCGAACATTATCCTCATGAAGAACATTGATCGATCGTTCAAGCGTCCAATCAGTTACGAAGAAATTGATGATCACCGGGAGTTACGAAAAATGACAATCGATGCAAGTCATTATATCATGATCGCTCTCTTTCATGTCGGTGACTGAAAGTTTATGTCGATTCGAGAATGCCCAAATTTTAATGTTTGTTCTTGTTGCGTGACACAGCGAATGATTTTATCCGATCAGCCCGGTAATAAGGATCATGGATTATATAGCGCCGGGAGGAATTGTGAGCGTCAGAGAATGAGATGTTAATGAATAGGAAAGGGAAGAGGAGACTGCGTTTCGCGATTGCGTGTCAGAATGAATTCCGCATTGCACGATGTGCAATGCGTCTCGTGCGTTAACGCAATTGGATTTAAGCGGTGCATGCTTGCTAGTACATTTAGAAACGATGGTATATCCTTATTGTCTCGTGATGTGAGAGAGGATTGCTAATCTTCTTGGGATTTGCGACGACTTCCTCGTTGCTAGCGTGACTTCAATGTGGCAGGGACTGACCGTGTGCAATATATAATTCTTATAAATCATAAAAGCTTGGACAACCCCTTATATAGCTCGAATCCTTCGAAGTTTCCTTTAACAGAGCTACGAAAAAGTGCGGTAGGGTGAATTCGTAAACAGGCAAGGAGATATATCGGTTATTTTTATTATAATATTAAATTAAAATTAAGTTCTCTAGCAATTAATTTCTCTTGTGTTTATTCATGTATTATAAGATAATATGAAGCAAAAGGTACTTGTTTGTTTAACGCTAGAACTACCGACTATTAATTCAGTATATTTAAAGATACTAGGTAAATACTTGAGAAGAAAGGGAATGAAATACGCTAGAAACTAAATTAATTTAATATCTTACGTTTTCCGAGGGAGATATAGAAAATTAAGCATGGTAAAGTCCTACAGATTTTAGCAAGATTTTTAAAAAATTCGGTACAAGTCATTTTGACCCCTTTGGTAGATCTAGTGTTAACAATGGCTGTAGTATGTATTTCCTAGCAGGCTTGTGGATAATTCTGCTCTTGCTCCGTTGCACATGACTTGAAATCATTTTTAATTCTAAGTTAGTTCTCTTGTCTCATTTTCGGGGAAAAGTGAAATGTTCAGCATAAGATTTTTTTATAAAAAGATAAATAAAAAGTAATTAATTTTATGTAAAAGCAATTCAGAGTTCAAGAGTTAAGGTAAACGTTTCTCTCCAAGTAACAATTTAAAATTGCCATAGAGAGACCTCGAAATATCTACATTTTCTAATCAATTTATTACAATATTCCTTCATTCACTGTTATTCTCTGAATTGTCAAAGAAACAATTTTAAAAAATACATCAATTTAAAATCCAACTACTAAAACCAGCCTGCTCTTGCCTCACTTATTGATCAAATCAACGACGATACAGGAGAGATAATTGTGTCAGAATTTATTACCTATTTGTACACCAGACCCAACGCTCCTTCCCTATTCTACAAATTAGGTATTTAAGCCATTTTAAATCCTATAACCGATTAATGCAATTCTATCGAACCAAGACCCAAATCCTCGATGATGATGCTCATACAAGAATAATTCCCTAAATAATAACCAATGATTAGAAGCTATAGAGAGCGATAATAACTCGGAAGGTGGTATTTACGACCCGTTGCTCCTGTTACCTCGTTCCACCTCGCGTTTAGTCATCCCTGTCTTCGTTAAGGAGGCAACGTCGTCTGACCACGGCGGTCTCGAAGCAGAGCGAAAATTAATATTTCGGCAAGATGAAACGGAACCCTAGCGCGATGTCAAAGGACTAATGTGAGCCGGCGATGAATGCGATCTCTGTAATTAACCTGGAGCCCCTAATGACGAGCCGATCCACCTGTACCGTCGGCTACAGGTCGAACGCAAAGCTGATCCGAGCGCGTATTAACCCGAATGACTCGCGCCTCTCCTCCAACGTTGGCCCCCTACGGTAGTCGAGCAATTAATATCTAATTATTTCGATGATGCTGGAAGAGCTCCTTGCCTCTGCCCACGGCTCACGTGAAACGGATATTCACCGATGATTTCGGGATAATCACAGGATTCGAGGATGATATCACAAAAAATCGAGGTGCACCTGCGGTTATTACCTCGGCTTACCATTTTTTTCCTTGCCTCTTGAATTATATTGAGAATTATTGTAATCATTGGATGATGCATTTTCCGGCTAATTCCCTGTCGCGTATTCATTCATGGTAAAAAATGACTTATTCGCGTGAACCTTCAAGTCGCTTATGTAAACGGGTTGGAGCGTTTCACAAATTCTTTCGGAGCAGTTCTCTTTGTGGAATTTTTACGTGGTGATTTTTATGTTGAAAATGTATTTTATATTATTGAAAGTGGTGATTTTAATTTTTGATTGGTGGGTTGATACAAGATTTGGCTATTTATTTTAATTGTTAATGTTGATTCTATTTTTATGTGGAATTGTACCGGTCGCAGACCTCAGTTTAGGAAATGCTGGGTTACAGAATAATGGAGATTTAAATTCTGCATTTTTTAAAAAGCATTGTTAATCCATGTATATACAACAACGTATAGGAATATTTTTAATAAGAAATTTTAAAGTTTTCCAGAAAGCATTAAGTTGAAAAAATCAGTCGGTCACGAAACAATCAAATTATTTTTATACTATTAATATTGTGTTCAGCTATACAAAATATCAGAAATCAGTGAGAACTTTCAATTTCAGAAATTAATTCTGAGCTATTACAGAAGCAGGTACAAAATAAATGGTAGGCCCAGGGGGTTAAAATTCTAATGACACCATCTCGGCTAATCAGAATTCGAGTTTCTATGAATGATTTTGAAAGTTAAAAGTGATGATTCACATTCTGTATTTTCGGAAGAGTATAGCTAAGATTTTACTGTCATCATTACACTCCGAATGTTTATGCAAATTTTAAGTTAAAAAAATGCAGCTAAAACAGCAGAACCTATTTAGGGATTTTTTGCACTCAATAAATATTACAACGAATACGATACTTTGGTTATTTTAGAAATATATTTTTATATTATGTTCTTTTTGCATATTTTAGCCGCATTCATTTTGCCATAAATGCATAAAAATCCGAAATCCAGTCACCATAAAAGCTATTACCACTTTACCGACCGGTAGCCGATTAATCGGCTTTTCAGGCCCAACACATTTGGACTTTTAAATTCTTAATTGGTCGCTACGGCAATTAATAAATTATTATTTTTCATTGCGGTTAACCGTACCAAGGACTCAGTGAAGAAACTTTACAATTTTCAAAGAGATATCAGTATTAGGGAAATATTTACGTGCAAGTGACCGATCAGAAGTGGGTAGGATGTTAAAAAATACCGGTCGGTAAAGTGTTAATAAGTATTCGAGTTTCTAATGTGAATTAAATTGAGAGAAGATTTTTTTTACAGAGAGGATATTTTGCGTTTTGTTTTTCTGGAAAATCTGGTTTAAAATTTTAATGACATCATACGTGCTATTAATCAGTATTTGAATTCCATCTGAATGCAAGCCAATCACGTTTAAATCGTTTAGCTATCAATCAGCCTATTACAGTGCGGATTCCATGGAGATGCTCGGAGGATCGAGACATTCCTATCGCGCAGGTGCCTCATAACTATCATGCGAAATGGTAAGCATCGTCGAACGATAGCAATGTCAATGATCATCCAGGGTGATCGATACTACCGGGATAACGAGCCCGAAGGTCGTAAACTAAAAACCCAAGCATTCGCATTAGTAAATACCAGGGCCAAATTGTTCCCCTTCAGTATTATCAAAAGTATCCAAAAAATGCTGTCGAACCTGATGTTCACCGTAGTCTCACTCCCTTGTAAACCCTTTAAAACTCTAATTAAAATGTCATTTGAACCCCTTGCCTTACCAGCTCCTTTGTGACAGCACGTGCAATAATTGAAAATTAATTGTTGGTATAATAATCCATTACTGATTACCGACATATCGATATAAATTAAAGCAATATAAATACTGACATTTTCAATTGAACACAAGAGGTTAAGAATCACCCGCTAATTATCAACGAATAAACTTCAACATCTAATAATTTCCATAGAAAACAATAAACTCGTAGCACGTGCAACGTCAAAATATTTTCCAAAAATTCAATACACCTCAGTGCATCAAAGATCGACGCTCAAATTGAAAGTGTTAAATTCAAAAGATGCAAGGTAAGAAAAGAAGAAGAATCCTGTCAGTTCTACAAATTATGTTTAACAACAGTTCATTCAACGTCTGCGTCTTAAATCATAATAGGGAAAGTATTTTTCTAGCTACGACAAAGAGAGAATACGACGTTCGCGAACGCGGGTTCGTTGTAACAAAGATGTCAGCGTCCTCGTCAGCCCCGACGTCGATATTCCTGCCCGAACGAATTTGCTGCAAGCACGGTTTATTGTAAACTGGCGGGGCCCACCAGCTGCCCGTAATCCACCACCCCCTCCAGTGAGGCCCCGGGCACGTCAGAGGTCTCTTCGCGGTGAAAAGGGGGGCTGTTATCGTCGTCCTATCTCCGATCGGTCGGTGCGATATTTCTAACAGGGCCCCCGGGGCCCTAGTCCATGGCCCATAGATCTCGACAGATAAAAGGTCTGCGGTGTTCGCGAGGCCCACCAGGGGGGAGGGGCACACGGCCTGTCCATTGTGTTTCGTGTCTTCTACGTCCTCTGCCGGTCCTCTTTTGCCAGGGAATTCAAACCTCTTTCCAGACGGTTCGTCATTGATTGCTTTTCAGCAATTATTGTTTCTACGTTCGTTGTCGAATTACTTCCTGGTACTTCTGGCTGAACTAATTGAACTTCAATTTCCCGTTGTGCGGGACGATTTCATTTTGTGCTGGGTGAAGTCGATGGGAATGATGGAGAGAATTATTCTTGCGGTGATTTTAGCGATGGTGATGGGAAATCTAGAAGCGGGTTTGGAGTTTTCTGGGAGTGTAATAGATTATACCCATAGATTGGGAAAATGGGATTTTGTTCAGTGAAGAAGAAGAATTGAAGAAAAATTTTGTGATATATCTAGCTCATTTCTTATAGATTAATTCGACCTTTGACTTCACTCTTTTTCGGTGTACTATGGTGGTTATAGGGTTACAACTTCGAACTCTGAGTTACTGAATATGAAAATCTTCGTCATCTCTGAGAGAGATCAACCAAGGGAAATTTTTCCTACGTGATATATTTACAGTTTGAAATTATGAATCCTAAGCAAAATAATCACACTAATCAAATTATTCATCGTATTAAATGGTGTCATTATTTTACTTAGGATTCATAGTTTCGGATTGTAAATATATAATGTAGAAAAGATTTCCCTCGGATGACCTCTCTCAGAGATGATGAAGATTTTCTTTCTTCTTCTTTTCGATCGTTAGGATAACATAAGATTTAAACAGTCTATGGTCAGTTGTAAACCACCATCTTGAGGTTGATTTAATTTTGTTAGTAGTATGACGATTTCTGAAGTTAGATCAATTTTTAATACGATAAATGATTTAATATCACACCGATTAAACTTCACAAATCGACATACCGCTAACAAAATTAAAACAACCTCAAGACAATGATTCACAACTGATTATAGAATGTCCTAGTTTTACGTTATCCTGACGATCCAAAAGAAGAAGTTGAAAGAAAGAATTGGATAAGAAGAAATAGCCAACTCGAACGATACAGTTGAGAAGTCTCCCGAAACTATCTACATAAATACGAGCGATCGAAAGCATTGCCGACAGATCCTGTGGTTTTCTCGCGGTGCAAATATAACAGTATTCAGGAGATAACGAAAGGTGTCTAAAGCATACGGATCTGGGGATATCTTAGGCCTCTATTGCCGAGTATCTTAGATCGCAATCTCGAAGGGAGCGTGGGTGTTTCAATGACGTGACCGGTCACGATGACGATGATCAGATAGCGTGCTTGACACTGCGACAGTTTCAGTCTGGCACCTTATTGGCGAAACTCCTACTCTTTCGCATGTATCAGATCCTAAATCCGGCATTATTGTTACGTATGGATACGTTTCGAAAGTATAAACGGATTTGCAGCGATTCCGTGCGATAAATTTAATATTTCACGGTAACCTGGATGTCGTATGATTATTAGAAAATATATTCTATGACGATAGTTCCCGTTTCTGATGTTAGTTCGGTTCGAGACTGGTATTCAAACTTGATTCGATTAGATACGTGTGTATATCGACCTGTAAATGAATAATAATACGAAGAATATGTTTCTAAAATTATTGTTCCACTCTCACTCGTTACTACTGGTTCATTAATTCAAACTTGTATAACAAACTGTGAGGTATTATTTAGACGACAGTAAATTGTTTAAATATTCTTACAGACTAGACTCTAAATTCGGCGAGTCTATAAAATTGTAATTCAATTTCACAAAGAACCATAATTTAAAAAATATAGAGGCTACGGTGAGTAAAAGCTCGGATTCATAATTAGTGGAGGCAAGTTGAAATTCCTCGTTGAAACTGAGAAAGTTTTAATTTCCTCCTACGAATATCATAACCTATGTCATTCAGTACCCATCTAAAACAATAGGTCGTAACCTTCATTAGACTCTTAACAAAAATTACACTAAAATATTTATAATCTTTTCCGACCAGAAGTATATTATCCGTTGAAAATACCAAATATTGTTAGATTTTTCTCCTTAACACTAGACCTACCGGTGGTAAATGCACCATATTTAAAATTATTAAATAAATACTTTAAAAACAGAGGAATTACGAGGTGAAAAAGATAATCGATTCGGTAATCTATGTTTTATAATATCAACAGAGAATATTTGCTGTATGACTTTCATATAAGGATGAAGAATTTTTTGAAAGAATTGTGAACCAGTCATTTTGACTTGCTCGATAGTTCTAGTGTTAATAATTAATTAGAAGTTAAAAATAAAATCTCGATTTTACTCAAAATGACTTCAGGGCCAGATGAAGGATAACCAAACCAACCATAGCAGTTGGAGCGTAAAAAAATACAAAAAGAAAACAACAAAATCCCTCAAAATACCTGACACCGTTCCACATTAACAAAAGACCCCGTGTCTCTGATAACCTGCGAACCGATAAAGCTTGAAATCGTGCGAGAACGTGAGAGTAACGTTCCAAAAACGTATTGGATTTCGACAAAAGCGCAGCAACCGTGGACCGATTTCCGAAGTCAGTCGAGTGTATCCGCCCTTTCACGGATAATTTGATGCCGTTGACGATAAAGACGTACAATGCCGAGCAGTTCGGCACGTCGTCGATCAGATCTCTCGCGGGATAACGAGGGGATCGTACGAAGACTAATTGGTAACGTGCCGTACCCAGGACCGATATGCCGGTGATTTGACCCGCGTACTTCGTACTTTACTCCGAACGCGGAAGCAAACACAGACAGGGAAGTCGTTTCGCTTTGCCTCCATTCGCGAGGTCGAGACAATCATCGAGTTCTTTTATTACGACCGATCGGACGCGTTTTCGAGTGAAAGGGGAAATCAGAGAGACCGGCAAGCCTGTAATTCACGCGTCTTACTTCATCCTGCTTCCAATAGACTTAATGGGTTGTGATTTTAAGGGTTTATTGCCGTGAGAGTGACTATTTCTTGGTTGATGACAATTCTGATTTTTTAGACGATCGTTAAAAAGTTTTCCTGGTACGATGTATTGGTTCGGGAGGCGTTAACCCCTTGGGTACGGATTTATTTGAGAAAATATTTGCATGTTTACTATGCATATTTGCATAGCACTATCACTGCTCGAAAGAGGTCTTGTGTGTCTTTGAAATCTTGGTATTATATCATAATCGTCATCATCTTCTAGTTCACTATCGTGTTCATCACCTTCACTTTGTATTTCATTGTAATTGTCAATTTCAGAATCGCTAAACAATTCTTCTTCAGATTTCTCAAAGTCACTTTCATTAAAACTTTCGTTATCGCGTTATATATTAATGTATCGCAAATAATGTTCACCAAAATACTGTAATTTCCTCTTCTATTATGACTGATACAAGCTACGATGAAATGAACAGAATTGTGCATGTTAAATATTGTAAACTCAAATGACGTCTCAGACACGTCATCCGCTCCTGGGGCAAACTAGTGCATGACGTGTCTAAGACGTCAAATGTACCCAAGGGGTTAATTAATAAATATTGTTTTATGGAAGATGCGTTTTAAATGAAAGAATAGTAATAATATGGATGAAGAAAAGAGGACGAAATAGTGATATTAAAAATGTGATATAAAGTAATTTAAATTAGTTGAAATCAAAGTGGACATTTTGCGTCAGAAGATAAGATATTCAACAATTTTGTTGATTGTCTTTCACATGGACGAAATTAGAAGCTAGGAGAGACGATTCGTTATAATCCGTCTTCGCCATTTTATAACTTCCAGCTCTAACGAGAGTTCAGCCGCGGAGACATTAATTATTCCCATCGGAAGTGAAAGTCTGCCCTGCAAAAACCTCCATCTTTCGTCACACTGCGAAAAACTATTTATCGAGTGGTAATTACGATTTTTTTTAACAGTCTCCTTTATACTCGTGCGAAAGTCCCTCTAATCATCTGTGAGCACTGATTGTGCCACAGATTTGTCAGAAAAGAAATTGGCCAATTATTTCTAATCGTTATCATCATTAGAAAGTACGGTGGATTGCATTTCAAAGTTCTTTTTAATTGTTTTTCTAATTTTAGGCTTAACTGCAATTAACGATCTACAATTTTGGAGCAATCCCCAATTATTATTTAACTCGATAAATAACATAATAATTCCATAAGATGAAAAATTGATACAATGATAAAAAGTTATTAAAATTTAGACAAACTGACAAAAATTTCAGTGATCTGTGTTTCATAAGATCAAAGTAGAATATGTGCTGTATAACTGTTCTATAAACTTCAAGAATTTTTGGAAAGAATTCAGTCAATTTGACTTAACACTAAACCTACCAATGCGGTCATAATGACCGGTTCGCAATTTTTTCAAAAAACTACCTAAATTGATAGGAGAACCGTGAAGTAAAAATTCTACTTCTACCATATAAAGCCTAAATTAGTTAATTAACTAATCCTTTCACTTCTTGATTTATCTTTTTCCGAAGTACTTGTTCAATAAATTTAAATTTTAGTAGATATAACGTCGGTAGTTTTAGTGTTAATTGGTAGTTCTAGTGTTAAGAGTTGAATAATTTAATCGTCTAAATACCAAATCATCTATCAAAATTCTGAAACGGAATATAGAAAAACGTAAAGTTCTGAAAACCTGACTTCCTTATTTTTTTAGGTCTCTTTAACGAAGTCAGTGAACTAACAAGCGAAGCCCGAAAAACGAGACGACTCGAAGTGTGTCGCAAAACGTCACGCCTCCCTTGAAATGCAATTAAAGCACGAAATGCTGTCGTAGAGGCACGTACGTCTCGTCGTAAAAGAAGAACTCGTCCGAGGATGTCGGTTTGAAATTTTAGGAGGAACTTTTACGCGTGGAAATAAAATCGCCGATCTCGAGCGAGTTTCCTTCGGCCAGGAAATTTAAATCTTCTCCCCGAGGCGGGCACGTGCCTTTACTGCCGACTATAAAAATCCTGGGACGGAAGAAACGCTGCATAGGGAAATATAGAGAAGTTTATGTAACACAAGATTCTCACGGGTGTATTTTTAACCGGGTAACATACTACGTAAGATGCTCAAACGACATTTTTTTTGTTATCTTAACTATTGTCAAAAAGAGAATGAAAGAAATAATTTAAAATACTAAATTTAATAAGTTCAAGTTCCAGAGATAAAAAAGATTAGTTATATAATTGTTGTAACATAAGATACGTATGAAACATCTAATCTTTCTGTTTATAAATTTGAGAAGTATAGTATAAAATGAGAAGCTCATTGCCTCCTACAACATATTATATTTACAGACTCCCTAAGTGTCACAAATACCTTAAAATCTCCGCAAACAAAAGACACACATATAATAGTTAAATTCATCCAAGAAACATATACGGAAATAACACAACAGGACAACCACATAATCATGGCCTGGATCCCATCACATCAAGATATATCAGGGAATGAACAAGCTGACGCCGCAGCAAAAGAAGCAGCAACAAATACACCTAGTGATAACATAATAATAAAGAAAATCCCATACCAGGACATAATAAGTCAAATTCGGACCAATGTTAGAGAGGATTGGAATAAAATTTGGTTATCCAAGAGTAACACGAAAATCCATGACTTAACGCAAAACTTCTATCAGGCTCTCCCATCCATCAATATAAACAAGAGAGACGGAAAAATGCTATCTAGACACCGAACCGGACACACAAGAGTAACCCACAAATATCTATTAGAAAAACTGAGCCACCATACTGCACTAGCTGCAACACAAGAATAAGGACTAAACACATATTATTCGAATGCCAAGAATTCACCCCCCAGAGGAACAAGTATAAACTCAACCCAAAAACTGCATTAACATCACAGAACCACATCAGAAGCACCATAAACTACCTCAAAGACATCAACCTATACCACAAGATATAACCACAAACAAACATTCAAACTCAGCGTCGCTAATTACCTCGGAGTAGATGCGACGTTAAACAAAAAGAAGAAGAAGAAGGAGAGAAGCTCATTTTCGAGAAAATGTAGGAAACTTCAGCATTTTAGACCTACTCCTACTTGTTATCTTCGATACTTATACTTTTCTCAGTATAAACAGTTTCGTATAGTCACTGAAAAATCACCAACTTTTCCTTACAGAAAGTGTCTTATACCACTTTCAAAATAAACTCGGAAAAAATCAAGAATGTCTAAAATAGAAGAAATGGCACAGAGCGCTGCAGAATAACGCAAAAATGTTAAAAAAGGGAGGTTTTTATGAAGTGTAAAATTTGAAGACGACCTCCTGACGAAGATGTAAAAAGGTGTCTCGTGTTGTGTGAAATAAGGGCTAAATATTTTTCCCTCGAATAGATCCGACGACAAGCGACACAATGACGATGACAATGGCGAACTTTTAACGCGGTCGTACGACAAGCACGTCGTACAGGCATAATCCGCGGGGTTTCCTTTCCTATCTCGCCCCCGATCTTGATCCTCCTCTCGGATCTTGAGGGTTCAGATCAGTCCAGATAGATCTCGCTTCCTCACCAGCTGCACCGACCGAAGTCGAAGCACCGTGAACTTTCGCTACGTTTTGTGTAAACGGAAAAAAAGCAAATCGCAAACTTCCTTCCAATTTCATGACTCCGAGGTGGTTTTACACGTTGAACTCGTTCTTACAAATTTTTGTGTTTAAAGTAAAATTAAAGAAAGTCGAGTAACTTCAGAATTTTCAAGAGAACTTCGATCAGACTTGTAGGTGATTGCAGATTTGAAAATTTCCTTGTTCCTTTTAACCCTTTGCGGTCCAAATTATTTTGTTAATATTGGTGGTGAGGTAACTAAATTTAATTTCACTATATTTTCTATCATTAGTTATTAATTTTTTTAAATTACATCAATAGCTATAGGCATTGGCGGAGATTTTGGACGAATTTACAGAATCATTGTGAAATTGTAAAGTCGATATTAAATCGTCAGAAAATAAAATGGAGTGAAAAGCTACGTCGAGTACTGCACATCATAGGACCGCAAATGGTTAACACATTGTAATTAAAGCAATATCAAATTTAAATGCGCTAAGTAATGCACAATTTAAACGAAATAATACTGGCTTCTTCATACACTTTAGCGTTTTCCTTGAGACAGAATAATATGACTTATATTGATCGGTGAAATCTAAAATCATATATTTGAAATCCTGTATTATCGCGGCGTGGAACGTGTTCCGATATGATATCAAAGAGTTTCATATGAGATTTTTACAATCATTAATTCGTCAATTGTTATACGAAGCTCAATCATTAACCCTATCTACATCGCTCTATAAAGAAAAACTTCAAATACAAAATTCAAAACAAACCTCAACAAGACCTGAAAATCGACCTCATCCTCACAGAGTACTACAGACAATCGGAAGCTCCCACGATATTAATTCTTCGTGTTTATGGTAGCAAGAACTTGGCCATCGTCGGATCCCCCGTTCACCGTACTCTCGTCGAGTTCTCCTCCCTTCTTTTTATTCCCTCATTCTAACAAGCAGAACATGGTGACTGGAACTCTCCCCATGTGTACAGGAGGCGCATTACGCGAGATTTAAGGTCGCCCTTAGCCTTCGACAGCGTCTCCGAGGACCACGAACAATGCCTGGCCATTTTCAGAGAGTGTCTCCTGGAGGAGCATTTTATTCCAGGAGCGTAACGACCGTTACACGCACGGGCTCCAGGAATTGTCTCGAGTTCCTGAAACACCGGGGATTCCGATCGGCTTCCAGATCCGCGTTACCGAGGAAATAAAAGCACCGGGTGCCTTCCAGTGGAATTTGAATTCGACCCACCGCTGCCTCGTCGCGACTGAATTATGCTGAGAAGAAGTAGAACAAAGGGCTCGATATGCAAACAAACGTTTCAATTATTCAAGCTCCCTCTGACCGTCGTTTATTCGATCTCCTTGAAATTACCGCGATTACCATCAACGTGCAGCAAACGTGCCCCACAAACTGGAATACGTTGGGGTGGTATCGTTATCGATAAAATGTTTGGATAATTATGGGGTATCTCAGGATGGCGAGTACTCCCGGAGAATTGCAATGTATTTGTTTCTTCTTTGCAATTCTGTACACAGAAATGTCAATAAGACGTCACCTTAACTCAGAAATAAGACCAGGAAACACCATTAATATCTTGAAATACGTTGGAGTGACGTGGTTATTGATAAAATGTTTGGATAATTATGGGGTATCTCAGAATGGCGAGTACTCGTAGAAAACTTCAAAGTGTTTGTTTTTTCTTTGCAATTCTGTATACAGAAATGTCAATAACACGTAATCTCAACTCATTGTCAGAAAGAAGGCCAAGAAAAACCCATAATACCTTGAAATACTTTGGGGTGGTATCGTTATCGATAAAGTATTTGAATAATTGGGTATCTAAGGATGGCGAATACTCGTAGAAAGTTATAAGGTATTTGTTTCTTCTTTGCAATTCTGTATGCAGAAATGTCAATGAAACGTCATCTGAACTTAAAAAGAAGATCTAAAGACACCGTTAATTCCTTTCTACATCTTTCAATCTCGAGTTCACTTTTAAAGCGACTACTCCGCTTTGAAAGTATCCTGTTCGTCAATCAGAGGACACAAAAGCTAGCTTTTTACCATCGGAACGAAATCTAACGGAAGTCGTCCTAAAAAGTCTAAAAGTCTCGAGGGACAGTTACTCGAATCTCCGAAGTAGCTTTCTACTGCGTTAGCAATCAGATAGAGCAAGTACTTCAGCAGCGAAGGCAGGATTATCCGTTGCAATCGGACGTACCCATCTACCTTAAAAGAGTAAATCGAAAGAGATCGGAAATCTCCGATTGAGCTTGCTGGCGCAAGTACCGCGAAAAGTCGAATACCTTCGACGAAGATGAAGATACGCAGGTGGCGGATTCTCGAGAAAAGCTCTCAGAATTCTAACCGAGTGTTGTCCATCGGCTCCTCGGTATTCCGACGCTGATGACCATCTATCGGTCGCCATCCGGGTAAAATATTGCGCTTTCGTTGACGGCTCAATCTTTCGTGAAATTACGAGCCTGTTCTTCGACGATATTAACACCTTAACAGGTGACACGAATTGCTACTTGATATATTTTACCATATACTTCAAAACGTCTCAGTTAAAGTTTTACAGTCAAATGAATGCTAGCATTTGAACCCTTTGCGGACGGAGACTTCTTTTTAACATTGAGAAGCAATCATTTATTTGGACATGAAAAACCACTTTTTTCGGAAAGTCAGACTGCTAACATACAGAAATTAAAAATTACTGTTTGTGTAATAATATTTGAACAGTTATATTTTAATTTTTCAATTATAACCGTGTATACAGGCATCGACAAACTATAATCAGATTTTTTCTCGGACCGCATATGTGCATCCATCGTCCTCAAAAGTTAAAAGTTAATTCCTTTATGTTTAACACTAGATTGCCGGAGCGAGTCAATTTGACTCATTTCCGATTTTATTGCTATATATTTGGAAGAACCAAAATAACTTTTCTAAAAACATGTGTTAGTTTTTACTAAATTTGGGAAATGTACATAAATACTAATCCCCCCCCCCCCCTCTCCTCTTTTATTTTGCCGAATGTTAGTCGAATTGACTCATTAAATATTTTTACAGCTGGTCGTTTTTGCACAAAGAAATGTTTTGTAACCAATCTGATGCGACAGCTTCCATATTCAAACTTGTCAATTTATTAACAGTAAATACTAATAATGAAGCCGAAAATACCTTCACCCCTCTATCGAATGTACAGAGTATTGAAAAACGGTCGAATTGCGAAGTTCAAGTATCATGCAAACGAAATAGAAGGTCGTCTGTGCTAAATGTAATAAAAAAATCTGTGGAAAATGTATTTTAAAAATGAAATATACATGTAAAAACTGTTTTGAATAAAGTTTCTTTAAAATAGAATTTTTTTTTTAAATCTTCAATTTTGATGTTTGAGTCAAATTTACTCATTTGAGGCAACATCCAACATCTGGGAATCTAGTGTTAAGAAATTTTTGTGAAACGATGTTAATGAATATTTGAATAGTTAATGACGCAGAAATTGATTAAAACAAGTAAGCCAAACTTCCAATTTTGATAGATGCCACTCGTACAGTATGTCAGAACTTGAATAACAAAGAGTAAAGTTGATCCAAAACATAACTTTTCATGACTTTATCAGAGTATTGAACTTTCACTTTCACCGAACCTGACGATATACTCGATCACGGATATCAAGTTCTTCAATATTCTTTAATAAAACCCATGCAGGTGCGATTACCGAATGCGATGCTTCAAATAAATTCCATTTTATATTCAAAGGCGTCAATAGCCGCACGAAAAACCAGTCTGAGCAAAACTGGTATCGCAATATTTCACGATTTACTCGAAAGAATAATAACGATTAACGAGAGTATTATAAAGAAATTCATAATACGATTACTCGTAATACCCATGCGCGAGACAGATCGATGGATAAACGATATAAGCCACCGAATCCATGTTAAACAGCGGTAATCCTACCACGAAACCCATAGCAACCATGGGATCACTCGTCGAGAGGCTAATGTAGAGATTAAACTACCGACGATGAAAATTACGAGACAGTTTCGGCGAGTGCCAAAACCAGTCGAGCCAGGATTAAACGTCGCGAATTCACCGTGCGGGACTAATTTGAGAAAATTATAACGGACGGCACACCTGTACGAAATTGATACGCATTGGAATATCCTTTCGATTTCGTCGACCGGTACCAGGATACTCCGAGCAAATCGGACCCTCGCTGGTTATCATTTTCGACATTATTAAGACTAAAAATATATTCGAATGTCGGTCTATTTGAATGTTGAACAGGAGGGTGGTAACCCTCCTTATAACTCGGGAATTTTTTGCCATTGCTATCGCCACGTTGCGGCCTCGTTTTTAACACCTTCAAAGCCGAATATATGACATTAGCGTTCCGGGATTACATCGAGGGAATAACGGGCCTCGTGGCCGGTCACCTTGATCCCGGTAATTTATGCTAATGTTCGAGCCGAAAATATCGGGGGTCCCTACGAATTTGGCACCGGCCGAACCACTTCTTGGATGATGATTGTTAGATCTGGTTTCGATCGGACGGGAATAATGGCAGACCGATCGGTCAAGCGGCGAACCGAACTGCTCGGCTTTCGGTAAAAATATGGTAACCGTCTGCCAATTTTTGCGTCAGGATATCGACGTTGAAAGTGCGGTGTTTTGAGAGAATGAGAATAATTTGGGATGCAGTATATTGGAGAGAGACGGTTCAAATGGTTGGATCGATTGATTTTTCCTCTTTGATTAATTTTTCACTGACACATACCCTAGTATTTTTACAACTTCCAGATTAATTATTAGTTTTTTTAGTGTCAAATTTTTAAATAAAAAAACTAAATGTAAGAAATTATTGCCAACGTCGACAAATCTCAGCGATCAAACTACGGTCCGGAAACATTAACCTTTTGATACACAAATAAAATGGAATTTGACGTGTCCGAAAAATACTATTTAATTTGGCTTAACTGAACAGTTATGTGGAAGCTCAGAAACAATATTCCATTCTAAAATTTGCATTGTTATATAACATATAATGAGATTGAATGGTCAATAGTTAACCCCTTGCACTCCGCAGGGGCGAAATTGTAATGAAAGCTGACAACTCCGTTATCACATAAATCCGATGTATTTTTATATTTTTTATATTGTAAAATATAAGTTTAAAATGTATACGTTTCATTGTTGATGTCAAAGTGAGATTTTTCATTTTCCACAGATGTGCACTCTCACCTTGTAAATAGCCCTCGATAACCGGCAGGTCACAATAAAAATTACTCGAAGTACAAAGGGTTAAGTAACATTATAAAATAATAAATTAATAGTTCTGTTGATGCACGAGTGAGAGAATTGAGCAATTTAAAAGTATACTGTATAGTATTTCTTGACGTTTTGGAGACGTCAATGTCTACAATGGCACATTAGGTGAGTGACTCCCAAACGTCATTATACGTTAACTCTTTGAGGCACAGGAATTCCGAAAATAAAATGACCCATGTTGCACATGCATTTTTTTCTTCTTTTAATTGAATAAAGTTGGGTATATTTATTGATAAAGTTATGTAATAATATAAATTTTCGAGGTGGGACAAAAAATGTCCCACCATGCATATTCACGCATCAAAGAGGTGGGACACTTTTCATCCCACTGTGCATCAAAGAGTTAAAGGGTTAATACGAATCGTGGTAATTGATTTGCCTGGAAAGTAGGAAAGTCTAGAAGAGCGTTATGGGAATTTACCTGAAGCGAGATATGGTAAATGGCCGAAAGCAGCAGGGCCGACCCCGTAAAACGAGCAGAAAGAACGTCAGTGTATGAAATTCATAATGGACGTCGGCCCCTTTCAAAGTACCGAAGCCAGTCGCGAATCTTCTCTCTCTTTCACCGCTTCTTCCTAGTATCTATAGGTAGCTCGAATGCGAAAATGGAATCTATTACGTGAGTAACCTCGGAGGGTCTTCCCATTAAGCAAATTTGAAATTACGCTTGCAAATTTCAAAATGTAAATCGTGGAGACGTAGAGAAAGATGGAATAAAAGGAAAAAGGAACGAGAGAGAGAAAGAGAAAAAGATAGAAAAAGGACAGAGGGGGTGGACGTATCTACGGTTTTTGCAACTATAAATTTCCTCTTTAATTGGATCGGATTATTGTAATTCCGGGCAGGCTTATTTATGAGGTCGTTTCGGGCTTTAAACTCGTTCTTGGCCATTTTTATTCTCTTTCTCTCGCGGCCACTCAAAACTAAAGGCCGAATCGGTTATTAAATTATGGTTAAACTTCGCTCTCGTTTTTGTCGGCAGCAACGTGCGCCTCTCTCTCTTCCCTCTTTATGCATACGAAGGACGAAGCTTTGTTGAGAGTCAATTTATGTAAGACAGGAGGCTTGCATCATTCCGCGGATGAAAGATCGCTTCGATACATTCGACGATCGTTCGTGTCTGTGCCTGATTTTCTCCGGAGATGTCGTCCGTCCTTAAAGGAACGGTGGTCAACGTAGATTTATGATGTACACGCTAGATTTAAGACGTGCAACCTCGACGACAAGAAACGACGTACTTGTCACCCACGTAAAGGGTGATCGACTTTCTGGTAATTCATGATCAAAGAAATTTGAACATGAGACATTCGAATGCTAAATGAAAAATTGTTTGCTGAACTTTACGAAACGTGCAGTCTTTTTTTCGTTATCGTGATAGCAGTGTATATTACAATTTTATACAGGTAACACTCCTATAACGCGGTAGATAAGTTCCTAGAAAGTGCCGTGTTGTATGAGACTCAGAGCCAGTACAAAAAGAGGGGTTACGTTCCAAAAACTTATTAAAAGCAAATATTTTTTTTAAATTCTACATAAACAACTTAATTTTTATTAAAAATATAAATGTAAAAACATAAATTAATTTAATGCAACTATAATTGAATAAATTTCTTCATCCTCACTGCTCAGTAGAATCAATCGAGAACGTTTTTTTGGTGGAATGATATCGCCTTCAATTTCAGAACTTTTTTCTTCATTTAAAGTTTTTGTATCTTCTTTCCTCTTTAAAAAATCTATAATTTTACTTTGCTTTCTGGTTCTTACCGGGTCAATGTTAATTTCTCCTTAATATCTTAAAGACGAAAAAGTTATTCTTTGACATACCGTAGCTCGACGCAGACTGCCGATCAGCAGAGTGAAATACTTTTTTTTCAAGCCACGGAGATGAAATCAAAATAGTTTGCGCCACACTGTATCTTAACTCTTTTAGTGCCGGACGACGATATATCGTCGTTAGCAATAGTGTTAACACTGGATATCGAAGGGTTAATATTCACTTTCCAATACAATATTAGTAATTGTATGATAGATAATTGTAAACACACAGTTTATGCTCTATATTGCGTGTTCTATCTCAACTATCGCCAAACGAAAATTCTTTTTATTCACAATTACATTTATTATTAATTCCATCAATTTTTTCGCTCGGCACTAAAAGGGTTAAAGACGGCAAGCCACGCCGCGGCTATAGAAGTACAGTGTTGTATAAAGGTTTTCGCAATTTTCTTATCATGTTAAAGCGAAACCGTGTTATAGGATGCCGTGTTGTAGGATTTCCGCAATTCATAAATCGTGTTAGAGCGAAACCGTGTTACAGGATACTGTGTTATAGGAGGGCTACCTGTACAAGTATTGTGAATTTTTGCAGTTTCCACAATTACTACGAAAGGGCTTTGAACCCCTTGCCTTACAATTTCTTTTATGACCGAACGCGCAATAACTCAGAATTAAATGTTGGTGTAATAATCTACCACTGATTTTCGATATACCGGTATAAGTTAACGCACATATTAATAGCATAGAACTAATCTCAACGTCTGCTGACCTACTGATACTTTCAATGTAACAGTTTTTGAAAAACTTGCACATTTTCTGTTCCAATTGCCGCGTCACTTATGCCGCACGTCATTGTAAGGCAAGGGGTTAATTGTTAAGCAATATAGGATCACTCTATAAAGTTTCACCTTTAACCCTCGTCCTACATAGCGAGTGACACTCGTGATAAGATAAATGAGATAGGGAATTTTCAAGTTCTCCACAACCTATTAAATTGAAAATATTAAAGAGACGCGACAGGATAATATTATTTCTATAACGTTATTATTACGTAAAATATACACGGCATATCAAGAATCACTGATCAATTTTTATTTTAGCAACTAAATTCTGATTAGAGCGGAGGCAGTCAGGAAACAAATCGTAGGACAAGGCGTTAACACTAACCATACTATACGTGATCAAATAACAGGTTCAATAGAATGAGATGTTTAATTTGTTGTATCATTAAGTAAAGACTGTTTTGTACGTCGTTTTTGGTGTTAAATCTGACAGTCTACTGCATCGGTGCAGTTAACATGTTGAACCCTACCAGTATTTCACTAGCTTCATAATTTCTACTAAAGTAAAACTTTTTCTATCAAATTCACATCCTTATAAAATAGAAATCTGAAAGATACAGACACATAGATATTCGGCGGATTTTTATTTTTTAACGCCAATATTTAAATATTCAGTATGTCCAAAAATTCATAAATATTGCAATTTAAAAGTTATATGAAATTCAATAGCGCCGGTCACCGGTGGCATCCAGGGCAGTCAAAGTGTTAATGTTAAAATACTATTTTTTAACACATAAGATAATTAATTACAACTATAAAATTTCTATCCAGAGCTCTAAACGCTTTCCCAACCGTCAGTTCGATCATACCCGCGTCTTTAAACACTTCTAAACAAGCTATGGCTTTTAGTGCATCGTGAAAAAGGCGACGCACGTACACGAAACATTGTCCTATGCCAGTATTCTGCATGACTAAACATCGAACAAAATGCCGGGAACCCTTTTACGAGCCATCAATCAATAACTAAGAGAAAGCGAAAGGTCGATCGTCGAGCGTACATCTACTCGTATTCCCCGGATTTTTTTCCTCTCCACCTATCTTATCCTGACCTCTTACCATGGTGACTTCCCATGGTGACTTGCACTAATAAACCCCGCGATCCGTTGGGGAGAAAAAGGACTTGCGAGCCGGAGAAAATTTTAATGGCGCCATTTCAACCGTTTAGACACAATAAACGTCAACAGATCGGGTTGCGCCCTTCTTACACGTTTTTTTTTTCCTTCCTCCACTGTCCTTTTTTTTATTTTCGCGAGTCATAATGATTCGGTTGCACGGCTCGAAATGGAATGCATCTGCGTGCAAACACAAAGATCCATCTACGTTCGTTTTGCCCCCTTTTGATCGGGGTGTGGTGGATATTAAAATGCGCGCGAAAGACACGGTGATATTCGTGTTTCGTTGAATCGTTTTAATGGGAGGACGTTCGAGAAAGGGCTGCTACGATGAAATATTAAAATTCATGAAAATTATGAAAGGCTCGAGGCGAGTTTCATTGGACGACCGTATGTCGATTTTTCTGTTAGGGTGTCCCTGCGCATCGGATTGCATACGAAGGGAGAAAAATTAAAATTCATGATATGAAAATTGATGGAAAAATGCAAACGCCGGGTTAGAACGCAGATGTGCGAAATTTCGGGGGTATTCTAGGATATTCCAGTCGTCATCGTGATAAATTAATTAAAGTCTCGGATTTCGCGATTGAGTGAATGCAAAAAAATTCGAGCATCAGCATTTTTTATTGAATAGAATTTCATGGCGAGAGTGCTGATTGAACAATGTGTTCAAAATCTAATTCTACCAAGTGCTGTCGTTTTTTGGGACATTTTTCTCTGTGTCATTCACACATCATAGCCTAAGTTGTTCAGAATCCACCTAAAATTACTAGATGGATTTTTTTAATTTTAATGGATTTTTTCATTAGAAATGAAAAAAATTGCGTAAGAATTAATGCAGGGGCTAACTTCATAGAGGTCATTTCATTCACTTTTTAGACATTAAAAAACATCTTTCTCTATAACTATGAAGTAAAAAATTATGAAAAAATTCAATAATATTCCAAAAGCATAAAATACATTGCTAATTTTTTATTAGAATCCATCGACTCGTTTTTCCATTAGAAATATAAAAAAAGATTTTACGGACTCAGCAAAAAATTTTTTCCATAAGGCCCATGTTAAATATGTTATTTTTAAACACGATTTATTCATAAACCGTGTGGACAAACTCGTTGTGATTCCGGTTATAATTATAAAACATCATGAAGAATATATTTTCAAAATTTTAAGGAAATCTATCGAAAAATGATAAGTGCCTAGAACTACCTTAAGGAATAAAGAAACCAGAAATCGAATTATCATATTATGAGTTCCCGATAGAGGCTGAATGAAAAAAATTAGGCCATCAGCATTTTTTATTAAATATAATTTCATGGCAAGAGTGCTGATTGAACAATGTATTGAAAATCTGATTCTACCAAGTGCTGTTGTTTCTGGGTCATTTTTTTATGTTATTCATAAATCGTAGCCTACATAAGTTGCTCAAAATTCACCTAAAATTATTAGATGGATTTTTTCGAAGAATAAAGAAACCATAAATCAAATTATCATGTTAAGAGTTTCCGATAGAGAGTTCATCGCAGAAAATACCCATTTCAGTTTGGTAAGCTAATATGAAGAAAGCAGGATATAAAAAACACCTTGTAAAGCTGCCTTACGTTTTCTTCGCATTGCAGCCTTATACATTGTTGTCGAGAGTCGCCAATGCAACTTGCATGACTAGCGACGAACCCCTCGTAATGCAGGTTAATCGATGCACCGACCCGTGTAAAACACCAACAGGATAGGCTCCGCGATGCAGCAGACCCAACGAAATGCAGTCAACGGACACTTTCTTATGTAACCATTTCCACTTTGTTTTTTCGTCTGCTTTTCATTTCCGAATTAGCATCAGCTACTTGGTAAATGTAACTCTCGCAAAATTGCACGTTCTACCTGTACTCAAAAAAGGCCGTAAAATATGGGATGAAATAAATCAATTAAACCTTCCCGAGATTCATAACTAATGCATTAATACTAGATCTACCATCGATTAATTCAATACACTTAAAATTCTCAAATAAATCTTTTCGAAACAAATAAATAGAGGGTGCAGAAAATTTGTTCGATTCAATCTGTTACAGTCTACCAGATACACATAGAAAATTGAAGCAGAAGAAGCGTTACAACTTTCAGGAACAATTTAAAAAAAAAACAGAACAAGTGATTCTGACCACCTTGGTAAATCTAGTGTTAATTGTTAGTTTTAACACTAGAACTATCGTCGTTATGTATATTATATTAAAAAATACCAGATGAATACTTTGAAAAAAATGAAATCAAGAGGTGACAAAGATGATCAATTATATAATTAACACTAGATTTACCAGCGCGAAATCTACTATATTTAAATATGTTAAATATGTACCTCAAAGCAAGGAAAATTAAGATGCGGAAGAGATGATAGATTCGGTAATTTATGTTTTATACGATGGACGAAGAATATTTATTCTACGGCTCTCTCATAAACCCGTAGAATTTTTGGAAAAAATTGTGCACCAGTCATTTTAACTGGTTTGATAAATCTAGTGTTAAAGTTTTATAAGATAGTAGTAAGAAAAAAGAAAAAATTGATAGCATTTTGTTCGGCTCAGTAGTTTTTGCGTTAGCACTTAAAAATGCTATTAGTACTTTCACGTAGCTGCAAATGGTACATACTTCTACAACAAACGTAAAGAATTTTGAATCTCTGATCTCCGAGACACCATATGCTCATTAAAGAATTGGAAAAACAATCCATGGAGTCAAACATGCTTCGCCGTATTACAGAGACAATTTTAAAGGCAAGGATGTCGCAAGCTTATACCTATGGTTGATCGAAGACACGTATGTTCACCTGTTATGAGTCAGCTGAACCTGAGCACCATGATCCCAAGTACAGCTGAGTTACAACCAACATTTTCTATGCAGGGTCTACGTAATCGTGAGACAGACGGGGCAACAACCTCGATTCTTAAACGTGATATCAAATGCCGAATGTTGAAACGAAAATGTTCGACTCACGGTCCTCATTTCGAGGGTTTAATAATGATTTTAACAATCTCGTTCTTTGCATGTAAAGATCTAACGATTGACGTATCAAAAGATTTAGTTGCATAGAACTCATGAGTGCACCTTCCATTTCGAAAGTTTCTAAAACGAAATTTCTAATCTTTAAACTGTTAATACGTTTGCTATCAGAGTAAATTAAGATTTTAACAGTTTTGTATTAGCTTTAACATTAACATTAACAGTTTTATTTTTACTTTAATACTAGAACTACCGGCGAAGAATCTACTATATTTCAATATATTTAATACAATCTTTGGTAAAAGAGAAATCAAGTGTTGGAAAAAATTATCGATTTGGTAATCTGTATTTTCTAAGATCAACGTAGAATATTTTCTATATGACTATCCTATAGACATTGAGAACTTTTGAAACAAAATTGTAGACGACTCGTTTTGACTTGCATAGTAGTTTCATTGTCAACATTAACTAATTGACATAAGTAATAAATTTCTTTATATCCTAACGTCACGATTATGAATTTATCTGCTATCTCTACAATGTACACAAAAATATCGCAGACCATTTAGTTGACCTTCTTTCCCAGCATCGAAATTTACTTCTCGTTTTCTCCTACCAGATAAAATGGCCCTCTTGAAACATCGTGAATCCGACAAAGGGGCACCCGAAAAGGTTGAAACCTTAATTTATATGCGATTTCGCAGTCGTCCGCACTCTCACAAGACCCCGAAAGACCTTCTTCCACGATCCTCGTAGAGGGAACTGATTTCGATGCAGTTATTTCGTGGCTGCTCTAGGAGAGACCCCAAGACTCGACTTTTTTCCGGGCCTTGCCCGTACGCCTCCAATGCTAATAGACCTCGATTTCTGGATTATTTTGCTACGTTGGACGAACTCGAAAGAAAAAGAAGAAGAGAGAAAAAAGAGAGAGAAAGCACGATAGAGAGATATGCTTCGAACCACCCGGGTCGAGTGCGAAATACCGGGAAGGCAGATGCGGGATTTTGTAATGTCTCCTATTCGGAATTTACATTCGATGGGTCCTCCGATCTATTCTAAGACCTTACCATCGATGCTTCGAGTATTTATGGGACTTTATGTACATTTTCGAAGACTACGATTGGAATTCGTATTGGAAAGTCGTTGCCTGTTTGCTAGTAATGGCTCAGTTACTGTTGAATGACGGAGAAGTAAGAAAAATATAGAATTTTTTACATATAAAGTAGAGAGGTTGCGGCAAACTAGTATCCAAATCGATTTATCAGTGGATCAGATATTTTTTATTTCTGAAAAGATTAGTTTTACAAAAGGGACTTTCAAGAGGGCCAAAGGTAATCGCAATCACCCAAGTTTTAACCCCAAAGAAACCCCTTAACCCTTTGCGGTCCGAATTCTGCAGGGAGCTAAACAAAATTAATTTCACACTATTTTCAATCATTGGTTATCCATTTTTTTAATGATATCAATAACTATAAGTACTGATGGATATTTATATGACATTACAAAATCATTATGATATTGAAAATTTGATATCAAATTGTTAGAAAATAAATTCAAGTTTAAAGATATGTCGAGTAGTTTCTCAGTTTTTTGAAAATCTAATTTAAAATACTATTTTCTACTTTAATTGAAATTTCTAAAAATCCAATTTAATTGACTCCTGCACATTTTATTTACGTCATCATCATAATCACAAGATCACGCACAAACGACCAAAGAATTCTCAACAACATCCAAAAATATCTCGCACAATTTAATAACCTCTCAATTCCCAAAAATCTATTAAACCCCTATTTCCCACCTCAACCATCTAATTCCAAATTTCAAAATATCCCCCCATTCAAAAAATTGATCATGAATGCCCTTTACGGTCGTTTATCCGCCATTATATTCGCCGCCACCTCATTCTCGGGCTATTACAGCATCGTGGTGGTACTTTGTCGGCACGATTAACATTCGAAGATCTTCACGATCCGGTCTGGAAGCACAATTACGTTTTTCACGGGCCAGGTAAGTTGGTTAAATGAATCGTTAAATCTCCTCAATATTGTGACGCGTCATAATGGAGGGAAATTTACATAAGAGTTCGTTAGCTGGCACAAAAGGCGAGCTGTCTAATGCGAACCGAATATTGTTATTCAAATAACTCCTGGATAAGGTGAGCACAACGACAACGACCGATGCTCGATAATCGGGCGATGATATATCGTATATTAATGATGGAATATTATATGCAGATCGGCTTATAGATAGACAGGGCGTTAAATGCCGACCTACCCGATGAAATTAATGAGAAAGTCAATATCACCGTCTCACGGCTAATCGATCTCTCGTATGTCGGTCTGTTGTGCACAAAATACATCGATCGGTCGTTCCTGATAAATCCGTTTGAATTCACGGAGAATCGAATTAACCCTCAGGATCACCCGGTTCGGCAGGTAATACTTCTTTCGATGTAAGAGGATTTACTTTCGTCGATAAGCTCTCCCTAGGGAGAAGGCGCACCTATTCTCATCCGAGTGATCTGATGCATTAAATTTTCTATTATATGCCACTAATGTGCTCGCCTGACGTGACGTCTAAACAGTTTTGAACATTGGTGTCGCTCCAGGTTTGTACCACTAATTCTTTACGTATCAATGGTAGTTGTATTGGTTGGAATAACTTTTAAGGTTTTAGATATTTATCGTGTTAGATGATGGACGTATGTATATTGACTTTTAGGATTTGTGTATCTTAGACTACTAAATTTGTACACTAACAATACCCAGATTTGTAAAATGTTGAAATACTGAGAATATTTAGAGACTCTTCGTGACTGTGTTTTAAATAAAATGTTAAAATATATTTAACCCCTTGCCATGTCATTTACTTTGTGACTGCCTTCATAATAATTCAGAATTAAATTAGTATAATAAACATTGATCAGTGATTCTTGACATATAGTATAATTTAACGTAATATTAATATTATAGAAATAATTTTATCGTGTCGCATCTCACTGATATTTTCAATTTAATAGGTTTTGTAGACCTTGAAAAATTCCTTTCCAATTTATAGCATCACGAGTATTACTCTTTATATCACAGCAAAGGGTTAAATATATTATTTCATTCTGTGATCGAGTTACTATAAGTCCTCCCCAATAAAATGGTGCTGCAACGTAGAATATTTACCACACCGGAACAAAATTTGGGTATATAACTCTCAACGGCAGTTTTTGCGACATTGAATATGCACAGGAATGATTCAACTTTAAGAATGAAAAGGGTGACACCATGAAAACCCCGTGTCACTGCACACGTGTCACGGTACCCCAATGGTAACTTTTTTCGCTCGTCATACATTGCCTCACCTGCCATGTGTTTCTTTCGCCATGGTTACGCTGCCTAAAACGATCCTCAGATTCGTTTAATTGGACAAATAACACCGGCATCCCTGATGATTTTTTTTTAATACATTTTACATATTTTATAATGCACAGTCAACGATCGTACATCAGACAACGCCCAGTAAGGACGGTCGCGTACCTGTGACCAATAAAACTTTTTTTTTTCATTTATGGCTTCAAACGGTCGATCGATCTTACGTGGCACTAAGAACGGCTTTAATTGGCATTAATTTGCATAATGGTTTACACTTTGTTTGAATAGTCAACGTCAAAGATAGCCGAGGTTTCGTGGATGGCAATCTGGCAAACGGGTATGCACAACGGTTAACCGGTTTCAGGAGCAAAATCGAAGGAGAACGTTTGTTCTCTTGTTCTTAACTTTACCAATAATAATTAAAACAACTGTTTCTCTTTATACATTTAAAACTAACTCTGGCTATTATTTTAGCAAAGACTTACTTTTGTGATTCGATTCTGATTGAGATAAATGCATGATGAACAGTTCAACGAAAACACAAAGTCTTCAAAATCTAATTCGTATGAGAATTATACAATAAATAGTTAGGCACACTATAACTTCTAAAAATATCCCTAATTAACCAGTTGTTTTACGATTTCTATTGTGACCGAACGCGCTAAAACTCAGAATTAATTTTTAAAATACTAATCTATCACTGAATTTCGATATGATAGTATCAATTAACGCAATACTAATAACATAGGACTAGTTTAAATGTCTTCTGCCCTACTGATATTTTTAATTTAATAAGTTTCGGAAAACTTACAAATTTTCTATTCCATTTACCGCGCCACGTGTGCCAAACGTCATTATATGGCAATGGATTAATAATCTCATAAGGAAACAATGGAATCCAAAACAACGAAAAAATTGTCAACGTCCCCAGAAAATAAAATTTTCTCTGAGAACCAGTGATAAATTAATTGAGAGCAATTTTCTAATCGAAAATTCGTACGAAGGGATACTTAACGAAATTACCGGTCAAGGTAGTCGTCAGGTTTCATTTTCAGAAGGATTTTTGCCCTCTAACGATCCGACGCAACGTTGACGATAATTCCAGGCTGTCGAGACAGGGTAGATTACGTAAAACAGTTATTAAGAACCTTAATAACCCAGTCACCCTAATTTTCATAATACCACGTAGAAATTTATATTCGAACTAGACGTTCTTGGAATTCTACGTTCCACCGATATCTTCCATTCCATGTTTCGATCATCAATGATCGGTTCGCCCCCGCGAAACGATAAACCCAGAAAATTTCACTTATCCGTAATCCCGTTTATCTTCTTGCAACACGATTCTGCTCCAGAAACGACGTTAAGGTCTCACAAATATCGAACTTTATTCCCTCGAATCGCGCATTGCATCGCGATTTGTCCGAAATTTCTCTTGCGATCTGGCGCCACGACAGAAATGGCAAGACTCGTGAGAAGAAATCAAAATTTAAATGGGTCAATTTGATCACGTGGACTTTTTATCGCAAATTGAATGGTCCAGAAGTAGGCGGTGAATCCTTGTCTTTCAAGAAAATACATATAACCAAGACGTGGGTGTTGATTTACGTATCGATAATTGTTATATTTTCGGTATGCCCATTAATTATCTTGGTTTACCGATTCCGCGGATCTTTACGGGTCTATAATCATCCTGTACCTTGAAAGATCGTAGATAAAGTCAAGGGACTATCGTTGGTCATCCTAAGGACGGAATAAACGTTGCATAGCCTCGTCTAAGACAACGTGTCGTCTTTTCTAGGAGTCTGTTTAATGGGAGGTGCACAAACTACGTAATTGCCGGAGATTACAGGCCTGGAAGACCTCCTCCGTCGAGGCACAGATATTTCTACGGTAGTTAAGCAGCCTTTTCCTTACTTCGGACCGTAATTACCGCAAGGTGCAAACATGGAAAATTTTCCACGTTTTCTTCTCTTTGTGTAATGCTAGGTTGCATGGCTGCTGAGTGTTGCTTGAGGGTGAGCTCCAGATGATGGGGTCTTCTTTGACGTGACGTTTCAGTTTAAAACTGGAAGAATTTGTTAGTCGTGTTTGGAATGAATTTTCACTTGTTTTGTAATATGAAGTCATAGAATTTTAAATGTTTTATATAAAAAATATAGGATTTGTAATTGTGGAGAAAAAGCGTTGTTTGTACAAGGTGCTTTGTTGTACTCATTGTCAGTTTTTTTTAACTAATAGACACGGAATTTTTGCAAATTTGATCTCCAAATTTCTTTAGTATTTTACTACATTTTTATTATATTTAGATCGTAATATTTCTATTAGAAATAATCATAATTAACAACTAAAACATAATCATAATATTTCTATTAGAAATTATTCTAATAGAAAATTTTCTTAAATACTAAACTTGTAAGATCAAATTTGCATAAATTTGATCTTCGAAGTTTAGTCAATTTTCTATTAGAATTATTTCTTATGTCAAGTGTAGAGTTTGATTTAGACCATGGTCTTAGTCTCAAATAGAGCATAATAGTAAATATTTTAGAAATAAAAATAGCTCTTCAATAGAATTTAAATTACGCATCAACATATCTGACAAAGGTGCTGAAGAGATTGAAGAACCGACCTAATTTAAGGTAGGTACATCATCGAACAAAGAAATCCAAGAGCAGGGGTTAAAGTGGGCCACAGAACCAAACCCAACGTTAGTATGAAAAATCTACAGCGTGGGAGGTACAATAGTTAAATAGTGAATGTTTCATGTGAAACCGACGACAGCCAAGTTAAATCCAATATGAGAGATATTAATCTCGAGAGCGACCAAGCGTTCGAAAGAAAAGGCAACATAACCACGTGGGTGTCTTAGGACCTCACCGAACATACCAGAACAACAGAGCACTTTCTTCCTCCAATCAATAATCCTCTTTCAAATTTCAGCCATGCAAACAACTAACGAGTCTACCAAGAATAACAAGAGACTTTGAACCGGTTGATTTATTGGAATATATTTAAACTCATATTTAATCCACTAATACTTGTCTTGCAAGAACAGAAATTTTCTTTTACCATTGACCAAGTCGCAAAATCTATGAGTCAGAAAATATCTACTTGGATGTCTGAGAAGATTGACGAAGCGCCAAATTTTTACGTAAACGTTCTACCAACGAATTTTAAACGATTCCAATATTGGAACCCTCCGAGTATCGTACGGCATATTGATGGAGGTGAAGAACAGAGAGTTACCTGTTTCAATATGTAAGCTCATGTCTCGGTCCCTTCGCATTTTATGTTTTTTAAGCTCGCAGACGAGACGTCCTTACGTATCTGCTGATTAGCTTAAAAATGAGACTTCTGGCGCCACGATGGCTCCGTCAAGAACGGACGTTCGTTATCGAGTATGGGTATTAAAATGGTCGAGGGGTTGCGCGGGGGTTTGTTTAGGTTCGCTAATGAAATTCCAGGCTCGTGTGTTTGACTCATTCATATGCTCGTTATTTCGTGCTTAAATCATTGGTGAAATAAAACAACAATGGTCCTGTTGTTTTACACACTTTCTACGAACAAGAGACTCCTTAATTGTAAATTCATTTTTAACTATTAGGTATTCAATTTAGTGATTGTTCTTAGCGTGAAATTTCGAATAGAATGGAGCAAGTAATTTTTGCATTTTATTTGTTAAATATTGATAATTATAAACGTTGTTTTGCTGAGATTAAATTTGATATGCTCATACGATGAAGAATTTAACACTACATCTACCTACGATTAATTCAACATATTTAAAACTGTCAAATAAATCTATTGGAAGCAAATAAATGAAGGGAGCAGAAAACTAGATCGATTCAATCGTTTACAGTCTTCAAGAAAGACATAGAAAATTGAAAAATAAGCGGCGTTAGAAATTTCAAGAATATTTTCAAAAAATTCAAATCAAGTCATTCCCACCACCTCGATAGATCTAGTGTTAATATCTTATATTTTGAGATGAGCATAAAAAATCAAAGACACTGTAACTTTATTTTCTCAAAAATTGAAGAACCTGTCATTATACCAACTTTGGTAGATTTAATTAATGTCAATTCATTATCTTAATAGAAATTTTACAACCTGACAATCTTGTTGGATCCAACGATAATGCAATTATTTACGCTGACAGAAATCCTAAAACCATTTTGTAATAAAACTTATGTCAAATTAGACGTCCGAAAAATTGTCGATGTTTTAAAGGTTCCTCGTGAAAAAGAGCTTAAGTCAGAAAGCTTGAAGCAGACAGCTGCCACTTATAATGGCGTCACGAGTTTCGGAAACGTCCGCAACGACCGCCGGAGCCCTCAGGACCGTTCTAGGGACTTCTCCCACCCTGTAATTTCCGCGTTCCTTGAAAGGGGATATTTCCGAAAATTGCACATTTTGAGTAACCACCCTTCAGGCGTCGCGCGCCGGTATAAGGATCACTCTCGATCTGGATGGCTTTTTAAACCGTTAAATTAACGAACGCATCGATCCTTTCGGCATCCGAAACCCTCGTTTCTACGGAAAGACAGAAAAATTCTTGGATACCGTCGATACGTATCTATTTCGTGAAAATTTCAGGCTGCCAGGAACACCTTGAAGATTTATCTCTTTTTCGTATAAGAAGCAAGAAATAATACGAAACATGTTTTTTCACGTTAAAATTGAACTCTTTGCCGTCGTATGAATTAGTTAATTGCTCAAAGAAAGTAAAAGAAAATTGCAAACATATTTTATTCCGATTAATATGTGGGGGCTTGGTGCAATTCTTAAAGAAGCTGTCAAATTAATGTAATCATAGCTCTTTTGTAAACATTTCTTAAATTCATAGAGAAGAAAACATTGGATATTTTATGTATATCTTGTAATACAGTAATTATTTTATTGGTCATCTCTTTTGTCACTTAAATACTCTTTCCTGAACGTATTTCATTAATTCATATTTAAGTGTAACAGGTTTAACACCAAATTTACGTGCGTGAAATCTGTTATACTGCAATATATTAAATAAGGATTTTGGAAAAATAAAGATCCAGCAGCAAAGACGAGTATTTGTAAAGTAATTATTGTATTATAAAATATACGTCAAATATCTATTATACAGCTTCTCTGTAAACTTTTGAAATGTTTATAAACAATACTTCGATTATTTTAACCCTTTGCGATCCGAATTATTTCGTTAATTTTAGTGGTGAGCTAAATCAAATTAATTTTGCAATATTTTCTATCATTGGTTACTCATTTTTTTTAAATGATACCGATAACTATAGGTACCGAAGGATATTCAGTTATATTACAAAATCATTATGAAATTGGAAAGTCGATGTTCAATTGTCAGAAAATAAAATCAAGTAAAAATCTATGTCGAGTACTACTCGACATAGGACCGCAAAGGGTTAATACTCTTCAGAATGTACAAAAGAAACTCCACTTGAATTTATTTCATCCAAATAATCGAGAATCAAGTCTCACTCAGTTTTGTCGCCCAGCAGAATTCTCGCAAGATCGAAGTATTCCCGGTGGTTTGGCCAACCGATTATACAAATAAGGAGAGCCGTAAAATGTTGTACGAAATCCCGACGTGACTAATGTTAGCACATTTCGTGCAGGAAATGGCCCGGACAGAACGGCGAGCAGGCTTTTTCAGCCACCTCCGCCCATCGTCCTACGTTCGAAATGCGACCGTAGGCCGAAAAACGAGTAAAGGACCGAAATGCTGCAAATGAATACTCCTTGCACCTCCTCGCCGACATCATTGTACAAAAAAGATCAATATTTCATCGACTTTGCAGCAAACACGGACTCACATTGCATCGCCGCTTAACCCCTTTACTCCTCAATTTTTTCTCAGCTACCAACAGATCCTTAATTAATTTACAAAATAATGGGTGAAGTAAAAAGTTCTGAGCGTTTTTTCTCTTTATTATGATGATAAAATTAACAAACTTTAAATTTTCGGAATTAGATCAAATAAGCGCCGTTTTGTTCAATAACTTTTGCCCATTTTGACGGCAATTTCATAATTCCGCGATTGAAAGAAGTCTTCGTCCCTATTGTTAAAAAACTCGACCAGCTCACTTTCAGAAGCCTCTCTTGAGGCCAGATTTTTGCCATCAAGAAAATTTTTTGCCATCAAGAGCTTGAATGAGAGGTTATATCGCACCCGCCGTATGGCCCAGACCTGGCACCAAGCGATTATCACCTTTTTAAACATTTACAAAATTTTCTTGATGGCAAAATACTGGCCTCAAGAGAGGCTTGTGAAAGTGAGCAGGTCGAGTTTTTTAACAATAGGGACGAAGACTTCTTCAATCGCGGAATTATGAAATTGCCTTCAAAATGGGCAAAAGTTATTGAACAAAACGGCGCTTATTTGACCTAATTCCAAAAATTCTAAGTTTGTTAATTTTATCATCAAAATAAAGAGAATAAACGCTCAGAACTTTTTACTTCACCCATTATATCAAAAAAAGGAACCTCACTAAAATATTGTATTGCAACATAAATTGTGATTATTATATTATCATTATTTCTATTATTTTCGAAATTTCGTTTTATAAAATCGAGTCTAGCTCGATATTCAATTTGGCATAAGAAGTGTTTATGTCGAGCCACAAACTACATAAGAGTGGTAAGGGTTAAATTATCGGTTTCCTTCGCAATCAATATTCCTCGAGAGTCGTATCCTTTAACGAATTCCTTCATTGTTATTTTTTAAGCTTGAACGTCTGACACGAATACGTTTTACTATTAATATTCAAATGTAGCTTTTTGACATTCATGGCCTTTTTCCATTTATGTCGCGGGCCGATGCACCTCTCGTGTGCCAGCTCGCATTAACACGATGCCCTCGAGACAATTCAACCTGCCTACGGTCTCCTGTTTCCATTGTTCGATCCTACGTCCTCGACAGGACTCCTGAAACTTATAAGGAAGAGCCACCCGGTAGTGGTGCCTCGTTACAATCCCATCCAAAAATATTAGATTACTGCCTTTGACTCTTGCCGACTGATCGTGACGAGCTGCTCGAAATAGAAACACCGGGGTTCTTTCTAGGCCACGAGTTATGGAATTTGTAGAAGGTCGGGAAAAAATTGGGTAGGAAACACTTGCTTAAACTCCACGAATTAATTTACTATGGAAACATGGTAACGGTTGAAGAAATGGAGAAAAGCTCACCCTTTCGAGTATCACGCGCGAATGTGTGACTCTATTAACCCCTTAACGTACAATTTTTTTGTGACTGCTTCCGCAATCATGGAATTTGTGGAAGGTAGAAAAAAAATTGGGTAGGAAACACTTGCTTAAACGCTACGAATTAATTAACTATGAAAACATGGTAATAGCTCGCACAAAAGGGTATGAGTCTATTAACCCTCTACCGTAGAAATTCTATTGTGACTCCTTTCGCTATCATTCAGAAATAAATTAGTAAAATAAAGCGTGATCAGTGATTCTTTAAATATCGTATAATTTTAACGTAATAATAATTTTACATAAGCCATTTTATGGTGTCGCGTCTCATTGTTATTTTAAATTTCATAGCTTTTGAAAAACTTAAAAATTTCGTATCTAATATACCGTATCACGAGTGTCACTCGTTATTGTACAGCAAGGGGTTAATAACGTTCTCCAATTTGAAAAGAAAATATTAAGAAATACTTTGTTATAACCGTTTAAGAATTGGTCAACAAATATTGGCAAAAAAGCCGACTAATATATTTCCGACAGATTAAAATTATCAAATAAATATCTCCCAATGAAATAAAGAAAGGAAGAAAAAACTTGATTTGAATCGCTTACAATTTCTAAGAAAGACGTAAAAAATTGAAAAACACTCAGCGTCAGAAATTCAGCAGCATTTTCAAAAAATACAGAGTACTTTGACCACCTTGGTAAATTTAGTATGAATCCTTCAAGATTCAATTTAATTTCACGAATCTCCCCACATATCTTTCATTTTATTTCATCTAATTATTCAAACATACTAAAAATAAAATATCCAGGGTTATTAAGGTCCTTTATTATGTACCATGGCATAAAAAATTCATGTTGTGTCCAACTCGTCAAATAACCCTGCACGTTTAAGCCAGAAAATATTGTTTGATTTAAATTCAAGCAACTTCTGACATTTACGGTAAAACGCACGATGATCCGCGCTCCCGAACATAAAACGTCTACGCCAGGACAATCCATGGCGCCTGTTGAAGTTCCGGGTCCTCGCGCCCACGATAATTTCGATTGAAGTCACGGGGGCGAGGTTTCCTGTTTCCGTGATTCACGACCCTGACGCGTGACGGGTGCTTCCTGGCGCCCACAAGGTATCCCACGCCGGTCTATCCTGCCAGGATGTTCAGAAGTCGACAGATATTGCAACGACGCGTGTCTCAACTACGACTACTTCAACGATTCGTATTCAACCTAGCTGGCGTCGCTGCTTCATTAATAAATGGTTTACTGCGCTTGTAGTCACCATAGCTAACATGGATGAGGCACGAATTTCACGGCTCAGGAAGTCATGTTTTACAGTGATCGCACCCGAGACTACCGCTCATACACGATTAGATTAAAAATTAGTTTCTAGTTTGGGCCTTCCACATTTTTGTGAGAACTACGTGCTTCTTTGCTTTTAGAGGTAGCTTTGTAAATGATTTTTTTTTTTTAGAAATTCAATAGGTGTTATAATCCTTGACAATGGGACGATTGTTCAATTGTTTTATATTTTCTCAGATTTGTCGGTCATTTTACGTAGGACCTACAGTTTTAGATGGGCTCCGAACCAGCGAGAATAACGTGCCAAGAAATAATTTCAAGTTTTTCAGAGATTTGAATAGGGTTTTTTTCGTTCGAGCGCGGATATCCCGAAGGATACCCAGCATGTGCGATTTCGCTTCTTTTGGGATTACGCAACATTTATCTCCCCTTTGCATCCACTTTCCAGTGTTCTCGCCACTGCTACTGGAACTGGCGATGGAAAAATCAACAACATGCTTGTGCGACATTTTTACAGGAGGACGAACTCAGTTACGGTCCAGGCTAGACGTTTCCATCTTCACTGGAAGCGCATCCATGGAGATCCCCTGGGCGTCATCGTCCTGGTGGCCCCCGGCCCTTTGGGGAACACACTTACTCGGGTTGGTGGGGTCGTAAAGCCCAAAGCCGTGGTTTCGGCCACTCTCCGACGACCACCGGCCCCCTGCCAAAATTTGGATAGGGTTTATCAATTGAAAATCTAAACCTCTATCACCTTACCCATTATGGCCCGCTATTAGTCTTTATCTTTCATATTTTATATCCACGTGTCGCCATACAACCACAACATATAAAATACCCCCTGCATCAAAGCTAAAAAATCCCTATTACAATTCCATCCATAACTATTCATGTCAGCGAAATTTCAAATACAGAAAAACACCAAAATTCTTCACTATTCTCAAACCCCTTCCTTCATCCTCGCTATCAGCAGAGCTCCATATCAGTCTTCCTCCCCACATTTTGCATCCAAGTGTCGCGAACCCTGATACTTGAATTTTTAATTGTTTCTTAAACCACCATACAACCAAACACATAAAATACCCTGTGTATCAAAGTTAAACCATTCCTATTAAAACTCCACACATAACTATTCATATCAGCAAAATTTCAAATACAGAAAAAATACCAAAAATCATTCACTGTTCTCAAATCCCTTCCTTCATCCTCGCTATCAGCACAACCCCCTATCAGTCTTCATCTCCCACATTTTTGATCCAAGGTTTGCTAACCCTCATACTTGTTGTTTCAATTGATTCCTAAATCACCATGCAATTATAACACGTCAAATACCCCCTGCATCAAAGCTAAAAAATCCCTAATAATCCAAAACTATTCATATCAATGAGATTTTAAATATCTACAGAAAATCACCAAACCCTTCACTATTCTCAAATCCCTTCCTTCATTCTCGCTATCAGCACAGCCTCCTATCAACCTTCACCTCCCACATTTTGATTTATTAAAATTGATGTAAAATGATCTATTAAAATTCCACCCACAAATATTCATACCAGCCAAATTTCAAATGCAGAAAAAGTACCAAAAATCATTCACTATTCTCAAATCTCTTTTCTTGAGCCTCGCTACCACCATAGCCCCTAGTCATAAGTCGCATAGCCGTTTACCCGGTGTAAACGTCTCGACGTCGGTGCACAGGGTGAAGCAAAAGCGAGAGGAGAAGGTGCGAGAGGCATCCAGGTTTGCTGGAAAGGGGCGTAAAAGGGTCGGGGGCGAAGGGGCAGAAGGGAGCGCCCGCGGGTGCGGGTGTCATTGTTGATATACAACGCGGTAAGTACGCGATAAGTAGACCCCATAAATTCAGCCAATCAGACGAGCCGCCTCGCGCCGTGCCTTGACCACCCTACTTCCCTTCCTCTCGTTCAGCCTGCTACACGTGGCAGCCGCGTTACTTATGTGCAGGCAGCCGTGTACAGGTCGGTCCACATTACGCGCGTGCAACACCACGTGCATCGACGACTCCCACGCGAAACGTGCCTGCCTCGACGGCATGGCAGAATTATTTATCCTGGAATGTCGATGAAGTTGGTCCCCATCGCGGGGACCGATACGGAGCACGCGAATTGTGAGAGGACTGTTGCGAGAGCTGTTTTAGGCCCGAGAGTTATGGACACTTGAGAAATATTGAAGGTGGGAGGGTAGGAATTGTTGGAAATGGTGGATGGTATATTTTTATGGAGGTTTTGAAAGGAAAGAGGGAAAGTTTTTAGACGAGAAGTAGAATTTGAAGGATTTTGGATTTGATTGGTGGAAAAGATGCAATTGACACTAGATTTACTAAGCCAGTCAAAATGACTGGTACACAGTTTTTTCCAAAAATGCTACGAGTTTACGAGAGATCCGTAGAATAATTCTTCAATCTTTTCCACGTCTTAATTTTCCTTTCTTTAAGGTACATATTTAATATATTTAAATATAATAGATTTCACGCCGGTAAATCTAGTGTTAACACTGGAACTACCAAGCAAGTCAAAATGAGTGGTTCCCAACTTTTGCAAAAAATTATCAAAGTTTATATGACAGTGGAGCAGATATTCTACGGGGATCTTATAAAATACAAATTACCAAATCGATCATCTTTTCTACTTCTTGATTTTTCTTCTTCCAAAGAGTATATTTAACATATTGAAAGTTAATAGATTTCACGCCGGTAATTATAACGCTAGTTTGCAAAGTGGAGCTTGTGTTAGGTTCGATTAAATTTGCAAGAGTACCAATATTTATTTTAATATTAGCATGAATTTTCGTAAATGATGTAAATTACTTTCGTCTTAGGTTATTTTTACCTATGACTCACTAAATTCTAGGATCCATCTCTAGACCACACTCTGCTCTCTTAACGCAATTATAATTTCAATTTATTCGAAGTTCCTAAAGCTCCTCCGATCAGCTGATTGAAAAAATCAGTGTACTTCAAAGTGTAATAAATCCATAGAATTTTACCGTTAACGCGGTGTTGTAAAATTTGTAAGCAGCGATTAAAGCTATCGAGAGAGAAACCCTCTTCGAAAGACCCCCCTATTCTTCGAGCATTAAAGCCTGAAACTCGCGAGAACCATAATTCAACATCGTTAATCCCGTCGACGTATTAGTAACCCTTAACTCACATGACCCCGCGGTGCCGTAGTATCTCTTCTCATTAATTGCAATTAAGTAAATCCCTACGAGAGCTTCGCCACGTTGATCCATTACGTCGACTTCGCCACGATGCACTTTTCGAATCATGGGCCCCAAAGACTGCATTGCCTTTCGTGTGCACCCTTCATGCAAGTGCGTGCCTTACCAAACTAGGTGCGTTAATTACAAGCCAAGGAATCTTGATCGAGGACATCGGCCTGAACTGAAAATTATTGGGGATAAAAGGGAGTGAAGTTTATGCTAAAGTTATATTCACGTTTATCGTGGCCGTTCACGATGCACCTGCTCTGAATTTACTTCCTTGGAATGCACGAACGTTTCTAAACGTTTATTTGGAGGTACTTAGAAATGCAGAGGAGATATTTGTTGGAGATAGAATTGTGCGAGAGACTCTACTGGGTGGATGTAAAATAAATGAATTTTTGGAACGTTTGAAGGTGGTTGGTTATGGTGTTGAGGCTGGTGATGTTCCAGGGGGATTATGTTTTCCTAATTTTTGTGTATTGTTGCTTTGGAAATTTTTGATGGCTATAGAATTATTGAGGTTGTGTGTTGAGGATGGGAATTTTCGATGTCCAATGAAAGTGGTTGATTTTTAATGAAGTAGTTAAGGGGGTTATCCCATGTGACAGCTACTTTTTTTTCGTTTCTTTTGAAATTGTTATTTTTGAGGAATCATTAAAATGTACAATTTTAGAATTTTTACTACACGTTTATTGATACTTTTGTGGTCTATTGAAATATTTGCAAGTGAAAATAACGATTTTAATTGATTTTACACCGTTTGAAAAACATTCATGTATTTTTGAATCAATAAAATAAAAATATAACAAATTGAAGATTTGGCACACCTTTAAAAACTAAGTTTCAAGAATCGTCATATTTTTCGACGTTTTCAGTTTAAAAAAAGCTACGACAAATAAAATTATTCTAGGCGATAGCCTTAGGTATACAAATTAAAATGCCGTTTGATTTTTTTATTTCAGATGAACGAAATTTCTGGAATCATGACAGCCATCAAAAATACATGAGTGTTTTTCAAACGGTGTAAAGTCAGTTAAAATCGTTGTTTTTGCCTGAAAAAATTCCAATAGACAACAAAAGTAACAATAAACTTCTCGTAAAAATTTCAAAATTGTATATTTTAATGGTTCGTCAAAAAAATGTCCAAAAGGAGCGAAAAAAATAGCTGTCACATAGGATGACCCCCTTAAGGGAGAAATGTAATTTAAAACTGTGAATTAGTTGATAATTTAAATCTCTGTGTCCATCAAGTCAACTGTCAAATATATTTCATATTTCTATGTTTGTTGAAAATTTCGAAAATCTTCGAACGAAATCACACATTTTAATTGTTGAATATAGATTTCAATAATCAAACCGTCAATATAGAATTTGATAATCGGCAAAAATTACTGAGAATTGTTTGACAGTCAAACACAGATTAAGGAATATATAAAAAGATTTGTATTTCCTGTTCACGGGATATTTGTAGATTGCCAGGTGTTTCGGTGCCTCGTTTCGTGAGAACGGACTTTGCGTTTGTTCTTCTCCCAACATTTTCCATCCGGATTATCCGGCGCGATTAACCTAAGCCGTATCGAAAGTATCTTTTCGTAATATCGATCATGTTAGCTTTTGCGATTTAGGGAAAATATTTGCCTACAAATACCGCAGAAGGGAAATCTCAAGAAATATTTGACTTGGACCTTGCAGAAGATTTACCGCACGTAAAATACTTTCATCCGATAAGAGTTGCAGGTGAAAACAAATATTTCTCTTCGATTCTCCTGAGTTTGCATTGATTACGTCATTTTAATTTTATTTTATTTTAAATCAGCGTTCTACCTTCCCAACGTTCTTCTTATTTGACGTTATTGTTGCGAATTATTACGAGTTACGAAATTATCTCCCCTGTATATGGTATCGATTACTAGACCTATAGCAACGAGATGGAAATGTTATTAATATTGATATGTTAAGAGAATTGTCAGTGAGTTGTGAGATTGGACCTATTCAAATAGAATCACTATTTTATAATCTTTAAGTTGTTTTATTATGAAACTCCGCAACATCACTATATTTTAAAAGTTATTATGAATGAAGTTTCAATTTAAATCAATGACCTATTGTGACAAATTTTACATTACCTATATTTCCTTGCTTCAAACCAAAAATTGTCAAAACAAAATATGTCGACTAAAATAAAAAACTTCTAAAATAATATGAATAATGATAATGTAACTATAACAATTTCTGTTGCAATACAATTTTTTACAGTGACCTCCTTTTTTGAAATATTATGCAAATTAATTAAAAAATTGTTGGTAAGTAACAAAAAAATTAAGGAGCGCAAAAGTTTAAATACTACATAACAAATCCAACACGTTCAACGCCACCGATATTTCGCTACTTTTATCATCTCTACTGCAATGAAACTTATTCCATTAAAATCACATCTTTATAAAGCAGAAACTTTAAAGACTCTGACTCAATATTTAAATATTCAATATGTCCGAAAATTGCAATTTAAAAATTACACATCATTGAATTCAATATCACCGATCACCAGTGACCCCCACGGCAGTGTTAATAACCTTTCAAAAAATATTTCAACAAAATCCCCTTACGCTTTTCTTTACTAACTATCCTAACACCTCAAAGCATTCCCATCATCCCCAAAGAAATCCTAATGTCCATCATTATCTCAAATTTCAAGCTAGACCAAGTATCACAGTGCGAAGAAACTCGCAAAAAAAATGCCAGAGCAGCTAATAACTTAATTCCTCCGACGTTTTCCTTCGGTAATGGATTACACGGTTCGGTTATCAGTTCGTCGTTGATGGTGTCGGATGTCATGGTGGCCTTACCTGTCGCCCCGTGAATAGAAGTTGCGTGCAGCGCACGGTAATCTACGGACCATTAGCCACGATCCCATACCTATAAGCGGCACACGCGATACACGCTTGGGATATCGAGTGTCTCAGGTAAAACCGGAGCAATCGGGACACACGAGACACTTCCTCGTGCAACGACAAGTCGCATCCTTTCGTCGCCTTTTCCCTACGTCCTTCGCTGTTACCTCTGACGAAGGGGAGAAAAGCGAATGAGAGAACTGCATGTGGCAGCTGTGACGTCCACGTCACGTGGCGCACGTGCAAGTGCAACTAGACCTAAAACGAGGAGTCGGATCTCTATTTTTGAGAATGGAGAACGAACATGAGAACTGACGGTTTGGGACACGTTTACCATGTAAATCATTCTTTTTATTCGTTTTCGAGGAATTTCTATTGGGTTGCTCGAATTGAAGTGATTTTGGAGAGTGGGCAAAATTGGTTAAATTTATAGATATGTTATTACTAGACTCCGGATGTTTATGCATTTATGACAAAATGAATACGGCTAAAATACACAAAACGAACATAATATAAGAATATGTAGCAAAACACTGATTTATTCATTAGTTCAATTATAAGTTCATTACATGAAAAACGAAAGTTACATTACAAGTACGAAACGAATAATTTTTGTAGCACTGTTACTTTAACGTACGTAGCATGAACACAAGATCGAAGAAGAAGAAACAAAAGCAACCACTACGTAAGTCAGAATGACTTGTTGCCAACTTTATATAATATTCTATTGTAGCTGATAATAGGGGATTAATACAGGAATCGCTTCAAAATATATCCGAAATATCCAAAGTATGGTATTCGTTGTAACATTTATCGAGTGCAACAAATCCCTAAATAGGTTTTCTTGTCTTAACTGCATTTGTTGAATTTGAAATTTGCATAAACATCCGGAGTCTAGTTATTACTGTTCTCGGTATTTTATCAGATTGATGACACAGTTTTATCTAGAAGGATGATACTTTGATGAGTACAGACTGGTTTAATAGGTCTCCATGTAACTTTGGACTTTGAAACGAATTGATAATCATAGGTTTACTTAGCTGACCCTAATTTTTACTAAATAATGATAGATTTAATTATTCGGAGACCAAATATCAAATCAGATTCTAATCTGTAGACTTATTATAATAAAAATCTCTCCTCAAGAGTAACATCAATTGTAACTCATAATATCTTAATTTACTACGGCTCCCGGGAAAGAATGCCATTTTTTAAAATAAAAGAAGTGCATACTTATAAGAATTTAATTTACAAATATTAATGTAAAATATAATTACCGCGGATTGATATAATTTTGTTCAGCGATCTAGCAAAGTTTTAATACCTCGCTCATAGAATTCACTGGGTTTTGAAAATTTTCAATGAATCGAAAAAAAAACATTTCTTTCGGCCGCCCAAACAGCTATTGAATTTTAAACAACAATAATTGTAGGTAATTTATTGTGAATGACAAGTAGTAATTATTATACTGGTTAATAAAAAAGACATTTGCATAGATGCACTTTTCGATTATTTTAAAACTATTTACAAGAAATTTGTATCTGACTTAAATCCGTTAGGAACTAACCAATCATTTTCAGTTAAACGCATTCGACGTCTCGTCTACAACGTATCGACGAAAGAACCAGCTTCTATATATCCCTCTCATAGTCGAAGCATCAAACAGGCCTACTCTTCGCCTCGACGAAGATCTCGTAAATTCAACCCTTAATCCTCCCCATTACGAATACACGCAGGATCTACGAGTATTCGAGAAGGAATTTCTATCAACTCCCGTCGATATTTCGCGCCTTACCACGGCAGCCAAAGTCTACCACTTTTTTCCACCTCCTGTCCCTCGCGGACGAAATATATAAATTAACGCACTTACGTATCACCCTTCGGGCACTAGCCGTTACCCTGCTACACCTGCGTTCAGGGCGCTGAGCGCTGACAATTACCTGGCGATCGATGTATGGCCCCGGGGGTGAAGCTCAGCACCGAAAGCAGCCACGAAAACGAGCCACGTCGAGCTATTGTCGGCCCCGACACGAGGGGGAGGCCACGGCGCCGGTATATATGGCAAATTGCAGGTAATTGCCGGCCATTTGTTTGCAAGAGCACACAGTCTTCTTGCAAATCTTTCTTTCTCTATCTATCTATCTCTCGCTCTCTTTCTCCTTCTATTTTATCCTTGCTTCTCTCTTTCCTCTACCTGCTCCTCTCCCTCTCTGTCTATCTCTCTTTCACCCTGCATCTTCCATTTTCTCTGCGTCTTCCTGTTTTTCTTTATGCATCCGACGTTTACTTTTGTTCTTCTCTCTTTATTGTCTCTTCTCCCTATTAATCTATCTTTCTTTTAACTTCCTTCCTCCCTTTTCTCTTTATCTATATCTGTTTTACCCTTTTCACCCCCTTTTTTTCTCTCCATATATCTCTCTTTTACCCTTATTTCTCTCTTTCCTGTGTCTGGTACGTCTCTTTTTCTCTTCATCTACCCCTCATTTACCCTACATCTTCCATTTTTCTTGCTTCTTCCTGTTTCTTTTATCTATTTCACTTTTACGCTTGTTCTCCCCTTTTTATTATCTCTTCCTCTACCTATAAATCTATTTTTCTTTCTGTTTAACCTTCTTCTTCCCGTTTCCCTCTAACTATATCTGTTTTACCCTTCTTCACCTCTTTTTCTCTCTATTTATCTCTCTTTTTCGCTTATTCTTCCCTCCTCATTGTCTCTTCTTCTATCTCTCAATCTATCTATCTTTGTTTTGACCTCTTTCTTCCCCTTTCTCTGTATTTATATCTACTTTACCCTCCTTCAACCCTTTTTCTCTCTATTTACCTCTCTTTTGTCCTTGTTTTCCTTTTTCATTGTCCATTTCTCTATCTACCAATCTATCCTATCTTTCTTTTAACCTCCTTCTTCCCTTTTCTCTCTATCTATATTTGCTTTACCCCCATTCACCCCTTTCTCTCTCCCTCTCGAACCGCTGTACAGCCTCTCACTCTGTTTGCTTCATTGTTAGAACATTTCCATCCATCTCTCTGTCTCTTTTTCCCTTTTTAAATTCTTCTTCCCAATTTCTGCTCCCCATACACCCACGAAATTGCACGGCACATTACTGTTACTCATTCCGAAAGTTGGACTCGAGAGTTCCCGTCCCTTCGTCTCTCTTAAAACTGGAGTTTTTAGACCCAGGAACACAAGTAATGCCCGCGATTGGCGAATTGCTCGCGATTAGCCCCCTGGATATTCCTTTGAGAATGTTTCTCCTCTCAGGGCCTCTGCGAGGCGCATAAGAAGGCCGGGCTGTTTAAGCTGCTTGTAATATACGTCCATGGGACTTGGAGTTCCTTTTTGTTTAAGCAAATTGCGGACCGTCCAAACGAACGCCAACCCATTTGCCGAGGATGAGAAGAAAGCGTTCGACGATACTTTTCTTTGGTAATAAACTTTCCACCTTGAATTTCGCTGCTCACCGATGTATCGGCAACACGAGTTGCAGCAAGCAGCTGCCATAGAATAAAAACTGACGTTCGGTGTTTTATTGCATTTCGAATTTTTCGCTTTGTACGTGGTGGAATATAGTTGAGATTTTTTCTTTCTATATTCAGACTTCTGTTGTATTGGTTGTCTGTATTCATATATTAATATTATTATTTTGAATTTAATTTTTTGCATTTAAAACATCGTTTACACCCATAGATATTCCACACCCATACGGCGCTCATCAAATTTTAATTACCATGCAGCTGATGCTACATTCATCGTTCTAGAATTTCCCCCATTCAGAAGTATCAATTTATATGGCATAATTTGAATGACCTAATCAATAATTCATAAATGGACAGATTAATTTATGACATGACAGCATTTCAATTTCGTGCATTTAGAAAAGTACTTTTGCTCTTGGTATATTAGTAGTACATCTGTTTTGAAATTGTATTACACTATTATTATTGCAATTTAATTACAAAAATAGGTTGAAATTCCTATGCGAACATTCTTATAAGATATTGTATTAAAAGAATTTGAATAATTGTCAGAGTATCTTTTTTTTTTACAATCATTTGCACATTACATAACTATATCTCTGTCTCAGGGTGTAAAAAGAGCGTAAATGCAGCCGAGAAGAAGAGAACACTTAAAGATCGAATTTCTGCTCTGAGATCGTCGTACCGGCGATATTTCAGTCCTTATCCGAGGCAAAGCGACAGGAGCGAATCGACCGTGACTTTATTATCGTCGCGTGGGTGTAGCTGGTCATCTCGACAACTATTCGCGTGCACGCGAACAAATGCAGTATGCGGCTGCAGCAGCTTCTACCGAGAGCCCCTTTTAACGAACCAATCGTGAAATTATTTGACTACTTGAGTCAATAATTCTTCTAAAATTGACAAAGTCACGCGAAATGATCAAAATCATAATTTCTTATTTCTTACACATAAACATTACCAAACTGGACAAAATGACTTATACCTAATTTTTAAAAAACTACTAGATGAGTTACACAGTAAATTTTTCAAGTCTACCTTGTAAAACCCTAGATTTACGACAACGAATTATTACCTCAAATTGACGGATTCCTACTTTTCTAAAAATATTATTTTTGTAGAGAAGCAGTACAGTAAGTACTCCTCGCCTAATCCTGTAATACAAAAATAATTTAACTAATCGTCTTTTTCTTCTCATCACCAGAAACTTAACAACTCCCAAAAGTACAAAAACAAAAAACAAAAATTCCTCGAAAAAACGTTCAACCATCACCAAAGTTCCTTCATCGTTCGACCTCTCGAGATGCGTAAGTAATATACTCCATCCAGGTACGTAAATCTCATCGAAATATTGCAAGAATACAAAAACAGTTTCAGCGGAGGACTGGCTATAATATTCGTCGGTGAAACAAAGTGCAAAAGTTATAGGGCATTTTCCTTGCGTAAATTCGCAGGAACCCTCCATAGCCGGCTGGCAGCGGTACGATTTACAAAGCTGGATGCGTGTCTTTTCGTGGCAATGCCGAGCCGTGGATTCGGTCGCAGCCCATTGGGCAGACTGGAACGACGGAGCCCACGCAATGGGCATCCATCAAGGGCCCAAACGGCAAAGGACTTTGTCGAGTAATGGCGACTCTACAAAAAGTCCGAAGACGCAGCGAAGAGGAGCGAGAGGGCACGGGAGTACGATGACGATGAAAAGAGACGAAGAGGATGGAGATAGGGGGAGAGAGAGATGGACGGGCCCTGGGACCATTCTTAAGGGCCTCATAAAACCGGCAAAGTGCCACGCCGCCACCCACGTGCCTTCTCGAGAAGCGAGAAAATACGTCCGAGGTGCGGTAAGACGAGGCAGCTGGTGTATCGACCATGCTACGGTCTATTTGACTTTTTTTAATTCTACCGATGCATACGTGGCTTTAAATGAATCGATGAAAAAACGAAGATTGGAGAGTTTCTGATGGATCTCTTTGTACAGAACGGCATTGATGAAGTAGAGTTGAAAACTTTGAATATACTTTGAGGGACAATGGGGGGCAAAGTTATTCTACTATAATGTACTATACTATAATGAGAGAATAACGTATATTTTTATATTTCAACCTTGTTTTAAATAAAATCAAATTGTTCCCAGTATTTAGGTTGACAAAATATGGTTAAATTTTTAAATTTTTATTCACTCTAAATGTTTCGACATCTTACGATGTCCTCTTCAGGAGTTTTTGTGTTATGTGCGGTTTGTTTTATCGCGAAACTTATGTGTTTCCATAGTTTTTCGGGTTTTATTCTGAGTCAAGATGTTAATTTGAAAATTTTTCTTCTACATACTCGGTCTTAATGTCGAGTTGCTGTGAAGAAGACGAACCACTTTCCGTAACTGGAAACCGACTCGTAAGATGTCGAAACATGTAGAGTGAATAAAAATTTAAAAATTTAACCATATTTTGTCAACCTAAATACTGGGAACAATTTGATTTTATAATGAGAGAATATAGTGGGAAGAGTTGAAATTTTGTAAAAATTGGCAAATTGAAAATATCAGTAGGTCATAACCCTAGAGCAATGAAGATAATGTGTTTAAAACTAAAATGGCTGCTACTAGCAAGTTGAAATATATCAAATAAGTACCTTGAAGAAAGATAGATCAAACGGCAAGAAATACGATCAATTAAACAATTTGTATATTAACCCTTTGGGTACGGATTTATTTGAGAAAATATTTACATGTGGAACGGATTTAATTTTTGGTTGCTTGGAGTAGTATGGAAAAGCAATACATTTTACGTAAGAATTTATTCATTTCTAAAATGTTAGTGACATATGTAGTATTAAGATGATTTCAGGGAATTAATTCCAGGTATTTCAGAAAAACTTTTTATATCGGCTATATTTTCTTTTTCTTCCCAAATCCATTTCCCTGATAATGGTTCACGAGAAGATTCACTATCACTGTTCGTAAGACGTCTTGTGCGTCTTTCAAACCTTGGTATTATATCACAATTGTCATCATTTTCTAGTTCACTATCGTCTTCATCACCTTCACTTTGTATTTCATTCTAATTGTCAATTTCAGAATCACTAAACAATTCTTCTTCAGATTTCTCAAAGTCACTTTCATTAAATTTTTCGTTATCATTATCATAAAATATATTCCTTATTTCTGACATAATGGGGCAATGTATCGCAAATAATGGTCAACGAAATACTGTAATTGCCTCTTCTATTATGACTGATACAAACTACGATGAAATGAAGAGAATTGTGCATGGTAAATATTGTAAACTCAAATAACGTCTTAGACACGTCATCCCCTCCTGGGGCAAACAAGTGCATGACGTGTCTAAGACGTCAAATGTACCCAAGGGGTTAAAAGACAGGCGTGAAATATCTACTGTACTGGTTCTCTGTAAAAAAAAATATTTCTAGAAAAGTAGGAATCCGCCAACTTGACGATTGCTGTAAATCTGCGGTTAACTCTCTATAATCCTTTGTAACTCTAAAGAAACACAAGACAAAATCTAAGCTTTTATTTGTTAATGTCAATTTTTTAACTTTCTCAACTATTGCAATTTAACTTTTGAAAATCATGAAATTCGTTACAAACCAATGCTTAAGTTAAATCTGTTATTTATAATCGAATTTTTATCATTTCGTAATGTGCTATCGTGCAATTGATTTTCAGGTACCACGGAAAATTCGAACTATAGGGGGTTGAAGGGAAAGTAACTTTAAGAATTGTTTAAAAAGAGATCATAGAGGTATGAGGTAATATGTCTTCCCTTCTCGTGGAACGGTAGTCAATGAGACTTCAAGCTGAAGGAACTCATTCTTTAGCTTTTATTTGTCACTTGAAACGGAGCATCTGAAAGTCGAATGAGGAGACCAGTCACCTCTTTCAGACAAGTGACCCTCGAGCAGTTCGCAAAAGAGCACTGGAGCGCGTCAAATCTCTATGAAATAGTGAATGAATTGCCACTACTAAGTCACTCTCGTCGGAGCCTTCTGGGGTTTTACTCGTGGCTCCGTTGAAAGTGTCCTCTGCAGAATCCATTGACGATGATTCTTGGGATCTTCAATGAATTCTACGCTTCCTACTACCCCCAAGTGCTACTTTTTGTCCGCATGAGAAAAGATACTCGCGACTTGAAGACGCAGCTCGAGGTATAGCTTTAGGATGTTGTAGAACGATTAGATACGGTCAAATACGAAAGGTCTTTGAAACGTTTGAAGTAGAATTTTGTTAACATATTTTCAAGGCTAAGATTTTTAGAATTCTAGAAAGAGCATATTGAAAATATTAACCAGTTAGCTGTGATTTACGAGTATACGTAAAAGAATGCGTAGAAGTTAACAACCATTGGTTATTTAAATTGTAATTTTGACGAAAACTAAAATATATTCGTAAATTTCAAGATGTTTGGAATATTTTGAGTCCATGCTGAAATAAAACGAATAACTAAAAAGTATAAATAATTTGAGATAGATTTATGCTCATCTCTCAATTTTCGTGACCCACGTAAGTAAAAGAAATCGCCACGGATAACTGGTTAAATTTTCATTCAAAACCATTGACACTTCTTCGAGTGGAAGTAAAATATGATTTTAATAATATTACATTACGGAAACTGTAGAAACTTTAAAAAAAATATTCATCTTTGTGGTTGTTTTATTTAGTTTGTCCCATTTTTGTATATTTAACAGTACAACTACCGGCCTCAAATCTATCATATTTTATTAAATTACATAAGTAATTTGAAAAAGGGGGAATCAAGCGGCGGAAAATTCGATCGATTGGGTGATTTATGTTTATTGATATAGACGTAGAATATTTATTCTATGACTCTTATGTAAACTTGGAGAATTTTTTGAAAAAATCGTGTACCAGTCATTTTGACTGGTTTGGTAGTTCTAGTGTTAAGAATATTTCATAAGAAAAATTGTAGAGTTTAGTACAACTATGGAAATTAAATTTGAGTAGGATAAAACTAGGATAGGATTTTGAGGGTTTTCAAAGGATGCCAATAAATCTATAGATATCCTCGATAAACGAGAAGTTCGATGTCACAAATGGTACTTTCAAAGGCTGTCAATCAAAACAGCAATAACCTTCGCCCATTTCCCAAAAAGCCGCAAAATACGAGAGGCCAATTTCCAACCACTAGGTCCAACAATTACTTAAGTAATAAAAGAACGATGGGGGATCCGATTCATTCGGAATCGTCGCACTGCGTGTCCGTCACAGTCGCCATTTTGCTAGTTGCAACAAGAACGTTTAACACAAAGTGACTCGCTGCAGATGGACCATTCGTCAAAAATGAACTTCAAGCATCAATGAACTCGAAAACCGGAGGCACGTCGTATCCTGAATGACTTTCATTGAGAACGTTTAGCCTATTTTGCCGCAAAACGATTCTCAATCTTCCTCTTAAACGAGAAAATCTCAGAAACTTTCTACGAATATTCATCTAACAAAAATCATTTAACATATCTCCTTACATGACATTTTTCTAATCAAAATAATTTTTAACGAAGAAATTGCAGTAATAGAAATGTAAAGAATTTTCAGCCGAATCGTAATCATCTTTGTTCAATTTTTATTCTAAAATTTCTTATTTTTTAAAGTATTGCAAATGGATAAAATAACTTGGAAAGTGAGCTACTTTAATAAGATTATTAATGTTGCTAATAGAATTTAGAATGTTTGGGAGAGATGTGAAGAAACTTGAGAAAAATCAACTTGGAAGGGAGAACCACTGACGTCGAAAGCCGTGAGGAGAAAAAAATCGAGAAGCATAATGTCCCTTCGAGCGGCGAGCAATTTGAAAGTGCGACAATGGGAGGGACCGGAACGCCTTCTAGACTTCGCTGAAATTCGAGTGCACTCAACTTTAAGTTTCCTGACAATATAAAGGCTATATGTCCCTGCTGAAATTGTCATTTATTAGCCATGCCGACACAATACCACAGATCGCCTGACGTAACCGTTTGGAAAATGATCTTGGAGTTTTTCTCTATTTTGCATGTTTCTATACAAATTGTTATTTTTCAAACTTGGTGAAAAACTAACATACAAGTACGAAAAATAAATAAAGACACAGAAATGTCAGCGGCTCTTTAACGTCTTCCGTTTTGAATTATTTTATTGAATAATTTGATTGTTGATTTGATAGTTGATTGTAATTTGATTCTAGTTTTACCACCTACATATATTTAATTCCCGAAAGACCTAAACTCTTTAAACTTAAATGAGCAAGCTAACTGAAATCCATGATTAAAAACCCAAAATTAAGCATTTAGCATCAGGCAGTCATCCAACTAAACCTTAGAAGTAAAAAAATGCATACTATGAGGGTTATAAGGACTCAAAAAATTTGATAAAAATGAGGCTAAATTACTTTACATTATATGGAATAATTTCCATAGCTGAACATTTAACCCTATTGAAGTCCTTTCGATTTGTAAGTAACAAAAGACACATTTATAATTCTATACTTCGAAATCATTCTTCTAGTTTCAGTAACAATGTATATTTAATTCTCGATAGTCCTAAATTCTCTTTAAACTTAAGTATTTGCAATCTAACTGAAATCCCCGATTAAAAATTCAACATTAAACATTTACCAGCGTGCCGTCATCTAACTAACCTTGAGAAGACAGAAATGTATACTATGGGGGGTTGTAAGGACCCCAAACATTTCACGCACCTACTAAAACTTTAAAATAGCCAGTCGCATTCGCAATTCCTAGCAGGCAAATAAAAATCAGCGGGAAAGACGATTCGTGGCGAAGACAATGGCACGATTTCTGTGAGCGGCATTCGGCGAGAAAGGGTAAAAGATGGAAAAAAAAGTGTATTCTCTTGGTAGGAGTCTCCCCTAGCGAAGATGTTTGGCATATTTGTCACATTCGAGTAATTCCACGGTGGTGTGCACCTGCCGCGGCACGAAAGCAAGAGGACACCAGGAGGATTCATGGTGAACGTGAAGAATAGTAGGTAGCCCGAAACGCTTGTTCTTATTTGTTTGTTTCGGCCTCGTATCTCCGGGTCTAATCGCTCGAACCCAAAAACTCGCTGAATCTCGGTGGAATTTTTGGGGCAGAACTGGATCTTGATAAAAATCATCCTACCATGTCCTCGAGAAAGTCTCGTTTTATACTCGTAAAAACAGTTAGAGACCGAAAACTGATGAAACCGTGGAGAAACAGAAGACGAATGTCGCTGATGAAATCACTGAAGAACGTTCAAGCATGTAAGATTAATTTACGATATAAATTGGAATATAATAATTTCCATAACACACTACTAGTTGTCTAAGAAACTAAACAACTTAGAGAACAATATCTGATGATGCCACAGAAAAAGAGAAAACGAATATCTTTAAGAAAATTGTTGGAAAACGTTCAAGCAAGTGAGCTTAATTGACAATATAAATTAGAATATAATAATTTGTATAATACGCTACTACTTATCTAAGAAACTAAACAAATTGGAGAACAATATCGCATGAAGCCACAGAAAAGGAGAAAACGAATGTCTTTGAAACAATTGTTGGAAAACGTTCAAGCAAGCGAGATTAATGTGAAACAATATATAATTAGAATATAATAATTTTTCTAACACGCTACTACTTATCTAAGAAATTAAACAAATTGGAGAACAATATCGCATGAAGCCACAGAAAAGGAGAAGACGAATGTCTTTGAAGAAATTGTTAGAAAACGTTTAAGCAAGTGAGATTAATATGAAACAATACATAATTAGAATATAATAATTTTTATAACACGCTACTACTTATATAAGAAACTAAACGAGTTGGAGAACAATATCTCATGAAGCCACAGAAAAGGAGAAGACGAATGTCTTTGAAAAAATTGTTAGAAAACGTTCAAGCAAGTGAGATTAATTGACAATATAAATCAGAATATAATAATTTCTATTAGACAAGTAAGAGAACAACACATGATCAAGCCACAGAAAAGGAAAAGAAGCATGTCTTTGATGAAGTCGCTAGAGAACGTTTAAGCACGTGAGACTAATTAACAATATCAATTGAAATACAATAATTTCCATAATACACTACTAGAAGCTAAACAAGTTAGAGAAGCTCATTGTTAGTTAAAAGCTTAGAAGCTAACCAAGAACGTCCAAGTACTTATATAAGATTAATTCACAATTTAAATCGGAATATAATAATTTCTCTACCACTCTACGATTTCTCGAACAAACTAAACAAGTTGCAGAACATTCCATTTCCCGCAATTCACGCCACATGGAAGAAGTCCAAAGTAAAGTTTCTTTCTCCGCCATCCACGTACGGCAAAACGCTTCTCCGAGCGATCCCAGTCGGAATGTCCAGCCCTGCCATTTAAGGACGTCGATTAGTCTCGTTGTCCTAATAGGTCGTGACGTGCGCAAAAGTAAAATAATTGCCGGCTTGATGAATGTGCGGCGAGCACGTTAGAATCCTTCTCTGATCTCACACCCGGCGCTACGGGGATGGCATACTCACACGGCTTTTATCGCGACAAATGCCCCCGTGAGATTCCCTCGCGTCGCCGACAGAGTCACCCGGTATTATGGGGCCTAAATCCTCGGCAACGACCGAAGCAAATTATTCGGAATTCCCCGACTGGAGATGCCCGCGAAGATATACACGGGTATACCTTCCATGGCGCGCTTCGGTGCTGCATTCGGTCCCGCCGATAAATGCATTTGCAGTCGCATTGTGCGATAACATACTGTGCATACGCGATGCGGCTGCCGCGGGTAAAAAGAGACCGTGATTCACCGCGAGGGGAGTCGATATCGGGGATGGAGAAAGTTTCGTGGATCGCGATTCAGCGATATAGACAGTGTTACCTTTGTGCGATGCAAATTTTCACGTTGTATGAGAGAATGGGAATTTATGTTGCACTTTGTTACCGCAGAGAAACTTCTACGGAGAAGGAGAATGGATTGGATAATGAAAGGTGACGAGACTCTTGTCTTCCCTCTTCATAACAGCCCTTAACCCTTTGCAATACGATTTGTTTCGTGCCACCGATATAATCCAGAATTTAATTGATAATATTAATGCTAGAGAAATATTATTATCGCGTCGCGTTTCATTACCTACATACTTCCAATTTAATAGATTTTTAAAAACTTGAAAGCTTCTGATCTCATTTACTTAGTTACGAGTGTCATTCGTTGTAAGGGGTTAACGCTTTTAGTGCCGATCGAGAAAATTGATTGAATTAGTGATAAATGTAGTTGCGTATAAGAATAATAGTCATTTGGTCATAGTTTGATATAGAAGAGACAATATAGAGCATGAGTTGTGTATTACAATTATCTGTGTTAAAGTTACTGATATCGTATTGGAAACTGAATAAGGCTACGATGGTCAGCGTTAGCACTATTACTAACGACGATATAGGGTCGTCCGGCACTAAAAGGGTTAACTCTTTATGGCACGAGAATTCAGAAAATAAAATGACCTATGTTGCACCGACATTTTCTTTAATCGAACAAAGTTGATTTATTTTTACTGGCAATTTTCATGCATCGAAGAGGTGGACACTTTTAATTCTTTGCCTTACGACTTCTTTTGTGATAGACCATGTAATTATTCAGAATTAATTATTGGAATAATATTCCGTCACTGATCTCTAATAAACCGGTATGAGTTAATGCAATATTAACCCTCTATAATCTGATTTCTTTGTGATATCCAAAGATCAGTTTCACGATAGCGCAATTAGAAAATTATAAAAATTATATTTTAAATAATGGATTAAATCTGAATATTACACATTGAATTACAAAAAATTTCACGATATTCACGAGCAAAATTACAATATTTGACAAAGTTGAAAATTTGACTTTGAAAAACGAAAGCTTAGATGGGTCTTGCGTTACCTCGAAGTCACAGAGGTCCATACAGGGTTAATAGCATAGAATTAATTTCAACGTCTCCTAATCTACTGATATTTTCACTTCAACAGTTCTTGGAAAATTAAAAAAATTGTCTATTCCATTTACCGCGTCACGTGTAAACGCCATACGTTATTTTAAGACAAGGGGTTAATCCCGACACACCTCAAACCGTTAAAACCTACAAAAACTCCAAAGCCGCTGTTCAAACTCCAAAAAGAGCAGTCAATAAACTTCTTTCGATTTAACGATCAATATTTTAAAACCTATGAAAAATTATGCCCTACAAAAATCCTTATGGTCTAAACTCATCGTTCAAGGATTTTCGCCGAATCCCAAGAAGGAAATGGAGCAAAAAGATTCGAGTAGGGGTTCCTAACGGCCATTCGATCTCGGCGTCTATACCGGTAGGTCCTTAATGACTTGTACAAATGAAGTTTCGGTAAAAAGGAAGTCGAACAGTTCTCTGGCGCCCACGATACAAACGGCAGCCACTTATCACGGGCATGATGGGGCCTCAAGGGGAACCATGAGTGGAAGAAGACTGAGAGATCCAGCGTCGTTTTCATCTACGAGACTCCATTTCACGGTATAACGCTACGCATCCTCGGTAAGATAAAAGCCCGAACGAAACTAACGAGATGGCTTTGTTTATTTTCCCATTTAGATCCTCGCCAGGGAAGAGGAGAGGGCATAACTTTCCTTTATCGATACGAGAAAGAAGAAGCCCCTACGAAGAGGAATCTGTCTGAAGATGTAATTTAAATCTCCTTAAACCAGACGCAATATTAAATCCTGACAGGTTTCAACGTTGCAAGAAAGAGATACCTTTCCATTCATTCTAACTAAGAAAATGTTATTACTGTTCTTTGTATGAAGATGAAGAAAATGGCGGGAAGGATACTGTGTGATTTGCTGAGAATTTACTAAAATTCTCGTACTTCTTTACAGGCTAATAAATCATCTAAATGAAGCTATCCTTATCAATCTTTGTATAAGCTTTTATCTGTAAAAAACTCTAGCACTCTTTTTTAACCCCTTGCTCTACAATAACGAGGAACACTCGCATGAGGTAAATGGGATAGAAAATTTGCATGTTTTCCAAAATCTGTTAAATTGAAAATATTAATACAACACGGTAATATTATTTCGGTATTATTAATATTACGTTAAATTATAGGGCATATCAATTTTTATTTTAGTAATTAAATTCTGAATTATAGCGGAGACAGTGACGAGACAAGTTGAAGTGCAAGGGGTTAAGGACTTCTAAATCACCCATGATTAACACGAGAACGGTCAGTTTTATATCTATTATATTTAAATATACAGAATAAATACTGTAACGGCACTTCATAATTAAACAACTCAAATGTTACAAAATAATGTCTCTATTTTAACGGATCCAAACTTCTCGCTCAAACACAACTCTATTCTCTACTATTAAATCAATATTAACACTAGATTTACCAGCGTGAAATCTATTATATTTAAATATGTTAAATATGTACCTTAAAGCAAGGAAAATTAAGACGTAGACAAGATGATAGATTCGGTAATTTATGTTTTATACGATGGACGAAGAACATTTACTCTATGGCACTCTCATAAAGCCGTAGAATTTTTGGAAAAAATAGTGTACCAGTCATTTTGACTGGCTTGGTAAATCTAGTGTTAACATTTGCAATACGTTGTTATCATTCTCATAATTGATATCAAATATAGGGGAGACAATTTCGTTACGATAATTCGTAACAATACTTTGGAAAAATGAAAATTATTATGTGAAAAGTATGATCAATCAAGTAATTTATGTGTTATAAGACAGAAATAGAATATTTACTGCATGGTGTCGCTATCAATTTGGGAAATTTTTACAAAAACACAAGTACCGGTAATTTTTATAGCTTCGGTGGCTTTAATTTTAAACTATTCTTCTCACTAAGATTTAAATTACTTCAAAATTCTCCTTTCTTCAAAACAAATCTTAATCGTGACACGAATCTATCAGACATTCTCTCTAATTTCTCAGAATTTATCGTAAAATAATATTTGTCTAAATGATGTCAATCTACCCTGAACATCCTAAATATCTTAAATCATTTAAAAGACAACTCAATCCACCCCGTCCTCATTAAACTTCACCGACTTCTCCCTGCTTGACTTCTACGTCAGAAACACACCCGAAGAAGGATTTTCTGAAGGAACCGCAAGAATCGTCTCCAAATGACACGCGTCTATAAGACATGGACATCTTCATAGAGCCTTCTCTCCGTGTCTCGTCTCCCCATACGAAAAACTTACGGTCTCCCTTTGCGCGTTAATCCAATACTACTTTTTACATGGTCCAACTTCCTCCGTTGAGGACGATCGGTCATTGTAAATCGGAAAGGTTCTTCCTCGACGATTCACGGCAGGAGACAAAAACCGTATTTCGGAGCTTCCTTACCGAGGCAACCGGCGGAGAACGAGATCGCCGGACGAATAAATATTTCCTTGATCAGGAGCGTCTTCAATATTATGGAATTCGAGAGCGACAACATCATTCAGGCAGGTGCTCGATCGCGAAATTGAGGCTAAGAACAAATTTTGCCTCATACATAAATGATCCCCGTTTTTTTTTCTTCCTTCGATTTATTGCTCTTACTATCAGATTCAACGACTTCTCCCATAGTTTCAACCACGTACGATCATTATTTTTATTATTATTATCGTCAATCGACGATCCATCTTTCGTAAGAGTTTCGTTTCTTACGATTCTTCGTGAAATCGCGACCGATCGCTTCGACCGGAGTTTGTGCGGTTAAAAACATTATCCCGTTTTTTGACATGTCGTGGTTAAACGACGATATTATACTTCTCGAGATTGAAGAACGAGGGGGGTCCCGATCCAGAACCACAAGCGAGCAATTCGTATACAAATGCGATACTTAAGTGGCGACACTTCATAACAAGGCGATACGAAAACTGGTCCGGAAGCCTGCTCCCCTACTCTCTTCCGTCACGAGCGGTGGTGCACCGAGTTGCAACGAGGGGACAAGGTGACTTTTTTTGCTGGCAACTGCGGCAAGTGTAACGGATTTGGAGATGCCCGAGGGGTTGAAAATCGGAGGATCGTCGAATAATGTTTTTACTATGTTGAAACGTGCAGAGAAAGGGAATTGTGTGAATGGGATTTGTAAATGTGTTCCTGTGTCTTGCAGTGAATACCTACTGTGCGCTGCACAGTGGAACGAATCGACCATCTACGTGCAAAAAAATAATAACTCGAAAACCGTTCATTTTAGAGAAAAATGTTTTATACAAAAATTTCATAATATCGTGGAAAGAATATCGGTGTAATACTAATTTTTTATTTTTTATATTTCTTCAATGTTATTTAAAGGTCAATTTAATTTTTTATATAAAAATCAGACGTTCATTGTACAGGAAAAATAAAGAAACTTTTGTATAAGACATTTTCTTGCTGGACTTTACATTAAAAAGATATTTAATGAAAAAGATCCTACTAATGATCCTACTGTGCGCTGTAATGTCGATTTTGGATAAAATTGCAGTGATGCTAGTTGTAAGATTTTTTAATTTTGTTTCTATTTACAAAAATATTAGTAGGTAAAGTAATTCAGCATTAATTATTGGAATAATAATTCATTGCTAATTTTCAATATACCGGTATGTGTTAACGAAATATTAATAGCATAGCACTAATTTTAACATCTCCACACCTACCGATATTTTTAACTTATTTATTTAATTTTACTTTTACTATTTTTAATTTATACTTAAACTATTTAATTATACTTACTATATTTAATTTTACTTAAACTATTTCATTTTGATTTAACAGTGTTTGGAAATCTTCTAAATTTTCTATTACATTTATCACGTCACGTGTGCCACACGACATCTCCTGATTGCACTATAAGTTGGAGTTAATAAGTTAGCAATAATGGCCAAGTGTGTACAGTAATTTAGGAACAAGAATGTTCCTCGTATCTTTATAAATGTCGATATTATATTTTTGATTCATTAAATTAATGTTCCAAATCCTTTCTGTCGTCTTCTCAAATTTTAACACGCAAGGTAATATTTTCTTAGTTTTTTTCAAGCAGTGAATGGGTTAAAAATAGCATCGACGAACCTTACAAATTTGCATTTCGCAATACAAATTGTGAAATTAAGCAGCCTCCAACTGTTACATCTGTCGATCAGCAACAGGTCTTCAGAAAGCGAAGGATATCGGAATAAAATAACAAAACTTGCGAAAGAACGAATCATTACCCTGAGATCAATTACTTAATTACACTGTTACGAGTATTAAGATTCTCGAGAGAAGGTAATCGAAAGGACACGGTTGACCATGATGTCCAAATAAAATCGAAGAAATATGGCTTGCAGAAAGTTATACATATGTATGCTGTACACGATACTCGCGAAGCATTTATCGTGAAAAAAGAATCGTCACGTGCTCGGCAAAGGAAGAAGATTACCCCACTCGAAGAACGAGTTTCATCCGGGCAATTTCACATTTGATAAATGATACGTGTATTCAAATAATTTCAACCCCAATTGAACCAGGTGGCCGATATTTACCGTCGTCTCTCGCTCTCTTTCTTTCTCTCTTCTCCCCTTCTCTTTTTTTTCGACAAGTGTAACGGACATGAATACATTGACGAAGACATTTACTTTTGGTAAAAAGAAGAAGAGGACGATACATCGGAGAATTTTAATCCCATTAGTTATTTGTCTTATTATTATTACAAGCCGATAAATGAATCGTCGAACGAGCATGACGACATGTAATGTAAAAACATCGAACGTGTCAAGGAATTTCAAACTCATTAATTTCTGTCATCAGTTTCCTTTTTCTTGTTGTTATTCTCGATTAATGAATCGAATGAATCTTTTCGTATGTCTGTATTAAAGTGAATGCGAATATGGAAGAATTGGAATTTCATTAATTTTCAGCAATGATTGCGTTTCTTTTATTATTGCATTAAATAAATGAACCTTTGGATGGATCTTTCAAACTACCAGATTAAGCGAGTAAATTTTCAAATTTCACAACATCTATAAAATTCAAAATATCAATGAGATACGACACGATAAAATTAATTCTATGATATTAATCCCTTGTCTTACGATTTGTTTTGTAACTGAACGCGCGATAACTCAGAATTAATTGTTGGAATAAGAATCACTTATGGAATAAAAATCACTGATTTCTGATATACCGATTGAATAAGTTAACGCAATGTTAAAAGCACAGAAATAATTTCAACGCATCCTACCTTAATGATATCTTCAATTTAATAATTATTGAAAAACTTCTATTCCATTTACCGCGTGACGTGTCCCACACGTCATTGTAAGGCAAGTGATTAATAATACGTAAAATTATACAAAATATCTAGAATCATTAATAAATTTTTATTTCAATAAATTTCATTCCAAATCTTTGTGGAGGAAAGCACATAAGAAGTCCTAAGACAAGGGGTTAAATTGAAAATATCAGCGGGTTGCAAAAGGCTCTTATTATCTCTATACTATTATTATTACTTTCAGTCATACGAAATATCAGGAATCAATGAGAACTTTTAATTTCTGCAATTAATTTTGAATCATTGCACGCTGAGTCAGAAAAGAAATCGTGGGCCAAAGGGTTAACGTAGAGTTAAGAAATCTGAGAATTTTAATTAAATTGCATCTCATTCGTAAATGTTGGATCTCTGGCAATCAATAATTTAAAATATTTCTATTCCACTTTTTCCACCACAAATCATAGTCACTCTACGCAGAGCAAAGAGTTAACACTAGAACTATACCATCGTTGAAATTATTCTATTTTAATACATTAAATAAGTACTTTGGAAAAAGAGGAATTAAGAAATTTAAAAGATGATCAATTCGATAATCTGTGCTTTATAAGATCAACGTAGAATATCTACTCTTTGATCATCCTGTAAACTTGGAGAACTTTTGAAAAAAATTAGAGACCAGCCATTATGACTCGCTTGGTAGTTTTTGTGCTAATATATTCCACAAAGAAATTATCGCAAGAATCTCCAAAGAAATTCGTTACGCGTAAAATGCAAATAGCAAAAGCGTGCACGTGCTAATCTCAATGGGGAGCAAGTCGGTTCGATATACGACACCTTCTTCGTCCCTTTACGGCGAAACCCTGAAAAATGACCTTGCGGCGTCGGCGTCATTAAGCTTCATTTACAATCCACACCTCATTATAATGCAGCCGCGTGCACCATAGAGGGGATACCCTTTGAGATTAGTCGGGAAAAAGCAGCTAACGACTGCCGGCGTCGACGACATCGTAAAAAATTCCTTTGCACCGAATGGAACGAGGAGACGCGCCCTCCCTCTTCCAGCGATCGCTCATGATTTCGGTGCTTTTTGCTCATCAATTCAAATCTCGGTGCCCCTCTTCAAACCCACCTACCGTGTCTTGGAAGTGCAGTTGGTTGGCAACGGTCGCGAAACTGTACCTCTTTCGTCGAAGAATACAAATTCTCTACTAAAAAGTTCTATGGTGAGTTCTTCTTAAGCTCGATGAAAAAGTGTCTTGTTCCTCCAGACGTAAAAATTCGAAGAAAATTCGTATCATTCTTCCTGCTACCCTCTATGCAACGTTAATCCTTTGCATTCATGGTCATCCGATCATACAAAAGTGCAATCCTTCGACTACATAGAACGTCATGCGGAAAAGAAAATGCATTACGTAACGGAGAACAGACAGCCACCCCTCGAAGTCGACGAACTATGAACTCAGGTGGTTGAAACGACTTCGATAGGGTTATTCACACCCCGAAAAGAACGTCGGATGATATTCATAAGCTCTCTGGACATATGTCCTTTCTCACGATACCACGGACCGATTACCCTTCCTTCATATTCTGATTTCTTATTCAGATATCCCGTTGTCCCTTCTGCACCGGTTAAGGCCCCCCGTCGATTCGGATAAACCCGTTTAATTGAGATCATCCTTACGCGTCAAAGAGTCGATTCCAAGCCGGATTGAAAGACGAAGAGGGATGAAGAACGGACAAGTTTGCCGTTCAAGTGACGAATGTCTTGATGGAAATTCCAAGGATTTTTTCAAGGTCGGTATCTTGCTTTAAAAGTCAAAGTCAACGACTTTCATGGATTTGCTGAGAGAACTTTCAGAATTTCGGAGGATAAGAATTAAATAAATCTACATTTGAAAATAATAGAAATTAACCCTTTACCCTACAATAACGAGTGACACTCGGGATGAGGTAGGTGCGATAGGACATTTTTAAATATTGCAAAACTTCTGAAATTGAAAATGTTAAGGAAACGCAACGCTTTAATATCATTTTTATGATATTAACACTTTATCGACCGCTCACACAATATGTGTGTGATGCTACCGCCGAAGTTTGTTGGCCAGTAGCACACTCTCTGTGTGATAATTTATGAATGTAAACAAGTGTGGATATTGCTAGTGGCTTCGTATTTCGTCGCCACGTCTTTGATTTTATTTTTATTCTCTTACCTTTCTCTTAATTTTAATAAACTGTTTTTAAATTAATTTTTCAAAAATACTGCCAGCCCCTGGCGACGTTTGACTGCGTAGACGTGCTGTTGTTAAAGTGTTAAGATTGCGTTAAATAATCCGAAATATCAAGAATCGTCGACCCATTTTTATTTTAGCAGTTAAATTCTCGAATATAGTGGAGGTAGTCGCAAGACAAACCATAGGGGTTAAATTATATAATGCTTCGTAGTGCGAAAAATGGAGGTTGCAATCGAAGGTGGATGATAGGATTATTAGCCCCTTCGCCTACGATTTGTGTTATGACTGCCTCCGCTATAATTCAGAATTTAATTACGCAAATATAAATTAATATTGTAGAAATAATATTATCACGTTTCGTTTCATTAATATTTTCAGTTTGACAGGTTTTGCAAAATTTGAAAATTTCCTATCTTTAATACCTCATAATAAGTGTCACTCGTCATTGTAGGTCAAGGGGTTAAAAAACAAATAAAAAATTCATAATTACAAAACTACAAAACTAAATATAAATCCTCAAACAGAAATGTTTTATTCTTCTAAGTACTCTGTTCTTGTAGATACCGTAAAAGATTTTGCCAACCATTGTTGAACAGTTCTTTCCACAAAATTCCAAAGACTTTTCGAACTTTCAAAGTATCTACCAGGATAAGGGGGTCAAAAGTGCCCTTTAGCCGATGTATCGAATATATCCAATTATCTCTCCAAGAAAAAATCCCGTTCTCTTTTGCAACAATTCACGCATACCCTGTACAATAAGTGCAACATTGCATGCCGCAAAACCGTAATGCTAATCTGAATTAATACTTCAACGATATTTTTAACCCGACAAACGGCGCACGTCGCAAGGTGTTCACGTATCCCGCGTTAATTCTTCGAGCTCGTTTACAAGATCTCCCTCACGCGATCGTATTCTATATCAATCATCTCCTTTCGTGCACATGCCACGGCAGGCTCAGGGACGTGTATGTACATATGTGTATGTACGTATGTAGACGCGAAAATGAACATATCTGACCGTATAAACTGCACGTCATGTAACGTCACGTAGCGTCGTATCATTCTTAAACGACGTGGTGAAAGAGTGAGCGAAATTGAAGATGTCAGACGCGTCTAGACGCTGTCTCGTCAAACTACCAGCGTCAACACTTTATCCAATTGGCAATAATAAGCGCCATTGCCGCAGTCAGTGACGGAAATGCATATTATCCCGCAACAGACCTTCATAAATCTAACGCGAAGAGGAAGCTATGATCCTGTCCGATCGGCTATCCTTCTCTTTTACTTTGCTACGACCTAATTCTTTCACAGCATGAAACCAGCTTGTTTAGGAAATTAATTATGAAAATAGTTAATCTGAGAATCTTCAAATTGCTGATACTAATAGTTAGAATAACTTCGTTTAAGAAATAAATCTAGAATTAGAAAATATAACAAATCCTAAGATAGTAAGAACGGTAGAAAACAGTTGGATTTTTTTTCACTCGATGAACTAATTTTCTATGGTGTGGAACTACTTTGTCGAGAGAAGTAATTCTGAAGGTAATATGATTGGAAGAGTCAAAAATATAACAACCTTTCAGATCGTTTCAATCAATGATCCTGTTATTCTCGAAATAAAACTCCTCTCCGTTATATTGGGTTGTTCGGAAAGTAATTTCGTTTTTTTCGGTGAGAATGAAAGACGATTTTCTTGTAGTCCATAAATATGTCACTGAATTATATATTCTCCATTTTGTTCTAATACCTTTTGTCATCTTTCTGGCAGTAGTATGATTCGACGTTCATAAAAGTTTTGATCTTTGCTGGCAAAAAAATCAAAGCCTTTTTTGACGTTCTCATTCGAAATAAAGGTTTTGCCGTTCAACAAATTTTGCAATTCAGTTTTGGCACTGGCGTTATGTTAATGCGTCTTCCCCATAAAAATCGAATAATTTTTTTCTTGCTTGAACAGCATTTTTACCGTTTCGATAGTGAAAAAGTCAAATATGGCGAAAATGCTGTTTTCGACTTTCCATCTTTAATAGAGCACCAAAGAAAAACTATTGTGTAGAATCAAACAAATTTTTTCACAAACAAGCGTTGCTATATCAACTGTCAAAATATATAATAGCAATGCGAATTAAGTGTGAAGTTAATTGTGAAAAAATATAATTATGTCCTCCGTCGGGAAAAAACGAAATTACTTTCCGAACAACCTAATATTATAGTTCAGAATTCATTTCACTTCTCGATATAATTCAGGATTTAAGTGTTAAAATAAAAAGTGATCAGTCATTCTTAACAATCCGTATAATTTAACGTATTATTAATGTTATAAAAATAACATTATCGCGTCGCGTCTCATTCATATTTTCAATTTAGTCAATTTTGTAAAAATTGAAAATTTCCTATCCTATTTATCTCGCCACGTGTTTTACTCGTTATCGTAGGGTAAGAATTAAGAAAATAATCCTGAATCGACTAAATCCAAAGAATCCTCAAATTAACATCTAACTCATTAGCTCCTCATTCTTAATCCTCATCATTAACATTTATTCCAACTCTCTCCTCTCATTAACAAACGATTACTTGTTTCACGAAAAAAGTCTTCCAAATCTCATGCCAAAGAAATTTCCACCAAAAGCCATTAAATACGAAACACGCTGACAACTTCACCTGTCGCAATTTCATGCTCACGTCCATCGACGTAAATGAGAACTTTCGGCTCGTTTGAGCGTAAAATAACTTCTTCTCGAAGCTCATACGACGTCGGAATTCCAAAGTTCGTTTAGGGTCAATAAAGTCACCGAGAGATTCCACAATCGGAATTAAATGGTATCCGTACGAACGTGTCAGCCTTTACTGTCCACTCTTGTATACAGTACCATAACAGTTTATGGTGCTCCGTACGATTTTATGTGATCTCGCGTGCACCGCTGCGTTTCAACGCGTTTCGTTCAAACGTGTGCGTGCACATGGGATACACGACTATTATAGACATGTCAGAATCGCGTATGGGCTTTGCTTGCAATAAAACGTCTTGTATATATTATCGGCCGGTGTAAAGTATTTATCGGCGGCTACCATGTTGGTCCTAAGGATGGGGCCCTAATACGGCGTAGAACGTGCGTGATCCTCATGGTTATACGTAAAAAGTGGTCATTCGCTGAGGATTCAATGGCACATCGCGTGGGAATAATCTTTTTTTATCGAATTCCACGACGGAAATGATCCGGGGAAAAAGAGGCTTTGATATAAAAGAGAAGTTTGCATCGGGAATTGATACGTGAATGCTGATAGAGTTGGTATTTGAGGGGTTCGGATTCTGAGATAAAATGGCGCAGTATTTTCCAATCTGTGGGTCACAATTTAGTACTGGTCTGCAGAAAATATTCGTGGAACGTCTATTTGGAATAAATAATTAGTTTTTTTTATTAATCTATTTATCAAACATTGAAATTGGTGATTTAAATAAAATCATATGTATTTTTATGGAAAAGAAGTTTGCATGGGGAACTAATACGTGAATGCTAACAGAGTTGGTATTTAACCCTTTGCGGTACGAATTATTTTGTTAATTTTGTAGTGAGCTAAATAATATTAATTTCCCAATGTTTTCTAACATTGGTTATCCATTTTTTTTAATGTTATCAATTACTGCATGTACTGAGGGATATTTAGACGATATTACAAAATTATTGTAAAATTAGAAAATTGATATTAAATTGGCAGAAAACAAAATGAAGTGGAAAGCTTATGATTCTGGAATAAAATGGTGCAGTATTTTCCAAACTGTGGGCCGCAATTTAGCACTGGTCTGCAGAAAATATTCTAGGAACGTCTATTTAGAATAAATAGTTCGATTTTTTTATTAATCTACGTATTAACAATCGAAATTGGTGTTTTAAATAAGATCATACACAGTATTTTTATAAAAGAGTGTAGGAGAAAATGTTACTTAATAGGGCACAATTTTAACTAACGGAAAATGATTTAAATAATTTGGTCCGTGATCGAAAAAGATTGGAAAACGCTTAGATAGCGCAGTTTTGGGGAATGGATAAGGATGGTTTGAAGATTAAGATGTATTTATGTGTATTTGACTGATTAAATGTAATAATTTTCAGTTTTCCTATTGGCTACCTTTGCATTTAGCCTTCCTAAGGATACTAACAAAGAAAGTGTTTTTAAATAAAAATTTGTAGATTTGAAAAATTATAGATTAAAAACATCTCAACTCAGTGAATAATTTCGCTGACCATGTTTCATACATTTAAGAAATGAATGACTTATTTAATACTAGAACTACCCGATTTAAATCTGTTACGTCTTATAAGTACTTTGGAAAAAGGGAAACCAAAAGATGGAGAAGATGATCGATTCGATAATCTGTATTTTATAAGATCAACATCGAGCATCTTCACTACGACTGTCCTATAAACTTGGAGAACTTTTTAAAAAATTGAGATCAGTCATTTTGATTTGCTTGGTAATTCTACTGTTGATAAGAATTAAAATTACCTGAAAATGTTAAAAAAAAATTACAATAATTTCAATCAAAGAAACCTAAGAATCCCTGAACCATACAACACCTTAACCCTGACTAAAGAGAACTCTTCCAAAGCCTCATCGCCGAAGAACCTCTTTCCCCGGAGTATCGGAAATTACAAAATCACTTCCACGAATACCAATGTCCATCGTTCTACGTCGGCACGATTTCCCGCTCGAGTTTCTACCATTCTTCCGTCGGTTTACAGACAAGGCGACGAGCGGTGACGTTTAAGAATTACAGCACCGCGAGATCCACACACGGCGAGCCATCGCAAAAAACCGTCTGATTTATCTCATGCCATACACGACGAAAGAGCACAGGCGACTTTTCACACGGAGAATTACTTTCTCGTAAAATCGCCCTGGCATATAATACACGCGCTTCCGAAAGAGAGAAGGGAACAAGAGAAAAAAGCGAAGGGGCGGGAGGAAATCGCGGAAGACACCTCCTGGCTTGAATTACAGGCTTCTAAAGACGTAGGCACCTGTCGTGATTTACAGTCGCGAAATTATGGTTACACGATCGGTAACGATACCGCTCAAACGCGCTCAGAGTCATTATCTGGCTATGGTCCCCCACGAAACCGCGAGATATACGATCGGCACGAACTCGGCCACGAATTACAACCTGCACGATACTTCTACCAATCGAATGGAATTTAAAGCGTGTCACGTCGCCGGGAGTGACGAGAGAACCTTAACGATTTCTTGCGCAAATGAGGGCGCTAATTTGGGGACTGTGGTAGGTATGGAATTAATCCCTTGTCTTACGATTTCTTTTGTCACTACTTTTGCAGGAAAAACTGTAATACTTTATTATCTGCAGCATTTATTACACGGTTTTCTATATAAGATTGAACCGGGAAAGTGAAACTTATATTTAGCCCTTTGCGGTTCGAATTATTTTATTAATTTTGTAGTGGGGTAAATAAAATTAATTTCACATTTTCTATCATTGGTTATTCATTTGTCTTTAATGATATTTGTAACTGTAGGTACTGACGAATATTTAGGCAATATTACCAAATTTTTATGAAATTGAAAAGTCGATATTACGTTGTCAGATAATAAAGTTAAGTGAAAAGCTATGTCGAGTAGTACTCGACATAGGACCCCAAACGGTTATAATTATAATTTCAACAGCTTCCGCAGTAATTCAAGATGAAATTGTTAGAATAAAAATTGAATTGATTTTCAGCGGTGATACAGACTGACAATTAATTTCAATTGTCATGGAAATAAATAAATATGTTGTAATAACGGTGTTATGGAGTCCACTAAAAATAGTATTTCCTAGAGGAATTAATCGTAGAAGTTAAAGCTGAAGAATAGGAAAGAAGCGAAAAAACGTCGATTAGTTTACTATATTGCTGCGCTTGTGGCTACAAAGTGTCCTGAATCGTTATTTGCTTACACTGATAAATCTCAAGCTAACGTACAATTAGCATAATGCAGTGGAAAGATAAGTATGATACTTGGCTTTAAGCAGCCCATTAAAATCACCATTACATCAGAGCAGAAGTAAAATTATAGTGAGAATGATTAACGAAAAATACGATGACAACATCGAAGCGAGACACGTCAACCATAAAAACACCCGAGACTGAACCTTGGACCATCCACCATCGATATTACTAAAATTCTCAAATGGACTTACAATGGCGAACTAACAACATCCTCATACCTCCACACAATGAGTGCCACCATGCCTAATAAATAATCTCCCCAAACCTATCCCCGGCAATCTTCCTCGCGCAAAAGCGAATTTAACATACCGCAAAACAACGTGTAATCCTCATGAAGGAGCAGCAAAGAGAGACACAGAGAAAAAAACGAAGAAAACGATCTTATCGGGCATGTTTGGACTGCCATGCAGCACGAATACTGACATTTTTTCAATGATATCTTCTTACTCCTCCCAATTTGTAATGCAAGTCTTAATAAATAAAGTCCTTGGCTCGGTCCTCGGCTTGTAAGTCGAGAAGATACGCGCAGTGAGATTAACAGAAGCAGAAGAGGGGGCGGTGGTGATGGAAGAGGGGTGAGCGGACCGAAAGAAGAGAAGATATCCTGGTTCGAGGCAAGTCCGTGGACTCCGCGAGACGAAGCAGACCTGGACGAAGACGAAGATGGCAACGAGGAAGAGAAGAGTAAGGAGAACGGCCGCGCAATCTACCTTTCCATCTCGTGGCGCGCGCGTGTCCGTCGAGATTCTCATCCTCACTGGGGCCCATGGATGGGGGCCTCGTGAGACGAGGCCACCTGCCGGCTGGGCCCCTGTCTTCCCTCCTCTCTTCTTCGGGCCCAGCTATTTCCCCTCGTCGTCCGCCGCACTCGACTCCATGGTGGGGACGACCGGGGGCCCTCCGGGGAACCGCCTCAACCCCTTTACGGGGGAACGCACTCCTACAGCATTCTCGCGTTATGCTTCTCGGCCCCGGTGATCTTCGCGAATGATTACGAGGTTCGCATTTTTGCGAGACTCCGAGAGGATCCGCAGGGTAGTCTCCGAATGGGAGATGCAGTTGGGAAGAAAATTTCTTTGATTGTATGGTATGGAATTGATAAGAGAGTTGGACTTTTGAGAAGATGCGGTATTACATTGTATTTTGTGGGTATTATTAGTTGGTTGTATTTACGAAGTTGTGTTATATAGAAGAATGTAATAAAGAGAAAATAGAATAGGGAATAGTGATGGATGGAAGTGGAGATTATTAGGAATTTGAATTGCCCAATGACCGAGTAGTTGAACGAGCAAATTTTGCAAATGGGCAACACTTCTTCGAATAAGTTACAAGAAATGACCATTTTTTTCTTATGTAGAAGACCTCAATAGAGGAATATTTGAAATCTTAAAAAATAGAGCGAAATAACGAAGAAAGTACACCATTAAATTGTTAATTAACCCCTTGCCGTGCCATTTCTTTTGTGATTAAATGCGCAATAACTCTGAATTAATTACTGAAATAACAATATAGTCCCTAATTTCGGATATAGTAAATGACTTAACATAGTATTGAATAGCATAGAATTAAGTTTATTTTATCAGGACCAACTGATATTTGTGATAAAATAATTTTTGGAGCACTTCAAAATTAACTATTCCATTTATCGCGTCACGAGTAACACTTTTTATTGTGCAGCAAGGGCTTAAAAAAAGAAAAATCCTCAAATCCAATCCTTCACCAATACCATTCACTACATCGTTGATATCCACGACCACTGTCGTTAACAAATCGGATACTTTATAAAGCAATTTACCAACAATATCCGCGGCACGCTTTCACGAAATCTCACCTGCTCCCCGATGGTATTCCATGGAATATCCACGGCGCAACTCAACAACGGTAACGATCAATTTACTAATAGCGGTGTACAGTAGGGAGCTTCGAAAGATGCTCGATCGTTTCATTTCGGACTACCCGATTATACCCCGCGGTAATACCCCGATAATTTGTGCCAGTAATTTCCCAGCACAGGTGATGATCTCCTACAGCGATAATCCGTGAACGTGACACAGCTTACGGGGCACGTTCTCCAGCTCTCTGTACCGCTTCTTTCGATCCTGAAAGTCGTTCGACTCTCTTGGACTCTCGGTTTCGAAGAGCACCTCAAAATAAGAGGAGGAAAGAGAGAACAGCCGGGTATTCGTGACGGGGGAACCCCTGCTAGGGTGACCCTGGGCACCCAACGCAGTAAATCCCCCCGGTGGTTCAAGAAACGCGAGACCCGTAAATTACGTACTTTGCTCATGCAGAAAGGATCGCGTTCAGGTGCAGAGGTCACGAGAAATAATGACGGCGTGTTCGCGGAGATGATCTATCCTGTAATATCTTATGGCGTAGCTTGCGGTCGTCGCGTGATGCTCAACCGGAGGACTCCCGGATTTCTTATGGTGAGCTTCCTGTCTTTTGAGATGTTCGCGGAAATCGTTGCGAGTGATTAGATGGGGAAATGGTACGGGGATTGCTCGAATTTTGATGAATTTGGGTATTGTTGATTTTTTAATACTTTTGGAGCAAGGAAGTTTGAATGTGGACGAGTATGTAGATAGCAAAGTGAAGAGGAAGTTTGTTAATGGGATCTTAATGGGGAATTTGAAGAAGTCTGTAATGAGTTGTGAAAAAGAAAGATTTCTCTTACTGTGTATCGAGATGCTAACACATTAATTCTGCTGCATTTGTGTTCCTTTCAGGTATAGTGACCCCGCAAATAAAGGTTCTAATTTGATGAAACATAAAATATAAAAAAAAGGTAGATGTAAATGTTAAATACATTAAACAGCAAAAACTAATACTTAGAAACATAGTATCTGATCAAATATAATCTCCACTTCGGGTCATCTAACCCGAGTAGAACAGTAGGATTAATAATATCGATCCTTTAACAAATTAGATACTTGCTGTTTGTTGCCTACTTTGTACCTTAACACTAGAACTACCAAGCTAGACAAAATGACTGGTCCTCAATTGCTTCCAAAAAATGCAAAAGTTTATAGCAGCGCCATAGATCAGAAATTCTACTTGCATTTTATTAAACACAAATTACAGTATCGATAAGCTTTTGCACCTTCTGATTCATCTCTTTCCATAATATTTATTTAATGTAATAAATCTATCATATTTCAATATATTAAATAAGTACTTTGAAAAAGAACAAATCAAGAAGCACAAAGGTGATAGATTCAGTGATTTGTGTTCTTTAAAATGAATGTAGAATTTTTATTCTATGACTCTCCTATAAAATTGGAGAATTTAAAAAAAATGAGTAACAGTCATTTTGACCTGTTTGGTAGTTCTACTGTTAAAGTGAAAAGCAGTAATAGAAAACTCCCAAATATCGTCGACTAATATTCAGAAAAAATGTATCTAAATTTCCTAAAATTCTATAATTCCCATATCAATCAACACATTGAAATATAGTTGGAAATATTCTCCACTTATTCTGTCACTAGCAACCAAGAAATTCTTAAGCGTATGTATATACATACAAGAGTGCAATAAAGAACCAAGAGAAGAAATCAGAATGTCAATGAAGCAGCAAGATAAGAGTATAAGAGAGCAACGTCACTTATCGTCGATGAAGGGATCGCCGACTTTCGTGATGAGAATCGGAATCAGTCTGTCCCTTCGATTTTTCGTCGTCAACCGAGACACTCGGCACACGTCTTTCACAAAGGCAACATTACTTCCCGTCGCGTGGGTCTGCCATGGTGCAGCCGCTTCGATGCATCGCGAGAACCGAGTGCATTCACACGCGAATCCCTCTTCGACGCGGCGCGAATGAATGAAATCGCGTAAATATTTATAGAACGTCGAGACACGACGAGAGGCGGTTCCGAGCGGATGCCGCGCGAATTGCTCGTTTTGTCGCACGTTTACGATTCGATTACAACCGTGTCGACGAGCATCGTCTGAAGGCGCCACAAATCTAGTAGATCGTACGTTTAAATCGTCTCGTCAAGTTGGAGAAACATGATGATATCAAATAAATTTCATTTTTTTTTTACCCCTTGCGCTACACTAACGAGTGACACTCGTGATACGATAAATGAGATAGGAAAATTCAAGTTTTCGAAAACCTATTAAATTGGAAATATTAATGAGACGTAAGGCGATAATGTTATTTCTCTAACATTAATATTACATTGAATTATACGGCATGTCAAGAATCACTGATCAATTTTTATTTTAGCAATTTAATTCTGAGTTATAGCCGAGACAGCCACGAAGCAAATGGTAGTGCAACGGGTTAATTGATTATGCGTAGTGCATAGCTGAAATCTAGTTGGAATCATGAAACAATTTATTTTCAAGAATTCTGAAGCATTAGTTTAAATTTTTTAAGGACTACCGACTCATACCTATGATTTGAGAAAAAATCTGAATATATAGTTTATCGGTACATGTATATGTGAATACAGTTAAACAATTAAAATATAATCGTTGTTATATTGTTATATGATTCCGCAAATAGTAATTTACAACGTCTACAAATTAACAAGCTGACATTCAGATGAAAAGGTGGCTTTCCATCTCCAAGAAATGTTTTTTTCTCAACATTCCAAATAGCAACCGTTCAAAAAGGATTGACCGGTAAGAATAAGGGCTTGTATTTGAAAAAAATGAGAATATTTTGAAAGTTTGAAAAATGTCATTAATTTTTTTGTTGCAAAAATGTACATTACAACGTAACAGAACTACTTCATTGATTTTTCGTTGACATAAAAAATTAAACCATTTAACCCTTTCGGTACCATTAGGAGATATATAACATAATGAAAGTTTGATAACTACTTTTGAGACAAATTTGGTACAAATGCCCGTTTTATGAGTACGTTTCAAAAATATATATCAATAGAAATTAAGTCTATAATAAAAGCATCTTACTAATAACTTGATTCTGATTTCCTGCAAAACTAGTAACAAAAGGGTTAACAGAGTTCTCTTCCCATATCTCATGACTTCCATTAAGCTCTGTTAGTATCATTGTTCCCCTCCAGCACCTTAATCACGATTCTTCACGCACTCCATACACATATTAGCATCGTATGTAATTAACTAACGTGTAATCAGTTCAACGAGCAAATGACTCTATAAAATGAGCATTAAAAGAAAGCAAATTACCCGAGTAACGTAAATGTAAACAGGAAGGGAGTAATTAAAATTCGATTAGACTACCTCGTGTACCGCCTTCCATCTGAAATTTCAGCGGGAAAAAAGAAGGATTGAAATTACCATTGCAAAAAAAGGGTGCTCATAACCATTGGAGAATTCTTTTTTATCAAGTTGGCAAAAGATTCATTCTCTCTGGACATGTGACAACTCGGCTTTCCGCGGCTATGAAACCTGACGTTTAAATAATAAAGCAAAAGCAAACTCTGGCAGTTCGAGGCCAGTTTCTTTCAGCGCATAACTCGTCAGTTATGCCATGTGAGCTACGAGTTCGCTCGTGCGAACATTTTTTTACGACTGCCTCGTGCCTCGTCCGACGACGTGACATCGCGATTACATGGGAAGAAGGGCACCGTAGGTGATCGCAGGTAGATTATACTTCTGATAACGATATTACCCGTGCAAATTAAATTTCAAGTTTACTCGAGCTGAAAAATTAACTGGAACTTTACGTGATTCGCGCGATGCCGATTTAATGCAGCTGTTATCGTACTGTCAATTGGTAATATTAGTTTTATGTTTATATATTAGGTTGTTCGGAAAGTAATTTCGTTTTTTCCCAACGGAGGACATAATTATATTTTTTCACAACTTACTTCACACTTAACACATTGTACGCCGGTCCCGCGATAATGCGGGATTTCAAATATATGATTTTAGGATTTTACTGATCAATATCAGTCATATTATTTTATCTTGAGGAAAACGGTAAAGTGGACAAAGAAGGCAATATTATTCCTTTTAAATTGTGCATTACTCAATGTGTTTAAATTTATATTGATTTAAATGGTAACATTATCAAATATAATAAATTTGATAGCAGATATTTAGCCGGCGTACAATGTGTTAATTCGCATTACTGTTATATACTTCGACAGTTGATATAGTAATGCTTGTTTGTGAAAAAATTTGTTCGATTCTATACAATAGTATTTGTTTGGTGTCCTATTGAAGATGGAAAGTCGAAAGCACCATTTTCGCCATATTTTACTTTTTTACTATCGAAAAGGTAAAAATGCTGTTCAAGCAAGAAAAAATTATTCGATGTATATAGAGAAGACGCATTAACAGAACGCTAATGCCAAAACTGGTTTGCAAAATTTTTTGAACGGCAAAACCTTTACTTCGAATTAGGACATTAAAAATGGCTTTGATTTTTTTTCCAGCAAAAATAAAAACTTTTATGAGCATCGAATCATACTACTGTCAGAAAGATGACAAAAGATACTAGAACAAAATGGAGAATATATAATTCAATAACATATTTATGGACTACAAGAAAATCGTCTCTCATTCTCACCGAAGAAAACGAAATTACTTTCCAAAAAACCCAATATTTTTATTTAAGGTCCTTCTTTTTTTACTTTCACTAATATTAAAGTAATGTAGAGAATCTATAGTCTTAGATAGGTTTTAGTACAGATCTACGAAAGCCGTCACATTGTCGGATTCTAATTTTTTTTAGAAACGGTTTCCAAATTTACAGAGACGCGGCACCATAGAAATTTTATATGTACCTCATAAAATACAAACTTCTTAATTGATTATCTCCTTTGACGGTTCATCGCCTTATTTTCAAAGTGCTTATTTAATGTCTGGAAGTATAACAGATTCAACGTCCATAAATCCAGCGTTGAATAATCGAAGTATGAAAATACATTAGATAGAAAAATTTTGAAAGATGGTAGGAACCTCCAAATTTGTGCCTAGTTAAAAAATTATTACTTTATTTTTATAGTCAACGCAGTTTTCAAATTTTCTTATATGCTAAATGATGTGTATGTACGTGATTCAAGCGACCCTAAATAAATAATAAAACTAAGGAAGACAAATAATTAATACTATTATAAATCTTCCATCCAACTTGTTAGTAATATTCTTCAAATATGAAACAATAAAATAACTTTCACTTTCCACGTTCACTTTGAAATGAATAGATGATTAAAGCAATCGATCTTCTCTCTCCTTCATTTCTCTCCTTTCAGAACGTCATTTGCACGATTTAACGATAATGTGTCAAGCACGTAACACTAGATGCTTCTAGACAAACACAAAAAAAAGTTCCTACGTTACTCTCGCCATTCGTGAAGATCGAGGGTGAGGAAAGATCGTACGAAAAGGGAATATGTAAATGAACGTTCGTAAAAAAAGGCCTATCCTAATCCGTCCGCCACTGACTGATTGGCGTATGCAAATTTCTTAATGACGGATCAGCCAGAATACCGCTGAGATGTGTGACGCCATGCTGAGCCGTGTAGGTATCAAAATGATTTTGATAAATTCGAATGTTAGATCCCCCTTTTTCTTAGCGCGAGGAGGCTGCGGCTCATCTATCAATATTATACCAGCCGTGGGAAGAAGGAGCAGGATGGCTCCTTTATTTCTACCTTTAATCGATTCGAATCGGTTGGCGAACCTTCTTTAAACCCAGAACCATTCAAATTGCAGTACCACCCTTTACAACTCGTATATTCATCGACTCAAAAATAACACTCTTAAATAAAACAATTTGAAATACACTTCTACATGTGTGCATTGTGTTATACTTTAGTATAATTTTTTTGCCAAGCAATATTTACTGTGTACTCCATTATTCTACTCCCTATGAATTACATCATCTATCAATAGTTTTATCTTCTTCCATGATATGTATATCTCCTGCTATGACAATATGTAACTCCTGCAAATATTTCTACCAATGCAATAAAGTTCTGTAATTTTATATCATTAACTAAGATCTCTTTTTACATTCTTTCCTGTATTAACCATTCGCACTCCTTAATTTTTTATTACCTACCAACAACTCTTTAATTAATTTGCAAAATGTATAAAAAAAAGACCTCAGAAAAAGTTGTATTGCGAGATAAATTATTATTATTCCTATTAATTTAACAATTCCGTTGTATAAAGTCGAGTGTGGATCGACATTAAAGTTAACGTAAGAAATGTGTTGTAAAGCTAAGCAATCTTTACTGTGTATTCCATTATTTTTCTCTCTATGAATTACACTATCTATCAATATCTTTCTCTCCTTCCACAATATGTAACTCCTACAAACGTTCCTACCGATTCAATGCAATAAAGTTCTGTAATTTTTATATCATTAACTAAGATCTTTTTTTACATTCTTTCCTATATTAACCCTCTACATTCCTTAATTTTTTATTACCCACCAACAACTTCTTAATCCACTTGCAAAATATACAAAAAAGGCGGCATCAGTAAAAAGTATATTACAACAGAAATTGTTAAATTATGTTATTATTATTATTCCTATTATTTTAAAAATTCCGTTGTATAAAGTCGAGTCTAACTCGACATTAAAGTTGACGTAACAAATATAATATCGAGCCACGATCACTATAGCAGTGCTAAGGATTAAATTAATCTCCAGCATTTCCTCCAGAAAAATATAATCCTTGTTCCATAAACGATCAAACGCTACACCACGATCAAAATAGAAAAACACAAAGTTTCAGTACAGTTACTGTTAACAAGAAAAAAAATCCACAAACCGAAATTCCAAAAGGATCAACGAGATAAACGCGGAAAGAGCACGAGCCAGATCTAATCTCAATGTTTGATCGATGAATTGTAAAAAACAAGTGATCTAAAATCCACCAACGTCGCCACGTGGATCGACAATTCCTTTTTCATTTTTATCCTCCAGTGGAACTATAAATACAGGCGAACCTTGCCCATGGAAGGAGCATCGATTGTGAACGAACGAGGCGATATCCTAGGGGACCCTCGTAGGTGACAGTGATTTACATTTGAATAAGATCCTCGTCCTGCGTCCGTTCGTGCACTTACGTTGGAAGGTGAAGAGAATGGAAAAGAAGGGTGAAGGGAGAATGCACCAGGGGGGAAAAGGGAATCAGTGGTCGTCCAGAGTCACCGCAAACTAATAGACGTCTGATTGCGGTTACCACGAGTTTTGACTCGTCAGTACAAATATTTATCTTCATCCCTACGTGCATTCACGCACAGCGTGCAGCGCACTAAGGCACCGATCGCGCTATCGATGCACATAAATGCATTAATCTTGATCGCTGAGTCCCTCGACCGTGCTTCTCTTGCACGCACATACTTATTCATGGCGCGTACACGTACGCGGGGGGTTGAGTCAATATTTAAATTATTGGTATTGACCGGCCGTGATTAATGAATCGCCTGCTCTCGCGTCTGAAAACGTTACAATTTCTTGCGGCCTCTTTCTAGCCCCGAGCGTTACCATAACCCAGAAATTGGGGTGAAAGGAACCATTGGTCATAGCGTGGCCCAGTTGTACATTTTTCGTGACCCTTTAAATTTTACATAGATACTTATTTTTATATATTAATCCTTTCGGTATGAGCTCCAGATATATCCGGCATCCATCTGATGACCTGTGTGTCCGAGCGACGCATATATGTGATGCTTGTATCGAAAGGGTTATTATTAAAACTAATTAGAAAGAATATCGTTTTATCAACCCCTTGGCTTATTATTCATTTAGTGAGTGAATTCGCAATTACTTGGAATTAATTGCTGGAACACAGAATTATCATTGACTTGTGTTATACTGTGTAACTTAACACTAGATACACGGATGTTGATACACCTATTTTTCTAAAGTATGCCAGTTTGACTTATACAAGAAAACTTGAGTTTTTTTTTCAAAGAAAATAGTTTCAAGTCAATTTAAATAAAAGATTTATTATTAAAAAATTAACTAACCAATGTATTATATATATGGGGCGTTCTACTTTTCTACCGACAATATGAGTGACAAATTTTTTGATTTTGAAAAAAAATAAAAGTGTATTTCTTTTATAAAATGTATTTTTAAATTATTGTCCAGTTATCGAAGATTTACGAAACGTATAATGCATCGAAGTTTTATTTTATAGCTTTTATTTATTTTAAGTTTTATCGGAAGAGTAAGAAAAAATAAACACCTCAGTCACAAAAAAATATATATATATATATATATATAGGGGAGGGTGGGGCAAAGTGGGCCCCTTAAAATTGTGGAGCCCAAAAAAATTTGGGGGCAAAGTGGGCCCCTTAAAATTTTGGAGCCCAAAAGAATAAAGATATGACTATTTTTTGCTGAAGGGGCCCACTTTGCACCCCCCTCCCCTATAACGAATAAAAAAAATAAAGATATGACTATTTTTTGCTGAAGGGGCCCACTTTGCCCCACCCTCCCCTATATTTGTGACAGAGGTGTCTCGTGACAGAAGTGTAAAATAACAGTGTTCGAGGATTTTAGCGTTCACGAAATTACGACTTGTTCGTAAAAATGGGTGAACATGACAGATTTACTGAGAAATAATAATATTACATATATAAACGTGAATTACAATAAAATTTAAAAGTAGTAACTTACGTGACAGAGCGGTCGCCGAATAAACACACGCACCTCTTTTCACTTTCTGCGAGCGAATAACTAGGCTCGCTCGCAGGTGGGGTCTCAAGGGGTGAGGCCAAGGGGGAAGAGGAAACCGTACTGTTGCTTAATGTTGAAAATCAAACAACTCAGAAGCGTTTTTTGTTTTGCGAAATGCGTGACGGAAGATAGCAAGAAAAAACATGCATAGCCGGACCCAACGATAAAATATTTTTTTGTTTAATAGTATGAACCTTTACGTTTATTATATTCTCATTAATTTAATGATAATATTTCAGAAGTTCGATAAATAATTTTATACTAAAGGGTTCTATATGATTTTTTTAAGCGAGATCATGTTGTAACATTAGGCGGCGCAAAGAGACACATTTTATTTGTATGTAAAACATCTCTGTCACACATTTCGAATACTATGTCACAATGATTTTGTAAAAAGCAAAAAAAATAAAAACGGTATTTTAGTATTATTATAATCTCTGTATGGTCCAAAAAAATCTTGTGAAAATAAAATTTGAGAAACTGCAATTTTGGACGAATACCGATTTTTTTTTCAAGAGAGGACACGTCATTGTCGGTAGAAAAGTAGAACGCCCCATATATATATAGTAATCAAGTTTTGAATGAGTCTAGTCTAATCTAGTGTTAATGCAATATTAGCATAACACGAATTTGAACGTTGCCTGACCCACTCATATTTTCCATATATTTGTATTTGGAATACTTCAAAATATCCTACTCTACTATCACGTCGCGAATGTCACACATTATTGTAAGATAAGGGCTTAAGAATCGTTTCATTTAACGCTTAGGAAGAACTTGACACATAAGAGGACTTTTCCTTTTTTCCACTGATCTGTGCTGTGTGTGAAAGAGTTTATGATTCTATGATAATTCAAATTGATTCCAAACAAGTAATTCACTACCTATATATATATATCACCTATAAGTGGTTAATAGAATTTACTGTTTTATCGTGGCAACATTTTCATATTATACTATTTGCAATACTCATAACTGGCTCTTTGAGTGACTGGTTGCGAATCCCTTCACATTCGTGTAATTTTATATCCTCGGTGAAGATTTTCAGTTAAGCTGTCCCATAAAGACTATTCAACTACAATACAGAATCCGGAACAAGTCTCCCAAATATGTGCTGTCTGTGTCTATGTTTGCTCGGGGCCCCATGTGTGCAAAACCCGTACCTACCGCAACCAAATGCAGCAGGTCCCCAAAAATACATGACACTCTATCCACCCAAATTGAATTCCTCCAAAGAAATGATCCGAAAATATCATTATCCAAATGATAAGAAAAAACCTTTTGGAGTTTCATCATCCCACGAAGTAACGAAAGCAACAAACTTGAGACAAAGACTCGATTTTACAAAGTCGCCCACGCCATGAAGGAATTTCCCATTGGCGAGTATCGTTGGGACTCAGACCAGCCAGAAACAATCGCCGATGCGATATTCGACACAATATTCTAAGAAAACGTGCGGTGACAAGGCTCGCGCATTTCGTGCTCGTATATCTGCAACCGTTCCAGACGAAGCTCCATGGTGAACACGGAACTTTATCGTGGTCATGCAGGACCGCCCTCGCCAGTATGCTTATAGATGTATAGCAGGCAACTTTTTATTTTTTAACGGAGCAGCACGAGCGTATTCGAGCCCACGTATGCATGCCCGGAGCATGTTACGCGGTAGCTACCAAGGGCCATGTCCGGGTCAATGTTGCATACCTGCAGGATGCACATCGATGCACATGTATGCACCGCCGGTTCGCCCTCGCATCTTGCGAACTAGGAGAGGAGGATCGCCGGCGCGAGGTCGGGAAAAATTTGCCCATTTATACATCGTATCCTGCCTTTATTATATCTTGATTATTGTACAGTGCAACGAGCAATGGCGTGCATCGGTAAGCTTGATTTATCTTGTGCACGTGGAAAGTAGATTTTTCAAGATAGGACTACCAGTTCGTAATTTTTTATAGACATTTTGTCAATGTAGAGAAGAACAATGTGAGAGATATTCTATGTATATTTTGAAGCATGAATGAATGGATCGATGATCTTTTTGATCTGTTGATTACATTTTTTCCAGAGTGCTGATTTAGTCACTTGGCATACAAATAAAGTGGAATTTAACGCGTCCGAAAAATATCATTTAATTTGACCAATGTGAACATTATATGTGCAAGCTTGGAAATAATATTTTACTCTGAAATTTTCGTTGCTGTATAGCATGTAAGCAGAATGAATGGATGATCGTTAGGTAATATTATGAAATTATAAATTAATAGTTCTGTTAACGTACGAGTGAAAAAACTGAATTATTTAAAAGTATAATATACAGCAGTTTCTGACGTCTCGGAAACGTCAAAGTCTACAATGGCACATGAAATAAATCACGTTTCCCAGACGTCATTGTATGTTAAGGAGTTAATATTGAATTGGCACGAGAACTACTTAGGTTTTCGCTGATAGCTAGCGTTATGTTTATTCTGAGCGACTTATGACAATGTTAGGTTTTTTTCTCCTGAAAATTGAAAATTACTACTTTTGGCTTGCTCTAGAAAAAAATTGTGCTTTATCTTGCGGTGAATTTGAACATCGAACATATTTTCTAATTTTTGGCAAAATTACTTTAGATTGAATTATATTAGACTGATTAGGAAGTGATTTCAAAGTACCCAAATATCCCTGGTCAGGCACTATGAGATTACCATTTATTTTGAAAGTTTGCAAAAATTTTTGAATGGTAACACTTTTATTAGTGATGATCGCCTAAAATTGCACTTGGTTCATTTCTTTACTGGTAAGCATCAGAATTTCTATAAATATGGAATAATGTATGTGTAAAAAAAATTTATGATTGGACAAAAGTTTACTCCTTTTTAAGAAAAATGGAGTTTCATTTCACTCTACCAAACCAAAATTCTGTTGTTAATAATAACTTCGATATTTCTGAATAGTATCTCTACATACAATTGAATCATCTTGCAAAATGACTGTTCCAAAGAATTAATCCTTTCGATACTACCGGTGACTATGGTCACCCGTCAGAATTTGATCCGTAGAATCAATTAACTCTAGATTTACGGACCCAATTCGGCTCATTCAAAATTTGATTACTATATATATAATATATTGGTTGGTTAATTTTTTTCATAATAAATCTTTCATTTAAATTGATTTGGAACGATTTTCTTTGCAAAAAACTTTAATTCTCTTGAATGAGTCAAATTGGCTCACTTCAGAAAAATAGGTGTATCAACATCCGTAAATCTAGTGTTAATAGATCACACTTTAAAATTGCATATTTTTTAAATACCACAAGTTTATATTTTTCATATATTACATGCATTACAACTTCAATAAAGAAGTAATTATTTATATTATATCGCTAATCATTAAAAAATATTGGACTGCACCAGGACTGTTCCCTATCCTGTCAGCACTCTCACGGAAACGCACTCCCTAGGGAAAGGATTAAATAAAATATACCACAATTTCAAGAGATACGCCAATGCAGCAGCAAATCGCAACAAATGAATGAAACATATCACTGAACAAGGTATCTATCAATTCCCCACACATACCTACTGTAATCCTATCACGAAGTTCACCGTAAAAAGAAACCCCACAGGACAAGTTCCATCATCATACTTGTAAAACGCAGAAACAAGTTACACTTCCACTATTAATCGCTTAACCATCGACTATACCCTCCCGTTCATAAGTCCTCTCCCATGACATCTAAACGGAAGTGTACGTCGCTATCGAGGGCTCTCGCAGAATCACCGAGGTCTTTGAAAATCAGCTCACAGAGAAGACGCGGGAATTCAGCTCGAATCGGGCAGTCTCGACGGTCAAGTGCAGAAAAAACGTGCATTGTCAATGCGTTCGTACAGTGGACCCTGTCAGCCATAACAAATTGTGAGTCCGGTAGCCGGACGCGGTGTTGCTGCCCTGGCATGGCCACGTGATTAATTGTAACGTCGCTGCCGCATGCCCGGACGATTTTTTCCACGAATTATTTGCATGTCAAGGCGGATTGATGGAAACGTACGCGATGTGGAGAAGAGCCGAACGGATGCACCTCTGAAAGAGCAACGTGCAAGCGCACCGCGTGTGCGTATAAAAAGCGCGTGTCGACGTGTACCGACCAGAAATTTCCATTCGTAGCTGGAAATTTAACTTTCAAATGTGCCGACCGATCAAGCGTGACTTCGACGATACGCCGTGCAACCAACGTCCCCTGGATTTTCGAGAGCGCATAATTCTCGCTTGAAATGCGAATTTCCGCGATGTCGATCTACGATAAGCGGTGCATACGCCGAACGATCTCTCGGGCCATTTGGAATTCAAAATGTTTTCGACGGAAAATCATTTTAGTGCATGACGAATTTTGTTTTCGATTTGATAGTTGAAGTGTCGATAGGGGTGTAGGGTACTATTCAGTTCACTGGAATGCTGTATTGTCTTTTTTACAATTAATTTTATATACTTCAGAGTCTGAGAAAAGTCTAGTGCACTGCATGATTCCAATATTTGTGAAACTTCCTCTGATTTTCAAAATTATTTATAAACGGGTTTACTGTACTGTTCATTTTGAGTATTTCTATGTAAATAACATTTTTATACGAATCTACTGCTGTCTCTTTACAATTTTCGTAGAAATTAATTTAATTAACACGTAAGTGGACGTGAATGTTATAGCTTTCAGTTTCAGTTTCATGTGGAATGACATTTAGCATTTATGCCAAATTATAAAGCTAATTATAATTCACATGTAATTTTTTATAATTATTATACATTTTAAAGTAACGGCCAACTGATTGATTGAGTATTTCCACATTATTTTATTGTTTCTCTGTGTAGTTAAAAGTGTAACTTGACTGTCTATTTTTTGAGATCACTGATATTTTTACTGTCCGCAAACGTATTAACTCTTTTGGCTCTCACGGTGACATTTGCCTATCAGATTTGTTACGTTCTCATTCAAAATAGAAAGTATTTTTTTTATTAAAGAGTATCATAATTCATCTGTTTTTTATATTTTGATATTGGTCCCTAATCGCGACATATAACGAAACACGAGCAACGTTACAAATTGGAAACTTGTGTTGTATTGGGTGTTTACGAATTCAATATGAAAAGTAGGGTGCCTCTATGTTTATCATAATTCGAAAATTCTATTAAAAATTCCCATGTGAAATAATATTCAATGTATAACAAATAAAAATTAAATTAATGCCAATATTTCCATTTTTTAATTTTCAAGACCCAATGGTGGCAGTTGCCACAACTTTAACATTTCTATATCTATAATAGAAAGTAACTAAAATTTTATAGAGGTGTTCTCTTTTCATCTTGGACTAACATTTTAAGCAGAAAGAAAATATATTCTGTTAATTGAAAATTCAAGGCTGAAAGGGTTAATATCTCCCTTCAAATTATTTTAAACAATTAAGTCACGTATACAAGTATATCTATAATAGAAGGTGACTAAAATTTCATAAAGAAGTTATCTTGTCATCTTTGACTAGCATTTCAAACAGAAAGAAATTGTATTCTGTTAACTAAAAATTCAAGGCTGAAAGGGTTAATATCTCCCTTCAAATTACTTTGAACAATTAAGTCACATATACAAGTATATCTATAATAGAAGGTGACTAAAATTTCATAGACAAGTTATCTTGTCATCTTTGACTAGCATTTCAAACAGAACGAAATTATATCCTAGTAATTAAAAATTCAAGGCTGAAAGGGTTAATATCTCCCTTCAAATTACTTTGGAAAATTAAATCACGATTTTCTGAACACCAGTCTCTACATTCTAAAAATTGAAAGATACATTTTAAAAATTGGTGAAGGACAGAGAAAAATGAAAAAGGATCAAGGAAACCCAAGGGTGAAACTTCAAACTCCGATATCGAATCGAAGAGGAAAGAGAAGCTCAGAAGTTGGGCATGGTTGCCCTTCGATTTCTTGCGCTATTGGTGCACAGCCGAAGATTCGGGGCCCATAAAGAACGGACGGAAGACAATGCAACGACACAACTCACAAAGAGACAAAGCCCCCAACTGGCGGGCGACCACGAAGATGATATCACATGCTTTACGATCGTTCCAGGGATACTTTATGCCCCACTCCGCCCTCGAATGGTTCGACGTGTGTGCGTTTTCTTTGGTTTTCGAGTCGGCCAGTACTTGATATAGGAATATGCAGATGTCGCGTGATGAAATATCTTCGGCTACAGCACTTCTTTCTTTCTTTTGTCCCATGCCCTTGCCCTTTCTTCGAAATTCTTCGCCATCCTCGATCACATTGAAGATCGAGAAGTTTATAAAACCTTAACTTTCAAATCCTCCTTCATTCTAAAAAAAAACTGAATAATTCTACACTTCATAAAATTACCCTCGGTTTCTCAAGTAGCAAGAAATATTTCCTAATTTAACAGCGGAAAGAATGAAGAATACTAAAGCAATAATTCGTTTAAAATGCATTAAAGTCATAGCCAAATATGAATTTTAAGCTCAAATATTTCCATAACGATACGTGAATGGGAAGTTGCAAGAAAGAGGACTACAACATCGAACGATTCTTGTGTGAGTTAGAATCGGTTCATCTGTTCGTTTGCACTGGCACGATTGAACACGAAAGTGACTCTTAATCTCGATTGAAATCATACGTGGAAGGTAGTATCAGCAAGAAGAATAGTTGTCCTCCGTAGGCACTCCATGGTTAACAAGCAAATCGATTTAACTTCAAACATATAAGAACTTATGAAACTGCCTTACCAACATGACTTGAAAAATCTTCAATTCGAGTTCGACTAATGCAATTTAACTCTTCTCCGTTCTCTCTCTCTCTCTTTTCTTAATTGCAATCAAAAATATTCCCTCTCTGAACACTGCCAACTCATATTTGTCGATAACCTTTGTTAAAAGGATGTGTAAAAAAGGTAAAAACAGCGTAAGGAAATCAAAAGAAGAATAATCAACGATCGAATCCTATCTTCCCATCAAACTCTCACTGATGCAAACGACTCCAACGACGAGAGTCACGATAAATTCCATCACGAATCTTATTCCCACCACTCAGTGTCTGGACTGTGTACAATAGACAGCGGCAGTAGTAGCAACCTCGAAAGGACGTTCGACATCTCGCCGTAGTATATACTCGGGATGTATGACAATCACGTAACTCATTTCCTACACGATAACGTCACCGTGGAATTTCATTATTGAAGAATCGATTGAGGGAAGGCAAAGCCGCGAATCGGATACTTGAACGGCGGGAATCAAAGAATCGATGATTCATGACGTCTTTCTGATGAGGAGATACGTTCGATTCGTCCTTGAAAATGGAGGCTCGTGTTTCTTCCTTTTTTTCTTATATGAAATCGTGAATGTTTTCCTTGGGATTCTTATTCTATGGGACTTACAAGGTTTGGGTATATAAAGCTGTAGAAATTTTGAAAAGTGTCTGACCGTTGGATATTTTAGAAATGGTAACACGTGCGTGGATGTGAATGACACACCTTTCAGTTTCAGTTTTGTGAAATAAAATGAATGCTGTAGCAGTTATGACAAATTATAAAGCAAATTATAATTCGCATGTAATTTTTGTAATTATTATGCATTTTAACCCCTTGCCTTACGATTTTTTTGTAACTGAACGTATAACAATTGAGGATTAATTGTTGGAATAATAGTCTATCACCGATTTCCGATATACCGGTATAAGTTCACGCAATATTAACAGCATAGAACTAATTCCAACATCTCTTGACCTACTGATATTTTCAATTTAATACTTTTTGGAAAATTTCAAAATTCTCTGTTCCATTTACCGCATCACGTGTGCCAACCCATCATTGTAAGGCAGGGGTTAAAGTAATGGCTAACTGATTCATTGATTATTTTCACATTATTTTATTTTTTCTCTGTGTAGTCAAAAGTGTGACTTGACTATCTATTTTTGCAGATTACTGATATTTTTACTGTCATATATGAATATCCCTATTACAAATTAGCGTTTTCCAAGCTTTTGCTGAGACACCATTATTGTCGGCAATTCTTCGTGATGTTCAATACAAAAGCAACTCATGAAATTATTATTTGTGTTATTGGAAAAATGAAGAGATCTTTTCAACATGTAAAATTGTATCGTCTTGTTAAATGAACTAACAGGAGCAAAATGAGAGCTTCATTTTGAAAAACGGTAAATATGTATTTAAGGCAAAAAAGACTATTTTAATTGCATTTATCATTGAATATATTCATTAAATATAATCAATTCCCCCGACATTCCATCTCGATCTCCAAGATCCTATATTTCAGGTACGTTTTCAAAATATCCGGAACAAGTCACTTTAATCACCTCGGTGCATTTAAGGATATTCGCCCTTTAGAGCAATGTATAGATAAAATTCTAGAATTTTGATATGTCATTTATACACAGTTCATACGTCTTACTGATTTTTTTTTTAAATATTGGTCGTATAGTTTTTGAATAATTAAATATTAAAAATGCGAGTTTTAACACATGGTAAATGGGAGAACTTGCCGGAAATGTCCTATTTATTGAAATTTCACGTAATTGGCTATTCAAAAATGTTCAAAAAACTTATCATTCAAAAGTTTAACCGTTTTAATTACTTTAAAAATTATAAAACATATACATTCACGTGTAATTTTAGACCAATATTTATTCAAAATAATGAAAAACTAGTGAGACAACCATCAGCCATGACAGAGACTTGGTTCATGTTTGACTGCAAAGAAATTTGGCAACGCTGCATAAAAAGCGCGAAATTCAAAAATTAACTACATATAATTTATCTACTACTGAGCGTGACAATATATAATTGCGTTTATAATAATATTTATTTTTCATTCTATGGTTATAAAAAAATTTGGCAAGGAAATAAAAATAAAACTATTTGTTTACAATACACTAATTATGGATTAACATAATATATATGCATAAACATTTCCATGCGTTGTTGCCAAATTTATTATATGACACATAATACGATCATCGAGTAGCATTTAATTTTTAATTTTTAATTATTAATAGTGTGAAAAATTTAATGAAATATTATTCAGTTTTGTGTAAAAATTTAAAAAAAATAATTTTCAAACTCGAAATCTTTTTTTTCCATTAAAAAAAATACAAACCGTTAACGACTAATACAGTTCTAGACCAATAACCTTAATGTAAAAAAGGAGAATCAATTTCTAAAACTGCCAGCTCTAAATCGATAATTATCAGCGCATATGTCTTAAGTTCTCTATTCGAACTGCAATCATGGGGGTGTCAATGAATCCACAAAACTATCGGTGGCCAACGTCGTTACATCACCGATTCTTGCTCGAACCATAACAAACATTTTCGATGGGGTGAAGTAGCATCCACTTGAAAGGATCCATTTAACGAACGATCGAGACTACGCTTCTTCTACGAGTGCAGCAAAAGAGAGTGCTCTCGAAGGTCTAACAACAATGGCCCTCATCGTTCTCTCTTATGACTCGATATATGCTTGATGGACGTGAAGATGGCCAGCCTTTCTTTAACTTTGGCACTGGTGGATCGAGGGTCCCTTTTTACGAACTATCAATAAGATATCACCTGCTGTTTGGAAAGCCAACCGTGAAATATTGAAGCACTCCGCCTAATACGACGTTACATGTATCGTGCGTGCGTTCTATATGACTGGTATAAGTGTCAAAAAAGAATGATTTCACTTTTAGACAGCATGGTGTCGGTGTTGAACTTTTCGATGTGTCTGACAAGTATAGTCATTGAGACTTGGCAACAAAAATGTGGATTTATTCTCGTTTTGTTAAATATACTCGTCTTGCAACTTTGATTTAAATTGAAGTGTGCGATTATCTCCTTACTATTTGTGTAATCACATTCCAACGACTGTATTCCATTATTAACACGTTAAACGCCGTCGGTATTTCGCTAATTACATCATTTCTACTGCAGTGAAAGTTTTTCTATTGAAGTCATATCTTTATAAAGTAGAAATTTTAAAAATACTGATATATATTCAACAGACCTTTATTTTGTTAACAGAAATATTTAAATGTTCAGAATGTTTGAAAATTTATAAATATTGTAATTTAAAAGTTACATGAAATTTTATTGAATTCAATAGCGCCGGTCACCAGTGACCCCCACGGCGATCAACGTGTTAAACTGCAACCGTGCATACATGCAACTATAGATTGTAGTTTAATTTTTTTCAGGCCACATATATGCATTACATACTAGTCCGAAAAGGGTTAAAAGATAATTCTTGTTCCAAATTCAGAGAATTATTTGGAATCACTGATAGTCCTCATCCCGCAACGACGTTACCTTAACTTTGTTAAAACTTCGAACCCAAAAGTATTATCATCAACATTAAAATGCTATAAACAACTCACAGAACACAACAGCATCATAAGTTTTTATCAGTATTATAGAAACACTCTACTGAGTAGTTTCAACGAATCAACCCACAATATTTAATCCTTCAACACATATTCCTAACCCCTCAGTCTACACCAGGGGTGTCCAACCCGCGGCCCGCCTTGAACATTTTTCCGTACCGCGAGATTATCATCAGTATCATTATTATTATATTACTTATGTTTACATGTAAGAGTAATAGTAAACACAATAATAATAACTCATTATATTTCAATTTTTCACTCTGAAAAAGTGCCTATAGTGAGTCTGAATCTAATTTATAGGGATATATAATTTTATATGCGGCCCGCGGAGTTATGATGCATTTCCAAAGTGGCCTGCAAGATGATTTGGATTGGCCACCCCTGGTCTACACCGTGTTACACTCGTAGCGTGGAAAATGAAAGTCGGAAATTTTGAAATCTTTCAAGAAATATTAAATTGAAAAAATCAGCCAGTCACGAAACGATCTCGTTACTTCTATACTATTAACATTACTTTCAGTTATACGAAATATCAGAAATCAGTGAGAACTTTTGATTTCAAGAATTAATTTTGAATCATTACGAGCCAAATCAGAAAAGAAATCATATGTCAAAGGGTTAAATTCAAATTCGATATTAAACTCCTCCAGAAATAACTCTTCGATTGAGCCATGCGCATTGCTCACACAGTCGGCTACCGATTAGAAAAATGCTTCAAAACACCCTCGTAACTCACTCCAAGCGTTCACCCTGTCTCACGTCGTCCTATGGTGAATTTATGAAACTACTCTTAATGCGGTGCGCCTAGTAACGTGGAATAAACGACCGTGACCAGCTACTCGATACTCGTTCGAACGCCCACGCGACTCGGACGTTGCTTACTCAACGAAACGACCTCTCTCTCTCAGTCGACTTCTCAGCCGACATCTCAGACGACTTCTCAGCCGCGTGACAAGGCACGCCGGAGTGAGATATCTAAGATAGCTCAAGAACAAGATCGGGACGATCGGTCAACACCATTATTCTTTATACCGTAAAAGGCACGATGCGACCGTGCCAGGAAATACAGAAGCTGTCGCCGCTAAGTAGTCCGCCCACGCGACCACAACTTTAATTCAAATCGTTCCTATCCCTTTTAACGATCTCACGAGCGGGTGATCGGTTTTCTCTCGGTTGCTGAGGGTGAAGATAACGATGAGACGCCTCGGATGTCGAAGGCGTGGGTTTATTTTCGATGGAAATTGCTGAAGTTTTTGCGGAGAAAACTATTTGTGATTGTAGAGAGTTCTGGCGTTAGAGAGGTGTAGAGAGAAATGGTAATGATTAGACTTCGGATTTTTATGCATTTATGACAAAATGAATACTGCTAAAATATACAAAAAGAACGTAATATAAAAGTATATCCAAAATATCCGAAGTATGGTATTCTTTGTAATATTTATCGAGTGCAACAAATTCCTAGATAGATTCTTCTGCCTTAGTTGCATTTGTTAAACTTGAAATTTACATAAAGATCCGGAGTCTAGTAATGATATTTGACAGGACGGTGACTATTAAGTCTTTGCGATTCGAATTATTTTGTCAATTTTCTAGTGAGCTAAATAAAATTAATTTCCCAATATTTTCTATCTTTGGCTATGCATTTTTTTTAATGATAGCAATAACTGTGGATATTAACGGATATTTATGTGATATTACAAAATCATTATGATAATGGAAAGTCGATATTAAACCGTTAGAAAATAAAATGTAAAAATCTATGTCGAGTGTAGCTCGTAATGGGACTGCAAAGTGTTAAGAATTTTGGAGTTTATGGTGAATATTGTGAAATAGATAGGGAATATTGGAGATTCGTAGGTGAGTGGTATTTCTAATATTAGATTTACGGAAGCTGGCTATTTGGCGAGTTCCTACATTTGTTTATAAAGATTTCTCTTTACAGACGAACAGTACGATAAGTATTTTATTAATAATATTAATAATATAAAGGTTACTTAACCCCATCCGGTAAGATTTAATAATGAAAAATTATGCATGGAACAACCATTTAATTTTTATTTAAGAAAACCTGTTTCATTTTATAATTCTTACGTATGTTAATTAAAATTATATTATTGATATGGATCCAATTGTAATTCGTTATAGAATGTTAAAAATGGTAAAATTTTTAAAAAATCAAAGCAAAACATTAATAGTCTTCAAGCGTGTGGTACTTTTTAAAATATTCTGTTAAATGTAAAGGAATGCTAGATGGCTCACACTGGATTTTGTTAGGATTTGGAACATATATTTACCTAAATTTACCATATGTCGCATGTATTTTTTTACACAATTTTGTTTGCACGACTTTATAAAGACCGTATCTGCTGTGTAAAAAAAAGAGTAGGATCTATATTGGCGGATGTTCACACTAAATGTTTTTTTTATATTAAGAAATTCTAACGGGAACAACAAGTTCTACTGGTTTTTACTAGGTCTTTTAAACTAAATTAATTATTATCATATTCAACAGTAACTTTGGTATTGGCGGGTACTGTTCGTCATGGTGCTGCATGACACGAAAACTCAATGACGAGCTATACTCGTCATTTTACCGGAAGGAGTTAATAAATTATCATCTTTGTCGTTGATCCTCTTTTTTCAAAATACTTCTTTAATATGTTGCAGTGCAACAGATTTCGTGCTCATAAATCTAGTGTTAACACTAGAACTACCAAACTGGTACACAATTTTTTCCAAAAATTCTCCAAAATCATATAAGAGCCATAGAACAAGAATTCTGCGTCCATCGCAAAAGACGTCAATAACCGAATTGGTCATCCTTTCCGCCACTCGATCCCTCCTTTTCCAAAGTACTTATTTAATACATTGAAATATGATTTTAACTCCGGTAGTTTTAATTTTAAGGGAATTCAAAATTTGGTAAACTTTGTAAAATTGTGCAGTTGACAAAGAATGTTATGGAATAAACGGAAGTTACTGAATATTGAAGGTTTTACGGTAATTGTCATAATCTAATGGAGGATTATTAGAAACTTGTAAACTAAGTTGTGAATACAAAGAAATTAAAAAAGTGAGACGAAAAAATTTTACTCTCTACTTATAACAGTTCACCTAATTCCTACCTGCCTAATTACCCTAACAAAAACCTGATAAAATCATATACTTTGCAATGCAAGAGGACAAAAAACGAAAAGGGGAGACAGCAGCCGTCGCTCCTACACAAATCACAGCACACGACGTAATTAGAACATCGTAGCCGAAAGATACGATGACTAAGCGCGTCGAATTTCGGTTGCACATGTAGATGTTTAAGAAAAAACAAGTACTCGAGCTCCTTTTTCGACGGAAAATAATTATATGTAATTTCTTAAATGACACTCAAATAGCAGAACTCCTTTCCGAAGGAAGAAATAAGTTACAGACGCTTGTCCCCGCGATAGAAAGCACGATAACACCGAAGAGAATTCGAGTCCATTGTCGCTGGTTTCGATGGTCGACCGCAGTCGAGAACATCAGGACACGAGATACGTTCTGGAAAGCGAGAGAATCGAGAATCTGTGAGGAGCATCGATAAGAACACGTCAATATTCGGAACGGAGGTTTGAGGGTGTCCGTTTTGTCCCAGCTTCTGACCGGCTAAAAGGACTCTATTTTAAGATCGACTATCAAAAGCATCTGAATGTCAACGAGAACTCCTCGCCATTGTACTCGTATCCATTAAATGCAAAAGATATTATCATTCTGGCCTCCTCGATGCGACTACTCCGTCACTAATGATTTTGTTAATTCCATATTCGTCGTCGTTCCCGCATTGAAAGTTGAAATGGAAAGGAAATTGAAATTTGCTCTCTTTATGATAATCGAAAATAGAGAACCATTTCTGTCATTATTTCAAGCAATTCATCAATGCAAACTTATATCACCAACATTTCTCTATCTCTCTATTATATTTAACACTAGATTTACGGAGCCAATTTGGCTCATTTAAAATTTGATTACTATATGTATAATATATTGGTTGGTTAATTTTTTGATAATAAAACTTTCATTTCAATTGATTTGAAACTATTTTCTTTGCAAAAAATTTCAATTTTCTTGTATGATTCAAATTGGCTCACTTCAGAAAAATAGGTATATCACCATCCGTAAATCTAGTGTTAACCCCTTAGCCTATAACGACGTGTGACACTCCTAGCGCGGGAAATGAAGTGGTAAATTTTGAAATTCTCCAAAACCTATTAAATTGAAAATATTAATGAGACGCGACTCGATAATATTATTTCTATAACATCACGGATCAGTTTTTATTTTCGCAATGAAATTCTCAATTATGGCAGAGGCAGTCACGAGAAAAAACGTAGGGCAAGGGGTTAATTTATATTTATACCTTGCCCTGCAATACGTGTGGCACTAGTAAATAACATGGTAAATGAAGCAGCATATTTTCAAGGTTTGCAAAAAATATTAAAATGAAAATGTCAGTCGGTCGCGAAACGGTCTCATTATTGCTATACTGTTAACACGTAGAATACCACTGATATATCGCTCATGCTGTGGGGAACAGCAGCTAATAGCCATATTAAAAAAATGGAATCCCTGCAATCGATCATCCTCCGCACAATAGTAAACGCACCATGGTACATCAGAAATGAAGAACTCAGGAAAGACCTAAACATTGAGTCAGTAGAAGATACAATAACACGATTCGCAAGCAAATACAAGCAGAGACTAGAAATTCACCCAAACAACCTGGCACACGGCTTATTCAACACACCGATTTTAAGAAGACTGCATAAAAAACATCCAAAAGATCTAATAAACAATAAATCTATTAAATAGTAAACAAAACACTTGAAGGTATGGACCATTGGGAAAATACCTACACGCTATTATGACTAAACATGCTAAATCAATTTACCAAATGTTTTATGTAAACAAATTGTAAATTAAAACTAGGCAAATAAAAGAAGAAGAAAAAGAAATGTCGCTCATTTTATCATTTCCGCCAAAGTAATACCCTTTCTATTAAAACCCTATCCTTGTAAAGCAGAAACTCTAAAGACACAAATAGATATATGTTTTGCAGGATTTTATCTTTTGAACATTCAGGAATTAATTTTGAATCATTACATACCAGGTAAGAAAAGAAACCGTAGACCAAAGGGTGAACTCCCCTATTCAAACTTACACTGCAACCTACTCCTATCTCATCTAACTCTTCAACTCAAATAATTCTCTCTAATGGTTAGATGAAGATTTAGAGCAGATTCTAACCAAACTCATCAATTCACCCTTCCATCTTAACACTTAGCTGACCACCAAGAAAAAAGCAATTTGACTGATTGCACCAGATTGAGCCTTGAAATTGTTAGGGGTGGTTTTCCAAGACTTTGTTCTTCTTCCCTATCTCTTGTTGGGTTAAAATATTTTGAAATTTAGTTATTTCATTTAACATTTAGCCGACCAAATAGGGAGATCTCCTCGTTTGATTATCCACTATCTTTTTATTTGAAACGGGGAGATCTCCCTGTTTGGTCGGCTAAGTGTTAAACAGCTCACTCTATCTCCTCCAACTCCTATAGCAAATTCCTCTCAAACTCGTAATGCAACCCTCACAACGAGATATCTTACAGTCAGAAGCAAATGAGGTAACCAACCAAACTAAAAATGAACGTTCACGCCATCGAACAAATCCATCTTAGCAGTCACAGACGGCAGTCGTTCGAAGAGACTGGTGCGATAGAAAAATGAGAAAAACAGAGGAGGCGAAGAAGGCGCGTAAAAGGAAGCCTTGAGTGTCGCCGAAAGCGCATAAATCCCCGTTTACAATGCCGGCCTGCGGGGCACACGTGTCCACGCCAGTGAAGTTTGCCGCACAGATGAATGAAACTCTTTGACGAGCACATTCTACCCGCTTGGGAAGCCGAGGTTCAGCTTTCCGTTCTGGGTTATCGAGCCTTTGCTGCCAGTTGTCGTCGTTGGTGTTCCAGTAATGTCAGAAACAGGGCTACCATCATCGGACTTGGGTCGCTATGGGTACAGTGGGCCCGATTATTAAGGCAGTTTAACGCGGAGGAACACAAGTAGCGACTCCGTTTCCTTCCTTATGCCCTACCCTTTTTTCCCTCTTCTTTGAAGTTCTAAGAGAGACTTTTGAACTTTTTGCTGGGTTGTATGACAGAAATAAATTACGGAGTCGAAATGAATCATTGGCTTTGTTCTCAAAGCTGGTGGGTTTTAAGTGGATGCGTAATTGTCTATGATTATTGCGGGGTATGTTGAGTATTTAACCCTTTTAGTGCCGATGAGAAAAATTACCAATATTGTAGCAGGAAAATAAATAACAATCTCATGATGATCGATGGCAGGGCTATTACTAACGATAATAGATTGTCGTTCGAGTTAAATCGAGTAGACTTCAATTTATATTATATTCCAATATATTAAATAAGTATTTTGGAACGATAGCAATCAAGGGGTGAAAAACCATCGATTTGATAATCTGTGTTTTCTAAAGTCAACGTAAAACATTTGCTCTATTACTCAACTATAAACTTTGAGAATTTTTCGAAAAAATTAGAAACAAGTCATTTTGACTTGCTTGGTAGTTCTAGTGTTAAGCCCTTGTCTTACAATTTTTATTTTGATAGCATACGAAATAAGTCCAAATTAATTACTGGAATAATAACTCCTCTCGGATTTTACAGAAATAATTTGATCATCATCTTGTGACCAACTGATATTTTCAATTTAATAGTTACTGGAAAACTTCAATATATCGTGTTTCATTTATCGCGTCACGTGTGTCGCACGTTATTGTAAGCTAAAGCTAAAGGGTTAGTCAGTCCTTGCTGCAAGTACAGTTTCAATTACATTTCGAAACACCTCTAACAAAATACATTGCAATCAACACTAGATCTACCAAGGTGATCAAAATGACCTGTTCCCAATTTTTTATAAAGACTCCTGAAATTTTCAACGCTACTTCCTTTTTGATTTCATACATACATCTATCCGGTATACTTCAAGGAATTACAACGATTAGATTCTCCGCGCCCTTCATTTCTTTTTTCTGCCGTATTTGTTGCACATTTTGGAATATATTGGATTAACACATTGAACATCATGGGGGTCATCAGTGACCGGTGTTATTCAATTCAATGGAATTTCATATAACTTTTAAATTGCAATATTTACAAATTTTGTAATACATTCGATATTTCAATATTGGCATTAAAAAACAAAGTCCTGCTTTTTACTATAAAACCGAAAACCTACCTCCTCCTCACAGACCGATTGAAGAAGAGTCAGTTTGCACTTTGTGTCCTGAATCTCATGAAAAAGATTGAATACAATGTGGAAACTGGAAGGTTTGGGTCCATGAGGCTTGTGCAAACATATCGGAGCTATCCGATCAGTGCATTTGCGATTATTGTATTGTATAAATGGTTACATATTTACTGGCCGGTACTGGAGGCCATTTTTTTATAGTCTGATTTTTCCTAGTCTTAGAATTCTTGTAATAAAGCTGATTATTTCTAAACGTATTAGTTGTTTGTTATTTTTTTTAATAGCAAAATAGTTCTTTTATATATATCAGGAGGTATTGAACATGTAACCTTAGGTATTTTGATTTTTTTGTCGATAAACCTTAAGGTGACGGTACTGGAGGACCCTCCCCTACATATTTACTAGTTCTTCCTTTGTAAAGATGTAATTTTAATAGAAAAGTTTTTCTTCAGGAAGAGTGATGAAACTATGGTGTTAATCTTCGGTGGATCCAGTGTTAAGTATCATCCACTCCCACAACAATATCCCAATAAATTCTATATGAAATTGGCGAAAAAATTCCCACCTTTTCGCTTATATAATAAACGAAATTTCACCAGCAAAGTGTTAAACCCCGTTACCATTAACTGTCCATTTTATAGGATTCCCATTGGCAGAAGGGGACACCTTCGAGATAATACATTGGTATTATGTGCCGAAGCATCTAATCGCCCACGCGTCTCTCCCTTTCCCGTAGCCTCTCACGTTACCGCTTAAATTCCAGCCCCTGAGAGCGCATCGCGCACCACGAACGTTAATGAGTAAGCGATGCTGCCGGCTCCACAGCATCTTTTATTCATTTCACGAGGAGAAGCGAAACATCGGCCGCCGCTTTTACGCTATGGCTGTTCGTATCGGCGTACGTAAGTACGTACGATACGATACGTATATACCACGACTACCCACGTGCGCCAGCCATATTGCATTTCCGGTTCGTGAAATGTTATAAAGCTGGCTGCTCACAGTGGAATCCCTGGACTCTGCTATCGCGATTTCCTGTCTGTGATCTGTTGCTCATACCCGCTGTAGTCTCTTCCGTGGCAAAGTGTGCCGCTACTTGTATCGCTTCCTAGTATCGTAAGAGGTTTTGCAAATCTGGACGAGTTGCGATTTTCAATGGGATGGCGAACGTTTTGTCGCTCGTTTGTTGAGAGAAATTCTAAATACGTGAGATGGTTGGGCAATTGCGGAGTGAGTTGAAGGAGAGAGGGATTTTATTGATCATAATGCAGGAGGTGGAAATATTTTTTTTTCCTAATTTTGGAGAATTAATTTTTATGGTTATTTTAGAAGATTAGTTTTTGGCGGGTTGCGGAGTAGAAGAGTTGTGATACTTGAATGAGGTGGAGGAAATTTTCTATGTATCGTGAAGAGTTGAAATCTAGCAATTTAGAAATAATAGAAGTTTTAATTATATATCCTTTGTAACCCTTTCAAATAATTGAATTTAACAGCAGATTGTTCTAATAGGAGGTGCGACAATGAAGTTTAAGATTTAAAATGATGGCGAAATTTAATTATTGATAGTTTTAGGAAATTTTAATTTATGGTTTATATATTATAGGTAGGGGAACAAAGAAAGAATTTGTGGTTCAGAGGAAAATATTCCTTAAATTCTATACAATGAGAGATTTGAATATAGAACAAAGTAATTATCCTATAGAAGAGAAATCAAAACTGAATACCTATGCTGAACTAATTTGATTATCTAAAGAGCAAGATACATCTGCTAGTTCTTAATATTGTGCGTGTATTTCAATGCACTTAATTGCTAGCTTGAAACAAAGTGAAAAGGACTTTGAGAATTCCGAGTGATATGATCAAGAAAGCATTTTTTGTCCGATATTCTTTTCCACGTCGAAATTAAATGTCCAGATAGATTCGATTACTCGAATTATGCACGCATGTTTCGAATGGACAGACAGAATCCATTAGCCGATTTCTACCTTCAACATTTATTTCTTCATCCGCCTATGCTCTCCGTCGAGATAATCGCTCGACGAATCGACATACGCTCTATCTTCCACGTTGTTTTCTATTTGTATCATAATTTAGTTAATTATATATTCGCTTAACGACAAATTCATAAATGAACTTCATCCTTTCACTTATACCATATGTTTCGTTAAATTCGGAAAAGGTTGAAAATCTCAAAAAAGATTAATACTATCAAAAAGATGTCTTAACTTTAATTTAAATTGTGAATATTAATAACCCCTTAGCCTATAACAACGTATGACACTCGTGGCGCGGAAAATGCAGTAAGAAATTTTGAAGTCTTTCAAAAATTATTAAATTGAAAATATCAGTTGGTCGCGTAATAGTCAAATTATTTCTATACTATTAATCCTGCACTCAATTAGACGAAGTATTAGAAATCAGTGAGAACTTTTTATTTCACGAATTGACATTTTACTGACCGCTATTTTTTTAACGTCCTACCCACTTCTGACCGATCAGTCGGACGTAAATACTTCTCTAGTATCGATATCTCATCGAAAATGGCAACTTCTCGTCACTGACTCTTTAGCACAGTAAACCACAATAATAAATACCAATTTATCAATTACCGTGGCAGCCGGTTAATAAGTTAAAAGCCCAAAAACCTTGGGCCCTAAAAGCCTACTAATAAGGAACCGGTCGGTAAAGTGTTAATTTTGAATCGTTACACGTTGAGTCAGAAAAGAAATCATAGGCCAAAGGGTTAATTTTGTATCATTCACTTTACCTAGAAAACTTCTATAAAAAAACTTCCTTGAAACTTCGAAAAATTATTAGTTTAGGAAATTACTTTCCACGCATTAGATTCTCGACCTTTTTTATATAAAGGAAACATTTTGTATAATTTGGTAAAAATCCTAAAAGAAACCGTAATGCTTATAAATACTTCAACCATATTTATTTCAGGGTAGCAGTTTTTACAACGCCAGTATCGTAAATGAAAAACGAAGAAAACGTTGTCGAAGAACGGCTGCACAATAATTTCGAATAAAAGGTTTAACCTCTTCACCGGTGAGTCCGATTTTTGGACGTTTTACGAGAAATCGGTGCGGCGTATAGGGTCGAGGAGAAAAAAATGTCCGGTTCAATCGGACGGATGGGATAAGTCTATACACAAAAGGCTCATTGTATCTCGATTTTTTATAAGAATTCTTGAGACTCGCTATTGTGCGAAAATTGGGGGTTCACGTTAGATTGGAACTGCAGAAGCGAAAAGGGATAACGGAGTAAGTTTCTCAACCGTGAAAGTTTAAAAAAAAACTGATCCATGCTCTAGTTTTGGCACTGTTGACTTAACAATAACCTATAACATAAATTATTCTTACAAATTGATTAAGAAAAGCGCCAATATTAAAATCTATAGAAATATATTGGACAGATAAGAATACTTAATAAGATCATGTTTGTGAATTCTTCCGAGTGCCAATATTGTTATTATTTTTTGTTTAACTTTACGTCACAAGTTGTTATTATTTATAGATAAAATATATTTCTTTAATACATTTTTTGTTATTTCACCCAAGCTTTACAGTTATCCCTATCTTCTTAAATAACAAAGTACAGAAATATATTGGAAAATGAAAATTCTGCGATACTTTTAAATATCATGATTATTTTCGAAAATACATGAAACATTTAAAGTATAAACGGAAGATTTATTAACGAAGCTAATCAAAGAACCGCCCAAAACTTCGATCACAAACGATCAATATTTGGATCGATCGAGGTCAATATTTTCAAATATCTATGTAACCGGGAAGCTCAACTTTCAGCCCGATTTTCCGGCGAACCCGATCGACGAAGGAAAAATCCTTTCCAGCTACGACAAAAGACACCCCCGCAACCCCTACGTGTCACTCTACATCTGACAAAGCGCCATTGACGACCGGAATAATATAGAATTTCCAGAAATCTGGACTTACCACGAGAAAAGGGGGAAGATCGAGATCGAGGTACCGCAAGGGTTCTTTTCTGTATTAAATAAAAGACCGGTTGCCGAGAAACTACCTGGAAAAATCAGGGATCTTCGTAGACTTACGTGAATTTTCTCACGATCTTCCCAAAAAATGTAAACGTCAATTCCTTTAGAAATCTGCTTCGTAAAATAACTCGATTGGAAACACTAGATTTTTTTAATATCATAAAAAGAAAAATAAAGTTAAAAAAACTCGATTAATTTAAACGCTTGAAGCCCGCAAAATGAACTAAGAAAATTGGAAAAGAAACAGAGATAGAAATTTCCTGAACACTCACAAATAATTCTAAAATCATTTAGATAGCGTTGAGAATCCTCTTTTTAAATATGTGTTGTAACGATCTTCCTAAAAAATGTAAACGCCAATTCCTTTTGAAATCTTCAATCGTAAACGCTAGACTTTTTAATATTAGAAAATGAAAAGTAAAGTTAAAAAACTTGAGCAGTGCAAAACAAAATAAGAAAATTGTAAAAGAGACCGAGATAGAAATTTCCAGAATACTCATAAATAATTCTAAAATCATTTAGATCATTTAAATAGCGTTGAGAATCCTCTTTTTAAATATGTGTTGTAACGATCATCCTAAAAAATGTAAATGTCAATCCCTTTTGAAATCTTCGATCGTAAACTCTAGACTTTTTAATATTAGAAAATGAAAAATAAAGTTAAAAAACTTGAGCAGTGCAAAACGAAATAAGAAAATTGGAAAAGAAACAGAGATAGAAATTTCCTGAACACTCACAAATAATTCTAAAATCATTTAGATCATTTAGATAGCGTTGAGAATCCTCTTTTTAAATATGTGTTCTAACGATCTTCCTAAAAAATGTAAACGCTAATTCCTTTTGAAATCTTCGATCGTAAAATCTAGACTTTTTAATATTAGAAAATAAAAATAAAGTTAAAAAACTTGAGCGGTGCAAAACGAAATAAGAAAATTGGAAAAGAAACAGAGATAGAAATTTCCTGAACACTCACAAATAATTCAGAAATCATTTAGACCACCTAGATAGCTTTGAGAATCCTCTTTCTAAATTCACGTTGTAACGATCTCTGTAAAATAATTATTCCCAGAAATATACCTTGAACAGTGCAAGATAAAATATCTCACAGCAATGTTTCCTTCTATCCACTAACGAATAACACAAACATAAATGTCTACGAGGTAATAATACTTCCACTGGCCACAAAGTGGAGAGTAGAATCCGCCAAATAATTGGCCAGTTATATCCTTTGTTTAATAACCCTGCCACGTTGATCGAGAATGCCTTTCGGAAGCCTCATCGACGATAAAATTTATATCTACACTCGCCAACGCTAACCATCTCGCCCATGCTGTTCCGAAAGACTATAAACTACAATTTGCAACTTCCTCTTCCGTTTCATTATTCTCTTCGACGCAGTACGACAGTCTCAAACACAAAGGTATTCAAACTTGTCACTGTGACAACCAGAAGCATAAATACAAACTTGCCTCGTTACATTACTCTGAGAAATATTCACTCTCTATAGAAAGTTACATCAAGTGCAACATTCCCATACCCCATACACCTCACAAAATTCCTCAAACCCTTTCAGAAGTCATTCAAGAAGATCCACCAGGCAGAATTATTACAGTTGGAAATGAGAGCAGTTTGATTTATCGCAACCTAAAAGCATCGTTAAAAGGTTCGAAAGAGAACGAAAGATTGTTGTCCGTCCACGAATTTTAACCGTCAGTATTTCGTTCCCATAAAGCGGGCCATCCGATACCGTAACCCATCATGAATTTCAATTCAACTCTCTACCTGGTACGAATTAAATCGATTTAACCCACGTTCTGTCAGTACAGTATCACGAAGCTCAAGGACAGGGCAATAACAGCAGAGGAAGACACAAAAGCAAGGAACAATAACCTCAAGGGATATAAAAGCCCACGAAAGATGTCCGACTCGATGAAGGCTTCACACGCGCCATAAACTACCCTCTGTGCAACGAATTTGTAACATTTTATTAGCAGAGCACGCATCAATGTCCGCGAGGACGTTCTGGAGGACTGAGCCACAAAGATACTTTGCACGCTGGAGAACACTTTTTAATGGCCGGACTTTGTTCTCATGGGGGCCCTGTTAGGCGGTTATGCCCTACCGGTTGCATTCATCCGTCGGAGATTTATGTACGATGCCCGTATGAGAGGAAGGATACGGGGACGGAACTTTTATGATCGGTTCTGTTACAAAGTTGACTCTTTATGCCGCCTTGAGAGCCGCGAGTCACGAAGACCAGGAGGAACAAGAGGATACCTTTAAAGGAGCGACTCCGAGCGTTCTTGCGATGCTTCGGTCGCCTTGTGTTGCTAAAGTCACCGATGGTTCTTTTGAGTCGTCTAGAAATTGAGATTGAGAGTTTACGGGGATTTTGATCGTAGGGTAGGGAGGAAATGTGTATGGTTTTATGAGTTGTGAGATATTGTTACATAAAGGTAATAGATTTTTTGTGTTAAACATTCTTCGTTGGGTACTTAAAGTATTAAGAGTTTAACCCCTTGCACTATCGGTAAACTCATAAGAATCCATGCCCAAACCGAACGCCCGATATACGATATCTTGCGACTGACAAAGATTACCGCGCTAATATTTACTTCACGCAATGGAACTTCTGTGAAACTCAAATGAATTTGAATCAAAGTCTAAATTTAATAATCCTGCACGTGAACATACGTAAAAATAGCTAAAAAAGGCCTAAAATTTTCATCACGAGTCAGACTCGTGAAAATAGTGCAAGGGGATAAGGGAGGTATTTGAATCCTTTCGGGATTCTTCGTACTGAATTTTTCAGAGTACCTAGAATATTAATCTGAATTGGTATTTCCGATTTTTACGTACATACTTGAATAATTTCTATGTAAAGAATTCACAGATAAATCTCTTGAGATATTCGAAATAGTTTGGTTTCATTCTACAAAGAAGTGATCTTGAAAATCTTCATGATTGCTGAAGTAACGAAAAATGAATTTGGGAAATATGATGTCACCTTTAAACCTTTGCAGTTCTATGTCGAGCTAGACTCGATTTAATATTAACTTTCCAGTTTCATAATGATTCTGTACTATCACATAAATATCCGTCAGAACCTATAGTTGTTACTAGACTGCTGATTTTTATGCATTTATGACAAATTTAATACGGCTAAAATATACAAAAAGAACATAACATAAAAATATATCTAAAATATCCAAAGTATGGTATTTGTTGTAATATTTATTAAGTGCAATAAATCCCTAGATAGGTTTTCCTGTCTCACATGCATTTGTGAAACTCGAAACATCCGCAGTCTCGTTATTACTATCATTAAAACAAAATAGTAGCCAACGATAGAAAATAATGAGAAATTAATTTTATTTAGCTCACAATGAAAGTGACAAAATAATTCGGACCGCAAAGAGTTAAACTAAATGACTTTCATTCGAATATTATGGAATAAAATAAACCCTTTGTAAGATATTCTAGTTTTTAATCAAACAAAACACCCTGGATATTCACTCAAAAACCTACACCTTAGAATATATAAGAAAAAATAAAAATTCCTTTGCAAAATATCCGCAGCAACATCAATTGCACTGGTAAAAATAACCGTGTAGAACAAGCTAATCAAATTGTGAGAGAAAATACGCTCAGTTGCGCATCATCGGCAACAGCTCCCTCGATATCGGTGCAACGTGCAGCCATCGTTGAAAGTTGCAGCAAGGCGTGGAGAAGTTGTAACTTACCAGTCGATTTACGTGCGATAAAGTCTTACTCGCGAGGGCAACTCAATATATATTAATGCGCGATCCGTTTAAAGGCAATTACCGGCTAATTCGTGCCTTCGTAAATCAACCTCGCAGCGATTCCGCGGCAGCGAGGTTGCTCGGTTGAACGTCGAATGACTTCGATGAGATTCATATTATTTAGATACGTCCTTACTGTTTTCAGTCTCTTATCTGATTGACGACGAGGTTTCATCTATGAGGATGATACGTTAATGAGTACAGACTGGTTTAACAGCTCTCAACGTAGCTTAGAATTTTGACTCGAACTGATAATCGTCGGTGCACTTAATTGCCTCTAATTTGTATTAAATGATGATAGATTTAAATATTAGACTTCTTGACCTATCATAATTAAAATTTTTTCTCAACATTAACATCAATTGTAATTTATAATATCATCATTTACTAGGGCTGCCGGAAAAGAATGTCGTTTTTTTAAATAAAAGATGTACATACTTATAACAATTTAATTTACAAATATTGATGTAAAATATAATTTTCACGGGTTCATATAATCTTACTACATCGATCTGACAGAGTTTTAATACCTTGCTCATAGAACTCACTGTGTTTTGAAATTTTTTTAAATAAAAGGTGTGAATATTTATAAGAATTTAATTTACAGATATTAATCTGAAATATTGTTACGAATTATTATGAGTAACAAAATTGTCTCACCTATATATGGTATCGATTGCTAGAGCGATAGCATCGAGTTGCAAATGTTGATATTAATATCAATATATCAAGAAGAGTTGCCTGCGAACTGTGAGACTAAATAGAATCGCTATTTTTATAATCTTTAAGTTATTTTATTATGAAACTCCGCGACAATATAATTTCCTCGGTTTCATACAGTTTTTCTCCACCAATTTGGCAAGCTTTAAACGTCTAGCTCATAAAATTCACTGGGTTTTGATACAAAATATTCAATGAATTCTTTTTTAATGTCACCAAGTATTCGAGAAAAAAAAACATTCTTTTCTGACATCCCTAATATATGAAAGATGGAAAATTTTATTAAAAATACAAAGATAAATATTAGAACAATGAATGCAGATCAAATCAAATCAACTCGGACAAAAATTTCTTTTTCACCGTAAAATCATTGTTTTTCTCGCTCACTCTCATGCCCTTTTACAAAAATTATAATCGACTGTCATAAGCTAGTTCTAGCTGGATTCAGAACTAAAAGTTTCTTTATTCATTAGAAATGAAAAAATTGCGTAAGAATTAATGCAGGGGCTAACTTCACAGAGGTCATTTCATTCACTTTTTAGACATTAAAAAACATCTTTCTCTGTAAGTATGAAGTAAAAAATTATGAAAAAATTCAATAATATTCCAAAAGCATAAAATAATACATTGCTAATTTTTGATTAGAATCCATCGACTCGTTTTTCCATTAGAAAAATAAAAAAAGATTTTACGGACTCAGAAAGAATTTTTTTCCATAAGGTCCATGTTAAATATGTTATTTTTAAACACGATTTATTCATAAACCGTGTGGACGAACTCGTTGAGATTCCGGTTATAATTATAAAATATCATGAAGAATATAGTATCAAAATTTTAAGGTAATCTATCGAAAAATGATGAGTGCCTAGAACTACCTTAATAAATCGCTATCCAACGCAACGGCAGTGCCTGCTGCGAATTACTCGATCCTACATATATGAAATGACAGTGCATTAAAACGTTAACAAGCTAGATACAAAATCAGATCCCCACCCTTGGAACTAGGGATCGCAATACCGGTATACCGGGATACCGAATACCGGTATTTTGAGCCATTTGTACAATTTTTTAATACCGGTATTCACAAGTTTAAATACCGTTTTTCGGTATTTACTAGAAATTTTTTAAATTGTCAAATTTGATCAAGTTTATAGTAAATTTTCTTAACATTTTTTACCCACAAACCTATCCACATTCAGAAGAATTTGATACAGTTATTGAAAATGATGATGACACTAATGTCGATAGTGAAAAGAATTGTTTCTTGAACAAAAATTAGAATTTGCGATAACTAAAAAAATTTCAACAAACTAAAATATAATACAGAAATCAGTTATATCCAACACCATCCGACGAGAAATCGATTTATTTGAAGATGAAGGATATAGAGGTAAATACTTGGAAAAAGTATATCGCGCATTGCTAACAGTACCACCAACTAGCCCTAGATGCTGAAAGAGCGTTTTCGACAGCTGGTAATTTTTGCACAAAATTACGTTACAGGCTTAATGACAGTACAATTGATGCATTATGTTTTTTAATATCACATTTCAAAAATTTGTAATAGTACCACAGACTGAATAGTGATATTTACATTTTTTTGTAATTTAAATACATCAGATGTTCCTTTACTTTTCTTGTGATTCTTTATATACTGTTATAATTTATAAGTTTCAAATGATTTTTGTGATATTTACTCTCTCTAATAAAACTGGCAAATAAAACGAAGAAATACCTGTGTTTTCTTTCTATTTCTAAAATTCCTACTACCGGTATTAACCCTTTGCGGACGACGGGCGAATATATCCGCCCTGAGAAAAAATTGCCTATAGTTTGTCGGTGCATATATAAACGGTTAGAGTTGAAAAATTAAAATATACTTAATCGTTGAAATATTATTTTACAAAGAGTAAATTTCAACTTGTATACATTACAGACTGTCTTTCCGAAGAAAGAGTGTTTTTTCATCGCTAAATAATTGATTGTTTCTCGATATTCAAAAATCCCTCCGTCCGCAAAGGGTTAAAACCGGTATTCCGGTATTAAGATCTAAAAAATACCGGATACCGGTATTGAACTTTTGGTCCGATATTTCAATCCCTACTTGGAACTATTACAATAAAAAGCACATCTCAAATTCGATCCCATTTGACACAACAGCTTTAACAAAGCCTCCAACCAATCCCGCACGTTTTCGCGAACTCAGAAATCTACCCGAGACTTGCCTCTCCGCCTCAACCCGGCTACACGTTATCCTTGTTAAGGTTTGCAAAAGGCTCGTCTCAATGAGGGCTCCGCGATCGTAAAGTACGATTGCAAAGAGGAATTCTCTCGCGGGAGTAATAATTTATGATAACCCACGCGTTCAGCAATGAGCTCGTGTCAAGTCGTAACCAGATATCGGCTCGCCGTTGCGGTATAATTATTTTGCAACGCGAACGTTAAAAGAGAAGGAACGAAATAAAGAAAAAGAAACGTAGCAAAGTAACACAACGAAGGCATCGAGGCATGTGCCCGCGCGAGATTTCGCGCTTTAACCCATAATTACGCGATGGTGGGAATTCATTAGTGTGTTAACCAGGTGCAAGCATAAGGCGCCCGATAATCGACTGCCCTGGAGTGCTTGTTTCAAATCCGATCCGAGAAAAAAATTAATCCCATCAGATTCACTGGCCCATTATAATTACGAAGCGTTAACACGTGAGCTTCCACAGTACCGGCGGATTTGCAAGCGAATGGGGCGGCACTCGTGGACAAGAATTCGTGATACGATTATTCGCGATACCGTCGTCAGATTAATTAGGTTCCTCCTTTTATGATCGCAAACCTCAGAGGGCCAGGAGATTTTAAATATCGGCGTATATTTCAATCCTGCTCACATTAAAATAATCACGAGGCTTGTTTCTTGCGGCAAAATACAGTTTCACATTACGTAAAGGGATAAAACGTTAATTTATGACATTCGAAATCGTCGGTGTAATAAGGTCCCACCTTTATAACTCCGACCTTTCGCGGATTGTTATTAAGAGCGGAATTATACTCCAGGTGTATGAGGATAATAAACGTAATCCGGCGCATCCTCTCTCCTCGGTGCAATAACATAATTGCCATTCCGTTAATACGGACACTTTTTTCTCTCAATGTAGAGAATAAAGTAAATCAAACATTATGCGATGATTTTGATATTTTTAATCTCATGAAACTCTCTTTAACAGTAGAACTACCGGCGTTAAATCTATATTATTTAACACGTTGAACGCCACCGGTATTTCGTTAGTTTCATCATTTCTACTGGAGTGAAACTTTTTCTATCAAATTCACATCTTTATAAAGCAGTAACTTTAACACTAGATTGCCAGAGTGAGTCAATTTGACTCATTTACGATTCTATTGGTATATATATATATATATATATATATATGGAAAAACGTCATTTTGACTGTAATGATAGTTCTAATGATTACACGTTGAGCTCCATGAGAGTCATCATTGATTGGCGTTTTTGAATTTGATAAAATTTCATGTAACTTTAAAACTGTAATTCACGAATTTTTCTAATATATTCAATATTTAAATATTGACATAAAAAAGGTAAAGCCCAGACTATGTATCTATTTCTGTCTTTAACACTAGAACTACTAAGCAAATCAAAATGACTCGTTCCCAATTTTTTCCAAATGTTCTCCAAGTTCATAGGACAGGCGTAGAGTAGATATTCTACGTCGGTCTTATAAAATGCAGATTAGCAAATCAATAATCTTTTCCACCTCTTATTTTCTCTTTCTCCAAACCACGTATTTAATATATTGAAATATAATCGATTTAACGTCAATAATTCTAGTGTTTACCCTTTGCAGTCCTATGTCGAGCTGCACTCGACACAGATTTTCACTTCATTTTATATTATAACGATGAACTTTCTAATTTCATTATGATTTTGTAATATCAAATAAATATTCGTCAGCACCTATAATTATTGCTATCAATACATAAAAATTAATTACCAGCGATAGAAAATATTAGAAAATTAATTTCAATTAGCTCACTATCAAATTGACAAAATAATTGGGTCAAGGGTTTTACTTTTGTAAAGATGTGACTACATGCAGAAAACTTGACTTCAATAAATCGATGAAACTAGCGAAACATCGTTGGCATTCAACGTGTTAACCAATGCGGGGTAATTACAAGTATAAAAATGATTTTGATAAGATACAAATCCGAATAATAACAGCCCTTTAACTTCTCGCGACACACGTGGATTCGTGACGATCAAGAGTCCACCTTGGAGAATTCTCGATGCCGATCCCAATCTCAGCATTAATAGAATCGATATCAAGCGACATCGATCGAAACCAACCGGTCAGCGATGTCAGTAAGAAACTTTATATCGCAATATCTATCTCAACGACCTGCATCGACTCGTAAATCCGAATGTTCCACTGTCTCGATCCACCCTCTCCACATCTTCCTCCTCCTTCTCTCTCTCACACTCTCTCTCTGTTTCTATCTCCTAAGCTTTCAGCGGCGGAATAAAGAGTTTAGCGATCGATTGGCTTTTTATCGTGCGATTGGGACGCCGAGGAGCTCTCCTCGTGCGAGCGAGTCGCTCCGGGCCACGAGAAACGATTTATGCCCGGCGACTTATTTGGCAGCATTGTTTACGGGCCAGGAAGCAGTTTGTCCCGGACACTCGGCTCCCTTTTTGCGATATAATTGCAGATTCTGCGCGTCCATCCAGTCAGGGCGGTCCTTTTTTGCGGCGGGTCTTTCTGTCCCACCGGTCCATAAGAAACTCGCACCGCGGTCCTATACTCACCCTACCCTTAGCCTTCTCCGTCACTCCCTTCGCCCTCGTCCCTATCTTCTTGCCGCACTTTATCACAACGCTCTCCTTTTTCTACCATACGTAAGATCCTCTTTCCCTTCTTCCTGTATGCCCGCTTTTACGGTAGCCCGATTCGGCGTGTCCCGATTTTTTATGTCCTCCCTCCGTCCCTTCCTTCCTCCCTCGATACTCGTCGAGCCGTTGGAGGAAGAGCGGAGAAAGTATGCGGACAGAATCCCGGACGACATGATCTTTAATAGCTCTTTCTCAAGGACGGGGTAATAAAGAAGACGAGACGATTGCCAATGGCTACTTATTGACTTCTTAAAGACTTAAACTTCATGCTTTGCTATCAATAACGCTTGGGTATTGGAGTCCATACATTTACGTATACTTGATACGGATATATGGGAGTTGTGACTTATACAGTAGAATCCCTCTAATGTTGCTCCCTCTAAGGTTGCTCTCTCGCTAATGTTGACAGGATACTCCCGTTACTGTTACTTGTATTTTCCCCCACTTGGACTTCTTATTGCCCAATAGAATTTTAGTTTCGTGGCGCGTCATGTAGGTTATGTATGTTTACATCATCCTTCGCTCAAGTTTCAATTCTGCGCATGCTTATGCGCATAGGGGAAAATAAGTCATGAAAAGTGGGGATAGAAGGGAGTGTCAACATTAGCGAATGATCCTGGCCCGAGTTGTCAACATTAGAGGGATTCTACTGTAGTCTGTATCGCAAGAGCGTGGACGCGATATCTCTGTGGGAATAAAACTTTTTTATAAGAAATATCATATAAATCGAAAGTACATCTAAAAAATTGATATGCACTTCCTTAATAAAATGTCCAATCTCCGCCATTAGCGATTATCGTTTGACAACGTCTCGGCATGCTTTCAGCCAACTTTTCAGCGTAAGAGACAGGAAGAGACTTCCATATCTGTCGAATTCGACGAACTAGAGTTTTCAATTTGAAAATATGTTTTTCTCGGAGTTTGTACTTCATAACGGACCAAACCTTTTCGATTGGATTGGCATCGGGGGACTGAGATGGCCAATCCAACACATTAATACCGTTCTGTGTTTTCCATTCCGTACAAAGCCGGCTTCGATTCAAATATACCTACCTATATTAGTAATTTTATAATATACCTTTTTAATATATCTATATCTATGCCCTTTTTAGTTAAAATTGTTTGCACTTTACGTAAGGAAAGCGTCGAATTTTTCGAAAAAAGGTGTAAAATCGCTTTATCTTCCTGTATCGTCGTAACCCGTTTCGAACCTCGACCAGGGAGATCATCGACACAATTTGTGTCTTTATACCGTTGCACCCACTTATGTACGAATGCGCGAGATTTATGCAGATATTTCGCTGCATCTCTAACAGTCATTTTAGGACTTTTCGGGTGGTGGCACAAGAAGACCGCTTCGAATCGTTTAGCGTACACGGCCCTCATTTCGAAATGAACTGAATTTCTCAGAGATAGAAACGATACTAAAAGAATTGGGCCTATTGCGTATTAGAGGAAACTTTGTATGTTTAGACCAGCACAGTCTTTAACAAATTACGTATCAGATTTCACAAATATCGCGTCCACGCTCTTGTGGTACAGACTGTAATTGTAGTTTTATTTTGGGCGCTGATTAACCCCTTGGCATACAATAACTAGTGACACTCGTGATAACGATGTAATTGTCATCCAAGTAAAGGCTGATCGACGTTCTGGTAATTTATGGTGAAAGGTATTTCAACATGAGATATTCGACTGCTAAATGAAAACTTGTTTTTTAAACTTTATGCAACGTGAAGTCCCTTTTTCGTTATCGTGATAGCAGTGTATATTACAATTTTATATAAGTATTGTAAATTGTTGCAGTTTCCACAGTTACTGCGAAAGGGCTTTTGATTGTGAAAAAATATAGGGTCATACTATAAAGTTTCAGCTTTAACCGCTTGCCCTACAATAACGAGTGACACTTCGTGATGAGGTGAATGGTATAGGAAATTTTCAAGTTTTCCAAAATCTGTTAAATTGAAAATATTAATACGGCACGGTAATATTATTTCTATAACATTAATATCACGTTACATTATACGGCATGTCAAGAATCACTGATCAGTTTTTTTTTACTAATGAAATTCTGAATTATAGCTGACAATGAGGCAGTCACGAAACAAATCTTAGAACAAAGGATTAATTTATAATGATCCCCTTCTATTATTTAACACTTCACCGACCGGTAGCCGATCAATCGGTCTTTTCGGGACCAACACTTTTGGACTTTTAACTTATTAATTTGTTGCTACGGTAATCGATAAATTATTATTTTTCATTGCAGTTAACTGTGCCAAGGACTCAGTTAAGAAACTTTGCAATTTTCGAAGAGATAGCAGTATCAGGAATATATTTGCGTGGAAGTAACCGAACAAAAGTGGGTAGGATGTTAATAAATACCGGTCGGTAAAGTGTTAATTTATCACAGTCTCACTGATTCAGACCTTTGTAAAGCAGTGATTCCTACACAAAAAGAGCAGAAGGTACCATAGCAAAGAAACTAAGACTCTTAATTCTTCAAATACTCTTCTAATAATTTGTCTATCTTCCAAATTAAATATTTCTTGTATTTTTTCAATACATTTTATGGAATGTATCCCTATTTTAATAGTATATAGATATTTTTAATTTCCAAATGCGTTTCAAATCATAAAAATCATAATAATTAAAATAATAATTGAGAAAAAATTTCCCTACAATGCTGAGAATACAACTTGAGTTCTTTAAATTCTTCACTTCAACCACTCCATAATGACTTTTCATAGCCCGATAAATCATAATACGATAGCACGATACCTTCTCTTTACTCCATGAGATTAAAATACTTTTGAACGAGCAATTACCAATACCAACGATAATACAATACAAAACTGAATATAGATATATGAAGTATAAAAGAAAGTACGTAACAATAAACAGGTTTAAGGTAGGCACACGAACGACGACATCCTTTCGAGATCGGTGACAGTATCTTGATCAGTTGGGAATAAGAAAAAGGAAAGAAATTCGTTATCTGACCAACGCCAGCTGGTTTTGTATCACATGTAACTAGTATTACGCTAATTAGAGTCCGTTCCACTGCAAAGATGACATATCTCTCGAACGTAATGGGAGCACGATGTATTTACACGATGGAACCTATCATCTTCTCGCCGTTCGGGAGGCTTGATCGAGCCGTTGATAATTGATGCGTACTTAATAACGAACGATGCAGAAGGTAATTAAGTACAAGCTCGCGAATTTATCGAGGCCCTTTGAGACATGCTATTAATGCCAAAATGTCCAAAGTGAAGACAGACAAGGTCGCCGTTAATAGCGTCACTTACGACGATTATGGGAAAACAAGTTTCACCGCTCTCAGATTTAATTAAGTCACGCTTAATTGTATCCGATCCATGTTCAGCGACTGGTTAAAAAATTCGTGTAACTGTCGTCGACTTACACGGGGGATGATGTATTGATATTCCACTTTCACTGGTCAAATAGTAACGAAATTTTTTCCGAGAGGGTACTAGTTGTGATTTTAATACGTATAATATATTTATTGCTAATTTGAAGGCTTTCGTAGATCTAGTTTTAAGTAAAAAAATAAAAAAAAGCTATTCGATAATCGATTAGTTAATAAATGATATTTTTTGAAAAAGTAACTGCACTCCTATGAACTATTATTATATTTTCGTACAATAATCCAGCGTCCGAAACCATTGATCTAGCCATCGATCTAACAACCAGGTTTTGGAGTTCTACTCCATAAAAGTTAACTCAAAAGATAATGGGTGATTTGCACAATTAAGGAGAGATATTGTTTCGAGATTTGAGGAGACCAAAGATACACTTATCGTATTCCAGCAATATAATAAATTAATAGGAAGTATAAATGGAGTATGCAGCAACGTGATCGGTGAATTAGTAATTAATTATTTCATTAATAAAATAATCTACAAAACTAAAACATAATCTTTCCACTTAATGAAACTCTTTTCTTGCATTAACCCATATCCTACCAATTTTTTCTTAATTTGATTATTTCTGGGCGAAGTATTGTCCAGTGTCAAAATAAAAATAATTCATGAAAATTTCTACAAATCCTATGTTATGTTTATTTTACCAAATATTAGGTGTAAGGGGAAGTTCTGTCGTTTTTAATTCGTGTGCCATCCAAACAGAGAGTTTTGACAGAAAGCAAAGACTTTTAATGTGATCCAAAGCAGTAGTCTGATGAATTCCAAGCTTGAAGCCCATTCCTGTGGAAGTTAACGTGGGATTTGTCCTGATCATACTGCGATGGCGTTCTTGATCTGGGTTCATCTTTCAAAGAAAAATCACCCGAACGAAATTTCGCGTACCATCTTTGACATTTTCGAAGTATTACTGCATCCTCTCTAAACACGTCACACATGTTTTTTTTGCCTCCATCGCGTTATTCCCGTTTTGCAACTCATACAACATGCAATGTCTTAAGTGTACTTTTTCTTCACTTTTGTTAAGAGTTTTACAAGTTTAAAAAACTGACTAAAATACAAACAAATGTGTATAAATCAGCAATCATATACTAATCCAAGTGTTTAACACTAGATTTACCAAGCCAGTCAAAATGACTGGTACACAATTTTTTCCAAAAATTCTACGGGTTTATGAGAGAGCCGTAGAATAGATATTCTTTGTCCATCGTATAAAACATAAATTACCGAATCTATCATCTTTTCCACGTCTTAATTTTCCTTGCTTTAAGGTACATATTTAACATATTTAAATATAATAGATTTCACGCTGGTAAATCTAGTGTTAAACTGGTTTTAGTCGGATTAAAATTCTTGCTAAGGATTGATAACGCATAAAAGTGCACATGTTCAAAAACGACAGAACTTTCCCTTATACCTAATAAAACACCTATATGTTATGCTACAATTCATTAAATAAACTATGATGGGATTTTAAACGAAATTGGAAGATGAAACACTACCATTGCGCAGGAACTTTAACGTTTCAAAAACCAGATGCAATATGTGTCACTTGGCGATTATATTATGAGATGTAAAAAAGTCAAAAGAAGCCTGACTGACAAGATAAAAGATTCCCTAACGTTTCTTCCGCGCGAACGGGTTTAGTGGCCTCAGAAGAGTTCTGGTTGCATGGGTACCTCGAGGGAGGACAGATAATCGATGAGAGGAACGAAGTGTCTCGACCATAGCGAGAAATTGACAGACAAGGCGCTATCCTAAAGGGAATTCTTCAAGAGATCGTTCTCTCCTGCCTCTGTGGAGAGAGCGAAGCAATAAATTCGCGAATACGTCGACGACAAAAAGATCTGATAGCGGCGAAACTTGCTCGCGCAAAACCCTGTTTTTCACACACCGCCATGTACGGAGACGCGGCTTTCGTTAAGACGGCAACTGTAATACGTACACCTACATTGCGAATTTCACGAAATGCAAAAAAATAATGTCTAACATATTTCGGAGAGTGCAAAATCAACTTGGATTTCTAAGACGAATTGAAACTTAACTGTCTCTTACATTTTTGTATATTGTACAGAAGTGAATCTTAGTCACTTGTAAAGCCCTATGATATTAAAATTCAAATGTGAAGTAGAGTTCACTGTGCCATTTTAATTCTAGTTGATTGAAAGTAGGACAATTATATTCTACTAACTTTTACAATAGAGAATTAATAAGATATCGATATGGCAGCAATAATATCTAAAAAGTGAATTAATGAGATAAAGATGAATAATTAATTACCTGTACTGTGATAAACAAGAGGAATGCTATGATGTTTTTTCTGTTGGCGGGAAAATGGATTTAAAAGTACTAATCTTAATAGAAATTTGAAATTTGCTATTTACGGAAGAAATGAAGTTGAGTATGTAGGCATATTTAAAGTACATCTAATGAAATTAATGAACAAGATAAAATATATTGTTAATGCTCATGGTAACATAGATAGCCTATATAATCCGACATCTATCGGCGCTGCGCCGAAGGTTTTAAAAGTGCATCTTTTTGGAGCATTGACCGAACGTTGCACATCAATTTTCTACCTTACCAACTACCGCTTTTGCCCTGTGAACTGGACAAGACATACAACGCCCCCCTTTTCATATTTAAATAAAATAAAAATTGTTGATCTCTCTTTTACAGAATATAACTTGCAAAAAGAAACGTGCCAACAACATTGAAGGCAGCTGGTCAACAATTAGTAAACGAACAACGTTTTGTTACGAATATAGGGCAAAAGCCATGGTCTATCTAGTGAACTATAAGTTGAACCGTAATTATATGAAATGTAACTTTGAAAATTTATTAAAATTACTCCTCCATTATCTTCTTCTTTATTTTACTAGGTCAACTTGGAAGGCTAACAAATTTTAATTGTGCTTGCAAACCAAAAGGAAGCCAGCGAATGTCCAGATTTACGTTCTCTAGTGCCAATTTAATGCGTGAATCCAACGTAACATACGAATATAACAGACAAGACATAATACCACAGATTCAAACGATGTATAACTAACAAATTAACAAACGAGATGAGAGTAGCTTAATCTGTATCTCGTACTACTTATTCCTAAAACTAATGAAATGCAATTGCCAAATTTATTATTAATGCGAAATAAGAACAAAGTTATGCGCGATAAATCTCACGATGAAAGAATGTAGCTCTATCTTATTTACTTGTCGTTACCACAAAAGCGATTAAATCGCAAAAGACACAAAAAACAAAAGACCCTCTCGTATTTCAGACCGAACGTTAATATCGAAACAGTTGTTTCAAAAAATCAACACATGCGCATACGAAAATTAGATGCGCATGCGCACACTAAAATTAGATACGCTTGCGCATACAAAAATAAGATGTGCGTGCGCATAGGAAAATCAGATGCGCGTGCGCATACCAAAATTACTCTTTGTTCTGCAACGTTACTTTAATTGATCGTTATTGCCACAAACTCCTATGCATCCATTTTGGATGCCATTGATCTCGGAAATCAACATTTCACAAACCTAATGCGTAGCAATCCCGTGCACCAGATTCCGATGCTATTTTCTTTGTGCGCAAAGCACTTAACTTAGCAAAACACAAACATTCAGTCGAGATGGAATACTACCTACCTACCTATCACCTACATTTAAAATGGCAAATCGGGACCCATTCGTCACAAAACTCACAATCATCATTCAAGAGTCCGGGCGCAAGGTCCTACTTTGTAAGTGCCCCATCTTGAACAATAATTTTTTAATAACTTTATATTTGGAACGTAAATTTTTATCGTCGAATAATTCTCTTCAAATAGAAACAATAATTATTAAAAAATATTGCATACTTTCGTCAGAATATCACGAAGAAGACAACGTGTTTTCTCAATAGAAAGTGGTCTCCAGAAAAAATTTCAACTTTAAGTATTTGTTGGAACTACTATTTTTGTACAATTTCATTCATTTTGCCATTTCTGAGGTCGATTTAAGAATCGATATCACAAAAAACATCGATTTGCGCGGATATCGCACATTCTGGACCACCATGCGAGGCTACGTTTATACTCGTCCATATCAAATAACATCTAACTTGAGCGGATACAGAAATACAATTCGCTGTAATTAATGCTAAGAACCTGACAAGAAATGCTTTCCTGTAACTCGTCTACGTTCTAAATTCTATAAGTAGGTAAGAATATTTGAAGGTTACCGAAGTTAGACGCCAATTGAAAGTTATCGATGCTGCTCGTTCGTAAACATAATATACGAGAGGATATTTGAAGATTACCGAAGTTAGTCGACTGTTGGAATTCAACGTCGATATTCAAAGTCAAAGAACCGTGGATTCAAAAATACGAGTGTATTTGGCAGTTTGTGAAAGTTCAAAGAAGGTACATATTTTTGTTCGCACTTTTGAGATAAGAACAGCAACAGAAATTCGAAATTTGTTGACGACGTTATTATCGAGCCGGCGTCCCTTTAGTTGCATATAATGTTACTGGAAATATTTTCGACAGTTTGAAACTTTCGGTTGAAAGTGCGGCAAAAAGTATTTTGTAGTTTGATTGAGAATTGTCATTTATTCTATAGAGATGAAAATGATTTTTATAAATAATACTTTACTTCGATACATTGTAATTTGTTTGTTGACAGTATTAATAATTTGTAATTTATTCTACACAAGATAATATTTTCAGGAAATGTCGCTCATCTTTATGACGATGATTACATATAATTCTGGAATATCTTTGTTAACCTGTCTTATCCAATATCGATAGAACGTCAGACACTTTTTTAACACTAGATCTACGTAAGCCACCAAATTGACAGATTTTTACTTTTTTCGAAACGCTTTGCAAATTTGTAGAAACACGGTGTAGTAGATATTTTATACGTACTTAATAATACATAAGTTACCAAACTGATCATCGAATTTTTCGATTGATCCCTCTTTTCCCAAAGTACTTATTTAATATATTTAAATATAACAGACTTATCGCCCGCAAAATCTAGTGGTAAAAAAGTGTATAAATATACTGTTAACCCCCTGGCCTGCAATTGCGTGTGACACATGTGACACGATAAATAAAATACGAAATTTTTCCAATAACCATTAAATTGAAGAATGACAATTAATGTACAAATTCACTTTTAATTTCAGACAATTTAAATTATGTCCTCCTCCTCATCTGAAAAGCCTCGATACAGGACTTATGCTTGCAGCACACCTATCTTAGATTATGTCAATGACACTAGCAGCCCGCAAACATCTGCCATAAATAAATCCTCCTCCTCCTCCTCTAACACGCAAAGAAACCGATCAAAATCAGAGGCATTTTTGCAATATTGCGAAACAATACGTAAAAGAAAAAGGCCAAAAGCAAATGTCAGAAAAAAGAGGACGAAACGAAGACCAGTTTTACCTCGAACTTCCGACAGCGATTGGGAAACTCAATCTGAGCAATTTGTGCTCAATGATATTAGTAATGCTAAGGCAGATTCAAATAAGGAAAATTCTCTACATTCGCTGAATATGTTATATCAAGATGTTGGATCGCCAGAAACCACACGAAGGGCGTATTTTATGGAGACTCAACTGGAGTCTCCACTTTTTCAACCTACTCGAAGACAAGTTATTGATATAGCTGAGGAGGATTTTGAACAACAAAAGAGAAATTTGGAGTTAGAGGAAATGCCGGATTTAAATTTACTGAACACAGAGGATGTTGAGAGTCTGCACGACTCTCCGTTGATAATAGGTAATCACTGATTTTGCTATTAATATTTAAGTAAAAAGTTGGTCTACTCGTGTCATATTATTTAATTCGTTGCGATTTCATTATTTTTCCATTTTGCAATTTGGAACTTTTTTCTATTAGATACCCACTTTTGTTGTTGTTACTAAGTATTGTCAGTGTTGCAAGATTCTTTCATTAATTACATAAAATAGTTGTCAAACTTCAAATTCTAAACTGCTTGAAAAGAAAACTTTCAATTCTTTTCAAAAAAAAGTTTTGTGTTTAATAAACGGAACGTGACTACTGATATTTGTATATTTAAGAAGCTCATTTCAATTATCTGAAATAAGTTCAGTCTTGCTATTGTATTCAGCTTTTACGCAATACAATTCTTTTTGTCAAAAGAATAATCCTGTTGGACGGTGTAATCATTGTTTATAAAATTCGAATAATTTGACAACTAAAAGTACGCAATTAATGAGATGTTTTAATATTATATTTATTTCGATATAAATTCAATTCACGTTATAGTCAATTGTTTCATCGTTGTTTCTTGATAAAGTGCGCTTCAGTAAGGGAGAAGTGCTCTTGCTGCCACTTTGAGTTATTGATTTTTAGTAAAAAAAAAATATGTGTTGTATTATAGATAAGGATTCTGTTATGAAAGTATATCCGCCGCCAATTAAAAAGAGAAAAGTGCGATTTGTAAAATCCAAGGAATGGTTGATTAGGCCGCGTATGCCTGTTGGAACTAGCAATTTACTCTGGGATAACTTTTTAAAAACAAATCCAGATGTTGCTAAGAAATATAAGTTGCTGCCCACATCACATTTAAAAAATAGTTGTAGCTTTGATTATAAACCGGTGGATGTACGTGAGCTGTACAAGAGATACTTGGAAAATGAAAATAAAGATAAACGAATACGTGAGTATAAACTTAAAACGAATATTAAGTTTAAGTGGTTCAAAAATCAAAGGAACAATTCAGTAAAAATTAATCTAAAAAATCTACAAGATAGATTCTTTTATTTGGATTTGAAGAGAATTAAGAAATAATTACGTTTATGATATTATTTAAACCATTCAGCTCAAGGTTTGTGTACCCTTTTAAGAAATGTAAAAAGTTGTAAATATGCTCTAAAAAATATTCGTAATATTGAGTACCACAGTCAATTTCATTTATGGAATTATATCATTGTTTATCCAACACTTCTTTACTATCTTATTCTTTACAAATAAAAAATTTAGTATACTGCCAGATTAATGGTTCATTATGTTGTTAAGCTGCTTTATTAGTTTTTAATTTGTTTATCATCACACAATTGATTCTGAATGTTTCAAGATGTACAATATTTTTCAAATTTGCAATTATAATAGGTTGCTATTTTGTAAATAAATTATTGTCAGTAATAGTAAGGTAGAATGACAATCTTTCCAAAATAATTTTCAGATACACATACAGCAGAAGTGAAAAGTGTTATGGAAAAAAAAACAAAAAAGAAATCTTCCGTACGGCGTGAATATCCGGAATTAGAAACTGTACGTTTCTTTTTGGACAAGGAATCGCAAGAAATGAAACAAGACGGCAGCGAATATTTATTTCCGGAAACGGAGGACACGAGTCTAATAAGTGACGATAACACGGGAAAACGAATGTCCTTTGGTCAATTCCGACAGAAAATGAAAGAAGATAAAAAACAGAGAGAACACGTGTTAAGAACATTGAAAATGTATCGTAAGGAAATATCATTAGAGAGGACTAGCGAAGAGAATGCAGCAGATGAGTTAACAACTTCGAGATTAAAAAGAAGAAGACGATACGTTAGTGAAGCGACTGCAAAACGGCGAAAATTAAATTTTACGGCTGCAAAAGAAAAGCGTATACCTCAAATTACGTCGGTGACACAATTCAGGAAGCACATAACACGATTCAACAATAAATGGACAATTGAAGATTTGTAGAACCAGCTTCCAAAATAATATGATACCACAAGAAAAACAAAATGGTATTCTTACTTTATAAAAAAAGGCTAATTTAATTACAATTTGCAAAATAGTAAAAACGTTGAAGTTTAGAAAAAAAATGGATTTTCTGTTACTTTAAAAGGCGGCAGTGCCATCGATTTTGTGCAGTACTATTTCAACTTCAACGAAAAAAAGAGGAATTAAAATTATTTTTCTACTATAATAATTTATTTATTGTTACACACATATTGTGTCTAATATGTGTTTTGTAGTATAAATTCTTGTTAAAGGAAATATATTATTGTATGTTGCTGCAAAGCTAAATTGTACAATTATGATTAACACCTTATCAAAGTAAGTAAACAGCAGTGAACTCGTGTAGCACTAAAATTCAGTATCCCTTATAAAAAAATTTGATATATGAAGCGCTTAACCTTCGACCTTTATTGAGATACAATCGTTTGATGGAAATTGTTAAAACAGCTATTATAAGAATGCAAATTAGAGATATAATCACAGCATTAAAAATATCAAAGTCTTGAAGAATGAACAAAATCTTATTCTACCTGCGAGAGATTTCAAAGTGACGCTGACTACGGTCACAAGCGTGTACGGCCTTCGGCCGCCATACAGGGGTTCATAATTTCAATTTAGCTTTTCAGGCACCTCGCAAAATATTTAATCTCTTTAAAACCCTCACAGAGAACGAAAAATGCATCTGATTTAACTACAAATTAGTATTCTGATATTTTTTTGGTCGCTAATTGCGAATCTGAACTAAAAATTTTCAAACATAAAATGGTAGATTAAATATGACGGGTAGGTGTATCAAAGAATACCGTGGTGCACAGCAATTACGAAAACGAATTTAACGACACGATAAATGAGATGACCGTAATATTCTTCATTTTCAATTTTGAAAGATTTTAACATAAGTTTAAAGATTGAGAATGCTGGAATGGCATTTAGAAACTTTTAGATTTTTAGAATTTGCAGCCAATTAGCCCGTTGTTGCTTTCAATTTCAATGCATTGCGAGCAACAACGACCCGGGTCCCACCACGTGGAGGTTGCTGCAAATAGGGACCCAAAAAAAATTGGCCATCCATCCTCCATCAAAATTATTTTGTCTTTCGCATGAAACATTTTCGCATTCTTTTTAAAAGGTTTAAACGACGGAATGAACGGGAAGATGTGTCAGGCGAAATTTCTTGTTCTACTTTACTTTCATTGCCAATCTCGCACTTGGAGAAATAGATTTCTGGCCAGGATGCAACAAGCATCAGATCTTAAATACTAACGCAACATTTGTTCCTTATTTTCTAAAACTTAATTGTAAACTTAATGATAGACAACGATCTTAAGTTATTCTTACGAATAAGCTTAATCTAAACGTACGACGAATAACTTAACGTCTAATCCGATATCTGACCTTCGATATGGAAAAAGTTTTCTACACAGTTCAAATTATTGTATAGATGCGAATTATCGCATATGTACAAATTATCGTGCATGTGCAAATACTATTTCCATAAATTTTTCGGTCAAATTAAATTAAATACTATTTGTTCACGCAAGTACTTAAGATTATCCTCATTGTTCTTCTTTCTTCAGGTAGTAGTCTTGAAAATCTTCTTTTTTTGCCTAAATGAAAATTATAATCATCCTATCTATGAGATGATATGAACAGGAATGAAGTCCTGTCTAACTAAAAGCAAAGATTTCTTTGCGAAATATTGCCTGACTGCTTATCTCGAAACGAGAAAGCAAGTTTCTTGGGCAACAAATAAGAAACATATTCTACTTGATGCAGAATGAAGAGAAACATTGTATTACTTCCAGGATAAAGGAAGTCACAGGACAAACATCTTACGAAAAAGACTTCGAAGACAATACAGACGATACTTTGATCCAGAAATCAAACGTATCGAAACTATCAACAAAGAAACCAATGATAAATGGTAGCAAGATGATCGAAACAAAATCTTTGAAGAAATATCTGAAAACCTAACACACAATTTGCAACACAAGATATCGATCGGAAACAGCCATCAATCGCCCATGGATGTGGATTGATCCATAGAATTCCTATAACAGAAACTCATGTGTTAGTAAAATTTCCTTTCACTGTGGAAACCACTGGCATGTCAAGACGTCTGGCTCTCTCAATTTCTATGAGTATGATCCACTCCATTTCCCTTAAATGTCCATGATTGGATACTATATTCTGCAACAGACTCTCATTAAATTTGCCCGAAGCGCGCAGTTAAACGGAAGGTCACCGACCTTTAAAATGTTAACGAACGAGTATCGAATATTATGAAAATCAAGAGAAACACGGTTTATCAAAAACATTAGTCAAATGGAAATTTCATGATTTTTAAGATAAAAAAATGTTAGAAACTTTAACAAGGCAAACTTAAAATTTAATGTTACATATCGAGTCGACAAGCAGGGGTTGAATACAATGGAAAATTTGGCAAAATGTGCAATGACACCATTATTTGCCATCAAAGAAATTATTTAAACGAAGAAAATTAATTTTGGCGGAGTTACATTCGGAATTCTTTAAAACCTTTTCATCATACGAGCATAAAAATAAATGCATCATTGTTTAATTATCGCGGCGCGATAAGTGTTAAATAAAGACCGACTTCCTTCTTTGCCACAATGTAACTTTACTATTTATTTACATGAAGAAGAAAATATTTAAAAGCGACGCGCTTAAATCCTATCTATATTTACCTTCCGTTCATCGAACTGTAATTGCTTTGCATATTTTTCGAGCACAAGTTTTATATCTTTACTTAATTAAAGAAATATACAAAACCCGTGATCCTTAATTTTTGTAAAAAAATCTCGAGAATTTATCGAATCCTCTACGTCGACGCGGATTTCGGACAAAAATGTCATCGCGCTGAAAACAAAAACCCAGCCAACTTTAAATTCATAACTTTAACAGTGACAACCAGCAGCATTCTTCCTATTTCGCGAATTTTATTTAATTTACAGGCACTTTTTTTACCTGTGTCGTCGAATGTGCATACCATTCATTGAACTCTTATTTGCTAAGTGGTTTCAATGACCACGATCAAAATTCATTCTCTAGTTGATCTCATTGAACAACAGATAATATAATTTAAGAAAAATTATGTAAAAATCCTCAAAATTTCTTTTATTAATGAAACATTTTCAGCAGTATTTCCTTTTGCAAGCACTTGATTAACATAATAAAAATCCCGAAATGATCGAGCAGCCAGAAGGCGCTTAAAATCCCGAAATAATCGAGCAGCCAAAAACCGCTTAAAATCCTGAAATAATCGAGCAACCAAAAGGCGCTTAAAATCCCGAAATAATCGAGCAGCCAAAAGGCGCTCAAAATCGCGAAATAACTTAGCAGCCAAAAGGCGCTTAAAATCGCGAAATGAACTAGCAGCCAAAAGGCGCTTAAAACCGCGAAATGAATTAGCAGCCAAAAGGCGCTTAAAATCGCGGAATAAATTAGCAGCCAAAAGGCGCTTTGAATAACAATCGCGAGAAACCCGTGCCCTTTTAGGCTCTTATTAATCGCAACGCTACTTCGAAACCCGCCTACTGCCATTTCTTGGCTCTCATTGTTCGCAACACTACTATAAAACCCGCCTATTGCCATTTAATGGCTATCATTCGTAATATTATTTAATAAGCAAACGCGTGCTGCCACTTCGAGGCTTTCAAATACGCAACTCTACTTGAAAAACCCGCCTACTGCCATTCTGGGGCTCTCATAATTCGCAACACTACCTATCCGGAGAAAAAACGAGCTATCGTTGGGAGCAGGCCTCCTGAGGCACTCCATGGGGAGTTGCAGTTTTGCAACTCCAATGGCTGAGTCTCAACTCAGCAGGTGCGCATCTGTCAGCTGTTTTTGTATTTCGCAACTCTAATTTCGCGATGTATCAAAGAAAAACGCGTCTGACTCATGTTTCGCAACACTAATTTGAAATTTACTAAAACAAACTCCCGGGCACCTACTTCAGGTGCTAAATCGTGACGCTATACTCTACAAATAAATATGAAAAATGTTAATTTACAATAATACTCTACAAAATAAGAAAACAAACTCCCGTGCACCTTATTCAAAGGCCATGTCGCAACGCTACTTTAACAGTTAATTATTCAAAGACAAACCGGGCACTTTTCGTGCTTTATTTCGCAACGCTACTTTAAAGAATATATGTACAAAGAAAAACCGGGCACTTTTTATGCTTCATTTCGCTACACTATCTCTACATATTAATTAAAGCAAACTCCCGGTCACCTTCTCGGGTGATTACTCTCGCAACTCTATTTCTAATTCAATATAAAATTCCAACAAAGAATACCGTGTATATTTACAACGCAACACTAAAAGCTACTGATGTCTTCGAACAAGTCCGTTGGTATTTACCATCCGGGGCTACCTTAATTTCGCAACACTAACGATCAAAGAAAACGCAACTCTAACTTCGCGATTAAAAACCGTGTACAGCTAAGATGCGCTCGTTGGACGGGAATGTTACATCCGTCAGAGGACAAACACAAAAAGCGAGCATAGTGAAAAAACAAATACTAACAATGACTTTCCATGCTAGAACTCTAAAGAGATTCGAGCTTGAAAAGCCATTCGCTGTAGCCCTCTTCGTGACAGTTTGTCGGGCCTCTTCGGCACTTGTTAGCCTCTTCTTCTGCCGCTAGAGAATGCTCGAATACTTTGCACCAATTAAAATTCTTACTATTATTCAAATTCGACAGTGAAAACCACACCACGAGCGTGCACAGCGTACCTATTCGCTGCTCGTGTAGCACAGTTCTCAAAAAAGGCAAAGTATTCGTGCCTCGCGCCGGGAGTTTCACCACGTGCGCAGAAATTTGCAGATTAGAAACCACGATCAAAAAGAGGGGGACACTCAGTTTGACCGCAGTTTAATCCCAGGTCCAGGCATATCACGTGCCAACCTACACGCTAAATGTGATATCCTGAATTCCTGGTCCTACCTACTTAAATTTAACTCACACTCACAGAACGGTATGCTACCTACCTACCTAAGGCCTATATTTAAAATGCAAATCGCGACACAAATACACAAACAGACCTCACTCCACGGTTCTCAAACAAGAACCCGGGTGCAAAAGCCTATACTAGAGAGGAATCCCCGGGGACCCTCCGACACCCGAGTTCACAAGCAACTTTCACACTCTAAAAATGTACGTACCAATTTGCTGAAATCAACTGACAAGGATGGCGACCATTGCGTTATTTCATTATATTACTATCGCGACTTGAAATGTGTACAGAATTATAGATATTTGTCATTGAATCGTTCGATATTTGAGGCAATGTATATGGTATATGTTGCACACAGAAAGAGAATTTCATCATTGGCATACCATATACATCGGTGAGTTGTGGTAAGAGGGAAAATGTAAACATTGCAAATTGTATTGGTCAAGGTTATATGAATTATTCTGAGAGGCGAGAAAATTTCAAACGACGCAAGATCCACAGCCTAACACACATCATACCAATGCGGAAATTACGTCGTGCACGATTCACCACCGTAATGTCAGTCGCTGATTTTTTTTTAAAAAAGGCCGGGCCCACCGCCCTTACCCATTTGAGCAGCACCTGGACACTCAAATGAGTTCAGGCTTCAAGTGAACACGGCAGGAATTTGTACTCACTGTGACTTTGCTGAAAATCCTAACTAAATAAATGATTAGTAGAATTCTAACGGTTTGACTTATTGAAAAATGAAGCAAATGGCTCGACTTTTAAATTAATTTAAGCAATGACTCGACATTTATATTTATTTGAAGCAAATGACTCGACTTTTATATTTATTCAAGCAAAGAGAATTTGAATTGAAAAATTGAACTTTAAAGAAGCAAAGACTCTACTTTATATATTTGAAAATATGCAAAATGTACTTTGAATTGAAATTAAATATTGAAAACCGGGAGATCTCGTCGTCAGAGGAAGAATTTCAACAGGTAAAAGTATCAATTGTCACTCTGACTTCAAAATCAACCGTCGCGAAATGCCTTCTTGTAGATAATATTATGATTGTCAATAAAACGACGCGAAACAGATTTGAAAAATTCCAAAACTACGTACACCACCAGCACACACCGACCGATTCATGTATATAAAACATAAATCGCATCGAAGAAATGTATTAACCGCGATCTTATAACGAATTGCGTTATAAGAATATTTTTCAAATAAATAGAAAGAACGCACAATATTCGTGAATTGCTCATTTGAATTGATAAATTCGCAACACTAAATGTAAATTTCATAACTTCCATTTTTATGAATAATGCAAAAATCGCGCTACAAGAAGGCCCTATCCTAAGTTAAGATAAATATGACAGTCTATATGGAAAATAAATGACAGTTTCTACTCACAAGTAATTTTTCAATTACTCGTGTTCACTATGCTCGCTTTATAGAACAATACAACCAGCCTCCAGTGCCGCTTCGGACCTTTCGTCCTACGGCATGGTTTGGAGACCGGAGGGACAGTTGAAACGTGTGACTTACCAGTGTACACTCAATGTACACACAGTGTACACACTCATTATAATACCTTAATTGTTGCCATGTTTGTGCTGTTACTGCCGCAGTCCTAACTGCCATCTTTGTCACTGCCGCAGATCTCTCTGGCAAAGTTGTCTCTGCCGTCGTATCGAAATTGTTCTCTGATAGTCTCAAGGAAGGTCCAAGATCTAAACAGAACAAAGCATTTCGCGTCGTAGAAGGCAAAGTTCGTAGTACGTTAAAGTGCCTCTCTTTTTCGATTTTGCAAAGGGATCGACTTTACTTTTAAAAATTGAGGATACACAGAAAATCGTTACTATGTATCAAGAAACGTAAAAATTAATTCGTACAAATCGATTAATTTATCTATGTTTTCGAGAATTGAAAATGCAAGGAAAAGTTATATATTGAACTATATATTGAAACTTTACGAAAAGTGCTCAGAAATAAAGTTGATCTTGTCTCCGAGTCAAAATATCTCAGTGTTTACATTACACTCACCGTCAAATCTCCAGGTGCGTCGTAGTTTCTTTGGAAATCATTTCCACAGCTGCTGTTGCACTGTCTCTACTTCCGGTACGTTATAATTTAAAAGAAGAAGATAAATCGCGACCGAATATCATTTGCGGCGAACAATTTGACTCTACTTTCGCGTAAAGCTACAATGAATTGAAAGATTACTGAAATTTATATGTACTAAAGAAAAGTGAGTAAAATTCAAATTTATAATATTAAATACGAGGCAAACACTGACTCTACTTTCGCGTGAAATTACTAGAAATTTAATTTAATTATTAAAAATATAAGCAAAATACGAAACAAACACTCCAGCGATGCCTCACGAATTCGGAGAAAGTCTGTAACAAAAATAAAACACAACATTTAAAATACCTGCTCACTGAAATCTTCCAAAATTTACTTAAATCTTTAGTTTGTAAAAATGTATTGCAAATATTCTGTAGGAAATTCAAAAATGTATAGCCACTTTATTTTCGTTAATTAAATTGATAGAAAAAACTAAGAGAAGTTTGCAAGAGAATTGACAACTATTAAATGGAAATTTTGAAATTATAAAGTGTTGTATTCGGTGAAACTCCAATTTACCTTCACAGACTTTCCCCATCGCCAAGGAATGATTGTCGCTGCTCAACCATCCCCTCGTTTGACTGTTCTGTAACAATTAAACGTTTTGATAAGTACATGTATATCTCTCTAGTTTTTGTATTTTTCAATTAAAATATTTTATTTCGGGATTATGTGATACTTACTTTTGAAATTCGTGAAGCCTTGCCCGATGGAAGTCCTTTCCACAGCTGCTGCTCGATGCACTGATTCTACTTTCGATTCGATCAATTTAAAAAAATAATTAAGCTACCGCGTCCGAGAATTATTTCCGGCGAACAAGTGTGACTCTACTTTCGCGGAGAAAAGAATAAATAATTTTAAGGATTACTAAGTAATTATTAATGATTGAAGTAGCGGGTTGCGAACACTGACTCTACTTTCGCGTGAATTTATTACAAGTTGAAAAAAATATATTTAGATATAAATATAAATATAATTCGGAACAAGCACTGACTCTAGACCGCATTGCGCGCGGCCACAAATTTTGCTGAAAATAAAAGGGTGGGGTAGGGAGACACAAAGAAATCAAAAAACCATGTTTTTCTTTTTCTTATTCGATCAAGTGCTTGCGTTATGAAATACTGCCTTTCAATTACGTCTTTAAACATTCAGTCGTATTATTCTTTGTGTAATATAATATATTATTAATTAAATGCACAAACAAAAAATGTAAATACTATCGGCTGCCACTGTTCAAATTATATAATTAGACATATTTATTCTCTGTTAGATTTCAACATTCTAACCCCCTTCGATAAATTCACGAAAATCTTTATAGAAATTACGGACGAATCTAATGCAGGATCTCAAAGTCCTATATCGACTAATACGACTTTTAATTACTTCTACACTTACGCCCTGAAACCTATGCAAAACCATTACAGCGTCTCAAAATGGAAGGATAAATCGTAACATCGTAATAGTAAGTTCAAACGATTCGCGATGTATTTGTAGCATAGAATTGTAGCCGTCGAAATTTAACGCTAAGATCAGTAAACATTGCCAGAATAGGTGGCCGATTTCTCAGAAGTCGACTGTCGCATTGTAAACAATCACGAAATACTCGTATATTGTAAAAGGTTTCAAATAATACCGAAAGATTTCAACCGTTGCATACCTCCGTAGAACCGTACTAACGCGTAGAAATGTAAATTCAACTCGTCAGATGTTCGACTCGATATAAATTAATATGAAAACTGTGTAAATGGAAGCAAAATATCGCGTAGACCCGAAGTGGATAAAAGGATTACTTGCGTATGGCGTCGTAGTATCTTACTCTGTGTTGATATACCGTGTATTGTTCGTCCTGCCCGCAAGGTCGTCCGAGCCAAGGGTACACCGAGTCCTGCAATCACACGAGTAAACTATTAAATAACTGCGTAAAAGTACAAAAATTTCGTAGAATCAACTTTCAGATCAACAATAATCGCGTTATTTGGCAATAAAATAAAAATATGAAGCAATAGAACAAGTATTAATACCGTAGACAAGAAAACTGATGCGTAAAAGTCACGAGTAGAAAGGGACGCTATCAATTGCGTCGTAATTTTTTCGCGATTTTTACTAAATTCGTTAATTATTGTTGTAAAAATGATAGATATGAAACAATAGAAGCAATACTACGTAGCGGATAAACGAGAATACTGTATTTTAGCGATCGGTAAACGAGGAAAATGTAAAAAGATGGCACTCACAGCAGACACGTGTTGACGGTTCCAAGTCCAGAGCGAGAAAGAGGTAGAGGCCGCTCCGGTAGGAGTGGGGATAGCTTCCGTGGCTCGACTAGGGGGCCAATCCGAATTCGGCTTTGAGTCACGTGATACAAGACACAGCTTACAGTCAGTAGAATCTACTGCACCAGAACCGCGGATTTAAATAATTTAAACAAGTAATTGTAAAAGGACCTTGAAATAAGAGATTTTAACATAAATATTATTAAAATGATCAATAAATAAAAGAGTCTAAACCAGTAATATGTAGGAAATATATCGTTTAGAGCAGAGAGAGCAGTTCCTTTACATATTTAAATTACGAGAAGGTGTTTTTTGATAGATATCATAGTATATAATATTTCTATATATTTTCAACTTAATCATAATATCGTAAAGTTGGCAAATAGAAAGTCCCACATATTACTGATACTAAGGATCCGAACATTCGGCGGTCCTATCTACCGAATATTCGGATTTCGTGGCCATTCGCTCCATAGCATTTACTATTCAACATTACTATTTAAATGAAATATTGTGTTTAAAGCACATTTAAAAAGACTTAAAATGGCAGTAAATGATATCGACCCAGGTTCTAATCCACAAACAATTTTAACAATTAAATATAACGTTTTATGGAAGTATTAGTGATATCAAATGACAGTTGCCAGCAAGTGTTTTCAAACAATTTTAACATTCTGTTAATATTAAATTTGGAAAGCAACTCAAATTTCTCTTATTTGTTTTTCTTCGTATTTCACTTTTCCTCAATGAGATACTTAATGCAAGCCAAAATTTTAACGGCAACTTCATTAAAAATCATGGAGAATACATTAAATGAATTGAACATGGAAAGAATTAACAAAATCTTATTTGTCCTCCGAGAGATTTCAGAGTCAAATGAAGTACGGTCATGCGCGCGTCAGAGTTTTCACCGTGCCGGCATATTGGGGTTGCAAAAATATGCCCCGAGTAACGAACACGTCATTCGAATAGAAAAAAAATTCGCTGACTAATTGAGAGTAAAATTCGTGGATAGTTTTTGACGATTTCGAATAAAAATAAAGTAACTACTATAGCACACTTTTTCACAACCACTAGAACAATTCTTTAATGAGTGATGCTATAACTCTACTTGCCAGATATTATATCATATATGGCATATTGTGACATTTAAAACAATATGTTTGAGATGGATAATGAGGGAAATATTTACGGAAACTTTCAGATTTCCCTGAACTCGCAGCCAATTAGCCCGTTATTGCTTTCAATGCGGGAAAAATTTCATACAACTAGAGAGCTCAAATCATTGCGAGCAACAACGACCCAGGTCCCACCACGTGGAGGTTGCTGTAACGAGGACCCAAAAAAATGGCCATCCATCCACCATCACATTTTGTCTTTCGTGTAGCACATTTTCCTCATGTTTTTACAACTTTAAACGACGCAATGAATAGGAGAATGTGCCAGACGAAATTTCTTCATCTACTTTACTTTCATTATCCATCTCGCTCCGGCAAAGGTAAAATCCCGACCGATTCGATACTAGCACACAACATTCATTCCATACATTCAGAGACTTAATTCTAAATTTAAGAGTTAGATCGTTTAATCGTCTGAAATACTATTTCCCATCGCGGAATTTGTCCGTAGATATTTGGAATGTATTCTTTTTTCTTCAGCTAGCATTTGTAAATCTTCAGTGATGAATTTATCCATTATATTCCCATTAATCAATTTAGTATATATGGTATATTTAAGTATATTCCCATTATGGTATATTTGGTATATCTTCGTACATTCTCATGTTGGTATTTTTGTCATATCTTCGTGTATTCCCATTGTAGTATGTTAGGCATATCTTTGTATATTCCCGTCTTGGTATGTTCCCATATACCAGCCAAGTTCTCATGATAATATGTTTGCCATCCAAAAATCTTCTCGGAGTAAAAATTGCAACGATATTTTGGGTCGAAAGAAAAGGAATAAGCCAAATGAAAACCTGACTAATGAAAGACAAAGATGTCTTTGAAGAATGATACCTGCCCCCTTATAGATAAACCAGAAAGTAAGCAATTTGAGTAGGAATGAGGAATGAATACTACTTGACACAGAATGGAAGGAAACATTCAGTTAGTAGCGGAAGAGGAAATCAAACAACAATCATTCCAGGAATCGAACTTCGAGGACAATGCAAACGATACGAACATCCGAAAATCGTACACATTGAAACCATCTACCATGCTGACAGTTTGGAAACAATCGAACAAAGTCTCAAAAACGATATTTAGAAATCTCACACAGAATTTGCATCAAAAGACACCAGAGACAAGTAGGCATCAATCATCTTTCGGAATTGGGTTGACCCATGTATTTCCTGCAAAAAAAAGTATGTATTAATACAATTACGTGTCACTATGGCCTCCTTCAAAGTCTTCAGATATCCGTGTGTCTTAATTTCCGTGTGCATGACTCATTTTATTTCCAATAAATATCCATGATATTTTGATTTCAGTAAAACGGCGGTATCAATTTCCGTGTCCATTATTTCAAATATCTGTGAGTGTATTTCTTCAATCTACAACAGACTCTCATTAATTTTGTCAAAAAAAGGAAAAAAGAAGAGTTGCATGCATAATCGAAACTTAGCGGGTGACTTTAACCATTATTTTCCATCAATTTGAAAATCAAATATGTAATAATAATCATAACTTTGTTTTTAAAGTTTCCACAATATTCAATAATAAATTTTGCAAGAGTAAATCTGCACAGAAATGCTTGACTTTTATGAAATGACAATCAATATAATAAGGAATTAGGGGACAGCTGAAAAGGAAAAAGAATTAGACAAGAAAAAACAAACCGAGAAACTTAATCGAGCATTTTAGACGAATTCGCGAAAAAATTACAAGCAGCCACTATGGGCGCTACTACATTCCGTGACTCTAATTCATCAAATTCGCGAGAAAAAAAAACGCGGACAGCCACTGTGGGCATTATTGTGTACCGCAACTGTACTTTGGCAAATTCGCGAGAAAAATCCCGAGCAGCCACTGTGGGCGCTTTTGTGTACCAAAACTCTACTTTGGCGAATTCGCGAGAAAAAATCCCGAACAGATATTGTGTCCCGCAACTTTAATGAATCAAAATTCCAAAAAAATTCCGGGCAGCCACTGTGGGCGCTGTTGTGTCCCGACACTTTAATTAATCAAATTCGCAAAAAAGATCTCAGGCAGCCACTATGGGCGCTATTGTTTTCCGCAACTTTACCTTGACGAGTTCACGAGAAAAATCCCGAGCAGCCACTGTGGGCGCTATTATGTACCGCAACTCTAATTTGCCAAATTCACGAGAAAAATTCCGAGCAGCCACTGTGGGCGCTATTGTGTAGCGTAATTCGAATTCGGCAAATTCGCAAAAGAAATCCCGAGCAGCCACTGTGGGCGCTATTGTGTACCGCAACTCTACTTTGGGGAATTTGCGAAAAAAATCCCGTGCAGCCACTATGGGCGCTATTGTGTATCGCAACTCTACTTTGGCGAGTGCGCGAGGAAAATCCCGAGCTGCCACTGTGGGCGCTATTGTGTTCCGCTCCTCTAATTGATCGAATTCGCGAGCAAATCGCGGGGATCATTTGTCGCAACACTAAGTCGCGGAAGAAGGGTGCGGGCATTCAAGCCCCTTACAGAGTCGTCCTTCTGTGACTCCAGGGTACCAAGTCCGGTACCTCATCCGGGACCAGTACCGTCCACGTGGCTGAATTATTCGTGATTCTAATTCACCGAGTACCGAGCAAAGGAAAACCCGTTTGTAATTTCTTCACGCAACGCTAATATCGCGAAAACTAAATAAAGATGAATCCTGAAAATCCCTGATTTTGGCAAACTCCCGTGCACCAGTTTGAGATGCTCTTTGCTCCGCAACGCTACTTTACCTAGAGTCCTGATACGAGCAAAACCCGTGCACCCTATGGTGCTTCATGTAATGTCGCAACGCTACTTTAACCAGTCGTTGTAGCTACAAACTCCCGCGCATCCACCACGGATGCTATTAATCTCGCAACACTACATTTTACAAACCTAATGCGTGACAAACCCGTGCACCAATTTCTGGTACTATTTCTTTTGTCGCAACGCTACTTTACATTCAACTCGAAAAAACTCGCGACGATCCTTCTCAAAGGTCGATAGCTTCGAGACTCTACGTTAAGTGAAAACCTAAACCGAGCAAAATCCCGAGCACAATCTGTGCGATCTCGAAAAGTTACTTTGGTGAATGTAATAAAAAAATTCAACGCGATTACTTTTATTCGCAACGCTAATTTCGCGGGTGCTAATACGTACAAAATCGCGATTTACTAACTACTAACTACTACTACATATACTAAGCGAGCACAGTGACAAAATGTAAAAAAGAAAAAAGTAATGGCGCCCCATTCTAGAATCCGAGGACTCGAAAATGGTCAACCATTCGTTGCGACCCCTTCTTGCGACAATTTGTTCGAGGTCTCTTCGGCGGATGCCTCTTCTCTATTCGGGCTCCTGCCCCAGGAACGTTGCTCAAATATCTCGCCAGCACGTGAACAATTGTCAGCTACCCCGAGGAGCTTTCGCGAGGAAACGACCCGAGTGATGTCAGGACGAGCAGCGATTTCGGCAATCGCCCCCCGTGTCTGCACCAATGCTCGCATTGCTTCCTTATTTGGCCATGATATTCGAGCAAGCTGAAAAAATAACTCTAAGAATCGCGACCGAACGAGATCCGGATCCGTTCGATCACGATTGATCCCAGGTGCAGACGTCTCACCCTACTCGCGCGCGATTGTGATAGCCTGACCTCCTGGCCCTACCTACTTAACTTAGGAAAACGCAAACACTCAGTCGAGATGATATGCTACCTACCTACCTATCACCTATATTTAAAATGGCAAATCGCGTCTCAAGCATCACAAAACATTCACTCACGATCATCATTTAAGAGCCCGGGCGCAAGGGCCTATACTAGAGAGCCACCCCGGGGTGACTCTGACACCCGAACTCCGTACTCAACATTCACACTCTAAGTTTACGTACCATTTCCTGAAATCGACTGACAAGCAAAGCGGACATTGCGTAATAGTAAAGTGAATTTATCATCTACGTCGCGTACAATGGAACCGTGGTATCGTTTTATCTTTGAAACGTCGCGCGAGACAATTGAAATCAATTTTAGGAAGAACGGTAACGCATATGGCTCGTGTTCATAATGCAGGTGAAATTGAATTTTACTTAGAAATTTAATATGGAATACCATATGCGTTAATTTATTCATCAAGCGGTGAAACCGAGTATAAGTTACAATCGCGGAGGGTTCCTTCAATAGAATGAATTTGAGCAAGAACGAACGACAAATTATTATTCGTTTCTATGAGTTTAAAATACGACGCAAAATCCACGACCTAGCCACAACACACAAACGTGGAAATTACGTCGTGCACGACTCGCCTTGACATTGTCAGTCGCTAAAAGTGATTAGTCCTAACCAGAGCTCAGCTCGCCGCCCAGACTTATCAGCATAGCACCTGGGCATGCCAATATGTCTGAGCTGAAAAGCGGACAGGAGCAAGTGTCAGCTAAAGATTAGTGCTGAAAATCCTGAGCTCGAAAAATGACTGATTAGTTGAATCTAACGATCTATTTTTCTTTCTCAAAAATATTTCATTATTCAAGTAAGATATATATCAATATTGAAAGGTAACTGGCAATTTAAGGAAAGACTCTACTAAGAATATTTATAATATTTTCAAAAATCAAACACTTTACGTTAAATTGAATATCATATTGAACTTTAAAGTGAATATTATATTAATCTTTAAATTGAATATTATATTGAACTTTATGTTGAAAATATTTACATTGAATTAATAAACTCCTTGGGAGATTCCGCCATCGAAGTAAATGGTTCAAAGGATATAGAAAGGACTTTGCAAACTGATACTTCGATTCTAGAATCTGCCATCGCGAAGTGTCTTCTCACACATTATGGATGACAAAATTTTGCGGCTCTTTAGATCAACGAAAACGGAAAAAAAGTCGAGAAACAGCACACAATCGTGCACTGTAATTCTCACTGCGCGATGTTTCGAGCAAATATAATAAAAAAATACGAAGTCGGATGGTTAATCCGTCTTCGAATCTACCCGCGCAAAGTTAATTTCGCGAAATTCATTCGTGATTTGAGCCTATCGTTCATGTACATTCATTCATTGAGCAATCGCGGCGTGCAAGAAGACCTATCCTGAGCTAATAGACACCCTAAATGTGCAATTATACATGAGTAGGATACTATTTATCTAACCCATGGTCACGGTGCTCGCAACAAAAAATAATACAACCAGTTGCCCTTGCCGATTCGGACCAATCGTCCTACGGCATGAATCGGGGTCCCGGAGGAATCTAAATACATGCGACTCACCGAACGTAGAAAATAATCAACAGGATGCTCGCCCAACATCAGGTAAGTGCCACCCAGAGATCCAGGATCGTCTCGACAAGGCAAGCTCTAAAAGAGAATAAAAGATTCTATTAAAATCGATTATCCTATTGTAATCGCTGGAAAAAATACAAAGCTCATATATTTTAAAAGATTCAACTTACGAAATAAAATCCGATGTTCCAGTGGTGGTACATCTGCCAACTGGAATCTTGATGTCTCTTGATGACTCTAACACCGCGACGAAAAATAAAATAGAAAAAAAACGCGGCCGTTTCCTTCTTAGCCGGCGAAAAAAGTGAATCTACTTTTTTCGCGATAAAAATATTGCAATGAGAGCCACGACGCTCTGGAATAAATGTTCTATCTCTTTAATTTCGATGCAAACACTGACTTTACTTTCGCGGAGAAATTCATAGGCATCGGTGCCATCTAATAATCTTTAATAACAAACTTTGAGGTTAAATCAGAGACGGGTGCTCTGTGCAAACAAAACTTGTATAACAAGGTAAAACGCAATTAACACTGACTCTAAGACCGCATTGCGCGCGGCCACTAGTTGCTGAAAAGGAACATGTTGATGAGGGGGGCGAGGGGAAGGGGGTATGAGTGACAGAAGGCCAGAATGCAGAAAAAACGACAAATTTCTCATTTTTCCTGTCATTCAAAAGTCAAGCATCTCTATTGAAGACGTTTTGCATCTAAAGGGATACAAATTTGAGGAAATTATACTCACGAAACCCGAAATATTGGAAAATACTTCGTAGCAGCGTCCCGGCCGGCCAGATAGAACAGCACGAGCAACATTTTGCCTCCTACTGTTGTGGAAACAGAAGAAATCAAGGGTTCCATATAATATTCGGATGCACAAGCACAAAGGACTACTGGAGACGCGAATTTTTCCAGAATTATCTAATATTTCTTACCTAAAAGTGAACGAAATGCAGGAGCAGAAATTGTCAACTGGACGCGGTAGAACATTCTAAGATGGCGGTTGCTCTGCGTCTGCGTATGAGCAGGACATGCGCGCGAGCTTTCTGCGCAGACGCCATGATGGCAGAGAAAAAGATAGAAATATAATACTAATTTTACTTGTGAATCGCGAGATACAATGAGACAGCTGACATAGTTTGTAACGAAATGTTAAGAATTTCTCGTACTACGCGTCAATGTAAGGGAGAGAACTCACGTATTCTGAAGGATTCGTCCGCGAATCGCAGCACTGTCCCGTTCAGCAAGAGAGGAACAGCGCGAATTGCATTTTATCTCTTATTGTCGTGGAAACAAAAGAAATCAATGATGATTCACTGTAATATTCGAATGCACGAACACAAATGACTATCTGAGACGCGAATTTGTGCAGAATTATCGAATATTTCACACCGAAAAGTGAATCAAATGCAGGAGCACGAATCGTCAACTGAACGCGGCAAACTTTCCAAGATGTCTGATACTCTGACGTTGCGACTGAGCAGGGCATGCGCGCGAGCCTCCTGCGCAGACACCGTAACGGCAGAGAAAAGGATAGAAATATAACACTAATTTTGCTTATGTATCGTTAGATACAATGAGAAAACTCCGATAGTTCTAGTCCTAATGCTAAGAATTGCCTGTACTACGTGCCAATGTAAGAAATAGAACTCACATATTCGGATATATTCCTCTGTAAATCATTGCAGCATCCACGTCGGTGAGGCAGGAACGCCACGATCATTTTTCGTCCTATCGTCGTAAAAAAAGAAAATATCCATGAGTCAGTATTATATCTGGACACGGAAAGACTAATAACTAACTGAGACTAGAAGTCAAGGACAGTTGTAGAAAATTTCTCACCAAAAAATGAATCCAATGAAGGAGCACGCGTTCTTGCATCCGAGCGCAGAAAATTGCCGACAACGACTCTAACGCCACTATTTCGGCAAGTCGCCACGAACCAGCGCGCTTCAATGGCGGAAAATTCAAACAATCGAAAAATACACTTTGTTAATTATATTTGAATACCACATGTATAATATTAAATATAATAAAAGATTTTTGAAGATTTAAAACATAAAATTAAAGATGGGAGATGGTAGAAGTATATGGAGTCTTATAGATCTTTAGGGATTCACAGACACTTAGCCCGTTATTGCTTTTAATGTAAGAAAAATAAAATAAAGTAAAAGTTTTCGAATCATTGTGAGCAACAACGACCCGGGTCCCACCACGTGGATGTTTGTCACGAATCGGGACCCGAAAATGCAATGCCAACCACCTCCATTTCAATATGCTCTTCCTTTGAGACACTTTTCCCCGACATTAAAGAATTTACTGCCGAGAGCAAATGTAACAAAGGAATTGCTGACTCTACTTTATTCATTTTGTTTCGCAAAAAGAGATATACACCCGCCGAATAGTGTCTAATAATAGTAAAGGTATAAATCTAGCTGCGTTCAACTTCTCAGTGTGCTGACTACCTATGTAATTAAAAAATCTTAAAGTTAACTTTAACTTGCATTCTCAAGTTCAAAATTATGCGACTTATTAAATATTAAAGTGCTTGTCACAAAAAAACTGCATGATGAAGACAAACAGATTACATATCTAAATTTCGCGCAAATAATTACTGTTGCATTTAAAATCTTTAATCACCAGGAATCCAATTTTCAATGGTAGTAACAGTAGAAAAGGTACAAAAACGTTTCATATGAATGACAGCTATCCATTCCCTATATGCACGATTCAAGCGGAAATTATCATAGTTTTAACTAGAGTCATAAACTATTGATTTATATCAAAGCTATCATTGCAATATCAGTGGGACAGTGTCTCAGAATTTAATGCCAGTAATAAATTCTTAAAGAAAAAAGCAAAACATTATTCGTCCATCGAGAGATCTCAAAGTAGCGCTGAGTACGGTCAGGAGCGAGTCCGGACTTTCATGCCGGTGAACCGCGGTTACGAAAGTTTTAACGACGAAGCGAATTACATGATCGAAAAATCCTTGTGTCTGAAATTTAAAAGTTTGCAACATGATTTTAAAGATCGAGAGACATTTAGAAACTTTCCGATTTTCGGTAATTCAGCGCGCCATTTCTAGTACCCATGATCAACACCGTCGATCGGTAGCACTCGATGCCTTCCTAACCGATAATGGCAACAACGAAATCTTTTATCTTCCTAATCCGCATTTTCATGCGCTTTGCTGTATCCGTAACCTGTATAATTCGCTTTTAAGTCTCGAAATTAATCATCCATTTGCCATAAAAAAGCCACTGTGCTTCTGCACGTTCCCCTGTGAACCATTAGCGTTTACGCACGCTTGTGAAAATTGTTGCAACCGAATACGCGCATACTACTAAATTAACTAATAAAAATATATCTTCGTTGACAGCAATTGCAAATCTACAATTGGAAACAAAAATGCTGAATTCTAAATTGGATAAACGTGATAAACAATTACAATACATGATTGATTTTACAGACAAAGTACGTGATGAAATTAAAGAAATTGCTTCTACGCTCAATTGGACCATAGAAAGCATAGAAAACGAAGTGAGTAAAGATATTTAATTAGGAATTACATATTATGCTCTACATTCACTATTTCTTTGTTTATCTAGAACGAAAATTGTCTCATTTGCCCATACGATCCGTCCCATCGAATCGTTAAAGAATCTCTTAATCGACATGTCGAATCATGCCAATGGAAGGCTGAAGGTTATGAAGAATTTGATGTTCCATTATCAGAGCCTGATTCTGTGGCAAATGCATCATCATCTATGAAATTTGGTATACAAACGATTCAGTATTGACTATAACATTATTAAGTTAATATGCAAATTATTTTTCAAACTTTCATTGCAGATGCACAGTTGCAAAGTCATATTTTACAACAGGCAAAAGAACAAAATCCGACTATGAAAATTGGTAAGTAATTCTGAAATTGAGGACACACTTCGTTATACGTTTTAAATTGCTCGATTTTTTCCAGAAAGTTATGAATGTTGTACTTGGCACGGGCTCGATATATCCTTTTTTATGTCCTTTGCTAGATGTGCAAATAACTATAGAAAAAAACTTTTATTAAGTGTTTATAAAAATGAGCTTTTGCGCATAATTGTTTCATTTAACCTTGTCTTTTATTTTCTTTGAGAAATATGAATTCTTGACACTGATAATAGGTTTCGGTGAGCGGTTAATACCGCGTACATCCAATAGACTTCTGACAGATTTTACATGCGAAGAAAGGAACGCCTTGTACGAGTACGTCGTTTCTAATACCATGAAACCTGACATTGGATATGATATCACTGACACTCATCAACCGTAAGTCCCTAGAAATATTTTCCATCCGACACTATCTTCCTACCAATAAAGGTATCCCATTCACACAAATACAAACTCATATAATTTTTAGAAAATCCGACAATAAGAAAGACAGGGAGCTATCTTTCGTGGAGCTACTCATGCAGGAGCGCAATTTAAAGAGACGCAGAGCTAAGCATAAAGGTGTTCACACAAACAAGAAGTCTCATACTGAAATTCTGAGAGAAGTTATAAATCAACAAATGGAACTATATTGTGATTACGTAACGCAAATACGTGGTATTACTTGCAATACCGAAAATTCGCATAATCCTCGAATACAAGATTCTGATACAGACTCGAGCGAAACGTTCAAGAATATGAATCGATCTCGACCAGAATCGTCCACCGATATCTACATTGCTCCTAGAGACAATCATCGTTCTCATTCGAGTAAACATTCGCGAAATAGAAAATATGAACACACAGATGAGAAGTACAGTCGTCGGTTTAGTGATCGTGAAAAGTTCGATAGACACTCGTCAACAGGGAGAGATTCAGGAAGAAAACACTCGCGCCAGGAATATGATCACATATCTCACTATCAAAAAGAAAGAACGTCCAAGAAAAAGGATCAGCAGCGTTTTCGAAATCTCGATCGGAAGAGAGACACGTATCGTTCTTCCGAGAGCGAGAAATCGAACGAGCATTCGAGATCGAGTATCGATTATTGGAAGGATCGAGATCATCGAGACTAACCTATAAAAGTTTTGTAAGAGTGACGCTTATTCTTCGCGTACAAGACTCACATGGATCCTAATAAAAATTTTCTTCTACTAATTTCTCTGAATGTTCATTCTTTTTCCATTACAAAAGTTCGTTTTATCTGAAAAATGTGCTTAGAATATTTTACACTATTCGTACATTTGCCAATGCATCCTAGTGCATAGGTACTGTACGCGTACGTTGAAAGAAACAATATAATGCTTAAATTTATTATGGCAATTTGTAATATCAGAGTATTAAATGGTTGTACGAAATGTACTTTCCTTTTGTCAATTAAACGTTGAACTTTTTTCGATTCATTGGCAGTTTGTCATTTCCTTGTTAATTATGTGGCATAACCTGAACAGATTTTGACAAAGCTACCTTCTTGCTTTAACAAATTCTAAATAAATTGAATCCATGACAAATTATATACATTCTTCACTATTTTTATATGTTCCTATGTAATAAAACTTTGGTAAAATATATAAATATCTCAAAATATATGTGTCGTCTTTGTTATTCGGTTAAACGAATTCTTATCACGGTGCATCCAAGTGCATCGTACCTGATAGAGCAACAGGTGGATTCCAAAATTCTGAGTTTATGAAAGTATTTGAACTTTTGTAATAAGGAAAAAAAGCCATGGAAAAATACGAAGTTTTAAAGCAAGTAGGCGAAGGATCTTTCGGCCAAGTGTATAAAGCGAAAAAACGATCAGATGGTGAGGTTGTAGCGTTTAAAGTAATTCGAAAGGTGAATATTTAAATATTAATAAAATCATTAACAACTTCCCCCAATTTTCCTGCCGCTATAATAAATCGATTATCGATCTTTTTGTAGCGCGGCAGATCATTTAAAGAACTTAAGAGTCTACGTCAAGAATGTGAAATTCAACGTCATCTCCATCATCCCAACATCGTGCAAATGCTCGATTCGTTTGAAACCGAAAATGAGGTACACAGTGAAGCACCAGCGTTTCAACGAATTTCGTAAAATTAAAAGAACGATGAAAGTAGAAGCTTTGTATTTCAGATCGTCGTTGTAACAGAGTATGCTGACAAGGAACTCTATGAAATATTGGGCAAAACAGGACGATTATCCGAACAAAGGGCTCAGGTGATAGCCTGTGACCTTGTCTCTGCGCTCTATTACCTGCATTCAAACAGAGTATTGCACAGGTACGCTTTAAGATACTTTAAAGTATTCTTCAGTACCAGTGTATCATTCCTTCTTTCAGAGATCTGAAGCCTCAGAATGTCCTTCTAGAGTGCAACGGAGTAGCAAAATTATGTGACTTTGGATTCGCTCGAAGCATGAGCACAGGGACACATGTTTTAACTTCTATAAAGGGAACGCCATTGTACATGGCACCAGAACTTATAGAAGAATGTCCTTATGACCATAATGCAGATTTATGGTAAACTAACATCATAGAAGAAGAAAAAAAATCAAGAGAAATTTAGCTACACACTAAACATCCTTTGATTTTAGGTCTCTTGGTTGCATAGTGTACGAATTGGTAGTAGGAGCGCCACCATTTCAGACAACATCAATTCTGCATCTAGTCAGACTTATAAGATTCGAAGCAATAAAGTGGCCCGATTATATCTCACAGAATTGCAAGAATTTTTTACAGGTTTTGTATTTCGTATTCCGCTCGCAGGAAATCATGGGTAGCATTAAACTTCGTATTATTTGCAGGGGCTGCTGCAGAAAGATCCGTCACAAAGATTGACGTGGCCCGCGCTATTGGAACATCCTTTCGTTAAGAACAGAATCATAATAGTCAGTGGAACTGTACCTACACCTCTCACAACCCCGTTGTCAACGAGCCAAGCCAGGGCGAAGCAACGTCAACTACAAAATTTGTCAGGACCAGCGTCAAATCAGTCAAAGTATATAAATTTTCATGCGTTATATCCCGCCGTAACAATTGGTTCTAAACTGGTCGTTAACAAATTTCAATTCCCGATCCAATTTAAATCGAACGACATAGAATTTTAGAAAAAACTTTGCAAAGGCTACAAGAACAGGAGAGGAGACTGCAGGAGCGTCATCGAAGAACCTGTACCTCGCATCCACGTTATCCTGTATCGCACGCGTATTGTCAGCACGGCATAAATGTTTGTAATCACGCTTTGCGCCACAGCGAACCTAGCGGAACAGATTCTAGCACTAGCGTCGATGTCCTCTTGGGAAATTTAAGTCTAAGGGCATCCTTGAGGAGCGATCTTCTCGCTGCGGATCATGCTTTATGTCTCAGCGATTGTCCCAATTCCGTTACAACGGGACACGACGTAAAACGAGCATTTTACACGTCAGAAGATCCCCCGAATCCTGGACCAACGAGAGCAGATATGAAAAATCGAAAAAAAAATTCCGAGAGCGAAGAACCAGTTGGAAATGCAAGGGTCGAAGGAAGAATGATGGCAAACGGGACGATCGGCAAGTACCAAGATATCGAGAGGACCGCCGATCGGATAAAGCGACAGGACGACACGAATCGTCGAAACGTACAAATTCGTTCGAATACGAATTTAGTGGATCGTGGAAACGAGGCAAAAAATCGAAAGAAGGACGAATCGACAGATAAACACAACAGATTACGAGATTGGAATCCAAGAGCCGTCGAAAGGCCGATAGAGAACGAGGAATGGATAGCATTTTTACAACGATCCATGGAAGAGATCATGGAGGGAGAAATTGGTTCTCTGCTTCAACAAAATTGCGTTTCGGTTTTCGTTTCTCCTCTGAGAAATCCCGCCGCTGGTTGTCGAGTCGTGGAGTACGTTGCTTGTCTCTTGTCTTTGCCATTCGTTGTACCGATATCAAAGGATGATCTCGAAAAGATCGAACTAGTTTATCTGGACGTGAGAGTCGTACCGAATCTGGTATACGCTATAAAGCTTCTCATGTCGACTCGAAGGCTCGACGGTGAAAGAAATCGCTCGGAATCGGTAAACGCTAGCACGAGATCGGCCTCCACGTTATCCGCGGACGAGTTGCAAACTCTCGAATGCGCGATGCTGGTACTCTGCAGATTAATCTACAATCGAGAACAATTTCTTACGCAATTCTGCGACGCTGTTTACATCGTCAACGGAATGCAGCTGCTGCAGCAGCTCTTGAGCTTGGAAAAAAGAAAAGCGAGGGTCGTTGCCGATCTCGTTGCGATTTTGATCAATGTTCTACGCTCTCAGCCGGAGAATGCTCAACTTGTGGAGCACGTTGTATTGCAGGCAGAGACGATTGGTAAGTTTCTTAGAAGTTTAGCGGAATTAGAGGAATTTATTACGACTTAGAAACTACTGGACCACGTGTTGATCGGTAACGCATGTCGGTTTCGTTAAAGGAACCCCAGCGGAACAGCTGGGTAAGCTGCTTACCCATCGACAAGCCATCCTCAGAGCGCGAACTTGCCATCTGATCAGATTACTGGCAAAATTCTCCTGCAGAGCTCTGCAGCAAGCATGGGACAGATCGTTGAAAAATCTGGTGGAGAGTTTGATAATGGACGAGGATGAAATGGTTCGAAACGTAAGTAAAAAATACTCGCACCAATAATAAGATGAGAGTCAAAATGGAATATTTTCAGGCTGCAGCAGATGCAGTGGAGGAATTGAAGCAGCTGATGTACTACGATCAACGAAGTCCTGCTGCTTAGATGTGCCTTCTAGACATCGATCGCTGTTGGACGCTGGGATCGATTTAAGCTTTTGTATTTCTTTTGTATCGACGTTTATAACGTTATACCAGAGATATTTTTGTACGATTGTGAAATACATATCTTGAATCCGATTCGATGTTGCTCGTCCTTGCGGTGCAGTTGTTTTTCTTTCTTGAGATTTCGAGGTCGATCAACGGCGTGCGATCCGTGCACTTTCCTTGGCTCCTGCGTCGAATCGGCAACGAAATATGAAAAAGAAGCTATCTAATTGTTTCGGTTTCGTTAAATACTCATCGATCGTCAGGATCATCGTCGCGATGATCGGTCAAAGAGGAAGAGCCGAAGAAAAATCGGCACGAAACCTCGAGGTCTCGATCTCCGAATAGCTCGCGGCAGCGACGATCGTCGCTCGGATGTAGGTCAAATCGATTCGGTAGTCGGCCGCGTAATTCAGTACATGGACGTATTATCTTGGAATCGGTCGGTGCCTTTCCCTCCAGGCTTCGTCCAGGTTCGCCCAACTTGGCCCTCTCCCGCATCCTCCTCTCGGTTCCATCCTCTCTCCGCGTTCCTCGTCTTCCCGACGATCCTGTCCCGTCGCAAGCCTGCACGGGCCTACACAAATCGTTCCTTCCGTTTCCATCCCTTTCCCTCCTTCGTTGATCTCTTGATTTTCTCACTTCTTTCTTCGTTGGATCGAGACTAAGCGTGTCCTACGCTTAAGATTGGATGCATATTTATTTAGCGAAAAGCACAGCAATAATTAGACATTGCTTGTGATCGTGTCGTGGATCAGTTTCCATCCATTTCGTCTCCTTCGTCCTTCTTTTGATCTTCTCGCTTCTTCCTTCGTTGGAGCGAGACTAAGCGTGTCTTATGCTTGAGATTGGATGCATATTTATTTAGCGAAAATCATAGCAATAATTAGACATTGCTTGTGGTCGTGTCGTGGATCAGTTTCTATCCATTTCTTGTCCTTCGTCCTTCTTTTGATCTTCTCGCTGGTTCCTTCGTTGGTTCGAGACTAATTGTAAGCGTGTCTTACTCTTTTACATCGAACCAGTGAATACAAATCTCACTGGCGAACCAGTGAAATTTGCGTCCGCTGCCGCAGTGCCATGCGCCGTGTTTTATTTTTGGATATGCTGACGAGTGAGATTCACTGGTAAACCAGTGAACTTTGATGGCCGCCGAGATCACTGGCGGAACCAGTGAGTGTCATTGGTAAACAAGTGAGTTTCCACTGGCGAACCAGTGAAATTCCACTGGTTCGACCTAAGAGAGTACGCTTGAGACTGGATGCATATTTATTTAGCGAAAATCACAGCACTAAATAAATATTGCTTATAATTACATCGTTGATCAGTTTCCATCCATTTGTTCTCCTTCGTCGATTGTTTGATCATCTCGCTTCTTCCTTCCTTGAATCGAGACTAAACGTGTCTTACACTTGAGACTGGATGCATATTTATTTAGCGAAAATCACAACCATAAATAAATATTGCTTATAATTGCATCGTTGATCAGTTTCCATCCATTTGTTCTCCTTCGTCGATCTTTTGATCTTCCCGCTTCTTCCTTCCTTGAATCGAGACTAAGCGTGTCTTATGCTTGAGACTGGGTTCACATTTATTTAGCGAAAATCACAGCAATAAATAAATATTGCTTATACTTGCATAGTGGACCAGTTTCCATCCATTTCTTCTCCTTCGTTCTTCTTTTGATCTTCTCGCTTCTTCCTTCGTTGGATCGAGACTAAACGTGTCTTACACTTCAAACTAAATGCATATTTATTTAGCGAAAAACACAGCAATAATTATACATTGATTGTGATCGCATCGTGGATCAGTTTCCATCTCTTTTCCCACTCCGTCGATCACTCGATCTTCTCATTTCTTCCTTCGTTGGATCGAGGCTAAATATGTTTTACGCTTGATACTGGATGCTCATGATCGCGTCATGTATTAGTTTCTCTCCTTTTTCCTCCTTCGTCGATCTCTTGTTCACATTTTTTTTCAAAAATTCCCTAAGTTTAAAGGAGAGTCCTAGACTAGAAATTCTAAGTTGACCTTATAAAACACAGATTACCAAACCGATCATATTTTCCACCCCTTGATTCCTCTTCATTCTAAAGCACTTATTTAATATATGTAAATGTAATAAATTTAACGTCGGTCGTTCTAGTGTTAAACGTGTCGTATTATGCGCAAGATTAGATGCATAATTATTTAGCGAAAAGCACAATAATAATTAGATATCGATGAGGTTCGCATCGTAGATCAGTATTCTCTCGTAAATACCTGTTTCTCCGAATCGGAAGGTTCGACATTTAAATCGGTTAAGGAAAATTTCCCTCCATCTCTCTTTCTTTCTCTTCATTTCTATTTCTATGTAAAATTATAGCATTATGGAAAAAGAAACAGAGTGCATTCCATGCAAAGTTACTTGATCAGCTTGAAACGTGGCTTTTGAAGAGCCGTTGTCAATTTTGATCCTCAAGGAGGGAGCAACAGAGAGGGAAAAGAGAGACTATACAATGTTGCTTTGCTAGAGGGAGGACGAGGAGGTGGTGGTGTAAAAAAAAGGAATAAAAAGAAGAAGCAGCAGCTCGATCTGAAAATGTTGCTGGAAATCGAAGGAGAGTCAAGCCGAGTGGAATAAAGTCGAATCGTGTCGAGCAGAATCGAGCCGAGCATTCTCGCGAAAGGACTTTCCTTCGCTCAAGAGACAATAGTCTCCGGAGAGTAGGTAATCGTAGCCGAAAATCTCAACGGCTAAGAACATCGAAGGAAAAGGTCAATGACCGGCGTGTTCCAGATTCGAGTAGGAGCTCGACGTAGCCTAAATTCTAACCGGACTTCTCGGAACCGCAAGCGAAGAAGAATGGTTCGTTCGCATTGGTTACGGTGAGTTCGCGTTTTACGAGCGTCTAACGACGGAGGCGCTTTAACACTCAGGCCCCTCTCGTTTCGAATCTGAACACGCCGCATTACTCAGTTCCTACCGAAACATAATACAATTTTTCGACTCATACAACTCTCTCGAAACGATTCACACTCTCCCAACGGCTTGTCGAAACCTCATCGATACCATTTCCCGCGTTTCGCCAAACAAAAGCAACATTCAACGTTCCGCAGTGTTTCTTGAATTTACATAAACTCGCAGAACATCGTAAAATGCCAGATATACAATCTTGATCGTTCCTCCACATTTCTCGATTTCAATCGATCCTACAATCGTTGGTTCAAAACGAAAGCCACGCTCGTAAAGGGATTATCGTATCGGACTGTGTCGATGGTATCGCTCGGTAAGCCTCGCCGTGGTACCTCGTGAACCACTGACCCACTGGGACCGCTCCGAAGCATTCGGATCCTCCCGGGAATGTATTTCGGTAGTACGTACTCTCGGCAAAAAACGATGCTGCTCCGCGGTTCAACGACCCTAACGCTGTTACCATCGCGTCCTCTACCCCCTTCCTTCTACTCGCACTCGTACTCGTTCCCGTTCCCGTTCCCGTTTTCGTTCTCGTCCTCTTAGCTCGTATCCTCTCCGCCCTGTCGCTGTTTCGCGCCACTCTTGACTCTTACGTTTTCCGCTAGTCATCCGTCACAAAATGAATATTATTGGAATCGATATCGAGAGGAGATCATTGGATGAGAAGAAAAAAGATGGTACCGTGCGAAGCGCCAACGAGAACGGTTCGATTCGCGGATCGGACGTTGGCCGAGGAGGAAACGAAGGTAGGCGGGCAGGTAGTCGGTTGGTTAGGTGGTTAGGCAGCTGAAGAGGCAGGTAGTCAGGTAGTCAGGTAGGCAGGCAAGCGAAGGAACCTCCTCGCGCCGTGCCGGTACGTGCGAGCACGTGGCCAGCGCGCCGTTATCTAGCGGACCACGAGCGCGCCGGAACCCTCGGCGCTTTCTGGAACGACCGGAGATCGCTGGTCCTTTGCCATTAAATTTCCCTCTTTTCGCCTCTCCTCTGAGTTCTTTCATTGTACGGCTCTTTTTTCACCGCGCCTCTTTATCCATTCGAGGGTCCTTTTCCGATCCCCACCCCTTCTCGCGCCCCGACTCCGCTCTCCTTTTCTCCTTCTTCGCCTCTTAGGCTTCGGGGCTTCCCCTCCTGCCGTTGGACACCCGCGCTCGAATAACGAGTCGTCCCAAGCTCTCGAGTCGGTCATGCACCTGTAAGAGTGAAAGTGTCCTCCATCCCCACCAGGTTCGTTCCGTGTAGCCACGGATGCAGCCACCATTGCCTTTGGCATCACCCAAGGCATTGCCGTTGCCACCACCGTCTCCAAGACCGTCGTTACGATCGTCCTTCCGACCGTCGACACCACCTACGTGCTCCGTTCGACCGTTTGGTATCGATGAACCTACCTAACTCATCTTTTGTTCCTCGAGGCGATGCAACGTCGTTTGAGCACCAATTTTCCAATTTCACGTAACATTGAAGAACGATCGGTTGTCGGTTTTGGCGTCTGGAGATCTTCGTAGAGATGGTTATCGTCTCAAGGTCGGGGAAGTGGCTCGTGGCAAAGGGTGCCCGGGGCACCGAGTAACCTTTAACCGAGCGTTCATTATCATAAACTCGCGTTAGAAATTTCGTTAATGGACGATATCGCGCGGTAACCGCATACCGATGAGCCGGGAAAGCTTCGACTTTCGAGTACATCGACCCCCGATGACCCGAAGCGATCGGACAAACGTCGCGCGTCCTTTCTACCGCTCGATTTCGACGTCGAGAAGCCACGCGGTGGCGCATTCCGCGCGCCAATTTTCTCCAAATATAATATTACAAATGCGCAACGTCTTCGTTGGTGACCATAGATATTATCTCGAGGGTCAAGTAACCGGTCGACTCGAGATAGGGTTTATCATCGGGCCGAGGCTACTCGCGTTTCACCAGAGACTCTCTTCGGGTCAAAACCACCTGTGTTCCTCCTTCGAGACTCGAACCATAGCGTGTCCTGACCTTTCACGATTCTATCTTATCGTTGTCATCTTCCAGGCAGAAGACCAGTGAATTTCAAACGATGGCGAACCTCTTCCCGAAATTTATCCACAACTTGGACATACATCTCGTACATCTTCTCTCTCGTGCTACCATTGTCGTGATTATTGTCCCTGCCACCGTTATCGCCGTACGAGACAGGTCGAAATTTTTCAGCGAGTCGAACATCAGTCGACAAACGGTACACCGGCGTACCGTCCAAGTACGAGAGTCGTGAAAATAGCGTATCAACGAAATTAGCATAAGAGGAGAAAGTCGCGGTCGTCGGCCGCGCGACCACCTTTGGTACGAGTGCCGAATCTGCGAATTCTCGTGTGTACGGCTCTCGCAACAGCCGCTCAGGGAACGCGGAGAGACGCGGAGAGTCACGGAGACGCATACCCGCAAGAGGGGAAGGAGGGATGAGGGGAAGAAGAAAAAGAGAAAGAGAGAAAGAGAAGGAGAGAAGGAGACTGGCCATATAGCGAAAGAAATACTCGATTTCGGACAAACAGAACGAATAATTCGATGCTCAATATGATTTTCCTTCGTCAGCCGTTTTACGGTTCCATCGGATCTCGCAACCTTTTTGACGAGGAAAATTCTAAACGCACACCTCGGCTGTTGGCCCGAGCCCACGTAAATGGGTCGTGACGCTATTACGTGTCGCTAAGAACGACGCGTCGTTCATCGATATCACTCGACAACGCTGAGAAAAGGAAAAACGCCAAGCTGTCGCGTAAGCGTCGCATACAAAGAAGAGCATCGGTTCCTTCGGACGACAGTTTAAACGAGCGCGAGCGGGAGCCTAAGCGCGAAAAGAAGGCCGTCGAACTCCGCGGGAGAACGTCAACCCGCCGCGGCGGTGTTAGTCATGTACATCACGAAGATCGATCGTTTCGATCGATGACCCAATTTTCTGCCGTTACGAGAGCGTCCTTAAGGCCGTAGTAAGTGGCCGTAGTAAAGCGTATCGCGCTTTCGAATCACGAATTTGCCTGACGATCGTTCGCGCGTGCCGACGTCGATGTTCTCCACGAGCGATGCTCCGGTACGATGCATCGAATCGTCTCGTTCCACGTTGGAATTAAAGTCTCTCCCTGTCAGGGTCGTTCTCATCGTTTGCAGTTTCCTCGGCGGAGGATTCGTGCCGCCGGTGATCCGAAACCAAACGAACAGGAGCCAAAACGAGCGCGATGGCCGTGAGGAGGAATGTCGCCGAGGGGATCGCCGTTTCTCCGTTTGCTCGCGAGAATTAGATCGTTCCGGCCGGTCGAGCTCCGAAGGAAGTCCGATACGATCGACGATACGCGGAACTGGGTTATCGGATCCCGGTTTTCGCGAACCGGTTACTCTCGAACGCTCTTCGTTTCTACCCCCGTTCGATAATTGCGGTTTATAGACGGACGTATTTCGTCTCCAATCGCTCGATCCTCTCTTTCGCCGTGTCTTCACCCATCGACCGGAAGCAACGAGCTCGATGGTTCACCGCGAGAAAACCACGACCCCGGAACGACCCCGTCGATTCGTGGAGGAGATTGTCCTATCGAGAACTAGGTCGGAAGTTCCGAATTGCCGATCGCTGATTCCCATGTACCAGGAGGGTAGTGCCGATGGAGCAAAGAGGAGCGTACGCGCGACTCATCTTGGAAAGTTCGTCGATCCGTGGCGAGGAGAAACGACCGTCCCTGCTTGCCTCTCTCCCCCGCCTCCCCCTCGTCTCCTCCCCCTTTCCTCCTCTTCCTCGCCGGCCGTATCGAGCTCGCGTGAGCGCGATCGACCGGAGAAAAGGACCCCAACCTTGATAACTGGATCCAGCCAATGACCCCGGTCGATCGTTGCCCCTAAAGACGCTATCTACCTGCTTGCAGCGAGGATTAGAGAGAACAGGTAGGCAGACTCGGTAAGTACGCGCGATCCTCCCGAGAGTTTTCAGGCAGGCTCCAGCCTTGAGATGAACCGCCGGTCGTCGGGACTCTTCGAGGCGATCCTTTCCTCCCACGATTCGAAGCGATCCGGTGATCCCTTGCCGGGCGACGGGAACGCGATCGAAACGATCGAAACGACTTCTATGATCTTCCGAGACGGGGGGAAAGCCACCGAATGGTATCTGGTGAAGGTTCATCGTCGAGAGCGAAGGAGGAGATCGAGGAGAGATGCACGAAGCGCATGGTCGCGGAAAAGTGGAAACAGGCAGAGAGGAGAAAGATGGAAAGATCTCGATGAGAAGAGAAGGCGAGAACGATCCGAAGAAACGGCAAAAGGGTACGCGTCGTTGTCCGTAGAGATCGACGCACCCCAGGATCGGTTATTGTCCGTGAAGGGGGTCGATAAAAAGCCACCGGCGGGGTAACGCCCCGTGCCCCGTGCCTCGCGAACCGGCGGTCCTTGAAGAAAAATGCGTTTCATCGAACCCAAAGTAGTCGTCCTTAGGTCGAATGAAAAATTATTTCATTACACCGGGAGGTAGTACAGTCTTGGTCGGGACGGATTTAGCTCGAGTCCGGTGGCGCGCACGCCTCTGCGCCTGCGCGTCTGCACGTCTGCTCGTCTACGCGTCTGCGCGCACCTCGAGAAACAACGATCCTGCTTTCGGTTAACGAACTCGCGAAAGAAAGCGAATATCGCCGCTCTCTGGTTCGTTAGTCGGAGCTGGAAGGTGGTTGGCCGAATAGGTACCCAGTATCCGCGGTCAGTGGCTTCGCTGTAGCACAGGAAACTCTTATCGCGCGAGACTGCGCCTTTGAGATAGACACCGGACACCGGAGACCGGACGCCGGGGTTGCCAGCCCCCGCGAACTCGTCGACGTTCCGTCCGTTCGGTGTCCCATTCGCGGGACGTACGAACGAATCTACGTTCTCGTCTCGCGCCAACAGTCTGACGGACGGGTAAACGAGGGTAAAAGGAGACAAGTCGAAGTTAAAGACGATAAACGGCGGGTCAAAGGTGGTTACCGCGTACAATCGAGGGTCGAGAGCGAAGGAGTCCATCGACGATCGAAGGAATTTCCGTGCGACTCCAACGGCCGCTGGTGACCTTTGTCGGTCGTTGCACGTTTCTCCGAACAAACGGCTGGAACGCTGTTTGCGGTATGCTCGCACCTTTCGTCGATATCGCGCGTTTCTGCGCTCCGACTGGGATACTCGAGCGGGAAAGGAAGATCGGCTCGGCCACCGGTGGCGAACGACCGGGACCCCGATGTATCCGAGTAAAAGAACATCGAGAAAGGTCGTTGCACCTCGTGGAATCGTCCTCGCCCCACTCGTCGCCGACGTATGCCATATACCGTGTACTCTCCCTCCCTCGCTTCTCGACGACCATCGCCGATTCTCTTTCACCCTCGATGCTTTCTTCGCTCCCGGTCCCGGTGCTGCGGGCGGATTCGCCTACCATGTTTCCTCGCTTTGCGAGCGACAGCCTCGAGAGAGAGTCGAAGCTCGTCGATCACCGAGAGGCAGACATTCCTTGCGAGTCGTAAACGAGTCGAAGCTCAGGGCGGTTGCGAAAAGCAGACGAACCGGAAGGAACTGCTTCTTTGTCGTTGGGACACAGTCTCTCTTCCGTTCTTTCCAAATGATTTGGAAAATCCAAAGACTCTTTCCTTCCAAATTTTTCAACGAGCCCGACGCGGTGGCGAACAACAACCTCGGGGGAGGGTCGAAGCTCGTCACCGAGAGGCAGACATTCCTTGCGAGTCGTAAACGAGTCGAAGCTCAGGGCGGTTGCGAAAAGCAGACGAACCGGAAGGAACTGCTTCTTTGGCGTTGGGACACAGTCTCTCTGTTGTTCTTTCCAAATGGTTTGGAAAATCCAAAGACTCTTTCCTTCCAAATTTTTCAAGAAGGCCGACACGGTGACGTGTAACAACCTCAGGGGAGGTCCGAAGCTCGTCACCGAGAGACAGACATTCCTTGCGAGTCGCAAACGAGTCGAAGCTCAGGGCGGTTGCGAAAAGCAGACGAACCGGAAGGAACTGCTTCTTTGGCGATGGGACACAGTCTCTCTTCCGTTCTTTCGGAATGATTTGGAAAATCCAAAGACTCTTTCCTTCCAAATTTTTCAAGAAGACCGACACGGTGACGTGCAACAACCTCGGGGGAGGTCCGAAGCTCGTCACCGAGAGACAGACATTCCTTGCGAGTCGCAAACGAGTCTAACCTCAGGGCGATCGCGAAAAGTGTAGCGAACCGGAAGAAACTGCTCCTCTTTTATTTGAATTCCAGCCTCCCTTCCGTTCTTATCAAATGGCCTGGGAAATCGAAGAACTCTTCAAACTTTTTGAGAAGCGCGACACGGTGATAAGCGTAACCCACCCACCCTTGCCGTTTTAGTCGCCTCTTACGACAGGCAGGACATACCGTAGGCCTATTCTTTTCCCAGCCCACAGGGAAGCCCCTTGACGTCTACCTACTCCGGCAACGGGCAAACGAGCAGTTTCAAAGCCGTAGCTTAAAATAATTCGCTCCACCGAGATCCCTTCGGTCGATCTTGACCATCGATACCGAAAGGTATCCGGCAGGATCCCTTCGCCGTCCCTCGGTCGGTCGGTTCGCCACGTCCCATTATTCAGACGTCGAGTCACCGAGCAGCCAGTCACGATTTGGTAGTCAAACGACTGTTTTATCCGCTGTCGTCGAATTTCCAGACTGGATACCGGGAAGACGGGGACGTCGAGGGAATATCATCGACGATCGCACGAATACTCGCAATCCGCATTTCGTTTACCGCAGTCACAGCAACCGGTCGTCGCGTTTCCTTTCATCCGAGCTGATCTTCAGCGAAGAAAGTCGACCGTTTTCCACCGGTAAGTTTTTCATTTCGTCGACCAACAATTTTTCCAACCCCGATCGTCAAGTCCAAACTTTGTCAGCCCTGTAAAGTGAACCTACATGACATCCTAAAGGTCAAGAAAAAACCGTAAACCCCGTTGGATTCTTCGATCTCACAGAAAGGGTAAAAGATACGGCAAAGTTCGATCGATCGGTGAGAAAAAAAACAGAGGAGGCGATCAAAGTGGAACGGAGATGGTTGGTCATCGACGGTACGGCATTCGCGGCCGCCTCGCTCCGATTCTTACCGATCCGTGGGGATTCGCGCTGACTCGGAGTTACTCGCGCTAGTGCGAATCGTTCGGAGCGTCTCTCGTCCCTCCATGGAACGTCCAAGGACGCGCTATGGCGACTCTCGGAGAAACGACGCAGAAGAGAGACAGGCATTCGGTGGAAGGCACACGTGTCGATGCACGCGTCGCTCGGTGGCTCCCGCGATTGCCCTCTCGATGGCTCGCGCGGTGCCCCGCGCTGCACCTCGCGCGCTCAATCCCGCAACGCGTGACGATGCACGTGTACAGCCGGCCGACCAGCCGATCGACCGATCGCGCGTGCATTCCATCGTCCAACGGTTGGCCCCGACCAACGAATCGGCGGGCAATTTCCCGCTCGAAACGTTCCCAACATCGAGAGTCAATCATCCGTTCACCATTTCCGAATTCATTTTGCTATCCTTTCGTTTTGCCTTTCAGATTGACCCCACGTATCAACGGAACCGATCAAATTGTCGCATCTACGAAACATCCATCGATCGTGATGATTCTGAGCAGCGTGGCTGTCCTTCTCCTTTTGATCCTTCTTTACCGTTTCTTTCGCGATTATCTGCGGACGGGTCAACTTCCTCCTGGGCCTTGGCAGCTTCCGGTTCTCGGCTACTTACCTTGGATCGACGCCGAGAAGCCGCACGAGTCGCTTACGAAATTGGCGAGGAGATATGGACCGATTTGTTCTCTTCGCATGGGATCTGTTCATACGATTTTACTCTCGGATCCACGAACGATAAGGCAGACCCTTGCAAGGGATACTTTTTCCGGCAGAGCGCATCTCTATGTTACTCATGGAATTATGAAAGGATATGGTAAGCAATAATCTCCATTCTCTCTAGCTTTCTTTCTTCCTCCGCCTTCTCTATCTTCCCGGAACGGTAGGCGTTACATTTCCTTCAAGTACGTGTCCGCGAAATGGTCGAATCTACGCGTCTTGAACGAGTCTCGCGTCGACGCGAAGGACTCTCACTTTCGGTGATCGGCTCTTGGTCTCCTTGAAGGAAGTTTCCCCGGTCGCTGTAGATTCCGTGCTGCATCGACGGGAAATTACAGTTAGTTTCGCAAGGACGCGCAAACGACCTTTCTCGGCGAAAGAGAAAGACGGCGCGAAGTAGCTGGGAGAAAAGGAGAGAAAGATATAGAGGGTGAAAGGGTGAAACGGTGAAAGGGTGAAGCAGAGAGGAATTGGAAAGGATGGAATCGGGCAGGGACCGCGAAAGAATGAGAAAAGAGAGAAAGAAGGAAAAGAGAAACGGAGAAACGTTGGAGGAGAGAGGGAAGGAGGGAAAAATGGGTGCGGTAAGATTATTGTTTATACGCTCGGGGATTATCCTTCGGCGAGTTCAGTGGCTGCACCTACTTACGGAATGACGGTAATCCTCTCGCTATTTTTTACATCCTCCCACCAACGGTGCAGCGACACGGCAAACCGATACGCACTTTAGCGCGACAACGTGTTTACGATCCTCCCTGTCGATATTAGCCGAGAAAGTTCATCCAACCCTTGCGTAGGGATAGTCTGCGCGGAGGGCGATCTGTGGAGGGATCAAAGAAAATTCGTCGCTGGATGTTTGAGGGAGTTCGGCATGACCAAGATCGGGCCGAAGAGGGACAAAATGGAGAAAAGGATCGTTCAGGCGGTCGACGAATGCATATCGGTATCTTCGATTGAACCGCATATCGTTGGCTCAACGAAAGAAGTCGCTGGATAAGTGATTTGCTCTGATTCTCTCTACGGAAAGAGACATCCCTCGTTCTCACGAATTTTAAATTCTAACGAGTGAATGGCCGAAAAAGTACTTAACCCCTTGCCGTACTGTAACGAGTGACACTCGTGATGCTGTAAATTGGAAAGGAAATTTTCAAGTTTTACAAAACTTATTAACCCCTTGGCGTACAACAACGAGTGACACTCGTGATGCGATAAATTGGATAGGAAATTTTCAAGTTTTGCAAAATCTATCAAATTGAAAATATCAACGAGCTGTAATACGATTAAATTATTTCTATAATATTAATATTGCGTTAAATCATACGATATATCCAGAATCACTGATCAGTTTTTATGTTCACAATTTAGTTCTGAATCATTGCGGAGGCAGTCAGAAAAGAAATAGTACGTCATGGGGTTAAATTGAAAATATCAGTGAGATGCAACACGATAAAATTATTTCTATAATATTGATATTACGTTAAATTATAATATATGGCAAGAATCACTGATTGATGTTTATTTTACTAATTTAATTCTGAATTATTGTGGAGGCAGTCAGAAAGTAAATGGCACGGCAAGGGGTTAACGACGAAATAAGTGCTTAGTTTTCGGTTTTCATTCGCCGAGCTCAGGTTTTAAGGGTCGATATAATGAAAATAGGGAGTAAGGGAATAGTCTCCTCTGATTTCGTACCTCAAACTAAGTGACTTTATAATTATCACGATCTGGAGGTATCGTAGGCCAAATAAATATCGGTCCTAGAAAGCTGAGCTCGACGAATTGCGATCGAAAATTAAACACTTATTTCGTCGTTTCCACGACAATGTAATAAATGTACGGAGTTTTTTCGGTCAGTCATGCATTAGAATCGAAAACGATATTAGCGCTAGATTTACGGAGCCAATTTGGCTCGTTCAAAATTTGCTTACTATGTATATGATATATTGGTTAGTTAATTTTTTAATACTAAACCTTACATTTAAATTGATTTGGAACTATTTTCTTTGCAAAAAATTTCAGTTTTGTTGTATAAGTCAAATTGGCACACTTTAGAAATATAGATGTATCAACATCCGTAAAACTAGTGTTAGAACGAGAGATGACAGTATCCGTCAGTCGAATCGGTGCAAACCTCTTATCAAGTGACATCTTTTGCTGAGCCAATAATATTGGGTTAGAAAAAAAGTATTTTCGGTTTTCGCTGAGAGCTAGAATTACGTTTGTTCTGAATGACTTCTGACAATGTTTTGATGTTTTTCTTCTGACAATTGAAAATTGTCACTTTGGCTTGGCTTAGAAAAACAATTGTGCTTTATTTTGTTTGTAATTGTTTGCTTAGGGTGAATTTTAACATGGAGTGTAAAAACGAAAATTTCCAACTTATTTTACTTTTTTATTTTTCGGAAGGTAAAGGTTAGTTTGGAAGTGATATCATGGCCCCCATATAACCTTCACCTGACACCATAAGATTACCATTTATTTTGATCCCCGTAAAACTTTTTGAATGGTGAAACTTTTACTAACGATGATAGCCTAAAATCGCATTTGGTTCAGTTTTTTGCTGATTAGAGCCAGAAGTTCTATAAAAACGGAATCATAAATTTGTCAAAAAGATGATAAAAGGTCATGGAACAAAAGTCATTGAAACAATTTATTGTTAAGAAAAACTGAGTTCCATTTCACACTACAAAACCGAAATTACTTTCTTGCCAACCCAATACTTTCCTACCCGATGATCTGGCTCGCTCTCCAAACGATTAACCTGTCGCAGAAGCTAGACGAACGCTCGAGAGGCGAGCCGATCGATCCGCTGGAGACTCTTCATCACTGCGTTGGAAATCTGGTAAACGACATTGTATTTGGCAAACGTTACATGGAAAACGATCCAGTGTGGATCTGGCTGAGGCACTTGCAGGAAGAAGGCGTAAAGGAGATAGGAGTTGCCGCGCCGCTAAACTTTCTCCCTTTCCTCAGGTACTCCGAACTCTTAGTCTCGCCCTCTCGATCGTTCCCTCTCTTCCACCGATCCTGTTTTCGCTTAATGGAAAAGGTATGAAGAATTCGTCTCGTAGGTTCATCCCACGATACAATCGTACCCTCCTTTCCCTCCTCGAAGGGATAGGCAAGACCCACCAAGTATATCACAGTTTGCTCGAGGATTACCGCGATAGAATCGCAAAACGCGATTCGTCCGAGGTAACCTCGGAAAGTTTCCTCGCAGCCTTTGATCGGGAAATGAGGAAAATCAGCGAGGAGGTCGGCTACTTTACGGAACCGCAGCTTTATCATCTTCTGGCGGACCTTTTTGGGGCGGGAACGGACACGACGCTCACCACTCTTCGTTGGTTTCTGCTTTTTATGGCGGCATATCCGGAGGAACAGGTGCGATCAACGTATCATTCGACAGCTCTAACTTGGTTAACGAGCGCAAAGCTCCCCGATTCGAAATATTGAACCTCATTTGAACCTTTTACCATCCAACATTTAGGAATTAAAAGTACAAAAAATAGGTCTAAATTCAATGTAAAATAAGATCCTATTTAGCGTGTAAAAGTGGCACAAATTTCCCTTTATGTCATCTTTAGGCGCAAAATAGGACGTCAATTTCAACCTCCGTTGAGGATTTACATCCTATCCAGTCCCGAGACGAAATATTGAACCTCATTTGAACTTTTTACTACCCAACAGGTCCATTTCAGGGGATAAAGGTTTTGGTGATAGCTAAATAGGAGTATCATTTTACTGAGAAGGAGTTACAGGTTTAAATTAGGAGTTTTACTATTGAAAAGTATCATATTAGGTTCAAATAGGAGTAAATACCAAGAAAATAGGTTCAATATTTCGACTCGGGTCGCGCTTTCAATCGCTTATCTCCGCCACTTTGTTTCTGGAAATGGGAGTATTCACTTTAGGAGATTGAAATTTGCTATTTTTAATTATAACAATTTATTTGGGAATTCTAAAAACGAAATGGTGCAAATAAGCGGTTGAAAACGAGAGGCTTCACTGTTCGCTTAACAAGTTAAAGTTATCGGACTAGAAACCTGGGGACCAACGGCAAGAACGAGAAGAAATTCGCGGTAAAACCATCTCCATACCCCTTTACCCTTCAGAGAATGATCCAGAAGGAGATGGACCAACGTCCAAACAGTAAGGACTCTCCCACTCTGGAGGATAGAAGCCTCTTGCCGCGACTCGAAGCTGCCATCGCGGAAGCACAAAGATTGAGGGCCGTCACTCCTCTAGGAATCCCGCACAGGGCTACATCGGTGCGTCCTCGAGCAATGTCGCCAGCCTGAGATCGATTCTGGATGATACGTTTGTCTTTTTTCTCATCTTTTCTATTAGGACACTCAAATCGAGGGATACAAGGTGCCAAAGGACTCAATGATCGTCCCACTTCTGTGGGCCGTTCACACAGATCCGGCCTATTGGAAAGATCCTCTGGAATTTCGACCTGAACGATTCATAGCCGAGGATGGTACCATCTTCAAGCCGGAAGCATTTCTTCCTTTTCAGGCTGGTAAGTTCGAGACATCCCGTGCCGTAGACCTTCTGTTTCTCACTTTTTCGTTCCTCTCTTTTCTCTTTTTTCAAGGGAAACGTGTCTGCATCGGGGAAGAACTGGCAAGAATGATTTTGTTCCTCTTTGCCGGAAAGATACTCGATGCATTCGAGGTGTCGGTACCATCAGGCACGAAGGCCGATCTCGAGGGAGAATGTGGTATCACTCTGGTGCCGAAACTGCACCAACTGACTTTTACGCGACGTCGATGAACACTTGCCGAAGATCTCTCCTTCAGGCGGTCTGACGACCTGGCAGACCAGCGATCAAGAGGTCCCAGTGCGAAATACTTCGTCAATATTCGATCGTGTCTCTTTGAGAGACAGGTTTTGTATCTTTTCCAAATACGGATGACAAATATAAACCTTTGGAACGTTTACGACTCTCACGAGTGCTCTCTCTCTCTTAACCTTTCCCTCTCCCTCTTCGACCGAAATGCACCCCTATCTTTGAACGCTCATTGAACGCGATTAACTCTCATTCTAATCACAATGCGGTATTTCTAACGATATCCCCTTCAATGGTAATTGTAATGATTTGCTTGTACCTTCGATTTTCTCTTTTCCCTTCTTCCTATTTCACGCGAACCCTCCTCCCTTCCAGTGCGCCGTTTGCCTCGCGAACTATGGACCATCTTCGTCTTTCGCAGATTCGAGAAATCCCACGAGAGTATTACGCAAAACGCTTCGTTTCTTACCGTGCAGCGACCTTGGAGCAACGGTAAGTGAGGCGTACTCCCGCACGGTCGATACGCCGCGAAAGAGGTATATCCTCCGCGACTCGCGAATCGCCTCTCTTTTCCTAGCTCTCTTTTTCTGCCTCCTCGAAGACGCCTGTTCGTCCTTCCACCGTCCCTCTACCGTCCCTCTTCCGCCAATCGGGAAAGTGAAGAAAAGGGGGAAAAGAGAAGAGCGTCCGAAACCGCGGGAGATAATAATTTCGGTGGGCGATCGGGTATCGCGACTTCTCGACCGAGAGCGAGAATGTAACGAGCTTACGTAATTGTTCTCTCGGTCGACGTAATGCTTCAAACGATCCATTCGTTAAAACGAGTTCCGATCTCCATCCTCCCGTCCTCCGGGGTTTCGATAAATCGAGGGAGATTTCTCTGCCTCGCGAATCCTTAGGATGAATAAAACGATAAACTTTGGTCACGCTTTGGCGACCATCGATATATTACGAGAAACGGTTTCTTTATTCGATAGAAAAGAACAACGTTAAATAACACAGTTTCGTGGGCGGCGGGTGAACACAATGCGGTACTTGGCGATTCGAGCGTGCCACGTTGAATTTGTCGTCGCTCTAACGAACATGGACGAAGCGCCGACGCTGATCGGCTCGTGCCTCTTCTGCGAGGTATCTACGCGACAGCGAACCGACGAAGCGACGATCGAAGCTTGCCTGGAAAGGTTCGGAATATTGAGAAAGGTTTGGGAAGGTTTTAAGGAAAGATGAATAGGAATTAATGAGAATGTTACGAGGCCTGCCGCGTCGACGTTCCGTCATTTTTCTAGGATGCGCCGAATACAAAGTCTTTGGAAATGATTTTACGATCGTGATATCACAGGGAGGCCGACGGTCCCGCATCCTAAACTCGAGATTCACAGCCATAATCTTAGTTCACGCCTGACAGATCGGGCCCGATAGATCGCTTTTGAATTCCACACTATGTAACGCGGTGTCGCAAGAATCTCGCCGTGACTTTCACGAAAATCGCTCTTCTACGTAGAAAGCCGCGCCGAACACGCGGCCCTGTGGGCTTCTTTTTGATTCGATTCGGTTCGATTCGATTCAATCCGATCTCGGCCCGGTCCGATCGACTCTCTCAGCCTCGAGAGACCCTCAGAGAGAAATTCGGACCGCCGTTGTCGCTTACGTTGACCTGTCGTGCGCTCTCCTACGTTCCCTACACACTTTGCTGCACTTTTTCCTTCAAATTCTACTGCAGCCTGCTAAACTCTGCTAAAACTCGCGCACAAAGACGCTCGAGAGACAATTCGATCGGTAATGCGTCCGCGCGCTTATCGGAGATACTACTATGTATTTACAAGTCTTGTCCCTCTTGGCCGCCTCGGAGCCGACTCCGCGACCATGAGCGCGCCCCAACGAGATTCGATTTGCGAGATCGTTGCAACGACCCTCGATCGAACCTTCAAGGTCGCGCTCCATAATATATATAGATATATATATACGTACGCCTATATGTATATGTATATGTATATGTATACTTTACGAAGCTAGTGACTAAACGCGAATAAATAGGAGACGGAAAGTACCCGGCCGAAGTAGGAGTCGCTGACGAGAAGGACGACGAGGAAAGCGAAGCGAGCGAGTGATCTATCGATACCGCCCGCAATCGAGAGAGTCCTGCTTTCCTCTGTCGCTCATCTTCCTCCGTTTGGATTCAAAGAATCTTCACGATTCTTTCGAGATTCGTGAGGAAACGAATCTCGGAGAAACGGCTAACGGTATTGCAGGTAGGAGAACAGATCGATGTCTCTCAATGTCCGCCGACGTTCCTGAGAAGACCGACTCCTCCGAGAAAGGTCATCTCGTTGGAGCTCGTGGAATCCTCCGAGAGCTCGAGCTTCCTTGGTAGTAGACAGACTTCGAAAGGATCTGGCGTGACGGTCACTCCGGCATTTCCCCTCAGGCTCGGTAGAGAAGCACCCTCCGGTGATTTAAGTTCGAAGGTGTGCATCAAGGAGCCGAAGAAGAGAAAGAGCTCCATTCGCGCCAAAACGTCTCCAAGACACATTCGTCTTCCGACTCCAAAGGGCATAAAGTACTCAGGCTTTTGAACCTTGCCCTCCGCCGAAAGAAAACGATTCGGCCGAAATTTCTCCGGTTCCTCCCACAGATCGGGATTCATGTGCACCGCATGTAAGAGCGGCACTACCTGCGATCCGGCCGGGATGGTGTAACCATGCACCCTCACGTCTCTGAAACCATCCAAGAAAAATCCCCCTCGTTAGTCCCATACTTTGACTTTTTCCCTCGAACTTTCTGTCTCTCGTCCATTTCCATGTAAGGTCCCTAACCCTCTACCCTCTTTCGTATTTTGAATTTTTCTCCCTATCTCTACAGTCCCCGGCCCTTCTCTTTGACCAACCAGATTTAAATCCATCACTGTCTCCGTCACTGTCCGCGTCTCTGTCTCTCGGTCTTTCGAGGCGTGCACGAGCACGCGTTGCGTGTCGAAGAATTCGGCAGGTAGAAGCTGGGCCTGTCCGAAAGCCGAACGGGGTAAGTAGGGGCTCACCCACTTTTGCTTTCACTTTTACCGCCGGAACGGTCGTCAAGCGAACGTGACCGATGCTTCGAGGCACGATCGAACCCGGAATAGTTACCGCAAACGTAGCCAGAATAAGATGGTAGATTCGTTTTTCCTCGTCTTTCGAGGGAGAAAGGGCAAAAAGAGAGAGAGACAGGGAGTAGAAAGGAGCTTTTAAAATGAAGCTTGTAAGACAATGCTTTACCTGGTAGCCGCATGGGTAGTTCCAAGAGGCACCACGCTCGACCTTCTGAGCACTTCGAGAATCGTGGCTTCGGTGATCGGTAGAAAGGGCAAATCTTCCAAACCGGGCATCCTCGATCGTCCAACTACCTGGTCCAATTCCTCTCGCACGGCATTGGCCGCTTCCGGGTGATGCATCATCAAAATGATCGCCCATTCGAGAGTAGTCTTGACCGTTTCCATGCCAGCGGAGAAAAGGTCACCGAGGATCTGTTGCATCTGACGATCTAAACCGAGAAAAATGGAAAGGTCATCGAAGAGGTCGCAGAAGACTCAAACGATCTTAACAGACATTATTTTTCTTTCTCTTACCGTGATTCTTTCCCTGAAACAGCATGGCCGAACGACCCTCTCCTCTTGCTTGCTGTATCTCGAGGAGATAGGCATCGACGAGGTCTCTAACGTTGCCCTCCTCGAAGGTGGCTCGATGCTGATCGACCGTCGTTTGGAAGAAATCGGCCATTTCGGCACGATTCTGCGACAACTTGTCTCGAATTTTTCGCAAACAAGGTAAATAACGCATCACAGGAATAAAGTTCACGGCAGCCATGCTACCGAAGAGCTTGAAGCCCTCCTCGATGAGGTCCATGAACCTCTTGAACCTAGAATCTCCGTGGCGAAACCGCACCCCCATTATAATCGAGCAAATGACATTGCTGATTGACGTTCCAAGAAAGGAGGAAACGTTGGTCGGTGCACCACCTTTTGCCGCGAGCCCTCGAAGAAACGCTTCGACTTCGCGCTGAAAAGAAAAGCGGAAGAACCCCGGTCATTCGGCGCGTCTAACGTACAAAGTTCGAGCCGGTCATCGTTGACCCATTCAATTCCGTTTTGAGCAAAGAAGCAAAAAAGACTTGTCTGTCGACAACTCACCGTGATTCTCGATTCCATGATCTTTTTTCCAGCTCCCATGTACGTCATACCGAAACTTCTAAGCTTATCGTGCAAGAATTTTCTTTGGTCTTTCCACATGGCACCCTCCGTGTTGATGATTCCTGTGAAAAGAACGAGACCTCTCTTTTTCTTTTTCTTTTCGTACGTTGAACTTTTGAGTGAGAAGTGTCCGATTGAGATCGAGGAAGCAACGATGAAAGATTCGACGAGGCGTGGCGCCTCGATCCTAAATCGTCGACTCACGCAGTAATTGAAACATTAGACTCACCGTATCCGCCAAGGATGTTGATGAACTCGGTGTGCGGCCTTCCGGTAAATTCTTCCCGTCGAAAGGTGTCGCGAATGGTGCGATGATCGCTCAGGACAACGACCAGTTGCGTTCCAAGTCGAGCGCTGAACATGGATCCATACTTTTTCGCAAGCTCTCCATACTGGAGATGAACATCGCCTTTCAGAAAGGGCAAATAACCGAACACGGGTACTCCCCAAGGACCCGGAGGGAGAGTACGCACGTACCTCAGCCACTGCAGGCACCTCGTTGCGATTAGCGCGCACAGGAATACGAGAAACGTGCAGAGCACTTCGATTCTCGTGCCACCCACGGCCCGGCAGGCCCACTGTGCCGCGTGCTCCACCAGCATCGCGAGATTTACGCGAGAAATTCGGTGATCTCTTGAATCGCCACCGTTCGAGAACCTCGTGAAACGCAACGATCTGGATCTTGACGGTCGTAGATCCAAAATCACTCGCGTACTCCCAACGTTTAGATTCTCTTCGATGTTCTCCGTTCCCTCTCCTCTCTTCCTCTGGTTGTCCTTTTCCCTTTTATCGTTCCTTCCTCTCTCTCTCGTGGCTTCCTGTATTCGCCCTTGCCACTCGCAATTTCTTCCGCCACTTTCTTATCTTCCTTCTTCTCCCTCTCTTCCTCCACCTTCTCCGCCACCTCCTTCTCCTGAGTTACCTCCTCCGCCGACTCACGATCCTCTCCTCTTTCTCTCGCTTTCTCGTCGACTCTTCCCACTTTGGCGAAGAGGCTCGACCTTTTCCACCTTTTGTTCCCTCTTGGCTTTCTCTCCTTCGACGATCGCGTTCACCGGAGTTTGCGAGTCTCTCCGAAGTCGCGAAGAAAGAGAGAAGCGTCCGCGATCTCCTTGATCTCGGAACAGTCTCGCTGCGAGCACGATTTTCCTCCTCGAAACGATACTTCCGAAATTCCCGGCTATAAGTATCGTAGCCGATCGGGATGGTGGGGCATAGTCTGGAGGGGAGAACCGTGTGGGGGGGTGGATACGATCGGCGGGAATCCTTGAGGCCGTCCGCGTTGTACGGTGATCAGGAAGGAACGCGCGAAACGTCGCGACAGGACCTACCGACGAATGGACGGACGGAAGGACGAAGAAACGATCCGATAGATAGACGGTGCGACGTTACGAGAAAACACGCGACTCGTCGATGGGCCCGACGCACCAACGATCACGGTGCGCAAGAAGGAAGAGCGTCGACGAACCGAGAGAAGGAGAAGGAGCCGCCACAGGCGGGGGAGTGATGCGGAGAGAAAGAGAGAGAGAGAAAACTTAGTGCGTGCAAAGCGATCGCAAGAGAGGGTGAGCGGAGAGGGAACAGAGAGGCGCGAAGCTGGTAGGTAGGTTGGTAGGTAGGTAGGTAGGTAGGTTGGTAGGTAGGTTGGTAGGTAGGTAGGTAGATAGGTTGGTAGGTAGGTAGGTAAGACGAGAAAAGAGAGGAAGAGGAAAGAAGCCGGGAGGGGAGGAGCGAAAGAGAGAAAAAAGTCGGTCACCGCCGCAGCCGAATTTGCCGGCGCTCGCCACGTCGTGAGTCGTGCGAGCCACGGGAAGATTGAATGTGTACTAACATACACCTTCTTGTCCTTGCCCGTCTTATATAGTGACTCATCGGACACCGGCCCCCCGACGACCTCCGGTTGCCCCCCGACTTCACGCAACTGCTCCCAACTGCTCCCCGACCGTCGTCACCGTCGCCGTCGCCTTGCTCGCAGCCGCGGACAGGCTGACCGCTCCTGTCGTCGTTATCAGCATCGATGCGGATCGTCCTCGATGACGATGCTGGTCTCGGTGTCGCTGATCGGTATCGCTATCGACGTCGACGTCGACGTCGCCGTTCGAGTCTTCGATTCTCCTTTCTCGACGAACGCCCCCCGCGATCCCGGAGGTTAGTGGGAGCAGGTGAGCAGGAACGTCGGGAGAAACGGCGAGGTGCGGGGTAGAGGAAAGCGAACCGAGAGAAGAGGAGGAAAGCGGAGGAACGGGACTCTCGTGGGGGTAAAGCGTGGGATGCACGTTCGGGGTGGTGGATGGTTGCAGCGAGGGTGCGAAGGCGGGCACCTCGCGCCTCGGTCTCGTTGGTCAAAGACCACGAGGTCTCTTTCTCGGACTGCCTGGTGGGGGCTTGGGGGCCCCGGGGTCTCCGTGAGGGTCCGGGCCTTCACCCTGTGGTGGGGAACCTCGCCGCTAAACTCGAGCTCGAGTCTCTCCGTTTTACTCGCGGATGATCCGCGCAACCGAATCAACCTCTCGCCGGTCTCGTCGCGACTCATCCTTCGGTTCTGCGCGATCGTTTCTCGACTATTGGATTCTCGGTCCCGTCGGAGATGATTCGGAGGATTCACGATCATCGAGAGCGTATCTGTCTTATTCCTTGGACGGCGAATACGCCGAGAGAAATCAGTATCGGTAACTTTTTCACGGTTCACCTATAGGGTTGTCGATTTGCTGCATCGTGATGCTCCTGTTGGAAGTCTCGATAGAGGTAGAAGAAAGAAATTGGAGAAGGCGGGAGAAAAGAGGGAGGAGGAATAAGGAAGAAGGAAGGAGGAAAGAGGAATAAGAAAAGAAGAAAGAGAAGGGAGCGGTTGCGCGAACTCTTATCGACGAAACCGAGAGTATTTCGTCGAAAGTGGAATCTGTTGGCGCGAGCATGCTCGGATATCGATGCGAAGAGGAGAAAGCATCGAAGAAAAAGAGGCGAAGAAACGTGCGCGCGGTTGAACGAACGACGAGAACGATACTTCTTCTGGAATCGCGACGACCTATTGCGTTTAATCGCGAGGTTCAAGGTTTACCGAGGAGGACGATAGCGCGAACGTCGCATAGGCCTCGGAGGCCCACGAGGATAAAACGCTCCGAATTCGTCTTCCTTGACTTTCCTCATTTTCTCGCTCTTTCCCTTCGCCCCGTTCCCTCTTTTCGCTCGTTTTTCCTCTTAAAGCGGGCCGCTCGAGGGGCCAACGAACCGATTAGAAAGGTTCGCGAGATCGTTTCCCCGTTTCGTCGAGAGACGGGTCACGCGCTCCGGCTCATGCCGATCTCCCGACTCGACCGAGAGGTCACGACCCTCTCGACTCCTTTGGAACTCCTCGCGCCCTTCTCGATCTACTCGCATACTCGAATCGCTTTGGATTTTTCCGGTACCCCCCGATTTCCTTGAACTTTCCCCACGAGTTTCGTGGCTCGTGGATTCATTAACACGAGATAGCCGATTTCCTCGAAAAGAACTCGCGATTATTCGGGACGACTGGCGGTCGATAGGTCGATTTATTCGCTCGTGCGGTTTCAGATAAGCACGATTCTACAATCGTGGGGCTTTCGATCGCGCCGACTCGTCAAGCGTGACGCGGGAACGACCGTCCGACGATCGCTTCAATTTTCGCCGCCCCCGTTCTTCCTCGAACGCTTCTGCTTTGCCGATAATTTCGACACCGACTCGGTTCGATCTCCGGACGGTCAATTGGATCGAGAATCATCGAGAAACTTGATCAAATTCCTCCGCCAGAAATGAGAGTCGAAACGCTCGTTTTTCAAAAGAAGAACAAGAAAACGAGACAAATGAAAGAAAATAGACGGAGTCGGAAAAAAAGAGCGAGGGAGACGTAAATTCGAAGAAGGAATCCTGGTCTACGGATCGTCTGTGACCGTCTCGAGGGTGAACGACCGACCATGCGGAGGACGCGCCGCGAACCCTTCCCGTCGAATCGCAGAGAAGCAGAAGAGGGAGCGCCGGAGGGAGAAACGACCGAGAAGGGGGAAAGGATAAGCATTCTACAAGAGTTCTCTTCTCTCCACGATCCTTTCATCGAAGGGAAGAATCCCGCCAAAAATTCAAACGCCTACCACCGACCACAAGAAAATACCCAATTCAAAGAATGTGCAGATTCGCGCATCCACGAACCACCCTACCACGATAGACCTTTTAATCCATCCACTATAATCTAATCGAGTCACCGAGTCGACCACCTTCGCTTCCACTTTCCGCGTCAGGAACGATTCTCGTTTTTCCTCCTAGACATTCTTTTCCATCGCGCACGTGGGCGTCACGATCGGGAATTCCGAGTAAAAGGTCACGCACCGAGGGTGTAACCGCGAAACCCTGTTCCTCCTGCCCGCCCCTTTTCGCGTATCGCGGGAATCGGCGTGGATCGATCGCAATGACTGCTCGGCCGGATAACGGGTGGATAACGCGCGCGGATAAAGTTTGAACGGTGGAACGGGAAAACGGTCGAGCGAGCGGTCTGGTATGCGGTATACTCGCGGATACGCAACGACGAGAGTTACGGTTGGCGCGCACGCGTGCACGCAAACGTGATCGAGTCTACGAAGGAGCGCATATGCGAGAAACCGGGCTTGCTCGCGTAACCGGGCCTGCAATTTGCGATTGTTTACATACGAGGGCATTGCCCGGATGCCGCTTACCATACGTACATTCCAGGTGTTGCCACTCCCCTTGCTTCTCTCCTTCCCTCGTGCCCTCCGTTCCCTCGGTTCCCTCCGTTTCACCTGTCCCCTCCCCCCAGCTCGATTTACACCGTTCCCACCGTTAGCCCCGTTAGCCCCGCTCCCCGCGACGGGGCGAGCCCTCGCCGTGATCGGCGCAGTGATCGATGCTGTGATCGATGTCGTGATCGAGTCGATCAAGGCTCTCGAGACAGGATCGCTCATCCTGAACTTCCGCTGGGGATTCCCGCTGCAATGTCCACCAACCCTTCTCTCGATGGGCCTCTCATCTCGATCGAAGATTTGTGCTCGACCAGCAAGATGATTTCGAGATGATCGAGAAGCAAATTCGATAAACGAGGAGGAACGAAGTGGACCGGTTAGCCGGACTACTCTTGGAAGTCGTCGGTGGCGAGGAATTTTCGGCGAACGCGGCAACGAGAGAAGGTGCGATCCCGCCCGTGCCCATGCCCATGCCCATGCCCATGCCCATGCCCGCGGCCGCGCACGCTCCGACGCGGACATTCTGCTTTCGAACGGGTTTCCTTTCTAACGGCTAATAACGGACCTACCGGCCGGGCAGGTAGAAGGAGACGCTTTTCGGGTGCCCGTTATTCTCCAGCGGAGCCTTCCTTTGGACCCTCCCTCGGACCTTTTCTCGTACCTTTCCTCGACCCGTTAGAAATCGGGACGAGCCCTCGAGTCCGACCGGCGAGACTTCTAATACCGTCTCGTCCACTCATCTTCCTCCTTCCCTCCGCTCCTCTTCCTCAAAGAAGCGGCGTTCCGAAAGAACTCGAGTAATACTCGAGCATTGAAATCTCGAGCAACGGACAAAATGGCGCGCCGATTGGCAACGATGGATGAGAAGTGACATTCTTCTCTATTCTCCTAGACCGTTCTTCCACGAAGATACCGACGGTTGCCAACGGTGAGGGTTCTACCTTGCTCCCAGTGTAGGTGCATGCCGATTGCAAGTCGATTCCAGGGGGGAAACGATTCGAAAGACTGGCGAGGGAGGTAGCCTCGATCAGCCAACGGGTCGGGACAATCGCGTTCGGAGCACGTGCAACGTGTAGTACGCGCGCGTACGTAATACGCGGGGTAATGCCGGGTGAAAGACCGTCGAACGATGCGTCGGACGGATGAACTGGTTGTCCGGTCGGTCGTATGCTCGCTCCGCTCGATCGTTCGCCCGTTACCATCACTGACCACTGCCAACGGGTCGACGACCCGAGACCTCCTTCGCAGCCGAAATTTTCGAGGCATACTCTAGCGCGTCGCCTACCTCGGAACGTTGTTTCTGCTTTCTCCTCTCTTCTCAGTTCTCTCCTCTCTGTTCCCTCTTCTCCTTTTCTCCTTCTTCCTCTGTTTCGCATGGAACCGACGAGAGGAAATACAAGGGGAAAGAATGTATTTTGTGTAAGGATGCATCATTAAAGATGCAAAACCATCTTAGGTCGATTCGTTGTCAATTCGAGAGCCAGAAACGAAGAGATCGCATAAACCAGCCATTCGGGGCGACGTCGTTACATAAGACGAACGACGTACGGTTCCCTGTGCGCGGCTAGCATCGTCGAGACGTTTTGCACGCAGCTGAGAACGCGCTTTTAAAATCGCAACGTCTCGCATTACGCGCATTCCTTCGAAACGTCCAGGCGATTTTGACGAAACGTCTGCCAGCTTAAAAGGCAACGGCAAAAACTGTTATGTTGCGTTATACTCGCTTTGTTTGCAGAATTTCGTAATGAACCGAAAAGCCGAGAGACCGATATACCGACATACCGAAATACCGACATACCGATATTCCGATATCTCCTGACGGGCCCCGCTGAGCGTGTTCCGCTGCCCTCGCACCGTCTCTCCTAAATCGCCCAACGACGACTTCGTCCCGCGAATCGATTATTCTTGTTCGGTGACCACGACGACAAAGCGAAACGAGGCGAATAACGTCGGCACCTCGTCCAGCCACGAAGGAGCGCCGGGCGAGGTGAACGACCGGCAAAGTAGCATAAATGCCGCGGACAAACCGCGCTCCGATCTCCGAGCGAGTCGGCCACCGGTCGTTCCTCGGCCCTTCCTCTTCGACTACCCGCAGTGAAGATCGAGCAGACCGGAAAGACACCGAATCTCTCGAGGCCTCACGAGGACACCTTCCTTCCCGTTGACGGGATCCAAGAGCGCGCCCTCGCTTCAAGCGAGAGAGGAAGGAAGCGTGAGCGCGGGAGAGAGAGCCGGAAAAACTTGACGCGCTTCGTCGGAGCGACGGTAATGCCGCTCGAATCGGCGAGCGGTCAATGCTCGACTGACCCCGAGAACAGTAAAAGTGACAAACGGTCCCGGGCTGCTCCTCCAACTCGGCCGAGATACTCGGTTTCTCGACTCGCGGGTCCTGCCGTTCTCGCCGAGGCGCCGCGCGCGAAAACCTGGTGACTAACCCTGACAACCTCCTTGTTCGGCAACGAGAAGAATAAGATCGGACGATTGACCGTGTGAACTTACCATGGACCGTGACCCCGTCATCGAACATCGCCCTCGACTCGATGCGATAGCTCGGTATTCCAAGTCTCGACGACTTTGTCGACTCGCGGTCATCTCCGAGCGAAAAGCGACCATTTAGGGAGAAAATCTCCCAGGAGTTCAATCGATTCCGTGTGATCGGTCTTACGTGCGATCCGAACCTTCGAAAGGACGTTGACCGTCGTACCGAGACTAAACCGAGTACCACCTAACGATACTTAGAGGTACGAGACACGCGCACGCTTGGATTAATCGCCACGGAGGAACGGCCTTTCTTTATCTTTCTTTTCTCGAGAATGGAAACGAATCGAGGAGAGGGATAAATCACGAGGCGCGTGCAACGACGAGATTCTCGCAAGTTTCGCAAATTTGATCACCCAGACGAAAAAGCTCGAGAAACGTGTCTCCAAGACGAACGGCAAAGAAGCGCATGCGCGAAGAATCGCGAGAAATCGAACGGAAGCGCGAAATCCGAGACGGATAGGAAACGGAGAATAGGAAAGAGGACGGTGGTTGGCGCGAACCGCGACGCGCCGGCTCGTCTCTCGTCGATGCACTTCTGCATCTTGGTCGCGTCAGCTTAAAACCAAGATTCGAGCGGTCGAACATACGAGCGGGCTAGTGGCCGGGCCAACGCCTCGGATTTCCAAGCTGAAAATTAATGCCGCTCCTCGCGCGATGCACGAACGCTCCAACGCACGACTCGCCCCGCATCGGCCCCGGGAAATCGGCCCAACGAGGACGCGCCGATTCCCACCATGGAAAATCGAATCGTCTCGTCCTTCTCGGGTATTTTCGCCTCGTCGCTCGTTCGCGATCGGCCGTCGCGATTTCACCGAAGCGGCCGACCCCTCCGAGTCGTTGCTTCTCCAAGACCGTTCGGCGAATCTTTGTCTCCTCCGTGAAGTGCGCCGTGTCCGACGACCGTGAGAGGCCAATCGTAATTGCGTCATCGCGGCGACAGATATAGAATCACTGTCACTCTCGGTGTAAAGCATAGTATAAACACGGGTCATAGCCCTCGTCTTCTCCCTCTACATTTTGCGCGCGTTCCCTCTCGCCTCTCGCAGCACGCCTCTCGCCAGTCGATTCTCGCTTCTCGATTCTCGATTCCCTCGTCCCCCGACACCTCTCGACATCCAGAGACCAACGGCTCGCTCTCTCTCAGCCTCGGTCTCTACAACCTGCCGTCTCCTCTCTCCTCCCTTCGTCCTCTCTCTTTTTTTCTCTCTTCATTCGAGATACCTACCTCTTTGAGCACCGTTTTGATGGCTCGAATCGGGTCCCGCCCCTCGAAACACGAATCGTTCAAACGTTATTTGCAATTCATTTCGTCCGGTGTCTAATGAAAAAAATCCGAGTCTCGATTCGATCAGACTTCTTTGCTCCAAATGAAATCAAATGAGAAGGTGATTCCTCCATCGATCGGCTACCGAATTTAACGATGACTCGGAGATCGGTGAGGAGTTTTACCGTGGAACACGAGCAAACGATACGTCGAAGAGAGAAGCGTTATCTTTTAAAGCGTCAATCACCTCCACCTCTTTCGAGCGTCTCTTTTCCATCGGCCTTTGTCCGTTTCGTATCGTTGCCGAAATTCATCGCAAATTTCCTACGCAATTGAGATAAACTCGACCTCGGGGTCGAGGCTCACCGCCCTCGCAGAACTTTCCGTAGGGCGGTCAAGAGACCTCCGGTAAATTCAGGATCGAGCAAAGGTACTCGAGTATAGAGGCGGACCTTAATCGTATGTATCTGGGTATTTGGGTAGTCTCCGTTTCGTAACCTTGGCTGTAACCCCGTTTCGAGAGTCGCGCGCGAATCGGCCACGATCGGCGCCCGCCGCCTGGCCCGATCTCGCTTCTCATTGTCCCCTCATTGTCCACTCATTGTCCTTTCATCGTCGTCCCTCCTCTCTCCTCTCTCCTCCATGATCCTTTTCTTATCTTGCTTTTGATACTAGCTTGATTGCATTTACCGAGAAATATTTCACTGACCATTCCGATCGTCGACGTCAAAGTCGACGATGGACCAACAAGGGGGCGATCTCCCTTGGTGGCAAAGACCTCAAGGATATTTCGGTCGGAGGAGAAATAAAAGCACTTTTTGGACGTTTCTAGATTCTGCTCTTTAACCCTTTGACTGCTGAATACTCTGAGCCGAAGCGCTTCGCATGCGGCCAGTAATAGCTATCGTTGGGGACTGAATACTTTACCTCACGCAAAATGAAACGAATTTAAGATATTTATTTATTATCAACGAGCAATACGCCCTTTGGTGTACTACAAAATGATGACAAATTAGTGTGTGTATGTATATATATAAAATATAAATATAACACAATAAGAAAACAATAGATTAAATTCAGCTTAAAATTAAATAACATAAAATAGATAAGAATGGAAGAAATAGGAACAGGACTTCAGGAGTAAGGACTATAGGAAGGAATGAAGGAGCGGGAATAAATTGAATCATTTGCTAAGAAGAATAATCACATTGAGTTTAAATGTTGAGAGCGGACCAAAAAAATTTAGATCCTTGTAGAAGCGTATAATATAGTACCTATAAATATAGTGAATAATTGACGAAATAAACGAGATTTCATTTTTGCTTGTTTTTGAGCAACAAGGTAGGTACAGTGCGACAACCAAAAGATGGCTAGGGAGCGATGGAACTTCTCGTTTTCAAACTCCTATTCCTGTCATTTTCTTTCTGAAACTCTCAAACCCAGTCTCTTAAATTCAACACTCCGCATAATCGTTTAGTTTGGAAGGCTTGTTTTGGGAATTCCAAAATCCAAATTGTTACAATATCCAGTTGAAAACGAGAGACTGAGCCATTCAGTAACCATCTTTCAGTTGCCGGACAAGTTAACTTGAGCGTATCCTTAATAGTTTTAACACTAGAACTACCAAACCAATCAAAATGACTGGTACACAATTTTTTCAAAAAATTCTCCAAGTTTATATAAGAGTCATAGGATAAATATTCTACTTCTATATCAATAAATATAAATCACCCAATCGCTAAAATTTTCCGCCGCTTGAATCCTCCTTTTTCAAAGTACTTATTTAATTTATTAAAATATTATTAGATTTGACGCCGGTAGTTCTAGTGTTAATTAATCACTCCCAGAAGCCGCCCCACCAGGCAGCCTTTTCCACGTTAAAAATCCATTTTATTCGTTGTTTTAATAACAACTCTGGTAGGTCCTGACTGTCAATTATCTCGTTCAGTTTTCTTAGTTCTAATTCGGCATTTTTAAAACAGTAATAAAACAAGCTTTGATACGATACTTAATTAAACTTTATCTCTATCCGGGACAACGGAGGACCTAAGATTAACAAGGTTCTCACATTTTGTATGTTGTTTCTGAGAGTGTTGCACAGATACGATCAAATCATTTCTGAACAAATACAGTAAGACAGCAGTAAACGATCGAAGCCATCGACGAGCGCACATGTGCGTTCATAATCTATATCGACGGCTTGTGACGGACGCATATGTGCGCCCATAGTCCACGGTGATAGCATTCGCTGAACGTAAATTTACGCCCGTAGCAGTCAAAGGGTTAAGAGTCAAGGATCTTTGGAGAAAATGCCAGCGATTGTGGGCGGATTATCGGTAAATATCGTTCGGCAACCAACGGTACGTTAATGCAGGTCAGGCTGTACGCGGGTTCGTGGCAGAGGGATCTCTCGAGGTCGCAACGACCACGAGATTCGCTCGTTGAAAACAAGAGAAGGCGGCCGTGCACGCTCGCTCTCGCGGCCGCGCTCCTTGAAAAGAGCAACGCGGCTGGCGATAGATCGACAGATACGTCCGGAAATCTAGCGGACCTCCAGAGGGTTGGAGCAGGTCGGAGCAGGTCGGAACAGGTCAAAACAGGTCTCAACGAACTAGAAAACGTCAAAGCAATTCTTTCTCGTGCGGCGCTCCTCGAGCTTCAGACATTTCGGAGCGTTCGCACGAGGATAGGGTAACCTCTTGCTCCGTCTCATGTTTCTTTCCTATCAATGTAAATATGTTGAGCGGAACTATAGATAATTATAATTCACAGGGGATAGAATCGATTCGCCGTCATTTATGGATGATGCAATGAGCTGCAATCTTTCTTTCTGCAACGGTAACCAAAGAAGTGCGAAACCTTTCTCAGACCTCTGCCCTCCGAGATCGGGCGATCGACCAGTTTGCATCGTACCAGCCTTTCCTCGAGGATCCACCTGGAAACCTTGTTGCATTCGAAAATACGGCTGGCCATGTACCGCTCACGCTCGTCCACGAAAATTTGTGCGCTTCACCGATTTCGATTTGGCTTCCCAATATTGAAGATCGTTGATCCTTTCCTGCTCCAACCTCCGCCCGCCCTCTCCGCTCGACTTTCGCGTCGAGCTTGAAATCGTACAGGCGACTCTTCGTAAAATGGGCTTTGCATCTGTCAAGAATCATCTCAAAGACGAAACCAACGATCTGACATCTTGCGAAACGTTTCTGCTCATTGATCGATCAATTTTGCAACGTCCTCATCGTTCCAAGTCTCCACATCGACGAAATGAATCCACCCATCGGAAGTATTCTTGCGATTTTAGAGACGATTCTACGAATCGTTTTCATACTTACTGGTAGAGGTATATTGCTCCTCGTAAGTTTCCGCTGAATCGTATGGAATATTAAACGAGTCGCGAAAGAGCTTGATTATCCTAATCTATCCCAGACTATTCGATTCACCGGGAGGAGGGGGTCGCGAAAGAGGAAAAACCTGCGAGCGGCGCAGGTTCTCGGATAGACTGTATGCCTTTTCAGGAAAGCGGAAACTTCTCGGACCGATTTTATCTTATAAATCGTCGGGAGTATCGTGTTTGTTCGACATATGAAACGGTCTTTCCTCCGTCGCGTTCGGATTCGTATTCGTACTCGGATTCGGATACGGCTGCGCTTCGACGTCACACGACGGTCATCGGAGATAAATAAACGACGAGAATGGAAAGAGGCACGTGCGTGAATTGACGCGCAACAAGAATTCCCCGACTGTTCTCCAATTTCTCGTCGAACAGAGCCATATTACTAGTCTCATCGAATACAGTCAGTCCATTACGAAAATCTATCGAATTCTGGAACATCTTTCCTTTGCCGTTTGAACGATCAAAGTGTCTTATCGAAACGAGAAGCGATCATTATCTCGATTGGATAGTTTGTTGCAAATACGAGGACCGAAGGAGAGAGCTATTCCTTCCTCCGGCGCCCTAGCTACGCTCGCTTTTCTCTCGCGATCCGGGGAAACGTCCAATCGCGTCTGCCGATACTCGATCTCGATTACTCGGAGAAGCGGAGAAAATGAGACGACTCTGAAACGAAGATCCCGTCCTTCGGCTGCAATTGGCAGCGGCGCACCGCGTGCCGTTTCTCCGACCGATAAAGTAACTAACGATAAAACGAGCACGAAAGGAACTTCGGTGAACCGTAGCGCGTTTCTCTGCTACGCGTCTTTCCCTACTTTCTCGAGGACAACGAATCTATAGAAAATCGCTCGTTGAATTCTCTCGAAAAGTCTTCCCACGACGACGATGTAACCGGTATTGCAACCATAAGAGCAACTACCCTCACGACGAAGGCGGGGTGAATGAGAAAAGGTTCTCCACGCGCTACCCTTCTTCGCGCGAATCGGAGAATGCAAGAAGGGATGAAATCTCGAGCTTCTTTGGAAAGTTTCAGGGAATTCTGCAAAATCGTCGATAGAAAGACTACTTGGGCTACGAGCTTTCGTTGCCAACTATGAAAAATCTCTCGAATGTCTATCTTTGCAGGCAGCGCCTTTCTGGCAGCGCTTCCGCCGATGCTTTTGCCACTGCTTCTACTGCCATACATTTGGACACTCGCTTTCACGCCCTCGAGGCTTCTTCGTTTCGTCACTAACGAAACGTTCACGATTCATAGCGAACGTGGAAACGAAAAAGTTTCCAAAATACCCACCTGCGGTTAAACCTGTTCATCGACTATTGCGAGAATCTCGCCCACCTCTCGATGTACCGAGAAGCGAAACGCGAAATATAGGGAATCTCGCTAGCCGGTGGACCGAATGGACGTGCCCTTGACCAAACTGTAAGTCGCAAAAACGTAAAACGCAAATCGCCAAATGTAAAATGCAAGTCGCATTCAAACTACGTCCAATTACCGTATCAATGTCGGCTAGCTGAGAAGTTTTTCGTATATTTGATTCTTTCGCCGCGGACAGTCTAACCTTATCAGTGACTTTCCAAAGTCGTCTAAAGGAGAAAGAAAATAGGGCGCCAACGGTGAAGAGGAATGAGCGCTGAGGCGTCGAGTCGCCTGGCGCCAATCGTATCGAACGACGAGGCGTCCTTGTTTCGTTCGATCCTCCCTCAAAGTCCTACCATTTCGGCTATCTCTAACTTGCTATTCTAAACCAGCATGAAAAGGAAAAGATTTTCTCCGCGACTGAACGTTTCTCCACCCTCTTCTTCGTAATTTTTTTCACCGAAACGAGACTGGCAAAGTCGCGACATGAGTCGTTCGTCGCGAAATTTCTTGCGTACGCATCGGATAATCGATTTCATCTCGGCCAAGGCTACGCGACGCGTTCGACCAAAATAAAATGGTTAAAATCGGTCGCGATCAATTCGGTCTCCGAATTTGCGCCGACATCGAAACGCTCCCTTTCCAACGATCCCTTCGATGGAACGTCTCGATTTGCAGCTCGATCATCGAAATCATTGATCTATGAAAGAGAGAATGAGAAACTTGTCACTCCCAGTTACATTGCGCAATGGCGAGAGTTCCTTCCTCTTTCGCGCGCGATTCTCGCCCGCGGTATCGACGCCGATTGCAGTTTTGGTGTTCGCGGCGATACACCTACGAGCAATTGCGTAACACGTTAAAGTTAGCACGCGCGGACTCGGACTCACTTTCAGCGTGTCAAGGACATCGACGACGACGACGACAACCACCATGATCGTCAACGACGACAACAACAACGGCAACGACGGAGACGAAAGCAGAGGGGATTGGTCAGCCGAATTCCAGGAGATTCATGCTCGAATATCTTAGCTTCCAACCGGACGGAATCGGATAGTCGCAATCTGATGCGACGCGACGCGACGCGACGCCACGCGACGACACGCGACTCTTCGAGGAAGAGACACTTTCTCTCGAGAACCAAAACGGATGCTTCGCTAGCTTCTTGCGCATGGCTAAGGCTAGTATTTTACTTTCTAACGATGAGACTCTTTGCGCTACGACGACGGATTGGTTCGGTTTGACTTGGTGCTGCGAAGTCGAGGTTGAAGGGGTTGATGGAAAGAGACGGGTCTAATAAAATCTATGTAGGTTGCAAATATTATGACGTATTTTAATCCCTTGCTGTATGATTTGTTATGTGTAGACTGCGGATTTTTATGCATTTATGACAAATTAAATACGGCTAAAATATACAAAAAGAACATAATATAAAAATATATCTAAAATATCCAAAGTATGGTATTTGTTGTAATATTTATTAAGTGCAATAAATCCCTAGATAGGTTTTCCTGTCTCTTATGAATTTTTGAAACTCGAAATTTGCATAAACATCCGCAGTCTAGTTATGTGATTTCCTCTGCAAAAATCAGAATTAAATTGTTTTGTATCCCATTTCTGACACCATTTTTATGTTGTATTCCGTATAATGGTTCACAGTACTTTATTTATTGAAGTTTCGCGTTCGGAGTTTTAGCAAAGTCAAGGTTTATGTCGCTGCGAGGTACAAATTTTCAGCGATTGTGTACAATTCCCTGATTTAATCTCTCTGGTTTTGGTAACGAGACTGGTGTTTTAGTGGTTTTTTAGGGGTTCGGATGACTCCGACTTCTCGTGAGAATGGTACCAAAAGGGCAATCACTTTTATGGTGACGTTCGTCATGACCAAAGGTCTTCAAAATATGTTTTGAAGGAAAAATGATTGGAATTGAAGATAACTGTTCCCGTTTGGACCCTGAATTATATATTGTGATATTTGGGTATTATATCGCAAAAAATTAGGTCTTTATCCAACAAATTGTTAACCCATTGACACACGAAGCCAGCGAATCGTTGGTCAACTAACAAGTTATGTCATATTATTAGTGGTGGAATGGGTTAATGTAAATCTGATCAGTGATTCTTAATATATTGTTTCATGTAACGTAATATTAACCCTTTGCCTTACGATTTCTCTTGTAACTGAACACGCAATAATTCAAAATTAAGGTAAAAGTACCAGTAGTTGACCATTTTTTAGAAAACATAAAAAAATAAGGTTTGCATAAGTTGTGCACTTTCGATGAAAGTGAATTTCAAATACCACAGCATCTGTCGATTATATTTTAAAACAATTACATGTAAAGTGAAGTATACCTATTAACAGCGAACGTTTGAATTCAATAAGGTAAGTAATATGCCGTTATATCTCTATTTTCTTAACGTTTCTGTTCAGAATGGCTGTACGGTTCAGGTAAAAAATTCATAGATTGTGAAGATTCCGCAAATGAATTATTTACTGTTTAAGACCTTGCAACGTTTTATAAGTAAGATATACATCGTCTTTATTATTTTAACCACAAAATGCAATAATTTTTTAATAGTTAACTTCTGGATATTGGTACAATTTTCAAAAGTTGACAGACATGGTTAATTACCGACATTACTCATTTAAATTTGTTTACGATTTATAATGTATCCGTTTTACATCTCACTTTATTAGAAATACAAAATGTAAATCGATATATTGTAGTATACTGAGTTTTAATCGATGACACGGTCAACTGTTAACTGCATTCGCGGTCAATTATTGATCAGTATCCAATGTCTACTCTATTCTTCTTCTTCTTTTATTATTTAATTATTAATGACAATTTGTACTGGTAACTGTTAAAATTAAACGATAATAAAGTGATTTTCAGCGTTAATGCTGTAACCCTGCTTCGAATATAAGCGGTCAACTACTAACGAAAAATGGTGGTCAATTACTAGTTTTATCGATCTCAAAAGTGGTCAACTACTGTAGCATTTGCCGAATTTTTAAATATATTTCTCAAATTTTTATAACTTATGTTTTTTTAAAAATTGGTCTTGGTACATAATCTAGAATGTTCGAAGAACGTCTTCATGCATCGACTCTCACCAGTTATTGACAGAGTAAATAGTTACCATTGTTTCTATCGAAAATTTCTCTTAACTGGTCAACTACTGTTACCTTTACCTTAACTGTTGGAATCATAATCTATCACTGATTTCCGATATGCTGGTATAAGTTAACGCAATATTAATAATATGGAACTAGATATTTTCAATTTAACAGTTGTTGGAAAACTTATAAATTTTCTATTCCATTTACCGCATCACGTGTACCACATAAGGTAAGGGTTAATAATGTAGAAACAATTTTATCGTATAGCGTTCCATTGATGTTTTCAATTTGATAGGTTTTGCAAAAAATGAAAATTATCTATTCATGTTACTGTGCCACAAGTGTCACTCGTTATTGCACGGCAAGGGGTTAAAGTGCACACATTGAAACGGAATTTTTTAGAGATAAGGAACAGTTTGGAATTAGTGAGTGTGGATGGTTTATAAGCGAAAGTGGATGTTGAGAATGTGTAATTTGGAAAACGACGAATGCTAGGACTAGCATGAATATTTAGTCCGTGGATAAGAAGAAATTGAGTAAGTGACATAGAGAATGCATGGTGTGTGAAAGACGAAGACGAATTTGCGAGAAAGAAAATCGAGGGTTGATACAAACGTAAATTTTTGGGAGAGTCAGTTGAACTGTGAACAGACGTGAATTGAGAACAGAGAATTGCGAACAGAGTCGAGAACAGTAGAGAGTAAACCTTGAGAGGAGAGTTAGAAATTTTGTGAGAGTGCGAGTTAGAGTATTTAGAATGATTTTATGATTAGTGAGTTTGTATTTTTTACAATTTGATAATATTCTCAGCAAAGTTACTCATTGTTTATATTTTCATACGTTTATGCTTAGCATACGATACAATTAGTTTAACACTAGAACTACCGATGTTAAATCTTACATTTCAATATATTAAATATCTTCGTCGGAAAGAGAGAAGTCAAGAGGTGAGAAAGATAATCAGTTCTCTAATCTATATTTTATAAGATCAACGGAAAATATCTTCTCTATAAGGTCTTATAAACATGGAGAACTTTGAAAAAAATTTAGAACGTGCCACTTTGACTTCCTTGGTAATACTAGTGTCAATATTGTTGGTTTTTCTCTTTTACGAATAGAGTGTCTTGGAACGTACTAAAATCAATTGTATATTTCTTCCTAGAATGCTTAAGGGGTTGCAACTGTGCAGCTATGCAGTCTGTTTATGCTCAAGCTAAAAGAGGACCTTAGACTTGGCTAAATTGTCTAAAAACTTCACTCTGTGACTTTCACTCAACTAGAAAGATGTACCCTCCCCATATATTCTAGAATAAAGTTTCTAGTTGATTTTAAACAAAGTGTTTTTATTTAAAGCCTTAAAAACCAATAAATATACCATAAGTCAGGAGTAAATAAATAAGGAAGAAATCTCAACAATCGTGATAAGCATTAAAATGGAACATTAAAAAAGTAAGTATTTTTCGATGATGCAAATAAAATGCAAATTTAATTATTCGAACACAGCAGCAAGTGAAACTAATGGGGGTGAGTAAAAGAGCATCAAACGATTTAGATGCGCATTGACTCTTCAAGAGGGTGCATGGTCACCCGAGGATTCCAAAACACCCTAACAGCGATGAAAAAAATGCAGGATGTGAAGAAATACCCCCCAATTTTGTAGATCCCCGTAGGCGAAGCTAGAAGAAGGTGGGAGTTTTCTAGAGCATTCGGCGAGACATTCGTAACGGGAGGAACGATCGCCGAATGAAAATCTCGTTAGGATAGACCGTCAAAAAAGCTAGGAAGGGGTAGGCTCGCGCAACGTTCGAATCTCGTATGCCAGAAGAGGAGGCAATTTTCTTGGCTCTCAGGAAAGTGCGCGATAATAGACGCGTTGTCCTTGACACGACGCGACGTCGTCGTCTCGAGCGCTCGAAAGAATTTTGTTCTTCTCCGGGCGCGCGCCGAAAGTGAAACACGGGCCATTTAGAGAGGACGTGACTGGAATCGTATCTCGTTCGGTTCGTACCTACCCCATCTACCGTTTTCTCCTTTTTCTCCTTCATCGTGCCTCAGGCACCTTTGCCGATTCTTCCGGCCACCTTTTCCATCTACTTCTTTCACCCTCATACGTCACTTACGAGTCATCGTCCATTCATTCCAAGGGACTATCGAAAAGTTAAAAGACATTTAATCAAATTTATCGCCAATGATGTCTTTACATTTTCTCCTCCCGACAGAGGAAACGATAAACAGGCACGAACGATTCAAACACAAAAACAATCGAATACCTCGAAAAAAATTATAAACATCACGTAATCTCTCTTTCTCTCTCGCAAGTTCGCTTATCTTTTACGTGTCTATATACCTACGTAACGCGCATTTGGAAAGTACGGGCGAATCGTTCGACTCATCTTCCGAATAGAGTGTTTCTTCATCGACTCTACGTGCCGCCATTCAATGCCAAAATTATTTCAAAATCGCCGGAATGTAAGCACCTGTCGCAACTCGACGCAACGTAACGTAACGTAGCGTAACGTAGCGTATTCGGTAGCAGTAACAGTAACAGTGACACCGCCTCGAGTTATTAGACAAGTCGACGTTCTTTCGATCGAACGTTCGGGATAATCGTTAAGTTTCCTTTAAGGAGACTTTAAGGTGAGACATCGTAGCGAGGCAGACGAAGGGACAGACGTTCTGGCTCGGCATCCTCGATCGAGGAAGAGAGAGGAGCGGCGCCTCTTACCGTGGCACACTCGCCTACTCGTAACCGCAGAGACTTCCGACAATGAACTACATAGATAACTCGGAGGGGCCCACGATTCCCTCTAGGTTAGTAGAGACAACTTTATGCTACCGGTCAGACGAGGTAGGACGAAGAAGGCGCGAAACGAGAATCTCGTCGGACCGTGTTTCTCGTCGCTCGATCAGACTTTTCACCTCACAGAAACGATGATACGAGGGAACGATTCTCCCGTCAAGAGACGCGAAAGCTGCAACTGCAGAGATCGCGAGCTATTTCCGTTCGATCGATCAAGAGCAAACACAATTTCTCTTGCTCTGCGATTTTTGGAAGCTTTGCGTTCTCCCTCGGATTCCGACTTAGATAACGGCTGATCATCGATGATGCGCTTTCCCCTATCTATCATTGGACCAGAGAAAGAAGTCACTGGATAAGTGGTTTGCTCCGATTCGCTCGATAGTTACTGACGTCCCTCGTCCTCATGTATTTTCAATTCTAATGCGTGACTAACAGGAAAAACAGTTAAGGACGTCTCCCCTTATTAAGTACCACATATCGATTATTGGACCGAAGAAAGAAGTCACTTGATAAGTAATTTGTTGCGATTCATCCGATGGATAGAGACGTCCCTTGTTCTCACGTATTTTCAATTCTGATGCGTGACTGGAAGAAAAAACACTTGAAGACGAAATAAGTGTTTAGTTTATGGTTATCATTTGGCGATCTCAGGCTTCAAGGGCCGATATGATGGGAACAAAGGGTACAAGAACAGTCTCCCCTTATCCATTATCCATTGCTAGCCCAGAGAAAGAAGTCACTGGATAAGTGGTTTGCTCCGATTCGCTCGATAGTTACTGACGTCCCTCGTCCTCATGTATTTTCAATTCTAATGCGTGACTAGCAGGAAAAACAGTTAAGGACGTTTCCCCTTATCAAGTACCACATATCTATTATTGGACCGAAGAAAGGAGTCACTTGATAAGTAATTTGTTCTGATTCACCCGGCGGATAGAGACGTCCCTCGTCCTCACGTATTTTCAATTCTACAGGGTCCGTCAGCAAAATGCAGACAAAATTCTATTTTAATTTCCCGCTACATGTAATGTCAGCAGTCGATGTTTCTTTCTTTTCAAGCAAGGCATATGTATATACAATACGTATGTAACATCTAAATGGCAGATTTGATTAGATAGTGTTCGGAATATATTCACAAAGCAGCAATAACTGAAGCGCTTCGCGCGGAGCGTTCAGCTATTGAAATTATTCGATTCTTTAGATACCCGAATTCTACTGTTTATGATATTGTACGAAGGTATGCAGCTGTAGAGAAGTTCGTTGAAGGCTCTGCTAATCGGTCGAGGCGAATTTATTCCAAAGAAAAGTCTGTAAGCATAGCGGCTGCCGACGAAAGAGCTCAGCATTAACAATAAACTGTACCTCCGGATCATAATTTCGTTAGTGAAACCAAATATGGAAAGTGTAGCATCCGGGAGATCCCACATTTTACAATAGGTTTACGCACAAGCTCATCCGAGTCATTTAATGCAAAACTGGTTTTCCGATAACGTCGAAATATTTCGGTCCAAAGACTTCTGGTCTCTCAATTGACCAGATTTGAAGCTTCTAAGTTATTATGTTTGGAGCGTTATTGAAAGGGTGTCTAATAAATCCAGGCACCCCATCGTGGCATGCCTTCAGGTCGCTATAGAGGCAGCATTCGCGAATTTGGACAAGGATCAGGTGAAAAGAGCATGTTCGCGCTTCAGATCAAGAATCCAAGAAGTGATCGCAGCGGAAGGAGGCTATACTGAATGATAAAACTTAATAAGGATCCCCTAATTAATTCACACATTTTTTTTCATCAATACAACTAATTTCTAACTAAACAAGTGTTTGAATGAACTCTTAATTTTGTCCGGATTTTGCTGACGGACCGTGTAGTGCGTGAGTAGCAAAAAAAAGCACTTAACCCTTTTAGTGCCGAACGACGATATATCGTCGTTTGATACACTTGCGAAAAGTGCCAACGACGATATATCGTCGTTCATGCGTTGCCGTTGTGTTATACGCATCAGAAGAGGTATATACCATTAAATAATTTTATAAAACGTTAAAATGATTGAAATTCGATGGACTACAATTGAAAAAATGTTTATTAGTTTGTTATATCTTATGTTCATCAGTGCCGAAGCTCTGTATATGTTAGAGCGATAAAGTAGAAACGGGACACGGGATCATTTGAGATCGATTACGATTCCCAAGAAACTTTCTTGGGAACCGTAATCGCAATCTTTGTGTTTATGATAGTTATCAAACAGTTCAAATTACACGTCGTCGTGCATCGACACGGCGAAACTAAAATCTTTCTTTCAGTCTTTCTTGGTCCGTCTAATGAGTAGTCAGTGTTCGAAAACCGTCAGTAATTGAGTTAGTAGCAAAAAGTTTTGTGAATCTTGGTGCTACGATTTTATAAAAATTACACCCTATTACTGACATGGATGACGCAGAATTGGTCAGAATTGTTGACGCGTTAGATATAAATGAAGAAGAGGTCGACAGTGATGAGCAGACTGCGGATTTTTATGCATTTATGACAAATTATATACGGCTAAAATATACAAAAAGCACATAATATAAAAATATATCTAAAATATCCAAAGTATGGTATTTGTTGTAATATTTATGAATTGCAATAAAGCCCTAGATAGATTTTCCTGTCTCACCTGCATTTGTGAAACTCGAAATTTGCATAAACATCCGCAGTCTAGTGATGAGGAATTATTTCCATCAAGCCGTCGCCGTGCGGCGCTTACCATGTACCTTCGAGTTATTTTTTATGTTTGTTATGTAATATTATTTATCTTGTTACAAAATATATCGGAAATGCAAAGTATATACTTTGTAATAAATGTTCTATATAAGATTATGATGAAAAGGTGAATTTTTGTATGTGTAAATACGTTTTGTAAGAGAGAACTGGTCTTTTACTTTCTTCATGATCTTTTATACCTTTGTTACTTATAAAATTTTCAATGAATATAGAAAAACTAGTGTCATTGTTTTGTTCTCTATTTCGTCCTTAATATACTGCTTTTTGAATCATGTAAATATTGTTTCTGGTTTGGTTTTTATGAGCATTTTCCCAAACCCTAGTAAAACCGTGAAATTCGGCCGGTTATTCTCGCATAGGCACCTCTTTTTCGCCCGGCACTAAAAGGGTTAAGGACGTTTCCCCTTATATAGTACCACATATCTATTACTAGCCCAGAAAAAGAAATCACTTGATAATTGGTTTGCTTCCATTCGCCCAACGGATAGAGACGTTCCTCATCCTCGCGTATTTTCAATTCTAAAGAAGAAAAAACACTTAAAAACGTAATAAGTGTTTAGTTTTCGGTTGTCATTCGTCAAGCTCAGGTTTTAAGGGTTGATAGGTGGTACGAGAACAGTCTCTCCTTTTTCCGCACCTCAAGCCAAGTGACTTCATAATCTTGGCCATCTATACTCATAGTCTACTCTCTTAGATCGAATCAGTGAGATTTCACTGGTTCATCCAGTGAATACAAATCTTACTGGCGAACCAGTGAAATTTGCGTCCGCTGCCGCAGTGCCCTGCGCTGTGTTTTATTTTTGAATATGCTGACAAGTGAGATTCACTGGTAAACCAGTGAATTTTGATGGCCGCCGAGATCACTGGCGGAACCAGTGAGTGTCATTGGTAAACAAATGAGTTTCCACTGGCGAACCAGAGAAATTTGCGTCCGCTGCCGCAGTGCTCTGCGTTGTGTTTTATTTTTGAACATGCTGACGAGTGAGATTCACTGGTAAACCAGTGAATTTTGATGGCCGCTGAGATCACTGGCGGAACCAGTGAGTGTCATTGGTAAACAAATGAGTTTCCACTGGCGAACCAGTGAAATTCGACTGGTTCGATCTAAGAGAGTAGAGCGTCTGGCAACTACGACAATTACTTATCCTTTCTGACGTATTCGGGCTAATCTAACGTTCTTTCTCGTCATCCTTGCGCACGAAAATGTCCTTAGTTTATGACACCACGGAGCGAAAATTTATCCAAACATTTTCCTACGGACCATGAAAGGATCACGAAAGGAAGAGAGTTGTCCACGAAGACAAAGTGGAAGAGAGAAAGAGAAAGGGAATCTTGGCAACTGTGAAAATAGAGGAGGCTTTGAAAAGAAACGAGAGAGCGAGAAGCAATCAAACGAGCGAGCAAGCGAGCAAGTAAGTAAGCAAGCAAACAAACAAACAAACAAACGGCGTGAGTGCAATCGGTACGACTCGTTTTTCTGTTTTCACGATCAAGTTTGCCGAGAGGGACTTACTAGCCGTGTCGCTGACACTGGCATTGGCCTACTCTCTCCGGCGTGGTTCGCTCTCCCGCCTTGCCGTCGTAGTATCGCTTTTCTTCGTTCCTCTTTGTCCTACCTCTCCGTACCATCCCCCGTTTTCCTCGCTTTTATCGTTCATACGTATTACCATTGAACTCTCCGTTCTTCTTTCTCCTCGCGTTGCAAGTCAGTAGTAAGACGGAGAAACAACAACCACGACTCACGAATACGCTGCCGCTACTTGCAGTTTTACTACTCGCATAGTTTCGCGAACAGAATGAGCGCATCGACCCCACAAATCGAATGATTGAATAATCAAAGAACCATGGAATCAAATAATCGAAGAAGGAGAGAAGAGAAGAATCGAAAAAGTGGAAAATCAGAGAATCCGAAAGAAAGAGAAGACGATCGAGCAACGACCTAGTTTCCAGCGGGAAAAGTCGTCGGTTCTTGGAAAGTTTATCCGAGAGAAGATAGGAGTCTTTGGAGAAGACGACACCTTCTTCTTCCTTCCTTTTTTCCTCGTTTCCTCTTTTCTCTTTTCTCTTTTCTCGACGCACTTCCAAGGTACTCGCTTTCGCTCGAGAAGGAGGCGGTGGTATCGCGCTCTCGGAGGACTCTGACTCGCCTCTCGCGCGCTCGCGGGGATGAGAAGATGCCGAAGGTGAGAAGATCGAGGAAACCGACCTCCGGTGCAACGACCGACCGGTAAGTGGGTCGGTTGTGGGCGCACGCAATCGTCGCAACGATTTTGAAAAACTGTCGTTCCACTTTTGCAGGGGAGCACTTTCACGGTCGCTAACCCCGCGGCAAGAAATCGTACCGTACGCTCCGCGTCGTCTCTCCTTTGCCTCTCGACCACCGACTACCACCGTCTCCTCTGCCTTCGCAACCAACCGATCGAAATCCCGATCCAGGATCGATTTCCAAATCGTTGCAACTTCCTCCTCCAACGTTCGACTTTCGAACGCTTCACCCTTATCAGTGGTCCGACTGTTTTTCAAAGACTTTCGTCGTTGATCGTCTTTTCATCCACAAATTTTCGTGCAACGTTTCTACCTATCGTGATTTCTCTTCCGAATCTCTGATTCCGACCGCAGCATCCCCCGATCGGTTCGCTTTTGCCTTCACCGTCTTGCGTGGAAATTAAAACTGTTGTCTCGAAAGTTGGCCTACTATCTCTCGCGATAAAAGCCTCCAAGCCGTGCAATCTTTCTCCCTTCTATCCACCCACTCTGACTACTTCTACTTCTCCGTCTCTCTCTCTCATCCTTTCTCTCTCTGTCGCTCGTTTGTCAAAGCTAGTTACACGCAAGAGACACACATGACAAACGCGAGTGGAATCACTTCCGGCCGACCGTTTTCTGTCCTCTACGGTACACCTCTCTCTTCCGTTTGTTCCCTGATATGTATCTAACCTTTTCAATTAACCCCTTGCACTGTTTTCACGAATCTGACTCGTGATGAAAATTTTAGGCCAAACTTGAACATCACGAATCTGACTCGTGGTATTAATCTCGGGCCAAATGTTAAAATTTCGAATGAGATCGTGTGTTTCCATTCACGATTATTAATTTTAGACTTTGATTCAAATTCATTTGAGTTTCACAAATGCTCCATTGCGCGAAGTAAATACTGGCGCGATAATCTTTGTCAGTCGCAAGATATCGTATATCGGGCGTTCGGTTTAGGCATGGATTCTTGCGAGTTTGTCGGCAGAGCAAGGGGTTAACCCTTAAAACTCCGACTTTTAACACTAGATTTACGGAGCCAATTTGGCTCATTCAAAATTTGATTACTACATATATAATATATCGGTTGGTTAATTTTTTAATAATAAATCTTTCATTTTAAATGATTTGGAATTATTTTCTTTGCAAAAAATTTCAATTTTCTTGTATGATTCAAATTGGCTCACTTCAGAAAAATAGGTATATCAACGTCCGTAAATCTAGTGTAAAGTGTGAACATCGACCGGCAACTCCAACTTATTCTCGTCATATTTTGACTTCTATGTTTTTAAGTTCCAGACTTTAAATGCTATAATAACGTGTAAATAATAATATTAGTGTCATTCAAAACAATCTTTACTCATTTCAGAAATAGCATAATTTTGATTGCAGTATTTATATTATTAATTATAATTGATTAATGTGTGGTAGTTTTTAAAACAGTCATTGGGATGCAAACCGGGTTTGCGTTCACTGATCTCACAAGTAGAAAACTGTTTGTTTGTTTATCGCATTACTTCCTTTCGGTTAGTTAACAGCGACATTATTACAAATGCGAAAATTAAAACTGTCATCGTCACTATCTATATTTTCCTCACAAAGATTAATTATTTTCCTTCTCGACATAATTGAATAAGAGATGGGTTTCTAATCAAACAGATTGCTATCTGACTTTCTCTACTTCTCTATTTTTTATCTATAAACTATTGCCGATAACAACCCTAACGTGGGGGTGCCTTACAAGCACACCTGGAGGGGAACGCCGCACATCGCTGTGAGGCACCCTTGGAGCGATAAGGGTTAATACATCGACGTTTCTAGCGATAAGAGACAGCATCTCGCGAGCTATCGCAACCACTACTCCTGAAAGACGCGGTGATAGTAACGATATTTCGCGTTTCTTTGCCATCCACTGCAATCGACTCACGATAATTCGCTCGACGTAACAGTCGATGCTTCGACCATGGGAAATTGGTCTTCCGAGTTTAATCGAAGAAGAGATTTGAAAGGTTTCATCTATCGCTTCGGCAGCGTTTCGCGTTCTTGGATGCCGCATAGCGACGCGTCGCATCGCGTCATTCCTCGAGTCTGATTATCCTCGAACGGAATCGATCGTTCCGCGCCAACTCGGAATCACCGCCACATCGGATCGCCGTATTGGCGCTCCTTAAGGTCGACTCGTGATCGCGAGTCCGCGTTGCAAACTCATAAAGATGCAAACCGTTCGTTTCTCGGATAACCTTCGACGAAAAGTGGGTTACTAAGACTGCCGGTGGTTTTCCACGCGTCGACGTACCACGGACCTACATCCGCGTAAAGCTACCTCCTACGCGAGAGAAGCCGCATCCTCGCGCTGCCCTCGAGAGTCGCGGTGTGTCGCATCGCATTGCATCTCGTCGCAGATACGCTTTCCCCTCGACCCCTTCATGCAACTAAGCCTGCAAGAGAATCGACCGGGAATAAAAGAGATGAGATTTATTGGTAGTAAAGTGTGAGTCGTTAAAAGCTCACCCTGTGGGGAGAATTTGCACCCCGTCTTAAAGTCGTCAAGGTTCACCCACACTCGGAACTTTTTGCTTCAGCCTCCAAGCGCACGTTGGACCTGGAGGAGATTCCTCGTGAGGGAAGTATCGACGGGGGGTTGAGTCATCGAAGAAGGGGTAAAAGGAGCAGGAGGGATGAGGAGAATCAAGAGGCTTTAGCGAGAAAACGCGAGTGCGAATGCGCGACTGCATGCGCTGCTGCAGCAACGCCGTAGTACCGCAACCCGCCGCCCTCTGCCGCCTCGGCGCCACAGTCTCTCTCTCCGCATGTTCGGAGCCGGCAGAACGTCGTTCCCTTCGTCCTTTCTTGCATTCGTCCTCCCATCCTTCATTCGTTTCTACGTTATTTTAGCATTTCTTTCAACCTTTGCTCATTTTTTTCGCATACCTCTTCCGACGCACACGTCCGCTCCGTTGGCACGCTCCCGTCGAAATGGTAAGTCTACGCGCGACACCACCCGGCCATTTTGCCTCCACGGCAGCGCGCCTCCTCGACGTTAAAACGCGAAAATCATTGTCTCAAAGAATTTTTAATCTTCTCGAATCGTTTCTTCCATCTTGCCATTAGTCGGTTAAAACGCTTAATTTTCATTGCATGATTTCACCTTTAAAAAGCATTCGTTCGTTAGATCTCCCGTGTCATTCGATCCCGAAACAAATTCTGTCGACTTGAAAAGCCGTCGAATCAGTTATCTGTTTGCTCGTGTCTTCCCAGTGGTGTTTCAGTGAGCGTTTAACGACCGAAAGTATTTGCCTCGTTAAATTGAAAGTTCTCTTTAATTACCGCGAGGTCGCAGCACCTCTTGAAACGATCGTTCATTGCGCGATATCTTCAATCAGTCGGCAAAATATCGAACAGTGCTACCGACTTCTCGGAACGTTCACTGATCTTCCTCTCTCTTTCTATTCCTATTGATCTATCTCTATACGTGCGATCGCGTGCCGTACACCGGATGTTCACCAAATGTTCCGGAAATTGGAACCTCGAATGTAACGGAAGTCAGCGAGCATTACGCCACGAGCATGGAGACGCTGTTACCACGAGATTTATCATCATCCAGCGTATTTCGTGAAACCTTGCAAATCCGTCTAAGTATTCTCAATTTATGCAGGTTCTCGCGGACTCGAATCTCCAAACCATTCATCGACAGCAAGAGCAGCATCAGCAACAACAGCGTCAGCAATATCGCTGCTATTTCGACCAACGGTACCAGCGGGAATCGTCTCAACGTGAACAGCAGCAAACGCAAGAACACCACCGGCAAACAATTTGGCGTTCGTCGGAGAAAGAAAGCCGGCAAAACGATGCAACGTCTAACGGAAATACGGAGGACATATCGATAACGAATCTGGAAGATGGCGAGACTCTGTGCCACAGTTTGGCCTTGATCCGCGGACGAGCCTCGACGGCGGCCAGCTTCGTTACCGTGAGGGCACAGAAAAACGCAGGCACCTCAGAGTGGCCGATCGTCGCCGGCGAGTTCCGCGCGGTCGTCGAACTCGCCCGGGGCCCGAACAAAATTGAGATAGAGGCAAACGGGCGAAAAAGGAGACTCGTTTTGATTCACGAACCGAGAAACACGAGATTACGCGTCACGCCCGTTTACGTTATCTGTGCTGGGCACGATGGTTACTTTCAAGGCCCACACGGAGAGGATAGATCTCCCGAAAGTGCCGCGACAAGGATAGGTCTTGGTGCTCGCCTGCTCCAGACGCTGACAGCTGAAAAGCTCAAAGAAGCAGGGTATGGACGAAAAACCTTTCAACTCGAGCGAGACTTGGACGGTGCGGAGTGTCTCCTGATGCATAGCGCTCTACAAGTCGATAGGGCCCGCGAAATGCATCAACGGGAATTATGGGAAATGATAGCACGAGAACTGATGACTGGCCCGCTTGCCTCCAAGGATAGAAAGTACCTCGCATTCCTCTCTTGCACGAGGTACCAGGGAGCTCCTAACCCTCGCACTCACGAGGACACCCTCGCGAGGACGCAGGGCCACGCGGCCCTCGGCGGTGGCGGTCTGGCCCTCTTCGGTTCAGCCTGCCTTCACACCTGGCCAACCCGCGTGCCTCAAATACTACCACGATTCCTCGACTCGACTCCTGTCGATACCGATCGTCTCATGGACGATAGCAACTATCGGGGCACGCATGCTGGCTGCCTGGCGACTACCCTAGGCTCCGTCCTTCACGAACTCGGCCACACTTTCGACCTCGGCCACACCCGCGAGGGCATAATGGGCCGAGGATTCGACTACATCGACAGAGTCTTCCTCGGGGCGGCAGGTATCGATGCGAACCGCAATCCACTCCTACGTGGGGACCCTCAGCATACGACGATCGCCCTCAGTAGGCCCCTCAGTGTCACTGTTACCGTCCAGCAGGGCCCAAATACTATACTCGCTAGTCCCAGGAGAACCCGACTGCTCTCAGAAACTTCTCGACCGATGTCCTCGGCCTCGACGAACGCTTCTGCTACCGCGTCGGGTAGATTGTCTGCACCTGCAAGTCCTGAACTAAATAGGTCTCTGTCCAAAAGTCTGGCTCTACCGCGCTCAGCCACGGAGGAGCGACCGAATGCAAATTTCCTAAACTTTGCCGAGCAAACTGCCTCATTCGACAGAACCTTTTGGACTGCCTCCTGCGCTGCCATGCTGGCTTATCACCGCTGGTTCAACTCGGAGACCGGTAACAACCCTCTATCCGGGAGACATCTTTCAGATATCGAGTACGATGGAAAAAGGTAAGTTATTCGATAATTATCTCCTAGCCTTCGTGCATTCTTCTCAAAAATGTAACTATTTATTCAAAATTACCACAGGAACGTCGTCAGGTCGCGCTTTGGCATACGAGTGATAGAACTCAGGGAAACTTCTGGTGGAATGGTCGTTGGTTCTCGTCAATTTCCAGGCTCCCGCCCTCCGTTCGAGGCTCTAGTTCCACCTGGTCCTCTTCACTGTCTCTCAGCTCTGACACTCGTCGCCGAAGATTCCATCGGCAACGTGCTCAAGTACCCGCTTCCAACGGCCTTTTGAATTCTCGCTCACTCGGACGACTTCTCGACTCCTATTTCTAGCTTTTTTGCCCTCCGGTATCGGTCCTGCAGCCTCGAATTACAAGCTCGTACGGCTTGACCCTTTCGCCCTATACCGTGTTTCTTTCGTCTTCCTTTCTTCTCTCGTCTCCTATCTACCCTCTGACCCTTCATTCGTTCCTTCACCCCTCTGTTTTTCCTCTAACCCTCTGTCCGTCCTTCTTCCGTGCTGGAAAAAAGCTAGAAAAAACAGTTTAGCTCAACAATCACATTACACGTACGACAGCGTCCGCTACATACCTATACACAGAGAGAAAGAGACAGCGACTGCGTGCATGAATGTGTGCATGGGATAAAGTGTGAAAGACAGAGAAAGAGAGAAGAATCGCGAATGCTGTTAATTTTGTACCATATATGCGAGCAACGCATTGCCAAAAATTGATAAAACGAGCAATCATAATCGATAATAACACGGAACTCGGTGATTTTAACATATATCGCGATTCAAATTGTAAATATCATTCGTGACGTATAAATATCGCGCCTTATAGGATCGTATGGACTTCGTGGTCTGCCTTACTTACTTTATTTTAGGATATCTGTATAATATCGAGTACGTATGTACAGTTTCTCTTAGCTATAGAACTATCCAAAGCAAAAGTCGCCGCTATCATCGATTCGTAAAGAGTGTATAAGCTAACATAAATATCGAAGGAATCCTATTCGACGAGTTTAGAAATCTTAATAATCTCGATGCCTTACGATCGATAATAACTTTTAGAACTAAGAAACGCAAAACAAAGTCGCCTATACGAATTCACAGACGGTAATAAACTATTGCTAAAAAACATAAATGTGTATTTCATGTTTATATAGCTGCGTGCACGAGTATGTTCGAATGTGTGCGACCAGTATATTCGTTCATAGTTCACACATACGTATTCTGGCCGTGCATGTATGTGCACACTCGCGCACGCGCATACTTCCTTGCTCAAAATTTACATATAAGTCTACGAAATTCCTTAAAATGAACCATTTAAGAAAGAAAAACAGCTGCGTATACGTCAAGCAAAAATGTCTATCGATTTACGTTAAGCTTATCGTCCATCTATAACCACCGGATCTCAACGGAAAAAGTATTTATCAGCAGTATCGTCGTCATAGTCACCCGATAACTGAGATTAATTTTAACAATCATTTCGAAAAGTACGGTTCGCGTGCCTACTTGAATCCTCTATTCACCACAGCGACCAAAAAGTGTGCAGCCAATCTTACTATTCCCGATCTTCATTCCTTTCTAACGTTACTCGCGTCGAGTTTTGTAGTAGAAAAAAACATGCTATCACCCGATTCAACAGATCATACTGTAAAACAAGTATCCGGAGTTGAAAGCGCAGTTTTCTTTCCGGATGTTCTTGAAGAAAAGATAAAAACTACAGAGTTTTTAGCAGCGGCACGTAACGTCGTACAAATAGTGGGTACGTTTTTGATAGTTTATATGAAATTTTCATGGTTAAGTTAACTTTATATCGTCCAACTAATTTATTAGTGACAAGAATCAAACATAAAACTGTAAATCAACGTTTCAGAGAAACTCGGGAAGATTTTTGCTCCGGTCAAGCACGACATGCAGGGTAACATCGAGGTAATTATATGCACCATTCATTTCACGATTATCACACTTGGTATTCCATATCCATATTCGTTTGCAGAAACTTTCCGTTAGATACGCAAAGGATACGGAAGCGAATGACACCTTACAGGATATGATTTTGAAGGAGAAAACTACCGAAAGCAATTTAATCGCTACGGATGCTTTGATGTGGTTAACTAGGTACGCGACACCAATTAACATAGGTTAGAATGCATTCGATTTCATTCGACTCCACTCGACTCGCTTCGATCCCATGTTAGGTTAGGCCAGTGATACGCAATCATTATTCGATACACTGAAATTCCACGAAATCTTATTTTGATCCTTCTGCAAACAATCTTCAACGGTACAACTATAACGCACATTCGAACATTGAAAAAGATTTGGAATCTTCTTATCGAAGATTCGCTTCGTCGATTACAGAGGTCTACATATGATATTGTTATTCTTTGAACAAATTGTCGAGGACAATAAAACGGGGAAACCTACGGAAGATTTAGTTGCCTTTCTGAAAAAGGCCTACAAAGAAGCTCTGGAATCTTATCACGGCTGGATGGCGCAACAGCTCTTTAGTGTAAGTCATTTATTATACATATTTTACGGATTACATTCAACGTACTTTTACTTTGAAAGAAATGATATCAATTTTACATAAAATTAAAAAATACCGTTCGACCGGCGTGCTAAATTGTGTGTTTCATAGTTACTGTCGCGCATGGTACCAACACGCACGCAACTTCTGCAATCGTTGGCCGATGGACAGTCCGAGAAGGAGGATGTAACTTTACGTCACATGGAATTATATTTAGTGAATTTGAGGAAGAATGTGTCAGCGATACAAACGTTCTACAAAACTCAAAATCTCGAAAACATTACAGTAGTATGACGCACAAATTGTAACTAACGATCACCACCTTCAGATTAGTTACGAACTATCGAAAGATTTATCGATACAATCGAAACCACCTTCAGGGAATACGGTTATTGCGCGCGCTTTTTTCCCTAATTTAAAAATGATAACCAGTGTTGCCCATTCAGGTACAAAACTTGTATTATTGTAAAATAAATTCTAGCAAATGTTACTATTACGAAAGAAAATGTTATTATAAGCTCACCTATCTTACCGTACCACCCGCATCGTACAGCTGCGTCAAATAAAATGCTTTGGCGCGATGGTCGGCCAAATTTCTTACGGCTATAGCTCCCGTTACAATTTCACCGATCAGAAGAGATATTGCGACAGAATTAATGCATTTTTCGCTAAATCGCGGCAAAGTTCCGCTATCGAAAAGAAGAAGCATCTCCAACGGAAACTGTATTAATGTTGAGATCAACCAGAAGCTAGCCAATTCTGGAATCTAGTAATATTTCTCTTCGTTTACTTGCACGAACAACCGCCCAACGTCGCGAGTGAGGCTTTAGGAAATATAAAATTACCTTTCCAGATAAATTTCCAAAATATCCCATATATAATCTCACACCTTCCGATATTGAAGAAACGAGAAAGACTGCTACAGTTACAACTTTGTACACGTTGGTCAAATCATAATACTGGAAAATGAAAATATAAAACAAATCAGATTCATCTTACGAACAGTTCCCTCTATACGATGTTGATTTAGGTTAACTGAAGATAGTACGTAACGAAGTTACTCAACGTAATTACTTTATCGTCCAAATTCACGCCAACGATTAAGAACCAAGCTGGAAATATCCAGAGGTTAAAGTACAAAAACGCTTGCAAAGGTAAACTGGCTCTTGTTTGTATTCCTATAAAATAATTCATTCAGATGAGAATTAGATTTTATCGTTTGAAAAAGGACACTAACCTACTTCGTTAAATTGTAACTTTTGACTGTGATACATCGATTTAAAAGATGAATCGGCAAAGGTGTTTGCTATTGTTAGTTTCCACATTTTTTCAACTATAAATATAATGTAACATCACTTATTCTTTTTCATTGTATTCATCGATCGTATCCAATGGTATCCATAACAAAAGTTTTCAACGATGAACTAACCCGTCACTAAACGGCAAGCCCACATAGGGAATTACTTTTTTTTCCTAAAACCATGGATCATAAAATCATTTAATCACTGTGAACAAACGGGTCGTTGTATTATACGTATTTATTATCTATTTTCCTTATCATATACTCAAGCTACTTAACAAGGCGGTCTGATTTCCGAAAACCACGAAGAACACGATATTTGTTTGCGTTCAAACTACGAATCGAAGTTTGCAGAAAGGAGGAAAAAGTCCAGGTCGCAGAGTGGACAAATTTAATTTACACGACAGGATTTGATTATTTCCGGGAATTTCAGTGACTTGCTTGACTCACGTAGGACCATGACACGAGTTTTGTGATTCCGAGGATCGAGCGGACAACGAAGAAAGTGACAAAACAAAAACCAGTCCAAGTCTGGGAGATTGAAGGTGTGCGTTTTATAAACGCGATAGGACGATTACGTCCACGGTGAACGTGCAATTGTTATCAGTTTTGCTAGAAGCTTAAACAACTGTAAACAGTTTATCGACGATTTTACTATTTTTTGATTGTAACAATTGGAATCCTCTGTGAGTCTTAGCTCTCAAAATTCGAGATGGCCGGTGCAATGCTATTTGAACGTGCACAAGCAATTTCAATGACGAATCGTAGCGAGGGTATATCGCTTCTCAACGAAATCGTTTCTGATCCGAGCATCGGAGTCGCCGAGGATGACGAGGATAACATTCGAGTGAAAGAACAGGGCATCCTTCATCTTGGAGAACTGTACAAGAAAGAAGGCAAAGCAAAAGAGCTAGCGGAGTTGATAAAGGCTACGAGACCTTTTCTTAGCCTGATCAGTAAAGCTAAAGCTGCTAAACTCGTAAGATCGTTGGTAGATTTCTTTTTGGACCTAGAGGCTGGCATTGGCATAGAGGTAATTACTCTTTGCATAATAAATTATGGAAACATTTGACACAAAGTTAACAAAAATTTTCTATCACGCAGGTACAATTGTGCAAAGAATGTATAGAATGGGCGAAAGACGAGCGAAGAACGTTCCTGAGACAATCTTTAGAAGCACGTTTAATAGCTCTCTATTTTGACACTGGTATGTTTAGTGAGGCACTGCAACTGGGTTCGGCTCTTCTAAAAGAGCTTAAAAAACTAGATGACAAGCAGCTATTGGTTGAAGTTCAATTGTTAGAAAGTAAGACTTATCATGCTCTCAGCAACTTGGCAAAATCTAGAGCAGCTTTAACCAGTGCCAGAACTACCGCGAATGCGATTTATTGCCCACCTAAAGTACAAGCTGCCTTGGATCTGCAGTCGGGTATTTTGCATGCGGCTGATGAACGAGACTTTAAAACTGCATACTCTTACTTTTATGAGGCTTTCGAAGGGTACGTTAAACTTTAAAAACTAATATTGGATCTAAACAATCAGCAATGTTCTTTAAGAGTTTAATCATTTTATCCAATGTCATTTGCAGGTATGACAGCATCGACAGTCCGAAAGCATTAACCACGTTAAAATATATGTTGCTATCAAAAATTATGTTACGCACACCGGAGGACGTTCAGTCCATTATGTCTGGGAAACTCGCTGTTAAATACGCTGGACGAGATCTCGACGCGATGCGAGCTGTCGCAGAAGCGAGCCATCGACGTTCATTGGCCGACTTTCAAGCCGCGGTTAAAAAATATCGACAAGAATTGGAAGACGATGTAATTGTCCGAGCGCATCTTGGCTCACTTTATGACGCAATGTTAGAACAAAATTTATGTCGATTAGTGGAGCCATATTCACGGGTGCAGGTACGGAAACGTTTCTGTTGTATTAATGAAATTTCAGGGCTGCTTCACATATTACTTATGTTTGTTTCTCTCCTTTTATGTTCATCTAGGTCAGCCACATTGCCTTCTGCATATCATTACCCCTTGCACAAGTAGAAAAGAAATTATCTCAAATGATATTGGATAAAAAGTTACGAGGTGTCCTCGATCAGGGTGAAGGTGTTTTGATCGTTTTTGAAGATACACCACGCGATAAGACTTATGAAATTGCATTGGACACGATACATAGTATGGGAAAAGTCGTCGATACTCTCTACCAGAAAGCCAAGAAACTCACCTAGCCTTATTTAATATATATTTATACGAACAAATGTCTGTTATAATTATTGCAATTATCATTGTCATTATTACTACTACTACTAGTGCTACTACTACTACAGCTATTACAATTAAAACAATTGCTACTGATGCGGATGATGATGTTGCTGCTGCTGCTGTTGTCGCTGTTGCCGTATTTGCGTTATCGTCGTTCTTATCGGAACACCATCACTTTCGAATATTAGATCACGCCATTAAACATTTTAAATGAAACATCCCTCTTTCTGCGATTCATATGCCGTATTCAAATTTCCGATTCGATCGTTTTTTTACACTTTAACGAATCCTCAGCTGCTTAACAGTTGAAGAACTTTATCATTATTATCAAAATTCATGATTTTTTCGGCAATTCTTTCCAGCGAAACACGCGACATCGATAAAAAGCTCAAAACGCGAAATGCAATACTACAGAGTGAAAGTATTTGTTTTACTGATGTAATTAGCTATGTAAAGAGCATAAGTAATGAATTTTAAGGTAAGTTTGAATTTGAATTTGGTACTATCCAAAGAATCGATTCTACAGAAAGATCAAAATCCTTTTTGTTCCCTCTTATGATAACTATTCTATTCAAATAATTTCTGTAGTGAAATGATATTTAATGTAACTTATTGTCTATTTTGTCAAAAGAAACGAATACTAACAAAATATGACATTTCGTTTAGGTCGTCCAATGTATCATTTAATCTCCAAAATTTTACGATAAATATCGTAAGTCTTCGTACACAGTCCTATTTATGTTGTACGGTGTATGTTATATCTTTGGCTTTGCGTGATGTTAAGGGAGTTTTGATAGAAGAATCGTGCAATATGTAATGATTCAATATTAAAAAAAAAAAAAATGAGTGTACAGATTCGAAATTGTAAGTTACCTGACCTTCCAAATCACCGCTTTAATTTTAATCACTTAAAGAGCTATGGTACCTAACGCTGTTAGATAAAATGAATAAAATTCAAGTTGCATTTAATAACGGTAGCTAGTTTATCGTTACAGATTCTGATTTGATGGCGTAGTACGAATATGCATGACGACTTCCTGTTTGAAGTTGCACGTTACAACAAAGGGGCAGTGTGGTTATATTTTATAAAGTTTTTTTTTCTGTAGAGTGTATAATGGCGGATACTACGGCACAAAAGGTAAAATATTTCATGTCGTTGATTCAATAGCCACCAATAAATATATTGGTCCGCGGAAGATGCATATATCGTTTGACAAACAATCATTACAAATGGTTAGGTTAACCTGGCATTTGAATCACCGGCGTATATAAAAGAGGCAACTCGACATTTCTATTATCAAAGATCTTGGAGAAAACGTCTCGATTATCGACTTCTTATTCATTTAATTGTTTGATGAACTCGTTATTCCAATAACTAATGTCCTTGATTCGGCGGGATGCAACGTTTATCGCTCACGCGTATCACGCGTCTGTTGGTCCTTGGCTCGTGTTGTATACGACGCGTTACATTACGATTATTAAGTCGATGCATCAAAGTTTATTATGTACTTAGGCCAATGAATCATGATTCTTGACTTTATGTACTGACGTTTTGAATAATACTTCCACGAATCTTGCTGGAATTGCAATTTGAATGCCTTTGTATCCTTTACCAATTCATGATCCTTTGGAACCAACCGTTTCGATGGTACTGTAATTTGTCGTTTTGCAGATGCGGAGCTTATCTACAATTCCTGATTCAATCATAATTCCATCACCTCTCTTTCATCACTTTATTGGTCCTTTAAAAGAAAACATTTTATTTAATGTACTTACATGTTAAGTTTATATTACAGGTTCAGGAATATAAGGACTCCCTTAAAGCGAAGGTAATTGTTGTATTATGAAAACTCAGAACAAATATTTTACCTCTTTGTAAAAACATAAGCTAAACACATAAAATTCTCTTTGTTTACATATACATGGCGAATAGGCTGAACAGCTACTGATCAAAGGATTCCCTGAGAAGATTGTAAAGCTAAACGAGCTACTGGAAACACCTGGATTCAGCAATCGAAAACTTTCAGATGTTCACGAGGATCTAAATGTGCCCATTCCAGACCCAATAATTCTTAATCATTCCGACGATGGGCCCAGATCAAAGAAAGTTAAGGTTGACAATAGCATAGAAGATACCAGTGGTACCAAAGTGATGATACTGCCCAATGGACCTGTACCTTGTAACCAGCCTTTGTGTGATCTTATTCATATAGTTAAGCCTTACATCCGTCAACTACTGGAAGATTCTAATCTTGTGGGTATACTAAGAAGAACAAGAGAAACAAGATGAGCAATTCCTCTGGAACAGAGAGTGCACTAATTAAATTTAAATTACAGTTGAAGATGTGGATTTCCATTTTGATTCCAAAGATCGAGGATGGAAATAACTTTGGAGTATCGATCCAGGAGGATACACTTGCCGAAATACAAGCTGTTGAGAGCGAAGCTGCTGCCTTTTTCGATCAAATGTCGAGGTACGACGCTAACAATAATTGGATTGTCGCTTGAGATCTTAAAACGTTGACTGCCATGAGGATCACCGGCGATCGGCGCTATTGATTTAATGAAATTTCATGTAACTTTTAAAATGCAATATTTCTGAATTTTCGAAGATACTGAATATTTCAATATTAGTACTAAAAAGATAAAGGTCTGCTAAATATCTATCTATCATTGTCTTTAAAGTTACTACTTTATCAAAATCTGTTTTTAATAGAAAAGATTTCACATCGGTAGAATTGATGAAAGTAACGAAATACTGGTGGTCTTCAACGTGTTACTACGCGCATTATATACAAAACAACGAAATAAATTTATAACGGCGATCTCTTTTTATATTCAGGTACTTCGTCTCCAGAGGAAAAATTGTTAGTAAAGTCGCAAAATATCCACACATCAGCGATTACAGGAGAGCTGTTCAAGAGTTGGATGAAAAGGAATACGTGAGCTTGTGGCTGATGATGTGCGAAGTTCGTAATCGCTATTGTTCGCTACACGATCTCGTTATCAAGAACCTTGAGAAGATTAAAAAGCCGCGTTCTTCCAACGCGCAAACTCTCTACTAAATACAATGTCCGTGGAATCGCTCTATACCTGGTGTACAGAACAATGACGGATGACGACGGAAAGAAAATGCGGGTCCGTGCGACAGAGAGTGCGAAGCATCGTTGATCCGATGATAAACCGTATGAACCGCCTCAAACACCGATTTGTTGGTTCTGACGCTGTTAGTTTATCATTCGATAATTCGCGTCGTTGATCCGTCGGACAACATTACTGTATTAAGCATTACGGTACTGCAGTACGTTAACAATACTAATCGTAAAAGTTCCGCGGAGTATGCCACACTTCTCCGTGACGCGATGTACGATGGTAATGATCCATTAAAAACTTCAACCTATTCGTTGAAGATTTATGCGGTAATTAGTCGCAAAGATTGATTCGGTTAGATTGCATTCTGCGATAAAAATTCTCGGTAAGATCTTAGCGGTTCGTAGTCGTAGCGGTGCTTTTCGTTCTTTGTAGCCGACCGAAATTGATAATTCAATCGGCTTTGCGTCGCGTCCATGTCTGCTACTTTACTTTATACCAATCCTTTTGAATGGTCGTTCGATTAAACAATGTTAAGCGTACCTCTCGAACACGTAGTCGAGAATTCGACCGCACTCTTGGCGACACACACATTATGAGAGTCCGTTCGACCGCATCGCATCGGATTCACGATATAATTAAATATGTGGTTTGTAATTTACAGCTGTAAGGTCATTAGAACATAAATCTTGAGATATAAGACATATTTGTAGAAGATATTGATTAAGAAATCGAAAGTATCCTTTTTCTTTGGTAGTGTCGCGCGCGCGTCAAGTGATTACCGATCGTCACGGTTACAGGTTCTGTCGTGAAAGTCCTTGCGGGATCGTCACTTTAACATTGGTTGTGTGTGAGTTGCGGGACGTTTAAAATAAAATAAAATATTGAAAAAAAAAGTTGTTCAACCACGACAGTCGAAACGAGTCTCTTTTTCTTCTTCTTTTCTTACGTCGCTGTTAACTAGTTTCATGAAATTGTCACGAATTAATCAATTATTCTTCAATTTCCGCTAATAACGTACTTATGTTGGCTGGCATTAATCTTGCTTCGAAGTTCTTCGAATCGTTGTATTACACTGAACTTATGTACGTAGAAATTCTATCTATACAGGTATGGTTTCAAGGTATATGTGTTCCGTTTAATATACACCTCTTGAGACTAGGAAGTTGAAATAAAGATTAGTACAAGTTATAATCGTACTCCAACGATGATGTAATTTCATGTATTCGTCGCTTAATTGTAGCAATGAAAATAATAAAGTAAATAGCGTTCGTAGTGAGAAAGAAAACGATATTTGTCGAGGATATAAAAAAAAATAGAAAAACGTATTAGCTTTGACAATGACAAAGCCATAGATAGATAATATGCTATTCATTTTATCATTGCATCTACGTCTCCTCGAAGAGGCCAGGATTGAGGTAACAGTGCTTGTTAAATCCAAACATCGTTAGCGTCAAGGTCTGGCATTCTTCCTTGGTAGTTCTCTGTATATCCAATCGACAATCGACCTAGAAAACGACAATGGATTGCCGTGAAGAAGGTGACATATTTGATACAACTGACAGGCATTGTATTTTCAACATTACTAGCGAAAGTTAATCGTACGTACTATATTGAACAGATCTTGAATATGGGTAGTGTTTGCATAGTTCATAAATACTTCGCAAAGTATTTGTATGAACCAGCTCCCAGTTATTTTGTCTCGAAAGGCAACATGACCGGGCATCGTGGCGTGAGCGATCAACATGTCTGAATAATTCCTCATAGTAGTTTTATTATTCATTCTATGATCGATAATTTCAGTGGTCGTTTTCGCTGGTATATTGATGGTATCGGTTGTATGTCTAGGTTCTTTTATGGATTTCTGCGATTTGCTACCTCTGAAAGAAGCCTCTTCGTTCTTTGGCAAATTAGTTCGGAGGGTAAAGTTTTTCTCGCGCTTTTAAAAAATTACTTACCTACATAACTGAAAGATAAAAACTTTCGGTTTTCCCGCAAGTCGAGGACAAGACTCCGCGGTAAAGCAGTCCATAATGTCCATGCATAATACTGTTTTGTAATTATCCAATGCAGCGCTGGGATGATAGTCTATACCTTGTATTTCCGTGTCTTCGTGTTTTTCGTTCATACTGCCATGACTGCTAATTATTACGAAACAGGAATCGACTTTTCTCAAGTCCTCGCGTTGCGAAAATTCCTTTACTTTGTCCAATAAATCCTTTTAGAATAAAACGGAAAAATGGGAAATTTTGAATCGCGCGTAACTATCCATCATATTTTGACATTACCTATTCTTATGGTCGATCGTTGGGATATATTCGATCAAAGTATACTACCTGTCCCGTTAAATCACGAAACGAAACTACCCGAAAACCCATTTGTTGGAAGAGTTGGGTGAGATTCGTTTCGTCATGTTCGGCAGAAATTCGTGGAGACTCATCTACGTATTTATAATAGATATTTGTAATTAATAGAACTAGTCCTCTAGGATTACTTCTCATGGGGTATCTTGGAACAGTTTTATAAATGGGTCCATCCAAAAATTCAGTAGATTTTTTAACACGGATACGCAATGGCTCATCCGCAAGCTGCATATTGTGAAAGAAAGTGTCTATCTCCCTATCCGGGTCCCTAGGTCAAAGAGAAAGATTTACGCTAAGTACGTTTGTCTAACTCAGTAGACGTGGATCAGTTTCAAGATACCTATCATCTTCATTGTTTGGTATATTATCGACAGAAAGCACGGTCCTTTTACCTTCCAAGATGTCTGCCAAATCGTCATGACCAGTTTCCCTCAGACTGTAAACAAAGCGTTGAAAGGCAAAAGGACCTCGTGTCTTAATCATCGAATATACGTCTTTAACAGTTTCCTCGTCCACGAGACTCTCCTAAACAAGTATCTCCCATGAGACAAAATATATGATAAAAAGCTTAATATAATTTATAGAAATTAGCAGCGATATGTAATTGTAATTAACGTAATTAATTATAAAGGATTCTTACCGCCCAGCGTGAAATGTTTACATCGTCTCGATTAAAAAGTTTGTTCTCCAATAATTTTGGCCAAAGATCAACCCAGTTTATTCTGGGTATTATTACATCGGAATATAAATCGATTGTATCTCGATGTTCCTGATTCATTCTTACTAACGATGATTCCTTCTTCTGTTTGTTATTAGTCCTTTTCGTCAAGAAAAGTCTATCGATTTTCTTCCACCGTAACTCGCCAGAGTGTAAGAACCGCGATCAACAACGAACAAAGCAACTATGCGTCACCGTTTTTGACGTTCTCTGATGGTCTCTGTCTCTGACCTCACCCAACTTTTTAGATTAGTTAGTTGGACTAGGGGGTCCTTTAAAGATGGCGCGGAATGCTACTTGTGAAATACAAGTGATTTGATCATGTTCATCTCAATCAGACATTGTGATTTGAAGGAGGCGGTAGTGTCGAAAAATGTAGTTTCTATAGCACACGGTAGAAAGCAGTAGTGTCTCTGAATTTGCGACAATATCAGCTGAAGATCATATTTTTAGTTTTTAATTTGATATCACAGAGGATTCTATTTAACTCTAGATCACTAACCTTCGTCGATTCGACGATACGGATTTAATAAGTATGCCATATTAGTTAACGTTATCGTAATAAATAAATACCTATCTTTAATAATAGAAAAAAACATGTTTAAATTTTATTTAAATAATACCCATTAACCCCTTTTGTAAACACCGTAGTCGAAGAGGCGAAGGTTAGTGTTAAGCGTCGAAAAATAAGGTTAGTGATCTAGGGTTAAATAAGTTGTTTCGGTTTCGTAAAAAGTTAGTACGTTTTATAAATAATTAGAAATATGGCGCGCTTAACTTTCATATTTTGATCGAATACTATCGCTTGTTTTGAAAAAAAGAGTAACTGTTAGAAACGATATTATAACAATAATAATTATGGATGTAATACATCGACCTGAACTCCATCAAAGCATTAAAAAAATTAAAAATTGGAAGAACGAATAAAACAATATTTCTAATTCGAGAGATTTCAAAGTTGCGCTAACTACGGTCACGAGAGAGTTCAAATCTTCGTGTCGGTAGACCGCGGTTACGAAAAGGAATGTGCGCGAACTTACTGCGCAGACGCTATGGTACCAGTGGGCAAAATAGGAACTTCGGGCAAGTAAAAGCAGATTTGAAACGCCATAGAATAGAATTTTTCTATTATACACTATCTTCGCTTGTGTATCGTTAGACAGAATAAGAAAATTGTGAATGTTCAAATCATCATGTTTAGAATTGCTCGTACTACATGCTAATGGGAGAAATAAAAATTACATGCTCCGAAATAATTGACCGTGCACTCCGGCAGCGAGAAACGATGGGCACAATCAGCATTCTTCCACTTTTCATCGTAAAAGAAGAAATAATCAATGACTCCGTGTTACGTATAGACACAAAACTGGTAGTAGTCTTGAAAATCATCCTAATATCTATCTAAAAGGATATTACAATGATCCAGTATGTTTAGAAATTCTGGAATGAAGTTACGTGAGATTATACTTGACGATTTACTTTTCAATGCTTATGAATGTTTGATTTTTGACGTAATGCTTTTTTCATATTGATAAATAATATGTTTTTAACTAAAATGAATGAATTTTCAGTAATCTCTAATGTTATTTGAGGTAGGAAATGCAAGAAAATGATAAAAAGTATTAATACAATACGTGACATAAGTTATACAGTGTCTATTGTTCGGATAGTTCATACATTTTTCAGTGATTGTCATAATGATAATATATCACTAATCTTTTTTCTATTTATTCAGACCTTTTTTTCACTAAATCTTGTTAAATCGACGAAATAACAAATATTTCGTTTTATAGATGTACCGCGTCTCATTATAAGACATGAAAATATGTAGTAGTCTTGAAAATCTTCTTAATATTTGCCTAAATGAAAATTAGAAGGAGAAATTTCTTTGCAAACTATTGCTTGACTGTTTATCTCTAAACCAGAAAGTAAACCACTTGGCCAGAAAATAAGAAATGCATTCTGCCTGATGCAAAATAAAGAGAAACGTCATATTACTTCCGGGATAAAGGAAGTCAAGGGTTAATTATCTGACGAATCAGACTTCCTATAGAATACAGTTCGTTGATCTGACAATTAAACGTATCGAAGCCATTAAGAAATGGTAATCGAACAATCGTAAGCAAATGTCAGGATAAATATTTGAAAATCTAACACATAATTGGTACATAAGATATTAGTGAGAAGTATCCGTTCGATTCATGTAATTCCTGTAATAAATACTCATTTGTTAGTAAATTTTCATTACAATGTGAATTCCTCTAGGGGCTCTACACAAATTTATCTCGCATTTTCAAAATGCATGGTCCATTTAATTTCTTCTAGATACTCATAACTGTATTTTATCTATTAATCAGTTATCTGTGTTTGACGACTATACTAGTCATGGAGAAATGGCAGAACTTTGTCTATTGACGAATATACTCGTCATGCGTAAAAATTAGCAACCACTAGTTATTTAAATTGTAATTTTGACGAAAACTAAAATATATTCGTAAATTTCAAGATATTTGGAATATTTTGAAGCCATGTCGAAACAAAACGAATAACTAAAAAGTATAAATAATTTTAGACAGATTTATGCTCATCCCTCGATTTTCGTGACCCACGTAGTTGCGCACTTTCAAAACAAGTCGCCACAGTTAACTGGTTAAAAAGTATCTTAAATATAAGCGGACAATCGTTGGATGGTAATTAAGTTAAGAGAACTTCAACCTAAATTCGATTAAACAGATTGTACGAATATTTCCTTCATATAAGACGACTTCATATAAACAGCATTCTGGCTTTATCCACGCTGCGAGTAAATACAGCTGTAATTGACCGATTCGCAAGTGCCAATCAACGTAACACTTGCCATTCGAGCCTACTTATACGTCGTAACTATCCCCTCCATTAAAACCTTATTTTCCCGTAACTCTCAGCACGATTCGCCGGGACAGAATACATTTCCATGGAATTCCCGCAGTGATATCTTACTGTATGACAACACAACTTTCGTCTTTAATTCTCTCCAGTTCCAGCACAATATAAAATACGTAGTTTTCAATTATGACTGTTATCGTTTACCCTACTTTGGGTGAAATGATGTAATCATCGATATCGTGCTACACTCGAGCATTCTTCACGCCTTGTGACCTTCTTAGTAAGATAGTTCTACGTTACTGAAATTTTGTTTTCTCGAAAGTGAGAGTTTCAATCACAGTTATGATTGAGATCGCGAGACTACCAGTTTCGAGCGTAGTCGTGTCAAGTCCACCGCGCTTGAACTGTCGTGATTCTTCTGCCATCTGCTGCAGTCCGAGTGCCATTTCACACACGGCGGATTATGTTAGAAGTATAAAATTTAACGATGATAACGATAAGATCGACTATAGGATAGCTGTATTAACAGTTGTTAAAATTTCCTCCCGCCACTTTCGAGTTCGTATCTGATGCGGAGCAATTGAAGTGGAGACAGTACTTGTGTGAGATTCAATCATTGCGAAAAGTAAGGTGTGAAGAATAAGAAGGAGCAGAAATAATTCATTTAGTCGTAAGTACGATCATTACCCTTTTATATTCGTTTTAATCACTTATGCCTGACGTTTATTTTGTCTTACTGTGAAAGAAAGAAGGAATGTCAAGATATCGTGCAGAATAACGTGTTAGGCAAAAGAAGGGAGAGATGCTGATTTATCAAACCGAAATAGTGAGGATATATGCACTAGGCTTTTTTTCACAGCTACAGTTGTGAAATTTTATACAGAAAAGTAGTGTGCTAAATAATAGACTCACAGAAAGTATTTGTACAAGATGGAAAGTTCGTGATAAAATTTGTTTGCACAATGACATTTCTTTTTTTACTTTTGTAAAACTCTATATATGATTTTACTAAGACAGTGGATGTGTTTTTGGTACTAAATATAGAAAGCAATTTACTTGCCCCCAGCATGTAGGATTTTTTATACGCCCGAATCGAAATATTGAACCTCATTTAAACCTTTTACTACCCAACATTTAGGAATTAAAAGTACAAAAATAAGTCTAAATTCAATGTAAAGTAAGATCTTATTTAGCGACTAAAAGTGACACTTTCCCTTTATGCCATCTTAAGGCTCAAAATAGGACGTCAATTTCAACCTCTGTTAAGGATTTACATCCTATCCAGTCCCGAGACGAAATATTGAACCTCATTTGAACTTTTTACTACCCAACAGGTCCATCTCAGGGGATAAAGGTTTTGGTGATAGCTAAATAGGAGTATCATTTTACTGAGAAGGAGTTACAGGTTTAAATTAGGAGTTTTAGTATTGAAAAGTATCATATTAGGTTCAAATAGGAGTAAATACCATGAAAATAGGTTCAATATTTTGACTCAGGCAATAAGCAATTTAATAGTTAGAAATTCGTATAATCTCAATACAACAATATGTAATTGGAAGTTGTATAGTAATTACATATTATTTATTGATTTCTTGGAACATTTTGCTCACAGAATATTCTGTTTAAGTGTTTCACAGTAATCTACAAGCATAGTCGCATTCCATTTTCCTTCGTATCATCTTAATGAGCGATATATCTTGGTAAGACCGTTCTCCGTGGTCTTCACTGATGACGACCGGGAAAAAATCCAATTGAGTATCCGAGAACTGAACAGGAAACTTCCTCATTTGGTGTTTTAAACATCATTACATTGTGCATTTGCATTCTAAGTACAACGAGACTTTGTAAACAGTAATATTAGGGGGACCGAAAAGTAATGTTTTTTCAGATTTTTATCGATCCGGTACTCAAAATTTGCACACCAGATACGAAAATGTTGTTAAATAACAACGAAGGTAATCACATCATTCGATAAAAATCAAAATTTGCTAGAAATTTATTTATTTGAATTTAATATAAAAATACGGCATTATTTTCTGGTCCTCCTAATAAAATCACCGAATGCAATTAATTAAGTTCAACGGGTGCACCACGACGGAAAAGACGTCCATGACGTTAATTAGAATTTGGAGAAGTAAGCTGCATCAGTAACATTGCACTTCTTTCATTAACAGATACGAATACAAAATGATACGTCTAAGAAGATTCTCTGAACTCACGAAGAAGCTAAATGCAGTTTCACAGTTTACTGCAACACGAGAAGCAAGAGTCGCAGTAGACTCTCAAATCGGCTATGAAAAAGTGTCGGAAAGAGAAATAAATGATATACCGTCAAATGTGCGACCTTACGAAGAAATCCCCGGTCCAAGAGCTTTGCCGTTAGTCGGCAATCTCTTCCGGTATATACCATATATAGGTGATGGTCCCAATAATCTTCATCAGAGCTTGGAATAAATTGCCCTTCTCACCTGCCCTTGGTGGTGTACTATGTGTACCGACCGCACGTCATTAGTATCGCAGATTCGCACAAAACGATCTAGATTTGTATTATTTTACTATAAGTTACAACGACTTTACAGAATCAAGTGCAATTGTATTTTTTTATACGTTTTTCACGTTGGTAAGAGACAGAATTGCAATAAAAAAACGCGTAAGGACCTTTCGTAGATGTGGTAACGAAGACGTGCGATCGGTGAAGGTATAAGTCGCCAAACCAGTGAAGTAACTTGGCTTGACGTATAGATTAAGGAGAGATTATTTCCCATCATAACGTCCCTTGAAACATGACCTTCAGCAAATGACAACCAAAAACTAAACACTTATTTCGTTATTACATGCTTCTTCGGCCAGTCACGCATTAAATTCGAAAATGACGTCAAAACGACGGATATCTCTATCCGTCGGGCAAATGGGAGCAAAACACTTATCAAGTGACTTCTTTCTCTGGTCCAATAACAGATATGTGGTATTGGATAAGAGGAGACTGTAGCTGGCACCGCCTATTCTCATCAAATCGGAGAGTGAAATCTGAGCTCGGCGAATGACAATAGAAAACTAAACACTTACTTTGTCATTAAACGCTTTTTCTGCCAGTCACGGATTAGGATCGAAAGTACGTGAGGGCAAGAGACGTCTCTATCCGTCAGGCAAATTGAAGCAAACCACTATCAAGTGACTTCTTTCTCTGGTCTAATAATAGATATGTGGTACTGGATAAGAGGAGATTGTCAAATCGGAGAGTGAAATCTGATCTCGACGAATGACAACATCAAACTAAGCACTTATTTTGTCATTAACCACTTCTTCGGCCAATCAAGCATTAGAATTGAAAATGACTATTATGCTGGCCGAATAATAGGTAGCGGTCCTGCAAGAAAGCGTGCAGCGAGCAGATATCATTGGCTCACGAAAAGAAGTCACTTGATAAGTGGTTTGCACCGATCTCTCGGGCAGACACAGGCATTCCTAGTTCTGATTTAATTATCGGTTACAATGTGTGACTGGCCGAAAACACAATAAGTTTAATTAATAAATTTAACACTAGATTTACAGATGTTGATATACCTATTTTTCTGAAGAGTGCCAATTTGATTTCTTACAAGAAAATTGAAATTTGTTGCCACAGAAAACAGTTAGAAGTTAATTTAAATGAAAGATTTGTTATTAAAAAATTAACCAACCAATGTATTATATATATATATCTTTATTTTACTTGTGTTGGCTTTTCAGCCCTTATCCAAGTTACAATAAATAACACAAAACAAATAAAACATAACAATAACAACTTATTACATATTACAACATACACCAATGTATTATATATATAGTCATTAAATTTTTAATGAGCCAAATTGACTCCGTAAATCTAACGTTAATGAAATAAGTTTAGTTTTCGGTTGCCATTCGCCGATATGATGGAAATAGGCGGTGTTAGTCACCACTCACCCCATGCCTCATACCAAGTGACTTCTTTGGCTTGCTCAGCGGTATATAATTGCAAGCTCTGATCTATCGAATCAATCCGTTTTACATTCTTTCTACTATTATACTTGTATATCGAAGATAGGCTGAAAAATCACAATTTATACGACCGCAGGTGAATATGGCAACTTATCTCTATTGGGCCAAATGCGAGTGCTGCGAAAGCAGTATGGTAATGTGGTAAAACTTGACGGTCTGTTAAATCGTGACCCAATGATCATTCTTTTCTGCCCAAAATTGGCCGAGAAGATGTATCGCCATCAAGGTATTTGGCCACACAGAATTCGCATGGAAACGTTGCAATATCATCGCGAGTGCAGACCGGCTATCTACAAAGGCCAATATGGTTTAACTTCTAGGTCAGATAACGCACCAGAGCTTTTACACAGTAAAACCTGTTTTTATACGGAGCATAAAGACCGCTCATTTTCTTGTGGAGAATCGGGTTCAAAATCACTTTTGACCCTCGTTCAGAGCTACATTACATTTTTTAGTTAATTGTTATTCGTAATATTAATTTCATGGACTTCTGTAACCCTTTTAGTGCCGACCGAAAAAATTGATCGAATTAATGATAAATGTACTTGTGAATAAAAAGTACAGGCATCCTTCGAATAGCACGGTACTTGAATTGCACGAAGTCGCGAATAGCACGGTTAAAACTTGCGACAACCCTCGAATAACACGGAGTTCGAATTACACGAAGTCGCAAAAATTACTGTTAAAAATTAAGTCGATCACATAGTACATATGTACATATCGTCAGCTTACGAGGATGACTGAAACCAACAACTGAAATTTTACAACTATATATACAAAAAAATTTTGCTCTTATTTTCAATGTTTTCTTAATTAATCTTTGGTGCCAAATGTACAAATTTATATGGATCTCGAGTTTCGAATTGCATGGTTTTGAATAGCACGGAACGTTATCTCCAAAACTGTATCAATTATTAGTATCGAATAACACGGAACCAATTGGCCGTGTTATTCGAGGGATGCCTGTATTTTCATTTGGCCATAGTTTCAAATAGAACATGCAATATAGAGCATAAACCGTGTATTTACAATTATCTGTCATAAAATTACTGATTTTGTATTGAAAGCTGAATAACAATCCTTCGATGCTCAGTCCATATACTATTGCTAACGACGATATGTCGTAATCCGGCATTAAAAGGGTTAAAAGAGGACCGTATAAAAACAGGTTTGAGAGTATTATATTTAAGCGTTTCAGCTCCAAAATTAACTGATCCAAATTTGTCGCACATTTTACTTCAGTCAGGGTCAACCATGGTACGAAGTTCGTTCCAAGGTCAATCCACACATGATGCAGCCACGGGCAATTTGGCCGCACGTCGAGAGAATTGATCAAGTCAGCAATGACCTTATCACTCGAATTCTTGAAACACGGGATCCCAATAATCTAGAAGTTCCATCCACCTTCAACAACGAATTGTCAAAGTGGGCTCTCGAAGGTACTTACCGTTTCTCTAGTATTCTTTGTACAAAACGTAACTAGCAATAAGATCGTACTTATTTCTCAGCGACTTGCTCGATTGCCCTTAATCGTCGGCTGGGATGCCTAGAACCTAATCTCCCTAAAGATTCCGAACCTCAGCAACTGATCAATTGTGTGCACGAAATGTTTGATTTGACGTACAAATTGGAAGTGCTACCATCCATGTGGAAGGTGTACAACACACGTAAATTGAGGAAACTATTCCAAGTTGTAGACAGACTGAACAGGTAAGAGATTTCTTGAGATCTTCTCGAGATTTCATAAGTGGTTGAGTTACGTGTTGATGTATTTATAATTTTCTAATAGGATAACCATCAAATATGTAAATCGAGCTAAGGAAGAATTCAGCGTGAAGCCGACGGAGAGTATAAACGATCGTAGTGTCTTGGAGAAATTACTTGGCGTTGACGAACAAATCGGTCTTGTTATGTCAATTGATATGTTCATGGCAGGGGTGGATACGGTAAGTATAATTTCTCACATCTTTATTCTAATTTAATCCTGCTGTTTTGTTTATATGACTCGAAATAAAGATTATATTTTAATCTCTTGCCTTAGAATGACGCGTGACACGCGTAATGCGCTAAGTGGAATAGAGAATTTTGAAATTTTCCAAAAACTGCTCAATCTATATATCTAAAGCTCAAATAACACTGACTGACTGACTCACTCACTCACTCATCACGAAATCTCAAAAATCGCAGAACGCATTGCAATGAAATTTGGAACATACCTTCCCCTTGGGTCTTAGGTGCTCACTAAGAAAGGGTTTTGAAAAATTCGAAATTTTAGGGGGGGTTTTGAGGGGCCAAACTCATCAACGCAGAGCCGAAACTACATGACCTAGAAACTTGAAATTTCGCATGAGCGTTCCTTCTAGGGTATAAGCACCCACTAAAGAAAGGATTTTTCAAAATTCGAAATTTTAAGGATTTTTTTTAGTTTCGATTAAACCGTAGCGAAGCACGGGAACTTTCAGCTAGTTGAATATATAAGTAGGTCGGGAGACGTTGAAATTAGTTCTATGATATTAATATTACGGTAACTTATCGTTATAGCGTAAATCAGTGATGGATTATTATCCTAAGAATTAATTCCAAGTTATTGCGCATTCGGTTACAAAAGAAATCGTAAGGCAAGGGTTTAACAGGTACTATGCTTCCAAGTATTAATTTTTGATATTCAATGTATTTAACATTTTTGTCTACCTGTTTGTATTTTTGATGTTTCTTGAAATGTGATCCTTTGTTCGGCGGGTCACTAGGACAGGAAGGAATACGAATGTGAGATACAAATGAGCACAGCAGCAGAGTTAATTTTAATCAAAATAATAAGTGTATTAAACATTTCTTATATTGAAAATCATATTTCATGGTGCAGACTGGAAATGCGACCGCATCGTTGCTGTATTACTTGGCAACTAATCCAAAGAAGCAGGACAAGCTAAGGGAGGAAGTGATGAGATTATTGCCAGATAAATCTTTACCAATAACAGTTGATATGATAAACAGGCTAACGTATCTTAAAGCCTGCATGAAGGAATCACATCGTTTGTTCCCAATCACAATAGGCACATCAAGGATTATGCAGAAGGATGTCGAATTGGGCGGATACCTCATGCCAAAAGGAGTGCGTTATCAATTTCTTTATAAATGTTTTATTATTCATTTTAACTTTCTCTTTCGTTATTTGAATTTCAGACTAGTATACTACCCTGTCATGCTGTTATGTCTATGGATCCCACGCAATACCCACGTCCTGATGAATACATTCCAGAAAGATGGTTGAAAAACAACGACGGACCTCTGTCGGCTAAAAATGCACATCCTTTCACTTACATGCCGTTTGGTTTTGGAGCTCGTACCTGTATAGGTAAAAGATTCGCCGAAATGGAAATAGAAATATTAATTATGAAGGTAAGTATGCTAGACAGTTGTTATATCGAATTGAAAGCGTGTTACAGCTATCAGCAATGTTTGTTTCTTTTTTATAGATTATAAGACAATTCAAACTAGAATGGCACCACGGACCACTACAAGTTCAGAGCAAGGCTATAGCTACTGTCGCCTCTCCCTTGCAGTTAAAAGTGATCGACTTATAGATATATGTACACAAATAATTGCAAATCAAAGGAATAAACTCATCGTACTTCTTTTCACGTTTGTTCTTCACACTTGATTCCCTCGAATCTTCTTCTCCACGTGTTGTTCCACCTCACGCCAATCTTCATTTCTACCAATCTCGCTGTATATACAGGTAGCCCTCCTACAACACGGCATCCTATAATACGGTTTCGCTATAACACAATTTATTGAATTGCGGAAACCCTTCTACAACACGGCATCCTATAACACGGTTTCGCTGTAACATGGTAAGAAAATTGAAAAAACCTTTATACAACACTGTACTTCTATAGCCGCGGCGAGGCTTGCCGTCTTAAAGATACAGTGTGGCGTAAACTATTTTGATTTCATCTCCGTAGCTTGAAAACAAAAGTATTTCATGCTACTGATCGGTAGTCTGCGTCGAGCTGCGGTGTGTCAAAGAATAACTCTTTCGTCTTTAAGATATTAAGGAAAAATTAACATTGATCCGGTAAGAACCAGAAAGCAAAGTAAAATTACAGATTTTTTAAAGAGGAAAGAAAATACAAAAACTTTAAATGAAGAAAGAAATTCTGAAATTGAAGGCGATATCATTCTACCAAAAAAACGTCCTCGATTGATTATACTGAACGATGACGATGAAGAAATTTATTAAATTATAGTTGCATCAAATTAAAATAATATTTTTTGTTTTGTGTTGTACATACATTTATATATTTTAAATAAAAATTAAGTTGTTTATGTAGAATTTAAACAAAAATATTTGTTTTTAATAAGTTTTTGGAACGTAACCCCTCTTTTTGTACTTGCTCTGGGTCTCATACAACACGGTATTTTTTAGGAACTTACCTACCGTGTTATAGGAGGGTTACCTGTACTCTGTTACATCTCACACAAATACACGGACACTCATATTCATTGTTCATTCACTGTATTTGGAATAAATACAAGAATTGAAACTTGTAATGAAAGTTGCTTCAGGAAATATATTTTGTTTACTTTCTAATGGAAGCGTTTATCATTCTGCTACTTCCTTCCTCCAATTCCTACTGTACTGTGCTGTAAAAAATAAATGAATCCGGTGATGAAAAAATTATATGTGGAAATAACAAAACTTATTAAAAATTAATTCTCGATATGGATAAAGTCTGTTTGAATGCTTACATTTATTGTAATTGTTAATGCATTTATCAGCGTGCTATAGTAATGAACGTGTATACAGGGCGTCCCAGCCGATTTTGACATTTTGAATGTTTCGGTATTGTGGTATGTAGCAAAAAATGTTTCATAGGAAACTTAAATGGTATCGAGTGGGGCATAATCTGGTGTCGTTAGTTTTTCCGTAGGTGGACCCGTCAAGGATATATGAAGGTCAACTTTGTTTTTTTAAATAGAATAATAAAATCTATTGTGCATTAGGCGATGCAGCTAGACATTCTTCATAAAAAAAGTACTGACCTATGTATCTCGAAAAGCTAATAGTTAAGGAGATATTTCAATTTAAGTACCTAATTCTAAAATTCGTAATTACTAGACTGCGAATGTTTATGCAAATTTCGAGTTTCGCAAATGCAGGTGAGACAGGAAAACCTATCTAGGGATTTATTACACTCAATAAATATTACAACAAATCCCATAACGTGGATAGTTTAGATATATTTTTATATTATGTTCGTTTTGTATATTTTAGCCGCATTTAATTTGTCATAGATGCATAAAAATCCGCAGTCTGGTAATTACATTAGCGTTTATTTACAGGTATGGTTCAATATAACGACCATTTGATTGGATCTCTTGTGTTATGTCAGTAGAAATTAAAGGGGTACGTGTCCTTCTGAAGAAGTTGCGGTGGAATAAGTTTAACCTCCATAATTACTAATTAATTATGATGCCACCTCACAATGGACATCGCAGTGATATGCTAGATTTGCGATGTCCCCTCAGAAGGGATAATCAACTGCAAAAGGTGAAATGAGGGTCATATTTAAAGCAAAAACATGACATCTACATTTTTTTATATATACCGTTATGATATTTATAGACACGCAGTTACGTGTGGAGGAAATTACAGCTTGAATGATAACTTTGCAATCAATTTCAATTTAGTGAAATTGGCGAGGTGCATCTGATTCTGAATAATTGCTCGTTGTTTTTAAAATTATCCCGATAACTCGTTTCGTTTGTTGCAATTATTCTTTCTAATATTTCTAGAGCAACGTACTTGCTTTTCACTCTGTCATGCGTATGAATTCTCAACAATTCCCACACCCTGAAGAGTATATACCAGAAACATGGTTAAGAAACCATGGTGAATTTCCATCGACAAAGAATGCACATCCGTTCTCATGCATGCCCTTTGGCTATGGGTCCCGCATCTGCATTGTTAAACGATTTGCCGAAATGGAAATGGAAACATTGATCTTGAAGATAATTTTTGCACGTTGACACTGCGATCTTTCATGCGTCATTATGTAAACAATGAAAGAAAAAAGATTTCTCTGTAATAAACAATATTGTCGGCCATTTTTTTCTTTCGCAGATTGTAAGAAATTTTAACCTTGAATAGCTCCACGGTCCACTTAACTGCCGGAATGGAATAGTAATCATCGACACTCCATTAAAATTGAAAATAACTGATTTGTAGTGTCAAAATGGACTTGTAACAAAGTATTGTGCTAAGAATAGTAATATTCAAATAATCATTATATCGCAACATTAATTTCAAAATTGAACGGTCCACTCAAATCGAGTAGTAAACATCATCGATATATAATTACAGTTCAGAATCACTGATTTATAGTGTCAAAATGGACTTGTAAGAAAGTATTGTACTAAAAATAGTGATGTTCAGATAGTCACTATATCGCAAAATTAGTTTCAAGCTTGAATGACTTCATGGTCCACTCAAATGCCGGAATCGAGTAGTAAACTAGCCACGTGAGAGGTGACTTACGACCGTTAACCCTTTGCGCTCCTATGTCGAGTCTAACTCGACATTAGTTTGTATCTCGGAAACTCCTTTGTTGAGTCATACTCGACATTTTTTCAAGTCCAAACCAATAGATGTTAACGTACGAAAGAAAACCGGGATTGCATCCTAAAAATTTTTTTAAGGGATATCATGTACTTGCAATTTACAAGATACTATACTTCTTTAAATTACCCTATTTTTTAGATCAAGTAAAATTGAAACAAAATACTTAAAAGTGTTGGGAGCTACTGGTAAGAAAATTGAAATATAATTCGGAGTGCAAAGGGTTAAGGGTTAAATGAGTACTGCGAAAACAGAGGGATCAACCGGCAAAGAAGATGATCAATTAAATAATCTCTGTATTATAAGATACATCCCGAGTCGAAAAGTCCAGCCTAAAAAGAAACTTCAAATCCTAGATTCTTTTGATTTCTCATTTGCCGCTTAATTATGTATACCATTTTGAACCTCAAAATCCTCAACTAGTGTGTCTACGCGCCTCAAAGTCCTGTAAATATGATTTTTAGCAGTTATATGGACTGATCAGGTAAAATTTTTATTCCAATTTAATCTGACATCCCCTAAAAATATTTCAGAAGTTCCAAGTCTGTCGACTCATATTCTAAAAATAGGGCTTTCAGGAGCAAGTACGAATTAAATTATCTATTTTATTCTATATAAATTCTAAATCTCCTAAAATCAAATTAATTTTTAGGATATTGAGAATTTTTTGGACCTAGATAATTCCGCTCTAATTCCAATCCAATTCTAAAACTCCTCATTATAGAATGTATGCCTTAATATTGGGCTTAGATTAATTTTCTAAACAAGAATGTTGAAGATTATTTTGGGCTGTATGAAGCCTAAATTGATCCGAAACTAGGCAAAACTGTCAAAAATGAACAAGTTTGGGGCGATTGTGGAATTAAAATTTGCATTCTTTTATATGTAACATATTTTTCCATATTCAACGTAAATATCCTAAGTTATTTGGTAATTTAGGAGGATTTTGGGCTGAAATTTTCGACTCGGGATATGAAATATTTACCATACCACGATTCTACAAACTTGGATGGCATTTCAAAAAAGCTATGCATCCGTCAATTCGATGGTCTCTGGAGATCTAGTGTCGAATATTTGTCATCGAGGAATTACTTGTTAATCCACTCGAAATAAAAATACTCTTATCTGCTAACGGAAGAAAATGTTGCAAATCAATGTTGAATAGAATTCCTAGAATTGTTGGCTGTGAACGACCAACAACCCTGCCTATAAAATACTGTTACTGAGTCAGTCAGTCAGCATACTTTGAGCCGTGAACATCGTTGTGCGACGTAGAGGTCTTAAGGTAGTTCTAGCTGAATTCAGAACTAAAAGTTTCTTTTTTCATTAGAAATGAAAAAAATTACGTAAGAATTAATGCAGGGGCTAACTTCACAGAGGTCATTTCATTCACTTTTTAGACATTAAAAAACATCTTTCTCTATAACTATGAAGTAAAAAGTTATGAAAAAATTCAATAATATTCCAAAAGCATAAAATAATACATTGCTAATTTTTTATTAGAATTCATCGACTCGTTTTTCCATTAGAAAAATAAAAAAAGATTTTACGGACTCACCAAAATTTGTTTTCCATAAGGCCCATGTTAAATATGTTATTTTTAAACACGATTTATTCATAAAACGTGCGGACGAACTCATTGAGATTCCGGTTATAATTATAAAATATCATGAAGAATATATTTTCAAAATTTTAAGGAAATCTATCAAAAATGATAAGTGCCTAGAACTACCTTAATTTTTTCTTCGAGGGAAAGCCTCTACGTTTTTAATAACTTTGAAATGTTTTTCCAAATAGAAGAAACAAATTAATTTCATTGTATAAAAATATTTATCGTTTGAATTTACTTTTGAAGATATTCGAGATATTTATAATAATATATTTCATTTTTTTAAAGTTCAGTTACAGTTAGGTGACAGATAAGCGACTTTTAAACTTAATTAGAAAGTAAATTATGAGATACAGCGTTTGTAATGTTCTTCTTTATCTACTGTACTGGCACAAAAGTATTAAATTATTATAATCGATATACCGTATCTACACCCTTGTTATGTAAATACTTTTCGAAATTTATTGTTAATTGTAATAAAATGTGTTAATATTTTTGCCATTAGATATTAATTTTTCTATAGCGATAAGAGTAATTATAAGTATTGCAAAGCACTAAGTAAATACAAAATACCAAATTCGAATTCGACATTACTTCCGCGAAAAACAATTTAGTATATTATTTTCTTAGAACATCCCGAACAACTAATCCCGATTAAAATTAAAATTACGTTGCTTCTAATATATTTATCGGTTTTGATTGTTTTTTATTTTAATGAGTTTACAGCGTGCAATAAAGTTGGATGGATAATGTAATCGAGTAAAAAGCTACCGGCATTGATAAATTAGGGGGTAAAAAAAAACCCAAAGAGGAACGTAAACATCTTGAAACAAAGAATAAATTCCACAGGTATGAGTGAATGTAATCCAAAAGTAATAGATTGCACCAACTAATTGCAATAGATTCTAAGCATTTCAAACACTATAGACAACAAGGAAAGTTGTTACGCATTTAACAGGAAAACCGAAGTTAAAAAGTAGAGGGAAAGATATTAAGAATACCGACCTAGATTTTAAGGCGATTAAACCGGTAAAATGTACGCTCATGTATGTTAATATGATATATGGTAATGTGTTATATTTCCCGACTGTCTTTCTATGCCGTCTTACTCTTATTAAACTTATTCTCACTTACTTTAATCAATCTTTAATCGCCACCGAGTCCAGTACTGCGTGGGGGCGCTGGATTTTCCTTGTACGATTATACCCTCCTTCCATCTGTTTCCAAGCGTGACTAACTGATTAGATTTTATATAAAAACCACGGTGCATTCTAAGATTGAATCTTGTTAGCCAAAGTTCAACGTTCGTCACAAGTGTACATATTCTCGGAGGAGAATAACGTTAGGGCCCTTTGCAATCGATGACTGATGTGCTAAGTGTAAATTACTACGCGGTAACAGGTATGCATTTTTCAATTAGATTATTAGGAAAAAATGTAGATTGACATGTATGATTTATAGTGAAAACAATAAATAAAAGTATCGACGACAGTACATTTGGAACTGTTTCGCATGGTGAGTCTGTAGATGTGTTTAAAAAATTATTTAAAAATTAAGGGGATCATCCCGTGTGACAGCTACTTTGTTGGCTTCCTTTGGAAATATTTTTTGACGAACCCTTAAAATTTAGAATCTTGAAATTTTTACCACACATTTGTTGATACTTTTTTAGTCTATTGGAATTTTTTCAAACAAAAATAACGATTTAAGCCGACTTTACACGGTTCGAAAGACACATGTATTTTTGATGGCTGCCATGATTTCAGAAGTTTTGCTCATCTGGAATTTAAAAAATCAAATGGCATTTTAATTTGTAAACTTAAGGCTATTTTGGTTCTCACGAAATTGTAAGTGCTGAAAGGCACATAGAGATATCATATAGTACGGAGTTTTGTATAAGTAGTCTCTGGTGTAATTGTCAGTAATATCTCTTTGACAATAAGTATTTTAACTTGAAGTAAATTATAAGCGACTGGTAACACAAATTAAAAATGTATTTCTGTTTTTAAATTATTCCTTCTAGAAAACCTCTAAGTAAACATTTTAAGATATATTAGTGATTGTGAGAAACGATAAAATTTTAGATGAAAATATTTTTTTGAATCTTTCAAAACGTTCGTGGTACTTTGTCACAAACATTTGATCCAAGAGGTGATTTTATCTTGTTAAACTGAATTACGGGGTAAAAAAAAGGGATAATACTTATGAATCATGTGTAAATTATTTTTAATTCATTATTATAAATTTTTTCAATTATCATTTTATATTTTCTTCAATTGTTATTATAAATTCGCAGCTACCCAATATTTCTCGTTAATTCGTTCATTTATAATAACGTGTGACACTCGTGACGCGATAAATGTAATAGGACATTTTTAAGTTTTGGAAAAACTATTGAATGGAAAATGTTAGTCGATCATGAGACTATTAAATTATTTCTAGGATATTAATATTGCCTACAATTATGCGACATATGAGAAAGCAGAGAGAAATTTTAATCTCGGTAATTAAGTCTGAGTTATTGCGCGCACAGTGAAAAACGAGATCATAGGGCAAGGGGTTAATCGCCACTGAATTAGGTAATACGGTCACAATCATCGAGAAGTATATTTGAGGTGTCGGAAAAGGATGTCGTTTTTTAAAGTAAAAGGTGTGAATACTTATAAGTAGACTCCGGAAGTTTATGCATTTATGACAAAATGAATACGGCTAAAATACACAAAACGAACATAATATAAAAATATATCCGAAAAATCCAAAGTATGGTATTCGTTGTAACATTTATCGAGTGCAACAAATCCCTAAATAGGTTCTCTTGTCTTAACTGCATTTGTTGAATTTGAAATTTGCATAAACATCCGGAGTCTACTAATAAGAATTTAATTCACAGATATTAATCTAAAATATAATTTCCAAAGCTTGATACAATCTTTCTTCATCGATATGGCAGAATTTTAATACCTCACTGATAAAATTCTCTGGATTTTGATCCAAAATAATAATATCACATTATTTATGATGTAATTGTCAATAAAGATCCGACACGGAATGCAAAGTATTTAGCTAAAATATACTATACAATAATAAAACTTAGTGTAAAAATTTAGCGATATATCTCAAGAGAAGCATTATTTAATTTTCTCGAAATTTCTTTTCCTTCTTCCTTACTGGTAAAGTACTCGAAAAAACAGTAATTGCGATACAATTACTATGAAATTACTGACACGATTTATCGTATAGGGAATTTCCCGCAAGATTCAGAGCAAAAACGCAATTTTCCCCGTTGCGATGAATTCATACTAAATATGAATCAAAGAATTTTCCTTTGAATGATTTTCAAAACCTTTCCAAAAGAACACAAACATTTTTCTCGAAAATCAATACAATAGAGTACAAATGAAGAAACGGAACATTAACGCTGTTGTTCTTCTCTTGTCTATATGACACAGAATGAAAATTATGTTTAAACAAATGCCATATTTTTAATGTTGAATATATTTATCTCTCTGTTTTTTTTACAATCCAAAGTATCACGAATATGAGCTGTAAATGAGAAAAACAGCAGAGTTAAGTATAACGGCGTTGAAAAAAAACACTCAAGGAACTTTGAAATTGAAACAGGTGAGAGTAGAAACCAATTTCGTCAAACAAATAAGAGCAGAGCGATATCATGGCATACAAAAGAAATGCCAACTGTCCAATTTGTGATTATACGCTAAATAAAAGATACGTACGTAAAACTTTCAGACTAAAATACAATAACACGATAAAACTGGTACTAGACAGTGCATATATTGAACTCCATTTTCGAAAGATTCGCGGATTTGACGTTTGTCGTTTTGAGTGTTTATACGATTCATAATAGAAAAAAAATCACATAAATGTACCTAATCTACGAGGAATTCTGAAATTATTTATTTCTACATACCTAAAGCTTCTATAACTCAGCTAATTTCCTCTTTAACACTAGATTTACGGGCATTTAACCCTTTGCGGACGACGGGCGAATATATTCGCCCTGAGAAAAAAATTGGTTATAGTTTGTCGGTGCATATATAAACGGTTAGAGTTGAAAAATTAAAATATAATCGTTGAAATATTATTTTACAAAGAGTAAATTTCAACTTGTATACATTAAGAGACTGTCTTTCCGATGAAAAAGTGTTTTTTCATCGCTAAATAATTGATTGTTTCTCGATATTCAAAAATGCCTCCGTCCGGAAAGGGTTAATCTGTTGTAGTTAAATATATTAACTAAGTACTTTGAAAAATGACGAAATAACTGGCAAAAAAGATAATTTGTTAAGTAATTTGTATATTATAACGTAAATGTGTTTCTAAAATAGTCTAAAATAGTGGAAATCTATCAATTTGGTGGTTTCCGTAGATCTAGTGTTAATGAAAGCAAAGTGATTTCTTTTCTGCTTTAACACTTATATGCTCAATCTGTGTTCTCTCCTTTTTGAAAGTGAATAATTTAAAAAAAAAGATGTGGTGCACTCAATAATCGATTGAAAATTGCTCTAAATCTCTAAGTAATTTAAGTATTCGATTTTTTCTTGATCTCGTAGCTCACCAAAAAATCTAACATTAATCGAACATATTGTAATTAGATTCAGTTCGGAGATATTGAAATAATCAATGATAGCGATAAGATCGACAGCTATATACACGAATGTCACATGGACGTCATGAGTTTCTTTCGTCTTATAACGTATTGCGACGAGCAAATGATAACGACAGTATACTGTCGCTGGTAATACGAACGATCTATAAATTTGACGGCATGCAAATAATTTGTCATTTCAATATTCTCCCACTGTGGCATATTTAAATTCACATCTTTAGAGCCAGTCAGGAGAATAAGGAGAACTTCATGTTCTCCAAGTTTGCGTTTCTTACATCGGCGGACGGTTTCGTGCATTTATTTTAATTTGCGGCGCTAAACCGGGTGCAGTTTAAAAAAGAAAGCGGAAGAGGAGTAATCTAACGTCCAAATTACTTGTTTCATACAAATGTAAGTTTGATTATATGTTCATTAATTAGAATTTTCTCATAGATAGTATTCCGAATTCCATACAAAGGTGTTAAATATTTTAGACGCAAATGTTCAGATAAGGAAACTGTTTATTTATTAAATAATAAAATATTATACAGTACTCTACATTCGTTCAATTATTCTTCTCGTATGGTGTAAATAAATTACCGATTTTCTGAACTTCGTGCTGATTAATATTTCAATTTCTCTTTCTTTCAATTTTGTACATATGTGATTTCAATTTTACCTATTTATAGTAAAGCTTCAGTTACGGCTAAGTTTTAAGTAATGACTCTATTACTATAAAAAGAAAATAGTATTTAATTACTATAAAAAGAAACAGATACAATGCAATATTAATTTTAGGACAAATTTCTTTCTTTCTTATGCTGTCACTGATGACAGCGACATAATTTGTATTTTACTGCACTGAACGACTTCACCTCCCATTTACCGAGCCAAATGGCAAAGACATTGAAAGAAAGAAATCGCCCTAATTCATAAATTATAAATTGCATAATTCTTTAAGAACAATAAATGTATTTTCTATAGTTGAAGAAAGTTTTAGTAGTAAAACCAACTAACAATAAGTGCTATAAGTGATGTGACTAAACATCATTTTTAAGACGTTGAATCAGCGCTGTTGAATTCAATGGAGCTTCATATGACTTTTAAACTGTCATATTTACAAATTTTTCTGATGTCGAACTGGACGTAACTTTATACAACACAATTTTTAAAATAATAGTGATAATAATAGACTTTCTTGATATATTTTCCAAATTAAAAATTAATTAACACTAGAACTACCAAACCAGTCAAAATGACTGGTACACAATTTTTTAAAAAAATTCTCCAAGTTTATATAAGAGTCATAGAATAAATATTCTACGTCTATATCAATAAACATAAATGACCCAATCGATCAAATTTTCCGCCGCTTGATTCCCCCTTTTTCAAAGTACTTATTTAATTTATTAAAATATGATAGATTTGACGCCGGTAGTTCTAGTGTTAAGGAGTTGTTCTTTAGTAATAAAAATCTAAGGAGTGCAAAGGGTTAATATCGTTACTGTTACATGTCCATGAGGCTGTTACAGACTGAAATTTTGCAAATGATTATACAATATAACTGATCGCAAAATTGAGAATTTCGAAGGCAACAATCTAACTTGTCGAATTGTACGAAACAAGTAGACATATTAACACTTTACCGACCGGTATTTTTTAACATCCTATCCCCTTCTGATCGGTCACTTCCACGCAAATATTTCCCTGATACTGATATCTCTCCATAAATTGCAAAGTTTCTTCACTGAGTCCTTGACACAGTTAACCGCAATGAAAAATAATAATTTATTAATTGCCGTAGCGACCAATTAATGAGTTAAAAGTCCAAAAGTGTTGAGCCCGAAAAGCCGATTAATCGGCTACCGCTCGGTAAAGTGTTAACCCTCTATGGGCCGAATTTTCTGTGATATCTGAAGATTAGTTGCACGATAGCACATTAAAAAATAATAAAAGTACTACTATAAATAATAAATTTTACTTAATTTTGAAACGTTGCATTGTAAAGAATTCCATGGTTTTGAAGAGCTGACTTGTAATATTTGAGAAAGATAAAAAATCGATTTTGAAAAATAAAAGCTTAGATTTGTTTTATGTTACTTCAAAGTTACAGGGGCCCATAGAGAGTTAACACATTGCGTACGGCACTCTGCTGTTTCAATGTGCCCGCAGATTTTTAAGCGCTTCAAAAATTTGATATATTTTATATATCCGATTATTTTGTACTCTTTTGGAAATTCGATATATATTTATTTCGCTAAGTATTTGTCATAAGAATATGTAAAGCTACGTTGCCTTAGTAAAGTAGCAAGAAATCTCGAGTAGTCGGTTTGCCAAATACGAGATATCTCGTTACCCGTACACAATGTGTTAACCCTTTGCGGACGGAGGCATTTTTGAATATCGAGAAACAATCAATTATTTAGCGATGAAAAAACACTTTTTCATCGCAAAGACACTCTGTTAATGTATACAAGTTGAAAATTACTCTATGTCAAATAATATTTCAACGATTATATTTTAATTTTTCAACTCTAACCATTTATATACGCACCGACAAACTATAACCAATTTTTTTCTCAGGGCGCATATATTCGCCCGTCGTCCTCAAAGGGTTAATAACCCGATAATAAACAAATTATATAGTTTTCATGGTATTCAATATAACATCACTGATTGCATTTCCATTCTTCATCTAATTAGAAAGGAGACGAAATGAAGCGAGTCAAAGGACTGGCCTGGGATGTTAAAAAATTGCTGCCGATTGCACAGCAAACAGCCAAATATGAAACGAAAGTTGCCATGTACCCACCCATCGGTAATGGGAAAATAAATGATGCACCCAGGGAGGACTTTTCAGCGGGGAATTTGAAATCGTACGATGAGATTCCTGGGCCTAAAGCCTTACCGATAGTCGGAAATGTTTTCCGATTTCTACCGTATATTGGTGAGTTAAATTTAAAATTTCTGTTTTTAATTGTGGGAGGGATACCTGTACTGTGGTTTATTACAAAAAAAACTAGCGAAATACGGCTCCGATTTGCACATTTACAGCAGACTGCATGATGAAAAAATAAATGAATCACATCGAAATTAAGTGAGAAAAGGTTCAAGCATGACGCCCCTCTTTCTCATGTATCACCCTGCTAGCCATTTTTCTAATACCTTGCAGTACACTCGTACATTTTCTATATTTCATTTTATCTCTGGGAAAAGTATATTGACTTATAAACAGACTACTTTGAAAAATATAATTGTATTCGACCGGAAGAATACTTTTTTCCATGTTAAGTTCAAAACTTTTTAGATAACGTACGTATATATAGATGTAATGAGTAAAGATAGTTTTTCGTGTTAACACATTGTACGCCGGCTAAATATCTACTATAATTTATTATGTTTGATAATGTTGCTATTTCAATCAATATCAAATTTAAATGAATTAAGTAATGCTCAATTTAAAATGAATAATATTTCCTTCCTTGTCCACTTTACCGTTTTCCTCAAGATAAAATAATATGACTGATATTGATCGGTGAAATCTAAAATTATGTATTTGAAATCCCGCATTATCGCGGGACCGGCTTGCAATGTGTTAAGCATCTATAATAGCCCGTAATAACGAAGAATCAATGAATTTTACACTTGTACGTTACTTATTATATATAATCGTACAATGTATTGAAAAATAAGCTAAAGTATTCAAATATGATTTCTTAGGTGAATACCGTAACGTCCCGCTCCCGAAATTGATGCATATATTACGAGCGAAGTATGGTGACGTTGTCAAGTTGGACAAACTATTTAATACCCAGTCTCAGGTTATAGTCTTCGACCCAGAATTATGCGAGAAAATGTATCGGCTAGAAGGTATCTGGCCAGTAAGAATTTCGGCGGAACCATTACTATGCTACCGTCAAACGAAATCTTCCGCTTTCAAGGAACAACTGGGTATAACTGCCAGGTAATTTCATATTCTTTCACATCTCTTCGGTCCTTCTGTCATGTGGGAGTTTAACACTAGATTTACGGAGCCAATTTGGCTCATTCAAAATTTGATTACTATATATATATATAATATATTGGTTAGTTAATTTTCTAATAATAAATCTTTCATTTTAATTGACTTGGAACTATTTTCTTTGCAAAAAACTTCAATTTTCTTCTTTGAGTCAAATTGGCTCACTTTAGAAAAGTAGGTATATCAACATCCGTAAATATAGTGTTAATATAGAAACATTGTTAAAACATCGACAAACATTTGAACGTTTACTTAATCGGTTAAATAACACTTGATTTTTTACGATTTCTCATTTTCAGCTATAGTTTATATAATATTCAGTTATCAATAATTTTCTATTAGTAATTTTCTATTTATTATAATTAGTATTATACTGTGGTCCTTGCTGTTACTGAAACCATATAGAACATAAATATTTAATAATTGAAAGTGTTACTGAAATAATTTTAACACCTTGACTGCTATGGGCGCGTATATACGCCATGCGGAAGTAATCGAGGTATTATTGGCCCACCAAAAGAAGTCACTTGATAATAATATTTTCGATTTTAACTCGTGACTGGCCGAAAAAGCACTTAACAAAGAAACAAGTTTTAGTTTTCGGTTGTGATTCGCCGAGTTCAGGTTTGAAGGGCCGAAATAATGAGAATAGGTGGTGCGAAGGCAATCTACCCTTATTGCACACCTCAAGTCAAGTGACTTCTCAAGTCAATATGGACGTAAATAATATTTATATTTACTAAATCTGTTAATGTATACAAGTTGAAATTTACTCTTTGTAAAATAATATTTCAACGATTATATTTTAATTTTTCAACTCTAACCGTTTATATATTCACCGACAAACTATAACCAATTTTTTCTCAGGGCGGATATATTCGCCCGTCGTCCTCAAAGGGTTAATGAGTGGCAATAATAGGCTAGCAAAGGAATATATACCGCCAAAGCTTAGAAATTATTAATTCGAAATATAGAAATAAGGAAATCATTATTTCAATAAAGAATATTGTGAAAATACCTCTAAAAAAAAGAGTTCCTATTACCGATTAACTTTCTTTCATTTTCAGCCAAGGACAAAAATGGTACGAGTTTCGTACAAAAGTCAACCCCTACCTATTACAACCGCGAGCAGTAAAACCATATATTGAACAAATGGACGAAGTTACCAAAGATTTAATCGGCATCATGCGAAACAAAAGAGATCCTACTACGCTAGAACTTCCGCCAAACTTCAGCAACGACCTCAACAAATGGTCGCTTGAAGGTAACTTTTCTGTTTCTTATTTGTTAAGTTAACAAGTCATTTTCACAACTATCTATTTACTAGGATCATGTCTAATCGCCTTAAATCACCGACTTGGATGCCTCGAACCCAATCTTGCCGAGGATTCTGACCCGCAAATAGTAATTAACAATTTACACACGTTATTCGATTTAATGTACAAGTTGGAATTGCAACCGTCTATGTGGAAAGTATACACCACTCGAAATCTAAAGAAATTCTTCAAAGCAGCAGATACGATAAGCGGGTACGTGGTAAACGACATTGAAAGGTGCAAAAGATAACAAAGCCAGGATTACCATAATATTCGATTGTTTTCCATTGTTTCATCAGGATTGCTTTCAAGTACATCGATCAAGCGAAAAAAAAGCTGAGTCAGCAACCAACAGAAAGCAGAGAAAAGCGTAGTGTCTTGGAGAACTTACTTCGCGTTGATGAGACAACTGCACGAATTATGTCACTGGATGTGTTCACAGCTGGCGTGGATACGGTAAATATGATATTCACTGTGACCGCCGTCATTGACATGACATCTTTCGATAATTATAATATTAGACCCTTAACACTCAAACTTTTAATTGTGAATATCGACCCGAGTCGAAAATTTTAAGCCCAAAATCCTCCTAAATTACCAAATAACTTAGGATATTTAGGCTGAATATGGAAAAATATGTTACATATAAAAGAATGCAAATTTTAATTCCACAATCGCCCTAAACTTGTTCATTTTTGCCAGTTTTGCCTAGTTTAGGATCAATTTAGGCTTCATACAGCCCAAAATAATCCTCAGCATTCTATAACGAGGAGTTTTAGAACTGAATTGCAATTGGAGTGGAATGATCTAGGTCCAAAATTCTCAATATACTAAAAATTAATTTGATTTTAGGAGATTTAGAATTTATATGGAATAAAATGATAATTTAATTCCTACTTGCTCCTGAAAGCCCTATTTTTAGAATATGAGTCGACAGCCTTGAACTTCTGAAATATTTTTAGGAGATGTCAGATTAAATTGGGATAAAAGTTTTACCTGATCAGTCCATATAACTGCTAAAAATCATATTTACAGGACTTTGAGGCGCGTAGACACACTAGTTGAGGATTTTGAGGTTCAAAATGGTATACATAATTAAGCGGCTAATGAGAAATCAAGAGAATCTAGGATTTGAAGTTTCTTTTTAGGCTGGACTTTTCGACTTGGGGAGCGGCAACTCCAATTTATTCTCGTCATATTTTGACTTGCAAATTTTTAAGTGTCAGCCTTTCAATGCTACAATTACGTGGAAATAATAATATTAAAGTCATTCAAAATAATTATTCGTTTCAGAAGTAACATAATTTTGATTGCAATATTTAATTTGTTAATTATAATTGATTAATATATAGTAGTTTTTAAAACAGTCGTGGGGATGCAAACTGGGGTTGTGTCCACAGTAGAAAACTGTTCGTTGATTTACCGCTTTACTTCCTTTTGGCTAGTTGACAGCTACATCATTATAGATGCAAAAATCTAATTTTTCATCGTCACTATCTATATTTTCCTCCTCGATATAATTGAAAAATAGATGGGCTTACAATAAAAAAGGTTGAAGTCTGACTTTCTTTTCTGATCGCTAGTATCTGTCTGAAAAGTACTATTTTTCATCTATAAACAATTACCGATAATGACTCGAACAATATCCAAAGTAAAAAGTACACTTGGAGTAGCACGCTTCAAATCAGGGGTGCCTGACAAGCACACTTGGGGTAGAACGCTTGAAGGGCATACTTGGAGCGATAAGGGTTAAAAATTTGTAACTTACATCTCGCAAAATGTTTTGTAGACCGACACTGCGTTAGCAGCGTTATTATATTCTTTGGCGACGCACCCAGAAAAGCAAGAGAAGGTGAGGCAAGAGGCGCTATCATTATTGGAGAACAAGGACTCTGTAATTACTTCTGACATTGTCAATGAAGCATCATATACGAAAGCCTGTATTAAGGAAACCCTACGAATGTATCCACCCACCATAGGCACAGCTAGATCTATGCCAAAGGATGTCGTTGTCGGTGGATACAAAATACCGAAGGGGGTATGTTCGCACATTATTTATTTAACACGTTAACCAATGAATTGAATACTCTTTTTCCAAAGTAATTATTTATCGTATAGAATCACTGTCGATCTAGCCGATTGAACGTCGGTAGTTTTAGTGTTGATAAATAATATGATTCTATACGATTAATAATTACTTTGGAAAAAGAGAAATCAAGATGTGGAAAAGATGCAACGATTAACACGTTGAAGACCAAGCGTATTTTAACCGTTTCGCTTTTTCTGAAGCGAGACTTTTTCTATTAAAATCGTATTTTTTGAACGTGAAAGTGTTAAAGATAAAAATGATTATATATTAAGCAGTGCTTTACTTTTTTAATGTAAACATTTAAATATTTATTTAAAGTTGTCATTTGAAAGTTGTAAGAAATTGCATTGAATTGAATAGCGCCAACGTCTTAACACGTTGAGTGCCACTCGGGTCAGCAGTGAGCGGCGCTGTTGAATGCAATGAAAGTTCATATAATTTTAACACATTGTGTGCGGGTGTTTTTTAACGTCTCATTAAGACTCAAGAAAGAAACTTGTTGAAATATTTGCACGAATTTCATTTTTACAAAAAATTAGTATAAATTGAATACTGCGTACTCTCTGAATCCGAAAATATACTTAACTTTTCAAAACCAAGTAATTAATACCACGAATCGCCTTTTTAAAACGGTCTATGCACAGTTTTCAAAAAACGTACTTTTACGTCGCCCGCAAACAATATGTTAAAATTGTAATATTTACAAAATTTTAATTGCACATTAAATATTTGGATATTGGCAGTGAAAATGTAAAGCCCTACATATCCATTTCTGTCTTTAAAGTTCCTGCTTTACAAAGATGTAATTTTAATAGAAAAAGTTTTACTCCAGTAAAAATGATGGAACAAACGAAATACTGGCGGTGTTCAACGTGTTAAGCTATTTTATAGGTTCTAATGAAATGTCTCAATTTGTCTCTTTAGAACAGTATATTAGCTTGTCATGGTATCATATCGTTGGATCCTAAACAATTTCCACGACCGGAGGAGTTTATTCCGGAAAGATGGTTAAAAGACAGCGGCGAATTTCCCTCGGCGAAGACTGCACATCGTTTCGCGTATATGCCATTTGGTTTTGGACCTCGCACCTGTATTGGTAAAAGATTCGCCGAAATGCAGATGACTGTCTTCATTTTAAAGGTATTTATGTACTCAAGTGCAGAGCAATTGATAAGTCGGAACAGTTGTGTTTGCAATTCTTCCTATACAAATTATACTTTTATCAGGATCCACTTGCTGTACAAATATATTTCAAGTTTATTTCTTACGTGATTGGAGAACGATAACTTGCAAACGAACACCGTCAATGACTTTTTAATCTCTATACAATCGTTTTGTCAATTTATAAGAATTCATTTTGAAACAAATATCTTTTATTATTAATTCACTAAAATTTGTCCACTTCTTTGACACTAATTTTTAAGCCGTTTTGACATTTTAGAGATATTTTTGACTGGATTTAAAACAAGATTCATAATCAGGAGGTTTAAGAATTCTAGGAAAATTTAATTTATATTTCTTTTGTATTTTCGGCCACGTGTATTAACAGTCAGTTCTGTTTGACAACGTTATGTTGACACTGGGTCAATTAACTTCTCGAAAAAAATGTGCCATCGTGGATTATCAAGTACATGTGTACCGATTATAAAATCTTGAAGCAATATTCACATACTTATGACAAATTGAAAAATTTGTGATATTAATTTTTTTCGTTTCTTCGCTTGCAGATTATGCGAAACTTCCGGCTTGAGTGGCATCATGGACCACTGGTGATCAAAACCCTGCTTTTGAATACCATCACCACACCTATGCAATTTAAGATTATTGACATATAATTTAACACGTTGAAACCCATCGGCGTATTTTGCTAATTTTGTTATTTTTAAAACTTTATCGACCGGTATTTTTTAACATTCTACCCACTTCTGATCGGTCACTTGCACGCAAATATTTCCCTGATACTGTTATCTCTTCGCAAAAATTGCAAAGTTTCTTCACTGAGTCCAGGGCACAGTTAACCGCAATGAAAAATAATAATTTATTAATTGCCGTAGCGACCAATTAATAAGCTAAAAGTCCAAAAGTGTTAGGCCCGAAAAGCCGATTAATCGGCTACCGGTCGGTAAAGTGTTAATTGAAATGAAAATTTCTCTGTTAAAATCACAACTTTATAAATCAGAAATTTTGTAGACACAAATAAATATATAGTCAGCAGGACTTTAAATTTTGAACGTCAATATTTGAATATTCAATGTATTATAGTTTCGATAATATTGCAATTTAAAAATAACATAAAACTTTATTGAATTCAGTAACACCTGTCAACGGTGGCCCTAATGGCATTCAACGTGTTAAAATCCACGGCCATAACTCACATTTCGAAAATACTGTTATAAAAACATGATATTGTAAGTAAAAATGGACGGCTTAGGAGATTATTAGGTATCTCTATAGATACTTTTGAATTCTTTGGTATACTTGCAATAAGGCATTAATTAAGTCATAGGAAAGTTTAGAAAATCGAATAATATGCAGATTATTTCAAATCGTAACATTGTGATGATATGTTTTAGCAATCTGTACATATAATCTACGAAAAACCTATTTTTCGATGAATTACATTACTGAAATTAATACAAAGCACAGTAAACTAAGTATTTATTAATTTCTATCTCCTTCTTCTTATTGTTAGAATAGCATATTTCCATTTTTACCTTCTACAAATTTCCTCTTTTAAAGTTAAACTCAGAACGTGCACGATTTTAATCAATCGAGCCTCTTAACTTATTGATTTTGATATTTTATACCATTGTTAGGGTTTAAAAAAGTAATAATTCCAAAGGAAATAAAAATATCCGTGCCGATATTCGGTTGCTGTGTTACATAAAACAATAAGTACTTTACTTAACCAATTAGTGAAATATTAAAAATGTTATAGAAAAAAAAGCAAAAGGCCCCTATCTCGTGAGGACGTGAGGACGTCTATAGACGCCTTTCATAGTCAAATTTTTCTTCAACTCGATTTTTTAACATGTTGAACGCCATTAGTATTTCACTACTTTCGTCATTTCTATTGAAGTAAAATTTTTCCTATTAAAATCACATCTTTACAAAGCAGAAACTTTAAAGAAACTGGTTGATAAATATTCAGCAGACCTTTATATTTCTAACGCCGATATTGAAATATTTAATATGTTAGAAAATTTATAAATATTGCAAGTTAAACGTTACATGAAATTTCATTGAACTCAATAGCGTCGGTCACCGGTGACCTTCATGGCAGTCAACGTGTTAATTGATCCTTTGTTAGCTATTATGTAATTTTATATGCAGTAAATTATATTCGTATAATGAGATATGCTGATAAATTACGTATTTCTAAGTTGCAATAAAATGTGATAATGCTCAATCAACTTAGAGCAACAAATTACATCAACCGCTCGCTTGTTACCTTGATTCTGCCTGCAGAAAGATTAAATTATATTCAAACATAGTTTCAATTCCGGCCTGCAGAAGCTATTATAGCAATTTTGCGTATCTACCGATAACGTCGATCGTGACACCGTGGCGATTTTGAACCCAAAGAATGCCTTGTATCTAAGTTAGCGCCGGACTAGAAGCAATCTTGATGAATTATATCTCAAATAATTGCTCGCAATTTGCTCATCAAGAATGTAAAATTGCTCACTCTGCGCCGATTATTAAAAAAAAGTTATTAAACAATTTCGTAACAAACACTGATTTGACGATTTCTAAGTTATCCGAGTATGAACGGGATCCTTTCTGGGCTCAAAAGATTGTGAATAATTTGCTCATCACTGCCCCACCTTTTTATTTGCGTTTTTTTAATTAAAATTTCGAAATTCGGAACTGTTATTTCCGATTTGTATTGAGGACCGCTTTTACTGGGTGTTAGTTCCATGTTCCAAAACTAGCGGCGCTACTGTCGTTTTCCCAGGCCTGAAAACATCGAAAATTTCATTATTATTTTTAACTCAAAAAACGTTAATAAAACACAAATAAAAAGGTGGGGCAGTGATGAGCAAATTAATCGCAATCTTTTGAGCCCAGAATGGATCCCGTTCGTACTCGAATAACTTAGAAATCGTCAAATCAGTGTTTGTTACGAAACTGTTTAATAACTTTTTTTTAATAATTGGCGCAGAGTGAGCAATTTTACATTCTTGATGAGCAAATTGCAAGCAATTTTTTGAGATATAATTCATTAAGTTCTAGTCCGGCGCTAACTTAACTTCACTTTGTATCTACGGTTTATTCTATATCTCATTTGTGCACTATTTCTAGTAAACTTGATAATAGATTTTTGAAATCGACATATTCCTTTTTTACCCGACTGTTTTCTCTACTCTGTTAATAAAGCTATAAATTCGAGAACTACTTGTCTATTGTGACACCATGTGGCGCGAGTGGTTTGGATTTCATTGCAAGATCGAAAATCTTTTGAACCGCCATCTTAAAGTGCAGTGTCATCAGCGGGCTGTATAAGGTGAATTAATCGCGTGTGTGACTTCAGTATATTTGTCAAGGCATAACCAGTGGATTTTTAAAACGAACAATCATGTCTAGTGGAGCTCTTTTTGGAAATAATACTTCTCGCGGTGCGTCCAAAAATTTGGTCGAATTTAAAGCAGGTAAAATGACCGTGAAGGGAAAGATGGTATATCCGGATACTCGAAAAGGCCAGCTTTACGTCTATCAATCCGATGATTCGTTAATGCATTTTTGCTGGAAGGAACGTACGACAGGAGTTGTTGAAGATGTATGAATTCGATTCTTTACATAACAGTAAAAGAGTCGCAAGATACTCGACCAATTAATTTACACAATCCTGATCGCTTTGTTCTAACATTTTCCACTTTTCTATAGGACTTGATTATTTTCCCGGACGATTGCGAATTTAAACACGTCCCTCAGTGTAAAACTGGAAGAGTGTATCTTTTGCGATTCAAGTCATCAAACAAAAAGTTTTTCTTTTGGCTTCAAGTAAGGTTACATTTCTTACCGTGTTACGTATAAAGAATATCATTGTATAATAAGCTCTTAATTAATGCTTTTTGCTTTTATAGGATCTGAAAACTGATAAAGATGAAGAACATTGCAGAAAGATTAATGAAGTTTTAAATAATCCACCTACACCAGGGTCTCAAAGAAGCAGCAGTGCAAATGCAGATGGAGATATACAAAATCTGTTGAACAATATGTCGCAACAACAGTTAATGCAACTGTTTGGTGGTGTCGGTCCGATTAGTTCTCTGGGTGGTTTATTGGGTTCGATGATTAGACCTTATGGCGTTCAAAGTACTAGAGCTCCTACAAGAACTGCATCTACTCAAGCTACTACAAATGTATCAAGATCAAGCACGCAGAATTCTGTCCCTGACTCTCCCAAGCCACATAGTAAGTGCTATCGGATATTAGAAAGAAAGCTAATGGAAGGAATGCCAATGGAATGTGTCTCTTTTTGGACACATTCAAATCATTGAAAATGAGGGAAAGAAAGTTGAAGTAGGAACCCTTTCTTGCCAGTGTACAATTCTGCTAGCCTTCTTTGTAATTATTAATTAATTTACTTTGAGTTTCATTAATCTTAATCTAGGTGACAGCAAAACATCAACCAGGACACCATCAACTCCATCAACACCTGTGACAACGACTAGCAATAATAAGATACAATTAAGTGATCTCCAAGATTTCTTATCAGAAATTCCAACACCTGCTGGAGCAGAACCTGTTGTCCAGGTAATATCTCTTTGATTATGTATGATAATATGTAATATAAATGAGCTTTATAATTTCTGCAATATAATTAGCACATATTATTCATAGTACTATTACTATTCTATTGTTTTTATATGTTGTTGGATTTATATTGTTTGATATACTGTCTTAAATAGTATGAATAATAATTTATTTCTTCACATAGTTTAATCGTTTTACAGGACAGGTATTGAGTATTCAGAGAAGGGTTAAATTACATATGAAAGTGATGCAACAGCAATTATATTAGTTTTGTGAGAGAGGGAAAGATGAAAAATTAATTTCAAAATCAAAATAATAGCACTGTTTTCTAATTGTGTTAATAATGTAGGCACAACAAGGTTCTTTCTCTAATTACAAAATTATTCTTTAATGGGGAAATTCTGTTTTCAAGGCTGTAATGATAGTAAAATATCGTAAACAAACGAATATAATTTTGTGTTATTATAACATTATTTGTTTGGAGTTTTTAATCTGATATATATTATTTGCAACATAATGATGTGTGTCACTCGGAATTTTGGTAAATTACAATAAATTTTGAGATATAATAACTTTTAACTTAGTTGACCTTAGACAAAAGAAAGTGGAAAATATGAGCAAATGTTTGTTAACGGTTTAACTCAGTTCATTACAGGTGGCTAATGTGATTGATAGAATGTGTTATTTTTTTCGATCATTTTCTATACAAAACAATTGCCTATAAATATATTTCTATTTGTTATTGTCCCATTAGTTTGAAATTTTTTTTTAATTGCTGATATACCCCTGTTGAACTTCTGGATTGTTATCTTGTATATTCCTTCTTTGATTATTTATTCAACTAAAACTAAAACTACATTACACTGCTTTTATGTTAAAAAGGTTTCAAAATATTTTCCTTAATTTCTCCTCAACACTTCATCTATTTCAAGCAGTGTCGAGAAAGTTTCATTTATCGATTTCGGACATCGAATATCAAAGACGACGATAATAATTTAAGATACCTTATATAACAGATATACTTTATTTTGAAATACAAATATGTTCCATTTTTTTGTCTTTCCACCAAAGTGTTATCGTTCAAGGTCACTAAAAGATCAATATATCATTTATTATAATTTTTTAAGAAACTTATTTATTATTTGAAAATCAATCAAGTTCTGTTTAAAGATTTGATGAAAACAAAAATATAAATCGTAAAACGAAACTAAACATGTCGATGTTTGAACAATGTTTATATTATTATTGTTAAATGGAAAGCTTTGTAATAACAAATTATATTGGCCTTATATGTGTATACTATATAAAATTTATATCTTGAAGTGTAAAATGTTAAATGGCAGTTTGCCAGGACGTTATCTTTCTGTCTACTAATTGTATCTTTTTTACAGCTACTATCTTTATCAGGGATAGCGTTCTATTCTTGATAGTACAATTACTGGAGTGTCACTCAGAGTTGTTTAATACTTCGACAGTATTTCAGCTATTTGAAGCAATCTCGGAAAATAATATGTTGTAATATATTTGTTCTTTAATCTAATAAGTTTTTGTAAAATTTATGATTACGTCTATCTTTGATTACGACGAACGTTATCAGTTTGAAGTTTTTAAGAAGGAAAGCACACATTCAAAAATCGTGCTCATTACAATTTACACAGGTCACAATCATAACTGACATTAAAGGAAATACCAGATTTTATTCTGTTCATTTGAGAGGTTGTTTATGTAATAGTGTAAATTCTTTGTGTGCATTGCCACTAAGGAATTGTTAATTACAGGTAAAGTTGTTATTTTCTGGTCGTGGCTAAAGGATAATAGCTAACATACTTTATGCACATCTTGTCCTATCCCAATAGAATCAGTTCAGTTTCAATAACTTAGAGAAACATAGTTTATCATTTAACACATTAATTTGTACATTTATATATTCATTTATAACGAGTTCCTACTCTCACAATATAATCTATTCTCATGTTTTTCAAATCCAATTCCCGATTCTCATTACTCAATTTTATAATCCAGTTGAAACATATAAAGTATAAATGCCAGAAAGAAATGTTTGTTAAAAGAAAACAAACTACCAATCCTTATTTTTAACATTTTATAAATTTCTTTTCATGTCGTAGAATTAAATGGTATCACCAGTAACTAGTGCACAGTACTCAGTGACAAAATAACACTTAAAATTCAAAGGACAAAGGCATGGTTTTTTCATTGTTTAATACTGTCTTCCACGCGAACTTTACCTGGCTGTCGGAGGTTCTGACTCTGCTGAGCAGTTGGGGAAGTTTTTCTGGGATTATTTGTTGTTTTCGGCCAGCTACAGCACAGCTTATTGTCCGGCAGAGGGGCGTAGCAACTGAGCTGACGAATGCCATCCCAACGGCGATCTCTGCAACGGAAAGCCTGGAGCGTGCAATGACCACGCATTTGCCACCAGGGGACAACCTGTGTACCACGCTATCATCTCCCCAGTTCTCCCAGGCGCTATCAATGTTCTGGTCTGCTTTGCAGTCAGGCCAGGCGGGTCCAGTCATCCGTCAATTTGGTTTGGGGTCTGATGCTGTCAATGCTGCAGCCAGTGGTAACATCGAAGAATTCGTCAGTGCTCTTGAATCTGAAGCTAAGACTGGTCAAGGACAAACGCAGCAAGGACAAGATGACAAAAGTACAAAACAACCCTCACCAACACCTAGTCCCAATAAGAAAGATGACGATGATGAGGGAATGGCTTTAGATTAGAAACGAAGCTGGCACGATCCTGGCTTTATCAATTTTTTCTTTTATTCAGAAATTATGTAACAAGCATTACGTTATAACTTTTTCTGTGTAACAAACATTTTTTTTTGGGAAATATACTTTATTCTGATTGAGAAGTATTAAAAAGAAATATCCTATAAAATCTGAATGTAAAAAGTGTTTTTAGTATTGAATATTTGTACCATAATGGAAAGTTAATAAAAGTTAATAAGTGGTTAATAAAAGTTAACCACGCTCTCTTGAATTTTACAATCCTATGATCTGTGCTAGGATATATATCATATATAATCGTAATACATTAATTTCTTTTAATATAATTAGTTTTTCCAATGGGTATGTTAGTAATTTCGAATTTGTTTTAATATCATTAAATACACATTTAGCAAACATTTTCATTATTTTCTACAGATAAGAATATATGAATTTTTGTGTAGCCCTGGCTCCATGATTAAGGCTTCTAATTTTACAACCAGTGACACTTTCCAAATAAATATAAGTATAAAAATATGTAAAATCCTTTAATTATTAATCTCTCTTTAAAAAAGAATAGAAAAGAAAAGTAAATATCGATTTAAAGAATTTGATACACATTTGTTTCATTGATCTGGAAAGAATGAAAACCCTGAGCATGCTTGTAACTCGTTTCTTAAGGATTCAAATGGCGGGAAAGTAATTGACCAATCAAGAGCCATTGTTTACGACGCATAAGTGTGCTATTGGGTAAAGCTAGTAATCGATATATAGCATTATATACGTATGCTCCATTCGATTATCCATAAAGTTAAATATCATTATACAGTGCAATAAACCAGCTACATATAACTTTAACTCCCCCTTATTTTCAAAATACTACTTTTGACTATTTCATAAGATTCCTTAATGGTCGTTCTTTACTTTAATAAGGTTATGTTTTTACGGTACAAGAATTGGTAGGGGAACGCATGAAATGTATTGTCAGGTGTTTGCGTGGTTAATTCGCGGGAGTATCTTATTGGTCGGTTGATTATGACATCATTCAGGGTCGGCTTCAAACATGGATCCATAAATTTCAGGACATTCTTCATAAAATATTAGATTATTTAATTCCGTTTTATAATGATAAACATACTTATCAATGTCATAGAAAAATTTACTTTATTTATATATTACTATTATTTGATAATTAAAGTATAAGATTAACATAAACTGTGTTTCATGTAGCAAGTTTGTAAACACCCGGATAACAATTGATATAAAACTTGCGTAAAGCCATCAGTCGTCTTTCACTATCATTCTTTATTTGTACGAAGAATATCTTTATTATTTTCCAAATATCATATTTATTTCGCAATAACTAAGTGATACGCGATAATAAAGTAAAATAAATACCAAATAAATCTGTATATAGCTAAGAAATATCTGCATTAAGATTAACAGAGATTCCCTCAATTTATTACAATAAAATATACATAGATACCTAACATCACATTAGATAATGATCCTAGTAGTTTAGTTACGATTTTATCTAGTAGTATATATCATTGTTTGTAAACAAGTACATGAGGTTCTAACAGTACCATATCCTGTTACCAAACTACGCTCCTGGCCAACGGAGCATGCGCATCAACTCATGAATCGAACAAGTAGTGGGGATTCTTTCGCGAATGCTTTGGTGAATTTCGCTAAAAATTTCCCAGTGAATATTGCAGAAGGCGCGCCGTATCCAATAATTATCGTGCGTGTAAGTGCAACGAATTGTTTTACAAGGTACCGTTTAACACGACGTAAACGGTGTCATCATGAAATAATTGTGGATACCGCGAAAATGCCATTGTTGTGATAGCATTATTAAGAGGAGGGGGATTTCGAGGATGTATGCGAGTTTACTCAACACATTTATAGATGACCACGTTCGTGTACAATGGCAACCTTGACACTTGGTGATCGTTTTTGGCGGCTTCGTCCCGCTCCTACTGAAATTGTGTCTGGCAGAATCGCGTCGCGGGTGAAAGCTGTTCCGATCGTCTTGTAATATCTGCAAGAGTGTCGGGAGTGTCGAATTATCAGGAATATTTCACGCCACGAAATTGCAACACTTTGCGTTATCTCGAGTGTTAATACCGTTCATTTGGTTTCTATCGTGGAAAACTTTCGAGTTCGTCCGTCTGATTGAAAGGTTGCGTATCGTTAAAGTTGTCCTAACGATTCGTTTTACGTCTACCGCTGAAAATAGATGAAAATAAACAGTTAAGGTTAGGTAGTGACAATTATCACCGGTCGTTGCCCGTCGAAAAGCTGTATGAATCATTCGCAAGTATGCTATACATCCCAAGGAAGTGTCATTAACATAAAATCTTCCTACTCGACCCCCGCAAGTAATATCTCTCTGCGACCGGTCCGACGACCTAATTTTTTCCTTCGACCAGCTGCAATGAAAACAAAGTACACTATATAACTGTACTATCTTGTATACGTACGCAAAATGTGAACCGTGTATGCGTGTTCTATACAGTCAGATACACGCGGAAGGAACGCAACAATATTTCTTCTCCACTGTACACGTACTTTCATGTATTTTATATTGAAAATGTAGTTTTAGTTAAATGGAAAAGTGTTTGAAGGAATTATTACATTTAATAGGATAGAATTTATTTAAAATAAAACGGCAGGCTAGGCTTCTTCGATACGATGCACGCCTGAAATAAGAATGGCGAGACGTAGCGCCTACTCGAACGAAGTTTTTAAACGTTCGTACTGCGAAAATATTTCCACGAGAGAATTGTATATAGTTTCAATAGCTTCATGTATTTTGAGCATGGATATACGAGAAAATATGATTTCTTCTTCTCATTATATAAAAGTATTACGATGTATCTTGTAGTTATGTCGGAAATGAAAACGGGCTATGATTTATTCTTTATGTGTGTCCGACGAATGCGTATTATTACGTGGCACTTTTATGATTCGTTCGAATGTGCTTTCAAGCAGTCTGATGAGCTCGAAAAAAAGTATAATGCAAAGTATAGATTATAAAACGAAGTAAGCTTAAAATAAGCGTCCCTTTCGAATAAAATTGAAAGAAATTTCTAATCAGTGGTCAAGCTTCGTTAATTAGAAAAATTAAATTCAACACGGATCGTACTTGGAACTTTTCAAGGGATTTTTTTTTTGTTTAAGCAGTCCGATGAGCTTGAAAAAAAGTGTAGCATAAAGTAGAAATTCTGCAACAAAGTAAGCTAAAATTGAGCGTCCTTTTAGAACAATAATGAAAGAAATTTCGAATCACTGTTGAAGCTTCATTAATTGGAAATGTTAAATTTGAGATAGAATTCAACACTGATGGTATTTCGAACCTTTCGAGGGATTTTTTTTTTGTTTACCTCGCATCACTGTGCACAAGTCGCCATTGACTGACATTACGTCTCGAATATAGGTCTCCTCACAAAAATCTTTTTTCGTACACGATTCTCGCAACTACGTGTCCTCTTACAAATCCCCAAATATTCCTGGAAATATGCATTCACAATGAGCGAACGACGGGAAGAAATATTTTTTATGTGAAATGTGTGTCTATGTGTAGGTAATCGACCGTCAACACATGTGAACTTTTAATCCCGGAAGATGTCCTACATTCTCATTTGTTGTGTTACATACAAAACCACAGTTATGTAGTTAATACGACAACAGTAACAGTGCGAACGATCAATTTAAAGGAAAACAATAACAAAACGTAAGACTATGTTCATGTGAAACGAACAGCAGTGTGATTATCGATTTTATGCGTCGTAATTTGACTACGGGCTCTACACAATTAGGTGAGTTGTTCGTCTAACTCGTGTGACGTCTTTCATCGTTACAAATCTTCCGTGTTTCTCATTACCTCTTATTTTTCCATCATTACATTTTCATGCTTATTCGTAATTTGTATCAATTGCTCGACGTTTATTCGCGTATAGATTTCGCGTTCTCATTAACATTTAGTTCGAAAATTCTTAATACCTGTAAAATTAAAGGAATAGTGTTATAATTAATTACAAGAAACTATGTATTTGTGTTACGTGCATACATGAACTTACGATTTCTCCCGTAAGACGGTAGATGGAAGTAAATTATTTGATCAATAATTCATTGAAGTTTCGATACGTTCTTTTGTTTTCGTTATTTCTTAGCAAATTTAATCGTTCTTTCTTAATTTTATTCAATCGAATCAGTTTTGATCTGTGCTTTAATATTCAAGGACACGTGTAAAATAGCTACGCTGTAAATTTCGAGAAAACAGCATCGGCAAGGCCAATGGGGAGGTGATAAAGAAAGACAAAGAATAAAGGGAGTGAAACCCACGCATACGTTTGAGTTTTACGGGGTGGGGTGAAAAAGAGGAGGGAAGGGAATGAGAATGAGAGAGAAACAACGAATCGGAAAGCTTGCTGAACTTGAAACACAAATCATACCGGTCTATTAAACTTTTCTACTTGACCCCGTCCAATCGATGATTTGTCAATTGTTGGTTTACTATATTAGCGCAAAATGAAGAAAAAAAAGTGTGTAAATGACCTTTGCTTTAACCCTCTATAGTCCGAATTTTGGTGGTATCCGAAGATCAGTTGCACGATAGCACAATTAAAAATGATAAAAATACTATTTTAAATAATAGATTACATCTGAATTTTAAATATTGAATTGCAAAGAATTTCATGATTTTCACGAGCTAAATTATAACATTTGGCAAAGTTACAAATTTCACTTTGAAGAATAGAAGTTTTAGACGCGTCTTGCGTTACCTCAAAGTCGCAGGGACACACAGAGGGTTAAGGAATGTAATTGAACGTCGAGTGTTGTGTAGTATTTCATGCAGGCCGATAAACGTGATTAGTAGAGATATGGTTTGAACAGTCTTATCGCAAAATAAAAATAAATATCGATAAATTCAAATATGCAGTGTAGAGTAATGCATGCTTGGTACATTTACGTGTAATTGTATTCTTCGGTCATTAAATATTTTCTGTCTTTCTATCGGTGTGTAGCACGCAATTAATTGCCGAGCGATTGGGCTAAATGGTATATGTGTAAAATGGATGTTTCGTCAAATTCGTACTGTTATAAAATAAATCATAATTATTTTACTTTATATAAGAAGTAAATTGTTAAAAATTGTTCAATTTATAATACTGCTCCTCGGTGCTCGGTAATTCTGTAGCAGTACTGTTGAAACAAGGTTCGAATAAATTTTAAACGATGATTTACATATTTCTGGAAATTTCTTATGGTAATTCTCTAATAAAAATATACCTAATGAACATGAAAAAGCTTAAAATTATAGAAAAGGATCTGATGTAATAAATAATAATTGAATTTTGGAAATGAAAAGATATATAACACATAATTGTACTGTTTTTTGACAAATTTTTTTATTGAATTTTATATAACCTTCGTTACATTAGACTTACAAGATATAAATGTTATAATGATTTTAAAGATGATAAAAATGCAGCTGGTCTTTAAATACATTTGTATTAATTTATTCTCTTTCCAAGGCCAATTTTTGTATTTAAAGAGAAACAATTATTATCATAGAATTGGTTGATCTTCTATTAGTATTTACTTTTCTGTATAACTTTTGGAAATTTACTTCGTAAAGCGTTATAAAAGATCAGTGAAAATTGTTCAAAATTGATAGAAACTATGGCAACTTCAATTGTTTTACATGGATAACAATTTATAGCAATATGATACAGTGCTATGAATATAATAAAAACTTCTTATCAGTTAACATTTATATTAGAATATATTGAGAAATCTTATCAATGCGACGTATTATTGTTAATTAATTCACAGTCAAAAAATATATGTGAGAAAGATTCTTTTACATTGTTGTAAATCATTTTAGTCCACAGGATTTAGAGTAATAAATCTAGAGAGAATAAATGCAACCAAAAATGTTCCAGCTACAAAACAGGCAACAAAAATATACCAGGTTTCTTCGTCAAACACATCTGTAAATGCTGGAACTTGATTATAAAGAGTGTCAATAAGTTTCATATTATAATTTTTATTTGATGTTTCGCTAGCCATCTTGAAATCACTTCCTTCTCTTTATATTCAAGAGATAAATTTAAATAACTTTGAATACTGTAAAGAGCAGTGTAAGCAATTGATGGATCTGACTTTATCGTTCTTTTGTAGTGCAATCACAAAAATATATATAACGTTAAAACTTGCAGAAATTTATCAATCTATTTCCTTCCAATCTTTATGTAATTGAATGCAAGAAGGATTGACTATAGAATTTCCAATCAATTATATCATTACTAAGTTTCTCTCTCGTGAATTGACAATGTAGGTTTAATTCACTGTGTTATATAAGAAACAAAGAGAAAGAAGAAAATTGAATAGTCGTGTAGAACAAATAGTAACGTCGATCCCCAATTGTACTTTCAGTAAACACTTTATTTTCTAAAGTTATATCTTGCGCATCTATTTCTCACGCACTGTACTATTTTCATGAATTCTAATTTATCGATAGTTTATTAGACTGCCAATTAGTTTATAAAAATACTCCTCTACGTTTGCTTCCTGGTAAAATTTTAACTCTACGTTTTTTCTGCTTTTTCTTCTGATCTTCAAGTAGTTGTTTGCTCTTATCTTCACTCTCTACTGGAGCTAATGGTGTGATGTGTTTGTTATAAAGTTCCAAAATGTTCAAAGCTGTTAAATTTGCACTTTTCATTACCACATTTTCTCCCGATGCTAAAAGATACAAAAGCAAGATATTTTTCTTTCATAGACTTTTCAGTTTCAGACCATAATAATAATAACTCTTTTTCAAATATAGAATTTTAAAAGTTTTTCATTCTGAAGCTCATTATCTTCAGAATAATATTTTTCTTTTGCTGTGTGTATGTTAGAAAATTAAACAATAATCTTTTTGTACATGCTATAGAAATTATATACTCTGTACTACATAATATACTCACCTAATTTAAATGTTACTATAGGTTCAGACCGATCACAGACAATGTTTGTTTTCACTGTACACAATGGATTTGTTGCAGTGATTTTTCGGGTTGTAATGTGAAAGAGAAAATTTCTGCAAACATAGTAAACATTGTAAATACTTATCATGAAGTATCAACCACGAGATTTGTTATATGTGATAATGTTGCCATTTAGATCAATATCAAATTTAAATGCATTAATTAATTTATAATTCAAAACGAATTAATAGTGCCTTTACTGTTTTTTTCAAAACAGAATAATATGGCTAATATTGATGGGTAAAATCTATCATTCACATATTTCATATCCCACTTTATCTTGGGTTCAATATGCAATGTATTAAGAGCATAGTATACCGGTAATACACACTGTTGGATATGATATCTAAATATGATCCACTGGTTGTACATACCATTGTCAATGTGTCTTAATTTTTCATTCAATAGAAATTTAAAAAAATTTTTTCAAAACAAAGATTTGCTTATTGAGAGTGACCTCTGAACCACAAAGGGTTAATTATTTATGAAATTTTTAAACAACATATGTTATCATTCATTAATTTTATTGTTTCAGAAACAATGGCGCAAATGGAACAACAAATACCGCTTCAAATGCCAGATTTAAGTTCTCTGCGCATTACTACTGCTGTATCTATGCTTGGCAAAGCTTATGGATGTGGACAGTGTAGCGGTAAGTTGAAAATCAATGATTACAAACTTATAATTAGTAATAAAACTTGTAAAAAGTAATATTTTAAGGAACTCTGTATATGTTTATACTCATTTTTACTTCAAAACGACGAAATTTTTTAATAATTACTAATCTCTTCGTTTTGCTGGTATCAATTTTTATCAAATTGTTGTTATATATTTCTTGAAATTAACTATTTCATTTTTTCACCCTTAAAGTAAAATTTAAGCTTTTTAAATAATTAGATCGTTAATAATATTCGAAGGTAAAGAAGCCAAGCATGGGTGCAACTTTAAATCATAATTGCATACGAAGCTTCTAAACCGACAGTAGTATCTGAGAATATTCCCAAGAACTTCTTCATTTCATGAATTTAAAAAGTAATATACACTTAATGTGATAAGTTTTTTCAAAGAACGCTAATAAACTAAACCAAAATCGAACTGATGCACCCTTTAGCCGAAGTATGCAGTTGCATACATATACCAGTTTTACCTTTATTGTCGTTCACGATAGAAAGAATCACAGGTTTTTCACAAATTTGAAACCACAATATCGAAAAAAAGAAATATTCACACTTAATACTACGTTTTATCGCGTTCCAATGGGGATATGTACGATCGAAAAGTTTTTTCTAAAAATACAGATGCTGCATATCGTCTGCTAGCTACTAGGCATTTCTTGTTGCACATGCGCGCAGTATTGACGTCATTGCACACTAACCAAACCTGCGACAAGCGTACTTAATCGTTACTTATTGAAAGAATGGATTCAACTTCGAAGATAGGTGGTTGTCTTATTGAATACGTTACACCTATAATAATAAATTATTTACTAAAAAAAGCATTGTATGTTAAATGTCATTATATCTATAAAATGCAACATTTGAAGGAATAAGATTGAAACATCTCGACACTCTAATACGCTAACATTGAACCAGAGTTATGTAACGTTTCGTAAGAATTTAAAAAAAATGCATAAAATCAAACCGCTTTACGTTAGATTGGTAAATAATTAAAGTAAAGGGAGCTATGATGAAACGTTGAGGGAAAACGTACAAATGGTTTCAACGAACTAACCTCGTTTCCGTAGAATTTTCATGGAATGGATCGAATTTTATTTGAATTCTTTCAACTGGCTTTAATGTCAGGTTTCTTAGATTTTTAGCAATTGCACTTATCACACCTCTAGAACGTGAACGTGTACCGCTGAATGGAATCGACATTTCGGAAATGATCGAACACGCAATCGCGTGTTGTATCACTGTCGATGCAGTGTTAGGGAAAATGAATTGCCGTTACAATGCTACCAACATAACGAACGAGTACTTTTCGTTGCACATTTTTCCTCTCTGATCAAACTTTCAGCGAATATTCAAACAATATGTACCTTGACATATTGGAAAACAGTTGACAATTGATCCTGCATGCTTATACGACGATTATACTTTTTTACAATTGGAATGTAACATGTGATAATCTTGTACTGTCAACTACAGTTGCACTATGGTGAATACGTTTCAGAGTAGTTCATAAACATAAATATCGTTAGTTTTCCATGATCATATTAAATATGCTATTATATGGAAATGTTAAAGGAAAGGTTCTTTCTGAAGAATTCGATGGCGCGAAAATTTATGAATTAGTGATTTATTAATTGTGTACCGATTGGTTAAGTTAAGACCAATTGGAATCAAGCTGGTGGCAGCCATTGCAGAAGGCAGTCTCGTTCGCAGTGTGTGTTGTGCGGCCAGTGGGTTTTATGTTAAATTTTTTACTTATTTATTAGTGGTTATCTGGTCTTTCTCATCGTCAGCTGCAAAAATGTATCCTGTAGGGCAGCGTGAGTATCGTAAAATCTTCCTTTATCTTTGCTTTACTTGATGATACTCCAAGACAGATCACTCATCGTTCGTCTAAGCAGGGATAGAATCTCATCGCTCGAGTGGTTTTTCGCTCTTTGTTCTTCTTTGATTACTTCAAGGCGCTTAAAATTCATTCGAAATGTGCATGCGTTACTGAGCATTATTATCGATTGTAAATTAAAATTTAGAGGATCGAGGAAAATTAAAAAAATGACCTCGAATGAACCTCGTTCAACAGGCACAATGTGTCGTCACTTGCTTCTGATCCGTCAGAGTACGGATGTGTACGAGACTATACGCGTCTAATACTGACGGGATATTTTTTTTTGCTTGTATCATATATTAAATCATGCCTTGTATGATGTATTAGACACGAATATTTTTGTCAATGTCGCCACTGCACATGATTAGGTTTATGAATATCCGTTGTTTGAAATGTTACAGCGAAATTTTGTGAATAAAAACTTTTTGATCATGCAAGAGCCTTTTAATTGTTACGTGTTTTCGAAAAATAATGACACCGTATGTACTTCAACGTTTGAAGTTTTATTTCACGTTTGGTCTGTCCTTTATTATAAATTATGTCAATATAATTTTGATGCATGAATTTGTAAGATGTTTCTACATGATCCCCACTTTACTGTAAATACTGATGTTACTCTGTTCGAAATAATGTAGCCTGTAATACAGAATTTTCAAAATAAGTGGCGGTATTTTTTTAATTGCTTGTAATAAAGCTTATGGGAATAATTTTTAAAGTATTAACATTTCGTGTATTACGAGATATTTGATGAAATAAATGTTTTTAAATGTATCAGTGTACAGAATGCATTTTGAAGATCATATTTGAGTGTAAACAATTGAAGTATACAAGTTCCTTAAAACAAAAATGTTGTTCATAATTGTATATTTCCTACAAACATTTTTATATGATTAGGAAAAGTTTATTTTATTAAACAGTTCCTACTTGGTAATGTTAATGTATCTTCTCTAATTTTTTGTTATGGTTTCAATTGCTTTATATGCATAGTAATGTGAATTAATTAGTTACTATAATATATAAACTATTTAACATATGTTGCACATATGCTGTATTATGTATACATGTTTTGTTATTACATTTGTTATATGCATATAAGGAGTTCAGACTTTTTAATAAAGTATTACCATTATATATAATTTTTATATGAAAAACATTCACATAGATATATTAGGTACAGATGTCTTAAAGAACCTATGATATTTTCACTATTCAGATTAAATTCTACCAGTATTAAAATGCATATGAAATTATTTAATCAAAATTGACTAAAAACTTAAATCAATTCTATTTATATAATATCTGTAGATTATATTTTTATTTTGAATAGGAGATATGAAATGCTGAAATACATTATTCCTTCAGTATTCATTGATTTTTGAAGCTCCATATTTTATTGCCAATTTTCTTGATATTAACACTTTTTCATATGTATCATGCTTTCAAGAGATGTCACAGTATCTTTATTTAATTAATATAATGATTCATTTTGTAGCCTAGTTATGATCAATTAATTATTGTAAAACTTATTTATATGTTGGCATTTTAGCTCCCCCACCTGGACCTGGAACAAGTTCTTCCGTCGGGGCAGCTGGAGCAGCTGGGAGCAATGTTGTGGCTCCCAGTTCTTTGGGACTTGTTCCCGCACAGCAAACACACACTCCTCCACAACCACCAGAACTGCCAAGTAAGTAAATTTGAATGCTTCAGTAGTTCTAGGTAAAATATGGTAGAATTATTTTTGTGCATTACAAGATTCTTCATGTTTTACATTACTATTTAAATTTTATTTCAGTGTTTTCGTGCCCTCGGAGACCAAATATCGGGCGCGAGGGCAGGCCAATCGGTTTAAGAGCTAATCACTTCCAAATTACGATGCCACGTGGTTATGTGCATCATTATGATATTAACATTCAACCTGACAAATGTCCACGCAAAGTTAATAGAGAAATTATAGAAACAATGGTTCATGCATATAGTAAAATATTTGGAACTCTTAAGCCTGTGTTTGATGGCCGAAATAATTTGTACACAAGGGACCCCTTGCCAATCGGAACTGATAAAATAGAATTAGAGGTAAGGTAATATACAAATAAATTTTAACTAAGTTAAACCCAAGTTTTCCTTTGTAGGTAACACTGCCTGGTGAGGGTAAAGACAGAGTGTTTAGAGTGGTGATAAAATGGTTGGCTCAAGTTTCACTGTTCGCTTTGGAAGAGGCTCTAGAAGGACGTACAAGACAAATTCCATATGATGCTATACTTGCTCTAGACGTTGTAATGAGGCATTTACCATCTATGACATACACTCCAGTAGGTAGATCATTCTTCAGTTCACCAGATGGATATTATCATCCATTGGGTGGTGGCAGAGAAGTATGGTTTGGCTTCCATCAATCTGTCAGACCATCACAGTGGAAAATGATGCTGAACATTGACGGTAAAATTAAAGTTACTTGTATCTACGATCTCTATTACATTATTTTATACGACGATTACTAAAGAATCTTGCATGTATTTTAGTTTCTGCAACTGCATTTTACAAAGCACAGGGTGTGATTGATTTCATGTGCGAAGTCTTGGATATTCGAGACTTAAGTGATCAAAAAAAGCCTCTTACAGACTCACAACGAGTCAAGTTTACCAAAGAAATTAAAGGACTCAAAATTGAAATTACACACTGCGGAACTATGAGGCGAAAATATAGGGTGTGCAATGTTACGCGTAAACCAGCGCAAATGCAGTCGTAAGTATATCAGTTATCAACAGAAAATTAGATTACGATTGATCATTGTGGTAACGAACATGTTAATTATGTCCTGATAATTTTAGATTTCCACTACAACTAGAAAACGGGCAAACGGTTGAGTGCACCGTTGCGAAATATTTCTTAGATAAATACAAAATGAAATTGCGCTCTGCGCATCTTCCTTGCCTTCAGGTTGGACAAGAACATAAGCACACGTATCTCCCGTTAGAGGTTTGTTGAATGAACGTGTACATCCATGACAGAATTTTCAAATTGTTGTAATTCATAACATATTTTCTATTAGGTCTGTAATATTGTCGCTGGGCAACGTTGTATCAAGAAACTAACTGATATGCAGACATCGACTATGATCAAAGCTACAGCTCGTTCTGCGCCAGATCGTGAGCGAGAAATAAACAATTTAGTTAGGAGAGCGGATTTTAACAATGACTCTTACGTTCAAGAATTCGGCCTGACTATATCAAACAATATGGTGGAAGTTAGGGGTCGTGTTCTACCTCCGCCCAAACTCCAGTACGGAGGGCGCGTAAGTTCCGTCAGTGGACAGGTGAGAAACTTCCAACTCAATCAGTCAGGTCTAGTCAAATTACACATTTGCAGAAGCTCTTGTATTATTTTTGGTAGGGTTAAACTCTTGCAATGCTGTGTAATGCAGAATAGATAATAATGCAGATAGGTACATTGTAAATTGTCTATTATTCCTCCAATGAATTTATGCTTGTTTCCTGAGATTAGGAAATATACTGTAAGCATAAAAAGCTTTTAATTTACATGGGACATAAAAGAAGTGTAATAAGTCAAGTTCTTTTAATACGAGCTAATCTCAAATGAAATTTAGTCTAGTTGACATTACCTATTCCGATATTTACATTTATTGTGAAAACGATATAATTGATTATATTTCATTTCGTTCGAAATAATATCAAATCTGATCAGTCAAATCATATTTGAGAGTTATTTTAGAACATAAATAAAACAGATGGTCGCCAAATGAATGCATGGGTTCTAGACCTGGTTGATTTGGTATATGGACTGTTAGTGTAATCAGAATAAAAAAGTATTTGCACAAACAGTGAAATATAATCAATATGTAACATTTGTATAGATAATATTGAACTTTAACACATCGAGCGCCGGTTCAGCGATGTTATGGGATTTTTTGTTTCTTTGTCTGTATCCGAAGTTTGATTACCTCCAATCAGTTTCGGATAGTATAAAAAACCACAAAATTGCTAGGCTTGTTGGGTCAAACGAAAATGTATAAGCTTTTGACTATATTCTTTACCGACTCATCATTTAAAAATAAGCAAATAAGACCAATGTTTAGACTTTAAGTGGCTGATATGTAGTCTGCGCGTAATGTGTTAACTATGTCGTATGAAGTTCATATAGTTCATTAAGAAATATTGCTTTACATTCACAGTCCAATATCATTTGTCATTGCTTGATGCTATCAGTTCTGTTCCATGCAGTAAAATACTGATACGTTGAACACTAATTTCATTTATCATAATAATAAATTGTATGTATTTCATTGACATTAAGCTACCAATAAATAATACGTATATGGCTTCTATGAAAGTACAATTAGAGGAGCAATGCTTGCATGGACTGTGTAGAAAGACTGGTGCATCTACTGTAATTATTTATATTGTATTCCTGTAATGTGTAAGGTATTAAATGATGTATTTTTTCTTCTAAAGACGAAGCAGCAGGCTATGCCTAATCAAGGTGTATGGGATATGCGCGGCAAGCAATTCTTCACGGGTGTGGAAATTCGAGTTTGGGCAATCGCTTGCTTCGCGCCGCAAAGAACCGTACGCGAAGATGCGCTACGTTTGTTTACAGCACAACTTCAGAAAATAAGTAACGATGCCGGAATGCCTATCATTGGACAACCGTGTTTCTGTAAATATGCTACGGGGCCTGATCAAGTAGAGCCCATGTTTAGATATTTAAAATGTACTTTTGCATCATTGCAATTAGTCTGTGTTGTCTTGCCTGGAAAAACTCCTGTATATGGTAAATGTATACATGATTGCATTTCAACATTAACCGTACCGGCATTTTGTCTAAACAAAATGTTATATTTGCAGCTGAAGTCAAGAGAGTGGGAGATACGTTATTGGGTATGGCGACACAGTGTGTGCAAGCAAAGAATGTTAACAAAACGTCGCCACAAACTTTGTCTAATCTGTGTCTCAAAATTAACGTAAAATTAGGCGGCATCAATAGTATTCTAGTACCCAGTATCAGACCAAAAGTGTTTAATGCACCTGTTATATTCCTTGGAGCTGATGTAACTCATCCTCCTGCTGGAGATAACAAGAAACCTAGCATTGCTGCGGTAGTCGGTAGCATGGATGCTCATCCATCTCGATATGCAGCTACTGTTAGGGTTCAACAACATAGGCAAGAAATTATCCAGGAGCTTAGTTCTATGGTGAAGTAAGCATGAATTCATTAATGATTTATTAGGCTAAAATAATAAAAGTCCTAATATTACATAATAATACTTGACTCTGTATAAAAGTGTGTAAACTTTATATATTTATATATTGTTCTTTTTCAGGGAACTTCTCATTATGTTCTACAAAAGCACGGGCGGATACAAACCACATAGGATAATTCTTTACCGCGATGGTGTTTCGGAAGGCCAGTTTTTGCACGTCTTGCAACATGAGTTAACTGCCATTCGTGAAGCTTGTATGAAATTAGAAGACGACTATAAACCCGGAGTAACGTTTATAGTTGTACAGAAGAGACATCACACGCGTTTATTCTGCGCGGAAAAGAAAGAACAAAGTGGAAAAAGTGGTAACATCCCAGCAGGAACAACAGTCGATGTCTGCATAACGCATCCAACAGAATTTGACTTTTATTTATGCAGTCATCAGGGCATTCAGGTATAAACAAGCATTTCTAGATAATAGAGGTTCATTATTGTGTATTCTATTTATTCTATATGTGATCGATATACCTAATTATTCTTTTTATTTATAGGGCACATCACGACCGTCACATTACCATGTTCTATGGGATGATAATCACTTTGAAAGCGATGAATTACAGTGTCTTACCTATCAGTTGTGTCACACATATGTCAGGTGCACGAGATCCGTCAGTATACCTGCACCAGCATATTATGCTCATCTCGTAGCATTCCGAGCCAGATACCACCTGGTTGAAAAAGAGCATGACAGGTGAATATTTGTTGATAATGAATTTTCATTATGATAGTTTAAGATACGTTGGCTGCTAACTACGAGATAACTCGCAGTTTGTATTCTTGGTTGGGACACCAATTATGACTTATCTCGTAGTTTGTTTATTTCCCATGATTAATCCCTTGACTGCTATGGGCGCGTATGTACGATCTGCCAAAGCTATCGATGAAGATTATGGATGTAAATACGCGCTCTAAGAAAGCTATCAATATAAACTATGGACGAGAATACGCGCCAGGCGAAGGCTTTCACTGGTTACCACGGTCTCTTATGTAGATATGGTCGGTAATTGTTCCTACAGTATATCCATACTCCGTGAAAAAGTATTCAGTCCCTAGTGATACAGATCGTATGCCTCATGCGAAAGGCTTCAATTTAGAGCAGTCAAAGGGTTAAATTAGTAGTATATTAGTGTAAATATGAGTAGATAGCTTCTGCGAATAGAACAAAAAATCAAGGCTGGCTTACATGAACAGTAAATATCATACAAAATTTATTCAACATCAACTACGAGATAATTCGTAAGATCTTCTTTTTAAAAATACACATTCTCTATGCTTTCTGACGATTACTATGTACTATGATTAGAATTTTTAATAATATTATATGATTAAATTGAATGGCTTCTTAGATCGGAATACTGAAAATTTCATTGTAATTTTTTAGCGGAGAAGGGTCTCACCAATCAGGCTCCAGTGAAGACAGAACACCAGGTGCAATGGCAAGAGCCATCACGGTTCATGCGAACACAAAGCGGGTTATGTATTTTGCATAATTTTTTCACCTTGAAATTTTCTCATGCACATGCAATCGGCACCCTATGAGCTGGTGATCATCATATCTTGCAAGCGGTTATTTCTAGACTACTTAAATGCTAGACAATCTTCTTGAGTGGTCAATTTTTTTGCTTACTTTTATAATTGGACGAGTCTGCCCAATTCCTAAGTCACATTGGAAAGTCTTACATTACATTTCATTTCTCTTTTTTTTTTCTTCTTTAATGTTTTATTTAATACGTATCATCAATAAGGTTTTGGACGGACTTTCTAAGCATTCTAGAAAGTAGGTTATAAAAGAGGTGCTTTTAGTTAATCATGTTTTAGATTAGATTAAGGCGTACGCAGCTCGACTGGGTGAGTCCTTTCGCGGTAAAGACCACATAAATGAACAATTTGATATACAAATCAGCTGTTGTGCGTATTACGCTTATTTTCTTTAGGGGTTAAATTACCTCTAGCATTTGTAGAATACAAAAAAAAGAAGAATCATATTTCTGCACGAATTCATAATTGTATAAATCGCTTCGGGCGAGACTGTTATCTTGTTGTATGTGAGTAGTTATCATTTTACGTGGGATGGATCAGCCATTATTTGTAAGGAGAAAGATTTTAGATTCATAAGTGAAGCGAGATGTTAGCATGTACTATTATCATGCTTAAGAATATTTGCGGTCGTGCCCCTGAAACGATGTTTCACCTATAAATATTATATTTATCGCAAATGTTTTAAAAAAAAAGTTGGCCACATCAAGTAATGCATTGTCGATAGGAGCTGCAAATAAGGGGAAAAGATTTTTAAATGTTAATCATCAAGGTCTCCACGCCAATGGCCAAAGTAAAGTTAGGGATCTGTTTAGATTAAGATCCAAAGTTGTGGCAAGTTGATTAAATAACGTGTTGTGTAATGCCTTTAGTGTCATAAATCGCGTCGTGCCACATCTGCTAAATAACATGCTAACTATCTTTTCTATGACACTGTTTCAATCAGTCTAAATCTAATGTTATCTTCGAAGATACTTCGTGACACGTAAAACATATAGGAACACATACACATACACACAATTATGACAATTTAAAACCGTTCGCAGGATGTATAACAGGAACTAAACGAATGATTGAGGATCATTCATTTTATAAAGGAATATGTTGTTTCGATTCACGTAGGACATCAATATCGTTAGCTGTGTATAAAAACTAAGGAACCACTTCTCTTTTGTGTAATTTAATATTATCATCGAAAAAAACGATAAATGTACATTCTTATTCACTTTGTTTTAGTTTGCATTAACATTGTTGTTTTTGCATGTGGCACAGAAGTCATGTACGCTTATGTCGATAAACAATGCCCCTGATTGAACTGTGGTAGCACTTTACTCGTATCGATAAATATATCTGCAAAGAAATTTCGATAAACGCAATGGGCATCTCACAATATGGTATCTGAACCAATGAAGCGTTATATCTGTTCAGGCAAAAGAGAGCTATCGTTATAAGTTGAATTTATATGGCATTAGATCTGAGCTGATGACAAAGCTCCATCAATGCAAGGAACGATTAAAAGTAAATATAGTAGGATGCAGATGATATTCGGTAGCTGGAAAAACAGTTTGGAAATGCAATGCGAAATTCTAGGATAAGCTACATTTTATTTGAGTCGTAATGCAAATATTAAGGTCCTTATATTTTTATTCTAATTGTACGAAACTACACTTCGGGTGCAAATGATGGAATCTATTTCAATAATCTTTCGGAACAATAATCGTTATAAACGCAATAATCGTATTAAGAGCCTGGCAAACTAACGTACTACATAGATAGGATAATGTATAATAATTATGTACCGATATGTCGCGCGCCACACGTCGTTTACTGTGTATTATTAGAATCATTAATACACTAGTAAAAAGTAAAAAAAATCATTGTTCTCAAGAATTCTCGCTGTTATGAGCACATGTTTGCTGTGCCTGTGTGTGGGCTGTTCGTTTAATTACAATTCGACTTCTATTCGTCGAACAGTATTAGTAAATAGATAAATATCATATCAAGATAGAGTATGCTATTGCATTACTGAAGTAAAAACTTGAAAGCTTTACACAGTCTGTAAATGAAAAAATAAACTGGATGGGCATGTTTAATAGGATTCTACAAACTTCGTGTCCAGGTACCAGGTTGAAATTAGCTCCGTGAAACTCTCTTTAGGATTTGAAGTTTCACGTTTCAATGGACATTCCGAATCGGTAGATAAGAAATACAAATTGAAAATTATTATTTTCAGACGATATTTGAAATTTCAAGGAGTCCACGAGCCTGGTATCTGGGATTTGTAGAGTCTTGTGTATTAATGATTCTAATTCTAGATTTACAAGTGATATAATGTTAATATTATCTCGGAAAGTATGAAAAGGACCTTGATCTATCAACAATATTTATTCTAGTTGTAAATTTAAGCCTGTATTCTAGAGTATCTTACAGTTATAACATTTAATATCTAGTGTCTGACTTCGCGAAGGAAAAATATTAGGTAACTTGTTAAATATGATTTCTGATTGGAAACAACAAAAAACGGAGCATAATCTTCGAACGTCCCCGACGATCTTTGCGTTCGAATAAGTTCCAATAAAAACGAAAAGGCAGCAAATACGTAGAATCAACTATATATCTACGAGTGGGATTATATAAGAAAGTGAGACAAGCAAAAATAGAAGAAAAAAGAAATGAAGAAAAGATAGTAGAATGCGCGAAGCTCGATCAACGAGGAGACAAAAAGTTTATTATTCGTGTTGTTGTGGGGGTGTAAAGGTACCAAAATGTCCGCACGCGGTGAGTTTAATTATTAGTAAATTACGAATCATCAATCTGAATCGTAACGAGGCCATACAGATCTATTAGATTTTAAGTCGATTGATCTGCTGAAAGCAGCTGCGAAAAATGTGTAATCGGTGCGCAAGTAAATACCAACAATTTAAGGCTGAGAAATTATCGATGGGGAATGGGAATGGGAGGGGGGAAAAGAGAAGTCGAGACATATGAAGGAAGTCGAAGCTTCGATTATATATTATTCGTCTTCGCGTGTCTTAAACTTATCGTTAGCCCTTTGAAGCGAGATTTTTATCAGAGGTCTACGATACTATTTGATATTTTCCTGCGCCCGATAACAAAACTAGCCTCCATGTGTAAATATACCTCAGTAATTTATCCATAAATCATTTTCCCCACATAGTAGTTAACGCTCGATGGACAAAAACAAATGGGATGCTTACTAAGAGATTTTGTAATTTTTACTTCGACACGATGAATTGAGATATTAGTTGTATAATTATTTACTGATCTTTTTAATCTGGTGCAAGAAATTCCGTTGGAAAGACCGGTCGAATATTGCGTTTTGATAATATATACAAATGAATGCATATATTTATATATGTATGTATCCATACATGTATACATACATATATTTCTATACATGGCACAGACTAGACTTGTACCTAAGTACGTTCGTGAGATAAAACAAAAGAACCAGAGCCATTCGAGGAAACGGGTTTATGAAATTACCTACATTAGTGTGTAATTAAATAATCGGGTCTATTCACAAAAACAGAGGGGTTTACTTCCTACTAGGTGTCCCACACGTTTTAAAATAAGGCAAATAATTTATATTTGTATACTTATATTATATATATATTATATATATATAATATATATACACACATACGTATGTATGAAAAAACTCTGTATCGTATTTGTTAACAAATGCCATGTGCAACTGATACATATGAATTATAAACACGATTCCAAGAAAATAAGACGATCCGATGCGCTCGTACTTCGAAGAGCTTTACAGATTGCATAATTATTGTACTTGCAAGTGATTGATTTTCCATAAATTATAACAGGCCGTACTTAAGAGGGGGAGGACAAAAAAAGTAAAAAAAAAATATGTGTTTGCTAATCCACGTGAGATCATAATCGTCAGAGTTTCTAAAGTGGCGTTCATTGTTAGGCTAATTTCTAATGATTAAGCTAATCAATTCTTTCGAGTAAAGTAGCACTAAAGGACTACTACAGTGGCTGATTGTACGCCCGCGAGATCGTTTCACAGTATTAGCGTTTACTTCATTGTTAATTCCATTGTAACTCCATCTCTGCACAAAATTACCGTAGAAAACATTGTGGACGCTTCGTTAGTTTTTGTAAGCGGCTCGCAAAGCGCCACCAAAGACCTTGACATTTCGATATTATGATCTTCGAAAATGGTTTTCACCTTAGGTTTCATAAAAGCGGAGTATGCGTTAACGAGTCTAGCACCATAAAATATTACTAATAACACTGTCGTATGGACAATGATCGATTTTGAATAAGAACCCAAACTTTTATTAGTTTTACGTGAATACAAAATCTATCGTCGCCAAATTGCCACAAAAATCTTCAATGAATTTCGTGCGACACTTAAAACTCTCACGATTCTCATTTACTTGATACCATCTACTTTCAAAGTGTCGATCTTTGTCCGTCTTCTTTTAATTCGCAATGTAAGAGCGGGGAAGTGTGTCCCTATTTGCGAGAGAGAGTCAGGAACTTACATTATTATTCTAGCGCATAAGTTTAACTTCACTTAAGCCTTGGAAACATATACGAAGTGCTTAAGCGAATGCATGTCAAGAATTACTAAAAACTGTCAGCTTTAAGAATGTCAAAACCTCGTACGAGATCAGTGATGGCGTTCCCGATGAATAATTGTAATTTAACGATTCACGATGTAGCGTATCGTAGCTCTAAGGATTTCTTTCATTTCAATTTAAACTGAGAAAGGTGGTGTTGTCGTACCTATCCGATAAATGCTACACGAAAGACATGTGTCTCAGGATAAAGAGGACACAATGGAGAATGACGTCGGTGTCGAGCGTATAATAATTAGACGTTTGTAAAAGTAACGCTTTATAGGCAAAACCGTTTACATGTTTGATTTCTTGCTGATCGTGCATTTCACTTTTCCGTTTTCTATGCGCTTTTTCGATGTGTCTCCTGTAATGTGTTACTTGAACGACCTATCAGAGGACTATCAGTGATCTCAAGGAATGTCTCAGCACCGTTTATGGGTTTTTTTTTTCTGTTAATTTGCTATGGTAGCGATGCACGAGTCCCCCTTTTTAGCTCTATTACACTTAGGCTCGTACTTCGTATCGTTGTAGAAGCGTGAGCTCGAACACTTTTATTATCCTAATGAAAGGTATATGAAAATATGTGGTCACAATAATGCAGATTGCATTGATGAACGTGAGTCGTCTAGTTCGGCAGATTTGCGGACGTTTTTCGCTGTTTCATCGGATGAAAATCGACGGCGGTTACTAGGAAATTTGTTAATACAGTAGCGATCGACGTTTATGATAAGTTCTGACGATGATTTTGTGAGAACTTGATACGTGGGAAGGTAATGTAATTTCTTTGAAAAGTGCAACACTGAACGCAGAAGATATATTTCTTCTTGAGACATGAGTTTCTGTCCTTTGTTCCACCATCTTTAAGTGCGATTGAAAGGTTTCGTTGAAGAAAGTGGAATGGGAATTCTTAACATCTGTTTTTAGCATTTTATTTTGCAAAAAATTGTGTACAATATGATTTTTAGAAAATTTATATAAAAGCGATTGAATGTAGAATCGGATGTTTTATTAAAATAGTTTCTTTTATGTATCGATGAAGAAGAATGGATTAGTGGGTAGAGTGGTATATTGAATTCAGTGTTTCATTTTTTGAAGGTCAGAATAGACATTACTTTTGCATCGGGAAGATACAGAATTTTATTGTAATTGGCGATGTTTTATTGTCACGCGTTACTGTATCTCACGAATTCGACAAGCAAAATGCGAGGAAATATCAAAATTAATAAGTAATGAATCCAATCAATTTGAAGACTGCCAAGTAAGCGACCTTGATTGTTCGCTTTCGAAAATTCGAAAGACTTTAGACGAATTTATCGAATTCTGCGAATCTACAATTTTACATGTATTCTTTATTCCTTTACATCATATGTGTGCTAATTTCGGTATAACTTCGTGATTTTTGTTTTAATGTTAAAGAAAAAACAACATTCGAATGCTACTGTACCTATTAAACTTTGGAGAAATATAAATTCAACAAAGATAAAGTTCCAGTATTAGTATTTGAATTATGATCTCGCTTCGATCAAAGATAATTATATCTTGAACTGAAGCTCTAACATGCAATTCTACGTACGTTTGATTAAACAATAATAAATTTCAATCCAAAGGTTATACACTCTATTTTATATTTCAGTATTAATTTCATTAAATATCACAGCAATTTTAATATTAATGCGTTAAAAATATAAATCTCTCAATACATGAACTAACCTTCTAAGAATTAAAATTATCCGACTAGAGTTTAATGAATTCGAATAAATTATTCTTTCGTATTATCCATTTATTTGAACTTAGTTAAATTTGCAACCGATTTAAATGTATAAAACTATTTTCATTGATTATGGAATTACGTTTATTTTTCAAGTACACATGTGATGTTACAAAATACATGAAAACTTGGAAATCTTCGTATAAGATTGTTGTATGACTTATTGCCGATTGATTTTAATGTGGAACAAAAAGAGATATAAGTTTGTCGTTGAATTTACTTACGATGACAACAGCCTCGTCCACAAAGCTGACCTTTGACATCGACGAACTCGAGATCCCACCGTGTCTAAAGTTTTTCTTTTTGTAATTAACAAGTGTCTGGCGCTTTGTTCGCGCTTTTTAATGTGACAAACAATAAGTTCGAATATATTAACGGGGATGAAGATTTTTGCGAATTCTATCAGAAAGATAAAAGAAAACATCGCGAGAGGGAAGAATGAAAGGGGGTGAGAAAGATTGAGAGAAAGAAAAAGAGAAACATGTCGATTGAGTAATGAGGATGTAACTGAGGTGGTCATATTCTCAGTTTCGTAGCACTAACAATTAATTTGAATGTGATAAAATTGCCGTTTTATTATAATAAGTACAAATCATTTTGTATAGTGATTGATAAATAGCTATTTTCTATTAACGAAAATAACTTCAGCCACTTTAAAAAGAAATGGCTCATGTATTACCGGTATTGACACTAGAACTACCGAATCAGTCAAAATGACTGGTACACAATTTTTTCCAAAAATTCTCCAAGTTTATACGAGAGTCGTAGAATAAATATTCTGCGTCTATTTCAAAAAACATAAATCACCGAATCGGTCATCTTTACTGCTTCCTGATTCCTCTTTTTTTAAATGACTTATTTTATATATTAAAATATAATAGATTTAACGATGGTAGTTCTAGTGTTATGGAAAATGATAAATGATTCTCTTGGTGTAATTTGATCATGGTAAAGTATATGAATTCTTTGCGGTTCGGATTATCGTTCAGATTCATCAACGAATAGTTCAAATTAAATTTACAAAAATTCTGTCCGGTCAGACATCTATGTATCTACTAATAATAATTCATAACATTGAAGGATATTCCAATTAACACGTTAAACCCTGTGTGTGCCACCGGTGGTCAACAAGTTGTGCTTTTAATTGACAACATGAACCATCGATAATAACAAATAAACAACTTATAATTACGCGACTCGAGCACAATATGAAAAAGTACGACAGGTTGAACGTGTTAAACTGGTATAATTATAATTAAATTTCATAATTGAAGTTAAGTCCATGGTGTTTCAAAACTCAAGGGTTTCTCAATTTTGAGAGACTATCAGAATGCAACATATGTATTATATTACACAAATCACGAAAAAGTTCCATCCAGTAAGCATGCCGAATCGCAAAGGATTATTAATGTCTCTGAAATATCTTTTAAGAAACATTTTCTCCTCGTGAATTAAAACATAAATACATCTAAACGAAGTAAAAGTGGTTGTTTTAAACCAATGGTTTGAGTTATAATCGAACAATTGTTTGAAAGAACATTTAAAAACAATGAAATGTTGTCTACGATCTAGGATGGCCACCTTAAGGATAACGCGCCAGAGTCATAGCGGGCAAATCGTTGTAATCGAGGCGCGATTGATAATAATTAATTAAGCGCTTAAATTTAGATTAATAGATACTTGTTAACCCTTAGCACTCCTACGTCGAGTGTGGCTCGACATTACATTTCTTACGTCAACTTTAATATTGAGCTGGACTCGACTTTGTTCATCGCAAATTCTAAAACAATAATATAATACTAATTTCTATTGTAATACAATACTATATATTCTACAATACATTCTATTGCAATGCAATGTAATACTTTTTACCGAAGACTTCTTTTTTGATAGATTCTGCAAATGAATTAAGAAGTTGTTAATAGATTAAAACATACTAAGGGGTGCAAAGGGTTAAGTGGCATGACACCGGTCTGATCTGGTTACACGCTGAAAGTATAAACTTAATTATATCTGTTGGAGTCTTATCGAAATGCCGGGGAAAAATGTTTAATTAGTCTTAAGGTATAAATAAATATTTACACATATTTTACACACACACAGACGTAAGTACACATTCACATTATCGTACACGTACACATATACAAACGAAATATATATATATATATATATATTTATGAATGTCTGACAAATAATTTTGAATATCGATAGCCTCTTATAATAAATGTCGCGTTTAATGCACGAACGCAATTTATTTTCTCGAGTCGGCCGGACTTTTCACATCGCAATTCGATCGATCGAATTTGTATTCTTGCCTTAAATGGCAGAAGCGTATGCCTCTTATTGTTAGTATGTAACTTTCGCGTAAGAAAAGAGCTATTCATTTTTAATAGTATAATTACAACTCTTAAATATTAGCGATACCGAAAATGAATGTCGTTTTTTTTCCAGATAAAAGATGTGAATACTTAAAAGAATTTAATTTAAAAATATTAATCTGGAATATAATTTCCATAGTTTTATATAAATATTCTTCATCGATCTGACAAAGTATTAACACCACTCTTGTAAAATTCACTGAGTTTTGATTTAAAATATTCAATGAGTTCTATTTTTAGGTCTTCATGTGAAAAAAAAAATGACATTCTTTTCTGGTACAATTAATATTTCGAAGCGGTTGTTTCGAACATTATGTGTCGATATAAACAATTAATGTGTTTCTTTTTTCGCACTACCAAATATAAAAAAAAAGTGAAGCGTCCCGCGTCTATGCACAATTATTTTCATCGAGTATGTTAGATTATAGACGAGTAATGTTAATCGCGACAGACGTCGTTATTGTGATGTTAATTAACGGAAGGACAAAGAAATGACGTGAAACGAGGAAATTTAAGTAATGCCAGAGTAAAATTTAAGTAGACTGTTTACGATGTAATTGACATTTGATTATTCAAATATCTATGCCGGGAATACTAATGATCGATGTATTTTCATCTGTAATATGTGCGTTGAGTAAGATATTGGTACGCTTGCATCGATTACTTCACTGTAATTAGTTTACTTTAATTATGATTGTATCGTGTGATCTATGTTAAACAAATGAAACCGAACTCAAATATTGCGTTTCAAGTGAACATTGGAAAGGAGTTTGTAAGGTTTGAGTGATATACATAAGTAATATATTTTAATGCACGTTTTACTTCCTTTTGTGAGAATGATGTTTAAATGATTTAAGAATGCTACATTATGCGCCGTTTTTCAACCACTTGAGGTCTGAAATTCAGTTAAATCTAAAATTTCAATTCAATTTGAATGACGATCATGTTACAATATTGAGAACATAGGTGTGAAAAATATTTGATGAATTTTTCATTGGCGTAGCCGTTCTAAAATACGACGAGAGACTGAAAATTGATTAGGCGAATAGAGCGTTAATTCCTCAATTGGTTAAAATGAATTAATATAATAACTATTGTTCGTTAAACGGGGCATCGTAATTGTAATTTCGAATTTTAATTTCATCCATTCTAAAGCTGTTTGTGCAAGATAATTATGTAATATTATATACCGATGTAACGAACCATTATAAAACTCATAAACACTTTTATATTTCAATCTCTAAGACGTGAAGTCGAATGATGATTATGAGATCGATTTTGCAGTAAAAAATTTACAGCCAAACACATTATGAAAGAATTCAATTAAAAACCCGGTAATATTTCAATAAAACAGCAGGAAATTCGATATTTTTTTTACATAATAAGATGAAGAAAGCGTTAAATTTCAATCTGCGAATATCGATCTTCCGTAGAGAGATAATAATAGGTTTTCCTCAATTGTAAGCGTCGGAACGTGAAAGGTAGACGACTATTATGTACCGTTAATTAAATTGCTAATTTAAAGAAAAATACATTTTGATAATCCAAATAAAATTATACAAAATACGAGAACGTCTAGGCGTATCTGAATTTCTATCGAACTTCGTTAAATAATATTTCAATATGCAAATAATCATATTTCTAAGCACAACTAAAATGTATTTTCATCCACACTAATTCCAGTGATGTTTTCCATTGTCCACGTTATCATTATAATCCTCGAATTGTAAATTGAACTAGAATCAATTCGTTTCTTAACATTAATATTTGTAATTAGTACTATTCTTATTATTGTGATGATTATAATTATCGATAGAAATAGACGCTACCGTAACTATTTTAAAGTATCAGAGAAAAGAAAACTCACAATCTTTTAGTTCGCTTTTTCGAAAGACTTCTTTCTCTCTCGGTTTCTCAAGATCTATAGTATCGAGTGATCGAAAGACATTTAAATTTTTAATTCAACTTGACTGTTGATACATAGTCAATTGTAACTTAAATTAACGACTATTAGAGCATGTGTCCTATGATATTAAAATATTTAAACAATAAACTACAAGTGATTTTAAATAATTTTAACAATTAAATACAACGTTCTGTGGACGTGTCACTGCATAAGCTGACACTTATCAGCAAGTGTTTTAAAATTTTTAAAGACCTTAACCCTTTGCGAACGGAGATAGTTTTGAATATTGAGATATAATCATTTATTTGACGATTGAAGACCACTTTTAATCGGAAAGTCGGAATGTTGCAGTATATAAATGATATATTACTATTTGTGTAACTATATTTCAACGGTTACGTTTCAATTTTTCAACTCTAACCGTGTATACATGCGGAGATAAATGCCTCAAAGCGCATATATGCGTTTCACAGAGTTAAATCGTAAACTCTAAACAATACAATTTAACAAGAAACTGATTTTTGCAACAAAATTCATTTCACTCATTTATTGATTAGTACTTTATATTTTTACCAAGGATATTGAAATATTGAATATAGAAACCAATTTGTGATTATCATCATTTAAAAATCACAAGGAATTTTGAATCGAATAGTATCGATTACCAGTGACCTATCACGGCATCTATCGTGCTAATAAAAGAAATGAAAGAATGTTTGCTTTACCCACGTGTAATAAAAACAGTGTATAAAATATTATAATTTCAAGCCAATAGAGAGCGATAGTGCCCTAAATTTTTCGATTTAACCCATTCACTGCCGGAAAAACTAAGTAAATATTACTTTGCGTGTTAAAATTTGAGAAAACGGCAGAAAGGCTGTGAAATATTAATATAATGAATCAAAAATATGATATCGACATTTATAAAGATAAGAAGAGCATTTTTGTTCCAAACTTACTATACACACTCGGTGATTATTGCTAACTTATTAATTCCAACTTATAGCACAAGCACGAGATAACTCGTAGTTGGCAGTGAATGGGTTAAAGCAGCTTATTGATAACTCTCAGTCCCCTTTGTATGTTATTAATGCATATTTATCTCAAACATTGGCCTCAGCTTCATACTTTTAGTATTTTGCATGAATTAGTGAACTTTATTTCCTTATATAAGTTCTAAATACAAGTATATTCAAAGTATAAAATATGAAAGTGTAGAAAAAATAGATCGCTCTTTATCATTTTTTGTATTACTCTCTCAAGGTTTCTTTTTCTAAAGCAATTTTATTATTTAACATTTGTATGATAAATACCTGCATGTCACATTTTTGATAAAAACTTTAAAAATTTTTTGCTTAAAATTTCCAATTAAAAATATATATATATATACGGCGAGTACGTGCATTTCATTTAAAAGAAATATAAGTGCAACTGGAAATTTAAAAAATTAATTCGAAAGAAAGGACTAAAGTGATCGAAAAAGTAATTATAAATAAATGTAGAAAACATATAATGGTACTGTAGTTCAATACTACGTGGCGTATTATTCTCGTTTTAATTATTTAATATTAGACAGTATATAATTAAACGTTAATGGTAGAGAATGACAGAGACTGTCGGCTTCCAAAAATTGTTAATATGGATATTGATTATACAGAGTATTGCCAAATACAGCTGTATTAGTTGTATTTTGTTTAAAGTTTTACAGTATGTCCTTTTTCCAATAAAATTGACATACTCATTTTCGCAAGGACGGAGCGAGCGGCTCCGTTCACGGGACGAACCCAGTTTTATTTATTTACTGGGTTTTAATCCCATAATTCTAGAAGAAAATCAAATATTTTATGTCAAAAAATATTAAAACATAAGATTGTTTTCGAACTTAATATTTTCAGAAATACTTAATTGTCCGTGGAAGGAAACAGGGGAAAATGTTAACATTCAATACAAATCATTTAAGCATAGAAATTATGAACGATAACATTCAGAACCTTTCTATAGTTGATGCGATAATTATGAAATAAATTTATATTAAATTAATATAATTAATTAGTAACTGTATTGCGTTAAAAACGAATAAAAGTAACTTGACCAACTTGTGTATGGACCAATGGACTCAGAAACACGTGTTGCAACGTGTTGTTCGGACTGACCATAAACAGTTAATCAGCATTTACAAAAAGAGAGTATTGCAAGTCACTGAAAGTAAATTTATTATTTAAATTTGAAGGTAAAATAATTAGGGAATAAGAATAATAGTTTTCCAGGAATTATTAAGAATATTACTTTAATGTTGTAGTTGTATACACTAGAAAGATTCAAAATATAACCTATAACTTAAACCGGTACAATGTTGTTTATTTAATATTTTAATAGAATATTTTATAAATGTTTAGATAAAGTTTAACGAATGTTTAATGAGTATTAATTAGTAACAAATTAATTGTGCACTTCTAGTGTACCATTAATAACGTTAAGCTGTGATTTTCAAGGTTTCATCTCTACTAAGCAAAGTCTTTTTTAGTTGTTACGGTTTGTTCTACATTAATTTTACGAGTTGAAACTAGATTGTTTTATCAGAAAGTAAAGTATTTTCTTATAACTTATTTCTGTAGATGTCAGAACCTAAAGAACCAGTGTCAGCGTTTGCTATGTATAACATAAAGCGTAAAAGTATTGAAACGTCTTTGAATACAAAAAAAGTAAAGAAAAAACGTGTATCTTTTAAATTGGATGTAACAGAGGAAGATCATAGCAAGCAGGAGAAGGCAAAGCAAAAACCAAAGGCTATTAAAAAGACAGGCAAAGTCATTTTAAAGGCAACTCAAAATGTTGGTAAAAAGAAAAATTTGAAACCCAAAAATACTGGTGTTTCCATCACTATTAAAAAGAAAAAACCCATTAAGCCACTTAAGATAAAAACAGTAAAAGATAAGAAGGTGGCATTAACTCAAATATCTATGAGAAAGGATAACAACCGCAAAGTAAAGGGTTCTGCTGAAAATGTAAAGCTCAAAGTTCCAAAAGTAAAACAGGCGAAACAAAATCAACCACCTTTGAACAAGAAGTTAACAAAGAAAGCTCAAGAGCTGAATATAAACTCTGTTCCATGTTTATCCACAAATTGCGAGGTGGACACAGGGAATCATGAAAATCCATTAATGACTAGTCAGTCTATGTTTTCTTGGATGATACATCCCATGAATGTTGATGTCTTTATTCAGTAAGAATACAGTAATTCTTTTGTTATGGAGCATTACAGTGACTGATTTAATTATAAACACAAATAGGCACTGTTTAGAACTTACACTGCCAAGTATTAGATAACTTGTAGTTTGCGTTCTTGGATGGGACGCCGACTATGACTTATCTTGTAGTTTGTTTATTTGCCATATTTCATGCAGTTACAGTTAAAATAGTAGTATATTTATTTATAGCATAGTTCTTTTTTTCAAGGCAAAACTGGGAAAAAACACCTGTACATGTAAAAAGAAATTTTCCTAATTATTATAAGTTTCTTATGTCTACTCCATTGTTGGATAAAATATTAAGAGAATCCCATATTCTTTTTACAAAGAATATTGACATCACCTCGTACGAAAATGGTGAAAGAGAGACACATAATCCACCTGGTAGGGCAGTTCCAAGTGTTGTTTGGGATTATTATATGAATGGATGCTCTGTTCGAATGCTAAATCCTCAAACGTACATACCAAAGTTACATTCCCTGAATGGTAACTATCGATCTGTTTACAATATATTTTTTCATTTAGAACAAGTTGTTATAGGATTATGTTACATATCTGAAAAATGTGGAACATAAAAGAGTATATATGTTCGAACAATTTTCAGCCACTCTTCAAGAATTCTTTGGATGTTTTGTTGGTGCAAATTCTTACCTTACACCACCTAACACTCAAGGTTTTGCGCCACATTACGACGATATCGAAGCTTTTATATTACAAGTTGAAGGCAAAAAACGATGGAGATTATATAAACCTCTGCATGCAAATGCATATCTGCCAAGATATTCTTCAAAAAATTTTGATCAGTCCGAAATAGGAGAACCCATACTTGATACAGTGGTAAATGCAGGAGATTTACTATACTTTCCACGGGGAACAATTCACCAGGGTGAAACGATCGACGATACGCATAGTTTACACATTACTTTGAGTGTGTATCAAAAGAACAGTTGGGGTGATTTGTTAGAGAAATTGCTACCACATGCTTTAGCAAAAGCGATGGGAAACGATAGTGAATTTCGAACTGGATTGCCTCTTGAGTACTTAAGATACAGTGGTTTTGTGCATTCAGCAAATGAAACTATTGCTAAAGAAGTATTTAAGAAAAAAGTAAAAAGTCTGCTCAATCAGCTGATAAATTATGTGGATATAGATAAAGCGGCCGATTTAATGGCCAAGAATCATATACATGATTTCCTACCGCCTGTCCTTTCTGAATGCGAACAAGAATGTTCCGTAGTTCAGGACGGCGAACACATGATTGCCAATGGAATCGTAGAAAATCGGGTAGAAATAGAACCTGATACAAGAATACGATTGTTGAGATCTCATAGTACAAGGTATGATTCATTAAAATGGTATTATGTCAAATAATCTCGATTATTTGTTAGTTGCATCGACTGTTAGCAATAGCGCTAAATTGAGTACAGGAAGAGCCACACTTTTAACCCTTTGCACACCGATGTCCCACCTGAGAGGACATCATAAGTCTACCATATCACTCGGTCGTCCCCTCTAAGGGGACCTCCGAATTTATTAGTGATTACAGAGAAAAAACTTATTACACCAAAACATTTTCAGAAATGTATGTTTACCTGAATTTTTCTATTGAAGTGGTACAAGACAGTAATTAGTCAAGTGCTGCCAAGTTGCTAATAGATAACATCAGAGATGATTCCCAGTGCAAAGGGTTAATATTGCAAGGAAAATAGAGTTTTAAATGTATATTTCTTTTTATTATCAGATTAATCGAGGAGGAGAATGTTTATAGAATTTACTATTCCTGTGAAAATTCTAAGGAATATCACGAATATGAGCCACAGTTTTTAGAACTCAGCAAGGAATTTGTACCTGCGGTTCGAGAAATAATACTAAGGTATCCGGATTTTATTCGTGTCGAAGAGTTGCCCATCGATGGCGATGATAATAAGGCAAGTTCAACAAATACTTTTTATAAGTAAACCAGATCTCAATGTGACAATATAATTTTTTCTTCACCTTCCAGATACAAATAGTCAAAGACCTTTGGGAAAAGTGCATTGTTGTAACGGATAAACCTTTATGTGCGATTGATTAACTGTATGTTTTTATATGATTTGTAGAAAAAAAATAGATAAAATATAAGTAACCAACCTAATGTTCTTTATTTTAATTTATATAAAATGTAAATATAACTTCTTATATTTTATGCATATCATCCGATATATATAAAATATAAATTTCTCTTGAGCTTGTTAAAGTTTTGTGGTCGGAATGTCTTATTTATATTGTTCAGTATTTACAATGTAATCAGAACATTGCCGTACAACATTTCATTGAAGCAAATGAGATAACTTAACATCAAATTTTCAAAAATTTTACATCCAAAGAAGGTATTTTCAATAACGGAAGAAATCTTACATTAATATATTTTTTATAAAAAGTCGATGGCTATATAAAGCCCTTAATTCAATTGTCCCCTCTATAAACTTTTCCTGAATTCGTAATGACAATAAAAATTAAAGATATTTCCAAGAATGATACACACAACGACAGAAAGTAGGTTTTCGGTATTCTTGAAATTGTGCAGATTTACTATTCCAATACAGTCTTCTCATTGTAATGAGTGCAGTATACTCTTATTTCAAATAGATATCCATAAATCACTTTAAACACATTTACGATTTTAACAGGTAGAGATTGATTTTTACAATAATAATATATATATCCAACATGCTAGAGCGTTTTGACGATTTCACGTAGAACTATCAGTCATCTTAAATTAACTAATGATTGTAATTATGAAAGAATTTCAAAACATTTATAGTGTAGCACCCAAACGTTCCAAATATGTATTGTTATTTATAAAATCCATAAAATTGTTCGCATGTTTTCAGGAATTTAATACACACAATATTCGTATAAACTCATCCAACGTCTCGCCCTTTCGTTTCAATAAAATTGTATATTTCTCAGATATGATTAGATTTGTTCATCCTTCAAACGTTTGACATTGCATTATATTCCGAATGTCTTCCATGATAACAGCAAAATTTTCATAGACATTCAGATTCCATAAGACACTTCAATTTATCATAAATGGAAGTTTAAGTGCCAATTTTTAGTTATATATTCCTCTTTGCTCGAACAATGTGATCCCTTTGTCTTCCTAGAACGTACTCGACATAGCCAAGATAGCCATCATTGTCCAGGTCCTCATCCTCCAATACTTTATCTATAAGATCTTCAGAGACACAAAACATCTTTTAATAATGTCAGCTAATTTTATCAATATTTACTTTGAAAACGATGAATCACAAAATTTTATCATGACACTACAGTAGACTCTCGCATAACGCGTTTTTCTCCTAATCTTTGTTTATAATTTAAGCTATTTTATAATAATAGGACCTATCATTTTTATATGCCATTGAAGATATTTCGTTGTTAATATTTACGGCATGATTGAATACAATTTTAATAAAGCGGCTTGTTAAATTCATACAGCAACGTGTTAATTGTCGCAGATAATTAATTGACAGTAAAAATCAATTGTATAGTGAAAATCACAATCTAACAGTGTGGATAATATTTATAATAAAAAAGTAACGAAACAGTAAAAGTACAATTTAAAGAATTGAAGAAACTTATGACGAAATCATAACATCGATGATAAATGTACTTTCCATTTTAATTAATCATAGGAAACAGTGTCCGTACTGAATGAAACTAATAAAAATCGTCGTTTTTGTAAGATAATTTTTAAATAGAAGTTTGCGTACCTACGATGAAAGGTAAACGACTTTCGCCGAGATTATCTTCATGATACGAGTGCTGAAGGGCGTAAAGCATTTCCAGGCCATCCAATTTTGTATTGTTATCGTTATCGTGAACTCTGCGATTAGAAATCTATGTTATTTAGGAAAAATCACACCTAAACTTCCAACCGTGAGCGAGCAATTAATTTTCTAATACAAAATTGCAAGGTAGCTTTATTTTTTATATAGATTCCTCCTCAGAATTCCAGAATATAATGAGACAAAAGATTTTTATAAAAGTAGGAAATGCGATTTAAATCTTCATGCATTTTCAGAAAATAAGTATTATCACATTAATATTCTAATATCAATTTCATGCTGTCCACGGTTGGAGGATAGCAGAGACCGTAGTTTATGACTACTAAAATTAACGTCGTTACGTCTATTACAATATTAATACTATATCTACCAGCAATGAATTCAGTATATTTAAAATTATCAAATAAATATGTCACAATGAAATAAATGAAGAGGGCATAAAGCTTGATCGGTTCAATCGTTTACAATCTTTAAGATAGACATAGAAAATTGAAAAACAAACAGCGTCAGAAAAGTCAGGAATATTGTCAAGTAATTCAAAGCAAGACATTTTGACTATCTTGGTAGATCTCATTTTAAAACGTATCTAATAAATACATTCGAAAAATGGGAATCAAAGGGTGGTAAAGATGATTAATAAAGTAAATTAAATTTTATAAGATAGGGATGGAATATATATTGTATGGCTTTCCTCTAAAGTTAAAAAAAATTTGTAATAATTAGCAAAACCTACTGGAAGTAGTAGAATTCTATTTCTTGATCTGTCATCTGCGAGAAGTCCAGTTGATCGCTCATAGGCCCTATATCCTCCTTTAAGTGACTGAAATTATTATTCATTTATGTTTCCTGTTCAAAGTGGTATCAAGTGATTTATCAGAATCGATTATACACGGAGTGCGAAGGCAAACATTATTTTAGCAAAGCTTGCTAATGAGAGAACCAAATTTTTTAAATTTAGATAACTAATTTAGAAAAACTATACTAGTTTTATAAAAATATCACCCTTAATAAGGCTAATTCAAATATTGAATTCGAAATAATTTTGTTACAGTAATGTTTCCACTTTGAAAACACTTTAATCATTTTTCTTTGAATAATTTTTATAACATTCGTTGAATGTCACTGGTAATGCTATAGTTTTATTGTTTTCAATGAAGTAAAACTTTGTCTATTAATATCACATCCTAACAGACCAGAAATCTTGTAGACTAAAGTAGATATATGGTCAACATTACTTTATTTTCTAATGCCAATATTTGTCTATTAATTATATTAGAAAATTCGTAAATATTACAGTTAAAAAATAATGTGACATTTTATTAAGTTCAATAGTGTAATCAACGTATTAAGAGCTTCAATTTATAGCGAAATATAATAGAGTTTAAGCCAGATTATTATGAAACTATACAAAACAGAACTCAAAAGTGCTTCGATCGGTAGATTTCAAATTATTGTGCATTTAATATAAATTAATCTCCATTTTTCAAAAATAACATTCTTAGCAGATGGAGGTATCGTCATTTCATTCCATCCTGTTTTGAAAAAAGTGTTTCCATCGACTAATTTCAAATTATTGTGCATTTAATATAAATTAATCTCCATTTTTCAAAAACAAACATCTTTAGCAGGTGGAGGTATCATCAGTTCTTTTCATCCTGTGTGTTCCTTCATTGATGCATTTACAAACAGAAAGAAAAATAAAAAGTCTAGAAAGATATTCAATGAGAACGTCGAAATTCCATTACGAATATAATTGAATTAAAGTCGGACAAATTGGAATATTAATTGTCAACGAACGTGGTATCTTGGAGTAGTTCTGCATCTTGGGTGATTTTCACGTTGCTTTGAGGTGAATAATGATGATGGGATACCGTGCTTCGTGGATGATGCGGTCCTCGAAATGCAGTTGAAAGTCCGACGCACAGACTGATCAAAAGTATAACGTCCATTTCTGTCACTGAAATAGTTTAACAAAGTGCTATAATTATATACAACTTTCTATAAAAATATTTAAGAATAATTACTGTATTGATACAGTACAATATGCTAAATAATTATGATGTACCTGAAAAGCAGAATTGTTGATGATTAATTCAACATATTTGGATTGAATAGATACATATGATGGAAGAGAAGGAATAGAAGTGAAAAATAAATTGATAGATTTAATTATCTTATATTCTGCAAGATAAATGTAACAATTTTAAAGAATTTTAATGTTGAAAATTGCTATACTCACTTGTATGATTTAAATTCTTGAAAAATTCATAAAATATTAGGAATACTGGGAAGAAAGACGTTTTTTAAATGAAAAATGTGAATACTTATAAGAAATTAATTTAAAAAAAAATAATCTAAAATATAATTTCCATTGTTTGATATAATCCTTTTCCATCGATTCGGTAAAGTTTTAATATCTTGCTCGTAAAATTCTTTAGGTTTGATTCAAAATTTTCAATGAGTTCTTTTTTCCCATTATTATGTATTCGAAAAAAACGACATTCTTTTCCACTACCTTTACTATTTTTAACGATAATTTTACATTAGAATTCCGTTTTGATAATTTTCTTTTAATAAAGAGCACCATGTAAAATTCCTAGATCAACGACGACTTTAAAATCTGAAACCGTGCTCTTAAAATCAGGGTACACTTGAGATATTTTTTCACGTTAAACAAGGAAGGGATGTAAATTTTGAGTACGCAGTCGAATGACACTCGACGACGTGTTTCATAGTGTCCAATGACAATAGGACCTGCTGGGACATGTTCATCGGCCATGTCGCAGTAGTATTACCTACTGGCTCTTCTAGGGGTTCTACATCCCCTTGGCTAGCGACAGATGGACGGTAGAGGGGGTCCCAGTAATTATTATGCGATTACCCACAAGCCCATTGATTTAGATTGGACCCCGGGGGGTGGTGTGCAGTGGGCCCGTCTCAGGGTTTTGTACGAAGAAGACTGGAATGATTTTCAGAAGAGAAGACGTGGGTGATTTTTAGTATTGTTTGACAAGTTATCTCTACATGATGGTTTGCAATGGATACGCCATGATTTAAGTTAGGGGCGAGGATGCTTTTGGGATGAGATTGAAATTGAGGGAATGAAACTTGGAGAAATAAATATCACATGAATTTCTAATATTGCTGTTTGATCCTTTAAGATAAAAATTAAATTTGTTCAACAAGAAAATTATATTTATATTATGCAGCTATAATACTATGGAATTAATATTAACGAGGTCATTGCTGCATGTTTTTTGTAAAATACAAAAGAAAAGATGACGATTCTAGAAAAGAGACAATTATTGGGATATAAGACAAATACTTTTTTTTGTCGTGGATTCACAGGACCGCAGTTGATTATCACGTAACAAATCTTTTGAAATCTGAGAGAAAAATCATTAACCCTTTGCAGTCCGAATTACTTTGTTAATTTTGTAATGAGCTAAATGAAAATAATTTAACAGTATTTCCTATCGTTGCAAATGCGTAGCAATAATTACAAGTGCTAACGGATATTTAGATGATGTTGTATAAAATCATAATGAAATTGGAAAGTCGATATTGAACTGTTAGAAAATAAAATGAAGTATAAAATCGAGTATAGCACGACATAGGACTGCAAAGGTTTAAGATAGGAATGCACTAAAAATTTATATTTACTTTTGCAACATAGAGTGCATATTACATAGTTATCAGTTTCTGGAAATTTATTAAGACAGCTCGTAATATGTTGACCTTTGTAAAGTTCTCGTTGTCAAAAAGTAGTGAAAATCTACAATCCGTATATTTCGTTAATCGTTAAATTTGCACTAATTTTATCCTCTTTCTTTTCAAGAAAATTCTGGAAGTAACAATACCACAATACCACAATCCACTCTTTGAAACATAACAAATTAATAAACTACAAATTTCTACTTCGAACGGCAATATTAAGAAAAAAATACACAAAAATGAACAGAAGGATGTTTAAAATTTTTACACATCTTCAAAGTCTGTTTAACAAACTTCACAATAGCGATCAAAAGGACGAGTACCGAAAACAAAAAGCTATCTATTTCTCGTCTTGTTTGCTCTCGAATTTAACACTCTGAGTTGAGTAGAGAACAAACGAAGGTAGGTGTTAAAAGACACGCGAGACAGACAGGAATCCGGGGTACTTAGGAATCAATTTTATATAGGCTTACGGCGGTCGAGTGAGAATGCATATGTTGAGGGGACCCCAAGGGGTTTCCGATGCAAGTGGACCCCCCACGGGGGCGAACCCCAGTTGGAACAGAACACCCTGGGTTACCCTCTCTTGCTCTGGTGTCGAAATCTATAAATAATTTATATCATTTGGTCCATTCACCGAGAGCGCCCATATGTACCTGTGTCGCCTTACAGGGGACCTGCGGCCGCTGCAGATTTTCCTTAGAGGGTGTTTGTTGTATGCCATCAAGAATTTTTGGATCTTTTCCGTAGGACAGATTGAAAAATAATTTTTCTATTCCTTTTACTTTTCACATTAACCCTCTGTGGACCTGTGTGACTTTGAGGTAACGCAAGACACATCTAAGTTTTTATTCTTCAAAGTCAAAATTTTAACTATGCCAAATATTATAATCCAGCTCGCAAAAATCATAAAATTCTTTGTTATTCTAATTTGCAGTTTTAAAAATCAGGTTTAATGCATCATTTATAATTGTATTTTTATCCTGTTCTAATTGCGCCATTGAGAAACTGATCTTCAGATGCCACAACAAATTCGAATTATAAATTTATTTTTTAGTAATGTTAGGTCGCTTTGAGTGTGAATATAGTTAGATATATTAACTTTTTGTTATTTCATTTATACTCGGGTGTTTTGATCGCCCAGAGTAAACATACGTCTGCTAAGTGTTAAATGAAGACAAGTATCGGTCTTGTTTTAATTGAGAATATGATTTTGTTTGGATGTAGGGGTGTATCTTTCTTTAGAAGAAGAAGAGGGAAAAGTGGATAAAAGTATGTTCCCAAAGGTATGATAGTAGCACGATAGATGATAAGCCTAATAGTTTTTTTAGTTAAGTTATATTTTATAATTATCTGGATTTAACGTTTTTAGTACAACTCAGTGAAATTTTTACATTTTTAATATATTCCCTTTGCTCCTACATTTTCTACATTCCCCATGTGACCTTATTTGGGGGTAAAAGAATGAGAACTAGTCGGTACCATGTATCTATTTGAATATGTGATAAGATAGCGTGATAACTTTGGAACTGTGCATCAAAATTACTATATTTTTTATTTGCTCCCTCTACATGTTTTAACGATTTGCTCAAAAATACACAAGATACACCAATTCAATGGAGAACACCGCTAACGATTATGTAGATTCACCCAAACTGCTCAAATCTCTCATACCCGAAGAATCCCCGCAAAACAAACGTTCCATGAATATCGAAATTAAAACCGGCCCCATACAAAGGAGTCTTATCGACCCATGAAATCAGATATCTACCTTTGCAAGTATATTTTTAAATAACCCGCTCTTTCTCGAGATTCGAAGTCTGTGACTATCGGAGCGCAATCTTCGTTGTAGAAGCCAGAAGGGTAGTCACCCTCTTGCGTTCACTTCGGGTCAGATTAGGTTGGTATAACCTATCAGAATCGAGCTGACGGCTAAATTGGCTCGCTCCATTCATACGAATTTTCACGAAGAAAATCGGACATGAATCGTGAGATATTTGTTTACCTGAAGTCGGAAAAGTTGAGCGATTAATTCCTGGCTCCTCGAGTTCAGCTCTATTTTCTGCTTTCACTTTCCCTTACTGATGATGGCAACGGTATTTTCGTGTCGGCTTCTCAGCCCGGTGAAAACGCGTGACATTTATCGACGTTTTTCGTCGAGTTTGCGTGCTCGACGAGTTGCTCGATAGAAACAATTACTGTTTTAGCGGGAGTATTTCATTTTATGTTATTACAGCGATATGGAAGAACAGGGACTATTTATTCTCTCTGGGTTGTTCGATGGGGTTCAATGTTCTTCAACCCTTTATGGTACCAATTATTTTGTCAATTTCGTAGTGAGCTAAATAAAATTTAGCAGTATATTTAATTTAGCAATAATTTCGCAACATTTTCTATCGTTATTTATTGTTTTTAACCCCTTAGCCTACTTAGTGTGACACTCGTGACGCGGTAAATGGCACAGGAAATTTTGAAGTCTTCCTAAAATTATTAAATTGAAAATATCAGTTGGTCACGTCAAGGTGAAATTATTTCTATACTATTAATACTGCGTTTGGTTAGACGAAATATCAGGAATCAGTGAGAAATTTTGATTTCAGGAATTAATTCTGACTTATTTCGCTCGCAATTGCAAAAGAAATCGTAGAGCAAGGGGTTAATGATATTTTTCGTCGATTATTTATTCGACCATAGATTTAATCGGTATTCTAAGTGACAATTATTTTCACACCTTCGTTGTATCTCCTATCAAGAGATTTTTAAAGTTATTCTCTTGTATAAGTTCCCTTGAAAGTGCGAAAAATCTTAAAGCTCGTTAGGATAAAAATTGGTTGGAGATGAAACTATATTCTGTCATCACAATTTTGATTACATTAAGCTTCTACTGCGCTTCTATTTCTGAAGATAACAGAATCTCAAGTATAATTTACCTCCATGGATTAATTTTTTAATTATCTCTGTCTTTCGACCTAGACGTTAAAGCTGAATATTTTTAATTACTTTTGTTTCTCGTCATACGATTAATTTTAGTAAAAGAATAGGGGTTTACCGAGAGATTTAAAGTAAATTGATTTTTTCAAGATTCCTGTGAATTCAGTAAGATGTATTTACATCGAGACAATCAATCAGGTAAATAAATTAATAATAATCGCAATTTAACGAAGTGTTTAATACGCAACCTCCTCAGCATAGTTGGGCAAAACTTAATCCGATTACTGATTAAAAGTTACGATCAATAGAAAACGCAATTGTTAATCGTGGCTACTGATTACTATATCAGAAGTTGTTGTATTCAATGTTCATATTTGCTGTATTAATTATATAATATGTACTTTCGTTGTGATAACTACGTTGTGGACATATTTTCAGAAATATATTGTGTTTACATAGTTTTACATAGAAAATCCTTAGACCAAGTTACTTATTTATTTTTAGTGTAATAAATCTTTTGATATGATTCGCATTTCAATAATTTTTTGTCATGATTTGTCAGCTTTTGATACATGTACCTATCATTGTAGTGTACGAAAATAACGTCTCAACAGGAGCCGACGAGGGTAGCGGTGTATTTTGTATAAGATAACAACTTTTTTTATTAAAGAATTTTTATTAACTTTTTTATTAAAGTCTCAAATACTTAAACTTCATTTTCGTTCATACATGAAATGTAACGTTTCCAATTTTACCTTGAAAGTAGATAAATTTATGGTCGAAGCGTCATTACTATCAAAATCGAAAAACTCGTTGTCATTAGTAACGATAAACCGATAAGCTAACGACAGTCATTCAATGATTTAAAAATTACTGATTAATGCTTACTGATTACAAATTACAGAAGGTAATCACGATTACTGGTTTCTTTCGACGATGACTGACTGATTAATGATTACAGACGATATGATTACATTAAACAATCAAATACAGAAATCGATTACAAAAGTATTAATTACTGTCCAACTCTGCTCCTTAGACATACTTCTATGAGCGATAATAACATCAATTTCGTCCTTGCATTTTTAATTTTAAATGGAGAACGAGTACTCCATGTTAAGACTAATTAAATTCCATTTCCAGACTAATTCTAAAAGAACATAGTACTTCTTAATTTATCTTGAAACTTACTATTTTCAAAAGCATCATGGGACAAACTGTTTAGTATGGTGAAAAAATACTAACTAATACTAATACTAGTAATACTACTACTACTACTACTAATACTACTAATAATACTAACTAGTAATAATACTACTACTACTAATACTACTATGAACACTAACTAATACTACTAAACTAATACTATTACCAATAGTACTTAATACTTCCACACCAAATACAAATAACCAAGCTTAAAACTACTGCTAAAATCAGCATCTATTAATTCCCTCATAATCTGTATTTAATTTACAACTCATTAATTCATAAACAAATTCAATTCACTTTTATTCGTAACACCAAGATTAACATTAATGTTAAATTAACGATGTAGCGAATAAACATAAACACGGTGTAGAGGTTCGTTTACCGATTATTTATTCCCTTCTGCAATTCCTCTTCGATTCGCGATCGCGGATTCCGCGAGCCTAAATTCGCTACGGCAACGGGATCGTCCTAATGAACTTAATAAGCGGGAGTTTGAGTCCGTTTAATGGAAACGATCCCGATTCAATTCTCCTTGCGATTTCGAGAGATGCTGGAAAAATATATGAATCCGAATTTTTATATGTTACTGGAAATTAATGATATTAAACGATGTGGAACTTATGTTGCGAAAATTCAGATGTTCAAATTGAAGGACGTGGAATTTATATTTCGAAAATTTAGCAGTTCAACATTAGATCTACGGCTGCAAAATCTAATATATTTAAATATACTAAATACCTACTTTGGAAAAAGGTGAGTCAAGCGATAAAAAAAATGACCAGTTAAGTAATTTCTGTATTGTAAGTTGTGCGTGGGAAATACCTGTTGTACTACTGTTCTCAGACATTGAGAAATATTTTTGAAAATGTGGGAACCCGTCAATTTGATGCCTGCCGAAGATCTAGTGTTAAGATAGACGATATCGAACTTATAATTTTGAAGAATACTTTGGCATTATGATGAACTGAATTGCATGTCGTAGATGATTGATTAAAAGTAAACCCTGGGGAACTTAATAAAAGAAAGTTTAACCCTTTATTAACCCACTTCTTGTCGGAAATGAAAATTAATTGCAAGATAGCACATTGTAAAGTAAAAAATAGAATAATCCATTAGCAAATATCAACGTAAAATTATAAATAACGTTAAGACAATTGGATTTATTTTAATTTACTAAAGTATAAATTTAATGGCAAGGAAAGCTAATGAATTTTAATAATTAAGATACAGTAGTGCATACGATTAAAAAAATAATTTGATACATAGTGGTACACTGAGTGTTACATTTCCATTAATTTCAAGTGAACAGAAGTATAATCCTACATAGAAAAATAATTAATATTAATGATAAAATTGCTTAATTAAGTTGATCATCAATTAGATAATAATAGTCCAAGAAAGCTACCCCAAAACTACCCCTACGATATTGAGGCATGTTCGCCAAATGAAAATACACAACAAACGTAATTGTTACACGATAGTAACGTGAAGAGACGTAGAGACAATGCAACACAATGGTATATTTCAGGTGGATGAAGAAGTCACAGAGAATCGGTCATAAAGGAATCCGAAAAACGAACAGAAATTGAACACGTGAGTGTCACAGACAAAGAAAGAAGCTCCTACAAACGTAAAACCAGGCTGAAGACACAGAGATTCAGTAAAAAAAAAAACGAGGAAATAATAGTAGAAACAGGCAGCCAGAGGCGCGGAAAAAGAAAATTCCCCAGTTTCAGAAAAGAAACGCGAGGGTTGGGTGGAGGGTGCGTGTATCGAAACGAGGTAAAAGCTATGGAACAGAGAGGAAAGGAAGTGAGATGGAGTAGGAAAATGGGGAAAGAGGAAGGGGAGAGAGAGAAAGCGGGAGAGAAGTGCACGAATGTAGAGAAAGAGCGTGGAAGAGAGAATAGGGGTTGTTCGGGGGTGAGACTGAGAGAGACAATTCAACGTGAAACCAAAAGAGAAGAAGACAAGAGAAAGAGAGAGGATGAGAGAAAGAGAAAGAGACAAACAGTAAAGGAGGGAAGGAGAGACGAAGAGAGAGAGCGAGAGAGAGTACACGGATGGGTCTCTGGTTGCCATGACGACCACCGTAGCCTAAAGCTATGCTTTTATTGATTCCAAGCCGCAAACAATGTACAGGAGTGGATGTTTCGCTCTGTTCTCTCTCTATCCGTCTGGATAGTGAGGCATTAACGCACCCCGAAATACCGATACCCATGGGCACGTGGCCCAGAAAAGCAGGACCATGCGAAGAGCCCTTCGATTAGCTCGCAGGGAGGCTGAGCTGCATCTATCAGGGGTTGCATTAAAATGCAACTGACTTCAAAGTGTGCACTTTTCGGCCGCAACGCTCTGATATCCTAGATAGCTGGAGAGTGGAGAGAGGTAAATAGAGGGTGAGGAAGAGAGAGAGAGAGGAAGACTGATAAATTGGTAGATAAAGATAGACAGAGGGAGTGTTGGATGAATAAATTAGATATTTAGGTGGATAGGTAGATGTTTAAGTAGAAATTTGAAAATAGATTTCGACAGATAATAAAGACACGTTGGTAAATTGATAATATTTGTAAAGAAAGATAGGTAAATTGGTGGATTGACGTGTAAAGGCTGATGAAAGTAGATAGAGTTAAGTAGATTGGTAGGTAGATGATTGAGAGAGAAAGAGAGACGAGGAGAGCCGATTAAGGCTATCCTCGCGATGCCACCAATGTTGGTCTATGCAGGATTTAGGGGAATTTACTAATGGATCTCTGCGATGGATAGTGTCCTTTGATTATTTGAGAGAACATTGCTTATTATGGTTTTCCTTCTTAACAGAGAAAGATAAAGATTTCATTGTCGGTGAAATTTTTGTTTCACATTTACTATTTTTAGGAAAAAGTTCCTTTTTACAAAGATAGGTTCTTTCGAGATATAACTTTGTATTTTTGCAAAAGGATTTTTTTAAAGAGAGGAGACAGAATTGCAGGAGAACGGAAACTGAAGATTTAATTTTATCATTTGTACATTCTGAACGAACGTTTGCAGTAATGTTCGTGTAAAAAGTTGCTTAGTTTACGACCGTTATGTTCACTTTGGACATTACGAATGAAGTTTTCCGTTTTAACAATGTTTCTTCTTGTAAATGCAATAAAGATGGTATTCAAAATTGCGAAATTGAAATAACTGCGATTAAATGGACAAATTCTAAGCATACTTTTATAACTTGCGATAAGACTAAACAAAGAATGACTTTTTACAAACTTGTTCCATGAATCCATTAGAAATGAAAGAATTACATTTTTTTCAAAAACTTCGTACACTCAATATTAGCTTACCTTAAAGACACTCAAAATCAAGTCTGAAAAGGTTTAACTAGATTTACAGATTGAGCTAATTTTACTCAGATAAATTACCGCTATGAAAATAAAAAATTATTTTTTCTATAAATTCAATTTAAACTTTAAAATGTTTCTAATAAAGTTTTTAACAACAATCTTAACAAAAGTTCTCAATCATTCTTCATTTACATTAAAATTGTAATTATTTCGTTTTATAAAATATCGATTCTGTCGTATGAGTTAAATGCACTTATTTAAAAAATGTCACACCAGAGGTGAAATTATACTTTAGCATAATTTATAACAAGAACGCCATACGAATCCCTAAGTTTGAGAGTTTTTAGCAATCTGTCATGGAACACCAAAGACAAGGGACACCATAAGACCGAGTCAATCGACAAATCGATCTTTTTCTCTGCCTGAAACCACCTATTCAAAATCGAATCAATAACAATGAGTGGAACTACCGATGCGAAAGTCAGATCGCGATTGAGTTTTCTACCCGATTACAACGAGCAGGACCTCCTATCGAGATCTACCGATGAACGGTTTACCACCTAGGGAATGCCTTCCATTTATATGGCACACGAATGCCAGACTTTTCGCCAAGTTTCGTAAAACCGCAGTTTTCGCCATGTTAATATCACAGAACAATTAGATCTACAAGAAATTGGAGATGTAGCAACAGGTTTACTCTTATACAATGGTCTTCGCTTGAAATTTGAATGTGCTTCTTTTCGGGAAGAATATTAATAAAATTTCACATTTAAAACCAGCAGAATAATTTTAAGTCAATATCTGTATAGTATTGTTACAATGTTGTTCTAATACTTATTGTTAGTCTTGGATTAAGATATTTGCATATCAAATCTGTAATGACATACACCAATTAAGATTGGTTAAATGAGTATTTTTCCAAACCATGTAATGTAACACTTCCTAAATTATTGCATCCAGATGATAGCTATGCAATATTTTAGAATTTAGAATAATTACAATAATACGTGCAGCTTCGAAAAATTGTGTTAGCCTCGTATTGTAAATGATAATTTGTTGTGATTAATACTAATATTTAAAATGCTATCGAGTTTGTAAAATTGCGAATAATAAGTTAAAAATTACACGGATCACAAAATCTCGCACGAAATTGTCGTAACAATTATGTAATTATTAAATTTAGGTGTCAATAAAATTAAATGCCAACAGAATTTGGGATTTGCAGGCCTTTAATGACATCTGATCGAATAAATTATTTACAATTAATGTTAAAGTATATCTTATTTTTATCAATTTTGAAAATGATCTTCAAGTACTTTTTTTAAATGCTATATTCAAAATAATAATTCATAATTTATTATAATGCTGATTCTGACATAGATTAACTTTTTATTGACTTTTAATATAGTTAACGCAGTTTAAAATATATCGTTTATAAAAATTATTATGTATCACACATTGTGAAATAGTAAGACGAACTTAAAACTGGCGGAATATAACAAGAAGTAATAGTAATAAAGTTATTCAGAAAATAAGATACAGCAAACATCGCACTTTATGTTGTTTTATCAAGATAAATAGTTTAGTGTGTAATTAACGATAAATAGTATAATAATAGCAGAACAGAAACAATTGTTTTATCGGTCCATTCATATTGTCAAAATGACATGGCTGCTTCTATTCAAAACGACCTGAAATTACGAACCTCAAAACATAGATAAAGCTATGAAAGCTGTGCATCAAGGTAAGAAGAATTCGTGTCGAAAATACGAGCATTCGCCACATTTTTCGTTTTATTTTTCAAGAACTTACATGCCAGAAACATCTGGCGCAAACTCGCGAATGAAGTTTCACGTTTCGCCATAACTTTCCTGATTACTTCCGCTGAAGATTTGGAATCCGCTTGGAACGTGTTCGCCAGTTTGAACGTAATATCATTTGGGGCTTAATTAAATGTCAGTAGCAAGTTAATTAATGGTTCGTAAAGTCGTTCGTGAAATATCTCTTTCCGTCGATCGCATGCATTTTTGAGACTCCTCGCTTTTGCATGCTAAACTCAGTTTCCTATGTTTTACATTTGTAAACATACGTTTTGTAGTTTACAGCGGAAGAACATTTTGTTCAATTCCAGTCCGATTGTATTCTGTGTTATTTGCTACACTTGCTCTTTTCTCATATCGCAATTTCATGTGAATATGATTGATTTTTATTAGTATGAATGAATGTGATAATAGATAAAAAACAAAATGTGTGTAGTATGAAGTATGTTTATTTATTGTGTTGTCTTAACAATGTTGACGTGATGTTACATAAGTGAAGCAATAAGAATTTTGTTAAAATAGATTATTTATTAAACTAACCACTCACATTTTATTGAAGCAAAGCAAGAAATACTATGGGGGTGAAACCGAGGCAAGAGATGCATTGTATTAAACGAATGAAATAATTGTAGTTACTCAATTTTTATACTCCAATATTTATAGCCCAATATTATTAAAAAATATGAATAAATAATAGTTCTTTTTCATTAAGTTATGACGAGGAAGATAGAAAACTGTTAGCGTCAGAGGTAGACTTTATTTTCGTGAATGAAAAGTTATGGAAAAATGTGGATCGTGAATTGAATTTTCATAGAACTTGCTACGCCTTTGAGAAATTTTCTCGAAATTATTAATTAATATATTATAGTCTCGGTGATTCGAAGCCCATTTAAAACTAAAACAGTGGGCGCTTGGCGAAATGACACAGCAGTTAAAGCCGAAAAATATAAAAGAAAAGAAAGAATTGTCTCATAATTTTCATACAATTTTATTAATACTTTCATCCTTTTTTCTTCTCAATTAAACATTACTGATGAAGAGTTAAAAGTCCCCAGCACCAATCCATCATAAAACACTTCTATAAACAATTATCGTTACACACTCTTTTAACTGCACATAAAAACAGTATGATTACCTTGCAAAATGCTAAACAAATTAATTTTCTAATTCTCCTCAATTAGTTAGAATTGATCAAGTTTTCTACACACCACTCAAAGAACTTAACAGCAGTACCACTTTCATAACAAATTGCTAAATTCTCTACCCTTATCTGATTGCTAAAGATAATAATTATCTTTCAAAATACTAAAAAGGAAAGTATCTTTCTCAATTGGATACAGTGAAAGAAAATGTACCACAATGTATCACACCTCTCAAAGAACTTGACACTAGTATCACTTTCATAACAAATTGCTAAATTCTCTACCCTTATCTGATTGCCAAAGACAATAATTATCTTTCAAAATACTAAAAGCGAAAGTAACTTTCTCAATTGGGTACAGTGAAAGAAAATGTACCACAATGTACCACACCTCTCAAAGAACTTGACACTAGTATCCCTTTCATAACAAATTGCTAAATTCTCTACCCTTATCTGATTGCCAAAGATAATAATTATCTTCCAAAATACTAAAAAGGAAAGTATCTTTCTCAATTGGGTACAGTGAAAGAAAATGTACCACACCTCTCAAAGAACTTGACAGCAGTATCACTTTCATAACAAATTGCTAAATTCTCTACCCTTATCTGATTGCCAAAGATCATAATTATCTTTCGAAATACTAAAAGGGAAAGTAACTTTCTCAATTGAGTACAGTGAAAGAAAATGTACGTTTCTCGTCAGAAACATCGCTCCTACCTGTTGACCCGGGTAGAAACACTCAAACGACACAGTACCAACTGCCCCATCGTGTTTTTTGATCGGTCAGAAATCAGGTCGCGTGCATTTCATAAAGGACATTTTTCCCGCTTAATGGCACACATATACCTACCTGGGGAGGTATTTTTTTTCATTTCACGGCAGCCGCCCGATCGAAGCGTGTCGCATTCTGACGCATGAAAATGGCCCAAAGGGATGCGCCAGCCATGATCGATGCTCCATCCGATCGGAGTCTACCGAAACTGCCCGTCAAATAATATATTCATAGCTTCCGGATGGTTGAACACGACTCTCGAAATCCCCCGCCCCCATGCGGCAATCATCCCCTGTCGTTTCGCTCCGCGCGGTGCATCCGCGAACAAATCGACTGTCGAATAATTATCGAAAATACGGCCGAACGCGACACGTTCCTTTGTTCCTCTCTTTAACTCGTTTTTTTTTATGGTGTTCTTTCTAGTGATGGTCTTTGATTTTACGTATCTCGCGGGGCCTGATTGAAACGAGTGCGTGGTGGATGTTGACGGGGTTGTTTTGGGCTGGTGAATGGAGAGAAATTGTTTTGTTCCTTCTCTCTAAAGGAATAAGTGATTGAAGCTACTTAATCAATTCGATCGTCGATACTTTTCATAATTAGCATAGAAAATGAATTAAATTCTGTCAATATGAAGTTAACACTTTGCACATCGGTCCGATGGTAATGCGGAATTTCAAATTTATGATTGTAGATTTGGCTGATCGTAATCTGTTATATTAATCTGTCTTGAGGAAAATAATAAGTGAACAAGAAAGGCAGCATCATTTTATTTAAATTGTGCATTACTTAATACATTTAATTTTGATATTGGCTTTAATGTCAACATTATCAGATATAAGAAAGACTGCTGATATTTAGACGGTGTACAATGTGTTGACATTAGAACTACCATCGATTAATGTATTGTATTTAAAGATATTAGAAAAATATTATAGTTTGTAAGAAAAGCAATGATGGCGGCAAGAAACTCGATCAATTTAGTCTCCTTCATTTTGCAAAATAGACGTAGAAAATTAACCAAGATGTAGTGTTAAAAATATCACTTTTTAAAAAATTCAGAACAAATCATTTTGACTACCTTGGTAGATCTAGTTTTGAGTAATCATTTTTTAGAAATTCTGATGCAAGCTATTTTCGACTTTTTGGCGGTTCTAGCGTTAAAAAAAGTAGATGTGCATTTTATAAACTGTTGTGAAGTATTCTAATCTTTGTGTTAGTTATAATATTTATTGAGCACAAATCTCTGAACGGCTTTCATTTCCTTAGTTTGGTTGAAATTAATTTAAATTTACATAAATAATTGTAATCTCTTGATTAGTTATATGTTATTGTCTTTCTTGTTCGTTTCAATATAAATATCTTTTGTGTTTTTAGAATGTCCTTTTTAATAATATTCTGGTCTACAACTATTTGTAATATTGTAATACGGTATAAACGTGCGTGTAGTTTCACGTCACTATCAATCAATATTGCAACGACCTTAAAATTGTCACAACCTATTTACTGCAACTACCTTAAAACTGCGATTAAAAACAAAATTAAATAATTGTCAAATCCGACGTGGCAAAACGTCAATATTCTAACATTAATCCACTTAATCCATGATAATATAATACGAATTAAAAATTATGCAAATTCATCCATGAGAAGGTAGTAATTTGTATTTATACGATCAAAAATAAGGCACAGTAGCTAGATTTATGTCATTACACGTTCTTTAGGAAAACCAAAGAAAATTACTTAAGTAATTAAATAGTACAAATTATAAACTTAAGTAGGAATAGTATTACATACCTCCCCCCCCCCCCCCCCCCATTTTAAATTAACCAATAATTTATTTTCAATCGTATTTTTTAAATCCATTCCAACCTTATTATATATGGAAATTGGTATGTTTTACAATTACCTTAAAATGGTTCCTCTTTTCACCTAGTCTACTGCAATCACCGATAATAAATTAAATCTTCAGTTATGCTTAAAACAGATAGAGCAAATTAAGTTCTAAGTGTAATAAATATTGATAAAAAATATTGAATGAAAAATTGCTCTTTGAAAAGCTATAATGCAAAAGTAATCAATTCTTAAGTAGTAAATTTGGATACGAGGATACATATACAAATGAGAAAAGAAATATAAGGATGAATTCGTCATTTCGGCGCACATACCTTCACCATTTAATTTTCGGAAAATCAATAAACGACGAGGGATCAACGAATTTATCCTCGCCCAGGTAGTCTTTCAATAATCGTTCCATCCCTTCGTGCACCTCGCCAGTCCATGGCAATTCCTCTCGACCGTGGCGTGATTGCAGACGACCGGCTCGATTTTCCGCATTTCCTCCCCGATTTTTACAAAAAAAAAAGCTCACCGAAGACCCCCACGGATCCTTTTTTCCCCTTTTTTTACCACCTTCGTTAGAACCGATGGACCGTGCGGGAAAAAGTTGCAGTGATGCGATCATGGCCGGTCGAACACCATAGCAACAGTGGACAAACTATAGAAAATTGACAAAAATATATGAAAGTAGCCTTGTTCCCTTGCTTTCACATATAATTTTTAAAATGAATAGTTTTGTATATTTGTTTCAGTCAGAATTAAATTTTCTTTGGATTTTGAGACAGGCTTTATGGTCTTCTGATTTGAAAATTTGTTATGGTGTTATTGATATTATTATATTAGTAATATTTTGAAAAGTTTGTAATTACTTTTGTTAATGGGGATTATTGAGATTATTATTATCATTTTTGTCAGTGAGAAAGCTCTTTTGTCAGGAACTTTGCGTAATTGGGCCAGGGTCGCTGAGCTGTGTTGGTTTTACCACAGTATAGTGTTTCTGTTAAAGTGTCCTAATTACACCATGGTAGCCTGATTTTGTGAACATTTCACGATATCGTCAAAGCATCTCGGTTACGCCTAAACAAACTAATTTCATGAGAATAAATTCGTTTTAAAGGAACGTTGATAATTTTTTTATTTGAGTCTATCGGGTTTCCGACATAGTCAAATATTTTTTTAAATTAATATTAGGTTAAAATAAATGTGTATTCATTACACATATTTATTTGGTTATGGTCGGCAATCTCTGGAAAATGTGTTCCAAAAAATAACTCTAGAATTGAAATTAAAATGTCAGATGAGATTGATACATTATTTCGAATATTTATTTGAGTTAGTATTTTACGAAATATTTATTAATATCATTCGCAGTAAGTAACGTCATTTACTCTGATGTTAAGGTTTGAATAGAAATAACAGAATCTAATCTAATTAATTTTGCAATTGAAACTTATTTATGGTAGTAGGAAGTAACAACCGAAATTCGTTTTTGTTTTATTAACAATGCAATTTTTTCAGAACAAAAAGTTATAGCTCACTGCCAAAAAATTTATTTTTCTCTTTTCTCCGTTACTTACAAAAATACCACATTATTAATACTCTCAGATATTTTGAAGAACACCGTTTTTTACAAAAATCTTAAAAAATAAAGCTTAACTTTTAAAACCAATAGGGGTACCGGAAAGTAACATCGTTTCTTTAGATATTTTCTTCAAAAATCGATTGATTTTTATTAATCTGGTACTGCAAATTTGTACGGTAGATGGACAAAGGTTGTCGATAACAAAGATGATTATGGCATTCATTAAAAATTAAAACTTGAGAGAAATTTATTTGTTTGAATTCAATGTAAAAAGGCGACATTACTTTCCGGTTCCCTTAATATTTAATTAATATTTATAAAAACGTGACACAGATCTTATAGTATTCTCCATTTTTCAAAGTAGCTCGCAAAGAACAATTTTTAAAACCTCGAAAAACAGTACATTTAAACGAAGATCAACCACCCTCATATTACAACCCTTTATCTCATCAAAGGTTTCAAACAAAATGAACCCCCATTCTTCGCTATTTCGCCATCAAATTTAATTCGCGCCCGTTAAATAAAACGACTCGAAACATCAATTTTTTCCTACCACTTTCCACGTTCACCAGGCAATCCCTTTTTTCGCTAAATACATCTAAGAGGGTGAAGTACCGTAGGGGGAGCAAAGGGTACTTCCATAAAGCTCTACCTCTCCCTCTCTCTCTTTCCCTTTTCATCCCTCTCCTTCGGCCCGATTCAGCCAGTAGACTTTTCCGTCCCGCTTGTTGCGCCGTGGTAAGTGCAAAATGATTTTAAAAATATTTTCTTAACCGCGTTACCCTGAAAGCTGACCCCGCGCCGCGCGACTCCCCCGTGCGTAGCTAAAGAGCCGGACGTACCGGCTGGCAAAAAGAATTGGAAATGCCACACCGTGGTTTTTCGACTTGTCCCTGCCTCCTGTGAAATCCTTTTTTTTTCTACCGCTTCTCGAACCTCACCTTTCGTTGGGTTTCGAGATAATCTTTCGGGGATGACCACCAATCTTCGGGAGAGTTCGCTGGGACGACGTTTATAATCGCTTGGCTGAGGGTTGGCGGTTCCTTTCGCGGGGAAGTGCTTTAAAGGGTTCACCCTGACGGGAAATATCGATGGAAAGAGGATAATTTGGAAAGTTCGGTGAATTTTAGGGTGATATTGTCATTTACTGTTGAGGTACTTTGAAATTAGCATAGCATTGTATTCAAATTACTATGGTATTTTGGGAATCAGCGTTATTTTACGTGTAATGTCTATTTATTGAATAGTCACTTTTCGACTACGGTGTCTAGGTTGGGACTCGGTTTATTTGGAAATTGGTACAGCATTATATTGGAATTAGTGTGGTATCATTTTTGAAGTTAGGGCTGGCTTGATTTGAAGATTGGTACAGTATTTCATTGGAATTAATGTGGAATAAGTTTTGAAGTTAGGATTTGGTTGATTTGAAAATTGGTACAGCATTATATTGGAGTTAGTATGATATAATTGTTGAAACTATAATTAGTAAGATATCTTGTATAATTTACGTTAAACAGTCATTCTTTGTCTAGGACGTTTTGATAGAATTGTGAAAAGCTAGTGTAATGATAATTATAATATTTCTGATTCTGGTGTTAATTGACAGAGAAGTGCACATGTTGATAAAGAATTGCAAATGACCTGTACTATTCGATCAAAAATTCTTAAAATCCTAATATTTGCAATTCCAAACGTCAAATCGTAAAAAATCTGCAAAACTTCCATTGAAATTATTTGTCGCTGTAAAAATCCCAAGATCTTCAATCCCTCGTCAAAAACTCATCGATAATCGATATTGTTCATCAGACCGGAAACCGTGGTATCCTCGAAACCTCTTTTTCCTTCTACGTACCTATTTTTCCAATTTTTCCGTTCTCTTCGCTTTTTGCCCGATATCCTGCAATTGCCATCGAAACGAAATATCTTTTATCCCCGATGGTATCGAACGATTACTGGGATTTTTGTTTTCCACCCACTCATCGTCGTCGTGGCCAGTCTTTTTATGCGACGGACGATTTTTCCATTAAGCAAGAAACAAATTTCGATACAGCCTTCTCTCTGTACGTAGCTTTATATTTCACGGTATTACCCGTACGTCCTTTACACACCTTTTCCATCCCACGTACTTTTAAACCACTCTCTTTGGTGCCCCCGTCGCTACCCACCTACACCCCCATACCACTCCAATGCTTTTTACGGTGCGCTTTTCTCTTATTTGAACCTCTCCGTTGCTCTGGCCAAGAGTTTCCAGTCAGCGTTACGTAGAAAACGTTGAACTTGTTCGAGAGCTTTTTCGAGAAAAAGCACCGCCAGAGAAGACCGAAGAAATGGAAGGAAAATGTCAAACAAATTTATTGCGTCTTCGAGACACTAAACTGCAGAAAGCTTCCATTGCCGTTTCCTTTTTGAGAGGTTCAGGATAAATGTCAGAGAAAATGTTTTGTAGTGGTTCCTGGAATATCGGAGGAATAATTGCTGAGATTGAAGTTTAATTGTTGTTGATCCTGAATGACAAACAGTATTGATATTGTTATCATTTCGGTGAAATGGAAATGGTTATTTAATCTAATAAACGTGGATGGTGTTAATAAAAATGAAGTTTTAAATATCATAGAAGGAGAATGATAAATTTTTAGTAGCCAAATAAAATTCTATATGTAATAAATTGTAAACTATTAATACAATGATACTTTAACGATATATAATATCTTCATAATGGTATAATGAAGCCCTGACAATTATAAATTATGTAATTCCCCTAAACAGTGGTTCAACCATGGCAATTAAAAACTCATAAGCGCGCTTAATCAATAATATTTTTGTAACGCAAAGTAACATTTTGATAACACCCATTTTTAGAAAAATTATAAAGTTATATCCAAATGAAGATTTTGAGTAAATCAAATAAAAAATCGTCTAAGTTTCTTTGCAATTCTGTTAACAAAGTTAGAGTGAAAGGGAGAGGGAATAGAGATTCCTTTCATCCGGATCCACGTCTTTCGTCCGTTATCAGTATCATCCATAAGGTTGATCAAAATATCATCGTCGAATACTTAATTACTTCGATATCACTATCTCGTAGATGGCTTGCTGTAACAGCCATGTACATTATATACAAGGAAGACTTATGATGGGGTTCCAATTTGCCGCGGGGCGCCGTCAGGCTGCGTTTAACAACTTTTTAATGGAGGCTTGGCGACCATCGTCAGCCCCCGCCGCTAACGTTGAAACGTTAATTCTAACGGGTGTCGTCCTCAAAATAACCCGCTTTTTCTCACTCTCCTCCATCACCGGCAGTCGTTCCATTTTACATTTTAGCGGAAATTCAATACACATATTTTACATCGCTATTCTTGCATTTTATCTTAACTTTATTGATTGTTTGATCGATGATAATTTTATGTTTTTGTATCTATCACGTATAGACATTGTTTTAATAAGATGGAAATTATTCTTTCTTGTCTGTAGAATTTGATTCAGAAAGATTTTTATATTATAATTAGTTATTTAGATCACAGTGTGCTTTATTCTTGACACAATAATTAATGACAATTTTATTGAGCATTTAGACATATAGCTTAGCGGAGATTGGTTTTTAAGATATTAGATAGTAGGTGTGAATTAAAAAAATCAGATGTTCGGGATGTTGCCTATTAAAAATTCTTAGTAACAGTAACTTTTCGACGAATTCGTCCCGAAGAGCTTTTCCTTTTAATTAAGCACTGAATGACTAATTAATTGTAACTAAAGCTTTATTAATCTTTATCCCATCTCTTATCAATTGCTAAAAATTGCCATACAGTTATCTGCAGTATATTTATATTGAACGAAAAACTTGTTTCTTCTTAATTAACCCCTCACCTTACGATTTCTTTTGTGATCCAAGGCGCAATAACTCAGAATTAATTGTTGGAATAATAATCTATCGCTGATTTTCGATGTTCCGATATAAGTTAACGCAATAATAATAGTACAGAATTAATTTTAATGTCTTTTGACTTATTGACATTTCCAATTTAATAGTTTCTGGAACATTAAAAAATTGTATATTTCATTTACCTTGTCACGTGTGCCGCGTGTCATTGTAAGGCAAGGGGTTAAATAATAAGTGATTTAGTAACCGTAACGAAAATGTTTGCTTTGCCTCTTCTCATCACTTTTTTCAACCCTAGTAGGAAACTCGATTGTCAATATTTCTTATAATCTTCCAAACATAAATTCAGCACGGAAGGGTTAAGCAACCATAACAAAAACTCCTACGACATTTCACCCTCCTCTATCTCTTCATCTATTACAATACTGATTCAGGAATCAACTAACCAGAGGTTTTAGCCGGATAAGGATGGAAGAAGGTGCTCTCAACTCAAATTAATCTTGAGGCATACCATTCGCTAGTTCTCTTAAAAAAACTCTTTCGTGCAAAATGTGAATTTGCTAGCCTTACCGTAGGGGAAGTTACGGGGTGAAACGTATTTTACAGTTGTTGTCCGATTTTTCCTCTTTGGCTTTATAGAAAGTTTTGAACAAATCGTATATATTATACCCAATGGTGTGCATGCTTTACAATTTTTTTCATTCCTAAAATACAATATTCCCTACAAATACCTAATGGGCGTATCATAATTATGAGTTATATGGTATACACCATATTTATAATTATATTTTTATATATCCCTTATTATATATCCATATAATAGATTATTTCCATTATCTATAATTATACGTAATACGGTGCACACCAGCTGCGCGTAGTCAGGTAAGTAGTTACGAGTCAGTGATAAGTCAGACAGAGCTAAAAGTCCGTCTGAGATATTTTGGTTTATACTACTTGCGAAATTTAAATTTTCTCCGCAGAAATGTACATGTTGGCAAGTGACATGAGTCATCGACAAGCGAAAAAGAGAGAAAACTTGCGTGAGATTATTTCAACTTCAAATTTGGGGCCAGCCAGGACAGGATTTATTAAATAGATAACTCAATAGTCTTAGAAGCATACAATTTTACTTTGTGATATATAATACAAATAATGCTTTGCAATACAAGTAATGATGCAAGAATTTGTTAAATCTAAAACACTGTTCAACTTTTTTAACTGCAATGTGTGTACCTCTCACGTCTGACCTGCACCTGTTTTGCCTGTTCTGAGCCTCTCCTGTCTGTCTTGACGCTAAACTGCTCATCTTGCTCTTGTACTACTCGTCTTGCGCATGGACTGTCTGTCAGGCGACTGTCCTGCCTATCCTGTATCTCTTCTACCTGTCCTATGTCTGTACTGCCTGCCCTGCTTCTGTAGTGCTTGCCCTGCTCCTGCGCTGTCTGCCCTGCCTGTCTTGTATCTCCTCTGCCTGTCCTTCTCTTGTTCTGCTTCTCCTGCGCCTACACTGTTTGCCCTGCTCTTGTACTGTGTGCTCAACGGCTGTCCTACCTGTCCTGTATCTTTTCTGCCTGTCTTGACGTTGTACTGCATGACTTGGGTCTATATTGCTTGTCCTGTATTAATTGTTTCCTCCACTTATGATCTGAAGCTCATTGCAGGCAAAGGGTCTAAGGTCTATTCTTAATCCTCCAATAAATTTTAATAATTAGGAATTCGGGCGGTAAAAATTTCATCATTCCCAAAAATCTGACAAAATTACACCCTACTAATCTCAATAAGCTTAAGAAGGCATAACAATATAAATGTGGTCAAATAAATAATTATGTCAGTATTATAAATAAATGTCCACTTTCCATATTTTTTAGTATGATACACTATTCCAAAAAATCTGAAATAATGAGAATTTATTAATCATAGTAAACTTGAAAAAATATAAATACGGTAACGTGAATAATTCAGCTAATAATGTAAACAATTGATGATTTTCAATTATTTGAACTGAGTTTCAAAATTCCTAAAAATATTAAATATTCATTTTTTCAAAATTGATTTGTCAACAGGAATTCCGAACAGTTCTAAAGCATGCACACAGTTAGGTGTAATATCTGTGACTTTTTAGAATTTTCTATAAAGTCAAATAGGAGAAATCGAACAACTGTAAAATACGTTTTATACTGTAACTACCCTTACGGTAGGGTTAGCGAATTAATACATCGCAGGAACGGTTTTTTAAAGACTCCTATGCCTTAAGATTAATTTGCTTTGGAGACACTTTTTCCATCCTTATCCGGCTAGATCCTTTCTTCTAACCTTTATCAATTCTAACCTTTTCCAACTCTTCAACACCCTCGTACCACCCTCTCCCAAATCTCTGGTGCACACCCCCATAATGTCAGCCACGCTCCATTCCAACGTTCTCATTAACGTCTCCATTACGATTCCGCAAACTTCCCTTCACATTTTTACTTAAACCACCCCGCTCGAGTCGTACGCTCCCCGTTTCATCCCTATAGACCCTCCGATCTCTCCTGGACAGCGAGAGGGCAGCGTGCAAAGGTGCCCGCTCGTTTCTCTCCCTCCTCTCAGCAACGACTATCCCATTTACATCCCTAGAATCATAGCTGTCCACGGCTCGCCCCGTCGAACGTACCGATCGATTTTTCGTGCACGCACGCAGAAACGCACGCAGGCAACGCATGTGACGACGAACGCACAGAGACACGTAGAGGCACACATTCGGGTCGAGCCATCGCTCGGAGAGCCCTCGCAGAGAATCACCCTCGTAGCCCGTACACCCCCGCCTATAGGACGATTCTCCACCCCCGATAAGCATCCAACTTCCCTCCTACGTCCTCCCGCTGGTGCCACCTTCTCTCTGTGAATGCAGAGGCGGATGGTGGATTTTCGGGGCCACGGAGTAACTCCTCTTTGGGCCCTCTGTGGAAGTAAGAGAGTTCTAAGGGATTGTGAGAGGTTGGTTTTATCATTGCTTTGGATTTTGAGAATGTATTTGGGTTGGATGAAGTGTGGGTGGTATTGTTGCATTGGAAGTAGTTGAAGAATTGGAGCATGTTAATTTTTTTAGAAGTGCATGAGGTGGAATTTTAAGGAGTGCTAGAGACTTGGATATGGATGATACTTTTATTTCTGGTGTTGTCGTTTAACACGTTGACTGCCGTGGGGGTCACCGGTGTCCGGCCCTATTGTATTCAATGAAAATTTATGTCACTTTGAAATTGCAATATTTATGAATTTTCAGACATACTATATATTTAAATATATGTGTTTAAAACATAAAGGTCTGCTGAATACCTATCTATACGTATCTTTCAAGTTTCTGTTTTATAAAGATGTGAATTTAATACAAAAAATTTCGCTTCAGTAGAAACAGTGAAATTAGCCAAATACGGTTGGGGTTCAACGTGTTAAAGAATGAAGATCGAGTAGATGAACTTTTTAAGCTATCATTTGCATTATATTTTTTAATTGTTTTTTGGCATTCAAAGATGAACGTATGTCACGGTCATGAATGAATAATGAAGAAAAGAACTTCTCGTAGAATGACATACTTTGCAATTTTTCTATGAATATAAAAATAAGTATGCATGCTAATTTGACGAATGTTAGGTTTACGAACGCCGTTCAATTGACGAATTTCTAATTTCCTAGAAACGTCGTCCGAAATTATGGAGGCGTGGTAATTTGGTTATAATATACAAATTACTTAACTCAATATCTTGTTTGCCGTTTAATCCCTCTATTTCCAAAGTCTCTATTTAATATCTTGTAATGTAACATATTTCACGTCCGTAAATGTTATCATTCATGTTATCTATCCACTTTATCCATTGGAAATAATGCCTTTTTATTTTTCACTTTGAATTTGAATGAAATTTTAATCGTGACATTTATTGAAATTTGATAAAATTGTATTAAAGAAGCATTAACTAATACCTTGTGAATAGGTACTAAGTCATTTAAATGAATTTAAATCCGGATTTAATTCTCTATGAATTTCTTGTCCATGCAAAATATAAAAGTAATTCACATTAGCATGAAATGTTGTTCGAAAAGTTCACAGTAATCTTGGATATCGTTAATTTGCGAACAAACTGGGACGAAAATTGATAGGAACAATATTTGTCATTAAATCTATGCAATGATTTTAACGATGAATGACGTCACATTTGAATAATTATCTAAATAATTTTCAAATTATTCAAATGAATATTTATTGGAGCAACATTTAACATAAAATCTACAGAACAAATCGCACGAACGAGTGAGACTATCTGAATAATTCAGTGTACAAATAACTCCCGCATTATACGAATTACTTCATTTACCGGATCTCTGATTTACTCCGAAGATGGAACGTCAACTATGTTCTTCTCATCTCGCAAATAAGTATTAAGTACTTTAACCCATTATTAACATACAGATTTTAAACAATATTCCCTAATAGTTTATCTTTGTACAATGGATGGTTCTTTTCTCAATATAAGTACACATAAAAATGAAATTTTCTCCCTTGATTTAAAAGTAAAAAAACTACAAATTATTAATCAATCGTACTTATGAAAATATGAGTGCAGCCTCTTTGCATAAATAAATCAGATCCAAACTGCAAACGACATGCATTAAAGCATGATAAAATTGACGTATCATTCGAACTACTATTTAGCACAGAAGATAAAAATTTCCACGAATAATACCGAACTCTGTCCCATATATAGATTCATCCCTGAACACACCCCCTTTCTCTTCTTTTCTCTCTCTCTCACCATTTCTCTCATCGCTCTCTCTCTACACTCTCTTCTCTACCCTCGATCTCTCTTCCTATTTCTCTCTCTGCTCTCCCTCTCTTCTATCTTCCTTCCCTCATCATTTCTCTCTCCTCCTTCTCCTATCTTTACTCTCTTTCCCTCCTCTCTCATTTCACCCTTTCCTCTTCCTCTCATTCCATTCCTTTCTCTTTCCCTCCACAATCTTTCCTCTCCCTCCCCTTTCTCTCTAATTCTCTCCCTCTTCCACCCTTTTCTCTCTCCCTCTCCCTCTCTCACCCTCTCTCACCCTCTCTCTCACCCTCATCCCTTCCTCTTTTAATCCTCCCTCTCTCTATTTCTATCTCACTCCAATTGCCTCTCCGTTCGACCCCCCATTCTACAAACCCACCCTCTTCCAGCCCTGCCCCCGGGTCCGCTCGGCGTTCTCCACCTAACCTAGCGCAGCATCCGCGTTCTGGAGCTGCTCTCGCAGCTCTCGTAATCGCATTTGACGTCGCTACGTTTTTGTTTCAGAGCTGTACGTGACGCTTCCGCCCGTGAGGGCTCTTGGCAAAACACGCGAGGGAGGAAAAAAGAAGCCGTGGAAGAGAGGAAAAGAGGGTGCGGAAGGGGGTCGAACCTGAAGGCGGGGAACGACGATGAGAAAGAGGGGGGAGGAGGAGGAGAAGAGCAAAAAGAGAGAAAGAGAGGTGGTTACCGTGGCGAAGAGAAAACTCTATAGGGTGGTAGATAGGAACAACGAGGAGAAGAGTCGACGAAGGCGCGTTTCGGATCGAGAGATCGAAGGGAACCTTTCACGAGATCGTTTCTCAGAGAGGGTGGAGATTCTTTTCGGCATTCTAGGAGGATTTTTGACGTGCACGCTTGACCCTTTACCTTCTTTCTCTGTTTCATTACTCTGTCGTATTCCTTTTCTATCTATCTTCATTTATTTATCTATCTATCTCTCTTTTTCTATCTCCTTCCGTCAGATCGAACGTCGTTTTATTGAGTTTCTCGCTTCTGCTTCGTGTTTTCGGAGTGGAATGAGTTTAGCACGAAATGAGAAATATTGAGAAACGTGAATGGAAATGAAACGTTCTCGTTGGGAAATTATCGTTTTAGGTAAAGGGATTATGTGGACGGGTTATAAATCGGGGGTTGATGTTAACCCTTTGCGGTTATGACTTCGTTTTCTCCGTGGGATTTGCTGGGTAATTATTCGAGGTAATATTCCGGTATTAATTCCATTCATCCGCCGCATTGTCCTCGTTAGGAGTTACTCTTTTTTTTTTAATGGGGTATGATAACACTGGGCTCGATTTAATGAGATCGAATGAGAGACTTCTGGCGAAGGAAACCGTTATGGGTAAAAAATAGCAGGAAATGAAATTGTAAAGGTCCGATCGTATTACTCCTTTGTAATTAATGTAAATATCCTCTCTGTCTTTAACAAGAGTAGTGCGCGTGAAATCAGGGGTTGTAGAGTGAGAAATACGAGATTAAATTAACTGAGTAAGTTACAATAATATTATAAAATGTTACGATATCATTTGTAACATTAATACTATGGTTATATATAACCAGTCCCAACAAGAAAAGTAACAATAGAGAAACTTCATTTTTGATATTCGCAATCAAACAGTTTTAGCTTTACTTCGCAGGATTTATAGCAGTGCAACATGGTACATTGTTGTGCTCCGTTTTATTTTTTTACAACGGGGCAGATACGCGAGCAAAAATTGTTTCGTTTTGCCTATCAAAGTGTCCTGATTGGACGATATTTCTCGTTGGTGAAAAAGAGAAGTAAAAAAAAAGAGAGCCGCCTAGAATACCGGTCAATTTACTGATTATACCTTCGGCAATGGTACGCGCGACACCTTGACAATTAAGGGAACGTTTAAACCGAACAAAAGTGTCCATTATTGAAAAGTCAGTGAGTCAAGCGGCACGTGCTTGCCAATTTGTTCGCCGCACGTGTCATCGATAAAACCACGTCAAAATATTGCACGCAATTTGAATAGGGCAATTATGGAGGCACAGCTCAGAATACGCCTACTTTTTTTTTGCCCCCAGGAGAAAAAAAAATGGTTATTCGGCCGGGCATCGTTTTGATTTCACTTACTTTTGTAGCGCATTTGTGCGCCGAAGTAACAAATTTAACGTCGAACAATCGAACTGTTGTTCGTTCGCATGGTGTTCTTTCGTTTGTAAGGGAAGAGTGCCAAAAATAGGATTTTTATTTGAAGCAAACGAAGATTCGGCTTTTTTCCGTTTTCGAGTAGGCATGAAAAATATTTTATAAAGAACGGATTCTAGATACGGAATCAGTCATTTAATTTTATTTAATTCCTTTATTTATAAAGAAGATGTGCAAGTGTGAAAAATAATGTAGAATTAACTCCGCAGTGTCTTAACACATTATATTTAACACCTTGCCCTACAATGACAAGTAACACTCTTGATGAATTAGATAGGGTAGGAAATTTTCAAATGTTGCAAAACCGATGACTATTATTTCTATAATATTAATATTGCGTTAAGATATTAAGAATCACTGATCGATTTTCATTTTAGCAATTAAATTATGAACTATAACGGAGGCAGTCAATAAACAAATCGTAGGGGAAGGAGTTAATAACGTTGCCATTTAAGTCAATATCTTTAAATGCATTAAGTAATGCACAATTTAAAGGAAATAATACTGCCTTCTTTGCCCTCTTTGCCGTTTCTCTCACGACAAGATAATATTACTAATATTTATTGCTGAAATCTAAAGTCATATATTTGAAATTCCGCGTAATCACGGATCCGTAATGTGTTAGTATGCCATGTAATGTGTTTATATTCCAAAGTGATACCTTTTTTATGGAGCGTTGCCTGGAGCTATTCTTACAATTAGAGTTACTTTTAGAGAGACAATTTAATAGACTATTTGTACTTTAAATTGTTACAGAATCTTATAAAAGTATTATACAATTTTCATAGATTTGGACTATATTTGACATTCTAAACTCAATCTAAAGGTTACAATGGTATAGAATAGTAATAACGCTACAGAATGGTACAAAACGAAATTAACTTATAAAAATAGACAATATTATATATCAAATATAATTGTCTATAACAAATTATAGACAACAGTGGCTAAACGTTCATAACATTCTCTCAAATCAAGTTACACCGTTAAGGGTGCCAATTTCAACAAATATAATCTCTCATTTACTTTATTGATGTGACTGAAACTGAGTGAAAATTGAAACACTGAAAAAGAAAGATGCAAAAGTTAAATTGTATTACTGTTTTTTTCATCAAATACGTTCAACGAAGCAGGTACCGAAACTTTGTGTGTCCGGTCTCTGGACGTTTCCGCTGGATGTTCATCAAAACGAAGACGTCACGTGCGATCCCCGAAGAGGCACTGCGTGCAGATCAAAGCCAGTGAATTTTCGATGCACTATTCGAGGGTGCAGGGGTGATCTGAAAAGGGGGTGCAGACCATATCGGTAGGGCGTGGTCGAAATCTGTCACACTAGCCACGAATAAACCTGATGCCCTGTCAAGCATTGCCATCGGAGATCTTTTGAAAAATATACTCGACGGCGAATGGGGCGTTTGATTGTAATGTTGCGATATTCGAACAATTTGACGCTTGATTTTATGCCTTATTTTGAGACCTTTGGAAAAATGATTGCGCAGAATATTCAACGGATGGTAGATGCGAAAATGTCACTTGAAATTTTAGAAATTTAGTCGGTTACAGTATCTTGTTTTTTGATCTTTTTGACTGACTATTAACCCCTTGCCTTACGATTTCTTTTTTGACCGAACGCGCAATAACTCAGAATTAACTTTTGGAATAATAATCTATCACTGACTTCCAATATATCGGTATAAGTTAACGCAATCTTAATAGAACAGAACTAACTTCGACGTCGCCTGAGTCACTGATAGTTTTAATTTAATAGTTTTTGGAAAATTAAAAAATTTTTTATTCCATTTACCGTATCACGTGTGCCACACTTCACTGTAAGACCAGGGATTAATAGGAGTCTACACTCAATTCAATCGATTACCTTTATTTTTATCTTAACGTAAATTTTTAAGATTTTTGTTGCACTTGTCACAAGTTTCTTTTTAATAGTTTATACGAAGCCATTCCATGTATAAATTCTATTGGTTAACTTCAGATTTTTGAGTATATTCAAACTTTAAACTTCCGTCAAAAGAATAACCGGCTGTATCTTCAGTTTCAGATTTTATTGATCAGAACGCTTTAAGTACCCTTACAAAGTACAACCTGCATATGGTCCATGTAGATCGTAAAGTCGGCTTTCCAGCCAGCAAGATCTAATCTAATCTCAACGATCTACCCCTTATAAATTAGATCGATGAAACGGCGGTCGTGTACAAACAGTGGTTTGACGTTACATGGAAATCCACGTGGAATTCGAATTCCGCGCCGGTAAAGCCACCCAAGCGAATCGGGGTGCATTCATTGTAGAAAGATGTTTATTATTTAAATCAACTTTCCTTATGCTTTACAATGCTTTTATTATTTTTTATCAGCGCAGAATACAGACAATGAACATTGACACGTTATTATAACATCATTTGCACCGATGTTCATTGCAAGAATTTCTTAGATCCAAAATTTCTTTGTCCACTATATAACAACTTTTTAATCAACTATTTCTTTGATACAATGAAAAAGTACATAAGATATTTAATTCTAAATTGCCGAAGCTAGTCAATTTGACTAATTTTTTATTTTATTGCTATACCTATATTTGGAGAAACTAAAATAATTTATTTAAAAACATGTATTGATTTTTAGTAAAATTAGGACATGTATACAAATACTAATTCCCTTCTCCCCCCTCCCCTTAGTTCCAAAAATCCATATGTGCCATACCTATTTTGCCGGATGTGAGTCAAATTGACTCATGAAATATTTTAGCAGTTGGTCGTTTTATGTACATTTAATTTATTTCTTGTGCAAAAGAATGTTTTATAAACAATCTGATGCGAGAGCTTACACGTTCAAACTTTATTAATTAACTAACGGTAAATACTAATAATGAAGTCGAAAATACCTTCACTCCTCTATCTAATATACAGAGTATTGAAAGACGGTCGAATTGTGAAATTCAAGTATCATTGAAAAAAAAGTAGAAGGCCGTCTGTGATAAATGTAATAAAAAAATATGCTGAAAATGTATTTCCGAAAAACGGAATATACAAGTAAAAACTGTTTTGAATAAAGTTTCTTTAAAATAAAATTTTATTTTTTATAGAAATCTTCAATTTTTCCATGTTTGAGTCAAATTGGCTTGTTTCACGAAATTTGTGATGGAAACTGTTCAGGAAATATGAAAGTTAGGCCCAAAATCCGGAAATTTACTGTTAAAACTAAATATCTTACAAATTTGCTATATCTAAAATGTTAGATATCTCACAAAATTGAAAATTCTTTAAAATTATTTACATTTTCGGTTGCAAGATAAAAGCACCCGTATATCACTGCAAAATTGATTTAAAAACTATCGTTTTTTTGCGACGTCAGCGTTTCGTTAATCGATTTAAAAATTCTCTATCGGAATTCGTAATAATCATCGTGTAACAGAATTTGTCCCCCTTTCTTATTTAACTGTACCATGCTCCTCTAACAATTTCGTGGAAGCAACGAAGGGGCTAGTTTCCGCTGATTGCGTATAGTTACACGTGCTTTGTTTGTAAAGTATAATTATATCGTAATTGCTCGCTGTTTAACAAGTATGACAAAAAAAGAACCCTTTATTCGATTAAATGTTACAAGCTCGTTAAAAAGGAACACGCATGCTTCGCGGCATCGAAATTTCCATGCATATGTTCAAGTATTTCTAAGGTGACAGACAACCATTGACGGAAAACAAAATATTTTTGTTATAAAAAATAGCAGAGGGCATAAACTTTAATTTCTCTACGACAGAAATGAACACGCAGTCTGTTTAATCAGATGGGTAGGCAATTATTTTTTAAATAAAAATGGCAAAAATTTTAATTGAAAATTTTTTTGTTATTAAAATTCGATGGTTGTATGGTAAATGGGATTATTGACTTGAGCAGAATTAGAACAGAAGCATTTATAAATTAAAGAAAAATACTTAGAGTTATTGACAAGAGCAAATGACCATATTTGATATAATAAAAATACGAAGAAAGATGAAGAACAAATTTTGAAAAACTTTTTTTTCTCCAAGTACAACAAAGAAACAATATTAAAATTTCAAGACAAAAGCAAATGAAAACAAATCAACAGCGATGAAAAATCCGAAATAAATATCGAATCCTGTGATGTTTCATTCACATTTTACTGAATATTTTCTTTGTTTGTTATCAATATAAAATAGTCTTATCAAAGTGAATAGTGAAATCTTAAACAGTTTCTTATCGGTGGATCCCACACCGTTAAGAGAATAACAATTAAAAAAAAATTATTGATAAACACAGAAGCCTAAAGAAATTTTTATGTTAGTGCAAAAATATAAATTATAAACATAAAATCACCACTGACGTACGTCATCTATGTAGCCATAAACGCGAAATAAAAATGCAGAAGCCCATATTCCCCCACCGGAAACAGCATTAAAGAGTAACACCAAAATGGCCATCCCGGAAAGTAGAAAACTTTCAATACCCACGTCATCACGAAATCCATTAATGCGCCAAATTAAAACATAAAACGTTCGTCGAAATAAAACCAAGTGTTCCTCTATTTTCAAACTTTCCTGCACTGCCTGCTGCATTATCCATCACGAGAGGAAAAAAATTCAGATAAAATCATTTAGAAGAGGAGATTTTAGTAAAAAGAAAAATATATATATCTCTTTCCAACCGAAAGAAGTCACCACAGCATTACAAAAAAAAAAAAAATCCCATGGGAACGATTCGCTGGAAGATGATGTCAAGCATACTCAAAACGAATAATTACCAAGAGAATATAACGGAAAACCTCAATGGGGATTGGGTACCAGGTCTCCGTTTTCGAATTGGCCCGCTTTTGACACCGTTGAACCGTAAGTTTTACGTCCGTTGTCAAAAGCAAAATTGCAGCTTTCGTTGAAGTAGCGACACGCGACCTGGGCGTTCTGTTTTCAAAGTACGATTCAAAGGGATGGAATTACTGTCCCTTGGCCTGAAAGTTCCCTCCTTTTGTGCAGAACCCAACAAAAGGACGGCGTTTACTGGCGTTGCACACTTCTTCTTCGTACATCGTCCGATACCGATGAGTTTTCGCGAAACTTTCGATCGGTGTGCAAAATTTTAGGCGGCGAAACAACGTGCTGGGGTTAGTCGGGCTGGTGGAAGGTTGCGAGCAAAATATATCGGCATAACTATGTAACGATATTACGTTAGGTTGATGCAATGCATGTATACAACCGGTAGCACTATTAACGGGACGGTATTGTGTTACACGTAAATAAATTGGGAATTTTGCGATACAATTCTCGGAAACTTTTCCCATTTTGTGCGATGCATGTCATTTTGAATGGAAGGAATTTATTTCAAGGGATGAATCTTCTTGCGGTTGACGTTTATTTCTGATGTTTTTGTTGCAATGAATTTTTACAATGGGATAAAATCTTTTTTTTGGATTATTATTTGTGATACTTTTTCCATTTCGTGCAATGGACGTATTTTAAATGGAAAGAATTTATTCCAAGGGAGGAATCTTTTTGCGGTGGATGTTTCTGGTGTTTTGTTGCAATGAATTTTTACAATGGGATAGAATCATTTTTTTGGATTATTATTTGCGATTTTTTGAGATGATTGAATTGTTGACGATAGCGATATTGCGTAGTCGATTAACACTAGATCTACCAAGGTGGTCAAAACGAGATGCCTAGAATTTTTTTTAAATGCTCCTGAAATTTTTGATTCTATTTTTTTTCAATTTTCTACGTACATCTTGAAGACCGTAAACGATTGAATCGATCAAGTTTTTCGCACCCTCCATTGATTTGATTCGGACATATTTGTTTGCGAATTTTTAATATAATGCATTAATCGTCAGTAGATCCGGTATTAAGTAAGCTGTACATTTTATGGTAGATATGAATAATCTTGTAGAATTTCTCGCTTTTTATTTTCTTGTAGTTTTGGTCAGCTTCAGTGATGCAAATTAATTTTAATGAGGAAACATCCTTTGAGTTGATATCTGTGTCTCCAGGCTGGACCGATGTAATGCATTTATGCAATGGGTAATGTTATTAATGAGGACGGTATTGTGTTACACGTAAATAAACTGAAAATTTTCCAATGGTGTACTTCAGACGAATAAACAAGTACATTTTTAATGGGTGTCCTTTTCTTTTGCAATTAGGATAGCCTTTTGTTCATCGTGGCATTATTTTGAGTGATAAAATTAAAGACTTTTAATTACAAATATAATCGTTACTTCTTAGATATGATAGTACCCTACTTGTATAAAATTATCAAATTTTTACAATGAACAACAGTCATTTCGATTACCTCGTGCTTCTAATATCGCTTGCTCGTCCTGAGATTATTTTAGTGAGAAAATTTAAAAAATTTGAATCACAAATATAATGGTGACTTCTTCTTACAATTATTGTAGATATAATCGTATCTTTCTCGTACAAGTTTAACAAATTACAATAAATATAATAAGACCATTTTAATCACATTCATATTGTTAGTATTGTCTGTTCATCTTGAGATTATTTTTAGTAACAAAATTAAAAACTTTTAGATCACAAATGTAATCGGTACTTTTTAGATATAATCGTATTTTTACAATAAAGTAGATAACAGTCATTTGAATCACCTTCATACCTACTTCTAATATTAACTGGTAACTTATCATCCCCCAATTTTAATTCTTTCCACAAAAACCTTGTTTTAAGTCAAAATTCCACCGTCGGACGAATAATTACGGTTCAACTTCTTTCCTATGGCTGACCCAGTTATGAAGGAAAATATCAAGCGAATTGATTTTTGCCAACAGAAAATGGTGACCAACTTTTTTGACGAAGCCTTCGGTCAACTTCGAAGACATCGTAGCTCTCGAAACTTTACGTCTTTCCTTCATCCTCCATCCTCCTCCTGTTTCCAAGCTTCTTCGATCTTCCCCTCCGGCTAGGGAACCCTCTTTCTACACTCTGGAGGAGGGTCGAACGAGGAGGGCGTAAAGTAGACGAATCGAAGGGTTCTCGACGGGAGGACGAAGAGCGAAGAAGCACCTTCGCATCAGGCACGCCTGAGAAACGTGGATCATCCTGGATAACGGAGAAAGTTGAAGCCCGGGAAATCTAAGGGCTGAAATTACGAGAGACTGACGATCCTCGAGAATGAGATGAGGGAAGAATAATGAAGGATTTGGGTGATGTGTAGCGAGGTGGAAAAGGAAAAAGTTAAAATTACAGGTAGCAGTTGCTTGCTGAAATTTAGATGGTAAGTGAAGGAAGGATAGATTTTTGAGATGGGGATGGAATTCGGGGTGAAAGTATCGAGAACGGATGATGAGGGTGAGATGGTTGTATTAAACGAGAAAAAATGTAATTTGTATATTTTTTTTTGAGAAGACAACGTAGTAGTTTAATGGAAGGAATTTGCACGTTTTGAAAATAAAGCTATTTAGGAGAATGAGAAAGAAAATAAATTTATTTCAAATTGGGATGTAGCAGAAAATTACAATACGGTGGATGTAACAAATGAACATTTTTTGGTTTTCCAGTTTTTTAAATAAAAGTAGGTCTGCGTGGAGAAAGCAATTATTTTTTTGATATCCTTAGCTCGAAGTATGATTTAGCTAGGTAATTTTAAAAATGTCATATTGTATTGTTTGTGAAAAATTCATGATATCTAAAGTCCAAATTATTAGTTTAGGACATTAAATTGTTACAACTTACGACTATTAAATAATGTTTTTGTTGAAACCTTCTATTTCAATGTGTTTTATTATTTTTATCTTTCTAAATTAGAGATATTGCAGAATGACGAGCACATTTGTTAAATCGCAGAAAATCAGTATTTTATTAATAACATAAAGCAATAGTTTTCGACGTTTTATCTTCATTTCCTTTAAATAATTTATTGATATTAAAAAAAGACATAGGCGAAAAAAGTTTCGAAAAACATCGTGCACCAAAGAAGCATTATTATCATCGAAATCCAGAACGAAGTCCGAAAATTCATTAGCGTTAAATGAAATGCAAATTCGCGAACTCGTAGTTGCAGGGATTGCAGACAATACAAAAAGAAAACCCTGTATATTTCCAAGCGACAGAAAATCACGAAAAAATCGTCAACGAAACCCCCGACAGCGAGGATCGGGGCTTGATTTTCGCGTATTTCAGTGGCAATTAAAATACACAAGCGTTGAGTATCGAGACACAAAAATGCACATACGTGCTTAACAACGAAATAATAGAAACCAATTAAAAAAAGCCTCTTTCTACCAACAAAAGTAACGTGAATTCGTGGAAAGGGGTGAAAACGGAAATCAGAAAGAACCTACGCCAGGGGCAGAAGGTGCAACGGGGTGTTGAAAAATGGCCGTGCACGATATGTAGATTTCGAGAGAAGGCCGGCTCACTTACTGAATTACAAATCACCGAAAAGCTGGTCGTAAAATAGAAAGACGAGGGAAATTCGTTACAAAACCTATCCGTTACAAGGTTGTATGTATGTTGCGCGACGGTGCTCGAAGGCAAATGCGCGGGGGATGTAACGGAGAGACGTTACAAGACTCGCACACACGCAACTCTGGGTCAGGAATAGGTGTACGTTACAATCAAATACCGAAAAAGGGAGAAAAGAATTAAAAAAGCTATCTGCCGCGGGATAATAAAAAGACAGGCGCACGAGAAGAGGAAAAAAGAATGGGGAGAAAGAGAAAGAAGTGAACGACAGAGAGAAGGAGAAAGAGAGGTTGGAGAGTACAGGGAGAGAGAGAAAGAGAAGCTAAAGGGGTGGATCGGAGGGTGTCGAGGGAAGATGATGAAGACGCGGACGAGGCGGAGGGTAAGGACGAGGAAGAGGGTGGCCGAGAGGCAGAAAGGTACGTCCCTCGAACATTTGTGTTAGTATCACACCAACATTAACCATCCTCCTAGTGTTAGTCGGTGGAAAAGCTAGATAGCAGGGTGGAAAGAAAATCGCTCGCAGGCTATTTTCCGGAGGAATTTTTATTGGTACGTCCGCCATGTTGTCATGAGGGTGGGAGTACAGCGAGTAGCGGCAAGGGAACCGGGATTGGTGGTTGTCCCGGTAACGCACCCCTTGAACGTCCAATGGGGTAGTCCAACGAGATCCTCGTGCCTTCGTTGCTCGAACGAACACGGGGGTGAGAGGGTGCGCTGGTTACAGGCAACAAGCCCCTACCATGGTAGCAACCCCTCTGAACGTTCTCTGTCCCCCCGCGGAGTCACTGGGATAACTGCATTTCGCGGACAGAATCCCACAAGAACTCACGGCGAGCGGTCGCCCCTCTAACTCGGCCGACTCTTCTATCGTTTCGGCTTTTTCCTTCACGTAACGCGTTATCCTACCGTACGAAGGAAGGGCGCGAGCCATCGTCGACGTCTCCACCTCGTCTTCGGTGTCCTCGTTGTTCTCGTCATCCTCGTGGTCACTGTTGACGTCGACCTCGTCGTCGTCGTTGTCTTCGCGGCGCGCGTCTTCGTGCAGTTTCGTCGGGGCACGCGCCATTTCTCTCGGCAATTATTTCGATATTTGAATTTTCAAGGGCATACTGTCCCCGCGCCGGCCACCCTCTACCCTCCCTCCCACCCGTCAGCCACCCCGTTACGAGCCTTCTAATAGGATCGAGGAGATAATAAGATTTGAATTTCGAATCGAGGCCACGGTAGCGGCGACGTTCGCGATTAAACGGAGGTACCTTTCAGCCAGAGGGCAACTTGTACCCCTTGTTTTCCCTTCGTACACCCTCGGTCGTTTTCCTATCGGTCACGTTTCTTGGAGGATTCTTTGAAAGATCGACAGTTAATTTCGGGTTGATCGGGGTTACGTTTAATTGAGGAACTCGTATCGCTGGAGAAGAGGAATGTTTTTGGGATTGAAGCTTGGAGGAATCTTATTGTGAGTCGAAGAGAAGGTAGAATTCTGGAGAATTCGAGGAAGAAGAGTTGAGACGATTGTACGGCGAAGGGGGATCCAGTGATTTCAACTTGTTTGGAGAAGTTGGAAGAATTTACGTGGGAACGTAACGTTTGGAGTTGAGAGGAAGAAGGTGAAATTGTTGGGAAGCATAGAAAGGTTCTTTGATGGGAATCAATTGGAGAGTGTAAGAAGAGTGAGACGGAGAAGTAATTGACATCGAAGATTGATATCAGATATAAGTAAGAGTATCGAAACGCGCATCAATAAGTGACTTGCGAGGAGGAAATAATTCACGAAGAGTGTCATCGGTATTGTGCTACAAAAGTGTACTGTAATACGTGTGCAGAGAGACAAGACTATTCTCCAGTTCCACCTCCTTCATCATCGTAAAGAAAATCTGGACTATTTGCAAGTTTTCAAACAACCTTGTCAAGGTACATTTTAGAGATAAACAGAAATAGAACTTTCAATTCGTCTCTCCAAACTTGAGAAAATATCGATTGGTGAAAGAAGTTGATCACTTTGAGACAAGATCCCGCAATCCTTCGTTAAAGTCACTGAGTTTTCTCGTAACGCGGTCTTCAAGTTTTTTGAACTTTAACGATCCAACGTACTCTATAATAACGACCGTTCTATTGTTCAATTTAATTCAAGTCCACACAAAGAAGCATTCTCAGAATTCATAAAAACCGATTGAAGAAGAAAATAATTGATGTTTACGATTAATGATCGGAATTCCCGATAAAATACGTGATATCAACATCGAGCATTAAACTCCATGATAATGACTATATCTAAACTTAGTTAAAACTAAAAGAAATTAACTGATCAAACAACAAGGAAGCTTTGCCAATTCCATCGACAATTAAAACTCCAGAGCCTAAGTTTCCCAACTCACTAATAATTAAATTCAATCTTATCTACTTTCTCCAAATAAAATCTCTCAATACCAAACGAAGACGAGCAAAACTTCAAAGACAAAGGAGCAGCCGAAGTTGCTTCCTCTCAGAAGAGGAATCCCGAAGGATGTCCTGGTAGGTTACCGAAGAACGTCGGGAGCATCTAGAACGCGAGACCTCAACAAGGTCACCCCGGCATCATCCTGGCTAACGACCTATCCGGAAGTACCGGGGGTCCCGGTGCAGGCGGCGTCGGTTCCGTCGGTGGCACCTCCGTCGGCGGCGGTGGTGGCGGTGGTTCATCACTGCCAACTACCGCATTGAGCCTCGATCATCAGCAGTTCAACATCTTCCCTGCGATTTTTAGTCGTCAGCTAAATTTCTCTGCGGCGGCAGCCGCCAATTGCGGCCAGAACAAGCTGATGGACGAGCTAAGGCCAAATCTTGGTTTGCTCGGTGTCGGTCTCGTTGAGAACGACAGTTTCCACTTGAATCACAATCAGGAGAAGAGGAAATGCAGTAGCACCAGCTCGAACGAGCAGGATTTCGGTCTCTATGGGGTACACCAAGGTCTCGAGGCGAGCCCTCCGACGCCTGCTGCGACACCGGGAAGAAGTAGCGTCGGTGCTACCTCAGCTGTTGGTAAGCACTTATGTTTCGTGTTTTTATTTCTTATTGTATAAGTAGCCAACGCAATGCAGTCACTTGTCTTGAGGCACGGAGAAAGGGGAGATTGTCCTAGCACCGCCTATTCCTATCATATCGGCTATTGAAATCTGAATTTGACGAATTATAATTGAAAACTAAACACTTGTTTTGTCGTTAAGCGCTTTTTCGACCGTTCACGCATGCGACTCGAAAATACGTGAGGACGAGAGATATTTCTATAAGTGGTCAACGGAAAGAAGTCACTTGGCTTGAGGCACGGAGCAAGGGGAGATTGTCCTAGCACCGCCTATTCGTATCATCTCGGCCCTTGATATTTGAATTTGGCGAATTATAATCGAAAACTAAACACTTGTTTTGCCGTTAAGCACTTTTTCGACCATTTACACATGAGATTGAACAATACGTGAGGACGAGGGTTGTTTCTATACGTGGTCAACGGAAAGAAGTCACTTGGCTCAAGGCACGGAGCAAGGGGAGATTGTCCTAGCACCGCCTATTCCTATCATCTCGGCCCTTGATATTTGCATTTGGCGAATTATAATTGAAAACTAAACACTTATTTTCGACCGTTCACGCATGAGATTCGAAAATACGTGAGGACAAGAGATGTTTCTATAAGTGATCAACGGAAAGATGTCACTTGCCTTGAGGTACGGGGTGAGGAGAGACTGTCCTTGTACCACCTATTTCCATCATATCGGCCCTTGAAATCTGAGTTTGGCGAATGATAACCATAAACAAAACACTTGTTTCGTCGTTAAGCCATTTTACGATCAGTTATATACTAGATTTGAAAGTGCGCAAGGTCGGGGGATGTCTTTATCCGTCGGGCGAATCGAGCAAACCTCTTGTCAAATGGCTTCTTTTTGTGGGTCTTAATAGCGGGTTGTCAAGTGGTTGGAATAAATAGGGTAGGTTTGGTATGAATTTTTCATGTGCAGCCGTTTATAAGGATGGGGGCAGGGAATGAAGGATGGTAATTTTGCATGGTGATGTTAATTTGAATCATCATTTTCTGACAAACTCTTTAGTGCTCTGCAGGTCATTTATAATTGTAAATCCTCGACAAGATGCGCAAAGTCATTAATTTCTAGAAATTGGGAACTGAAAAAGAATCAGAGTTCTTCATTTAGAAGTGCGAAGACGATTTTCTGATACACGTTAGGAAGTATATGACAAGGATACTAAAAATAGCAAACAATGTGCTTTCAATGTGATAGTAGCTTAGGAAGATGGTGAATTTGTATGGATATACAAATTGTAAACATGGAGTAATATTTTTTATGCAATACTCTATTTTAAATGCATAATAAGTATTGCTACAAACATGCTTGAAGGAAAGATTATCCGATTATGATATAGTTAGAATTCACGCCCACAATTAGTTTATCTGCTTCGATTCAACGTTGGTTTCCGTCGCACACAATAATTGCAAGAATCCCGCTATTATTACAATATAATTGAGATATTCAAAATTGAGGACTCATTCTAAATTTTCAACATATTTTTTAACACGCTCATTCACCCTTATTCTACTTACATCACTGAACTAGAAACACTAACAATTCACTACACTTTAATCATAAAAGTCCATACAAAATTGAAGTCTCACGCGAAATAGTATTCATCATTTTTTACTAATTCCTTAAGAATTATTCATCCTTATTCTACTTACACAGCCAAACTAGAAATACTCTGTACAATTCACTTAAATCAAATACTAACATTTCACATCTTCAGATATCAATTAAAGTGTCTCAAACAACAGCCAAATATGATTGTCTTTTGAAACTTCCGCAGCTGAAAGATGACTTCCAGAAAGAAATGTGCAACGTTTCATCTCGAGATAGATGAATTTTCCGGTTGTTAAGCCTTGAGTGTACACGCACTATGGCAATAAGTTCAGTCGAGGTGTCGACAATGGGGTGCGGGGAGTGGACCATATGGTAGTACCTGTTCTATAGGCTATTATTATGTGCTCGTGGGGTTTAAGAGAGCTTAGCACCAGGGGTGTGCTAATGGGGTACACTAAAATCATCCGACGTAGACGAGCGCCGTCATTGGGGCGTGTTTCGCTGAACCGGACGCTGAGTGTACTATCTTCGTACCCCCTTTCTATTTTCGCCTCCGCAGATTTGTAACCATTCGAACCCCGTTTTCGGTGCTCAATATGTTACAGCTGTTGTCTCGAGTTCGACAGGTTCGATGGTTATTGTCATTTCATTTTAATGGAATTTTTTCAATTGTAGAATTAGTGGATAATTTATTGATAATTCCTTTTTTCTGTATGTAATTAAATTCGAGGTGGCAGTAATTGTAGAACGGTAGCTGATTCGCTGAATTGGAAAAGAGAACTATTTTCGAGCCACCTTTCTATTGTCGTGTCTGCAGATTTGTAGCGAACACCGTTTTCGATGCTCAAAATGTTACAACTGTTGTCTCCAGTTGGACAGGTTCGATGTTTCTTGTCGTTTTGATTTATTGGAATTTTTTAAATTGTAGAGGTAATAGGTAATTTAGTGATAATGCTTTTCTACTGTTTGTAATTAAATTCGAAGTGGAAGTAATTGTAGCTGATTCTTTGAACCAAAAGAGTGAACTATCTTTGTACCCCTTTTCTATTGTCGCGTCTGCAGATTTGTAGTTACTCGAACCTCGTTTTGAGCGTCCCAATATGTTCCAGCTCTTCTCTCGAGTTGAGTAAGTTTTACGTTTCTTGTCGTTTTGTTTCAATGAAATTTATAAAATTGTTGTAGAGTTAATGAATAATTAATTGACAATGTCTTTTTACTATTTGTAATTAAATTCGTGGTGGAAGTAACTGTAGAAAGATAAATGATTCCGATATCGATGAGTTAAGTAATTCATGTAATTTTTTGTGACGGCTTTGGTATATTTTAAAAAATTAATTTGCCAGGGAAGTAGCAATTCATTTTGTGAATTATTAATGTGAAGACGTCAAGGTGGTGTCGAATAGCTTCATTATTAAAGTGGAATTAATAGACTATTTATTTTTTCATTGCGGGATCTGAGTATTCAAAAGTTCGTTCTTCTTTATCCTTTTTTTAAATAAATTGCGTTGCTGCATTCCACCTAGTGCCTACTGTTTGAAGTAGATTCCAAACCACCAAATGTGTAAGTGCAAAGTTTACGACCTAAATAATTCTACCAGTTTTGGACAAATTTTAAACCGTCAAAAGTATAATTGAGTTGCAATTCAGCTCCCCAAAATCATCTCGACATCGATCCGACATCTCGCGAAACAAAGAAGTCACCCCGTGAAGATCACAACACGTTCTGTTCCTGTTCTTACATGAAAACTCAAGGGTAAATGCGGGGAGTTCAACAGGTCGACCGTAGAAATTCCATTACAATTTTTCTCGACCTTATTACTCGATAATGAATTTCACGTCATGGGTCCAATTTACCGGCAGGACATCCACCGTTTCGTTTTAGCCCTTCAAGGTCAGGGTTTCCGGAAACGAGACGAGGCTGCCACGGTATTCTCATGCAAATGAAAACTCCGTTGCGCCGGCCACGGCGAAAAGAGAAAAAGGAGAGAAAAGAAGACGACGAAGAAGAAGAAGGAAGAGAGATAGAGACGAGGGTGGAGGGAAAAATTAATGTCGTTAACCCCCTCGCGTTCTCCAGGGCATTAAAAGTACTCGAGCGATGGTCTTCCGCGCGATTCCCTTCATCGTTTTAAAATGTCAGTCCGTGAAATTTCTACGCTCCAAACTACCACTTCTTCATGGCGGTTTATAAAAAAAGACGGCTGTTTAATGCTTTCACTTGAATGCATGATGAAGTTTAATTACAGTCGTTGAAAATCTTTTAGGTGGTTCTTTCCAAAGTGTCGGTGGTAATTGTGTCCATCTTTCTCAATGTGGCTTCTGAGACTTAATTGTTTGAATTGTCATGGAAAAATTTGTGTCGACTTACTGGATTCACATTGCCAAGTTTTCACGATGATTCTAGTTTAGAGATTTTATTTAGTAGGATTTTAATGAGTTTAGGTTACGACTCTGATCAGATAACGAGTACAATTAGATGGCTAGTATTTTTATGTCTCTGTTGAGAAGAATTTTATTTTGTATGGTAAATTAGCAGTGTATATGAATTGTTGACAATATTTTGTTAGAGTAATGATATTTTTAAATAAAAATAATTTGTTGGCAGAATATAGCATTTGTCATAAGCATCTATCATTAGACTCAACGTGTAAACGAGAACTAATTATTTGTTATTAGCCATTTTTCTACCAACTACGTACTGTTGCCGTTATTATAAAAAAATACATCGCAATTTTGTAACCAATACTTCCTGCCACTTCCTCCATTTTCGTTCGGTAGAATCATGTTGTATTTTGTAATACAAGGGCTACAAATGGATCAGCCCTAATGTCTCTTTTATCATTACGAGATTATAATGAATCAAAATGATGAAGCTAACAAAAACTATTGAAAAATGTAAACACCAATTGGAAATCGTGTTGTTACATTATCGTAGAACTGACGGCGGAAATTTGTCATTCAACAAAGTGAAAAATCGTTTTCAATGGTATTAGCGTGGTGTATATCGCTTTTGATGCTAATTGTAATTTGATGGCAGATGTCGATCATGGACAGCTGAAGGCTAGAGGAATCTGCATTATTGGTGCTCCTATAGACCGTGTCATTTGTCGCGGAGCCCATTTCACCTTGTTAAAATCATCGATAATTATTTCCAACGGTTCGCTCGGAGACAGATGGCCCTTTTAGCGGCTTCGTGTACCTCTGAACCTTCACTTTTCCCAATTATTCGAGTGTACGAGTAAGAACGTAGATGAAAGGATTAAGATTGTCGGATTTTTCGTGAATCCTATTGCAAATTGGGCTAATCTTTTTATTTATATGCTCGTTACATTCTAATGATGTAGACCTTTGTACAATTTCTTCGGACTAATTTCAATTTAAAACATGTCAATTCTCACACGAGTTTAATTTGATTTAGAATTGATTTATATCGCTGATTTTACAATTTGAATGAGTTTGTTAACACTTTACCGACCGAAAGCCTATTAATAGGCATTTCGGACCCAACGACTTTTAACTAATTAATTGGTTGCCACTCCAACTAATAATTTATCATTTATCATTGCGGTCACCTCTGTTAAGGACTCAGTGACGAGAATTTGTAACTTTCGAATAGATATCTGTATCAAAGAAGTATTTGTGACCAAGTGATCGGTCAGAAGGGGGGAGGATGTTAAAAAAATACCGGTCGGTAAAGTGTTAATTAGATAGAATTATGGAACACGATGGAATCGTGTAAAAAGGATCTGCTGCAGATGGAATCTTCTCATTGTTATGATCAAATTTACATCAGGATGAAATTATTATAGGAACATACATTTTCGGGCTTACCAACCAAACGTGAACTCTTAACATTTAAAATCTTCGACCTATTGCAACTCGAAATTCTTCGAACATACAGTTTTGTTAATTAATTAGAGTCATGCAATACAATGGTTAGATGTTCAATATTATTTCAAGGCTCTGCTGTAAACGGGATCTTTTAATTATTACAATCAAATTTGTATCAGTATCAAATTAATTATATGAATGTACACATCTCACAATCAGTTCACCTACTAAACGTGAACTCCTAAAACTTTACCGACCAGTATCTATTTTAACATCCTGTCAACTTCTGATCAGTTACTTGGCTGCAAACACCGATATCTTTATGAAAGTGACAAATTCTCGTCACCGAATCCTTGGCACAGTAAACCTTAATCATAAATAACAATTTATTGACTGCTATGGCAACCAATTAATAAGTTAAAAATCCAAAAGCGTTAAGACCGTAAAGCCTATTGTTAGGCTACCAGTGGGGAGAAGTATTATTAACATTTAACACCTCCAATCTGTTACAACTCAACATTCTTCGAAGACAAGAAGCGTCTTGTTTTGCCACAATGCAAACGAAATACATAAGCACCTACGAATCATCCCTTATCACACAAAAGACATTGAGAAATGATGATAAGAAACAAGGGGTAAGAGGCCTTCACGTCTTCCGGCCTGAACTTGACCGAGTTTCATCGTTCACCGGGTAACGGGGCGAGGTATGTAAAGTGGACAGCATTCATCCTTGAACATTGAATCAGCATGTAACATGATTAGGTCATTAACGCCCTAACCAAGTTAGCATAGTGCGAGGGACTTCGCTCGCCACGGTTACCCCGGCCGTACGTTCGTACGTTCGTTCATAAAGCCGATACCGTGAAACAACCAAGACGAGCGCAGACTTCAGTGCCGGGGACTCCGCCCGCGTTAACTGTTTGACGAATCTCACGGCACCTTCCTCTGGAAGTCTCGTTGGTATCCTGCTTCCATCATTTTCATCATTTTCCATTGCCATGCAACGCTCAAAAAGATTTTGACGGTTTGGTTTTGGGAGAGATTGATTGAGGAAAGATGGGGTGCAAGTTGTGGTGGAAGTGTGGGGATGGCTCTTGGAGAGTCGTGGTTGTAAGGTGGTTTTGATAGCTGTTGTGTTTGTTGTGGTTGTTGGTGATAATTTGAAAGGAACATTTGTGTTACTTGTAATCGACTAAGAAAATAATTTTTGAGAAAGGTTGATAAAAATTGGGAAAGTGAAGTGAGAATTTCTGTTTTACTGGTGGCGGATGATTCGTTTTGTGGCATTACTGAGGATTTTTTTCATTGAGGTTTGTTTCTTGGATATGTTGTATTTAGGAAGAAAGATAGTGTGAAAGACTTTAGAAGAATTGTGGGAAGAGGATCTCCTTGAGGAATAGATATGAAGAATTGCATTTTTTAAATTATAACTAAATGTTTTAGTTTCTTATCTTGTTGTAGGACAATTATAAAGCATATCTTTATTTATGTTTTACTCTTACAGTATATTCAGTTTTTAAAGAAGTATTATGACAATCGGATAGAATAAGGATTATGGGGAATCTTTTTGAAAAATGGACCCTTTTTGATAGTGACTCCATTTGATCGTTATTGAATAGTGCTTCAGTGTCGATAGTATCCAATATAAAATTTGTTTCAATCCTATAAAATTTGCTATTTTCAATTTTTTAAAACTTTTGTTATTTTAACCTTTTCTTTCATCTATTTTTCGGGTTGAAAAGTGAATCTTACTTTGTAAAAGTATTTTACCTGGTCAGACTAATATATTACCGATATTGTAAAGTTATTTGTTTGATTTCAGGTGCTGAGGGAGCTTTCAAAAAGTTAAAACCCGACCCCTGCGCTTCGAGTCCACACATTGGTCACACACCCACCACCGCCAGTTGTCCGACACCTGCTCGGCGACGGCACAGGACCACCTTTACACAGGTTTGCTCTTTTAAATTATTCATTTATCATCATTATCTGTACCTTCTAAGTTTTTCGATTAAAATCATATCTTTATAGGATAGAAACGTTCAATAAGTTGGTAATATTAATTATATATCTGGTGCTTTATGCGTGGCTATACTATATTACTAGAATATATTGTTACGAAGCACTCAGTAGATTGAATGTTACTAGGAAACGAGACTTGGCAATTGTTGTAATAAATAAAGAGAGGAGATTCTACGGTCGGTGGTCCTCGTTGACGGACGTGTTTCTTTAAAGAAACGTTCTCAGTTTTTCTATAAAATTGTGTTCTATTTAATTATGAAAGGATAATGCGTGCGCGGTGTACTCGTAACAATATGTTATAATGTATCGTGTAAAATACAATTCTGGTTATTTCATGAAATTAAATTAAAAATTTTCATCTTTATCTTAAAAAAAAGTTTACAATCTGCTCAAATTTTATCAAATCCAGGTCTTGTGGTTAATTACAAATCACTGAGTTATAAATCATTGCAATCAATTCAATGTAAATCACGATGATCTTATAATTATTTAATTTATTTCGTCAACATCTCGATTTTATTCCCGGCGAGATAAATTTCGAACGAGCTCATTCTCCTTTTTTTCGCTAATTAGAATATATGTTATAATAAATAGTATAAAATACAATTCCGGTTATTTCATGAAAATAAATTAAGGACTTCCAACTTCCATCTTAAAAAAGAAGTTTACCAAATCCATCGGGCCTTCTGAATAATTATAAATTACTGAATTACAAATCGTTGCTACTAGTTTGATGTAAATCACGATGATCTTATAATTATTTAATTTATTTCGTCAACATGTCGATTTTACTCCTGGTGAGATAAATTTTGAACGAGCTCATTCTCCTTTTTTTCGCTAACTAGAATATATGTTATAATAAATAGTATAAAATACAATTCCGGTTATTTCATGAAAATAAATTAAGAACTTCCAACTTCCATCTGAAAAAAGAAGTTTACCAAATCCATCGGGCCTTCTGATTATTGATAAATCACTGAATTACAAATCGTTGCTACTAGTTTGATGTAAATCACGATGATCTTATAATTATTTAATTTATTTCGTCAACATGTCGATTTTCTCACGGCGGGATAAATTTCGAACGAGCTCATTCTACTTTTTTTTCGCTAATACCATTTCGATTACCTCGATCCGCGACCTTTCATACATTCGCTCAAATTTCCTGTTGGGTCGTACAGATCGGCTTTACTACGGCCTTCCAATTGTTTCGCAGGAGCAGCTGGCAGAATTGGAATCGGCATTCGCAAAATCTCATTATCCGGACATATACTGCAGGGAGGAATTGGCGAGGACCACCAAATTGAACGAGGCCAGAATTCAGGTGGGTGTGTTGCACTTTTTAATTAACAAACAAAACAACGGCTCTGTGAACTCTTTGCTTTCTACTTTTTTTTTTCAAACGGCAAAGAGAATCCGTGATGAAACCAATGCAATTCAGCACGACAAAATATCTCCGTGTTGCGCGACTCAGATCGGTTTCAAGAGTTACGCGATAGCTTTTCGCAAACTTTTTATGAAATTAGTTGGTAACAGTGTTCGGTAGGATTGTTTTTAGTACAGCACTTTTTTTTAATGTACGTGAAGTTTTGTAGAATCATAAAAATCGTCCGGCATAAGTTCATTTATGATAAGTTTATAATGAAATTTCACCCTCTGCTTTTTCTCTTTTTTATCGTTTGTTGTTGAGAAATTGTGTAGGGGACATTCGAACTTGCACAGATTTTATTTGATATTATTTCTGTATTGTGAATTATATTTATACGATAATTTTTAGGTGAGTAGAATAATTTGCAACTCACAATCAGCATAATCTCACTTTCTGTAACTAAAACGTTCAATAATAGCACTTGAAATACTCGAAATACTGAAAATGATTAATAAAGTGAACTTAACACATTCCCGACTGGCAATTATTTTTTGCGTTTCTAATACTGACAATAATGAAAATAATAAAATCCCAAATCTGGTTTCCGCAAACTTGCATCGTTAAAGCAAGCATAAAAATTATAAAATGTCTTTTGAAATATCAATGTTGCAATTATATGTTGTTTAAAATAAAAAGCTTTTTATAATTTGTATAGTTACTTTATAGGTAGATAATAGAACACTTGTTACTACTGTGATTAGCTTATGTATTGTAGAATTATATTACATGTATTTTGGAAAAGCAGAATGAAGACAAAAATTTAATATTTCTGTTTAGCGTGACAAATAAAAAAGCAATGACTTTTGCAGAAAGGAACTCTACATAATTTGCATATATATGAAGTGTCACGACATTTTCCACGAGTTTTGCAAACTCTACAACGTTTTTGTGCATATTTTGATTTCCTCGATTGTGCGATTCTTTGGAACTGGTGTGTTGTCATCTCACCTGAAAGTCTGGAAAGACTATTAAGCTGTGTCATTGAGATAGTAGTTAATATTGCCGAATTCAGAAACAGAAATTGCAGGACCTAAATTCACGTCAGTGGCAACCAGGAGTAGAACGTAAAACAACGGGAATTCACGCCAGCAGCCGCGAATGTGTTAATAATCACACAAGTAGCTAGTGTGGAATTGTATAAGTTCATATTTCCGTTATATTCCTTCATATATATCTAATTTCTAAAATTAGGAAAAAGATCAATTGCAAGATATGAAAAGAAATTTGTACATTTCACGACGTTTTCCCGTCTCCGCCCTCTCATTTCCTAGGGCGATAAAAATTCATACGCGTTCTTAAAGCACGCCTATCTTTTTGACCATGACTCACTCCGTAATTCAATCAAAGACGCATGTGGGGTGATAAAATGAAATTACGGGCGCAAATGTCGATCGAAGACACCCCGTGTTCTTCGAGGGTTGCGGAATTGATCAGAGAGAGATGGTAAGAGCTCGTTTTTCGAATAAAACTTTGGAAGTGGCAAAGTGCCGAAGGCGAAATTTTCTTCTTCTGCAAAATCAAATATCATTTGTCGCCCTTTTTAAGTTCTATGCAATATAAACTTGGATGAAAAGTAATTCTAAATAGACGGTAATTTAATAGTTTGTCTTTGAAATTTATCGCATGTGTGGTAGAAAAAAATTGTTGGCATTAAATTCTATTAACATTAGATTTACGGAGCCAATTTGGCTTATTCAAAATTTGATTACTATATATATAATATATTGGTTGGTCAATTTTTTAATAATAAATCTTTCATTTAAATTGATTTGGAACTATTTTCTTTGCAAAAAACTTCAGTTTTCTTGTATAAGTCAAATTGGCACATTTTAGAAAAATAGGTGTATCAACATCCGTAAATCTAGTGTTAAAAATATTTCTGAAGTAACTCACATATTGACAAAAATGTTATTAATTCGTGCGGAATTGGACATCGGTAGAAAGTAATGACGAAGGACCATTTATAATTAGTTGATATCTTATGGAAAAATACCTTCTCTTTAATTGAAGACGACGACCAGAAATTGAAATTGTTTTAAATCAACTAATACTTCGTAACTACAAATAAATATCGAAATAGGTTTACCCTATGTTCTTCCAAGGTACAAAACATGTTTCGTATACGAAACTTGACAATTATTTTTAATGTTTCATTGAAAAGAACAAGCTCATACTGCAGTTAAATGCATTGACAATGTTCCAATATCACTATTTCGTACATTTAATCGACTTGTCTAAAAATCAGTGATTCATGCAATATTTGCCAGACGTCAAACAAGATGATCACAGAAACGCAAACAATTATCAATATCAATAGAACTAAATATAACTAAACATAACAGTAGGTTTACCTTACGTTCGTCGAAGGTAGAGACCATGCTTCGTAAAAGAAATTTGATAATTATCCTTGAAGTCTCATTGAAAAGTTCAGGCTTGTACTGCAATGAAAAGCACTGACAATGTTTCAAATGTATCATTATTTTATATATTTTAATTGGCTAGCATAAATAAATACCAGTAGTTCATGCAACATTTGTCAGACATCAAACAAGATGATCGCACAAACGCCAACAATTATCAATATCAATAGTACTAAATATAACTACATATCAAAATAGGTTTACCTTACGTTCGTCAAAGGTAGAGACCATGCTTCGTAAAAGAAACTCGATAATTATTCTTCAAGTCTCATTGAAGAGATTAGGCTCGTACTACAATAAAAAGCACTGACAATGTTTCAAATGTATCATTACTTTATATATTTTAATTGACTAGCATAAATAAATACCAGTGGTTCATGCAACATTTGTCAGAAATCAAACAAGTTCATCACAGAAATGCAAACAATTGGTGCAAGTATCAATATTATAACTGAATATCAAAATAGGTTCTCTCCAGTCACTCTACGTTCACCAAAATCCGAGATTAACACTAGATTTACCAAGCCAGTCAAAATGACTGGTAAACAATTTTTTCCAAAAATTCTACGGGTTTATGAGAGAGACGTAGAATAAATATTCTTCGTCCATCGTATAAAACATAAATTACCGAATCTATCAACTTTTCCACGGCTCAATTCTCCTTGCTTTAAGGTACATATTTAACATATTTAAATATAGTAGATTTCACGCTGGTAAATCTAGTGTTAAAAGCACTGACAATGTTTCAAAAGTGTCGTTATTTCATATATTTTAATCGGGTAGTCTAAAAACCAGTGGTTCTTGCAACATCCGTCAGACATCAAACAATTTGATCAAAGAAACGTCAATAATTGGCTCCAATATCTCACAGGACAAGGGGTAAAGGAGACCGTTCTATATCTGAAAGCACCGGCAGAAAGATGAAACCGGATTCGTGAGTAGAGTAGCGCGGTTTTTGACGAAATTAAAGAAGGGTGGACGAAGTGAGCTGGTATTCCGACAGTAGTTCGGCTGTACCGTTAACGCTACAGCCCTGTTCAGCCAGATCCAACCCCCGAATTCTGAGCGGTACATATTAAAACAGTCGCCAGTGCGTTTCGCTCTTTTGATATATAATGCAGGATGGTGTTGTTTGAGTTAAAAGCCCGGGAACCGCCGCGACTTAACCCTGTTAAACTGCGATGCCAAGTAAAACGCGGTTTGCTTTTACTCGCTGGTTATAATCCATGCACAAAGTGTCCAGACAGGAAGTGGCTTCGCCGGTTCGGTGGAGACTTTCGAACCTGTTCGTTTCAGCCTCAAATGCAAAAGTGCTGGATTTTAAAAGGCAGTTCGTAATGGTAGTTTTGATGCATCGATGCACCCTCTTATATTTATTAGAGAATTCTCGATAGTATTGGAATCAAGTAGATTTCATTTTTGTTGTCTTAAGATTGAAACCACTGGTGAATTTATTAAAGAAGTTTTGACTGTGGAAGTTTTGAAGTAATATTATTAGGAACGAAACTTTTCATCGATTTTTGACTAACTGAATTTAATAATGAAATCTTTGAGGCTGGAATTATTCACTTCGTTTGAAACTTAAATTGTATTCTTTTTTAATTCTTTTATACGTGCACTTTTTGGTGACGCTATAAAATATATCGGAAAAAAGTAGAAAAAAGATGAATTCAATTAAAAATTCTATCGAGGAGAAACTTCGTCAGTTTCAGGATCGAAGTTCCAACAGGTCAAAAAGTTTACATTATATCGGATAATTGGAACATAGATATATGAAGATGTTGCCTTAAAGTCACAAGGGATTGTACAGGTTTAAATGCTAATGAGATAAGAAGCTGAGCAAATTTACCACGAAAAGTGATCTATCGCTGCAAAGGCACTTAGAAAACAGATTCTCTCCCAATTATACAAATTAACAAGACTTCACTCCAACGAAAATATTCCTAAAACCAAAAAAATAAAACGAAACCTCCGTATTCCAACTTCAAACTTTCTTCACAAACTTGAATAACTTCTCTAAATTAATTCCATATCATTCAAACTTAACATCTTTCCATTTCATCATTCCCTAGTAACATAAAAAAAAAACACCCTCATTGGCGACGTCTCAAAGGCAAACGTGTTCTTTCACGATTCCACTCCCTCGAATTCCCTCACCCCTTGAAACTATCCTACCAAGGGCATTTCCAGATAAAAATTACAACAAAATACGCAAGCACGCACACGACAGCACCAGTAATATCGTGGAGTAAGGAATTCTTTAAAAGCTCCCGCGTTAGTTACGGCATTCTATTTCTTCAAAGATGGCGACACGCGAAGAGGGTGCCTCTCTGCTGAGAGAGAAATAGGTGGAGAACGTCGGTGGCAAAGTTGAGATGAGTTGGGGAGGAAGGGTGGTTGGGTGACGCTGTACCGGAGGCTGCCATTATATCTGAGCCGCCATTTTAAATTGAATTTTCTCCACCCTAGATAGATCTGAAACGTCTCGGCCTCGCCGAGGTTCTTCCTTCCCTGCGAGACGACGACGAGGCAAGGAACGACGAGGGGTTGAAGGGAGAGAAACACGAGGGGAATCGGGGACCCCCGTTTCTACCAGCTCCATCCCCATAGTCTTTTTCTTATCTTTTCCACCCCTGTTTTGCGATAGATACATCGTCCCTCGGTCTTTGCCCTCTCGGGGAAATACCGTCAACAAAATTCGTAGCTGGTTTAGTCTTCTTGCGCGAAGAACGAGGGAGAAAGAGAGATTTAGTGAGTGTGGATATATGGATATGGATTTGGTCGAGGGTTGGATAAATGTAGGGTAATTGATGTTTTGTGATGTTAATATGGATGATTTGATGTTGCTCTTTCAAGATTTTAGAAATATTAAGCTCTGTATTTTCTATTTGCTAGGGGTGGGTAGGATGTTTGATGGAAAGAATCATACACAGTGCTGTTTATGAAGTTTCGAGTTTTTAAGGGTTGGAGAAATATTATTTTAAATTGAAGTCGTGGATAGGGAAAATAGCAAGAAAAATCAGTACTGTGTCAAAACCACGGAGAAGAGATTTTCCTATAGAATGATTTAGAATTGTATGGTTAACACTGTGGTACTACCAAGGTGGTCAAAATGACTCATTCCTTATTTTTTTTTAAATTTTTTTAAGTTTATAGGAGAGCCATAGAGTATATCGTCTATCTTATAAAATAAAAATTATTGAATTACTCATATTTTCAACTTTTTGAATCCTGGTTTTCTAAAGTATTTACTTACTGTATTGAAATATGATAGAAATTGAAGTGTAGTATATAAAAATACGAAGATATTCTACGTCTAATAATTTGGGACAAATATTTGTGATCATTGCACAAATTAAAATGTCAATTATGCATAAAATTCAATAAAATTGTCGTATGCTGAACCATGGAACATTGTTGCATTGAGCATGTTTAATGAATAATTGCGAACTTCTAATATAAAGGACTAACCTAAGTATAATTTACTTTATTATGCTTTAAATATTAGCTCATTTATTTTTACATGTTCCATATTCTTCAGATTTTGGCACCCACATAAAACACAAAGCTCAAGATTAATTAACCCCTTGCCCTACGAGTGACAATAATAATGAAGTAAATGGGATAAGAAATTTTCAAGCTTTCTAAATTATATTAAATTGAAAACATTTATGATACTCAACGCGATAATATTATTTCTATAACATTAATATTACATTAAATTATACGGTATATCTAGAATCACTGATTAATTTTTATTTTAGCAATTGAATTCTAAATTACAGCGAAGGCTGTCACGAAACAAATCATAGGGCAAGGGATTAATTTGCATTTAGTTCTATTACGGCAGTTATTAGTTACAATTAGTATCTGTTTCAAATGTAACACTTATCAAATCCCTATTAGCCGAAGTACGAAATCTGGGAGGGCTAATTTACAATTAGTAGTATTCTCATCAGTTATGAACACCATCCCTTTCAAATCTCTGGTACCAGAGGCTTGTTCGTGAGACTTTATTGTTACTATTATTCTATCTACACGAGAGAGGTTTTCGTCCTATTCGGACATCATCAGGTGTAACATTCTCCATGTCACTCTCTCTATGCAATTAACTCAGAATTATTCTAATTGCGTCGAGTTAATTGCGTGCTGACAGTAACAAAGAGAATGTTATACTTGATGTTGTCTGAATAGGACGGAAAGCTTTCTGTACAGTGGGCTAGTAACAATAAAGAATAGCATTAGAACATTTGTGTTTATTTATTCATAGTAATTCTAAAATGAATATTCGCATTTCAAATGGCAAATCGAGATTACGTTTAGATAAATGCAGAAGTTCAACACTATTAACGTTATTTTGTTGGTTTAATATTGTTCTAAAGGTTATCCACCCACAGAATAATATGGTCAATTGCGTACAGATTGAAATGTCATAGATTATTTTAACATATAAGCCGTTTATTGTCAAAGTGGCATAATCCACTTCCTTTTTAAAGCGACATATTTAGGATTTAATTTCATATAGTCCGTGAATAATCGCCATTTTTTATTATAGTTAGGTGACTTTTAAAATAAATGACTCGTGTGTTGCACATCCTCTAGACTTCGATTTGTCAAGTTTCAATAATTGTTTATTATATATTTATGTAGAATTCGGGGTCATTAGAATAAAAATGTTAGTTAACCCTTTGCACTCGGAGCCATCTTTGTCTTTAACAAGTTACCTGTGGTGATTACTTTTGAGACCGCGCACCTATTTAGGTCGTCAAAATCGAGCGATGACGAGTATACTCGTCGATCACAGACTAAATTTCGCTGTTAAAATATTGGATCAAAAAGATAGTTTTATTTTATAAACTTAACAATTTTATTACTACTTTATTACTTATATTTACTTATGCATGAATCTGTGTGAAATTATTTATACCTTTAAGTTGTTTGTTTTATTTCACCATGGCGTCAAAATATTCCAAACACCTTAAAATTTACAAATATAGTTTAGTATTCTCCAAAATTAGAATTTGAATATCCAATGGTCAATAATGACGAGTATATTCGTTAATCACAGCTAACTGGTTAAAGTTTCTACTTTGAAAAGATGTAATTTTAATAGAAAATGTTTTAATTTAGTAAAATTCATTAAACATGTGAAATACCCATAACGTTCGACGTGTTAATCGACAGTTTTTTGGTACTAAAGAGTGCAATCAATTAGTCGTAAATTTCTCATAGCACATTCATCATCCCCAATCTTAAACATTGCATCAAACTCTATTACATTCACGAATACCATAATTTATCGATGACGGGCAAATCAATTCGATCTTAAAGTGATTTTCCAAAACGACAACGAAGCCAGCCGAGAAGAGTTGATTCAGGAAGCGACGACAATGTCGGCGGTAATGATAATAATAAAAAAAGGGGGTAGCACCACGGTAAGAGAATAATTCTCGAATCACCGCACAAGAAATCCCATTACGCCGGGGAAAAAGAAAGGTGAACCGGAGTCCTGATATTGAGTTAGCCGAGTTTTCATTCGACCTTTTTACTTCGATTCGACTTCCGATCGGAGCCTACCTGCTGGGCGTTTTACGAGAAAATCGGCTTCCTATCTGACAGGAAATAAGGAAATTTACGAGGGAAGCTAAAACCATCAACACATACTTTCTACTTCAATATTTATTTTCCTTTAATGGATTTCCAAGTAAAGCAGTTATTGAAATATATAATAATAATTCCATTTTAGTTTCATTTCTGTATCACCAAAATGGAGAACTTTTGCGGAACAATTTAGCCTGTTAACCGTGTTCGACGTCTATACACGTCAAACCACAGTTCCATTATGGTAGCATTTTTAATATTCAATCGTCAATTCCTTATCGACTAAAATTGTAATTCTTGTTTTGATTTTATCTTTCCGTAAAATTTATAACTAAAGCATTTGTCCTGTATTCGACGTATATGTACGTCGTTGCTCGATTTAAATTCCGTATTCCATGAGAGATTCTTAAAACTAAATTAAACAATTAATTGGTTAACTCCTCGACCTACGATTTCTTTTTTGATGAAACGCGCAAAGACTCAAAATTAATTCCTCGAATCAAAAGTTTTCACTGATTTCTGATATTTCGTGTAAGTGAATGTAATATTAATAGTATAGAAATAATGAGACCGTCTCGTGACCGTCTGATATTGTTAATTTAATAGTTTCTGAGAGACTTGAAAATTTCCTATTTCATTTTCCGCGCTACGAGTCCCACACGTAGTTGTATGCTAAAGGGTTAAAATAACTGATTAAGTAATAATATTACTTTATACTACTTAAGTACCTATAATAACATTTACAATAACGTCATGCAAGGCGATAAATGGTATACAACATTTTTGTATCTGAATATCTAAACAATCAACATATTCCTTAAAAGAAAAACACCCTTAACATTACCTTTAAAATGTACCACCGTCAATTTCGACATTTTGCCGAGAGTGCATCTCAAGTGGAAAGTCACAAGGCGATATATGGTATACAAAATTTTGTATCTGAATATCTAAACAATCATCATATTCTTTTTAAAAAAATGCCCTTAACATCACCTTCAGAATGTACCACCGTCAATTTCGACATTCTGCCGAAAGTGCATCTCAAGTGGAAAGTCACAAGGCGATAAACGGTATAATTTTATAATAATAATTAATAATTTTTGTATTTGAACATTTAACCAATCAACATATTCTTTAAAAAAAACACCCGCAACATCACCTTCAAAATGTACCATCGTCAATTTCGACATTTTGCAGACAGTGCATCGCAAATCGAAAATCACAAGGCGATAAATGGTACCTATACAAAATTTTGTATTTCAACATCTAATCAATCAACATATTCCTTAAAAGAAAAACACCCTTAACATCATCTTCAAAATGTACCATCGCCAATTTCGCCATTTCGCCGAGAGTGCATCGCAAATGGAAAGTCACAGAAAGACCGAAATAAAGCTAAAAAGTCCAATCACCTTTCTGCTTCTTTTTCACCAGAAAGTAATCCATTATCTCGACTACATTTTCTGTCTCTGTACATGCGTTACCTATCGGAGTCCATGGTATTCTCTCAGGCATAGAGGACTATCGTTTTCCCAGTGTCGGTCCTCAAAGTAGCAGACATTTTGAGCTGGCCTCCCCTTGAGAAAGAGCCGTATGTACTACCTTCGGTATTGCTCATCCTCCCTCGGTTCTATCTTTCTCTATGAGAGAACGTTGGAGGAAGAGAAGGGTGGGTTGGAGAGCACGGTTATTGAATTACGAACTCTTAGCTTTCCAGTTCTTGCAGGGTGCGCGCCTTAAGGGACGCGCGCAAGTATGTTCTCAAAAAGCTCTTCCGTAGAAGTAGCAAATAAAAGGAGTCATCCTTTTACCGGTTCTCTTAGAGAGACCTGTTCTATCCACGTAAATGCGTTTCGCGTGTATATGCAAGACGTTACATAGATAGTTCGTGTATGTTGATTAACAAATTTGTGTTACATAATTGAAACTGCATGGGAAAATTTGGAAATATTGCAACATCGTTGGTGCAATCGAAACTCTTTTTTTTTTAAACTGTGGAAGATTACTTAAGTTTTACTGTTTAAGAAGAAAAGTCTATAAATTGCAGGTTTTAGTATGTAGAGGGCAAAATTTTTCTTTGTTTACAACTTTTATGAATGTTGCAACTATGTGTTAGGGGTAGGGGAAAAGAGTGTTGTTTTATTCGAACACATAAGGCCAGGAAAGAAAGGACTGATTGAATACTTTATATTAAAATACAGTGAATTTTATAAGCAAGGTATTACACCTTTGCCAGATAAATGGAGACAGATTATATGAAACAGTGGGAGTTATATTTTAGATTAACATTTGTAAATTAAATGTTTATAAGTATGCACATCTATTCTCCAGTACACCTAATAATTAAATAAAATTAAAAATACTTTAACGTTGAATGTAGTCATACATATATACCAATTAGTAACGAAGATTCGTTCGTACGAATACTAATTTTTATCGTAGACGAATGCTCTTCAATTAGGAAGAAAAATTATTAAGGAACATTACATAGCTTCGTCAAAATGTCAGGATAAAGACAACGTGTTTTTCCGATAGAAAGCAGTCTCCAGAAAAAGTTTCAACTTTAAGCTATTATTGTAACTGCAATTTTTGTCCAAATTCGTTAATTTTGCGATCTCTGAGATCGATAAACATTTAGGAATCGATTGCAAAGTAAACAAATTTCTATGGCAAAATCGACATTGTACCAAAACCGCGGCTAAATGCACATTTTGAACCACCGTGCGAAGGGTGAATTTGTGGTTGATTGTTGAAATCTAGTACGTCTTTTTAAATTATGTAATTAATACAATTATTCAAAAATTCGATTCGTAATAATATTTTCAGTATTACAGGTTCAAATGTCAAAATTATTAAATCTATTATTTCCCAGAAAAAATGTTCTAATTTTAACACAGAAGATGTTCAATAGATTGCAGTTTTTTTATTGATTTGCAGAAGCTATTTCGTTTACGTTAATGTGCTGGCGCATACGCATATTGCGAAATCTAATAAAATTTTCAATGGTGCATATTCCCATATCTTGAACTTTGACATTTGGGTGGGAATCGCGTGCGCTGTCGCGCATCCTTTATTATGAAAAATCGAATTTTAAATTGAAACTGACGACAGATCACTTATAGTTTGAAAATTCAGAAATTTACTGACAGAAATTTGCAATTTTCTTTTTTTCATGACGTACATTTTTTTTTAAATATTCAATTGATATTTCTGAAAAGCTCGTTCTGGTGAACAGCAATAAAAATGGTATGGTTTTTCGCTGGATAAAAACTGATGCAGCTTTAGAGGTTAAAATTAATTGCAATTCATGTTAATGCGTGCTCTGCACATTATGTTCTATAATGTATTCTGGATATTTTTTATTCAGAATTTATAGACACGATAAAAATCATTTTTTTTTCATTAATTTTCATTAAAATTTTGCTTTTAACGGTAAATTACGTTACTCCCAATATTGAAAATATTGATTTCCAGCAAGGACTTTTCGATGCGAGGCACAAATTGTTCACAATTAGAGACAACGCTTTTTGAATTGCGAATCGTCTTGTCTATAGCGAATTGAAAAGTGCAAGAGGTTTTATAATTTGCTCGCTTCGTTTGCAATTTTTACATGTATTCAGACATAAAAAATATCTATGCTCATTATATATGTACTGTACGGTTAATATAGTTATTTCTGTCTCTGTTTTTTTCTGTGGCCATTCAGGTTGTCTATAATCTAGTTATCAATAATTCGTTATTTTGTAAAAAAAGGAATAATTTTTCAAATACTTGTATCTTTACTTCTCTGAGAAACTGTAGACTTTAATCTGATTTATATGCTTGATATTCTTGAAAATAGCATGACTAGCATTGAAATTGTTGTAAAATCTTATTGATAGGGTTTTTTTACAAGAAATTTCAAATAGGAGCAGCGTTTTTGGACGAATTTAAGCACTACGTAGATGTGCGTTATCCAATTTGGACCAAAGTTAAAATGAAGTAGATATAAATTGGTTTCTGTAATATAATTTGAGTTGAATCTTATATTACAATATTTTCGGAAATAAGATGTATTCTATTTAGGTTTTAGATGTTGAGATTTCTAAATTCTTCTGAAATTTCGATGCAGAAACTAAATATCAGATCATGTCAAAATTAATCAATTTCACCCAAGGGTCCCACTTGGGACATTGCATTTTTCTGCAAATAGATGCCAAATTTTGAGTAATAATAAAATTTTCTTTGGCAATACTCTTTTTGTACGTTACTCACTGCTTATTATTTTCGTAATTAAAAACATCCCACTATCAATATTTATTTTACAATAACGCAAATTGGAAATTAACATTGTTAACAAAATTCGGTCCTTAATTGGTGAATAAGTCAATTTTTTAGTTACTTTCCGCTGCTTAGGAAAATAAAACTTAAATTACTCTAAACCCAGATTTCAAAAATCAAAATACAGAAATATTTGCTTAACTGTCTACAATCCAAATATTTTGTGACATTTGACGACCAGTTCCATTATGGCTCATTACGAAATGATACAGATATAATTATAATTGATTTAACTTGATTTCTAAACATTCGATTGAAAAGATTTTCCTGATATTTAAAAACTAACTTGCAATAATTGGCTGATATAAAAAAATCACTTAGGAGAATAACAGCTTAACACAACAACTATCGAAGCAGTTAAAATGTCTTGTTCCTCATTTGTTTAAAAAAATTCCCTGATTTTTTAAAACAGCCATAGATTAGATATTCCACCCTTATTTTATACAACATAAAATAACGAATCAATCATATTTCCTATCTTTAGATTCCTCTTACCCCAAAGTAACTCATCTATAAAAATCTGTATATAAAAGATCTAACAAAATTTAAAAAAAAATCTAAAACCATGCCTCATTCTTCATGAAAATCTGCATTGTTCTCAAAGAAATAATTTTTTCATCTGATTATCTTTTTCCTCTCTCATCTCCAAACCGAACATTCCTATCGTTCCTCACGCACGAATTTCCGAACACCCTCAAAGCATCCCTCATCCTCAAGATCATTTTTCCGTCCGTCAACGTGGCGATTGCTCTTTTCCCGTATTTCTTTGCGTATCCACAAAGGACTCTATCATTGCCATTCGCTTTTTCCATCACGTCCGTTTCCCTCTGTTCCTTCACCCTATATATTTCTCCCCCCTACCTCTCAACACCCTTCCAACGCTCAACACCATGTAGCATCGCTGCAGATATTTTGCGAGTCTCTCCTCGGAAGCGCCATGCTTCTACACAGGGTGGAAGACGGAGGCATGGTACAGTTATGGGGTGAGGACAGGAAAAATAGAAACAGAGAGGCGGACGAAAGAGAAAAAGGGGCCGAGTTAGAGAACAAGCCACCCTCTATTCTCACCCTTTTCTATGATAGAAAAAGAAAGAAAGAACACCAGAGAGAAATATAAAGATAGATTAAGAGAAGAGAGAGAGAAGGGGAGAAAAGGAGAACGGAACAGGAAGAGAAAGGGATGAAAAGAGAAAGAGACAGGGAGAGGAATAGAGAGAAAGGGAGAGAATGAGAGAGAGGCGGACGAAAGAGAGAAGCACAGAGAAAAAGGGGCCGAGTGAGAGAACAAGCCACCCTCGAGTGTCATCCCCTTCTATGATGGCGCGAGAGAAAGAGAGAGTGAGAGGGAGAAACAGAATCTGTGTGTATGTACCTCTACCTGTGTGTACAGTAGAAATGTCGATAAAACGTGTCGACCAATGAGGGAGCTCGGAGTGACGTCAGAGCCATGGCATCGGCCAATCGGGAGGCACCGGTAACGTCACCACGAGGGTGGAAACAAGCCGATCCCAACCAGGGGTGAGGCTTTTCTCTTTCTGGGGGTTGCTGGAAAGAGGGGTCGCTTGGCAGGGAATGATGAGAGAGTCAGGAAGAAGAGGGGTGAAACTAGGAATGGGAAACGGGGGGATGAAGAGGCCGAGGGAAACGGTGTGGATGCCGGAGAGTCGCTGCTGGCGGTTCGGGCAACCCCCAATATGGGTTTACTAATCCCACGAAACAATGGAAATTGCCCGATGCAAAATGGCGATAGGTAAACCACCCTACCTCGGGGAGTCTGGGAAAATTCAAAGTAGGCTGACGGCTAGTGAAAAAAAGAGGGGTCGAGGTACGATGGTCGAGGTTTCGCGGAAATTTATGCGGAAGTGTCGACATTTTGGGAATCGGGGGGAGTGAGGTTTTATGTCTTGTTGTATGATTTAATTAAGTTTGTAATTTGAAAATGATGGCTTAAGTGTTGAAGCTGGTACTAGAATTGTTGTCAATTGCTGCAAAACGAATGATGCTGTATTTCTTTTTATGAATACTTTGGATTTTATAATACGTGTTGGATAATTTTATATGGGGGCAATGAAAAAGAATGTTGTTTTTTTCGAATATACGGCGATCGATGAAGAAAGATTAGGTATATAAAACCTTGGAAATTACACTTTGGATTAATATTTGTAAATTAAATTCTTATAAGTATTCACATCTTTTATTTAAAAAAAACGACATTCTTTTCCGCTACCCCTAATAAATAGTTTAATACAACTCTATGGATTGTTGTGGGTGTACTGAAAAAAAAAGGTTTACTTGGAATTGCATACCTTTGTACAGTTTATTATAGTTGAACATATAGCAAAGTCATTAAGATGGTACATTTATGTAACCAGTTAGCTGTGACTAACGAGTATACTCGTCATGGAGAAACGGCAAAGTTTTGTGTATTAACGAATATACTCGTTATGCGTAAAAGTTAGGCGCCACTGCTTATTTAAATTATAATTTTGACGAAAACTAAAATATATTCGTAAAATTCAAGATGTTTGGAATATTTTGAGGCCATGTCGAAAGAAAAGGAATAACTAAAAAGTGTAAATAATTTGAGATAGATTTATGTTCATCTCTTGATTTTCGTGACCCACTTAGGTGCGTATTCTCAAAAGAAGTCGCAACAGTTAACTAGTCAAATGATCATGAGGTATTCACTGTTACAAAAATGCGAATTGTAAAGTTCTATATAAATGGGATACATTCCTATGCAAATGGAAGCTCGAAATGATTAAATCAAGGAGTTATTTATTATGTAACTCTTCATTATAAACTCATTAAACTACGTAATTAAATATTAAGGAGCGATTGTTGCCAGAAATATGTTCGTAATGTCTTCATGACATACGTTAACATTCAGAAAAAATATTACTTTCAAGGTTTACTCCTTGAAATATTAGACAATAAAGCTTTGTTGTTTAGAAGAGTAGATATTAATTTATATTCATTATTATTAATAAAAAACTTTCTCTTCTTGCAGGTCTGGTTCCAAAACAGAAGAGCGAAATATCGAAAACAAGAAAAGCAGCTGCAAAAGGCATTGACTCCAATTCCTGCTTGTCAAGGTGCCATGATGAGGAACATTTATCCCGGTGCTAGTAGAGGTTATCAACCATATCCTCATCCCCATAATAGCATAAACGGAATAAATCGTTATCCTCAGGTAAATTATTAAAATTCAAAGAATTATAAATTCTTCATTAGCAGTGGAACAACAGTTTACTGCAATAAATATAAATAAACATAATCTTCAAATTTTGATAATTGATCAGAGAAATTTAATTGAATTAATTCTATAATTTCATCTTCATTACAATTCACTGGGAATTACAATGAGTCCTTCCATTTCCCTAAAGCCACTTTGAAAGAATAGTATCACGTCATTTATTAAGGTGCGCCGTTAATCAAATAACGAGTGACACTTGTCATGAAGTAAATCGGATAGAAAATTTGCAAGTTTTCCAAAATCTATTAAACTACAAATATTAATGGGACCCAACGTGATAATATTGTAACGGCGCTTCATAATTAAACAACTCAAATATTACAAAATAATGTCTTTATTTTAACGGATCCCAACTTCTTGCTCAAAGAGAACTCTTTTCTCTACTATTAAATCGATATTAACATTTGCACTTCGTTGTTATCATTTTCATATTCGATATCAAATATAGAGGAGGTAATTTCGTTGCGATAATTCGTAACAATATTATTTCTATAACATTAATATTATGTTAAAATATACGACATATCAAGAGTCACAGATCAATTTTTATTTTACCAATTAAATTCTAAATCATAGCGGTGGCAGTCACAAAATGAATCCTACTGCAAGAGGTTAAAGGTCAATTAACCCGTTGAGGACTAGCAACGTATTTATGTGGTCTGAGAAAAACTTTAATAATAGTTTAGTTTCTCATGTATACACGGTTAGAATTGGAAAATTGAAATACAATGGTAGTTTATAATTTATATAGGTACATTAACAATCATAATTGCCAAATAAATAGTTATCTCTCAACATTAAAAAATGTCTCCGCCTGCAGAGGGGTAATCCTCCTCAATGAGCTCCTCCGAAATGTCATAACGGTGCTACTAATACAATATTCTCAACAATATCAATAATTGCATTTCAATCGTAAGACAATGTTGATTCATCACGAATTACGATGGAATTCCAATCAGTCCCTACATTTTAGATATTTTGCAAGTTGGTCGGCAGTTGGCGAATCGATGCGCCAAATCCAGCAGCCAATATATCGTGCCCATGCGAATGAATTCGATGCGTTTCTCGTTAATGATTTTAACCGAGGTATTAAATTGGAGTGCACCTGAGCGTACGTCCGGTGCATCGCTATCGGTCGATGTAGCTAAATTGCATTTCGACTGATTAGTTGGGTCGGACGGATTACCGAATGCCTACCGGTTTAATTAAGCCAATAATTCGCCAAGCGTGTCGGTTTGCCAGCGAAAAAACCTTCTAGATCCTCTCAATCATTGCTCGAATTTCTCACTCCTGAGATTCCTCATTGTAAAATGTTACTTCATTAGTTCTAATTGTATTGCACAATTATAAGTTCATTTTAGAATTCTAAATATATACGTACTCGCTGTCATAAAATGTTTCGGAATCAAATGTTTTAGACAGAATAACCAGTAGCTTTCTAGATTACTTTGGAGAACAGTTTTTTCTAATGATATGTTTTAATTAGCTAACTGTGACGATTATTTTCAAAGTGAGAAAATCGAGCGATGACCAATTTACTCGTCAATCACAGAGTAAGTTTCGCTGTTTAAATATTGGATCAAAGAGATGGTTTTATTTTATAAACTTAATAATTTTATTACTTAGATTTACTTATTGACTTGACATAAACATATATCATGTACTTCATAAGCGAAAAACGGAAGAAAAATTAACTATTTATAAAGTTAAAAATCATCATGCATTTGTCCCGTAGGAGACAACCCTTAAAAAAATTTTCTCACAAATTATCTTCATGTTTTAGCGCTAGACTAACTTCTTACCGACTTTATACTTTCACAGATTCTCTGCTAAAATCTAAAAAACATTATTGTTGCACATGTAAAAACTTGTTATACGAACTGATTGTAAGCTGCAGGATGCATGAATCTGTCTCAAATTATTTACACTCTTCAGTTGTATATTTTATTTCGGAATGGTCCCAAAATATTCCAAATATTTTGAAATTTACGAATGTTGTTTAGTTTTCGCGAAAATTACAGTTAAAAGAACAAATGTGGATTAACTTTTACTTGAAAGAAAATGAAATAGAAAGGGAAAAGAAAGCACTGTACATTCTAAGGAATATAATTTTAGTAATTAATGGATAAGAGTACAACAATGTAACATTGACATAATCATGTATTAATTAGGAAATGATTATGTTTTTTGTAGATGGGCACGACGTCTTATCCAAGTATGACACAACCATTTTCGATGTCACATTCAGCATCGAACATGTCGGCAGTGACCGGAATGAGACAAGATGCAATGGGTAAGTCTATTTAATTAGTGATTTAATTATACTTCGTTTTCGGTGTGGTGCATTAGTTCATATTCTTAAATTGCATTGATAATACAGATTTTTGTGCAAGTGTTACTTTGAAATGGAGATTGTAATTACGTGCAGTATGAAAATATTGATAATAATTTACTAATTATTAAGACGGTACTAGTATTTTAAGATTTATTTTGATTAATACGTATATATATAATTTTTCCATTCAAATATTTTATTCGCTTTTGCAAGCATTTGTGATGACATTGAAGCAAGTAATTATTTTATATTTCATAGTGAGAAATATTTACTAGTAAAACGATCAATGATTCATTTTATAATGTTGCAAAATGTTAAATGAGTACAGTGGAAGAATTAGAGAATTAATCAATTTAATTAAAGTACCTAATCTACTTCTATTAATAGAAAATGTATTAGAGAAATTGTAAATTATAACGTTGAGAAATTTTATGAAAAATGTTATCAATTGTCTGCTCAGACTGTGTTTTGTCAGACCTTCCGATTAAACGATCATTTCTAAAGTACAAAAGAATTAAAAACAAAATTCAAGTTTGTCCTTCTGTACTATTGTTGTTTTTTTCACATCGATACTAATACATCTAAAATAAAATAACTCCTACATTTACCTTTAATTCACATATTTTTACTAAAACATACAATTTATAATTTCCTATTGTGAAAAAAAGCGTAAAACTAAAGATTTTTTCCCTATAAATAAGTCAATCACGACATTATTTTAAAATTGCAATAACATTCTTCGTCAATAAATTCTAAGACTTCGTACATGGAGTTCTTAAAAAACAAAACGCTTAAAATCACAGAGAAATGTTTCCTTCTGAAATTAATTTTCACTTATTACGCACTTTGTTAAAATAGAAATCATAAGGCAAGAGGTTGAACCTCAGTTAAACATTCTCGATTAGGTCTCAAAGTCTAGAAATTTTCGTAGAATTCGAATTAGACAAAACAAGCTAACCAGCTGGACAATATGAATAAAAAAACGTGGTACGAAATTTTTTTTTCGTATAAATCAGTGAGGAAATTATTTTAAAGTTGCAACAATATCTTTCGTCAATAAATTCTAAGTCTTCGTACATGGAGTTCTTAAAAAACAAAACGCTTAAAATCACAGAGAAATTTCTACTTCTGGAATTAATTTTCACTTATTACGCACTTTGTTAAAATAGAAATCATAAGGCAAGGAGTTGAACCTCAGTGAAACATATTCGATTAGGTTTTGAAGGCTAGAAATTTTTATAGAATTTGGATTATACGAGACAAGCTGTTCGGTTTGAAAATGCGAATAAAAAACCGTGGAACGAAATCTTTTATTCGTATAAATCAGTGAGGAAATTATTTTAAAGTTGCAACAATATCTTTCGTCAATAAATTTTAACACTTCGTATATGGAGTTCTTAAAAAATAGAAATATCATACGTGAACCTTTGCCTTAGTGATTTTTCTGCTTGACCTATGCGCTGACCCTACATTATTGGATGATTTCGTAAAAAAAGGAGACCGGAAATGGCGCGAACCTAACGGCCATACGAGCGTTCGTTCGTTCAGGCCAAGACGTTCTCTCCATTTCCGCTCCAGCGCCGTCTTACATCATTTCCGGCCCAAGATGGAATATCGCTTTTAAATCGAATCAAGACTATTCGCGAATTGGTTGCCGGCTGTTCACCGTATATTCGTCCATGCTAAGGGCGAATTCTCCGGCAATATCTCGGCTCCTCATACCGATTTAACGTCTTAATGCGGTAGCAAATCGCCTGATTAGTAATCTCAGTGGATCTTCTTGGAAAGTCGTTAAATCGAATCGTCTGATTGGTTTTCTGAGAGAAAAGAAATTTAGCTTCCCTCGTTGAGCAATATCCGATGTCAGAGATTAATTAATTCTTGGCTCTTTCTTTTTATCTGGAGTTTTAACGTTGTTTATGGAAATAGAGTAAGCCACTTTGACATGGTAGAATCTTGTAATGTAATAATTTTACAAAAGGAGAAATATGTTTTTACTTGTATCGAGTATTTTATTAAATCACAAGGTTACCTCGTTAATGATTGTAGATTCTTGGGATTTAATGAAACGAAACTTGGGAAATAAGTGCGATCAGTGGTAAGGTGATGGTGTTAGGGAGAAAATAAGTGTAACTTTTTTACTTCTTATGAAAAAGAAAGTGTTTTAGTGCAAAAATCTTATATACTTTAAAAATAAAAGTATGTCAACAATTTAATTTGGCTGTAATCTTTGTTTTCAAATTGGAAGTTAATGTGCCAATCAATTTGCCATTTCATCCCTCTGTTTGGTGAAACATTTCAAATAATCAATTAAATTGATCCATCGACTTAATGAACAATTGTAACGTTGACATTTCATAATGCACTAACTCTTGCAAACTAAAATATTTCTTTAACTCTCTATGAGGTTGAGGTGATGTAAGCTACATCTAACCTTTTATTCTTCAAAGTCAAATTTGTAACTTTGCCAAATATTATTATTTTACTCACGAAAATCGCGAAATTCTTTACAATCCAATGTTTAAAAATCAGGTTTAATTCATCATTTAGAATTGTATTTTTATCATTTTCTAATTACCCTAACGTGAAACTAATGTTCGCACAAAATATTTAGACCATAGAGGGTTAACACTATAATTACTAAGGCTTTAAAAGTGACAGGTTCGTAATTCTTCTTAACCCTTTGACCTAGAATAAGAGTAACACTCGTCATAAAGTAAATGAGATAGGAAATTTTCAATTTTTCCAAAATCTATGAAATTGCAAATATTAATGAATCGCGACGCGATGATATTATTTGTATAACATTAACATTACGTTCAATGATACGGCATATAAAAAATCACTGATTAATTTTTATTTTAGCAATTAAATTCCGAATTATAACGAAAGCAGTCACGAAAGAAATCGTAGTGCAAGAGGTTTAACAATTCCCAAATTGACAGAGCAGTATGCAACTGCTACTATAAACGTTGCTAAGAAACATATACTAAAAAAGAATAAAATCAAATAACAAACTGTACATTCTCAATATAAGTTCAAAAATAAATCTACTTATTTCCCGATAAAATATCGACTTGAAAAGTGATACGAAAGATTTTTTCCATATAAGCCTAATTACGAAATTGTTTTAAAATTATAATGACACTTTTCGTCAAAAAATTCGAACACTTCGTACATGGTGCTCTCAAAAAATAAAACGTTTAAAATCATAGAAAAATTTCTACTTCTGGAATTAATTTTCATTTATTACGCACGTTGATAAAATAGAAATCATAAGACAAGGAGTTGAACTTCAGTCAAACATTCTCGATTAGTTTTTGAAGGCTAGAAATTTTTATACAATTTGAAGTAGACGAAACAACCTATCCGGCTTGAAAATGTTAAGATAAAACGTAACACGAAAGATTTATTTCGTATAAATCAAAGATGTAATTGTTTTAAAATGCAACAATACTTTTTGTCAATAAATTTCAATACTTCGTACATGAAATTCTTAAAAAACGAAATGTTTGAAATCACAGAGAAATTTCTAATTCTGGAATTAATTTTCAGTTATTACCCATGTTAACAAAATAGAAATCATAAGGCAAGGGGTTGAACCTCAGTCAAACATTCTCGATTAGGTCTCGAAGGCTAGAAATTTTTATAGAATTCGAATTAGACAAGACAATCTATCCGGCTTGAAAATGTTAAGAAAAAAACGTGACACGAAAGATTTATTTCGTATAAATCAAAGATGTAATTGTCTTAAAATTGCAACAGTTTATACATGAAATTCTAAAAAAACAAAACGTTTAGAGTCACAGAGAAATTGCTATTTCTGAAATTAATTTTCATGTTATTACGTATTTAATCAAACAAAATATATTTGTCTCATTTTAGGAATGTCAGCAGAGGACGAATGGTACAACAAAAGTATTTCAGCCCTAAGAATGAATACCGCTCATCATCCTAATCTTGCCGCACCAATGTTGCAATACCAAACATAATTGTAAACATACGTGACTCGAGGGTCTCGTCAGAGAATGAACACAAAAAAAAGGAGATAGTATCAGAACGTTTATCCTCATTCGGGCAGTTCAGTACCGTCAAAATTGTGTCGTTTTAATGCTGGAAGAGGAGAAGAAAACGGTACCTTCAACGATAGCAGAAGAGGAATTAAAAGAAAAATGAAATTATAAGAAGAAAAAAAGAAAACTTCTCACGGTGTTTTAACGTTTGAGAAACGAAAGTTTGAATTTCAGATCGAAACGGAGCACGAAATCACGCTTTCGTTTAATGGTCTTGCACAGAAAATTCTTTGTTTCAACGATACTGTCGTAGCCGAGCAGCTCTGATCACTGCGTTTTGCGATTGATGAGATGTTAATCTGACACTTGGTCGCGATGTTTAACGATATTTTGGTAAAGTAAACTTTGTTAATATCGTTTCATATTATCGATACGATTCATTGTACACGCCCGATGATAATACGGGGGATGTATCAACGGCGCTATTAAATAGACACACGCACATATTACCATTATTATTAGCGCAAGATTATTACGCGTACGAGTTTCAATTATTCTGTACAAAGCGTCAAGTTTTCGATTTTCTTTCCGTCGTTAATATTTAAACGAATCTTTTCTTCCTACGCAGCGTCGAAATTTCAACCCCTTTCTGCCTGAGAGAAACATCGTTAAATTATTTTATAGGCCAGAACTTTCCGTCTTATTATCCGAATATGTGTATTTGTTTAAAATTTATGAAACGATAAGCAGGATAGAATTCCTCGCACAAAAGTTCACTATTTTTTAAAATTTTACAACAATTGTTATTTATTCTAGAGAATGATATACTATTTTTAAAAATTCCTAATCAAAAATACACATTCGAAAGGAGATATTTTATGAATGATTATACAATTGCTATTTTTTTTTTAATGTATCTTGCATATCAACTATTTACACTTATTACATTTTTGAACATATTTTGCAATTTTTCCGTGTCACGTAAAAGATCTATCCCGTCTTTCTTCTGTCGCAAAGATTATTCAAGGTTGTTTGAAACACTATAAATATGGGATAAAAATATTTATCAGGCATTGAGGGGTTCAGAAATGTACGCCTCTCATTTTGAGATATGCCACGTGCATTTGCATAATCGATGCGCGTAATTTTGAAGGAAAAAGAAGGAAAGACGAGCAAAAAGGAAAGAGAACCGACACGCACACGTTCCACGCGATCTTTCGTTAGTTTCTTAACAACGATTCAAGACACTTTCGTTAATGGAGGAGGGCTGTAAATAAGGGAGAGATAGATATATAGTCTAATCAGCAGATACTCTAGCATATGCGATTTTTCAATGTCCTTTTAAAGATGTAAGCATACCTACCCTTAGTGGAATATTAGGCATTGATTTGTGTGCTTATGTTGACCAGGATTTTAAATAAACGTGGATGGGGGGATTGGTATCTGACAATGTCTTGCGTTCGAAATTTGAGGGGTGCCAGGGTCTTTGAGGTAGAGCTTCCTTTGCGACCCTCATTAATTACGGGGTTAGAGAATTTTTTGTTTATATTACGAATTCCTTTTGTGTTGCGATATTGTGTTTAATATGATGGGAGTGTGTTAGGGAAATTTTCGTTGTGGATTAAACATTATGTTTATTATGATGGGAGCGTTTTATGATAATTTTCGTGGTATTTTAAACATTGTGTTTAATATAATGGGAGTGTTTTATGGAAATTTTCATTGTATTGTATTTTAATTTAACCCTTTGATCATCATGTCTTTGTTGAACGATATTAAAAGTGAAATTAATGAAATTTTCATTTATAAAGGCGAATTATTTATTTTAAAAATTTGTGGTACACTTTAATAATTGAAATTAGAATTTCAGTCGATTTCCAGTATTAATTTTGGCAATTTATAAAATAATTTTAGACGCCTAGATTTTACTAGAATTTACAGAATACAACCCAAGATTGTACTATCTTGCTAAAGAAATCAGCAATATAGAAGACATTTATAAATTATAATTCAAAATATAATTTTTCACACTCCGAATCATATTAATCTCAAACATTCGACAAGCAACATATTACGAGTCTATGATTGATAAAACAAGTATCTCTTTATTCTTCAGGAAAGATAAATGTAACTTCCACAAATTTAAATCAAGAAAGTATTTTTGATCTATGAAGAAAAACAGAAATCAGCATCTTCTCCCTGGCACCTTTCAGTGGTGATATTTGGAGTCTGTCCAATCAACAATCGTCTATATTGGTGTCATTTTTCGATAACTGTCTAATCAATATATCGACTTGAGAATGGAGCTGCAGACGACTGCATTGTTTTCGTGTAGTTTTGCTGCGACCTTATTAATATCGCTCGCGATGTTCCACGCGAAATGTTCCTAAAAGTTTGTAACATATCACACACACGAGACACGCACGCATATATACATACACACGTGTACACCCATACGTGTATGTCACACGAAACAACCATGGAAACATGTGCACGTACACGTTACACATCTTAAACACGTATGTCGAGAAAATAAAATGGTTAAAAAATTAAGTGGAAATGCATACCGGGCGAGCGTAATATAGTTTTAAGCAAGGGTCACGTATTGTACGTATGTGTTGTACATAGCCTAAATAAAATTACATTTAAAACTACTTGATGTTATAAACCTTAATGTTATGATAACAAATATTACCTTAATGTACTGATAACATAATATAATCGATAGTTAATCCTTCAACCTACATTCACGTAAGACACACGTGATGCGATAAATGGAGTACGAAATTTTTTTGTTTTTCTGTAATTATTAAATTAACAATATCAGTCGGTCACGAAACGGTCAAATTAATCTTCTTCTATTATATAAAGCTCAAATACCACTGACTGACTGACTTACTGACTCATTCATCCACTCATCACGAAATCTCAAAAACCACAGAACGGATTGCAATGAAATTTGGAACATACGTTCTCCTTGAGTCTTAGGTGCTCACTAAGAAAGGGTTTTGAAAAATTCTAAATTTTAGGGGGGTTTTGGGGGGTTAAAGTATGTACCAAACTCATCAACGCAGAGCCGAAACTACTTGACTTAGAAACTTGAAATTTTGCATGAGCGTTCCTTCTAGGGTATAAGCACCCACTAAGAAAGGATTTGTAAAAATTCGAAATTTTAATGTTGTTTTTTTTTTAGTTTCGATTAAACCGTTGCGAAGCACGGGAGCTTTCAGCTAGTCCTATAATATTAACACGTTGAACGCCATCGATTTTTCATTTGTATCATTTCTACTGAAATTTCTACTTTTCTATTGAAATTACGTATTTACGACTAACAATAAGAAATCTTAAAAAAAGAAATGGATGTGTAGTCAGCTTGTTTTTACTTTTTCGATGCAAGTATTCATTTATTTAATGCGTAAACAAATTTGGAAGTATTACAATTATAAAGCTGTATGAAATTTCATTGAATTCAACAACGCCGGTCACCGGTGACCCCCATGGCATTCAACGTATTAATAATTTAATATTATAATATTAATAATTTAAACATTTTCTATAATATCATATTACAGTATTATAGAAAATGTTTAAAATCACAGAGAACTTTGTATCTCTGGATTTAATCGGAGTTAACACGCACGCTGTTAAAATGGAAATCGTAAGGCAAGGGGTCAACTTGCAGTTAAACATTCTGAAACAGGTCTCGAAGACAAGATATTTTTACAAAATTCAACTTCTACGAAACCAGTAATTCAGCTTGAAAATGTCAATAAAAAAACATGGCACGAAAGATCTATTTTGCATAAATCAATGATATACTTGGTTTAAAATTGCAACAGTATCTTATGTCAATAAATTCTATAACTTTGTACATGGACTTCTAAAAAAACGAAATGTTTAAAATCACCAAGAAATGTAGAGAATTATGTAGAACTATATATTATGTAGAGAAATTTCTATTTCTGGAATGGATTTTCAGTTATTACACATGTTATTGAAATAGGAACGAGCCAAACGGTCGTGAATAGGTCTCAAAGGCAAGACATTTTCGCAGAATTCGACTTCTACGAAACAAGCTATCCAGCTTGAGAATGTAAACAAAGTCAGGATCTTATTGTTATCGTTTCGGTTATATTGTCAACTGCCTTTGCCCCGCTCTGCCGTATCGTCGTAGTAAAGGCCGAGGTCGTTGTCCAATCACAGACGAGGTATGTGGTCCAATCACGCGGTTGGCCTAGGTCAGTTGCCACGCGAGTGTCCTGCCGGTAAGACCTGCTCCGTCTGCTCTACGTACCATCAAAGTGAGTAAAACCTTACTTATCGACTTTGGAAAAATTCGAATCGAATTTATTCCTTACTTATCAATATTGTAGCACAAACAATTATTTAATTATCTATAATGTCGATTATATTTACACTTCGTTGATATATTGCTTCTTCGTATTGCGACGTGGTATCCGCAATTTTTCATATGAGATTGAACAGTGTTTATTATATTTAATTTATTCCTTATTTATTAACATCGTAGTGCAAGCTATTATCTGATTATTTAGGATTTCTATTATATTGACATTTCGTTGATATATAGCTTCTTTGTAACACGACGTAGTATTTGCTACTTTTTCATATAAGATTGAATAGTTTTTTGTAATGCTACTTTACATGATTTTTCTATTGTCTCTCTGTATATTTTTTCGTTATTGAGAATTTTAAATGTTTATTAATTTTACCTGGGTTCAGTTTTATATTAGCATAGTGTTCTGTTTGATTGTGACGATGCTTTCAGACCGTGTGCGTTGTAATTTTTGTAATTCTGCTTTACTTTAGTTGTTTCTTTGATGGAAGAACTGCTTCTGCCATTTGCGTATTATTAAAAGGAAGTTACAAATTCGAGCTGAGTGAAGGTTAAATAAATATTTTGAGAGCTCTATTGTGATACTTATTAGCCATTTTGAAGAACATACAAGAATTGGTTCAGTGTTATTATACCTTAACTGTTGTCGATAAGGAATTTCTAATTTTCAATATTATTAAGTATTTAATAATTGCAAATTGTTGCCGAATGATTTTATATTACATTTATGGCACGATGTATTCGCTGCGATTAACACTAAAATTATAAAAATCATTTGTAAAATTTCAATCCTGATTCGTCGTATTGTTGAATATCCTTTTTCTAAAAATATCGTCTTTGTACAAACTTCTACTCTCTCCAAAATTTCATATTATTTAGTTAGAATATGATTATCAGAAAATCAAAGTTACTTTGATAACAATAGCTTTGCAATCTTCTTTCATTACTTCGAAACCTTAATTAAACTTATACTTCTGATAACAATGTTATAACGTGAATAGTCGAATTCTAATGCACTGATTTCTTTCCGCATTGTTTGAACAGAAGTCAACTTACAAGTTAAATTAAACTATTATTTTTATAATAACAAATTCAGCCTACAATAATGTTACTATTAAATGATTACAAATTTATTAACATTATTTACAACGTTTATTAATTTTCTTCACGTATATTTCGAAAAGTCAAATGAGAAACAAAATTAAATTATTATTCTTACAATATTAATTTAGGCCTATAGAAATACTGCTATTAAAAGAGTATAAATATATTACTATTATTTATAATGACTATCAACTATTTTTCCATATTTTTCAAACAATTAAATAATTTAGTGCGTCAATTGAACTATTCTTGTTAGAATTGAGAAGTATGGCGTTTGAAACTAGCACTTCGACGGAGTTATGGAAATTGTTCAGTGATTTCTGTTCGTGTTGTGATTTATTGTCATTACGAATTTGAGGGCAACGTAATTATTGCAATTAGTAAAACATCTACAGCAACGCTTCCACTTTGAAGATAACAAGGTATCGTACAAATGAAATAATCATGTTGTTGTTTCGTTGAAAGTTTATTCAAAAATATGAAATATATTCAACTAGTATATTACATTTTTTACACATTCAATGCAACATCGCGGACAATTTGATGATGCATTATTTATTATTAAGAATAATAAATCATATTATTAAAAATAATAAATCATATTATTTCGAAGTAATTTTGCAATCAAAGAAACTTTTCGGAAAAATAATTTAAATATAAATTTCTCTCTGTTTTCGAGAAACTTCTCGCAGAACCAATCACCGAACATAGTATACTGCCATATATTAAAAAATAACAAGTACTAAATCTATGTATTATTACAATAACTATTAAATGATTCCCGCACTAAATCTTCATACATGAGAGATAAATTATATTTATAATAAGTTTAAATTTGATTATAGCCTGTCTCCAAATTAACAAACACTGTAATACACTATTGTTTGTCACGTTATCTGTTTATATTTCTATCGCAAGTATCATTTAAATTTAGGAATCACCATATCCGTTTTGTAGAGATCAAAATTTCCCTCGAAAAGGCACCCTATACAAGTTCCGTAGACCTAACATAAACATTTAAAATTGTAAATCGAATACAACAATCGCTCCTTGATTGTTGAAACGACAGTAAATGTACAGTTGCAGAGGAGCATTGTATTGTATCATCACAAATTTTTTGTTAGAAAGCAACAACGATCTTTGTTGTTAAGTCCATAACCGTTTCTCAACGAGATTAAATAATTTCTGCTTTTCGACTACTTAAACTTTTCTTTATCAATGCCCAATCCTCCAGTATATCGGCATCATTGAGCATATAAACAATGTAGGGTCCAGAAACAGTAACTGCTCTCTTCCTTTCTGTGTGATTTCTTCTTCTCCTTCCGGATGAATTGAGCCATAAGTCCGCATGAATGTCGACGTTATTTCGATCCTCTTCTAGCCTACGAATTTTATCTTGCAAATCATTGTGTATACAGTCCCAGATCAGCTCCTTTTCACTTTCGAAATTTTGTAATGCAGCTTGTTCTTCAGCTAAGAATTTGTTCTGTATGTTTTGTAATCTGTATTGCTTTAGTATTCCAGCTACTTCTGTCTTAGTTTTCATGTTTTCTTTTAATCGCTCTAGTGGTATTAAATACTCCTCTGACTTTCCGACACGTACTTCTCCTAGTTTTGTATCAACTTGGGTAATCCTTTCACGGTAGAGTCTGTAATTGGTGAAGATAGTAAATGAGTTTAATACATTGTTGTTGTTTAAAATTTGTAACAAATGCACATGCTGGTAATTATGACACTAAGCTAAGTTATTTATTCTTAGCTTTTAAATATTTAGAATTTTGTTATATACAAAGTAACGTACTGTTCCTTGAGTAAAGTAAATTGCCGTTCCAAATCCACTAAGTTTTCCATACATTCATTACGCCGTCTCTCGCATTCATCATCATCCATCTCCGACGAGTCATCACTGTCACTATGCTCCGCACTACTGTCGCACGACGCGGAACTCTGATTGCTCTCATTACTGTCATGCGACATTTCCTCTCCTTCTGGCTCTGATTCATCTTTAACACTGGGCATCTGTCTAGGTGTTAAACTTATTTACAGAATTGAATTAGTACAGAATACAATGTATTTTATAAACACATTTTATTTTATGAAATTGACACTAAGTGAACAGTTCTTTATTATTTCGATACAATTGTAAAGAACGATAACATAACCTCTAACAGATTGTTTACATGTGTTTAAAACGTTTATTTTGAACAACCGAATTTCTAATACCTAGTTCTAAGTAAATATTATTGAAGGTAATTTAAAACGTAACATTTGTTTATTGTAAAAATCATTCAGAAGACACGTGCCGCCTATATTAGTAGGGTTGGAAGAAATAGTATTAGTGTCTTGAAGAATACTGTGAATGTAATTGGTTAAATATCTTGCAATTCCTAGAGTTCTGCATTACGTACTTACTGTGAAATAAATATAAGTTTCTTTGAATAATTATAAGAAATATTTAAGTATCCGTGAAAACGACGCTTGTCAGTTCTCAATAGAAGTCGACCATTACTAACGCTAGTGACTACTGGTAACATTTTAGTACCTAATTAACAACGTTACATATCACTAACTGCAATAGTCGATAACTAAGAACGCGCTCTTTCCTGCGCTTTGTTCAAAATTAGCTTTACTTTGCCGAAACGTATATTTCCAAATATTTTGATTAAAATAAAACTGTAGATTATTAGAAGTCTACGTATTATACTATTTACATAATTATAATTTAATAATTTAACATTTCTATAATAATTATTATATTGTAGAATTAATTTAAGACAAAAACAAGGAGAACGTAAGGCCTTCGAGTCGCTGATTTTGTTGAAACTTTACATATTTGTAAAGTTATTCCAATTATAAGTATAGCTCATTATTGGGACAAACGGTCAATCAGTTTTTAAAATGCTTACATTAAAATTTCATTTGCATGCTTAAGCAGAGCTGTACTTCAATTTTCACATTCACTTTCAATTAAAGATGTGCTGTTAACATATAAATTTTAATTTCTTGGTGCTTCACTTAATTTTGAAGTTATAATGCAAAAAATTATTAAATCCATCCACAACAGGTATACAAGCTTTGTTTTTTTTTATAAATCTAGAACGTCGCCATTACTCCATGGCACCTCTTAAGGTTCCGTTCTATAGTTCTGTTTGGGTTCAACTATGGCAATGAAACTTTAATTGTAAATATTTTAAAAACCATTGAACGTCTGCCCCTATAATAGGGCATATTCATAAACACAACAATTTACTTTACGGGTATATAAAGCTTCAGCAAAACCGGCGACCTGAAGTACTTGCGTGCTCCTTGTAAGAATAAACAATAAAACTATTTTTACTTATGAAAATAATTATATATAAGATTGAAAAGCATAGAATATATATAACGTAACAAAGACAGACTTTGATGTCAAAAATTAAAATTAGAACTAAAATCATTAAGAACAATCCCGGCCTAAACACACGAGTGTTATAATATTTGTGTGCAATTTTGTGATAATAATTCACAAATCTCGTACTGGTTGACAATATAAGACATGCGTCAATTTAATCATATTGAGAAAGAACTTACCTTATTAGTCTCGTTTTAATTTATGTTTCTCGGTTTCATTTTCTATCCGTTTCGATGCCGCAAACCAAAGCTGTCAATGTCAAAAGCCAAAATTAAATAACTATCTAATTGCCAATCAGAAATCAGTTATTTCTTGCCAATCAGAAATCAGTTATCGATTGCTAATAATATTTTCGTCATTGGAATTTGCAACATTAAAAGCGGACACAATAATGTACAAAGGTGTGTTAATAAATAGGCAGACACTTATATACATATATATATTTTTTATATATATATACTTTTTGATATATAATATACCACCGGATACAATAATACATTTGGACCTGTATAGAACAAACAGACAGATAATGCAACATCGCATAACTGTAAGGTATACTAGGAATTAATGTATACAATATACATATATTTCTCGTGTGTTTCCTGTTTTCCGTGAAGATTTTCGGTTAAATAGGTCTCTTTCTGCGCGAAAGGAAGGTACAGTTCGTTTTGTGCAGTTTTTCTTCTTCTGTAAGAAATTCTTTAGTTTTTGTATCTCCGCTTTTTCCAAGCTTCGGTGCGCATGAAAAATGTACAGTGAGAATTTATTACTTTAAATAATTTTTTTGAATATTTGAATTCTTTTTAATGCAACAAGAAAGAAAAATGTTATTTTGGCAAAATAAAGTAAACGAGATGAGACGAATTAAATGAAGAATGATTGATAAAATAATATTTTTAATTAATGTTGAAATTACGCGTGGAAAAATGAATTGCAAGGTAAATAATGAACCCTCTATGAGCCCCTGTGAATTTGAGGTAACGCAAGACACATCTACGCTTCTATTCTTCAAAAGCAAATTTTGAATTTTGCCAAATATTATAATTTAGCTCATGAAAATCATGAAATTCTTTATTTAACACTAGAACTACCAAACCAGTCAAAATGACTGGTATACAGTTTTTTTAACAAATTCTCCAAGTTTATATAACAGTTATAGAATAAATATTCTACGTTTATATCAATAAACATAAATCACCCAATCGATTAAATTTTCCGCTGCTTGATTCCCCCTTTTTCAAGGTACTTATTTAATTTATTAAAATATGTTAGATTTGTGGCCGGTAGTTCTACTGTTGAAGTAATATTTTTATTATTTTCTAATTGTGCTGTGAAACGGATCTTTCGATACCACAAACAATATCAGACTATAGAGGGTTAATTCAAATATTTTAAATTAGTGGTAGGAATTAATTTCTTACTGTACAGGTTTAATGCTCCGTGCACAATGTTTTAAATTACTGATCGTTTAAAAGATCTCAGAATATCGGCGATCTTTCTGTGTGATGACGGCTTCATACGGATTGTTTTAAATATTCATTTCATGCAACATTTATCGCTGCTCCATCGTGGTTCGTTTAATAAAGTCTTGTCTAAAAAAGATTGTGAAATTGAAAATATCAGTGGGACATGTCACCACGATATTATTCTCATGCTGTTAATATAGCGATAAATTATACACTGTTTCAGGAATTCACTGAAGAATTTTTATTTCTGCAATTTCATTTTCAATTATTGCGCACACAGTCACAATATATATCGTTGTGTAAGGGATTAATGAAATTGCAACATAAAAGTTAAATATTAACCTTTTGAAAAAAATATAAATGTTGCCAACTCAACCTTATACATTTTAAAATCTTCAATAGATTTCAACTGACAATTATCCTTGGCAGTATGATTATAAATAATAAATATTTTTCAATGATACAAATTTTGCCAATGATTGTCAAACAAATGTAAGTTTTATATTTACTTAACCCCTTCAATACTGCGGCTTTATAAAGATCCCAAATAATGTTTGAAAAATTCTGGAGTTGTTAATACGTCCTTTTAATAAAGCTTCTTTTTCGAAAAATCGCAATTTACAAAATTTTGAAACTTTAAATATATGCCTTTTAAGTCATTAGCAACTCATAGTTACCATTTATATTAAAAACAATTCACTACACAAAAATCGTATCGAAAGGGTTAACACATTACGCGTACCATCGATGATCCACGTCAGTGTGTGACTTCGGGCGGCGTGTACCATCGGTGGCTCACGCTTCAGTGTCTTTCAAACGACGCTCTTAGAGTAGCCGTAGAGAAAATACAGAAATTGTTGCGCCGACGTGAACATGTTAAATGAATCATTTTCAAAATATCATTTATAAAAATATTGATAAATATGTATGAAAATAGAGCGACAGAAAGTTCAGCAGAAATAGTGGAATACAAAGGAATGAGATACGTATTAATGGCGATGTTTGATGATTTCAATGATCATGAAATATAACAAACCACAAAAGAGCAGTCCTCTTATCTAACTTGTCGATCAATTTTATTTTCGATTAATAATAGAGCGTTCGTATTATCAACGATCGTGAAGCCACAATAAAATTGTTACAAATTCCTTCAGCAATGAAATTCTCCGATTCTTTATTCTTATTTGAGGCTTCAAGATCGTAGCTTTTAATATCGTAACGCACATCGCACATTCATTTTCTTCCTTATTATTGAACACACATTCTCTCTAAGGCGAGATATTCGTCGTTTTCTTCTCTCTTTGTCGGAGGAACGACGACTTTAGAACAGCACATTATATTATAGTCGACCGATAGGTTTTTCTTTGAGTTACGCACGTTGTCTTCGCATTTTCAATGCGAAATGTAGGCCTGTCAGATTTCTTTGTACTATTGCTAATATGTTTCCTTGATCGAACGAAGGCGAATGAACGATAGAATGAATTTTATTTCGATTGTGTTTTATGCTGAGAATATTATCCACGCAATGGATGAAGTTTGACTGAAATTACATTTTAACCCATTAAGGCCCAAAGTTGCGTTAACGCAACATGTCACTTCTAATTTTTTTTTTAATTTAATTTATAATTTAACCTTTGTCATAGTAAAAGAATATACTAAAGTCTTAATTTATGCACTATAAGGTACCACGTAAGCCCAAAGTTGCATGTATGTAACCCAAAAACTAATTATAAATTTCTTTCTTCATTTCAATGCTTGGTCCTTAATGGGTTAATTAACTAACCAGTTAACTGCAGAATTTATTTAAAAAATTTCTCACGATATGTAAAATTAAAATTAAGCAATTTTCAATCGATGTGTATACACGTCGACAGCAGTTAACTGGATAAAAAAAGGAAGAAATGTACACTTGTTGAATTTTTGCAATGTTAACACTTTAACGACCGGAATTTTTTCAATATTTTCTGACGTGTCATTTGGGCGCAAATACTTCCCTGATACCGATATCTCTTTGAAAATTACAAATTCTCTTCACTGAGTCTTTGGCACGGTAAACCGCAATAATAAATAACAATTCATTAATTGCCGTGATAACCAATTAATAACTTAAATGTCCAAAAGCGTTGGGCTCGAAAAGCCTATTAAATCGTTGCGGTTCGAATTAATTTGTGAATTTTGTAGTAAGCTAAATGAAATTAACTTCACAATATTTTCTATTTATTTTCTATCAGTTTCTTGAATAATATCAACAACTAAAGATACTAACGGATGTTTTGGTGATATTACAGAATCATTATGGAATTGGAAAGACGATATTAAAGTGTCAGAAAGTAAAATTAAGTGGAAAGCTGTGTCGAGTACAGCTCGACATAGGACTGCAAAGGGTTAATAGGCTACGCGGTCGTTAAAGTGTTAATTAGAGATAAAGTAAATATATATTCTGTTAAATTTTGAAATGGGGTGTTAATTTTCTGTTAAAGCAATGTTGTCTTTGAGATCTTCAATTATTCTGTATATTTAACACTAGAATTACCAAGCAAGTCAAAATGACAGAGTCTTAATTTTTTCCAAAAGTTCTCCAAGCTTATAGCAGCTTATAAAATACAGATTATCGTATCGATTATCTTCTCCACCTTTTGATTCCTCTTTTCCCAAGTACTTATTTGATATACCAAAATATAATGAATTTAATACCGGTAGTTCTAGTGTTAACTGCGATGCCCTTCAATATTTCAAGTTACTGTTATAGAAAAATCAATATTGAATCAATTTTAATCAATTTTAATTAAGTGGCAAGAGATTGCAATATCAATTTTTATCATAATGATTTGAAGATGAGGAACAGCAATGCTTTCAGTAGTTAGATGTACATGAATTAGTAATATCGCTTAGTAGAATGGAATCAATTATATCAACGAAGAAAAACGGAGGCGCACTTGTTACATCAAAGTACCGAAGGATTACACAAAGAGTTCATTAAAATCAGTAAATTAACGTCGAAACAAACGCAATACAAAGTGCTATTCAATAATTCTCCACCCATTGAATTCTCCAGGAAAGTAAAGCTCATAGAATGAACTGGCATTGCACGAAAGTAAAAGGGAAATGCGATTTAACTAAATAATTCCAAGTACCTAGTGCTTCCGAGATGTCTTTCCAGTTTGCGTCGCGTGTTCTACGGTCGTCAGTAAACGAAGCTTATGGCCCTTTTAAAGGGTAACGATTCGATGTCCTCGTCGAAGAGCAATACAAATAAGTCGACCTCAGAGAGAAATAGAATTAGATAAATACGGCGAGGAAGATACAGAAATAAAGAGGCCCCCTCGATCGAGGACCTCCTAGGAAATTGACATTGCGAAAAGGGATGTACCCTAAAGTGTCCGCACATTTTCATTCTTCGATCACGAGTAAAAATCTATATAATTGCCTTTCGACGGTCAGAGAAACGTATGCACTCAGAAATATTTCTCAGGATGATTTTAATTTAGGATCGAGAGAAAATCCGGTTTACTGTTTATTTATTCAGTATTTTTTCTTTTATGTTTCTGATATTTCGTAATATTTATCGGTATTTCGGAATAAACTGTAGGTCAATAGGAAAACAATGATTGATACAAAACGTGCTAGTATTTTGATTGAAATATTTAATAAAGACTTTTGTAATAATAGGTTTGCAGTTTAAATGAATGGTCGGTATTTGTAGCAAATTGTTAGTAAGCTTTTAGTGATTAATGGAAAAAGTATTGGCATTATAACTGAAATACTTGAAAATATAATAGTTTGTGGATATTTTGAAATAGATTGTTAGTGTTTGTAGTAAAATATTGATTTAAGAGTTATATTCGTATGTCGTCTCATTTATAGTCATCAAATAAATAGTTTGAATTGTTAAATATAAGGTTATCGATAAAAATGGTGACGAAATAAATAGAGATGATTAAAAAACTTTGTTACATTCTAGAATTGACTGGTATTTGAAATGAAATAGTTCGTCGTCAATTCACGTGAAAATACATTTTACATTTTGTCTTAAGCTGTTCTTTTCAATTAGTTCGTATGAAATACGATATTTGGAGGATAAATGGGGCATGTCTGTACGAAACTTTTTTTTCAAAAGATCATCTTCGATTAAGATTTATCCGAGTTAAGCTTTAAAATGAAATTAAATTTCATAGAAAAATAGATCTTAACTTTCCCATATGTTACTCTAACAATATGTCCTCTCTTTTAAGTCCTAGTTCAAGGTATTTCTCCTCTTTAAAATTGTTAAAAAATTATTCTATATTTATACTTTTCAATATTACAAAAACAGCCAGAAATTCTCTAAAATACTTTTGACTTTTTTCCAATTCTTCAAAAACTATACCAACGAAAGTATTTAATTGCAATATGATATTTACAAAACGTTAATTTTGATAAAGATGAAACGATTACGAATATAATATTAAATTAAAAGGATCTTTCATTTCAACACATTAAATCATTTTCATCACCCATTTATTCTCAAATTATCCATCCAATTAATATAAACATAGTTCCATCGATTTATTCGTCATATAGAATTAAGAATAAAACGTGTGATTCAATCGATCATCGTGACTGTCGAAAAATCGATTTCGGATTTATTAATAATTCCTTTTGCATACGTGTCAATGCATCCCATCTTGCGCTTATAAGCGGTCTAATGGATTCTGCACTTTGTGAGAAGAATACAGGTTATCGATTTCTTTGTTAGCTGTTGTGGTGCCTTCCAATATTGTTCCCTTGTAACGGGGCGACTTTGAAACGCTCCGTGACACACGAATTAACGATGGACAAGTATCGGCATTTTAGCAACGACCAAATGCAACCGGCAGGTCTTTGTGGAAAGAGTTTTATGTCTGACGATATACCGAGGGAATTTTCAAATAAATTAATTGATACAGGAAATTGAAATTCATTGATATTACTATGATTGAAAAGTTGTAACTTAAGTAGATCGAGTTTATAGGAAATAATTATTACTTCTGATATTTTTCAATATTTATATGCAAAATTAAAAACAGATTGATGTAATTAACCAGTTAGCTGTGATTGACGACTATACTCGTCGTGAAGAGACGGCAGAATTTTGGGTATTGACGAGTATATTTGTCATGTGTAAAGATTAGTGATCATTGGTTATTTAAATCGTTATTTTGGTGAAAGCTAAAATGTATTCGTAAATTTTAAAGTGTTTGGAATATTTTGAAGCCATGTTGATGTAAAATGAATAACTAAAAAGTATAAATAATTTGAGACTGATTTATGCATTCAGTAGCTGCTTATCAGTTTGTATAATCAGTTGTATAATATTGTATAATACTTTTCACGATTTTTCAAGTACATGCGATAACCTGACAAAAAAGTATTTCCAACAAAAGTTGATCAGTTTTCGATTTTCGATTATAACAAATACAAGTTATTATCGCCCTTTGAAGTAGATTGTTATTTTTTGTTGAAATTTTCATTTCTTTGTCTTCAAGGTCATCCGAAAGTCATGGTATGCTAGGTCGTTGAATTCGTCTTGATACGGGCTATAATATTGTTAAGTTAAAAATACAAAGCGCCATTTTAAAAAACGAAGGTGGCCTTGACAATAATTAAAAAGAATTTTTTCGAACTTATTTTTATTGAAACGTATAGGCAATCGAAAACTGATCAATTTTGTTTAAAATACTTTTTTTCAGGTTATCGCAAGTACCTGAAATATCGTGAAAAGTGTTACGTGGGACATCCTATACATGTGTGACGATAATGTTTTTCAGATTTTATCATAAAATCCGCAAAAGCAAAAGTCAAAGAACAATTAGTGTAACACTACAGTCTGAGATTTATGGTAGGATTTTTCCAATAATGGTTCGTCACGGGACAAATGCGTGACGAAATTTACAAATTTTTTATTTTTCTTTCGTTTTTCGTTTGTTATGTATGTAATATATTTTTATATCAAATAAGTAAGTAAATGTTAGTAACAAATATTAATTGCATAAAATAAAATCATCTTCTTAATCCAATATTTTAAAAGCGAAACTTACTCTGTGATTGACGAGAATACTCGACTTTAGTAACACGTGTATAGTCCGACAATTGAAAGATGGCTAGTGAGCGGTGGAGCCTTTTGTTTTCAACCTCCTACTCTCGCCATTTCGCTTTTGGAATCCTCAAACCCACCTTTTTAAAATAAACGATTATGTGGAATGTTTAATTCAAAATTCTAGATCTGGGAATTTTTAAATAGGAATGACGGGAATAGGCATTTGATAACGAAAGTCCACGATACTGCCCGGCCATCTTTTAGTTGTCGGACTGTATGTGCGCACTCTCAAAAGAACTACCCACAGTTAACTGGTTAATATTAATTACTGTTAAGATGCAACAGGCAGTTCTTTGTATAAAAACTTTCCCATTCTTGCTATTTTTCTAATTTAATATTTTCAACAATTTATTTTCGGTTACAAATAAACAAAATTGAATGAGATAACGTGTCACAATTAGGTCGAGGATCATTCCTTTGATAATAACGTGGCAGTCTTCGAGTTAAGAGTCTCTCGAAATAGAAGTGAAACCAATCACTGCAATTACAATTTAAAAATACTTTCGCCATGTACAAATTGTTTACCACAAGTACCTCTTATTACCTTAACGATGTTTCGTTAACTTTAAAACTTCACTAATATTAAAACGCAGAAGTTCTAAAGTTTTAACAACTACCTATAATTCGTCTCCATTGTGGTTCAGTAATTGCTCCAGATTATAAAAAGCAGGTAAAACTATATCAATTAAAAAAAAACAACAACAATATAGTATTATACAATATTTTGATATTCCGAATATTTCATAACAATATTACAAGAGAATACACTGAGTTAGCAACGGGAGTCAATTATAACATAATTACACAGCTAAATTTTGATATTTTTATTACTTTGTGAAAGTATACGTTTGGGCTACTATCAGTTTTCAGGACCGAAAGAAAATCTCTTTTTTTTTCAAAGTTAAATCTACGCCCTACATGTCCTCATTTCCGAACAATGCACATTTTGCAATCTGGCGCATTCGACAGAAAATGGTTGCCATCGTATGCGCTGCAGAGAGACTATCCTGTGTAACTTATGTAATCGAAGGTTCTCATGAATCGCGAATAAAAGCAACAGTCAAGTCCGATCGACTCTCAGGCTAACCGCCATTCTGGTATCAATTATCGAACTTGCATTGAGAGTCAGAAGTGCATGTGGAATCACTTCGAGTGCATTTAAATTCTCCACACTGCCTTTTGCATTTTAATCTCGGTTTAAAACGTCGTATCAGATTTACACATTGCACGTATGGATTTTGGTTCCAGTTGTAATTTTATCAATGAAAATTTGATCTTTTCCTTCGTTGAACTAGTATTTTTAAAATTTTTTCCAAATTACTTTCCAGAAGAAGTAATTAAATCAGGAACAAATATTAATCACTATATATCCTTTTTATGTTATTTGTATTTTGTAAAATATTCGTAGCTTTGTTTTACCATAAATGCGCGACTGTTCGTAATTTGATCATTAGTAGAAGCCAATTTTAAAACGGGATTTTCAATATTATTTTATCATGTATATGGTATGATTCTCTGTTTTATTGAATTCTTTATCAAGTGAATTATTTTTATAAAAGTGTTTATATTTTAGGATTAAAAAGCATTTCCATAAATGTATAAGCAGCTTTTGTTTCAGTATTAGATATTTCATAAATGCACGATGACTTTTTAAAAATTTCGTGTATTTAGCGGAGGGAAATATTAGTATTTCATAAAATGAATTACAAATTTTAAAAATTTGAAGTAATGAGAAAATTAAAGGCATGATTTTTAAGTGCAACAATGATAATCTTTAATTTAATAATTTAACATTGCCAGTAATATCACAGAAAAATTGTCGACAAAATTGTTAAAATATTTAATAGAAGTCATGAATTCAAAAATAAAAAATTCCCAGAAGACTTAAATCTCTGTAATATTTCTTTATCTCAGATTCCAAATAATTCCTGCATCTAACAACTTAAAAACATACTCATAATCATCATAGCAATTTACAATTCGTCTTAATTATAATCCTCAAATTTTTCAACTTTCCACAAAGTATCCTATAAAACCGTTACAAAATTCTCCCCAAAATTCAGCCTGCCAAAAATCCTCCATCATTTTTTACAAATGATTTAACGTCTCACAACACTTGTATTAACAATGAAACATTGAAATCAAATCCCGCCATTATTTTTATTAACTCACCCCCTCGCCGGTTTTGCATGGCGATATTTCTCTAATATTTTTCATAATCCACGTACGATTTATCGTAAAGGAAATCGCATGTTACGATAATCGCTAAAAATAACTGTATCCCCATGAAAGAGGGCGTCAAGCGAAGAGGGGGGTTAATAAACTCGGAACGGCACCACATCATCTAACCTTTCTCTGACCGTCAGAAGACCTCGGAATACGTTTCGTCCTTTCATTGAAGTCGAAACGGGCAATAATACAACACACAAATCGTAGCCATTTCTCGTGGAATCGATAGTGTTCCACGTCGAGACCCGCTCGAGGGAAAGATCTCAAACTAATCGATCGCAGAGCTTATTTTATACTCCTATAAACAGAAACGCGTCATTCGACATTAATGAGTCACACAATTTGTTTTTCTCCCCTCTCGTTCGAGGCCGATCTTTGCAAAGATCGTGTAGGTAGTTGACGGAGAATACGATGAAAATTACGAAGCGATTATGCGTCTCGATGAAACTCTTCTCATCGTCCTTCTTTGACGAAGGTTCGATCGCTTCTCGCTCGAAAATGATGCCCCGAAGGGACGTTGATCACGGGATATTTCTCGATCGAATTATGGTTCCGTTGGATTCCTTAGGACGACATGGATTTGGCTGAGTCACTCTGTACTCTGTCGTTTTGTGCTTTGTCGAACCCGTCGATCAAAGTCTCGATTATGAACTTTATCGTTAGCTTGTACGTGTTCTCCACGTTCTCCGAGTACCGGTCCTCCAGCGTGCGCTCCACAGCTTCGAGGAATGGCTGCTCGATTTTCTGAAAGCAGATTTAGCAGTTATTCTGCTGGTAACATTATCATATTGCATTCGTTTTATTGCAAGGCTATGTTTATTCGTTGTCGCATGAGATTCCGGCATTAACAATTGAAAAAGATATTTTTCATCAACACCACGTTAAAACAATTTTAACACGTTCCGTGCTACGCCGTTTTTGCCCAACATGATCTCTAGGCCATTCGCTGTTTTGACTAAAAATTGATATATTGTCACACAATATGTCATTACATCATCAATCCATAAGTAATTAAATGGTTTAGAGTAGTTGCGACACCATGTACCATTTATGGTGCACGTGGCGCTGTGATCATTTCGACTGTGAAAATCAATCAGTTCGCAAATTTTCATTTAGTAAAAAGAACCTGTTGTATTCGGAATTGTTAAGTACAAAACGAGGGAAATAGAATTCCCATAGCAAACAGCGAAATAGAAATCCCATTTAGTATAAAACGCTCGCGTAATTCATAATTATTGTACATATAACAAATAAACAAATTTATGTGCTTTGTTCTATACTGCATTTTGTTTAATGCCTCATTCTTTTAGTGGAAATATATTTTATAGAATTAAATTTATCGTAAAACATATGTTTTTGGCGGATTAAATGAATATGTCTGCGTGTACCATTTCTGGTACACGTAGCCTGTAGATCAAGTTTGACGTGTACCACAAATGGTACACGTGGCACGGAACGTGTTAATGGAATCTTTTATCTTAACACTTTACCGACCGGTACTCGATTAATCGACTTTTCGGACCCAACACTTTTGGGCTTTTAACTTATTAATTGGTTGCTATGGCAATTAATAAATTATTATTTTTCATTGCGATTAAATGTGCCAAGGACTCAGTGAAGAAACTTTGCAGTTTTCGAAGAGATATCAGTATCAGGGAAATATTTGCGTGCTAGTGACCGATCAGAAGTGGGTAGGATGTTAAAAAGTACCGGTCGGTAAAGTGTTAAGTATATTAACCATTTTATATTTTTACACTTTTGTAATACATTTTTATAAAACATTTGTATGGTGAAATGTTAGACATCTCATATACCACACTTAACACGTTAAGCGCCACACTGCACACTGTGTAATTTGGCTGATCTAGATGGAGAAAACTATTTTTTGAAAGTAATTACGATTTTCATGAATTTTTCTGACACTTTTGCTAATATTGAAAATAATCTTATTCTTAGTGTTAATAAGAATATATATTTTAACTCTTTGTGGACGGAGGTATTTTTAAATATTGAGAAACAATTGTTGATTTAACCATCCAAAACCACTTACAAATTCGAAACTTAGACTATTATTGTATATAAATTGTAAATTAATATTTAATTAAAATTATTATAGATTATTTTTTATATTTTCTGTTAAATAGACATTCTATTATTGATTTGCAATAAAGTTTTATACATTTTGACCATTACGATTGTTGCCTTTTGTCCAGCTAGATTGGCCAAATTACACACTGTGCACCAAGCCCTAGGGACGGGTCGTTGATTTTTCGTCCATGTTCATGTTGATCAATGAAAATCAACGATTAATTTTTACCTAGTCTATTCAGTGACGTCTGACCGAGCAATAGTTCATGATTTTAAGTAAGAAATACAACATTCTATAAAAAATTAATGTAGTTTACTAAAACAAATAGAAAGATCCCGTTCCTAAAAAAGGGTCCAAAAGTGTAGTGCCGTTCGCTAGAAATGGGTGCTTAACGTGTTAAATACAAAAAGTTCCAAAATAAAATTAAAATTCCATGTATCAACCCCAAATATACAAACTATTTTAAGAAAAAAAGTCTGTGTATCACCTTTAAATACAAAAAGCGTTAAAATAAAAAAAGAAATCCGATGTATCAAATATATAAACTGTTATAACAAATTAGGAATTCCGCGTGTTGTCTTTAAATACAGAAAATGTTAACATAAAGTTAAAATTCACGTACTACCCCTATATGCAAAAAGTGTTAAATGAAAATAAAAAGAACCTGAACAAATTTCCAACCGACAGACTTTCGAAGCGTCGCGTCGTTGAAAATAAAGTAGGTTTTGTAGTGGTGAAATTTACCCCGTCTATCACGACTTATCGTTCACGTTCGCATATTTCGCGCATGATGCATCGTCTGTGCTTCATTTTACGCGAACGTGTCGGAAACTTGCATATTATGCATCGTTCCGTCTTTGTCTCCGGAAAACAAAGAGCCACCCCGGCTTCCATCAGCATCGAAACGTGTCTCTCCCTTTCTGAAGTCTAAAGCGACATTTTTGGGGTTTGGAGAGTGCAACGCGATCACGAAGAAGACATTCGAGGACCATGAAAATCACCACAAAGGAAATCACAGGACCTTTTGTGTCACAGGGAGAATCATCACAATGAAGCTGAGAAAGGGTGGGGAAAAATTTGGCACCGTTTTCTCTAAGTTTGTGTTTAATCGGTTTGGAAGTCTCTTTTGAACCCTTAGCTTGTTTTTATACCTTTGTAACTGACACTTGGCTCTTGATGCTTTGGACGAATTCATTTCCCGCCAGGTTCTTTTTTACTATGTTGTTTTATTGTTATTTCAATGTTTTGATTAATTATGAAATACAGAGATTATTAGATTTATTATAAAATGGATTAGAAGTCATCAAGCCATAAAAATGGAACATCTTATTGGAAGTCTCATTAAGGTTATTGGTCTAGAACCGTATTAGTCGTTAACGGTTTGTATTTTTTTTAATGGAAAAAACAGATTTGGAGTTTGAAAATTATTTTTTTTTAATTTTTACACAAAACTGAATAATATTTCATTAAATTTTTCACACTATTAATAATTAAAAATTTAAAATTAAATGCTACTCGATGATCGTATTATGTGTCATATAATAAATTTGGCAACAACGCATGGAAATGTATATGCATATATATTATGTTCATCCATAATTAGTGTATTGTAAACAATTAGTTTCATTTTTATTTCCTTGTCAAATTTTTTTATAACCATAGAATGAAAATTAATATTATTATAAACGCAATTATATGTTGTCACGCTCAGTAGTAGATAAACTATATGTAGTTAATTTTTGAATTTCGCGCTTTTTATGCAGCGTTGCCAAATTTCTTTGCAGTCAAACATGAACGAAGCCTCTGTCATGACTGATGGTTGTCTCACTAGTTTTTCATTATTTTGAATAAATATTGGTCTAAAATTACACGTGAATGTATATGTTTTATAATTTTTATAGTAATTAAAACGGTTAAAGTTTTGAATGATAAGTTTTTTGAACATTTTTGAATAGCCAATTACGTGAAATTTCAATATATAGGACATTTCCGGCAAGTTCTCCCATTTACCATGTGTTAAAAGTCGCATTTTTAATATTTAATTATTCAAAAACTGTACGACCAATATTTTTCAAAAAAATTAGTAAGACGTATGAGCTGTGTATAAATAACATATCAAAATTCTAGAATTTTATCTATACATTGCTCTAAAGGGCGAATAACCTTAAGTTCTTTCGATTTTAGTGGCTTTAACCCTTTGCGGACGGAGGCATTTTTGAATAGTAAGAAATGATTACTTATTTTGTGATTCAAAACCTGTTTTTTTTTAATCAGAAAGTCAGAGTATTAGTGTATAAGAATTACAAACTATTATTTGTATAATCATATTTCAACAATTATATTTTAGTTTATCAACTCTAACAGTGTATACACACGGCAATGGACTATAATAAAATTTTTTCTCAGACGTCATTATATGCGCTCGTAGTCCTCAAAGGATTAACACACTGAACGTCATGAGAGTCACTGACGACCGGCGTTATTCAATTTATTGGAATTTCGAATGACTTTCAAATTGTGTTTCAAAATATTTACAAATTTTCTAACACATTTAATATTTGAATATCGGCACTAAAAAGACAAAGTCCCGCTGACCATATATCTACTTGTGCTTCTAAACTTTCTACTTTGTAAAGATCTGATCTTAATGGAAAAAATTTCACTTTGATGAAAGTGACGAAACTAATGAAGTACCGGCGGTGTTCAAAGTGTTAAATTTTGCACTTCAGTTTTTTTATCCATTCTTTGACAGCTTTTTTATGTTATTTTCTTCATATTTCTATGTTATGATTCTTTTACATACATTAGAAGCATATCTATCAGATTTTTTAATTCATGTCGCATTTTCATATACTTGATTAGGCAATTAGAGTAATGAGAAAATTCAAGCCAGGAATTTTAAGTACAACAATGATAATATTTAATTCAATAATTTAGCATTGTAAGTAATATTTCTACGTTATGATTCTTTTAGATACATTAGAATCATATCTATCAGATTTTTTAATTCATGTCGCATTTTTATATACTTGATTATGCAATTAGAGTAATGAGAAAATCAAGCCAGGAATTTCAAGTACAACAATGATAATATTTAATTCAATAATTTAGCATTGTAAGTAATATTTCTACGTTATGATTCTTTTAGATACATTAGAATCGTATATATCAGATTTTTAAATTCATGTCGTATTTTCATACACTTGATTTTGCAATTTAAATTGAAACTCGGTTCATTTCACTTCCATAATTGGCACTTTATATTTTTTGATTTTGCTCATTTTTCCGCCGAATACCTCGTTCATTTTTCAGTAGGTTTAATTTTTAATATAACTTTCCATTAGGCACTGTCAAGGGTGGCACCCTGAATCGTTGACTCGATTTTTTTCGTCTGTTTCGGAGGGTGGCTGATATTGCCTGATGAAGGTGTGAGTTCACTCCAAGGCTTCCCAATTGATTCACATCGCATTTCGCTTGTAATGAAATGCTCAGCGAAGCGCACTTTCTCGTGATAAACTTCAGCATCTGATTTACTTGAAATGATAATATTACATTTTCTTCCTCGATTCCTTGCGGTATTGATACAAAGATTGTAAATTCCCGCCTTGCTATTGTTAGCTGTGTTTTTGATTAATCGGAATTTCATCCCAGGTAATTTGATATAGCAAAAAGTTTTCAGATTCTTTCGGTAATGTTAAAATTATATTGCAAATAAGGTAGAAATGTTTAATCGTTAAAATAATTGACGTCGTTAATTGTAATCTTTAGCTACTTTTCTGATAGGGGTAGTTTTACTTCAGGAATTAATTTCGAGTTATTGCACACGCAATTTAACCCCTTTGACTACAACGAATGATACTCGTAGCGCGGAAAAGGAATAGGAAATTTTGAAGTCTTTCAAAATTATTAAATTGAAAATATCAGCCGGCCGCAAAAGGGTCTCATTATTTCTATATTATTAATATTACATTCAGTTATATGAAATATCAGAAACCAGTGGAAATTATTGTTTTCAGGAATTAATTTTGAGTCTTTGCACACCCCGTTAGAAAAGAAATCATAGGCCAAGGGGTTAAATGGAAATCGTCAGTAAGGGGTTACCCTTTTAGCCTACAACTACGTTACACTCTTGGTGTGATAAATGGAGTAGGAAATTTCCAGAAATCGTAAAACCTATGAAATTAAGAATATTAATGGCGCCCGACACGACGAAATAATTCCTATAATATTAATACTACGTGAAATTGTGCGATATATCCAGAATTCCTAACCAATTTTCATTTTAGCAACTTAACCCTTTGCACTTTTCGTAACTCTACCATATCACTCGTTGCCCCCCTCTAAGGAGACCTTCGAATTTATTAGTGATTACTAGACTGCGGATGTTTATGCAAATTTCGAGTTTCACAAATGCAGGTGACACAGGAAAACCTATCTAGGGATTTATTGCACTCAATAAATATTACAACAAATGCCATACTTTGGATATTTTAGATATATTTTTATATTATGTCCTTTTTGTATATTTTAGCCGTATTTAATTTGTCATAAATGCATAAAAATCCGCAGTCTGGTGATTACAGAGTATAAACTTATTGTATCCTAACATTTTCAAAAATATATGTTTACCTGAACTTTTCTATCGAAATAACACAAAATAGCAAATAGTAAAATGTCGTCAAGTTGTTAATAAATAACGTCAGAGATGAGTCCGAGTGCAAAGGGTTAATTTTGAATCATTGCGAAGTAAATCACAAAAAAGTCGTAGTGTATAAGATAAATTGATTAATAATACAAAATAACGTCAAAAGAAAATTCCCTCTTTGATCAAATTCTGCGAAAGTTCTCGAATTTCTCGTAGAATTTGTATAAAACGGAAGCCACGATTGAGCAAAGAAGGTCGAGCTTTCAACCCTTACGTTTTCGCTTACCCAAAAATACTGAGGATTGAAACCAGGAATCTTCGTGTGCGTAGCTCCGACCTGATGAAGGCACGTCAAAAAGGCGTCCATGTTGTCGAGGCCCTTGATACCTTCGTCGAGGGCGGACATTACCTTTTCCGCGTGTTCCGCCAATGCCGCGCTCGAGGACTGTTGCTCCTTCGTCTTTAATTCTCGAAATTGCGTGAACATGTTCAGCATTTCGGCATTCTCCTCGAACAGTCTGAAATTACATCAGAAGTAAATGCCATATTTTTCTTGTACTTTGGAATTTTAACGATATTTGGTATTTTTCATGAAGATCTGAAATGTTATGTAGGTTTTAACTACAAGGGTTGATTTTGTTGGATTAAAGAAACGAAAGACTGTTTTATTTCCGGGGCAATGAGATATTATTTGCATTTATGTAGGAATCGTACTTTCTAGAAAGGAAGAGAGAGATGGTTGAGTGAGTGAGTAAGAGAGGTGTGTGAAAGTGAAACAGTGGAGGATGGAAAAGAATTTGGGAAGATGGAAGAAAGAAGCTGGACGATCTGTATTAGTTATTATTAAGAAAATATGTCGTTTTAATTAGAAATCTGCGCCTTTCCTGAATTTCCTACATTTATGACAACGTAGAAGCTATTTTTAACCCTAAGTATTCAAAATTTTTAGCATGACTGATGAGTAATAACTTCTCCATGAAAAAGTTATTTTTAGTAAAAACAAAGGAGCTGTACTGGTGTGCAAGGTGATGTCTGTTGTGTTCATCTTAAACATAAAAGTTAATCATCATTTTGATCAGTCACGACTTTTTTCGTTAACCGTTTGCGCTCCGAAATATTTACTAATCTTTCGTCAGATAAGCAAATATAGTCTCGGAAAATTGTCTACTTTTGATTATTCATGTTTACTTAATACCAGGAAGAATTGAAAGCACCACGGAATATTTATGTTAATATGTAAAATTATTGTTGATTTCGAAAAGTTGATAATTAATAGATGACACATTAAGTACCACAGAAAGTTGTGTCGAATGTAGCTCGACATAGGAATGCAAAGTGTTAAAGGTGTCATCCCATGTGACAGCTATTTTTCTTCGCTTCGTTTGGGATTGTTTTTTGACAAATCGTCAAGATATACAATCTTGGAATTTTTACCAGATGTTTCTTGATACTTTTATAGTCTATTGGAATTTTTGTAAGAAAAAATAGCGATTACAATTTACTTTACACCGTTCGAAAGACACAAATGTATTTTTGACGGCTGCCATGATTTCAGAAGTTTTGCTCATTTGAAATAAAAAAATCGAGCGGCATTTTAATGAAATAAAAATATCGAAAATTGAAGATTTGGCACAACTATAAACGCTAAGTTCCAAGAATCGTCATATTTTCTCGGCGTTTTCAGCTTAAAAAAGCAATGACAGAAATCGTAATTATTCCAGTTTACAAATTAAAATCCTTTTTGATTTTTTTATTTCATAAGAGCGAAACTTCCAGCATCATGGCAGCCCGTCAAAAGTACATGAGTGTCTTTCGCACGGTATAATGTCACTTAAAATCGTTATTTTGGCTAGAAAAAATTCCAATACACTACAAAAGTTTCTGTAAAAATCTAGTAAAAATTCCAAGATTGTACATTTTAATGGTTCGTCAAAAAAAATTCTCAAAATAAGTGAAAAAAAATAGCTGTCACATGGGATAAACCCCCTTAAATGCTTGTAAAATATTAGACTATTACCGGGTTAAATGTCATGTGCCATATGTGTAAAAAGAGAAAAAAGAATAGTTGGAACACCGTCTAAGTGTCGAAAAGGAAGAACTACGTTTCCTTCGCGTTTCTGGAGCATAATAAATTTCAAACTCTGCCCTCCAGGGGGATATCGAGACTCTCAGGACACTTTCGTCCTTCTCTTTAAAACTTGCTGGGAACTTGGCCTTCGGCAGCCGCGACATTTCTATTCGAAATATAGAAAAATTCCTCTGCGAATCTTCCTTTCAATCTCCAATATCGCATTAGAATGACGAGGGTTCGTTTTATTTTTCGATGCCACGAGTGGAGTAAAGCGACAAAAATTGATCCATCTTTGAAGTTTATTCTGGCATCAATCCAGATACTTTGATGTCAGAGTAGCTTGGAGAACGGGAAGGTTACGTAATCGATTTAGGTTTCGTTGTTTAACCTAATTTTTGTTTTTGTTTTTGGTGATGAAGACATAGCGGCGCTGCGAGAGCAGTGGTATTATTGTACAGGATATATTTAACGCTTTATTGTCGCATGAATTCGCAAAGTAACGCAATCAATGAATGTCACTACTTCCTTGAAGAATTGGCGCCATCGAGAAGGTCACGGGTCAGAGGGTGAATATGTTATAAAAATGGTTATAATTAAATCTTTGCGGTCGTGTGTCAGGATATGGTGGATATAAATTCCTGTTACAGTAATTTAACCTTTGGTGTTTATTAATTTAATTTAACTAAGATGCAATATCTATGGTTCACATTATTAAAAATAAATAAATATTTAACACTAGATTTATGAAAGATGTCAAATTGACGGGTAACTATTTTTTTTATAAAGATTTCTTAACACTTAACGGTATTAAGTTTCTTATATTTAAATATATGAAATAAATAGTTTAAAAAAAGTGGAATGAAGGTGTTGAAAAAATAATGGATTCGGTAATCTATGTTTTATAAGATCAACTTAGAATATCTGCTCTATAACTTTCTTATAAACTTGTAGAATTTTTGGAAAAAATTGAGAACCAGTCATTTTGACTTGCTTGGTAGTTCTAGTGTTAAATTTACGAAGAAGCAGTACAGCAGATATTTCACGTGTATTTTATAATACAAGAATTATTCAATGATTAGACATCTTTGATCCCTTTTTTAGCAAAGTCTTTATTTAATCTATTGCAGTGCAACAGAATTCACACCAGTAAATTTAGTGTTAAAGATATAAAATTAATTTTTATTAAACTCAGTTGACTGACAGTAGGTTGAAAAATTATTAGGATAGTAAGTTTCGAAACATTGTAAAATTACGAATGTTTTATTAATTAAGGCAGAAACATTATTTCAAACCATCTGAGATAACAGTTTTGAATTTAATTTAACTTGTACTGCATCACAGACTTCTTTAAAATTTGCTCAGACATCAACTTAACAAAAAAATGTATTACTCCGAGGAAAACGAACTTCAAACAACTCCGAGGAAAAAAGACTTTAAATTACAACTTGAAAATTTCATCTTTTAAAAAGTCTTAAATTCCATCGGGCAGTACGGTCTTTCACAAATACTTATAATACTTCCTTTCTCAATAATGGTAAAGAATAAAAGATAATCGTTCAATCTCTAGATAAATAAATAAGCATTTATAAATATTGATCATCTAAAGTCAATATAAAATATAACATCAAAGCATGTAATAATTGCCAAATAATTTATTGCAATCGCTAAAAGTATGATGTAAATTCAAATTTTTGTAAGGCAAGAAAACAAGTAGTTTCTATTGAACCACACGTGTTAAGGTAATTCTAGCTGGATTCAGAACTAAAAGTTTCTTTATTTATTAGAAATGAAAAAAATTGCGTAAGAATTAATGCAGGGGCTAACTTCACAGAGGTCATTTCATTCACTTTTAAGACATTAAAAAACATCTTTCTCTATAACTATGAAGTAAAAAATTATGAAAAAAATCAATAATATTCCAAAAGCATAAAATAATACATTGCTAATTTTTTATTAGAATCCATCGACTCGTTTTTCCATTAGAAAAATAAAGAAAGATTTTACGGACTCAGAAAAAATTTTTTTCCATAAGGCCCATGTTAAATATGTTATTTTTAAACACGATTTATTCATAAACCGTGTGGACGAACTCGTTGAGATTCCGGTTATAATTGTAAAATATCATGAAGAATATATTTTCAAAATTTTAAGGAAACCTATCGAAAAATGATAAGTGCCTAGAACTACCTTAAAGGAATGAGAACGAAGTGCAAATCTGTCAAATAAATTCTGTTCAGAATTCAAGATGTCCACGAGGAATGAATTGTTACCAATGTCGTGCTGTATTTCTTAACTTTGATTTATATTCGCAAATATGCAAGTTTACAGTCTCGATAAGGCATGTGATTTTCGAAAAGGGTCGAGCACGTTCCGTTGGTTCTTTTTGGTACGCCGACGGAGAAAGTAGAGCACGTACTCCTCTTAAAGAGAATGGATTGTATCCAACAAACTGGGATGACGGTAGGTAGGTAAAAGGAAATGACTTGAAATATTGTCATCAACATTGAGATGTGTCAAAGAGAAACGACATTTTTTTTTAGAATGATTACTTTTCTGATTAATGCGTGTTTGACATGTGCTGGATGAACGTTGGTTTTTGTAAGAGGAATTGGAGTGTCATTGAGCAGAAAAAATAGAAGTTTAATCAACATATATAATATATTTTTTAGTGAAACGATAGTTTTCTTCCTGCGATTACTTTTTTCAATAATACTCGTCAGAAATTAGATAGAACAACTTTCTGTAGAATTCAGAAAGAATAAATGAAATTATGATTATTCTGCGACGATTTTTCGAACGTATTTTGATATATTTGACAAATAGTTCACTTTATGTAGATCAAGAAACAAGATGGTTTAGTAAAATGATAGTTTTCTCGCTGTGATTACTTTTTTGAACAACACTCATGAGAAATTAAATAGAACAACTTTCTGTGGATTTCAGAAAGAATAAATAAAATTATTTTTTTTTACGATTTTCCTTATATATTTCGATATATTTAATAAATAGTTCACTTTATGTGAATCAAGAAACGATAGTTTTCTCGCTGTGATTACTTTTTTTTTACATCCGAAAGAATAAATTGAATGATGGTTCTTCTTCGACAACTTTTCTTATGAATTTTGATATATTTAACAAATAGTTCATTTTATGTAGATCAAGAAACAAAATCGTTAGAGAGAATTTACGTGGGAGAATAATGAAAAGAGTTCATATTGATTTTCGAAAGAGAATTATATTATGAATGCAATTAAGGAGAAACCCAAAATAGTATAAGAAAAGCAGAAAAAGATTTTTTTATATAGACTATTTTTGCGTTAAGTCATGTCAAAGAAAAATGGTTTTACTTAAAATAGGGTGGTATATCATTGGATGGAAGTGTAGCGTGAAATTTTGTTAAAGGGACATAAATTTAACCTGATAATTATAGAAAATAAATCATTTGTCGATCACGCCATTTAATATTTAAACAACGAAGTGGATAACTCGAATCATTCTTTTCAGTTTGACAACGAAAAATTGTATTTCTTTTTTTCTTCTTGTCTTATTACATAAATTTCAATTTTAAGATTCAGTAATTGCTAAGTTCGTGCAATTTTTGGCAGATTTCACTTTATTAACACGTTGAACGCCATTAATATTTCTCTCGTTTTATCATTTCTACTGAATTGATACTTATTTTTCTAAAATCCCATTTTTGTATAGCAGAAACTTAAAAAATACAAATAGATATATATTCAGTAGGATTTTATCTTTTTAACGCTAGTATTTAAATACTGTGTCTGCTATTGCAATTGAAAAGTCATACGATATTTCATTGAATTCAATAGCACGTCCATGACAGTCAACGCGTTAATTTAAAGTAATGCAATGTAATTGGCAAAAAATACAAAATAATGGAGTCATAAACACGTTGAAGACAACTCTTCAAGAAAACAATCAAATTAGTAATCCATGAAACTCCTACCTTACGATTTCTTTTGTGATTTCGTGCCAAACAACTCAGAATTAAAGAGCTGAAATAACTTCATCGTGTCTCGTTAACATTATAAATTTGATAATTTATGAAATGCTTCAAAATTTTCTATTCTATTTTGCGTCACGAAATGTCACTCGTTATTGTAGGGTACGACCTTGAAAAATATCATTTTTAAACTGTGAATATATGAATAATTTTTTAAGACTATGAAGATAATAAGTTATCTAAAAAAATCAGGCAATCTTCAGTCAAAGAATATCAACAAAACAAACCAAAGCTCAAATGTTGAATAAACAATAATCCTATGTTTCACGTGTTATAATATAATTGACATAAATTTCAGCAATCATTTTAGTAATTTCCTTAATTCAATTCTCAATTAGCATGCACTTCATGATATAATTAAATACAAATACTGTATATTCATTATCTAATGAGAATATGAAATACAAACTATGTTATTCCTGATTTGTCTTGTATAAATTGTTTTCTCAACGGAATAACTTGTCCTCCATTAAAGTTAATTATTCATCACACGCTGGCGAAGTTTGTTCTCGATTAGTATTTCCCAATGCAATTAGGAAACAGCCGAGTTATTCTACGTAGAAACTGGAAGGTTTACCCTGAATACAACTTATGGCAAGTACGTTGAATTATATTGAATAATCAGTTGGAATAAATGCAATTCCGATTGTTAGAATTAGTTATTGCAACGTTTCTCTCCGTTGCCTATAAAACTAACGTGTTATTCGTAACTTTCTTAGCGATACTTTTAGGAAAGAATTGTAATATTCATTTTCGTATAGAAACAAGGAGTATTTTGCAATGAGTAGAGAAGTTGGAGATAGAAATTCATTTCAGACATAAAAATGACGTTAGATTACATAATCTGTAGAAGGACACAAGTAGGAATATTTATATTACAACGTACATTTAATCATTACAAAATGATTATAGAAATATTATCTTTAAAAGCTGATGTTCGAATTTGATAATTTTATTATTAATTTATGTTATAAATGAAGCCTATATAGATCACATTGATAGAACGTCCTCAATTTTCGAATTTCACCCCTTAACCCTTTGCACACCAAATTTGTGATGTAGGGTGATTTATGACTCCCATTAACACTTGAACGCAACCGGTATATCGCTAATTTGATCATTTGTATTAACGTGAAATCTTTTCTATTAAAATCACATCTTTATAAATCAGAAACTTTAACACTAGAATGACCAAGCAAGTCAAAATGAGTTGTTAACATTTTTTTCCAAAAATTCCCTAAGTTTACAGGAGAGTTGTAGACTAGAAATTCTAAGTTGATCTTGTAAAACACAGATTACCAAACCAATCATATTTTCCACCCCTTGATTCCTCCTTTTCCAAAGTTCTTATTTAATATATTTAAATGTAATAAATTTAACGTCGGTCGTTCTAGTGTTAAAAACGCTGATAAATAGATATTTGGCAGACCTTTATCTTTTTAGCGCCAGTATTTAAGTGTTCAATATATACGAAAATTCATAAATATTAAATAAAATTTCGTTGAATTTATTAGCGTCGATCATTGGTGACCCCCATGACACTCAACGTGTTAACATGTTGAACGCCATCGGTATTTCGCCTTTTCCAAGATTTTTATTAAAGTGAAAATTTTTCTATTAAAATTACATATTTAATTTAGTAAAAACCTTCAAGACAGAAGGAGATACGTAATCAAAGGAGCTTTACCTCTTTGATGCCAATATTTAAATATTTAATGAGTAAGAAAATTTGTAAACATTACACTTTTAATACTAAACGTACCGACAGTTTTTCTTAAAGGCAAATTTACGTTGAAAAGGGGTCAAATGACACCCCTGTGGTAGCTTTAATGTTAACACTAGATTTACGGAGCCAACTTGGCTCACTCAAAATTTGATTACTATATGTATAACACATTGATTGGTTAATTTTTTAATAATAAATCTTACATTTATATTGATTTGGAACTATTTTCATAACAAAAAACTTCAATTTTCTTGTATGAGTCAAATTAGCTCACTTCAGAAAAATAGGTGTATGAACACTCCTAAATCTGGTGTTAAAGACATATGAAATTTCATTGAATTCAACAGCGCCAGTCACCTGTGACCCCAATGGCATTCAACGTGTTAACATATGTGATTTATACCCACCTAAAATTGCAATATGCAGCTTAGCATGTGTAGAAAGTGTGTATTGATAATGTAAGTTGCTAAATATATTTTCAAGGAAAGCATAAACAAATATACGTACGGTTTACTTTAAGGGATGTACCGTGATTTGTGCCTTCCAAGGAGATAGTACTTTAATAACACGCGTGTATATATGTGCATTCAGTGCAAAATAAAATCAATAAGCTGTGCAACTCGTGGATGCAGCTTCAGTTTCATGCGATTCAATTATTCAAGGTAATTAAGACGTAATTCAGGTTGTTCAATCGTGTCCTTTTGATTGTCGAATTTATTGTCGCTTAATATGAAATGTTCGTTGTTTATTTTTTTACGTACATTATTTATTATGTTCATCGGTTTTATTGGATATTACAGAAGGTATACTGCAACATTTTGAATTCACCTCGGAGTTGAATAGAGGATGCAATAATAATAGAAAAAGTTCATACTAACATACGAACTATTTGACCTTGTTTGAAAGTTATAGCCATTTCTGTATGCCAATAACGCACATGGGGTTTCCTAAGCAGAAAATGCACTCGGTGCAGTTATCTCCGGTTTCCATGAAGCATACTGTAGTCTTCCAAGATAAATGCACGCATTTTTCAAAATTACAACTATCTTTTTAACTTATAACCTATATAAGTAAAAATGTAAATCTTCCTTTCTTCAAAATCTTAAATCACCGAAAGTTCTTCACCGGTTGCTTTGAACTTTTCATTTTTATGTACTTATTGGGTTGTTCGGAAAGTAATTTCGTTTTTTTCGGTGAGAATGAAAGACGATTTCCTTGTAGTCCATAAATATGTCACTGAATTATATATTCTCCATTTTGTTCTAATACCTTTTGTCATCTTTCTGGCAGTAGTATGATTCGACGTTCATACAAGTTTTGATCTTTGCTGGCGAAAAAATCAAAGCCTTTTTTGATATCCTCATTCGAAGTAAAGGTTTTGCCGTTCAACAAATTTTGCAATCCAGTTTTGGCACTGGCGTTATGTTAATGCGTCTTCCCCATAAAAATCGAATAATTTTTTTCTTGCTTGAACAGCATTTTTACCGTTTCGATAGTAAAAAAGTCAAATATGGCGAAAATGCTGCTTTCGACTTTCCATCTTTAATAGAGCACCAAAGCAAAACTATTGTGTAGAATCAAACAAATTTTTTCACAAACAAGCGTTGCTATATCAACTGTCAAAATATATAATAGCAATGCGAATTAAGTATGAAGTTAATTGTGAAAAAATATAATTATGTCCTCCGTCAGGAAAAAACGAAATTACTTTCCGAACAACCTAATATTATATAAATATTACACTTCTGACAGGTAAAAATATGGAAAAGTATATGTTGCCTGTTCTACAGTCGGCAAAGCAGACTTTCTCTACACCTGTACAGACAATGAAACAATAAAAAACATTGTATACAGGTAACCCTCCTATAACTCGGTTGATAGGTTTCTAGAAATTGCTGTGGTGTAGGAAACTGTGTTATATGAGACCCAGAAGCAGTACAAAAGTAAGAGTTACGTTCTGAAAATTTAATAGAAGTAAACATCTTTTTTAAAAATTCCATATCTCTGAAACAGCAAATCTCACCGCGGATATCGCTTAAACTTCATGACGCTTTTCGCTATAACATCGGAATAGCTTTATAAAGGAGTAAATTATAATTTATTTGTATATCTTCATATAAACTATAGTTCAAGTTTCATGTAATAAATAGTTCAATATGTCTTCGGATCATTAAATAATGAAAATAAAATTTATTTAAATAAAAATAATTTAGTTTTGAAATATCTTAAATAAAAATCATGTTATCCAGTGATGTAGAAATACAGTGTTGTACAAAGATTTCCGCGATTTTCTTATCGTGTTATAGCGAAACCGTGTTACAGGACGCCGTGGTGTAGGAAGGTCCTACTTAATTTATGAATCGTGTTATAGCGAAACCGTGTTAAAGAACTCCGTGTTGTAAGAGGGGTACTTGTACTTTTCTTTTTTTCCATTTAACCGGGCTGAGAAACAGCAAGTCGTAACTAGCTATGGCTAGTGTTAAATAATAATTTAGAAATAATTTCCTAGTTAGGAGAGATTTGAAGTTGGGCCCATTGATTGAGAGTTTTCAGTTTTTACCTCGTTTTTTAATAAATTCACAAAATACAGATAAAATTCTTAACATGAATGTGAAGAAACAATCTGACAATAATTGATGTTTCGTGCCTTTTAATCGAAAATGTAGTCAATATAAATTCAATCTTTGTAATACACTCTTTTAACCGGTAAAATGGCGACGACCATATGCATCTATTTGAGTTGTTCACATTTAATCGTGAACAACGCGATACCAAAGCTTATGGTGTGAGGCAGCTGACACGAATGATAACGGGGAACGATAACTATTGGACACAATTGTAGGTGATAGATGATAGGATTGTCTATTAAGTGGCGTATGCCTGCAATACGATCATAGCGCCTGATAATTAGTGATAACGAGTAAGAGCATTTGGCGTGACTCGAATGACGATATTTTAACCAATAATCCGGTGACATTGTTTCAACGTCATATGATTAGGTTTTTGTTTGAAATAATTTCATCTGTCTGCTATCATTTACAAATTATTTTTGCACAAAAATGTATAGATGGTACTCCCGGTTTGGCACTAAAACTATCAAGACAGTCAAAAAGGCTGGCTCCAATTTTTTTATTTGCGTGTAAATTTTAGTGAAATTTTTTTTTGCATGAAATAAAGTTGAAACAGGATTGAATAAAAATGTAAATGTTTGTTTGTTCATAATCTTAAATCTTTGCAAATCCTTCACCAATTGCATTGAAATTTGTACACGATGTTGCATTCTAATATGTGCATGTTTTTACTTGTTAAACAGCCTGAGTCACAGCAACGTGTAACCGTATACAGCGAGTTGAAAATAAAATTATCCCTCGGTAGATAAGAGTTAAAGAAATCGTTGAACTCTTAAACCTCCGATTTCCAACGGCAAATAATAATCTGTGTTAAAGTCGTGAAAATACTATCGCGTATACAAGAACGAATGGTTTTTCGAAGTCATAAAATGTACGGTTTACACGAAACTTGCGCACGAAATTCCTCTTTGCAGCAAGATAAAGCGTGGCATCCGAGCGATTCGACGTCTCGCATTGCTGGGATTTCTGAACTGTTCTTGCAGCAGGGGACTTAAACTTAAGTAAATCGCTGTATTACAACTCTGAGTTACCTACAAGGAGAATATTCTATAGCTATGAAGTCTGTTCAAGAAGTTGTCATACTTTTTTTCCATTCTTTTATGTTCTAATAAATTGAAATACAGGTACCCCGCTTCCAAAATGGTATCCTATAACACGGTTTCACTCTAACACGATAAGAAAATTGCGTAAAACTGTGTACAACACTGTACCTCTACAGGGTCGGTCAGCAAAATCCGGAAAAAATTTTAATTTCCCGCTACATGTAATGTCAGCAGTACATGTTTCTTTCTTTTCAAGCAAGGCATATGTATATACAATACATATGTAACATCTAAATGGCAGATTTGATTAGATAGTGTTCGGAATATATTCACAAAGCAGCAATAACTGAAGCGCTTCGCGCGGAGCGTTCAGCTATTGAAATTATTCGATTCTTTAGGTACCCGAATTCTACTGTTTATGACATTGTATGAAGGTATGCGGCTGTAGAGAAGTTCGTTGAAGGCCCTGCTAATCGGTCAAGGCGAATTTATTCCAAAGAAAAGTCTGTAAGCACAGCGGCTGCCGACGAAAGAGCTCAGCATTAACAATAAACTGTACCTCCGGATCATAATTTCGTTAGTGAAGCCAAATATGGAAAGTGTAGCATCCGAGAGATCCCACATTTTACAATAGGTTGACGCACAAGCTCATCCGAGTCATTTAATGCAAAACTGGTTTTCCGATAACATCGAAATATTTCGGTCCAAAGACTTCTGGCCTCCCAATTGATCAGACTTGAAGCTTCTAAGTTATTGTTCGGAGCGTTATTGAAAGGGTGTCTAATAAATCCAGGCACCCCATCGTGGCATCCCTTCAGGTCGCTATAGAGGTAGCATTCGCGAATTTGGACAAGGAACAGGTGAAAAGAGCATGTTCGCGCTTCAGATCAAAAATCCAAGAAGTGATCGCAGCGGAAGGAGGCTATACTGAATGATAAAACTTAATAAGGATCCCCTAATTAATTTACACACTTTTTTTTCATTAATACAAGTAATTTCTAACTAAACGAGTGTTTGAATGAACTCTTAACACTAGATTTACGGAGTCAATTTGACTCATTCGAAATTTGATTACTACATATATAATATATTGGTTGTTTAATTTTTTAATAATAAATCTTTCATTTCAATTGATTTGGAACTATTTTCTTTGCAAAAAATTTCAATTTTCTTGTATGATTCGAATTGGTTCGCTTCAGAAAAATAGGTAAATCAATATCCGTAAATCTAGTGTTAATTTTGTGCGGATTTTTCTGACGGACCCTGTATATTACTGGGCAACATGCTTTTTGTTTAAGATATCTCAAAACTAAATTACTTTGAAATAATGACAGGAACGTATAATGAACTGTAGTGGCTTTCAATGAAAATACATAAATAAATTATGATTTACTTATTTATAACGCTATTCCGATTTTATGGTGAAAAGCGGCATGCAGTTTACGCGTTATCTGGGGCGAGGCTTGCGTTTTCGCAGATATAGAATTTAACCCCTTGCCGTACAATAACGAGTGCTGCTCGTGACGCGATAAACGAAATAGTCGATTTTGAAGTGGTCTAAAAATTATTTAATTACATATGTCAGTGGATTTTATCAAAATAAAATTAAATCTACGCTATTTAATATTACGTTAAGTAATTTACTATATCCGATATTAGGGGCTAGATTGATATTTTAGTAATTAATTCAGAGTCATTGCACATTTAATCAGAAAAGAAATGGCACGGCAAGTGGTTAACACCAGAATTACCTGCGTTAAATCTACTATATTTCAATATATTTAATACGTACTTTGGGAATAAAGAAATCAAGAGGTGGAAAAAATGATTCAGTAACCTGTATTTTATAAGATCAATGTAGAATATCTGTTGTATGAGTGTCCCATAAACTTGGAAAACTTGTGGAAAAAATTGAAAATGAGTCATATTGACTTACCTCTAATAATCTATTATTAAAATAAAATAAAATAAATAATCTAGTATTAAAAAAATACTTGCTTTTATCAAGTTTTCGGAACGTAATCCCTCCTTTTATACCGGTTTTGGGTCTCTTATAACACGGTTTCCCACAACACGGCATTTTTTAGGAACCTATCTACCGTATTATAGGAGAGTTACCTGTTATTAAAAATTAATAAAAGTTTCATTTGGATCCTACAAAGGGAAAACATCGAAATATTTGTCCAATGAATCAGTTAATTGTACCGCGTAACAACTATTACAAATTAGCAGCAATCAAGTTACCGTTGCCCGCAAACCACTGCCAGCCAGAAATAGTCATACAATATTAACCCTTTGACAGCCGGAAATTGTAGTGGCTATTGGGAATTGAAAACGTCGATTAATGAATTAAATTTCGAACTGTTTCTCGCGCTCAATACTAGCGAAATTTCATCACTGAATACAAAGACGTAAATTGGGAAATTAATTGATTCTACGAGTTGAAGAATAGGAGAAGTTGTACCAATCAATTTTCCAAAGATATTAAGTTTTTGTCGTTTCAAGCCGATTTATATGAAAATAAATTTTTCGAAATTATTTACAAATTTTTTCATCTAATAAGTATTCTAATTGTAAGTAAAAATGATGATTACGTGTTAGAGAAAATTTGCTGTAAACTTGGAAAGATAATTAACACTAGACCTGCCGATGATTAAGGTAACACATTGTATGCGGGCGACGTAAAAGTACATTTTTCGAAAACTGTATATAGAACGTTTAAAAAAGGCTACTCGTGGCATTAATCACTTAGTTTTGAAAAGTTAAGTATATTTTCGAATTCAGAGAGTACTTACGCAGTTTTAAATTTGTACTAATTTTTTGTAAAAATAAAATTCGTGTAATTTTTCAACAAGTTTCTCTGTTGAGTGTTAATGAGATGATAAAAAACACCCGCATACAATGTGTTAATACATTTAAAATTCTCAAATAAATATCTTAATGTATTGAGCCTCCGAATAGGATATTTTTACAATTATATTTTTAACTTTGAGGATTTCGTGACTCAACCATCACTCATTATCATCCTTACTCATCCTCGAATCATCGTTCCAAGTTCAAAAACCCTTACTTTCCGACTATGACCTTGCAACTCTTAAAAACTCCCACTCCTTCTCCGAAAGCCTTTAAAAATCCTGTGTCTCCTTCAGTCAAATGTCATTGCTAATTTTTATTCAAACTCTCATAATCTCAATATTCATTTCAACCCCAATTACTAATTACTCTCTTATTCTCCAATTCATTATCATCATATACCATAGTGCTTATCGAAGGAGACATTTAAATATAACACACATAAAGTAAAATTTCTCTGGTTTGGATAAATCCAAGAAGTACCAATAGTCTAATTCACCATTACAAAATATCCCTATCAAACAAATAAAAGAGACAGAAAACTTGATCGATTCAATCGCTTACAATCTTCAAGATAGATGTAGAAAATTAGCCCTCTATAGTCCGAATTTATTATAATATCTGAATATCATTTGCTCGATAACATGTTAGAAAATGATAAAAATACAATTATTGTAGAATCTCCTTAGTCTCTATCTATATATATTTATTCTACATACTTTTCTCTAACAACTATATATATACCTTAAACTAACTAACAATATCATAGCCTAAATAACAAAGTAACAAAATAGAAACACTCATTAAAATAAAATAACTTTAATTGCTAATAATCTCCACTAAACTCTATATATAAGTCCACTGTATCTCTCCTCGCAACAATCTCTGTGTCTCAACGCTCTCCACTCTCTCAGCTGACTCTCCCAAAAATTGACACTCGCATCCACCCTCGATACTCGTTCTCACAGCATGCATTCTTCGTCTCTCTCACAGTTTGCATTCTCTATTGCACTCACTCATTTTCTCCGTGTCCACAGACTAAACATTCACTCTAACCCTCGAACTCGCCGTCTTCCAAATCACGTATTCTAAACATTCACTCTCAAATACACAAAATCCATCCACACTCACTAACTAAAACCTATCTCTTATTTTTAAAAAATTACGATAATACAATTATAAATAATGAATTTAATAACATTTTTAAACTTGGAATTTTATGACCTTTAAGAACTAAATTGATATATTTGGTAAAGTTACAAAAATGGCTTTGGAGAATGGAAGATCAGTTGTCTTGTTTTTTGTGTTTTTTGAAAATCACAGGGGCCCATAGAGGGTTAAACAAGAAACAACGTTACCAATTTGAGAATCATTTTCAAAAAATTCAGGCCAACTCATTAAAACCACCTTGGTCGTAGAAAATCAAAAGACCAAATCAAAAGTGTAATGTACCTACCCTCCGATCAGTTCGTTCATAAGTAGACTGCGGATGTTTATGCAAATTTCGAGTTTCACAAATGCAGGTGAGACAGGAAAACCTATCTAGGGATTTATTGCACTCAATAAATATTACAACAAATACCATACTTTGGATATTTTAGATATATTTTTGTATTATGTCCTTTTTGTATATTTTAGCCGTATTTAATTTGTCATAAATGCATAAAAATCCGCAGTCTGTTCATAAGATATCTCTAAGGAATATTGTGTAAACACAAATATTTCGTACGCGGCTCACTCATCACCATCATTAGTCATTCTAGAATCACCACCTAAGGCCAAAATCCTATTCCTTGTTTTTATCCTTACTCATCCACGAGTCATCATCTATATCCAAGGTCCAACTTCCTATTCCTACTCCTAGATTCCCAAATACCGTCATCCTACCCCCTCTCCTCTTCTAAAACCTTTAAAAACCCTACATCCTGAATTCGCAACAACCAGTTCTCTATTCAAAAGTCTCTTACTCTTACGCTAGTTCAAGTTCATAATTATTAACTCCAACGCATTGTGAGAGTCATCTTCTAATTCTAACTCCAAATCCTAAATCTAATACAAGGCTCTCACAAGTCCTCATCTAATCATTCGAAACACTAAATCTCTTGGAACGAATCAAATCGAGTATTTTAATACATAAAAGTCCCAAAAGTTTAAGTTCTCTTTCGTTTCGTGGATCCAGATCGCGAATCACACAATTCGCCATTACAAAAGTGTTAGAAATTTCGGGATCATTTTCAAAAAACTCATGACAAGTTATTTAGACTACGTTTGTAGATGTATGTACCGTTAAAATGATTAATTTCTAATTTTTTAAAAATCTTTATCCACACAATTACTTCCCTCAAACACGAAGATCTGTAAGCATAGTCACGAACGATGTAATATCATATTATCAGCTATAAATGTGTTAATTCAGTCTAAAACGGAATATTCTATTCGTCTAGGCCATCCCGGCAATCCTCCTCGGTGAGCTCTGTAAACCTAGATGTTTCGAGGACACAACAAAAGCCGCCTTTGAAAGCACGCCCGGAATACAGGTGAAAGCGGATTACACATCGCGGCAAAGAAAATCTGTATTAACGAAGAGCCAGGAGGACGGAGGCGACCAATATCCCGAACATAACACGCACGTACGGCCGTTTATTGATTCCGGAGGCTCTAGCTGGGCTAAACGCTTCTCTGCCTCTGCTCTCATCTCGTACGACGATGTCAGGTAGACCGAGATCAGGCTCGATTGAGTTACCTTAAAGCTCGCTCGCTGAACTTGCGACAGTCTGCTTATATTTGTGTATCCTCTCGTTGAGTGTGATTAGAAATTACAGAGATGGTTGGTTCCATTTGGATTGCGAAGAGGGTTGGTTTCATCACTCGGCAATAAGGTATAACTTGTTGGTATGGCTGAATATTTTTATTGTGGAAAAAAGATATCGAATTTGTATCGGTTCTTTAACCCCTTCCTATGCAATGAGTGGTAGGTGGAATAAAACATTTTGATATATTGTAATGGCGGATTGAGGGATCCGCACTTAAGGTCAGCCAAATAAGAGAACTTTATAACTTTTTGGATTTTTGTATATTAAAATAACTTTACTCGTTCAGACAGCGTTCGGACAGCGATTTTACGTATAACCGAGTTAGTGAAAAGAAAATGTGTTGTGTGAATGAACTGAATAACTCCTGAATATGAACTTCTTGAATTGAGAATACGGGGTTTTTAAGGGACTTTTGGAGAAGGAGTGGGAGTAGTGATAATGATAGATGCAAGGCGAAGGTCAAAGTAAGAAGTAGGATTTCGGACTTAGAACGGTGATTTCGGAGATGAGTAAGGAGCGGTGACGATACTAGGGAGTTGAAAGGTCGGGATGGAAAACTAGGAGGTTTGGATTTGGAGTAGTGAGTCAGAGGTGACGATGGACGTTGGTTTGACGGCGTACAAATGTTTGTGCTTATAAAATATTCTTACAGTTATCTTATATACTAACTAAGCGGAGGGTCGGTACATTACAATATTTTGATATATGAGATTTTGGATTGTAAAAGCTGATACTTTGTAAGTGGAACACTTTAATTTTCAAAAGATGGTTTTAATGAGGGAAATGCTCAACGGTTTATAATGTCTAGAGACGTGGGTCAGACACTGACCCACGCATGCTTTTTAAATGACCCACGCGTCGATTTTCATAAACTTATTTTTCATATCATAAAAGAGAGAACAGACAATGAGAAATACTAAAAAAGTAAAGTATATATATCCAATGTCGAATTTATAACAAATATTTCCGATTGAGAACCAAAAAAAAGTAGTTTTTAAGCATCCTCCCCTCCTTTCCAAGTTATGCCATTGACTCGGTGACCCACAAAGTATTACTTAAAAAAATAATGAATAACATTTTAACTACGCCTCAAAAAGATTCGTCATCACGGCTGCAGATGATATGAAGTTAAAGGTTTAGAGCAGTGGTGGCGAACTTATGACCCGCGGCTCAAATCTATACATCGAATCTATAATATCTATAATGTCGAATTTATAAAACAATGTTTCCCAGTAGACACTGGCTAACTGACAAGCAAAAAAGTGACCCACACTGGTACTTAAAAAAATATTGAGCAAAATTTGACCCACTTCTCAAAAAGGTTCCCCATCAGTAGTTTAGAGTATTGTCGGTGGTTCTAGTATTAAGACGGTCGTGGACAGTAAAAATTTCATTGAACTGAAAAAATAGATAGTCGTGTGTTACATTTCAAACTTACAGTTCTAACTACACAGAGAGAAAAATAAAATTTTAGGAGAACTGGAAAGTACATATCCTTCAGTTCCTCCAGAGATGCTGATCGGAAACCAATTGATTTTTATGGAATCGGTATTGAAAATTTGCACACTAGGTGAAAAAAAGTTTTTGATATCATGGTACAAATTTCTTCGTTCGATGATAATGTAAAAAATGATATTACTCTCTGGTCCTCTTAACACACTGTATGCGGGTGTTTTGTAACGCCTCATTTAAGACTGAAGAGGAAAACTTGAAAAATTTCCACGAATTTTATTTTTACAATAAAATTGATATAAACGGTAAACTCGTTTTTCTCTAAATTCAAAAATATACTTAACTTTTCAAGTCTAATTGTAAGTGATTATTACGAATATATACGAACTTCTTAAACTGTCTATGCACAGTTTCTAACAAACGTATTTTTACGTGGCCCGCATACAATGTGTTAATAATATGAAGATACTTAGAGAATCAGTTGGCCATTAATTTAAAATTGATAATAATTACAAGATGTTGAGATTATATAAAATGAAATGAATTATAATTAGTTTTATTATTTGGCATGGCACGAATGTCACAACATTCATGTTACAATGCAAATAAATACAATAGCATTCACGTTCGTGAACGTGTTAATAATAAAGAAGCTTATCATAGAAGCTTAGAAATTTGCTAAATTGTTTCCATGTTGATTGTTTACATTATTCCACTGTAAAATTGATGTTTTAATAATCTAACGGCACCCAGCACATGTAACCTTCGAAAAGTTTACTCGAGTCGAAAAGTCCAGCCTAAAAAGAAACTTCGAATCCTAGATTCTTTTGATCTCTCATTTGCCGCTTAATTATGTATACCATTTTGAACCTCAAAATGCTCAACTAGTGTGCCTACGCGCCTCAAAGTCCTGTAAATATGATTTTTAGGAGTTATATGGACTGGTCAGGTAAAATTTTTATTCCAATTTAATCTGACATCCCCTAAAAATATTTCAGAAGTTCCAAGTCTGTCGACTCATATTCTAAAAATAGGGCTTTCAGGAGCAAGTTGGAATTAAATTATCATTTTATTCCATATAAATTCTAAATCTCCTAAACCAAATTAATTTTTAGCATATCGAGAATTTTTTTGGACTTCGATCATTCCACTCCAATTTCAATCCAATTCTAAAGCTCCTCATTATAGAATGTTGAGAATTATTTTGGGCTGTATGAAGCCTAAATTGCTCCTAAACAAGGTAAAAGTGGCAAAAAGTAACAAGTGTAGGGCGATTGTGGAATTAAAATTTGTATTTTTTTATATGTAACATATTTTTCCATATTCAGCCTAAATATCCTAAGTTATTTGGTAATTTAGGAGGATTTTGGGCTGAAATTTTCGACTCGGGTAATTATGAGAAACACCGTGTTTTTCACACAGTGTCTAAAAAACGAGAAAGGTAAAGTGACGTTTTAATTGCACATTGTACAATAAATAAAATAAATAGATAATACGCCAAAATTAACTCAAAACTAGGCTAGATCTAATCGCGACATTGTCAAGCTGAAATTTAACAAATTGGATGATTGTAATTACTGAACCACCGTTTAGCCTTTTTTGTCATTAATGCGAGTGAATTCACTGTATGGAGCGTCTTTGCGAAACGTGAATAGCTTTTGATATTCCAAGGTCTGCCAGTTTTGTTATAAACTACCCGATTATGAAGGAACAGTTTCCATGCTCGCGTGCAACGTAGTCGCGCACGGCCATGGATTCATATTTGCGAAATATATGGTACTGTGCAAATACAGGAATTACTTACGCGAAGCAAGGATTACACGAGGATATATGGAAGCGCATCATTGCAGCCGAATCAATGGAAAAACCCGCTCTGCAAATAAACCCGTTCCGAATTTAATTGAGGCTCGATGATTAAAACGTCATTGGTCTATCTCGTGGGAGTTTGATATTTTGTCGAAATTTGGATCACTTATTTGGAATGATGGGTCGATTTAATTATACTTCATTTTCAATTTGAATTATTAATCGGCCTGTCCTTCTTTCAATTCTAGGAACATTATTGATTCGATGTTGAATAGTTTAAATTGGTATTGTTGATTTGCATATCTATTGGTGAAAAATGTTATTGATACAACACCTTAATTTTTTCTTGATTTGATACAAGTTCTATTTTATTTTCATTGTGAAATATTAATTAACACTATTTCTACCGCGTCTGGGTGTATAGTTATTTAGACGAAAAGATGTCTTTAGACACCTTTTCGTCTGAATGTAATAATTCTTGAAAGAAATTGTTAAATACAAGTAACCTTCCTGTAACACGGTAGATAGGTTCTTATTGTTAGAAATTGCCATGTTATAGGAAACCGTGTTATACGTGACCAAGAGCGAATACAAAAAGCCGAGACTTTTTTTTAAAGTGGCACTTTTCGCTATAACATTGGAATAATATTATAAATGAGTAAATCATAATTTATTTGAATATTTTCATGTAAATTCACTATAGTTCGTTATACCTTCTCATCATTATTTGAAAGTAATTTAGTTTTTATATATCTTGAATAAAAATCATGTTACCCAATCATATAGAGATACAGTGTTCTACAAAGATTTTTGCAATTTTCTTGTCGTGTTTGAGCGAAACAGTGTTATAGGATGCCGTGTTGTAGGAAGATTCCCGCAATTTATGAATTTAAGAAAGTACTAATTTCTATGGAAGATGTTTATTTGTATCAATTAATTAATTTAACATTGTAACACTGTGCAATAAAAACATCATTATAAATGGAGTATATGTACACATACGCAACGTATGTAATGCAAATATCTTGGGAGTAATTGTTAAAAACTAATTTCGATCTATTAGTTTTTCTGTTATCAGGTGGTTGATTCAATATTGTAATATTATTAACTGAAAAACAGAGTTATAAGAAAAGTGTACATGTATATGTACGCAAAGTGTTTGCTCCAGAGCGATGTATTATTTCTCTCACACTTGGAGTCGTTTGATAACAAAAATTTGGAACATGAAATTATAGAGTATAGAGTGAACTATAGATATTAGTAACAAAATGAAAAGACAATTTGTCTTTGGGAGGAATTGTCGTGTTACAAATAAGAACACATATTCTTCTTTTCATTTCAACTTCGCCCTAAAAGGGAGCTGTCTACAATTTTTTTTTACTGATATCTATTCTATACTTTATACGCTACAACTCTTGTTCGCATTTTTTTTTATCAGATATCTACAATTTAGATCACAGCGAACACGTTGCGTATATATACATATATTTCTTTTATAACGCTGATTTTGATTAAATAATGTTACAGTGTAGAATCAATTAATTCGTAAAAGACAAAAAATGAACAAAAACTAATTTTTCACAATTATTTCCAAAATGTTTGCATTTCAGTGAAAAAGACACCTTATGATAGAAGTGTGCATACTATATACGTACTTCACATCCAGAAACAGATTGAAGAAAAGAGATATCGTATAATTAATTTAACAACCGTTACAGCAAAAGTTAAATTGTCATTGGAGGAAAAAAAATTAAATTAGTGATAGTAGTTGTTAAGATATTTGAGCAGGCGGCACTGTAAATAATTCAGAGACAGATTATTAAATATAAATGAGTAAATGTATTTAAAATATTTTGAACAAAGAAAGAGAAAATATTGCGTTACATAATGAAATATAAAACAGGATGTATACGAGTAAACGGAAGTCCTCTATAGGAAGTATAATTGAAACAAAAATAAAAATGTTACAGTCATTATTTTGACTGACGTGACGCGACGTATTTGGCGGGAAGATTTAAATCTAACAGTAGTTTTAAGCGAAAATTTCAGACGTTGAAACATTTTTTTTAGTAAGAGTAGTGTTAATAAAAAAATTATTATAGATATCTTCGACTAACGTTTGTAAACATAAACTAAAAGCTATAAACCACATAAAACAATATGTAGTTATATATTTAACATCTACGAAGTTAAGAACACGAAGGCTCAATTAAATACATCCGTTTACCTCGCCGACTGAGGAATTAAAATTGCAATTACAAAAACTGCCCCATTTCGCATGATGAACGTAATCGACTCTAACTCGACGGTTAGCCTTCAACGCCGACTCAATTCGCTATCATTTTGCGAAGTTACTCCGTTTCCCTGTGGTATCATCTACTACCTTGCCAAACGTAATTAATCTAACTGTAAAGAAGCTACGACGAACTTCTCTATCTTTTCGTTCTTACCCTTATCTACCTTACATTCGTCCTCGTATCCGTGATATCCTACTTGTCACGGGGTGTTAATTTTGTCGTCGAGAAAAAGAACGTTCTACTGAATCCCTAGAGTAGAATAAGTAGAATGTACTCGTTGAAAACTCGACGATGTCTGTTTTCACGTGGCACAACTCCCGTCGGAAAGTTTTCGGGCATCTTAAAATGTTTTTCTGGAGAACTTCGAGGATTTCAAGTTCCCTCCTTCTTTCATGTTCCATAGAGAATCAGCCGGCGAGGAATTTGCACTGGTTTATTCGGATATAATGTGCATTAGTATAATTTTCAGTGCAGAATGATCTTCCTCAGAGTGTAATATATGTCCGAATTTCCATTTTTCATGTAGCATAAATCTAGGTCGTTTTTTTTTTCTCGCAATTCTTCTGCCGAGTTGTTTAATGAGTTTCTTTCAAGAGAAAACAAGGAAAGTAGATATTTTCATTCTGCATTATGTCTCGACGCAAAATTTACAACTTCCGCAATTCTTTTATCAATTTTCCTAATTGTTTTTTTTACAACCATTGCAATCTACTGTAATTAATAGTACGATTATTTTGACACTAGAACTACCGGCCTCAAATCTATCATATTTTAATAAATTAAATAAGTACTTTGAAAAAGGGGGAATCAAGCGGCGGAAAATTTGATCGATTAGCTGATTTATGTTTATTGATATAGACATAGAATATTTATTCTATGACTCTTATGTAAACTTGAAGAATTTTTTGAAAAAATTGTGAACCAGTCATTTTGACTGGTTTGGTAGTTATAGTGTTAACATTAGTATAATTATCCATTTACAAAAATGACAATACTTTATGCAATTCAGCGTGTACGTTTTAAATATTAAGTTATAACGGAAATAAGCGTCAGTTTTAACGTAGAAAATCGTCGCTGAGAGGGATTTCGAATAATCTACGTTTTTCCAAGTGCATTTAAACTTCATCCACTTCATTTTATCATTTTTCACGCCATCCTCCATGGCCTTCGCGGAGATAAACAATCCCATAGAAAAGGAAATAATTATTCATCGTTGTGTGAATCGACGATAATTAAAAACACAGCAAAAGAATGTCCGACTAATGAAGCAGATTGTTGGAGGAAGGACATCGATAAAATTATCTGTCTACGATCGATGCAATTTAACTACGATCAGAATATTGGGAGTTAATTACAAAACGAACGATAAAGTGTACATCGTCAATTATATCGAGAACACCGTGCAGAATCTATCGTTTGTTTTTGTGAATGCTTTTTAATTTCATTTAAAAAGTAAATACGGAGAAAAGTTGCGAAGAGAAGTACAATCAAACTGAAAAAAGCAGAAGTCAGAAGATAAGATATGAAAGCTTACAATACTAAAATCTAACAAAAGAAGAAGAAAGATGTCAAAAGAATAGATCAGAGTTTTGCACGTCCGATTGTTTCATCGCGATTACAAAGTGGACCATCCTCGTCCTTGGTCATGTGGCTACTCCAAAAACGTTTGAAAATCTATTGTTTCACTCACGAGTATGTCTGGTAAAGAATAAAACTGAGAAACTATGTGTTCAGCGGAAAATCCCTTGAAATTCGAACGTTCGTTAAAAAAGAAAAGAAGAAATTCGTGACTCTGTTGACATTTCAAAAAGCCTTGTCTCGGTTGAGCTTACGTGAAAATTGAATCGATATAGCAATAGCACGAGGGTAGTATGATAGAGAGAGGGGTGAAATTTCTCGGCGAGTAAATAATTTAATTAAAGTCTTCGATAAGCGTGCTGTGAGAGTATCGTATCGGTTGCACAACGTTTCTGTTATCATTGTGTAATATCCCCGTTGAAATATTCGTTGATTAAAGGAACCAAAGTGGTTGAAATACCTTAGAATACAGTGATAAAGAGGCGAGGGTAAATATCAAGCTGAAATAATGACTGAACGTTTTTAACGTTTGAGGGCCGAGGTATTGAAGTTGAACATTTCACACAGTGAATTCTGAATCGTTTAAATACTAGATCCAAGGGGCTCTTATTTCGCGAATGACCACAGAACTCTCGTTTCCTTAACCCCTTGTCATACAATGACGACTGACACTCGTCATAAGGTAAATGAGATAGGAAATTTTCAAGCTTTCGAAAACCTATTAAATTGGTAATATTAATGAAACGCGAAAGGATAATATTATTTTTTTAACATTAATGTTAGGATATATTGTACGGTATATCAAGAACCACTGATCAATTATTTTCTTAGTAATTAAATATTGAACTATAGCAGAGCGAGTGACAAAACAAATCATATGGCAAGGGGTTAATTACGTTACTGTCTATCAATTTAGAAATATATCTTTCACCAAAAGTTTCTTTGTGCGGACGAGAAATACATATTTTTACGACAGCTCTGATAATCGCAAATAAAATTACTGTTCCACGATGATTTTTAGCTTCGTTGATATTACAGAAATAGTAATATTAATTTTTGCATTAAGCTACAGAGACACTAAAAATATTTATATATATAAATATAAAATTAATAAATTATAATAAATATAAAATATATTATAGTTTTGGGAAAAGTACGAGAGACAACGAAAGAGACAAAAAGAGAGAGAGCAACGAAGGAGTGTAAATGCGTGGGAGAGGGTGAAAGAGGGTTGTAAGAGAAAGTGCCTGCGATATGATGAGGATATATTACTGTGTATGTTTGTGCGTGGGGTGCAGATCTTTCGAAGGAAACCGGATGGGTAAGAAGGCCCAAAGTAAGTTTTAACTTGACAGCAAGGAGAGTGTTTTTTCTATCAACGAATAGACTATCAGAATTTAGTACCGAATAGCGATTTTTAATAGCGTAGCATAGTTTTTCTGTATTTAGTGTATGTAGGATATGGTGATGAAATAAAAAGAAAATGTGTATTGGTTAATAATAATAGGAATAAAACAAAAGTATTATTAATGATTAATAATGGAGAAATACTGAGAAATGAACAAATAAACACTTCTTCTGCAGCCGCTCGAGCTTGCAGAAATAATAAAAAATCGCACTCACACATACACATCCATACACACTCAACAATCATACACTAACGCGATGCTACATGTATTTAGTATATTTTTGTTTTGTTATAGTTTATATTTTTCTATTATCTAATAAACAAGTTATTTTTTCCTAGTTGACATTACATCTACGGCAGCCGTCAAATTGACGGGTCCCATTTTTAACACTAGATTTACGGAGCCAACTCGGCTCATTCAAAATTTTAATACTATATATAAGTCCTTATAGTATATTGGTTTGTTAATTCTTTGATAACAAATCTTTCATTTAAATTGATTTGGAACTATTTGAATTGCAAAAAATTTTAATTGCCTTGTATGAATCAAATTGGCTTACTTCAGAAAAATTGGAATATCAACAACCGTAAATCTAGTGTCAAAAATCTTTCTCTTTTTAGAAAAGGTGTACAGCAAATATTTCACGTGTATCTTATAATAAACGAATTACTTAACTGATTGTATTGTCTGTCGCGTGATCCATCTTTTTTCAAAGTAAATATTTAATATATTTGAGTGTGTTTTAGTAGCCGTAAATGTAGCGTTAAATAATTTCTTTACACATTTTTGGCAGCTCGTTCGGGATTTACTTGTTTTGAGATTCTCATCCGAGATTCTACAATATTCTAATCCAACATTTCACCCCATATTATTTTTTGATATCACAACTTTGTTATTTTGCCTACAAAATGAAAGTTGAAATTCACAAAATAGAAGTTATAAATTTTCTACGTGATAAATGATTGCCAAATGTTCCTTTAACGGTTGAACCCAGACAGTCTGGTCACGCTTTGCATCAATATCAGGAATCCCATAATTTAGTACGAAGTGGAGAGCACGAGAGAGGGTTGGAAGAAGTGCGGACCAAGGGAGGACGAGGGGCCAACGTATGGAAACTAACGGAGTACGGAGACTCTTGCACGGGAAGTGAATAATGGAGGCATCTGTTGAACGCTGAAAAGGAGGGCTTAATTGCTATTAATCGAATTAAAAAGCGTAGGCAATATTCGCATTATCGAAGTAGTTATTACATGGTGGCTTCTCTTGTCACGGTACAAAATCAATTCTCTTTACTCTTTATGCGGCCAAGCAGGGAGTTTCGTTTAATTTTTTAGTGACCACTGTGGCAGAAGTTCAGCGAAAAATTCTCCCATTATTGAATAAATCATTAGTCGAGTATACAACAGTTAATGAAGCATGTATTTTTAATTATAGATGGTAACAGACTTTTTAAAGTAGGAGTGGTAAGAGGTAGGTAGATCCTCTCAAAAGTAGAAGAGCAGATTTTTTAATAATCGTTGCGTTAGTTTTGAATTCGGCTTTATTTCACATTTTCCTTTGTTTTTTGTTTCTTTTGTATTGTTTCAGTTTTAACTGCTGTGATCATTTTGCATTGGATCTGGACATTTTGGAGGATTTGAAACCACTGGGAATATGGTAACTTGACCCTTACAGCTTTGAATTTTTAATTAATAGAATATAATTCTTTTTGTTTAAAATGTTAATGAAAGGCGAAAAAAGATCTTAGACTTTAAAATCGATGATGTTGATCGCTTAAGCTTAACCTTTCTGATTTTTTGTTATTTTCCATCAAAGAAAATAGTGGGTCGCATAAATAAGTGCTTTCGAAAATAGCTAGTATACGTTTATTAAACAATAACATTTTAGGAAAACGATCTACAGATGAATGTGCATTAAAATCTAGCACTCCATCTTCAATAAACTAAACTCCATACAAATAAAAATAAAATTTGCTTTATATTTTCTATTAAAATCACATTTTTATGAAGCAGAAACTTTAACAGATCGATAAATATTCAGCAGATTTTTATCTTCTTAACGCCAATATTTAAATGTTCAGTGTATTCGAAAATTCAGAAATATTGCAATTTGAAAATTATATAAAATTTTATTGAATTCAATAATGCCGGTCACCGATAATCCCCACGTGTTAATTGATAGAAACAGTTAGTCTGATATATTCATAATCAAGGCTTCATTACATTTTCGTATAGCTTTTTAAAATTTTTCGTATTTACTCCAAACGATCACAAATATGATAATAGAAGTAAAAAAAGAATTAGAAATAATGCTTAAAAAGTAGTTTATGCTCCGCGAGTACAAATAATAAATCGCCCATTACTTCGAATATCAACAAGGTTTATACTCAGAACTAGTGAATGCGAGGAAATCTATTGTTCTCCGGTAAGTAGAGAGATGAGAGTCTCGGTAAGGAGTGGAATAGGTATACGTGACGAACAAAGAATTCTGGAATATTGTTAGGTGCTTATCGACCGATAAAAAGAAAGTAAAAATGACAAAATATTCCTTTGATCGAGTTAACAGAGTAAGCTCAAGTGTTTTATTAATTTTGATAAAAAAAATTATGTTCTCAACCCCTTGACGACTAGTAATGAGTAAAAATTTAATTGTAGTTTATCGCGTTATGTCTACACGGTTAGAGCTGAAAAATTAAAATATTACCACTTAATACTAAATATACTATAGTTAATACTAGATTTGCGGATGTGAAATTTGTTACACCACAGTATATTAAATAAAGACTTTAAAAATAGAGGAATCAAGCGGCAAGGAAAATGGTCTGTTAAATACAGTCCGACAACTGGAAGATGGCTAGGCAGTGGTGGAACCTTTCGTTTTCAGCTGACTGCTTCTGCTATCTCGTTTTTGCAGTTTCTAAACCCAGTCTGCTAAAATAAACGACTATGCGGAGTGTCTACTTTAGGAGACTGATTTTGTGGATTCCAAAAACGAAATTGCAACAATAGGTAATTGAAGACGATAGGTCTCGCCCTTGCCTAACCAACTTTCATTTGTCAGACTATAATTTGTATAATACAAGATACATCTATTAGGGGACCGGAAAGTAATGCCATGTTATTACGTTAAATTCAACCAAAAAATTTTGTGACAAACTTTTATTTTTAATAAATGATATAATCGTCCTCGTTATCAACAACTTTTTCATTTAGTATACAAATTTTCAATGCCGGATCGATAAAAATCAATTGGTTTTTGAGCGAAATATCTAGCAGAACTATATTACTTTCCAGTGTCTCTAATAAAATGCCCACGACGCTATAAGTTTGAGAAGCACTTCTAAAAAGATAGGAATCCGTCAATTTGACAGTTTCCGCAAACCTAGTATTAATATAGTATTTATACTATACTTAACACTTACTTAATACTCAAAGTTGAAATATGATTACACAGATAGTCATTTATAATTTGTATGCAGTAGCAGTCTAACTTTACTGATAAAAAGATGGTTCTAAATTGCCAAATAAATGATTATCTTTTAATATTGAAAACCTTTTCCGTCCGCAAAGGATTAAACCACAAAGTATTAGTCCTTTCACCATTATTATGTAATAAATTAACATTTCCGTATGTGGTTAATTTCCGAAACTAAAATCTGTCTTACATCATTGTATTAAAATTTGCCATGCGGTACTTACGTAAATAACCAGTTAAAATATACCAATACACTTAAAGCTATTGTTCCTCCACAAAGAGGGGCAAGTCGAGGGACAAAGAGGAATTGCGTGTATTTGACAGAGAAAAAATTGGGAATAGAGTCTAGTATCTGGCGGCCAATAAAAAAGAAACGGGACGGACGGATGAACCGATTGTTCGGTTTAATTATCGTCGAAGGCCTTGTACCGTGAAATCAACCGATAATATTATTAACATTTCAGCAGTCAGCTTATACTTTCTGGTCCGAGCAATCAAGATCACTTTACGAGATTAATATTGACATCTGAAATTTTAAGGATTTTAAAATAACCAACTTGGGAATAAAATGTATCATTATTTAAATTGGAGCATTTGTCACTAGATTTATGGCCGTTAAATCTGGCGTATTTAAATATATTTAATAAGTACTTTGAAAAAAATATGAATCAAGCGGTAAAAAATATGACAAGTTAAGTAATTTGTTTAATATAAGTTAAATGAGAAATATTTACTGTACTCCTCTGTAAAGTTGAGAAATATTTTAAAAAATGTGAAAACCCGTCAATTTGTCAGCTGTCGTAGATCTGGTGATAATTTTACGTGGCTATTGTTGATACTTGCTGGTAATTATTTGATAAAATCAGAAATAGATAAAATTATGAAATTACTTATTGAGTACAAAATGTATTAATTGCTGCTGAATATTAATCCTTTACTTTTCACTTGATTTAATTTTCGGACAATTTGATATCGACTTTCCAATTTTAAATTGATTTTGTAATATCATTTAAGCCTCTATGGGCCCTTTTAACTTTGAAATAACACAATACTAATATAAGCTTTTATTCTTTAAAGGCAATTTTTTAACTTTCTCACGTATTATAATTTAGCCCTTAAAAATTATGAAATTCTTTACAATTCAAAGTCAAGTTAGGTCTATTATTTATAATAGTATTTTTATCATTTTCTAATAAGCTATCGTGTAACTAATTTTCAGATGCCACAGAAAAATGGGTCTATAGAGAATTAAATATCTCTCAGTACCTATAGTTATTGTTACCATTAAAAAAAAAGGATAGCCAATGATAGAAAATGTTACGAAATTTAGTTTATTTAGCTCACTATAAAATTAACCCTCTATAGCCCGAATTTTCTGTCACATTTAACCCTAGATCACTAACCTTCGTCGATTCGACGACATGGATTTAATAAGTATGTCATATTAGTTAACGTTATCGTAATAAATAAATACCTATCTTTAATAATAGAAAAAAACCTGTTTAAATTTTATTTAAATAGTACCCTTTAACCCCTTTTGTAAACACCGTAGTCGAAGATACGAAGGTTAGTGTTAAGCGTCGAAAAATAAGGTTAGTGATCTAGGGTTAAAGATCACTTACACAATAGCACATCAGAAAATGATAAAAATACTATTATAAACGGGAGAATTAACTTGATTTTGAAACATTGAATTGTGAAGAACTTTATGATTCTTAAGAACTAAATTGTAATATGTAAAAAAATTAAAAACTCTCGTGGAGAAATAAAAGCTTCAATTTGTCTTGCGTTACTTCAAAGTTACAGGAGCCCATAGAAGGTTAACAAAATAATTCTGACCATAAAGAGTTAAATACTTTTAAATTAAGACGATATATAGAACCCCCTTTTTATAAGCAGTTGATTAATTTTTCTCTAATATCATCGGTAAATTCATGCAATTCCTTTAAGTCTAATAGAAATAGTGGAATCAATACCACCCCCGTGGGTTGGGGTCAGAATATGCCCACAGTATCCCCTGCTTGTCGTAAAAGGCGACTAAAAGGGGCTATTAGGAACCGCGGGGTTAAAAATCTCCCTAAAGTAAGGAAATCCCTTCGTCAAAATTATTCAAAGATTTTAAGGTTTGAAAGTTTCTAAAGCTTCCCTTTCAGAGCAATATTAATAAAACCATTGATCACTAATTACCATGCAGCAACAGAACGTCAGAAAATTTGTAACTAAAAATTTCTTCAAAGTAGTGTGCCTTTGTACAATAAAAAGTGAATTACAAACAGAGATTTTTAAGCCTCATTTTGCCATTTTATTAAAGAAATTTAATGGAACCTCTCTCGTATTTCATCCTTTAAAATTTGAAGACAAAAGGTCCGTGAGATTTGGACGGGAAAAAAAAAGAAATTCTTTTTGCGCAGTGCCACGATTTTACGTTAAGCTTCGTGAAAATCAATGAAAGATTCGTTTTGTAAAACGGTTGCTTGTTTCATCAAGTTCAAACGCTTACGTAAATTCTCCATTAGCGTGTTCCAGTGCCCAGAATCTGTTCTGCAGTAAAAAAAGAAGAGAAAAAGCAAGAAAGAGTTAGAGGGAGAGAGAAAGGGTCGAATGTACGTCGTGGAAAAGAGGCTACGATGAAATCAGTGGTTCCTTTCGAACGTTGAAAGGGATAGGAAAGGGGTGGGTTCGTTCGATTTAATTATCATGAATTTCAACGGTCTACCAAATTGGATATTTCACGGGAAGATGTGATTACGCATTTCAAGAGGGAGGTTTAAATGTTCCACAACTTTCTTTGAGGTTTTCGCTTAAAAGAAAATTGGTCTTTGGTCTGCAAGCTGTTATTAACCCTTTGAAAATGAAGGCTTTTTTGAACATTGAGAGATAACGACTTATTTGACGATGGAAAATATTAGATATCAGTAATAGGATATCAATCAGAAATAGATTGTACGCCAGAAACCTTTCTAAATACAAAAAATAATATCTTGAAAGAAAGAAACTATTGGGTCAGCAAGAAAGTAATTTCGGTTTTTGATGAGATCCAGCGTTACGTTTGTTCTCAATGATTTCTGACAATGTTATGATTTTTTTCTTCTAACAATCGAAAGTTGTGAAACTTTTGACTTTGCTTAGAAACAAATTGCGCTTTATTTTGTTTGTAATTGTTTGTTTAGGAGAATTTTAATGTAGAGTGAAAAACGAACATTTCTGATATGTTTTACTTTTTTATTTTTTGCAAAATCCAAGCTTGGTTGGGAAGTGATGTCACAGCCTCCATGTAGCCCTGATCTGACACCATTAGATTACCATTTATTCTTCAGCTTGCAAAACTTTTTGAATGGTAAAACTTTCAATGGCAATGATAGCCTAAAATTGCATTGGGTTCAGTTTTTTGTTGATATGTGCCAGTATTTCTATAAAAACGGAATCACGAATTTGTTAAAACGATGGCAAAAGGTCATCGAAAAAATTCTTTGTTAAAAAAAATTTAGTTCCATTTCACACTACAAAACCGAAATTACTTTCTTTCCAACCCAATAATATGAAATGTTTAAGGAAAAATAGTTGAATGAGTAGAAGAACGAGGCGATAGAGGAAACTGGATTGATTTTGTACGTCGATTGTCCGATTTAATCGCCGTCAATCCAATAATGCCTATCGAATGAAAATCGGATCAAAGTTAAAGTCGTCCATTCGATGCCCTTTGATTAAGGAACTCGATCCAAAATGGCTTGTGCCTCGCTTTCGGACACATATAATTTCGTGTGATAGACATATATCAGGAAGGTTTTTCTATCGACATTAATTAATGCCTCGGAAATTGAATGTTATTCGCTTTATGTCGTTCGGAAACGAGAATGTTGAGAGTGAAAAAAAAGGGGAAAAGTGTCGAAGTTTGTGGCGGTGTAGGCGTCATCTCTTCCGTCTTGAAGTATCGAATAACTTTTTAAATTAAGCGTTTTGAAATATTAAATATATGTCTTCAGACATTAAGTGTCCTGGAAAAGTGTCAACAGTTCGAATAGGAGATATTTCATTTCCTCTTGAGAGAATATTTGTATTTTTTGTTGACACGCGTTTGAACAGTTGTTTATAATGTCTGTTTCTTCGAATAAAGTGGAAAGTCTAAGAAATGTAGGCATTTGTGAAGTATACTGTGCAAATAAAAATATCATTAACGTAGTCTCATAATTGTAAATGGATTTAGTAAATAAAGCTTCATGGGGCACAGACATCTTATTATACTTTGCAATAACCAATTGTCTTTTCTGTCTTCTGTGAAAGAAAACAAATTGTCTTGTGCATTAAAACAGAATGATAAAACATAAAAAATGGTTATACCTCAACCCCTTCAGCTCTGAATTTTTAATTAAAAGAGTATAATTTTTTGTGTATAAAATATTAATGAAAGAAGAAAGAATTTCTCTGTCAAAGTATTGACACGAATTTATTTTTATTCATGATACATTTAAAACCATTTCACTTGGAAATATTTCAAACAGTTTTAACATTTTCATAAACATAGAGGCACTTAACACTTAAACGCCCATCGCAAGTTTCCAGTTAATTTGTTTCACGAATGATAACAACTGTTAATAAAAATATAAAAGCAAAAGGCAATAAAATATTTCACTCTCTTATCAAATAACCTTTAATAAAAACTTATTTTCTATTTTGAACAGGAACTGTTACTGTCTTTCTCTAAATTTCAGAAATATTTTTAAATAAATAGAAACTCGTCAATTTGACAACTGTCGTAGATCTAGTATTAAAGAAACAAAATTTTTAATCAAAGAGATACTTTATAATCCATCCAATGTAAGGGAACATAATTTATATTTAATATAAATTATGTTTAATTAATGATTTTTAACATAAATTTCCCAAGCAGATTCAACCGACAAAACATTTAACGACTTCCCTAAATGTATCCCCGGAATTCCTCGAAAGTCAATTTCTCGCAGCAATGACAAATCACCTACTCTCAGTTGTTTAATCGAAAAGTAGTTAGCGAAGTCATTTGATACGATTTATTATGGAGTTCTCGCAAGGAAGTTCGAAGTTTAACCCCCATACTAAGAACCCCTGCTTCGCTACAAGACCTGTCAGTATCACACCACTGAACACCATGTATAATACTTATGTAGGTACTTTCATGCTTATCACACTCACAGAATGGCGAACTTCGAAGCGTTTGACCGATCCCTTTAATTTAGGTTGTCAGACTTAATCGGCAGTACAATGCATTTCTACTCCTAACTTTTCACGAGCAAAATGTATAACATGAATTTATTGAGAACTGCTGCCGTTATGGGTTTTAGTATTGCATTCTCTGCAATATGGGATTATTAATATCTTCCGAAGTATTACGTAGCTTTCATGCATTAAGGTAAAAGCAGGAGTAGTTGACCATGTGCCAGTAGTTGACCATTTTTTAGAAAACATAAAAAAATAAGGTGTGCATAAGTTGTGCACTTTCGATGAAAGTGAATTTCAAATACCACAGCATCTGTCAATTATATTTTGAAACAATTACATGTAAAGTGAAGTATACCTATTAACAGCGAACGTTTGAATTTAATAAGGTAAGTAATATGCCGTTATATCTCTATTTCCTTCTGTACGGTTCAGACAAAAAATTCATAGATTGTGAAGATTTCGCAAATGAATTATTTACTGTTTAAGAACTTGCAACGTTTTATAAGTAATATATACATCGTTTTTATTATTTTATCCACAAAATGCAATAATTTTTTAATGGTCAACTTCTGGATATTGGTACTCTACAATTTTCAGAAATTGACAGACATGGTTAATTGGCGATATTACTCATTTAAATTTGTTTACGATTTATAATGTATCCGTTTTACATCTCACTTTATTAGAAATACAAAATGTAAATCGATATATTGTAGTATACTGAGTTTTAGTCGATGACACTGTCAACTATTAACTGCATTCGCGGTCAATTATCGATCAGTGTCCAATGTCTACTCTATTCTTCTTCTTCTTCTATTATTTAATTATTAATAACAATTTGTACTGGTAACTGTTAAAATTAAACGATAATAAAGTGATTTTCAGCGTTAATGCTGTGACCCTGCTTCGAATATAAGCGATCAACTACTAACGAAAAAAGGCGGTCAATTACTAGTTTTATCGATCTCAAAAGTGGTCAACTACTGAAGCATTTGCCAAATTTTTAAAATGTATTTCTCAAATTTTTATAAATTATGTTTTTTTAAAAATTGCTCTTGGTACATAATCTAGAATGTTCAAAGAACGTCTCCAAGCATCGACTCTCGCCAGTTATTGACAGAGTAAATAGTTACCATTGTTTCTATCGAAAATTCCTATTAACTGGTCAACTACTGGTACATTCACCTTACTTGTTATTTTCATTTTTATAGATATATTTTTCTAAAGTTTGCATTTTCATTTTCTGATTATGTTTTTCTCATAGAGGAACAGTAAAGAATGTAATTGACAGCCCCGTTTAAAATCCTTACTTATAATTTCCGAGTATCTTTCCCTGTCTATCGTAATAGCTTCACCATTCATTTGATAATTCAAAGTGCACCTAAATACTGAATCCCCGTGAATAGAAGCACAGAAAATCATTTGCAAAATTCAAACCCAAGATTTCCCAAAAAATCAATTTCCCCTCGTTATTTCGAGATGCTAAAAATTCTTGTTGAAACTCAAACTCGATATAAACTTGGAATAAATACCATTTATTAATTAAATAGAATAGAATTTAATATAATGAATGACGTCCGCCATATTGCATTTCTGTAGTTATAACAAAAAACAATATACAATATTAATACTTGAATATTTCGGATTACAGAGCTGTATCCTCAATAATCCTCCACTTTTTTCAATCGTCTCATTAATTAATCCGCCCATTGAATTCATATCGCCAAAATTATCAATGCTTATGTACATTTCCATTTTCTGATTATGTTTTTCTGACAGAGGAAAAGTAAACAATGCAATTGACAACCCCATCAAAAATCCCTACATATAATATCCGAGTATCTTCCCGTACCTAATTACCTCTACATGCATTTGATAATTCAAACTCCACCTAAATCTAAATCTCCGTGAATATAAGTACAGAAATCCACTTAGAAAATTCAAACCCAGAATTTCCCAAAAAGTCAATTTCCCTGTGATATCTACCTGTTATTTCTAGCTCGCTAAAAATTCTCCACTTCCCTGACAATCGCCTCATCAATTAATCCCCCTATCGGGTTCAGACCGTCGAAATTACCAGTGCCAAAATAGCGTTTGTCGCGGCTTAAAAATTTCTCGTTGAAATACAGATCGTACATTTAACGGATTAAAAATTCCCCGTCTCGTTCTACGTAAACCCACGAGCTGTATTTAATTCGATGAGTTCGATCACGAGGACTTCCGGCATATATTTCATTCGGGTCAAACGGCAGCAATTCAAATAGAACCATAAACCATCCCTGTTAGCGAAAATAAAAAGAACGTCGGGGTGGTAGTAAAGTGGAGAAAGGCGGGGCAAGGATCGTCGAATATCCTCGCTTTCAGAGCCACCGGTGACGTTGATATTGTCCTTGAGGAGCCTAAACGTTCACCTAATCGTGTAATGGCGCGTGACGCGAGCTGCTTCTGTGTCTTCCATCCCTTGGAAAATCTATGGTATTTCCAACGTGCAAAATTGGCCTCCGATAACCTTTTGACGATCGTAATATCGTGGGAATTGAGAATTGATTTTTTTTTTTATTGAAAATTAAAAAGGGATGGGACGAGAGGAGAGCTTTTTGATAATTAGTACGGTTGAACGGAGCAAGGTTGATCTCTGGGGGTGTGTTTTGGTTCGGAGGATGGAAACGGGGTTGGGGAGTGTTGCAGGTTTATGTAACGGCAAGTTTTAGGTTTGGGGATGATTTTGAGGCGTGGTATCGCTGGATATTTAAATGAAAGTGACCTGCAGGTTTGTAGGCTGTAGAAGGTCGCACATAGACTTTAACGCTACAACTACCAAGGTGGTCAAAATTACTTGTTCCTCTATTTTTCTAAAAAATATTTTAATTTATACGGCAGCTATATAGCAGAAATTGAATACTCATCTTATAAAATATAAATTACTGAATGAATCATATTTTCTACCTTTAGATTTCTCATTTTCTAAAGTATTTATTCAATATATTGAAATATGATAGATTTATCGGCGGTAGTTCTAGTGTTAATAAATGTGGGGTAGAAGGTTTTTGTGTGTCGTAATTAACACTAGAACTACCGGTGTTAAATCTGTTATATTTCAGTGTATTAAATACGTATTTTGGAAGAAGAGAAGGGTTGGAAAAAATGGTTGATTCGGTAATCTGTATTTTATAAGATCAACTTTGAATATCTGCTGTATGACTGTCTTATAAACTTGGAAAACTTTTGGAAAAGATTGAGAACGAGTCATTTTGACTTGCTTGGTAGATTTAGTAAGAGAAGATAGAGAATATAAAGTTGAATATTTTCGGTGTCTGCTTTAATTGTAAATTTTGTTTCAATTCTAATTTTTAACTGTGTGAAAATATTCCATATTAACGTCTAAGTAAGAGTTATTATTGCATCACACATCAAACAAGTATTGAGGTTTTCCAACTTGAATATCAAAGGCTTAATAAGCGAGATTCCAACAATATCATCGGATCATCCTTTCGCATACCGTCCTCGAAGGGGCATCAATTTATTCCTACGACCGCTACTTCTATCTGCTTTCAGTGATATTGTGTATCAGCATGAGTATCTTAATTGGCTAAAGGGGTAGATAAGGCCACCCCTCGAGTTACCGATTTCCTCGGATACCGCGGTTGCGTCAGGGGATTTCGTACCTCGCCGAGTTTGCTCTTTCCTACAATAATCGGAGGAGCGTTTCATTAGGATGATCTGATCTATAGATATTGCAGCAATTGGGTATTGACTTCCTTATGTAGTTTAATTCGAATCAATTTAAAAAATCAGTTTCCTAATAAAATTGCTACTTCCTCCTCTGTTAAAGTGATCTTTCATGAGGAAATTAGAGAGGAATTTTGATTCGAGGAATTAATTCTGATATTGCGGCGATTGGGAATTGACTTCCGTATATAGTTTAATTCGAATCAATTTAAAAAATCATTTTCCTAATAAAATTGCTACTTCTTCCTCTGTTAAGGTAGTTCTAACTGGATTCAGAACTAAAAGTTTCTTTTTTCATTAGAAATGAAAAAAATGGCGTAAGAATTAATGCAGGGGCTGACTTCACAGAGGTCATTTCATTCACTTTTTAGACATTAAAAAACATCTTTCTCTATAACTATGAAGTAAAAAATTATGAGAAAATTCAATAATATTCTAAAAGCATAAAATAATACATTGTTAATTTTTTATTAGAATCCATCGACTCGTTTTTCCGTTAGAAAAATAAAAAAGGATTTTACGGACTCAGCAAAAATTTTTTTCCATAAGGCCCATGTTAAATGTGCTATTTTTAAACACGATTTATTCATAAACCGTGTGGACGAACTCGTTGAGATTCCGGTTATAATTATAAAATATCATGAAGAATATATTTTCAAAATTTTAAGGAAATCTATCGAAAAATGATAAGTGCCCAGAACTACCTTAAAGTGATCTTTCATGAAGAAATTAGAGAGGAATTTTGATTCGAGAAATTAATTCTGATATTGCGGCAATTGGAAATTGACTTCCGTATGTAGTTTAATTCGAATCAATTTAAAAAATCATTTTCCTAATAAAATTGCTACTTCTTCCTCTGTTAAAGTGATCTTTTATGAGGAAATTAGAGAGGAATTTTGATTTGAGGAATTAATTCTGATATTGCGACAATTGGGCATTAATTTCCGTATGTAGTTTAATTTGAATCAATTTAAAAAATCATTTTGCTAATAAAATTACTACCTCTTCCTCTGTTAAAGTGATCTTTCATGAGGAAATTAGAGAGGAATTTTGATTTGAGGAATTAATTCTAATATTGCGACAATTGGGAATGGACTTCCGTACGTATTTTAATTCGAATCAATTTAAAAACTCATTTTCCTAATAAAATTGTTACTTCTTCCTCTGTTAAAGTGATCTTTCATGAGGAAATTAGAGAGGAATTTTGGTTTGAGGAATTAATTCTAATATTGCGGCAATTGGACATTGACGTCCGTATGTAGTTTAATTTGAATCAATTTAAAAAATCATATTGCTAATAAAATTTTTCTATTTCTTCCTCTGTTAAAGTGATCTTTCATGAGGAAATTAGAGAGGAAGTTTGATTCGAGGAATTAATTCTAATATTGCGGTGATTGGGAATTGACTTCCGTATGTAGTTTAATTCGAATCAATATAAAAAATCATTTTGCTAATAAAATTGCTACTTCTTCCTCTGTTAACACTAGAACTACCAAACCAGTCAAAATGACAGGTACACAATTTTTTCAAAAAATTCTCCAAGTTTATATAACAGTCATAGAATAAATATTCTACGTCTATATCAATAAACATAAATCACCCAATCGATTAAGTTTTCCGTCGCTTGATTCCCCCTTTTTCAAAGTACATATTTAATTTATTAAAATATGTTAGATTTGAGGCCGGTAGTTCTAGTGTTAAAGTGATCTTTCATGAGGAAATTAGAGAGGAATTTTGATTCGAGGAATTAATCTGAATTATTCAAGCAAATCGCATTAAATTATGTTCTAACGTTTAAACATCTAAAGTCGACAGACCTTATGAGCATGTAGACACCAGTCGGTTCGAGTGCCCTGGAGACTGCTTTCCAGGTTGCCATAACCGTAAATTTCTGCCTCGCAGTCAGGGGAAGCCGTGGATCCGTGGCAGTTTGATCTTGCGACTTTACAGTCGCCAATTTGCTAAGTTCGCAGCCCATGTCGAGGCTGTCCTCGGCTCCCTTTCCTCCGAGACGTTGGAAACGAAGGTTCACCAGCACCACGATTTTCTCACTTTCCTCGTGAGATTAAACAATTACGTTTGACACTGGAGAGAATTACGAAATCTCGGACCGTAGAAGTTGGATCGGCCCTTGGTTCGTTAATCTTCGAGTCAACTAGGTAAAAACTGACATCGAACACCGGAACCAATCTGGTTGAAAAGGTATGAGAAACGTTTCGACGGGTTCTCGTCGAATGAATCGAGTTAGGTGATTACTTGAATTGTCATTTTTCATCGGTCTACTTAATAAAATTGCAAATCCTCAATGCAAGAGGTGATCAATGTTTTACGAAAGTGGAATCATTGAAGTTTGATAAGAATGACACACCAGATTGAGTGAACTTATTCAGTTCTTTCCTTTTTCACATTATTCTTCCTCTCTTCACAGAGTATTTGCACTAATCATGAAATTAATGATTGAAAATTTACACTGTTTGTCACGTAAATATTTAATCGTAATTAATTACTAAATGTTTGTAACGAAGATGCCATCACATTCGAAATCGACGAACTTAAAGATTGAAAAAAATGTTCGCACTTGTTGCAGAATATTTCTAGACGCAAAGATAAAAGTACAAATGCAACGAGAACCGTTGGAAAATCCTAAAGAGCTACGTTTCCATTTGTGTATTTTAAAGTACAGCGTTTTTCCCAGAATTTCATTAACGCTCGAATTTCTCTTTGATCTTCTTCCCGCTGCGTCCTTTGTTTTTCACGTGTCTTCTGAATTGGGATTTTCACTTCATTCCGGATGTTTGCACTGTTCTCCGGCGTCGTGTCGGTTCACGTGATAATTGTGAATGTCCTTTCGCTTCGTCGATGTCGACGTTTTCTAACGGATCGCAGAAGAACGCGTATGATGAATAAGTTCGTCGTGGAAGAGAGAATTTCTGGCAGGTGGCGAGGAACGAAAGACGTCGCGAGGGTTGATTCGAGTTATCGAGAGATTCGAGATCGTTGATTGAGTGGATGGAGAGCGAGAGGGAAGGAATCACTCTGAAGGGTGCTTCGTCAACGTCGACGAGCGCTTTAACCGGGAAGGAAAGATTTTTTCTTTTATCGTATTTCGTGTCGTATTATTGTACTGTCTACCGATATAATCGTGACGTCATTTTGCTTTTACGTAAATACGAAGCATTTTGTTGTAAATTAAAAGTGAAAGTCATAAAATATCGTAGGAAATAGAGACTGTCGATTTTAATCTAGTAGAGATACAGAGACTATGATTAACACTAGAACTACCGGCGTCAAATCCAACATATTTTAATAAATTAAATAAGTACTTTAAAAAAGGGGGAATCAAGCGGCGGAAAATTTGATCGATTGGGTGATTTATGTTTATTGATATAGACGTAAAATATTTATTCAATGACTCTTATATAAACTTGGAGAATTTTTTGAAAAAATTGTGTACCAGTCATTTTGACTGGTCTGGTAGTTCTAGTGTTAACACTAGATTTACGTAGCCAATTTGGCTCATTCAAAATTTGATTACTATATCTATAATACGTTAATTGGTTAATTTTTTTAATTATAAATGTTACATTTAAATTGATTTGAAACTATTTTCTTTACAAAATACTTCAATTTTCTTGCATGAGGGAAATTGGTTCACTTCAGAAAAATAGATTTATCAACCCGTAAATCTAGTGTAAAAATGTCAGGATAATTTGCAAAAAATTCAGAACAAGTCATTTTGACCATCTTTGTAGATTTAATGCTAAACCTGAATTTAAATATTGCATTGTAAAGAATTTCATGGTAGTCAGAAAGTAAATTAGAATATTTGACAAAGTTGAAAATTTGATTTTGAAAAATAGAAACTTAGATGTGTTCTGCATTACCTCAAAGTCACAAAGGCGTATAAAGAGTTTAAAATTATACTTTTATCACTTTATATTATACCATCGTACAACTAATTTTCAAATAGTACACAAAGTTCGAGCTATAGAGGGTTAATGGAATTTATAAAAATGTAAACACCATTGCAGAATTATATTTATCGCCTCCTCATGTAAATACAAATATTTATACTAAGCGATGAAAGAGGGAAGAGAAATGTCAAGAGAAACAAATGAATTACAATAAAGAATCGTCCTGTTGCACTTTATATATTTTGCCCTTGTTTCGCGTGTGCACATATTTTACATGGATTTACAGCAAAGAATAGAAGAAAGGAGATTGTAAAAGAAAGCGGATAAATATTTCGATGAATAGCGAAAGACTTTAAGATCCAACGGTAGGAGGAATGATAAGGATAAAGAATTCAAGAAGGGAAACGGAATTCCACGAAGAATGAATGCAATAACCGGGGAAACAGTAGAGGCTTAATGATACAACGAATATTGTGAGGGAATAAAGATAACGATAATGATGCGAATTTAAAGAAAGAGAAGACATTTATCGTGTACGTAATCGCTAAGAAACGTTCAAGTATTATCTGGTGCAACCAGTGCAGTTTTCCTCCATTGTTAGCGTAGATTTCAAATCTCTGTCCAGAAATAAAACCAAGGAGAAAGCAGAGAAGAACTGAAACGATGAATTGATTAAAGGGAACGAAATATTTGGCGAGACTTTAATGAGAAAAGTAGTAGAAATGGAAAATTCATCGAATACTGAATACGTGTTCTTTCATTTATATATCCCAAGAAACAAAGTGAGACTGAAAAATTCAAAAAGTGCTCGTTGTTTTGTTTATATATTTGGAATTTTATAAATTGAAACAACATGAAGAAAAAAAACTTGAGAGCATGCAAAATATTCTGAGTTTTATTCAATTTGATAAATGTTTAGTATTTTCATTTTTTCGCAATGATGTTGCAACATTGCAAACTGAAGAAGTTGAAAAAATCTTAACACATTCAATATTTTGATTCATGTGAAAACTTTTTCAGTATTTTACTTGCAACATTTGTGAAGACACAACGAAGCAGAGGATACAATGAAAACAGAAATTTCAAAGAATACTCGACATCCAATGTTTTATTTATCTTTTTTATTCGGCCATTACTGCAAGCGGAAAAATCGTGCTTGGTTCACCAAATGATTCTTTCGATCTTCCAATGAAAGTTTCATATATTATTTCAAGAAGAGAAATAACACAAGTGAAGATAGCATTAACGAGACGGAAGCTAAAGAAAGTAAATCATTCGAAACGTTCAAGCAAACATTCGAAAAAAGTTCGGTCTGAAAATCGCAATGAATTATGTCCATCGTAGAAATCATTCGGTTTCAAAGTTTCCCTCGAAGTCACATTAAGAAGAGATACGCGAAGAAACAACAAAGTTGAGAAAGTAGATAAGACGAGATACTCGAGAAGAATATTTCGCTGGAATTGGGAATTCAGGAAAAGGAAGAATATCAATAAAATCGCCAAAGTTCAACTTTCCTGGTAATCGTTAAATAATTCCCAAAGGTAAGCTCATCCGATCGTTTCGTGACGGTTACATAGTTTTCTCGGAAGGGGTAGAAACCGTAAAAATATCGGGAAAGGTAGTCTCTTGAGTTAATAAAGTAACAAATCTAAAAGTAGAGGAGTCGTTGATAAAAATCGAAGAGTAAAAAGATCCAATATTGCAGATTATTACAATGTGAAAGAGAAAATGCTATAATTGTTAATAAGTTTCTCGATAAAAATGTATTAATAAAAACGAATTTAAGTAAAATCAAATTCCCTCGAAGTTAAAAAACTTCAACGTTTCAACAATTCATACAACAACATTAATACTAAATTTACGGCCGCTAAATCGGGTGTATTTAAATATATAAAATAAGTACTTTGAAAAAAGATAGATCAAGCGGTGAAAAATACGTTCAGTTAAGTAATTTGTTTATTATATGATACATGTGAAATATTTGCCATACCCTGTCTCTATAAATTTGAGAAATATTTTTAAAAATCCCTTAAACTGTACCTCTACAATGTAAAAACACCTTGAAAATTCAAAAACTAAAGCAACCCCCGTAAAAAATCAAATTAAAGAGAATTTCCTAATTCGAACATCTCACGATAATACCGAACTTAAGAATCATTATCCCTAGGATAAAAAAATCTGTTGAATGACTTCACAAAAAATATTACATCCGTGGAAAGAAGCTCAAGAAATCCCCGATAAAACGTTCCGTTCGAACGGAACGCATCAATAACCCAGCACAAAATCAGCCGGTGAAAAAGTGTCGAATAAAACGAACAATTCAACGGTTTAATCCCCCCAACAACGATGGAAGCCTCCATCACCCCGAAGAAGAGATCACTTGGCGCAGATCGGGGTCTGCAGTTTTCCTCGTTTTCTCGCGTGTACAGTTTCCCGAATCGATTCCGCGCGTTTTGCGAGCGCGTCCTATCCACGTTTTCCTTACGTTTCGTTCCTCGTCACCATAACGCCGTATCAGCGTGTACCCTCTTCCTCATCTAGCGGAAGAGAGACGCGCTCAGATATGGGTTAGCGCGCGTCGATCTTCAAAGATGATCATCATCCTCTTTCTCCTCCACTTTCCGCGTGTTTCTGCGTGTTCTTCGTCCTTCCACCGATATTCCTTGCCAATGACGTTCATTCGCGTCACAAAGAGCACGTGTCCGATGAGAATCACGAAATTTTCTCGAAGTAGAACGCGTGTTTCCCGCTTTTCTATCTTTAGAACGACACCCGGAGCTCCCGATCGTTTATCGGGGTGGTTGCTTCGTTCGGCCGTGTTGCCTACAGCCCAGGCGAGCCGAGACTGAAGCACCCGTAACAAGTGCTCAGGACGTGGATGCACATGCGCGCAGCCATGCTTTTACCCCCTTGTCTTTTCGTTTTACCTATTCCACCCCTCTCGGACCCTCGACGGCCGACGATACAACCTGCGACCAATTAATCGAGCAGTTTACATTTTTCTTCGTCGGTCAATCGCGTTTCTGTTACGGAATAGTCGATCAGGGAAATTAGGGGATCTCATGTTGGTTCTTGGGGGTGGATGGAATTTTAAGAGATTGGTGAGTATGGGGATGAGGGAGGAATTAGATGTATGTAGACACCCGAGTGTTTTCCTTGTAGGGGGTTGTCTGACACGGTTGACCAATTTGTTGTGTTTCTTTTTGTGGGGGTTGTTTCTTCTGTGTCTTTTTATTGGACGCTTTGAGGATGCTGAGAGGTGGGCTTGATTTTGTATTTTGGTTGGACTTTGCTGGTTTGAGAGTTGTTTGATTTGGAGTGTTTTATGGTGAGGGGTGTTTTGTGGAAATACTTAGATGTGAATGTTGGTTATTAACCCCTTGCCGTAACATTTCTTTTGTGATTGAATTTGTGATGATTCTGAATTAATTGCTGGAATTACAATCTATCCCTTTTTTAATATTGCACATGACTTAACGCAATATTGAATAACATAGAATTAATTTTATTTTACCATAATCTACAGATATTTTTGATTCAATAATATTTGGAGTACTTCAAAATTGACTATTCTATTTATCATGTTACGAGTGGAACTAGTTATTGTACGGCAAGGGGTTAATCTCTGCTTTACGATTTGTTTTATGAGTCACAACTCTATAGCTTAGAATTTAATTGGTAAAATAAAAATTGAACAGTTACTTTTGCTATTTTGTGTAATTCAACGTAATATTAATATTATCAGGTCGCGTTTCTTTAACATTTTCAATTTCATAGGTTTTGCAACAATTTCTTACCTCATCACGACTGTCACTCGTTATTGTAGGGCAAGGGGTTAATTAATCAGTACAATAATTAACATATAATTTTTAACACTAGATTTACGGGGCCAATTTGGCTCATTCAAAATTTTAATTACTATTAGGAGGACCGGAAAGTAAAGTCCAGATGTTTTGCTCATAAACCACGTGATTTTTATTGATCCGTCTTTGATAATTTTTATACTAGATGACAAGAAGTTGTTGATAACTAGGGTGATTATATAATTCATTAATAATAAAAACTTATTTCCGATTTATTTATTTGAATTTTATGTAAAGAAACGACATTACTTTCCGGCCCCCCTAATATACATTGGTTAATTTTTTAATAATAAATATTTCATTTAACACTAGATTTACGGATGTTCATTATATATCTATTTTTCTGAAGTAAGCCAATTTGACTCATACAAGAAATTGAAGTTTTGTGCAAAGAAAATAGTTCTAAATCAATTTAAATGAAAACATTGTTAAAAAATTAACCAAACAATACATTATATATATATATAGTAATCAAATTTTGTATGAGTCAAATTAGCTCACTTCAGAAAAATAGGTGTAACAATATCCGTAAATCTAGTGTTAATAAAACTTCGTTACAAAATTACATTTATCACTATATGGACCGTTTATTTTGCAAGTTTAGCGGTCAATTTTAAATTGAACAAAACAATAGAATTTTTGCTGTAATAAATAAAAAGTTTCAACTAAATTAAGCATAAATTGCGTGATACTTCATTTAAAAAAAAATGGACTTACACCACTTTCAAAATAAACGGTCCATATCATCGTCGTCACACCAAACCAACAGAGAAACTTCAAGCTACATATTCTGTTTCTATATGCCACTGTTTTTATTCCTGTTAACGAAAACAATCATATTCACAACAGATACGAAAAATCACGTAAAGCGAAGAGTTCTCTTGAAGTTTAAATAAATATATACGTTCGTTTTGAAGTTTTCGTTTCAAACGGTGTGCCTCGAGCGCAAAAGGAGTGCAAAATTTTAATCACGAAATTGATTGAAGCAGACCAGAATCAAAATTAATTGCACAATAAACAGAATTTATTGCTCTGGCTATAGCCGTACGTAATGTAGGGCACGGAAAAAGACTCGATTAAGTACTGCCAAACACGAGCACGGTTTCATGGGACTTAATCCCTTGACGGAAAATTTGTTACTTTTACATTTTCTTGGTATAGTAAAATTTTAACGACGGGTATTTCATTGAGGCGATGGGAAAATAATTGATATAATGTACTGCTCATTATTGAAAGTTCAATTTCAATTGAGAGAAGTATCATTCGATTAAATGAACTCAAACGCCGGGCTCTGCATTTACATTACCTTACGGTTCCATATCTTTTTTTTTAAAGTCGCAGAGAGCTTTCACGTTACGTCAAAGAATTTCGCGAATAAAATGAATTTAAAAGTTTTTAGAGTTACAGTGAAATAGAATTTCTGTAGGAAGCAAAAGTTCCTGACGTTGAGAGTAACCGCTTGATTGCATAGTTCTGTGCATTTCAAGTGAGAGATAAATCTGAGAACTTTCGTTTCACGAAATCATTTCCCCAGTAATTAGGAGTTTCTTCGGCTTTTTAATAGATTACTCTTTCGCTATTACTTTAATAGATTATTTCAACGGCTCAGGGGCGAGAGGAAAATCTCATTTTTGTAAAATAACCTCTCATAGTGACTTTAATCAGACCCTTATTAATTAAAAAATTTAATTCTTACAATTAGTTAGAAAGAGCCTTGAGCATTATCGAAATAAATTATTTGTGAAAGCATCTTTGAAATAATATATCTCCATTTGTCCGTATATTATTTTAAACAATCAGGAGAATTTGGTTGCAAAAATAAAAATTGATCAGTGATTCTTGATATGCAGTATAATTTAACGTAATGTTAATGTTATAGAAATAATATTATCACGTCGTATCTCATTAATATTTTCAATATTATAAATTTGGGAAAATTTCAAAATTTTTTATCCCATTTACTTCATCACGATTGTAACTTGTTATTCCAGGGCAAAGGATTAACACTAGAACTATCAAAACATTCATCTTTAACAAACTTCTACGTACATCTCAAAACATAAATTACTAAATTGATCATCATTTTCATCTCTGAAAACTAAATTTACGGAGCCAATATGGCTCATTCAAAATTTGATTACTATATATATAATATATTGGTTGGTTAATTTTTTAATAATAAATCTTTCATTTAAATTGATTTGGAACTATTTTGTTTGCAGAAAACTTCACTTTTCTTGTATAAGTCAAATTGGCACACGTTAGAAAAATAGGTGTATCAACATCCGTAAATCTATTGTTAATTTTCTTTGTTTCAAATGCTCATTTAATACATTTAAATATAATGGATTAAATGCAGACAGATCTAATGTTAAATTCTTTTGCGAATTTCGTCAACAATGTCGCCAATTTCGTCGACAATTCCAGTGACTTTTTAAACGTACGTCCATTTGAATTCAAAACGTGAAAAGGTTAAAGTTTAACGGGATCTGCGAGGACAAACATTGATCGGTTTTCCTGATATCTCGTGTGTTCTGATTTTACGCAAATACGAAGCTCTGGACGCCCAGGCTCCAAGGAGGTAAATGTTTCCGGAGGATCGTTGAATTTGCCTTTTACTTAGTGCATTCCTGGGGGTTAGACTTCCATACTTTCCCAGGTGTAATATACGGGATACGATAACTACAGATTTAATATGAAAAGTTCTACGATATTATATTATCTTTTATAAAGTAGAAAAAGCATATTTCTGGAATTTTTGTCCTGTGTGATTTTTCAAGCATAATTTGATTTTACGTTATATAACATTAAAGTACCAATTATTCACTTATATTTTATAGTAAAATTTCAAAGGAATTTTAATGCTATAAATTAGTCTTTTTTGACGGATTTCAACAATCAATAATTTTGAATGTATTGACAGATTTAGTGTTAACACTTTGAACGCCACCGATATTTCGCTACTTTCATCATTTCTACTGAAGAAAAACCTTTTCTATTAAATTCACATCTTCACAAAGCAGAAACTTTAACGATACAGAGTAGACTTTTATTTTTTTAACATCAACGTTTAAATATGTGTGAGAAATCCAAAATATTACGATTTAAAAGTTACACGAAATTTCAGTGAATTCAATAACGCCGGTCACCAGTGACCCCCATGGCAGTCAAAGTGGTAATGACTAAACTTCTCACTACGGCCTTAGTCCAAAAAGCTTCGTTAACAAAGACAGTGACGAACATATTTCTTAATATTAATTTTCATTAGAAGTCCCGAAAGAGAATGTGGCTTTTTTAACCAGTTAACTGTAGCAACTTCTTTTGAAAATGCGTACCTACAGCCCGACAATTAAAAGATGACTGGGCAGTATCGAGTACTTTCGTTATCAAATGCCTATTCCCGCCATTTCTATTTAAAAATTCCCAGACGTAGAATTCTAAATTAAACATTCCACATACTCGTTTACTTTAAAAAATTGGATTTGAAGATTCCAAAAGCGAAATAGCAGGAATAGGAGGTTGAAAACAAGAGGCTCCACCGCTCGCTGGCCATCTTTCAGTTGTCGGACTATACGTGTGTCACCAAAATAGAGCGATGTATAGTCGTCAATCAAAGAGTAAGATTCGCTGTTAAAATGTTGGATCAAAAAGATGGTTTTATTTCATAAAATTAACAATTGTTACTAACATTTACTTATTTATTTTACATAAAAATATATTAGATACTTAACAAACGAAAAACACAAGAAAAATCGACTATTTATAAAGTTAAAAATTGTCACGCATTTTTCCCATGGCGAACCGTCATTGAAGGAATCCTACCATAAATCATTATCAAACTTTAGCGCTAGACTAGTTTTTTTTTTACTTTTGCTTTTGTGGATTTTACGCTAATATCTGAAAAACATTATCGTCCTACATATATAAAGTAGTTACACAAACTGATAAACAGCTACAGGATACATAAATCAATTTCAAATTATTTATACTTTTTAATTGTTCGTTTCATTTCGGCATGGCCTCAAAATATTTCAAACACTTTGAAAGCGGATATATTTTAATTTTCGCTAAAATTACAATTTAAATAATCAAAGGTCACTAACGTTTACGCATGACGAGTATACTCGTTATTACCCCAAATTCTGTCCGTTCTTCATGACGAGTATTCTCGTCAGTCATATCTAACTGGTTAAATAAAAGATGTGAATACTTATAACAATTTAATTTATAAATATTAATCTAAAATATAGTTTCCACCTTTTGATATAATCTTTCTCCATGGACCTCGCAAAGTTTCAATACGCCGCTCATATAATTCACTGGGTTTTGGTTCCAAATATTCAATAAGTCTTTCCTCGAAGTCGTCATGTGTTTGGAAAAACAACATTCTTTTCCGGTACCCCTAATATTTTGTAACAACAACGAAAAAAGTTTAAAATGATAGCTATGGTGGGTACGTCATGTCAGTGGTATAGAAACTACCGAAAATAGTAAGTCCTAGGCAAAAGAAATTTACTTTCGTCCAATTTTTATTTATTCACCACCACTGTCGTCTTTGTAGCGACACAGGGTAAATCGACAACGAGTAAACACGTGGCCGCAACGTTGGAAAATAAACCTTTGGCAGCTTCGACAACTTCAATGGTTTTTCAGAAGATCGAATCTCTTTCCTCGCACCCCAAAGCGACCGAGCGATACAAAATAGGTCTCCTCGAGGGTAGTTCGTTTTATTTAACCGAAGGATCCTCTCCTTGCATGAAAGGACTAAGTAAGAGGGAAAGTAACCTGAACGAGATCGTTTTCCCTAAGGTTCTTTCGAGATATCCATCTACGCTGAAAGGGTGGGGGTTGATAAATGTATCACCTTTTTTTTTCTTGTGATGCTCGTCACGTAAGAAATTTGACAGATTGGCTATGTCGTTGCTTTGTATGCATAGTCTAATTTGGAAATTTATTTTTCGCACGATGCTATCATGTTTGTTTGGAAAATATTGGGATTTTCGGTGGTTTGGGGATTATTGATGCTATGGAAATTTTGTGTATGGAGTAAACAGAGTGAAGAGAATTAGAGAATTGAGTGATTTTTTGAAAGATCATTTTTTCACGTTTAGTACGGTCGGGTCGTGTTTGGCGAGAGAGATTTTTGATGGGGTTGACTAATATTTACTATGAATGTCCTAATTGAATTCGTCAATTAAAGAAGACTTATGTTAGATTTAATTTATTATCCAGTTTCGCGTCAAAGTCTTATTCAATTAGCGAATTTCAAGCGCATTGGTAATAAGCCAATATTAATCAACCCCATTAAAAATCTGTCTCACGAAACACAAGTTACTGGTGTTAAAGGTTAAGGGCGTTATGCCATGTGACAACTATTTTTTTTCGCTTCTTTTGGTATTTTTTTTGACGAATCATTAAAATGTACAATCTTGGAATTTTTACCACGCGATTATTGGTACTTTTGCAAAAATAACGATTTAAATTGACTTTACACCCTTTGAAAGACATTCACGTATTTTTGGCTGCTGCCGTGATTTCAGAAGTTCCGCACATCTGAAATAAAAAAATCAAACGACATTTTAATTTGTAAATCTAACGCTATCGCCAAAACTAGAATAATTCTGATGTCTGTGATACTTTGTTTTTTTCTTTAAGCAGAAAACACCGAGCAAATATGATGATTCTTGGAACTTAGCATTATAAATATAATAGCAAATTAAAATGCCGTTTGATTTTTTTTATTTCAGATGAACCGAACTTCTGAAATCATGGCAGCCGTCAAAAATACACGGGTGTCTCTCGAACGGTGTGAAATCAATTGAAATCGTTATTTTTGCTTGCAAAAATTCCAGTAGACTACAAAAGTACCAATAAACGTGTGGTAAAAATTCCAAGATTGTACATTTTAAAAGTTCGTCAAAAAAAATTTCTAACGAATCGAAAAACAATAGCTATCACATGGGATCAACCCCCTTAAACAATAAGGGCGGTGAATAAGCAGGGGGCATTTTAGACTCTACATAGTATTGTACGACAACTGAAAGATGACCAGGGAACGGTGTATTCTCTCATTTTCAACCACCTACTACTGCCATTTTGATATTAAGAATCCTCAAATTCAGTTTCCTAAAGTGAACACTCCACATAGTTGTTTACTTTTAGCGGCTGGATTTGGGGATCCAAAAGCGAAATGACTGGAATAATCGATTAAAAATGAGAGGCTCCGCCGCTCGCTAGCCATCTTTCAGTTGTCGGACTGTATAATCATATTGTATGCAGAATTCAATGCTACATTAAAAATTAGAAAGAAGATATAGGCGTTCCATTAAAAAAAATAAAGCCTATTTGCACATCTCGATAAAATAATAAAGTAGCATAAAACACATATTACTCTCGAATTCCTTTTGTACGGTGATCACATATGGCATTGGTGGCGAACCTATGACCCCTGGGTCAGACACTGACCCACGCGTGTTTTTTAAACGACCCACGCGTCGATTTTCATAAACTTATTTTTTATAGCATAAAAGAGAGAACAGACAATAAGAAATACTAAAAAAGTAAAGTACATATCCAATGTCGAATTTATAACAAATATTTCCGATTGAGAACCAAAAAAAAAGTAGTTTTTAAGCATCCTCCCCTCCTCCTTTCCAAGTTATGCCATTGACTCGGTGACCCACAAAGTATTACTTAAAAAAATAATGAACAACATTTTACCTACCCCTCAAAAAGATTCGTTATCACTGCTGCAGATGATATGAAGTTAAATGTTTAGAGCAGTGATGACGAACCTAGGACCCGCGGGTCAAATCTATACATCGAATCTATAACATCTGTAATGTAGAATTTATAAAACAATGTTTCCCAGTAGATACTGTCTACTGACAAGCAAAATTTGACCCACTTCTCAAAAAGGTTCGCCATCACTGACATATGGTATGCCTAGTGGTAAGAATTTTGACAGAGCCGTCAGATATACTGTCATGAAATGAACATTTCACTAAGCTGCAAGTCGGAACGGCTTCGTAAACAAAGCTGGAGGACGAACGTCCTTCCAAACGATCGGAAGCTCTCACCTGGCAGACACGCTACCAATCAGAAGCCACTGTATTAATTCATCCGAAAGCCGCGAGGCGAGGTTTCGTTCGTCCAAGTTATTCTTTGGCCAGTTCGTTGCGACGCGTGCTTTTGAATCGACGTGTCTTGCGATCTTTTACAACTAATTCTATTCGTTAAAGTCATCTTATCCTTGTTTCACAATCGGCGATATTAATTATGTAATTGTATATATCGTGGACTCTTTAATAAGCTAGAGTTCCATGTTGTGTATTTTTATCGGCAATTGTTATCAATTATTGTAATTTAGTGGGTTGTAGAACTCGTGTTTCTTTTTTTAACGTTACTTTGTTGGAATAATAAAAAGGAACGCTGAGAAATTTAGTTGTGCAATATTGCCATTGATATCTTTAACAATACATTCACGAGCTTTGAATTTGTTATATTTAAAAATGTTAAATAAGTACTTTGAAAAAGAAGGATTAAGCGGCAAAGAAGTTGCTCGGTTTGATTTTTATTGTATAAAGTACATGTGAAATATTTATTGTACCCTGTCAATTTGATAGATTCCATACATCTAATGTTAAGAGCGTTTTATTTAATTTTGCAAATGTATTAACGATATTAGAACATTTGCACACTTATTAAATATTAATTAATGTTAATCCATTAATTAATGAAACGGGAAAATAAGTTTGCGGTGATAGTCGGTGTTACTTTGCGTGGTATTTTTAAAAAGAATACTGATATTTCGATAAAAGTGTAACGATAGATTGTAGAAATCAATTTGTTCGTGAATTAATATTCTACAACATAATAGAATTGAATCTTGAAGTGTTCAAGAATAGTGTTGAAAGTGACATTATGAATCTGGAGAAGAAGAGGATGGCGAGGACATTGAACTGAGAAGTGTGCAAGAATAAAAGGTACCTTGGGTACGTAAGTATTAACAGTTTTTCTCCTTTTTCATTTCAAGTGTGGTATTCCTTTAGTCTCATTAACTTCTCCCATTTTTCGTCTCATTAAGATCTAAATCAGCCGGAAGTCCGTTAGGATTTTAGAATGATCCGGGAACATGTACAATTCTTTGTTAATATTAATTTCGTCTCAACCTAATTTCCACATTTGAATTTTGTATATTTATTCAAAATAATTTTCAGTACGAGTATTTGCTCGTGTGATGGAAGGAAAGCAAATATTTCATGACACAGAATTCTGTCCATTTATTTACAATCACTTGACAGATTTGAAAGCTTGTTTAAACTGCGAGGTACAAAATTTTAATATTATACAGATAACGAAACAGTCCTACGTAAAGTTTCTGATACATACAAAATTGAAATAATATAAACTAATATATGACTTTAAGTAAAATTTTTAATTATGGTAAAAATCTCTTCTACAATTGCAAATTGGGCGGTTGTTTTCTTTTTGCAAAAGAGAATATCATCTTTTATGTTAAAAGAAAAAAACGAATCAATGCGGCATTTGACTTGCGCAAAATTTGATGGAACATTGCAATCAACGCTTGACAAAGAGCGAAGAAATCCTCAGAGATGAAATCCTCATTCATCTATCGTATTCATTGAATAGTGCACGCAGAAAATTTTCATTTCCGGTGTTGCAATACTTTCTCGTTGGTGGAGCAGATAATGCGGAGGAGGTCATTGCTGAAATAATATTCCTCCGTTTTGATCGATGCTAAATTATCTTCTATTGAATTTTCATCATTTTAAGATTTAATTATGTTAAAGGAAATCTCCGTTGAAAGCATGATTACATTAAAAAATGGCGAAAATTAGACTTGAAGTTCGTTGAATATCTTATTTCACAATGAATTTCTAATCAGTGAGAAAATTATTTAAAATATGTAAATATCTCAAAATATTGAAGTATGTTTTAACTCTCATTAATGTCATCGACATTGAAATACAATTTTGAGACTTGTTTACGGCAAAAGTATGTTTGCACGGTTAAATATTTAGTGCCACCTAATAACAGAAACTGTAATTGTAACGAAACACTCAAGATTAGTGAACCAAGTGCGATTACCTCCGAGGTGTACCCCACCACAATTGTTTTAATTACTCCCCGTAATTGCTCTAATTTAGTTGCGGTCCTGTTATCCATACAATCACTGTAGTTTAAGCAGATTGTTTCCGCAGATGCATTTTCCTCGTTCATTTTTATAGCAGGACAAATAAAAAGTACAGATTTTTATTAAAATGAAAGAGAAATATTTTTTTTTCGTACACAATGATTACATTTTCTTCATTCAGTGTTCTAAATAATCGTGGAATCGTTTAATGTGAATAAATTAATTTTTGTATTTTCTTTTTACCATACAAATAGCACCGTTTCTTTTTTTCTGCTCTAAAATGGCATGTGCTTTTTACGTTCATTATAATAATGGAGGACTTAAAGAAAAGTTTTGTTCATTTACATTTTCATTTAACCCATTTGCATCATTAGCGTATATATATACTCAATTTTTCTAGTCACTACCTTCCGGTACGTATATATACGCTCAATTTTCTTGATTACTATCTCCAGAGCCTGTAGGTACCTTCTGTTTCTTCGTGTATTCAACATTTCAAATACTATTATACTGCACAAAATAACTAATCACCATTTCCATTATTATCAGTAATATATATGACCGCGAACTACATATTTGCAATTTATTTTTTCTTGCAAATCTGAAATATATGGGCCATCTTTTACATATTTTCTTATGATGCAAATGGGTTAATATATTTGTATACAAATCCTATTATAGCATAAAGTATTTTTACTCAAACAGAACAGAATTTCCTTCTCCCTGTAATATTATTTTACAATTAAAATACTTAAATATGAGAATAATAATTTTCTTTATTATTCTATGGCTAATTGTAAGTATTCAGCAAGTTTATTTTCCTACACAAATTTTTCTTTGCTTTGTCCCTTTGTTCTTCGCTTCCTCGTACATCTTTGGGCAGCAGGATGTTCTGTAATCATTCATGCGGCGTCAGATATTTTCCATCCCTTTTGCACGTTGCTCGCCATTTAGTATTTCCTCGCTCTTCCGTTTCATTATCTCGTATTTCAAAATATATTTTTGACCACAAGAGGATCCTTTTGAATTTCCCTCATGCATATCACTCCTCTGTGGCATTCGACTCCTCCTTCTTCCTGTCTTCTCCGCAATTTCGTGGATATTCTGAAAGTTTCCTTCACTTTCTCCTATCTGCATTTATCTTGTGGAAACTAAGCCAATTTAATACAGGTGACCCTTCTATAACACGGTAGATAGGTTCCTACAAATTGCCGTGTTGTAGGAAACCGTGTTACATGAGACTCAGAAGTAGTACAAAAGGAGGGGTTATATTCTGAAAGTTTAATAATAACAAACATTTTTTAAAAATTCCATTTCTAAAACAAGAAATATCGCCGCGCATAACGCGTAAATTGCATAAGACTTTTCGTTATAACATCGGTATAGCATTATAAATCAGTAGATTATAATTTATTTATGCATTTTCACGTAAAGGCACTATAGTTATAACATTTCGTCATTATTTCAACACGTTGAACACCATCAGTATTTCGCTAGTTTCACCTTTTACTGAAGTGAAACTTTTCCTATTAAATTGATATCTTTATAAATCAGAATTACATATGTTCCTTTTACTATCACAATATCTATAAGTTTTTAATGACTGACTTCTTATTTTTTAGTACTTAACCAACCATGTATTTAAGTAACCGTGCTCTGCTACCAATTTATGAATGCTTGGTTATTAATTAATCAGTATGATAACTAACATATTATATCTAACATTATATCTACAAATTATACGTGTTACCACTTCAACGTGGTTAAGATAAATCAATAAACAATCTTCATACTATACATATTCTGTGTTTTACATATCACTGCATTTATTCATGTTAATAAAAATTACTTAATAATATTCACTACTTTTTCTATTAAATTCACATCTTTACAAAGCAGAAATTTTGAATATACGGATAGACAAATATTTGACAGACTTTTATCTTCTTAACGCCATTATTGAAATATTCAGTATGTCCAAAAATTCATAAATATTGCAATTTCAAAGTTACATGAAATTACATTGAATTCAATAGCACCGGTCACCCGGCGACCCCCATGGCTATCAACGTGTTAAAGAAAATTAGTTTTTAACCCTTTGAGGATGACAGATGCATATATGTGATTTGAGAAAAACCTTAATTATAGTTCATTGTCATATGTATACACAGTTAGAGTTAAAAACTTAAATATAATCGTTGAAATATGATTATATGAATAGTAATCTGTAATTTCTATAAATTAATACTCTGAGTTTCTGATAAAAAACTAGTTTTTGATTGCCAAATAAGTAATCATCTCTCATTATTCAAAAATGCCTCCGTCTCCAAGGGGTTAAACTTCTTAAACAAAAAATCATGTTATCCAGTCATATAGAAATTCAGTGTCTCCTATCGTGCTAGAACGAAACCGTGTTCTAAGAGGGGTACCCTCTATGTCTTAAAGTATTTAACAAAAACCTGTGTTTATAAATCCAAAGATAAGTGAAAATATTATTGGTTAATTATTCCAGTTCTCCACGGTAATCTACTTTGTCCCCGTCCGAAATGAATTTACGAAATATATTCAAATCAAACGGGAAGGTCAAAGGAGACGTGCGATTTCGTTAAAATTGGAAGAGGATTTTCTCGCGGTCTTTTGTACGACAGAAAAATAACGTCTGGCAAGTCAAACCGCGCTCTTCCTTATCGTAGATCGTATCGCACATCCTCGATTGACGTCGGTGGAATGCCTCGGGGATTCTTCCGAGAATTTTCATTCCAAGCGAAATTATGATTCCAGGCACAGACGCGGCCTCGAGAGGTCGAAACTCGATGGACGAGTTGCCGCTAACCCAAACGAGAATCGTTGGATCTAGCATTTTCCAATTTGACTTATTGGAGATTTTAATCGGCCGTTATTCACAATTTGCTTGCTCACTTCTCATCATTTTTTTTCTGACTCACTCATGATTTCACTTCATCTTGCGGATGAATTGAAATTTTCACGAATTCAACTGTTGAACTTGCGCCGATATTTTGTACCAATTTAACTGCCATTTTAATAGATTTCAAATTTCGAAAGTATAGAGATTAGTAAAAGATAGTTACAAGTACCTTATTTTTTATATTGTACCAACATAACAAAAAAATGAAACCGAGACTAGAGCCAAAAGAAAAGACTTTGAAACCCAAAATGACGTATTACAAGTCAAAATTGGTCAGCAGAAACCCGTGTAAGACGGAAAGACATAAAATAATGCAGAAGAAGGTAAAATTAGGCAGAAGACCTTTAAGTAAGGCAGAACAAGATGAAATAAGTTAAAACAAAGCCAAACAAGGTCCAAGAAGACATAAGAGAGAAGAAGAACATGGTGAAGTAAGATGGAGAAGAGAAAAAGACAAAACAAGTAAGAAAATAGCAGAAGACTACAGAGGGCCCTAAGTACCAGCCACGAAGCAAAGATTAGACTTTTTCCTGGACCCAATCCGGACGAGCGTATTTAGCAATAAAACCGTAGGTTTCAGGAGCAGCCTAGACATATAATTAGAGTCGGGCATCTCGTGAGAAAATGCCCGACCGCATAATGGCTTCGGGTCACGGAACCGAAATGGAGATCCTCTTGATTTCGGGCCGGTAGTCTTGTTTACACGCGAGAGGCTGACTGCTCGATTCATAAAAACGCGTAGACCTAGGTCGATAGAAAATATTCTCTGCTGGATAAACGTTGCCTCCACTGGATACATCTGTTTCGATTTCAACCCTCATATAGAACGAAGCGCTCGCGAATAACGCTATCAAGGGGATTTAATTATGAAAAGTTCAATTTCATCGCAATTCTGTTACGGAGAAAATTTTGATCTCGTGATGGAAAGCACTTTTTCTACTTTCGCCAGGGGATATTGTGGTTAATCACAGTTTGAGTTCAAAGGATCGAAAATTTGAATGTTACGTGGGTGTTTAGGTTCAAAGTCATGTTTTAGGGTTTTTAGAGTCGAATTTTTGTGAGATTATAGGTTTTGGGGTATTTTTGAAGTCTTGATGTTATTTGTTAATAAAATTAATACTTTTAACTTTTGTGAATAGAAAATATCTCAGGTTTTGATGTCTATTTTGTAAATTTTGATCTCGTGATGGAAAGCACTTTTTCTACTTTCGCCAGGGGATATTGTGGTTAATCACAGTTTGAGTTCAAAGGATTGAAATTTTGAATGTTACGAAGGTGTTTAGGTTCAAAGTCATGTTTTAGGGTTTTTAGAGTAGAATTTTTGTGAGATTATAGGTTTTGGGGTATTTTTGAAGTCTTGATGTTATTTGTTAATAAAATTAATACTTTTAACTTTTGTGAATAGAAAATATCTCAGGTTTTGATGTTTATAGAATTTTTTGGGGTAGTTTGGGTTCTTTTTTGAAGTGTCGTGTATCTCGTTCCCCATTTTTTTTTTCTCATTTATTAAATTTTTCAATGGATGTTAAATAAACCTGATCTGATGAAAGTGGTCGAATTTTTGGCATCAGTATAATTTTTGTTAATTCTGAAAGTGATTCTTCTGTGTTACAGATGATGCAGACCAAGAACGTGAATCAGATTGAGTATAAGTCTGAGGTAAAATTTGAATAATTCTATTTATACAATTATGTTCACACTGTATAACTTTTATCAGTATGTAACACTAGAGAGAATTTGTAATTTTTTACACATTGCGTACGTGTAACGAGATATTTCATATTTTGCAAATCAACTGCTGGAGACTTGTTGTTACTTTCCAAAGGCAACGTAGCTTTGAATATTCTTATGACAAATACTTAACAAAATATATGTATATCGAATTGCCAAAAGAGTACAAAATAATCAGATATATAAAATATATCAACTTTCTGGAGCAGTGGTGGTCCGCTAGAAAATTTCGCTGAGCCCCAGAAAAATATGGAATATACTTACTCATCACGTTAAATTATATTTTAAGATGCACTGAAACATAATTCAATTCATAACAATACATTTTATGAGTTCTTAGATCATAATTTTTTTTATAAAAATATTTAACACTTAAAAAATCCTATTAGTGGTCAGCGGGATTTAAATTACAAATTTACTGGCCCGTGAGGTCAAAAAGTTTGGCGACCGCTGCTCTGGAGCACTTAAAGATGATTTGTAGGTACAATCGGAGACATGAGTATGTGAAATTTTGATTAAACCAATATCTCTCAATATTTTTTAAAATGTGGCATTTTAACAAAATGTCTTTTGTTCCCAAGCTTATTTTTAGTATCAAATTTGTAATAAAATGGAAATTCATTTGATTTTAATTAATTTTTCAATGAAGTTTTCATTGAGATTTATGTGCTTTGTATATATTCAATCTACTAGTTTACAATTTTGTGGATTTTTCGAATCGTATTTTCAACGATTTTTTTACTCTAACTTGTCCTGATAACATGTTTTCCATTTACGTACGTGTAAATTTGTTATAATTTAAAAATGTTCTAACTTTTGAACGAGCGTATGCAAAAATTTCTAATTTCTGTAGGCGTTTCAGAAGAATTATAAGAATAATATATAATTTTTTCATAGGATTCTCATCGCTCTTAATATACCAACAAATCATCATTAAAAATAGTCTGCGGGTACATTGAAACAGCAGAATGCCGTACGCAATGTGTTAAGAGATCAGGGAAGTATGTATTTGCGGCCAAGTAACCGTTCAAAAGTGAACAGAATGTTTAAAAAAATACCGGTGTGTTAAATTAAAAAATAAAAGATATCGCATAGAAACGTAGAACGATATCATTGGTATTCACAAACAAAATTCGTTGCATTTTTCCCGAATTTTAGCCTACCTTTTCCGTCTGTCTGTTGCAGAAACGCCAGCTTGACTGCCCGACTGGAAGTAAGCATGCTTTTACCTTGCAAACTAACTCCTCTTGAGCGTGAACAAGAAGAAAATTTCGTTTTAGATACTTTTCCTTTACAAGTTTCGATGCTTACGAGAAAGAAAGTAAAAAAAAAACCTAACTTTGTCCAGCCTGTTGGGGTATGTCTACGTCTACTTGCAAATTCCAAAAGGTTCACCGAAGTCGTATTGTAAATGGTTCTTTTGAATTCGAACAAAATATCATACCCCGTGGGAATGCAATCCTGCTATTTCTATTGTGTACATCGAAAACCTAGTATGCACAGGAATAAAATGGGGAATTTGAATTTTATTTCACGAGAGATGAGAGATTAAATGATGAATTTGGAAATGTGATGAAAGATATTTTATGGGAAACATTAATTATTTATTTGACGAACGACAACTAACGGTAACTAACTTAATAACGTTAGAAAACTGGTATATTGTAATATTTTAAAGTATAATAAGAGTATAGAGGAAATTTAACAAATGTTTCTTATGAAAAATATAAATTATTAATTTTAGACCTGATAGATGACAATAATTAATTGTAACAATAGTCGGTTTTACAGTTCAGAGTTGCAATGAAATCGATAAGTCAGATGTCTGCATAAAGGGGCCCGTATTTTGCAGAATTCATCTTCGTTTGCCAAATTTTCCTAAATAGAATATAATAAGATATATCAAATTCTGTCATCCGCACACAATTCTTTTAATATGATATACGAAGAACATCGTTAATAATGGACCCGTTTTTCGTTAAAAACCGTTACAATCAGTGAATAAATGGCACGGATTTATATTTATTTACCTATGATTGTCATTTCAAATTAATACCAAAGGAGAGAACGCAACAGATGGGATAAACAACTCAATTTTTCTCCTTATCTGACTTTCTCAAAATAATCGATAACACAGAAATCCCCCATAATGGGCCCACTCCTGCTAGAAAATGGTTCACCCTACTATTGCTTCAAATACTATGACATTATTCTCAACCTCTAAAAATTAATATATTTCCCGGCAAAAGTATGACATTTAAATTAAACACGCCTGACAAATATAGAATTCTAAAGTTCTTTAACAGAAAAAAGAGTCCCAATAAAAGGTTATACCAGCAGTAGGTCACCATTAGAGCGCAAAGTTAAATAATCGAACTCTCTTCTCAATTTAACCTCTTTGAATATCACATAAATGGAATGGGCCCAAAATTCAATCAATCCAAATTCAAATTCCCTCCATCTCTTCCTAACTTTTCCCCCTCGACATTCTTAAAAAATCTATCAAAATCTTCATCCCTACAATTGCAGATTCCATGCGAAACGAACACGCACAAACAACATATTTATATCATTTTTCAAAAAGAAAACAAAAAGGAAACTTTCAACCATTATAAGACCCCTTTTATTCAAACAATTGACCACAAAATCTGACTCAAATGAAAAGCAGTTGATAAAGTAGAACTCCTTCAAGTGGGCCCATTCACCGTAAACATCATCAGTCCCAGTAGAGGCGCCTCGGCCTTCACGGGGCAGTAAGTCCCAACGAGGATTCTTCTTGGTCCCCATAAACCTTGCCCGTGCCTCTGATAGGTGGGGTAGGGAGGAAGAAGTCAGACAAGGAGAGGAGAGGAGGTCCTCTCTCCCGGTACCCACCTGGCGTCTCACCTGAGGCTCCTTCACGCAAAGTGGTACGTCGCTCCGCGTACGAGCTACTTCCTTCGGGATCACACATCGCAAGGAAAGCCGCTCGGCACTTTCGAAACCATCGATCATGGGGCTCTTTTGGTTACGAGTTACCAGTTAAAAGAACCTGCCACGAAATTACGTGGGATTCTTCGCCGGAAGACGGGAGACCCTCTTGAGTAGCAGGGCCGCGTGAAAGAACAGGTGAATAAAACAGTGAACGCAGGTTGGCGGCTGCACTTCCTTCGGGATTGTACGACGCGGTAAAGACGAATCGTTGAGATAGTGCGCTGGGAGAATTTTGTAATTAGTGCTGGTTGGGATTAAAGTTCGTATGGTGTGTGTCCTCTGGGAGAGCACGGTAAGATTACTGGTGAACATGGAATGGATTATATTAAGGACAGGAAGTTACTGGGACGTTTTATGAATTCTTCACGCGTGAAGTGCGGTTGGATGAAGATTCGTGTGATTTTTGAAAGACAGGTGGAAAGAACTGAAGGTTATTTTGATGGTGACTTTCGAAAGTATTGTTTAACGGAATTTTATCTGGAATTGATGTTCAAAAAAATGGAATACGAAGTTAAAAAACTTTGGTTCATAGTGTCTTCAAGAACTCGAAGTATGGGGATGGATAATAATATCTAATTTATCTTTCCTTTGAACTCTTTCCATAAAGATATATCACAAAATTTCCCACTAATACAACCTCTATAAAAGTGAAGAGTCTCTCAAGAACCTATAATAAAATCTCGTCCAATTTATTTCCAATCTTCCACTTATGTTACAACGTAAGAATCGAAAGTGCGACGAAGTAAAGACAGAATTGTCTAAACATTGTAACAAAAACCTAAAGAAACGGAACAATTATTCTTTATGAAAAATAATTGTCAAGTGTAAGAAATATAACGAAGTAGAAAATCCAAAGAAACAATATAATAAATTAACGAAAGGAGGGAAAGTATCAAAGTGTAGAATATTTCAAAAGAAATTGCACTCGGGAGTGGCGAGAAGTGCGATAATAGAGGTATTCCTCGTTAGGGCTGTAAGAAGACTCGGTGTTCACGTCGAAGGGAATTTTCCCCTTTGGAATCTCGATTTTTGCGTGCAAAGTGCGTCCGCCTTGGAGCCAAAGGGGGATACAAGACTCCACCTGCTGCTGAAAAATACTGTTTGCATCGCGATTCTTGCGTGTCTACCGCGAGATACCTGAGAGGTAAGAGAAGTTATTGAGTATTTCCGATCCTTGAGAGGAATCCGTCGGGATGTGTAATATTGAGAATTCCGAGCAGGATGTGTAGGAGGTTTTCTTAAGCCTGGTAAAGTTGCGGAGACATGGAAATTCGTGCTTTTCGATGTTAGCTGACTCGAAGCTAGAAAACTTAACATTCAAGTGTCTTCAGATTTTTGTTATTTATGTAGGAATTACCCTTTTTCTTATCTATATTGTAGTATTGAAGACTTCTAATTTTTTCCCAGTAACAAATTATTCGCCTTCGTCAACATTAGATTTACTGAGCCAATTTGGTTCATTCAAAATATGAGTACCATATGTAGGATATTTATTATAAATATACTCAAAATAGATTTATACAAGTGGAAACTTAAATTTAAGTTGTATAATGTGTGGTAAACTATAGTTAAGAAATATAATATGAGATATAAGGAATGCACTATTCTAAAACACACACTCACTTTAAATAATATAAAATATAAACTGTAGAGTGCGTCTAGTCTAATTGTCTCTCTACTCGTCTAGTCTCTCTATGCGTTTATCGTCTATAACTCCCGTTGTCTAATCGTCTATAACTCTATTCGTCTAGTCTGTAACTCTATTCGTCTCATCATCTACACGTCTACTCTTTCGTTCGTCAATTCTCTAATTCTGCCTCTTCTAAGATTCAATTTCTCATTTGCCGCTTAATTATGTATACCATTTTGAACCTCAAAATCCTCAACTAGTGTGTCTACGCGCCTCAAAGACCTGTAAATATGATTTTTAGGAGTTATATCGACAGATCAGGTAAAATTTTTATTCCAATTTAATCTGACATCCCCTAAAAATATTTCAGCAGTTGTCAAGTCTGTCGACTCATATTCTAAAAATAGGACTTTCAGGAACAAGTAGGAATTAAATTATCATTTTATTCCATATAAATTGTAAATCTCTTAAAATCAAATTAATTTTTAGGATATTAAGAATTTTTGTGGACCTAGATCATTCCACTCCAATTCCAATCCAATTCTAAAACTCCTCATTATAGAATGTATGGCTTAATATTGAACCTAGATTAATTTTCTAAATAAGAATGCTGAGGATTATTTTGGGCTGTATGAAGCCTAAATTTATTCTCAATTAGGCAAAACTGGCAAAAATTATCAAGTTTAGGGCGATTGTGGAATTAAAATTTGCATTCTTTTATATGTAACATATTTTTCCATATTCAGCCTAAATATCCTAAGTTATTTGGTAATTTAGAAGGATTTTGGGTTGAAATTTTCGACTCGGGCCTGCCTTCTCTAATTCTGCGTCTCGTCTTCGTGGCGTCGACGTTTCGTCGTGTGATTCATAAAATCCCCACACATCTAATATACTGATTGCTTAATTTTCTAATAATAACTCTTTCATTTAAATTGATTTGGAATTATCGTCTTTGCGAAAAAACTTCAATTTTCTGATATGAGTCAGATCGGCTTAATTCTGAAGAATACGTATATTAAAATCCGTAAATCTAGTGTTAATTTTCCTGAAACAATCGTGAATTTAAATGAAGTGTAAGAGTATTTCGATCAGTGTAGGGAAACGTGGAGATCGTACATAGAAATCGAGTCTAACGCAACATCAGCGACGAATAATTCAACGTGGAATGCTGAAACGCGCGTTGCTTTCGTGCACGAACTTACGAAAGAATAATATATCATGAAATTAATGGAAAGCGCTAAGATTCCACGATATTCTGGGAAAAGGGACAATTAAAACTCGGAGAATTCCGTGGTACTTACACAATTGCACAGTGACCTTTCTTGCCTTTGTGATTCGAGCAGAGGTTGTAATTACTGTAACAAGGGAGCATGCGTTTTCTGACATTTACATCGACATTTTATTCACAAACAAATCCTGTATCTCGTCTGTAAAGTGTTAAATTAACCGATGATCCCGCGATTCAATTATTTCCATTCAGTTCAGGTGTGAATGTCAGTTTCACTCGTTGCACTTTGAATTATTTCACCATTTGTCTGCAAGAAATCCACAGAATTCGTAATTAATCTATATATATAAAGCTCAAATACCACTGACTGACTCACTCACTCACTCATCACGAAATCTCAGAAACCACAGAACGGATTGCAATGAAATTTGGAACATACCTTCCCCTTGGGTCTTAGGTGCTCACTAAGAAAGGGTTTTGAAAAATTCGAAATTTTAGGGCGGGTTTTGGGGGGTTAAAGTATGGGCCAAACTCATCAACGCAGAGCCGAAACTACTTGACCTAGAAACTTGCAATTTTGCATGAGCATTCCTTCTAGGGTATAAGCGCCCACTAAGAAAGGATTTTAAAAAATTCGAAATTTTAAGGTTTTTTTTTTTAGTTTCGATTAAACCGTTGCGAAGCACCGGAACTTTCAGCTAGTGAATTAATAACACGTACTTTTCTGTGGTGTAACGTAAGTTTTACGAAGTTTCATCAGATTTCACGATAACTATATATCGCCGAATATCATTTTGCAAACGACAGTGAACGCTGTCAAAATAAATATAATGAAACTTATGCATATATGGGTTGAACAGTATGGTGGATTAACAGGGAGAAATTTTTTAGGACGTCTGCATTTAATGTTTTTCATGAAACTGGTATAACCTCTTGAAATTTAACGACTTTATCCAGCCTATCGGAGTTTTACGGATCCGCTAATTATATTAATTGCACCTTTGCAATGGCGTGAAACCAGTTTAATTGTAATGCTACCACGATACAGAAACGGAGAAGGCTCGCGGCACGAACCGGTTTTAATATTATTCAATTGATATCGACAGTAGCATTATAATGCTCATCTGTCGTGAAAAATATTCAGGAACTGACCAGGATGTCGAAAAGCATAAAATATGAAACGAATTGCCGAGAGAAACTTGTCCGAGGTGAAGAAGTGCATTTTATGTACGACATTGTTGACAATGAAAGTGGTACGAGAATATTCTTAAATTGAGATATGACAGATTAATTAATAATAGTTTCGACCAATTGATTTAGGCAGACTCTATTGTGTAATAATAATTGTACTGTTTTGTTTTGAAAGTGGTGTAAATCCGTTTAAAAAAAATTGGATATCTCGCAATTTATACATAATTTAGTGTAAAATTTTTTATTTATAGCTAGTTATGCTTTGTTCAATTTAAAATTGGCAGCTTAAAGAAATTGATTATCAAATTCGTGTAATCATTGATTATGAAAGTGGTGTGAGTTCGATTTCTGTAAACAGGTTGCAGGATTAGTGGCCACTGGTAGCTACATTTATTTTATTTAACGTGTCGAAAGTTGCTAGTTTAGGTTACTTGTTTTACTCTCCTCCAAAAATGAATAATTTCATGTTAAAATCAAATAGTGATATAGATAAGAAGAAGTAGTAAATCAACATTATTTAATGACAATTGAGAATATTTATTTTATCTATTTTTAAATAAATTTGCATAAAAATAAAATCCATGAATATAAACGAAAGAATAATCTGAGAATTGGAGTATGAAGATAATTCCACTATGAAGAGCAAATTAATATAATAGAATTAAAATTAGTAGAAACATAAATAAAGATACATTAGTAGAAACATTGTCAGCCTTGACACAATTAACCAATACTTTTTAATTGACGGATATGCTAATCCTTAATTCTCTCGAAACAACAGAAAATGTACTTCCACCACTTCCAAAATAAACGGTCCCATTGATTGTTAATATTTTTAAATTTTAATGGATAGCAGGCTAATTAAAAATAGTTTAGACCGCAGAAATCGGACAGACTCTAATGAACAACAGTAATTGGATATTAAATATTACATTTTTAGGTTGAAAGAGTGTTGAATAATAAAATATTTATAATCACTGTTATAAATTTAAATATCTCTTCTTAGAGGAATGCAGGAATAAGTAAATGTCCTTAATTATCTTAAGCCGTTAAAATTCCATGAAAATAGGAAACCCAGAGAGGAGTTATGGTGTATGAGGAAGTAAATCAATGCCTCGGTGATTTGGTACTCACTTAAAACAGTAGTAGGGCCTAAAATTGTAGGCAATAGCGTTAGCACTTAAAGTTCTATGGTGATTAAGCAGGTAAAGGCTCAAACTTGCAATTATTAGAAGCGAGTTCAGATACTCCGATCGATACATAAGGCAAATTTTTTCTAAATTGGTTTCTAATATACCCAAAAAGTATTGTTAGGAATTAACGAAATTATCTCCTATATATGGTTTCGATTATTAGAGCGATAACAACGAGTTAGAAATGTTGTTATTGATATGTCAAAGAGAATTGTCTGCAAGCTGATTTTAGGACTTGTTTAAATAGAATCGTCATTTTATAATCTTTAACCCTCTATGGGCACTTGTAACTTTGAAGTAACACAAAACAAATCTAAGCTTTTGCTTTTGAAAATCGATTCTTTTACTTTCTCAAAGATTACAAGTTAGCTCTTCAAAGCCATAGAATTCTTTACAATCCAACATTTCAAAATCAAGTAAAATTTATTATTTACAATGATCCTTATATTATTTTCTAATGTGCCATCGTGCAACTAGTTTTCAGATATCACAGAAAATTCGACCCATAGAGGGTTAAGTTATTTTATTATAAAGTGCTGCAACAATAACAATGAAATTCTGAAATCAGTAACGACAAAAGGTAATGATAAAAGCATGTTCTTCTGGTTTGTCGAATTTTTTGCAACGCTAGTGCGTTTGGCAAGCTGAATCTGCGGGAATACCGTTGAATCAAATCACCATCGTCAAGAATTCGTGCCAGAAGATTACGGACGGCTGCGTTGAGGGAGTTGTAAATAGAAGATCGTCGACGCGAATCTGCAAATGCATGTCGAATGCCTTTTCGCGAGGAGCAATTTGCGGTTTCACATGTTTCTTGTGTACGCTCATGGTGTCCTTTTTACGTGATACGTGGTTCGATGGCAGCATCGCTTCAAATAGAAACTGTAGATAGAGAAAGAATTAAAATATTCGTGCACGTTTCACTGTATAAATTTTGCCATTGAATTATTTGTATAATAATTCGATTCATCGCATGTATCAAATTTTTGTTACCTGTATGTAATCAGTAAACATGAATTTTTATTTAATCATAAATATCTGTAAATTGACTATTACATTGGATGTTTACAAGCAGTCTTCGTTCTTTAAAAAAAAATGTTTAACAAAGTAGTGGAAGAAATAGTCGAGACTATATAAATTGTAGAATAGAATTTTTTTAATAATAATTCTCAATTCATTTTGTTAAATACGTAACTTAAAATTTAGTATTCTAATTAGAGAATTTGTGAGTTACACGTCATTTAGTGGTAGAATACAACGCTGTGGCAATCAACCTGTTAAAAAATCAAGCGAGAAGTTATCAATTATTATTAAAATTTCTATTGCGTATAGCAACTTACAGCAAGCTACTAATTTTTGTTAAATAGTTCGTTAAAAATGTACTATTCCAATTACGAAATTTACTACCTAAAAATCGTTTAATGACAGAGTACAACATTGTGGCACTAAACTTGTTAAAAAACCAAGTGACGATCGATTATTATTAACACTTTACCGACCGGTATTTTTTTAACATCCTACCCCCTTCTGACTGGTTACTTAGTCACAAATACTTCCTTGATACAGATATCTATTCGAAAATTACAAATTCTCGTCAGTGAATCCTTAACAGAGGTAACCGCAATAATAAATGATAATTTATTAATTGGAGTGGTAACCAATTAATTAGTTACAAGTTCAAAGGTGTTGGGTCCGAAAAGCCTATTAATAGGTTTCCGGTCGGTAAAGTGTTAAAATCATTATAAAAAATTACATTATATACAGTTACCACCGCTCAATTCAGTATAAATGCAACGTAATCAAAAACTCCCAATAACTATTTCCTTTTCGTTAGATACGTAACTTGAAATTTAGTATCCTAATCACAAAATTAATTAGCTGAATGTTATTTGATATCGGAATACACCATTGTGTCCATCAACCTGTTAAAAAACCAATTGATAGGCCGTCGATTATTATTCAAAATTGCATTGTGTACAGCAACCACCGATCAATCCGGTATACTTGCAATGTAATCGAATTTTTCGTATAACTATTTATTTTTCGTTAAATACTTCGAAACATTCTATTCCAATTGCAAAATGTACTACCTAAGCATCAATTAATGACAGAGTATAACATTGTGGTAATTAATCTGTTTAAGAAATCAAGCGAGAGGCTATCAATTATTATAAAAAATTGCATTGTGTACAGCAACCACCGATCAATCCGGTATACTTGCAATGTAATCGAATTTTTCGTATAACTATTTATTTTTCGTTAAATACTTCGAAACATTCTATTCCAATTGCAAAATTTACTACCTAAACATCATGTAATGACAGACTACAACATTGTGATAATCAATCTGTTTAAAAAATCAAGCGACAGGCCATCAATTATTATAAAAAATTGCATTGTGTACAGCAACCATCGATCAATCCGGTATACTTGCAATGTAATCGAATTTTTCGTATAACTATTTATTTTTCGTTAAATACTTCGAAACTTTCTATTCCAATTACAAAATGTACTACCTAAACATCATGTAATGACAGACTACAACATTGTGATAATCAATCTGTTTAAAAAATCAAGCGACAGGCCATCAATTATTATAAAAAATTGCATTGTGTACAGCAACCACCGATCAATCCGGTATATCTACAATGTAATCGAACGTATCGAATAACTATTTACTCTCACGCTTTGTGTTTTACTCGGCAAGCCAATAAATTCTCGAACGTTTGAGAAAATAATGGAACGAAATAACGCAGCGATCCGACTTCCTTTTTCCACTTTATCCTACAGGAATCTCATAAATCTCGTCCCTCTCACGGTGTGCATAATTTCGCTCTATATTGTGCGGAGAAGGGAAATAAGGTATTTTGTAGTTTTCTGATAAACCAATGTATAGGTACGTTTGAAAGGTGAACATTTATTATTGCACTATTATTATTGTGTCCTCAACTCCTACAGATATATCGCAATGCTGCCATAAATTAAAGGCCTCCCTTGAATTGTAATACAACTCGAACGATCGAAGTTGTTCTCCGAATAATCAACGAAATAATAGTTCAACAAGCCGAGAAGTTTTTCTATTTCTTTTCCGCTTGTGTTAATTGATCAACTAATATTTTCTATCTATTTAAACTGTAAAGTACACAGAAGTGAATCAATCACGTAACAATACATATCATTAATCGATTTATTTCTAATTATGTACGCAATTACTAGAAACTCATCATCTTCATCTAACCGTTTGCGTACCACGAGCCACTTTCGCGCTCTTCAGTTTTTGTGTCGAAAAACCCCAGGACATTTTTTCAATGTTGACAATTGAAGGAAGACTTTGTTAAGATATTTTGTTAAGAATCCATCAGGTTTCTCTTTTATAATATAAAGTAATTCCAAATTAGGATACAAGCACGAGAAGATTGTTCTTGTTGTGCACTACATAAAATAAAACACCAACTTTAGCTTATTTTGAAATAAAATCTCAAGAGCGCGAAAGTGACTTTTGGCTTTTTTCGAAGTAATTTTTTAAAACCCTCCCGGTATTCAAACGGTTAATCATAAAGTAAAACAAAGTTTCACACATAAACAAAAACAATAAATAAACTATTTAAAACGAGTTACAATTGTATATCAGTATCTGATGTATTATTTGAAATGAAACGTGGTCAATGTTACTGTAAAATCCGACAACGAGATAAACCGTTTACATTTCCGCCAAGAAACGAATATTAAGAACGAATGCCAGGAAAGACATTAGCATAAAAAAAGAGGAATTACAAATACCCCGTGTCATCGATAATTCAAATATATCTCAATGGTACACGTTATCCTACTTTTCCCTCCAATTTAATGAGCTTCCGTCCGCACCGTAGGATTGCGATTTTTCTGGCACAATTTCTCCGCTACGATCCGTCGAACTGGGGTATCTAGGATCGGTCATGGTCTCGTCTTCGAAGGCTCCGTAGATAACTGTATAAGACTTTATTTCATGGACCGAGTCAATTGACCGTGTTTCACGGCAACGGGGACCAGTCAGGTGTGAGTCGTTTTTGGCACGAAACGATGTTCCGTTGAACTGTGAATCTGTTATCAGATTCGAGATTGAGGCTGCCAAATGTCTCGTGAAATATTGTGGATGGTCTACATGCGATTTATGTTATTTATGATGCTACGGTAGTCGGCTGTTGTAAAAGTTAGTGCTTCATGGAAATTGCTACTTTGAGGTTTTTATACTTTTTAGAAACTGTTGCGAACGGTTGTACGATTTTTGTTGAATTTACGATGTATTAGAGGTAATGTCGTTTTTTTATAGAAAATCCAGGCAAATAAATTTTCTAACAAGTTTTTTTTTTAATGAATGATATCGTTCTGAACAACCTTTTGTCATTTAGATTGTAAATTTTTAATATATAAATAAATAGATAAAGATCAATTGATTTTTGAGCAAAATATCTGTAGAAACGATATTATTTTCGGGTCCCCCTGATATTTGTTTGCAATGATTATTTTGTATGAGGTCCACGATTTTAAATGGATTTTGATTCACAGACGATATAATATAGATATTCGATAGAAGCAATCTCCCAGAGGAGACGTGAATATCAATTAGAGACTACTAATTAGGAGCACGTGCTTTTAACTGTATACCTAGAATTGCCCTTTGAATGTGAAAGCTGTATATCTCAAATAGCAGACTAGAATTGCATTCATCATCGTGATTGGAGAACATTCGTTATGCTATATAAATATTATAACTTCCTTATTTTGAAACCCCTTTGAAGTTCTAGATTCTTATCGGAAAGACTGAAAATGAATGAACTCTATTAGATATATAACACTAGATTTACGGACTGAGCCAATTTGACTCATTAAAAATTTGATTACTATATATATGAAAAACTCAAATGTTATTTTTGAACTAGTCACATAATGAATTATATGTAAATGTTGATTTATGTTCGTTTATTTCGCATTGTCGAATGTGGTATACCTGTATTCACGGTTGTGAGCTAATTTGACTCATAAAATGATTTAACAATTAATCACATATAACATGAAAGTAGCTTATATCAGACTTAAGGTAGTTCTAGCACTTGACCAAAGTCTGCAAATAAATTTAATGTTACAATATGATGTTCTTGAGATTGTCACGAACAAGTTACAAGCAAAAAAAAAAGCTCAGTTATCGGGCATTTCGATGAAAAAATCGAATTTAAAAATACAGTTTCATACATTGACGTAAATGAGAGTGAGAGAGAGAGAGAAATAGTACTTCCGACTTTATCGTTCAATTTTCCAATCTTCCATACTGCAAATTCTTACGAAAAACGAAATCATTAATTCGGGAACGTTTTCGAATAGATATTTCATAAAAAAAATTGCAGCTGTCGAATATTTAATACAGAAATAATTAATTGAAAACTATAAAATCATGCATTTCACGTTTACAATATGGCCACTGTTTGTGAATGTGAGTGTTTGGCAACGCCGCTTTGTCGATAAGTACGCGTACATCAAATTTAAAATTTTTTAAATTATAATTATAATCAATACTTCAATAAATTATCATTCGTTTTATAGAAATTCAATGGGGCCCATTCATAGCACCCATAAAATCCGCTCCTATGTGAAAGAACTACCTTAAGTAGTTTATATAGAAAATCTATTAGTTTTACAAATTATTTTAATAAATTAATAACATAAACTAATTATCGTAATCGAAAACAACGCTTAACACATAAAAGCAATACAATTGTACTTAAAACATAAATCGTAACGTTAAACACATAAATTAAATATCTGTAGTTAAATAATTACTCTGTTCCCTTTTAATTTACATAAACGACTGGCTCAATATTTATAAAAAATGCGGCTCGTCCTTCAGACAAGTCAACGCGAATCAGTCGTCGCAGCGGCGACGAACATACTTGGTGTTATATTAACACTAAACCTACCAAGGCGGTCAAAAGACCGATACCAAAATATTTTCTAAAAATGATCTAAATTAATAGAGTAGCCATGAAGTAAATATTCCACTTCTATCTTACAAAAGCAAAATGAGTTAATCAATTATCTTCTTTATCTCTCCACTTCTCTTTGTGTAAGGTCGTTATTGAGTATATTTAGATTTTAGTAGATATAACGTCGGTAGGTTTAGTGTTAACCTGTTAACCGGGCGTGACGTATAATTACGTCATATCTGAAAGAAAACTCCAGTAAGCTAGTCGATTTTTTCTTCCTTAAAATTTTTAAACGTAATATGTTGAACGCATTACATTTTATGTCGTTTGTATCCGTTTAATCCTGATGTAGTACTTTAGATGTAATGATATTACTTCTCACTGTAAAAAAAAAATATTCCAATTTGAAACAAGTTGAACAAAAATTAGTTCCCCGGTTAACAGGTTAATATATACATTAACACGCTTGCAGAACTATTTTCTTTCTCACTTGCTCACTTGCTCACGTCAGTAAAAATAGGTATATAATCAACATCCGTAAATCCAGTGTTAAACAATAATGAAATCCATCAAGGCTGGTTGCAATTTTACGAGAAAAGTGCAGTAAGGCAATTAGAAAATCCCTCGCCTAAATCAAAGAAATTGTCAAGCCCCGACCTTTCCACGTTGACAAAATCCCCGTTTCTAAACTGGTACGTGAACGTAACAGTCTAAACATTAATTACATGTTGCATCATAACAAAACGATATTATGCAGCATAGAAATTCCACGGTAAAGAGAGAAGTGACGTTGCACAATTTACGCGGGTTATCAAACAACGAAAGCAATTTAACATTCGAGCGAACGCGATCAAACTTTCAGCACCGCCATCAATTTCAAAAATACCGTCAGCGCAGTGCGCGTCCGACGGCGAAAATACTGCGCGTAATTGCACGATGTTTCGCCGTTAACAGTATTATTCGAGTGCCCGCGTCCCGGCCGGTCTCCTAATTAATTACCGCCGTCGTGGCTAATGCGAATAACGACGTGCGCAGCGTCACCCTGAAATAGCCGAATGCCGTGTTAAGATCGACGTGAAATTTCGATGCATCGGGGGATCGAGCTCGTTGGGACGGAGAAATGGGTCTAATGATGTTGAGCTTTTTGTTGCTGGGATGATTTGGAACGAGGGTGAGTGCAGTTCAGGCGGCAGTGGAATGTAAGGAGAGGTTTGTTGCTCGAGATTTTATTAGGAATATGGTGAAGGTAATTGGGATTTTTTGTTAGAGCGATTGGGAAATTTTTAGGACCACACTGGTATTTATGAGGGAAAAAAGGTAACGGGGAGCGGGGTTGTTCTTCGAGATTTTATTAGATGTAGAAAAGAGTTCTTTCCGATGGACTTCAGCTGATTACTACAGTCTCAAGTATTACAAAATATGTTTCCAATCTTTAACAGTGACAGTAATCTTTTAACCCAATTGCATCACAAGCGCATATATGCGCGCACTTTTTCTGGTCGCTATCATCGAAACGCATTTATGCATTCTGATTGTGAGTGAATAGCAACCAGTCTAAATTATTTATACAACATTCGTCGATTAAAATATTTTTGATTACTGAGATTTTTTAATTATTACTGTGATTACTACAATTTAAAATACTGTTAGACTTACAAGTTAGATTTAACATAAAGAAAGTTGATAGTAAAGATATATTCTTGAATTTGTCATATGATGCAAATGAGTTAACTACGGTGACTGCAGATCGTTATCAGCAGCAGTTAATAAAATTAAGTAACGAAATCGGTAGAAAAAGACCATTATCTTGTCAAGACAGTCGTAAGATTATTGTCCTTCACGACAACGCTCGTCCACATACCACAAAGGTGACAAAAGATCTCATCTTCACGTTAGGCTGGGAAAATCTGCTTTATGCAGCTCATTCTCCAGATATGGCTCCATCTGATTTTTATTTATTCAGACCTCTTCAATTTCATTTACAAGAGACACATTTTAAAATACAAGATGAGGTACAAAAAAACCTAGACGATCTTATTGCTTCGAAGTCATCAAGTTTCTGTCGAACCGGGATCCGCAAGTTGGCAGAAAAGTGGCGAAAATGCATTAATAATAATGACGAATACTTCGATGACTGAGATGTAATGCATTTTCTTAAATGAAGCTTTCATTCTATCAAAAATTCGGAAAGAATGTGGTGAAGGAGATTGGAATGTTCTATTAGGGCGATTGGAAAATTTGTAAGACCACAGTGTTTTTATAAGTGGAAAGAAGTAAAGGGGAGTTTGTTGCTCGAGATTCTATGAGGAATATGATGAAGGAGATTGGGATATTCTGATAGAGCGATTGGGAAATTTGTAAGACCACAGCGTATTTATTAATTATTTGTAGGTGAAAAGAAGTAAAGGGAAATTTGTTGCTCGAGACTTTATGAGGAATACGATGAAGGAGATTGGGATGTTCTGTTAGATCGATTGAGGAATTTGTAAGACCACAGTGTTTTTATAAGTGGAAAGAAGTAAAGGGTCGTTTGTTCTACGAGATTTTATTAGGAATATGATGAAGGAGATTGGGATGTTCTGTTAGAGCGATTGGGAAATTTGTAGGACCACAGTGTATTTATTAATTATTTGTAGGTGAAAAGAAGTAAAGGGAAATTTGTTGCTCGAGATTTTACGAGGAATACGATGAAGGAGATTGAGATGTTCTGTTAGAGCGATTGAGGAATTTGTAAGACCACAGTGTTTTTATAAGTGGAAAGAAGTAAAGGGACGTTTGTTCGACGAGATTTTACTAGGAATATGATGAAGGAGATTGGGATATTATGATAGAGCGATTGGAAAATTTGTAGGACCAGAGCGTATTTATGAGTTATTTGTAGGTGAAAAGAAGTAAAGGAAAGTTTCTTGTGCGAAGTTTTATTAGAAATATGAGGAAGGAGATTGGGATGTTCTGTTAGAGCGATTGAGAAATTTGTAGGAACATGGGGTATTTATGCGTTATTTATAAGAGAAAAGAAGTACATGAAAGTTTGTTGTGCGAGGTTTTATTAGAAATATGATGAAGGAGGTTGGCATGTTCTGTTAGGGAACCTTGTAGGGTCACAGCGCTATTTATGAATGCAAAGAAGTAAGGGGATGGGCGGTTATTGTTCGAGATTTTATTAGGAATGTGGTGAAGGAGACTGGGACGTTGTGTAATGCGATTGAAAAGAAGTGAAGGGTTTTCCAAGTGGCGCGTTTTTTTTTTAAATCTCTAATAATGCATACAATTTACTTTGATTTCAAAAAACATTTTAATGATAATTAAAGTATCAGTTATGCCACTTATAAACAAAAACACAATTGCCAAATGATCACCCTTTGCACTTCCATAGATGTTCACCCTTTTGTAAAAATGTTTAATAACATGTTGGTAAAACATAAAGAGAAAGCAATAACAATTATAATTAAACGAAACGACGTAACAATTTCTATAGAATTACTGTTACAACTAAAACAAGGAACAGCTTACATTCAATTCTTCCAACGCCATTTATTCCGGAAATAATTAAAACTCGTTTCGCTTATCAGTTTACTTAATATTTGACCATCTACAATCCGCAAACGTGTCTCATAAATGTTAAATACTTTTCGCACACGTCTTTCAATGTAATCGACGCACGTATTAAAAGTAACATATTTACATATCGATCGAATGTATTATTATCAAGAGCAATATCGTAAATGAGATGTTTAATTACCGTAACCTTCTGCTTCGACCGCATTCTGGCCGACTTCACACAGCTCTTATTACCTATTTAATTCAAGAATTAACGAATATCATAGCCAACGTAATTGCTTTAATCGCATTGAATAGAAAAGCCTCGAATCCTTTCACACGGAATCGCAGGACCATAGATTACAAACGAAGAAACGTGTAACGTTAGTTTTCACCTCCTTCGTCCGATTTCGCACGGCACTAGCTGTAATGGAACGGTCCAGTCATTTTCTGCTGTTTAATTGAAGAAAAAAAAAAGATCTAGCGGAACTTCGACGCTGGCTCTAACGAGTGGTTTTACATTAACCTCCTAAGTGTCGAATTAATGCACACATGGAATTATATCTTTGTCTTTCGTGGGAAAGTAGATACGTGGAATTACGATTATCATCGTACGGTACGTTGATTGTTCTATTTTTAAGATTATCCGGGTTTTATTACGGCTCCAATTATGTCTACTTCTCGATTAATAATATTCCATAGTAAGTTTTGCACTTTATGCTAAGATTTTCATTTCATAGATTTCAAAAGAAATACAGATCAGATAATGCTTGAATGAAGTTGAGATTTTTGGGATGGAAATTGTTGTGTAAGAAATATTTGATTAATTTAAAAAAAGTATTTTATTAATCCCCTGTCCTAAATAACAAGTGACACTCGTCACGAGGTAGATGGGGTAGGAAATTTTTCAAGTTCTCCAAAACGTATTAAATTGCAAATATTAATAATACGCGGCACTAGTATTATTTCCATAACATTAATATTTCCTTAAATTATACGGTATATCAAGAATCACTGGTCAATTTTTATTTTAGCAATTAGTTCCGAATTATAGCGAAGGTTTTCACGAAACAAATCGTAGGGAAAGGGGTTAATTAAAGAAAAGTGATCAATATTCGAAGTAATGTATGACCATGACATTTTCATTGGACAAAAAGATTTTTTATGAAACTTGTGATTAAAATTTTTTTTATTCGACCCTCCAAAAGGTTGGAATTTGTCTATATAGGTATAAACAATGAAGCTTCTGAAATAACAGAAATAAAAGACCCTTATTTGTATCAAGTTACAATATCTACATCATTGTTATTTAACACTAAACCTAGCAAGCCGGTCAAAAGAACGGTTCCAAATTTTTTTTAAAGATTATTTAACTTGTCAAGGTAGCTACGAAGTAAATTTTCTACTTTTATCTTATGAAATCTAAATTAGTTAATTAATCATCTCCTTCACCACTTGATTTCTTTTTTCTACAGTACTTATTAAGTATATCTAAATTTTAATAGCTACAACGTCGGTAGTTTTAGTGTTAACAATAAGTAGACATTTTTGTGTAAGATTGAAAGAACATTAATCTCTTATTAATTAAACAAACAGTGACTTTGTTTCTCCTACTCACAGTATTTTTATTTTACTGTTCCATCGACACTCTATAAGTAATAATAACATTTGCACATCTGGATGACACAATACAGTCGTAAAAATCTCTTCTCTTTTCTTTCCTCCAATTTCAATAATATCATTTAAACTGTACAAGCAGCAAACGATGTGCACAAATGCAAATAAAATCTCCGATCAACACAGAAATGAAATTTGCCAATGGTATCCTGATATTTGGGCCGAAATTAATCTGACGTTCGAAATAAACAATTTTCTCTTGTGCGACGTTGGCAGGGTGACATTTTCAATATCGGTGATCCAATTCGTTTTATATCCTCCAGGTTATACATTTCCTCCGGAAAATTCTGATTTCACGGCAGAATCTGCTGCGAATCCGTTTTCGCGTAGCAATTGCCTCTGGCGGATTTTCTGGCGAAATAATTTCACTCGGTCGCGCAGGGAATTTCAGCGGACTTAACGGACCGAGGACGAAGGATTTATCATTTTCTTTCGATTTAGAAACTAGCGGGACACCGAGTGAGCTCGTTGAAACACGGCTTTATTCTAGCGGATAACGTCGATGAAAATACCGATAGATTCTACGTACATACTTCTACACTCTTGTTCACTCACGTGTACACGTGTATACACATGTGGCTGGTATGCGAACGAGTACTCGCAGTTGCTGATTTACACTGAGAAACATCAATTCTAGATTTACTCGCAAACTATTACATTAAACATCAGATCTATCGAAAGGGTTCAAATGACTTGTACTGAATTACTTAAAGATGTTGAAATTTTGAGGGCTGTGTCCCGTTTAACCCATTTGCATCAGAAGCCCATATATGCGCGCACTTTTTCTGATCACTATCATCTAAACGCATTTATGCATTCACATTGTCAGTGAACAGCAACACATATGAACAGTCTACACATTATTTATACAACATTCGTCGATTAATACTAGAACTACCGGCCTCAAATCTAACATATTTTAATAAATTAAATAAGTACTTTGAAAAAGGGGGCATCAAGCGGCGGAAGATTTGACCGATTGGGCGATTTATGTTTATTGATATAGACGTAGAATATTTATTGTATAACTCTTATATAAACTTGGAGAATTTTATGAAAAAAATGTTTTGACTGGTTTGGTAGTTCTAGTGTTAAAATGCAATATCACTTTTTGAAATACTGTTAGACTTAGACTTAATATAAAGAAATTTCATAGTAAAGATATATTTTTGAATTTGTTAGGTCATTTACTACATCCGAAATTAGAGGCTAGATTGTTATTTTACTAATTAATTAAGAGTTGGTGCATATTCAGTCACACACATCTAGCTTGTAAAACGTAATAGATTAACACATTAAATGTCGGCTTCATTTGTTTGTCTTTGAACAATAAGTAGTTGAAACAAATATTTGATTTTCTTTCATTCTCATGAAAGAAAGAAGAAAAAATATTTTAAGAAAGAATCACAAAATGTTTTGTTAATTTTGTATATTTTCTCTGTATATTCTTCGTGCATATTTGCATACTTTTTGCGCATATTTGCATATATTTATGAATGTTTATTACGTAGTTATTGAACATAAACATCTGGAGTCTAGTAGTAACCCAAAAAAATTACATAATTTCTCCCCATGGAATTGGTCATTTGACCACGTATAGTACGATTAATTTGATTACACCCCCCCCCCCCCCCCCCAGATTTTGTTTAAACTATATACAGGCAGCCCTCAACTTTCGCACATAATTGGTTCCTGAAAATGTGTGCGAACGTTGAATATTCCAAAGTAGAGGGATATACGAAAAATACTGAAAATTGTATATTAACCCGGCGTGTGTATACTGAGTCTTTTAACCAGTTAAGCGTGGCGTCCTTTTGGCAAAGCGCGCACCTGTGTGTGTCGCGATAAACAACACACTGTTTACGAGTTAGCTCTCAGGACGTTATGAATCCAACTCAAATTATTTATAATTTTTATTTGTCTTGACCTCTAAACATTTTAAATATATTAAAATTTACGAATATAATTTAGTTTTCGCCAAAATTACAATTTAAATATCAAATTGTAACAAAATTTTACGCATGACGGATATAGCCGTCATAACACAAAATTCTGCCACGTCTCCATGACGGATATATCCGTCAAACACGCTTAACTGGTTAAGGAACAGTCCAAATTTGTACTTCAAATTTCTCTCTAACATTTTTCAACATTCTGCATTTTTAAAAATAACAGTTTTAAATTCCTGACTTTAGCAACTACTGGGCCACATAGTAGACACTCCAATAAGTATCTCAGAATTTTTGCAGATTTTTCTGAAGTCGAGAAAACCTTGTAAACCCGACTGTTCCTTCAAAGGCCCAGTGTACACACCGTGCCCTTAAAAATTGAGTATACACACGCCGGGCTAATATGGTTTTTTTGAAATCTTGAGATCTTTCAATATCTAGTAGGTAATACTAGACACAATATTACAATAGTAGAGAAACTCAGGGTCCTCTAATATTGTATTTACAGACCTCACTCCGAGGGACTGACTCCATAGAAGCAATTTTTGAAATAGTGACAAAAATCTTTAAAAAATTGAATTTTTAAAAATGTGCAAAATAGCGAATTGTGCGAAAGTAGAGTTTGCGAAAGTCGAGGGTCGCCTGTACACTGGAATATTCACCATAAGTACAGTTACTTTCAATCCACCATATACAGACGTAGACGATAAAGGACAGCAGCAAAACAGCAGATGTTCGTACCGTTGAAAATACGCGTTGTGCGTTTCGTAGTTCTTGATTCTCTCTCTTTCTCATTCGTGAGGAAATCGTTCGAGTCGGTGGATTCCTCCAGGCGATCGCCATGGAAAATATCGGACTCGCTCTACGGAACGAACTAGAGAGGAGATAGAATGGCAGGATAAGAGGAGAAAGAGTTCGATCGTTTATTACCGGCATGCAAATGTCGATTCGTCGAGATCATTTGAAGGGTAGGAATAAGGAAGGAAGGGGAGGTGAACAAACTTTTCTTCGCCTTGCTTTCAAACGAAGAGAAAAGGGTGAAAAAATTAACTGATAATTAGTATGCAAAGTTCCAGACACTTTTGCTAGATATTGACACGTAGGAAAGCTGATTTCAATCTGATGAGTTCAATTCTGGTACGAAATGTTTGAAATATGTTTGTCGATGTTCTAAAATTTTAACTGTTTTGGAAAAACAGGAAATTAACACTTTATCCAAGCGGTAGCCTATTAATAGACTTTTTGGGTCTAATGCTTTTGGAGTTTTAACTTATTAACACGTTGAATCCCATAAATATTTCGCTTGTTTCGTCATTTCTACTGAAGTGAAGTTTTTTCTACTAAAATCATATATTTATGAAGCAGAAACTTTCACCCTTTGCGGACGGAGACCTTTTTTGAATATTGGGAAATAATTATTTACTTGGCGATCAAAAACCTCCTTTTTATCGGAAAGTCAGAATATTAATGTATAGGAATTATGAATTACTATTTGTAGAATCATATTTCAATTTTTCAAACTCTAACCGGGAATATATGCATTTACAAATTGTAACCAGATTTTTTTCAGACCGCATATATGCGTCCGTCGTCCTCAAAGGGCTAAAGACACAGATAGATCGTTATTCAGCAGATCTTTATCTACTTAACACCAACATTTAAATATTCAATATGTTAGAAAATTCATAAATATTGCAATTTGAACATAATATGAAATTTTATCGAATTTAATAGCGCTGGTCAACGGTGACCCCCATGGAATCCAACGTGTTAACTAGTTGTCACGACAATTAATAAATTGCTATTTATCATTGTGGTTTACTGTGTCAAGGGTATGACGAGAATTTCTAATTTTCGAAGTGATATCAGTATCAGGAAAGTATTTACGGCCAAATGACCGGTCAGAAGTAGATAGGATGTTAAGGACGTTCCCGAAAAAAAAAATTTTCTTACGAACATCTTTAAAATTTATTTCTAAATTCTTGACAGTATTCTGAACGAATACGAAAAATTTCCACCCATTTTGGGGTACTAAAATTGAAAATATTAGCATTTTTAATTTCTATTTGAACGCATGTTAATTTATACATTTCATACTAATTCATGTAGGTTTTAGTGTCTAACAATTTAAATTTTCTTACAATTTTTTTTAAATTTCGAGAATTGGCAGATAATATTCACATAAATAATTTCCGCACAAAATCGGTACAAGAAGCGGCATTTATTTTGTTGTAAAAAGTGTTTAAAGTAAATCATAGGCTTAAAAAATATAATAAATAAAAAAATACACTTTTTATATTGATAATGAATTAAATATTTATTGACTGATAATAATACAAATGAACAAACAATTATATAAAATGATAAAAAATGTATAACTTTCGTAATGTTATCTTACCGCCCTATAACAATATTAACTAACTTATATAAATTATCAAAGTTAAACATATTTTTTGGGAGGCGGGGCAAAAGAGCGTACTGCTGGTCAATTAGTTCTTATAGTACAAATGGGTAACTTATATAGGGAAAATGTATTCGTAGGTTGAGAACGACTGGTCTTTGGAAACGTCCTTAAAAAAATACCGGTCGGAAAAGTGTTAATGTGGAAATTTTTCGGTTGAAATTCAAGTGAATTAATGACGATGTGTTAACAATATAGCAATAAGATTTATTTGATTGATATTGTACAATTATTCTATAACAGTATCTTTTAAAAGTACTGTACTTATATTGAATTTCATTCTCTTAAAGATTTCTCACTCCATATTCCCTTTATGTTATTTTAAAAATCCAAACTAACGTAAGCTGCGTGCGAATACTTATTTGATCCTCGTCGATGATGAGAATAAATAAATATAAAACAAACGAATCTTCGCGATAACGTTTGAAAATTTCGCAATAAAATATACAGACGTAAAAAATTACGCAAGTCCAGGAAGATCGAAGACAGGAGGGCGAAGAAGAAGGGGAAGAAGCGGAAGAGACAGACGAAGAAGAAGAGAAAGAAGAAGAAAATACACTATAGCGGAGTAAATAAAATTTACGACAGTAGCAACATGAAAGTGGAAAATAAACTCGAGAAGAAGTAGCTCGAGAAAGAAAACGAGAGGCTAATGTAACATAAATGGCATATGCAGAAACGTAGTGAAGAGATGCAACGAAGGATTGTAACGGAGAGAGTAGAAGAGAAGAAGAATAAAATAAAGAGAAAGAGAGTTAGGAGAAAAAGAAAGAAACGATGTTCGAAGAAAATATTTATAATCTTCGGGTGTTCTTTATGAGACAGCTGCAATTTCTGAGCAGATTTCGAACGTGAAAATACATAAAATTACATCTGCAAGAGCTCAAATGAGACTGAAACGTTGCACGACGACGTGGAAGGCGAATTAAATAACTGTCGTTTTGATCGGACTCTCCATCGATGGATCATTATCGTTATCTCAGTTGACGTTAAGAGGAATTTTATAAATGTCGTTTCATGCGTACGGTGGAAGATTAACGTTTCATTTGCGAATTAATAATCCGAAGCTTGCAGCTTAATGGTACAACGTTTACGGAGATTGGATCATTTATTCTTGCACAACTTTTGCCTCGTATTGGCAAGACTGACGTCACAAAACTTTTCCTGCGATGAGTGTGACATGAAAAATGATGGAAATGCGAGAAGTCGTGAGAATTAATAGAAATCTGATATGAATTGGAATATTACTGAGGATCAAATAATCTGAGGTAAAGATAGACATTGAAATACTCAGGTTTTAGGAGTAAATATTTTGGAATTTTCAACTAATGAGATGTTTAACTAAAATTATTGATTTGTTAAGTATCTTAGATGTGAGCTTAAATTCACAAATTTATGAGTTGGAAATTTGTAAGAGTAATAGGACACAAAGCTGTTATAACTTCACTAAATGAGTTTTTAAAATTTAAATTTGCTAAATTAATAGAACTTCAATGGAATATCAAAATCGAAAGTCTTGTTTCCTCTGTATAACAACCATCAAAATGTAAGGAAAGTTTCAAATCACAACTTAATTACTTACCAACATATAATTATTGAAATAAACAGAATTTTAAAAATATGAGTACAGCAATTTGAAAATTGAAATAATTAAAGTAAAATCGAGCATTAATCTCTCAAACTCAGATTTCAACCATTCCGAAAGCCGCCAAATCAATATCAATAAAATTCCACGACTACCATGAAAATCCATCTCTATCTGGCGAATTTTGTCATTTCCAATTTAACTATTCACCAATGCACAATTATTCAAATAAACAGAATTTTAAAAATTTGAGTACAGCAATTTGAAAATAGAAATAATTAAAATTAAAATAGAGCATTAATCTCTCAAACCCAGACTTCAACCATTTCGAAATTCGCCAAATCAATTCCAATAAAAGTCTACAACTACCATAAAAATCGTTCTCCACCTCGCGAATTTCGTCATTTCCAACTTAACTATTTACCAACGCACAATTATTCAAATAAACAGAATTTGAACAATATGAGTACAGCAATTTAAATATCGAAATCATTAAATTACAATTGAGCAGCAATCTCTCAAACCCAGACTTCAACCATTCCGAAATTCGCCAAAACAATTCCAATAAAAGTCTACGACCACCATAAAAATCTTTCTCCACCTTGCAAATTTCGTCATCTACAACTTAACGATTCACCAACGCACAATTATTCAAATAAACAGAATTTGAAAAATATGAGTACAGCAATTTAAAGATCGAAATCATGAAATTACAATTGAGCAGTAATCTCTCAAACCCAGACTTCAACCATTTCGAAATTCGCCAAATCAATTCCAATAAAAGTCTACGACCACCATAAAAATCCTTCTCCACCTTGCGAATTTCGTCAGCCTCGATAGTCCAAGCACGAAGGATTTCCATTCTCACGGTGCTATAAGGACGAAGACGGCAGCTCGATAGAGCAGAATGAAAACCCTCGGTAAAACTAGTTGTTCCGCAAAAACTAGACGCTATTCAAAGCCGATGCCTCGAGAGTCCAAGGTGGACTGTGGTGTTTCATCGTGAAGAGAGAGCTGAGGTGAAATGAGAAGGAAGCGCGAGGAAGTGCGAGGAAGAGGATATCCTGCCGAAGGGAGCACTCAAAAGAATCGCCCGAGACGAACTGCTGGAGATGATTTCGTTAGCGGCTCGTCTCGCTACCTGTGACTGATTTTTACGACCGATGTTGTTCCTCATTTGAAATTATCTCCTATACACGAGCTTCGACGTACTTTTTCTTTCTAGAGGACAAGGGTGGAATCGTAATTTTGATGCTTCGTGAACCACGAAAGAGTTTCGTTTCTATTTGGATCTTCGAGGATCTTGATAAATACTATTTTTAGAATGTAGCAAAATTGGGTAAAACGTATTTCGATTAATGATTGAAAATTGTGATTAATAGAAAATGCAATCATTAACAGAACGCCACCGTTTTATTACTTGGGCATAGTTTTTGTTTGTGGAGAGCAAGGGTAGAATTGTAATTTTGATGTTTCGTGAACCACGAAAGAGTTTCTTTTCTATTTGGATCTTCGGGGGTCTTGATAAATACTATTTTTAGAATGTACCAGAATTGGGTAAAACTTAATTCGATTGATGATTGAAAATTGTGATTAATAGAAAATGCAATAAATAATTTTTAATTTTTTAATCAAATAAAAAGCAACGATGTTATTGAAGTTAATGATTAAAGACTACAAATTACAGAAGGTAATCACGACTATTGATTTCTTTCAACGATGACTGACTGTTTAAAGATCACCGATACTATGATTACATTAAATAATCGAATACAGAAATCGATTACAAAGAAATTAATTACTGTCCAACTCTGGAATGGATTCCTTTCTGTTGAATTCTTCTTTTATTTGTTTTTCTATCTAATGGTTATTGTAGTACAATGAAAATGTGGGGGAATACTTCTTCGTTTATAATATTAAATGAGTCTTAAAAAAATTACTATTAGGCCTGATATAAAAAACAATTTGTATTTATTGTAATCGATACTTCTATATATTAGGGGTACCGAAAAGTAACCAAAATTGGAAAAGTGAAAACGCAATTGGAAACATTTTTCAACAAAAAATCGAAGGACTTTTTTAAAAAGGGAATCGAACAACTACCTTAACGCTGGCAAAAAGTGTTAGAAAATTATGGAAATCATTTTGTTGATGAGTATTTACGATTTCTTTAATAAATAAATGTTTTTCGCCAGGAAAAAAGAAATTTTGCTTACTTTTCGGTACCCCTAATAATTATAAAGCCATCTTCCCGTTAAATTATATGAATATATAATAACCATGTTGTAAATTCAATACATTTTTAGAAGCTATTAACTCCAAGTTAAAAAATGGACTTCTCATAAAGATATTATTTTAAGTTTTTATGTTTGGTATTTCATTGAAATGCAGATCCGCCTTTAACCTATATAAATTTTATTACAATAATTACCATAAACTGTTCCCCGAATTGTAGGCAAAGTATTTTTTTTTTCATTTCGTCTCTTTTACTGGCACATCGAGAATATTATTCCTTCAACAAAGTGGCTTGAGAGACAGAAATAAAAACGCCGGGAGGAACGAAGATAAGAGTCTTTTCACAAATTGTTTTCCACGCGTCAGACATCCGTTGAAAATGATCTCTCGTGCTCGTGTTAGAAGCAATTTTTCTTCCTCGTCCGTAAGAAATATGATGGCATTGTAGTATAGCTATTTAGTAACCAGCAAGAGGTAAACTATTTTCAGACGTTCTCGTGTACCGTTCGAAATTACTTCGTGAAATTATCTTCTATCTCTCATATTATAATACCAGAATATTGCGTTAGAATGGTGTAAATATCTGTGGTCATATTTCCTTTTTGGATTGTTTATTACGACTTTGAATGAAAGTACACACGTGTTGGAAACATTCGTTGCTTTTCGAAAAAGCGAACAACTTGTTGGAAGTGCAAAATTATTGCTTCGTTAATGAATAAAAGTAGAAGTCTATAAATTAGAATTTTTATGAACGAAATGATTAAGGCATCATTCCATTCAGTTTATATTCTGCTAATCCAATTAGCAATTTTATTATCGTCACTGTTTAACCAACATCAACTTTGCAACTAAAAAAAGCTATTAAATACGATTAAAAAATTTAATAAAATTGCTAATACTCTATTATGCCATTGACTTTAATAAATTTTAATTAAATAGCCGTTGAGATTGATACTTGGGGAATGTTTTGTCATTGCATTTGAAAAAAAAACAGCTTCATGCACTTTAAAAACATTTTAACACTTCGTTTAAGAGAACTAAAAATATCAAATGATGCGATAATGTAGGTTAAAGTATAAGCAAAGTTTTTCCACGAGTTTTCGTGTAATATTGTGTGTTAGTTGAAAACAAATTAAACGTCAGTTTCTTCTCGTACCTTCGTCCATTTTTGCTCTTTCTACGTTGAACTTAACGCGGGACTCGCTCTGCTGCAGTTGCACCTGCAACTACTGCACGCAAGAGATGCGCTAATTGACCTGTTCAAATAACAGAGAATCACGTCTAACTACCGAAGTAATTAACGAAGACGGTGGTACAACATTTTATGGAGAATGTAATGTATTTCTAATAACCCTGCTGTATGTTAAAATTGATTTCGCGTGGCGCAAAACTACTGAAAACGATTCAAGCGAGCTGAACGTTTTTTGATTAAACTGTAGTAAAAGTAAATGTTACTTTCATAATATAGTCTCGGAAAATTGTTTACTGTTAATTACTCATTTTTATTTAATACTTATTTAAATACTTATTGAAATACTTATTTAATACTGGGAAGAACTGTAGCTTCTGCGGTATATTTATGATAAGATGGATAATTATTGTTAATATCGAAAAGTCGATAATTAATACATGACACGTTAAGTGGCACAGAAAGCTGTGTCGAGTGCGACTGGAGTGCAAAGAATTAGAATGTTTAACAACTACATTGAACCAGATTTTTAAATAGGGCTGTCATTGATTTGAACATAGTTAATCTTTTCAGTGCCGACCGAAAACTTGATTGAATAAATGACAAATGTAGTTGTGAAAAAAAAATTGTTATTTGGCCGTAGTTTCATTTAGAACACGCAATATAGAACATAAATTGTATATTTCCAATTATCTGTCATAAAATTACTGATATCGTATGAGAAAACTAAATAATAATCCTACTGTTGTTAATGACGATATTTCGTCGTCTGTCACTAAAAGGGTTAACACTAGAACTACCCGCCTCAAATCTAACATATTTTAATAAATTAAATGAGTATTTTGAAAAAGGGGGAATCAAGCGGCGGAAAATTTGATGGATTGAGTGATTTATGTTTATTGATATAGATATACAATATTTATCCTATGACTCTCATATAAACTTGGAGAATTTTTTGAAAAAATTGTGTACCAGTCATTTTGACTGGCTTGGTAGTTCTAGTGTTAAATATTGATAGATTTGAGAGGTAATTAATTTGATAGATAGAAAGAGATTAACTCGACTATTAATAATATAAAATCGATTTAGAAATAGGTGTGTCAATAACTTGTTAGATATCATAATAATTATAGTTAAATGATAATTAAATAATAATAAGTGTTTGAAATGAAATATTTCATTAATTTTACTGACAAAAAGAGATTGAAACTGTTTTCCGTGCAAACAATTTATGTCTTCTTGCATCTTCAAGGCTGTTGAATAATATCGAATCGATTTACAAATAGACGTGTCAATAACTTGTTACCTATAATAATTACCGTTAAACAATAGTAAAATAATAATAGGTGTTTGAAGTGAAGTATTTTATTAATTACACTGGCAAAAAGAGATTCAAACTGTATTTCGAGCAAACAATTCATGTCTTCTTGCATCTTCAAGGGTCTTCAAGGGTACCGGCTTGATTCATAAATAATCAACACCCTTTGTACTCCACGTCCTCTAAAACCTTCTGTAAACTCCATGATTATTAAATCTGGAGAAATATGCAAATCTGCACCGCAGACAACGTTATTACCGTCTGTGCCTCTTTGTTCCCCTTTTCGGTTCATATAGTTTTACGTATCAAAATCCACGATTTTGGTGTACACGATTTTCCAAGGGTTCCATCTTCCGTGTAATTCGAGAAATAAGTGTAATATCGAGCTCCCCAAAATCTCAAAATAAAAATAAAAACTACACGTATCTCTGGTCGTATCAACGTTCTATCTATTGTTCAAACTTTCTCCGTCTATTTTCTCCTCCATCCTCTTTCGCTTTTTCCTTCTTCGGCTGTTCGTTTGGAGGCTCACCTGTAACGCTCGCGAGTATGGGGAAGCACGCATGGTTAAGCCGGCTAACAATAAGTGTTCTCCCGGTGCTCGAGACTAGTCTTCGGTTGCTTTCGACCCACCTACCCTGCTTCGTTCTCTTCCCGTTGTTTCAACGTATTTTCTCACGGGCTGCCCGCGTGCGTCATCCTACGTCAACGGCACCCTCTTCCTAGTGACGGACGGGCCTGATTTCCTTTTGTCGCAAGAAACGCGGAAGAACGCGCTCTTGGATTCAATTGTAAGTCTGCACCTTAAATATTCGTTACGCAGTTGAATAATTATCAGGAAGATTTCTAAGCAACGATTGTTTCGGGAATGATGATTATTTAGGAATTTAAGATTAGCCGAGGAGGAAAGGTTTTCTGTGGGTTCTTTATTTTTTTTGTGCTTGTAATTTTTGGATTTTAGTTTCGGATTTAAAACTGGACGATGAAGTTTTGAGGAGGATATGAGATCGGACAAGAAGGATGGATTTTTTATGGTATATTTACTTTCTGATTGTGTTTGTAATTTTGGGATTTTAATTTTGGAGTTAAAATTGGACGATGCAGTTTTAATGGGGATTTGGGATTAGGCGAGGAAGAAGGGTTTTCTGTGGGTTCTTTATTTTTTTCTTGTGCTTGTAAAATTGGACGATGCAGTTTTGAGGAGGATATGAGATCGGACAAGAAGGATGAATTTTTTATGGGATATTTACTTTCTGATTGTGTTTGTAATTTTTGGATTTTAGTTTTGGAGTTAAAACTGGACGATGCAGTTTTAATGGGGATTTTGGATTAGGCGTGGACGATGGATTTTCTATGGTCTCTTTGCTTTTTGCTCGTGTTTGTAATTTTTGGGTTTTAATTTCGGATTTCAAATTGGACGATGCAGCTTAGGGTGGGATTTGAAATCACGTGAGGTTTTTGACCGTATTGAATATATTTTGTACTCTTTCTTCTGTCACTTCATCTGCTGAACTTTTTCAAAATACTACTAATACTTTTAGGGCTGCACAATACTCAATTTGTTATATCTACCTTGCAAACTGTGTGAGATTAAATCAGTTTAGTGTCTTGCGCAGTTTATTCTCTTTCTTTTGAAGTATTTACCTAGTATCTTTAAATTTCCTGAATTAATAGTCGGTAGTTCTACTGTTAACCCCTTCGGACCCTGTGCACATTGTAATGTACACAATACTTTTCGCGCTGTATTTTATTACGTATAAGGTTAAACTTAATTTCAACATCTAATGAATTTGATTTCTTTATACATATATTTCTCAGGATCTCCTCAATGTTACAAATTCTGCGTAAGGGCCATATGTCCATTAAAATGTACATTTACGAATTATAAATAAATAAATAAATATTTTTGTAAAAAGTATATTGTTGCTTTCATTCACATGGATTAAGTTAATTTTAGTATAAAAATAATTTTTTCTTAAAGGAAAAAAAATTCGGGTCTGAAGGGGTTAAACATCAACTTGTATAATTGCCATGTGATATAATATATAATATTTGAAATATTGTTGATATGACAACAATCTGCTATTGTACATTTTTTCAACCTGGTTTGGAGCAGATCAGAAATTCTCAAAAAGTCAAAAACTCAAAGAGTAAAACTCTGAAGCTCTGAACTCTGACCTGTCAATCAACAATTATAAACAAAAATACTTCAGGAAATAAAATAATGTTCTCCACGTAAAAAAAATGTTTGAAAAGAGATAAAAAATTCATTTTTTACAAAATATTTCAAGAAAAATTTCAACGTATGGTTCAGAAAGAACAAGACTTTGGAATTCCTTTAGGTCCTTCGGTTTGCGAACCGCTGATCCTAGAGACTCTTCTTACGCGTTCGACGTCGCAGACGCGGAGGAACGCGGCATTGGAAGTCGATGAGGGCCCCGATAACGTCGTAAGCGTAAAAGCCTCTACACACTATGATACATGTTGCATGATGCAGGTTTCATGCGACTGTTCCACCAAACACGTTTCATGAACCTATTCTATCCACACTTTGACTCTGGCTGCAGCAAATCGCTCGATCTACTGGGTGGCCCGGCAATTCTTTTTCTAGTGAAATTTTATTCAGAAAAATAGATAAAGGTAGCAAAATAAGAATTTTCCTGGTAGACATTTTACCAATGAAGTTCTTATTTTCGACAAATAATATTTTCTAGAATATTCTGTATCGTAAATACTCGTGAAAAGTGTAATTTAGTAACACTGTATTTTTTCTTCAGAAGAAATTGATTAGAAGCGGAATTTCTTTATTAGGGTAATGGAAAAAAATACTTGGTCCTTGAATTTCATTGCACAAAGTTGATAATTTTATATTTATCTATGCTATACCAATTGTCTTTTGACTCCTGCTTCTGCAGTGTTATAACGACACACTATACAGCTACATTGCTTAAAAATGAATTCATTAATGTATCCTTTGTATAAAGTTGATAATTTATATTTATGTATTCTATGCCTATTGTCTTAAGGCTCGTGCTTCTCCAATATTATAACAACACACTATACAGCTACATTGTTTGACAATTAATTTATTAATATATCCTTTGTATAAAGTTGATAATTTTATATTTATGTATTCTTTGCCTATTGTCATTGATTCCTGCTTCTTCAGTATTATAGCAACACACTATACAGCTACATTGTTTTACATTTAATTCATTAATGTCTCCTTTGCACAAAGTTGATAATTTCATATTTAGGTATATACCTATTATACTTATTGTCTTTTGACTCCTGCTTCTGCAGTGTTATAACGACACACTATACAGCTGCATTATTTAAAAATAAATTCATCAATGTACCCTTTGTATAAAGTTGATAATTTTATATTTATGTATTCTATGCCTATTGTCTTTTGATTCTTGCTTCTTCAGTATTATAACAACACACTATACAACTACATTGTTTGACAATTAATTCTTTCATATATCCTTTGTACAAAGTTGCTAATTTCATATTTAGGTATATACCTATTGTTCCGTCGCAAGCAACGGTATTTAAGATTAGTTAGAACCAGAAACTTTACGATGCGGACGACGTGCACAGCTGTCCTTCAATATTCACAATTTCAGACCTTTTGTTAATTACTAGCTTCACCGTTTTTCTGGAAGGTGAAGAAAAGGGCCCACGTGTTTAACGGAACACTCTACCGCGAGTTTAAAAACATCTGGGCCTTGCAAATTTCTTACCTTCCAGGTCCTCAACAGCTGTGCACCATAAAAGTCCCAAGAATCAGCGTTCGGCTTTATTACCTGGCCTAATCACTCATAGAGCATTCGACTTCCACCCTACCAGCCCCCAAATTTGTTACCGGCGGATGGGTGGAGTCTTAACAAAATCAAAGTTCCACCTACATGCCTATGAGTGGTTGGGTCGAGGCCCTCCTCTAACGAGGACATCCCCAAGGACGTTAGGAAAGGGAAAGCCGAAGCTTTAAAAATGCAAGCTCCGCGAAAAACCATGGATTCTCTCTCAAAAATCGGAACAAGTTAACACGCAAATTCACCCGCGTTCCGATTATCCCGCGCAATCGACGAGTCGACTTCTCAATCGAAATAACACAACTTGTAACACACTTTCACTTGTATATATTGTACAGTCAAATAATAATCAAGTTTAGTTTACCCAAAATAATAACATTTCCTCACACGAAACATCTTCCACTGAGTTATCACCACCGGAAGCAATCGTTCGGGTAGCACTCGGCGATTCACTCACTCACACGTAAACGGTGGTCGTAAGATTGGTCCTTCGAGCCGGATAGTGTTTCGTGGTGAGGAACAAAGAACTGACGTGCAAAGTGCAAGTGAAAAAGAAACACCGACGATCCACGGGGCTGCCGACTTACAACCGACAGCACGGACGCGATCGACATCGGTATCAAGAAGCAGAAGCAACGACTTGTTTGATCAACCAGCCAGCCTTCAAAACACGGCTGCACCATCCCGAGGAACTTAGCCGAAAGAGACGGCTAAGCACAGCATCCTTCGAGGTCTTCGTCGGCAACCAGAGCAGACGCAGCATCTTCGAGGACTCGTTCGAGCAGACGTCTGAAGAAACGACGGACTGCAATCACGCATCGGAAGGACCGGCCTACCACAGCATCCGCCTCGAGGAGACACCAGAAGGGCATCAGTTACCACTGAAGTAAGCGTATTGATTCGCCTTTCCTAGTTTTTCCGCTCTCCGTTGAGTCGCGATCACGAGTAAGAAAATGGCAGCCGATCTCCGAACTCTAGTTAGAACTCGTGTCAATATCATAGGACAGTGTACACGCATTCACAAGTTTTTAACGGCAAACGAAAATCCTATTGCAAGCGAGCTAATAGCACGTAGATATAGATTAAACGAATTACGCGATGAATTCGAGGAAGTACAATTCAAAATAGAAAGTAGCGACAAGACAACTGACCACGAGAAGGAGAGAGATCAATTCGAAACGCTAGATTTGGAATGTCATAACTTGATCTACAGATTATTAGAAGCAAAACGCCCAATTTCAACAGAAAGACAAAACTCTTCATCATCTTGTTCTTGTAGAGACGATTGCAATGATAGGTCACAATCGAATGATCCTCTAGTCAGAATTAAGGATTTTGACGGTAACATCGCGATAAAAATCGAAATCGAACCATTTGACGGTAATATTTTAGAATGGCAGGCTTTTTATAACTCATTTGTCTCGTTAGTACACGAAAACGAGAAAATACAAACAGAACAGAAATTTTTATTGTTAAAATCGCTTCTCACCGGTAAGGCAGCCACAGTAATCGAACCCTTTAACGCGACGGATAATTATTTTACCGCGTGGGACAAGGTTAGAAAACGCTTCGAGAAGGTACCCTCAGGTAAGCCGATCGAGGATTCGCCCGAAGAACCGGGATCGGTGGTACCTGAGGACGGGCCGAGAACAACGGCGGTAGAACTGACCGCGATCGAAACACGGAAAACAACACCGTCAATTTCTTGCATACAATTATTAGACCGAAACAAAGAATCACAACTTTGTAAGGTTTTAATACATAACGAAACGTTCAGAAATTACGCAAGCGATGGTAGGAATCACGCAGAGAATAGCGTCAAAGGCCGTAGCAGCCAATCCCTTTCTCAGGCCGAATCCATAGATTCAACGGGTATTACGGAAAAAATACCGATGAACTTTAACGCGAAAGACGTAACCCTATCTAAGGGAACAAACATTGCAAACTTAGAATTGCACAAGCCAGCGAACGTAGAAGCGCTGCCAGGAGGGTGTAGCAACCGCAAGCTACTTAAATTCAATACGGGAAGAATTCGACTTCCTAATCATTTACCTGTCCGTAACACGGTACGAAACACAGAAACGCGTCGGTTACCTTGGGGCCAGGTAGGCGGCTACCTGACATTGCCGAGTAAGTCTCATCGATACTTAGAGCCCGCGAAACTAGATAATCAATTGCAGATGTTCGGGAAACTAAAACGACATCTTTCTAAACCGTGCTTACACATTAAAAAACGTGATGGAAAACATTCTCGTTGCATTCCACATCGTGATCAGTCGAGCCCACGAGCAGTGAGATGGCCCTTCAACGAAGGAAGGCAACTCTGGGACGACTCCTATAAAACCGCGTGTAGAAAAATCCGCGCGTCAAGAAACACGTTCAATACAATCGCGAAAGCAAGACTGAAACGCGTAAACAGTCCAAACATATACAGAACGTTAATGCATAGGACTAGCGTAGAAAAAGGTAACGATAATTTCTACCTGCCGTGCCGCGAAGGGAACACGGGTACCAGCTTCGCGATAAAACGTCGAACAAGCCTAAACGCAACCGCTAAACGGAAAAGAGCAACGGTAAACGAGGCAATATTAGTAAAACCCACGATACAGGTGGACGGATTTACTAAAAAATTGCGAGTAAGGACACATTCTATTGTGTTAACGACAACCGTAGCAACTACGCGCGTAACGACTGACCGCGTATTAAGGGACGTTAGGACCGGTTACTGTGGACAGTTTTACAAGGTGAAGAAGCGGTTTAGAGATACCTACCACCTGCTAACACCCAAATAGCCACACTTCGGTGGCTTGCGAATATAATTAGGGTATAGATTTATGTTTCTAGCGTAACGTCATAATTAAGACAACGCAATACTAATTGTAATACTCGGATAAACTACTATCACTACTATCATTTACTTAAACGTCTAAGACTGTACTGTAAAAATACCCTAATATAAAACGCAAACTTAATTCTTAAACGTACGAAATACTAGATAACGTAATCGTTAAGGTCCGTAACATCTCGTTTTCAAACACAGTTGCTCTGGGTCCATTCGGGACCGTACGAATAGATATAGAATAATGCGACGACTCGCATACTTACGACGAACTAACGTACATACATTCTACGCGGCAAACGTACGCGAAACTTATTAGTAAACTTCTTTACTACATAATTCAGCTTTCTATATCTTATAATATCTTGTTACTCATACTGTATATCTTGTTAGCTTATCCTTCTATCTCGTATCTATAGATAGGTCTTCCGTAAGACTAACAATTAATCGAACATAACACTACAGAGCAAACTATTACTATTGTTTACTTAGATAGCTAACAAATAATTGCGAAACTCGTAAACGTAAGGTACAAACCGCTAGATATCAAACGTGAAACAATCGCGATCCTTAAAAAATCGCTAATAACTACACTGCAATCTCTAGGCCCACCTGGGGCCACAAGCTACATATAATTATTCGAGAACACACGGAAAAGGGAAAGAACAGCGTAGCACCCTTACGAAAAGGGGTCGTATATACTCTACAGATATAAGCTAATATAAACGTATTACGGCTAAATATTGCGATTTGAGATGAAGCAATCAAATCCTACATTACGATCCACAGAACCTAACGATTCCTTGTATCCACACTATCCAGTTCTCCAAATGTGAACTTGAATGATTTACTATGTACAGAACTTACGCTAGATCGGTAAGGGGTTCTGTACCCCACCGACAAAACCAATTGAATACTTCTCTGCCACTTTATGACAGTTAAACCAAACGCGCTAAAAACTAGCCAAATTCGATACATGTACGGTGTCGTAGATTTCTTTAGTTAACAGCGTAAGTTCTAATTAACTCCTGTATCAAATACTTATAATTTGTGGATCTATTAGTCATCTATTAGCTAAGTAACTGTATTGTTGAAACGTGACCGTTCAAGGCGGGCGGGATGTTCCGTCGCAAGCAACGGTATTTAAGATTAGTTAGAACCAGAAACTTTACGATGCGGACGACGTGCACAGCTGTCCTTCAATATTCACAATTTCAGACCTTTTGTTAATTACTAGCTTCACCGTTTTTCTGGAAGGTGAAGAAAAGGGCCCACGTGTTTAACGGAACACTCTACCGCGAGTTTAAAAACATCTGGGCCTTGCAAATTTCTTACCTTCCAGGTCCTCAACAGCTGTGCACCATAAAAGTCCCAAGAATCAGCGTTCGGCTTTATTACCTGGCCTAATCACTCATAGAGCATTCGACTTCCACCCTACCAGCCCCCAAATTTGTTACCGGCGGATGGGTGGAGTCTTAACAAAATCAAAGTTCCACCTACATGCCTATGAGTGGTTGGGTCGAGGCCCTCCTCTAACGAGGACATCCCCAAGGATGTTAGGAAAGGGAAAGCCGAAGCTTTAAAAATGCAAGCTCCGCGAAAAACCATGGATTCTCTCTCAAAAATCGGAACAAGTTAACACGCAAATTCACCCGCGTTCCGATTATCCCGCGCAATCGACGAGTCGACTTCTCAATCGAAATAACACAACTTGTAACACACTTTCACTTGTATATATTGTACAGTCAAATAATAATCAAGTTTAGTTTACCCAAAATAATAACATTTCCTCACACGAAACATCTTCCACTGAGTTATCACCACCGGAAGCAATCGTTCGGGTAGCACTCGGCGATTCACTCACTCACACGTAAACGGTGGTCGTAAGACCTATTATACCTATTGTCCTTTGATTCCTGCTTCTTCAGTATTATAACGACACACTATACAGCATCATTGTTTGAAAATTAATTCATTAATGTATCCTTTGTTTACATAGTTCATTGATTTACAAACTTAACATAATCAGGAATCGATGGGAAGGACAGTTTAATTAAACCTGAAGCTTCCTAGTCAACAACGATATACACGTTAGTCTTGTACATGGCGTCGTTACATATTATTATTGGCGTCTCCTATGGGATGATGTTGTGGCTAATTTGTATGTGGATCGCGAAACGATTCGCGAAAACAAGTCGAGAGCAAGCAATGGAAAAAGGACGAGACGAGAAAACAGGATTCTGGCGCCTGTGCCTCGCTGATTATCCTTTCGCGAGTTTTCAGTCCTCATTCGAGGTTTCTGATAAAAAGACGCAATTGGGATTATTCTATGAGAAGAAAAAGTACATTCTCCGTCTCGATTGCTCGCGATGTAGACATGTCTTACGTTAAGTTTATTCATCATTAATTCCGTTGCGGCTTTTATCCTTACGGACTGCTTTTTCCAAGTGGATTCATTGTTCGACTTTGCGGTGGCTTCATAGAAGAATCGATAATTGGATTAACCGGCTAATTTAGATTCATGAAAGATCGTAGGAAAGAAAGTGGGTTTTTAAAGGAAGATCTGTCGGTGCTCTGAGGAATGGCATTTTCGTTTTGTTCGACGTTTAACGTTTGAGGATTTATTAATGTTGAGGGAAAATGATATTCGATTTGTTATGGGAGATATTGAAATTTTAGGTGGAATTGTAATTTTAGAAAATTGATGTGACGGAATGTTTAGTTACTGTACATTTATGGGTTTTCCAATTATACGGTTTTTATTTGAGATGTCATATTTTTTTATTCTGACGAGTAGAAAGTTTGATAATCGCCAAGTGTATGGTCAGTTAGCGTCATTTTAAAAGAGATTTTCATTCTTTTTTTATCACAACCAATCCACCGTTAGAATAAATTTATTTTAACCTTTTATAAATATTTTTATTCGAGGATAAATTAACAATGGATTACAGAGTCTCGTTAATCTCTTAGCCTACATTTATAATTATGAACAAATTAACGTTTATAAACTTTTTCCAGTTTTTAAAAATCGATTTGCCAACCAAAAAATTTGAAGACATTCCAAAGTATGGACACCAGGTTTGACCACTGAAGGGTTTTTCGAAAGACCCCTATCGAATGGTATGCCTCAAAGTTAATTATTTTTGGGGGTACTTTTAATCATCCTTATCCGGTTATACCCTTTGAAGTTTGTAAAATTGAAAATATCAATGGGGCGCGACACGATAAAATTATTTCTATAACATTAATATTACACTAATTGATACGATATATTAAGAACCACAGATGAATTTTTATTTTAGCATTTTAATGCCGAATCACTGCAAACGCATTCACAAAAGAAGTCATAGGGCACGAGATTAACAAATCTGTTTTAGATGACTTTAAGAAGAAAGATAGATAGACTTGTTTATAAAAATACTTGCTAGTTTCTTTAATGACCCAGTATCATTAGTAATACTTACTGCAACCATTACAAATTGTGAATTGATTATCGAGAACAGCAAGCACGAGTAAGAAAATATTACATTACCTATTTCATTTCTTCTAAACGAAGAATTATCATTTTTCTTCGAACTCCAAATCTTACAAAACACATTCTTCTTTACCGAACCAATTATTAAAAGGACATTGAACTCAGTATATTTAACCGCAACCTGTTTTGATCGTGAAAAATAATTTAAAATTAGAATGTTGGTTCCACATTTTTAAAAAATTTTTATCACCTTGTCTTTTGATATTCGTCATTTAATCCCTTTTCACTTGATAGCTCAGATCTCCGATAATTTCCTCGTAATCGTCGGTTAATCCTTCTCCTTTCTCATTGGCGCGTCTGGTACTGCGATATTAAAGGCAAGGGAAGTTAAAGTGCAGGATAGAATCGATGTTAATCGTTGTCCTTATCAAAGATGCGAGAGTTAATTTCTCGTTTAACTTTACCCCGCAAAGCGGACGGGAATATTATGCACGCGATGAATCTCGCTTCGGTAGAACTTTATGATATGTTAATGATAGACGGAGGGGTGAGGATAATGATGCAAACCGGGGGCAATACTCCTTGCATTCGGTTTCGACAAGGAGGCGCCAAGGAGTGATGATGATAAGAACTCTCTTAACGTTAGAACTACCAAAGATTAACACTAAAACTACCGACGTTATATCTACTAAAGTTTAAATTTATTGAACAAGTACTTCAGAAAAAGATAAATCAAGAAGTGAAAGGATTAGTTAATTAACTAATTTAGGCTTTATATGGTAGAAGTAGAATTTTTACTTCACGGTTCCCCTATCAATTTAGGTAGTTTTTTGAAAAAATTGCGAACCGGTCATTATGACCGCATTGGTAGGTTTAGTGTTAATCCGAAATGTGCATGCAAATATTTCTCGATTTACTATAATTATTTCTTGCGTGAAATTATTATTTAACATGCTGAACGCCATCTTTTATTATATCACTAGTTTTATCATTTTTACTAAAGTGAAACTTTTTCTATTAAATTCATATCTTTGTGAAGCAGAAATTTTCAAAATACAGATAGATAGATATTCGATAGACCTTTTTTTTGCGTGAGATTATTGTTTAACATGTTGAACGCCATCTTTTATTATATCACTAGTTTTATCATTTTCACTAAAGTGAAACTTTTTCTATTAAATTCACATCTTTATGAAGCGGAAACTTTAAAAATACAGATAGATAGATATTCGATAGACCTTTTTCTTGCGTGAAATTATTATTTAACATGTTGAACGCCATCTTTTATTATAATACTAGTTTTATCATTTTTACTAAAGTGAAACTTTTTCTATTAAATTCATATCTTTATGAAGCAGAAATTTTCAAAATACAGATAGATAGATATTCGATAGACCTTTTTTGCGTGAGATTATTGTTTAACATGTTGGACATCATCTTTTATTATATTACTAGTTTTATCATTTTTACTAAAGTGAAACTTTTCCTATTAAATTCACATCTTTATGAAGCAGAAATTTTTAAAATACAGATAGATAGATATTCGATAGACCTTTATCTTTTTAACGTCAATATTTGGATATTCAGCATGTCCGAAAATTTATAAATATTTTAATTTAAAAATTACAAGAAATTTCATTGAATTAAATAGCGCCGGTCACCGGTGACTCCCAGGGCAGTCAAAGTGTTAAAAACGTGGAAAAGCATTTAGAAAATACTAAATATTTTATAATAATATCTGTTGAGCATATTTTCAGGGTAGAAGAATTAAGACATTGAACACTGCCGATATTTCGCTAGTATCAACATTTTTAGTGCAGCGAAAATTGTCCTATTAAAATCATATCTTTATGTCAGAAATCTTAACACTAAATTTACGGACGTTGATTTGTTGAAAAAGAGGGATCAACCGACAAATAAGATGATTAGTTAAATAATTTGTATATTATAAAGTACATGTGAAATATCTAATGTGCTGCATCTCTATGTATTTCAAAACCGTGTCAAAAAAAATTCGAAACTGTCAATTTGACGGCTAGATTTAGTGTTAAATATAGAAATAGATAAATAGTTAGCAGGACTGTCAATTGAAACGGCGTTTAAGCTTTGAAATTTCATCAGTGAAAGAATTACTTACAACGTAAGTCGATAAATATGTGTATCAGATAAATATTATATTTTGTTACAAAAAGAATAAGGTACGGAAAGAAGCTCTGCATAATTAAAAACCTGCTCGAGGAATACAGTCAACACCGTTTAATTACACTTAATGTCATAATTCGTCTCGTTGTTATTTATTTGCAAGATAAATTTCTGAGAGCTGACAGGTCTGATAAAGTTTCTGTAACTTCATTATTCTGAATCTTCTAATGCTCAAGGATTTATAATTTCTTTAAGTAATTCCAAATGATTTAAACAGATTGTCAGTCGTTCATTAGCCATAGTGCAGCTACCGCGTTAAAGTTAACTCCTCAACTGCATTATATTATCATATCTTCCTGATTTAATTAGTGTTTTTTCGAATGAGAGCAGTCATGCGCTCGGTAATTATAAATACAAGCGCGTGTCGTAATAGCGAAGAGCATGCTATTCCAGGAAACTTTTAAAGATTAGAATAAATGAAGGAATGCGTGTAGGATGCAGTAAATAATTATGTGATAAAATCAGTTAAATATGAATTAACACTTTATCGAACGGTATTTTTTTTATATCCTACTCACTTCTGACCGGTCACTTGGCCGCAAATACTTCCCTGATACCGATATCTCTTCGAAAATTACAAATTCTTGTCACATAGTCCTTGGCACAGTTAACCGCAATGATAAACAATATTTTATTAATCGCTGTGGCAAGTGATTGATTAGTTAAAACTCCAAAAAGGGCCTGAAAAGCCTATTAATAGGCTACCGGTCAATAAAGTGTTAAGATAAATTATCATTTGTCTGGATATTCAAAAACGTGTTATATGGTTGTCATTATAAGTAAGACAAAAATATTTCAAAATTGAAATACCATGCTACTATAAATTTCTTTAACACGCTGACTGCCATGGGAGTCACTGGTGACTGGCGCTATTGAATTTAATGAAATTCACGTAAATGTTCAATTCCAATATGTCTCAATTATTAGGCGTTTGAATATATAAATATTGACGTTGAAAAGACAAATGTTTGCCGAATATCTGTCTATCGGTATCATTAACCCTTTGCGATCCTATGTCGAGAAGTACTCGACAGAGCTTTCTACATGATTTTATTTTCTGACAAATTAATGTTAACTTTCTAATTTCATAATAATTTGGTAATATTACCTAAATATCCGATAGTACCTATAGTTATTAATATCATTAAAAAATGAATAACCAGTAATAGAAAATGTTTGTAAATTAATTTTACTTTGCCCAGAACAAAATTAATAAATTAATTCGAACCGCAAAGGGTTAAAGTTTCTGCTTTATAAAGATGTGATTTTAAAAGAAAAAGCTTCACTTCCTGACGACGACTTCAGTGAAAATGGTGAAACCAGAGAAATACTGGTGTCGTTCAACGTGTTAACAAAAATTTTCAGTTTTTTTTTGTTCTCTGTAAAGTTCTTCGAGATTTGTGCTGATTATAATGGAACATTTCTAGTGTCTATAGTCATAGAACACAATTATGATTTTTAATGTTCAGATATTTATTGCAACTTCCGGGATAGAAATTAATTGCCCGTAGAATTACCAGATTGGAATGACTAATTAAAACTGTGTTAAATTAGATAAATATAAATTGAGAATTTATAGCAGCATGAAAATTCTATCCTTATAATACCTTGAGATTAATATATCTTGATATGTTCTATCTTTAAATTCCAAGTTTTTAATCGACGTTACATGGACAACAAATTATATTTATCGAAATATGTAAAATGCATGAAATTCACATACACACTTTAGGAAGTGGAGGCACGAACATTCAGTTAATTATGCAAATAAGCTTGACATCAATAGTAACTTATAACGCCTAATTATCATCGAATTTTGATAATGATGGAAATTTTATCAGTGTCTCGTAGATTTCATTAATTAACATACATTGCCGTGCTAATGATGCCTAATATATTTTGTTTGTCTTGTATTTATCACTGCATTGCAAGTTGCTAGGCTTATGCTTACAAGATCCATGAAATTTAATGTCTTTACTGGCGAGGAACATTACGTTGATACATCTAAACATAGATTCGATAAAAGATAAAGAAACACTATGATACATGTATGTAATGTTAATCTACAATTTTAGAATTTTCTTATACAACGCGATACGTGAAACAGAATGTGAGAAAACTGTTACAAAATATTATAGTTGATCAGGAAACGTTACTCATCATTTTCTTATTTGAAAATAAACGAAGTCAATTTCCCACACTGTCAACACTGTGCAGATTTCACAGTCTCACTGGTGCGAATTCCACGTCACAAAATGAACATACTATTTTATAATAATGCAAAAATAGCAAATATTGTGCGTGTGTCAGTCCAAAATTCGTCGCAGAAATCGGTTTTTGATTTTTTCGACCGTGATGCAACGTATTAAAAAAATCTGAAAAAATTAGTGTATAAAAATGATAACATTAGGCAACTATTGTAAAGAGGAAAAAGTTGTGTTCGGAAGGTTTCTATACGAAATCGGCGTTTAACATTTTTTTTGGAGTTTCATTTCTTGCACGTAGAACTTGCAAAGGAAAAATCTGAAAAGTTCTTTAACTTGTCCATTCATCTTCAGAATGTGTCAGAACTTTTTGGGAATTTTTGTACCTTGTTGAGTGGGCACAATGAGGCAAAAAATGATTTTTTACGTTTACCCAATAACTACCCTCCCAGTGAAGGTATGGGATTAGAAATTGGTGTACAATAGCTTCTTATGGTTAGCTCTCGAATGACCCATCGTCGAATAAAATCGACTCAAGGGCACGTTTCACCCTCTTATCCTATCATAGGCCCTTTCCTCATTAACACTACATGTACGGTATTTGTCAAATTGACGGGATCCCACATTTTAAAAAACATTTCTCTTTATAGAGAAGGAATACAGCAGATATTTCACGTATATCTGATAATAAACAAAGTACTTAATTGATCGTATTTTTTCGGCTTGATCTATCTTTTTTCAAAATACTTTCTTAATACATTTAAATACACCAGATTTAACGCTAGAACGACCGACGTTAAATTTATTACATTTAAATATGTCAAATAAGAACTTTGGAAGAAGAGGAATCAAGAGTTGGAAAATCTGATCGGTTTGGTAATCTGCATTTTATAAGATCAACTTAGAATTTCTAATCTAGGACTCTCCTATAAACATAGGGGATTTTTGGAAAAAAATGTGAACAAGTCATTTTGACTTGCTTGGTCGTTCCAGTGTTAACGGTCACAAATCTAGTGTTAATATGCACATCATCAAACCAGACTAAAATCTCACAAATTCAAAAATAAAATCTTCGACATCCAAATCCCGTCAGTTCCCAGAACGTCTTTCAAACTGCCACACATACATTATAACTCCCATCATTCAATACCTCCAATAACCACTCTCCAAAAAAAAAACCCAACCTGTTGACGCAGACATAAAAAAACAACACTAACCAAAAACCCAAACGTTCGCACATACGTCAGCATCCCAAAGGAAGTTATCATAAAACCAACCCAATCCTCCGTCACACGACGCGTCTCAAGCCCACAACACTATCCAAAAGCACCGATCGCAATCTCTAATAACCAAGACGTCGACAGGGTCTCGAAGAAATAACAAAAGAAGAAGATGCATACTCGCAGATCCACCATAGATCCAAAGATCCGTTGGCAGTGTCAGCATAAACGAGCCTAGCTTGATATTCGACGGACGCGCGCCACGGAGCCCGGCTGCGTATGGACACGGAATAAATTATCTGGCTGTCCCTCCGTCTGTACCTCTGACTTCATCCTTACCTCTTTCTTTCCCTCTTCTTCCTCCTCTTCTTTCACCTCCACCTCCTCCTTGTCGTCTCTTTCTCTGGCGATCTTTCTCTCCCACCGGCTATAATGATTTCTCGGCTCATGGTGGGACGATACCGGAAGTGAAGTCAGAACGGCGGAACCAGACGTTCACTCAATGGAAAGTTTGAGTTCTTTCAGTGCGCCGGGAGGAGACGACTCGCGAGCGTAGAACGGACGTTCCGTCGGCCTGGAAAATCCGCTTCTTTCGATCCTCGAGGCGCATTCCCGCTCGTGACTCGCGCGTGCACGCAGGAAAACCTGGAGAACCAGAGTCTCGCTAGTCGCGCTCAACGGTGCGCGGTTTGAGCGGATTTCTCGCAAAGGTTGAAAGACTTTTTTCAAAGGGTGAATTAGAAGGGTTGTTTCAAAGGGACGTTGGACTTTGTGAGAAATGTAACTTTGTCGTGTGTGTCTTTTGGGGATGATTGGTAGTTTGAGATGTTGAACGAAGGATTTTTGAAGATGGAATTTGGATAGTTGAGTGTGTGGTTGTTTTGGATTTTTTTTTTTGGAATTGCCATTCGAGATGTATGTGTCGGTGGTGAAAATTGTTAGGAGTCAATTAGGGCTTTAAGTTTTATTTGACTTTGGGTTTAGTGATTTTGTGAATGGAGAAGGCGGTTGTTTTGTTTTGGGTGATAAAAGTGAAGAATAGTTTTAAATCCATTGTATCCAAAACTAGAAATATGATTACCTACCTGCAATAATTGAATAAACAAAAGTCGGATAATCGAAACAAGCATAAATTAGAAAGAATTAGAAGATAAAATCTCGCACCATCCGGCCACCTGTTCGCAATAATTCCGTAACTAGCAGTTGGCACGAACCTGTCTAAGCCTTAAAGACCTCTGGCCAAATCGAAGAAATACGAAACGAGTAAGACGAAAGCACGCCTAGCCTTCGCAGGTGATTTTCAACATTTCCAACGAAACGAGCGAGAAGAGACTTTCACTTCGTCGTCGCACGTTCGCGAAGCACGTCGAAGTTCGTAGAAAGGAAAAGAATTCTAGAAGAGACGATAAGGAAGAGACGAGAAAGGGCAGAAAGGGAGAAGAGTGTGTTAAGAGGGTGGTCAGAGAAAGAGAGTTAAAGAGGGAGAGGGTTCGAGTGCATTTATGACAGCATTCTTCAGAAATGGTCAGCCAACACGCGATGGCAACTACCGTCCGCAAAGTTAAGCAGGAGAATCGTCTGAGGCGACAGAACCAGAGTCAAGGTACACAAACGTAGACGAAGAGTGGAGACTCTCGGATGGCTTACAAATCCTCGTTTCTTGAGGAAATGGTTACTTTGTTCTTCAATATAAATGTTCTTGTATTGTAACTTTATGAGATAATTGATGAGATTAAATGAAATGTAATTTATTAAGTTAGATTTAAACCTTTGCAGTCTGAAATATTACGTTAATTTTGCAATGGGCTAATGAAATTAATTTTTCAACATTTTCTATGATCAGTTAGTCATTTTCTTGTAATGATATCAGTACCCATAGGTGTTGCGGGATATTTAACACGTTAAGCGCCACGCTCGTTCTTAAAGCACTTTCCGTTTAGGCCCTTTATCAGAAAAGATATCTTTCTATTTGTTTTAACATACTACATTCATTTTTGATAAAATGTTCTATTTTATACTTAACTCCACTAATTGTAGCTCGGTTAGGCGCGACAACGTAGCTTAGGTAAAAAACTATTTGTTCATTTTCATTGATCAGCGTCAGCATAAACGAAAAGTCAACGCCCGGTCCCTAGGGACCGGTGTGGTGCTTAACGTGTTAAGTGAGATTAAAAAATCATTAAGAAATTCGAAAGTCGATATTCAATTGTCAGAAAATCAAGTGAGAAGCTATGTTGAGTAGAGTTTGACATAGGACCGCAAAGGGTTAAAGTTGAAATTTACATTACACGCTACCCCTATTTCGTGGGTTCATTGAGTCAGCTGAAATTTTCTTTATTAAAATCAAATGTTTATAGAGTAAAAACTTCAACACTAGAACTACCGAATATTAAGTCAGTATATTTAACCCTTTTCCCTACAATAACGAGTGGCACTCGGAATGAGGTAAATGAGATAGGAAATTTTCAAGTTTTCCAAAACCTATTAAATATAAAAGATTAATGAGACGCCACGCGATAATGTTATTTCTCTAACATTAATATTACGTTAAATTATAGGGCATATCAAGAATCACTGATCAATTTTTATTTTAGCTATTAAATTTGGAATTATAGCGGAGGCAGTCACGGTACAAATCGTAGTGTAAAGGGTTAAAGATACTAAGTAAATACTAAGGAAGAAAATGAATGAAAGGAGCAAGAAATTTAATCGCTTTAATCTTTCATGTTTTACAAGATAGACATGGAAATTTAAACAAGATACAGTGCTAAAAATATCAGAAACATTTTTAAAAAATTAAGCATATGCCACTTTGACCAGATTGGTAGATTTAGTGTTAAAGACGAAACTAATTTTGTGGTTAGTTATATATCAGTTTTTTGACACTAATATTTAAACGTTGAATATATTAATAAATTTGTGAATATTATCATTTAAAAGTTAGAAGATATTTCTTTAAATTCTATAGGACTGGTCGCAGAAATTCCTTGGCGTTCAACGTGTTAATGACAGATTGACTTTATCAATCTATAGGACTAACAATGAGCACGGATCGCAGAAAGTTCTTGTACAATATCTACAAATTCCAATAGTCAATTTTTTTCTTTATAAAAGCAATTAGTTACTGTCATTGTTACAACAGGCTATAAATATCGAGAATAATAAAGAAAACCTGTTACTATCATTTCAATTATTGTAGAGTCATAAAGAAAACAGCTTCTGCAACAAAAATGTACGTTTTCTAAGTGAAGACAGTTATGATACCTGTAAAATAACGCTAGCCTGCCAGATTCACAGTAAAATTGTGCAACAAGAGTGAAATAGCACGATCAACATCAAAGATTTCGTGTTTTTACTAACATTATACACATCGTTTCCTGACAGTGATTAATGGATGCAATGAACCGGCGAATGAAAGTTATGATATTAATTAATTAGCTGACGTGAGTAACAATGAAAGTAAGAAGTCCGTCAGTGTCATAATTACCGTGTTGTTACTAACGGAGTGATTGATACCGATACCATCGATAAACCTTTGTAACGAGACGATTAAATATCACCGTCGTATTTACAAGGCTATGCAAAGAGTGTGAAAGTGAAGTTTATTTTACACTATTAAACTATGTAGTAAAAATTGTATCACAGCACTTTTCAATCTTCTATGGTGTTTTTATTGTAGTTCGAGCGAGATTCGGACTATTTGTTGCAAAATATCAACCAGTTAGAAGTACAATTTACGTTCGTGGAAAATATCAAACGGCAATATAATTGTGGAATTTATGCGTTGGAAATATGTTACAAATAATCGATAGATTCCGTACAATCGTCGAGAATTTTTGCGATGGAGTATCGATGTAATTGAAGAAATAAATTATGGAATTTTGCGTAGTATATTAAACGATCTTTTTAGTCGCATTATAAAATATCGATGGAGGTTTAATAGAAATACATTTCAGTGACGTCAGACATTACAGTTAAAAAAATTTTATGAGCTGGATGATGATATAAAATAATAGTCTTTGGCTCGTGAAACGGGAAACAGGAAGAGGAGATGCGAAGGATTTTCTGTCAGCTTTCCTTAGGCGCTTTTGCCATTTTAAAACATGAGGGTAATTTAGAATTTGCAGTGTCAAACGCTAAACATCTTAAAATATCTCCAAAATCAACTTTTTATCAAACGCATTTTTATAGATAATTGATTAAATTTACTTTCACAACATCAAAGGAGACATCACCGTTTAGCATTAAATTTATTATACTTCACTGTATTAACCCCTCGACCTACGATTTTTTATCTGATGGGGTGTGCAAGGATTCAAAGTTAATTCCTAAAATCAAAAATTTTCACTGATTTTTGATATTTCGTATAGCAGAACATAATATCAATATTACAGCAATAATGAACGCGTTTCGTGACGGACTGATATTTTCAATTTAATAGTTTTTGGAAGACTTAAAAATTTCCCATTCCATTTTTCACGCCGCGAGTGTCACACCGGGTTAACCTTATTAACCTAAGGGGTTAAATACGTACTTTAAAAAAAGAGAAATCAGGAAATGTAAAAGATGATCGATTCTATAATCTGTATTTTATAAGATCAACGTAGAATATCTACTATACGACTCACCTATAAACTTAACACTAGAATGACCGACATTAAATTTATTACATTTAAATATATTAAATAAGAAATTTGGAAAAAGAGGAATCAAGGGGTGGAAAATATGATCGGTTTGGTAATCTATGTTTTAGAAGATCAACTTAGAATTTCTAGTCTAGGACTTTTCTATAAACTTAAGGAATTTTTGAAAAAAAATGTGAACAAGTCATTTTGACTTGCTCGGTCGTTCTAGTATTAAAGAACTTTTAGAAAAATTTTGAAACCAGTCATTTTGACTTGTTTGGTAATTCCAGTGTGAAACACACTTTTCTCAAAAATGGACTTATAATATTTCCAAGAATGTGACCCATATTATAGTTCTATTACTAAAACACTTTCTCAAAATTAATTTCAAACCACCAATTGTTTACAGATGAGGAGGGTCTTTATAAGCCAGTGCCACCACCGAAGCCGGTGCCGAACAATCAGAAGAACCAGAACGGACAATCGGAGAACAGGGTGCAGACGGTAGCAGAACAATCGTTGCGGTCTACTTCCGGTGAAGAGAGAAACACCACGGTGGAGGACGGTCAGCTTCGAAATTCCGGGCAGATCCTTGCACCGGAATACAGGATGCCACCGCTTTACGGGGAGGAGCAGAGTTCGAGTCAGGCTCAACAGGCGGCCAATTTGCAAACTCACAGTAGCAAATTTCCGGTACGTGTCTTAGAAAGTAACACGTGCACGTTGGGCGGAGAGAAGTTCGATAAAGAAGATAAAAATTTTTGTTGTCCCATCGAGTAACGGGTAATGGGGTAATATCTTTCGTCCTGACTGAAACGTGAGAGGAATTCGTGATAATTGGCTGCGGTTTTTTTGCTTTGGAGGTGTCTGAGAATCAGGTGTTGGTTGCAATTTGTAGACGGTGGATTTGTATGCATTTATGGGACGTTTAACGATGTTAAAGTACACAAGAAGTAGGTAATTTGAAAAAGTAATGTCTGTAATATTTAAGGTGTTTGAATGCTTTTTATTGCGGAGATCATTCAACACTAAAACTACCGATGTTTTATGTGATATATTTAGTTATACTGAATAAGTTCTTTGGAAAAAGAGAAATCAAGGAGTGAAAAAGGTAATCAATTAAGAAATTTAGATTTTAGAAGATGTGGAGTATTTACTGTGTAACTTATCAATTTAGGAAATTTTTAGAAAAAATTGGAAATCGGTTGTTTGGACCAATCTGGTAGGTTTAGTGTCTTATTTTATGTGGTTTTAATTCTATTGCTTCCTTTTGAAGTGTATGTAAAATTCTGAGTGTGGGATAAAATTTAATAAAATCTGTCTGTGAAATTTTAAAATTCTGTTTCGCACGTACCTATGCGAATATTATAGGAATAATAGAAATTAATAAAGAACATTGGTTCAAACGAACAATGGTCAAATAGAATAGAGATTTTTAGAAACAAATTTCTAGTTAATTTTAAAATACATATACAATTAAATGAGGTAAATAACCAGGAACGCGAGAAGAATAATGCAGGTGGTTTTACTGGGAGCAAGCGCGTGACGAACAGCGGTGGTGCATTAATTAATGATGCACCATGCGCATCAAAACACAGTTACCGCATAATTAGAAATCGGGTACGTTGATGTAATAAAATGACTATCTTTAATGAATTTAGATGCAACAAATACAGAGAGAGAATAATAAAATAGGAAATTCAATGTTACTGTTTTATCTTATGTGAATCAAATATTTTGTGTAAATCTGGTTGTAAAGATTACATAATGTACTGCATTAAATTACGGAAAATGATAAATGATGGGGACGAAGATTTAATGTATGCGATACCGTTGTACGATATAATCTTGCAACGCGACAGAGACGCAAACTGTCGACGTACTAATTAGTACCTCGTAAAGACTATTAAAATTCATTTAATTTACATCAATTCGTCAGAAAGTCGAATCGATTATTTTAGATTTATGATGTTACTTTGTCACTTTTTAAGAATTCTATGATTCTGAAACTTTGGATTGTCGAAATCTTGAGTTTCTAGATTAATATATTCTTGTTCTCTCTGGTTCCTTTTCTCTCTGAATCTCTGTCTCTCTGTCTCTCTGTCTCTCTATCTCTCTATCTCTCTATCTCTCCATCTCTTTGACTCTGACTCTTTGCCCGTGTGATTTTTTGTCTCTATGACTCTCAGACTTTCTGTCTCTCTAACTCTTTGTCTCTCTGTTTGTTTGACTCTCTGACTCTTAGACTCTTTATCTCACTGTCTCTGTGAATCTCAGGCTCCATGATTATTTAACTCTCTGTGTCTCTCTCTAAATCTTAGACTCTCTGATTCTTTGTCTCTCCATTTCTCTGACTGTCTGTCACTCTGACTCTCTGTAACTCTGACTCTCTGTCGCTCTGACTCTCTGTAGCTCTGAGTCTCAGTCACTCTAATTCTCAGTCACTCTGATTCTCAGTCACTCTGATTCTCAATCACTCTGATTCTCAGTCACTCTGATTCTCAGTCACTCTGATTCTCAGTCACTCTGATTCACAGTCACTCTGACTCTCTGTCACTCTGATTCTCAGTCACTCTGATTCTCAGTCACTCTGACTCTCTGTCATTCTGATTCTCAGTCACTCTAATTCTCAGTCACTCTGATTCTCAGTCACCCTGATTCTCAGTCACTCTGATTCTCAGTCACTCTGACTCTCTGTCATTCTGATTCTCAGTCACTCTAATTCTCAGTCACTCTGATTCTCAGCCACTCTGATTCTCAGTCACTCTGATTCTCAGTCACTCTGACTCTCTGTCATTCTGATTCTCAGCCACTCTGATTCTCATTCACTCTGACTCTCTGTCGCTCTGATTCTCAGTCACTCTAATTTTCAATCACTCTGACTTTTTGTCACTCTGACTCTCTGTCTCCCTGGCTCTTTATCTCTCTGATTCATCATCTCTCTGACTCTTTATCTCTCTGTTTGATTCAGTGACTCTCAGATTCTTGTCTCTCTGTCTCTCAGATTCTTTCATTCCCTGTCTCCACTAGTTTTTGTCTCTCTGATTGTCAATTTTCAATTCTCTTCGATTGTCAATTCTCTGATTCTCTGTCTCTCTGACTTCCTGTCTCTCAGACTCTCTAACTCTCTCTTACTCCTAGCCCTTCACATTCTAATTCTCTTACACCCTAACTGTTTAACTCTCAATCTCTCCCTCTTTCCATCATCAAACCGTTAAACATTTCCACCCTTACCAAAAATAAAAAAAAGAGACAAAATCGTGGAAGAACCAACGTAAGTAGTTTTACACCCGGTGGAGTACGTCACGGGCATAGAGCCGCGTTCTGTTAATTAACGATGCTCCATGTGCATTAATTCCACGCGCACATATATATGCGTGTGCTCGCACGTTCACCCACGGTAGTTTCGCCATATACGACCCGTGCAACGTCGGGTTACTTTTGTAAGATACACGCCGCATAGAGGCGTGTCAGTGAATTTTACAAGCACCGATAATGCGACGGGTTCCAAGGTGTAACACGCTGGATATGGCAATTCCAGTCGCAGACTTTGATGCACCTTCCTACGTCGACTGGACTGGCTTCGGGTCGATGGGTGGAAAAAAAGGGAAGAAAAGAAAGAAGAACGTAGTTAGAAGTCAAGGCGTAGCTCTTTATTCGGTATGGTCTGCTTGGACTTTCTAGGATTCCATCTGAGTTCTTCGACCGGTTGGTTTATTTTAATTATACTTTTCTCCCAGGGAAAATACTTCTGCCTGGAGGATAGCATTTATCAACTTAACCTGAGTAATGTTTTAAACGTGATTTCTCAATGACTTTTCTTACGATTAAAATTCGTCAGAGGTATTCGTTGAATATATTTCTCATTAGCATCGCTCGGTGTTAGAGATAGAAGAAATTAGCAGTGGAACAAGGAAACGGTTCAGAATTTCATTTCGCCCGCTAGTCGAGGAGAATTGCTCGACTTTCTAAAGATACTTGTGATTGTTCGGCTAAGCGATTAAATATAATTAAATTTCTCTCGTTGAATGCTCTTCATTAAGAGGATCCACGTTTTTTTGAGAACCTTTGAAAAAAATTCTGTCGAATATGTTAAACGAGGTGGCGAAAGCACGGCTTTGAAATATCTTCATTAGCTTTCTAATAGCAAATTTTCCACCTACTTTTAACCAAAGGTTTCTAAACTATCTTATTAATTGTATTTGTTAAAGATAACAAAAAAACAATACCTTATCTATCAAAGACTTCAACGTCATCCGAACAGCATTCATATTCTCAATTACAGTATTTATTTCTATACCTTTTGTGACAAAACAACGTTCCTTCAAAGATCATAACAAAGGAAAAGAATAAAGCTGTCCTAATTAATTCATGCACCATTCGAGCAAATACAGAAATACATCGAAAACATTTCATCTTGTTTCCTTAATATAAAGGTATTATCGAACGATTCAGTTCTTGCAAATCTTAAAACGAATTCTACCGGATGAGGCGTAATAACGTGGATGATATTAAATTCTATGTGGAAAAAGAAAAACACGAGAACACAGAGAAGCATGTCAGTGGCCTCTTGATTGTGAAGCAGTATATCAAAGACATCTCTGCTCTTAAGAGCGCTTTGACATCCTCCTTTCGCGAGGAATAAAAGCGTTTTATTCCTTTTCTGACGGCAGATGCTCCATTTTTTTCCCTGTGATATCGACTTCAATCTCGGCTCTTTCTCTGGTAGGATAAGCAGCGGCTTTGCCGGCTGTTAAGTCCCCGTGGAATAACCGTGAAGCGCGAGGAAAGATGTAAAAGTTTTCTCTGCAAATGTGAACGGTAGACGCTGGAGGTTCGACTGTTTTATCTCATTTTTTTTTACTGAAATACCGCCCTTCTTCTATTTTATGAAGCTTCTTGTAGATTTCATGCGACACAGAAACGTAGGTTTCAAATGTTACATGTTATTTGCATTTCAAATATTTCTTGCTTTTGTATCGGATGATGTTGAAAGTTCAACGATATAATTGTACTGTTTTGAGTTGTTAACACTAGATTTACCAGCGTGAAGTTTATTTTATTTAACCCTTTGCGGACGGAGACATTTTTGAATATTGACAGATAATCATTTATTCGGCGTTCAAAAACCACCATTTTAGCAGAAATTTGGACTGTTAATGTATATGAATTATAAATTAGTTCACTTTTAATCATATCGTGTATACATACGGCGATAACCTATAACTACATCTTTTCTCAGGCCGCATATATGCGTCGCTAGTCCGCAAAGGGTTAAATATGTACCTTATAGCACGGAAAATGAAGACGTCGATAAGATGATAGATTCGGTAATTTATGTTTTATACGATGGACGAAGAATATTTATTCTACGGTTCTCTGATAAGCCCGTAGAATTTTTGGACAAAATTGTGTACCAGTCATTTTGAATGGCTTGGAAAATCTAGTGTTAACACTAAAACTATAGGTGTTAAATCTTTTGTATTTCAATACGTTAAATAAGTAGTATTGAAAAAAGTGGAATCAAGAAGTAGAAAAATTGATCGATTCAGTAATCTGTGCTTTATAAGATCAACGTGGAATATGTGCTCCATAGTTCTTCTATAAACTTAGAGAATTTTTGGAAAAAATTAGGAACCAGTAATTTTTGGTAGTTCTAGTATTAACTTCCCTATATTGACGTGTGGCTTTTGTGACGACGTAAATGGGATTGGCAATTTTTTACTTCTCCGAAAACTGTTAACGCGTTAAACGCCACTGATATTTCACTCATTTTATCATTTCTGCTGAAGTGATACTTTTTCTATTAAAAACCAATCTTTGTACAGCAGAAACTTTAACGATACAAATAGTAAAATTTTATACTTTGAACGCCAGTATTCAAATACTGAATGTGTTAGAAAATTCGTAAATATTATAATCGAAAAGTTGTTTGGAATTTCATTAAATTCAATATCGCCAGTCATCGGTGAACCCCATGGCAGTCAAGGTGTTAAGTTGAAAATGTCAATAGGGCAAGAGACGTTGAAATTAGTTCTATGCTACTGATATTGCGTTAAGTTATACGGTTTATTGGAAATAAGTGATAAATTATTGTTCCAACAATTAATTCAGCATTATTGTATGTTTAATCATAAAAATTTTAAGAGGTGTTTTTAACCCATTTGCATAATATGACAAATTCAAAAATATATCTATACTATCAAATTTCTTAATATTAAATCTAAGTCTAATAGTATTTCAAAAAGTGATACTGTACTTTAATCGACAAATGTTGTATAAATAATTTAAACTGTTCATATGTGTTGCTATTTACTCACAATGGGAATGCATAAATGCGTTTCGATAATAGTGACTAGAAAAAGTGCGCGCATTTATGCGCTTGTGATGCAAATAGGTTAAAAACTTCAAAATGTCTTACTCCATTTCCCGCGCAACGAATGCCACACGTATGTAATTGTAGGCAAAGGGGTTAATCTACTGGGTGTACCGTAACATTATATATGCAAAATTTTCATCTAATAATATCAAACTAAAAATCCTCCGTTGAAACTGTTAACCCAATACCAAATCACCTATAGACACACCGCTCTACTCTCCGTTGCACAATAATAACCATACCCACCACCATCACCTGTTACAACGGTTTCATCGCGATCTCTACATTCCATTCCCTCTGATTCCACCATTCTACAAATCCCAACCAATCCTCATTGAAAAGAACGATCACCGTAAACAAGAAACGACCTGGTGTCCGCGTTCCACGATCTAAGAACGTTCTTGCAAATGGAAATCCCCTCGTCCTCCACCTGAAAGAGGTAAAACGTATTTCGCGTATACCACGAGAAGCTTACACGTACCAGCGCGGTTGTTCGTTTGGTGAAATCTTCTGTAACAGTTCGTTGTACGTTCGTTACGCTCTTGGGAAAATTCTCAGAGGTTTGCTGGCGAGACAAAGGGGGCATCATACCCGCGGTACCGTTTACCGGAAGTCGAGAAGGGGGTTGCGATAGCCGTTTAGATACATCACTTTTCCTCGCGGATCGGACTCTCGGAGGCGAGAACAAATCGGGACACAATCGCCGGTGACGACATCGTCGTCTGCTGTGGGTATAGTTGATACGAGGATTTGTTCGAATAACTCGAGATAGGTGTGAGGCAAGTAGGTTTTATTATGGTTGGGTAATTCGTTTGGGTTGTAAGTGTATATTTTTAGCCAATGTTTCCTAAACTTTGCAAAATTTCTTTCATTGCACTAAGGTATGTCCAATGAGCCCTATATGTAATTTGAAAAAGATCATAAAGTAGATTCAACTATAGCTAGAACAAATTAAGAAGTTATGGGGGTCATCCCATGTGATAACTACTTCTTTTAGTTTTCTTTGAGAATTTTGTTGACGAAGAATTGAAATGTACAATCTTGTAATTTTTACCACATGGTTATTGATACTTTTATAATGAATTGGAATTTTTGCAAGCAAAAATAACGATTTTATTTGACTTTAAAGTTATTGTTCGAAAGATACTCATGTTTTTTTGACTACTGACATAATTCCAGAAGTTTCGCTTATTTGAAATAAAAAAATTAAGTGGTATTTTAAATTGTAAACCTAAGGCTATTGCCAGAATTTCAATAATTCTGATATCTGCCATAGTTTGTTTTTTTAAAGCTGAAAACGCCGAGAAGATGTGACGATTCTTAAAACTTAGCTTTTAAAGCTGTGGCAAAACTTCAATTTTTGATATATTTATTTTATTCTAGTTCCGACGATGGCCTTAGGCTTACAAAATAAAATTTGATTCTTTTATTTCAGATAAGCTATACTTCTGTAATCTTGTCTGCTGTCAGAAATACATGAGAGTCTTTCGAACGATGTAAAGTCAATTAATATCTTTATTTTTGCTTGCAAAAATCCCAATAGATTATAAAAGTATCAATAAACGTGTGGTAAAAATACCAAAATTGTACATTTTAATGTTCGTCAAAAAAAATACCGACAGAACCGAAAAACAATAGCTGTCACATGGGATGAGTCCCTTAATCTGCATTTATGTTGCAGTAAATGAGGCAACATTTAATTTGCAAGAGATTCTGTGTGCGTAGCAACGCACTTCAATTAGTGGCGCCCACTTTGGGAAACACTGTTTTAAGTGACTATTATGTAATTTTATTATATTCTGTCTTCTGCGGATATATATCATAGTTACAATGAGAATTTATCGATAAGTTTTCTGATAGGTGATAATTTTACTTTTCTCTACCTAATAGTTGAGTAATTCGTTTAGGTATGAATTGAAATTTAATTTAAATATTTGAACCACCTATTAAAATATATTGAGTATTTGGTAATTGTTGTAAATGAAAAATAATTAGTCATATTGTAAATGAGAAGAAAAGTAATGTTTCCAGTTATTTAAAATTATTTATATCGTATCAAAATTGATTTTAGTATTGGTAAATTTACGTATGGATCCATACATATTGGGGTGTCTGATGGATAAAAATGGCGTAAATACCAGTGCTAGAAGGCTTACTTAAACGAAATACCTCATACATGTTACAAAATCAATACTGAATATTTTAATAATAATCTTCCTACAAAAATTTAAATATATACAACGTTTAGTTTCCTTCTTTTCATTAATTATTCCTAGAATGATATAAAATCAGATAAGACATTCATGTCGTACTTAATCACTAAACTAAAAACAAATTACTTGACAAATGGCAAGATCTATAATATTTCTTCAAATGGAAAGATTCAAATCCATCATCGTCAAGAACTTTTTACCTTCTGATCCAGAAGCTGCAAAGTCTTTTGAGGATCACAGTTTAATTAAAATGTTACCCATAATCAATTCCGATGGGCCATCGATAATTTCATCATAGCTGCCAATAAACCAAGATAGACCGTGTAATTTCGACACGTGTGACAAATGGTTTAGTAAAACTTCAGGTAGCTAACTAACTGCCTAACGGTTTCCACGCTACTCCATCTTCGAGAGCGGTTCATCGTCGTTGGTTCAAATCCGGAGAATCATTATCTCCCTAGTTAAAATTCGACGCTTGTCTGTGCGTAAAGGTACACTTAGCCAGATACAGCTTCTATGCCATATTTACTTTAATGAATTAGTCTAACGAGGTAATTAAAGATTTTTCTTCCGTTATACAACTCTGTAATTAATTTTGCATCAGTGACGAAGGTCAACGTCTCTTCACTGGATTACGTAGATCTTTGATGTCAAGTAATAAGTGAAAGTCGGAGGAACTGGTATTTAATTTGAACTTAAACTGAAACTGATTGTTTGAAAAATAATATAAGTTGACTTAATGTGATATTATTGTATTACGACTGTACTTGACCGCAAATACATCCCTGATACCGATATCTTTTCGAAAATTACAAATTCTCACTGAATCCTAGGCGTAGTAAATCGCAATGATAAATAACAAATTTTTAATTGCCATAGCAACTGATTAATTAAGTTAAAATTCTAAATGCATTGGGCCCAAGAAGTCTATTAACCCTTTGCACGACAATTTGTTTCGTAACTGCCTCTGATATAATTCAGAATTTAATTGTAAAATAAAAATTTATTAGTGATTCTTGATATGATACATTATAAATAATATTATCGCGTCGCATCTCATTAATATATCTAATTTGATAGGTTTTCGACAACTTGAAAATTTCTAATTCCATTTACTTGATCACGAGTGCCACTTTTTATTATAGGGCAAGGGATCAATAGGCTATCGATCGGTAAAGTGTTAACACTAGATCAATCAATCAAATTGATGGGTTCCTATTTCTCAAAATTTTTCACAAGTTGATAGAAAAGGAGTACAGTGAAAACTTCACGTCTATCTTAGAATATGCAAATTACTTTATTGAACGTATTTTTTACCGCTGGATCCATCTTTTTTAATGCACTTATTTAATAAATTTGGATGTACCAGAATTAGCGAGCGTAGATCTGGTGAATATGATTGTTTCAGTGGTTCAAAACTTGAAACTGTTGGTTCCGGATGATATGAGCATAATATTTCAAACCAAAATGATACAAAATATTGAATAAAAATGTTGCAAGATGTAAAGACTTTCCTAGGTTTTTCCAGCACACCTTCGTTTTAATAGACTTAGCAGTAAACTCTACATCTTATCGTTTAAAAGGGCAAAACTCTCTTAAACTGAACGGTGAATGCACTTCACGGCCAGCGGACTGCGCATTAAGCCGAGCATCTTTTTTGCACGTTGCTATTGTAAAATGTAGAATTAGGAGGAAGCGTGCGCGGAAAACAACTTAGAATTATTCATAAACACTCTAAAGCATGAGTTTACGTTCCGCCTGCGGTGGTTCGTTTTATCGAGCTACCATCTTTGTTTTTGTTATTTTTCTACACATTTAACGTTGAACCGTCATCTCTGTGCAATAAGCATGCTACAAAAGCGGAAATGCTTTTGATTAAAGTACAATTACGCTGTTAAAGTGTTGAGTGCTACAGTTTCAAGCTACAAAGAACGATCAAATTTTGAAAACGTTTTACAGAGACTGTGGTAGCAGGGGATGGAGCTTCAATATTTCAAAGGGTATCTGAAGAGGGGAAACTTTTCTCTAGGTTTCCATTTATACGAGTTACGTTTGGTAAAATGTCTTTCGTGTGTCAAAGGGTGGTTATATTCTTTAGGGAATACGTGAAAATAAAATTTAACTTTTCCGTATCCTCAATTATTTTTGTAGCTCAAGAAAGTTTTATTAAAATTGACCTTTTGGGATTCAACACCAAAACTACTAAGCCGCTCGAAACGAACGATTCTCAAGATCTTTTTTAAAATTCCAAAATTAATAGGGAATTTATTATTAGAACTCCTTATCGTTCAATTTTATTTATTCCTATATCTACGGTCGCTGAATCTGGCATATTTAAATATATTAAATAAGTAGAAAAAAAGGCGGTTCAAAGGGCAAAAAATACGATCAGTTTACTAATTTGCGTATTACAAGATACACTTGAAATATCTACTGTACTCCTTCTCCATAAATTTGAAAAATGTTTTTAAAAAAGTAGGAACCCGTCTAATTGACGTCTGCCGTAGATCTACGAGGGTAGTCCCAAAAATACCCAACCTAATGAAGAAAACACAGCAAATTTGGGAAAAAATATCTTTATTTCTTTACAAAGTCTCCTTTTAGCTGCATACACTCTTCCCATCAATGTTCAATGCCTTCGTTGTTCCTGTTTATAGTAAGAACCATCGAGCTTCTCAAAATAGTCATCAACAGCAGACTCCACCTCTTCATTGTTGGCAAATCTTTTACCACCAAGCCATTTTCTTAAATTTTGAAACAAAAAATAATCCGAGAGGGCTAAATCTGTTGAATAGGGTGCGTGTGGAAGCAATTCAAACTTTAATTCATTGATCTTCCGCTGTTGATAAACTTAAGCTTTATAAGGTTGGTACTTTCACTGTCATTTTTTTCAAACAATAACCGCGGTTTATACGTCAGGTCGGTTACTTTTGGGATTACCCTCGTAGTGTTACTGAAACCCCATATTATTCCAATCAATCCAATCAAATTATCGTAAAATAGAATAAAAGAATAACTCATACACGAAATAATTTTGTCTAACTAAACCTCCAACGTATCATTCCCTACATTATTTGTTCCCAAGAACATTTCTAACATTTCTAAATTCACGCTACCATGAAACTGTCCAACAGAAACCAGTCTCCCCGACTGGCGCCAATGAAATAGCAAATATGAAAGCGTTAACATCGCAAATTCCATCAAAATCCGCGTTCTCCATATTAGTCGTCCACCCTTCGTGAGTCTAGCTTTACATTTAGAAATCAGGGATTACTATTCAACCGTTTAAAATCGCAACTACCCACATTTCCTTCGATCGCGATGCAAGATCTCAAGGTTCTGGAGCTTAGTTCAGCGACACCTTTCTTCGCTTATCGTCGAATGCATTATCATATGCTCGCAGAGAGCATTGCATGCGAACTGCGTACAAGTTGGTATGGCAGTGCTACTGAACTTCGAGATCCTGTTCTCGATGTTGTCCCGGAAAAAGGAGCAAGGATAACATGGAACTTCGCGAGCAGTCACGAAACTCTCAATGAGAAGTGTACGAAGGTATCAATGTCTTTATGAACCGCTGTAGATCGCGTAGGTTGAACGCTGTTGTTGTTTCGAAATGACTGTTGCACCATGATGAAACCCTATTTGTGCTTTGCTTTGGAATAAAAGTGACGTTTGTTTCGATGAAACAAAGCTTTGGAAGATTTCATACGAGGTAATTTATAAATGTTGACTTTCAGATGGGAAAAAATGTGTAGGTTGACAGAATTTAGAGTGTATTGTTGAGTAAATGGTGAAGTTTGAAGAATTTGGAACTTCTGTGAAATAGATAGTGGATTTTTACGAGGGATTAGATGATTGTGATGCATAATTTGCTTGCTGTGGTGTATTGAGATTGTTTTCAATATTTTCTGTTTTAATTATCTTTTATTTGGAATTAGTATTAAATTGATTATCTAGATCAGGGGTCGGCAACCAGCGGCTCAGTAGATACTTGTGGCTCTTGAGTAGTTTAATAGTACATATGTTTTGATTTCACAATAAATAAATGTTTCACAGCAGATAACACTTATATTATTTTTTCTAATACATATTACAGATGTATGTACCTATATTTGGGTCTTTAAAGAAATAATTTATCACATCGGGGAAAAAAATGGCTCTTAATTCCAGAAAGGTTGCCGACCCCTAATCTAGATGAATCTCCTAGGTTATATTCATATATGTTATGTTATAATTTTTTTCATTTTGTTCAGTTTAACACTAAACGTACAGTCCGGCAACTGAAAGATGGCTAGTGAATGGCTCAGCCTCTTGTTTTCAACCGTCTATTCTACCAATTTGGTGTTTGGATTTCTTAAAACTAGTCTTATAAAGTAAACGATTATGTGGAGTCTTTAGTTTGCGAAACTGGGTTTGAGAATTCCAGAAAGAAAATGGCACGAATAGGCATTTGAGAACGAGAAGTTCCACCGCTCCCTAGCCATCTTTTAGTTGTCGCACTGTACCAAGCGGACTTAAATAACCCCATTCAAAATTTACTTTCAAATTGTACAATCATTGTTATTTTTTCGCGAATTTGACTTTCGAGGAGTGGGCGATTAACCCTTTACCGACCAGAAGCCTATTAATAGGGTTTTCGGACCCAATGTCTTTGAAATTGTATCTTATTAATTGGTTACCACTCCAATTAATAAATTATCATTTATCATTGCGGTTAGTTGTTTTAAGGACTTAGCGACAAGAATTGGTAATTTTCGAATAGATATCTGTATCAAGGAAGTATTTGTGCGGAAGTGATTGGTCCGAAGGAGGTAGGATGTTAAAAAGATACCGGTCGATAATGTGCTAATATGGAGGACGTGGAATTCACGATGTTAACGCTTTGAATTTGTTATTTCATTGGCGCCAGTGGGGATGACTGGTTCGTGTCGGACAGCTTTATGGTAGCGTGTATTTTTAAATGTTATAAATATTCTTGGAGAAAAATAACGAACGGAATGAGGCATTACGGGTTTAGTTAACTAAATTATTTCCTCTATGACATATACTTTTACTCTATTTCACGACAATTTGATAGAATTGATTTGAATAATATTAAGTTTCATTAAATATTGAATGGTAATGAATTCTAAGTTCGGTTTTGTTGCTGCAACATTCCTATTAATTTTGGAAATTTAAGAAAAAACTTGAGAACCATTCGTTTCAACCAGCTTGGTAATTTTGCTGTTACATTACACTATCTGATTATTACTTAAATTCCCTGCTTTCCATTTTTCTCTTAGCTCATTTTTTACCGAGAAAAATTCTTTGCATACATTAGCTATCACGAAGGGTCATTTGATCCCTTATGATAAGATTAATAATATGCAAAATACCGGTGCGTTTAGTATTAATTAAATAATTTTTTATTTATAGCAAAGAAAATTCTTTGTACTTACATTTAACACTAGAACTACTGGCATTAAATATTTTATATTTCAATACATCAACCCTTTGCGGTCCGAATTATTTTATCAATTTTGTAGTAAGCTAAATAAAATTAATTTCACATCTTCTATTATTGATAATTCATTCTCTTTAATGACATCACTAACTATAGATAACTGATGGATATTCAGATGATATTACAAAATCATTATGAAATTGGAAAGTCGATATTAAATTGTCACAAAATAAAATCAAGTGAAAAGATATGTCGAGTACTGCTTCACATAGAACCCCAAAGGGTATTAAATAAATACTTTAGAAAACGAGGATTCGAAAGGCGGAAAAGGTGATTAATTTAGTAACTTATATTTTATAAAATGAAAGTACCGGGTGTTCCAAAATTATTTGTCATGGCTTTTAGGGGTTGTTTTACACTTCTGAATCGATGGAGATTTGCAAAAAACCTGGCGCAAAATTCGGGAAAGGGTAGCAAATTTTTTTTATTGACTCATCATATTCGTCTTGTTACGTAGGCAAAATGTCTGAGAAGAACTATGGGTCAGAAACGAACCGTTCTCTGCCAAATTATCTTTTAATTGGCTCTCCGGATTAAAATTTCGCCCATGTAAAATATCTCCTCTATGACTCTCCTATGAAAGTTGAAAAGATTTGAGAAAATATGACGAACAAGTCATTTTGACCACCTTGGTAGTTTTAGTATTAACTACTTCATGCAATTACAGTTGCTACATTGCTTATCATGAAACATCCATGTATCTTCCCCTGTAATTTAAAATAACCTGCTTGAAGTTCCTGAAAATCTGCGTTCAAAGACACCCGGCACTCATCCGACTACTTTTCACCAGTCAGCTATTAACTTTCTGACACCATGAATCAACAAGTTGTAAAACCAGATACAGATATAATAATAAAATGACATTATTTCCGGTCGCAGATAGAACGTGAGGTAGTTCTCTCGTCGGGAGACAAGAATTCCAAGATCCCTATTCTTCACGAGTATAAGCAGAGGACTGCCGGAAGAGTCGCCATAGCGCCGGATGCACCGATCAAGCAGCAGGCCTGGGTTCAGGAGGTGAGACAACTCTCTTTGTTATTTTTTTTAACGACATAACTGTTAAAACAGTAGGATCAAACTGATCTCTTGAAGTAACGTGTCTCCTCTTCTTCCTTGAAAGTTATTCTTTTATGTTCGTGTGAGAATTCAAGGACGTTGATGGATAAAAATATAATTAGTTTAACCCTTTGCGGACGGTGACATTTTTCAATATTAGAGAGACGATTATTTATTTAATAATTCAAAACCACCTTTTTATTAGGAAGTTAGACTATTAATGTATACTAATTATAAATTACTATTTCTGTAATCATATATCAGCGATTGTTTTTCAATTTTTTAACTCTAACCGTGTAGATATGTGGAAATGAGCTATAATTAATTTTTTTTCTCAGACCAGATATATGCGTCGCTCGTCCTCAAAGGGTTAATATAAAACAGCTAAAAGAATGGGATGAAATGAAAGTGTTAATAATTTTATTTTCTTCGTTATAGTGACAGAGATATCTTTTTGCATGATAAAGTTAATGGATTTTGAAAAAATTTCAGAAGAAACGAGAAAGAATTTACTGTTATTTCCGTAGAAATTGATATGTAATCATCCATCTTGAGAAACATGCGATGATACATATTTGGTTTGTAAGTTTGCGGTCTAATTAAATCAGCAAAACTATAAAGAACAGTTGAACCAAACAGATTTTATCATTTGGAATTTACTTTCCAGAAATTAGAATTAATTGCTGGATTTTAAAATCTAACGGACGTAAAATTCAATTAATTCTTCTTCCTTGAAATTAACGTCTAATATCAGGAATTGATCAATCTTATTCAAAATTTAACGAACAAGAAGTGCAATTATTTCGCATTTTCTAACCATAATTCTCAATGGAAGAGTCGAATTAACAATTTAATTAAATTCCTTGTATAATAGCTTTCACGCAATGCAGCTCGAAAAATTGTTTTCCTTTAGCAGTGATACTGCTTGTACATTCGCAAATTAATAACTGTCAGTAATATCTTTTATGCAGTATGCAGTTAGAATTTCTTTCCTTTGAAATTTTCAAAATAATCTCACAATCAGTTAAAGAGTTAATGGCGCTCCATCGATCTTTCGTACGCAATCATTATGAAATCCTTCATTGACTCGAGGTTAACTCACGCGAGTGCAACTCGAACTCTCGTGTGACACCCACGTAAATTGCTCGAGATACGAGTAGGTGTCGGTAATGCACGTGCCACGAGCAACTATTCTTACGATCGTAGGTTGCAGACGAACACGAGAGTCAAAGGGCGTTCGAGGAACGCGAAAAATTATCTGGCATCTGCATCTAGAACGTTATCCTCTGTCTATTAAATATTCGTAATAATAAATCTTTCATTTAAATTGATTTGCAACTATTTTCTTTGCAAAATAACTTCAATTTCATTGTGTGAGTCCAATTGACTCACTCCAGTAAAAATAGATAATCAACATTCATAAATCTAGTGTTAATATAATTTTTCATGCAAGTACACCAATACCTCTCTTTGCGTCGTTTCGTTTTGCATTTTTTCGAAGTTGCGTCGCTGCTTAATTAGTACTAATTTTCACTGTGCGTCGTTAGATTTTCGAGGTTGCGTTGTTTTGAGTTAAAGTCTTTAATTTTTTTTTTTAATTTTTTGAAATTTTCTTTTTTTTCTAAAAGATGGCACCACTTTTGTTTCTAATTGCGCCATGCCATCAAAACTCGGGGATTCCTTTTCTAACTGAAAATCAACGCAATTTTAATACAGTTTTATTTTCACTTTGTTTTGCTAATTTTAGAGTTCAGTTTCAATTATGTAGTGTATTGTGCTTTTTTTAAAAGAGAATAATAAATTTTTATAAATTTTTTCGGGTTGTTTCTGGTTACAAAAAAGGTAAATATTTTTCCAATTTATTTATTGGCAGAGTTATATTTTTTTTTACATACTCTTGTAATTTTTTTAGCCAAATGAGTGAAAAGCGTGCTGCTTTTAAAAAGTAGTATTTTCGTAACCCTGGAACCTATCTTCGATCTTTACATGGTTTGCTATAGAAAATCTTAATTCACTTTGCGTCGTTTCAATTTGCGTCGTGTTTTTTTGGAACGTAACCCCGACGCAATGTGAGGTATTGGTGTACTTCGTTGAAAATTAAATCAAAATTAGATGATCAATTGAGAAATTAATATTTTATAAGATAAGTGTGGTATATTTACTGTATGGCTCACTTATAGTTTTGGAAATGAATTGTTCTGAATTTTATGTATCACAGTACGAATTAATCGCGTTATAGAAGACTAACTGTATTATTTTTTCAAAATCTGTTTTATTTGTACAATGTATTCCTTTATGACATAAATACCAAGTTAACAGTAATCATTGAAAATAATCATTTCAATATATTCTCTGCACAGAGGAGTCCTGAGACTAACATTTATGCTGGCAATATGGTTTAAGTACACCTCGAATTAGGTTCTGTTATTTACGAGATTGCACGAGGGTAAACTGTGCAGTTTGTGGCTCCCGAGCATTTATTGGCCATCACGTTGCACCGAGACGGTACTCGATTATAGGGTAATTACGAAAATCAGTTTCGAAAGTTCGATCCATTCGCGTTTGTTAGCGTAATTATTCAGCAGGGTGCATTATTATTTATAAATATTTACTCATCACTCTTTTTAATTGCTTTTCGATGATACTAAATATACGTACTTGTGTCATTTTCCATGCATTAGTCTCATTGATTCGATAAACAAATTGGTAAAAAAATATACAAATTGCCTAGTAACGCATATTATTTTGAAAATTAAACAAAGCACTTACCAGGTAATGTTTATTATATGAAAAATTAAACAGATTGCTTTGCTCGAATTCACTTAAAACTACAGCTACCTCAGGTGGGTCAATCGACCTTATTTCAATGTAAATTTGACTTTAAAAAGAACTGTCGGTACCTTTAGTGTTAAAACAGTACGTCCTGTTAATACGTGAAATGACCAGACCACTTAACACGTTGAATGCCACCGACATTTCGCAAGTTTTATCATTTCAACTGACGGAGAAACCTTTTCTATTAAAATCACATCTTTATAAATTAAAAACATTAAAATACTGATAGATGCTCGACAGCTCTTTGTCTTTTTAACATAAATATTTAAATATTCAATATGTTAGAAAATTCAGAACTGTTGCAATTTAAAAGTTACATGAAATTTCATTAAATTCAATAGCGTCGGACACCGGTGACCACCATTGGAGTCAATGTGTTAAACAAAATAAAGGTATCCCTTCTACAGCACGGTTTTCTTCTAACACGATAAGAAAATTTGCGAAAACTATTGTACAATATCATACTTCTATATCACCGTACAACATGATTTTTGTTCAAGATATTTAAAAACCAAATAACTTTAAAACAATGCCGGCAAGGTATAATGAATTATAGTGCCTTTCCACGAAAATACATAAATAAATTATAATTGACTTTAATTATACTTAAATAATAATTGATTCGTCATTTTTACTGAAGTGACACATTTTCTATTAACCCTTTGCACCAGGATTTGTTTCGTGACTGCCTCCGCTATAATTCAGAATTTAATTCGTAAGATAAAAATTGATCAGTGATTCTTTACATGCCGTATAATTTAACGTAATATTAATGTTTGAGAAATAATATTATCGCACCACCTCTCATTAATATTTAATAGCTTTTCGAAAACTTGAAAATATCCTATTCCATTTATCTGATCACAAGTGTCACTCGTTATTGTACGGCAAGCGATTAAAATTCTGTTTTTATAAAAAAGAAATTTTAAAAACACTGATAAATAAATAGTCAGTAGATCTTTACCTCCTTAACGCGAATATTTAAATATTCAATATGGTAACAAATTCATAGATATCGCTATTTAAAAGTTACATGAAATTTCATTGAATTCAGTAGCGCCGGTCAACGATGACCACCATGGTAATCAACGTGTTAAAAAAGATATTTGCTTTTATTCAATTTTAATACTAATCCCCCTTTTTATACTGGTTCTGGATCCCATGGAATACAATTTCCTACAACACGGCATTTTCTAGGAATCTATCTACCGTGCTGTAGGAGGGTTACTTGCATATAAAATAAGTAAGAAACTAAACATTTCTGTAATGTCGAAGCAGTCGACTCTTAAATGGCGATCGGTGCAACGTTTAGGAAATAATGTTGAACGATTATATCACCGATGAACTCGATTCGGTTGAGTGCTTAAGACGACCGACTTTCATTGGCTTTCGACTGTGCTCTGACTATTTTACATAATACGCATCATCGTGCGAGGCGTGCGCCGGTAGTTTATCAGAGGGAGGCTTCGGACGACGGAACACGTTCCACATAGATCGTAAAACCTATTCGCAACACTCTCGGAAATTCAAACTGTTTCTAAAGTTGCTGTTTCTATAGATAGATACCCATCGCTTCGTGAGCGTGCTGACAATTTCGACGGAGTAGACGTCATCTGAGTTTCCGTTGTCTAGCTTCAATTTTCAACGGCTTCGATAGCAAGAGTTTCACTTCTTTTCGTTCCTCTTGGAATTCCTCGTACAAAGTTCTATCGACGTTAGTTTCGAACTTACAGTACATAATTTAGTCTTGTTTCGAGAAATCAGCGTTGAATCTTCTTTCTTTGGTATTTTTTACTTAATTCTTTCAGGCACGTGAGTTCAACAAATAAAATGGCACGTGTTGAACAGACATTTCTTTTTTTAATTGTATAATGTTGATATATATTTATTAACAATGTCGTATAATAATCTAAATGTTCGAGGTGGGACAAAAAATGTCCCATGATGCATCTTGTTTCGTGAAATCCGCGTTGAATCATCTTTTTCTGGTAAATTTTTTAACTCTTTGAAGAACGGAAATCCAAAAAATAAAAAGACCCACGTTTTACAGGCATTTCGTTTTTTAATTGAATAAAGTTGGTTTATATTTATTAACAATGTCATATAATAATATAAATTTTTGAGGTGGGACAAAAAATGTCCCACGATGCATCTTGTTTCGTGAAATCAGCTTTGAATCTTCTTTTTCTGGTATTTCTTTGTTAACTCTTTGAAGCACGGAAATCCAAAAAATAAAACGACCCATGTTCCACAAACATTTTTTTTTAATTGAATAGAGTTGGTTTATATTTATTAACAATGTCATATAACAATACATATTTTTGAGGTGGGACAAAAAATGTTTTCTGGTATTTTTTACTTAACTCTTTGAAGCACGGAAATCCAAAAAATAAAATGATCCACGTTTCTCAAGCATTTCGTTTTTTAATTGAATAAAGTTGGTTTATATTTATTAACAATGTCATATAATAATATAAATTTTTGAGGTGGGATAAAAAATGTCCACCGATTCATCTTTACGCATCAAAGAAAGACATTTTGAATCCCGTCGTGCCTTAAAGAGTTAATCTAACAATTGTCATTATTTTTGGGTATACTATGTTAAAATTGTATTTTATACAATTTCTATTATCACAAGAGAGTACATTTTCAATGGCAATAATTCGAGAACAGTTTTCAACTATAAAAAATGCTGTCTAAACTGACAGAAAAATCTGGACACCTGCCGTATAGCCACATACGTGGCATATGAATTTCCATGAAAACTTCTTCGTTGAGAAGACAGGACAGGAGATACGATATGAAAAACGATTCGTCAACACTCGAAACGGTGATTTTTCAAGGTGGAATATGTCGTCTGCGAAATTCATTCTTACGTTTGACGCGAGCGTAATCCCCACACGATATCCGCCGAGGGGCCATAAGTCAGAAAAGCTTTTTTCGTATGCACGTTGTGCCTCGTAGGGCCTTATAGGCAGCTTGATTTTCTCTCTATCCTTTTCCCCCACTATCTTTCCCTATTGCTCTTTTACACTCTCAATGTTTCTTCTTTCTTACCTTTTTTCTCTGTCTTTCACTTTTTCACTGTGCCTATCTTTCTCTGTCATTCTGTCACTTTTATGTTTGTCTTTCTTCTGTATTTCTCTTTTCAATCCTTTCTCTCTCTCTCTCTTTATTTACCTGTCTTTCTATTTTTGTCTTTCTTTCTCTGTTATTCTCCCAACGTCGGTCTTTTTCTCTTTTCCTTGTTTCCACAATTTCACTCCTTCCTCTTTCTATCTTCTCTCTCTCTTTTTCTCACTGCTTTTCCCTCTTTGTCTGCCTTTTCCTCTGTCGTTCGCATGACAATGCCAGTTGTTATTCCAGTCGCATCCCTTCCTAAGAACCGGAGGATTCAGTCCGACAACTTTGAAATTCCCTCTGCGGTTTGAACGCACACGCGGCCATTAGCCGTCCGCTGTCCTCTTCGAGAGAGAATCGTTTTCGGAGGATTCCGTGGTGAACAGAAGCAAGGGACATTTTTCTCCTATTGTGGATTTTCAGAATTCACAATGGAATATCGGTTATCCTGCGAGTGATGGAATGTTTTTTTTTCTGGCATTTGAAATTCGTGAATATGGTTTCATTGAAATTGGGGATTTCTTTTAGTTTCGTAAACTTTTTTGTTTACGGATATTTTTATATTGTCCCCTTGCCCTACAGCAACGTGCGAGACTCGTAATGTGGTGAACGGAGTAAAAAATTTTGAAGTTTTCCAAATAGTATTAAATTGAAAATATTAGTCGATCATGAGACGAAAATATTTTTTTACTTTACCAAGTAATTCTGACTTATTGTGTATTCAGTCAAACATCGTAGGGCAAGTGGTTAAAACCAGATGCACCAATGATCAATGTAATATATTTAGAAATGACATATACATTAGAATAAGAGAACTGGATAAGTAAAGCAACTTGATCGATTTAATCACTTTCAATTTATATGATAGCCGCAGAAAATTGTAAAAGAAACAGAGCTAGAAATTTGAAAATTTTTTACAAATATTCAGGAGAAGTCATTTTAACCACCTTGATAGATCTAGTTCAATTTTTTTGAAGATGGTGAATTTATGAGACTGAGATGTGAACATTAGATTTACAGAAGTCGTCAAAAACGAATCCCTACCATTTTAGAAACGCCTTCCAAACGTATAGAGGTGTACAGTAGATTTGTAGGGATACTTATTAAGATGGTACCAACAGCCACACGTATTACTGACTAATTGTAAGATTTATTATTATGAAACACACAAACACAAATAAACGATATAAACATTTAGAAAATTACTAAGAAATAAGCCGTAGCTGCCGTTTTCGTGTTTTTTCAAGTCCACATTTCTTATCGAATTCACAAACTCCGCGTTCTACTGGCCTATCGTCTTTTGTTTTTTTACATTATCCACTCTCGTTATCTTTGTCATTTACTTATTCTCTCACTCACTCATTCAATCTGCACTCCAACAGGTATTTAACATGTATCTTGTAATATACAAATTACTTAACTGATAATTTTTTTTGTCGCGTAAGACCGCTATTTTCAAAGTCTATATTTAAAACATTGCGGTATAACAAATTTCACGTCCGTTAAAATACGATAGTATGTACTTGATATTTAGCAACCTAACAAGTAAATTGACTTCAACAGTTAAGAAGCTAAACAAATGCAATATAAGGGAAGAAGTTTTATTTACACCGCGATATTAAATTTCCGAAAGTAAATTCATAGCGAGGAAGAAGGGAAGCATAATTGAACCATAACCAGTAACAAATCGGGATGTAAAAGCGAACTTTTTAGTACACCAATATACGCCATCGGGTTCTTTTCTTCGTAAAGTAGGCCAAACACATAACTTCGAATAAAATTAACGAGCAGGAAAACAGCGTAACTCGTATCTGCAGTAAAAATTCCAATGAGCCCGTAGAACTGGAATTTACGGTAAAATAAAATAAATTTCCACCCTTTAACGCTAAGACGGAGCGCGATTTTTTACAAAACAAACTTTGACTATAATTAATTTCCAGAAAAAGTTAAGGTGCTTGGGTAATAAATTATTCTTACAATTTTCAACTACATTCCGTAAATTGATATTAACCAGTTACTTAACTGTGAGTGACGAGTATACTCGTTATGAAAAAACGACAGAATTTTCTATATTGATCGACATGCGTGAAAGTTAACGACTATTGGTTATTTAAATTGTAATTTTGGCCAAAATTTAAATATATTCGTTTTCAAGATGTTTAGATTATTTTTGGGTCATGCCAAAATAAAACGAATAACTAAAAAGTATAAATAATTTGAGATAGATTTATGCTCATCTCTCGATTTTCGTGATCTACGTAGGTGTGCACTCTCAAAAAAAGTTGTGGATGATTGCTCTCATTAATGAAAATGAATGAGAGGTTTAAAGTTGTTAAAATTGAAGTGTGAAAATGATTTTTTTAATGAATAGACGGTTTGAAAAGGTTTAAAGTTACTAAAATCGAAGGGTGTGTATGTGAATATGATTGATTTTTATTAACATGAATAAATGCGTGTAGCTTGAATTTTGTTTATTGATTTGTTCTTGACAACGATGATCTGATGATACAAAGTAATTTGTAATGAAGACTTATTAAACATTATATGTTAATTTTATATTATTGCATTGATTAATTAATAATCAACATTCACGAATAACAAAGTAATAAATAAACTTCAAGCTACACACATTCTGTTTTTTATATCACCGCATTTATTCATGTTAATAAAAATCAGTTATATCCACAGAAGTCGTCACAGTTAACTGGTTAATTACTGCTCCTCATTAGTATTCGTACATTATTGCCAAAATCAATAATAAAATAGCAGGAAAATCAAGACAAATTAAAGCAAAGGTAATAAATGTTTTTTATGATATTGAAGAATTAGATATTTTTTATTTATCTGCAACGTGAAATTTTTTACACATCGTACACAATGCGTCGAATAATTGGGTGCCTGTTGGTAGTCGCAGAATTTTCAGGTGCCTCCATTCACTTTATTCGTTATACGAGCAACTTCCCTCTAACGTTAATTGCGTGAAGTCTGAAACGCGGGTGGTGCACGACTACCAATAAATTAATGTTGTCGCGTGACGAATAATTTGATTTGTCACATTGCCACAGAACGGAAATTCTCAACGGACAATTTTATTCGGTTACCTGTTATTCTGTTTATTTCACAGAAAAACAATTTGGGTTTGCGAAATATTTTGGGATTGTAATGAAACTATGTTTTTCGTCTATTTAAAAATTATTAATTGTTTATTTATACGTTTTGAGGTACCTAATGATGTTTTTCTTACATCTCGGAAGTACATTTTTAGGTGTTCTATGTAAAATTTCAGATAACAGTCTTTTCTCTGTCCATTTTTAATAAGAAAAATTGAAAAAAATTGGATACTTGCTTAACACTAGAACGACCAAGCAAATCAAAATGACTTATTCACAATTTTTTCAAATAATTCCCTAAATTTATAGGAGAGCCCTACACTAGAAATTCTAAGTTGATCTTATAAAACACAGATTTCCGAACCGATCATATTTTCCACCTCTTGATTCCCCTTTTTTCAAAGTACTTATTTAATATGTTTAAATGTCACAAATTTAACGCCGGTCGTTCTAGTGTTAAGGAAGGAAAATTAACACTAGAACGACCAGCGTTAAATCTATTATATTTCAATATATTAAAAAAATGCTTCAGAAAACGAGGAATCAAGAGATGGTGGAGATAATTAATTCAGTGATATAGATTTTGTATGATGGACGCACAATGACTACTCAATCGCTCTCCTGTAAACTTTGAAAGATTTTCGAAAAAAATTAGGAACGAGACATTTTGACTATCTTGACAGTTCGAGTTTTAATTTCTCATAATATACATATTAATGAAACAAAATTCACTGTATATCATCCTTATCAATATTTGGAATAAAAAGATTCATTCATTTCTACCATTTTATTTCACATGAAAGTACTTTTCAACCCCCGAATATTCCAGTGATTTTTTTAATATCAAAATCCTTCATTAAAACGTAAATATATCACAATTTTCCTTTGCTGTTTATGTTTAATCACAAAACCATCAAGGCAGTATTGCAACACTATAAATAACAACAATTAACCCATTTCCATCATGTGACAAAATCAAAAATATATCTTTACTGCCAAATTTCTTTATATCAAATCTAAATAACAGTATTTCAAACAGTGACATTGCACTTTAATCGACAAACGCTGTATAAATAATTTAGGATGTTCATATTATATATATCGCTATTCACACTGCGAACGCATAAATCCGTTTCGACGATAATGCCTAGAAAAAAAACGCGCATATATGCGTTTGTTATACAAATGGGTTAACTTCCCATCTGAATGAAGTCTAAATTAAAAACCTATTGTTTCAAACGATAAAACAATCTACTTATTTATCTCACTCCCTCCCCCATAAAACTGTCTTCTAACCCCTGAATTTTCCAGGGAGCTCAGATGCAAGAATTAAGACAAGAGGGTCAAGCAAGGAGTTATCAACCCCCGGAATCTTACGCGTAAATATCCCCTTGATACCAATACTCCGGCCAATCTGCGAATTGATTCTTTCCCTTTTCGATAAAATCGCAATCTCTTCGAAGGTCGATGTCGAATGCAGCAGTAGCGAGGACGACGAAGATCGACGAGGAGAAGAGTAAGTCCCTGTCGAGGACTTATCATACGATAAAGGACATGATATCGAGCCGTTTTGGTCCGAGTCGGAAGGACGTCGAACCGGAACCCGAGGCGAGCTTGAACAATGTCACGGAGGAACTGAGGAAGTCCAGCAGGAGCATCGACGAGGAGGAGGCGAAGAAGAAAGAGGGCATCTATGGGAAACCAAGGGCACAGGAGACTTCCGTTAATATGCAACAGTACCCGAAGAATGCATGTGGTAAGTTTGAACGATGATTTTTATTTATTTGGAAGTTTGCAATTATTGGGTTGGCAAGAAAGTAATTTCGGTTTTGTAGTGTGAAATGGAACTTAATTTCTTTTAACAAAGAATTTTTTCGATGACTTTTTGCCATCGTTTTGACAAATTCGTGATTCCGTTTTTATAGAAATACTGGCCCATATCAACAAAAAACTGAACCCAATGCAATTTTAGGCTATCATCGCCATTGAAAGTTTTACCATTCAAAAAGTTTTGCAAGCTGAAAAATAAATGGTAATTTAATGGTGTCAGATCAGGGCTGCATGGAGGCTGTGACATCACTTCCCAACCAAGCTTGGATTTTGCAAAAAATAAGAATGTAAAACATATCAGAAATGTTCATTTTTCACTCTATGTTAAAATTCTCCTAAACACCCAATTACAGACAAAATAAAGTGCAATTTGTTTCTAAGCCAAGTCAAAAGTGACAACTTTCGATTGTTAGAAGAAAAAAATCATAACATTGTCAGAAATCATTGAGAACAAACGTAACGCTGGCTCTCATCAAAAACCGAAATTACTTTCTTGCTAACCCAATACTTTGTCGATACTGAATTGATTATTGTTATCTCTTTACCTGGTGTGATTGTATGATTGTAGAACTATAATTGGCGGAGGTGGGTATTGTTTGAAACCTTTGCTGGTTTCTTTTGAGCTACAGTTAATACGGTTTTATCAACTTTGTAATTGAACCATTTTCTTTTAAAGTGACACAAGTAGTTTTTTCAGATCATGATAGTTAGTGTTTAACGTTTTAACTTGTTATGTTAGATACTGTTATTTTTGCAAGTATAATCGAGCTATATTCAACATAGTTTTTATTAGATTATGTACAATAATTATTGCTATCATTAAAAGAAATGAATAACCAACGACAGAAAATGTAAAATGAATTTTATTTCAAACTAGCTGTACCTGGAAACGCTTTGCCGTGGTTTAGTCTGATTAAATGGAAAAGGAAGAAAAATAAACATGTTTTTGCTTGTCACAGGTGGGACAGCTATATAATAGGTATAGAAAAACACGCGTATATTTAAACTCAACGTTGCGTAAAAATTGCGATGCATTCGGTGAAGAATTTTCGGAGATTGCGATTTTGAACAAACGAACATTTACCTTTTTATTTATATAGAATAGCTGTAATTGGCCATTCGCTGCTGTGGTTGTGTAAAATTTTCAAAGCAATCGGTGAAGAACTTTCGGAGATTGCGATTTTGAACCAACGAACATTTATCTTTTTATTCATATAAATTAGCTGTATCCCATCAGGAGTTTTAACACTATTTCTACCAAGAGGTGTCAAAAGACACCTTCCAAATTTTAACTTGAAATTATTCTCTAAGTTGAATCATTTCTCCGCAATTAATTTTTTGACTTTTCATATAGCAGTTGTTAAATTAATTCAGCAAAATCATTCTCCATCAGCACATCCTAAATCCAAAAATGTGCATATGGTGTACCTATTTCTACCATGAGGTGTCTTTTGACACTTTAAGGATTTCATGACAGTGCCTAATTTTAAACCATTTTACATATAAATATTAACACCATTTTGCACCATCATATCAATTATAATCATATTAGAGAATCCCTATTTCAGTTGTAAAAGAAAATACAGGAGTTGCGGAATAACTTTGATATTCGTTTATTTCCCGCCATGTTACATTTTAGCGTACACCGCTACTAGAATTTGCAAGCTGATTAAATAATTTCTAACAAATACACATCAATGTATCAATAAATATATTCCTCAAATTATCTATTATACATTTAACTGATAATTTGAAATCTCAACAGTTTAGGCAATTATTTGCATTTAAACAAAAAGGTGTCAAAAGACACCTTTTGGTCGAAATAGGTATACAGAAAATTGTGGTAGAAATAGTGTTAATCTGTCAAAGGTATGACATTCATGTAATTGGTACATAAAAACACGCGCATATTCAAATGGAACGTTACGTAAAAATTTCAAAGCCGTCGATAAAAAACTTTCGGAGATGTAAGATTTTCAACAAAGCTATTAGGTGTAAGGGAAAGTTCTGTCGTTTTTAATTCGTGTGGCATCCAAACAGAGAGTTTGGACAGGACGCCAAGTCTTTTATTGTGGTCCAAACCAGTAGTCTCATGAATTCCAAGCTTGAAGCCCATTTCTGTGGAAGTTAACATGGGATTTGTCTTGATCATACTGCGATGGCGTTCCTGACCTGGGTTCATCTTTCAAAGAAAAATCACACGAACGAAATTTCGCAAACCATCTTTGACATTTTCGAACTGTTACTGCATCCTCTCCAAACACGTCACACAAGTTTTTTTTTGGCTTCCATCGCGTTATTCGCTTTTTGGAACTCATACAACATGCAATGTCTTAAGTGCACTTTTTCTTCACTCATGGTACGAGTTTTACAAGTTTAAAAAAACTGACTAAAATACGAAAAATGTGTATAAATCATCAATCATATACTAATCAAAGTGTTTAAACTGGTTTTAGTCGAATCAGAATTCTTGCTAAGGATTGACAACGCATAAAAGTGCACGTGTTCAAAAACGACAGAACTTTCCCTTATACCTAATATTTTCATTTATGTAAAAGATTAATTCAATTGACAAAATAATTCGTGCCGCAAGGGTTTAATGATCCAATCAGTGACAAAATCAATTATCCCTTATGATCAAATTGATAAAAACGTATCTATAGCAATAACCCACGCAAATTTTCGTGTAGGTCAGTACGGTCACGCGTACAGCTATCTGAGCAATCAACAGAACGTCCCACTTCCCGGACAGCTTCAACCCACGTCGCAGCTACAACCTAATTTACCAGGACAGAGTGCTCAGCTCCACGTGACGCACCACACTCCGCCTGGAGGAGTTCAAACGGTCCATCAGACTCAAGTCCCTGCATTCGGTCAATCAACTACAGGTGGCCAGCAGGTGCAGAATGTTACGAGAGAATACGTTGTCCAAGCACCAACCGGGATGTCGGGTCAGCAATTGCATCAAGGAATTCATCAGAATCCATCCCAGAATCAGGTACATTTTGATCTTTTTCTTGGAAGAATTTTTTTTCGGAATTTCTTTCTTCGTTCTTGAAATTTATGCTGGGTACAATTTTTGTGATTTTTCAACATTCTAAAGTTTAGTTCAAAAATTTTTTCTTATCAGAGATAGTGAGAAAATCCTCTTTTAAAAGAATCCTAATGTCCCGTGCCAAATCCGTAAATGCTTTCTTTTGACACCGGTTTTGCGTTTGACGTAAATTTATCATCTCGTTGGATGGCTCGTCGAGTTTCGCGAATTTCACGCTCGTTCACGCGGAAATTCCTTCAAATGCTTAACGGTATTTGAAATATTCCCGATATACGTCAGATAAAATTGACAATGACAGTTTTCACGATTGCTGTCGAAAGGAACATTCTTACGTTTCGAATGGTAACTTTCTCTCCCCTTGTATAAACTCAAATGTGGTAATAACAGGACACGAGCATCTTATTCAAATGCCTGTGGAAACGTGATACGTGTTCCATATTCCTGGCATGTAAAAGCGGGCACACACTGCACAATACTCTCTGTGCACCTTCTAAGAAATCTATCGTTAGTCCATCAGTTTATGGGAAAAGTTGAAAAAAATTATGGAACGACGGTTTAACACGTTGACTGCCATGGGGATCATCAGTGACCGGCGCTATTGAATTCAATGAAATTTCATGTTACATTTAAATTGCGATATTTATGAATTTTCTATCGTATTGAATATTTAAATGTTGGCTTTCAAAAGATAAAGGTCTGCTGAATATCTAACTGTCACTATCTTTGAAGTTTCTACTTTGCAAAAATGTGATTTTAATGGAGAAGGTTTCTCTTCAGTAGAAGTGACAAAACTAGCGAAATACCATTAGCGCTCAACGTGTTAATCAGACACTGTAACCACTACAAAAATTGATAGATTTCTCTTCTGCTTCTAAAATTTACAAAATTCACAAGGTTCACAAAGTTGACACTGTACAATGCACTCTGTGCACCTTCCACGAAATTTATCGTTAGTCCATCAATTTATGAAAGAAGTTGAAAAAAATATAATGGGACGACGGTTTAATCAGACACTGTACACACTACACAAATTGATAAATTTCTCTTCTGCTTCTAAAATTCACAAAATTCACACCACACATTGCACTCTGTGTACCTTTCACGAAATTTATCGTTAGTCCATCAATTTATGAAAGAACTTGAAAAAAATATAATGGAACGACGGTTTAATCAGACACTGTACACACTACAAAATTAGATAGATTTCTCTTCTGCTTCTAAAATTCACAAAATTCACAAAGATGACACTGTACAATGCACTCTGTGCACCTTCCACGAAATTTATCGTTAGTCCATCAATTTATGAAAGAAGTTGAAAAAAATATAATGGAACGACGGTTTAATCAGACACTGTACATACTACACAGATTGATAAATTTCTCTTCTACTTCTAAAATTCACATAATTCACACTACACATTACACTCTGTGTACCTTCCACGAAATTTATAGTCAGTCCATCAATTTATGAAAGAAGTGGAAAGAAATACCATGGAACGACTGGTTAATCAGACACTGTACACACTACAAAATTAGATAGATTTCTCTTCTGCTGCTAAAATTCACAAAATTCACAAAGTTGACACTGTACAGTGCACTCTCTGCACCTTCCACGAAATTTATCGTTAGTCCATCAATTTATGAAAGAAGTGAGAAGAAATACCATGGAACGACTGGTTAATCAGACATTGTACACGCTACACAAATTGATAGACTTCTCTTCTGCTTCTAAAATTCACAAAATTCTCAAAATTCAAAAAGTTAACACTCTACAGTGCTCCCTGTGTACCTTCCACGAAATATATCGTTAGTTAATCAATTCATGGGAAAACTTGAAATAAATATCATGGAACGACGGTTCAATCAGACATTGTACACAACTACAAAAATTAACAGACTTCTCTTATGCTTCTAAAATTCGTACAATACTAAAAATAAATGTACCATCTTTTACGGTAAAAAAATACAAAAAAATAGTAAGTTCTTAAAACCATAACTACCAGAAATCTGAGCAGCACAGAAAATAACGTAGACACTGAATGAACTCCAAGTTAAGTTACCCCCCACAGAATTTTAATCCGATCAGTCAAGCGCCAGCTGCTATAACAGTGTCAAATACACCCCCATGCCAAAAAACTTCTCAAACTTCCCCTCCAAATTCCTATCCATCACCATGTGTCATCCGAAACTCAAACCTTTGAAACCTCAAATCAGGGTCAAAGCACGCAGGTGCAAAAGCCGCACGGTCTGCCATTGCAGCAGCATCAAGTAGGAAATCCACTGCAATCCTCGAGCCAGAACTTCCAAAGTCCACAACAGCTTCTTCATCAGAATCAAAACCACCAACAAAGTCCCAGATTCGCCCAGCAGCACGCTCAGAACATGCACCAGAGACAACTGATTCAACAGATGCATCAACAGCAATTGGCTGGTCAACAGAATTCACAAACAGCTGTCAGAAACGTTCAACAGACTTATTTCTCCAATAATGTTCCCTATCAGCAATATCAGCAAGCTCGACAGGCAATGTCACGATCTCAGATCGATTTGCCCAGCACATCCAGACAAACCCAAGAACTTAGACTATCTGGACAGGAAGTTTATTATCATTACGCTCAAGGTAGAGCACGTTATGGTGTACCACAGGTTTACATGAAGGCAGAGAACAATCAAGAGGTGGAGTTTCAGCGACGAAACTCAACGAAAGGCATCGAGAAAGCTGCCTCTCAACCTCAGCTCTGTTACGAAGATGAAAGAGGTAACGAACAATCAAGAAATCCTGTTGATGGTGTGAAGAGTGTCCTGGATCCGGTTGATAAAGAAAAATACGAGATAACAGTGGAGGATCGTGGACAGAATGATTTCAACAGAAATGATCCTCAAAGGAAAGATGATTACAGGCCGGAAACTAGCTTTGGTATTCGTAGGGACGAAATGGCAAGGTCCTCCAAGAGGGACCATGAGTTTTCTGGAGTTTCCGGTGACAGCCAAGAGATTGAAGGGAATTCCGTGCAGAAGAGGATCGAAGAACTTCAGAAGAAGGTCGAGGAGAGTCATTACTGTGGGAAAACGTCCAAGGACGTTGTTGAGGTAGACGCGGCAAGGAATTCGTCGAAGAACGGTAACGAACCCTCGAAGAGAAGCGAGATTCAATACGGGAAAGATTCTGCAGTGAAATCGGAGAACAGAAAAGACGAGCTCGAGCATGGCATCGGTAGACTGAAGATTCAGAATCAGGGATCTGGATCGGATTACGATAAGGCCGGACAGAGTTCCTCCAATGTCGACTCGGGGAGAGGGTCGGCTGTTTATTCCAGCGGAAGACGACCACCTCCGGAGGATCAGACTCATTCGCAAGGTTTGTAATATGAGTTTTGTTCCTCGGATTGCTGGCGAATTTATGCAGAGTGTATTTAGGGGAAATGTGTTGGAGTTGTGATTTTATACGGATTGAAACTCGAGGGTGATTATTTTTTTACTGTGACTTTATTTTGTTCGGTATCTTGAAAAAAAGGGTGGAGAAATATTCATTAATAATTTTGAGAATTTTTAAGTTTTCATTAATAAAATCGATGGTCCACTTAGAGGGGAAACCCAGTGATATGGTAAATTTGAGATGTCCCCTTAGGTGGGACATTGCAGTGTAAAGGGTTAAAGTTGATTCATAAGAAAAAGTTAGTAACGAATTGAAATGTCAGTTGCTAAAAGTCTGCATTAATACAAGCAGTGAAATTTTTTAAAAATTGTCTTCCTTAGCATAGTAAATCTAAATTCTACTATATTATAAATTCTTCAAGATACGATCTGAGAGCCTTACCTCTCTGATCTCTCAGACATCTTATCTTTTGGACGATAGAAAACAATTAAAATAATGGCCATTTTTTCCTCAGATTGCTGGCGAATTTATGGAGAGTGTATTTAGTGGAAATGTGTTGGAGTTATGGTTTTATCCGCATTGAAACTTGAGGGTGGTTATTTTTTTACTGTGACTTTATTTAGTTCGGTATCTTGAAGGAAAGGGTGCAGAAATATTCATTAATAATCTTCAGAATTTTTAAGTTTTCATTGATAAATTCGAATGTCCAGTTAGAGGGGAAAACCGAGTGATATAGTAAATCTGAGATGTCCCCATAGGTGGGACATCACAGTTCAAAGGGTTAAAGTTGAGTCACAATGGAAAATTAGTATCGAATTAAAATATCAGTTGTTAAAAATCTGCAATTATACATTCAGTGATTAAATTTCAAATTTTGATTCTTAGCATAACAAACCTAAGTTTTACTATTTTATTAAGGATGATTTGTTGGTATATTAAAAGCGATGAGAATCCTATGAAAAAATTATATATTATTCTTATAAGTCTTCTGAAACGCCTCAAAAAATTAGAAATTTTTTCACAAACTCGTTCAAAAGTTATAACATTATTAAATTATAACAAATTTACACGTACTTTGGAAAACATGTTATCAGGACAAGTTAAAGTAAAAAAAATCATTGAAAATACGATTCGAAAAATCCACAAAATTGTAAACTAGTAGGTTAAATATCTACGGAGCACATAAGCAATTAACATTTAGTGGCTTCAACGTTATTTATAGAGAAAAATAATAAAAATGAGTGATAATTGAATGCAGAGCGTAATTCACAGTGAAAACATGGCAACCTCGCAAACAGCTGCGGGAAATAAAATTAAACTCGACTATAGCAAATTAAAAATATGCTATAGGCTATGTTACAGCGTGAATTTAAATGTTAATAACCTGCGTTGAAAAGTTGGAGCGATCAAAATCGAATCACTCACGACTACCAACTATTAAAATGTTGCGATGTTGTCACGTTTCACCAGATAAAAATTTAACTTATTTTATTTAATTTATTAAAATAAAATCAAATTTATGATTTTCTGTGGTATATATCTGTTTTCTAATTTCGATTTAAATACGTTGAGAAAATTTGTATTAGTGTTTTTTGATGTAAAAAATTTACGTATTTTTTTTTAATAGTTAAATTCAGGGTACAGCCACTATCAAAAGATTTTTTATAATTGTGACAAATATCAAAAATGTCATTGAAAAATTCGTTAAAACCAAATGAATTTCCATTTTATTAAAAATTTGATATTAAAAATAAGCTTGGGAACAAAAGACATTTTGTTAAAATGCCATATTTTAAAAGATATTGAGAGATATTGGTTTAATCAAAATTTTCTCATCCTCTTGTCTCCGATTGTACCTACAAATCATCCTTAAACTTTCAAATCGCTATCTGACAGTCTTACTTCTCTGATCTCTGCGACATCTTATCTTTCGGATGATAGAAAAACAATTAAAATAATGGCCATAATGCAGATAAAACGATTCATCTATTTGATTTAATAACAGTGCAAGACTCCGAATGGGTGGATATAGTGGAGTCAGAACTGAGGAGTATTTTGGAACCGAGGGACGTTCCGGCGATGGCGCATTCGACCCTCTCTGAAAGTGTATCATCAGTGACGCCACCTCTGCCGCCACTTTCACCCCACGAAAGCCCTCGAACGCCGAGAAATCGATACTCAGCGAGGTAACGTTACTTCAAACAGATCCCTTCTTCGCGCGACCGATGTCACTTCCGGTCACTGCCCCGGGCCACTTCCAATTCTTTCTGTCCTCCCTGTAGATCGAAATTCCGATATTGGTGTGAGCAGCTGAACGATGAAACTGTTGAATCTCGACCACCTGAAACCGACCTTTTCGGTTGCAATGAAAAATTTACCGCAGATCGATGCACTGTCAATGATTTTCCCTTACTTATTCATCCCTTCAAATCTTCAACTCGATGAAATTGTAGATAAAAGTATCTTACAATTAGAAGCCTTGTCAAAAAGCCTTGTGATTTTGAAAATTAAATTTCCACGGTCCAAACTATTCTCTAACTCATTTTAAGAATTAGAAAAAAATCCTTTTGTGGGCTGTACAAATTTTGACTTATTTATTCACCCCTTGAAATCCTTAACTCGATGAAATTGTAGATAAAACTATCTTACAATTAAAAACAAACAAAAAGCGTCGTGATTTTGAAAATTAAATCTCCACGATCCAAACGAATCTCTAACTCATTTTAAAAATTACAGAAAAATCTTTTTGTGCGCTGTACAAACTTTGACTTATTTATTCAGCCCTACAAATCTTTAGCACGATCGAATTGTAGATAAAAATATGAATAGTAAAAGTAATCAAAAAGCATCGTGGATTTGAAAATTAAATCTCCACAGTCCAAACGAATGTCTAACTCATTTTAGAAATTAGAAAAAAATCCTTTTGTGCACTGCACAAATTTTGACTTATTTATTCATCCCTTCAAGTCTTTAATTCGATGGAATTATGGAAAAAATATTAAGAGTTAAAGTGATTAACAAGCCTCGTGATTTTGAAAATTAAATCTCCACAGCCCAAACGAATGTCTAACTCATTTTAAAAATTACAGAAAAATCCTTTTGTGCGCTGCACAAATTTTGACTTATTTATTCATCCCTTCAAGTCTTTAATTCGATGGAATTATGGAAAAAATATTAAGAGTAAAAGTGATTAAAAAGCCTCGTGATTTTGAAAATTAAATCTCCACAGCCCAAACGAATTTTTAACTCATTTTAGAAATGAGAAGAAATCCTTTTGTGCGCTGCACAAATTTCTGCATGTACAGTTCGTCGATCTACCGAGTAGCATGTATTGTAAAAACGTTTCCATTGCAATTTCCTCCTAATAAACTAACTTCATCCGTAGAATTTCTGACACAGCTAACAATTGCATGTTTATGAAACTTCTAGCTTACCGTACGGATCGAAACCTAATTACAGCGATTACAGCAAAGCCATCGAGAAGAGAATGTTTTCGGGCAGCTCGAAACATCGCGGAGCATCAACTTCAAAGAAAGAAGCAGCGAAGAAATTCTCTCATCGTGAGTAATCTATATAATTCTTAAAAATAAATTGAAATTATCTTAGTCACGATTGAAGAAAACCGCCGCTTATTTAGTTTTCGGCGTAGAAGCAGCCGATTTGACGTCAACAACGACAGGGCTGGATTTGGATTCGATGTTGGACAGAAGCGATTCAGATTTGAGTACCAACGATGCCAGGACAATTAGGAAGCAATTGGAAGGACTTGAAAATATGTACAGTGAGGTGAGAAAAGCTTGTTTATTTTTTTTAATATTTTTATTACAGTAATGAAGAGGGGATACGTGAAACTGAATGGTGTTAAAGGTCATATCATGTTAGCTAAAGTTATTTTTATACCAGCCGTGGTAATAAATATGCGTTTGACAGAAAATGATGGGTGCTTTCGAAAATTCTGGATAAATAATGTGGAACAAATTTTCTTGTTTGATGTGTTTGGAAATGATAGAAAATAGTTATTGATCGAGGAATAAATTATACGATAACTTTAAACTAAATGAAAAATATAGCAAAGAAGCAGTTTTTTAAGAGAGAGACTTTAAAAATTGGGATGTTTTTGGATTTGTGAATTTTACAATCAGTGAAATGGAAGATATAGCTCTTAATAAAGCAATATTTGAAAATTTTAAATTCGCACTTAAATTAGCTACAAAATTTATCTAATAAAATCTCCCTCCATTTATTTCTCATTTCTCAATTTCTTACATATCCGAGATTTGAAACTTTTCCATTTCTCAAAAAGAAAACAAGACTTAACTCGTAATTAATATATTACACATTTTAAAGTTTGTATATTAACACTAAAACAACCAAGAAACTCATAATGACTCGTTCTCAATTTTTTCCAAAAATTCTACAAGTTTATAGGAAAGTCAAGCACAATTTCTTTGTTGATTTTATAACAGGCAAATTATTGAATCGATCAATTTCTTTCACAGCTAGATTCCTTTTTTCCAAAGTACTTATTTTAATATATTAAAATATAATGGACTTAACGCCGGTCGTTCTAGTGTTAAAGCAAGAAAAATAATGATGCAATGAATAAACCACTGAAATAGTTAATTTATTCTTGAAAATAAAACAGAAACTGTGCAAAAAACTGCATCTAATTTGGAATATGGTATCTAAAAATAAAATTCGTAAGAATAACTGGTAGCGATTATCGGTAAATGGTAAGCCATAAAAGAACCTCTCGTACATATATGTACAAGTTCTCGATAATTACAGGTGTTAAAGTTGCTCGGCGGAAGTGTAAAGAAACGACGAAAGGCCAGAGGCCTTGCCAGTTATGGCTCCGTATCGTCGTTGCCGACGTCGTCCGTCTCGTCGAGGCCGGTGACAAGGCATCACGACAAACGTAGATCACACGCGATCGACGACAGGATGAAGAAAGCCAAAGACATCAAGGTCAGTCTTCTTGTCCCCCTTCTTTCTTCGTTTAATCGACTTTCTTCTTCAAATTATTAAATTTCAATCAATTGACGCTAAAGAACTTACTCGGATCTTAATCGATTAATATTTCAAAATTAAAAATTTCGCTAAATGATGTATTCATGCATATTAACCCCTTGCCCTACAATAACGAGTGACATTCGTGATGAGGTAAACGGGATAGGAAATTTTTAAGATTTTCCAAGTTATATTAAATTGAAAATATTATTTTAGAATATATTATAATTTTTGTTGCAGCAATTGATTTCTAAATTATGGCGGAGGCAGTCAGGAAAGAAATTGTAGGGCAAGGGGTTAATAATCGCCTGACATTTTTTATAGATTTCAACAAAATTTTTACAAAATTAGATGGTTAAAATGTTAATATTCGATTTAATGATGGATATTGATTAAACTAAAAATACATTGTCTCGAGTCTGTTCGTTGGAATTAAAATGTTTAAGACATGATCTCAGCGCCTTATCGTCTATTTTAATTTAGGAATTGATCAAATAGAAGAATGTATTTTTCTTAATTATTTTCTGAATTCATTAGTTTTGGTTCTATCAAGAAACATTTTCGATCAGATCCAATCGTAGATTTTTTTATTTTAATTAGCTATACCAAGGTAGTCAAAATAACTTACCTTGAATTTGTTGAAATTCTTCTTGAAATTTCTAACGTTGTTTCTTTTTCAATTTTCTACATCTATATCGAAGACTCTGAGAGATTCAATAGTTCAAGTTATGAACCATTGAGTATTGAACCCCCCTCCATTTATTTAATTCAGACACATTTACTTGACAATTTTTGATACATTGAATGAATTGTCGTTAAATCCAGTGTTGATATTTCTTTCTGTTAATACATCAATCTCAAAATAATTAGAAATATGCAAAAACAAAATTTCTTTATTTCAGAGCATCAATAAGCGTTTTCAACGACTGGAGTCTCACGTAGTGACACTTGCGAGGTCAGTGGCACACCTAAGCTCAGAGATGAGGACACAACATCTAATGATACAGGTGAGAGAATCTCGTTAACATTTACTTTACGTGCGTTTTTATAAACAAGTTGTCGTAATGTCTTGTAGAAATCATTGAAAACCATAGACGATGGTCATTCTGCTTATAACAATATTTTACTTGTTCTCCGCTATGATTTTAATATTAAGTACATTGCGAAAACTTGCAGCATTGTTGCTTAACCTGTTAAGTAACAATTTAAGTAGACAGTAGAAAGTTTATCTACAGTGCAGAACGAATCAACTCGTAATCTCCCGTTTCAGCACTTAAATGGGATGCGATTTCAATGATGGAATCCTTTACTTATTAAATTAATACCCATTAAAAGTTACGTTAGCATTAGTAACACCAATGGCGGCTAATTTTTGGAGTTGCCATGGACTAATTGACATTATTTGAATTCAAATTTAATTATTTTACTTCGTCTGAAGAGTCAATTATTGGAATTGCATATTCCCGAACCCTGATCTAAAATTTCCAATTATGAGATCCCTGATATAATTATAGTCAAGCATCAAAATATCTGTAAATATTAACCCTTTGTCCTCTAATATTCTATCCGAGGGGACATCATAAGTCTACCATCACTCGATTGCCCCCTCTAAGGAAATCTTCGAATTTATTAGTGATTACCAGACTGCGGATTTTTATGCATTTATGACAACTTAGATACGGCTAAAATATACAAAAAGAACATAATATAAAAATATATCTAAAATATCCGAAGTATGGTATTTGTTGTAATATAAATCGAGTGCAATAAATCCCTAGATAGGTTCTCGTGTCTCACCTGCATTTGTGAAATTCGAAATTTGCATAAACATCCGCAGTCTAGTGATTACAGAGGATGAACTTATAGCACTGCAACATTTTAAGAAATGTATGTATATCTGAACTTTTCTATTGAAATGGCACAAGATAGCAAATAGTAAAGTGCCGCCAAGTTGCTAATAGATAACGTTAGAGATGGCGCCGAGTGCAACGAGTTAAATATCAATCCGCTCCACCAGCTATTCCCCTCATTATTTAATTCCTGAATAAACGCCACCTATTCCTTTCATTATTTAAATTCTCAATGAATACCGAACGGCATGTATTTGTATAATTGACTTCCCTGCAAGACGTCGTCCGCACATATGGGGGGCTATTATGATGATGAGATCGAGAAGGCAAGGATAAAGTAGGCGAGAAACGGTGCTAGAATTTCCAAGACTCACTACTACCAGGTTTTCGCAGGAAATGGAGAACATAAGGGGCGAGATTGCTGCCCTGAGGACGCAGACAAGCATGGCGATGGTGAGGTCACAATCCCAGCCACTGATCAAGGACTCCGAGCTGCCAGCCCTTTCCAACCCTTCGAGAGTGAAGAAGCTCACCAAGTTCTTCGGCACAGAACCACCACTCATCAGACTGTTCCTCAGGGAACTTGGGTATGAGGTATGAAGTACAAATTTGTCATTGTCCAAATTTCTAACTCTCATTTCTGAGTTTGGCAATTAACTTTGAAATTAGCGTCAATCCTTTGGCTTTGAGAGTTTTATCTCTTTCCGTATTATTGAATTATGCGAGAATATGAATTTAACTCCTTGCCCTACGACAACGAATGATACTCATGATACGGTAAATTGGACAAGAAATTTTTAAGTTTTAGAAAACTTATCAACTTGAAAATATTAGTGAGACGCGAAACGATAAAATTATTTCTATTAGGTTGTTCGGAAAGTAATTTCGTTTTTTCCCGACGGAGGACATAATTATATTTTTTCACAATTAACTTCTCGCATTGCTATTATATATTTTGACAGTTGATATAGCAACGCTTGTTTGTGAAAAAATGAAAAGTCGAAAGCAGCATTTTCGCCATATTTGACTTTTTTACTATCGAAACGGTAAAAATGCTGTTCAAGCAAGAAAAAAATTATTCGATTTTTATGGGGAAGACGCATTAACATAACGCCAGTGCCAAAACTGGATTGCAAAATTTTTTGAACGACAAAACCTTTACTTCGAATGAGGACGTCAAAAATGGCTTTGATTTTTTTGCCAGCAAAGATAAAAACTTTTATGAACGTCGAATCATACTACTGCCAGAAAGATGACAAAAGGTATTAGAACAAAATGGAGAATATATAATTCAGTGACATATTTATGGACTACAAGAAAATCATCTTTCATTCTCACCGAAAAAAACGAAATTACTTTCCGAACAACGCAATATAATATAAACACATTGGCGACCAGCAATTTTTTTACGCTTCTGATACTTACAATGAGTATCGGTGAAAATAATAACATTCTAAAGCTGGTTGAAGTAAACTTGTAGCGTTAAAACAAGGATAAAAATTATAATATTCGTTTTGAAATTACAATGTTGCAAGTATGTCTTGTTTAAAATAAAAAGATTTGGATAATTTGTATACTTGCTTTATAGATAGATAATAGACCACTTATTATTATTGTGCTTAGTTTATTTAGTATTATATTACATGTATTTTAGAAAAGCAGAGTAAAGACAAAATTTAATATTTCTTTTTACTGTGATAAATAAAAAACAATGACATTTGCATAAAGCAACTCTACATAATTTGCATATGTAGGAAGTGTCTCGACCTTTTCTACGAGTTTTGCAAACTCTACAACGTTTTTGTGGTTATTTTGATTTCCCTGATTGTGCAATTATTTCCAACTGGTGTATTGTCATATCACCTGAAAGTCTGTAAGGTCGATCGAAGTGTCTCATTGAGATAGCGGTTATCGAAAGCGCCTAATGTTGCCGAATCCAAAAAGAGAAATTGCAGGACGTGAATTCACGTCAACGGAAATCAGGGATAGAATTTAACACTAGATTTGCGGGCATGAAATTTGTTACACTGCAATATATTAATTGAGGACTTTGGAAAAAGGAGAGCCAAACGGAAAAAATGATAATTCGTTAAGTAATTATTGTTTTAGAAGATACACGTGAGATATCCACTGTATAGTTTCTCGTTAAATTGGATAAATGTTTATAAAACAAATAGGTACCCGTCAATTTGACAGCTTCCGTAAATATAGTGTTAAAATAACGTGAATTCACGTCAGCGGTCGCGAATGTGTTAATATTGTGCTAAATCATTCGACGTATCAAAAATCATCGATTAATTTTTATTTTACCAGTTTGATTCTGAATGACTGAGGAATCTGTAACAAAAGAAATTGTACGGCAAGGAGTTAACGGTGATTTTGAAGATTTTATGATTTAACACTAAACCTACCAAGGCGGTCAAAAGACCGATTCCAAAATATTTTCTAAAAATTATCTAAATTCATAGAGTAGCCATGAAGTAAATATTCCACTTCTATCTTACAAAAGCAAAATGAGTTAATTAATTATCTTCTTTATCTCGCCACTTCTCTTTGTGTAAGGTCGTTATTGAGTATAATTAGATTTTAGTAGATATAACGTCGGTAGGTTTAGTGTTAATGTAGAAACACATTAAAACGATTTTTATTATGAAAAATATTATATTGAATTTATTTAAAATTAAAATTAAGGGATAAAGTCTTTTAGCTTCAAGAATAATTTCTAAAATCTTTAAAAAATAATAGAATCTCTTCTATTCTAAGCTGCCTTTTTAACTTAAATCACAAAATCGCGATTCAAAGTCGCAAATAATTTCCAAACTACACGACGACATGAAATTCTCCATTTGCAGAAATACGCGAACGCCTTCGAAAAAGAGAAGGTCGGAATGGTCGAGCTTCCGTATCTGAGCGAGGAAAGGTTGCAAAAAATGGGTGTTCCCTTAGGACCAAGGTTGAGGATCCTTCAAGAGGCAAGGATATCGGTGTGCAAGGATTCGATTTATGTTGTGTGAGTTCTACGATGAGATGTTCTCCATCGTGCAAAAAAAAGAGGGTCCGATAGCAAAGAGACGGAGAAAAGTGTGAGAATTCGAAATTGCACGGAAGGGAATAAGAAACGGAGACACCCTTTCAGAGTAACGCTAAAAAATGCACCTCGAGAAAACGGCGAAGTTAATTTAGAACACTTAAGAAGATTCCCTTCTATCGTGTCAGTGATGAATGCAGAAAAATGGGTTCTGTGAGAGGAAATTTCGTCGGAGCCGAAGAAAAGTGATTTTAACGGTGTGATTGTTAAAGCGACGAATATAAAGTAGGTGTTTTGAGACTTTTCAAGCTGACAGGTCGAAAGGTGAGCTATGGGAATTGATAGGGTGAACCAAAATAGCAAATTTGTACCTACAAACTATAAAATAGTATGCAAAGGCTTGCAAATTTGATGATAAGTGACATGATTCCATTTTAATGGAATTATTCATGTGGTGTTCGTTCGATTTAGATAAATTAATTTCTTCTGATAATTGTAATAGAAAAGATCCCCATCTTTCAGCAACGAGAATCGTTGGATTTTATGGTATGTCCTGTGAGATTTGAGATTTTCTGCCAATGAAGTTTGCTACATTTTATGAAAGATATACCAGGGAAAGGATTATCGTTGCAATGAAGGAAAAGTTATAAAATATTTTAAGTTTAATGTTCTATTTCGAAGATGTAGTAATATTCGCGAATGATGTCGCGTGAAGGATAGAAATAAGATAGAAAAATGTCAATCAAAATGTACATATTTCGCACGGTGTTATTATTAATTTTAGAAAATACTCAGCTATTTATATAATAAAATACGAACTCTTCCATCGAATTAGAAAGAAAAATTGACGGTAATAAATAAAATAGTTTAAGGTTGTTTTGTACATTTACCATTAATTAATCTCTCGAAGGATGTCAGCATTATTTCCTGCTACGAAGACTGCGTCGTGGACTTCTCAACTAAGTTGATCTGTCGAACTTTCGGAATGGTAATTAATAATAATAATTCGCCGATTGAAATTCGACTAATTAACACGTTTCTAGTCGCGCAAATTATAGTTCATTGCCGACCTCTATCCTGGTACAATAAAAGTACTATTGAATTTTTAACAATTTTCAATTGTAACATTTTTTATATAAAATAATGCCGTTCTAATAGAAAATGCTATGTTTCAATGCCTATTACATGAATGTCATTCTACAACGCAACTCCGATCTCTCAGCTATATAATAATCCAGATACAAAACCAGATTTGGATTGAAAAGAATACAACAAAGAAAGAAACCAGCACAAAACCCTGTAATCGTAGCTTTTGTTTTCCATAAACAAGCAAGAATCCTTTGTTCCTACCACAGCAGTTAGAACATAAAAAAAGGAATACTAAAAATGTGAGTTTATAAATGGCGCCAAATGGAAAAATGTTGTCCTACTGTGTACAACTGCAACGGTAAACTTTGTACGAATATGTAAAAATTCTAAAGCCTGAACGATGAATTTTTCTGAATCCTCCATATTCATCGAGCCTTGTACCGGTAGATTACCGCGTTTTCTGACCGCTTTGGAACGAATCGAATCTAAAGAACTTCAATATAGACGACAAAACTTGACAGTTTGTCGATAACTTCGCCAATGTAAAACCGACGAATTTGTATTCCGTGGAGATTCACAAAATACCTCTCAATTGACAGAAATTCACACGTACCAATGGTGGAGAAAGAGCTGATTATTATTTATTACAGATTATTTCAAATGAATACAGCTATATGAAAAAAATTATTTATTTATTAAGCGGGTGATCTCATGTGGCTGCTATTTTTTTCGCTTTCTTTGGGGAATTTTTTTTTACGAACTAGTAAAATATACAATCTTGGAATTTTTACCACACATTAATTGATAATTTTGTAGGCTATTGGAATTTTTTCAAGCAAAAAGAACGACGTTTAATTGACTTTACACCGTTTGAAACACTCTCACGTTTTTGACGTTTCGCTCATCTGAAATAAAAAAATCAAACGGCAAATTAATTTGTAAATTTAAGGCTATCGCTGGAAATAGAATAAAATAATATATCAAAAATTGAAGATTTGGTACAACTATAAATGCTAAGTTGAAAAAATCGACATATTTGCTCGGCGTTTTCAGCTTAAAAAAAACAAAGTATGACAGATATTAAAATTATTCTAGTTTCAGTGATAGCCTTAGGTTTGCAAATTAAAATCCCGTCTGATTTTTTTATTTCAGATGAGCGAATCTTCTAAAATCATAGCAGCTGTAAAAACACACATGAGTGTCTTTCGAACGGTGCAAAGCCAATGAAAATCGTTATTTTTGGTTGCAAAAATTCCAATAAACTACAAAAGTATAAAGAAACGTTTGATAAAAATTCTAAGATTGTACATTTTTATGGTTCGTCAAAAAAATGTTTCAAAGGAAGCGAAAAATATAGTTGTCACATGGAATAACCCCCACAACATCGATAGAAAGGCCATTGCTGATATAAATCATAAATATTTCCAAGCAAAAATGTATGTATATTTCTTTCAGGCTTTTTTGTAATCGAACTTCTTTATAGAGTTGCAGTTTTTGATAGTTTACATCAGTTAGAACAACTACAAATACAGTGCGACAATTGAAAGATGGCTAGAAAGCGGCGGCACATCATTTTTTCAAATGCCTATTCCCATTATTTCGTTTTCGAAATTCCCAAGCCTAGTCTTCTAAAGTAAAAACACCACATAGTCATTTACTGTAGACGATTTGGTTTGGAAATTTTAAAAACGAAATGACGGAAATAGGCACTTGAAAAAGAAAAACTACACCGCTCTCTAATCATGTTTCAGTTATCGGACTATTATTTAGATTTATTTCTTTAATCTCTTAGTTAACATTTATAGCTCATTCCAACATTGTAACGAATTAAATATTGACAAAACACGTTAAAGTATAAAACAAAAGTAAAAAGAATATATGGTGTCAATTTAATTTGATAAATTTAAAATTTCGTGAATATTTGAAACATATTGAAATACTTTATGTTTTTTCCAATTTCACTTGTAATTTAATATTGGCAGATAAAAAATTTTTTACATAAAAATTCCAGCCAAATTAAAATATAAAATATCGTATTATTAGATCGATGTCCCCAATTTCCTTGAAACTCTATAATGTATTAAAATGGTATTACATGCTGATATTGCAATTTGAATTGAATTTCAAAAAGAAGGGCAGTGAGATATAGCATCTTCTAAATTCATTGGATCCCAAATATTTACAACGCTACTAAGCCAAATACGAAGTCTATATTATTGAAATTGTAGCAAAACCCAATGTCGGCGGCAGTTTTTAATCGATTTTTCATTTTGCGAAATGATAGAACAGTGGGGCAAAGTGAAAGCAGATACTTCGCTTTCAAATTCGCCGGACTTTGAATGGAAAGCCGCTGGTATTAGGGCCGGTGTTCTATTTCTAGTATCGATTCGCGGAATATTATTATTATTATTATTATAATTATATTATTGTGTTGTTAAATCTTGTATTTAATAAACAATTCGAGATAAAGTGTATCAAGTCCTTCTACTTCCTGTTTATCTTGATGGAAAGCTTAAATATGACATAAACATTTACACTTTGAGAATTGCACGTTTCATGGGACTCTTTACAATGTAATTACAATAATTACTTGAGAAACATATAATTTTAATCACTTTTACGTGACAGTTCGTTCCTAATTGTTTACATTGGCCGTGGACTCAAATAAATACAAGGTAATGTTAACTCTAGAACTACCAAGCAAGTCAAAATGACTGACTCCCAATTTTTTCCAAAAATTCTCAAAGTTCATAGAAGAGTCATGGAGTAATTATTCTAAGTTGATCTTATAAAATGTAAGTTACGGAATCGATTATCTTTTCAGCCTTTAGATTCCGCTTTTTTCAAAGTACTTATTTAATATATTGAAATATAATAGATTTAATGCCTAATGGACTTTAAAAAGATTTCTAATCAAATCCCAGAAAACTATCAATCAAACAATAAATTCATAACGCGTCAAACAAAATAGAATATACAGTACTTAATTAAACCTTCATACAGTCTTTTCACAGGTCGAAATTTAAAAAAAGTTCTATTGTCGTTCGAGTTCAAAAATAGAAAACTCTGAACATGGACGAAAACCATTTCTAAACATTCTGTTGGCTAGTTCTTCATGAATCAACCAACCGTTCAATTGAATAATCGTGCATTAACTGCTATAACGTATGGTGTGCGTACATAAAAGCTACCAAGCGATCCGCTATTATGGCCCCTGACCTCGGGTTGACTGTAATCGACGCTCAGAATGATAATTATTTTGCGTTTTGTTATCCAGGATCTATTACGAGCATGGCACCATCGTTTTTGATTGCTGAAAATTGCTCATCGAGTTTAGATAATAGTTATTTGGAGCGTATCGAGCGCACTGGGCGATCGTTTAATTGGCTCTTATCGAGATAATTGTTTATTTGGAAGAACGATATTCGCCGCGGAATACTTCGATCGATCACCTGAAAGGAATATCTTTTTTTTTCTTGAAAGTATTATTATCGTTTCCGGATTGTACTCTAAATTATTTACAAAAATTTGTTTAGTTATTCTTTTTACTTACTTTTTTTTATGAATGAAAAGATATAAGTTTGTTCGTTGTTTCTTAAGATGGCTAACAATTTAATTTCAAGTCTGAATTATATTATATTTATTTAACACAGTGCTACCAAGTAAGACAAAATGACTCGTTCACAATTTTTTCCAATAATTCTCTAAATTACAAAATTTTAAATTCCAAGATTTTACAAAACACAGATTTCGGAACCCATCATATTTTCTACCTCGTGATTTCCCTTTTGTTCTCGTGATTTCTACTTTTTTCAAAGTACTTATTTAATGTATTCAAATGCCATAGATTTAACGCCGGTCGTTCTGGTGTTAATGAAATTAAAAATGGCAAAGAAAACAGAACAGGGTTGCCAGTTGTTGTACTATTTGTTCTATATTTAATGTTAGGGTAAAAATCGTAATTACAAAGTTGAACAAATAAAGAAAAAAGTATTTACTTTCGTTAAGTGTAGTGTAATGTTAAAAAATAAATTTTTAAGGATCGAGGTAATGCAAATAAAAGTGCAAATAAATTAAGTCACTAATATAATTTGTTTATACATAATAAAATATCAGACAAAAACAACACTTTTGCTGTGATTTGTGACGTATTGGAAATTCAATGATTCATAAAAAAAAAGGAAATATCACTGCCTGTAAGTTTCAATTTTTTATCGACTTTATTTCCAATAAAATTCGCTGGCATTTTTCACAGTCGCTATAAAAATTCGTTTCGTTCGTAACCGTTCGTAAAATGCTCCATAAAATATCGGCTCAACAGATTTCGCAATGCGTTTGGATTGCTCAAATAACACTTTATTCAGGCAACGACAAAATTGTGTTCTCTGAAATGTACAAACTGAAAGTATACATTTTTTCTCATTGTACTTAATTTTATAGGTCGACTGGAGATTAAGTCGAATTAAAGTAAATACGATTAGGAAGACTCGAAGCAGAGAAAAGGCATTGAACGGTTTAATTGCTGTAATGGTCTCGTGAGACCAAGACAGCAAGCAAATATAAAGCTGTGACATCGCGTGCAACCTCGTATAACAATTTTCAAATTGTATTTTGTGTCTATAATAGTTTGTAAACCTTTGTGTATTAAATACTCCTTTATTGACATTGTAATAAATTAATTTAATAGATTCATTAGATTATTAGGACATTAATAGGCTATCAAATAGTTACCTTAATAGTAATATAATATTTTACTATTGGATCATTTTAAGAGTAAATAATTTTAGAAGCTTTTTGCCTTACAATTTCCTCACAATGTTCCATAATTAAGTGTTAAATTAGTAGGACACGAATTTGATGAATATCTATAGCTACTTCAATGTAAAAATGAGTTGATGATTTTTCATTGTGCTGAATTTTCCAACTAGGCTGCTCTTAGAAAACTCCAAATTAGCCATACCATTTTCTGCACTGTCAGAATTACTGGACGCGTGACAAACAATTTACATTAATATAAAGAAATAAAATAATTGGTCGAAATCTTTAATATTTTCAGTCATCGACGAAAATTTGTTTATTACTTTATCCAAATAATTCTCTTATACATTTCAAATACTAATTAAACTACATAGTTAATTAAACAGAAAACAGTACTTTGGTTCCGCTTTGCAGATCTGCTTATGCACAATAGATTAATTAATTAATTAATCAGGCTTCACCTAAACAGAATTTCAGCTCCAATCACAATCCCGAGATAAAAATCCAAGTGGAAGTTTGTAACTAAATTAAGTTTAGCAATTAATCTCTAATAATCTTCTATCAAATCTATGTACAGTCTCTCCTTCAGCCAATACACATAATAACCACTTCATTTTGCACATGAATTATTGATCCCCCTAGCTCCGAGTACCATTTGCAATATTACCTTTATACAGCATCTCGTTGAACCTTCATCAAGGCGAGGCTGATGTTACATTTACCCAGGATTTAATCCGGTCAAGTTGAAAATTTCGCCAGAATCGTCGGCGCGACTGACTGGGCCACTTTTATCAGGAAATGCACAATTTAACAATTGTGTCCAATTATTTTTCCAGCGGTCTCGTCTTTGATTGGTCATCTGGGACCACGCCACGTTGGGCCTATGCCATGGCTCTATGCCCAATTGTGGGTAACGGCACTCGAACGATCGTCGAACTCTTTATTTTTCTCATTGATGATGATCAGACATACTTCTGATCATAGTATGCATAGTATGTGCAACAGAAGGCCTGCGAATGTTTTATCTGTGAAATTTGCTTTGAACAGGTTGCGAAAAAATCCGAAATCTTTGGTAGAAGTTTTTGGGGGTGTTCTGTGCAGCTGTCGATGGGGGGTGGATTGATTGTTTTATGTTTAACGTGAAGTATGAGAAATGGTTATTAACCAGTTAACTGTGATGGACGAGTATACTCGTCGCGAAGAAACCACAGAATTTAGTGTATTGACGAGTATAGTCGTTATGCGTGAAAGTTAGCGATCACTGGTTATTTAAATTGTAATTTTGACTAAAATTTATTCGTAAATTTCAAGATGTTCAGAATACTTTGAGGTCATAGATAAATAAAAGGAATAATTAAAAGTATAAATAATTTGAGATAGATTTATTTTCATCTCTTGATTTTCGTGGCCTACATATGTAAATGCACACTCTTAAAAGAAGTCGCCACAGTTAACTGGTTAAGAAAATTTCATTTTAATTGTTGTATTGGTTGGATTGATCTACTTATGTATATAAGATAATTAAAATAATAAATGGCGATAGTGCTTTCAATGGAAGGCACGTATACAAAGTTTTGGTATCACTGTTTCATGGTATTATTTTTAATCCCATAAGTCTTTACGTTATTAAATGGATTATAACTTTTTTTCTACATTTTAGGATACCTTAGACGATATTATACGGTTAAAAGTTAAACAACATTTTTGCGTATGTAACTATGATTTATATATAATTGTTGGTATCATTATTCGAATAGTTCATCAATTCTGATATTGAATTAACAGAAAATCGATTTTATTAATTTAGTTATTAAATTGTATGAAGAAATTTGTTATTTTTCAGAAGGTCAATAACTTTGGATTGCCACAGTCAACTGATTTTTAATTAACAATCGATGTATAATGTTTTCACAGTAGCTCCCCAATTTGCATATTCAACAAGGGAGCCGTGCAAACCCAAACAGACCGCTTTTGATGAAAGTCAAATGGGAAACATGTTTGTATGAACTTTTCCAAACATTTTGTAGTTTGCGTCAATATCTAAAGTAAGTCCCAAGTGATATGGAAGACCCTGTATACTGCCGTCGATGTTTGCCTAATTTGCTATGCCTCAGTGGTCAATTAGAAAGTTAGTGGCGCCACTAAAGCACCTACAACGATTATTTTAGCATTTTCATTATAAATCACGGCCCTCGATACAAATTTCTAACAAATTAATCCTCGCTTTTCTAAATACTTATCTAATATATTGAAATATAATAAATCTGACAGCAATAATTCTAGTATTAACCTTCTATAATCCGATAATTTTTATGATATTCGGAGATCAGTTTGACGACAGAAAAAATTAGAAAATGACAAAAATATTGTGTTCAATAATGGATTAAACCTAAATATTACATAGTGAATTATAAAGAATTTCATGATTTTCATGAGCTAAATTATAATATTTAACAAAGTTAAAATTTCGACTTTAAGAGTCGAGGGTTAAATGGGTCTTGCGTTAACGCAAAGTTGCAGGGGCCCGTAGAGTGTTAACACATTCGCGATCAAAAATATTTCTGATTCCAATACTGAGTACTAGCAAAAAAATAAATCAAATTCTGAAACAATAGTTGGCGCAAACTTGTATCGTTAAAACAAGGATAAAAATTATAATATTTATTTCTAAATTTCAATGTTACAATTATGTGTTGTTTAAAATAAAAAAAAATTTATAATTTGTATACTTGCTTTATAGCTAGATAACTTGGCAATTTGTGATACATTACAATAAATTGTCGGTAAATCTGCTATTAATATTTCTTTCTGTTAATACAACGATCACAGAATAATTACAAATAAAGAAAAACAAAATTGTTCGGAGCATCAATAGACCACTTGTTACTACTGTGCTTAGTTTATTTAGCATTATATTACATGTATTTTAGCAAAACAGAGTAAAGACAAAATTTAATATTTCTATTTAGTCTGATGAATAAAAAAACAATGACTGTTGCATAAAGAAACTCTTCATAATTTGCATACGTAGGAAGTGTCACGACATTTTTCACAAGTTTTGCAAACTCAACAATGTTTTTGTGGTTATTTTGACTTCCCTGATTGTGCGATTATTTCCGACTAGTGTATTGTCATATCACCTAAAGATCTGTAAGGTCGATAAAGGTGTCTCATTGAGATAGCGAAGGTTATCGAAAGCGAATGTTGCCGAATTCAGAAACACAAATTACAGGGGGTGATTTCACGTCAACGACAATCAGGGATAGAATTTGAAATGACGTGAATTCAAGTCAGCGGTCGTGATTGTGTCAATAGTATAACAATATCCGTATCATGACCCACTGACATTTTTAATTTAAGGACTTTTTGGAAAATTTCAAAATTTCCTATTCGCGTCACGAGTGTCATTCGTTATTGTACGAAAAGGGGTTAATGGTACTCCAACGTACAATCAAATATTTTATTTTAGAGAATTTTTTCAGAAATTCGAAATACAGAGACAATTGTAAAACAATTATTACTTGCAATATTCCATTGACTGAAGTCGAGTGTAGTTCAGATTGTTTTTGTTAAATGTTGAAACCCTTTAGTTTGGGTTGTTTTTGTTAGACTCTTTAGTCTGAAAGGAAGACTGCTTTGTTTGAAGCTACGTGTGTCTAGCTTTTACATGTGGATACATATGTGTATGAACATTGTGCGACATAATACGGAGATTCGCCTAGACGAGTAACCTTCGTAACTAATTTCTCCCAACCCACGTTGAAAAGCGTTGCTAGATGTTATTGCTGCAGGTGCACATTTCTGATGGAATGCTTCTTCAGGATTCTAAAACTTTTCGCCTTAAGTAAGCAGCACGATGAGTTGACTTAAAACTTCGTAGTTAGACAATTCTTTCGGTAGAAACTATAATATCGATGAAATTCATAGTGTTTTAATAAATTAGAATTAGTATTACTTTCAGAATTAGACATTTAATTGAGAATGTTTTTCAGAAAGGGAAACCTTGGTCTGAAAGCTTTGGTTAATTGGAATTTATGTTAGGTTTTGAACTATAGAGTATCAGTAAAATTAAAAGATGGTTAAAATGAAAAAAAGGTTAGTTAAGCTTCTCATATAAACATTGTAAATCGTCGAAAAATATTTTTTAAGAAAATACGAAAATTAAAATTAATTTTGTTCGTATCAATTGAAAATCATATTATGTGTTAATAAAGTATTTGCTAAACTATAGATGTAGATGAAAATACAAGTAACTGCAGACACTTAGTAGGTGAAAACATTTTAGAAAAATACGAATAATTAAAATTAATTTTGTTCGTATCAATTGAAAATCATATTTTGTGTTAATAAAGTATTTAGTAAACTATAGATGTAGATGAAAATACAATTAACTACAGATACTTCGCAGCTTCAGACATTTTAAGGCAATCTGAGTAATTAAAATTCATTTTGATCATATTAATTGAAAGTCTGCTAATATGGATTCTCTATTAAGTATTAAAAACAATTCTAATAGAATATTAGAAGATTAATAGATAAAAAATATTAAAAACTCTCTGGATTCATAACAATGAATAAAAATTATCAAAGCTTATTGCAAAATGTGTGATATAGAAGCACAAAATAAAAATTGGTAGATCAAAGAATTCAACGTGCTTTACGATTTTGAAGAAATGTTTTCGTAAATTGCAATGTAGAAGGAATAAACGCAAATTGGAAGATTAACAAATTCAGATAAATCTTTATTCACGTAACTCGATGTTTAAATGTAGTACACGCAGAGATAAAGAAGTCGTAACACAAAGATTTAACCAAACTCGAAAACTTATCTATTGTCGCACCATGAATTGTTACGATTAATCGAACATCGCTGTTTTGCTATTAAAACTCGAAATGAGATGTGCGCAACGATCAACGTCGACAGATAAACGGAAAATTTAAATGAGATGGAACTTTATCGAACTCGTCGAATCGATTCTGCCGCTTTCAGTAACTTCTGCAATGCCTATTTGACATTGACAGTTTTTAATGAATCTCCAAGCGCTTTTGTAATAATAAAGGGAAACGTGAAAGGAATAAGTTCGAGTGCATCGTTAAAAGTATCTCTGGTACGCGACATAATGAGAGATATGTATGTTTTTAAGATAGTGATTATATAATTCTTGCGTTAATGTAATTGCGTGCTCGCGTAAATGAGGAAAAAGAATGAAAATAGAATAAAAAACAGCTTTGGTTATCTGCGCGTGTATTCTTAGAAGACACAGTGTCACAATATTCTCCAAACTGAAGTGACTTTTAATTATCATTATTCTTAATTTCACTCATTTTGAGTTCTTTTCAAGATTCAGCAATAAAATTGAAAACAAAGTTGCAATGTAGAAATTAATCTTTTACAATTTGCGCACTTCGCCTTTTATTAGTGTTGAACTAACTCTTGAATTTCTTATTTGTTCCGTAAAAATTGCATAAAAGTGCTAAATTATAAAAACCAAAGTAATAAGCACCTTCTTTTTTATGGCTACTGTTGCGAAATTTTAACTAATATTTTTCCATTAACACTAGATCTACGGCATCCGTCAAATTGACAAGTTCTAACTTTTTTAAAAATTCTTCTCAAGTTGATAGAAAAGTAATACAGTAAATATCATACATGTATTTTATAATATGGAAATTACTTAACTGATCATATTGTTTACCGCCCAAACCACCTTTCTGTAAAGTATTTATTTAATATATTGAAACCTACCAGATTTAGCGGGCGTAGATCTAGTGTTAAATATTAAATACAAAATATTATCCTTAACAAACGAACACAATTATCACCTATTACAAACTTCCAAAAATAAAATTCTCATTTCCCAAACATCTGGCCATCTTCGTTTACAAAGGTCATCAAACACTGATTAATAACATTACCCAACCACGATTAAAAACTTCCAATTTCTAACTGGAAGCCCTAATTAAAACACAAATTAAAAACTTCCAATTTCTACAATCCCAAATCAAACAACATTACCAAAGAAATCGCTAAAGCAACACTTTGAACGTACATAATATTTAAACGCAGATCTCTTCAGTCTCATTAACAATCGATGGTTAATATCAAAAGTCTCAATGACTCAAACGACCCATACTTCCTCCCCCGACAAAGGACATTGTTCGATCTTACTTACTAATGATAAGAAAAGTGCAAACACAGTCACACATACACACTAAATTCTTCATAGACTTTTGTTATACGGAAGTTAGTTGTATGCACTGTCCGAGTGTAGTTTTCTTATGACTAAAATACTATCTCAATTGACCTATGGCCCCACTCTCGAACCTCTCCTCCGTCATTCGGCTTCTAGACGAACCTCGAAGCGATCTTTCTTTCACTTCGCAACCAACCGTCTGACCAGGATGAATCAAAAAAGTGTACTCTTCACCATCTTCCTGATTTTCGGCCTGTCCACGGTGATAGCGGAAATCGTTCAATGGCAGCCGTGCACCTACGCCGATCGTAAGCATGAACTCACATTATTTCTCGTAGATTTATTCGCAAAGTGTCTTTGAGTAAAGAGGAAAGACAGTTTTTTTTTACAACGGGAAAAATTTGATTTATGAAAAATTATACTTGCTGAGGATTGAAGTGATAGTTATATTTTAATGAGTAATGTTTTTTCATGATCTATTAGTAATTTCAAGGCGAAAGTGTAATTTGTTAACACTAAAAGTGCTGGCGTTATATTATGAAAAATGAAAAAAAAAGGGAGAGGTAAAAGAGATGATCGAATTGGTTATTTATGTTTTATGAGATAGAGTTAAAATGGCTAGTTTATAATTTATTAACACTGAAACTATCGGCAAATATATTTCTGCAATATATTAAATAAGTAGTTTGAAGAAAGAGGAGATTTGGTTATTTATGTTTTATGAAATAGAGTTAAAATATCTAGTCTATAATTTACTTACTGCTAATTTAAAACTGTTGGCAAGTATATGTTATTACAATATATTAAATAAGTAGTTTGAAAAAAGAGGAAACGAGAGATTAAAAAAATTATCAATTTGGTTATTTATGTTTTTCGAGATAGAGTTAAAATATCTAGTTCATAATTTATTAGCACTACAACTACTGGCGTTAAATCTTTCTATTGCAATATATCAAGTAAAAAGTTTGAAAAATGCGGAAATGAGAGGTAGAAATGTTGATCGATTTGGTTATTTATATTTTACAAGATAGAGCTAAAATATCTAATTTATAAGTTTTCTGTAAATGAGAAGTTTTGGGAGAAATTGGAACCAGTCATTATAATAATTCGTTATAATAATTTGCGAGTGAAACTAATCCGCTGATGTTCTATTTCCTTAGCTGCACTCATTAAAATTGAGATCTGCGTAAACATCCGCAGCCTAGTATGATGACCGGTTCGTAAATTGACCCGCAAATTGAAGAAAAACGTTGACTATTAGTGCAAACGTTGATATTCGAGGAAAACGGATTTTTTCGATTAACTGAGTGAACCAGAAGAAGAAAGGTTATCAGAGTGGAATTTTTTACAGAATCGCAGTGAATCAACGATAGTCGCATAAAACTGCGTAATGAAAGAACGTCGTTCACTGAATCGCTAAAAAACTTGTGTCATGTTTCATTATAACTATAATGAAGCTTTTTAAGAGTTCAGTAATACGAGATATAAAAGAATATAATTATGGTTATAAATAATCGTTGGAAATTTCTTTACCAAGGAAGAAATTAGTGAATTTTTAATAACGCATAGTATTTCTACATTACTTGAAAATATAAATGTGACAGTACGTGACTTTGATTTTAGTTTTCAATGTAGCTGTTGATATTCTACAAAGTTCAATTTTTTATTGATACAAACGTGTGATTTATTGCTATATGTCACATGGAATTATTACCCTTTCTTACAAATTGAACGTAACATTTTATTCTAGATTTTACCAAGTGAACAAATTGAGATAGTAATTATTACAGGAATTTTTGGAAAAAAAATCTTTACAAACCTATTACGGTATATATAATGTATAATATTGATACAATAATATATTCGAAATCCTAAAAATTGCACAAGTGAAATCACCGAGGGGAACCTTAATCGGGAGAACCGGATTTGCATGATTCGATTCAAAATGATCGCGTATGTTACACGTTTTGCAATATCTCTATTTTAACGATTAATGATTTCAATTATCAAATTACGATTATGGCACAGATAAACTTTATTGGAGCTGGTGAATATTACTAATTGATCCCATAACCCAAAAGTTAACAATTAACGACCAATAATCGAACGATTATAGTTTCCCATTCAACTAATTATTATTGCACTGCGGATAAATTGTGTTTCTATAATGAAAAAAATTAATAAATCCATGAAACAAAATGGATGTCCAGAGTTTTCACTCATTGCACAAAATAAAAATCCTACAACTTTAAAATTTCATAATTCGTAGACCGATAAGAATGTATTGTCAACAAATTTTTGTTATAAGACGCTATTAAAATTAAACGTGTTATTCTCTGCATAATAAATTAAGAAGTAAAATAGATTGTGCAATCATCGTTCGGATATCGGGGTAGATAGCGAGTTATTGACTAGTCACGCATATAATCGCGATGTCTGAACGTTCAATCAAATGGACAATGTGCTCTCTTCCACGCGACTCTTCCATTCTTTTTTTTAAATAAATCTAATTCCCATAAGCAACTTAAATAAATTATAATTTCAGAAGGAGCCAAGTACATTTATCTATAAAAGAACTACTTTGATAAAGCATTTATTTATAATAATTATAAGCAAACTGTTTATATCTAACCGAAGAAGAAACTAATAATACAATTAGGATTGACATCTAATTTCTATAAACAATTTAAATAATTTTCATTTCTATAAGCAATTTAAACAAATCTAGTTTCTATAAGCAATCAAGTACATTTAGCTGCAAAAGAACTATTTAAATAAAGTATTTATTTATAATATTTGCAAGCAAACTGTTTATTCATAACTGAAGATAAAAGTAATAATGTAATTCAAATTTGAACGACACTTAACTTAAGAAGAACGCAATATACTTCTGTAAACATGTGAAAGCTAGTCAAACATTGGTACCTACTTCTTTTATTTATAATTGATAATGAGAAGCGACTAATCTTTGAACTCGTTGAACTTTTAAGCTGTGACATCGAGGCTAACGGAAGTATTAGCTTCCTTTATCGCGCGACTTTATTGTATGTGCCCATTGAAATACTAATTATTCTTTTTTAAATTCCATTGTTTTATTGACAATGAGCCGCTTTCAATTTGCCGTGAAATACGCAGAGGATTTTTCATAATTGTTTTTAACGAAACAATATTATTCTCTGCAATTGAAAAAAATAGAAATTAATTGAACATGACGTTTTTCGACGATATAATTAATGCCTCAATGTGCGCGAATGCATTTTCTTTGAAAAAATCAGCTCGTTGAACCAATAAAAGAAGGTATTATGTAAAGATACAGTGTTCTCTGTTAAAGTTAACGTTATGGAATTTTTTTTCATTATTTGTAGTTCGGTATTATTTTATACAATATTTTGTGATCCTATATTTTTTTCTCTCAGTTATACCGTCAATTTTTCTGACCTCTGCTACAAGTGGATTGAATAGCTTTTTCTTTTATCACGTTCTGCAACTTTTTCGCTTATTCGACAATTTTTCGTTTCAGCCAATGCTTCCTCAAATTGCACGATACACGAAGTGAACGTTGATCCTTGCAAAGAGGCTGCGGAGGGAAAACCGTGCAAGATAAAAAGGGGTCTCATTGGAAATATCACCTTCTCCTACACCCCTTGTAAGTATCCCTTGGAATATAAATAACAATATCGATATGCACGTATAAGCTATTCGATAAATTACAGATCTTCAGAATAGAGCAATATTATTTATGTAATATTCTTTTTAGTGAAAAGCAATCTGTTTGAAAGAAATTATGTGTTATTTTTGTTTAGAAATTGTTGTATACATTATATATGATGTTTTGATTAATTCTTAGAGCAAAGACGATTCATGCTTCTCTTCCTGAATTTTCCATTTGAAACACAAGTTTATTTCTATAGTAAATAATCCTGCGTTGCTATTCGATATAATAATGTTTCTCTTGAATTTTTTTTTACTAAATAGTATTTTATTCATGCAACAAATAATCCGACACTACCTATATCATAACATATTCTTCTCCTCTTTAACCCCTTGCCCTACGGTTTCTTTTCTGATTGAATGTGCAATCCCGAGTCGAAATATTAGTATATTTTTAAGTCTCCAAAGTCCTCATTTCTTTGATGTAGAAATTTGCCGCCTACAATTGAATGCGAATATAGTTCTCAGAAAGTCTCAATGAGGATTTTGAGGATGAAAAAAGAGTTTTTTGATTATTTAAACTGAGATATTAAACTCAAAATCCTCAAAAATATTATAATTAAAATCTAAACCTAATTCTCAAAATTCTCAATGAGTTTTTTGAGGACTAAACCGACAATTAAACAATTACTTTAATTCAAATGGAAACCTCAAAATTCTCAATGAGTGTTTTGAGGACTAAACCGACATTAATAAAGCCAGTTCCAGTCCTCAAAGTGCGGAATCGGCGCGTAACTACAACTTTGAGGACTAAACCTGTTTTTAAATTATATGTATTTACCGATCCAGGAATTCTTAGATAAGTCTCAAAGTCTTCATTGAGGAGTACGAAGACGAAGAATGACCGAAAATTTCGTCTCGGGATAAGTCATAGGGGAGAGTCTGGTATATTGTACCACTTTTCAGTTTCAGCAAAATATCTTATTTTGATATTAATTAAAACAAACTATTTATCCAATGCCACATAGTGTAGAGCCTCGTTTAACTTATACCCCAAAATCAACACCATACTCTTAACAGAAAAAAAAAAAAATTTATTTTCGTACTTAATTCGTGAAATAAAAAATTATCACTGATTTCTATAACAACGTATAACTTAACGCAATACTACTAGAGTAGAAATAATTTTATCGTCTCGTGATCGACTAATATTTGCAATTCAATAGTTTTTGAAAAGTTTTAAAGTTTCTTATTCCGTTGATCGCGTTATGAGTGCCATACGTCATTATAGGGAAGGGTTTAGTCTCCCAAACCGAAAAGCATTTTATTTCTACAATAAATCCTGCAAAGAAATCAGTAATTATTTAATATTCCCAAAGTTTCTGTTCCATTTAAATGAAAATCCTATGAATTTCCTAACGCCGATGGCACGAGTTAATATAATAGTTCACGTATGGAAAAGTTGAAAGGGGAGGAAAAGCGTGATCTGACAGAAATATTCCAGCAATACGGAGTGCTGTTTTGTTTTACAGATTTTTCAGGAGATGTCTTGGAGAGTCGAGTGTTTTGGACAACTCAGGTTGTCGATATTCCATTCCTAGGAATGGATTCTAATGCTTGTACAGCGACCACCTGTCCGGCTGTTTCAGGACAGCAGTCAACTTACCAAATAGGATTACCGATTTCGAAAAAATATCCTATTGTAAGTAATGAAATAATTCACAGCATCCTGTATATAACGTTTCGTTGAAATGTTCAAATTAAAAAGAGACATTGGAATTTAGGGAAATGAAACTTGATACTCAGTACTTGGAAGTATGCTTAGTTTCATATTTTTACAGAAACATCACATTTGACACTTTAGCCTGTCTAAAACATCTAAGTATTATTTTAATTAATTTCGATTTTGTGAGAATGAAATAGACTATTTGTTTAACCTGTTAACCGGGCATAACGAAAAATTTCGTCGTATCCGAAAGAAAACTCCAATGAGTAAGTCGATTTTTTTCTTCTTTAAAATTTTTAAACGTAATATTTTGAACGCATTACATTTTATGTCGTTTGAATCCGTTTAATCCTGACGTAGTACTTTAGGTGTAACGATATTACTTCTCACTGTAAAATAATATTCTATTTTGGAACAAATTGAACAAAAATTAATTTCCCGGTTAACAGGTTAACCCTCTATAGTCCGAATTTTCTGTGACATTTAAAGATAAGTTATACAGTAACACAACAGATAATGATAAAAATACTAAGTATTATAAATAACAGATTTAACTTGATTTTGATATATTGGATTGTAAAAAAATTCATGATTTTGAGAGTTAAATTGTAATAATTGAGAAAGTTACAAAATTGAATCTAACACGTTGACTGCCTGGGGGTCACCGGTGACCGTGGCTTTTCTGCTTTATAAATATAGGAATTTGATAGAAACTTTTCACTCCGGTATAAATAATGAAACTAACAAAATACCGGTGGCATTCAACGTATTAAAGAATAAAATCTTAGTTTTCTCTTATGTTACTTCAAAATTACAAGGGTTCATAGAGGGTTAAATGGTAAATATAAGAAAACAGCATTTCAAGACGTGCATTAATAGGAAACATTGAGATGTAAAAGTACATAGATAAATCATAACATCATCCTGCAATGTCTAAATTGTAGACATTTAGATAGACAGAACGATCTTTCAGACTCTAAAATATCGCGTACTTTAGTACGAGCGGCCTTGATTTTAATTTATCCCACTTGAAATTTGTACACACATTCACAGTCCAATAATAATCAATGCAATTTTGTATCATTTTTTGCTAATGTAATATTTATTTCTTTATTTCAGAGAATGTACGACCTTAAATGGAGGCTGTGGAACGAACAAGAGCAAGAATGTTGTTTCATATTTCACATTAAAATAACAAAGTGAAATCGATCAGCCGTGATCCACCGTCCCACCATTCACAATTTAATTATAATTCGCGATTCAATAATTTAATCGAATAAACAAACAACTTTATCGACACCTGTACTTTTAGTTCCTCTTCCACTTCCTCTACTTTATTTCTGTTACAATTGAAATGCAATTTTGCAGATTTTAATTAAAAAGCAGCAGTATTTCAATTAAAAGAAATGTTGCCATGTATGGTCGTTAGTAATTAAAACAAGTAAAATTACAATCGAATTTTCGATATGATCTTCCAATTTTATTTTTAATGTTATTAATTATTAATAATGGTTTAAATCATGATGCACAAACGTAGCTATAACAGCATACTAATAAAGACGAAAACAATGATATTTGGTACGATTATCTATCGTATTTATACATAAAATATTTTAATATTTTCTAGTATGAATTAATTCATATATCATTTTGATTTCAATTGCGTTTAAGTATATCTACTTGAGAAATAATTAGTTATCGTTAGAGAATTTAAGCGTTCATGTTTCCAGCAAGCATTTATTGCTACCATAACAATATATAAGCTAATAAGTAATGAAATGAATCAAGTGCCATATAATTATTATATTTTATAAAATTACAACGCTGATGGGAAATGATGAAACTCTAATTCTATTAGCAGAAATGCAAATACGGTATCATCAGTGGAACAATACAGAAATATTAACGCATTACCTTATATTATTGTTTAAATTGGCATTTTAACTGTTGAACATAGTAAATATTAATTAATCCACCGAATCAGGTCATATTAGAGCAAATAGAATTACAATATTTGCAGAAACAATCTTTTTTTTATATAATCTTGAATTTATAACTTATAATTGAAATAAAAGTTACAGTATTTAATAATTCTCACAGTTGCTTATAGCTGTGCATTTAAATATAATAAAAAAAAAATATAAAAAATAAACGCTGCGGACAGGATTCGAACCTGTGCGGGCAAAGCCCATTGGATTTCGAGTCCAACTCCTTAACCACTCGGACACCGCAGCTGTTGTCAGTAACGTTGTACATTAACGTATATCAACCACTATTAAAGTGAAGAAAATAATTGTAATAAAACTGAAAAACTACTTTCAAATGAAATATATATCGATTGGAAAAATACAATTGTTAATAGATCTATGGCAAAATTGTGAGGATTATCAAAAAATGATTGTCATAGTGACAAAATACAACGGTTATTTCAGAATGTATTCAACTTAAAAATATTTCATACTTTATATTTAAATACTTAGTCTTAAATGGAAATAAAAGGGTTTTGTAGTATTTTGCATCAGTAAAATTACATACTTTATTGCAGAGAGATTTTTCTACATGAATATTGATTTTCGTTGTTCTATATTCATGGTAGCCAACTTAAAAGTACGATGGAAAAAATCACTATAAAGAAAATTTCACGAGAATTGAATGACAGTGGCATCTATTGAAATCATTGATTAACATCGTAAGAGTTAGTGATTAAATACGTCTTGTCGATAAAGTAAATTCTGTTATCAATCATACAGTTCCTTGCGTGAATTTTAAACTAATCAATATCCACTTCATATGAACTCTAATGATTACTTAACTTATTATTTCTATAAAGAACTTATTTATGATGTATATAACTTAAATTGTATTGAGAATATATTTAAAATCCTCAACTTAATCACTAATTGTGAGATATGCTATGAGTGAAGTTAAGTTAGCGCCGGACTAGAAGCAATTTTAATGAATTATGTCTCAAAAAATTGCTCGCAATTTGCTCATCAAGAATGTAAAATTGCTCACTCTGCGCCAATTATTACAAAGAACTTATTAAACAATTTCGTAACAAACACTAATTTGACGATTAGTTAGTTATTCGAGTACGAACGGGATCTTCTCTGGGCTCAAAAGATTGCGATTAATTTTCTCATCACTGTCCCACCTTTTTATTTGCGTTTTATTAACGTTTTTTGAGTTAAAAATAACAATTACATTTTCGAAGTTTTAAGGCCTGGGAAAACGACAGTAGCGCCGCTAGTTTTGAAACATGGAACTAAGACCCAGTAAAAGCGTTCCTCAATCCAAATCGGAAATAACAGTTCCGAATTTCGAAATTTTAATTAAAAAAACGCAAATAAAAAGGTGGGGAAGTGATGAGCAAATTAATCGCAATCTTTTGAGCCCAGAAAGGATCCCGTTCGTACTCAGATAACTTAGAAATCGTCAAATTCGTGTTTGTTACGAAATTGTTTAATAACTTTTTTTTAATAATTGGCGCAGAGTGAGCAATTTTACATTCTTGATGAGCAAATTGCGAGCAATTTTTTGAGATATAATACATTAAGATTGCTTCTAGTCAGGCGCTAACTTAACTTATGCTATGTTATTAGGAATACAATAATTTTTAATGTTTTTTACAAATAATTCTTATTGAAAATTAAGTTGGGAAACCAGAAAGTTTCAATTAACGAAAACAATCGTTTCGAAATATCATACATTTCCTAACATTTTTCGTAAAAATATAGAATTCTACATACTGCCGATGGACTTAAAATGGCGGTCGGGTTGCAGAGTTACATTTCTAAACAGCAAGCTAAAATTAGAATTCCATGAACATTGCTAATAGGAAATAATTTTACATGTATCTCTATAAAAACCACAATAACTAAATAATCATTTAAAACTTTCAGTTTTTAACAATATACGTTATTTTTACTATATGAAACATGGTAAAACAAGCAAGTTTTATTTTAGTTACCGTACTAGACGCTGTGAGTGTACAACGATATTCTAAAACGAATCAATGAAGTAAAAATTATCACATAATTTTTGATCATCTTTGATTGCATTTTGAATCTATATTCTACAGTGTAACTTTCTTGTTTAACCATGCTCGTGCAATAATTAACGCAGTACCGTTTATATTTAACTGCAAAGCTAAAAGTCGAAGTTACAAGACTTACGTCACCATGGAAAATATGGGGTTCACTTTTCGAACGTTTCGAACGTTGAATGAATACGCGAGCAATTGCAAATCCGATGGATTTGATAATACAGGGGTAAACAGAACGATGGGACAGCTTAACGCGACTAGAATGCATAATTAATTAGGGACGTGCAAAACGCGAACAATGACGGCGCATTGATCAGCTTTGAATCAATCTGGGAAGTTTAGTATCGGTGGTGAAACGACACAAGTTCGGATAAATCGTTGATTAATGGAAAATGATAGCAGTGTAAGTAATTAAAGTTGATCTACTTTGGATTAGCCGGAGGATGATAAGATAAAGGAATTTTTTATCAAAATTTCCATTTAATTGGCCTTTACTTTCAGGGTATAATTTAACCATTTACTGTGATATATGTATTATAGTCTTGATGATTGGAAATTTACCTAAAATCAGTGCGTCTTAAACAAAATGACCGTAGCAGCCGAAGACATATGGCGGGTAAGAAAGTAAAGAGTTCAAAAATTGCAAACAGTGCGTCTCAATTCAAATCATTTGTTACCTTAGATCATTTTTCCTGTGTGGCATATCTATCATAGTCTCGTTGGCTGAAAATCTAACTGAATTCGAAGGTTTTAAACAAAATTATATACCATAGTAGTCGAGGAGTTATGGCGGGTAAAGTAGAAGAGGGTTAAAAAATCGCAATCACTGCGTCCCAACACAAATCATTCGTTATCTTGGAGAATTTTTTCTGCGTGATATATGTATCATGGTCTCGTTGGCTGAAAATCTAACTGAAATAGGTCTTAAACAAAATTATATACCATAGTACTCGAGGAGTTATAGTGGGAAAGGTGATAAAAGGTTCAAAAATGACAATCACTGCGTTTCAGCACAAGTCTCAAGTCACCTAGCAAATTTTTCGTATGGAGTATGTATTTTATATCCTCAATGCTTCGAAACCAATCTAAAATAATAGATCCTAGGTAAGATGATCGTTACAATTGAGGGTTTATAACGGTTAATTGAGTATTCAGTAATTAATATTACATAGCCTCGGTAGTTCAGAACCCGATCCAAACAGTAATCACAGCAGTTGAACCCAAAAATACAAAACATCAACAGCAACAATTCTTAAATCACCAACTTCTCAAATTCGCTCCTAAGACTCAGAAACCTACCCGAGTCGAAAATTTTAAGCCCAAAATCCGCCTAAATTACCAAATAACTTAGGATATTTAGGCTGAATATGGAAAAATATGTTACATATAAAAGAATGCAAATTTTAATTCCACAATCGCCCTAAACTTGTTCATTTTTGCCAGTTTTGCCTAGTTTAGGATCAATTTAGGCTTCATACAGCCCAAAACAATCCTTAGCATTTTATAATGAGGAGTTTTAGCATTGGATTGGAATTGAAGTGGAATGATCTAGGTCCAAAAAAATTCTCAATATACTAAAAATTAATTTGATTTTCGGAGATTTAGAATTTATATGGAATAAAATGATAATTAATTCCTACTTGCTCCTGAAAGCTCTATTTTTAGAATATGAGTCGACAGACTTGGAACTTCTGAAATATTTTTAGGGGACGTCAGATTTAATTGGAATAAAAATTTTATCTGATCAGTCCATATAAGTCCTAAAAATCATATTTACAGGACTTTGAGGCGCGTAGACACACTAGTTTAGGATTTTGAGGTTCAAAATGGTATACACAATTAAGCGGCAAATGAGAAATCAAAAGAATCTAGGATTTGAAGTTTCTTTTTAGGTTGGACTTTTCGACTCGGGCAGCTCATTGATTTCTTTCAAAACGCTCCTAATCAAGCCTCTCAAAGATCCAGAATTCCACAAACGAAGCCAAAAACAACGCCTCTCCGTTGCTCTGACTCATTTCGATTTTTCAACGAAATAACGAATACGATAAAAAGGAAGATAGTAAAATAAAGTAAATGCCGGTTCATCGGATCGTCGCTGGAAGTGGGCGGATTCCGTGGATCCTCCGAAGAGATAAATCCATCAAAACGATAGCCATGGAACGCGGCGGAGTACTTTCGGAATGCAAAATCGCCAGGGCGATTTGAATAAGAATTGCAAAACTAACTGGCCACGCACAATGCCCACCGTGTCCAGGGCGGATACTTTTACTTCTTTGCGCATGAAAGAAAGTCGCGATACACGAAAGGAAGTGTTAGGTGGCTCTATGTAACCCACATTCGATACGACTCGATGATTTTGCACGATCCAATTCTATCTATTTCTCGTGTGCATTCGGAATTACGTGGGCGGATGTCGCGGAGGGAAATCTTTCTTTGGTTTTATTCTTGAAATTTCTCGTGTTCTTTGGAATCGAATAGAAAAATATTATTGTATTGAGCCATTGTACTGACTATTCTTTTAAAAAGGAACACATGTTAATGACTCTGTCTTCTGTATTTCGTTATTCTTGTTTATAGAGTTATATTAATAACTTAAAAAATATTCGCGTCTGAGCTTCTTATGGAACAGTCTGCAAATTATGAAATTCAAACTGTTTTTACTTTGACGACACTTTGCGGACACTTTTTCTTACCATAACAGATCTCGTGAACGGTTATGAAATAACAATAACACCACTGTGAAAGAAGTGAAAAAAAGTGTCAACTTAATGTCGGAAACAAGGTATAAAACGTTTAGTTTTCAACGCCACAGTTTTATTATCATTTCTTCCAAAGTGAAACTTTTTCTAATAAAATGATACCTTCATAAAATAGATGCCGTACAGGTAAAAATAATTCTATACGTAAAAATACTTTACTTTTTTACCAATATCATTTCAATATTGAATATATTAACAAATCCGCAAATATCGCAGTTCAAAGATCATACAAAATTTCATCGAATTCACCACACAGATCGCCGGTGACCTCCATGACATTCAACGTGTTAACACTGGAATCATCAAGGTTGTCAAAATTACTTGCTCCTTATTTTTTGTAAAAACTTTTTAAATTTATAAGAGAGCCATAGAGTAGATATTATACGTCTATCTTATAAAACACAAATTTTTGAATTAATAACATTTTCCACCTTTCCATTCCTCGTTTTTTAAAGTATTTACTTAACCCCCTGTACTCCGATTTTTGGTGGTATTCAAAGATCAGTTTCACGTTAACCCAATTAGAAAATAATGAGTATACAATTTTAAATAATGTATTAACCTGTATTAGAAATATGAAATAGTAAAGACTTTAATGATTTTCACAAGTTAAATTATTGGGGGGACCAGAAAGTAATGTCGTTTTTTGCTTTATATTCAAAAAAATAAATTTGTAATCTTTCCTGTTTAGTGTGGAAATTTTCAATGGTGGATCGATTAAAATTGATTACTTTTTGAGCAAAATGTCTAGAAAAACGACGTTACTTTCTGGTCCACCTAATACAATATTCGGCAAAATCAGAAATCTAACTTTGAAGAATAGAACTTTAGATGTTCCTTCCGTTACCTTAAAGTTGCAGGGATTGCGGACTAATGTATTGAAATATAGTAAAAATGTCGGTAGTTCTAGTGTTAATAGTACAAAAAATTATATTAGAGGTACCTAAAAGTAATCAAATTGGAGAACTGAAAACGTAATGGGAAACTTTCTTCAACAAAAAATCGAAGGACTTTTTTAAAAAGCTACCTTTACTTAAAAGTATTAGGAAATTATGGAAATTATTTTGTTGATGAGTATTTGAAATTCCTTTAACTCTTTGAGGCACAGTGCGATTAAAAGTGTCCCTCTTTAAGGCGTGAATATGCATGGTGGGATATTTTTTGTCCCCCTCGAAAATTTATATTATTATATAACTTTGATAACAGATATAAACCAACCTTTATTCAATTAAAAGAAAAAAATGCACCTGCAACATGGGTCATTTTATTCTCTGAATTCCCATGTCTCAAAGAGTTAATAAATAAATGTTTTTCATCAGCAAAAAGAAATTTTGATTACTTTTCTGTACCCCTACTATATTTCTATTTCACTCAACCGATCAATTTAATCAGCTACAGTACAGTTTGTCTTAAGATAGTTCTAGGCACTCATCATTTTTCGATAGATTTCCTTAAAATTTTGAAAATATATTCTTGATGATATTTTATAATCATAACCGGAATCTCAACAAGTTCGTCCACACGGTTTATGAATAAATCGTGTTTAAAAATAACATATTTAACATGTTCCTTATGGAAAAAAATTTTTGCTGAGTCCGTAAAATCTTTTTTTATTTTCCTAATGGAAAAACGAGTCGATGGATTCTAATAAAAAGTTAGCAATGTATTATTTTATGCTTTTGGAATATTATTGAATTTTTTCATAATTTTTTACTTCATAGTTATAAAGAAAGATGTATTTTAATGTCTAAAAAGTGAATGAAATGACCTCTGTGAAGTTAGCCCCTGCATTAATTCTTACGCAATTTTTTTCATTTCTAATGAAAAAAGAAACTTTTAGTTCTGAATCCAGCTAGAACTACCTTAAATAAGCAAAATGAACAATGCCATCAAACTAACCACCATCATTAATTCCACAGCTGGCTACGTTCCTGAGGCATGTCACACCTGTTGCCCCTATAGCAGAGCACACCGATGATACGTCACTGGCAGTAAACTGTTGGCACGGCTCACCTGTTGTTGGCCTCAGCAGTGCTTAGCGGGATTCTCGAGCGTGCGGTTCCTTCCGTTCGTTGGTGCTTCGTGATCACCTGGTTCCCCGTGTACCCCATCATCCCTAGTGTCTACACCTGAGACATCATTGAGGATCATCGTGATCCTCATTGATTTTATCTACCAAAAACTTTCCTTTCGAAGTCACAACTCCGAAGGGTCCTTCGACGACGCCCACAAAGCGGAAACCGCGTCGGTTCGCCATCAGTGGGGAGAGAAAAAAAAAGGCAGAGGGAAGAGTAGGCCTTTCAGGACATTCTACGTGAATTCCTGAGCGTGGATCCACGCTGGATCGGATTGTATGCAAATAGAACTGTGGAAATATCTGAACGAGCTTTGTAACTCCTACTTGCGATCCACCTCACCAAGGTCTGCTCTCGGTGTATCGTTATTTACGCTCCTGGCTGACGTTCCTGAAGAGGAACGAGGGGAAGGGGAGGAGGAGGAGGTCCGCTCGAGGCGATCGTGCGTACCGCGCGATCATTTTGCGAACAGGTAGGATAGATTTGTCTTTTTTTTTTAAATTATTTATAGTGTATGATTGAACCGGTGGATTGTTTGGGGGAGGGTGTTCTTAATGAACATTCTGAAATTTGTGATCGTGGTGAATGAATTTGAAATGATGTTGAGGAATTGTGACTTGGAAGATGAGGATATATTGTTATTTTGGATAGGGTGGTTTTGTAAGTTGATAGGGGAAGTTTCTTAAGATTGGTGAGATGTGATGTTGATTATGGTGAGTTGAAGTTAGTAATTCGGGATAGGGTACTTTTGGGGTGAGTTTTGAGAGTTGTAGTCGCTGTATTGGGTATCTGATGATCTACGGTATTTGTACTTTTGAAAACAGAGATTTTACGATGATAAGAATGTGATGGAATTTAAACCCTTTATCTCTGTTCATTTGTATCGTTCATTCCTTCCAGTCATAGTTACACGGCGAACAAAGGTTTACATTTTAAGAAACATAAACTGTACAAAGAGGTAGACGTAAATGTTAAATACATTGAATATCAAAAACGTATTATCTGTTAATATACAACCTCTATTTCGTGACATGTATCACTATCATTTGCAGTATGTAATTGTATTGGAGATATTACAAATTTTGAGAATGGTGTAAAATTATACTACAGCACAACATTTATTGCCACTAAAGTACAATTAATAATTTTTTCAATAATAACACTTTTAATGAGTCCAAGAAAACACCGCTAAGTGTAAGTTAATGAATAATGGATTATTAATGAAAAATTGGCTGAAACATTCAAGAACAGAAATTTGTTTTTCTGAGAAATGAATAGATTCTGTATATTTTTATTATTAAAATATTAAAAATGCGTACATTGCTTTGTAAATTGTTTTACGCAACTTCGTTGTTCTAAATATGCGACACACGATACCGTGGTATCGATATCTATATAAAAGGACACTGTCGTGCAGGATTTTTACTTTACCATTCCGTGTTGCAATGGGATACGGTTGACAGAAAGCATAGCGCATTGCGTGATTTTCTTGCAATCAGGTATTTGCCTATGCAAAATTTATTTCGCCACTGGTGAAAGTAATTCCACACATATCAATGTATTAATTTATGAAATAATTGCCCAGCAAGCTTTCAAATATATCAAATCCTTCAATAGGCGTGCAAAATTGAAGAGCGTGAAGAATTTCTTCTTTGTCGCGCGATATTTGCGCAAACTATTGCAAATGTTCGTGTAATTTGTTTTATGCCGCCGGGGAAGTGATAATTCGTAATATTGACTAGTGAACGTATAAATGATTGAAGGAAACATATTATGCAACTTGTAATCCGTATTAAGAAAAATAGCCGGAGGTCTAATTGAATGGAAAGATACTGAAATTTGCAGAAATATTATTATCATTTATGCGCTGATAATAAATTTAAGAATCATTTAAGAGCGATGATACAAGTGTACAGAATCATGGAATGCAATAATTGTAAGTTGTACATGAGAATTAACACTAGATCTACCGACGATTAATTCAATATGTTAGGAGTACCGAAAAGTAATCAAAATTGGAGAAGTGAAAACGTAATTGGAAATGTTTTTCAACAAAAAATCGAAGGACTTTTATAAAAAGGGAATCGAACAACTACCTTTACACTGGAAAAAGGGTTAGAAAATTATGGAAACTATTTTGTTGATTAGCATTTAAGATATCTTTAATAAGTAAATCTTTTTCGCCAGCAAAAAAAGAGAGCAAAAGAGGGAAAAATACTTGATTGATTCAATCGCCTACGGTCTTCAATAAAGACGTACAATATTGAAAAAGAAGCAGTGTTAGAAATCTCAGAAACATTTTGAAAAAAATTCGAAACAAGTCATTCTGACCACCTTGGTAGATCTACTGCTTATGAATTGATTTCGTTCTTCTTTAGAACCGTTTTATGTATTGAAAAAATGAGACAAAATAGCTCGATGCATTGAAATGCAATGATGAATTGCAAATCAATAAAGAAATCTTTTTTATTGTACCTTTTCCTATATGAACGTTGTATTGAATCTGATACTTAAGTTCTGCAAGATTTTTTCTTGTTAATTCTTCTTTTCGTCGATATATAAAAGAAATGCCAGGAAGCTTAAGATATAAATTAATGTAGAGATTACGTTATTTATTTATCTTTCATGTTTACATTTCTGGTAAAGGTAAAAATTCCTCCGAAATCTATGCAATCGATGAATCGTTGAAATCTGCCCATTATAAACGAGTTTACTGATAACAGCGATAAAATACGAATATGACGGTAGTTATATTTTTAGAATGTATTCTTTGTACGTTTGTATTCAGTGTCTGTCTTTTTTTAGATTTTTCATGAAATTAAACCGAAAATTCTTTAAATCATTGTTTATTCAATTTTCTGATTTAATTTTATGATAAATCATATTAGGCTGATACTGAAATTCAGAGAAGAAAGAAGGTATGACGGATTGTAATACTTAATTATAATAGTTCTTTTATTATTAATTACTTTAATACTTAATTATAATTCAAAAATTCTACGGGTTTATGAGAAAGCCGTAGAATAAGTATTCTTCGTCCATCGTATAAAATATAAATTGCCGAATCTATCATCTTTTCCACGTCTTAATTTTCCTTGCTTTAAGGTACATATTTAACATATTTAAGTGTAATAGATTTCACAATGGTAAATCTAGTGTTAAATATATTAAATAAGTGCTTTGGAAAAGGAGGGATCAATCGTCAAACAAGATGACCAGTTAACACTAAAACTACCGACGTTATATCTACTAGAATTTAAATTTATCGAACAAGTACTTTGGAAAAAGATAAATCAAGAAGCGAAAGGATTAGTTAATTAACTAATTTAGACTTTATATGGTAGAAGTAGAATTTTTACTTCACGGCACTCGTATCAATTAAGGTAGATTTAAAAAAAAATTGAGAACCGGTCATTATGACCGCCTTGGTAGGTTTAGTGTTAAGTAATTTGTATATATATACATATTAGCAGATATATTATTATATTATCAGATACATATGAAATATCTACTGTACCGCGTCCCTATAAATTACGAAATCGTTGCTAAAAAAAAATAGGAGTCCGTCAGTTTGACAGCTTCCATAGATCTAGTATTAATTTACATTTCCTGAAATTAGATTTGAAAGTTTTGTAACTTCATATTAATCTAATTTTCTACCATAATTAATTTAACTTCACGAATCGTTAAACTTTCATCGAGGAACAGACAAAGAAAGAAATAGAGGAACAATTGACGTAACTTCAGTTACAATAGTGAATTCGCAATCTCACCGTAGCAAGGGTGAAAGAGAAATGGGGGAGGAATTGCGAAAAAGCGTCTAACGAAGATAGATGCGAAATTCTTCAATCGACACCGTTATATTCCGCTTTTTTCGCGCTACCAACGCTGACGATGAGAGTCTCACTCTTTTACGCGTCACGACTCAAAGTAGTTAAACAATGCCGAGAGAAATTACGGTGCTGAATGTCGTGAGAAACTCAGTGCTCCGTTGGCGCATTGTCAGAAAGAGAGTCTCGTAATTGGCAGACTTGTACGCTCGAAATATTTACAGTTTTATTTTGCATCAGAAGACGGTGGATAACTGTTCCTATGCAGATCAAAAATTGTTTTGCTCAACTATGTTGAATCGAACTGATTTACTTTACTTATGACAATTATTTACATAGTTTGGCCTCCTTTTACTTATAAAGTTAATTTATAGAGATTAGTTAAGAAAGTTGTTTACGAATTGAAAGTTCAGGCTTCTTTTTTATCTTTATCTCTAATGGTATCTTTACTGATTTCTACAGATTTTAGTGGTTTTATACTGTTTTTAGATAGCATATATATTATATTTAGACTAGTGTTATATCGAATCTTTGCATTCACTTTCACATTTCTTCTTCTTCGTCTTTGCAGTTTTCCTCTTTAACTTTACGGTTTCTTCGTCATAAACATATACAAAAGTAATAATAAACTTTAAAAATGTTACTTCGATAAGAAATTGACACTAATTATGTATGGAGAACAATACAATCTTTATCTAATAATGTTTCCACCCTTTCTATCTTTTTCATCGCAAATTGTTTAAAGAAACAATGATCTTTTACGTTTAAATTCATACGTCGTTAACAAATTAAATCAATTTGGACATATTAGGAGAAATGGAAGGGATTTCCTTTTTTTTTAAATAAAAGATGTGAATACTTTCAAGAATTTACAAATATTAATCTAAAATATAATTTCCACGGATTGACATAATTTTCCTCGATTGGTTTGGCAAAGTTTTAATACCTCGCTGATAAAATTCACTGCCTTTTGATTCAAAATAGTCAATGAGACCTTTTTTCACGTCGTCATGTGTTCGAAAAAGATTCACAGTTTTTTCCGGAATTCTTAACACTTTGAGCGTCACCAATATTTCTCTAGTTTCATCATTTCTAGTGAAGTGAAACTTTTCCAATTTAATTCACATCTTTACAAAACAGACACTTTAACCCCTTGGTTACTGTGGGGGCATATACGCGCTCAGAAATTTTGTATTTGTGACAGAGAGGACGCATATAAGCGCTCAATACAGTTCTGACATGGAGAGCACTTTTAAATTTGTAATATTTATAGTAACTGGATTTGGAGAAAAAAAATAATAATGTTTAATGTATTGGGTCAGCAAGAAAGTAATTTCGGTTTTTGATGAGAGCCAGCGTTACGTTTGTTCTCAATGTTTTCTGACAATGTTATGATTTTTTTCTTCTAACAATCGAAAGTTGTGAAACTTTTGACTTGGCTTAGAAACAAATTGCGCTTTATTTTGTTTGTAATTGTTTGTTTAGGAGAATTTTAACATAAAGTGAAAAACGAACATTTCTGATATGTTTTACTTTTTTATTTTTTGCAAAATCCAAGTTTGGTTGGGAAGTGATGTCACAGCCTCCATGTAGCCTTGATCTGACACCATCAGATTACCATTTATTTTTCAGCTTGCACAACTTTTTGAATGGTAAAACTTTCAATGGCGATGATAGCCTAAAATTGCATTGGGTTCAGTTTTTTGTTGATATGAGCCAGTATTTCTATAAAAACGGAATCACGAATTTGTCAAAACGATGGCAAAAGGTCATCGAATAAAGGTCATCGAAAAACTTCTTTATTAAAAAAAATTAAGTTCCATTTCACACTACAAAACCGAAATTACTTTCTTGCCAACCCAATAATTAATAATAATGATGTTTTAATGTAGTGTTCCATTTTGGAAGTATGTATGTACACCTAAGTCTGTTTTTACACGGTAGATTGGTTCCAGAAGAAGCCGTGTAAAAAAAAACCGTGTAAAAAAAGACATTGATCTTATACAAAAATGGGTGATTTGTTCCTAATCTCTAAAACCTATTAAAATTAGTGAAAAACAAGAATTTTTAAGAACAAGAATTCATGTTTATTTTATTAAATCAAATATATAATGCTTATTTTCACAAGCATAGTAATTAATGATAAAAAAGATATGCACTCTAATCTTAAAAGTAATATAAATTAAATGTATGGCAAGTTCAAGACTTTTTTCTTTCATAAATACTTTTTTGTGATATGAACATACTTCGCAAAAATTAAATTTGACAAAAAAAATTTAAGTACATAAAATTTCAAATCGTGCTAAATGGAATAAAATCGTGTAAAAAAATTAAAAATATTCAATTTTCAAACCGTGTTATATCAAAACCGTGTACAAAAAGACCGTGTAAAAACAGACTTAGGTGTACATCGTAACTCAATTCTTGTCTTATAGTACAACCGGTGCGTCTCAAAGTCTGCCGTAGTCAAAGGATTAAAGATAGAGCTGAATAATATACACATTTATCTTCTAATCGTCGATATTGAAATATTTACTATGTCCGAGAATTCTTAAATGTTATAATTTATAAAAACTGAAGAGTTACACGAATTATTCACTGAATTCAATAGCGCCACTCACCGGTGACTCCAACGACCTGCAAAGTGTTAATATGAGTACTATTTTAAATAATCAGAATAGCTTAATCGTATCTATAATTAACGCTGCAATATCGATTATACACTTGTTAATACTAGATTTACAGAGCCCGTATGGCTCACTCAAAATTTGATTACTATATGTATAATACATTGATTGGTTAATTTTTCAATAATAAATCTTACATTTAAATTGATTTGGAACTATTTTCTTAACAAAAGACTTCAATTTTCTTGTACGAATCAAATTTGCTCACTTCAAAAAAATAGGTGTACCAACACCCATAAATGTAGTGTTGATACCCATTTCTCATATTATTTTCAAACATAACGTTACTTATAAATAGAATTTATAAACAAAAGGCAAAATAGGGGAGGGTGGGGCAAAGTGGGCCCCTGGGGGCAAAGTGGGCCCCTTAAAATTTTGGAGCCCAAAAGAATAAAGATATGACTATTTTTTGCTGAAGGGGCCCACTTTGCCCCACCCTCCCCTATATCTTACATAATTATAATATATTGAATTCGAAATACTTCAAAGATGCAACTATAAGATTAACTATTAAGAGGATGTGACAATCATTATTTAATGAAAAAATAAGTAGTTTTACTCAAATATTCAACATTGGGGAGTTACCTGTAATAGTACACTTAAGGAGCCTGGTATCAAAATATTGCTCGGGAATTCAAGGTGCGGTGATCGGCCGCGGCCCCGCGACAATACGCAAGGTGACGTCCGAAAACAAATCAGTTTCGCAGTCAGTATCTCCATGACCGTCGTCGTGATTAGACGTATCTATCCGAACGCTCCGTGGATTTATACATTTTTCAATAACCGTGTTTCTATATTTGCAAATAGAAATTGTTTATAATAATTATATATCACCCCTACTTATAATTCTTCTAAGAATTAGGATGTTCGATACAATTCGAATAAAAAGATTAGACACTAAAAATTAAAAAATTTTCGAATAAAAGCTATAAATAAATAAATTTGTTTAATAGTTGATATTGCGATTGAAAAGTGAGAAAAGTGTGGAAAAATTCTTCGATACGAGTGCATCGAGTTCAAGGGTCAATTGAGTTTTCTGCACTGTCAATTTGTAAGTAAACAGTGTACAATTTATTAATATTGAAATTTCATTGGAAAATAATTCAACCTTGGATTATTCGACTTTGTTGCTCAATATAACAACAAAGCAGATTTATAATTTTCTAGTATTGAGTTGGAGCAGTTAGTACAATTGAAGGAACGATTTCGCAGAGTGAAAATACATCTCTGCCTTGTTTGACCTTCAAGTCACAAGGACCTATAGAAGTAGAAGTTAAATGCCTTTCGAGCATTCGAAAACGTGCGATTCGCGACAGCTGTGATTTAAATGCTCCAGAATTCGCAGTAATACAAAAGTTCACACGTGACGCCTGTTTTCCTGCGTATTTCGTATACGTATTCCACGTTGTGCGAGAGAAAGTCGACCAAGATTTCTTATATTGATATTTTCCCACCGTTTTACGCCGAATTAAATTCAATTTCAGCTGAAACGGAGCCAATTAAATGGCTCTGAAAGTAATCCTGTAATTATATATAAGTATATAGTTTGATATAATTGGAGGATGAAAGAAATAGAACGATTTAATGGATACATAATTATTGTTCATAATTATTAATAATTATTTAGTATATTTAAACGGAGTGTACTATGAAATATGCAACTATTATTAACATCAAGGTAGATGGATATTTGATAATGAAGAATATTGCAAAATTAGTTTTAGATAGTTAACAAGAAATTGAAATAATTATTTTAACGTAGAATTATCATTTTACGTGATAAAGACGATTATATGTAGTCTTATTGTTAGCGAAATTAGTATTACATTGATAATATAAATTCTTTGAAAATCCTTAATATTTTGTATTCAACGTATTCTACGGCAAAATTCTGCTCTGTGTTGTGACCTTTGGGAAGAGACACATTGTATTCCCTTCGGTTTGTCGCCCGCTGATCAACACAAAGCGAAATTTCATAGAATTGTAACTACATTCATTGATCTCAAAATGCTCCATAGCTACGCATTTTCAGAAAATAAATAAAATATATTAACTATTGAACTTGTTGAATTTCTTTAATAAAAATAACTTGGAAACATGTTTAGTAAATATGAATGACAATATCAGTCGATGATGTTATTGTTACTTATATTTTAGTGTGTGGAGTTAAACCTTTGAGTTTCTACGTTGAACTACGGCAGATATGAGTTTCCGCTAAAGATAATTTAGGAGATAATTTATATCAGTTTCATTAATATAATTTAAACTAACTATAATTTCAGAGTTTTCAATTATTTGATATGTTGAAGCGATATATCCTGTGGAATTTGTTATTATCGCTACCGTTAAAAATAAATAGGTATTTTATAGCAAAAAAAAAAAATAGAAACTTATTTTCAAACTGCTAGCAGCAGAGTAAAATAATTACTTTAGATGGAAATGATTAAGTTAACAATGTAATATGGTTCCATGGGCTGTGTTAATTGTTTTATTGCACACATCTTGTTTATATTTTCTCAGAAATTATAATATTAATGCACATTATTTTATAAATACAACAAAGTTCCTTACTCGACATTTCTCCAAACGGAATTTCTGTATTTCATTTCTAATATTTTGCAAAATTTAACGTGACCAAAAGCTGCAAACGTGCAGAAATCTGAAACGGATTAACAGAATTCCCTGAAATGAGCTTCGGAGTATTCTTGAAGCTAATGGAATTTTTAACGATAATAAACCAGCTTAAACGAGGTTCCTCAGTTAATTAGATTCTCGAATGTTGAATTTCGTCGCAGAGATAAGTCCAAACAGAGTTATAGGATTATCGCTTAATTCATTGATTCGCAAACTCAACGAAAGACACTCTCCAGCGTGAGATTTCGCAAAATTTCGATTCCGCCGGAATATTTGCGTTTGGCAGTTACAATGGCTATATTATACTATCTTATCTCTCGCTAGCAGAATATGAAGCGTGTAGTATTCTCTTCGTGACGAAGCTCATTATCTTATGATAAGTGTCAAGGTCGCATGCACGTTCTCTATGAAAAGCGAAGGGTCATAATTAAACTGCCATTTACCAAGCGCAAATTTAATTTTTAATTAGATTCTGACATGTTTCGTTTTCACGATGTAAAAATTGCGATTGTATCCTTTTCGTTGCATGATTTGGAACTATTCGTCAAATTGGTCGAAATGATTGATTCTTAATTTTTTGGAAAAAGTCTTTATACTCCAAATCGTACTGTCATTATTGTTTCGTATACAATAGTGACACAATGAAGACTTTTTCCATACATACAATATATTAACAATGTAATATATTAGGGGTACCGAAAAGTAATCAAAATCGGAGAAGTGGAAACGTCTTTAACATAAAATCGAAGGACTTTTTTTAAAAAGGCTATTTAATAACTACCTTTACGCTGGCAAAAAGTGTTAGAAAATTATGGAAATTATTTTGTTGATCAGTATTTAACATTTCTTTAATAAATAAATGTTTTTCGCCAAAAAAAAAATTTTTGATTACTTTTCGGTACCCCTAATATATAGGGGAGGGTGGGGCAAAGTGGGCCCCTTACAATTTTGGAACCCAAAAGAATAAAGATATGACTATTTTTTGCTGAAGGGGCCCACTTTGCCCCACCCTCCCCTATATACCTATATATATTGTTACGAGTCGACCGCGCACGCCTTGTTCTTTCGGACATAATGAAATAGAACACAATTAAAAAGCGATAACTTTTATTTAAGAGAACACGTCCGTCTACCAGGACTACCGACCGTAGAATCTCTACTTTTTATTTTAACAAACAATTGACATGTCTCGTTACCCAGTAACATTGAATCTACTGGGTGCTTCGTAACAATATATATACACGATACAATAGCAACAATACGATTTGGAGTATGAAGACTTTTTCCAAAGAATAAAGAATCAATTTCGACCACCTTGATAAATTGTCCCAAATCATGCAGCGAAAAGGATACAATTACAATTTTTACATCGAGAAAACGAAACACGTCAGAATCCAATTAAAAATTAAATTTGCACTTGTTAAATGGCGGTTTAATTATTATATATAAATAATAAACCGAGACATAATATCATAGCCGTCTGAGCTCACCAAATTTCTGTCAACTACATTTAAGTATTCAAAATGTCTAAATATATGTGTGCCTACAATATAACTGAGTAAATAGATCAGTTCTTGTGCAATCTTTGCAACATTCATCATACGATATTTAGAAGTCTTGAATACTGAAATGAACTTAACGGGAATTTGGTGAATTCAAGAGGCTATAATATTATGTCTCTGTTTATTTACAAAACTTTCTTGAAGTTTAAATGAGACAGTACTAAAGGTACGGGAGCTGTGGTGGGTAGGAGGAAACGGATCGCGCTAGCTATTAGTAGTCGTAATTCAAACCATCTGTCATCAGTGTAAAATTTCTTCTAAATTATGAATGAATTTATCATAGATACAGTGTTTTGGAGTTCTCGTAAAAAAGTAGGTTCTAGCCGAATTGAGTACACTGGTTGAGAAATTACGGTGATGCGGAAGTTAAGGCTTGAACTAGCAATCAGTGAGTCTTAACGATTTTTCCTTAATTATTCATTAATTTATCATAGACTCAATGTTTTGGAGTTCACCAAAAAAGTAGATCCTAGCCGAATTGAGCACACTGGTTGAGAGATTACGATGATACGAAACTTAAGACGCAAACTAGCAGTCAGTGAGCCTGAACGTTTTTTCCTTAATTATTCATTAATTTATTATATACTCTACGTTTTGGAGTTTACATAAAAAAGTAGATCTTAATTAAATGCACTGGTTAAGGGCTAGAAGTAGGAATTAGTGGACCTAAACGATTTTTCTTTTATTATTAATCAATGTATCATAGGCACAGTGTTTCAGAGTTGACCTACAAAAGTAGGTCTTACTCGAATTGAGCGCAGTGGTTGAGAGATTATGATGACACAGAGGTCAAGGCTCGAATTAGTAATCAGTGGGCTTAAACGGTTTTTCCTTAATTATTCATTAATTTATCACATGATCGATGCTTCGCAATCGTAATTTACCTACAACAATAGATGGTAGACAAAATAACCTTAGTCGTTAATGTCGAGAAATAACAACGATGGTAATTAATGCGCCACTTTTATTCCCGGAGAATTTATACAAAAAATTCAGTTATAATTACTTGTGAGATAATTCGCAAAAATAGCGGAGAAGAGACAGTAGATTATTCATTTTTTAGAACCTTGAGGGTTTAACAGACTCATCGCGTAAGAGGAAGGAATTGCAAATTAAGTTTTTTTTTTCGAAGTTACGTAGTCACGAGGGCGGATGACGATAGAGATATTCATTTTGTTGGATGTGGGTGCAGAATTATGGCAGGTATAGGCGAATGCTCGATCATCTTCATTTTTTAGTATGCAGTTATGGAAATGTTAAGGGAATAGAGAATTCGATGGATGATAATTTGAGTTTTTTTTTATTGAAGTCGTTTATGTGGGTGTCTAGTTGACATTTATTTGCAGAGATGAATAGACTTTAGTTGTTTATTAACTTTTAATTATATCCTGTTTAAATTGTCGTGGGAATTTAGTGGGACGATATAAGTATTTCGAAACATAATACTTTGGGCGGTTAAATGTGGAGTCGATAAAATTAAACATTCGAGAATGTTTTAAATATTTATTTTCATGTATCGAAATAATAAAGGATGATCAAATAGTTGTAAATTATACATTTCAACCAATTGACACCATCTTAATATATTTTGCAAATTACGAAATTAACCGTTTGCAGACTGAGGCATTTTTGAATATTGAGAGATAATCATTTATTTGGTGATCCAATATCTTTTTTTGTCAAAAAATAATAGTGTTAATTCTCTGTATCCCGAATTTTTTCTTATATTTGAATTATCAATTGTTCGATAGCACGTCAGAAAATAATAAAAATGCAATTTTAAATAATGGATTTAACTTGATTTTCCAAAAGTGAATTCTAAAGAATTTCACGATTTTTCAGAACTAAATTGTAATATTTGGCAGAGTTGAAAAATGCACTTTCAATGAATCTATGTCATAGATTATAAATTACCAATTTTGTAATAACATTTCTGTTGTGACATTTAAATTTTTCAACTCTCACCATGTTTACATACGGTGATAAACAACAATTCAATTTTTTCTTAGACCACGCATAAGCGTCCCTGCTCCTCAAAGGGTTAAGAATGTTTAAAGCTATAATATAAATTACAATTTATTATTCGTTAACCCCTTAGCCTACAACAACATGTGGAACACGTGGCGCGAAAAATGGAACAAGACATTTTGAAGTCTTTAAAAAACTATTAAATTGGAAACATCTGCCGGTAGTGAAATCATCTCATTATTTATATACTATTAATATTACGTTCAGTTATATTAAATATTAGAAATGAGTAAGAACATTTGATTTTAGGAATTAATTTTGAATCATTCTCCACTCAGTCAGAAAAGAAATCGTAGGCCAAAGGGTTAAATAATTATTGTGTTATAAAATGTACGTAGTCTACTGCTCAGATTCTCTGTAAAGAGAAATGTTTATAAAAAAAGTAGGAACCGTCAATTTAACGGCTTTCGTAATTCTAGTGTTAACCCTTTGAGGATGACGGACGTATATATGCGGTCTGAGAAAAAATCTGGTTGTAGTTTGTCGGCACATCTATGTACGATTATAATTGAAAAATTTAAATATAACTATTGAAATATTATTACACAAATAGTAATCTCTAACTTCTATATATTAAAAATTTACCTTTCTGATAAAAAATTGGATTTCCATAAAAAAATGAACGGTTCTTCCTTAATATTCAAAAAAGTCTCTGTCCGCAAAGGGTTAATAATTACTAAATCAATCACCTCTGGTAAATTACAATCCAACCTCATCACAACGTCGTAAACACAATACTTCACAATAAGTGCACTCTTCGTAATACCGTCGACAGCAGTATCGGAATCGACGACAGAATTCACGCATTAATATCGTCCCAGAGACATGCAAATGCACGACTAGCCGAGCATTGCAGTTTACTGACCTTGGCTCAGTGCAATCGTGCACCCTCAACGGAAGCAGCCCGTCGAGACAAATTCGCTTGAAGAGTCCTCATTACATTATACCATAAAATCAAAGGTGAATGATGCAATTGAGAATTATAATAAGTGAGCAATGAATTGAAGCGCCTGGGTAAAGTCTTAACACATTTAATCCCATCGCGAGCACACAAATGCCATAGTTTGCATCGCGTTGCAGTTGAGTGACCTCCAAGTGCAGCATGCACGTTTGCAATGGCGGCAAGTCAGGTATCTGCAAATGCTAAACGAACCGGCCACCAGGAATTCCAAGTATTCGCATCGAGGGGGAAAGCGTGATATCGAAACTCGCCGCGTTTCCGGTGTAACGTTTCCGTGTGCGTTGCCTTTAATAGGAATAAATTTGGGAAAAAATACGCTATTGATTGATTGATTGACAGATTGTCGATTATTATTGCTATTCCGTTATTTTATTGTTACTTTATATTTACGGGGAGTTGCGATGGAATATTGTTTATCCATAGACATGTAGAGATGATTCTTTATTATTGTATTATTATTTTTAAATTAATGCTTAATTTTCAATTGGCGCGTAATTCATTAGCGGTGTGAAATTATAATTAACTCTTTGCACTCCTTGATTTTGGACAACTCCTTAGCTGCTTGGCATACAAATAAAATGGAACTTGACGCGTCTAAAAAATACTAACTAATTTGGGTCATCTGAAAAATTGTGTGTAAGCATAAGCAGATTGAATAGATGATAATTAAATAACGTTATGAAATAATAAATTACTAGTTCTTTGGAGACATAAGTGAAAAAATTGAATAATTTAAAAATATACTGTACAGTAGTTTTTGACGTCTCAGAGACGTAAAAGTCTACAATGGCACATGAAATGAATGACGTCTCCCACACGTCATTGTATGTTAAGCGGTTAATTAATTTTCAAAATATTTCTAAAAAGGAGGTCTCAGTAAAAAATTGTATTGCGACAGAAATTTCTGTTATTATTATTACTACTATTATTTTAGACAATGTATTGTATAAAGTCGAGTTTACCTTGATATTAAAGTTGGCGTAAAAAATGTAACGTCGAGCCGCACTTGACATAGAAGTGCTAAAAGTTAACAATGGATCTCTTGGATAGAATTTTTTATTAATTATCTTTAACACTAGATTTACGGATGTTGATATTCCTATTTTTCTGAAGTGAGCCAATTTGACTCATAGAAGAAAATTGAAGTTTTTTTGCTAAGAAAATAGTTCCAAATTAATTGAAATGAAAGATTTATTATTACAAAAATTAACCAACCAATATATTATATATATAGTAATTAAATTTTGAATGAGCCAAATTGGCTCGGCAAATCTAGTGTTAAGTTTAGAAGGTTTGGAACATCTTGTCTCGCCAAAAACTTTTTTTTAGCGAATTATACATTGTGGGATAATTTCAATTATCTTCAGACTGTCTTTAAAGCAATGACATAAAAAGATAATTGTACGAATGCTAATTTGTTAAAAATAGTAACTTCTTTTAAATTTCTCAAAGATACAGAATCCAATCTAAAAACAGCCAAGAAACAGTATCATTTCTTCAGAAAACAGCCTAGAAACGTATGATATATCATTTTACATCTGCTCGTAGAAAAGATTAACGAAATCTAAAGAGAAACTGGGGCACCCAGTGTTCAACAGCTTTAATGAATTCGTCCGACTGTAAATTGTCGAAGAGCGAGTAGAAACGTTTCTTGCCGGGATTTTCTTCTTTAACGAGGACGTAGAACGACGATGATGTTATGCAAATTTCGATGCTGCATCCTTCGTGCTAATAACACACTCCTAGGATCAACACGGTGTCAGCGCTAAATAAAACTATGCGGATTTAGTCGTCATCAGTTCTCTACCTTCTAATCACGCGTTTCCCTCTATGCGAGCTGAATAAATAGACGTCTTGATAACGGTGTACGGTCGTTTGTCGAGGTGATATTTGTTTCCGATCGGTGCTCTATAATTTTATTCGTTATGTAGCACACTTTCGAAGCAAATATCGCAGATTGTAAAAGTATGCTTTTCTAGAAAGGCGACAATGTTTTTTTTTATAAGAAATAAATATTGTTAGGTATCTATTGTATATATATAGATGGCATATATAGTGATAAGAACTTCAGTTTACATCTTCAACAAGTTCCTCGGACTTGAAGTTTTTGCAATGTGTTTCTTCCATCTTTCAAAATGTAAATGAATTAATCATTGAATATATTACATTTGTTTATACAGACTTGACACTTTACATTCACCTGTTTGCAAATGAAATTCATTCTTCTGACGAATCAAATACAGCTTTTATATTTAATTTATTTATTTAACACTAGAACTACAGATGATTGATGCTATATATTTAAAGATAATGTAAAAAAAATTCAAAAGGATAGCAATGGCAGGGGCAATAATCTTGATTAATTTAATTTCATTCATTTTACAAAATGGATGTAGAAAATTGATCAAGATGTAGTGTCAGAAATTTCAGGAACATTTTAAACAAATTCAGAACAAGTCATTTTGACCACCGTGGTAGATCTAGTGTTAACCCATTCGAGATCGTGCATTTTTTTGGAGACTATTCAGAAAGACCGATAACTTTTGGCTTTGTATGTACCACTTCTTGTATTTCTAATGATCGTGGCTTTGGGTCACCTACTTTAGGGTCGAAATTGAACCAAATACCAAATGTAATGTTTATACATTTGTAAGATACCTTTTATTTTAAGCTAGTCTTATTTCGAGGGCTGTTTTTTCTATAATGACTGATAATTGCAATTCAAGATCATTGCACACACGGTGTGCAGTCGGTCTTTTTGGCTCGGAAATGCATTGCACACACGGTGTGCAATTGGTCTCGAATGGGTTAAAATACATCCCTCGATTTACACGGATGATAAATTCTTTAAAAAACATAAAATGTGAATAATTCACTCTTAGTTTCAAAGTAAAATAGTAATTTTTGTTAAACCCCTTATTTTAAAAACTATATAAAAGTGAATTCGTGCCAAAAAGTACCGTGCAAATCGAAGGATATTTAAAAGAAACTACCAAATGTAAACTAGGTAGGGAGAAATGACAAATCTATTGAAAAAAGTGACTCGATCTTCTCGTTCGTCCCACATAAAAATTCGAATCCCATTACCAATAAATTTCATTCAAGAATGTTGCCATTTTCCTCTCAAACTCTTCATTCACCAGTCACACCCACCTAGTTCCATGCCATAATATATTTATCCATCGAAACACAACCAGTCCGGATATTCCGACATTCCATATGGATACATGTAACGAAACGTCAGACTATGATTCTTAACGCTGACTTAATATCGAGGTTGCTCGCTTACGAGCCGAACGGTGAACCAATTATCCGCGTCGCGTTTAATACATACATATAAGGTGTAGAAATGGCGTCGGTATACGAGACGCGGATCGCAAAGGCAGGGAGCGATATCTCGTAAAATAAGCACCGTGGGGCACCGGTCTTATGCACCAATAAGGCAGCATTCTGGCCGGGTCAATGCTTACTGGTTTTGTATTTCACCTCGTTCCCGTGTGCATTCTGCGATCTCCGCTTCGGGCGGTATGTCTAGCAGAAGGACCGAGAGTCCTTCTGGAGGATCGTGCGGCGCCATGTTGCCGACGTTGTTTAACACTAGATTTACGAACTGAGCCGATTTGACTCATTGAAAATTTAATTGCTATATATATAAAAGTTAAATACTATTTTTGTAAAACATAAGTTGGTTTTTGGTCACATAATGAAATATATGTAAATGTTGATACCTCTCCCCCGCAGACTCCTTCATTTCGAATTATCGAATGTGGTATACTTATTTTTACGGTTGTGAGCCAATTTGACTCATAAAATGATTTAACAGTTAATCGCATAACACAGTGGCGCGCAAACTTTTTTCGACTGCGACCCCTTTTGTAGAGAGAAAATTTTTGGCGACCCCTAGAAATAAATGTTCACAAATACCATGTATATTTCGCGCATTTCTTTCGTTTGATCGAATAAAAACATCATCATATCTGACTCATATTAATTTTATTTATAATTTTAAGAAAATACTTTTCGTATCTTCAGGGTTTAAACGCGTGCGGTATTTGTTTTTTATTGAAACTAGTTTGCTAAATCCAGTTTCACATAAATACGTTGACGCAAATTGTATTAGAACCCTGATGGCATTCTTGCTTAAAACGGGATACTGTTTTTCCACGGACAGCCCAAATTTTTGGCAAGGCTGAGTCTATGTACACTGTATGGTATGCAGCATGCAAGCATAATGCATTTCATAAAAATTTGGCGACCCCCAAAAAACTTCTGGCGACCCCCACAGGGGTCGCGACCCCCAGTTTGCGCACCACTGGCATAACACATGAAATTTGTAACTTCCATCAGACCAGGGCATCTTGCAGCTTTCAAGCCGCACGTGAATTGTTTCTCCTCTAATTTTTCTCTCCTTGCATACAATGTTTATTTGTATTGATCCATCTTCTTATATTCAAGACTCCGCTACATTATCTTTCTTACCTACCCACTCCTGTCAAGATTTCGATTTGTACATCGCGCGTGAACATTGCATTTTTAGTGAAAATATATATCAAAAACAGAGTTTTTATGTACAAAAAAGTTTTCAATGAATTTTTTAATAGTAAATCTTTCATTTAAATTGATTAGAAACTATTTTCTTTGCAAAAAGCTTCAATCTTTTTGTGTGAGTCAAATTGGCTCACTTCAGTAAAAATAGGTATATAGTCAACATCCGTAAATATAGTAAATTTCAATATACCTATTCAATAAGTACTTGATAACAGAGAAATCAAGGGACCGAAAAGAAAATGGATACGGTGATTTATGTTTTTCTAGATCGTTGTAGAATATTTATTCCATGACTCTCCTGTAGACTTGAAGAATTTTTCGGAAAAACTGTGTACCAATCATTTTAACTGGTTCGGTAGTTCTAGTGTTAAAGATTGACTTTTTTTATGTGCTCTGTTGTTTAGCTCTTTCACAGTTTGGTAAAATTACGAATTCTGGATGAAAAATGTCTAGTTTTTTTATGTTCGAAAACACTTCGGCATGTAAAGTCAACCACGTCTCCTTCTTCAGTTAGAATAATGTTAAAGAACAAAGGAAGCAAAGAATCTACTCATAGACTTAGATATCTTTGGTAGACTAAACGGGATAAACCGTTCTATACCTAACTTTTGACTTGCCTGTGACTGTCACGGGATAAATTGTCAATGGGTTAAGGAATGTTTTTTTTTTATTTCTAATTGTAAGTCTCTTTTGGCAGATTAACATGTTCAACGTCATCGGTATTTTGCTCGTTTCATTGTTTCTACTGGCGTGAAACCTTTTCTATAAAAATGCCATCTTTACAAAGCAGAAACCTCAACCAGTTAAGAAGGACGACTATATTTGTCATGGCGAAATGGCAGAATTTTGTGTCATAACGACTTTATCCGTCATGCGCAAAATGTTGTTATCATTTGATATTTAAATTGTCATTTCGGGGGAAGCTAAAATATATTCGTAACTTTTAATGTATTTAGAATGGTTATATAAATTATAGAAAAGAAAACAAACTATTAAAAGGTATAAATAAATAAATAAAAGTTACTAAAATTACTAATTATTAATTTCATAAGAGGTGTGAATTTTATATTATATAATATTCTAAATGGATAATGTTATCTTAGAATCGGACAGTGATTCAGGTCGATGTTTATAAAATAAACCCTTATTTTGATTATTTCCTTCCACATATTAATAATTTAAATTTTTTGTTGTTATTATTATTTTATAAAAATCATCGCAATTTATAGAATAGAACATATTTCAAAGCATTCAAATACAAACTCTTAAATATCTCTGTATAATATAAAATGGATTTGCACCACTTTCAAAGTAAGCGGCTCATATTTTGATTTCTTGTTTGGACCTATAGTCCAACAACTGAAAGATGGCTACGAAACGGCGGAGCTTCTCGTTTTCAGCTGTCTATGTCTGCTATTTTTTTTTGGAATCAACAAACCCATTTCTGAAGTTAAAACCAATGTGGAGTGTTTCGTTAAGCAAACTGGGTTTGAGAATTTCAAAAATGAAACGGGGAAAATAGACGTTTGAAGGGTCTGCCGCTCGTTAACTATCTTTCAATTGTCGGACTATATTTTTAGCGGCAGAAAGAATTCAGATATCTAATTGCAAGAATTTTTGGCGATCGAGAGAGTGGCTGTTAAGTAATATTGGAAACTTGTGAAGAAAATGGTATAACTGTTCGAGGTTGCAGTTGAAAAATGTTGCAATGATGCTTCTAGAGCACTGACGAAAGTCTTGTTCATTTATATTCATAACGTGAATAGCAGATAATAGTCGTTGCTCCCTTTACATCTTCAACACTGCTTTGTATTCTTTTTTGTGGCATATTTGGAACACGTCGTTTTTTCTAAGTTAAAAATGAACAGATTACGAAAAAAGACGCTTGAATTCATTCTGGAAACGCTATTTCCATTGACCATTATCCGGCACATTGAAATCCTACAGATTGGAATTTAAGGAATATTAAGAATCAATCGGATCATAACTTTGCCATTTTTATTAAACAGACGAATGTCAATGCTTCACATTTTCACTTTTTTGTACTTGTAACTATAGACATATAGTTCAAATATTTATTAAAAAAATATGCAGCTATTTAAATTTTATGCAAATAACGAAGAAATATCATTCTCGATGACGAAGAGTGCTAAAAATAAATTCCAAAGAAACGTGACAAAAAACGCATGCAAATAAAGTCCCATACTGATTTAATGTTAACCAAAAATTCTACAAATTATCATAATAGTAACATAATATTTAAAAAAGGGAGAGAGATAACCATCACGCTAAGTATCTCTTTAACAATAACTAATCTATTTCTAATATTTTAAATTAAAGACAAGCCTAACTAAATTGTCATATAGCTAATACTACCTAATCAGTAATTGCAAGTATCATTACTCAATGAAAATGAACAAATACATTCAACAAAATAATTGGTAAAATCGGACAACAAGATTGTGTCATTTACTTCTCTGTTTTTTTCACAGAGACTGCGTTTCAATAAAAAAAGTAACAAAAACGCATGCAAATAAAGCTGCATACTGATTTAATGTTAGCTAAAAAGTCAACAAATTATCATAATAATAACATAATTAAAAAAGGAAAGAGAGATAACCATCGCGGTAAGTATTTCTAATATTTTAAATTAAAGACAAGCCAAATTAAATTGTCATGTACCTAATACTACCTAATCTGTAATCGCAAGTACTCAATGAAAATGAACAAATACAATCAACAAAATAGTTGGTAAAACCGGACGACAAGACTATGTCATTTACTCCTCTGTTGTTTTCACGGAGATTGCGTTCCAATAAAAAAAGTAACAAAAACGCATGCAAATAAAGCCGCATACTTATTTAATGTTAGCTAAAAAGTCAACAAATTATCATAATAATAACATAATTAAAAAAGGAAAGAGAGATAATCATCGCGCTAAGTATTTCTAATATTTTAAATTAAAGACAAGCCGAATTAAATTGTCATGTACCTAATACTACCTAATCAGTAATCGTAAGTACTCAATGAAAATGAACAAATACAATCAACAAAATAGTTGGTAAAACCGGACGACAAGATTATGTCATTTACTCCTCTATTGTTTTCATGAGAGGCCGCGTTCCGATAAAAGTCGTTTCGTTATCACGGATAAGAAATAGAAATCGATGACGTTCGAACCGGCTTATCGATAGAAACAGTCTTTTATTGCATCTGCATTCGCGATAAAGCTTAATACGCTTTCTTCCTCAACCGGCAGCAGCGTAAACGCGAAAGGTGCAACGCGTCCCAGTTTCTTCTCGTCTGACTCTTTCAGCGAACGAACGATCACGTAAGAATCATTCGTTTTCATCGGCCAAGGTCGTGATACGTTGATTTTTCCTTCTATCGACGAGAATTTAAACGGCAACGGAGAAGTGTGCAGAACTTGGATAATCGTGCAACGTACTTAACTAGAGGCAATTTGAATATAAAATTATAGATCAGTGGCTCCTTTAGCAAATTGTAAGATTAAATATAAGTTTAATGTTCTGAATGAAAGTGGAAATAATATTCTTAAAATGATCTAGATCTTGAAATTATTATAGCTATATAAATATGTAAAGGTTGGATAATTACTTGAGATCTCATTACGGGATTATGGAATGTGTTACGTATTATAGGGAGGGGAGAAAATGATAATAAATTATTCAGAAGTATAAAATAAGTAGAATTGCATAGATAATGTAATATGTGTGGTTTCCAATTTTTCCGTTTCCAATAGTACATAGTATTTTTTCAATAGATCATATGTACTTACTCTAATTATTCAAGTAATATGTGTCTTGCAAATGAGATTATTTGAGCTGCGTACAATACTTGTTGCCCACTCACTAAGTGTGCATTTGAATGTTCATCTAAAAAACAGAAATTCATTTATAAAATAATTTTTGCTCTTTGTCAATTTCAAAATTTATTTTCCAAATAAAGAAGTAATTTAATTTTTTCAATTCTAATTATCATTACTAGACTGCGGATGTTTATGCAAATTTCGAGTTTCACAAAGGCAGGTAAGACAGGAAAACCTATCTAGGGATTTATTGCACTCAATAAATATTACAACAAATACCATACTTTGGATATTTTAGAAATATTTTTATATTATGTCCTTTTTGTATATTTTAGCCGTATTTAATATGTCATAAATGCATAAAAATCCGCAGTCTGATCATTACATATGAAAAATCTAGTAGGAATAATATTGCTAATAATAATTTTCTGAGCATATTAATTATTCTAGATATTAGAGCAAGAGATTCTTTGGTCAGATGTGGACTTCCAAATCCTCAGCTCGATATAAAAGTTCTATATTTTTATAATGAGCTTTATGAAACAATATTATTTTCTCTCTCTAACTGAATTTGCATTTGTTTTTTTCAGAGACGGAGTCTTTAAGGAAGGAGAAGTATGAAAAGAAAAGTTCGGACTCGACGATGCACGTGAACGGGCATCTTACGCACGACGGCAAGCAAGAAATGGGTAAGTAGAATTCCCAGCATTGCAAGATGAAAAATTGAAACGTGTAACAATAATTGATTAATTTGTCTGACAATCGAAGGAAAAAGAATAATGACATTTTAATTTCATATAGTCAGTTACGGGTTAATAACAATTGAATAATGATTGCCCGATGATATGTGTTAAAATCGAAGGTAACGTAAAAGGAATAAAAATGTTTTTTTCATCTAACGTTGTAAGAACACTCAGAGAATGACGAAATAGTCCTTCGGCTGTCCATCACGCACGGTTTCGAAGCTATTAAACGTTAAAGTATTCGCGATAGCGAAACTTCGGTCAACATTGGCCAGATAAAATTTAGATAATTTCTAGATGCTGCCACACTTTACAAAATAATGCAAAAGACCTTCGGTACTTGTTGCGAATCATATTTGCCATTCATTTTGAAAGTTCCTTTTACATGGAACTTGTTTTGCACAAAACAATTTAATGAAAAGACGATGAATCATTAAAAGATAATATGTTCTTATTAACACTAGAACTACCAAACCAGTCAAAATGACTGGTACACAATTTTTTCAAAAAATTCTCCAAGTTTACATAAGAGTTATAGAATAAATATTCTACATCTATATCAATAAACATAAATCACCCAATCGATCAAATTTTCCGCCGCTTGATTCCCCCTTTTTCAAAGTACTTATTTAATTTATTAAAATATGATAGATTTGAGGTCGGTAGTTCTAGTGTTAATACTTTAACTATATGTTTCGCAAAAATGTGAATTAGATAAAACATAATATTTAGTTGTACAAAATATAGTATTTTTTTAACATTAAAGTAACCGACGTTATATCTATCATGTTTCAATACATTAACACTAGATTCACGTACGTAGAAATTTATTTCACTGAAATATATTAAATAAGGGCTTTGGAAAAAGAGAAATCAATCGGCAAAGATGATTATTCGTTAAATAATTATCGTATTACAAAATGTACGTAAAATATCTACTGCAGAGATTCTCTGTAAAGAGAGATATTTGTAAAAGAAGAAATATTTATAAAAGAAGTATACCGTAGACCTAGTGTTAAATAAGTACTTTGGAGAAAGAGGAACCAAGAGGTGGAAGAGATGATTCGGTAATCTGTGTTTCATAAGATCAACGTGGAATATCTGCTCTATTACTTCTCCTATAACCTTGGAGAATTTTTGAGAAAAAATTGGGAACCACTCATTTCGATTTGCTTGATAGTTCTAGTGCCAATCATTTCTTTTTAAATTGTAATTATCTTCGACCAGGTATTAACACGTTGAATACCTCCCGTATCTTGTCACTTTTATTACTTTTACTGGAATGAAACTTATTCTATTAAAACCACATCTTTATAAAGCCGAAACTATGAAGATACCAATAAATAGAAATTCGCCAGGCCTTTATCTTTTTTTATTGAAATATCTAGTATGTTCGATAATTCATAAATATTGCAATTTAAAAGTCACACAAAATTGTGTTGCTCCGGTCAGAAATGACCCTCTTGGCAGTCAACGTTTAACCTTTTAGCCTACAGTTTCTTCTTTGACTCGGCATGCAACGATTCAAAATTAATTCCTATAGTTAAAATGTCTCACTGATTTCTGATACTTTATATAACTGAAAATACTATTAATAGTGTAGAAATAATGAAACCGTTTCCGACCGGCTGATATTTTCAATTTAATAGTTTTTGAAAGATTTCAAAATTTCCTATTCCATTTCCCGCGCCACAAGTGTCACAGATTATAGGGTTAAAGAGTGAATAAATACTCCTTTACAATATAGTTATAATTATTTTAACGCCGCAGAAATGAAGAAAAAAGAATGAACATCAGGTAGAATGCAGAATTACCTATATCAGAATTTGATAGATTGTCAACAAAATATGCATTTTTGATATTTTAACTCTTATTTTGGCAATCAGATTGATATGTCTGATACAATCGAATTTGCGTCACTGATGCAAAAAATAGACATTGTGCGCCACACGCTGGCACTTGTTATATAAACCATTCAAGGTGCTACGCGATGACGGTATACGAAGGTGTGCCATGCTCATCCTGTTCTTTCATTAATATCGATCCTTCGTTCGACTGTACGACCGGTCGTCGGGCGCCTAACGGTCCATCCTGGAATTTCGCGAAATTCCTCAGCTGGATAAGTTCGATGAGCAATGTAAATTTTACATAGATATAAAATATTTCCACAATGCACCAATAAAACAATAAACTATTTTTTTTTAATATAACAATAGTCTGACGACTTCCGGAAGATGATTGGTATTGCAAATTATTTTTAATTGCCCTTCATTAAGAGCGATTAATGATTAAATGATCGAATAACGAGGTTCATTAATTGCTAATTAAATGGAAGAGATAAAATTATGTCAACCTACGTACAACATAAACTTTTAATCAGCCTTCAACAGTATTCTTTTAACAAAGATAATCTAACCATAGATATTTTTCAAAGAATACAATAACTGCGAGCCACATTTTTCCGATAGTAGGAAAAAAGCAATTTCCCTCTATAGAAGAAATCCATCATGAATTAAAAATTTCACATTTAATGAGACTCATTGTCAGAACGAGATAAAGTGATACTTCTTCGTAAAATGGATGTGCTCCATTTTCATAATAAATATTACATCAATTACATTTTCAGAATACAAGATAAATTATTTAAAGTGTCAATCAATTTCATAGTATTGATTATCGATACTTTTTGCACCATGTAGAAGTGGAACGTGTCCCAGTAAAATTTTATTAATTATTCAAATGTTATCGAGCGCTTTTATTTTAGCTGAACGAATATTTATTTAAATGAAAGTCCGATTTCTTCGTGCTTATAAGAGTTATAATGGTATTCGGTGGAGGATGTTATCGATGATATTTTTAGAGGGAATTCGCCCGTCAATACGTAGGCGTACCCACTTGGTGTGGGTGTCGCTTAATTATACGCGTAATGTTATTAATAGCGCGAACAAAAGGTTACGCGTGAACTGAACGTCCTTGCTTTCCGTTTCCTCGTTCTATCGATAGCTTATCAGTGTTTAACGTTCAATGTATGATAGCAATAAATATAGCCAGCTTCTGATTTTCTAAAGAAGAATTGTATCATTTTATGGATTCATTATTTGACACTTAAACGATTACACTTATCAACCCTTTGCGGACGGAGACATTTTTGAATATTGAGTAGGAATCGTTTATTCGACTAACCAAAATTACTTGTAAATCCGAAAGTCAGACTATCAATCAGTTAACTGTCGGAATTGAATTTTAATCAGTTAGCTGTGATTAACGAGTATACTCGTCATGAGGAAGCGAAAAAGAAGAAGTTAGCATCTACTGGTTATTTAAATTGCAATTGTTCGTAAAATTCAAAGTGTTTGAATTATTTTGAGGTCATGCCGAAATAAAACGGACAACAAAAAAGTAGAAATAATTTGAGATTGATTTATGCATTCTGTAGCTGCTTATCAGTTTGTATAACCAGTGTATATATGTGCGACGATAATGTTTTTCAGATATTATAGCGTAAAATCTGTAAAAGCAAAAATAGAAAGAGAACTAGTCTAACATTAATATAGTCTGACATGAGAGTGATTTATGATTGGATTCCTTCAATAATGATTCGCCACGGGTCAAACGCGTTACGATTTTTAACTTTAGAAATAGTTGATTCTTCTTGCATTTTTCGTTTATTATTTATATAATATATTTTTATATCAAGTAAATAAGTAAATGTTGATAACAATTATTAATTTTATGAAATAAAACGATCTTTTTGATGCAATATTTTAACAGCGAAACTTACTCTGTATTCACTCTGATTGACGAGTATATTCGCCATCGCTCGATTTTGGTGACACATGAAGGTGCGCACTCTGGAAAGAAATTTTCACAGTTAACTGGTTAAGAATCTTTCGTGGGATACAAAATTAAAATCGAGCAATGACGTGTATATACGTCGAACAAGGCAAACGCTTCTATTATAAATGTCTCGAAAGGAGAAAAACAAATTATGGAAGATTTACATTTTTAATCGATAAGGAATTGATAATTCAGTATTAACTCTCCGAGGCACGGGAATTCGGAAAATAAAATAACCCATGTTGCACCGACATTTCTTTTCTTTTTTAATTCAACAAGGTTGGTTTATTTCTATTACGAAAGCTATAGAACAATATAAATTTTGATTGAAAAATGTCCCACCATGTATTTTTACGTAAAGAGATGGGATATATTTAATCTTGCCTTGCCTCAAAGAGTTAAAAACGTTACTGTAATTGAACTTTGGATTGACGTATATACACGTCCAACACAGTTAGCAGGTTAATGTATATAAATTATAAATTACTATTATCACAAGTTCGACGGTTTTATTTCAAGTTTCTAAGTTTAATCATATATAAATGCAGCAATAAATTACAATTAAATTTTTTCTCAGATCACATATACACGTCGTTAAAGAGTCAAAGGGTTAATTCTTTTTATCTTTTTTATTTCTGTCTTTTCTGAATATTTCGTCATTATATCAGTAATTATCTCATCTCAGACAATTTCATGAAGCAAAAGAACCTGAATGAATCGTATAAAAGAGATAAAATACAAATCGTCCCATGGCGCCATAATGGCGGCTTCGTTTCTACTCGACTCGTCCTTATTCCGTGAGTTGGTTTCATCCGCTGGAATCATGCCGAAGGATGACATAACAGCAGCAATTTTACTGGAACAACGGCATCGATATAGGACAGGATGATTTCGAAGAATCATTGGGGTGCGCCGTTCTGCAGGATGCAATTCGTTTATTACGGACTTGGATCGTTAAGGGCAAATCGAACGCGTCTAATCCAATTTCCGGAAGTGGCTATAGACACTTAGCCTTTAAACGATAGGCGTTGCCAGATGCAACTTTGTTCCATATAAAATACTTCGCATATCTCTTATAAATAATGGAATCAAAATTAATCATTTTATTTTTACAACGTTAAGTTTTTATATTATTAACTCTTTACACTCCATTGTCGCTTCAAAAGCGACATTCTAACGAAAGCTTATAACTACCTTGTCAGATAAATCCAGTGTATTTTCATTCGTTTTAAAATTGTAATACAATTTAAAAATCTTTTCTAATGACAAAGTAAGATTTTCAATTTCCCAGAGATGTGTACTCGCACAATTTTAACACTAGATTTACGGAGCCAATTTGACTCATTCAAAATTTGATTACTATATATATTGGTTAGTAAATTTTTTAATAATAAATTTTTCATTTAAACTGATTTGTAACTATTTTGTATGAGTCAAATTGGCTCACTTCAGAAAAATAGGTATATAAACATCCGCAAATCTAGTGTTAAATAGTTTTTGGGTAATTGGGAACTCATGGTAAAAATGATTCGGAGTGCAAAGGGTTAAATTGTTACGCTATTATATTATTTTATATAATATTGTTACGAGTCGACCGTGCACGCATTATCCTTTCGGACATAACTAAATAGAACACAATTTATAAGAACGTTTATTTAAAAAACACGTCCGTGAACGAGGACCGCCGGCCGTAGAGTCACATCTCCTATTTTTAATAACAACAAATTACCAACTCTCGTTAGAAAGTAACATTTAATCTACTGGGTGCTTCACAACAATATATTTACATAATTATATTTTATTACCACTACCCCACTATTTACTATCTACTATTCTGACATTTCGTCAGATTCTACTCCCAATTTTCTTCCTCCCCTTTCGAAACGTATTAATTCCCATTTTACAATCCAATTCTAAATCCACAAATCGCCAATCCGAAAACCACAAAAAAAAAACACACAAACCACCCACAGTCAACAAACACAATTTTCTCTGTCCTTCCGCAAATAATCACCCGTCGATTTCCTCGCCCAAATAAATTACATAACTCACTGCCATCCATCGAAACATCGCTCGTATCATCGTATATGTGCGAAGTTGGTCTTTTTATCGTAACTCCCCCATTCAATGGCTGTGGAGTAACGTATATCGTAGTCATCTGGATCATCTGGAGTATCTAGAGCGTATTGATCGTGCCTAAGCACAGCTGAACCTCGAGCTGACAGTAACGTTGGGGCAGCCGCACAGGAAACACACGTGTGCCATCGACGCTCCGCGACGGAAACCCGTGTTTGTGTACCACGGGGGAACGACGGGAAAACTCGGGGGAAAGTGCAAAGCCCTGACGAAGTTGAGGGCCCGATCGAAGGTTCACCGTGTGCCCCGTATGGGGGGGCTCGGCTCAGTGTGAATTTTGTTCCCATGAAACGTAGCAAGGGTGTTTCTACATGGTATAGTGGATATAGGAATTGTAAATTGTGGAGATATTGTATGAGAATTTAATATGGAATAAGAGACCATGTTGTGGTGAACGTATGGAAGTTGGAATTTGCGGATCTGTTGGTAGAGACGTAGAGCATTGTCAAAAAAAAAGGATGATATATGATGTGGTTGTAACGGGATCTCCAACATTCCTGCTTTTGGAGTAGTTTATATAATATAGTGTGAGTCGCAAAATTGGCATGGAGAAGATCGACAGCATAGAAACGCAAGTATTTTTATCGAGAGTCGCAGCTGTCATCATCTTGGAATTGACAATGTCTGTTGCTTTGCAAATTGCAAGGTGAACGTCCGATTTGAGTGATTAATTTTGCCATTATCTTAGCGTGCAATTGCTTGGAAATATGGCTTATGAATTTGTTGGGGATTATCGTCTGGGTGTGTATTGGCAAACAATGATTTGTTGATTAATGGAACATTTTCTAATAAATTCAATATGGGAAATGTACAATTTTTTGTTTTGGAGCAAGTAGTCTTTGGTGTGTTATTTCAAAGATTTCCTTCATAATAATGTTTTTATTTCTTAAAATTGTATGTTAGGTTTGTGTTTATCGAGCGACGTAATTGAATTAGAATCTCCAAATCAAAAACACTTTTTTTTTTATAATTGTATTACCTCTTTATAGGAATTACGAGGGTTTTTGGAGTGGTGAACAGCGATTCAATTATCCCATCTGATAAATACAAATCTAACGAACAGTTTAGACAAACAAAACTATAGTTATTTATTGAATAATGTAATGATAATTAAAATGTGCTGAAAAATATTTACTAAATAATATCTAAAAACGAGTTATAAAAACAGTGTGAAAAATTGTTTATACTTTACATATTTTTATCGTATATTTTTAAAAGTCGGCATTTTCAGTTGAAAGTTCAATACGTGGGGAATCGAATTTTAGTATTTTTTTTTGGTATTTACGGCGCGCAGAAAATAAATTTGAGATGTTATTTCTCGTGGAAAGAAATTCTGCTGTTTCTCATTGAAATATTTCTGTCTAGTTCACTTTGTAATTGATATTGTAATTTTAATGTTAGTTTATTGTAGTTCCCTGCACGCTAAGTGAGTCGTCAATTTTTTTATTACGATTCGAAGGATGTTTCTTGCAGTGCAATGAGCTGGCATAAATTGTTCTCCGTTATTTTCACAAATGGTGGATATTTCTTCTGAAAACCATAATGAAGCCCATTAAACTTTGTAGCTAGAATATTTAACGAATTTTATTTTATCGAAATTATTCTTTTAATTTTCAAGGACTTGTTGAAGTTTCGCACTAAACTCATTTCTCTATCTGCTTCAATTTAAGAGCTGCACTTGAAAAGGTGCAAGTGCTACTTTCACTTTAAGGGTAGTTTTAAAACCCTTTAAGGACTAATTGCAGTGAGCTATCCTATTCAAACATAATCAGGTGAATGTAAGCAAGAGTAGGGAGTATTAAAAGTGCCAGAATTGTAATTATTGACTTTTCAATTCGAAATATCTAGAATAAAATTACTTATTGCGTTACAAATTTTAATTGAATAAAGTAAAGGTTCTTTTACATCTGAAAATAAAATAAACAAACTACAAAACTTAATTTATCAGTATTTTTAACAAACAGGCATCGTTTCTGCGTAGTGATACTGCCACAATTTATTTATAAATACAAAAAAAACAAAGATTTCTTCTCAGTTTTTTTCATTTTTCAATTTATAAAATTCGTTCCCAGAGAAATAAAACTATCAGCAACAAAAAATGACTCATAGAAAAATTACCTGAAATTTCTTATAATATATTTCATTAAAGAAACAATAAATAACACTGTACAAAAAATTTAAAACTTTTTTTCTGTTTTCCGTTATCCACTGGGTGATTCTTATAGAGTTCGTCGTCCTGAAAACGACTCCAGCACCGAAATTTCGAAATTCCAGCGCCGTAGCGGGAAAACGGACGGCAAACGCTGTTGATGGATATTTTCTCAAATAGTACCAGAACGAAAACGGTTAAGACATTTTTAACCGGTAGATTTTAATTCAGAAATGTACGTAGAAACCATTGATGAGTAGAAAGTTTGCGCATCATAAACTTTGGCAGTGATTCGAAGCCATTAACACTAGATTTAACAAGCCAGTCAAAATGACTGGTACACAATTTTTTCCAAAAATTCTACGGATTTATGAGAGAGCCGTAGAATAGATATTCTTTGTCCATCGTATAAAACATAAATTACCGAATCTATCATCTTTTCCACGTCTTAATTTTCCTTGCTTTAAGGTACATATTTAAATATAATAGATTTCACGCTGGTAAATCTAATGTTAACAAGTGCGGAATAATATAACTGCTCACACCTACATATTGGGGAAACACTCCTCTATTTTTTGAGACAAAAAAATAACTGTATACCTTCCTTTCATGAAATAGCTGGTTTCTTTACCGAAATCCAGCGTTTTTACAAAAATTTAATGTTAATTGAAAACAGAGAGTGATAGAGAAATTTTGTTGTCGCCGACGAACCCTATAAGAATCAATCAGTCACTGTGGCAAAACAAAAATATTGTTGAATAGTGTAATCTGTCTTTTACGTGACATTTTCATTGCCCGTAAAAAGACACAGATATTTAACAATAGCGAAGTATATCTTCAAACAACTTACTGACATAATAGCGTGATCCTCGACGCAACTATAAATAACAATTAAAAAAATGTTGGTTATATCGCCCATAAAATTTGCTCGCATTTGCGTGACCAACATTGTAACAATTATTTATCACGATTCGCAATGGCTGCGCTTACATTTCACTTTCAATGAACTCTCCTTTCATTCTGAGCCTCGCTGGTTTTCAGAAACGATGTCGACACTCCTTCTAATTCATGACCCGAGCTTGTTAGGAAGGTCCTCTCGATTCGGTGACGCAGAACTTTCGCCGTATTAATTGCGCCACGCTAATTGGCTGGAATTGATCGATATTACTTGCAATTTCTAGCGTTGCTAAATTGCATTTTAAAGCGTCAAGCACGTGACCAAAAAGTCAAGGCATCCAGCACGAGAGCCACTTTGTTGAATCATGAAATTGGTGGCTTAATTCTGTAATATATATTTTAGGAGTATTTTGTGTAAAATTAATATTTTTTCATTGATATAGAAATGTTCAGAATAAATAAATTGACCGCTGAAATTTCGATAGCTAAAAGTATTTATTTTGGAGTCAACAATTTTTAGGAAATTTGAAAAATGAATGTGTTAATCACATTTATGAATTGAAAGTAGTTTGATTTACTTGTACGATAATGAAATGTTTTGCTAGTTTTATTCGATTATGTTTGAGAAGATTTTTTTATTTGTTCATTTTTGAATGTTTCCCGCGAATTTCTTTCAATGTGAAATAAAAAAATCACAACGCACCGTTTAGTTTCGAACAATGAATGTGTCACCATAGAAATAGTACAGATTCTCCCCTTTATGGAGGGATTTCATGGGGTGTAACGGGAATTTCAACCAACCCCTCGCTCAGTCGCACAAACAAGTGTCCCATAAACTATACGGAAGCGTCAGCTGCCACTACGTATTCAATTGCAACGAATTAATGATGAAATTAATATGCGGTTTAAAGTAATTTTATGTGCCATGAATAACCTATTTATGCAAATGGGTATAATTAATAAAGATGCGTTATAAACATATTTTTCTTACACTGTTTTCCACTTCTAAATACCATAAACACTATTCCAACAAATGAATTAAAATATAATTCCAATTAATTGCACGCGCTAAAAATAATCTATTAATGCAAAATGGTAATAATTTACAAACGCACAGTACAAAAGTATTTGTGTCCGATTATTTGCCGATAAGATGTCTGAACAAAACAAATCATTAAAACATTATTATTTAAATATAATCACCATAAGGTATCAAACAAAAATCAAAGTTCTATAAAAATTCTAATTATATTCAGATCAATATGAAGCTAACGACAAAAGTATCGGCCCACGAAATCGAATCATCGACAACCACTCTCCGCCGTTTTGCGAATATCGAAAGAAAAATCATCGAAAATCGATCATTTCTACAGTAGGAAGTCAGCAAAATGCACAAAGGGAAGCAGCATAGAGTAAAAGGGCAGAACAACACTCGAGGACTATTAACACTCAGAAGTAAAAAACGAGATAAACGCCGTCCTTGAAACCATAGAAAATCCATGGCATAAGTTCACTTAAGATTCTCACGAAGAAGTTCCTCGATAGCAAAGTACGAGTGCTAATTAATATTCGGTTTGATCGAACTCACGTGGCAGCCTCGTGGAACGAAGAAAAATCGTCAAGCCGAGGAGACATGCTGCGAGACAGTGTATCGGCTCTGTTTGTGCTCGTTAATCAGTTCAATTGAATAACGTATTAATACGCCGGGGTCATCGCGAGGGGTTAATCGCAATGTCCACGCCGGACACGATGGACACCATCGACGAAGCGGAGCAGGCGTGGCGTGAGTACTGAAATCACTGATAGCACCCGTACGAATTTCTTTCTTGCTTCGTATCATATTCTATTAGCCGTTAGTTTCGAAAATGGTATAAGCCTATTTTTGAAAAGTGTGTGATTAACACTAAACGTACCGATAGTTGTTGTTATAGGCAAATTTCCGTTGAAAAGGGGTCAATTGACTCCTCTGTAGCTTTAGTATTAACACTAGAACTACCAGTCCAGTCAAAATGACTGGTTGCCAATGTTTTCCAAAAAGTCTTCATGTTTATAGGGCCAACAATATTACTTATAATTCTTTTCAAGAATTGATTGTAATTATTTCATTTGAATAAAAAAAAAAAAAAATGTTTATAGGAAAGTCATAGAGTAAATATTCTACGTTGATCTCATAAAATAGAAATAACTGAATCGAACATCTTCTCCACCTTTTAATTTCTCTTTTTTCAAAGTATTTATTTAACCATTTGAGATACAATGACGTCTGGCAGACTTTATTCGTTTCGTGTGCCATGGTAGACTTTGATGTCTCCGAAACGTCAGGAACTGTCTCCGGTGGACGACGTACAGTATATTATTATATTATTTAATTACTTCACTTGTACATCAATTATTTTATAATGTTACTTGATTATTGTCCACTCAACGTGATTACACGTTACATAGCAATGCAAATTGCAGAATAAAATGTTCTGTTTTTAAGTTTGCACGTAACTATTCAGTTGGGCAAAATTAAATAGTATTTTTCGGATGCGTCGAATTCCAGTTTATTTGTATGTCAAGAGGTTAATATATGAAATATGATCAATTTAACTTCGGTAGCTTTAGTATTAAGTTAGTTTTAATTTAGTCTTCTTCTTGCATTTCACATGGCAATGACACTTTTTCGAATATTGCACAGAAACTGCGTGTACAGTGCGATAATTAAAAGATGACTAGGTGGCGGTGGAACTTCTCGTTTTCAAACGCCTGTTCCTGCCATTTTGTTTCTGGAATTCTGGAATCCAGTCTCTTAATACATTGACGGCCATGGGGGTCACCGGTGACCGGCACTATTGAATTCAGTGAAATTTCATGTAACTTCTAAATTCCAATGTTTATGACTTTTCGGATATACTGAGTATTTAAATATGAACGGTAAAAAGACAAAGGTCTGCTCAATATATATATCTATCTTTAAAGTTTCTGTATTATAAAGATGTGAAATTAATAAAAATATTTCAATTCAGTAGAAATAATGAAACTAGCGTAATAATGGTGACGTTTAACGCATTAAATTGAACACTCCGCATGATCGTTTACTTTAGAAAGCTAGTTTTGGGAATTTCAAAAACCAAATTGGTAAAATAGACGATTGAAATCAAGAGGCTGAGGCTAGACATTTTTCAGTTGCCGCACTGTATCTATTGTGTCCTTGGGAAAATAAGTCACCTGGCTTGTGGTGTGCGCTGAAGAGAGACTATCCTCGCACGTCCTATTTCCTTTATATCAGTCCTTGAAACGTGAAATTGGCGAATGACAACCGAAAAATAAATACTTATTACCTTGCTAAACGTTTTTTGGCCAGTCACGCATTAGAATCGAAAATTACATCAGAAAGAGGGATATATCGATTCTTCGAGCAAATCGGAGCTAATCACTTTACACTTAACAGACGGATCAAATCTGCTCTGCCTTTCTCTGTTTCCCGGCACTTTTTAGAAGAATGAAATGAACAGTGTATGGTTTTAAAGTGTTGTAGTTTCATTAAATCAACAACGTTTTTTATAATATTTTACGAAGTTAATTATTAGTATGTTTAGTACTTTTTATGAGTGTGATACATTGTAAATCATTCACCCTTGTGTACTGGAGCCTGACAGAATTAACCCTTTGTGGACGGAGATTTTTTTTAATATTAGGAAAGAATTGTTTATTTGCCGATGAGAAACCACTTTTTATCGAAAAGTCAAGCTGTTAATATATAGAAGTTGAAAACTATTTGGGTAACAATATATTACGGTTTTATTTCAATTTTTCATCTATAACCACGTATACTTGCACCGACAAACTATAAGTAAATTTTTCTCAGGCCGCATATATGCGCCCGTCGTCACGCGTCGTCCTGAAAGGGTTAACATACACATCTTGTTTAGTTTCTTTCTTTTCTTCGAGCAGCTGAGTGTTTCTTTCCTGGGAGCAACAATTTCACTCTCATTAAAAATATTACTTTCTTCGTCATAGTTCCCTGATTCATTATCATTTCCTGTATCGAATAAGTTGTCCGCATACATTTCCTTATCTTCCAGAGAAATCTCTTTCGTGCTTGCCATTTTTGCGGTTTCGAAATTACATAAAAATATGACCTAAAAAGAAAAACTGCGCAGTACGATCAACAAACAAATAGTACTATAACAAATAGCACAATATTGTATGAAATAAAAACTATCGTAGCGTATTAAAAATTCATGCAAAAATGTAAATTTTACGTGGATTGTCCTAGGAAGTCACAATGGAAAAACGTAAAACGGGGTCCGCCCGTTAAGTGTTAACAAGTGACTTCTTTTTCTGGGCTAATAATATTTATACTTAGAGGATCAAATTAGTTTGATCAGTATTTATGCATTTGGCATTTTTCTAATACATGTGTAAGTCATGAACGGCAGATTAAGCAAGTCGAACGCGGAAAAGACAAAGGAAACGGATAATGCAATCTCACATTGTATCCCTGCATGCGTTATTCAGCGACCCAGTTTTCCTCGTTCGTGCACTTAGAATCATTGCCTCAGACTTTTCCAGCATGGTTCGAAGGTCAATTTGTTTTTCCTTTCCAGGAGTCTTCTGCTGGCAAGATGTCAGATAATTCTTGGAAGGGAGAAATTGTTACGAACCAATGATAGAGAAGAATAACAAAAGAGAAAAGATATCTTAACTTACAATCTTAATCTTTTATTACAATTCTCGATCTGTGTTACTTTTGCCTTGTGTTGGGTCTCATCCGTGCTAAATTAAGGATTTTAACCCTTGCCCTACGATTTCTTTTGTGACAGAACGTGCAATAACTCACAATTAGTTGTTGATATAATAAAATCTATAATAAATCTATAATTGTTTTCCGATATACCGTATCAGTTAACGCAATGTTAATGGAAATCTCAAAAAAGTGAAGTATACTTTCGAATTTGGAGAACAAACAGTTTCCAATTTATACTACCTTTTTGCAAAAATGAAATCAATCAATTTTTTTTCAGTAGTACAAAACACCCGCATACAATGTGTTAAAAGAACTGACAATGAGTTCTAGAAAACATAGTCACTAGTATAAAAAAGTCCAACTAGAACGTGTAAAGTACGTGTTTTAAATTAAACTACAGTAAAACCAGACATATTAGGGATACCGGAAACGAACGTCATTTTTAAAATAAAACTTGTGAACACTTTTAAGAATTTAATTTAAAACCATTAATCTACAATACAAGTTTTAATTCAAAATATTCAATAACTCATTTTTTCACGTAGTCATGTGTTTGAAAAAAATGACATTCTTCTCCAGTACTCCTAATATTTGCAAAACATGTTGTGTATCATCTAGGTGGTTGCTGTATACCACAGCATAATTATTAGAAAAAAAATATATACAAAATATACCATATAGTATCACGCACAAAGTTTCATTTAAATGCATTATCCACAAATAAAATATACTAAAGTTTACTTCGATTTTTTCACTATCATATTCAATTACGAAAAAATAGGCAGTGTCATGAGATAATTTCTGCTTTAAATTGCCAATCAACAATCTGTTGAACACTAGAACGACCGACGTTAAATTTATTACATTTAAGTATATTAAATAAGAACTTTGGAAGAAGAGGAATCAAGGGGTGTAAAATATGATCGGTATGGTAATCTGTGTTTTATAAGATCAACTTAGAATTTCTAGTCCAGGACTCTCCTGTAAACTTGGGGAATTTTTGGAAAAAAATGTGAACAAGTCATTTTGTCTTGCTTGGTCGTTCTAGTGTTAATAAAGGACGAAATAGAAAAGTGAGTGCGAGCATGGAAATCTCGAATAGAACTGAGCAGTAAATTCCATCCTATTCTGCACTCGCCTTAACAGAAGCATTCTGAATTCTCAGTATGTCCTTCCGAGGTTAGCATCATCAAATAAGAATTTCCTTTTACAGACGAGATGCTGGAGTGTGAGACCGGATCCCTGTTGGGCCGTGTCGCGGACCTCGAGAGGCAATCCTTGGCTCAGAGGGACGAGATAGTTTGTCTTCGTGCTACTCTTGCGGATGCACTACGTCGGATAGCCCAGCTGGAAGGACGAGAGAAAAGGGAAGAGGAGAGAAATGAAAGGAGAAACGAGAGGATGGTATCGTCGCCCTTAAGGAATGGACATGTAGCTCTTAGAAGTGAGTACTGCATTTTATAGACGGATGAAAAGACATTTCATGAGAACTTTATCTTCCCTCAGCTTACGAAAAGAATTGAAAAATTATTAGGGGGTACCGAAAAAGTATGTCTTTGAGCTCCTCATATACCAATTAACCATTTGCGCACGGTGGTCCAGAATGTGCATTTAGCCGGACAAAAGTCAAAAAGTCGATTTTGGAATTTCGATTTTTTTTTATATATCGATTCCTAAATGTCCACTAACCTCAGAAATAAAAAATTTTTGAAATTGGATAAAAATTGTAGTCGCAACAAACGCTTAAAGTTGTAACTTTTTCTGGAGGCCTTTTTCTATCGAAAAACCACGTTATCTTCTTTCTAACATTCTGACGAAACTATGCAATATTTTTTAATAATTATTATTTCTATTTGAAGAGCATTCTTCCACGATAAAAATTCATGTGTCGAACATAAAATTATTGTTTGTAGTTTATTCAAAAATTAATGTTGAAAACATGAAAGAAAATCGTCGAAGTTTTTTATCTTTTGCAGAGAAAATCTAAAATGTGCTACATACTTACACTATCTAATTAACACCATTCTTTTCTGTAATCCTTCCCCTAAACGATCCTGCAAAAATATCATCCGCCCGGATCCGCCTCGGATGGTTTTTTATTGTTTAAAGACTCGCGCGCACCTCGACAAGGCGCTGTCGCCAGACTGTCTCGTAAACTTCCGACAGGTATAACAATCAAGGGCCCAGGTAGATGCACGAAATATTTGCAGAAATAACTTCTATGTACCGCATGTATATACCGCAATTGCGGTCCGAATTATTTCACTAATTTTGGTAGAGAGGGAAAAAAAAATAATTTTGCAATATTTTCTATCATTGGTTATTCATTTTTTTAAATGGTATCAGTGACTGTAGGTATTGACTGATATTTAGGTGATATTACAAAGTTATTGTGGAATTGGAAAGTCGATATTGAATTATTAGAAAATAAACTCAAGTAGAAATCTACGTCGAGTACTGCTCGACATAGGACCGCAAAGGGTTAATGCAGGGTGCCCCTTTGCATTGTTGCAGCTCTTTTGAGAATATTGGATTTGCTGATAAAAGTAACTGTTGTCAAATATTTCTTCGAGTTTTATATTGTACATTAGGAATACCGGAACAGTCTGTCGTTTTTTTCAAAGATGTGGATGATTACGAGAATTTAATTTACAAATATTATTTTAAAGTATAATTTTCGCGGTTTGATATAATTTTAATGTATCCTCCAAGTAGAATATTTTTGCAAATATTTTATACTGCGTGGACTCATTGATTGAACCATCACCTATCACCATTTTTAACACATCTTGCGCGGGTGCTTTCCCGCCAAACTTTCATGGAGCAGCAGGCGATTTTTTGCAAATTCGTGCGCTAAATTACTTCTGCACAAAATAGCTATAGTCTTTGAACTTTAAGTTTTCTTTTAATAAAACATTTAGTTTCTCTTTAAAAATCAATTTCTCTATTCACTTTCAAAAAATAGAAATACTTTCTCAGAAATCAAAAACTAAGAAAATCAAGGATTTAAAAATGCTTTAACTAGTGATATCTTTCAAAGCACTTTCCTTTGTGCAAGTGTATATAGCAAAATTTATACGTATAAGTATATAAAATAATATAATCTATACAAATTATCGTTTGATGAATTATCCTTGTATCCTTAAATGTGCCCATAATTATGAACGTGGTCTAAGTCATATATTTTTTGTTTCGAGATATTTAATGAATTGCATTTGAATGAATTAAAAAATATATTTATATTATGCAACATCTTAATTTAGAATTTTATTAGTCTTGATTAATGGAAATTTATTATGAATATGAAATTTTGCGTAAATTTCATACGGAAATGTTGTTTTAAAAGTTTGAATTGACTTAGACCATTTTCGAAATTAACTGAATGTCCTATAAATGACTTAAAAGTAATAAAAAACTGCGAGTTTTATTAGAAACAATAATTTTAATGAAATAATTCATGAACATTTATTAATTATTTTTAAAAAGTAATCCGTTCTTATAATTTAGGCTTTTACTATTATGACTTTTTAAGATTCTTAAAATGTTCTTGAAAAACTGGAGGGATGTATGGTATTATAGTAAACACATGATATCTTTATGTTTTCCTTCTGTAACTGGTCTAGTGGCGGTGTATAATGGAAGTAATTTAATATTTCCGTATATTTTTGGTCTCCCTCTTTTAGGTGAAAGATCTAAAACGTGAAATTTAGAATCATCTAAAGAAGTTTTATAGAACATCTTATAAGGTTCATTTTGCAAGAATCTCATCCATTGAATTTGCTGCGAAGGGACAGATTCGCCCGTGGTATTTTTTACTCTTCTTGAAGTTGACTCTTCTAGTAGTTTCGTTGAACTAAAATCCAATTACGTAATTCATTTTACCGAAAATGTATTTCTTCTTCTACACTTTTCTATCAATTCATAATAATGCTCAGGGTTGTGTAAGTAATTTACTTTTCTTATTTTCATTTCTGTCAACCCAAAATCACGGTCATTCGGTAGAAAGGAATGACCAAATACCAAAAATTTAAGGGTATGTTTATATAATTTTTTAAAATTTTTGACTTACAATTAGACCACTTTCATAATTAACACTAAATGAATTCCATATAATGTTGAAACTACAACCACTATCTAATGGTTCATTTTTGACAATATCATGAAAATTACATTGAATTAATTTAGTTTATAATAATATGATGAGAAATAACTGATAAACTAATTTTTTTTAAATTTTCGCTTAGACCACTTTCATAATTATGGGCACAAATAATTCAAGTACACAATGTTCAGCGAGATTCGAATTAATACTGCAAATTAGAGAAGAGAGCTGAGCTCATCGGTCGATTTTCATTCATTTTCTTAGCGGTAATTAATTTGTCGAAATAATACAAGTCGAGGAAGTGTGGGCGGACATAAATCACGTAGGAAGGATCGCGTTACACCGCGGAATTCCAAAGTTTCTCGGGGTAGTCGTTACGAAAGCCGTCGAGGTATGTCGGGAATTGAAGATAGGAGGAAACCTCGCGAAGTTGAGCCCATTTCAAACGAAGTTCATTGGATGTACCTGTTAGCACGCGACGGCATAGGGTCACGTTCCGTTTTATACGTATTACTGAAGTGTTGAGAATCGTGCAGTGGAGCCCTTGAAACTGGATGAATTCATTGCAAGTTCTCGTTTCGAATCGATGGGAATGTTTCCCAGAAAAGGAATGTATTTTTGTTGAGATGATTTCGGCAGAACTTTAAATGTTTTTTTGACAAGATCATGTTACAATTGTTAAACTTTGCAGTTCTGAATGATGAATATTATTTTATTCGAGGTTTCACACTGGATCTGCGCAGGGGGTAAAAATAACTTGTACTGAATTTTTTAAAGAAAGTTGCTGGAATCTTTAGGAGTCTATCTTGTTAAATTTTCTATGTCTACGTTGTAAATATAATACTATAATAATATTAATAATTATATTAATTATTAATTGTAATAATACTTGCCGTACAATTTATTTTGTGTTTGCCTTTACAATACTTCAGAATTAAATTAGTAAAATAAAAATTGATCAGTGGTTTTTGGCATATCTTGTAATTTAACATAATATTAATATTATAGAAAGAACTTTATGGTGTTGCGTCTTACTGATATTTTCAATTTAATAAGTTTTGTAAACCTAGAAAATTTTTTACCCAATTTGCGGTATCACGAGTGTCACTTGTTATAGTACGGAAAGGGGTTAATAGTCGGTTGTTCTAGTATTAACTCTTTGAGGACTAGCGATGCATATATGTGGTCTGAGAGAAAATTTAATTATATCTTATTGTCGCGAGTATGGACCGTTAGAATTGAAAAATTGATATACAACCATTGAAATATGATTGCACAAACGGTAATTTATAATTTAGATATATTAACAGCCTAAATTTCTGGTAAAAAGGTAGTTTTGGATCGTCAAATAAATAATTACCCCTCAATATTCAAAGATATGTTCGTCCGCAAAGGGTTAAAACACACAGAATAGAACTGAAATTGACATGTACAAATATTGAAAACAAACAAACATATTAGAGAATCGTTGAAACTATATTATTTGTTGTTCTTTCTCTCTCTCAAGAAATAAACATTTTTTTAATAATGTTACGGACAATTGCTCGAGTTTGAAAAATAAAACTTATTACGAGGTATTGTCTGGAAACTATCAATGAAATACAACATACATTAAGGGAAAAAATGTGTTTGAAAAATATAGCAATAAGCATCAATGGTTGCTAATGACCAAAAAATTAATATAATTATAAATTTCAAAAAAATATCAAACTTCCCGTGTAAGAGTCAAACTTAGACAGTCAAGTATTTTATAATTGAACTCTAGATCTGCCAAGGTGGTCAAAATGACGTTCTTAATTTTTCATAAATTCTCTACAAATTTTTCCAACTGTCACTTTTACAATTTTATATACCTATGGCATATACTGCAAATAATTAAATCGATCAACTTCTTTACTACCCTCATTTCTTTTCTTCTGCCACATTTATTTCATATTTTGAAATATTGGTCACCAGTAGATTTAGTGCTAATAATAGACTTCGATAATATCTGTTCAGGTAACCAAAATTCGGTGCCTCAAAAGGACATACGACTGCGTCAGACCGGAAACTCTTGCCTGAGGAATTCCTCCTCATCGGGATCGTCTCAGGATGTACGGGATACCGTTTCCAGTCCACGGAGACCGGTCAGTTACACGCATCCCTCTCAACTTCCTCAAAGGTAAATTATGTAAAGTATTTTCCAGAAAATATAATTTAAAAAAATAGTTAACAGTCGATTAAAAGGCATTAAATCTGTTACATTTAAACATTAACACATTGAGCACCGGCCCCACGATATTGCAAGGGTTCAAAAAGAAGTCACTTGGGACGTAAGGGGAGACTGCTCTTGCACTACCTATCTCTTTCTATTCTATATGTCTGCTGTCCTCTTAATTCATAGTCGTAGCTATTCAGATTCATTTAAGTAGGTAAAATCGCTGTCTACCAATCTGATAATAAAAATATCGTGCGTAAGTCAATGTTTCGATCGTGCTGTCGCACTCAGTTCCACGGCTTTTTCTTTTCTCTCTTTGTCGCGCAGTGCGATTTCCCCTCAAGTGACTTGTTTCTGATCCCTTGCAATAATGCGGGATTTTTTGTTTCTTTATATGCATATTTTTACACCTCGCAGATCAAAAGATAATCGCTCTTAGAGACTTTCGCGTGATATGGAGAATTATGAAGGTGTTAGGATTATTAGATCAGAGAAAAAAATTGTTGGGAAAATGTATAAGGTATCAAATATATTTTTTAGCTACTTATTGTTCAGAGACAAGCAAATGAAGCCGACGCTTAATGTATTAACACTAGAACTACCAGCGTCAAATCTAACATAGTTTAATAAATTAAATAAGTACTTTGAAAAAGGGAGAATCAAGCGGCGGAAAATTTGATCGATTGGGTGATTTATGTTTATTGATATAGACGTAGAATATTTATTCTATGACTCTTATATAAACTTGGAGAATTTTTTGAAAAAATTGTGTACCAGTCATTTTGACTGGTTTGGTAGTTCTAGTGTTAAGCTAGGGAAAAAGTTCCTATGTATTTTCGCTCAAATAAGATGTTCTTGTTTTCGTTTTTAATTGTAAATTAAAGGTTCACGTGGTAGGAATGCTGCTTCGTACGTGCTCTATTACGAAACACACTTTCAATGATACTCAGAGGTTTCTAGGTACTTTAGTTCATAATGAAATCGTGGAAAGTTGTCTTCTAGTGGAAGTACGCAACTTATTATGCTAGAGTGCTGAAAGTGTAGAAGTTACATTATTTATTTGTAGTATACTATCTTCAATTTCAAATAGACTTTTTATTCGAAAGTGTGATCTAAATTAAGAACATCTTTTCGGATTTATGATAAGATAATAACTAATTATAGGCATTAATTGCATGAATATTATTTATTTTCCAGAAGATCCGTTCATTATCAGTCAACTGGTTCATTGCATTCGGACAGTCCTAGTAGCAGTAGCGTTTCTCCGGTGCCATCGCCAAGTCCTAGAGCAACCCCATTGCCCGTAGCAAGGTACTTATTGTTTAAATATTATGTTAACATTAATATAGTAATGGAAATTGCTAAAATATTAAAATTCATCTATGACTCGATTCATGTTTTATAAAATAACGAAGTTAACAGAATGTTTAGAATATATATTTTACTGTAATTTCAATAGGTTTTTTACGATTTAAAGTTTGCGTTTTAACCCCTTAGTATACAATGACGTGTAATGCACGTGATGCAATAAATAGGTTACGAAATTTTTAAGTTTTTCATTTACTATTAAATCGAAAATATAAGAGAGGTACGAGACGGCTAAATTATTTCTAAAATATTAATGTTGTGGTCAATTATATCGAATGTCAGGAATCATAGAGGAAATTTGATTTTGTGAAATTAATTTCGAGTTATTACGCATGCTGTGAACGTAGGAATCATAACGGAACGAGTTAACTTGCTTAAAAATATTTATATTAACACATTGCGTACAGGTAACGAGATATCTCGTATTTTGCAAACCGTCTACTCGAGACTTCTTGCTACTTTACCAAGGTAACGTAGCTTTGAATATTCTTATGAAAAATATTTAGCGAAATAAATATATATCGAATTTCCAAAAGAGTACAAAATAATCGGATATATAAAATATACCAAATCTCTGGAGCGCTTAAAAATCGGCTGGCATATCGAAACAGCAGAGTGCCGTACGCAATGTGTTAACATCCCTCTATAGTTTGAATTTTGTGTGGCAAGCAGAGATCAGTTTCACGATAGCACATTTAGAAAATGACAAAAATAACATTTAAAATAATGGTTTAAATCTAAAATTGAAATATTGGATTGTAAAGGATTTCAAGTTTTGCTCGAGCTAAATTATAATATTTGGTATAGTTAACCCTTTGCAGTCTTGTGTCGAGCTGCACTCGACATAACATTTCACTTTACTTCATTTTCTGACAATTTAATACTAGATCTACGGATGTCGATACATCTATTTTTCTAAAGTGTGCCAATTTTACTTATACAAGAGAACTGAATTTTTTTGCAAAGGAAATAGTTGCAAATCAATTTAAATGAAAGATTTATTATTAAAAAATTAACCAACCAATTATATACATAATAATCAAATTTTGAATGAGCCAAATTGGCTCCGTAAATCTAGTGTTAATATCGACTTTCCAGTTTCCCAATGATTTTGTAACATCATCAAAACATCCATCTGTATCTATAGTTATTGCTACCATTACAAAAAAAATAATGACTGATAGAAAATTTTGTGAAATTAATTTTATTTAGCTCACTCAAAAATCAACAAAATAATTCGGACCGCAAAGGGTTAAAAGTTCGACTTCGAAAAATAGAAGCTTAAATGTGTCTTGCGCTATCTCAAAGTCACATGAGCCTATAGAGAGTTAATTTCCGAGAAGCTCGATTTCTGCTTGTTACCTTGGATACTTTTCTTTTCCTCAGTATGAATAATTTCGTGTAATAATTAAAAATCATTGTTTTCCATTACGGTAAAGAGACTTGTGCCAGTTTCAAAATAAACAGATCATACAATACTTCAACCCCTTTAGTGCCGACCGGAAAGATTGATTGAATTAATGAAAAATGTAGTTGCCAATAAAAAGAATTGTCATTTGGCGATAGTTTCATATAGAATACGTAAAATGGAGCATAAACCCTATATTATCTGTCATAAAATTATTGATATCGTATTAGAAACTGAATATTAACCCTTCAATTTCCAGTGTTAGCACTATTGTTAATTCCTTCCCATGCAATGGCGAGTGACACTCGTCATGATGCAAATGAGATAGGAAATATTCAAATTTTCGACAATCTATTAAATTGGAAATATTAATGAAACACGACAGGATAATATTATTTTTCTAACATTAGTATTACGTTAAATTATACGGTATATTAAGAACCACTGATCAATTCTTTCTGTAGTAATTAAATTCTGAACAGTAGCGGAGTCAGTGACAAAACAAATCGTAGGGCAAGGGGTTAATGACGATATATCGTCGTCCGGCACTAAAATGGTTAAGGCAAACATTGATAAGTTAACACAAATAATCCTTCGACATTTCCAATAGCTTCTCCTATTCAAAACCTGCTCAAAGAGACATCCAATTGCAAAAAATATTTCGAAACACCAATATTTTATCATTCCCAACGTGAATGAATGAGTAACATGAAAAACTCCCATTATCTAACTGACAACCTACGGAAGTAGTACAAACGCCGGATCTACGTGTTGAGTTTTCAACGTAGCAAAATTTCCAACACGTAAGCAGACGAAAGCTCCATCGTAACGCGATAATCCTCTTATTCTCGATAGATCGCCGACAACGAGATCAAACGGGCCACCCCAGAGCAGCTTACGAAGGGCGAAGAGGTGGTCGTCCACGGGGGACTTTACGCATTCCCCGCAAACTCAAGGGAGCAATTCGCAGCTCGTTAGTAGCAGGTAAGCTTGCAAATCGTTGGACTAACAAACGTGTGCACTCTTTTGTCTCTGCATTCGTGATTTCTCTTTCACCTACGTGCCTTTTATTTTTTCTTTCGCACTTTAAGCTTCTGCCAGATTTGTCGCGTAACGCACGAATGTGTTTTTCCAGCGTGCAAAAGTTTCACGTGAAGTTTGATCTGTTTTATGTGGACTTGCAATAAACATAATGTTCCATATATATATATATATATATATATATATACACTAGAGGGTGGTATGTACTATATACTAGGTATATATATTAGGGGGATCGAAAAGTTACGACGTTTCTCCAGATATCTTACTTAACACATTGTATGCAGGTGATTTTTATCGTCTCATTAAAACTCAAGAGGGAAACTTGTTGAAAATTTCGTACGAATTTTGTTTTTACAAAAAATTAGTATAAATTGAAAACTACGTACTCTCTGAATTCGAAAATATGCTTAACTGTTCGAAACTAAGTGATTAATGCCACGAATCGCCTTTTTTAAACGATCTATGTACAATTTTCGAAAAACGTACTTTTATGTCGCCCGCTTATTATGTGTTAAAAACCCATTGATTTTTATCGATTCTGTGCAGAAGATTGATATACTAAATGACGAAAGATTGCTTATAACAGATGTGGTATAGTCATGAAGTGAAAATTCTACTTCTATTTTATAAAATCGTAATTAATTAATTAATTGTCTTCTTCATATTTTTATTTCTTTTTTTCCAAAGTATTCATTTAGTATATCTGAATTTCAGTAGATGCAACACCGGTAGTATTAGTTTTCAAAATAAGAATTGTTACAAATTTATTTGCTCGGATTTAATGTAAAAACGCGACATTACTTTCTGATCCCTCCAATATTTTTGTTGAAGAATTAAAACGCATGTTTCGCAAGTGTATTTAAATTTATAATATTTCTGATATGTGAGATAATAACTTTTACGTTTTCTTTTTTTCTGAGATTGTTCTTAACCCTTGGAGGACTAACGACGCGTATATGTGGTTTGGGAAAATCATGTTTATCTGTGCATGTGTAGGTAATTCGAGTTAAAGAATTGAAATACAATCCTTGAAATATGATTTCGCCAAATAGCAATTTACAACGTCTATAGACACTCTGACATTTTGATAAAAAGCTGGCTTTTGATCGCCAAAGAAATGTTTATTTTCCAATATTCAAAAAAGCGTTCGTTAGCAAAAGGTTAATAAATCTCCCATAATTCAAATTTATGTGTCGTTAGATATTTCTAAGGAAGAAAATACCGTAAATCGTACGTGTTAAAATTCTACAAGTCCAAAATGATTTAAAAGCTCCCAAAAGTATAAAAAATGTTAAATGAAGCACACTCAACGAGACATTTCACGTACCGATAACCGTGAAAAATCATCGTGACGAGAGAAATCCCTCAAAGGTGCTTCGACCTTTTTTTTTCATCCTAAATTGACGAAGTTCAACGATACTCTCGAATCAGTAAGGTCACAAAGCGATGTACTATCGATTGCGTCTCACAGCTCGAATTCGCTTCCTGAATTTACAGCTCATTAATCTTCAAAAGCGAGGCTGCAGTCTCTCTCCAAGTTTCCATCCGCTCGCTGAAAGTTCATCTAAAAGCCAACTGAGCCGAGAAAACGCAAACGGAAGCGCATTATTCCCTTCCTCCCTCGAGAGGAAGAAAGTGCAAATTGCGTGGAAAAACACGTTCGCTGCATCACTTTCTCCTTTTCCTTTGTTCTCTATCATTCAGATCTTTTTTTGTCACTTTTTCATTCTGCACCGCATGGTTTTCGTTTGCATTTTCGTTCATTATAGATTGTCAGCATCCACCAAGTCTCTGTTCAACCTCTTCAAGCCTCCGGCGATGAACAACGTGAAACACGGGTAAATAAATACGTATTTTCGTTTTTTTTCTATTTTTACTATCCTCCCTCTAGGTGAATGTACTCTGAGTGCACCGGTTGCAATGAGCACGTGCACTCTGCACGTGTACGACTAGCTTTGAGATGCACTTTTGTGGCAAGTTGCAGGTGAGTGGCGACGGGCACGGTCTTTTCTCGTTTGACGTTGGAAGAAGGGAAAAAAACGTACTGGGAATTGCTTATTTCTACTGAACATTCGTTAGATTTTTTTAGTCTTGTTTGCAGCAATTGTTGACGGTGTAGTAATTAGTCGTGTCCGTGATAAAAATAGTATTAGAAATTCCATAGTTCTGACGCACGAGTTTGATAAAACAGTATGGTCATGACCAATGCAGGCATTCATTTCTAAATGGAGATACAAAGAAACGTTCATTATTTAGTATCTGATCAAAGTACTTATTTGGAATAATTCAGAATGTCTATATAAATGAAACTGTTCTTTTGTTCAAAATCTTAAATCTTTGAAAGTTCTTCATCGATTGATTTGAAATTTTGACACAACGTTTCATTTGCATAATGCACTTGTTTTTATATACGTATTATATATATATATATATATATATATATATATATATATATATATATTCCACAGCTGTGAGAGTTAACAACATGCTTTTTTTCTTTATTTTTTTTTCCATTGAACACGTTTCTTTTATCTTCAAATTCTTTATAATCCAATATTTAAAATTTAGGTTTAAACCATTATTTAAAATAGTATTTTTATCATTTTCTAATTGTGCTGTTGTGAAACTGATCTTTGGTTACTACACAAAATTCGAACTATAGAAGGATATTAACATCAATATTTTTAACACGTTGGACGCTACCGGTATTCCACTAGTTTCATCATTTCTGCTGAAGTGAAACTTTTTCTATTAAATTCACATCTTTCTAAAGCAGAAACTTTAAAGACCCTAATAAATATTAGGGGTACGGAAAAGTGATCAAAATTTTTTTTTTGGTAGTGAAAAACATTTATTTGTTAAAGAAATCTTAAATACTAATCAACAAAATAATTTCCATAATTTTCTAATACATTTTGCCAGCGTAAAGGTAGTTGTTCGATTCCCTTTTTAAAAAAGTCCTTCGATTTTTTGTAGAAAAACGTTTCCAATTACATTTTCACTTCTTCAATTTTGATTATTTGTCGGTACCCCTAACAGATATTCGCCAAAGCTTTAACTTTCTAATGCCAATATCTAAATATTCAGGATTTTTGGAAATTCATATAGGTACATTGCAATTAAAAAGTTAATGAAATTTCACTAAATTTAATAACGCCGGTCACCAATGACCCCTGTAGCAGTCAACACGTTAACCAGATTGAATAACAGCAACGCGTGACTCGATATAATTAGTTAATAACATATTACTTATAGATAAAGTATGGCAATCATTGTAAGTTGAGAAATGTGCTTCTATAAATAAAAATATAAAAAGATATCGCTTACTGAGTATGCAAACAATGTAAAAGTTTTCCAATTTGGACATAATTAAGGGCACATTGATTATAAAAAAGAATTCTATCTTTTACAATATAGCTTCATTCATATGTTGCGATTTACGTTGCAGAATTATTTACTTTTAATTAATACTCTGAAGGATACAATTGATTATAGTAAGAAATCGAATAAATCATCCCTATTTACGATAAAATTCAATGTCAATGCGGATGTAAAAGTCGGCATAGATACCACTGTAAACAATTGTACATCCGATAATCGATGAAACATTTCACCAACAAGGGAGCGTGTTAAACGAGAAATTACCGTGCTTGGCGAAATTCAGAACGGCACGATATGTGTTATCACCGCATAGCATGCCATTAATTACTATAATAAGAATTACTTTTGACCTTCGATCTCTCATGCAAATATCATGTCTACGATACAAAGAAATCCTAGGTATGATGAACTCATATTTTCAAAATAAAAATCTCAGACAGAAAAGCTTCTATCGTGTATTAAATTAATACAGTAATGAAAATTCTTCTGTTGCATATTAAATTATATTAACACTTTAGAGAAGAGAAGAATTAAGTTTCTTTCTTCTTTATATAATATTTATAAATAGAAAATATTCCTAGAACTTTAAAGATAAGACTAGTTATATATTCTGCGACGCTCTACTTTTATAGCAGTAATATTTAAATATCGAAAATATTAACATATTCATGAATATTCCAATGTAAAAACCGTAAGAAATTTCATTGGATTCCACAACGTGGTCACAGACGACCTCTATATCTTTTAACATGTTAATGTTATATAAATTCGCACATTTACATCAGTAATTTGTAATTTTCGACAAAAAGAAACGGTATTCTTACCACTAGAACTAGCATCGTTAAATTTGTTACATTAAAACACTTAATTTAGAAGAAGAGAAATCAAAACGTACAAAGGATAATTAATTCAATAATTTGTGTCTTTTAAGATACGTGTAGAACATTTACTCCACAGCTCTAGTACAAAGTGGGAAATTTTTTATAAAATATGTAGAACCAGTTTTTTATAATACAAAAATTACGTAAGGAATTATCATCTTTGCTGCTTGATCCCTTTTTTTGCAAAGTCCTTATTTAACACATTCGCGACCGCTGACGTGAATTCACGTCATTTTAAATCCTATACCTGGTTGCCGCTGACGTGAATTCACGTCCTGCAATTTCTATTTTTGAATTCGCCAACATTAGGCGCTTTGGATAATGGCTATCTCAATGAGACACCTTGATAGTCCTTATAGACTTTCAGGTGACATGACAACACAAGAGTTGGAAAGAATTGCACAATCGGGGAAATTAAAATATCCACAAAATTGTTGCAGAGTTTGCAATACTCATGGAGAATGTCGTGACACTTCTTATATAAGCAAATTATGTAGAGTTTCTTTACGCAAAACTCATTGTTTTTTTACTAATCACACTAAACAGAAATATTAAATTTTGTCTTCACTCTGCTTTTCTAAAATGCATGTAATACAATGCTAAATAAACTAAGCATAGTAATAACAAATGCTCCGTTATCTACCTATAAAGTAAGTTAACAAATTATCAAATCTTTTTATTTTAAAGAACACATAATTACAACATTGATAGTTCAAAACAAATATCATAACTATCTTTATTTTAACGATAAAAGTGTGCGGTAACCAGCTTTACAATATCATTATTTTCGCCGGTACTCAGCATTAGAAACGGAAAAAAATTGCCGGTCGCGAATGTGTTAACATATTGCAGTGCAATTAATTTCACGCCTGAATATCTATAGTCTGACAACTCTAATTTGGCTAGCGATCGTCAGAGCCTCTCGTTTTTTCAACACTTATTTCCGTCATTTCATTTTTGAAACTTCCAAAACGAGTCTCCTAAAGTGAAAACTGCGCGTAGTCGTTTACTCGAGGATACTGATATCACAAATTCCAAAAACGAATTGGCAGTAATAAGCAGTTGAAAAGTAGATGCTCTACTGCTCGCTAGCCAAAGTATAGTTGTCGGACGATAGAATTAATACTAGATCTACGGCCGCTAAATCTGTGATATTTAAATATATTTATTAACCCTTTGCAGTCCTATATCGAGCTACACTCGACATAGATTTTTAGTTCATTTTATTTCTAACGATTTAATATCACTTATCAAATTTAATAATGGATTTGTAATATCAAATAAATATCCGTGAGAATGTATAGATATTTCTATCATTAACGAAAAAATTAATAACCAACAATAAAAAATGTTGCAAATTAATTTCATTCAGCACGTTATAAAATTGACAGAGTAATTAAATAAGTACTTTGAAAAAAAATATTTTTTTATTCTATCATTATATTATAATGTGATATTAATCATTTATATTCGATCAATTAACTAATGTTTATATCATAAGATACACGTGAAATATTTGTTATATTACTTTTCTGTTAACTTGAAAAGAATTTTTACAAAAAGTAAGAACCCGTCAATTTCACGGCTACCGTAAATCTAGTGTTAAAAGAGAAAAAAAGAATTGTGTATAAAATCCCAAATGAAATGAATTCTGAAATGATTAGCCTTCTTTCAAAAAACGGCACTTAATCATTGTATTTACTGGGATCTAAAATTACACAGGGAGTTCTATCCTAGCCGTAGCAGAAATTAAGAAAGGCGTCCATACATAATGTATTCGCGTGTCGATCGCAAAAGATCCATTTTAATTTTAAATGCCGAACACTTGTTCGAATCGTGCCGGAACGAAGCTGTTCTCTTTGTACGTGAAAGGAAATTTTACGTCGCGAAGGTAAAAGGTGTTCCGGTGTTTTTGTCGAAGAAGGAATTTCCTTATTTGCAGCTTTAACTTGAATATCTTGTAAGGAATTTTTAATTAAGAATTTTTCCCCGCAACTTACTGTGATATTTTTAGCTGGCAATTGTTTTTGCGTAATTTGAAAGGACATGATTTTAATTACAGAATTTTTAAAAATAATCCAAGTGTGAAATCTAATAAATTAAAGTACATTCCTTTCGAAAGGGAAAGGAAAAGTTATATAAGTTGTATTATCCGGTTTTGAACGGAATGATTTTGCAAAATTTGCAAATTGCGAAATTTCAGGAAACGTGTTGTAGCCTTTGTAGTTTGTTATCTTGTGCCTCCATCCATTTCTATAGCTTCCAATCATGATAAACTTAAATATATAGAATAGCGAATTATTTATAAAGTATTCAAAAATTCAAACGTTCCTATTGGAGTGTCACTTTCAAATAAAAAGTATGCAAAATGTGCAGCTTACGAAGATTTAGTGGAAATTGCAAAATTTGCCATTCCAATTCATTTATCAATTTCATCAATTTTGCTGAGATAAAACTTTTTTTCTTAAAATTACATCTTTTCGAAGTAGAAACCTTAAAGACAAAAATAGATACGTAGTCAGCGAGGCTTCACCTTTTCAATGTCAATATTTAAATAATTAATGCGTAAGAAAATTCGTAAATATCGCAATTTTAAAGTCATATGAAACATTAAATTTAACAGCGCCGGTCACCGGTGACCCCCATGGCAGTAAAGGTAATAAAAAAATCGAAAGTTAATTAAAAACTCAAGGAAACTTCTCTCTTCCACTTCGTACCTTCCAAACTTTTTTAAAATTCGGTAACCTGTAACTGCGTCCTATTTAACACTACAACTACCACAAAAACTGTGCATTTCTACGAAACTGTGCATTCAAATAAATAAAAAAAAAAAAGAAAGCTTGAATAAGAAGTTGGAAAAGAGCGAAGCATCAATGATGTAAAATTTGAATATGACGAAGCACAGAGCAATTTCTCTGCTATGGAAATACTTCGTCAGTCGACGGCAACAGGTACGAAAGACCAGCACCACGTGGCTAACGGCTCATTTAACGCGCCAGTGTAAAGTGCGCCATTGCGTTACTGAAGAAAGTGAATTGCGATTCCTGTTGTTATACAACCGTGAGCTCCAGGGTTTCCTGGTATGTTGCTCTGCGTGATTCTCAGCGTATCTTCGCCAACGAACGGAATTTTTTCTCCTTTTTTTGCTACAACTTGTGAAGGTTGTTAGCTACGAGGAAGATATTTCTTTGCAGTTTCTTGGTTTTCGTTTGGTAACTGTGTTAGGTAATTTCCTTTCTTCTTTGAAGAAGCTACTTTAGTAGGTTTCTAGGATTGTTTATCTGCTTGATTAACCGGCTATTTAAAGTGAATGGGAAGACGTGAAAATGTACGAGCATTTTGATCATTTACATCTTTGTATAGTTGGCTAACTGAAAGATGTCACTTGATACGTGATTTGCTCCGATTCAACCTCCGGATAGAGACATCTCTCGTCCTCATGTATTTTCGATTCTATTGCAATTTTCGACTGGCCGAAAAAACACTTAATGACGAAATTAGTGTTTAGTTTTTGGTTATCATTTGTCGAGCTTAAGGTAGTTCTTTCACATAGGAGCGGATTTTATGGGTGCTATGAATGGGCCCCATTGAATTTCTATAAAACGAATGATAATTATAATAATAAAGATTTTTAAATTTGATGTACGCGTACTTATCGGCAATGTGGCGTTGCCAAACACTCACATTCACAAGCAGTCGCCATATTGTAAACGTGAAATGCATGATTTTATAGTTTTCAATTAATAATTTTTTATTGAATATTCGACAGCTGCAATTTTTCTTGTGAAATATCTATTCGAAAACGTTCCCGAATTAATGATCTCGTTTTTCGAAAGTATTTGCAGTATGGAAGATTGGAAAATTGAACGATAAAGCCGGGAGTAATATTTCTCTCTCTCTCTCACTCTCATTTACGTCAATGTATGAAACTGTATTTTTGAATTCGATTTTTTCATCGAAATGCCCGATAACTGAGCTTTCTTTGCTTGTAACTTGTTCGTGACAATCTCCAGATCATCATATTTTAACATTAAATTAACTACTTATATAATGAACTACCTTAAGTTTCAAGGGCCGATTTCATGGGAATAGGCGGTGCAAGAATAAGCTCCCCGTACCTCAAACCAAGTGACGTCAATGCTTGTCGAATTATAAGTACTTTATATCATTGGTTCAGCAAAAGAAGTCACTTGGCGAGAGTTTTGCTCCAACTCGCTCGACGGATAAAGACGTCCCTCGTTCTCACGTATTTTCGACTCTAATGTGTCACTGGCTGAAAGAGCACTTAATGACGAAATTAGTGTTTAGTTATCGGTTGCCATTCGCCTAGCTCAGGTTTTAAGGGCCATTACAATGGGGATTTTCGGAGCAACGATCTTCTCCCCTTACCCCGTACCATTCAAACCAAATGACATCAAGACGTTGGCGAGTTATAGCTTTCTTCTCTTTTCAAATTTGTTGTAATTAAATAGAAAATGACTTAGCGATATTCTTTACTATCAGGATATTAAAACCTAAGAAAAGAGGTAGAAGAAGTCTCCATGATCTGTGAGGAAATCAAAGCTATTTTTATATCATTCTTTGAACTCCATCTAAAATTGTAAGCCATAGACAAAATGAGCATAGCTGTTAATACATTACCTGGCACAATTTCAAAAATGCAAACAAAAATTAAAATAACTGTATGATGAGATTCACAGTAACCAATTAAAACAAAAAAAATGAAAATGTTGCAAAAATAAGCAACATATAAAATGCCCATTATTTTTTAATTTGATATGTAAATATTTATATATATGAAAATAACATTTATATATATATAAACATAAACTTTATTATTATTATATAAATATAAAATTTATATATATATAAATGTTATAAGATAATGGGTTAAAATCGCAAAATGCAAAAGAAGCTAAAAGAAAACACTGTTGGCATTCGCACCAATAAGGACTTTGTGTTTTCTCCACATTTTTTCGTCCTTCTTGTCGATCGTTAAATCTGCCTTCAAACAGCAGACAGTCCTTGATCGTATTCGAGACAAGGAGGGCAGACACGATGGCAAAAAGGAGTGTAAACCTATGACGTAACGTTTTGCAAGGCGCAATAAAGACCGGCGAATAATAAAGCCGAGCGGCTTTGGTTCGCGTGAGTCACACCGCCTCCCGGTTTCGAGACCGCATCGCCGCGGGAAGTTCTGTAATTCTGATCAGTTAGGCGTTAACCATAGACTAGGTGAAGCCTCAAGAAGAGTAACGTGAGTTGCGATGAAGAATTGAGATTTTCCAGTGCAGAGGATATTTCTTACTGCTACAAGAAGTACGGCTTTAATCTGAACACTTGACTATTGATCATCGTGGTACTTTAATATTATGTTACTCCATTTGCACGGTTTTGTTTCGATGGAAGTTCAACACTTTTAAGATTTTAAGTACAGATAACATTTTAAATTAAGATAAAGAATAAGTTAAATTGGAAAATATAAAAGGAAAATGACTTTTATTAATAAGAAGAAAATTATTTTTATTTAAAAGTTATTATGGCTCGTATTGTTGGCGATGGGCTAGTAAAAATTGCAATATGGAGTTAACAACTCATTTACATCATTTGAATATAAATACGCTCAGTTTTTCCAATTACTATCATCCAAACTGTACATATACGCTCAATTTTGCTGGTCACTGTAATTAACCGTTGACTAAAGAATAGAAATGGCGAGAGCAGTTTTAAATTAAAGTAGCAATTCTGATTATAGTAAAGAAGAAATTAGACAACTGAAACGAAGACGAATTAATGAAATAAGATCAAGTAGTGTTGATGCTGATAATAATCAAAATGAGAGTGACAGTGAACTCGAGTTCTTTAGCTTAAAAGAAAAGAGAAACTATTTATCAGAGTGAAAATTGTAAAGTGACTTTATGCATTCAATATTTTCAATACTGTTATGGTGCACAAAATAACTAATCAACATTTCCGCCATTATCAGTAATATATACGGATGTAAACCACATATTTACAATTTATTTTTTCTTATCATGCTAGTATCTGAAGTTATTTTATTTGCAGTCATTTTTGTATTTAAATCCAATAAAAAACAAAAATGATGACAAAGGCCTTCATTTCACATTTCCTTATGATGCAAATAAGTTAACTCTGCGCTCGATCTATTAGAACCCTAAGAATTCAAGATTCACTACTCATTACAATCCCAGCCCTTCGAATACTTGCTAATTAAAAAATCCTCGACACAAAGTAATCAAAATTCACAGCACCAGAGACATGCAGTACAACGAGGAAGAGAGCACCGTTCGCATGTACCTACGGGGTCGTCCGGTCGTTTTTTACGTGCCGTCACCTCTGATGGAGTCCTATGATCTCCACAAAGTAACTACTCCGCCCCAAAGTAAACTGAAATTGGACTGGGTTTACGGATATCGAGGCAGGGACTGCAGAAGTAATCTTCATCTCCTGCCAACCGGTGAAATCGTTTACTTCGTTGCTGCCGTAGTAGTTTTGTACAACATGGAAGAGCACAGTCAGAGACATTACTTGGGTCACACGGATGACATTAAGTGGTGAGTCAAGTTCGTGATAGCTGATGAGATTCCGATTTGAATGTTACGTATTTAGAGGCCACTTTTTACGGTCTTGAGACCGGAAAGAGATTTCAAATGCTGATTTTAACACGTGGCTGGATGTGAAGTTCGCTGATGCTATAGTCCGACAACTGAAAGATGTCCAGGGACCGGTAAAATATCTCGTTTTTAAGCGCTTGTTCCCGCCATTTCGTTTTTAGAATCTCCAGAGCTTATCTTCTAAAATTAACACTAAATCTATCGACGATTTATTTAGTATGTTTAAAATTATGAAATAAATAAAGGGGGTGGAAAACTTGATCGATTCAATCGCTTATGGTCTTCCATATAGACTACTTGTATTGAGGAGAACCAGCTTTAGATTTCAACAAATTCTGGACAAGTCATTTTGACCATCTACGTAGAGTTTAGTGTTAGTGACTATGCAGAGTGTTTACTTTAGAAAACTCAATTTGAAAATTTCGAAAAAGAGATGGTGGGGATAGGCATTTGAAAACATGAGGTCTCGCCGCTACCTAGCCATCTTTCAATTGTCGGACTGTATCTACGGGTCGTGGGAGAGTGAGTTGAGTAACAGAAGTGATGTTTTTTTCGACCTAATATGTGGCAGGACGCGTGTTTTTGCGTGATTGTGCTTGATCGAATTAGAGATATAGAGGAACGTAAATGATGAAACAAGTTGTAAGAGAATTTAGCTATGATGAGGGTTGAAATTGTTAAGGTTGTAAAGAAAAAGTATGGAGAAATATTGTGGCTGGATGATGGAGAATTGAGATGTTTGTTTTTTGAATGATTCAAGTTCTTACAGAGATGATAGAAGCTATGATAATTTCAATAAACGAGCCATTTTACTGGAGCTCTTTGGAAATGAATGAATTCGTTGTGCTGTTTGATATGCAGCTGGTTTCGCGCATCGGAACATGTATTTCTAATTAGCCAATGAACTGGGAAGTTATTAACTTGGTTCGGTATGTGAAAAGGACATACACGGTTCCGTAAAACAAAGAAATTTAGAGCACAACTTCGAAGTTTAAACAAATGTATTAGAGATTTAAGCGTTAACACAATTAAATTAACGTTCCAATAAGTTTAATCTCTGTTATGTCTCGATACAAAATTTCGGGAACAAAATTCCAATAACGATTGTAGTTAATACTTTTAAATATTAGAATATTTAATATTTTTAATTATTATATATCTTTTTGGATTTGTTGGAAATTGGAGATTTCGGTACATTGTTTTAATTTATTAAAGTATTGAAAACATATGGAATTGCTGAAATTTCACATGAAAAAATATTGTTCACGGTTGCAATTTTTAATAATTGTGTGTGATATATGATGCATAAACATTCAGCAAATTTGTTCCTTAAATCATCTATAATGTAGATAAGACACGCAAGGAGTTAATCAACACGTATCAAAAGCTTTTAGCATTATTGCACTAAATTACAAACGATATAGACAGTGGTCATTAAAAATCGATTAACAAATTGTTCGAAATAGACAAATAGAAAATGACATTATCTTTTTTTAAATATTTTAGCATAGCTATTCACCCAAACAAATTGGTGGTCGCTACAGGCCAAGTTTGTGGAACCGACAGGCGAGATGCTATGGTAAGGACAATGCAAATTTCATTTATTCTGCCAATAAATTGGGACGTTTATTTCTCAAGTAAATCAGTAAACGCTAATTTGATCATTCTGATCAGTTTCCAATTGTTCCAGAATTTTCTAGTGTTTACTGTAAACTTGGAGAGGAAGCATTCATTATATTTTGTAAAACGTAGTATTTTTTATTGTTTTTAGCCACACATTAGGATATGGAATTCAGTGAGTTTGACCACCCTGAGTGTTATTGGAAATGGTGAATTCGATGGATCGATTTGCTGTCTGTCGTTTTCGAAAGCCGACGGTGGAAATTATCTCTGCGCGATCGATGAGACCTCTGATCACAATATATCGATATGGGATTGGCAGAAGGGTGAACGGGGCACAAAGGTCACCGAAACTAAGGTATTATCTTGCGTCCAGTTGTTCAGAAAAACATGGTGAATCTTTAGCCTACAATAACGTCTGGCACTCGTGGCACGTTAAGTAGAACATAAAATTTTATAAATTCTTCAAAGTTGAAAATGTCAATGAGCCATGACACGAAAAAATTAAGTCTACGATATTAATATTACGGTAAATTAAAGGATAGATCAAGAATCACTGATCAAGTTTTATTTTGGCGATTTAATTCTGTATCGTTGCGGATGCAGTCACAATAGAAGTCATAGGGCAAGGGGTTAATAATTTATATTTGTATATTGTAAAAATTTAATTTCATTAGTTACATCAATATTAGATTACTAAAATGAATAATAAGGTTGTAGAGTATTATTACAATTGTTCGACTGGTTGAAAATTTCTACTGCCTTTATTTATCAGACTTCGTTAGTAACATAAATAGTTTACTCATCAAGTTAGAAAATGCGTTATTAAGAAAATGTTAACGTAAATAATTTCTCCAATAGGTTTTCAATGTAAAATTCAGATATTTAACAAAATAACTACTGAACTTACCAAAAAATTGTAATTATTTAACACGATGACTTTTATCCAATCAACAATGGCCTACATTGCTTTATGATGTTAAATTATAATTAATAAAAAATTTCAGTATACCAGCTTCTCATAGCAATTCTCTGAAAACTAAAATCAATTTAAAATTCATGAAAAAGTCTCACAAAACTTCCTTTTACAATACGTTTTCAAGGCAACATTCGGAAAATATCCATAGAGCTAACACGTTAATTTTCCTACATCTCAATGCAAAAAAATCATATTTCATCCCTTGAAAAATTCAGAAAGCGTATATCCTAGTAAAACCCGCAACAAAATGACTCTGTTGTTCTACATTTATGAAGACCTCGTTTATACGTAGAAAAAATACTGAAGAAACTTGATAATACTGACAAAAGAAAGTGTTTTATTCATGAAGATTCGTAATTCGTTGATGTTGCCTATACGAAACCGGAACAAATCCATTTAATGTACGACAATTGTCAATTACAGTGTTCCGTCGACACGGTGGTATGCGCCGAGTGGCATCCGCTGGAACGTAACCAGATCGTGTCCTGTGGAAAGGGACACGTGTCCTTTTGGTCGCTCGATAACGGAGGTATGCTTTACAAGCGAATGGGAATTTTTGAGAGCCGAGAAAAACCGAGGTACGTGACTTGCGTGGCTTTCAATCAGAACGGTGATGTTCTTACGGGTGACAGCAATGGTAATATCATCGTTTGGAGCAGGGGTAAGTGAACGTTTCAATTTGTTGCAAAACGTTATGATGATATTGGCAACATTTTCCAATTTTTGAAGATTTTCGAAAGCTTGAGAGTTGACTCGTTTCTAACTTTGAATGAGACCTGCAGAATATTTTAATTAATCGATATCTCTAATGAATATTTAATTTAGAGCGGCGTATGTTTGAAAATACAGTAAAAATATTTAGACACTTTAATTATTTCTACTTTGGAGTGAGATTAATTTACGGATTACTATACTTTTGTAACATTTAATTCTTACCGAAATAGCTCTCTTACAAAACTTAAATTAATTGATGAATATCTCTGATGAATATTTAATTTGGTGCGACGTGTGTATGTTGAAAAATATAGCCATGAAATTTAGAAACCTTGATTATTTCTAATTCAGAGTGAAATTAATTTATGGTTTATTATACTTTTCCAATATTTAATTCTTACTCAAATAGCTCTCTTACAAAACTTTATTCATTGTTTTTTCTTGAAGTTAATATTTTTTTCATATTGTAATAACGATTACTAGTTGACTATTGGACGGAGACTGCACAAATGATTTTTTCTTTTACAGGTATGAATACAATTTCAAGGCTAGTGAGGAACATCCACGAAGGATCTATATTTTCAATTTGCGTCCTGAAAGACGGATTCATCGTCACTGGTGGTGGTAAGGATGGAAGGATATTGTACTTTGACGAGTCCTTAAACTTAACGGGAGAAGAGGCACAAGTGAGTTCTCACTAATTATTTCATCGTTTTCTTCTATGTAATCAGGTTTATTTAATGAATCTTCCATATCCATTCAAACATCAATACGATTAAATTAACCTTTGCACTCCGTTGCCGCTGCAGCGGGGACATTGAAGTAGGAGCAGATAATTCAGTTGACGAAATAAATCTAGTGTATTTTTACATTTTTTTATATTGTGAAATATAATTTTCAAACGTGCACGTTTTTTTTTAATGACAAAATAAGATTTTCTATTTCCCTCAGATGTACACTCACACTCTCTAAATAATGCTGGAGTAGCTAGTAGTTCATAAGCAAAACTACTCAGAGTGCAAAGGGTTAAAGTATTTAATTATCAAAATAATTCATAGTGACAGTACGAATGTCATGTTAACACATTGCGTACAGCACTCTGCTGTTTCAATGTGCCCGAAGATATTTAAGCGCTTCAGAGATTTGGTATATTTTATATATCCGATTATTTTTTATTCTTTTCGAAATTCGATATACTTTTATTTTGCTATGTGTTTAAGTAAATACTAAATTTAAGTAAGTATTACTAATATTTAAGTATTACTAAAATAAAAAGTCTCGAGTAGTCGGTTTGTCAAATACGATTTTTTATTCTTTTCGAAATTCGATATACTTTTATTTTGCTATGTGTTAAAGTAAATACTAAATTTAAGTAAGTATTACTAATATTTAAGTATTACTAAAATAAAAAGTCTCGAGTAGTCGGTTTGTCAAATACGAGATATCTCGTTTATCCATACGCAATGTGTTAAAAATGCATATACGTTATAATTGAGAAAAGACTTTTTATCATTTTATTCGCATATCTCCTCAGAAACCTGTGAATCCTCTAATTTCTGCTCTCAGATCGAAGATCACTTTGGAGGCATCCGTACCCTCGCTGAAGGCAGGGGTTCGCAATTATTAATCGGCACGACGAGAAATTGCATTTTGGTCGGGGATGTAGGAATGGGCTTTAATCCAGCTATGCTGGGACATGCCGAAGAGGTTTGGGGACTCGCTGCACATCCGACATTGCCGCAATTTGCAACAGCAGGACACGACAGGTTGTTGCAAATGTGGGACAGCCTTAGTCACACTGTGGTTTGGAGCAAGGACATAGGGGTTAGTACGATTAACTATGTGCACGAAATTTAATGATCTTATTGTATATAATAAATTATTTATAATTACTTATTTATATAGTTATAATAAACTAATGTAGGATTATTATTTAAAGTTAAATAACGACTAAAATGTTTATTAAAGTAAGAAAATACACTAAACACGGAAAAACTCTCATACACAAGTACTCAAAATGCTATCTTATGGCTCTAACATTATCACTACTCAAAATCACTGTTCGCTCATAATCGATGCTAGGAAAGACACTCATTGGCGTGGAGACTGGATTAGGTCATTGTTAAATAAATACTCTGTTCGTTGTTACATAAAATGGGCCTTCTTACACACTCTATTTCCCCCGAAGGCCCTGCACCCCATACACACAAACACACATAGACACACACTTTCATCATCTCTCGCGCCCTTATTTCCGCAATCACTCTTACACCCACCCCTCTACATTCTCGCATTTCAACACTAATGAGAATTTTATCATGACCTATTTTAGAAAATTGTTCAAAAGTTCGTGTTACATAAAACAGAATATTGATTTTATTTCCTCGTTATTTTTCATTCTAAACTTCATTTAATGAGCCCTGCTGTTTGCTCCATTTATATTACTGGCCCACCGAATGGAGTCACTTGATAAGTGGTTTGTTCTGATTCGCCAAACGAATAGAGACATCCCTCTTATTCCCGTATTTTTCATTCTAACACGTGATTGGTTGGAAAAGCACTTAACGAAAAAATAAGTATTTAGTTTTCGGTTGTCATTCGTCGAACCCAAGTTTCAAGGGCCGATGTGACTTCATAACGTTAGCGATTTATACCTCGCATGTGCGTCCTTTCGGGCTATAGTAACCGGAATAAAAGTTCACATATCAAAAAATATAAGCTATTTCGAGATATTTACTCTATCGACTTCCTTTATGTCGCTTTAAAAAATTATCATCCTTTCCGAATTTTCAGTAATCTAAATAATAGAAATTTCTTTTCGCAATGAAAATATGTGTCCTTTGTGTCAATTTCATATTATTGTAGTTTCAACGCTAGAATTTGATAACTTTTCTACTTTTAATTTCCGATAGATCTATCAACGTGTAATCTCATGAGTAAAAGTAACAATTAACTCTTAAATTCTAGTAGCATAAGAATTATTCCAAAAATCTATGGAATTATTACGGATTATTTTGTAATAATTATCAAAAATTTTTGAAGGACAGTCTCCCCTTACCCCATAGCCCAAGCCAAGTGACTTTATAACGTTGACAACTTATACCTCATATTTGCATTCTTTCTGGTCATAGTAATCCAACGAACAAAGGTTCACATATAGAAAAACATATATAATATACTAACAAACAGGTGTAAACTTTAAATACATTGAATGTTAAAGACAAATACTCAAAAATGTAGTATCTAGTAAAAAATAATCTTCATTTCGGTTCATATAGAGCCAAAGAGAACAACAGAGTTGAATTTTTTTTTACATATTAATTTTAAATGAACATGATTACGAATCTATTAAAATTTGCATGTATTTAGGAACAAGCGCAAAGTATCGGCTTTTCTCCCGATGGTAACGTGATGGTGGTTGGATGTAGTTCTGGAAAATGGTTAGCCATTGACAGTGAAACACGAGAATTATACATGCATCATACCGATGGATCGGAGCCAATTCAGGTATTATATTTCATGAAAAATTATAAATTAATACTTTCAGGAATTCAGTGAAACATTTACGAAACATTGAAACAGGTACTTGTAATTAACACTGGATCTACCGAGGGGGTCAAAATGAGTTGTACAGATTTTTTTAAAAATATTGCTGCGATTTGTAGGACTTTATTATGCTTAATTTTCTATGTCCACCTCGTAAAACATTAGGAATTAAATCAATTTCGTTTCTTTCGCATTTCATTCTCCTTCTTTCGAGGTATTTAACTAGTATTTTTAAATATAATCAATTATTAGTTGGTAGTTCTAGTGTTAAAGTAACTTCAAGCAGACCAATGCATAGTTCTTCTAAAAAGGAGAGTTATGCTAAGAAAAATTGTTATATAACGTTACATTTAACACAAAAAGTTTAAATGCCCCTTTTTGCATGAGCCGATTTTTTTTATTCTCAAGGTATCTTTTATTCTTTTCTCCTCATTTTCGTACATACCTTTTTAATTGTTCAAAAGTGATCATGTGGTCTGAAAGATATGTTTCAAAATGGTGTTAAAATTACTATTTTGAATATTTTTCATATGCTTAACGTCAAAAATTGGAATTTGGAATTTTTAAAGGAATTCAATATTGACATATTCCGAAATGTCTACCAGAAGTGTCGCTAATAAATTTGGACCATCGTTTCCGAAATTGTACTAATGATTTGTATCGCGGTATGTCTAAAAATTTTCCAATTTTAGGTCGTTCGATTTTCGCCGGACGGAACGCTGTTGGCTCTTGGATCAAGAGATAATTATATTTATATTTATCAAGTTAACGAAGACGCCACGAAATACAGTCGTGTCGGCAGATGCATGGTAAGATCATAGAAAATTACTTTATATTATGTGCTTTAAATATTGAATTTTATTATGCAATGTTAATTACAAATAATTGGTTGAATTTTGCAAAGTTTTTTTTCTTAAACTTACATCGTTTATCGTTCCTTTCCGAAACATAATATTTAACGCAATAAATTATTTCATTTAGTTGCTGCTTCGTAAATGATTTGTTTTTTGACAAAATGAGAAATGTAACACGAAGAAGATCCATTAAATTTTTAGAGAGGAAATTTCTAGAAAAACTGTTAATATTTGGAAAGAATAAAATTGGGCTGTAGGTTAATTAATGGATCATTTTCAAGTCACTTGGCATAAGTGCTAAAATCGAAAGTAATAGTAAATACATTGTATATATCCCATGATGCTTTTCTATTTCATAATCATTCCATTAATTACAATCTTAACTAATTGCTGCATATAATTTATCAATTACATTATCATTTCATTGGAATCATTTCAACGAGCGAAACGCAAAAGTGAATTTCGTAAATAAAAAGATGCTGCATACTCTATTCTTCTTATCGTCAAAATAACTTCACTTCTCAAATTTCTATTTTTCACTCAAAAAATAAAATTCTTCATAAAATGTCAAAACATTGCAAAGATAATGTGAAAGAATTTTAACAATATTTATACCAATGTAACTTTTTGGGAATATGATAAAGTAGTTCTTTAGACTTTCTTTGATTTTGGATAACAATTAAAAAGATGGCGAATACTGAATAGCTCGTTAATACAATACTTTTCTTCATTTCTAGCCAAAGCGGATACGCAGACGTGGAGTAAGACATGTGTTTCAATCGTTCGAATATGAACGGGAGACATTATGTTAAATAGAAACGAGATTGCATTAAAATATTTGCATGCAATAGATCATGTAAACTTCTTCATTCCTAAACTATTTCGACATCTTTACTCTATCGGCTTTCTTCTTGTAACTTTACAAAATTATTATCCTTTCCGTATTTTCAGCAATGTAAATAATAGAAATTTGTTTCGCAATTAAAATTTGTATCCTTTCTGTCAATTTTCTATTACTGTAATTTGACCATTAGAATTTGCTAACTTTTCCACTTTTAATTTGCAATAAATAATCCTATCAACATGTAGCCTCATGAGTAGAAGTAACGATTAATTCTTAAATTCTAGCGGCATAAAAGTAATTAAAAATATCTATGAAATAATTACGGATAATTTGTAATAATTATTTTAAATCTTTGGACATCAATGTAACATAAAAATTCATATAAAAAAACGTGATGTTTCTAACAGTAATGCAACATAAACGTAGACACTCATTGTGGAGAAACACGCAATATTATTTCAACAATAGCTTATTTTATACTAGAACGCACGGTAGAAAGTTATTTGCACAGTATGCTACCACTTCTGCCGTAGTAAGAGTTACAAAGATCGAGAAATCAGCTTGCTTCAAGGAAACAAAAGTGATTTCACGAAGCGAAAACAAATTGTAGTAAAATCGAAATGTAAAATGGCGATACATTTTTTTCTGACATACATGTATTTGTTTCAGGGACATTCTAGCTTTATAACTCACATGGATTGGTCAACGGATGGTCAATATTTGCGAAGCAATAGCGGAGATTATGAATTATTATACTGTAAGTATTTCCAAGGTCAAGTTGAATTCACAAAAAGGGCAATGTAAATAATTCGAATATCCAAAACAAAAGATTATATCAAAGCAGTCATGATAAGTCATAAGGCGGTTAAAATTACTTTTTTCGAATTTTTTAAAACTGTGCCTAGAAATGATTAATGAGACACTAATTGCAGTATACTTACTGTTCATGTATTTAGATAGGCGCTGGCTAGACTTATTCCTAATTAATTATATTATGTTGCTTTTTCGGCTTTAGCTACTATAGTTATTTTCCTCAGAACCTATTGTTTTAGATATGTTTCGTATTACAGAAGTTACGATACATTAAGTAATAATTTAACAAAAAGTTATCGAAAGTTACAGAATAGGAAAGGCGAGTTCAACTAGAATTTTTTTAAGTCCCTTTCTCGTTTCTTTCGACTTTTTTTTTAATACTGTAGTAATTCTACCTAGCACCTACTGATTTAGGTGAATTCTGAGCCACCAAGACTATGGTGTATTAACACTAGATTTACGGATGTTGAAATACCTATTTTTCTGAAGTAAACCAATTTGAATCATACAAGAAAATTGAAATTTTTTGCAAAGAAAATAGTTTCAAATCAATTGAAATGAAAGATTTATTATTAAAAAATTAACCAACAAATATATTATATATGTAATAATCAAATTTTGAATGAGCCAAATTGGCACCGTAAATCTAGTGTTAATAAATAAGATTCAACCATGGGCGCACTTATTGCGAGTCCCACACTTTAACTCCTTATCCATCATACCCCTTTAGTGTGATTAATTAACATCTTCTAATGTTTTCAATAAATCATCAATAGATTCAGCGTTTTTTTAACAAGAAAAAAATTATTTCGAAATCATACAATTTTTTAAAAATTTCTAAACATTAATCGTATCGTTCATAGCTAAACGACGCGTTCAATTGGAATAAAAACCATAACTTCTTGTATCATTAACTAAAGACTGCTTTTGTATATGAAATTCTATTCTATTGAATATTAAATTGACAATCTCTTGTATTTTTTTCTGGAGTAATATAATTGTTATTCTATAACAGATCGAATAATGATCTGTGATCAAAATAGCTACAAATAATGAATACAGCAGTTATGACTGTTTGTAAAAATTGAACGAGAAGTGTATTAATTTAAATTTTATGTAGGGAACCCAGGAGTTTGTCGTCAAATACCGCAACCGTCGGTACTCAGAGACACAGAATGGGCGAGTCATACTTGCGTGATATCCTTCGAAACTATTGGAATCTGGCCAGAAGGTGCGGATGGCACAGATATAAACAACTGCACCCGAAGCGGAGATTCAAAACTCCTTGCGACAGGGGATGACTTTGGAAAAGTGAAATTATTTTCTTATCCGGCGTGCCAACCAAAGGTATTCTACGACATTGGAATTTTTATAACTTTCAAATAGAAATAATTATGGAAGTTTTATATAAGTTACTTCGGCTTTCTTATGTGGAAAAAAAATCAAATTTTGATATCTTCCATTTACTCAAACTTTAAGACATAATTCACTCACCTTTGTGAAACAATTTCGATATCTAATAATAATTTACATATCTCTGCTTAGCAGGTTGAGTGCCACCGATGTTTCCCTTATTTCGTCATTTCTACTGAAGTGAAACTTTTTTTATGAAAATCACATAACCATAAAACAGAAATTTTAAGGACACTGATTGATCGGTGTTTAGCAGATCTTCATCTTCTTAACGCCAAAATTTAAATATTCAATATGTTAGAAAATTCATAAATATTGCAATTTAAACGTAACATAAAATTTCATTCAATTCAATAGCGCTGATCACCGGTGACCCCCATGACTCTCAACCTGTTAAAATACTCTTCATTGACTTCAGTCAGCACCAAGGTCACGCGAAACTTAATCTTCATAATTGAGAATTTAGCTATATTAACACTTTGCCAACCGGTTAGCATATTAATAGGCTTTTCGAGCTTTTGGACTTTCAACTTCTCAATTGATTTCCACGACAATTAATAAGTTGTTATTTATCATTTCGGTTTTCGAAGAGATATCAGTGTCAGGGAAATATTTGCGCTCAAGTGACTGGTCAAAAGTGGGTAGGATGTTAAAAAAACACCGTTCGGTAAAGTGTTAATCCGACGTAATTAAAAAGTACTATATAATTCCAAGTATACAAATTAATTATCGTATTACAACCGCCTTTATTAAAGAATATCAGCTCTGTAATAGAACTGTTTTTTTTTTTTCAGTCATTGTACCACGTCTATGGCGGCCATTCGAGTCACGTAACGAACGTTTCGTTCCTCCAAGACGACACCAGATTAATATCCACCGGTGGAAGTGACACCAGTGTTCTACAATGGATCGTTAATTATTAACTAATAACCGTAAGCCCGAAGAATTGATATTAAACCTTAAGAATACAATAAAATAAAATTCCTCTCTAAATACTAGTACATGAAATATTGAAAGATCAAGAAAAGATACCTGTATCTGAGAAATAAATACGGAGAAGAGGAAAATCCTGCAGAACGAAAGCATGCTTTGCTTTAAACAAGGAAACTCCCTTTAAAACACAAGGAAAACTTGAAGAAAAAGAACTACTGCTTTTTTAATGCATGATGAATTTTAAATTTCGCGCTATTGCGGATGAATTTTGATGTTTGTCGTCTAAATATAAGCAGTGTAACATCCGTCGAATTTAATGTAAAAGTGTTCTTCGCCAATAAGAAGAAGAATGGAAAATAAATTCTTCTCTGTTCTAGAGAAGATTGCGAGGAATTTTTGAACGAAGAAACGACACTATTTGTTTTAGTGTGTATCTAGTGGAAGAATAATTGAACACAATAATTGAAGGGAAGAATGTGATGGATTATTTCACTGGATTTCGAAGTGTCCTTGTTAGAACGCCTTGAAGACGAGAGGAAAGTGTGCAGAAAAATCGTAATGACTATTTATGATGCTTCGACGTGTAGTTTATTTAATGATACGTTAATATTGCATGAAAAAGTGTCGTTGTTAAAATGAAAGGACAAAAAACGACATCAGACAAAGCGTTTTATTCCAGATGGGATAAAATTGGTATAAATGAAAACATGTTACGAAGTTACGTGTAACAAAGTGTCTTTTGCATATTCTATGTCTAACGGATATCCGTGAATATTTTTCGAATGTCAAAGTGTTTCATTAACTCTCTATAAGTCCATGTGGGTGTTCTTCTTACAATAATAAACTTTAGAACCCGAAAATCGTTGTTTTTCAATATTTCAAGATCGTTGCACTGGAAAAAGAAAATTTAACATTTGGAATCGTGAATATAATTGAATGATAAACGTTAATAAACATTGTATTTTTTAGAGTTCACGTTTTCCACTTGAAATCAGACTAATTCTTTGGAAAATATAAAATAGGTTATGGCATTTAAATTAATTCTTTAACCCTTTTAGTGCAGAGCAAAAGTATCCTACCTATGTGAAGAATATCGGGCCAGTTTGGCGAATTTTCTAACGTTTGAGGAACAGCTCATAAAAATCAAACCAAAAATGATATTTACAAAATTCAAAAAGCAGCCTATTACAAAATAAAGAAAGAATAAACTAAAGATCGAATATGAATAACATCAACATAAAATATGATGAAAAACGTACCAATGAATTTCTCTTCTACAAACGATGTTTGCACATAAGAATAATCATTGTTTGATAACAGTTTTATGTAAATTACATGGTATTAATTATAAATATTATATTTTCAATCAGTTTTCACAAAATAACTAATATCGGACCATAGAACTACAGGATTACTCCACGATGCAGCTTATACGCAATCTCGGTCACCAGCCAGCATAGGATATAATAAAAAGTTAAACCCAAAAAACATTTTTTTTATTCTTTTACAATTAAGTTAGACTATTTATAACATTTTATAAATTTATTGTCGGATAAAGTTTTCTCGCGATGCGAATAGTAAGACGCTGTGGAATATGCAACGATATATCGTCGTTCGGCAGTTTTCGCGAGTGTTATTATTGATATATTATCGATATATAATGATCGACATATCGACTTTCGGCACTAAAAGGGTTAACTGCTGAGTACCTGTAAAAAAATGTACTTTACTTCATAAGTTTTGAATACTAAAATTCACGTCGTGTAAAATTTCTTTTTTCCATGCAAAATTATTCTAAAGATATATTAAATATAATTGCAGTTTTAATTCACATTAACGATACGCTTAAAAGAAACAAATATAAATTCTCATTTATAATTCTCTGCAAAGAATTATGTTTTGATGTTAAAGTCTTCACTACTGAATTTTATATTTCTAAAAATATAATATTCTCAGATTGCTGCAATGAGATCAAATCTGAAAGACACTTGCAGCCAAAGTAACTCACCACGACGAATTTGTTAAAGTTCATATTGAATTTGAAAAATGAGCAGAAAATTACATCGACATCCTCAATGAATATTCAGTAGAAAATATTTGTATTTAATTATTATTGAAACCAAGATACAGTGCAATCACGAGAAGGCAAAGTCGCGATTTTCGGGCTCTAATTATCAGCGACACGCATCAGCGCAGTTTTTCGCGTAAAAATGTAACGTGCACAGCCTTAGAAAGACTTTTGCATAATTAATAAACGAGCGAGGAAATTAAATTATGTTAGTTTTCAACTCAAAGCTTCAGAATTGAAGAACATAATTACAAAAGTATATAAAACCAGTAACTTTGTCAGGAAATTAAATGAGAGATTTGTTTCTCTAAAGAATTACCATGAAAGTTAAAGCGTTTCTTCGTCAAATTCCGAGATTCTCGGGAGAAAAGACTCTGTACTGTAATATGCCGTCCAATATTACGTAGCATAATATGCAAATCGATTTCACGTAATTATTAAACGAATTTCGATCGTCTCTTTTCTGTCGCTCGATGAAAGTGGAATTTGCGAAAATCATATCCGGCAAATATACAATCAAGCGTCGTTTAATGCTTGTCAAATAGGATTCTGTCAATTCTGAAGAATCCTTTAAAGTTTCAACGATGAACGAAATGAATTTCTCCGGCTTACTTTCTAAATTGATTTCTTCCAGAATGGAATCACTATTAATTATAATACGAATCGTTTTGAATTAATAGAATATTGTGTAAATTTTCTATGGAAAGATAGATTTGATGTTTTTGTAAATTAAAAAGTTTGCGTGGCGTAAGAACTTTAACGTGGTAGTGTAATTCTGACGAAATGGCAACTTAAAATAAAGGGAATTTGGATAGTTTGCAAAATCTTGTTAACACTCTGAGTTGCGAAGGTTCGTTTATTTAAGCTGTTAACACCATAGACCTGCATCAATATGTAACCATGGTGTGCTTTGCTCTGTCTATTGCGTAATTTGTTGAGAAATTCAACTTGTGAAAGAAATTGTTGATATTGGGTTTCAAAAAAGCTGTGAAAGAGATAACAAGAGTGTCTTAGTTATTAACAGTTTACAAAACAATTGCATATCTCTACAGTGGCATGGAAATTTTCCAACTTTACGATACAAAATACATTTAACATTATAAAAACAGGCCATCAATTTTTTTTACAAATAATATTATACTTATACTATATTATATATAATTTATATAATATATTACACTATTTCTACATTTTTAATTCATGCCTTCAATATTTTGGAAATTTTAGAGGAAAGCAAAATTATAGATAACACAGATAACAGATATAGAGGAAAGTAAATTTCAAAGTAAATTAAAAATCGAAAATTCAGTTATAATCAATATCAGTAACAGTCTCTTTTGTACGTTACAAGTTTCAACGAGCCAACGTAAGCTCTTCATTAAAGAAATAATTAAAAGTGAAATTAAGCCGGAGGAAACATTATCTCATCGTTCTCGCATGAAAGTATTCGCGACTGATTTATTGGCTGATTAGGAGTCAGCTTTAAACAGAGGTGCGAAAAGCAGAATAATTTCCACGTTGTTGACTCGTGTACGCGTTAGGAACTGTAAATAGGATAAGAGATACTGTGCCGAATTAGCGTTTCTTCTTAGGTGTTTAGTATATATGTATATCCTCCTTTCATTTTCTTTTTTTTTCTCTCATTTTTGGTATCGACTGTTTTACCAAAGTCCAACAAAGCAAAAATAATCAGTCTATTTTCACTCATATATATGTGTATATACATATATATGTACATCTACATATTTTATTTATGTCACACCGACGAACGTCTATGCATATATGTACCTTTAACGTTTAATAAATCGTGTTTACGACAAATGCGCTTTTTTTAGAGATAATCAATTGAATCGTTATATTTGAAAATGGTACAAGTTTCTTTCTTCCTATGTCGAAATATTTGAGAGTTCGTACCAAACCTTTTGCTGCTATAATGAACATTTATATCAAAATAGATTTATCCTAATCTTCCCCATTTCTAATTAAATCCTGATAGAGTATTTTTAACATTAGGTTTACGGAAGCCGTCAAATTGATGGATTTGTACTTTTTTAGAAACTCCTTCCAAAATAGAGACATGGTACAGTAGATATTTCACAAACATCATAATAATATGCAAATTACTTAACTCGTCATTTTCTTTGGCGCTTTAACCCTCTGTTTCCAAAGTTTTTGTTTAACCCTTTTAGTGCCAGACAACGATATATCGTTGTTACTAATAGTACTAATGCTGGGCATTGTAGAGTTATTATTCAGTTTCCAATACGATATCAGTAATTTTAAGATAGGTAATTGTAAATACACAGTTTAGGCTCTATATTTAGTGTTCTATATAAAACAATGGCCAAATGACTATTATTTTTATTCGCAAATACATTTATTATTAATTCAGCCAATAATTTATTATTAATTGCCCCACCTGAGGGGACATCGTAAGTTTACCATATCACTCTGTTGCACAGGCTCTAAGGGAACCTTCGAATTTATTAGTTATTACAGAGGATAAACTTATTGCACCGCAAAGTTTTGAGAAATTTATGTTTACCTGAAATTTTCTATTGAAATAGTACAAAATAGCAAATAGAAAAGTGCCGACAAATTGCTAACAGATAACATCAGAGATGACTCGGAGTGCAAAGGGTTAATACATTCAGGTGGAACAGATTTCACGTCCGTAAATCTAGTGTTAAATAAACCCTTCCTGATAATAACTTTTTAACAAAAATCTTTTAACTAAACCGTTTACATCACTTTGCACTCAGAGCATTATTTTCTTTAGTTGCAATTTTATTAACCTTGAAAACGTGTTAAAAAATCGAGAAAATTGAAAATACTCTGTTTTTACACAGACTTTCTTAATTTAATCTGTTACACCTTTTTTTTAAATTCCCAAACAGGAAAGCTAACGTAGAGAACTATTCGTCTCGTCACGTAGAATGATCGACAACAATAAAGCATCAATTGTCTCTTAAAATTTCCCAAAAAGAAAGGGAAGAGAGATTTCGTACGTCCCCGTGTCCGCTTTGAGACCACAGTTAGAAAAAGTGGTACCAGTGTGTCTCTTTAAATCGAAAGCGGTGAAAGTGGCGTTTACCGGCGATTCATTAAACCCAAGGTCGCAAGAGGGACGAAAGAAATGCGACAAAAAGGGTCAAGGTTGCGTAGGAATGAAAGCGTATCCCAGATCACGTATCAAATTTTCTAGCTCGATCATGTCGCACTCGTAGAGACGCCTCAGTTGAGCTCCTTTTGTGCCAATTACTGCAGGGTCTCCTTCGATGTCCTTGTAGCTCTTTCCTATGTAGCTCTTTCCTCGATGTTGCAGTTTTTCGCAACCTTCGACGCACTTTGAATAGACTTCACTTGGTGTGGACATTTAATCGCGAGTGTATCTTTCAGATTTTGAATTTTATTTCTTTTTTTTTTTTTGGTTTCAATCCACCTCAACGTATTTGTCGATAAAAATAACACTAGCAGAATCTTTTTTTGAGCTTTATGTTATATATTAGGGGTACTGGAAAAGAATGTAGTTTTTTTCAAATACATGGCGCTGTGGAAAAAGGATTTGTTGAATATTTAGAATCAAAATCCAGTGAATTTTATGAGGGAGGTATTAAAAGTTTGCCGAATCGATGGAGAAAGTGTAAATCAAACCGTGAATATTGTATTTTAGATTAGTATTTGGAAATAAAATTTTTATAAGTATTCAAATCTTTTTTGAGAAAAAGCGATATTCTTTTCCTGTATCTTTAATAAAAATTACATAAAAACTGTCGTGATAATGTAAAAAGAGCAGAGACGAGACTTTAAGGGAGTTAGCCTGTGTGACAGCCACTTTCTTCGCTTCTTTGGGAATTTTTTCTGACGAACTATTCAAATGTTGAATCTTGAAATTTTTACTACATGTTTATTGATACTTTTGTAGTCAATTGGAATTTTTACGAGCAAAAAAAAACGATTTTGACTGACTTTACACCATTTGAAAGACACTCATGTATTTTTGACGGCGGCCATGATTCCAGAAGTTTCACTTATCTGAAATAATAGAATCAAACAACATTTTCATTTGTAAACCCAAGGCTATCACCGGAATTAGAATAATTCTGATATCTGTCATAGTTTGTTTTTTTAAGTTGAAAATATCGAGAGCATATGACGATCTTTGGAACTTAGGTTTTAAAGCTGTGCCAAATCTTCAATTTTTGATATTTTTATTTTATCCTAGTTCCGGCAATAGCCTTAGGTTTACAAATGAAAATGCTGTTTGATTTTTTTTATCTCAGATGAGCGAAACTTCTAGAATCATGGCAGCCATAACAAATACATAAGAATCTTTCGAACGGTGTAAAGTCAATGAAAATCGTTACTTTTGTTTGCAAAAATTCCAATAGACTATAAAACTGCCAATAACCGTGTGACAAAAATTCCAAGATTGTACATTTTAATAGTTCGTCCAAAAAAAATCCCAAAGGAAGTGAAAAAATAGCTGTCACATGGGATGACCCCCTTAAAAGGTGAAACTGACGGTAAAAGGTTAGCCACTTTTGTGTTATGTCAAAATCATGACATAACATAAAAGAGATGGCTAAAATAATTGCATGTGTACAAATTTCACGAAGAATTTATCACCATGTGAGATAACTAATACATTATTCATCGATTAACACAAATCTAATATTTAAAATAGCTTACTTTTCCAACAAATAATTTGTTCGTTCTGTCACTCCTGATTTTTTGCACGTTGATTTCATTTCGAAAATGCTTATGGAAATTTCCAAACGAAATAATCAGTCCGAAATTAACTCATCATCTTTAACGATTATTTTTGTACAATTTTCCGAATGAAAAAAAGTATCGATATAAACAAATCGAATGCATAGAGTATAGCGTACATGAAGTTAACTTCAGCCAATTGAAACTGGTCGGAGAAATCTTAAATCGCATATTACCGTCTCGCCAAGCAGTTAAGATTGTATATCCACTTGCTGTTAGTCGTTCGATCGATTGACTCATCGATCATGGTTAATTGTCTGTGTCTACGTTACTGATAGAATCGTTTCACGCTGATACGTTGTTTGAGTACAAAACGAATATTAAATTTTGTGTTCAAAAATTAGCACGAAGGCGAAGATGACTCCCATTAACACTAGATCTATGGAAGCCGTAAAATCAACGAATTCCTAGTTTATTATGAACGACTCAGAAATTGAGAGAAAAGCGGTACAGCAGATAATTTATGTGTACCTTATAATAAACAAATTACTTAGTCGACCATCTTTCCCACCTATTGATTTCTCTTTTGCAAAATATTAATTTGATACATTTAATTGCAACCGATTTAAAGCTACATGTACATTAATCGATCATCTTTTTTATTTATCGATACTCTTTTTTCAAAGTAATAATTTGTTACATTTAATTAAAACAGATTTAAAGATATATGTACCTTATAATACAAAAATTACTTAATCAATCATCTTTTTCATCTATCGATTCTTTTTCTTACAAAGTACTAATTTATTATATTTAATTAAAACCGATTTAAAGATACAGGTACCTTATAATACGCAAATTACTTAATCGATCATCTTTTTCATCTATCGATTCTCTTTCTTTCAAAGTACTAATTTGTTATATTTAATTACAACTGATTTAAAGATACATTACCTTCTGATACACAAATTACTTAATCGATCATCTTTTTCACCTATCGATTGTCTTTTTTCAAGGTACTAATTTGTTATATTTAATTACAACCTATTTAAAGCTACATGTACCTTATAATACACAAATTACTTAATCGATTATATTTTCCACCTATTGATTCCTCTTTCTTCAAAATACTAATTTGATATATTTAATTACAACCGATTTAAAGCTACATGTATCTTATAATAAACAAATTACTTAATCGATTATCTTTTCCACCTATTGATTCTTCTTTCTTCAAAATACTAATTTGATATATGTTTAATTACAACCGATTTAAAGCTGATTAAAGCAGGGTAATTTTTAATCTAGTGTTAACATTAAATTCATCGATGATTAATCCACTATATTTGAAATTGTTAAATAAATATGTTAAAAGCAAAACACCAAAGTAGGCAGGAAACATTGTCATTTTGTCAACCTTGTTGGATTAATTAAAAGTTTTTCAAGTAAAAAAATAGCAAGAAGTACAAAGTTACATTTGAAAGTAAAATATAAGATTACACCTCGAATCAATTCGTTTTCGCTTTCCATAATGGAAAGCCGATTAGACTCGCGATTCCGTGTGCTCGATCGAAAAGGACTTTATTTGAATTTATTACATCGTGACGTTAATCTGCTAGGAATTAGAGCGGAAACGCGTTTGAATATTTACCATCGTCTAATGAAAGTTTATTTCAGAGACAGTGTCACAGTGTCATGAATATGTACGTCCGTTATTATGTTTACCTACAAGAATGTCAATTAAATTTCGAAATTCTTCTATGTTATTATACATTCATTCATAAATATCGACAATGTAGGTAATCTCTATTTCGAGATTTCAATCTCCCGCAGCCGCTATTGCTAAAATTGGCACGTTGCTACCAATTGGTACCAACTGGCACATCGTCGGTACAGAATCCGTTTAATACTACAAGTTCTCGTTGATATAACCATAACAGTTGAAGTCAAATATACAAGTTCTCTTGAAAATAAGCGTGCAAACTTCAAATGCACATTTTTCTCATAAAGATGAACAAAAGTCATATCGATGCAGTGCTTCTGAACACTTCTAACGGAAGAGGAAGAGCAAAAAGGGTTGGCCTATAAGCTGCTGCACTTCTTTAGTACACATTTTACTCGAATGACTGAAAAACAGTTTTATCAGGTATTACATTCCACCTTGAGAATGTTTAAAGAATTCATTTGTCCAGACGTATCCCATACCTCCTTAGTACCCTTATCTAACAGTCAGAATCCTATCACCTCCACTCATTTTTCCCAATCCTTTCCGAAACCGACTCCTATATAAATGAGACACTTTTCTGCCTTTTCGGGTCATTTCTTCCATAGAACGTTACGCTGTCAGTCAGACAGGCGAATTTTCGAAATTTACGAGACTTTGAAATCCACGAAAAACCGACGCGTGATATTCGGTTGACACTTTACCTTTAACCCTTTGCACTCCGTTGTCGCCGCAGCGGCGACAGTGTAATAACAGTTGACAACTCCGTTGTTAGATAAATGCGGAGTATTTTTATAGTTTTTTATATTCTAAAACATAACTTTAAAATATGTACATTTTTTTGTGAATGTTAAAACAAGATTTTTCAATTTCCACAGATGTTTACTCTCACTGTGTACATACCTGAGTCGAAAATTTTAAGCCCAAAATCGTCCTAAATTACCAAATAACTATATAAAATATATAATATTTAGGCTGAATATGGAAAAATATGTTACATATAAAAGAATGCAAATTTTAATTCCACAATCCCCCTAGACTTGTAATTTTTGCCAGTTCTGCCTAGTTTAGGATCAATTTAGGCTTCATACAGCCCAAAACAATCTTCAGCATTCTATAATGAGGAGTTTTAGAATTGGATTGGAATTGGAGTGGAATGATCTAGGTCCAATAAAATTCTCAATATACTAAAAATTAATTTGATTTTAGGAGATTTAGAATTTATATGAAATAAAATGATAATTTAATTCGTACTTGCTCCTGAAAGCCCTATTTTTAGAATATGAGTCGACAGACTTGGAACTTCTGAAATATTTTTAGGGGATGTCAGATTAAATTAGAATAAAAATTTTACCTGATCAGTCCATATAACTCCTAAAAATCATATTTACAGGACTTTGAGGCGCGTAGACAGACTAGTTGAGGATTTTGAGGTTCAAAATGGTATACATAATTAAGCGGCAAATGAGAAATCAAAAGAATCTAGGATTTGAAGTTTCTTTTTAGGCTGGACTTTTCGACTCGGGTAGTCCTAGAGTAGCTGGTAGCTCATAATAAAAATGACTCGGAGTGCAAAGGGTTAATAGTTTAATTTAAAAATCAATTCTTGTAATTGTCTCTTAAACCCAATTCATTGTTAATAACTTAATATACATAATTTCACCGTTCTAGTTATTTTCAATTTACTTTCGTCACCTTCTTGTAACTGAGCAACGATCTCGCTTATTCACTCAAGCCGCTCGGAATGATTACGATTATTTAGAGTTACGGATAACGTTGAAATCTGAGTTCAGAAATTGCAACACAACATCCGTTTCCTTATATCGTTCGACAACCTCAAGAAGTCTCCTGAGCGGCGGAGCTTCTCGCTAAATACTGCCTATTGGCACCGTTTTTTTATTTAATCCACCCTGCTCAGCCTCCTGAAGGAGGCACTTGACAAAGTCGTAATATTGAAATATCTTTATGACGCCTGGCAAATCAGATTCTGTCGAAACAGGCCTACCTCCGAGGAGACTTCTTGAGGTTGTCGCGTTCTACCAGCTAATGGCGGTACCCCAGTATTCTCTGTTACAAGACTATACTCTATACTAGCGCGAATTACCAAAAGGTACAGTGCAGCTCGGCGGACCTGTCACCTCGGCGGCGGAGCTTCTCGCTTTCAACCGCCTATTCGCATCATTTTGTTTTTTAGAATCCACTTGCTCAGCCTCTTAAAAGAAGCACCCGACAAAGTCGTAGCATTCAAATATTCTTACTAGTTTGGCTGGAAAAGCAAGACATTGTATTACATTGTTTTCTCGTCGCACGCTCCGTTTCAGCAAGGAGAATCTCCCCATGTGTTGGGGGTAATTCTGCCGGAGTTTATCTTCTTTTTACTATAGAGATGTTAGAAATCTGGTGCCTACGCCGATGTCCTCACTGTCGCCACCCAAATCGCGTTGTCTCCCTTGCTCTGATCTGCAGCGTTCTCTCTCTTCGTCTTTTAGTTCGATTTATATGTGTAGCTCTTTTACCGAATCGCGAGGTAGAACATCAAGTGCCATCGTGTACATGTGACAAGAGGCATGACGCTTGACGCCTGGCGAATCAGACTCTGTTGAAACAGGTCCACCTCCCAGGTGCCAAGTTCACTGAGCCGCACTGTATATTCGTTATTAACAGACAAACGGCGACTCTATAATTCTGCTATAGGCTAAACCGGATTTATTCCCCTTAAATCAGGGGTGGCCATCCCGCGGCCCGCCTTGAACATTTTTCCGTACCGCGAGATTCATCATACTTTTACAAAATACATTTATTTTATAATGGCTAAAGTAGTGAAAACAATGTATTAAAGAAATACATTATTTGTACATCCATATATTCGAAACTTAACTGTCGAAATTATGAGAAAAAATTAACTTTGATTTTAAAATAATATTCTTGGATATATATGACAGATATAGCCTAGTTTATTTATGAGTTTGTAGAATAATTAAATTATATTTTGCGAACTCATGATAGATATTTCAATTTTTCACTCTGAAAAAATGCCTATAGTGCGTATAAATCTAATATGGGGATATATAATTTTTTATACGGCCCGCGGAGTTATGATGCATTTCCAAAATGGTCCGCAAGATCATTTGGGTTGGCCACCCCTGCCTTGAATTGTTGCAACTTTTGGACTCGCGCAAGTAAAATTGCGATAATGCATTTCGGTCGCGTCCTGCCACTCGCCTGGCTCGTAACACAGGGAACCAGAAACCAAAATGGTGAGCTGATACTGGAATTGGCATTTCCGCAGCACCTGAGCCATTCAGTTCCCCAGGACCTGCCAAAATTTGGCAGGACGGGATGTAGCGCTCTCGGGATATCCGAGCTATGTGTGTTACCTCAGGATTCTACCAATTGGCAGACGGGATGTGGCGTTCCCGGGGGTTGTCCGACCCAGAAGTAAACGGGGCCTTAACAACGAGGTGAGGCCTCCCCATAGTTCCTGGTAGGTGCGACTCTAGGGAGGCCTTATGCCCACTCTGACACCGTGGCTGAATACGTATTTTTCTGAAAAATGGGCGCACAGGTGTTTTAGATTTTTCCATTCTCCATTTCGTTGCAGAGATCAATCTTAGCTATCGTTGTCCCAGTAGAAGAAGTCACTTTGTTTGCTCCGATTCACTCGACTGATAGAAACATCCAATAGTACTGTAGGATATTGGTAAGAATATACTTAAAATAAAATATATACAAGTCGAAACTTATAAAATACGTAAAATGTAAGGAACGCTCTACTCTCTAATACATACACACACTAAATATAATTAGCAAATAATAAAATACACTGTAAAATCCGTCTAGTCGTCTATGCATCTATAGTCTACTGTTCGTCTATCGTCTATCGTCTATAGTTCGTCTAATCGTCTATCCTCTACTTCGTCTACTCGATAACTCGTCGAACTCGTCTATCGTCAAACACGTCTATCGTCAAACACGTCTATCGTCGATCTCGTCTACTGTCGATCAGTTCGCTCGTCCTCCTGTTGTCCTCGTGCCGTCCACGTTTCGTCGTCGATCGTCTTTTCGTCAGTCAACTGTCTCATGGCGGCTCCTTCCAAATACGCGGGATTTACAAAATCCCCACAGTACATATTATTGGACCAGAGAAAGAAGTTACTTCAGAAGGGGTTTGCTCCGATTCACCCGACAAATAGACTAGTCCCTCGTCCTCATGTATTTTTAATTCTAATGCGCGACTGGCAGAAAAAAATATTTAACACTAGGTTTACGGAGACCGTCAAATTGACGGATTCCTAACTTTTTAGAAACGCCTTCCAAACGTTTAGAGACGTGGTACTGTAGATATTTCTCATATATCTTATAATATACAAATTACTTAACTGATAATCTACTTTGCAGCCTGATCCCTCTATTTTCAAAGTCTTTATTTAATATATTGCTGTGTAACAGATTTCACTTCCATAAATCTAGTGTTAAGGATGAAATAACCATTTACTTTTCGATTATCATTCGTCCAGCTTAGGTTTGAAAAACTGATGTGATGGGAATAGGCGGAGCAAACGACAAACTCCCCCTATCCAGTAGCACATATCTATTATTGTACCAATAAAGAAGTCACTTGATTCGTGGTTTACTCCGATTCGCCCGACGGATAGAAGCGTCCGTCGTTCTGATATCATTTTCGATTCTATTGAAATTCTCGACTAGCTGAAAGAGCACTTAATGAGGAAATAAGTGCATAGTTTTCGGTTATCATTTGTCGCGCTCAAGTTTCAAGGGCCGATTTCGAAGAGAATAAGCTCCCCGTACCTGAAGCCAAGTGACTCCAATGCTTGGTAAATTATACTTATACTTATCACTTGCCCAGCAAAAGAAGTCACTTGCTAAGTGTTCTGCTATTCACTCGATGGATAGAAGCATCCCTCGTCTTCACATATTTTCGATTTTAATGCTTGACTAGCCAAAAAATCGTTTAGCGACAAAATAAGTGTTTAATTTTAAGTTTTCATTCGTCAAGCTCAGATTTTAACACTAAAACTACCGGCGTTATATCTACTTATATTTAGATACACCGAATAAGCTTTGGGAAAAGAGGAATCAAGAAGTGAAAGCAATGATTAATTAACTAATTCGCGTTTTATAAAATAGGAATTTTTATTTCATGGCTCTCTTATTAATTTTTAGAATAAATTTGATAACCGGTCATTTTGACAGGCTTGATTACTGTTAAGGGCCGCTTTGATGTGAATTGGGCGGTTCGAGGACACCTCTTACCCCATACTTCAAGCCAAGTGACTTCTTTTGCTTAGCTGCTAATAGATAGTAGACTCGAACAAGGGACTCAAACTCTATCCACCTATTTTCGAAGCATCTCGTATGAAAACAAAGCAAATCGTTCCGAGCTAAAGGTGTAAACCGCTCGTTTCACGTGCGAGGTGGGTGCGTGCACGTGCAGATAAATTCGCGCGAGTTGAATTTCGCGGCAAGCGAGCTCGAGCGAGTGAACACGAGGAACGAACGTGTGAGCAATCCACCTAGGGAAAGCGTTGTCCTACTTGTTCCTCGGCTACCACTATCGTCCATTAACAGACGAGTGCTACTATCGTTTCGACTAATACACGCTCCTTGTGGAATTATTATCGCGTTGCCTTTTTTTTTCTTCTGTCTACGGCTATCCGTGCGATTATTGTCCTGGACGCGATAGAATTTCCGTTGCTGACAGACGTAACTGCCGATAGCCGGTCTTTCAACGTAGTAGACATTGTTGCTATTAGAAAAGAACATTGTTGGTATTAATACTAGAACTACCGAGCAAGTCAAAATGACTGGTTCAAAATTTTTTCCAAAAATTCTCCAAGTTTATAAGAGAGTCATAGTGCTGATATTCTACATTGAACTTATAAAACACAGATTACTGAATCGATCTTCTTCTCCATCTTTTGATTTCTCTATTTCCAAAGTACTTATTTCACACTAAACCTATCGAGCCGGTCAAATTTTTTTCAAAAATTCTCCAATATCATAGCGAAACCATAAAGTAAATATTCACTTCGATCTTATAAAACCTAAATAAATTAATTAACCCCTTGGCCTACGATTTGTTTTGTCACTGTCTCCGCTATAGTTCGGAATTTAATTACTAAAAAAAGAATTGATCAGTTGTTCTTGAATTATTGTATAATTTAACTTAACACTAGATTTACCAGCGTGAAATCTATTATATTTAAATATCTTAGATATGTACTTTAAAGCTAGGAAAATTAATACGTGGAAAAGATGATATATTCAGTAATTTATCTTTTTTATGATTGACGAAGAATATTTATTCTACGGCTCTCTCATAAACCTGTAGAATTTTTGGAAAAAATTGTGTACCAGTCATTTTGACTGGCTTGGTAAATCTAGTGTTAATATTAATGTTAGAAAAATAATATTATCCTGTCGCGTTTCATTAATATTTCCAATTCAATAGGTTTTGGAAAACTTGCAAATTTCCTATCTCATTTACTTCATGACGAGTGTCACTTGTCATTGTATAGCAAGGGGTTAACCATATTTTTCACCTCCTGGCACCTCTTTTTCCAAAGTACTTATTCAGCATATCTAAATTTTAGTAGATATAATGTCGGTGGTTTTAATGTTATTATATTAACACATTGTACGGCTAAATATCTGCTATCTTTATTATATTTGATGATGTTGCTATTTAAATCAATATAAATTTAAATACATTAACTAATGCACAATTTAAAGGGAATAATATTGCCTTCTTTGTCCACTTTACCGTTTTCCTCAAGATAAAATAATATGACTGATATTGATCGGTAAAATCTAAAATCATATATTTGGTGCAATGTGTTAAAATATGGTAGATTTAAATGTGGTAGTTCTAGTATTAAAAACAGCAAAATTGTGTACTTTTGCAGTCAAAGGTAACAAGATTCGAAATGTAATAGGTTGCTATACGCTTATAGAATTTTAATACACTATATAAAAACAACTACTCCCTCTCAAGCCGCAGGATCATTAGTAGAACCAGTAATAAAGATAATTTATACCAGTATTAAATACATGGAAACACGAGCGTACAAATAACGTAATAAACGTTTCTCTAACTTGGAACTTCGATAAACTAATGGAAACGGTGTTACCCTGATGCAAAACAAGATATCGATATTATATGAAGTATCTCGATACGATTCAATGAGTCACGTCTTGTAACAGGAATGTATTATTATCCGCTCGTAATTATTATGAAATCATGCACGTTTATTATCATGAGAGATCGATTGGTAAGCGAAAAACCAATCGTGCAATGTACGTGATTCTAAATTAGCAACCGTCTACATGTTTGTATGTCTAACAATTGTTCTTCCCAGTGAATATGCTTTCTGTAATGCATGTGTCGTGCATATGACAGAAACATAGTAATAACCATTACGTTTTTTCCCATACGTAAAAAGATGCTTGTAATTGTCCAGTGTCAGCTGGAATTTCCAAGTGTCATCAGTTTCCGACAGGTTTGAATGCATTGTTATTACTGATGGTAAAAATATGGAGAATTATACAGGCATGATAAGACAAATTGTACGGGACCGAAGTATTCTTTGTTTGCTATTTCTGTGCTTTATTGTTGAAGATTCATTCTATATAACAAATAATTTTTTTATGTACCATTCCTTTTGAAGAACTGTATTTTCTTTTTAATTGGAAAAAGTGTCTTTGTATTATGAATTCAACGATGTAATATTGTATATAATTGTTTTAATTATTCCGTAGTAATTATCAATTTATGTTATGTGATCTTTCATTGAATTAAGGTAGTTCCAACGGGAATCACTTTTTCGACAGATTTTAATCATTTTTTTTTTACCGGCTCATAATAATGTTTACTATCAAATCCCAAAATATCAGAATTTTTAGTCGTTTAAAACGCGAGATAATTGATAACAAAGTTTGCAATTTTCAGGATCACTTTTCATTCAAAGCATGTAAAGCTTCCTGGCCGTAAAATTATTTTCTATTATATTAAAAAAGTCTCTCGACAGAATTTAAAAAAAGTAGGACAGTAAAGGAAAAAGTTTTTTTAATAAATATATAAAAGAAAAGTAACGCTTCATCGTTTTATTGCTGAGATATAATAATTCAAAATATTATTTTTTCCTCAATCTCAACACGTTCTTTTGATGGTTAAAATGGAACTACCTTAAAAACAAATAGGCTGTAAGTACTTCAAGAAGGTAAAGTGGTGAGTGGTCTCAATTGGAAAAAATTGGAAATTGAAAATCCGGAAAATTGAAAGAAGAATTTACCAGAAACGGTACAAATTTTTTTGATATTGTGGGATTTTTATAAATTATAAACACGTATGTACATAGAAAGGGTGATTCGAACAAAGGGGATGATATGTTCTTCATAATTGAAAACGGGCACCAGCGAATTACAGGTATCTTCTTAAGTAAGTGTAATAGATATTTATGCAAAGTTTCATCAAAATCATAGTATAAAACTTTTCGAATTTTCCATCACCAAATTCGTTTATTTATTTAAACAAAGTAAACACAGTTTAGTGTACATAGATCAAAATAATTATTACTACGAGAGACGTAATATCGTGTTAAAACTAATGATAAATTACGCTTAAAGATACTTAAAGAAAAGAAAAAGTTGGGTCATTAGCATGAAGTAAATAATCACACCTTAAAAAAATCCATGAAGTAATTAATCCAAATGAAGCCAATATTCCGGGACAAGAAATGGCTCCATTTAAGACCTTGTTAGCAAACAGCAAATCCGAGATTATTCTACGACATTCAAGAGGCTTGAGCTTGAGTCGAGACAATATATCGGTGTAGTTGTGATCAAATAACAACATGTAATTGTTATTTATGCGGCAATACGTCCTCATTATCCAAATTGTCCTCATTAGCTACGTTTGTCAAATGCAGGAGCTTATTTCTGTATTTGTTCTCATTTGGGAAATAACATTATGATTTATGAATTATAAAGAAATTGTTGGATGTTGATAAAAGTATTAGTTGATACTTTTTTTATATTTGTTAATTTGATATGTGCAAATGAATTGTCCTTTATCTTTCTAAACGAACTGAAGCGAAAAATCGTTTTGGAAAGCCACGACAATAACACAATAAAATAGAATCGTATAACTGACAGAAAACAGCAATAATTAAATCGTTTAACAAAACACCAAACAAAAAAATGTTGAAGATGATAAAACGCAAATTTAAATATGTAATTCGTTGTATTCTTCAATTTACATATAACCACTTCATTAAAAGACATACTCGGATTTTCACTCTTTAATTTCGTAAATGACAAACCCGTCGTGCAAATAAACGAACAAACAAATCTCCGACAAACAACTTATTTAACGACGTTAATTGCGTTTGCCTTTAATGCAAAGAATCGCAATTAGCATTGCGTGCCAGTGGGAATTATTAGGTAGCATCAGCCTCGACCGGTCTTTGCATGCATTTTTCTCGTGTCGCTCTATAACTAATTCAAGTCGAGTTATTTTCCGTGGATATATTTTCCCGGAATAAGGTGAAAAACCGCGTGCACGTCAGAAACCAGCGGCCGTGTCGCCTCGGTTTCGCAAGTTCTGTGGTTTGAAAATTAAATATAAACTGAACGAGTCTCTCTCTCTCTTTCATTCTCTCTTTCTCTCTCTCCTCTGGCGATCGTATGTGCATTCATTACACCTGGCGAACCTGCTCATGCATTAATTCATAAAATATTCTGCAGTTAACCGATGCGAGATTGCGTGACTCATAGTCACCTACGATTAGAGCAATGATAATCGATGAACTCCGTAGAAATGAATAGTATGTGATAAAGAGATGGTTCATTCATTTTTATGTCATATTTTTGAAAGTCTATTCTGAAAAGTTTTCCATCAGAATTTTCTAAGTTTTATGTTTATTGACATGCCAAATTTGTCTTGCTTTGTTTGTTTCTGGAAGAAGTATTCTGGCAGTATAAAAATAAAAATAATTCACGAACAGTGCTGCTTAAAAGAACGACTAAAATAGATTGTTTTGAACACATTTAATTTCAGAAGCACGTTAAATATTTAACTTGAATACTCAAAGAATGAGAAAATGAATAAATCCTGAATTGGGGATCGTGAAAGCTAATGGTTTAATATACTAGAGTTTGAGCCGCATGTGTGATAAGAGTGTGCAACAAAAAGAAACATAAAAATTTAAAGAAGCAAAATAATATATTTTTTTCATAAAACGCATCTCAAAATTATATGTTTCTTCGGGAGAAAACTAAACAAATAGACTCACGAAATAATTAAGAATCCCGTCAGTATTGAGATCGAGAAACCAGTCTCGAAACCTTTCAAGCACACCTTTCGATTCAATAATTTGCATATTAATACACGGCCACTCTTTCAATTTATAGTATTAATCGAGCGTTGCTTTTGGTACATGTAATGACAACATATACGTAGCAAAATTTAAAAAGAAACAGAATATTTCTCCAATGTGAAAAAAGTATGAGATTCAGTCAAATACGAAATGTGACAAAAGTGTTTTCCAATAGAGAATATAATCATTTATTTTCAGATATATCGTCATGTTTTATAATTATTCGCGTACTATCGTAATAAATTCTTAATTAAACACTCTCTCCTTTCTTCATTTTCCCCTCGTTCTCTGTGGATCCTCGAGAGTGTACGGTGTAAAGTGAAAAATTCGTGTAATTGCAAATTACTCGACGTTAAACGTTACTTGCAATTGTGTAACGCATGGAGGACTTTCTTGCAAATTATAAACGTTGATTGAGAAGTTAAAGTAATTAAACGGTTGCATGGAGATATTGAGTCACTCATATGCCCTGTGACATTCTACTTTTTTAATATGTTCAAACTGCAGTGAAACGACATATAAATTATAAATATAATTCTGTACGAGGATAAAATGTATAAAAATATATAAAAATCGAAATACAGGCGGCCCTCGACTTTCGCACATTCTACTTTTGCACAACTTGTTATTTCACACGTCTGTAAAAATTCAATTTTTTATAGATTTTTGTCGCTTTTTCAAAAAGTGTTTGTTTCCATGCCACGGAGCTCCTTAGTTCGCACTTAGTCACATGTTTGCCTATGATTTTTTAACATTGTATTGGGTTGTGGGAAAAGTCGTGACGCATTTTGCAAAACAGGTGGCGGTCGATCATTTTTTAATGCACTAGAATCATTCACATCTATATTATCACTATATCATTTAACAGCTGGCGGTTTCAGCGCCATTTTAAAAACACAATTGAGTTATATCGTTGATTTTTAGAGATTTTACATTAAAAGTAAGATGGAAGACCAAAGTGCGCATTTTCGCCATATTTTGCTGTTTTGCTTCCGTAAAGGGAAAAACGCGTGTCAAGCTTGTGAAAAATTGCGTAAAGTTTACGGTGATGATGATCTACAGCAGTGGTCGGCAAACTTATTAGCCAAAGAGCCAAATATGAACATTACAACAATTTAAAAAAAAAATTGGGAGCCAAATCTGCTTGTTTAGTAAACTTTTATTACACTAAATAAGTAGTACACTAAATAAAACTAAATTTCATACTTAATAAATATTTATTAATGCGAACAATGTGCTTGCATCTTCTTGCTCCTTCCGTGGATATTTGTGCCAGAGCCGCACTTGAAGAGCCAAAGAGCCACATGCTGCTCTGGAGCCGCACTTTGCCGACCACTGCTCTACAGGAACGTCAGCGTCAACAATGGTTCATAAAATGTGGCCCGAAAACGGTCTTGGTCCCGACATGGTAGTCCGTTTCGAACGACATCGAAAGCAGACATGCATCAGAGAAAAGCATTGCTCTCAGTGTGGTGGGATTTTAAAGGTGTCGCATTTTTCGAGCTCCTACCAAGGAACCAAACTATTAATTCGACTGTGTACTGTCGGCAATTGGACAATTTGAACGAATCGATCATCCAAAAACGTCCAGAGCTTGTTAATCGTAAAGGAGTGGTGTTTCATCACGACAACGTGAGGCCACATACAAGTTTAATCACATGTAAAAAATTGGTGGAGTTTGGATGGGATGTACTGTCACATCCAGAATACTCTCCCGACCTTGCACCATCAGACTTCCATTTGTTTCGTGCTCTACAAAACTCTTTGGGTGGTGTATCTTTTAATTCCGATGAGGCGGTAAATCAGCACCTTGTTCAGTTTTTCGCTTATAAAGATAGGTCCTTCTATGAACGAGGAATTATGAAACTATCTGAAAGATGGCAAAAGGTCATCGAACAAAACGGACAATATATCATTGATTGATCTTTATTCTCTATATAAATAAATGACTTTGAAATACATACAAAATATGCGTCATGACTTTTCCGACAACCCAATAATATCGTTTCTAGTACTGCTTACTAAATGTTAGAGAATCCCGAGTTGAAAATTTTAAGCTCAAAATCCTCCTAAATTACCAAATAACTTAGGATATTTAGGCTGAATGTGGAAAAATATGTTACATATAAAAGAATGCAAATTTTAATTCCACAATCGCCCTAAACTTGTTAATTTTTGCCACTTTTACCTAGTTTAGGATCAATTTAGGCTTCATACAGCCCAAAACAATCCTCAGCACTCTATAATGAGGAGTTTTAGAATTGGATTGGAATTGGTGTGGAATGATCTAGGTCCAAAAAAATTCTCAATATACTAAAAATTAATTTGACTTTAGGAGATTTAGAATTTATATGGAATAAAATGATAATTTAATTCCTACTTGCTCCTGAAAGCCCTATTTTTAGAATATGAGTCGACAGACTTGGAACTTCTGAAATATTTTTAGGCGATGTCAGATTAAATTGGAATAAAAATGTTACCTGATCAGTCCATATAACTCCTAAAAATCATATTTACAGGACTTTGAGGCGCGTAGACACACTAGTTGAGGATTTTGAGGTTCAAAATGGTATACATAATTAAGCGGCAAATGAGAAATCAAAAGAATCTAGAATTTGAAGTTTCTTTTTAGGCTAGACTTTTCGACTCGGGATCTCAAGTTGATAAAGAAGCCACATTAACACTAGATTTACATGCGTTCAATCTGTTATACTTGAATATATTAAATAAGTGCTTTAAAAAAAGAGATCAATCTGAAGATAAGATGACCAGTTAAGTAATTTGTGTATTAACAGGTACATATGAAATATCTATGACACCGTGTCCCTGTAAAGTAGAAAACTGTTTCTACAAAATTAGGAATCGCTTCTGTAGATCTAGTGTTAACATACAATTTTTAATATTTTTCCTGTATCTCTCCACTTTCAAACATTCAACATTCGCACGCATTTTCTAGGATCAATTATGTGCAAAAGTCGAGGATCGACTATAATCTGAAATTAATATAAAGCTTAAGAAAATGTAAGCTACATTTAAAACTGTTAATGTAACGTTCAACTTTTAGACTTTGACTTGTACTTTAACTTGAAACTTTTAATACAATATCAATTTTTTAAACTTTAATGCAATACACGTAACTCTGTTTTTACACGATAGATAAGCTCCCAAAGAATGCATGCAAAAAAATTCTTATAAAAAGTATATAGCATCTATGGAAAAATTGAATATTGATTGGAGTCCAAAAAAATCAGCAAAAATAATACAATAAACCATGAGTTTTCATGGTAGGATCTGAAACATTTTATTTTATAATTGCACAAGGTATAATACAATGTAAATTATAATTTAAAAGCGAAAGAAACATGTCACTAATTCACGAACACAAAAGTAAGGCAGAGTAATGTAAGTTACACATAAAAAAATTTAATTCGTTTTCCCTTTCTGATAATAAATGCATACGTTCGCGTAAAACTAAAATATTACTACTATCACCAGAAATGTCTTCGTTATCCTTTTCGTTCTCCATTGGCGAAATTATTTCTATAATCTCTTGAAGAATATTAGAACTAGCCACTTGAGGTTGCCGATGTTTCACAGGATTTACAAAGAAATTCAGCAATTAATCGTCGTCTTTGTGTTTTATTAGGCCATTATATAATTTTCTATAAGAGGACATTAATAACTTCATACTTTTCTCGTCTCCAATGTCGTAATTATAAAAATAAAAGTAAAGTAATGAAAGTAAAGTGAACAAATTTTCTTCTTAGGTTTCGTGTTAACACTAGAACTACCGACTATAAATTCAGTATATTTAAAGATACTAGATAAATACTCGAGAAGAAAGGAAATGAAATACCCAAGAAACTAAATTAATTTAGTATCTTACGTTTTCCAAGAGAGATATAGAAAATGAAGCATAGTACAGCCCTACAAGCAAAATTTTTAAAAAATTTGGTATCAGTCATTTTGACCACTTTGGTAGATCTAGTGTTAAATCAAAACCATGTAAAAGCAGTTCGTGTAAAAACAGAATTGAATGTATAACAAAATAGATAAATACAACGCAAACCTGTAATACTCTATACTATTCAATTCTTCAAAGAAGAACAATTGCAGCAATCACGAGAGGAGGCAACACACGAGACAGCCCGTAACCAATCAGAAAGGCGAACGTCAGTTAGAATACATCCAACGAAGGATATCCATGAAGGATCCAATTAGAGGATGCGCGATCTCGCTGCAGGACGAAATGTAAATCCTGAAAAGGGGCTAGAAAGCATCGTGGAACGGTAGCAGGCAACGCCCTTAAAGGAGAAACGAAAAAGGGGGCCCAAAAGGTAGAGAGGGGCTGAAACGATGAAACGACCGAGAGAATCCGGGGATGATGGCCGCATTGAAGAAGAGCGAATGAGAGAGAAAGGTAGAAGTGGAGGGAGAGAATCGAGGGGGATAAAAATCAGAGAAAAAGAAGGAGGACACACTCTTGGCTTCAAATCAAGGACCAGACGAACCGGTCTACCCCTCCGCGAGATGCGTCTAATCTTTTTTTCCCGCTCCTTTTTTCCTTCCCTCTGCCTGAAGGCTTCCTTTTTCTTGCTCCTCGCCTCCCCCTCGGGAGACCTACCTTTCACCCCCTCTTTTCATCCTGGCGGGCATACTTACAGGTGTCCAGGCCGAGGGCTGCCCAAAAATTCTTCCTGCCAACATCCCAATTTTCGACCCCTGCGTTGCTCTCCCGCATTATGGGGAATCTCCCTTGGATCATGATTATTTCGACGGGTCTAAGAATGAGCTATGGGGATGATATTGCTTTTTCTAGAAACTTAGAGGATTTAAAAAGAAATTAGGTACTAGTCATTTTGATTGCCTGGGCAGTTTTAGTGTTGAAGTTTCAGATACTTTTTAACACTAGAACTACCAAACCAGTCATGACTGGTACACAATTTTTTCAAAAAATTCTCCTAGTTCATGGAAGACCCATGAAACAAAAATTCTACGTTCATCACGAAAGACATAAATCACCGAAATGATCATTCTTTCCGCCACTCAATTCCTCCTTTTTTAAAGTACTTATTTAATATATTGAAATATGATAGATTTAACGCCGGTAGTTCTAGTGTTAAAGTGAAAATTAGTTTTTTTTAGAAGACTGTCACAGAGAGTCATCACAATTAATGTAATAGAAAAAAATAGAATTTTCAAAAGGTTACAATTGTAAGGATGACAGAGGATTTTACAAAATGTGGCAGGTATTTAGATCCCAAGAAAAGTATCATGTTGAAAAAATTTATTCCATAGTGTAAGAGAGGAAAAGTTGGAACAAAATCTAATAATTTCACAAATTATTTGAATAAATTAATAACATAAACTGGTTCACATAACGGAAAAGAACTCTTGATACATAAAAATAACACAATAATACTTAAAACATAAGTCGTAACTTGAACTACATAAGTTAAATATCCGTAATTAAATAATTCGTCTGTTCACTCTTAACCTTCATAAACGACTGACTTAATATTTATAAAAAACGCTATATATATATATATACATTAACACTCTTACAACAGTCAGTAATTAACACTAAAACTACCGGTCGGTTAAACTGAGTGGTCCCTAATTTTTTCAAAAAGTCACATAAACTGATAACAAAGCCATGAAGTAAATATTTCGCTTTTATATAAGAAAACGCAAATTACTTAATTAATTATCCGTTTCACTTCTTGATTTCTCTTTTTCTAAAGTACTTACCCAATATATCCAAATTTTAAAAAGTATAACGTAGCTTATTTTGGTGTTAAATTCCGCCTTCAAAAGTCCCTCATTCGATTACAAAGTCTCCAAATTGCATGCTTCCCAGTCACCACATACCTCCTCAAAAACCAAAAAAAAAGTGAATTCACATATTACCATAATCTTCATATTAATCGATGCATCGTAATTGCTTCGATTTCGCAGCACTTCGCCATCAACGAACCAAACACCCTTGTAATTCCTCCCTATAAAAAATAAAACTCGCCACATTTCACCTTATTTTTCTGTCTCATTAAAAACATAATTAATTATCCCCCAAACGAGAACTCTTACGTATCACGAACCTCAGGATCGAGGAAATAATCGTACGGAAAAAGGAAGATGTTAAGTGAAAGATGCCGGTTTAAAGAAAAATACGAACAAAGTAGTCGTCTGAAAGAGCGCAGACAATTTCAGGGTTACGAGTTGAAGATTTCGTAGAATCACGCGATCTTTCTCTTCGCAGAACGTTCGCGATATGGTGTTTCATACGTGAATAAAGAAGAGTTCAAGGTGACCCGACTTTCTTCAGGATCGGCGACCCTTGGAGCTGATTCAGGATTCGTTTATAAAACATTCGGTAGGAGGAAATCACACGAGTGCATGGTGGTATACGACGAGAATACTCAAAGAGGTGCATTGCTGCACGGCCTCCCGATTCGAATGCAAAGTCTGATCGTAAAAGGTGCGGTGAATAGCTCTTAACGTTTTACCTACGAGAGGGATTACGAATCTCTAGTGTTTCTGATGCAGCCAAACATGCGACTTCCGTCATTAGCCTTTTAACTGTGAGACGTTTGGATTTCGCGACGATTTAATTAGCATATGGTGGAATCAGTGATTTATCCAAATTTGTTTACTATAAGTGTTGTTTAATATAATTAGCAGTAGAATTAGTGACTTTATTTTTATTATATTTAAATACAGGTGGCTCTCGGCTTTCGCACAATTCGCTGTTTCGGACAGTTTGTGAAAATTCAATTTTTTAAAGATTTAATTAGCGTATGGTGGAATCACTGATGGTTTCAATTTTGTCTATAAATTTTGCTCAATATAATTAACAGTGGAACGACTGACTTTGTTTTTATTATATTCAAATACAGACGGTCCTCGACTTTCGCACAATTCGTTATTTCGAACAGTTTGTGAAAATTCAATTTTTTAATGATTTAATTAGCGTATGGTGGAATCACTGATGGTTTCAAGTTTGTCTATAAATTTTGCTCAATATAATTAACAGTGGAACTGGTGACTTTATTGTTATTATATTTAAATACAGGCGGTCCTCGACTTTCACACATTCTACTTTTGCACAATTTGCTATTTCGCACGTTTTGTAAGAATTTAATTTGTTAAAGATTTCTGTCGCTTTTCAAAAAATGTTTCCATGCAGTCACTATCACGGATTGCTGTAGCTCGTAATCACTCACACTTTGCTTATGATTTTCTAACATTGTAATATTGTTTCTAGTACTGCCTACTCGATGTTAGAGAATTTCAAGTTCGAAAAGAAACCTTAAAATACTAAAAAATTTTTATTATTTTTCCTGTGTCTCTCTACTTTCAAACATTTAACATTTGCACACATGTTTAGGAACCAATTATATGCGTAAGTCAAGGGCCGACTGTATTTTGAATGAACAGTTTGAAAAAGGGGAATCCAGAGGCAAAAAAATGATCAATTAATCCATTTGTTTGTCAATTTTTTTATTATATTTGGGTACAAAAATGATCGCAATTAAAAGAGCGCTATTATTTTAAGAAAAACTAAATTGGAAATATATAGTTTACGTCTGATGATTCGTCATTTTGTGTAGCGTGATAGTATTTGAAATGTTGAATGCATAAAACTACTTCACAATTTTCACACTGGTAAATTGTTTCTTTTTTTTTGTGTTGAACAATTGGAATTCACTATCCCTCTCATTTTTATTATCGTCAGCATCATCACTGTTGGATCACATTTCAATAATTCATTTTCGTTTCAGTTGTCTAATTTCTTCTTCACTACAATCGGAAATAGAATTTTCATCTCCAACAACACCCTCTATTTCTATTTTTTAACTAATGGAAAATAATATTAATCAAAGTTGAGCGTATTAATACGGCTCCGCCGGTGATACCAACCAGGAAAACTAAGCGTATAAATACGCTAATAATGCAAATGGATTAAGTAATTATTGTTTTATAAAATGGACATGAAATAATCAATCTTAATTAAGATGTGTCATTACGGTCACACTAATGTATTAATTTAGATAATTAATTCAAAGTAACATTTAAAATGTTTTTCAAATAAACAAAAATTATCAAGGTTGAAGTTCATTCTAGTCAAAGTACCGTTAAAGTACTCTCCCAATCGCTCGTAAAATTTCATAATTAATTGCGATGTAAATTTCTATGGAAAGTATAAAGAAAATAATTCCTAAAACATTCAGTTTCGTAGAGTAATCACATGGATATCGTATTGTAAGAATCCAGCACCATAAATCCGAAAATCTCCGTGGAGGCATAGCCTTTTGAAGTTCGAATGCGAACGAATTACCAAACAAGAGCATCACGAGAATAACATCGCGCCTTCTCGAAAGCATTCGTGGAGAATAATTTACATACGACCAGCAGATGAATAATTTCGCTCGGCACGAGTGAAAATTACACAAAACGATCGATTGCTCGGAGACACGCGAGAGACAATCTCTGCCTTGGTTTCGCGATTTTCATTGGTGAAATTCTATCGTTCCGGATGAGAGTTACATTTCCTTTCTTCTAGTGAATGTTATCACTCCAGCAATTCATAGGTTTACGCATTAAAATTATCGCTTTACAATCATATTTTCAGTTATATCATTTTTATTAAAAGTAAAACTGTTGGCATTATATATCCGTTATATTTAAATATACTGAATGAGTGCTTTGGAAAAATTAGATGAAAATTTATATCAAGCTATATTATCCACCTTGATAGATCTAGTATTTCAATATTACTTCCATTAATTATGTTAATGTTAACACTTAATGGACGGGCCGAATTTCCTCTGCTTTTCTCAGTTTCCAAGCATTTTTTAGGAGAATTAAATAAACATGTATGTATGATTTTAAAGCATTGTAGTTTTATTCAATCAACAACATTTCTTATAATATTTTACAAAGCTATTTATTAACATGTCTAGTGTATTTTATGAGTGTGATATTTTGTAAAACAATCACCCTTGTGAAACGGAAGCTGACAACATTCACATATATATTGTAACGGCGCTTCATAATTAAACAACTCAAATATTACAAAATAATGTCTCTATTTCAACGGATCCAAACTTCTTGCTCAAAGCAACTCTATTCTCTCTATTAAGGTAGTTCTTACACTTGACCAAAGTCTGCAAATAAATTTAATGTTAAAGTATGATGTTCTTGAGATTGTCACGAACAAGTTACAAGCAAACAAAAGCTCAGTTACCGGGCATTTCGATGAAAAAATCGAATTTAAAAATACAGTTTCATACATTGACGTAAATGAGAGTGAGAGAGAGAAATAGTACTTCCGACTTTATCGTTCAATTTTCCAATCTTCCATACTGCAAATACTTACGAAAAACGAGATCATTAATTCGGGAACGTTTTCGAATAGATATTTCACAAAAAAAATTGCAGCTGCCGAATATTTAATAAAGAAATTATTAATTGAAAACTATAAAATCATGCATTTCGCGTTTACAATATGGCCACTGTTTGTGAATGAGAGTGTTTGACAATGCCGCATTGTCGATAAGTAAGCGTACATCAAATTTAAAATTTTTTAAATCAATACTTCAATAAATTATCATTCGTTTTATAGAAATTCAATGGGGCCCATTCATAGCACCCATATAATCCGCTTCTATGTAAAAGAACTACCTTAAATGAATATAAACATTTGCAATTCCTTGTTAGCATTCTCATAATCGATATCAAATATAGGGGAGACAATTTCGTTACGATAATTCGTAACAATATCTTGTTTTGCTTCTTTTTTTCTTCGAGCTGCACATTTCTTTTTCTGGTAACAACAATTTCACTCTCATCGCTGAAATATCACTTACTTTTTCACAGTTCTCTAATTCATTATCACTTCCTCTATCCGATAAGTTAGTCGCATTTTCCTTATCTCCCGCGAAAAACTCTTTCGTCTTTGCTATTTTTACAGTTACGAAATCACTTAAAAATACTACCTCAAAAGCAATACTGCAAGGAAAACTATAAAATCAACAAACAGATAGTACTATAACTAATGGTACTACGAAAAAATAACAAAACGTGCATAGAATGAAAAACTAACGCAGTGTATTAAAAAGTTAGGCGAAAATGTAAAACTACGTTGCCCATCCTAGACAGTCACAAAAGAAAAACGTAAATTTACGTGGCCCGTCGGTTAAGTGTTAATATCAATTAAGGTTTAGATTGATATTTACTAGCTAGTTTCCATTAATTCCAAATATTTTCTATCAATATCTCTGTTTTTCTTAATCTTCTTTCAATATTTGCTTCCTCACTTCCTGTAATACCTCTTGTCCATCCTGCCTCAAAATTTCTTTAAAATTTCCAAAAAAAGAACGAGTTCAAATGTCAATCCAAAAGAAAGCCCCAAGATTACCCGGAATAATACATTACATAGTTAAAAATTTATTTACAATCGCCAATGAATATTCACTCACAAATATTACCAAATTCAGTAAATCTCCATGTCGAACAATTTTACCAAACGTGCCAATTTTGGAACGTCACACCTTACCATAAAACTCCAATGAAACAGCTCATTAGCAAGTAAATGCGGACATTAAATGTATAAATGATCATCGAGTAACGAAATCTACTATTTTTACGCGAACTTAACAACAGTTTGAATTTTTCGGTCGACTCGTCACACACGGCTAATAGCACTCGACCTTTGACAATCGGACGTGTCATATGGACGTTTATTATCAACAACGCGGAAGTGACATCCGCTTTCATCGCGACACTTCCTTCCGGTATGGATTATTGTCCGAAGAGTCGCGCCTGACGATTGCGAATTTGCCTGAGACCGATAAATGCAGCGGTTCGTTAATTAGTTTATTCCAAGAATCGACAGAGAATTAACCCTTAACACTTCAACTTTCAAGTGTGAATATCGACCGGCAACTTCAACTTATTCTCCACATATTTTGACTTGCAAGTTTTTAAGTATCAAACTTTAAATGCTACAATGACGTGTAAATAATAATATTAAAAACATTCAAAATAAACTTTATTAATTTCAGAAGTAATATAATTTAGATTATTATATGGACCGTTTATTTTGAAAGTGGTGTAAGTCCATTTTCTCTTGTTTCGAGATATTTAACGGTTAGCATATCTTTCAATTTAAAAATATTGGTTAATTATGGCGAATCTGACAATGTTTCTATCGATTTATCAATATTCAATTTGATTATACAAATTTCTTTTAGGCGAATTTAACTAAAATTATGTATATTTACAGGCTGCAAATGGACTTACACCATTGTCAAAATAAACGGTCCATATTTATATTATTACTTACAATTGATTAATGTGTAGTGTTTTTTTAAAAAATTCATTGGGATGCAAACCGGGTTTGCATTCAGAAGTCTCACAGTAGAAAATTGTTTGTTTTTTTTACCGCATTGTTTCCCTTTGGTTAGTTAACACTAAACCTACCAAGCCGGTCAAAATGACCGGTTTCCAATTTATTCAACAAATTCCCTAAATTAATAGTTCTAGCAATAAATATAACAAATAAACTCATTTTGTATATAAATGCAGCAAGAAAAATGTCAAATAGACTTCTCCAGAACGCAAATTTCAAAGACGATCTTTAACACTAAACTACCAAGCCAGTCAAAACACCGGTCCTAAATTTTGTCTAAAAATTATTTAAATCGATGGGGTATCCGTGAAGCAAAAATTCCAGTTCTATCGTATAAAACATATATTAGTTAATTAATCATCGCTTCACTTCTTGATTCCTCTTTTCCCAAAGCACTTATTCGATGTATGTATCTAAATATGAGTAGATATTACGCCGGTAGTTTTAGTGTTAACAGCTACATCATTATAGATATGAAAATCAAAATTGTTATCGTCACTATCTACATTTTTCTCACAAAGAATTTATAATATCTATATAATAAGAATCTATAATCTACAAAATGTCTCTCACAAATAATCTATTTTCCTTCTTGACATAATTGAAAAATAGGTTTGCAATAAAATAGGCTGAGATCTGACTGTCTTTACTGATCGCTTATAACTGACTGTGGAATATTATTTTTTATCTATAAACAATTATTGATAACAACCCGTACAATATCTGAAGTAAAAAGGACACTTGGTGGTGCTTGAGACGCACATTTGTAGCCATAAGAGTTAAAAATATAGAATAAACTACGTCATAATTGTAACACTTCCCTTCGACAAACTTTTCCATCCCCTACAATAAAACTATCTACGAATCATCACCCCTCTAATTACTTTCACCCGGGAACCGTATGTTCGAGTACTTTGACGAGCCGACCAGACGATTTACGGCAATTTAAAAGCCCGTATTTTCGTAACACGCGACTGTCATGGTGTTATTCACGGGGGTGGTGGAATGACCGAGGGGAATAATTTTCAAATCAATTCGAGTGGGGTGTACCAACATGCGGGTTCTAACAAACCGATGTCTAAAAAGGAGGATTTTTGTTGGCCAAGTCGCGTGTCCCACATCCAACGGCAAAGATGGTCCTTTGGATGAAATGGATTTCTAATTTCATCCCTTCGTTTCCCGTGGGAATTTCGGTCGAGATTATTGGGGGAGGTTTGAGTACAGGGTTTGAAGGGCGTGCGAAAAATACTTTGAGGGTAAAATAATTATTGCTTCGGAAAGGTTTAACACTAAATCTACCAAGCCGGCCAAATTACTGGTTCCAAATTTTTACTAAAAATTACCTAAATTGATAGGGGATCCGTGAAGTCAATGTTCGATTTCTATCTTATAAAATCTAGATAAGATAATTATTTTGATTTCTCTTTTTCCAAAGTAGTTATTTAGTCTATCTGAATTTTAGTAGACATACTGTCGGTGGTTTAGTGTTAAATGAGTGTTGACGTAGTATTTAACCTTTTCAGGGATGCTAATATACACCGTGAATTGCAGAAATATTGGAACTTTATGATAAATGAAGAATTTATGTATTATATTAATTAGATGCAGAAAGATATTGCTGGAGAGTAACTTTTTTTTTATATAATCAGTTCATTGTAATGTATTAAGTATTTATGCCATATTTTATTTTATATATTTTTAAGTGTAACAAAAGATTTCGTAGGATTTTACATTGTATATTTTAAATATTGTAGCATATTAAGAAGTTTAGTGTATGTATTTCTATTTTTTTAACTTAATTTAAAAATATTAGATTAATTTATTACACTTCATTATTTGTCAGACGGCCACCTGCTACAATATATTTGATGCACTTAATCATTGTTTCAATGGGTATACATTGTTTCTGAAAGTTAGGTGAAGAGTATAAGAAAACCTTTTGGATAATTTTACATTTATCAGAGAACTGTATTCATCTGCAAAAAGGTATAAAACTCTGTCTGAGAAATGGAAATTTACATTTTCTCGTGAAAACTGAAAGAAAATTACATTTTCACTGTCTCCTACAAATTGTAATGATTACGACTTTCGACATTTTCCTATTAAGGTAGTTCTAGCTGGATTCAGAACTAAAAGTTTCGTTTTTCATTAGAAATGAAAATATTGCGTAAGAATTAATGCAGGGGCTAACTTCACAGAGGTCATTTCATTCACTTTTTAGACATTAAAAAACATCTTTCTCTATAACTATGAAGAAAAAAATTGTGAAAAAATTCAATAATATTCCAAAAGCATAAAATAATACATTGCTAATTTTTTATTAGAATCCATCGACTCGTTTTTTCATTAGAAAAATAAAAAAAGATTTTACGGACACAGCAAAAATTTTTTTCCATAAGGCCCATGTTAAATATGTTATTTTTAAACACGATTTATTCATAAACCGTGTGGACGAACTCGTTGACATTCCGGTTATAATTATAAAATATCATCAAGAATATATTTTCAAAATTTTAAGGAAATCTATCGAAAAATGATAAGTGCCTAGAGCTACCTTAACACTAGAACTACCGGCGTTAAATCTATCATATTTCAATATATTAAATAAGTACTTTGCAAAAGGAGGAATCGAGTAGCGAAAAAGATCATCAATTCGGTGATTTATGTCTATTGCGATGGACGCAGAATTCTTATTCTATGGCTCTTTTATGAACTTGGAGAATTTTTGGAAAAAATGGTGTACCAGTCATTTTGACTGGTTTGGTAGTTCTAGTGTTAAACTGATTATTTTGAAGTTCTATTACCTCCAGCTTCTCTTTTCACTTTTAACTTTGACTGCAAAGCCCCCTTCACTCTTCAAAAATATAATTTCAGTTAAAATCAAAATATGTAAAAAATTCGAACAAATTGAACAGCGTTATAACCATTAGCTATAAATATATAACATACAAAGCTAATAAAATAAACGTAACAACAATCAGTAATTCCGCGGATAGAAAGTGCAGAAACTTTTTTAAAAGCTGATCTTACGCAAAGGTGGAATTTGGCGATCGATGAAATTGTGCAGTAGCGGATTCTTGCTTGGTTCACCGCCGAAAATGTCCGGCGTAACGAAAGGCGAAATAAAGAAGGAGCAAAAAGAAAAGGAGGAAAAGAAGAAGAGAAGGAGAAGGTGGACCTCGATGCCGAGGGCTACGAGGGAAGAAGTAAGAGTCGTAAAACGGGTTCTCCTGGGCCCCAGGGGTCTCTTCTTCCTCTTTTTGGCGGGGCCTTCGATCTTTCGCGTTAAACGCCGCAACGTTTTAACGAGCGACAACTCTGCCGATCAAAAATCCACGACTGTTTCCGGTTTCATATTGTCAGCTGTGACTAAGTTTATCTTTTACGAAAGACTCGTGTTTTGCTAATCCAAGAAATCAAACCGCGACGTTCCTCTACATCTACTTTAAAAATGTCTCTTTTTCAGCAATTTCAAGCTGGCAGGATTCAAGATATCATGAAATTTCAGTGTATGTTAGCGGAAAGCTATTAATTGATAATGTTTACAGTTATTAACATTGTTTCAAGCTTTTTTTTCAAATATTTCTAAAAGTAAATGACTTGGCCAGAGAACCAAAATAATCCGGTTGCAATAAGAATGTTAAATACCGCACCTTCGTTAACAGTTACGTGAATGTGTTTTATTCTCTTTGTTGCACAAGACACCAGCAATTCAGAGTTTTTATTGAACCAGTTAACGTTGATTTCCCCGAATAATTACGTTTGAGTATAATTTTCAGGGTACAGGTGATCTTACATTGTAGATCTCTTAATTCTTTGGTGGTCCCTCCTTTTTACAGTGTTCCACTTTTGGCAGTTTCATGTATCAACACATTTTAATATTTCATGGATTATTTATTTCGTTAAATGATGTAATAAAACGTGAAACTGAAAACCGATACCATTACCAGCCATTTTCAAGTAACGATCCTTTACCACACCACTCTACTGCTCTTTTTCGACCTCGGAGCTCCTCGGGTTCGTTATAGCAACAATTCTCGCTACTTTATAGATCCTTTTTTAATCTTAAAATGTTGCTGCGTTCGTTAAACTGGATGCTTTAATCTGCCAGACTCCATTTTTTTTTCCTTCTCGAAACGCCACGAGGAGACGTAACGATATCCATTTTAGGGCTGATCGCTTCCCCTCTCGCAATTTCAACGTTCATAGTGGTCCTTCCCTCTCATTTATTCGCGGTCGTCTTCGACTTAACGAAGGACGATAAGGGAGTTACCCTTGCGATTAATCGGCGCATTGCGAAATCACGGGTGTTCAAAGGCGAAACGCGGCGCGAGTATCTCGACGTTGACTTTCTTCTCACGTCACGGAAACCGCCTTTGCAATCTTTGCGCTTGTGCCAGAGCGAAATGTCATTAGCAGTCGACGGTAATAAAGTTCGTTAAATGCGTTGGACGGTGTTGGAATATCTTGGTGATTTCCATGGAAATGCTTCCTGGTTCGGTGGACGTGTATTTTAATAATCCTGGAAATTGTACTGTCGAACGTAGTGAATCTTGTTTATCGTGTGATGGGTAGAAAAGTATATGTTGTTTTAGAAATTAACTTATAATCAGCAGACATAAAAGTGATTTTAGTATATTAATGACATAATAGTGTAAGGAATTATAAGAGTGAAGGTGTATGCTGTATGTATGAAGGTATGCATGTGATAAAGTATACAAGCGATTGAGTGACTGCGACTAGAGTGATATGTATGTTTATGTGTGCGTGTGGTCCTTAGGACCAAGCGTCCGGAGAAGAGTTTGAAAGTCAGTATGTATGAAAGCGCGCTAATTGTAAGAGACGGATGAAAGGGATGAAAGTATTGCATTGAAAATATATAGCTAATAATAATATAGAAAGAGACAGTGTAATATTCATTTATTAGTTACTCCGCTCGTGCCACTCCCTGAACCCCTCACAATAGAAAAGTACAATATTACGGTTTTATTTAAGATTTTACAAGGAAAGATGTAGAGGGTTGAAACTTCAAAGACAGTGATTCTTTTTCATTGTGGGATTAATGGTAAAGTACCATAGTAATTCGTTAAATTGTACCATGTATTAACAGTCACCTGAGAAATTATGGTTTTATTTAAGATTTTACCAAGAAAGATGTAGAGGGTGGAATTTTCAAGGACAATATTTCTTTTTCGTTGTGGGTTTAATGGAAAAATACCATAGTAATACGTTAAATTATACCATGTATTAACAGTCACCTGAGAAATTATGGTTTTATTTAAGATTTTACCAAGAAAGATGTAGAGGGTGGAATTTTCAAGGACAATATTTCTTTTTCGTTGTGGGTTTAATGAAAAAATACCATAGTAATACGTTAAATTATACCATGTATTAACAGTCACCTGAGAAATTATGGTTTTATTTAACCCTTTGCACTCCTATGTCGAGCTACACTCGACACAGCTTTTTGTGACACTTAATGTTTCATATACTAATTATCGACTTTTCGAAATCAACAATAATTTTGAATTTTAACAGGAATGCACGGCAGTATCTACAATTGTTCCTAGTATTAAATAAAAACGAATAATCAACAGTAGACAATTTTCCGAGTTTATATTTGCTTATCTGACAAAAAGTTAATAAAATAATTCGGAGCGCAAAGGGTTTTTACTAAAAAAGATTTTACTTAACATTTTTACTAAAAAAGATGTAGAGGGTTGAATTTTCAGGGGTAATAATTCTTTTTCGTTGAGGGATTAGTATAAAAGTACCATAATAATACGTTAAATTATTCCATATATTAAGAATCATCTGAAAAATATTACGGTGTTATTTAAGGTTTTAACAAGAAAGATGTAAAGGGTTGAAACTTCAAGGACAATCACTCTTTTTTATTGTGGAATTAATGGAAAGTTACCATAGTAATATTTTAAGTTATACCATGTATCAAAAATCTCCTGAACAATATTGCTCTTATATTTAAGATTTTACTAAGAAAGATGCAGAGGGTTGAATTTTCAGGGACAATAATTCTTTTTCATAGTGGACTGGATAGAAAAGTATCATAATAATATTTTAAATTAATCCATATATTAAGAATCACCTGAACAATATTACGGTGTTATTTAAGGTTTTACCCAGAAAGATGTAAAGGGTTGAAACTTCAGGCATGGTGATTCTTTTTCATTTTGAGGTAGATGGAAAAATACCTACCTAGCATTTTAGAAATGAAGTAAGTAGATACACAACTAATTTTATAATGTTAGAAAACTATATATCTATAATAATTGTAATCTATAATAACATTATAGAAAAGTGAAGTGTCATTTTTTATTCAACATCTGCTCTAGAAAGATATAAGTGCTTGAATCATCAGACATTGTAATTATTAATCACTATGGAAAGGATGGAGAAGTATTTATCTGGTGTTTTAAAGTATAATATCCACTTTATAATTTCTCTATCAATGTGATGAATTTTTCGAATATGAATGCGATTACGTCCACCTTTGTAATTCTTGCGTTAAAATTATCAAAGACACCATAAACTTCCTATTGAATTCTCGTTGTGCAATTGAAAGAGGTGATGAAAAAATAGCATTACCTCAAAACACGTAACATAAATGTATATCTTCTCCGTCAATTTAACGAATTCTTTGAAATAATTGGAATACGCTCATTTTGTCTACCTTTGTAATTCTAGCGTTAAAATGATCAAAGACACCATAAACTTCCTATTGAATTCTCGTTGTGCAATTGAAAGAGGTGATGAAAAAATAGCATTACCACAAGACACGTAACATAAGTGTATATATTCTCATTCAATTTAACGAATTTTTCGAAATAATTGGAATACGCTCAAGTTGTCTACCTTTGTAATTCTAGGGTTAAAATTATCAAAGAGACCATAAACTTCCTATTGAATTCTGGTTGTGCAACTGAAAGAGGTGATGAAAAAATAGCATTACCACAAGACACGTAACATACATGTATATCTTCGCGGTATTTATCGCGCCGAGGTGTGCGGTACACCGCGAAGCACCTCGGCCTTTGACCCTTCGTGAGCTTCGTCATGGAAAATCCGTCATGGCGCCCGCTTCTTTTCCACGGAAGACCTCTTTGTAATGCACGATGGCGGAAAGCATACGCCGTGGTATTTCAATCGTGTCGAGTCTGCATCATGACCGCTGCAATTGCGAATGCAACGACTTTCATTATTCCTCGCGGTCTTCGCCGATATATCGACGTTTCGTTGCACATGGTGGAATCAAGAATAACAATTAGGGCTCGAAAATTATTATGGGATCGACTTAGAAGGGTGCTCGTGATCAGGTTTGATAATGTACTTTACAAATTCGATGGAATTTAAAGATCCAAGTAACAACTTAACACTGTACCGACCGGTAGCCTATTAATTGGCTTTTCAGGTCCAAAGCTTTTGGACGTTTAACTTATTAATCGTTTGCCACGGCAATTAATAAATTGTTTTTTATCATTGCAGTTTACTATACCAAGGACTCAGTGAAAAGAATTTGTAATTTTCGAACAGATATCGGTATTAGGGAGGTATTTATGGCCAAATGGCTGGCCAGAAGTGGGTAGGATGTTTAACACTAGATTTACGGGTGTTGATACACCTATTTTTCTGAAATGAGCCAATTTAACTCATACAAGAAAATTGAAGTCTTTTGTAAAGAAAATAGTTCCAAATCAATTTAAATGTAAGATTTAATATTTAAAAATTAACCAATCAATGTATTATACATATAGTAATCAAATTTTGAGTGAGTCAAATTGGCTCCGTAAATCTAGTGTTAAAAAATACCGGTCAGTAAAGTGTTGACACTTTGCAGGAGGGAGGCTCTGATAACAGATCAAAAAAGAACAAACGTTGAAATCGGGGACTGTAATCTCATTTGCGTGGTAGACAACAGTGAACAAAATTCTACTAATTATCTGTAAAAAGGGTGTTTTTTATTTTCAAAAAAAGTCATAAATAAAATGATATATAATTAGTCAATCTTTTATTTACAACGTAAACAAATTAAGCGTTGGACTGGCGATATTGAAGGATCTTTTCGTGTGTTTTTTTGTGGATATTCCTACACTACGCACACCAAAATTTCTTCACCCCCAGAGACTTTCGAATGATGCGAAGAATCATAAAGTTGGTGGAATCATTCAGTTAGGGGAAAAAAATTTGCACAAATATAAAAAGTATTAAATATTTTCTTCAGCTACTTATTGTTTAGAGACGACCAAATATAGCCGGCGCTTAACACGTTCGCGGACGTAAATGCTATAGCATTCAAATTTTAACGCCAATTTATATTCATTTAATTTTATACAACTTCAAGTTTTTGTTATTAATATAAATTTCAAAGTAATGACCAACTGATTCATCACTCTGTTTATTTTTGTAGCTCACTGAAATTTTTACTGTCCGTGAACGTGTTAATGTGTTAATTTCCTAATATATAGCCAGCGTACAATGTCTTAAATGTTTTTACATCAAGAACACTCTTATATTATCAAATTGAGTACCCCAAAAAACTAGATTTACCCACTGCACATTAAAAACGTCGAAAATCGCACCCACATGCAAAGTGTTAATTATACAATTGCAAAAACAACCCTCCAACTACTATTTCATTATTTCCCTAATTACTAATTGCGTAATAACAAATATTGCTAAATCGTTCCATTGTATATCATTTCTACGTTTCACAATCGTCCATACAATCGTTTCTTCGAAATTGTTAACAAAATCGATGCACAGCCGGAATCGAAGAATCGCGCATCTGCCTCGGAGGAATTCACGCTGAATTCGCCATTGACTCACGCTCGCACCATGTATTACGTGACCAAACCGAACGACAATTACATCCCTTTCTTTTCTTTCCTCTCGAAGTAGATAAGCGCAAAACGGCGATTACGTTACTGTTGCTTTTTCATCTGCGATTTCACGACTTCACTTAACGTAACGGTCACCGGTGGTGGACTTTGTAAGTAGACAGTTGTTACTCGGCAATTTTCAACAGCAGGCGCTTGTCATTAAACGTCAGCGTCACTCTTGACCACTTAAGGCCATCACGCTTAAAGCGAATCGACCAATCACAGGCCATAAATATGATCATCCTAGTGAGCCTATGTGCAACATGCATGGGGCTAATTCTCCTATGGACATTGAATAAATGTTTAATCATCTGTCGCTGGGTTTCGTTAGCCTCCGACAAAGTTCATGGTATAACTGTCTTGAAAGAAAAAGTTTTAGTACGGATCCGTTCATTAAGAGATTTAATTCCGACTAATTTTATCTTGAAGTTACTTTTGTAAATGTTAAATTAAACTATTGCTAAGAGTCTTCCGTTGCGAATACCTTTAGTTTAATGATTAATTGATAATCTTAACACTAGGTTTATGAAAGTCGTCAAATTGATGGATTCCTATTTTTTTAGAAAAACTTTTCAAACTTATAGAGACGCGGTACCATAGATATTTCACTTGTATCTTATAATATACAAATTATGTAACTAAATTACATATTCTTTACCGGTCCCTCTGTTTCCAAACTCTTTATATAATATGTTGCGGATTTAAAAATTATCCGTCCGTAAATCTAGTATTAACACTAGAACGACTGGTATTAAATTTATTACATTTAAATATATTAAATAAGAACTTTGGAAGAAGAGGAATCAAGGGGTTGAAAATATGATCGGTTTGGTAAATCTGTGTTTTATAAAATCAACTTAGAATTTCTAGTCTAGGACTCTCCTGTAAACTTAGGGAATTTTTGGGAAAAGATGGGAGCAAGTCATTTTGACTTGCTTGGTCGTTCTAGTGTTGAAGACGTTGTTAAGGTGCTAATTACTATGAGATTTTAGAAAAGATGATGCAAAACTTGAACATTTTTTATCTAATTTATTGCATCAAGATTTAAGAATTTTTGTACGACAAGGGGTTAATAACCCGTCAGACTGCTTATGATAAACTGAAGGCTACGTTGTTATTTTTAACACGTACAATGCCACCGGTATTTTGCATTTTCATCATTTCACCGAAGTCAAACTTTTTGGATTAAAATCACACTTTTGTAAAATAGAAACTTTCAAGACAGAAATAAATATATAGTCAGCCGGACTTTACCTATTCAATGACAATATTTAAATATTGAATATATTAGAAAATTTGTGAATATTACTACTTCAAAGTCGTAGGAGATATTGAATTCAACAGCGCCGGTCACCGATGACCAAAATGGCGTCCAACGTTAAAGAAAATTTCATTTGACAAAAATTGAGGCAGAAACATCAGTCATTAAATTTTCAAAAGGAATTTTCGAGCTAATGATTAATAGTAACATTAACCCTATTGTTCTGTTAATTTATATCTATTCTTTCCAGTCGTAGTGATCCGGTGAACAAAGTTTTACATTTTAAGAAACATAAAAAATAGAAACAAGTAGACATGAATGTTAAATATATTGAATACCAAAAACTGATACATAGAAACATAGTATCTCTTAACATTAGATGTACGGAGCCAATTTGGCTCATTCGATATTTAATGACTATATATATATATAATATATTGGTTGGCCAATTTTTTAATAATAAATCTTTCATTTAATTTAACTTGTAACTATTTTCTTTGCCAAAAATTTCAATTTTCTTGTATGAATCAAATTGGATCACTTCAAAAAAACTAGTATTAAAATATAATCTCCATTTGAGGTCATATAGACCCGAGCAGAGCAGCAGGCTAAAAAAAAGGAATATTGTTTACATATCAAAATGTAAATTTCTATATCGACATCCTGAGACACCGATTTTAAAATGCACAATGCTAATTAGTAACGCATCAAAAATGACTTAATAATTATTCATCCGTAAGTTTGCTTCCCAATAAAAGGCCAATGGCTGCGTAATCGTGTTGCGCATAGAATAAATCATTAATTCGCTGAAAGGAAAGTCTATTTGTTCATCACGCGAGGAAGACAACGCTTACGACGATAAAATAGAAAGCGTTTCTACCGTTTCGCTAACAAGTAAAGTAAAAAAAAAAAGAACTCACCGCCATTCGTTATCGCATAATCGCCCGTACTTCCGCATTGAGATCTGTAATGGAAATTCAAAATTTGAATTGCGTATAATCGTCACGAAGCATTGTACACTTTGCAATTTTAATTTACAGTGGAAAGCATAGAATTAAGTTATTTTTAAACGATTAAATATACCGCCGAACGTGAAACTGAAAAACAATGTATTTTTTTTACACGTTCAAAAACATATCGTAATGAATCATTTACAAGGTAAAGATACATCAATATTTTCAAATAAACATTACCATAAAAATAAAAAGCTTACTTAATTTCTCACATAAATAAATATATAGCTTAAAAATTGCCGTAAAGTAGTGATATTTGCACAAGTTACTTTTGAATATTTTTGTCTAACTTTAGAAACATTCAATGGTTATTAATAGACTGCGGATGTTTATGCAAATTTCGAGTTTCACAAATGCAGATGAGACAGGAAAACCTATCTAGGGATTTATTGCACTTAATAAATATTTCAACAAATACCATACTTTGGATATTTTAGATATATTTTTATATTATGTTCTTTTTGTATATTTTAGCCGTATTTAATTTGTCATAAATGCATAAAAATCCGCAGTCTAGTTATTAATAATTGCTAATTATGCAAATCTCGTTTGCATGCTGGAAGAAAAATATGCTCACCTGTCGCCAACAGGTATCTAATCAAGAATGAAAAATTTTCCCGTTAATTTCAGAATTAACGAGCGAACGAGGAAGAAAACGTGAATTGCCATTTACGAAGTGTCTTTATGGGAGACAAAGTGACTGGAAATAAGCGAAACTTTCGCTGTCAGTGTATCCCCGACATTTGTAGTCGGTGCGAGTTGTATTCTCGATATAGCAGACACTCAATAAGCCTCTTTCCATCTCGGCTTCTCTCGCCTTTGCTCGTCTTCGACGACAGCAGGCTGTATCCGCCACTGGACACGCAGGATGTCCCGTTTAAGAATATAAATGCGACGCTACGACACCAAGTATCCTACCTTTTTACGAGGAAAGGGAAGAAAAATCTTCCTTGGCTGACAAGACACGAATACGAGCTCTTGTGGGTAAGGATGCAAATGCTAGAACTCGTCATTGTGCCTAATCCTAAGTCCACATCGACCATCACCTTTGAGAAAACGTTTCTAAATTATTAATTAACTCAAATTCGGTGGCACGAATTAAAACAGTGATAGGCGAAATGACCCGTAACAATTAAAGGGCGGAGAGATGCAGAAGAAAATGAACATGGAGCTGAGACTACAATATATTTGGGGCACCAACATATTAGAACTCACTGTTAGCAAAACAAATCGTTTCGGATCATGTTCAGAAGCTAGCATTGCCCTATAAATTCTTTCCTCTTCATGAACGGACAGAACTTTTTTTTTCCCTATAATAAATCTTAAAGTAAAGGGGCGGAAAGTAATGTTACTTTCTTACCCTAAATTCAAACGAATAAATTTATAATTTTGTACTTCTATAATCTGTTAAAACGTTGACTGCCATTGGGTTCATCGGTGACCGGAGCACAGTGGTCGATTTCGCCGAAATCCTGGTCAAAACCCCAAAATTTTTTTTCACAATTTTCAGAATTTAGCAATTGCGTTTGATTTGTAACACATCAGAGCAGTGTTTTCCATGAATAAAAATTTTTATTGAACAATACTCTTAGAGATATGCAATGTCAAAGTTGGCACTTAAATAATGTAACGTTTTCACGTCGAAAGTGAGAATACGTTTTCAATGTGAAATTAAAGTTTGATCCACTTTTTCAGTATTGGTAGCTATTTATCATACTTTTAATTTATAAATATCTTGGTTTCATTTTTTTATTTAATATTTTACAACTGTGATGGTACAGAATACAAATCCTATATATTTTTTTCCTTTTGCTAGTGAAATAGTTGTGAAGTCCACAACCATCCAAGATAATTTTTTTTTAAATTAAACTTTGAAGCTTCCCGAAGAAGACATCGTTGAGTTTTCTTGCGACTTTTTGCGATTCTTCGAGTTATTGTTATTTGTTCGTCGCGCGCGCCATGCCCGGGGAAGTGCATTTATGACATAGAGCCGGGCTATCATAAGACTACTGATTTTCATGCCGATCCGACAATTTTTCGATACTCGCACCCGCCGTATTAGAGCCGCCATTTGGTTTTGGAAATTCTGAGCTCGGATTCTTAATCATTGACCGAAATAATACTAATATACCAATTTTCAGCTAAATTGAAAAACTCCTTGGGGTTTTGGCCAGGATTTCGGCGAAATCGACCACTGTGCGGTGCTTTGAATTCAATGAAATTCCATGTAACTTTTAAATTGCAATATTTATGAGTTTTTGGACATACTGAATGTTTAAATATTGGCGTTGAAAAGATAAATATGTCTCGAATATCTTTCTATTTGTATCTTTAGAGTTTCTGCTTTATAAAGCTGTGAATTTAATACAAAAAGTTTAACTTGAGTAGAAATACTTGAGTAGCGTTCAATGTATTAAAAGCATTGTTACCACCTCTACTGCGAACATTTATTACTCCAATATTTCATTTTTAACTTAATCTCATTGTAAATTCAATTCCGTGAAGAAATGAAAATAATATTGGTATAAAAGAATGTATTAAAAATATCCTGTTTCTATATTGTGGCTATAAATCTCGTGGCCATTAAACGAAGAAATGTCAGTCACGACGAGTACGTGACCCTGAGAAGTAATTTTTTTATAAGCATTAAAATATACAACGATCACTTCCCATAAAAAAGTTGCTTGGCTAAGTTTTTGCGAAGGTTACTTTACTAATTTTTTATTTTTCATTGTTTATTGCACAATTCTATGGAGATACGTTACGTAATTGCATAAAATCAGCGTGGCCTATTTGTACGTTGCAAACTTTACATTGGAACTCTTTTAAACCGACACGTCCGAAGAATAGAAGGCCTTACAAAACCTACAATATGATGATTAAAATAGAAAGAAGGATTTCTTCTTCTACTGAAAAGATTCTTACAATAAGCATTTCGATAATTTGAATGTTAAACAAAAATTTTAATGCTACAATTCTTCACCAATGAATTATGAATTTTATTAATCGTTTTATTTTCTTCATTATCTTAACGTATATGGTGAAACAGTAATTTTATGTTGTTTACGAGGAACTATGTGAAATCTCAAACCGGTCATTTTATCCAGAGTGGTATTATTATCTTCTCGAGTAGTTCATTGATCCTGATAAGCATTAGAAGAGTCTTATTCAGGTTATTGCGTTTATACCTTCAAGAACTTCTTTCTCTCTTATTCTCCGACTAAACAACGCTGATTACGATGATAACGTTTAGAAAAATTGTGGTAAACACACCTCTATATCTTCTGTATATTTAATCTCTTTGATTTTTATATTTATAAAGATTTATCTGTGCTCTTCGAATTATGTTTATGTTATTAAATGCTTAAAATGAGATAAGAATTAGATAGAACTTGGATACTTCAAAAGTTCTTCATTCGGAATTTAATCTGATTGTAACGATAAAACTTTAAAAATAGTAAGTTGGCAATCTCTGCAGCTTTCGAAAAAAAAGATTGAATTCGCAGTTAGTGATAGCGAATTCAACTTCAAATCTTTCTTAAATTATCATTTAATCAGTTAACCGTGGCGATTTCTTTTGAAAGTACGTAGGAACCTACATGGATTACGAAAATCAAAAAATGAGCATGAATCTATTTCAAATTGTTTATATTTTTTAGTTATTCGTTTTATTTCGGCACAGCCTCATAATATTCCCAAAATCTTACGAATATATTTTACTTTTCGTTCAAATTACAATTTAAATAACCAGTAGCCACTAACTTTTACGCATGACGAATATACTCGTCAATACACAAAATTCTGCCGTTCCTCCATGACGAGTATGCTAGTAAATCACAGCTAACTAGTTAATATATCATAATCTCAATGTTTGCGACATCTAAGACAATAGGCCTCACAGAAGATGATGATAAGAGCAAAAATTTAAAAAAATATATACACACGAGAAGAGCAAATGCCCTGTCTTCTTTCTCAATTTAACACTAAAACTACCGGCGTTAAGTCTACTATATTTCAATATATTAAGTCTGTACTTTGGAAAAAGAGAAATCAAGAGATGAAGAAGATGGTTCATTCAGTAATCTGTATTTTATAAGATCAACGTAGAATATCTACTCTATGACTGTCCTATAAACTTGGAGAACTTTTGGAAAAAATTGAGCACGACTCATTTTGACTTGCTCGGTAGTTCTAGTGTTAAAAAATAAAGAAATTTATATTATACACTTAAAACCATGGTTATAAATTCTTAAATGAATAAATTAATAACATTATTAACGTTATCAAATAGAAACTTTCATTTCAATCACGATCGCTACTTTTCATTCTGGCTGTACCATAAGAGTGGTCTCAAAGGCCACATGTGGATGAGATCGTTGAGTGAGACTCACACACATACGTAAGACTTAATTTGTGGTTCCATGGGCTGTGTAAGTACATGAGTATGAATGTGCATACAGTCAGAGAGATAAGAAGCGTACGTGTGAATGGGCAAAGCGTCACCTTGAAAAGAAGTAAGTATCGAAAGAGCGTCTCATGTGTGTACAACGTAACATACAACGAATACACTTTACAAGTAAGTTCGTAGAAATATGTTCTTCGTGAAATGACCAAAACTTGATTCATGTCATACGTTTTCTATGAATGAGAATCATTTCAAGGAACTCAGACATTTAAATTGGTAATTTCCATGAATGTGTATCATTCAGTTATTGGTTTTCCAATAGGATTTTAATTAATACGTTGAATGCCACCGGAATTTCGCTAGTTTGATATGGAATCTTTTCTATTAACACTAGAACTACCAAGCAAGTCAAAATGACTGGTTTGTAATATCTTCCAAATATTCTCCGAGTTTAAAGAGCAAATATTCTACGTTGATCTTATAAAATAGACATTACGGAATCGATCATTTTTCTCACCTCTTCACTGCAAACCTAAGTGTGTGATCATGTAGGTAAATTTCACATGTCATACATATTTTTAATGTGTGAATGTGGCATGGTGTTTGAAAATCACATAGCTCAATTGAGATAAATATTAATTTCATACACTTCTTGTGTATAATTTAATTCAAACACTTCATTTATGTATGAAATGATTGAATTTTCAATCATTTCACGTTTTAAGAAAGTTAAAATCATTTACATATTAGCGATTCACACACTTCATTCTAAATAATACACTAACAACATTCACACATTAGCAATCTTAATATAGAAAATTGTCAAAAATTATATATTTATGATACACCATTAGGAAAAAAATTCCAAGAGTTAGGAAGGTTTGAAAATTACAAAAGTTGGAATTAATAAGTAAGTAGTATGCAGTTATTATTAAGAAAATAATTTTTAATGGTTAATAAACAGACTTAATTGTCTGTTTGGTCTATTTTATGTGTATACAAATACTTATTTACGCTCTTTAAAAATCGCACACTTTAAGTGTGTGATTTGATTCACACATTTCGTAACCTGTAAAATTGTTGAAAGTATTCACACATTAAAAAAGTATTAAAATCACACACACGTGATATTTGATTTAATTCACATACTTTTTAGTGTGTAAAAACTGTCTACAACCATTCATACATGAAAAGTAATTGAAATTCATACACTTGGGTTTGCAGTGTTGATTCCTATTTTTCCAAGGTACTTATTCGATATACAGGCGGCTCACGACTTTCGCACATAATTGGCTCCTGACAATGTGCGCGAATATTGAATGTTCTAAAGTAGAGGGATATAGAAACAATATCAAAAATTCTATGTTAATGTGGTTTCTTTATGAACTTGAGATTCACTAACATCTAATAGTCAATACTAAAAACGATATTACAATGTCAGAAAACTTCTAATAGGCAATGTGTGAGTGGACGCGATGTACAATATTCCTTGACATGAAGCAAACATTGTTTGACGTAGGGACGAAAATCTTCAAAAAATTGAATTTTTAAAAACGTACGAAATAGCGAATTGTGCGAAAGTAGAATGTGCGAAAGTCGAGGGCCATCTGTATTGAATATAATGGACTTAACGCCTGTAGTTCTAGTGTTAAAATCACATCTTTATGAAACGGAAACTTTAGAGACACTGATAGATAAATAGTCAATAATTAAGACTAGAACGACCGGCGTTAAAGCCATGACATTTAAATATATTAAATAAGTACTTTGGAAAAAGGGGAATCGAGGGGTGGAAAATATGATCGGTTCGGAAATCTGTGTTTTATAAGATCAGCTTAGAATTTCTAGTCTAGGATTTTTCTATAAACTTAGGGAATTATTGGAAAAAATTGTGAATAAGTTATTTTGACTTGCATGTTCGTTCTAATGTTAAGTACAGGTATCCCTCTTACAATACGGCATTCTTTAACACGGTTTTGCTATAACACACTTCACAAATTGCAAAAACTCTCCTACCACGCGAAATCCTATAATATGGTTTCGTTCTAATATAATAAGAAAATTGTGAAAATCTTTGTATCTATAACAATATAAAAGTAGACCTCCCGCAACACAGTATCCTATAACACGGTTTTGCTATAACACGATAGTATAAATTGCAACAACCCTCGTATGTATAGAACTGCAATTTATAACACTGTTTGGTTCTAATACGATTATAAAATTGCAAAAACCTTTGTACGTGGTATATCTATAGCATTGAACAACATGATCTTTGTTTAACATATTTAATCAGTTAGCTGTGTTGACGAATATACTCGTCATGCATAAAAATTAGTGACTACTGGTTATTTAAATTGTAATTTTGACATAAACTAAAATATATTCGTAAAATTCAACATGTTTGGAATATGTTAACGCCACGCCAAAATGAAACGAACAACTAAAAAATATAAATAATTTGACATAGATTTATTCTTATCTCTCAATTTTCGTGACTCACGTAGATGCGTATTCTTAAAAGAAGGCCCCACAGTTAATCGGTTAAAAACTAAATTGCTTTAAAATAATGACGGGAAGGAGTAATGAAGTATCATGCCTTTACATGAAAATATATAACTTAAATTAATAATAAAATTATAAATATATAAATTATAGTTTTCCACAACACGGCGTTTTCTAAGAACTTTTTTAACGTGTTATAGGAGGATTACCTATATTTAACACTTTAACGATCGGTATTTTTTTAACATTCTATCCACTTCTGATCGGTCACTTAGCCCCAAATATTTCCTTGATACTGGCATCCCTTTGAAAATTATAAATTTTCGTCACTGAATCCTTCGCATAATAAACTGGAATGATAAATAACAATTTATTAATTGTCATGGCAACCGATTAATAAGTTAAAAGTTCAAAAGCGTTGGGCCCAAAAAGCCTATTAATAGGCTAACGGTTGATAAAGTATTAATATTGTATCCGAAAATTTATAAATATTGCACTTTAAAAATTACATGATAAACTTAATTCAATAGCGCTAGTCGAAGGTGACCCCATAACAGTCAATGTGTTAATTTGTTAGAAAAATTGAGAAGGAAAGATGTTTGAAAGAATCAAACTACAAACCGTTCTTTCTGTATTGAAACAATGCAAAAACAAGTATTTGATTCAGCAAGTACTTTCCATCTCGACCGTCCATTTCGGCAACTCTGAGCACGTATGTTTCTTCTCGCAATATTACCATTTACGTTGCAATTACGTCAGAAATACGTGGAGGAATCTACGTCAAATTTGTCAAATACGTGCCAGATACAATTTTCATCCGTAAATATAAATCCTGGCCCCCCAGTGACGTCAGGACAGCACTAATGTAAGATTTATACGTGCAATACGATAATACATTTCATCCAAGTTTATTTCCCTCCTCGACGTCTTGTAATATAAAGTTACAGCTTTCTGCTCAGATTATCGAATTTCGCTTTCGCTCGGATTTTTATGAGTTTCAGCGTCTGGCAATAATTCCAGAGAAGGAGAAAAAAAAAGACGAGGAGTTGAAGGAAATCGAAAAAGGAGCGGTTTATGTGTCTGCTGACACGGATTTCGCAAAGCCGATGGAATTATGCTGGATCATTTCCGATTTGAGATCATAATAACTTCATTGAAACGCCTGAGTAGGTTTTTTTTTTTTCTTTTATGGCAAACCGTTAATGATATTTTTGATCTCTCTGTTTTCTTCTTTCAGAAAACGATCACGGTTCATGACCATCCTGTGACTCTGCATTAATGAAATTGTGTCGTTAAGCTTGATCGAAAGGTTGGAATAATTTTTAAGAGTCATTTTGTAAAACGTTCATTCAGGTTTTTTATTCTTCAATAATGAACATATAAATGTACATCATCGTCTAGACATTTTCGAACTGATAAACTCGCATTAATATTAATTTTACAGTAATGTCACTTTTTTTTTAAATAACTGATGCCAGTTTGAAGATTTATTGTTACAGGAGAGTTATAGTATAGACTACTTAAAACCCGTACTTGTAAATAATATAAAAATGTTTAAATATTGATTACATCGACGTAAATGACACGTTGCGAAATTGTGGCTTCGACTAATCGTACCAGTTTTTTCAATACATCCGCTTCAGTTTTTGTCCGAGATTTTTTTAATAGCAAGCACAGTTCTATTTTGAGATTTTAGATAATAAATTTTAACTTTTTTCTTGAGTGAAGCCACAGCATTTTAGTATGATTAGATCTTGTGTCCGTGGTCGCCTCGGCATAATTTGAGTGTCTTTGTTTTTAATCTTAAAATAATTCATATAACAAAAATCTTTCTTTTTATTTTTGTATTTTTTGGCATCAATTGCCATACTCATTTTGGCCATCACCAAACTACAAAACTTCTACCCCTTACCATACTATAACAAATGATCTCCGTCATCTGGAAAATTAAATATGAATCTTTAAAGTCATGCAAAACTTATAAAATTGAAAATGTCATTGATACGTAAGACGATATAAATATTTTTATGATATTAACAATACGTCAAATCATACGATGTATTAAGAATCCCCTGAACAATTTATGTTTTACCAATTTAACCCTTCGAGGACTAGCGACGCATATATGTGGTCTGAGAAAGTATTTAATTATGGTTTATTGCAACGTGTATACACGGCTAGGGTTGAAAAATTGAAGTACAACCATCGAAATGTAATTAAACATATACTAATTTATAATATGTATACATAAACAGTCTTACTGTCTGATAAAAAGTTGGTTTTAGATCGAGACAGAAATGTTTATCTCTCAATATTCAAAAATGTCTCTGCCCACAAAGTATTAACAATAGATTCACCTGTGTTAAATTTATTATATTTCAATACATTTGCAAAAAGAGGAATCAAGAGGTGGAAAAGACGATCAATTTGGTGATCTGCGTTATATCAGTTCAACCTAGAATATCTGCTCCATTACTCTCCTATAAACTTTAAGAATTCGTGGAAAAAATTCAATTTGCGAGCCAATCATTTTGACTTGCTTAGTAGATCTAGTGTTAATTCAAAATCATTGCGAAGGCAGTCACAAAAAAAATGTACGGCAAGGATTTAATGTAATATTCTTATCACATGATCGCTCTGGATCCATTGCATAGGTGGAAGAAAAGTGGACATCTCCGATCTTGATGAAAGAGTCTGGAGATATTCGAGATTGCGCGAAGAGGGATGTTCGCGTGTACGAAAGGGGACGTTAGGTATTCAGGAAAGCACCCAAGCCCGTAGGAAGTCTCCTACGTGACAACGATGTCAACTTCGAGCAAAGAAACGAGAAATGATAATAAAAAGGTGGAGAGGAGGACTAGCGTGAAATGGGGGAGGAGAGAAGAGAAGAGAAACGAGCGCCTTGACGTTCTGTCTCTCGCATATTTAATGCCCATTGTTGTTACACATGTCAGTGGCATTTCTCGATGGTGCATACCGTCTTTTATGCCCATGACCATTTTCATCGAGAGAAAATTGTTTTACGAGTGCTTTCTACGATGTGGAAGGAGTCAATACAAAAATGGCGCGAGGTACCAAGACCGAGAGTTTTACGAAGTCGTAATGTTAATTGTTGTCTGAATAAGGAGGTAAATTGATAGTAATTGAGTCAGATAATGTGAAATTTGCGATTCTGATATTTTTTTTAATAGGATTTTTAATTTCTCAATAGTGCATAGCGTCTTTTACGACCATTTTCATCAGGAGCCAATTGTTTTATGACAGTTTTCTACGATGTTAATGAACTACGTAAATAAATAGGTAGGATTGGTAGTAATTGGGTCAGATAGTGTATAATTTGTGATACTGATATATTTTTTTTAATAGGGTTTTTTTAATTTCCCAATTTTTTGACAATTTTCGTGGGGAGAAAATTGTTTTTGGACGGTTTCCTACGATGTCGAACGCGTCGATGCCAAAATGGCGCAAGGTACAAAGACCGAGAGTATTACGAAGTTTTAATGTTAATGATTGTCTGAATAAGTAAGTGAATCCGTAGTAATTGAATTAGATATTGTGAAATTTGTTATTTTGATATTTTGTAAATAGGATTTTTAATTTGCCAAATGCTTACTACATAAGGAGCCGATGCCAAAATGGTGCGAAGTACGAAAACTGAAAGAATTAGGAATCTTAATGTTAATGGACTGTATGAATATGTAGGTGTAATGGTAGTAATTAAGTCAGATATTGTGAAATTTGCAATTCTGATATCTTTTTTTAAAAAGAATTTTTAATTATATTTATTGAGTTTTGAAATATTGAAATTCAGCACATAGAAAGAATTCGAGCTCTTTTAATTCGTTATTTGTTCCTGTAACACATTCGCCAAGGATCATCTTAAAGACAGTATTGCTTCGAGGGAAAATTGCTACGAGGATATTTGCCAAACGGCATAAAACCGTCATGGCAATTGGAGGACATGGTGCAAACAGATGTCCATGAGCATGGAATATAAATCAAAAGCGAAGAATGCACCAAGAAGCCGCGCAACGCGCTCGTAAGCGTCGAAGTGGCAGTGGAAGAAAAGATACAAGAAGAAAATACAACCATGAATGCACCGACCATTCCGTCTCCTGCATATGTAATGGCCATTGTCGTTACACGTGTTCAATGGCGGTTTACGCCGGCAGGATTCTCCTCGTCTGTTCTGTGCCAGAATTTGAATAGACGAGAAGGGATGTTAATCGTCGACGCGTCTAGAATTTCGGACCCTCGGCAACCCCTGAAGAAGATGCACGTAATCGACGTGAAACGAAATCCATACGTCATTCCAAGGTGAAGAGAGAAAGGAGTCTGTTTCTTTGAAGGAAGAAAAAGTCATGACGCGAGAAATGAGCCTTTGAGGAGTTCTGAGGAGACACATTTTTTAAAGGAAGATGTGCTGAGAAAGAGTGATTGAGAGAGAATTTCTTGGATTTAAGAGATATTTTGATTTTGAAGAAAATTCTTGCGGTCGAAAGGATATTGAGACTTTGAAAAAACTTCTTGGATTCCAAGGACACTGAGACTTTGACGAAACTTCTTGGATTCAACAGCTACTGAGACTTTGAAGAAACTTCTTGGATACAAAGGAAACTGAGACTTTGAAGAAATTGCTTGGAATCAACGGCTGCTGAGACTTTGAAGAAACTTCTTGGAATCAACGGCTACTGAGACATTGAAGAAACTTCTTGGATTCAAAGGATACTGAGAGTTTGACGAAACTTCTTGGATTCAACGGCTACTGAGACTTTGAAGAAACTTCGTGGATTCAAAGAATATTGAGACTTTGGAGAAACTTCTTAGATTCAAAGGATACTGAGACTTTGGAGAAACTTCTTAGATTCAAAGGACACTGAGACTTTGAAGAAACTTCTTGGATTCAAAAGATACTGAGACTTTGAAGAAACTTCTTGGATTCAAAGGACACTGAGACTTTGAAGAAACTTCTTGGATTCAAAAGATGCTGAGACTTTGAAGAAACTTCTTGGATCCAAAGGATATTGAGACTTTGAAGAAATTGCTTGGAATCAACGGCTACTGAGACTTTGAAGAAACTTCTTGGAATCAACGGCTACTGAGACATTGAAGAAACTTCTTGGATTCAAAGAATATTGAGACTTTGGAGAAACTTCTTGGATTCAAAGGATACTGAGAGTTTGACGAAACTTCTTGGATTCAACAGCTACTGAGACTTTGAAGAAACTTCGTGGATTCAAAGAATATTGAGACTTTGGAGAAACTTCTTGGATTCAAAGGATACTGAGACTTTGAAGAAACTTCTTGGATTCAAAGAATATTGAGACTTTGGAGAAACTTCTTGGATTCAAAGGATACTGAGAGTTTGACGAAACTTCTTGGATTCAACGGCTACTGAGACTTTGAAGAAACTTCGTGGATTCAAAGAATATTGAGACTTTGGAGAAACTTCTTAGATTCAAAGGATACTGAGACTTTGAAGAAACTTCTTGGATTCAAAGAATACTGAGGCTTTGGAGAAACTTCTTGGATTCAAAGGATACTGAGACGTTGAAGAAACTTCTTGGATTCAAAGGATACTGAGACGTTGAAGAAACTTCTTGAATTCAACGGCTACTGAGACTTTGAAGAAACTTCGTGGATTCAAAAGACACTGAGACTTTGAAAAAACTTCTTGGATTCATAGGATATTGGGATTTTGAGGAACGTTCCAACTTTTGTTCTTGAAGTATTAAATAATATCCAATTTTGAAACATTTTTTCAAAAAGTTGGAATAGCAGACTCAGCGTATTTGACTTACGATTTATCAAAGTAGTGCTAAATTACTATTCAATGAAACGATTTAATTCTCATCATTCATCGCGAAATGATTCCAACGTAATTAGCACCAGCAAACAAAACGATACTAAAAAACCGCCAACTATTTCTCTTTGCTTTTAAAATCACAAAACAACAAGCACAGTTTTGATACAGAAAGAACATGCAGAAGGAAGGTTGAACCGTTGCGACCTCTCGTAAGATCGGCGCCTTATGCGCTGGACTGTACGTAAATTTGTATCAATTGCCGGTACAGCTGCTTCAATTTATTGTGGGATTAGAAACAATGAGTGGGGTCAAATGGCCCCTTCTTGTCATAATGTACCAACCCTCGTTGGCGTCTGTTATGACGTCACTTGCACGACCAAAATTATCAGCCGTCCATTTGTTTTTCGTCTGCCTGGCCAACAACAATTTCGCTCGATTCAATTGAGAAAAAATTGTTCCGGCACTTGTGCCATTTGGAAATTCTTATTCATTGATAAAGACCAACGTCCAGATTTTAATAAGATAATAGTATCCTCTTAAAATAAAAAAACTCCTCTTAATTCTAAATGTACGAAAGAAATTAAAAAAACAAACATAACGCAAAAAGTTACGCAACACCCAGTAGAATAAAAGTTACTTGGTAACGAGCCATGTCAATTGTTTGAAAAATAAATGAGAATTCCACGATCGACGGTCCTGGCTTTAAATAAAACGTTCTTACTTTTTCTATGAAAGTACACTTTATTTAATTATGTCCAGAAGGATTTTACTTACGCGATCATCTCGTAACAATATTAATTTAATAGTCCATCATTTCTAAATACTAATAACCAGAACCTTAGAATCCGATAGCACATGCATTGACCAAATTGCAAAATAATGATGTGAAACAATTATGCGGATAAATATTAACACTAGATTTACGGATGTTGATTATACCTATTTTTCTAAAGTGAGCCAATTTGATTCATATAAGAAAATTGAAGTTTTTTGCAAAGAAAATAATTCCAAAACAAATTTAAATGAACGATTTATTATGAAAAAATTAACCAATCAATATACTATATAATGCTATATAATCAAATTATATTGGTAGATTAATTTAAAAATTCAACGCAGTATATTTTATATCGTAAAAATCATAAAATAACAATGCATTAAAAATCCAACCAAGTATTAAAAGTCTTATTTCATTGTGTTAACGGATTAATTCAATGATCCATCAAAGTCCTATAAATGATACTTCACGATACAGTAGCAACCTAGAATTATTTATAATTTACAAGAATGACTCGTACAAACCCCTTATCAGAATCCCATACGTCGTACGACAATGCCTCGTTCGATATCACTGAATAAACATCCTGACACAAATTCATCACCTTTGCGCAGATTGATTAAACGTTCGCTGACGTTTCGCATCGCCGTGTTATCGTACATCAGGAGAGGAATTACGTTTCATAATCTTCTCATTTAATTTTCTTTCTCCTTTTTCCCCCGTTTTATCCAGCGAGCGAATCGCATCAATGCAAATCGAAGGTAGGAATACGATGTAGAAAAACGTTCGTTAACGACGGCAGGAAGAAGTCGCGCCAGTTTTGCGATTAATGAATTTATCGAGTCGTGAAAACAAGTAATCAATTCTGACAATAATGACTTTTTACGGACTCAGCGTTATCCATATGATGCATTCAATGGGAGCGTGGTACTTAATAACGACAGCGAGGACATTGTTGTGTCAATCATTCAGCGTTATCGAATAACGAGACCTTATTGTTATTTTGAAACAACGGATGTCTCGCAAATCGAGGGAGAATACTTACTTGCATCCCCTACATTGTCTTTATGGAAAATTGTGCAAACGAATCGGCAACTTCCATGGATTATTTTACAGATATTTTTTTTCAAGTCCTTCAATTAACACTAGATTTACAGTGCCAATTTGGCTCATTCAAAATTCGATTATTATATATATATTATATTGGTTGGTTAATTTTTTAATAATAAATCTTTCATTTAAATTGATTTGGAGCTATTTTCTTTGCAAAAAACTTGAATATTCTTGTATGAGTTAAATTGGCTCACTTCAAAAGAATAGGTATATTAATATCCGTAAATCTAGTGTTAAATGGCGAAATCTAACATTTTAATACTAGATTTACGAAGCCAATTTGGCTCATTCAAAATTCGATTATTATATATATAATATATTGGTTGGTTAATTTTTTAATAATAAATCTTTCATTTAAATTGATTTGGAGCGATTTTCTTTGCAAAAAACTTGAATATTCTTGTATGAGTCAAATTGACATATTTCAGAAAAATAAGTATATAATCAACATCCGTAAATCTAGTGTTAAATAAATTTCTTGTTGGTGAATATCTTGAATATGAAAAATTGGAGAAGTATATTGTTTATATTTTAGCCTGCTTCGATGTCTTTAATTGTGCTGAAAATCTGGAATATTTCTGTGTGTTATTTTACAGAGATATTTTTTGAAAACAATTACAAGAAATTGTGAATAAGGAAAATTTGTTTAAAAATTGTATCGACATAGGTGGCTATTTTTCGAAATGTTGCAAATATGGAACATTTAAATAAATAATAAACACACTAAATTGCACCAAATATAGAGATATTTGATGACCAAATATTTGCGAGATTCAACAAAAATTCTCCGCTCGCAGAATTTTATAAATAGAATTCCGAAAATGGTACACGTTGTACCAAATATTTTCCTTAACGAACCTTTAACTAAATCACAAAGTTTTACAAATATCGGAATAGAAGGAAAATCATGAATATGATAAGAAATGTTCACTTTTCAGACTTCCAAACATACATTGAATTTTGTAATACATAAAGTATACCCCTCATTAAATATTCCATTTCATATACAATTATTTAGTATACTACATAAATACGAAACAATAAAAATTCCTAACATTCAGACTTTCATAGATATACTACTAAATTTTATAATTCAAAAAATATCTTTCATACAAATATTTCAACAAATGCTCCACATTTTTCACTCAATATCCATAGAATTCTACCAAAAGCAAAACCACTTTGTTGAAAGTCATAATAATTCTCATTCGCAAAATTTTCATGTAGCCGTGTCAAACATCTGGAAAATATCTGCTCGAAAATTTAATCAATCAATCCACAAACTCATTATCTGGTTATTTCTGGCATGATAACGGTTAACCCGTGAATTGACTTACGTGAATGTAGCGATTCTACAGCATGCATTAACGCCACCCCATGTGGTTCCTAGACTCGGTATTTATCAGTGCTCACTGATAACGAGGATTGACGCGGACGAGGGACGATAAGAGCGGTCGATTTTTTTCGTCAAGTCAGTTAAAATGTTATCGGCCAGTCTCCGGGGGTCAGGGCACTGCTCGTAACTTTACAGTTATTCCTTTCTTTCTCGTTTCATCCCCGATTCCCTCTTGGATGATTTTATTCGTGAATTTTAAACAACGAATTTCAATGATTCCTCGATACATTGACAACTGCTTCGAAAGATTTCTTTGTGTTTGGTGCCATTCATCGAACACAGTGACTGGATTTGACCTTTAGAATAACTTAATTTTTTAACTGTACAACGATGTAGTACACAAAATTGATAAAAAAAATGCAATAATATTTAACAACTTCCTGTTAACCATTTGCGGTCCTATGTCGCACAGTACTCAACATAGTTTTTCACTTGATTATATATTCTGACAATTTAATATCTATTTTCCAATTTTATAATAATTTTATATCATCTAGATGTCCGTCAGTACTTATAGTTATTGATATCGTTAAAAACAATGAATAACCGATGATAGAAAATGTTGTGAAATTAATTTTATCTAGTGCAGCACAAAGTAATTCGGACAGCAAAGGGTTAAAGTAACAATCTTAAAAGTCATAACCGTAACCATGAATTAGATAAGTGGGAAAAAATAGTTCAACTTAATCCATTATTCGCCAATGTCCCTTTTTTGGAATATTTTCATTTTTTTTGTTCTAGTTGGTTAATATAAATCTTGTTAAGTACATAGTTATTTTATTTTTTTATATTTTTGAATTGCGGCGAGTTGTGGGTTAAAATACTTTTTCTATAAGATATAAATGTATTTGTTAAATTCCATTTGCATTCTATTACAAGGATTAAGCAACAAAGGTTTTAGTGTATCGTATTTCTGTGGGACTCAAGTTCGGTTCTCGTTTATTGTGGCTGAGCCATAATCTGTATCGTGAATAGCAGTCAATATTATGAGGCAATAGGCGATATTACGAGGCAAGGGGTTAACAGCTTGACTGTTAAATTACCATTCAGCATAATTTTTCCTCGATACGAAATTTTTCGATCAATTTAGTAAATAACTCTTCAATAGCTGCATTGTACCAACTCTTAAGTTTTAATGATTTCATTAATCCGCTCATTGTTCATACATCTATTATACTTAACTCTAGAACGACCGGCGTTAAATTTATGACATTCAAATATATTAAATAAGTACTTTAAAAAACGGGGAATCAAGAGGATGAAAATATGATCGATTCGGAAATTTGTGTTTTATAAGATCAGCTTATAATTTCTAGTCTAGGACTCCCCTATAAACTTAAGGAATTATTGGAAAATATTGTGAATAAGTCATTTTGACTTGCTTGGTCGTTCAGTGTATTTAACACTAGATTTTGGAAGAAGAGAAAATGGAAAGTTATATACATTATTAAACAATTTCGGTTTTATAAGATACAAGTGGAATATTTGATGTATGTTTATCCATCAATTTGGAGTACGTATTTGTTAAAAAAATTGCATATGGTTATTTTAACAGAGTTGGTAGTTTTAATGTTAATTTTTCATTAGTATGCAAATTGATTGGAAGCAAGATATTGCTATAAGTTAACCTATTTGCATCATAAGCGCATAGGTACCGTGCGGCTCCACGGCCGTGTCACCTGGGCGGCGGAGCTTCTCGTTTTCAACCGCCTATTCGTACCATTTTGTTTCTTGGAGTCCACTCGCTCAGCCTCTTAAAGGAAGCACCCGACAAAGTCGTAGCATTCAAATATTCTTATTAGTTTGTCTGGAGGAGCGAGACATTGTATTACATTGTTGTCTCGTCGCGCGCTTCGTTTCATCAAGGCGAATCTCCCCATGTGGTGGGGGTAATTCTGCCGGAGTTTATTCTGTTTTCACTATAGAGATGTTAGAAATCTGGTGGCTACGCCGATGTCCTCACTGTCGCTACCCAAATCGCGTTATCTCCCTTGCTCCGATCTGCAGCGTTCTCTCTCTTTGTCTTTCAGTTCGATTTGTATGTGTAGCTCTTTTAACGAATCGCGAGGTAGAACGTCAAGTGCCTTCGCGTACGTGTGACAAGAGGCATGACGCTTGATGCCTGGCGAATCAGGCTCTGCCAAAACAGGCTTACCTCCTAGGTGACACGGCCGTGGAGCCGCACGGTATATGTGCGCACTTTTTCAGATGTCTATTATCAAAACGTATTTACAATTAATAATTTAAAGTTTCTTAAATTTAAATATTTTAAGCGATAAACTATTCTATAAGAAAAATAAAATTATTAAATGTATAAATTTTTAATTTGTATCCATTCTCACTGTGAAACAATAGCGGTATAAACGAAGAGTCAAAATTATTTGTACAACATTCGTCGATTAAAGTGCGATATCACGTTTTGAAATACTGTTATACTTAACAAAAAGAAATTTGATATGATTTTCATTTTGTCATATGATGCAAATGGGTTAATCCCAGGATATATATACATAATAACGTCACATTTATCACAAGTGCATTTTTCTACTTGTTTTGAATTTCATCTCATATGTTTCAAATAACCAGTAAATTACTAATAAGTTGTTAGCAAATCACCCTACTATAAATCGTAAAATTTACAATATAATCTTCTAACTTACAATTTCAAAACATTTTTCCACCCTTTGCAATAATTCGATATGTAGATGATAAATGATTGCGATAATTTTCATATGCAAAAGTTAAAAATACAGCTCTATAACAGAATCATAAATTGATCTGAACAGAAATCATTGAATGTTTAAGAAATTACAAGTTACAACCGCATCGTTCTCGTTACAATTTAACTTACAACAAAGCAGCAAGATTACACGATGATGGTATTTTTTCCTCGTTCCATCAAGGATTAAATTTCATAAATATTTTGCTCGGATAAAAGCTGCACCCGATCGATCGAGCATTATAATTATAAACTGCAGACAGCATAGCAGGTTTTAACGTCGTTATCGTTCGATTATATTCGTGTTATTCAAATTAATTTCACGATAACCTCGACAGTACTGGATAACCCTTTCTGCAGGGTATGATAACGGAATGATAAAGAAAACGGAAAACAGAGGAAGACCGATAATTACGATCTTCCCATTCAGTATCCGCGAAACTTAGGGGAAAGCAGTATCGTCAGTGCAACATTGATTAGCCAATTCGACGAGTTTAATTAGAACGGCGTGATTGTTTGAAATATCGTTAAGATATTGTATTACGAGACTTTGTTAAAGTACATTTCGTATTATCGATGAATATAAATAATACATCCATTCCTCATCCATTGAAACATATTTTCGTTGTACCGTAACGATACTATCGTTCGTCGGTCAGCAATGAATTCACCTGAACCGACATAAAACCGGCTGCACGAAATTCAGTTAAAACTGAAGAAAATTGAGTCAACCGTATGCGGCTCGCTCGAAATGCAAAGCTATTCCGCATACGTGTTCCCACAATTTCTTTCGTAAGGGTTCAACGACCTTTTCGACCGCACCGATTTAATTGGCATCGCCGATCTCTGGCGGAAGTTTTGAAATTCAAATGCGCCCCCGCATCAAAATAATGCCGTGAAAGAGAACCATTTGTACCGTTAATCTTTCCCTTTTATAAATTTCAAACTAAAACACCAACCGTACGAGCGACCATGGTAAACCGAAAGGCTAACCTACTAATTGTTAGACCGCAAGGTTTTTAGGGCAACCATTTACACCGCAGCGGGAAATAAAGAGGGGACTTTACGAGAAGATGGTTGGAGTTCTCGATCGGACGTTTTATGGTTGTTTGGCTGCATTTTTCAATGGTATTTGAAAAGATTTTAGACACATTTACAATGGTAATTTAATTTATTTTGTACGATGTACTTTTTGTTCGGTACTAATTTTAACAATACAGAGTTCCAAATGTTTGGTGTCTAAAATAAGATTTTTCCTGGTAATCGATTAATCTAAAATTAAATTAACTGTATAATGGGATTCATACTAATCAACTTGAAGAAACTAAATGAAAAAGGGACATTGGCGGATAATGGGTTAAGGGTACTGAAAAAGAATGTCTTTTTTTAAAATAAAATATGTGAGTACTTATTACATTTTTGACAGACTTTACTCTTGCATCCGCTATTTCAATTTAAACACACCAAAAATTGTACATATGTGTGTAAATTATAATATATATCAGACATGTACAAAGTTGTATTTAAATATACTGAAGTTTATTTCGATTCTTTCACTTTTGTACTCAATTACGAAGATGGTAGTCGATGACGTGAGTTAACTTCTATGTAAAATTGTCGGTGAGCAATGTGTTAATTGGTTTAACAATTAAATAGTTGGGTAATTATACCTGTTGTCTAAGTTATACAAGTTTCTAAGAATTGTGATATAGATTGACCTTATGAAAAGCTTTTTTATAGTTTCGAAAAAGTAAGTGTTTTATATTGCATTGTGTATGAGTATAGGTTAAAATGATTATAATTTATAAAGTGGCAAATGAAATTTAATATTCGAATGCAGTACCGTACATAATTCCACAAATTTGACATACAATAGTATTTTTTATATATACTAGGGGTACCGGAAAAGAATGTTGTTCCGTTTAAATAAAAGATATGAATACTTATAATAATTTAATTTACTAATATGAATCTAAAATACAATTTCCACTGTTTGATATAATCTTACTTCATCGATGTGCCAAAGTTCGAATGCCTCGTTCATAAAATTCACTGAGTTTTGATTCAAAGTATTCAATGAGTCCTTTTTTCTCATCGTCATTAATCGGAAAAAATGACATTCATTTCCGGTACCTCTAATATATGCAAACAGGAACTTTCATACTATTTCCCATAGTTAAAGATCTTCCATATTACACAGAAAGTAAGATAATCTATAATAATCAGTGTATAATCCATTATAACATTACATGTATAACTTAATATGAAAAAGAATTCCGTGTAAAAGTTATTTTCCAATAGTAGAGAAACTTTGTACATCTGCGAAAAGATTCTTTACGCATAATTCAAACGAGACACACACCATGCATTTTCCAATATATGTAAAAGGGAACATTCATTCTATTTCCCACAGTTAAAGATCTTTCATATTACGCAGAAAGTAAGATAATCTATAATAATCAATCTGTAAACCATTATAACATTACGTCATTAAGTTAATATGAAAACTGGCCTTGTAAAAGTTATTTTCAAATAGTAGAGAAACTTTGTAAATGAACAAAAGGTTTCATACGCACAAATCAAACGAGACACACACCATGCATAAATTCCAATATATGTGAAAAGGAACATTCATTCTATTTCCCACAGTTAAAGATCTTTCATATTACGCAGAAAGTAAGATAATCTATAATAATCAATCTGTAAACCATTATAACATTACGTCATTAATTTAATATGAAAACTGGCCTTGCAAAAGTTATTTTCAAATAGTAGAGAAACTTTGTAAATGAACAAAAGGTTTCATACGCACAAATCAAACGAGACACACACCATGCATAAATTTCCAATATATGTAAAAAGGAACATTCATTCTATTTTCCATAGTTACAAATCTTCCATATTACTCAGAATGAAAGATAATCTATAATAATCAGTGTATAATCCATTATAACATTACATTTATAATTTAATATGATAAAAACGCCTTACAAATAGTAGAGAAACTTTGTAAATGAACAAAATGTTTCATACGCACAATTCAAACGAGACACACATCATGCATAATTCTAATATGTGGAAAAAGGAACATTTATTCTATTTCCCATAGTTAAAGATCTTTCATATTACGCAGAAAGTAAGATAATCTATAATAATCAGTGTACAAACCATTATAACATTACCTACATGTATAATTTAATATGAAAAAAATTCCGTGTAAAAGTTATTTTCAAATAGTAGAGAAAATTTGTATATTAGCGGAAAGTTTCTTGCGTACAATTCAAAGAAGACATACACCATGCATAAATGTCAAAACTTCAATGAAGCATTCTCCAAGCAGCGAGCTTGAAATAACTTTTCAAATACTCGGCAGCATCGTAATTATTAATCGGAATCTATTATTACCTCGGAAGAATTTGACGATGCGGCACTCAGCCATTAACGAAACGGCTAGTGATTTTCTGAATTTCAAACAGAGAATCGCAACGTCGATGAGAACGGTAAGAATCGTGGGAAAAAGGTCGATCGTTCGTAAACGAGTTCACGGAGTCGTCTGCCTTTTCCATGCGAAAATTCATTAACTTCGTCTAGTGATCTCACGGCAGAAACGGGCCGATCAAATGAAGTATATACTTTAGTGTCTCTTCGACTATCCGATTTCCTTTTTTTTTTCCTCCCCAGCTTTCTAATCTACCGAGTTTACCGATGTTTCGTGGATTTTAGTAATAACAAAATGCAATTTGTATCGTCGCATGATCTACACGCTCGTGAAATGTACGAAATAAAAGAAAGTGCAAACTTTATTACCACATGCGACGAGTACACGTGCAGCCAGAAACGCGTGCCCCTTTCGATTTGTTTATCGTCGTTAAATGTTATTTTTCGTTTGTTTTTATTCACGATAAGAATTATCGACGGCTTCGTGTTTTGAATATTATTCTTCTCCGATGCGCAGTCTCCTTGACCCAAAATATGACGATCTCGTTGTGGTAACTTCTTAAAGTCACTTTGCATGTAGTGATACTATTTTTTCTACACTATAAATCTCTATAGTTCACGATATAATTATGATACTAATATATATTAACATATTGTATGCGGGTGTTTTGTAACGCATCATTAAGACTCAAGAAGAAAATTTGTTGAACTGCACGAATTTTATTTTTACAAAAAATTATAACTGCTCATCTCTAAATTCGAAAATACACTTGACTTTTCAAGTCTTAGTGATTAATGCCACGAATCGCCTTTTTTAAACTGTCTATGCACAGTTTCTGAAAAACGTAGTTCAACATGGCCCGCATATAATGTGTTAAAATTACAATTCTTTTGAGTTGTAGAATACAATTTTTATTTTAATTATTTTACTTCCTCAGTTATCATTTCTTTATCACGTCCTCTAAATGCCGCTTTTACTATAGGGTCTTTCAAGTTGCATGTTTTTTTTTTATCTTCGATAATACAAAAATGGCGTTGTGAGTTTGCCTCGCTCTTGTCACATTTAAGAAGTGCCATTTATACCATTTATAAAAATGGTATCGTACATAATACAACGTGTTCAAATTGTTGAATTATTCTACGAAAATAGGCGTTCGGTGGAAAAAATGTTTAATCTTTTTTTTGAAACCGGTGGCATATTTGCGGCCTGAGAAAAAATTTCATTATAGTTTGTTGATGCATATATACACGGTTAGAGTTGAAAAATTAAATAACCGTTGAAATATTATTATACAAATAATAAATTTCAACATCTATACATCAACAGTCTGACTTTCCGATAAAAAAGTGTTTTTTCATCGCCAGTAAATGATTCTTTATCAATATTCAAAAATGTTTCCGTCCGCAAAGGGTTAATAAACTAAATTATCGTATTAGGGGCGAGGAAAACTGAAGTCTAAGAGACCGATCCACAATCGAGTCCTGATCTAAGGGATGGAATTTCGTGTCATTGGTGAAATAGAAACGAAATTTCATTCCTTAGTTCAGGACTCGCTTGTACGTTGATTTTATAGTCTTTAATTTTGTCAACAGGAAATTATGCCAACATATCAGTAAAAATTTGAACAAAAAAGTGGGCATACTTTGATTGTCAGTAAACACATTTCTGATTTATCTTTTCAACGAACAACACACTTGCACTTTTGCTTTTCAACGAACCACACACACTTTTAAATCATACACAAATTTTACTACTACAACTAAATAAAAGAATCATCAAATATAGTATATTCATATGTTTAATACCCGCAAATTGAAACTATTCCCTCACAAAAACAAATTGGTGCTCATTTCGTAACATTTTCATCTTTAACCCTTTAGCCTACAACAACGTGTGACACTCGTAGCACGGAAAATATTAGGGGGACCGAAAAGTAGCGTCGTTCCCCCAAATATTTTGCTCAAAAACTAATTAATTTTGATCGATACGACATTGAAAATTTGCACACTAGATGAAAAAGAATTTTTGATAACGATGATGATTATGTTATTAATAGAAAATAAAAATTTGTTACAAATTTATTTGTTTGAATTTAATGTAAAAAAAACGACATTACTTTCCAGTCCCCCTAATAGAATAGGAAATTTTGAAGTCGTTCAAAAACGATTAAATTGAAAATATCAGCCGATAACGAAACGGTCTCACTATTTCTATACTATTAATATTACTTTCAGTTATAGAAAAAAACAGAAGTCAGTGAGAACCTGTGCTTTCAGGAATTAATTTTAAATCATTGCACGCCCAGTCAGAAAAAAATCGTAGGCTAAAGGGTTAAATTCTCATTTTTAATCTTCCATCAGTTAACAAACATGAGTAGATATTCATATTCATTCAATTGCCCAAACACCGTACTTATTTTTCCTATAAAAACAATCTAATTCTTAACCAGCCCGTTATTCAAAATTGCTAAGGTAATCGAGAAACTTTCGAGCTTGGTTAAATTTAATCTCAGCGTACGTTAGGAGGCGAAATAGTTCGGGCAAAGGTTCCGGCGTTTCCTGCCAGCAAAGATAATCTCATTTCCACTTGGACTCTCGTTACGAAGAGTCCCCGGCAGCCATTGATAAGGATCCAACATTTGAATTTCCAACCCGTAGTTATAATACTTTCGACCCTTTCTCGAACGCTCGTTAAAAGATACATGGGGCCTCGGTTCTCGGAAGGATTATTTATAAGTAACAGTAGCCTATTCGGATTTTTATTGGACGTTATTGCATTTAAATATTGGAAGATATAGTTATTTGTGATTATAGACGGTGAAATATAGACGTAGATGTATTTACACTCCGCAACAATATTATTGGACACCTCTGACCTTTCCGTGTTTCTCAAATTCAGTCGTATTTGCAAACACTTTGTATATGCATTTATAAGTAATAGCCTTTTCTTTTGTAATATATGAAGAATCGGCTATTGTTCACAATGTCGTCCAAGAATCATATTCGTTTATTTCAAAACGAGTGCAAGAAAGTGATAAAACATGTTTCATATTTAAACTTTTTTTGCATTTGCCTCGGCTATAGTTCAGTATTTTCATTGTTCAAATAAAAATTGATGAGTGATTCTTCAAATATCATATAATTTAAGGTGATATTAATATTATAGAAATCATATTATCGCGTTGCGTTTAATAAATATTTTCAATTTGATAGGTTTTGCGAAATTTGAAAATTTTCAATGTCATTTATCTGATCACGAGTGTTACTCGTCATTTTGGGGCAAAGGAAATCAGTATTTGACAAATAGTCGACAGGTTCATTTCGAATAACGTCGTGAATAATTATTGTGCTTTTCTCTTAAGTGTATCAATTAAATTAATTGTAAATAAAGTAATTGCAATAGTTAGTAAGAAACAGTGTTAATAATTAGAATGTATAACATATAGTAACACGTGGGATACTAGCCATGACAAAGCTGTGATATTAAAAAATGTTGCTACAGATTCCAAAAGAATAGGATTGTTGCAACAAACAGTAACATAAGACTGTCACTTTCTGGAATGTAAGGGTTTCTAAAATTGCACGTTTTTTTAGTCTTTCATTCTTCTTATTATTTTCATACCTTGGACATTTTCCAAAGATTATGAATAATGTAATACGAAAGAGGTTAAAGTGCCATTTATTTATATCTGAAATGCAGTCAGATGCACATTTCAGTGCATTATTGTTGACTCCAAGGTGAAGAGCAAACGTAATATATATACATACGTATGCACAAATGATCGGATTTAATCAAGTTCGCAAAGGTTCACCTTTGATGCAAAATTGCAATTCACTTTCTCAAGTAATCAATGTTGCAAACAGTGTACACAATAGCGGAATGCTATTGACATAAAAACATTGACACAAGACCTATCGATGTAGTCAAAATGATTAATTTAAAATTTTTTGAAACTGTTCATAAACCTTTTTTCGCTTTTTATTTGTTAATTTTTTACATCTATCTTGTAAATTGCAAACCATTCACATGTTACGTATTTTTACATCTTATAATTCTATATTTCTATTACATTTATATATTTTATAGTTTTAACTATATCTTAACTAATGTAATAAAATTATTCCATTAAAAACGGAATTTAAGTGAGATAACAATGTCCTTGTGAAAGTCAATTAAAAAAATTGGTCGCTCGAAAGGAATGAAGAATGAATTAAAAAATTCAAAGTGACATTGGAACGATCGACAGATAATTTTAATTCGAGAACCAATTTCAAGTTGATATAAGATGAAGGTATGCATCCAAACTCGTTTAGTCGAGTTTTATCCGTCGATCTATCGAGAAAACTCGAAAGTTAAGATGCCTTCAAAAATTCTGTTACATCCCAAACGCAGATAACAGCATACCGATAAAGATTCATCTTGCTTCCTTAATTTTTCGAAATCCCTATTAGTATTTATTCGTTTCTTTCCATAAAAGGCAGAGAATTTTCACTCGTCTCGATTTGCCTCTTATACAGAAATCGCAAAGTCAAATGAAATAGGTCGTGTCAAATGTGAAGCAATGAATTATCTTTAATTTATTCCTGTTTCTATCTGTTTTCTTTAAACTGACCTATAACGCTGTTTGTAAAAATGTTTGACGTTCTCAACAATTATTTATGCGATACAAATGAAACGCAGTTGAAAGTTGCGCAAAGTATTATAAAATGTACTTTTTAATAAAACATATATCAAGCGGTCATTCTTTGAAGTGGAAATCCTATTAATGTATAAATAGCCGAAGACATTTGCTCAAAGATAACGGATTACATGAAATGTAAGAGATGAATCAAACAATGATGCAGGGTATTTAATTATTATTTAGAAGAGCAACGAAATAACTAAACCCTTTAGTCACTGTGGGTAACCATAGTTCCCACCAGATTTTAAATATTCTCTATTGCAAACGTTGCTTTTACTTTCTACTAAATTAGTTCTGCCACATAATACTGTAATTAGTACATTCTCGTTACTGATCCACAAAAAATGTAAGAAGTGTCAAATTGCACCTATTTTTGATAAAAAAGAAATAAATAAAAAATAATTAATTTTACGTAAAACCAATTTAGGTTTCAAAGGGTTAAAGAATTTTTTAATAAGTTTCTATTTCTTCCTTTCTTCTATTTTATGTTGTGAATTCAACAATGTGTTATTTTATCCGCGAAACCATGTTACTCTAAACGCGTATACATGTCCCAATAAATTATAATCACCTTTTTCTCAAACTGCACGTATGCGTCCGCAATCTTCAAAAGATGAGTAGCTTCACGAAGTCAATTTTCAAATACCTCCTTTTTTCAAACTTAACAAATAAAGCCATAAAATGCACATAAATATATACGTTAAACTAAAAATCAACAAAGGCTTCACAAAATTCACTGTCGCATAACAAACTAAGCAATAAAACGCAAACTCAAAAATCATTTAAACGTCTAAAAAAATAGCTTTTAAAATTCGTCTCAAACGACACGTACCTGATGTACTCATCTCGTTAAATGCTGCCAGAAAATCATAACTTCCAGTTTCCGTCCAAAAACGACCAGAGCGTTTTCATCCTAAAATACAAGAACAAATAAACGAAACTGAGAACCACTGTCGAAGATAACGAATGGTCCAGAGTCTCACACATACGACTACGTGCACGCATGGGACACGCACGTATTCAGCCACACGTATAATTCACGTACGAGATCCGTGTAATTCCAAGAAGCGTACAGTCGACGGAAAAAGTAAGTGGTTCTCCAACAAGGTGCTCGTCCATCTTGATGGGGTCTGCGGGGGCGAAGGGCGATGGTGAACGTGGTGGAAATGTGCGCATTACCAGTCCAGCATATTCATGAAAGTTCCTTGACATCGGCACCGCTGCAGGCGAATGACCAAAGGGAGCCGAGGAGGTCCCCAGTGCACTGGGAAAAATGCACTGGTTTTTCTACTTGTGTTTCCGTTTTGGCAGTCCGAGTTGCAGCAACAATTAAGTCATTGCAGAGACATGTTTTTTGTACTTGATTATTTTACATATTTGTGTAATATTGAAGATGTTATTTTATTCTAGGGGTTTTTTGAAGTTCTTTGACATTTCCATTTTGTCAGTCAGAGCAACAATTAAGTCGTTAGTGAGATATGTTTGTTTGTTGTTGGTAGTTTTACATTTTTATGTAATATTTAAGGTGTTATATTATTCTAGTGGTTTTTTGAAATTCTGGGAAATTTACGTTTTGGCAGTCAGAGTTGGAGCTACAATTAATTCTTTAGAGAGATATGTTTGTTTGTTGTTGGTAGTTTTACATTTTTATGCAATATTGAAGGTGTTATTTTATTCTAGTGGCTTTTTGAAGTTTTTGGACATTTCCATTTTGGCAGTCAGAGCAACAATTAAGTCGTTAGAGAGATATGTTTGTTTGTTGTTGGTAGTTTTACATTTTTATGCAACATTGAAGGTGTTATTGTATTCTACTGGTTTTTTGAAGTTCTGGGAAATTTACGTTTCGACAGTCAGAGTTACAGCAACAATTAAGTCATTAGAGAGATATTTTTGTTTTTATTATTAGGCGCACCGGAAAGTAATGTCGCCATTTTACATTAAATTTCAACAAATGTATTTGTAACAACTTTTTATTTTCAATGAATTATTTGCAATCATGCTAGTTATCAACAACCCTTTTCCATCTAGTGCGCAAATTTTCAATGCTGGATCGATAAAGATCAGTTAGTTTTTTAGTAAAATATCTGCAAAAACAACGTTACTTTGCGGTGCCCCTAATGTTTGGTAGTTTTATATATTTGTGTTATATTGAAGTTTTTATTTTATTCTAGCGGTTTTTTGAAGTTCTGTGGAATTTTCGATTTGACAGTCAGAGTTGGAGCAACAATTAAGTCTTTAGAGAGATATGTTTATTTGGGTTTTGTAGTTTTATATATTTCTGTTATATTGGAGATATTATTTTATTCTAGTGGTTTTTTGAAGTTCTGAGAAATTTCCGATTTGACAGTCAGAGTTGGAGCAACAATTAAATCTTTAGAGAGATATGTTTATTTGGATTTGGTAGTTTTATATATTTCTGTTATATTGGAGATATTATTTTATTCTAGTGGTTTTTTGAAGTTCTGAGAAATTTCCGATTTGACAGTCAGAGTTGGAGCAACAATTAAATCTTTAGAGAGATATATTTGTTTGCATTTGGTAGTTTTATATATTTCTGTTATATTGGAGATATTATTTTATTCTAGTGGTTTTTTGAAGTTCTGAGAAATTTCCGATTTGACAGTCAGAGTTGGAGCAACAATTAAATCTTTAGAGAGATATATTTGTTTGCATTTGGTAGTTTTATATACTTCACGTTAAATTGAAGATATTATTTTATTCTAGTGGTTTTTTGAAGTTCTGTGAAATTTACGTTTTGGCAGTCAGAGTTGGAGCAACAATTAAATCATTAGAGAGATATATTTGTTCGCATTTGGTAGTTTTACATATTTCTGTAAAATTGAAGATGTTATTTTATTCTACTGGTTTTTTGATATTCTGTGAAATTTAGATGTAAAAAGAGAAATGAATTATGAACAATTCAACTTTACTAACAGTGTATGATTTCATTCTTATAATAATTCGTACCGACACGTGTAATAGAATTAAATAAATATTGTATTAACAATATAATCTCGTGGAATCCGAGAAGCTTGAAGAGAAATGCTACAAAGTCAATATGTTTTTTACATTTTGTGTTCGCGATAATTTCCATCTTTTTTAAGAGCACATATCAATGGCAACGTTGTTGGGTTAAGTGTTGCAAGTTTAAATATCATTGTGTCAATAATTCGTTAATTTCAATAATTCGAAACTCCGTGTTCATTTAAATGATTTTCAAATTCAATAGCATGGCTTATTTAACATTCTGAAAATGTTGAAATTTGTGATGTCATGGTAACATTGTCTTCCGTGAATAAGTAAACTTCGTGAAATTTGTCAAAAAAATATCGTGCATGTTATAAGAAAATATTATGGAAATTGTAAAAAAAATGCATGGAAATTATAAAACAAAATAGAACCAGTCTAAAAAAATGAAAGGGGAACGGAAAGAGAAATGGAAGAAAATGATTTGAAAACGATAGGAAATGGAAAAGAATGAAGAAACGTCACCATCATCATTATTATTATAATAATATTTCAAAAATAATATTTTGCCAAACATTCATTACCCACTAACATTTCCATGCAGATATCAAACAGGACTCAATATTTCCACTAAATATTAGATTTAAAATTAGACTTAAAATTGAATTTACCAGTATTAATCTAAAATATAAATAACACACTTTAATGCAATCTTTCAAAATTAAAATAACAAAATTAAATAAAATTCGCCCACAAAATTCACTGAGTTTTGATTTAAAATATTCAGTGAATCCTTTTTTCACGTCGTCATGCATTCGAAAAAAACAACATTCTTTTCCGGTACCCCCAAACCCTTGTCCATATTTTCATATACGTAGATATCAATTTGATATCGATTCCAACAGAATCGTCATCGATAATTGATACCAAGTACATTTTGATACGTATCGATACTTCCCATTGAGTACTTTGCTATCGTATTGCTCAAACATCATCAACACCATCGCTATCGATCCCTTCTCTGCAAATACACGTGATATCTTCCATTTTCGACAATAATTTCCACTTTATCTCTAACCTCGACGAAAGGAATTACCACCGTAAAAGATATCGACACGTCGATTTTCTGTTGCCCATCCAATCCTCCGCGTTGTAATCCCCGCAATCCGCGAAGCCCATCCGAACGGTTCTTCCTTTTTACTTTATTTCCGTGTCCGTTAGCATGAAAGAAGGATATTCATGAAAGTTTTTTTTACGTCGACAAGCCTGCAGAGCCGTAAAGGGACGATGAGGGAAGAGAGAGAGACAAGGGGCCGCCTTGTGTGATGTGGTGACGTTTTTCGAAGCAACTCGACTTCACCAAAGACATATCACCCTCGAATTACGACTATTTGCTCTCTAAAGATAAATATGACCCTTAGATCTGCTTCGAAAACGGTTTTACAATTTACCTGGGACCTGAATTTGGCGATTGTGGAACACCGTGAGATTTCAAAATTTTGGGAGGTCATCCTATGTGACTGCAATTTTTTTCGCTTCATTTGGGAATTTTTTTTGACAAACTATTAAAATGTTCAATTTTGAAATTTTTACCACATGTTTATTGATACTTTTGTAGCGTATTGGAATTTTTGCAAGCAAAAATAACGATTTGAACTGACTTTACACCGTTCGAAAAACACTCATGTATTTTTGACGATTGAGATTCTAAAGGTTCGCTGATCTAAAGTAAAAAAATCAAACGGCGTTTAAATTTATAAATTTAAGGCTATCGCTGAAACTAGAGTAATTTTGGTATTTGCCATAGTTTGTTTTTTTAAGCTGAAAACGCCAAGAAAATATGACGATTCTTGAAATTTAGGTTTATATATGTACCAAATCTTCAATTTTCGATATTTTTATTTTGTTCTAGTTCCGGCGATAGCTTTAAGTTTACAAATAAAATACCGTTCGATTTTTAAATTTCAAGTGAGCGAAACTTCTGGAATCATGGCAGTCAAAAATACACGAAAGTCTTTCAAACGATGTAAAGTCAATCCAAATCGTTATTTTTGTTTGCAAAAATTCCAATAGACTACAAAAGTATCGATAAACGTGTGGTAAAAATTTCAGTAGTGTACATTTTAATGGTTCGTCAAAAAAAATTCCCAAAGAAAGCGAAAAAATAGCACTTACATGGGATGGCACCTTAACACTAAATCTACCAAGGGGGCCATAATGACTTGCACTGAATTTTTTTAAATAATATTAAATATTAAAATTTGTAGAACTATGTAGCGCTTCATTTCCTATACCTATGTTGTAAAACATGGTAGATGAAATCAATTTTGTTTCCTGCACATTTCATTCTCCTTCTTCCCAAGTATTTATTGCGTTGTTCGAAAAGTTCGTAGCGTTTTTGAAAGATGGCACAATTAAAGCTTTTTCTGATTGTCATTTGTCATTAATGTTATTTTGTAACAGCATAACATTAAAAATCAGAGTTTCAGAGATCATTCAATACAAAAGGCAATAAAATTTATTAACATTTTGTGCGTATAACAGTGGTAGGAATATAGAAAACAGAAAAATATATTTCCGACATTTCATGTTTTATTATTATAATAAAGGTGAAAACGCTGATTTCGGTTGGTAAATTTTACCCCACTAGCCCTACTCGCCATACCTAATGCCGTCTGATTATTATTTATTTAGGTCTAAGCAAAATTTTTTTAACGGTAAAAAATTTAATACTTTGGATTCTTGCAAAAATAATTTAGAGCTGTTCTTTACTGAGAAAAATCAAAAGTTTTTTGAAAACGGGGCTTATGAAGCTACCTGATAGATGACAAAAAGTAATCGATAGAAATGGTGCATACATTGTTGAATAAAGTATCTATTTTCCAAAAATATATCGAGTTTGAATATTACTCAAACGCTACGAACTTTCGAACAACCCAATATATAGTATCTTTAAGTATACAGAATTAGTAGTCGGTAGTTCTAGTGTTGATGTCCTTTGAACAAATTAAATTGCTCCAAATCTGAAAGTCAATGTGGTGGGGGAAGATGTGGATCAACTGTTAGGATTTTTACAACAGAAGTAACACAAAGAATAACAAGCTTAATGTAAAATTTGGACAAAAGCTCACCGATCGTATTAAATTATACTTGACATTTTGATTGACGCCGTACGATCTAAGTAATTTAGTATGTCTCAACGAGATAACGAATATCCCTCGTTAAGTCATAATCGTTTTAAATCCGATAACGTGATACCAATAAATGACTTGATAATACTTATTTGCATTGTGTACCAGCGTACGCATTTATTTGAATAAATTTCATATAAATTGTTCTACTGCAAGACAAACAGTGAAGAATATCGTGATTTACGATACAAAGTTTATCGGTCTCTATGACAGTGAAAATATATTTGTCGTTAAAAGATAAGTCTTACGTTTGCTTTTTGATAACAATGTTAATTATTACAAAAAAGAAACGTATGTAACAAAATACGATAAACAACATATACTTTTCAGACAATTAGTTGGAAATAGTACGTGTCATAGTCACAAAACTAGTGTGACTGTTAAAAGCGATTTGTAGAGCGCAAGAAAAAATTGTTATTCGACGAGTCGAGCACTTTTCGATGCACACGGAGCGTTCTTAATTGCGTTATCTTATTTAAATTCCATTAAAAAATATCGATGCATATATCGTGTGTCCTTTAACTTATCTTGTTTAATTATGCGTCACACTCGAGACACAATATAACGTAAGCCGAGCGAACAGCAGCTGTTGCCTTTAAACAACAAACGTCTCGATAAGCAGTTGGTATTTTTAATTATAAAACAGCACTCCAGTATGTCATATTTATCCAGTATTACTTGTTTAATATACTATTCTATGAAGGTATTTACATAACAAAATCTTTCCATCGGTTTATTTACGAGTATTGTTAGCCTTTGCTGAACTTAATCGCTGTTTAATGATAAATTGCATTTTGAAAAACGATCTTGTTTATGGCATATTCACGTCAAACTCAGAGATTGTATAGTGAGGTAATTCTTGAAAAATAATTCAAGAAATTTTTCCACGCATTTTATATAGTTACATTTTGAAAAAAAAAATTTACACCGTAGTGTAAAACAATTTTGTGTCAAGACCTTTAAATTTTTTCGATGTTATATTCACGTCAAACTAAGAGATTGTACAGTGAGGTAATCCCTGAAAAATAATTCAAGAAATTTTTCCAACCATCTGATACAGTTACATTTAAAAAAAAATTGACACCGTAGTGTAAAACAATTTTGTGTCAAGACCTTTAATTTTTTCGATGTTATATTCACGTCAAACTCAGAGATTGTATAGTGAAGTAATTCTTGAAAAATAATTCAAGAAATTTTTCCACGGATCTGATATAGTTACATTTTGAAAAAAAATTGACACCGTAGTGTAAAACAATTTTGTGTCAAGACCTTTAAATTTTTTCGATGTTATATTCACGTCAAACTCAGAGATCGTATAGTGAAGTAATTCTTGAAAAATAATTCAAGAAATTTTTCCACGCATCTGATACAGTTACATTAAAAAAAAAAATTGACACCGTAGTGTAAAACAATTTTGTGTCAAGACCTTTAAATTTCTTCGATGTTATATTCACATATGTACTGCACGTTGCACTCTCACGTGATGCAGCTGACGTCTTCCTTGCGATTGTGCTCGGGTAAACAAGACATCGAGTTTATGCAAGAAGAAAATCCCGCCTACCAGAAGCGAAACTGACGTTGGTTTCAAGAAAAAAACACTCTCGAATTTTTCAGTCACAATGACGTAAAGTGCGAGAGCGATATTTTATTTAATAATACATATGATTAAGAATATCACCTAAGTTAAAAAAAAAATAATTAACACGTTGTCTGCCATGGGTTTCACTGGTGACTGCTGCTATTGAATTCACTGAAATTTCATGTAGCTCTAAAATTGTAATATTTATCAATTTTCGGACATGGTGAATACTTAAATATTGACGTTAGAAAGATAAATGTCAGTCGATGATCAATGTATCTGTATCTTTAGAATTTCTGCTTTATAAAGATGTGAATTTAATAAAGAAAGCTTCACTTCAGTGTAAATGAAGAAACTAGCAAAATGTCAATGGCGTTCAACGTGTGGAAGAAAGAAGTAGTTAAATATTGAGCACTGATTCACAAAATCAATATACTAATTTTACTATGTAAAACACCAAAATGTTCCGCTTCTAGCTTCTAAGACCTATGTTAGTTAATTAATAAGCAATTTTAGTTAGAAACAATGTCGGTAGTTTTCGTGTTAAAACTATCTTCTGAAAGATGCAATTAACTCTTTAACGTCCGCATGCCCGAGTCGAAGGATTGATTTTCTGTTGGTTTTCTCGATTTTTTATACTTGAAGAAAATCAAAAGAGAATTATAATCTGTATGCTCTGACCATTAAACTCTATATTATTTTAATTATCTGTAGGTACTCTGTGAATGCGGGTATTTCCGTTTTCACACTTGAAGAAAATCGAAAGAGTATTATAAAAAGATTTTCTAGGTTCTCCTTTAATCCTCTTTCATTGTATTTTAGAAGGAATTGTTCATTACTTATTAATTATTAATATTACTGAATTTTTTAAAAAGTAAATTGAGTGACAACTACGAAATATTAATTTGACGGAAACTTTATTTTTATAACATTTTAGTTATATTAGTAATAACTAGACTGCGGATGTTTATGCAAATTTCGAGTTTCAAAAATGCAGGTGAGACAGGAAAACCTATCTAGGGATTTATTGCACTTAATAAATATTACAACAAATACCATACTTTGGTTATTTTAGATATATTTTTATATTATGTTCTTTTTGTATATTTTAGTCGTATTTAATTTGTCATAAATGCATAAAAATCCGCAGTCTAGTAATAACTAATACTGCAATAGTACAAGAAATTGAACCTTATGAAATGTTTGTTCTAGAGGACCACAACGTACAATATACAACCCGAGACTTTTTAATTTCAGGAAATTTAAGTGAAAATATCAAAGCTGTTAACATAATTAACATTGTTAATGTTTGCATAAAAATGATGATCTATGATATACTGTACATAGGAATACCTGTAAATAATAAGGAGTTGGAGTGATCTAATACTTCTCAAATGAAAAGTTCATAAAATTCTAAAAATGTGTATAAAGAATGACAGTTGTAGAGACCAATGTATAGTAAACTTTACAATGATTAAATAATAAGATGAAAAATATGATTTCTCGCTGGTTTTATTTCATTATTTATATCTTTATTTTCATTGTTGACATGAAATAAATAAGAAATAAATTAACAAATAAAAGGATTTTTACTGTAATCTATTACAATTCGATGTCTAATTAATAAAAATTTGTATATTTATTTTCCGAAAATAAAAGAGAATCAAGAGAGAAATATAACGACTAATAGAGAACTAAGGAGAATAATAGAAATATGAAGAAAATGTAAGAGAATCATAAATGATGATTTCAGGGTCCAAGATAATCAACAGAAATTCATAACTTCGACTCGGGATAGTTCACAAAAATTTTCTTCTCTGTCGCCGTAACTTTTTGCAAAGTTGTTCATTAATAAAACCTCATAAACAAAAGATCTTTAACGTCAAAACTACCAAGGCGGTCAAAATAAATATTCTCAATTTCTTAAAAAAACTTCCTAAGCTGATAGAAGAGCCATCAAGTGCTTCCATCCGATTGATATTTTTGATATAAAAATATTCACCCACAATTTCATCTCTTCAGTGGAAGTATACTCCTCTAATTATAACAAGCCCATAATAAAACCTCAGCGTTCTCCCGCGAAGCGTGAAGTATGACAAAGATATCTCCATCGAAAACGCAAATTACATGGAGAAACAGCGAAATGCACTCATTCGAAAAACGCATCTAAAGGTCCTCGCATTAAAAGAAGCTCAAAGTGATTTCCGTTCGAGAATGATTATTACCAAATGCATTGTTCTCTCTCTCTTTGTTCGCCGATAAGGTTAGCAAAGCCACGTGGTGGCCGATCACGTGTGTGGGGCCGAGTCTTATACATAGACGGATGCGAAAAACACGTGATGCGTTTCTCTCTTGGGTGTAGCGCCGCAGGTATATCGCTTGCGAATACTCGACGAGCAAAACGGAACCTCCTTTGTTCGCCAATGAACGTGCAACCACGTGAATCCAGGGTCAGGCTGCCCTCTGGTCTACTTCGTCTTAATTGCGACCGGGAAGGTTGTTAACCCTTCGATTGCAAATAGACATTACTGTGGTAAATTGAAATGGTTCAAAGATATTGGAATGACGATAAAATATAGATAATCCCCCTGTAATACGGTAGATAGATTCTTCAAAATTCCCGTGTTGTAGGAAACCTTGTTTCAAAGGAGGGGATGTTGAAACTCAAAGTTGATATAAACTTGGAATAAAAACAATTTATTGATTAACACTAGAACTACCAAACCAGTCAAAATGACTGGTACACAATTTTTTCAAAAAATTCTCCAAGTTTACATAAGAGACATAGAACAAATACTCTTCTTCTATATCAATAAACATAAATCACCCAATGGATCAAATTTTCCGCCGCTTGATTCCCCCGTTTTCAAAGTACTTATTGAATTTATTTAAATATGTTAGATTTGAGGCCGGTAGTTCTAGTCTTAAATATAATATAATTCAATGTAATGAATGATGGTTGCCATATTACAACATTTCCGTAGTTATAACAAAAAACAATATACAATGTTAACACTTGCATATTTCGGATTGCAGGGCTGTATCCTCAATAGGATTACATTCCGTAAACTTAACCCTTTTACTGCCGGACGACGATACATCGTCGTTAGCAATAATGTTAACACTAGAAAACGAAGGGTTAATATTCAGTTTCCAATACGATATTAGTAGACTGCGGATTTTTATGCATTTATGGCAAATTAAATACAGCTAAAATATACAAAAAGAACATAATATAAAAATATATCTAAAATATCCAAAGTATGGTATTTGTTGTAATATTTATTAAGTGCAATAAATCCCTAGATAGGTTTTCCTGTCTTACCTGCATTTGTGAAACTCGAAATTTGCATAAACATCCGCAGTCTAGATATTAGTAATTATATGACAAATTACTGTAAACAGACAGTTTATGCCCTAAATTCTGTGTTTCATATGATATTATAGCCAAATGGCAATTCTTTTTATTCGCAACTATATTTGTCATTATTCAATCAATTTTTGTGATCGGCACTAAAGGGGTTAATAAAAGGAAACTTTTTTTTTACACTGTATCTCCAAAAGTGCATGAAGGTTTTCGCTGTAACATTGGAATAGCGTTATAAATGAGTAAATTGTAATTTAGAAAAAATTGAGTATCCATCATTTTCACTGGTTTGGTAGATTTAGTGTTAAAATTTTCTCTTGGAAGTAGACTTTTGTAGAAATTTCTACACGAGATTTAAAAAAGTTCACATGCTTTATGTATTAATCAATTGCCAACGATTCTTCACTTGGAAAACATGCCAATTTTTTAACACTAGAACTACCAAACCAGTCAAAATGACTGGTACACGATGTTTTCAAAAAATTCTCCAAGTTTACATAAGAGTCATAGAATAAATATTCTGCGTCTATATCAATAAACAAAAATCACCCAATCGATCGAATTTTCCGCCACTTGATTCCCCCTTTTTCAAAGTACTTATGTAATTTAATAAAATATGATAGATTTGCGGCCGGTAGTTCTAGTGTTAATGAACCCATTATCTTCCATGATCCCCATTTAGGGATTTACTCATTTTCTAAGTCTTTTCGTATTCAATTTAGGTATTTTACATGTTTTTGAGATTAAATGTGTTTAAAACAATCTATTTTAATTCTACTCTTCTAGGAATAGATTAATACAATTTTAACCTGCCGTTATACATTATTAACCCTTCAGCCTTTAACACATGTGAGACTTGTGGCGCGGAAAATGGAATGAGAACTTTTGAAGTCTTTCCAAAACTATTAAATTGGCAGTATCAGCCGGTCGCGAAACGGTCTCATTATTTCTATACTATTAACACTCTACTGACCGGTATTTTTTTAACATCCTACCGACTTCTGATCGGTCAGTTGTCCGCAAATATTTCCCTAATACTGATATCTCTTCAAAAATTGCAAAGTTTCTTCACTCAGTCCTTGGCACAGTTAACCGCAATGAAAAATAACAATTTATTAATTGCCGTAGCAACGAATTAATAAGTTAAAAATCCAAAAGTGTTGGACCCGAAAGCCGACTAATCGTTTACCGGTCGATAAACTGTTAATATTACGTTCAGAAATCAATGAAAACTTGAATAGTGAACCCGAGTCGAAAAGTCCAGCCTAAAAAGAAACTTCAAATCCTAAATTCTTTTGATCTCTCATTTGCCGCTTAATTATGTATACCATTTTGAACCTCAAAATCCTCAACTAGTGTGTCTACGCGCCTCAAAGTCCTGTAAATATGATTTTTAGGAGTTATATGGACTGATCAGGTAAAGTTTTTATTCCAATTTAATCTAACAACCCCTGAAAATATTTCAGAAGTTTCAAGTCTGTCGACTCATATTCTAAAAATAGGGCTTTCAGGAGCAAGTAGGAATTAAATTATCATTTTATTCCATATAAATTCTAAATCTCCTAAAATCAAATTAATTTTTAGTATATTGAGAATTTTTTTGGACTTAGATCATTCCACTCCAATTCCAATCCAATTCTAAAGCTCCTCATTATAGAATGCTGAGGATTATTTTGGGCTGTATGAAGCCTAAATTGATCCTAAACTACACAAAAGTGGCAAAAAGTAACAAGTTTAGGGCGATTGTGGAATTAAAATTTGCATTCTTTTATATATAACATATTTTTCCATATTCAGCCTAAATATCCTAAGTTATTTGGTAATTTAGGAGGATTTTGGGCTGAAATTTTCGACTCGGGAAGTCAGTGATTTCAAGAATTAATTTTGAGTCTTTGGACGCACCGTCCGAAAAAAAATCGTAGATCAAGGGGTTAATGAAGACATTTGCAGCAAATCTGAACATTCAATCAACTTTATTTTGCAATGAATCCTTAATTTTTTAAAACTTTGCCATCTTCTGATTCCACTGCATTAAATTACATAAAAATAGATCACGCAAAGTATTGCCACAAGTAACGCTCTCAAGTGAAATGCATAGAAAAAGAATTATACGCAAAATAGGCACCGATCTGGTTCTCATTTCACTGTCGATCTTTCGTCGAAGGCAATCTTCGCCTCGTGTTCTCTCAACGACTTCGTTTCTCCGTTTCTCCCTCGGTTTTTGCCCGGTCTCGACAAATCGTTGCTTCTAAAATTACACGAACCACGGCGGGGTGTAACCGCAACAGGAGTTTAGCTCCTATTGCAGGAACGCAATGGCCAACGGATCGATTTTAGATGTAACTCTCGACAATTCGTCGTAAATGAAGCGGTAACGAGAAACGTGAGCGATAGCCTGAGTAAACTGTAATCGGTGCATTTGATGTAAAGCGAAACCATAATAGAACGAAGGGCGAACTAAAATGACGACCATGGCGAAGTATGTTATGACGAGCGAACACTTTTATTTTTTTTGGAAATACTAATGAATTTATTAGGGCAGTAGTTCCTAAAATGAGCTCTACCACCCCCTCGATGCGCATGTGAGTTTTTGCAAAATAAATTGCTGCCTTATTTATTGTAAAAGAAATACAGATTAACACTAGAACTACCAAACCAGTCAAAATGACTGGTACACAATTTTTTCAAAAAATTCTCCAAGTTTATATAAGAGTCATAGAATAAATATTCTACCTCTATATCAATAAACATAAATCACCAAATCGATCAAGTTTTCCGCCACTTGATTCCCCCTTTTTCAAAGTACTTATTTAATTTATTAAAATATGTTGGATTTGACGCCGGTAGTTCTAGTGTTAACTCCCTAATTTGTTCTACCTGTAGCTGAGTCTAGTCTATGACATTTTTTTTAGATTAGAGTTTCGGGACGTTGAACATGAGCTTATGCAATGAAGGGGTTGTGGCTTCGAAAAATTTGGGAATCACTGGATTAGGAAGACCGTAAAGTAGCGACGTTTCTGTGCATATCAATATTTACTTATTATTCAGCTGCTCATCACGTATTTCAAAGTCGTGCCAAGGACACTTCACGGTTAAAGTGACTTGTTTTCTTGTTAATAATTAAATTTTAAATTCTTTTGTGACATTTCAATTTTTTTGCCAAATGGCAGAAGAGGTACATAACTGGCATTGTACGGTTTTTGAATTTTACAAGAGTAATAACGCAATAGTTGCAACAAAATATATCTGCGATGTTTATACAAGACGTTTGTAAATTCCAAAGACAGTTATTCCGACCGTTGTAACATTATTTATGTGACAAAAAATTGAAAATTTTTGTGATACCCAAAACATCATCTGCAGATATTTTACTCGTAAGACTAGAACTACCGGCCTCAAATCTAACATATTTAAATAAATTAAATAAGTACTTTGAAAACGGGGGAATAAAGCGGCGGAAAATTTGATCGATTGGGTGATTTATGTTTATTGATATAGAAGAAGAGTATTTGTTCTATGTCTCTTATGTAAACTTGGAGAATTTTTTGAAAAAATTGTGTACCAGTCATTTTGGCTGGTTTGGTAGTTCTAGTATTAAAGAAATTGATGTTTATCGATTCGATTGATTAACATCTCTATCGTGATTCTAATCATAAGTACCTAGAACCGAAATATTAAGAGAATTTGTAAAACCATCACGCTAACAATAAGATTTATGATGGCAAACTTGTTTGCAATCGTGTGTTGTAATGGTTTAGTTGATGAAGAATCGACGTCTCTTTTGAGCCTCTAACTGTAAGTAGGTACCTGGATCAGAAATATTAAGAGACTCTGTAAAACCACCAGATTAACAATAAAATAGCATAAGATAGCAAACTTGTTTGTAATCGTGTATTTTGACACTATTTCTACCACGATTTTCCGTATATCTATTTCGACCAAAAGCTGTCTTTTGGCACCTTTTCGTTTGGATGCAAATACATGTCAAAACTGTTGAGATTTCAAATTATCAGTTAATTGTAGATAATTTGAGAAATATACTTATTGATACGTTGATGTGTATTTACTAGAAATTATTTAATCAGCTTGCAAATTCTAGCAGCGGTGTGCAGCTAGCTGTAAACTCACTGCAGCGGTGTACACTAAAATGTAACATGGCGGGAAATAAGCGAATATCAAAGTAATACCGCAATTCCTGTATTTTCTTATTTACAATTTAAATAGGGATTCTCTAATCCGATTATAATTGATATGGTGCTGCAAAGTGGTGTTGATATTTACATGCAAAATGATTTCAAATTAGGCACTGTCATGAAATCCTTCCAGTGTCACACCTCATGGTAGAAGTAAGTATACCATATCCATATTTTTAGATCTAGGATGTGCTGGTAGAAAATGACATCGCTGAATTAATTTAACAACTACTGTATGAAGAGTAAAAAAATTAATTGTATAGACATGATTCAACGTAGAGAATAATTTTAAGTTAAAATTTGAAAGGTGTCATTTGACACCTCTCGGTAGAAATAGTATTAATTGTCTAACTGATGAAAAATCGACATCTCCATTGTGATTCTAATCATAAATATCTTGAATAGAAATACTAAGAAAATCTATAAAGCCATCAAGCTAAAAGTAAATTGTTGCTAAATTTAAAAATCTATTGATATACTCCAATTTACTGAGGCAGAAGGACAGACGACAGTAAGAAAATTGTCGATAATGCGAACGTTCGATATGTTTGTGCAAGAGAACTGGATTTTTTGTCCCGTCCCTCATTTACCGTAAATTCATTCAGCAGTTTTGCGTCACGTCCATGCTCGATTTGTGCCGATTAATCACTCTCGCTCGCTCGCGGTTACTCGGGCGTTCTCGCCGTAATTTTAATAATAACAATTTGTCGAGCGTTGCAGAAATAGAGTGCATTTAGAAAGTGGAGTGGACTCTGAAACAAGCCGTGCCAGAAAAACGGAAGCATTCGTCATTATCGAATTTGATGATGCAATTAAACTCGCGAATATTGAAACGTTACGTGCGATTTCAAAATGATCGTTCTTCATACTAATCAAATTATTATGCTTCCTCATCAAAAATGCATCGTTCAAATTACTACAAATTATTTTCCTGCACTTTTACCTTAATGTAATAAAATTACATTAATCCATTATACCTCTTCAAGGAATCCCAATTTTTTTTCCATCTACAATTGTAAATGTGACGAGAAAAATAAGGCTTATTTATTTGCACAAAATTATGAATCACTCATTATTTTTTTTTCTCATTCACAGTTGCGTGATTAAACGACCATGACATTCATATTCGTTTGTCAAAAGGTGTCCCACTTTCATTGTTTGAACCGCATCATGAGATTGAAATTAAGAGAATAAAATTATCTCCGTTAAACGGAAGTGATTGCTTATTATTCTCCGCAAATATAATTAACGTGTTTCATTTATTTTTTCGCAGCATCAGAGTTCGTTATTTGAAATAATCGTTATCTTTTTCATAGAAATACTGTGTCACTCTTGCATCAAAAATGTTACACGAATGATTTAATTGATTTAATCACAATTATGTTAAAAATTGATGTTTTTCTACTTGAGCTTTTTGTGCTATAACAATTTTTATACATATGTAGCGCTGTTCGAAACTCATGAATTTTACATGTTGTTTCAAGGAACAACGTTTTTCCTTATGAGTTTTCTTCATTGGTAACCAATAATAAAAAAGGAAGTACAGCACATTTTCCAGCTGTTTTACGATGTTTTGTACGTGATTGTAATATAAATGCAGAAGCTCGGATATTCAGACGTGTTAATTAATGGTTTCTGATATTCTTTGTTATTTCTTTTTTTGCTGTTATCGAGCTAAGGAAAATACCACATTTTCCAACCATTTTGTAATTATTCTCACGTCACTTTAACGATGGGTAAAGGTCCTGTTGCACGGAACTGTTAATTAAGACACTTTTCTTTAGTGGCACCGATTCTTTATTGGAAAAGAAAACTGTTTTGCAATTCTTCGTGTAAAAGCGGCGGCCTTTTGATGTTTCATGAAGGCTCTGATGTTCAGATTTGTTCATTAAAAGAATCCTACTTTTCCTTCATTGGGATCAAGCTACAAAAAGGAAGTGTCACGTTTTTCGCACGTTTTGCGGTTCTTCTAAAATAGGTTCCTCTTAATGCTGAATTTGAAAGTTTTGCGGCTTACAAATGTTAATTGGATGAATGTATTGTTATGAATTATTAAGAGTAACGAAATTGTCTCCCCTATGGCATCAATTATTAGAGCGATAGCATCGAGTTGCAAATGTTAATATTGATATGTCAAGAGAGTTTTCTGTGCCAAAATTTGTGGGATTTTGGTTCGATTTAGTAGAATTTTATTATAAAAATAACAATGAAGTAACAAAACACTCGATTTTCACAATTCTCACGCGATTTTTCTCACAATTCTCCTTGTCACCTTCCTCACTCTTTACATACTGTTTTCTTTGAAGTGTGAGATTCGACCTGCTCAAATAGAATATTTATTTTATAATTTCTAAGTTGTTTTATTATAAAACGCCGTAATATTTTCTACATAAAACATTAATTACCGAATCTTTTCCACGTCTGAATTCTCCTTATTCCAAAGTACTTATTTAACATAATTAAGGTAAAAGTACCAGTAGTTGACCATGTGCCAGTAGTTGACCATTTTTTAGAAAACATAAAAAAATAAGGTTTGCATAAGTTGTGCTCTTTCGATGAAAGTGAATTTCAAATACCGCAGCATCTGTCGATTATATTTTGAAACAATTACATGTAAAGTGAAGTATACCTATTAACAGCGAACGTTTGAATTCAATAAGGTAAGTAATATGACGTTATATCTCTATTTCCTTAACGTTTCTGTTAAGAATGACTGTACGGTTCAGGTAAAAAATTCATAGATTGTGAAGATTTTGGAAATGTATTATTTACTGTTTAAGACATTGCAACGATTTATAAGTAATATATACATCGTTTTTATTATTTTAACCACAAAATGTAATAATTTTTTAATGGTCAACTTTTGGATATTGGTACTCTACAATTTTCAGAAGTTGGCAGGCATGGTTAATTACCGACATTAGTCATTTAAATTTGTTTACGATTTATAATGTATCCGTTTGACATCTCACTTTATTAGAAATACAAAATGTAAATCGATATATTGTAGTATACTGAGTTTTAGTCGATGACACGGTCAACTATTAACTGCATTCGCGGACAATTATTGATCAGTGTCCAATGTCTACTCTGTTCTTCTTCTTCTTTTATTATTTAATTATTAATGATAATTTGTACTGGTAACTGTTAAAATTAAACGATAATAAAGTGATTTTCAGCATTAATGCTGTAACACTGCTTCGAATATAAGCGGTCAACTACTAACGAAAAAAGGTGGTCAATTACTAGTTTTATCGATCTCAAAAATGGTCAAACTGAAGCATTTGCCGAATTTTTAAATATATTTCTCAAATTTGTATAACTTATGTTTTTTTAAAAATTGGTCTGGGTACATAATCTAGAATGTTCAAAGAACGTCTCCAAGCATCGACTCTCGCCAGTTATTGACAGAGTAAATAGTTACCATTGTTTCTATCGAAAATTTCTCTTAACTGGTCAACTACTGGTACATTTAGCTTAATTATTATAGATGTAACACCGATAGTTCCGTTATTAATCACAAAATTTTTTTTTCATTTTATCCAATTTTCTTCGGTGCAATTCTATTGGGTTGGCAACTAAGTTATTGCGGATTTTGTCAATAGATAATTTTAGCGCATTCTTTTGGTTTGTCAACGTGTTGAAAGCACCTAAACTGTACTGTTTTCTGTTTGTTTGTACTTCCACCTTTAATTTAGTAAAAAATTTGTGTCTATTAGTTATTTAGTTTCGTTTTTATTCCAATTTAAAAATGGAAGAACAAGACGGGCTTTTCAGACATATTTTACTGTATTATTTCCGAAAAGGCAAGAACACATAGCAAGCACACAAAAAGTTATGTACTGTACATGGGAATGAAGCCTTGAAAGAGAGGCAGTGTCAAAATTGGTTTGCCAAATTCCGTTCTGGTGATCTTTCACTGAAAAATACGCAACGATCTGGCCGTCCAGTTAAAGTTGGTGAGACTTATATCAAGGCTATTATCGATTCAGATCGCTATAGCACAACACGTAAAATTGCACAGAAGCTCAATGTAACGCATAAATGCATTCAAAAAAATTAAAACAGCTTGGCTATGTCAAGAAACTAGATTTATGGGTCCCTCATCAATTTTCCTTCTCATTTAAAATCCGCAATCACTTAGTTGCCAACCTAATAGTTTCCTGCTACCCCGAAATTATTTATAGCTGAATACACTGCTGCTTTAAAAGTAACGATGAAATCTATGAATTAACGGAATTCTAATTTTTCTTTCCTTATATTTTCCTCATTGGCATCTAGCAAGAGAAAAAAAAGATAATTTCACATTTGCATTATCAGTTTCCTCCAGTGACATCGGGTAATAAAAGGGAAGGAAAAAAATCCAACATTTTCCAGCTATTTTGCAATTCTTCATAACCGGCTGCCGTGTAAAACTGTAATGGCACAGTTATTATAATTGCGTTTCATGCATACCCAATGCCAATTACTTCGTATGCTACTTATCTCACGAATAGCCCGATTATAATGAAGATCGTTTTGCAAGCCTCGTATCTTCCGATCGGTTCGATAACACCACAAGCTTCGTGTTTTTATCCCATCGTTCTCATTGTTCTCAAAGTAACGTATGTTTCACAAAGTACCTGTCAATTTTCTTAAAGAGTGCTTGTTATGCACACTTTCTTATCACTACCATGCAAGTTTGTAATTTCGATCGTGAGGCTGACAATTAAGGTCGTTTCGGGAATTGAGAGGACAATCTGCGAATTTAATCGGTGCTTGATGATATAATGATTTACACTTTGTTTGCAGGATAATATCTGTGTAATTTGTTCATTGGGAAACTTGAGTCCTGTTGCGAAGTTTTATTGTTTGAAGTTAATTATAGGAGAAGTTTGGAGTATATGATTGAAATTAACCCGGCGTGTGTATACTGGGTCTTTTAAGGAACAGTCAAAATTTGTACTTCAAATTTCTCTCTAACATTTTTCAACATTTTGCATTTTTAAAAATAACAGTTTTAAATTCCTGACTTTAGCAACTACTGGACCACATAGTAGACACTCCAATAAGTATCTCAGAATTTTTGCAGATTTTTCTGAAGTCGAGAAAACCTTGTAAACCCGACTGTTCCCTCAAAGGCCCAGTGTACACACCGTGCCCTTAAAAATTGAGTATACACACGCCGGGTTAATTTTGTACTGCTGATGAATCAATACTAGGAACGATATTGATATTTTTTAAGTGTTATTTAATAATGATTACAAGGATGGTCAATGAGTTAGTTACAATTGAAAATTAATTTAGATGTTGGGTATTTCTATATACTTACTGCCATAATACAATGCTGTATGTAGCTTTTCAAAATCTAGTCTTTGTGATTCTTCTAAACTAGATAAAACAGACGAAGCTGAACCTTCCAAAGAGTTAATTAACCCTTAGCATACAACTACGTGTGAGACGCGTAGCGCGGAGAATGGAATAGGAAATTTTGAAGTCTTCCAAAAACTACTAAATTGAAAATATGAGACGATCACGAAACGGTTTGATTATTTCTGTACTATTAATATCACTAATATTAAAATGATAATAAACCTTTTGATTTCGTGAATTAATTTTGAGTCTTTGCACGTCCCATCAGAAAAGAAATCGTAGGTTAAGGAATTTAAGTTACTGCTTTTGTCTTTTCAACCAAATTATTGATTTTAGCAATAACAAGGCTCGTTACCAAGTAACATTTAATCTACTAATATGTTAAAACCGTTCCATCTGAAATGATTTAATAATTAAATTTTAACTCAGGTGCAACGTAGAATTTTATAAATCAATAAATTAAGAGTTAAAAGACAACCGCTAATATAGAAATTACTAGAGACTAATTTAAATTCGTATGAATGAAAATTAATCGTAATTAAAATTTATAGCTACACTTATCAATTATTACCGACTTCCTAAAGTCTGTACGATGTCACGGATATTTTTCTTTGACTTCTTACCACCTAATTAGTGCGGTTATTTGACAAGATATTTTAGGAACCCGCCAGAGCTTTTCACCGACTTGGATTTTTTTTTTCTTCGAAAGTCATTTCTGTCGAGCGACAACGGGACGTATATTTAGAAGGATTATTTATACTCTGTGTTTGTTGTATATCATTTACTGATGAAATGCTGTGAGTTGTTGTTGTTTTATTAGACACTTCGTTCTATAAAAACACATTAATTAAAATACCACAGGAAATTCTCGGATGTAAAATCTCCATTTAAATGTTGCCTTCACTTCAGGTCATTTCACTCCGTATTAGCATAATTCTCAATTTAGATTACGGGAGAGTGCATGTAATACCCCATGAAACGAGCGTCAAGTCATGAAGATGTCGTTGATCGTACTGTTTTCTTCGCTGTACATGCTTTATTTCGGATGACTCGTCCGGGAAAAACACATTCGACATCAGTATCCCGAAAACGATTCGGAAACTTGAATGGAAGCCAAAATTCGCGTGCTAAAATAGGCACGGAAAGATAACATGTTTTTTCTTACACGTGGAAGAATACGAGATACGTGTTTTAGATTTTAACACTAGAACGATTCCAAACAGGCGGCACGATTTGTTCGAAGACCATTGTGGAAGTTGGTGAATTTTAAAACGGTGCACTTTTAACGTTAGGTGTACTTGCATTCAATTTATTATATTTAAAAATATTAAATAAATACGTTAACGTAAATGGAATTGAGGGATAGAAAAAATGATCGATGCGGTAATTTCTAATTCTAAATATCTACTGTGCGGCATCTCTATTTTGGAAAATTTTTCTACAATATTAGAAATTAATCATTTTGTCTGTCTTGGTAGCTTTAATATTAAAAATTTTAATTATTATGTTTGCTGTTTGGTTCCTTTGTAACTTCATTGAGTAGAATCAAAGTAAATTAATAATACTTTAATCAATTGAAAACGTTATCTTCGATAGTGTAATGGAAACTTGAGGACTATTTTTTCAAAAATGTTAGAGACTAATCATTTTCTCTGCCTTGATAGTTTTAGTTTTAAAAATTAAAATTATTATGTTTGCTGTTTGGTTGCTTTGTAACTTCATTGAGTAGAATCAAAGTAAATTAATAATACTTTAATCAATTGAAAACGTTATCTTCGATAGTGTAATGGAAACTTGAGGACTATTTTTTCAAAAACATTACAGACTAATCATTTTCTCTGCCTTGGTGGCTTTAATATTAAAAATTAAAATTATTATGTTTGCTGTTTGGTTCCTTTATAACTTCATTGAGTAGAATCAAAGTAAATTAATAATACTTTAATTAATTAAAAACATTATCTTCAGCACTGTTCAAGCTTAAGGAAAATTTATTTTAAGAATGACGTATTGAGAAGCCAACAACAATTGAAAAACTGTCTAACTTTAAAGATTCAATATTACTCAAGATTCAAATTAATTACATTCCCATATCAAATAAATAACTATCCACGTAATAATTATTAAAACGACAAAAAGCATGAAAACTGCAATGATGTAAATCATACATTTCACGATACCATCTTCAGTAAAAACATAATCTTTTCTAAAAAAAAATACCAATCAATTTAATCACTTATAACTAATTCTCTGTATTTGCATACTGCTTTATAACTTTCCGTTTAAACGGTAAAAAATATTCGAGTACAGACCTTCGAGGAAAACAATTAGTAAGAAGAATTCATCCAGTGGCCGTACAAGTGTAAAGAATAAACGTTAATATTTGTAACAACGGTTAACCCGTGATTAGCACTTCCCAGGTGTAGTTCATTCTTCGGCTACCGGCTAATTATCTTTCGTTATAACTGGCTTAATTTTTCAAAACCGGTCCGACTCACCTGACCTCCGCTGACGACGCAAATTACGAATCTGAATATTCAATGTACCCAGTGTTCTGATTTATTTTGCCAAGAATTCCACAAATCACAGGAAAAAGTATGATGCATCGTTTCGTTTTCGACGAGCCTCCGCGAACGCCTATTTTTACAAACAAATAAATCGACTCTGAGGTGAAATATGAAGAATACCATGTAATAAAAAGCATTGAAATCGATTGACGTAAAAAAAAATGGTGAAATGTGAGACGGTACATAATTATCAAAATTAATCAGATTTATTTTCGACGAAAGAATATAATATTAAAATCAACGAATTTATTAAAATGTGAACGTTGGAAATTCCCCATGATATCAGAGAGAGAAAGGTCTCGATTCTTAAAAATATCGGAGTGCCTTTTGAATAAATGTATAGATATCGTTGTTGTTATAAGTCTATTAATAATACAGTTACAAAAATTAAAAATTTGATAGAACAGTAGTGTATGCAAATTGTGTCCACCGTGTAGACAGACACGATGAGTTGTTCAAGAAACTTCTGGGTTACTATAAGTTGCGAAATGGTAGTATAAAATATACTGCAGAAAGGGAAAGTTTCAATGCACAGCGTGAAAGTGGTATCGCAAGAATAAAGGAAGATATAATACAATAAGTACAAAGTTGAAGTGCCAGTTTACACTTTTATTTGATAGCCGTTTCTCAATGTTTAGAAAAACTTTTTAACTGATTGTTTCATCATTTTCAACAGGATATTTGAAAAGATATGATGGTAGTAAAACTAGTAATGATACAGAATTATTAAATTAAAAGTTCCAGACGCAAGGAAAACATAATAATACAATTGTGCAAGGAAAGTAAGAATTGTAAAAAATTATTTAAAAAATCACTCAGTAATCTCCGATAAAATGTTACAACGCCAAAACCATTTATACATTAAAATATTATTAAATCCACCAAAGTTAAAAAAGTGGAGCATTAGAAAAGACATTATAATATTAGAAAAAAAGAAACAATTATTCCAAATGTAACATAATAATTAAAATTTATAAAATTAAAACAAATAAGTGTGATCTCCTTAAAGCAAGTAATGCAAATGAAACATAAATAGGCTTAATAACTTATAAATATGTTATTACTTATTTTAGTTTTAGTTCGATATAAATAAGCTTATATGTTATTAACAATTTATGTTTACAAGTTACTAAATATATTTATGTTCGATAAGTTTTCAAACCTTGTTTTAAGAAAATCGTATTACTTGTTTTAGTTCTAATTAAACATAAATATTCTTACGTGTTATTAATAACTTATGTTTTTAAGCCATTAAACATATTTATGTTTGAAAAGTATGCAATACTTGCTGTAAGAAGACGGTTTTAATTTCATAAATTTCAGGTGTTATAGTAGATTATATTTTGAATAGTATTTTTATAGTTTTGTTGTTCTAATATTATTTTCTACATCCTCACTTTATCAACTGTGGTAGATTTAAGGTAGTTGTAGACACTTATCATTTTTCGATAGATTTCCTTAAAATTTTGAAAATATATTCTTCATGATATTTTATAATTATAACCGGAATCTCAACGAATTCGTCCACATGGTTTATGAATAAATCGTGTTTAAAAATAACATATTTAACATGGGTCTTATGGGAAAAAATGTTTGCTGAGTCCGTAAAATCTTTTTTTATTTTTCTAACGGAAAAACGAGTCGATGGATTCTAATAAAAAATTAGCAATGTATTATTTTATGCTTTTGGAATATTATTGAATTTTTTCATAATTTTTTACTTCATAGTTATAGAGAAAGATGTTTTTTAATGTCTAAAAAGTGAATGAAATGATCTCTGTGAAGTTAGCCCGTGCATTAATTCTTACGCAATTTTTTTCATTAGAAATGAAATATCATGAAGAATATATTTTCAAAATTTTAAGGAAATCTATCGAAAAATGATAAGTGCCTAGAACTACCTTAACACTAAAACTACCGACGTTATATCTACTAATATTTAGATTTATTGAACAAATACTTTGGAAAAAGATAAATCAAGAAGCGAAAGGATTAGGCAATTAATAGACTGCGGATGTTTATGCAAATTTCGAGTTTCACAAATGCAGGTGAGACAAGAAAACCTATATAGGGATTTATTGCACTCAATAAATGTTACAACAAATACCATACTTTAGATATTTTACATATATTTTTATATTATGTCCTTTTTGTATATTTTAGCCGTATTTAATTTGTCATAAATGTATAAAAATCCGCATTCTAGTAATTAACTAATTTTGGCTTTATATGGTAGAAGTAGAATTTTTACTTCCCGGCACTCCTATCAATTTAGGTAGTTTTATGAAAAACTTGAAAACCGGTCATTATGACCGCCTTGGTTGGTTTAGTGTTAATAATACTATAATGTAATTGTCTTTAGCCTTGTAAAATTGTACTGAACATTACTCACAATAATGATTTCCTACATGATTTTTTCAAATTCTTACTCTCCTCACACAATCGTATTGTTATGGTGTTTTTGATGCTGCTCATAGAAGCAGTGTTCTGAAAAGAACATCTGAAATATCAGAAAACGACGTTCGTGTAAAATTGACAATACTATTCGCCATGAAATAGAAGATACTATTCAAGATCATAAAAAAAATAAATAAATATAACAGTCGAAGCATAAAGAATGAAAAAGGTGCCCCGAGGGAGCACCACGAAGGTGGACTTACGATAAATCGGTTGAGAACACCGTTCGGTCAGGGAGAAGTCACGAACGCAAAAGGAAGGCGAGGTAAAGTAAAAGAGTTTTGTTTGGGAAGAAGAAGAGGAAAAAAAGGAAACGACTTCAGGAGCCACGCAGACCCAACCACGCTCGGTTCTTTGTTGAATTTTCGACCATGAGTTTGTGCTGCAATTACGAGCTGGACATTTCTGAAAAGTGATCACCATCGAGGAACAAAGAAAATTCTTTGCTCGTAGAATTCTCTATTTCATGGAAGAAAAGGAATTTCATAAGTCAACTCAGCAGGCAATCTGTTGCATCTGCAATCACTTCCAAGATAATGTAAAAACTTGACTGCAATGACAGAAATCTCAGAAGAATGAAGTTCCATTTAGTAAATAACATTGTAGTACAAAAATTTCACAAATAATATCAAGTAATAACCAGACTGCGGATTTTTATGCATTTATGACAAATCAAATACGGCTAAAATATACAAAAAGAACATAATATAAAAATATATCCAAAGTATGGTATTTGTTGTAATATTTATTGAGTGCAATAAAACCCTAGATAGGTTTTCCTGTCTCACCTGCATTTGTGAAACTCGAAATTTGCATAAACATCCGCAGTCTAGTAATAACATGAAGCACGTCATTCTGTTAACACTGGAACTGCCGCGTTAAATCTATCATATTTCAATATATTACATAAATATTTTGAAAACAGAGGAATCAAGAAATCGAAAAGGTGATCGATTCAGTGATTTATGTTTTTTTACATAAACCTAGAATATTATAACTCTTCTATTGCAGATTTTTTGCAACAAAAATGTTTATCAGTCATTTTAACTGGGTTTAGTGTTAACACTTTACCGACCGGTATTTTTTAACATCCTACCCACTTCTGATCGGTCACTTGCATGCAAATAGTTCCCTGATATTGATATCTCTTCCAAAATTGCAAAGTTTCTTCATTGAGTCCTTGGCACAGTTAACCGCAATGAAAAATAATAATTTATTAATTGCCGTAGCGACCAATTAACCCCTTGGCGTACAATAACGAGTGCTACTCGTGACGCAATAAATGGAATAGTCAATTTTGAAGTGCTCCAAAAATTATTTTATCAAAAAAATCAGTTGGTCCTGATCAAATAAACTTAATTCTATGCTATTCAATATTACGTTAACGCATTTACTATATCCGAAATTAGGGGTTAGATTGCTATTTCAGTAATTAATTGAGAGTTATTGCACATTTAATCACAAAAGAAATGGCACGGCAAGGGGTTAATGAGTTAAAATTCCAAAAGTGTTGGGCCCGAAAAGCCGATTAATCGGCTACCGGTCGGTAAAGTGTTAATAATTATAATCCATCTATGAAGATTCATGACACTCCATCACTTTTTGATCTCCATACAACCATAAACAATACAAATTTCCCTAAAACAAATTATTTCAACCCACTGAAAAACAACACCATACATTCCTCCTACCAAAACAACACCAGCAGCATCAGTCATCGATTTCGGAAAAGTCAATTCACAGAATCGAAAGTTTCCCCAACAGCCGGTTTAAGCAGAAGACATAACAAGTGGCCATAGAAAGCAGAAGCCTTAATGACCAGAAAAAGTCTGAAGAGCGTCTCGAGAATCTGGTTCCACTCGAGGATTTGAATTTCGTAAAGAGGAAAGGAAAGTCCAGACCTATGAAAGCCATAGGGAACAAGTTCGACCAGCCGTGACAACGAAGGGGGCTGAAATTTCGTCCCCATGATCGTCCCCCGATCGTTATTTTTGCCAGTACGTTTTCCTAGTAGTCCTTCTGACAGGTCGAGATGGTTTCTGACCTGCTAAAACAAACCCAGGACCTATCTTGGGTCTGTTCTTATCCAGGATGGGGCCTATCTTCGTCGAAAACGAGAGGGTACCCCATGATGTTGTCTTAGTCCCTGGCTAAGCCAGTTCTCCAATGGACACCCTCGGATTGTTTTACACCCAAAAATATTAGCACAGATCGGAGAACCTTTGCAGTGCGTGGGGAATATATTCTGAAATATTTTCTTCGACTGGTATAATTTTGTAGGAAAATATCCGCGGGAGATTCGACCTCTTGAGAGGGTGGAGTTTTAAGGGGAAAAGAGGAAGACGGGGAGGAGAAGAGGTTTAGTTATTGTGGGTTGAATTTGAGATTAGGTTTAGTAGAGGTGATGGAAGATTTGGACTTTATTATTGGTTTTGTTAGTTTGGAGTTGTAGGTGGGTAGGAAGGTACAATTTGAATTTGATGGGATTTTTAATATTGGGGGGATAGGTTATTTTACCCTTTAGCTTATAATAACGGGTGGCACTCGTTCCATGATAAATGGAATAGGGAATTTTCAAATTTTGTAAAATCTATAAAATTAACACTGGAACTACCGACGTTAAATCAATTCCATTTCTGTATGTTAAATAAATACTTTGGAAAAAGAGGAATCTAGAGATTGAAAAAGTGATCAATTCTGTAATCTGTGATTCATAAAATCAACGTAGAATATTTACTCTATGGCTTTCCTATTAACCTGGAGAATTTTTGGAAAAAATTTCTCACGTGTTAATTTGACTTGCTTGGTTGTTCTAATGTTAAAAATGTCAATGAGACGTGACACGAACAAATTATTTGTATAAAGTTAATATTACGTTATATTATGTGATATATCTAAAATCACTGACAAATTTCTAACAAACCAATTTAATTTAAATCTTTGTGGAGGAAGTCACGAAGGGGTTAAAAAGAGTAGCAAAATCAATTTAGTCGGAAATATAATGAAAAGTGGAGATAGAATATTTAGTCGCCAGTATTAGTCGTGTTAGTTTATATATGTGGAAGGATGGAAGTCTTTTAAAATTATAAAACGCTAAATTTACAGAGCGAGAGAGAACTTTTGCAATATTTTATCAAGTCTGGAGATTAGAAAATATAAGTAATGGAGTTCCAGTATCCTGATTTTTTTCTTTTGTTCAGTAGTTTTTTTAGATCCCGGATCTTTAACATAACTAGAAAAAGAAAAGTGCAAAGAATGTAGAATGTTTAAAACAACATGGTGACTGTTGATAATATTCTATTGAAATGGGATTCAAGCAGGATCGTGTCCGATCATTATTTATTCTTATTTATTCTTTCAGTTCTTTTCTACTTGGCTACTTTTCATGACAAAGACTAACTTATATATGTTACATGCCACCATTTCTATATTTCTGAATAAAATTTGAATATATTTTATCAATTTCAAAATAAGTTAAAAAATCGCCCACGTTTCCTTACCATCCAATTTCAAATACATATTCGATAAATACAAAAACATAGCATTTTAAAAAACGAAATTTTTTAATATTCTAAATTGTAGATTCAAAACCAAGATGTAAATACGTAGCTAACAAAATTTTATATAAGTACCATGCTCACGTCGCCACAAAAATGTCAACCTAATTAATTGTAATATAATGGACAGAAAAATAAAAGACGTCCGTTACAAATTTTCAATTAATCATACAGAATCCAACTTTTAAACAAAAAAGAGACTAAGAAAGAAACTAGCGAAATGACAGTGGTGTTCAACGTGTTTATATGCATTTTTTAATCTTTTTTGTGTATTCCTCTACTTTCGAACATTCCACATTCGCACACATTTTCAGGAAGCAATTATGTGCGAAAGTCAAGGGGCCGCCTGTAATTTGAAATTACTACCCTTTCGAGGGTAGTAATACTTAATACGATCAACAAATCGTAGAAAATAGAAACTCATTGCACGTATTATGTCGTCATGATGTTCGTGAGCGTTTATAAAAAACGATTATATAAATGTTTATTATGAGCATCGACGAAATTAATGCAGCATTAATACTGTATGAGGCAACCTAAATCGTAAACGAAAACGAAGGTTTCCCCGGTGAGGATATTCGTGTCACGTATTAACGGCCACATGAATATCATTCATCGAGCAATCGAATATACATCGTACGGACAAAAACACGAATACGTAATTCGATTTTTTTGATCGTTTCGATCATCGTGGCAATTGTTCGTAAAATGGCACTACTATTATTATGCGCTCGATTGTTTGGTGGTTCTTGTTGAATTAAAAAATTCTCAACGGTGTTTATTTCGATGGTGAGAAAAGAAACGAGGGAGATTCCTTTGTGTCTTTAGGCGATTATTTCGATGTTGTGCACAGTCATTTTATTAATTGATTCCTTCCTTTTCTGTGTCTGTGGGAATAACGCTTTGTTAGGACTATCGAATGTCCATAGATTTCATGCCTTTTGCGATTTTTTTGCAACACATAAAGCGAAGATGAATGATGCAAAATGTTTGTGCAATATTTTATTGTTCTGCTTTGTTCTTGGGTAAAATAGTAACTGATGATTTCTAACCGCCAAGAAATGCTGTGAGAATAGATTTGTTGATAAACAATTAAAAAAAAGGTGCAAAACTGTAACATCCTAAACGTAAATAATAATACGAACTTTTTTACAATAAATATAGCTGAGGCATACATAAAAAGGAAACTTACTTTAAACCAATTGGTTTCTCTAACATTTAAACATTATGGAGCACTTATTGTTAGCATTTTGCCCTATGATTTCTTTTCTGACTGGGGGTGCAACGTTTCAAATTAAATTCCTGAAATCGAAAGTTTTCAATGATTTCTAATACTTCGTCTAACTGAAAGTAATATTAATAATATAGAAACAATGAGAGCGTTCGTGACCGGCTGATATTTTCAATTTAATAGTTTTTGAAAGATTTCAAAATTTTGTATTTCATTTCTCGCGCCACGTGCGTCACACGTTGTTATAGGCTAACAATAAGGCGTTAACCCCTTGCCATACAATGACGAGTGACGCTTGTCAGGAGGTAAGTGAGATAGGAAATTTTCAAGTTTTTGAAAACCTATCAAATTGGCAATATTAATGAAACGCGACGGGATAATATTATTTTTCTAACATTAATATCACGTTAAATTATACGGTATATCAAGAACCACTGATCAATTCTTTTTTTAATTAAATTCTGAACTATAGCGGAGGCAGTGACAAAGCAAATCGTAGGGCAAGAGGTTAAAGGTCTCTGTATGCACTGTGACAGATCAAAAATATTTAACACTTTCTGCATCACCTATATAGCCGATATCAATATTTTTATTAAGTGAAGATACGAAAACATATTTAAGTTTCAAATTAAATTCAAATCTAAAATTTAAAAATTTCAATTAAAATTAAACATATTAAGTGTAAAATTAATTGCAATAAAAATATCGAATTTATCTTGCAATAAGACTGCAAATCGATAAGAGCTTTTTGATTCAGACTTTTCATGTACGCAAGAATTATTTAAAACAGAATAAATTTGCGAAGGTATACCGAGTATTATTAATTGTACAGCAACATGTACATATAGTTAGATTGCTTAACAGCCGTTGATTTTATCATTGAACCATATTTGGGTCACTTGGATGCAACAAATATCTAACCCAACATAAAATTGTCACGCTACAGTGAACAACTAATCCCGGCTAACAATCGGCTTTACTTGTCCACGCGGTCATTTAAAACAACCCACATTTTAATCCTTGTCCCATGAACCCACGTGTTCTTAAGTTGCTCGTGGTCGACCATTACCATGCACCATGTAAGACAAAAGTGTTCTGTTCTGTTGATGACGTGTAGACGCCGATATATTTCATTACTGCACAACTCAAATTCTCAAATTATTTATTTAATACGAGTCTGAGTTATTTACCAAATTTTCAGAGCCGTCATTTATTTTCATGCGAACTTTTATACATTTATAAGTACTTTCAATTTTTATAACTGTATAGAATGTATATAATATAAGAAAGTATTAAGATAAAGCATTAAAAGTACTTGTTAAAATATTAAGCGAATGAAATAATCTCTTTTTTTTTAATTTCACAAAAATAACAATTTGTACAGATTTAAATCTTTGCATTTTCAATAACAGATTTATCACAAAATTTACTACGGCAATGAAAATAACCGGTTCCCAATTTTTTCGGAAAATTCTCCAAACTAATAGACAAGTTACGACATAAATATTCCATCTCTATCTCATAAATCCTAAATTACTAATCACTAGAACTACCAAGCAAGTCAGAATGACTGTTGCCCAAATTTTTTCAAAAATTTTCTATGTTGATCTCACAAAGCAGAACATGGAATCGATCAATTTTTCTACCTCCTGATTTCTCTTTTGCCAAAGTACTTTTTAACACATTGAAATATAATATACTTAACGTCAATAGTTCTAGTGTTAATTACCCAATTGATCAATTACACTGTCTCCCCACTCAATTACCCATTTTCCAAATTATTCATACACTATATTTAACACTAAACCTACCAAGCCGCTCAAAATGACCGTTTCTCAATATTTTTCAAAAATCTACCTAAATTGATAGAAGATCGGTGAATTAAAAATTCTACTTCTACCATACAAAACTTAAATTAGTTAATTTACTAATCCTTTCACTTCTTGATTTATCTTTTCCCAAAGTATTTGTTCAATAAATCTGAATTTGAGTACATATAACGTCGGTAGTTTTTAGTATTAAATATAACAGATACAATGACAGTAATTTCAGCATTAAACCGATCGCTAGTCCATCGTTTAACCACATCGACTCTAAAATTTTGAGTTCCTTTCAACGAAAGCCCGCGATAAGAAAGGAACTTCTTGCGAGGAGTCTCCGGAGAAAAAACCATTTCTCGACGACCCTCGTTCTTTTTTGGGCTGCGTGAATCGTGCTCTGCACTTGTTCCTCAGCATGGGGCCCGTAAAAACGTAAGAGGCTCGTCTAAGTTTCTTATGTCTCGTAGACAGTTCTCCGGTGGAAGCTCGAAAGTGCGATCACGATCTCCGGTCCGCGAATCGTTCATTCAGCCGTTTCGTATGATCTCTTATTGCTTGTAGCTCTTCGAGTTACATGCACTCCGTCAATCGCTTTTATTCAAGGTGTAATTGGATTTGATTACACTGAAACTAAATGCTCTAGCAGGTATTGCAGGTCTGGTATTCGGTCGTGTTACAAGATTGATGGCTGAGGACGAAGAGATTTGCTTGATGCTTTTGATAGAATTTATGAGCAAAGAATCATTTCACTATTTTTGTGTTATCGTGCAAACTCTCACGAAATTATATAAAATTTAATTTCGGTTTAATAATTATCTCCTACAAAAGTTACACTATTTTTGCTTCAAAAATTCCCGACCCTACAATGAAATATATATGAATAGGGTATATTAATTTATTAGGGATTTTAAAACAAACAAAATGGAATATATAAAAGTGACTAGTAATCGACCGATATTATGAATAAATAGACAAAGTTGTGACTGAGGGCTGCAGTGATATTATTTTACATTTTCTCCCTCACAAAAAGCATTAACCCTTGCGGTCCGAGTTATTTTGTTAATTTTTTAATAAATTAATTAGAAATAATTAAGTTGTTCAATTACACTAACGAATATTTTGGTGATATTACGAAGTCATTGTGAAATTGGAAAGCCGATATTAAATTGTCGAAAAATAAAATCAAGTGATGAACTACATATGTCGAGTGCAGCTAGAAAGGGTTAAAAATTTCTCATTGAATTGTAGATCCATTACAAAAGGTTAACGATATATCTATTAAAATTAAAAAGACATACTTAATAATTACTTCGGGAAGCGGCAAATCAAACGGCAAATCAGATAAAAAAAATGAAGAGTCGAAAAAAATGATTAATTCACTAATTGAGATTTTTAAAGATAGGAGTGCAATATTTACCACGTGACTCCATTCTCGATTTAGGTAATTTTTAGAAAATATTGGGAACTGGTCACTCTGACTTGCTTGGTAGGTTTAGTATATTTATAACTTAATACAATATTAATAGCATATTATTTAATCCTATCGTAGACCACTGATACTTTTAATTTAATAGTTTTCGGAAACTTTGAAAATTTCCTATTCCATTTATCGCGTCACAAGTGTCACTCGTCATTGTAAGGCAAGCGGTTTATAAAACACTCAATTTGGTTTGATTTCAAAAAACGTTTTTTTAACACTAGAACTACCAAGCAAGTAAAAATGACCCGTCTACAAATTTTTCCAAAAGTTCTCCAAGTTTATGGTAGAGTCATAAAGTGGATTCTCTGCGTTGATATTATAAAATATAGATTACTAAATCGATCATCTTTTTCACGTATTGATTTCTCTTTTTCTATAGCATGTATTTAATATATTGAAATGTTATAGATTTAACGTCGGTAGTTTTAGTGTTAATGATTGATTTTATTGATTACAAAATTATGAAATTGGCAAGCCAACATTCAAATATCGAAATATAAAATCAAGTGAAAAACTATGTCGTGTACAGTTAGAAAGGGTTAAGCATTTCTCACTGAATTGCATATTCATTACAACAGGTTAACTCAACCACAACAGTTCCATCCTCCCACAGCCCCAAATTACCATAATTCAGCGTAGAAAAATTTCCCCCTGATCGAATTATTCACACGTTCCCAGGTAATGACAAATTTTCAGCAGGAAGAAAACCATCGTCCCCTTCGCGGTTTTACGAAGGGGAGCTGTCATTAGCATCGCGTGTCACGGATCAGAAAAAAAGGGGGCGAGGAGGAAGCAAAAGAGGGGTTGACCGGAGAGAATAGACGAATTCTAGTCGATTGTTCCTCCTGAATGGCGCACCTTGCTCACTCACAGCAACCTTTTCCCGTGGCTGCAGGTGAGCTCAAAATTTCGACGACAATGAGTCGGAATAACGACTTTCCAAAGAGGGCGCACAATGGCTTCAATGGGGGCTGCCGTCTAAGAGGTCCCGTAAATTTTCCATAAGGACAATCGGTGGACCCACCGTGAAAAGATAATCCGACGAACCGCGATGGATCTCACTGGGCCATGTTTTCAGGGAGTGACGCCTGACTTTAGAATTTTCCTTTGTGACTCATCGGGCCCCCTCTGGGCTGTGTTTTTCGATCCTCAAGTGTGGTCCTAATGGAAACAGGTGAACGGTCGTCCAATTTCTCCTTTTGTTTGCGATTCTTCGTGTAAATTTAACATTTGCACAGTTTATTTTACAATTTTCATTTTGATGCTGATTGTTTCCCTTTTCAAGCTTTCTTTTTTTTTTCTTCTGTAAAAGTACTGCCTCAATTTAAATAATACTCCTCCTTGTGCAATAGTTACACCAGATAGAAGTTTATTCAACTCTTTGTCATTGCGAATAGCAATTTCCAATTATTCTAGTCTTTTTGTTATATCAAGCAGCATTGTCTGCTAATTCCAAAACTTCGGCTCTCAAGTACAGGTATACCTCCCACAACGCGGCTTTCTATAACACGGTTTCGCTATGACGAATTCATAAATTGTTCGATTGACGATTGCACGATTTATAAATCGCGGGAATCCTCCTACAACACGACGTCCTATAACACGGTTTCATTTTAATGCAAGAAGAAAATTGCGAAAACCTTTGTATCTACAACAATATATGCGGGAATCCCCGTACACAGGGTATTTCATCTATGTAACTTAATCACCTTAAATGTAATGTTTAATTTGAATGATAGAACAAATTTCAGGCTATTCCTCAAGGTCATTTTTTAGAGATTTCAAGACCATCGTATTTTTTAAAATGAGATTCCATATTTTCACTATAACAGTCTTGCAGTTTATAAAAAAACGAATCCCATAAGGTGCAACATGTTGACCTTCACGTGACCTTTAGCGAGAAAATTATGTAATGTTTGTCAGTAACTTCAGAACGCGGTTGGGCACGGTAAATGAAGAAATTTCAGTTTCGTCCTCGTGCCGTCAACTTTCGTCTTTTTGTCAGTCAATTGTCTTATGGCGGATATTTCTAGATCATTCTGGCGGGATTTATAAAATCCGCACAAGATGTTGATTTGGAATTACTGGGAGTGATGTTCTTTTGAAGGTGGTAGGGTTTTGATTCTCTGTTGAAACTAAGATAGTATTGAATTCTTCAAACAGCTGAAATCGCCCACGGTGCAATGTAGAGCCCGATAAAAGGTATTACGTCTCGACGTCTGGCTCATACTATGAGTGATACAATGGGTCTATAAAGATAAAATGAAAAAAATCAAGGAGACCGATGCATCCGAGTAATCCTTTCGTTCCTCGCTCTTTCCCGTCTCGTCTCCTTCTCGAAACTCATTAAAGTTCCGAGATACCTGCCCATGTTTATGCAGGCATGTAACGACGAACGAGAACAACGTCGGTGCATGCATTTACGAGCGCAACTTCAGCATCGTTTTATGCACCATCGTGAGGAGCGGGCGGCAAAATGCAACCAGGACATGGAGAATGACGTTGAGAGAAGTCTTACCGAGGAGTTTTCGAGTTTCGCTCGAAATTTTGTATCGGTTTTTTAGTAATATGAACCACGATTGTTTTCGGCATGACCTGTAAGGATTACAATAGCATTATAGCGCGGTAGTACTTTTTCTAACAGGATAATGACTTTGGGTCGTTGATTTTAGTTGAAACTTTACATACTTGTAGAGTAAATCGTCTTGGTTATAAATATAGTCCATTATTGAGACAGAGGGTCAATAGTTTTTAAGACATGTAAATGGGTTATAATTCTTGCGCCCTCTACTTCCGTGTGTCTCATCCGGTGTTGTGCCATGTCTGCCTTATACGCGTTGTATTTTTGTCATAAGTAATCGTATAATATATAGTTAATTTTAGTTGTATATATCACTAATGTATCATAATTAGACTCCGGATGTTTATGCAAATTTTAAATTCAACAAATGCAGTTAAGACAAGAGAATCTATTTAGGGATTTGTTGCACTCGATAAATGTTACAACGAATACCATACTTTGGATATTTCGGATATATTTTTATATTATATTCGTTTTGTGAATTTTAGCCGTATTCATTTTGTCATAAATGCATAAACATCCGGAGTCTAATCATAATAATAAAGTCACATTAATAAACACTCTCTTTACACTAATAATCCTCGCTGCGCCAACAAGACATTTATTTATTATTTATTTTTGAGATACTTATAATTGAAGTTTCATTGCCATACTTAACACTAGAACCACCGGCGTTAAATCTGCCATATTTAACTATATTAAATAATTAACTTAAAAGGGGAGAAACCACATAGTGTAACTGGTGATTAATTTAGTAATTAATGTTTTACAGGATGGACGTAAACTGTCTACTCTATGGCTCACCTATAAGTTCGGAGAATTTTTAGAAAAAATGGGGGACCAGTCATTTTGACTGCCTTGGTAGTTCTAGTGTTAAACAGAACTGTACTTGAAATTTTACTACCATTTTCAAACAAAGAAATGCATTTAATATATACTTTTCATGATACTTCATTTAATTTTGATGATATAATATGAGAAAAAAAATTAAATCTTTCAACGACTGGGTTATGAACTTTGTTTTGTTCTTCGTACAAATCCAGGAAGTCGCCATTACACAAGGGCACCGCTTGAGGTTCCGTTCTCTTTAATACTACATTTACGAGCATAGAATCTGTTATACTTAAATGTAATAAATATGTACTTTGGAAAAAGAGGGATCAACCGGCGAAGAAGATGATTAACCTTTTCGCTACGGTGCGCCTGTGACAAAATATGATCGCTGTGTACGGAACGCATAACAAACTAGTCGACACTGAGGTACGGAATGCTACGAAATAACTACAAGTTGTTTCTTGTTCTCTAAATTTTACAATGAAATTTATTATATTTAGTAATATAATTTTATTTTTTAAAATATAAAAATTTATAATCAAACAACTTATTTTTTATAATAAGCTCTTCGTACCCGAGCGCCCACTTTTCGAGGGCGTATATATACGCCCTTCGTAGCGACAGGGTTAATTAAGTGATTTATATATTATGAGGTACATGTAAAATATCTAACATACCGTGTCTCTATACATTTTTAAATCGTTTCTAAAGAGATAGGAATCCGTCTATTTAACGATTTCCGTAGATCTAGGGTTTAGTATGCCAATCAAACTTTAATTGTAAATATCTTAAAAACGATTGACCATCTGCTTCTACAATGGGGTATATTTATAATTAGGGCAATTTACTGTGCGGGTATTTAAAGTTTCAACAAAATTGGCGTCCCGAAGGTCCTGCATGCTCCTCGTACATATTCTTGAAATTTCTGAAGGTACTTCTTTTTTATTTTCAATGTCAATCTTATAGATTGTAATCAGTTAAATCAGTCAAGTTTCTGCTCCCTTCATTCCTTTCTCCTAATGTATCTATTTATTTTTTCCAACTGCGTTGAATTAATCATAGACTGACTCGGAGTTAATTTAATAATCAATTTATCAACATATATCACAAAATCGAAAAGAAACCAACACAGTAACTCATGTATTTTCTGTTTCGTACGATTTTCATCTTTAGTATTTTTTGGCACTATTTAATATGATAGGGCCCACAGGCCTAGAATTCTAGGCCTAGCACACTCGCCTAGGACCCACAGCTTTAGGTTGAATACAAATAACTAAGGCTATGTAACATTCGTTAAAAATTTAAGAAGAATTTACTAGGTGACGGGGGTAGATGAAAGACGGGCCCACTGTTTACGAGTCCCAGACTTTACCTTCCTACTCACCACATTCCCTTACCGCGCTTTTATTCGCTCACTTAATTATATTCCAATTTCCATGATTTTCTTCTTTGGTATTTTTCAGCGCAAAGTATTATAATTAGACTGCGGATGTTTATGCAAATTTCGAATTTCACAAATACAGATGAGACAGGAAAACCTATCTAGGGATTTATTACACTCAATAAATATTACAACAAATACCATACTTTGAATATTTTAGATATATTTTCATATTATGTCCTTTTTGCATATTTTAGCCGTATTGAATTTGTCATAAATGCATAAAAATCCGCAGTCTGATTATAATAATTTTGCCCACAGCCCAAAGATTTAGTTTGATTCTAAATCACCAAGACCATGTAATATTCATTAAAACTTTAAGGAAACTTTACTAGGCGTGACGGGAGTAGATAGAAAAACGACTGATTACGAGTCTCGGACTTTATCTTCCTACCCACTATACTCCCTCTCCGCGGTTTTATTCGCTAACTTAATTATATTCAGTTTTCCACGGTTTTATTCTTCCTTGGTATTTTTTGGGCACAAAGTATCATAATCATTTCGCCTAGAGTCCATAGATTTATGTCAATTCCAATTCATCGAGACCACATAATATCAACACAGTACCTTCTATGATCCCCACTTGAGTATTTACTCATTTTCTATATCTTTTAGCATTCAATTTAGATATTTAACATGATTTTGAAATTAAATGTGTTTAAAACAGTTTGTTTTCGTCGTACTTTTAAGCGATAGTTTTCGTGAATTATTTTATTATTTAAAGCCAGAAAAAATTTGGCAGGGAATAATGAAAAATTTAAGAAAAAAATTGCTAGAAGTGACGTGGAGTTTGAAAAACGGGCCCACTGATTACGAGTCTCAGATTTTACCTTCTTACCCAGTATCCGTCATACTTTTGAGCGATAGTTTTCGTGAATTATTTTATTATTTAAAGCCAGGAAAAATTTGGCAGGGAATAATTAAAAAATTAAGAAAAAAATTGTTAGAAGTGACGTGGAGTTTGAAAAACGGGCCCACTGATTACGAGTCTCAGATTTTACCTTCCTACCCATTATAGTCTCTCTTCGCGGTTTCATTCGCCTCGATTAAGATAGCATCAGAGAGGAAAGAGAGGAGCTGGAAGAATCTTACGAGATTCATTTTATTTTTTTTTCTATATTTTTCCCACGTGACTTCGAGGTGCTACGAGTCGTGTCCTGTTCACCCATTTTCGAAGGACCTTAACCAACCATGACCGAAGCGGCTTGCGTGGTACTTATCTTAATACCATAGACTGTGCTGACACGAAGCCTCGCGTTTCCTCGTGCATTGCACGGCACTCTTTATTCTGTCTGATGTTTTATAATGCCTCAAGCATTGTCTCATTGTCAGTAGCGAATGTTTGCAAAACAGTGCGATTCGAAAGTAATTTACATTATATGATGTCGAACAGCGGGTACAGCATGTTCACTATTGAAGAACATCTTTTCATTTATTCTTCATAAAGAAAATAACACTCAAGTGCCTAAGCCTTAGGGCCTAAGATCTTCTACTAAAAAACAAGATTTTCTTTTCATGGAATTCTATTTGAAGTTGAAGTAATTATTTCTGCAGCGATAGGTAAATATTTTTTTTTCAAGTGACTTATTTAACACGTTGACTGCCATGAGGGTCATTGGTGACCGGTGCTGTTGAATTTAATGTCATTTTATGTACCTTTTAAATTGCAATATTTATCAATTTTCGAATATACTGAATATTTAAATATTGGCGTTAGAAAGATAAAAGTCTATTTAATAGACAAAGTTTCACTTCAGTAGAAATACCGAAACTGGCAAATATCGGTGAAGTTCAACGTATTAACCCTTTGCGGACTAGCGACGCATATATGCGGTCTGAGAAAAAATGTAGTTATAGTTTATCGACGTACGTGTACACGATTCAAATTGAAAAATAGAAATAAAACCGCTGAGATATGATTAAGAGTGGAGTAATTTATAATTCACATACATTAAAAACCCTAATTTCTGGATAAAAAGGTGGTTTTGGAACGCCGAAAAAATGATTATCTGTCAATATTCAAAAATATAACCGTCCGCAAAGGGTTAATGTGTTGCAATATAATAAATCTAACGCACGTAGTTCTAGCAATGAATATGGCAAATAAACTCATTTTGTAAATAAATGCAGCAAGAAGAATGTTTGTCCAATAGACTTCTCCAGAATGCAAATTTCAAAGACTATCTTTAACACTAAACTACCAAGTCAGTCAAAACACCGGTCCTAAATATTGTCTAAAAATTATTTAAATCGATAGGGTATCCGTGAAGTAAATATTCCACTTCTACCTTTTAAAACCTGAATTAATTAATTAATCATCTTTTTCATCTCTTCATTTCTTTTTTTCTAAAGTGGTTATTAAGTTATCTAAATTTGTGTAGATATAACGTCGATGGGATTAACATGTGATCAACATCCACAGAAAAAATTAAAACTCTGTCATCGTATCGTAAGAAACTTGTTAATATCCTGTTAGTTATCAAATAATCTTAAAGATTCAAGTCTCTCGTAATGATTACGATGCGACAACATATCGATTCGTCGACTCGAAGTGGAAAAACATCGCAAAGACATGCGGCAATCGATCGGTAAAGTATATATCATCAATTCTTGTATATCATCAGTTCTCAACTTGAACGTACGGATTTACGGATGTTAAACACCGAACGCCGGAAATCCTTGAGCAGCATTGACGTGGACATCGAGATGACTGCACTAAATAAATGCATAATTGCATCGTTACGCGACCCGCGCGATTTTACAAGTCGATTAATGCCGCCTGTATAATTTGCACTTTATTAACTTATCTCGCGTGAATCCTGAAAAACCGCTATAATACGTTAGAATATTGTACTAGCAAGGAAGAAACAAAAGATCCGTACGTCCATTAGTATTCATGCGATTTGTTCATTTTTCAAAGATGTAACGTGTGATATGCTAATTTTCATTTGCACGGTATTTGCAATTCAGACGTTTCGGGCATTGTAGAAGATTGAACATAATTTGTATTTTTTATTTGCAGACTAATTCTGGAAATTAAGAGAGGTGTGTAATTTAACATTGAAACTATCGACGTTATATCTACCAAAATTTAAATATACCGAATAATTATTTTGGAAAAAGGCAAATCAAGAGGTGAAAAAAATGATTAATTAACTTATTTAGATTTTTTAAGAGAGGAGTTCAATGTTTACTTCATGGCTGCCTTCTAGATATAGATAATTTTTAGAAAGTCTTGGGAACTTGTCAACAATTTGAACACCTCCTATTTTGTGTGACGCCATTTTTATAAATGGGATAAATTGCACTGCTTAAATGTGACAAAAACGTGTTAAACTCAAAATACCGTTTGTGTTTTCTTAAGGCTTTAAAAAAAATACTCAATTTCATTTTATTATTAATATATTTTGATATTACGGTAAGCGAATACATTTTCAAAATTTCGTATTACTGTATTCTACGCGTACTGTATTTAGAAATTTACTCTGGAAAATAGAGTAGCTAAGTAATTCAAATGTTGATATAATATTAACCGTGCTGTTATTTGCATCATTTGCTAATGCTATGTTGTACTTAATATTCTTCAAAAGCAGAGATTAGTCGCAATAACAACAATACCATTTGTGTTTTATTGAGGCTTTAAAAAAACACTCAATTTGAAAGACCCTATACATTTTCATTTTGTTATTAATATATTTTGATATTACGGAGAGCGAATACATTTTCAAAATTTCGTATTACTGTATTCTACGCGTACTGTATTTGGAAATTTACTCTAAAAAATAGAGTAGCTACGTAATTCAAATGTTGATATAATATTAACCGTGCTGTTATTTGCATCATTTGCTAATGCTTTTTTTTTTACTTAATATTCTTCAAAAGCAGAGATTAATCGCAAATAACAAAAATACCATTTGTGTTTTATTGAGGCTTTAAAAAAACACTCAATTTGAAAGACCCTATACATTTTCATTTTATTATTAATATATTTTGATATTACGGAGAGCGAATACATTTTCAAAATTTCGTAATACTGTACTCTACGCGTACTGTATTTGGAAATTTACTCTGAAAAATACAGTAGCTAAGTAATTCAAATGTTGATATAATATTAACCGTGCTGTTATTTGCATCATTTGCTAATACTATTGGGTTGGCAAGAAAGTAATTTCGGTTTTGTAGTTTAAAATGGAACTTAATTTTTTTTAACAAAGAATTTTTTCGATGACCTTTACTCGATGACCTTTTGCCATCTTTTTGACAAATTCGTGATTCCGTTTTTATAGAAATACTGGCCCATATCAACAAAAAACTGAACCCAATGCAATTTTAGGCTGTCATCGCCATTGAAAGTTTTACCATTCCAAAAGTTTTGCATGCTGAAAAATAAATGGTAATCTAATGGTGTCAGATCAGGGCTACATGGAGGCTGTGACATCACTTCCCAAACAAGGTTAGATTTTTCAAAAAATAAAAAAGTAAAACATATCAGAAATGTTCGTTTTTCACTCTATGTTAAAATTCTCCTAAACAAACAATTACAAACAAAATAAAGCACAATTTGTTTCTAAGCCAAGTCAAAAGTTTCACAACTTTCGATTGTTAGATGAAAAAAATCATAACATTGTCAGAAATCATTGAGAACAAACGTAACGCTGGCTCTCATCAAAAACCGAAATTACTTTCTTGCTGACCCAATACATTGTACTTGAACACTTCAAAAGCAGAGCTTAACCGCAATAACATATGAATAAATTCACATTATCTAAAAGCCATAGAATTTTGATGCAAACTTTTAAGTTGAAAATTCGCAGTAGAATCATATATGTGCAGATTCTTCGACGTATTATTGCTTCGAACCACCGAAGAGGCGGCACAGAGGTTTAGGTTCCGGCAAACGAAGTATACGCGTAAAAGGAGACGGATACGATAAGGTGTTATCATTCGAGGGCACGGATAACGGGCCCACACAACCGTACATGGGCCCCTTTATCGCCCCTTAACTCGATATATCTTGCAACAGCCGATATATAATACATGGGAAAGTTTCAAACCGAGTGTAAAAAATGAAATGCAATCGAAAAGACTGTCTATTGAAAAATTACTATATTCCATACTTCAGTCTGCTAAAATATTTTTATATTAGAGGGACCGGAAAGTAACGTCGTTCCTCTAAACATTTTGCTCAAAAACCAATTGATTTTTATTAATTCGGCATTGTAAATTAGCACGGTAAATAGAAATATGTTGTTGATAACGAGGATAATTATATCACTCATTAAAAGTAAATGCTTCTTACAAAGTTTGTTTGAATTTAATGTAAGAAAATTACATTACTTTCTGCTCCCCCTAATATTTTGATACATAGAAAGATTATTGCTTAAAAAACCGTATCATAACACATTGTTGACCGCTTACGAGTTAATTCGTGTTTTTGTGCCCAAACATTGTTGATCGGTCACAAGATAATTCAAGTTTTAACTTGCATTCGCTGCTTCAAGTTTTTCACACCAAAAGAGTTACTAAAATTTATAATGTGTATAAACTATAGTATACCGTAAATATGTACGAAGTTTCATTTAAATTTATTGTGCATAAATATAATATAGTGAAGTTTATTTAGATTCTTTCAATGTCATACTCAATTACTGAAAAATACAACCGGTAACCTTCTATGTAAAAATGGCGGTCAAAAATGTGATAAAGCTGGAACATCTATTTTTAATGACTCAGATTGAAAGCACTCAAAGGTACATAAAAAATTTGCTTCCGAAAATGCTGCTAGGAGCTAATAAAAGTGCGAGCACTTTAAAACCGACTCAAGGCAGGTGAGTATTCTTGACTTATGGATCGGCGTGCACACTCGCCAGCAGTGGACATCGTTTTTGCGCGGGAAAGATATTTTCGTTCTCGGATCGACTTTGTTGCTCCGCGTGTTAAAATATCTTTGCACGTTAGAAAGTGTTTGCGGCCGGAAGATATTTTAGGACATGAAAACGTTTCCATGGTGAGGTGAGGTCAACCAAGTCGCACCATAAAGAAGGGAACGACGAGCGATAAAAAGCTCGTAATGTGTCTTAAGTGCGGGATTTTTTGATGTGATAATAAACGGCCCGCAGGAAATTTATTGCAAGATGCGTGTATGCCTTTTTTCTACGACCACGTTCTTTTTTTGTTTTTTTTTACGTGCACGGTTTAACGGATGTTGCGGTGCAAAAAATTAAATGGCGGCGCATTGGATAAAGATAGTGTAAAGGCGTAATGAAGATGAGCTTGTAACGAAAATAAGGAAACATGGAATTTGTCAGATCATTTTACGTTTTGCTGACATTTTTCATATTAATGGGACAGTTTCGAGTTATGTATTTATTGCGGTAATGATCTTCTTCCGTTTGATCGTTGGGTTTTTAACTGCTCGAAATGTAACCAACAATAAGCAATAGCATGATGGCTACGGATGTGATGAGAATTAAGTTAAATTTGATTTAAGAGAAAAATAAAGAAATATCGAGTTTCCTGTGTTTTTAGGTACATGAAATTCTTGAAATATTTCGCACTCAGTTTCGAGAAAAAATTTTCCATTTCCTCTTTGACCATTTTTTTGTCATTGAATTTTTCACTTTAACCAGTTAAGCGTGGCGTCCTTTTGGCAAAGCGCGCACCTGTGTGTGTCGCGATAAACAACACACTGTTTACGAGTTAGCTCTCAGGACGTTATGAATCCAACTCAAATTATTTATAATTTTTATTTGTCTTGACCTCTAAACATTTTAAATATATTAAAATTTACGAATATAATTTAGTTTTCGCCAAAATTACAATTTAAATATCAAATTGTAACAAAATTTTACGCATGACGGATATAGCCGTCATAACACAAAATTCTGCCACGTCTCCATGACGGATATATCCGTCAAACACGCTTAACTGGTTAATGGAACAGTTTTGAGTTATGTATTTATTGCGGTAATGATCTTCTTCCGTTTGATCGTTGGGTTGTTAACTGCTCGAGGTGTAAGTAACAATAAACAATAGCATAATGATTGCGGATGCGATGAGAATTAAGTAAAATCTGATTTAAGAGAAAAATAAAGACATATCGAATTTCCTGTGTTTTTAGGTACCTGAAATTCTTTAAATATTTCGCACTTAATTTCAAGAAAGATGAAAAAATTTGAGATGAATCATTGGTTTGAAATTATTAAAATTTTCAATTTCCTCTTCGTTAATTTTTTTATGATTGAATTTTTCATAACAATAGAACAGTTTTGAGTTATGTATTTATTGCGGTAATAATTTTCTTCCGTTTGACCGTTGAGTTTTGAACTGTTCGAGGTGTAAGTAACAATAAACAATAGCGTAATTACGAATGCGATGAGAATTAAGTTAAATTAGATTTAAGAAAGAAATATAGAAATATCGAATTTACATTTTATATAAAAAAAAAAGTATTTTAAATGAATCGTTAGTTTGAAATTATTAAAATTTTCCATTTCCTCTTTAGTATTTTTTTTATCGTTGAAGAATATACAGCACGGTTTAATAGGAGATAGCGACCATTAATTACTTTTTTGTCGTGTTCAAATTTACTTGGAAGTGACACTACTATAGTTAGATAAATGGTTTCGTTATAATTAAGGATATCGTCGTCAATGAGATTACTTTATGGCATTTCAACATCTTTATCGTTTTACCGAGGTAATATTTATTATCGCTATAGAGCTATCTTGGTGAACGTACAAATAGTTACGTATACCAAGAAGTTTTTTATATATTTTTGTCGATTTGCAACAATTTTAACGAAAACAATGTATATCGAAGTGGCAGATGTATTCTTACCTCCTACTATGAAAACATCTCGTTCACCTTGGTTGATTTCTTCCAATTTTTCCAAACGTTGTGTCAGCAGAGAGCGAATGTTTGACAGATTCTTGCAGTGAAGAGTCACAGATTTGAAAGCTAGAAAGAAGACAAAATGTACGTCATGCAGAAATAAAAGTGACAATTTCCTACGCCAGCTTCCACCTCGTGTACCAAAATAGTAGGATAAGATTCTACTTTATCATAATTTCAAATATTCAATATTATAATATTATAGAAAATAATATTAATTGATTAACGCTAAAGCTACCCACGATAAATTTATTATATTTAAATATATGAAACAAGTACTTTGGAAAATGACGAATCAAGAGGCGATATTAATAGTTTGAGCTTCAATACCAATTTAACTCTTATTTAAATGCTCAAATAAACATTGATCAGTGATTCTTGATATGCTGTTATACTTAACATAACAATAATGTTAGACAAATAATATTATCGAGTCGAATCTCATTAATAATTTCAGTTTAATAGATTTTAGGTTATATTGGTTATATTGATATTTTACTTTTAGATAGGTTATATTGATATTTTACCTTTAGATAGGTTATATTGATACTTTACCTTTAGATAGGTTATATTGATATTTCTTCGTAAAAGTTTTGCATAGATCTTGAGCCCTTTTTTAAGTACTAAATTGTTTCCGTTGAATTTATTACGCATTAAACTATATGAATATCCACCTGGCAGTACATCCTGCATGAAAATAATCGATCTTTTCGATTTCAATTTTAGCGCGCCATTGACTCTTCGATAATATCGAACAAGTGACATCGATAGTTCCCTTCAAAACAAAGCGTCTACAGTTTCAAGTAGCACGTAAAGAAATATGACAGATATTGTCTTGCTGATCGTAGTAAATGTCTAAGTGTTTTGTTTCTAACAAAAGTTCTAGTGTATTGTTTCCATGCTGTAAGTCAAGATGATCGTGGCTGCATGGTGCATTTGAAGCTTTGGTGAGTCCCCATTGTATTCATTTTATTCATAAGAGTATGATGACTCGCGATCATCGATGAGGTTATCCATGGTTATTGTATCCACTTTGTTACCTGGTATATTAGATTTCTAATGGAATCAGAAATTCTGATGAGAGGTGGGACGATAATATTATTTTTCGGAAGTAATGTGCTTTAACCCTTTGAGACCCGAACGACGATATATCGTCGTTAGCAATAATTGTGATTGAATGGTTAATATTCAGTTTCCAATACGAAATCAGTAATTTTATGACAGATAATTGCAAATACAGAGGTTATATTCTATATTGCGTGTTTTCTATACAAAACTATCGGCTTTGATATATCGTCGTTAGCAATAATGCTAACACTGGTCATTGAAGAGTTAATATTCAGTTTCCAATATGAAATCAGTAATTTTATGACAGATAATTGCAAATACAGAGGTTATATTCTATATTGCGTGTTTTCTATATAAAACTATCGTCGAATATATATCGTCGTTAGCAATAATGCTGACACTGGTCATTGAAGGGTTAATATTCAGTTTCTAATACGAAATAAGTAATTTTATGACAGATAATTGCAAATACAGAGGTTATATTCTATATTGCGTGTTCTATACAAAACTATCGTCCACGATATTTCGCCGTTAGCAATAATGCTAACACTGGTCATTGAAGGGTTAATATTCAGTTTCCAATACGAAATAAGTAATTTTATGACAGATAATTGCAAATACAGAGGTTATATTCTATATTGCGTGTTTTCTATACAAAACTATCGTCGAATATATATCGTCGTTAGCAATAATGCTAACACTGGTCATTGAAGGGTTAATGTTCAGTTTCCAATATGAAATCAGTAATTTTATGACAGATAATTGTAAATACAGAGGTTATACTCTATATTGCGTCTTTTCTATACAAAACTATCGTCAACGATATATTGTCGTTAGCAATAATGCTAACACTGGTCATCGTAGGGTTAATATTCAGTTTCCAATACGAAATCAGTAATTTTATGACAGGTAATTGTAAATACAGAGGTTATGCTCGATATTGCGCGTTCTACACAAAACTATCGTCAAATGTCAATTCTTTTTATTCATAACTACATTTGTCATTAGTTCAATCAATTTTTTCGGTCGGCACTGAAAGAGTTAATGCAAGAAAGGTCAATTTGCATAGATCCGATTCTGTTTTTATACGATTTTCATTTAAGAGGGTTATCCCATGTGGAAGCTACGTCTTTTCGCTTCCTTTGGGAATTTTTTTTGTCGAACCATTAAAGTATACAAACTTGAAATATTTAACACACGTTTATGAATACTTTTGTAGTCTATTGGAATTTTTGCAAGCAAAAACAACAATTTTAATTGACTTTATACCGTTCAAAAGAGACTTATGTATTTTTGACGGCTGCCATGATTCTAGAAGTTTCCCTCGTTTGAAATAAAAAAATTAAATTTTAATTTGTAAACTAGTTTGTAAAATTGACATTTTAATTTGTAAATCCAAGATAATCGTAAACCTAAGACCATCGTCGGAACTAGAATAAAATAAAAATATCGAAAATTGAAGATTTGGCACAGCTTTAAACGCTAAGTTCCAAAAATCATCATATTTTCGATATTTTTAATTTATTCTAATTGTCTACAATGGAGGTAATTTCGAAGGGCACATGTGTATAAATGTTGTTATATATTATTTAATATTTGCAACAGTTAATAACAAACATAACAAGGCGGTAAAACTTTCAGAAAATTCTAAAAGTTAATCGGCAGCCATGAAACAAACATTCCACTTCTCTTTGAAATCACTTAAATTATTACATTAATCATTCTTTTTCATCAATTATTTTTTCTTTTTTCAAAGTACTTACTCAGTACATTTAAATAAAATATAAATCCTGTAATTCTAATAGTAACACTAGAACTACCGGCGTTAATTCCACCATATTTCAATATATTAAATAAATACTTCAAAAATCGAGAAATCAAAAGGTGGAAAAGATGATTAATTCAGTAATTTATATTTTATAAGATGAACGTTCAATATCTACTCTATAACGTTATAAATTTAAAAATTTTTTACGAGAAACGAGGAACAAGTCATTTTTTTACCACCTTGGTAATTCTAATGTAAAATGGAGATAGTGCGTTTCTTGAAACTTTACAAATTGGGCAACACTTTTACAACTTGCCTATCGTATCGTAAGAGTAATTCAATAATTCGGTGAATTTAATGAGGCAAAAGCAAAAGAGATAACTCGAACGGCAAAACAATCGTTACTCTCGGCAAATTTAAACAGATGTGGAATATTCTTTCCAGAGGCGTGTTTTCCCTGCTCTTAAAGTAATTTCTTTGAAGTATAGAATATGAGAGATGTCTGATACTCGGTAAAAGTTCGGCTTCTTATCGGTAAAGTTTTATTATCGCAACTAAAGTGTTTATCATGAGAGATATGATACTTCAGAAACAGTTTTAAGTACATATTAGGTGGATAAAAATGGGAAATAAAAAATATTGTAAATAGAATGTGATATACTTTGTTATAATGATTTTACTATCCTTTATATTACAATTATTCGTCATTAATTAATGGTTGGCTTATAAACTATTTTTCTAGGAGAATGAATTTGTAATGAACATACGACGTAAGTATATGTTAATATAATTTACCACAGAAATGTAATCAACACCGTTTGACTCTTGAATTCTTTGTAATTAAGTCATGTATTATTAATGAGCAACTGTTCCAGCAGGAATAGCCTGAAATGAGCTCAGACTATTTGAGTATCATTGTCAATTAACTCCACTACTTTTCAGTTAATTTTAGAGTTTCTCGGGTTTTACAGTTCTTTAATAATACTTAGGAATCGTTAATATTATTATAAAATTTAATAACAGCACGAATTTGCAATTTAAAATTAATTGAAGCTTCATTAACAATATCGATAATATCAGATTGTACTTCAATATAATATTTAATTAAAAATATAATCTGATCGAAGATAAACAACTCGTTTTAGCGTAACATTTTTCCTATACGTTTTTGAACTCCAATATTGTGAGTAAAAAAAAATTGAAAAACGACTTATCAAGTATAATAGTGAGATTAAATTAAACACGTGACTCATTTTTCTTATCAAGTATCTCGTGTCATACGTTTAGGAAAAAATTAGCCCGCGTAAATGTGGATAAGCGATTTAATTCACTCTTTGTTTGTGAATACAGAAATCCCTCTCTTAGTTAATTATGATTCGTTGTCTTAGCGATAAATGATTCTTTCGAGAATAATCTGAGGCTTATTTACCAATCATTCTTGCGATTCGGTATTATCAATAGTTCCTGATACGTTTCGGAAACTAGGACAGTTAATAAAATCTATTATGATCTATCAAATTTAATCAAATTCACAATATTCAATTTATATTCAGGAATGCAAGCGAGCTTGATTTATATGGAATATTATTTATTTTACCTCTCAAATGATATTTATCATTTAACTCCGATTAATCATTTACGTGAGTATGTAATTATATTTATGCTTTTCATTTAAATTGTGAATTATAAGACGTAAATCAAAGTAGAGAAAATTGAGTTTATTGCTATGACGATAATTTACACGGTTTTGTTGAAAATGAATGTGAATATAATGCAATTACTTTAAGAAGGTGTAAATTATCATTATTCATTTTTATTACGCATCTATGATTTATATAAAAGATACTGAATAATGATTATAAAATTATTTCGCTATAATTCCTTTCTATTCTTCCCATTAATTTCTATTTTATAGAACTGTAATAATACATAAATAAATTTCTCCAAAATGTAAACCAAGGTCAAATTGTGTGAAAAATACATAACCAATATTTATTTAAATTGGTTGTTTACAAAAAAAAATTCTTGACTCAAAAAGAATTGGCGCGAACTTCCAACATTACAATTTTACCTGCACACGATATTTTCAAATAAATCGGAAACTCCATACTAATTAATATTTTTCAAAACTGCAAAATTCTTCAGAAAGCCAATTAATGTAAAAAGAAAGTAAATAAACTTAAGATTTCGTACAATACGTAAACTAACAATAAATCATCCAGTAGATAGGTTGCCCCTCGTAAGTAATTAGTATCAGCCAAATTTTTGTGAAGAGCGAAATTGGATTCCACGTGAATCCCGAGATACGAATTGATTTGGCGTATACGTCATTAAGGCGGTTAATTAATGAAAGATACTCTCCACGGTGAGGGCAACAGGTCTGTAGAGTTGGCAACGCCGCCATCCGTTAAAATGTAAACAACTCAGCGTAGTACAGCCGAGCAGAAAATTCGAAAGGTTGCTCGACGATACATTCGAATGTAAAAGCTTCGGCCGAGATGCGTGCTATCATGAATTCAATCGACAGAAACAGTGGAGCTACAGTGGCGATTGAAAAATGATATTTTTCAGATCATTTAATTACTTTGCAATTCTTCCGATGGAATTACTGTAAAGAAGTTACAGCGTTAAATAATATTAGGGGTACCGGAGAGTAATATCGTTTTTTTACATTAAATTCAAACAAGTAGATTTGTAACCAGTTGTTACTTTTAACGAATGTTTCTATCAACCTTTTTACATCTAGTGCGCAAATTTTCAATGGCGGGTCGACAAAACTCAATTTGTTTTTGAGCAAAATATCTGAAGGAACGACGTTACTTTCCGGTCCCGCTAATATTTAACAATAAAACTTTTAAGACGGTTTAAATGTCTATAGACAATTAACTGACAATTAACCCTTTGCGGACGGAGGCATTTTTGAATATCGAGAAACTATAAATTATTTAGCGATGAAAAAACACTTTTTCATCGGAAAGACAGTCTGTTAATGTATACAAGTTGAAATTTACTCTTTGTAAAATAATATTTCAACGATTATATTTTAATTTTTCAACTCTAACAGTTTATATATGCACCGACAAACTATGACCAATTTTTTTCTCAGGGCGGATATATTCTCCCGTCTTTCGCAAAGGGTTAAAAAATAATTGTCAACATAAATGTAACTGTTTAAAACAAAAAATCCGTCTTCTAATTCTTCCAATCCAAAATCTCAAAGACTTTCTTCATGATTCTGTGCATGTTACCCCATCAAACTTATATATCTACTCCAATCTCCGATAAAAGAGAAAAGACTGTATCCAGAACCAAGAAATTCTTTAAAATTCACAAAAATCAACAGACACACTATTATTATTCATAAAACAAATTCGAATTTCGATTAATTGCAGCAAATTATTATAAAAATATACCAACATACCACTATATTAAAAAATTCATTCGTATAGTATTGCTCAAAACAATTTTCAACTCTCGTAATTTTTCTGATGGAATTGATGGAAAGAAGTCGTTGAACAATATTTAACACTAAAACTTTCAAGTCGATTTAAACGGCTATGGACAATTAATTTACAAGTAAAAAATAATTGTCTACGTAAATGTAAATGTTAAAAAAAAAATCCATCTGATATTTCTTTCCATGGAAAAAATCTAGCAATATTCCCACTGTAATCTCAAAATCCAAAAACTCAAAGTCTTTCTTCATAATTCTCTATGTTTCCCCCCATCAAACTTACATATCTACTCCAATCCCCGCAAAAGAGAAAAGACTGTACCCAAAAACAAGAAATTCTTCAAAATTCACAAAAATCATCGTACACACTTTATAAATATGTATAAAAACAAATTCAAGTCCTGAGAAATTACAGAAAAGTAATACAAAAATATTCAAACATACCATCATATCCAAAAATTCATTCGTATCTTTTTGACGCCATATTTTTCTCCGCCGTGCTCGTATGTTTATTTCGGCGAGTCCTACAAGGGAAGGGCGTACAATAATAAGGTGGTTTTGGACAGCCCTGAAAGAGAGAAGAGAAACCGACAAAGAAGGAACGATGGAAAGAAAGACGGAGTGAGATTGTTGGCTACGGAGTTGGCCATGGGGTTTTGGGGGGGAAAAGGGAAGGAGTGGACGAGCAGGTCCTTAGATCCCTTGAAAAATGAATCTCCCACAGGTTCAGGGCCATCCCGGGGCCGAACGACGATCAAAAACCATCCCTAACCTGCGTCAAAACTCGAAGGGGGCGAATTTTGGTTTGGTAAATGGATACCTCTGGCCCGATACCGATCTAAGAATTATGACGTATCCCTTTTAGCGTATCGCGATAGAATAAGGCAGTGCCTTGAAAGTAGGATTTGTCGTAAAGTTGGGATTTAGTGGCCTGCTGCTCCGATAATTCGGTGCCTTTTTGTAATCCTACGTTGGGTGTGTGGATTAGTTTTTCTGTTGGGTTATGAAGATTTCGTGGATTTCGTATGGAAAGTTAGTTTGAGACGTTGAAGATTCTAGGGTCGAAGTTTTTTTAATTCTAATTTTTCTTCTACACTTGTTTCTTGTTTAGTCTTTTAGTTTATAACTATATGTGGTTCTATGTCGAGCAGTGCACTATAGCTTTGCAGTTGATTTTATTTTCTGACAATTTAATATTGACTTTCCAATTCCACAATGATTTTGTGACATCACCTAAATATCCGTCAGTACCTATAGTTAGATATTAATTTAAAAAAGTGCATTTATTATTATAGAAAATGTGAAAATAATTTTATTTAGCTCACTGCAAAATTAATAAAATAATTCGGACCATAAAGAGTTAGCCACTTACAATTAGCCTACAACATGTAACACTCTTGGCGTGGAAAATGGAATAGAAAATTTTGGAATCCTTCAAGAACTATTAAATTGGAAATATTAGCAAATTCCTAAACGGTTTCTATGTTATTATTATTATTGGGTCAGCAAGAAAGTAATTTCGGTTTTTTATGAGAGCCAGCGTTACGTTTGTTCTCAATGATTTCTGACAATGTTATGATTTTTTTCTTCTAACAATCGAAAGTTGCGAAACTTTTGACTTGGGTTAGAAACAAAATGTGCTTTATTTTGTTTGTAATTGTTTGTTTAGGAGAATTTTAACATAGAGTGAAAAACGAACATTTCTGATATGTTTTACTTTTTTATTTTTTGAAAAATCTAACCTTGTTTGGGAAGTGATGTCACGGCCTCCATGTAGCCCTGATCTGACACCATTAGATTACCATTTATTTTTCAGCTTGCAAAACTTTTTGAATGGTAAATCTTTCAATGGCGATGATAGCCTAAAATTGCATTAGGTTCAGTTTTTTGTTGATATGGGCCAGTATTTCTATAAAAACGGAATCACGAATTTGTCAAAACGATGGCAAAAGGTCATCGAAAAAATTCTTTGTTAAAAAAAATTAAGTTCCATTTCACACTACAAAACCGAAATTACTTTCTTGCCACCCAATACTTTCAGTTATACGAAATATCAGGAATCAGTTAGAACTTTTGATGTCAGGAATTAATTGTGAATCATTACACGCCCAGTTAGAAAAGAAATTGTAGGCCAACGGGTTAAGTGCTCCATAATCTATGAATGTTAGACAAAATGTTTTTTTTATGTATGTGTCAGCTGTATTCATTGCAGTAAAGATTATTATTATTATTTACGTTGAGGATGTTAAAGTTTGGCGCCTTTTTTACATTGTGGGTGATAGTTTGAGTAGTTCTTCTATTAAATAATCAATGATATAGATAAATGTTGCTGTGAGAATTTGAATGTCTGCATTAATTTTTCTATAGAGCAATTAAGGGTTTGTATGTTTGGTAAAAGACAATTTGAGAGTTCGGAAAATTTGATAGACTTTTGAATTCGCTGGAATCGGTAACACTTCGTGATCTTCCGTTTACTTGATCAGCATTTACTTTTAACGTTACAAATCTGGTTGTATAAGTTGTCTTTAAAGTTTCATTCGTGTTATGAATTTCATATTTTTTCATAGAAATTAACTCATTCCCTGCCAAAGGGTATAGCCGGATAAGGACGGCAAAAGTGCCCCCAAAGGTAATTAACCTTGAGGCATACTGTACGATAGGGCTCTTTGGAAAAACTCTTCCTGCAAAGTTTTAACTCTGTATCCCTACCGTAGGAGTAGTTATGGGGTAAAACGTGTTTTTCGGTTTTTGCTCGATTTCTCTCGTTTGGCTCGATAAAAAATTCTGAAAAAAATCACAGATTTTGTACCCAATGGTGTGCATACATTGGAATTTTTTCAGATTTTTTGGCTGGAAAACCGATTTTTAAAAAATCAAAAAAGTTTATAAACATTAATTTTTTATTGAAAATATGAAGTGACCACTTTGATATTTTTATATATAGTTGCACAGGACCCTAAATAATAATTCTGTAATTTTTTCAGATTTTTTTGCCGATGACAAATCAGTCAAAAAAATTAAAAACCAACAATTGTTTATATTTTTTGCTAAATTTTTGATGTGACCACGGTTATATTTTCACAGTTTCTCAAGTTTGCTATAAATAATTGACTGTAATTTTTTCAGATTTTTTGCAACAGTGTATCATACCAAAAAAAAATAAAATTAAAAATTATATTAATTATATTAAATTAAAAATAGTTAATTATATTAAAAATAATTCTTGGTTTGATTATTTCTAGAAGAAGTATTGTCACAGTATAAAAATAAAAATAATCCACAAATATTACCGTTTAACAGTCCAACTAAAACAAACTGATTTAACCCCTTGCTGTACCATTTTTTTCATGACTGAATGCGCAATAACTCTGAATTAATTGCTAAAACCACAATTATCCCTAATTTCTCATATAGCATATGACTTAACACAATATTAAATAGCATAGAATTAATTTCATTTCATTGTGACCCATTGATATTTTCAATTTCATAATTTCTCACTTCACGAGCGTCACTTCTTACTATACTGCAAGGGGTTAAACACATTTAATCTTAATTGAGGCTCATGAAAGGTAATGAGTTAGAAAAATATCTTTAAAAATCTCCGTCATATTCGTCTCTTGCATTCTTTCAAAATGAAAAATACTTGTCAGGAATCAGAAAGATGTGCACAGTACCCCCACTGATTTCGCCATCCGCGTGACACGATTGTATAACGCGAATGGCAGATCGTTCGGACGTTCCTAGCATTATCAAAGTTTTGAGGATGTTGAATTAAGGAGAAGAAACGAGTTTTTCGTGACACACATACCGCCGTCTGATGTAAGACCGTAATTGCAACGATGAAGCAATTCCACAAACCTACCGGCCAATTTTGGACTTCTGCCATTCGATCTCCCATTCATATTCGTATTTTCGGATGTCCTCATCGTCGACACAACGATACAAAACAATTTTATATCTTTTGTGTCATTTTGAGCATTTACACGTCAATCAATCGAACGACAATCTCCATATAATCCTTATATCATTACCAACCACTTGGTTCAATTAACGTTACAAATTGCCAGAAATAAAACAAAGAGAAATGCTCATACAATGCGTTACGAGTAAAATTCTCAACGCTAACAAAAAGGCCTCCATCCTCGTTACAATCCATTTATTGTCAGTCCAACGAGCAAATCCGATTTGGCCGTGGAAGAAAAAAAAAAAGTGTGCAACGATCGACTCGCCTCGTTCTCCCTCGATGGCTCTTACAAAACGCAAGGAGTAATTCACCGCTCGGTGGACCGACCAAGGAAATCCATTATCGTCTACGACACTTCATGCTGGTACACGCGAGCTCTCATTGTGGAGAACGCGAGGAGAGAGGTTCGTGTGTACGTGGCTACATTTACTCCTCGCTCTCTTTCTCTCTGTTTCTCTTTCTGTCCCTTTCTGCCATTCTCTCACTCTCCGTTTCTCTGTTTTCATTTTATTCTATCTCTCTCTTTGTCTTTCTTTTTCCCCTTTTGCATTTACCTTCTCACTCTCTCTTTGTCCCTTATTTCTCTCCGTGATACACACTCTTTTTCTTTCTTCTTTAACATTTCTCTCTCTCTCGCTCTCTGTTTCTGTTTCATTCCTCTTTCTTTCTCCTTTATTTTTCTCTCTGTCATTCTCTCGTTTTCATTTATTTCTCTCTCGCAGGATTTCTTTTCCTTGTTTATTTCCCCCTGTCTTACTCTATCTTTTTCTTTTATTTCTCTCCCTCACTGGCTCTCCCCTTCTGCTTTATTTCTCCCTGTTTAACTCTCGTGCTCTTTCATTTCTCTGTCTCACTTTCTCTTTCTGTTCTGCCCTTTTATTTCTTTCTCTCTGTCTTTCCTGTTGTTCTGCCGTATTGTCGTCTCTCTCTTTCATTATTTCTCTGTTTAGCTTGGTTTGTTCGTCTCGTTCTTTCTCAATGATGGTACCTTTTCCTGTTCTTGTTGCCTCATTTCATTCGTACTCCCTCTCTGTGCCACGGTAGTAAGACATTTCGTGGCTAGAGCGACAATTACTAACCTGGGTCAATGAAAGAGAGAACGATAGTAGAGTTGGCTCAACGATGCGTAAAATGTACGCAAAAACCGGCAGGAGCGGCTTGTCGTACGTGTTTCTTGAGTTTGTTAGACGTTCGTGCGCCGTGAAATTCAGATTGCTTAATAATTCGAGTTTTGTCACGGTTTTGAGGATTGAAGGGAAATTGTATGATTCAATGTTTCGAAAATAGTATGGGAAATGGTAGAGAAATCGTGGGAAATTTTAGTACTGGAATACTCTGGAAAAACTGCAACATTGGAAACTGTAGAACATTGCTAAGGAAATGATCGTATTGAGAATTGTAGACAAATTGCGATATTATTCGATTATAATTAAACTGGTGCAATATTTTAGTATTTTAAGTTGCAGAAAGTGGTGTAAAATTTTAGGAAAATTTCAACCTCGCAAAGTGTGGAATACCTAATGGAAACTGTAGATAATGTCTAAGAAAATGATCGTATTGAAAATTCTCGGAAAATTGCGATATTATTCGATTATATTAAAACTGGTGTTATATTTTAGTATTTCAAGTCGCAAAAAGTTGTGTAAAATTTTAGGAAAATTTCAACTTCGCAAAGTGTGGAATAATGAAAAATGTAGATAATGTCTAAGAAAATGATCTTATTGAAAATTCTAGAAAAATTGCAATATTATTCGATTATATTAAAACTGCTGTTATATTTTAGTATTTGAAGTTGCAAAAAGTTGTGTAAAATTGTAGGAAAATTTCCACTTCGCAAAGTGTGGAATAATGAAAAACGTAAATAATGTCTAATTGTAAGAAAATGATCGTACTGAAAATTCTAGGAAAATTGCGATATTATAGATTGTAACAAAATTGCTGGAATATTTTAATATTTGAAGTTACAGTAAGGTATGCAAAATTTTAGGAAAATTTCAACCTCGCAAACTGTCGAATACTGAAAAACGTAGATAATGTCTAAGAAAATGATCGTATTGAAAATTGTAGAAACATTGCGATATTATTCGATTACAATAAAACTGCAGCAATATTTAAGTATTTCAAGTCGCAAAAAGTTGTGTAAAATTTTAGGAAAATTTCAACTTCGCAAAGTGTGGAATAATGAAAACTGTAGATAATGTCTAAGAAAATGATCTTATTAAAAATTCTAGGAAAATTTCAATATTATATATTACAACAAAACTGCTGTAATATTTTAGTAAATGAAGTTGCAGAAAGTTGTGTGAAAATCTTTGAATAATTTCAGACAGATAATTTTAAACTATGGAATCCTGAAAATCGTAGAAAATGGTTAAGAAAGTTATTTCTATATTTCAATCGAAAAGGCCACCTCATAATCATTCCAATTGATTTTCAATCGTCAAACCATATCGCTGAAATTAATAATGATATTAATCACCTGAAATGCGTGACTTCGATATCAAATTCATCAAATCAAAGATCTACGTTCTGGTAGTACATTAAACCAGAATTACATCGAGATCAAACAGGACACAAACACGAACAAACGAGCTACTCATATAACACGGTATTCGCAAAATTACGAGCATGCAAGCATTGCATTTACCGTCAATTTCCTTTCGAGACTAACGTAACATTTAGTGGCTACTTGCTGCAACTGATTTCTAAACCCACGTTTACTGACCTAGACCAAACGAAACGAAGAAGGAGACGAAGACGAGAGTTGATTCTACGATACTTTTATACAATTTTCCTGCGTAACGATAGCAGCGATTTTATCTATACCTATCGTAAAAGTGACTTATTATCGTTAACATGTTTTTTGCAACGCAAAATGCGAGAGAGTGTTCCATGCTAATGACTGTTATTTGGGAAAATTACATGGAACTTGATCCAAACGTCGACTCTGCAGAATGATTAGAAATAAATAGAAGTACAATTTTCTCAATTTGTGTACTCTGCTCTTCAGGAAATGTCAAATAGGACATCATAAATCTTCCAAATTGATTACTCCAATCTAAAATTCACATTACTTGATGGGAATATGGTTTTAGTGAATTATAAAATTATCGAGATGTGAAGATCAAAAGTGATGTTTCAATCGTAATTTAGTCTCAATCCTTTTAGTGCCGAACTTCTTTATCGCCGTTAGCAATTGTTATTTAGTTTCTCCATACAATATCAGTCATTTTGTGACAGACAGTGGAATATATAATTTCTGCTCTATATTGCACGTTCTATATGAAACTATGGGCAAATAATTATTTTTATTTGTAACTACATTTGTCATGAATTGAACCAATTTTTTCTGTTGGCACTAAGGCGGTTGAATTAACCCTTTGCAATCCAAATAATTTTTATTATGAGTTACTCCAAGAATGTACATGTGTGGAAAATTAAAAATTTGTCTGTGACGTTAATAAATAAGCGTATACATTTTAAAGTTGTATTTTACAATATAATGAAATATGAAAATACACTGAATTTATCTGATAAAGGAATTGTCCGCTTTTATCACAATGTCGCCGCTGCGGCGACAACGGAGTGCAAAGCGTTAACAAGAAAGTTTTAGCATTCTCAAAAAAAGGAACGATAAGGATCGCACAAAAATACAAAATCGTACTTCCTTCTTCTTCTGAACTTTTAAGTTGTATCCTGAATTATACTCAATTCTTCACCTCGTAAAATTGGAATACAAACAACCATTGCAATTCCTCACAAACAACTTCAATAAAAGTAACAACTATCCTAACTTTCATTCAGCTCTAACTGCAGAAGCACCGAATCACCATTATTGAAAAAACCAACGAACATTCAACATCCACTGACATCATCATTAATTCAAAATTTAAAAAAAAATCCAACCTCACAGACCTTCAACAAAACACATCATACAGTTTTCAAAAATACCATGCTACCAAGAACAACCATTTCTCAATGCAAAAATCCATAAAACATCCAAATTCCCACCACAGCAGGTACTTCATCCAACGCGGTGTAATTTTGCAAGTAGCTGTACCTCTCCTATCGTTCTGTTATTGCAGAGAAATTGATATAACTCTACGCACACGATTCCCCTCCGTCCAAGAAGACACCCACACATTCATTCGCAAATACACGAGCACGAATGGAGTTCCTCCGGTGTCCATCCTCGCAGCAAGAGTAAGAGGGAAATCGTATGAGTATCAAGTACAAAAAGGAAACCATCTATTCTACTCCATTATCCAAACAGAGACAGACCAAGTGCAAAAGATAGAAGGGAGGAAAACAACTTCGCGTGGAGACTATGAGAAACAGAGAGCCAAGAGAGAACAGGACGGTAGAAAGCTCAGAGGCTCAAAGAGCGAGTATAGCGAAGGTACTCATCGAATGTGAACAACAAAGATACGATAGCCTTTGAGAAGTTTGTCGAAGAGAGAAAGAGAAGATTGTCTCTGAGCCAGAAAGGAGGGAAACGGAGACTCGAGTGGAGCCGAGACGGAGGTTCTTTGAAGGCTACGATGAGCGACTCAAGAGCCGCAGAGGAAAAGGAGGGACGAAAGTCGAGTCGAAACTCGATGGAAGGACGAAGAAGGATTCTATGGAGTGGCAAAGAGGTCCTGGCTAATGGAGAGTGAGAGAAGGACAGACGAAGTATCGGAGATTAAGGGAATGAAAGAATAAGAGGCCGACCGAAAGAAGAGGGTACACGTGAGGAAGCGAGACGTCGAAAACGAAGGAGGAGGAAGTGACTAATTGAAGGAGTGGAGGAAAGCCGTTGAAACGAAGGAGAGAGAAGATGTAGGGGAACGTTTCTGCAAGTAAGACGAAGAGAGAAAGTGCCTTCGAGGCTCGAGACATCTTGGGGAAGATTTTTTATCCCTTCAAGGTCAGACCTTCAATATGGCCGCTGCTGGACCACGACTCTTGGTTCTTCTGGAGAGTGGCGAGGATCCGTAGAGGAAACATCGTGGAGATTCTCGAATCATTGACGATTCGATCGATACATAATTTTGTTAATGTACGATACACCTTGAGGTTTTATTGCACTGGGAATTTTTGGCATAGAAAATCCTTCCGTGCCGCGTTTACGCGTGTACTTTATACGTGTAATTGCGCGTGCAATGAATTTTAAGCAGATTGTAACTTACGCTTCGTTCTACCAGCGCGTGTTTAATAACGCAACAAAGTTTGCATACTTAATTGCACGGTATTTGTAGCTCCTGGAGCGTAATATATCGTTGGTGATGTCGATGAAATATGTTATCGTGTGAAACTGTAGAAAACTTTGGAGAAACATGATATCAAGCTTTCATATTAACTTTAAAGACACAAATAAGCATAATTTCTGCAAAACTGTACTTCTTTGATACTAGAACTTCCAAGCAAGTCAAAATGACTTGTTCCTTATTTTTTTTTTTAATTTTCCAAATTGATAGGGGAGTCGTGGAGGAGATATTCTACATTCATTTGATAAAGTGTTAATTACTTAATTAACTATCTTTTCCACCTTTTGATTCGTCTTTCTGTAAAGTATTTATTTAATGTATGTAAATATATTAAATTTAACGCTAGTATTTCTAGTGTTAGTGCTAATTTCTAAACATTGAATACAATAGAAAATTCGTAAATGACAATTCAAAAGTCATAGGAAATTTTATTGGACTCTATAACGTCGGCCACCGATGTCCTGCGTGACATTCGACGAAAAATTTGTAATACTTAAAGTTTCATTTAAATTAAAGAAACTTTGATAGAATTTAACGTATTAATATAAAAATTACTCAATCTGACCTCAGTACGGTGAAGAAACATGATAGAAAATTTTCATATTAACATTAGATTTACGGAGCCAATTTGGCTCATTTAAAATTTGATTACTATATATATATAATATATTGGTTGATTAATTTTTTTTTATAATAAATCTTTCAATTAAATTGATTTGAAACTATTTTCTTTGCAAAAAAGCTTCAATTTACTTGTATGAGTCAAATTGACTCACTTCAGAAAAATAGGTATATCAATATCCGTAAATCTAGTGTTAATCTTAAAGTCACAAATAAATATAATTCCTTCAAGACTGCAGTTATTTAATTGCAAGTTCTAAATATTCGAGAATTCGTAAATATAATAATTCAAAAGTCATAGGAAATTTCATTGAACTCAATAACGTGGGTGACATTCAACGAAAAATTTGTAATACACAAAGTTTCATTTAAGAAAAAATGGTAAAATTAAAGAAACTTTGATAGAATTTAACATATTAATATAAAAATTACTCAATCTAACCTCAGTACGGTGAAGAATTATGATAGAAAGTGTTCATATTAATCTTAAAGTCACAAATAAATATAAATCCTGCAAGACTGCACTTATTTAATTGCAAGTTCTAAATATTCGAGAATTCGTAAATATAATAATTCAAAAGTCATAGGAAATTTCATTGAACTCAATAACGTGGGTGACATTCAACGAAAAATTTGTAATACATAAAGTTTCATTTAAGCAGAAATGGTAAAATTGGGGAAACTTTTCAAAAAAGTATTCAATCTAATTTCAATAATTTTCCTGAAACATTTCCCCATGAAAGTCTCGATGCAAATTTTCAAATCAAGTCTCACTTTAACGCACAAAATTGTGCACGCAAATTAATCGAGCATCCCTTACATTTTCCTAGGTTTAATTGTCGTTAATTAACCAGCAAATACTTTGAATTTTCGTCCAAGTCTCCAGAATTTCTCCCCAATATTCATTCTCATCCCCGTCTCATGCCGCAGAACACGGGGATTCCCTCTTGTTGCGACATGATCCTCCATGGGGGAAAAGAAATGACGACGACAGGTACTTGATAAAGTTTCTCTTCCGGCACAGGTACACGTATGTTAAGCCGGGCCATGTTCGTATACCGTTGCAATTGCATTATGCTGTCGCGCTATTGAATTCGCCGCATCGCGAATGTACATTTGGAAAAGTATTCGCAATTCCGCGGTGTATTGTACGAACACGGTTTGCAAATTAACGGTTGTTTATGGAGATCCTCAAGTTTCGATGTGGGAAATAATAAAGCGACGTTTCAGGAGAGTTTTATTGAGAATGTTTCTTTTTTTAACATTTTGATAGAGTTAATTTAGTGGGGTCAATAGTAGCGATGTTAATTTAGGCGATTAGTTGTTTTTTTCATTACATGGACCGTTTATTTTGAAAGTGGTGTAAGTCCATTTGCAGCCTGTAAATATACATAATTTTAGTTAAATTCGCCTAAAAGAAATTTGTATAATCAAATTAGGTATTGATAAATTGATAGAAACATTGTCAGATTCGTCATAATTAACCAATATTTTTAAATTGACAGATATGCTAACTTTTAAATATCTCGAAACAAGAGAAAATGGAACACCACTTTCAAAATAAACGGTCCATATTTAAGTAGAAAAATGATTACAAGTTTCTTTTCTTTTTACACTTTGATAGACTTCATTTAGTAGGGTTAATAGTAGCGATATTAACCCCTTAAATTATAATGACGTGTGACACTCGTGGTGCGGAAAATGGAATTGAAAATTCGGAAGTCTTTCAAAAATGATTAAATTGAAAATATCAGCCGGTCGAGAAACTGTCTCATTATTTCTATAATATTAATATTAGATTCGGTTATACGAAATATCAAAAATCAGTGAGAACTTTGGATTAGGTATAGGAATTAAATTTGAGTTATTGCACGCCCAGTCAGAAAAGAAATCGTAGGTCACAGGGTTAACTTAGGCGATTAGGTGTTTGCTTGATCAATTAACCCATTACAAGGAAATCTGAAAAGTAGGTCTTTATCACAATTTTTTTTCCTTATATTTAAGTACTAAAAGGACTACATGTTTTTCTTTTTCTTTTAAAACTTTGGCAGACTTCATTTAATGGTGTTAACAATAGCGATGTTAATTTAGTCGATTAGATATTTGCTAAATCAGTTAACCCAATTGAATCACAAGAAAATATGAAAAGTAGGCATTTATCACACATTTTTTTTGGTTACATTTAAGTAGAGAAATGACTATAAGTAAAAGAATTTCTTATTTCAGCATTATAAGGAAAAATAAGTTGCAAATATGTTGTTTACATTTATATATATTGCTGATAACGACAGAAATGTTGATTAGTTACTTTGTGCGATATGATATAATAGGATTTGAAATGTTGAATGTGTAAAACCACTTCAAAATTTTCCCTCTGATAAATTGTTTCTCTTCTTCTCTTTTGGGCTAAACAACTCGAATTCACTGTCACTCTCATGTCGATTATCATCAGCATCACTATCGGATCTTATTTCAATAATTTATCTGTGTCTCAGTGGCTTAAGTTCTTCTTCGCAATGATCAGAATTACTGTTTTCATCTCCAGGAAGACCCTCCATTTCAATTTTTTAGCGAACGGATAATGATAAATACAAACAAAGTAACCAGGAAAATTGAGCGTATATATACGCCAATGATGCAAAAGGGTTAATTGTAAGTGATAAGAGTACATTCAGATTAGCGGTAGTAAATTACATTTTTATGAAATGTAGGAAAAGTAAATTTTGAAGAATAGGAAAGATATGGTAAAAATAATGCGAGTGTATAAAAAAAAATGGAATTACTTACTTAGTACAAACCGCCGATATTTCGATCGTTTTCATTGTTTTTTTGACAAAAAGGGTTAAGACGATGGCAGAATTGTACAGAAACCGAGAATATTAAAAAATCAAATCTGCCAGTATAAGAAACCATGTCAGTCTCCAAAACTAACATTTTATTTTCCATCGCCGAATTGCAAATAATCTCTAGTTTTACCAAAAATACCATTGCAAAGAGCCATTACAAACACCCAACAATTCTAAATAATAATATTCCCCATTCAACTCAAATCTCTCTATAAAAAAAAAAAATCCATTTCAACTTTTCATCAATTTCGGAATTCCCGAGCAATTAGAAACAACGAAAACAATCTCATTAATTAAGAAGCATAAAAAGAAATGGTAAAAAATGCTGTTAAACTCTCGTCGAACGAATTGCGGAAGTAAAACAGGCGAATACGTTGCGGCGTTATGATTTAACCCACTTCTGTTCGAAGGTCAAGTCGAAATTAGAAACTCCTACGATTCGCTTCCGACTTTCGTTCTTGCACGATCACCGCCGAAGAGAATTCAAGGTGGAGAAAGTGCTCCATGGCGAGACATAGCTGTCCGAGGGGAAAGATGAATTTGTCCGTTCGATCGTAAGAAAGAGTGGGGACAACCATAATTTTCAGTGCGAACGATGCGGGATCAGAGCTCATGGAAACGGAGACATCGACGACCGAAAAAGTTGAGACCGGTTCCTTGCCTGATCTCGGACTATAATCTACCTTCGCTTGGAGGGACGTAATTTCGAATTTTGTCAAAAAGTATCTCCTAACGGGGCTCTTTTACCTGATTCTTCGGATATATCTTCCTTTGTGGGTGGACCGTAAATCTCGAGTTTTTAGGATATCGTTTCCTTGCTGCGGTCAAAGGGACGTTTCTTTTTACAATGGCTTTAATGGAATACGATAGCTAGGGGTGGAATATACGATATGTAATTGTATGCTGAGGTCAATCGACAAATGTACTTTAGCAGAGATTATTGCAAGAATGAAAATTAGATTTTTAGATTCTTACCTTGCACTGTGAAGCATAGCTGAAGTATTTTAATACTGTTGTTTTGTTTGTCGATCTACTTTTGGTTAAGGATGAATTATAATTTTGCCAAAAAGTATATCCTAACGAGGCTCTTCTGCCTGGTGCTTCGATTAACAACGAGTCTTAAAATTAGAACTTTTAGAAATAACTTTATAATAATTATTTGTGTAATGTGGTTTATAAATTGAAGTAAAATTTATTAGGTACTCCAGTTAACTATTTCCGAAGGCTCTTCTAAAATGTTTTCATCGTACTCTTCATGTTCTGATAATCCTGAAAAGTATAGATATTTGTATTGTATAATAGAATAACTGCATCATTTTCAGAATTTATACGTGATAGTCAAATTTTTTGACGTGTAACTAATAGAAAAATAATACTAAGGAGAACTAAGGTGAATAATAGAAATATGAAGAAAATGTAAGAGAATCACAAAAGATGATTTCAGGGTCCGAGATAATCAACAGAAATTCATAACTTCGACTCGGGAAATCAATCGACAAAAGTATTTTAGCAGAGATTGTTGCACGAATGACAATTAGGGTTCTTACAAGCGCACTGTGAAACACATCAGAAGTATTTTAACCAATTAGCTGTGATTAACGAGTATACTCGTCATGGAGAAACGGCAGAATTTTGTGTATCGGCAAGAATACTCGTTGTGCGTAAAAGTTAGCTACTACTGGTTATTTAAATTGTCATTTTGACAAAAACTAAAATGTATGCGTAAAAAGATGTTTGAAATATTTTTAGGCCAAAAGAAGTAGCCACAGTTAACTGGTTAATACTGTTCTTGCATTTGATGATCTACTTTCGGTAAAGGATGAATTAGAATTGTATAGAAAAGTGTTTCCTAACGGGCCTCTTCTACCTGATGCCTCGGTTAACAATAAGTCTCTCTTTGTTGGTGGAACATAAATCTCATACTTTTGGGACATCGTTTTATTGCTGTGGTCGAAGGGAATTTTCTTTTTACAACAGTTCTAATGGAATACGATAGCTAGGGTTAGAAATTGTACTGTAAAATCAATTGTCTGAAATACTTTGGGGCAAGTATTATGCAAGTAGTTGCGAAATATACTACATTAATAAAACATACTATACTAATATAATACTTGAATAGAAAGAAGTAAGTTATTATACTGCATTTTATATATAAAATGCACCACAACGCAGTTCTCTAATCTTATTATTTATGTTTTTTAGAAACTGTCTTTGAATATTTTAATAATAATAACAATAACCTTTATTGCAACGAAATACAGTTGGCAAATACAGAAAAGACCAAATGTTTTAAACCAATAGGTTTGTCCAACATTCAAACATAACGGAGTACTTAAAGACTAATGACTAAGCTAGAAAGCATTGTAGAGGAAAAATTGTCGTAACAAAAAACCTCAGCTGAGAATATTTTAATAATATTTCTTCTAATGAGCTGAAATAGCTAAAAAGTATTTTAGACCAATTTTTAGGTTGCTCTTAGAATCTCTTTTTTTACTCAATAATTTTCAGTCAAATGAAAGTAAGAACCAAAAATACCAGTGCAACTCGCAATATTTCTTCATTTCGCATAATCACCAAAAATACAAATTTCTTACCTCTATCTTTTAATAAGATACATAAATCATTTTTAATCTTCTCGCAAAAAAATATAAACATCTTCCTCGTAATGTTCCCCACATAATTTGCAACACATCGAAACACTATAAAAAGGAAACTTTCATCGTAATTATTAAAACTGCAAAATTGCAAGCAATGCACGAGAAGATCGATACCGGACAATGAAATTCAGAAAAGAAAAGAATTGTCAAGAAATAGAATCATCTGTAGTTAGAGGAAATTTTCCTGCAATTCCGAAAACCTCGTAGAACGAAGTATGTTATTTACGTCTCAAGATCGTGATCTACGATGGAGTCTTGAACTTTGCATTATTTGCGGCTCACAAAGAGCCGAGGGGGAGCAGTTGCAAGATTAATTTACGATTCGCAGCTCGTTGTCGCATTGTTTGCAGCCGTAATATCGTGGACGATGTGCAATTTCATCGTTCTCTTGGAATCGAAACCGCCGAACTCAAATCAGCACGAACGGCTGCTGCTTATCTGCGGTTTATTTTTGCTCTTTTTATCTTATCCCGAGTAATATTTCTCCTGGCTGTTTGAGAATGATTGATAAGCCAGTGATGCCTCGTACGAGCCTGACCGTCGAGGAGTAGAAGAATAACATCGTCGAGCTACGAGTTTTTGAGTATTCGCTACTTGTATTGGCTAATGCTCTATAAATAATCTCGATGTCCGATAGAATCAACTAAACAAGATAAAGAGAATCGACGGAAAAAAAAGCATTGACGATTTTCCTCGTCCAGTCCATTAGTGAGGAAACACTTGTTGGAATGAATTTCTAATCTGATCGTATTATTTTGTAATCACTTAAATTTTTATGATTACAAGTCCGAGAAAACTTTTTTAGAAACTATTTAGTAATTTGGAGATATTTAAAATTCTGTGTGATATTTTCATTATGTTTTCTGACTAAGATATATATGAATTGCAGGTCTCTAAATTAATTGCAATGGCTGATTTGTGCATCCTAGTTTTCAATGACCATACTATTTTGTAATTACTTAATTTTCCATAAAAAACAAGTTCGCGAAAACCTTTTTAGGAACTATTTAGAAATTTGGAGATATTTAAAATTCTATATGATATTTTTCTTATGTTTCCTGATTAAGATATATATGGATTGCAGGTCTCTGAATTAATTTGAATGGCTGATTTGTGCATCCTAGTTTCCAATGACCATTTTGTAATTATGTACTTAAATTTTTATAAAAACAAGTTCGAGAAAACGTTTTTAGAAACTATTTAGTAATCTGGAAATATTAAAAATTCTATTTGATATTTTCGTTATATTTTCTGATTAAGACATATATGGATTGCAGGTCTCTAAATTAATTTCAACGGCTAATTTGTGCATCCTAGTTTCTAATTCTGAAAAATGTTATTTAGAGTCAGTTTCTTTCTGGAAATATTTTAATTCATATTTTGGGAAATATATACGTTTATATGTGAAACAGGATGTCAGCTATCCTTGACAAGGTCAATTTTGAAACGGTTAAATTTCAAAGGGAAGTTTTAAGAGGGAAGAGGCATCCGCAGGTATGTGCACCATCAAAGTAGACCTCTACAACTCATGGATTTTTTCAGCCCCATCCCTCTTTTATTTCTCCCTCGGAAGAATCGTTTGAATGTTTCGTAATACCCATCGACCGCGATTTTCACCCTCCCTTGGTGTAAATGCTGACGAGCATTTGTCATGCAGGTTGTTCAGGTATACAGGTGTTCCATTGTTAAGAGCAAAACCTTTAGGGCTTTGATATTTTCGATAAAAATTGTCGAACAGGTATAAACGAATTGAATGATATTTATTGTTCGAGGAGCGATAAGGTTTGATGGAAATTTCAATTACTGTCACTCCAAATATTTAATTCACCTGGAAATTCTATAATATTTAGGGAATTATCATTAAAATATACTCAACTAACAAATTTTTATTTTCATAGAAAAATCTTTCGTCGATAAAACACCTTTTTAAAATTAAGTCGTAAAGTTAATATCAATTCATCCACGCCATCTCTAATATTTCAAAACTCTAGGACTTTGATATTTTCGATAAAAATTGTCGAATAGGTATAAATGAATTAAATCATACTTACTGTTTGAGAAGCAATAAGTTTTGGTGGAAATTTCAATTTCTCTCCCTCCACATTTTTAATTCACCTGAAGATTCTATAATATTTAGTGAATTATCATTAAAATATACTCAACTAACAAATTTTTATTTTCATAGAAAAATCTTTCGTCGATAAAACACCTTTTTAAAGTTAAGTAATAAAGTTAATATCAATTCACTTCACATCAATTAAGGCTTTGATATTTTCGATATAAATTGTCGATCAGGTATAAATGAATTAATTGATACTTACTATTTGAGAAGCAATAAGTTTTGATGGAAATTTCAATTTCTGCCCCTCCACATTTTCAATTCACTTAGAAATTCTATAATATTTAGTGAATTATCATTAAAATATACTCAACTAACAAATTTGTATTTTCATTGAAAAATCTTTCTTCCACAAAACACTTTTTAAAAGTTAAGTAGTAAAGTTAATACCAATTCACTAATGGCATCTCTAACAATTCAAACCGTTAAAAATTTACAAAACCCCACAAAAAACGTCGTTCAAACTTCCCACGAGCAATGACAAGACCTTCGATATTTCAAAAATTCACAAATTTCCCCATCCAAAGGGACAATAATCTTCGCCCAATCCAAAGAAAAATTTCCCACCCCAACTTTCAACACCGTACATACGGGTTTCTCTCATCGCAAAGTATATCACCCCTGCGATTCATCATTTTCCCTGCCACCCCTCGGTTCTCTCCATCTTTGGGGTAGCATTCATAAATTTCATAATGCAGGTCGACCGCGTGGATTCAACCCCCGGATAAATAAACATAGACGAACGGTCCCGTACAAGTCCACGAACAGGTCGTGCACACAGGTGTCTGGTAGAAAGGCAGAGGGTCACAAATGGATGTTATGTGCGTCACCGACGATGCGTGTGCGTCTTGAAAATGGGACTTCTGGGTCCCGACCCCCTGCACGACCCTCCTTTTGGGACTCCGACAGGCATGAAGAGAGGCCAGACGTGTGTATCGTCCTATCTTCTTTCTCGATGAAGCTTCCCCTTCCGTTTTTTTTCTACTGCACCCTCGTCCACCCTCTTTTGGATCTCGGACGAAAGCCGCAGGTGCTGCCTCCTATAAACCCCTCGTAAGTCCCAATGGCGTGGGTATTTTAAAGGATGACGAACCTCTGGTTTGCCGTATGAAAAAGTTCAATTAATCTTCCCTTTATTCCCTTGAGGCCTTAATACCTCGTAGCTTAATTATAACGTGTGTGTTGGGAGGGTGCAGTGTTTTACAGAAATTCCTGAGGCGATTTTCATTCTTTGGATAGAATTTTTTAAATATTACTTCTTTTCTCGACAGGGTGGCTGATGAGTTGTGGACTGTTATTGGTGTTTTATTTTGTATTGTTTTTAAAAAGTAGTTGGTGGGTAATGTCGATGTTCTATTGATTGATACAGAAACTGTTAGTATTTACTTAAAATATTTAAACTACATATGTAATACTATGAATTGACGGACAAATTTAAAAGTAATAAAATGTGAATGTAGTTTGTTTAGTACAAAGCTTTGTAGAACTTTAAGTACAACGTCTATTACAAGTGCAAACAGTTAAATATTTTAGAAACTAAAAATCCTTCACTCTATCGTCTAAAACTACTGTTAGTATTTACTTAAAATATCTAAACTACATACGTAGTACTATGAATTGACAGACAAATTTAAAAGTAATAAAATGTGCATGTAGTTTACTTAGTACAAAGCTTTGTAGAACTTTAAGTACAAAGTCTATTACAACTGCAAACAGTTAAATATTTTAGAAAACAAAAATCCTACATGCTATCATCTAAAAGTATGGTTGGTATTTACTTAAAATATCTAAACTGAATATGTAATAGTATGAATCGGCATACGAATTTAAAAGTAATAAAATGTGCATGTAGTTTGCTTAGTACAAAGATTTGTGCAACTTTGAGTACAAAGTCTATTACAACTGTAAAGAGTTAAATATTTTAGAGACTGAAATGTTCTACATGCTATCCCCCAAAACTAATTCTTCAACTATTATGACGTAACGCCCCCAACCTATTTTCGTCGTCTATTAATCTTGACTTAGACGCTCCAGAAAAAGGGGAAATTTCCACGGTACTCCACGCCCATGCATACGTCTCAAGCGTCTTAGGGATGCTGCTCATGTGTACCCCATAACAGTTGAAAAACTATTGACCAAAGCTTCTCTCACATATCTACTAATTTCTTCCAAAAACAACGCCCATAACTCGATTCAAAACTCACTAAAATCTACCACCTTCAACAACCTATAACTCCAGCAACAATTTTTTCTTCAAACCATATAAAACACCCTACGATATCGAAGGATCTAGCGTTTCGTAACGGTTCAGAAGATCTCAGCCCCATACAAAAGATTCCAAGGCTGAACCGTCTTTTCCCACGACCGCGACGTACCCTGGACGACCGTTGAAGGACCTGCAACGTCTATGGGGGTGTGCAGGCCTGTTTTCACATGTGGCTTGCAAAAAAAAAGGACCTCGGAAGGCCGTTATGGGGTCACGGATCGATGTGTTGCAGGCTGACTTATGGGGGGACGGTTTACGACGAAATTTTCTTCCTACAATTAGACGCGAGATTTGTCAGCTTAAAGGAAAGTTTTCTGGAGGATTCGAAAGTGGATTCTTCCGAGGGTGGTGCTACCGCGAGTGCAAATGAAGCGTGACGATTTCAAGGCTTAATGAAGGTGTCTTAACGGTACGCTTCGAGTTCTTGTTCCGTTTAATTAGGACCGAAGGACGAGCGGCGGTTACGGAGAAAGTATTTCGCGAGAATGGTATTTTGCGAATGCTTGTCTGAGAGATGATGTCGTCAATGGCTGCCTGAGTGGATGCTTTTTTAACACTAGAACGACCGACGTTAAGTTTATTATATTTAAATATATTAATACTAGAACTATCGGCGTTAAATCTATCATATTTCAATATATTAAATAAGTACTTTGAAAAAGGATGAATCGAGTGGCGGAAACGATGATCACCCGAGTCGAAAATTTCAGCCCAAAATCCTCCTAAATTACCAAATAACTTAGGATATTTAGGCTGAATATGGAAAAATATGTTACATATAAAAGAATGCAAATTTTAATTCCACAATCGCCCCAAACTTGTAATTTTTGCCAGTTTTGCCTAGTTTAGGTTCAATTTAGGCTTCATACAGCCCAAAACAATCCTCAGTATTCTATAATGAGGAGTTTTAGAATTGGATTGGAATTGAAGTGGAATGATCGAGGTCCAAAAAAATTCTCAATATACTAAAAATTAATTTGATTTTAGGAGATTTAGAATCGATATGGAATAAAATGATAATTTAATTCCTACTTGCTCCTGAAAGCCCTATTTTTAGAATATGAGTCGACAGACTTGGAACTTCTGAAATATTTTTAGGGGATGTCAGATTAAATTGGAATAAAAATTTTACCTGATCAGTCCATATAACTCCTAAAAATCATATTTACAGGACTTTGAGGCGCGTTGACACACTAGTTGAGGATTTTGAGGTTCAAAATGGTATACATAATTAAGCGGCAAATGAGAGATCAAAAGAATCTAGGATTTGAAGTTTCTTTTTAGGCTGGACTTTTCGACTCGAGCAATGAAGTGATTTATGTCATTTCTAGTGGACGTAAAATTTTCGTTCTCTTGCTCGTCTATGAACTTGGAGAATTTTTGGAAAAAATTGTGTACAGGTCATTTGGTAGTTCTAGTGTTAAATACGAACATTGGAAGAAGAGGAATCAAGGAATGGAAAATATGATCGGTTTAGTAATCTGTGTTTTATACGATCAACTTATAATTTCTAGTGTAGAACTCTCCTGTAAACTCAGAGAATTTTTTGAAAAAAATGTGAACAAGTCATTTTGACTTGCTTGGTCTTTCTAGTGTTAAAGGAAGCTTTGCCTGGCTCTGTTGATTATTTGTCAGTCATTTTTTAGGTGCTTATGTTCATATGTAATTAACCCCTTCACAGTGAGGTAAAATTACGAATTTTGGCCCAAAAAGTGTTTAGTTTTTTTATATTCGAATTACACAGTCGGCATGCAAACAAAACCACGTCTCCTTCTTCAGTTAGAATTATATTAGAAATCAAAGAAAGCAAAGAATCTAGTCAGACTTACAAATCTTTGGTAAACTCTTTGGTGACCGCCACCGGATACACTGTCAATGAGTTAATGGTAATTATGTGTGAAAGACGGAAAATTATATGCTGATGCGTGAAATTTTGAATTTGTTATGGTAAATGGAGATCAGTTTCTCGATGGCACAATTAGAAAATAATAAAAATACCTAAAATACCTACTATTCTGCTCATTTTGTATCTGACATTCGTATTCCTTAAAATCATATTGAGCAGGCGAATAGAAGTTCACATTTGAAGAAACGTAAAATATACAAATAGCTAGACGTAAATGTTGAAAATATTGAATTTCAAAAACTAATTATTAGAAACATAATATCTGTTAAAATATAATCTCCAATTTGGATGTCACGGACTCAAAGAAAATAGCAGGGTTAAACTAGATTTTTAAATATTTTAATTTAACCACATTTTGATTTAACCATAAAAGAATTTAATGGTTTTTGCAAGCTGGATTATGATATTTGGCAAAGTGGAAATGTTGACTTTGAAGAATAGAACCTTTAATTAGATGTGTCTTGCCTTGCCTCCAAGTGATAGGGTCTCACAGAGAGATGATCTAATATATTTGCTTTATCTTATGAAAATTGTACGTGCTAATGGTTTTGAACGATTATCTCGGCAAAATAGATTTACAACTATAATATATGCAAAGTAATCAGTTAGAAAGATTTTATCGTAAACATAGAAATCTAGAAATATTTAATCTGTTTACTTTTCTTCCTATTCATGCATTTATGTACGACCGTACAGATCAATTTTCATTAATTACGATAGAGGATCCTTAAACCCGTTTTTCATTGTATATCTTCCGTTTATTTCCACTACGCAAAATTAAAATGCACAACACTGTATACACACAGACATAAATAAACTTTGCAATTCAATAGATTAAATTGTAAATTGTTACGTTGCAGTATCAAATCTATACAACTATTAACAACTTTGAGCGAAGGTTTCTGATCGATCAGCAATAAAAAAGTGATGGTATGCAACTAAAAGAATATTATTTTACTCGATAATAAATATTCAGAGCAAATTACGCAAACAGGTAGAAATATTCATTCGACGGGAAGCTTTATAAAATAAACTCGATATATTTTACGATGCAATAATTTTACACTTTATGAAGTAATTAAGAGATCCGAAACGCCCATTTCTTTTTTGGCATATTAATGTAGGAAATAATTTGGAGGTAGGGAAAAGTGTGATCGTTTATCGTGGCGATCGAATCGAGATAATGACGCGTTCACGATGATGTCTGATAAAGATCTCATTAGAGGGGTGTGAAATTAGTGGCGGAACGGGTCAGGTCAATGAGGCCCGAAGATCGACGGATACGAAAAAAGGACTCCGGAAGGTTCTCCACTTTAAGACTTGCTCGATAACTTTTTATTAATGTTTCTCGATGCGCTGTTGGAAAGTGTTAGTCTCTGACTTTGTTCAAGGCTTTGGTACGGAGATAATTAATATTGAATTTATTGCGAGTATGCAAAAGTTTCCGCCGTTCTTTTACTTGAAAAACTCATTTGTTAATAGAGCAAAATGGAATATACCATTAATCAACTGCAATCGGCATAGATTTTCACTTCATTTTATTTTCTAACGATTTCATATCGACTTTCTAATTTCATAATAATTTTGTAATATCACACAAACAGTCGTCATCAATTCGAAATCATCAATTCAAATATCGCCATCAATGAATAAAAATTAATAGCTAACGATAGAAAATATTGAGAAATTAATTTCATTTAGTTCACTATAAAATTGACAAAATAATTGGTTCCGCAAAGGGTTAAAGTATTGAATGTTACCTGGTCAACGTTCGAGGCTTTTACGTGTTCCTCTTGAGTTTTATGCGAACCAATGTCCAATAAATATTGCAAATATGAATTTTTTTGACCTTCCGGATCGCGCATGATCTTCAACGTTGAAATTATGATTTTTATCCGAAAGAGCAAATTTAACATAAGCGTCTACAAGTATTCTATGAGTTTCCACAGAAGTTTCTTTAATATTAAAGTGGAAAAGGAGAACTACCCGCAAATGTCATTCTTTTGGCTCGAATTTCAACATTTTTAACGGTATAAAGAGACACGCAACTTTTGCAAAACAAAAAAAAACTCGCAGAATATTATTGCCGAATGTTAAAAGAAAAACTAAATCAAAAATATGAATACCTATGTTTGCGAAATTCATAAAAGGAGACAGCGAAATATAAACGGTGGAAACTATTCCATACACCTAATATTTCTTTACTTGTTAGGTGAAAATTCATGGTGATGTTGATTGAAGATTATTCATTAAATTTTAACTTGTTTGAAAATTAAAAAAGAATTTCTATTTTCAATAGTTGCTGTATTCGTTGGAGAATTTTAGATATTTTTGCAATAAAAGTAATTTAAACTAGAAGATTAAAATAAGAATAATCTTCATAACTTCTCCATAAAATATTATTATATCATTAAAGTAAGGCAGAAAGCCACCATTAGTCTCGTTTGACAGCCCGTGTCGAAAAGTCCAGCCTAAAAAGAAACTTCAAATCCTAGATTCTTTTGATTTCTAATTTGCCTCTTAATTATGTATACCATTTTGAACCTCAAAATCCTCAACTAGTGTGTCTACGTTCCTCAAAGTCCTGTAAATATGATTTTTAGGAGTTATATGGACTGATCAGGTAAAATTTTTATTCCAATTTAATCTGACATCCCCTAAAAATATTTCAGAAGTTCCAAGTCTGTCGACTCATATTCTAAAAGTAGGGCTTTCAGGAGCAAGTAGGAATTAAATTATCATTATATTCCATATAAATTCTAAATCACCTAAAATCACTCCGATTCCAATCCAATTCTAAAACTCCTCATTATAGAATGTATGGCTTAATATTGGGCTTAGATTAATTTTCTAAATAAGAATGCTGAGGATTATTTTGGGCTGTATGAAGCCTAAATTGATCCTAAACTACACAAAAGTGGCAAAAAGTAACAAGTTTAGGGCGATTGTGGAATTAAAATTTGCATTCTTTTATATGTAACATATTTTTCCATATTCAGCCTAAATATCCTAAGTTATTTAGTAATTTAGGAGGATTTTGGGCTGAAATTTTCGACTCGGGAGCTGTTTTATGGAAGGAAAAACTTGACTTGCATTTTCCACCCCGAAAATGGCACTTCGCTCATTATCTTCAATTAAACATACTTCGACAAATAATCAACAAATTTTAAACTACCCATATGTGCCGATAACAACTTCTTTTCCATTCAAAACGTCTTCCTTTCAATATATTCGAATTACTAACATTGTAGATAACAAAGGAACGAATATTCTTCCGCGATTTCGCATGTTCGGCGAATTATACCGTCTATTCATGCGACCGTATTCCAAATCAATGTAACCCGAGTTATATAACGGATAATTCACGAGAGAAGGGTATTAATTACCAGTGTGATTTCCTGCGATCGCCGGTAGCAGTTTTCCTCGAGCGGCTCTTCAACGTTTTCTCTGCCTTATCCTTCTTCAGCATCTTCTGCCTTATTCCTCTCCCTTCTTGCGGAAGTTCAGCCGCAGATTTTGCAGACGAGGATGAGGAAGTACTTCTGCTACTATTTTCAGTATCATCCAGACGCATTGCGCTACTTGCAGGAGAACTTCATGGCTACTAATTATAGTAAAGTGGCTATGCAATTTACCCTGCGTATCTTTTACTTGTTTTGGTATTTAATTTACATTGAGTTTATTGAGAAGTAGCTGTAGCCGGCTATGCGTTGCTGTTGCTCAGCCTCACAGGTGTAGCATCTATATAATTGGTATAGAAGAACACGAGGATTTCGACTGAAACGTTGGATAAAAATTTCAAAGCAATCGGTGAAAAAATTTCGGAGGTGGAAAATTTTAAACAAACGAATATTTACATTTTTATTTGTAGAGACTAGATGTACCGGCCACACGTTGCTGTGGATTAGTCTGATTAAAGCATGATTTTGCCTGTCACAGGTGTAGGATCTGTATAATTGATATAGAAAAACACGCGCGTATTATTGTGTCAAAATTTCGAAGCAATCGGTCAAGAACTGTCAGAGGTTTAAGATTTGGAACAAACGAGCCTCTTGTTTTCAACAGCTTATTCCCGCCATTTCATTTCTGGAATTCTGTAAGCCAGTCTCCTGAAGTGGACACTCCTCATAGTAGTTTACTTTAGATAGCTGAGTTTTTTGGATTCCAAAAACCAAAAAGCGGAATTAAGCGGTTGAAATCGAGAGGCTTCGACGCTCTCTATTCAAATTAGAGTTGTCGGACGATTCCAGGCGTCGTGTTGCTGTTGTTCAGTTTGGTTAACATTAGATCCACCGACGATTAATTTAATCCATCCATTGCCAACTACGAGTTATCTCGTGCTTGCGCTATAAGTTGGAATTAATAAGTTAGCAATAATCACCGAGTGTGTATAGTAATTTTGGAACAAAAATGCTCTTCGTATCTTTATAAATGTCGATATCATATTTTTAATTCATTATATTAATATTCCACACCCTTTCTGCTGTTTACTCAAATTTTAACACGCAAAGTAATATTTGCTTAGTTTTTCCGGCAGTGAATGGGTTAATATATTTTAAATTGTCAAATAAGTCTCTCCGAATCAAATAAATGAAGGTGGCAAAAAAAACTTGATCGATTCAATCGCTTAAAGTTTTCCATACAGGCGTAGAAAATTGAAAAAAAAAAAACAGGATTAGAAATTTCAGGAACAATATCAAAAAATTCAGTGCAAGTCATTTTCACCACCTTGGTAGATCTACGGTTAAAGTATGTTTTTACCTATTACAGTTGTGACATCTCTATAATTGGTATAGAAAAATATACGCGTATTCGAAAACAACATTGTATCCAAGTTTCAAAGCAATCAATGAAGGACTGTCAGAGATTTCAAATTTCGAACAAATGAACTTTTACATTTTTATTTATACTGGCGACCCTCGACTTTCGCACAATTCACTATTTTGCACATTTTTAAAAATTCAATTTTTTAAAGACTTGTCGCTGTTTCAAAAATTGCTTCTATGCAGCCAGTCCCTTGGAGTGAAATACAATATTAGAGGACCCTGAAGTTCTCTACTAATGTAATATTGTCTCTAGTATTACCTACTAGATGTTGAAAAATCTCCAGATTATGAAGAAACCAATTGATATGCAACTTTTAATATTTTTCGTATATCCCTCTACTTTCGAACATTTAACAAGCGCACACATTTTCAGGAACCAATTATGTGCGAAAGTCGAGGGCCACCTGTATAGGTAAAATGGATAAAACTAAAATAATATCAGAGGTCACCAAACTTTTTGACCTCACGGACCAGTAAATTTATAATTTAAATCCCGCCGACCACTAATAGGGTTTTTTAAGTGTTAAATAAATTTATAAAAAAAATGGTGATCTAAGAACACATAAAATGTATTGTTATGAATTGAATTATGTTTCAATGCATCTTAACACTTTACCGACCGGTATTCGATTAAATCGACTTTTCGGGCTCAACACTTTTGGCCTTTTAACTTATTAATTGGTCGCTACAGAAATTAATAAATTATTATTTTTCATTGTGGTTAACTGTGCCATGGACTCACAAGGGAACATCCCGAGGTGTAAATCACCGATTTTGATGAAATTTTAATATGATATAGTCCTCGCGAAAATATTTGACCCGTATTTTTTTTATCGGCAATCGTCCACGTTAAAGGGGTGAAAACCACCCTCAAAGTTGGGGTCCTGAAACTTTTTTATCGTATATCTCGAAAACTATTAGAGATACGAAAATTTCGTAGAGAGTGAAAATTAATGCCTTCGGATTTTGAATCCAATTGTATAATCATTTTTTTTTTTAATCCATTTGTTTAAATAATATGCTAAAAATACCATTTTTAAATCATTTTGTCAGTTAAATTTCAATCAATTGTTTTGAATATTTGTTTGTGAATACTATATATCGAAACACAAAATACGGATAAATTGAAAATTTGATATTTGTATTACAAAAAAAGTTATTGCACTTTCAATTTTTACGCTTACGTACCTACTTGTCAAGTTATTCTTTCGTATATACTTGTATGACTGCTCTGAAAGGTCAGATTTTATTGTCAATCACACATATTGCTTTTATATAAATTTAAAAAATGCGATTGATTAATAAATAATTTTTAATAATTATTGCAATAGTGGTATTCACTGTTATTGGCATAATAAATATTTTCTACCATCACGAGCATTCTAAAGCAGCTATATATCAGTTAAAGCAGTTTATGTTTGAAAATTGTAAATATATAAAGCACACCTCCCCAGAATTGTTCAATTTTTCTGGTCTGTCGGCTGTAGAGTCACATCAATACCATGTATGACTATCCCCAACTATAAATCACCAATTCTTATGAAACTATAGTAAAAGGTGGAAACTATTAGATATTCGAAAATTTCGTAAGGACTGAAAATTAACGTATTTTGATCACGAACCCAATGGTATAAACATTTAAAAAAAAAACATTTGATTAAACAATATGATAATAAATACTTTTTTTCAACTTTGAGGGTGGTTTTCACCCATTTAACGTGGACGGTTGCCGATAAAAAAAAATACGGGTCAAATATTTTTGCGAGAACTATATCACACTAAAATTTCATCCAAATCGGTGATTTACACCTCGGGATGTTCCCTTGTCAGTGAAGAAACTTTGCAATTTTCTAAGAGATATCAGTATCAGGGAAATATTTGTGTGCAAGTGACCGATCAGAAGTGGGTAGGATGTTAAAAAGTACCGGTCGGTAAAGTGTTAAAACATAACTTAACGTGATGAGTAAGTATAGACCACATTTTTCTGAAGACCAGTGAAATTTTCTCGCGCACCACCACTTTGGCGACCACTGTGCTATATTAAACCTTTTACTGTGAAACTTCTGTTTCCCGCGAATTTTCCTCATTTCGTGGAAACGAAAGGCCTATCATGAAATCGCAATGTTGACAGCGGAGCATTCCGCGCTATTTCATATTCCACCATACATATGTAACATCGGGTTAACCCATATTCGAGCGCATAGCTTTGTATAAACTCGACGACCGTCCTTTTTTTTCTACTCCAAATTCGGCACGCGTATTTGACTTTTTAAGCAGCGAAAGTCGCTCTGGTGATTCCCTGACCCCACGATTGAAAAGGTGCGAGGAGGACTGTTGGTGTGCCGATAACAGCCGTGTCGAATAATTTTATTGTAATCCGATGCTACGACCGCAATGGCGTAACAACGCATGAAAGACCTCCTCTGTTGCTCTCTATGCTCGCTATTGTAATATTTATGCCGAATCTTCGACGAATGGATTCAAAGCCTTCTTACTAACACACAATATTCTGTGGAACTGTGGAAAAATATTTCAAATCTTAGCGAAATTTCTATTAGAATTTCAGTGCACTGAGTTCCTTTAAAACTACTTGCTGCTATTTTAACACTAGATTTACGGATGTTGATTATATATCTATTTTTCTGAAGTGAGCCAATTTGATTCATACAAGAAACTGAAGCATTTTGCGCAGAAAATAATTACAAATCATATCAAATGAAAGATGTATTATTAAAAAATTAACGAACCAATATATTATATATATAGTAATCAAATTATGAATGAGCCAAATTGGCTCCGTACATCTAGTGTTAATCATCTCCATGCGACAGACAAGCGATCGCTACTTGCTCATAAAATCTTCCAATTCAAAATCTCCAATAACTTGAATTTTTTTCATTTCACGCTCTTCAGATTTCATGTCGAAAGAACCCAAGGCATTTGACGACACACCACAATGTGACGAAACGCGCTCAATATTTCAGAGCATCTCTGTTGCATCGTTACTTTTTGTGTATACAAGTAATCCAAGTAGTGCATCTTGTATTTCGTTGTTAGCTGTTACAAATTAATATTATTATAATATAGCTAGAATAACTGTTTGAGGCACAGCCATTCAGAAAGTGTAATGACCCGTGTTGCACAAATATTTCTTTTTTTTTAATTGAATAATATCGGTTTACTTTTATTAACACTAGATTTACCAGCGTGAAATCTACTATATTTAAATATGTTAAATATGTAACTCAAAGCAAGGAAAATTAAGATGCGGAAGAGATGATTGATTCTGTAATTTATGTTTTATACGATGGACGAAGAATATTTATTCTACGGCTCTCTCATAAACCCGTAGAATTTTTGGAAAAAACTGCGCACCAGTCATTTTGACTGGTTTGGTAAATCTAGTGTTAACAAAATGTAAAATAATATAAATTTGCATAAAATAACAAAGTTCTAACATAACAGGAAATGTCCCACTATGCATCTTTGTGCATCAAATAGGTGGGACACACTTAATCCCGCCGTACCTCAAAGAGTTAAGACAAACGACATGAGCGACTTTTCTCGACATGAAATAAATGAAGCGCTATTAACAGGTTGAGTGCCATGGGGATCACCGATGACCGGCGTTGTTGAATTGAATGAAATTTTATGTTACGTTTAAATTGCAATATTTATAAATTTTCTAACATATTGAATATTTAAATTTTGGCATTAAGAAGATGAAGATTTGCTAAACACGGATCAATCAGTGCCTTTAAAATTTCTGTTTCATTTTAGTAGAAATGACGAAATAAGGGAAACATCGTTGGCATTCAACCTGTTAACCCTTTCGCACCGGACGGGACATGTGCTGTCCGAGTGTGAAAAATTTTTGATATCACGGCTGGGACAACATATGTCCCAGTTACTCAAAAACCTCTAGGGCAGAAAATAACGCCAAGTTGGGCCTCCAAACTGATTCTCAATCGTTCTGAGTCCACAAATTTCTCATCTCGATCGTCCCCGATCTAATCAAACAAGCGACAACTGTTATCGTTGCTCAGTTTTCGGCATAAAAATTATTTTATCTAATAATCGCTTGGAGGAGAAATAACTAATCCCAGTAATGGGGCACACTCGGACTGGATTTTTCGCCCTATTGAAAGGGTTATGGCGCTTTGGTCTTTTCGATTCGATTTTTTTAATGACTTCTGGGACTCAAACGGTTAAAAACTTCGAATAATACAATTCTCTCAAATTCTAATCGTCCGCAATTCCATAAAGCCACCACAATCGCCGTAAACCTCTCAACAACAAATGTAAAAAGGTAAGAAGTGGAGACAAACTATAAATTCATGCAAGGACAAGCCGATAGAGACGATGGCCCTTCTACGATACGAAAGAAACATAGAAAACTGTTTGACGCACCGACCGAGGATGTCTGTCGAGGATAGTGGGGGTTGAAGGAAGGAAAAAAGAGGTCGAGAGGAGAACGATCGGGCGATACCAAGGGCCTTCTCGACTTGCATGTCGCATAAGAACAAGGCCCCTTACTGGTCTCGTTCTGCAGGCTTTCTTCGTCGTCTATACCCAGAAACGCGTGAGTGGACATCGGTACGACTGTCAGCCTGCACTCCCGTGCCATGCACCGCCAACCATAACACTCAACAGTCACGACGATAAAGGACCAAACCTTTTGCAAGGATACCTCGTGCATTACGTGAAAACTTGCTAGAGGATGTTGGTTTAACACTAGGTTTACGAGCGTCAATTTTAGCCGTCAAATTGATGGATTCGTACCTTTTTAGGAACGCCTTTCAAACTTAACACATTAACGCTAGAACGACCAAGCAAGTAAAAATGACTTGTTCACACTTTTTTCCAAAAATTCCCTAAGGTTACAGGAGAGTTGTAGATTAGAAATTCTAAGTTGATCTTATAAAGCACTGATTACCAAACCGATCATATTTTCCACCCTTTGATTCCTCTTCTTGCAAAGATTTTATTTAATATATTTATATAGAGAAATTACCAGTTTTATTAATTTTACTGACTTTTCTATTAATAGAAATCTTAATGTTGTTCTTAACGTTAGCGACAATATGTATTTTAATATTATATTTAATATAATAATATAAATTTTAATGAACCACCCTTTGATTCCTCTTCTTGCAAAGATTTTATTTAATATATTTATATAGAGAAATTACCAGTTTTATTAATTTTACTGACTTTTCTATTAATAGAAATCTTAATGTTGTTCTTAACGTTAGCGACAATATGTATTTTAATGATTATATAAGATTTATACGTAAAATAAGAAACTTTGAGCTATTTGTATTTTAACTGTAATAGTTATTCAAACTTTTTTTACGCAAAATAATTTTCTAAACTAGCCTGAATACAATGAAGCATATTATATTGATGTTATAAAGATTTAAATATATTTAACACTAAAACTACCGGCGTTATATCTACTCATATTTAGATACACCGAATAAGTGCTTTGGGAAAAGAAGAATCAAGAGGGGAAAGCAATGATTAATTAATTAATTTACCTTTTATAAGATAGAAGTGGAATTTTTGCTTCCTGGTTGTTCTATTAATTTAGGGAATTTTTAGAAAAAATTGGAAACCGGTCATTTTGACCGGCTTGGTAGGTTTAGTGTTAAACAATGGTCATAGTGTAGTACTATGAAAACCAAACGTGTAAGAAAAAATCTAATAGTAGGAGACAATAGGGCAGACATTTTTCTTGGGAAAAGTACAAAAATGTTGCAACACAAATTTTGTTTTCGGCTGAGAAAATAAAATAGTTTCGCGAGATGTTTAATCTCGTGCGCTCACGAGACCAAAGAACAACCGACTTACCATATCCGCACAAAATAAAACAATAAAAAAGTAACACATTCAGATTTGAACATATAAAATTGCAAAAGTGTAATAAATAGTACTCCAAGTTAAAAATCTACGTACATTTCATAACAGAACTTAAATTACATATTAATTGTTACAGGGAATTAAAATAATAATAAAAGGTCGTTTAGAAAAAAAATTGTAAACATATCACAAGTGAAGATATCAATACATATATGCAAATACCATTCTCATCTTCCATCACAAAACAATAGTCAAAAATCTAGGGCAAGATACAAGCCTGTGAAAGTAGTCAACAGAAAGTACAACTTTGAGGCCCATTAATTAACTATTTGTACAGAAATTTTACTATTCATTTACAATAAAATATTGTACAACTGAATCATTACGAAAATTTACTTTTATCCAGCTAGATCAGCCAAATTGTTGGTGTTATCCTACAAGCCAAGTGACATTATTGTTTTAGCGGTATATATCTTGGAACGAGTAGATGAGACTTGGCATAGTCGTTTATATTTCTGTAGTTAGTATTTTTTTAAGTAGATTTACCTATAGATATATTATAATTAAACGAAAAGGATGTGACTTCACCTTCGAATAAATGTCTGCTGTTGCCATTATCCGCGAGACCTTTAAGCCGCCTCTGCAAGTCGCAGTAGAATCTAATATACAATAATAGTATAATAGTGTCACGATGATGTCTGCACGATGAAAGAACAAACATACATATGTACACGCATCCATACCATTGTCGCAAATCGAGTGTGCGTGATGTACCTATACTCATGTTGCTGCAAGCAACGTTGCGATAAAATCATAAAGGCTTGAGAAGCGATTTATGTTAATACGAAACGTCTTTTCACCGTGCGTCATTAAATAAAACATCGTAATCCGGCATCACAAGATTAGGTCAATGTTACTTCGACTTTCTATAAAATAACACGTATTTCTTCTTTTTTTTTTTACTATTATCGATACGTCTGACAATGCTGTAGCATCGAAAATCGAAATGGAAAGTAATTCGGTGATTAATGACTGGGAGAAGTTTCAAGTTTTTATGATAAACGTAAATACCAAAGCTCGATCATTCTCCATGACGGTGAAGATTAATTATTGACTGAATGTTTAAATAACGATTGTCGTTGGAAATTTCCTGGTATTCATCTAACGATAAGTTTTTATGAACTGTTATTCATTGTATCCATTTTGAGAATGCGAAGGAAATTTGAACGTTTACTGCAAATTAGACGGCGATGTAAAAATAAAATGTGATATGTAAAGGAAGATAACGATAATACTTTACGATTGAGATTAAATCACTTAATATTGATGACGATTAAATATCTACAGATTTACGAGATGCGATAAAAAAATCCATCTGTAATGGGTTCTCTTTCAAGTAAGACACCTTTTACACGAATAATCATTTTCATATCCTATAATTATTCAGATTCCTTGGAAAGGACACCAATAAAATCCTGGTTTAACAAACTGCTGTATATTCCTGGACTTGGACCAACCGCAACGAATGAAATTATTATCCGCAAATGCTAATTGCCAATAGCAACAGCTATTAATAAAAATGAAACATTCACAATGCCCATACCAACAATAAACACCAATGTCAGCGTAACTTAACGAACGCAATTGAATACATTCGTGCAGGACATCAAACGACTCTCATTTCAAGCCTGACACGCGGCATCTCGAATTATCGGCTTTTTCATGGCGTCGTTCCCAGTATTCCGAAGAAGTCGGCAGGCCGCACAGGGAGCCTGGCGTGCACTTGGTCAAACAACGAGGTCTCTATGGAGGCCCTCGTTTATTGGCGCTTCTAATTCAGGACCGGAAGTGGTCGAAAAGCAACGGTGAAAACAGACCTCCCGGATTAAAATAGGCCGCCATAACGTTCAGCTTAAATGCTTTGTATTAATAATTAACACGTTCCGCGCAGCAAGCTGCGGGTACGGGCGCATCCCTCCGTAGGCCTTATGTCTCTTTAATTCATCTTTTCGGACGGTTGTATTTTTATTTCGTGGAAATTCCATGTTGCAATGTTGGTCCGACGTTTATTACGGATTGCTATGTTAATTCGAAGCATGTTGTAAATGTTCTGAGGAGATATGGTGTTTTAGAGTTGTCTGTGGCATATGGTATTTTGGAGGTCTTTGTGTCTTGGGATGTAGGAAGGATTGTGCATATTTGTAGGTGATGAAGGCTGGAAATGGGGAATTATGATGATGAAATTTTGGAGTAGTTAATTTTTGGTTTTGTTTCAATGGATTAAAGAGAGAAATTAGAATAATGTTGAAGTATTGACTTTCGCACGTAATTGGTTTTTGAAAATGTGTGTGATTGTTGAATGTTGTGACGGGATATGGTGTTTTAGAGTTCTTTTCTGTGGCATGTGGAATTATTAAAGAGAAAAATTACAATAATGTTGAAATATTGACTTTCGCACGTAATTGGTTTTTGAAAATGTGTGTGATTGTTGAATGTTGTGACGGGATATGGTGTTTTAGAGTTCTTTTCTGTGGCATGTGGAATTATTAAAGAGAAAAATTACAATAATGTTGAAATATTGACTTTCGCACGTAATTGGTATTTGAAAATGTGTGTGATTGTCAAATGATCTGAGGGAATAGGCTGTTTTAGAGTTCTTTTCTGTGGCATGTGGTATTTTGGAGGTCTTTGTGTCTTGGGATGTAGGAAGGATCGTGGATATTTGTGGGAATTTGTAGGTGACGAAGGTTGGAAATGGGGAATTATGTCGATGAAGTTTTGGAGTAGTTAATTTTTGGTTTTGTTTCAGTGGATTAAGGAGAAAAATTACAATAATGTTGAAATATTAATTTTTGCACGAAATTGGTTTCTGAAAATATGTGTGATTGTTGAATGGGTGAGGGAATATGGTGTTTTAGAGTTCTTTTCTGTGCCACATGGTATTTTGGAGGCCTTTGTGTTTTGGGACTTATGTCGAAGGACTTGTTGAAATAATTGCGTTCTTTTAATTGTAGTCATTTTTGTACCTAAATATAAAAAAAATTCTTGATAGAGGCCTCTCCATATTTCCTTGTAATGCAAATGGGTTAATTGATAGTCTTTTTTGCCTCTGGATTTCCCTTTTTTAAACTGCTTATTCAGCATATAGTTGGCCCTTGACTTACATAATTGGTCCCTAAAAATGTGTGTGAATGTTGAATATTTGAAAGTAGAGAGACATAGAAAACATATAAAAAATTTTTAATTTTAATAATATTACTGTGGTTTCTCTGTGAACTTGAGGTTCTCTGACATCTAGTAAGCAAGACTAGAAACAATATGACAATTTTAGAAAATCATAGGCTATGTGCGAGTAAGTGCGAGCAACAACACTCCTAAGAAGTGACTGGATAGAAGTAAACAATTATTGAGAAAGCGATAAAAATCTTTAAAAAAATTGAATTTCTACAAACGTGCGAAATAGCGAATTGTGCGAAAGTCTTCTAAATTGCAAAGAAAAATCTTTGCAATTTAAATCACATTTTCTGTTTTCTTTCAGTTAGGTGAAATTAATTTAGTGAAATTTGCTAGAATTTCCTATTTTCTTTATCACTAAATAACTGTGTATATTGAGAAATATTTACCTGAAAGGACAGAATCATTCTTGGATTGAATCAATAAAAAAAGAGCTGCAACTATAGACTATGTCGAAAGAAATTCAACGTATAATAATAAATGTTTAAATCTCTGTAATTAATTCAATACGTGAATTTCGGATTCAGTTGATCTCAGAAAATTAGTTGATTTTAACCAAATATAGTTTACATAAAAAATATAGAAAAAGCACATATGTATATAAGATAAAATGTTCCAGTAATACGTTATTATCTCGAACCGATATAAAGTTCAATTGTGAAACGTGTTCTTTCGCATTCTTACAGTCTCGTATCATTGTGGACGTAGCTTAACATCGTATAGATAGACTCCAAGAGATAAGTGCTGTCATTGTGAATGATAACTGTGGAAAATTCCACGAAACTCTGCGGTGATTCGTGACGATACTGGAAAGAACGAGGCATCTCGAGAAGTCATAGAAAGATTGTTCAAATGGTTTCGAATTTTTACAGTCGAATCATCGAACGCTTGAAAATGTGAGAATTTTCGTAAATTCCAAGCACATTGGAATTTCGATTACTTTACTTAAAATCACGTAACAGAGTGTTTGTACAAAATTTACAAAATATTTTACATTTACGGGAATAATATTAATGTAATTGTATTTTTTGAATACTTCTGAATTCAATAGTGATACAAAAAAATTTATTAATGTCGGCAAAAGTTCATAAATCTTCAATATTTAATAGTTAAAATAATTTTTAATTTTAATAACTCCCACGCTATTTACTGATAATTTTAATATATTGAATATTTACATTTAACCCTTTACAGCCCCAATGTCAAGCTATACTCGACATAGTTCTTCACTCTACTTTATTTTCTAACAATTCAATACAACAATTCACAATTTTATAAAGAGTTTGTAATATCATCGAAATATACGCCAGTATTTATAATTATTGCAACGCATTTAAAAAAAAATGAACAACCAACGATAGAAAACATTGCGAAATCGATTTCATTTAGCTCTTTGGAAAAATGACAAAATATTTCAAACTGCAAAGATTGTTTATAGTAAAAATCTGGGAACTGTATCAATGTATTTGGAAGGGCAATAATTCAAAGAATGAAGCATCGAAAATTTATTTTGATTAGAATAGTATTATAAAATAAATTTTAAATATAGTTTTAAAATTGGAGATGTTAGTTTGGCTATTCAGTGAATGAAACTTTTGTTCGTTTACAAATTTTCTTCCATTTCGATTAAAGGAAATTAAGCCTGGTTAAACTGTATCAACGGTTTAATTGTACAAAGTGTACTTTTTTATGGGATGTTTTCATTAAGATAAGTGGGTTTAATATGTGTTGTGTATTCTTGAATTAAATTAACCCTTCTTTCTGTATGTATTTTTTGTGTTAAGAAGACGCTTCCAAGAGACAGTTAATTGTACACGGTTAAGCATTATTAGTGTTATTAACTTCCTATTACGTTAAATAGCCACAAAGATAAAAATTCTGTCAAAGAAAGGATGCAAATTCTGACATTTTTACGTCAACTCAAAACATAAAGCAGTGAATCCTCTACATAATTAATATTTAAAAAAAAATACTGTAACATTACTAATAATTTCAGAAAAACTATTAAAAGAATATTAAAAATTAGCAATTTGCCAATATATACTAGCCTCTCAATTTTTTAATTTAATTAAAATAGCCATTTCTTGATTTTTACAAAGATCCTTTTGTTCCTCTTTTGGAAAAAATATAATATATATAAATATTACATAACTTTGTTGCTCTTCTAACATGAAAAGTCTTTGAGAATTTGAAAAGTATAATATATATTGTGAATTGCGTCAAACGGTCAAAGAAGTTAAAGAAATCAGCGATTACGTGTCGCAAGGATGCAACAGGAGCATAATTCATGAATTGCCTCCTGCGCATCGACGTAAGATGACGTCAGTGAAGAAATCATTTGATTTGAGATCGGTCTTCTTGAAGATAAGATTACTAAACGTTCAAATACTGGAAAACTCCGTGACATCCCATGAACCACTAGTGATCAACACATTTTTTCCACCTATTTACAAGTTCTAAATGTTTAACCCTTTACCGTCTAGTGGTCTTTCAAGCTTCTCAGTACACTGATTTCTGATATTTCGTTTAACTGAATGCAGTATTAATAATATAGAAATAATTTGATCGTTACGTGACCAACTGATATTTTCAATTCAACAGTTTTTGGAGAACTTGAAGATTTCTTATGTTATTTACCACATCACGAGTATATATGTTGCGGTAGGCTGAAGGGTTAACACCTCGAACGCCATTGGTATTTCGTTCATTTCATCATTTCTACCAAAGTGCTACTTGTCCCATTAAAATCCTCTCTTCATAAAGCAGAAACTTGAAAGACACAAATACATATATTAGGGGTACCGAAAAGTAATCAAAAATTTTTTTTGCTAGCGAAAAACTAAATATTATTTATTAAAGAAATCTTAAATTCTAATCGACAAAATAATTTTCTGATACTTTTTGCTTGCGTAAAGGTAGGTCTTCGATTCCCCTTTTAAAGAAGTCCTTCGATTTTTATAGAAAAGGTTTTCAATTACATTTTCACTTCGCCAATTTTGATTACTTTTCGGTACCCCTAATATACATATATATATATATATTATATATTCAGCAGAATTTTATAAATTGAATGCCAATATTTAATTACTGAATGTGTAAGAAAATTCGTAAATATCACAATTGAAAAGTGATATGAAATTCTATTGAATTCAATAGCTCCGACCACCGGTGGCTCCCATAACAGTCAATGTGTTAATAAGACATTAAGGAAATCTATCGAAAAGTGATAAGTGCCTAGAACTACCTTAAAGAAATTTATCCAAAATAAAAACCAAACCAACTCCACGATATAACTCGGTTGCTACACCGCAATGAATCCAAATGCACCAACATTGCCTCATCTCGATTCCCCGTATCGTGCGTTTTACGGCGAGGTAAACAAACGAGCGAGTAATCTCGATAGCGACAGCGATCGAGACAGTAGACCGGAAACACGCCAGCTGTAGACACTTCCGATGCTGAAGAAGAAGGCGGGCTGATACGTCAAATTGCAGCCGCGATTACCGTCGAGAGAAAGGGAAAGTCAATCGGGTGAAAGTCACTCGTCTGGATAGTTTTGTCTCCGTTTATCTCGCGTACGGTTTTACTCGGCGAGAGTATACACTTAAGCCCCTATTACGTGTTCCACTGGCAAACGAGAGGCTATGGTGTCTAAGGTGGTAGAAACTGGGACTAACAGTCAATGGGTTTATCAATGAGATTTTCAGCTTGAATAATTAACACTAAAACAACTCGCATTAAATGTATTAGGTATAAGGGAAAGTTCTGTTGTTTTTGAACACGTGCACTTTTATGCGTTGTCTTTCCTTAGTAAGAATTCTGATCCGACTGAAACCAATTTAAATACTTACAAGGAAGGTATTCGAAGTGGGGACTCACGGATTCGAATGAAATTTTGTGGGTTTGTAGAGTGATCCAAGACAAGAAAAATGGTATACTCCATTCGTGCCCAATCGCCCTTTAAGGGCATGAAATTTAACCTCAAAGTGAAATCGACACTTGCACTTCCTCGCTTATATCTCCTAAATGACAAAAGATAGAAAAAAATGTTTTAGGTAAAAGTTTAACGGTAAAAGGGGCGCTATAAATTGGCATTAACAAACTTTTAAAAACAACTTTCCTTCTTGAAAAAAAAATTTTTTTTGCGTTATTTTAAACAATTTTTAAATCTTTGTGTCAATGAAAAATGTGGCATTTTTTATTCTGAATTCAACCATAACCATATTTTTATTATACACCGCTAGGGTTACAGAGATACACGACAAAACGTACCCCCAGCGCGCGGTACCGCGCAATAGTGCGCTAACAACACATAGAGTTACATATTAAGAATGCTCATTTTTGTTGCAGGACATAACTATGTGACGAAGATGGGTGTGGTAACATAAAAATCGCAAATTATGAAATATTTCATAAAGATTAATGACTTAAAATACAAATCGTACTATATCCCATATATAGATACATAAATATTTTTTAAACGCTTATTTAACAGTTTATTACATTGTAAGCACACGCGATTACATGTACTTCACTCGACATAGTTTTCGCAAAGTGAAAAAAACGAAATACTATCTTCATTAAAAAAGTGATCTACACACAGATACTTTTTGCACCAAGCACATCTTATAATAGCATCTTATAATGTCACCTAATTCACAACGTGGCAGTTTATCTGCTTCAGGAAATTTAAAACAGAAATCTACCGGATTTTCAAATCGTTGTGGTAACCTTTCATCTAGGTATCCACTTTTATACCAAGAGTATTTAAATAATTCTCTGAATCTCGGGGAAGACAATTGGTTGTGGGTGAGTGATTGCAATTTGATGATATTATTTCGTAGATGTAAATTTATATTAATATCGTACAGCAAAACTCGATCGGAAAAGGTTCTAACAAAGTTTTTCCATATCCGGAAACCAAAAACGTCCAACGGTTGTATCAAACCTGTCGTCCCTTTCGGTATAGTTAACGTAATAAGTTGCTTGTCACTCGGAATACTTTGCTGAAACGTGGACGGACAATGACAACTCCACGAATCAATTAGTAGTACACTTCGAGGCCCAGTCTTTGGTAAAAAGACTTCTGCGAGCCAGGTGTTGAAATGGTGCGATGTTAACTTCCCAGATTTGTGCTTACAATGTAATAAACTGTTAAATAAGCGTTTAAAAAATATTTATAAAGATACACTTTTATAAAGGAATTGTTAAGTTAAGAGATTAAAAATAAATTAATGTTTGTTGTAAATATAAATAAATGTGTTGTCTTCAAAATTCAACCTAAAGTGGAATTCGATTTTTAGAGCGCATGGAATTTTTTTTTATTCTTCCACATACTCGAACGTAAACACTTTGTTTACAATACATCACGGTATGGATTGTCGTTGCGTTAAACAATTAATTAAAGGGTTATTCCTCGATTTATCTCGGGGTTAACAGTTGGTTCGCGGTATTGTCGCTACAATATATAACTAATGATCGTTGATATTGACGTCGGCCCATAACTCTCTATAAAAAGTCATTGCGCTGATCAGCACTCCTTCGCCCTATTATTTTTATTCGGTTCTTCAAACGAAACAACTCTCCTCGATATATTAAAACTGTCATATTCCTTCTTTTTTCTTGATAATATGTCTTATAACTTTGCTTTTTACGAGATCTATGGACAATTAATTCAATGTGTTTGACATTACATTTACAGGAGTCGTTAAATTGACGTGTTCCATTTCTTTTTTATAAATATTTCTCATATTTACAGGAAAGCAGTAGAGTAAATATTTCACATGTATTTTATAATACAGACGTAACTTAACAAATTATTAATATTTGTCACTCGATCCTTCTTTTTTCAAAGCCCTTATTTGGTATATTACATTGTAATATTCACGCCCGTAAACCTAGTGTTAAAATTGTCCAATAAATATGTCCGAATTAAATAAATGACGAGGAAAAAGCACTTGATCGATTAAATCGCGTAGTCTTTGATATAGACGTAGAAAATTAAAAAAGAAACAGTTGTAGAAATTTCAGGACAATTTCAAAAAATTCAGGGCAATTCGTTTCAATCATCTTGACAGATCTTGTGTTAAAATTGTTTTATTAATTCTAAAAGTATAGTTTATCTACTTGCTCTAAACAAATTTGAAATGTAAATTATCGCTAGAAGTACCAAGTTAAAATATCTGGCCCTCAATTTTTCCATAAATTCTCAAAATTTATAGGAATCGTGAAGCAAATATTCCACGTTGACTTTATAAAACACAGATTAGCGAGTCATTTTCCAAAGTACTTCTTTAATATTGTTACGGATCGGCCGCGCACGCATAATCCTTCTGGACATAATTAAATAATACATACTTTTATAGAAAAAGTAAGAACATTTTATTCCAAGCAAACGTCCGTCAACCAGGTCCATCGAACGTAGAATCCTCATTTTATCTATTTATAAACAATTGCCATACCTCGTTATCCTATAACATTTATTTTACCGGGCGTTGCCTAACAATATATTGAAATATAATAGATTTAGCACCGGTACTTGTAGTGTTAACTCTTCGTATTTCTTGCTTTCAAGATATTTATCTGATATTCTTAACACTAGATTTACGGAGCCAATTTGGCTCATTCAAAATTTCATTATTACATATATTGGGTTGGCAAGAAAGTAATTTCGGTTTTGTAGTGTGAAATGGAACTTAATATTTTTTAACAAAAAATTTTTTCGATGTCCTTTACTCGATGACTTTTTGCCATCGTTTCGACAAATTCGTGCTTCCGTTTTTATAGAAATACTGGCCCATATCAACAAAAAACTGAATCCAATGCAATTTTAGGCTATCGTCGCCATTGAAATTTTTCCATTCAAAAAGTTTTGCAAGCTGAAAAATAAATGGTAATTTAATGGTGTCAGATCAGGGCTACATGGAGGCTGTGACATCGCTTCCCAACCAAGCTTGGATTTTGCAAAAAATAAAAAAGTAAAACATATTAGAAATGTTCGTTTGTCACTCTATGTTAAAAGTTCTCCTAAACAAACAATTACAAACAAAATAAAGCGCAATTTATTTCTAAGCCAAGTCAAATGTTTCACAACTTTCGATTGTTAAAAGAAAAAAAACATAACATTGTCAGAAATCATTGAGAACAAACGTAACGCTGGCTCTCATCAAAAACCGAAATTACTTTATTGCTGACCCAATATAATATATTGGTAGATTAATTTTTTAATAATAAATCTTTCTCTTCAATTGATGTGGAACTACTTTCACACTTCAGAAAAATAGGTATATCGATATCCGTAAATCTATTGTTAAATATTTCGGATTTAAAAAAAAAACATAAAGTACTGGTTGGAATTTGGCAACATAGAGAATCTATATGATGTTTATGATAGACTTCTCTTAAATTAATCTAATCAGCAATGTCTCAATATAAAATCAGTTAATCGACGGTTCAAATAACAACGTAAAATGAATTCTAAAGTTTCATAACAGGATGTTCAAATTTTTCCCGTAAAAAATTACTATAGAATTCACTGAGCCGGCAATGCGTTAATTCGGAGTCAGTTCATCGTCCAACGAAGAAATTCTCCCCCATTCATTGCAACACGCAACGTTCGTCGATAGTGCGTCGACGACGCATGACTCTCCGAAAGTCATTGCACTTTGAACGTGGCGGGTTGCGCCAGAAATGTTATTGTCATTGCGTTCAGCGGCGCATGTGCGTGACCCTTCGAACTCTTCCCCATGGAAGCCGATGGTTTCTCGTTCGTACTCACGCCTATCGTTGCGATACGCAAACGTACCTACGAAGAGGGACATGGCGCAATCGCAACCGGATCTCTGTGAATCCTCGTCCATCGAAGGATAATTTGCATGCGCAAAGAATCTCTGAGATTCGTTGCATCTTGGATCTTCGACGTCGTCGTATCGGATGAATTTGAGAAGTCAAAGAGATGTTCAAGCTTGTCGGATGGTAAATTGACTGCGTCTGGGAAGTAAATGGCTAAGGGAATTGACGATTTGAATTGTGCATTGGCTTGGTGAAATTAACTTTGGGAAATTGTCTGGTGGTGGTTACTTGGTTTTATGGGGTTGATGAAACAGCTGTTATCAACGAGGAATATTTAATATTTTACCGATATTATATCTATTAAACTTAAATATGCTATATAGGGGAGAGTCTGGTTATTGTACTGCTTGGTAAATTGTACCACCTTAAAATTTCCAACTAAATGCCACTATTTTCCTTTCCTGGCAACACGAAACTAAGCACTGACAGCACCCACAACTACTTTTCGTTTTGTAACGGCATCCGGCAAGTGCATTCAGTTTGAGAGAAAAAAAACGTTTTTGTTAGTGTTTGATGTAAATTTTGACGCGTGTACCTAAGGACATTACTCAGTAAAATGGTAAGTTAGCATTTTGCTATATTTTTTATTGAACAGGTCTATAATCACCTCTCAAACTATAAAGAAATGAACGTATTAGGTTTTGAGATCATTTTGTGACAAATATATATTTTTTAAATCTCTTAGTTCGATAAATCGTACCACCAGTAGTTGTCTTGCGACAATTGTTTGAACTAAAACAGGTTAAAAGAAAATAAATAATTCGATCTCAGTACAAAACAGTTATAATAAATAATTAGTAATTGACCAAATAATAATTTTAAGTAAACATGGTTTATTTCGTTTTCATAAAAGCAATTATTTAATTTTATGAGTAGGTATTTAAGTTTGATAACTGTTTAAATTTCTTTCGTTTTTGATACTTTTGTTTAATTTTTTCTTCATAATTATGAATGTTACTTATTGAAGAAATATTGATTTAATTTTTGTTAACACTTTTTCAATAATAATTAAAATATTGTCATTAAGAGTATTGTGTATTATGAAAACCATTTTATTTAATAATTAATCATTTATCATGTTTGGAAGTCCCTTAACTTTTACTGGTACAATTTACCGAACCTGTGGTACAATTAAACCGACTGGTCGGGTAAATTGTACCTACTGAAAGCGTTTAGTAAAACGAATATTTTGAGAAATCGGTTAAGAGTATGGTGTTGATTTTGCGGTATAAGTTAAACGAGGCTCTACACTATGTGGCATTGGATAAATAGTTTGTTTTAATTAATATCAAAACAAGATATTTTGCTGAAACTGAAAAGTGGTACAATATACCAGACTCTCCCCTAAGTATTTTGGAATGCGAGGAAATAAGAGATGAAAAAGATCAGTCGAGTAACTTTAGTTTTATAACAGGGGTGGCCAACCCAAATGATCTTGCGGGCCACTTTGGAAATGCATCATAACTCCGCGGGCCCCATATTAAATTTAGAACCAGTATAGGCATTTTTTCGGACTGAAAGAGTGAAATATAACGAGTTATTATTATTATTATGTTTACTATTATTTTTATATGTTAACATAGATAATATAATCATAATGATAGTGATGATAATCTCATGGTACGGAAAAATATTCAAGGTGTGCCGCGGGTTGGTCACTGCTGTTTTATAAGATGTGAAATTTTAATTGCATGACTCCGCTAAGAATTTAGGAACTTTAAAAAAAATTCAATCAGTTCAGTTTGATCGGCTTGGTAGTTTTAGTGCTACGTCGATGCACAAGGCCACTGTCAAATTGAGGGATGAAAATAATAAAATAGAAAATTGACTATGATGAACAACAGCATAGAATTCATAAAAAAATTATAGGTATAGACAAATGTTTAAGATTTAAGCAAATCAAGCAAGATATGAACATCACGATAAGAACACACTCCGAAAATTCACTTCATTAAAAATAACATATAATAAAATATCAGGATACTTTTTTTCATCCAACAATTCGTCCAACTTGTTGCCGAACCTTTTTGGAACGACTGATACATTCCAACCCTTATGGTTTATTATGTGACGGTATTTAAAGTACGTTTACCAAAAGTGGTTAATATCACCCAGTCAAAGAATGGTAACACAGATATACCCAAATGTTATCTCAAACTAACAGAAAGTTACGGTCAGTTAATTTTAATAAACTTCTTTACTTTTCGCATACTCGAATGGTATTTTGATATTCACAAACTAAACGATCGACCAGTTAAATGAAAATTGAATATACCAGGATGCTTTTTCTATCATCTAACAATTTCTCCAACCTGTCACCGAATCGTTCTGAAGTATCTGATACTTTCCAACCCTTATGGCGTTATTTGAAGTACGTTTAACAAAAATGGTTAATATCACCCAGTCAAAGAATGACAATGGGGACATACCCCAATATTATCTCAAACTCACAGAAAATTACTGTCAGTGAATTGTAATAAACCTCTTTACTTTTCGCATACTCCAATGATATTTTAACATTCACAAATTAAACTTTCGGCCCGTTCAAAAAAACTCGAAGATATCAGAATACTTTTTTTATAATCTAAAATTCCTCCAACTTGTCGCCGAATCTTTTTGAACTGTCTGATACTTTCCAACCCTTGTCGTCTACTATGGGACGATATTTGAACTACGTTTGACAAAAATGATTAATCACAGCCAGTAAAAGAATAGCAATGCGGATATACTCAAATATTATCTCAAACTCACGGAAAGTTACGGGTAGTTAATTTTAATATGCCTCTTTACTTTTCGCATACTCGAACGGTATTTACACGTTCACAAACTAAACGATCGTCCCGTTCAAGATCATCGTCACTCTCGCCGGAAACTGATCATCAACGATCAGCATAAAAATTCCGGCATACTCGTAAAGGCAAGATTTACGGTGTAGTGCCACGAAAGAGAGGAAAAAAACCATCGCGATGACTTACGTAACCGTGCGTTTGTTATTAATTCGAAATTAATGCGAAATGTGAAAGTTCTGATCGACGTGGCGCCAGACGCTGAAAACCCGTGAGAGTAAGAAAGTGATAGCTGGTAAGACGTAAGCACTTACACATGACGTACGACATTACTGTTCGTGAAATACCGCACGTTGCTCGTATCATGGGTAAAAAAGAAACTGATAAAAAGTACCCTCCGAACGACGGAGAAGAGAAGCAAGGGAGTTTCGTGAAATCGAACGCAATACGCGCTTGATAACGCTAATAACGCGTCGTGCGATGATTTTAACCAGTTAACTGCGTTCGACGTGTATACACGTCAATCTAAAAGTCTTTTGTGGTTCCTTTCTAATACTGAATTGTCAATTTCTTAACGGCTAAAAATGTAATTTTTCCACATTTTGATTTCCTCTTTTTGTAAAATTTATAACAGGAACATTTTCCCTGTGTTGAACGAATATACACGTCATTTCTCGATTTCAATCGTGTATCCCACGAGGGATTCCTAAAACTAAATTCCGCAATTAACTGGTTAATCCCTTCAGACCCGAATTTTTTTTCGTTTAAGAAAAAATTATTTTTATACTAAAATTAACTTAATCCATGTGAATGAAAGCAACAACATACTTTTTACAAAAATATTTATTTATTTATAATTTGTAAATGTACCTACATTTTAATGGACATATGGTCCTTACGCAGAATTTGTAACATTGAGGAGATCCTGAGAAATAAGTATTTGTATAAAGAAATTAAATTCATTAAGTGTTGAAACTAAGTTTAAACCTATAGGTACGTAATAAAATACAGCACGAAAAGTATTATGTACATTACAATGTGCACAGGGCCCGAAGGGGTTAAAAGCTCTTTTCCATGATACTCTACAAGTAAGTGTCACAATATTTAACCCTGCCATTCTGCTCATTTATATCTGAAATGTGTATTCCTCCCAGTCAAAGTGACCCAGCAAACAAAGGTTCACATTTTAAGAAAGATAAAACATACAAACAGGTAGTTTTAAATGTCAAATACATTGGATATCAAAAACTAACACATAAAATCATAGTATCTCTTAAAATATAATTTCCATTTCGGATCATATAGACAATCAAATGCAACACGCACGTGACAATGTACGATGATTTTAACACTAGATTTACCAAGCCAATTAAAATGATTGGTACACAATTTTTTCCAAAAATTCTACGGGTTTATGAGAGAGCCGTAGAATAAATATTCTTTGTCCATCGTATAAAACAAAAGTTACCGAATCTATCATCTTTGCCACTTCTTAATTTTCTTTTCTTTAATGTACGTATTTAACATCTTAAAAAATTAATATCTTTAAAACATCTTTTCTATGATACTCTAAAAATAAGTGTGACATTATTTAACTCTATTTATATCTGAAATTTTTATTCCTTCTAGTAAAAGTGTCCTGGTAAACGATGGTTCACATTTTAAGAAAGATAAAATATACCAACAGGTAGACGTAAATGTTAAATATTTTGAATATCAAAAACTAATACTTAAAATCATACTATGTGTTAAAATATTGTCACGCACGTGTAATCCTTCTGAACATAATCAAATAATACACACTTTTATAGAAAAAGTAAGAACGTTTTATTCAGAGAACACGCCCGAGTCGAAAAGTCCAGCCTAAAAAGAAACTTCAAATCCTAGATTCTTTTGATTTCTTATTTGTCGCTTAATTATGTATACCATTTTGAACCTCAAAATCCTCAACTAGTGTGTTTACGCGCCTCAAAGTCTTGTAAATATCATTTTTAGGAGTTATATGAACTGATCAGGTAAAATTTTTATTCCAATTTAATCTGACATCCCCTAAAAATATTTCAGAAGTTCCAAGTCTGTCGACTCATATTCTAAAAATAGGGCTTTCAGGAGCAATTTAGAATTAAATTATTATTTTATTCCATATAAATTCTAAATCTCCTAAACCAAATTAATTTTTAGTATATCGAGAATTTTTTTGGACCTCGATCATTCCACACCAATTCCAATCCAGTTCTAAAACTCCTCATTATAGAGTGCTGAGGATTGTTTTGGGCTGTATGAAGCCTAAATTGATCCTAAACTAGGCAAAACTGGCAAAAATTAACAAGTTTAGGGCGATTGTGGAATTAAAATTTGCATTCTTTTATATGTAACATATTTTTCCATATTCAGTCTAAATATCCTAAGTTATTTGGTAATTTAGAAGGATTTTGGGCTGAAATTTTCGACTCGGGCGTCCATCGACCAGGACCGTAGAATCCCCATTTATTTATTTACAAATAATTGCCAAGTTTCGTTACCCAGTAACATTTAATCTACTGGGTGTTGCGTAACAATATAATTTCCATTCCGGATCATATAGACTCGAGCAGAACGGGAGATTTAACACTAGAGCAGTCACCAAAAAACTTAGTGAAAACATTAGGACCTTCAATGAAACGAACAAGAACGCCGTCGATGTTTATAAAAACGCGGAAAACCAAACAAACAACGTTGCGGTACGTGTAATTTGGCACGACGCAGCGTCCATACGCGTATTCGCAAAGTATCTTTTGCGACGAAGCAAAGAAGCGAGGAGATAACGACAACTTTTTCGAACGCAAGCCACGGAACTACCTTATGTCGGCGTTACGCGAGCTGGCTCTCGACTCCGTCCGGTTTACCTGCGTGCATTTACCCGTATCGTTATATGCCTACCTGCATGTCGTTGCCTTGGCCTTTACAATTCCTGGAACGATCTCGACTTGGATCTATCGATTTGCGATCTCCGCGATACGCGCCCCCGGCTACCTGACTGTTCAACATCCGCGAATTTCTACCCTCGCTGGAGACTCCTAACTGGCTCGAGTCCTTCGTAAACAATGCAATCGAAAATGATCGCTGTAAGACTTGATAAATCGGCTCTTGGTGTTTGGAGGCGTAGTTCTTTTACAAATGACATGATTTATGTTCTTGGCTTCGAGGGAGATTGAGGTAAGAAGATTTTTTGGGGTGGTGAATTTTGGATGATGAGTTTTGGGGATGTTGTGGATTTGGGTTAGGTTTAGACGCAAGTGTATTTGGACGAAGATGAGTATTGTTGATGTTTGATGATTTTTTATAATTAATTAAGACGGGGAGGAATTGAATCGTAAATTGAGGAAAATATGGTGATTTGTACAGGCTCGGCGGGAGAGTTTTTTGGGGTGGTGGAATTTTGTATGTTCAGTATTGGGGATGTTATGGATTTGTGATAGGTGATATTTGATGATTGGTGATAATTGATTATGTTGGGGAGAAATTGAATCGTGAATTGAGGAAAATGTGGTGGTTCGTATGGGTTCGGGGAGAGAGTTTTTTGGGGTGGTGAATTTTGAATGATGAGATTTGAGGAGATTGCGGTTTTGGGTAAGGTTTAGAGGCAAGTGTATTTGGAGGAAGATGAGTATAGGTGATGTTTGATGATTGGTGATAATTGATTATGTTGGAGAAAAATTGGATCGTAAATTGTGGAAAATATGGTGGTTTGTATGAGTTTCGGGTGGAGGGGGGAGTTTTTTTGGAATGGTGAATTTTGAATGATGAGTACTGGAGATGTTGCGGATTTGGGTAAGGTTTAGAGGCAAGTGTATTTGGAGGAAGATGAGTATAGGTGATGTTTGATGATTTTTTATAATTAATTAAGACGGGGAGGAATTGAATCGTAAATTGAGGAAAATATGGTGATTTGTACAGGCTCGGCGGGAGAGTTTTTTGGGGTGGTGGAATTTTGTATGTTGAGTATTGGGGATGTTATGGATTTGTGATAAGGTGATGTTTGATGATTGGTGATAATTGATTGTGTTGGGGAGGAATTGAATCGTGAATTGAGGGAAATGTGGTGGTTCGTATGGGTTCAATATGGGATTGCTGACCTTAGAATTTCGAATTTTCTAGCTGGGCAACTTTAAACTTGAAGTGTTAGTGATGTTTGATGATTGGTGATAATTGATTAAGTTGGTGAGAAATTAAATTGTAAATTTACGAAAATGTGGTGGTTTGTATGAACTCGGTAGGGGATTACTGATGGTAGAATTTTGAATTTTCTACCTGAGAAACTTAGAACTTGGAATATGAGTGAATTTTAATTTTTGATTTTGACTGCTCATTGATCATTCTGAAAAAATTCTATATTATACACTTATAATTTAGACGGTGAATAAGCTCTTATTGAAATTATCTTACAGTTTATATTTTATCTCCTACGGAATTTCGGAGGAAACTTATTACAAAGAGTATTTATAAATATCACCTTGAAGCTTGTGAATTAATGATTTAAGAGACGAAGTAAAGATTCGACAAAGTCATTAGCTAATAGCCCCACAGTTAGTATCTGGCAATTCTCGATACTCGAGTACTCGACACTCCAACCACTCAACGGTCTCAATACCCCGTAACACCGCTACTCATCTATTCAATGACCTCAGTGTGTTATAATCACGATATGGAATAATTTAAATACTTGCTAATACCCAGAAATAATTAATCACAGATGTATTTGCCGATATAACTCTTTTACGCTCTAAGTACCTACGTATCAATCTGATTATTCTGAAGTATTTCCGAAAAGTTTTTAAAGTTACTCTAAATTGACAATGTCTGTTAGATTTAATGTTAATATTCGCTCTATAGTCTTCAGCTACTTCGCTGTTTATGGCTATTTATGGAATTCATCAAATAAAAACTAAAAATGACTCGTTACCCATGTGTGTTCAACCCATTAAACTTCTATGGATCTCTGTGACTTTAAGGTAACGCAAGAGACACTTAAACTTTTAATGTTCAAAGTCAAATTTGCAACTTTGCCAAATATGATAATTTCGATCGTGAAAATCATGAAATTCTTTACAATTCAATGTTTAAAATTTAGGTTTAACCCCTTAATCTAGAACAACATGTGACACTCGTGGCGCGAAAAATGAAATAGGAAATTTTGAAATCTTTCAAATACTATTGGATGGAAAATATCAGCTGGTTGCGAAACAATCTCATTATTTCTATATTACTAATATTACTTTCAGTTAAACAACATATCAGAAGTCAGTAAGAAGTTTTGATTTGAAAAATTAATTTTGAATCATTGCACGCTGAGTCAGAGAAGAAATCTATTATTTAAAATTGTATTTTTATCACTTTCTAATTGTGTTATCGTAAAACTAATCTTCAGATACCGCAAAAAATCAGAACTATAGAGGGTTAACGATAAAAATAAACAAGATAAAATGTCAGAACACATGTCATCAGATCTTCGTGCAAATTGTAATCATGAAGCTATAAAGGAGACACTCAAATAACAAAATTCGTCGTCGAAAGTTTCGAAAGTGTTCGGTACAATGTCTTCGTGAGATGTCTCGTTACCGCGATTAAGAACAGGACACGGTAACAAAGGAAGGAAAGAAGAAAGAGAAAAGTTACCCAAGTGTCCAGCAGATGTACATAAGGAACGTATGTATGCATTATTATGGGAGTGCATGCGGAGAGACATGGGCGTACACGTGCAAGGCAGGACCCCGTGCACTCAACCGGAGGCCTTTCTTTCAGGCTCACGTTTTTCGCCTTTCGGTGTACAGTATCAGACAAATCGTCCAACGAATGGAATATTACACGTTGCTAAATACAGAGAAACTGACGTTGCTTTTCCTAGTAATGTAATTACTAGATTCCGGATGTTTATGCAAATTTCAAATTCAACAAATGCAGTTAAGACAAGAGAACCTATTTAGGGACTTGTTGCACTCGACAAATGTTACAACGAATACCATACTTTGGATATTTCGGATATATTTTTATATTATGTTCGTTTTGTGTATTTTAGCCGTATTCATTTTGTCATAAATGCATAAACATCTGGAGTCTAGTAATTACAGTATTGTAGGGTTGTTTTGAATTAGTTGGAAAAAATTAACTATTTATTGTCCATTGTCGTCTATTTTGGAATTTTGAAATTCGATTAATATTAGAAGTACCGACCATTAATTCAGTATATTTAAAGATACTATGTAAATACTTTAGAAGAAAGAATATAAAATGCGCAAGAAATTAAACTGATTTATCTCTCATATTTTAGAAGATAGACGTAGAAAATTATGATACAGTCTTACAAATTTTAATAATATTTTTAAATATACTGTACAAGTCATTTTGCGCCCCTTGGTAGATCTAGTATTAAACAAAGTGATTGATTTTATATGGGAAGAAAAAAAGTAGTAGTGCGATTTTGACTTTGTGGAATGTAAATTATAAATGCAGCTATTTGAAAGCCTTATTTGACATTGAAAATTTTTATCCATTTGAATAAAAATATGAATAGTCCTTTGTAGCATTAAAGAAAGGAAGAGGGTTTTCAAATAAACACAGCCAAATACTTGCAAAAAGAGAGTTTTATATTTTAAAACTTACAACGACACAGTGTAAAAATGAAAATAATACATGAGAATTACCGTATAATAGTACAGATAAAGCAGACCGTTTTAAACAGATATAATACCAAAAGCTCGTCAAATATCTAAATTGAATAGTAAAAGACTAAAAAAATTAATAAATCCCCAAATGGGGATAATGGATGGTAATGGGTTAATTTATTATCGTTATAAAAATGTAATGTCTTATGTATAAATTCGAATTAAATAAAAACAGAAACTAATACTATTTACTTTTCAACTATTTTCAAACAGCAACACTATTCTTCACTGAATACATTGTTCAACATCACAAATATCGAGTTTTATAAGTATAAAGTTTCGACCATATCCAAAAAAGAGTAATTCAATAATTTCTACGAAAAAAAGAAGTGTTTCCAAGAATATATTTGTCGGATACTGTACCTTCCTTTCAGAGACGAACAACTGAGGAAAGAGGAGGAGGATCCATGAGATGAGAGTGCGCAGGCTAATAAGAAAATGCCATGCTGAAAATGTCACACGCTGAGGACCGTGACGTCACGGTACGAGTTGAAACGTTTCTGTTCGTTTTTACGCTTCTGTTCAACCGTCAAAGCACATGACCTCAAGGGAAATCCGAAAACCCCATTAAAACAACTGTATTCGTTTATCACCGGTTTATCCTCTACAATTCGGAGAACTTTTCCTACTTTTCCTGAACATTAGATTACTAGCCGTCAAAGTGACGGGTTTCAGTTCTTTTAGAAACGATTTGGAAATTTACAGAGATGCGGTACAGTAGATATTTCACGTGTACCTTGCAATGTGAAAATTACTTAATACGTTGATTGCTAGGAGGGTCACTGGTGACCGGCGTCATTTAATTTCGGAAACCGTCAAATTGGCGGATTTTGAGTCTGTTCGAAACGTTTTGGAAATTTACAGAGATGCGGTACAAAAAGTTTACAAACTTAAAAACTAGTTAAAAACTTAAAAAAGTTTCACTTCAGTACAAGTGATGAAAGTAGCGAAATACCAGTGGCGTTCAACGTGTTAACCCGAGTCGAAAATTTCACCCCAAAATCCTCCTAAATTACCGAATAACTTAGGATATTTAGGCTGAATATGGAAAAATATGTTACATATAAAAGAATGCAAATTTTAATTCCACAATCGCCCTACACTTGTTACTTTTTGCCACTTTTACCTAGTTTAGGAGCAATTTAGGCTTCATACAGCCCAAAATAATCCTCAGCATTCTATAATGAGGAGCTTTAGAATTGGATTGGAATTGGAGTGGAATGATCGAGGTCCAAAAAAATTCTCGATATACTAAAAATTAATTTTGTTTAGGAGATTTAGAATTTATATGGAATAAAATGATAATTTAATTCCAACTTGCTCCTGAAAGCTCTATTTTTAGAATATGAGTCGACAGACTTGGAACTTCTGAAATATTTTTAGGGGATGTCAGATTAAATTGGAATAAAAATTTTACCTGATCAGTCCATATAACTTCTAAAAATCATACTTACAGGACTTTGAGGCGCGTAGACACACTAGTTGAGGATTTTGAGGTTCAAAATGGTATACATAATTAAGCGGCAAATGAGAGATCAAAAGAATCTAGGATTTGAAGTTTCTTTTTAGGCTGGACTTTTCGACTCGGGAACTGATCGTCTTATCCGTTTTCTTCCAAAGTACTGTTAAACTTACTTTCAAAACGTATAGTAAAATATTAAACCAAACGTGTTCCATCGATGATCGAGTCTTATCTGCAAGAGTTCTTCGACAAGTCTCTCGACATCCGCTTAGAGAAAGTCCAATTGCTCAATATCCCAATAATTATAATTCGCAGTCTCTCCTCTTAGCTGTCGCGGAGGGAAACAAGAATCGATTTTTGCGAAATTGTACGCGTCGTTAAAGCCATGGTATCAATCGAAGGAGGAAATGACATTTCACCGAGGGAAAGCCGGAAGACCGGCCACGAGGTCGTGCCAGTAGGAAGTGAGATTATCGTTAATTTCGCGAAGGCACAATGTCAAGAGCCATGAAAAGGTCTAACACGATTTCGACCGCGCCTACCAAGAGCCCTTTCGACCCTTTGCTTTCCGAATCTGTCGCCAGATTCGATTCTCTGCTGGGACCATTGTTAGAAACACAGATGTTTGAGGATCCTTCGAAGGGGACGTTTCAAAGCAATTTTTGAGTTATGAATGAAAACAAATTGTTTTTTAATTGTTGGGAAAATGATATCTTGTTTCTTATTTGATGAAGGTTGACAAATATTAGGATGATATCATCGTAATACATATTTAGAGTGTATAATACATATAATACTTAATAAAGGTAAAAAGTAATTTAAAAAATTATAGTATATAAAATATATTATATACAAATACATATAGTATTTAGGGTGCAATAAATTTATTACATTCAATGGTTAACTCTAGGCCTGTCAAGTAAAACAAAATGTATTGGTTTAAAATTTTTTTGAAATACTTTGGATATCTGAAGGGTTGTGTTTTATTCAACACCTTAACCTACGATTTCTTGTCTGATGGGGCGTGCGAAGACTCAAAATTAATTCCCAAAATCAATAGACTTCACTGAGTTCTGATATTTCGTATAACTGAACGTGATATTAATAGTGAATTAAAATAATGTAATTATTTTAAAATAATTTTTAATTTATAATAAAATAGAAATGATGAGACCGTTTCGTGATCGACTGATATTGTCAATTTAATAGTTTTTGGAATTTTAAATTTCCTATTCTATTTTCCGCGCTACGAGTCTCACACGTAGTTGTAGGCTAAAGGGTTAATTGTTATTTCTATTTTCTACGATGTAAAAGATTAAATAAATCAAATTTTTTTACCCATTTATTCCCCCTTTTTCTGAAATATTTATCTAGTATCTTTGACACTAGAATTACTGACTATTAATTCAGTATATTCAAAGATACTATACTAATGTTTCAGAAGAAAAAGAATTTAATACGCGAAAAACTTTACGTTTTACAAGGTTGACATAGCAAATTAAACAGAATACTGCTCTAAAAATGCTACTAATTTTTTTTTAAATTTAGTACAAATCATTTTATCCTACTTGATAAATCTAGTGTTAAATATATTGGATTATGTATGTACTTTCACGTTCAAGAAGCCTAATTTTGAGTCAACCAAAAAAATGTGGATCGGTATACAAGTTTCCAAATGTGTAGGTTTCAATTGTCTCCTTTTATTGCGCAACGATTTTATTAATAAGGAAAAATAATGCCAATAAAATATCTCACGGTTCAATAATAATTATTTTAGATCAAATAATAAAAATACACGTGAATATTACTTTTAACAAACATTCTCAACAAAAATTCCTAATTCCTCCTTGAAATCATCACTTTATTTTCTCCAATCTCAGCGCGTTAACTCTATCGTCACATTCCAACTTTAAATTTTTGTCACAATATACCAATACTTTAATCTTTACTATCGAATCTCTATCATAGAGAATTAAGTCGGATTTACACTTATCAAAAAATCGATAATATCATATAATTAAAAATTCTACCTCCCCTTTTTATCAAATACACCCAACAAAAAAATTCCAAAAAAATTCCCCTTACACCAATTCATTAAATGTCCTCAAATGAAATACCATTTCACAGCATGACTCATCATCGGCACAACAAACATTTGTAATTTCAAAACGAAATCACCGTTGATTCCAGAAAATCCAACAAACACACGATTCCTGTTATCAGGAGGAAGCGATATCACGATTTATCAGTGCAATAAAAATCTCAATATATCCCATTGGCCCGATTACGAGGATCGCGTAACAATCGTTCCGATAGTCGATTATAATGTCCGATATGTAAACACTGATAATCATAAAGTCAGAAGACACCCAATTAGAACGTGTGTCACAGTTTTTCCCATAACATACGGGCAGATGAGGGTCTTTCGTGTCGGAGCCCTAATAGAGAGGAGGGTTAATGTTTTCAACCCCGAACAGATTCTCATGGAGCTATATATAACGACTAATGGGAGTCAGTTTTCGTCATGGTGGCCGAGTTATATGTATAGATATCAGTCTGGGCATATGCGGGTGCTTTGTAGGGAATAAGTGTGCTATGAACAAACTGAAATCTTTGGCTGTCGATTGTAACACCGTCGATGAACGACGCTTCGTTTTTCTACCGTGGAAATTTATTTTCTGTCTTGTATATTTTTAATCGCTGGTAGGTAATTTTTAAATAATATTGTTATACGACACGCATGAGAATTAATGTTACTGGGTTGCGGGCATGTCAGTTGTTTATAAGCAAATAAGTTATTCTACGATGGGAAATCCTCGTCGATGGACGTGCGTTTGAAATTAAACGTTGTCACTTTTGTTTATTTACTATGTCCAAAAGGAATTTTCGCACGCGGTCGTCTCGTAACAATATTTAATTAAATATCAAATATTAGGGGGACCGAAAAGTAAGGTCGTTTTTTAGAGTAAATTTACACAAGTGAATTTCTAACAAATTTTTATCTTCAATGAATGATGTAATCATCATTATTATTAACAGTGCTTCTTCTTCTAGTGTACAAATTTTCAATGAAGTTTAATTAATTTTTTTGACCAAATATCGGGAGAAACGACATTTACGGTCCACCTAATAATTCATTTATATAATAATAAGCAATAAACAATTGTTGAAATAATCAGAAGAGTGCACTTGTATAGCTAATTTATTGTAAGCACTCTATTAATTTATTTTACAACCATGAAGATTTCCACGTTTACAATTTTGCAAGTTGATCTACTAGAAAAATCACCTTTAATGAATTGTAATCTCATCTACATATTATATTAGGGGTTCCGGAAAAAAATGTCGTTTTTTAAATAAAAGATGTGACTACTTGTAAGAATTTAATATACAAATATTAACTTAAACTATAATTTTCACGGTATGATATAATATCATTCTTCATCGATCTGGCAAACCACACTCATAAAATTCCCTCGATTTTTATTCGAAATAGTTAAAAAAAATCTTTTTCGGTGTCCCTAACACTTTAGCGGTCTGGGTTCGGAAATTCCTAAAACATAATGCCGGGAATGTCAATTCGTATTGTCAATACGAATGTGAGATGTAAATGAGAAGAACAGGGTTAGATTTATTCGAACTGAAATAAAGAACGAATAATTTACATTACACGACTGATAATTATTCTTCTCACGTCGCCATATGTTCGAAAGTAATGACATTCTTTTCCAGCATCACTTATATTTTTTGACAATTTTCACAAATTTCTTTCTAAATTATATCCGCGAGAAGTCGTTTGGAATACTACAGAAAAGTTTCTCCCCGTTATCGCGAATCGCTGCGTTGCATTGTTACGAAACATCAAGATCGATGTACAATCGAACGCTAACAATGCGTAGACAGTGGCTATTTACAATCTGCGGCTTAGATCGCGCATGAATAGAAGCTCAATTTCATTCATGCGACTCCTCTTAGCATTCGACCGTTCTCGGCTACGTTCGAGCTATCGAATCGCAGAGCATTGAATACCGCAACTGGAATGGTCGCCACGTTTTCACCTTTAATGCCGCACTATAACATTTACTCGCCGTTAATGTTAAGAAATACATCCGCATTGTTACGATATTTACACGTGTCGAAGAGTTTGTAAAAATTGTATGGAGAACTCGAGAGATAAAGACGAAAGTGATAAAATGTCTTGCAATATATAATTATAGAATTTTTCCCTTTTATGGCTTCTACGACTGGAAACGTGTGAATATGAAAACCCTATAGCTGAAAGGTGTTAATTGTTAGACTTGGCTGAACGTGAAGTGAAGTTTTCTTCGCTATTTATTTTCTTACTTGTCGAGTTTCTTTTAGAAGGAGCAGACTTTAATTAATGATCAATTTATGGGCCTACACGCGAAGAATTGTTAAATGCAAATTACAAGCTATTATACATATTTATCAGTGTTTGCTGAAATGTCATGTATGTCGTGCAAAAAACATTTTCATAATTGAATAATTATTTTAATTTGAAATCCACGTTTATAGAAAAACAAATTGTTATTATTTAATTATATTTTTATAATTACTTCGTTACGCTTGTTACAATTATATAATCACGAACTATTGATTCAATTCTTTCTCCACATTTTATATTGTAATATAAATTACAATTTTTACGATTATTAAAATATTACGGAATGTGTTGTAAAACTAAAAATAATGAAGGAGGTGTGAAAGGTGGAAATCAAAAGCAAAATTCTAGGAATGTACGCTATTCATTATCATTTAATGGATAATTTGCCCTTCCACGGGGATGGGAAACCCACCCCAAAATCTCAGTCACTCGACCGTGAAAAGCTACCTGTAGAAAGTGTAGAATGTCCCACAAAAAAGAACAAACACCATTGCACTCTCTCCATTCATACGACTCGTAACGCCTTAAATGAAAGATTTATAAGTATTGCAAAAGCTATCCAATTAAAAATATCAGCGATACGCCTCACGATGAACATATTTCTCTAAAATTAATCTTACGTTAACCCTCTATAGTCCGAATTTCTTCTGGTATCCAATCAGTTCAGTTTTACAATACGATAATTAGAAAATAACAAAAATACAATTTTATATAACACATAAAACCTGATTTTGAAACATTGAATTGTAAAAAATGTCGAGCTAAATTATAACATTTGACAAACTTAAAAATTCAACTCTAAACCATAGAATCTTCGACGTCTCTTGCATTACTTCAAAGTCACAGGGGCCCATAGAGGGTTAATCCCATCCTATATAAAAAAAAACTCATCAATTTTCATTCAACCAATTTAATTCCCACAAAAGAAATCGTACAGTATGTACTTAAATTATTCATAATCTTACATTATTTTAATTACAAACATTTCGTTACAGCTTGCAGTATAAAATTCACCATAAGAACGACAACTTTGAAGATCATAAAAAATACCCCCATCTATTAAGAGTCATCCAAAGGGGGCATGTCCCACTACCACACTAAATGGATAATTATCCCTACCAGAGGAATGGTAGGTCGCACCCCAAAATCTCCACCAATCATCCGTCGAAATAAAAAGCCCATAGAATATCTTTGAAAAAAGCACGCAAGGGGGTTGCCGGTACCAAGAGTATTCAAGGGGAATGTGTTTTGTACGACCAGCCCGACGACCCGGCGTAGTTGCCAAGTCTCCTCCGATGTACTGGTCCGCATGGTGGGGGAAGCGCTAGTAGCGACGCTCTCTCTGATTGGTCGGCCATCCGGAGCCGCCTTTCGAGCTCACGAAGCGTCGTGCAGTCTTAAGCATCCTCAGTTCGCATTCGGAGGTCCTGCGAGCTACATTTCCTCGAGAAGGAAAGACAAGATCCGACGGGAGCTTACAAGTTTTTTTTCCCCTTCTACGGGAACCGCGACGTAGATTCTGCGAACCGAAAAAGTGCCAAGTTCCAATCGCACGTACCTTTTCTTTTGTCACCGGCGTATATATATATATACACACACGTATCTGTATATACATAAATACACGCAATCCTTATAACAATACACTCGTTTTACCTCACGGTGACATCAACACGTGACAAGTAGGAGATATCCTGAAGAGAAGTCAAAGAGAAAGAGAGATTGAGAAAGAAAGAGCGTGTTTTCGCGAGAGGAGACATCGTTTGTTCGTATTAGCCGCAACGTTCTCCTTCTACGTTTGAGAAAATCAAATCGGGTGTGCTTCAAATGTAAATCCACGAGCGTATCGTCACAGTGGCAGTTTTTGTGTTCTCGAAGTTTATATATATTTATACCTCGACGTAAATACGCATTATCGCGGTTATTACGCCGGCTTTCGTACAACACGAACCACGTCTTTGTCGAAGGAGGAGAAGGCTTAGCCGCGGCCACGGACCACGAGAAGATAAACACCGAATAACCTCCAGTGTGTTTTCTTGTGCGAAACGGAAGAAACATGTCGACCGCCGTCATGAGCACCCCTATGTTCGAGTGCAGCGAGCATCTCTTTAAGGTAAGAATTTATCATAATTCTATTCGCTTTATTTACTCGATATTCCGACCATCGTACGATCACTGTTGACTTCTGCGGAGAGGCTGAAGGTCAAACATATATTTCATCCAAATCATTTATTCTACTAGTTCCAAACTACTGACACGTATTCATATCCTCTATAAACTTCTTCGCTGTTGTAAATATTTTCCTTCACAACTACTTAGAAATATTCAAATTGAACTCCCAACGTATATTCCTCGCTCGAGAAACTTCAAGTGACCGCAAGGACCTCTTTCTCAACAAATAGTCACTCGCCAGATGTATATTAGCTCACTACGAAGAACATCTACGATAAGCATTCAAAATAGTAACCGATATTGCGTCTTATTTGATATTATTCGATGAATTCTACCGTGAGCGTTTGATATACAAACTTTACCTCGTTCTTATTCGCTTCTAATAGCGATCAAGTGGCCGGTGATTTGATCGCGCTCGAAGAATCGAGAAAGTCCCATAATAAACCGGCAGACTTAAAGATGGCTGTCGAAGCACGTGGCGAACATAACCGAGGGAATTTGCGTACCGTTCTAGTCGATCGCGTTTGGATTTTCTCGCTGGCGAGTTTGTAGTACTCGCTGGTACTCAGTGGTACCGTGGCGCAAACATTTGTGCAACGGTGTTCGTACGAGTATTCTGTTCCGAGTGCCACGGTCTATTGCACCGCCGGACAAATATGGAATGGAGCGGGGAGAAATGTTAGAGGATCGTGGAAACGTAAAAACAGAACTGGCCGATGGAGAATTGCGGATCTATTGTCGATAGAGAATGTAACGTAATTGACCAGGAGAATTCTAGTAATTGACGATTAGGGGCGAGTGTTTTTCTTTTACCCTCTCTGTGATCCTTGCGACTTTTTCGCGGCTTAGTTTGGGCGGAATTTGTTTTTCTTTGGGGATTTGATGGATTTCAATTGTCTATGTAATACTAGGTCTAATTTTGGGTATTGAGTTGTTGATTTATTGATATTCTGACGGAGATTGTTAGTGGAGAAGTTGAGTTAGTGCAGGATAATTTTATTGTATAAGTTTGCTGATGTAGTAGCTTTACTTTTGACTTGTGATTTTTTAAGCAGATTTTGTTGTAATTTTCTTTGTAGTGAGTATTGGAAATAGTAAATGGAAGGTAATGTTAGATGCTGTTTAATGGTGATTTCTGTCAACGATTGTGATTGGAGAACATGGTAGCGCGGGAAAATTGTATTTTTGTTCTGTAATATGAGTTTGTTAATTTTCACTATCTTCTCAAGAATTTTCTTTGCTGTAAAATATTACACAAATTATTTTATTTTAATAGTTAAGTTAAGAGTTTTATAAACTCTATGAAATTACAATTATTACAATGTTTAATTGCAATTGATCTTCAAAGTCAAGAAATCACTAAACATTTGCAAATACAGAAATTGGCTTTGCAATTCGGAAAGCAACTTTCTCATTTCGGAAATATTCCCGCCCAAATTTTTATCGATATTGTAGAAACGTCAAAAACTTAGGATTTAACACGTTGAATACCATCGATATTTCGTTATTTTCACCATTTTTACTGAAACGAAACTTTTTCTATTATAATCAAATCTTTATAAAACAGAAACTTTTAAGACAAATATTAGGGGTACCGAAAAGTAATCAACATTTTTTTTGCTGGCGAAAAACATTTATTTATTAAAGAAATCTTATATACTAATCAATAAAATAATTTTCTAACACTTTTTGCCAAGGTAGCTGATCGATTCCCCTTTTAAAAAAAGTCCTCCGATTTTTTTGTTGAAAAACGAGTCCAATTACACTTCCACAATTTTGATTACTTTTCAGTACCCCTAATATATATTCATCAGAACTTTAATATCACTTTAATCTCTTTAATATCAGTACTTCTACTGAAGTGATACTTCTCCTAAGTAGAACTACGGCAGCCGTACAATTGACGGGTTCCTACTTTCTTAAAAAATTCTTTTCAAATTGATAAACAAATAGTACAGTAAATATTTCACATCTTTTTATATTATACAAATTATGTAACTAATCATATTTTTTACCACTTGATCCATTTCTCTGCAGGGTACTTATTCAATACATTTAAACCTACTACATTTCGCGACAGTAGATCCAGTGTTAAAATTCCATCTTTGTAAAGCAGAAAGTTTAAAGATACAAATATATTTATACACATTCAGCAGAAATTTATGTCCTCGAAAATTCGTAAATATTACAGTTTCAAAGTCATGCAAAATTTTATAGAATTCAATAGTGTCTGCCACCAGTGGTGACCTCCATGGTAGTCAACGTGTTAACACTAGATTTACGGATGTTGATATACCTATTTTTCTGAAGTTAGCCAATTTGACTCATAAAAGAAAATTGAAGTTTTTTGCAAAGAAAATAGTTCAAAATCGATTTAAATGGAAAGATTTATTATTTAAAAAGTTAACCACCCAATATATTATATATATAGTAATCAAATTTTGTATGAGTCAAATTGACTCCGTGAATCTAGTGTTAAAATATCATCTTTTCGCGATTTCCCACCGTCGCTTTTGTATTAAACGCAGAATATTTCGCAATCTGCGTTCGTTCCCGATTTCACGTATGGCAGGATCGATTGTCAGTTGTTCGACAGACGACAGTTTGTCTTATCCGTTTGCGTTGATTCGTTTGAACTTGCGATGACCTGCTCGCTTCGTGTTGAACCTCGATCCGAGAGTGTTTTTGCGTATTTATAGTTTTTCTTCTGTACTCGCGCTGCGGGCTCCTCGATTCCATAGACGTTAACAGGCGTCCTTGTGAATTCGCACGTAGAATATCAAAACTCTATTCTGCAAAACATTGGAATAATTGGATCGGTTTAATTTAACATGTTGAATACCACTGCGGCCTTTGGCGCTATTTTGAATATACAAATTTTACTTAATAGTTATATTTAGGACTTTGTTAATGCATTCAATATTTAAATATTAGTGTAAGGTAAATTTTTTTGCTTGTACAACTACTTGTATCTTCGAAGGTTCTGCTGTATAAAAGTTTGATTTCAATAGAAATAGTTTTCTCTTTGGTGGAACTAGCTGATACATTATTTGATACTAACTAACTAATTACATGGCGCTAGCTAACTAATTATTGGTGGCATTTAGCGTGTTAATTTTGTGGAATAATCTCTGTAATATTTTTGGATAACGATTGTACTAATGCTAGGATTTTTACTTTTCTATTGTAATTTCTTTTTTCATAATTTTTCCACGTGATAGCATGTTGATTTCTAGAATAAAAGGATAGTTTCTTTGCATTAATTTATATTTAATCGTATATTTTTATGCAACCGTATTTTACCACTATTATTTAATATTAATTACACAAAATCCTTCTACCTGATAATATGTTAACCGTTTGCGTCCCACGAGCCACTTTCGCGCTCTTCAGTTTTTGTGTCGAAAAACCCCAGGACATTTTTTCAATGTCGACAATTGAAGGAAGACTGTGTTAAGATATTTTGTTAAGAATGCATCAGGTTTCACTTTTATAATATAAAGTAATTCCAAATTAGGATACAAGCACGAGAAGATTGTTCTTGTTGTGCACTACATAAAATAAAAGACCAACTTTAGCTTATTTTGAAATAAAATCTCAAGAGCGCGAAAGTGGCTTTTGGCTTTTTTTCGAAGTAATTTTTTAAAACCCTCCCGGTATTCAAACGGTTAATAGAAATATAAGGGATGTACAAATCACGTTGTGTTATTAGGAATTGTTGATTGTAGAATATATGGTATGGATTGAAAATTGTTGCGAAATAAGTCAGTGTCCTTTACGAATTCTAAACTCTGACGTAGTTATTTTATATTATTTACCTTGTCTTATGGAGATACGAAGGTGATGTTTGAAAGTTGTTGAATGTGTGAATCATTTTCGAAGTTTTGTAACTTGCGCTCGGTATTAAGTAACTTTCTGTTTAGTGTGTAATCTTATATTAACTTATGCAACGTGCAGAATGCAATATTACTGTTTTTTTTGGTTGTTATTTCATTACAAGTTCATTGACATGGATCGAATACGGTGGAATCGCTTTAACACGGTTTTAATTTGACAGGAGTAATTTTTAATCATTCTAGAACTTGAATTCTTTGACGTTTTCAACAACAAACGGGTGTAGAATTGAAAAGACATTGTAATATATCTGACAGATAAATACAATTATCATTAACACTTTATCTTAGTATTTATATTTATATTTCGAAGGCCATTTCTGAGGTTTGAGCCGTAATTTTATAAATGTTTTATAATGTTAAGAAGTAATGATAGAAGATTCATATTTTCATCTGTTTTTGTCAATGCTACCAATTTTATTTCTTTCAGTTATCATTTTTCCATTCAACTTTTCTCATTTTAGTGTAAATTTCCACAAATTCCTTATCGTATCTCATTAACGTCCAAAACCTCGAACTATAAATACGTATTAATCTGAAACATATTAAGAATCAATCGACATTCATTAATGATTCCTGAAGTTCAAGTTATCGCGGGCAATTAAAAACTAACGATAAAACTAATCTTTTTTTTTCACATCATAAATACCTGACAAAGAATCACCATATTTCTCGAAATACCGGAAGTTTTGTGTGCCACTATTTATTATATCATGCTGAATTAGGGGTACCGAAAAGTAATCAAAATTGGAGTAGTGAAAACGTAATTGAAAATGTTTTCCAACAAAAATTCGAAGGACTTTTAAAAAAGGAATCGAACAACAACCTTTACACTGGCGAAAAGTGTTAGAAAATTAAGGAAATTATTTTGTTGATTAGTATTTAACATTTCTCTAATAAATAAATGTTTTTCGCCACCAAAAGAAAGATTTGTTGATTACTTTTCGGTATCCCTAATACTTTGTTATGCTACTTTGTATTCGAAAAAGTTCTCACTGCTTCTTTGCATGCTGTAGGTACAAAGTCAATTAGAGAAACATTGTAGTCTGTTTCATTGTATTGAATTTCTCTTGCAGAAACGGGGCAGGTTTTGTGTTTTCAGAGTTATATATTAGTGTCTCAGAACTGTCGACACCTGCATGCACTATTTTACATATGGAAAACATCGGAGAGCACATCGCTGTAGGTTTCCATTACAATAATAAAATTATTAAATTCTGTGTTGCCTGTCTAAGAAATTCTGTCGTTAAAGCAAAAATTCTCTTCTGTCTAAAGAAAATCTCTATCGTTAAGAAGTTGTTATAGAAATGTCACTTCGATCACTAAAGTATCAGAAATCTCAGAAAATGCATCGTTGCAAATTTACATTAAATTACAAATAATTTAGTTTGCCTGTTTTGCAATCCTGTTTGGCGAGGCCGATTTAATTTTTCGCGTATTGAAAATCTTCGAACGAAATTACTATCAGGCTTGCTTTCAGTTTCCCGCCATTATATCAATTTATTTAGTTCGATCCTCAGCGTATCGCAAATCTTGAGGAATTGAATATAATAGTATGAAATTACGTATCAGATTGAGGAGAATCGTGATACTAGAAGGAAAAAGTGTATTATCAAAAAATGTACTCGTACATCGCCTGATTTCCGGCGTCTGCCTACTGAAAGGCACTTGTCATTTCTCGCCATATTATTATTCATTCTGCAGAGCGCTCATTCAAGTACAATTACTGTCGCAGTTACGAAAGATTACTCGATCCGGACGAAAACGGTAATTGTGATTTTTAAGACACCGCGGAACTTACGACATCAGGATACCATGTGATTTAATGTAGTTAACTTACAAGGGCTCATTATTGCCCTGAGATTTTCCAAAGAAGTTTCCACTTTGTCGTTTCAAATTGTCAACGATAATCTTCTCACAAAAAATTCCACTTACTACTTTAACTGGGAAAATCAAAAAGTTGATGTAAAAAGTTTATTGTTTACATACAGCATTTTACAACTTTGCTCTACAATAACGAGTGACACTCGTGTGATGGACATTAGATATTATTACTTTTCAGTGATCCTTAAACCAGAAATAACAATGTATTTTACAAACAGAACGTACGTGTTCGAGTTGCTGATTTTGTTGAAATTTTATTGGATTGCTCAGAAAGTAATTTCGTTTTTTTTTTCGGTGAAAATGAAAGACGAGTTTCTTGTGATCCATAAATATTTTATTGAATTATATATTCTCCATTTTGTTCCAATATCTTTTGTCATTTTCCTGGCAGTAGCATGATTCCATTCTGATAACAGATTCGATCTTTGCTGACAAAAAACTGATCCAAGCCATTTTTAACGTCTTCATTTGAAGTAAAGGTTTTGGCGTTTCAGAAATTTTGCATATCAGTTTTGGCACTGGCATTTGTTAATGATTCTTCTCCATACAATTTTTTTCTTACTCGAACAGCACTTTTACTTTTCGATAGTAAAAAAGGAAAATATGCCGAAAATGCTGCTTTCGACTTTCTATCTTTAATAGGGAACCAAATAAAAACTATTTTATAGAATCAAACAAATTTTATCACAAACAAGCGTTGTTACATCAACTATCAATATATATAATGACAAAGCGAATTAAGTGTGGAGTTGGCTGTGAAAAAATATAATTATGTCCTCCGTTGGGAAAAAACAAAGTTACTTTCCGAACAACCTAATACGTACTTGTAAAGTAAGTCGTCCTAATTATAAATATAGCTCATTATCAGAACATATGGTCAATAGTTCTTAAGATATTTATATTAAAGCTTCATTGCCATACATAATTGTGCTTGAAATTTCACTTCCATTTTTAAACAAAGAAATGCACGTGATATATACATTTTTATTTCTTGATACTTATTTCCATTTGCAAGGTATAATGCGAAAATAAATTAAATCTATGCACAACAGGTATACGAACACTGTTTTCTTTTTTTTCTTTACAAATTCAATATTTTCAGTACACTATGGAATCTTTTGAGATTCCTTTCTACTGTTCGTTTTAACCCTTATCGGTCGTAAGTCACCTCTAACGTGACAACAGTACTTTGTCGTTGCGTTCTTATGGCACGTATGAGATGACAAGAGCAATCATTTCTAAACTCGCTGTCTGTGGAATCAGCAGACATTGTCTTATCAGCTCAACATTACTAACGGTACTATGAGCATGTCCGATTATATAATAATACCTTTTATAATCAAATATTAACTAATAAACCCCGAAAAATGATCAAAGAATGTTCAGTAGTGTAACTGAAGACGGTTAGGTAATGATAGTGACAATTCTTCGAAGATCATTTAGAAAGTGTTTCTAATAAACACAAAGAAAACAATGATTGCCTAATATATCGTAAGTTGTCTCGGGGAAGAAAAGCATCACTTTATTTTCGTGAAACGTCCAATTGCTCTTACGAATAATTATTGGCAACTCATTTTGTAACACTCGTTAGAGAAATAAATAATTTCTAACCAAAATCGGAGAATCCTGAGAATTTTTCCTATATTCTAGTGACAATCATGTCTACAAAGCTAGTGTCCGATAAGCTTTAAGTGTGTCGATGAAACTTTAATTATAAATATCTTAAAAACTCTTGATCGTATGCTCCTATAATGGAGTATATTCATAATCGCGACAATTTAATCTACAGATATGTAAAGTTTCAAACGCCTTGCGTTCTCCTTGTTCGACGAAATGATCATTGAAGTTGTGTTGCTATTTTAAGCAAAGATACAATGATTTTGACTCTTAATCTTGAATTATGCACCCTGAATTTTGTATGGTATCCGAAAATTCATTTTCCATAAACCTATTTCACGACAGCGAAAGTAGAAAATTATAAAATATACTGTTTATAATAATAGATCAATCCTGAATTTTAACTAGTTAGCTGTCTTTGACGAGTATAGTCGTCATGCGTAAAAGCTCCCACTGGTTATTTAAATTGTAATTTTGACGAAAACTAAAATATATTCGTAAATTTCAAAATGTTTGCAATATTTTCAGGCTATGCCCAAGTAAAACGAATAATTAAAGGGTAAAAATAATTTGAAATAGATTTGTGCTCATTTCTCGATTATCGTGATCCAAAATTCAAAAGTATTTTTGTCACAGTTAACTGGTAAATTAAATTGCAAAGAATCTCATGATTTTCACGACCATTAGGCAAAGTTACAAATTGAACTTTGAAGAATAGAACCTTTGATGTGTTTTTCGTTACCTCAAAGTCAAATAGATCCATAGAGAATTAATTAATGAACTAGGAATACAATCATCCGCCACTTAGAAAATGTTTCCTAATTTATCGTTAGATATATTTTATTTTTGATCATTTGAAACGCAGTAAAACTGAGTAGCTGTCACGCAAAATGATCACAGCGATTAAAGTCAAAAAATACAAAGGAATTCATTTCGGCATTGAAAGGAAAAGAGGGGGAGCAACGACGCGAAATCGGACTTGATTGTTTACGAACCGCGACGGCTGATATACGACGCTCGAGTTTTATCCTGACTTTTTTTTCCCCTCTTTCCTTTTCAGCTACACCGGAGCCCGTAACTTTCCTCGGCAATTTCTCCTCGACGATTTCGAAACTCGTTCGATCGAGAGAGAAGGCTTTCGACTTTCGTGGTCGATGACCATCTAAGGCGCCACTCGAAATTTGAACGAAATTCCGAGACTTAGGCTAGATGGAGAACCTTTTTTTCTATTTCCTCTGTCGATTCGTTGAGAAATTGTTTTATAAGAGATTGAAGAACGTGCCGGGGATTTAAGTGAATGCGGATTACGCTTTAATTAGTGTTGATATGCTTGTTCTACTCGCAGACAGCATTGCTGAGAATTGCAAAGAAATAGTAGATTGTGAAATGTAACGAAATTTTGCAATTTTAAATATAAATATATTAAATTTCGCTTATTCAGACACAATGAACGAATAGACTTGCGAGAGAATAGTTATAAGAATTATAATAGTTGTCATAGTTATTTTTTTGGCAAAAATTTAGAATACAAGAGTTTGTAGGAGAGCTAATATTTGAACCATTTATTTATTTATTTATTAACGTTGACTGCCAGGGGTTCACCCGTGACGGGTGCTATTGTATTCAATGAAATTTCTTGACTTTTTAATTGTAATTTTCTGACACATTCAGTAATGAAATACTGGCATTCAAAAGATAAAATGCTCTTGAAAAAAATATACTTGTGTATTTAAACTTTCTGCTTTTCAAAAGACGGCATTTTAATACGAAACTTCAGTATAAATGATCATACGGGCGAAATATCAGCAATGAAATTTCTTGACTTTTTAATTGTAATTTTCTGACACATTCAGTATTGAAATACTGGCATTCAAAAGATAAAATGCTCTTGAAAAAAATATACTTGTGTATTTAAACTTTCTGCTTTTCAAAAGATGGCATTTTACTACGAAACTTCAGTATAAATGATCATACGGGCGAAATATCAGCGTTAAATAATTACAGGTGCACCATAGCAACATAATGTTAATTATAAATAGCGAATCCCCCTTAGGCTTTTCTACAAGCGATCTGCAAAACATTTACATTGACTTCAATTAAAAGTTGACTTCATATTTCAAAGAAAGCTTTGTCCACATGGAATTTTTAATGTCTCTCCCATCTTTCAATTTGAATAGACCGAATGGTTAATAACCTCATAATAGTTAGATATCAGATACCATCGCCCTTTCCTGTTGACTCATAAGTTTCAGAATAATTTTTGGAACACGATACTCGCGATTACCCAAGTAATCAGACTGTAACAAACGTAGAGAGAATTCATTCGTCCTGCAAGCGTGACAATGTAGAACAAACTATACGAAAACTTCTAATACAGCAATCATCAAAAGAAGCCTCTTCTCCACAACTAAAAATCACAACCGGAAATCAAGTCTTACCGGTGCTTGACAAAACTAAACATCCACGATGCGTATACCGTTAACCAATCGTTGAGTTGTTATCAACGCAAGATTTCAATTTCCGCGACAAGACTCCCTTCTCCGTAGCCCTTAACCGGATAGAAGGAAGCATGATACGCGTTATTGCTACTCTACACTCTACCCGTAGAATCGTTCGGTTGAGATTTTTCTGAAAGTGGAAACCTCGCCCTGAGCGAGCAACGTGTTCAACGCGCACACCAGCGGCAGCAACAAAAAGCGGCCCGGTAAATGCAAGCCGCAACGAGCGCGCGTAGGAACCTGTTGCTTCGGATTTACGGTGGAAAGGGAGCCAACTGAAAGAGGGAGTGTACTCTGGTGAGAGAAAGAGGGAGAGGTATTGAGAAAAAGCAAGAGGACGGTGACGAGTGGATTGGAGGTGGAGAACGGAAGGTATGAACGAGTGGAAGGAGTTGTTCCAACGGAGGATAGAGACTCTGTCGTGTTGGGAGGGAAAGACTAGACCTATGGATGAAAGAGACTGTCGTACTGTCGGAGAGAAAGAGTAGAACTATGGATGGAGGAGACTGTCGCACTGTGAGAGAGAGAGAGTGGAACTATGAATTGAAAAGACTGTCGTACTGTGGGAGGGAAAGAGTAGAACTATGGATAGAAGAGTCTATCGCACTGTGAGAGTAGAACTACGGATTGAAGAGTCTGTCGTACTGTAAGAGGGAAAGAGTAAAAGTATGGATAGAAGAATGTCGTACTGTGAGAGAGAAAGAGTAGAACTCTGGATTGAAGAGACTGTCATTGCAAGAGGGATAGAGAAATATTAGATAGAAGAGCTTAGTCTGCTAATGGAGAAAGAAGAGAATGACGGCTCATCGATGAATGAAACAAAAAGTGTTGCTGAAGAGCAAGAGGATTCCGAGAAGAGTAAAATAACACAAGAGAAACAGCAGTATTAAGTTCCATAGACTGGGAGACATTGGATCAGCGATGGATAGAAAGAAAGACAGTATATGCTGAGAACAGGAGAGGAAACAGACAGCAACGGTCGAATGAGAGAAGAGTGGACCAATGGCGGGAAAAAGAAGACGGCGTATATCGAGGAGTGGAGAGTCAGTGTGAGAAAGAGAGGGAAATATTAAAAGGAAGGAATCGGTGAGTCGAAGAAAGAGAAGGAAAGGAAGAAAGGGAGAGCAGCCCCTCTTTGTGCTGAGCCCCTACGCAGAGAGTAACAGGCAGTGCCGTAACATGGTGTGTGCACCGGTCATTGGAGCCACCATTTGCTCGACGGTGCCTTTTATGGTGCTCCGAATTTCCCATATTCTTGAAAAGAAGTTACATAATAGGAGGGCTAACGGAGAGAAACGTGCGTGCACCTTGCTTCCTTTTTATGAATTCCCAACTCGCTCGTTTGAGTCTTTGCAATTTTTATGATAATTCTCTCCTTTTGTCCTTTTCGCGATACTGACGACGCTTTTTCGAGACATACGACTTTTATTCTGGGAAGTTTTATGAAACGCTTGGAAGCTACTCTTGCGTTTTGCCTTTCTTTTTCGTATGCATTTAATGATGATACGCGTGTCTCGTTAAGCGGATTAATTCATGTAATTTTCCCGCCATGGAACGAGTTCAGAAGTGGATACCATCCAGTTGGTCTTGCACTTCGACTGGTTAGCGATAAGGGCAAAAAGTCTTTTCCTACCTAACAGTCTTACCGCCATGAGAATCATGTTGGCTTATAACATTTGCTTCTTGAATTCTCTTGATTCCTGAAGCCGGTTATATTAGCTTGTTGGAATACTTAAAATATTTTTTAAAAGAAAGAATTTAAATATTTTTATTTTTTTTCTCGTTTAAAATATAATATTAATAATAGAATTAGGACTGATTTAGTGCATTTAGGGGCAATTAAAGATTTTACTAGCAATTTAGAAGAATCGCGTTTTTACAAATTTGAAGATTGAAATTTCAAAAAAGTCTTCAAGGATCACTTCTTAATAGACTCTATGGAGAACAGTAAGAAATTAATCTAATTAATTGGAAATATAGTGAATTAAATTTCTAAATGTGAATTTCTCATCCTTCGTCTGTTGTATTTGAAAAGTAAAATAAAATAATTTTAACAATAAAATTACTATAAAATATTCTGTATTTTTAGACAACTTTATACCTGAAAGTATTATTGCAAAGAAAGATTACCAGATTGAGGTTGGACGTATCATTTACAAAATATGAAAGGTCATGGAAAGTAATAGATTTTGGAAACAGGGATTTACGCAAAGTATCATTTATTGAATCTCCTAGCGTGAATTTGACCAAGGCGGTCAGAAGAATTGTTCTGATTTTGGAAAAAAATTCCTCTTCATATTTTTGAAATTTTTACGTCTTTTTCAATTTTCTATAATTGAATACGTAAATTCTGATCTTGAGGACTGCTACTGAAGTTTTTTGACCTGTCCATTTATTTGATTCGAACAGATTTGAGAATTTTGAAATACATTGAATTAATCATCGGTAGATCTAGTGTTAAACGCATAGAATTTTGTATGCCTATGTTTAAGCGCTATTAACAATTTGCATCGACTAACGTCACAGTTAATTAAGCAGTTCTAGGGCGAGAGGTTGTTTCTAGGGCGAAATGCACGAATTAACCGAACTGTAACACTAACCGTAAGACCGGGTATACCGGTCGAGTGATTTTTACGCTGGCGGAGCTGCGCTCAAAGAATTCCTCATATTCTTGAAAAGAAATGCATCGGACAAAAGTGCCTGGAGGTGGACAGGAAGGGGCTTATGGTGTTCGTGCACCTTGCTTTTCTGCTTCGACTGAAGCCGTAACTGCAGTTGCATGAAAAGCATCGAACACCATATACGCACAATTTATGGGCATACGTTTGCACAATATTCTTTGATAATTAACTTACTGACTCTCATTTTAAGTGGAAATTTCCAGTTGTAAAATGTTAAATTTAATCATGATATGTAAAAATTCGAAAAAAATACTTCATCACATTCGATTATTGATTGAGGAAGAAAACATTACAATTTTCTTTTAGTTATTGCACGTTTTGTAACTCTTGCTAATTATCAGAAATTTTCTTCGCTAATTAGGACTTATGGTGCATATGTGACTATAAAACTTGCCAGGTAGCTTCTACCAATACAAATCTTAATGAAGCTTCTATTCCATCCTTTCTACACATCATTTCATTAAGTGTTTAGCAAGCACTATGAATGTTGCTAATTAAAAATTGCTATTTTTATAGAAAAAGGAGCAGTTCCCTCTCATTCTAAAACGTATCAATCATTTTTCATATAATTAGAAGTCTCTGTTTTAAATTATCTTACACCATCTCAATTTTGCAGCACACTTTGTTATTAAAAATGTCATCCTCCATGTGTTTCATCCCATCATTTTTTGATCTAACAATAAGTCTTAATGAAGCTTCTATTCAATTCATTTTGCACATTATTTCATTAACTGTTTAGCATGCAATATGAATTGTTGCGCAAATTGCTATTTGTACAGGGTGTAAAAAAATTAATGGTCATGGCTTTAAGGGGTTGTTCTACACCTCTGGATCGATGGAGATTTGCGAAAAAAACCAGCCGCAAAATCTGGGAAAGGGTAGCAAATTTTTTTTATTGGCTCATCCTATTCGTCTTGTTACGTAGGTAAAATGTCTGAGAGGAACCATGGGTCAGAAACGAACCGTTCTCTCACAAATTAACTTTTAATTCGGCCTTCCGATCAAAATTTCGCCCATATGGCAGCCTTCGAGTCACCGACCTTTCGAAAGGAAACACATGAAATACCCTTGCTAGCTCCAATAGTTGAAGCAGAGGCAACATAAACGAAGATAGAAAATGACTAGAAAAATGTCATTGACCTGCGTTCGGTGTTGGGTTCGCTCAAGGGCCCACCCGGGGAGAAGAGCATAAACACATGCACTTCTCTTCTAGTACGGTGACACAGTGCCCCATTTTCTAACTTCGTTTAGGTCGCCTCTGCTTTAACTAATGGCGAAATTTTTATCGGAAGGCCCAATTAAAAGTTAATTTGTGAGAGAACGGTACGTTTCTGACCCATGGTTCCTCTCAGACATTTTACCTACGTAACAAGACGAATACGATGAGCCAATAAAAAAAATTTGCTACCCTTTCCCGAATTTTGCGGCAGGTTTTTTTCGCAAATCTCCATCGATCCAGAGGTGTAGAACAACCCCTTAAAGCCATGACCATTAATTTTTTTACACCCTGTACAGAAAATGTAGCAGTTCTCTCTCATTCTCAAACGTATCAATCATTTTTCATATAATTAAAAGTCTCTGTTTTAAATTATCTTATAACATCTCAATTTTGCAGCACAGCTTATCAAAATTTCATCATTCATGTGTTTCATCCCATCATTTTTTGATCCCACTGTTTATATATTTTTTAATGTGTCAAGCTTCATACACGTTTGAAAGCACTGTTGACAATATCTCATGGCATGCACATGCTCGTGCATATAAAAATGTTAACTCAGCTGCGCTCCGAGCTCGATCACCACGGTGTCTCCTTCCCATATGCCATTTGTTCGGGCTGTACATGCTTCGTCGTGAAATTTGAACATTTGAAATTTCATACTGCGTTTTACGCGTAACTGGCTTGCACCGATTGGCTTCTTGGCTCTTCAATTTGCTAAGTACACAAGGTTATCCTTTTTTTCTTCACTTATCAGAACACTGCAACACTTTATGGTCTTCGAAAGTCTTTCACGCACGATGCACAGCCTGAAAACTACGGTTTCCGTGTTTCTTGTTGAGTTGTGCTGAAAATAATGCTTTCAATCTGTAGACTTTGTCTGCTGTGGTTGATGCAGAGTTTTTTTTGTAGACTTGAACTGAAAGCTAATGTACTTAGTTGGTAATTTGCAGATTTTGGGAAATTGAGAGCTAGTTGAAGTGAGAAGTTGTAGATTTTGGAAAAGGGAGATCTAACCCAGCAGAGAATTTGGAAGAAACTGAGATTGTAATAAATGTATTACGTAGAGAAAGCTATATAGGTGAAACTTATTTTGCTACTGCTTTCAAGGTTCGAAAAGCTTTTATTAATTGCATGTTCAACGTTTGCTGAAATTTATTTGCTGCAAAGTCTCCTGGTGTTGAGTGTTTCTGCAGCAGATTTTCTCATATTTTCATATAATATAAATTATTATTTTCATCATTTTATATAATTATATTATGCAATACAAATTACAATGATATTGAAATTCTAATATTAGTTATATAGTGTTTGAATGATAAATGGTTGATACTAGTATCAGTAAATTGGCATTAGTATATATTAATAACTACTATTAGTTGTACTACTATTGGTTGTGCTACTATTGGTTGTGCTACTATTGGTTGTGCTACTATTGGTTGTGCTACTATTGGTTGTACTACTATTGGTTGTGCTACTATTGGTTGTGCTACTATTGGTTGTACTACTATTGGTTGTACTACTATTGGTTGTACTACTATTGGTTGTACTACTATTGGTTGTACTACTATTGGTTGTACTACTATTGGTACAACTGGTTGCTATTAGTATGTACTAATACCAATTTACTGATATTAGCATCAACCATTTATCATTCAAACACTATAACTAATAGTAATTTATTAGTGTATTAGTACGTACAGTTTCCAAAGTTAATTATAAAAGTGCCAAAAACATGAAAGTCGACGTTTTTCGAATTTTTTTCGAATTTGAAGACAATGAGTCAGTGAGTTTCTGAATCAAATCCTATACCGGGATATACAACTTTCTTTTATACGTTGAATTCAAATTGGTATGGCCACGTCATCAAGGACTTTCAGTTTTCGGCTGGTACCAATGGACATCAAGGTTATTCTACGATCGCGTGAGGTTTAAACTTACTCACAACCGTTAACAGTACCTTTTTTCCGTCAGAGACATTGAAATACTTGTTGCATTCATTGCACCGACTCGTAGAAACGTGACACACCAGATTCACACGTGACTCTTGAATGCAGAAAACGAGAAAACTGTCGTGCATTCTGAGAAGCTTGGTAATTAACAGCTGTGAATTATGAGAAGCGCTGGGAAACGTGGTCGGTTTTGGTTCGGGGGATTAATGGAAGGAGAAACTTCAACAACGTATCTTACGGACGACGCATTTATGGTTTCCCGAGAATTCTGACTAAAATTCGAATAACTGAAACTCCCAAAATACATTGAGTACTACGATAAACATAGCAAACATCTATAAACATCTTATTTTGCTAATATAATCTTATCCATGCAAAAATTCTTAATCCATGCAAATACTTATGCTAGATATTTAAAAATCGATAGTTTCTACTTGCGCTATTAACGTAGCTCCAAATAATTCCGTAAAATTTCCCATACTATTTATGCTAAATATTCCAAAATTGAAAGTTTTCATCTGCTCAATTAATACAGATCCAAACAATTCCGTAAAATTTTCTATACTACTTATGCTAAATATTCCAAAATTGATAGCTCTCACTTGGACTATTAATATTGTTCCAAATAATTCCGTAAAATTTTCCATTCTCTCTATGTTAAATATTTCAAAAACTAAAATTTCTTTCTTACAACATTGATATATTTTCAAATAATTCCTTAAAATTTTCCGTACCATTTATACTAAATATCACAAAATTGATATTTTTCACTTGCACCATTAATACATTTTCAAATAATTCCGTGAAATTTTCCGTGGTATTGGTACTAAATATTTCAAAATTGATACCTCTTACTTGCAACATTAACACTAGATTTACGGAGTCAATTTGACTCATCCAAAATTTGATTACTATATACACAATATATTGGTTGGTTAATCTTTTGATAACAAAACTTTTATTTAAATTGATTCGGAACTATTTTCTTTGCAAAAAACTTCAATTTTTTTGTACAAGCCAAATTGGCTCACTTCAGAAAAATAGGTATATAAACATCCGCAAATCTAGTGTTAATATAGGTCCAAATAATTCGGTAAAATTTCCCCTACAATTTGTACTAAATATTCAAAATTGATAGATCTCACTTGCATCATTAAAATAGGTCCAAATAATCCCGTAAAATTTGACCATTTATGCTAAATATTCAAAAATTAATAGTTTTCATCTACACCATTAATGTAGGTCCAAATAATTCCATAAATTTTTCCATACTATTATGTTAAACATTCCAAAATTGATAGCTCTCACATGCGTCATTAATACAGGTCCAAACAATTCCGCAAAATTTTCCATACCATTCAAACTTGCCAATCTTCTCACACACCCAAACCTGAGTATGGCAAGAAGCGGCATAAGAGCAGTTCGTCGAGCAGATGGAACGTCCACTCTTTTTTTTTTTATTCTCTGAGATTCTCCCTTTTTTCGGTTCTCCTCCTCCGAAGAAGTCTTCGCCGGTTCGCTCGAAAACTGTTCCCATATTCCTGAAAAGAAACTGGATACACAAAAGCGCTCGAAGGCGGAGAACGAGACACGAACGAGGGCCCACCTTGCCACCTTGCTTTTTCGCGGTTGTCTTCACACTCGTTTCTGTTCCCAAGCACCTTAAAGCATGTCTCACACATGTGAGAAAGCGAGAGTGCCCAAGGAATATTTTCCTTCCTCTTGAGTCTCTTTCTTTTTTTTCCCCCCTTAGTGTTTCTCTCTTTTTCTTTCTCATTATGTCTCTCTCGCTCGTTCTACACCTCTCGATTTCACTTTCACGGTTGATTTACTTGACAAGATCCACCTTTCCAATCAAAAATCCTCCACTTTCCAAGTTACTCGCCCACGAGAGGATTCAGGCCAAGTTGATGACGCGATTGACGAGGATAGTTCCTCGCCGCGGGTATTTCAGAGGGAACTAGGGGAAAGTAGAGAAATTGTGTAAATAGTCGATGGACTTTGGAATGCTTTATGATTGCCAAATTGAAACACTGATTTTCGGTGAGATTGCGTAAACGTTGCAGGCTTTGGTGCATTATTTTGGTTCTTTTCTGGAAGTTTCTTTTTTCAAAGGTAGAGAAAGTTGCTAATTTTTGGAATTACTGGAGATGTGCTTTTTAGAGAGTATGCAGATGTTGTTGCTGGAATGTTTCATTTTTCTTGTGTGCCAAATTTTTGTAATGTTGAATTTTCTATCGAGGGAGAAATTGTAGAAAGTTTCTGACCTTCGTAATACTTGATGATGTTCAAGTGGAAGTTCTATTTGTTTTTAAAAGAAATTGTGCAAATAGTTCTTTTGTGTTTGTAAATATATCGCTTACAGAACATTATATAATCAATAATTGCACTTTCCATGAGTGTCACATTGGAGTTCGTTCTCATTTCGCTAATTATGCAAACAATATTAGTCCTTGGATATTTTTATATATATAGTATATTTGTTGGTTTATTTTTTAACAATAAATCTTTCATTTCAATTGATTTGGAACTATTTTCTTTGAAAAAATTTCAATTTTCTTGTATGATTCAAATTGGCTCATTTTAGAAAAATAGGTGTATCAACATCCGTACACCTAATGTTAATGATACACTCAACCCTTGAATATTTTTTATAGCATCTTAAACAACAAATTTCAAACACATCAGAAATGAAATCTATCATATTTCAAAGACTTTTCAAGTTCTCTGAAATACCTTCCCTAACTTCGAACATTTTTTAAGAAATTCTTCATAATTGATTGCCATAGTTTTCTGTTTTATCTAATTTAATTCTAACTTCCTACCCCAATCTCTCTTTACCCTCCAAAAAACTTAGCTTAACCCACTTGCATCATATCATAAATTGAAAAATATCCCTTTACTATCAAATTTCTTCATATTAAGTCGTAGTTTAACAGTATTTCAAAAAGTGATATGATACTTCGAATGTTGTATAAATAATTTAGACAGTTCATATGTGCTGGTATTCACTCACAATGTGAATGCATAAATTCGTTTCGATAATAGTGACCAGAAAAAGTATGCGCATATATGCGCTAATAATGCAAACGAGTTAATTTCACTTAAACGAAACACTAAAACTTTCAAAATTCATGAACATGTTGTTCCTCAATGTTTCACACATTCCTCCATGAGACAAAGGAAGAAACAAATCAAAATAACAATGGTACCGCAACCAGAATTATTAATATTGCCGATAAGCAAGCGCCGAAGAAAGGTGTGCCGAGTGCAATCGTTGCATTATTGTAGCGTTATACTCCGAACACGACTGCACTCGAGAAAGGTAGGAATAGCGATTAACGCAAATGCATAAGTATTCTACGTGCATCGGGTGACTATTTTGAATGAGATATTCAGCGGTCGTGTTTGGTTGCGCAGTAGGAATAACAAATTTTCCATGAGGACTTCACCCGTCCATCGTGAATTCGTAGGAAAGCTTCCCTCGTTGACAAAACTCGACGGAAATGATAATTTATAAATAATAAAATTAAACAAGGAAGTACACTCCGTTTGTCTCTAAACGGACAAATAGTAAAATGAAATTTACACAGAAATGCAACAAGTGTCTAATGGATTTCTAAATGGGTTTCTAAGACTGGCATGCCATTAAATAATTATCTCGATGCAGTTTGTTTTTGCACAATGTAGTCTTGGGTGTATTATCAGATTGATAAGTTGTTCACCATTAACCATACGTGTACATATTTTCCTTTTTGCTTTTTGCACTGATTCGAGGAGACGTCAGCCCTTGCTTTAGCTGGGCTGCTCGTGTAATTTTCGCTTGGGTGAATTTAGTTGCTGTAAATGCAACCTTGTTTGCTTGGAACGAGATTTTTCTTTCACGTTGCTTAATGGCTGGATGTTATCTTTGTGGTTCTGTTTATCGCACTCTCTTGAAATAGGTTTTATAGTGTATTATGGTAGATACATTGTACATTTCTTTGTATTAACACATTAATGTTTAATGCTAATTAATTGCGTGTATTAAACTGCTAAAACATACAAAATTGATCTGATATAGAAAAGTGTACAGAATATGCTAAATGTGAGTTGCATTGTCTTATTATATCTCGGGTTGTTTACGTTGAGTCATTTTCCATAGGCGAAACATTTGTAAAATTTCAATTTAATACATTGCTCAAATATCTATAATACAAGAGCAATTCAATGCAATCCAAATACAACTTCTAATGCAATTTTCTACTTGAAGGTATTTTGAAAGTAAATATGAATATTTTTTAGTGGTTTTCATACAGTGCGGAAAATAATGATTACTTAATGGACGAAATATTTAATTTATCGTAATTTTCCATGGTTTTTCGAGGAATTTTCACTTTTCATGAAATAGATACTTTGCAATTGAGGTGTCTCTTTATTTCAGTGCAAAATGTGGAACATTTTGTTGTTACTTATAATTGCGTATTTGCGAGCTCACCTTGTGTGGCTATTAGTAGAAAGGAAAACTAGATTCTTTGTTATCCATTCAATTTCAATTTTTAATTTCCGTCACCGACCTTCGGCATTTTCTTCGCCGAGAAACTATATTGAGAATATAATTTCACAAGGTTTGTTTACCAGCTTGTCCGATACTAACTACAACAAGAAACGATAATTGCAAAATGTGTGACAAAAAGGTAAATAGTAACAGTTACTTGAACGTAACAAAGTTTCATGAAAAGGAATTAATTATAATATAATAGTAAAATAAAGTCTAAACAATTTATGTTATAATGAAAGTGTGTGGTAAAAAATAAGGATTAGCAATGACGAGAATATTATTCTATCATTGAAGATTTTTTCTTGGCTTCTGGGTAATTTATAGCCTGCTTTAGGGAGGATTCAGAAGGGGAACCTTGAGTTATCTTGCTTTGGTTTATTAGACAGCAGTTACGACGTTTATGATACAATCGAGAGATATGCGTGTATCCCAATTACTGAATTCATTAAGTGAGGCAGCAGATGGCCGAAAATACTGTGCGAATATGCAACCTGGTTCGTATGAAATCGATAAGATATTTCATGCTCGAAGCGTGTCGAAGAGTGTCCAGATTTTCAGGGTGTCTTCTTTTTTTTAGATTTCGAGAATTTGCAGTCATATACGACGATTAATAAACGACAAATTACTAAGAAAATTTGCTTTTAGTGTTCATGGAAAATTCCCATATTAATAGTAATACAATTTGATTAAATGTACATGAAAATTACAAAAAACAGAAATTATGTTCCGTAATTTAATAAACGGAGAAAATATAGGATTTTCGTAAATAAGAAAAGTATACTTTTTTGTATAATTATGTAATTTCTATTTTCAGTAACCGAATGGACTGTAAAATATTAATAGCCTTTAATTAATATTAATCGAATATGTAAAACGATTAGTTGCTTTTGAATGAAAATTACAAAAAATGAATGTGCAAAATTTTAGTTATCTTATCGCATTCCAAGGAAAGTTTCAAATTCCATTATTAAAGACCGTATGAAATACCAAGCATCATTATTGCGTTCGTGCGATAGTAATTAGAATGTAATAGGATCGAAATAATGAGATTTAGATAAAGCGTTCCAGGGCAGCTTGAAAACTATGCGGAAATTAATAGAACAGTTACGTTCGAACGTTGACAAGGATCGTCACCGGAAATGCGATTGTCATTAACTTTTGTGTCGCGGTGCATTTGCCTGCATAATATCGTGCACGCGAGTCCAAGGAGGGCCTTCGGAAATAATTAAAATCACCTCCGCACGCAACTTTGCTCGTGAATCCATTACAATTTCGTTCGCATCAACCATTGTGCATTATAAATGTATCAAAATAGAATTTCCACATTTACCAAATTTGTGCATTAACACTAGATTCACAGAAACCATCAAATGAGCGAGTTCAATCCTCTGGTCTACGATTTCTTCTATGACTGGGCGTGCAATAACTCAAAATTAATTCCTGAAATGAAAAGTTCTCACTGATTTCTGATATTTCGTATAACTGAATGTTATATTAATACTATGGAAATAATAAGGCAGTTTCTCGACCTTTCAATTTAATAGTTTTTGAAAAACTGTAAAACTTCCAGTTTTGCGCCACGAGTGTCACACGTTGTAGACTGAAGGGTTAAAAACATTTCTTAAGTCTCTGGTAAGAGGAATATAATAGATGTGCCGCGTTTCATTTTATAATACAGAATTTTCTCAATTTATTCTTTTGTTTATTTTGTTCATACTACATACAGGTGGCCCTCGACTGTCGCACGTTTTTATAAATTAAACTTTTTAAAGAGCTGTGACGTTATTTCAAAAAATGTTTGCGTCCATGAAGTCACTGCCAATGAGCGCTCACTCATTGGCTGTTAGAAGTTTTCCAACATTGTTATATTGTTCCTATTATTACCTACTAGATGTTAGAGAATCTCACGTTTACAAAGAAACCACATTAACATACAATTTTTCATATTTTTCCTATAACCCTCTACTTTCGAGCATTCGCACACATTTTCAGGAACACAATTATGTGCGCAAGTCGAGAGCCGACTATATGAAATATATTAAAGTAAGACAGTTTTAATCTCTGTAAATCTAATGTTAATGTCAACGTCACGATTTCTTTTCTGACTTCAATTCTTTAATTAATTTCAAGCTTTTTTTCGAAGAACTTGAAAATTTCCTTTTGCATTTATCGCACGGTGAGTGTCACTCTTTATTGTATGGCAAGGGATTAATGCACAATTGTAATTATCAATGTACAATCGATTGATAAAATATTTTTAAGAATTCTCTACATTTTCTTCTGAATAGAGTCCCTCCAATTTATGCACCGAAATACTGAAGTAGTTTGAAAAAAAGTTATTGTTAAGAAGGTAAAAGTGTTTCTTCCAAAGGCTTTTGAACTTGAGAAAATGGAAATAAAATGTGCTGGAGAAAATGAAAATGGAAGTGCTGGGTCCTGTTCCTAAGAAAGAGGGTAACATATGCATAGCCATTCGTTTCTTGGAAATTTTCATTTCCATGGAAAAAAGGGTCGAAGGAAAACTCAAGAAAGACCATGGGACAAGAAGGGAATGAAATAAGTCGGAAAGAAGCGTCATGGTAGCATGGAAACAGTATACCCTTTTCTGTGCACACATGTGCACAGAATGCGTAGTTCCTACGAAGAAGAAGCAAACACACGTGTTCCTTTATGCTGATGGAATTCCCTCGACCCAACTGGTGTGTCTCGAAAAGATTAAAAAAGCACAGGCTAGTACTTTTACTATGAGAGTTTCACATTTTTCTCTATCTCTAGAATTGGCCAGTTTTTGAGTGACAAAAACAAGGACACGAAATTTTAACAAGATTCTTCTTTGACTAATTAACCTTCCTCATTTAAAGTGCTGACAAAAAAATCCTTCGTTCATTTCTCATTTAACACTAAAACTATCATGACCAGCGAAATAATTATCTCTTTCTGAACTGAGAGTCATTAAAAATTGCACTTCTCATAAAATTCAAGGAATTATCAAATTATAAAATTATCAATTTAGAAATTACCAAATTAGAAATTATCAAATCAGCAATTATCAAATTTATCAAATCAGAAGTTATAAATTTATCAAATCAGAAATTATAAAATTATCAAATCAGAAATTATAAAATTATCAAATCAGAAATTATAAAATTATCAAATCAGAAATTATAAAATTATCAAATCAGAAATTATAAAATTATCAAATCAGAAATTATAAAATTATCAAATTAGAAATTATAAAATTATCAAATTAGAAGTTATAAATTTATCAAATTAGAAGTTATAAAATTATCAAATTATCTAATTCACCTTATTCCCTATGATTTCATATTTTCTAAGGTACTTATTCGGTACGCATATTTAAATTTAATAGACATAACGTCAATAGTTCTAGAAAGAAAGATCGTGGCAATACGAAAACAGCACACCTTTTCTTCAATCATACATACGCAATACCGTCATGTATTCGTATATATATAAAGTGTTTCTTGCATATAGGAGTCACTTGCTCTCTCGAAGCACACGTGCATCCAGTTTCTTTATGCACAGGAAAGTCTTGGCGGTCATGCGGCGACGCCTGAATCACCCTGTGTTGCATTCGCTGCACCGCGTTTTACGAGCGGCCGACTCCGGCTTCGTACGCTGCATTTTCATATACCACGGATGCATTTAGTGCCTCTTTGTTCTGCCTACCGTACATGAAGCTCGGTTGTTGTTTCCTTGATTGTTTGATAGACTATTTTACAGCTTATGATCGAGGCTGCAATCTTTAAATAGCATTTGAATTTTTTTAAATAGCATTTGAAACTTCTGTGTTTGTAAGTTCTGGTCTTGACGTTGGATGCGCAGAAAAGGTTGATTTGATTGTTTAATAGGCTATTTTACAGCTTATGATTGGGGCAGCAACGTTTTTTTAAATGGTATTTGAAACTTGTGTGCTTGTGAGTTATGGTCTTGACGTTGGGTGCGCAGAAAATGTTGCTTTGATTGTTTAATAGGCTATTTTACAGCTTATGGTTAAGGCAGTAATGCTTTTTTAAATAGCAGTTTAAATTGTGCTTTTATTTTGTGCTTGTGTGACTTTTGGTCTTGCCGTTGGATGTGCAAAAAAGTTTGCTTTGATGATAGAATGTCTAGGATACTGTTAGTCTTAGTAATTGAATATGTGAAAATGTTTTTAATAATTCAAAGAGTTTTAGATATTAAATATTTGCGAAAATTCTAGCCTTGGCTGAAAATGTATGAAAATTCTGTTCTTAGTATCTCAATAATTAGAAAGATTTTGGTTTTAGCATTGGTGGAATAATACTGGTTTCAATGATAGAATTTTCAGGGATTGTTTTCCATTTGCTACGGATTCATTTATCATCTTGCTAAACAATCACAGAGAAACTGAAAGTATACTGATTGTTCTAGGGCTGTTATTTCGATACAACTTGATAATACTTACAACGTTGAATTTTTTTGCAAGTAAGCAGGGTAGGAATATAATGAAGTAAAGAATAACGATATAAATGCCCCGTGCAGAAATGGATAATCGTCTGACATTTTCATAATGAAACGAACTTATTCTTTGTTACTAGTAATTGTAAGAATTAGGGATTTTCACGGATTAAATAGCGGAAATACTTTCTGTTTTTGCCAAAGGACTATGAACGTGTCGAGGACGCATTATGTCTTCTATCAGGTGACAGAAGATTGTTACGTACGAGCGATGCGATGTTAATTAAAGCATTGTGACCGCAATTGATCGCAATTCAAAGCACGTACGAGTCTCGTGTATCGTGTTATGCAAGTCTTATGCATTCTTTACGAAAAAATTAGATGTGTACGTTGGCGTTTAATATCAACGAGAAATTCGTGTCGGCACCTTCTAAGTCTAGATAGTTACAGCTCTCTTCAACAATTGAATGCACTGCACGTCTATTTTGAAACTTTATTTTGCAAAGTACAAGCTTTTATCGATAGTTTCACCTATTTTTCTGAATTTTTAACGAGCCGAACTATACACTTAAGAATTCTCCATTTTGCAGTAATTGCAAAGTACCAATTAGAAGAGAATTATTTTTTTTTAAATATTCCAACTTTAGGATGGAAAATTATAAACTTTTTTCACTAGATTCTAAATTGTTTGCAAATTGCAATAGCCTTTTGCCATCCGGTTTCGAGCATTGCACGATGTGTAGAATGAGAACAATGTTATTCGGTTTGCTAAATTGCAGTGTTTCGTAGAAGCACATTATTTCAATGGAAATGGAGTGTGCAGTTGTTTATCAGATTGCACGAGTTCTCTCTTGTTTGCACGAGACTTCATTACATCAAATTGCATTCTCTATTGAGGTAAAAAAAAAAGGTGTAATTTCTGTGACATACGATGATGGAAGTTCCGACAGGAAATACGGAGATCCTTTTTATTATCAATTATCTTCTGTTTGTAATTTTCACAAAATATTTAATAACATGCTCTATTAATTCACATGCAGTCTTTATCACCATGTTTTCCTGCAAAAGAAATTTCAAACCTAACAAAGTTATTTCAATGCGTTGTTATTCCAATTGTATTTATTATTAATTCTTAACAAGTGCATTCCAATAAACGAATAGTATTTATTTAGAGAAATGTTTTTGATGATTCAACGATGACGCAATGCATTATTCCGTGGGAATAGAAAACTGAGAAATGGAAATGTTTTTTATTATATTTTAATTAGTAGTCTTAGAATTTCTTACCGAAATAATTGCCTTGTAATTTTAAAAATTTCACTCTCCAAGAATATTCATTTTTCTTAGCAATCGTAGAATTACTATTCATCTCTTGGAATGCACTTAAAGAATTAATAATAAACTTCATTAATACAATTTGTACTTTTGCAATAACTTTGTTGTTGTCAAATTTCTATTTTACTGGAAGACGTTGTGATAAAGATTGCATGTGAATTAATACTTACTTTAATATAATTATATTAATACTACCTAGTACCTTATATAAAGGTACTATTAATACTACCTTTAAAAGCATATATAATATTAGGGGTACCGAAAAGTAATCAAAAATTTTTTTTTGCTGTCGAGATTTATTTATTAAAGAAATCTTAAATACTAATCGATAAAATAATTTCCATAATTTTACAACACTTTTTGCCAGCGTAAAGGTAACCGTTCGATTTCCTTTTTTAAAAAATCCTTCGATTTTTTATTGAAATTGTTTCCAATTACATTTTCACTTCTCCAATTTTGATTACGTTTCGATATTCCTAATATATTCATTATACTTACATACGTGTACTTTATAGTTCGAGAGAATTATTTCAAAAAAGTTTTAGAGAGGATCCACTGATTAAATTATAACAAAATAATTTCTTTTCATTTCCTCAGTGTTACATTCCCAGAGAATGATACATCACGTCATCGTTGACTCTCCGTGAACCTTCTCGAAACAGTAATTCACCAGGTTCGATCAGAATACTGTATTATTGTGCAACATGATGAATCCCCACCTCGCAGGCTTTGCATAAGTGAAATTAATTACGCGACGTCGGCGACTGAATCGGTTGCCTTGTAATTCACTATTTTACAAGCAATTAAGTCTTATCCTCATTGGTGAGGAATGTGATGCACGCATGAAAAGAAAAATCGCGGGTACCTGATCCTTGACCCCCGAGATTATTGACCGCACGTCGTCTCCCCGTAAAAATCACGGGTAATGAATTTCTTCGGCTTTAATTACAAAGCGGCAACTCGCTCGTGAGATGCGAAACACGCGGACAGAATGATCCTGCGGTTTGATAAATTAAAAAGTACAAAATAATGAAGAAAATTCTAAAGAAAAATTCTCATTTGCATTATTAATTATTGTCCGTCGATGGTTGATTAATATTTTTGATAATTAACATTTCACGGCTTCAATCACAAATTATGCGATCATCGTACTTTGTATCTCTTGACGAACAAATTAAATAACCAAGGAAACAGTGCTAAAAAATATCGCCAAGCACGTTAAATTTCGTGTCTCCTTCTCGCCTCCTTTGATCAATTAAATGATCGATCAAATTATTTTCTCACACAGCTACATGGGGGGCACTGCAACATTGCGATTTTTTGCATCGTTTCCCACTGAAGTATCCCTTTGACACTGATTCTGTAGTCTGTGCAATTGAAAAATACAAAATGATAAAGAAAATTCTAAAGACAAATTCTCATTTGCATTATTAATGATCACTCGTCGCTAGCCGATTAATATTTTCGATAATTAACCCCTTGCCGTGCTATAACGAGTGATACTGATGATGCGATAAATTGAAAAGAAAATTTTCAAGTCTTACAAAATCTTTCACAAGTCTGTTTAATGCCAGAATTATAATTCTGGATGGGTTTTATCTCATGAACATTTTGCCGGTCAATAAGGACACGAATGATCAGATAAATGGAATAGGAAATTTTTATTCCAAAACGTATTAAATTGAAAATATCAATGAGATGCGACACGATAAAATTATTTCTACATTATTAATATTACATTAAATTATACGATATGTCAAAAATCGCTGATGAATGTTTATATTACTAATTTAATTCTGAATTATTGTGGAGGCAGTCACAAGGTAAATCGGACAGCAAAGGGTTAATATTCCACGCCTTGGCAAGGATCTATGATTGTAAGATCTATTCTTTAACAAGAAATAGTAGCAATGATCGTACTTTGTACCCTCTGTCGTTACAAACAAATCAAATAACGATGGAAATAGTGCAAAAGAAATATCGCCAAGCCCGTCAAATTTCGTAAGTCTTCGTCTTGCCCCCTTTGATCACTCATTTTCTCACAGATCTCGTTCCGGGCACTGCAACATGGCGATTTTTTTGCATTGTTTCCCGATGAATTATCCTTTCGAGACTGAATGGTACATTGATCGTGCGGTAACGTGTTCTTCGAATGGCTCGAGATTTACTCGCATGCAGACACGTAAATCGTGTCTGTACGCAACGGGCAAACGACTGAACCGTGACTTGCCCTCGATAGACGATGAATAATGTCTATAACAGTTTCCACGGCGATCAGAAAAGTGCAGCTTTTTCACGTTGCGAAACGTGTGCAGCCTTTTTTCCCCCTTCGTATAGGCGTCAAAGGAAAACGTCATAAACACGGAGTATCTTTTTAACGATCGGTATCGCATGGAATTTTTGTGATTTTACGATTAAATCGATGATAGAAAAACGATAAAAGACGATGGTTATCCTCGATACGTCATTGAACGATGAATCGTATGACAGTGCGATGATCATGCACATTTTTGCGTGCTGGATGATCGTAATGGAAGAAGAGAAATGATATGGAAGTATGTTTTTAAGGCGTGCATTTGTACTCGTATAATTGCATATATGCACTTTCAAGAATTTTCGAATATTTCACCGGAAAAAGTTTTCCCCGCCCACTATCTTATCGTATCATTTAAAATGTGCAACTCATAGATAAATGAATATTCACCATGGCAATTTCACCTGTATTTTCGTTTTGCATATGACGTGACATATTTAAAATCAAAATTATTCGGATTATATTCTGAATACTTTATTCTTTTTAAATACATTTCTTGAATAACGAGTTGAAAATTGTTAAGATTGGCCAATTGTTATAAATATTGACTGATTCTAGAAATAAATACTTTACTGAGCGGATACAATATTGAATTGTTTAAAAAAATTGATAGTTGTATAGAACTCCTCCCGGATCTCACAACATTCGAATTGTATCTAAATGAAATATAAATGAGCGTTATCAGCATCATAATTACCGACATCATGCGACTAAACAGGAGTGCTTAAATTCCCACTAAAATAAGGAAAATCTTAATTAGTAATATCATAAACTAATTAATTTTCAGTCGAATAATTCCATCAAAATAAATGCATCCTGTATGCGCCGTCCGAGTCGAAATATTGAACCTCATTTGAACCTTTTACTACCCAACATTTAGGAATTAAACAAAAATGTACAAAAATAGGCCTAAATTCAATGTAAAATAAGGTCCTATTTAGCGCCTAAAAGTGGCACAAATTTCCCTTTATGGCATCTTAAGGCGCAAAATAGGGCGTCAATTCAACCTCCGTTGAGTATTTACATCCTATCCAGTCCCGAGTCGAAATATTGAATCTCATTTCAACCTTTTACTACCCAATTTAGAACTATTTTTGTACTTTTAATTCCTAAATGTTGGGTAGTAAAAAGTTCAAATAAGGTTATAAAAAAGATCTTATTTTACATTTAATGTAGACCTATTTTTGTACTTTTAATTCTTAAATGTTGGGTAGTAAAAAGTTTAAATGTGGTTAAATATTTCCACTCGGGGGTTACAGGTTTAAATTAGGAGTTTTAGTATTGAAAAGTATCATATTAGGCTCAAATAGCAGTAAATACCATGAAAATAGGTTTAATATTTCGACTCGGGGCAGTTCTTGAAACCGTAGCAAAGCATTTCACGATGCCGATCGAATAGGTAGGAAAACCGAGGGAAACAGGAAGGAAAAGTTTTCAAACAATACGTTCACGGAACCGTGAGTAGTCAGATAACCACGTGGGTTGTGAAAACGGCATAACTTTCTAGCAGCAGTGAAACGTTACGAGTCTTCTAATAAGGCAAATGTACCAGCACGTGTCAGAATAAACGTTAAATATGCAACAGTTTACGGGTGTATCGGTATGGCGACGCGTTACAACGCCAACCTAATACCGTAACACCATTTCACGAAATACCCATAACGATATTATTATGGATTTTGATAAAAAAGAATCTCGTACTTCAAAATATAAATTCGGGATTGTATGACATTTTTGAGTTTTGCGGGGTGAAATATGGTACATAAGATTGCTATTTGGAATTTCAGTGTAATTTACGGAGTCAATCTGGCTCATTCGAAATTTGATTATTATATATATGTTGGCTGGATCATTTTTTAATAATAAATCTTTCATTTAACAAGTTAACTGTGACGAAAATTCTTTTGAATTTTGGGTCACGAAAATCGAGAGATGAGCATAAATCTATTTCAAATTATTTACAACCTTTTGTTATTCTTTTTACTTCGGCAGGGCCTCAAAATATTGCAAACATCTTGAAATTTACGAATAGATTTTAGTTTTCGTGAAGATTACAATTTAAATAACCTGGTATCTCCTACGCATGACGAGTATACTCGTCAGACACAGCTAACTGGTTAAATTGATTTGGAACTATTTTCTTTGCAAAAAAAGTCAAATTTTTTATAGAGTCAAATTGGCTTAGTTCAGAAAAATATATCAACATCCGTAAATCTAGGCTTTACCTGTAAAATGTGTTCTTTTCTCTCGTCAAGCACAGCTAACTGGTTAAATGCAAGAATACTATTTTACTGCAAAGTTTTGCTCCAGAAAATGCAACTATTGACAAACTTAGACCTACATCTTTTATAAAAAATATTATAAAGTTTTTGATTCGTATATAAAGAACAGCATCATCGTACATGTGCATAAATCTGGCATGGAGGTTGACGAAAATATGAAAAAGTAACAGGAGAGAAAAAGAGTAGAAAAACTTAAAAAATCAACGGAGATGCTCATCGGGTTGTTGCCGCGCGCCGCCATTTTGGAAGCGCTATCAACACTGAATCATACGTTACTCTTAGTCATCGCATTTTACAATCACTTATGTCTTATGCACACGCACGGTGGTCACGTCGACAAAGGGAAAAACCAGCGTGGCGAGCCTCGAAAGGGGCGACACGCTCTTCTGCGCCGGAAAGCGAAACGTACGTTGGCTCTCTTTTCTCCTGGTTCTTTTGTTCCACCGGTTCCGTCGACGGAGTCTTTCGGAGCATTCTTTCAACAAGAATCCACGAGAATAATCGGGGATCGATCGATCTTTTCGATTTCTTTCGGCGTCATTCTACGACTCGCGAATCGATTTTATTTTTCTACCACGGTCTTCAAAGGACTGGTTTTTATTCTTTTTTTTTTTATTTGAATTGCTATGATCGGATCGCTCAAGACCTACGTGGGTGGTTTAATCGTAGGATTAATCAAGATATTAATATTGTTACGGGCATAATGAATGAAACACAATTAAAAAGCGATAACGTTTATTTAAGAGAACACGTCCGTGTACGAGGATCACCGACCGTAGAATCTGAACTCTTTATTTATTATAAACAATTTACAAGTCTCGTTACCCAGTAACATTGAATCTACTGGGTGCTTCGTAACAATATTAATTAATAATTTAGAGAACAGATTATAAAGGTGACGGGGGAGGATTTTGACTTCAGCTCAGTAATTGTGAGCTTGTTTCTAAAAATTGCATAAACGTGTATCTTGACTAATGACTAATTTATCTTAATTTTTCTAATTTGAATTTAAAAAATAATTAATTTTCTCTTTCTTAGTTTCATTTCGTAAACTGAGTTAATATAATTTTGAATTTTGAAAAATGGATGAGATAGTGCAAAAGATGCACAACAGGTATTAACAGTTTATGATTCGATACCGAACACGTTTGATAAGGCATTAATTGTAGATATTATCGCATATTTCAAGTTTTAGGCAATTACTGTTTAGTGTTAATACGCTGAAAATATTAAATAATGTTTATTAATTAGTAGAATATTAAAGAATGAGAAATAGTGAAAATAGAGAGCGATAATAAACGATAATTGAATAACAACAGAGTTCTGTTAGCACTTTGGCAAAAAATTAATCCAAACGTGGAGAAAATTTGTATCTGCGAAAGGAAGTGTATAATGAGACTAAAGCTTCTATAAAACATGAACATGAAAGGTCGTGAGGAAAAACTCGGTGAAATCGTTGAAAAGCATATCCTTAGCATCGTGGCATATCCAACGTTTTCCGCGTTTCTCTTAGGAGGCTTTTCTAGCAGAAAAAGAAGTACTATCTATTTATCCACATAATTAGTATTCCGGCTCCTCGCGTGCATTGCAGCCTGTACTTAAAGTGCGTGCGAAGAACGAGCTGCTTTAAGATTCTACAGATATGTTAATGCCGCATCATATAATATAATGTAATATATATGCAATGGTCATTTCGTTGCATTTACATAGGATTTTTTCCACCTCAATATGACATCCGTGATATCACAGTATATACAATTGTGAAACGTTGCAAGTTGCTCGTTAACTACGTCGCAAAGGTCAATTCTCGGCTACGAAAAGTGCTATGCTGCGAATTCAAGCAATATTCTAGGGTCAATTGGAGTTCACGTGCTATTCGTACGTGCAATTGGCGAGTTGAGAATTTTGCAAAATTTCTAGTCGGGTTTTGTCGAGTATCTTATCCTCTTTGAATTCACTCGCTAAAATTTCATTTTATTTGAACTTGAAGCACTGATATTCTGTGTAATACACTTTTTAAATTTACCTTTTCCTGTAAATTGCCGTGAGTAACCAAATTCAAAATTCAAAATACAGTCCTCCTGAATTGGAAAAAATCAAAAACCTTGGCGCCAGTCTATATGTTCAATTTGAAACACTAATGTACTGTGTAGTACACTTTTTAAATTAATCTTTTCCTGCAAATTGCCATAAGTAATCGAAATTCAAGATACAGCCCACCTTGAATTGGAAAAATTCAAAAACCTTGGCACCAGTCTATATGTTCAATTTGAAACACTGATATTCCGTGTAATACACTTTTTAAATTAATCTCTTCTCCCAAATTGCCGTAAGAAATCGAAATTCGAAATACTAAATTCGAAAAATTCACAAACCTTCGCGATCTATACTCAGGTTGAAACATAACTAGATAAAGTAATTATTTAATCCTTTGCGGCCCGAATTATTTAGTTAATTTTGGTAGTGAGCTAAATAAAATTAATTTTGTAATATTTTCTATCATTTGTTATTCATTTTCTCAAACGATATCAATAAGTATAGGTATTAACGGACACGATGATATCACAAGATCATTGTGAAATTGGAAATCAAGTGAAAATCTATGTCGAGTACTGCTCGCCACAGGACCGCAAAGTGTTAATCGTTTTATCTCGTAAACAAAACAATGCATCTTATAAAATTACCTCATCCAAGTATCCAAAACTACAGATTTGTTAAAAACAGATATCTAATTTAGATCTGATAGTCTCAGCCAGATATAAAGTGCCTGTCATGTTCATCGGCTTAAGTACATTTAACGAAATCAACACTGACCTAGTATCCTCCGTTACATTTCCAAATCGACCAACAAAAAGTAAATTACCAAGTAAATATAGTACGGCAATTCAACGCATCCAACAAATCCACTGGCACGTCAGTCAAGCAAGACTTGAACAGATATCGAGGGCTCAAGCAGTCTTCTACTGAAAGAGAATCGCCTTGAGCGACGATAGAATATAGCCGAGAATCCAACGAGAATCTAAGACCGACGTTGAATCGCTTCTAAGCTGGACAAGCGGGTAATTAGGATAATTAGGAGTCCCAGCGATGGCTGAGTTACGTAAGAATCAGTGCGTGAAGCGCCAGTTTCCATTGAACTGGCGCCGAGAGCTCCTTCTCCGCTCTTGACTTCGTACCAGGCTCTTCCCCGTCGCTCTTTACTTTCATCTTTGACCTTCGGGATCTATGGTCTCAGCTCTTTGGCATGCCTCTTTATTAATCGTGAAGCTTCGATTTCAACAATGATACACACACGCTGGATTGGGAATTGTGGTAGCGATTATTTATAAATTGATTTATGGATCAATCTTGCGATCGGTATTTGTAAGATACGCGAGGTAGTTTTGGGGAAAGGAATTCGTACGAGGGGATTGACATTGTTGGCGGTAAAACGTGAGCGAGTTGAGAATGGAGAAAGTAGGAAGAAATTTTGATTGGGACTTGTAACGATTATGGCTTTCAGCAATGGCACTTTCATGGTGGAATTGCTACGTGCAGTTGCGAATTGTTGCTTGAGGAATTTTAGAAAATACTTGGGATATGCTTAGGTTTTTGCAGATGTTTATTATAACGAAGATTTAACTAAAATCTAACGTAATTGGAAATTAATTACTTGTTATATCTGAATATATTTACAGTAAAACAACCAAGACGGTCAAAATAACCATTTTACAATCTCGTTGAAAAATTTTTCAAATTAACATGGGAACCACAAAATATATCATCTATTAAAATCCAATTATTTAATAATTATCTTGTTAAATCCAAATTACTTGTAGACTCATCACTTGTTACACTTAAATACATTACCAGTAAAATTATCACATCGGTCGAAATGACCAATATCCATTTTTTTTTAAATTCTTCAAATTTGAATTTGATAGAATATTTTTAATCTGAAAATGTATAGTTTTAGAGAAATTTAAGCTTGCTTAAAATAGTTTACATATTTCTAGTATGGAAGAGCTGTTGAACAGTGAAAATTTGTATTTTTGCAATAATAATTTCTTATGTAAAATCAATTGAAGTGGCAAATTTACAGATTATTTCTGTCCATGATTTTTACAGAATTGCTTACTGATACAACAATCGAAGTTTTGACGTTTCATTGATTTGCAATTCTTTTTTTAAATTCGAACTGAGATTAGTTAAAGTAATAAAAAAAATATGCGAATATCATGGTACTCTTTTATTGCTGTGAATTAATTACCGCGAGTTCTTACATTTGCGTGAACCGCAGAACTTAATAAACTCTGCGTCATTATTTCGCAGATAAGGAACGTCTCATTGTTAAACATATTCCAACATTGCGTATCTTTTAAAATGAATCACACAACAAATGTATCTTCTCAATTTTTGTTTAAAAAAATATAACAAATCGTTGTTCTCACCGAACGTTGATGACAAACGGATGTTTAAAGTGCAAATTTCTTTTGCATTGTCATTTGAAAATAATGCTGCACATAATTCCAACAAATCAATATAGCAGAAAGTAATCTAAAAATTAAGCTTCATCTTTATACTAACATAACATTATATTAATTGTGAAAGTTAGAAATATTTGAAGAAAGAATAACAACACAATTGCACACGGTGGCGATTTAAGTTCAGACTTAATACCATGGAAAGTAAGTCATCTTACAAAATGGTCACAGCAATTAACTCCGAAAAATACAATGAAATTAAATCATATTAAGCTCGAAAGAAACAGAGCAGTGACGTGCATCTAATTACTCGAAAAATTCATGTATTGCATGCAGAGTGCATTGCATCTTTTTCTCCCCCTCTCTTTAAATCGGATGAATGAAAGTAGCAGACTATTTTCAGCCGAGTTCCCAGAATACAAGGCTCTCCGTGGAATTACACGTTCGTCTAACGATAAATGCGAACGAATAATTCAAACAGGCCATGCAAAGCTTTTTCGAGAACAACTTCCTCTTTATTTTCTCATTCGACGAAGAAGATACGTTGAATGAATCATCCAAGACGCAGGCGAAAACGTCGTTGACTTTGACACTTCGAAAGAGTCATCGAAGACGAGAACGCGAGGAAAACCAGCCGGGAGACTCTTGTTTTTCAATATAGCATTCCGATGTGCGACGCACTTTTTTTTTCTTTTACAACAGTCTAGACTTTTACTCATTGTTCGATGAGACTTGCTCGGAAACTTGGAAAAATATTCTGGAAACTTATGATTCAGAGAAGGTTGGAAGAACATTAACGCTTTCGCATAAATCTTTCGTAATTGTATGCATATATTTTTACTGTGACCTTTTTGTCTTATCGAATATAAATTTTAATATTGATGGGAACTTTTTAAAATCGTACACTTTCCATTGAGATACCGTACATATCTAAATATGGAAAATTAAAATATTAAAATTTAAGTAATTGTCAAAGTAAAGTCAAATAATATTAGGTCAAACTTAATTATCATATAGTCAATATGAAAATGGCAATCACACAATAGTAGCTTTATACGATCATTGAATACTTATAATAAAATAGTACTAATATCACAATAATAATTCATACAGCGACTGAAAAATTGTAAAACAATAGCGCAGTCTTTAAATGATTGTCAATAGAATCATCGCTGTTACAATTAAATGTACTGAATTAATACTTTAGAGAAAAGGGAATTGAGAAGGGAAAAGGATAATGATTAGTAAGGATAATGATAAGTAATTTAGGTTTTTAAAAATAGCATTGGAATATGAACTGTATCACTTTCTTATAAATTTCATAAGAAAGTAATTAATTAATTTTATAAGTAAGTAAGTAATAAGTAAATTCTTAGTGTTAATATTCGTTTATCAAGGAATCTCTTTCGAAAGTTTCTCAAAAGCTTCTTTCGAAAATTAATTATTAGCTTCATTTCTATGCCATTCTTAAATCTACATCTACTTTTCTATGTAAATTTCTATCACAACCGGAGAGTAGTTTTTTTAACTGGACGATTTGACATACCTCTGGCTTTCTCCACGGTTTTATTAATTAAACCCACGCACGCTTGTTCACGAATAAGCGATAATTTTCACGAATTAGTATCGTATCGTGCAATTACACGTAGAGCCATCACGATAATCGTAGCTTTCTCCATAAATCACCGTGAAGTTCTCTTCTTGTGCATTCAACCGGCACAATAATAAGTATGCGCGTATTAAAATGCTTTCAGTTAACGTGACAGATTTGAAAGACTGACTATGTTAGAATGATAACGAGGGATAATGGCTGCACAGAGTACCATTAGGATGTCCAATGAAATTAAATATCGAACTTTTACGTTGTTTTAAGGATGGAAGAGAAGATGTGATACATGCAACCTTAATAATTGCGAATTATTTAAAATTTTAGCCAGTTAGGGGGTTAATACTTCATTTAAATTGATCTACTTTAACGTTAACTCTTTTAACGTCGCCAGTATTTCGCTTGTTTCATTTTTACTGGAGCAAAAATGTTTCTACGAAAATTACATCTTTAGAATGTTTTATAGACAGAAATAGATATGTAGTCAGCGAGGCTGTATCTTTTCAGTGCCAATATTGAAATGTTTAACGTGTATTGCTGTAAATATTAATTATATTTATAGTATTTATTAATGTACATATTATTTTTAACCCCTTGACACACATTAACGAGTGACACTCGTCATGAGGTAAATGAGATAGGTAATTTTCAAGTTTCCGAAAACCTATTAAATTCGAAATATTAATGAAATAAGACCGGATAATATTTTTCTAACATTAATATTACGTTAAATTATACGGTATATCAAGAATCACTGATCAATTCTTTTTTTAGTAATTAAATTCTGAACTATAGCGGATGCAGTGACAAAAGAAATCATATGCTAAGATGTTAATATTAACTTGTAAATTTGTATATTTTCAAGTTATGAAATTTCACTGAATTCAACAGCGCCGGTCACCGGACCCCTATTGCATTCAACATTTTAAATCAGATTTTAAATTTGATAACTGCGTTTTTTGCTTTTTTTTGCCAGCGAAATCAATGAGATGTTACAAGTAAAATCCGACTTAACATTAATTATCGATGAACTACCTATTTTATTTCAATATATTGAATGAATACCTTGAAAGTGAGAAGGCCTAGAAAGGGGTGGAAATGATGACAGTTTTCTAGAAAGACTCTGGAACCGATCCAATTGATAATCTCTGTATTTATATTACTTTATGGTGCAGATATTGTAGTATATCACAAAAGGAACTTCCGTTCGCCAAGTTTCATATACCACTATTAACACATTGCGTACTAGTAACGAGATATCTCGTATTTGGCAAAACGACTACTCGAGACTTCTTGCTACTTTACTGAGGCAACGAAGCTTTGAATCTTCTCATGATAAATAATTAGCGAAATAAATGTATATCGAATTTCCAAAAGAGTACAAAATAATCAAATATATAAAATATACCAAATCTCTGGAGCGCTTAAAAGTGTGCTGTACGCAATTTATTAATAATAATTCAGACTAAATTGGTAAAATAAAAGTGATCAGTGATTGTTGATAATTTAACGTAATATTAATGTTAGAGAAATAATATTATCGCTTCGTTTCTCATTAATATTTCCAAATTAATACGTTTTCCAGAACTTCAAAATTTCCTATCCCGCTTATCTGATCATTCGTGCCACTCCTTATTGACCGGCAAGATGTTAATGCGATAAAACCCACCCAGAATTATAATTCTCCCATTAAAAAGACTTGTTAAAGTCTCAATATAAATTTAAAGTGAAAAAAAATAAACAAAAAGCGTATAACTACAGTACTGTAGAAGTACCGTACCTGCACACATGATTGTACAATCAAGTGTCACCGAAGTGGTTGATAAGCTGTATATCAGGTTGAAAATGTAGCCACAAACGTGCATAAATAATACCACGATAAACCAGCGCCAATGATGAACTCATATGTCCGCACACGCGTGCAAACATTCGCGTGCATGATGTCCATATGTGCGTGCATATGTTGCAAACAGAGGAGGCAAGATATTGCACGAGCACGACATACCGTAGGAACTAATTACGAGAGAGCGTAGCAAATGTTTCTCTGTGTGTAGAAATGAATGTGTCGTGTGCATGTGTGACAAACAATACCCCTTCTACTTGAGAGAAACACTGACATTAATGCGTGTACAATTGTAGTGGATCACGCATCCGACGTGTAACACGTGCTCGTGGAAATTTCCGAGTGAACGTGAAACTTTGATCGAACTATGTTGGATTCGATTTACAGTAACAATAGGACGGATAAAATTGTTATGCATTTGCAAATTTAATATTTTTTCAATGAGGAGAATAAGCTCATTTTTGTGCTGGCTGAGCAAATTGAAAATGTATTTTTACAATAAATTGACGTGTGATCTCGAATTTGAAAATGAGGTTTACGATATAAAACATATTGAGTTATATTTGATAATAGCTACTATGGAGATAAGAAATTTATGAATACAAATTTGATAAGATTACTAATTTCAGGATATTTTGTTTTAGCATTTCAGTACACTTATCGAATTCTTCAACAATGAGAAACTAATTACTGGTAGCACGATTTTAAGCTTAATCGAAAATTCAGTTAGTATGTTGATCCATGTTTGTATTCAATACTGTAGATAAATGGAAAGATAACGATTGATAAGATTGCCAGGCCCGGGTTATCCTTGAACTCATTGAATTATTTGGAAACGCTATATTTTTTCGTCTGTTGAAACAAAATTGATTTAATTGGTTTTCTTTGTGCAAGCGTTCTTATTAAGATATTTTCCTCTTTGTGCACAAGATTACATATTTATTTGTGACTTGCTATTTTTAAAACTCCCGTTTTCGTATCGTTCGTCGGACGGCCACAAGTGTGCGATGATGAATTTAATAAGCATTGCATAATCATTGTATTTTTTTGGTCTGGAACGTAATGAGCTTAATCTGAGAGATATTTTCCATACGTTATTTTCTATAGCTATATTTTCATCAGTATTGCAGTAAGCGTGGAATATTTTATTCTGTCACATTTATTTATTCCCATTAACACAAGAAGTACCAAGCAAGTCAAAATGACTGGTTCCCAATTTTTTCCTAAAATTCTCCAAGCTTATAGAAGAGTCACAGAGCAGATATTCTACGTTGATCTTACGTACAGAAATTACTCAATCAATCATTTTTTCAATCTCTTCATTTTACTTTTTTCAAAATTTTTAACACTAGAACTACCGGCTTCAAATCTATCATATTTTAATAAATGAAATAAGTACCTTGAAAAAGGGGGAGTAAAGCGGCGGAAAATTTGATCGATTGGGTGATTTATGTTTATTGATATAGACGTAGAATATTTATTTTATGAGTCTTATGTAAACTTGGAGAATTTTCTGAAAAAATTGTGTACCAGTCATTTTGACTGGTGTAGTAGTTCTAGTGTTAATCAATATATTAACACTGTACGGACCGGTAGTGTATTAATAGACTTTTAAAATTTTAGAAATTTCTTTTTTAGAAATTAAAAATTAAAAACATTTTTGTTTTAAAATTTTAGCTTATTAATCGCTTGCCACGGCAATTTATAAATTATTTATCATTGCGGTACACTGTATCAATAATTCAGTGACGAGAATTTGTAATTTTCGAAAAGATATCGGTATTAAGGAACCATTTGCGGCCAAGTGGCTGATTGGATGTAAAAAAAATACTGGTCGTTTAAAAAGTAAATACTGGTCGTAAGTGTTAAAAAACAATGGATTTAACGCCGGTAATTCTATTATTAATACTTGCTTCGGCTTAGCTTTCCCAAAGATACCAAGATAGTACAAAGTTTCTGGAGGAAAATGGCACTAAGGAAAGAGAAAATATAAAAGAATATTGCAGTAAAAACTGTAGAAGAATAGAAATATGGTGTAGAAAATGTAGAAATATGGGGATAGAAAGTACAGGAATATAAGAAAACAAAAAGAGGCGAACAATATCGCCATAAGAATAAAAAGCTGGAAGAACTTTTGCAAATCTATCTGCGAGAAAGCGACCAAGGTACTCAATTTTACGATCGTGAAAGGTTCGACCTTTGGATTTATTTCTGCCGATTTTCTTCCACTGGTTAACGGTTCCCTGCGATTTCATTGTTTCGAAGGGTGGTCTCCTTGACCGACGTGAATCCCTCCAGTTCAGGTAGTTCCTCGTTCCTCGAATTTTCGCCTTTCCATTGACCTCGAGCTGAGTTATTTCTTTGTTTTCTTTCTCGTCTACCTGGCGAGTACCTTCGTCAATAATTTTAGGATCCGTCGATTATCGACGTATATCTACACGATGTAGGGGTAATCGAGGGCTGGAAATTATGAAACAGGGGAATTTCCTAATTGCTGGGATCGTTTGGGTATCGATGCGTTAAATTTGATCTGAAAAGAATTTATGAGGCGTTATTTAAGCTCACTGCTTTATTTAAGTTTTAATTTGTTATGGTGCGAGTCACCATTGTACGGAGTTTCTTCTTGGTCATAAAGCCTTTAATGAAACGATACGTTAAATTAACCCTTATGGGCCCCTGTGACTTTGAGGTAACGCAAAACATATCTAAGCTTCTATTCTCCAAAATCAAATTTTGAACTTTGCCAAATATTAAAATTTAGCTCGTGAAAATTATGAAATTTTTTACAATTCAACATTTTAACTTCACGTTTAATCAAAATAGTATTTTTATCATTTTCTTATTGTGCCACATTCTTTACAATATACAGGCGGTCCTCGACATTCGCACAATTCGCTATTTCGCACGTTATTAAAAATTCAATTTTTTAAAGATTTATGTCGGTATTTCAAAAAATGTTTGCTTCCACTGCAGTCGCTGTCAAGGAGTGGTCACTCCTTGAGGTTTTCTAACATTGTAATATTCTTTCTAGTATTATGTACTAGATATTAGAGACTCTCACAACACAATTTTTTATATTTTTCCGCTATTCTTCTATTTTCGAACATTCACACACATTTTTAAGAACTAATTACGTGCGAAAGTCGAGGGCCTCCTGTAATGTTTAACCCTCGGAGTACTGACGGTAGAAGCAGCGGCACGGCCGTCGCTCGGGGTCGCTCGGACCCATAGCGCGTTCTCATTGGAGGTTTCAAAGGAGAAGCCGCCACTATGCCTATCACTGTGTTTGTAAATATGATCGAGCTACTACAAGCAATATTATTTGGCAGCTTCTCCTTCTCCAGCAACAAAATCCAGTATTGCATTTATTCTATTTTCAATTTCTCATCTGTTTTTATCATAGAAATAGTGTAATTGAAAAATGCAAATGTTACACATAAATGAAAATCTTTGGCATGTCTATGTGTCTTCTAATTAGAAGGAAGTCATAAATATTCCATCCCTTGCCCTTAACAACTAAAGCTATTTCACAGCAAACTTCTAAAAAGACCCAAAGTTTGCGATACTACATAGAGTATTTTCTAATCTCAAGCATTTATTTGGAACGTTCTGTTTCCAGTGGAATAAAAATTTTAATTCGGGAATGACTATCTATTACAATTCAACATCAGGTGCGTTTGATACTTTATATTAAAAATTAAAAATGGATAATAAATGGACCGAAATAATGGACGGAATTAGTGTTCCGCAAAGAGTCAGTCCTTCCACCGCAAAGTCACTTTGGACACTGCTGAAAGTAAAATGATGAAGGCGCGTCTAGAGGGATACCCTCCTTGCCCCTCTACTGCTTCGGTAGGCTTCCACTCCTATATACATTGTATGCTACGAGAGATATTCGTCTCTTATCTCTACAAAATAAACAAATGATGCCGCGAGGAACAGAATGCTAGCGATCAAAACGAACGCCGCAAGTCGAAAGATATATTGGTCGAAGTTGCATCTTACATCGGGGTCCGAGCGAACCCGAGCGGAGTACTGCGAGGGTTAAAAACCAAGTGTAGACCATTATTTGAAATTATACTTTCATAATTTTCTAATTGTGCTATCGTTCACCTGGTCTTCAGATACCATAAAAAATTCGGACTAGGATTAATTATCAGTGCTGCTGCTTATTGTACGAGAAACTATTGTTTTGCGTACCAGAACAATTGAAATTTTGCTTCCTTCATATTAAATACGTATTACTAAGTAACTAAGTTATTACTGAAGTATACAGAGTAAGTATTTTGAAAAAAGAAAAATCAAGAGGTGAAAATGTTAATCAATTAATTAATCAAGTAATTTAGCTTTTAGAAGATAGGAGTGGAATATTCAATGCATTACTTATAAATTTAAAGAGTCTTTAGAATCAATTGGAAATTGGACATTTTGGTAGGATTGGTATATTCTTACAATTAGTGTTATGACTTTGATAACACTTTTTGATATTTTTAATTCTCCTCTTCCAATTATGGAAATCTGAAGCTTCCATTTCATTTGCAATACTAACGTTGGAGATTCGTTTCTGTAAGATGAAACTGTACCATTCACAACTTTTCTATTGCACACATTACAAGAGAATATCAATTTTATGAAGTTCTAGAGAAGCAATGATGGATAAATTAAATATGTCTCTCACCCAGAACATTTTGAATGTCATATGAAATAGAATATGCAACAAGATACGTCCAGAAAACTTAGTTTAGCTGAAGAAATCCCATCAAGTCTACGCTTCTCCATCGAATCGAATAATCAGGGTTCTACTAGAAAATAAAGCAATTTTCTACGTTTCCTATAATCATGAGTCATTAAAGTCAAATCCGTCCTCATTGGCCGTTCTATACACTCACGTTCGTGCGTTTTCTGATTGCATAAGTTCGCCGATTTCGTAATGTCAGCACGGACTTGTATTTTTGGGTGAGTGTATCGTTGAAATTACCGGTGATCGTACTGTGCAATCCCGCAGAGGGATTTCTCATGGAACGATGACATCGTGAAAACGTGAAGTTTCATTCGTCGTTGGGTATTGTGTCGTCTTGAGTAGCCACAGATAACAGTTTTATCTCAGTGTGATTATTGCTTACGTCCGTGATGACTTCTTGGTGAGCGATTCGTCGAAACGTGGTTTGTCGAGTCAGCTATTGTCGTGAAGCGTTACGTTTATTAGATACATTTTAATTACGCTTTATTTTTCCATATGTACATTGTATGTGGTGGAAGTTTTTAGTGTTGTTTCTCAGTGAAATAATTTTAAATCATTAGAAATTAACCCTTTGCGGACGGAGACATTTTTGAATATTGACAGATAATCATTTATTCGGCGTTCCAAAACCACCATTTTATCAGAAATTTGTGCTGTTAATGTATATGAATTATAAATTAGTTCACTTTTAATCATATCTCACCGGTTTTACTTCAATTTTTCAATTTGAATCGTGTATACATACGGCGATAACCTATAACTACATTTTTTCTCAGGCCGCATATATGCGTCGCTAGTCCGCAAAGGGTTAACGAGGTTTTGGAACAAAATAGCAGAATATGAACAATCAGTAATTGAAATAATAGAATTTTGTAAAGATACGACATAGAACAAAGTGTGACAACGTAATTTCAAAAAATTGAATCCAGTATATTGTAATCTATCGTAGTATAAAGAACAAACAAGTGATTATAACATTAAGTGAACCGGACGAAGATTATGGTCCCTGTGTTCTAAAATATTTCAGTATCTCTGGAAATTATGGCCAATATTGTGAGTTTTGAAAATTGATTTGCGTGTAACATTGAAAATATTACATTGAATACTAATGTAACATTCTTGTAATCAATGTATTTATCGAATTGATGTTACCCTCTTCGCATTATAATTCTCAATTTGTTACATGAGACGCACAAAGTTACAGAATAATATCAATCTATAGGTTGTCAAAGTTATGAATTTGTCATTTGTTTTGAGGTTCAGGGTAAAGGAAAACTATTCTCGCACCGCCTATTCCCGTCATATCGACCCTTAAAACCTGATCTCTGCGAAAAATAACCGTAAACATTTATTTCGTCATTAACACGTTGAACGCCATCGGTATTTCGCCAGACACATCATTTCTACTGAAATGGAACTTTATTATTAAATTTACATCTTTATAAAGCAGAAACTTTAAAGATACAGATAGATAGATAGATAATCGACTTTAATCTTTTTAACGTCTATATTTAACCCATTTACATCACATGACAAATTCAAAAATATATCTTTACTATCATATTTCTTTATATCAAGTCTAAGTCTAACAATATTTCAAAAAGTGATGTACCTTAATCGGCAAATGTATAAATAATTTAGACTGTTCATATGTGTTGCTATTCCCCCCCATTGTGAATGCTTAAATGCGTTGCAATGACAATGACAAGAAAAAGTGCACGCATATATGCGCTCGTGATACAAATGGTTTAAATATTCAATATGTCCGAGAATACATAACTATTACAATTCAAAGTTATACGAAATTCAATAGCGCCGGTCACCGGTGACCCCCATGGCAGCCAAAGTGTTGCTTTTTGAGTCACCCACGAGTTAGAAACGAAAATTCGAAAAAATGACAGAGGTCTCTATCTATCGGGTGAACCAAAGCGAACCTTTCTATCAATTGATTTCTTTCTGTAGCCCGAGTTAGTTACTGCTAATTTCGTTTTCCTTCCTATAAATGGATTAACCCTTCGCACTCCCAGCCATCTCTGACCTTATCTATTAGCAACTTATCGGCACTTTACTATTTGCTACTTTGTGCTCATTCAGTAGAAGGTAAACATATATTTGTTAGAACCTTGGGGTGCAATAGGTCCATCCTCTGTAATTACTAATAAATTCGAAGGTCCCCTTAGAGGGTGCAACAGAGTGATTTCGTAAACTTACGATGTCCCCTCAGGTGGGACATCGGAGTGCAAAGGGTTAATAATTCAACAATCAATCATAAACTCATTTTTCCATAATTTAGTATATTCAGCTAGAAGAACAATAATAAAAAAAAATCTTTCTTTTTGTTACAGAACGCAGCCTCTGCAAAGGCAAAAGATTCCACATCGCCGTCATCCACAGGCACGTCGAATAGCGGTGGAACAGGAAACAATGGTGGGCACGCACCCCTGCGTCGCAGTTACACCTCCCTGGTAACCACCCTGATCGAACAGCATCGTAAGTTGGATCGCAGTGCGAGTGAACCGACCTCCCGCTACAAGACCGAACTCTGTCGGCCCTTTGAAGAGAGTGGCACCTGCAAATACGGTGACAAATGTCAATTTGCTCACGGATACAGCGAACTTCGCAATCTCGCTCGTCATCCAAAGTACAAGACCGAGCTGTGTCGCACTTTCCACACAATCGGATTCTGTCCATACGGTCCACGTTGTCACTTCATCCACAACTTCGAAGAAGCACGAATCCATAATCAGAAAGTCAGCGCTCAACTTGGATCAACGCAGCCTAACATAATGGGACTCAATCCACTGTTAAGTGCAGCTGCAGCTGCAGCCGCAGCAGCAGCCGCTGGTGGGAATAATTGCAACACCAACAATCCAACTACCAGTAGTGTCACTCTTCTCGAGCAAATCGCAGCCTCACCCCAAGTGGCTGCTGCTGCAGCAGTTGCAACCCCGAACCTCATGAGGACCAATTCTCTGAGCTTGTGCAGCACAACGAATGCCTACAATCCACCGCCATTGCTGAGAACTAACTCGTTGAGTCTTGCAACCAGTCAGCATCATCATCATCACCATCACCACCATCATCATCACCAGACCGGTTCGACAACCGTCAGCTCGGTGATTGGTGCTACCAGACCGAAGCCGTTGAATCTCAGCCCAACTTTCTCGCTTGGTAGCACCGGAGATTCAATCTCTCCTTCGTCGAGCTTGAGCCAATCGCCGACGAACTCGATGGCGAGCTTCTTCAGTGACGATTGTAGTCAACAACCGTCAGTGACGAGTCTACCCACAACGCCGTTCAGTTTCGGCCAAGATTTTGGTCTTCTCGCGACAAGACAGAGCCCTAGTCCACGGACGAACAGTGTCTGCAGTCCATTGGGTTCGGATGAGTTGACACCAAGGACACCATCACCGTTGTCGCCTAATGCGGAGTCCAGGCTGCCGGTTTTCAACAGGATCAGCAGCACCCTTGGTGACTTCGAGAATCTGAAGATCTAAAGAGGAGGCAGCAGCCCCTTCCTCTCCGAGAATGAAACGGGTCTATCGACGGTCTCTTCTTCTGGTTTTTATTAGTTTTATTCTCGCGAGGACGATCGGACGGAGAGATACAAGAGTAATAATAATAATCGGGACGAGATTCGGAGAAGACGAAGAGAGAGAGTGTGTGTCGGACCCGATGATTTCTTTTTCTTTGTATCTACCGCAAAAGACAGGAGAATCGTGAGGGAGAGGGGACGGACTCTCCCACCGACTTTGGAGGAAAGGTTTTTTTTTTTCTTTAAAAAAAAAAATATTCAAGCTGCATTTCTCTCGCGTGGGACGGATTTTTCTTCCTCTCCGTCGTACTCGGCTTCTTATTTAAGCGTTTCTTTTCTGTTCTTAGGACACGTTAGGCATCTTTACTCTCGTTCTTTAAACGATCGTCACTTCCTTTTTTTTATCATATTCTTCATGATTATTATTATTATTATATTATTATTATATTATTATTGCTATTATTAATATTAATAACGTTATATCATAATATTATTATCGATACTGATATCGTCATTACTCTTATTTGCATTAGTAGTGTCAGTCACTTTCTGACTCCGACCACCAGAGCCGTTTTCTTCTTTTTTTTTAAAAAAAAAAAACAACTTTAGTTTTACGCTCGTTTTAGTGGAAAGATCGTGATGGTATCAGCCCGGATGTCGAGACTGGCTCGTGAGAGTCTCATTTGAATCTTTCGATCGTGTATAAAGAGAGGAAACGGATACGAGGAGAACGGCAAGAGAAACGAGAAAGGAATTCGGAGGAACGAGAAGAAACGACGGTTCAACCCCGAGTATATATTATTCTCTTCCGAATCGTGACTTTCCTCGAGCATCGTATATTCTTCATTGATCTCTCTCGGGGCCATCTTCTCGTTCCTCCGCTTAATTTTTTTTCTTCATCCTCTCAAATATCATCCATACTTGTTCTCAGTTACTCGTTTCCTCTCTTAATCGATTCTCTCACGATCGTCGTTAAAATCCGGGGCAGGTGAAACGTTGCAATATTCCAAAACACTTAGTGCGTTACGTTTTCTTCGGGTTTCTTCTTAAAAGAAGGGAGGGGAAAGTTGTCTCGAGAGTGAAAGGGAGGCGAGACCAAGCCGCGAGCGCGCGCTTAGAGAAGGAAGTGAGTAAAATGAGAAAGAGAAGGGAGATATAAATATATATATGAGCGCGTATACATACACACATATGAATACACATGGAGAAAGACACAGAATTTATTATGAGAAAGGATTGTGTGTACGCGTCCGGTATTGGGACGTTGACAAAGCGCGCGAAACGGATCAACAATCAAAGAGCATGCTATGCAAATAAAGTGGCTTAAGAACTCCGATTGTCTTCCAATATTAGTGCGAGTAGAATGATGAGAAAGAATGAATGAGCGAATGAACGAGTGACTGTGGAAAAAGGATGGACGATGGTGAGAGCAAGTCGTGTGGCAATGAGCAAAATGGAGATAATGAGGGAAAGTGTTGCTCTGCGTTCACATGTATGTGTAGAATTACGCATGGGAAACGAACGTGTGTCTGTACGTGTGCTTCTAATGAGGATAGGTAAGAAGTTATAGTGTTATTATATATATATACATATATATACGTGTCGAGGTAAAAGTCCTTTGGAGGGAAAAAAACGAATGGAAATTTTCATCGAAATCCTTGAGACACTTTGACTTATTTTACGCATCTCAACGTGACTCGTGTGGGTGAATTTTATCGGAAAGAGAAAGTCTCTTTGAGAATTTCACTCGGCCTCCGAGAGAGAAATATGCGTATGGCATGATTCTCGTCCTTTTTAAAATCACAAGTCTTCTTTTTACGCACAGAAGTGATACACTTTTAACGAGATATGATTAAATAGATGGTCCGCATGAAGATAACTGTCTTTATTTAGCATATCCGATAATAATGAAATCATCGTGCATGTTGGACTGAAATATCGCTTCCTAGCGATGCCTTTAAGAGTGCCTCAAAAATCTTCGAATCGTGCAAATCTGAGAGAAAATGGAGAGGAGAGTAGATTTTGGTGAAAGTGAAAGAAAGAGAGAATGTTTGTGTGCTTGCGAGAGGATCTTCAATTTCGTGGTATATATACATTGTTCTTTCCCGTAAAAAAATGTGATATGTAACTATTGCAATAGAAATATTTACTAATTATTAAAAAAAAAAATATTCTATTATAGAGAGAAAGGTAGCGTGGGTGAGAGAGAGTGCGAGAGAGGGAGAGAGTGAAGTAAGTCGAGCGAAAGTGCGAGTGCGAGAGTAAAACGAGAGTTTTGAAACGAGGCGGCGTTTTGTAACCTTTTTTTTTTTTTAAAGAAACAGTGCCTTTAGCCACGCGGATTTAAAAGAAAATATTCTTTTTGTGGACGATTCTTTTGTCTTTCGTTGAGATACCTGAGAAAAGTAAGCGAAGTATCGTCGATAGATATACTTTGTTTTCTCAATGGTAATCGAAACTGCAATTGAAACGTCTACTTGCTGAAAACAAAACGCATGGCCGTTCGCCGCCTCGTGGATTTTCGAAATGAAAGGAGCATACGAAAATAAGGAGAAAAAACGATACAAGAAAGTGCCTAAATGACGTGGTTTTTGAAAATCGAATACATTTTGTATATATACGCACAGCACACACTTCTTATACTAAACAAGAAATGTTTTCGTTTAATTTATACTTGAAAGCAAATGTTATTATAGATTTAGTTTATTATTATATTATTAATATAATTATTTTTATTATTAATAATTATTAATTATTAACTATTATTTTTATCGTATTCGCAAAGACCGACTCGATCGTGCACAAAGTACGATCAATCCTCTTGCTACTTCCGGAAGATATAATATGGCCGTTAATTATCACTTCATTATTTATCAGGCCGATTCGTTTCCTTTTTTTTCTTTTGTCTTTCCGTACCGCCACTGTGTAACACTTCGAGCAAACATTTTCTATAGGAAATGGAATTATTGCGAGTACTGCACCCCCGTTGGATTTTTTTGCACCCCCTTTTTTGTCGGTTGCTTTCGACGATCGTCGTTCAAACTCCGAACTAAAGTCAATTAATCCCGTGTCTTATTAATTGTCACCGCTATTCGCGGTTATATATATATATATTTATATATATTTATACAAGTATAAATATATATATATACGGATATATTTATATACATATATATAAATATATATAATATACGTAACCTATATTATGCTATTATTACTAATATTATTATCACTACAGCTACTGCTATTTACTACGTGCTATTATTAGCATTACCGCGGATCATCCGTCATCAGCATCATTGATCGTCATTGTCGGCTATCATCGTCATTGTCATTGTCGTTGTCGTATCGGTACCATTGCAAAATTCCGTATCAAGATAACCATAAGCCCTCCTCAACCCTCGTCTTCGATTCGTCACGTATATATTCAAACTATAATTGCTATTATTTAATAACAACTATTTAATTAATTTGTTCTCTCCTTTTTTTTAATCTTTATACTTCCGTTTGACATTTTCCTTTCGTGCCTTTCACGATCTATCCGTATTTTTGGTAACGAAATTCACGTAGACGTCAAGGTGTTTTTAATTCCTTTCTTCTGCTTCTTTAGATTTGAGACTGCAACGTTTCGTATTTATTTAATATTACTGAATTCGCAGAAGGATTTGACTTTATATTAGTTTCTTGGAAAATACTGTCATTTATCAGGAGTATTTATTATAATCGAGACTGTTTAACAGATGTCTTCTACCTGCGGCAGATAAAAAACGGGGAAACACTGCGTGACTTATCACAAATTTCAAAAACACGTTGATCAAGAGCCGATATTTCAAGGCTCAATTATAAAAACAATAACCAACGTTACATTATCTTTTTCTTAAACAGCAAATTCTAAATTCAAATGTTTTAGTTATTTCAGTTCATCGTGAAAACATCTTCAGACTTCCTAAATTCGCTCAACAAATCTAAACTTTCATTTTTCCACATCCGATTTTTCAAGCCTCCCTCAATCTCATCGTGTCTACGTGAAACTATTGGACCACAAGATGTTGGCGCACCTCCTCCAAGCTGAAGCAATACACTGGAAACAGGAACCATCCAAAATCTTCACTTATTCCTTCACCAAAAGAATCTTTTCACCCAATCCATAATCCAATAGTTCTCATAATTCTCTCAAAAACCATCACCAACTACCCTCAACCCTAAAATTCCAACCATCCACTCTAGATCTACAAGACAAGACACTAGATCAAAATGAGATACCAAATTTTTTAAAAATCTTGTAATTTGCAATACTTTATTCCGTTTCATTTTCTACATCTGTCTTGTAAAACATGAGAGATGAAATCAATTCAGTTTCTTACGCATTTCATTCCCTTTCTTCCGAAACACTTATCTTTAAATATTCTAAAATAATAGTTCTAGTGTCACAACTCCTACGACCCCAACCCAGATAATTCCAATTTGCATAATTTCAGCTTCTAGTATGCCAACATCTCAAACCAATCTGGTTTCCATAGAACCATAGTGTCCATTCACCCACCCACAAATCCCATATCCAAAAGAACCTACAAAGAGGGTCCAAGCGAGAGAAGTTAGGGCCGATCGGAAAAGGCAAACGGAAGAGAAAGAGAAAAGAGAGGCCACCTACTGGCGCAGAGAGTGAAAGTTGGAGTTTCTTCTCGCTCGATCAATAATAATAATAATAAAGAAAAAGACATACACGCGTACATAAATGCGCGTGGGCACGGAGGGACAAACGAAGAAAAGGGGGCAAGGAGGCAGGGTTCCGTTGGCGGGTTTGTAAGCGCGCTCTCAGATCGAAGAGACCAAAACGAAGCCAACAGGCTGCGTGTCCTCTCGTGGACGAGGCGAAACGAGAGAAATATCATCGACATAGCTCTCGCCTTGCGAGAGTTCGCGGCTTGCACGACGATGAAAGAAAAGTAGCGACGGCACACCTTTTCGAAAGTGTCCCGGCGGTGTGCCGCCTCGGAGTTCCGTAGCGAGTTTGTAGCGCGTTTTTTGATTCTTAACCCTTGGGTAACTTTAGGATCATTGGGGGATGAAATCGAGGAGGAAAATTTCAATGGCTGCGATGAATTTGAAGGTGTTCGTATTTGTTTATTTATTGCTGATTTTCTTCATGTAGAGTATATATAAATAAATATATATATATATAGATATATAAATATTGAGAATCTTTTGTTTGACGAAGTTTGATGAAGGTTTGAAGACGTGGTTCGTAGAGTTTCTTTGTGCACTGTGACGTGGGATTTATTTATTTTTATTAACGAGTTCCGAAGTCTGAATATCGTGCGAGAATTTTCGTTTGAATGGGTCCGTTTGAGAGTCTTCTTTTTTTTTTAAGGTATTTTGCATGCGTGTTTCTTCTCAGTTACTCTTCTCCCTTTAATCTTTTCTCCCCTTCTCCTTGATATCGCTGTTTTTTCTTTTTTCTATTTAACTTTTTTTCACCCCCCTTTCGCAGTATTCACGCAGCCGTGGTTTTTTTCGCGGATTTTTCGATTTACTCCTCGATTCGCCCGTCCCGTTGTCGTGCGATCCTCGCGATTTTTCTCTTCATAGTCATATTAAACTCCCCCCCATGCACAAAACTGAAGACATTGCCGGAAGGATTCGTGTGAGAAGCGAATAGGAGCTCTGTCGCGGCATACCGATTCGTACCCCTCCTGTTATAGACTTGACAACTTATAAATATAATATTAATAATAAATAATATACTTTACGTTACGTCTCTTTTTTTAATTTAATATATTTATTTTTTCAATCAAGTATTTATATATTTATACAATATTTTATACTGCGTTCTTCACAGATACACGCTATATGTAATGCGCGTTACGATGTAATGTGACAGGTCGATCTCTTGGCTCTCAGAGGAAACCGATTTTCTGATTCTCCTCTTCTCCAAACCCAACAACTCCTATTTCCTTTTCGTACCTTCAAGTTCTCAACCAGAATTTTTCTTTTATTCTCGATACAAACCGGTATCCTTTTTTTTTCGTTCCACTTTTCTAAACTTTCTTTTCCACTTCTTTCCAACCCCCCCGTTCCACACAGGCTACTAAAATGGTGTTCCAAAAAAAGCAAAAAGTAAGCAAAACGAAATAATTACGACGAGAAGTGTGTATACTTAATTTCTCTATGTGATAAGCGACCAAGGGTCGTCTCTCGGCAAAGATTTGCGCGAGAAATTATGCTCGGCGAGAGAGAAAGAGAGAGAGCGAGAGAGAGAGAGAGAAAGCGACATAAGCAGCGATACGTACTAAACGAACGAATGCGAAGTTGCGATGGGAGCCAATTGATAGGCTGGCGGAAGTCGTTCGAACCGGAAACGCTGCTAGACGAGAAAGAGAACAAGACATATCACCCCTTTCGAGATCCTTCGGAATCGCTTCCTCATTTAATTAGGTGCACTCTTCAAACGCCTTCTTCCTCGATTCTGAGATTTATAGTGTTTGTTTTGTTCCTCGTTCTTCCGGCGGTGAATTTTTAAGGATTAGCATGTTTTGTTTTTAATGGAGACAGTTTTTTCCCCAAGAAACTGACCACGTCGTGAAGGACGTAGCTCCGAATTTTTCATGGGTCTTTCAAGGGGTGAGATTTGACGGTGGAAAGAATGTAGGAACATTTTTGTTCTTTGGGGATGCGATGGTTCGAACGACTTCGGTCTAATCCACAATGGGACCACAACGGTGATAAATGCACATAGAATTTCGTTATTAAAGGAATGGCGAGCCTAGAAAGAAAGAAAGAGTTTCGCGCCAAGAAGGGATTCGTCCGGTCGCGAACGAGGGCTGATGTTGAAGATGGATGAAATTATTTGAAATTCTTGCTTCCCTCGGCGGCTCATTTTTGTTTTGAATTTTTGTTTTCGTTGAGAAAAGTTGTGCGTGGCATCTTTGCTCGCGATTCGGTCGAATCCAGCACTTTGCGGTGGCCTTTTTTTTTGTTTCATTACCGAGAGAGAACACACATACACGCAAGTCTCATGTACCACGAATGAAAAAAAAATGTAGTTTGATAAGTATTGCCAACAATACACTACCTATTTAATACATTTTATTATTACAAAATAATGAAAGTCTACGATTTTTGTCATTTACCTTTACGCCACTATTCCTCGTCCGTTCTTCCTGGTGATCTTCAATTCGTATGGGAAATAAGTGTTGATGAAACAACACTGTCCCAAATAAAGGTATTCAGCGAGATTGTTCCTTTTGTAATACAATTAATTAATATGGTAACAATTAAGGTAGCAATACAGTAACGATGAAGAATATATATATCGTTGTTTAGAAGCGAGAAAAATAAATTTATTTTAAGGTATTTTGCAAACGTAAAAAATATTTTTTTAGTAGAACATGGTATAGATTTCTGTAGGGAAACAATTTGGAATGTTAACAATATAACAAGTGTTAATGAGACAACGCAGTAGCAAGAAAAGGTATTCAGCGAAATTTTTCCTTTTGTTATACAATTAGTTAATGTACTAATAATTAACACTAAAGTTACCGACGTTATATCTACTAAAATTTAAATTTATTGAACAAGCACTTTGGAGAAAGATACATCAAGAAGTGAAGGGATTAGTTAATTAACTAATTTAGGCTTTATATGGTAGAAGTAGAATTTTTACTTCGCGGTTCCCCTATCAATTTAGGTAGTTTTTTGAAAAAATTGCGAACCGCTCATTTAGTGTTAAAATAGCAATACAGTAAGAATGAAGAATCTTTATAAAAAGCGAGAAAAATAATATTTTTTCAGTAGAATAGGGTAGAGAATTTGTGTAGAGAATTGAATTGGAACATTGACGTTATAACATTAATTATTATTGTGATACTTATAGCAATTCGCAAAATTGATAATCATTAACTGGTATTAAAAATTAATGTTTGTTGCAATAGGAATACTAGGTTGTCGAAAAGTCACCAAACTGCACTGCAGAGAGAAAGTAATTAATAATAGTTTCCAAGTAGTATAATTTTGTTCGTATAAAAGAAAGAGTGAGAATGATCTACTTTTAAATGGTCCACATTTGTCGACTTATTGAAAATGTAACCCAATCTACCTACGTGAATATTACGGTTACTTTTTAAAAACTAAGAATTTTGCATTTGTTTAAAAAACAATTTTAGTATTTTTTAGTAGTTTGTTAGTTTAGATTAGATTTAGATTTATTAGTTTTTCGTGCTCAAAACAATTAACGTGCAAACTGGTTAGTCCAAGTAGCTTAATTAATTTCGTCTCTAATATTCAACCCGTTGCCGCACACTTTTAATTTGACGAAAGTGCTCAGAAACACACACGAAAATATTTCGAACTTTTACAGCATGAAAAATCGTACAAAAAGAACAATTGATATGTTATCTGGAATGTTACGTCTTTTTTTCGGTGTATTACTGAGTAATTAACAAATAAATACATTAGTACAAAAATGTGCAGGATGGCTATAGCCGTCATTTGCGGCAACGTGTTAACAAAGATGTATCGCTAAAAATATGTTTTTTTTATTTGTAGTATTTTCTTACTACTTAATTGTACACAAGTTACAAATTTGTATATACTCACATATACTAATAGTTGTATATACTATTTAATTTCTATAGATATTTGCAGACCTTTCTCTGCAAATAAGTCGCCCGAAAAAAGTGTCGTTTCTCGATCGTCGCAAACCGATCACGTCACCGTTTAAAGCTTAATGAATACTACTTGCTGGGGCCATTTACGAGAGAAAGTGCTACTGAATTGATAGCAGTGCTACCAGCCACGACTTGGTTATAACGTTATCTTTATTTCGTTGGCTCGAGAGGTGCAGGAAATTTGCACTTCCTTCGTTTGCTGACTTCTTTTTTCCTTTTTTCTCAACATACTGACATCCCGTTAGGAATGGTAGGTAGAAAATTTTCTATACGTCCTTCGAGTGGCAATATAAACGTTAGTGTCTATTTCTTGCAAGACTCTAACTTGTTTAACGTGTCGTGGCAGCCATTTTGATAGAAAGTAGCCATTCAAAGGTGTAGAATAATATCGTAGACACTTATTTGTAATCGATTACATAGTGTTGTTATCATTTCCTGTTTTTTTTCTTCATTTTCTTAATCGTCGAATTTACACATATTTCCTTTCACTTTATAGAATTTAGAAATATCGTTACGTCCTGTTGATAAATACATAAAACGAATGGTGCGATGATCGTAGAATCTCAGTGGAAATTTACAGAATTAAAGGATTGGAATTATCAGGCGTGAATAATTTTGCCATTTGGTGACGGCTAATGAAGCGATGTGAGGAAACGTAACGGAGTTATCGCTTTTAGGATCTTATAATAATTGAGGAATTCGAGATGAATTAATGTTTGTTAACCCTGAAAGGATCGTAGCAGAAAAATTGAGGTTCATTAGAAGAAATCAAATTTATGTATACATTTTTTTTACAAATATTCGTTCACATTGTAAAAAAAAGAACATTTCCTTTTGCTTAACACTAGGTTTGCGGATGTTTATATACCTACAATATTTTTCTGACGTGAGTTAATTTTGCTCATACAAGAAAACCAAAGTTTTTCACAAAGCAAATAGTTCGAAATGAATATAATCCTTTGCGGACCGAGACATTTTCGAATATTAACTGATAATCATTTATTTGGTTGTCCAAAACCACCTTTTTATCAGAAAGGCTATAGGAGGATAAGTATGATCCAGCGGCCTTAGCTCCGATCATGCTCGCTTCTTTTTGTTAAATCAGTTCCTATGTGAGTAATTATCACAGCAATTTTCAACCCTTAAAAATTCATCCCCAGGGAGTAATCGTAAAAAAACAAAATTTTTTCAAAAATTCATAACTTGAGAACGACTACTTTGATTTTATTGAAATTTAGTCAGGACGTACATAAAACTAAGGTCTCTGATTTAAAAAAATTCCAGACTTGATGAATTGACATAACCCTAGAAAAATAAATTCTACCGAAATTATACATGGTGCAAAATAATGTTAGGAAGCTAAAAAAAAATTAAGATGATTGTGCTATAATGATAACATAATGAAAAAAATTGAAAATGATTAAAATTAGACTTTTTTATTTTTTTTGTATATGACGGACCAAGAAATAAATTTTACGAAAATTATATATGGTGCAAAATGACGTTAGAAAACTAGAAAAAAATTAGGATGGGTGTGCCATAATTATAACATATTAAAAAAAATTAAATATGATTAAAATTAGACTTTTTATTTTTTTTTTGCATATGACGCACCAAGAAATAAATTATACCAAAATTCTCTATGGTGCAAAATGGTGTTAGAAAGCTAAAAAAAAAGTTTGATAGTTGTGCCTCAAACATAACCTACCAATAGTAGTCATTGAAAAATGTTTAAATTTTTTTTCTAAGGTTATGTCAATTCATCAAATCTGGAATTTTTTTTAGAGACCTTAGTTATATATACGTCCTGAGTAAATTTCAATAAAATCAAAATAGTCGTTCTCAAGTTATGAATTTTTGAACAAATTTTGTTATTTAACGATTACTCCCTGAGGATGAATTTTTAAGGGTTGAAAATTGCTGTGATAATTACTCACATAGGAACTGATTTAACAAAAAAAAGCGAGCATGATCGGAGCTAAGGCCGCTGGATCATACTTATCCTCCTATAGCCTTTGGGCTACTAATGTCTATAAATTACTCCATCTTTTTAATCATATCTCATTGGATGTATTTGAATTTTTCAATTTTAACCGCGTATATATATACGACGATAAACTACAATTACATTTTTTCTCAGACCGCATATATGCGTCGTTAGTCCGCAAAGGGTTAAATGAACGTTTTATTATTAAAAAATTAGCCAACCAATATACATATAGTAATCAAATTTTGAAAGAGCCAAATTAGCACCGTAAATCTAGTGTTAATCTAATATTATTCGTATTTCGTATCCGCGTAAGTTCCTTTTCAATGCAAAATTCACATAGCGGGGATTATTTCTTCATTACCGAGGTAATTACGTATTCTGCTTGTTTCTCGTTGTAAAAGGTATTTTTTTTCACGTTCTCTTAAAGGCATCGTCATTGATGACCAGGAAATCCTTAGTGAATCGCGTGTCTACGTCATTTTTCCATTCCAAAGCGAGTTAACGTCATGAAGTAGGAAGTCTTAGTACTACAAGGTCAAACTAGACGGCTTTGCGAGTTCCCACTTGCCATTATTGAACAATATTGTCGTAGGTCTGATCGATGCGATGGCTGACATTGAGCTTTTACATTGATCAAAGGAAAAAAATGATTTAATTCCGTATTGTAGAGACTTATATAGATAATACTACTTGATCTTTATTTCGATTCTTATCTCATGCAACTGATAGATGCATGTCGACGTAGTTAATTATAGTCTTGCGTGCAATCGAATATGCCATTATTCACTTAACCCTTTCGAAACGATACAGATACGTGAAAATATATATTACGTTTTATCAGGTTAAAAAACTTTTATAAAACCAATTTAAAAAAATTTTGCACAGTCGCCGTTGACACTGACTGCCATGGGCGTCACCACCCGAGTCGAAATATGAAACTTATTTCCATGGTATTTGCTCCTATTTGAACCTAATATGATACTTTTCAATACTAAAACTCGTAATTTAACAATGGAACTACCGAACCAGTCAAAATGACTGGTACACAGTTTTTTCCAAAAATTCTTCAAGTCTACAGGAGAGTCATGGAATAAATATTCTATGTCAATCTAGAAAAACATAAATCACCGTATCCATTTCCTTTTCGATCTCTTGATTTCTTTTTCAAAGTACTTATTGAATATAATGAAATTTAATAGATTTAACTGTGGTAGTTCTAGTGTTAAACCTGTAACTCCTCAGTAAAATGATACTCTTATTTAGCTATCACCAAAACCTTTATCCCCTGAATTGGACCTGTTACTCCTCCTAGGTTAAATAATAATTTTTGTATTAAACATATATTTAATATCGCATAAAGAACTTTAATTTTTTTTAATAATTAATTAATAAGGAATGTATACATACATAAATGTAACTAGTGGATAAATACTTCAAAAACAGTCATTTTTTATTTATTCCAGCTCTTTTTACATATAAATTACATATAAATTAGTTAATATCATTACTTTATAATGAATTTTTATTTGTTTGTAACTATAGTTATCATATTAATTCGAATAATGGTACACTTATAATTGCAAACAAGTAAAAATCCATTATTTTTTAGATTTTGACTAACTTATTTTTGAAAACTATGTGTATATATATAAATAAGAATAATAATAACATTAATAACTGGATAGGGGTTGAAATTGACGTCCTATTTTGCGCCTTAAGATGGCATAAAGTGAAATTTGTGCCACTTTTAGGCGCTAAATAGGGTCTTATTTTACATTAAATTTAGACGTATTTTTGTACTTCTAATTTCCTAAATGTTGGGTAGTAAAAGGTTCAAATGAGGTTCAATATTTCGACTCGAGCAGTTACTGGCGCAATTGAATTCAATGAACGTAAAATAACGTTTAAATTGCAATATTTATGAATTTTCTAACATATTTGACATTTAAATATTGGCGTTAGAAAGATAAAGGTTTGCCGAATATCTATCTATAATTATCTCTGAGTTTCTGCTTTATAGAAAATGTGATTTTAATAGAAAAGTTTTACTTCAGTAGAAATGACGAAGTTAGCGAAATACCCGTGTCGTTCAACGTGTTAGCAGAAAATTTCAAATAAACACTTAAAATGAAAATGTGCTTGAAATATTTCACATGCAAAGAATGACTTCATGAATGTCACAGCATATGGGAACCAGTTTCATTAAACTGTCATACTATACATGCATCTACATTTGCAATGTTAACTCGCTTTAAAATATTCGAAAAACATCGTTATCGAAAAAGAAAATAGCGAGTGATACTCAAACAGAATTATTTCATGTCGTATTCGGGAATTTCTGATGATTAAATTGGGAAAACCTGATATTATTGTGACTCTTCAAGAATTTCATATCCCTCTTTACGGCGAAAGTTGAAAAAAAAGGAATATTAATGTATTCGGCATATGTCGTCGTCGTATCTTTTTAGCGCATAAATTTTCAACAAATTCGAACTGAACCTTCTGGAATATTATTCACGTTGTGTGTATTTCATTGTATTGTGTTCTCTATGCTTATCGTTAGAACGTTATGTTCTGCCGTGGAATAAACTTGGAAATCTTATGTACCAAGTACATCTGGCGAAATTCGGGTATCGTTGATAAAACGTATTGAAGTATTAAGACGATAACGATAAGGAAATCCGTTACACTGATTTTGTTAATTGATAACATCACTTTACTTGTTTAACAAGGTATTTTAGAGAACCTTGTAGAGAATCGACAACCCGCGGATTCTTGCATTTAAAAGCTTTGGGTCTTCAGTCTAACTATGATAATTAAATTTTATTTAAAAGTCGTATTCGGTCACGCGTTGCTCTAATTCAGCCTGGTTGTACCGGTCACAAGTGTGACATCTATATAATAGATACCTATATAAAAATGCACGCGTATTCGAATTCAACGGTGTCAAAATTTTAAAGCAGTCGGTGAAGAACTTTCAAAAGAGTTTTCAGATTTTGAATAAACAAACACTTACGCTTTTATTTATATAGATAATTTCGATTCAATATTACGCGGTGTAATATTTAGCTGTTTGTAGAAATTTAAGAAATCTAAATAATCAACATTTTTGTAATCGAAGAGAAGAAAATTTGAAAACAAACAAAGATCTACATAGAAAAATTTTGCACAATTTTCTATTAATCCGAGATCAGCGCGCCTTTTCAAATGCAACGGTGTCAAAATTTCAAAGCAATCGGTGAAGAACTTTCGGAGTTTTCAGATTTTGGAACAAACGAAAATTTACATATTCATTTACATAAATAATTTCAATTTACTATACAAATATTACAACTCATAATATTTGGCTGTTTGTAGAAATTTAAAAAATCTAAATGATCAACTTTCCTGTAATCAAAGGGAAGAAAATTTTTAAGAATACTGCACATCTGCATATCAACATTTTGCACAATTTGTTATCAACTCGAGATCAGCGCGCCTTTTCAAATGCAACGGTGTCAAAATTTCAAAGCAATCGGTGAAGAACTTTCCGAGTTTTCATATTTTGGAACAAACGAAAATTTATGTTGTTATTTACATAAATAATTTCAATTTACTATACAAATATTACAAGTCATAATATTTGGCTGTTTGTAGAAATTTAAAAAATCTAAATGATCAACTTTCCTGTAATCAAAGGAAAGATAATTTTTAAAAATACGAAAAATCTACATAGCAACATTTTGCACAATTTTCTATCAACTCGAGATCAGTTCGCCTTTTCAAACGCACCGGTGTCAAAATTTCAAAGCAATCGGTGAAGAACTTTCGGAGTTTTCCGATTTTGGAACAAAAAAAATGTACATTTTCATTTACATAAATAATTTCACTTTACTATACAAACATTACAAGTCATAATATTTGGCTGTTTGTAGAAATTTTAAAAATCTAAATGATCAACTTTCCTGTAATCAAAGGGAAGAAAATTTTTAAGAATACCAAATATCTACATAGCAACATTTTGCACAATTTTCTATCAACCCGAGATCAGCACGCGTACGAACAAACCGATGGAAGCGGTTTAAAAAAAAGATCTACTCGCGGAATGCAGTTCGCGACGGAGTTTATTACAAAGGCTTGCGATATCAGCGAAACGGAGCCATTGCTCTCGTTCGAGTTCCGTTTCGCTTGCAATCTTATCGGTTCGCGCAAGGCCTGGCCCAATCAGCCGATGAATAGGCTGCCCTGAATGACGACGCTCGACGACGTCGTTAAATGTTAATTGTCGTCTGCGTTTTTACCCTCCGATGTTTCTTCGTTCTTCGCGAAACGGCCACCGGTTCGACTCGAACTAAATCCAAGTTGTAACGCGGGAAAGAAAATACAATATCGTTTAAACGACTTGGAGTTGGATATTTCTTTGGATGTTAATTGAAATTTAATATACCTCTTCCTTCATTTAAAAATAATTTTTAAATGATAATTCTTGTAGTAATTTATTGTAATGGCAGCTTGCTTTTTAGCTGTTTTAATTTGTTGGTTCAAGAGGTGAATATTATATTTAATACTTGAAGTACCGTGTTAACCAGCCATAGCTCGAATTTTGTGTGGTATCTGATGATCAATTTCACAATAATAAAATTAGAAAATGATAAACATACTATTTTAAATGATGAATTAAAACTGAATCTTAAATATTGTATTGTAAAGAATTTTGTGATTTTCACAACCTAAATCGTAATATTTGACAAAGTTAAAAATTTGATCTTGGAGAATAGAAGCTTATTGTTAGATGTGCTGTGCATTATCTTAAAGTGATAGAGACCAATGGATGGTTAGATAGTTCACATTCAACCCTGTTGTTCTATATAACCCAAAATAGAAATTTTAAATGATGAATTAAACCTGAATTTCAAATATTGCATTGTAAAGTATTTTGTGATTTTCACAAGCTAAATTGTAAGATTTGACAAAGTTAAAAATTTAATCTTGAAGAATAGAAGCTTAGTTGTATCGTACAGTATCTTAAAGTGACAGGGGCCAATGGATGGTTAGATAGCTTCCAATTCACCCTGCTGTTCTATATAACCCAAAATAGAAATTTTAGATGATGAATTAAACCTGAATTTTAAATATTGCATTGTAAAGAATTTTGTGATTTTCACAAGCTAAATTATAATATTTGACAAAGTTAAAAATTTAGTCTTGAAGTACAGAAGTTTAGATGTATCGTTCAGTATCTTAAAGTGACAGAGGCCAATGGATAGTTAGATAGCTTACATTTAACCCTGATGTTCTATATAACCCAAAATAGAAATTTTAAATGATGAATTAAACCTGAATTTTAAATATTGCATTGTAAAGAATTTTGTGATTTTCACAAGCTAAATTACATTATTTGACAAAGTTAAAAATTTAATCTTGAAGTACAGAAGTTTAGATGTATCGTTCAGTATCTTAAAGTGACAGAGGCCAACGGATAGTTAGATAGCTTACATTTAACCCTGATGTTCTATATAACCCAAAATAGAAATTTTAAATGATGAATTAAACCTGAATTTTAAATATTGCATTGTAAAGAATTTTGTGATTTTCACATGCTGAATTATAATATTTGACAAAGTTAAAAATTTAATCTTGAAGAATAGAAGAATAGTAATCGTACAGTATCTTAAAGTGACAGAGGCCCATGGAGGGTTAAATAGCTTACATTTAATCCTGCTATTCTATATAACTTAAAATGGAAATTATATTTTAACATATGCTATGTTTCTAAGTATTAGTTTTTGATATTCAATGTATTTAACATTTACATCTACCTGTTTGTATATTTTATGTTTATTAAATGTGAAACTTCGTACGCCGGATCGCGATGAATAGAAGGAATACGAATGCGAGATATAAATTAACAAAATAGCAGGATTAAATATATTAAATTAGTAGTTTGGAAAAATGGAAATGAAAAGGTTGAAAAAAAAAATTAATTTTGTAATTTATGTTTTATTGGCGGAATGTATAGTATTCCCCAGTTAGCTTATAAATTTGGAGAATTTTTCGAAAAGCTGTGAAGCCAGCCATCACTGCTTCGGTAGTTGTATAGGTTAGACTTTTTATAGTCGCAGAATAAATTGTTTGCAGAGAAATTACAACACCTAGAATTTACAATTATAGTAAATCTGAAATTGATATGTCTGTTTTGATAGCTTAAAGAAAAAAATTGTAATAATGTCTTTCACTGTTTAATATCACGACACAGGCAATCTATGACTCATAAATGTAGTGTTAAAATTCATTATTTATTGCTATTCTCAAGGTCTCATTTCCATGTCCTCAATGAAGATCCATCGAATCTAAATCCAGTAATGAAGATCGCTGTCAAGAGTTTTTGAAAATTAAGGTAATTATCTATTTTTAACGTTTCGTAAATGTATATTTTATTGACTTAATGAATATCTTTATCATCCATCTACATACGTACACCTTTTGTTATCCAATTAACTGTGGCGACTTCTTTTAACAATGCGAACCTACGCGGGTCACGAAACTCGAGAAATGAGCACAAAACTATCTCAAATTATTTATACTTTCTAGTTACTCCTTTTATTTCGGCATGGCCTCAAAATATTCCGAACATCTTGAAATTTACAAATACATTTTAGTTTTCGGCAAAATTACAATTTAAATAACCAGTGGTACTTTTTACGCGTGACGAGTATACTCGGCAATACACAAAATTCTGCCATATCTCCATGACGAGCATACTCGTCAGTCACAGCTAACTAGTTAACCCTCTATGGGCCGAATTTTCTGTGATATCTGATGATTAATTGCACGATAGCACATTAAAAAATTATAAAAGTACTATCACAGTTAGTAAATTCTACTTGATTTTGAAACGTTAGATTGTAAAGAATTCCATGCTTTTGAAGAGCTAACTTGTTATTTGAGAAAGTTAAAAACTCGATTTTGAAATATAAAAGCTTGGATTTGTTTTGTGTTAGTTTAAAGTTACAAGGGCCCATAGAGGGTTAAACAACAAAATGTATCGAAAGAATTCTTCCAAGAAAAAGTAAATACAACTTATTTGAACCACATTGATAAAATCAAGTATCACATAAAACAATCACCATCCCCAACCCCCATGAAATCTCACAAGTAACACATACAAGTTAAAAGAAAGTAATATCACCATCATACACCAGGAATTTTTAACGACGACAGCAAATGAAGGGATGTAACGAAACGTAAAGGAGTTATCGTGTCAATGATTTCAACGAGCAACGGGTTATCCTCGATCGTATCGGATCCTTGTTCACCGGCCCTGACCGTTCCGGTCTCGTTGGTTCTCCTGGTGACGATTATGCAGAAAACAACCTAATTCACGGGTTCATCGTGCAATCGCACGCGTTTCCATTCAAGGTTATCGTAATAATCCGTACCTTATAAATATTCAGGAAACGAAAGTAAAAAGGCTCGCGCAAGCAGCCGCTGGAAATCAAAGGAGCAAATAAGAGAAATGACTTCTCGTTTTCTCCTTTGAATTCTCGAAAGGGTGATTCGAGAGAATGAAAACTTTTCACGATAACAGCCGACACTTGCCCTCAGTGACTGAGAAAATTGAAAATGTATCCCGAGTCGAAATATTGAATCTCATTCGAATCTTTTACTACCCAATATTTAGGAATTAAAAGTACAAAAATAGGTCTAAATTCAATGTATCTGGTGTAAGGGAAAGTTCTGTCGTTTTTAATTCGTATGGCATCCAAACAGAGAGTTTGGACAGGAAGCCAAGTCTTTTAACACTAGAACTACCGGCCTTAAATCTATAATATTTTAATAAGTTAAATAAGTACTTTGAAAAAGGGGGAATCAAGCGGCGGAAAATTTGATCGATAGGATGATTTATGTTTATTGATATAGACGTAGAATATTTATTCTATGACTCTTATGTAAACTTGGAGAATTTTTTGAAAAAATTGTGTACCAGTCATTTTGACTGATTTGGTAGTTCTAGTGTTAATGTGATCCAAAGCAGTAGTCTGATGAATTCCAAGCTTGAAGCCAATTTCTGTGGAAGTTAACTTGGGATTTGTCCTGATCATACTTCGACGGCGTTCCTGATCTGGGTTCATCTTTCAAAGAAAAATCACCCGAAAGAAATTTCGCAAACCATCTTTGACATTATCGAACTGTTACTGCATCCTCTCCAAACACGTCACACAAGTTTTTTTTTTTTGCCTCCATCGCGTTATTCCCTTTTTGCAACTCATACAACATGCAATGTCTTAAGTGCACTTTTTCTTCACTTTTGTTAAGAGTTTTACAAGTTTAAAAAACTGACTTAAATACAAAAAAATGTGTATAAATCATCAATCATATAGTGATCTAATTGTAAGTGTTTAAACTGGTTTTAGTCGGATTAAAATTCTTGCTAAGGATTGATAACGCATAAAAGTGCACGTGTTCAAAAACGACAGAACTTTCCCTTATACCTAGTAAAATAAAATCCTATTTAGCGCCAAAAAGTGGCACAAATTTCCCTTTATGTCATCTTAAGGCGCAAAATAGGACGTCACTTTCAACCTCCATTGAGGATTTACATCCTATCCAGTCCCGAGTCGAAATATTGAACCCCATTTTGTAGTAAGGGGGTATTAAATAGTCAATAAATTCACTTCACAGATTAACAAAAAGAAAACTAGAATATATATATTTAGATAAATGAAAAATATTGAGTAGTATAATATAATAATGATAATAATAGTAATAATAATGAATAATAAGAATGATATTAATAATAGTGAACAAAGCTATTAATAAGTTTCGCATCCGACTCGCATAGATGCTCAAAACGAACTGCCTAAAACGAACTCCAACGGCAGTTGCTAGCACAATTGTTTAGATTAAACGTAAACTTAATATAATATATCTCGCTCGAGCCTACTTGACTCCTTCGACTCGAAAGAATTTTTTTCTTAACCTGTTAACCGGGGAATTAATTTTTGTTCAACTTGTTTCAAATTGGAATATTTTTTTTTACAGTGAGAAGTAATATCATTACATCTAAAGTACTACGTCAGGATTAAACGGATACGAACGACGTAAAATGTAATGCGTTCAACATATTACGTTTAAAAATTTTAAGGAAGAAAAAATCGACAAGCTTACTGGAGTTTTCTTTCAGATATGACGGAATTATACGTCACGCCCGGTTAACAGGTTAAAGGGGCACTACAATTTGAACCTTTTACTACCCAACATTTACTATCCATTCAGGGGAGGTCGAATTCAGGGGATAAAGGTTTTGGCGATAGATAAATAGGAGTATCATTCTACTGAGAAGGAGTTACAGGTTTAAATTAGGAGTTTTAATATTGAAAAGTATCATATTAGGTTCAGGTAGGAGTAAATACCATGAAAATAGGTTCAATATTTGGACTCGGGATAGGTAAACTTGGATCATACCGACCGATACACCGTGAATGGAAAAAAGTCGCCTTGAGACTGCGAGCACGAAGTTTTCCGACATGTCGCGAACAAGTCACGTTTCGCGACTCGTTGCTGTGCTTTGCACATCCGGTTGCACTTAACGTGGGCGCAGCAGCCGAGGCGGCTGGCCATGCACTAGCGTAGAACGAATTAGAGTGTGGTAGATCTCTGGCTGATTTCTATTAGCGGTCCCGTCTCTTTCTCTCTGTCTCTCTCTCTAAACGCCGTCTCATTAGTGGTCGACACGGCGTCGCTCGAAATCGATTATCGTCGATTTAACGACCGGAGAATCGATAAAACTCGCTCGTTTCATTCTGCCGATTATTGGCCTGTCGTCGGCGGGGCTTGCGGGTGTTTTTATTGTCTTTGATAATTGCCGGTTTTTAGATCGTTGTTTTATCGTCGTCTTTGATGATTTGGAAAGTTGTGTGTGATTATTCATTGGTGAGTTTTCGTGGTTTTTCATTCGTTGACGTAGTGTTGGTAAACAACATTGTAAATTGTGAGGACGAACTGTAATTAACCCTTTGACCTGTAATGATGAGTGGAGTTTGTGGCACGAAAAATGGAATGGAAAATTTTTAAGCTATGCAAAGATTATTAACATTTTAACTCTTTGGGGTAGGGTGGGATTAAAAGTGTCCCACCTTTTTGATGTACTGTGCGACATGGTGGGACATTTCTAGTCCCACCTCGAAATTTTGCAATAGCTAAAATCTAAATAATCAACTTTTTTGTAATCAAAGAGAAGTCAATTTAAGAAAAAAACAAACATCTACATAGCAACTTTTTGCAGAATTTGCTATCGATCCGAGATCAGTGCGCCTTTTCAAATGCAACGGTGTAAAAATTTCAAAGCAATCGGTGAAGAACTGTCGGAGTTTTCAGATTTTGGAACAAACGAAAATTTATGTTTTTATTTACATAAATAATTTCGATTTAATATACAAATATTACAAGACATAATATTTGTGGGATTAAAAGTGTGCCACCTTTCTGATGGACTGTGCGGCGTGGTGGGATATTTGTAGTCCTACCTCGAAATTTTGTAATAGCTGCATGTGCATAGGTTTATATTTCGTCTTGTTTACGTAAAGCAGTTGGTATCTAACGTGTTCAACCAATGTAATTAACTATTACTATTTTGTTTCATTCAAAACCCGATGAAATTCCTGTGCAACATGGGTCTATTTTTATTTGAAATCCTGTGCCGCAAAGGGTTAAGCGAGTTTTCTCGTTTTTCCTCGTGTTTTCGACACCCTGCCTTTAAATATCACCTACTTTGATACATTATATCTATTTTGCCCATTTAAATATTTACCTCAATAGTCAATGTTTTAAAATTTAATTGCCTTCATGTTTTTCTCACTTATTTACCTGTTAATTGATGATAATTTTTTTACGTTTACGAATGTTACAAAAACGGTTTCCATTGCGAAAATACTTTGGAATAGATTTTAAATGAATACAATGTGAAACGTATAATACTGTCAAAAATCATGATATCCACAAGAGGCAGTATAGTGGCGTACCGTGTTTAAAAGGTTAAAGTGTTAAACCAAAAATATCAGCGGAATGGAACGGCTCTCAGCCGTTAATTTTTGTTTTTCCAATGTCATTCTCAATTATTGCATACACAGACAAGAAGAAAATCAAAAAGCAAGGTGGTAAGAGATGATGTCTATATTGGAGTATTTTGGTTGACCGTGTACATTGCCATTTTAATTTATTTTAGTTTATAGTAATTAATTTATTTTTCTAACCATGTCGTTTTTTTTTAGGTAAGAAGATGGAAGAAAGAATCTGCCACTCTAGGTCATCGATCAAGAGGAACTATTTGTCGGAGATTCATTGAAGTTTCAGAGGATGTTTCGTTTCATAACGATAATTTCGGTCAAGCAAGAATCGTCATCCGTACTCCTGATTATGATGCTGTAGAAATTTAAGCTTAGCTACAGTTTCTTATCTTTTTAACGCAAGAATTTTAACACTAGATTTACCGATACCGTTAAATTGACGGGTTGCTACTTCTTTTATAAACATTTCACAAAAGAGAATCAGTGCAATAGATATTTTATGTACATTCTATACTAGAATAATTACTTAACGAACAATAGTTGCCGCTTGATCTTTCTTTTTTCAAAGTCCTTATTTAACACTATATTTACGGATGTTGATATACCTATTTTCCTGAAGTGAGCCAAGTTAACTCATACAAGAAAATTGAAGTTCTTTGCAAAAAAAAATAATTCCAAATCAATTTCAATGAAAGATTTATTATTAAAAAATTTACCAACCAATATATCACACATAGTGTAATTAAATTTTGAATGAGCCAAATTGGCTCCGTAAATCTACTGTTAATATATTGCTGTGCAACAGATTTCACTTTCGCAAATCTAGTGTTAAAATTAATTATTTAATACCATTTTCAAGGTATCATTTCCATGTCCTTAATTAATAAGATCCATCGGAGCCGAATGCAGTAATGAAGATCCCTGTCAAGAGTTTTCGAAAATTAAGGTAATTATCTATTTTTAATGTTTCATAAAACATAATAACTTAAGTGTTATGCTAACACTTTACCGATCAGTATTTTTTTACCATCCTATTAACTTCATACCAGTTACTTGGCTGCAAATACTTCCCTTATACCGATATCTCTTTGAAAATTACAAATTCTCATCACTTAGTCCTTGTCGCAATAAACCGCAATGATAAATAACAATTTATTAATTGTCCTGGTCACCAGTTAATAAGTTAAAAAAGTGTTGGGCTTGAAAAGACTATTAATAAGTTACCGGTCGGGAAAGTGTTAAGTAACGTCTTTGTTATCAAATATTTTATAAATATCAGTATCGTATTGAAGATTTTCTATTTTTTTATTATGTCTGTAATAATTATATTTAGATTATCTTTCAGTCGAAAATAATATTTTATTTGAACATAAATAATAAATTATCTTGCCATTATCCCTGTAACCTTCCTATAAAGCATGCAAATATTCCCCGTACGGAATTATTTGTCATCACGTAACCATAAATCATTAAACCTAAATTAATCTCGTGTGAAAGCATTAGAATGAAATTTGTTAATGCTGCAGTAATTTGCATAATAGCAGATACATAAATCTACAGTCAACAGTAATTAGCTCATGCACCGCTCAGGCATCAAATCAGTAGGAAACTCCTAACATTATACTTTATCAACGTCCACAACATCCGTTAAAAAATGTTTTCTCAGTAAATATCCTTCTCAAGGAATTAATCTCAAAGAACACACTGCAAATCGAAATATAATTTCATCGCATTCATAGCCTTCTCCGTAAGCAACAATTGTCAAACACTTCTTTTGACAACTCGTGACAATAACTAAATATTGCATTGTAATTTCAATTATATCTGAAAAAACATCTTGCAGTCCTCCCCTTCTCCATAACACCAGAACTACCAGCTATTAGTGCAGTATATTTAACACTAGTCAAAGTGACGGGTTCCTATTTTTTTTAACCCTTTGCGGTCCTATGTCGAGCAGTACTCGACATAGATTTCCACTTCATTCTATTTTCTCGCCAATTTAACATTGACTTTCCAATTTCACAATGATTATGTAATATTACCTAAATATCCGTCAATACTTACAGTTATTGGTGTAATTTTTAAAAATGAAGAACCAATGATTGAAAATATTGTGAAATTAAATTTTCTTAGCACATTATCAATATCAACGAAATAATTCGGTCCGCAAAGGGTTAAATACTTCTCAAATCTATAAAGGCGCAGTAGATATTTCTAGCGTATCTTATAATACACAAATTACTTAACTAATTATCTTTTTTGCTGCTTATTTTTTTAAAGTAATTGTTTAATATATTTAAATATACGACATTTAGTAGCCGTAAATCTAGTGTTAAAGATGCTAGATAAATACTTGAAAAAAAGAGAATGAAATGTGCCAAAAAGTAAATTTATTTAGTCCCTCACGTTTTAGAAGGTAGATATAGAAAATTAAACATGGTACAGCTCTACAAATTTTAGCAACACTTTTTAAAAAATTCAGTAGAAGTCTTCTTGACCTCCTTGGTACATCTAGTGCTAAGAGTCTCAAAAACAAAATAGTTCGATGAACTTTAGCAAATATTCCACCATCGTTTGAATTTGAAAAATCTACCTCCCTCAAAACTCAAATTTCTCATCGTTCCATCTCTCGTGGAGGTCGAATACCGTTTTTCCGTCTTTTTCCATGTGTTCTTCTGCTGCATGCATCTCACGGAGGTCGTCGACCTCCGGCAGAGGCCGATTGTGGACATTCGAAAAGGCAGGAGGCAAGATTGGCGAGGGCGAGAGCCAGAGAAAAGATAGAAAGAGAGGAGACAGAGGCAAACTACCTCTCTTTGTCTTTCACTCTTCTCTCTAACTCCTTCTCTCATTCTCTTATTAACTCACTCACTCTTCCTCTTTTCCTCTCTTGCTCCCTCCCTTCATCTGCCCTCTCCTTCAACTTCGTCACGTCGAGTACGTGTGTACCTTCGAGCATCATTCAGAGAGGGACCTAAAATTAGCGAGGGAGTATATGCCGTAAAGAAATTTGGCAACGACGATCGGTACGATTCGGAACTGAGGGGCACCCTTGATCGTTTCTCTGCCAGTTGCTTTGAGTATTGATATGATTCTGTGTTAGTGTGTTTTTTTTTATGGGATGCGCAATTTATATCAGAATTTGAGACTTACAGGGATTACTGATGAATGGAATTGATGATTTGAAAGGATTTTTGCAGTTTTTGGTGACTTCTATGAGAGCGGTTTGTGTTTGAATTTTGAGTATTGTTGATGATTTGTTGGTCTTTGGATGAAAGGGTGGCAAAGTGATATAATTGAACACTAATTTTTGCTTTTATATGAGAAATTTCATTTACTATTTTAGAAGCGTTTAACTAAAAATCTGAGGATAGTATATTCTTTGTTCACCCTTTGAAAATACTGAGAGACAAAATTGAGCAGCTTAAATATCTAACATTTAACTTCCTTAATAGAAGGAGGATTTTAATGAAAAACGACTGCAAGCCTAGCAAAACTTCTTTTCATTCTATTTTTTCGAAAACTGTTTTCACACTTTAGTTTGGAGATTTGAGAATGGAAACGTAATTTTAACACAATCTTACACTTGTTGAGCTACTTCAATTTTACCATAAAGAAACTATATATATGATATAAACTATGATATACTATAAAAATTCATTTAACCCTCTATGGTCCGAAAGTTTTATGGTACCTGAGGGTTAATCGCTATTTGTCGAAGACATTCATCGAAAAATTTGCATATCTCAAAGTTCCAAACTTAAATTTCAAAGATCTTCCATCACTTTTCTTCCCAAACAAGGAAAGTTGCTCAAGATACAATCTCTTTAATTTTCTCTTTCATGATATAATGGAAACTTCACTGAAAATCTACTATAAAAAGTTACAACAAATAGATCTCTCCCTTTCTTTGACTCTGCTCATATTATACAAAGTCGGTTCAAATTCTCTGTGGTTTCACCTCCGCTACTTTGACTCTTTATCATCACTGTGTCAGAGGCCATTAACCTCTTCCGTTCTCTTCTTCTTCTTGATCATCATCATCTTCCACCTCTTTTTCATCCACCTCTTCTTCATTTTCTACTAGCTGCCTCCTCTTTCTTTCGCGAGAGATCTCTACTATGGTGCTTATCTCGTTCCTCCCCTCGACCATCTCGCGATTCCTCGGTGCTTGGTTACTTGGTCTCTTGGTTACTTGGTTACTCGGTTACCAAGGTGCTGGAGAAAACGGACCCCTGGTTTCTGGATAGATTTCTACGAAACTAATCGCTGACATTCCTTTTTCATCGTTTCCTTGTTTTCCTTATTTTTCTTCTCTTGGACGATGAAGAAAATGGGTGGATGTTGGAATTTTCAGAAGATTTTGACTCTTTGGTTTGGGAATTTGAGAATACAAGGGAAATTTTTACACATTATTGGCCGATCTTACACTTGCTCAGCTATTTCAATTTTACCATATCAAAAATAATACATGCAGGAAATTTAGGAAGAAGCGCAGAGATTTTAACACGTTGACTGCCACGGCACTTTCAAGGATTCCGGTCCCAGAAGCCAATTTAATTTAATCAATCATATTATATTATTAACCGTTTGAATACCGGGAGGGTTTTAAAAATTATTTCGAAAATAGCCAAAAGCCACTTTCGCGCTCTTGAGATTTTATTTCAAAATAAGCTAAAGTTGGTGTTTTATTTTATGTAGTGCACAACAAGAACAATCTTCTCGTGCTTGTATCCTAATTTGGAATTACTTTATGCTATAAAGGAGAAACCTGATGCATTCTTAACAAAATATCTTAACAAAGTCTTCCTTCAATTGTCAATATTGAAAAAATGTCCTGGGGTTTTTCAACACAAAAACTGAAGAGCGCGAAAGTGGCTCGTGGTACGCAAACGGTTAAAAACGTAAATTGTGGTACATATTAATCATCAAAAAGGTTATGGAATGTTTGTGTTTTCTTTTTTTTTTAAAGAAACATTTTACGAATTACCTCGTAGTTGGCAGTCAACGTGTTAATCTAATATGGTATACTAGCTGAAAGTTCCCGTGCTTCGCTAGGGTTTAATCGAAACTAAAAAAAAAACCTTAAAACTTCGAATTTTGAAAAATCCTTTCTTAGTGGGTGCTTATACCCTAGAAGGAACGCTCATGCAAAATTTCAAGTTTCTAGGTCAAGTAGTTTCGGCTCTGCGTCGATGAGTTTGGTCCATACTTTAACCCCCCAAAACCCCCCTAAAATTTCGAATTTTTCAAAACCCTTTCTTAGTGAGCACCTAAGACTCAAAGAGAAGGTATGTTCCAAATTTCATTGCAATCCGTTCTGTGGTTTTTGAGATTTCGTGATGAGTGGATGAATGAGTCTGTCAGTCAGTCAGTCAGTGGTATTTGAGCTTTATATAATATATATAGATTTACAGAATGAAAAATTTGATTCACATCGTTCACATTCGCTTCCCAGTTTTCTTACTAAATGTTTGCCCTCGTGCCTCATGATTTCTTCTACCTCTCCCAAACTCTCTTTTGTTTCAATTATCTCTCTCATTCTTTCTTTTACAATTAGTATCTAAACACATGTATTCCCACACGTGTGTGTATAAACTATAATATAGTATAAAGTTTCATTTAACCCTCTATGTTCCAAAATTTGTGAACATCTGTTGCACGATAGCACAATTAGAAAATGATAAAGTACTGTTTTAGATAATGGATTAGACCTGAATTATAAATATGATTTTCTAAGGGATTTCATGATTTTTACGTGTTAAATTATAATATTTGGCAAAGTCCTAATTTCGATTTTGAAGAATAGAAGCTTAGATGTGTCTTCCGTTACTTCGAAACCACAGAGGTCGATAGAAGGTTAACGTCGTCACGTATTAAAAAAATGTCCTTCTTTTCTAGCCCTTAACATATTGGATTTGTAAAATGCAAAGCACAAGTTCAAAATCCGATAAAAGAATTCAATAGAATTTGCATTGACACGCTAACATGAGAGTTGCGATAACACTTCGTCAATTCCTGCATCATTTTGATATATAACATTAAGTTCCAGGTAGGATACGTGCAGTTACGCAAACGTATTGCGTCTCCTTACTGCTGAGTGTTTGATGTTTTAATCCGATGTTAAATTGCTAATTTGAAGCCGAGTTATTCCCATGGGACGATAATTTCATACGTCCAATGACGAATTCACGTAACAATTTGATGCAAAATTGATTAAAGGATTCTAGTACATGTTAATGTTTATGTGTGAATGCTAGCTTTGAGTAACGAGTTATATAAAACCTACATTCTGATTCGCATTACGAAAGACGATGAAGTTTTAGATGAATTTGTGACTGAAATTCGTAATTTGTTTTCTCAAAAATCGACGTATGCGCAAAGCTATACCTATTAGTAGCATTTTTATACATTTAAAAATCTATAATGTGAATTCACTTCTCAATGATGAAGTGAAACTTGTAGTTTTGCGGTATATCTTTAGGATGAAGTTTTAATTATTCGTTTTAGCATTTTTTAACACTAGATTTACGAATGTGAAATATAAAGTACCCATGAAGTATTTACTGTAGAGCTTCTCTGTGAAAAAATGTTTTTAAAACGAGTATGGAAACCGTCAATTTGAGGGCTTCAATTTGAGAGTGTTAAATTTATTAACACTAGACCTACCAAGGTAGTCAAAAGTTATTTTAGAACGAGTTATCGTTCCTTTCATTTTTCCAAAGTATTTTCAAGTTTATAGGAAAGTCATAGAGTAGGTACTGTACGTCCATCTTATAAAATATAAATTACGGAATTAACTATCTTCTCCACCTTTCAACTTCTCACTTTCTAAAGTATTTAATATTGATAGATTTCACGCCGGTAGTTATAGTGTTAAGTTATACATTATGGAGTAACGAATAAAACGATGTCTCTTTTCATTCTTTGCACTTCAGAAGCTACATTCTATTTACACCCTGCTAACACCTCAATTCACTGGAAATTGAAGTAATCACCGAGAAATATGGAGATATCTTTGTCACTTCATCGACATAATGATAATTTAATAATTGAAGATTCTAAACATTATTATACATTCTATAAGTTCTCCAAGTCAAAATATCATTCTATCGTAATAGAATTTCAAGCATATAAATACAACCTAACTTAACCCCTTGCCCTACAATGACGTATGGCACACGTGATACGATAATTGGAATAGAAAATTTTTACGTTTTCCAAAAACTATTAAGTTGAAAATATCAGTACGTCAGGAGACGTTGAAATTGGTTTTTTGCTATTATTATTGCCTTAACTTATACCGCTATATCGAAAACCAATGATAAATGATTATTTCAACAACTAATTTTGAATTATTACACGCTCGGTCACAAAAGAAATCGTAAGGCAAGGGGTTAAACATCCTCCTAATCCTACCCTCCCTACATCACCCTTCCATTACCAACATCCAAATTCAACAAAAATTAGAGTACCAGCCTCAGACTATTACAAACAGGCCTACAAAGCAATCCTAATTAATGTATCCTCATTACCGTAATTCACCATAGCTATCAGTGGCCATAAAGATTTTTAAATTCCCCAAATTCTTCACTTTCCACTTCTACAACGTAGACCTCCACTAGCTAAGTGTATCTGAATACATAGACATAATTTTATCCCATCGAAGCTCCACTTTACTCGGAGTCTGCTTAACTCGCTCTCGATCGAGAAAGGAGAAACTAACGAGAATCGAAGCACGCAGTGCGTGTCGTCGATATCGAGCTACCTCAGCTGGTCTTTTTCCTTTTTTTTTTCTCTCTCTCCTTTTTCCCTTTTCTTTTCCATTCCTTTTTATTACATGGCATATACGCATCGTGCACGACTCGAGCAAACATATCAGCCGACAGCGCAGTCACATGTGGGCAAACACGAGAAGCAAACGATTGGGCGTATGGTCCTCGGGGTATAAATGGTGAAAAAGAGAGGGGTTGAGGCAAAGAGGGGAAAGGGCGAATTGCTTGTTTCAATAATACGCCATGCGAGCAACGAGTGATTTGTGTTTGAACGAAAATTACGCCGGGATATCCGATACTACCACAGATGCGCATGCAAATGAGGATGGACATCTGCGGGAGACAAATAACAGTGTCCGATGAATTTTCCTAAGCGATTAGAGAGATACGAGGATTCAGGAATCTGAGCTGATAATTGGCCATGGTTTGAACATTTTTCTCGTCGATTCGAACGCTTGGACAAATCGTTTTTATTTGGATTAACGAGTGTCTCGTTTATGTTATGTTTACTTATTTTGAAATTGTGGATGAGCATTTATTTGCTGGGGGGATGGTGGGAGAGTTTGTGGAGGTCTTGCGTAAATTTTTGAGATATAGTATTGTTGGTGTAAATTGTTAAAGGAGACGGTGACGGCTAAAGATTTTAGCATGTTTGCCTTTGTATTTTGTAACTGTTTTGAATGTGAAAAATTGTCGTTGATGGAATTTTAATGACAAAGTTATTGCTATGTTTGTATGCGAAAGAAAATCCTGCATAGTAGATATTTCTGGTGAAAAAATAAGAAATTCCTACTCGAAGTATGAACATAGCAAATACGTATGAGTTACTGGTTGCGGAAAATCTATAAAAGATAGCTGTAAACTTGTGGAAAAATCGTTCTCCAACACTTTTAAATACTTGCATAATTATCAAGGATGTAGCATTTTCTTTCCTTTCTATTCATTAATTTCACTAAGAAAAATTGCACATTTAAATATGTAAGATCAGCAGCGCGAAATATATAAAAGCGAATCATTTCTAAAATCTTAATATTAACACCGAATTACTGAGAAAGTATAATGATCATCCGTGAATTACGAAAGGAAGAACCAAAACACCAAGTCTTCCAAACACCCCATATCATAACTATTCCTAAAATTCCTTCTAAAGTCTCAAAAATCTTGAAATGAACTCCAAACCATTGAGAAAGTATCATGATTATCCATGAATTACGATTAACCTGAGAGAAAGAATCAAAATGCTAAATCTTCCAAGCACCCCATATCAGAAACGTTTCTAAAATTCCTTCTAAAGTCTCAAAAATCTTTAAATGAACTCGAAAGCATTGAGAAAGTATCATGATTATCTGTTAATTACGAATAACCTGAGAGAAAGAATCAAAACGCCAAATATTCCAAGCACTCCATATCAGAAATTTATCTAAAATTCCTACTGAAGTCTTAAAAATCTTGAAATTGGCTCCAAATCATTGAAAAATTATCACAGCTTTCCATGAATTACGAGTAATCTGAAAGGAAGAACCAAAACACCAAGTCTTCCAAACACCCCATATCAAAAATATTCCTAAAATCTCTTCTGGAGACTCAAAAATCTTAAAAGTAATTCCAAATCATTGAAAACATACCATGATCATCCATGAATTACGAGTAACCTGAAAGGAAGAACCAAACCACCAAATTTTCCAAACACCCCATATCAGAAATATTCCTAAAATCTCTTCTGAAGTCTCAAAAATCTTCAAAATTAACTCCAAACCATTGAGAAATTATCACAATTTACCAGAAATTACGAGTAATCTGAAAGGAAGAACCAAAACACCAAATCTTCCAAACACCCCATATCAAAAATAATCCTAAAATTCTTTCTAAAGCGTCAAAAATCTTGAAATGAACTCCAAACTATTGAAAAAGTATCAAAATCATCCGTGCATTACGAGTAACCTGAAAGAACGAACCAAAACGCCAAATTTTCCAAACACCCCATATCAAAAATATTCCTAAAATCTCTTCTGAAGTCTCAAAAATCTTCAAAATTAACACCAAATTATTGAGAAATTATTACAATTTACCAGAAATTACGAGTAATCTGAAAGGAAGAACCAAAACACCAAGTCTTCCAAACACCCCATATCAAAAATAACCGTAAAATTATTTCTAAAGCGTCAAAAATCTTAAAATGAACTCCAAACCATTGAAAAAGTATCAAAATCATCCGTGCATTACAAGTAACCTGAAAGGACGAACCAAAACGCCAAATCTTCCAACTACCCCACATCAGAAACGTTTCGAAAATTCCTTCTAAAGCGTCAAAAATCTTCAAATGAACTCCAAACCATTGAGAAAGTATCACAATCATCCGTGAATTACGAGTAACCTGAAAGGACGAACCAAAACGGAAGCGTTCTCCAACGACATCCAACATGTAACCAAGAATGTGACACCGGCTATGGTGTGACACCCTCGGTGACAATAAAAACGTATCTGGCCATGGGAAAGAAAAATTACAGCGATGCGAGGGAAGACCCATGTGCGCCATCGGGCGAACTGGTTGCGCGGAGTTTTTTGGCCGGCTCGAAAAATAGATAAAAATGTGCAAATAAACGCCGGTCGTGGCTCAGGGACAACCGGTTGCCATCTTGCTTTCTTATATAAGTCCCTCCTTGGTCTTAAAGACGTTCCATCGCCGTGCACTCGCTAACATTTGACTCGCCTTCGCTTCTGCCTCCCTCCAGTTTCTTCTTTCTCTCTTTATTCCACCTCTCTTTACCCTTCTCTCTCTTCCACCATCTCTGCTATGGCTTGGAGCATGTAGTAAATAATTCCTCCTTCCTCTTCTACCCCCTATACTTATCGCTCTCTCCCTCTGTCGTCGAGTTATTTCTCTTTCTCTCTCCCTCTCTCGCTCTCTTGTGAATATTATTTCTGGTAAAAATAAATAAATAAAATGTATATGCGATTCGAGTGGCTGGGTCCTCTTTTAAATGTTATCGCGCCCATTTCTGGTATTTGGAGTATCTGCAATGAGCGGGAGTACGTGCGACAAGACTGCAAGTAACGTTTAGAGACTTCTGGAGACGTTTTAGATGAAGAAAGTTACTATTCTACATTGTGGAAATTTATTTGAATTCTTTGTTGTGAATTAATTTTGTTGATTGTAGAGTCTGTCATGAAGAGATGTATTTAATTGTATGTTGCTGCTTCGATAGAAAATGTAACCTTCTTGAACATCAGTTGGTCTTTATAGGTCCTTGGATATAGAGTCAATTAATTTTTTGATAATTACGACAATGACGATTCTACGATGTAGGATAGCTGGAGAAATCGCAAATAATACTTATTTGGACCATTCTGTACTTAAATTAATTTGCATACTATGTAAGTATCCTAAGAATGATACCTAATTTCTAAAAGGATTATAAGGACTATTGTAATACGTATCAAAATTTTTCTTCTCCTTTCGATAATTTCTATTTTATTTAGCCCGTAATACATCAAACGTGGAAAACATGAATGTCCATTTGTATAACACGGGGGTTGATTCTACAGGAAGTTCATGAAAATGTGTAAACTTCAGCGAAATTCGTGCAAAATGAAGTTTCGAATTCCCAATAGTGAGAAAACTCGTCACGTTAATTCGTTTATTAATTAGACGGCATGTTTTGTGTCTCCTTTCGACTCGTTTCTCCTTTCTCTTTCTCTCTGACGATGCGAGAGTATACGGTAAACAATTTCTGATTCCACTCTCTCTTCCTCTCCCCTCTCATTATGTATTGAATAATTCCACTCTCTCTTTTTCTCTTGGTGTTTCTCCCTCTCGCTCGTGTCGTTGGAGCGTGCAACGATGAAGCTTCTTTTCCGTCGTTTTTCTCCGTTCTTTGCTCTGCATCAATAAATAATTTATTTTCTTTCCTCGACTTGTTTGCCGCTTATGCGGTTAATTTTCCACTCTTTCCTTCGCCTTCGCCTCTTCTTCTCTCTTGGTATCAAAGCAAGTAGTATCTTCTTCTTTCTTCTCCCCTCTTCATTTTTTGTCGGCGTGTATAATAAATAACCTCTCGTCCTTCTCATTCTCTCTCTCTCTCTCTCTCTCTCTCTCTCTCTCTCTCTCTCTCTCTCTATCTCTCTCTCTCTCGATTATCTACAAAGCTCTCACTTTTCGATATCTTCGTCTTTCTTCCTTTCCCAACGTTTCTTCTGTCTCCTTTCAGCTTTTCTTCTTCGTCCTCCTCTCCTATCTCTCTTCTCCTCTTATCTCTTCCTTTTTTCCATTCCCCTGCCACCGGATCTTGACTCTTGGTCACATTTTCATATGTACTCATCTCAACTCTTTCTTTTCTCTCCTTCTCTCTCTCTTTGTTTCTCTCACTGCTTCGCTTTCTTTCGTTCTGTCTGACTTGCTCTTTGCTTCGGTCATTCTTTCACTTACAAATTTTATCTCTGTCTCTCCTAACGCTCTTTCTTTCCCTCTCTAACTTGTTATCTTTTTAAGACACCCTCTTTTTCTGATTTATTCTCCATCTCCTTCTCTGACTTAATGTTTGCCTCTTCTGTTGCTTTTCCTTTCCCTCTCTAATTTGCCATCTCTCTTCCTCTCTCCCACTCGTTTCTCATTTATTCCGTCTCTCCCATTACTCTTCCATTCTCTCTCTGATTTCGTATCCCTCTCTCTGATTTATTCTCTGTCCCTCTCAATCTTCATCTTCTTCTACTACACTTTCAGCCTCTCCCAATCCTCTTTTCCACTCTCCTCTCCATCACTCTACGTCTCTCTTTTTCTCGACAACCCTTCTACCGCGCCTCTCATCTTTTCTTCAGCATGTTCAGGATGCATCCCGAGTGCAATCGCGATGCATTGTGAACCGGGTGCAAGCTAATGTCGATAGGTCGGTCGTCCTTTAAGAACGGGACTTACAATCGGCTTGGGACGAAGTCTCGAGTGGCGAGAAAGAAAAGGCGCGTCGATGAAGAAGAGATCGTCACGTTGGGTCTCGACCCTCATTTTCTCGGCTTTATTTCGCTCCTGTTAGACTTTATGCAGGGAGGACCTTTTCTTCTATCGGCAACGGCACTGGTATTGTAGTAATTTGCTTGATAACAGGAATTATTTCCATTCCCGCCAAAAAGAGTTTGAAGAAATTTTTATATTGTGTCTTTTTTATTTTCAATTTAATTTTAACAGGATTATTCTAGTATTATAATGTTTTAACGCTAGAAGTACCAGTGTTGTTTCTATTTTATTTAACATTATTTTTACCACGATTTTGTGTATATCTGTTTCCATCAAAAATTGGATGCAAATAATTGCTAAAACTGTTGGGATTTCAAGTTATCAGTTAAATGTAGGTAAGTTGAGAAATATATTTATTGATACATTGATGTGCATTTATTAGAGATTATTTGATCAGGTTGTAAATTCTAGTAGCGATGTACAGTTAGCTGTAAAGTCACTGCAGCGATGTATAGTCCGGCAACTGAAAGATGTCTCGGGAGCGATAAGATTACTCGTTTTCAACCACCTATTCCAGTCATCTCGTTTTTGGAATCCTCAAACCCAACGTTCTAAAGTAAACGATTATGGGGAATGTTTAATTTAGGATACGAGGTTTAAGAATTTAAAAAACGAAATGAGTGGAATAGACATTTGGTAATGAGAGGTTGTGCCAATCCTTAGTTATCTTTCAGTTGTCGGACTGTACATTAAAATGCAACATGGCGGGAAATAAGTGGATATTAAATTTATGCTGCAACTCCTGTATTTTCCGTTACAATTTAAATCAGGATTCTCTAATCTGATTCTAGTTGATATTATGTTGCAAAATGGTGTTGATATTATATATAAAATGGTTTAAAATTAGGCACAGTCATGAAATCTTTAAAATGTTAAAATACACCTCATGGTAGAAATAAGGATACCATATGCACATTTTTAAGATCTAGGATGAACTGGAGGTAAATAATATCGTTGAATTAATTTAACTATTTTATGAAAAGTCAACAAATAAATAGTAGAGAAATAATTCAATTTAGTGAATAATTTTAAGTTAAAATTTGAAAGGTTTCTTTTAACACTTCGTGGTAGAAATAGTATTAACACTAGAACTACCAAGCAAGTCAAAATTACTTGTTCCCAATTTTTTTCAGAAATTCTCTAAATTTATAGGAAAGTCATAGAGCAGATTTTCTACGTTGACCTTGTAAAACATAGATCGCAGAATTCATCACTTTTCCCATCTTTTGATTTCTCTTTTTCTAAAGTACTATTTAACACTAGTATTACCGGTGTCAAATCTAACATATTTTAATAAATTAAATAAGTACTTTGAAAACGGGGGATCAAACGGCGGAAAATTTTATCGATTGGATGATTTATGTTTATTGATATAGACGTAGAACATTTATTCCATGACTATTATATAAACATGGAGAATTCTTTGAAAAAATTGTATACCAGTCAATTTTACTGGTTTGGTAGTTCTAGTATTAACTCATTGAAATATAATAGATTCAACGTCGGTAGTTCTGGTGTTAACACTAGAACGACCAAGAAAGTCAAAATGACTTACTCACATTTTTTTCCAAAAATTCCCTAAGTTTACAGGAGAGTCCTATACTAGAAATTCTAAATTGATCTTATAAAACACAGATTACCAAACCGATCATATTTCCCACCCCCTTGATTAATCTTCCTCCACAGTCCTTATTTAATACATTTAAATGCAATGAATTTAACGTCGGTCGTTCTAATGTTAAAAATGCTGAAGTACTTCGGACATGAAGAAATCAATAGGTGTCAGAAATGACCAATTAAGTCATTTAGATTTTATAAGATAAAAGTGAAATATTTATTTCATGACTGTCCTATCAATTCGAGGAATTTTTAGAAATAATGGTAAATCGATCATTTTGGTCGGCTTGGTAATTTTTGTGTTGCACTCATTACGAATCTGATTATTCACCAATGAATATGCGACAGTATTTGCGGAATAAGCGAATGAGTTTTGTAAACGTTACGTAAATCGCAACTCTGATGAAATAAATTTTTAAATAGACGATATTTTTGTTGTTTGAAGGAAATGATAAGTATGAATTTGTACAGAGATCACCCGGCAAAAGAAGTCGAGACAAAGTTAGGATAAGAGAGATAAGGAGATCAAGAAGGGTGAATGAACGCATGATATAATAAAAGATATCATGACGTTTGCATCGTTCGATTGCACTTGCATCACGGACGTTTTCTAATGCTGTTACTTTATAGTAACAGCAACTTTCGTCACGGTTCTCCGGATAATAATTACTAAAGACCGTGAATCCAACTTGAAGCGTACACCTTTCGGCGGTAGTTAACTGTTAATCAGTAAATGGTAATAGGAAGAGATGGAAAATAATTGCAGTATGTCTAAATTGTGACGAACATGCATTATTTAGATTTAATATGGCTTTTCTGTAGAGAATTCTTGGACTTGCTTGTTTTGATTTCTATATTTGTCTGTTGAGAGATAGCAAGATGTTTGCTATTTGAAGAATAATAGGGGAGAGATATCGATTAAGTTTCAAATTTATTTTAATGATAAATCTCGGCAACGCCGCTTTAACATGGCAAGATAAGTGGTAGTTTGAATCCAAGCTATCTGAGCTGTTATGTAACTGATAGATGAAATATAATTAAAATAATGTGATTAGGATGGTTTTAAATTCCACCGTCCTTAAGGTAGAAGTTGATAATTAGTTATCTGACATTCGACGTATTTATATAATTAATGTATAATGTTCTAATCTCACCGTAAATACCGGCAAAGGTGATATAAAATACGAAAATTGAAATATCCGATGCATTTGATACTTATTAGGGGAAGAGTAATGTCGTTCCTTTAGAACTTTTGCTCGAAAATCAATTAATTTTTATCAAATCGACGTTGAAAATTTGCACACTGAGTGGAAAAACGTTGTTAACACATTCGCGACTGCTGACGTGAATTCACGTCATTTTAAGTTCTATTTCTGGTTGCCGTTGCGTGAATTCACGTTCTGCAATTTTTGTTTCTGAATTTGGCAACATTAGGTGCTTTTGACAAATGCTGTTTTAAAGGGGCACCTTGATCGTCCTTAAAGACTTTCAGGTGACGTGACAAAACTCCAGAATCGCATAATCGATGGAATCAAAATGTTCACCTCATATACATACAAATTATGTACAGTTCCTTTATGCAAAAGTCATCATACTAAATACAAATATGGAAAGATCTCATTAATTTCTATATTTTATAAGACATAGGAAGATGTTAAGTTAAACATTATATGAATGTTGCCTAAAAAATCTTAGTCATACTTTTAAGTACAACTAACAGGATTGTTTAATCACTCTGGTTTTTTCTCTATAACTGACTGTTTTAGTTACTTAAACTTTAGACTAGTATATGAAGAGGACTTAAATTTTGTCTTTATTCTGCTTTCCCAAAATACGTGTAATATAATGCTAAATAAATTAAGCACAGTGACAAAAAGTGGTCTATTACCTAGCTGTAAAACAAGTATACAAATTATAATCATTTTTTAATTTTAAACAACATATAATTGCAACATTGATATTTCAAAAAAAGAGACTATAATTTTTTATCTTTGCTTTAACGATACAAGTTTGCAACAACCAACTTTAAAATTTCATTTTTTTCGCCAGTATTCGGTATTAAAAACGGAAAAACATTGCCGGTTGCAAATATGTTAATAAAGACGACGATTAAACCAACCATTAAAAATATAAACTTGGTACAATTTATTTGTTTGAATTCCAGGCTCCAAATATATCTACCCCAACAGCAACTATTAAACTCCTTCTCTCTCTCTAAATTATAAATAAATAGAAAAAACTATCGTTTTCGTACAATTTTAATTTTACACAATAAACCTCGGCCGATAATCTAATCATTTTTTTCCCGCCCTAAATATCTCACCGAACACATAAAAAAACACATTTCTTTTTACCTCACCAGTTAGAAGACTCTTTACTATATATTTATCAAAAGAGCTAACATCTTCAACCCCCTAAACAATAAAGTATATGTTCAAGAAGCCACAACGATTGCAACTCTATTTAAAACTACTCAAAATCTCTTTAAAACTCGAATATTCAAAAATAGTCGTCCATCGGTACAAGTGTTCGTAGGTCCGCATAAAAAGTGGGAATTTCAACCCCTCGTTCGGTATCTGAAAAAGCCAGGTCCATAATTATCTGGGATACCCTTTCCACGCCCATTTTCTTCGTAACTCAAGCCATTACGATCCCCACTAACGAAGCCGGGTTTCCGCTAAAAACAACTCCCCGGATCGCTGCGTGGGGCTGATTCCTCGGCGAGATATTTTTCAACGCTCTGGGTTACGGGGTAACTTACCGTGGTTGGCAACACTTGACTCCACGGTGCAAGGTTACGGTAGGCAGACTCTATCTCCTGTGGATGGAAAAGGAATCGCACTAACATAACCATAAACCATCGTCCACGGAGCACTGTGCTTGTATGGTCTAGCGTGGTGAGTAGTATTATGTACTGTGTTCAGGTATACAGGGTGAGCCAGACGAGTGGTCTTTGAATGGGGCTGATTTGTTGTAAAAGATAAAAAATTGCTGAAGGATTCGAAAAATTTATTTAAGTATTTATATCTGACTGATGGTATGGTAAGATTTGTGAGAATTGATGACCCTATTGTATCAGTGGGTTTGGAATTTATGTATAGGAAGAAGAATGAGTAAAATTGGATGCTATGGTGTGTAAGAATGCTGAGACTCTTAATCAATGGGCTAGAGTTCAAATCATGAGGGAAATTTTTCTTAAGTTGTTAATTAAACCCATGCCATGCAATTTCTTCAGTCCTCAATAACTCACAATTAAATTAGTAAAATACAAATTGATAACATAGCACAGTATTAATGTTAATAAAATAATTTTATCGAGTTGTATTTCATTGATATTTTCAATTTGTTAAATTTTCCACAGCTTCAAAATTTCCCATTCAATTTACCGCATCGTGAATGCCACTCGTTACTGCACACCAAGGGGTTAATATACCATAACCTTGGTAATTCGAAGGACACCTAAAATTGTACCTTACATTCTATACCCATAGACGAAAGAACCATATCAGTTGACACTGTATAAATGAAGAAATAAAATTCAGCAAAATTATAAACTTAATCCTTAACCCTTTGTGGTCCGAATAATTTGTTACTTTTGTACTGTACTAAATAAAATTAATTTCACAACATTTTCTATCATTGGTTATTCATTGTTTTTAATGATATCAAAACTATAAGTACTGGCGGATATCTAGATGATATTATAAAACTAGTATGAAATTGGAAAATAGATATTGAATTGTCAGAAAATATAAAGAAGTGAAAAACTATGTCGAGTACTGCTCGACATAGGACCGCAAAGGGTCAAAGTTAACATTATTCGAGATGAAGCGTTGTCTGAAAATAAATTCGGTAGTTACGTCTCATTGTTTCTAACAAGAATCAGATTTCTCTTGGTTATTATATTTTGGTCCACCCAGTATGCAAGTATAATACCACAAGTATAAGCACCCACGTATAATACGTGATTCTTTCGTGGGCACACACGCGAGAAGCACAAAAAGAATACGCGAAGAGGGCAGAAGGAGGGATGCAACGTTGAAAGGAGAGGATGACTCGTTGGTGGAAGAAAATCGGAGGATGAAAGTATGAGTGAGAGGGGGAAAAGTGCGTTTTAAAAAGACGATGAGGCTTGAAGAGAGGGAAATGAAGAGAGAGAGGGAATGACTAGGAAATATTGAGGGAAAAGAGAGAGGTGAACTGAGTCAAAGGGGGAGATGAAGGATGAGATAGAGAGGAGTGCGGGAAAGAGGGACCACTGAGGTAAATGGAGAAACGAAGAAAGAGATATCGAGGTAAATAACAAGACAGAGAGGTAGACATCGAGGGAAAGATGAAGAAGAAAGAGAACCCGAGGGAAATAGTTAGACAAAGAAAGAGGCTCTTGAAGAAAGAAAGTGACAGAGTAAACGAGAAAGACCAAGAGGTATTGTAAGAGAGAGATGGTGCGTGGTAAGAGAGAAAAGGAGATTCTAGAGAGGAAAGAGGACAGGAAAGGTGTGAGTTGTAAACGAAGAAAGAGGGAGTCACTGAACGAGAATGGGCAAGAGTGAGAGGGTAGAAAGACAAAGGAGAACTTTCTACGCTGGGTGCGTGCAGTAAGCACACGGAGATACTGGTGAAAAATGTGGATTTATCAACAGCCCCATAAACTATGACGAGGAAAACGTTTTCGTTTCTCGATGGTGAAGTAGCTGAGTCTTCGGATGCCTCCGAAAACGGCATCAAACTGTCGTTTATGGTGACCAGTTTGGTCGTTCAGCAATAAGTAGAATTCTTTGTACCTGTTCTGTTTTCTACACTTCTTGTTCCTCTACTTCCTATTCGTACGTGTAATACTGATTTCAGACTGTATTGTAATACATTGATTTGCAATTTAACGAATTATCTACGATTCGCAATATTTAAAGAATTCTTTTGTTTCTTAACACCTTGAATGTCATGAGGGTCACTGGATGCTAGAGCCATTTACTTGAATGAAATTTTATATGATTCTTAAATTGTAATATTTACAAATTTGCTAATTCATTCGTTTTCGGTTTAGCTCCGAAAAAATAAAATCCTCCTGTTTAGATATCTGTTTGAGTTTTTAAAGTTTCTGCTTTATAAAGATGTAATTTCAATAGAAAAAGTTTCACTGCGACAGAAACGAAGAAACTAGCGAATTATCGTTGGTGTTCAATGTGTTAACACTTTACTAACCGGTAATTAATAGGCTTTTTGGGACCAATACTGTTGGACTTTTTAACTTATTAATTAGTTGCCACGGCAATCGATAAATTGTTATTTATCATTGTGGTTTACCATTTCTAGGACTCAGCGAACACACCGATTTTTATGAAATTTATGTCACAGGTAATTCTCGAAGGAATATTAAAACACGTATTTTTTTTATCGGCAACCATCCACTCAGAAGGGGTGAAAATACCCCTCAAAGTTGAAGGCACAAAACACGTTTTGGGGAATATCTCGGTAACCAGGGGTCAAAAAAATTTCGTTTTTTTTTCTAAAAGTTTGTTTTTCTATTAGGAATCCAACTGTACAAGAAAAGTTGCCTAAAAGTTATTTGATTAAATAATATATTAAAATATTAATTTTTTTTTTATAATATCTCCTAGTTAACATTCGCAATAAATTAAATAAAATTATGTACACAAACTATGATCCAAATTAGCGGATACGTGTTTTCTGATTTTTTCGATTTTTGAAGATAATGGTCATTATTTCCCGTTTAAGTTTTCTCGCTCCATGTGGGACTGGCCGGCCAAAATGGACTTTCTTCATAACAAAGCTGATTTTATTGCAGACTTGTTTTCCATGTAGGTCTACATCGTAACAAGCCTACCAAGTTGTTCTTGTGAAGTCGGTAGAATGTTTAAAAAATACCGGTCGATAAAGTGTTAATATTACATTTACGAACCTGGAATCTGTTACATACACCGCAATAAATTAAACCTTTGACCTACGACTTCTTTTCTGACTGGGCGTACAATAACAAAATTAATTTCTGAAATCAAAAGTTCCCAACGATTTCTGATATTTCGTATAACTGAACGCAATATCAATAGTATAGAAATAATGAGACTGTTTCGCGACAGGCTATTTTCAATTGCAAAGTGTTTGAAAGACTTAAAAATTTCACATTGTTATAGGCCGAGGGATTAAATAAACACTTTTGAAATACAAGGGTCAAGGGGCAAAGAGGATGGTCAGTTGATTAATTTGTATTTTGTATTGTAAGATGCATGTGAAATATTTACTATGCAAATTTCTATAAGTTTAGGAAACGATTCTAAAAAGTTAGGAATCAATTATTCTAATAGCTTTCATAAATCTAGTCTTCAATGTGCAAGTAATAAGAATTTTAGAATTATAACGTACAGCCATACTGTAGATAAATAAATAAAAATGACCCGTTCAGTGAGCAAGTTGTACTGGTACACTCCTGGATATTATTGATATTACTTCTAGTGAGTCATCGGGATTATGGATGATGATTTGAAATTTATGGTAACGAATACGGGGCTGTTTCGTGACTTCGCTCTCCAGCGTAGAAGTCTCGAGAACGTGAGCACGAAAATATCGTTACGATTGTGAGTTTTTCAATAAACTTTACTTTCGTCATTTAACTGTTGCAACAAAGTTACGAAAATCAACGTAATTCAAGTGTTATTCGGATTAGTGCCGTAACATTGTCGCAATACAGGCGCTAATTCGATATTACAATGCTACGTGCGGTTTGTATTAATGGTTGAGATTATTGTTTCTTGCGATGAATATTCGAACTTGCGGAATTTAACGTTAACACAGCATTTATAGTATTTATTCCCATTGTAATGTAGAATGACATGAATGCTATAGAATTCTTCTCATGTCAAATTTTTTTTTTAATTATTATACACTTTATGGTAATGATCAACCAATTCATTGAATATTTTCATATTAATTAATTTTTTCTCTGTGGAATTATAAATGTAAGGTAGAAGTGTAATACTTGACTGCAAATTTTTTCAGCTCAATGAAATCTTTATTTTCCGCGAACGTGTTAAATTAGAGTAGCGTTGGTTGCTTTAATGAAATAGATGGATAAAACGATAAATTATTCACTTAGCTCATGGATTTTACAATTTATAAATTTCGACAGTGTAGAGTAGCTTTGAGATTATTGTGTAGATGAGACAAATTGAATAGTAATCGAATGCATAAGAAATTGAAAAATATATGTAAATGTACTGGTAATTCGTAATATATTTCAATTTGATACATTGATAATAATTTAGCGAATGGAAGAAGATTTATAAACTACCATTATTTCTAGCAGTTAAGACGTCCCATGAGTTGTCACTTCAGCGTTGCTTAGAAGTTGTAAGATAATTTCATCTTAACATGCAAATTGGCACTTAGGAAAGTCATGGTATCTTTATACACATGGTTTAATTAAATCAATAATTTACAATCAAACATTAAATGTAAATCTTACTATTTTAATTCGAATATCCTTCACGTATTCACATTATTTTCGACTTTCATGCATACTATGTTATCGAGTAACTAGCTTCTTATCTAAAATTTATGTACCTTTCAATTCAAACGTTCTACCTTAAATATCTTTTGAAAGCATGAATTTTTTAACTATTGATAACAAATCCTGAACTAACGGTTGACATTTTATAAACTATTCTTTCATGAAAAAATATGAAAGCAATTAATGGAAAAGAGACGATCGACATTTTCATAGAATTTTTGTGTTAAGGTTATTGGCCTAGAACCGTATTAGTCGTTAACGGTATGTATTTTTTTTAATGGAAAAAAAAGATTTCGAGTTTGAAAATTATTTTTTTTAATTTTTACACAAAACTGAATAATATTTCATTAAATTTGTTACGCTATTAATAATTAAAAATTAAAAATTAAATGCTACTCGATGATCGTATTATGTGTCGTATAATAAATTTGGCAACAACGCATGGAAATGTATATGCATATATATTATATTCATCCATAATTAGTGTATTGTAAACAAATAGTTTTATTGTTATTTCCTTGTCAAATTTTATTATAACCATAGAATGAAAAATAAATATTATTATAAATGCAATTATATGTTATCAGGCTCAGTAGTAGATGAACTATATGTAGTTAATTTTTGAATTTCCCGCTTTTTATGCAGCGTTGCCAAATTTCTTTGCAGTCAAACATGGCTGATAGTTGTCTCACTAGTTTTTCATTAATTTGAATAAATATTGGTCTAAAATTACGCGTGAATATATATCTTTTATAATTTTTATAGTAATTAAAACGGTTAAAGTTTTGAATAATAAGTTTTTTGAACATTTTTGAATAGCCAATTATGTGAAATTTCAATAAATATGACATTTCCGGCAAGTTCTCCCGTTTACCATGTGTTAAAAGTCGCATTTTTAATATTTAATTATTCAAAAACTATACGACCAATATTTTTCAAAAAAATCAGTAAAACGTATGAGCTGTCTATAAATAACATATCAAAATTCTAGAATTTTATCTATACATTGCTCGAAAGGGCGAATAACCTTAAATTTTCTATCGTCGAAGATAGAAGATGTGTGTCAATAGCTTCACTATCTACCAATTACTCGCAATTACTCTATCTAATGGACGTATAATTACTGTTATTTCATAACAGATTGCAAACAAGGGAAGACAAGAAAGAAAAATAGAAAAATCTAAAGTACTTTAGGTTTGTAATATTTCACTGAGTACAATTATTATAACTATTTCTTCTATAAATTAAATATTCAGATGATAGTTAAAATAATTGCTACTTTTTCAAATTAAATGCATACATTTTTCAATATGCTCATAAAAATTTGAAAGGAACATTTTATTTTTCAAACGACAGTATCATTTTTCAAAAAGATAAAATGAAGCGAATTCGAATTGTTTGCGAAATCATTGGTCGATCGATTGTTTAATGACACATCAGAATCTCAAGTGTTAAAGCTCATGCGATGCGTGTAACCGTTACGCCGGATATCGTCGAAGGAACAATGCGGTCTTTAATTGCATAATTACAGCCCGATATAAATAGCACGTAAAGTTTCAAACATCTGTTGTTATCTTGAAAGTACGTCGTGCAATTTGTACATTTTCTAAATTATTTTAATTACTTTGTGCCAGTTTACTTAGCTGGGATGTAGCGTGTTACTTTATTTGGCGGGAAAGTCAATCATTTTGGGTTTTACATGCGTCAGTGAATAATAATTGGTAATGAGCAGTCTTTGTTAAATATTTTCTTCAAGTGTCACAATGAGTTGTCTCTTTCTTTTCAACACTAGAACTACCGATGTTAAATCTATTATATTTCAATATATTAAATGCGTATTTTGGAAAAAGAGAAGTCAAGAGATGCAAAAGATTATCGATTTAGTCATCTATATTTTATATGATCAACATAGAACATTTTATGACTGTCCTATAAACTTGGAAAACTTTTGGAAAAAATTGAGAACAAGTCATTTTGACTTGTCTGGTAGTTCTGGTATTAAATTAAATGTTAAATTTAAATGGTAGATCATTGAGTTACTATCGGTTACAGTTTTGCACGAATTTTCACGAGTCTCTTTATTTTAACAGTAAATAATTACTTTCTGAAAAGTGACATGTGACCTAAGAATAAATGTAAATTTTAAATATTTATATGAACACGTTGAATGCCGTAGGGGTCAGCAGTAATCGACGTTGTTTAATTCCATGTTTCTTGTGACTTTTAAACGATGGTATTTACAAATTTACACACCTAACACATTCGGTACTAAATTACCAGTGTTAGCCAAGTAAAGTTTCACTGAATATATTAACATTTCTGTTATCAAATTAAGCGTTAGTACGTCTTCAAAACCTACTTATTAGATTTAATTGGTTAAAGATTAACATTTTAACATTTCTACCATATAAGAATGTGCAGTAGAATCGACAAGGTATGAAATATCGCTAGCTTTCAATTCTTTAGTACCAAAACAAAGAATGAAAGTTTTTAATTCATACCTCGATCATTTCATTGAAACAATTCACAATTCTTAATTCACAACTCGGTCAGTTTACTTAACGATACAAAAGGAAGCAACATATAAAATCGAGGTTCTCTTACTCATTGCAAGATCAAAGCAATCGATATAACGGATTTACGTAAAGCTGCCGATAAATCTACTTGAAAGTCATTTAAGTAGATTATTCAACTTTTACCATATAAAGATTTGATTTACGAGAAGATTCACTTCAATAGAATCGACAAGATGCGATATACAGCTGGCTTTCAATGTTCTAACAAATATCCCAAAAGGAAGAGTGAAAGTTCTTAATTGATCATTTTATTGAAATCTCTCAGTTCATAACTCAATCAGTTTTCTTGACGACATGAAAGAAAACAACATATAAAATTGAGGTTCTTTTACTCATTGCAAGATCAAAACAATCGATATAACGGATTTACGTAAACCTGCCGATAAATCTACCTGAAAGTCATTAAGATTCCGACACAAACGAACACGGCAAACACGGCTTTACTGTGGAAAAATCTCGAGAAGTACATGCCATAGTAATGGCGACGATTAAACGACTGGTTTATGCGTACGCAAGATCCTCATGGAGAACTATGTTTTAGCATTTAGCCTGGCTTCGATAATCCCTGTATGAGCCGATAATAAGCTTCACAGATGGGATAGCGACAAACTATTATACTGTAAAACAAATTACAGAGAAGTTTTCAGCGTAAACATTTCAGAGAAGTAGATAATTTTGTTAAGTGTTGAGAACGTATCGTTTTTGCGTGTTTTACAATTCTATACATAGTTATTTTGAAAGGACAAGGAGATTATTTTATTAGTGATCGTGTGAATTTTAACGTAAGATAATACAAATATTGCAAAAATATCAATATTGTAATGTACAGCATGTTTCAGGAGGTTGAGTGCAGATATATCTTTGAAAAGATTGGAGGTAGAGGAAAATTGAATAGTAATAAATGCTACAAAGTGTCTGGCAGGATAAGAGAGTCAAAAGTATCTTTGAGATGATTTTAGGAAACCATAAGAAACTATTGCTCTGAAGAAACTAGAAATACTATTAGTATTTCAGCCCAAAATGCGTGGTAGAGGTCGGTTTTGAATTTTTCCGACTTTGATGCACCCTACTCAAAAAATCTGGAAAAATTCGAGTATAACAATGATAATATTAGGCAACTACTGTAGAAAGGAAACAGTTGTGCTCAATAAATTTCAATAAGAAATTGACATTTAACCCTTTGCCGTACCATTTTTTTTTGTGATTGAATGTGCAATAACTTTGAATTAATTAGGAAAATAACAATCTAGCCCCTAATATCGGATATAGTAAATGACGTAACGTAATATTGAATTGCATAGAATTAAGTTTATTTTATCAAGACCAACTAGTATTTTTGGTAAAGTAATTTTTGGAGCACTTCAAAATTGACTTTACCATTTATCGCGTCACGATTAGCACTCGTAAATGTACGGCAAGAGGTTAACATTTTCTTTTTGGTTTTTCATTTCTTGCGCGTAGAACATGTGAAGGAAAAATTTGAAAAATCCTTAACTTAGCAACATGATTCTTAACATTCATGTTTAGAATGTGTCGGAATTTTTGCACCACATTAAGTGGTGAAAGTGAGGAAAAATCTAATTTTTTTGAATTTACCCCATAACTATATACGAATAAAATCGACTCAAGGGCGCTTTAGTCCCCCTTATTCTGCTAGACTCTTTTTATGAAACTTTTATGCATTTTTGTACATCGGTGCATCCGTGGAATTGAGATAATTACCAAAATATCAATCTTCGAACATGATGCTCTTAATATTTTTGTTGAAGGTGAGGAGCATCAATTAAGATATTTAAATTTAGAGCAAAAAAAGTGTAAGTCGAAGAGTGTAATTAATTTTATCTTATGATATTTTCATTATTTCCAAACTTTCCAAAAATGTCTAATTTTTACATTTATCTTATTTTCTGAGTGATACTCGTGATACGCTAAATCGGCTAGGAAATTTTCAAGTTTTGCAAAACCAATTAAATTGAAAGCATCAGTAAGATGCGGCATAAAATTACTTCTATAACATTAATATTACGTTAACTTATACGATTTGTGAAGAATCACTGACCAATGTTTATTTTACTAATTTAATTCTGAATTATTGTAGATCCAGTCACAAATTAAATGGCACGACCAGGGATTAACACTAGAACGACCAAGCAAGTCAAAATGACTTGTTCACATTTTTTTCCAAAAATTCCCCAAGTTTAGAGGAGAGTCCTAGATTAGAAATTCTAAGTTGATCTTACAAAACACAGATTACCATACCGATCATATTTTACACCCCTTGATTCCTCTTTTTCCAAAGTTCTTATTAAATATAATATATTTAAATGTAATAAATTTAACGTCGATTGTTCTAGTGTCAATCAATTTTCAACCAGGTTCAAACGTAGATTTTGAAAAAAGTCACTTATGCCACTTGCAAATATAACGCCCGATATCAAAAATAATAACAATCAGACTGCGGATTTTTATGCATTTATGACAAATTAAATACGGCTAAAATATGCAAAAAGGACATAATATGAAAATATATCTAAAATATTCAAAGTATGGTATTTGTTGTAATATTTATTGAGTGCAATAAATCCCTAGATAGGTTTTCCTGTCTCACCTGCATTTGTGAAATTCGAAATTTGCATAAACATCCGCAGTCTAATAATAATAAAATCGTTTGAATTACTCTATGGTTACATTCTCAACAATGCATTACCTTGCGTCATTGACAAAAAAAGAAAGTACAAGTAATAATGTAATTTTTCGCATTATTTGCAACCGTTCATGCGAACGATGAAAATGATGGAAAGCAAGCAGAACAGCTGTGTTACAAACGATACCATTTCGAGGCTCGCTATAATTTATCTCTTTGTGCAACGTTGCTGCGTGCACGTTCTTCTGGAAAAATAAAGCTGACGTCGCGAGCGCAACGAGGACGAACCCTGAAGCGAGTGCGGTGCACTCGACAAGGACGAGCCACGTTTTCATAAACATTATTAATGAAACGCGTAGGCGTAAAATACTCCTACCTCTCTCTTCCCCCTCCTCTCATCCTACCTGAACGCATAGTCGATGAGATTCTCTCTGGAAACGTGTAGAACGCACCGTTTGATGCATTTCGACCGTGTGCATTTTAATTGTTTGTTTTTCTCTGGTAAATGCACGAATCGTTGCATCGGGGAATGGAATTAATATCATGGATGAGACGATAATAAGTGGTTGTAATTGATTTTGTTTAATGAATTCAAGGTATTTTTACGAGTGTCTGAATATTTTTGTAAGTTTCGATGCATCGTGGTGTGCCACCTTATTTGACGGGAAAAATGTTTTGTTTTGAAAAAAAATTCATTTACGTGGGATACGTTATGTGCTTCGATGCATTTAGAATGCGAGACAATTTTAGAGAATTTTTTGTGTGTTTGAATTGCTGAGACCTTCCGCGAATTTCTTAATTCTTCTATTTTCTGAAAATTTAGATATTGATTTGAAAAAACGAGTATTTACATTCGCGCTAATCTGATATAAAGACGTGATTTTTGAAAAGTAATTTCCTAATAGAAAGACAAAGCAGAAATAATTAATTCTGAAGATACCACTTCAATGTGATGTTGCAGTGCAGCTTGATGTAATGTATAATAGAATCACTTCAATTATTTTTATCTAAATTATAATGAGATGAGAAAAAGTTGAAAAAATAATTAGAATTTTATAAAAACAATGAACCCATCAAGACGAACATTTTCGCACAACGAAAGCGCTAAATTTCTGCTATGAGAATCCTCTAAAATATTTATCCGGTAGTCAACGAATTATAAAACTTTCTAACCAAGTTCTCCCTTATGAAGATTCCATTAAAATAACAATAAAACGTCCCATTAATCACGACAAAGAATGACATTCCCTCAACGGCATTCGTTATCGTACCACTGGGTCTGTGAATTCGTGTTCCTCTTAATTACAACGACAATGGTAGGCTAAAGCGACAGACATAAGAGAGGCAGTAAAAAGCGACCTGTGTCGACTTTACTCGAGTGCTCCGTTCACGACATAATAACGAGATAATGAGGCTTACCATATTAAACAATACGCGATAAGACGTGAAGCAAGATAAGAGCTCCGATAACGGGAAATCTTTCAGGAGAGCTTCTGGACAGACGCAATTGTAAACGCGTCCAAGGAGCTGACTTCTTGTTAGACGACAAAAATATTCATGGTGAAGGGCTGAGAAAATTTTTTGAGACCCTCTTTTGGGCTCATATTATTATTGAGTGAATATATTCCTATAGAATAATCACTAGGGGAATTTGAGCGCGTCTGTGAGAAAAGTTGTAGCACAGTGTTGATACAGGAATAGTTGAGTAGTAGAGTAACAACAGACTAGTAGTTTGGTGCTATTTACTGGCAGCTAGTAAGTAAGAAATAGTTGTATAGTGAGGAATGTTGTAGCATAGTGAAAGTGGAATAATTTCAGAGTTGTAGGATAGTATTAGAGTAATGGTATAATAGTAATAGAGTAATAACGGGGTAATTTAGTACTAAAAGTATGGTACTAATTAGAAGATAGTGGCATGGAGAGAAAAGCTGTGACATTTGAAACTGGAGTAATTGCAATGTTGGAGAATAGTATTAGAGTAATAGGGTTGTAGTAGTGGAATAATAGCAGAATAGTAATAGAGTAGTAGTGGATTAATGTAGTACTAAAAGTATGGTACTAATTAGAAGATAGTAGTATGGCGAGAAAAACTGTGACATATTGAAAGTGGAGTAATTGCAGAGTTGCAGAATAGTATTAGAGCAATAGGGTTGTAGTAGTGGAGTAATAGCAGAATAGTAATGGAGTAGTACTGGAGTAGTAGTGGAGTAATTGCAAAGTTGCAGAATAGTATTAGAGTAATAGTGTAGTAGTAGTGGAGTAATAGCAGAATAGTAATGGAGTAGTAGCGGAGTAATGTAGTACTAAAAGTATGGTACCAATTAGAAGATAGTAGTATGGCGAGAAAAGCTGTGACATATTGAAAGTGGAATAATTGCAAAGTTGCAGAATAGTATTAGAGTAATAGGGTTGTAGTAGTGGAGTAATAGCAGAATAGTAATGGAGTAGTAGCGGAGTAATGTAGTACTAAAAGTATGGTACCAATTAGAAGATAGTTGTATGGCGAGAAAATCTGTGACATATTGAAAGTGGAATAATTGCAAAGTTGCAGAATAGTATTAGAGTAATAGGGTTGTAGTAGTGGGGTAATTGCAGAATAGTAATGGAGTAGTACGGGAGTAGTAGTGGAGTAATTGCAAAGTTACAGAATAGTATTAGAGTAATGGAGTAGTAGTGGAGTAATGAAGGAGTAGAAAAGTAGAATTAATTAGAAAATAATAGTATCGTGAAAAAAGTAGTGGTATGACTCCCCGTGACGTCATTTTTTAGTCACCTGATATCTGAATTATTATCGAACTTTTTGTTAACTGAAGGAAATTAAATTTGTTAGATACCATGCTTTTAATTTTTTTTTCTACGATAACAGTTTCACGATAGTGAGTACTCAAAGTGTTAAAACATTATCTATTCCTGCACTTTACCTTAGACGAATTATTCATATTCCTCAAATTATTGTATTATAACAATAACAAGTACGATGAATATCTAACTTCTCAGAAAGAGATTACAAACGGTATTTGACTTTCTCAAACATTTCAAAGAACATACATTTACAAATATTTTTTTTAGTAGTAGGAAAAATTCGGTCATAAAGAAGCGATTTAATTGCACACGCTGAAGCGTATCGGTACAAAGTGTTAAAACTCAAGAAAGGGGTTCGTATTAACGACAAAATAAATTTTCCGCACTCTCGTTATCGAGTTTTAATGACACTTTGTACGTTTATACGATCGCGCGATAATAATAGTCCGCGAGGCTGTTCGCCGAAAGGACGACGTTAAATTTTATTACAAGATTTCGTCGGCAATTTAGTAGTCTTCTCTCTCACGTGATTGACGTGCACATTATCACGTTTCGTCTGTCAGAATAAACATAGCACGTACCAAGGTAATGTAAGCTATTTAATCTTCTAGCTATCATGGACTTGCCATCTTGGACTTACCTCCGAGGATGTTGCCTTCGCATTGATATCATATATTTTTACGTTGCAAGTGGCTCCTTTGTTTTCGAAAGTGCAGCAATTCACTTGTTTCAACTTTTTGAATTAACTACCTTATTTATAACATATTTTTTTTAATTAAGTAACTTATTAATATGAGAGAATTTGATATTTGCTTAAGTCACTGAATAATTCATTGAATAAGAGTATAATTTTTAACGTAGAGAGCAAAAATATATAGATTAAAACAAAAATATAAAAAGTAAAAACAAAAATATATTTCTTTACCATGATGGAAATAACATAAGGAAAACAATATAATTTTAACGACAAGCTGAAAATAAATAGTGATGGAACGAACAGTCAGGTGTAAAATCATTTGTTGTTTTCACGTAACGATGAATGATTTAGTCCTGTTATGACAGTTAACTTAAAACCTGACAACAATATACAGTCTCTGATATATAATCTTTTTTTTTTTTTGCTAAGCAAAGCAAAACTCGTGCAGTTCCCATTCTCCAAACAATCCTTCACCGTAATAAAGCATTACCAAAATTGTACAATACTTAAACAAATAAATATAAATATTCATAAGAAATTCCAAATTTGTCAAAACTCCAACAAAGTCAAATAACTAAAATAGCAAGAAGTCCCAAAATTCTATAATAAATAATGTTCCAACTTCATTCAAAACATAATTCCAAAACTTCGGCAAATTCAAATAACTAAAATAGCAAGAAATTCGAAAATTCTATAATAAATAATGTCTGAACTTCATTCAAAACATAATTGTCAGTGAACAAAATGATTTTCTAATAAATTCTACAATTGTCACGGCTGACTTAAATTGGTTTATCTGATTGTTCCCTAATGACACAATTATCATCGCGACAACAAAGCTGTCACGAAAATGGAAACTTTCCATCCCAATACGAGATCGATGTTTTCAAGGAGGAATGAAATTTCGCGGCATTAAAGCCCATCGTTGAGTATTCTAGACTCGACGTTCGTTGTTGGGCAAGGTGTAATGCAAAAACGTGCGAAATCTGACAAGGACGTGCCGCGTCTGCACGATTCGCACATTGTACCTGGATTACACACGTGACACCTTGTTTACTAGCGAGCACGTACATAAGTGCGCGATTTATGTGCAACTCTAACAGAATGGAGTCCTTGACAGACTGATTCGAGCCGCGATGAGGTTTCTTTCCTACAGCCTGGCGCCGTTCTCCGTTGCTTTATCCACGTACGATTCTTTGCCTCTATGATTTTTTGCCCTGGAAAGGTAGCTTGGTAATGATGAAGTACAGTGAGTGGTAAAATTTCAGTAATGGGATAAATGAAGGTTTTTTAAACTGGTAATTGTACTTTGTAGGATGTTGGGGTTCTCTCTGGGATGTTTATGGTATTTTCTGGCTAGTTAATTCGTACACTTTTTCCTGCTGCAGTTGCTTTTTTTTAACACTAGCATTTATGGATGTTGATATACCTATTTTTCTGAAGTGAGTCAATTTGACTTATATAAGAAAATTGAAGTTTTTTGCAAAGAAGATGGTTTCAAATCAATTTAACCCTCTATGGGCCCTTGTAACTTTGAAGTAACACAAAACAAATTTAAGCTCTTGCTTTTCAAAATAGATTTTTTAATTTTCTTTAATATTACAAGTTAGCTCTTCAAAACCATGGAATTCTTTACAATCCAACGTTTCAAAATCAAGTAAAATTTATTATTTACAATGGTACTTTTATTATTTTCTAATGTGCTATCGTGCAACTAATCTTCAGATATCACAGAAAATTCGGCCCATAGAGGGTTAAATGAAAAAGTTATTATTAAAAAATTAATCAACCAATATATTATATATAGTAATCAAATTTTGAATTAGCCAAATTGGCTCCGTAAATCTAGTGTTAATGAACTGTACGTTGGTCCCGCGATAATGCGGAGTTTCAAATACAGGTACTCCTCCTACAACACGGTATCTTGTAGCATGGTATCGCTATAACACGATTAATAAATTGTGGGAACCCGTGGCGAGAGATTAATAAGTTAAAAGTCCAAAATTATTAAGGACGAACGCCTATTAATTGGCTACCTGTCGGTAAAGTGTTAAATTTTTAGTACGCGCCCTATGAAGGTACCTGTGCGAACGATGGAATCAGATAAATGAATATTTTTTAACTGACGAACGTTTATTCTTTTTTTTTTTATTTTTTTACAAACGTTACTTCGTGCAGCATTTTAAATTACAAAGTAAAATAAGCTCCTGTCCGCTGACTCACGTACAATTTATTATTTTCACGGTTGTTTGCCTCGAAAAGATAGCAAAGTAAAAACAATAACATTGTTTTACAGCGGAACTATTATTTTTCAAAATAAAATTTAGACTTTACATTCAATTTAAACTGTAGAATAGCTACAGCCGCATGCGTGACGTATTCTTAAAGTTTTCTTCCATCTTTGCTTTATTTTCTTCGATCACCGCCATTCTCTGCCTGTTGACTCATGTGCAGTTTATTACATTCCCAAGTTTTCTACCTTGAAAGTACAACACGGCAAAGATAAAAACATTGTTTCTAACAATCGTTTAAAATTAATAGCAAAACGATATCGATATTTCAAATGGGTTTATTAAACAAGGCCAGCTTTCATGAAGAGAACGATCTACATCTTTCGTCTTTTATGTGTTATTTTAAGCCGCAAATATTTTTTTTTCTGTTATTCACGCTGACATTGAATTTGACGAGTTATTTATGCGTCGGCGTGTTTCACGAGTCATCTAGAAACCGAATGCATCGCACCGGATATAATGCAAATTAAGACCTTGATATAATGAATTTTTATATAATTCTCACATATTTTTATTACATACTCCTACCATTGATTAATATTAACAAACAAATATTTAATTGTACTGTTTTCTCCTAATCTTGCTAGAACTTTTATGATCTGATAGTTTTTCTTCTTCTAATTTTCATTTTACAAAATAAAATGAAAAGAAAAACATGAAATCATCATAACCTAGAAAATGAAAAAAGAATTTATATATTAGGAGCATCAGAAAGGAATGTAATTTTTTTAAATAAAAAATGTCGATACTTTTAAATTATAAATACTAATTTAAAATATAATTTCTACGGTTTGACACAATTTTTCTTCATCGATCTTGCAAAATTTTAATACCTCGCTCATAAAATTTACTGAGTTTTGATTTAAATAATCCAGTGAGTCATTTTTTCTCATCGTCATGTGTCCGGAAAATTCAGATACTTTTTCGGTACGTCTAATATTTTCTTTCTCTTTTTCGTAATCATAGAAAGTAATAATTTGATGAAACCATAGTTTGTTAATTTATTTAAATCAACGTAAAATCTTAACGACATAGATGTATTTCGAGAATCGTGAAATAAACAAGCAAGATAATTATTGAATTAAAGTACGGCGAAGACATTTGAGCGGAAAATACGCTTGAATCAGAGACACCATCGCGCTCAAAATATAACGCCCCTCCTTAAGCGCCGCTTTCATTGACCCGCCAAGGACTCCTCCCGGTACCTTGCTTTTGTTGTATGTAAATTAACAGGCAAGAACCGAGAATATGATACCGTGGCACAAAGAGACGTCTCGGCACTCCTCGGCGGGCCTTCGAACGCGCTACTTCTTTTGTTGAAGGCTTTTTTCACGCTCTTTTCCATCGGGAAAAAGCTTGGATAATTATTATTTTGGAGATTTCTAAGTTACTGTCAATGGAACTCGTGTGGGATGCGGATGATTATCAGACCTCTTGAAATTAACTTTAACTTTTTATATCTATCAGAAACGGTACAGAAAAATCCCTACAGAAATTGCATTTATTAGCAGCGCCATAGACTTAATACACAACAGCTATTTGGCGCAGTTTCAATTTTAACCTTGCAGTTACGGTACACCATTATAGTGGCTTGCGTGGACATCAACTTAAACTGTACGCTAATATAGTGACTTTAGGGGATACATCAACTTCAACTGTAACCCGTAATATTGGCATTCTGTGAATACCATCAACTTGAACAGTAGACCACTATAGTGGCTTTAGTAGATACCATCAATTTGAACTGTGGGCCACTATGTTGGCGATCTTTGGATACCATCAACTTAAACGATACACCACTATAGTGACTGTAGTTGATACCATCAATTGGAACTCTAGGTCACTACATTGGGGTTCTGTGGGTACCATCAAATTGAACGGTACGCCAGTATAGTGGCTTTAGTGAATACCATCAACTTGAACTGTAGACCACTATAGTGGCTTTAGTAGATACCATCAGTTTGAACTGCGGGCCACTATATTAGCGAGCCTTGGATACAATCAACTTAAGCGATATACCACTATAATGGCTTCAGTGAATACCATCAACTTAAACTATAGGCCACTATATTGGTGCTCCTTGAATACCATCAACTTGAACAGTACGCCACTATAGTGGCTTTAGTAGATACCATCAATTTGAACTGTGGGCCACTATATTAGCGTTCCTTAGATACCATCAACTTAAACGATATGCCACTATAGTGGCTGTAGTTGATACCATAAATTTGACCTGTAGGCTACTATATTGGTATTCCATGGATACCATCAACTTGAACAGTACGCCACTATAGTGGCTTTAGTGGATATCATCGACTTAAACATTAGACTACTATAGTGGCCTTAGTGGATACCATCAACTAGAACTGTAGGCCACAATAGTGGCTCCGTGGATACCATGATTTTGAACGGAATTATACGTCTAAAGTCGTATTTATTTAAAATCTATTCCAACGTAATGTCGCAGTAAAAATAGTTTTTGTAACATTCGCGTCCAACCGCGCTCTTTGAGGGGCACAATATTGCAGCTATGTTGGCCGTATCTAAAAGGTTAAATCCCAATACAGTATTAATCGACCCGACCTAACGAAGGAAATACATTTTTTGACCATCGTAATTTGAGCCAGCGGCTCAGAAGTCGTCACGCTTTATTTTGCCATATCTCAGAGGAATTAATGGTTACACCTGTATACACCTACACCCGTGCGATTTAATTAGCTCTTTCACCTGCGCCGTGAACGACGTGTACGCCTGGAAAAATATTCGCAACGTGTCGCAGGTGTGGACGGCGGTATATTTGAAATATAATCGACGGTGGGTCATTGTCGGAGCAAACTCTGTTATGTGCGCGAATGTTGCATGAATGCAGAGGAGAGAAATGTTCGTTAATCGTATCGTTGCAATTACGAGACTTGAATTTTATTCATATACGAGACATTAACACTGCCGTTGGTCTTTTACTGAGTACATATTCTTTTGTTACTTTTGGAATTACCATACTTATAATCATTTCGACAATTGAGTCATCAATGACGCAACTTCAAAGTCTATCTACGTTAATTAATTCTATGAGTCACAAAAGTTGAATTCTCTTTGGGTTATCAACGATTTCTTAGAAATAAGACTGATAAGAAATTCGTCATTATGTATGTATAATTTAGTAATTAAATCCACGGGTTACTATGGTGGATCAAGAGGCAAATCTTCGGTGCAAAATATGGGAATATTTTGCCTTCTTTCTTTTCCCTTTACGACTGATTTGATGTTCTGGCAGAGACGCAGCTCTACGAAGAGCTGAAACGTTTACCATAACTGCGAGCTTTAAAAACGGCTGTAAAAGGACCTTCGAGGAATCACGGTGTGTCTGCATAGCGTAGGCTGCGGCAACGGATGCAACGTGCATCTGCATTTCAGGGTGAGACTCGCGTGCACGCTTTGAGAATAGTGAGTACGCGGATATTGGGTTTTACTGTGTCGCAGCTGGTTTAATCTGTGCCGATTTTATGGCGAGGGGGATACTTGATACTGTTTTCATGTCAATGTAACATTTGCATTGAATTATTCTGCATTTTGTGTTTGGAAAAGATCGTATAGTTGGGTCGTAGTATAAGATAAATGTCGAGGCTTTTGCGTGCAGATTTTGCAAATGGCTGTAGGTTTTAGTGAATATATAATGTAGGATTGTTTTTCAACTATGCTTTAATATAATTTTGAGTTTTCTTCTTACACTATCTGTACTGGTGCTTTGCTTAGAAGTATTCTTACTATAACCAGATCTTTTCACAGGCTGCGAAATAACGATAATATTTTTTGGAAAAAAATTAAGCAAATTGTTAATTAAATATGAGAAACAACAAGTAGAATACACCCTTTTATTTGTAATACGAAGAAATACATGTTTTCATTTTAAATGACTCGATCATTTGGCTATGCATAGTATGATTAGGTACAATGGTGCGGATATGCAAATATCCAAGCTGCGGCTCTTGTTGCAACAAATTTATGAACACGAGATGTGTTAAAAATATAGAGGATCAAAAGTTTCTTGTGTTTTGATGTTTTCTTATTTCAACATTTTACATTTTGATCCCAATTCAAAGTTTTAACTTGCCAGAAATCTATCACAGATTATTTTGTTATTTAACCGTTTGCGGACGGAGACTTCTATGAATATTGAGAAATAATCATTTATTTGACGACAGAACACTTTTTTATCGGAAAGTCGGATTATTAACGTATAGAAGTTGAAAATTGCTATTACTGTAATAATGTTGCAACGGTTATATTTCAATTTTTCAACACTAACCGTGTATATATATATCGTCAAACTGTAATCAATTTTTTTTTAGACCGCATATATGCGTCCATCGTTCTCAAAGGGTGAAAAGAAAATCGAAAGGTCATATTATAGAGAAATTTATGATTCCAGCTTTGAAATTTTATAAATCATCCATTAACCAGTTAACTGTGGCGAAAATTCTTTTGAATTGTGGGTCACAAAAATCGATAGATGAACATAAATCTATTTCAAATTATTTATAACCTTCAGTTATTAGTTTTACTTCTGCATGGCCTCAAAATATTGCAAACATCTTGAAATTTACGAATATATTTTAGTTTTCGTCAAAATTATAATTTAAATAACCAGTGGTACCCTTTTACGCATGACGAGTATACTCGTCAAACTCAGCTAACTGGTTAAAAAATAACGCTGAAAGTACAAATCTCCTCATTTAAATTTCGATAAAAGCACAGTGTACAAAATTATTCCGCAATTTCTGCTCGTCATGCTGGATTACTAAAATGATCTGATGAAATATTCACGAAAGTGTGAATGAAGTATCACGAACGCTGAAGGAGTAATGCCAATAATAATAATAATGAAGAATGAATTTCATTCGTGTTTTCGAGTAGAAACATATTACAGTAAAAACTGAGAAAGATAAGCATAAGGAGATTCTAGAAAGTACAAGACAAACTAGAATCTCAAACTCTGTCACCGAAAGATACACAGTAGAAAATCCAGGCGTTGATAACGTCGCTTCTTAGAAACCGTTGATAAGAATTCGTTTTTTCCTCGATAGTGGAACGATCCATCGTGTAGATTATGGTTTTGATACGTCTTGGTATTTATACAACTCGAAATCACAGAATCGTGCGACCTTAGAATCGTCTGAAAATTATCAGGCTTTCCATGAAAAACTACTGATCTTTAGTGCGATTGATACTCTTATTCGTGCTTGTCACTTATCTAAAAGAATCATTATATTATATTTCATATAATAATATTTTGCGTATCTTTTGTTATGATTGAGAACTTTGAAAAGAGTTTAGTGCACCATTTTATTCTCTTATTTACAAAAATATCAAAAGCATTAAGCTATTTTTTTTATAACTTCTTTATATCACTTTTTCAATCGTAAAGTAGAAAATTAAAATGTTTACTATAAGTTTTACTGAAGCTCTGAAAATTTAATAGCAGAATAAATATTTTATTTTATTTTGCCATGTTTTATTTCCGCCTTTCAAAGAAGAATATCAAAAAAGAATTATTTGCAGCAGTGTCCCTTAGATTATTCTATGAGGCATAAAAGAGAAATTTGAAATATGCATTGTGAAGTTTTGAAAGTGGAGTAGTTCGATAAATATTGTTTAAATTAATTATGCGATATTTTATTCTTGCCACGAATGAGAGAGTGCCAAAGAGGACGAGTAATGTGTTTTTCCGTCCACGATTTGGCGGCATTATGGGCCCCCTTAGCAATTAAGTGCCACCATTAGCAACGCGTTTCCCATTAATGATATCTCATTACCACTTGCCATTACTAATATGATTTCGCATTGTATTTTCACTTCTGAAAACAGAATGCAGCCAAACAAAGTTTTGAACATTATAAAATAATTTTTTTATTAGACGAATTTAATTAATACTCAGACAAAATATTAGCATGCGTGCAATCTAAATACAAGCGGTAAAATTACTAAATTGTAATTCAGGAGCCCATAATTCAGTATGTGCAAATTTCTATTTCCCCCATTCAATGTTTAGCTTAGTATTTTCACTTCTGAAAACTGAATGCAGCAAAACTTTAACATTATAAAATAATTTTCTTATTATACGAATTTAACACTAGAACTACCGGCGTCAGATCTAACATATTTTAATAAATTAAATAAGTACTTTAAGAAAGGGGGAATCAAGCGCTGAAAAATTTGATCAATTGGGTGATTTATATTTATTGATATAGACGTAGAATATTTATTCTATGACTCTTATATAAATTTGGAGAATTTGTTGAAAAAATTGTGTACCAGTCATTTTGACTGCTTTGGTAGTTCTAGTGTTAATTAATACTCAGACAAAATATTAGCGTGCGTGCAATTTAAATACAAGCGGTAAAATTATTAGTTGTAATTCAGGAGCCCCTAACTCAACATGCAACATAATATGCACAGATTTCTATTTTCCTCACGCAGTGTTTCGCATTATATTTTCACTTGTGAAAACAGAATGCAGCAAAACAAAGTTTCGAACATCATAATATAATTTTCTTATTAAATGAATCTACCTACTTTGAAATCAATACCCAAGTAAAATATTAGCGTGCGTGTAATGCAAACACAAGCGGTAAAATTATTAGTCGTAATTCAGGAACCTATAACTCAGCATGCAACATTATAGTATGCACAGATTTCTATTTCCTTCATGCAATGTTTCGCATCCTTGCCACCGGCGTTGCAACTTTGTCAGTGGTTACAATATGCACTTACATACATTAGTTATTAGTGCGCCCTTGTATATACCGGTAATCATTAGCAATATACATTACATTCTCAAGATGTCAATGACGCACGTTCGGACGTGATTTAGTATTTTCTACTTGCCCGAAGGACAGGAATTCCCTTTCCTCTTCTAAATTTTCAGAAAGAGAAAAAGTTTTACATTAAGCACTTTCGATGCTCTGATAATGTTATTTGTTAGGTATCATTTACGACCGTAACTACCGACAAATTACCTGTTTTATTTTAATGTAGCAAATAAGTACAATAGAAAGTAAGAAAACCAGGGGAAAGAAGATTGTTTATGATATAATATTATGAAAAATGTAAAATTAACAAAGTGAAATTTTTTTAGGAATGTAGATTGTACTTATTTTGTTTATTTTGATAGATCTTATATTACGGAGTCTTTCATTTATCAAATACTTTTCATTTCGCTTTTTGCTGCAGTGAAATTCAATTGTATAGTTTTGGAGATTGAAATGAATAGAGGCAAGCTGTAAAGTAAATGCTGACGAAAAAGAAATATTTGGGTTTATTTTAAAAGAATGGCAATAGCTTAAAGTAAAAAAACTTGCTAGATGCAGGAATATTATTTATTAATATTAAATTTGTGGAAGACGTCAAATTGACGGTTGTTTTATAAACATTTATCAAATTTAAAGAGAAGCTGCATAGTAGATATTTCACTTGTATTTTATAATACAATCATTACTTAACAAATTATCATATTTGTCGCTTAATCCCAGTTTTTCCAAAGTCCTTATTTAATAAATTCGAGTGAAGCACATTGTATGTTCGTAAATTTAGTGTTAACACGTTGAATGTCACGGGGGTCATTGGTAACCATTGTTATTCGGTTCAATGAAACTTCTTGCGACTTTGAAACAACAATATTCACAAATTCGTTGCTATATGCAATATTGAAATATTTCTATTAAAAAAATACAGTAATGCTTAATATATAATTATTTTTACCTTTAATAGCTTTGCTTTCTAAAGATACGAATTTAATAAAAAAAGTTTTACTTCGATGGAAATAGCGAAACGGTCGAAATACGAGTGGCATTCAACGTGTTAAGATCAAAAGATATGTATCTTTATCTTTTAGAAATAAATTATCAAATATTAATTATCACTGCCAAATTATGGTGTCATACACTACAAATTAAAATTTCATGAAAAATTTGATTTACAAGAAAATACTTTGTACCTATACTTATCTTTATTAAACGTTCCTGCAAACTTGTGTCTTTCTGGAAAGTAGAGCGAAAGATTTCACTGCTTGGAATTTTCTACACGCTATTGCATTTCAAGTTTAGGAAATCGTTCGGAAAATTGATATTGAAAATAGAAAGCCAATAACATATTATTTGCAGGTCGATTCTTATTGGACATAAACGAAACAAGTTTCCAAATAGCCAGAAATGTTACGTAAAATTAATTTCACCATATATTCAATGCAATACACGTTTAATGATTACAGATTATCGTGTGGCGTGTTGGTCGAAGACTCTTCAATTCGGCACGCAACCTTCAGTAATTTGCAAGATGCTACTTTTTAGTGTGCACCTGTACTTTCTCAGGCACGCGTTTTCTCATGTTTTTCAAAGTAAAAATATTCCAAACTAAAGTAGAATTACACCGATATTAAAAAGATACACCAAGAAAGAATATTCAGGAACTGATAGAATTAGATAGATATTGAAAAATGAACTAGCTATATATTGCAGAAAAAGTCGTGCAGTAAGTTCAAGAAAAATGAAAACTTGAAATTTAGCAATTTTTATTGAAGTCTTAACACTAGATTTACGGATGTTGGTATACCTATTTTTCTGAAGTGAGCAAATTTGACTGATACAAGAAAATTGAAGTCTTTAGCAAAGAAACTAGTTCGAAATCAGCTTAAGTGAAAGATTTATTATTAAAACAATTAACCAACCAATATATTATATACAGGATGGTCCACGTAACTTGTGCATCTCGAATAACTTTTAAAGTATGCAATGCACGAAAGAATGTTGTATACAAAAGTTACATGGTTTAGAAGGGTACACTATGTAGTGTGTTAATTTTTTTTATAGGTGGAGGTGTTTCGGAGATTTGAAGGTCAACTTTGTTTTTTTAAACGAAATAATATATTTTTTATTCCAAGATATGGTAGAGTATCGAATTGTAAGCAGAAAAGTATTGACCATTATTAACCCTAAACCTAATAGGTTACGAGTAATTTCACTTTATTACTTGATAATTTTCTTCATATAACATCAAGTTGGAGACAGTGTCTTGCGGAAATCTGTGATAAGGTTGAATCCCCAACTTGATATTATTTTGTATATAACATTCTTTCGTCCAACGCATACTTTGAAAGTTATTCGAGGTGCACAAGTTACGTGGACCACCCTGTATATAGTAATCAAATTTTGAATTAGCCAAATTGGCTCCGTAAATTTAGTGTTAAAAGCGGTAATTTGACCGCTCTGGTAGGTTTAGTGCTAATTGTAAGCAAAACTGTTGGCGCAGCGAGGTTATACATTATAAAATATTACATTTATTCATACACTTATTGTTGAAATAATATTATACATTGGTAATGCACATGACTATGATGTACTTTATAACAAAAGATTACTGATTACTCAAATAGTGACACATGCAAGACACCGGATGAGGCCCACGGAAGAAGAGGGCGTAAGAATTATAACTCATCTACTAAAACTAATCGCATACTTCCATCATCAATCGAGTAGTAATATTCCTTGCTAACACAGCTAAAGAGCAAGTAAGCGAAACAGTAAAAAACAATGGGAACACGTATAAATCTCTAGCAGCATCGAAAACACGAATCATTCTAATTCGAGGCTGCTACCCGTAAATATGCTATCGAAAAATCACTGTAAATAAAAGAAAATTACAGTGCAATCCATCCACAATGTCGAAAGTACAACCTGACACTGTGGCTCGGCCATGATAGTAGCTAAGGATGCATTCGTAATCTGAATGGCGGACGTTCTGCCGTACTTTATCTTCTCTTCTTGCTCTTCAGCTCCTCCACCATTTCCAGCTGGCTCTCTATAACATTTCATTATTACGAGTCGGCCACACCATCCGTGATTTATCGCACGTAAGTTTTCTTCTCGTAAAGAAGAATCACATGGCGCTAGAAAAACCTCCTCGACAGGTACAGGTGAACTTATTCACCACTAAATCTACTTATCTACTAATATATTCCTCAAATTATCTACATTTAACTGATAATTTGAAATCTTAACAGTTTTGGCAATTATTTGCATTCAAATGAATAGTTGTTCGATCAAAAGACACCCCGAGTCGAAATGTCCAGCCTAAAAAGAAACTTCAAATCCTAGATTCTTTTGATTTCTCATTTGCTGCTTAATTATGTATACCATTTTGAATCTCAAAATCCTCAATTAGTGTGGCTACGCGCCTCAAAGTCCTGTCAATATGATTTTTAGGAGTTATATGGACTGATCAGGTAAAATTTTTATTCCAATTTAATCTGATATCCCCTAAAAATATTTCAGAAGTTCCAAGTCTGTCGACTCATATTCTAAAAATAGGGCTTTCAGGAGCAAGTAGGAATTAAATTATCATTTTATTTATATATATAAAGCTCAAATACTACTGACTGACTGACTCACTCACTCATCACGAAATCTCAAAAACCACAGAACGGATCGCAATGAAATTTGGAACATACCTTCTCCTTGGGTCTTAGGTGCTCACTAAGAAAGGGTTTTGAAAAATACGAAATTTTAGGGGGGGTTTTGGGGGGTTAAAGTATGGGCCAAACTCATCAACGCAGAGCCGAAACTACTTGACCTAGAAACTTGAAATTTTGCATGAGCGTTCCTTCTAGGGTATAAGTACCCACTAAGAAAGGATTTTTCAAAATTCGAAATTTTAAGGTTTTTTTTTAGTTTCGAAACACGTAAAATATTGCAGGGTCTAAATGATTGAATATATATTTTCGAATATGGATTATCAACGTTAAACTTAACTTTCACTAATTTAAGTAGTCCTTAATCCTAATTATATTAAACCGTACCGAAGCACGGAAACTTTCAGCTAGTTCCATATAAATTCTAAATCTCCTAAAATCACTCCAATTCCAATCCAATTCTAAAACTCCTCATTATAGAATGCATGGCTTAATATTGGGCTTCGATTAATTTTCTAAATAAGAATGCTGAGGATTATTTTGGGCTGTATGAAGCCTAAATTGATCCTAAACTAGGCAAAACTGCCAAACATGAACAAGTTTAGGGCGATTGTGGAATTAAAATTTGCATTCTTTTATATCTAACATATTTTTCCATATTCAGCCTAAATATCCTAAGTTATTTGCTAATTTAGGAGGATTTTGGGCTGAAATTTTCGACTCGGGACCTTTTGGTCGAAATAGGTGTACAGAAAATCCTGGTAGAAATTTTCGAAAACTCGATAATAACTTGATTCACAAAAAGAAAATACAAATGCCCTTACGCACAAGAGTATAAATACATGTTTTTCAATCACAAGATTACATAACATAGTAGTGAACTTTAACAAATACATAAGGGAAACATCTCGTTTGGGCCAGTTTTGTCTCGAGGAAAAAAATTTAGGAAAATAAACCTCGACGAAAGCCTGGTAGAAATAGTGTTAAAGTTAAGAAGACACGGTGACGAAAAACGGGACGAAAATTAGCGGTAACTCGCGGAAGAGAAGAAAGTCAATCGATAAGTGGCGCGTAGCTTTCGAAAGCGAAAGTTCTCCTGCGGCTGATGTGTACGAGCTCGGTCGCGTATATGATAAAAACATTGAGCAACCGGATGCCGGATGCCGTAGCCCTGGCCACGAAAATCCGGCGGCCTCTCCTCTCGGCCTCCTGCCCGAGGCCTTGAGAAGTTTCGAGCACTCGATTCTATTTTCAAATGTGCCCATTGCCGAGCTCACAGCGAACACTGCTGGCCGAAAGAATCGATTCGTATCGTTCGCCGTGGGTTCTCGAATCTTTTTGTACTTTTGCATATATTATTTTGGATTTTTTTTTTTTTTTTAACACTAACCGTATCATATGCGGGCATATGATCGGATCAAGGGAATGCAAATTTGAAACTTTTTATATTATTAACACTAGATCTATGGCTGATAAATCTGGTTTATTTAAATATATTAAATAAGTACTTTGAAAAAAGATGGATCAAACGGCAAAAAATACGGTCGGTTCAGTAACTTGTATATTATAAGATACACGTGAAATATTTATTGTAATGCTTCTCTGTCGATTTGAGAAAACATTTTAAGAAAGTATAAGTAGATTTAGTGTTAATGAACTGTTTTTTTGCAATTTTTGTAATATTAAATTGACAGTCTTTTGCATATGTTTTGAATACGTGTTATTGTTATTTTGTTAATTAGTCGAGTGGTTGAATCTGGAAAGAATTAATGCAAGTAAAATGCTGACACGGTTAGTGTTAACACTAGAACTATATTATTTAACTCTGTGCCTTACGATTTTTATTTTGACAAGATGCGTAATAACTCGGGGTTAATTCTAGAAATATAAATTTTTGATTTTTAACATTTGGTAACACTAACTGCGATATTAATATTATGGAAGTAATTTGACTGTATCATTGTCGACTGACATTTTCAATTTAACAGCTTTTCGAAAACTTCAAAATTTCGTATTCCATTTATCGCCTCATGTTTGTTCCACCTTATTGTAGAGTAAGGAGTTAATTGTGCTTCAGAAAAATGATTCAGAAATATTTATGTGACATGAAATTATCAATGATTTACTTCAATATGATCAGTAGTGTATGTTCGGTGTTACGGTAGCGCTTTAGCACTAGAACTACCGGCGTTAAATCTATTAAATTTCAATGTATCAAATAAGTACTTTGAAAACAGACAAATCAAAAGACCGAAAAGAAAACAGATACGGTGATTTATGTTTTTCTAGATTGACGTAGAATATTTATTCCATGACTGTCCTGTAGACTTGAAGAATTTTTGGAAAAGACTTTGTACCAGTCATTTTGACTGGTTCGATAGTTCTAGTGTTAAAAGTGATCATTTACATGATAAGAAACACATAATATAATTTTGAGTTGCGAACCAAATGAGTTAATTATTCCATAAAACTTTATTACTTCATTAAACGATATCTCTTTGAAGTTACACTTATAAAGAAATTTAAAAAATTAATGCACATAATTTCGTCAACTTTCACCACTTTTTGTTTCTTGAAATTAGTTTACAAACGAATAACATTAATTTACGAGTAATACGAATAATGTTAATAGGTGTATTATAATTTCGGAAAAAAGTTGAATGTGTTTCTTGACAGACGAAAAAATGCGAGATAATGAAACATTTGATTGGAATAAATTGAATTAATTTTAGCAGCTCTTTTTGTGTCTAACTTTGGTTTACTTTCACAAGCATCTCGTTAAATCCGCCAAAGAAGGCGACGATCATGCAAATAATTAACGATCACACTTTCGAAGATCAAATTTCCACGCTGATTATTTACACTTGATGAAAAAACAAGTTTTATCAATCAAATGGAAAGTATATCTAATTTAATTTAAGTAGATCCTCTTAATATTATAAATCCAGGGATTATAGTTAAAGCCTTGAAATCTCCACTGCAAAAAGTAATTGCCACTCGATTTAATTGCATACTTTGTACAGATTAGAAATTCTCTATTAACCTTTTTATTAACTTCTCTTTCGAAGCTACTGTGTCAGCATCATCTCGTGAATTGAAATAATTAATCTGCACACTTTCGAAAGTACCCACTTTTCAGCAGCATTCTCTCGCACACCTTTACTTTCGCTCCGGGTAGAGATTCCCTCGTAAAAATTGTAATATAATGAAATTTTAGTCCACCTTGATTACAATTCGTGGTGTGCGAAAAGTCAAACTAATGGAAGTGTAATTTTCAATAAATTTAATGAGTGCCTGACACGTGCAAAATATTGAAATCAATTCTATGTTTGAGCCGTTCACTGCATAAATCGATTAACACCACTTTTTGAAATATCTTAAATTTAAATGTCAAAGCAAAGTCATTCATAACTTTGTACATTCATGATAAATTTTTCCAAATAACTAAGATTAACTCCACTAAACGACACAATTTTTGTAGCCATTGAATAATAAATAATTTATTTCGGAAATCATTTTGATTTACTCCGCACTCCTTTGAAAATTGTTTCAATAATTCAACTCAAATTCAGTAGTAACTACTGAATGATACCGATCATTTTTTTACTTCCGTTGTATCAAAATTAAAGTGAAATAAATTAGTCAGTCATAGTGCAATTGCTGCAGAATCAAGTACTTGTGAAATTAAATTAATTATTATTCAAAACCAATTTTGTTACACAAATTACATAGTTTTTCAACCTTTTCAAAATCACGCTCAGATGTTATTTTTGTTTGAATTATTATAAATAGTTATTTCAATCTGTCATTTATTTCTAAATTTTTTCTAAAAAAGAATCTTTCTAATTTTCATTATTTCTAAAAAAAATTATAGTCAAAATGAATGGGATTAATAACAATTTGGATGTGGAAAGTAGTGAATCATCTGATGGTTCACCATCTATATAACTAATGTAATCTATGTATATATATATATATATTCTATTATATATTATAATAGAACTTTTAATATTCATTTTTATGAAAAATCTGTAATAAAAATAAGTTACAATTAACTTTTATTATAATAAAAAACTCAAAAATTTGGACACTTTATTTAACTTTATTACTTTATCAATGAAGATTACTTTTTGGCTATTCTTTCTAATTAATTTTATATGCACGTTACATGAAAGCTACAACTGTATTTTTATGCCATTCTACAATATTTACTTGAATTTATATTATAAAGAGTATTTTAAAAAACAATGTAATTTATTTCATCGTACTTCTCCATTTTTTGTTTTATGGAGTTAATCGATTCGTGCAGTGAACGGCTCATTTAATTCTATGTTTTGCAAAATTCTGTAAAATAAAAATCAATCGGTGCAACGAAATCAGCGATGTATCATTTTGAAAACAATCAAGATTACCAATCGGAATTGAGTATCTGTTGGTAAAACGAATTGAACTATTACTGCCGCCAGTTCACGAGCTTAACTGCGTGGTTACCAGTTTTTAGAGAACGCATTTACAGAGTTCTATACACGATGGCGGGGATCAAGGCGATTAAAGTTCGGGATAGAGTTTAATTGGACGGCCGAGACAAGTAGAAGCGCGGTAACGAGAAGGTAATTAAGCAATTATCGTCGTAACGACTACTACCTCTCCCAAATAGCCAGTTTTATCGGTGTAATTGTTAGAAAATCGTTGTCGATGTTTTCTCACTGATTTCTGAAAAATAATACATGTTTTTGTGTCATGCTTAGGATGGAGCATTAATGAGGAAAATTATTAGACTATGAATGTTTATTAATTTTTCTAATTGTAAGTTGTAGTATTCTATGTGATTTTGGAACTTTTCTGGATTAGTGATTCTTTACTGTGGATTTTTTTCTATTTAAATTTGAACTGTGACATTTAGTTGGAGAATTGCCTTATAGAAATTAACTTATGGATATGCAAAACTTCAAATTTCAAATGCAAACTGTAATTTATTTCTCAAAAGTACTTCTTAACGGCAGTTATAGTATGATTTTGTTATACGATAGTCTAAACATTTTAAAAACTGCGTTTCTACAAACTCGCATTTAAATTAGATGCGGAAATCTTCTTTTCCCATCCCATTGTATGTCAATCTCAAGTTAATACTAAACCCATGACTGTTATTTCTATGATATTTGTATATATGGGAGAAATAACTCCAAAAACTTTTACTATAATAGAAAACTCAAAAATTGTATCACTTTATTTAACTTTATTAATGACGATTATTTTTTGGCTATTCTTTCTAATTAATTTTACATGAACGTTACATGAAAGCTACATCTATATTTTTATGTATTCTACAATATTTACTTGAATTTGCATTATAAAGAGTATTTTAAAAAACAATCCAAAAACAGAAATCAAGACGAGAAAAAGATGATCACCTGAGCTATTTAAGTTTTATGTGATAAAATTGAAATAGTCACTTTATTGCTTCTCTATCAATTTGAGACATTTAAAAAAAACGGAGAGCGGTCTATTTGATCAACTTGGTATATAGTTTTAGCCTTAACACGTTGTCTGCCATGGGGGTCATCGGTGACCAGCGGTATTGAATTCAATGAAATTTCGTATAACATTTAAATTGTAATATTTATGAATTTTCTAACATATTGAACATTTAAATATAGGCGTTCAAAAGGTGAAGGTCTACTGAATGTCAAACTGTCAGTGTCTTTAACCCTCTGCGGACGAAAACTTTCGGAAATTGAAAAATAATAATTTATTCGGCGAAAGAACGCACCCTTTTTATGATGCAGTCATAGTGTTAATGTATAGAAGTAATAAATTACTATTTGTGTAATAATATTTCAACGATTATACTTTAATATTTCTACTCTAATCGTGCATACATGTATTGATAGAGTCTAATCAGATTTTTTCTTAGTTACTGATTAACTAAAGTTACTGATTTATAAAGATGTAATTTTAATACAAAACCTTTCATTTCATTAGAAATGGCAAAACTAGCGAAATACCGGCGTTCAAAATCTTAATAACGATACGAACCTAACAAATATCAAATAAAACTTTAAAACCAATTAAATGCACATCACCCTAAACCCCTAAACAAGAAAGCCACCTCAAATAAAATTACTTGTACTAAAACACCTGAAAAAAAACGAATAAAAAATTCTCAATTGGAAGAATAAAAATGCTACATATTTATCAAACTGTCAGTACTCGAAAAAAAAAATGGGAACCACTGGAGAACGGCATCATTATGCAGGTTGGAGTAGAAGGGCACAGAAGAAGCGCGACGTTCGAACAATATGCCAGATCGAAATGGAAAGTTAACGCGAGATTTCTGCCGTTACAATTGAAAGTGGGCACTTACCACTTACGGCATGACTTTCAATGTAATCTCGTCCACACCGGAGAAGACACGTTTGTAGTTCGCGAAAGTCAGCCGGCATCTCTGTACGTACGTATGTACTTACATTCGTACGAATGTGTGTCGACGACAGGACAGCTACTTGGATTTCTTTCATAGTGGCATAAAGCGAGCTATACATCCTTTCTTGTGCCCTAGAAAAAACTAAAGTACGACAGAACAGACCACAAATGGCAATGAATCTTTGCGTAATTTCTTTTACTGAATTTTTACGATTACAGGTACGTGATCAAAAGTACGTTGATCAGTTTTGCAGATTTTGAATGAAGTATTCCCGAGTCGAAAATTTCAGGCCAAACTCCTCCTAAGTTACCAAATAACTTCGGATATTTAGGCTGAATATGGAAAAATATGTTACATGTAAAAGAATGCAAATTTTAATTCCACAATCGCCCTAAACTTGTTCATTTTTGCCAGTTTTGCCTAGTTTAGGATCAATTTAGGCTTCATACAGCCCAAAATAATCCTCAGCATTCTTATTTAGAAAATTAATCTAAACCCAATATTAAGCCATACATTCTATAATGAGGAGTTTTAGAATTGGATTGGAATTGGAGTGATTTTAGGAGATTTAGAATTTATATGCTATAAAATGATAATTTAATTTGTACTTGCTCCTGAAAGCCCTATTTTTAGAATATGAGTCGACAGACTTGGAGCTTCTGAAATATTTTTAGGGGATGTCAGATTAAATTGGACTAAAAATTTTACCTGATCAGTCCATATAACTCCTAAAAATCATATTTACAGGACTTTGAGTCGCGTAGACACACTAGTTGAGGATTATGAGGTTCAAAATGGTATACATAATTAAGCGGCAAATGAGAAATCAAAAGAATCTAGGATTTGAAGTTTCTTTTTAGGCTGGACTTTTCGACTCGAGTTGGTTTGAAATGGGATTATGTTGAGTTTTTCAATGTATGGGGTATTATATACATTTTATACATTGAGGAAATCGATTCTTGTTAACCCCTTGCCGTATAATAACGAGTGCTACTCGTGACGCGATAAATAGAATAGCCAATTTTGAAGTACTCCAAAAATAATTTGCTCAAGAATATCAGTTGGTCCTGATAAACTAAACTTAATTCTATGCTGTTCAATATTACGTTAAGTCATTTACTATATCCGAAATTAGGGGCTAGATTGTTATTTTAGTAATTAAATCGGAGTTATTGCACATTTCATCACAAAAGAAATGGCACGACAAGGGGTTAATTGGGAAAATGACTGATGCCCAATATCTTCAAAAAATGCTCCAAGTTTATAGAAGAGTCATAAAGCGGATATCCTATGATGATCTTATAAAACATAGAAACATAGATCCTCTTGATTCCTCTTTTTCCAAAATACTTATTGAATATATTAAATATAATAGATTTAACGCCGATAGTTCTAGCGTTCGAACCTAATTGGAACTACCATGGCAGCCAAAGTAATTGGTTCCTTTTAGAAAAATTCTCCAAGTTTGCAAGTACAGGAGGTTTTCCACGTGTATTTTGTAAAACATAAATTACTTAATTGACAATTTTTGTCACTTGTTGATTCCTCTTTCGTCAAAGTGATTATTTAACACGTTGATCGCTACCGGTATTTCGTTCGTTTCACCATTTCCATTGAAGTGAAACTATTTCCATTAAAATCACATCTTTGTAATGCAGAAACTTTAAAGACATAAATAGTTATATATCCTACACGACGTTATCCTTTTAATGCCAATATTCAAATATTGAACTTGTTGGAAAGTTCAGAAATATTTATTTTTCAATTAATGTTCCCCCAGAGGAACAAACCCCCCTGGGGGTACATTAATTGAAAAATAAATATTTCTGAACTTTCCAACAAGTTCAATATTTGAATATTGGCATTTTAAAAATCAGATTTTTACAATTTAAAAATCAGATGAAATGTCATTGATTTCATTAGAGTCGGTCACCGGTAACCCTAATGGCAGTCTACGTGTTCATATATTTAACCCCTTGCCATACGATTTTTTTCAAGGGGCACTACAATAATGTAGAACTAAATTGGTAAAATAAAAATTGATCAATGATTCTTGATACATCGTATTCTTCTTTGCACTTTAGCTATCATTACTAGCACTACCAATTGCTATAATAATACTTATAACAGCAATTAAAATTAGCTATTATATTAACAATTCAGTTACTGTAACATAAAATTTATTAATGATTCTCTGCAAACCCTCATCGAAATAACACAAACAGAATCCAAAATACAAACAACTAATCCATCGCAAATTTCTACCTTTATAATTTTTACACATATAGCATCCATAAAATCTACGGTTCCTACATTCTCCACGTATCATCAGCCTCGAAATTCTGCAGATTCGTGATAAGAAACATCTTTCCACCATTCTCTCGAGCACCTTTAAGTGGAATCTTCAAAGAAGTAATATCCATAAAATGTGACGTGTAATCGAGGTTTTTTCGCGACACGACATTTCTCCACGCTCCTTGCAAATTCCAAACCATGGAGAACGTTCAAAGAAATAATATCCGTAGAATCTGAGGTATGAGGTCGAATGCAGGTTTCTCGAGGAACCCTCGGTACACACAGGACGAGAATTATCGTGGTGCTTGACGTCATGGTAGAAAAAGCCGTAACATGCGTGGGCAAACAACAGCAGCACCGTATACGTACGGGATTACCTACACGATGGGGAATTTCATGGCGTTAAGTCCACCGGGGATAGGAGAGTACACGTGAGATCGTATTTCGCGCAAGGTAGAAGGAAAATGATCTTAACATGTCTATTCAAGAATTTCCATCCGTGTATAACTCCTTGTCAACTTGAATCTGCTCATTTGGGGGACAATGTTTCGTCGCGATGGAAGCTGAGGATTCTTTATGATGAAAGAATGATAGCGGCACCTGAAATTCTTGGGGATTAGGTTTTTGTATATTTAGAATCGCAGTTTCTTTTTGAGATATAAATTTTGGATGTCGCTAAAAATGAATGAATACAAAATGCCATGGTACTTTTAGTATTAAAAGTTAAAATCAGTATGTTTGTTGTTCGGTTCCGAAGTCCATCCTATTGTAGCTTTATTGAGTGGAATCAAAGCAAATTAATAATACTTTAATTAACTAGAAACGTTATCTTCAACAGTGTAATGCAAGCTTGAGGAAAATTTTGCGAAAATATTTGAAACTAGTCTATCTTGGTAGTTTTAGTATTCAAAATTAAAATCATTATGTTTGTTGTTTGGTTCCGAAGTCCATCCCTTTGTAACTTTATTGAGTGGAATCAAAGCAAATTAGTAATACTTTAATTAATTAGAAACGTTATCTTCAATACTGTAATGTAAGCTTGAGGAGAGTTTTGCGAAAATATTAGAAACTAGTCATTTTGTCTATCTTGGTAGTTTTAGTATTAAAAATTAAAATCATTATGTTTATTGTTCCGTCTCGAAGTTCATCCCTTTGTAACTTTATTGAGTGGAATCAAAGCAAATTACTAATACTTTAATTAAAAACGTTATCTTCAATAGTGTAATGTAAGCTTGAGGATAATTTTGCGAAAATATGAGAAACTAGTCATTCTGTCTATCCTGGTAGTTTTAGTATTCAAAATTAAAATCATTATGTTTGTTGTTTGGTTCCGAAGTCCATCCTATTGTTACTTTATTAAGCGGAATCAAAGCAAATTACTAATACTTTAATTAAAAACGTTATCTTTAATAGTGTAATGTAAGCTTGAGGATAATTTTGCGAAAATATTAGAAACTAGTCATTCTGTCTATCTTGGTAGTTTTAGTATTCAAAATTAAAATCATTATATTTGTTGTTTGATTCCGATGTCCATCCCTTTGTAACTTTATTGGGTGGAGTCAAAATGAATTAATAACACTTTAATTAATTATAAACGTTATCCTCGGCAGTGTAATGCAAGTTTAATACTAGATCTATGGCCGCGAAATATGGTATATTTTAATATATCAAAAATACGGCAAAAAATACGGTCAGTTAAGTATTTAATTTGTGAATTATAAGACACACGTTAAACATCTATGAAACTGCTTCTCTATAAATTTGAGAAATTGTTATTAAATAAGTAGGAACCTGTCAATTTGACGGCGGCCGTAGATTTAGTGTTAAAGGCGAAAAAAATGACCCTTTCTTGCGATGGAAGTTGAAGATTTCTCAAGCTGAGTGAATGGTAGTGGAACTTGATATTATTTTTTGTATTTTTCGTAATTAGTTGTCATATCATCAATGACGTAATGTTTTAGGTGGATTTTTATTCACAGTGAGATATCTTGTATTTTCAGGATTATAGTTTATTTCCTGTTTGTTATATTCTACCGATTTTAAACGGGACGTAAAATTTGTAAGTATTAACACTACGATGCGGACTTTTTTATTGTCAATCTTGAACTTTAACAATGATTAATTTTCACATCAATTTTGCACTAGATTTACGGAGCCAATTAGACTCGTTCAAAATTTCATTGCTATATATATAATATATTAATTGGTTAATTTGTTAATAAATCTTTCATTTAAATTGATTTGAAACTATTTTCTTTCAAAAAAAAGCTTTAATTTTCTTGTACGAGTCAAATTGGCTCACTTCAATAAAATTAACTATATAATCAACATCCATAAATCTTTTGTTAATTATATGACATCTGATCGCAAAAACTTTACGTGGCGATGTTAGAGTTTTTTAGCAAAAACTCAAATCAATGCAAATCAACCAATTTGTATTCTCACCAACGCAATTACTATTACTCCTTGTTCGATTTGAGTACCAAGACTAGCGAGACTATTTCGCAGAAGTGAGATTTGCATGCTGATCTATGGCGAAACGAGGATAAAATCGCACTTGAAAAAAAGAAGTTTTACTCCCAGAATGGAATAACAACTTCTATGCAGACTTTACGTCACAACGTGATTCCGTATGCGTGCAAATTGTTACTCGTTGTTGAAGTAATGATAATTCCGGTTGGAAATCCGGAAAGAAACTGTGCGAATTTATAGACTCCCAAGAGGACTATAATTACACTTCCTGCCGTGTGTAATTCGAATCGTGTGTAAATGAAGAATCAAGGTAAAGGTATGAGTCACTTACTTTTAAGAAATCGTTGCGTTTCAAGTTCCGAGTTACATCGTACCTAGTACTCTTGCAATTCATCATCGAACGTGTTGCAAAATTAATTTTATCATTTCACACCGTTACAAATTTTTCGTAATTTGGGCACTAATTTTTTTGTATAGTATGTTAAATGTTTAACCCATTCACTGCCAACTACGAGATATCTCGTGGTTGCACTATAAGTTGGAATTAATAATTTAGCAATAATAGCCGGGCGTGTATAGTAATTTCGGATCAAAAATATTCTTCGTGTCTTTATAAATGTTAATATTATATTTCTGATTCATTCAATTAATGTTTCGAAGTCTTTCTGTCGTTTTCTCAAATTGTAACATGTAAAGTAATATTTGCTTAATTCGTTCTGGCAGTGAATGGGTTAAATCTACGTTTTAGAGAGAATAAACGAATAAGGCTCGATGAAAATTAAATAATTTCTATGAATTTAGGTTTGAAATGGTTTAAAAAAAATTATAGTTGAGTGTTGAAACGAAAAGTGTGAATAGAGCTTCTGTCAGTTTCTCCAATGGTTACCGCCTTCTTTTAAACAAACCCAAGCCCGCTGTTAATGGCTACAAATGAATTTTGTATTCATTCTTCGAGTTGTTTTTCAATTTTTGCCACTTAGTCATAAACAGGATTTTCTTACGACTCGTTCGCAACTGACTTTTATTATACTATTTATATCCTTTCGTTTCCCGCTAGTATTTGTCTATGAAACGTCATTTAGAAGAAAAGAAGGAAACACGTACTGTTAGAAGTAAGAAACTTCTATCGTAAAGTGTGTTGACGTACTCTTAGAAAAGAAAATATTTTATGGAATTATTACGTGTTCCTCAAAGCATTATATGCATTTTGGAATTGCTGACATTTACTGGTCAGTCTTATACATTTTTTATCTTTATTGTTTATAAGAAAATGATTGAATTATTTTTAATAAGAAATTAAAGAAGAAATTAACACTAGAAAGTAATCAAAATTGGAGAAGCGAAAACGTAATTGGAAACGTTTTTCAACAAAAAATTGAAGGACTTTTTTAAAAAGAGAATCGAAAAACTACTTTTACGCTGACAAAAAGTGATAGTAAATTATGGAAACTATTTTGTTGATTAGTATTTAAGATTTCGGTAATGAATAAACGTTTTTCGCAAGCAAAAAAAATTTGGGTTACTTTTCGGTACCCCTAATATTAAATAAGGACTTTGGAAATAGAGAGATCAGGCGGCAAAGAAGATGATCAGTCAAGTAATTTGAATATTATAAGATACATGTTAAATATATATCATACCACGTCTCTTTAAGTTTGAAAGGCGTTTCTAAAAAGATACGAATCCGTTTTAATGGTCTCCGTGAACCTAGTGTTAAATATTCAGTATGTATGTTCACTTTCCACACTTCCAAAAAATTCAATCTTTCTTTTATCATCAAACCTTTCACAAGTTTTAATAACATGCTCATATTTAACCCTTTGCACTCCGTTGTCGCTACATTGTAATAGAAGCTCCGTTTTCAGGTGAATATTCTTCTAATTTTTTATATTGTAAAATGTAATTTTCGAATGTACACACTTCTTTTTATAAAAAACTAAGATTTTCGATATTGCACATACGTGTACTCACACCGTATAAATCGTCTTGGAGTACTTAGTACCTCATAGGAAAAATTACTCGGAGTGCAACGGGTTAAAAACGCGACAAACCATCGCAAAAATAAATCATCCACCTCACAAATCTTTCACCATTATGCTCCGACATATCGTAACTCAAATTCCATAGTATCGCGAAAGAAGATCAATGATACAATGTCTATCATTACTAAGTATCTCTGTGGAGTAAATATTTTTAGAATGCGGAACAGGGAAACGTGCTCGTCAAGGTCAGAACGATGGCGAGCTGATGGAACTCGACCTCCTCGGCACTCCAGGTTGGTACCTTTTGGAGAACGATCAAGGAACGTCCCCGACTACGTCGAACGCGGGGACTGACTTTTATTATGTTCGCTATGTCGCCTGCTACGGCCTCGCCTTAATCCCCACTGCTTCAACGCTCTTCCGGGGTCCGGCTGACCCCGCGTACAAAGCGGATTTACGCTAGTACTGATCAGGCCCCGCACACTCTTTCTTTCTTCCTTTCTTCATCTCTCTGTCTGTTTCTCTCTCAAGCTTGTACTTTTACGGCAGTTCACTCTTCATTTCTTTCTGTAATTTACTGCTGCTGTTACTTGAGCTGTTTGGAGATAAATTAAAAGTGAAATATATAGATACTTTTTAAGCTTTTTGAAATGTATGGAAGACATTTTCACTCTGTCTAGCTTCCAATAATTATTAATAATTAGGATTTCGAGTAGCGATAGCTTACGTTAAAGGAAATAACTTAAAAAATAAATTTTTGCAAATTGATTTGCCAACCGAAAAATCTGAAGATATTTGAAAGTATGGATATAACATGTATGATTTGTTCAGAATTTTCTTTAAAGCTAAACAGGAGGAATTGGGAAGAATCTGTAAAATACGTTTCATCCTGTAACTACCCCTACGGTAGGGGTAGTAGATTCGTTCTTCAATGGAAGAGTTTTTTTAACACTAGATTTACGGGTGTTGATACACCTATTTTTCTGAAGTGAGCCAATTTGACTCATACAAGAAAATTGAAGTCTCTGGTAAAGAAAATAGTTCCAAATCAATTTAAATGTAAGATTTATTATTAAAAAATTGACCAATCAATGTATTATACATATAGTAATCAAATTTTGAGTGAGCCAAATTGACTCCGTAAATCTAGTGTTAAGAGACCTATCGAATAGTAGGCCTCAAATTTAATTTGCTTCAGGGGTACTTTTTGGATTTTTAACTGGCTAGACCCTTTGTGATTAACTTTGATGTTGACTAGGAGATAACTTAATTTTCTATAGGCTGTTTTATGTTTTATTCGCATATAAAATATAGGATAGGACGTTTGTGAAAATGCTGTAGATATTAATAGATAATTGTTATTTAATGATCACATTTCCTTTGCACTATTATTCTAAAATGAGAATGGCATATAATGATGAAAAAATAAAATTAGTAAACAAGAACAGAGATTGTAAAATGTTATCTAAAAGTCACAATAGAACACAAAAGGTTAAAAGTTAAATGTACGCGTATGTCCTAGAGGAGATAATGCTGCATCATCATAAGATCATTAACAACACAACCTCTTGTTACTTTCCTCATTAAACTCTATCAACACAGCGTTTCAAATTTCCAATTATTTCTCACATACATTAGAATACAGAATTCACTAATCATTAAATCTTCACTTTCTCCTTTTTAAAGTAAATTTTGTATACTTAAAAGTGTATTATGATTTTTATATCACAGACAGAGATATGTAAGATTTTTTGCGGAGCAATCCTCTTTCGTATATTTTGTTTCTTACGTCTGTACTAAATTTAGAAAGAAAAGCCTCATCTACTTACTCTCGAATATTCAACAAGCCTTTCTCCATTTGTATCTTTCTCCGTCTATTCTAACTTAGTAATTAAATTCTGCTATTTTATCCTGATTAATGCTAGGCAAGTAAGCCACCATAGAAACTCATAGGAGTTACGTTGAAACAGAAAGCAAAGATTCTTCGGTGACGTACGAAGTGTGTATCCACTGCGTTCAACGGACACGTATACACGAGCCACGGAAGATTCCCAAGATTCTTGGCGAACGGCCAAAGACAATGAGAAGTAAAAGTTGCTCTTTCTCTTGCCAGCATCATCGTAGAAGCCGGGAATTCGCAAATCGAATCTCGCGACTGCTCGTTTTGTCTTAACTGTGTTTAAACCTGGCTGCTCTTGGGTTCAAATAATTCGTAGGGACGATCATTTTGACTGAAATCATTTCTATGGAATAGCATTGCCGTACTTGGATTAATTCTGCACTGCTTTATAGTATTGTTGAAATTATAATTCATTTTTCTTGTTCATTTTCTTCACATATTCTAAACTTTATCATGTACAGATTAACAGGGAAAAATGTTACTGGCGTTATGAGCTCCCGAGTCGAAAAGTCCAGCCTAAAAAGAAACTTCAAATCCTAGATTCTTTTGATTTCTCATTTGCCGCTTAATTATGTATACCATTTTGAACCTCAAAATCCTCAACTAGTGTGTCTACGCGCCTCAAAGTCCTGTAAATATGATTTTTAGGAGTTATATGGACTGATCAGGTAAAATTTTTATTCCAATTTAATCTGACATCCCCTAAAAATATTTCAGAAGTTTCAAGTCTGTCGACTCATATTCTAAAAGTAGGGCTTCCAGGAGCAAGTAGGAATTAAATTATCATTATATTCCATATAAATTCTAAATCTCCTAAAATCACTCCGATTCCAATCCAATTCTAAAACTCCTCATTATAGAATGTATGGCTTAATATTGGGTTTAGATTAATTTTCTAAATAAGAATGCTGAGGATTATTTTGGGCAGTATGAAGCCTAAATTGATCCTAAACTAGGCAAAACTGGCAAAAAGTAACAAGTTTAGGGCGATTGTGGAATTAAAATTTGCATTCTTTTATATGTAATATATTTTTCCATATTCAGCCTAAATATCCTAAATTATTTGGTAATTTAGGAGGATTTTGGGCTGAAATGTTCGACTCGGGCTATTACGAGATCCCATAGTCTCACTCTGTTATAGAAACGTTAGCAAGGCATAATAACGAATAGTACAGATAAGTGCAACCAATTTTTGCAGCAATTACTTCTATACATTTTAAACTAAATATCCCCAAAGTTTCTGGGAGGTACATTCGGGTACTTTTTCAAATTTGATTCCTACATTTCCTTAATTATCATTCCTATCAGCGATCTCAGCAACCATTCTAGATTAACACTAGAACTACCGACGTTAAATCTATTATATTTCAATATGTTAAATAAATGCTTTGGAAAGAGGGGAATCAAGGGATGGAAAAAGAGATCGTTTCGGTAATCTGTGTTTTATAAGATCAACTTAGAATACCTGCTCTATGACTGTCTTATGAACTTGGAGATCTTTTGGAAAAAATTGGAAACGAGTCATTTTGTATTGCTTGGCAGTTCTAGTGTTAAAATAAAATTTTAAAAATCTATTCCTTGATAAGATGTTTTTTCTATCTAGATTATTCCATTTCGTTTTATTGTACGTCAGTATTGTCTTTGTCGTATCGGTGAAAAATGTTACTGATGTTGTGAGCTATTACGAGATTCCACAGTTTCACCGTATGATAGAAACTTTAGGTATAGCAACGAAAGGTACAGATAAGTGCAACAATTTTTTGCTACAATTACTTCTATTTATATTAACCCTTTGAGGACGACGGACGCATATATGCGGCCTAAGAAAAAATTTGATTATAGATCGGTGCATGTATACACGGTTATAGATGAAAAATTGAAATATAACCGTGATATATTATTACACAAATAGTAATTTTTAACTTTTATATATTAACAGTTTGACTTTTCGGTAAAAAAGTGGTTTTTCATTGGGAAGTAAACGATTCTTTCCCAATATTCAAAAAAATCTCCGTCCGCAAAGGATTAAAATAAAAATCTCCAAAGTTTCCAGATGGTACTTTCAAGTACTTTTTACTTTTTCAATTTTGATTCCTGAATCTCTCTAATTATCATTCCTATCACTGATCTCAGCAAACATTCTACATTAACTCTAGATTTACGGACGCCGAATCGGGTATGCTTCTATAAATTAAATACGTACTTTTAAAAAAGAGGGATCAATAGGCAAAGAAGATCGGTTAAACCTTTTCTACATTGTACGATACATGTGAATTATTTACTGTGCCGCGCACCCTATGAATTTAAACACTGTTTTTAAAAAATTGGTCCTCGTCAATTCGACGGCTTCCGTAGATCTAGTGTTATGCTCATGCGATAATACGGTACTTTTTGTTTTTCTATATATTGGGTTGGCAAGAAAGTAATTTTGGTTTTGTAGTGTAAAATGGAACTTAATTTTTTTTAACAAAGAATTTTTTCGATGACCTTTTGCCATCGTTTTGACAAATTCGTGATTCCGTTTTTATAGAAATACTGGCCCATATCAACAAAAAACTGAACCCAATGCAATTTTAGGCTATCATCGCCATTGAAAGTTTTACCATTCAAAAAGTTTTGCAAGCTGAAAAATAAATGGTAATCTAATGGTGTCAAATCAGGGCTACATGGAGGCTGTAACATCACTTCCCACCCAAGCTTAGATTTTGAAAAAAATAAAAAAGTAAAACATATCAGAAATGTTCGTTTTTCACTCTATGTTCAAATTCTCCTAAACAAACAATTACAAAAAAAATAAAGCGTAATTTGTTTCTAAGCCAAGTCAAAAGTGACAACTTTCGATTGTTAGAAGAAAAAAATCATAACATTGTCAGAAATCATTGAGAACAAACGTAACGCTGGCTCTCATCAAAAACCGAAATTACTTTCTTGCTGACCCAATAGATATTCCTACACCTCACAGATCAAAAGATGATCACCATCAGAGACTGATATGAAGAACTATAAAGATGCTAGAATCCAGTGGTCGCCAAAGTGGTGGTCCGCGAGAAAATTTTGCTGGTCCCCAGAAAAATATGGAATATACTTACTCATCACGTTAAGTTATGTTTTAAGATTCATTGAAACATAATTCAATTTATAATACATTTTATGTGTTCTTAGATCACAATTTTTTTTATAAATATATTTAACACTTAAAAAATCCTATTATTGGTCTGCGGGATTTAAATTATGAGTTTACTGATCTGTGAGGTCAAAAAGTTTGGCGACCGCAGCTAAAATCATTCAGCCAGGGAAAAAAATATTAGGTGTACAAATTAATTCTCAGCCCCCAGATTTCATCGACCACAAAACCTATTCAGATTAGAATTTTTCCAAATTTGAATAGTCATTCTAAAGCGCCATTTGATAGCTTTAAAATAAGATATATCGCCTGACTCTACTCCAGACATAACGTGAAAAATCATGTGTAGAAGCGATGTCGTTCGATAAGCAACATTTAAGGCACTGTCTTCTTTTCGCGTTTCAACTAAAAAAAAGAAACGCTACAGAGGCGAAAGAAATGATTTCAACAGTTTCGAATATTCTCCAGACTTAGCCCCTTCAAATAATCACCTATTTCGATCCCTACAACACCACCTAACTGATTCTCAATTCAAGTAAGTTGAACAGGTCTATAAATGCTTCAATGATTTCATTGATATGAACCACTATCATTTTTCCGATCTGGAATCCGACAATTACCTGAGAGATGGCAAAAACGTATAGAAAATGAAGAAGATTATGTTTAATATTGAATTTATATCAACATTGTTATAAATAAAATGTCAAAGTTAGTCAAAAAAGGCCGAGAATTAATTTGTACACCTAATAATTTACAATAATGTATAAAGTATTAAATAGTTTCTTCAGCTACTTATTGTTCAGAAATGACCAAACGTAGCCGGCGCTCAATGTGTTAACACATTTTATGCGGGCCACGTAAAAATACGTTTTTTGGACTGTGCATAGACAGTTTAAAAAAGGCGATTCGTGGCAGTAATTACTTAGACTTGAAAAGTTAAGTACATTTTCGAATTTAGAGAGAAAGCAGTTTCCAGCTTATATTAATTTTTTGTAAAAATCAAATTCGTACAAATTTTTCAACAAGTTTTCCTCTTGAGTCTTAAATGAAGCGTTACAAAACACCCGCATATAATGTGTTAAGATAAAATTTTTAAAATCCATTCCCTGATATGATTTTTCTTTCCATCTAGATTATTCCATCTCATTCTACTGTACGTCAATATCGTCTTCGCTGTACCCATAGCGTTGCACGTACCCACGTACATTATTATCGAATTACCAGGTGTCTTGCAGCACGGTTTCGTAATCGGGCCGTTTCGTCGCGGTGAATATTAAGCTGGTATTACGCGAGAATGGCGCGTGCGGCTCTCATCGACGCACCATGGTGCGACTGTCTCTGCGAACACGTACGTGAAATTGCCATGGGCTCGCATACGGAGTTAAACCCCCTGTAATATATGGGGTTAGGTGGTTAACATTTAACGCGGACGCGTTTTGCTGGTAGTTGTGACCCAAAAACGAAGTTTCGTGAAAACTTTTACTTTCAAAGGGAGATTATTTTAATTGAATGGAAGTTTTGATGATTCTTTGGATATGCGGTTTTAATTCGATGATGCTCGATTTTTTCATGAGGATTTGGATTTGATTCTATTTGATTAGCAAGACGATAAGGTAGGAGATAATTATTTAGGATTTTTACTGTGGTAGGACATGATCGAAGTGTCTTACAATTAGCGATTCATGTGGGTAAGTAGATTTGATAATTACTGAAGTTTTAGATGTAATTAAGTGAAAGTGTAGCCAGACATTGTCAGTGAAGTAGTTGAAGCAACAATTAATTTAGATCTATAATTCACTTTAATTATTTAATTATTTAAGTATTTAGTTATTTCAGTGGCTAACTGTCATTTGACTAGTAGGATTTATTTTTCTATTAATCTTTAAAGGAAATTTATTTTTTTTCCGTCTCGAAACGTTTATGGAAGCTACCTATTGCATATAACTTGGGTAATTTAATATTCTATCTATTTAATTAATTATAAGGTGACTTTTTACTTTGACATCTTAATAATATTTTCGTGAAAGCATTACTTATTATTTTGTACTATTTGCCCGCAATCTACAATGTGATACTTTTACTTCCAATAATTACTCCAAGTTGATTATTTTCTAATTTACAATTTATCCACATAGATCGTCTAATTATTTCCTCATATGCATGTCAACCGAAGCACTGACATATTGAACTATTCTCCTAGTCATCTACTTAATTGCTTAATTATTGTCATAAATTGTATACTTTACATTTATGCAATAATTTAACGATGAGCATGTGAACAAAGTTAATCATATTCACATTGCCAATCGAGAATAAGGCATTGAGAGTTAATTAACTGCAAAATTATGTATACAATTCACGATGAATTACTATATTTCTAATCCTAATTTTGATATTCATGAACGTCAACGCTGTTTACCATACAAATCTGTGTCTCGAAAGGACGGTCTATGTGGTGCGTTCTAATTGGCTTGAGAAAGAAAAAAGAGCAGAAAAAGACTTTCTACCGTGTCTAGGATAGGTGACGAACTTTCACGGATATCTCTATATGGAATAGTTCCTCGAACGATTCGTGGCGAGCTGAGGTCTTCCTTTCGTAGCATACTCCCCGATTTATACTTTGAAAAATATTTATTTTTAATTGTTATAGAAATCGTGAAGAAATTTAAACATAAATTATTAACACTAGAACTGCCGGCGTTAAATCGATTATATTTCAATATTAAATACATACTTTGGAAAAAGAGGAAAGAAAACTTTTGGAAAGAATTGGGTACGAGTCACTTTGGCTTATTTGGTTATTGTAGTATTAAATTATATTTATATTACATTGTTAATTTGTATCTTACTTGTATCTTATAAAATCTCTTTAGTTAATTCATAAATTTTAGTATTTTGGACACGACAAATTCTATTTTTTCTTGGTTGATGTCAGAAACATCGTAATATAAATTTTGTATTTGACAAGGGCTGCAAAATTGTAAGTTTCGTGTATATCGTGGTATATTTCGTCTGTGGAATCTTCGATCGGCTGTTGCGAGTTATTTCAGTCATACTTCCGGCGCGAAGAAGAGATTTATTAACTCGGCCGAAGTTTCCTTCGTTCGCGATGTGAAACGAGCTTAATATTCAGCGCGACGAGTGGTAAGTTACAAAACACGTTACGATATCCCTGCCAAGACGATAACATAATCTTTACACAACACTCAAGAAACTCTTCTTGCGCATATGTAAACGTCGAGAAATTGCTGCTCGTCGATTTCTTTCGTTTGAATTTCTATTCAAACGAGCACCGATCGGCCGATTCATTCCTTTGCGCTGGCAATAATGATTTGCTTAATTCAGTAAGGTCTTCTTCTCTTTGAAACGAATTGACCAATTTACAATTCTTCATCTACGCTAAACATAAAAAATATGGTGAATATTTGGAATTATTGTGGAAGAAAAATTGTTATAACCTTTACATAAATAGTTATATTAGTTATTAATTGAGAAATTGATGAAAAAAATTAAGAATGATACCTTATTGCAGAAACAGTTATGTGCGTTGTATAATAAGCTACTAGTTGTAGTAGTTTTTAAGTAAGAAATGAATGTAAAAGTGAAAAATAATTATAATACTACTTCTACATTAAACATAAAAAATATGAAGAAAATTTGGAATTATTGTGGAAGAAAAATTGTTATAACCTTTGCATAAATAGTTATACTAGTTATTAATTAAGAAATTGATAAGAAAATCAGGAATGATACCTTATTGCAGAGACAGTTATGTGCGTTGTATAATAAGCTACTAGTTGTAGTAGTTATTAAGTAAGGAATGCATGTAAAAGTGAAGAATGAATATAATTCTTCATCTACGTTAAACATAAAAAATATGAAGAAAATTTGGAATTATTGTGGAAGAAAAATTGTTATAACCTTTGCATAAATAGTTATACTAGTTATTAATTAAGAAATTGATAAAAAAATGAGGAATGATACCTTATTGCAGAAACAGTTATGTGCGTTGTATAATAAGCTATACTAGTTGTAATAGTTATTAAGTAAGGAATGCATGTAAAAGCGAAGAATGAGTAGAAAGTTTCTAATAATCTTCCGATAGAATTATAAAACGTTACAGTTCTGTCAATTAAATGAGAGAAATGCTTGTAACAGAATTAATTGTGTAATTGGTAGTTCCTAATGGTGTACAGCAGACATTGCTTGTACGAACTAAACTCTACAGCTTTACGTCGATTACGTAATGAAATAGAAGAATATAGAAAATAAGAGAATATTCTCCGAGAATTAAGTAAGATCTGCATGAGGGAAAGAAACATGAACAGAATGACGCTAATGATATGTGCTCATGTTATAAAATCCCGCGTTTGCATTTATTATGCAATAAAATAGGAAAATACTAGAAATTATTATTGGTGGATTAAATAAGACGTCCATCTTGGAATGAAGGAGACTCGAGAACATTTAGAAGACAGACAGGTAGGAGATAGACAGGACCTTTAATATTTTAAATTTACTCCGTAAAATCTGAGGTTTATTAGCTACGAATCCATAAAGATCGAATGTTTCAGCTGTTTTTCCCAGTTTTTCGCGACACTTCATCAAAATCCGAGTGAGTTTTTCAGCTTGAACAACGATACCCGAGCTTGGAGGCTGAAAATTGACTCTTAAATGACCTTCAAGATACGACACAGAAGGGCACGACAGAAACAGGTCAGGTAGGAGACAGATAAGACCCTTAAACCTTTGTTGTTTGAATTATTTTGTTAATTTTATAACGAGCTAAATGAAATTAATTTCACAACACTTTTTATCATTGGTTATTCACTTTTTTAATGATATCAATAACTATAAGTACTAACGCATATTTCGGTGGTATTACAATATCATTATGAAATTGGAAAGTCGATGTGAAATTGTCAGAAACTACAATTAAATGAAAAGCTATGTCGCTTAAAGTTTGACGTAGGACTGCAAAGAGTTTTTCAGCTATTGGCACGTGAGTATCGAGCTATTGAGCCATTTTTCCGAAACTTTCGCAAAATTTTTTCAAAATCCAAGTGAACTTTTAGCTTGAGCAACGATTCCTCAACTTGCAAGCTGAAACTTGACTTTCAAATGACCTTCAAGATGCTCATAGAATAGGCAGAACGGATATGATAGAGACAGGACAGGCATACGAGTGGCAGGACAGGTAGAAAACAGACAGGACCGACCTTAACACGTATTATTTCCGAATTTTCTAACACATTCAATAATTAAATACTAGATTTCTGCAGATAAAACGCTGCTGAACATATATCTAGTTGTGTCTTCAAAGTTTCTGCTTTACAAAAATGGGATTTTAATAGGAAAAGTATCACTTCAGTAGAAGTGATAAAACAAGTGAAATATTAGCGGCATTCAACGTGTTAAAAAGTGGCTTCCTTTGAAATTTCCCTTAAAGTTAAAGAATTCCATCTATCTTCTTAGATATATCTAACAAATATTTATGCACAGATGTATAAAAATCTGAGTGTATCAGTTCTCGAACTTCTCTTCCCGACTCGAAAATTTTAAGCCCAAAATCCTTCTCAATTACCAGATAACTTAGGATATTTGGGCTGAATATGGAAAAATATGTTACATATAAAAGAATGCAAATTTTAATTCCACAATCGCCCTAAACTTGTTAATTTTTGCCAGTTTTGCCTAGTTTAGGATCAATTTAGGCTTCATACAGCCCAAAAGAATCCTCAGCATTCTATAATTAGGAGTTTTAGAATTGGAGTGGAATGATCTAGGTCCAAAAAAAATTTTCAATATGCTAAACATTAATTTGATTTTAGGAGATTTAGAATTTATATGGAATAAAATGATAATTTAATTCCTACTTGCTCCTGAATGTCGTATTTTTAGAATATGAGTCGACAGACTTGGAACTTCTGAAATATTTTTAGGGGATGTCAGATTAACCAGTTAGCTGTGTTTGACGAGTATACTCGTCATGCGTAAAAGCTACCACTGATTATTCAAATTGTAATTTTGACGAAAAATAAAATGTATTTGTAAATTTCAAGATGTTTGGAATATTTTGAGGCCATGCTGAAGTAAAACGAATAACTAAAGGTTACAAATAATTTGAAATAGATTAATGCTTATCTCTCGATTTTCGTGACACACAATTCAAAAGAATTTTCGCCACAGTTAACTGGTTAAATTGGAATAAAAATTTTACCTGATCAGTCCATATAACTCCTCAAAATCATATTTACAGGACTTTGAGCCGCGTAGACACGCTAGTTGAGGATTTTGAGGTTCAAAATTGTATACATAATTAAGTGGCAAATTGAGAAATCAAAAGAATCTAGGATTTGAAGTTTCTTTTTAGGCTGGACTTTTCGACTCGGGTTGTCAATAGGCTTAAGCTTGTCTTCCATTTTACTCGGCGTGATTAGTGCCGTAGACATTAATGTCACCGTTATGTCATCAGTTCCGTTTCTTTGTATCGAGTGCACAATTACCTAACAATATTGTAAATCCAATTAAATCTAATTTTCGCAATCGATACCCCGTCGACTCGATGTTGCTTTCACCGATCGCAGCTCGTTTTCTAATATCCTTTACACTAACACAAGGATTTTTTCTTATTAGCGAAATGCAATCATCATTTGTCTTCTTTGATCAGAGTTTTATTACCTCCGACATCGATTGATATTGACAAATTTTGTTAAATCATTTGCAATTACAGTTTGATGAATAATAATAAACAACAGAGACGATTCCTTCTTTTAGAAGAATCATCAATAACACAAACTTTTATTTTGTATCGTTTCTTTAACCCCGGTATTTGTTAGATACTGTTCTACGTTTTATCAACAAATTAATATTAAATTAAATGGAAACATCTCAATTAAAATAAATGTTTCATGGTAAAGTAGTTTTTTTTTTACATAATTAACACAATTTTCTATTTAATGACGACTCGAAATAATACATAAATTCCGGAAATAGTTGTAAAATTACAGTATGAAAAAGATAGTGCAAAAAAATAGGAAGACTAATGAAACTAATTTCCCTTTAATTGCGCGAGGCAATTGAATACTGTGTTGCAGGACCGACGAAATTCGATGTGCTTTCGCTGGCTCGTTTTCTATCGTCGTTTTCTAATATCGTTTCCTAACGCAGCGTTGACGCTTGCTGCTAATGAGATACACGTTTTGTTCACCTTTTTAGGCTGGATTTCCATTGCGTTTCACTTCCCTCGCCATACATTATCGTGCTGCCCTATCGATGTTGTTTGAAGACAATCAACGGTTCCACGTGTACAATAAAAGAAAAATAAATATTGCACCTCCAGCTTCATTATTTTCAATTATTTTGAAAATCAGCTGAATAATTCTATTTCTCTTCATTTTTAAATTCATATCTTATATAATAAAGGAATGTGTCTTTCCTTTCGTTTCAGTGACATTCAAGTACAATAATAAAATGAAAAGTTCAGATCAACAGTATATGAACATGTCATCGTATTTGTTGAAAAATCAATTATTTAAGTTGAGTATAATTCAATATATTAAGACATTTATTTATAATGTATTTATATATTTTTTATTAATAATTTAATTATATTTATTAATAATATATTTATCAATATACAGAATTATGTTTGCAAATTACTCGAGTCGTATTGCAAAATAAAAAAAGGTGCGAAAGATTGTTATTACGTTAAATAAGAATTACAAAAATTGAAATATGAAAATAAATAATAAGTTCTCTGTATTGGCTGATTAAAGTGAAGTAAAGTAGGAGTACAAATGTACACGTCTTCAAAGTATTTTTGGTTTCCCGATGTAGTTGTATTAATAGGGCTTTAGTTAATTTACAAGTTTATTCGTATCAGAAATAGCCTCAACGAGTCAGCAGAAATGAGTAAACGTAAACTTTACGCGTTGAAATAAAACCTGTTGATCGATTTTAACGATTACTTGCTATTCAGGTTCCGTACGACCACACGTTTGTTGCACATGAATTTTAATTAGCGATTATTTTCGTCTCTCGGGTTTAAACTCTTTCGAGATGTGGAGATCGTTAATTTTTACGGTGGATAATAATACAGTTGTCAAAGTAAATATTGTGCTTTCCATTTTTATGTTTGAGAAAGTAAGAGTTTAAAAAGTAAGTCTGCCATGAAAAAGCATAGTTGCGGCATTTTGACGGTTAAATTTTCCATTTAACTGTTTCGATAGTAAAAATTACTTCTGTAAATGAGCACTGCAGTTATTATTTGTGTATTGCAGCGTTGTTACATCTTTTTTTTTACATTCTAGTATAGTACTTTGAAACTCTTCCATTTTTTGGAAAACAGAACTTGTTAAAAAGTTAAATAACTCAACAATAATAAATTTGTCTCTAAGAATAATAAGCTTAGTAATAGAAGCACAGAATAGTCTAACAAGATGATCCACAATTAAGTAATACTTACAACAAAATTAAATTGCAAATAATTATTATGTTACTTTCGTTGTTCTAAAACACATGCAATACAATTGACATCGTTGCGGCATCTTTATTACGCGACGCAATAAATTACGTTTCCTTTCCAACAGTTGGTAAATTCCCTTTCAAATTTCCCTCCTTATCGACTCTCGATCCATTAAACACTCGAAATTTGAAATCAGTCAATAAGAAACGAACTTTTCATACTTCACATTTAACTGCCCGGTCGAGGAGGTTACAACTTTGCAATTAAAATTCCTATTGTTTACAACTTCATTAATTATTCCGCCCCAGTTAAAACGTTTCTTGCCATAATCGTCGATGTGAAAATCACTGTACAAGCTCGAAACACTCCAGTTCATTCGAATAATCAACGACAGAAACTTCGAATCGATAACACCGTTGCTTCGGCCATTTTCGCTAATATTTCGGGCGGTTTCGATAGAGAACACGTGATTCGTACAGTGTCAAAAACATCGTCCATTGTGCTTCTTGTAAATAAGAAGAGACTATTCTTTCTGAAAAAATTGGTTTGGAGTAAGAGCAAGGCCGTTTCCACGGTGAAACGATCAGTTCTATCATAGACCGCTGCGAAACGTGTGCCGGAAAATATGGCGCTTCTCGCGAGAATTGCCAAGTGCGAGGTACGACTGAATTCGACGTGTTTTTACATACATTTGCCTGTCTCCTTTTGCAGGTGATGTTGGTAAAGGATGCACGGAAATGCATGCCCGATTCTAACGTTTCGATTGATTTCCTGGGAAATACAATTAGCCATGGATTTGATTGACCGCGAAAAATCGATCTGCCTTTAAACACTGTCAGATTCTTTGCACATTTCATCGTTTATATTTCTTCTTGGTGTTGTGTTGTTCTTTATTTAATTCCCTTACATGTCGAAATTTTGGCGCGAGTGCTTTGAATGTTTAACGAGGGAATTTTGTGTAACTAAAAAGTTTTAGGATATTTGACATTGCGATTTAATTCTGTCTGTTGACTTAGATAATTTTTTTTTTCAATGTAAAGTGATATATGTATTGACTGTTTATATATAATTTTTATTTTATTTGCACTTTTTAATGCAGTCGAAATTGTAAAAAATATTACTGTCTTTATCGTTCCCTGAATGCTGAATTAAATCGTAAAGTTCTTCTGCTTGCAATATGTATGGTGTTCTGCTTTTTTAATATAACTGCGTTTTCAATTATTTATTCATAGGAATTTTTACCAACTAAAAACACTGAGGTTTTATTTATACTTCCTGTCCATGCTGCTCGCTTACACGTGAATATTTAGGTCACACATGTCACGTAGTTTATAACACGTTTTTCGTCATTAAGTTATGTGAATTGTGTATTTATTTAATTTTTCGTTTAATACGTATTACTTCCGTGTAATGTTAATGCAACATTATCATACCTGTTTATGTTATATTTAAATGCAAGCAAAATTTAACATTCTTGATGTGTATGTTTAATCATTCCATTGTTCTCTAAAACTGGTTGTATATTCAGCTCCGAAAATATCTATGTTAATGGTTTAAAGTCTTTGCATTAAAATTAAACCATCGTCACTGATTCTTAAGCGATTCGAATACTTCTACACTTAATATTATCCGAATTATCCATATACATGAGATTTTACAATATACAATGCTCATTTTATGTAATAAATTTATATATTTACAACGATATCTAAAAGTATTCCAGTTCAGTGACCTCCATTTCAGATGCTTATTGTATTACAACAAAAATGCGCAACATTACTAACATTGTATCCAACATTGCGTTATTAATATTGTTAAAAAAAACATTATTCATTTATTTATCATCCTTTTTTCATTTTCAATAGCAATTGTAATTTTCCTTATTTCCTGGTGCCATCAGCCTCACTCCAAAAAAGCATTACAAATTTGCATGTTAATTTTTTGTTAAAACAGAGTATTACTTGATGTATAAAGGTTCTAATTGGTTTAGTACGAAATTGTTTTTTAACCTGCTCTTTTAAGTTCACTTTCAATCACTTTGGCACACGTACAACCGGCGCAGATGTTATCAGGGAATATCGGCTTATCGTAAAATGCTGAAAACGGCACGTGGGTACAGACGATTTGGTATCAAGGGAAAAGTACTATCGTGCAGTGCTAAATTCAGCGTTCGCATGTTGATTCGGGAGAATTAAATTACGCGTGGCATTGCTCGGTACTCCCTACTCTTTTTACGCTTCGGCTGATTCGATCAGTTTTATTAGGCCATCGAGGATACAGAGTTAGATTTATTGATCACGCAGTTGATTCATTAACTTACTATTAATCAATATTGTTTTTAGCTTTTTTTTTACGATTTGATGAACCATTGGTCGTGAAAAGTTATTTTCCTCTTTGTCCTGCTGTTGTAAATGTATTGAACTGTTACGGCTTTGGATTTTATGTTTAGTTTTTATGAAAATCATTTTCCATTTTAAAGGAATAATAGCAGCTTGAAACTTGCTGATTTATGGAAATTATAAATACTTACTTCATTGCTAAATTTTGGAAAATCTTATCTCGTAATTGGATACCATTATTGGTTAGATTTTAATTGGTTAATAGAAATTTTCTTGTTCCATTTCTAAGATTTTCTTCAAAATTCTTTGTTTACGTGTAACATGGCTTGATATAACAATAAATGCTGGACATTTAACAATTTACAGCGAGATATCATCGACAGTTACCGTAACTTATTTAACACTAAACGTACCAAACCGATCAAAATGGCCGCTTCCGAAATGCTTCTAAGAATCATTTAAATTGTTAGTAGAGCTATCAAGTAAATTTAACATTCCATTCAAATCTCATAAAACCTAAATGACTTAATTAATCATCTTCTTCAGTTCTTCATTTCTCTTTTTCCATAATACTTGTTCAGTAATCTAAATTTTATGCGATATAACGTATGTAATTTTAGTGTTAAGGGGATCAGCCCATGTGACAGCTACTTTTTCGCTTCTTTTGGAAATTTTTCTTGACGAACCATTGAAATGTACAATCTTGGAATTTTTATCGTACGTTTATTGATATTGTTGTAGTCTATTGGAATTTTTGCAAGTAAAAATAAGAATTTTAACTGACTTTACACAGTTCGAAAGTCACTGATGTATTTTCTACATCTGCCATGATTAGAGAAGTTTCGCTCATCTAAAATAAAAAAATCAAACGGCACTTTAATTTGTACACCCAAGGCTATCGCCGGAACTGGATTAAAAATATCAAAAATTGGAGATTTGGCACAGCTTTAAATGCTATGTTCCAAGAATCGTTATATTTCTTAGGTGTTTTCAGCTTAAAAAAAAACCTATGACAGATATCAGAATTACTCTAATTTCGGCGATAGCATTAGGTGTGCAAATTAAAGTGTCGTTTGACTTTTTTATTTAAGATGAACGAATCTTTTGGAATCATGGCAACTGTGAAAAATAAATGAGTTTCTTCCGAATGGTATAAACTCAATGAAAATCATTATTTTTGTTCGCAAAAATTCTAATAGACTACAAAAGTATCTGTAAACGTGTGGTAAAAATTCCAAGATTGTACATTTTAATCGTTCGCTAATAAAAATTCCCCAAGGAAGCGAAAAAAATAACTGTGTAATGGGGTGACACCCTTAAATTCGAGAAAAAGGGAAACCCGGGCATACCTCTCCATTTGCACAGTTTTAAACACCCATATTTTTCTCCATGAAGCAATCATACGCGAAGGTTTTGTATTGTTAGTTTTCGTTTTGAAAAATATGAGGCAATGGAGATTACAAAAATCCAATATAAATTTGATAATTACAATAAATATAAATATGACACATTATAACGATACGTTATAATAAATAACAACTGAAAGTAATATTTTGATCAATTTTAGCACTTTCACATCACTGACAATTCGCAATTAAAATTGTATAAGTAGTGTTCTTCTATGTAAACAAGGATAACTTGAAAAATCATCTTGAAACTTCTCTAATCATGGCAGGTGTAAAAAATACATGAGTGTCTTTCAAACTGTGTAAAGGCAACCGAAATCGTTATTTTTGCTTGTAAAAATTCTAATAGACTACAAAAGTATGAACAAACGTGTAATAAAAATTCCCAGATTGTACATTTTAATGGTTCGTCAAAAATAATTTCCAAAAGAAGCGGAAAAAATAGCTGTCACACGGGATGGCCCCCCTAAATTCGATATAGCAAGAGTTCTGAAAAGCAGTATAATATTATCAAATTACTTATGCTGTGACAAAGCTACAAAATTTGAATTTAGCACAACAAACCAACAGTTTTGTTATTCAAAATTATGTTTATCTTCTCCGGGTTCCCCAATTGACCTCGTAGCATTGAAGCATCAAATTCAATGTCATACGACATACGCTAGCGAATTGGGATGGTCTCCATAGAAGAGCCACGTGTCTCTCTTTCAATTGACTCCAATATGAAATTGCCAGGGTGGTCTGGTTCCAGGGGAATGTCATTATCAATTTCACGTAATAGAGCATGCATAAGTTTACGTAACGTTAACGTACGCTTTAATATGTCGGATGAGAGGGGACGAAATGGAGGATCGTCAGTTATCGTGAATCGCGAACGAAAACAGTCGACGAATGGATTCCTTATCTTGGTTTTGTTTGCTCGAAGATCGAGTAATCGGATGGCTTTGATAGTTTTATTGACGCTTAAGTGTGTCAAGCAAATACAATCGCGAATTTGGTGACCCAAGCGACATTTTACTATGAGTCGGAGAGAAAGTTTGATGTTAGGCGTTGATTTGGACACGATTGAGGATAATTTTGAAAGGGAATGTAGATTTAAATAAATTTGATGGTTGTTTAAGGATTATGGCGTTGTTATTGTAATTGTGTTAGTGCTTAGGAATATAGCAAAATGGTGGGAGAATTTTTAGGATATTCTTGGGATAGTTTTTGAGGTACTTGTAATAGAAAATGTAATGTTATTTTTAATACTAATATTCTTCTAGTTTGTTAAAATATTACTGTTAGATGACATATCAATTTTGCTTTTAATTTTACCTGCTTTTATTGTTACTTTTAACACAAATCTTTAAAGAAAAAATTCCCGTTTAAGCTTTTAAGTCTAGCTTGCTTGTTAATACGATCTTTCTTTTAGAAGTTGCTTATTTTTACGCTGTCTAAAATGAGAAATTTAATAATTTCATTTGACCAATTAGATTTTTAAATAGTTGGTTCATTAAATTAGTTTCAAAAATATGTAATTGCATAATTGCACGTGTAATACTTTTGTCTTGTTAGTTGGAACTTTATTTTGAATGAAATATGAGAACAAGTGTGCAAATAAGTATGAGAATAAACATGAAATAAATATGAAGAAATATTAAACAATATTTTAGGCGCGGCTTGCCGCAAGGAGCTACAGCAGCAGCGTGCCGGCTGTTAAAATGTATATCGATGGCCAATTCGTAGGTAATTATCACATTAAAATTCCTATTAACATAATTCAATTTTGATTTCACTTTCACATTTTCACTGTCATATTTTCAATTAACAAGATTTCGAAAGAAGTTTCTGAATAATTTATACATTTATAAATCCATTCATATCTATGAACACCGTTGTCCAAAATTGCAATCAAATCTACGAATTATCATATCGTAAATAAAAAAAAACAAGTACAGTCTTCTAAGATTTTTCACGCTAGATCTACCAAGGTGGTTAAAGGTGGTAAAAGGTGGTTAAAACTACTTGTTCTGAATTTTTCATAAATACTCTAGAAATTGTCCTAACTTCGTCTTTTTCGATTTTGTATATTTGTGGCAATTACTGTAAATAATTAAATCGATCAAGTTCTTTGCCTTCCTCATTTATTTTCTTCTGCCATATTTATTTTATATCTTGAAATATATTAAATTTATCGTTGGTAGATCTAGTGTTAATTTGGTGTATGTCAATTTCCGCGCCATTTCTCTTTCAACAAACAACTTGTTGAGCATGCTCTACAATTTGCAACAACAAGTTGCAAACAATTTTTTAAATGTGTTATCTGTACAACTTTTATGTAGACTCTCTAAATAGTCTGGAGCATGGTTTTTTCATAAAGATGCAGCCCGTTATGACTGTTTAAAGTACACTTGTCGAGGCATTTTAATGCGAGCTCGTAGCTGACGAGGACTTCCTGGAGCACTCATTGAAGTTGGTTGAAAAAGGCGTTATATTTCGAACTAAATTTAGTACTAAAAATTGCTTACTAAAGACACTTATATGAGCGTTGCGTTTAACTTAAGTTGAAGTATACCGTCAGGTTCAAAAAGACATAAAATCTGATATATTTTAGTTTCTTCGGAAAATCAGAAATTATAACATTTAATATTTTTTAGTTATTAGTTTCTATTAGTTTTTATTAGTTAGAGTTTGAATTATTTTAACAAATTCATTTTGTGCTATTTAAATGAAGAGAAATGTAATATCTTCATAATTCGTCGATGATGTACTTGAAACTACATTTATTTAACAGTGTTCCTGAACTTTACAATTGTTTGAGTTCGCGAGCGGTTCTATGTTTAAACATGCACCCGTAAGTGCAGATGGAGTACCTTTAACCTCGATTTAATTCTCTTTCGAACGAACGAGAGAAACTTTTGTTTTTCGCGTATTCAGATTTGTTGAAAAACACGGTATTCGTAGTAGAACGTAATTGGAATTCAAATAAAATACTCTGAAAATTGGTATATGATTGATTTCGAAATCTATTTCTCATATTTCCATATGAATCTGTTTTATAAAAATCTCGTAATTCATATCGCCAATTTACTTGCAACTGTCAATGAAATTGATGAATATAAAAATATTTGAAATAAATTTACACAATTCTAAAGTGAAATATGTAAACAAAATAATTTTTACTTAGCAAAGTTTTCATTTAGCTGTATCACAGATTCATAAGTAGATCACTTTAAGAAATTACTTTCGCTTTTATTAACAGGTTTGTAATTTTAAATTATTGTAGAATCAAAGGCCACCGAATTCACGGATGTCCACGATCCGGCGACAAATGAATTATTGTGTCGCACACCAAAATGTACAAAAGCAGAAATGGAAACTGCCGTGGAGAGTGCCAAAAAGGCGTACGCGACGTGGCGAAACACCAGCGTTCTTACCAGACAAACTTTAATGCTCAAGTATCAAGCGCTTATACGAGAACATTCCGTGAGTTCACTGATAAATTTTCGATGTTTAATTAACCTGTGAAATACCTTATTAAATGTACAATTCATTTTGATGTTTGCAGAAAGAAATCGCGGCGAATCTAGTCAAAGAAAATGGCAAAACAATGGCCGATGCTGAAGGAGATGTCCTTCGAGGGCTACGTAAGTATACTCATAACATAAGTTATATTGTAATTGTTTTTACATTAATAACGTTCATTCAAATACATGTATTTTCTACAAGTGAAACAAAATAATATCTAAAACAAGAAGTACTGATAAACAAGTACTCTTGACTTTCGGTTTCTTACTGTGTCTGCAATTAATTCGTAGCTTGGTACCAATATTCAAGAACTAAATCACACGTAACAATGGCAACAGTAAATTCTAAATATTTTAAAAAGTATTACGTGAAAAAAGATCATTGAATAACACCAATTTTTGAAAACCTATTTAATTGAACGTATTCTTTATCTTAACTTCAATTAATTAAAAATTAATTTCATCAATTTCTGCAACTCTGAAAAATGAATATTTTACAACATCTGCAGCAGCTGTATTAAATTTACAATCTCTAATGAACAAAAAATTAATTTTTCACATTTTTTAAATTATTATCGATACAAACGAGAGACGTATTTATTTGCACAGAGGTGGTTGATGCCTGCGCAGCAATTCCCAGTTTGCAAATGGGGGAAAGCACACCAAATATCGCGACAGATATGGACATAATTTCCTATAAGGTTCCCCTGGGTGTCACGGCATCAATCTGCCCGTTCAATTTCCCCGCCATGATACCGCTTTGGTCGTTTCCGGTATCGGTCGCTTGCGGAAACGCGACAATTTTGAAGCCATCCGAGCGTGTGCCAGGAGCTTCGATGATTCTAGCTGATTTGTTCACTAAAGCAGGAGCTCCTCCTGGTTTATTAAATATTATTCACGGTCAACACGCTGCTGTAGATTTTATCTGCGAGCATCCGGATATCAGGGCGGTCTCTTTTGTTGGTTCCGATCAAGCGGTATGTACAATTTTGTAAACGCTTTGTTTTTAAAAATTTCATCGATTTTTTATGTCCTATGTAATAATTCTTGGACGCATCTTCGTGTCTCCAAAACAAACTTTAATTAATCAGTTAATTGTAGCGACTTCTTTTGAGAGTGCGCACCTATAGTCCGACAACTGAAAGATGGCTAACCTACTGCGGCGCCTCTCATTTCCAATCGCTTATTCCCGTCATTTCATTTTTGGAATCACTACACCCAACTTCCTAAAGTAAACGACTATGTGGAGTGTTCAATTTAGAAAATTGAGTTTTACGAATTTCAAAAACGAAATGGCGGAAATCGGCGTTTAAAAACAAGAGGTTTCTTTCATCCTAGCCATCTTTCAGTTGTCGGACTGTACGTGGGTCACGACAATCGAGAGATCAGCATAAATCCATCTCAAATTATTTATACTTTATAGTTATTCGTTTTATTTCGACATGACCTCAAAATACCCCAAACATCTTGAAATTTACGAATATGTTTTACTTTTTGTTAAAATTACAATTTAAATAACTAATGGTCGCTAACTTTTACGCATGACGAGTATACTCGTCAATGCACAAAATTTTGCCGTTTCGCCATAACAAGTATACTCGTCAATTACAGCTAACTAGTTAAAAAACATCTCCAACTGTAAAGCCACCCCCTCAGACAACATCAACAGTAATCACTCCCTTTCTTCCAGGGTAAATACATTTACAAGCAAAGTAGCGCTCATGGAAAACGCGTACAATGCAACATGGGTGCAAAGAATCATTGCATCGTCTTGCCTGATGCAAACAAGAACAAAACTCTCTCGCAAATCGCTGGTGCAGCCTTCGGTGCAGCAGGCCAGAGATGCATGGCTCTCTCGGTAGCTATATTCGTCGGTAAATCGAAAGACTGGGTGCCAGAATTGGTGGAGGCCGCGAAGAGGTTGAAGGTTAATGCTGGACACATACCTGGCACCGACCTTGGACCGGTTATATCGCCACAATCAAAGAAAAGAATATGTGAGCTTGTCGAGTCTGGGGTAAAAGAAGGGGCAAGTTTGGCGCTCGATGGTCGATCTCTCGTTGTCGAAGGTTTCGAGAAGGGTAACTTCGTTGGACCCACTGTGTTGACAAATGTGACGGTAAAATTAAGTTTTTATAAATATATATAATTTTCCTATTAGATTTTAACTCTTATATGCTCTTTCGCGGGAAGTTTCACCCCGTCTCCGTTTGCAGATAGTACTTTAATTTTTACTTTTTTTTAAACCCTCTATAGTCCGAATTTGTTGTAGCATGTGAAGATCAGTTCCGCGATGGCACAATTAGAAAATGACAAAAATACAGTTTTAAATGGTGGATTAAACTTGATTTTTAAACATTTAATTGCCAAGAATTTTATGATTTTTGCGCGCTGGATTGTAATATTTGGCAAAGTTAAAATTTTCACTTTGAAGAGTAGAAGCTTAGACATAGAGGGTTAATATGTTGTAATTGACTTAATTTCAGTGAAATGTAGTACAATAGATTAGAAAACAATTAATTAATTCTTTGCCATATAATAACTATAATTATATTGAAAGCTGGCGTCATTGAATTGCCGATAGCCCAAAGTTCTGATCGATTCTGTGGAACATTCATTATTTGGAAGAAAGTTTTTAGCGATACTCTGAAGAGGTTTTGAATTTCAGCCAACTATTTAAAAGTCAGGGGTTGTATGACTGATAAACAGTCTTCGAATAATCGTTGAATTTTAGTTTTTTGACCTTGTTAAGAGGTCGGAATAAATCAAGTCGAAATTGTATTCTGTTTTTCAACAATTGACTGATTTATATTTTAAAACAAATAGTAACAAATTTTCTATTTTTACAATTAACCAGAAACTTGAAAATTTGACTGACCAAGAACTAAAATTTTTCAGTAATCTTCAGTAATTTTCAATAGAAATTTGTCATCAATTTTTCATAAAAATTATGCAGTACGTCGAACGCCACAGGTATTTCGTTAGTTTTATCATTTCTCTTGACGTGAAATCTTGTCTATTAAAATCACATGTTTACTATGCAGAAACTTTAAAGACCCTAATAGATAGATATTCGACAGACTTTTATCTTTCCAACGCCCATATTAATATTATTATAAATGTTCAGTATGTTCGAAAATTTATAAATATAGCAATTTAAAAGTTACATGAAATTTCATCGGATTCAATAGTGGCAGTCAACATGTTAAATGTCTTTACTTTAGACTTCAATGTTAACCTCCATCTTTTAATATTAGTTTCTATTATTTTATAACGTTTTATTATCCATTGTGGTGTTATTTGTTACAATACAAATTTACCAACTTGTTTACAACATTCAAATATACCGATTTTTATACAAAATAAGGTCAAAGAGTAATTACAACATATAATAATTATGTTTCTCTTGTTTTATGGTAGCCCTCAATGAAATGTTACACGGAAGAAATCTTCGGGCCAGTCTTACAATGTATTTTCGCAAACACCATGGACGAGGCGATCGACATAATTAACAAGAATCCCTATGGAAATGGAACTGCAGTTTTTACGACGAATGGTGCAACAGCGAGAGCATTTACAAACAAAATCGAAGCTGGACAAGTTGGCATAAATGTTCCTATTCCAGTGCCGCTTCCAATGTTTAGTTTCACAGGAAATAAGGGATCGTTCCTGGGAGATAACCATTTCTATGGAAAATACGTAAGTAATACTTACTAATTGTAGGAAAATTAATGCTTCAATGAATGAATGAATTTGTTAATCATGCTATTTTATTGTTTACAGGGTGTAAACTTCCACACGCAAACAAAGACAGTAACGCAATTATGGAGATCCGGGGATGCAACTAACATCGATTCGTCTACTGCCATGCCAACTATGCAATAAGACTGATTGTTATTTTTATTACAAAACTGATCACATCGAATAATTGAAATTTCATAAGGCTAACGGGCCTTGTGAATCTTTCAGTGACGAAAGAAATTTAATGATTTTTATTACTCCCTCAAAAATGGAGTATTTTGCAATTTCTTCGAAAATCTGTGAATAACTACGTCTTCCATTTAATGCGTAATGTTCCTAAGTAGGAAGAAGGAAATTCTCATATTTTTGTTTAAAATACATCGATATTTTTTCAAGAAAAATAAAATACTTAAAATTAATATTTTCAGTCATTTTGCATAAACAATCATAAAAATCATCTCTTATCAAGTACGGTAATTGTCGAAGGCGTCAATACCAATCCGTAAATGAATTTAACCTAAATATTAAACTTAATACTTACACATTTTAGTAAAATGTTTATCATATAAATCACATTTATATTAATTGTTACACTTATTTAAAACAAAACCAGCATACATCGATAACGACAATGCTCTCTCACAGTTCAATTTTCCGACATTCAGTCAACAGACATCGCATATTCTTTTCACCTTTCTCAAATTACAATAAAATTCTACTCCACCGCAAAGAACAAAACACTCAAACTAACTGTAAAAAAAGACAACAGCAATCTACAAGATTTCCTTTACCATTAAGTCATCCGAATTCCTTCACCTACAGAGCAATGAACGTTTTCCAAATTTCCTAAAAATCGAAAACCTATCCAATATACCGCAAAAAGGAAGGCAAGATATCTCAAAAAAGAAAAAAACACCAAAAAAGTAATCCACGATGCAACATTCTGCCTAGAATCCGAAGGGGTAAACGAAAGTTCAAGGTCACCCGGTATTCAAACGTCCTTGAACCTTGCCCGGTCCCTTACATCCCTATCAGCGTTATTCAAACGCGCTCGGACTTCCGGAAGTGTGAATCAACGCCTGCGCATATCGAGCACCACCCCTCGTAGGGCGCATCTGCGCATTTTCCAACGAACAGTTTCCCTCACAGGCGAGGTTCTGTCTGTCCCGGATTGTCGTGTTCGTTCCGACAGAGCAGCCTGCCGGAAGTGGAAACGAAGAAAAGCATCCCCATAGCTCGTTCACATATCGTGAGTAAACTAATCAACTTGTCTTTTATAGTATATAAAAGTATGGTCATTCGATTTCTCCTTTTATGCCGATAAATCGTCATTCTGATTGAATTTATGAGACATAGTTCGATGAATCTCGCCATTTGTTTGCAAAGAAATGACTTGCCTAGGATTAGTTAATTTTGTTTGTTATTATTGTCGATATTTAAGGTGTTTTTTAATTTGTTCTAAGAGTTGGTGAAAGTTTGAGATGTTTTGTTAATTGGATAGGGGTTGTTTGTAGTTTCTGATGTATTGAAATTGTTATTTGACATTTCGTTGTGATTATATTTATCGACTGCTTGAAATTAATCTAAGCAGCGATAACGTTCGGTGGTGGTAGGTGGTTATCGGTTTTCGATGCTCGAGCGATTTAATATTTGCGAATGAAAATCGGGAATCGATTTGTTCGTGGGAAGACATCGAGGTCTGTTGTCGGTTCTTTTGCTCGTCTACGTTCGATAGTCCTTTGGGAATTTGAAAAATAGGTCGGCGTCACCGATTTCCGAAAATAGAAAAATAAATCATGTTGTTTTTGAGATCATTAATTTTCGAAATATTTCAATATTGACTCTAAGTGAAATTATTGTTTATTATTGACATTATTCGGTGGTACAGCGTAGCATTTTGCGTATCGTTGCATTGGAATTTTAAGTTCATTTGCATTTCAATCTATTTATGTAATTTTATTGCACTTTTCAACTATTACAAATTTTTACTTACTCTTTTATAAACAGTGCAACTTTAGAAATAACTTTTAATGAGTTTCTTAGACTATATTCCCCAAGTTGCTGCCATTTTATCCTCAATTTAAAAGAATTAATAGGAAAAGTATTATTACATTTTAAATGATTGAATTAGAAAATGTCTTAAAAATAGAATTTATCGTGAAATTTTGAGATATGAATCTTATGAATTTTAGGTCACTATCTGTTTATACTAGATAATTCCTCACTTACTTTTCTACATCCCTTATTGTCTTAGGTTCAACTTTCAATTACATTCTTATACACTTTCAATTATACTCTCACATCCATCAATATTCAACAGTGTTTCTCACTGCCTTTCTTACTCTCCTCACTTCAGTCATCGCGTATTCTTTATTTTCCCATTCACGGCTTTCAATTGATTCGAAACCAACGGTCTCATTTTTTCACAACAAAATGCATCGTTTCATATTGAGAAATCATACAACGACTATGTAGACACATACAAACAAGGGATGTCAGAGGTGATGTGCAGAATGCATTTATCTTACTTTCACACACGTAACAATTTCATTCCACATTATTGCCATCGTGGAATGATCCTCCATGGAATAGCATCGTATATCGTTGGTTTACTCGATTGTATAGGATATTTAACGAAGTGGCTTATGTTAAATGTTATTTCAACGTACAATGAAGCGCGCGATTGTAAGCCCCTTTCAACAGGTCGACATCCATTGGTAGACGTCTATTTTATCTTTACGTTTCTCGAGTTTCATCCTATTATTTTGTTGAATAAAACGGCACCTGGGGGCGATATTGCAGAAGACGGTAATCTGCCTTCAACGCTTTCTCTGTGCTTGGAATAAGACGATGGCAATATTGCAAAAGGTGAAAATTCGCTTTTGACACGTTCGGCGTTAAAATGGAAAGACTTTGCGAACCGTCAGGAGTACTTTCGTGATTTTCTTTTCAACGTTTTTTTTTTGTTTATTATTTGTGTGCTTTCACGGCGTATTTATTTGGCGGTTTGCGGTGGGATTTTGAAGTTTATATTGGATTTATAGTTTGTATTTTTTCAAATATATGGCTCACTGTTTTTGTGTTTATTGTTACGTACCATGGAAAAAGTATTTCTGCTTTGTTTATAATTATTGTCGGTTTCTTTTCAATTTAAATTAATAATGAGAAGTTGATCTTTTATTTTCAACGGTGTTTCAATTTTGTATAGTTGCATTTTTTCAAATATATGGCTCATTGTTTTTGTTTTTATTGTTACGTAATATGGAAAAAGTATTGCTGTTTTGTTTATAATTATTGTCAATTTCTTTTCAATTTAAATTAAAAATGAGAAGTTGATCTTTTATTTTCAACAGTGTTTGAATTTTGTATAGTTGCATTTTTTCAAATATATGGCTCATTGTTTTTGTTTTTATTGTTACGTATCATGGAAAAAGTATTTCTGTTTTGTTTATAATTATTGTCGGTTTCTTTTCAATTTAAATTAATAATGAGAAGTTGATCTTTTATTTTCAACGGTGTTTGAATTTTGTATAGTTCTATTTTTCCAAATATATGGCTCATTGTTTTTGTGTTTATTGTTACGTATCATGGAAAAAGTATTTCTGTTTTGTTTATAATTATTGTCGGTTTCTTTTCAATTTAAATTAATAATGAGAAGTTGATCTTTTATTTTCAACGGTGTTTGAATTTTGTATAGTTGTATTTTTTAAAATATATGGCTCACTGTTTTTGTGTTTATTGTTACGTACCATGGAAAAAGTATTTCTGCTTTGTTTATAATTATTGTCAATTTCTTTTCAATTTAAATTAATAATGAAAAGTTGATCTTTTATTTTCAACGGTGTTTGAATTTTGTATTAGAATCTCAACACACTTCATATTTCTAATCCCACTTTATCATCCCAAAGACGTCAAGTTTTCCAAGCATAATAGCATCCACTCTCAACCCTAAAGCGTCGCCACGAAATTAGGGTTGCATGTTAACGTTGAAATCTAATTTTAGACGAAACTGAAGTTATTTAAGTGAAACTATGTAATTTCAACGAGGAAACCGATCGATTATACGATTCTACCTGATATCTGAAATTGAGTTTTACCTGTAACGTATATACAAGCCCTTGGAATCTTTTTTCCATTTATTCCAAAGGTCATAGTCTATTCCAGATATCTATCATTGAAAAAAATCGGGTTGAAAAGGGACGAGTATAAAAAAAAACACCTGGGGGCTGCCCACTCGATACAACGAATTTATCGCAGTATTGCTTTCCACCTATTGATTATTATTTTACAAAAGTGCTTTCTAAGTACTAAATAATAAATATTAAGTACTAAATAGTAAATATAACGGAGGTAGTTCTAATGTTAAAAGTCATTTTATAATTTCTGGACACCGGTGACCCCATAGGGTTCAACGTGGTAAATAAGTGTGTCGATTTTATTTGTTATTATTACTAACAGTTATATAACGTAAAATATTTACTCACGTGTTATTTGCTCACATTAAACACAGAGTGTTACATAACAAATTAAACTGAGTAGAGTTTCTATATATTGGCTTGTTTAATCAACAATATATGCGAAAGGCAAACAGAAGAGCAACAAACAAAGGTGCGCAGGTTACAAGAGGATATGCATTGCTTTTAAACGTTGCGCTGTTGTCGGTATTATTATTATTTGATTCCCTGCTTATTTGCAAACTGAATTAAGTCTTGATTTAACATTTCATGCTTGCGACTGTAGGCAATTCAGAAACAATAATCGTCAGTGCTGGTATTATTATTTTTTGGGCTCTTTTGAGTAATTTTTGTTGTGTATAATGATCTTAACTCTTTGAGGACTATAGACGCATATATACGGTGTGAGAAAAAATTTAATTGTAGTTCATTGCCATATGTTTACACGGTTAGAGTTGAATTATGATTATACGAATCGTAATTTGTAATTTTTATACATTAACACTAGATTTACGGAGCCAATTTGGCTGATTCAAAATTGGATTACTATATAGATAATATATTAATTATTTAATTTTTTTTTTAATAATAAATCTTTCATTTAAATTGATTTGGAACTATTTCCTTTGCAATAAACTTCAATTTTCTTGTATGAGTCAAATTGGCTCACTTCAGAAAAATAGGTATATCAACATCCGTAAATCTAGTGTTAATACTCTGACCGTCTGATTAAAAATTACCTTTTAATTGTCAAATAAGTAATCATCTCTCAATATTTAAAAATGCCTCCGTCCGCCAAAGCGTTAATTTTTCTAAATTCAGGAAAAATTGTGAACATCCAATGTTGTAATTATATTTAATCTTTAAAAACGAAAAGTTTTAATGTTTTTTAATTGCTTCACTAAATGTAAGAGAGGTCGTATACCATAATATTGACCATTCAGAATTCATTCTATGGTTACAGTAAATTCCCATTGCGTTGACAATATGGGCAACGGAATTAGAAAATTATAGTCCATTTGGGTGCATTTGGTTGAATCCAGTATGCTACATTGTATATATATCGTAATCTTGGTCATTCGGAATTAATGTAATGCTATATATCCTCGACGTGATGACCATACTGTCTATGAAATTAGAAAGTTATAGTCCATTTCGTGTCTAGAACAGCAGACTCTGTGTATGATGGCTTTGTTCGTTTAGAATTAATGTAACACTGCTCATCATGAATATATAGCTTATATTGTCTGTGAAGTCAGGAAATTATTATTCAACCGGTACCTAACATCACAAAGTTCATTTGAATATCGTGAATTGGATGACTTCAAAGCTACTTGAAAATATGTCTTTAATGCAGTCGGAATAAACTCAAAAAAATTATAAACTTATTAACCGCTTCCTCCCTTATTCCGAATATACTCGTGACAATTATTTTGCATCAAAAATATTAACCTGAGAATCTAAATATTATACTAATATTTTTAATTCTTTTTTTCATTGAAATATTTTTTTATCCGAGTTAACTCGGGATAATATTTTTTTGTAATGCTTTAAGACTATAAGAATATTCTGGTAAGTTTTTGTCAATTAAATCATAAAGCAAGCAGTTAATTAGACTATCCGTCACAAAAGTTTTTATATTAAAGCTTTAGTAATTCAAAATTCATCTAAATCTCATAATACATGACTTGAATAAAATGACCAGTGTCATCAAAGTGAAAACTACAAAGGCGTCATTAAAACCCGTGGAATTTCGTTTGACAGGTATATTAATTATGTACAAAACCGTGCGAAAAGGCGATGCCAGCCTGCAATACACGATCCTACCGCAGACAGATCAGTTTCCCTCCAGCGGATTCCCTCAGACCTCTGGGAAACCGAGACCGAGGATCATCAAATACACGATGGGCACACTGATGATACTGATCATCCTGTCCTGCGTAGCAACGCCTTTTCTGATGAATCAGAACGATCATAATTTATTTGCTAGTACCGTTTTGGCAATGGGTAGAGTCGGTCACAATGCCATTCTCAGAAACTCGTCGAAGAATCAGACGAAGGATGTGAATTTGAATAAAAGCAAAAATAGACTTCCGTCTACGACGATGCCATCGTCGACGGACATTTACAGGAGAAAGGATGCAGAGGATGAGGCTACGTCGTTGTCCGGAGCTTTAAGGGCGGAGGAACAGGAAATCGAGGATTTTACATCTGCAGGTATGGGATACTAGTTTTTTTTCTAGGCTCTGAATTTTTACAAAAGTTTTCGACATTGACAGTTTGCTTTTGAATATAATAATTTACAATTCTTATCAATTGTTGATAATTGCAAACAGCTTTGGCTTGGGTCTTTGAATGATATCTCTAAATGAAAGCAGCTCCAAAGGTTAGATATAATAAATTTCAAAGTATCTGCAGCGTATTTCAGACAACTTTTAACGTTTTTCCTGATTTTAATTAGAATCTGTTGGCAGAATGAAATAGTAGATATTTAAAATTGGTGCATTTTCTAACATTTTTAATTAAAACAAGTATATCGTGCGCATTTAACAGCAGCGGAAATTTTATTTCATTAATTAACATCGTGGCCGTAATTAAAGCGAAGAAAATTATAAGAAAAATTCATGACAGTTACAAATGTTTTACATAAATTATCTGTAAGTCATTTGAAATTTACAGATTTATAATCACCGTCAGCACGTTTGCAAATTATGTAAACGTAGTAAAAGAGAAATAAAATTTCAAGTTTATAATTAATCTATTTCAAAGATAATAAGTGCGAAAGCTTTTAACAACATAAAATTCGGAGAATTATTGCTGCAATGTTTTATGTTTTGTTAATTAATATATTTTTATTTTACATCGTTATTATGAATATTAAATAACTGGCAAAATTACCAGAAAATAAGTACTCCCATTTAAATAATAATTTCATTGAAATAAGTATTGATCAACTTTCACGATTTTGGAACACACATTGATACTTTTATTAATTGTTTCTTACTATTCGAATAATTCTTTTACTCTCAAATCATTCAAAGATTAAAGCGTAAATGATAAACTGCATAAATAAGTGAAGCACAATGGTGGAAAGCGACAGAAACGCGAAATGAGAGGAATACCAGTTTTTTAAAATTACATTAATCTAGTCTGGCAAAATAGAGCAAAGAATATTTCATCAACTTTCAATTATTTTCACAAACCACCCAGACTTCTACGATATAAAAATATTCTTTTGCAAGCGAAATACGAATATATTAATCAACACGACATACAACTTCATAAAAATAGACGTATATGTTAACATTCTGCTGCTTTACATTTTCGTAAAAGTTCCAGTGAGTTTTTTAGTTTGAGCAACGACATCAGAGCTTGCAAGCTCACGCGTGATGGCTCAAACTAAAAAGCTCATTAAAACTTCCCAAATTTGCTCGAAAATTTGAGCTTTTGAGCTATGAGCACATAAGTATAGAGCTTTTGAGCTATTTTTCCGAATTTTTCGCGATATTTCGACAAATCCGAGTGAGCTTTTTAGTTTGAGCGACGACATCAGAGCTTGCAAGCTCACGCGTGATGGCTCAAACTAAAAAGCTCAATAAAAATTCCCAAATTTGCTCGAAAATTTGAGCTTTTGAGCTATGAGCACATAAGTATAGAGCTTTTGAGCAATTTTTCCGAATTTTTCGCGAGATTTCGACAAGCCCGAGCGAGCTTTTTAGTTTGAGCGACGACATCAGAGCTTGCAAGCTCACGTGTGATGGCTCAAACTAAAAAGCTCAATAAAAATTCCCAAATTTGCTCGAAAATTTGAGCTTTTGAGCTATGAGCACATAAGTATAGAGCTTTTGAGCTATTTTTCCGAATTTTTCGCGATATTTCGACAAATCCGAGTGAGCTTTTTAGTTTGAGCGACGACATCAGAGCTTGCAAGCTCACGTGTGATGGCTCAAACTAAAAAGCTCAATAAAAATTTCCAAATTTGCTCGAAAATTTGAGCTTTTGAGCTATGAGCACATAAGTATAGAGCTTTTGAGCAATTTTTCCGAATTTTTCGCGAGATTTCGACAAGTCCGAGCGAGCTTTTTAGTTTGAGCGACGACATCAGAGCTTGCAAGCTCACGTGTGATGGCTCAAACTAAAAAGCTCAATAAAAATTCCCAAATTTGCTCGAAAATTTGAGCTTTTGAGCTATGAGCACATAAGTATAGAGCTTTTGAGCAATTTTTCCGAATTTTTCGCGATATTTCGACAAATCCGAGTGAGCTTTTTAGTTTGAGCGACGACATCAGAGCTTGCAAGCTCACGCGTGATGGCTCAAACTAAGAAGCTCAATAAAAATTCCAAAATTTGCTCGAAAATTTGAGCTTTTGAGCTATGAGCACATAAGTATAGAGCTTTTGAGCTATTTTTCCGAATTTTTCGCGATATTTCGACAAATCCGAGAGAGCTTTTTAGTTTGAGCGACGACATCAGAGCTTGCAAGCTCACACGTGATGGCTCAAACTAAAAAGCTCAATAAAAATTCCCAAATTTGCTCGAAAATTTGAGCTTTTGAGCTATGAGCACATAAGTATAGAGCTTTTGAGCAATTTTTCCGAATTTTTCGCGAGATTTCGACAAGTCCGAGCGAGCTTTTTAGTTTGAGCGACGACATCAGAGCTTGCAAGCTCACGTGTGATGGCTCAAACTAAAAAGCTCAATAAAAATTCCCAAATTTGCTCGAAAATTTGAGCTTTTGAGCTATGAGCACATAAGTATAGAGCTTTTGAGCAATTTTTCCGAATTTTTCGCGATATTTCGACAAATCCGAGTGAGCTTTTTAGTTTGAGCGACGACATCAGAGCTTGCAAGCTCACGCGTGATGGCTCAAACTAAAAAGCTCAATAAAAATTACAAAATTTGCTCGAAAATTTGAGCTTTTGAGCTATGAGCACATAAGTATAGAGCTTTTGAGCTATTTTTCCGAATTTTTCGCGATATTTCGACAAATCCGAGAGAGCTTTTTAGTTTGAGCGACGACATCAGAGCTTGCAAGCTCACACGTGATGGCTCAAACTAAAAAGCTCAATAAAAATTCCCAAATTTGCTCGAAAATTTGAGCTTTTGAGCTATGAGCACATAAGTATAGAGCTTTTGAGCAATTTTTCCGAATTTTTCGCGATATTTCGACAAATCCGAGTGAGCTTTTTAGTTTGAGCGACGACATCAGAGCTTGCAAGCTCACGCGTGATGGCTCAAACTAAAAAGCTCAATAAAAATTACAAAATTTGCTCGAAAATTTGAGCTTTTGAGCTATGAGCACATAAGTATAGAGCTTTTGAGCTATTTTTCCGAATTTTTCGCGATATTTCGACAAATCCGAGAGAGCTTTTTAGTTTGAGCGACGACATCAGAGCTTGCAAGCTCACACGTGATGGCTCAAACTAAAAAGCTCAATAAAAATTCCCAAATTTGCTCGAAAATTTGAGCTTTTGAGCTATGAGCACATAAGTATAGAGCTTTTGAGCTATTTTTCCGAATTTTTCGCGATATTTCGACAAATCCGAGTGAGCTTTTTAGTTTGAGCGACGACATCAGAGCTTGCAAGCTCACGCGTGATGGCTCAAACTAAAAAGCTCAATAAAAATTCCCAAATTTGCTCGAAAATTTGAGCTTTTGAGCTATGAGCACATAAGTATAGAGCTTTTGAGCAATTTTTCCGAATTTTTCGCGAGATTTCGACAAGTCCGAGCGAGCTTTTTAGTTTGAGCGACGACATTAGAGCTTGCAAGCTCACGTGTGATGGCTCAAACTAAAAAGCTCAATTAAAATTTCCAAGTTTGCTCGAAAATATGAGCTTTTGAGCTATGAGCACATAAGTATAGAGCTTTTGAGCAATTTTTCCGAATTTTTCGCGAAATTTCGACAAATCCGAGTGAGCTTTTTAGTTTGAGCATCGACATCTGAGCTTGCAAGCTCACGCGTGATGGCTCAAATTAGAAAGCTCACACTAATTTTCGGAAAATTTTAAGTTTCCTCCTACAATATGAGCTTTTGAGCTATGTGCCAGAAAAATTAGGAGACAGACGGGACAGGCAGGACTGGAAGGGTTGGAAAGGGCTGGAAGGGATAGGTAGGGTTGGAAGGTACGGGAATCACTAGAAGGGACCGGCAGGGCTGGGAGATAATGGAAGGACTGGAAGGAATGGGCATGGTTAGAAGGGATGGGCAGGTTTGGAAGGGATAGGTAGGACTGGAAGCTACTCGAGTGACTGGAAGGGACGGGTAGAGCTGGAAGGTAAGGAAAGGACTGGAAGGAACGTGTATAGTTAGAAGGGACGGGCAGGCCTGGAAGGGATAGACAGGACTGCAAGGGATGCGCAGGGCTGGAAGAGGCGGGCAGGGTTGGAAAGGACGTACAAGGTTGGAAGGGACTGGCAGGTTTGAAAGGGATGGACAGGGCTGCAAGCGATGTGCAGGGCTGAAAAAGGCGGGCAGTGTTGGAAAGGACGTACAAGGTTGGAAGGGACTGGCAGGTTTGAAAGGGATAGACATGGCTGCAAAGGATGCGCAGGGTTGGAAGGGACGGGTACGGTTGGATAGGACGTGCAAGGTTGGAAGGGACGGGCAGGGCTGGGAGGGATCGGCAGGGTTTAAGAGATGTGCAGGGCTGGTAGCTACGCGAGTGACTGGAAGGGACGGGTAGAGCTGGAAGGTAAGGAAAGGACTGGAAGGAACGTGCATGGTTAGAAGGGACGGGCAGGTTTGAAAGTGATAGGCAGGACTGGAACGGATAGACAGGGCTGCAAGGGATGCGCAGGGCTGGAAGAGAGGAACGTGCAAGGTTGGAAGAGACGTGCTGGACTGGAAAGGAGGGACAGAATGACACGGAGGAACTGATATATTCCTATTTTGATGAAAATGTGGAGTCGGCTAAGCATGGTGAATGTGCCCCCGAACCTAATTTAATCTAAGGTATATCATTAGATTTATTCGGAAAACTCCTTTCTACGAAGTATGATTCCGGTAGCCCTGCCGTAGGGGTAGTTAGAGAGTGAAACGTACTTTACGGTTTTTGACCGATATCTCCCGTTTGGCTCGATAGAAAATTCTGGAAAAAATCACAGACATAATATCCAATGGTGTTCACACTTTGCAATGTTTTCAGAATTTGAGGTTGACAAATCGCTTTTTAAAAAATTAGAAAAGTTTATAAAAATTAATCTTTTATTGAAAATATGAAATGAAAACTTTTTTTATTTTGTACATTTGTTATATTTACAGTATATTTATACACTGTTTATATTTTACAGTACTAGCATCGTACCGTAAATATTATTATTATTTTTTATCAGATTTTTAAATGTCTTCAAAAAAAATTTCAAAATCAACAATTGGGAAATATCGGGCAAAAACTATAAAGTACATTTCACCCTCTAACTACCCCTACGGTGGAGGTCATACTTTGCAGAAATAATTTTTTCGAATAGTCCTATCGAATGATATACCTCAAAATTAATTATCATTCTTTTTTGGGGGGGGGGGGGGCACTTTTATCACCCGGCTCGACCTTCTCAATCAAAGCTAATATACAAATGGAGTAATTTCGAATTTAAGACGTAATAATAATCTCTGTAGTCCCAGCCATTATCAATCAAGACTAAATCTCCTTACCACAGCACTACTAAACGAATCTCAATAAATCAATAACACCAGAAATAAATGATAGAAACCACCAAACAAATAACTCACATTCCAATACTCCTAAATCTCCAACTTATTCATTGGCTAATTGGCAACTCCAAACAAACAGAAACAGTTGCCCTCAGTAAACCGTAGATCAGGGGTGGCCAACCCAAATGATCTTGCGGGCCACTTTGGAAATGCATCATAACTCCGCTGGCCGCATATAAAATTATATATCCCCATATATAATATTATATTTAGACCCACTATAGGCACTTTTTTGGAGTGAAAAATTGAAATATAATGAGTTATTATTATTGTGTTTACTATTATTCTTACATGTAAACATAAATAATATAATAATAATGATACTGATGATAATCTCGCGGTACGGGAAAATGTTCAAGACGGGCCGTGGGTTGGCCACCCCTGCCGTAGATCCTTTACACAAATCCCATTTTTATCTATCTGTTGCGCACGAAAAGCCCTTCTTTTCTTTCCAGACACACTCGTAACCACCACGCAGCATTCTCAAGTCACATCCGAATCGTCGGCAAACAACGAACGACAAACTTCAACGTCCCCATCGTCGATTCTCGGTGCAACGTCTTCGACGACCCTCAAGACGTCCGCCATCAGTCCAACAGAGACGACGAAGACGTTCTCAAGAGCACCTTGGAAAGCGAACATGCCAAGGGTGACCTTGAGGCTGAGAGAAAACGATACTATACCTCAGATGTACATGAAAGCCGGCATAGCCTCTTACAAAAAGGGCAACATTACTACCAGCGTTTTAGCGCACAGTCTCAGTCTGGAAGGTCTGATTTTCAAGACGCCAGAGGGAACGATAAAGCCCTGGTCACAAAAATGGTTCTTCGCTGATCCCTCTCCGGAATTCCAGTGGAAGGTAAGTGCATTCTGATCGAAATGACAGGGAATAGGAGAACTGAATGGTGATGCAGAAAATGGGGTATGGTCTGGAATTTATTTGGGAAGTTGAGAAAGGGTATAGCAGGATAAGGGAGTCAAACGTACCCTTGAAACGAATCCAATGGGGGTAGTTTCATTCGATAGATAATACTTAGCGACCATTGTGTACCACATTTCAACTCTGTATCTTAACCGGAAGGGTAGTTATAGGGGAAAATTTAGAAAACTGGTTTTTGCCCTATTTTCTCTAATTATTAAGGTGCAAAAAATTCTGTTACATTCTAGACACGACCATACATGTTTGAGATTTTTCTCAGATTTTTCCATTGAAGAACCTAAGTGTGACAAATGAGCAAACGGAAAAAAGTAGATTTCGAATAGAACTCTTTGTTTTTTACAGTAACAATCCAACAGTCATGATTGTTATCCCCAATTTTTTCAAATTTGTTAACCCTTCCGTCAAGATACACGATTAAAATTTGATACATAATGGTCGCTAATAAGCATTATCTATCGAATGAGACCACCCCCATTGGAATCGGTTCAAGGGTGCTTTAAAAGCTAATATTCTAAATTCCAAAGCTAATAATTTAAATTCCAAAAGAAAAAGTGAAATTCTCGTCGATGAAATTCTCTGGAAAATATCCATTGCCCTTCAGCGAATATCGAACGATTTTCACAGGGTTTGCGATTTCAACACGGAAATTTGACGCTCTTTTCGTGTGTCTTAAAGGTCAATTTGTATTCTGCATAAATATTGATCGCGTTGCACCAAAGACATCCAAACCGAAGGTACTCGTGGCGATCGATAGAGACGGGGTGTTCGTGAATCTAAAAGTAGACGAGGGAATCACCGGAGATCTTTGTTTTTCCTCGGGATTTCACGCTGGGTCAACGCTGTCTCTTGCCTTTCAGCTCTTGAGATAACAGAAAAGACGTGTAATCGTTCCGTCGGAAGTTGAGCATCTTGTATTCGTACTTTCATATTCCTCATTATTCCTAATGCTACTGTCTCATTTTCTCCCTTCACCTTTTCATTTAAATGACTTGTTCGGAATTTTTTAATATTCTAGAAATTTCTGGCGCTCTTTCTTTTCACATTTCTATATCTATCATTTCATTTTATTTCTTCTACGGTATTTATTTGACATTTTTAAATATATTGGATAAATCATCGGTCGAATCAGAATGAAATTGAACACAAAAGAATCGAGTAGAACTTCTCATTTTACTTTTCTCTTCAGCTTGATTCTTCTTTATAAATCGTAACTTAGTGGTATATTATCGATTTTGTTTCGCAATCATTCGATCTGATTTTAATTACCGCCCTTATTCTGATATTAATTAAGTGCTCTTTGAATATCCAAGCAGCGAGTTTTCCTTTCAGCGATTCCCTCCAATTCCTCAACAGTTATATAAAATCAAATGATCTTTCAAGTCTAAACGTACGGTTTGTACGCAAATGTTTAAATGTTTGACGTTTCCTTTCCCAATTTATCAAAGACAAATATATGATACTTTCTTGCTTTTTTCCTATATCATTCACTCGGTGCGCGATTCTGTTCTCATTAAGTGCATTTCATTCTTTGCTTCTACTATTAGAGTAACAGCCATTCTGAAGCATCGAGGTTACGACATATTAAAATTAATAATTTAGGAGAAGTTTCTCAGAGGTGACGGGGAAAGATTTCAACTCGCGCGTACTAATTTGCGAATCTGGACGTTCACCTCTATGATATTAGATTTACGGGCGTTAAATCTGTTATATTTAAATATATTAAATAACCACTTAATAAAAAGGATGAACCGGCAAAGAAGACAACTGGTTCGATAATTTATGTATCTTAACACTACATTTACGACTGCTAAATCTCGTATATTTAAATATATTGAATAAATACTATGAAAGAAGATGGATAAAGCGGCAAAAAATGCAATTAGTTAAGTAATTGGTGTATTATAAGATACACGTGAAATATCTACTGTAGTGCTTCTCTTTACACTTGAGAAATATTAAAAAAAAAAATAGGAATCCGTAAGTAGATCGTAAATCTTGTGTCAAGACACATGTGAAATATGTACGATATCGCTTTTGCATAAATTTAAGAACTGTTTATGAGAAAAGAATTCGTCAATTTGACGGCTTTCGTAGATCTAGGTGTTAATGCTTATTAGTAATGCTTATTAATGCTTATTATAAGTCCCTTTTACGTTTTTCTTTGTCCACAGAAAAGATTTGATATTGATACGCATGAAAGACCCAATAGAATTAATTTAAATTTTATAAACACTTACAGAATAGCAGATAATAAATAATAAAGTTCCCGGAATGTGTAACTTTAATATAAGAAAATGATAGATATGAAGTTTGATTATGTTATGAACTTATTTTATAATTAATTTCTCGTAATGTGTTCGAATTCCCATGTGTGTTTAAAATTAATATTGGAAGATTTTAACGATATTAAATTGAACCTGACACGTAGAGAAGTTTTTTCGCTGTGTTTCTAACAGAGGAAACCAATTCTCAGAGGATGGTATTCAATTTCACAGATTAAATTAAATTGCAAGAGATGACGAATGCATGTTTGAAATGTGAGCGAAGGATATTAAATTGAAGTTGGCTCTATAATATTGTATTCTCAGTTAAAAGTCAACCTAGAATTTAAACTTTTGGAACGCTAATTTTTAAGTATGTTAAAAAATAGATGTAGATTATGTTAAAATATAATCTTGGAGATCGATTTCAGGGAGAATTAAATTGCAAGGCATTTTCATAGATTGTTTTAATTTAATTGCAAGAGCTTCTATTGGATTGACCTTTGATGGTGTGTTATTTTAAAAATCTAATGAGGAATGCTTTTCTCTCAGAAGTTTCTCTCGAGAAAATGTTTACTTTCGCAAACAATCACTGCAGAATTACGTACGATTGATCATTCTCAATTTTGCAATTCCAAAGACGTAGAATATTTATTTCAACGTAATGTATTTAATAGAGGCGAAGCTCGACTCTGTTATCATGCTATGCCAGTTAGTTAACTGGGTCAGAATTTCCAATATTGAGTTTTATGTCATTAAGACAGATTAATTTACGCCGTATCACGAGCATTTTTTAAATAAATACCTTCCATAGAATATGAATTAATTCTACCGTAAAGAACTTCGAATATATGACAATAAACACTAATAGAAAATCTTTGAATGATTTTTTTCTTCTACCAACGATTCACGATGTACGTTTTAATTACTTACAAAGTTATTTTATGATCTTTTCCAAACCTCGTTTCTGAGAGTTCGTTATTTCCCTTGAACCATCATTGTACTGAAGTTACGTTGTTCTTTTGATTTATTTTCCAGTCTTTATCTCCGGCGTAGCATGATGCAATTTTTCTTTCTCATTCATCGTCTTTCTAACTTCAATTTTTCCTTCAATGAAAAAATGTATATACGTGTGTGTAATTTAAAGAAGCCGCTCGACCATCGTTGAATACAATGCAAATGAAGTGACCTATATATACATCTCATTACAAAGTTTCCTCGAGACAGTAATTATTTGCATTTGGTGTTGCTTCTTACTACCATCGTTACATGGGATATTGTTCAAAGAACATATCTCGTGATGTTCTTAGGTTTCTTCCAGTCTGAGGGTCGATTTTGGAGCTGAAATTTTAGAAACTCGAAACCGGAGAAAATTATATAAATTATATTAAAGTAAATAATTACTGTAATTCAATAGTGTCCTGTGAATTCTGGAAATCATCGTTTACTTCAAATTGAATAAAATGAAGAAGCTCATTAACGTTATTCAAGCTTTGTCGAAAATTGTTGCAATTGAGGAACAAAATAATAGGTTTCTTAGAGTCTGAGGGTGAATTTTGGAGACGAAACTTTGGGAACTCGAAACCGGAGAAAATTATATAAATTATATTAAAGTAAAAAATTACTGTAATTCAATAGTGTCCTGTGAATTCTGGAAATCATCGTCAACTTACAATTTAATAAAATGAAGAAGCTCATTAACGTTATTCAAGCTTTGTCGAAAATTGTTGCAATTGAGGAATAAAATAATAGGTTTCTTAGAGTCTGAGGGTGAATTTTGGAGACGAAACTTTGGGAACTCGAAACCGGAGAAAATTATATAAATTATATTAAACTAAAGAATTACTGTATTTCAATAGTGTCCTGTGAATTCTGCAATCATCGTTTACTTCAAATTGAATAAAATGAAGAAGCTCATTAACGTTATTCAAGCTTTGTCGAAAATTGTTGCAATTGAAGAACAAAATAATAGGTTTCTTTGAGTCTGAGGGTGGATTTTGGAGACGAAACTTTGGGAACTCGAAACCGGAGAAAATGACATTAATTATATTAAACTAAATAATTGCGGTCATTCAACAATGTCTTGTGCATTCTGCAAATCATCGTCAACTTAAAATTTAATCAAATGAATAAGCTACCCCTTAAAAACTTCTGACTAACGATATATCCTCCGTTGACGTTTCAGGGGTAGAATCAAATGCCATAAATTATGTTAAACAAAATAATTACTGTAAGTCAACAATGTCCTGTGCATTCTGAAAATCATCGACTACTTAAAATTTAATAAAATGAAGAAGCTCATTAACGTTATTCAAGCTTGAATATTATTATTATTGAAGAACGAAATAATTGCACAATTGTCATAGCCCAAAAGCAGACTAACATAACAATAGAACTACCTCGATGAGAATAACTAAATTAATTAATTCCTATAATTACCAATAAAATTCCATAATGAGGTATAAAATTAGCAATCCTTCATTCCACAAATGAAATAAACAACTTAATACCGTATTGCGCTCTTAAAATCAACAAAATACAATAATTACTCTTAAAAAACAGAATAAGTCCTCCAAATTACAAAACAGTATTCATTCAGAGACCTCTGACTAATGATATATCCTCTGTAAATGTTTCAGGGGCCGAATCAAATGTCATAAATTACATTAAACAAAATAATTGCTGTAATTCGCCCACGTCCTATGCATTCTACAAATTATCGTGTACTTAAAATTTAACAAAATGAAGAAGCTCATTAACGTTATTCAAACTTTGTCGCTTATTATTGCAACTCAAGAACGAAATAATTGTACAATTGTTATATCGTACCTATCCAAGCGCAAAAGCAGACTGACATAACAATAGAACTACCTCCATCAAACTAAATTAATTAATTCCTATAATTGGAAAAAATAAACAACTTAATACCGTATGTCACTCTTAAAATCAATAAATACAATAATTACACCCCAAAAAAACAATATAAGTTCTTCAAATCTTCAGATCGAAGACCTGTGACTAACGATACATACTTCGTTGATGTTTCAGGGATCGAATCAAATGCCAGTGACGATTTACGTTGTTCTGGCGGGGTTGGCAACCCTCGTAAGCGTCAGTATTGTTCTCATGTTCTACGTGCAGCGAAAAGCCACGAGACGCCAACGGCAAAGCGTCGAGGAACCGGAAGTCGAGGGTCATGAGGAAGACAAATCGACCTTGTTGGGTGGCGAGAGCCAAGAAACCGAGGAGAAGGAGTAATCAGGGATTTTTGTCTACGGGGAGAGCACGTTTCTCTGTACGTAGCGCGTAAGACTCGCCTATTTTTACAACACGCGTACGTATATCGGTTAGGTTCTAGGTCTTTCACGTGGAAAGTCAGCGGAACGATTGCGCTGACAAGCATCAAGATAGCTCTTTCGCTGTTTCTTTTTTTCCAAGTAAAAACTAATTTGTTGACAATCGATTTGTATTGGAATTTTTTAATTCTAAATTAACTCGTTGACATGTTCAATTAGACAGGACCGTGATCGTTTCCAGATTGAATTTTGAGCATTTGCTTTCTTGTGAGAATATTGATGAACGTTTGAAACTGAAAGTGGTAAATGTAGATCGAATTGATAGAAACTTTGTTATATCGCGTCCGGAGATATAGAAGTACGTATATGGAAATTCTTTTGATGGTATAGTAAACGTCAGGTACATAATCTGGGATGGAATTCGTTAATGCATGGGAATTTTGTTTATTTCGGAAAATAATATTTACAGTAAACTGAATCTCTGCACGAGGAGTTCTCCGATGTGCATTTAATTGATGATAGATAAATGACGATTTTTTATTTCGGTGTTTTTCACCAGTAATCACACTCGACATGCCTCGTTTTTCATCGATCGACAGATTTCGTCGGCCGATGGCTTTTAATTGGCCTTCAGAATTTATTTATAAAGATTGACGATTAACACGTTGAACGCCATAGGGATCACCGGTCACCATTGAATTCAATGAAATTTCACATAACTTTTAAATTACAATATTCGCGAATTTTATACAACATTCAATATTTGAATTTTTGTATTAAAAAGATAAAATTCTGGTTATTATATATTTAAATATGTTCTTGAAATTTTTGTTTGGTAAAGATGCCATTTTAATAGATAAAGTTTCACTTCAGTGAAAACGACGGAACTAGCGAAATACCGACAACGTTCAACGTGTTAATCTCTAATGTAAAAAAAAGGGAAAAAAATGTGTGAAATATAAGAGAAAGAACGTTTCACGATAGCTGGCTTGCGAAAGGTGATCGCGACAGATAGAAATTTCCTATGGGAAATGTTCTTTTCCCGGGAAGACCGAAGCGTGACGCGAAAACCGAACTAAAAGGCCATGGGAATTTTAGGTACTCGCATTTTTCGCTCATTAGAGCTCGTGCCAGTGCATTGCAGCCTGCCGAAATTGCATTTTTTCACCGTTCTCATTATCCTGCGGACATTCTGCCGGCGAGTGAGCACGATTTTACTGAAATTAACGTGAATCTACCTTCACAATTGTCCGTCGATCGTCCATCATTATCGCGATGAATTTCGCTGAATTGTTTCCACTTTTCCGATCGGCCGATCGATTTGAGAGAAATGTCAGAGGGAATGGTTTAAATCTGTGAAATATTTCTGATATTCTTCCTCTTGATTTATTAGTATTATTTCTTTGGGTATATCATAGATAACTTTTTCAATTAATGGTCAATGCAAATAATTAAGTGTAATTATTAACATTAGATGGTTAAATAAGTTGTTTTGAATTTTTTATAATTACTCTTGAATTTTTTATTTTTTTCCACCGCAATGATTTCACAATTTGGATATATTAAATTACGTCTTATCGTTACAATGTTATTTTATCGGCATAATTTTGTTTCTTGAGTCACCGAATTATTTTTTAAAAATTTGCGACGTTGAAAAATTATTATAATAGCTCTATGGACTTCGTCAGTGTTTTCTTGGATAAATGATAAATTATTTTTTAAATTAATGGCCAATGCAAATAATTAAGTGTGATTATTAACACTAGGTGGTTAAATAACTTGTTTTGAATTTTTTATAAATACTCTTGTATTTTTGAATGCTGTTTTTTTTTTTTTTATTTCTTACATCTATCGTATTTGTTGCAAGCAATTAAATCAATAGTTCTCCACCTTCTTCGTTTCTTTTTTAATGATTTCACGTTTTCGAATACATTAAATTACATCTTATCAATGCAATTTTATTTTATCGGTATAATTTCGTTTTTTTGTATAAATAAAATATTTGATATTGTAAATTGTTGTTGAAAATAATGTAATTTTCTTTAGGATTGAAAGCACAAAACAGCGGCTGGAATTTTTTGTCAATCTGAAAATCATTATAAATAAACAGATTCCAGGTATTAAAATATTTCGCATAGACTGCGAAGCGAATTTGCGATTAATCGTAAAACTAATTCGATCGAATGGACTGACGATGCGTTTGAATTTCAACAAATTTGAGATGTTAAAAGTATATCTTACCGCTTAACGATCATTTACACCTTAGTCGTTTAAGATTTATATATAAACGGATAAGCATCGCGAAGTATTGTAAATTATTTCGATTCAAGTTTATCGATTCATCGTTAACACGTTGACTGCTGAATTATAATTGATCGAATCGATATTAAAAACTTCTGCGAAGGTTACTTTGCAGAATCCAAGGCGATCTTGAAATTATTTAAAAATTGATGCATGACCATAATTCGATTTTATAACGCCTTAGAAAAAAATTGGAGAAAAATTCCTGGAGTAGTTAACGTGTTAAGGTGTTTTATAATACTCGTTAACTATTAATGCGACGCAAATTAATAAACTGAGAGTATAACGTGAAGTGCGCGTTAAGACCGCAAATGCATTTATTGCGAGAAAGGAGAATTTAATTCCGTTGTGTTTTTCGAGCAACGAGCTATTCAGTATTTTTAAAGAGTGCACGAAGAAAGTTAGATAACGTTGGATTTCCATGGGAAATTAACCCTTTGCAGTCTGAGGTATTTTTACAATTCGTTCACACACATTTTAACGGTTGGATTACGTGCAGTATGGATTCTTCGAAGCGACGTGTCATAAATAATTGAAAATCGCTAAAAAAAAAGAATTTTTAGATATCGCGAGATTAACGTAACGTTTTCTTACCATCGATCGTTAAAAAAATTTCTCGATCGTCCAAAATTTCTAGAAATCTGCGTGACGCATTGCTCAATTTGCATCGTTTTTACTTTATTACTATAAAGTCATACGATTAATTGCATGAACCACACCGAAAAATAATTCGGTTTAATGTTTCATGAATATTAAACACGTTTGCCGTCGTTGAAGAACTGAATTTAAGTGCAAAGTTTTAACTTCACTCGGATATCATTTTCTCTGTACTTCTATCAAATTCGTGCGAATAAAATCGACAGAAACGACGAGCAAAGTCACAAGAAATATCCTTCGAGAATTGACCTGCAAATGTGTAGAAAACTGACAAATCAAGCAGCATAGATCATCGATTAAATCGATACAATTAGCAGACATTAATTTAAGACTAATCGAAAGGAATTAAGTGAATTCGCGCCATTTCGTGAATTTTTCTATTACGTCGACGTGTCGAAATTACTGTTAGAACGTGAACGATAAAAATGAGGAAGATACGGTGCAAGAAAAATGTAAAGAAAAAGAAGAAGCACATTTTCGAATCTCTTAAAATTCGCAACTTTCCGTGTATCGATTTCTATTAATTTGCTTAAGCGCTATCGAGCTTCGTTTCGTTGAACTTGATGGGGATTACAGCCACAAATCGGTAAATTTTCTAACGAGCCTCAGTTGAAATCAAAGTTATTGTTAATTTATGAAATTCGGAAAAAAAGAATGGATTTCATTAAGACGAAAACGTGATCTTTTTTATTTTTGCGGGTCGGACGTTCCGAGGTCATCGAATGTCTTTGAACTGCAATTACGCACGAAATAGTTAGTGCACGTAGAATTCCATACCGAGAAAAAAAAAGGGAAAAAAATGGAGTATTATTAAAACGGGAGAAATGACGTTCGAGATGCGTTTAACGAGAGAACAAAGGGACATTCATATGTGACACAATAGCGCTGTAGCTGAAGAGAAAGACGGTTATAGTTTCTATTTTGAAGATTATATTTTTTTATCTTTATTAATTTTTGACTTCCACATACATATATTTATATATATACATATGACTGTATATAAGTGCTCGCGCATACACATATACATATAAATGAATGAATATTATACATGTATACATATATATACATACATACATATATGTATACATATATATGTATATATACATATATATACAAAGATTATAAATATTGAACGGATAATGGACTACTGTATATATATATATTTACAAGTATTTCGAACGATGCCGTGTAACGTGGGAAATCATTAAATATCAGTTTGATTTGAAAGTAAAAATTGTGGAAGGTGGAATGGTTCGTGGAATGAAATGCATGTCATTATAAAATCGTACAACGTGTGCCGCTTTTGTGTTGCTTTGTGTTGCAGGACTTGACACGTGCCAAGGGAGAAAGACTTTTAAAATTCTGTAGCAAATTTTTTAATATTGCATTGCAGTATTTTTAAAAATATATTTATTGATGAGCATACGAGGGAATTTGAAAGCAATATGTTTCTGCAGCAACAATTCCATAATTAACAATATTCAACAGTATTTGAATAATCAATTGAAAACAGTAAAGATGTAAAAAAAAATATAATATTAATAATTTTCCATTCCACATCGCCTTACCCGTAAATTCTCTATTTTCAAATGTCACAGTTTTTCACTCGTTAATAATTATTATATTTTCAGTTCGTCTACGGTGCATAAAACTGCACTTTTGCATTATTTCAAATCCATGACAATTTGGCCGACTATTTCGAGAATATTCGTCGATATGCTCGATTTTTGTAAGAATATTCGTCGAAGTTATCGTCTATTTTGAGAATATCTCTCGATTTGACTATTCATTTCGAATACGTTTTCCGGTTTGCCCTATTGTTCCAAGAATATTCCTCGAATTGGTCCATTATTCCGAGAATATTCGTCGAAGTGTTCAGTTGTTTCAAAAATGTTCAATAATTTGCTTAACTATTTCGAGACTATTCAAAGATGACAGAAAATCAATCGAAACTGTTTCTGCCGGAGGCATTGATTCGTGTGTTTTAGAGTTCAGCACTTAACATTGAGGTCATTCAAATGGGATATTAATGGAACAAGGCATACACATCGATAGAATCGTTCGATTTGTGGGGTTGTACGGTTGTACGATTATTCAAGGTCTGCGGCCTGCCCTATGAACGTCGTATTATTGATGGATGCACAATGCACAATTGATTTCCGATTTACACGGCTCGTTGTATTAGCTAGCTTAGGTAGGCAAAACAATTCTGTGTACATATATTATTAACATTGTAATGTATGTCTCGACAATCACGATACGGAATATCCGATCGTGGTGCGTGTACTATTGACAATTGAATTGTTAATTCAAAGTTGAAACTGGAATAGCTCACGCCTAATTAGGGCCTCTAAGTGTATACAAACAAATAAAACGTTGAGAATAATGATCGATTTACCCATCCTATTTAATTCCCATTTTTTTTTTTTATGGTTTTATGGAAATGAGGGATGAAAGTGTCTTTAACACTAAACGTATCAAGCGGAGTCAGATGACCCCTTTAAAAATCTACTTTGGAATTATAGATTTATTCTGATTTTTTTTCGCTCATCTGACTTTCTGTAAATTCTTATATTATCCAATTATTAACTCTTATCGCTTCAAGTGTGCTTGCCAGCCACCCTTGATTTGAAGCGTGCTACTGCAAGTGTACTTTTTACTTCGGATATTTTCCGGGTCGTTATCGGTAATTATTTATAGATAAAAAATAATACTTCTCAGTCAGTTGCAAGCGATCAGTAAAGAAAGTCTGATCTCAACTTGTTTTATTGTACCTAAGTCCATCTATTTTTCAATTATGTCGCATTTATAATGATGTAGCTGTTAAGTAGTCAAAAGGATGCAATGCGGTAAAAAAATAAACAGTTTTCTACTGTGTGACCAGTGAATGCAAACTCGGTTTGCATCCCAATGATTGTTTCAAAAACTACCACACATTAATGAATTATAATTAATAATATAAATATTGCAATCAAAATTATATTACTTCTGAAACGAATAACGATTGTTTTCAGTTACTTTAATATTATTATTTACACGTAATTGTAGTATTTAAAGTCTAATACTTAACACTAGATCTTTTTTTTTATTATTATTCTCTGCTTGAGTGCGATCTATCATGCAATGATAATAAACACTTATTTTGAGAGATTAAAATGACGTGAGCGTGATGACACTCAAGTGTTTCACTAAGATATAATTTAGTTTACTTCACTAAATCTATATGGCAATTGTAGAAAGTGGTATCTCTTGAGTCTTTCGCGTTCTTCCGATGTGTTTAATAAAGCTGTGGCCAATTTGTTTGGGTGTTTAGACAGTCTCACTTGATACCATTTGCTTTGTTTGGCAATTTCATCCTTGGCTGTTGTTATATTGGCTTCTTTGTGTATTTGTTTATTAGGAATATACCATTCCGCGTTCATGATAAGCCTAAGCTTTTTATTTTGCCATCTCTCTATTATTTGTATGTTTGCATTTGAAGCAACACCCCAAAGTTGGCAGGCATATGTCCATATTTGTTTGAGGATAGATTTATAAATTAGTAGTTTGTTGTTTGTTGTTAATTGCGATTTTGCTCCTAAACACTAGATCTACCGACGATTAATTTAATATTTTTTAAACTGTCTAATAAATCTGTTCAAAACTGTTTTGTTACTCACAGTCTTCAAGATAGACGTAGAAAATTGAAAAAAGAGTACCGTAAAAAATTTCGGGAACAATTTCAAAAAATTCAGGGCAAGTCATTTTGACCACCTTGGTAGATCTAGTGTTACCACTAAAACGTACGGTCAAATGACCCCTCGTGCTACGTGAGGTATGCAAAGAATTTTTCTCGTTAAAAAATAAGTTTAAAGAAAAATGGAAAGAGACGAATTTAACCCTTAACGCTCCAACTTTTAAGTGTGAATATCAACCGGCAATTCCAACTTATTCCCGTCACATTTTGACTTTCAAGTTTTTAACACTAGATGTACCAAGGTGGTCAGAATGACTTGTCGTGAATTTTTTGAAATTATTCCCGAAATTTTTAACGTTACTCCTTTTTCAATTTTCTACGTCTATCTTGAAGATTATGAGCGATGAAACCGATCAAGTTTTTTGCCCCATCTATTTATCTCTTTCGAACAGATTTATTAGACAATTAAAAAATGTATAATTAATCTTCGGTAGATCTAGTGTTAAGTTGAGCATCCTTGGGATGGTAGAACCATGCTGAATTTTTTTTCGAGAAATTCTTTTGTTTTTGTGAAATTTATTCAATGTCACAGCAGAGAATAGTACAAATATAATATACAGTGCAAAGATAATTCATATTTTCTTTTTTAAATCAACTCTTTGGAAGAAAGCGGTGTTGCATTTTTTCTAATAAAACTTTCCCAACTCCCCGTTTTTAACTCTCAAGTTTTACAACTCAGAAAAATGATTGAATATTTAATACATAATTTTTACTATTGCATTTCTGAACGATAAGAATAAATCGCAGAGTGAAGAATCTATAAGATATACACGGTACTGATAACAAATTATCATCTATGGTCGATAAATTTACGAAATTCTCCTCAATCATTTCAAAATTCACCACTTTTCATATTTCTGTCCATTGTAAACGTAGAATATTGTATTATAACAACACATTTGAGATATCTTAACAACTCTTACACGTAAAAGTAATAGTTTCCTTATTGAGTAGACTTCCCGCGATAAGCATTTGAAATAATAGCTAAGAATTAAAGTATAAACCTACCATTTATTTGGTTTTAATTTCATACTATTTCTAATTGTTATTTCTATCGGCTTTATTTCTAATTCTTAAGTCTTAACTTTTCCTTTATTGACAATAGTTTGATCGACTAGCTGTCCTAGTTAACACTTTGACTGCCATGGAGGTCACCGGTGACCGGCGCTATTGAATCCATTAAGTTTCCGTGTAACTTTGAAATTGTAAGATTTATGAATTCTCGGATATATTAAATATTTAAATATCGACATTAAAAAGATAAAGGTCTGCCGATTATCTATCTATCTGTATCTTTAAAGTTTCTGCTTTGCAAAAATACGAATTTAATAGAAAAATTTCCACTTCAGTAAAAATGAAGAAATCTAACGAAATAGCGGTGGCGTTCGAAGTGTTAAATCTACTGGCTGTCTCAATTGAATCCACTAGCTGTCTCGGCTGAATCTACTAACTGTCTGTCGACAACCGACCTGTTTTACTGTCAGAAGATGCCGACTGAATCAAGCGCCAAAGTAGAAACCGACGTACTAGTACAGACAAACGTGCGTCGGTTTAATCTGTTTCTACTTCCTCCTCAAACTTTCCAGACGCTTTTCGCTAACAGAAATCGCATTTTACAACGACCGCTAACAATACAAATCGCTCAATTTATTAAAACTACTCCAACAATATAACTTTTACAACTTCCCCCCTTTTTTACAAACCTACTCTTATTACAAAACCCAATAAATTCTTTCTATTTTAACATATCACATCTTAAGTTCACCAAGTAGACATTTGAAAAGTCATAAAGATACCAACATATATTTCAACCTATAGGAAAAATACAAATAAAATAAACATTTACTAAAATTCTTCATTCTTCCGCGCAAACATAGTTCTACTATACATTAAAAAATTCAATAAACTAACAGACAACAACAACAACAATTAAAATAACTATCTTCCTACTGTAATTTCTTCAACAGTTCCCTCAAATTTCGACTTTGACCCTTAGAATCAAGGTTCACAGTCTGAAGACCACAGTGTCGATGATAAGCAAGAACGGTAGGGTTGAACTACTGATAAAATTCAGTCCTTTTAACAATCACCAGGTGGCAGTAGCCTCGATTGTCCAAGAAACGTGTCATCGAGGCAAAAGCTGGTTCAGGTTGGTGTACCAATCGCGCCTGTCTCTATTTCCGTAGAGGTCGAGAGCGCGTGCCAGGGAGACCGTAGTCCGAAGTGCGAGGAGAGATTTCAGTGCGGCTTAGACTTCAGCCGGACGGGGTCTGGCCTACCTTGTCCCCGGCGCCTAAGACACCGTAAGTACCGCAATTGCTGACTGAACTCTATGGGATTTTCGTGTCGTTTCATCATTTCATGCCACATCGAGTGACGTGCCATCGAGTTTTCTCGATTATTTTACGCGCAATAACGTCAAACGAGGTTCAACGTTTGATTGACCTCATAGTGTGTATCTACTGGAGTGACGACCGAATTTGGAGTACGAAATGGATTGATAAAATAGAACGTGGGACATCGTTCAGTTCTTTGTCATACGAGTTAATTGGAGTCGTTTGAAATTTTGTTATCACAGTTAGTTTATCTGCTTGGTACATACCGTTAATTTGAATTTCTTCGAGGAAGGAAGTGCTTGAGGTTTTGGGTTTCCATTTCATTAAAATTGTAGGGGAATTGAATTAATTTGGAGTATGTTTGGATGAATTTATTGAGGATTTCTTCACGTTTGAGGGAACATTGGTGGAATTGATATGAAAGTTGGGAATTATAATGGTTGTATATTGCGCTTTCTAAGACGGTCATGTCGAATGACGTTTAGGACGTTTATGTAAGCACCTGCGGTGGATCGACTGTATCGATCGTGATCGTCGTGCAGGATCGAGGATCGTGGTCCTTGATCGCCATTTTGGTTCACGTTTTGGATTACTTAAATCATACAGAATTTTTGTAATTGAAATATTGTTATTAATTAACACTCATATTTACTTTATTAAGAAGATATTTGAAAATTTATTAAGTCTTATTTATAAGTTCGTAGATTATATTCGCAGAGGAATTTTTGCATGGAGGAATATTATTTTCTTTTTCAATTATTTACTTCCCTTACATAATATTCATTACTGAATAAGAATATTTGTTATAAACAGTAACACGATGCAGAAAGTTACCGAAAGCTTCTCTACAGACCGATCGATTTCTCCCGTTACACTTAAATTCGCCATAAATATAAAACATAATGTTTTGTTCTTCCATTCTAGAAATTATTGGAAGCAATAACAACGTCGTTATACCCATCGCAATGTATTATTACGAAATGCGCGTGAATAATATCCATATTTTGTAGGGTTTCGTAATACTCCAGTATTTTTAAAATTCCTCCACGATGCCATAAATTAGCAGGTAATTACGATCGTTTCGAGGTACGACAAATTTCTACGATTCTTCGTCGATTTATTTTGCGATTTATTTTCTTCTACTTGTTAGAATTAGAAAGGAACGATAAAGCGTGGAATTTCGAACGGTTGTAATCGCTGATAGATAAATCGTGTTATCATCAATAAATTCGGCAGGTTGAACAAACCAAATGTTTTTCTTTTTTTTTGTGTACTCATCCAATATGTCCATATGTAACGTATATTATTTACATAACCAGTTCCACGTTAGGATGCCGGTGTAGTTTTTCAAATTTCCCACTGCGTCTTCGTGCTTTTACAATAATGAATCAGACTCTACTTATTTTGTGCATCACGTGCATCGTTGCGTCATGCAATGGATTATGCTACACAATGTTGTTTTTTTCCTGGTTTGATACATCGTACGTTTAAATAACGTGAAGTCAACGATATACTTTTGTATAATTAGTATTACTGAAGAAACATCAAGAACTCTGTAACGAGTTAATCTACGATAATGATTATGTAGTTGTAATTGATCTTAACTGTTGAGGAAAATTATAGTGATAATTGAAAAAGAAATGTAGCTATGAAGTTAGTATTCTTTGTATATTTTTAGTTGTAAAATAGGTAGATGAATGAGGATATTAACTGAGAATATTTTAAGTTTTGTATTACGTAATGTTTGTATGTAGCTATGACTTTTCTTCCATTCGGTTTTTAACCCTTGAAATGTTCCCACCATTTTAAAAAGTAGTTCAGTGATAACGCATTGGTAAATATTAATTAGAAACAGAATAGCTATCAGAAATAAAGAATTTTAAGTAATAGATACATTTAATTTAGAAATGCTCGACTGTTAAGATCACTTGAGGATAATATATGAAGTTCTAACAGACTGTTAATTTAAAATAAAACATTATACTTTGTTTATTTGTGAATGATAGCAACTTTGAAGACTGATACTATGAAAGTGAAATAAATCAAAAATTTGTTACGATACTGACAGTATGGTTTATCTAATTTTTCCAAGATTAAGAAAAAAGAACGGAAGGCTGTATTTTTGAAACAAAATCTGACATAATGGATGTTCAGAAACTTTTATGTTTATAATTAAAATATATTAGTATTCATTATTACGAAGAACAAAAAATAATAATTCACATTTTAATATTTAAAATAATATTTGTAAAATTTTCCATCACAGATTTTTTCAAATTAAATTTTAGCTTCACGCAAATATTATTATACGTTTCGAATTTCATAATTGAATTTTGTACGACTGCACTGTGATGATCATTTTTTTTTCCATTTACATTTCACATCTTCGTATAAATATTACATTATTTAAATTCCACAGTCACGCATTGACATTTGGACTTATTTTACATTAAAATTTACATTTGATTTTCGTAAATCTTGTTAGGATTTGTATTAAAAATCGTATTCAATGCCGCGTCTACACTTTTATGTGTACTTCAAGATTGGAGTGCGATGGAATTGGAATGATATCAGATAATTGACATTATCTCACGCATCTCGATGCACTTGATAATATCGATGCATTGGCGCAGTAGAAACAGCAAGGAACTGCGCATAATTTTACGTTTTCTTTCGTATCTTCTTCTTGTTATTTTATTTTCCTTGTTAGATATAAATTTTAAATGCGATTTATTGATTATTGTATATCGATAAGCACCTGTAGGCATATCTATGAAATTATCAATTAATATATAATATAGAAATACAAATTAATATAGAAATAACTATAGGAGTTGAAGTCGAAAGTACGAAGAAAGAAATAGAGGTGCAGTAACAAAGTTTGAGCTGTTCTTTTCATAGCACCTTTCCCATATGTAACGTGATTTAATTCTCAAATTTTAATTTGGCATTGTATTTTGTATTTTTAATACCTTTTATTACAACAGTCCATTGTAATACTATAAATTTACACGTTAGTAGAATATACACTAATCTTATATAACTGAACTGTTAGATACAACGTATCTTTATCGGGATTTTTTGCTTTTTGTATAATTATCAAACTTTTATTTTCTCACGAAGTATATGAGATAATGTAGTTTAAGAATCAGTACAGTTAGATAAATGTGCAACGAGAAGGAAGCAACTTTTACCACAAACTTTTTCCTATCTCTAATAGACAGCTGGTTAGAACATCAAATTCGAAAAACAAACTTTTATAAGTAACTCAAACTTCTATACACGATATGAAATATTTGAAAATCATATAAACATATTAGTGTTTAAGTAAGCTTACCAGCGAGAAATCTATTATATTTAAATATGTATCTTAAAGCAAGGAAAATTAAGACGTGGAAAAGACAATAGATTCGGTGATTTATGTTTTATACGATGGACGAAGAATATTTATTCTATGTCTCTCTCATAAACTCGTTGAATTTTTAGAAAAAATTGTGTACCAGTCATTTTGACTGACTTCGTAAATCTAGTGTTAAAACGAACAGAGATTTTTCTAAATTGGAGCATTGATAATGTCAAAATAAATGGAGGAAAAATATAATGTAGTTTATATAAAAATAATTTATATAAAAATAGTTTATATAAAATATATAAAAATATAATTTTTCGTTGCTACAAAGTCGTATTTATCTTAACACTAGATTTACGGAGCCAATTTGGCTCATTCAAAATTTGATTACTATATGTATAATATATTGGTTGCTTAATTTTTTAATAATAAATCTTTTATTTCAATTGATTTGGAACTAATATATTTGGAACTAATATCTAGTGTTAACACTAGATTTACGGGTGTTGATACACCTACTTTTCTGAAGTGAGCCAATTTAACTCATACAAGAAAATTGAAGTCTTTTGTAAAGAAAATAGTTCCAAATCAATTTAAATGTAAGATTTAATATTTAAAAATTAACCAATCAATGTATTATACTTGTAGTAATCAAATTTTGAGTGAGTCAAATTGGCTCCGTAAATCTAGAGTTAAGAGTTTTCGTCTTGGAGATATATTGATTGAGCTAACGCCCATTTTCGGGGGGTTGCACGAAAACCCTTTTCTGGCTGGCACGGGATCTTTAACATCTCCCACTTTTGCTCCGTTTTCGTCGCTGCTTCTGCTCAAAATGACTGATCAGCTGTTTCAATCTTAAATAGCACTTTTAACGGGAAAGATCGATACTATCTTGACGAGTTGCAATTTTAAGGGAGATTATAACATGACAGGTAAGAACGATGGCACTTTGCTGACGTGATATATCAACAAAATAATATTTTCAACATATTTTGGAATATTGAGAGTTCTAACAATTTTTCTGTATAGTATCTACAAAGTATAAATATTTTCACTAATTTCCATTCTTGGAATAACTATACATGTGTTGCACTGGACTTTAATTAAAATGAACATTTAATTTATAACTGAATCATATTCACTCGTGAGTATTTTATAATTTATAATCGAATATCAAACTGCTTTAAGCACAAATTTTTTAACTTTATAAAAGAGAAGACAAGAAATGTTCTCCATATAAAATTTGTATTAAACCATATTTACTTTACCTAACGATATCTCTTTAGTTTATATTTAAGAATACTTTATATTTAAAATACTTTATACTTCAAATAACTTTATATTTAACCCTTTGAGGACGACGGGCGAATATATCCGCCCTGAGAAAAAAATTGGTTATAGTTTGTTGATGCATATATAAACGGTTAGAATTGAAAAATTAAAATATAATCGTTGAAATATTATTTTACAAAGAGTAAATTTCAACTTGTATACATTAACAGACTGTCTTTCCGATGAAAAAGTGTTTTTTCATCGCTAAATAATTGATTGTTTCTCGATATTCAAAAATACCTCCGTCCGCAAAGTGTTAAGAATACATTATTATATATGAAGTTTTTACTGTACTCTGACTCCACATGAGTAGCAAACACTTCAACCGAAAGAAATTAAATAGTCTAAGTCGTGTGTAATTCTAAAATGAGCTATTTCCAACGGCGCGACTACTGTCGTCCCATGTGGATCGATACTTGAAATTGTTTCACGGTGTGTACAGCCACGTTTGAATCGTGACGCAATGACGCACCACGTGAACTCACTGAAATTCAATCTTGGACGTGTACGACATTTAAGGATTTCAATTTAGACGAAGTCTGACTGTCTCGGGAATCGGGTTAATTAACTAAAGAGTCCTTGATTAAGTGGAAGGCGCGACCGAAGAAGGGAACGATGTCATTTGTTTCATTTATCTCTTAACAATGGCACCTTTCATAAAAAAGTATGATACTTATCAAATAATATTGTACAGATCTGGTAATTCCATTTTTTCAAGAATTTTGACGCTTTGTAGCCTTGGTTTTTTACACGTGTCATCATTTTTACTGAAATGAACTTTTTTCTATCGAATTCACATCTTTATAAAGCAGAAACTTTAAAGGTGCAGATAGATAGATATTCGGAAGATCTTTATCTTTTTAACGCCAATATTTAAATATTTAGTATGTCTGAAAGTTCATAAGTATTGCAATTTAAAAATTACATGGAATTTCATTGAATTGAATAGCTCTGGTCATCAGTGACCCCCAAGGCAGTTGACGTGTTAATTGAAAATAAAATTGCAATTTCTAATTATATATAGTAAAATAACAATGACTGTGTTGCATTTTATTATAAATGGGGTATTCCTTAGGAGAATTGGTTTGTTCGTGGTGTAATTAAATAGTATTATTTAGTTACCAGTTCAATTGTGTCATTGAGGTAAATGATAATTTGTGATGTAGATTTTAATTAAATCCATTGTACATAGGATTAAGCTACAAGGTTGAATTTGGCGACGTTGTAAACACAACAAAGATATGTCAGAGACCATAGGAAACTAGATTGGTGTCAATTACAAGTCACTCTATTCAAATATGACACCTCTCATCAATTACATACGATCATACTTCATCTTTGTATTGAAAGTAACACCTAACGGTTCAAAATTCTTCACTCACAATCAGTATATTACCTGATGTTAATTAACACTAAATTGACCAGCGTGAAATCTATTATATTTAAATATGTACCTTAAAGCAAGGAAAATTAAGACGAGGAAAAGATGATAGATTCGGTAATTTATGTTTTCTAATTTATGTAGAATTTTTGGAAAAAATTGTGTACCAGTCATTTTGATTGGATTGGTAGATAAATCTAGTGTTAAATGATAAAAATATCGAACAAATATTTTTTCCCACGGGAATATCATTTTTTATTTTGTGAACGATGCTTCCTCTTATAAAAGAAACATAACTTCTCACCCAAAGAACTAATCAACTAACTTAAATGAAATATAATTTTAATTGACCAATTAAAACTGTGACGTATTTCTTTTGAGAGGGCGCAAATTATTTATACGTTTTAGTTATTCGTTTTATTTCGGCATGGCGTCAAAATATTCCAAACATTTTGGAAACGAATATATTTCAGTTTTTGTCAAAATTACAATTTAAATAACCGCTGCTCGGTAACTTGTACGCATGACGACTATACTCGTCAATACACAAAATTCTACCGTTTCTCCACGACGAGTATACTCGTCACACACAGCTAACTGGTTAAGAAACGTAATCAACTTAAATAAAATGTAAAATGATTCAAGATACTTGCAACAAAGTTTTGCAATCAAAGCAGCAATTATTTAATAAACGAAGAGATAAACTATCAGAAAAGATTTATGCTCCAATGACAGAAATCGAGTTATATCATTACAGCAATATTCTCAAGTTAATTTAAGAAGACATAAAATACTTTTTGACGTTTTCACAATCAGTGTATAGGATCATTCGCGTTATCGTGAAAAACATTGTTGTCCTTCATGCATCGTGCGAGGTTCAGGAAGAATTTCGAATAAGAGAAATCAATGTTTGCTGAGAGGTCAGAGGCCAACAGTTCGAGAGATTAGGAGACAGACATTTTTGTTGTTGCGTAATTTTACGCACGGTTCCCTTACTTGATCGAAGGTTTTTAGGTTGATTCAGATTGCTTATTTGCTTCTGATTGGTAAATGCACGATGCTATGCATCTTTCGGGTTGCTGTCATTCCCTGTGTCAACAATTTGAAGTACAATTCAAGAGACTTCCTTGTCTTTCATTACGGTGAGCTGATAAATTGTGCAAATATAATTTGTACATCTGAATCACTACCTTTTGATATTTGTAACGATTCTTGTAAATATTTGTATTTTTGTGGACAGAGACATTTTTGAATATTGAGAGATAATCAGTGATTTGGCAATCCAAAACCACCTTTTTATCAGAGCTGTTTCAACGACTGTATTTCAATATTTGAACTTTAGCCGTGTATGTATGCAGCAATAAACTAAATAAATTTATTTGTCATTTGTTTCATACGTTTTTCACATATACGTATTGCTAGTTCTCAAAAGGTTGGTTCTGTATAAACTAAATGTCTTATTGTAAAAGATAGTTAACACTAGAACTACCGACGTTAAATCTATCATATTTCAATATATTAAATAAGTACTTTGAAAAAGAAGGAATCGAGTAGGAGAAAGGATGATCAATTCAGTGATTTATCTCTTTTGTGATGGATGCAAAATTTTTGTTCTATGGCTCTTCTATGAACTTGAAAATTTTTTGGAAATAATTGTGTACCAGTCATTTTGACTGGCGTGGTAGTTCTAGTGTTAAACATTAAATGAGATATTGGAGTTATAATTACATTTTTTATGTATTCTGCAAAATTTGATGACACAGACTTGTAAAATTTTTTACGTCTGTCTTGTAGATTGCAAGCAATTAAATCAAATTTCTTGCCTCCTTCCATTTGACATTTTTGAATGGTGTTGACTTCGTGTTAATATCATTAAATATATGAATTTCGTTTGGAAGTATTTTATTACATAATTAAAAGTAAAATTGTTTTCGAAAGCATGATATGTTTTAATTAGATAGCTTTTACGTAAACAAAAAACTTGAAAGTATCACGGTTTGGAAGGAACGATACATATTTTTTCACCTTATTATAATATTCTAATCAGTACGACACTTACGATTACACGATCCATTTATTGTTATATCTTCAAATGCGTTCTATTTTCTTTAGAGGCCGTAACTTAACTTAAAAATAAGTCACTGGAAAATATTATCGACACGCTGACAATCCCCGAGAAATTATCAAAGTCTCGTGCTTTAATTGAGCAATGCGGTTAGATAAAAGTGGAAAATACTCTCTCATGTTCCAGCGATACAGTTTTATCGACGAAAGCTTCGAAGATTACGTAACGCACGCACTGTGAATCCTTTGTGTTCGCGTCGAACATTTCGAGGTCAATTTAAACTGGCAGTCGCAGATTTGGGGTTTCGATCGAAGTCCTTAATCGAAACGATGGCCTTGCGTCAGGTTCGAATTGCCGGTTCCATAGGTTAATGACTTTAGGAAAACAGAGAAGTCGATGGCCGACTATTAACTTCTTTTTTAGAATTTCTCTCTTTTAGAAGTATTTCTTTAATAATCTAAATAAAATAGATTTAACGCTGATAGTTCGTGTTAAATATTCTTATCAACTATTAAAATTTGGACATTTAACACATTCAAAGTGCCTTGTGTAGTAATAATTAACAGAAATAATTCTTGCGTTTTACATATAGCCTTTATGGTATCAAATTAATCGTTATTACGAACATAATACCTCTAGTGTTAACAACATTGGACAGTTTGTCGACTCAGGTACCCCGGGTTCGTCAAACCCGTACCTGGGATATTCCCAGGCCCCTGGGGGGATTATTAAGAAGGGATTGAAACGCCTAATAATTTGGCCTACATTCGTTCCAGTTTCGGTTCTGCAGAACCGATATATCGGTTCGGTATTTTGGTTCTTATATCGGTTTGTATCTTGTATCATACAGTGGGTTGCTAAATTATTAGGGACAGTCACAAAAAAATTGGGTTATTAGTATTAGTCTTAAATGTATTAGATTTACACCGTTTTCCAATAATAAAAGCTTTATTTATATAGAATAGTTATTTATGACATAAAATAAAATAAAAATTTATGGGAGATTACTAAGGCTGAAATAGCCAAAGAAATGATAACCACACAGATCAGACTGATAGAAAAGCTGATAAGTGTATGGCATCGCAACCCGAAAATAAAAGAAAGTGCTAGAAAGTGCATAGAAAGCATGCCCAGGCGTATAGAAGCACTTATTGTGGCGAAAGGAAACATCACCAAATATTGAACTGCCCTAACGACGCCTAATTTTTTACTTATTTTTTATTTGTTCCTTTTTTTTGACATTTTTTTGTGTTTAGTTTATGTCATAAATAACTATTCTATATAAATAAGGCTTTTATTATTGTAAAACGGTGTAAATCTAATAAATTTAAGACTACTACTTTACGAATACAATTTTTTCGTGACTGTCCCTAATAATTTGGCAACCCACTGTAGTTTTGTCAAGAATCGGAATCGATAGAATAACGATTTTCAACCCCTACTGACAAGTGACAATGGGGGAGGTGATTTGCTCCTGTCAACTATGATTAATAAAAAATCGCTTTGTGATCGATTTGTTAGCCATCCTGGACTAGATTAAGAATAGTTAATCATTTTATATTTACCGCCCAATTTTATATTGTCGCCGGTAGTAAAATTTTCTTACCACCCACCGATTACGAAGTAATTTAACATTTAGGCGAACGCTGAAGAAAAAATTAACTGTACGCTATACACCACACACTTTATAGTAGTAATGCGAATTCTTAAGGTAACAATGGGAGAACTTCCCGTTCGGTCATCAACTTTCTTTCTCTAAAAGGGGAGATCACCCCATTTAATACTTAGAAAAAAATTCGTGTCGAATATTCTAACGAGTAGTACGAGGTGATTGTCACCTCGGGATGTTCCCTTGTTAGTCGACCATTTGATGACTAAGTAGGGACTTGTAAGGTACTCACAAATTTTAAAAGAAGAGTTTGAAAATACTGTGCCGAATGTTATAGCACAAACACAAAAACATTCGGACGTAAGTTCGCCAGAAAACTCACAAAACAAGTTATTACTTACTGTAATATGTGCAGATCACAACCACATCTTTGCTTCAAATATTTTAATAACCTTCACTAAATTACAACATAAAATTTTTAATTGTAATTAATTAATTTAACCCTTGACAATGCCAGTCTCACTCATTGTTATCGACCGAAAGAAAAATTCGCTGTCAATTTCTAGGGACTGAGGCCGCCTGAATGGAAAGTTCACTGTCAGTCTCCTGGGACTGACGACACACTCAACGTGTTAAAGGAGCAAAAAATTCAACTCGAGCAATGGCCGCTGTTAGGAAAAAAGATCTGAATCTTAAGAATTTGGATCGAATAAAGCCCTTGCGGCTCACTATGAACAATTGGATCTCTTACTGCTAAGCAGTAGGGGTCAGGTTGAATAACCCCAGTTTTAGATGAATTTTGATTAATATTTTTAATAAGAAACCCTGGTAATTAGCTATACAAGAAGGTATATAAAATTGTAAGATTATCTCAAGGTTCGTGGTTCTATTGTACTGCTATGTGGCACTGCAACATTGTAGTAAGAACAAAGAGGACAAAATTTTATTGCGTCACAAGTACATATAACTATCCTTCGTTATAGCGATGACTGTGCACGTTCTCGCAGTACGTGTTTATTGGTCAACGACCATAGAATAAGTCGTCAATTTAGCATTCGTCCAATTTGCAGTTAAGTCGAGCCATGGAATGTTTAATAACCAATTCTGACAAGTTCATTCTCTAATTTTACTCTCGTGACTTTCGATATCCAATTTTTCTTCTGTAAAATCTCGCTTACTACTGCTTCCACAATTTTTTAATATCATAATATCGCAAATTATAATTTTCATTTTTTAAACAAGGAAAATTTCCAACGAAGAATAAATCTTTTGAACAAATTATAATTTGTAGCGTTATAATTGAAAGAAGGTTGAAATTATGCATTATACTTTGCTTAATTAAACAGTATTCAATTTGGCAAAATATAACACTTCTATTTCATCATGGTTGAAACTGAACAAAATGTTTATTTTGCTTAAAAAGCTTTCTAATTAGTTATTTGTAATTTTCTTTAAGAACAAATGATGCTTTAGATCAGTGATTCCCAAAGTGGGCGCCACCGTCCCGTGGTGGGTGCTGCAGCGTTCCAGGGGGATTTTTTTGACTTTCGTTTCTTTACTATATTTTACGAAAAAGGTAGAAACATTAATACATATATCTTTCCTATCAATTGCTATTAAAATTAAAAAGAAAAATTAATTTCCAGGGGGCGCTAAGTAATATTTTTTTTGGAAAGGGGGCAGTAGGCCAGAAAAGTTTGGGAATTGCTTTAGATAAAATCAAAGATCAGTTGTTCATTTCGATAAACTTATTTGGACACACAAAAAATAAATAATTGCCTCTTGCAAAATGCATCTTTATCGCCTTATCATTAAAAGTACATTAAAAATACAATTTTGAAAGTAAATATTGACAATAGAAATTTTATCGCTGCGATATCATTAAAGCTACATTGAAAATACATTCTGGAAGATCAATATTCCGTGAATGTGATCGAAGTACACTCTCTTAAAGATCAATAAATAATGCTTTGAAGTGATTTCTCCTACAAGTATCGTTCCTTTTTTCATCCAATTAATATAATTCATTAAACGAAAGATTGCAACCACATATTATTGCTATAGTTTGCCTAATGTATTATCAAATTCACAAACAAACAAATAAAATTTCTCTCTGCAACAACATCTCCCCCAAACGTGCTACTTTGAGCAGAACGTCATTTACATTCGATAGCTGCTTACATAAGTAATCATTGCACAATCCAAGAAGCTGGTGAATCTCAAAGCTACAGAAACTCGGCTGTAACTTCGTAAAATTACTTCTCTTTTATCTCTCCATGCTGATACGAACGTTAGTAACTCTTTTGCGTAATGAGAAAAAGAATAGGTCAGTTTTGTCTCCTGGCAGTAATGACAGTATGGATGCATACAATCTATGCACTAAATACAAGCGTGTGAAACATTGTGACGAAACTTGGACACCAGCCTAAGAGTAGGCGTCGATAGTGCACTGTGTGTTAGGCTTATTGAGCTAGTTCAACATTAGAGTCTAATTCAAATGTATTTGTCGGTACCACGTTACAGTCAAGGCCGGCTAACGACACGATTCAGTGGGTCAATTTGTGCAATAATATAATATACTTCCTATGCCGTATTATATGATAATGACAACGTAAAAGTCGCAGCTTCAACAATGTAGGGGAGAGCGGGGCTAAAAGTTTCGATTTTTAGTTAACTTCAAAATTTGTTAAAATACTTGCTTTTGGTATTCATACGATGCGATCAAAACCAACTTACATATGTAACTTTGATATTAAGACAGTTATTTGGGTAATTTTTTGAGAGATTCTTTTATTATTAATTTTTTAATGCCTAAAGTCGGAAAGTAACAACTTACCCCGACTTGGGGCAAGTTGTTAACAAGCCGGGATAAATTGTTACCATATCTGTTAAAGCTATTATTTGTGTAATAAAAAACAATAAATGATTAAACCAAGTCTGTTTATTTAAGTACTACTCAACAATATCGTACGAAGCATTCGTGAGATAGACCACAAATATCAAATGCGAAAATATTTTCTTACATGGACCCTCGAGGCTCGTCCTGTTGTTCCGTTGCTCCGGGTCCCTCTCGTTTGTTTAAAATGGCAATTGTCGGTGAAATGTGGCGTTCCATTTCATTACGAATTTACACAATATTCTTATCTTTTCTCCTCGCGGAGTTATTTCAATCGGAACAACTTTCCACGTAACTTTTAGCGCCGCTCTCCCCTACTTATAATCAGGATAGTAAAACGATGCTTATAAAGCAAAAGCAAGAACTGTTGCTGGAAGGCTTGAAATTTTTCAAGTTAAATTTCTTATCTGTGGAAATGGAGATTCATAAGTGTAAAAAATTTTGGAAAGAAGTTTACAATAAATTGTATTGAACATCGACCTAATTTTCCATGGAAAAGCTATCGCCCTTTTGGAATCTTCCTCACGAGAATTCGGGGTCATCCAAGTCTCCCACCACACTGTCGAAAAATCCTTAAAAGGTCAGTCTTGTTTCCAAAATCAGAGAATTGTGCAGAATCGCTGAAAGTCTGCACCTCGCGGAGACGTAAACTTTATGTTTGTAAAAACTCTGAACGAGCAATAAGTCTTCCTAAACAAAGTCTACACGGGATACAACAAAAATTTGGTGTCAGAAGTGGGATACAACAATTGTATAATTGGTATAAAATAATTAAATTGTATGTTGGTATTTTCAGATATTTTCATTTTAAGAATACACTTCATACCATACACATTGAGAGTTATTCGGAAACTTCACGTTAGTAATGCATCATTGTTTTACATAACGCAATAAATGTCATACAAAAATAGTTCGAAACTTGCACCCACGTAAGTTTTCAAAACAACTTGTAGTATTTGAAGATACAGGTTACTGATATTTAGTATATATATTGTCAATCAAATAATGAATTAATTCATGCTTATAGATATCTTCAGCAGGAATTTATACGTGCTTCCATCACAATGTTTTGGTCATTGTATTCGTCTGCGATTTCCAGCGTTAAATCATTCAATAAACGTCATTACGCTTGTCGCTACGTGCCATCCTTAACGAAGGCAATGTATTCGGCGAGACTTTAACCGGACCTTATTTATTTATTTAATTATTTATAAGACTCACCAGTCGAATCAGAATGTTGACAAGACGGCCGATTTGTGGACTCAAAGTACACTTTCGAAGGCTGTCGAACGAGACACTTTGCATTTCGTTTGCTTTCGCCTTCGTTCTCATTTCCGTCGAATTGTTCAACGGCATTTTGTCATTTTAATACGTTATGTAATTGAACAAATTGTACATTTAACATTTTAACACAATTTTATTTCTATAAACTTCTCAAGATTTTCAAAGTCTTTTTATAAAATTTGTTAGACTTAATTGCGTTAGAAAATTTAAATGAACGAAACTTACTGGCTAATTTCAAGAACGTTCTGATTTTCATTGCCAACGAGTCATTACAAAACTCATAACAGTGGTAAATATCTTTAATGATCCGAGAAATTGCTTTTCCGCACGTTTCATTAACATTTTCTCAAATAACTCTTTCTCAAATTACATCATGACTAATAAAAAAAATCTCCAATTAATCTATAACCCAAGAGAGGACAAATTAACTCAATCTACATTCTCAAAAAAAATATTTTCCATTCATCCATCATCGTATTCAACAGATTATCTTCTTCCTGTCCAATATCTCCCCACAATCATAATTGAAAAAAAAAACGTACAAAATCCCACTTAAGTCCAACTTATTGCCCTCTCTTCGTAGATAAAAATAACATTTCAAAATTCCCAAGTCCGAATGATTAACTCACTGAAAACTGAAGATTACAAGAAGAAATCGTATTCTAATAATAGACACAACCAGCCACCTAATATTGTCCTCTCGAAGTGTCAACGAAATCGTTGCTACAAAGTCCAAACGTGAATCGCAATAAATCTGTATTGTTACACGCCATTTTTATCTACTTCCGCTCTCAGTCTACGATCGCGTGTACGTTTTGTATACGGCATACAAACACGTGGTGCAAAGAAAGAACGCATGCAAAACTTCTTGAGATTACAAGCGATCAGAAAGGAGGCACGTCGTCCAAATCTCATCTCTGGTGAAACGAGTCGTTCTGTGATTGGTCCGATAATAGGACGTGATAAGAATTAACGCAAAAACACTGTCTCGATGGCTTCGCAATAATTCTTTTTAATGGAATCGGAGATTTCGGTCTCACTGCCGGTTCAATGTTCACGTAAACAGCAGTTGTCATTCTGACGGTAATGATCGAAAGAAACTTTTAATCTGCTCTCTAAATTATGGCAAGAGTGTTGCCTTGCGTAATGATAAGCAAATTGGTGGATGAGTTACGTTGATGATAACGGGGAACTTCTGATCAATTGTTTCCGAGTGGGATGATGAATTTTTTTATGACGTATGAAAGTTTATCAAGTATTTTTAAGGATGATTTGCGGGTACAATCGGAGACATGAGTATGTGAAATTTTGATTAAAACAATATCTCTCAATATCTTTTAAAATATGGCATTTTAACAAAATGTCTTTTGTCCCCTAGGTTATTTTCAATATAAAAGTTTTAATCTAATTGAAATTCATATGATTTTAATTAGTTTTTCAATGAAATTGTTGATATTTGTCACAATCATAAAAAAGACTTTTGATAGTGGCTATACCCTGAATTTAACTATTAGAAAAAAAACACGTAAATTTTTTACATCAAAAAACACTAATACAAATTTTCTCAATGTATTTAAATAAAAATTAGAAGACAGGTATATACCACAGAAAATCATAAATTTGATTTGAATAAATTGATTTAAATAAATTAAGTTAAATTTTTATCTGGTGAAATGTGAAAATATCGCAACATTTCAATAGTTGGTAGTCGTGAGTGATTCGATTTTGATCGCTCCAACTTTTCGACTCATTTTATTAACATTTAAATTCACGCTGTAACATAGCCTATAGCATATTTTTAATTCGCTATAGTCGAGTTTAATTGTATTTCCCGTAGCTGTTTCCTCTGCATTCAATTATTCCATAAATATCACTCATTTTTATTATTTTTCTCTATAAATAATATTGAAACCACTAATTGTTAATTGCTTATGTGCTTCGTAGATATTTAATCTACTAGTTGACAATTTTGTGGATTTTTCGAATCGTATTTTCAATGATTTTTCTTTACTTTAACTTGTCCTGATAACATGTTTTCCATTTAAGTACATGTAAATTTGTTATAATTTAAATATGTTATAACTTTTGAACGAGCTTGTGAAAAGATTTCTAATTTTTTGAGGCGTTTCAGAAGGCTTATAAAAATAATATATAATTTTTTCATAGGAATCTCATCGCTTTTAATACACCAACAAATCATCCTTAAAAATAGTAGCTATTTATTTTTTGGTAGGGACCAAGTAGTATCGACAGAGTTTTATTAAATTGAATATTAGGAACAATAGAGATTAATAATTAATCCGTTTCTTCTATGATAATGTACACTTTCTGTAAAATACTGTTGCGCTATAAACATTCATAAAGAGAAACGTTTTAACACTAAAAGTACCAACGTTATAACTTTTAAAATTTACAAACTTAATGACTACTGTAGAAAAAGAGAAATGAAGAGGTGGAAAAGATGATTAATTAATTAATTTAGGTTTTAAAAGGTAGAAGTGAAATCACGGCTACCCTTATCAATGTAAATAATTTCTAGAAAAAAATTGGGGCCGGTCTTTTGATCGGCTTGGTAAATTTAGTGTTAAACAAACCTAAAATACTTACTACGATTTTCATGTTTCTAAACAGACTTTTATTAATTTTTGTTTCAGAAATCTAGCAGTCACTCTACGTGGGATAGTTAAGAAAAGAAGAACTGGCAAAATTGCTCGCAAGAACCTCAACAGGCAGCAATCGTAGAAGAGAGAAACGCGTGTGTTGCGAAAAAGTGTTTCTTTTTTCTATCAAAAGTTATTCGAATCATAAGAAGAAGAATTCGCTTGTACAGTGGACAATTGAAGATAACGCGGATTATTTATTTTAAGGAGTACTTTAAAACCCGAAACGAAACTTCTAACAACGTTAATTCGTTAAGTTATTTTCAATAAAGAAGCTGAACTTATTTCGTTGATCGTGCGCGATTGTGTACAATTTTTAATAATTTCGTGAAAGTGCAATTTATTCTTCGCAAAAATGCATCCCTCACGTGCTAGAAGTGCATTGTTAAAGCAGAGGAATGTCCTGCAAGTTTACAAAGTTGCAAGCCGTTTCTTCGGCACTGATGTTCAGTACAAGCCAATTAGAAGCGTCCTCGTTGCTAATCGAGGTGAGTTTTTGAGATATCTTAACTTTTAAGATGAATTTATATTTTTTTATCACGCTAGAAAAAAAATCTTGGCCTTTAAAAAATATGCACTTTAATTGTCTCATTTTATTGTACCTTGATTTTCCCCAATTATACAAATCATTTTTGTTTCTTCTAAATATTGTTTACATTTGGGTTTTCGATAACTTCAAATATGTTATTGCTTTATGAGTGTAAAGGCATATTTTTGAAAAAGTACAACTTATTAACGCCTCATAATGACGTGTGACACTCGTGACGCGGTGAATGGAATAAGAAATTTTCAAGTTTTCCAAAAAATATTAAATTGAAAATAGTCAATCACGAAACGATCATATTATTTCTATGTTAGTAGTATTGCATTAAGTTATACGTTAGGTCAGAAATCGCTAATACTTTTTCACTTCAGCTATTAACCTTTTGCGGATGACGGGCGAATATATCCGCCCTAAGAAAAAATTGGTTATAGTTTGTCGGTGCATATATAAACGGTTAGAGTTGAAAAATTAAAATATAATCGTTGAAATATTATTTTACAAAGAGTAAATTGCAACTTGTATACATTAACAGACTGTCTTTCCGATGAAAAAGTGTTTTTTCATCGCTAAATAATTAATTGTTTCTCGATATTCAAAAATGCCTCCGTCCGCAAAGGGTTAATTTTGAGTTATTGTGCTTTCAGTAAGAAAAAAAAATCGTAAGACAAGGGGTTAAATATACCTCGTTTCTTTGAATATTTTTTAACGAAAATTCTCTGCAATTTCCCACGCAGACGAGGGGCCATTTAACTACAAGATCTCTGCAAATATTATCGTAATGTCTCAGTTATTTCGCGTACAGTCAGGAAAGAAATCGTGACACAAGGGGAGGACAAGTTAAATTCACCTATTTTCTTTAACTTCGAATACTTTTTAACGAAAATTCTGTGCAATTTTCCGCGCAGATGCGGGACCATTTAACTACAAAATCTCTGAAAATATTATCGCAATGTCAGTAGACATTGACCTCGCGAAAACGGCTGGTTTGGTTGTATGGGATATAATTATTCAGTCTACGACCTTTGGCAGCAAATTGCAAAGAAAAAGTGTAATTTGACGAAGCAGGGCAAATGATAACACGAAACGGCATTCGACGTTTTTAAATTATGCGTCTGCCTTTGATAAATGCACTCATTACATTTAGTAGTATTGTAGCTCATAATCTATATCTCTTACGAAGAGATTTGCAAGTGGCGAAAAAACTGGAATCGCTGGAAATGTTTTGTTCCATTGGGAAAAAGAAAATTATGAAAAGAATTATAAAAAGAATTATGAAGATCATTCGCTTGAATGTTCTCAGTGAAAAGTTACATTCCAACAGATTTCCTGTCTTGAAAATCAGGAACCTGAAATTAATGACTAAGTAACAATCAAAAATTATTTTTGAAATTCCAATTATTACTTGAATGTTAATAGAAAAATTGTAGAAGAAATTTATAAATGTGTGACTTCATTAAAGACATTATACATAAGTTAATAAAATTTTATTAAGACCCATTAACCCTTTGCGCACAGAAACATTTTTGAATATTGAGAAACTCATTTATTTGGCGATGCAAAAACACTCTTTCCAATCAGTTAGACTGTTAATGCATATGAATTAGTATTTGTGTAATCATATTTCACCGGTTGTAGTTCAATTTTGCAACTCTAATTGCATATATACCGCATAAAGATAATATCCAGTAGAAAAAATGCACTGTTGTTGCGAACTTTGTTTCCCTAAAAAAAAATATCTTGAATAAGCTATTAAAAATAAATTATGACGGAATAATTGCAACACGAAGGGTGCATCGACTGTTTTATTGCTTATTGTGTCTGCCATTGATAATGAGGACTATTGATATGGTTGTTTGTTATTAGAATATCAACATAAGGGGTGTGGCTAACAATATTTGCCTAAAGGGACTCTCAATTTGACAGCTTTCGTAGATATAATGTTAAATTTTCCACAATAATGTTTATACAAAGTCGATTTACAAAAAGTGGACTCGGATAACAATACACTTTCTCACAAAACACAACCTTTGAATGAAAAAGAAAACAAATATACTTAAACAGTAAAATGTACAACACGAAGATACGCAACTAGTGGGAGATTACACGTCTGCAGATAACATGATATACCAATAAACCTACGTATTTGAACTTAGCCGAGCAAATATTTGCACATTACGAAACGATTACCGAAAACCAAGAACTCGAGGATTTCACATAGAAATATAAATGTTGTTTTCGTTAGAAAAAATGAGCCATAAAAATTTTTTTAAAGTAACATGTATATAAATATATCTTTTATTCTGTATTTCATTTAAACGAATATGTTTTAAATGCATTTATCAATGAAAATATACTGGTTAGACCTTCGCCTTAATTTTTTAATCAAACACGAGAATCAGAGTGAAATATTGGTTAACAAGTGCGATTAAATTCGAGTCTGTGTAATGTCCGCATACGATTTTACGGGCTATCAAAGTAATTACATATTTCATTCCACTGATAAGAGATTTTGTAGATCCCACGGGAAAGTTCAATTGCTCTGTAAATTATATAATCGATAATGCCATATAATACTATGGGATTAATGATCAGCTCTATCGCCGATAAAGGGATAGATAATTGATATTAACGTACACGCGACTAATAATGTATCGATCGAAGACTTTGCGGGGTATTTTTATTATAATACCACTTAGAAAAAATCGATAAGTGGATTGATCGCTCCGTAAATGTCAATGTGATACGTAATACTCGTTGTAAATAATTTATTGCCAATAATGATACAGCATTTGTGGTTATTTCATATTTCAATAATTTGTCAAAATTACATCTTTTATATTTAATGATCTACTTTGTCGTAAAAGAGCAGCGAAGTTTGCTGGAAAAATGGAACATGAAAGCATAAGAATATTCCTTGCGTTTGTAATAATCTGTAGACGCACCAGTTATTGTATTAATAAATCCCTCATTGTCGACCTTTGATTTACATTCGGCATGATAACGAACGCATATGAGATGTTACTTACTATCGTAAGTAAGATTTTCTGGCACAAGGACGAGCGATTAATCAAAGCGCGAAAATTACGGTATTTTGATTTACGGTGAAACAAAGGAGTCTAGCGGGTACTCTACTTAATTGCCTGCTTTTTAATTCGGTGCATACAATGGTGCATAAGCTATACTTTGAAACTGAACTATGATTAATGTTTATGCAAGTTTTTCCTCATCAGAAAATTTAACACTAGAACTACAAAGCAAGTCAAAATGACTGGTTTCAAATTGTTTTCAAAAATGATCAAAGCTTGTAGAAGAATCCCAGAGCAGATATTCTACGTTGAAGTTATAAGAAACAGGTTACTGAATCTATTATCTTCTCCACCTCTTGATTCCTTTTTTTTTAAAAGTATTTATTTAATATATAGAAATATAATAGATTTAACGTCGGTATTTCTAGTGTTAAAGGAAACTACACTTATGTTGATATATGTATTAGTCGAACAAAAAATCTGAAAGATCTGATATACACAATTATTTATTCTGGAGAGGATAGGAAATTCGTAAAGATATTAACTTAATGTTTGTCATTTTGTCATTGGTAAAATAAATAAAATTGAATGCTAGAATTGCAAACTCAAGAAGAGTAATTTTTCGAAAACATTGGGAATCTATGGTTTTAACAGTTTAGCAATGTGAAGAATACTTGTTAGCATGTTACGTTTAGATCGACAACACATATCTAAAAATTGACGAGTACTAAAAATAAGAAGTATACATTAACTGTTCATGATCCAACATATTTTTCTACTTTTTCGTTAGTTAAGAAAAGTGAATTTCACAATATTCTTTACTACTGTTTTGTTCATTTTTAAACCGATAACAGTAATCATTGCAAGACTGAGGTTCAAGTGAAGAGATAAAACTACTTTCAAATTCGATTATTCAAATTAAGTCTGTGGAAAATGAAATTACTGCGGAGAACGATATTGAATGTAGGTCGATATAAAACAAATAAATTTAACATATTTCAACTCCAAATTAGTTATATAATATTATAAATACAGAAAATTGAGACACAATAACCTGGAGCTATATTGGATGTAAAGTTTGCATTAAAACTACAAAATCAGTTAAAATGGCAGGTTCCAAATTTTTTCTAGAAATATACAAAACTACGTAAGGGATTGTGAGGTAAACAATGACTGTCAATACTTAGGGATAACTAAGTGAAAAGACAAAACAATTCCCAAATTCTATAATTAAAATGTAAATTAACCCCTTAGTCTATAATAACGTGTGACAAATGATACAGTAAATGGTATAGGAATTTAGAGTTTTCCAAAACTTATTAACACTAGATATACAGATTTTCTATTTTTCTGAACTGACAATGAGTCAATTTGACTCATACAAGAAAATTCAAGTTTTTTGCAAAGAAAGTAGTTCCAAATCAATTTAGATGAAAGATTTATTATTAAAAAAAAATTAACCAACCAATATATTATATATGTAGAGTAATTAAATTTTGAATAAACCACAGTGGTTCCACGTGTTAAATTGAAAAAATCAGCTGGTCACCTAACGATCAAATTATTGTTATAATATCAATACTGCGTTCAGTTACGCGAAACGTTAGAAATCAGTAAGAAATTTTGATTTCAGGAATTAATTCTGAGTTATTACGCTGGCAGTCACAAAAGAAATGATAGTTCAAGGGGTTAATAGAAAATGAACCACAGTGAAAAGCTGTATAATTCAACATAGAACCATAAAGCTTAAACTTATCTATTCTTCTAATATTTTACTCTACATAAACAACGTCCAAAATACAATTATATAAAAAGTCATTAAATTGCATATTATAATGTTAATAATTCTTACAGGTGAAATCGCCATTCGAGTATTCCGAGCTTGCACAGAGCTCGGTATTCGTTCTGTGGCGATTTACTCGGAACAGGACAAAATGCAGATGCACAGACAAAAAGCCGACGAAGGATATATGGTTGGCAGAGGTCTGCCACCGGTTCAAGCCTACCTGAACATCCCTGAGATCATCACGGTCGCCAAGGAGAACGACGTCGATGCTATCCATCCTGGTTATGGGTTCCTCTCTGAAAGATCAGATTTTGCACAGGCTGTGATCGATGCTGGAATCAGATTCATCGGACCTAGTCCTAAAGTTGTTCAGCAAATGGGAGATAAGGTAGCTTTTTAATTAAACATTACTTCAAAACAATTTTTAAATAGTTAATTCCAAATTTTTTCCTAGATTAGGTAAACCAATTATATATATTTTTTTTCTTTGCTATTACTTGAATATGACGTTTAACCCTGTGAGGACGACGGGCGAATATATCCGCCCTGAGAAAAAAATTGGTTATAGTTTGTCGGTGCATATATAAACGATTAGAGTTGAAAAATTAAAATATAATCGTTGAAATATTATTTTACAAAGAGTAAATTTCAACTTGTATACATTAACAGACTGTCTTTTCGATGAAAAAGTGTTTTTTCATCGCTAAGTAATTGATTGTTTCTCGATATTCGAAAATGGCTCCGTCCGTAAAGGGTTAACTCTTTGGGGCACAGGAAGTTAGATAAGAAAGTAAAATATGACCCAAGTTGCACATTCGTTTATTTTTTTTTTAATGGAATAAAATTGATTTATATTTGTTGACAAAGTTGTGTTATGATATAAATATGTAATATATAAATTTTCGAGGTGCCAACATGCATCTCACGTACCAAAGAGGCGGGACACTTTTAATCCCACTGCGCCTCAAAGTATTAAGCATTTAACTGTAACGACTTCTTTCGAGAGTGCGCACCTATAGTCCGACAACGGAGAGATGGCTAGGGAGAAGCGGAACCTCTCGTTTTCAATCGATTATTGCTTTTGTTTCTGAAATTCCCCGATACAGTTACCTGAGGTAAACACTCCGCATATTTGTCTACTTTAGGAAGCTCACTTTGGTGATATCAAAAACGAAATGATGGAAATAGGCTATTGAAAGCCAGAAACTCCATAGCTTCCTAGACATCTTTCAATTGTCGGACAGTACGTGAGTCTCAAAACTCGAGAGATGAGCATAAATTTATTTTGACATGGCCTCAAAATATTCCAAACATTCTGAAACTTACGAATATATTTTCGGTTTCCTCAAAAGTGCCATTTAAATAAGCAGTGGTGGCTAACTTTTACGCATGACAAGTACACTTGTCAATAGACAAAATTCTGCCGTTTCTCCATGACCAGTATACGAACTCGCTAACTGCGTTAAATAAATAAATAAAGCTAACTGGTTAAATAAGTTATGTTCATTTATACGCCAAGTAGATAGATCCATGTTGCTTTGATCAGCCGATAGTTTTACTATGGCGATTTGTGTTAAGCCGTTGTAATTTTGTTATCGTAGGTTTTGTTATGTATTTGCAATTTTGTTATGCGATGAAAAATAAAATATAGATCAACAATAAATTATTAGGTGGCTGCCAGACAAGCTGCGATAGAGGCTGGAGTGCCAATTGTTCCGGGGACAGATGGACCAGTGACCACGTCCGACGAAGCATTGGAATTTTGCATGAAATACGGACTTCCGGTTATTTTTAAAGCTGCCTATGGTGGAGGTGGACGAGGTTAGTCTCTCTAATCAATATTTCGTATTAAACGGCGTAAAATCTTTTGAAATTCCAGTCTTCCATAAGGAGTCTACTGTATTCTCTTTGTACAAAATGCTTTGTGTAATTTCTATTATAATTATACACAGATAAGAAATTGTGATTTCATTCGATTCAATTTCAAAATGACAGCGAAGACTACAATGGTGCATTGAGTCCGCCATATCGAACGCACTCTTTCCAGCTGTTCCCTTTTTAACTTTCTTTTGTTTGCGTTTATTTTTACTCTCTCGAGAAATACGCAAATGAAAAACTGTATCTGACTGTCAGCTAAAACAAGATACTACGTTTCAAAGAATTTATATTGTACATGATTGTTACTGTATCTTGAAAAATCAATTATGAATTTAATTTTCCTCCATTCTCCATAAAACTGATTAAAAAGTGTAAGTCGTAATGATATTTTCTTTCATAATTTCCTGCGACTCTTTAACACTAGAACTACCGGCGTTAAATCTATTATATTTCAATATGTTAAATAAGTACTTTGAAAAGGAAGGAATCGAGTAGCAGAAAGGATGATCAATTCAGTGATTTATCTCTTTTATGATGGATGCAAAATTGTTGTTCTATGGCTCTTCTATGAACTTGGAAAATTTTTGGAAAAAATTGTATACCAGTCATTTGGACTGGTGTGGTAGTTCCAGTGTTAATACTTAAACGCGAATTATAATCGCGACAGGTGTTCGATAAAAGTGTCACATATCTTGTATTTATGCTTGCAGATTCAAAACAAACAAAAAGCAATGAGTAATTCATCATAGTAATTTTTAAACTAAGATACGATCTTATAAACGTACGATTCATGCATATTGCAGCAAAAGCAACAAGGAAAAGTGTATGTAACACTAGAACTGCGAAACAAGTCAAAATAACTCGTGTCCAATTTTTTTCAAAAATTCTCCACGTTTATAGGAAATTCATAGAGCAAATATTCTACGTTGATCTTATAAAACACAGATTACAGAATCGATCACTATTTCCACCTTTTAATTCCTCTTCTTCCAAAGTATTAGGAGTACCGAAAAGTAACCAAAGTTTTTTTTGCTAGCGAAAAACATATATTTATTAAAGAAATCTTAACTACTAATCAACAAATTAATTTCCATAATTTTCTAACACTTTTTGCCATCGTAAAGGTAGCTGTTCGATTCCCTTTTTAAAAAAAAGTCCTTCTATTTTTTGTTGAAAAATGTTTCCAATAATGTTTTCATTTCTCCAATTTTGATTGCTTTTCGGTACCCCTAATACTTATTTAACACACTGAAATATTACAGATTTAACGTCGGTAGTTCTAGTGTTGATGTTTCTTGTGATTAGTAGCTTGAGGCAATCTTTGATATCAATTTCAAACAAATTGAATCGAGATTAAATAAAGTTGAAATTGAAAAAGAAGCTAAAAAATATATTGACTTTTTTAGGTATGAGAGTGGTGAAACAAATGGAAGAAGTACGAGAAATGTTCGACCGTGCTTCCTCTGAAGCAGCGGCCGCTTTTGGAAATGGAGCAATGTTCATCGAAAAATTCATCGAGAGGCCAAGGCACATCGAGGTCCAACTTTTAGGAGACAATGCTGGAAATGTTGTTCATCTTTACGAACGTGATTGTTCTGTGCAACGTCGTCATCAAAAGGTCAGTTTAAAATAATGTCACTGCTGATAAATTTTTCCTAAGTAAGTAATTCAAATCTTGTGTCCTTGACGGTTCGATTTAAAGACGACTTAGAAAAATGTAATTTAAACAACATTCTTTCCATTTCTTATTTCCATTTGAAGAAAGCGTACATAACAGTTTCGACATAAACGATAAAATCGAGTCACCTGACTTCTTGCTGCATATTTTCAAGGATTCTTTGAAGCTCTAAATGGAGCAGACGTTCACTTCAATCGTTTCCATATATTTTCTCGAAAACGAGGTTGATGTAGAAAGAAACCTGGAATGTGATAATGACAAGAAAATTATGAACTAAAATAGAAATAAACAAAATTAGTTCTTACGAATATTACAAAAATGTCAATATTCGCTAAAAATTTATTTCAGTATTGCAATTTAAGTATAATGAAATATATCAACCTATTTTAACACTAACAATAAATGTAGAAAAATAATTTATACTGAATTTTATTGTAAATGATCTTGAAGTTTTTAACACTATTCCTTTTTAACCCCTTGCCTTACAATGACGTGTGACATACGTGACGCGGTAAATATAAAAGAAAAATTTTGAAGTTTTCCAAAAACTGTTAAATCAAAAGTATCAGTAGGTCGGGAGACGTTGAAATTAGTTTTATGTTATTAATATTGCGTTAACTTATACCGGTATATTGGAAGTCAGTGATGGATTATTATTCCAATAATTAATACTTCATTATTGCACAAAAGAAATCGTGAGGCAAAGGGTTAATTATCAAAGTTTACCTTGTAAATTGCAGCGTCATTAAGTCGGTCAAGTTCTTTGCCCCCGTATTTTTTTTTCTTTTAACATATTTATATGGTATTTTAAATATATTATGTTAATCACCAGTAGATTTAGTGTTGCAAAGAATGACGTAAAACATGAAAATTATGTTCTGCCATGAAATAGCTCATTAAGATTTGATTTTAATGACATCACTAATTGAAGGAAAATCTCTAGGTCGTCGAGATTGCACCTGCACCACGTTTGGATCCCAAGGTCAGACAGAAGATGACCGATCATGCTGTCAGATTGGCAAAACACGTTGGTTATTCGAACGCTGGTACGGTCGAATTTTTGGCCGACGAATCCGGAAACTTCTACTTCATCGAGGTCAATGCCAGACTTCAAGTTGAGCACACAGTAACGGAGGAAATTACTGGGTAAACAAATTAGTTGCATAATACTTTAATTAAAATGAGATTAAAATATCTCGTCTTGATGAACGAGATAATTTTTCATTTTATGATTTAATACATTTTTAATTAATTTTCCGGTAACTTTCAAAAGCCGCCAAATAAATAATACACTTCAGGCAACAGATTTTTTCCAGAATCGAAAAAAGAAATTTGAGCGTATCGTTAAGTTCAATGGGAAGAGTGTCATTAAACTTTCAATATTAACAATTCCATCAATTTCAGAATTGATCTCGTACAGTCTCAAATCCGTATCGCTGAAGGGATCACGTTACCGGAACTGGGTATGACGCAAGAAAAAATCGTGCCTCAAGGCTTTGCCATTCAATGCCGTGTAACCACGGAAGATCCTGCAAAGAGTTTCCAACCAGATACCGGAAGAATCGAGGTCTTCCGTTCTGGAGAAGGTATGGGCATCCGGTTGGACGGTGCTTCGGCATTCGCTGGTGCCATCATTTCTCCCTACTACGATTCGCTACTTGTAAAGGTGAGATGTGAAAAAAATGTTCAAGATTTTTTTATTATTCAGCTATGGTGTTTTTTAATTATGAATGAAAGATTGGGATGTGTTTCAATAGTTTAACTCTTCCTTCCCGAATGGGACATATGTTTTGATGAGCTACGGGGTGCAAGGTGTTAACCCTCTATCAAAAATTTTCGTGGTATCCGAAGATCAGTTTCACGATACCATAAGTAGGAAATGATAAAGAAACTATTTTAAATAATAGATTATCTCTTTTAGAGCCACGAACCAATATATCGGCTCGAGCGTAGACCATAATTAAAATCGTAATAACTTAACGCTTTAATGGCCGCACGTCTACGCAGTCAAATGTTACCAGGGGCCGGCAATATTTTTGAAGAATTAATTTAAAAGAAGTTTATTAAAATTAAGAGTAAAGTAAGAGAATAAAAATAAGATCAAAGACGTAGCAATGAACTACGAAGCCGATAGCAATATCCACACTTGTTTACATTTATAATTCATGACAGTAGCATCACACACATGTTGTGTGAGCGGCCACTAAAGTGTTAATACATTTGTAATAGATGGTAAATAGTTTTGGTACCATTTAAAAGAGTGTGTTCTGTACCTTATCGTTACATTCATATTTAAAATAGTAACTACATATTGTTTTTTTGTTTTTTTTCATAAGGTGTTACAAATCTTTTAAATTCACGCTAGCATATTCCGCTAGTACTAACAAATTTCGGTGATATTAAGAGGGTTAAACTTGCTTCTTAAAAATTAAATTGTAAAGAATTCCATGATTTTCACGAACTAAATTATTATATTTGACAAAGTTAAAAGCTTAACTTTGAAGAGTAGAAGCTTGGACGTGTCTTGTGTTAACTCAATGTCACAGGGGTCGATAGAGGGTTAAAGAGTTAATATTTTCTAAAATCTTTACATAAATCTAACAGCTTGTAACTTCTAAGTACAGCTCTTCTCAAAATATCTACCGACTTGACATTAACTCTGGAAAGGCAATAATTTTGAAGCACCACTCAAATATTCCTCAATATCTATACTTATCATTATTACCAAACCAACTCAATAATGAGACCAACGAAAAATTAACAAAATGATTAAAAGTCCAAAAAATTAATAAATTTTTAAACAATCTTACGAACAATGATTTCAGGTGATAGCACATGCAGGAGATCTTCAATCATCTTGCGCAAAGATGAACCGCGCCCTTCGTGAATTTCGAGTTCGTGGGGTGAAAACCAACATCCCCTTCCTGTTGAACGTTTTGGAGAATCAAAAGTTCCTCAACGGTATCGTCGATACGTACTTCATCGACGAGAATCCACAGTTATTCCAGTTCCAGCCGAGTCAGAATCGAGCACAAAAGTTGCTCAATTATCTCGGTTCAATCCTCGTTAATGGACCCAGCACTCCATTAGCGACGCCGCTCAAACCGGCCGACATAAGGCCCCACATTCCCCAGATTGCCTTAGGTAACGTATCGAAGTTTCGACACGGAAATATTAAATTAGAATTCGGCGCTCCATTCGTGGCATTGAAATTGGAGAAGTTTTTACCATTTTATTCATTCGGATTTTCGTGTCGAAGGAATTAGGGTGATACGAAGGATGGGCTTTTCTGCGGGGGTCAATGAATTGGAAGGGGGGCAGTTTGTCTTTTTCTACGGAGAGGGTGTCTACTGATTAAAACGATACTGATAGATAAGATACTGATTCAAACGATAGATTCTTTTTACGAGATTTGATATGTTAACTTCGTCCTTCATTGAATTGTTTATGCTTGAATTTGTTATAATTTGTACGATAGTAGAATTTTAGAGGGAGATTAAGATTTTTTAATAGTTTCTAGGGAATATTTTGATCTTTGATTTTCTAATATTTTAGTTTAGAAAAGATTTGTTTCGCTTGCTTTCAGCGAAATTTTATTAGTTTTAAGTAGATCATTTTTTTTTAATATTTTGTCGAATTATAAAAATTCAGCCACTCTGTGAAGCTTAATTGTCTTTCACAGATACAAGGTTAGTACTTTTTCTGACGAAAAAAGTTTTGAAATTTACTTATATTGTGTTATAGATACTCATAACTTATCAATTTTAGTTAGTTGTTTATTTAATATTGATTTGTCACCACTAATATTTAACGGTATTGGAAAACATCGTTCTTAGTTGAGAATATTAGATTTTCAACGTTACGACGGAAAGACAGGTACAACGTATGACATGTTCTTTTTTCATTGTTATTTTCAATTAACAATTAGGAATATTTCGCCAAATAAACACTCGCGTCTTTGCAGATATATTTGGTGGAAAGTCTCAATTCTAGAGACGCGACATGGTTTGTAAAAATTCCTATTTTTAATATCTCTAATCCGTTCCTATGATTGGTTTTATCGTATTCTTTGCACGACATCTTTACGTGACGTAGAATAATATGATTTCTCATCGGAGTATGGTTTTTTCTACTAATTTTCAATTCGAAAGGGTCGATTCACATAATTCCACCAATTAGCCCAAAACAAAAAGATTGCAGTAGACACCCTGTTGGGTCAACAGGAAAATTTATCACGCTTTCACACTGGGTTCGAGACAGCGTTACAACGTATGGGAACACAGCACCGAATTTTTGTTGCCTTTTTTTTTAATCGTACGGCGAAAACTGCCGGGCACAATTTATCGCACTGCGCTCAACATTATACATTCACTGCACTTATTATGCAAGGACAAACACGGGCGAAACATCATATCATGTGTCTCTGACCGATTATATTTACGTCATTATTTATAACAAACGATCGTTTAGCATGGTACTCTTTTGTTTTCTTCAATTTAGGTGTCACTTTTAATTTAATACCTCATATGTACGGCATCTCGTGATACATTTGTGGTTAAATCCATCATTTGTAATTGCACACAATTTGTGGAACTTTGCAAATTGGAAACTTTTGATGATAATTGATGTTTATGGGATTATAGAGAAGTTAGATGTGATTTACGTTTCTGAAGAAAGCGAAATCCACCTTTGTTACTAAATACCATTAAATTACACGATCTTGTGCAGTAGATATATTTTATCAAAACAAACATTTTTTATTTAGCAGATCAAATTTGCGAATTAACACTAGATATACCAAGGGGGTCAAAATGACTTGTATTGGATGTTTAACCCCTTCTCTAACATTTATGTGTGGCACACGTAACGCGGAAAATGGAACAGAAAATTGTTAAGTTCTCTAAAAATTGTTAAATTGAAAATATCAGTAGATCAGGAGAAGTTAAAATTAATGCTATGTTATTAACACTGGAATGACCGACGTTAAATTCGTTATATTTAAATATATTAAATAAGAACATCGGAAGAAGAGAAATCAAGGGGTGGAAAATATGATCGATTTAGTAATTTGTGTTTTATAAGATCAACTTAGAATTTCTAATTTAGGACTCTTCTGTAAACTAAGGGAATTTTTGGAAAAAAATGTGACCAAGTCATTTTAACTTGCTTGGTCGTTATAGTGTTAATATTGCGTTAGCTTATAACGATATATCGGAAATCAGTGATAGATTATTATTCCAACAATTAATTCTTAGTTATTGCGCGTTTGGTTACAAAAAGAATTCGTATGGCAAGGGGTTGAAAAATGTTTCTGAAATTTAAGGGCTGTATCTCGTTTAATTTTTTATATCTACTTTATAAACCGTGAAATATTAAATCGATTTAGTTCCTTGCGCAGTTTATTGTCTTTCCTCTAAAGTATTCATCTAATATTTTTTAATATATTGAATTAATAATTGATAGTTCTAGCGTAAAAATAAATTTTCACTTGCTATTTGTAACAATGAGCACATCATATTCAGTTTTGTGCACTGATTGATTTTATGCAATATGGCATTGAAGTTTAAACTTTGTGAATAATTTTACATAAATCCTGTCTATTACTTAATTATCACATGTAAAAAATTGGATATATCAGTTTTCAATAATAGGTCACCTCTCAAAAATTCCATAAACATCAATGCAAATCAATGATTCCACCGTCGTAATGTTTCCACAAAAGAAAATACCGTACAGATCGTCATACAATCATTTTCTTATTCTCCGTTTATTTATCGAATAACTTCCTCTCTCTTTCTTTTACAAATTAATATCCCTTCATTTATGTATTACACATCATTGTTTATCGCATGCTTTTATCTTTTTGTTTGGCCATGTTTTTAGACTTTGCTAAGCTTGCAGCTGCAGAAGAGAGCAATGATCCAGATGCACCAGGTATGCCCATAAAACCCTTATCTTTTCGTTATATTATACTTTATACCTTTTTTTTTTCTTCTCACCCTTTCTTTTTATTTTCTCAAAAACGATTTGAACGATTGTTCTTACAAATAATGATAAACGAATTAATTGAATCATTTGTTTCTTTGAAAATCGTTTCTGAAAGGGGGAACGTCGTCAAAATTTAAAGCGGAGTCGGAACAGGGTACGATTGAACTTTTAAATAACATCTGTTTGTTTTAACGTTTTCAAGTTGCCTTCGATTTCATTTCTTTTCAGATTTGATATTTACGATCAGGATTCTAATGGTTAGAGTTTAATGCGATTTGCAAACTTTAATCTTACATTTCACTTGTCGCTGGTTTAACAAACTGATAGAATTTGTAATTAAAAAATCTGAGATATTTCTAGATTCTTAATTGAATTCGATATTAATTGTCTCTATTTTAATACTAGAACTACCGGTGTTAAATCTATCGTATTTCAATATATTAAATAAGTACTTTCAAACTTTTTTTTGCTTTTTGAGATGGACGTAGAATATTTATTTAAGACTTCTTCTATTTTGGAAAAGTTTTGGAAAAATTGTGTACTGGTCTCTTTGTTTGTTCTAGTGTTAAATACGAATTAAAAGAACTCAGTTTTTCTACTTGAAAATTGAAGTTATAATAAATAATTCTATAAATCTTATGACTTTGCAACTGTTTGCAACGGATTGAAGTTACTAAAATTTCAACTCTGTCAGTTTTTTGAATCAACGACGAAGATTGCGAATAATCCACTATATTCACGCTTTCGTAAATATACTTATATAATTTAATAATTGCTTAAAAGCGTGGCTTCGAAACATCAATCAATTCAATACATGCGAGCACCCACTTGTAAATAATAATAAGCTAACACACAGGGAGCTTTCCACAAAAATCTACGATTCGGCAATTAACAGCTGAAAGGAATTTGCACAAAATAGAATCCCAATTTCCACAAATCTCCCATGCAATATTAACAAATTTAAATACATCAAACCCCTTGCCCTACGATTTCTTTTCTGACGGAGCATGCAAAAACTCAAAATTAATTCCTGAACATACAAATTTTACACTGATTTCTAATATTTCGCATAACCGAACGTAATATTAGTGTAAAAATAATGAAATCGTTTTGCGACCAGTTGATATTTTCAATTTTATAATTCTTGAAAAATTTCAAAATTTCTTATTCCATTTTCCACGCTAGGAGTGTCACACGTTGCTATAAGCTAAGGAGTTAACCCCTTGACTTATAATGACGTGCTATACACATGTCGCGATAAATGAAACAGAAATTTTCAATTTATCCAATAATTATTAAACTGAAAATATCAGTTGGTTACCAGTCGACCAAATTATTTCTATAATATCAATTTTACAACCAGTTATACAAAATGTTAAAAATCAGAAAGAAATTTTTATTTACAGCGTTAATTTTGAGTTATTACGCACACAATCAAAATCGTAAGGTAAGGGCTTAATACTACGAGATCCATTAACATTTCGCCACAATAAAGGAACCAACGTAATTACAGCGTTACAATAAAAATCAGTTTTCCTAATGCTTCTCCTAAAAAGATTGCAAGTGCGAGCCTACTAACACTTGCACGTAAAAGCAATCCAACGATATGCCAAAATTTTAGCGATATTCACCGTCTTCTTGTGCGAATTTTTGCAGACATCCTAGACCCACCGAAAGGCTTCCGTCACATCTACAAGGAGCAAGGACCAGAAGCTTTTGCGAAAGCCATAAGACAACACAAAGGTTTACTGCTGATGGACACGACATTCCGTGATGCTCATCAATCCCTATTGGCTACTCGTGTTAGATCTCACGATCTTCTTATGATCTCGCCTTTCGTGGCGCACAAATTTAACAATCTTTATTCCTTGGAGAATTGGGGCGGTGCTACCTTCGACGTCGCTCTTAGGTTCCTTCATGAATGCCCTTGGGAACGGTTGGAGGATATGAGAAAAGCGATACCAAACATTCCCTTCCAGATGCTTCTGCGTGGAGCAAATGCTGTTGGTTACACGAATTATCCGGATAATGTCGTTGATAAATTCTGCGAATTGGCTGTGCAAACTGGAATGGACATCTTCAGGGTGTTCGACTCGTTGAATTACTTGCCGAATCTTATTCTTGGTAAGGAACGATTGTTTTGTATGTTCTACTGATTTTTAGTGTGTTTGTTAATATATTAATTGTTTTAAATTTTTTGACAAACATGGTGCCGATTAATGTCAGATTAAAGTGGGACACGTTTAATGTCACGGGGTCATCGGTGATCCTATTGAACTCAATGAAGTTTCTTCCGATTTTCAAATGATTTTATTCACGACTTCGTTACTGTATTCTATGTTTAAATGTTTTTAGTAAAAAATTAAAGCACTACGTATCTTAGTCATTTAAAGACTAAACGTGGGCTTCATTTGTTCGTCTCTGAACAATAAGTAGCTGAAGACAATGCTTGACCCTTTGCACTTTGAGCCACCTCTGAATTTATCTATTAACAACTTGACGGCACCCTGTTATTTGCTATCTTGTGCCTTTTCAATAGAGAAGTTCAGGTAAACATACATTTCCTAAAATGTGCAGTGCAATAAGTTCATCATTTACGATCAATAATAAATTCAAAGATCTCTTCAGAGGGGCTAACTAAGAAATATGATTGACTTACGATGTCTCCTCAGGTGGGACATCAGAGTGCGAAGGGTTAATACCTTATACATTTTCGCAAAATTTTTCTTCCCTGACCTAATGATTCTAGCGCTCTTATAGCTCTTCATATCACTCGAAAGTCTCTGAGGTGATCATCTTTTGATCTGCGAGGTGTAGGAATATCCATATAAAGAAACTAAAAATGTCACAATATCATGGGACCGGCGCTTAATATAAATCTATTTTTATCTTTAACATTTTTGCTTTCTAAAGATACGTTTTTAATAGAAAAAGTCTTACTTCAATAGAAACAGTGAAACGGGCGAAATCCTGTGGCATTGCACATGTTAATAGTAGATCTACCAAAACAGTTAAAATGACTGGATCCTAGTGTTTTAGAAACTTTCTTCATATCTATGGAGAAGCTATTTGGTACAGTCCGACAACTGAAAGATGGCTATTGAGCTGCGGAACTTCTCATTTTCAATCGCCTATTTCCACCATTTATTTTGTGATTCCTCAAACTCAACCTGCTAAAGCAAACACTTTACGTAGCCGTAGTATTCAAGTATTTCTACTTGTTTGGCTCAATAAATGCGACATGGCTATCCCCTTTGCGAATCACCCCTGGATTCTTTTGCCTAGCCATCTTTAAATTGTCGAACTATAGATGTTACTCATCTATTTTGTACAGACATTGCATTAACGAAGGTGTACATTGTGACAAATTAATATAAACAACTCGAAAAGAAAACAACATAATTTAACTACTTGAGAGATTTAGTATTTCGCCATAAAATTACTCCTTAACACGTTCCGTGCCGCGTGGGGCGTATACGACCCTTACTAAACTTTCCGTTCAGGTCTCATTGCAAAATAAAGAACTTTATTTTAAAAACTATATTGTAAAGATAAATATAGGCATCTTAATATCATGTATACTGCAAAGAAATTGATTTAATCGTAAAAGTGTGGGTCGCATATTCTTGAACAGAAAATCTTAAAAAATGATCCCGCATGGAACGTGTTAATAACTACTATTTTGAGAACAATTACAATAATCACCATAATGTCTTCAGGCATGGACGCAGCAGGCAAAGCTGGTGGAATCGTAGAAGCTGCAATTTCCTATACAGGCGACGTTAGCGATCCAAACAAGACGAAGTACAACCTGAAGTACTACACCGACCTTGCGGATGAACTCGTGAAGGCCGGTACTCACGTATTGGCAATCAAGGACATGGCAGGACTCCTGAAACCAAAAGCAGCCAGCATGTTAATAGATGCCATTAGACAGAAACATCCGGATGTTCCGCTTCACATCCATACACACGACACTGCAGGTGCTGGGGTGGCTTCCATGTTGTCCTGTGCTGCCAGTGGAGCCGACGTCGTCGACGTCGCTGTGGACAGCATGTCTGGAATGACCAGTCAGCCGTCTATGGGGGCTGTTGTGGCAGCTCTTCAGGGTGAGTTGAGAGAATGTATATTTTTAAGACAAAAATACAACGCGACGGTTGTTCTCCATTGTACGGAGACTCCGTGGATGTCTGAAAGACATGATGTTTCTGCAATGGTCTCTTAACCCTTGCAGTACAATAACGAGTGCTACTCGTGACGTGATAAATGTAATAGTCAATTTTGAAGTGCTCCAAAAATTGTTTGATTACAAATATCAGTGGGTCCTGATAAAATAAAATAAATGCTACGCTATTCAATATTATGTTAAGTCATTTACTATATTCGAAATTAGGGGCTAGATTGTTATTTTAGTAGTTAATTCAGAGTCATTGCACATTTTATCACAAAACAAATGGCACGGCAAGAGGTTATCATCTAGAATATACTCGTGACTATTATTTTGCACTAAAAATATTAACCCGAGTAAGTCTAAATATTATAGTAATATTTTTAATTTTTTTTTTCATGGAAATATGTTTTTTTTTTACCCGAGTTTACTTAAGATAATACTTTTTATATACCTAGATATTTCTGTTGTAATACTTTAAGACTATAGGAAACTAAAATAAAAAGACATTGTCATATTTCTGGTGAGTTTTTGCAAATTAATTTATAAGGGAAGCGGTTAATACTTTGCGTTTGGAGGTTTTTTTACATGTCTTGTGGCTGGCAAACCCAAGAAAGTTTACAAAGTGATACACTTTGCGCATCAGTGATTTTGAATCTCAAAATTTTAACGTTCTACATTTGAGTTCCTTGAACTAGTATAATGCTGTTTAGTATACTGCCGCACAATGCAAGAAATACGTTCCGCGTTATATGGGATATACTTTAAGTATTGATTTTTAGAGATTTAAGTAAAAATCTTTTTTAACAACTAATAAAATAAATTTAGTCTTTACTATTTGAATATATGAAGGGGGCACGTCTTTTTTATAGGGGTGAATGTCACAGAATGAAGTTTAACCCCTTGCACTATTTCCACGAGTCTGACTCGTGATGAAAATTTTAGGCCAAACTCGAATATCACGAGTCTGACTCGTGGTATTAATCTCGGGCAAAGTATTCATATCTCGAATAAGATAGTATGCCCCCGTGCAGGATTATTAAAAGACTTTGATTCAAATTCATTTGAGTTTGACAGAAGTTCCATGGCTTGAAGTAAATATTAGCGCGGTATTCTTTGTCAGTCGCAAGATATCGTATATCGGGTGATCGATTTAGGCATGAATTCTTGCGAGTTTACCGATAGTGCAAGAGGTTAAAAGTATTTAGCCAGCGTCAAAGGGAACAAATATGTTTCAACGTATGCAAAATTTATATTATAGGAACGGAGAACGACACGAAATTTGATCTCAGCGATGTTTCTGAATATTCCGCCTACTGGGAACAAACGAGGACCCTTTATGCGCCCTTCGAATGCACGACCACCATGAAATCCGGAAATGCGGACGTATATCTGAATGAAATTCCCGGAGGACAATATACGAATCTCCAATTCCAAGCTTACTCTCTCGGTTTGGGTGAATTCTTCGAAGATGTCAAGAAGGCGTACAGAGAGGCCAATTTATTGTTAGGTGACATCATTAAAGTTACACCAAGTTCAAAGGTGGTCGGTGATTTGGCGCAATTCATGGTGCAGAACAAACTCACGGCAGACGATGTGCTGCAGAAGGCCGAGGATTTGTCTTTCCCTAAGTCCGTCGTTGAATTCCTACAGGGTGCAATTGGTGAACCTTATGGAGGTTTCCCTGAACCTCTGAGGTACGTTTGTTTTAAATGGAATAATAGTTACAGTAAATTACAGCAACAAATAATATCGACATGTGAATAGTTTATTTTGAAAATAATACAGACCATTTCCTTCTCAAAACGTTAAAGGTCATGGGAGAATTCAATGACATTTTGTATAGCGGCTAAATTGCAATATTTACGAATTTTTTAATGCATTCAATACTTAATTTCTGGTATGAACAAAGTAAAGTCTTGCTGACTATATAACTATTTGTATCTTTAACACTTTATCGACCGGTATTTTTCCACATCCTACTCATTTCTGACCGGTCACTTGGCAGCAAATACTTCTCTGATACCAATATCTCTTCGAAAATTACAAATTCTCGTCACAGAGTCCTTGGCACAGTTAGCCGCAATGATAAACAATAATTTATTAATCGCTGTGCTAACCGATTAATTAGTTAAAACTCCAAAAGTGTTGGGCCTAAAAAGCCTATTAATAGGCTACTGGGCAATAAAGTGTTAACACTAGGTTTACGATCGTGAAATCGGTTGCAATACTTTGCAATACTTGCAATCTTTATACAAAATGTAGGAACCCGTCAAATTGACGGCTTCCGTAAATGTAGTGTTAAAGTTTCTGCTTTGTAAAGTTGCGATTTTAACAGGAAAAGTTTCACTTGAGTGAAAACGATGAAACTTGTGAAATAACGATAGCGTTCAATGTTTTAAATCGTGATATTTAGAAGTCGTGTTTAAAAACATTGGCAACAATTTTTTAAAAGAATAAATTAAATTTGTACATTTTTATCACTATTAACACGTTGCCGCAAGTGACGGCTATAGCCGTCCTGCACATTTGTGTACTAATGCATTTATTTGTTAATTACTCAGTAATACATTGAAAAAAAATGTAACATTCCAGATAACATATCAATTGTTTTTTTTGTGCGATTTTTCATGCTTTAAAAACTCGAAATGTTTTCGTGTGTGTTTCTGAACACTTTCCTCAAATTAAAAGTGTGCGGCAACGTGTTAATAATGTTGGATAGTTATTAAAAAATCACAATTCTTCATTATGATAAAGTGGTTCATGCCACTTTCAACATAAAAAGCTCATATTTTAGATAAATGATAATAACGATTATCTTACTGTCATAGAATTTTATATTAGATTCATATAAAATTCGACAGGAAAAAGTAGAACTCTAATTAGAGACTGTAAAATCGTAAAATCGTAAAATCTACTCATTTGCATAATAGGCCACTATCAACATACGTGAAATATTTCACTGCAAACTAAAATCAGAAGAAAGTAATGTTATAAAATTAATTATCAGGTCCAAAGTCCTAAAGGACATGCCACGAGTGAAAGGAAGACCCGGAGCAAGTTTGGCACCGTTAGATTTCAATGCCCTGAAAGTTCAACTGCAAGAATCTCATCCTCATATTACGAACAAAGACGTTATGTCGGCGGCCTTGTATCCAGAGGTCACCGAAGATTATTTGAACTTTAGGGAGAAGTTTGGTCCAGTTGACAAACTCGAGACGAGGATCTTCCTCACAGGGCCGAAGGTCGGCGAGGAATTCGATGTAACAATAGAAAAGGGCAAAACGTTGGGCATTAAAACTCTTGCGGTTGCCGAAGACCTTACGAAAAATGGAGAACGTGAGGTCTTCTTCGAAATGAATGGACAATTGCGATCTGTGTTTATTAAGGACAAGGAAGCAGTTAAGGTGAGATTTAGTAATCTTTAAAACAATCTAAAAGCAATTTTTAACTTTTTACATTCAATTGTCCTAACTTTTAAATATCTTTTTGGTGACCCTTAATGAACCGATAGAAGAAGATATTCAATTTATGAAATAATCTGAAAATTGTTTTGCTTTAATGACGATGACGGTCTTACAGTAATTTCATATTTTCGTTTATTATAACTTTGAAGAATTTCAATATGTTTAATGGATATTCGAGCGCTATTAGTTAATGCACAAATTACTTTCTACTATTTCTCATCAATTTTTTTACTTTTTGAAGAGAAACCAGAATGTTCTTACTGTAGTTATTTTCAATCGCACAAATAAATGTTAAAACTCAAGAAACCCATTAACTAAAAACAATAATATTCTAAATTCCGAATAAACAATAGAAATTAATTTCGGTCACACAAACTGAACGTTTGAAAAATCCAATTTGAATACAAGAGATGAATTTCGTTTATTCTTCTCTATTTTAATAAAATCCCTATTAAAAAAATCATCAACACTAGAAATACCAGTGCTATATCTGATATATTTAAATAATTAAAAGGACACTTTCGAATAAATAGAATCAAGAAGCAAAAAAGACAATCGATTCAGTCATTTACACTTTCAAACAGACGTGGAATATCTACTAAACTGTTACCCTATAAATACAGAAAATTTCTAGAAAAAATGGAGAATCAGTCATTTGGACTACCTCGGTAGTTTTGGTGTTAATTTCCATAATTTTCAGCCCAATTTATAGATACCCCATCCACAAGACATCCATTAGGACAGACTTCAAAAACAGAAACCCCTATTTTTCTCAGTCGCATCTCATTATCACCCATATATCCAGACTCTAAGATAACAAAAACTTCTATTTTCTATTTATCTAGGAGCTCCACGTGCATCCCAAAGCATCGAAAAGCGACAAGAACCAAATAGGTGCCCCGATGCCTGGCACCGTAATCGATATCAGGGTAAAGGTCGGTGACACTGTTGAAAAGGGCGCCCCATTGATCGTCTTATCAGCCATGAAGATGGAAATGGTGGTGCAGGCGCCAAAGGCTGGCAAGATAAAATCTCTTGACATTAACCAAGGCATGAGATTAGAAGGGGACGACTTGATTCTCACCTTTGAATAGGAACTCCCCAACCTGCCGAGAGACAGGGTATAAAATTGAAGCTGTGAATTTGTAAATCATTGGGCAAATTCTTCGAGCAAGGATACATTTTGTTCGTACGATTGAGTGTTAGAGTACTAAGGAAGTATCATACGCGTAATCGATTAACTTAACGTTAACTAGATCTTTCCACTGGGATGGAAATGACCTTGGAGATCGAGATGAAATGTCGGGGGAATTGCTTATATTTTTAGTTAAGGATATAAGTTGAATTCGTATTTTTCTTATTACAGATACGAATACGTGTATATACAACATGACGAATAATTGTAAAATGCATTATTCTCTTTGGAATATTTCATTTATTACTATTTAATTCTACCTCTGATTGTTTAATGATTTCATATTAATTGAACGATGGTTAACTAGTGATGTAAAGAATTCAAAGTACGGGTTTGTTAGATTGTAATGATACTGCGAGGATTAAAATAGTTGAGGCGTTGAGAAATTTTATTTTTAACTTGTAGCGTGATTTTAATGGTGATAATTGTTTTGTTGTTTGCGAGAATAATTGAAAGTCGATGTTATTACTGTTGAAATTGGAAAAGTAACTGTTATATTGGACACGGGTAATTAATGAATTAACTGTGTATTCCTTGCTCGAAAGCGAATAAGTCTGGGTGAAAATCAATCAGCGACAGTCACGTTCCATCATTTAATCGGAGAGAACATTCGATTGAGATGTTCATCTGGAATTTTGATCAAATATTTCGTAACACTGCTCTGTTGAATATTATTATTTTAAATTGAATTACGGTCAATTACAGCGACCATTCTTTCGTGCCAGTCATTTATTAGTATTTAAAATAATGCCACGATAATAACAACGAGATTAGTTTGTAACATGACGAATCTACAATTACGGCAATTTTTATCTGCCGTTTTTGGTACTGGATTCCTTAGAATTCGAGGAAACCCGGAATAATTGTGTCGTTTTTCTTTCTTTGTTACATTTTCTGTTTATAAATATGTTCCTAAATAATTTATCAGGTAGCGAAGAAAATTTCATCTCGGTTTCAATTTTGATTTACTCCATTTTGACGATTTTACTGACATTGATTGTTTTTTTTGTAGTGCGTGGTACAATCTTTGTTACTGTTATCTGTAAATGCACTACAAAAATAGAAACCGGTGTTGAAAATTGTCAAAGCGACGTAATTCTAATTGAAGTAAAATTGTTGGCGTTGCTAAACAGCTTAAGGATTTGTAAATATTTGAAATTTACTTCAGTTGCGTTTATCGAGATAATCTTCAATGCTTAATAACAAAAGATAATAATGTAAATGTTTAAAAGAAATACCGATTTCCTCGAAAGACCGCTTGGCTAACCAAGAATTTAAAAAAAAAACTTCAAGTTGAGCCGACGCCTCCAACTGCGAGTTAATTCTAAGAGGCCTAAAATTTCAACGATCGTACAAACTAAAATAATGCAATTTTTTAATTACTGCTACAGCTGCCATTTTCAAAGACCAATACGATAAACTTCCGCGAAAGGTTCATTTCTTTTCATACACATTTTCAAATACCTTAAAACAATTTACATTTTACTGCAGCCTTTAGCCTATAATATGTATAACATTTTAAGTGGAACGAGACCAATTAATTGCTCTTCTGCCAAGTTATTATTTACTAATTGATAAATTTTTTGGCAAGGGCGAATGAAAAATCTACGATCAAAGCATCGTCACATTACTTCACCATATTATAAATGCCTTTAACTCTTTATAAAAACTTTCATATCGAACGAGTTCAAGTAATTGCAATTCATTTCGATGCACTCTAAGAGTTCGAAAAAAAAATATTGTATGCTGTACATCAGCAAGGACGTTGGCCTAATTAAAAAAGTAGAGTTAGCGATAGCACTGTTGCAACTCAGAAATTACTGCCAGCCAGGTCACTGTTTCAGTCGAAGAATTAGTGTCGACAAGTATATTGTCACGATAAGTAACCTGCATTTTCAAAGTGATCAATTAATCTTACAAAAAAAGTCATCACAAAAAGTAATTCAATAGAAGAAATTATACGAGACAGTACTTTATATTCTCTCATGTTATTTTTTAAATGTTACTATATACAGTATTGTTTCAATGATTGTAGTAAAAAGTTAGATAATCTATTGGCAGAAAACATTCTGAGAAATGTGTTTCATTTTGAAATAATTGGATTGATTGAAATGCAAAAATAAAACTGTGACTTTATTTTTTATATGTCGGAGGATTTATTTTGAAATTGAAGCAGATATAATTTACTTGTTTTAAGATATCGATGGAAATTAGAATCGTGACGATATTTTTGAAAATTTGTGGGATTTTGAATGTTTCATATACTGAGTGTAAACTATTAATCTCTACGTTTCGATGTTCCATAAAGTGAAAAGAGTGATCGTAAATCGTAAAGCAAAACAATTTCGTGCGATAATTATGTAAAGAAGTTGTAAAATTTGAATACAAAGATTCACGCTAGGTTCGATTCATTAATTGAACTCAAAATGAAAATGTAGGAATAACAAATATGTCAATTTTTTAAGCAACAAACGATAAGAATATCAGATAATTTCTGTATACGGTTTTGCCCGTTGCGTAGGAAATAATTGTATACCGTGTACACAAATAATTCATTGATTCGCATCGAGCCAAAGTGACGGATAATTGTACATATAACAATACATATAAATATATATTTACGTATGCGAGAAGAATAACACATAACAGTGTTTCGCCTTTGTTTCAATTTCAAAGGATTGTATGATTGTATTTCGGACAAAAAGGTTCCACGAGTTGTATGTAAATGTAAGAAGAGTTCGCAGTGTATTTATGTAGATAATAAAATTGAAGGAACGTTGTTGCATTTGTACGAATTTAAAACTGCAAATGCAAAATAGTGTTTTATGATACAATTCTGAGAATTTTAATTTCATTGTATTCAACCTTTCTCTTTGGCAATTTTCCTTATCCAACAATAATTATAAAAATAAACATCAGAATTACGGGTGTTAAATCTATTATAATTAAATATGTTATGTAAGTGTTTTGAAACAAGAAGAATATTGGAGAATTTTTGGAAAAAAACGTGTAGCAATCATTTTGACTGGTTTATCCCAAGGTCAAACCTCTTTCTAAATTTTCCCGTTTTTGTTACTTTTATTTTTCTTTGCCTGTTGTATTTGTCAATACTTTATGTATTGTGAGAGATTCCCTCGACAAAAACAAACCATAATATTTATTTCGCCGATTCGAAATTCACAGTAATACTTTATGCATTGCGAGAGACTGTAATTAAATTTGAAATAGAATATTGATTTATTTTGATTCTAATTTCATGTTGTAACTTTATTTCAGTTAAATTTTTGCCCTTTTTAATTTTATAGTATTGGAACCTGTGTAGGGACTTTGGATCGGGTGCCCATCTGCCCTGTCCTCGCTTATTTTTCCGCTTAGGAGAGTTTATCTTGTTTAACCAGTTAATTGTGGCAGACTTGTTTTGAGTGTGCGCACCTATGTTTATCAGGAAAATCGTGTGATGACGACTATATTCGTCAATCATAGCCAACTGATTAAATAGCAAATGGTAACTACATTTTCCACATGACTAATATAGCCGTTATGACACGAAATACCTACTGTCATTCCTCCATGACGGATATAGTCGTCCCGACACGAAGCAATGTCATTTCTCCATAACGGATATTGTCGTCATGACACGAAATGCTATCATTCCTCCATGACGGATATAGTCTTCATAGCACAAAGTACTGTCATTTCTCCATAACGTATGTATATAGTGGTCATGATAGGGAATGCTGTCATTCCTCTATGACGGATATAGTCTTCATGACACAAAGCACTGTTATTTCTTCATAACGTATATAGTCGTCATGATATGAAATGCTGTCGTTCCTCTATGACGGATATAGTCTTCATGACACAAAGCACTGTTATTTCTCCATAACGTATATAGTCTTCACAACACGAAGCACTGTAATATCTGCATGACAGATATAGTCGTCATGACACGATACATTGTCATTTCTGCATGACAGATATAGACGTCCTGACACGAAGAAATGTCATTTCTCCATAACGGATATAGTCGTCATGACACGAAATGCTGTCATTCCTCTATGACAGCTATAGTCTGCATAACACAAAGCACTGTTATTTCTTCATAACGTATATAGTCGTCATGATATGAAATGCTGTTGTTCCTCCATGACGGATATAGTCGTCATGACACAAAGCACTGCTATTTCTCCACAACGTATATAGTCGTCATGATTCGAAATGCTGTCACTCCACTATGATGGAGATAGTATTCATGACACAAAGTACTGTCATTTTTCCACAACAGATATAGTCTTCATGTCACGAAGCACTGTCATTTCTGCATAACAGATATAGTCGTCATGACACAAAATACTGTCATTTCTCCATAACGCATATAGTCGTCAAAGACAACTGACTGGTTGATTTTCCCTCTAACAATTATTAAATAATTCTAACGACCATGCGTGCGAGCTTCTTACGAATCGCACATCGCTAGGCGTGCGATGTAATTGTACAAAATATTACAGTGAATTTGCTTCAAAGTGGGCTTTAAGTTATCCATCCCACAACGAGGCGTAACATCACACGAAACGTAACAATTCTAGTGTTTTAAATACTTCCTTTAGATCATAGTTTTTCCGTGAAAGTCTGTAAATATTTTCATACATTGCCTCATAGTATAATATTAGATTTCATAGTAAAACGCTCAGTATTCAAATTGTTAAATTTTTTAAATAAAATATCTGAAAAATATTTAACGATTACGACATTACAGAAAACTTTGCAATTATTTGGAGCGCAGGACAAAAGAGATATTACATAATGGACTGAATCCTGTTGCCAGTATTATTTTATCACACGGATGTGCACCGCTTTCTATTTTCAACGAACCGAGAAAAAGTGCTGTTGCAATTCGGATTTCCATGAGACGAAAATTCCTACGACTTCGCACGTTGCCGTTTGATTAATTTCTAGGAAATATTTTTACAGCCGATAAATATTTGCAATTTATTCGAACCCATGCGATAATATTTATCTGAAATGCTCTACATCGCAAAATAAATACCATTATTCTCAGTTGAAATTTGAGCACATAAAATTAATATCGTAAGATGGCATTGCCTCAAATGACCATTCTAAAACCTATTTGGAACCTAATTTCATAGGTTCAGTTTTTAAAAATTTTATATAGTAAACTAAATGTTTCATTACTTGCAGAAATTATCGAATTTTCAATGACAATAAAAACTTAAATAATTATTATATCAATAATTAGTCTCTGTACCACATGTTTCCCTAATTAACAATAATATTCATCATTTTCTACAGTGACCATCAAATCCAGAACAGCGTATGTCATTATTTTCTATTAAATACGTTCATTGAAATACTCATTCGAAACAAAATACATGGAAACGTCCAGTACTTTAAAAATAAAAATCAACTAACAAAATTCAAACACTAAGTATAAAATAATCTTCTCCAAGACCAGATGTTTCTGCAACTGACAATCGCATTAATGAACTCTACGATGAACATTAAACACAAAACAACAAATTGCATTATTCTCTATTCAATAATTTCATTTGAATTTCCATTCGAATCGGAATATCCGAAGACAATAAACATTTCCATCGCATCGGTATTCTGCGCGTTGATACGGTTTCGCAACTTTCAAAAACATTCCGGTCACTTTTCCTTGTGAAAAACGAACTTGTGAAAATAGTGCACAATACACAGCCGGCGTATCGTAAAACGTGATTAATATCAGAGACGCAGGAACACACGGAATATGCGTCGGTGCCATCCCATCTGCATTCCTGTCTAATTTGCATATGGACCTTGCATGCATCGCATTCTGTGGTTCCCTGTTAACTTGCATCGCGGATCACGCGTAGACCGAGCGAAAATTTTGCTACGTGAATTCAAAACGGTATCCACGTTCCTTGAATTTTCCGATGAGTTTTGTGAAAATTTTTTCTGCTTAATACGACCACATTTATTATTAAGGAATGTATATTATAATTAAAATTCCACAGAAGCGTTATTGTCTGCGTACTTTATTAAAAGTGAGAGAGGAATTTCTTTCTTTTTTCCTGCTTTTTCGGTTTTATCTACAATGGTCATTTTTCCTAGGATCTACAGGCGGCTCTCGATTTTCGCACATTCTACTTTCGCACAATTCGCTATTTCGTACGTTTTTAAAATTCAATTTTGTAAAGATTTTCGTCCCTATATCAAACAATGTTTGTTTCCTGTCAATGAATACTGTAGATCGCGTCCACCCACACATTGCCTATTAGAAATTTTCTTACATTTTAATATCGTTTCTAGTATTGACTATTAGATGTTAGAGAATCTCAAGTTTATAAAGAAATCACATTAACATAGAATTTTTAATATTTTTTCTGTATCTCTCTACTTTCGAACATTCAACATTCAACATTCGCACCAATTATTTACGAAAGTCGAGGGCCGCCTGTATTACTGTGGGTGAATTCTGAACATACAAACAGCTATATGGAAAATAAATTTCCATACGCGCTCCATGGAATTTACCATTTGATAATTTTAAATCAATGTATAGGTAACTCTCCTATAATACGGTAGCTAGGTTCCTAGAATATGAGACCGAGAACTAATATAAAAATGGGGGTTACGTTCCGAAAACTTAATAAAAATAAACAGTTTTTTTAATTTCACATACCTGAAACAGCAAGTCTCGCCGCGTATAAACTCTGCGTGACACTTTTCGTTATAACATCGGAATAGCGTTATAAATAAGTAAATTGTAGTTTATTTATATCTCATTATGTAAAGGCATTATAATTTGTTATTCCCTCCCGTCATATGTTAAAGAAATTTAATTTTTAAATAATGTTAAACAAAAACTACAGAAGTGCTACAGAAGTACAATGCCGTACAAAGATTTTATTTTATTATTTTTTTTATATATACGGGGATTCTTGTAATTTATACTATCGTCGGAGCGAAACCGTGTTATAAGATGCCGTGTTGCAGGAGGTCTTCCTGTATATTATTGTAGACACGAAAGTTTTTGCGATTTTCGTATTGTATTAGAACAAAACCATGTTATAGCATGTCGTGTTGTAGGAGTGTTCATACAATTTATGAATCGTGTTAAAGAATGCCGCGTTGTAAGAGGGATACACCTGTATCATATTTTCACAAAATTTTGTTAACAAAAATCCTCTTCCATTTTCAAGCTCTCGTAAGAAAAGGTATTGAAAGAACATAAAGACTTTTTAAAATATCGGGAATATTAATTCATCTCCAATTACTCCATCAATGTATTCCTTGCACTTCCTTTTAACATTCCGACAACTTCGTCGATGTAATTAGTCTCAATTTGTCAGCTGACAACACGTCGACACACGAACCTCCCGTAACATCGAGCGATTAACCACAGTTTCGGATGGAAATCGATTGGGGGTTGTTCACCCTTTCTATAACACACGTGTATACCTTCTGGCTTGCGTTTGTTCGCCGGCGAACCAACTAAATATTTTATTCTCTGCAAAGTTGTCCTCATCGCGTACGGTCGATATTCACCGCGAGAAACGTCGATGTTGTCTGCAGGCTAGCTGGAAATAATTGTAACTTGCGCAACATGGCAATTTTAAAAAGAAATTCTTTGATAGTAATTTATAGTTCATGGAGTGTCATTGTTCCTGTTGTTAGAATGAAGTTATTGTCGTGTTTAGTTTTATTTTAAACGTATTAAATTCGATTCGTAAATCACATTTCATCGATCTTACATGTGTTACATGTATTCATCCCTTGCCTTACAATGACCTGTAGTACACGTGAAGCGGTAAATGGGGTAGAAAAATTTTATGTTTTCCAAAAACTGTTAAATTGAAAATAACATTAGGTCATGAAACGTTGAAATTATTTCTATCAATATTGCGTTAACTTATTTCGGTATATCGAAAATCTGTGATTGATTATTATTTCAAACATTAGTTCTGACAATGAGTTGTTGCGCGCTCGGTCACAATAAAAAATTATAAGGAGATGGGTTAATTTATTATCACTATAGTACTTCTACAAAGCGTTAAAAAGAAGTATTCTCTAATTGAAATTCTACTCTGTTGAAGTTTCTATTAAGTACCTATTTACTTTCCAATGATTTCTTTCCTGAATGAATGCGCAATAACTCAGAATTAATTGCTGAAATTAAAAATGATCACTGATTTTTTATTAACGCTATACTACGTCTCGTGGTGGACTAATATTTTCAATTTAATAGTTTTTGGAAAACTTCCCTATTCCGTTGGCCACGTCGCGAGTGTCGCACGTCATTGCAGGGCAAATGGTTAATATATTAAGAGTTCTTGAAGAAAATATCGTTTTATTAAATAAAAAATGTGACTCTTTATAAGAATTTAAATCGCAAATAGTAATTTAAAATATAATTTCTACAGTTTGATATAATCTTTTTCCATCGACCTGGCAAAGATTTAAAACCTCGCTCACAAAACTCACTGGGCGTATCGTGCACAATATTCATCGAGTCCCTTTTTCACGTCGTCATGTGTTCTAAAAAAACTACACTCTTTTCCGGTACCCCTTATTTTATTAAATAAATTGTTAGGATAGTAGGATAAACATCATTATCATTTAAATTGAATCGGTTGCAATTTTGTATAGAATAATATAGTTTTTAGTTCATAAAGCACACTATGTCCTTTTCAAATTTTGTCATTTAACAAATCATTATGAGCCATAAATACTATTAATAAAATTTTATTTCAGCAATTTAATTTCGTGCTATTACGCTCGAAGGTAACTTTTAACCCCTTTTTAGGGAAGGTATCTTTCTACTTGTTTTAATAAACTACATTAATTTTTGATAAAATGTTCCATTTCTTACTTAAAATCATTAATTATGGATCAATCAAAAGATTGATTGAGATCAAAAGATTCATTGATCAGCATAAGCGTAAACGACAAATCAACGACCGGTCCCTAGGGACCGGTGCAACGTTTAACGTGTTAAATTGTAATTACACCCTCGGAGGCTTAAAAAGCGTCTCACCAAGAATACATTATTTTCAAATTAAAAACGATGAAACAGTTTGGTTCCTTTTAAAACAACGAAGTAAACTAATCACTTAAAGTACTATTTTTCATTTTGAACAGCAAAGAATAAACATCCAAGTTCAATTCGTCAGCGGATAGTGTGCACTATACATCATTCGTGGCATCGTAATTTCGGATGTTCATTCGCTGCGAAAACAATCATCCATCATGTTCGTCTTCCACGTATGCATTTCTGTCGAATGTCAATGCCATATCGACGTTTCGATTCAACGGCGAGTTTTGCAGATTGCGAAATCTTTCGCGAAATGGGAGCATGGTGAACGATGGAAAAATATCAGGCTGATATGTGAACGAAATTCTTATTTTGATTTAAAAACTCGTGCGTTTTGGTTTAGAGAATAGTATGAATTTGCCTACTGATTGCAATGCAAAACGTACTTATTTTATAACTTTATACTTATTTTCGTTAGGAATAATTAAAAATAATTAATTATCATGATAGAGACAAGGGCATTGCAACGCAAATGCTCGGAGTAACTGGACATATTTGATGAATTGCATTCATTATAATAATTTCAAATATCTATTAAAAATTGTATAATTAATAATCTAATGATTGTTACTATTAAGTTAAAAGTAACTTCAAAGTAGTGATATCTTGTGACTAAGGTTGTATGAGGCCAGAAGGTGGAAAATTCAGTTGGGCATTTATGCAATTATGTGGCGCGATTGCACCGTTCCCTCGCTGCGTTTTAGTCAGCAATTACGGAATTATATTATTCTAGGGGTGATATAATTAACAGGTACCAGAGAGTTTTGAGATAACCAGGATGCAGCAATAATTGCTTAAAATTTCTCACTGATTCAATTTCCCGCTTGTGGAACAATATTATTAAACGTAGAAATGAAAATTTTCCAACGCAAAATTCAGTGCATAGCGTAAGAAAAATTATATCTAAAATTGTTGTTCCTACGTAAAAGAACTATATAAAAATAGAAATTTGGGACTAACAAAATTGTTTTCTTTTGAATTCTACACTGCTTATTGTAATGGTACAATTGCAGTTTTCAAATATGAACAATTTATATAATTGCATAAATCAATGTAAGATTTATTCAAATCTCGGAGAATCATTGTACGTTAATTAAATCCTCAGAGTATCAAATTACATTATTACAAACTACCTTCAATGAAATGAAAGGACTTAACATTTTCCATAAACTAACAAATTGAAAGCTTTAGTACAGTGAAACGCCATTAAATAAATCACATGGCATTAACTTTACTTCAATATATGATACAGTTGAAAGACAATAGTAAATGCAGTAATTTAATGTCCAGTGTAGTACAAAATCGCGAGAGAAACTGCAAGCAAATCAATTGAATCCCAAAAAAGTTTAGATACGGAGAATAAAAATAAAAGTCTAAGAAGTCTTTACAGCCATTAAAAACTTACCACTCCTATTAGAGCATATCTCGCATATGATAATGAAGATTTTTTACATACATCTTTATGTGGGAATGCAGATTGAATGAGTGAGTGAGAGAACGAGAGAGGATGATGCGAAAGACAAAAGAAACGATGCCATCCCGACTGCGGCTTATTTTTTTATTATTTTCCAAGCATTTATATTTATATTTTCTTATTTTTTGTGTGTGTATTTATATATTAATAAACTTTAATCAGTAATACGTCTGGCTGTTGATACCATCATAACAAGTATCCCTATGTTTATTATCCTCTATTGTCCTCTGGGGAAACATTGCTTGAAAAATACAAATCAGCGTGAAAAACTCTAACGACAACAAATTAAATCCCAAAAAAGTTTAGATGCAACCAACAAAGATCAGAAGTCTACTAACACATGTTCTATCTTTACAGAGGAAGTAAAAAATTATCAGTTCTATAACCAGTTAACTGCGGAATTTAGTTTTAAGAATCCCTCGAAAGGCACGGAATTAAAATGGAGCAACGACGTATATATGCGTAGAACACAGAGATGTTTCTGTTATAAATTTTACAAAAAGAGGAAAGCAAAATATCAAAGAATTACATTTTTAGTCGATGGAAAGTTGACAATTTAGACAAATATTAAAAAGGGTACCGTAATAGAACTTTGGATTCACGTGTATACACGTCGAACGCAATTAACAAGTTAACACGTTGACTTTAAAATTTCTTATAATTTTCGAATTGCAATATTGACGAATTTTCGGACATATCGAGTACATAATTAAATATTGGCGTTAAAAAGACAGATGTCTGTTGAATGTATGTCTGTCGGTGTCTTTAAAGTTTTTATTTTGTAAAAATGTGATTTTAATAGAAAAAGTTTCATTTCAATACAAATGATAGAAATAGCGAAATACCGGTGGCGTTCAACGTGTTAAAATATACCTCGTACAACATTTGTTATTTTATACGTATCTTTATTATACATAAAAAGATATTGCTAGCTGAATTTTTTTCTCCGTTTTGTGCATTACACCGGGAAATCTCAAATTCCTCACGTCTCGTTATTATTTACGGAACATGTAAATTGCGAGGTTTCGCAAGAACATATTTTTTACACGTCACCGGCGCAATTCACGTCATTCTCGCTGTTATCGGACGATTTTATTCGGCTCAGAAGGAAAAATTAGACGATACGCCCACCGGCATGAATTACGAACTTCATGAAAACGAAGATTAGGCTTGAAACATCGGATAGAATTTCACGAGTCTCGTGACACCCTTCGACATAATCAAAGTCAAATGAAAATAACGCTATTAATTCGGTGAAAAAGTAATCATTTGGTATATCTTGCTTTCAAATCTTTTTCGATGAATTGACACGGAAATTTCCACAATTAACGGCTAATAGATGGAAATATTCTAACGTATGTGAAGAACTGAAGAAGATTCCATTGAATTTTCAGTGATGAATATTCTTTAACTACCACTGTGCGGCTATTGTTTGAATTAAAATGAAGAGAAAAATAGTGAATAATTGCAGGTAACGTTATAAGGCGAAGTACGGGAGTTTGCATCCTCCTTTGTTTTGTCTCTTATGTATTTTCATGATAAAAGAGTGTAAAATCCTTTCCGCGAGAATTTCCATATTTTTGAAAGGATTCTCCGATTCCTTTTAACAGTTTCTCCATTCTTCTTCACACCTAATACTTATCTCAAATTTTTCTACCTTCTTCCAACGTGTTTGCTTAGTCTTTTCAAAAATATCTCCGTATTTCTACGTGTATTGTTTTAGACTGTGGATCTAAAAGCGCGTAATCTACGTGTTATTTCTACAACTATAAAAATTGTTATGCTCTCTATCTATTCTCTTTACTATCTCTCTCTTCTATTATCTATCCTCCCTTTTATCCTCTTTCCTTCGTTCTACTCTCCAACAACTAAAATTCAGTAAAACAAATTCTATTACTCCCCAGTAAATCAATTTCTATTAATGCGATTACATAAATAAAAATCTCTTCAGCATTTCCAAAAATTATTTCCAACTTCATTCTTCTCATCTTCATTAAATCTCTTACTTTGATGCAAGTAATAATCCTTCGCAATATAAATGCAATCCAAAACATAATCGTCTTCAAAACGGTACTAAAAGTCTCCATAAACACTTCAAACTGAAGTGATACTCATAACTGCACTCACGTACTCCTACCATTCCCAGCAAACTGCAAATTTCTATAAACACCATCTTCATCGATCCTCTCTTCTATTACGTACCCTCCGTTTTATCCTCTTTCCTTTGATTCTATTTTCCAATAGCTTAAAATCTGTAAATTAAATTCTAAGCGATTACTCCCAAAAAATAAAAATTTTCTCAGCATTTCCAACAATTATCTCCGACATTTTTTTTCTCATCTTCTTTAAATCCTTTATTCTAATCCAAGTAACAATCCTTCGCAATATAAACGCAATCCCAAACATGAAAATCTCCAAAACGATACTAAAAGACTCCATAAACAACTCAAATCAAACTGCTATTCATAACTGCACTCACGTACTCCTACCATTCCCAAGCAAACTGCAAATTTCTATAAACATCATCCTCATCGATTCTCTCTTCTGTTACCTATCTTCCCTTCGATTCAATTTTCAAACAGTCAAAACTCAGTACCTAAATCAAATTCTACGCGATTACTCCCAAAAAATAAAAATTGTTTTAGCATTTCCAAAATAATTTTCAATTTCTTTCTTCTCGTCTTCTTTAAATCCCTTACTCTAACACAAGTTACGATATCCTCCTTTCGATTCTATTTTCCAACAGCTAAAACTAGGTAAATCAAATTCTACGCGATTATCGCCAAAAAATAAAAACTCCTTCAGCATTTCGAAAATTATCTGCGATTTCTTTCTTCTTATCTTCTTTAAATCTATTACACTAACGCAAATAACGATATCCTCCCGTCTATCCACGTCCCTTCAATTTTACTTTCCAACAGCAAAACTTCAATAAATCAAATTCTACGCGATTAAAAAAAAAATTTTTTTAGCATTTCCAACAATTATCTTCAAATTTGTTCTTCTCATCTTCTTTAAATCCTTTACTCTAATGCAAGTAACAATCCTTCGCAATATGGATGCAATCCCAAACATAATCACCTTCAAAACGGCACTAAAAGTCTCCATAAACACTTAAAACTGAAGTGATACTCGTAACTGCACTCACGTACTCCTACCATTCCCAAGCAAACTGTAAATTTCTATAAACATCATCCTCGTTGATTCTCTCTTCTATTACCTATCTTCCCTTCGATTCTACTTTGAAACAGCCAAAACTTAGTACCTAAATCAAATTCTACGCAATTAGGTACTCCCAAAAAATACAAATTTTCTCAGCATTTCCAAAATAATTTTCAACTTCTTTCTTCTCATCTTCTTTAAATCCCTTACTCTAACGCAAGTTACGATATCCTCCTTTCGATTCTATTTTCCAACAACTAAAACTAGGTACTTAATTCAAATTCTACGCGATTAGCCCCAAAAAATAAAAATTTCTTCAGCATTTCCAAAAATAATCTCCGATTTCTTTTTTCTTATTTTCTTTAAATCTATACATTAACGCAAGTAACGATATTCTCCCTTCTATCCTTTTTCCTTCAATTTTACTTTCCAATAGCAAAACTTCAATAAATCAAATTCTACGCGATTAAAAAATACAAATTTCTTCAGCATTTCCAACAATTATCTTCAACTATTTTCATCTCATCTTCTTTAAATCCTTTACTTTAATGCAAGTAACAATCCCTCCCAATATAGATGCAATCCCAAACATAGTCATCTTCAAAACGGTACTAAAAGCCCCAGTAAACACCTTAAACCGAACTGCTACTCATAACTGCACTAACATACACTTACCGTTCTCAGTAAACTGCAAATTTCCATAAACATCATCCTCATCGATTCTCTCTACACCGGCACACCCTGTCATTAGATGATCGGAACTTCCATACCCATCGCCTTATCGGCGAAACTCAGCGCGCGCTGGTTTAACCTTGTAATTCTATAATCCTATCAGACATAACTCGATTCGAGGTAGCCGTTCGCCCTCCAGAAATTAATCGGGAAACATCGTGGCCGGTTTAGACCAAGACTTTCAAGAGTCCGGTTGCCGCCTAAACAGGAAAGCAATCTTCGTCCTCGCTGTTGGAGCACAATTCTCATCTGGCTACTCGCGTGTCAAGGAAATCTGCTTTTGTGTCTTGCTTTTTAACCTCCTCTCTAATCTTCGCACGACTGAATCTCGTTGGACGTTGAGACACCTTGATCTCGTTCTTCCTGATCTTTGAACGATCTACTGCGTGCTTATGGAACGCTTTTTTCATCGAAGTATAATCTACCGAGGATAAAGACAATTTAGATGAAGTGTCACGTGCTATTTGGAGCGGGACGGAATTGTTTTTTTGTTTAAATTGCTTATGATATTAATCAGTTAGCTGTGATTGACGAGTATACTCGTCGTGGAGAATTGCAGAATTTTGTGTATTGACGAGTATACTCGTCATGCATAAAAGTTAGTGACCATTGGTTATTTAAATTGTAATTTTAGCGAAAACTAAAGTATTGGGTTGGCAAGAAAGTAATTTCGGTTTTGTAGTGTGAAAAGGAACTTGATTTTTTTTAACAAAGAATTTTTTCGATGACCTTTACTCGATGACCTTTTGCCATCGTTTTGACAAATTCGTGATTCCGTTTTTATAGAAATACTGGTCCATATCAACAAAAAACTGAACCCAATGCAATTTTAGGCTATCATCGCCATTGAAAGTTTTACCATTCAAAAAGTTTTGCAAGCTGAAAAATAAATGGTAATCTAATGGTGTCAGATCAGGGCTACATGGAGGCTGTGATATCACTTCCCAACCAAGCTTGGATTTTGCAAAAAATAAAAAAGTAAAACATATCAGAAATGTTCGTTTTTCGCTCTATGTTGAAATTCTCCTAAACAAACAATTACAAACAAAACAAAGCGCAATTCCTTTCTAAGCCAAGTTAAAAGTTTCACAACTTTCGATTGTTAGAAGAAACAAATCATAACATTGTCAGAAATCATTGAGAACAAACGTAACGCTGGCTCTCATCAAAAACCGAAATTACTTTCTTGCTGACCCAATATATTCGTAAACAGGGTGTTTGAAATATTTTGGACCCATGCCGAAATAAAACGAGCAACTAAAGTGAATAAATAATTGGAGATAGATTTATGCATTCTGTAACTGTTTATCAGTTTGTCTAACCAGTTTATACTTGTGCGATGATAATGTTTTTCAGATATTAGTGTGAAATCCGTAAAAGCAAAAATAAATAAGCAACTAGTTTAGCACTACAGCCTGAGGGTGATTTATAGTAAAATTCCTTCAAGAATGGTTCGCCGCAGGACAAATGCGTGACGATTTTTAACTATAAGTAGTTGATTTTTCTTGCGTTTCTCGTTTATTATGTATGGAATATGGTTTTATGTTAAGTGAATAAGGAAATGTTAGTAACACAATTGTTAATTTTATAAAAGAGAACCATCTTTTTGATCCAATATTTTAACAGTGAAGCTTATTCTGCGATTGACGAGTATATTCGTCATCTCTCGATTTTCGTGACCCACGTATAGTCTGACAATTCTAACTTGGGCAGCGAGTAGCGAAGCCTATAGGTTTCAACCGTTTATTTCCGTTATTACATTTTTGGAATTCATAAAAACCCAGTTTCCTAAAATAAAAAACCATGAAGATGTTTGCTTTAGGAGATTGTGTTTCTTTTGGATTCCAAAAACGAAATAACTCTTTGAGGCACAGAAATTCAGAAAAGAAAATGACCCATGATGCACACACATTTCTTTTTTGTCTTGATTTAGTAAAGTTGGTTTATATTTATAGATACAATTATATAATGATATGAATCTTCGAGGCGGGACAAAAAATGTCCCACCATGCATCTTCACGCATCTAAGAGATGGGACACTTTTAGTTCCACCGTGCCTCAAAGAGTTAACAGAAACATGCGGTTGAAAACGAGAGGCTCCACCAGTTGCTAGCCAAATTACAGTTGTTAGAATATAACTGCGCACTCTTAAAAGGCGTCGCCATAGTTAACTGATTAAGAAACGTTTTAGACATCGTCCCTCGTTTCAAAAGTCACTAGAAATCAGAAAATAAACAATCGAGAAGAATATAATCTTAAACGGCAAGTAATTCTAATGCGATCTCCTAAGAAATGCAGCAGGGTCGATACAGTAACTGTATTACATAGTAATTAACCCAATGCAATTTGCGTGCGAGCACGAAAGCGGCTGGGAATGCACTTGCAATTACATGTGACGAAAACGTCGATTTCCCAGCGGCACATGCACGTGGTCTTGTGTGTACACACGTAAATGCACATGTGAATACACGCGGCGAGAGATTATTGCCAATTACAGTGCAATTCGCTTCAATGCATCGCGTAATTAAAATCCTACGTTAACGACGTTCGAAAAATTGTTTTACGAGAAACGATGTTTGCCTGGAAAAAAGTAAACATTGATTTCCTGTAGTAATAGAAAAACTGAGAAGGATTTTTGTTAAATGGAAAATGTTTTGGATTTAATAATACTATAGTTACGTAACGAGTTTTTTTTTGTTTTTTTCTTAAATTTAATTGTCTATAGTGAATTGCTAGAAAAATCACTAGTATGTTGATTAACTTTCTGTAATTTAAATTATCAAAAGTAATTTATCAAAATTTTTAGTACATCAAGAGATACGTAATGTTGAAAATACCGGAAATTAGACTTTTGTAATTAATACTTTTCTTAGATGTCTATAATTTTAAGATTAATATTTCTATTTGTGAGAAGGATTAATATTAACATTAATTTTAAGATTATAGACACACGAGAAGAGCAAAAATTATACATTTTGTTACGTATCTTATATCTTCTACAATTTTAAATTCCGCTAATTAAATTAATTTAACTGGTTTACATGAAAAATTGTGGAAAGTAAAACTACAGAATATTAATTTCCCTGAGAATTCACTGTAATTCACTCAATATTGATGTTTCCACTTATAAGAAAAATTAAGATTAACATTAACATTAAGATTATAGACGCACGAGAAGAGCAAAAATTATACAGTTTATTATATATCTTATTGTTATATTCTTTACAATTTAAAATTTCGCTAAATAAATTAATTTAACCGGTTTCCATGAAAAACTGTGGAAAGTAAAACTACAGAATATTTGTTTCCTTAAAAATTCACTGTAATTCACTTGATATTAATTTGTCCACTTACAAGAAAAAATAAGTTTAACAATAATTTTAAGGGTACAAACATTTGAAAAAAGCAAAAATTTACAAAAGTTTAATTGCTATTATCTTCAGTATCAAATATATTTCTAAATTCTCCTATTTTCAGTTAAGTAAATGAATTTGATCAATGCTATGCATATTTGCAATGAGAAAATCCATACGTTAGAACCTGCCTCGGAAAAATAAAAGCCAGGTTCACACGATAAAGTTTGCCTTTAAATATTCATTACGTATATTAGATCAGTATTAGTTCACTCGGAACTCTCGCACTTCGATTTAATTCGCGTTTATCTTGCTGGCATTATGGTAATAAAGAGAAAGGTGGAGTCCTTCGTTCAATTGACGTGTACGTGGCCTTTTATTTTGGCGGAAAAGACTTGGATTACTATTCAGCTTACATGATGGTGAATCATATTTATTCCGATCCCATTTCGTACTTGAATGTCAATGGAACATTTCCTTCTATTCAGATATATATTACACGCTACTTGGAAATTATACGGTTCAAACGTTGAATAATTAAATGATGAACTTAGAACTGCTGTCTTTCAATAATTACGTGGAATCGAGTTCATCTAGGACGTTCAGAGAAATGTCTTTATTATAATTATTGGGAATTTCGATAAAATTAGAAACTGGTCGTTTGTAGAATATTAGGGAATATTAACACTTTGAATTACAATGACGTGTGACACACGTGACGCGATAAATGGAATAGAAAATTTTGAAGTTTTCCGAAAACTTTTAAATTGAAAATATCAGTAAATCAGGAGACTTTGAAATTAGTTTTATGCTATTAATATTGCATTAACTTACACTGATATATCACAAATCAGTAATAGATTATTATTCCAACAATTAACTCCTTGCTGTTCCATTTACTTTGTGACTGCCTCCACAATAATTCAGAATTAAATTAGTGAAATAAACATTGATCAGTGATTCGTGACATATAGTATAATTTAACGTGATATAAATATTGTAGGAATAATTTTTTCGTGTCGCATCTCAATGATATTTTCAATTTAATAGGTTTTGTAAGACTTGAAAATTTCTTTTCCAATTTATTGCATCATGAGTATCACTCGTTATATTACGGGAAGGGGTTACTTCTAAGTTATTGCATGTTTGGTCATAAAAGAAATAAAAAAAATTGTAAGGAAAGGGACACTTGAAGATTGATGGAAAATTTTATCGTGAATTGGTGTTTGTTAAAAACAATTTGCAAGTTGAAATAACACGTTCCAACGACTGCAGACAGTGGAATCATTATCCTCGTGAAAATAATAATACCATGTGGAAGAATTAAGGATGACATTTCGTATTTTACCAAGTCAATCAGAAAATATATTCATCCACGTTGGTACATATCGATGCAGATTCATGAATCATCCAATATTCACCGTGTTGGCGTTAATTTTATATTATCGTACGAAGTCTTATCAGCTGCTGTCGTTGATAATTTCACAAGGGGCGTTTGGTTGATTACATTATTTATAGAGGCAGAAATTTTCCCCGTTTTCGAACCATCCTCCAAAGCCATCAAAGAATTAAACAATTTTATACGATTCTCATGATTCTTTGATTAGAATTTTGATATTGAAAATTTCGAAATAATTCAAATTATATTCTGTGTTATTTTGGTCTCATTTTCGAGTAATAACATAAAGCTAGATATTCAATAATTAACAAATTATTAAGACTTCTGTAATAGACTAGATAAATGTTTTAAATTAATTGTTTAACGATCGGTATTTGTTGAACATCCTACCCACTTTTGATCGGTCACTTGGCCGCAAATAACTTTCTGAAGCTGATATTACTTTGAAAATTGCAAATTCTCGTCCCTGACTCGTTGACACAGTAAACCGCAATGATGAGTAACAATTTATTAATTGCCGTGGCAATCGATTAATAAGCTAAAAGTCCACAAACATTAAGCCTGAAAAGCCTATTAATGGGCTACTGGTCGATAAAGTGTTCACAGTATTTCAGAATATTTCTCATATATGTTTAAATAAATAATGTAATACGAATATCTAGTAATCAAGCATGGATTCGACGTAAATTCACGTCTTTCTAATTCTGCGCTGATCAAGGAGAAGTTTTCAATCTCACCGGGCAAAGCATTTCATAATTAAAACCTTTGTGTGCATACACAATATATAGGAAATAATGGAAATAGAAGGTACAGAGGAAAGGAAAGAATTTATCTGCCGAGAAATTGCCTCGCATATTTCAATATTTCAGTAATTCAGGACTGACCTACATTTTAGTTTCTCCATAGCTTTATAAATTACACAATAGCACAGAGATCATTCGTTCTTCTTCTCTTCTACCATTCCGCAATAATTTCCCATCTATAAATTCGCACAGAGCAGAATTTAGAAAATAATTCTTCCCCTTTCTCTTGAAATCTGTAATCCACACCGTTTTTTATAAAAACCCTCCAAATTCTACGTTTTATTTGAATAATATAAACTATAATTTACTTTTTTTATAATGAAAATTCAATATCAATTTAACGAATAACAATAAAAATTTCGGTCGCAATTCAACTTGCTCTAATTTACCACATCAACCGGTTTTGAACAATCTACGACTCTTGTTTTGTAAAATCCTCTAAATTGTAGGTCTTATTTGAATAATATAAATTATAATTTACTATTAATCATAAAAATTCAATATTAATTTAATGAATAACAATAAAAATTTTGCTGATAATTCAACTTGCTCTAATTTATCACATCAGTCGGTTTTGAACTATCTACTACTCTTATTTTATAAAATCCTCTAAATTGTACGTCTTATTTGAATAATATAAATTATAATTTACTTTTAACAATAAAAATTCAATATTAATTTAACGAATAACAATAAAAATTTCGCTAGTAATTCAACTTGCTCTAATTTACCACATCAACCGGTTTTGAACAATCTACGACTCTTGTTTTATAAAACCCTCTAAATTGTAGGTCTTATTTGAATAATATAAATTATATTTTACTATTAATCATAAAAATTCAATATTAATTTAACGAATAACAATAAAAATTTTACTTATAATTCAACTTGCTCAAATTTACCACATCAGTCGGTTTTGAACAATCTACGACTCTTGTTTTATAAAATCCTCTAAATTGTAGGTCTTATTTAAATAATATAAACTATAATTTACTTTTAATAATAAAAATTCAATATTAATTTAACGAATAACAATAAAAATTTTACTTATAATTCAACTTGCTCAAATTTACCACATCAGTCGGTTTTGAACAATCTACGACTCTTGTTTTATAAAATCCTCTAAATTGTAGGTCTTATTTGAATAATATAAATTATATTTTACTATTAATCATAAAAATTCAATATTAATGTAATGAATAAAAATAAAAATTTCGCTGATAATTCAGCTTGTTCTAATTTACCACATGCAACCGATTTTTAGTAATCTACGACGTTTTTTTTACTCTTAATAATAACAATTCAATATTACTTTAATCGATAACAATAAAAATTTCGCTTTAATTCGCCACGTGCAACCGGTTTTGAATAATCTACAACTACAACGAATAAAAGTGAAAATTCGTTCAAAAATGAGTTTACACTCGTAGCAAAGACACGAATACATGGAGAACTCTAACGGGGAAAATTAATTAGTATCGAATAATTCCAATTTCTATAGATTTCATTATTCCAACGCACAATCCAGAATTTGATATAATAATCTCCGCTAGAATGATATTAATCAAACAGAAATAATTAACGATTAACCATGAAACGCGTAACCTATATAGACCCGCGGGTCTTGCGTGCATAATAAGATATTCGAGAATCGAGTATCCGCATCCCGAGGGATCGCGGACAAATACATTCATCCAAAGCACGCCTCGTTCCAAGTTCCACCGAAATCGACCGCTCGATGGGAGTTTCCAAGCCTCCCTCTACTTCTGGAAGATTGGATTTACAAGATTTACGAAGACAAGCGAATTGAGATTTCCAAGGAGAATACCAATAAAAATCGAGAGATTAATGAAACGCAATGCACGGTTTGGACTTTGCTAACATATGCTTAATTATCAAATTATATAATTCGCCAGGTTAACCCCATTGTCCTACGATTTCTTTTCTGACTGTACGCGGAGTAACTACGAATTAATTACTGAAATAAAAAAATATCGCCGATTTCTGTATAAAAACAATTTAATCGTGTCGTGATAGACTGATATTTTCAATTTCATAGTTTTTGGAGAACTTCATAATTTCCTATCTCGTTCACTGCGTTACGAGTGTTACGTGGTATTGTAGTGCAAGGGGTTAAGAAGGAAAGATAATGAAATCAGTACTTAACATTTTCAATGTCATGGGGTCTATCGGTGATTAGCGCTGTTGAATTCAATGAAATTTCATGACTTTAACACTAGATTTACGGAAGCCGTTAAAGTGATCAATTCCTACTCTTATCGAAATGGTTTCCTAATTTATAGGGACGCGGTGCAGTAGATATTTCATATGTATTTGATATTATACAAATTACTTAACTGGTCATCTAGTTTGCTAGCTGACCTCTCCTTTTTCAAAGCACTTAGTTAATATATTTAGGTATAACAGATTTAGCGCCTGCAAATCTAGTGTTAAAATTGTAATATTTACAAATTTTATTGCACATTAAATATTTAAATGTTGGTATTGAAAAGGTACGGTCCGACAATTGGAAGATGGCTAAAGAATGGCGGAGACTCTCATTTTGAAACGTCTATTCCCGCTAGTTCGTTTTTGGAATTCCCAAACTCAGCCTTTTAAAGTAAAGGACTATGCAGGGTGTTTACTTTGGAAGAATAGATTTCGAGATTCAAAAACAAAAAAATGTCAGAAATTGGCGGTTAAAAACGAAATACATTGCTGCTCCCTAGCCAACTTTCAGTTGCCAAACAGTACATACACGCTGATTATATATCTATTTCTGTTTTTAATGTTTCTGATTTGTAAAGATGTAATTAATTTTAGTATTCAAAATTTTACTTCGGTAGAAGTTATGAAATAATTGAAATATAGTTGAGTTTCAACGAATTAAATCAATTTTTGGTCCAAGTTTAAAAATTCCAACAATTGATTTAAAATGGAAAAATTGTCGGCTAGGAAAAATGATTATAACAAATTTTTACTAATTAAAATTGTGACATTATGCAGAAGATAGTTAGCATTAAACATATTTCTTTGAAATGTCTTAAATATAAGAAATCTCATTATAAATCCCAGATCAAAGAAGCTTTAAAGTGAAATCTCAGCGACGGAAAAGAGGTTGCAAAAGTTTTCTCCCTCTTGAAAGACGTAAACTTACGTAATAAAACCTAAACATTATATTTTTTTCACTGCTTGTCGTAATCATTAAATTTTTGAAAAAAAAAGAAAAAATATCATTCTAATGGAAAATAGAAAAGTATTTTATTTATACTCTACATTTTTTAACACAAAATAAACTACAAATTGAAAGACATTAATATTTATTCTAAACCATCATTGTCCATCACATTGATCAATCAAATAAATTGTGGATAATATTACAGATTAGATAATAATAATTATAAATAACAACGAACGACAAGTCCTTGTATTTACTCCAAAGTGAAAAAATATTATTGCACGTTTAATTTTTACGATTTTTGACATTGGGATAATATATCATCAAAGTTTCACGATTAAAATTTATAATTCATAAATTTTACAATGTTCAGCTTGAAAAAACATTCCACATCGATCAAAAGATTGTCGACTTATCTCATTTTGAAAAACAAGAATGCTCTTTCATACGCATTTCGTGGAGTTTGAAAATAAAAAGTAGATCAAAACAATAGACACACAAAGCAAGTGGAACAATAGGAGAGAAATTTTAGAAATAGAAAACCCAAGTCGATTACGAATCCTGTTTTTGAGCGCCTCGCCTTGAAAATCGGGGAAACCTCCGTTTCATGCTGGCCGCAAGTTATGAAACTCTTTAGAAAAAAAAGTACGCACCGAGGTTACAATCGGCACGGATATTTCATATTTATTAACGTTAATATGACACCGTGAAAGCGTGAAACACTGCAATCCGCGGTGCAGACTTTAGCAACAACATCAAGCCATACAAAAGACATGGAAAATTCGAGGCTATTATCGTGAAACATTTTTTACAATATTCTCATTTTACTTTTTTACATTGCTTTCTATTTGAAATATGCTCATCAGTTAGCAAAATGCTCATGTTTCTATTGTTACATTATTCCAGAATTTTATCCGTGCAATTTTCATTCCTAACTACACTGTTTATTTTTCTATTAAAATATACATTAAAATAAGATATAAAATACCTTAATATATTCTTTAACCAGAATGAAAAATACGATAATATAAAAAAATGCGTTAAAATAAAATAGCCTGTGTGCGCTTGGCAGCATCAAAAGAGATTAAAGTCATGTTATTATTACTACAAAGTGCAGCTTTACTTTTCTTTCCTCAGAAATACGATTAAATCTTGTTTAAAACATTAAAATTGTAGAAAATGTCCTCAACTTTATTAAAATCCTCTTTACAACCTGTTCCAAATTATCTTTTCAAAGCTGTCTTGTACTTGAAACTGTTTATTTACAACAAACTTTAGGAAACACTAGAATATTGATATTTTTCATTGAATAAAATTTAATGTAAACTAAATCTAATCTCAAGTGATCCAGTATATTATTAATGACATTAAATGAGATTGAGTTCACGCGACATATATTACTTATTCCATAAATAATTCAAGCTCCCGTTGCGACAAAACACGATCGTGTCAGTGCACCGACACAAGGCGTAGAATGTAAAACAAGATGCATTGCACAACACGTTATACGCTTTCGTTTCTGCCCCATGAAACTTGCGATGACTATTATACTTCACGACGGGATATAATAAAAGTTAGAACTGACTCTATCGTGTCATTCGTTGTCGCATCGCGAAATCTACCTCCCTTCGCCTGTTCTATCCACTTTCATGCATAAATTCTGACACGAATCATGGAATTTCTGTCAACTTTTTCGCACACGGTCGACATTCTTTTTTCTCTTGAATTTTCTACCTCGTGGAAAAATAAAAACGTGACTTTTACATTATGCACTTTTCTTCGTTAACCCTCTATGAACCCTTATGTATTTCGGGCAACATAAGAAACTTTTGTGATTATAGTTAACATTAAATTTTATTTGGTGAAAAATATCAATTTTCTAGTGTTTTCTATTTGTGTTTCCATTTCTCAAAGTGATTTTTTACTTTGGAGAATTACCAAGATATCGTTTTTGAAGGTCACGAACTTTTGAATTTCTTTTGAATTTTTATCTTCGTCGAAAAATAAAAACGTGACTTTAGCATTATACAGTTTTCTTCGTTAACTCTCGATGAACCCTTATGTATTTCGGGCAACATAAGAAACTTTTGTGTTTCCATTTTTCAAAGTGATTGTTTAATTTAGAAAACTAACAAAATATCATTTCTGAAGGTCACAAACTTCCTTCGAGTGTAATGATTTGAAATCAAGTGAAGAGTACTATTTAACCCTTTTTACTCCGAATTATTTGATTAACTTTCTGTCAAATAGGAAAATATAGTGTCAGAAAATTGTCTACTATTAATTACTCATATTTACTTAATACAAGGAAGAATTATTATTGATTTCGAAAAATCAATAATTAATAGATGACACATTAAGTGCCACTGAAAGCTATGTTGATTCTAACTCGACATAGGAACCATAGGAGGTTAAATTACTTTTTTATGATCATTACATATGTTAATGCCATAAAGGGGTCTTACTAAATTGATTAAAAAATATACAATCACAGTATGCAAACTTTCGTTGCGAAGCCACGTAGATTTTCCAGCACGGAAAAGCATAGCCAGTGCATAATAAAATATGCATCGACATCGATGGAGTTCCTTCGTCCGCGAGTACCTCGCTGATTTAAAAGATCAATCTGCTTTATATATAATAAAATTCCCGACGTTGCGCGTTCGTCGAATAAAGGAAAATAACTTATGCATGAAAATTTTAACACGTAATAATAGCTCGTGTTTACTCTGCATCGATAGTTTCTACTTTACTGGGATATTAATACTAAATCTACGGCAGCCGTCGAATTGACGGGTTCTTAACTTTTTCATTTTTTTTTTCAAATCAACAGAGTAACAGGACAGTAAATATTTCACATATATCTTATATTATACAAATTACTTAACTGACCGTATTTTCTGCCGCTTGATTCTTTTTTTTCAAAATACTTACTTCGTAAATTTAACCCCTTGCCCTATGAATTGTTTGATCACTATCTCCACTATAATTCAGAACTTCATTACTCAAAAAATCAATCAGTGATTCTCAATATGCCGTATAGTTTAAGGCAATATTAATGTTACAGAAATAATATTATCGCATCGCGTCTTGTTAACCTCTTGCGCTATCAATTAATTAGCAGAAATGTGTGCCCATCCCACCCAAAGAAATTCCAAATGAGCTTTTACTTGGAATAATTTCTGTTAAAGCTTCAAAATATATACATATATATTAATATTTTATATATTGTGTATATGTACAACAAAAATTTCATTTCATTTTTATATATGTAAAAGATTAACGGTTGGTTTCCGTTATTATAATTTCTCAAAACTCTTCTTCCATTTTGTCCTATAACTTCAAGTGTTGATTACTCTATATCGAGAATTCTCGAGAAATGCCATACTTTATTATTGTTTGGTTTATTTTTCACACCCAATCAGTTCCATCTTCTTCATCTAGCATTCTACATTTTTTTCGAAATGGAAAAACAATATTGCTAGACACGCTACCAGCCTCCTCATCCGCGCTTATGATGGCTTGCTTTTATTGAAAGTAATCGAATGATATTACTACCTTCACTCTTACTTTCCATTTTAGGAATCAGAATAAAGATAATGCTTACTAAAAATAACAATAAAACTATTATTATACTGACTAGGTTTTAATTTAATATATCGCTATAAAACTAAATAAAAACTTCATACAATTTCATTGAAAAATGCAGTCCTGTGTAATTGCACTAATTTCACGATTAAATATCGCTGTTCTGCTCTTGTCCTAATCTAACAGTAAAGAGCTATTACCAATGTGAAAAGCAATAAAATGTGTTAACACTAGATTTACGGAGTCAATTTGACTCATTAATAATTGAATTACTATATTCATATAATATATTTGTTGGTTAATTTTTTAATTATAAATCTTTCATTTGAATTGAATTTGAACTATTTTCTTTGCAAAAAACTTCAGTTTTCTTGTATGAGTCTAATTGGCTTACATTAGAAAAATTGGTATATCAACATCCGTAAATCTAGTGTTAAGCGAGGAGTACAGTAGCGCAGAAAATTCAGAAGACGTACGCTGAACATCAGTCTCGGTATAGAAAAAAAATCACCAATGACGTATATTGCACGTCGAAATAGCACAAGAGGTTAATGTTTTCAATGCAATAGGTTTTTGAAAACTTCAAAAGTTCCTATCCCATTTACGTCATCACGAGTGTCACTCGTTATCATAGGGCAAGGGGTTAAATATACCAGATTTAGTCGCCGTAAATCTAGTGCTAAATTGGATATAAATAAAGATTTACTAAGGTTTACAAAAGCGATATCTTTTTCGCGGAAGTCTCTCACTTTTTAGTAATTGAAGCAAACAGAATGTTTAAAGCAATAAAAAGTCTCATCGCTATAAATAAATCAAAATAGCATAACAACCATAGGTGAATATCATTGAAATTAACAGCCTTACCGCTGTCCAGGAGTTATTTATACAAAAATCTTCTTTGCAGACAACGGTAGAATGATATTAAGTTAATCAGCGCGCTCGTTATTAACGTAATTTGTTTGGTACCGCGGAAATACAATTTTCAGGCTCGTGTTTCGTAACGTGGTAAGCCATGTACTGCGGTGAACTATTCTAGCCACTGTGAATCTTCCGACTCTTATTAGATGCACATGCATGCACGAAAAAGTGCAGCCTCTCTCTTTGGAGGCTCATAGTGGAAGCTGAAGATAATTACCTCGTTTAATTTATTAATCGGGTTACCATGAAAAGGCTCGCTTTAGTGTAGCTTTATCTTTTAGCAACGGGTTAAAATAGAGCAGAAATTTCCCAAAATTCGCTGTCAAATCTTCAACTATAGAGTCTTTCAAATTGCGAATTTTTTTAAGTAAAACATAAATGCCTTTGTGAATTTGCCTTCCTCTTGTCATATTTAACCCTTTGCACTCCTATGTCGAGCGTAACTCGACGTTAGTTTGTATCTCAGTAACTCCTTTGTCGAGTCTCACTCGACATTTTCTCAAGCCCAAACCAACAGATGTTAAAGAAAACCAGGATTGCATCTTAGATTTTTTTTTCAGGAAATATCATGCACTTACAAATTACAAGATACAATAACAGTGCAAATAAAGCAGATACTTAATTGAATTTGTTTCTTCCTTTATTTATTTAAATTGCCTTATTGTTCAGTTCAAGTAAATTTCAAACAAAACACTGGAAAGGGTTGGGAGCTACTGGTAACAAAATTGAAATATAATTCGGAGTGCAAAGGGTTAAGAAGTGTCATTTGTATCATTTATAAAAATGACGTACACAATACAACAACGTGTTCGAATTAGAAAATAATTCTATGAAAAAAAGCGTTCAGTGTAAAAAGAATTATTGTATCTTTTTTCATGAAGCACATTTTGAAATTGGTGAACGTGTTATTAAATAAAATTTTCATATTTGGGGTGAGGAAAATTCACGAATAATTTAAAAACTTTTACATTTAAAAGGAGTAACTGTTTGGTGTGCATTGTGGTATGGTGGTGCGACTGGTCCGCATTTCTTTGATAATGCTGCTTCTGAAACTTTAATTGTGAATGATAATCGATATTGTGAAATGACAAGTGAATTTTTGTGGCCTGCATTGAATAATATTCGTCTGGAGGACTGCTGGTTTAAACAGGATGGCGTTACATCTCATTTCTCAAATGAAACAATTAAATTATCGAAAGAAAAATTTAAAGATCGAGTTATTTTAAAAAAGGGTGATGTCAATTGACCACCAAGATCACGTTATTTGACATCAAAGGATTCTTCGGAGTTAAGAGAAAAAGCAAAGTCTGTAAAAGCTATCCACAATCGATTTCTGAACTGAAGGATGGAATTAAAAAGACAGTGTACGTCTGTCAAAGTGGAAGAGGTGGTTATTGGCAGATATTTTTTCTTATTTTCGACTGGCATAACTGATACTATAATTATCAATAAAACATTTTCGGAAATCAAAGCAAATTGTGTGGTTTAATTAAGATTAGAAGACCACGCAATTTGAAAAATGCTATGTTTGCAATTACTCCAATTTGCAATCTTCGATACACCCACCCCAATAATCCTCTTATCTTCGGAATCGGCGAAGTGACCCTTCCTGGACTAAACAATGAAATTATTCCTGCCATTGGTGAGAGTAACCACAATTATACCATCACTTCATTGAAAATTTTAGAATAGAGTGGACATCTGTCGAACTGCAAAAGGTGGTCATTTGGCAGATACTTTTTTTTAATTCCAAATGTCATAATTGAATCTATAATTATCAACAAAACATATTTTAAATCACAGCAAATTATGTTCTTTACTAAAGATTTAAAAAACTGCACAATTTGAAAGATTCTTTGTTTGCAATCACTCCAAATCTATCTCCAACAGATCTCACTGTTCGCAATTCTCGATACACCCACCCCAATAATCGTCTTATCTTCGAAATCGGCAAACCGACACTTCATGGACTAAAGAATGAAGTTATTCCTATCACTGATGAGAGAGAACCACAATTATGCCATCATTTCATTTCAAATTTTAACACAAAGATGAACATTCATCGAAGTATAAGGGATGGTCACTTCCTAGATATTGTTTATTTTAATATAAATGGTTTAAATGATTCTATATTTATCAATAAAAAATTATTCTAAATTAAAGTAAATTGTGTGCTTTATTAAAGATTTAAAAAACTGTACAATTTGAAAGATTCTTTGTTTGCAATCACTCCAAATCTATCTCCAACAGATCTCACTGTTCGCAATTCTCGATACACCCACCCCAATAATCGTCTTATCTTCGAAATCGGCAAACCGACACTTCATGGACTAAAGAATGAAGTTATTCCTATCACTGATGAGAGAGAACCACAATTATGCCAACATTTCATTTCAAATTTTAACACAAAGATGAACATTCATCGAAGTATAAGGGATGATCACTTATTAGATATTGTTTATTTTAATATAAATGATTTAACTGATTCTATAATTATCAATAAAAATATTTTAAATTAAAGTAAATTGTGTGCTTTATTAAAGATTTAAAAAACTGTACAATTTGAAAGATTCTTTGTTTGCAATCACTCCAAATCTATCTCCAAGAGATCACACTGTTCGCAATTCTCGATACACCCACCCCAATAATCGTCTTATCTTCGAAATCGGCAAACCGACACTTCATGGACTAAAGAATGAAGTTATTCCTATCACTGATGAGAGAGAACCACAATTATGCCATCATTTCATTTCAAATTTTAACACAAAGATGAACATTCATCGAAGTATAAGAGATGGTCACTTGCTAGATATTGTTTATTTTAATATAAATGGTTTAACTGATTCTATAATTATCGATAAAAAATTATTTTTTAATCATAGCTAATTATGTGCTTTATTAAAGATTTAAAATACTGTACAATTTGAAAGATTCTTTGTTTGCAATCACTCCAAATCTATCTCCAACAGATCTCACTGTTCGCAATTCTCGATACACCCACCCCAATAATCGTCTTATCTTCGAAATCGGCAAACCGACACTTCATGGACTAAAGAATGAAGTTATTCCTATCACTGATGAGAGAGAACCACAATTATACCATCATTTCATTTCAAATTTTAACACAAAGATGAACATTCATCGAAGTATAAAGGATGGTCACTTCCTAGATATTGTTTATTTTAATATAAATGGTTTAACTGATTCTATAATTATCAATAAAAAATTATTCTAAATTCATGCAAATTGTGTGCTTTATTAAAGATGTAAAAAACTGTACAATTTGAAAGATTCTTTGTTTGCAATCACTGCAAATCTATCTCCAACAGATTTCACTGTTCGCAATTCTCGATACACCCACCCCAATAATCGTCTTATCTTCAGAATCGGCAAACCGACCCCTCGGCTCTGAGCGCGGGCGCGTTCGGCCACATCGGCTCTCAGGAATCCCTGGCAATGATTGGTAGAACACGAAGCTACCAGCAACGCGTTTACCACTCGCAACTACGCTGTCAGACGAGAGCGCAGTCAGTCTCGCGCGAAGCGTCGTCGAGCGTGTATCGTGTATAAACGTTCCTTTACGAAAGAAAATCTTGTGCGACTTCAAACTTACGTTTTCAAGCGCGTGTGACACGGAAAGAAGAACGTTTTTAAAATAACAAATACGAAGGGTAGGATAATTATCCATTTGCATCTATCAGTTGTTAATATTCGACGAGTTATTTCTTTCGTTCGAGAGCGTGGTAAATTAATGTGAACGTGGAAATCGTTGTGAGAGCGTTATGAGTTTGATCGATCGCATATAACGATGCGTTTCGAGAATTTTACAGGATTTCTAGGCATCGTTCGACCGTGAAAGTAACTTTGACGGACGCGAGTTTCAGTTTTCGAAGGAGAATTTTTTACTCCTTACCTGTTTGTCATAATTAAATGTGTCAGGAGAAAAGAAACGAAGTCTCTTTGTTTCGTTGAAACGGAGCGCGTCGGAAATTCGTCGTAAAAATTGTTTTTAATGTGAGAGTTTCCGTTATTGATATGATAATCGTTGATGTCGTTCGCGATCGTTTAACTCTACGTGTAGAAATTTCTATTGTTTTTTCTTTTATTTTACGATGAAATAAAATATATGTGTGTATATATCAAAGACGAAGGCAAGTTTGACAGCTGATATTATTACTGTGATAGTAACATCGTTAATACTCGCTTTTAACTTACCTTCGCTCCAAGCATTTCTTTTATCAATTTCTTACAATTAGCACGAGATAAAAGAGGTTTCGACGATCGTTCACTCGTCGAATGACAGGAGCGTGAAGGTGCTGCTATTATTTTTACCGATAATGCCACGATTGGATTTTTGTACAATCTCTTTCATCGAAATCTTTGTTATTGAAGAAGAAAAACACTACTCGCTCCAAAGAAAATTGTAATTTTTTGTCAAAATTAACAACTAAAACAAAAAGAAACATTGAACGACTGCCACAAAACAGTTTGCTTTCAACTGTGGAATATTTTTCAAGGAAAGAATCACAAAAGACAAACTTAGGCGCAACGAAAAACATTCTACTATTTTTCAAAGATTTTATAAGTTAAACATATCACGAATTCTTCAAACTCGTTTCAAGAATTGTAAGTAGCTCAGCTCCTATTTTAGTAGTAGAAATACCAAAGCAATCTCTTTCATTTTACACCAACTATTTTAATTGTTTAATCGTACAAATTATGTGGTTATAAACCACGTTAGAATTACTTAATTAAATATATTGGATTACTTTAAATATTTTATATTTAAGATAAGATAAGAGAAGACTAAATATATTGGCTACTTTCTTGTCTAAAAATTTTTGAAATTTCTAAACAAACAGTATAGTAGTCATTCAACAAATATCTCGTAATTCATTAATTACCTAAGTGATTATATTCTTTGTCGCTTTACACTTCTTCTCTCAAAGTATTTATTTAATGCACTTAACACTGGTGGATCTAGTATTAATGAAACTTTGAAGAAAGAAATTTTATTGCCATTTTTATATCAAAATTTTCCACAATCAGAACGTTTAAGTCACAAATTGTACAGAAAGTAGAATATAAGTCTATTTTGAAATAAGTGCGTCAATGATTAGACGGGTAATTTTGCATTCGTTCGAAGAAAATTAACCCTTTTGCGTATACAACAAAGAAAAGTCGTTCTGCTTGACGTCGCGTCATAGATACGATGTAACATGCGATAAAAGTGCAAAAAGTGTATTTATTAAGTGGCGCATAAAACACACGCGATTCGTGCACGTAAGTTGCGACATTCGCGCGTTTAATAAAATGTTAGAGGCATTCGTGAATAAAGGATGTTGAATGACTTATTTGTAAACTTTAATGTTGAATTATTATCAGTCTATATAAAAATATTTTGGTTATTGTTCGTAAAAGGATACAAAATATTCCTGTCACCTGACATTACGGAAATTGTAGATTGTTTCCGTTTCTGTTTTAATGTATTCGAGACAGATTATAATCCCAAAGAAATTTATAAAATATTCTTTTTCTATTAGACAATCGTAAAAGAAAAAATCGAAGTATAGGAGATAAAGGATTACAGATTTAACACTAAATCGACCAAGGTAGTCAAAATGACTTGCCCCGAATTTTTTGAAATTGTTCCTCATATTTTCTAACGTTGCTACTTTTCCAATTTTCAACATCCATCTTGAAAACTAGAAGCGATTTAATCAATCAAGTTTTCTGCCTTCTCCATTTATTTGGCAATTATAAATATATTAATTCTCTTTAACACTAAAACTACCGGCCTCAAATTTAACATATTTTAATAAATTAAATGAGTACTTTTAAAAAGGGGGAATCAAGCGGCGGAAAATTTGTTCGATCGGGTGATTTATGTTTATTGATATAGAAGTAGAATATTTATTCTATTACTCTTACATAAACTTGAAGAATTTTTTGATAAAATTGTGTACCAGTCATTTTGACTGGTTTGGTAGTTCTAGTGTTAATCCGAATTTTTCGTGATAATTAAAAAATGATAAAAATACTATTTTAAATAATACATTAAATCTGATTTTTAAACATTGAATTGTAAAGAAATTCATAATATTCATGAAATAAATTATAATATTTCGCAAAGTTAAAAATTTAACTTTGAAGAATAGAAGTTTAGACGTATCTTGCGTTACCTCAACGTTACAGGGACCTATAGACGGTTAAATTAACACTAGATTTACTGGTATCGATACACCTATTTCTCTGAAGCGAGCCAATTTGACTCATCCAAGAAAAATGAAGTCTTTTGTAAAGAAAACAATTCCAAATCAATTTAAATGCAAGATTTATTATTAAAAAAGTAAGCAATCAATGTATTATACATATAGTAATCAAATTTAGAGTGAGCCAAATTAGCTCCATAAATCTAGTGTCAATCGTCGATAGATCTAGGGTTAATTTTCTCTGAACCATACATTTCTTCAAAACTCTAACATTTTTTACGAAATTTCCTTTCGCTGTCTCCACCTCAATGAAACCAGAGCTACCACAACGTAAAATGAACTTTTGAAAATACAAAATCTAATTTTGATTACTAGACTGCGGATGTTTATGCAAATTTCAAGTTTCACAAATGCAGGTGAGACAGGAAAACCTATCTAGGGATTTATTGCACTCAATAAATATTACAACAAATACCATACTTTGGATATTTTAGATATATTTTTATATTATGTTCTTTTTGTATATTTTAGCCGTATTTAATTTGTCATAAATGCATAAAAATCCGCAGTCTGTTTATGACCGTCTTAACCATTTACTCTTTAAGATTCGAGTCTCAATTTCTCATTCACCAAATGAAATTAATTTAGGAAAATTCCTTTACTCCTTACCAAACAAAAACATCCCACCACTCCGTAGATTGAAATTTCCTCCAACCAATTCCAAGCCCTCCCGTGGATGCAAATGGATAAAATGCAACATCTCCTAGGTGGGAAGTAAAGGAAGAAAGAAAAGCCGCAACAGAACGTACATAAGTGGCGAGAGAACGAGTTGGAGTCACCATGGGTGCCCTGTGTCGTGCCCCGGGGGTGTAGTGCGAACCGCGTAATCGCGCGAAAAAGAGAGAGGATCATCGGAGGTCGAAGGAGGCAAGAGGGAGGAGTGAAAGGAGCAGGAAAAGGAAGGAAGATATAGAACGCGTGGACAAGCGTGACCGTTGGAGACTTCGAAAGGCTACTCTCTCGTAGTGTATGGTCCGAAGGAAAGACAGAGGAGGAAAAGGTGTAAGAAGAAGAAAGAGAGGGAATAATGCAGACTCGTTGCTTCCGCCTTAAACAGGACGTTCGGATCTGCTCGTAGTAAGTGGATATTAAATGTATTTACTTCTTTTTTTATTAGTCACTTTACCGTAGAAACGTTTTAAGATATGCTGGGAATAGAGGAATTAATAGGCTACTGTAATGAGTGGTTGTATGCAATTGGTCGACGGTGATTTTGTAATTAATTGTTGAAAAGCTGTGGTCGGATTGAGATTGAAATTGCGGAGATGCTTTTAAATTGTTTAATGATATGAAGTTGTTCAAGTAGGGAAGTTGTTTCAAGTGCTTCCTGTGGACACTTTAATATTACGTTTTGAATAAATTGGTATATTTTCAGTATACTTTTTATTCATTTGGTACCAGTTTCCTTTGAATTGCACTTTAACCTCTATATTAACGCGCGACGCTCGGGATGCGGTAAATGGCATAGGAAATTTTGAAGTCTTCGAAAAATTATTAAATTGAAAGTATTAAGTAGTCACGTAACGGTGAAATTATTTCTATACTATCAATATTGCTTTGAGTTAGACGAAATATCAGAAATAAGTGAGAAATTTTGATTTTAGGAATTAATTGTGAGTTATTACAGTCGAGGACATAAAAGAAATGATATGGCTAGGCTTGCAGTTTGTGTATTGCAATTTTGATGGCTCTCTATATTAAAAAAATAATCTCTATTAAAATAAAAACTTCTTTCGATGCGAGTTTAACAAATGATTTTTGTAATATTACAAATATTATTTACTGAGAGGAAGAATATCATATATCAGGGGGGCCACAAAGTAACGTCGTTTCTCTAAATATTTTCCTCAAAAACCCATTGACTTTTATCGATCCGGCATTGTAAACTTGGACACTAGATGGAAAAAAGTTGTTAATAACGAGAATGAGTATATCATACATTAAAAATAAAAGATTATTGTAAATTTATTTGTTGGAATTTAATTTAATAAACGACATTACTTTCCGGCCCCCCTAATACTTCCTGCGCGAATTGTATGCGGAACAGAAAGAGGTAAAAATGGGTTGATACGATTTATCATCACTCGAAGTTTCTCCATTCATACAGAATTGTATGGAATAATTTGACATTCAAGAATTAAATGATTTAATACACACAGTCAGAAGTAAAATCACACGTCACACAATTCCTAATTATTTCCCCTAATTAGAACCCTAAATAAAAATGAATTAACTTAACGATACTGAAATTGCTAGGCTAACAATAAATATCACTAACGGTTTCTCGAATATAATAATGTTAAACTGGTCGAACTATAAGTCTAAAACTCTAAACCTGTGAATTCAATACTTCCTCCATGATCTACATCCGTTTCCACGCAATATTTCCACAACGTCCACTTGGATAGGTCTGTCGCCGGAAGGCGAATGAAAAATAAAACGATAGGGGAAACTCGAGACAATCGACCATGAAGTTTAACCGCAAGTATCCCTCGAAGAAGGTGAGCCGTCGTTGTGTGGGTGCTCTTAAGTGGCTCCAAAAGTAACAGATTTTTCTAACGGGGTTGAGACTCGGTCAATAGAAAGTACAATGCGAGTCGTGACAAGTACTATGAACCGTTACACCGGCGGTTTATTCGAGCACCCACTTACCTATTCTTTGCAATCAATAACGACTGTTGAACGCGACGGATGCATTGAAGAATTTTACTCATTTTTTTGTAGCTTTTAACACTAAACGTACCAAACAGGGTCAAATGACCCCTTTCAAAGTTTACTTTAGAATCACACATTCATTGTTATTTCTTTCGCTCATTTGACTTTTTGTAAAGTCTTATATCATCTGATTATTCAATTTCTCGGTTTCCATTTTTCTCGTAGCTTATTTTTTACCGTCAAAAATTTTATTCCTACCATACGTGCTACGAAAGGGTCATTTGGCCCCATACGAAGTGTACGTATTTCTCGGCATTTTTCTTCAACTGGAACCTTAGTTCTAAACTCACAAGGAGAACGCAAGACCTTCGGGTCACCGATTTTATTGAAATTTTACATACTCGTAGAGTAAGTCGTACTGATTAAGAATATACCCTATTATAGGGGCAGACAAGTTCTCCTTGTCAGATACGCTTCTGAAGTGAAGGTTTCATTTATTTGAACCTGATATGTGTGTTTTTTCGGCATGAAGAGTTGGACGATCCGATCGGATCCATATGACGCGTTATTCAAGTCCCAACTTTGAGATTACCCGAGTCGAAAAGTCCAGCCTAAAAAGAAACTTTAAATCCTAGATTCTTTTGATTTCTCATTTTCCGCTTAATTATGTATACCATTTTGAACCTCAAAATCCTCAACTAGTGTGTCTACGCGCCTCAAAGTCCTGTAAATATGATTTTGAGGAGTTATATGGACTGATCAGGTAAAATTTTTATTCCAATTTAATCTGACATCCCCTAAAAATATTTCAGAAGTTCCAAGTCTGTCGACTCATATTCTAAAAATAGGGCTTTTCAGGAGCAAGTAGGTATTAAATTGTCATTTTATTCCATATAAATTCTAAATCTCCTAAAATCAAATTAATTTTTAGTATATTGAGAATTTTTTTGGACCTAGATCATTCCACTCCAATTCCAATCCAATTCTAAAACACCTCATTATAGAATGCTGAGGATTATTTTGGGCTGTATGAAGCCTAAATTGATCCTAAACTAGGCAAAACTGGCAAAAAGTAACAAGTTTAGGGCGATTGTGGAATTAAAATTTGCATTCTTTTATATGTAACATATTTTTCTATATTCAGCCTAAATATCCTAAGTTATTTGGTAATTTAGGAGGATTTTGGACTTAACATTTTTGACTCGGGTACATATCTCTAAGAATGTTGTGCAATAGAAATGTTGATTAGTGGAAAAAGATGCTCTGATGTGTTATAAATCAAACACAATCGCTAGATTTTGAAAACCGCAAAAAAAATTTTTGAGATTTCAGCCAGGATTTCAGCGAAATCGACCACTGTGCGCCGTAACGCATAAACCGAAAAGACCGTTTTCGGAGATTCACAAGAAACACTCCCATCAATTAGTTCTCCAAAGCTAAATGAAATAGAAATGCAGTCGTATATTGAGAGTCAGAGAGTAAAGATCAGAGTCTAGATGAAATCAAGTTCAGCAAGGAATGATAATACACGACAGTTTCCGTTACATTCAATTGGCCTTGTGTAATTTATTGATTATTGTATTTATAGAAGTAAAAATTTGTGTTTGATTGATTTATTATAAATCAGAAATGATGTTGCAAATTATTTCCTTTAATAAATTGGGTATTTTTTTCTGAAAATCAACGTTTATTTCGTAAGGGGTCAAATGACCCCTCATGGTAAGATTAGGTAGGTGTAAAATACCGATACGTTTTGTGTTAACACATTAATCCCTAGGCTGCTGTGGGCGCCCATAGGCATTTAGAAATTTTGCATTTATGACACTGAGAGCGCCTACAAATACTCGATGCAGTTTGACTTTCTGACACGGAAGGCGCCTAAAGGTGCTCATCACCTTTTGACTTTCTACCATAAAAAGCGCTATTAAACTTTTAATACTTGTAGTAATTTAGTTCAGAGAAATAAATAATGTTGTTTTAGTGTAGGAAAATCCAGTCTTTCAATTATTGAAATATGTTTTCACATAAAGCATTCTTATTCAAAAGTTCACGGCACACGAGATATCTCGTGTTTTCTACAGACTACCTTTAGATGACATCTACTTTGACATGTTGTATCTAATTTGTCTATTTAAAAATTTATATCGGTAAATAATGTATTGTATTCGATCGCCTTTATCGTTTTTTTCTGGAGAACAAGCTTGAGACTTAGAGAAATCTCGACACCTTGTATTGCATTTTAGTGATTTGAATAGTCCCCATATGTCATACATCAAATTAATAAGTTGCAATGCATCTTTTTTCACATTTCCGTAAGTTTTACAAAAATTGTTCCATATATAAAAGAGTTACGATAATTTTAGTAACGTGCAGGTTTACCCAAGGACGTGCCTTTGCGTATGCTTTATAAATTTCATAGCGATCTTTAATGTGTTAAATATTGTAGAAAACAATAACTTATTTTCAATCAATCGATGATAGATTGGAAAATTCGAACTTCCAAGTCCTAGCTCCTCTATCAATGAATTGTTAATTACATTTAATCCCTTGCCCTACAGTAACAAGTGACACTCGTGATGAAGTAAATGGGATAAGAAATTTTCAAGTTTTCGAAAAATTGAATTGGAAATATTAATGAGACTCGACGCGATAATATTATTTCTCTAACATTAGTATTAATGTTAAATTGTACGTCACATCAAGCATCACTGATCAATTTTCATTTTAACAATTAAATTCTGAATTATAGCGGAGGTAGCTACGAAACAAATCGCAGTGCAAAGGGTTAACCCCTTAGCCCACAACTATTTACGTCTGAGACAAATGGATTAGGGAATTTTGAAGTCTTCCAATAACTATTAAATTAACAATATCAGCTGATTACGAAACGGTCTCATTATTTCTATGCTATTAACCCTTTGTGGACGGTGACATTTTTCAATGTTAGAGAGATAATCATCTATTTGATAGTTCAAAACCACGCTTTTATCAGAAAGTTACTCTGTTAATGTATGCAAATTATAATTAACTATTTCTGTAATCATATTTCAACAGTTGTATTATAATTTTTCAACTTTAACCAGTTGACTGTGGAATTTAGTTTCAAAAGGACACCACAGGGTGCGGAATTAAAAACAAGGAACGACGTGTATACACGTCGAACGCAGGGCAAATGGTACTATTATACATTTTACGAAAAACCAGGAAGGATTACATTTTTATTCGTAAAAAAAAAACTAACAATTCGTTTCTGAATATGTTATTATTATTAAAAGCTTGAAAATTGTCAAGAAGTAATACTATACATAAACAAGAAAAACTAAAGATAGCAAGAATAAAGAAGAAAAATAAGAAATATTTTTCTAAAATATACGTATTCGTAATGTAAAGGGAACATACCACCAAATAATATTCTTATTACGTTTTATTGAGATTTCGAGTTTTTATAGTGAATGGTAATTTTTTATTTTACACGACGAGTATACACGTCAAACGCACCACAGTAGAGATTTAGTCCGACGTGTATACGCGTCGAACGCACTCACCTGGTTATCCGTGTAGACACGTGAAAATAAACGATAATAAAATTTTTTCTCAGACCACATATATGCGTCACTCGTCCTCAAAGGGTTAATATCACGTTCAGTAATACAAAATATGAGAAATCAGTGAAACCTTTTGATTTCAGGAATTGATTTTGAGTCTTTGCACACCTCATCAGAAAAGAAATCAAAGGTTAAGAACTTAACTAATTTGAAATTATTGAAACACCCGGTAAACGATTAACAAATCTTTCGTGAAACTAGAAATTTCAATTCTATTTAATTATAATAGACGTAACACTCTATTATTCATAAGGTAGCAATTTTCTCGCAACATCCCCCAAAAGTTCAACGTACTCCTTTCAATAAGATCTCAAGCTTCGTTATCGAATGTTTGTCGCCAATTAGGTAGTAATCAATATCATCGCGAAAAGACATACGAATCAGTGAATTTCAAAGGCGGAGAAGCCAAACAGAAAAAGTCGAAGAATCCTTCTTATTGAAATGGTTCTCACAGGGAGTCGTCAAATTAGCGTAATTGGATCGGCCGAATCTCTAATGACGAATGTGCTCGGAATGAGCCACCGTGAAAACGCAAAATGAGCTTCCGTTGAAGTACCAATTTTTTTTCCCTCGGTCTTCGCAACTTTCAATGAACCTCCACCTGAAGATCCGACGTCTTTCTAAGAATCACAGCAATGAGAAGAATTATTTGAAAGGATTTTTTTGTTTCGGAAAATATTATTTTATCGATATAATAATCTCGATACTCTTCCCCAGTGTATGTAAATATTAACGATTAATCACTGGAAGTTCTATCATCAACTTTCTAATAGTTGAATCTCCCACTTCATAGCTAGCGTTGCCGAGTCGAAGTTATGAATTTCTGTTGATTATCTCGGACCCTGAAATCATTATTTATGATTCTCTTACATTTTCTTCATATTTCTATTATTCTCCTTAGTTCTTTATTAGTCGTTATATTTCTCTCTTGATTCTCTTTTATTTTCGGAAAATAAATATACAAATTTTTATTAATTAGACATCGAATTGTAATAGATTACAGTAAAAATCCTTTTATTTGTTAATTTATTTCTTATTTATTTCATGTCAACAATGAAAATAAAGATATAAATAATTAAATAAAACCAGCGAGAAATCATACTTTTTCATCTTATTACTTAATCATTGTAAAGTTTACTATACATTCGTCTCTGCAACTGTCATTCTTTATATACATTTTTAGAATTTTATGAACTTTTCATTTGAGAAGTATTAGATCACTCCAACACCTTATTATTTACATGTATTCCTATGTACAGTTTATCATTGATCATCGTTTTTATGCAAACATTAACAATGTTAATTATGTTAACAGCTTTGATATTTTCACTTAAAATTCCTGAAATTAAAAAGTCTCGGGTTGTATATTGTACGTTGTGGACCACTAGAACAAACATTTCATCAGATTCAATTTCTTGTACTATTGCAGTATTAGTTATTACAAATATAACTAAAATGTTATAAAAATAAAGTTTCCGTCAAATTAATTTTTTCGTAGTTGTCACTCAATTTACTTTTTAAAAAATTAAGTAATATTAATAATTAATAAATAATGAAAAATTCCTTCTAAAATACAATGAAAGAGGATTAAAGGAGAACCTAGAAAATCTTTTTATAACACTCTTTCGATTTTCTTCAAGTGTGAAAACGGAAATATCCGCATCCACAGAGTATCTACAGATAATCAAAATAATATAGAGTTTAATGGTCAGATCATACAGATTATAATTCTCTTTTGATTTTCTTCAAGTATAAAAAATCGAGAAAACCAACAGAAAATCAATCCTTCGACTTGGGTTGTTATAAAGAATCTTTTATAATCTGAAGGAAAGAAACATTAGAAATTCGTTGCTCGTAACAAACGTTACGCGAACACGGTACACTTTTATCGGCTGTAATACCAGCTTATGAGGTAGAGTGAAGAATTATACAAAAATGATAGTGTTTCTTAGTCGCAGAACTACTGATTTCATCCGGCATATTTGAACGTAGTAGATAAATATCTTTGAAAGAGAGGAACGAAGAGAGAAAGTAAATGAATCGACTTAATCGGTTACATATTGCAACATGGAAAGTCTCAGGAAGTGCACCGTTATAAGTTGCAGTATTTCTGATGAAAATTTAGAAACTCGTTTCGTCTACCTTAATTGCTAACACTTTGAATGACACTGGAGTCAGTGATAACCGCGCTGTTCAATTCGCCTGAATTTCTTAAGACTTTAAAACGATAAAATTCATGGATTCGCTACAATATTCGATATTTAAATGTTGCTATTGACACTAGAACTACCAAGGTGGTCAAAATGACTCGTTCCTCATTTTTTCTAAAATTTTTTCAAGTTTATAGGAGAGCCTTGGGTATAATTGAAAATATGAATTACTGAATTAATCATCTTCTCTTCCTTTCAATTCCTTGTTTTCTAAATTATTTATTTAATGTATTGAAATACCATACATTTAACGCTGGTAGTTTTATTATTAAAGAAGTAAAATATTGATTGATATACAACTATTGTGACTTTTAACATTTTTGCTCAATACATATACGGTTTTAATAGAAAAAGTCTTGCTTCAGTAAAAGGTGCGAAATTAGCGAAATACTGGTGGTATACAACGTGTTAAAAGTTAATAAATTAAGTAAAAGCTGAATGAAAACATAATTAACAATAGAGTTTCTTGTTACTTCGTGTATATATTATAATTATAAATAATAAAAAAAAACTGTTTGTATTATCTGATTTACCATCGTTATAAATTATTCTGTGATTTAAACAGAATTAATTAGCTGCTGCTCCACAACTTGAAGCCGATATTTCATTGTTCCACTGGGTTTTGTTTGAATAAATAACTGTATGAAATTTTGTGATTTAAGATTTTAATTATTCGTATAATTATTAATAAAATTATAGGTGAATTGTAATGCTTATTATTATATATTCGTTAACTTTAAATATAGTGCAAGTTATGATTTTTTCGGTGTTTTCCTTTCAAAGAAACGAATCTTCCGCGAATCCTTAGGAGACCGATGAAAACTTAGAGTCGCAAATCTCGTTATATAATCTTAATGTGAAGGTGAACAGGATTAATCGTGTTACTTGGCGAATAATAGGCTGCCAAACCACAACTTGCACGTTTCGTTAGTCTCTTGGTTGCATCGATGCAAACTTTTCGATGCGAAAACTCGCTAAAATTCAAAAATCCTCCGCTTCTAAAAGCTAGTTTTTCTGATCTCTGCAACATAAAGTGACCGAAATATATTTCAAAGTATCCTACACTTTATAAAATTAATGAAAAAGAAACATTAAAAAACTTGGCCAACCAAAGAAGCAAACACATTGCTTGCTTCTATTTTATATACAATCTCTAGTCTTTTAATCTAATTGAAATAATTAATAGAAGCTTAAGTAATTCGGTTAAATATTTAAATTAATATTCACAACGCAATATTTAAAAATTTGGCTATTTATAGATCTTTATAAAATGCAAGAAATGACTTGACGGAAAAATTGCTCATTACTAACCTTCATTCACCCTCTGACTATATGAACCAACAATGTTTAATTCAATTTCACATGACATAATTTAATTAGGACCAATAACTTGCGCGTTGCGTTAATATGTCTTTTGTTTTTTGTTAGGTTGTATCGATGCAGGGTTTCCGATATGAAAACTCGCTCCATCTTTAAAAATCTTCTCTAAAAGCTAATTTTTCTGATCTCTGCAACGTAAAATGACCGAAACATATTTCTAACTATCCTACACTTTATCAAATTAATGAAAAAGAAACATAAAAAACTTGACCGATTAAGAAAGCAAAGCAACTCCATGCTGCTATTTTATATACAATCTCTCGTTTTTCAATTTAATTAAAATAATCAATATGACATTAAGTGATTCAATTAAATATTCAAATTAATATTGACAACGCAATAATTTGACATTGGTCTATTTATAACTCTTTATAAAATACAACAAATAACTTGAAAATTTCTCATTACCAACCCTCATTCACCCTCTGCCCATCTGAACCACCTAGAGGCGAAAAATTTTTAATTGAGTTGCACATGAAATAATTTAATTAGTACCTTACCTACTCTAATTGCTTTTTAGCAATTTAGTTTAAACTCTATATTACGTTTTGGAACTCCCTAATTACCACGAGAACCAGTTTTTCATTGACAAAAAAATTCAACTTTGCACAGCATTAACTTTAAAAACTCGCAACCTGAAATACTCCAAATTTCTCAATTTTACAAACTTAAATAAACCGGATTCCAACGAAATAACGCTTAAAATTATTTTACACCTCGTTGAATAAACTTTCGAAAATTCCAAGCATCAACTATTTTACAAAAATCTGACTGTAGCAATTTAGAACGGTTGAATGAAGTGACAAAAGACGACTTCTCGTAGAAAAACACAAATTAGAATATAACACGTGCGTGGAAAGTGAGGAATACGCGCAAACGTGAAAATTATCAAGGGTATCGTGGCCGTTCCGAGCAAATCGCTCGTTCTCGCTTCGAATCGCACGCGAGCAATCGGCCACGGACTCGCGAGCGTGTAAATGACGTTAGAAAGTTTCGAAAGAAACACCTGACTCATCCGCAATGTACTTTTTCTCTTTGTGGTAAAACGATAACGTCACGTGCATATGCAAAGGACGAAGAATTATTGGAGATACTTAGCACGATTCGGTTAGACAAGAAGCAGTTTTGAAAAATGGCAAGTTACTCGTTCCAATTGAGCAGAGTAACTTTATAAAGTTATTAAAATCATCGCTTATTCTTTGAAGTTTGTTAGATTCATTTCATTTTGTATTTTATATAAAATTTGTAACATTTTTTTATCACTTAATTCCAATGGAAAGGAGAAACAGTGATATCAATAACATTTGTGAGACCTCGTCGTTTCGCCATGATAAATCTGAGAATAAAATTCCACCAGTGCGTCATATCATTTTCGAGGAACTTTGATTCGAACAATGTAAATCGACGGAAACATCTTCATGTAAAACGTATTAATTTTATCTCTGCATAGTTTCTTACGTAGTCAACATTTTCAAGTAAGTTAAAGTCACTGTAATTTAATTATAATCACATCAATCACTAGTAGAATTATTAGCAACATAGAATTATAATATTATTGAGCTGCAAAGTATTAAATTATTTTTGAAAATTTTTATTATTTATTGCAAAAAAGGAACACATTTTTCTCATGTACCGGTTGAATGTTGGAATCTAATTCTTAGTAGAATTTCATTGATAAAATCTTTTTCTTTTTCCATTGTGCTAGAACGAACAATATGATGCTGTAGATAAATATTATCACATAGATTTCACTTATTTTCTTATCGTTATTATCTATTATAAATTTTATCGATAGCAACGCTATCAATTTTCAAAGTATTTATTTAATATATTTAGATATAATAGATTTAACACCGACAGTTGTGGTTTTAACACTAAATCTACCAAACAAGTCAAAATGACTGGTTCCTGATTTGTTTCAAAAATTCTCCAAGTTTATAGTAGAGACATAGAGCAAATATTCTACCTTGATCTTATGGAGCACAAATTATGGAATCAATCGCCTTCTCCACGACAACATTTCTATTTTTCCAAAGTATCTATTTCATGCATTGAAATATAATAGATTTATCGCCGGCAGTTCTAGTGTTAATATCTGTGATATTGATTCGAATTTTTAAAGTTAACTGGCAAAGGTAAGTTCTTGTTACGAGTCGACCGCGCACGCCTTGTCCTTTCAGATATAATTAAATAGAACACAATTAAAAAGCGATAACTTTTATTTAAGAGAACACGTCCGTCTATCAGGACTACCGACCGTAGAATCTCTACTATTTTTATTTAACAAACAATTGACATGTCTCGTTACCCAGTAACATTGAATCTACTGGGTGCTTCGTAACATTCTCAATGAAAAATGTTAATTCATGCGAAACTAGAAATCGAATCGACAAGTCAGTGGCTAACATGCGACACCGTCGATGTAACGAAACGAAGATACCTGTAACCCAGCACTTGCGATAACAATGACGAACAAATGCAACAACATGTGATAACGTTGACTCGATTCTGACTCACGTGAACGTGGTCGACGTGCAATCTTCTTTTAAAGGCAGAGAGAAAAATACGTGATTAAAAGAACGGAAGTGTCGTTCAAGCGACTCGTCTTCGATAAAAGAAACTTGTTCAATGCAAAGATAAACTCAGGTATTCCCGAGCAATGGAAAATTCTTGTTCCCCGTCTCAAAAATTTGATTACAATGACATTGATTTGATTTCTTACGAGATTATTTTCAACGATTTTATCAAAGATCGAAAGGTTATGCAAGACAATAATTGCGATTGCATTTCGTCGAGGAAAATAATAGATAATAAATTACAATGTTTTCTGTGAATGTTAGTGCCTGGTGTTTGAGGAAGAAATTAAAAGGATATTAAACTTTATATGCTAATTGGACTTCCAACGCGCTGTAGAGGAAGTTAGTGATTTTTATGAAATTTTATTCACATTGTTTGAAAATACTGTAAAATGAGTTACAATAGTAGACTTTGTTTTATGGTAACTCCAATAATAATGTAAAAGATATATTATAATGAACTGAAATTAGGTGAGTTTGTTTTTTAACCGACTTTTCAATAAAAAATTCGAATTTATCTTATTATTTTAGTATTCTCATGTGTTGCAAATAATTCTTTAAAGCATATAATATTATTCAAGGATGCATTCAAAGATTGCATAACTTATATATTATTATATTTTGTAATAAAAACTTTAAGTAACAAGGATACATAAATTCATTAAATTATTGTTCCAATATTACATGAGTAACATAATTATTTTAATTAGTATCAAATATCCATACTTTGTTACTCAAACAACAAAAATCTCCTGACCGATCCATATATGTATTTAATTAATACACACGACAAACAAAGTTCCCATTTTGAGAAATTCACATTATTATAATTTACAAATCAGTATAATTAACCAAAAGTCATTATTCCCACATTAATACGTACTGTAATTAAACTCGACTAAATAATCTTCTATAATTCAAAATTGAATTTTCCAGCAATAAATAAATACCGATATTGAACGTCAAACAATGCAAAGCCAATTTTTGGATTTACGTTAATTAAATTCTCACGAACAATGCACCGAATAAATTCATTAATCCTCATTACTAATGCAGTATTGTGTCATTGGCGTTATTCTGAATATCGATAAATTTTATTAGAATATTTAACCGCAACAATTCACCCATGTCGAACGATACGCCTTGTCTGCGCGACACCGAACCGAAATCTTACGGTATTCGAGAATGTGTGCGTTCATGGTGTTAAAGGTGTGCGTCCATGGCGTTAAAGGTGTAAGAGTATACACGAAAAGTCCCGTTTTAATCTTTAGTGATAAATATCTTCGACTGAGGACCGACAGGACGAGTTTGCGACGGTTTCCTGCTGACGCTACGGTATAAGTAGTAGTTCATAGAATTTCTTTGCAAATTTCATTGACCCTTAACCCTTTGCAGTCCTATATCGAGCTACACTTGACATATATTTTTACTTTATTTTATTTCCTATTGATTTAATATCGACTTCTCAATTTTATAATAATTTTGTAATATCATACAAATATCTATCTGTATTTATAGTTATTGCAATCATTTAAAACAATGAATAATCAACGACAGAAAATATTGGGAAATTAATTTCATTTATCTCACTACAATGTTACAAATTTGACGCTAATTCTTGGAATTTTTTGAAATTTTCTGCAAGGTACTCTATAAATTATTTACAACATAACAGAGCTTATTTCTGGGCTTAAAAATGTCTAGTTAACACTAGATCTACCGAGGATTAATTTAACACTAGATTTACGGAGCCAATTTGGCTCATTCAAAATTTGTTTACTACATATATAATATATTGGTTGGTTAATTTTTTAATAATAAATCTTTCGTTTCAATTGATTTCGAAATATGCTCTTTGTAAAAAATTTCAATTTTCTTGTATGATTCAAATTCGCTCACTTCAGAAAAATAGGTATATCAACATCCGTAAATCTAGTGTTAATATATTTAAAATTGTGAAACACATCTGTCACAATCAAATAAATGAGGGGAACAGAAAACTTACAATTAGTCAGTTCAATTATTTACTTATTGGCTTCAAAATAGACGTAGAAAATTAAAAAAGAAACAGCATTAGAAATTTTAAAAACATTTTCAGAAAATTCAAGGCAAGTCATTTTGACCACCTTTTAAATTTAGTGTTAAAGAAACTTGTAAGTAAGAAACGTTACAAGGCGGAACACAAGATTTATTGCAAAATTATTTTGAATGGGTAGCCAAACTGTCGTGTGACCATTGTAAGTAAGGACACGAAGCATTATAAGCATACTGACAATTAGTATGCCAGTGAAAATTGTGTAGTTATAGAAGATGACACGTCAGCTCGATGAAATGCACGGAATGCACTCGTCCTTCACGAACCTTTTCTTTCCCTCAACTATTGTGAGTCACTCGTTGCAATATAATTATTCTCATGGAATTAAAAACAATTAAACTTTCACGACTAGTTAGAAAATTCGATAATGGAAATACCAATCTACAATACTTTTCCTGTGGCCGTTGGTCGATGTATGGAAATATCACGAAAACTTTTATTCCACAGAATTTAGTAAGAAAAAAGAGATGCTTGATTTATATGAAAATACTGTGAATATTAAATATTGTATTCAATATTAAATATTATAATACTGTTTAATACTTATTCTTTCCTCGCAACGCAGATATAAAGTGTAGAAAATAGACTTAAATAAAGGGAGATTTAATAGAAATTAAAATAATTATAAACTATACGAAATATATTAAATGTACTTGTATGTGTCATTAGGCTTAACAAATTTCTATATCTTGAAGAAAGTAACTAATTTTTTACAGCGATTCAATTCTTATGCAATTTTTATTAATATTTCCTAATATTTTTTCTTTACCTTTGTCAATTAAAAAGACAAACTTGCTGAAATGTAAAATAATAGTACTTGATAAACGTCTACTTCTCGAATGACAGCCTCTAATTTTCATAACAAAAATATTTATTTATTTGGCATCGTAATAACACGTATTAGTCTCCATAGATTATTGAGAACGATAAAGTATAATAAAATCACTAACAATAAATGCAACTCACTAAATTCCTATGAATAGAATTTATTCCACAATTTTCTTTTCCGGTTGAAACAAACCAAAGAAATTTCTACATGACCCGTGCGTCCGTCTGTAACCCTTTCTTCCCTTATTTCTCTGTCGAACCGGTGCGTGTTTCCGTCGTATTTTCTCTGACATACCTTTGCGTACAAACGCTCCCACGTCACGCATGACACTCTCAATGACCCACGCAACGCATGGTGAGCTCTATTATAATTTTTAATTTCTGATCCCATAAGTCATTCAGTCTTGCTGTCGGAGCGCTAAAGTGTAACCGGTTGCCTCGTCTGTATGTAAAGAAACGTAATTATAGAGTGCTCTTTATTCTCTAATGACTAATCGAAGGTCGAGTTTCTGAATTTCAATGATTATATGAGAATCGAAATGAGAGACTAATTTTTATCTATATATATCTATGTATATAAAGCGTAAATACCACTGACTGACTGACTCACTCACTCACTCATCACGAAATCTCAAAAACCACAGAACGGATTGCAATGAAATTTGGAACATAACTTCCCCTTGGGTCTTAGGTGCTCACTAAGAAGGGGTTTTGAAAAATTCGAAATTTTAGGGGGGGTTTTGGGGGGTTAAAGTATGGGCCAAACTCATCAACGCAGAACCGAAACTACTTGACCTAGAAACTTGAAATTTTGCATGAGCGTTCCTTCTAGGGTATAAGCACCCACTAAGAAAGGATTTTTCAAAATGCGAAATTTTAAGGTTTTTTTTTTTATTTTCGAAACACGTAAAATATTGCAGGTTTTAAATGATTGAATACATATTTACTAATTTAAGTAGTCCTTAATCCTAATGATATTAAACCGTAGCGAAGCATGGGTACTTTCAGCTAGTATTTTATATGAACTCGTTCTATCTTTCGTGCTTTCCACAATATCGAAAAACAAGGAAATTCGATTGCAAAATTGTTGAACCAGATGAACAATTGAATAATCGAGGAACGAGTTTCTGGATTTCAATGATTATATGAGAATCGAAATGAGAGATTAATTTCTATATGTCATATGAATTCGTTCGACCTTTCGTGCTGTCTACGATATCGAAACAATGAAATCCGATTGTAAAATTGTTGAACCAGATGAACAATCGAGAAACGAGTTTCTGAATTTCATTAATTACATGGGAATCAAAATGAGAGATTAATTATTATATTTTATATGAAGACGTTCTTTCTTTTATATGTTCGACAATTTCGACACAACGAAATTCGATTGCAAAATCATCGAACCAGATGAACAATCGAATAATCGAGGAACGAGTTTCTGAATTTCATTAACACTAGAACTACCGGCGTCAAATCCAACATATTTTAATAAATTAAATAAGTAGTTTGAAAAAGGGGGAATCAAGCGACGGAAAATTTGACCAATTGAGTGATTTATGTTTATTGATATAGACGTAGAATATTTATTCTATGACTCTTATGTAAACCTGGAAAATTTTTTGGAAAAATTGTGTACCAGTCATTTTGACTGGTTTGGTAGTTCTAGTGTTTATTGCATGGGAATCAAAATGAGAGATTAATTATTATATTTTAAATGACGACGTTCTTTCTTTTATATGTTCGACAATTTCGAATCAATGAAATTCGATTAGAAAATCATCGAACCAGATGAACAATCGAAGTACGAGTTTTTATATTTCAATGATTATATGAGAATCGAAATCAGAAATTAATTATTATATTTTCTATGAAGTTGTTCTTTCTTTTATACTCTCAAAAATATTGAAACAACAAAATTCGTTGACAAAATCGTCGAATCAGATGAACAATCGAAGTACGAGTTTTTAAATTTCAATGATTATATGAGAATCCAAATGAGAGACTAATTATTATATTTTCTATGAAGTTGTTCTTTCTTTTATACTTTCCAAAATATTGAAACAACAAAATTCGTCGACAAAATCGTCGAATAAGATGAACAATCGAAGTACGAGTTTGTAAATTTCAATGATTATATGAGAATCGAAATGAGAGATTAATTTTTATATGTCATACGAATTCGTTCTACCTTTCATATTTTCAAGAATCTATAAACAATAAAATTCGATTGCAAAATCGTCAAACCAAGCATCTATCTTTATTCCCGTATGTGTATATACATATTGATATATTTTGTGGTTAAAGACTTTATTCTTATATGAGTACAGTTACTTCGGTATCCAACGCACGCTTGCGACGTTCAGAGTTTCGCCGTTACTAAAGGCAACAAAAAAGGGCGAAGAAGGAACTAGGCGGAGGTGAAGAAAAAAGGTTAGTCGCCGCTTACAGATTAGTATAGATGGGCGACCGACAGAGCGCAATACTTATACCTTAACACTCCCACTCGCAACGATCGGTCGCTATACCAAATTTATTAATTTCCGGTTATTTTCGAATTTGGCGCGAGTTAACGACTTGGTTAAAATGTCTGCCAATTGATCAGAACTTTTTACATGCTGGATTTTGATACTGCTGTTCTTAATCAATTCACGCGTGTAATGAAATTTTACATCAATATGCTTTGTACGTTTATGGAATGTCGGATTTTTAATTAATGTCTCAGCTGCAGTATTGTCAATGTTCAGTATTGTCGGTTCTTGTTGAATTCCTATGTTACTTAAGAGTTGACGAGTCCATACTATTTCTTTCGCTGCTTCATACGCTGCAATATACTCTGCATTGGTTGTTGATGTTGCAACAATTCCTTGTTGTCGACTTGACCAAACGATGGGTCCATTATTCAACATGAGAATGACACCACTGATGCTTCTTCGAGTATCTGTACAAGCTGCATAGTCGGCATCCGAATATCCAATTAAATTATTTTTTATCTCACCTTTGCCATCATATGTTAGTCCAATGCCGATTGTACCACGCAGATATTTGAGCACACGCTTTCCAGCGTTCCAATGTGCATTTGACGGTTTCTCAAGAAATCTACTCAGTACACCCACTGCATACGAAATGTCGGGTCGGGTTCCAACAGCCAAGTACATTAATGACCCGATGAGCTGTCTATATGGAGAGTTTGATGCCTCGCCATCATTTCTTTGTAGAATTGTATTAGAATCCATTGGTACTGTTAGATTGTTAGCTTCAGTCATCCCGAATTTTTCTAAAACTGCCTTCGTATACGCCGATTGAGTTAACCGAATCGTTTTTGTGTTACGATCGCGTGTAATTTCAAGTCCAAGATAGCATGATGCAACAGCGCTTTTTGTTTTGAATTTGGCTTGCATTGTTTCTAACAGTTTGTCAATACAGGATCTCGATTTTCCAATAACCAACCCATCGTCGACATATAGAGCAACATATAAGTCGTTATGTTCATTTGTATATATACACGGATCAGCATCCGTTGATCTAAGATGAAACCGTTGCATAAAATTATCAAATTTTGCATACCACTGTCTTGGCGCTTGTTTCAGCCCGTATAAACTTTTGTTTAGTTTACAGACACGACCTGTTTCATCCTCAAATCCGTTGGGCTGCTCCATATATATTGTTTCGTCAAGATCGCCATACAGAAAAGCCGTTTTAATATCGAATTGATATACTTCATAATCTTTTGCCGCTGCTACAGCCAATAGTGTCCGAACCGAATCGAATCGTGCAACTGGCGAAAAGGTCTCATTGAAGTCGATGCCAATTCTTTGCGAACAGCCCTTGACTACAAGTCGAGCTTTGTATTTATCGATGGAGCCATTTGGTTTAGTCTTTATGCGGAAGACCCATTTGTTCTTGATCGGTTTACAGTTTGGCGGTGGTTTCATCAGTGTCCAAGTTTCGTTTTCCTTTAACGATTTAACCTCGTCTTCTATTGCTGATATCCACTGCTTCGACTGCGGGGATCTTCTAGCTTCTTCAATTGATTCGGGTATCTCTGCTCCTGTTATGAACGCACATCCAATGTTATATGCTGACTTCGAGCGAGTTCGGTTTGCAATTGGTGTATTTTCAGCTTCCTTCGATCTTATGTTGTAATTTGTTCGATGTGAGATAGGCATCGTCTCTTCCTCTTCAGCACTCTCATATGGCGAGTCGTTTTTAATGAAAACTTTAGCTGGTGACTCCGATTTTGTTGCATCCATCTCATCATGCTCGGGTATAACCGCTACTTGTTGTCTAGGAGATGATTCAATGATTGTTACATCACGACGCACGACTACTCTTCGCGTACCTGGTTTCCAGAGTCGATATGCTCTACATTTAGGTTCATAACCAACCAGTCGCATAAGTTCGCATTTTGCATCGAACTTAGATCTATACTGTTCATTGATCAATTCATATGCCTTACTCCCATAGATCCGTAGATGATCAACACTTGGTTTTTTACCATACCATACTTCGTAAGGTGTTTTCCAATCGAGCCTCTCCAAGGGTATCATGTTTCGAATATGCGCGGCTGTGTTTACTGCCTCCGACCAAAGAGCTGTGGGTAACTTGGCCGCTGTTAGCATTGAACGAGCCATCTCAACGATTATTCTATTCTGACGTTCGGCACGTCCATTTTGCTGCGGACAGTACGGTGATGATAGTTCCTGCAAAATCGTATGCTTGCTCATTAACTTCTTCATGTCAGCACTGACAAATTCCTTTGCATTGTCAGAGCGCATGCGTTGTATTTTGTGACCGGCAGCTGACACTTCTGCGATAAGATTACTAATATGTTCGACAATGTCAGCCTTCGATTTCATTGGCTTTGCAGCCACCATACCACTAAGATCGTCAGTGAACACAACCATAAACTTTGATCCTCCAAAGGATTCGGTTGACATCGGTCCACAGATGTCGAAGTGTATCAGTTCACCTGGCTTCTTTGCTCGTGTTGCCGACTCTTTGAATGGTTTTCTGCACGTCTTGCCGAGCACACAGCCTTCGCAGAACTGCTCATCATTTTCGCTCCCACTGATCGAAGACTTGGTTGTCTTCATGCCACAAACCGCATCGCTTGTTGCTATCTTCTGTACAGTCTTGTAATTTGTATGCCCTAACCTCTCATGCCATACATTAAGAGGCGCTTCGACAGCCGCGACATTTGCTGAAATTACTGACAATGTTTCAAAGTTCATTATATACATTCCGTTAGATATACGTCTACCTGAACCTATAGTGTTACCATTAGAAAGTAATTTAAGTCGCTCTTTCTCTACATGAACACTAATACCTTTATCGGTCGTTGCACCTAAGCTAAAAAGATTTCGACTAATCTTTGGTACATAGAGCACGTTAGCCAATGTTCGGTTGATACGTTTGTTACCGACGATTGACACAATGTCTATTTTACCACGTCCGCGAGCATAAATAACTTGCTTGTTACCGACCGTGATGCCTAATGTATTATCGGGAATTTCCGTGAACGTTTTGAACCATTCCCGCCTAAATGACATGTGGTGACTTGCGCCAGAATCGCCAATCCAGTCGTCCTCTTCTGTAGCTGCTGAATAGTTACTGACCGCTACGAAGTAGTGGCCGCTCGTCAATGGCTTCTCGATCACTGCTGTTGCCGCTGCATCCTTATGTTCTGCTTGCAATTTTCGACAGTCTCGCTTGATGTGACCAAGTTTGCCGCAATAATAGCATTTTATCGTTTTCGACTTCTTGCGTTTGGCTGCATCCATACTCTGGCTCTTCTTTGCAAATAGTGCGTCGCCCATGTCGGTATTGTCGTTCAACCCATTAGTTTCTTGTTCAATTTGCATTAATTGTTGCCGTAATTGATCAAATGTTAATGTGACTCCAGTTGCCACTTGCATTCGATAAGCGTGTCGAAAGCTGTTGAATTTTGGCGGAAGATCTGCGATTAGCTTCGCAATCATTTGCGTTTCACTGTACTTCTCATCGACCATACGCAAGCGTTGTACGATCACTGATAATTGAGCACAATAGCTAGACACTGACATGGATTCACCAAACATTAGCTTGTGCCATTCTTGAGACAACAGATACTTGTTTTCACTCGTTGTTGACTCATAGATTCCTTTGATCTTGTCCCAGATTTTCTTTGAGCTGTCGCAGTCACGAATCGATGCATGATCGTCGTCAGTTAACCCATATGTGAGCACTCGCGTGGCCTTGGCGTCGAGTTTTCTCCAATTCTTGATGCCTTCCTGTGATTCTGTGCCAGCCGGGCACACTTCTGTGCCGTCGACTACTTCGTACACACCTAGTGCACGAAGGCAAGACACCACCTCGAACTTCCAACGTTGATAGTTCGCCTTGGTCAATACTGGCAGCTTGATCTCGTCCAACGACATCTTGAAAAAATATTTGAGTATGCAGCACGTGAATTTTTAGTCACTTCACAAATATTCACTTTGCGAGTAATCTGGGCCCATAACCTGATATATTTTGTGGTTAAAGACTTTATTCTTATATGAGTACAGTTACTTCGGTATCCAACGCACGCTTGCGACGTTCAGAGTTTCGCCGTTACTAAAGGCAACAAAAAAGGGCGAAGAAGGAACTAGGCGGAGGTGAAGAAAAAAGGTTAGTCGCCGCTTACAGATTAGTATAGATGGGCGACCGACAGAGCGCAATACTTATACCTTAACACATATATATTCCTGTATTTCACAAACGCAACACGCGTAAAGCGTGCCACGTTCCATTCGAACTCAATTTCGGACCAATCAAAGTTACCAGCGAGATTTGTATGCCGCGAGAAACGTGGAAACACATTTCACCGTGAATCAAATCGACTTAATCACCCTCCGTCCCGGCAACCTTGACAAATCCGGACGAGTTTCGTTCACGGCTTGGAATATCAATCGCCGACGAGTTTCATGACGGAATTCGTAATTTTTTTGGTACCACAATCATAGTTTTTATTTATGAGGTAGTCCAGTCAATCCGGAAGACGCTGCTTGAATGGAGAACAAACAATAACACCGCTGTTATTTCTCGTGAGAAAGTAGCATCGAAAGTAAAAATATTATGGTTTTTAAATTAAGTAGAACAAACAGAAAAAGGGAATAAATATTTCGCGCTGTTGAACGCAAGTATTTGGAAGAAACAATTTTCTAAACTTTCCCTACTGAAATTCAATAGTTTTCTCAAATTATTATTGCAAATACAAATTCTTAAAACGATTCAACTTTTACAATTTAGTTGTACCTGAAACCCTCAATTTTTATTTGCACCAGCGCGTAAAAAGAATCTCAACGAAGTCGTAACTTATGTAAATTAATTCATGTCGCAGAAAATGACGGACTGACTCGGTCACCAAAAATGATACGGCAGAATCATGAAATTCGTTCGTCGCTCTGCTTTGCGCCGTCATTTCAATTAACAACAATAAATCACATTTCATTTACTGCACTTTATTTCTAATAATAATTTACTCTAACTTTTAAACTCTGTGTTTTTGTGGTTTGAAGAATTTTAAGATTTTTCAACTGGCGTACTGTTAATCATTTAACTGTGGCGACTTCTTTTGAGAGTGCGCACCTACGCGGGTCACAAAGATTGAGAGATGAGCATAAATCTATTTCAAATTATTAATACTTTTAATTATTCGCCTTATTTCGACATGACATCAAAATATCCCAAACATCTTGAACGAATATATTTTAGTTTTCGTCACAATTACAATTTAACACTAGATTTGCGGAGCAAATTTGGCTTACTCAAAATTTGATTACTATATATATAATATTGGTTTGTTAATTCTTTAATAACAAATCTTTCATTTAAATTGATTTGGAACTATTTTCATTGCACATAACTGCACTTTTCTTGTAATACAAATTCTTAAAACGATTCAACTTTTACACTCTAGTTGTACCATAAACCCTCAATTTTTATTTGCACCATCGCGTAAAAAGAATCTCAACGAAGTCGTAACTTATGTAAATTAATTCATGTCGTAGAAAATGACGGTCTGTCTCGGTCACCAAAAATGATACGGCAGAATCATGAAATTCGTTCGTCGCTCTGCTTTGCGCCGTCATTTCAATAAACAGCACCATCACCGCAACACGGACAAAGAGCAAGGAGTAGCTGGGACTTGTGTAACAGCATTAAATGTCAGGTCAAGAGACTGGCTCTGTTAGCTCCGTCGAGCTTATGGTTGCAGCAGCCTCTCTGTACTTTATTTCAGCCGCAATCGCAACGGCGCGCCTAGATCTTGTGTTCTCTCCCTCTCTCTATCTCTCTCTCGCTTCCTCTCTTTGCCATTCTCTCGATGCAGTTCCTGCTAGGACTCCTCGACAAAAGACCTCCGCGGGAACGTTCGCGGTTTTCCATTTAATTGACATTTCGATCGACTCCGCTGCGATGGACGGGCAAGAAATTGGCTGCTCATCCGGGACGAGTAATCTTGATGCTCTTGTTGCGAATTTTTCACCATGACTGAAAGCATTTTACGAATTCTGACGTTGGGATTTAACGGGAAGTGGTTCTATAAAATTGTTCAATCTCTGGGGAATGTTTTAATCCCTTGCCTTACAATTTCTTTAGTGACCGAACGCCCAATGATTCAAAATTAATTGTTAGAATAATAATCTATCGATGATTTCCGATATAACGGTATAAATTAACGCAGTATTAATAGCATAAAACTAATTTCAATGTCTCCTGACCTACTGATATTTTCAATTTCATAGTTTTTGGAAAACTGAAAAATTTTCTGGACCATTTACCGCGTCACGTGTTAACACTAGATTTACGGAGCCAATTTGGCTCTTTCAAAATTTGATTACTATATACAGTTAATCCCTTGCCTTACGATTTCTTTTCTGATCAAACTCGCAATAACTCAAAATTAATTGTTGGAATAATAATCTATCGCTGATTTCCGATATACCGGTACAATTTAACGCAATAGTAATAGCAAAGAACTGATTTCAACGTCTCCTGACTAACTGATATTTTCAATTTAACAGTTTTTCGAAAACTTTCAAATTTTATATTTCATTTACCGCCTCACGTGTGCCACACGTCATTGTAAGGCAAGGGATTAAAGAGTGATGTTTTTTTATGTTTCTGTATATGCTGAGGATTGTGAATTTGCAATTTTGTAAACCGGTTTGTAGTTTTTTATCATTATAATCGATTTTTGGTAATGCTCCAATGAGTGAATTGAAATCGAGAGGGAAATTGATGTGATTAGCATTGGTATTTGAAATTAATGATAAATTGATAAGTAATGTACGTGTTCGCTAATTAGAAACAGCATTTAATTAAATGCAGGCATTTATATTTTTCAACAGTATTTCCTAACGATATTCTAATTGAAAAAATTACCTGGCTGACAAAGTTTCACTGTCACTATAGTTTTCTCGTCATTTCAAATCTCAACATTGTTCAATGTATAACAATTCTGTTAACACTAAACCTACCAAGCCGATCAACAGTTCTAAAGTTCTAAAAACTATTTAAATTGATAGGGTAGCCGTGAAGTTAATATACCATTTCTATCTTACAAAACTTAAATTAATTAACTAACCACCTCTTAGTTTCTCTCTTTCTTTCTACAGCAGTTATTAAATGTATCAAATTTTTGTACATAGAACATCGGTAGTTTTAGTGTTAATTTTTACTTCGGCGTACTCTATAAGACATTTATACCATATTTTATATCTGACACTAAGCTTAAAAATTTCTAATTTAGGAAACTTGTCACTAAAAATCGTTACAACGCAGAACACAAGATTAATTGCGAAATTATTCTGTACGGATGCGGATGGCCAAACTGTTACGCGACCATTACAGTTGTTCAACAAATTATTATTAAAATATTTATAATATAACATATTTAGTTTATTTCTGAGCTTAGAGAATTCTAATTTAGGAAATTTGTGACTAAGAATCGTTAGAAGGCAAAACACCAGAATAATTGCAAAATTATTCTGAATAGATAGTCAAACTGTAGCACTGTCATTGCAATTGTTCAACAAACTATTATTAAAATATTTATAACATAACATAGTTTATATTTGAGCTTAAGAAATTCTAATTTAGGAAACTTGGAACTAAGAATCGTTGCAGGAGAGAACACAAGATTAATTGCAAAATTGTTCTAAACAGTTGGCAAAACTGTTGCGCGACCATTGTAAGTGTTGAACAAACTAACATTAAAATAGAGATAAATGCATTATCTGAATTATTTGTGCAGTAAATACAACTCGCAAGTACGAGCATACTTTTCATGATCCCCTCAAAGAGGAGATTTTCCCTATACAATGTAGCTTGCATTATCCTTTAGAAGTAGAAGATAATATATGTGATTCACTAGCGTTGCAACCGAGTAATCTCGGAGGGATTGCACTCAGTTTATATCTCTCGTTGCATACCGCTTCTCGACGATGCGCTGCACAACAAACATTTACAAACGGCGCACCCAGTACTGACATTTTCCATGGGATAAACCCAGTGTTATCCTGCGTGTACCTTTACTCTATACTTTTACTGTCTCGGGGATAGATTTCTCTAATGCACTGTGCAGGATATCCTTTCTACTGCTTTTCACATTGGATTCTTCTCTGCTAATTTCGTCTATTAAGTGAATTAATTATGAAAATCTACTGTGTGTACCACAGCAGAAAAGCTCGATTTTTCTGGCAAATGTTTATAAACTATTTTTTACTATTTTGGTATTTATTATGGAGTAAGTTCTGCGTTATCCTGCGTGTACCTTTGCTGTCTTGAAGATAGACTTCTCTGCTAATTTCGTGTATTAAGTGAATTAATTATGAAAATCTACTGTGTGTACCATAGCAGAAAAGTCCGATTTTTCTGGCAAATGTTTATAAACTATTTTTTACTATTTTGGTATTTATTATGGAGTAGGTTCTTTGTTATCCTGCGTGTACCTTTGTTGTCTCGCAGATAGACTTCTCTGCTAATTTCGTGTATTAAGTGAATTAATTATGAAAATCTACTGTGTGTACCACAGCAGAAAAGCTCGATTTTTCTGGCAGATGTTTGTGAACTATTTTTTAATATTTTGGTATTTATTATGGAGTAAGTTCTGCGTTATCCTGTGTTGCTTTGCTGTCTTGAAGGTAGACTTCTATGCTAATTTCATGTATTAAGTGAATTAATTATGAAAATCTACTGTGTGTACCACAGCAGAAAATCTCGATTTTTCTGGCAGATTTTCTGTGAACTCTTTTTCACTGTTTCGGTATTTTTTTATGGAGTAGAGTCTGTGCTATTCTGCGTGCACCTTTACTGTCTTGAAGATAAATCTCTGTTGCACTGTGCGAAGTCAAGTTTTTTCGACTTTTCACATTACAGTTAGATTATTTTCCACTAATTTTTTGCATTAAGTAAGTCAATATCACGTTCTGCTATTTCGTTATGTAAACGTATTTGAAGTACCGTGTTAATTTAAAGAGTTTATTAATTACCGTAATAGTCGGGAAATTGATATTATATTGTTAAATGTGAATTGATTAGTAATACAAAATTTCCTACCATTATGGAAACTGTATAGCTGCTTAATTAGTATCAATTTATACACCTTATGTGGAAATTAGAACGTTGAAACTCTAGAGTTCTTTGAACTCATCAGTTTCATATCAGTTATAAGCTCGTTTAACTTAATTTTAATGAAACTATGAAGCGCATGGTAAATATATTATAAGATGTAAATTTCCTTATTTTCCTAGTCTGCAGTATTAAGGCATAAAAATTGCAAACAATAACGCCACAAGTTTCGCTGAAGGGTTGTTTGACGTTCTCTGATGCATGAACCGAGTTCTCCAATTAAGACACAGAAGATGTTAAACGGCAAACTAGTTTCACTTGCTTTGATCCGAGTTTTGCTTAAAGTTCACGACATTCAGAGTTGCTTACGTTTCACTCACAATCAGTGAAACACTGGTCTATTCACAAACCGGAATTCTACACTATTACAAAAAGATTCATGCATACATTACACGTGTGCTTTTTTCCAAATCAATATTCTTCTCTGGAATAATTTAATTTTCAATTTCAATTTTCAATTTTAATTCCCGCCAAATATCAAACATTTCTCAATTTTATTGATATGAAAAATTCGATGCCAAATTATTATTAAATTCATAATTAAATTCCGAAGTTTGAATTTAATAATACAAAAATCAAAATCTGTCTCTACACCACGTTTTGAAAAACTTCGATCGATCGGCAAATAAAAATGAAACGAATTCACGAGAGAAATGAAAATAAAAAATGGCAGGGATACATCGATCCGAGAAATTACAGTTGCAATTGTGCTCGACGGAGCAACATAATTCACGTTGAAACGAGAAAAAGAAATCGACGAGGAAACGCAAGTAAATGCGGATTTTCCTCGACGGGAAATCCGCGGCAGAGGATTCTTCGCGTTGCTACGTTTCCTTCGAGTGGTTGTCAATAATCGCCACCTGTTTTTCTGCTTGCTTTTCAAGCCAAGAGCAATCGGAGAAGTAATTACTCTCTCTCTTTGCGTTTCTCGTTGACCTGAAAAATAGGAAACGTTTCCCTCGATAATCCCGGAAATTTCGATCATGTTATTTTCGTTTCATTTTAAAATCTCTGCGTTTCCATGTTGCGTCAAGAAGAAAAATCAAGAACCACGGCGACTTTACAGTATTTTATTCTAGAATAAAATAATCCCGAGAGGTAGAGACAGAAGGTAGAATTAGAAATTAAATGGAAATAAATAGAAAACTAGGAAAATTCTGATAATAAGAAAATGATATGTGAATAGTGTTATTATATAATTTGTCTAGCCCATTTATTGCCAGAAAAACTAAGCAAATATTATCTTATGTGATAAAATTTAAGAAGACAACAGTAGGTTTTTAAAACATTAATTTAATTATTCGGAATCATTTTTGCCAACTTATAATTGAAACTTATAGTACAACCATGAGATATCTCGTAATTGGCAGTGAATGGGCTAGCAAGTTAATTAGTTAGCTGTGTTTGACGAATATACTCGTCTTGCGGAAAAGCTACCACTGGTTATTGAAATTGTAAGTTTGACGAAAACTAAAATATATTCGTAAATTTCAAGATGTTTGGAATATTTTGAGGCCATGCTGAAATAAAACGAATAACTAAAGGATGTACAAAAATAAAAATAGATTTATGCTCATCTCTCGATTTTCCAAAATTCAAAAGAATTTTCGCCACATTCAACTGGTTAATTTATTATAGGACTTTTGATATTTTGCGACTTTCTTCATAATTATAACCTTTTACCCTACAATAACGAATGACACTCGTTGCGAGGTAAATTGGATAGGAAATTTTGAAGTTTTGAAAATCTGTTAAATTAGAAATATTAATGAGACGCGATGCGATAATACTATTTACTAACATTAATATTACGTTCTTTACACGGCATATTACGAATCACTGATTAATTTTTATTTTATCAATTAAATACTGAATTATAGCACAGACAGTCACGAAACAAATCGTAATGCAAAGGGTTAAGGAGTTATTTTCGTTTCCTTGTTTTTCCTTATACCAGAAATAAACTGATATATACTTTATTTAAAGATTATTAATGATACTTCTATAGCTTCATTGCTACCTCCGAGAATTCCAAGATTTAGCAGCACCTGCTGAGACTACAGGCGTCATGGCTGCTTGCGATGATAAGATAAGGAATCTCGCATTGTAAAACAGCTTAAACATTATGCCACTGACGATTTCATTTTTCACCGACGTGATTTCCTCGATTATCTGAACGATTCTACCATATTTTGCTACTCTTCTTCTTCAATCGGTATGAAAATCAACATATTTTCCGTTGATTCTCTCCGTGTTATTGTGTTTCAATTTTTTAGTTTTTTTTTCTTAATTTAATTTTTCTCAGTTTTTCCTCAATGCTATTTTTATCGCTGTGTTGATTTTATCAGCGTAATTTCGTTTTGGAATTTGCTAATAAATCGGCGTGTACTATTGAAGTATCTGAATATTACTATTTATTATCGAATTTACCTTTATATTGGAAAATCAAATATCCAACGGTGCAGAAATTCGAATAATCAATTTTAACGTACCTTCAGCAAATAGAAGAAAAAGTTCCACTTCAAAGAGTTACTCGGCAGATTTTAATTGGATTAGCAAATTATCCGGGGATTTTTCATTGCAATTAATTTGATACCGTCAAAGTGAAAGGTAGATTTTTAAACTACCGGAATAGAATTTTTAAAAGATCTTTCAGATTTTGTAACTACCGGAAACTTTACTTGCATTAGTACAAATCTATCTGTACCGTGTAGAAAATCACATTTGATTTACTGCACTTTATTTATTTCACGCTTTTTATTTCTAATAATAATTTACTCTAACTTTTGAACTCTGTGTGTTTGTGGTTTGAAGAATTTTAAGATTTTTCAACTGGCGTACTGTTAACCAGTTAACAGTGGCGACTTCTTTGAGAGTGCGCACCTACGTGGGTCACAAAGATCGAGAGATGAGCATAAATCTATCTTAAATTATTTATACTTTTTAATTATTTGCCTTAATTCGACATGGCATCAAAATATCCCAAACATCTGGAACGACTATATTTTAGTTTTCGTCACAATTACAATTTAACACTAGATTTGCGGAGCCAATTTAGCTCACTCAAAATTTGATTACTATATATATAATATTGGTTTGTTAATTCTTTAATAACAAATCTTTCATTTAAATTGATTTGGAACTATTTTCATTGCACATAACTTCAATTTTCTAGTATGAGTAAAATTAGCTCACTTCAAAAAAACAGATATATCAACATCCGTAATTCTAGTGTTAAATAACCACTAGTCGCTAACTTTTGCACACGACGAATATATTCGTTAATACACAAAATTCTGCCGTTTCTCTATAACGAGTATACTCGTCAATCACAGCTATCTGGTTAAAGACTTAAGAGAATCTCCAGGCTTTTAAATCGTGGAAATTCCAAGATCGGTAAGATTATATTCAAAGTTACAAAAAAAATAAAACAGTAGATTATTCACACGATCCTACATTCAAATCACAAAGCACAGAACAATTCGTTCCATCATTTATCTCCTGCGCGCTAAAATCAATGATATTCATCATCCATCCTCAACAAACACATCAATCCATAACTACGAGCAGTTACGTAAAACAATTCTCTCGTCTACGTCTCAATAATAAAACCGTCTGGACACGCTGAAGTGTCTCATAATAAAACATTTTTCCTCGATTATCCACTCGATTAACATAAGTTTAAGCCGACCGATCCTCAGTGCCATTTAAATCAATTCTAAACGGGGGATCTCGCGAGCGCGAATTACGTAGAACTCTAAAAGCCTCTCCAATTGAACTCTCGCTTTGTACTCCAAGTTCCGTGGCACATATTACGTGTTGTCGACGTATGTAAGCGTTAAGGAGAAACCGGAAGTGTCTATTTTCAATCACACGTCAACCACGTCCGGCAATTCTCTATATTAGCGGCCGTACCATTCGAAAAGATTCCATCGTGATTCGCCACGTGAAGACAATTTAAACCGTTGTCTTCGGCACTCGGCGAACTGTCTTCGAGTGGCTGATAACGATGGATGTGGATAAACGCGATAATAAGGCCGAATAATTGTTATCGACTTTTGTAACAGTGCTGGTTAATCAATCGAGATGATTTAATCAATTGACATGGTCTAATTTAGAGGAGACTGCTCATAGCGTGAGCTTTTGTTGCTTCATTGACTTCTCGACGTCATTGTTAGCGTCATTCTATGGTGGTTGAAAAAGATTTTTCTGGTATTGTGTAGAAGTCTGATGATGTTTTTGTCTAGATGATATTCTTTTGATACAACTTTATTTTGAAGTGTAAGGTAAAGGTACCTGTAGTTGACGAGTTAAGAGAAATTTTCGATAGTAACAATGGTAACTGTTTACTCTGTCAATAACTGGCGAGAGTCGATGCCTGGAGACGTTCTTTAAACATTTTGGTTTATGTACCAAGACCAATTTTTAAAAAAACATAAGTTATAAAAATTTGAGAAATATATTTAAAAATTCGGCAAATGCTTTAGTAGTTCACCACCTTTGAAAACGATAAAGCTAGTAATTTACCACCTTTTTTCGTTGGTAGTTGACCGCTTATACTCGAAGCAGGGTTACAGCATTAATGCTGAAAATCACTTTATTATCGTTTAATTTTAACAATTAGCGATACAAATTGTTATTAATAGTTAAATAATAAAAGAAGAAGAAGAACAGAGTAGACATTGAACACTGATCAATAATTGACCGCGAATGCAGTTAACACTAGAACTACCAAACCAGTCAAAATGACTGGTAGGCACAATTTTTTCAAAAAATTCTCCAAGTTTATATAAGAGTCATAGAATTCTACGTCTATATCAATAAACATAAATCACCGAATCGATCAAATTTTCCGCCGCTTGATTCTTCCTTTTGAAAGTACTTATTTAATTTATTAAAATATGTTAGATTTGACACCGGTAGTTCTAATGTTAATAATTGACCGTGTCATCGACTAAAACTCAGTATACTACAATATATCGATTTATATTTTGTATTTCTAATAAAGTGAGATGTAAAACTGATACATTATAAATCGTAAACAAATTTAAATGAGTAATGTCGGTAATTAACTATGCCTGTCTACTTCTGAAAATTGTAGACCACCAATATTCAGAAGTTGGCCATTAAAAAATTACTGAATAGATCTATATATTACTTCTAAAAGGTTGTGAGGTTTTAAACAGTAAATAATTCATTCTTAACAGAAACGTTAAGGAAATAGAGATATAACGGCATATTACTTAATTTATTGAATTCAGACGTTCGCTGACAATACGTATACTTCACTTTAAATGTAATTGTTTCAAAATATAATCAAAAGATGCTGTGGCATCTGAAATTTACTTTCATAGAAAGTGCACAACTTATGCAAACCTTATTTTTTTATGTTTTCTAAAAAATGGTCAACTACTGGTACTTTTACCTTAATAGGTAATAGATTCTTTTAACACCTTAGTCTACAACGTGTGACACTTGAGCAGAAAATGGAGTTGGAAATTTTGAAGTCTTTCAAATACTATCAAATTGAAAATGTCGGTTTGCGAAACTGTCCCATTACTTCTATACTATTAATATTACTTTCACTAATGCGAGATGTCAGTAACCAGTATGAACTTTTGAGTTTAAGAATTAATTTGGAATCATTAAACACCCAGTCAGAAAAGAAATTGTATGTCAAATGTTTAACCCTTTGTTTCGTGACTGCCTCCACTGTAATTCAGAATTTAATTGTTAAAATAAAAATTGATCAGTGATTCTTGACATGCCGTACAATTTAATGTAATATTAATGTTAGAGAAATAATATTATTGCGTCGTTTCTCGTTAATATTTTCAATTTAATAAGTTTTTGAAAACTTGAAAATTTCCTATACCTCATCACAAGTGTCATTTGTTGTTGCGAGGCAAGGAGTTAAAATTACTTTAGCGATGTTTTAACTGTATGAAATATTTATTCTAAAAACTGCTCGAAAAAGTAGTACGAAGTTTACTGCTTTTAATAATAAAAACGAATAACCGAGAACTGAAATTTTGTATATAAAAAGAGTACTAAAAGAATATTCTCATATTTTACGGGCGCGAAGTGAAAACCACTTTTTCTGAAAGAAACATTGCTCCTGTTTCGTTGAGACCGGTGCTTCTTCAAAGTTATGATACACATCTCCTCGCATCCCCCTTTTTCTATGGTGCAATCACTATCACGCGTCAAATTACCTACTCATCTTCTCGCTTAATGCACCGTAATGTTTCCGTGGCTCGGTAAATTAAAAAAGTTCCGTTCACAAGTTGTATCGCCGTTTGCGACCGAACTAACGATGTTTGAAAAACATGCATTACCATAGTACATAGATCGAGTATGTTTAAATAAGAGAAGAAAAAGTGAATGAACTATTTACTTTCTTAACTCAAACATTTCATTTCGCAATAAATTCGAGCCACATCGTCGTTATCAGGTGGGTTCCGAAACACCGACACTATAATATATGCACACATCACGTAAGAAAAATTTCCTAAAAGGTTCGTACTCTACTATTTGAGAGTCTGGGTCTTTATCTTTGTACCCACCATAGCACCACTAATGCCATTGTCATTTCGCCTGAGATCTGCTGCCTTAGAGTGAATCTGAATCATCGAAACAATGACATATTAACACCTTGCCGTGCCATTTCTTTTGTGATTAAATGTACAATAAATCTGAACTAATTACTAAAATAACAAGCTAGCCCCTAGTTTCGGATGTAATAAATAACTTAACGTAATTTTGGATAGTATAGAATTAAGTTTATTTTAACAGACCAAGTAATATTTTTGATAAAATAATTTTTGGAGAAATTCAAAATTGACTGTTTCATTTATCGCGCCACGAGTAGCAGTCGTTATTGTACGGCAAGGGGTTAATTAATAATTAAAGAATCTGTTCAAAGTAACAGAAAAAAAGTTGATGAATTATTTTCTTTCTTACCTCGAACATTTCATTTTGTAATAAATTCGTAAGTTCCGATCTACCGAAGCTATAATGTACGTATCACGTAGGAAAAATTTCCTAAAGATGAAGAAGTATTTGAATCAAGTCCACGATTTGCGATTATAAAGCCTTATCTTCTTACTCGTCATAGACCCATAAATCCCATAATCTTTTGGTTTTGAATCTGCTGTGCTAGGTGGATTCTGAACTACCGAGGTTGTAATATACATATCACATAGGAAAAATTTTCTAAAAGTGATAGAAAAAGCTTTTTACTCAAGTACACTATTTGCAAGTCTGATAATGAGTCTTTATCTCCTTACCCACCATAGTCCCACAAATACTATGGTTATCTGGTCTAACAATAAGACTGTTTTAACCCTTTATGGGCCCTTGTAACTTTGAGGTAACACAAAACAAATCTAAGCTTTCATTTTTAAAAATCGATTTTTTAACTTTCCCAAATATTACAAATTAGCTCTTCAAAACCATGGAATTCTTTACAATCCGACGTTTCAAAATCAAGTAATATTTATTATTTATGATAGTACTTTTATTATTTTCTAATGTGCTATCGTGCAACTAATCGTCAGATATCACAGAAAATTCGGTCCATAGAGGGTTAAGTCAATTCTGGATTACGGATACAATAGCATATTAATTAATAATTAAATAATCTCTTTAAATAAACAGAAAAAAGAGAATGAATTAATTTCTGTTTTAACTCAACCATTTCATTTCGCAATAAATTCGAGCCATAACGCAAACGCAATAATTCTCAAACAGAAATTAAAAAGTCAAAGCAACTGCAACCATATCGATCGCATTAGTCGTATCGTTATCACATTCGTTCCCTCGTCGGTTTTATAAAATTACAGTAATTTCCACCGATTGTAACGACAACCGTTAAGTCCAGGTTACATGTTATCGCGAGGTGCGTCCATCAATTAACCGTAATTACCAGAATTTATCAAGCTCGCGACAGATTTAACTACAACGGCAAACACGATGCGATTAATCACGGCCCCCATAACCGTGGAAATATTCTCGGAACAATTTCCACGGACTTATACAGTCTGTTAGATCCTCGCCGCGACAATGAATGATATAATGTATAACCTTCCTCCTCTATGAATAATTCTCACCATACATGATGCCGTTTTGCAATTGCTTTCACGCGACAAAACTGTCGTTCTTTCAGGCACAATGCACTTTCAGACTTTAAACGAGAGGTCGTTTGTCTGCCCGAGTGAGGAGAAAGAAGCGAAAACGAAGAAATTACGAGCGTAATGGAGGAAATCCTAATAAAAGAGGAAGTGAATTAACGCGTGGAGAGTTACGATAATGGATTCTACTGTTTACTTTTTACAAGCTTATACTTGTTTGTTTATTAACATTGAAAAAACAACGTTAGAAATTTGTTGCATATCTGCAAAAATTCAGGATCAGCTATTTTCAGATATCGCCGGTTTTCTAGAGTAACGACACATTTCGAAAATGACAGTTTTACAGTAGGCCCTTTTTAGATTTTTATTTTTTTCATCCTTTGATATCTATAAATATATAAAATATGTATTATACTATGTATTATGTACTAATATTATGAGTTTTAATCACAATGGAATAAAGCTTACGTAGATTCTTCCTGTGTAATTAACTCGATAACGATACAAAACCAAATGTGTCGTTCTGGAAAACCGGCGATATATTGTTGTCTGTATTTTTGAAATGGATTTTTTGAGATGAAGGAAAGTTTATTGTTTTTGATAACATGAGAACTTATCTATAGGCTGCCCTCGACTTTTGCACATTTCTAGAAATTTAATTTTTTAAAGATTTTTGTCGCTATTTCAAAAATTGTTTGCTTTTATGCAGTCACTCCCTCGGAGAGCTCACACATTATCTATTTGAGGTTCTCTAATATTGTGATATTGCCTCTAGTATTACCGAATAGAGGTTAAAGAATTTCAGCATTGCAACGAAACTACATTAACATGCAATTTTTATTTTTTTTTTTAATTTTTCGTACATCACTTACTTACAAACATTCAACATTTGCATACATTTTCAAGAACCAATAATCTGCGAAAGTCGAGGCTGCCTGTATATGAATAGGAAATGAGTTTAGAGTGCTGAAATGAAAAAGTTAGAGAACAATTTTGGCATTGATGTACAAGTTTAATGAAACTAATTGCGACTCTATTACCAAAGATCCATTTTTGACTACTAATTTCTTAATTTGGACTGTTCTTTAATTCTTCCCAGAAATTTGTAGACACCAAATGTTGTCGCTACTTTAGTATTCATTACTTGAAGTTTTGCAACCTAATTTCATTTTCTTCCTGTCAGCATATTCATCCAGTAACTCTAAATACTCCAAGCTAATCATCCGTTCTTCTACTAGCAATAAAAATTTCATAAACTGCCAAAATGAAAAAATCGAAAAACCCAAAATTCCCGTCTCCCAAAAAGGTACCAACCACTTGACATATGTGTGTCTGAGAGACGTCATTCGTTTCCTGCGTCATGGTAGACTTTGACGTCTCCGAGACGTCAGGAACTGTCTCCGGTGGACGACGTACAGTATATTATTATATTATTTAATTATTTCACTTGTACACCAACAGAAATACTAATTTATTATTTTATAATATTACTTAATTATTGTCCATTCAACGTGATAACACGTTACATATCAATGCAAAATGCAAAATAAAATGTTCTGTTTTTAAGTTTGCACATAACAGTTCAGGCAAAATGAAATAGTATTTTTCGGACGCGTCTAATTTCGTTTTATTTGTATGTCAAGGGGCTAAGTTATAACAAAAAAAACTTCAATTTCCCTTAAACCCTGATACAAAGACTCGCAATTTCATCAGACCTCTACAAAATTCTATATTTCTTCCCATACCAAGCCAAACATACATAGTCTTCCATTGTATGGAAAATAAAAGCCTTGTTTGTCGTTAGAAAATAAAAATGCTGCTTTTCCATAGTTTACCACGAACAAACAAACTGACGAGACGTCATCGGCCAGTGGCAAACAAACTGAAAGAGTATAATGGGTCGTCATTGTTCGGAAAGGCAAGACAAGGCCGCGGTTCGTCATTGGATAATTGGACAGTGGTACTTGCACCCGTGCTGAGATATTCGTATTCATGCCCACGCACGTTTCTCTGATGCAACGTTCTTCATGAAATAATGGGTCGAAATGATTTTAACTCGACCCGACTACCAACAACAAAACATGCTGCCAAATTGTGGAGCAATTTCAAAGTGAATCTCACTCGTGAAAGCGGTGCAAACATCCTCACTGCTGATGCTAGTCCTTTTTGCGACGTTGAACATCTGTAAATATCATGTTTTATCGTGTCTGAAAATTAATTGGACAATAGCACAGTGGTGAATTTTGATAATAATTGAAAGTACTGTATTTTATAAAGGGTTTGGGAAATGGAGTTGTAGTTGTGGAGTTTAGAGACTTTTTTGCAAAATGAAAATAGAGTTGTAGGGCATTAACCCCTTGTGCTATGATTTCTTTGACCCCTTGCAATAAAGAGTGACAGTTGCGCTGTGGAAAATGGAATAGGAAAATTTAAAATGTTATTTTTCACATAGGAATATTCACTTTTGTTAATTGACGGGTACAATTGCACGTTGAACGTCGAATTAACGGTGACAGTGTCACTAAACTTGACAAATTTCTTGCAGCGTCATAACCAGATGACTGTGGAATTTAGTTTCAAAAGGTCACCACAGGGTGCGGAATTAAAAACAAGGAACGACGTGTATACACGTCGAACGCAGGACAAATGGTACTATTATACATTTAACGAAAAACCAGGAAGGATTGCGTTTTTACTTGTAAAAAAAAACTAACAATTCGTTTCTGAATACGTTATTCTTATTAAAAGCTTGAAAATTGTCAAGAAATAATACTATATATAATCAAGAAAAACTAAAGATAACAAGAATAAACAAGAAAAATAAGAAATATTTTTCTAAAATATACATATTGATAATGTAAAGGGAACATACCACCAAATAATATTCTTATTATATTTTATAGAGATTTCGAGTTTTTATAGTGAATAGTAATTTTTTATTTTACACGACGAGTATACACGTCAAACGCACCGCAGTAGAGATTTGGTCCGACGTGTATACACGTCGAACGCAGTCAACTGGTTAAACGATAATATTTAGAAATATCTGAATATTTTCAATATTAAAATATAATTGCAAATTAAGTAAAATTAAACGAGTAATTAGAGCAGGGTGAGTAGAAAATGGTGAGCTTTCATACAAATAATATCTGAAAAAATTCTGCACTTAATACAATGAGAGTAATATTTTGAAACTTTGTTAGAAAGACATTTTTCTGAGAAAATTACTCGACGAAAGCCAAGTTTCAACACTCGGAAACTCTGTGGACTCCGAGAACCACGGTCAAATGCATCTTTGTTGAAATAATATTGCATTAATTTAATAAGAGAAAAATTTGAGCCACGTTTCGAGTGGCTTTCAAACAATTTTTCAAGAGGAAAATGAAAACCAACGTACTCCTCGGGTTTTCTTTGAGCTGGAAACCTTGAAACGTGCCGTCTGAAAACTTTTCGACGCTGTTCTAAGAACGTTCCTACCTCTAATTACAATTAGACAGAGGAGAGAGAACGGAACTTTGTGAAACTTTCCACTTCGAATTGGAATCCGAGAAGAAATAATGCCGAATAAATACGACTGCCTTTCGGTTCGACTTTCTTCGTCGATAAAGTGACCATTAACGTGTTTCCATGGGATGTAAACCGATTACAGCGTCCCCTGGATAAACGACTGAGAAAATAACGCGTAAAGTTTTTTTCACTCTGTAATAGGAAAAAGTTTCCAGTAGCCTAGGAAAAAGGAGTTGACTTAAAACCGAAAACCGAGCAGTCGATCTTTCTTGGTCGAGTGACGTGAACCTTTTCGATTACTTTTCTAATTGACTACTTCGATAATTTGATTGAGAAATAAGCTTGAAATGTATACATTTTTTACTGGAATTGCGTTAGTATTTAAACCAGTGCATCGTAAAATAAATTTAAGTATACATATAATGTAATTCTATTAATGGTCCGAATCTTCCCTTAACTCTTGAGGCACGGGAATTCATAAAATAAAATGACCAATGTTAGATAGGCATTTTTTCAAAATTTTAATTGAATAAAGTTGGTTTATATTTATTCACAGAGTTATATAATAATATAAATTTTCGAGGTCGGACACTTTTCACTCCACCTAGTCTCATAGAGTTAAGGGGGATCATCCAATGAGACAGCTATTATTTTTCGCTTCCTTTGGGATTTTTTTTCTATGAACCTTTAAAATGTACAAACGTGGAATTTTTACCACATGTTTTTTTATACTTTTGTAAACTATTGGAATTTTTGTAAGCAGAAATAATGATTTGATTGACTTTACACCGTTCGAAAGACACTCATGTATTTTTGGCATCTGCTCATGATTCCAGAAATTTCACTCATCTGAAATAAAAAGATCAAACGGCATTTTAATTTGTAAACCTAACTAGAGTAAAATAAAAATATCGAAAATTGAAGATCTGGCACAGCTTTAAAAGCTAAGTTCCATGGATCGTCATATTTTCTTGACGTTTTCAGCTTAAAAAAAAAGCTATGACAGATATCAGAATTATTCTAGTTCCAGCGATAGCCTTAGGTGTACAAATGAAAGTGCCGTTTGATTTTTTACTTCAGATGAACGAATCTTTTGGAATCATGGCAACTGAGAAAAATAAATGAGTGTCTTTCGAACGGTATAAAGTCAATTAAAATCATTATTTTTGTTCACAAAAATTCTAATAGACTACAAAAGTATCTATAAACGTGTTGTAAAAATTCCAAAATTGTACATTTTAATCGTTCGCCAAAAAAAATTCCCAAAGGTAGCGAAAAAATAGCTGTCCCATGGGATGATTCCATTAAATTCGAGAAAAGGGGAAAACCGGGCATACCTCTCCATTTGCATAGTTTTAAACACCCATATTTTTCTCCATGAAGCAATTATACGCGAAGGTTTTGTATTGTTAGTTTCCATTTTGAAAAATATGAGGCAATGGAGATTACAAAAATCCAATATAAATTTGATAATTACAATAAATATAAATATCAGACGTTATAACGATATGTTACAATTAATAACAACTGATAGGAATCTGTTGACAAATTTTAACAGTTTCACATCTTTGACAATTCGCAATTAAAATTTTATACAGTTCTTCTATGTAGACAAAGATAACTCGAAAAATCATCCATTTTAGAGAAAAATGATATATACGATGCAAATGTATATTATCTTTCGAGACAAATTGATGTTCACACCTCGTAAAATTATCGATTTGTCGTAACAATGTGTAATTACATCACGAATTCATGTAACGACATCAACTGACCACTCCCGTTTCTCACCAGTTTCGATTTTATTTCGGTGCATTGTGAAACTCAGCTGCGCAACGACAAGGACGAACAATTACTCGTGATTGTAATAACAATCGATTAACTCTTTTGAACATTCGATCTACAATTGCAAACGGTAATTGTCAATCTATGGACTTCTGTTAAAACGTACATTAGTCGTTGTCATAATTTTTGACGATAAATTACTTTGAAGTATAAAATGTGATATATCAAATATATGAAATAAATTACATTTTGAAAAAAAGCATCTCGAACCTGACGTTGTCCCGTAAGTTTGAGGTGTTCTTGGTAGAAAAAGACGTCAGGAAAATTAGTGGAGCATATAGCCGCATCCCGTATCCGGCGAAACACCATGGCATGAGCAACAACTGCGGCTACTGCCATGCCATGAGCAACAATGGAACATCAACGATGGAACAGGTGGTCATGCGTCGATGGTTTTCGTGCCACCGTTTGCCACAAAAATAAGACGGTGTCTTTGTTTTTCTCAGAATTTCAGAATTTTTTCAATAGAATTCTGCAATTCTTCTTGGCTTTTGTATTTTTTCGGCTTTCAAATTTGTAATCTTTTTGCTTTGAACCTACTGTGTTAGGGGAGTTCTGAACCACAGAGGGTGTAATATACATATCAGGCAGGAACAATTTACTAGAAGCGATGGGGAAGGATTTGTACTCAGGTTCGTTATTTGAGACTCTGAGGCCTTATCTTCTTACCAGCCATAGCCCCATAAATGTCATAGTATTTTGGATTTGGACCTTACTGCTTTAGTTGGGTTCCGAACCACCGTGGCTATAATATATTAAGGGTACCGAAAAGTAACCAAAATTGGAGAAGTGAACATGTCATTGGAAACGTTTTTCTAAAAAAAATCGATGGACTTTTTTAAAAGAGGAATCGAACAACTACCTTCACGCTGGCAAAAGGTATTAGAAAATTATGGAAATTATTTTATCGATTAGTATTTCAGATTTCTTTAATTAGTAAATGTTTTTCGCTAGCAAAAAAAGCTTTGATTACTTTTCGGTAACCCTAATACGTATCACATCGGAAAAATTTCCTAGAGGTGATGGAGAAGGGTTTGAATCAAGTCCACGATTTGTGATGCCGAGACCTTATCTTCTTACCCGCCATAGCCCCATAAATGTCACAGTATTTTGGATTTAGATCTACTGTGTTAGGTGCGTTTCGAATCACCGAGGCTATGATATACACATCACCTTGAAAAAATTTTCTAAAGGTGATGGGAAAGGATTTGAATCAAACCCAAAATTTGTGATTTTGAGGCCTTATGGTCATGGTCATTAAACCTAAAATTAACTGTCTTATGTCGATTCTGAATCACCGAAACAATGACATACTAATTAATAATTAACGAAACTGTTTAAAAATCTCAAGCATTCTCTCCTTATCCATTATCACAGATTTTTAAATTTATCAGTAGAATCAAAGGGAAGAATCTCAATGATATACATTTCTGCGAAAAACAAATAGTATGACGGTCAGGAAGGCACACTTTGAATCCGAATAATCAATGAAGCATGTGATGCCAATTAAATCGATCTGGACTAGACAAATCGCGTGTTATTTACGATTATACCTCACATCCCTGTTTCCTCTCGTCGACGTAGCGGGCGAAAGTACGTCGACGGAATGCAGGAAAATTTACACGCTCGAGTTGCACGAGCTCGCTCCTCGGTGTGTAACAATGGGCCTTTAATTATCCGCGATTCGCTTCTGCCTCTATTAGCATGCAAATTAAGGAAGTTGAGTAACGCGATTCTACAGCTTCAGTGCTCTGTGTGCATGCCACTTTGATCGCTTTATGGTGCACTACTGAGAAGAAGGAGAAAGATTAGTGAAAAGTGAAAATAAAGGGGAGAGAAAGGGAAAGAGATGCTTTTAAATAAGGGAATTGAAGTAAAAGAAGAACTTTGAGGTGAAAGATGGTTGATAGAAGGAAAAATTAATGAGAGAATAGTAGAGAGAGAAATAATTCAAGTAGAGAAAAGAAAACATGCTTTTAACCCTTTTAGTGCCGACCGAAAAAATTGATTGAATTAGTGAATAAAAATAACAGTTAATTAGCCATAGTTTGATATAGATCACGCAATATAGAGCATGAGTTGTGTATTTAAAACTATCTGTCTCAAAATTACAGATATCGTATTGCAAACTAAATAATAAGCCTATAATTCTAGCGTTAGCACTATTACAAACGAAGATATACCGTCTTCCAGCACTAAAAAGCGTTACTAAATTTTATTACTCTTCGACCTGGATTTTTGGAATTATTATTATCGTAGACATTTTTTAACAAATGTTTCATAGTTGTCTCGTATTGTTTTGTAAAATTATGAAATTTAAGGAAGTTATTATGTCATGACGTGGTGACTTTATTTATAAACGTCGCTAATTGCTTTATCCTTCTAAAACTACTATGTCAAGGGAAAGTGGCATATTTTAATCGGAGCAAATCGAAAATGCGGCGCTCTCGTTGGGAGGCTTATTAGAACGAGAAACTTTCTGCAGAAATGCATGTGCATCAAAGAAGACGTCTTAGTTAATACGCTACTTTTGCAAAAAGAGGTAACCATCGTTTATTCACTTTCTACCCAAATACATATTATTTGATGTTTTTGTGAATTAAGAAAGTAAATAATTTCACGTACATTTCTAGAACAATTGTAACTGATATCCCCATTTCACCTGTGACTAACTGTTTTAAATGGGTTCTGAATCACTAAGGCTAGATTTACGGATGTTGATATACCTATTTTTCTGAAGCGAGCCAATTTAACTCATACAAGAAAATTGAAGTTTTTTTGCAAAGGAAATAGTTCCCAATCAATTGAAATGAAAGATTTATTATTAAAAAAATTAGCCAACCAATATATTATATATATAGTAATCAAATTTTGAATGAGCCAAATTGGCTCCGTAAATCTAGTGTTAACACGTGACGTGGTAAATGGTCCAGAAAATTTTTCAGTTTTCCAAAAACTGTGAAATTGAAAATATCAGTAGGTCAGGAGACATTGAAATTAGTTTTATGCTATTAATACTGCGTTAACTTATACCGGTATATCGGAAATCAGTGATAGATTATTATTCCAACAATTAATTTTGAGTTATTGCGAGTTTGATCAGAAAAGAAATCCTAAGGCAAGGGGTTAACTGCGGCAACTTCTTTTGAGAATGCGCACGTATTTACTCTAATCTATATTACTACTAATCACTCTCAAATTATTTATACCTTTTAGTATTTTGTTTTATTTCGGCATGGCCTCAAAATATTCCAAACTTCTTGAAATTTACGAATATGTTTTACTTTCCGTCAAAATTATAATTTAACACTAGATTTACGGAGCCAATTTGGCTCATTCAAAATTTGATCACTACATATATAATATATTGGTTGGTTAATTTTTTAATAATAAATCTTTCATTTCAATTGATTTGGAACTATTTTCTTTGTAAAAAATTTCAATTTTCTTTTATGATTCCAATTGGCTCACTTCGGAAAAATAGGTATATCAACATCCGCAAATCTAGTGTTCAACCTATGCCCTACAATGACGTGTGACACTCGTGATGAGCTAAATGGGTTAGGAAATTTTTAAATGTTCCAAAAACTGTGGAATTGAAAGCGTTAAACAAACGCAACGCGATAATATTATTTCTATAATACTAATGTTACGTTAAATTACACGAAATATTAAAAATCACTGATCAATTTTTTTAAATACTGAATTATAGCGGAGGCGGTCACGAAACAAATCGTATGGCAACGAGTTAATTAATAATTTAAGGAAAATTTGAACTTCATCTCAATGAATGCGAGTCCGCGCCTTTGCCTTCTAATTTACCGTAATTCTCTCAAAATTTTCATCATTCTACTCCCTTCAATGAAATAAATAAAAAGAAAGTATTCTAGTAAATTCAAATTGAATCTCTAACCAAAATAAAAATGCAACTTCCTCAGCAGTAGATTTATCTATAAGAGTATTTCAAATCATTTACATTCCTGCTTAAAAACTAAGGCTATAATCATCGATGAAAATGGCAAGGTGCAGAAATATCTATCAGCGGTAAAATGAAAGTTTCGATCTTGAAAAACGAAATAGTCACTTGTACGTCCCACTGGCCCAATTCCCCTTCAGGGAAATGGCCGTATTTGGTACGCAATTGCCTTTTTCTATCGCCGTGAGAAGAGGAGCGCAATCAACGGAAACAAAGAGCGCAAAAGTGAAAGGGCGGAGGCGGAAAATGCTGCTTTTATGCGCTCCTCCAGCTCGAGAGTTCTCGTAACGTCAATTCAAGCGTTATCTGATACTGTAACTGCTCAGATATTACGTAACTACCGTACTTGAAGCGAAAAACGACGGACTTCTTTCCGCGATGATCGAAAATCAAGGGAGAAACTTTTTCTACGAGAAAGTCCCAGGAAAATACCAGTCTCGAATCACTCGTTTATTACGTGGAACGACCAACATCGAGGTCGAATACTATTTTCTGGAAAATTTGCATTGGCGAAAGGTGATTCGATGGAAAATCGAAGTGGTACAGGGATACGCGGAAAAGAAGAAATCCAGTTCGATAATTTCTTTCATTCAAATAATAATAAATCGTTCTTTGAATTATTGGGTTGTTCGGAAAGTAATTTCGTTTTTTTCGGTGAGAATGAAAGACGATTTTCTTGTAGTCCATAAATATGTCACTAAATTATATATTCTCCATTTTGTTCTAATACCTTCTGTCATCTTTCTGGCAGTAGTATGATTCGACGTTCATAAAAGTTTTGATCTTTGCTGGCAAAAAAATCAAAGCCTTTTTTGACGTCCTCATTCGAAGTAAAGGTTTTGCCGTTCAAAAAATTTTGCAATCCAGTTTTGGCACTGGCGTTATGTTAATACGTCTTCCCCATAAAAATCGAATAATTTTTTTCTTGCTTGAACAGCATTTTTACCGTTTCGATAGTAAAAAAGTCAAATATGGCGAAAATGCTGCTTTCGACTTTCCATCTTTAATAGAGTACCAAAGAAAAACTATTGTGTAGAATCAAACAAATTTTTTCACAAACAAGCGTTGCTATATCAACTGTCAAAATATATAATAGCAATGCGAATTAAGAGTGAAGTTAATTGGGAAAAAATATAAGTATGTCCTCCGTCGGGAAAAAACGAAATTACTTTCCGAACAACCTAATATTTTGTCAGTTTGTAATTGATCGCATGGATATCAAGTTGAAATCCATTTTTTTCTTTTTTAACAGTTTCTTTCTTAATTAAAAATAAGTTTGCTATTTGTCACTCAGCAATCTATTAACACTAAATTGCCGGAGTGAGTCAATATAACTCATTTACGGTTTTATTGCTATATATATAGAAAAACTTAAGTGACTTTTTTTAAAACAAGTGTTAGTTTTTAATAGAATAATAATTATAGAATTAATACTGAAATATTAATTTTATATCTAATAATAAATAAAATTAATAAAATATCAATGTTATACCTACTTTGACGGATGTGAGCCCGGCAATCTAATGTTAACCCCTTCCAGTAAAATGACGAGTCTAGCACGTCATGCGACTAAAGTTACTGTTAAATACGGTAATAATAAATTTAGCTTGAAATTGTTAGTGTCCCAGGTTTTTCTTCTCGACTACAGAAGCTAGATTTATATAAAAAATTTCATACAATAAGAGATTTTCGAGAAACAGAAAAGTCAGCCATTTTTTTAATAGAATTCGGTGAAATCGTAGGATTCTTTTGCACGTACCAGAAATTTTTTAAAGGCCCATACGCTTGAGGACTATTAGGTAGCTATATACCTTATTAAAGGTTTGCTTTGATTTTTCTTAATTTTGCCGTTTTTAATATTCCAAAGTGGATTAGAATTGTAACCAAATCAATAATACAATTTTAATTAGCAATATGTAAGAATTATAAAATGAAACAAGTTTTTTAAGAAAAAAGAAATGATTGGTTGGTTTATACATAATTTTTCATTATTAAATCGTGCCAGAACGGATTAACAATTTGAATTATCTATATTTAAGTTTCTTTTATGTATTATTTCATATATTTAAACGAGGTTGGTTTACCTCTTAAAATTCTGTGCAATATAATTGCATCAACCTTACAATGTATTGCCAACTTCTTAATTATGAATTATTCTTCAATTTATTCTCTCTTTAGTTTCAAAGTAATTTAGTAAATTCATTGCAGTAATATTCAGTAAAAAGTATTAATTAATGTGGGTAGCATATAATGTAAATTAGTTGAACGCCGTTAATTATTTCCGCAAACGCATCAGCGTTATTATTCTGCCTAATGTGAGTCTTTTCTTTGCACAAGCACATAACAATCCTAATGACTATCGCCTACAATATTTTATTCTCTCCAACAACAACAGATTTTTCAAATAGAAATTTGCAAATTCACAAACATCAATGTTATTTTACAAAATTATCTTGGCAGCTCTCGCGCAATGCATTGAGCCAAAAATAACAACGAATAAAAAACTAAATTCCTGTAGCCAAGCAAAAAAAAGGGAACATTACAAAACACCGCTACGTAGACAACCGAATCTCACCACGCATTTTCGTCTTTCTAAATAAATTACACCGTAAATTCTGCCAGACATCGTCGTAAAAAGAACACAAAACGAAAAAAACGGAATTCAGTCGCAACGAAAATTCCGCATTGATGCAACAAGAAAAAGAAAAACATGGCACGCAAAGCTAAACAGGAGAGTTGGAAAAAAGGTCGCACCATTCGCCGTATCGAGAAGGCAAATGAGATTCTACGTGCGAAAATGTCGAGCGAGACGTTCAACATTACGTTCTTGAAGCGGTCTAACTTGTATTAATTTAATTGACGAGCCTTGAGGTCGACCTCCTTTGAATGACTGTCTACCCAAATGATCGCTGGAACTTGTATTGAGGATGTTGCACGTATGCTTCATACGCGTCAGCAAGCGTTCACCAACGTGAGCACGTTCCTTTCCATGTATTTTTTAACACTAGAAATACCGACAATCAATGCAACATATTTAACTCTGCTGTTCTCGGGTCTATATGACACGAAATGGAGATTATATTTTAGCAGATATTATGTTTCTAAGTATTAGTTTTTGATATTCAATGTATTTAACATTTGTATCTACCTGTTTGTATATTTGATCTTTTTTAACACTTTATTGAACGCTGACCTATTAATAGGCTTTTCGGACCCAACACTTTTGGACATTTAACTAATTAATGGATTACCACAGTGATTAATAAATTGTTTTTTATCATTGCGGGTAACTGTGCCAAGGACTGTGTGACGAGAATTTGTAATTTTCGAAGAGATATCGGTATCAGAGAAGTATTTGCGGCCAAGTGACCGGTCAGAAGTGAGTAGGATATTTAAAAAAATACCGGTCGATAAAGCGTTAAAATGTGAACCTTTTTTCGCCAGATCATTATGACTAGGAGGAATACGAACGTTTGATATAAATGAGAAAAACAGCAGGGTTAAAAATACAAGAAAAATAATTGAAAAGAAAAAGGAATGGTGGAAGCAAGAAACCTGATCAATTTAATCCTTTGCTGCCCGAATTTTTTTGTTACTTTCGTAGTGAGCTAAATACAATTAATTTCACAACATTTTCTATCATTGCTTGTTAATTCCTTTTTAATAGTACTGGCGGATATTTTGCTGATGTCACAAAATCATTATGAAATTAGAAATTGATATTAAAGTGTCAGAAAAGAAAAGACAAGTGAAGGACTATGTCGAGTACAGCTCGACATAGGACCGCAAAGGTTCAATACCCTTCGTTTCACAAAATAGATGTAGAAAATTAGCCAAGATACAGTGTTAAAAATATCAGGAACATTTTTTAAAAATTCGGAACAAAACACTTCCATCACCTTGGTATATATCGTCAGACAACTCTAATTTGACTAGTGAGTGGTGGAGCTTCTTTCCGCCATTTCGTTTTTGGAATTCCCAAAACCAGGATCCTAAAGTAAACGATTATACAGTGTGTTCATATTAGGAGACTAATTTTGGGAATTCCAAAAATGAAATGACGGAAATAACCAATAAAAAACGAGAATTCGCTCGCTTACTGAAGCTAACCTTTAGCTTAGCACTAGTTATATTTCGATACATTAAATGAGTACTTTGGAAAAAGAAGAATCAAGAGATGGCAAGGGTGATCGATTCAGTAATCCGTATTTTATAAGATCAGCGTAGAATATCTGCTCCATGACTTTCCCATTAACACTAGATTTACCAAGCCAGTCAAAATGACTGGTACACAATTTTTTCATAAATTCTACGGGTTTATGAGAGATCCGTGGAATAAATATTCTTCGTCCATCGTATAAAACATAAATTACCGAATCTATTACCTTTTCCACGTCTTAATTTTCATCGCTTTAAGGTACACATTTAAAAAATTTAAATATAATAGATTTCACGCTGGTAAATCTAATGTTAATTTGGAAAATTTTTCAAAAAATTGGAAACCAGTTATTGTGACTTACTAGATAGTTCTACTGTTAGCCAAGTCAGAGTTGTCGGACTATAGATCTAGTGTTAATATGCCTGCACCGGTTGCAATGCTAGAATTTTTATTTATTTATTATGCGCGCTCTGACGTCAATGCTGGAAATTGTCTGCATTTAATGTCCACAAGATGCCAGTGTTTTTCCATCTATTTTCACGTAACAAACAATTTCAAAATAAAGATCAGCACGTCCAAGTCTCATGGAACATTAAGGAGCACCTAAAGAAGTATCAGTAAACCCATTGTTGCATCATCGATGACACATTCCACGAATATCCCACGTTTCACTCGTTTCATATGAATTTCACGTGTTCTATATGTACACATCTAAACTAGTGTACCTCATCGTACATGAATGTGCTCTAATTAGCTGACGCTTTGAAGCATGCAAGCTTAACACACACGTACACCAAAGTTTAACGATGCACAATACCATCGGAAGCACATACGTATGCACTTACGCCTCTTTGTCGTCAACCGGCCCGCATCTATCTGCCCACGTGTATCTTGCAATGAAATTACGGCACAAAATTCAGTCACGGCGAGCAAATTACAGAAAGGGGTCTGTTAATACGTCTATCGAGATGTCGGTCATTATAGATCATGATTTTCTGGCAAAGAGAAAGTATTGAGTTTAATATCTGTGGAATGGATGATATTAAGAATTGGAAGAATGCTAATTATTGAATTCATTTTGGAAGAGCTGTGAAAAGAGTTTTAAAAGGCTGTGAGTCACTTTCAGCCTTACTCAGTGATATTCGCCTTGCCTTGAATATATACGGGACAATTAATCTACATAAATATTCGTACTTGCAGAGAGTGGACGCTAACAAACAAAATCTCCGGTGTCATGCCCCATTAACCCAAAAAATTATGTCGAGTGAGGCTTGTTTCGTTGGGAGCCGTGTTTCTCGTTTATCTTTTTTTCCTTCTTGCCCTGTAAGGTTAAAAAGATGATCGTAAGACATCACGAAACGTGATCTCGTTTTGTCATTGTGGCTTCAACGTGGAAAAAGATAAACTTGATATGGACGTGCAAAGAGTTCATTATACTTGGAATTTTACAATAAAAATGCTCAGAGATGATAGTTTTCTTAAATTTTTCAATATTTATCATCTTCTCGGTCGTCGTTTTATAATGTTCTAAGCGAAAAAGAAGAAAGCTCATATGCTAAAAACTTTTAATAACAATAATCATATTTATAAATCAAATGACAAAATAATTATGATCTTTACTTTGTTTAACGTCACTATTAGCATCAAATTTATTCTCAACGACAGGCAAGATTGAATTCGCCATAAATTAAACAATTCACCCGAAAGAAATTCTTCGTCAGAATAAAAGAATAAAATCCAGAAGGGGAATATTCCCTCGCAGGAGGGAAACAATAGAAGGGAACGAAGCCCACGGAAGCTCATTAAATAAATATATATACCTTTGCGCGGAGCTTTTACGAAATGTTTCAACCTGTTCTGCAGGTTGCAAATCTAAATTAAAGCCTCGTAGGTTGAACAGTACAGCGAACGAGGTCGTCTGGCGTTGAAACTACGACTTGTGTGTATCTAAGCGCCAACATCCATCCGACATTCCCTTTTTCACGAATTTCAATCTCTCTTGTGAATAGATAGTAGACACCCCGAGGGTGGTGCTTCATTTGAGGCTTAAAATTCGCCTGTCTACTTAGCTTTGTTGCCCTATCATTTGCAAATTTTACACATCCTTGCAAAAACAGATAATCCTTGATAACTGTACGTGTTAATTATTCAATTCTTAGTTATATTGTCAAAGTCTCAATGTTCGTTTCTAGATCTGATCTATCATTACGAATATATGGTTACGCTGGACAACATATCTATGACAAAATAAACCTTCATTTAAACTCTTAACCTACGATTTCTTTTCTGATGGGGCGTGCAAAGACTCAAAATTAATTCCTGAAATCAAAAGGTTTCACTGATTTCTGATATTTCGTATAACTGAACGTAATATTAATAGTACAGAAATAACGAGACCGTTTCGTGATTAGCTGATATTGTCAATTTAATAGTTTTTGGAAAATTTCAAAATTTGCTATTGTATTTTCCGCACTACGAGTCTCGCGCGTAGTTGTAGGCTAGGGAGTTAAGTCCAAGTTTTTGACTTTGGAGCCTTCGCGAAACTTATAATTTTGCCATTACATCGAAATTATAAAAATTAATATTACATCGGTATTATAGAAATGTTTCAATTATGGAAATTACAGAAATAATATTGCAATATGTCACTAGATTTACGGGTGTTGAATCGGGTTATACTTAAATACATTAAATTAAGTACTTTGAAAAGAGGGTTCAACAGAGCAAAGAGGGAGATCAATTAAGTAATTTATATATTAACACACGAGAAATATTTACTGTACCGCATCTCTATGAATTTTCAAACTGTTTCTAAAAAAATTGGAACCCGTCAATTTAACGACTTTCGTAGATCTAATGTTAAATAAGTACTTAGAATAAAATTCTGTGCAATACCTAATTTTATTTTTCCGCGTGTCATTGATATTTTCAATTTGATGGATTTTGCAAAACTTGAACATTTCATAGCTGATTTACCGCAACACGAGTGTCACTCGTTAATGTACGACAAGGGGTCAATAGTTTATAGTAGGAATTATCTGTTTAACGCTACAATTGCCGGCTCTCTATGTATTATGTTTAACACTTAAACTATCAAGCAATTTGAAATGACTGATTCTTAATTTTTTACAAAATTTTTATAAGTTTATAGGAGAGCCATAGAGCACATATTCTACGTTCGTCTTATAAAACCCAGGTTTCCGAATCAAAGAATTTTTCGACCTCGTGATTTCTCTACTTCCAAAGTACTTAGTCATCATATTAAAATGTAATAAAATTAACGACGATAATTCTACTGTTAAATATTCTAATTAAGTATATTGAAAAAAGAGTAATTCAAGACGTAGGAAAATGATTTAAGTAATTTTTGTTTTATAAGATAAACATAGAATAGTTACTGTATGACTCTCCTATCGATTTGAAGAATTTTTCAATTCTCATTTTGATAGCGTACTGCTCTTCGTTGAGTGAAGTATTATGTTTCAAATTAATTGCACGTATTTTACATTTAATTACGATGGTAACAATAATATTTTGAATTTATTGAAGAACACCGAGTAACGAAATTGCTGACAGTGTCGTTGATGAAATGTCAAAGCAACCTTTAATTGCACAAGTATTGCTTATAAAATGTTATCCTTCCCTCAAATAAAAAGTATTAAAATGATATTATAAGTTGTACGAGATTGAAAATGAAAACGACAGCGTCAAAAATGTTATTACCATTAACCCTTTGCGCTCCGAATTATTTTATTAACTTTTTGTCAGATAAGCAAATATAATCTCGGCAAATTGTCTACTGTTGATTATTCGTTTTTATTTAATACTACGAACAATTGTAGATACTGCGGTGTATTCCTGTTAAAATGCAAAATTATTGTTGATTTCGAAAAGTCCATAATTAGTATATGAAACATTAACTGTCACAAAAGCTGTGTCGAGTGTAGCTCGACATAGGAGTGCAAAGGGTTAATGTTACACTCGTCACACGTTTCATTAACCCCTTGCCGTACCATTTCTTTTATGCTTGAATAATCAATAACTCTGAATTAACACTAAATTTAAGAAGCCAATTTGGCTCATTCAAAATTTGATTACTATATATATAATATACTGATTTGTTAAATTTGTAATAATAAAAATCTTTCATTTCAATTAATTTGGAACTATTTTCTTTGCAAAAAACTGCAGTTTTATTCTATAAGTCAAATTGGCACACTTTTGAAAAATAGACGTATCAACATCCGTAAATCTAGTGTTAACCTCTTGCCATACAATGACGATTGACCCTCGCCATGAGGTAAATGAGATAGGAAATTTGCAAGTTTTCGAAAACCTATTAAATTGGAAATATTAATGAAACGCGACGGGATAATATTATTTTTCTAACATTAATATTACGGTAAATTGTACGGTACATCAAGAACCACTGATCAATTATTTTTTTAATAATTAAATTCTGAACTATAGCGGAGACAATGACAAAACAAATCGTAGGGCAAGTCCTAATTTCCTAATTTCTATTAATCCTAATTTCGGATACAGTACATGACTTAACGCAATATTAAATACCATAGAATAATTTTGATTTGATCGTGACCCACTCATATTTTTAATTTAATAATTTTTGGAGCACTTCAAAATGGACTATTTCATTTATTGCGTCACGAGTGCCACTCGTTAAATTACGGCAAGGGGTTAAATCGTCAAAAATCGGAAAACGACAGCACGACAATAAAATACGATTCTTGTTGCAGATTTCGCGAGGAGATCTAACGAACGGTGAGATGAGTCGAAGAAGAAGATTACCTCTCGCATTAGGAGTATGCATAGGTAAGAATAATTTACATTCTCGACAATTTACATAACTCATTAGCTCGCGAACGTATAATTTGCATCTACGTATTAACTTCAAAGTCGAGGTGAACGATGGCCCCTATGTTACAGCATTTTCTATTCCCTAATCATCATCTTCAATCTACCAATCGATCAATAACCATCCAACCAACACGTTAATTCACATCAAGAAACTTACCTATAATCTTAACTGTACAACAATTAAACAGAACAATTCATAAAAAAACAACAAGTTAAAAAAATAGAACGGAAACATCCCGAGTAAAAATAAAAGACGGAAAAAAAACTGAAATTAGACTGAAAACAGGATTTTAGACGAATTTCGAACGGAAATAAGACGAAACAAATAATTGCCACTGAAAATTATCTGAAAATGTACTGAAGACATATGCTATTGAGAAAGTTCAAACGGAATTGAGACTGAACCAAGACGGAAGAATTTTTCAGTTAAAACCGAGACTGAAGTCAGACTGAAAATTTTACATTGATGCAGCTCGATCGGAAAGCAGAGTGATTCGAGACTCATACATCAGTTAATTCCGACGAGTAGTGAAAAGAAACTGAAAGTAAACTGAAATGTCTAAACTCTAGGACGTAGAATTTCTCAGCTATGAGACTTAAAAAAATTTCTAAATGTCGGACTTAAAAAAATGTCGCGAATGTTGGACTTGAAAATTTTCAGATCGTTTTCAGTTTTTTTTTTCGCTTACGATTTTCCGACTTTTCTTCACTACCTCAGTTTTCTTTAAGTTAAGTTTCCGACTGTATATTAATATAGAAAAATTACTCGAATTTTCAGTCTGTTTTCAGTCTTTTATTTTCACCCGGGATTGCATGTTAAACAATTGTTCCAAACGTATTATACCAACAGCAACTGCATTAATTGGACAGATTCATGCAACTTTGTGCTACGATAAGACGAGCGATAAAAAGTTTCTAACGACGGAGGAAAAAAAATACTTTCGAGCTAGAATTTCGTCATAACTTTCACATACGTAATCGTGTTTCCTTCGGCACGAGAATATTCGTTTCTTGTATGCATCCTGTTGCATCGCGAAACCGTGATGTAAAGTCTGCCAATCGAGGCGACTGCACCAACTGTAGATGCACCGAGTACTGTTAGGATTACTGCGCCACAACTGACTGCAACTTAACTGTAACACTCTTCTTGACAATGTATATTTACCGTTTGCTCGATCAAATCGCACGTCCTTCGATATTGTCAATTGCAGAAGTATTTTTGTGGTTGAGACACCATGATAAAAAGGTGGAAATAAAAAGCGTAACACGTTCGAAGTAATTTACACGGTACATTGGCGCCATGTAATTTCTGACCGCAATTTTTTTTTGAGATAAAAGTGTAGATTCAGTTTAAGTTGTACATGATTCTGTAACAAATCTACGATTTGTATGGTTCAGTGTGACTTGATTGAGAAAATTTATCACCTATTTTGGATCTTGAATACTGTCAAAATTTTGTGAAAGTAATTTTGTGTTTTATTTGGAGATATAGGAGTAATTTGTGATTATTGGTAAGTTTGAACAGGAGTGTATAGATTGATAATTCAAGTTAATTTAACCGCTTGTCTTACAATGACGTGAGGCACACGTGACGCGGTAAATGAAATAGGAAATTTTGAAGTTTTCCACAAATTGTTAAATTGAAAACATCAGTAGGTTAACCTATTTGCATCACATGACAAATTCAAAAGTATATCTTTACTGTCAAATTTCTCCATATTAAGTCTAAAAATCGGAAATTAACAATAAGTTTAACAGTATTTGAAAAAGTGATATTGTACTTTAATTGACAAATGCTGTTTACATAATTTAGACTGTTCATATGAGCTGCTATTCACTAATAATGTGGATGCATAAATGCGTTTCGATGATAGTGACCAGTAAAAGTGTGCGCATATATGCGCTTGTGATGTAAATGGGTTAAGAGGCGTTGAAATTGGTTCGATACTATTGATATTGCGTTAAATTATACCGGTATATCAGAAATCAGTGAGAGATTATTATTTAAACAATTAATTCTGAGTTCGGTTACAAAAGAAATCGCAAGACAAGGGATTAATAAGTGCAAACAGTGATCCAAAAATGGTTAGATTACTTTAAAACATTAAATTTTGTTAACGTTATTTAATGTTATTCATTTGTAGATAAGTTTTCGAAGAAGTTCAAGTGATAAAACTTTTCCTACAATGTAGGATTATTTACAAAGTTTTCTTCTACAAAATATACATTTCCTTTTCAATATAATTACTAGCAGTTAGGGGCATATGTTACATCAGATAATTGTAACACATTTTACAGAAGTATTACATAATAATTACAGCTCGAAAATTATTCCTCATCCGCGATAACGAAATTTCCTACAATTTCCGTCAGATTCGCCTCGAGAAATTTAATGATAGACGCAAAGGATTTTTCTTTCCAACACAGTGATTGCCTGTAATTTTCTTTTCATTTGCAAAACAAAATAGCCGTGCAGTCTTGCATAAACATACATTCAGAGCTCACGAAGTTGAAGACAGGCTGATATACATTTAAAAATTAACATCGGGTACCAGAAGTTTTAGAGTTTCACTGAACTTACTATTTCCTGCGATTCTTAATGAAAAAGAAAACCATCTTAACACGTTGACTGCCGTGGGGGTCACCGGTGACCGACGCTATTAAATTCAATGAAATTTTATGTCGCTTTAAAATTGCAATATTTATGAATTTTCAGACATATTGTATATTTAAATATTGGTGTTTAAAAGATAAAGGACTGCCGAATACCTATCTATCTGTAACTCTAAAGTTTCTTTTTTATAAAGATGTGAATTTAATAGAAGAAATTTCGATTTAGTAGAAACAATGAAACTAGCGATTTACGGTTGGCGTTCAACGTGTTAACACTAGATTTACGGAGTCAATTTGGCTCATTGAAAATTTGATTACTACATATATAATATATTGGTTGGTTAATTTTTTAATAATAAATCTTTCATTTCAATTGATTTGGAACTATTTTCTTTGCAGAAAACTTCAATTTTCTTGAGTCAAATTGGCTCACTTCAGAAAAATAGGTATATCAACATCCGCAAATCTAGTGTTAAGACTAAATCATCATTAAGAAATACAAAAATGACGCGGATTTTCAAACCAATTTATGTAATAAAGAATTACATCTTTCTAACACTTTAAGAAACTGTTAATTGTGTTCCTCCACCTGTCGTATATTTTACATCAATGTCTACTGTCATAAGTTGATAAACAACCGTAGAAAAACCGCCTAGAAACAGTATTTTCTTAAAAATACCCATACCGCGATAATGAAGACAGGTTGATATACATTTAAAAATAACCATCGTCTACCGGAAGTTTTATAGTTTCACTGACCTTACTATTTCCTAAGATTCTTTATAAAAAACTATTTTATCAATCAATACTTAGAACTAAATTATCAATAAAAAAAGAAAAAGACGCGGATTTTCAAACGATTTTACGTAATAAAGAATTACATCTTTCTACCACTTTAAGAAACTGCTAATTGTGTTCCTCCACCTGTCGTATATTTTATATCAATGTCTACTGTCAGTCGTTGATAAATAACCGTAGAAAAACCGTCTAGAAACAGTATTTTCTTAAAAATCCCGGCAAATCGATTGCGAGAGAGCGAGGAAGAATTTCAAGGTGTCGTTATTATGCAACGTCTTTGCGGACAGGTTTATCTATCGTCTTCATCCTATGGCAAGAAACTTTGAACATTGCAAAATGAGAAGCTCTCATGAAGAACGGAGGAAATCTGTTCGATATCTGTGAAATTGCGAGACACAAATCTGTTTATTGCAAATATAATTATAGATGAGAATTAACCGAAATTGGGTCAATCTCATTACTAAAAAGAATCAATCTTCTTTGTAATCGGATGAAAAATTAATGACATAAAAGATCAAGAGTTTTAATGCAACTTTCTTGATTGAACGGAAAGCGAAAGTATTTTTCTTCTCGTGGCGTTTACGACCGAATACGCGTTTATTACAGAAGAAGTCGTTCCGTATCGGTAACTTCGCGAAGAATGCAAAGCAAGAATCAAATCGGTTAAGGAATTAGAAAGCGGAATCGTTTCCAGAGTACGATACATTTGGCTCGATTCTTGGGCCAGATTCCGAAGACTTTGTATCCTGCACGATCGAGCACAGAATTTTCTAGGATATCGAAGAAATGTGTGCCAATAATTGATAGTGGATTAAAAAATTTAATAAAGATGAGAATTGTTTAATTACACAGAACTCAATGTTCTAAAACGACATCCTAAATGTGTCGAAACAACTTTAACCCATTACCCGTCGCAATTTAAATAAAAAATAAATAAATATACTATATAATGAGATTCTACTGAAAAAAAAGTCTATAAAAAAAAGAAAAAGTGTCCAAACAAAGGAACAATGGCGAATAATGGGTTAATACACCTATTTCAAATAAGATTTCTTCCTGAACTGAAAAAGTGAAGTCAGTAATATCCATATAGTTAACATACAAAATTCTTGCCAAAAGTCACCCCAATTTTCGATACAACTCAGATGCAGTTAAATTAAAATGCATTGCCTGCATTAACACCAAATCTACGGGTATTAAATCTACGTGTATTATAAGATCTACAACTTGCTAATAATTCCACTTCGTACTGCTTCTCTGTAAATTTGAAAAACACTTTGAGAAAAATAGAAACTATTATCTAATTCTATGCCGATTAATTCAATATAATTAAACTTTCAAATAAATCTGCCTGAATCAAATAAATGAAGAGCACAGAAAAAACTTGATCAATTCAGTCGCTTACAGTCTTCAAAATGGACATAGAAAATTGAAAAAGAAACAGCGTTAGAAGATTCAGGAATATTTTGAAAAAATGCATGGCAAGTTACCTTGGTAGATTTAGTGTTAATGTAAATACTATTAACCAGTTCACTGTGGCGAAAATTCTTTTGAATTTTGGGTCGCGACGATCGAGAGATGAGCATAAATCCATTTCAAATTATTTATACCCTTTAGTTATTCGTTTTAGTTCGGCATGGCCTCAAAATATTGCAAACATCTTGGAATTTACGAATATATTTTAGTTTACGTAAAAATTACAATTTAAATAACCAGTGGTAGCTTTTACGCATGACGAGTATACTCGTCAAACACAGTTAACTGGTTAATACACACAGTGATAACCAAGGATGAAACAAAACATCATAATAGGTAAACATCTCATCTCATCGTCTAAAATTCTCCGAAATTAATCTCCATTCTGCATACGTCTTTTGCGCGCGAAACACGCGATAAAAATGAGCAAACACTTCCGCGGTCCGCGAGTCACTTAAACGTGATCCATCGCCATAGGCAGAGATCAGGTGCACGGGTTTTAAATCTTGCGCATAATCCCGAGGTCTACTTGGCATTCAGAAATACATGTACATACACTCCTGCATATGCATTTTTACGTCCCATTGCAGCGCAGAATGCGCGGCGAACTGTATCATAGAATCTCATGAATAGCTTCGAAGCGGCCTGGGTAATTCCCGGGCAACCGGTTTTTAGATCCATTAAAAGCTTCAACTACGTTCCGCTCATTTTTATTGCATCTCACACCGTGGAAACCAGTCGCTGCCGATGTCCGGGCCACGGCATGCTGTTTTCACGTGTTTGTCGATGATCGGACGATTAGAGGAGATACTTCGAATAATTTAATGGTTACTGTCATTATTTATATAATGGACTTGTGTAATGTTTCGATGGTCCTTACGTTATTCAACGCATATGGATTTTTGTATTACTCCTAGATCAATAAACTTAACAAATTGGATCACGACTAAATATCACGCTGATGAAAGCTCGAATGCTTGTGTAATTCGAATTACACGAAGCCTCGCGAGAATTCCAAAGAGAACTCTGACTTTCAACCCTTTGGGGACGACGGGCGCATATATGCGGTCTGAGAAAAATTGTAGTCATAGTTTATCGGTGCATGTATAGACAGTTTGAGTAGAAAAATAAAAATATAACCGTTAAATTATTATTACACAAATTGTAATTTATCACTTGTATACAGAGTGTCCAAGGTTTTAATGTTAAAACTTTTTCAATTTGTTCTATGACACTGAATAAGAAAAAAATGCTATTGAACTTACTATTTCCTAAGATGCTTTATAAAAATCTATTTACCAATTAATTTTTAGGACTAAATTATCAATAAGCGATACGAAAATGATGGGGATTTTCAAACGATTTTACGTAATAAAGAATTATATCTTTTTACCACTTTAAGAAACTGCTAATTGTGCTCCTCCACCTGTCGTATATTTTATATCAATGTCTACTGTCAGTCATTGATAAATAACCATAGAAAAACTGCATAAAAACAGTATTCTCTTAAAAATGCCCATACCGCGATAATGACGACAGGTTGATATACATTTAAAAATTAACATCGTTTACCAGAAGTTTTATAATTTCATTGAACTTACTATTTCCTAAGATGCTTTCTAAAAATCTTTTTTACCAATTAATTGTTAGGACTAAATTATCAATAGGCGATGCGAAAAAGACGCAGATTTTCAAACAATTTTACGTAATAAAGAATTGCATCTTTCTGTCACTGCTAATTGTGTACTTTCACTTAAGGTTTTAATGTTCAAACTTTTTGAGTATGTTCTATGGCACTAAATAAGAAAAAAATGTTATGTAAACATAGGTCAAATAGAGCTCTATTAAAACGTTATAACAAAATACAGAATAGAAGTAATATAGGATTAGTAACCGACTTGATGTTATTGCAAGTATTAGCTCGAATAGATCAATGTATCTACTACTTGGTATCGTCATTTTCACAATTAATTAATAATAATAATAACAATAACCTTTATTTCAACGAAATACAGTTGACAGATACAGGGTAGACCAATGTTTTAAACCACTAGGTTTGTCTAACATTCAAACATAACGGAGTACTTAAAGACTAATGACTAAGCTAGAAATCATTATAGAGGAAAAATTGTCATAAAAAAAACCTCAGCTGAACAGTTAATTAATATTCCATTCCAAAATGTCTACCGTTCTTGACAATACATGATCGTCAAATACATGATTCTCGATTCGTAAATACTTATGGCATTTCGATATGAACTCCAACAACTTACTAATAGTTATTACTGGCGAAAATTACTCTCAATCTCAAGTAACCTCAGATAGCAAAAGCAGCTTACATACACTCACTGAATGTAAACATTGCTGATCTATTCTTATATTACTTTAATTCTGTATTTTTGTTCTAACTTTTTAGTGAAACTCTATGTGACCCATGTTTACATAACATTTTTTTCTTATACTGACAAAGTTTGAACATTAAAATCTAGGAAACCCTGTATATTAACAATCTGACTTTCCAATAAAAAAAGTGGTTTTCCACCGCCAAATAAATGATTCTTAGTCAATATTCAAAGTGTCCGTCCGCAAAGGGTTAATTCTCTAACCGGGAGCAAAGTAGAATTCGCGTTACAAATATTCTGTAAATTAGCGGACGACATTGTTATCGCGGGATGTTTATGAAAAGAGCTATTGTGAGAAATGGTTTCTGGCGCAATTGAGTTTTAACCTTTCTTGAATATTTCACAATGCTATTGTTATTCATTAGTTATTCTGTCCCGTTATATACTAGTGAATTTGGCTACAGCAAGGAAGCCAGTTGAAAGATTGTTGAAAGTTGATCTAAATTATATCTTAACCCTTTGCCGTACGATTTCCTTTGTGACCGTCTCCGCAATTCAGAATTAAATTGGTAAAATAAAAATTGACCAATGATTCTTAATATATCATAAAGCTTACCGTAATATTAATATTGTAGAAATATCTTTATCGTGTCGCGTCTTATTGGTACCTCATTAATATTGAGATTATATTCAGTTTTATAGGTTTTGTAATGCTTGAAAATTTCCCATCCAATTTGCCGCATCACGACTATCCCTTGTTTTGTATGGCAAGGGGTTAAACGGGCCTCGGGTAAATAGTGGGTCAATTGAACTGCCCTCTCTGTATTACCAAAATATATATACTTTACATTAATAATAGTTCAGATTTAGAAACGAATAAGAGGAACAGAGAATTATAGAATATTGAGACTAATGAGAGAATGAGAAAATTGAACTTTGTGAGAATGAGAGCTAACGAGTATTGATTTGAGCGGAAAGGAACACAGGGTTTATAAGAGTCTTCAAATAAATAGTAGGATGGTGGTGTTTGGGAATTGAAAGCTCAAAGTAAGGATTTTTTACCTTGGAATCCGTGGATGAGTAAAAACTGATGACTGTATTGGAGAGTCGAGGGCGGAAAATAAGATTTTTTACTTAAAATTAAGTCAATAAATGAGGGATGATCCGAAACATCGAGTCGGTGTAGCTGCGGTATAAAATATTCGCTAAAATTATTATATATCCTAGTAATAGATGAAGAATCGGTACATTACACTTGTTTTAAATTTGTTAAGTCAATGTCAAACTTAAATGCATCAAGTGCTGCACAAATTAAACGAGATAATCCAGTCTTTTTTTATCCACCTTGACGTTTTCCTCAAGTCAGAATAATATGACAGAAATTGATTTCTCAAATCCACAATCACATATGAGAAATTCGCTTCATCTCAGGACCAGTGTACAATGTGTCAAATTAATTTTCCTCTCTCGCATCTTCCTCTTTCCACATACAGGCGGCCCACGACTTTCCCACATAATTGGTGCCTAAAAACGTGTGCGAATGTTGAATGTTCGAAAGTAGAGGGATATACGCAAAGTATTAAAAGTTGTATATTAACACTAGAACTACCGGCGTTAAATCGATTATATTTTAATATATTAAATAAGTACTTTGAAATCAAAGGAATCAAGAGGTGGAAGGGGTGATCCATTCGGTGATTTATGTTTCTCTAGATAGACGTAGAATATTTATTCTATGACTCTTTTGTAGACTTGGAGAATTTCTGGAAAAATCTGTGTACCAGCCATTTTGACTGGTTAATATGGCTTCTTTTTTTTAATTTTGAGACTTTTCAACATCTAGTAAGTAATACTAGAGAGAATATTACAATAGTAGAGAACCTCAGGGTCCTCTGATATTTTATTTGGGGACCTCACTCCAAGGGACTGACTGCATAGAAGCACTTTTTAAAATAGTGACAAAAATCTTTAAAAAATTGAATTTTTAAAAATGTGCGAAAGTCGAGGATCGCCTGTACAAAATTCAACAAATTCTTTTCCCTCCCCTCTCCATCGCATCTCGAACAAATAAAATTACATATTCACCAAACCTTCACTCAACAACCTCAAAATTCACGTACCAACAACCCATGAAATATCTCCCTCTAACAATTCACAAACAATTCCTCCTTTCCCTGAATATTTAACGAGTATCTCAATAATTTCAGGCACGTTCCTCCTGCTCTTCAGCGTCGTCGGTGCCCACGCATTAAAAGAACCACCAACGGCCCATGAGACCCAACATCCAAGCGATGCGGAGGTATCCGAAAAAAACAGGACTCTTCTTGGCAAAATATCGGACGATCACGTTCTACCAAAGAACACAAAAGAATCCATCGAACGTTCCAACGAGGGGGGCCAGGATCGGGTTAAAAATAGCAAAACGGAAGACGAGGAGAAAGTGCCAACGTCGTCGGACAAAGACCACGAAGTGCAAGGAATAAGGTCGCGCGACGACTCAGAGAGGTCATCAACCTCAGACTCGAGCGGTGGCACGAGATACGATGAAATTCTCTATGGGACCTCCGGGAAGAGTTCGAGCACCAAGGCGGTATCCGAGGACTTCTACAGGCTCTCCAGAACGAACGGTCTGACCACCATCACCACGAAGCCTGCTTTCGAAGAGGCAAGGCTCGAGGAGAAGAGAAACAGAACCGCGGCGAATTCGAGCCATCTAGTCGAGAATAATTCCAGTCACGGTGAAACTAACAATACCGAAAGATTAGACGTTGAAAAAGACAGACGTGAAAGTAACGAGAAGTCGAATTCGGAGGAAGGATCAACTGAGAGAGTTGAGTCGAAGAGGAAATACTCGGATGGTTTGAAGGTCGATGGAGAGGAATCGGTGACTGAATCCGTGAAAAAGGTGGAGAAGACTGTAAACTCAAAGAATTCCGAAGTATCGGATCTAGAGGGAGAGAATGGTGATTCTATCTCGTTAATCAATGACACGTATGTCAACTATAGTCACTATTACAAAACATCGACAGATAAGAACATCGAAGGGAGCGAGTCAAGGGCTCCTGAAAATGGCACGAATTTTATCTCTGAAGACAGAAGCGTGAGTCACGAATGGCAAGATCCCAAGGAGGAAGTGGAGGTCGTCAGGAACGTGACTCATGCGCCTATCGAGAGATTTGTAGTTGGCATTCGAAATTCAGGACAGCAAAATACGAGCACCAATGACACGTTCAATAACGAATTACACGATGGAAGTACAAATAATGGAAACAAGACGAAAGAAATGAACGAAAAAGAGTCTGAATTGGAAGAGGAAACAGGGGAAAGTTTAAAACTGTTAGAAGTTACGACGACACGAATCGAAGAAGACTATGATCAACAAACACCTCAAACTAGTTCCAGTCCAGTTCCTAGAGGAAGAACGATCGCTTTTTCAGGTATAAATGAATTTCCTGGTCTCGAGGCAAAAGCTTCAAGTTCCAAGGAGGATTCTTCGGTTTCGAAGAAAAATATTAGCTCGGAGAAAGCTGTAGAACAGAAACCTTATCCCTACCTCAAGTCCACCATAGAGCCCTTGGCAATTCATGATACCAGCGAGAGACCAAAAGAGGAAGATACAACCGAGGAAACTTCCGCTTTCGAGAACACCATAGGAAAAGTTCAATCTGGAGTGAAGTTTGTAATTACCGAACCTTCAGTAGTGATTGAGAACAGTATTCAACAGTTTAAACCAACACACCGTGATAAATCAATAAACGAATCATCGAGTAATTCCACCTCTAGACCTTCAAGCCCCATGACGACCATTGCTCCAATAGTTTCAAAGGAAGTTAAACCAACCGACGAGATTCAGATCGATCAGTCTTACGATCTCGAGACGAAGATCGCTGGGAAGACAGATGAAAAATCGGCAACCACGGGAAATGACGTTCCACGAGGAAACGAAGGGAGCGAAGTGATTACAGTGAAGGAGAACTTCGACGTGACTGGAAACGGAATAACGGAAGTGAACTCAAGAGGAGAGAGCAATGCGGATAAACGAACTACCGAAAGGATTTACGAACTTTCTTTTCAATCGGAGATTGCAAACGGTACAACGGTTATTCCAACGGAATCCGCGGGTAAACCGCAAACTGAAGGTAAAGTACTTTCTAACGTGGACGTACAAACGAATGCGGAGGAATCACTTCTAATTCGTTCGACTCTTAACGTCACTGAACTTTCCACGGAGTATCCTTTGACCAAAGAGAATACCTCTAACGGAGAAAAGTCTACGACGTTGATAAACAATAAGTTAAATTCCACGGTGATAAAAGAACCGGAAAATGTCACTACATTGTCCATTATCGAGGAAACTTCGACGATGAACACTTTGGAATTGGCGGATAAGAATGGTACCAATGAAATACCATTTGGTAGCGGTATTACGTTAAGACCTGATGAAAATTCGGCGCCGACTGTTACCAGCGTGGAATACGAATTTGTTGGACTTTCGGAAGCTACTATTGTACCTAGTATGAATACCACGGAGGTACCGGAAGAACTTCCGGATAGAAATGTTACTACGTCAACAGTAGCGACGACTATTCAGGATTTTGATTTTAAGAATTCATCGGATGAAGGAACAACTTTGAGTGCTGAAAGCGTTACGGAATTTACTACGATCGGTGAAACGGAAGTGACTATTGAAAATGGACCATTTACTACTGTGGTGACTGATCAAACGGTGTTCTCCACGACGAATATTAATGAGTTCACCACTGTGAGTAGTGTTGAGGAAGAAACTGAAAGAAGTACGAAAGAAGATGAGATTTTGAGAACGACTAGTACCATTGAATCTTGGAGTACTATCAGTGATATGGATGTTATCACTGTAACGACTACTGATGTTCCGTTTCGTTCACATGGTTCTAATGATTCTGAATCTTCTTCCAACGTCACTGAAAGCTCTGTGGATGGCTTGATGATTTTGAATAGCACGGAAAGTAGTACGAAAGGAACTACTTTAAGTCCAGCTGTGACTGATAATTTAGGACCAAGAATTGTAGTGCCGAGTAGCCAAAGTACACCGAGTACCACTGAAATGTCGACTGAGAAAACAACGGATGTTACTTTGATACCACTTTCGCCGGACGAAATTACGTCGTTAGTTCGCATTGTTATGAAGGGAACACGGCACGATGTGTGTCCGCACATGACTACTCTCAGGTCGACACTTGCTGAGATTCTGAGCTCCGGAACGAACAAGTAAGTCATTTTTTTCATTTTTTTGTTGTTGTTTTGCTTCTTACATTTTTTCCATTAAAAGGCAAGTAATCCTTCTATAACACGGTAGATTATTCCTAGAAAATTCCGTATTGTGTTCAATTCAAATATGTTCAATAAAACTCATGTTGTTGAGTTCTATTGAAGTACAATGCCGTACAAAGATTTTCGTAATTTTTTAATCGTACTGGAGTCAAACAGTGTTATAGGTTGCAGCTCTGTATAAAGTGAACACTCCGCATAGTCGTTTACTTTATGAGACTGAGTTTTCTAAATTTTAAAAACGAAATGACGGAAATAATCGGTTGAAAAAAGAAAGATTCCGCCATCTTGTTAACCAAGTTAGACTTTTTCGTACTATACACAAGGGTTTCTGTAATTTGTACTATCATGTTAGACCGAAATCGTGTTATAAGATGCATTGTTGCAGGAGGTCTACCTGTATATTGTTTTAGGTAACGGGGTTTTCGCAATTTCGTTATTGAATTCGAACGAAATCCACAATTTATGAGTCATGTTATAGCGAAACCGTGTTACAGAATGTCGCATTGTAGGAGATATACCTACATAATCAATAGCGTAATTTTCAGTTTCAAATTCACGTGGAAAGGCTGATTGAATGAGTGAATGAGAGAATGAATGAGTGATAGAGAGAACGAGAGAGGATGATGCGAAAAGACAAAAGACTAGAGGACAGTAGAACGCAGAGTTCGATAAGAGCCATATCTGCTACGGCTTATTCTTTTATTATTTTCCAAGTGTTTATACTTATATTTTCTTATTTTTTGTTTGTACATTTTATTCAAGTAAATCGTAATTAGTAATGCGTCTAATTGTTGGTACCATCATAACAAGTATCCCTACATTCATATACAAAATACCTGTGACAACATTATAGAAAATGGACATTGATAAAATTTTGTCTCTTATATCACCTCTCCCTTGTTCTCTATTTATACCGTTATCTGTTTAAAATTATCTGTCGGAGTTAACCTCTACTTCAAATTTACGATGTAATAGAAAATGAAAACGACTCAGGTAGCAAAATGGCGCACGTTTAAAACCCTTGAAGCCTTAACATTTTCAGGGTTAATAATTTTCTTTGACGTTACACGTAGCTGCACAGGCAACAACAGAATGACGTGTCTCTTGTTGCAGGTCGGTTTATGCAAAGCAAATTATGTTCCATCAAAACCCATGCCTGGAACCTCACAGCCCAACACCGACGCCGACGGACGTGCCATTGACGTCGATATTGGTTTACGTTGTCGACGAAAACGGCAAATTCGATGGTTCCATGACGAGTATTTTGCCGAGCTTGTACAATGAATCTCGTGTGAGCTTCCCAGTGACAGTAAGTTGTATCAATAATTTGGGAAAGAAAAAGGATATTTGTATTTGGAAGAGTATTTATATTTGCACTTGAGTTGGAAGAAATTTCCTGCGTTATTTGGAAAGAAGATGTAGAGAGATAAGAAGAAATTTTGTTTTGAGGATTACTTTACTTTCTTTAGAATATTTCATGTATTTTTTATGAGACTTTGATCTTCTATAGTTGTAAAATTTGCAGGGAAAAGTTAATCTATTGGATTATTAACATACTTATCAAAGACGTTAAAAATGCTAATCCACCAACTAACAATTGGACCGTTTATTTTCAAAGTGGTGTAAGTTCATTTACAGCCCGTGAATATATTAGGGGTACCGAAGAGTAATCAAAATTAGAGAAGTGAAAACGTAATTGGAACCGTTTTTTAACAAAAAATCGAAGGACTTTTTTAAAAAGGGAATCGAACAACTACCTTTACGCTGACAAAAAGTGTTAGAAAATTATGGAAATTATTTTGTTGATTAGTACTTAAGATTTCTCTAATAAATGAATATTTTTCGCCAGAAAAATAAAATATTGATTACTCTTCGGTACCCCTAATACATTATTTTAGTTAAATTCAACTAAAAGAAATTTACGTAATCAAATTACATATTGATAAATTGATAGAAACATTGTTAGACTTGTCATAATTAATCAATACTTTTTAATTGATAGATATGCTGGGCTTTAATTTTCTCGAAACAAGAGAAAATGGACTTGCACCATTTTCAAAATAAACGTTCCAATTATTTAGTGATCTGCTTCGGCAAAAGTAAGTCAAATAGAAAGAAAATTAAGTTCTTTCCAGTGTCCTGTTAAATACAAATTTCATATCTTTTTCACGTGTCTTTAATCTTGTATAGTTGTAAAATTTGCACGGAAAAGTTAATCTACAGGATTATTAAAATGCTAATCAGAGACGTTAAAAATACTAATACACCAACTAACAATTATTTAGAGATCTTCTTCGGCAAAGGCAAATCAAATGAAAAGAAACTTCAATTCTTTCAGTGTCCCGTTAAATAAAAATTATTTTAAAAATTTATCAAAATAGAATAAAATATATTATTTATCGTATTATCATAATTCTTCGTGAAAAAATTGTAATCAGCACACTTTGCATATTATTCCAATATTTTTCAAGGACTTTATTTCCTTGGCTTCGTGTTATTTATGTGAACGATAATTATCAAATAATTTGATCACAAATGGAAGAATATCAGCTAACGTTGATGCATATAAGTATTAAATATTGTAATAGAATTATAATATAATTAACATATGCCGCCAGTTGACCCACTCTTTTCAGATACACAGCTTTCTTCTGGTACAGGAAACGGATTCCGGAAACGCGATAGCAGTCATCGTCGTCTCCTCGGTTGCCTTCATTTGTCTGATTCTTCTGGCCGGTCTTTTGGTAAGATTCCTCTCAATTATCTTTCCAAAGAAACCACAAAACAACAAAAAATCCTCTACCCATAATAAGATGAATAATTTCGCAAAAAATTCCGTTTAGAAAAATACAGAAAAAAAATATTGATGCTTGTATATTTTCAAAAAAGTTATATCAATTTGTGCTTCATTATTTCTTTAATTTATTATTCGAAGTGCTAAATCTAAGTTCTATTTTTAACAAGCAGCTCAAAGAAACGGTTGGAATATTTTCATCTCAAAACATTTTTTTCCATTTATGAGAATTAAAAGGAACATACATCTATATAATATCACTGAGCGTTGATTTCTCATTAAAATCCAATCATTAATTAATTTCAAAGTAATTAAAATACATAGGAAAGTCGAAAACATCAAAAATCACATATCTGTTTTTAATTCCAAGCTTAAAAGGAATCTATAATTGTTCTTACGTTTTACTGAATTTAACGCAGCGTACCTTTTACCTTATCAAGAATACGATTTTGCGAGGCTGTGTGCAAAAGCAGATACTTTGGAGTGTCGAATTAAAATTCTAAAATCAGGCAATTCGCGTTAATGGCCACTGCATGCTTTTTAATGTTGCACCACACGAGTTCTCCCTGAATAAAAAAAGAAACATCCGGCAAAAGGAGAAACTAATGAATAAAGAATTCAGTTGCGCAGGTCCGCGAAAATCTATGCTATCTGAAAGGCCCTGCCTCGCCGTGCTCAAATTAAGCTCTTTTCTTATGGTGTTACGTGTCTGTTCGTCCGCATTTGCGATTCACTTCAAGTGTACGTAACAATGAACGATAAATACCTGTGTATATGTGTGTTTGCTATGTTTTTTTCTGTTGTATTTTTCTTTATCTACTCAAAATCACATTGAAACAGTAATAATTTTTTTGCCATTTACGATATCAATGAATTGGAAATTATTATTAGGGTTTTATCAAATTATCTCTTGAGTTCTGTGTCAGAAGTATGCAATTAATTTCAAATTGGTCGTTGCACTTCGACTAATAAAACCTATTTCTAATAAATCAACATGAGCGCTGCATTAAAGAAATGCTGTATTCAATTTTTTAAATGTTCAATCGAATAATTCGAAACTGTAAAATTAAATGAACTTTTTCGGTATAGCTAAATGGTTTTCGCTAGCAACTAAATGAAGCAACTTTAAAGAGGGCAAAAATTCAATTATTGAGGAACAGAATTATTACGTGGATTTGGTGTTACACCTGATTTCATTGCATGCAAATACGAGCACTATTGGAATCCTAAAATTGCGAATTCAATTGAACGCATGCCTGAAATAACCGTGATACATTTAGGTCGCTGTAAAAACAATGGGAATTTCTGTTAAAACTACAACGCAGATACAGAAAAAAAAACATTTATCCATCTCCTTTTTTCATTCATTTTATCTCAATGGGAATATTAAAAAAACAGAAAAAAATTGTACCAAAAAACTGAATTTTACATTTTTAATAAATTCTAGCTCCTGTAAAATTAAAATATTCAAATATCCTGCTTATTCGTCAAATTAATAATATTTCCGTTCCTGGAAACATGATCATTTTATTATTTAACCCTTCTCTGCGTTAAATTCCCAATAAAGTACTGTCAGAATTACCTTAATACTAGAACTACAGGTGTGAAGACTATTATATTTCAATATATTAAATATATTCTTTGGAAAAAGAAAAATCAAGAGATGGAAAAGATGATCGATTCGATAATCTGTATTTTATATCATCAAGGTCAGAATATCTGCTCTATGACTATTCTATAAACTTGAAAAACATTTGGAAAAAATTGAGAATGCATTATTTTGAGTTGCTTGATAGTTCTAGTGTTAAGACATGTCAAAAGCATTTTCACTAACTGACACACTTCTTTTTAAACTTATTAAAATGAGGATTGAAAAAATGCATATTTGAAGCATTTCAAATTCATCGACCTTCACGTAGTTGAGTAACAATGTTTTCTGTAATAATTGAAAAAGGTCATTTATGCAATAAAGAGATAAAACAAAATTCCCCTTTTCGTCGACCTGAATAATCATGGATTTTAACGAGCTACTCGCGGAGCTGGTGAAATATTTTTATCTCCTAATTTGTTTCAGTTTATAATGAGGAAAAGGCAAACGAGGTTCAACTATGGCGAACGATGTCGACCGGTTTCCTTGGATGCATACAGCCTCGACAGCGTATCCGCATACAATAGCGTCAGACGCAAAGACGTAGCAAGATCTTCGAAAAGGAGTTATGGGAATCCAACCTTTGAGGACTCGGTAAGCTTTCAAGGACTTAACAGACTTTTTCATGCACGTTTTTTTGCACGGTAAAAATGATCGTATCATTCTGTGCATCCGTCATGCACGGTAAAAACGTGTTACAGTAGATTTATAATCTATGGAAATTCTAAGGCTCGAAGTTCCGAAAAGTGCGAATGACGTTTGACCTACTTCTTTTCTAGTAGTAAATATGATCTCTTTTGGCATAGAATATATTTTTTTATAGTAATTTTTTAACTATTTTGTGAATTGTTAAAGATAAATGGATCGACTGTGTGAATTTTTTTCCTATCCAATGTAATATTTTTCAAATTGAGTTTCGAAAAATGACGAGTTGGATGGATTAAATATAAATAATTTTTATATGGACCGTTTATTTGGAAAGTGGTGTAAGTTCATTTTTTTTTTTTAATGAAGTACCATGGAATTTATGCTTAATTTAGTGGAAACTTTTTATTTATTACAAGTTAATATTTGATATCGTAAAAAATGCAATTGTTTTGTTCAACTTAAAATTGACCGCAAAAATAAATTGCATAGACATTGATTATGAAAGTGGTGTAAGTCCAATTTCTTTAGACAGGTTGCGGGATCAGTGACCACTGGTGGCTACATTTGTTTCATTTAACATTTCGAAAGTTACAATTTAAGGTTACTTACTTGATTTTCCTCTAAAAATGAATAATTTCATATTAAAAACAAATAGTGATAAATGTAAGAAGAAGTAACAAATCAATATTATATTATAACAGTATAATTTTATGGCAATTAAAAATATTTATTTCTGTTTAATTTTAAATAAATACACGTAGAAGTAAAACTCATGAGAATAAACAAAAGAGTAATCTGAAGGGTTACAGGATGAATATAATTCCACTATGAAAAACAAATTAATGAAACGTAAAACGAAAAGAAGAATTATAGAGGTAGAATCTTCATGAATTGAGGATATTGTTACTGAGAATTTCAAAAGACTGTTACAAGAGGTGCATAAATAAATAATACCAATATCTTATGCTGAGTTTAACAATATATGAATATATTTAACGTTCAAAATAAAAAATACTATATCTGTTTTATTTCTTGTTATTATCTATAAACCAAATTCGATTAATACGAAATACATTTCAAGTGATATTTGAGTTTTCAAAATTGAAATTAAATGATTCTTACAATTGATTAATTATGAAAGTGGTGTAACTCCATTTGCGACCCGCAAATATACATTATTTTAGTCAAATTCGCCTAAAAGAAATTTGTATAGTCAAATTACATATTGATAAATTGATAGAAACATTATCAGACTTGTCATAATTAACCAATATTTTTTAATTGACAGATATGCTAACCTTTAATTTTCTCGAAACAACAGAAAATGGACTTGCACTACTTTCAAAATAAACGGTCCATATATTAAATATCTTCTTATCTCTATCGAATTCCTTACTTTTTAATTTTGGATCGTCAAAACTGTGGAGTTTAAACGAAATTAAATAGGAACAACAAAAGTACTGATTTATAGCTATTCTGAAATTCAGTTATAGCTTTTAAACAAATTTTCAGTATGAGAAAACAGAAAGTCTCGCCAAATAATCCAACAGTTTGTATGCAGATTTCATGCAAACCGTGAAAAACGGATAAAACTCAGGTGAATTCTGCATACAGGAGCGTTATAACTCGGATTCAAAGCGTGTTTCCACATCGATCGTTTCTTTCAAATTGTTGTAGTTCCAGCGTTATACCATAAAAATATTATTTACCAATCGCAGAATAATCCGAACTTTTATTAGAATCTCTCATTGTTCTGTTCAAACGAATCAGTTTCTTTGCAATGCATTTCGACATTGTGTTTGCTAAATCAAAGAGAACGAAGAGAAAGCTACGACTGTGAAATAATATCGACCATGAAGCAAGAAACAATCACTGTTATCAACTTTTCACGCCATTCGTTTCTATTTCTTCGAGATAAACATGAAGCATTCACAAATTCTTTTTTAATGTATTTTTCTGTTTATAGCCTGCACGTAACACGCATGTATAAACATAATTTAATCCTTCAGGTAAATCATGATTGTACGTATAAATAATATCTTCTTTTTCTTTGTGTTCTTCAAGTTTTTTCCGAAGTTCTTACTTGGCTCACTTAAATATAATAGTTTTAAAGCCGGTAGTTCATGGCGTCAAGTATAATAACCCAATGAAAAAAAGCGTATTCAAATTCAGGCAAATAAAATATCAAAATTCCGTACATTTTCTGGAATCCTAATTAACCGTTTTAATGTCAAAGGTCACACTCGCGCTTTTTTATTCAGGAATGAAAAATATCAAGCTGATCGATTCATAAAATTAGTGATACATTTTTCACGAACAATAGAAATAGTTCCGCAATATATTTTAGTTACAATAATATTAATATGGCATACACAATATGTATCTTGAACTAACAAGAGAAGCAACAGTAGCTCACACTTAAAAGCAAAAATTCGAAATTTTATTTTGTTTCGTTCATCGATGCGAATTTTCCAACTAAGTACACCCAACTCTTTTTTACACGATAAATATTCTTTCATTTCTTAGAAAACCGCGCAAAAAATGCATGTGACATATGGTACATTTGGGGATATGTTCCACAACTTTACAAAATCACTTAAAATGAAAAAATTCTAAATATATTCTCAAAAGAATGGTGCAAAAAGTTAATAGTGAAACCGTTGTTGCATATTTATAAAACAAAAACAATTAATGTACAAAGTTAACGTAAAATTAATGTAAAAAAAATGGTGTACAACGAAAATTCAGTACATAAGTACAACATATAAAAATTTTAATTGAAAATCGGAATAAAAATTAATTTCGCAACGATTTATCGCTACTTGATGACAAATGTGCACGTTTTTTACGGACTCGGGTATTCTTTGTAGTAGACCAAGTCATTAACACATGTGTGGGCATAAATCTTCGATTTTGTTGCTCTATACATAAATTTCTGTAAGACACTATCAAAATTAGAATTAAAAAAAAATTTTTGGGATTCGAGCTAGAACAAAAAATTGGTGTAAAAACTTGTATACCTTCTTATCGGTGAACCGTGTTATTTCAAAATCGTGTAAAAAAAGACTGCAAAAAAAGAGTTAGATGTACTTTGCAACTAGGTTTTCCAATGACCTCTCTCATTAAAACGATGAAACGGAACTTCTTTCAAAAATAGTCCACTCCACCCATAAACTAACTTTCGCTCCATGAAAAAACAAAAGTAATGCTGTGATCAATCAAATAGAAAACTTCAATTGACTTTCCCCCAAGCAATCTCTGAACAAATGAACAAACTAACGGATTTAAACGCGCCAACGAACTTAAATAAATGAATTACACCAAAGGATTTAAAAGTGCAGAAAATCGAATCGAAAACGAAGTATACATAGAGCGTTCAACGGAACTTGATTTAACCCTGTTACGGTAAAAGCTTCGAAAATGTCGTGTTTCTACGAAAGCCGTATAACCGTTGGTTACAGAGCGCCATACCGTCCCACCCACTGAATTTCGCCGGGCTTTCATCTTTCTGTAATGACGTTAATGCAATCAACGAGGAATTCACCGGCATCCCTCAAGTTTCGGCGAAGATAGACGAGTTGCCGCCTGGTGCCGAGGTGAAGAATAGATACGCGAACGTAATACCACTTCCGGAGACGAGGGTGCCCTTGCAGAAGATGAACAATGATCCTCTTACGGAGTATATCAACGCCAGCTATGTCAGGGTGAGTATCGTCTTTGAGAATTATTTTTATAACTTTAAATAGAGTCTACACGGCACAAAACTGTAGCACGACTTTTCGATCATTACTTTATCTTAACTTTTTCAAACAGTTGAAAGTAAATACATCCAACTCCTTGTTTACACGGTAGATACGTTCATATTTATAAAATAAAAGCAATTCATTTTTATTGCAAAAAAAATTAGAATTAGTGTACCGTGAAAATTAGTCCATAAGTACGACACATCAAAATTTTAATTCAAAATGGGGTAAAAAAAGACTGCAAAGAAAATCGGGTGTATTCAATTTGTATCTTTTCCACTATCACAATTTTTTAAGCGTTACTTGAAAACTAAACGAAGAAACGATAGTACCGGCTCTAACAAGGGAACGTAGAAGTAGAAATAGAACTTTGAAAATACACATTATTTATATTCAATATATGTTCAATATATAACGAAGAAGATATTTCAATATATTGTGTAAACAAATAACTTTTTGCAGTTATTATTCATATCGCTGGATTTAAAGTCTCAAAGCGCACAATTTGAAAAAAAAATTTTGCCTGTGCCTCTTAATGGCTGAAATATTTCGAAAAAAACATTTTCAACCCCAAAGTTTGGGGGCGATTATCACCCCTTCAATGTGGACGATTGCCGATATAAAAAAATACGTGTCAAATATTTTTTTGAGAACTATCTAGCATATAATTTTCATCAAAATCGGCCTGTATGGGTTCAATATGTTCCCTCGTCAAATTTATAAAAGCAAAACCGCCCCACGTGTAATAAACCTTCGTCTCGCAGTTTCAAAGTCTTTATTTTTTTACATTCTTATTCTCTTATTTATAATTATAAGCAGTTACAACTTGTCATATTCATAAGTTGATTAAAAAACATTAAATCTAAATCAAAATACCATAAATCGTGAATAAATGCAAACCTATGAAAAAAAAAACTGCAAGACAAGTTGGTAAGAGAATATTCATATTTTTCAACCCTTCCTAGAATCCCCATGATGGCACTTTCGTCTCACGTTTCATCCCTCTAAACGCCATTAAAAGAAAGTGAAAAATCCGACAAATAACCCCTGCGTATCTCAGCCCGCTTAAACTCACGCGAGCAAGGGTTAACAAAGCGTTTTGTCCGCGTGAGAAAAAGAACATTGCATAATGCGTTACTGAGAATATGAGCGCATAATATTGCATAAGCTCTGAGCAAAGTAACACGCGGAAGCGAGGTGAACGCCTGTTTCCGTTGGATTATTAAACAATTCGAGTTATGCATCGTCGTATCATTATTATGGCACAAAGTGTGCTTAATTGTTGTTCCAGCCATAATAATGGTTTGCATGTTCACAGTTGTTGTTATTACATTACAACGTCGTAATCTGTTGATGATGATAATTAAAAGGAAACTTGTATTGGTGGAATATTCATTGCAATTTTCTCAAAAAGAAAATACTCAATTTACTGAACGAAAAATACAACTGACTTCTAGCAGATCGCGGTGTTTTTATTGTGAAAAATTGCATCGTGAAATATCTCAGTGTGATGTAGCATTTAAAGGAACGCTGCGAATTTGCTGTACAAGAAAACACAATTTTCTTCTCTCTAAAGTGTCACGTTCGCACGCTTTCGAGAAATAGCTGAAGTTCCATTAAGATTGCTTCACCTGCCGCGAATAGAGGTGGTCCAGCATCTCTAGAGTTTCCGGTCTGTACGCAGAGCAATTACGCATTGTGCAGGCATTAATGCACACCGAAATGCACCCAGCGGAACGTCATTCGACGTGCAATTAACACCGCAACTTCTCGTCATTGAATCGATATCTTAGATAATAAGGCAAATTGATACCGGTTTTACAAGTATCAATTACCACCAGATAAAATTCCTTTTTTTACAACAATGTTTTTTAAACGATTAGTATTTGTTTATGTAATGGATGTTTTTGTCTTTACGAGCAATTAGTAGATGTTAAGTAAGATTATTTCAACGATGACTAGGATTGCTGGACAGCTTCATTATGGGTGAGATAACTGAACTAGTGTACAGTCCATGAAATTGAAAATTAGACTGTTGGGAATTATTATTTTTATGTGAGGATAAAAGATATCTCCAAAGAATTCTCAAAGTAGCCAAAATTCAAGGTTGCAAAAAGCAGATGATGTCATTTTTCATTTTCTTCCTATTTTATTAAAATTAATTTATTAAACGCATTTACCATTGTGTTTATTTTTAATTAAAAAATTTAGTGAGCTTTTTCCTCAATTTCAATGGTCATAGATCACTGGAAAAAGTATCTTAATTTAAGTTTACTAAAATACATTCCAATTTCGTTTTTTAATTTCTCATCAAGCAAATAGTGTACACTCCATGAAGTTGAAAATTGGGATGTAGGGAGTTATTAATTCTAAAAGTTGATAATCAATGTTAAAGGTTGCAAAATGCAGCCATTTCAGATGTGTTGTTCAGCAAAATAATTGAATAATTGTTGTTAATTATTATTATTAATATGAATAATAATTGAATTGAAGACCAATGAACTGTTAACACATTGGACGCCATGGAGATCACCATTAACCAGCGCTATCTAATCCAATTAAATTTCATGACTTTTAAATTATAATATTCACGAATATTAAACATTGACATTGAAAAAATACAGTTCTGCTAATAATAATATAAATATATTAGGGGTACCAGAAAAGAAGGTCTATTTAATGAATACTTATAAAAATCTAATTTACAAATATTAATCTAAAATATAATTTTCATGATTGGACATAATCTTTCCCCCTCGATTTGGCAAAGTTTTAACATCTCGCTCATAACATTCATTGGATTTTGATTCAAAACATTCAACGAGTTCTTTTTTCACGTCGTCATTTGTTTAAAAAAATGGCATTCTTTTTCTGTACCCCTAACATCTTTGAAAAATCTTTCATTATTTTCTAAACGTAAAACTCAAGTTTTTTTACAAAACAGTTGAAAATATTCTATACAGGAATGATTGAAATTTTGATTTTTTTGTTTCAGGGTCCGAAAAATGCAACGAGATATTATATCGCTTGCCAGGGACCAATGGAATCGACCGTCACAGATTTTTGGCGGATGATTTGGGAGCAACAGTGCAAAGTGATCATCATGTTGACTGATCTCGTTGAAAACGGGGTGGAAAAATGTACGGAGTACATTCCACCCTCGGAAGTGACCGATTGTCACCGATTATACGGTGATTACCAAGTCACTTTGAAGAAAAGAGAAACCAAAGAGAAATATGCCATTTCCACTCTTCACTTGAAGGTAATTAAATAAATGACTTTCTTCAATATAACTTTAAAACCTTCCGTTGAAAAAACTACCCCTTGTACAATCGCTATTTGGTCACACAGGTTTGTAAAATTCAATATATGTTTCTTCTTGCAACAAATTTTGTTCTATTAGATACAATTGCATCATTGAAAATGATCTGCGGATTGAATTACATATTTACATTGTTAATTAATGTAAAGGATCTTTAATTCACGAAGAAACTAGCAGGTGTCATTTGACAAGTTTTTCGTCAGAATTGGATATAGTGTGATATAGTAATTTTAAGTAATATAAGAATGAAACCTGAGAACAATTACTCTCAAGGTACCGAAGTTATACTCGTAATAGAGTTTAGTTACTGTTTCAAACTCCAGCTCTTTATCACCTTCTTTGGAGCCTTTGGTCCAATAGATACTCACAAAACTAATTGTATAATTTTTTTTGGAGAAGAAGTTAAAATCTCCTTCGCCAATTAACCCCTAAATTAATGATCTATAAAATATAATGTCTCTCCTCGTACAAAACAAACTTTCATTGAATATATTTATTCATAATTTTAACCCCTCCAGAATTTTACTATTTCCAGTTTAACACTAGATTTACCAAGCCAGTCAAAATGACTAGTACACAATTTTTTCCAAAAATTCTACGGGTTTATGGGACAGCCGTGGCATAAATTTTCTCCGTGCATCAAAAAAAACATAAGTTACCGAATCTATCATCTTTTCCACGTCTTAATTTTCCTTGCTTTAAGGTACATATTTAAATATAATAGATTTCACGCTGGTAAATCTAGTGGTAACACGTTGAACGTCACCGGTATTTCATTTGTTTCGTCATTTTTACTGAAGTGAAACTATTTCTACTAAAATCACATTTTCATAAAGCAGAAACTCTAAAGATACTGATAGGAAGACATTCAGCAGACCTCTATCTTCCTAACGCCAATATTTAAATATTAAATATGTTAGAAAATTGATAAAAATTGCAATTTAAACGTCACATGAAATTTCATTAAATTCAGTAACTCCGTTCACCAGTGACCCCCATGGCAGTCAACGTGTTAAACAACATATACATACAGCACCCCCATAAAACACGTTCCCTGCCAAATGTCGAAACCTCGTCAGACAATTCCATCCAGCAATTTTCTCGATTCCACGCAATAAATTGTATCTACTTTCGCTTTCAGAACCTGGAGAACAACACATTCCGAGAAGTGCACCATATTTGGTATCTGTGGCCTGTCAATGGTGTACAGTCGGATGGTGCAGGATTAATAGCAGTGCTTCTCGAGGCAAGGGCACTCCAAAGGGGTAGTCCAGGACCTATTGTTGTCCATTGCAGCCCTGGCACTGGCCGGACAGGGACGTTAATCGCTCTTGACTTAGGAATTAGACAATATGAGATTACGAGGACGGTGGACGTGCCGAGGGCCGTTTACATTATCAGAAGAGATCGAGCGGGGGCTGTGCAGACGAAGGAACAATACGCCTTCATTTATAAGGTGATAAACATGGAATTACCGAAGTTAATTATTTCTATTAGCCCTTTCGCAAAAGTGAGAACATTAACTCATTAAGGACCAAGCATTGAAATGAAGAAAGAAATTTATAACTAGTTTTTGGATTACATATTGTTGCGTTAACGCAACTTTGGGCTTACGTGATATCTTATAGTGCACAAATTAAGCCTTTGGTATGTTATTTTACTATGACATAGGTTGAAATATAAATTAAGTTAATCCGATTCCCCGAAAAAAATTAGAAGTGAAATTAGAGGTTTTGGGCCTTAATGGGTTAAGTTCGCACAATCTTCAGCAATCAGGGCCAGATCTTTTGTCACAAAAACGCCGTTGTGACACTGCTTTTAAAAGTAAACTGATTTGTTGTGATATCAATGTGTTTATAATTTTGCCATGAATTTGTTTTAACTGTATTTGTCCGTGTTAACTTATGGCTTCATTTTTGGGACCAATGACTATAGTCAGCCCTCGTTTCTGAGTGTCGTTTTGTAGCGGGTGACTATAGTTACCCGTAATAGCGAAAGAGTTAAAAGAAACTAAAGAGCTGTACTGTATATTCATTCATTTTTGTAATTTTATTAAAAATCATATTCCAGGCATTAAATTTATACGCGACCAAACTTGCCGGCGGTGTTTTGGAATCAACTTGACGCAGGAGAAAAAACGTCTGACAAATCTTTGAAGAGGATACGGCCCAAGACGTTGCAAACAGCTGCAGTATCAACGAATGATAAAGCCACACGGTGGAAAAAGAAGAAAACTGTGTGAGATTTTGATACATTCTAAAATACGAATGTTACCGGCAGTAGAAACGAGCGGGAGAAACGAAACTGACTTGTGATACGTGATACCGTGATTCACTTTGCATTTTTACTCAACCCACCCAATATTTGAAAGACGATTCGTTTTTAAACAAATATTTGCCTGTCCTATCGATCAAACCTCGGTATAAATACGCGTCTTTGAATGATGTGCTTAATTCTTTATTTAAAATCGAAATAAATGGAGAAATTCTGAACAGCTTAAATTTTAAGCTTGTTACATACAATATTTTTGCCACTACATTGCATCACTTCTATGTTTATTAGTTGAATTACAATCTTGAGACTAACTGTGAAAAGGAGATTTCTGTAATTGAAAATAAAAAGTTTACTATTTTTTAATATTTTACAATAGGTTACTTATGAATGTGTAAATAAAGAATTAAGTGCAAGTAATTGAGACTAATAGAAATTGATTCTTGTTTACGTTCACAAGAATTCTATCTGCGAAAATGGAAGAAGAATCGCAGGCTCTATCTCGTGATAAGAAACAAAAAAGAGGAGATTCCGAGAGAATAAAATTAATTTGTGATACTTTAATCATCCGCTGACGATCGTGTTATACTGTATGTATTTGTAATTAGGAGCTCTAATTCTACAAGTACAGCTACTCTCATTATAAATTCTATTTCCTCTGTTAATACGTTATATTTATACATATGAATTAATTAAGGATACATTTAAGTATTTAATGCTCTGACAAAATGAATTCGTACTCGTTAACGTAATTTTCGAAATACGGTCGGAGATTTTTCTCAAAGAAAAGCAACAAAGCCAACGACAACAAAACGACGTACTTGCAGAAACAAGAAGAAAACACGACAAAGAATGAGATGTTTCGTAAATTTCGTTTTTCAATGAGATATATTTATGTTGTTTCAACATGTAAAGAAACTACCGATGTTAATTACGAATTTTTATCGATATAATTATCGTTTAACGATGTATTTTATCTTATAAGTCCTCGGAGAGATTGCAAAGTTAATTCCTTTTTTTTTTTCACGTAGATTTTCACTATGATTGTTGTTATTGTTATTGTTGTTGTTAATCATTGTACAGATGTTCTGATTCGTAGCACGTCGCTCTCTATAATTGTACATAAGTGATAAAACCGAACGGTATGTTAATTATTTTCCTTCGGCACACTTCGTTCGTATTGTTTGTTCGTTTAATCACGTCATCGACAATTTCACCGTGAAAAATGTTGATAAAGTTACCATAAAATTATGGTAGCAATAATTTTCTTGATGAAACAATTGCAGTCTTGAAAGAAAGAATGCAACAACAAAATTTAGCATAATTGCCAAAATTGGCTATAGTTTGTGGTAAAGCTAATTATGTATGACAGAAGGAGCAATAAGGGATCATTGTTAGTGTTGGTGAAAATTCGCAAATCCCTGTATGGAACTACGAAGAGACTAGTTTTACTACAACTTTGTCCAAATTCATGAAAATGACCTTAAACTAGGAATATTTATGGCATATGATGATCGTGCCAAACGTAAAGTCCGCTTTACTGAAGTATTCAGAAAGTGAGAGGAATAATTGTTTAATTATTTGTCAATTTAACGTGAGCAATTAATATAATGAAATCGAAAATACAGGATAGTCCAAAAGTTACTAAGTCATTTGAAAATAGAATAATACTTTCATATATTAAAAATTTACATTTATTCCTTTATAAGCAATAAATATATTTCTTGAAAATTCTTTTTAATTAATCTTGCAAATTATGTCCTTCAAGTAGCTATTACTTTGTTCTAGGTTTGAAACAATTGGTAGGAAAATAGTTCTTATATTTTGAAATTGTCTAATGACTTTCCAATCACCCCATGTAATACACCTAATTCTCATTTTGCACGATAAGTGAAAACGGCAAATCAAGGTCAGTATTTCTATGAAAATTGAAAAGAACATACACGATGTAAGTTTCTTAAATTTTTTCAAAATAAGTTAACACTAGATCTGCCGAGGATTGATTCCATATATTTAAAATTATCGAATAAATATGCCCCAATGAAATAAATTAAGAGGATACAAAATTTGATCGATTCAATCGCCCACAGTTTCTAAGATAGACGTAGAAAATTGAAAAAGAAGCAGCGTCAGGAATTTCAGTAACATATTCAAAAAATTCAAAGCAAGTCGTTTTGACCACCTTGATAGATCTAGTGTTAAGATTGTTTCCACGAAATCATTTGGGTATTTAATCGTATAGGTGTAAAATTATAGCGTTGCAAATTTGTTTGGAATGAATTTATCGAGCATTACATTTATTACGAAGAAAATTATGAAACTTATCCATATTTTTTTGTATTAACACGTAAAATTCCATTGAAGTCATCGCTAACTGACGCTATTAAAGTCAATGAAATTTATTCTAACTTTTAATATAACGTGAATTTCCTGATATATTAACACTAGAACTACCGGCGTTAAATCTATCATATTTCAATATATTAAATAAGTACTTTAAAAAAGGTGGAATCGAGTGGCGGAAAGAATAATCATTTCCGTGATTTATGTCTTTTGTGATGAACGTAGAACTTTTGTTCCATGGGTCTTCTATAAACTTGGAGAGTTTTTGGAAAAAATCGTGTACCAGTCATTTTGACTAGTTTGGTAGTTCTAGTGTTAAATATTTAAATATCAGCGTTAAAAAAAAAGTAGCGGTAAATATATACCTTTTTTAGCTTCAATGTTTCTGCTCCATAAAGATGTAATTTTAATGGAAACAGATTCACTGCAGTAAAAATAATGAAACTAACAATAAACAAGTAACAGTCAACGTGTTAAAACAAAAATCTGTACTTCGTGCAAATTGAAGATTGGGTCTATAACGTTAATTAAACAAACATCCATCTTTCCACAAAGATGCTTAATTGTTCAGACCATATTAATTTCAATTTCATAAACTACATATTATAAAATAATTAGACATATTTCACGTGAGAGTACGAACAACGAAACTATGCGTCCTGACATGCAAAAAAGCAACGGTATGAAAAGCAGAAGTCCTATAGTCAATATAATAAAATTTCGTAAGCAGTATGCAAAAATGAATCGTACACCGAAGATATGTACGTCTTCGTAATAGTATTATAAAAAAAATCGTGCGTTAATATATCTCCTCGTCATATTTAACAAGTATAATCGCCAATGTAACAAGAACGTTTTCAAGAAACGTATAGAGAAGTCTCTGTGTGCGTGATATTTATATATGTATATATAATTAAATATTCAAATTAGAATTAAACGACAGAAGACACCGAGACACGAAGGGACGTCTGTCTGTTTCAAACTACGTGGTTTTTAAAAATATACTCGACTTTTCGAACCAATGTTAACGCCAATTAAACATCATTTAATCTTTTCGGTACAGTAAGGTGTTATTCAAAAAGCATTATTATTGGTGGAAAATATCGAACGATGATAAAAAATTCTATATATTATTATTGTAATAGAAACAAATTCGAAGAATTCTCTATCACCCAGATCTAATAGAGAAGAATTCTCTATTACCCTTGTATTTGAAAGAAATGGATGTCAAACGTCCAAATCGATGGCTTATACAAAGATGATTATGATTACGTCACTTTTTTATATGATACAGTATGATTGCATTAAGACTCTGAGTGATTTACAGCATACGTTTCTGAAACTTCATGAAGTTTAACACTAGAACTATCAAGCAAGTTAAAATGACTCGTTCGCAATTTTTTCCAAAATTTCTCCAAGTTTATAGGAGAGTCATAAAACAGATATTCTTACGTTCATTTTACAAAATACAAATTACCGATACAATCATTTTTTCCACCTCTTGATTTCCCTTTTTCCAAAGTACGTATTTAAATATATTAAAATATTGTAACGGCGCTTCATAATCCAACAACTCAAATATTACAAAATAATGTCTCTATTTTAACCCATTCCCTGCCAAATTTTTCTTGGTTTAGGTTGCTTCTCGAAGAAGTATTGTCACAGTGTAAAAATAACAATAATTCACGAAAATTACTACTCAAAAGTCCAACTAAAACAGACTGTTTTAAACACATTTAAACTCAGAAGCACGTCAAATATCTAAATTGAATGCCAAAATACTTTGTAAATGAATAATCCCCAAATGAGGATCGTGGAAAGTAATGGGTTAACGAATTCAAACTTCTCGCTCAATGACTTTTCTCCTCCATTAAATCAATATTAAAATTTGCAGTTCGTTGTTATCATTCTCATAATCGATATCAAATACAGGGGAGGCAATTTCGTTACGATAATTCATAACAATATAATAAATTTCATGCCAGTAGTTCTAGTGTTAATTGCCAAATACAATAGGCAATTATTATATTTATAAATCGTGCGAAATGGTCAATGGTTGTACCGAAAAGATTAACTATAAAACTATATATCTATGTATTACTCTACAAGGTAATTTTGAAGGATTTATCAAACCGACGAAGTGAAAAGAGAAACAAATGTCCATCTATGTCGTGGGAGAAAAATGCTAGGGTTTCGAGGAGAGACGTGTTCGACGAAACGGTTTTGTTTAACGAGCCCTTTGAAGGTGACGTACGAGCAGGTACCATCGAAGACCAAGAGGAATCGAACGTGCATGTGTATACATATCGACGTACGACCTAAGAGACCATACCATCTAGTATATGTACATCATAGAGATTGAAATTTACGAACAAAGCATAATAATGGCGTTCACACTCGTCATTTTTGCGACAGCTGCTCCGAACGCGCCTATGTAATTAGACCAAGGAAATAAATGTAATTGTTCGATAACCTGGAGGATCTGTTATTTAGAAATTACCTTATAGTATTTTAATTTTGCTGTTTTATTCATTTATATCTCACATTGGCATTTCTTCCAACCATAGTAACCCGGCGGACAAAAGATCACATTTGAAAAAACATAAAATACACAAACAGATAGATGTAAATGGTAAATACATTGAACACAAAAAACTAATACTCAGAAACAGAGTAAAATTTCTATTTCGGGTCATATAGACCCGAACGGAACAATGGGGTTAATAACAACCCCTTACCTAGTGACGTGTGGCACACTAATGCAGTAAATGGTCTAGAAAATTTTTAAGTTTTCCAAAAACTGTTAAATTGAAAAGCAGAAACTCAGGAGACGTTGAAATTAGTTCTATGCTATTAATCTTTGCTAACTTATACCGGCATATTTGAAATCAGTAATGGATTTATTTCAATAATTAATTCTGAATTATTGTGCGTTCGATCACAAAAGAAATCAAGGGGTTAATCATTCCGAAGAGATATTATTTATGAGGATTGTTGATTTTCAGACTTTTCTACGGAGATGTATTTACAATAGTTTATATGAAGATTTGTTAACACAAGGTTTATGGAAAACGTCAAATTGACGGATTCCTACCTTTTCAAAAACGCAATCTAAACTTATAGAGAAGTGGTATATTAGATAAAGTGCTGGTTTTAGCACTACCAGCGCCCTGGGCGAAATTTCTACGCCGCGGCGCCCCCAAACTGCTATTCAAACGTATACGAAAGTAGGCAATGGATATAATGAAATAACCATTTATTTAAAGATAACTAATAAAATTTGACTTTTCTAGCCTTTCTATCGGCGAACTCTTTTATTAAGTTATCAAAGTCGATATTTTCAGCAATTTCATTTTCGATTGACAAAATTGCCAAGTTTGTCAATCTAAATTGAGATATTGTCGATCGCAGATAGATTTTTTATCAGCTTAAGCTTAGAAAAACTACTCTCCTCACTAGCAACCGTTACGAGTGTAGTCAATAATATTTGCAATGCTATCCATACATTTGGGTATAGTTCTTGTAAGTTGCGATCTTTGATAAAATTTAAAATAAAAACAGGAGTGACCACATTCTGATCAGGCAAAAAAGATTTCAAACTAATGAGTTCATCACACAGGGTACAACCATCTACATCTGATGTAGAGTCTACAGTTAATTTCAATTTAAGATCACCGCAGAGTTTGACAAAGTCGGGTTTTTCTGGAATCTGTTTTATATTGTATAAAAAAGATCAAGATTCCGAGTATTCACTTAATTGTTTGAATTTTTCATTGACTGAAATTAATGTGGTATCCAAAAGACAGTTGAAAAATTCAACCTGTGGCGCCCCTTTATGTCCGGCGCCCTGGGCGGTCGCCCCACCGCGCCCTACCCTAACGCCGCTACTGAATAGATATTTCCCATGTATCTTATCATATACAAATTACTTTACTAATCATCTTTGCTGCTTGATACTTCTATTTTCAAAGTCTTCATTTAATATATTGCGATATAACAGTTTTCACATCCGTAAATCTAGTGTTAATACTAAATCTACAAAGGTGGTTAAAATAATCAAATTAATATTTGGTAAATAACTAAACTGAATAGTTGCGCAACTTTTATGAAATATTCGTGTAATTTTCATACATATCTTTCCTTGGAATTCTTATGAAATTTTCTTATACTTATGATCATTTCTCCGCGCGAGTGGAAATCGCGGTAAAACAACATTTCCAGCTAAGATAGCGAGGAACACTGCAGAGTAGAGACAACAATTTATATTTGTATTTCCCTTCGTGTACATATCAAGATGTACGAAGTAATATTCCACTCTGCACTTGTTTACTGACCACGTCAGACAGGGTCGATACTGGAATGTTTTCGCGAGGGTTGGTTTTCCCTGATACGATAGAAAAGACTCACCAAAGGTGTTCGCCTTATTTTTTTCGGAATCTTTGTATACTTTGGTCGTTTACAAAGATAATGTCCATTTCAAGAAGCTACGATTTCTACTTTATTTTCCAAGTTTTCATTGAGAAATGAAAATTATTTTTTTGTTTAAAATAGAAGCAACGAACATGAAGATGTCTATTCTCCTATTTCGTAACTATGATGTATTTACAAACAATTGATTTATTCGTAGATTTCTCCAAGCTTAAAACCGTTTGCGTACCACGAGCCACTTTCGTGCTCTTCAGTATTTGTGTCGAAAAATCCCAGGACATATTTTCAATGTTGAAAATTGAAGGAAGACTTTGTTAAGATATTTTGTTAAGAATGCATCAGGTTTCTCTTTTATAATATAAAGTAATTCCAAATTAGGATACAAGCACGAGAAGATTGTTCTTGTTGTACACTACATCAAATAAAACACCAACTTTAGCTTATTTTAAAATAAAATCTCAAAAGCGCGAAAGTGTCTTTTTTCGAAGTAAGTTTTTAAAACCCTCCCGGTATTCAAACGGTTAAACCGTTCTGAATGAGAAAGCTAATTTTAATTTGTAGCGAGTCAACTTCATTATCCTGCTTCTCGTTATTTAATTAAAATTTATATTACAGGAATATATTATTTTACAAATTGTAACACGTGTCTGTCAGTCAAAGTTACAACGTCCATTTCAATTTGTTACATGTCGACTTCAGTTTCCATTTTCTTGTTATTTAATTAAAATTAGTTTATAAAATGCATTCACCATGGTATATTTTTAGTTTAACAATCTACTGAGCATTTCCCCGAATTATAATAGTCATAGGTCACTGGAAAAAGTATCTTAATTTAAGTTTACTAAAATACATTCCAATTTCACTTTTTTAATTTCTCATGAAACAATTAAAAATGAATTCACTTCTCCACCATTGTCTATTCCTATCTAAGGTCAGAAATAAATGACAAATATTGATAAACGCTTTGCTTAAAGACACAAAATATTGTTAAAGAATTTTCCAAACAACCAGTCGTTTACTTCTGTCTGAAGTATTCCTTTGTGGACGTATCTCCGGTGTAAAAAGCTTGGCGTAATTAACACACATTATATCAGCAGTGTGTCATCCTTGAATTTTGTAGTCAAGTTTAGACCTCGCTTCTTCGTAATTCCGTATTCTCTTTAATTGATATAATTTTCCATGACACAAATCTTACAACACCCTCCAATGCATTTCTCAACTCGATTTACATACGACCCTGTACCTGCGATTAACTATACGAATTAACAACCTTTTTATCCTTCACCCATTCATACATCTCATCAGGACCTTGATTCTTCTCCTTACAGAAAATCAAATTCTCTGCACGAAGCTTCTTGCAATTTTCTACATTTCTCCATTTATATATTTCAATATTCCATCGACTATGGATTTTTCTATTGTTAAATTATATTTGGCCAATATTGCGACCTATCAATTGAATCGAATTTCTAACAAAGAAAATCTAAATCTTCACGCTAAAATACCCATCATTTATTCACACTATCGCCACACTTTTCAACACTAGATTTACGTTCGTAAAATCGATTATATTGCAATATATTAATTAAGGACATTGAAAAAAGAGGGATCAGGCGGCAAAGATGATAATTCATTAACTAATCTTTGTATTATAAAATATACGTGTGTTTAATGTACTGCTCCTCTGTATTTTTTTTTTATATGATATTTTGTTGCAAAAAATCTGAAAAAATTACAGTCAATTATTTATAGCAAACTTGAGAAACTGTGAAAATATAAACGTGGTCACATCAATAATTTAGCAAAAAATATAAACAATTGTTGGTTTTTAATTTTTTTGACTGATTCGTCACCGGCAAAAAAATCTGAAAAAAATTACAGAATTATTAATCAGGGTACTGTGTAACTACATGTAAAAATATCAAAGTGGTCACTTCATATTTTCCATAAAAAAATTAATGTTTATAAAGTTTTTTGATTTTCTAAAAATCGGTTTTTCAGCCAAAAAATCTGAAAAAATTCCAATGTATGCACACCATTGGGTACAACATCTGTGATTTTTTGCAGAATTTTTTATCAAGCCAAACGAGAGAAATCGAGCAGAAACCGAAAAACACGTTTTACCCCATAACTACCCCTACGCTAGGGGTACCGGGTTAAAACTTTGCAGGAAGGGTTTTTCCAAAGAGCCCTATCGAACGGTAGACCTCAAGGTTAATTATCTTTGGGGGCACTTTTGCCGTCCTTACCCGACTATACCCTTTGACAAACGTTTATAAAAAAAAGTAAGAACCCAAGTCGAAATATTGAACCTATTTTCATGGTATTTACACTTATTTGAACCTAATATGATACTTTTCAATATTAAAACTCCTAATTTAAACCAGTAACTCTTTCTCAGTAAAATGATACTCCTATTTTTGTACTTTTCGACTCGGGAACCAGTCAATTTGTTGGTAAATCTAGTATTAAACAGCCTCCATGTTTCAATCTACGGTTTGCACCGTTTCTCATGCTATCATCGTTTTCTTCGTTTCTCCTTTGTTGTTTCTCGACCTCGTTGACTTCTTTCGACCAAAAACGAATTTATCCAAGTTATTACCACGTTGAATAGGTGTATGATCCAGGTGGTCTAACCGATTGTCCGCTGGATCGGACTGGCTCGAACTGGATCGTGGCTGTTGGATCTCGAGATGTCTGGGCTGGTTTACTCATCGTCAGTCGCGTAAGAGACCGCGCTCGCAAATTAACGGCGTACATGAAAAGAATAATTGTTTACAGAAAGTCTGTTACGAGGCGTGGTCCTTCCAGTTCCCAGAGAGCCTCGTAAAGTTTTTATCATCTGCGGTTTGCGAATGTTATTTTTTCATTAGGTCTGTAAGGTATGAGCTAATTGATGATGGAAATATGCATAATAATATTTGTTTTTATTATATCTACTATACATCATCGATTAACTCTTTACAAATTACAAAAGGTTGGTTATTGTAGCAAGATATCAGTACACAATAATACACATAATTGTAAAATAAATCTTTCTTTGTGCTTGTCGATTGCTTTTAAAAATACTTTAAATTTCTAACGCTGTTTTTCCTCGAAGTTTCTACGTTTATCTTTTAACTCTTTGAGGCACAGTGGGATGAGAAGTGTCCCACCTCTTTGATGGGAGACATTTTTTGTCCCATCACGAAAATTCATATTGTTATATAACTTTGTCAAAAAATATAAACCAACTATATTCAATTAAAAGAAGAAGAAAATGTATGTGCAATATGGGTCATTTTATTTTCTGGATTCCTATGCCTCAAAGAGTTAAAGTGTAAACGATCGAATCGACCGATCTTTTTCTATCCTTCATTTTTCATCTAACATGTTTAACGAGTATTTTTGACAGTAGTTAATTAATTTTGATAGATTCAGTGTTAACACTAGATATACAGCTGCGAAATTTGGTATATTTAAATATGTCAATTAAGTACTTTCAAAAAAGATGGATCTAGCGGAAAAAAATTCGATCGGTTAAGCAGTTTGTGATTAGAAGATAAACGTGAAATATCTACTGTACTGCACCTCTGTAAAATTGATAAATGTTTTTTAACACTAGATTTGCGGAGAAATTTACAGAGAAGCTGTACAGTTAATACTTCACGTGTATTGTATAATACAATAATTAATTAATGAATTATCGTCTCTGTCCCTTGATCGCTCGTTTTCCAAAGTCCTTATTTAAAACATTGCAGAGTAATAGATTTCACGTCCGTAAATCTAGTCTTAAACAGATTTATGATTTTGTCATTCAAGATATTATTTTTTATATCTGTGTTTTATTTACTTAGAAAAATGTTATAGTGAAATCTTTGTGTGATTAAGATATGATCTGTTCAAAATAATAATTTTATTGCTTGCAACGAGTAGCCTAAAACACTAATTAACTTAATTCTCTTAGAAAACTGGATTTTCAAGGATTAGGTATAAAAAATGTAGAGTATCTGTACCTTCCTATATCCCTATAATTCATAAATCCCATAAAAAATTTTCATTTTCTTATCAAATTCTCTCCTATTTAATTATTAATTTCCACATTTTTCACTAAATTATGCACAACTGTTAGTTAAAAAAGAATTCCAATTTCATAAACGATATTTATTCGAGCAGATAACTCCCTGATAAACCGTACGAAATGGAGGTAAAAGAAATCGACCCGAAAACGTATTTTTGTGCGATTATTTGCAGAATAGATTTGCTTAGAAAACACTTCACAGGTCTGCCGATAACAAATGGAAAAAGCGACGTGTCGCTTTCCTTACGAATATCGAGGGTTTCGATGACAAATGTATCTGGTATCCGGTAAAACGACGATGATCGTTGAAAGCAAATAAATAATGAGTTCAAGTACATAGTTACAGGATTTATTAATGATATTCGAGTTTAATAACTTGGAAAACATTGGACTCCCATTAACAGCGGGAAATCTTGATGGAGAGGCAACGAAGTCTTTGATTGATTAGCTCATATCGCAAGAAATGATGTCATTAGGAAAGAATAAGTTATAATAACTTTATTGCAAATAATGTATTCATCCTATGCAATTTTTCTTTGATTTGGGACTATTTAACCCCTTACCTAGTGACGTGTGGCACACGTGACGCGGTAAATGGTCCAGAAAATTTTGAAGTTTTCCAAAAACTGTTAAATTGAAAATCAGTAGGTCAGGAGACGTTGAAATTAGTATTATGCTATTAATACTGCGTTAACTTGTACCGGTATATCGGAAATCAGTGATAGATTATTCTTCCAAGAATTATTTTGAGTTATTGCGAGTTTGATCACAAAAGAAATCTTCTTTTGAGAGTGCGCATTTACATGGGTCACGAAAATCGAGAGACGAGCATGGATCTCTCTAAAATTATTTATACTTTTTAGTTACTTGTTTTATTTCGGCATGGCCTCAAAATACACCAAACTTCTTGAAATTTACGAATATGTTTTACTTTTTGTCAAAATTACAATTTAACACTAGATTTACGGAGCCAATTAGGCTCATTCAAAGTTTCATTACTATACATACATTTGTTGGTTAATTTTTTAATAATAAATCTTTCATTTAAATTGATTTGGAACTATTTTCTTTGCAAAAACCTTAAATTTTCTTGTATCAGTCAAATTAGCTCACTTTAGAAAAATAGGTATATCAACATCCGTAAAACCACCAGTGGTCGCTAAATTTACGTAGGACGAGTATACTCGTCAATACACAAAATTCTGCCGTTTCCCCATGACGAGTATACTCGTCAATCACAGTTAACTGGTTACACTTCGACTTGGATGAAAAAAGACCTCAAGGACGGATGAAGGACAATGCTATTCCCAAAATGACGAGGCACCATTAATTTAATGAACCCTCCTACAAGTAACAACAAAGAAGAAAAGAACAAACGACCATCAAGTTCGAAGAACGATGAAGTAATTTCCTCACGGAACACGATGAACTCTCACAGATCGTCCGAGTGTTGCCTTTTATGAAGGGAAGGACCTAACTTGCCACGAATTCCTCCTGCTTTATTTAGAATCCCCTCGAAAACGCATAAAACGCATATAACACGGTGGCCATGTGTGTACGTGGAAACTTAAAGCGCGTAAGCGAGCATAAACCTGAAGAGGTTCAAACATTTATCTGCGTTTCCTGTCCCCGTTGCAATCGCTCGTAAACTCTATCCCCCGTGAATGAAATGTTTCCAAATGAACTTTCAGCCAACCCCAAAGATATCCATGGATTTCTGAATCGAAGAGAAACGATATCGCCCTAGTCCCCACATTTTTCTACATTTTCGAGTATCGAATCGTTCCGTGGAAAATTGTCAGCAGCTTGGAGGCCAAAGCTTTCGTTCGAAATTGGCGAAAGTGTAGGATGAAAGGTATAAAGCCCATATCTCGATAAACTGCACGGGGGTTTGCGTAATTTGTGATGGAATTGAGAAAACGACGATACGTGAACGGATAAGTCGAAAATGTGGGATGGGTAGGTTTATGGGGGCTTTGTTTTCGAGAAGTCTAAATTTAGGTGTTTGGCCGAGGTATTGCATTTGGAATGAATGGTCTAGAATTAAGGATGCATTGTTTCTTGAAGATATTTAAAGTAGCGAGAAAGTGGAAGAGATTGTATAGGACTATTGAAACAATTAAAATGTTTATATATGTTGTAAAGATGTAACAGTAATTTAGTGATAATTCTGTGAGAATTGGAAGTATGTCATTAACATTTTGTCCTACAATGATGAGTGACTCTTGTGATCAGATAAATGGAATAGGAAATTTTCAAGTTCTCTGAAACCTATTTAATTGGATATATTAATAGTTATATAATAATAGCTTTGAGGTTATAATGAGATGCGACTGAGAAAGATGGGGGTTGCTGTTTTTGAGGTCTGTCCTAATGGATTTCTTGTGGATTGGGCCGAAGATTATGAAATTTAACACTAAAACTATCGAGATAGTAAAACTGACTGATTCCTCATTATTTCTGGAAATTTTTCATATTTATAAGCTAACAGTTTAGTAGATATTTCACATCTCTTTTGGAAATTTTGAATAACTGAATCGATTGTATTTTCCGCTTCTTGATTCTATTTACTCGAAAGTGTTTGTTTAATACATTTAACCCTTTGTCTTACAATAAGTAAATCCCCAATAACACTCGCGATGGAGTAATTGGAATACGTCATTTTCAAATTTTCCAAAATCTATAAAATTGAAGATATTAATGAGTTGTGACGCAATAATATTATTTCTCTAACATTAATTCTAAGTTAAATTATATAACATATCAAGAATAACCGATGAATTTATATTTTGGCAATTAAATTCTGAATTATAGCGAAGGCAGTCATGAAACAAATCGTAGTGCAAAGGGTTAAAAACGTTTTTTTTCTTTTATAGTGATAATTTGAATACTTGATAAAATTTAAAGATTTGCAAAAGTAATTATGAGCTCTGACGATGTATTTGAGAAGAAAAAGGAACTGAAGTATAAAATAGTGATTTTTAATTAGAGGATATTACAAATTTCGAAGATTTCGAGAAAATAAGGAGTTGCCAAAAACAATTAAGGCCTCAAAATGTTCTATGAACATTTTTGTAGCAATTTACAGAGGAAATTCTCTAGGAATTAGAAACATGCACATACTCAAGGGTACCTTTCACTTTGAAAGTATTAAGAGTGTCGGAGAATTTCCAGAAAGTAAGGAATTGCAGAAATAATTAAGAGCTTACAAGGTATTGTAAAATGTTCAGAATAATTTACAAAGGAGGATTGCGTAGGAATTTAAGGCACGTTACTGTAAGCAACGCAATTCGCTCGGAGGGGTTGAAACCACCCCTCACTGTTCGTAGAACTAAACGAACGGAAGCTATGGAGGATTTACTTATATTCGAAGAAATTTACAACATCATGAACTTCTATTATTATATAAATTACAAATATTTCAGATTATTACTATCATAATATCTTTTCGTATTATTTACTATTAACCCTAGATTTACGGAAGCCGTTAAATTGACGGTTCTCTACTTTTTTTATAAACATTTCTCTTTGCAGAAAAACAGTACAGTAGATACTTCACGCGTATTTTATAATATAAAAACTACTTAACGAATTAAAATATTTGCCACATGATTCCTCTTTTTCCAAAATCCTTATGTCATATTTTGCAGTTTGACAGACCTCATGCCCGTAAATCTAATCATAAAAACTCCCCACCAAAATGCAAAACATTCAGAAGTAGACATAAAAGAATAATAATAAAATAAATGAATTTAAAAACAAAAAATTTACTGGCATAAGAAATATTTTACAAATTAAATATAAGATACGTAAATTTGATTGAAGCAACGAATATAGTATTTTAACACATTGCATGCGGGTGTTTTTTAACGTCTCATTAAAACTCAAGAGGGAAACTAGTTGGAAAATTTGCACAAATTTTATTTTTACAAAAAATTGGTATAAATCGAAAACAACGTAAGTACTCTCTGAATTCGAAGATGTATTAGGGGTACCGAAAAGTAATCAAAATTTTTTTTTGCTGGCGAAAAACATTTATTTATTAAAGAAATCTTAAATAACAATCAATAAAATAATTTCCATAATTTTCTAACACTATTTGCAAGCATAAAGGTAGTTGTTCCATTCCCTTTTTAAAAAAGTCCTTCGATTTTTTGTTGAAAAACGTTTCCAATTACGTTGTCACTTCTGCAATTTTGATTACTTTTCGGTACCCCTAATACTTAACTTTTTAAACGTAAGTGATTAATGCCACGAATCGCCTTTTTTAAACGATCAATGTACAGTTTTCGAAAAACGTACTTTTACGTCGCCCGTATAGAATGTGTTAACTATTAATAATCTAATATCTATTACGTACCTATTACTGATTAAAGGTTAGAATGAAAATAATTAAAATCTTTCTATAGAATCATTTTTACCTCCATGGAACTACGCTGGGCGATAAAAATCATGATTCTCACGGTGCAGCACCAAAATAGATACTTCCGGTTTTACGAAGCGAGGTGCAGAGTTTCTATGGAACTTACACTTTTGAGGAAGAGAATTAGGTAACATTCATGAATCAGCCACGGGCCGAACAGTTGACACACGCCGAATTCCATGGATTTACTATTTTAGTATATGCTATTTTAATAAATGTCCGTGATTTCTCATAGTTTCTTAAATTAACGAAATCAGTTATTGGCAAATTATCAAACTTCCGAATTTGCGAAGCGCACCTCGAACTGCCTTTCGCGTGCTTCACATTTTTCAAATACGCGAGGCTATATTAATCCAACGTCTATTTTCGACAATTTTTTGATGGAACTTCTCAATAATAATTCTACCACTATTTTTGTCAGCAGAGCTATTCTATTATTCTATTATTAGGCAGAACATAAAATTGTTAATATTTATCGTAACAAGAGTTAAACTAACGCGAAAAAATGATATACAAATGAGACAATTTTAGAACGGGCAAGTTTTGTAGCACGATCTTTTTTTAAATCTGTAGAAACATCATACATTTTAAGACTAACAATACCTGACAAATTGAGCAATTTCTAACTCATCAGCCTACTTCTCTGGATTTTTCTAATAAAACAAAATCGTTATAAACTTCATAGACACTGTGCACAACAATTAAATAATTGAGAGTGCAGTCATTAAATCGTATTGCTGTATAAACTTCCGTCCACAATGCTGGATAAACAATTATTATGTCCAATTAATTCCTTATCTTCCTTAATAACATAATTGCAAACGGTAAGAATATATAGAATACGAGAATATTAACCAGTTAGCTGTGTTTGACGAGTATACTCGTCATGCGTAAAAGCTACCACTGATTATTTAAATTGTAATTTTGACGAAAAATAAAATGTATTTGTAAATTTCAAGATGTTTTGGAATATTTTGAGACCATGCCGAAGTAAAACGAATAACAAAAGGGTGTAAATAATTTGAAATAGATTTATGCTTATCTCTCGATTTTCGTGACACCAAATTCAAAAGAATTTTCGCCACAGTTAACTGGTTAAAGACATGAAACGAAAATTCAACGGAATTCAGCATTGACATATCGCAATCACTGACATAAGACGTTTTACACATACACGTTCTTATTCACAGAATTAACTTTCGAATTACTTTCATAATCAAGAAGAAAATTAAGTATCTTAGAAAATTCCTGTAGTTTTCACTCAAATGGTATAATGAAAGCTAAAAAACGTATCCTAGAACTCTTTTCTATCAATTTTTCGTAGATCCAAGCTAAATAATTAATATTTATAACAAATTATATTTTATTTTATTAATTTTATTTATTTATTTAAAGTGATACGTAATATTGTAGATAATTAACAACTTTAATAAAATAAAATTCATCAATGATTGTTTATATGTAAAATGGAAATGAATATTTCACAAATTGAAAATACAAAGCTGAAGAACAAAATATGTGTAGGAAAGAAAAACACGCAAAATTGAGAAATACAGAGCATTTGTGGATTGAATATCAGGTGGGTGATAAATTTGCAAAGATACTTGAAGATTCGAATAGCGTTGGTGTCAGTGAGTCGATGTTTAAACGTGATTTATGAGATGCTATGTGTGCGAACTAAATAAATTGGCTATTAATTTTAATTATTGAAATCAACCTGTCAGATGCATCATCTTACCGCAAAACGCGCAAATAAGTGGCAAGTTTTAACGATGATACGCAGCTTAATAAGGAGAAATTTTCTAATTCAATTTCAAAAGTCTTCTGCTCAAAAAAATAACAGAAACTTATTTAACTTGCAATTTTCATAGTCAAACATATCTTACACAGAATTTCTGCATATTTTTCAACTGACTTTTTATCTATTTTTTTATTTGACAAATGTAACATGAAACTGAATTTTTTAAAATTTTGTATCCTCGATAAATACTTTTTTAATTATTACCATTTTCATTTTCTCATTTTCCTCACGTATTAAACTGAGCTTCTAGAAATTCCGGAAATTACACAAACAATTCTCTATTATATATATATTCTTATTTCGTTCAAATAAAGCACACATTGAATTGAAACTTTAAAAAATTTTCCAATTTACATCAAACGCCTCTTTAATTTCTCGAATGAGGTTCCAAAGGTGATTAAGAATTTCTCACCGTTTTCTCTCTCTATTAAATTTTAATGATTTACTGGATTTATCGCTTCCTAAATGCAGTCTTTGTCACCGATTTCGTAGAGAATGTCGTAAATCCGATCGGGGAAATACGGGGAAGAACATGTGGTGATTCGTATTGTTTTCTCTAAGGTGTTTATCTGCTCTAACCACCAAACTAAATTTTTATCACTTGATAACAACAGGGTCAAATCTTATTTATCTTGGTGCTTGAATTCTCAACATCAATATTGAATTTTTTCAATATCGTTCTTGAAATCACATTCAGTTAAAAGTCTATCGGAAAGATCTTTCAAAGTAATAACACACACATGTTAATATCAATTTGATAACCTAATATAATTAATGTAATATCAAGTATATGTAAACAGGAAACTCTACTAAACGGACAGGAAGTTCTAAAAGAACTTTTATGTAAGTTGATAATAGAAATTATCTATAGATATTTCACCAATAAAGTCAAAATTTCGCATGAAAAAATTGCAAGCACGAGAACAGTATTAATTGTAATGAGTTTAGAAATGAAAATTCATTAATATTGTTTTATGTACTACTTTTGTCATTAATTATATTGAATTGTGAATTACAAGTGATTAAAATTACGTAAGAATAATATTAGGTAGTGGACAATGAATTTTTATTTTATCAACAAATTATAAAACCTGACAGTCTTCCTTCTCTCATAGATTTTGCAAATATTTTTTCTTCTCGAAGGACGCAAAACAACGTAATTCCTGCAATTCTTTTAGCTTTTATTATCGTCTGTGATAATCACACTTGTGCAGTTGATGCAACGTTCAATATTTTTATTATTTAATCATTCAATTGTTACAAGCGTGATCCCAAATGTTGATCAACCCAGTTAGAAGATCGTATCATTGAATACGTTCAACATGCAATTGCTTTATTTGAAAAAGAAATAAATCACATGATTACTGCGTTCAATGATACGACCTTAACTCGACCGATTAACAGTCAGAATCAAGTATTCGTAACAACGGATCGCTGGATAATTATTATAATTACTACCGGCTCAAACATGTCATCGTTCGAGAGACTGTTTTACGTAACTTGTTAAGAATTAATTTTTGCTTAACATGTTACTCTTGTTTCATTTATTTCATTGCCAATGAAATTGCTACTTTTACCTTTAACTCTCTGCTTTCCATTTGATTTGATTTTCTGACAATTTAATATCGACTTTCCAATTTCGTAATAGTTCTGTAATATCACCTAAATATCAGCCAGTATCTATAATCATTGATAACATTGAAACAAACGAATAAAAAATGATAAAAAAATGTTGGGAAATTAAGTTTATTCAGCTCACTATAAAAAATAACAAAATAACTCTGATCGCTAGCGGTTAATTTTATACTTTCATTGACTGGTTATGTTATTTCAAACAACAAATTAAAATTGTAATTGGACATCGTCTTTGAAATGTGCACACAATCAATTAAAATAGAAGGTATATTTTCTTTGTAAATAACCAAGTACGAGAGATAAAAATAGTATTCTTTAATATTTTATTTTCTTAACGTTAAGCCTATTCCTCTTTGTTTGAAAAATGCAGATAATGGCAGAATTATTACAGAGAAGTTATACGATCGAGAAACATAAGGAAATTGTGAGTATAGAGTACGTATTTCTTGAATATACGATTGCTTTGAATTGAGAGAAATCACGTTGCACTTGCATCAATAATCATTAATCATTAGTAGACTATATAGACAACCAGTAGCCTACGTAAAACTGTAGAAATAGACTATTCAGTAGATATGTATCAGTATAATGCAAACCACATTTGTTATATCAACTGTAATACGAAGACTTCATTAGTAGTTAAGAAATATTTACGTATTTATGAAAAACAAGAAACTGCAAAAATTAATAAGAGATCTACATATAATATAGAAAAATATATGAAATAAGCAAAATATGCCTCCTGTTATAGTATTTAGTGAGCGAGAAAATTCTGTTTTAACTTGAAGATTAAGATAAGAGTAGTTTTAAATTCGGGAAGATTAGGAAACAATCGAGAATTGATGTATTTAACACGTTGAATGCCATTGATATTTCACTTGTTTTATCATTTTTACTGAAGTGATACTTTTCCTATTAACCCATTAAGTACCAAGCATTGAAATAACAGAAATATTTTAAATGCGACTATTTATTTGTTATAAAATTACATCAAAGTAGATATAAATATTAGACATTTTTTTTTCTCCATAGTTTCAGAAATTGTAGGACTTAAGGTGATCAACAATTAAAGAACAAAAGTGCATAAATTAAGCTTTTGGTATGTTCTTTTACTATGACATAGGTTAAAATATAAATTAAATTAATCCGATTCACCGAAAAAAAATTAGAAATGAAATGTTGCGTTAACGCAACTTTGGGCCTTAATGGGTTAAAATCCCGTCTTTGCAAAGCAGAAACTTTAAAGACACAAATAGATATATGTATGTTCAGCAGGGTTTTAGCTGCAGAAAGCTAGTATTTAAATATTGAATGTTTTAGAAAATTCGGAAATATTGCAATTTCAAAGTCGTATGAAATTTCATTGAATTCAATAGCGCCGGTCACCGGTGACCCCCACGGCAATCAACGTGTTAACTTGTAAATGGATCTAAAGGTTACAATGGCGAATTAGGAGATCTTATAAATAGGATTCCCTTCTTTATTCTTTGCTTCAATGCTGCAAGCGTTAAAAAGTTGTTAACACATTCGCGGCCGACAATTTTTTTCCGTTTCTAATACTGATTGTGAGTACAGACGAGAATAATAAAATTCTGAACCTGGTTCCAGCAAATTTGTATCGTTAAAACAAGGACAAAAATTATAATATTTGTTTTGAAATATCAATGTTATAATTATGTGTTGTTTAAAATAAAAAGAATTTCATAATTTGTATACTTGCTTTATAGATAGATAATAGACCACTTGTTATTACTGTCCTTAGTATATTTAGCATTATATTACATGCATTTTGAAAAATGCAGAATAAAGACAAAATTTAATATTTCTGTTCAGTGTGATAAATAAAAAAACAATGATTTTTGCATAAAGGTACTCTACGTAATTTACATGTATATGAAGTGTCAAGATGTTTTCCACGAGTTTCGCAAACTCTGCTATGTTTTTGTGAATATTTTGATTTTCCTGATAGTGCAATTCGTTTCAAATGGTGGCAATGTCACTTAAAAGTCTGTAAGGTCGATCAAATTATCTCTTTAAGACAACGGTTATAGAAAACGCCTAATGTTACCGAATTCAGAAACAGATATTGCAGGACGTGAATTCACGTCAACGGCAATCAGGTATAGAATTTGAAATGACGTGAATTCACTTCAGCGGTTACGAATGTGTTAAAAGGGAGTTTCCTCCACTTCCACCTTTTTCATGTCAAACGACCGTGGATTTGATTATCAGTTGCGTATGACTAACAGCAAATTGCCATTAACATAGTGCAAATCCGTCTTCGCGCTCGTAAATCCAGATTCGTAGAAAAAAAATGAACTTTCTGCGACATCTGACAATTTGCGAATTACGTGTGCTAGATTACCTGATATTTCGCAGCTTCCTTAAAAAATGTCCATTTATTATAAACAGTTAAAGGCAATAATATTGTTCAAACGAATTGACAAAAACTGTTAAGTCATTTGGATGAAGTTTCTGGAAGAAGATTTTTAAGTTAACTAACATTGCAAGACTGGATTGTCGACAATATTCCGATAATTTCTTTAAGTCACTGCTGAACTTTATTTTAATGTCAAGAAATTCAAAAAAGACTCCTTTTTCATCAAGAAGAGCAATTAAGAAAACTAAAGATGAACTTTATTTTAATGTCAAGAAATTTAAAAAAAGAATCCTTCTCTATCAAGAAACGCAATTAATAAAAGTAAAGAAACTCAAAGAGCTCGTTTTCATTAGTATACATTAACATTTGCAGCACTGAAATGAATTTAAATAGCAGAACTCTCCCCTGCTATTTTTAACTTTACATTCATTTAAAATTCAGATTCACTGAACTCCAATATTTCTCAATACGAGCGAATGTAATAAGTTTTAAAAATGGACAATAATGGGAATAAAAATATGCTACCATACTATTTATCGACTAAATTCATCTACCATGCATTATTCAACACGCCATTAACATTAGAACTACCAAGCAAGTCAAAATGACTGGTTTCTAATTTTTTCAAAAAATTGTCAAAGGTTATACGAAAATCATACAACAGATATCCTAGGCTGATCTCATAAAACATAGATTACTGAATCAATCAACTTTTCCACCTCTTAATTCCAGTATTTATTTGTTACGTTGAAATATAACAAATTTAACGTCGGCAGTCCTAGTGTGAAGGACACGTGACAGAAAAGACTATTGCATCATTTGCAAAAATTTTATATTTTAATACATGCCACATAGGAAAAATTTTTTAAAATTTCCAGAAGTGATGGTGAAAAATAGACCTCAAACTCGCTAATTGCGATATAATATACATATTTGATTGGAAAAATTCTTAAACATTTCCCAGAGGTGACGGGCGAAGATTAGACCTGAGATTTACTAATTGCAAGTCTAAGGCTTTGCCTCCTTACTCACCATAAACCCAGAATATACACACTTTTCTAAAATCTTTCTCAACATCAGCGAATGTCACAAATTTTAAAAAACAACCAATAATGGGAATAAAAATATGCTACACTATTTATCAATAAAATTCATCCGTCGTGCATTATTCAACACCCCATTAACCCCTTGCTCTACGACCTATTTCGTTACTGCCTCCGTTCTAATTTAGAATTTAATTGCTAAAATAAAAGTTGTTCAGTGATTCTTGATATTCCGTATAATTTAACCTAATATTAATGTTATAGAAATAATACTATCGCGTTAAGTCTGATTAACATTCTCAATTTAACCCCTTGCCATACTATTATATAATGAGTGATACTCGTGATGCGATAAATTGGAAAGGAAATTTTCAAGTCTTCCAAAACCTATTAAATTGAAAATATCAGAGTGAGATGCGACACGATAAAATTATTTCTATCATATTAATATTGTGTTAAATTATACGATATGATCAATGTTTATTTTTTAATTTTATTCTGAATTACTGTAGAGGCAGTCACAAAGTAAATGACACAGCAAGGGGTTAATGAGTTTGGGAAAACTTGCAAAATTTCCTAGCCCATTTACCTCACGAGTGTCTTTCATTTACAAAAAAAATATTATATTTTAAAGATTTTAAACATGTGTAGAAGAAAATAGAGCACACGTTGAAAAGTCTCGCTTACATATTTCGTAAACGTCAAAGAACAAACCGGAAACGCCGATGAAAACTTCCAAATTACATCAGCGACGTGATAAAATTATTGAGCCAAAAAAAGTGGATGCCTTAATAAGAGGGCGCAAGACGAAGCCACGATGAATTCCGACTTTATTATTCCTTTAATAACGCAACTCCAGAAGGGTCTTTCGAGATCATTCACGGCGATTACATCGTCAAAAGCAGCCGTAGAAATTTATTTTCATATAGAGGAACAACAATCCAAATAAACAATTCGATAGAATTCCCAAAATAATTTACAACAACGTTATTCTACATTGTTAAAAAGTTATGTTTTTAATTTTGAATAAGTGGATCGCTTCCAGTCTACGAAGTAGACGTTGAAAATTAAAGAAAAATGTTAAAAATTTTAGACTTATTTACCTTCGTAGATGTAGTATTGATATAAATAACAATTTGGAAAATAAGTGATTGAAAAAGACACGGCAAGAGTGATATAAATATTCGACTTGTCGGAAGACTACATCCGTTGTCAACTTGACAGTCGAAGATTGAAATGGCAGTCTTACGTTAGTGAGCGTGTAAATAACCACCTTAAAATTCTAATGCATAAATAACACGATTGCTCTTCTATTATCTTCTTTTGTTAACAGTAACGCAAATGGTGCTTCTACCCTATTCAAAGTTTAGATGCGATACGATAATTATTTAACGAATAATCATCTTTGCCGATTGATTTCTCTTTTTCCAAAGCCCTTATTTAATATATTTCAGTGAAATAAATTTCTACGTACGTGAATCTAGTGTTAATGTATTGAAACATGATAGATATAACGTCGGTTACTTTAATGTTAAAAAAATACTATATTTTGTACAACTAAATATTATGTTTTATCTAATTCACATTTTTGCGAAACATATAGTTAAAGTATTAACACTAGAACTACCGGCTTTAAATCTATCGTATTGCAATATATTAAATAAGTACTTTCAAAAAGATGGAATGAAGCGGCAGGAAACTTGACTGATTGGGTGATTTGTATTTATTGACATAGACGTAGAATATTTACTCTATGACTCTTATATAAACTTGGAGAATTTTTTGAAAAAATTGTATACCAGTCATTTTGACTGGTTTGGTAGTTCTAGTGTTAACTAACTTCACGTTATCTATCTTCAACGTTATTATTGTCCAAGTTTGTCTCATTAATACGTTTGCAAAAAACAAACTGTTGTATTAAACCCATTTGCATCACATGGCAAATTCAAAAATATATCTTTACTACCAAATTGCTTTATATTAAATCTAAGTCTAACAGTATTTCAAAAAGTGATATTTAACTTTAATCGACGAATGTTGTATAAATAATTTAAACTGTTCGTATATGTTGCTTTTCACTCACAATGTGAATGCATAAATGTGTTTCGACGATAGTGACCAGAAAAAGTGCGCGCATATATGCAAATGGGTTAACTTAGCAAAATTATTATCAAGAATACTAGTTTCTAAATTCGTGAATGAATTTTTATTAATTACTTTAGCATTATTTCCATTCCGTAGGCTCTTCCTCGATAAATTTTGTAATCACACATAATCAGTTTAAGTTAGCATTGTATTAAAGGCTGTTACAAATTTTATCTGTTCAAATAATACCATCGAATAAATTTTAATCCACAGTTACGTGTTTGAGTCGTCCGTTGTCGAGTGATTGCCGACGGTCGACGATAAGACACTTTGAGAATGCAATTCCATATTCTTTTTCCTCCGCGGCCAGTTCCCAAAAGCCACGGTCATATCACCAACAAATCAGGGATCCTAAAACTTTACAATCCTCTCAAACATTCTTAATTTTACCCAAATTGTGTCAAATCGTACGCTGTGAATACACATTGTTATCAATAAAATTGTCGTGAAGAAAAAGGAACAGAATATCATATTTTATAAATAGCAAATAGACTACGGATTGGAAATGGTCTTAAGAACTTCAGTTTGATTGTTTGCTTAGAGCGGATGATGGATAAGTTAATTCCAAGAATCTCAAACTGATAGTAAACCTTAATTGTGACAAATTACCTCAAAGCCATTCTCTATTGTATAATTCTAACAATAAAAGGTAGCACTACAACAATCGATTTATCTATGAGCAGTAAAATCCCCATCATCGTTTCCCATAGAATCCATCCCCTGAACAACTATTTTCAGACGTTAAACTATTCATTACAAAATTTCGATAAACAATATATCAAATTTCTCACGTAATAATGGAATATCGGTCTAATTTCTGTAAGTTTCAATACAAGCACGATAACGTATCTCTACAAGAGTCTGTTGTTGCGTAGGTGTATATCTTGGCGCGCAAAGTTAACGTCACTCTTCGCATTGACAGTTCCTCAGCGTCTATATAACGACTGATTTACTGAAAAGGTTACTAGTCGACGACAGGAACCGCCGACAAGTTGTACGACCCAATCGAATGGAGATTTGTGTGTTTCGAGTGATAGAAATTCGTGATTGAAGGGACAAATTAATCGTCTGATTGAATTATTTTTTCTTCTCGTGAACTTTTCATTAATACGTTTTGTGTGATGTATACAAAAGTGTAAATGAAAATTTAGTGCACGATGGAAAGTAATTTAATGGAAATATACACCTGCAGTAGGTGGTGTTAAAGTGTACTTTTATGCGGTTAATTAATGTGCAAGATTTTTCGAAAAAGCCGACTGACTTTTATGATTGTTAAGTTTATTTGAATTTTTTGGAATTCTGATTTTCGCAACTGTGACATCCCAAGTGATCGATGAAAGGAGGAAGAATTTAGTTGTTGACACTAATTAAGAAATCATTATCGAAATTGTTATCGTAAGTTATCGCACACTTTTATATTTCTTTGACGTAGCCGCATTCTTGTAGGAATTGATCTCTTGAATTGGAAATACAAGACAAGATTGTTCACAATAATTATTAGAATTTAAAAACACAAGTAAATAATTCACTGTGTTAATTTAATGCAAAGTCCCTTTTAACACTAGAACTGCCAAGCAAGTCAGACTGACTCGACCTCAACTTTTTCCAAAAGTTCTTCAAGTTTATAGAATAATCATAAAGCAGATATTCCACGTTGATCTTAGAAAATACAGATTACCAAATTAATCATCTATTCCACCTCTTGATTTCTCATTTTCCAAAATACATATTTAATATATTGAAATATAGTAGATTTCATGCCGGTAGTTCTAGTGTTAAATAACATGTAACAACAGGTACTTTTTTTATTTTAATAAAACTCGAAGAAGAATGCTTAACTAATTGTTAATACAAAATTGATTGGACAAATTTAGATTTTTTTAAAATATTCTTTGTCTTATCCAGTCATATATTAGTATCATAAAGTGTGGTTACATCCCCTATTTGCACCACTTTGCACAGGAGCCTTTCTAGTATATCATATTACCTATATATAATCGATTTATTGTCCTAGTGTCCAATAAAAGTTCTGAACCAAAAAATACCCATGATAAATAACTCAAAAAGCCTCGCTATACCATAGTCATCGATTTTGATAAAACTTTGTAATATTACTGAGTAAACCAAAACAATAACAGGCTATTCGTATTTGTGCGCCATAAGAGGTAAAATCTACCGTTAAAAAGCCGTAACAACTTTGTCATACATAAATGTTATATTATAACATATCAAAAATGCTATCTACGACAAAGATGTAATGATTAAATAAAAATTTCAAAGTTGCAATAAAAGCGTTTGAAATTTAATAATAAATAAGAAAGAAAAAAACTTTTGTAAAATAAGAAATCCCTTAGAAATTTGAATTGATCGAATATGCAAAATAGTAATGTTGTACATTAATACCTTGACCGCCATGGGGGTCACCGGTGACCGGCGCCATTGAAATCAATGAAATTTCATATAAATTTTAAATTGCAATAATTGTAAATTTTCGAACATACTGAATATTTAAATTTTGGCGCCAAAAAGATAAATAGCTGCTAAATGCATACATATCAGTGTCTTTAAAATTTCTACTTCATAAAGATCTGATTTTAATAGAAAAATAGTAAAAATGATGATACTAGCGAAATACCAGTGGCGTTCAACGTGGTAAAAAATAATGGAAAAAATTAAAACATAATTTTTCTTTATCGAAATCTACTTTTCACTTTTACAAGTATAATAGTGCATCAAATACACAATCATCTACGTCACGGATTGTTTCAATATCGCATAAAATACTTTCAAAATCCCACGAAGTATTTACAAACCCCACAAAGTACTTTGAAAAGTCTACACAGTATTCTGAAAGTGGTCTTAATTCTGCCAGTTTACGGTATGACAGCAGTCTCAAATGTAGAAGTCCTCGAAAGTGCATCAAACGATGCACTCAGATTGCAAAGTTAGCTCGTGCCCCTTTCGATCACACGAAGTGCTTCTTTCCTCGCACCGACCGTTTTCCAGCTATCATCAAAAGATTCTCTAACGTTATTAAACATCCCACCGACCTTCGTGATCAAATAAATACCGCTTTCCTGCTTCTTCTGCGATACACATGTAGGTATATAGATATTCGAATTTTTGAAGCTCAAAGACAGAAAGGCCTCGTTCTCTTTTGAAGGGAACGATCATTTCGCTATATGAGCACCGAGAACCGGACGATATTTCATATCGAATTCAATTCGGATGTATATTTTCGTATACATCATTTCGTATACAGAACGTCTTGGTAAATGACGCATTTCCTGTATATGGGAGAATTCTTCGCATTCTTTAAGTCTAAAGGCAAGTTTTCAGGAACGAAGCTTTTTGAGACTTTCAAGAACATGTTATTTTTGAATCGGTCGTTGATTGAAGAGTATAATTTGTCTTTGGATATTGCTTTTTTTTTAGTATCGAGATAATATTATACATTAGTAATTATTAAGAACTTTGTGGTAAGGTTGAAAATTGTTTTGATGAAATTTTTAAGAGTGGTTTTTATTTCAATTTTAGAGAATTTGTCTTGGATTATTTTCAAAAACTTCAATAAGGAGAAAATAAGGAAGTTTGAACATTAAAAAAGTTTGTAACTTTTAACTCAACTTGTAGTAAAATTGAATGAAATTTTATACAGTGAATAATGTCCTATGGCAAGAAGAAATAACTTATGTGATTTTCATGAATTTCTATAAGAAGTACGCCATTTCCGTGTGTATTGAAGCCACGATATTTCAAAATACAGTATTTAGAAATTGAAATTTCAACGGTATATAATCGTTCGAATGGAGATTGATACTTTTCAATGTAAAGGGTCTAGCCGAATAAGGGGGCCAAAAGTGCCCTTGAGCCGATTCTATTCGACGATGGGTCATTCGATAGGTGATGATGAAAAACCATTGCACACAAATTTTTAATCCGATACCTTCACCGGGAGGGTAGTTATGGGGTAAATTCAAAAAATCAGTTTTTTCCTCATTTTCCCTACTTAATGGAATACAAAAATTCCGAAAAAATTCTGACACATTCGCTATATGAATGCACACGCTAGGGAATTTTTTCAGATTTTTCCTTTGCAAATTCTACGCACAAAAAATGAAAAACCCAAAAAAAAATTTTTAAACATCGATTTCGTATCGAAACCTTCCGAGCACAACTTTTTCCTTTTTACAGTAGCTGCATAATGTTATCATTGTTATACCCTAATTTTTTCAGATTTTTTGAGTACGGTGCATCACGGTCGGAAAAATCAAAAACCGATTTCTGCGACCCATTTTGGGCTGTAACTCGTACAGTATTTATTATTTTTACATTATTTTGATACAGTATGTTCCTTTTGTGACTTTCAATGTTTCTACGTACAATTAAATACCAAGTGAATGCAAACGATCGAATTCATTCATCTAATTGTAAACTGCGAACTGCCTTATCTGCTGAAAATGTGAACATCTTTCCAACGGCGTCGGTGGTCCAGTGGCTAGCGTTCCTGCCTGCTAAACCTATCGAAACTTTTTGCGCCGGTTCGAATCCAGTTAGGTGCAGTTAGATTTTTTTTTTTTTTTTTTCTTCTTTTTATAATAATTAACTCTGCAACAACAAATAATAGTTATTTTTCAATGTTTCCCAAACATTCTTATAGATTTGCACCAATACTAAATAAACACATGCAAGTATAATTATAGTGCATATTGTTCATTCCTCTTAGCCACATAATTTTTTATTTATATACCTTAAATGAATATTAGTTTATTGTGGCTCGTAGAGATATGTATTCATAATTTAAATAATGTAATTAAATATCCTGATGAATTGTGAAAATGATGATATCTAACGGAAAGAAGGGATCCTTTCTTTTCAAACACAATTATTTTTGCAATTATCGCTTCCTCACTTATGCAGGGGTCATTCAACATAGAAAATGTGTTAAAAGAAGAAGGGTACATCAAGATTCCACCCGTTAAAATTCCTTTACTGCTCTATACAAATGTCTTTCCACAGCTGCAGGTTTTGCCTGCAATTACAATCGTATCGTTTTCAAACCAATTTAAGTAAATGAAAATATGTAATTTAGTTAAGCACGCTTTATTGTTTTATTGTACTCACTCCGATACTTTACAGCCCCTTCAGCTAACTAGTCCGTAATTACCTGTTGAGGGTGTACCTTTCGCGCTGGTACCTACCAACCTAAACCAATAGAAATTCTGTACTTCCTTATATTTTTGATGTTTCTAGCACATCCCCTCCATTGTACATATTTTTTCACGTATATAAGCGAATGAAATATGCGAGTAAAGCAATCGTTGCTCGCAGTGTTCTCTACTAGTGCAAGTATCGTTATTTCACAATGTTCTCGAGTTCTCAAGTCGATAGAAAATCCGTGCGTGCTCAGTGTGTTGGATGCAATGCGTACATTTGCAAGTTATCCGGGTATAGAAAAAAAGTAAATTCGGTCTGGGATGTCCACAAGTTTTCGCGAATATTGGGGAAAACGGTAGCTCTTGGTGACATGGTGTGCAATAAGTGTCGCGTTTCTATGTATAAAAGAAAATCAATGGATAATTTAGAATCTGTCGAATCGTCAAACAGAGAAACCGCATTGGAATCTGTCCCTCTATCCTCACAAGTAACATCTTCGGCAACATCCAGTTTTGAAATACCAGATTCTTCTGTCTCCCATATCTCAACAGCTACAACCACAACTTCAGTAGACATAGAATCTTCTCAATTATCTTTACCCGGAACATCGGGAGAATCATCTTCAACTCCATTACGACTTTTCCAACAACTTGCAATAGAATCATCATTCTCGAGTGAAAGGTCTTCTTACTCCGAATCATCAACAATAGATCCAACAGTTAATTCAGGATATTTAATTACATTATTTAAATTATGAATACATATCTCTACGAGCCACAATAAACTAATATTCATTTAAGGTATATAAATAAAAAATTATGTGGCTAAGAGGAATGAACAATATGCACTATAATTATACTTGCATGTGTTTATTTAGTATTGGTGCAAATCTATAAGAATGTTTGGGAAACATTGAAAAATAACTATTATTTGTTGTTGCAGAGTTAATTATTATAAAAAGAAGAAAAAAAAAAAAAAAAATCTAACTGCACCTAACTGGATTCGAACCGGCGCAAAAAGTTTCGATAGGTTTAGCAGGCAGGAACGCTAGCCACTGGACCACCGACGCCGTTGGAAAGATGTTCACATTTTCAGCAGATAAGGCAGTTCGCAGTTTACAATTAGATGAATGAATTCGATCGTTTGCATTCACTTGGTATTTAATTGTACGTAGAAACATTGAAAGTCACAAAAGGAACATACTGTATCAAAATAATGTAAAAATAATAAATACTGTACGAGTTACAGCCCAAAATGGGTCGCAGAAATCGGTTTTTGATTTTTCCGACCGTGATGCACCGTACTCAAAAAATCTGAAAAAATTAGGGTATAACAATGATAACATTATGCAGCTACTGTAAAAAGGAAAAAGTTGTGCTCGGAAGGTTTCGATACGAAATCGATGTTTAAAAATTTTTTTTTGGGTTTTTCATTTTTTGTGCGTAGAATTTGCAAAGGAAAAATCTGAAAAAATTCCCTAGCGTGTGCATTCATATAGCGAATGTGTCAGAATTTTTTCGGAATTTTTGTATTCCATTAAGTAGGGAAAATGAGGAAAAAACTGATTTTTTGAATTTACCCCATAACTACCCTCCCGGTGAAGGTATCGGATTAAAAATTTGTGTGCAATGGTTTTTCATCATCACCTATCGAATGACCCATCGTCGAATAGAATCGGCTCAAGGGCACTTTTGGCCCCCTTATTCGGCTAGACCCTTTCATTTTCGTTTCATAAACCGAAAGCTACAGGAATTCAACATTTTCAATGAACTTTCTTATTTGAGCTATTTCATCGTCGAGCATACTTGCACAATAAACCTATGAATATAATGTAACCTCTAGGAGCTTATCTTATCGACAACTTATTTCCTATTTAAATTATTTCTTCAGATAAACTAAAATAAGTAAACATGACAATCTACTACAATTATATTATACAGTATACTATACAGTACTAGACAATATACTATAGCAATAGCTCAAAAATTTAAACATACATTTGATAAGTTAGAAAAATGTTGAAAAAAGGGGAAAATATTCGTTGAGGCTTGTTGTTAATGCTGTTGACCTTTGTTCAAATGTTCATTATTACAAGTATAACTGAAGAAAAGAATTGTAACAGCATCTATAAGCAATTAATTTCGACAACTTGTTTCCTATTTAAACTATTTCTTCTGATAATAAATTACCATAACTAAACAATTGCAATCTTACTATAGCAATAATCCAAAAATTTAAACACACATTTTGTACGTTAGAAAAATTTTTTAGAATGAAAAATATTTGTTGAAATTTGTTGTTAATACTGTTGACCTTTGTTCAAATAATCATTGTTACTAGCATAACTGAAGAAAAGAAATGGAACTGCGTGTGTAAGCGATAAAATTGAACGAAGATAGTTGTTTTGAAAATTTATTGCAAATGGAGAATGTTCAGCAGAATGCAAATTTATAATCACTTGAGTACATCTCGAAACAAGGAAATGTGTATAACAGTAATTCACGTTGAGTTATCGTTTCGCGATTAAAAGTCAACACTGACGAATTCAAAATTTCGCTACTCGTAGTTCCGACAATTTCGTGTACATTTACATCTTGACGTGAACTATCTCAGCAAATTGCTTCGGCACATACTTCAACTCACTTCGGCAAAATTACAAACATTCGGTGTAATGCTAAACAAAATCCTCCTAAATGAAAAAATCATCTAAACGCCAATGTTTGCCTCTCTTCTTTTTCCCCGTTGAATTAACTGAAGCTCTCGTATTTAAAGAGAAACTCTCCTCTGCGTATTTTTCTGGTAATTATTACAATCTTCTAAATGAAATAATTTCTAAATTCATATACACCATGAATTATCCCTATTTATCATTTATTATCGATGAAAATGGCAAACATTTTTCATCTCCGGCGATTTTAAATGCTGAAGCTTTCTAAATTTCAAAAATTTCTAAATAAGCAATATTTACATTTACCTTGAATCTTGGATCAATCTCTAATTTACTTTGTTTTCGCCCTCGAAGTGCAAATATGTATTTGGTAAAAAATGCTTCAAAAAGTAAAAAAACATCAAATACCGAAATTCAAAAGGGACAGCCTTTTGTTTTCACCCCTAGAGGGTGTAATACCAAATATCAACCCTGTCAACTATCGTTTTTCCATAACCATTATAGTTTTTCTCTAGATTTATCATACATTGCAAATTTCTAACGCCATTACCCTTTCTTAATCCCTCTTATAATATCAGAACATCCTAAACTAAAATAAAATTGAATAATAAAATTGAAATAATACTTTTAACTACTCTGTGTTTACTATCTATTAGGTGTACAAATTAATTCTCGGCCTTTTTTGACTAATTTTGACATTTATTTATAACAATGTTGATATAAATGCAATATTAAACATAATCTTCTTCATTTTCTATACGTTTTTGCCATCTCTCAGGTAATTGTCGGATTCCAGATCGGAAAAATGATAGTGGTTCATATCAATGAAATCATTGAGGCATTTATAGACCTGTTCAACTTGCTTGAATTGAGAATCAGTTAGGTGGTGTTGTAGGGATCGAAATAGGTGGTTATTTGAAGGGGCTAAGTCTGGAGAACATTCGAAACTGTTGAAATCATTTCTTTCGCCTCTGTAGCGTTTCTTTTTTTTTAGTTGAAACGCGAAAAGAAGACAGTGCCTTAAATGTTGCTTATCGAACGACATCGCTTCTACACATGATTTTTCACGTTATGTCTGGAGTAGAGACATGCGATATATCTTATTTTAAAGTTAACAAATGGCGCTTTAGAATGACTATTCAAATTTGGAAAAATTCTAATCTGAATAGGTTTTGTGGTCGATGAAATCTGGGGGCCGAGAATTAATTTGTACACCTAATATATATACATTAATGCTCAAAAGTATCCGAACATTTCCTTTTTCTCTACAAAACATAGTTTAACGTAGTACGAAAAGTATTTAGAACGATTTTATCATTTGAAATTATTATTATTATGCATATTGTGTTATGTAAACACACACCTAAATTGAGTAAAAACTGTTTAGAGATATTAGAGAGGAAAAGTGTAGTTAAAATTATGCAATGGCCCCCACAATCTCCGGACCTCAACCCCATAGAAAAGTTATTGGAACAATTGGACAGAAAAGAATGTGAGAAGTGCCGAACATCGCAAAAAGACTTATGGAAATGCTTGCAAGAAACGTGGAAACAGATTTCCACAGAAACAATAAGACTGGTAGAAAGATTGTCGAGATTAGTGCAAGCGGTAATATTATCCGCGTTAGCGTAGTAGTAATAAGTTTCCACATACGTAATTTTTAATTTGAAACTTGAAATATTTCATAAGAAACTAGCAAGAATCGATTTCAGTCACTATTTTAGGCACTCGAATAAATTTTATGCGTTACTATTATATATTTTGCGAGTGCCCGGATACTTTTGAGCGGTAAATTTTTTTAAAATCTCCTAGAGGGGAAGATTAAACCTCAGGTTTACTAATTTCAAGTCCGAGACTTTGCCTACTTACCCACTATAGCCTCATGATACAGTCATTTCGGCAAAAATCTATTGTTTTGAGCTTTGGGTTAATGTTTTACGTGTGCAGATGCTGAATCATCTGGGCTATAATATACATATCACATAGGAAAAATTTTTGTAAATTTCCCAGAGATGTCGATCGAACATTAGTCTTAAAAATTACTAATTGGGAATCCGAGATTTTTCCTCCATACCCAAAACAGCTCCATGATTTAGTCGTTTCGGCAAGCATACAGTGTTTTAGGTGAAGTTCGAACCACCGAGGCTATAATATATTAACGTTTCGCACTCCAATGTCTCACCTGAAGGGACATTGTAAGTCTACCACATCACTTGATTGCCCTCTCTAACAATAAGAGAACCTTCGAATTTATTAATGATTACAAGGATGAAGTTATTGCATCGCAACATTTTAAGACATATATGTTTACCTGAACTTTTCCATTGCAATGGCAATAGATAGCAGATAGTAATATGCCGCCGATAGATAATATCAGAGATGGCTCCGAGTGCAAAGAGTTAATATGACATATAATACAACAAGGGTCACTAATTGCGAATCTGAGGCTTTACCTCCTCACCCACCATAGCCCCATGATATAATCACTACGGCGAGAACCTACTGTTTTAGGTGGGTTTCGAGCCACCGGGACTATAATATACATATCACATAGGAAAATTCTTAAAAATTTCCCAGAGGTGACGGGCGAAGTTTAGACCTCAGACTCACTAATTCCAAGTCTGAGGCTTTACCTCCTCACCCACCATAGCCCCATGATATAATCACTACGGCGAGAACCTACTGATTTAGGTGGGTTTCGAACCACCGGGACTATAATATACATATCACATAGGAAAATTCTTAAAAATTTCCCAGAGGTGACGGGCGAAGACTACACCTCAGACTCACTAATTGCAAGTCTGAGGCTTTACCTCCTTACCCACCATAGCCCCATGATATAATCACTACGGCGAGAACCTACTGTTTTAGGTGGGTTTCGAACCACCGGGGCTATAATATACATATCACATAGGAAAATTCTTAAAAATTTCCCAGAGGTGACGGGCGAAGATTAGACCTCAGACTCACTACTTGCAAGTCTGAAGCTTTACCTTCTTACCCACCATAGCCCCAGAATACACACACTTTTCTAAAATTTTCCTTTTAGAGTCACCATACATTACCAACTTCTAGCACCAACCTTCTTCCTCCATCCCCCATACCAGCTGTCGCCAAAGTGGTGGTCCGCGAGAAAATTTCGCTGGTCCCCAGAAAAATGTAAAATATACTTACTCATCAAGTTAAGTTATGTAATTTGGTTACAATTAATAGTTTCATTTCATTAGGTTCATTTTATGTGTTCTTAGATCACTATTTTTTTTATAAATATATTTAACACTTAAAAAATCCTATTAGTGGTCCGCGGAATTTAAATTATAAATTTACTGGTCCGTGAGGTCAAAAAGTTTGGCGACCGTTGCGCCTTACCCTCTTCCAACCCTTAAAACTAAAATCAAATTCAAACTCGCATCCTCTCACCTTCCGACCATCGCCATAATCTTACAAACATGAAAACTAATCCTCGATCTTACTCTACTCTAACTTCAACCCTCTCCTTCATACTCTCCCCTCCAAGACGATTCCTATCACCAAGCCATATCTCCAAGCTTATCACTCGTAATTGTTCCATCGATTAACAACTTTCAGGTCTCTGACTCCCAGCAGTAAAAGTTTCTATTCGCGCTTTATTCTTTCACACGTTTGCTCGCGGGTGCTTGAAACCGTGTAGGCGTTGATGCACGCGTACACGGTTGTATATACATGTTCGTGTATGTATATACGAATGCAAGCATGTATCAGTGAATGTGTTTCAAGAGGAAAGGGAAGTTCGACGCATGCTTCCTTCCTTAATGCCGGCCGGTTCGAGGGATTTTAGTGTTCCACTGTGTTCAGTGCCTCGCGCTTGATCTTTGGCGATTGTTCTCGCGGATCGTCAGTCTCTACTCGATTCGTTTGACTGGTGTTGTCTGCTTTTTTACGCTGTCGTCTGAACTGTCAACGGGATCTCGCCTGTGTGAGTGACGATACATCGTTTTAGAATTTCGCGCTCAATATATGGTGATCGCGCGCGAAAGCTTCTGTTTAATGTGTACGTAAAACAGAATTTGTGATGATTTTTCGATATTTTTCTCCGCGCTTTGAAAATAGCTTTCTAGCGAGAGCTGGATAAAAGCTTTCAGTGAGAAGCTTCCACTTTATGGGAGGTTGGTTTATGAATTTTTTTCATTTTTTTTACACTACGACGTAGAAGAATAGTTGTCAGATTTAAATCCTTCCTTTTCGGAAGAACAATTTTTTGTAGGAATTATGATTGAAATGTTATTTATTTTATACTTTATTTTAAGAATGTAATAGTAAGGTGATAGTTTTCTAAATCTGTTAAGATTTTTGACAGTCTATCTTGAAGATTATCTTATTTGTGTTAGGTTTAAGATTTTGTTCACAGTGACTGACGAAAAGAAAAATTAAGGTATTTTGGATAATTTCAAGTTAGATGCTAAGAACAATTCGAATTCTTGGGGAGAACAAGATTTTCACTAAAAACAACCATGCAAGAAACTTTTAAAGGATTCTATTGGGTTGGCAAGAAAGTAATTTCGGTTTTGTAGTGTGAAATGGAACTTAATTTTTTTTAACAAAGAATTTTTTCGATGACCTTTTGCCATCGTTTTGACAAATTCGTGATTCCGTTTTTATAGAAATACTGGCCCATATCAACAAAAAACTGAACCCAATGCAATTTTAGGCTATCATCGCCATTGAAAGTTTTACCATTCAAAAAGTTTTGCAAGCTGAAAAATAAATGGTAATCTAATGGTGTCAGATCAGGGCTACATGCAGGCTGTGACATCACTTCCCAAGCAAGCTTAGATTTTGCAAAAAATAAAAAAGTAAAACACATCAGAAATGTTCGTTTTTCACTCTATGTTAAAATTCTCCTAAACAAACAAAATAAAGCGTAATTTGTTTCTAAGCCAAGTCAAAAGTTTCACAACTTTCGATTGTTAGAAGAAAAAAATCATAACATTGTCAGAAATCATTGAGAACAAACGAAACGCTGGCTTTCATCAAAAACCGAAATTACTTTCTTGCTGACCCTATATAACTAACTAACCTAATCAACCTTCTCAAATAAATACAACATTTCTCAACTTAAAAAAAATCAGCGAATAAAACATTTCACTTTTCATCATTATTATTAAAACGACTTAGGTACTTCGTGCAATATGACCAATATTAAACCATAATCTCGAGCGATCGCGTCACACATGTTTGATCAACTCATATTACTGTTTGCTCGATCATTAGAAAAGGGGTGAATTTTGTACAAACTGGAAAACATCATCGATTAAAACAATTACAAAGTACACGTCAATTTAACGAGAACATCGTGGATGAAATTTTTCTACGTTTCACGTTGCTTTTTCATCGAATCTCTTAAAGCTTCGGCGAGCTTTCAATCAAACTCTTGCCTCATGGTTATACTTGTTATGTCCACCAAAATCAATCTCATATCCATTTCTTTCTGATCGATACACACCCTTACCTTTTCTATTTTCAATTCAGTTTACGTACAATACATACAAGATAGAGAAAAGCATGTGTTTTTGTATTTGTAACGAATCGATGGTAAGTTCGAACGTTTAATAATGTTAATCCTGTCAGTCCGTCGAACGATCGCGTTGGACTTGAAATTTCGAGCCATTTCGCTCGTTTTTTTTTTTTCTCGAAGCTTGTTTTACCGCTATATAATTTCGATTGTGTAAAATGGATGACCGTGACGTAGTTTATATTAAACTATAGCCCTACGATGTCTTTTGCGACTGAATGCGTAATAACTCCGATTTAACTGCTAAAATAAAAATTTCCTACAGATTTTTAATATTAAATATTGATTCCAAATTGGAGGCAATATTAATAGTATATAATAATTTATAAATAAATAATTTAATTGTCTCTCGATTCATTAACATTTTCAAATACAGTTTTTGGAATACGTAAAAATTTCATATTCCATTTACCGCGTCACGATTGTTATTGTAGGTCAAGGGGTTGAAAAATTCTTAAAACTCTTTAACCTATTACTGATCCCCATTCGGAGATTTATTCATTTTCCGAGTTTTTTAGCATTTAATTTATATTTTTGATGTGCTTCTGAGATTAAATGTGTTTGAAAAAGTCTGTTTTAGTTGAACTTTTAAGCAGTAATTTTCGTGAATTATTTATTCTTACACTGTGACGATACTTGTTTCAGAAACAATGAAACCAAGAAAAATTTCGCAGGGAATGGGTTAATATATTAGATGAAGCAAAAAGGAACGTTTTTTTTTTATGTATCTGGTGGAATTTTTTAAATAACTTTCTTTGTAAAAAGAAATTTTCCTTTTTGCTTCGCCTAATATAACGTGCTAATAAGGAAAATTTTCTTGTAAATTTTTCCTGACATAATATAGAATATTTGAAACAGTAAGACTTTTGTAGTACCTTTTTTTCTGTGTCTTATGAAATTTCGTAAATATTCACGATAATATGAAAAGCTAAGATTCCGTTGGGTGATATTTTCACCCCTAGGTCTTCTTTTCGGCAGGGGGAGGATATTGTAACATTATTAGCATCACGCGTACTATGTTCCTGACACTTTTTGAAATTTTGTAATTACCAAATTCACCCTGGAACTACCGGCGTTAAATTTGTTACATTTGAATATTTTAATTACTTAGTCTGAAAAGAACGAATCAAGCGACAAAGAAGATAATTAGAAAAGTAATTTATGTATTATAATCATGAATATCTACTGTGGTGCTTCATTATAACGGTAATTAAAAAAAGAAGGTATAACCTGTTAATTTGACAGCATCGGTAGTTCCAATGTTAAATAAAAATATAAACACACAATAAGATACAACATTTATACAGAAATTTTACTGTATTTTTTATTGTACTAACAATCAGAGAAGCATAATTCATTCGTCAATTAATACAAAATCTACAGCAGCCGTGAAATTGACAACTCCTTTCTTTTTAAAAATTTTTAGCAAATTGATAGAAAAATAGTCCAGAAAATATTTTACACGTATTTTATAATATAGAAATTATTTGACTGATCATATTTTTTACCGCTTGAACGATCTTTCTGGAAGATATTTATTTAATATATTTAAACCTACCAGATTTTGCTGCCACAGATCTAGTATTAATAAACAGAGTTAATATTGTTTTAAGAATATCTATATTTTCAATTCTACGACATTTTCTACGATCAATTTACTATCTGCACACCTTCTTAAATGTTATTTAATTGTAAGTGTATCTAGAACGTAGAATATGTTCCATTTTCCATCATCAAACAGGTTGTTTTCTTTTCTCGCTTGCTTCATTATAATTTGATACATATTCAAGAATTTTTTTGATCTCCTCTCAAGCGTCGTTCTTCGTACTTGCGATCGAGGAGCGATTCTGATCACACCTTAAAATTCAGCTAAGCGGCTGTTTTGAAGCAGCCTATTTCCGTCCAACGGATACACGTTTGAATTCGGCTTTGACAGAAGTAATAATCATCGGGAATTTAAAACATCGCGATACGATGAATAACGATTTCCTTCGGTTAACGAGTTTGTGCAACGTCTTGCAAATTATCTTAACTTTTAATCGACGATTTCGACCGGATGATAGATCGTATAGTGGAAATTATTTCAATGGTGATTTTATTATTCTTTTTGTGATATGCCGTTGAGTTTTGATCTCTTCTTTCAAAGTGGAAAACTTAATTTTATACTGATGTTAAAACGTTGAATGCCACGGAGGTCATTTATAACCGGCGCCATTTTAATTCCGTGAAATTTCATGTAACCTTTAAATTGCAATATTTATGAGTTTTCTAATGTATTGGAAATTTAAATATTGGCGTTAGAAGGATATCTATGTATCAGTGGTTTTCAAATTTTTGCTTTATAAAGACTTGATTTTTAATAGAAAAAGTTTCACTTCAAAAGAAATGATGAAAGTAACGAAAAACTGATCATAACTTTGATGCAATTTTTTGATAAAGTTATCTAACATCAAACTGTTGTTATGAATTTACTGGAATCTTAAATATCAATTTAATGGAATACATTACATTTATCTAAATAATTTGAAAATTTTGTTTCGTACAGTGATCGTTTACTAAATAGGAAAAAGAAATACTGAAATAGAATTTAATTTGTGAAGAAACATTTAACTTTGTACAGTTCTATGCAATTTTGTGGCAGGGAACTACGAATTTAAAATATAATTTTTAACCCATTCGAGACTATGCATTTTTGGAGACTATTCAGAGATACTGACAATTTTTCGCTTTATATTTACCATTTCTGGCATTTCTGATGATTGTGACTTTGGGTCACGTACTTTAGGGTCTAAATTCAACCAAATACCAAATTTAATGTTTACACATTTCTAAGATACCATTTTATTTTAAACTCGTCTTATTTTGAGGGCTGTTTTTTCTATACTGACGTCTCGAATGGGTTAATCCGATTGATTCGAAAGAATTAATTTATACACATATCTGTAGAATTCAGAAATCTTAAAATAAATAGGAAATATTGAACAGTTACAAATTTGTTTACTTAATTGATCCATAGTACATGCAATATACTTGACAAAATCATTAATTCTGTAATCACATTATTGCAATTACTTATGTATATCCCAGATATAATGAAACAGCTCGAAGAAACAAGCCCTAAAAAATATTGAAAAATCTATCTGACGTTTTTTTCGCTAAATGAGTCAGCACTTTTATCATAAATTTTAATAGAAGGTTCCCAAAAAAAACACAAAAACAATACAGGCATGAAAGTTTCATGTAAACGAAAAAGAAAGTTTCACAATGGATATGAAAACTCGCGATATAAATTGCGAAGTTCCTATGGATTGAAAGACACTTTAACAAAATACGATGGAGTAAGACAAATACCAGACATATGTTAAAGAATGTTCTGACGTGCAGATTATCAATTGATAGATCTAATCGAGACTGATACAAGATTCCAATATTATTATGATCGATTATCGCAGAATCCTTCAGATACCTTCGACAGACATCTTATTTGAGGCCATTGATAATGAAAACGACCATACTTAAGATACATGTTCATGGTCATTCATTTACTGAGAGAATCTATAAATAAATAAAAGCAATGGAACTAAAATCATGTCATATACATTTTGTATAATTATGATATTTTCTATATTCTCTCAAAAAATTTGATATTTCTTTTGGAATATGTCTGTGATGAAACACAAAAGTCACGAAAAAATGTAACAATTTTGACATGAAAAATTACGAGTACAATTTTTATAAAATGCTCTATGGTTAAAATGTAGTGCGAAAATGACTACTTGTATTAATTTCGAGTTAAGATACAAATTGAGTGAAACAAATCCTAAAAAATTGGAATTGAAAAGATCCCTCTACTAAAATATTGTTTCTTGAGTATGTTCTAACACCTTGACTGAAATGACGATAAATGACATTCTACTCTGATGTTAAATTACACAAATAATTAAAAATCTAATTACCAAAAATTAGTAATTAATTAAAAGTCAAACTTGATACCGAATCTGTGTAAAGTATTAAGACAAATTTAATGTTAAAACATTTGTAATTTTGTAAAATACTTCTTTTCATCGGATATAATTAACGAATAAATTCGGCTAAATTCGCGTAACAATAAATTTCTAACCAATTTTATTACTTTTTGAATTCGATTACGCTACTTCTTCATCTTCAACGATCTCAGAGGAAGTAAAAGCACTGTGTTCGATCAAAAGCACGTGCACGAACGTGCCGCTGATTTAAATATCGTCCAAATCATAGAGATCAAGGTAAAAGCTACAGTCAAAAATGTCTCGGTGATTTATTTGCCTTGGCATTCCAGAAGAACGCTAGTACGCATTTTCAAACGGAAGTAAAATATTTCAAATATGCTGAAAGAAACGAGAAGGCTCATAACAAATTGACATTACGATGATATCTATGAAAGGCACGAGTTTGGAAGCATTGAATAGATTGATTTGTTATCGATAGGATATCATGCAATGAAGATGGGGATTAAGATGAGTATTTTTCGGAGGATAAGTATCTTAACCCCTTAGCCTACAACAACGTGTGACACTCGTGGAACAGGCAATTTTCAAATTTTGTAAAATCTATAAAACTTAAAGTAGCAATGGGACGCGACACGATAATATTATTTCCATGATATTAATATTATGTTAAATTATCTTAAATATAAAGCTCAAATACCACTGACTGACTCACTCACTCACTCATCACGAAATCTCAAAAACCTCAGAACGGATTGCAATTAAATTTGGAACATACCTTCTCCTTGGGTCTTAGGTGCTCATTAAGAAAGGGTTTTGAAAAATTCGAAATTTTAGGGGGGGTTTTGGGGGGTTAAAGTATGGGCCAAACTCATCAACGCAGAGCCGAAACTACTTGACCGAGAAACTTGAAATTTTGCATGAGCGTTCCTTCCAGGGTATAAGCACCCACTAAGAAAGGATTTTCCAAAATTCGAAATTTTAAGGTTTTTTTTTAGTTTCGATTAAACCGTAGCGAAGCACGGGAGCTTTCAGCTAGTTAGATATATAAAGAATTACTGATGAACTTTTATTTTATCAATTTAATTCTAACTCATTGCCCAGACAGACACAAAAAAAGTCGTAGGGCAAGGGGTTAAGAATTATGTAATTTCGATATTTAGTGAAATTTATGTATTTGAAAACAGAAAACCTTTTCAATGAGAATTTTTCTGCAAAATTGTTTGAAGACAATGGAAATAAGAAAAATTACTGATACGTAAGAAGAATGCAAATGCTTGTCTTTTTAGTAGGAAAGAATTCCAAGGTTGGTAATTTAAAGTGATGTAAGTGTCTCACGAAGAATGGTACTTCGTTAAAAATCTATTAAGAATTACTGGTTCACGGGAGATGTGAACAAAACAGTTTAATAACTTCTTCTTTTAATGTTCGAAACCTTGTTATTGAAAATTATGATTTTTATGTTAGGTACGATATTATCAATATTTATATCAATATATAGTATCGCATGAATTAAAATTATTTTATCACTTTCTCAACTTATTTTATCAACAACTCATCATCGATTACTTCAATGAAGATATGCAGTAGAATACTCAGAACTGTAAAATTTTAGGTTTCTCGAAAAACGAATTCTTCGTACGAAATATATCCGATTTTGCACAATTCGAAACTATTAACACTAGATTTACGGATGTTGATTATATACCTATTTTTAGTGAAGTGAGCCAATTTGACTCACATAAAAAGATTGAAGTTTTCTGCAAAGAAAATAGTTTCTAATCAATTTAAATGAAAGATTTATTATCAAAAAATTCATTAAAAATCTTTTTTACATTGAAACTCTGTTTTTGATATACATTTTCACTAAAAATGCTCTGTTCACGCGCGATGTACAAATCGAAATGATGACAGGAGTGGGTAGGTAAGAAAGATAATGTAGCGGAGTCACGAAAACAAAAAGATGGATCTCATACAAATAAACATTGTATGCAAAGAGAGAAAAATTAGAGGAGAAACAAATCACCTGCGATTTGAAAACTGCAAGATACTCCGGTCTGATGGAAGTTACAAATTTCATGTGTTATGCGATTAACTATTAAATCGTTTTATGAGTCTAATTGGCTCACAACCGTAAAAATAGGTATACCACATTCGATAATGCGGAATGAAGGGGTCTGCGGGGGAGACGAATCAACATTTACATACATTTCATTATGTGACTAAAAACCAACATATGTTTTTCAAAAATAATATTTAACTTTTTCATATATATAGTAATCAAATTTGCAATGAGTCAAATTGGCTCAGTTCGTAAATCTAGTGTTAAATATAAAACAACCATCTAATAGAAACCAAAGAAGTTTCATTTATTTTCATTAATTAATTTTCACAGTGAAAAAATTGCCAAAAATACGAAGCAATTCTAAGTCAATGTTAAAATACTTTTCAAAGCGAACTAATAAAATAATCAAACGGAAATTCCTTTTCTATGGTACTCTACTTCTAAAATCATTTGAATCGTTTCACTAAACATTCTTTATATCACTTATTACAAAGAAGATATCTAAGTGAAATTAATTATAAATTAGTTATAATAATTAGTTAATACTAGAAGTACCAAGCAAGTCAAAATTACTCGTTCCAAATTTTTTCAAAAAATTCTCCAAGTTTATAGCCACAGAGCAAATATTCAACGTTGATCTTATAAAACACAGATTACCGAATCAATCACTTTTTCCAAAGTGTAGTAAATATAACGTCGATAATTCTAGTGTTAATATTCTCATAATTCTCGCCCATCGTTAAATCCCACTATCACTTTATCCTCGAACTTACTGTACAATCTACAAATAAATACCTAACGTTTGTAAACCGCAACCGAAAATAGAATTCTTGGAATAAATACGCAATAAATTAACAAACGCAGCGAAACCCTAGGGCAACAAGTAATAACTGAAAAGGCAAACCGCACGGAGCTATGAATGAATTTTAAGTCTGGCGAACTGTCAAACATTACAAATTCTGGGATTTCGGCCAAATAATTTCGGGAGAATTTCACATATGCCAGGAACAGTCATCGACCACTGTTACACATATACGGTGAAATCGCGAAGAAATAACATGATGGGTAATACCATAAAAGCTCAAACTTAGGATTATTGAGCCCAAGATCAAATCCTCATCTCTGAGAAATTTTTACTAAAGTATTAACCCCTTGTCGTACTATAACGAGTGATATTCGTGATGCTATAAATTGAAAAGGAAATTTTCAAGTTTTACAAAATCTATTAAATTGAAAATATGAGTGAGATGCAACACGATAATATTATTTCTATAATATTAATATTACATTAAATTATACTATATGTCGAGAATCACTGATCAATGTTTATTTTACTAATTTAATTCTGAATTATTGTGGAGGCTATCACAAAGTAAATGGCACGGCAAGGGGTTAATTTACCACCATAACCTCAATGATTTTAAAACCAAATAAAATCTAGATGAAATGTCTCTAACCGTAAAAGTAGAAAAATATAAACTAAGAGAGTACTATGCTCCATCAAAATGGTAGTAAAATTCAAATTTTGAGATACCAAATCGATCTTTCTTTGGAAATCTATTTTTCTCTTATCAAGGACGCATTGATGGTACACGTTACTTTTTGGGCAATTCCGTGCTCGCCTAAAAATAAGCGAGGTTTAAAAATGTACGATAACAAACAGTTTCCCGTATACTCTTCCGTGGAGGTATTAAAAGAACGAGGTTTAATTGGAATTTAATAACGGCGGGATCGAGAAACTATAAAACTTGTCTCACTTTTTCGTGGAAATTTATACTACGAAGATTCGTTTAAGAAATATTGTTATATAGCTCATGAGACTGTAAAATTACTTCTACAAATAATTATTAATATAATATTAACTCTTGTTGCCCTTTCTCTCTCCTTGTAGTAATTGCACGAAGATAATTATTTGCAAAGACACAGTTAACCCCTTGACATACAAATAAAATGGAATTTGACACGTCCGAAAAATACTATTTAATTTTGCTCAAGTGAACAGTTATGTGCAAGTTTAGAAACAATATTTTATTCTGAAATTTGCATTGCTATATATAACATGTAAGCAGATTGAATGGTCAATAGTTAAGTAACATTATAAAATAATAAATTAATAGTTCTATTGATGCACGAGTTACAAAATTTGATTAATTTAAAAATATACTGAACAGCAGTTCTTGACGTCTTGTAAGCGCCAAAGTTTACAATTATACTTGAAACGAATGACGCCTCCTTATTATGTTAAGGGGTTAAGAACAGTAATTAAAATTAAGAAGTGACAATGATGTTGTGATAATGATAAGCGATAACTTCCACAAATTATTATTAACATAATGTCAACTCCGTTAGTTGCCCTCTCTCATCTTATAATAATCGGACAAAGATAATTATTTACAAAAATACAGATAAGAATAGTAACTAATAGTAAGAAGTGATAATGATAAGTAGACTGCGGATGTTTATGCAAATTTCGAGTTTCACAAATGCAGGTGAGACAGGAAAACCTATCTAGGGATTTATTGCACTTAATAAATATTACAACAAATACCATACTTTGGATATTTTAGATATATTTTTATATTATGTTCTTTTTGTATGTTTTAGCCGTATTTAATTTGTCATAAATGCATAAAACCCGCAGTCTAATGATAAGCGATAACTTCTACAAATTATTATTAACATAATGTCAACTCCGTTAGTTACCCTCTCTCATTTTATACCAATTGCACAAAGATAATTATTTACAAAAATATAGTTAAGAATAGTAATTCCAATTACGAAGTGATAATGAAAATAATTTTACACTGTGTCTCTCTTTATCAAACAAACTAAAATATGTCAAATTGTGTTTCAAGGAATAGAACGAAAAATTATCTAACATGATTAAGTTTAAAAAATATGAAAGTTAAAACTTGCTACAATAATTGCAACTGGTTTTTATTAGAAACATTCCAAAGTGAGTCAGCACAATATCATAATAAAGAATAACCTCTCGTCTATTCCATCAGAATGATAATGAAGTGAAACATAGTTAACAAGAGAAGATTCTGAGCCGAAAAGTCCTCGTTTTAATAAAACTTGGTAGGAACGTAAAGCATGTTGGGATAAGCGAAGAACAATTCTTTTCCCCGTGGAAATTCACTGTGAGGGGTTGACATCAACCCTCAAAGTTTCCTGAATTTTCGGACTTTCTAACATAGTACTTTCTACGTAGTCAACCGTAAGCAATAAAACTTTTTATATGAAAATTGCATTGCGTGCAAAGGCTTCGTAGAATAGCAGAATAAAATGTTATTAACTTTTGAAGCTATAAATAAATAAATAAAAATAAGTATGTGAAATATAAACGTATAATACATATACATGATACAACTGATAACGTTATCTGTATTAATAATTCGGGGATGTAAATAAGTTTGCGATGAATCATAGTTGCTGAAAGTAAAATAATTTCTTCCATTTCCACAAATTCAATTTTTGTAGAAAACAATATTTCTTCTATTCAAAATTAACCAATTATAAAGAAAACAAATCTGAAACTTGAAATAACATCAGAGCGTCGTCACTGAAGTTCTATGATAGTTCAAAATTGCAAGTTTACTTTTTATTTCAAACGATTTTCCACTTCGTTGAAATTTGATTCTGAAGGAATACGTATTTTAAGGTAAATGATAAATTTGAACATCTTTTTTTACAGATTTGAGGAAATATAAAGTCGACACGAAACCGAGACTATGGACGATGATGTTATTGGGAATCTCCAAAACAATAAAAGATCACCGATGACTCTAAACGTCAGTGGATTATGGGACGTTGTCCCTCGACTTGATCATTACAGGTAAATAAACGATGGGACATTTTCCAAATTAAAATACTCGAACAAAAAATAAAAAGAATCTTTGGAAATCATCGTTGAATATTTTAGCAAAAAAATTATTCAAACAAATCATATACGAGAACTCTATACTTTTATTTTTTGTAAACATTACAAATAGTTCTTGTTATTTTAACATGAACTGTTTAGAAAACTAAAAAAGTCGCTGCCAAGAATACACCTGTTCTTATACAGAAATTTATAATATCTATTTAACAGATCATTGATCTCAAACTTATTTTTCTTTCCATTCAAAAAGACCTTTATTCAACAATTTAAACTCCGCAATTACGATTGCACGAAATGTTTGAGAACAGATCAAGCAACTCTTTACCAAAACTTTGTCGAAAGTTAAAATAAACAGTTTCTTTATAATGTCTATAGAAAAATAAACCGACCTTTCTTGTAGCGACGTTATCATCACAATTCTACACGAATTCCCAAGAAAATATATCTCATACATAAACAAAAGAAATTTCAATGAGGATTTCTGAACTATTTAGATAAAATTTCGATTGAAACTTTAGATATTAATTCTCATATCTTCAGATAATATTAAAAGAAATATTATAATATTTAAGTAATAGCACTGATCTTCGTTAGTTAAATATTATTTAAACATTAAAATTGTACAACCATATGATGATTATATTAGATATAATATAGTTATATTGTTATTATACTATATTACATATAGTCAGTGCCGGTTTTGGCACTACCAGCGCCCTGGGCGAGATTTCTACGGCGCCCCCTAACTGCTATTCAAACGTATACGAAATAAGGCAAAGGATATAACGAAATAACCATTTATTAAAAAATAACCATATATTTAAAAAAAAAGAAATAATAAAATTTGATTTTTCTAGCCTTTCTATCGACTCTTTTATTAAGTTAAGTCAAAGTCGATGTTTTCAGCAATTTCATTTTCGATTGACAAAGTTGCCAAGTTTGTCAATCTAAATTGAGATTTTGTCGATCGCAGATAGGTTTTTTATCAGCTTAAGTTTAGAAAAACTGCTCTCCCCACTAGCAAACGTTACGGGTATAGTCAATAATATTCGCAATGCTATCCATACATTTGGGTATAGTTCTTGTAAGTTGCGATCTTCGATCAAATTTAAAACAAAAACAGGAGTGACCACATTCTGATCAGGCAAAAACAATTTCAGACTTATGAGTTCATCACACAGCATACAACCATCTATATCTGATTTAGAGTCTACAGTTAATTTCAATTGGAGATCACCACAGAGTTTGACAAGGTCGGGTTTTTCCGGAATCTGTTTTATATTGCATAAAAAAGACCAAGATTCCGAGTACTCATTTAATTGTTTGAATTTTTCATTGACTGAAATTAATGTGGTGTCCAAAAGACAGTTGAAAAATTCAACCTGCGGCGCCCCACCGCGCCCTACCCTAACGCCGCTACTGCATATAGTTATCATGAGCAGTATTACACATATCGCCGGTTTCAAGAACAACGACACATTTGGTTTTGTGTCATTATCGAGTTAATTACAGAATCTACATAAGCTTTATTCCATTGTGAATAAAACTCATAATATGAGTATATAATACATAGTATAATACATATTTTGTTGTTTTTTTTTTCATTTATTTACTTAGTGTCGCATCAACCACTGATGAGGGTTATTAGCAACTATACTTTAGGTTTTGCAGTTTGTCATATACATTGGTAATTTTTAAAAAGTATAACAATTTTATATGTTTATAGATATCAAAAGATGAAAAAAATAAAAAGCTAAAAAGGGCCTACTGTAAAACTGTAATTTTCGAAATTTATCGTTATTCTAGAAAACCGGCGATATCACTATATGTAATATAGTATAATAATTATATAACTATAATGATTATAACAATATTTATAGCTTCAATTAGATAACTATGAATTTGTGTACCTTCCTCCAATGTAAGATGCAAGTTTGAATCCTTCCCATGTGCCAGGATGCATGAGAAACTCAAATCGATGCAATCTTGCAAGCAAAGGAAGAGCACTACGCGACAAAAGAAAGCTTGTGCGAAAATTTCGACATACCTCGGCAGTGTTTTTGACACGACTGAACTCGTTCTATGTCTATACAAATTGTAAACAGAAGCTTCGACGTTTCGTAACCGAAAGACGCCCTCGAAATCCGCGAAATCCTGCCGAGGTCAAGCACCTCGAAATCAATGAATTTCGTATATACAAATGTATCTTATTTCGCAGCAATTTCGAAGCTGTCAAAAAGAGATATTCCTTCACCTTTTCTTTTCTTGTTACGTTATTAACGAATCATTTTACATGATTCTATTTAATTAAATTGATAGCTAACTGTAAGTTTAACAGTTTGAGTGCCATGGGGGTCACCGGTGACCGGCGCTATTGAATTGAATGCAATTTTATGTTACGTTTAAATTGCAATATTTATGAATTTTCTAACATATTGAATATTTAAATTTTGGCGTTAAGAAGATGAAGATTTGCTAAACACCGATCAATCAGTGTCTTTAAAATTTCTGTTTTATGAATATGTGATTTTCATAAAAAAAGTTTCACTTCAGTAGAAATGACGAAATAAGGGAAACATCAGTGGCATTCAACCTGTTAAGGAAACTTGTTGAAATAAATTTTAATTAGGCATGTAGTGAATACTGAGTAAAGCAGATATATGTTTAAAGAGTACTTTGTTAATTAGATAATTTTCTCAAGGGTAATAAAATGTTGAAATAATTATGGATATTAGATTTTGTTACGCAGCTTCATGTCTTTGAGGAAAGAGATTAATGCAATTCGTTTTGTTTCACTAAAATTTCAATTTAGAATTTCTTTTACTTATTTATGTGAAACAAGTACTTCAAATTAACATTTTCATACCTTTTAATAATTAAATTCTTCCTATACTTTAAGATCTTCTTATACTTTTTAATAATTCAAATCTCCAGTTATCCTAAATATACGAATCTTATTAGAAGGATGACGGTTCTTTCGATAATAATAAATAAATTATTTTGCCATTTGCCAAGAACTCCCTAACGAGTTATAAATCGTTAATTAACGAATTTATTTATGAAATTTCGTCGCGTTACATTGAAATATCGAAAACTCGTTAATTCCGTGCAAAAAATAGGACACAGCCCGATCTATCGAATTGACCCCATTAATTCTTTAATAACCTAACTGCAAACACATAAGAAAATATCTCTTTTTTATAGATTGAGTCGTCGTGCTAAGAGGCCATCGCTGAGCACACTGCACGAGGGAAATCTTATAAAGGTAAGACTGCCACACCCCCATGGCCATACTTCATGTCGCCCTATTAATATCCCCTGTGATATCATCAACTGCACTGTAAAACGACATTCAATTGTTACACAATGAAGATAATTTTATTAAAATTGATAAAAAAACAATTTAACAAACACTCTACTCCATTATAAAATCATGAAAAGGAAAAACTTTTTAGCATGAATTTGAAATCTTATTACAAATAATAATAAGAATAATCTTAGAAATTTTCTGAACGTATTTTGCGGGATTATTTGTTTAATTCATTTTCCTTTAACAATAGAATGTGAAATTAACGCTAAAAATAATGTTGTTGTATCTACTATATTTAAATATATTACATACTATAGAAAAAATAGTATCAAAAGACGGAGAAGATGATTAATTCATCTATGTTTTATACAATGGACGTAGAATGTCTTTCCAATTTTAGAAGAGTTTTGTAAAAAGAGAGGAATCAGTCATTTTTACTTTCTTGGCAATTAATAATATTAATGATGTTAATAAACTTACTTTGAAAAAAAAATTATTAGAATGTGATCCTACATAAATAGAATCTCAATTTTGTTACAACATAAATGAAATTTATTTTGTAAAAATAATGATGGTAGTTTCAAAAAAAATATTGGTAAAGATTAGAAATCAACCTCAAGATTTTAATTGAACTTGTGCTTTTATGATAACGGCTCGCTCGTAAAATAGCCCTTTTGTGTTATTAAGCCCTTTGTTACAGCACAATGCAACTCTAATTTCGATCCTCGTCGTTCATACTTATCGTAAGGTTCTTAATTGAACAATACGGGTGTGTACCTTCGTAAAATGTGAACGGAGCAGTAATTAAAGCGACAAATATTTGATAGATATAAATGAATGTCGAGTGTTCTACGAATTTTTCTCATGGGAAATTTCGTCAGTGTCTCTTTGAACAATTACGTTCGCATATTATTAACGAACCTCGACTAATTGCGTTTTACACTATACACGGTTTAATCTTACTCGCAAATGCTCTACGGTAAAGCACTTCTATAGAAACTATTTAATTCCGTCGCCTGTAGAATTCTATCAAAATGTGTTATAAGAATAAAATCCCCCATAATCTCGAAATTCTTATCAATGTTATTAACATTTTTAGATATATAATAATTAGAAATTCCTTTCATTCTTTTACGATTTCAAGAATTTGACATCTAAAAGACGGGTGTAATATTTCAATCCCATAGTTCATGGTGTCGTGCTAGATACGAGCTGAAAGACCTTCTTCCCTGATTGAAGACGATGGGAGTCTCGACTAATTGTGTTTTACAGTACACACGGTTTAATCTTACTCGCAAATGCTCTACGGTAAAGCACCTCTGTGGAAACTACTTAATTTCGTCATCTATAGATTTCTATCAAAATGTCTTCTAAAAATAAAATCCCCATACTTTCCAAATTCTTATAAGTATTATTAACACTTTGAGATATAAAATAATTAGAAATTCCTTTCGTTCTTTTACGCTTTCAAGGATTTGACATCTAAAAAAGGGTGTAATACTTCAATACCATAGATCAGTGGTGGCGAACCTATGACCCGTGGGTCAGACACTGACCCACGCATTCATAAACTTATTTTTTATATCTTAAAAGAGAGAACAGACAATAAGAAATACTAAAAAAAAGTAAAGTAGGTATATATATCCAATGTCGAATTTATAACAAATATTTCCGATTGAGAACCAAAAAAAAAGTAGTTTTTAAACTTCCTCCCCTCCTCCTTTCCAAGTTATGCCATTGACTCGGTGACCCACAAAGTATTAATTAAAAAAATAATGAACAACATTTTACCTATGCCTCAAAAAGATTCGTCATCACTGCTGCAGATGATATGAAGTTAAAGGTTTAGAGCAGTGGTGGCGAACCTATGACCCGCAGGTCAAATCTATACATCGAATCTATAATATCGATAATGTCGAATTTATAAAACAATGTTTCCCAGTAGACACTGGCTAACTGACAAGCAAAAAAAGTGACCGACGCTAGTACTTAAAAAAATATTGAGCAAAATTTGACCCACTTCTCAAAAAGGTTCGCCATCACTGCCATAGATCATGGCGTTGTACTAAATACGAGCTTAAAAACCTTCTTCCCTTATTGAAGACAATCTGAGTCTCGTCTAATAGCGTTTTACAATATACACGGTTTAGAGTGTCTTAGAAAAATAAAATCTCCATAGTATCCAAATTCTTATAATCAATGATATTAACACTCTTAGATTAATTAGAAATACCTTTGTGTCTTAGAAAAATAGAAAAATAAAATCTCCGTAGTATCCAAATTCTTATAATCAATGTTATTAACACTCTTAGATTAATTAGAAACACCTTTCATTCATTTATGTCTTCAAGAATTTAACGTCCAAAAAAAGGTTCGCAGATTTCTATCAAAATGTGCCATAAAAATAAAATTCCCATAGTCTTCAAATTCTTATAATAAGTATTATTAACTAAAAAAAAAACCTATAATGCTTCAATCCCATAGATGATGGCGTTGTACTAGATACGAGCTTAAAGACCTTCTTCCCTTATTGAAGACAATCGGAGTCTCGATTAACCCCTTGCCACACAATAACAAGTGCTACTCGTGACGCGATAAATGGTATAGTCAATTTTGAAATACTCCAAAAATTATTACACCAAAAATATCACTGAGTCCTGAGAAAATAAAATTAATTCTATGCTATTCAATATTACGTTAACTCATACTATATCCGAAATTAAGGGGTAGTTTGTTATCTTAGTAATTAATTCAGAGTTATTGCACATTCAATCACAAAAGAAATTGCACGGTAAGGGGTTAATTGCGTTGTACAGTATACACGGTTTAAAATTTGTTATATAAATAAAATCCCAATAGTCGTCAAATTCTTATTATAAGTGTTACTAACACTTTTAGATATAAACTAATTAGACATCTAAAAAAAAGGTATAAAGCTTCAATCCCATAGGTTCATGGCTTTGTGCTAGATACGAGCTGAAGACCTTTTTCCCTCATTGAAGACGGTCGGAGTCGTAGACACAACGAGATCCAGACGTGAGGGAGATGGTTTATTAAGTTTACAGAGCAGTAAATACCCGCTGAGTGAAATTAGAAAAAGTATCAACTTGTAAATCCTCCCTCTACAAGGGTAAATTCAACTTACACGTTGACAAATACCGAGAAGATATATTTTTTCGTAATTACAGATATACTTTCAATAATCATCATTGTTTCTGCGTAGAATATTTGTTTACTTGACTTGGCTGGTGTTCATGGATTACGTCTGAAGTGTATTTCCGTGAAAAGTTCTTATCGCTCAATTTCAACGCTCTTGTTCTTTGCTACTGATATATCGATTGCTAGCACGAACAAATTAACAGGAAAATAATATCGATTTACTGATGATTAATCATTTGTGGACAGAAGACCTTTTTTGAAAACGTTTTTTGCTATCAAAATCAGAAAGAGTTGAAAAGAAACTAATGGTTTATATGTTTACTTTGCAGAGATTTATTGTAACATAATCCAATGTCCAGTTGATTTATCTCATCGGAAAAGCCAATGGTATTGTTTACCACTGACATAAAGGAAATGATAACAGTCTTTGTATCTCGAGCTCTGCCAGCTATTCTCGCAAATCTTCACCCCAGAAAAAGTGTTTACAAGTTGGAAAGGAATCACTTTTGGACATATGGTCGCACAACCTTTTTGACCCTCAAAATCCGTAGAATAAGCTTCCAAAGTTTGTGCCGTTATTACAAAGACTCTCCCCATATTACATACTTTCTCAAACTTGGTTCCTAAAGTTGGAATCAATGTCCAAGAAAAGTTATTATATTGTATATGATTTCTAAAACATATAAAATATTTTATTGAAACGACTATTGACACTAAGTTTACGGAAGCGGTAAAATTGACGGATTCCTACCTTTTTAGAAACACTTTCCAAACTTATACAGACGTGGTACAGTAGATATTTCACATGTATCTTATATTATGCAAATTACTTAACTCATCATCTTCTTTGGCGCTTCACATCTCTATTTTCAAAATCTTTATTTAATATATTGGAGTGTAACAGATTTCACGTCCATAAAAATAAGTGTTAATTAACCAGTTAAATGCTGAATTTAGTTTTAACCTGTTAACCGGGGAATTAATTTTTGTTCAACTTGTTTCAAATTGGAATATTTTTTTTTTACAGTGATAAGTAATATCATTACATCTAAAGTACTACGTCAGGATTAAACGGATACGAACGACATAAAATGTAATGCGTTCAACATATTACGTTTAAAAATTTTAAGGAAGAAAAAATCGACAAGCTTACTGGAGTTTTCTTTCAGATATGACGGAATTATACGTCACGCCCGGTTAACAGGTTAAGAATCTCTCGCGAGATATGGAATTAGAATTGAGAAATGACGTGTATATACGTCGAACACAGTGCAGATACTTCCATTATAAATACGAAAAGAGGAAAGCAAAAGATGGAAGAATTACATGTTTAGTCGATAAGAAATTGACAATTCAGTATTAACAAAGCTGCCGCAATAGAACTTTGGATTTACGTGTATTTATATCGAACACAGTGAACAGGTTAAAGGTCATAGTACAAAGTTTTTAAGACACTGTATATTGTTAACTAAGAATTTATACACAACAACTTTAATTGTACTATATAATAAGGAAGTCCGTTTGGAAATTTAATTTTTCTCTAATTTCAAGAGTCAATTGTTACTAATGCATTTGAAACGGCTGATGCAATATGACGTTGTTTCCGAGTTATTCCTAACACTACGTCTTTTCACGTTTACACGATACAAATCACAAGTGATACCAAGAATAATACTTAAAAATAACTGTTCTAATTGCCCCATGTGATATCGAAGAATTCCATAAACAATTAACCCTACTGGATCTTATTTACTCCAAAAAGTTCTGAGATTTAACAATTAATTATTATTCTATAATAAAAATTCATATCGCAGAGTTATAATCATTTTATATAATACAAACCAAACTAATCAAAGCTTAAAAAAGCAAACATCAGCCCTTCAATTTAAACCAAAGTTTTTAAACACTATTCTCTAGTAACTATTTTCATTATTCTCTAATAGCCGTTTTTTGGAAAATCTAAACACTATTCTTTAAAACTAATCGTACTACTACTTTGTGGATACTTTACCGTAGATATCTCGTCACTGGCATAGCATGTTATTATATTATAATATTTATTTATATATTGTTACGAACCACGCAGTAGATTAAATGTTACTGGGAGACGAGACTTGACAATTGTTTGTAATAAATAAAGAGATGAGATTCTACGGTCGGTGGTCCTCGTTAACGGACGTGTTTCTTTAAATAAACTTTCTCAGTTTTTCTATAAAATTGTGTTCTATTTAATTATGTCCAAAAGGATAATGCGTGCGCGGTCGACTCGTAATAATATTATAGTATGTTACTGTTACAAAATAACAATATTACTTTTCCAAAAGAAATGTAGGATACTGTCAACATAATATATGAAGAAACGTACAAAACTTTATTTCACCCTGTCGCTACAGTTTTTTCCACAAATATACTGACACGGTATGAAACAACCCCCGGTACAGGCGAACTTATTTCACTGCTAGTAGAATATACTTTATAACGACTTGTGTAAAAACTTATCGAGTTTAAAAAATATTCAATTACAAAATACAAACAAATAATTAACATTGATATAACTTCGTGTGAAATTTGGCTGACTATAGCCATCCTTCGTACATAGCAACTATCAGTCATTGGATGACCATAGTCAGAAAGGGTTAATAGTACAAAAAATGATATATTTTAATTTCATTAAACCAGTAACTTAGATTAAATAGATTAAAAATGTATAAATTTTAATTTATTAGATTAAATAGATTACAAATTTATAAGTTTGAAGTTATTAGATTAAATGGACTAAAAATTTATAAGTTTTAAACCATTCATGGTACGATTAGCGTTAAAAAATTCGAACATTTATAAAATCGTGTTTGTTAATCTTTAGCCTTTAGTTGAATTAAATATAGGAAGGAAAATATGTGCATTCCAGGACCCAAACGTCGAGGCTGGTCAAGTGGGAACTGTACAACAGGGACATACTGGAATAAAGTTAGGATGGATCCAAGGTGTTCTTATACCATGCCTTCTAAACATATGGGGTGTGATGCTTTTCCTACGGCTTTCGTGGGTGGTAGCTCAAGCCGGAATACTGCAGAGCATCATTATTATCGGAATATCGGCGGTGGTCTGCGTCATCACAACGCTTAGCCTCAGCGCAATTAGCACTAATGGGGAAGTAAAGGGAGGTGTGTTACGGTACCCTTGTTTTTCTCTCTTTTTTTTTCTAAGGAGTGGCAACACGTACTACAACGTTGCTGTTCTACGTCGAGACGTTAGAAAGAGCTTTTTTTAAGAGATTATCAGTGCTTGTTGCGCTTTTTGTTTTACTTGCAATTTAGCCATGGAAAAATCGCTTCGACTAAGTGAAATATTTACAGTATTCGAAATTCATATACTTTTAATTCCATGATTCTTAAATTTATTATGACTTTTGAACAGCCTAAAGTTTGTAACATTTCGCCTTTCAATTAGAGTAAATATGTTAATCATGGGGGATGAAAAAATTTGTAATTGCAAGAATATGAAATTGTGTTCAAATTAGGGTGAAAGTTGCTTGATTCTAAGGTTTTTAGGAAATTAGAATTCTACTACTTAGAAACTTTAGACTTAGAAACTAGACTACTCATTGGAAAGTAGAAACTCAAAAATTTGGAGTTTCAAATGGAGCAACACAATCCTCACAGAGAAAAAATTTTTGTGAAATAGATAATTCATCTTATGTTGCACTACGCTATGGTGCTCAAAGAGCCATATTCAATTTCGTTCACATTACCTCTTCAAGTATTATCATATTATCTGATATTTATCACTGCTATTTCACGACGCTTACAAACCTTTACTTTTGCGCAATGTATAATTAAATATTAATAGATTTTAAAATTGCATGTTACTTTAAATAGATAATTTTTTTTATGCCACATTAAAATTTTTACAGGTGGTATTTACTTCATAATATCGCGATCCCTCGGACCGGAATTCGGTGCTTCCGTTGGAATCGTATTCGCATTCGCCAATGCAGTTGCAGCTTCCATGAATACCATTGGTTTTTGCGATTCTATGAACGATTTATTACGCGAGCACGGTCTGAAAATCATCGACGGTGGGGTAAATGATGTAAGAATTGTAGGGATCCTTGCATTGATCGTAATGATTCTTATCTGCGCTGTTGGAATGGAATGGGAATCGAAGGTATTTTTTTGCAATTACTATCAAGTATTACAAAGTGTTCTGAATAACTTTCTCAAACTTCAAGCTACCTGTAACTTTGTATTTTCAATCATTAGTCTTCCCATAATTTATTTTTTTTCATATTAGAGCTACCGGAAAAGAATGTCGTTTTTTGGAACGCATAATGATGTGAAAAAAGGATTCATTGAATATTTTGAGTCAAAACCCAATGAATTTTATGAGCGAGGTATTAAAATTGTGCCGGATCGATGGCGAAAGATTATATTAATCCGTGGAAATGACATTTTCGATCACCGGTGATCGGCGCTATTCAATGGAATTTCATGTAACATTTAAATTGCAATACTTACGAATTTTCTAGCATATTAAATATTCAAATATTCATGTTAAAAAGACAAAGGTCAGTCGAATATCTATCAGTGCTTTTAAAGTTTCTAATTTATAAAGATGTGATTTTAATAGAAAAGGTTTCTCCGCCAATTGAAACGATAAAACTAGCGAAATACCGGTGGCATTCAACGTGTCTATATTTGTAATTAAATTCTTAGAAATAATCACATCTTTTATTTTAAAAAACGACATTCTTTTCCGGTGCCCCTAATATATTCCGTAATTGTAAATATTTCTCACTTCTTTTGAAATTAAATATCTCAATATTTTTCGAATCAGAAACACTATATACAGGCGCTCCTCGACTTTCGCACATTTTTAGAAATTCATTTTTTTAAAGATTTTTGTCGCTATTTCAAAAATTGCTTCTATGCAGTCAGTCCCTCGAAGTGAGGTCCCCAAATATAATATTAGAGGACCCCGATGTTCTCTACTATTGTCTCTAGTACTACCTATTAGATATTGAAAAAACTCAAGATTACAAAGAAACCATATTAATTTGCAACTTTTAATATTTTTCATATATCCCACTACTTTCGAACATTCAACTTTCGCACACATTTTCAGAAACCAATTATGTGCGAAAATCGAGGGCCGACTTTAATACACACTTTTTTTTCATCCCTTACGAAATTCTTTTTTCTAGGCACAAAACTTCCTCATAGCTATTATAACCGGTGCCATTTTTGACTTTATCATTGGTACCATTATGGGACCCAAATCGATAGAACAAGAGGCAAAAGGATTTCGCGGATTTTCCTGTACGTTCACTCTTATAATATATATCTATCAAAATACAAATTACCCCATAAAAAGTACCATCGAACCAATAATGAGATTACATTTATAAAATTCATAGCTGAAGTTTTCATGAATAACTGGGGACCGGATTTTCGATATTCTGAGAACAACAATCAAACGTTCTTCTCAGTCTTTGCAATCTTCTTCCCCTCGGTGACCGGAATTCAAGCCGGAGCGAATATTTCCGGTGATCTGAAGGACGCAGCGAGTAGCATACCAATTGGAACGCTTCTCGCGTTAATCTTATCTATGATTAGTTATGTCACTTTCGTTTTCTTCGCTGGAGGTGCTGCTATAAGAGATGCCAGTGGTATCGTGGATTATACTAACAACACTATTGTAAACTGCATCCCAGAAGTGAACTGTACCTTCGGATTGCACAATAGTTACACGGTATGACGATGAATAATTAAGTAAATTTTGTATGACCACCCTAATTCACACATTCTATAGAAATTTTGAAATATTTGCAAAAGTAATTCAACTTTTTATTTTAAGTGACTTTATACCTAATAAAACGAGGAAATTGTGAGACATTAATAATTGCTTTTATAATTTAGAAATTTCTAATTTTCTTTGACAGAGAGTGAATTAAAAATAGTAAAATACTTGTATCTTTAATTAATCCGTTGTCCTATAATAACGAGTGACACACGTGATGAGGTAAACGCGATGCAATTTTCCAGTTTTCCAAAATCTATTAACACTAGAACTACCGACGCTAAATCTTTTATATTTCAATACATGAAAAAAAATGCTTTAGGTTACGAGGAATCAAAAGGTGGAGAAGATTATTAATTCAGTAATATATATTTTATATGACGGACGTACATTATCTATTCCATGGCTCTCCTATAAACTTTAAGTGGTTTTCGAAAAAACGAGGAACGAGTCATTTTAACAACGTTGGTAGTTTTAGTGTTAAATTGAAAATCATAATGAGATGCGACGCGATAATATTATTTCTATAACATTAATATTACATTAAATTATACGACGTATCTAGAATCACCGATCAATTTTTATTTTACCAATTAAATTCTGAATTATAGCAGAGACAGTCACAAATCGTAGTGCGAGGGGTTCAATACAGTTATACTAGTATTTTATCGCCAATTGTAAGGTTTCCTTGATTTTTCAACAAAGATTCTTTTGAAGAATGGTAAAAGAAAGAAAATACCGGAATTTGTAACGAAATATAATATAATGTCAGAAAGCAGCGACAGTTAGAAATGATAATAATAGTAGTAAACATGTTAAAAATCTTTTTGAATAAATATATTTTCAATTTTCACTATCCCTTTTAGGTGATGCAGCTTATGTCTATCTGGGGACCATTCATCTACGCAGGTTGTTTCGCTGCTACACTTTCGACAGCACTGACCAACTTATTGTCAGTGCCACGGCTGATACAGGCACTTGGCCAGGATCGAATTTATCCCGGATTGATTTACTTCAGCAAAGGCTACGGGAAACATGGTGAACCATATCGAGGATATGTTCTTACATTCCTCGTTGCAGCCCTGTTCCTTTTAATAGGTACGTTAAAAACCAATTTCTCATGATAAATTTATTTAATCAAACGTCTATGGTGAATAAAGAGGTAAAGGTTCAGACTCGCAATCAACTGGCCTGAGGTGAAATTTTATGTCATTTTTGAGAAATATTTTAGAAATTATTATCACTGGTATTTTCGGCCAGTTTCCAATTTTTTCACAAAATTCTCCATGGTTATCGGAGAACCATAGAGTAGTTATTCTAACAAGGGAAGATACCGAACTGTCAATCACCGATTTTGATGAAATTTAAGTATGATGTAGTCCTCTTTAAAATATTCGACACGTATTTTTTTTATCGACAATCGTCGACGTTAAAGGGGTGAAAACCACCCCCAAAGTTAGGACAATAAAGTACATTTCGTCGATTATCTCGGAAACTATGAGAGATAGAGCATTTGCGTAAATTGACGAAATTTTCGTCTATTAATAATCAATAGAGTGGTAAAAAGTATTTTGCAAAATCTCAATTTGTTTAAACAATATATGAAAAATTCGAATTTTCTTTTAGTTTTTTACCTCTAATGCTAATGAATTTTCTTGGGTATTTGTTTATGGAAAATATATGTCCTTTACAAAAATACGGATAAATTCTAAGTTCATCTCGATAAACATGACTTACCGAGCATCTTTTCCCCCTTTTCATTCCTCTTTTTCTAAAGTACTTATTTAATATATCGAACTGTAAGAGATTTAACGCCAAGTTCTAGTTTTAATTAAACATTAACACTGACACTAAAATTACTTTAAAAGGCTAAAACAGTGGGCCTTAATTTATAAAACTGAGTGGGTCTAAAGTCTTTCAGTACAAAAATTTTACTGAATTATTTTACTGTTACTAATCTATCTTTGCGAGAGAAGTAAATGCAATATAAAATAGCAAGTAGTAAAAGATTATTGGGGGGAATAATTTCATTAAATGGCAATCTTTCTCTTTTCAGCAAACTTGAATGCAGTGGCACCGTTAATTTCCAATTTCTACCTAGCCTCGTACGCCTTAATTAATTTCTGCACTTTTCACGCGGCGCTTATTCGACCACTCGGTTGGCGTCCAACTTTCAGGGTAAGTTCAACAAAATAAATAAGCATTACAATCAAATTTAACGACCGAGACTATTTTAGCATTCAACGAATACAAAAAAGTAACAGCCTGCGATAGCATCATACCATCCCACTATTATTTATCGATATCAAAATTAATCGTCTCACAAAATACAATTAATTAAGTTAGCAATTATTTAACACTCCGGCCCAATTTTCGTCTCCAAAAAAAAGTAATTTTCACGCTAGTAACGGTATTCCAAAATCTGATCTAGAGGTCAAAGTTGAGAAATATTTTGTACTCAACAAAACAAGCAAAGAAGTCTTAACAAGAATCGATTCAGGAAACATAAATTTCAGAGCTATGAAATGTTTTTGACTCGAACTCGACTACAATCTACTTCGTATTTGTCGGAAACCTTCGCAAGAGAATTAGACGTAATTGTAGTAACATTATGTGAATAAATATGTGAGGTCATTTGAAACTTTAAACAACAGTACATAATACATCGATCCTTTAATACGTTAGTGGCCTGTGGATGCGTAAGTTCTTCCTGCATATTCCAGGAAACGTATTTTACTATCTCAAACATTTCACAATTCGAAAATGAACATTTTTTTAATCATCTTACTTTTTAGTTAATTTACTAGAACCTCCTTATTTGTTTCTTATCTACTGCCCTGCTTCTCTATTGAGGAATTTCTATTAAAAAAAATTGAAATTCGTCATTTTTCGCGCTTCAGTAGTTTCTGTGTTCTCTTTCGGAAAAAAGATAGGAAAATTAGCACATTGGCCATGAAAAGAATCCTTGAAACGTAACTATTCGAACGCTGCACTCGTAACAAATAATACAAGCAGCTTCATAATTGTAAACTAGCGAAACATAGCAAGCATTTTTGCACAGTATTACAACACCTGGCTGTCTCTATTCGGCTTCATCACATGCGTCGGCATAATGTTTCTCATTGACTGGGTGACCTCGCTGGTGACATTCGTCATTATCTTCGCATTGTACCTGATAGTAGTCTACCGGAAACCGGATGTAAATTGGGGTAGCAGTACGCAGGCACAAACTTACAAAACTGCTCTTGCCACAGTTTACAGGTATGATTATTTTCTTCTCTTGTTTTGCGATGTTTTAACTTGTTCTCTTTAATTTTATCACATAATGATTATTTCATTTTTAACACTAATAGCACTGCAGCTACATAAATACTTATTACTGATAATAGGAATCTATTAGAGGTAGTGGAAAAAAAATAAAACATGTAAATACTTATAAGAATTTAATTTACAAATATTAACACTCTTAGTGCCGGCTCGAGCATAGACCATAATGAAAACCATAATAACTCAATATATTTGTAATAGATGGTAAATAGTTTAGATACCTATCATTTGAAAGAGTGTATTCTGTACTTTATCGTTAATGTACTTTTTTATTTTTGGTGTGCATTAAGAATGATTTTATAAGTCTTGGCTCAAACAGAATAATTTATTTTGTAGCAAATTATTTTTCAAACTAATTTTGTTGTAATAATTATATGTATCCTTTATGCAATGTATCAGAATATTATAAACAACAAGTAATTCATATTTAGTAAAGTAAAAAAAAAACATTATATTAATATCTAAAATAGTTACTTTACATTGTTTTTTTTCATAAGGCGTTACAAAACTCTCAAATTCACGCTGGAACTTTTTGCTAGTAGCACCAAATTTCGGTAGCACTAAGAGGGTTAATCTATAATATCGTTTCCACGGTTTGATATAATCTTTCACCATCCATTTGGTAAAATTTGAATACCTCGCTAGTACAATTCACTGGGTTTTAATTCAAAATATTCAACGAGTCCTTTTTTCATGTAGTCATATGTTCGAAAAAAAACATCTCCTTTTCGGTACTTCTAATATATTGAAATAGACAAAGTAGTAGAATTTAGTAGTAGTAGAATTTTATTCTTTACTGTTTGCAAATCAAACATAGAAAATGTGAAGTGTTGCATCACTAATTTTTTAAAAATTGACACATGTTAATTTTGACTGACTCGGTAGATCCATTTGTTAACACTTGAACTACCATCGATTAATTTCTTAAATTTCTATCAATCAAGATGAATCTCTTATAATACTGAACTATTGAAAAAATGGATAAATTAGCTATTTAACACGTTGACTGCTGAATTCAATAAAACTTCATGTAACTTTCAAATCGCAATATATATAAATTTTCGGGCAAACTGAATATTTAAATATTATCGTTAAAATGATAAATCCTTGCCGAATATCTGTTTATCTGTATCTTTAAAGTTTCTACTTACAAAGATGTGAATTTAATAGAAAAAGTCTCACTTTAACTCTTTGAACCACAAAAATTCAGAAAATAAAATGACTCATATTGCACATGCATTTTTTTCTTCGTTTAATTGAATAAAGTCGGTTTATATTTATTGATAGAATTATATAATAATATAAACTTTCGAAGTGAGACAAAAAATGTCCCACCATATATCTTCACGCATCAAATAGTTGGGACATTTTTCATCCCACTGTGAGTCAAAGAGTTAATAGAAATGATCAAATTAGCGAAATACAGGTGGTGTTCAACAGGTTAACAAAATTTTCATTGTTCAGAACATTTCAAAGAGATTTAAAAAAAATTGGGAAATCAGTTCGTTTGACAGCCCTGATAGATTCACTGTCGACGAAAACATATTCAAGATTTTTACGAATTAACGCTCGTTAAACGATAAAGTACCAATTAGACAATTGTAAAACATTTTTTAGATTGAATTCTATCGACGAACACGTGAAAAATTATGCACCGCAAATTTTGGCACTTGCCGGATCACCTGGCGCCAGGCCAGCTTTGCTGCATCTGGCAAACCTCATAACGAAGAACAACTCTCTGTTGATTTCTGGCGAAGTGCACCCGGTAGGTAGTATACACATTTTACTTCCTTTTAAACCTCCATTACCTACAATTCCTCGGACAATTCTATTTTCGTCTTATTTGGAAAACTTGATGGACAAATACACAATGCATCTTGCATTGCTTTTTTTCGAAATTTCAAACATGTTATACTTGAAAGAACATTCAAGGGTAATTGAGACTTGGGGATATTTTGTTTACTTTCTTTTATACTGAAATGTTGAAATTCAAAAATGAAATTCCATTTGCATGGAACGTTTTGAAGTTAGAAGTTTAGCATATTCGAACGACATTGTAAGTAACATTTCTTTCAAGGATGAAAACGTTATTGTAAAAGTATTTTTGGATTTTCCAAGGATGTTTAAAACCAGAAAATCGTTAATAAGTTATGAATCATTGAGACGTTACAAGTTTAAGACTGTTTGAGAAAATACGCCGCAAAAGTTCAAATATTAAGAACGATTTGTTTCTGCAACTATTAACAATAAACCTACCAAGCTGGTCATAATGACCAGTACTAAATTTTTTCAAAAAACTACCTAAATTCATAGGAGATACGTGAAGTAAAAATTCTACTTGTACCATATAAAGCCTAAATTAGTTAATTGATAAATTCTATCACGTTTTGATTTATCTTTTTCCAAAGTACTTTTCAATAAATCTAAATTTCAGTAGATATAACGTCAGTAGTTTTAGTGTTAAGTTTCCATTTCATAATTATTGCATACTCAGCACTCCCGCAATGTGTTTAAAAATTTCAAACCCTACATTTTTAATTATTTACTATAAGTCACATCTTTCAAAAGTACTTTGTATAGGTATCTCAGTTCCATTTAAGAACTATCAAATATTTCGATTATTATGCATTTTTCAACTCCAAATCCTATGGTCATTTTGCGTAGAAACTACTATTTTAGATAAGTTTTGAACCGCCCACACATATATTTAACCCTGCTGTTCTGTTCATTTATATCTGACATTCGTATTCCTTTCGGTCATACTGACCCAGTGAACAAAGTTTCACATTTTAAAAAACATAAAATATTGAAACAGGTACGTAAATGTTAACAGTAAAACTACCGACGTTATATCTACTAAAATTTAGATTTATTGAACAAGTATTATACTTTGGAAAAAGATAAATGAAGAAGTGAAAGGATTAGTTAATGAACTAATTTAGGCTTTATATGGTAGAAGTAAAATTTTTGCTTCACGGCTCTGCTATTAATATAGGTAGTTTTTTGAAAAAATTGAGAACCGGTTATTATGACTGGCTTGATAGGTTTAGTGTTAAATACATTGAATATCAAAAACTAATACTTAGAAATATAGTATCTGTTAAAATATAATCTCCATTTTGGGTCACATAGATCCGCAGCAGGGTTAACCCCTTGGCCTACGATATCTTTTCGGACTTGGCGCCTAATGAATTTCTGAAATCAAAAGTTCTCACTGATTTCTGACATTTCTTATAACTTAAAATAATATTAATAGTATAGAAATAATGAGACTGTTTCACAGCCAGCTGATATTTTTAATTCAATATTGTTTGAAAGTCTTCAAAATTTCATATTCCATTTTCCGAGCCACGAGTGTTCAACGTTGTCGTAGGCTAAGGAATTAATCCCTGCTTCTAAGCCATTCCCTTCAACAAAAGTTCCCTACACCTATTGACCTTACACTTCAAAAGCATTTGTGACTATTGCACTCCTGTATTTATTTACAAGATTATTTATTATTTAATTTCAGTAAACGATTAATTATAATTTGTGATTCTCCCGACATTTTTTTAGCATCGACTCTCGTATCGCTTACGATCGGTACGTCTAAGAAATGGTTATACCTGGTTACATCAACATCGTATAAAATCGTTTTACCACTTGGTAGAAGATCTAAGTTTCGAACGTGGCGCATCGGCTCTAATGCAAGCAACAGGTGTCGGAAAATTAGCTCCAAATGTAATTTTAATGGGCTATAAGACACACTGGTCGTCTTGCAGTCATAAAGATCTACAGGAGTATTTTAATGTTCTTCAGTAAGACAGAATTATTCAATTGTTAATATTTAACATAATTATCGTTCCCTTAACACGTTAAGCGCGCAATCCGTCTCTAGAGACCGGTCCTTGATTTTTTCTTCATGTTCATGCTGATCAATGAAAATCAACGATTAGTTATTTACTTAGGCTACTCAATCGCGTCTGACCGATCCATAACACCGGCACACAAAAAAAAATTAAGTAGAATGTGCATTTGACCGGACCTACCTACGGGTACGTATTTTGGTTCGCTGAATCCGAATTCGAGGTCAGTTTGACCCCTACACCCTCGAAATTTCGAGAAAACTTCGAAAAACCGTAAAAATGATGAAAATCGGCAGTTTTAATGATAAAAAATTTTTTGGAACTAAACTAAGCGTGATTTTCATGTATTTCGATATTCAGCGGATCGAAATACATGAAAATCACGCTTAGTTTAGTTCCAAAAAATTTTTTTATCATTAAAACTGCCAATTTTCATCATTTTTACGGTTTTTTGAAGTTTTCCCGAAATTTCGAGGGTGTAGGGGTCAAACTGACCTCGAATTCGGATTCAGCGGACCAAAATACGTACCCGTAGGTAGGTCCGGTCAAATGCACATTCTACTTAATTTTTTTTGTGTGCCGGTGTAATTAACTCTTTGCACTCCGATGTCCCAGCTGAAGGAACATCGTAAGTCTTCCATATCATTCAGTTGCTCCCTCTAAGGTGACCTTTGAATTTAAAATAAATTACAGAGGATGAAGTTATTGCACAGCAACATTTTAAGAAATATATGTTTACCTGATCTTTTCTGTTGAAATGGCACAATATAGCAAACAGGAAAGTGCCGTCAAGTTGCTAATGGATAACGTCAAATATGGCTCCGAGTGCAAAGGGTTAATAGTCTTACGTAAGAAATAGAACATTTTATCAAAAATTAATGTATTAGGTGTAGAAAATAGTTCTTTCTTGATTGCCACAGTCATATACTGCCAAATACGGTTCTAATCTTGTGACAACGTGAATTGTTCTCTTTGACAAAGTGGATTCTCTATAATAATCTTAACCCTTTTAATGCCAATTGAAAAATTTGATTGAATTAATAACAAATGTAGTTGCGAATAAAAATAATTGCCATTTGGTAATAGTTTCATATAGGAAATGAAATATAGAGTATAAATTTTTCATTTTCAATTATCTGTCATAAAATCTCTGATATCGTATGAGGAAATTAAATAATGATCCTACGATGCCCGGCGTTAGGACTATTTCTAATGACGATATATCGTCATCCTGCAATAGAAGGGTTAAGAAAGGTAAATGCTGACCTTTCTGCGACATTCACTGCTAAACCAAATGTTCACGCCAAGTTAACAGAAACAATTAACAAAGTTAAGCAACGAGATTTAGCAAAAAAATAAAAATTACTTTATTGTTTCGAAGCCACTAAACTTTTAACGAACCGAGATCCACGAGTTGGTAAAAATGGTGTAAATGCATTGATAACAGCGGCGAATACTTCGACGATTGGGTCGTCATAGCTTTTCTTAAGCAAAACTTTCATTTTGTCAAAATATCGAATGGAAAACATTTCTACACCTAATAATTTATTAACCCTTTGAGGACGACGGGCGCATATATGCGTCCTGAGAAAAAAATTGGTTATAGTTTGTCGGTGCATATATACCTACGTTTAGAGTTGAAAAGTTAAAATATAATCGTTGAAATATTATTTTACAAAGAGTAAATTTCAACTTCTATACATTAACAGATTGTCTTTCCGATGAAGAAGTATTTTTTCATCGCTAAATAAATGATTCTTTCTCAATATTCAAAAACGCCTCCGTCCGCAAAGGGTTAAAACAAATAGAAAGATACTTTTCCTAAAAAAGGGTCCAAAAGTGTAATTGCAGTCTCTGGCAACGGGCGCATAACGTGTTAAAAGTTCTAATGCAAATGATAATATATCGGAATTTCTTTTTCATTACAGCAACGCTTTTGATCATAAATTAGCCGTCGCAATGTTAAGAATCTCCGAAGGTTTAGATTGTTCTGAAACTGCGAATTCAAATGGCGACGAGGAACATGGTATACTTGCACAAAGTAGCTACGATTTAACGGGAAATACATTGATGCATGCCGACAGCAATTTATCTATGTCCAGTCAAATACCGAGAGTACAAAGTGTACCAACAATAGGTAATTCAATTCTTTAATTGAACTTTTAAATAAACCTACAAGTACCTCCAAGTGAAATATTCTGCTTTCATGGATATTTATCTCGTATGAAATGTAAGAAGGAAATTTAGAAATTTTAGAATCACTAATAGTACAAACACTAACAACAAAACTAGCCCGTTTACCTAAATTCAATTTTAACGAGCTTATGTGCTGATAAACGACTAACTAACTAAAATCGAAACTGAAAAACTGAAAAACGTCTAACTAACTGACTAAAATCAAAGTCGGGAAATTTTGGTCTAACGAAGATAAGATTATATATCAATTTAAATTACTTTCAAAAGAGGACAATTTTTTTTAACACTTCACTGACCGGTTGCCTATTGATAGGATTTTCGAGCTCGCCGATTTTGGACTTTGAACTTATTAATCGATTGCCACGCCATTTAAAAAATTATTATTTATTATTGCTGTTTATTGTAGTAAAGACTTAGTGACGAGAATTTGTAATTTTGAAAAGGATATCGGTGTCGGGGAAAAGTGTTACCACGTTGAGTGCGGCGCCGATCTTGCTATACTTTCCACTCAGGCGGCAGCGCGTAAGGTATTCACAAATTTCAAAAGAAAGGAAAAAAGGCGCATAAAGTTTAGAAATACTGTGCTAAATGTTATAGCACAAACACAAAAACATTCGGACGCAAGTTCGCTAGAAAACTCACAAAACAAGTTTGTTACTTACAGCACTATGTGCAAATCTCAACCACATCTTTGCTTAAAATATTTTAATAACCTTTACTAAATTTTAACATAAAATCTTTAATTGTCACTAATAATTCAACCCTTGACAATGCCTTGAGGATTGAGGCCGCCTGAACGGAAAGTTCGCTGTCAGTCCCCAGGGACTGACGCAGCACTTATAGTGTTAATCTATAAAAATAAAAGCAAAGTATTAATATTCTGATTACGATATGGGTATTTAAGGAACTCAATTCGTGAGCATCGATGGACCGCAAGTAAACAGAGATTCACCGACTCATTGGAGTGCTCGAGAGCATTTGAAGCACAAAAAGAAACATGCAGCTGAAAAATTAATGTAAGCATTCAATTTCGAAAGCTCGGAATATCATTCTTCATAAATTATTTCTTAATATTTATTTTACACTTCACGCTCTCTAAATTGTATAACTATCACGATAATTCGTTTCTAACATTACATTAGCGGGTAGTAAATTTGTTGCAATTAAATATATTAAATAAGTACTTAAAAAAAGAGAGAAATCAATCAGCAAAGAGTATGATCAGTTAAGTGATTTGGGTGTTGTAAGATACACGTGAAATATCTACTATACCGTTTCTCTATAAATAGAAACATTCATAAGAAAGTCTTCGTCAATTTGACGGCTTGCGTAAATCTAGTGCTAAATAAATCTCATCAAGTATTATGCATAGATGGGTGGAACTCTAGTGAAACAACACTGGATCAAAGGTCACACATTTTCTTTGTTTGACCCCACCATAAATATATTCATACCACCCTTCTTATCGAAACGCTAACAATGTGACAAAGATGCTCGTATGAACTGAGATATCAATAATTCCTCTCAACTAATAATTAAAGATTTCTTTATAACTGCGGCAATAAATCAGGAATTTAAAAATGACTCATTGGGTTCATGATTTTAGGTTCAAACGACATGCAATGGCAGCGGTGCCTGAACACTTAGCAATTTTCCAGAAAAAACATAAAAATGGAATAATCGACGTATGGTGGCTGTATGACGATGGAGGTAATTCGTGACATGTTTATAGTGAATACAGATAATTGGGATGTCATTAATTTGAATAAAATTTATTGAATAATTGAATAAAGTCTAATAAATATTCAGAACATTTTCTACAAAGCATGTTGAGCACTTTAGTTTGCGACATAGTTATTGTCACTCATCCCAATTGTCTGTAACACAACAATGTCAGAGTGTAGGCTCATTTGTAAGTGGCAGAAGTTTTAATTCGACAGGTTTGACGATCCTTTTGCCATACATCATCAGCACAAGGTCAAATTGGGAACACTGCAAGATGAGGATCTTTGCTTTAGCAAATCATAAGCAAGACATCATGGCTCAGGAGAAGGAGTAAGTAAAATTTCAATAAAAAAATAGTATTTTCTAAATATTCAGATGAATAATTAGTGACTGTGGTTGGTGTATTGTTAATAATTGCTGATAAACTTTAAAGGATGGCTGAGATCATGGCAAAATTCAGAATAAGGTACACAAGTCTCAAAATGGTGGACGATATCAGTGTCCAACCGAAGCAAGAAACTCAGGACTTCTTTGACAAACTTATATCCGACTTCCGGAAAAACGAGTCTTCCGATGGAGGTAAGAAATATTATATAATCATGGCCATTACTGTTGCAGTAATTAATATGTTAATTGCTATGTAATTTGTGAGGAGATTTTTATTAACACTAGATGTACCGACGATTAACCCCTTGCATTATCGGTAAACTCGCAAGAATCCATGCCTAAACCGAACGCACGATATACGATATCTTGCGACTGACAAAAATTACCGTGCTAATATTTACTTCACGCAATGGAACTTCTGTGAAACTCAAATGAGTTTGAATCAAAGTCTAAATTTAATAATCCTGCACGGGGACATACGATATTATTTGAGATATGAATACTTTGCCCGAGATTAATATCACGAGTCAGACTCGAAGTTTGGCCTAAAATTTTCATCACGAGTCAGACTCATGGAAATAGTGCAAGGGGTTAATTTAATATATTTAAAATTTTCAAATAAAAATATTCAAATGAAAAAAAATGAAGAGAACTAAAAACTTATCACTAGATTTACCAAGCCAGTACACAATTTTTTCCAAAAATTCTACGGGTTTATGAGAGAGCCGCAGAATAAATATTCTTCGTCCACCGTATAAAACTATAAAACATAAATTACCGAATCTATCATCTTTTCCACGTCTTAATTTTAGTATTAAATCTAGTGTTAATCAATTCAGTCACTTACAGTCTTCAAGATAGACGTAGAAAATTAAAACATAAACATGGTCAGAAATTTCAGAGACATCGTCAAAAAATTCTGAGCAAGTCATTTTGACCACCTTGGTAGATCTAGTGTAAAATATATGCGAATGAAAGGGTTACAGTGGCATCTTCATTATAATTATCCGAATTAATTTATTCAGAGTAATTGGACAATCGAATTTTTTAAATGATCGAATTCATTTCACGCTTACAATTTACAGTATTGTTATCCAGATAATAATCAACATATTAATGCCTTGTCCTATAAATCGAACCAAATTGAATTTTAAAAAATTAGAAATTCCCAAATTTCACTGTGCAAGACATTAAACCAATTTTATATCTTTATCTCTATCTTGGATAGCAACACACAAGTGGCTAGCTTTATTTTAATCAAATGGACAATGACAAGGCCAACGAAGTAATCCAGGAATCCGATAAGAAAATATTTTGCAAATTATATTCCTATTTTCAGAATGTTACGTTACGGATCTTGAACTTCAATCTTTGAGGGATAAAACGCACAGACAATTGAGACTTCGGGAATTACTGCTGGAGAACTCCAGTCAGTCCACATTGGTAGTAATGTAAGTATTCTCATAAGTCTCAATTAATCATGTTACACACCCATTTACCGATTTACATATTAAAAGACAAAAAGTGTGTGATGTAATTTATGATAATATCTGTTACGTATTCACAATTCAAAGACTGAACCTTTTTTACCGGATCTACATCACTATACTCTTCACCAGGTTAAAACGTCATTAATCCAAATTGTGTATAAAAAAAAACATATAAATCAAGGACTGAATATATCATAAAGATAATTATTTTAAACACACATCAAACATTTTTCTCAATTAGTCTTATCGTCATTCGGTCCGTTAAATAGAAGAATCGCTAACGAACACAGTTAAATTTAAATTTCAAGTACAAGCACGTTTCAAGTAATCCTTATTTCCCTCGTAAAACTGAATAGCCTTTACGTAAATACAAGAGAAGAATACAAGCAACAAGTTTTGTAATTTCAGGTCATTGCCAATGCCACGAAAGGGTGCGGTTTCGGCTCCTCTCTACATGGCGTGGTTGGAAGCCTTGACGAAGGGCATGCCACCGACCCTTTTAATACGTGGGAATCACACATCAGTCTTAACTTTTTATTCGTAGTCTAACGATAATATATATGTTATAATATGTCTTATATTATAAAATGGCATCGCGAAAAAACGTCTATTCGAAGGAGCTGAGACGTCTTTTGATGCGGACAGACAGTATTCGAGATATTCATGCCAAATGTCATGTAGATACATCAGATACTTCGATCTGTTTTCTTTTTATACAGTATTTATCATTGTGAAATGGCTAAGAGACCTAGGAGAAGTAACTTTTCTCGTCTCTATCAATATTGTCGTTTATAATTGCTAACGAATATTTCCTTTTTCTCTATTAGTGCTTTAATACTAGACCTATCATTGGCACAGCAAAAGAAGTCACTTGATAAGTGTTTTGCTCCGATTCGTCATATATTTTATTTTTCTTTTGTCCATTATAATACGTGACTAAGCGACAAAACGTTTAATGATGAAATAAGTGTCTAGTTTTCCAAGTGACTTCATTGTGTCAGCGACTTATATCACAGAAGTCTAAATGACTTGTGCTGAATTTCTTTGTAGATTTTTCAGAAACCAACAACTCTTACAATTTACATAGATTTTGAGATAAAACCAAAGAATTGACGATATTAATAGTGACGATAAATATTTATTATCTGAGAGCTGCTATGCGGTAGTTAATGACGAAGTTACTTCAGTTGTGAAGTAAAAAATTATAATATAAAAACTCCAAAGTAAGATAATACCATAATTCTAGTACCTGTAGAAGCTTAGGACAAGGAGAAATCATCTCGAGAAGTTTCTCACTGTCTACGACAGATTCATTTTTAATTAGCAGAGAAATAGAGATATTATTTTCATCCGAAAAATTTTTAACTTAATGAGCATTACGCGTTTGAATATATTTAATTATTAGACATTAATCGAATAGAATGTATCTTTTTGAATAAGATTGTATAAGAATTCGTAATACATGTAATGTATTATTTATTATATGACAGAAAGGATAAATATTTAGGAATGTAATTGCAGCATAACATGAATGTTAGAAAAATTAAGAGCTGTAATCACAAGATTAGCCCGCATTTCTATTTCATGGTAAGGACATTTTTATTACAAGAATTTAGAGGAATAAAATTCATTGAGAAGTACTTAGATTAATTTAATTCTGCTGAAAACTATGACTATGAGCTGTATTTAAATGTAAAGCAATGGGATAGGTTTTCCCTTAATGTACATAATTCCTATTATTAAGATTATACAAATGGTTTTCATTATTTATAAAAACAGTCTGCTATGTTGCGTTTATATTTAAAACACAGAAACGTGTAATAAATATATTAATCGCAGTTGTATGAATATATAAAAAGATTACATTTTCATAACTGATACTCCAATTGTATTACTTGTAAATAGACGTATAATTCTAATTAAAACATAACATAAATGCTAAAATATATATCATTATCTATTTATTTCCTCTTTTTATGTATATAAGAAAAGTTATAAATCGTTGTAAATCCTCAAAAATTTAGTTCATATATTGTGCAACCGTGTAGTACCGCAATTAAATAAAGTTTTGTTTTCCCGAAATGTAATGTCAATTATTACATTTTTCCCTAGATAGAAATAGCGATACTTTAAGTATCGAAGCTTCGTGTTCGACTTCTTCCATTAAACGAGGACGTTCTAAAAGTAATGTTAAACATTTCGCCAATGATGTAATATTATATAAATATATATACGTAACACCACTTTTTACAAAAATATTGAACATAAATATCAAATTTATCGTCGAGTGTCTCTATCAAGTGGCTCACTTGTTACAATGAGTCTCAAAGAGTCTTGTAAAAACAGGTGGTATCTGTTCTAATATATCAGATGTCAGCATTCCTCTCTGTTTTATTTTGTATGCAGATGAATTACATTCTTTCACTAATCTTGATGCTGCATAACTTGCAACTATTGGAGGTGATAGCGCATTCTCATTAGTTCCAGCATTAATAGCCCACCACCAAAATGCAGCCAGAGCACCAACTAACAAATCTCCTTGTCCTCCACATCTACGTCCAGAACCTCCCAAGCCACATGACACTGCTTCTGTGCCTTTGTGTCCATCCACGATAACATCCTTTGCGCCTTTGTGCAAAATTACTACATTCTTTCCAAGTGCATCAGCCAAATGCTTCACATCGGCTACTTTTACCACCGGCGAAGGTTGAATTGTCTTATCAAGGGCTCCCTTTACAAGGCGACTAAATTCCATAGCATTTGGTGTGAGAATAAGTCCTGGATATTCTTTAACTACATCAGGTTTTTGACTAACTAAGAACAATCCGTCGGCATCAATGATTAAAGGTTTTTTCATTTCACGACAAATTGAAATCAGTTCTACAATCGTTTTAAAAATCTTTTCTTCTCTACCCAGACCCGGGCCAATAATGATTATATGCAAACGATTCAACCATGGTCTTATTTGCTTAATCGCATCATGCTGATCCAGGACAGGATGCACAATAGGCTCTGGACTAAATGATTTTATAGGAATGCTTGCATCCTTTGTACAAAACACATGCACTAAATCTGCTCCAGTTCGTAGTGCGCTCATGGCTGCAAAATATGGTGCACCCGTGTATTCAGTACTTCCACCGAATATACCTACTCTACCATCTTGACCTTTGTATTTGGTATTATTCAAATTAGGGATAACCCGCCTTATTCCTTTCATCATACGCTCATCTGTTGATACCGATGCAGACATGGTGGACACAGATAAATACTTGATTGAATTCCTGTAGACAAAATTACAAATACCAAGAGCCATTTGCTTAAACTTAATAATAACCTTAATGTGTTCAATCCTTTCTTTTCTTTTCTGACCACCCATTAAACGAAATATAACGTAAACATCGTTTACGCTGTATTAATTATCTCAATGATAACTGGTTAACACAAAATTGAAAAAAAAATCGTTCTGAAGCAGCACGGAAGGACGCGCTTATTAATTATTGCAAAGTTACCTGATATATTGATAATATATAATTCCTGATTATCATAAACGTTCCTTTTGATCGTGAGATACCAAACTGGAAGAAATCGAACAAGAGCCTTACAGTGATATGTGAAAATCTACGTATCGAAAATTTCTAACCTATTTTACATGTAAGTAATTATAAATATAATTTTTCTCTTCACTTTACACGTAGTACGTGAAAATGTAACTTTATATAATGTAAACACTAAATAAGGTACACATTAAACTGTTTTACAAAGAGTTACACGGAACCAATAATTTTTTTAAATTAGATGATAATGACAGACAAAATTACAATTGACAACTCTTAAAAAACAATAGGCAGTTTTATATAAATTTATGAAACAGCATTCATAACTTCCACGAAGTTAAAAGATTGTTTATCTGCGTATAAGCAATACTGTCGAGTCACGTTAAATACGATTCATTATCTTCAGCGGAGATAACCTCAATTTACTGAAAACTATCCTGAAATACACTTTCCTCTGTATATTATTTGGTACTTTTTCAAATTTGATAATAGGTACGATTCTGTGATAATATTTTGAAAACGTAATGTTTAATTTGTCCATCACTAGATAACGAGTAAAGTGATATGAAAGGCTTTAGAAAAGAACTCGATAAAATCAATCGAACTTCGAAACCGGTTTATATTCTTTATCTAAACAAATGTACTAAATATTCATATATAGCAAAATTATTTAAATAATTTAAACCTGTTATTTGATGCACAGTTATTAATATCTTACTATTACGCAGTTGAGAAAAAAATTTACAATACATTAAATACAGATATATAACCATAACAGTAACAAAATTTTTCGGTTCTTGTAACTGCCTCAGTGAAAAGCAATATGTAATTGTATAAAACAGTTATTTTTGTAACCGTTCCAATCTTTGATTTAATGCGGTTCACTTAGAGCAGCTATAGGGGCGAAGCCGTTTGCATTAATGAGAAGTACTGCACGACAATTAAAAGATGGCTAGGGAGCAGCGCAGCCTCTCGTTTTCAACAATTTATTCCTGCCATTTTGTTTTTGGAATCCTCAAACCCAGTCTAATAAAGTACACGCTCCATATATTTACTTCGCCGTTTACTTTAGAAGGCTCGATTTGACAATTCCAAAAACGGGCATGGCGAAATGATAACTGTTTCAGTCAGAGCCGATATGTAAATGTTTCAAACAGTTATTTCCGATACCGTTTCAATCTTTGGTTTAATGTACTTAGTTTCTTTTAGAGTAGCTAAAGAGTCAAAGTCTTTTGTATTAATTAGCAGTACAGTATGATAATGAAAGACGGTTAGGAAGCAGCGGACTCTCGTTTTCGACCATCTATTTCTGCCATTTTGTTTTTAGAATCTCTACACCCAATCACCAAAAGTAAACACTCCACACAGTCGTGTACTTTAGAAGGCTGAATTTGAGAATTCCAAAAACGAAGTGGCGGGAATAAATGATTGGAAATGAGAGATTTCGCCTCTCCCTAGCCATCTTTCAATTGTCAGACTATACTTTTGGCCCCATAAGTAATCGCAATCAAACCCAAAGCAGCGCCTCTACTTCGCGCTGTAAAATACGCGGTACTTTTCGTCAATAAACTTTATCTTATCTTTGATTCAACAAATTTCTTAAAACATTAGGGAAAGAGCAAGAAGGTGTAGACTGTATAATATTACCAGCTCATCGTGACTGTAATATTTTTCATCATCACGCTTCTGCTATAATTTGATACTCGGCGAGATATGCTGCCAGTGTTACCACAAAAGCGTAGGAAGGTGCATCGCTCTGCGATGCAGAGTTGTAATCTCTACAGAGCAGTGAGTGGAAATCTTCAAAGGAACATTTGTTTGTTTAATTATCAAATGTACATATAATATATATTTGCATTTGATTAATTAGCAAGCTTTGATTGTTTATCTGACACATCTCTGTATTATAACAGAGAACATCTGAAGTGCAAATACTTAATTGTAAGTGCATTGAGTGATTAATACATTCATGTTTTATCTGTGCAATCGTAATACTTCGATCTCTGTTTATTTTGGTCAAAGTTTCCATACATCAAGATTATTATTTTTAAGAGGCTGCTCTTGATTTATGATGTAACGACAATTATAGTTTCCGGATGTACTTGAGTTGATTTGTTCGAGAGTTAATATCGCTTTGAAATATACAATTAGCAGTAGATTGACGGATGTTTGTACACCATTTTTCTGAAGTGAGCCAATTTGACTCTTTTTAGAGGGACCGGAAAGTAATGTCGTCTTTTTATATTAAATTGAAACAAATAAATGTTGCTCCAAGTTTTAATTTTGAATGAATAACATAATCGTCCTCATCTACAACAACTTTTTTCCATCTATTGTGCCAATTTTGCAACTCTGGATTGATAAAAACCAATTGGTTTTTGTGCAAAACATCTAGAGAAACGATGTTACTTTTCGGTGCCTCTAATACAAGAAAATTGAAGTTTTTTGCAAAGAAAATAGTTTCAAATTAATTTAAACGAAAGATTTATCATTAACACTAGATTTACGGATATTGATATACCTATTTTTCTGAAGTAAGCCAATTTGAATCATACAAGAAAATTGAAATTTTTTGCAAAGAAAATAGTTCGAAATCAATTGAAATGAAAGATTTATTACTAAAAAATTAACGAACCAATATATTATAAATGTAGTAATCAAATTTTGAATGAGTCAAATTGACTCCGTAAATCTAGTGTTAAAAAATTAAGCAATGAAATTTTGAATGAACCAAATTGGCACCGTAAATTTATTTTTATTGGCTTCGTTAAACGAAGTTTCAAAGTTTGAGCAGTTTCATTAACGTAACAATTAACAGTTATTCGATAATTACTGATTGAAGTTCACTCAATGGGAGTACGAAATTAGATAGTTATAATAATGTTCTCCATTGTTAGATTATCGAAGTTTGAGTCAAATGTTATCTCTTTCTTGTCCTTGCATTCAATTCTACAATATTAAGTTCCACCCACGTACAACGCGTAACGTGATTCCAGTCATAATTTAAAGAAAACCTAATAACCGCAATCAAAACAATGCGTTTTATTCAATTCCTCGTTAATAACTGTGATTAGAAACATTGAAATAGGAAATACCAAACGACTTTGTTAAGAATTTATTTATCATTCTTTAGCCTACCGACGATTTTCTCATGCTTAACCGATCACCGAGGAAAACTGACGGAAAATGACGTTCTACTTGGAATTATTGTGCGGGCTTGTCGCATTAGCTATCGCAACTTATTATTATCTTACTTCAACTTACGAGTTTTGGACACAACGTGGAATACCCGGACCAAAACCTGTATTGTTCTACGGTAACACGAAAGATGTTGCACGAGAAAAATTGTCAATGGGATGTTATTTGAAGAAAATTTATGACGAGTACCAAAATGAACCTATGGTAGGACTGTTCGCAAGAAGATCACCCGTTCTTCTTCTTAACGATCCTGATTTGATAAAAAATGTTCTCATCAAAGATTTCTCGATGGTTGCTGATAGGGGGATGCCTGTTTTTGAGAAGGTACGGATGATCACTCATGTGTTTATTTCATGTAAATTTCATTCGAAAATTTAAGGCAGATTTTATTTGAACATGTGTATTTATCTAAGCACTCGCAATTCATACAATTTTACACGTGTATTCAAGGATATCAAATATTCGTATGGCAATAACTACAAACTATATTATTTTCCAAATAATGATTTTTAAAATTGGCCTAAATTAGTAGAATACTTCATTTGGCAAAAATACATTAAATCTCGACGTAATTTGTTAACCCGAATAAGTGACACCACAGTTATCAGGATTTATTATTTGTATCATCCAAGACGACTTCTTAGCAAATATGCCTTATCTAAAAATTTTTAATTCGTAATACAGTCAACGTGTTCATTACCGCGCAATTTTTTATCACACATTAATGGAAGATTTGTAATAGTATATATAGGGTGGTCCACGTAAATTGTGCACCTCGAATAACTTTTAAAGTATGCGTTGCACGAAAGAATGTTACATGGTTTAAAAGGGTACACTATATAGTATGTTAATTTTTTTTTATAGGTGGAGGCGTTTCGGAGATTTGAAGGTCAACTTTGTTTTTTTAAACGGAATACTATATTTTGTACTCCAAAATATGGTAGAGTATCGAATTGTCTGGGTTAGGTCTGGGTTACAAAATAGTATTATTAATCCCAAACCTAATAGGTTACGAGTAATTTCACTTTATTACTTGACAAATTTTCTTCACGTTATATCAAGTTGGAGATTCAACCTTATCACAGATTTCTGCAGGACTCTGTCTCCAACTTGATATTACATGAAGAAAATTGTCAAGTGATAAAGTGGAATTACTCGGAACTTATTAGGTTTAGGGCTACTAATACTTTTTTGCTTACAATTGGATTCTCTACCATATTTTGGAATAAAAAATATAGTATTCCGTTTAAAAAAACAAAGTTGACCTTCAAATCTCCGAAATGCTACCATCTACAAAAAAATGAACACAGTACATAGTGTATCCTTTTAAACCATGTAACGTTTGTTTAAAAGTTATTCGAGGTGCACAATTTACGTGGACCACCCTGTATAATATTCTTTTTAAAATAATAATATTTAACAAAATATATACTTTTTAAAATAATAACATTTAAAAAAGTATATATAAATTTAAAAAACCTATATAATAATGTAAATTTATAACATGAATAGATTAGGCAAAAAATGTGTAAAAAATTGAGGTAGTCAAATAGATCAGGATACACCTCATCAATTTAATAATTTTTTAGTACAATTCGACCACCTAGAAAACTAAATCCGAGCGAAGTTCACATCCATAGCAAAAGTTCGCTCAAAATCCCAATGTCACCATTACATTAAAAATGATTAATATCGCTAAGGTGTTCCCTGATCAACATAATTACCAAACTTAATATTTCACTGGGCAATAATATTAAAAAAAATCTTTTTAACACAACAGACAGAACCATTGTCGCAACATCTCTTCAGCTTAGAACCAGAAAGATGGCGACCACTCAGACTGAGACTTTCTCCTATCTTTACGTCCGGCAAGCTCAAAGAAATGTTCAGTATTATTCTTAAATGCTCGGACGATCTCGAGAAATATCTAGACACATTGGTAGCAAAAGGAGAACCCATAGAATGCCGGGATCTGACATCGAAATTTACGGTTGACGTAATCGGAAACTGTGCTTTTGGTATCGAGGCAAACTCTTTGGTGGATGGGGAGACTGAATTCACTCGGATGGCAAAACTGATCTTCAACCTTGATTTCTTCCGTCATATGAAAATATTGATCAGACAATTGGCACCACCCATTTATACTTTACTTGGCTATATATTTCCGGAGACAGAGATGACGAAGTTCTTTACAAAAATAATCATAGACACAATGGAATACAGAAAGAAGAATAATATTTATCGACCAGATTTCGTTAACGCTCTCCTAGACCTTCAGAAGAACCCAGAAAAATTGGAAAATATTAGTGAGTATGGAAAACATTCTTTTACAATAACGATGGTAGTAATCAACGGCTTTAACTATTAACCCTTTAGCCTACGATTTATTTTCTGACGATGCGTGCAAAGATTTAAAGTTAATTAAATAAATTAAAAGATTTCACTTATTTCTGATATTTTGTATGACTGAACGCAATATTAGTAGTATAGAAATAATTAGATCGTTTCGCGATCAGCTAATATTTTTAATTTAATAGTTTTTGAAAGGCTTCATAATTTCCTATTTCATTTTCCACGTCTCGAGTGGCACACGTTGTTGTAGGTTAAGGGGTTAAACAAAGAAAGAAAATAAGATGTTCTGAATATAATGGTGTATGTCAATGGCTACATCAAATTTACTTATATATTAATGTTAAAAACATCAAATACTGATAACACTAAAGGACATGGGTTGCAATTATAATTCGAAATTTACTGAAATTAATGTTCATTACAAGAATATTCAGCATGCTAAAATTGAAACATAGCGTACATAACTTTTCTTTTGTATATAGTCTTTAATTTTTTATAACAAATAAAGAAGAAATCTGTTAATAATGTCATTTTATAATACTTTTCAGAACTAACGGATAGCTTTTTTGCCGCGCAAGCTTTCGTTTTCTTCATCGCCGGATTCGAAACTTCCTCATCAACGATTAGTAACGCTCTCTATGAGTTAGCATTAAACCCAAAAGTTCAAGATAAATTACGGGAAGAAATTGCGCAATCTTACGCGAAAAACAAAGATTTGACGTACAACAGTATCAAAGACATGCCATACCTAGATAAAGTATTCCAAGGTATGTATTACAAAACTTATTATCAATTATTTCTCTGTACATTCAAAAATATTAATTGTCTCTTTTTTTTCACAGAAACCCTACGAAAATATCCAGTAGTAACATTTTTAATGAGAAAAACTGCCACCGAATATACTTTCGAGGGAACAAAGGTCACAATTCCGAAAAACACAAGAATATGGATATCAAACTTCGGGATTCATCGTAATCCTAATATATATCCAAATCCAGAAGTATTCGATCCAGAAAGATTTAATGAGGATGCTGTAGCTGCTAGGCATCCTATGTACTATCTACCTTTTGGCGATGGCCCGAGAAATTGCATCGGTACGTTACAAAAATTGTATGGGTGTATCAACTTTTTGATAGTAAATTTACTACCTTGACACTTTAATGGCCGCACGGGTACGCAGTCAAATGTCGCCCGTGACCGGCAATATTTTTGAAGAATTAATTTAAAAAAAGTTTATTAAAATTGAGAGAAAAGTAAGAGAATAAAAATAAGATCAAAGACGTAGCGATGAACTACGAAGCCAATAGCAATATCCCCACTTGTTTACATTCATAATTCATGACACAGAGAATGTGATACTAGCCAATAATTTTCGGCGGTAGCATCACACACATGTTGTGTGAGCGGCCATTAAAGTGTTAATTATTTTCCATGACAAATTTTTCCATAGCACTTTTAACGCTTCTGCTATCATAATTGCTAATACTATAATCACTAAATCAATCTTTCGGTGGATTTGGAGATTTTTGTAAACAATGTTAGTGACTAAGGAACAAGAGGGCGACTTTGATTCTAGGATATACAAACAGATTGCGAGAATGCGAATGAAATAACAGAAATGAGATACTAAATAAAGATAAAAGAATCGCAGAATTTGTAATCTTTTATAATCTCTTTGCAATTTCGGCTAACAAAGAGATTTGTGATTCGTGATTCGCGTTTTCTTTGTGTTTAGAGTTTTCTGTGATTTCAAATTTCTGAGATTTCTTTATTCTGTACTGATAAATGACGATCAGCAATACATTTTTCTCTAGCACATAAATTAAATTGTTATATATATATATATTTTTTTTTGTTACAGGAGCACGTTTTGCACTTTACCAGACTAAGCTAGGAATCATAAAGATCCTTCGGAACCACAGAGTCGAAGTTTGTGAAAAAACGCAGATCCCATTGAAAATTAAACCAACTTTCTTTATGATGACACCGGAAGATGGGATACACTTGAAAATCGTCAAGACAGAAAGTTAGAGAAAAGTTTCGTTGAAACTGTGACTAAACGAATGAGATAATTTAGAGATTAGTGATCTTCCAATTATAGTAATAACAACCACGTATTAGTGATAAGAATAGTATTATAAGATGATATTTGATAATAAATACTCTGCGTATGCCATGAAAATCAATACCAATAAGTTCGTTTAAGTAATGATTTGTAGAAAACAAGAAGTAAAAGTTTCATTCAGATTACTGAATTTTAATCTCTTCATTTTCACAATTCTATTACGCGTATAACGCATAGTATAATCAGACAACTCAAAGATGGCTAGGGAGCGATAGAGTCTCTCATTCTCAATTGGCTACTGCCGCGATTTCGTTTTTCAAACTCAGAATCTGACAGTAAACGACAATGTGGAATGTTTAATTTAAGAGACACAGTTTGAGGATTTCAAAAACGAAATAACAAGAATAGGCGGTTCAAAACAAAAGGCTCTGCCGCTCCCTAGCCATCTTTCAGTTCTCGGACTGTAGAACCCTGTATGACAAAGTATGTATTTCTACAATGGGAAGATAAATTTGCTACGTTATAGCATAAAAATTCATTAGAGTTTCACAAGTTTCATTAAAGTTCATATAAAAAGTGTTAAATTAATTAAAAATTGCAATGATGAATAAAATATTATTTGTACGTCTAAAGATTTCAAAGTAACGTTGAGTACGGTCACAAGCGTGTCCGGACACGTCGCGCCGCGGCGCTGCAGCGTCTCAAATGAAAGGATACGTCGGACACCTAAATAGTAAATACAAACGATTCGTCCTTCATTCACAGCATAGAATTATAGTGATAAGTTAAGGATGATTTGTAGGTACAATCGGAGACATGACTATGTGAAATTTTGATTAAACCAATATCTCTCAATATCTTTTAAAACATGGAATTTTAACAATGCCAAACAATTATAATTTCGAAATTCGGAACTGTTATTTCCAATTTGGATTGAGGACCGCTTTTACTGGGTGTTAGTTCCATGTTTCAAAACTAGCGGCGCTACTGTCGTTTTCCCAGGCCTTAAAACATCGAAAATTTAATTATTATCTTTAACTCACAAAACGTTAATAAAACGCAAATAAAAAGGTGGGGCAGTGATGAGCAAATTAATCGCAATCTTTTGAGCCCAGAAAGGATCCCGTTCGTACTCGGATAACTTAGAAATCGTCAAATTAGTGTTTGTTACGAAATTGTTTAATAACTTTTTTTTAATAATCGGCGCCGAGTGAGCAATTTTATATTCTTGATGAGCAAATTGCGAGAAATTTTTTGAGATATAATTCATTAAGATTGCGTCTAGTCCGACGCTAACTTAACCCATCTGAATTATAGTTGTCGAAATTTAACATCAGAGTACGTAAACACTGCCATACTAAGGGGAAGATTTCTCAGAAGTTGACTATCGTATTGTAAAGATTAACGAAATACTCTTATATAGTTAAAGGTCACAAGTAATACCGAAGGATTTCAGTCATTTTATGCTTCCGTATTATCGAATTAATACGTAGCAATATGTACATTTAACTCGTCAGATGTTCGATTTGATATCAGATTATATGAATACTGCGTAAATTGAAGCAGAATATCGCGAAGACCCGAAGTAAATACTATTGTTAATTGCGTATCGCGTCGTAATATTGTACTCTGTTGTTGTTCGACCGTACACAAGCTCGATCCTGTCCGTACGCAAGGTCATTCCTACGTGCTCCGAGTCTTACAAACACACTCTAGTACTAGTAAACTATTATATAACTGCGTAGAAGTAAAAAAATTCCGTTTAATCAATTTTCAGAGCAACAATGTTCACATTCTTCGCCAATAAAATTGATATATGAAGCTACAGAACAAGTATTAATGCTGTAGATGAGAGAAGTGATGTGTAAATATCGCAAAAAGACGGGGACGCTACTAATTGCGTCGTAGTTATTTCACGATTGTTCCTAAATTCGTAATTATTATTGTCAAAATTGATAAATATGGAACAGTAGAAATAATATTACATGGTAGATAAACAAGAGGACTGTTTTTTAGCGATCGGTAAACGAGGAAAATGTCAAAGAATGGTACTCACAGTGCGTACGTGTGACGGCTCCAAATCCAGAGAGAGAAAGAGGCAGATGCTCCCTCTGGAAGGAGTGGGGATAGCTCGCGGCTGCCACTTGGTGGTGGATCGGTCGGCCAATCAAATGCGGCTCCATGTCACATGGTACACGGCCTATCTTCTAGCGCGCCAAAACCAGGAGATTTTGAGAATTTCAAATAATTAACTGAAGAAGAATCTTGAGATAAGAAATTTGAACATGAATGTTATTAAAATGGTTAAAGAATAAAAGAATATGAAGTACTAAAATATAGAAAATATTTCGTTCAAAGCAGAAAAACCAATAGATGCATTTCAAACTAGGAATCCGAACATTCGGCAGTACGAGCTACTGAATATTCGAATTTCGTGGCCATTCGCTCGATACCATTTACTATTCAACATTACTATTTAATAAAATCTCATGCTTAACGCACATCTAAGAAAATTTAAAATGATAGTAAGTGATATCGACCCGGGTCCCACCGCGAGGAGGTTGCCACAAGTAAGGACCCATATATACAGACACAACACTTTGGTACAAGTAACGAGAGAAAGTGTTTCAAAGGAAACATGAGTTAAGCAAAAGTTGAAAGAAAGAAATACATGACGAGAATAAACGATAGGCACTTGCAACAAACCGTCACTTGATGTCAATGACAGTTCCACAAAACGTTGTATTTAATTGTTAAAATTATTTAAAAACACTGGTAGGTAACTGTCACTTGATGTCACTAACACTTCCACAAAACGGTGTATTTAATTGTTCAAATTATTTATAAACACTTGTAGGTAACTGTCACTTGATGTCACTAACACTTCCACAAAATGGTGTATTTAATTGTTAAATTTATTTAAAAACACTTGTAGGTAACTGTCACTTGATGTCACTAACACTTCCACAAAATGGTGTATTTAATTTTTAAAATTATTTAAAAACACTGGTAGGTATCTGTCACTTCATGTCACTAACACTTCCACAAAACGTTGTATTTAATTGTTAAAATTATTTAAAAACTCTTGTAGATAACTGTCACTTGATGTCACCAACACTTCCACAAAACGTTGTATTTAATTGTTAAAATTATTTAAAAACACTTGTAGGTGACTGTCACTTGATGTCACTAACACTTCCACAAAACGTTGTATTTAATTGTTAAAATTATTTAAAAACACTTGTAGGTATAACTGTCACTTGATGTCACCAACACTTCCACAAAACGTTGTATTTAATTGTTAAAATTATGTCAAATTACTTTTAATCTATTGTTTAAATAATTTATTATTAAGCACACATGCACTAAAGTGACTAGGTACCGATAGTCAAGTCCCAAAGCACTTGTAAGAATCATCCTGTCAAACGGCGTTCACTCTCCAACCGCCAGAGCTCGACTGTGCTGCTCTCACTCACTGAGGCGGCCAGCGGAACGCGACGCATGCGCATTCGCGATTCAGCGACTGTGCACTGAGATTATTTTTCTTCGTGAATAATTTTGCAAATTTCGATTGTTACAACATTTTTTGTTAATAATTGCTAATTACAAATGTAATTATTATTTAATAACGTGTTTCTGCTTAATGTTAACAAATTTTATGGCGAATAGAAGTTATTGAAAAGAAGTTACGTAGCTTATAATTAACAATTTCCTTTTCAATGTCCAAAAATATTAAATTTTTCAAGTAATGCTATTACCATATTATTAAATAATATGCTTCGAGTTGAATTGAATGAATTTCAACCAAACTCCAATATTATTTGGAGAATAAAATGAAAGAGAAATATAAGACATGAAATACCGATGAAAAGTTCAAACTATCGTGAACTGCATACGCAATTTTATACGTATACATTAATTCTAGTTTGTATCGTTATATGCACATCAAATCGTAATAGAAATACGCTTACATGTGATAATAAAATAAATATTACTCACGTATTCCAAAATATTTGGCTATGAATCGCAGCGACGGCCGCCCTGACGAGGGAGAATCAATTTCAAAGGATCAAAGATATTGGGTTGGCAAAAAAGTAATTTCGGTTTTGTAGTGCGAAATAGAATTCAATTTCTTTTTAACAAAGAATTTTTTCGTTGACCTTTTCCCACCATTTTGACAAATTCATAATTCCACTTTTATAAAAACTCTGGCTCATATCAGCAAAAAAGTGAATCCAATGCAATTTTAATATGTTTGTTGTTTCACTCCATGATCAAATTCTCGTAAATAAACAATTACAAACAAAATAAACCACAATTCTTTTTCTAAGCCAAGTCAAAACTGACAGCTTTCGATTGTTAGAAGAAAAAAATCATAACATTGTCAACAACCATTGAAAACAAACGTAACACTGGATCTCATCAAAAACCGAAATTACTTTCTTGCCGACCCAATAAAAAAACATAATCGACCACTGAATGTTATTTTCAGACGCATAACACGGTAATGGATAACTGTGACTACAATTCGAGTACAAGTTATGAAAATTTCATCCAAAAAATGAATCAAATAGCACAAAATATAACTGGAATTCTCTCGTGTGACTATAGCAATCATTTATTTTATTTTCGACTGATTTTTTAAATCGCAAATAGCAATGCTATTCATTACTAAATGATATTGAATATATTGTAGTTTGTTAAAGATCAAGAATTGTAATTATATTGAAACATCTTTGTGTCCGATGCTACGCAAATGTTGTCAACCCTGGCAGTGGAAAGTGTGATCGAAACGAGTATAACTTCAATGGGTTCGTTTGACAGAAGAGAGGGGACTGTGTTGTTCTCCGCGAGTGTGAATGGTTTGTGTTAATCGTCTTCCCAAATGAACGTGTCGTTTGATAGAAAATAGTGTACGGATCAAATTTCAAGACTGCAGTGCATCGTTCAAGACTGCACTTGAAAGTTCCGTGTAACGGATAGTACAAAATGAAGCCTTTAATAGAATTTGACGAATGTTTACGTGACACGCCAAAGTTTCGGTGAGAATTCGTTAAATTTTTATTTGTCCTCACACTATTGTCTCATTTCCGTAGACTTCGGTGATGCACAGATTTTCACATTGACTAAGCTGTTGAAAATGATTTATTAACGAATGATTTGAAGGCGAAGAGAAAATTAAACCTACTCGCATTATTCCGTAGATCCTGTATCGAGGAAATAGAGGGAAACGTGGATCAGCTTGAACAGAAGTTGGACAAGGTATTACTACTTAATAAAACGATAGGATACTCCGAATTGCATTCATAAATATGGATCCTACGGATGCAAATACTTTTACGCAAGATTACTGTGAATTCATCTGGAATTTTTCAACAAATCCTAAATAATCTTCAATCTGAATTACAATTAATGTTTTGAAGTTGCTTCATTCGATTTTTAAATTCTGTTGTAATATTTTTTATACATATTTATACGTGAATGTGCACATACTGAATAAATTATCTGTCTACTGCAATGTCTACTTTGCTGAATGCAAAATAGTAGTTGGTCAATCAACTTAAAATTAAGGCATGCTAAAGCTCAACTTTTTTTTTAGGTATTAAAGAACTGTACTCAAATGATAGACACTGGTAAACTTTTTGTAGGACAACAAAGGTAAGTTAAATACATAGTAATACATCTTATTAAGTTAAAAGTAATTATTAATATTTCATGATACATTAAATATTCATTAGTCATTATCATAAGTATGCATTTAATGATCGAAAGTATTTTGTACTAAGATAGTTGAAACTATTATGAATATATCAATATTTAATGTAAGTTATGTTTTACTGTTAGAGGAATAAAGGAGGGAGATTCCAGGCAATAGAGCAATCAAGGAGCACATATGAATTACAGCTCTGTTGGGAATGACTCATGCTACCTAGCTTAACATAATGAGAAATGATATGCTCTGCATTCTTGTTGCACAGCTGCATAATGCTTATTTGTTTGAATAATACTGTTACATTTAGATGAAATAATTAATGACAAGAATTACTTTAATTGTTAATCATTGTTGCAATCGGAAGTAATATATTTCACAAATACTTATGAAAAATTTGTAGAGGATGTAGAATTGACTTAATTGATTTGATAGATAAGATTATAATTAGAAAATCAAATTATTACTTTTTTTACAGCCAATTTGCCAACAGCCTTTGGGAATTGTCTTTGTACTTTAATGATGATCCTGAAATAATGGCCTTTTTAAATAAACTAATACATGCTTTGCAAGAGATGAACAAGTTTCATACTATTTTGTTAGATCAAGCATCCAGAACTGTAATTAAGGATCTTAATTCATTTATTAAAAGGTGAATTTCCTTTAAAGATGTAAAATATTTGAACATTGCTCTCTCCGAACACATATAAATATATTGTATAATGGTTTGACAGTGACATCAAGAGGGTAAAGGAATCTCGTCATTACTTCGAAAAAATTTCAGGAGACTTGGATGTAGCTCTAAATAGAAATTCACAGGTTCCAAAAACCAGACCCGTAGAATATGAGGAAACTTCAAATATTTTGTCAGCTACACGGTCATGTTTCCGACATACAGCTTTAGATTATATTCATGCATTGACTATGATACAAGCACGCAAACGACATGAAATATTGGGTACCTTACTCAATTATATGCATGCATGTATCACGTATTACCATCAAGGTAGCGATCTAGCACAAGACTTAGATCCATTTCTGAAAGATCTTGGTGAAAATTTAGTGAAAATGAGAGCTAACTCTGCAAAACTTGAAAAAGAAATGGAAAATCGGCATATTTATGTTACCAATAGAGACTCTATACCTTCACCGACTCCTGGTAATCCTAAGATGGAGGGTTATCTTTTTAAAAGAACTAGCAATGCCTTTAAAACATGGAATAGACGGTGGTTTTGTTTACGAGATCACCAATTAGTCTACAGAAAAAGGACTGGTGATAATGATTACACAGTTATGGAAGAAGATCTTCGTCTTTGCACTGTAAAACCTGTAGTTGACTGTGATAGAAGAAATTGTTTTGAAGTATTAAGTCCTACAAAGTGAGTTAATAATGCCAAAATGAACACATATTTCAATATTGTATATCCTATATAAATACTCAGATCAATGGGAAATATTATTTCACTCATAGGAGTCACATACTGCAAGCTGATAGCGAAGAAGCATATTTAGCATGGGTAACTGCCATGCAACAAGCAATTGGTGCTGCTATTCAAAGAGGAATGGTTACCAGTACCATCGTTAGAGCACATGAATCAATGTTACCTAATAGTACAGGAGCAACAAGACAACCATCAAAACTTAAATCACGGTAAGTAATACAGTTATTCAATTTTCTAACTCGTAAAAAATTACGAAGGAAAATTGTAAAGGACAAATGATAAAATTTCTTAATCCATTTTTAACATTTCAGAGTATGGGAGCAATTATTAAAAATATCTGGCAACGATACTTGCTGTGATTGTGGTGGTGCTAATCCAAGATGGGCTAGTATTAATCTTGGTATTACTCTCTGCATAGGTCAGTTATTTTTGTAAAGCTCAGTAATATTTAATTAACACATTGAGCGCTGGCTCCATGATACTATAGGATTTTTTATTTCTTTATACGGATACGTATGTCTATACTTTGCACACCAAATTTTGATCACCCCCAAAATCTTTCGGGGGACACGAAAAATCATAAAGTTCCTATAATTATTGGATCAGGTTTTGAATATTGTTTATTCAAATGTATTATTATACCATAAACGTGGCCGGTGTTTACGCTTCAAGTGGTTGCTGTGTAGTCGGCGCGCAATGTCTTGAATTTATTTGAAAAGAATACTGAAATTATTCTCTTCTTCAGAGTGCTCTGGAGTACACAGAAGCTTAGGTGTTCATTATAGCAAAGTTCGTTCTCTAACATTAGACGATTGGGAACCCGAAATATTAAAAGTAATGGCAGAATTAGGAAATACTGTGGTAAATAACGTTTACGAAGCTTTACCTATTCCACCGAATATTATTAGAGCCACGCCTAAATGCAATGGGTATGTGATAATAAATGATAATATAGATAATATGCAAACGAATAATTTTCTCTTTCAAACTAAAAAATGAATGCATAAAGTGTTAATTGATTGGTATTAAATTAGCCATGTTTTAATCAACAGTAGCATCCGTGAAGCCTGGATAAAAGCTAAATACGTAGATCGTAAATTCGTAAAGCCTCTAACTAATATTATTTCATCCGGGCAACATGCGAGTCGTGAGAAAACCCACTTCCGTAAATGGAGCGTTCGTAAACTACGTCGCAGACCACGAAGCTGTGACAAACTAGATAATTCCAATCGAAACAAAACAACTACGTTATCCTCGGTAAAGGAAGGTCATCGTTCTACAAGTTCAGACGATAGCAAGAATACATCAATGGACAGCTTAAGCTCGGTAGACAAAATAAAGAAAACCGAAAGGACTTCCTTAAGTTCTGACGATAGTACGAATTTAGAATTGAAAAATGATTCCACCCTTTACGGAAAAATATTAATACGATCGCAGAGCGACCTAAATGATCCTAACAGCGACACAAAGACTATTGATAGCAATATAGAATCCGTAACAAGCAATAAGAGTACCAACCAATTAAATGTTGTAAACGCCAATAAACTTGATATTCCTGAGACAAAAGACAATACAGGTTTCGATAGTAATTCAGAGAACAACTCATCTCTGAAAAGTGAAGTGTCCTTAGGTACAGAAACGAGCGACGGTAAAGACTTCTCAGAGAATAAAGATGTTGGAACAGAAAAACAGAGCGTAGAAAATCGGGATTCCGATGTATTGATGTTCGGATGTGATTTGCCAAAACCAACTATTGATAGTAGTTTAGAATTAAGTTCAGATCAAGATTCAACTGCCGGCGAAGATGAAGAATTTACGGACGAAGAGGATATTGAGAATTTATATCCAGAAATGTTACTTTACAAAGCTGCTGCTGCACACAATCTTCCGGTAATGTGTGCTGCTTTGGCAGCAGGTGCTGACAAGTCATGGACGAATCGTAATGACAGAGACCGTAATGCTTTACATCAAGCAATTATAAGTGTATGTATGAAAAAGAAACTATTGCCGCCTAGAATAACTCCGAAAGTATGATAGCAGTAGAAAAGTTCTTGAAACAAAAGTTGCATGGAACAGTGGGGATTATTATACGACTTTAAGTTTTTACTTATTATCTATACTTATTTTCCGTTAGCGGCTGTCGAGACTAATCGAATGATATACAACGTAAAGATCTTTCAAGATCAACGAAGGTCATTTGAGGCAAATAACATCGTACTTCTTTTTGCTTCGCTCGTTCACACTTGACTTTCTCAATTCATTTCCTCTACGCAGCATTCGTCCTCACACCGATCGTCATTTCTTCCGATCTCCTCTATACACTCACTACATTTATTTGTCATTGTCAGGACACATTTGTATTTGTCATTATCAATCCGTGATAAGGAGATTGTAGCACTGCATTGATATATACCAATGGTACTTCGAACACCTCCTGTAAATGTAAGTTCATTTCACCTGTTTTGTGTCAAATTAACTTCGTTGACCTTCAAAGACTTTAATGTTGCATACCATTGGATTCGTCTCAATAGCCGCTATCAGAAAATAGGTACCAAAATGTAGCATTCTATCCAAAAAACAAAGTTGACCTGGAAATCTTTAAAGCGACTCCAACGTGCAACAAAAAATTAAACTTTTGTTTCGAAAACTTTTTTACTGCTCTCATACTTCCGAAGTTATTCTAGGTGGCAATAGTTAGTGGCTCACCCTGTATATTGCCTGATTGTTTGTACTGTACATTGTTTATTAAAAAACAGGGTTCTGTGATGTCTTGCGAGTATCTGATCTTAAATGGAGCGCGCATCAATTGCCAGGATGCTGATGGTAAAACTCCATTATATATGGCTACGGAGTTAGGTCAGTTTCATATATTTATGGTAAATTTTGTTATCAAAAATGTTATTTTATTCTTCTCTTTGTTATAAAATTACAGGCCATACTGCCCAAGTGTGCTTACTCTTAAAACATCGAGCAGATCAGCATATACAAGACGAAAGCGGTATAAAACCTTTGTCAATAGCTGTGAAAGAAGCTAATGCAGATATTGTTACTTTGTAAGTTGGTAATTGTATATATCCTGTTTCTATGTATTATAGGCTTCTATTTAACATATTGACCGTTACCGTCTGTATTTTACTTGTTTCATTACTTTTACTGAAGTGATATGTATGTTAGCGAGGCTTTACCTTTTCAATGCCAATATTTAAATATTTAGTGCGTAAGAAAATGTGTAAACCTGTCCCTCAATTTGCACAGTACTCAATTTACATGATTTTACTTTTACGCAGAGTTTAAATTTTATTTTGATTGTTTTGCATTATGCCATTTATAAATTAAAAGAGTTGTGTCCTTTTTATAAAATAGATTGCACCTGAGGAAACATCCTAAGGACTTTACTTTAATTTATTTAAAGAGCGGATGAAGGTGAATTTATTCTGTCGTTCTTTTTTCAGATTAAGACTTGGACTTTTGAACGAAGAAATGAAAGATTCAGAAATTGGAATAACTGGTGACGAAACATTCAATGACGTTGTACGCGATTTTAGCCAATTAGCTTGCTCTCATCCGGAACGGCTGCAACGACGAAATGAAAGTAATAATTTAGCGCAACCGCCCGAATGAGAATTAAGGAAATGCAAAGTTTGTTTGCAAAATAGAAAAAAGATGGCGTGGAGTAAAAGTGGCAGAAAGCAGAACATGTCAAAAATCTCGTCTTTCAGTTCCTTGCAGGGTAATAAGAATGATTACAAGTAATTGTGTAAGTATCCGAAGAGAATGGATTATCGAGTCTTGCCGAGCAGTGTCTGAGGAAGATCAGTTATATGTTTTTCCAATTCAATAAAACTTAATGTATCTTCTTCTTTGTTTAAATATTTTTATCAAGGGATTCAATGTCTTTCATTGTTAAATAAAAGGTAATTATATGTATTTATTTGCACATTAAATGACACGATAGAAATATAAAATGTTAGGATCTTTATGACGAAAATGGCAAAAGGATATAAAACAAAGTAGCTCCTACCGCAAAAAAGGGATATCGATGTTAAGAACTATGAACAGCACTTCCTCCGGCACTTTAGCGTGCGCTGATGTGCTTAGAAAAAGCATTACAAGCTGCATAAATTCGCAAAATAAATCAATATATCGCTTGACCGTTGTTTCCAGTATACACGAATAAATTGTGAAATATTTAATACATGTATATTTAAGAATGAATTTGTGTGATACGAAAAACGTGACAAAATAGTTGTAACTGTGTTACATGGAATGTTATTATTACCTTTAAAAAAAAAATGCTTTAAATATGGTATGTTTTAGTGAGGTATCATTGGAATAACAGTTTTATACAAATATATCTATGTTTTTATATACTTAATGTTATCGACATTGTATTTAGCTAATTGGCACTACGATAATTGCTCATCAGATTATCCGGAATAATCCGACAGACAGGTCTCGAGCATACGAAGCTACAATTTGTTATAGATACGTATATATGTTTATGTAACTTGTTGTAAAACTGCATTTACATGTAGACATAAATTATTCTTATCATATTTACAAAATAGATTCAGTATAATATTTCCAAGCAGAAGATTATTATCACACAAAATATATATGTTATATATAATTAAAATTACAGGAAGAACCTGTCGCCAAAAATTCAGCTCTATGTATATAAAATTCGCAGATCTGACGAAAATGATCGATGTTATTTTCTTAACTGATAGTTTAGTTATAGTAATTGTTTAGAATTCATAGTACATCACTTTAGCGAAATCGCGCAAATATCTAGTTTTATTTGCGATCTTTACCACGGATTTATACTTTTGTTCTTTCCTTCTTTAATATAATTAAATGTTAGATCGTCGTAGTGCAAGTTTCTTCCGATACTGTGTACAACGAATTAGATACGATTCGTTTAAAAGTATTTTAATATCTTATAAATCATGATGTATATTCATAGAGACATTTTAGGATAGTGCATGATATTTAATATAAAATAGTACGTGTAAAGTAGAATCTTAAGTATGAAAGAAAAGTATATCCGCCGTTGTTACAACTAAAATTCATTGCACACTTTACGTAGAAGCTTTATAGGTGACTTCTAATCATTCTGTGAATGTAAAACCGTGTTAACGAGACTTTAACAATGACGTTTTTACATGATTTTGAACTTTGATATTCTAATTTTATACGTTTTAATCTATACCTATGTATACATTCGTAATATTTCTTTTTAAGATCCATGAGAAAGATCAGTTTTATAGAGATCTATTTTATAGTAATTTAATAAGAAATATTTCAACAATACTCATTGCACACGCGATTAGTGTGAGACTATTGTCTGACTTTGTTTGTGGTGATTTAACAATTAATTTACATTCACATTCGTTTCTCGATAAGACGAAGTGATTGTAACGAATTTGAGAAGACTTCACTATCACTTATGTAATATTAATTCCCATTATCATTGAAAACAATATGAAATTTCATTCTCTCCGAAATTCTTTTCGATTAACAATCATTATCAGCTAAGTACCTGTAATTTGTACTTACGTTATCACTTTATATAATTTGACGATCTACAATTTCTATCAATTTTTTATGCATATAGTTAACGAAATTAGAATTTTTTAACTTACAACGATTTATTAAAATCTGTCTTCCGATAAAGAAACTTCTCATTGACAAAGAAACTCTTCGACACCTGTATAACTTCGTTTTCTTACAATAATTTTTTTACTTCGTTAAGACATATTGTAAACTATATTTTTAAATGACAAGGATACTAGTACTGCCTAATTATAAATAAACAAAAATCTATCATGTAACTCTCAACGTGCGTTAACTTAAAACGAAATGAGACAAATTTAAAAAAAAGTATGTTGTAAACACTTTCTCCATTGTATGTCATATTAAAATTGTAAACAGCCTATTACACTGTATTATAATGTATACAAACTTTATCCCATAAAGAAATTGATCGAAAGCATATTCTCTTTATATCTCCCCCTAAAAATTCTCCTCATTAAAACGCAAGAATATCATACGCAAACGTGTTATCTATGCGTTGACTTTCAAATCGAATGGTGGTTCTCGATGTAGGTGTAAACAGATATTTCTACAAGAGAAAGCTTTCACAATGATTTATTTACCCTGAAAATAATTATGTACGACGCAATTTCTGAACTGTCGATCGGTAAATCGCTGCTTATCGGAGGAAATGCACATTCATCGCGTACGTACAATTTGCGTTTTGCTCTCATTAAGCTGCGTAAATTAATCCAAACGGGTCAATACCCTATCACTATAGTTATCAGTGCGGGTGTATATGCAAATGACCAAACGTATTTATCATTGAATTTACCATCTTCTTTTGGGGATGTTCCACTTGTGAATACTATTCCCTTGTTTCTATTTTCACTTTTCTAGGATCAGACCTTAATTATTGGGTCAGCAAGAAAGTAATTTCGATTTTTGATGAGAGCCAGCGTTACGTTTGTTCTCAATGATTTCTGACATTGTTATGATTTTTTTCTTCTAACAATCGAAAGTTGTGAAACTTTTGACTTGGCTTAGAAACAAATTGCGCTTTATTTTGTTTGTAATTGTTTGTTTAGGAGAACTTTTAACATAGAGTGAAAAACGAACATTTCTGATATGTTTTACTTTTTTATTTTTTGCAAAATCTAAGCTTGGTTGGGAAGTGATGTCACAGCCTCCATGTAGCCCTGATCTGACACCATTAGATTACCATTTATTTTTCAGCTTGCAAAACTTTTTGAATGATGAAACTTTCAATGGCGATGATAGCCTAAAATTGCATTGGGTTCAGTTTTTTGTTGATATGGGGCAGTATTTCTATAAAAACGGAATCACGAATTTGTCAAAAGGATGGCAAACGGTCATCAACTAAAGGTCATCAAAAAAATTCTTTGTTAAAAAAAATTAAGTTCCATTTCACACTACAAAACCGAAATTACTTTCTTGCCGACCCAATAGTTACAGTAATCCGTGAGTTAAAATTTGTAAATAGTTGTCTCTTTGGCAAATTTTCGAGATGTTTTAACACTAGAACTACCAAGCGAGTCAAAATGACTGGTCCTTCATTTTTTACAAAAATACTACAAAATTATAGGGTAGCCATAGAAAAAACATTTTACGTCCACCTTATAAAATATAAATTACTGAATTAATCATTTTTTTCCACATTTTGATACCTCCTTCTCTAAAGTACTTATTTATTATCTTGAAATATAATAAATTTAACTCCGGTACTTCTAGTGTTAAATTTCTGATAACAATTGAAGCGCGATCATCTTTTAGATTAGATTATTAATTTTTTTCTTCCTCATAGTTTTCAGGGCCACTTTTTGGGTTTTAATTACATGTTGCAATTTTTTTCGCGCATTTTTCTTTTAAAACGAGCATTCCTAAATATTTGCCTTTTATGTTTCTTTGGCTTTAGCTACTGTGCACATTTCACTTAGAATCTATTTTTTCTAGCCTCCACTGAGTCTATGAACCACTGAGTCTATGATATATCCACTATAGTCCTTCTCACACTTTTCTAATTTAAAGAACGTAACACTAGAAGTAACAAGCAAGTCAAAAGACTCGTGTCGAATTTGTTAAAAAAATTCTCCAAGTTTACAGAAGACTCATAGAGCAGAGGTTCTGCGTTACTCTTATAAGACCCAGACTACAGAATCTATCACTTTTTCTATTTGTACCCTCTTTTTTCCAAAGTACTTATATTTTAGTACGTTGAATAAGTTGTCTTATTATGAAGCGTGATAACTAGACTCCGGATGTTTATGCATTTATGACAAAATGAATACGGCTAAAATACACAAAACGAACATAATATAAAAATAAATCCGAAATATCCAAAGTATGGTATTCTTTGTAACATTTATCGAGTGCAACAAATCGCTAAATAGGTTCTCTTGTCTTAACTGCATTTGTTGAATTTGAAATTTGCATAAACATCCGAAGTCTAGTGATAACAATATATTGAAATATAATAGATATAACGCCGTCATTTTTACTATTATACCTCGTTAACACTAGAACTACCGACGTCAATATCTGTTATATTTCAGTAGGTTGAATGACACATTTAACATAGGTAGTTCTAGTGTTAACGAGGTATAATAGTAAAAATGACGGCGTTATATCAATTATAGTTCAATATATTGTTATTACGCTTCATAATAAGACAACTTATAGATTATAAAATAACGATTCTATTTGAATAGATCCAAACTCACAGCTCAAAGACAACTCTGGTGACATAAAATCAATATTAACATTTGTAACTCTTTGTTATCGCTCTAGTAATTGATACCATATATAGGAGAGACAATTTAAATAAGTACTAATAGTACGTACTAATAATTGCGATAATTCGTAACAATATTAACACTAGATTTACGGGTGTTGATACACCTTTTTTTCTGAAGTGAGCCAATTTGACTCATACAAGAAAATAGAAGTTTTTTGTAAAGAAAATAGTTCCAAATCAATTTAAATTTAATTTAAATATATATAGTAATCAAATTTTGAGTGAGCCAATTTGGCTCCGTAAATCTAGTGTTAAATAAGTAATTTAGAAAAAGATGAATTACGAGATGGAAAAGATAATCGATTCGTTAATCTGTGTTTCATAAGATCAACATAGAATATCTGCTCTATGGCATCCCCCTAAACTTTGAGAATTTTTTGAAAAACTTAGGAACCAGATATTTTGACTTACCTGGTACTTCCAGTGTTAACCCTTTGCGGACGGAGACATCTTTGAATATTGAGATATAATCATTTATTTGACAATGACAGAACACATTTTTATCGCAAAGTCGAATTGTTAACATGCAGAACTTGAAAATTACTATTCGTATAATAATGTTGCCACTGTTATATTTCAATTTTTCAACTCTAACCGTGTATATATGCATCGACAAAGTGTAATCCAATTTTTCTCAGACCGCATATATACGCCTATCGTCCTCAAAGGGTTAAAACCGATCTTCAAAACGTAAAAAACGAATCAATTATAAGTTCACTCTAGGTACATTTAACATTACGCTCACAAATTGTTTCTGATTCAATGTAAACTGTAGTACAACAATGCAAATCATGCGTCGCATTCAAGCAGTACATTGCTCTCTCATAATTTAGCAACTGGTGAATCATATTGTGACGTTTACAAGTCACATTATTTCCTTGTAGAACGACGAAGCTTTTTCGAAGTAAAAGAAAAGCTACGGTCAGCCATTACAATTTCTTTGAGATCTTCCGTGTACTCATTGGCTTGAAAATGCGAAAAAGCTAGGTCGATAGTGATCAGTGATCGCGTATTGGCCGTTGAATGATAACAGTGATAAGTAGAAACGTCCAATCATTGGCTGAACGTGCCCTTGCCATTCGCGCGATAACAGCGTTGTTTATTGATACACGAGTGGATCGCACGTACTAGGACACACGATGCAATTATCAATCTCTACCGACGCCATTGATCCGTTACACATAAATATTTTTCGAATTCTTTTACATCCCATGTGTCTCTCTTGCGCAGCTTCCTGAATTGCGTTTTGATGATCCATCGTCTCGATTCTCGAGATAGTTCTACGTTATGGAATTATTAACCCTTTTCAAGCGGAGACATTATTCAATATTGAGAAATAATTAGTTATTTATGCCCGTAATTATGAAAGTGGTCTGAAATATACATTAACTAATAAATTAGTTATTTATGCCCATAGTTATGAAAGTCAAAGAATTTTAAAAAACTATATAAACATACCTTTAAATTTTTGGTACCTGATCATTCCTTTCTACCGAATGACCGTGATTTTGGGTTGACAGAAATGAAAATAAGAAAAGTAAATTACTTATACAACCCTGAGCATTATTATGAATTGATAGAAAAGTGTAGAAGAAGAAATACATTTTCGGTAAAACGAACGACGCAGCCGGATTTTATTTCAACGAAACCACTAGAAGAGTCAACGACAAGAAGAGTAAAAAGTACCGCGATCAAATCTGTCTCTTGGCTGCAAATTCAATGGATGAGATTCTTGCAAAATGAACCTTGTAAGATGTTCTATAAAACTTCTTTAGATGATTCTAAATTCGACATTTCAGATCTTTCACCAAAAAGAGGGAGACCAAAAATATATGGAAATATTAAATTACTTCCATTATATACCATCACTATACCAGTAACGAAAGGACAAGATAAAGATATGTGTTTACTACCATACTCCCCTCCAGTTTTTCAGGGACATTTTAAGAATTTTAGAAACTCATAATGATAAAAGCCTAAAATTATAAAACCGGATTACTTTTTAAAAGTAGTTAATAAATGTTCATGAATCATTTCATTAAAATTATTGTTTCTAATAAAACTCATAGTTTTCTATTACTTTAAGTCATTTATAGAACATTCAGTTAATTTTGAAAATGGTCTAATTGTAAGTCCATTAAAACTTTAAAAATAACATTTCCGTATGAAATTCACGCAAAATTTCATATTAATAATAAATTTCCATTAATCATGACTAATAAAATTCTAAATTAAAATGTTGCATAATATAAAAATATTTTTTAATTCATTCAAATGCAATTCATTAAATATCTCGAAACAAGAAATATATGACTTACACCACTTTCATAATTATGGGCATATTTAAGGTAGTTCTAGCTGGATTCAGAACTAAAAGTTTCTTTTTTTATTAGAAATGAAAAAAATTGCGTAAGAATTAATGCAGGGGCTAACTTCACAGAGGTCATTTCATTCACTTTTTAGACATTAAAAAACATCTTTCTCTATAACTATGAAGTAAAAAATTATGAAAAAATTCAATAATATTCCAAAAGCATAAAATAATACATTGCTAATTTTTTATTAGAATCCATCGACTCTTTTATCCATTAGAAAAATAAAAAATGATTTTGCGGACTCAGCAAAAATTTTTTTCCATAAGGCCCATGTTAAATATGTTAATTTTAAACACGATTTATTCATAAACCGTGTGGACGAACTCGTTGAGATTTCGGTTATAATTATAAAATATCATGAAGAATATATTTTCAAAATTTTAAGGAAATCTATCGAAAAATGATAAGTGCTTAGAACTATCTTAACAATCCACCACCCTTCTATCAGAAACTTACACTGTTAATGTATATGAATTACAAACTAATATTTATGCAATCATGTTACAACGATTGTATTTTAATTTTTCAATTCTCACTGTGTATACATCAGGAATTAAACTATAATTAAACTTTTTCTCAGGCCAGGTATATACGTCACTAGTCCTCAAAGGGTTAACACTAGATCAATGATGGCGAAAAGTGGGTCAAATTTGACTCATTCTTTTTTAACACTAGATTTACGGCCACCAAATCTGGTGTATTTAAATATTGGGTTGGCAACTAAGTGATTGCGGATTTTAAATGAGAAGGAAAATTGATGAGGGACCCATAAATCGAGTTTCTTGACATAGCCAAGCTGTTTTAATTGTTTTGAATGCATTTATGCGTTACATTGAGCTTCTGTGCAATTTTACGTGTTGTGCTATAGCGATCTGAATCGATAATAGCCTTGATATAAATCTCACCAACTTTAACTGGACGGCCAGATCGTTGCGTATTTTTCAGTGAAAAATCACCAGAACAGAATTTGGCAAATCAATTTTGACACTGCCTCTCTTTCAAGGCTTCATTCCCATATACAGCAAATAACTTTTTGTGTCCTTGCTATGCGTTCTTGCCTTTTCGGAAATAATACAGTAAAATGTGTCTGAAAAGCCCGTCTTGTTCTTCCATTTTTAAATTGGAATAAAAACGAAACTAAATAACTAATAGACACAAATTTTGTACTAAATTAAAGGTGGAAGTCCAAACAAACAGAAAACAGTACAGTTTAGGTGCTTTCAACACGTTGACAAACCAAAAGAATGCGCTAAAATTATCTATTGACAAAATCCGCAATAACTTAGTTGCCAACCCAATATATTAACAGTGGAACGGTCGACGTTAAATTTGTTACATCTGAATATATTAAATAAGAACTTTGGAAGAAGAGTAATCAAGGGGTGGAAAATATGATCGGTTTGGTAATCTGTGTTTTATAAGATCAATTTAGAATTTCTAGTCTAGGACTCTCCTGTAGACTTAGGGGAATTTTTGGAAAAAAATGTGAACAAGTCATTTTGACTTGCTTGGTCGTTCTAATGTTAAATAAGTACTTTGAAAAAAGATTAATCAAGCAGCATAAAATACGATCGGTTAAGTAGATTGTTTATTGTAAGATACACGTGAAATATTTAATGTACTCCTGCTCTATAATTTTGAGAAATATTTTTAAAAATGTGGGAACCGGTCAATTTGACGGGTGCCGTAGATCTATAGCTAAATATTAGTTCGTGGGTCACTAAATCAGTGGAGTCACTTGGAAAGGAAAAAGGGAGGATGGTTAAAAACTAATTTTGGTTCTTAAGTAGCCAATATCCATTTGAAAATATTTTTTGTTAAATTCAACATTAGATATATATGTATACATCATGGTTTTTAAATATTTTGATTGCCTGTTTTCTATCTTATGGTATAAAAATAAGTTTCTAAAAATGAGTTCGTGGGTCGTTTAACACTAGAACTACCAATATGGCAAAAATGACTTGTTTCTCATTTTTTCTAAAATCTTTTCAATTTCATAGGAGAACCATAGAATTGCTATTGTACGTCCATCTTATGAAATATAAATTACTAAATTAAATATCTTTTCTACCTTTCGATTCCTCGTTTTCTAAAGTATTTACTTAATGTATTGAAATGTAATAATTTCAACCACGGTAGTTTTAATGTTAAAATGCCTACGTGCGTCGATGCCTGACCTGCAGGTCATAAGTTCGCCACTGCACTAGGTTTACTAAGGTGGTCCGACCGATTTGCCCTGAATTTTTTGAAACTGTTCCTAAAATTTTTTAAATTCCTTGTTTTTCAATTTTCTGAGTTTATCTTGAAGTCTCTGGAATCGATTGATTTGTTTTCCTCTTTATTTGCAAATAATATTCCCTTAACAGATTTATTTGACAATATTTAAATATATTGAATTAATCGTCGGTAGATCTAGTGTTAAATTCTAAGGGTACGATCTTAATCGTGGGTTTGACATGCATGAAGATGGATTCATTGTATTGAAAGCTGATAATAATTTGCGAATAGGTTGTAATGAATATAAAATTGGAAATTTGTCAACTTGCAAGTCGAAAGTTTGAGCTCTCAGTTGGTAAAGGGAGATTTAAATTAAATGTTGCATGTGAAAGATTTATTAAGAAATATTATTTAACACTTTGCAGTCCTATGTCGAGCTGTACTGAACCTTTTGCCTTGATTTTATTTTCTGACAATTTAATAACGGCTTTCCAATGTCATAATGATTTTGTAATATCACTAAAATATCCCTATGTACCAATAGTTATTGCTATCATTAGAAGAATAGAATAATTAATGATAGAAAATGATTATATTTAGCTTACTACAAAATTAACAAAATAATTCCGACCGAAAAAGGTTAACTTTTCAAGGCTTCAGTGGTTTGGAATTTATCTGAATTTAGAATACAAAGATACAAAAGAAAATGAAGACTTATTTGTAACTTGTATTGAAATATAGTGTCCACTTGTTGGCTGTATGAGTTTAGAGACAAGTCCTTTATTTTTTCCAGTATGACGTTGTGGAATGATTTAAAAACTATGGCCTCAAAATAAATAATCAAAATAAAGAACTAAGAATTTGATGTCTTTCGTGTCTACAGTCCTATAATTCTGCACGTTTACGAGAATTTGACGTGCGTTGAAGCTACTACGGTCATCTGTTAAAAAAGAAAGTTTATTCTGTAATAATATAATAATTGGCAAATGTATACGCGTTGTGTTTAAAATAAGGTTGTTCTAAATTTGTCCAACGACATTGTAAATATTTACCTTCGTAACGAAAGAAATAAAGCTACAGTAGCAATAAAATTAAGTTAGAAATAAAGTTACAGCAGCAACAACATGTCTATCGAGACGCGTTATAGTAGAACTCGTAAATATTTTTAGTCGCTATGAAAAAATAACGCTAGACGGAACATTTTTCAAATCGCACCTATTTCTGTGTTCAATGGAGTAATATACTTTCACATTGATCGTTATTTTGTAACTTCATTCTATATTTATTTTACCTCAATAAACACTCCTACCGACAAGTTTCTGTATTTTATTGCAAGCTCTACTTTTTTATATATAAAAAGAAAGTCATATTTCTTTTCCTTAACATCACCACAACTTGTTGCATCGAGGAATACTTCAAATTCGATCAAAACTACGTTCAAGCAGTGGATACAAAACACCATAAAATTTCGCAACTAATGAAACTCTTAAATTTCATCCCTCCACCGATACGCTTCCCTAATTTATTATAAGCTTTACTTTTTATGTTTAAAAGAAAATAATCCCTCCTTCTTTTCCTCAACAACTCCAAAACCGAAACCCTCAAATTTCAACCCTCCATAGATACGCTTCTCTAATTTATTATAAGCTTTACTTTTTATGTTCAAAAGAAAATAATCCCTCCTTATTTTCCTCAACAACTCCAAAACATATTACACTAAGGAATATTCAAATTTGATCAACACTATGTTCAAGCATTGGATATAAAACACCATAAAAATTCGGAATGAAACCCTCAAATTTCATCCCTCCATCGATACGCTTCTCTAATTTATTATAAGCTTTACTTTTTATGTTTAAAAGAAAATAATCCCTCCTTCTTTTCCTCAACAACTCGAAAACATATTACACCAAGGAATATTCAAATTTGATCAACACTATGTTCAAGCATTGGATATAAAACACCATAAAAATTCGAAATGAAACCCTCAAATTTCAACCCTCCATAGATACACTTCTCTAATTTATTGTAAGCTTTACTTTTTATATTTAAAAGAAAATAATCCCACCTTCTTTTCCTCAACAATCACAAAGCATATTGCACCAAGGGACATTCAAATTTGATCAAAACTACGTTCAAGCATTGGATATAAAACACCCTAAAAATTCGGCATGAAACTCTCAAATTTCATCCGTCCATCGATTCTTGAAAAGGAGAACCACATGACTTCCGCATGACTGAATCGACGACTGCTTACTCTCACCATGATCTTCGTCAACAAAAAAATGACTCCGTTTATCAAGGTCATGCATGTGACAGTGTGAAATCCATTACGTGTCGATTCACGAGAATCCTTGAACGCAGCATGGAGGAATGTTCGCAATTTACTGAGCCAATTTCTTCGCAATAAATCGGTGAGAATGACCGGCGGTTTTGCGCGACGTCCGATCGACATCGAACAGATTGGCAACAGATGGTGGTACATGGAATGCTCGCTATGCGGAGATAACCGCGAATGATTTTAATGAGGATCAATCGATGCCGATTAGGTTAACGGCTCGGGAGCGCAAAATTACTAGATCGAATCTATCTGTCTCTCCAAGGGATGTTGGGAAACGGAGAGTAATCTTTGAATTTCGCGGGCAAATTTTCAACTCAATGAATCGAAGATTTCCATTCTTGTTCGATAAGAATGGAAGCTCATTATCAAGCCACCGTTTAGGATATCTTTACAATTATTAGAGGGACTGGAAAGTAACGTCGTTCCTCTAGATATTTTTCCTCAAAGACCAATTGATTCTCATCGAACCGGCATTGAAAATTTGTTGCGACCCCAGTCGAAATATTGAACCTCATTTGAACCTTTTACTACCCAACATTTAGAAATTCGAAGTACAAAGATAGGTCTAAATCCAATGTAAAATAAGATCCTATTTAGCGCTTAAAAGTGGCACGAATTTCCCATTATGCCATCTTAAGGCGCAAAATAGGACGTCAATTTCAACCTCCGTGGAGGATTTACATCCTATCCAGTTATTAATGTTATTATTATCCTTATTATTATTATTTATATATATACACATAGTTTTCGAAAAATAAATTAGTCAAAATCACTATAAAATAATGGATTCACTATTCTATTATACAAGAATTTAATTGTGACCATGTTTTTGTTGCGCATGGTAATCATCGCTCATTTAATACTTCTAAATTGTTGGTTAATTGTCATGAAACGAACCATTTTAAGGCTATTCCTGTAGATACCATCATTGTGCATTGTATATATATGAATTTTGACTGTCAAATGTATGTTTCATTACCTATTAATATAAAAGAGCTGGAATAAATAAAAAATGACTGTTTTTGAAGTATTTATCCACTAGTTACATCTATGTATGTATACATTCCTTATTAACTAATTATTTTAAAAAATTACAGTTCTTTATGCGATATTAAATATATATTGAATACAAAAATGATTATTTAACCTAGGAGGAGTAACAGGTCGAATTCAGGGGATAAAGGTTTTGGTGATAGCTAAATAGAAGTATCATTTTACTGAGAAGGAGTTACAGGTTTAAATTAGGAGTTTTAGTATTGAAAAGTATCATATTAGCTTCAAATAGGAGTAAGTAGCATGAAAATAGGTTCAATATTTCGACTCGGGTATTTTCATGGATTGAAGTCGATGAAGTTGCTTCTACTTTGCTTAACACTAGTACGACCGACGTTAAATTTGTTACATTTAAATTTATTAAATAAGAACTTTGGAAGAAGAGTAATCAAGGGGTGGAAAATATGATCGATTTGGTAATCTGTGTTTTATAAGATCAATTTAGAATTTCTAGTCTAGGACTGTCCTGTAGACTCAGGGAATTTTTGGAAAAAAATGTGAACAAGACATTTTGACTTACTTGGTCGTTCTAGTGTTAAGAAACCACTATTGGATGATTTTGAGAATTGAATTATACTATTAACTCTATAGTCCAAATTTTTTTGTGGTTCCTGAAGATCAGTTGCACGATAGAACAGTTAGGAAACGATAAAAATACTATTTGAAATAATGAATTAAATCTGAACTTTAAATATTGAATTGTAAATAATTTCATGATTTTTACCAGCTGAATTATAATGTTTGATAAAGTTAAAAACTTGACTTTGAAGAATAGAAACTTAGGTGCGTCGTGCGTTACCACAAAGTTACAGGGGCCCATAAGGGGGTTAAGGGGACCGAAAAACAACGTCATTCCTCTTGTTATATTTCCCAAAAACCAATTGATTTTTATCGAAACAGCATTGAAAATTTATTGTGATATTTTCGGAAATTAAAGTCGATGAAGTTGCTTCTACTTTGCTTATGAAACCACTGTTGGATAATGTTGAAGGTTGAATAATAGAATTGAGGGTACGAGCAGAGAAAGTCATTTCTTTAGACATTTTTCTCAAAAACCAATTGATTTTTATCGAAACAGCATTGAAAATTTGTAATATTTTCGGAAATTAAAGTCGATGAAATTGCTTCTACATTGCTTATGAAACCACTGTTGGATAATGTTGAACGTTGAATTATAAAATGAAGGGTACCAGCAACGTCATTCCTTTAGATATTTTTTTCAAAGACCAATTGATTTCCATCGAACCGGCATTGAAAATTTGCACACTAGATGGAAAACGCTGTTGATAACGAAGGTGATTACATCATTGATTAAAAGTAAAAGCTAGGTACAAATTTAATTGTTTGAAACTAATGTAAGAAACATTACTTTCCGGTCCGCCTAATATTTTGTACTGTGTGGACACTCTGACTTGACCTTCACTCACCACCATCTTTAATCATCCCGGATTCACTGTTCAAGTTCACCTATCCTTACTTTTCTATTTTGACCTTTCGTCTTCTAAACACCGTCATCCTACTCTCACTCCTTTCCCAAAGACCCTTAACAACTCTATGTCCCTTTTCCCCAACTCTTTAGTCTTAATTCTCATTAGTCCTAAAGTTCATCTCATAGCTCATAGCCGAATATGCATTATTCAGTCAATCATTATCCAATTCTCAGTTCTCAATCTCGAGCCATTATCACGACTATACTGTCTTGCTGAACAAGTCGTCACGGAAAATAATTCACTCTTAACAATCAAAGTTTCTCGTCTTAGAGTCTTCGCTAAGCTTCGTGTTTCGCATTCGTATGAAATGAGGTTCGACTTTTCTTCCTCTTTTGTATAAGATTGGAAGGTGGGAAAGGATAACGAAGAAAATGAAACGAAGAATTGTACATTCCCAAGTAGATCAAGATCTCATGATTTTATAAAAGTATGTAATAGAATATGGCAAGAAAATGGAAATATCTGAGTGCACAAAAATCCAAAGGATTAATCGAACGAAAGATGAAAATCATGATTGTAAAAAGGCTGGAGTACAGAAAATACAAGGAGTGGAGTGAGCAAAAGGGTAGTTACAGGTAAATCAAAACGCAGAAGCAAGTCGGAGTCGTGCCGTTATCATTGTCACTCTTACGTCCCCTCGATTTCTCAGAAACCTGGCCTAAATTCGAGAGGCCCTAAAAACACCTAAAAATAGTTTCGTAAGACGGTTGCGTCCGGAGATTCTGGATGTTATAAATCTGTTCGTTTCTTCCCTTTCTCCTTGGTTTCCTCTTTTGCGGCTCTCTCAACAAGAATCGAATTTATTCGAGGGGGAGTACCGCATCGAACGTCTTTCTTCCAATTTCTTTCTCTCATTCTCTCTTTCCCTCCCTTCTACCGGCCTTTCCGTAGAGTTTCATTTTTTTCCCTTCCACCACGTCGAGTGTCATCGTTGATGACAAATCCGAAGAAAACAAGTTTGTTTTCACGTTGCCGACACAGGAGGAACCATTGGAGTTTCGTAAGCCAGCAGACGTTGCGATTAGTAGCACGAGTAAGCGATACTAATTTCGTCGATCGACCAGACGTTAGACTTCACGCTTCATTTTAATCTTCCACACCGGCTGTCCCATTCGGCGGAGATCTCTACGCACTTGGCTTTACATCGAGAACGCAAAGTGCCGACGCATATAAATATATTTATAACACCCACTATGATGGCTCCTTCGGCAAAGATCATCGCGATTCTTCGCTTTGCAAAGTCGATTCTTGGGACGGTAGAGATACCAAATCAACCGGACTCATTCTGTCATCCTCGAGGATGCGCATCACTTTTTCACGTTTTATTCAAAATATAGATCATAGAGGAATTTTCAAATTATTGATAGATTTTACATCTCACCTATTGTTTCACTATTTTTGGGAATACTTTTTATAATAAACTGTAACGAAATAGACATCTTGATTGCCCAAGGGAGACGTACTGTGAAGGGTTGAAATGAAGAGTTAAAAGTCAGACATTTTTGTTTGGTGGAATTTTCAAATTGATAGATTTTAAATGTCTCCTCTTGTTTCAGTGTTTTTAAATATGTTTTGTAATAAATTGCAACGAAATAGACATCTTGGTTGCCCAAGGGAGACGTATTGTGAAGGGTTGAAATGAAGAGTTAAAAGTCAGACATTTTTGTTTTGTGGAATTTTCAAATTGATAGATTTTAAATGTCTCCTCTTGTCTCATTGTTTTTGTAAATATGTTTTGTAATAAATTGCAGCGACGTAGACATCTTGGTTGTCCAAGGGAGACGTACTGCGAAGGGTTGAAGTGACGAAAGTCAGACATTTTAGTGTGGTGGAATTTTCAAATTGATTGAGAGATTTCAAATGTCTCCTCTTGCTTTATTACTTTTGTAAATACGTTTTTTAGTAAACTGCAACGAGATAGACATGTTGGTTACACAAGAAAGACGTACATTGAAGGGTTTAAGTGACGAAAGTCAGACATTTTAGTGTGGTGGAATTTTCAAATTAATTGATAGATTTTAAATGTCTCCTCTTGTTTCAGTGTTTTTGTAAATATGTTTTGTAATAAATTGCAACGAAATAGACATCTTGGTTGTCCAAGGGAGACGTACTGTGAAGGGTTGAAATGACGGAAGTCAGACATATTAGTTTAATGGAATTTTCAAATTGATTGACAGATTTTAAATGTCTCCTCTTATTCCAGTGTTTTTGTAAATATGTTTTCTAATAAATTGCAACGAGATAGATATCTTGGTTGTTCAAGGGAGACGTACTGTAAAGGGTTGAAATGACGGAAGTCAGACATTTTTGTTTGGTAGAATTTTCAAATTGATAGATTTTAAATGTCTCCTGTTGTTTCATTGTTTTTGTTAATATGTTTTGTAATAAATTGCAACGACATAGACATCTTGGTTGCCCAAGGGAGACGCACTGCAAAGGGTAGAAGTGACGGAAGTCAGACATTTTAGTTTGGTTGCATTTTCAAATTGATTGATAGATTTTATATGTCTCCTCGTGTTTCCCTGTTTTTGTAAACATGTTTTGCAATAAACTGCAACAAGATAGATATGTTGATTGCCCAAGGGGGACGTACTGTGATGGGTTGAAATGACGGAAGTCAGACATATTAGTTTGATGGAATTTTCAAATTGATTGACAGATTTTAAATGTCTCCTCTTGCTTGATTACTTTTGTAAATACGTTTTTTAGTAAACTGCAATGAGATAAACATGTTGGTTACCCAAGAAAGACGTACATTGAAGGGTTGAAGTGACGGAAGTCAGACATTTTAGTGTGGTGGAATTTTCAAATTAATTGATAGATTTTAAATGTCTCCTCTTGTTTCAGTGTTTTTGTAAATATGTTTTGTAATAAATTGCAACGAAATAGACATCTTGGTTGTCCAAGGGAGACGTACTGTGAAGGGTTGAAATGACGGAAGTCAGACATATTAGTTTGGTGGCATTTTCAAATTGATTGATACATTTTACATGTCTTCTCTTATTTCAGTGTTTTTGTAAATATGTTTTGTAATAAATTGCAACGAAATAGACATCTTGGTTGTCCAAGGGAGACGTACATTGAAGGGTTGAAATGGCAGAAGTCAGACATTTTGGCGGAATTTTCAAATTGATTAATAGATTTTAAATGTCTCCTCTTGCTTTATTACTTTTGTAAATACGTTTTTTAGTAAACTGCAACGAGATAAACATGTTGGTTACTCAAGGAAGACGTAGGTACATTGAAGGGTTGAAGTGACGGAAGTCAGTCAATTTAGTTTGGTAACAATCACATTAATCTTCCTGCTGCATCTTCATTGAATAGGAGTATTTTCCTAACATATTCTGCTTAAAAATACTTCATCATAATTCCTAATGACTTCCAAGCAAGTTGACAGTTCGGTCGTTCAAGACAGTCATACTGTAAAGGGTTAAATTGTCAGAGACGTTTCAGTGCATTACCAATCACATTATTCCTTCTGCGGTATCGTCAATAAATAGAAGCAGGCTCAAAAATATCCACGTTACCGTTGCTTACAGAAGGATCGTAAATCATTCGGCCCGGCACGATGGACATTTGTGCTCAACCGACCACTCGATGGTTCTCTTTTTACCGTCGGTTTGAGGCGTCTAGTAAGCCAAAACCGACACCGAAACGAAAGGAGGGAAGAACCTCGAGTTCGTGGCCCATGGCCAATCGCAATTGTGGTCATGCTGAGACTTTTTGCACCGGTCTTGATTTACGGTGGAACGTCAAGCCGAAAGGGCCTTACTGGTCTCGAGAAACGTCATAATTCATGTTTACTTTCACCCGTCGTAAAAAATAAATTGCACCATGGTACGATTGGCTCATTCTACGAAGGAGTTCCTTCGGAACTGATGTGTGCCGCATTAAAAATCGAAGATGAAAGAACCTTAGATTGAGTTTCAAGTTCTCCCGTCTTTGATTTGTAAACTCGAATGATTGACGATATTGAAATGTCGGTGATTCGGTTTTTCTACTTCGCTGAGTCACCATTGAAGAGAATTCGTCTATTTTCTTCATCTACTGCAAGTTTTATTTAGATTTTTGCCGATTCATCATCGTCATAATAATTTACCATCATTAAACGGTATATGATGCAATTTAAAGATGACTCACTTTTACAATCATCTTTATCCAACATTACTTCAACAGCATTTGCTCAAAGAGGTTCAAAGGGAACCCCGAGTCGAAAAGTCCAGCCTAAAAAGAAACTTCAAATCCTAGATTCTTTTGATCTCTCATTTGCCGCTTAATTATGTATACCATTTTGAACCTCAAAATCCTTAACTAGTGTATCTACGCGCCTCAAAGTCTTGTAAATATGATTTTTAGGAGTTATATGGACTGATCAGGTAAAATTTTTATTCCAATTTAATCTGACATCCCCTAAAAATATTTCAGAAGTTCCAAGTCTGTCGACTCATATTCTAAAAATAGGGCTTTCAGGAGCAAGTTGGAATTAAATTATCATTTTATTCCATATAAATTCTAAATCTCCTAACCCAAATTAATTTTTAGTATATCGAGAATTTTTTTGGACCTCGATCATTCCACTCCAATTCCAATCCAATTCTAAAGCTCCTCATTAAAGAATGCTGAGGATTATTTTGGGCTGTATGAAGCCTAAATTGCTCCTAAACTAGGTAAAAGTGGCAAAAAGTAACAAGTGTAGGGCGATTGTGGAATTAAAATTTGCATTCTTTTATATGTAACATATTTTTCCATATTCAGCCTAAATATCCTAAGTTATTTGGTAATTTAGGAGGATTTTGGGCTGAAATTTTCGACTCGGGACATCAATTTTCAATCCCAAATAAAACAATGCCTATAAACACTTTAGGAATACGATGAAAGAGACAAGTCAAAGTTCCAATCCCTCATGGAATAGCAAACGCGTATTTCTGGTGACACTTTACATTCTTTTTTCATCTAAAACGTAAACATCGAAATAACTGATGATCGTCCCGGTGCTAGTTCATATCTGTCAGTAGAATTAGTGCAGCTGGCAGTGCGTGAAATGACATACGCAACCTCACGACCGTAATCGTTCGAAATAGGAGCTGCTCTAACCGTCGTAGACTGCCTGCCGCCGCACTTACAGATAGTTAGAATCATTTATAAGTGAGACCCGTAAACGAGAATTGGAACGCGAATTCGTTTTCACAGATTCCAAAAGACGTACCGCTCGACTACCCTCACGGATATCGTCTAAAATGCTATCAACATTTCACCATTGATGTTGTTAATCACGTTGGAAATAATGGTTGGCTGGAATGAACTTTAAATTGGACGAAAACATGTGGAGAGGATTTATGAATCTCTATCGTGGTTTACTGAAGAGAAGAAAATCATTAAAAATACTGATTAACACTAGAATTACAAACTATTAATTCAGTACATTTAACAGTAGAACTACCAAGGCAGTCAAAATGACTGGTCACTCATTTTTTCTAAAAATTCTCCAAACTTATAGGTGTGTCAGAGAGTAGACAGTTTACTTCCATCATGTAAAACATTAATTACTGAATAAATCGTCTGTTCCCCCATGCGCTTTCTCCTTTTTTAAATTAATTATTTAAGATATTTAGATATGGTAGTTTTAACGCTGGGAGTTCTAGTGTTAAAGATACTAGATAAATACTTGAGAAGAAAGGGAATGAAATACGCAAGAAACTAAATTAATTTAATATCTTACGTTTTCCAAGGGAGATATAGAAAATTAAGCATGGTACAGCCCTAGAAATTTTAGCAAGATTTTTAAAAAATTCGGTACACGTCATTTTGACCCCTTTGGTAGATCTAGTGTTAAGTTCCTGTAAAACAAGTAAAGTAGATAAAATACTAATTAAGGTTAGAACTACCAAACCAGTCAAAATGACTGCTACTCAATTTTTTTCAAAAATTCTCCAAGTTTATAGGAGAATCATAGAATAAATGTTCTAGTCTGATAAAACACAGATTACCGAATCGATCAACATTTCCGCCTCTTGACTTCTCTTTTTCAAAAGTACTCATTTACTATATCAAAATAGAATAGATTTATCGCTGATACTTCTAGTATTAATATATCATTTTTAATATTTTTTCAGTACTTCTCTACTTTCGAGCATTCAACATTTTCAGGGGCAAATTATGTATGAAAATTGAGGGCCAACTGTACTTTTCAAAATATTAAAACGCAAAGTCTTTAACCCCTTGCATTATGATTTGTTTCGTGGCTGTCTCCCCGAGTCGAAAATTTCAGCCCAAAATGCTCCTAAATTACCAAATAACTTAGGATATTTAGGTTGAATATGGAAAAATATGTTACATATAAAAGAATGCAAATTTTAATTCCACAATCGCCCTAATGTTAATTTTTGCCAGTTTTGCCTAGTTTAGGATCAATTTAGGCTTCATACAGTCCAAAATAATCTTCAGCATTCTTATTTAGAAAATTAATCTAATTGTATAAGTCCAATATTAACACTAGAACTACCAAACCAGTCAAAATGACTGGTGAACAATTTTTTCAAAAAATTCTCCAAGTTTACATAAGAGTCATAGAATAAATATTCTACGTGTATATCAATAAACATAAATCACCCAATCGATCAAATTTTCTGCCGCTTGATTCCCCTTTTTCAAAGTACTTATTTAATTTATTAAAACATGATAGATCTGAGGCCGGTAGTTCTAGTGTTGTCATACATTCTATAATGAGGAGTTTTAGAATTGGATTGGAATGATCTAGGTCCAAAAAAATTCTTAGTATCCTCAAAATTAATTTGATTCTAGGAGATTTAAAATTTATATGGAATAAAATAATAATTTAATTCCTACTTGCTCCTGAAAGCCCTATTTTTAGAATATGAGTCGACAGACTTGGAACTTCTGAAATATTTTTAGGGGATGTCAGATTAAATTGGAATAAAAATTTTACCTGATCAGTCCATATAACTCCTAAAAATCATATTTACAGGACTTTGAGGAGCGTAGACACACTAGTTTCGGATTTTGAGGTTCAAAATGGTATAAATAATTAAGCGGCAAATGAGAAATCAAAAGAATCTAGCATTTGAAGTTTCTTTTTAGGCTGGACTTTTCGACTCGGGTCCGTTATAATTCAGAATTTAATTGCTAAAACCAAAAATTGATCGATTCTTGATATATAATTTAACGTAATATTATTGTTATAGAAATAATATTATCGCGTTGCATCTCATTAATATTCTCAATTAATTATAATAGGTTTTGGAAAACGTGAAAATCTCCTATCCCATTAAAGCTCATCACGAGTGTCACTCTTATTGCAGGGCAAGGGGATAACTACGACGATCAGAGATTTATCTTAAAAAATGATTCATTTACATGCTTCTTATCGAAGCGATCCGTAAATGCTGACGCAGTTGTTGCGCACGAAACACCACTCGTAGAGTTTATCAATTTACAAAACAAGACGTAGTAAGTTGTCCCCTTTTAACGGTAAAACATCTACGTCTTCGATTCACAGGTAAACCACCCGTGATCACCTGTGCCAGTTACATGAGATTTCTCTTGCTACTGAAAGTCGACACCAATCTCGTTAGATCGGTGAATCGTTATCCACCTGTATCGCGGTTTTTCTCTCGTTTCCGACCATCACTGATACGTGGGTATTGCTTTATTGCGCATTTACAAAACCGCAACTTAATTCTTCGCAAGTTTTTTCATCAAATTGCAAATAAAAAGTGGGAAACTATTATTATGAATTTAATATAGGTATATTATATTATAATCAATTTACAATAATCAATTTACCTCTTATACATTCTTCTCAATATTGTAACAAAGGGTTTTTTTCCCGTTAATTAACACTAAACCTACCAAGCCGGTCAAAATGACCGGTTCTCAATTTTTTTTAAAAACTACCTAAATTGATAGGGGAGCCATGAAGTAAAAATTCTACTTCTACCATACAAAGCCTAAATTAGTTAATTAACTAATCCTTTCACTTCTTGATTTATCCTCTTCCAAAGTACTTGTTCAATAAATCTAAATTTTAGTAGATATAACGTCGGTAGTTTTAGTGTTAAATAAATAAATGAAATGAAAATTATTATTTCCTTAATAACGGTGAATTTAATAATTAAGAAATTTAATATATTTTATGTGGAGCTTTTTTATAGCCTGGCCCTGCAGATTTTTATCCTTGAAAGCTGACACTTTTACATCATCTTTTAGGTTGAATCGTATTTCACGCGACATTCACGGAAGTCATTGCACTCGTTGAGAAATGCTTCTAATCGTCTCGGTTTCTGAATGGCCATTCCAGCTATTACAACAATATGGTTATGGTAACACTGTCCTTGGCAAGAAAATTGTTAATTGAAGCTGAAGATACGTAGATTCGAATCGGATTGCATCATGAATGTACGTTTAACTCTTCGAAATTACGTTTCACTGTCGATAGATTACTCTTCGATTAGTCGAGTTATCAGAATTGATTTGCTGCAGTGTGCAACTAATATCAAGTAATAAACAATCTGATATATCTACATTTAATGGCGACTGCTGATCTTGTTTTCAATAGTAAATCATATCAATATTAAAAGTTTCGATTATTACTACTGAAGTGAAGCTTTTTCTTTTAAAATCACATTTTTATAAAACAGAAACTTTAAATGTACTGATAGATAGATATTCAACGGACTTTAATCTTTCTACCGTCAATATTTAAATATTAAATATATTAGAAAATTCATAAATATTGCAATTTAAACGTTATATGAAATTTCATTGAATTCAATGGCACCGGTCACCGGTGACCCCCATGGCGGTCAACGTGTTAATTCATTCACTGCCAACTACGAGATATCTCGTGATTGCACTATAAATTGAAATTAATAAATTAGCAAGAATGGCCGAATGTGCATAGTCATTTTGGAACAAAAATGCTCTTCGTATCTTTATAAACGTCGATATTACATTTTTGATTCATTAACACTTTGAGGCACGGAAATTCAAAAAATAAAAAGACCAATGTTGCACAAGCTCTTTTTTTTATTTTAATTGAATAAAGTTGGTTTATGCTTATTAACAAAGTTGTATAATAATATAAATTTTCGAGGTGGGACAAAAAATGTCCCACCATGCAACTTCGAGCATCGAAGAGATGGGACACTTTTCAGCCCACCGTGCCTAAAAGAGTTAAATTAATGTTCCAAAAACTTTCTGTCGTTTTCTCAATTTTTAACACGCAAGGTAATATTTACTTAGATTTTCTGGCAGTGAATGGGTTAAGTCGAAAAAATGATCAATTAAGTAATCTAGGTTTTATGCAATAAAAATGAAATATATACTTTATGGCTCTCCTATTATCTTGGGGAATTTGTAAAAAAAGATTTGAAACCGGTTATTTTGATCATCTTTGTTGTTTTAGTGCTAACAGAAGATCGATAAGTTATTTTTAATTCATGTTTTTTAATATTTGGATCCACCTGTATCGAATCTTTGGCGAAGAAAGATTAATTTAGCCATTAATCATAACGATACGTCGTAGAATGCGTAGGGAATTCGAGGAAAAAGCAACGAGACCTTGGTCCTTATGCCACTAACGAGAAAAATAAAACGATAATTCGATGTTATTGGTACTCTATTAACAGCGTACGATCGATGGGGTCAGTATGACGTTTTTGGCGTCTCATGCGCAGCAACTGCATCCGTCGTATTATGCATCGTTGAACAGATAAACAAATTCCTTACTCGTTCAGATGATTGACATTTAATTGAATCCACGTAATAGTAAGCATAATCCTTACCATTGAATATTAACGAGGTTGTTGCGTAGAGAACGTATAATAAACGTTGTAAAACAACATGTTTTTCATCACAATGTCATCTGATATTCCAATTTAACCCCTTATCGTGTGATGTATTGTGTGACTTTTTCCGCGAGAATTCAGAATTAAATGGGTAAAATAAAATTTAATCAAAGATTTTTCATCAGATTTTTAATGCTTTACTGATCGGTAGCCTATTAGCAGACTTTTTGGACTTTTAACTTATTAATTGGCTGCCACGGTAATTAATAAATTGTTATCTATCATTGTGGTTTACCGTGCCAAGGACTCAGTGACGAGAATTTGACATTTTCGAAGAGATATCGGTATCAGAGAAGTATTTACGTCCAAGTGATCGGTCAGAAGTGGGTAGGATGTTTAAAAAATACCGGTTGACAAAGTGTTAATATTATTTTTGAATATTATTATTATAGAAATAATTTTATTACATAGGGTCTCACTTATATTTTCGATTTCATAGATTTTGCACAACTTTTTTATTCAATTTGTCAAATCACGATTTTCAATTGTTCTAGTACAAGGGGTTAATTAACACTAGATTTACGGAAGCCGTCAAAATTACGGATTACTACTTTTTTAACAAACATTTTTCAAATCTACAGACAAGGAGCACAGTAAACATTTCACATCTATTTTATAATATCAAAAAGTACTTAACGAACTATCATCTTATTTAACCCCTTTCCTCACAACGACGTGTGGCACACGTGACGCGGTAAATGAAATAGAAAATTTTTGAGCTTTTCAAAAATTGTTCAATTGAAAATATCAGTAGGTCAGAAGACTTTGAACTTAGTTCTATGTTATTAATATTGGGTTGTAATTTATGAAATGTCCAATTTTCAAGTTTACCTTTAAATGACCACAACTTTTTTACTAATAAATATTTTTAATCGAAATAACAACCATTCGATTGTACACACTTTTTCCAACAGTTTTTTAGTTTTTTAATCTCTTTTTGATAAAAATCAGGTGTTCTGGTGTTCATAAATTCTCGAAGTGTGTCTTCAATGTTCGCTTGATTTCTAAAGGTTTTTTTCATTGAGAAAATGGTTTCAATGTTTAAAAAAAATGAAAATCCATCGGTGATAGATCTGCGGAGTAAGGAGGATGAGGCAATGTTTCATAATTTAAAGCAAAATGTGGTTTCGAATCAGTAAAAAATTGCATATTTCGCAACGAAGAAGCTTTGCCGATTGTTCAATTTATGTGGCACGCACTTATCCAACTTTTTTTTTGTGCCGATCAAATTCAAGTGGCGTGAAATCGTCATAGCACTTGCGTTAAATTCTTGGCTAAGTTCTCTGACCGTTGTTCGAGGATTTTTTTCAACTGCAAGCTTCAAACGATCGTCGTTAATACTCAGCTCTGGCCTTCCACGAAGTTCACTTTCAAGATTTTCATTTCCGGTTTCGAATTTTTGATACCATTGACGAACTGTACGTTCATCGACTGCATCATTGTCAAATGCAGCATTGATATTTCGAGCAGCTGCGGATGCGTTGTTAGCATTTTTCCACTCGTACAAGAAAAGTACGCGAAAATCGAGTTAATTCATATCATAAATCGAAGCACAAAATTGTAAAGCTAGTTGCATATGCAAAATAAATAAAGATCGGATCTGACAAAAGAAACCCTGCTCTTAACGATAGATGTAAAATATCCCTAAATATTTTAATAATTTTTGTCAGAACAGAATTTCAAGTAATGATAAACCCAAATCGGACATTTCATATGTTACATCCTAATATGGACCGTTTATTTTGAAAGTGGTGCAAGTCCATTTTCTGTTGTTTCGAGAAAATTAAAAGTTACCGTATCTATCAATTAAGAAATATTGTTTAATTGTGACAAGTCTGATAATGTTTCTATCAATTGATCAATATGTAATTTGACTATACAAATTTCTTTTAGGCGAATTTAACTAAAATAATGTATATCTACGGGTCGCAAATGGACTTACACCACTTTCATAATTAACCAATTGTAAGAATCATTTAATTTCAATTTTGAAAACTCAAATATCACTTAAAATATATTTCGATATTAATCCAATGTGGTTTATAGATAATAACAAGAAATAAAATAGAAATAGTATTTTTTATTTTGAACGTTAATTATATTTATCTATATATTGTTAAACTTAGCATAAGATATTGGTATTATTTATTTATGCTCTTCTTGTAACAGTGTTTCGAAATTCTCAGTAACAATATCCTCAACCGATGAAGATTCTACCTCTATAATTCTTCTTTCCTTTTTACGTTTCATTAATTTGTTTTTCATAGTGGAATTATATTCATCCTCTGACCCCTCACATTACTCTTTTGTTTATTCTCATGAGTTTTACTTCTGCGTGTATTTATTTAAAATTACACAGAAATAAATATTTTTAATTGTCATAAAATAATATTATTATAATATAATATTGATTTATTACTTCTTTTTACCTATATCACTATTTGTTTTTAATATGAAATTATTCATTTTTAGAGGGAAATCAAATAAGTAAACTTAAATTGTAACTTTCGAAATGTTAAATGAAACAAATGTAGCCACCAGTGGTCACTGATCCCGCAACCTGTCTACGGAAATTGGACTTACACCACTTTCATAATCAATGTCTATGCAATTTCTTTTAGCGGCCAATTTTAAATTGAACAAAACAATAGCATTTTTAAGATATTATATATTAACTTGTAATAAAAAAAAGGTTTACACTAAATTAAGCATAAATTGCGTGATACTTCATTTTTTTTAAAAAATGGACTTAACACCACTTTCAAAATAAACGGTTCATATATTGGCAATCAGTGATAGATTATTATTCCAACAATTAATTCTGAGTTATTGCGCATTCGATGACAAAAGAAATCGTAAGGCAAGGGATTAACACGTTCGCGGACGTGAATGCTATAGCATTCATTTTCACAGTGATGCAAAATGACATGAATGCTATAGCATTCAAATTTTAAAACCAATTTTTATTTATTTAATCAATGTGATCAATTTTCATCTATATCGTCGTAGATGCTATAGCATTCATTGTATATAACGGTTAAAATACGATATTCTGTCTAACCTTACAATATATGTCTAATCAAGTTTCGTATATCAACCAATTTAAAAATAAATTGACTGTCAATTTTGGTACCTCGCTGAAACATTTACTGTCCACGAACGTGTCAATATATTGCAATGTAACAGGTTCCACATTCGTAAATTTAGTGTTAAAAATGAAGTGATGTGTGAAGAACCACTGAATCGAATTCTGCGCCACTAAATCGAGAAACGAACGAAACAACGGGTAAGAACACGATGCTCGAAGGAAAGACGAAGAACACGTAGGAGACATCGACACACCCAACGTGGGTTACATCAGCCAGTCGACTTGCCTTCCGATAGTCTATTCACGAAAAGCCTATTTTCACTGAACCCTCTCTAATTGTAGGATTTAGAAAGACCGGATGCTGCACTGTCGGCGACTATCGCCAAGCACGTTGGCTTGGTAGCTCGGATACTAGTTTTTCAGGCCCTTCGCCAAGTAATGCCTCATCGTTCTTCATTTCGCAGGAAATAATTTACTTCTTCACATCTACACGTACATTCGACAATATTACGATGCCAGCAGACCTGGTAAAATTGCATTCTAAGTGATTTTACATGGCTAACCCCCTTGTTTAATGCCCTTTCGTCATGTTACGATTTGGAACAAAACATTCGGGAAGAAATTAGTGCGTGTATTTTGAAATCCACGTGTACCTGCTCAGTAGTAAACATAGAACAATACATTGAACCATCATCTTTGACTATAACGAATCACAAAGACAATATATTCAACGATTTAACACTAGAACAGTGTTTCCCAAACTTTTTTGTGCCATGCCCCCCTATGTAACATACATACTTTTTAATATTAAAAAATTGAATTGTTTACTTAAGTAACTTAAATAATAGGTTTTAGGAAAAAATCACTAGGAAATTGTTAACGAAACACAGTAAGTAAATGTTCAAAACATATAATGAAAAACTGAAATTCAAATTCCAAATAATTTTAATAAAGATTTTTCTATATTAATTTACTATTTTAATTTAGTGAGATCCTTGCGTTTGATGCTTGCTTTTTTCGTTTTTGGCACCGAAATCTAGCATTGCATTTAACTGGCACGGAACGAAAGGGTTAAACTCGTGTCGAGTCCATTTTCGAATTGCCCCCCTTAACAATCAAATTGACCCCCCCCCCTGTGGGGCGTGGGGCCCACGTTGGGAAACACTGCACTAGAACCACATGTAAATGTATTGGGTTGTTCGGAAAATAATTTCGCTTTTTTCGGTGAAAATGAAAGACGATTTTCTTGTAGTCCATAAATATTTCATTGAATTATATATTCTCCATTTTGTTTCAATACCTTTGGGCATCTTTCTGGCAGTAGCATGATTCCATGCTCATAAAAGTTTTGATCTTTGCAAAACTGATCCAAGCCATTTTTGACGTCCTCATTCGAAGTAAAGGTTTTGCCATTTAAAAAATGCTGCAAACCAGTTTTGACACTTGTGTTATGTTAATGCGCCTTCTTCATACACATTGAATAATTTATTTCTTGCTTGAATAGCAGTTTTACCCTTTCGATAGTAAAAAAGTAAAATATACCGAAGCTGCTTTCAACTTTCCATCTTTAATAGGGCACCAGACAAAAACTATTGTATAGAATCAACAAATTTTTTCACTAACAAGCGTTACTATATCAAATGTCAAAATATATAATGGCGAATTAAATGTGAAGCTGGCTGTGAACAAATATAATTATGTCCTCCGGTGGGAAAAAACGAAATTACTTTTCGAACAACCTAATATTATATTGAAATACATTAAATACAGGCGGCCCTCGACTTTCGAACATTCTACTTTCGCACAATTCGCTACTTCGGACGTTTGTAAAAATCCAATTTCTCAAAGATTTTTGTCGCTTTTTCAAAAAATTTGGTTCTATGCAGCCACTGCCATGGAGTGCTGTAACTCGCATTCACTCGCACCTTGCCTATGATTTTCTAACATTGTAATATCGTCTCTAATACTGCCTATTAGATGTTAGAAAATCTCAAGTTCGCAAAAAAAACACTTTAACATACAATTTTATATATTTTTTTTGTATTTCTCTACTTTCGAACGTTCAATAATCGCACACATTTTCAGGGACCAATTATGTGCCAAAGTCGAGGGCCAACTCTAAGTACTTTGACACAAAGAGAAATTAGATGTGGAAAAAATGATCGATTCGGTAATTTATGTTTTATAACTCTTTATGGTCCAAATTATTTTATTACTTTTAAGGTGAGCTAAATAAAATTAATTTGACAGTATTTTTTATCATTCGTTGTTCATTTTTTTAAATAACATCAATAACTATAGGCACACATGCATATTTAGGTGATATTACAAAGTCTTTCTAAAATTAGAAAGTCGATATTAAATTGTCAGAAAATGAAATGAATTTTATTACGTTGAACGCCGCCGATATCTCAATTCTTTTCTTCATCTCTACTTAAGTGAAACTTTTTCTATTAAAATCACATATTTGTAAATCAAAAACTTTAAAAATACTTATAGATCGATATTCGACAGATCTTTATTTTCTTAACGCCAATATTTCAATATTCAATATATTAGAAAATTTATAAATATTGCAATTTAAACGCAACACGAAATTTTATTGAATTCAATAGCGACGGCCACCGGTTGTACAAATGGGCAAGTGGGGATTCACGGATTCGGCACGAATAATATATACCATCATTCTTGTCTTGAATCACTCTACAAACACACAAAATTTCATTCGAATCCATGAGTCCCCACTTATAATATCTTCCTTGTGAGACAGTTACAAGAATCGAGTTCCATGGGCACCTTTTAGTTATCGGACCGTAAGTGGTCCAAGTCTTTAACCCTCTATGGGCCCCTGTGACTTTGAGGTAACGCAAAACATAGTTTACCATTTATTCTTCAAAATCAAATTTTCAATTTTGCCAAATATTATAATTTATGTTACGTCCTAACCGTCACTTTCATTGTTATCGTTACTATCATCTCCAATATTACTACTATCATCATCATTATTGTTATTATTATGTTATTATTAATGTTATTGTTCTTATTAATATTAGTCGTATCAGTAATCGTAGTACTCATGTAAGATACACACACACATGCATACCGACTTTCCAAAGGGCCCATCCTACTCCTCGTAAACCTCATCCCCATCTACCAAGGCCCTTGATCCCTACTCCTAACATCTCCTAATTTTCCGTACCCACAACTTCCCTGAAAATTCGTCACTTCCATTCTATCTTCTCAAAAGAACACATACAGACTTCCATTTTATCTTTTCAACGAACCACACAAACACACTTTTAAAACACACATACACAGCAATAAAAATCAACAAATATAGTACAGGGTCCGTCAGCAAAATCCGGACAAAATTCTATTTTAATTTCCCGCTACATGTAATGTCAGCAGTAGATGTTTCTTTCTTTTCAAGCAAGGCATATGTATATACATACAATACGTATGTAACATCTAAATGGCAGATTTGATTAGATAGTGTTCGGAATATATTCACAAAACAGCAATAATTGAAGCGCTTCGCGCGGAGCGTTCAGCTATTGAAATTATTCGATTCTTTAGATACCCGAATTCTACTATTTATGATATTGTACGAAGGTATGCGGCTGTAGAGAAGTTTGTTGAAGGCTCTGCTAATCGGTAAAGGCGAATTTATTCCAAAGAAATGTCTGTAAGCACAGCGACTGCCGACGAAAGAGCTCAGCATTAACAATAAACTGTACCTCCGGATCATAATTTCGTTAGTGGAGCCAAATATGGAAAGTGTAGCATCCGGGAGATCCCACATTTTACAATAGGTTGACGCACAAGCTCATCCGAGTCATTTAATGCAAAACTGGTTATCCGATAACGTCGAAATATTTCGATCCAAAGACTTCTGGCCTGCCAATTGACCAGATCTGAAGCTTCTAAGTTATTATGTTTGGAGCGTTATTGAAAGGGTGTCTAATAAATCCAGGCACCCCATCGTGGCATCCCTTCAGGTCGCTATAGAGGCAGCATTCGCGAATTTGGACAAGGATCAGGTGACAAGAGCATGTTCGCGCTTCAGATCAAGAATCCAAGAAGTGATCGCAGCTGAAGAAGGCTATACTGAATGATAAAACTTAATAAGGATCCCCTAATTAATTTACACATTTTTTTTCATCAATACAAGTAACTTCTAACTAAACAAGTGTTTGAATGAACTCTTAATTTTGTCCGGATTTTGCTGACGGACCCTGTATATATATATACTAGACTTCTAAACAGAAATTGCTTTTCATCTCTCGAATTCAAAAGGACGACAAATCGAATTCATGTACAAGCAATTCAATAAAACTTCAAGCACCTGAAAATGACCTTGAATGACATCTCAAGGTCAACATTATGTAGGTCGTTGGATTCGTCTTGAGCTAATCTATGCATCCAGCATAAGAAAAATATATGGTTCCATTTAAAAAAACAAAGGTCACCTTCATATCTCGGAGGCGCCTCCACATAAAGAAAAAAAACTTCCGCCACTGGATACCCCCCTTGGCGTAGAGTAAGTTTTGCTTCAAAACCATTTTCAAATTGTTGATATGTTTCGAAATAATCGAGGTGAAAGATTAAAACGGGACACCTTGTATACATAGGTATATGTAATATTCAAGAGTTTATTTATTACCTAAATTCCCTCGCGAAAACAAAGTGGTGCTCGTTTCGTAACATTTACCACGTGAAAATCATAAAATACTTTGCAATTCAATGTGTAAAATTCAAGTTTAATCCATCATATAAAATACTAGCTGAAAGTTCCCGTGCTTCGCTACGGTTTAATCGAAACTAAAAAAAAAAACTTAAATTTTCGAATTTTTAAAAATCTTTTCTTAGTGGGTGCTTATACCCTAGAAGGAACGCTTATGCAAAATTTCAAGTTTCTAGGTCAAGTAGTTTCGGCTCTGCGTTGATGTGTTTGGCCCATACTTTAACCCCCCAAAACCGCCCCTAAAATTTCGAATTTTTCAAAACCCTTTCTTAGTGAGCACCTAAGACCCAAGGAGAAGGTATGTTCCAAATTTCATTGTAATCCGTTCTGTGGTTTTTGAGATTTCGTGATGAGTGGATGAATGAGTCAGTCAGTCAGTGGTATTTGAGCTTTATATAATAGATTAATTTTATCATTTTCTAATTGTGCTATGGTGAATCTGACCTTCAGATACTACGAAAAATTCGGACTATAGAGGGTTAACATCATAGCCACTAAGTTGAGCTCTTCCTCGCAGCAAGGAAGCTCTCGTTCGCCGATCTCCACGATCAGCGTCCTTTGCCGTGGCAGAGCAAGTTCCTGTCTCGACGCGTGGTTGTTTCGTCTGTCCGTGAAATTTATGCATATCGGCGGGCGAGAAGATGGGATAAGTGTGTCCATCGCGTGGGTTAAGCTAAATCGGTTACGCTGAATCAACACAGGAGTCGAGAAAGAGAGAGAGACCACAAGAGGAGCGTCGCGACGCACCACGACGATCGCACGAGGACGCGTCTAGACGCACAAATCGCCTGGCAGACAGACGCCGCGACTCGTAGCCGGTATACGCCACCCGCTTCTCAACGAGGGCCTTGTCGTTTGTTTCTATACAATTGTTACTTTCTGTCCGATCCTCGCGAAACTGACAAACTCATTCGACGTCGGGGAAACACGAGTGTTTCTGTTATTCTAGGAAACAGTTTACATGGCTTCTGCACTCCAGTGGCTGACAATTTTGTAGACAACGAGATAGCCTCTGGACGTGCCGAAATAATTTAGTATCTGAGACTGAAATTACAAATTGTACAACTCGCATAGATCTCTTCTTCTGCGTTGAGATCACCTTGTTGCAACTTCATGATAAATGGATCGAAATGATGGAAACTGTGGGACGAAGGAGTCGTTTCAGCTCGGTTAAGATGCCACGTTTGAATTTGAATTCTTTGAACTTCTACGTGGAATTGTTACACATCTGTTATCTCGGAGTAGTTTTATCGTCGTAGATAAAATGATCGTACAGCTAATTGAACATTGTTCAGTTGAGACATTGCGTACGATTCTTTGCTGTTTCAACGTGTTAGGAGAGTCCGCAAATTTTTAAACGCTTCAGAAACTTGGTGTATTTTATATATCCGATTATTTTGTATTTCTTCAGAAATTTGATATATGTTTATTTCATTAAGTGTTTGTCATTAGAACATTCGAGACTAGGAGTTTTTTGCGCTCTGTTAAGATATCTCGTTTGTGTTTGAATTCTTTAAGATTCTACTTGGAATTGTTACACTTATCTTGGGAAAGTGTTATGTACGTTGTCATTTAATGTATTGCAGTGAGGTGATTCGGAAGTCATTGAAAATTGTTGTAGACAAAATGACCGTAGCTAAAGCTGAACATTTTTCAGCTCTATTGGCTTATTGCGTACGACACTTTGATGTTTCAACGTGTTAGGAGAGTCCGCAGATTTTTAAACGCTTCAGAAACTTGGTGTATTTTATATATCCGATTATTTTGTATTCCTTCAGAAATTCGATATATGTTTATTTCATTAAGTGTTTATCATAAGAATATTCAAGGCTAGGAGTTTTTTGAACTCTGTTAACACTAGAACTACCAGCGTCAAATCCAACATATTTTAATGAATTAAATAAGTATGTTGGAAAAGAGGGAATCAAGCGAAGGAAAATTTGATCGGTTGAGTGATTTTTATTTATTGATATAGACGTAGAATATTTATTCTATGACTGTTATATAAACTTGGAGAATTTTTTGAAAAAATTGTGTAGCAGTCATTTTTACTAGTTTGGTAGTTCTAGTGTTAAGATGTCTCTTTTGACTTTGAATTCTATAAGATTCTATTTGGAATTGTTACACTTATCTTGGGGAAGTGTTATGTACGTTGTCATTTAATGTATTGCAATTGAGGTGATTCGGAAGTCATTGAAATATTGCCGTAAATAAAATGACCATACAGCTCTGTTAGCACATTGCATGCGACACTTTGCTGTTTCAACGTGTTTGGAAAATACGCAAGTTTTGAAACTCTTCATAGTTTACTGCATTTTATATATTTTGTAGTTTTTCAGAAATTTTATATATATTTATTTCGTTAAGTGCTTGCCATAAGAATATCCAATGCTAGGAACTGTTTGAGCTTTGGTAAGATGTCTCGTTTGAGTTTGAATTCTTTGAGCTTCTATGTGGTATTGTTACGGGCCGACAAGTAAAAGATGGCTAGGGAACGGCAGGGCTTCTAGTTTAGAATCGTCTATTCTCGCCATTTCGTTTTTGAAATGCCCAAACCTAGTTTCTGAATAGACGTGGCATTCTCATATTTTTACTTGTCCGTCTGGATAAATGCGACGTGGCTATACTCTCCAGGAATCAGATCCGCATTCTTTTGTCTAGCCATCTTTGAGTTGTCGGACTATACATATCCGTTATTTCGGGGAAGTTTTATGTACGTTGTCATTTAACAGTAGAACAACCAAGCAAGTAAAAATGACTTGTTCACATTTTTTCCACAAATTCCCTAAGTTTACAGGAGAGTCCTAGGCTAGAAATTCTAAGTTGATCTTACAAAACACAGATTGCCAAAGCGATCATATTTTCCATCCCTTGATTCCTCTTCTTCCAAGGTTTTTATTTAATATATTTAAATGAAGTAAATTTAACATCGGTCGTTTTAGTGCTAATGTATCACAGTTGAGGTTACTCGGATATCATTAAAGATTGTCGTGGGTAAAATGAGCAATTAAAGGTAAACAATGCAACGAGGAGAAGTAAATCTTTGAACCAGCATGGCGATTATGTCAACCAGTTAACTGTGTTCGATGTGTATACACGTCATTGCTCGATTTTAATTTCGTAGCGTCCAAAGTTCTATTGCGGTAGCCTTTTTAATACCGAATTGTCAATTTCTTATGAACTAAAATGTAATTTTTCCACATTTTGCTTTGCTCTTTTCGTCAAATTTATAACAGAAACATTTGCCCTGTGTTCGACGAATATACACGTCATTGCTCGATTTTAACGTCCTAGACTGCAAGGGATTCATAAAACTAAATTCCACAGTTAATTGATTAACAAATGTGGAGAGCATCCGATCCTCTTTCAGAAGCTAACTGTTTATTTATTTCGGTATATTTCAAATAAATGATCACACGTGAGCCACCATTGATCATCCCTTATTGAAGATAATTCTGCAAGATCACCTAAACGAAACCAGAAAAACGCGAATTATGAATATGGAATTAACCCTTTAAGGACGAAGACATTTTTGAATATTGAGATAGAATTTTTTATTTGGCGATGAAAAAAGACTTTTTTATCAGAAAGTCAGAATATTAATGTATAGAAGTTGAAAACTACTATTTGCACAATAATATTTCAACGGTTATGTTTTAATTTTTCAATTCTAACCGTGTATATATGCACCGACAAACCGTAATCAAATTTTTTCTCAGGCCGCATATATGCGTCCGTCATCCTTAAAAGGTTAAAGACTCTATCTGCAACTTACTAAATCTGAATTCAAGGCATCATCCCCTCTAAAAGATTTTCCCTATATTATAGCCTCGGTAATTCTAAATTGCCTATATTTGTAGGGTCTAAGTCAGCGATGTCTAATTTTTCAACTTGGCTGGTCGCAAGTGATAAAAGACGAGTTTCTTTGGACCACACACAAGATACACCAATACTAAAGAATACTTTGTAATATTATTAATGGTATTTTTATTTCCAATCTAATCAGGTTCGTTGGATTATGAAGTTTTCTTAGGTCGTGTACTTAACACTTTGATTTACTAAGCCAGTCAAAATGACTGGTACACAATATTTTCCCAAAAAAACGGATTTATGAGAGAGCCATAAAATAAATATTCTTTTTCCATCGAATAAAACATAAATTACCGAATCTATCCTCTTCTCCTCGTTTTAATTTTGCTTGCTTTAAGGTACATATTTAAATAGTAGATTTCACGCTGGTAAATCTAGTGTTAATCGTTTTAGACCGCAGGTAGAATAAGCCTAAAAAATCGAATAGAAAAGAAAAGAAAACTTATCCCCCAAATGGGCTTCTGCGACTTTGAGGTGACGCAAGACACGTCAAATCTTCTATTCTTCAAAGTCTTTCTAACTTTCACAAAATATTATAATTTAGCTCGTGGAAATGATGCAATTCTTTACAATTCCATGTTTAAAAATCAGATTTAATCTATTATCTAAAATTGTTTTTTTATCATTTTCTAATTGTATTATCATGAAACTCATCTTCAGGCACCACCAAAAATTCGGACTACAGAGGATCCAACCTATTTGTATCATGTGACAAAATCAAAAATATATCTTTACGATCAAATTTCTTTATAGTAACATTTTACCGACCGATATTTGTTCAACATTCTACCCCCTTCTGACTGGTCACTTGGCTCTAAATACTTTCCTAATATCGATATCTCTTCGATAGTTACAAATTCTCGTCACTAAATCCATGGCACAATAAACCGCAATGAAAAAAAGCAATTTATTATTTGCCATGACATTCGCTTAATAAGCTAAAAGTTCAAAAGAGTTAACCCCGAAGAGTCAATTAAGAGGCTACCGCTTGGTAAAGTGTTAAATCTATCTCTAACAGTATTTAAAAAAACTGACATTACACTTTAATCGACAAATATTGTATAAATAATTTACGCTATTCATTTATACCGCCATTCCTTCACAATACAAATTCATATATACCTTTCAATGACAGTGGCCAGAAAAAGTACGCACATATGCGCTTGCGAAGCAAATAAGTTAATTCTGATGACAAATCAACCCAAACGAAACAAAAATCATCCAAAACTCTGAAAGTTCAGCACGCGACGCGGTATATCCCTTGCGGAAATCAAAGAAGGAACACAATAATTTGCCAAGTTCCCCGGGGATAAGATCGAAGAAAAAAATATCGCAACGGCGCCGTCGGAGCATCGGCGTGTCTGGGGTGCAAGGAAGAAGTGCGGATACGATTATATTATTTCCAGCCCGTGTATTGCTTATAAAAAAAGAACAAAGTTGAAGGAAACGAGATCTTACGGCGCCGCGACAACTCACGTCGACAGCTTTAGGTTTGGCGGGTGCGTCGAAAAGGTGTCGTCTCGGTTGCCGATCTCCCGAGTAGTCGCGCCGCCTAAAAGTCATCGTCGTCGTCGTCTCCGGGTCGTCTTTGGTTCGTCTTCGGTACCAGAGGCGCCGGCGTCTCCGTCTGGCTGGGTAAATACGCGTAAATTCCCCCCGCTGATAGTTAGTGGGATCCAGCCGCCGTCAAACGCCACTCGTATCCTTTATTTTGTATGCGTCGCACGCATAAATTCGCGTATCTACACCGCCGGTGGAGTTCGCGGCGTGTCACCTTACATTTTCATGTTTTTATTCGCTGAATAAAACTGGCGGCGCCTCTATAATTCCTTCTTGCCGCGGTAGCTAACGCCGATACCGGAGCTTAATGATAATTATTACTTTGGCACGAGTCCCTTCGTGGAAGAAAGACAAACAGAGGGAGAAAGTGGTAGCCTGCCTGGCAGTTACGAGTTGAGAGATGGGAAAGGGGAGCTTTCGACGGGAGCTAGCGCCAAAATAGCGTTGGCCCATACCTGGAAAACGAGATGATCTCTCCTTTTCGAGTTGCATGTAAAGAGAGAACTTTCTACACTTGCCCTTTACTTTCACTTCCTATTGTTGTACTTTGCATGTATTTTGCCCTTTAAAAATGGCCTTTCTTTCTTGGACAGTGCTAGGTGGATTTTGAGATACCAAGGAACTGATATGATAAATGATGATGGAGGAAACATCATCGTGAGATAACGGGGATGTTCGATAGAATCAATTAGCTGACACTTCAAGGATCTAACTCTATATCCATACACCATACCTGGAAAATGAGATGACCTCTCCTTCTCGAGTTGCACCTAAAGAGAGAGCTTTCTGCACTTGCCCTTTACTTTCATTTCCTACTGTTGTACTTTGGGTGTACTTAGCCCTTTAAAAATGGTCATTCGAGCTAGGACTATTTTAGGTGGATTTTGAGATATCAAGGAACTGATATGGTAAATGATGGTGGAGGAAATATCTTCGTGAGATAACGGGGATGTTCAATGGGATCAATTAGCTGAAATTTCTAGGATCTAACTCTATATCCATACACCATACCTGGAAAATGAGATAATCTCTCCTTCTCGAGTTGCATGTAAAGAGAGAGCTTTTGGCACTTGCCCTTTACTTTTACCTCCTATTGTTGTATTTTGGGTCTATTATGCCCTTTAAAAATGGTAATTTTTGAATTAGGACAGTTTTAGATGGATTTTGAGATACCAAGGAACTGATATGGTAAATGATGGTGGAGGAAATATCTTCGTGAGATAAGGGAGATGTGCACTGGGACTAGCCGATTAAAACTACAAGGATCTGACTCCATATCCATACACCATACCTGGAAAACGAGATAACCTCTCCTTTTCGAGTTGCATGTAAAGAGAGAGCTTTCTGCACTTGTCCTTTACTTTCAATTCCTACTGTTGTACTTTGGATGTATTTTGCCCTTTAAAAATGGTCATTCTTTCTTGGACAGTTCTAGGTGGATTTTGAGATACCGAGGAACTGATATGGTAAATGGTACTGGAGGAAATATTTTCGTGAGACAAGAGAGATGTGTACTTGGACCAGCTGACTAAAACTACAAGAATCTAATTTTATATCGATCATAACACCATGCACCCTACCTAAAAAACGAGATGATGTCTCCTTTTCGAGTTGCATGTAAAGAGAGAGCTTTCTGCACTTGCCCTTTAGTTTTACCTCCTATTGTTGTACTTTGCGTGTATTTTGCCCTTTAACCCTTTACATTTCGATGTCCCACCTAAGGGGACATCGTAAGTTTACCATATCATTCTGCTGCACCCTCTATGGGGACCTTCGAAGTTATTAGTAATTAAAGAGAATGAACTTATTGCACCCCAAGGTTTTAAGAAATATATGTTTACCTGAATTTTTCTATTGAAATGGCACAAAATAGCAAATAATAAAGTGCTGACATGTTGCTAATAGATAACGTCAAAGATGGCTCGGAGTGCAGAGGGTTAAAAATGGTCATTCAGGATACGGCAATTTTAGATGGACTTCCAGATTTCAAACAACTGATATGGTAAATGATGGTAAAAGAAATATCCTCGTGAGGAAATGGGGATGAGCACTGACACCATCTGGCTAAAACTACAAGGATCTAACTCTATGTCTACCATGGTCCTTATTCTCTAACCGTTATTACGAAAAGAAATACATTATTCCTACGATCTTTAATTTTCCCTGTCAAAAATTGCAAGAGTCAGACTTATTGTTAGAGTATCGCCTAAAAGCGTCTAACAACGATAATTCTATAAGGTCGTCTTCGTAAAAAATGACTACGGAAATCCACTGTCTGGGTACTTTAGAGTGCATCGAAATCAGCGATAAAATGAAACTAGGAGGTAATACGAATACGCATCACCTGTATGAAGTGGGAGTAATAGAAATTCAAGATTTCACGACGATATCTCTCATAAATTTATATTACCTCTGCAGAATCGTCCAACGAATACTCACTACACAAACACATTTGTACAACGATATCGTCGGAAGTCATTGGCAGATAAAGCATTTTACTGCTCAGGAATCGCCAGTGGAACTAAACTGGATATTCGAACAAAACACGACCGGTTTAACGACTTCCAAGCCTCAGGAAACGAGTCTGTAAAAGTCTCATGGCAATAAACATTACAGTGATCATCACCAGAGTCCTTGCAGGCATTAATATCCCTTTAACGTTGCAATTATTCCTCTCCACTTTCATTAAACCCAACAATCCACCCCGCTCTCTATAATCCCATCCACATTCTTCGTTTCACAAAATACTCGAATCATTCATAACACTATCAAGATTTTAATGTCCACTCAACTAACATTCATCCAACCAACATATGTTCTTTTATCACCATCATTCCACCTGTTATTAAATCCAAGCATCAAAACATCCAAATTACTTGCATCCATCTAAACACAAGGCAAGTAGCTTGAAATATTTCATAGACACCAAGTCTGAAGGAAGATGATCGTTACACAACAACAGAGCTGTTGTACGAGAATGCCAGTTGTCTGTACGTTGCCAACTTAATCTACCGCGAATAGATCCGTCGCCGACGGACCCGTTGCAGACGTAGCGGCAACAGAGGTACCATATCCGACGGATCGGTGGCAAACGTCGCGAATAAGATTCTGCCAAACGGCAAGAATCGTGGGACGCACCTGTGCGGCGACCCGACGTCTCATCACAGACGCAAATAAACGGCGTCGCGCCGTCTGCCGCACAGCCGACGCTTCTCGGCCGAATGGCCAAAGGCGACCCAACGTCGCCACTCGGAGCGATATGCTCTTTTTCTCTTATGAGTATATTTAATTGAATATAATTGCATATTAAATAATGTGTATTCTATAGGCTCGTGTCATTCGGATGATTATAGGTTTTGGGATAGGTGATGAAGTTTTGGTGTTGGTTCGGGCGATAGTTTTTGTAGGATATTTGCAGAGTTGATGGGCACGTGATTGAGGTCATTATCTAGGATTTGTTTGAAGTATGACTAAATATCTAGATTTTTATCTATGTGTTTGGAACAAATAACGTTGTTGTTGCTAGATGCCAGCTAACGTATTTATCGTAAAGTTTGAAATTTTGGACGGTATAAGGACACAGAATATTTTGTTGATTATGGCGCCTTTCAAATTTAATATTAGTCAAAAAATGGGATTGCATTGAACAATTAAATAATTTGTGTTCTGTAGTTCTGTGTCGTTGAGATGACCATAGGTTTCAGGATAGATGATGAAGTTTTGGTGTTGGTTCGAGTGATAGTTTTTGTAGGATATTTGCAGAGTTGATGGGCGCGTGATTGAGGTCATTATCTAGGATTTGTTTGAAGTATGACTAAATATGTAAATTGTTATTGATGTGTTTGGAACAAATAACGTTGTTTTTGCTAGATGCCAGCTAATGTATTTATCGTAAAGTTTGAAATTTTGGACGGTATAAGGACACAGAATATTTTGTTGATTATGGCGCCTTTCAAATTTAATATTAGTCGAAAAATGGGATTGCATTGAACAATTAAATAATTTGTGTTCTGTAGTTCCGTGTCGTTGAGATGACTATAGGTTTCAGGATAGGTGATGAAGTTTTGGTGTTGGTTGAAGTGATAGTTTTTGTAGGATATTTGCAGAGTTGATAGGCGCGTAATTGAGGTCATTAACACGGATTTATTTGAAGTATGATCAAATACCTGGATTGCTACTTGTGTGACTGGAACTTATACCATTGTTAATGTTAGGTTCCAGCTGACATATCCATCGTAAAGTTTGAAATTTTTGACTATAAGTATATGTATAATGCTTCAGAATATTTTGTTATATGGACGTTATTTTTGTTAATTACAGTGACTTTAAAATTTCATATTAGTCGAAAAATAGGATTGCATTAAACAATTAAATAATTTGTGTTTTATAGTTTCGTGTCATTGGGATGACTATAGATTTCAGGATCGATGATGAAGTTTTGGTGTTGGTTCAGGTGATAGTTTTTATAGGATATTTGCAGAGTTAATAGACGCGTGATTGAGGTCATTATCTAGGATTTGTTTGAAGTATGACTAAATATGTAGATTGTTATATATGTGTTTGGAACTAATAATATTATTGTTGCTAGATGTCAGTTGACATATCCATCGCAAACTTTGAAATTTTAGACGGTATATGAATTCAGAATATGTTGATATATGGATATTACTTTTGTCGATTACGGTGACTTGAAAATATCATGTTAGTTGAAAAATGGGATTAACATGCAAAAATTTTCATGCGATTATTTGCTACAGCTTTCGACGTGGATCAGGGATAGATTGTTATTACAGTAATTATTAGATTTGTGAATTAATTCGGTTCCGTCTGGCGGCCAAGTGTAATATTAAGGAATTTTATTAATAATATTCCGTTGATAAATATTTGAATTTGTGACAATAACATCGAAAATATCAAAATTCGAGCCCACGAAACATCATGTGCGGGAAGTTTCCATTTTCTGTTTTTATCTATAGAAATCAGCTCCTGATGCTGTAAAAGCCTATGGTGAAAGCTCTTCCACTGATAAATCATACGGAGAATGATTTCGATGTTTGAAAGGTGATGACTTAAGTGTCGATAACTCGTCAATCGAAAAAGTTTGAGAGCAAGAAATTGCAAGCAGTAATCGATGAAGATCCGTGCCAATTTCAACATAAACTCGCAGAATTGTTGAATGTTGAACGATCGACAATCTCTGTCCGTTTGACAACCATGGAAAAGGTATACAAAACAGGAAAATGGCTGACATACGAACAGAAAAAACAGAAACGAACCGAATCAATTCACATACCTAGTAATTCGGAGTTATTGCACATTCAATCAGAAAAGAAGTCGTCTGGAAAGGGGATAAATTATTCTAGGCAAAATAGACGTAACAATTAACCCTTTCAGGACTAGAGACGCATATATGTGCCCATAATTATGAAAGTGGTCTAAGTCAAAATTTAAAAAATGAGGTTATCAGTTATTTCACATCGCATTGTTATAAACTAAATTAATTCAATGAACCATTTGATAGTGGTTGTAATTTCAACATTATATGGAATTTATTTAGTGTTAATTATGAAAGTGGTCTAAGTCAATTCAAACTTTAAAAACAACATTTCTGTATGAAATTCACGCAAAATTACATGTTCATAATAAATTTCCATTAATCGAAACTAATAAAATCCTAAATTAAAATGTTGCATAATATAAAAATATTTTTTAATTTATTCAAATGCAATTCATTAAATATCTCGAAACAAGAAATATATGACTTAGACCACTTTCGTAATTATGGGCACGTATGTGGTCTGAGAAAAAAATTTAATTGTTTATCGCAGCATGTATACTCGGTTAGAGTTAAGTTTAGTAAATTGACATATAACACTTGAAATATGATTACACAAATAGTAATTCATAATCTATATGCATTAACACTCAAACTAATTGAAAAAAGTCATCTTGGATCTCCAAATAAATAATTATCCCTTCAAAATGCTTCCGTCTGCAAAGGGGTAACACTAAACGTACCAAATAGGGTAAAATAAGTCTTTTCAAGATTAACTTTAAAATCGTATATTCATTGTTATTTGTTTCGCCTATCCGACATTCTGTAAATTTTAATACCATACAATTATTAACCCTTTGCCCCAAAATAACGAGTGACACTCGTGATCAAATAAATGGCATAGGAAATTTGCAGGTTTTCCAAAATTTACTAAATTGAAAATATTAATGAGATGTGACGCGATAATATTATTTATACAATATTAATATTGCGTTAAATTATAGGGTACATTTAGAATCATTGATCAATCTTTATTTTAGCAATTAAATTCTGAATTATAGTGTATGCAGTCACAAAACAAATCGTAGTGTAAGCTGTTAACTTACTCGTTTTCCATTTTTCCTCTTAGCTTATTTTTTATCCAGAAAAATTCCTTGCATAACTTAACCTTGCATTAACCCCTTGCCGTAACGAGTGGCACTCGTGACGCGATTAATGTAATAGGTAATTTTGGAGTTTTCCCAAAATTGCTAAATTAAAAGCGGCTCACGATACGATTAAATCATTTCTATGCTATTAATATAAATTTAAATTATCCCCTTGCACTACGATTTGTTTCGTGACAGCCTCCACTATAATTCCAAATTTAATTGGTAAAATAAACATTGATCAGTGATTCCTAATATGCCGTACAATTTAACATAATATTAATGTTATAAAAATAATATTATTGCGTCACATCTCATTAATATTTTCAATTTTATAGATTTTGGAAACATGAAAATTTCCTACCCCATTATCACGAGTTATAGTTATTGTAATGCAAGGAGTTATATGCTATATCAAAAACGAAGTATAGATTGTTATTTCAATAATTAATTTTGAATTATTACACATTCAGTTACTAACAAAAATGGTATGGCAAGGGGTTAAATCTGAAAACGGAGCAAGCAGCAAATCAAGAAAATCTCTACAGTTTCTTTTTCAATGGAAGAAAATGAAAACCGGCACGATAAAATCCATCAATTCCTGCGCCATTGTCTCACGAACTTCCGGAAGAATGAAAGTGCATCACTGTAGTCCCTCCTAACACGCAATTACTACTGTAACGCGTAAAAATCTTCGGCGGGCGCGATTCTCTTTATCGTTAATTTATCAATCCGATGAGTGCACTTTTCGAAATGCGTGGCACACGCGGCATTTCGACATTTAATTAATGTCCGTATGTCAGAATTAATCACTCGTTATCTCACTGATACACGATCCGACCCGCCTTCTGCGTAGTTCTACCGACATCTTCCCCAGTTTTTTCCTTTTTTCGTGGAAGCCTTCTGCGTCACAGAAACGGCTGTTACACGAACCGATCGACGACCGGAAAATCTTCGACGATATCGACGCGTTTTCGTGCTTTGTGCACGTGATGGACGGGCCCCATTAACCGTACCACATAGATACTTATCTAGGACCCATGGACGATAGGGTAATTCGTGGAATCGAGGGTACAAGAATTAGGTAAATACAATCATTAACGATCTTCACGTTTACTAAGTTTATCCGCAATTGACGTACCTGTTGCTGAATTGTTATATCTCAATTGTGCTTTTAACATTAGAACTATTGGCGTTAAATCTGTTCTATTTCAATATATAAAAAAACCATCCGATATCTAATAGATTTAATCCGAACTTTTGATTCATATATTTAACACTTGAGCTTCTAAGACCTAAATTTAAATTTCATTTAAAACTTTCTATAAAAGCTAAAATATATTTGTACATTTTAGGAATTTTAAAATTGAATGCAGTTTCAAAAAACCGTCTGGCATCTAATAGGTTTAATTCGATCTTTTGATTTAATACTAGGGCTTCTAAAGTCAATGCGTTGTGAATATTCCTCAAATTTTTAACTATCGATCAACATCTAATAGGTTTATTCCAATCTTTCGATTCATATATTTAACACTTGATCTTCTAAGTTCTAAATTGAAATTTCATTTAAAACTTTCTATAAAAGCTAAAATATATTTGTACATTTTAGGAATTTTAAAATTGAATGCAGTTTCAAAAAACCGCCTGGCATCTAATAGGTTTAATTCGATCTTTTGATTTAATACTAGGGCTTCTAAAGTCAATGCGTTGTGAATATTCCTCAAATTTTTAACTATCGATCAACGTCCAATAGGTCTAATCCAATCTTTTGATTCATATATTTAACGATCTTCTAAGATCTAAATTTAAATTCCATTTAAAATTTTCTATAAAAGGTAAAATATATTTGTGCATTTTAGGAATTTGAAAATAGAATGCAGTTTCAAAAACTGACTGAAATCCAATAGGTTTAATTCGATCTTTTGATTTAATATTAGAACTTCTAAAGTGAATGCGCTGTGAATATTCCTCAAATTTTTAACGATGTTTTTCATTCAATCTTCTACATGCATCATGCATACAGTAAGCAATGAAATCGATCAACATCCAACAGGTTTAATCCGATCTTTTGATTCATATATTTAACACTTGATCTTCTAAGATTGAAATTTAAATTTCATTTAAAATTTTCTATAAAAGCTAAAATATATATATCTACGTTTTAGGAATTTTTAAATAAAATACAATTTCAAAAACCGCCTGAAATCTAATAGGTTCAATTCGATCTTTTGATTTAATACTAGATCTTCTAAAGTGAATGAAGTGAAATTCAATCTTCTATATGCAATGTAGTAAGCAATGAAATCAATCAAGTTCTTTGCTACCTTCATTTGTTTTCTTTCATTATTTCAAATTTTAAAATATATTGGATCAACACGTTGACTGCCATGAGGGTCATCGGTGACCGACATTATTGAATTCAATAAAATTTCATGTAACTTTTGAATTACAATATTTATGAATTTTCGAACATACGGAATAATTAAATATTGGAGTTAAAAAGATAAAAGTCTATTAAATATTTATCTATCAGTATCTTTAATACAAGAATGGGTGGAAAAGGGGATTAATTCTGTAATTTGTATTTTATAAGATCAACGTAGAATATCTGCTTTCTATTTCTCTTATCCCTCTATGGGCCGAATTTTCTGTGACATCTGAAGATTAGTTGCACAATAGCACATTAGAAAATAATAAAAGTACTATTATAAATAATAAATTTTACTTGATTTTGAAACGTTGGATTGTAAAGAATTCCATGGTATTGAAGAGCTAACATGAAATATTTAAGAAAGTTAAAAAATCGATTTTGAAAACTAAAAACTTAGATTTGTTTTGTGTTACTTCAAAGTTACACGGGCCCATAGAGGGTTAAAAACTTAGAGAACTTTTGGAAAAAATTGGGAACTAGTCATTTTGACTTGCTTGGTAGTTCTATTGTTAACCCCCTGCTAAATCGAGTCATTCAGAATTGTGAATGAAATTTCAGAATTTATCCAAAGCTTTCGCCGGTGTTGCGCAACGTTCTAAAGTGGGTAAAACAGTTTGCCAAGAAAAATGAAAATACCGAGTAGTTCCCTGTCTTCTTGGAAAATTGTCTGACAGTAGGTATTTGCGGACTTGTACCTACTTTCTGATACCTGACGTTTCACTGGCAACCCTCTTTTTACAACTTTCCCGAATGTCCCTCTCGGAAGGACGACGGTTTTCTTCGTAGGAAAGTCACTCGACCCTACCTTGCTATTCTGGCTCAATTATGTGACCGTAGTTTTTCCTGTACTGCTACAGAATTTACCTGACTTCTTTCTTCTTTTCTTTCGTGTAATTTTAACCCCCTAAAATAACGATTGACACTCGTGATGAGATAAATGGAATAGAAAATATTTAAATGTTGCAAAACCTATGAAATTGAAAATGTTAACACTTTACCGACCGGTAGCCGATTAATCGGCTTTTCGGGCACAACACTTTTGGACTTTTAACTTCTTAATTGGTCGCTACGGCAATTAATAAATTATTATTTCTCATTGCGGTTAACTGTGCCAAGGAGTCAGTGAAGAAACTTTACAATTTTCAAAGATATCCCGAGTCGAAAAGTCCAGTCTAAAAAGAAACTTCAAATTCGAGATTCTTTTGATTTCTCATTTGCCGCTTAATTATGTATACCATTTTGAACCTCAAAATCCTCAACTAGTGTGTCTACGCGCCTCAAAGTCCTGTAAATATGATTTTTAGGAGTTATATGAACTGATCAGACAAAATTTTTATTCCAATTTAATCTGACATCCCCTAAAAATATTTCAGAAGTTCCAAGTCTGTCGACTCATATTCTAAAAATAGGGCTTTCAAGAGGAAGTAGGAATGAAATTATCATTTTATTCCATACAAATTCTAAATCTCCTAAAATCAAATTAATTTTTAGTATATCGAGAATTTTTTTGGACCTAGATCATTCCACTCCAATTCCAATCCAATTCTAAAACTCCTCATTATAGAATGCTAAGGATTGTTTTGGGCTGCATGAATCCTAAATTGATCCTAAAGTAGGCAAAACTGGCAAAAATTAACAAGTTTAGGGCGATTGTGGAATTAAAATTTGCATTCTTTTATATGTAACATATTTTTCCATATTCAGCCTAAATATCCTAAGTTATTTGGTAATTTAGGAGGATTTTGGGCTTAAAATTTTCGACTCGGGATATCAGTATCAGGGAAATATTTGCGTGCAAGTGACCAATCAGAAGTGGGTAGGATGTTAAAAAATACTGAAACGCGACCAGATAATGTTATTTCTATAATTTTAATATTACGTTAAATAATACAAAATGCCAAGAATCACTGATCAGTTTTTATTTTAGCAATTAACCCTTTGTACTCGAGGACATTTTTGCTTGGGCGAACTAGCAATTTGAAATAATTTTGGCCATGTTAGGCAAGTGTTTTATAGATACTTTATATAATTTTGGGTCGAGTCGGGCTTCGAACAAATTTGGGGTACAATTATCTTTATCTTAGTGGAAATAAAAAAATAGAATTCAAGATACGCCAAGTGGTATCGTAACGGCTCCTCTCGAGTGCAAAGGGTTAAATTCTCAACTATAGGAAATAGTAACAAAATAAATCGTAGGGGAAGGAGTTAGTAGAGAAATTTTAAATTTGATAAAAATGGTGGAACTATCGTAACTGATGTTCGATCTGATAACTTGCATCATATGATAAAATCAAGGGTATAGCTTTACTATTAAATTTCTTTATATCAAATTTAATTTTTGTCAAATCTAAGTATGGGGGTGATTTAACCAGTTAGCTGTGTTTGACGAGTATACTCGTCATGCGTAAAAGCTACCACAGGTTATATAAATTGTAATTTTGACGAAAAGTAAAATATATTCGTCAATATCAAGATGTTTGGAATATTTTGAGGCCATGCCGAAATAAAACGAATAACTAAAGGGTATAAATAATTTGAAATAGATTTATGCTCACCTCTCGATTTTCGTGACCCAAAATTCAAAAGAATTTTCGCCACAGTTAACTGGTTAAAAATGTTTGCAGTTTAATCGACGAATTTTGTATAAATAAATTAGGCTCTTCGTATATACCGCAATTCACTAACAATACAAATTAATAAATCCGCTTCGATGATAGAAATCAGGAGATTGAAGATTAAATCATCAATGATGGAAATAAGTTAACATTTACATACTTCTATAATTTTCCACGGTATTCTCTGCTCCGAAATTTTTGACAAATCTCAGTATGAATCTTATCTTATCACGAAACATTCCGAAAATGATTTTTCCAGCAACTTACACCAAACCAGCTAATTCCAGACAGATATAGAGGAAGAAAGTTTCGACTGACACGAAGAATTCCGATAAAACAAAAAATGTAACTTTTTCCCCGAACATCCGACCAACGGAAAGGATGACTGAACGTTCTGTCCTAATCGTTTCAAGATCGCTAAGGTTCTCCTTCCGAGAATTTGTCCGATCTTCGTAGACAATGCTTACGTCATCAGAGTCCTACGATAACTGGTAAGCGTGCGAACGAACGTTGAAATTGTTCGAAGAAGAAGAAAGAGTACGTGATCTTTGTCACGAAGAGCGAATTTATTCAGCTGCATCATTGACCTTGCAGATCTGTAAATCTGCCGCTGCACGCGGTCACAGATATACAGAGAATCTCGTACGAAACCCTGAATGGAATTTCAGGTAGATAAGAATCCTGGAAAAATATTTATTTAAGATATTTCCCGCGTTATCGTGCGACAGTGGAGAAAATTGTTATTTGGTGACTCGACAGATTGGATAATATTCTATTCTTCGTGAAAGTTTAATTTAACTGAAGAAATAGATTAATTAAGGTTTCGAATAGAGATTGGAAGAGTGTGTTAAATGTTAAATGAAAATGTGTTAAGTCATTTTCTGCTAAATTATTGTTTGTTTGATTGTTTCTGGAAAAAATAAAAATAATTGAAAAAGATTACTGCCTAAGAGTACGACTAAAACAGACTGTTTGAAACACATTTCATTTTGAAAGAAGGTAAAATATCTAAATTGAATGATAAAAGACTTAGAAAATGAGTAAATCCAGGGATGGGGTTCATGGAAAGTAATGGGTTAATATTACAGTAATTACGGTATTTATAAATTTTTTAAAATAGATTGTTCTATTTATGGAAGGTGAGAATTAAAGAATTTTCTAGGTGGGGAAAATAGAAATTTACGAATTTATGATTGATAGAAAATACCAAAAATGAAAGATTTAAGATTTTCCTGTTTACAGTAATTTGAAATTTAGAAATTTTTCACTTATGGAAGGTGGAAATTTAGGAATTTGTTATTAATGAAAATTACTAAGAATGAAAGATTTAGGATCTTCTTGTTTAGAGAAAATCGAAACTTATTGTTAGACATTTTTCACTGATAGAGGTAGAAATTTAAGAATTTACCATAATGAAAGATTTAGGATTTTCCTATTTAGAGAAAATCGAAATTTAGAAATTTTTCACTCACAGTGGTAGAAATTTAAGAATTTACCATTGATGGAAAATACTAAAAATGAAAGAATTAGCATTTTCCTGTGTACAGTAATTTGAAATTTTGCACTTATGCAAGGTGGAAATTTAGAAATTTGCTATTAATGGAAAATAGTAAGAAAGGAAGATTTAGGATTTTCCTGTTTACAGTAATTTGAAATTTAGAAATTTTCCACTTATGGAAGGTGAAAATTTAGAAATTTGCTATTAATGAAAGATATCAAGAATGGAAGATTTAAGATTTCCTGTTTACACAAAATCAAAAATTTACATTTTTCACTTATGAAAATTGGAAATTTAGGAATTGTTTTCTCATAGGACATAGAAATATTCCATTTTAAATAGAATCTCTCCCATCTACTGTCAACGATTCAATCCTTGAACAAAAAATCCTATCTTCCACAATCTTTCTCATAAAAGATCTCGATCTTCCGATTTTCCCTGCCGATATTTCACACACTTCAAGGATAAACGCGTTAAACGTTTGTCGAAACAAAATACCGCAAAGAGGTCGGACTTAATGGAACGTACGCACGGCCATCGTGCGTAACTCATTTTATACAATTATATCTAATTCAAGCGATAAAAATTCCAAAAGGAATTACACGGCCCGATTACGTGACTACTTGTATAAACTCGCCTGATTTGCTTCTTGGAATACGCAACCTCTCATATTGACGGACCGTAAAACCAAAACGTCACGCGCATGCCGACGCAATTGTGGACAATAATGCAACCGCGCCCTCGATAATTTTGCGATCGAAAATATTTAAAAACAGAAAGAAACACGAAGCATCAATTTACCGTTGCGCCAAGCTGAGGTCATTCGATACGGAAATTAACTGCCCCCTTCTAACATCGAATAAACTCCGTTAACGTAGCATGTAATTGAAATGAAATGAAATTGCAAGTATATCCGTGTTGTGATACTAAAAATTACTAAAATACCTGCTACGATATCATAATTCACACAGCAGATGCAGCAAAGAAAATAGTGTAACAAATACAAGAATTTTTCTAAATTTTCGCAAATCTTGTCCCTGAAAATTTGAAGCACGTTAGGAAGAAATTCTGCGCGTAAATTAAAATTCATAAGAAATTACATTTTATAAGATAATTGCATTTCAATTGACTAAATAAACCCACAGACTCAATGACACACATTGTTCTCTCTTTCCGTCATTCAACCTCTTCAGGACGACTTAACGAACAGAATTGTCCCAAAGATAAAAGTATCTCCCCTAATCAATCTCCCCAATACAGAATCATTAACAAGTTCAAAAATTTGCATATACAACAAAGTATCATTTCTCAGCAAAGCATTAATTCCTCCAATTCGCACAGTACCATCCATCGACTTATTAGTCATCCAGCAATTCTTCAAATCTATTAACACTAAAGGGAGTCAAACTGACTTGTATTAAATCTTTTAAAAATGCTGAGTTTTGTAGAACCGTGTCCATTTTAATTTTCTAAGTCTATCCCGTAAAACATGAAAGATTAATTAATTTAGCTTCTTGCGCATTTCATTCTCTTTCTTCTAAACTATTTTCGTAGTATTTTCAAAAATACATTGAATTAACCCTTTACGGGCAGCGGGTTTTTTGAATATTGAGAGATGATCATTTGTCGATCAAAAGCCAGGTTTGCATCAGAAAGTGAGAGTGTTGATGTATGAAAATTATAAACTCCTATTTGTATAATTATATTTCACCAGTTATATTTCAATTTTTTACCTCTAAACGTGCTACATATATACGTCCTTAGTCCTCAAAGGGTTAACAGTGTCTAGTGTCAATCCCACTTCCAAAGACATTGAAAATTCATCATACTTAACCCACTCTTTGTGTCAATTAATTCCAGGCAATCATTAATCTGACGAAATAAAGAATATCATGTTGTTCCTCGTTTTAAAGTACCAAGGGCGATTTCAATAATACAGCGTCTCGGTGCATAAGAGCATAACGCACTGGCAAGTGACGTTAATTAGTTTGCATGCATCAAGCGCGATGAAACGACGTTATTCGAGCCGTGAAACATTTCGGCATTCGTTATGACCCTCCCTCGTTCGTCTTATCGCGACGTGGAAAGTTTTACGCGTGTATACCCCCTGAGCGCGTTAAAGCCGAAGCAGCGCGTAATTATTTAGCCGAATTAGCAGAGAAACCGCTTCCAACTGGTAATATTATCAAGGCCATCCGAATCGATTACAAATCAAATTTAAATCAGCGACAGCGGAGCCATTTTAAATCGGTGACCTTGGTGGATCCTTAGCACCAAGCGAATCGATTTGGAATTAATTACTACATGATAAAAATAGAGGAAGTTAAATGAACGAAGAATTCCGATGAAATTTACCCCTTTTGCGATTCTAAACGAGGAGTTTTATTGGCAGGATTGACGATTTGGAGTTCATGGTATTGGTGTTTTGTTACCCGGGTGAAAATAAAAAAACTGAAAACAGACTGAAAATTCGAGTAATTTTTCTACATTAATATACAGTCGGGAACTTAACTTAAAGAAAGCTGAGGTTGTGGACAAAAGTCGGAAAATCGTAAGCGAAAAAAAGTTTACTTAAAGTTTCTTTTCAGTTCTCGTCGGAATTAAGTGATATATGAGTCTCAAATCAGTCTGCTTTCCGATCGAACTGAATTAAAGAAAAATTCTTCCGTCTTGTTTCAGTCTTAATTCCGATTGAACTTTCTCAATAGCATATAACGTCAGTACATTTTCAGATAATTTTCAGTGTCAATTATTTGTTTCGTCTTATTTCCATTTGAAATTCTTCTAAAATCCTGTTTTCAAAATTCTTATTTCAGTTTTTTTTCCGTCTTTTATTTTTACTCGGGTTAAGTACTTATAGGGTACTGAAAGGAGATATTTGTTTGTAATGAAGTAGGAATAATTTGGTGTATATTAGCTCCAAATTATTGCCATTTCAGGGTACGGTAAATTTAGTAATTAATGTTAATTACGGTTAATGAAGTATTTACTGTTAATAATTACAGTAACCTGAGGTACAACTGTAATAGGTTTCGGTCAGGCACCTAATTTCGGAGAAATTGCATCGTCAACACATTTTCTTTCCATTTACTACAAATTCTTCCTCGAATATATTAGGAGAATTGTAAAGTAATATCGCCTTTTATATTAGATTCACAGAAATAAATTTTTAAAAGTTTTTTTTTTTTTTAATTAATGATTACCTTCGTTATCAACAATATTTTTCCACCTAGTGTGCAAATTTCCGATAAAAATCAATTTGTCGAGCAAACTATCTGCAACAACGTTACTTTTCAACCCTTTAATATTGTTGCAGCATTTCGTAATGAAACAACTTAAAGATTATAAAAATAACAACACAATTTGAACAAGTCTAATCTCACAGCTTGCAGACAACTCTCTTGACATATTATCAACACTAGAACTACCGGCGTTAAATCAACTACGGATCAATATATTAAACTAGCTGAAAGCTCCCGTGCTTCGCTACGGTTTAATCGAAATTTAACCCTTTGCACTCTGAGCCATCTCTGACGTTATATGTTAGCAATTTATTGGCACTTTATTATTTGCTATTTTTTGCTATTTTAATAGAAAAATTCAGGTAAACATATATTTCTTAAAACCTTGCGGTGCAATAAGTTCACCCTCTGCAATTACTAACAAATTCGAAGGTCCTCTTAGAGGGTGCAACAGAGTGATATGCTAAACTTGCGATGTCCCCTCAGGTGGGACATCGGAGTGCAAAGGGTTAAAAAAAAAACTTTAAAATATCGAATTTTTCAAAACCCTTTCTTAGTGAGCACCTAATGTAAGACCCAAGGAGAAGGTATGTTCCAAATTTCATTGCAATCCGTTCTGTGGTTTTTGAGATTTCGTGATGAGTGGATGAATGAGTCAGTCAGTCAGTGGTATTTGAGCTTTATATAATAGATATATAGGTACTGTAAAAAAAAAAAGAAATCAATACGTAAAAAAGAGAATCGATTCGACGATCTGTATTTTATAAGATCAACAAAGAACATCTGCTCTACAACTTTCCTATAAATTAGGAGAACTTTTGGAAAACATTGAGTACGAATCTTGTTAACTTGCTTGGTAGTTCTAGTGTTAACACATCTTGCGCGGGAAGCGACTAAAGTCGTTTTGTACGCATTGGTAGTCGAGCGCGGGCAACGACAAAAATCGTTTTCTATGAATTATGGTGGATTATTGTTACTAGTGAGCTTGTGTAATGTTTTTACAATAAGATCAATAACTTAAAACGTGCTTTGCAAAAATGCATTCCTATAATTGCGCTTTGCTGGTGCTGTTATGCTATGATAAGCGTATTTGACAACGGAGCTTCCAGCTATGCATTGACATAAATTCTACGTATACGTATAAATTTTGCTATGTACACTTGCACAAAGGAAAGTGCTTTGAAAGATATCCCTAGTCAAAGCATTTTGAAATTCTTGATTTTCTTAGTTTTTGATTTCTAAGAAAGTATTTTTATTTTTTTAAAGTGAATAGAGAAATTGATTTTTAAAGAGAAACTGAAAGTTTTATTAAAAGAAAGCTTAAAGTTCAAAGACTACAGCTATTTTGTGCAGAAGTAATTTAGCGCACTAATTGCAAAAAATCGCCCGCTACACCACAAAAGTTTGGCGGGAAAGCACTCGCGCAAGATATATTAACACATTTGCACCTCGTTGCTATCACTCCTGTAATCGATACCACATATAGGTGAGATAATTTCGTTACTCATAATTAAACTCCGGATATTTATGCAAATTTCAAATTTGACAAATGTAGCTAAGACAGGAGAACCTATTTATGGATTTGTTCCACTCCATAAATATTACAACGAATACCATATTTTGGATATTTTATATATATTTTTATATTCAGTTCTTTTTGCATATTTTAGCCGCATTCATTTTGTCATATATGCATAAAAATCCGAAGTCTGCTCACAATAATTCGTTATAATATTATAATTAAGGTAGTTCTAGCTGGATTCAGAACTAAAAGTTTCTTTTTTCATTAGAAATGAAAAAAATTGCGTAAGAATTAATGCAGGGGCTAACTTCACAGAGGTCATTTCATTCACTTCTTAGACATTAAAAAACATCTTTCTCTATAACTATGAAGTAAAACATTATGAAAAAATTCAATAATATTCCAGAAGCATAAAATAATACATTGCTAATTTTTTATTAGAATCCATCGACTCGTTTTTCCATTAGAAAAATAAAAAAAGATTTTACGGACTCAGCAAAAATTTTTTTCCATAAGGACCATGTTAAATATGTTATTTTTAAACACGATTTATTCATAAACAGTGTGGACGAACTCGTTGAGATTCCGGTTATAATTATAAAATATCATGAAGAATATATTTTCAAAATTTTAAGGAAATCTATCGAAAGATGATAAATGCCTAGAACTACCTTAAATGCTCAACATCATCCAATATGGATTTCGTAAGTAGAAGCAACTTCAGGGACTTCGATTCCCGAAAATATCGCAACACATAGGACAATGGAATTTTTCCGTAGAAAAAGGCGGGCCAAAGGGTGATCGGATCTTGACCAACGAACTACGCAGTCCTTGGTTCCTCTCCGGAAGTAGAATGACGCAATTTGGATCTCGAGGGCGGTCAGAGGCCACGTGCTACGTCTTCTCCCTCTGCTCCGCTTTGCTCGCCTCCTAACTTGGTCAGTGTCATGTGGCTTAGGAATGATTTCTTCTTACTCTTCCCCATCTTTCTCTTGTCTCTCCATCATCTTCCTCCTCTTTCTCTTCATTCTCAGGGATCTTTCTGAGAAAGCATTGCGCCATATTTCGATCTAACAAGGGAACATATCGAACTCGAACACACCGATTTTGATGAAATTTATGTCTCAGGTAGTCCTCGTAAGAATATTAGACACGTATTTTTTTTATCGGCAACAATCCACTCTAAAGGGGTGAAAACACCCCTCAAAGTTGAGGGCAGAAAACACATTTTTGGGTATATCTCGATAACCAACGGTCAAAAAGATTTCAATTTTTTTTCAAATTGTTTGTTTTTCGACCAGGAATTTAACTGTGTAAGAAAAGTCGCCAAAAAGTTATTTGTTTAAAAAATATATTAAAAAATCAACTTTTTTTGTTAATATCTCCCAGAAAACGTTCGCAATAAATTAAATAAATTTATGTACACAAACTATGGTCCAAATTAGCGGATACGTGTTTTGGGATTTTTTCGATTTTTGACGATAAGGGTCATTATTTCGCGTTTAACTTCTTTCGCTCCGTACGGGACTGGCCGGCCGAAATGGACTTTTTTCATAACAAAGCTAATTTGATTGCCAAGACTAGTATTCTAATAATTGTAAGAATTTCCCGGACTAGAAATACGTCAAAGTGTGAGAGACTATCGGGACCTTCCTGATTTCAACCCCTGCTATTAAAAATGGAATTGGCAAAAGTCATTGGTGACCGTCCCCAATGGCTGTTCTTGAGGTGTAAAAAACCCTCCTTGGGTTTCTCGTTACTACAGGTTTGATTTATAGTTTGCAATATTCCTCGGCTTCGCGCTTCTTTGACGGTCATTGGGTTTATTATTTTGAGAGTTATGGTACTCGGTACAATTGGTAAATTAAATTATGTTTGTTCTGTGGTGGAAAAATCGAGAGGATTTTTCAACGTGCGTGATCCGTTGAACGGTTAAGCCATTTGAGACCAATTGCACGCCGTGTGTGCAACGTTCTTGAATTGCAATTATCAATCATTATAGAAAAAACAGCCCTCGATATAAGACTAGCTTAAAATAAAAGGTATTTTACAAATGTGTAAACATTACATTTGGTATTTGGTTCAATTTCGACCCTAAAGTAGGTAACCCAAAGCCACAATCATTAGAAATACAAGAAGTGGTAAATATAAAGCGAAAAGTTGTCGGTATTTCTGGATAGTCTTCAAAAAAATGCACGGTCTCGAATGGGTTAACCTATTTGCATCACAGGCGCATATATGCGCGCACTTTTTCTGGTCACTATCATCGAAACGCATTTATGCATTCACATTGTGAGTGAATAGCAACACATACGAAAAATCCAAATTATTTATACAACATTCGTCGATTAAAGTACAATATCACTTTTTGAAATACTGTTAGATTTAGACTTAATATAAAGGAATTAGATAGTAAAAATATATTTTTGAATTTGCCATGTGATGCAAATGGGTTAAGAGAGTTGCGAGAAAAACTGTAGTTCTACGAAGCAACTTGAAATTACTTGTTCTCAATTTTATCCAAAAATTCTCCAAGCTTATGAGAGAATGATAGAGTGGGTATTCTATGTTGATCTTATAAAACAGAGATTACTGAATCGATTATATTTTCCACCTCTTGATTCCACCTTTTCCAAAGTACGTATTTAATGTATTGAAATATAATAGATTTAAGGCTAATAGTTCTAGTGTTAAGATTGCGGTGGATGATTTAAGGAATTTGGTTTAATAAATATGATAATATGGTCTGATAAATATAGGTATCAGAAAAAGGGAAATGAAGAAAGCACAGCTCATTGACTATTTCCACGTAAAGCTACAAGGGATTAACATATTTCAAACATTGTTTAAGATATATTTGAAATCGATCATTGTTCTTTCATCCTTCAATTCAATATTTACTCCTCATTAACCCCTTGCCGTACAATAACGAGTGACATTCGTGTAGCGATAAATTGAATAGAAGATTTCTAGATTTAGGAAATTTATTAAATTGAAAGTATCCGTAAAACGCGACACGATAAAATTATTACTATAATATTAATTTTACATTAACCTCTACAATGTATCAAGAATCACTAACCAATTTTTATTTTACCAATGGAATTCTGAATCGTTGCGGAGGCAGTCACAAAAGAAATCATACAGCAAGGGGTTAAACAAATATTAAAACTATTACTATAATATCAACTTTACATTAAACTCTACAATATGTCAAATTTAACGAAATTTAACGCCCGATACTTAACACGCAGTTTCTTATGAAAGCATTTCTCGCGATATGCAATTTTGTATCACGCAGTTTTACGTTTCACTAGTGATGCAATCTGGCCGTACAAAATCTCCGGAAAAGACGATCGATGGCGTGGCAAAAAGTGATTGCGATCGGCTAGAATTCGATACCAATTCTGCCCCCCTTGGCCGTGAATTCCACAGGAATTTTATCACGTTGCATCGAGGACTTGCACTTCGTGCTATGGCGTATCCTCTTTCTAAAAACATTATTAGAATTCGATAACGCCAACGTAACAGTCTAACGTAATCGCAACGTGTCGCGATAATAGCAAAATCAAGAAAAAAAGACACCGCTGTATTGATTTCACGCATCTAAACACGGGAGATCGAGGAGAAAAGATCAGCAGAATCATAATTAAAGGTAGAAATTAAATGGGTCCTATGGTAAGAGATGGAGCTTGTGATCAATGGAGCCGACTTAAAATCTCTCGTTACTTCCGAGATGATTTTCCTACGTGTTTGGCCTACCATATACTCAGTGAAAGCACATTTAACCCTTTGCAGACGAAGACATTTTTGAACATTGAGAGATAATCATTATTTGGCAATTTAGAACCACCTATTTATCCGAAAATTAGGCTATTAACACTAGAAATACCGGCTTTAATCCTTTCGGTACGAGCGCCGGATATATCCGGCGCTTGTACCAAAAAGATCAATATTAAAACTGTAAACGCTACTTTTTAGAAGGAACATTGTTTTATCAAACCCTTGGCCTACGATATTTCTCTTGTGAGCGAATATGTAATAACTTTGTTCTCTCATACTGTGTAACTTAACGTAATATCAATAGTGTAAAAGTAATTTGAACGGTTCCTAATCCACTGATATTTTCAATATAATTGTGTTTAGAATATCTCAAAATTATCTATTCCACTATCACGTCACGAGTATCACACGTTATTGTAGAGCAAGGGGTTAAGCACAGTTCTTATTTAACCGTTAGGAAAATCTTTATACAAAAGAGGTCTGACCACGTGCTGTATGCGCATTTTCGGCGCGGCACCTCGTACAGCGGGAGTGTCACGACGGAAAGAGCGCTCGTACCGAAAGGGTTAAATCTATCATATTTTAATATCTTAAATAAGTACTTTCAAAAAGAGAGAATCAAGCGGCAGGAAACTTGACCGATTGGGTAATTTATATTTATTGATATAGCCGTAGAATATTTACTCTATGACTCTTATATAAACTTTGAGAATTTTTTGAAAAAATTGTATTCCAGTCATTTTGACTGGTTTGGTAGTTCTAGTGTTAATGTATATAAATTATAAATTACTACGTGTGTAATCATACTTCAACAGTTGTATCTCAATTTTTTAACTCGAACCGTGTATACATGCGGCAATAGATTATAATTAACTTTCCTCTCGGACCACATATATGTATGCGTCGCTAGTCCCTAAAGGGTTAACACATTGAACACTGATATTTCGCTTGTTTTACCATTTCTACTGAGGTGATACTTTTTCTATTAAAATCCCGTCTTTGCAAAGTAAAAATCTGAAGATACAAATAGGTACATATTCAGTAGGATTTTATTTTTTGAACACCAGGATTTAACACTAAACGTCCCGACACTTTTTCTTAAAGGCAAATTTACGTTGAAAAGGGGTCAATTGACCCCTCAGTGGTAGCTTTAGTGTTAAATACTGAATGTGATAGAAAATTGGTAAATATTATAAATGAAAAATTATGCGAAATATCGTTGAATTGAATATCGCCGGTCACCGGTGAACCCCATGGCAACGGGTTAAAATACTAACTAACACTAGAACAAAAAGCATTAAATCTATTACATTTAATCTTGAATAAACAGTTTGGAGAAAGAGGAATGGAACGGTGGAAAAGATGATTAACACTAGAACTACCGGCGTTAAATCTATTAAATTTCAATATAATAAATAAGTACTTTGAAAACAGAGGAATCAAGAGACCGAAAAGAAAATGGATATGGTGATTTATGTTTTTCTAGATTGACATAGAATATTTATTTCATGACTCTCCGGTAGGCTGGAATTATTTTTGGAAAAAACTGTGTACCAGTCATTTTGACTGGTTCGGTAGTTCTAGTGTTAAGTCAGTAAATTATGTTTTATAAGATAGGAGTAGTATATTGCACTATGCCTTCAGTATAAAATTTGTGAGTTTTTAGCAAAAATGAGAAACCAGTGATCTTGACTGCTTTCGTAGTTCTAGTGATAAACGGGGCTATTTTGATTAAGCAAAGACTTGGGTTTGCAACAGGTGGGTTCACATTGAAATCATCTGCCGCGTCTAGTAAATTTTTTCTAAATTGCCAATTAACTTCTTGCCCTACGATTTATTTTCGAGCTGAATGCACAATAATTTCGAATTAATTAGTGAAATAAAAAATTCTCACTGATTTCTAATACAACATACAATTTAACGAAATACAGCTAGTATACAAATAATTTGATCATCTCGTAATTAACTAATATGTTTAATTTAATAGTTTTTAGAAAACACCAAAATATCCTATTACTTTCACCCGCGTCATTAAACGTTATTATAAAGCAAGGGGTTAACACTAGAACTACCAAGCGAGTTAAAATGACTGGTTCCTAATTTTCAAAAAAAATTGTCTAAATCCATTGTACTTAAAACATGAATTTCTAGATTAATTAATTTTTGTGCCTCTAGACACCTCTTTTATTTAATATATTTAACACGTAATAACGACTGTCATGGGGGTCACCGATGACCGGCGCTATTGAATTCGATGAAATTTCATGTAACTTTGAATCTGCAATATTTATGAATTTTCTAGAGATATGGACTATTTCAATATTTACCTTAACAAGATAACGATTTACCGAGTATCTATCTATCTGAATCTTCAAAGTTTCTATTTTATAAAGATACAAAAATAGAAAAACTTTCATTTCAGTAGAAGTGATAAAACTAGCGAAATACCGGTGAAGTTCAAAGTATTAAATATACCAAGTTTTCCGCCAGTAATTCGAGGGTTAATATACAATAATGACGGTGATTTAAAAGCAACCTAAAACCATTGGCCCCAAATTGCAAATGAATTTAACCCCAAAAAAAATTCAAATCAAAAAGTGTTGCTAATTAACCCTTTCAGTGTCGGACGACGAAATATCGTCGTAAGTAGTAGTGCTAACACTGTGCATTATGGTGTTATTATTCAGTTTCCAATACGATATTAGCAATTTTAAGAAAGATAATCGTAAATAAATAATTCTTTCTCTATATTAGGGAGACCAGAAAGTAATGTCGTTTCTTCAGATATTTTGCTCAACAACCAATTAATTTTTATCGCTCCAACATTGAAAATTTCCAGACTAAATGGAAGGTTATTGATAACAAGAATGATGACGTCATTCTTTAACCCCTTGACTACTACAAGCGCCTATAGGCGCTCGACACCGTTTGGCTTTCTGACACTGATAGCGCCAATAGGCGCTCGACGTAATTTGGCTCTTTTACGCGGAGGGCACTTTTAAATTCGTCATATCTATGATAATTCGGTTCAGAGAAATATATAATATTGTTTTAATGTAATGAAATTTGGTTTATTGATTATTGAAATATGTTTTTACAAAAATTCAGACCCAAAAGTCCTCCATTCTCGGTGTATCGTGACTCAATTCTTATCGTATGGTACGGCCGGCTCGTCTCAAAATCTCCCGTAGTCAAAGAGTTAAAATCAAAAACACTACAAATTTATTTGTTTCGATTTACTGTAAAAAGCGACATTACTTTTCGCCCCCCCCCCCCCCCCCCCCCATATATCAAACTATGGCCAAATGACTATTATTTTTATTCGCAACTATATTTATCATTAATTCAAACAATTTTTCTATCAAGATTAACAAGGAGAACGCAAGGCCTTCGGGTCACCGATTTTATTAAAATTTTACATACTCGTACAGTGAGTCGTTCTGATTAAGAATATACCCTATTATAGGGGCAGACGGTCAATAGTTTTTAAGATATTTGTAATTAAAGTTTCATTGGCATTCTTATAAATTCTTGTAAGGCGCAACTTTAAGAGCTGTTGTGGCACAGTGACATTTACATTTTTAACATTTCTTAAATATCTATTTTATATCTCCTGAATATTTTCTGAATATTTTTTAAATATTTATTTTATATCTCCTGAATATTTTCTTAATATTTTTTAAATATCTAGTTTATATCTGAAACTTTAATTAAGTATATATTACTTATAAAACGTTGCAAGGTTTTAAACAGTAAAAAATTCATTTGCGAAATCTTCACAAACTATGAATTTTTTACCTGAACCGTACAGCCCATTCTTAATAGAAACGTTAAGGAAATAGAGATATAACGGCATATTACTTACCTTATTGAATTCAAACGTTCGCTGTTAATAGGTATACTTCACTTTACATGTAATTGTTTCAAAATATAATCGACAGATGCTGTGGTATTTGAAATTCACTTTCATCGAAAGTGCACAACTTATGCAAACCTTATTTTTTTATGTTTTCTAAAAAATGGTCAACTACTGGCACATGGTCAACTACTCCTGCTTTTACCTTAACTATTATATTTTTATACTAAAAATTAAACTTTAATTATAAATATCTTAAAAACTATTGACCGTCTGCCCCTATAATAGGATATATTCTTAATCAGAACGACTTACTCTACAAGTATATAAAATTTCAATAAATTTGGTGACCCGAAGGCCTTGGGTTCTCTTTGTAAGAGGGTTAAAAAGACTCAAAAATGGATAGAAGCAAAGATCGTTAGGTCGAAGATACAGTCGCAAACGATTGATGCACCAAGGCGGGGACGAGTGTCCCATAGTCGCACATGAGGAGAGCCGGCGTCACTTGGAACTGAGAGTTCTGATTGGCTGAGAAGCTGACGGGCCCCCGTCAAGCCTCTGCACTCTGACTCACGTGCGGTTTATCTCTCGGTCCGTCTAAAATGCCCGTGGGCGAGCCTGGACTCCTTGAACGAGCAACAGCCACCGGCCGGTACTTTGATCTCTTGCTACGATCTCGAAATGATCGGTATGCAACAAATTCGAATATTTTCTAATACGAAATTGATAGAATTATCACATCTACAAGGAACTTTTTATCATTCCTTGACTCAGCTGTGATAATTGAGAGTGGAACTTATTATTTTCTTGATGATATAAGAGAAGTATTTAGAAAAAGGGACGAAGATGTGGAGGAATGAGTTTTGGATTTTAACCCCTTGCTTTACGATTTCTTTTGTGACTATAATCTAATTGTTGGAATAATAATCTCTCACTGATTTCCGATATACCGATAATAGTTAAAACAATATTAATAGCATAGAACTAATTTCAACGTCTCTGACCTATTGATATTTTCAATTTAACAGCTTTTGGAAAAGTTAAAAATCTTCTATTCCATTTATCACGTCACGTGTGGCACATGACATTGTAAGACAAGTGGTTAACGCTAGACCTACCAAGGTGGTCGAAATGATTTACTTTGAATTTTTTAAAAATACTCCTGAAATTCGTGACGTTGTTTCTTATTCAATTTTCTATCTCTATGTTAAAAATTATAGACGATTGGATTTTTGATGAATTTTTGTCCTCTTAATTTACATCGTTGGGATACATTTATTTGATCATTTTAAATATATTAAATTAGTCGTCGGTAGATGTGGCGTTAAAAGTGCTGAGGTTGGGAAATTGTTATATTTATGGTCTTTTAAGATATGTGATAGATTGATTCGATACTCATGTAGGGAGTTGGGAGATAGATGTTTGGATGAAGTATTTTTAAATTTTAATATTATGTTTTATGTTTAATTTGCAAATTGATTATTGATTAATACAACTTAATTGAGAAATTGTCATAGTTAAGTGACAAATGTTGAAGCAGAGTTTCTAAGTTTGCTTCAGTACGAATATTAACCACTTGCCTTACGATTTCTATTTTGATAGCGTGCGTTATAACTCAAAATTAATTCTAAAAATAAAAGTTTCTCTCTGACTTTGAACATTTTCTATAATTGACTGCAATATTGCCATTATAGAAATAATTTGCCTTGTAACCGGCTGATATTTTCTATTTAATAGTTATTGGAAAACTTGAAAATTTCGTGTTCCATTTATTACGTCATGTGTGTAGCACGTCATTGTAAGCCAAGGGGTCAAACTCTTATAAGAACGTAGCTAAAGAAGTTACATGAAAATGATGAAATCGAGCTAGAACCTTACGATCTTCGGGAAGACCAATGAAAACAGTGAAATATAGAGAAGGAGGAAAATACTTTCCGATCGACGATGCTTTCCCGGGAAATCAGAAATAAAGAGGACGGAGAAGTGCAAAGGGAGACGCAACTTTTAATTTCTCGCGGCAATTGATGGGTCAAATCGATCGGAGAGTTGTTACATTAAACACGAGGGGGAATGACGTAAGAATTGATACCAAAGTATGCTCTGAATTCGTTCTAATTGATACGAAAGTCTGTGACTATCATTTTATTCTTTTCGATCATCGCAGCAAGGTCATTATTATTAATCCTAACTGCATGTAAAGTCACACCTGACCCATTTCTTTCCTGCGTCAAATGCACCAGCATACCTCGCTCTTTGTTCGTCACTTTTTGAACTTGAAAAATGATAAATCAATCAAGGACTTCCTCGCGTAACTTGGTGATATCATAATTCATAAATTAAACCGAACGAATAAATATTACGATTGATCATTGTCATTGTTCAACGCTATATCGACGACATGAAATAACATTAATACTTCAGACGAATATGCTACAAATATTAAATATTTTTTATCGTCCCTACTTTTCGTTATTTAACACTAAATCTACCAAGGCAGTCAAAAGTGACTTGTTCTGAATTCTTTTTTTAATTTTTCTGAAATTTTTAACTATCTTTTGGCCAATTTTCTACATCTATTTTGCAAAGTGGAGGAAATTAAATTGATCAAGATTATTGCCCAAATTATTTTTATCCTTTTGAAGTATTTTTTCAATATCCTTTAATATATTACGTTTATCATCGATTGTTAAGTGCAAATTTTGTAAAATAAAGGAGATTAAATTAATCAAAATTGTTGTCCTCATCATTTCTATATTCTTGAAGTATTTTCCTACTATCGTTAAATAAATTGCATTAGTCGTCAATAGTTTTAGTGTTTTTTTTTTCAAAATTTTTCTAAAAATTGTACTTTAAACTATTTTAACCCTTTACGACACGAATCATTTTACCAATTTTCGTCAACGAAGGTAAAAATAATTGTGAAAAATATTCTACTGCTGATTATTCATTTTTTTTTTTTTAATACCAGAAATGTGTACAAGTACCTATGAGTATTTATGCGAAGATACACCATCATCATTAAATTCCACAGATGAAATTTAATATGTAAAATATTAATTACATCAAAAAGCTGTGCCCAGCGTAGAGTAACTAAGACTGCAAACGATTATGTTTTCAAATTGAAAACCATTACTAAACAGATTTTTAATTTCTTTTTTCTTCGTCAAGATACGCCATATCATATTACTTTTCTGTATGTTGATAAACTCCTTTGTCGATGGTCAGGGAAAAGATACTAACGTTTGACGTAGTTTTTCACGTTTCCAATCAGCGTTTAACGAGAGCTCATTCAACGATCTCAACAATAAACGATCCGTAGAAACTTGGGTTGGAAATGGAATACGTCATTGCTTCATTGCGTGAGAAACAATTTCGATGTGAAGTAGTTGAGAAAATGCTCGGGATAATGATCACAATTTGTCGCATTGAAGACTCGCGGGAAGAAGAATCTTAAGTAATTCGTTTGACCTTTCACTCTTACGTGAAAAGTGCAGCAACGGCTACGAATACGCGAAATGCACTTTTTCTTGACAATTGAGATGTCAATGAAATTTAAGAATCAATATCGATGACGACTCGATAAAAAATTCATGAACTTTTTTCGTTTGAGATTTCATCCATTTTTAGAACTAACATGTAGTAATTTTTGTTACGTGAAATTTAATTTAACACTAGATTTACGAAGCCAATTTGGCTCGTTAAAAATTATATTACTATATATATAATATATTGGTTGGTTAATTTTTTAATAATAAATCTTTCATTTAAATTGATTTGGAGCTATTTTCTTTGCATAAAACTTCAATTTTCTTGCTTGAGTCAAATTGGCTCACTTCAGAAAAATAGGCATATCAACATTCGTAAATCTAGTGTTAATTCCTTAGAATTTCTATCAGAATTCTTAGCCATGAATAACGAGTATGTTCGTAATGAAGTTACAAATATTTCTGTTATGATTTAACCCTTTGCGGTCCGAATTATTTCGTTAATTTCGGTAGTGAGCTAAATAAAATTAATTCTGAAATATTGTCTATCATTAGTTATTCATTTTTTTAAATTATATCAATAAGTATAGGTATTGACGGACATTTAGGTGATATTACAAAATCATTATGAAATTGGGAAGTCGATATTAAATTGTCAGAAAATAAAATCTATGAGTAATGCTCGACATAGGACCGCAAAGGGTTAAAGTAGTTAGGAGTTCTTGCATTGGAGTATCATTATCCCTTCAGCCTGAAATCACGTATAACACACGTGAAGCGATAAATAAATGATAGTTTCTATAGATAAGTAATCCGATAGTTTTTCAATAACTATCAGATTAAAAATACCAGTCGATCACGAGACAATCAAATTATTTCTATAATATTAATATCGTAGTCAGCGGTACCAAATGTTAAAACTCGGAGATAAATTTTTCTGTCTGGAATTAGTTATGAGTTGTTACCCACAATGTCAAAATAGGAATCATAAGGTGAGGGGTTAAATTAGGAAGTTTCATTAAAGATTTAATTCAAAAGCTAAAACATATTTCTACCCAAGGAATTTTCGAATAGAAGTTTCAAAAAACCATCCGACATCTAATAGGTTTAATCTGATCGTTTGATTCAAATATTTAATACTAGATCTTCTACAGTGTATGGGTTGTGAATATTCCTCAAATTTTTACGCTGTTTCTCTTTCAATCTTCTGCATGTATCATACATACAGCAAGCAACGAAATTGATCAAGATCTTTGCTACCTTCATTTTTTTTTCTTTTATTTATTCCACATTTTCAAATATATTCACATTTCAACACGTTGACTGCCATGGTGGTCACCGGTGATCGGCGCTATTTAAGGAAGTTCTAGCTGGATTCAGAACTAAAAGTTTCTTTTTTCATTAGAAATGAAAAAAATTGCGAAAGAATTAATGCAGGGGCTAACTTCACAGAGGTCATTTCATTCACTTTTTAGACATTAAAAAACATCTTTCTCTATACCTATGAAGTAAAAAATTATGAAAAAATTCAATAATATTCCAAAAGCATAAAATAATACATTGCTCATTTTTAATTAGAATCCGTCGACTCATAAGGCCCATGTTAAATATGTTATTTTTAAACACGATTTATTCATAAACCGTGTGGACGAACTCCTTGAGATTCCGGTTATAATTATAAAATATCATGAAGAATATATTTTCAAAATTTTAAGGAAATCTATCGACAAATGACAAGTGCCCGGAACTACCTTAATATATTGAAATTTCATGTAACGTTTAAATTGAAATATTTATGAATTTTCGAATATACAGAATATTTAAATATTGACGTTAAAAAGATAAAGGTCTACCAAATATCTATTTATCTGTACCTTTAACTATCAACTATTAATTCGGTATATTTAAAAATACTAGATAAATACTTCGGCAGAAAAATAATGAGACGTGCCAAAAACTTAATGGATTTTATTTCTCACATTTTACAAGATAGATGTAGAATATTAAAGAGGACACAGCGTTAAAAAATCCAAGAGCATTTTTGAAAAATTCGCTACAAGTCATTTTGACTACCTTGGTAGATCTATTGTTAACATTAGAACTACCGACATTAAATCTATTGTATTTCAATTTTTTAAATATATACTTTGGAAAAAGAGAAATCAAGAGCTGAGGAAGATGATAAATTCTGTATTATATATTTTATAAGATCACCGTAAGATATCTCCTCTATGAGCGTCCTATAAACATGGAGAATTTTTTAATTAAATTGGAAACGAGTCATTTTGATTTACTTGGTAGTTCTAGTGTTAAAGTTTTTCCTTTATAAAGATGTGAATTTAATAGAAAACGTTTCACTGCAGTAGAAATGATAAAATTAGCGAAATATCGGTGGCGTTCAACGTGTTAAACCATTGTAATCCTACGTCGAGTTATACGCGACATAGATTTTCACTTCATTTTATGTTCCAACGATTTAACATCGACTTTTCAATTTCACAATAATTTTGTAATATCACATAAATATTCGTCAGAAGATATAATTGTTGCTATCAATGAAAAAAATAACCAACGATAGAAAGCATTGGGAAATTAATTTCATTTAGTTCGACGCAGATTGACAAAATAATTTGGACTGCAAAGAGTTAATCATCGGTAGATCTAGTGTTTATGCATTCTCCGCTATACAAAGATTCCGCACGTCGACGATTCAGCACGTCGACCGAGTACGAAGTATCAATAATCTCCCAGATAATTCCAGAATCTTTGAAACCGCGTATAAACAACAAACAAAGACCAATGTTTACTTCCAGAGCGACGATGTCAATGAAATCTTTCCGCGCGAGATTTGACGCTCGAAGATAGAAAAGAAAAAATCCGTTCTCGTCAATCGAAACGTTGAAATATTTAGTGTGTAAGATGTTAATGCAATTCGCCGTATTGGACGATCAAACAAATATTTTGTAACAACGCGAATCGTCGTGAAAGTTTTGACTGAAGAAGTCATTCATTGATAAGAATACAAAACAAGAAACAATCTCGACGCTTCACGAGTGAGCGGTTCGTGGAACTTCGATGGAAAAGAGAAGAAACGAAGTCTTCTTATTTTAACCCTTTGCCTCACGTATCCAATGAAAAATTAAGCTAATATGACGTCAGTTATTGCCCTTCAGTTTTAAATGCAAATCTTTAAAAAGGAATATCTTCATTTAGCAAAGATCTTAATGGGGAATGCATGTCTTCCGTGACTTGAACTTTTCTTCAAGGTTTTCTCTTTTATTAATGTCATCTTTCCGTATTCATTTCGAACCGAGATATCGCGCTGAGAAACTAAACAATAACAACCGTATTGACGCAGTTTACGCTCACAAGTAAACGATAAGGTTTCCATAGAATTATCTATTTTCTAATCCGATATAACGCTATCCTAAACTTACAGATTATGCTAAAAATAATACCGAATTATAAATATCAGACAATTAACACTCTGCCATGGGGGTCATCGGTGACCGGCGCTATTAAATTTAGCAAAATTTCATGCAACTTTCCAATTGCAATGTTTCCAAATTTTCCAACATTGTAAATATTTAAATATTGGCGCTAAAAGGATTTAGTCGAGCCGACAATCTATCTATCTGTATCTTTAATATTTCTGCTTCATAAAAATGCGAATTTAATAGAAAAATTTTCACTTTAGTAGAAATTATGAAACAAACAAAATACTAGTGGCTTTCAACGTGTTAAGAATACAAATTTTGCACATCACACCGTCTATTTTTACAGTTCCTCCTTCCATTCTCTATTGCAATCATTTAAAAAAGATCGATTGATTTCAACTTTTAAATTGCAATATTTCTAAATTTTCCAAAATACTAAATATTTAAATATTAGCTCTAAAAAGATATAGTCCAACCATCAATCTATCTATCTGTATCTTTAACACTTCTACTTTATAAAAATGCGAATTGAATAGAAAAATTTTCACCTTAGTAAAAATTATGAAATTAACAAAATACTAGTGGCTTTCAACCTGTTAAATACACAAATCTTACACATCACATCGCCTATTTTTACAGTTCACCAAAGATCCTCCACAATACAACATTAAAAACCATCGAAATGTTACAAATCCAATAAATTAACATCTCCACAATGAAATCCTCGAATCACCCTATCGTCCTCCCTTCATTCTCTATTGCGATCGTTCAGAAAAGATCGATCGATCTCAACGAGTAACTTTTAAACTGCAATATTTCTAAATTTTCCAAAATACTAAATATTTAAATATGGGCGCTAAAAAGATCAAGGCCAGCCGACAATCTATGTGTACATTTAATATTTCTTCTTCATAAAAATTGCGAATTTACTAGAAAAAGTTCCACTTTACTAAAAATTATGACACTAACAAAATACTAGTGGCTTTCAGCGTGTTAAAATACAAATCTTGCACATCAGATCGTCTACTTTTACAGTTCACCAAAGATCCTCCGTAATACAACATTAAAAACCATTGAAATATTACAAATCCAATAAATTAACATTTCCCCAATGAAATCCCTGATTCACCCTATCGTCCTCCCTTCATTCTTTATTTCGATCATTCAAAAAAGATTGATTGATCTCAACCAGTAACTTTTAAATTGCAATATTTCTAAATTTTCCAAAATACTAAATATTTAAATATCGGCGCTAAAACGATAAAGGCTAGCCGACAATCTATCTATCTGTATCTTTAATATTTCTACTTCATAAAAATGCGAATTTAATAGAAAAACTTTCACCTTAGTAAAAATTATGAAATTAACAAAATACTGGTGGCTTTCAGCGTGTTAAGTATACAAATCTTGCACCTCAGATCGTCTACTTTTACAGTTCACCAAAGATCCTCCGCAATACAACATTAAAAACCCTTGAAATATTCCAAATCCACTAAATTAACATTTCTACAACAAAATCCTCGATTCACCCCATCGTCGTTCTTTCGTTCTCTATTGCGATCGTTCAGAAAAGATCGATCGATCTCAACAAGTAACTTTTAAATTGCAATATTTCTAAATTTTCCAAAATACTAAATATTTAAATATCGGCGCTAAAACGATAAAGGCTAGCCAACTATCTATGTGTACATTTAATATTTCTGCTTCATAAAGATGTCAATTTAATAAAAAACGTTCCACTTTACTAAAAATTATGACACTAACAAAATACTAGTGGCTTTCAGCGTGTTAAAATACAAATCTTGCACCTTAGATCGTCTACTTTTACAGTTCACCAAAGATCCTCCGCAATACAACATTAAAAACCCTTGAAATATTCCAAATCCACTAAATTAACATTTCCACAACAAAATCCTCGATTCACCCCATCGTCCTCCCTTCATTCTCTATTGCGATCATTCAGAAAAGATCGATTGATCTCAACGAGCGGCATACGCAGATGTCAGAGGATACTTAAGTTCATCATTATTAATACCGTTGTTCTTATTATTACAAGATCCGATCTCCCTCCCCTTTCTGCATCCCTCTCCATCTCTCCCTCTCTCTCTCTCTCTCTCTCCTCTCTCATACACACACAAACACATACACATACAGAGACACGCTCCTTCGTCCCCACCCGCTCTCTGGCAGCAGCTAGCTCAGCCTATATAAACCCCCGACATCTCGAAAGCGTCCTCACTCTATACGAGACGACAGTCTATGTATAAAGTCGGAACTACCGCAAAATATCCTCACGTACCCATACATCACCGAGCCACGGAAGAGAGCACCACGCACGTTTCAAATCCACCGGTTAAAACACGACAGTACATTGGCAAACGTCGACGTTGAATCACCGGTGTTCATCGTTGGAGGGAGCAAACGATCCTTCCAATCTCTCGTCTCTTTGACCGTGCCACTGTGCGGGTGTATCTCTGTGCGCCTCAAGAGACTTATATCGTAGATCGGTCAAGATCTACCTGAGATCGATACTGTTTTTTTTTTTTTTCTTTCAACATACCGGACAAGAGAAGAGAAGAATAGTTTCTATTTGAATTCTTCAAGATCATCGTAAGATTCGTACATCGAAGAGAGAAAATCTAACATCGTGATCCTTACGATCGAAGAACGAAAGGAAAAACGATGAAAGTAACACTGATAGCGACGTTCCTGGCGATTCTCTGCATCGCGGAGTTCTCGGACAGCGCTGCTGTAAGATCGGAGGTAAGTTTAATCTTAGGATACGTATCCTTTCTGCTCGCGGATCGTAGGAGGATAGTTTATATTTAACTCGAGATCGTTAACTGCGAGGTGTCGTTTCACCGTCGCAATGATGCGAGTAATGGAGAGATTGCGAGAATCTCATCGTATCAGAGGAGATACTACGTCCTCTATCTCGTTACGTGGATTTATCTGTTTGCGCAAACCTTCGTAACCCTCTGGGAGGAATCAGGAGAACGTGGAAGATCATGAGATTTTAAAGTTCGGTGGGAAAATTTGCGAATGACAAGGTGTTGAGAGTCTTTCTTTTTTGCAGTTCTTTTTATTGTTTTACGGGGAGTTTGATTAGTAAGAATGGTACAATCAGTACTTCGTGGATATCGGGCTATGTTTCGAATCGTTTGTCGTCGTGGCGAAATTTTTGTCGACATCGTTCATTTGGAATTTGATGATATGACATACTAAAGTATTATTTGGTAGTTTATAGATGTTCAAGTTTTAACGTGCTTGTTTGAGTGTTCGAAAGTAAGGGGTTTAAATGTATTTAGGTGCAACGGTGAGGGAGAAAAGTTGGGCTTTGGGAATTGTGAAGTTTGAACGATCGTATGAGAAATTTTTGTGGCACGATTTATGAATAATTGTTTGATATAATTGAATTGAATTTTGAAAAGGGGAGAAGAAAATGAGAATTGAGAGTTGGGGATAGTCTTTGAAAAATGGTGAAAATCTGAAAGCTAACGGTTTAAAAATTCGTAGTATTCTGAGGATGAGATTTGAGATTCTTCAATATAATTGTATTGGAGTAGAATCAATCAAGTGTTTTGAAGCCTGAGGTTTTATTCCGATTGTCATCAGAGTTTCTCAAGTGTAGAACTTCGGACTTCTCTGAAGACAGTAGTGATAATTCAGATAGAAACTTGCGCCACAATATTTGGATTTCAATAATCGTGTATAATTACTCCACACATCAAAGCTGTAACTTAATACTCATTATTTCTACCGAAGACTCAAATTAAAAAAAACATATTAAATATAATTTTTATAATTAAATATAATTAAGTTAAAACTTTGATGTCTGGAATAATTAGACTCGACTATTAACGTTAATTTTACGGAGTCAATTTGGCTCATTCAAAATTTCATTACTACATATACAAAGGTTAATTAATTTTTTTACTAACAAATTGATTTGGAACTATTTTCTTTTTAAAAACTTCAAATTTTCTTGTATGAGTCAAATCTAGTGTTAAAATCCAATTATTCTTGGGTAAATTTCTATCTGTATTATCATTTCTAATTGTAATTTCCAAATTACAAATAACTATAACAGTTTAATTACAAAATTGAATAAAAAATAATTATAACTCCATCGTGAAAGAATTTCGATTCGAATGAACAAATTTTAAGAATAATTTCGTACAAAAACCAAATGTAGATTTTTTTTTACTTTAACGACGTAATACAATCGAGGGGGATTAATGAATGTTAATCTAAATTAACGTTTCACGAGAAGCTTCCATTATCGAATGTATATTACGAAAGCGCGAATTACCAGTTGTACGTCCGAACAACACGTTGATCACACAGCAAGCATTCATTCATGAATGACATTCATACGAGAAATCGCTTACTCTGATTACTCATTCGATAGCACAGCCGCTGACCACAAACGAGCCTACGTGTTTTTCTTATTCTCGCGCAATTCGTTCTTTTTTGGAAATATGCTCTTACGATATGAAAAACGAAATACTTCTATGAAAATTAGCTAAAAAATATTAATTATGTAAATAATTATTATTTATATAATTATATTATACAAATATTAATTATATAAGGTAAAAAATGTGCAATTCGATGATTCATTTCTTGCGGAATTTTTAAAAATAATATTGTGATTTGCATTTTTTACATACGATTTTGAAATTAAATGTTGAGGTATATACATTCTCGAAATCAAGTCGTAGGAAAAGGAAACAAATAAAAGTTTGTTAGGATTGCCGCGTTAAAAGCAGAATTATGGCTTCGTTCCTTTTCGCAATGGTGAGTCGTGCGTGTTAAAAATGCAAATCAGATGATGTTACTTAATTACGATGTCGCTCGTTGCTCTTACATTATGCTGCTTAACGAGAAGCTTAAATTATTATTTCTCTTGAAATTACCAATGCAAATGTTCACCGTTATAGAATCATTACTGAACAGTTAATTCCATTCGGTCGTCGATCTCGAAAATTCATTTTTTACCATTATTTTTCAATATATTAACTTGTAATATATTAATGTTACTAATATCAATTATATTAGATATAGTGATATATTGACAATATTAATTAGAAAATAACATATATAATTTTGCCACTGAAAAATTCCAAGTTGAATGAATTCATGTGAATCGAATATTCTGCAGTTTCGCGATAAATCGCGACGACTTCGTCGCTTTGCGTTTCGTTTTCGAAAATCAACGGGTTAATGGCATTGACCCTTGCTGCGTCCGATGATTTTGACGCAACATGAACGAGATAATCGAGCCGGGTACAATTTTGCCAAGTTGCCTTTCGACGCATAGGCCTCGCATAATTGTCCCTTGCATAACACTATTATTTCACTGTCCAACAGAATTTCAAAATTCGCGCCATCACGATATACAATATTTTTTCAATATTCTTTGCTATAACGTTAATTCAAAATCGCAGCACTTTTAAAAATCAGCAACATCGTCAAACATGATTAATGTAGTTTTGGAATACAGGTAACCCTCCTATAACACGGTAGATACGTTCCTAAAAAATGCCGTGTTGTGTGAAACCGTGTTGTATGAGACCCAGAGCAAGTACAAAAACAGGGGTTACGTTCCGAAAACTTATTAAAAACAAATCTTTTTTTTTTCAAATTCTACATAAACAACTTAATTTTTATTAAAAATATATGAATGTATGTGCAACACAAAACAAAAAATATTATTTTAATTTGATGTTCACTGTTCAGTATAATCAATCGAGAACGTTTTTTTGGTGGAATGATATCGCCTTCAATCTCAGAACTTTTTTCTTTATTTAAAGTTTTTGTATTTTCTTTCCTCTTTAAAAAATCGGTAATTTTACTTTGCTTTCTGGTTCTTACCGGCTCAATGTTAATTTTTCTTTAATATTTTAAAGACGAAAAAGTTATTCTTTGACACACCGTGGCTCGACGCAGACTGTCGATCAGCAGGGTGAAATACTTTTGTTTTCAAGCCACGGAGATGAAATCGAAATAGTTTATGCCACACTGTATCTTTAAGGCGGCAAGCCTCGTCGCGGCTATAGAAGTACAGTGTTGTATAAAGGTTTTTGCAATTTTCTTACCATGTTACAGCGACACCGTGTTATAGGATACCGTGTTGTAGAAGGGTTTCCGTAATTCATAAATCATGTTATAGCGAAACCGTGTTACAGGATGCCGTGTTGTAGGAGGGCTACCTGTATTTGCATTCGATGAAGGAGTTTCGAAAATTTCAAATAACTGCTGTAATTGAATAATTAATTTTGAAGAAGTTTGACCGCAGAGAGTTACAATATTAAATCAAACGTAATTTATACAATTTATTATCGTATTGTCATGGCGGGAAAGCGATTTTAAATAAATGACAATATACAATAGAAGTGTTTCTTTTAATCAACCGAAGTTTTACTGTAGATTTTATGAATGTAAGAATGTACAATTAATATCCCTGATTGAAGTGAAAACCGAAAGTGCTTGCAAACGTGAGCAAAAAGTGTGCCAATTCATTTCCTATGCAAACAGTGTTCTCAATACTTATAAACATTTGCGCCACAATCACCGCAAATACTAATTAATGTCGTAGCAATAAACAATATTAGTACTTCATCAATAGCAAAACATTGAAACATTAAAAACATTCTGCGAAAAATTCTGAGAAATCTTCCAATTTAAATATCTCAATAAAATGTTCGTTTTTTTCAATTATTTTATGGTAAAAAAATTCCTAAGCTTAAAGTCAGTAAGTCACGTCCAAGGTGTACCACCTTACGTAAATAGGTGGCCTAGAAAAATCGTAAAAGATGCGTGTACACTAATTAATACAAACAGCGTTAATCCATTGTTCACACGTTGAAAATTTTATGAAATCTTTTGCAGGAATTTGCCGAGCAACTACATCGTATCGTTCACGACATGTATCCAGAGAGTTTGAGAACTCAAAGAGCAACCGAGAGCGGAACCGACAGGCAACCTACCCGGTTTTGTTACGATTCACCATGTGGATGGAACACGTATGAGCCCAATACGCGCAGAGAGACGAGGTTTATGGCTAATACGTAAGTTCTATTCGATATTAATAATAAATTTACAAGTTTTCGATATACCATGAAAGAAATGTGAACAATGAGGATAGTATTGATATGTTCAGCATTTGATTTCTTATACGTTCGATGCATTCATGTTACGAAACTATTGAGTTTGTCTGTATAATAATGTTATTTAATTGTTGAGCAATTAAATTACAATAAATTTGACTGTACATTGAAAATTACAGAAATAATAACCCTTTGCACTCGAGGGGCGCCGCTATGGCACCCTGACATTTCTCGAGTTTTCGAGCTCTATAATTTTTTTTCCGTTACTAAACAATATTCTCCTTTCAGATTTGTTCGTAGACCAGATTTGGTCTGCGTTCTTAGTATAAAATTATTTTAAAGTATTTGCAAAACACTAATATAGTCAAAATTATCACGAGTTACTAGTTTTCCAGAGTAAGAGATTACTCGAGTGCAAAGGGATAATTTTATTATCAAAATTCGGATTGAAATTTGTACAGTGTGTCCAGTTAGTATTACTTTAAAGAAGTAACTTCGTGATAACTCTTTAAGAAATTGAGGATTGAGACTCTTTCTCAATTTTTTTAAATGAAAAAAAGACTAGTACATTACAGAAGTCCATAAAAAAATGTGTAGCTATTGAATTTTGTTTTTTTTTTTTTAATTTAGAGACCCTCAAAATGTGAGATACTTTTCCAATTTTGCATTAGCTATGTAAAACTAATTTTTAAGAATTCATTGTTATACAGACTGTAATTGTAAATTTTAACGAATATTTTGTTGAAAATGCAAAGTCATTTGCAGACTCGTACGTCGAAATTAACGGGATAGAATATTAATCAGAGCAAAATGCCGGGTCCAACTATTTTGGAAATATGAAAGTAAAGGGTTAAGCCAGTGATTCCCAAATTTTTTAAAATTCTCATTGCCCTGGCTGAATTCAAATTACCCCAAATTCTAGAAAGTACACATTATAAAATATTTACAAATTATCATATACTTCAAATCGTAAGAAATGCAATAAAATAATTTTCAGTTCTTATTAACTCTACACTTTAGAAAATTATTAAAACTATAGAAAACTTTGCGACACTCTAATTCAAATTCTAGCAAGTACACGTTACAAAATATTTATAAATCATTACATAATTCAAATAAAAAAATTAAATTGCTTTTTCACTCTAAGTTTTAGAACATCATAAGAACTGAATAATACTTCGCCATACTCTAAATCAAATACTAGCAAACACATGTTAAAAAGTATTTACAGGTTGTTACACATTTCAAATCAGTAAAATATAATCGAAAAAATTAAACTGCTTTTTGACTGTAAGCTTTGGAAAATCATAAAAACTGTGTAATTCTTCGCGACACCCGAGTAAGGAAGTTGCGAATTCGACGGCGCCAATTTGGAAATTACTGGCTTAAAAGCGATAAAACAATCGTTGCCCCTAACGTATTCTCAATTATAGTGATTTATAAAAAAGAATGTTAATCTCATTCTAGGTGCAAGTGTCCAGATGAGACTTACAAATGTGTCCGCACAGGAGAAAATGTGTCAATGGGTGCATTTGTGTACCACTGTCGTCAGAATACGACAGCGGAGGACATCGAGGGCGACGACAGCGAGTCGGCGGAATACGGCGGTTAAAACTGGCCGTTTAATATGACACTTAAATACGCTGACATACCTGATTTATACATCTTTAGCCGTCGTTCGTATGTCACCTCACATTCACGTCCTCGTGCGGGAAAGCTGCCGTTTGATTCGTCGTTTGCGCCGGGCGAGCGTTTCGTTTCGAGATTCCAAGAATCGGTACGGTGCCTGCGACAAATCATGGACACATCGAGTGTGTAATGTAGAAAAGATAGTAAATTATATAGGCGACTTTGTGAAAGGTGGGCAAATTATTATGAACGAGATGAAATTTCTTAACGAATTCAATTCAATTTTACCGCGTTAAGTAAACGATGTTGCGCATGATCAATAGTTCGTTCGAAATTTCATCCGCCATTGTTGGGCTCTCTTGAACGTTCGAACATGAATTTTTTGAAAATCTTCGCATTTAAATTCAAAGTATTATTACACTTTAATAGCGACTTTATAATCGATTCGTAATCGATTTTTGTCGAGTTTTGGAGATTATTTATGGAATGGGACAAAAATTGAGTCGTGTTCGATCGGAGGCTTGGTAAATTTAGCACGCGTACCGAGAGTGAAAACTTAGAATGAGATTATTGACTTTTATACGATCTATTTTTGGTAAAACTGTGACAAACGTTTAGCTTGGTATTAATACTATCGACTTACATGGAATTTTGATAAGATACGTTGCAAAAAACCATATTTTTCTCACACTGAACTGACACGGGCGCAGAGAGCAATCGAACAGTGCGACACTTGAGCTTGTTACTGGGTTGTCATGGCAACGATCGCGCATGTGCTGCCGCGGGAAATTTTGGAAACTATTCAAATTCAAATTTTGTGCACGCTCAGCATGTTAAAGTCATTCATAAACAAAACGGTTCATTAAGATTAATAGGCTTTATTTCTCAACGATTATATTATCAAGGTAAAAGTAAAATACCTTTGAATTCTAATGGTTAGATTTTCAATTTTTCGATAATGAATTCGAGCCTAAAGGATTTAAACAACGAACTTACGCTCCTCACAGTAATTGATTCCAATTAGAAAACTGTATATCTTCTCCAATTTGAAAATCTCTCGTTCATAAGCGGCAACGTCTCTCCATTAGTCGACCTTTGCAAAAGCAAGTCGAAATAACGTCATTTTTATTCATACGAACGAAACACAAAGCGTCTCATTACAAGAATTTCGATATAAATCATCAAATCTCATTCGTCCACAACAATCCCTCGTTATTCCTTCGCAATGTTTTAACTTAAAAAAGAAAAGCAGAAATTTACGAAAATTAATTTCCTGATTAATGAATTATCGAAAAAAATGTTTTTCTTTTCTTTGTTTTACGATTAACGATAAATCAAGACTCCATTATATTAATATAATTCCCAGTTGTGATAATAACGAGATGGATTATTGTCATCGTGTCATAAATAACGACGAATCTACGTCGAATTATTAATTAATGGCAATTCATTACGTTAAGCTCATTCGCAACATCTTAGTAATAGTAACCCGATGTGGTGTTTTAAAATAGTAAATAGGAATGATATTTAAAATAGTATTTCGATGTAAGACATGAAACATTACAATTTTTGTACTTAAACGAAGGAAATTGTTTCAAATCCATTCGTGTATCGTAATCAATTATTTATAACGTGCCAAGCGGCAACGTTAACGTTAACTGCTATATCACGTTTGTTCATTATTACTTAACATAAGACACAATCCAAATTTGATATTCGGGAACGTGTCAAAAGATCGTTGCACCACGTAACATTTTATTTATAATTATTTCAAGCAGTATGCATCATTTTTATGTTATAATAGACGTTAATTAATGGCTTGCAATCGCTTGTCAGTTGTCCCATTGTTGGCTTTGGCTCTGAGAAAACTGGAAGATAAAGCAAAGTCGATGACGGATCATCCCGTTAACAGTTGCATTACATTTTATTGCATTTATACAAAGAACAAAAAAAAAAGGAAAAAGATGCGCCGTTTCTCTTTTTAACAGTTCCTGCCATTGGTTGGTATTCGAGGAGTTAAGTGATCCGTGATCTTCTTTAATTCTGCTTCTAGAGCTTAATTGAGTATGCGTTCGTTATTATTAAGTATTATCTCAATGGACGCTTGTATTTTGTGGAAATTGCAATACTTAGGTGTAAGTAATGTACACGTGTTTATATGTAATCTCGAGAAATTCGATTTTGAGATTTTCTTTTTTTGTTAATCAGAGTCCAATAAGAATTGTACGGTTATATACACGTCGAAAGTTGCCAATAACGTAAATTCAATGATATTACCGTAATAATCTAAATTCCATTCGACGTTACGAGAAAAACGTGTAAAAAGTAGTACAGGCAACGTATTCGTTCGCAGTATTTCACTTAATATTTAATATACAAAAGGGATAAATTATCTATAGTTATAAAATGATTACCATCGTTATCATTTTTAATAAAAATAAGTAATGTTGCAGGAAAACAAAAGGAATACGAACTGTTCGCACGATTCTTTCACCCCTTTTCGAATCCTTTTCATCATCGAATCTTATTTGCAAAACTTACCGGAATACTTTCTTTATTATTCTCCTCTTATTCTCTAACATTGTACTCACGCTTAATTTGCCTGGCTTAAAAGTTCTTGGGCCAATAAAGAAATTAGTGCAAGACGTAATATTAATATTTTATTAATATTAATAATGATTTGTGCAAAATATATCAACATTAAATTATTATCTCGAGTAGTAAAATTGCCTGTACATTTACTTTTGATACATGGACATACACTTCTGTTTTTAAAATTAGCAATTTCTCGATAAAATACACTACTATTAATAGTCACAAGTATTCAGGCATCGGAAGACCGCGTCTCTCTTTTACTTTGTTCACATCCCACAAAGATACGCAAAAATGTACAACTCCAGTGTATACAGAATTATAAACTTGAGTAGCACGGTGTGTCGCGGTACCTTTTTTGTTTCTTGCTTCTTATTTCCATACTTTAGAATCATTCCAAAAATCATCCACAGAAATCAGAGACGGCAGGACTTCAAACGTAAACTTTCTAATTAGGATAAAAATGTATTCATTGAAATTGTGCTTACATTTATATCCGTCAATTGTCTTTAAACACTGCTTCGCCCGAACGCGTCTCGAGAGCTTGAAAATCAGGTTCTGTCTTTAACGAAAAGGAGAAAAAAAAATAAAACGACTTACATTTTACGAATCTACATCGACCGCACTCGACGCAATTAATTAGAGACGTCTATTGTTTCGCTCCGAAACCACGCACGAGCATCCAGTAATAATGTTTCTCGTAATAACAATCACAAAGGCGAAATTACGATTCGTCGAAATATCAGAAGTATCAAAAGACTGTAACGTTTCGATCGAATCCTTTTCTGCGTACTTGATCACAGTGAAATTCATGTAAAAAGGATTATCCATTTTTTAAATGGATCGTGTCGAGAAACGACGATTGAAAAACGCTTCAACCAAATAACTCGTGCGTGGTAGGTCAATGACCTTTTACCGATTGACACCGCGCTTCGATGTTGGTCAACACACTGTACAGGAACAGCACTATATATCTAATCATTTTACAGTTTCTACGGAATAGCCTAAAGATCAGGTAAAAAATAAGGCCTAGTGTTTGTTTCCTTTTCTATATGTGTATATACGTACATATGCACACGGCTATTATACATCCATACATACGTGCATACACATACGTATGTACAAGCATGTATTTATACATACAATCATATGTATATATTCGTTATGAGAGAAACCGTGGGTGGCTTCGAAAAGATGATCTTTATAGATTGAAAAAAAAGAGAAGTTAGTTTGTAAAAACTTCGAACGGATATATCCCATTTAGATGAATGGAAAAGAAGTACATCGAATGCGTAGAATTTGTAAAAATTCTCATAAAATACTATAACATTCGGTAGATCATTACTGCGAAGGGAGAGAATTCGATAGATTTCTAATATTCGATGTAACATACGTAGTTTTTCTTTAGCCGTTCTTATACTTTTGTATCGCGTAACAGAGTAAATTCCATTGATTCGATAACACTTTGTATTGCTATTGTTGTTGTTTTTTTCTTCTTGAATATAGAACTATAAATAACATTACGCGATGAAACGGCGATTTCTCTTAAATATCGGAATTTGATCACGTATGCTGCGAGAACCTGACGGTACACTTGATGGGAATTATTGTGAGTCTATAAAAATAAAATGCTCGATAAAATGAAGCAGCTGACTCTGAAAAGACACTTACAAACGATGTTTTATACAACGGCATAATAGTCTCTCTCTCTAAATCACTCTCAAAATTACACAAAGTATCAAAAGTTTTAATATTAACTTTACTCTCTCTTATGTAAATCCTCATCTGCAAAAAACCTCGTCCAATTGGCATAATAACTGGTTCGGATGGAAAACATTACAATTAAGTATTATCTTATGTTACCTGATCAGAAGCTGCAATTTCAATGCAATTGGAAATATCGCATCGCGTGCGCGTTCTCGTAACAATTTTTTTGTTTCCCCTCCGCGACTATCGATGACCGACGAATTTTTATATTAAATTACAAAAAAGTGGGTTGACACTTTCCCAAACTATCAAGAAAGTGCAGCGATTTTCGCGAATTCAACGGCATTTCCATTTACATCGCATTGTTCATACCTGTACAGTAAAGAACAAAGAAAAATAGTCGAATTCGAAAGTAATAGCGGTAGTACAAAGATATAGACGATACATTCCCCATGATATTTTCTCGCTCTCCGCAGAAGGAACTTTCACGCTGAAGCTGGAACCCGATTAATTTATGCGCGTACAAAAGAAAAAGGAAAACTTTTCAAGATTCAGTCTCAATCTTGGTCTTGTGACTCATGCAATGATTCCCCACTTCAACCGTTCCGGCAACAGAAAGTGTTCACTGACTGCGAGATTATTAAAAACCAACTGTCAACGATTATTATTATCATGTACCCTCAAATAGTAAGAAAGGTATAAAGACGAGTAAGATTATACACAAGATTCCGTCAATAAGTCAGACTGCAATCGCTCCACCCGATAACGATTGTACTGACGGTAAGGTGATCTAGTTTGGTCATTGTCTGTAATCACTCGTGTCCTGTGAGGAATTAAATTTTCATATCGACCCATTAACCAATCCTGGCACAACCGATGCTGAACATCCGCGACATTCTTGGATGCCCATGACGCTAGCCACTGATGGAACTTCGAGTTCAGATGCTTCGTCACAGCTGGATGACACTGTCAATAGATCATAATTTTCAATATCTCTTCCAATTGAATTAGGATAGAAGAAAATAAATTTTATGAAGGACAGATTTGTCTATACAGTTACTGAAGAACCTAACTGAAGAATCTAATTTACCACGTTCGCTACAACCCGGCTCGTATTTGAGCCATATTGTTTTCTCTAACAGACTAATGACTCATATTTGAGACGATGATGTAGGCATAGTCATTGTATAATTTCTCATCGAGGTCTCTACCGATTGTATTGATATTAAATAGTGGTCTATGTCCTGACCTATGTTCCACATATGAACTATAGTAAAAAAAATATCACATGCATATTTTCGGTTAAAATACACCTAAATTCTCGTAAAAGAGTTAGTTTTGTGTAATATTGTTCAAAAATGTATCATTGGTCTGTGGGAAACGGTGTCCTTTTGCATAGTGGTAGCAAACGTGTTAAAGAAGACCATTGAAGGATTTACGAAGGTTTCTAGATTGAATATTAACGTGATAGAAATGAAATGTTAATAGTCTTATAGCTTCAACATTCTCAAAAGATACATACCTCTCTAGCACGTGTGAAGGAATTTTGCTTGTAAAGGAATGCTTCCTTGCTGGCAACGTAAAGCATATGGTAACTGTTAGGATTAAATCGGCACTGCGTTTCGTCGGAATTGATGATGTCAGGTGCCTCCCCGGAATCTGCTAATCTCAATCCAGGGGGTCGTTTTAGAAGGGCATCTACAGAATCCAAAGTCTTTTCTTTGTCGGTTGATCTGAAAATTAAGAGAGTAATATGAACAATTAGATACCATAAAGATAAATCACTTTTTAACATGGAAAATAAAATATAATGAAGTTGTGGACTTACTCTGTGCCCTTATCTGGATGATTAGCGTTAGGTAGCGATGCTCGCATCATTCTTGCTGCCCTTTTTCGCCATTGTCTAACATTTCGATAGAGAAACACAGGCTTACGGCCTGCCAAGATTCTGCCTAAAGAACTCCAACCATTTCCATCCATCTACAACAATTATTTTACGTTAATATCGTTAAATTATTATTTGAAATGTATATAAAAGTATAACTACAGGACTATACTATAGAACATTAACGTACTTAATGTAGAGATTGATATTAAGATATAATTAATTAAAAGATAATTCGTTCTAACGGTATACATATCTTAATTATTAGTCGTTTCGCGCACTTTTCTTCAAACTAGCAGTGTTAAAACTGTTAAAAGTAAACAAATAATACGGGAATAAGTGATACACTAAATTGTTAAAACTTTCTCCATTTTAAATCATTAACACAATAGATACTGCGAGAAAGTAAATTCGTAACAAAAAGAATCAATGTAGAATAGGAATCAAATTTTTCTCCCTTTCCTTTCATCCTATGTTTCTTTTTTTATGTAGATATATAAATTACTTGGTATTATGTGATTGTCATTACATGCTATTATTATCTCGATTACATATACTGAGAAATCGTCTCGAAAGTAAATAAAATTATTATAAATTTATAGAACACATTGGAGGATCGGAGAAAACGGAATTTTAGAGACACAGTGAAAAATATTCATTCCGAGGAATTTTGAACACTAAAAAAAGCAAAGAATAGCAAATAGAAGCTAAAAATTTATAAGAATAGCTATTACATAACATAACTGAAAAAAGCAACTCCACTATAGGAATTACATGGCAATTACACGCTCCAAGTATTTTTCTTTTCTGCAAAATGTTAATCTTATTGTTTCGATAATTATACATATATATATCTCTGTAAACTTTACAATATGCATGTAATATAAAATCAGAAAGATTAGAATTGAAAGTTTTGTTGTTACACTGTGCAAGTTTAACTTATAATAAATAAAGCTTTCCTCACAAAACTTTCAATTCTATAAAAGAATACACGACTCTTACATCGTTAAAAATAAAGCAGAAATTTGATAATTTTTTCTCAGTGTGCATGTTAGCAAACCCGATAAAATATTACAAAGAAGAAATTTGAAATTGCCATTAAAGTTCAATGGAATATCAGTATCCACTTGTGTTGCAATTTAATTACAAAATATAAAAATAACACTCTAAATACTGATATAAAAATATCCTTAATGGCAATAAAAATAGTTTTCCTAATGAATTTTGGATGGATTAAATTAATATAAAATAGAACATGACATTAGAAGCAATACCAATAAACAATAATCCAGTTCAAATGTCGATCTTTGAACATTTTATAGATCATCACTGAACTTCACGCAAAGCACAACAAAAGAACAATGATATATTAACATACTTTAAAGCTAGTCGATCACCATTTGAATATACAGATATGTTAGAAAAGAGATATATTACTCTTAATTAATTATCACCAGTTATACATAACACACGTGACAATAGTCAAATAATAAGCAATAACAACAGATAGAAGCTAAATAAGAAAATATCGAAAATAAAAGTCAATGAGGATAAAACTAAAAGAAATATTTCCATTCAAGTATCACACATTCGTGGTGTGTTCATGTGTGTCGTGATTATTTATCACAATTGTTTAAAAATACAACATTTCAATAAGATCGTCAGCGTACACATGTATTGACAAAAGCTTTGTACAAAAATGAATATTTCGGTGAATCAAAAGTAATAAATTTAGTGGTACAAAATGATGTTAGACAATAATGTTTAAAAGCATTGTTCATGTATTTCAATATCTCTCTTCTATACAATATTATTGTTATCTATTATTATATGCATATTCGTTTCATATACAGATTACAGTTACAAAATATATATATATATATATGTATATATATATATGTCTTATATATATATAGAGTTTAAAATTCACTGCGTAAAGTGAAAACGGAGATATGAGCTTATAACAATCACATAAAATCTGTTTTGCACATACGACCTGATAGTCTCAATGAAACTATATTACAAATGTCAATAACGTTCAAATCAGGCTATTGATAGCAATCGTTATACACATTAGATTATGACAAATAATTTGTGCCACTTTCATCGAATAAAACTATATATTGAACGTTCAAAGAAACGAAAAACATAGAAATCCACGTGCATAAGACGTGCGAAATATTTCCGCTTTTATCGCTTCAAGGATTCCACGATGCGGAGACACATGTGGAGAAAAATAAAATACGTATGGTTACACTTTTGTACAGAATATAAAGAAGATTGTTGCGAGGAAACAATACTTCCGAACATTGCAATTGTGAAGATCCACTCTCTGCCAGAGACTGTATTTATACTATACAAGCTATTGCGACCAAGAGAATCAAAAGGAACAGAAAAATATTTAAAAAAGAAAACATCAAAACAAGAACGTTAAGAAAGACCGTACCTATTATCCCATAATAATTTACAAGATGTATATAAACGAGAAGTAAAATGATATTCGATAAAACTAGTGAAATTACTAGCACTTCTTCAGAGATGTCCTGAGATATCACATAACAACGAAAGGATCAAAAGTTTAAAAGCACGTTAATCGTGAGAGATTTGATAACTGAACAAAAAAGCCGAGTTTGAAAAGCCTATTCGAAATAAAGAAAACACGTTCGGCGAAATCTTCTACGTTCCCTGCGCTGTAAAAATTGAGTTGACATTACAAGAACCAATACCTCTGAGAAAAACTATGCTACTTTCGCGAGAAAGATTCCTTTTGCATGGTAGAAAATTCGTTGAAGTTTCCAGGAACGAAACACAAAGAGAAGAAAAAAAAAGAAAGAGAGAAACAAAGAATAAGACATTAGACGCCTCTCCTTGTGCAAAAGCAACAGTTCAACCGAAAGAGAGAGAGCCTAGGAATGTGAAACCTTTGGCAGACATTCGAATATCAGAGGATATCGATGCTTCGTACCGTTGCGTTCTTTGATCAGAGTTAAACGAATTAATCAGAAGATACAACTGACTTTCTATTTACACGCGCTACACCCATTATAAACTTTGCTTCACTACTTATATAATTAATATATACACAGCAAAGAAATATCGTACACAAGTATTTCACAATGGCGCAACAGTTGAGCCAGGAACACACTTGGTCCACGCCATGATACGCTATTTCCAAATTAGATTTCAAATAAAGCAAAATCCATACTCCTTTTTTCCTAGTATTTCGTGTCCTTTTTTACCACGTCCGATAACTATAACACGTTGCATCGCAACCTTCGAATCAATCCTTTGCCCCCAAGGATGTTGATGCAACTTGTCAGATATCAGAACAGGTAGATATCCGCACAGAAGATGTACACGGAGAGCTTTCCATTAAATTCGAAGTAACTACATAAACAGATATGGTTCTAACATTCGCGGATAATCGATGAACATTTTCGTTTTGCGATCTAATGCCTAAAAAATATACAATTTTCAATGTGTTAATGGACGTACCCTAATTTTTAAACGTAAGGTCGAGAGAAATTGCCCATTTCCTCCGTTCCTTTTAATTTTCCACACGGTACCATAACGACACATTATTCATCGGAGGTTCATTGAAAAATCTCCAAAATATTATTCCGTATTCTTTGTCCCCTTCTCTCTGCAACGGACCATTTACTCCGACATTTATTAGGTATTTGCAGCAACAAATCGTTTGTTTGTTTGTTTTTTATATAAAGTTGTAGTGAGACGATATATAAAGAGCCACGATTATAAACGTAGGACTTGTGGCGTGGAGGTAATGTGTTCACGTATCAATACCCATATAGCTTTCCATTCCAAAGGCTTCACGAATATTCGAATACGATTGCGAATGTGGAATTTTACAAGTTAGTGATGCACTACCAGTCGACCTAAGTTGCGTATCAAAACATATGTACAAATTTATATGAAATATTTACATTTCCTTGTTAGGTTCTAGTCATTTATAAATTCTAGAATTACGAGCTTATCTATATGTATATAATAATAATAATAATGATGATGATAATCATAATAATAATAATAATGATAATAATAATGATGATAATAATAATGGTAAGAAGAAAATGAAGTAAACATTGAGAATTGACCGTTATCAAACGTTACGTTCACCCTAACACTTTACATTCATTATGGCACTGCTCGGGATGACTTCATTATTTATGCCGTATTAATTTTTTTTTTCCATTCTCCTTTCGTCTCTTGTTCTTTTTTTGTACATTCGTAAACGTTTGAGTTACTCATCACTGTTTCATTCCCATGACTACACGTCACTCTAATTAATTTAAGTTCTTGTCTAATCGTGAGTGAAGGTGATGTGATAAATTACAGAGACAGTACGATAATGTAAATATATAGTACGTTTAAACGGTATACATGAAATTTCTTTCTTTTTCCTTGTTCATTTCGTTGGCCCGATTAGTCTTACGTTTGTTAGACAAACTTACAGCAAAATCATGTCTCCAACGCGAAAGTAAACTCGGTTATTCTAATTAGATTTTAAAACTCTTGGGTTTTGCCAGCTTCAAAAGCTTCTCCTACGTCTTCGTAGACTGTTATTGTTCTGCCGAACAGAAATCCGGGACGTTATTACATAACCGTCGAATAAATATAAGAATTAAATAAATTTTGCGAAACATAAAAGAAAAGAGTAAAAAAAAATATATGAAAAATTTGAAACAGAGAGAAATCTCGATTGTTTCGAATATTGTACAACTTCTTCGATAAATTTACAACACCTCGTTTTGTTATCCTGCACTCGCGAAACAGGAGCGAATAAAACGACGGAAAGTGACCTGCACGATAAAATTGACGAGAAAGATGAGAAATTAATCGCATCGTAAAACGTGAAAGTAAAACCGAATATAAATAGATCGTCGTTATTGTTTACGTTTTCTTCGCGATGAATCGTTTGCATTTTATAATTTGGAGAAGTTGCCATTGAGTTACCGCTGTCTTGCTAGAAACTTATACCATAAAAGAAAAACAGAAGAAACATAATCCGCCGTTTCTGAACGATGGACGATGCGTTCATTCTAACACACCAATTACTAAGCGCGAATACTTTTATAATAAAAAACTGGAGGATTCGTTTTTGTAGTGCACCATGCGAAATTTTCACGTAATTCACAGCACCACGCGTGGACGCACTGAGATGAAAACCATGCCTCTCTTAAAATTTCTCTTTCTTTTCCTTCAATGTATTTACGAAAATAAATATATGGCCTTCCCTCTTTTGCATTTTAAAAGAATAATAGCTCACTCTGCTTATGTATACAAACGTTCTGCGACTTCTATAACGACATATATCGAGAACTAGTGCTTTGACCCCATTCGCATAATAAAGCATCAGTGACAGCAGATCGTACACGACTATGTAAACTTCCTCGTGTTAACAGACAACTAATGTATGTATATTCTGCAACTTTTTATTCCTAAAATATTCTCTATCTTTAAGGAAGTCAACAAAGAGTTTTCTTGAAGACCGACTTTGTTCTTTCTTTTTTTTTCCTTTTACTCAAAAGAGTACCCGACGACTATGATCAATCTTCCACGCACGAATACCTCTGGCTTTAGTACGATCACACAAAATTAATAGAAGAAAGTTTCGTCGAACTTTCGTTCTTTGGGACACTAGTTGTACACTGAATGGCAACGGTACAACTCCAATCACAGACATCAAATACGAATGAATGCAAACTTCAACGTTGGCAATGATTATGAAAAGGGATGTGGATCCTATACCTTCTTGCTAATGTCAGTGTTCTTGCGCTTTCTGCCCCTCCCCCCCCTTGCAGCCTGGTCGCTACTCACAGGATGATTGGATGTTGGCTCATTGTCTGTTAAGGTAGGTGTGTCTTTCGGGCTAGTCTGATCAGCTGGAGCAGAAAACCTCTCAACGTATGACGACCATTTTTCAGATACTGTTACTCCTTCCCTTTCTCTTTCTCTACAACTGCTATCCATCGCCTCATCACCCTCCGTATCCAACAATTCCATCGTCATTTTACAGTCCTTCTTATACTGTAACAAGAAAAAATGACGTGGTCATGATATCCCGATTGTTTATCGTCCCCTATGTTTTCGTGTAGTTTTATATTGTTGAATTCTTTCAAATATACAGCGGTTGATGGAAAGCAATTAATCATAAGGTGTCAAAACACACCTCATGGTAGAAATAAGTACACCATATGCACATTTTTAGATTTAGGATGAGCTAAAGGAAAATGATATCGCTGAATTAATTTAACAACTACTGTATGAAAAGTTAAAAAATTAATTGTATAGAAATAATTCAACTTAGAAAATAATTTCAAGTTAAAATTGAAAAGGTGTCTTGACATCTCTTGGTAGAAATAGTGTTAACACTAGAAGTACGTTAAATAGAGAATAGAAGGCGTCAAATTTATTATATTTCAATATATTAAATAAATACTTTGGAGAAGTAAGAATTGCAAAATGGAGAAATTACTCGATTTGGTAATCTGTGTTTCATAACATCGACATAGAATATTTGCTCTAAGTCTTCTTCTATAAACTTATAAGGTTAATAGGAGAAGGTTACATGTGTAAGATTATTAATTAAGTAACAATACAGAATGTAAAATATGCAATACTCACTATGTATACTTTAAAACAATTCTCGTCCGCCATAGCTTTCTCGGCTTTACGTTGGTACGACAGTTCAGCACCAAGTCTCATGTACGCCGTGGCACAAAGACCACCCGCCCCACTACTTTCCTTCGGTTGGCGCTGTTCTCGTTGAAACAGTTCCATGCATTGTTGACATATAGGATCGGATACTAAATGCTGTAACTGAAAGTGTTTAACGTTTTTATAACCATATACTTTCCATAAGAGACATGCTAATGCGGAAAGTACGTGATGCTGATGGTATATGCTTGGGGCGATGAACACTTACTTGTCTCACAGCATATGTTACAACCTTATCCAATGTAAAGGCAATATAAGCGTGAATACCGAACATTTCTCGTAAGGTATCTTCGTATGCTGTGCTCTCCATGTTTCCGTCCAAAACGTTCTTAACCATATCCAAAAATGCTGGGTAATAATCCTCGATTTCAATTTCGCCTGTGTTAATCACAAAACAGTGTCACGGTTAGATCTATTGTTACTTGTGTATGGTACAGGCGTCCCTCGACTTTCGCACATTCTACTTTCACATAATTTGCTATTTTGCACGTTTGTAAAAATTCAATTTTTGAGAGACTTTTGCCACTTAACCCTCTATAGCCCGAATTTGTTGTGGTATCTAAAGATCAGTTTCTCAATGGCGCAATTAGAAAATGATAAAAATAGTATTTTAAATGATGGATTAAACTTGATTTTTAAACATTGAATTGCAAAGAATTTTATGATTCTTACGAGTTGCAGTATATTTGACAAAGTTAAAATTTTGACTTTGAAGAAAAGAAGATTAGATGTGTCTTGCGTTACCTCAAAGTCACAGGGGTCCATAAAGAGTTAAAGAAACCACATTAACATACAATTATTAATATTTTTGCTGTATCGCTCTATTTTGGAACATTCAACATTTGCACAAATTCTCAAAGACCAATTATGTGGGAAAGTCGAGGGCCTACTGTATTACGTACTAATTCATAATACAAACTTGAAAAGTTTCTTTTTACAGAGATTTATGCTACAGAGAAAACTTACTTTTGGGTTTTAGTCTCAAAGCAACCGCTGTACTTTCTTTTCGCTGCTGTTTATATCGCGATTCTTCATCGGCAAGGGCTACGGCTCTTTCGTACATCTTCGTTAATCTTTCGCATAGAATGTGATGTAATCTCAAAAAGAGATACCAATTATTGCTGCCCATGAAAAGCGTATACGCTTCTTCGGGATCGTTCGATAAGGCATGAATGGGCACTTTAATATCGGGCTCGGTTTTAATCGATGTGGAAGACGGAATCGGCGATACCGGCGCTTTGTTTCTGTTTGCGTGAAGACCACCCATCGGAGACGTATTCAACGTTACTGATTGCGGATTACTACACGTTGCTACACCTATGTCTTCTTTGTCATCTGTAACAATAATATAAAACAAACATTCGATGCTATCACAATGAAGCAGGTCGGTATTTGCATAACAGATATTTACCATCTTCGTCTCTCTCGTCGTCGCTCAGCTCCTGACGCGGATGAAAAAAGAGATCGGGTATGAAATGCTTCAATAAAAGTTTTATTCGTTGCTTGTCCTCTTTGTGGATGGCAGTTTGACGCTTCACGTGATGAATGAGAAGATTAGCTGCGTCATCCAAGACAGACTTATCTTTGTAAGGTAAAACAAGGTGTGGACCACTATTATTTTGTCCATCGCCATTGCTATCGTCTACTTGCTCGTGTCTCTGTAAAATTAATTCTCATTAGATAATGGACAAATTAATCTAAAAATTCTATAAATCAACGCAACGAACCTCATCGTACAAGGTCTCGATCTCGTTGAATAAACTTTTCGATCTCAGGGCCTTTACGTCGTTTTGCTTGAAATTAATTCCTTGATGATCCAAAGACTTTAAGTAGTACTTTTCATTTTGCTCTCTCCATATTTTGTTAAATCCTTTCTGCGCTTCCCGCCATTCTTCTTCTTTGCTTTTTAGCCGTCGAAGAACTACGGGTACCGCGACCACAGGATTTTTCTTAAGACCATCAATGATATCTGCAGCTTTGTCGCCATATATCCTCTTCAGTGCACGCTGGTGAATCGTAGGAGAACATCCACCCAGGCAATCGTCGAGTTTGAATTTCTGAAGTTCTTCTTGACTCATTCTACTCATTTTCTTGTGTACGCCTTCGAGAACTCGAATCGTTGACGCGTTTGTCTCAATTACACCGTCCAATTCGAACCGTTCGTCTTCGCAACGATAAATAGATTCCTCGTATTGCGTTTTTCTGAAAATGAAAATTCAACATTCGAGTAACACAAGTCATTTATTCTGATATTAGTAAAAGTAAAGAATCAAATACAAACCTCGATGTTACGAATGTACTATCTTCCGACCATGTTGGAAAAGATACCCACGTATCGTTTAGAACTTCTTTACACAATTGCGTCCTTCCTGTACACTTTGGTTGAACATATGACTTTGGTAACGCACAATACGATGCACCTAAGCGTTTACATGCCGTGTAATCGATTTCCATTGCCAGATCACCCTGAGGCCGTTCTTGATGACTTCTTACAACGTTATTTGGAAGCGCCTCGACATTTACATTACTTCCTGTATTTGTCGTGGTCGTACTCGACGAATCGGATAATTGACCCAGGAACTCTTTGAACCAATGTAAAAGCTCGGGAAATCGGCCAAGGAATGGTGTTACCAATTGTACCAATTCAGACTTGGATACTATTTCTTGATTAAAAAGGACCAAACATCTGAGGAAGTTCTCATAAACCTCCTGCGATCTAAGTAATTTACGGACCTAAAAGTACAATCATACTTAATGCATAGTTTCAAGGCACTGTCTCATTGCAAGGCATTCATCCTTTTCTTTTGCAACAAAAAAATTATTTTCAAGTACAGGTAACCCTCCTATAACACGGTAGATACGTTCTACCACGGGGTTACGCCCCAAAAACTTATTAAAAACTAATTTTCTTTTTAATTTTACATAAACAACTTAATTTTTATTAAAAATATAAATGTAACCCCCATAAAAATGTAAACCCAAAAACAAAAAATATATTTTAATTTAATGCGACTATAATATAACAAATTTCTTCATCGTCACTGCTCAGTATAATCAATTGAAAACGTTTTTTTGGTGGAACGATATCGCCTTCGTTTTCAGAGCTTTTTTCTTTATTTAAAGTTTTTGTTTCTTCTTTTCTCTTTAAAAAATCTGTAATTTTACTTTGCTTTCTGGTTCTTATCGGGTCATTATAAATTTTTCCCTAATCTCTTAATACATTGAGCGTCGGCCCCGTGATAATGTGAGATTTTTTGTTTCTTTATATGCATATTTCTATACCTTGCAGATTAAAAGAAGATCGCCCTTAGAGACTTTCACATGATATGGACAATTATGAAGGTGTTAGAATCATTGGGTCAGGGAAAACAATTGTTGCGAAAATGTATAAGGTATCAAATATTTTTTTTAGCTACTTCTTATTCAGAGACAAGCAAATGAAGTTGACGCTTTATGTGTTAAAGACGAATAAGTTACTCTATGACACACCATGGCTCGAGCCAGACTGCCGATCAGCAGCGTGAAATACTTTTGTTTTCAAGCCAAGGAGAGGAAAACAAAATACTTTCTGTCACACTGTATCTTTAACACGTTGACTGCCAGAGGGGTCACCGGTGACCGGCGCTATTTAACTCAATGTTATTGTGCGGAATTTAAAAATTGCAATACTTATGAATTTTCGGACTTACTAAATATTTCATTATTGACGTTAAAAAGGTAAAGGTCTGCCGAATATTTTTGTATCAGTGTCTCTAAAGTTTCTGCTGTATAAATATGTATTAATAAAAAATGTTTCACATTAGTAGAAATGATGAAAATAGCGAAATGCCGGTGGCGTTCAATGTGTTAAAACAGCAAACCTCGCCGCGGCTATAGAAGTACAGTGTTGTATAAAGATTTTTGTAATTTTCTTATCGTGTTACAGGATGCCGAGTTGTAGGAGGGTTTTCCGCAATTCATAAATCGTGTTATAGGATACCGTGTTAGAGGAGAGCTAGCTATATAATAAACTTACCTTATCGAAGAAAGCATATTCATTTAAGCTGCCCCACTTTCCAGCTTCGGCGATGGTTACATCACGTCCGGAAGAAGAAACTTTATGCTTTTTCAAAGGAGGCGGGCCATGCTGTATGTGATGAGAATTCCCAGCAGTTACCGAAGGTGAGAAAGATGGACTTCTTTTTAATTGCCCCGTACTATGACCAAACTTCTGCCCGGTGTTAATATCTCGTACGCCAGATCTGTCCCGTTCTCGTTCGCGATCTCTATGATCGCGACTTTCTCGCTCGATAGTCCCTGTGCCGCTTGACTCTCGCAACTCTCTCGAGATATTCCCCGAATTATTGTACGATGTTTTAAGTCCTATTGGTTTCTTAACGATCGCTGTGTGATCATTAACAGTAGCAGTCTTGTTGCTCTGAAACATAACAGACTAATACCATTCAGAGTTCGCTGCTACAAACGATTAACCTTGTGAAATCATAAATTACATGAATTACTCGATTTCTCGATAAATTAATGAGAAGCATGTTACTCACCAATGAGCTCTGTTGATTAGTAGCATCGGGCAAAAATTGTCCGAATTCTGCGAGTAAGTCCTCCTGATTTTCAAATAATTTAGCAACTTGACTATAAACTTCTGCCTCGGTTAAGTGTTTTGCACCACTGCTCGCACTTGATCCGCTTGTACTACCCATATGTCCAGATTCTTTTAAGTTACGCTGCTCTTTTTGATACGTATGTAAAATTTCTAAGAATCGCTTATATTTATCTGGCTGCCCTTGAAATCGATTCTGAAATTCAAAGTTACATTGAACTTACGAGGACAGGATAGGAGAGTTGGTGTTATTCGATCTTTATTTTTCAAACACAAACCTTAATTTTATTAACATAATTAATTGCATGGTTAAACTCCACTGGTTGACTTTGTTGAGTCTGACCACTAGTCGGTATACCATCTTGGGCTTGACTCAATGCTTGACTTACAGCCTGAGCCTGTGCGGCGCTTACATGAGAATTATTATATGTTTGCACCGGTGGTGGAGATGGTGCATGTACCGTTAAACTATTGTTAGAAATATTGTTTGCCAGTGAATGGTGTATACTCCCAGATCTATTTTAAAATTTGAATGAAATATATAGCTTATTTATTTAGGAACAAATTATATACTTTTTACTGACAATGCCGAGCAAATTTCTTACCCTTGCATTATCTGTAAGACTGGTGGTGCTTTTGCAGGCTGGGTTGGTGGACTTGCAACGGGTGGTGATCCTACATTTACCGTACAGTGATGCTGCGATAATGTAGCTGTATGCGTTGCTGTAGGACTGGGCATACTAACAGATACTTGGAAAGCATATCCCTGTTCGTTCGCTTGCACCTCAATTTTATATCCCGGCGGAAGAAACGTATTAAAACCAACAATAAGTTCTGGGTGCCCTTTGAATAGATGACTCACTCGCGTTATAACACCTGGAGTATCTATACTTTGTGACTTAAATTCTTTCATGATGTCTAAGAAATCATTGTAAACCTAAAATTAAACAGATAATATAGACATCGAAACATCTCTAAATAACACTAATATCTTATACTTAACCATTTAAGGATTAAGGACTCTTATATGCGATTTGAGAAAAAATGTTGTAATTTATATACATTAACCCTTTACACTCCACATTGTATTTCAGAATTCTTACTAGTAGCTCCCAAGGCTTTTAAGTGTTTTGTTTCAAAATTTACTTGAATTGAAAAATAGGGCAATTTAAATAAATAAAGTATCTTGTAATTTGCAAGTGCATGATAACTCTTGAAAAAATTTCTAGAATACAATCCTGGTTTTCTTTCATGCGTTAATATCTATAGGTTTGGTCTTGAAAAAATATCGCGTGAGACTCAACAAAGGAGTTTCTGAAATACAAACTAATGTCGAGTTACACTCTACATAGAAGCGCAAAGGGTTAACACTATGTGTTTCTGACAAAAAGGTGGTGATCAGCAAATAAAAGATTATCTCTCAATATTCAAAAATGCCTCCATCCGCAAAGGGTTAAAGAGCTCTGTCTTCAAATTGAAACCTACCTGCGGTTGTTCGCTAAATTTGTACTTGACTTGATCCAAATAAGACAATGCATCTTCTACTTTTAATCTTTGAAACTGCTGAGACCCACTCCCACTGTTTAGGCTAGTGCTCGGCGATGTAGAAGCCAATGGTGTTACATTGCTAGAGTGCACCTAGATACAAAGAAATTCACTTTCTAAAACAGTTCTTTCTAATTTAGGAAAGAGTGTCAAAATAATACACTTTGAACTACCAGTTTCTAGCATTCGTGGACATATAATAATAATCAGAGTCTAAGTTCCAAGCTTATCATGAAAGGAAATCTGCATTTTTTAATTTATTTTTAACATATATTTTATACAATATGAACCTTATGCCTTATTGTTGGCTGTTGTTGCGTATGAACTTGACTTTGAGTTCCTGGTGTAGGTTGCTGGGAGCCCATACTATGGTTACTCCCACCACCTATCCCACTATGCAATCCTCCACCAGTATTTACAGCACTACTGCTACATGTGGAACTAAGTCCTGCAGATCCACTTCCCTGAAAGATGTATTATTTTCAAATATGAACCATTTACTGGATAAATTTTCAATTTTCAAAAAGAGTTTCTTAACATTTGAAATACATCAATGCATCTTAATTTACGCATATATGAATGTATATACATCGATCATAAACATTATGATTATAGTCCAAAATACGTATCCATACAAATATTATTTAACTCGCGAAGAATAATACGTCAGCCGATTTGGGATATATCATTACAAACGAATATATAAACACAACATTAATCCAAATAAAACTTAAGTCTAAAAGAAATTACGAAGAAAACGATCATTTCCAAATCCATCGATCTACATTGATCTTCAAACGATCGATCGAAAGTCTCATATCAGTTCTTAATTATCTTTTTATTACACTCTACACATTATATCGAACAAAAGAAACTTTATTCAAATCACAATTATAAAATGATATATCAACTCTCGGACTTATCACTATCTCGTGAAAATTTCAATCCTCAATGCACAAAAGACAATTAGAATTAACAATCACACAAAATACAAACTTATAATTTAAATATTTTACGGTAAATTTATCAAACGATATTTTCTCCTCTGAAAACAAACATTAAGCAACAAAGTTGCAATTATTTTTCTAACTGCTCATCTTGTCATTTTAATATAGATAACGCACCTTAATGGGGGACGGAGCCGCGGTCGGCACAACAATTGCTCCGGTATATTGCTGTTGAGCTTGGGCAGTTCCAAATTGTATGCTACCCGGCATTTCTTTCGAAGTAACTGATCGAATTGCTTGGCCAGGTACAACAACGCCTATTCCACTGCTTGAATGGTACTCCAAACCACCTCCTCCGCCAACTAAGCCACTTCCTGCACTCACCGACGAGTGCTTTAACGTTGCTGCTGCTGGTGATGCTACCTCGTCCAGCCCGCGAACACGTTTCATCGCAGATCACATTGGAAATGCTACGAAATCGAAATCACTCTGTGTTTTCAACTACCCAGCTGACCGTAATTATTATTAAAATATTGTTAATTGATATTTCTGTCAAAAACTGCAATCTTAGCCGGTGCTTTTCTAAACAATGCGTCTCTGTAGGATACGATACGATCATGAATGCATTGGGCGCGCAAGGATCGAGCTAAAACGGCGTGTGGCTGTGAAAACGTTGTACATTGTTTCATTTGTGGCGATAATGGAATGATCGATGATTTATCTGCAATACGCAAGCTGATGTACGCGTGTCGAAATATAATTGCTACATCCAACGTGGGGTTATTCTTGTACGTTGTTTTTAATTTGTAGTGATCGCACGGAACTTTGAAAATACCCGCGCTCGTACTTCGTCTGACAGAACTTAACGAAAAGTTCGAAGAATGTGATGATTGTTCAGACACTGTTTTCTACTATGAATTGTTTAGAATTTTCGAATATGTTAAATTGGATGGGAGAATTTAATACTTTTTAATGAAACGAAAACATGCAGTGATAATAAATGGTAATTCAAGTTTATGTCAAACTTCTAATTACCCGCCTTTTCGAGAAATTTCAACGCATTAAATGATAATTATATATGGAACAATATGATAATTTTTGTACTCTCGTTTTCGTGTGTATTTTGAGACTGAAATTAAAATATTGAAATAAGACTTTTGTATTTTGCAATAACCATAAAACGCGAATATGAATATGAAAGCCATTTAGACCATACTTTTGTAATTTCCAAATTATTCTAAGTTTCAATAATTCTATTTAAGAAAATTTATCAACCATACAGATCTTACTGTGACCAAAGTTTTGAGACGCATGTAAATTCACTTTTGATGGATATTAAGTATCGCATTCACTAATCAATGTGTTCCCAGCACCTAACTGTTTATTTTTCAAATGCATATCTTTATTGTATATTATGAATTGAGAATAAATTATGATACAGTATTTTGTATCTTTCTTTTTTGAGACTTGTACTAGCAGCTTATGTAAGTTAGAATATTATAAACACATATAACTCTCACGCTAAAACGTGAATAATGATAATGCACATATCGGCATCATGTTCCTGACAAATGGGATTTAACAAGGAATGCAAGTTTACCATGTAACAATTTGTTTTAGGCTGCACATACGGTTCACAAAGTTTCTTTTATGCTGAACTATTTGAAGCTGTATTAAATACTCCTTCGAATTCCTGCATATAGTCTAAATAAATAAATAATTAAGTTCTTGATACAAAAGAAGTAAAGCGTAGCTTTAGATACTCTTTTATACGTCAATCAAAGAAATTCTATATGAATCAACGACTGTGAGAACCTCTATTCGTCGTTACATTCTTAATTATCAACATCATTAAATTTCTGAAGCTCTGTAGATCATAGATAACTTTATTCTAGTAAAACAAAAATTAGAAAGGAAACTCATTGTCAAGAATGATTCATAAACATGTTTTACAGTATTTTCCAGCTACGATACTTAAAGGAAATTATATCCAAGGAAACATTGGATTACAAATTGAAACGTATGCAACGCGTTTACCGAGACATTAAAAAAATGAATTCAAAGAGTACACTTGCTGGACAGTTTGCGAAAGGATGTACTAAAATTCACACTGTACGCTATAAAAAAGAATTATAACCTACTACTTCTTCACTACGTTCTACATTCGCAGAATACTTTATCATGACCTTGCACCAATGTGGAAGCCCGAACGATACAGAATAAAGGAGGGAAATAGTGAAAATGTAGATCCTGGACATACCAATTTCCATCTGAAAAGAAGTTGAACGTTCCTGCTGCACGGAATTTCAAGGAGTTCTCCAGAAGCAAGTGGTCGAGGTGATACTCTCGACTCCCGACAAAGATTATCCTCTTGCACGAGGAGGTAAGGCCGTCGGTGTATATTGTTTGTTCGCAAAATTTTAATCGCGATATCGGCACCGCGACGGTAATTTCGCTGAGACAGAGACGACGAAATAGAGCCGGTAAAGCCAGCTGCACGGACGCGTACAGGCCGTCCCCGTGAAGTCGTCGAAGCGAGGTTTGTCAGTGTTGCACGTTTCCAAACACTTCCCGGCCCTCGACGTTACGCAATATTCCACGTAAATACATAACACATTTTCCTGAGAGCTCCAGTGAAAATATTTCGTCCTGCGGTACTCCTTTTGCAAAGGAGCCACCTCGAGCACCCTGGCCACCCGCACGCTTCCTCTGTCCGTTATCGCTCGCTTTTTCTTGTCTCGTGTAATTGACTTTCCGCACAAAAGCTTCGCCTCGTTGTTTTTTCACGACCAAAAAATCGACGAAGCCTTAACGGGCCGGTCGGTCTGGTCGCGACAGGAATTCACTATGCTTCCTTGCTTCTCGGTCTCAGTACCATCGAAATCTCGTAGTGTGTGTAAACAAACTCGGTAAAATGCACATTTTTGCGAGTACTTCAATGGATTACCGCACTTTTGGGAAAAAAGGCAAATGCAAAAGGCATACTCGCACTCTCGAGGTACAAGGCAAACTATTGGATTTTGTATGGCAAACAAGGAACTGACTGGTCGTATAGCGGGATGAGGAAGGTGGAGGGGATCGCGCAGGACCGTATTCATCTACTAAGCGTCTCTGTTACCAACCACTCGGGTACCTCCTGCAAAGCCTACGTGCCACAGGCAGCTCACGAGACTTCTATCTCAACTTTCATTAATTGTGCATCGATTATTCTTCGCCACTTCCTCGCCACGTCCTATCGAATAAGACTACTTTCTGAACTTCAAAAATTCAGTCGAAACAGGAGAAAGAATTTTAAGAACGTTTTATCATTACGGATCTATCACCTCCACATTGTATTACACGACAAATTCTTAAGCACGCAAAATTCTTCGTTATGGTGTTTTTCTACAGATGTAATTCGAGTACGCTTTCTAGTTGATCGGTAATATTTTGATAAATTATAAATACAATATCCATCTGCTGCTTTGTTTATTATTTTATTCCTACTTTTTTTTTCTCATTTCATACGTCGAATAATGCAACGAAGGAGGTATTGGCACGACGACTTGTGTCCATTATGCAAAGTGAATTTAGAACGTGTTTCGTACAAATTGGTATTCATCTGTATCATTGCAGTATAGAAAAAAAAGAAAGAAAAAAAAAACAAGATAGAAAGAATACGAAAGGACGAAAATATTGTGAAATGAAAAAGTTATATTCATCTATTTCCGTAACGTGACAAAAACTTTTAATTAGACAGAATAATTCCAACTTGAATTGCTGCAAAAGTATTAATAACTACAAAGCGTTGCACTTTACGGTTTCTGCCTTTACGAAAACTATTGCAGTGCCTTTAGCATATGGAATTTTAATCGCGCTACGTAAGGTGGCAGCTCGGTAAAAATTGACAAGAATTGAACAATTGTGTACAAACTGACACAACAAACCGTACCATTTCAATTATGATATATCAAACATAAGAATTTCATAAAAAATCATACAATAAGAATGTAACAACATTATGTACAAATTATATATATCACAATCATAACACGATTCTCAGAATATAATTCCATTCTCGTAGAATTTTCATTGATATACCTTCTGCTTTTTCGAGTAACATACAGACGATGAGATAAATCGCTCGATGTAGACAACTACGAAGCTTTTATTGAAAATGTCTCATCGCGTCGATGAAATTGTAGAATTGCATGGCGCCTAACGCATCGGGAACGTGTACAGCCCTGAAAATTGTGGCGGCGAAGCCGCCAAGAGGCGCGCGCAGTCCACGAAATATCCAAGCGTTTCCCCGCGGCCGACATCTTCGCGCGGCCAACAGCTGTTCCGAAAGGCGAGCGAACTCCCCATCGTAATCTGGGTCATGGAAACTGCGCAAAATGGGTTGCACTTGCACCGAAATCGCGCATTTCTACGAAAACGCGTGGATCGCCTCGAGAATTTCGTCTAATCCTATAGACTGAACTATCCCGCGATATCTTCCTGTCCACACTATTAATTGCCATTCGAAATATGCAACCTCCTGCGAGCAGCCGTTGCATATCTGTCAACGTGCTTGACTGGTTCTCCACGAGAGAGCCGTGCGTCGATTGGCCGACGATTTTCGGACATCGACCTACGCGCGAGCCTCGAAACGTGCTAATCGTATAGAACGAAACTTAGCATCGCATTTCGATTGAATACATCGTGTGTACGTTACGAATCATGCGATATCTTTCACTAATAGACATTCTTAGTGTGGTCCTTTTTATCGGTCTACTTTATTTCTCCATGACGCATAAGAAAGTAAGCGTACTTCAACCGTTGCACGCATGGATAGAACGGTGTAATCAGTAGCTATCGAAGTACATATGTATATGACACCACGTGATCGATTTGGTATTTCTTTAACCTTTAATTCCTATGGAACTTTTAACGTTTCTTTCTGATCTGATGTTTGTGGATATGTAATTAACGAGACACTTGGGGTTCATGGAAAAATTAACGTTAATTCATGTATTTACATCTGTTCGAAGTCTTTTTTTTTTTTTTTAGTTAATTCTTTCAAACTGAGTAGATTCCTGTGACTGCGATTAACACGTTTTGTCGCTAAGGGCCTGAGGTAACTTTACGTAAAGAATCTGCAACTCTGTGAATCAATAAAGCAGACTTTTAAACAAAGATAAATGTTTAGTATGAGTTAGTCTTTTACCCTTCCATTAAAGATAATTATGAGGTAATTTTAAGTTTGAAATTTACGTGAATGAAGGCTGGGATATTTACTTTCGATATTTATGAATGAATGTAGAAGTTAAATCTTAAATACTAAGTTTTGTGTGTGTGTATATAGATATATAATAAAATTTTACTTAGTACAGAAATTGTATTTTTTTTCAACAGTTCTTTCCACTTTTTTTTAATGTCGATTTGTATCAAGAAACAATCTGTGCATTAAACAAGATGCATTAATAAAACGTATATTAAATAGAGTAAATTATATTTTACACACCAAATGTTCTCTACATTGTGATAAGATTAAAATATAAAGTAGTAAGGCACAAACTGAAAAATGTTTAAAAAAGTCATTCTGGGTATGTCTGGTGGAGTAGATAGTGCTGTAGCAGCAATATTATTAAAGAATAAAGGTAATAAATGAGGTGATATTAATAGTATTGTGAATTTGATAAATTCAAAAAAAATATTGAAGTTAACATTTGTCAAAGGATTCAATGTTACTGCTGTCTTTATGAAAAATTGGGACATTGTTGACGAAACTGGGAGATGCACTCTTGAAAATGATTACGAAGATGCACAATGGGTTTGCGATAAACTGAAAATACCGTTGACACAAGTAAACTTTGTAAAGGAGTATTGGAACAATGTTTTCAGGTATTTTTTCCGTTGTCTAAACCCTAAGGGCTAGTTTAACATATTTTGTCGGATTTCTAGCAATATTATAGATGATTATCAATGTGGATCGACTCCAAACCCTGATGTTTTGTGCAATAAGATCATTAAATTTGAGAAATTCTTTCATTTTGCACGTACTCAACTCCAAGCAGATGCTGTTGCAACTGGACATTACGCCAGAACTAGCTTTGGCCCATACCTTGAAAATTTCCAGCCAAACTCTAGCAAGTATTACTTCTGTTCTCTGTATATTCTTAAAAATTCTAGAATCTTTCATGTTTACATAGGAATTCTTCTTAGTTACATAATTGAAGAATGTTCATTTTTTTTTAAATTGCAATATAAACAAAGGTACTAATATATTCAATATTTAAATGCTGGTGTTAAAAGATAAAGGTACTGATGAACATACAACAATTTTCAGTGTGTATATTTCTTAAATATGTAATTTAAATAAAAGAGACTTCACTTTGGTAGAAACAATGAAAGTAGCAAAATGTAGATGGCAACGGATGCATTAAGTATTCTCATATTAATTGTTTCAATTTATACAGATGTTCGTTTACTTAAAGCATATGATGAGAACAAAGATCAAACATTTTTCTTGTGTCAAATACCTCAGCACACATTACGATATTACATGTTTCCTGTGGGATGTTTTTTAAAGTCTGATATTAAAAAGATTGCCACAGAAGCTGGTCTGGATCGAATTGTTAAAAAGAAAGAGAGCATGGGCATATGCTTCGTAGGGAAACGTGAATTTAAGGATTTTATATGCGAGGTATTGAACCCAGGATAAAAAAATTACAATATTTCAGTGTATATGCAAATTATTTTACTTGTATGAACATTGGCTTGTCATATTTGCAGTATGTCGAAAATAAGCCTGGAAAATTCATAGATTTAGACACTGGACTAACAGTTGGAGAGCACCAGGGCATTCATTATTGGACTCTAGGCCAAAGATGCAAAATCTCTTCTGCAACAGATGCATATTTTGTATTTCAAAAGAATCTTGTAACAAATAACATACTAGTGGTAATAGAAATAATTTAATATCATTACAAATCATTGACTTCCATAATTTGAAAACAATTCGAGAATGATGTTGAAATACGTGAGCGTTAAAGTTAATTAGATTTTTTATCTACTAGGTGAAAGGAACACATCACCCTGCATTATATTCGGATTTTTTGATAACAGATGCACCTCATTGGATTTCGACGGAACCGGCTGAATTAAAGAGCGATTTTGGTGTATTAGATTGCGATTTTCGTTTTCAACACAGGAAGCCAATAATATCTTGCAAAATATATAAGACTCATGATAATAAGTTGACAATTCAACTTAGTGAACCTTTAAGAGCGATTACAAAGGGCCAGGTAAAGCAGTGGAACATAAGTTTCTATCATTTATGTAAAACTGTCTGTTAATTTTCCTTAAAATATGTTACTTTGTAAATTTCAGTTTGCTGTCTTTTACAAAGGGGAACAATGTTTAGGTAGTAGCCAAATTTTACACAATGGAACATCATTTTATTCCTTGAATCAAGAATTGAATGTAAAAAACGTAGAAGAAAGTGAGCATGATATTAAAAAGTCGATGTAATTGAAATGTTTCTAATTTCATACTGTGAAATGTAATTCTATAATGTGAATAAAATTTAGAAGTTAAGATACGATTCTGCTTTTAATTTTGCTCCAATCCCCCCTACTCTGGGAAATAAATGAATAGAACGAATTTTTTTACTCGGGTATGTTTATAATTCAATTTGAAAGATTCAATTAAATAAAATTCATAATGTGCAACCATTTGTTCGTCACCGAGTACTTGAAAAAAAAGACGATCGGTAGAACTGGTGGAAAATAAAAAGTAAAGGATCCATTATGACCGTAGTATCGTATTTGGTTATGAAATCCAGTCGTTGCGGAAATAAAGCAACAAAATGATGTCAATTTCTTAATTAACTATTTCAATGCCATGGTTTCTCATTAAAGCATTGCGCGTTCACTGAAGCCCTAAGTGTCTTTACCGACAATGATGGTCGCTGAGGAGGATGAAATTTATGGATACGACATAGTTTATTGGAACTTTCTATCGAATGATAACAATTCCACCGTCAAAAGAAAGTACCAAGTTGTTAGTGAGTTAAATAGAATAAAAAAAATCAAATAAAAGAAACCTCATTCCAATCAATCTATCAGATCGATGAATCCTTCCAAACAACAAGGAACCAGTCATTTTGACTACCGCGGTACTCCATTTTAAACATCTCCACAATGTCCTTCACTGAAAGCAATCCTCAACATCGATCCAACACCCGAAATTTCTATCACCATGAAAACATAATTTCATAAACTATAACTAATTATTCCATCATCAATTATAACGACAATACTCCTATTAAAAGCGCAATATCATGAATCCAAGAGAACTCTAGGTCGTATGAAAAAGTACAAGGCTACGAGAGGTGGTAAAAATCGGAAGTACCAAAGACGATTGCTCGTCCGGCTTTTGAAGTTCCTACGTCTTGAAACGGCAATCGGCGTGGACGATGAGAAAAGACTTAATAACGACAAGGGTCACGTGTAGAATGTAAAACAGCGCGACGCGTTATTGAACGATAACTGCAAGTTATTAGGGTCGATTGACGAGTAACTCGACGTAAGGAGCGCGTAAAATGCCTCTCGCGGTGTGCGTGCACGTACGAGACCTCCGCCTCGGTTGTTGTTGCTGTCGCCATTGGCGTTGACCGCCGACGTTACATATGTAAATTACTCTCGCACAAATGTCGCCGAGACTGATTTGCCCCGTATGCGCAATGTTACATTAACATTCGTGCCGAGATCGGAGGTGCACAATAGCCATCGGTCCGTTCTTCCTCGCGGGCCTCAGTCTGCAAACTGCGCGTATCCGAATCTGTGCTTCGTTCTCGATCGACGACGGTCGATCAAGTTTTTTAACGCGTGTTCATTCGCGCCTCGGTTTCAAAGGGAGCGATGTAAATTGCAAAGATTTACGGCAACGTGATTCATGGTGAGTTAGGAAGGATATTGAGTATCTTGAAGATCGTTGTATGTCGTTAAAGATAAAGGATTTCTTGTGGAAAGTATGTCCGGTGGGAAAGTAGGGCAGGTTACTTTTTTTCAAGGTGATGAAGAATTTGGTGGATCTAACGAGAAATGGTTGATTTCAGAAAAGATGAGGGGTGGAAGTAACTTGAGTCAGTTCAACGACGACGACTTCTTCAGTGGTGGTCCGTGTCCTTCGTGTAGATTGGCTATTAATAAAGAAACTGGGAGACTGAAGTGCGTAATGAACGGTTTTGGGTGATGGAAGTTTACGAGTAATCGTGGGGTTCTTATCGAAATCGCAGGTGGTGCATGGGAGGAAACGATACCTGGCGTTTTCGGGTGAAGCTGATGCTCCTGATACCAGCAGTCTTGTTGCCGATTACTATTGTTTTCATCGCTTTATCACGATCTCAGGTCATCAGTAAAGCTCCTTATCATCGGACGTACTTGATACACGCGACTCGAAGGCAGGACGAGACGAACGGGGAAATATTTTCGCGTAAGTCGGACTCATTGTCGGTCCAGCTATAGAGGCGCTTTATTGAACGATGCTTCATAAAATGAACTTGATTCTAATGACGTCCGGTTTTGCTGGCTATTCAGGCTACCAGATAGCAGAATAAAGTTCAAGTGTGCGGGAAAGCCCGTTAAATTTCGCGACATAGATGCTAGTCTCTATTTCGTGAAACTGTTTCCTGATAAACTTATATCAACCCTTTGACTGTCATCGTTATCGTGTAAGATCTAAATCTCGATAATTCTGCTTTCTATTATTTCTAATTCTACACAATGATAGATATCGACGACTTAATCGATTTTCCCCAATGATCTCTTGAGCATAGTACTTTCTCAATACAATCCGAGTATTCCTTCAACCCTTTTCTCCATAAATATGTACTAATATGTTTCAAAACAAAAATGAAACGTGATTTTAATCATTTGGTTTTAGTCTATGGAATTCTACCATAGAAATTAATTGATATCTCAAAGTAATAGTGAGAGGTAGTGGTACATTTTCACTACGTAAAAAAAACACAATGAGCTAATGAAAAAATATTTTCATCGCTTTCCCAAATTTGGCTACTTTATCTTTACAAAACTCATTTTAATCATTTGGTTTTAGTCTATGGAATTCTACCATAGAAATTAATTGACATCTCAAAGTAATAGTAACACGTAGTGATACATTTTCACTATGTAAAAAAAAACACAATGAGCCAATGAAAAAATATTTTCATCACTTTCCCAAATTTGGCTACTGCATCTTTACAAATCTCATTTTAATCATTTGGTTTTAGTCTATAGAATTCAACCATAAAAATTAATTGATATCTCAAAGTAATTGTAACAGGTAGTGGTACATCTTCACTACGTAAAAAAATACAATGAGCCAACGAAAAAAAATTTCCATCCCCGGGTAAAAATAAAAAACTGAAAACAGACTGAAAATTCGAGTAATTTTTCTATACTAATATACAGTCGGAAACTTAACTTAAAGAAAACTGAGGTAGTGAACAGAAGTCGGAAAATCGTAAGCGAAAAAAAACTGAAAACGACCAGAAAATATCCAGAAACTAAATTATATGTGAGTGTGAACTATAACTGATATATGAATCTCAAATCAGTCTGCTTTCCGATCGAGCTGAATCAATGTAAAATTTTCAGTCTGACTTCAGTCTCGGCTTCAACTGAAAAATTCTTCCGTCTTGTTTCAGTTTCAATTCCGTTTGAACTTTCTCAATAGCATATGTCTTCAGTATATTTTCAGATAATTTTCAGTGTCAATTATTTGTTTCGTCTTATTTCCGTTCGAAATTCGTCTAAAATTCTATTTTCAGTCTTCTTTCAGTTTTTTTTCCGTCTTTTATTTTTACTCGGGTCCCTTTCCCAAATTCTGCTACTGCATCTTTACAAATCTCATTTTAATCATATAGTTTTAGTCTATAGAATTTTAACATAAAAAATCAACTGTCGTCTCAAAGTAATAAAAAAAAATACAATGAGCCAATGAAAAAAAATTTCCATCCCTTTCCCAAATTTTGTTACAGCTTCTTTACAAATCTCCATCGATCCAAAGGTGTAGAATAATCCCTGAAATCCATGACAAATATTTTTGTACAGGGTGTTTCAAAAATATTTGTCATGGCTTTCAGGGGTTGTTCTACACCTCTAGATCGATGGAGATTTGCGAAAAAATCCTGCTGCAAAATTCGGGAAAGGGTAGCAAATTTTTTTTATTGGCTCAGCGTATTCGTCTTGTACCTGTAGGTACCCATACGCACGAAAGGGTTAACACTTTACCGATCGCTGTTTTTTAACATCCTACCCACTTCTGATCGGTCACTTGTCCGCAAATATTTCCCTAATACTGATATCTCTTCAAAAATTGCAAATTTGCTTCACTGAGTCCTTGACACAGTTAACCGCAATGAAAAATAATAATATATTAATTGCCGTAGCGACCAATTAATGAATTAAAAGTCCAAAAGTGTTGGGCCCGAAAAGCCGATTAATACTAGATTTACCAAACCAGTCAAAATGACTGGTGCACAATTTTTTCCAAAAATTCTACGGATTTGTGAGAGAGCCGTAGAATAAATATTCTTCGTCCATCGTACAAAACATAAATTACCGAATCTATCATCTCTTCCGCATCTTAATTTTCCTTGCTTTGAGGTACATATTTAACATATTTAAATATAGTAGATTTCACGCTGGTAAATCTAGTGTTAAACGGCTACCGATTGGTAAAATGTTAATAACAGTCAAAGGGTTATTTATTGCACAATCCCTTACGTTAAAACTGGACGTTCGAAAGTATCGAAATCGTACAACATTCGATTTAACAATCATTGACACGAAAATTGTATTGCCAGCGACCAGCCACGGCGAGATAGAGCGATCCGGCGAAGAAGAGGCCGATGATAGAATCCTTATATCTGGAATGAAAACAAGCTACGTGCCAGTAGAAACTGTCCTTCCTTTGCGGCCGCTGCAACGACGCAAGAGACAAATCGACGGGGTACTTTATCCGCAAGCAAATTCAAAGCAATTCGAGCACATTCAAACGCGCTCTAGCTAATCCGCCACTGTTTTTCATCCCTGCTTCTCTTTTATTATCCTTCGCGTCCTTCTTGCATCCTTTGAAATAAAAAAAAAGTCAATTCCTGTTCACCATCATCCGAGTCTATCCGATCGTTAGCTTCGGACGGGCGTCGACGCGCAGTGGACCTTCAATTGGCGAAAAAGAATCTCGAAGAGAGCACGATCCTTTTCAGGATAATCGAGCAGTGTATCCGCGTCACAGACGAGAGAACAACCTCAACGACGGATCAGCCAGGATTTTATATCCGTACGGTTACGATATCGAGAGAGGAGATCGACGAAGTGCAAATAATATCGGTGGAATCGGTGAGGATAAAGAGAATAGCAGATTTTCAGCGCAGGACGAAGAGGAAGAAAGACGTGTGAGCGACGATTGTTTATGTTTTTAATACTAGATTTACGGATTTTGATTATATACCTATTTTTACTGAAGTGAGCCAATTTGAGTCACACAAAAAGATTGAAGTTTTTTGGAAAGAAAATAGTTCCTCATCAATTTAAATGAAAGATTTATTATGAAAAAATTCATGGAAACCCTTTTTTATAACTCTGTTTTTTATATACATTTTCACTAAGAATGCTCTGTTCATGCGCGATGCACAAATCAAAATGATAACAGGAGTGGGTAGGTGAGAAAAATAATGTAGCGGAGTCGCAAAAACAAGAGGATGGCTCTCATACAAATAAATTCATGTGTTATGAGATTAACTGTTAATCATTTTATGAGTCAAATTGGCTCACAACCGTAAAAATAGGTATACCACATTCGATCATGCGGAATGAAGGTGTCTGCGGGGGAGAGGAATCAACATTTACATACATTTCATTATATGACTAAAAACCAACCTATGTTTTTAAAAAATAATATTTAACTTTTTTATATATATAGTGATCAAATTTTCAATTAGTCAAATTGGCTCGGTTTGTAAATCTAGTGTTAAGTCGGTTTCGGCATGCTTTGAGCAGCTTTTGGTTGAAAGTTGATTGTGAGAATGTAATGATAGTTTGTTAATTTTGAAATTTTACAAAAACTACACTTACTCCGCTTCACTTTATTCCAATTTTCTTAGTACTGTGAAGGAATTATTGTACTAAAGTATTTCGAGAAATAGAATCAATCTTCTTGCTTAACACTGCGCAACAACGTTAATTAACTCTAATGAACGTTAAATTAACAAGTTGCTTCGACACTGCAACTATCGGTTATTGTTTAACTCTCAATTACATTCGATCAGTAATCTTTCTATGTCATTTGAAGCTGCTCTAGATCGATGATAATTTCTGTATACAATCGATTCTACGAAATCAAATCAATATTTAAAAAATTATACTGTTTTAGGTGAAAACAGACGATGAAAAGCAATCCGACGAAGATTTGAACAATTTTCTAGAAGATTACTACCCTGAAGGAGATTCTGGGGAAGTTGAAGAGAATTTCGATGTCAGGAGCAACGATTATCGACAGTCAGTTTTATCCTTCGTCAAAACAATCCTCTCATTAACACGTTGACTGCCATTAGAGTCACCGGTGACTGGCGTTATTGAATTCATTGAAATTTCATACGACTTTTCAATTGTAATATTTATGAATTTTCCAACACATTCGATATTTCAATACTGGCGTTCAAAAGACAGAAACCTGCTAAATATGTATCTATTTGTGTCATTAAAGTTTCTGCCTGACAAAGATAGGATTAACACTAGAACTACCGGCGTCAAATCTAACATATTTTAATAAATGAAGTAAGTACTTTGAAAAAGAGGGAATCAAGCGGCGAGAAATTTGATCGATTGGGTGATTTACGTTTATTGATATAGACGCAGAATATTTATTTTATGAATCTTACATAAACTTGGAGCATTTTTGGAAAAAATTGTGTACCAGTCATTTTGACTGGTTTGGTAGTTCTAGTGTTAAATAAGAAAAGTATCACTTCATTAGAAACGATAAAACGAGCAAAGTATCAATGGTGTTCAACGTGTTAACACTAGATCTACCGAGTATTCATCCAATATATTTAACCCTTTGCCTTACTTTCTATTTTAATAGCATGAGGAATAACTCAAAATTAATTCCAGAAAAAAAGTTTCTCTCTAATTCTTAGCGTTTTGTATAATTTATTGCAATATTAATATTATTGAAATAATTTAGCCGTCTCGTAACCGTCTAATATTTTCAGTTTAATAGTTTTTGGAAAATTTGAAAATTACAAGCTCCATTTAAGGCGTTACGTGTGTAGCACGTCATTGTAAGCCAAGGGGTTAACAGAGTCAAATAATTATCTTAGAAAAAAACTATATGTAAGAGAGAAACAACTTGATCGAGTTAACCCTTTGCACTCGAGGAGCGGCGCTAAGGCACCATGGCGTTTCTCGAGTTCTATATGTTTGTTTCCATTATGATAAGATATTCTTATCCCAAATTTTTCGTGCACCGTGTTTGGCCTGCGTTCTTAATATAAAATTATTTTAAAGTATCTGCAAAACACTTGCCTAATATAATCAAAATCATTCCGAGTTGCTAAATCAATCCCTTACAGTCTACAACATAGACTTAGAAAATTGAAAAACAAAGTGCGCTAAAAGTTCCAGTAACATTTGCAAAAAATTCAAAACAAATTTTTTGTATTATTCTGATAGATCTATTGTAAAAAATACCACTTACTATCCTACTTGAATTCCTCTTTTTTCAGATACGATGGGCACGTGTACGACACCCGGAAGAACGAGGGTGAATTACGCTCGAAGATGTTCATCGGAAGACACGAGGACATCGAGGAACGTTCCCAAAACGAATCCGACGAAAGCGAACACGATGGCAGATATCCGATCTCTATTGAAGATGCCGATACCAGTCTCTCAATCGACGACGATGAAACCGATGAGGATGACAGCACTCTCGATTTTCACGCGTTTTGGAAGGGCGAAGGAAACTCAAGAAGCATTCGCGAAGCTCAAGGTAAACTTGGCACGATGTTTCATCCGCCGCTTTTCGTAACTTCCGCTGATACGTTTTTTAAGAAACAGATGTTCGCCGCAGCAAAAATCATGCTCAAGTATATGGACAAGAGCGCGGATCCTTGCGTCGATTTCTATCAGTACGCTTGCGGCAATTGGGGAAAGCATAATCCTATACCGAAAGACAAAGCAGCCTATGATACCTTCGAAATGATCAGAGAATCCTTGGACTCGGTGCTGAAGGAACTTCTGGAGGATCCTATACCTCAGGAATATGATAGTGATGATGCAACGGTGAAGGCGAAGTACTTGTTTCAAAGCTGCATGAATTACGGTAAATGTTGATTTGAGTGTTCTTTGAAACTCCTCATTTTTTAAGTTTGAGGATATTTGTGACGGTATATTTGAAAGTCTTTGTCATTTTAGATGTAAAAAAAGTCTATGTTTAGGTGAAACTAACTTAATCCTTTGCACTCGGAGCCATCTCTGACGTTATCTATTAGCAACTTGATGGGATTTTACTATTTGTTATGTTGTGCCATTTCAATGGAAAAGTTCAGGTCAACATACATTTCTTTAAATGTTGCGGTGTAATAAGTTCATCCTCTGTAATAAATTGAAAAGTCCCCTTGGAGACTTTGATGTCCTCTCAGGAAGGGACATCAGAATACAAAGGGTTAATACATTATAAACTCGTTAGGATATTTCTAAAGCTATGGATTCTAAGGAAAATGATCGTAGTATTTAATTAACACTAGATTTCCGGAGCCAATTTGGATCATTCAAAATTTAATTATCTATATATATAAAGCTCAAATACCACTGACTGACTGACTCATTCATCCACTCATCACGAAATCTCAAAAACCACAGAACGGATTGCAATGAAATTTGGAACATACCTTTCCCTTGGGTCTTAGGTGCTCACTAAGAAAGGGTTTTGAAAAAATCGAAATTTTAGGGGGGGTTTTGGGGGGTTAAAGTATGGGCCAAACTCATCAACGCATAGCCGAAACTACTTGACCTAGAAACTTGAAATTTTGCATGAGCGTTCCTTCTAGGGTATAAGCACCCACTAAGAGAGGATTTTTCAAAATTCGAAATTTTAAGGTTCTGTTTTAGTTTCGAAGCACGTAAAATATTGCAGGTTTTAAATGATCGAATATATATTTTCGAATATGGATTATCAACGTTAAACTTAACTTTTACTAATTTAAGTAATCCTTAATCCTAATAACATTAAACCGTACCGAAGCACGGGTAATTTCAGCTAGTTATATATATTTAACCCTTTGACCTACGATTTGTTTTGTGCTTACTTCCGCTATAGTTCAGAATTTAATTGCTACAATAAAATTTTATCAGTGATTCTTAATGTATCGTATAATTTACCTTAATATTAATATTGTAGAACGAATATTATCGCGTTGCCTTTCATTAATATTTTCAATTTGATAGGTTTTGCGAAATTGGAAAGTTTTCTATCGCAATTATCTCATGACGAGTGCCACTCGTCATTGTAGGCCAAGGGGTTAGTATGGTGGTTGATTAATTTTTTAATAATAAACCTTTCATTTAAATTGATTTCGAACTATTTTCTTTGTAAAAAACTTCAGTTTTCTTGTATGAGTCAAATTGGTACACTTTAGAAAAATAGGGGTGTTTATATTCGTAAATCTAGTGTTAAATGCAGCGCAATTAAATGACAGCATTTTGAATTGAGACATATGCAGTAACATCAACACAAAACTATTTTTTCAGTTTTGTTTGCTGAAATTTCCAATTATTCTAGTCATTCAAGTTTGAAACGTTAAGTAAATTTTAAATTGGCAAGTTCCAAACGAGTGAATTTAAAAGCTGAAATTTGAGAAGTGATGAAGGTATAACTTCGTCTAGTTTTCTTATGCTGCAGTGTAATAAGTTCAGCCTCTGTAATCACTAATAAATTGAAAGGTCACCTTAGGGGCGGAAACCGAGTGATATGGTAGACTTACGATGTCCCCTCAGAAAGGGACATCAGAATACAAAGGGTTAATAAACCATAAACTCGTTATAATATTTCTAAAGCCAGAGATTCTAAGGAAAATGATCGCAGTATTTAATTAAAAGCAGCGGAATTAAATAACTGCAGTTTGAATTAAGAGACATGTGCAGTAGCATCAACACAAAACTATTTTTTCAGTTTTGATTGCTGAAATTTTCAATTATTCCAGTCGTTCAAGTTTGAAACGTTAAGTAGATTTTAAATTGGTAAGTTCTAAACAAGTGAATTTAAAAGCTGAAATTTGAGAAGTGGTGAAGGTATAACTTCGTCTAGTTTTCTTATGCTATAGTGTAATAAGTTCATTCTCTGTAATCACTAAGAAATTGAAAGGTCACCTTAGGGGCGGAAACCGAGTGATATGGTAGACTTACTCCCCTCAGGTGGGACATCGTAGTGCAAAGGGTTAAATACACTTTTCCCGAAAGTGGACTTAAAATTTGGGTTTTCAAAAATAGCGACACGTTTGATAGTTTTTATAGACTTCGATAATTCTCGTTTTCGAGATGTTTTAACCCGCAAAATGTGGCTAGAGATATTGGAGCAGCGCATGGAACACCCGCTTCTAGAGCTCCTGGACGAACTTGGAGGTTGGCCTATCCTCAGGCCAGATTGGGATCCGGAGAACTTCGATTGGCTTCTTCTAGTTGCACAATTGCGTCTGTATAACAACGATATCCTCATCTCCGAATGGGTCGCACCGGATATAAAGAATAGCGATCAATACGTCATACAAGTGAGGATTTTCTTTCAACATTAATATAAATCTTCGGCAATTTTTCATGCCATGGTTTTATTGCAGTTCGATCAAACGTCGCTTGGTCTTCCAACAAGAGATTATTTTCTTCAGCCATCGAACACGATATATCTTAAGGCTTACAAGAATTATCTAATAAAAATTGCAACCCTTCTCGGTGCTTCCCTACAGAATGCCACGGCTGATGCCGATGACCTTATAGAGTTTGAGACGAAACTCGCCAAGGTATTTTATTATTTCTCCATAGATTGGAGTCTCAAAGCAAAAACTTGCACTTATTATTGTACTTCATAGATCACATTGTCACCTGACGAAAGAAGAAACGTTGCGGAGCTCTACCAGAGAATGAGCATCGGTGAATTGCGAGTTCTCGTGCCTCAAATCAATTGGCATAGATATTTAACAATTGTTTTAGCACGACCGACAAACTTCTCCGAGCCTGTTGTCGTTTTTGCACTACAATATATCCAAGATCTTGTGAATTTACTTTCAAAAACTAATCCAAGGTAAGTTTTCATCGTTTGGCGATGTTGCAGTATTAGGACTCTTCGTTGATTTCGTCTTTTCCATAGAACTGTCGCGAATTATCTTCTGTGGCGATTTGTACGGCACAGAGTGAACAACTTGGATGATCGTTTTCAAGAGGCTAAACAGAAGTTTTATTATATTTTATTCGGAAGAGAGCAAGCACCTTCAAGATGGAAAAATTGCGTTGCTCAAGTTAATTCCAATATGGGTATGGCTGTCGGTTCGATGTTCGTGAGGAAATATTTTGATGAAAAGAGCAAAAATGACGTGAGATTATGACATGCTAATGTTTTCTGATCATTTTTAAGAGTCATGTGAATCTGAAGAGAGATTATTCATGTGCAGACACTGGCTATGACGAGAGAAATTCAACGCTCCTTCAGAGAACTCCTCAACAGAACTTCTTGGATCGATGATGAGACGAAACAGTTGGCAACTGAGAAAGTTAACGCTATGCTATTGAGAATCGGCTATCCTGACTTCATTTTACAATTGCACTTGCTCAATGAGCGTTACAAGGATGTAAGACTATTAACATTTTGACTTTCAAGGGGGTCACCGGTGACTGGCGCTATTGAATTCAATGAAATTTCGTGTAACTTTTAAATTGTAATATTTACGAATTTTCCAACACATTCGATATTTCAATATTGGCGTTCAAAAGAGAAAATCCTTCTGAATCTGTATCTGTTTGTGTGTTTAAAGATTCTGCTTTACAAAGATAGGATTTTAGTAGGAAAAGTATCATTTCGGTAGAAACTATAAAACGAGCGACATATCAGTGACGTGTTAACAATAGATCTACCGAGTATCCATCAAACATATTAACAAAGTCGAATGAATTCAAGCGCTATTAATTTCAGTGAAATTTCGCGTAACTTTTAAATTGTAATATTTATGAATTCTTGGACATACTGAATATTTAAATATCGACGTTAAAAAGATAAAGCTCTGATGAATATCTATCTATTATCTTTAAAATTTCTGTTTTATGAAAATGTGTTTTTAATGGAAAAAGTGTCACTTGAATAGAAATGATGAATTTAGCGAAATACCGGTGGAGTTTTACGTGTTAACACGTTAATTAGTTAACATCAGAACTAATGTTAAATCTACTATAATTCCATGCCATTAACACTAGAACTACCAAACCAGTCAGAATGACGGATACACAATTTTTTCCAAAAATTTTCCAAGTTCATAGAAGAGCCATAGAACAAAAATTCTGCGTCCATCACAAAAGACATAAATCACTGAATTGAGCATCCTTTCTGCTACTCGATGCCTTCTTTTTCAAAGCACTTATTTAATATATTGAAATATGATAGAATTAACACCGGTAATTCTAATGTTAAATAAGTACTTTGGAAAAAGAGAATTCAAGAAGTGGAGAAAATTATCGATTCAGTAATCTGTGTTTTAGAAGTGCAATGTAGAATCTCTGCACGATGACTCTTCTTCAATCTTGAAGAACTTTAGGAAAAAAGTTGCTACCAGTCATTTTGACTTGTTTGTAGTTCTAGTGTTAACGTCCATGCCCATGATGTTCAGGAGCACGTTAAACATTAAGAGCTTTTTTATTAATTCGTACATTTTATCAAATTGAAATATATTTCCAGGTTGTTATCCGTCCAGACCAGTACTTCGAAAACACCTTAAACATCTTACAACACTTGACTAGGGTAGAACAGGATCGTCTTGGTAGTCCTGTGAATAAAACACTTTGGGATACTGCACCAGCAGTCGTCAATGCTTACTATAGTCGTAGCAAAAATCGGATAAGTTAGTAGAGACTCTTTTCGAAGAATAATTAAAAATTCTTCAATTAATTAAGTTAAAAAAATGTCTAGGCTTTAGATTTACAAGTATAACAATCTTATTTGTGTTCTTTCTACCCCATAGTGTTTCCAGCTGGCATACTGCAGCCCCCATTTTATCATAGATACTTTCCACGGAGTTTAAATTATGGTGGAATCGGTGTAGTGATTGGTCACGAGATTACTCATGGGTTCGATGATAAAGGCAGATTGTTCGATAAGGATGGGAATTTTCATCGATGGTGGAAAGACGAGGCTATCTATGATTTTCATGAACGAGCACAATGTCTTATTGGTAAGAAAAGTGTATTTTTGGAAACTATGGCGTATCGATAATATAGCAAGTCTCAGAACTAATTTCCGGTATCATTGGAAAATCTTTCCTAAATTGTTGTTTAACCCTTTGCACTCGGAGCCATCTTTGATGTCGTCTATTAGAAACTTTGTGGTACTTTACTATTTGCTATTTTGTGTCATTACGACAGAAAAGTTCAAGTTTCTTGAAAAGTTACAGTGCAATAAGTTCATTCTCTGTAATCACTAATAAATTCGAGGGTGCCCTCAGGAAGGGACATCAGAATACAAAGGGTTAATACACCATAAACTCGTTAGAATATTTCTAAAGCTACAGATTCGGAGGAAAATGATCGCAGTATTTAATTAAATGCAGCGGAATTAAATGACCGCAGTTTGAATTTAAAGACATATGTAGTAACATCAACATAAAACTATTTCTTCATTTTTGATTTGTAAAATTTCCAATTATTCGAATCGTTCAAGTTTGAAACGTTAAGTAGATTTCAAATTGGTAAGTTCGTAACGAGTGAATTAAAAAGCGGAAACTTGAGAAATTGTGAAGGTAGAACTTCATCTAGTGTCCTCGGAAGTTTAAACTTCTACCCGTCTGACCAACATTGGCCGTTCCACTGCAATTCAGAGTTACTTGGAAACTATTCTCTCCTTTTGATCTTACAGATCAATACAGCCGTTACACCGTGACGGAAGTTGGGATGCAAATAGACGGAATTAATACACAGGGTGAAAATATTGCAGACAATGGCGGCATTAAGCAAGCATTTCGCGTAAGAATCCATCAAACACATATCAAAAAATCATAGAATAAAATTTCCAGACTATTTTTTAAATTTTCAACCAACACATTTTGACTACTTTTATAGCGTTAACACTAGATTTACGACTGCTGAATTTAACATATTTACATATATTAAATAAGTACTTTGAAGAAAGATGGATCAAGCAGAAAAAAATACAATCAGTTAAGTAATTTGTGTATTACAAGATAGGTGTGAAATATCTCCTAAACTGCTTCTCTATAAATTTAATAAATATTTAAAAAAAAGGAGGAATCTATCAATTTGACGGTTGCTGTAAATCTAGTGTTAAACATTAGTTCAAACAAGTCCGATTAAAGAAACACCTATGTGTACTATAATGGCATTATAAAAATATCAAGAAGACTTCTATCTTTTATTCCAAATGAAAATTAATGTCAATTTCAATCAGGCATATGAACGATGGCTGAAACTGAACGGAGATGCGGACGAAACCCTCCCCGGATTGAACGCAACAGGGAAGCAGCTATTCTTCTTAAACTTCGCTCAAGTTTGGTGCGGTTCTATGAGGCCGGAAGCTACCAGAAACAAACTAAAAACTGCCGTACATTCCCCTGGGAAATTTCGTGTAATTGGCACTCTGTCGAATTCGAAAGACTTCGCTGAAGTATTCGACTGTCCGATCAGTTCGCCTATGAATCCACGCAACAAATGTTCCGTTTGGTGACCAATGTGTGTTCCTTCTTCGATCATCACGATGTTCAATTCGCAAATCGAATGGCCATTTGCAGGAAAAGTGGAACATCGAAGGTAGAGAATGGAAACTTTTAATCTATCTAAAACAGTTCTAAAACAGAACTAAACGCAGAGGTGAAAATGTAATCGTTGCTGTGTTGGGGATTGTTCTTCAATATTGATATTTAAAAATTAAAAAATAAAGTATAATTGTAGGCTTGTAGTAGATGTGCATCGTAGTGAATCATGAAAGAAAGTGCAATAGAACAATGGGACCCCATATAATGTGGAGTCTTTTTAACGTGATTTATAATTTGCACCATGTTCTCATAAAAGGCTACTGAAAATCACTCGGTCCACTTTAATGTTAAATATACCGATGATTAATCTAATATATTTAGCGGTGCTAAAGCTTGATGCACGTTATCATCTTTAAATTCTTTATCCATCATCGAATGATGCGTGTCCATTGTAATCTATTAGGAATGTAATTTCCATTAGAAATGCACAACGAAACGAGAAAATTAATTTTGTCGTGTTACACTTCTACATAGTAATCGGTACGGTGGCTCGAATGTTACATAAAGTTAATAATATGAATTTTCTTGCAATTCAGTCTTCAAGAAATTATCGAATCACTTCGATTATTATATATAAAAAATTTGAAACAATTTCTTCTAATTACAAGTTTAAGTAGTACACAATATTTCTTTCAACTACTGCCTTCATTGGCAGGGAATAATCGAACTGATTCAATAGTTTGAATGGAATGATTCAATGTGTTTGATATATTCCGTCGTAAGTGATAAGGTTTCGTTAGGTATTCCAATAACAGCAGAGCTGTAAGGACATCGAGACGGTACACCGAGTATATTAAAATTGTAAAATATACCAAAGACGATAATAATTTCAATGACAATCATAAAAATCTTTATAATCTATTTCCCTGTATATCCACACACTACATGTATTTTGAATTCTTTCATCGTCTATATCCTTACGTTTCGTATTACCTGATCGTTTATCTCTTTCTTTCTTATCAGATCATGAGCATTGTGTTCATTCGTTACATCCACGTGATCTTACATTACTGTCGATGAACTTCCGGTGCTCGATACGCAGAAATATCCGCGTGAAAATCTTTCGTAGTCATTCATTCGAGAATGTCACATACAACTTAATAAAACACACACGTTAAGTCGTTTATTGTTGATGAAGTAAATGCGCCATTTTTTACAAGTCTTCGCTTTATAAACGTTCAATCTCGAATATAATGAATGGGAATAAAGTCGTCGAATGTTTCTGATAACGCAATGTCGATGAGACACTATGGTGGTTGTCGCAAAATTCCTACTGAATCTTTTGCATAGAAAATGCAGTTTTTTATGAATTTTAGAATACTGTATGTTCCTTCGTCTTTAAATTTCATTAAAATTTCACTATTAGTGAAAGAAACTCCTTGACCGTACTCCCAAAGTAGATCATGTTTCGCATTAATCTTCGCCAAAAATCTCTGTATTTCTTATAATAAAAATACTGTGGACACAAATGACTTCCTAAATGAAATTAAAAATATTTCAATCGAGAATTCTGTAATTGTCTCATTGGAATAACTAAAAGTCATTCGACGATTTTTATTGATTTTTCCGAGTGTCGAAGCGATTATTCTCGAAGGGGGTTAAATTCGCGGGTATACACGGTACAATACCTTCCACAAATATCAATACAGAAACGGGATAGAAGTTTCACCGATCGTACAATCCTATCTTTACAATTTATTTTACGTATTGCCCTTCGTGTCGAATAATTGAGTAAAAGAGTAGTCAAAATAAAACCATACGTACGTTCGAGCTTGCAATTATTTAGTACGGAGCCAAATATAAATTGCTAAAGTTTAAATTCATGAAACATATTATCATAAAATCAACAGAAACACATTTAAATTTGTGCAATAAAAAATCAAAAGACGCGTGATATTTCTATACATCTTATAGAATTTTCAATCACCATGATAATCTTATTCTGTAATGATGGTTTGAGTGCTGTCAAAACTTAATAAATGTTACGTTACGCTTCATACTAATTAATTCCAAATTCTGTATTAACACTCGATTATAATATAATAGAGCTGTATTTGTAGTCGTGAACTTGTACTAATAAATCAGGAATCTGGTGAATACTCTTCCACGTAAATAATTAATGTTCCATTACTTGCCTTACTCTTCCTTTAATTACTATGCGCGAGACTTTACATCGTATAAATTTGATATCCGTATACCCGTATTTTCTGTACGGTATAATTAAAACCATAATCGCGTAACACGATCATTGGTGGTTCCTTCCTTTTCTTTTCATTCTCTATTTTCGCAAAGAGTCGGATCGTTAACAAAGGATTCCATGGAATATTGACGTGACAATGAATCTTCGGTTCTACTCGATGAGCTTATGACTAACGATCTAGGAGAGGTCCGTTTCTTTTAAGACGTTTAAAAAGAACAAGAGCAAAGAAAGAAGATCGGCAAATCATATAAAATTGATACACGACGAATGGGGCATTCATCATGACTTTTTAGAAATATTGAAAAAAAAGATTTAAATAAGAAACAGATACACCTGTATGACCGAGTAACGGGCGAACATTCAATCTGCATGCACCCTGCGTCGAAGAAAATCGGCCAATTTAATAAACGCCCTTGGCATTCGTTCTCCGTGAAATTTTTGTAGTTATATATTATGCAGATTGTATCGACACGTTCCTCGAGGTGACATTAAATACCACACCAACGTCGATGGCCTTAATCCTATTATGTATAGCCATTACAAATCATACGAGAGTTTAAATTCTTTACGTTCTATGTTTTTATCAAAATTGGCCTATTAAATATATAAATATATGTTTCGCGTGTGCTACTTCCGTCCACCTAATTCGAAGTCAAGTGGAAATATACCTCAACTTCCTCTTCGGCTTCTATTACCACCGTTACGTATACGTATTGCGTTAACAAAGATCCTCACTTGTGCAGAAACTGGTACTCCAAAATGTCCTCCTCGTCTGCAAAACAATATAAAGGGTATCTTATGTTCCAATTGCATTCATCATCACCATTTACCTGTGTTAAAAAGGATATATAAATTGCACTGACGTCGTTGATTTTGGTATCATTAGAATGACCATCGAAGAAGACACAGAAATAGTAAAAAAGTAGAAGAGAAAAGACAGACAGAGAAAAAGGAGAAAATAGAGAGGGTTTTAAATGGTGGAATTTTGCATGTACAGATAGAAACTACAAAAACTGATTATATATGTACAATCTGTGCAGGAACATTATAATACAACGAGAAAGATATTTAGAGGTGAGAAAGAAAAGACAACTGCAGGGAATGATCGGACGAATTTCTATGACTAAGTTTAGAATTGGAAACATTCGGCACTTTTTACAGATACGATGCTCTCGCAATGCTGTAATTTGGTACAAGCATACAAATGCATGGTGATCTTTATGCGGGGGTTGATAGATGCGTTCAGGCGTAGTTGATTGATGTATTCATTGAAAGAAAAAGAGAGTATACAATTACACAACCTGTCCCCTAAGTTATTCGAATAAGCAAGGTAGAGACTTTGTAGTTGAATAAATGACGGAATAGATATAGAAAAAAAAACAGAAGAGTACTATTAGACAAACATAAACAATGGTATAATATTTAAACGGTATATATATATATACACGATAGTCTAAAGACCTGACAATTTCACTGTAAAAGAAGAGCGAAGAGAAACAAAGCGCGGATAATGTTATCACTCTGATCGGGACAAAATAAAATACACTCACAGATATTGTCTCTGCTATTGTTGTCCAAATCGCTAGTCTGTGTATGAGTCTCCTCGTGCATACGCCGGCCTGCGTCAATCGTCAGCGCAGCACAAGGCACAAAAATTACTCGATTACGTCTTTGACATGATGTAATCCACATGCGCACGTGACACGTAATTTGCAAAGAAAATCGGGTTGGTTTTTTTTGTGTGTGAGACAGAAAGCAGCAGGTCCTTTTAGAGCGGCACAATAAATAGAAAACAAAAAGAAGAACCAAATATTTGGTAGTATGTCTGGGAGACGTGAGATTTGTTAGAGATACTTTTAATCATTATTTTAACAATAAACAGAGAATCGTCCGTGTATCAGGACGTGATAACAAGTCTCGTGTATCTCAGACACACTGTACAACCTCTCTCTGCAACATAAAATATGTATATATTTTACAGGATTATGTATATATATAATTGTCGTTATTATAATGACTTCGATAAGTCCTTCTTGTATAACTACTTCCTTAAATACTGAATTACATAGTTTCGTGAGAATGCGAACATTCGTTGAAATTAATTGTTAACGTCATTGCGCAATTTTCCAATAACATTGGAGACTTCCAATGTACGTTATACGAAAACAATTGAACGATGGTGTCGCGTTTTGTGATTAAAATATATTTCCTACTGTATAAAAATGGGAATGCGTGTATATTAACAGTATAAAGTATCTATATAGATCGAAAGAGTTTAGCTGCGGTTGTTTGGAAAATTGCACAAACTAAAAATCAAACATGGCTTCATGTTACGTTAAACGAAGATAATAGAAATTAAATCGTTGGATTTTAGAGTGTTACAAAAGTTACGACGATACAAGTCATTGTCACGCAAGCACGATAAAATGGAATTACGATTTTTTGTGAAAAAGTATATCGAATGACTAAGAGAAAGAACGAAGAATTACAAACATGAGACCATGTTTAATGCGGGTGCGTTTTCTTTCAACGGCGCCGATATATTCTGTGCGTCGAATTTTTTCTATATATCAGCGGCTTCGTTTTTAACGGTGAAATTCTTATGTTGTCGTAAGAAAAATATACTAAATAAAATCGCTATAATAACGCAATGGCAAGACGCAATTAAACATGACAAACTTTCATGGAGTTAAATAAGCTTACGCGAATAAAGTGCAGATGATTATTCGTATTCGTAGATATGACATGGATAAACATAAAACAGTGAGAAAAATGCATACACCTGAAAAGCATGTATACAAATTATACATCGCAATTTTCAGTACTCTCTAAACACTGATACAAGATGGCACATTTAATATGAGCGTTGTTTCTATTTACATATTGTCGAACCTGTGATGCAATACCACATAACATAATTGTAAACAATTTCTTTCATCCAAATAATAACTTCAATTGGTAGGAATATAATAAAAAAAGAAAAAAAACGTCCTCCACGCATGGACCATGTAATTTAAACGATTCACCAATAATTGCGTAATGTACAACAATCTTTTTATTGAATGTAATCATTGTACAGATTTTCATTTTCCTACATTCGTTAGAATGCTTTGGATTAAACAATTTTGTATTTAAAAAAAAAGCAACAATTGGTAGATCGATTAATATATATATTTCGAAACAATATCCTCTCGACTTTAAAGAAATAGCTGCCCCATTGTCGTAGACAATCCTAGAACGCAAGCAATGGAAAAATATTAATAAGAATACATACCTTTTTTATTCTTTTTCTATAAAATAAATCTAAAATACATGCATGGTGTAGCGCGTTCTTGCAATGTTCAAGATTTTAAATCTATTGACATAAACGGTGTTATTTACATGGCCATGCTTGTGCTCTACTTCTTGTGCGACCGTGCTTTACATCACAATGACACCATAAACATATTTGTAATGAAGCGTGCATTATTGTGTACGTATAATAATTAACGAAACGAAAACATCAAGTTTTTATCTCATTTCTATACGTGGTACTAGTTTCATCATTGTTGTATGCATATCGAACTTCAGTACAGTAATTGCATGTCACGTGCAAAGTACCAGATCAACTCGTCTTAGAATAAATTGCGATTAATTGTAAGACACTGCGGTGCAGCTTACTTAAACGCGTAAATTAATTCCATTTCATAGAAATATTATCGTTAAATATCGTTTCAAAAATACTTTTACGGTTAGTTCAAATTGGAAATGTTCTTCTACTTTATTGGTCAATATTGAGTAATAATAATAACAAACGAAAGAAAAGGGAATAAGAAATTGCTACAAATAATGATGATCTAAGGATAAGGTCAAATTTTAAACGATACTATCGTTGTACTATAAGTACAGTTACACTATTTCTTCAAAGTATATTCTACGGTTTGATGCAATATTTTCTCCCGAGTCGTATTAGTATGTACATTTACATATTACATGCAAAGTATCTTAACTGACGTAAAAACGAAATTAATGAAGATAAACTATAAAGAAATCATTATATGACAAATAGTACGAAACGGAATGTAAAGTTTCCTCTCCAGAGTACGAAAAAAACTTCGGTGTCGAACAGTAAATTACTCGAATCTCGAAATGTAAACGATGTATGGGAAAACGAATAAATACTTTGAAATATCGAATACAGATGAAAAAAAAAGCGGAAGAAAACATGCACTGATACGATTACATAATTCGTTTTCGAAAATTGCTGTTACTGAAGAATGATGAAAATAGTATTAAAAGATGGGATGAAGGTAGTGTCTAACATTCACGCATATTACCGAGCTTGCATTATCCTATTTTTAATTAAATTAACGAGTAAGATGATTCAAAGTATTCATTCAAAATATTCAATTATATCTTGCTGTTTCTCGAAATTTGTAGCTCATCTATTTACAACACCGGCATCTACATAACATCAACAAAGAATTCACAAGGATTTCCCATCGCAATGCGAAATGACTGTCTACTACCAGATAGATCTTGCTGATTCTGCTGATTCCCTGAACCGGTTCCCGTCTGCACAGACTGTTCGGAACCACTAGAACGACTGCGACTTCCATTAGACCTCTTTCCGTTTGAACCATTCCCATTGCCAGAATTCTTGCTCGGCATTGTTGGCACCGATGGAATATGTAATTCCGATTCAGACGCAGAAGAACAAGACTTCAGATCATGGATTGGTTCTTTGCAAATGTGCTCGCTACCTGCACTACTTCCTCCTGTTACAAATAAATTATAATTTCGTACGACACAACAAAATTCGTGTAAGCCTGATGAAAATTTCAATTGAAAGATGAAAATCACCTGAACCACTATGAACGCTCTCTTCTCGATGATAACCATAAACAGTCGGTTCATTCGTGAAATTAAATGGCATTGGACTATAACCAGTTGCCGAATGAGGTGCGTATGTCCCTGAATAAGGCATGTCCCATGCATTTGGTGGAGGTAATGGTCCAACCGTGTCGCAGTCTAATTTCATGCTACTCATGGCTGAACATAAGTCACCAAATATATAATAACATTGTTCCGAAAATGTTATCTTGTTTACTGTATGCCTAATGAAACCAGCTTTTAGCATAAGCGATGCATATTTCCTAGCATCGCGACGATCAATGAATCCTTCTACGTGAGTATTAAGCCAATCAACAACATCTGCCCCGATAAATGCATTTGGTATCGTTATTTTAAGCCACATACGATCACGTATTTCCAACCCTGAATCTGGGCGAGCCATCGCTCGGACTACTGTTGGCATGTCGGTATTCACTGTCAGGTGAAGCTCTTCTAATGGTCCTAATTAAAATGTATTATACATTTTTATTTTTAATGTAACAGTGACTTAATCATGATAGCGTACTGTCAACCGTTTGGCTGCTGACCGATTTTTTCGGACATATGCCAAAACTGCGGAGGTAATGCAACAAAAATTTTTTAAAAATACCATTTATTCGCTTAAATTTGTTTTAATTCATTTCGTGGATAAATACAACTTTTACTGATTAAGACTAGCACTCTCGGCAGTTTTGACACAACAAAAGAGGAGCGCGATAGCACTCTTCAGCAGGCAAATGGTTAATATCAAGAATACGAAGTAGAACACAGAATTTTGTTGCTATGAACTCACGTTCCGTATCTGGCAGTGTGCTCGCTAGACTACTCGACGTCGATGTTAAAGTAGTAGCACTCGGCGGACGTGGAGGAAAACCTTCACCCCTTATTGCCGCCGTGTGTGCTACCCAAGCACCAGGGTCTATAGGTCGTACGGGTTCTGTTCGTGGTATTGTAAAGTAACCTTTTGGATTGGGATCCCAGCACTTTGCAACTACTAATTTGATTGGTCTACAAAAATATGAATACTCAGAACAGAGTGAAATTTTGAGATTTCTGACTTCTTTAAATCGTGCATTACGCATTAAGAAGTGATTGAAACGATTATTTTAATAGATATGTATAAGGAGAGAACAGTAATGGATTATAGAATTTAAACCCACCCTGGTTTCTGTACTACTTCACGTAATACCCTTACTGCTTCGTCATTAGACATATTTTCGAAGTTAATGTCATTTACTTGAAGAATCATATCACCAGGTTCTATCCTTCCATCTAAAGCAACAGCTCCCCTATGGGCCAAAGTTACGAATAATGAAATTATGATTTAATGATTTAATGAAATAATGATTTATTAATCATTTTAACTATTCAATTAAATGCGTCGATATTTCTGCTGCTCTGTACCAATAGTTTTTAATACAGAAACTTTTTGTTCGAAGTATTTGGTATTTTAGCATAATTCATTACAAACCTACCCTTTCATTATTGAACCAACATATATTCCCCCATCTCCACCCTTGTTACTTTGACCAACGATACTAATTCCAAGAAAATTAACAGTATCCATATTCAATGAAACTGTTATAATATTTAAAGACATTGTGCTGTCTGTGATACTGCTGAAGGATGATGTTCTAGACATAGGGGGCAATCTGTGACGTCGTCTTCTCTGTGGTCTACGTCGATCTAATTTGTAAATAAGAAAAAGATGCATTTTGGTTGACTGCGTATCTAACAATAAATATATTATTATTTTTTGACACTTATACAAATAAAGTGTACCTAATGTAGCCCTGTCAACTGTGCTGCTGATATTAGTGTGTCTTCCTGTTGTTGATGTGATACGGCTGCTTGCATCATCATCTGATTCTAAAAATGTTGTTGTCTCTAAATCTGAACTTAAAATAGAAGCAGTCTCATAACCATGGCCTGATCTGTGCTTTGAATGACCATTTATACGAAGTCCTGAACCAATACATAAAAAAATGTGAATGAATGTGTAGATTGTGATCCTGTGATTAGCACATATTAAAATAATCCAATTAGGATTTGATAAATCCTAGAATTTACTTATCATACTATTCATGTGTAATTAATACCATTATCACAAAACAATGTAATTATGGATACAGAATAACTTTTAAACATTCTTAGAACAACTAATAAGGATGAAAATAAAGTAAGAGTCATTTTATGTTCAGGATTTACCAAACCCTGCTACAATCATTTACAGCAGTTACAACATACCATTATACTTATTATATTTCTCATATTTATCAGAATGATGTCTCGAACTTTTATGTAAATGATGTCCCTGCCGACTACTTATAATACTTTCAGTTTCAGTTAAAGTGTCATCATGTGAAAGTGGTGGTGGACCACGATTTGTGTGACCAGGTGTTACATGATCCACACGATCATGTTTAGCCTCGCTATGTGCCACTGAATCTGTGCATTGTGATGCACCATCCGATACATTACTGCCTTCTGCAGATACCAGCTATTAAAAGTATATAAAGATTAAAATCAGTACAATTATTTTCATAGAGAAATATGTTTTTATCTCTAAAGGGTTGCATTTGTTCTTATATTCGTAGATATATTATAAAATCAAGATTTTCATGTAACAATAAATAAATACGTTAATCATAACTGATAATTATTGTTATCGATAAAAAAAAAACAACATTTAATACTTTGAGTGCTCGCCTCGCGATAATGCGGATTTTTGAGACACTCGCTTGAGTGCCGATCTTGCGATGTTGCGAGATTTTTTTGTTTCTTTGTATAGGATATTTCTACACTTCGTACACCAAAATTTAAACAAGAATTTCGGGTGATATGAAGAACCATAAAGTTGACGGAATTAAATATATAGCCCGCGTGCAATAAGTTAATATAGATAAGAATGTCGTTGACTTTCACATAAAACTACGAAGTTTACAATACTAAATATAAAATCATATGAATATTTCAATAAAATAACAAATTTTCACAATATTTATTCTACCATTCTTTTGGATATATGCTATAATGTAATTTATCGCAACTTCGTTTTGTAGTATTACGATAATTTTTACAAAAATGTCTAGAAAAAAATATTTATAAAATTTGTGATAATCCTCTTTATTATTTCAAAAGTATTTCCTCCTCATTCCTCTCTTGTTACAAATTAACACTTTACAGACTGGTATTGTGTAAACATCCTGCATGCTTCACAAGGTTTGTTTTGACTTAGGTAGCATAAAGAAAATTGCAATCTCTTTAAAATTTACAAACTTACTTACCCACTTCTTAACACATTTCCACCATAATGACATATAACATATTATTGATTGCTGTGACAACAAATTATTAAGCTAAAAGTCTAAAAGTATCGATAACATGTCTATTAATAGGCTATCATTTGGTAAAGTGTTAATAATACATTAGGATTCAATTATACCTCAACTTTCAATTTGTAAAATACTCTGCATAATTGGATTTATCAGGCAATAATACCAGCTTTCTTTTAAAATGAAAATCTACAAATTTTATAGACTTCTATTCTTTAATAAAATACAGTCTTACCCAAGACACAACACGTCCATTGAAACATGGTAGATGTGCATCATCATCAACAATCTCTTCCTTGACCACGCTATTGGTAAGATAAAAAAGGAAATGCAATGTATTAAACACATAAAAAACATATATGAATTATACAAAAACTGCAATTAATATTTGCTTTAAATACGACTGCTGTACCTTATTGGGAAGCTAGAATTGTACACGCAACAAAAGTAGAATAAAAATGATTAACAAGTTGATTGCTAGCTATACTTTGTGTTTTTGGCTGGGACTGGGGATATTTGTTCAGCCAACAATTAGATTAGTAGTGTATCAAAAAATCAAGGCTGGTTGACATGAGCACAAAATTTATTAATAAATGAACAGAAAATATAATTGTACAGAATTTATTCAAAATAAACTACATGATAATTCGTAAGACCTTTTTTGTAAAAAGCACATTTTCTATGCTTCTTGATGATTACTATGTAATATAATTACAGCTTTTAATAATGTATTATATTTAAATCATGTTGGCTTTTTAAGCCATAATCCTGAAAATTACCGTGTACGTCGACATAAAATTCTCTCGATATACCTTGTATATAATGAAAAAAAGAGAGAACGGAAGCAAAAATATAAACAATGTAATAACGTTATGTAGCAAGTTGTATTATACAATAAAAATGCGATACTGTATCGCGACAAACGTTAGAAATACTTAATAAACGAAAATAAATCGAGGAGTGTACAAGTGGGAAGAACGGAGGGGGATCAATTGTCAAAATGCAATTCTGTCACGACAGAAGCGGATACTGTTTAAATCACAGGGCATTGACTTATCTCAACGATGGCAGATAATATCTTTAAGGCGATGACAATCGTTAATTATACGAGACGAATCAATAATATATTGTATGAATGACGTGTATGTAGACGTGACACTTACCCAAAATCATCGTCCATTGATTTGAAGAAATACTTGTAATTCGGCCGATTCAAGACATTTTTGAAGTCGGCGAGAGTGACCCTTTCCGGTGATATGGTAAGCTTCACCAGGTAAGGGGTTTCCTCGTCGTCAATATGATAAATGATTTTAGTCTCTTCCATTGTACAATGCTACGTTATTCTACGTTCATTTGCGAATAAAACTGATTCACTCGAAGCCCACTAACATGAACAATTCTCTTAAACCAATATGGCGCGTCACAGTTCCGAGCCAAAGCCCTCGCGCGTATAGAGATTGCACGCTCATGAAGCTAGGAAATTCCCGGTAGATCCTATTGTGCGCAACATCGCCACGACGATTAGGAAAATGTTACAATAAAATCTTTAACATTATCTACGATACTGGCACCGCACGCATCCGTTGCTCCCAAAGAGCTGAATTAAACGTCAACATTCTCGACGACATTACACACACTCGCGGCAGGCGGCTCGACACTCGACAATACCATCGTGAAACGAAAACGAACGAAGATAGAAAGACGATCACCAGTCGTCATTTTACACCCTTCTAACCATTCGTTATTCTTCTCGTCAGATGGCAATGCCGGATGATTACCAAGTCGATGAAAAGGGTTCTAAAATTCATTAAGAATAGAGATGGCGTGGAAGGCCGCTTGTAAATCACAAGTGATTTGATCACGTTCTGCGTCACGATGTCTTTTTACAGTGATTTGTAATTTTTTGTTATCGTTTCCAATTGTTGAAAAGGAGATCTATTCTGTGTCATTTAATCTTTGCCTATATTTAGGCCACATTGCACTCAGTCAAAAATGTTCCTAAAAATGAAAGGTACGGGAAGACACAAGAAAATCAATGAAACATCATGCTTTTGTTTTTTAAGTAACGTATATTTTTTTTACATTTTATTCCCTAAATAATATTGCATATTGCTTAAATGTAATGCAATGTAGCTGAAAATATATTGTTTATGAGTAAGATAAGTGTATTGTATAAAAAATTAAATATTTATAAGCATTGCAAAGTAAATTGTTAATCACCAATCCGCTTTAACATCTATTAATAACTTCTATTTATTATACAATTTGTTAAAATTAAGCAGAAACATATTATGAAATAACAATTTCATTTGTAATTAACAATTAGTGACGAAAATTGTTGTAACAATCGAAATTTACAAAGTTATCCATGGATAAGGTTGAACGTAGTGTGCGAATATGCCGCCATGGCGTTGAGGTGTACTGCGCATGTTCCGCGGTGCCTCACTGGGTCGCGCTACGTCAGTATTGCCAGTACTACTTCAGCATGCTTCAGCAGTCGGACGAGACGGACGGACCACTTTTGACCTTCACTAACTACTATTTGTGCATGTTTGCTTTGTTATTAAACTACTTAAACAATAAATCAAAAGTGATTTTAAATCATTTTAACAATTAAATATAACATTTTGTGGAATTCTTAGTAACATCAAGTGACAGTTACCTGGAAGAGTTTTTAAAAATTTTTAACAATTAAATACACTATTTTATGGAAGTGTTAGTGATATCAAGTGACAGTTACCCACAAGTGTTTGTAAATTATTTTAACAATTAAATACAGTGTTTTGTGGAATTCTTTTAGTAACATCAAGTGACAGTTACCTACAAGTGTTTTTAAATAATGTTAATAATTAAATACACCATTTTGTGGAAGTGTCAGTGACATCAAGTGACAGCTTCTTGCTGGGGTCTATTGTTTATTCTTGTCCTGTATTTCCTCTTGTCATTTATAAGTAATATGCCAAAGTGTTGTACTTGCATTTATGGGTCCTTACTCGTGGCAACCTCCTCGCGGTGGGACTCGGGTCGATATCACTTTCTGTCCTTTTAAGTTTTCTTAAATGTGCTTTGAGCATGATATTTTGTTAAATAGTAACGTTGAACAGTAAATGATATCGAGCGAATAGCCACGAAATTCGAATATTCAGTAGCTAGTACTTCCGAATGTTCGGATTCCTAGTTTAAGTTACATCTACTGGTTTCTCTGCTCTGAATGATATATTTTCTATTTATTACTAGTCCAGATTCTTTTTCAATTATTTGTTTGAAATTCTCAAAATCTCATTGTTTTCGCGGGCTGGAGGATAGGCGTTGTACCACGTGACATGAAACTGCATCTGATTGGCCCGCCGATCCCCCACCAAGTGGCAGCCGAGCCGCCACGAGCTATCTCCACTCCTACCAGAGGGAGTATCTACCTCTTTCTCCTTCCGGACTTGGACCCGTCAACACGCAAGTGCCGTAAGTACCATTTCTTTACATTTTCCTCATTTACCGATCGCTAAAAAGCAGTCCTCTCATTTATGTACTATGTAATATTGCTTCACTATTCCATATCTATCAATTCACTTAATTAGCTACTATGTAATATTATTTCTACTGTTCCTTGTTTATCAATTTGGACAATAATAATTACGAATTTAATAACAATCACGAAATAACTACGACGCAATTGATAGCGATCCCCTTTTGCGACATTTGCGTGTCACTTTTCTCGCTACAGCATTAATACTTGTTCTTTAGCTTCATATTTTAATTATCATTATCAAGAACGCGACTATTGTTGCTCTGAAAGTTGATTAAACGGAATTTTTGTACTTCTACGCAGTTATTTAATAGTTTATTAGAGTGTGCTTGTAAGACTCGGAGTACGTACGAACGACCTTGCGCGCGGATAGGACAGGACAGGACACGTGTACGGTAGGACAACACAGAGTACGATATTATGACGCCATACATAAGTAACAGTGATGTTTACATCGGGTCTTACATCCGACGAATTGAATACACATTGTTACGTAGTAATTCGGTTCCATAGAACCATGAAACGACTGAAATCCTTCGGTATTGCTCGTGACCTCTTACAATATACCAGTATTTAGGCTAAAACTAGGAAAATTTTAAATACTTGCGATCGCAAATAGTATTTAACTTAATCAGACTGATAATTTATAAAAACAGTATTCGCACGAACATAATAATTTTCACTGTGTACAAAAACTATTCCCATGTTAAAGGTCAGATTGAACTTGTTAGGCGTTAGACGTTAAGTTATTCGTCTTATGTTTAGATTAAGCTTGTTTGTAAGATCAGCTTAAGTTCGCTGTTGATTCACTCGTAAGTCTATAACTAATTTCTAGAATGTAAGAAATAAATGATGTTGGTCGCATCACGATTGGAAGACTATCTCTCCTAGTTCGAGATAAATAATAAAAGTAAAGTAGAACAATAAATTTCGTCTGTAGCATTCCTCTCTTTTTTAAGCCCGTAAAAATGACGTAGAAATGTTTCACGCGAAAGAAATATTGTGAAGGAGGATGGTAGCTATTCTTGTAGCTCATAATCGCAGCAAATCTTCACGTGGTGGAACCCGAGTCATTATTACCCGCAATGATTTGAAAACATTCATTTATTTTTTTTTCTCGCGTTGAAAGCAATAACGAATTGATTGGCTGTAAATTCCAAAATGTATAGAAATTTTTAAATGTCTTTCGAGCATTTTCTACCTCTAAAATTACAAACTTTCAAAATTAAAGAAATATTTTACGATCATTTAATTCATTACATTTTTTAAGTTCGTTTTCGTATCCGCGGTCTGCCGGCACGGAGGTCCGGACACTATCGCGACCTTACTCTGCGTTACTTTGAAATCTCTCGAAGCAGGAATTTGTTCATTCTATCAGTTTTTAATTTTTTTAATCCTTTGATGGAATCGGGATCTGTGTATTACACCCATAATTTATATCCTTATAATGGCCGTTTTGACAATTTTCATCTTTTTTTCTGAGACAAATAACAGTATTAGAATAAGGGACGAAGTTTATTAAGCGCGCCATGTCTCGAATTGATTGTAGAAGGCGCTATTTTCAATGACACTATCGCCTTCTACCTTCTCCTACAGACACTAAATTCGTTACTACCGCCTCCTACAAATATTAACATGAAACATTTCTCAAAACTTTAGTAACGTTGCTGCCATTTAAGCTTGAACCAGGGTCGACAAGCTGTAATGGGCTCAGCGGTTCCGAGTTACGCCCCGCTCAGCTAGCAGGTGGCGATAGTGACGCTACTCACACATACACACCGAATTGAAGAATTTTAAATACACTAGCAAGAGAGAATCGGTGTGATCAGGTGTGATTCTGTTACCGCGAGTAAATCGCTCAAGACGAAAACGTGTAGCCAAAAGAATTCTAGACATAATTATTATTTATTTCATAGTTCTTATACTTATTATAATTATTAAAATACTGTTATAATTTAAGTTGTTTCCCTTTTTAAGTATGAAACAAAGGAAGAAACGTTCGGTTATTTTCTGTAAAGAAAACAGAGGTTAGAAAGTGTATGTGTTCCTATGTACACCTATGTATATTATAATTCTTTTTTATTGTGAATGTTAATAAAAAATAGTTAATTGAAACATAACGTTGTTATTTTAATTTAAAAATAAAATTGTAAAGAAAACAAGGCTAACTTTAGAATATAACCACTGTATATACATTGATATAGATAGGTATGCTATACATAAATTGATGCCTTTAGTTCGCCGCTCAGCTAAAAGCGGCGCTGTTTGCGGACCTTTTTCATACACGGCAGCTTGCCTACCCTGGCTTGAACCTCTTGACTTAAATTTGTCTACTTTCATCAATTCTACGTGTACAGTTAAAGCACTATCAAGATGGCGCTCAGTTTAATTTATCTAGATGGCTACAAAGTTGTCGGTTGACATGTGAAGAGGTTATTTCTGAGTGTTATACATCACAACATTCCTATTGCTTGTGAACGTACCGTAAGCAAGATTTATGATAATCTCAGCGAGAGAAGCACAGAAAGAGAATAAAACGTTAGCTTGCAAAGTACTAATACAACGCTAATATATATCAATGAACTATCGAACCTCTATGACAGTGAAGTGTCAAAGTACGCTGTCGTTCGGTGTTTTCGTCGAATTAGAATGTCGTATAATCTTTTTTTAGTCATTTTTATAAATGTTACTACGCGTGGTTTAAAATTTATACTTAAATATGGTACTGAAATGCAGTACCCACGAAATAAAATTTTTGTACTGATCAACTACAATATAATGAATTTTAAGCCACGTATTTTGAGATTTTAAATATAATGTGCAATATATTAGTGGAAGAAACTTTGACTAATATTTGGTACGAAATTATAGAAATAATACTTTCAGATATTTAAAAGTAGGCAATGGGTACAACGCCAAGTCGGTACGAGGATCTTTCTAAAAATGTTCATTTGGAAAAATTCTGTGGGAAGAAAAGTATTCTTCCAAACGATCCATTTTGGAATACATTTTTATCTTACAACATGCGTCCACCTATAACACGGAATGACCAAATAGAGCTAGATTCTCGTTTAGACTCCTCGTGTCAGCAACTGTTAGCAAATAATTTAAGCACTGGAAACTTTGGTACTTTAATACAAGTTGCTCTAACACGAGTCAGTGAGTTGCTTGCTCCTGTTCAGAATCAAAAGTACGTTGAATTATATTTTATAATTTTGGGGCCATTTAACATGATCACATTACCACTATTCCTTAGTAAACACTGTTATAAATTATTTCTATAGTCTACTAATTAAGTCACTGCCATTTGGCTAGCCTTTGTGGACTTCATAATCTTTCCTTCTCATTTTGTTAGAACATCTATTAATAGATGTATAAATGTCGAAATCAAACATATAGCAAAACTGTACAATTCTGAAATTATTTAACTATATATATTTAAACTTTTATGTGTCAGAAGTTGTTAAAAGTCGGTAATGGATAGTACCACGCATTACAATAGTTTTGTTTATTTCTTCGCGAATAATCTCTTCTTGTGAATATATTGTAAAAGAAAATAATGTTAAGTTAAAACGTTAAGTAATATGGTGTCATTATGAAAAATAATTTTGTTATAGTATCATATCAGCATGGCAAACTTACAATGCATTATTTGCGGTGAGATGTATATTAAAATATTTAATTGAGACAGTTGGCGAAGAGGAAATGATAAAGCATATAGAGTCTCCTCAATTGCCTGTACCGGCACAGTCTACATCTTCATATAGATTAGAAGATTTGTTTGAAGCATTAGTTGAAATTATTACCGATGTACCCTTATGGTAAGGCTACGAACAAAATGATATTTAAATCATTACTTTTTTCAATGATAATTTGAAATATCGTAAAAATGTTAAATTTCAAATCATATACAGTAAAAACCCGCTTAACGCGGGGGACGTTCCAATATTATTATAATTGATTATTATAATTAACACGTAAGTAATAGGGATACGTGAATGAGAACAAAGAATAAGAAAATTTATCAGTTCTTTTTTCGTTCTTTTTTGTAACATTTATTTTTAAATAGTTTTTTATTACATAAATTATAGACTTATTAATTGCTAATACCCACTTTTATTCATGAAACATTCATGAAAAGCAAAAAAAGTTCGAGCAAACTTGTCATGTTTGTGAGGAGGAAGGTTCTTCCTCATTTGATATTTTTTGTTCTTTTTGTGACGAAGTCATCTAAGGTCGTTTCTCTTTTCCCGTTTCGTTTAACTAGCAGTTGTCGATAACTTCGTCATATTCGTGCACTGGTTGTTCTACTAATTCTTTAACATCGTCGTTAGACAAGCTTTCATCTATTGTAACTTGCAATAATTCATCAATATCCTGCCCATTTACATGTAATATTTATATTATAACAATACTACCGTGTAATACGGAAACAGCGTTAAGCGGGGTTTTACTGTATCTTATTTCTTACTGTCCGTGTTCAAAAGGTCATACTTTACATAAATCTGTTTTGTTTCAACAGTGAATTCACATATGTTGTACATTTAGAAGCAATAAACTGTCTATTAGTATTGCTTTCGGTGCAACTCTTTTCACAAACTGCAGCTGAGTACAGCTGTATCTACAGAATAGCAATGCATTCCCACATTAGCGAACATGCACCAGCTATGGTATGCACATTACTTCATAATTTTGTACAACAAGAACATGCTCCTCCAGGTTTATTGACACAGCAACCAGGGGGAAGTATTGTTTTTAGTATAGCTGGTAAGCTTGAAAATAATAATGTATATCTTGGAAAATACATCTGTGAAGTAAGAAATTATCCTTGCTATACTCTATGCTAGCAATATAAACATTGATACAATTTTAGCCGGATTGTGGAATGTAATTACAATGGGTATGGGAAGCAGTTTAAAAAATGTACAGGTCACAAGTAACGGTACTATCGAGGACGAAGAGAGAAAACGTGATACAGAAACACCTCTTGCTAGTCAATCATTATTGTTATTACTGGTTCTAACTAATCACTGTACTGCGACGCAAAATCCTTATAGGAATGCACTCTTTTCATTTGTCGACATGCAAGGCTAGTACTATTAACAATACAGGCGACCCTCGACTCTCACACAATTCGCTGTTTCGCACGTTTTTAAAAATTCCATTTTCTAATGATTTTGGTCGCTATTTAAAAAAATATATGCTTCCTGTCAAAGAATGCTATAGATTGCGCTCACCCACACATTGCCTATTAGAAGTTTTTTAACATTGTGCTATGGTTTGTAATATTGACTATTAGATGTTAGAGAATCTCCAATTCATAAAGAAACTACATCAACATAGAATTTTTAATATTTTTCCCGTATGCTTCTACATTCGAATATTCAACATTCGTACTCATTTTCAGGAATCAATTATGTGTGAAAGTCGAGGGTCGCCTGTAGTTTGAAGTTAAAAACGATAAAAGATATATGTACACAAGACAGTTTTTTTAAACTGTAGTATATTTTCTTTTCAGAAGATTACTCTACAATACAGGCAAAAGGAGTCACCGTATTTAGATTTAATCTAAATAAGTTATATAGTACCATATGTAAAATACCAAACACAGATGAAGTCACCTTACTATTATACATGTTATTACATAGAAATTCCAGTGTAAAGCAGGATATAATGAGAAGACCAGATATACAGCTATTGGTGGGTACAATAAAAATTATTTAACATATTGAATCGTCATCACTAATCGATGATCGACGATAAAACATAGGAGAAATCTTGTAATTGCATTTATTCCAAATATTTTTGTTCGTATGGTAAAAGGTGTATTTTAATATATACGACACGAGAAATAAGATACGGCTATTCACGTACGATTTATTTTATATTTTGAAGTACACTTAGCGTGTTAATTATTATAAGATTAATTAATACGTTGACTGTCAACTATGAGATAACTTGTAGTATGCCTTCTTGGAATGGATGTCGACTACAACTTATCTCGTAGTTTGTTCACTTTCCACATTGGTGCAGCTACGATTGAATTAGTAGTATACTAACATAAATATGAATAGATAGCTTCTACAAATGAAACAAAGATATCAAGGCAGGCTTAGATAAAGAGACAATATAATCGTACAAAATTTATTCAAAATGAAATACCAGATAATGCGTAAGATCTTTTGTTAAGAAACACATATTCTGTGCCTTTTGACGATTAGTATATATTATAATGAAAGTTTTTAACACGTTGAATGCCATCGGTATTTCGCTAATTTCATGACTTTACTGAATTAAACTTTTTAATTAAAATTAAATCTTTGGAGAGCAGAAACTTCAAAGGCATAAATATATACATATTCAACAGAACCTTATCTCTTTAACGTCAATATTTAAATTCTGAATATTCCAGAAAACTCGTAAATATTACCATTTAAAAATCTTATGAAATTTCATTGAATTCAGCACTGCCGGTCACCGGTGATCCTCCTGATAGTCAGCGTGTTAATAATATAATATGATGAAATTATAGTAGCTTTTTAGATCAGAATCCTGAAAATTACCCTGGCAGTCAACGTGTTGAATACAAAATAGTTATAATGTATTTCACTAGCCCTTTGAGTGTCAGAGACGAACGTAAAAATGCATCGGAAACGTCTGGATTAGCGTGATCGTTCACAGAGAAAAAAAAAACATTATCCCGTTGTTTAGCGCTTATATTAATACGAACAATTAAACAATCTATATATTTTTTCATAGGTAACTCCAATACTTCAAATACTGTATCACGCTCCCAATAACACATCTCATCACATTTACATGTCTCTTATTATACTTTTAATTTTAAGTGAAGATGAGACGTTTAATAAAAGGATACATGAGATTGTAAGTACTTATAACTGCCGTACAGTTGTAAATCTCTTTTTTTATGACAGAAACACATAATATATGTGCAAAAAGCGTTGCAATATTATTGCTATCAGTCAAAAATATTGATTTTTAGATGCTGAAGGGTGTAACTTGGTATACAGAACGATCAATAAGTGAAATATCTTTGGGTGGACTTCTCATCCTTGTTGTTATACGAACGATACAATATAACATGTTCAAAATGCGGGTATAAATTTAAATAGTTCTTTATTGTCTATATACCATCAATAACAGAGAAGTTTAAACAATAATATCAAATACAGCAACAACTTTCTTTATATTCAATTTTTAACAGGATAAGTATCTGCATACGAATTGCTTGGCAGCTTTAGCCAACATGTCAGCGCAATTTACGTCGTTACACCCATATGTTAGTCAAAGGTTGTTAAGTTTATTTGAAACACTAGCAAAAAAACATGCCAGGCTAGAAACCAAAATACGCGCACAACCTCCAGCATCATCGGATAGCACCACTGTTGCACTTAACGGAACTGTTGCCAATGCAGACTTAGTAAGAATGTTTACTATTTAAGAAATAAAATATACTTATTTGTATTTATTAACTCTTTGACTGCTAAAGGCGTATACATACGTTTTCACAAGTCTATCAATATATAAAAAAGGGGTAAATATAAGCCTTCGCATATCCATCAATTTATACGAAAGGTGTAAATTTTCGCCCTTTGCATTTTCTTACAGTAATACCTTGTACTGTATCACTAATTAATTTAACATGGAATTTCACTTTATGTAACATCAAGTATCGACAATTGTTATTTGAAATTATTATTTTTTAAATAATCCGTATACTCTTTTGGGTATTGACGGATTCCTTCAAGAACGTGCCGCAGTCAAAGGGTTAATCCTTTGCATTCACAATTTATACGAAGCATGTCGCCTTACTTTTGATTTGCGTAAAATATCTGTGTGGTGAGGCAATACGGATTGGAGGAACAGTCGTTTATTTTCTTTTGGACCTTTGTTAACGTATTTATGAGACTTTACTGATTAAAATAAGCAATGGAAAGAATTAAACGGTAAATCAAGATTTATGTGATTTATGAAATCAAGGATACCGTTTTTTTCAGATTCAAGATTTAACAATACTTGAAGAAGTATTGCGAATGGTGTTAGAGATAATAAATAGCTGTTTAACGCATAGACTTGCACATAATCCAAATCTAATATATACACTTTTATACAAAAAGGATGTCTTTCAACCATTTAGAACGCACTCGGCGTTTCAAGATATTGTGCAAAATATAGATTCTGTGAGTTTTTGAAATTAATACACATTGGATATTTCGTGTGATGTGATATTCCTTTATTGATGTTATTTTTAAATGTCTTTGTAGGTAATCAATTTCTTTTCTTACAAATTAGAACAGAGAGATCAATCACAAATTGGCGTTAGTCAGGTATTAGCAACAATTCAACAAGGTACCAATGAATGGCCACGCGATCGTTTAAGAGTACGTATAAATCGTATTATTTAATAGAAATTATATAACTATTTAATCTTTCATGAAGAAAGAAGAATAAAAATTAATTCTTTTAGTTATAATTTTCCGTTGCAAAAAGAGAACAATAATTAATATTTGTCTTTTCCGTTTATTTATAATTAATTGTTTATTGTACCGTATTCATAATAGATTTAAATGTTTGTTGTCCGATAGAATGTAATGGCAATCATACAGATGATTCTGAATATGTTATTAGGATCATGATTCTGAGTATCTTTCTCCTATACATGTACAGGGTGTAAAAGAATTAATGGTCATGGCTTTCAGGGGTTGTTCTAAAACTAGATCGATGGAGATGTGCGAAAAAAAACGTCCGCAAAAGGGTAGCAAATTTTTTTATTAGCTCATCGTATTTGTCTTATTACGTAGGCAAAATGTCTGAGAGGAACCATGGGTCAGAAACTAACCGTTCTCTGGCAAATTAACTTTTAATTGGCACTCCCCGATTAAAATTTCCTTTTGAAAGGAAACACAAGATACCCTTGCTAACACAAATAGTTAAAGCAGAGGCGACATAAACGAAGATAGAAAATGACTCTCTATCGAACAGAATCTTTCGATGTAATTTTTCGAGGACTAGGAAAATGTCAATGACCTTGCGTTCTGTGTTGGGTTCGCTCAAGGGCCCACCCGGGGAGAAGAACATAAACACTTGTACTTTCCTTCTGGTTGGTAACATAGTCTCCCATTTTACGTCGCCTCTGCTTTAACTATTGGAGCTAGCAAAGGTATCTCATGTGTTTACTTTCGAAAGGTCGGTGACCCGAAGGCTGCCATATGGGCGAAATTTTAATCCGCAGGCCCAATTAAAAGTTAATTTGCGAGAGAACGGTTCGTTTCTGACCCGTGGTTCCTCTTAGACATTTTGCCTACGTAACAAGATCAATACGATGAGCTAACAAAAACAATTTGCTACCCTTTTCCAAATTTTGCGGCCGGTTTTTTCGAAAATCTCCATCGATCCAGAGGTGTAGAACAATTCTTGAAAGCCATGACCATTAATTTTGTTACACTCTTTAACCCCGCTCGGCTTTAGTTTTACGAGATGTTGGCACAAAGCTTTTGCTTCTTCATATAAAGATGTTTAAAATGATGATCTTTAACATATTTAAAATCATGAGAATTTGTTGGGCGGATCACAATCTATATAATTACCAATGTAATTATTCCTCCTCACAGAAATTTCCAGAACTGAAATTTAAGTACGTAGAAGAAGAACAACCAGAAGAATTTTTCATACCCTATGTATGGAGCGTTGTCTGTCAAGGGGCTCTTCTGCATTGGAGTGCAGAAAATATAAAACTATTTTCCCCTAACAGTGGCGAGCAAACAACTATTATTGTTTGCTGATACCAAGTCGGAAACAGCAACTTGCTCTAATTATCCGAAAAAAAGTGAAATAGAATGCATAAAACAATAAACCTCATCATATGAATTGATTTAATATAAAAATCAAAGATATTTTGGTTATTTATGAAGAAAGTAAAAGCAATTTGAAAGAAACAGCCGTCGCGAAATGTATATTTCTTCAACGTTCATAATCCATACAACGATATTCACTACACATTTTTATCGCGTTTTAATATAATTTTAAATACGGTCTTTCTCTCATATACCGTTTTACGTTGGATGAGATTCGAATCGGCATTATAATGTAAACAAAGCTGCACGAGATCTACCTTCTTCGACTACACGTCTTTGATTCCATAAATCCCCCCATATGTATGTATGTGAGTGACCCCACGTGCAGATCTCGTGCAGCCCTGATTTAAACGATCGGAGAATGTTTTCATGATTCTAAATGCTTAATAGATATACATGAACATCGTCAAATACATGGTATATTAATAATTGGAAAACTGCGTTAAAACTCATTACGAAATTTTCTATTACAAAAACCAGAGCTGCCTAATGACGTACTTCATTAAAAGATGTACTTTCTTCACTCGCATAGAAATAACGGAAGTGTAAAAAGTTAATAATTCTAGAAACGTGTCTGAAATTACACGCTCCGAGTATTCTGAAATTTCAATTGAAGCAGCTCTGACAATGATGCTGTTGAAATTAATGCAGGACAAATCTTTTTTCACTGCTTGCCATAACGCATGTAGAGACAACAAGATATCGAATAAATAGCTAAAAGATATCTTTTTATATACTTTCGAGTATTAGTTCATTAAAAGTATGATCATGAAACTTTCCTCTGTATTATTTCGGAACATAGAAAGGAATTTTTTAAAACTTCATTATGGCTTAATTAATATAGTGGCATGCAGAGTATATTATTTATTTGTGTAATATTTTATTAAGATGCAATTTGCTACATTCAACATATCTGACATATTTAATTGTAAATATATATAATCGACGCATGCAAAAAATATTAAGTTGATAATTATTTAAAGAAAATTTATCGAGATAGAAATTTCATAGAACAGCATCTTCTTGGACGTACAATGATGCTGATATCGTTGCAAATATTAATTTAATATATAAAAATATGTATACTAAATAAAGAATTCCGATATTTATAAAAGATATGCTTTCATTTTACCGTATTTTTAGTTTGAGACTTAATAGAAACTGTAAATTAATATAAATTTATTTCATTCGATTCCGTAAATAATTTTGCTGTCTTTAAAGCGCCTGCTAACAAACCGAGCTTCTCAATAATTACATTCACTCGGAATAGGAAAAACAATTGTAATATAAATTTTTATACTTTGTAGATGCTAAATAAAATCCGTAAACCTCTATTATTTATCAATTTCTTCACTCAAAATTAGACAAAAGTTTTACGTTTAAACATCACAATTAGATAAAAGAAGGGATAAATTAATACTTCCTATTTTCCAGCCTATGAGACATGTATATTATTATAAAATACTTTAAAACCTTTCTTTTAATTGACATATTAGAAGCAAATTTTTGAAACTCATCTTATAATTAACTAACTTTAATTTATTTCACGTTAAAGCGAGATAGTATCAAGATATGCCCCCTTGGCTGGAAAATAGTTTATCCTCTTATTTCGAATGTACATCTTTATTAAACAAATACAGTTGACGTCTTAATGTTATTTATAATATGTATTATTTATAATGTTATAGATAGTATTTCATTTTCCTAGCCTGTGCAGCGTGTATATGTGGCCGCGCGTGGTCGGCGTACGTATGTATATGCATGTATGTCCCATGTGTGTAATGTGTGTGTGTACGCAAGAGAGCGCACGTTGCTTTGTGTTGTGAATGTACGTGTGTACATACTATTGCTAAATATTTCTCTTGTCGAACGATTTTCAGTTGCAGAATAACAAGGTAATTTGACGTTTCTGTGCGTCGCGTGCAGACGCGCCGAGTAACTCAGTGTGTCACGTTAAATTAAGACTCGTAATGTCATAAACATTGCCTTAGCCATACGTCACATTACGGCTTGAAACGTGCTTAGCATACAGATAGTATCGTTATCCATAATAATTAAATTCCTTAACTGTACTATATCGTTACTTAATCTTATTAGTTAACACACAATCAATCTGCGATGGGAGGGAATTTAGTCGGCCCGTATCAATACTTCATTTACAGGCCTAGCTAGTCGGTAGTCAATCGATTAATTCAATTTCTTGTTACAACGTCGTCGTAAAATTGATCTCGACAATGACGCATTATGTACGTACGTGATTTCATTATTTTTTTTTTCAATTGTTCAACTCCCGTCCAGATACGCATACATATATATAAACACGAAATTAGAAATGAGCTTACGGTTTCTTTCTTTTTATCGTGTGTTCAAGCGTTAAAGATCATCAAGCGTATTTGAAGGAAACGGTGGTAAGTTTTAATCACGTTTCGAAAATCACGTTCGACATTTACGACGACGAATGACTCTCCATGATTTTGTCACTTGAACCCGTGTGAAATCGAAAATATTCTGCTGACCGTTAGGCGAACGGCATGTGTGAATGTCGAAGAGTATGTATATTTATATACGTAAATATACATACACGGGTGCAGATGTATATGTATACGTACACACTAGCTGCCTACAAAATACAATAGTACATTACAAATTCATACCTTTTCTTTTCTCTTTTCTTTTACGTCTCATCATTTGCAAACAGCTTAGATATATATATTTTTTTATATATATATATATATATATATATTTATATTTATATATTATATAATAGTATCATCTAGTTGGTTTTGTTCTGCGTAGTTCCTTTCTTTTCCATAATTAATAATTAAGTACATCTTTAGAGCAGGTGTAACACACCTAGTTAGGTTGCCGCGTTATCGCTTGTTTCACGGATTTCTTAACTATCGGCCAAAAACAAAAAAAGAAGGAATCTTCCTGATATCTTGTTCGAATAGCTCGTTAGACCGAGTGACAAAAGAGTGCTTTCATCCTATACTCAAATCGTTCTATTTGTTCCAACATGTTTCATCGTCAAAGAACGAACCGGTACAAAGTGCATCTCAATTTGCATCCATCGTTCTTCGGATATACCGAAACTCAGCACTTTCTTTTGTGCAGTTTCTATATATTATATACTTATGCCGTGTGAAAGATTCAAGAAAGGATCTAACGGTATTGTTGTGCGACCGAAAAGAAAAGTACCGATTAAGCGACGTGGGAATCTTAAGGTTTCATGGATACATTTACAGCTGAAGCAGAGATGCATGCGTAGACATTTCTATGTAAATTAGAACGTAACAGGATGAGAAATATCGGAACATCTTTTCTTAACATCGATTGATTTTTCAAGTTTTCCATTATATCTAAGAAAAATTTGTTCAGTGTTGTAGATCAGCGACCTTACGAGTAATATAGTTGCGTACGTAAGTAGTGTAAAATAAAGAGTAGATAAAGATCGAAGATAAAACTAGCATTCGTTTTACGTGATCTTTTATACGGTTTAGATACGAAAAGAATAGTTGCGCATATGCATACGTGAGATGTTGTAACGCATAAATGATAAAAAAAGCAACGTACGTTTTCTTTCCGCTCTACTCGATACCCTCTCACTTCTTTCTTCGCATATTTTCTGTATTTTTTTTTCTCTTTTTTTGGTGACACTCGGAAAGTTCGGTCGAAGTGTCATTTTCATTTTCTGTCACTTTAAGAAATGCATAAAATTAGCGGTGCGTATCTTCGTCTGAACAAGATAAGAAAAAGAAACTATCTCCCGAAACGGATGAGAAATAAATTGCGATTATGGCAAGTAACATCACGATAGCGAGTCGCTATGTAGGAGCTCTTACGAAAACGTTTTAAACTTCTGACAAATCTCTTATAAAAATGATATGATATGCTCGTTGGAAAAATAAATTGTTCATATAGTTTCTATGAATATAGATATCCGTACACAAATTTTTCAGTACTAGGTATCCGATCGGTCGGTATAACTCTAAATACATAAATACATACATAAGATCCTTTCATTACTTCGCAGCGAGTATCAATGCGCAGTCGTTGCGAGACCTTTTCTCAAGAATTAATACCCTGCGGATCATTGCACATACGAGGCATTATCTAGCCAACGATTAGCATACGTCTATCAAACCGTTTATTCAGAAATCCGACGCGTGTCGACTATCATCTACTATCGTCACATTTATAATGAATTACATTCTCGAATAGACGCAAGCAATCGTTGTACCATTAAATACCCTATATCTCCATGCGTCTGTTTCTTACTACCTATGCCATTATAACAGTAATGTCTAAAATACAACAACAGTAGAGCAGTTTCCTCGAGCGGTCGTCTCTAACATGCGAGACACTGACGAAAAATCAGTTTGAGTTTCGCTATTAAAATATAGAATAGTAGAATTCAACGTACTAGTTGCATAAAGGCACATAAAAATCAGTTTCTCTGTTAAAAGAGCGATTGCACAATGATTCTTTAAAAGAATAACAAACGATACTCTCGAGGTTGATCGCTGCGCATTATTTAGAATTGTTCTTCACTCGATTGCCTCCTCACCACAGAATAATGATCGGACGCTGTATGTATATGTAAGTACACGTGTCTCTAATGCATATACACATGTACTTCATACAGTCTGTATACGCATTGAACTCGCATACAAATCTATATGCATGCGCACACATGTATACGGATATGATATTATACCGTACTTAATGGTGAAGCACTATCATAAGATGCGCGGCAATGTCCTTACTAAGAGCTAAAAGTTTGTAGATTGATTAGGAAGGAACATTGTGCAAATTATCGGAGGTCTTACTTAAAAATAAAATGGAAAAGTGGGCAAGTATCATATGGCCCAAGCTCAGCCCGATACGTGCGGTACCGCGCGTAACTGAGAGTTTTTTTCCGTCTTTTTTTTTCGAAAGTGCATAGAGACCTGAACTCCCCGTTGTTCGGCCCAAGGTAGCATATTTTTTTCCAACACGAAAGACAGAATTATTGCAAAGAGATTACAATCGTGAGATCAAATATCAATATAGAAAAGTCTCAATTAACAAATAAGGAAGTATACATGATTAATCGCTGTTACGCATTCGAATTATCGGGCTGTCCTGTCTGTAAAAGAAAGTAATGCTCGATGCAGCGAATATAGTCGTAGCGTTAGTATAATAATTATAATGTTGATTGGATAAAATCAAAGAAGAAAGAATAGTTAGAAATATAAAAAAGTTCCCCTGTTCTCTACTTCTAGTCGTAATAATATTATCAATATTATCAGTTATTATTAATATTAATAATAATAATAATAATAATAGACGAATATAAATTAATTGCTGAAAGTATTTACCGAAAACTTCCCAGCAAACTTAAGTATCTTTTGCGTGTATTTTTAACTACCAACGTCAGCGAAGTATAGTAGGTAAAAAGAGTTTCAACTATTCGATAAAGCGTCCCGCACTCTTACAAATTTTGTTGGTATTTAAGAAGAGTACTAACCATTTTACGTATCAGTAGTTCACGATACCGATGTTATCTACGGGGACGGATATTAATATGACGCTTTCACGTTTACGTAAGGACATTGAATCAGATATCGAAGGTCGAGACGCATTTTAAAAAGGTACAGAGAAGTGACGAACGTCCTACCGAGCATTAGAATATCTTGAGTAATTCTTTCGCACGCCGCATAAAACAGCGCGTACTCCATTGCGAAGCGTCATAGGAGACGAAAACAATAATGATCGCTTGAAAAGGAGGAATGGTGAAAAAGCAGTGTGAGTTAGTACTCCACTTAATACCGTACGAAGAAAGGGGATGATGAATGCAGAGAAATAGTAATTTAAACATCACGATGATCCCATTCCAAATCGTGAGGTGAGGTATGACGGCGGTTTCGACCGTTGCTCAGCTCGCAGTCGTTTTCGCAATCGGAACTATCGAGATCGTCGTCTCTGAATGATCCGTCTTCCGAATCCGAGCTGCCAGAATCATCGACATCCTCGTCTCTCTGGGTCTGATGATGAGAATCGTGCTCCGTCAACCTATCCATGGGATTTACGGTAATAGCAAGAGCAGAATCATCCCAGGCCATTTCAGTCTCTGCAGCCAATTCATCGCCAGCAGATCGTCGTCGTTTAGCTGCTCCTCTGACTCTTGCAGCTCCTACTACAGCCATCAGAAGTAAAAAGCCAATGCATGCAGCAGCAACGATCGTAACGGCATGACTTCCACCTGCACCTCCGATAGTTCTGCTACCTTCGCGCAATGCAGCCGTAGCATATTCTTCCGGTAGATCCGCATGATGAGGAGATAGTTGAACATGACCTGGAGCTGGTTCCAAAATTCTAGCCATAGGAGGCTCATCCGGCGTCGAATGGGGAGGTGCGGTAGTTTTTTCTTTGGGATGAATGACAGCCAAAGTTTGCACATACTCGTTGCTGGCAAATCGGCCACTCAGCTCGGAGCAAGTCAGCTTGAATACGCGATCGAGATAGTAAGCTGGTTTACGATTCGTGTACATTATCAAACGTATCAGTTGTTGATAGTTGTAAGGTGTATCTGCACCCGAAAGCACAACTCCGTCACGGTCTATGCGAGCAGTGATAGCATGATATCTACGCAAAGAGTCACCCGGTAATCCTAGGTTCTCGTGATCAGGATTAAGACTTGGATAAACGCTGACTGCGCATGCATCTAATCTAGCTGCAGAACCAGCAGTGACACGAGCATCAGGGAATACTCGTACACCTAGGCGGAAATCTGCGTATTCTCTAGCCACGTAACCGGTTCCATTGACGGTTATGCCTGGGCGTGGGGGTGGTAAAACTGTGACGTACGACAGAACAGTTGGAACGGGCAGTGGGTTGTTCTCGCTACCTTCGCAAACAATCGTAGTGTCTAGTCGGAAATTACGACGACCTGGAGTAGGGAAACGCCGCGAATTGGAATATCCGATACGACGCAGAAGTGTTTCAACGTTGGTACGATTATCGCCATCGATTCTAACTTCGGTTAGGTCAGAATTGGTAAGTAATTGTGTGCCTGGTTGTAATAGATCCATAGATGGCACGTGAATACCTTCCTGACAGCGACGAAGACAAGAGAGAACATCTGGTTTCTCGTTTCTTCCGACCAAAACGGAAAGACCAGCGAGATAACCACGGAAATGATGTTTTGTTTTATTGTCAGAGCCTTGCCAGCAAGCACCGACCACGAGAGTCGTGTTAACACCTTTTGCAGGATGCAATGGCCAATCGTCGATCACTTCAGGGTTCTTCTCATCTGTGCGCCATTCTTCGCCATCGACGTAGAGACTTACGTGAGGGAAGTCGACTTGAACAGCGTAATGATGCCACTTGTCGTCGCATACTTGGCCGAGTTTCCAACGCCATTCAGCAGGCCGGAAAATGTTAGGGTCACCTTCGGAGAAATCACGTCGGAGTAGCAAAATCAGTCTGCAGTTTCTGATGAACAGGGCATAATGGTGTCTATTCATCTCTGCAATTTAAATAAGAAATTATTAAGTTACCCATCCATCGATACATAATACACAAAGTAGATACGTATCTTCAGAGACAAAGAAAACTTACTATGATCATCAGCAGCGCACAAAATATGTTCCTTAGTGTGAGGATCCTGTCTCGGGCGGGGCCGATGCTTCACCCAAACTCCAATGGTGAACTTTTGCGCCAAAGTGTGTTCAAGTACGTCACTAGGTACAATGGCAGCAGAATCAACGCCATCAAACTCGAAAATCTCATCAGCTTCCCTGCCCTCATCCCGAGATAGAGATGCAGTCCAGTATGTCGTAGGCCCAGGTGTCGGTAATAAATCTACGCTATCACGAGATGCACCGCATAATTTGCGTTGGCTGCGTACACTATACGTGTCACGGTCGCAACCTTTCCCTATATGATCCGTGGCGAGGGTCAAAGTCGCTCTAACGTTACGAAGTATACAAGGTGCATCACAAAGGTCTAATCTGGCGGAAGGGAGTAGCGGTTGAGAACCCGCTCCTGCAGCATAATCGACCCTCTCTGGGATTCCTCTCCAACCAGGAGCGCAGACACGATTGACCTTAACGGTTACCATGGCCGGTGCGGATTGTTTCATGCCACAATCATATGCGACAACGCTCAAGATATAATTATGAGAACGCTCGTAATCTAGCGGCTCGGTGTTACGTATGGCACCTTCGTTGTCAATGATAAATGGTTGATCGGCCGTCAAGATTTCATATTTGCAAACATCACCAAACTTTGGGGTGCAATCTCGATCTGATGCTTCGACTCGCACGACTTCCTCGTATAGGCGACCTTCATCCACTGTGCTGACATAGGCCGGTTGGAGAAACTGGGGTGCATACTCGTTGACATCTACCACGGTAATATGCACCGTGGCACTGAAATTCGAGGAAATGTATTTTAATGTTTGCTCCATCGTGGAGTTGTTTATATGCTTATATTGATTTATTTTCTGATCGAATGTGTAACAACTTAGATTTCATTGCTGGAGGAAAAATTGATTATGGATTTCTATTATTCTAGATAACTGAACGCAATATTAACACATTGTATGCGGGCCACATAAATATACGTCTTTTGAAAACTGTGCATAGACCCCTAAAAAAATGGCGATTAACACTAGAACGACCAAGCAAGTCAAAATGACTTGTTCACATTTTTTTCCAAAAATTCCCTAAGCTTAGAGTAGAGTTCTAGACTAGAAATTCTAAAAAAATTTATAAAAAAGAGATTATATTTTCCACGCCTTGATTCCTCTTCTTCCAAAGTTCTTATTTAACATATTCAAATGTAACAAATTTAACGTCGGTCGTTCTAGTGTTAATGGCATTAATCACTTAGATTGGAAAAGTGAAGTATACTTTCGAATTTGGAGAATAAACAGTTTCCAATTTATACTATTATAGTCTTTTATAAAAATAAAATTCATCTAATTTTTTGAATAAGTTTCTCGCTTTAGTCTTAAAAAGGAGGTACAAAATACCTGCATACAATGTGTTAATAGTATAGAAACAATTTGATCCGGTTTTGGAGTCAGTGATATTTTCTATTTAATAGTTTTTGGAAAACTGGAATATTTACTATTTCATTTACCGAATCACGAGCCCTATACGCCTATCTCTATTGACAAGAGACAATAGGTGTACAACATACAGAATTTTAAAATTAGAAGGCTCTGAAAAAAATGAATTTCGATACATACTCATCTCGTTCAATGGCAAAATGTTAGAACAAGTGGCAGAATAGTGGTAAATAGTTTCTGTAATTTCCCTCACGAATTTATCAAAATGACCGGTCCGGGTAAACTTACTGTTAACGTTAAATAAGAAAAGCCCTTTTTTTTGTTACCACATTAAATTTGTACGGCGGAACTACCTTAGAACATTGCTTTAGACATTTCCGTGTAAAACGAAATAATCGTGCTTGCAAATGGGAAAGCGGAAGAGGATAAAAACCTGTTTCGACGTAGAAAACTAACGCCGCCCTAACGTAGCGTTAAATCCGTTCTCGCTTGTTAAGCATATTGGATAGTCTGCAGATTTCGACGCGAACTTGTTCCGTATTAATTATCCTACCAACGATTTAACCGAAAACAGGTAAAAAATCCATAAACGTTTTTCTCTCCCTCGTACTATCGACTCTTTTTTCATTCTCATATTCCCAGTTTATTTTCCGAGGAAATTAAACATTTCCTGGCTGTCGATTAAAATCAAAATCGTGGAACTTTGATCAAAAAATAAACTGGGCGAAGCTGCCGAGCTACGAATCATTTCCTGAGTTAATCGATACAGGCTGGATGTTGATTACCGCACAGATGGAGACACACACGTATACGTACACACGTACGTCAATAAAAAGAAAATGGTATTATCCCGAGTGACTTGATTCGAGTGACCCACATTTACGGACGACTTTCATTCCAATTTCAATGGGAGCTAAATCTAAACCATGTTATGTCAAGGGATTCGCTTATTCTGCATAAATCCGTACTTTTCCGATAGTGCACCATTGCAGCCAACGGCTTCGATGTCGAATTTGTAGTTACGCCGTTTCTCGCAGTTGAGCACCCGTAGTGCTCTCAGCTCCGCCATTCCCTTTTCCTTTAGAACGATCTCGAAGGGTGCCTCGCCATGATGTTTGTTCGCAATACGGAAGGAACAGACTTTGGCACCTAGTGCACGTATCTGCGGAGTGACCTCGACCAGGGTTTCATTTTCCTTGACCAGTCCATGATATCCGCTTTCGAGACTGTCAAGATCCAATCGCGGAACTGTGAATATAAATATTATCGAGGTTTATACAATATTTCAATATTCTCACATAAAACAAGTCATTTAAAACTAGAACTGCCGGCGTCAAATCCAACATATTTTAATAAATTAAATAAGTACTTTGAAAAAGGGGGATTCAAGCGGCGGAAAATTTGATCGATTGGGTGATTTATGTTTATTGATATAGACGTAGAATATTTATTCTATGACTCTTATATAAACTTGGAGAATTTTTTGGAAAAATTGTATACCAGTCATCTGGACTGGTTTGGTAGTTTTAGTGTTAATACGATCGAGTATCCCTTATTTATTGGAAAAATAAGCACAGCATGTTTTGTTAACCGATGGAAATTTTATCTGTGTTTGTTGTTTGTAAAACTTGTTATATAAAGCTGGGCGTGTTGTAGGGTAGTATAGAAGTTCTTGAGAATTTTTCATTCGGATTAAAAATGAAGAGAAAATTTGTAATCGGCGAAAGTTTTTTTCTCGGGGGAATATGAGTAGGTAAAAAAATTAATTGCATTGAATGAAGTACGTGATATGAAAATGTAGGATTTTAAGGACAAAGTAATGAGGAATTTTTATGGTAGAAATTGTGCGATGGTTTTTCCTCCACTAGAAAAATGAAAAGGGCTTTTATTAGATGATAGTAGTTGCTTGGAAAATTCGTTGGATAGAATAAACTGTACAGGAAATGAGTTATTTATAAAGTTTCTTGTGTGAAACAAAATGTGTGGCGCGATAGTATAGGAGTTTAAACGCAACTTGATAATGCATATTAATTAGTAGCAAATATGCAAAAATTCTCTATTTCTACTAAAATTAACAAGAAGCAGTTTGAACTTTTGTGCTGTTCAAAAAAGCTATTTTATAGGGTTAATACATATTTTTCGAATTTAAATGTTTGATTTTACTTTACATCAGCTATGATAGCTCTGCAACGTGACCGAGAATTTAATTTTAGCACTTCTATAGATTATAAAAAACATATCTAATAAATAATCAGTAAATATATCGTTGTTATTGTCACCTATCACGATATTGTATCATGTACACTTTGATTGCGCTTTTTAAATCAAAATGATATAAATGATTGCAATTTCCAGTTAACTTTATCAACAATCAGGAAAACCATATATTTTCTCATCCATTAACGTATTGAACGCCACCGATATTTCACTCATTTTATCATTTCAACTTAAGGTTATTGGTCTAGAACCGTATTAGTCGTTAACGGTTTGTATTTTTTTTAATAGAAAAAAAAAAGATTTCAAGTTTGAGAAATATTTTTTTAAATTTTTACACAAAACTGAATAATATTTCATTAAATTTTTCACACTATTAATAATTTAAAATTAAAAATTAAATGCTACTCGATGATCGTATTATGTGTCATATAATAAATTTGGCAACAATGCATGGAAATGTATATACATATATATTATATTCATCCATAATTAGTGTATTGTAAACAAATAGTTTTATTTTTATTTCCTTGTCAAATTTTTTTATAACCGTAGAATGAACAATAAATATTATTATAAACGCAATTATATGTTGTCACGCTCACTAATGGATAAACTATATGTAGTTAATTTTTGAATTTCGCGCTTTTTATGCAACGTTGCCAAATTTCTTTGCAGTCAAACATGAACCAAGCCTCTGTCATGGCTGATGGTTGTCTAACTAGTTTTTCATTATTTTGAATAAATATTAGTCTAAAATTAGACGTGAATGTATATGTTTTATAATTTTTATAGTAATTAAAACGATTAAAGTTTTGAATAATAAGTTTTTTGAACATTTTTGGATAGCCAATTATGTGAAATTTCAATAAATAGGACATTTCCGGCAAGTTCTCCCATTTACCATGTGTTAAAAGTCGCATTTTTAATATTTAGTTATTCAAAAACTACACAACCAATATTTTTCAAAAAAATCAGCAAAACGTATGAGCTGTATATAAATAACATATCAAAATTCTAGAATTTTATCTATACATTGCTCTAAAGGGCGGATAACCATAAGCAACACTTTTCCTATTAACCCATTGACAGTTTATCCCATGACAGTCACGGGCGGAGCGTCAAATATTAAACGGTTTATCCCGTTTAGTCTACCAAAGATATCTAAGTCTATGACTAGATTCTTTGCTTCCTCTGTTTTCTAACGTTATTCTAACTGAAGAAGGAGACGTGGTTCAGTTTGCATGCCGAAGTGTTTTCGAACATAAAAAAAACTAGACATTTTTTGGGCCAGTATTCGTAATTTTACCAAACTGTGAAAGGGTTAAAATCCCATCTTTGTAAAGCAGCAACTCTAAAGACACAAATAGATATATATTCAGCAGGATTTTATCTTTTGATCGTCAGTATCTAAATACTAAATATGTTAGAAACTTCGAAAATATTACAATTTAAAAATCATATGAAATCTCATTGTATTCGATAGCGTCAGTCACCAGTGACCCCCATGGCAGTGAACGTGTTAAAAGCAAGATTCCAAAATCTTTTTATCTTGCTGGTTAAATAACACCAATCAGCATAATACGTAATTATATACGAGTGAGCGAGAATAATACGAAGGAGTTAGGTAAACTGTAAAATATTTGAAACAGAAGATTACAAAAACCGTAAGAACAATAGTGTTCTACGTATGAGATATTTTGTCAATTAAACTGTACAATCCAATGTCCCAGTTATGAAGCAATATCTGGTGTCGTTTCGTTGGTCTTCCTCAGTTAACCATTCGGAAAGAACAAACTGCACACTGATGCTGTGACTTTCTCTTTGTATCTGCTGTATGGTATGATGTCTCATGAAGTGCCTTTCTTTGCTCGTACACTGGTTGGAGTAAACTGTTTGGCGAAGGAGAACCCAGCCAGATAATACGAAAGGTCCTTACATTCTGACAGCCATATTACGCGAAACATAAAGTCCGTAGCGTTAAGAGCAACTTTTTTTATATTTGCAAGTGAGCTATGGAATATTACAATTTGTTTAACATTAATATCAAAACCAGTCAAAATGACTGGCGCATAATATTTGCAAAAATTCTCCATGTTTGTAGAACAGTGCTACAAGAAATATTCTCTAATCTGAGTCCTAGCATTTTCACACTAGATTTACGTAAAACCTGTTAACCAGTTAACTGCGTTCGACGTGTATACACATCAATCCACAGTTTTATTGCGGTAGCCCTTTTAATACTGAATTGACAATTTCTTATGGACTAAAAATATAATTTTTCCATATTCTGTTTTCCTCTTTTCGTAAAATTTGTAACAAAAACATTTGCCCTGTGTTTGACGAATATATACGTCATTGTCCGATTGCAATTCCGTATTTCGCGATGGATTCATAAAAGATGATTCAACAGCTAACTGGTTGAATCGCAAGATATTAACACTAGATTTACGCAGCAAATTTGGCTCATTCGAAATTTGATTACTGTATGTATAATATATTGGTTGGTTAATTTTTTAAATAATAAATCTTTCATTTAAATTGATTTGGAGCTATTTTCTTTGCCAAAATCTGCAATTATCTTGTATGAATCAAATTGGCTCACTTCAAACAAATAGGTATATCAACATCCGTAAATCTGGTGTTAAATAAAGACTTTGTAAATAGGAGAATCAAGTGACAGAGAAGATGTACATTTAAGTAATTTGCATGTTATAAGATACATGTGAAGTATCTACTGTACCACGTCTATATAAGTTTGGAAGGTGTTTCTAAAAATGTAAGGATCCGTTAATTTGACGGTTTCAGCGAAATTAGTACCTAGTATCGAAAATTACAAATTTTTGTTATCAAGTCCTTGGCATAGTAAACCGCAATGATAAATAACAATTTATTAATTACCGTGGAAATCGATTAATAAGTTAACCCCTTAACTTGTGCGCTCGAGTTAATTCGAGCGCACTAAACAGGCCAAACTGTGTACACTCGAGATAATTCGAGCGGTGTTGTATTTCAAATTTTAAACACAAATTTCGATTAATTTTGTATTTTATTTAATTTTTTTCCAAGACAATGTTCTAAAGTGTGTTTTTGTACATTTAAAAAAATTGATTTTTTGGCCTTTTTTTTTCAAAAAATCTGTGCGTTAACACTAGATTGCCGGAGGTTGGGTACATACCTATTTAGCCTGAAACGAGTCAATTTGACTCAAACATCAAAATTAAAGATTAAAAAAGCATAAAATTTTATTTTAAAGGAACTTTATTCTAAACAGATTTCATATGTCTATTCCGTTTTTAAAATACATTTCTCGCAGATTTTTTTATTACATTTAGCACAGACGGCCTACCCTATTTCTTTTGCATGGCACTTGAACTTCACAATTCGATCGTTTTTCAATATTATATATATTAGATACAGACATGAAGGTATTTTTGGCTTCATTATTAGTAATCACTGTTAGTAAATTGACAAGTTTGAACGTGAAAACTCTCGCATCAGGTTGTTTACAGAACATTTCACTGCACAATAAATAAGTTATGTACATGTGTGTAAAACGACCAATTGAAAAAATATTTAATGAGTCAATTTGAGTCACATCCGGCAAAATAGGTATAGCACATATGGATTTTTGGAACTAAGAGGGGTGGAGGGGAAGGAATTTTTATTTGCATATATTTCCTAGTTTTATTAAAAACCAATACATATTTTTAAAAAAATTACTTTGGTTTTTCCAAATGTATAGTAATAAAATCGTAAATGAGTCAAATTGACTCGCTCCGGCAATCTAGAGTTAAGGGGTTAAAGGTCCAAAAGCGTTGGGCCCGAAAAACCTATTAACCCCAGCTTACAATAGCATGTGTCACACATTACACGATAAATAGAATACGAAATTTCCAAGTTTTCCAATATCTATTAATTTGAAAATATCGATCGGTCATGATACGATTAAATTATCTCTGTAATATTAACATTGCTGTCAATTGCACCATATGTTAAAGATCGGAGAGAAACTTATTTCTGGAATTAATTTTGAGTTATTACGCACGTTGTTAAAATAAAGATCGTAAGGCAAGGGGTGCTAGGCTACCGGTCAGTGCTAGAATAAATATTCTACGTTTATCTGACAAAACGTAAATCATCGAATCGATCATCTTTCCCGCTTCTTGATTTCTTATTTTCCTAAGTACTTATGTAATATATTGAAACGTGATAGATCTAACATTGTGGTAGTTCTAGTGTTAACACGCCGGGCAAAAAATGTTATATAATTATTGGTATATGGACGATATTTTGCGGCTTATCAGTTCGTTACATGATTATATGGTTCAATAGTGAAGCCTTTGAACGCTATGCATTTTTGAGTTCACTGAGGAAGGCTTGAAAAATTGAAAATATTCTATTTAACCCTTTGCACTTTTCACGCCGCTCTTGTGTTCCTCGAGTTCTACATGTTTGTTTCCTACACGATAAGTATATATAATAATAAGATATAGTAACATCTTCTTCTATATTATATATTCTTCTATATTATTAATCTATTTTATTATTGTTATTATATAATAAGATATAGAAATATCATAATAAGATATTTTAACACTAGATTTACGGATGATGATATACCTCTTTTTCTGAAGCGAGCCAATTCAACTCTCACAAGAAAATTGAAGTTTTTTCAAAGAAAATAGTTCCAAATCAATTTAAATGAAGGATTTATTATCAAAAAATTAACCAACCAATATATTATATATATAATAGTCGAATTTTGAATGAGCCAAATTGGTTCCGCGAATCTAGAGTTAACCCTTTACGGACGGAGACTTTTTTGAATATTGACAGATAATCATTTATTTAGCGATCGAAAACCACCTGTTTATCGAAAAGTTGTAATGTTAATTAATACAAGTTATAAATTACTATTTGCGTAATAATATTTCAGCTGTTATATTTTAATTTCTCTACTTTAACTGTGTGTACGTGGGCCGATGAACTTTAATCAGATTTTTTCTCAGGCCGTATATTCAAAGGGCTCAAAGGGTTAATTTCAATTTTCTTCGTGGACCCGGCTTGGACTGAATTCTTAGTATAAAATCATTTGAAAGTATATGTAAAACACTTCTCTATTTTAGCCGAAATCGTCTCAAGTTGTTCATTCACCCAAACTAAAAGTCCTCGAGGGCAAAGGGTTAAAGTTCCGGTACGACATTCAGTATATATATATGACTAGTAAAAATAAGGGTAGTCTGATGATTTCCGGGAAAAAACCAACGCATTATGCGGCCCATTTACAGACCACATCATGTTCAAGTACTTCACGGTACAGCTAAAAAGCCTCCAATCGAATGTTGCCACACTTTGACTAGTAAAAATAAAATTTCCGTTACTTGTTGGAAATTACACACTTGGATTCTATTTAACATGAAGAAATTTGATTATCAAATGTAGAACGTAATTTTATTGAATATTATTGAGTATTGGCAAAAACGCGTAAAAACGTCGTTTAATTTGAACGTATGGAGTTCAATATAAATCGTTCCATTTCCAAAGCGAACATTTTACAATCGGAAAAAAAGTATAAATGGCGAACTATTAAATTAGTACCAAATTCCGAGCAATAAATAGCACGGATTACTTCCGCTCAGACTCGTTTATCGGTAAAATCCGTAATTAACGCAGGGAAAATTCAAAAAAGAATTTCCAAATGAGAAACTACAAGTTTGCATCCATCCATGCCTAATCCCATGGTAATTAAATTCCAACTTCCTGTGAAATATAATCTCAGAGTAGTGATAATATCTTCGTCAACGTACAACATGACGTAATCGTCATTTCTTTATCTCGTTAGTCATGCTACATAATTCTCTCGGCAATTCATTGCCGACTTCTGAAGTACCTTTATTAAATTTCTACCAGAACTGACAAAGGGGAACTTTAAATACAATTTTCGGATGATGCTTCGGTAACAAGATGAAATTCCAAACTACGAAAGTATACGAGATTATCGGAAGGAGATTTCTTCGATCCGGAAGAGTCAGCAAAGGAGCACATGAAAACGGGAAGGGACTAGCTGACTTGATCTCTTTATTTAAGTCCTCCAGTTTCTTCTTTTAAAGCTCATTTAAAAAAATGAGATTTCACGAGGATAGACTTGAAATCGTGTTAGGACTAGTTTAAGAAACGTCAATTGGAATTTTCAACAATTCGGAATAAGCTTTTAGTAATCCCATCAGAATCTAGAAATTATTTGAACAAATTACGTAGAGCTTAAATAATGATTTTCTTTGTTAACGCTTTACCGACCGGAATTTTTTTAACACTAGAACTACCGGCGTTAAATCTATTAAATTGCAATGGATTAAATAAGTACTTTGAAAACAGAGGAATCAAAAGACCGAAAAGAAAATGGACACGGTGATGCATGTTTTTCTAGATTGACGTAGAATATTTATTCCACGACTCTCTTGTAGACTTGAAGAATTTTTTGATAAAACTGTGTATCGTTCGACAACCTCAAGAAGTCTCCTGAGCGGCGGAGCTTCTCGCTAAATACCGCCTATTCGCACCGTTTTTTTTATTTAATCAACCCTGCTCAGCCTCCTGAAGGAGGCACTTGACAAAGTCGTAACATTGAAATATCTTTATGACGCTTGGCGAATCAGATCCTGCCGAAACAGGCCTACCTCCGAGGAGACTTCTTGAGGTTGTCGCGTTATACCAGTCATTTTGACTGATTCGGTAGTTCTAGTGTCAACATCCTATCCACTTTTGACCGGTCACTTGGCCGCGAAATTCGAAATTCTCGTCACTGAATCCTTGACACAGTGAACCACAGTGATAAATAACAATTTATTAATTGCCATAACAATTAATGAGTTAAAAATTCAAAAGCTTTGGGCCCAAAAAGTTTATTAATAGGCCACCGATCAGTAAAGTGTTAACATAGTGCGAAAGACACTCCGTATTTCAATGCGTTCGTAGGCTCTGCAGATTTTTAACACTTTAGCAGACCGGTAGCCTATTAATAGGCGTTTTGGGCCCAACACTTTTGGACTTTTAATTTATTAGTCGATTGTCACGGTAATTAATAAATTGTTATTTATCATTGTGGATTACTGTGCCTAGGATTCAATGACAGAATTTTTAATTTTAGAAGGGATATTAGTACCAGAGAAATTTCTGCAGCCAAGTGACCGGTCAGAAGTGCGTACGATGTTAAAAAATACCGGTAAGTGTTAAGCACTGCAAAGTTTGGTGAAATTTACATATCCGATTGTTTTCTATTCCTTTGGAAATTCGATATACGTTTATCTCACAAAGTATTTGCCATAAGAATGTTTCCTTAGTACATTAGCAAGAAAATCAATTCACTTTTAATTTGTTGGATCGTTGATATCTACGTCCATATGAAAAAAAGACAAACGACACATCTCGTATTTAACCGGGCCTCGACGGTTGGTTTGCTAAAAACGAAATATCTCGTCACCCGTGTGCAATGTGTTAAAATACTTTATTTGATCAATCGTAATGTTATAATCAAAATTATCTTTTTTTGCCTTTACTAACGTCCGGCTTGGACGATTTCTTTAGAAGCATCTTCAGAAAAATAGTAGTTCATTGATCGAATTAACTGATACTCCAAGTGATACGACTGGACAGATGATTCAAAGTACAAATAAATTCAAGATGTAAGAAATATTATGTTATGAGTAGACTGTGGATTTTTATGCATTTATGGCAAATTAAATACGGCTAAAATATACAAAAAGAACATAATATAAAAATATATCTAAAATATCCAAAGTATGGTATTTGTTGTAATATTTATTAAGTGCAATAAATCCCTGGATAGGTTTTCCTGTCTCACCTGCATTTGTGTAACTCGAAATTTGCATAAACATCCGCAGTCTAGTTATGAGGTTTATTGAGATGCGAATAGTAATTGAGAATTTTTTCGTGAACATGTTCTAAATTATGTCCACTGATGCAACATATACAATATACTGTTACTCACAAAATTGAGTTACGTTGGTAATAAAAAATTGCGAAAATAGTAATGAAAACATAGATATTTTGGTGTGATAATTTAATAATATATTTTTTTATTTAGTTTATATAACAATTAATTTTAAAAACTTGTAAGTAATATTAATTATTTACATATGTGTGTTTAACTAAAACTATAAAATTACACCAAAATAGTTATGTTTTCATTATCTTTTTCACAATTTCTTATTACTAACGTAGGTGTACACTTAATATTGTGACTAACTGTATATAATTTCTAGAAGGGAGGTTTATAATTTTGTCAACTTTAACACGTTCGCAGATATAAATATTATTTCTACCTTAATTTTTTATAATCATTATGTATTTAAAGGTAATGCCTAATTGATTGAATATTTTTATATTACTTTATATTTCCTCTTTGTAGTTAGAAGCGTAAGTTAAAAGTTTATTTAGATCAATAATTTCATTTATAAAAATAATTCCTTTAATTTTTATTATTCTTCAATCTTAAACGCTTGATCGTCTTTTTTTGCAGTCCACTGACATTTTACTGTACTCGAACGGGTTAAAGTAATTAATAAACGTTTGGTGAATGAATATAACAACAAGTACTTTGAAACTAGAACTACCAAGCAAGTCAAAATGACTTGTTCCTAATTTCTTCCAAAGATTCTCCAAGTTTATAGGACAAGTCATAGAGCTATGTATAAAATACAAATTACTGAACCAATCATCATTTCCACCCCTTGTTCTCTCTTTTTCCAAAGTACCTATTTAATATATTGAAATATAATAAATTTAATGCCGGTAGTTCTAGTATTAATAAAGCACCGTCTGTGTTTTCGTTTTTAAATGATGAATTTCCGAAAGTTTAAAGCAACAAGCATCAGTGCACGTGAAAATATAATAATAATATTGTGGTAATCCTTAAGCGTCGGTGCAGCAAAATATTAAGTTATACTTTTCATTTAACGATGCGGTACTTTTTTGTAAAACATAATTCAATGTTGAAATATGATTGAAATTCGTATGATTTTTTACCTTGAAAAAAATACACTCTAGTATTCCTTTTTAATAACGTGATGCTTTTATATTTCGGTTGTTTTCATAATTTAATGAATAAGTATCAAATGCAACCTCTCACGAGGAAGGTGCTCGAAAGAGAAGTGACGTTAATATTTAAACGATACATGTCAAAGAGTAAAATTATCAAAAGTTATTTGATCAATTTATTCAACGATACGATCCGTCAGAGAGCAAATCATTATAACAGCATTCGATACGAAAATATCGAATAAAAATATTCGATACTTGATATTTTATGCTCACAGATGTTTGTGCATATTTATACGTTCAATTTCGCAAAAATCTTTTTAACGGAATACTTTTGCAAAGGGGGATTTTTCAAGTGGCGCGGTAGAATTACTGTTGCAGTGGTGGTCCCTAATTAAAAAGAAATTAACGAGTGACATTACTTTTTTAAAATACGAACCACCCACCATACATATTATTAACATGTGTGTACTTTTCAGAACATATTTATTTCCAACAAGAATTTTCTTCATACTATCAGGAAACATACTCATATTTTAACGTAATCTGCGAGTTGAATGTCGTGAAAAGAATTTGGTTACATTCTAGATTAAGCTCTTTATTTTTAGATGAGAAACGAGGTTGCTCAATTTTAGAAAGCCGTTAATTACGCTAATATTTGACAATTAAGTCGCTTAGTGACGGTGTCCCATACTTTATACACGGGATTAACAAAAATGTGTAGTACTTGCGTTTGTGTATGCATGTAGACTTTATTTGCAATATATTTTATATCTTATCAATAACGTTTCAAATTAACATTTTTAATTATTTCCAACAAAATTCCCCAAATTGTAACATATTATCGAATTTGTTTAAAATGATAAAAATGTCGGTATACATGAAAAATTAAGGTACAGCTGGCCCTCGAATTTTGCACATTCTATTTTCGCATAATTCGCTATTGCGCACATTTTAAAAAATTCAATTCTTTATAGATTCTTGTCACTATTTGAAAAATTGTTTGCTTCTATGCAGTGACTCCCTTGGATTGCTATTGCTCGCGCTCATTTACACATTACCTAGTTTAGGTTCTCTAATATTTTTATTGTCTCTAGCTTTACCTACTAAAGGTTGGAGAATCTCAAGATTAAAAAAAGAAACACATTAACACTAAACCTACCAAGCTGGTCAAAATGACGGGTTTCCAATTTTTTCTAAAAATTCCCTAAATTAATGGAGGAGTCATGAGGCAAAAGTTCCACTTCTATCTTATAAAACGTAAATTACTTAATTAATCATCGCTTTCGCCTCTTGATTCTTCTTTTCTCAAAGCACTTATTCGGTGTATCTCAATATGAGTAGATATAACGCCGGTAGTTTTAGTGTTAACATGCATTTTTAACCCTGTGCACTCGAGATCTTTTCCGCTCGGGCGTGCCAGGTGCGAGACGTTTTTGCGCGCATATGGCAAATTTCTTACAGCTAAAATGACTTCACACCTAAACTGATTAAAATGATTTCACACAAAATTTGACGTTTAACACGTTCACGACGGGGCCTGAATTTAGTAATCCATAGGGCGGTTGTGTTTTGCGTATTTTCTACTATCCGGCGGCGTAGTAATGCAAAAAAAGTCCCCTTATTATAGCTGATAAGAAAAACATTCCGTTATAATATTATATTATACTATATAAAGATGTAAATAAATTTACCAATTACGGTAATTAGTTCTTCAAATGCACCAGCACCGCTGACTCAGTGTGCCCGATAGGACAAACATGAATTGTACCACCGGTGGCTCAGCCCGCCCGATGGAACAGATATGAATGCGCCACCGGTGGTTCAGTCCGTCGTGAACGTGTTAAAGTTTCAAAGAAAGATATTTTTTAAACATTAAGCTCCGTATTGTTCCTTTGTGTAGTATTTAACAAAAAGATTGCCAAGATGCATCCAAACGACTCATCCGCACAAATCTATTCTCCTGGTGTAAAATAATACAAGAATCTTGAATTTATGTAGCCGAGCAGCTTACTAATTAGAGACGGATGCTTGGTTTTATATTTTGTTCTGAAATTCTCTTCAATTTAAGCCTTCGAATAATTTGGCAAAATCTATCTCTCATGAATGTGTTTGAATAGAACAGAATGTAGCTAATATTATTTTCTGACCTGTTGTAAGTTTACAATTATATTATATTCGAATTATTTCATTAAATCGAGTGTTAAGTTCCGTTAAAGGGGTAATATTTTTCGTGTATCCCTCTACTTTCGAACATTCAACATTCGCACATATTTTTAGGAATCAATTATATATAATCAATTAATGTAATAAGAACTTTCCACAGTACGTTTCTTTGAAGTGAATAGGAAAAGAAAAAAATGTCCCTTAACCCTTTGCACTCCGAATTACATTTCAATTTTGTTACCAGTAGCTCCCAACACTTTTAAGTGTTTTGTTTCGTTTTCACTTGAACTGAAAAATAGGGCAATTTAAATAAACAAAGTATCTTGTAATTTGCAAATGCATATCTCTTGAAAAAATTTCGAGGGTGGAATCCCGGTTTTCTTTCGTACGTTAACATCTATTTATTTGGAATGAAAAAATATCAAGTTAGACTCGACATAGGAGTGCAAATGGTTAACCTCATTCACATATGACAAATCTCCAATTACTTTTTAAAATTCATTGAAACATTTCTCACATTTTAAACTACAACAAATTAAAATAAAAATCATAGTTTATGATAAGTTCCATATTTTTAATGGTCAATATACAATTATTACATTAAACAATAATTTTTCGTGTTCTTACACTTGTTAATGTTTGTGTAACATTTCAATTAAAAAATGAGTTGCTCTTATACAGTACTTCGATTCCTGATACCAAGTGTAAGCTGTACTTATGAAGAGTATAGATAAATCGGCACTGCAGCACTAAATACTGCACTCCTTTATCGGTGTATTTCTCTCATTGAGATTTTTACATTAATCGTGGAATTTTTCTACTTTCAACGAAATTTCTCCACTTTTGTGAAATATTATCTCGGATAAATTATATAATCAAGAAAAAAAATGAATGAAATCATGGTTACTTGTATCTTATAAAGTACTTTATCTTTATTCATGAATTTTTTGTTCATAATTGCGGAGGTGAATAATTTATAAAAATTTTAAGCACAAGCAAAATTAGCTATTTACATTTTAATTAATATGGTGATGTTAAAGGTACCACGCGTATATTGTATGATACGAAGTGTTAAATCAGGTCACCGGGTGCCACACGAAATTTCTTCATAACAGTTACGAAATAAATTACCGCAATATACTAAAATGTTATAAACAATAAAAAAAAAATATCGTTGGAGAAACTTCATGATTTCAACGATAAGAACATTTTTAATTTATTTTAAACGTAAAAGACTTTACAAACTCTGTATAATTTCAATATTCCAATAACATTGAAATATCACTTTAGAAGAAGAACCTGAAACTAACGCTTAACCAATAATTACAAGTATTCTTTTGAAAATAATTTACAATAAACACAAAAATATCAATGACACAATTAACGTCTGAAAGATGACAGAAACCAAAACATTGTCAAAAGTCTCTTATTTAAAGCGAAAGAAAAGGTTTATTTTTAGCAATCGTTAATTACATCTCCAAATAATCAATCCTATCGGACTAAAATATTTTTACCGGCTATAACATCGCGAGATAAAAATATCAAGATTACGTTATTACGTGTCCCATGGTATCATCCTGCATCATTCTAAATGTTCTAATTTTAAATTTGCCCATTTTTCCTTGGTCGACCAAGGGGGCCGATCTGATTCACATCTATTTCGTTATTTGTGCACCATGACTAACATCGTTATATGTAAAAACGTAGAAAAGATAATTCCTTCTAAAAGTTCCAAAAAATTCTCCTCTGATATCACAAAAGTATCGACCCAGTACAGTGGGTGCAGTGCTAAAGCGTATCGAAGTACCTATCGGGACTAGTCAATGAATTCGCCATAACAGTTTGGTGACTGCAGGTGCTCCCGAGAGAACAATTGCACCTGCCAGTTACCGTTTGTCAAGCAACATGTACATCGAAATATAACGAGAATCGTAAGAAAGGAATAAAATGGATGCAATCGAAATTATTTTAAAGAGAGAAAGAAAGCTTGATCAACGATTGGACGAATGTAGGGCATGGGAAAAGAAATGAAATCACCTCCATGATCGTTGAAGGAGCTCGGTGTAGACTCGAGGGCTGGGATGCTCGCGTGGGAGACACCGAGTATCAGCCCAAAGAGTACAGCATTAGCAGCCAGCAACATTTTTCCTGGCTTCTATTTCCGGTTACTCCGATTATCAGTTCTTCGAACCCGGTATCACTTGATTTTTCACTCGCGAGTACCCGCTTTTTAAAAGAGCATCGCCGCCTACTGCACGACTCGCTTGCGACACCACGCACAATCGCGAAGTCAATATTTGAGCGGAATATCGATTCGCCAGAAAAAGTAGTGTCGATTCTCGCCGCTAGTCAAGGCGCTAGTTTCGCTTCTGGACACCGAAGACGAATCACGGATTAACCAATACACGGAAGTACAACCGTGACAGGATTAAACGGATCGTTCTTGAAACTTCTTATATTTCGATTTTTGGAAGGATACAAAGAATATTTAATTCTTTCTCGCTGTTAATTCGAAATTATGGAATAGAAGGAAAATAGGGAGAGGAAAGTTGAAACGATTGAACGAACTGAATGGAAGAGTCCAAATTCCTCTTAGTTGCACTCCACGTTTACTTCCTCTCCGCAAGGGGCGCTTATGTTTCTACTGCACTTTGTACGGAACATCGAAAAATGGAGGTGCTACACCTACCTGCAATTTACTACGATATTTTACATTCAAATTTGAAATCTCAAGTCTAATGTTATGCTTGGCTTTTGACATTTTATCATTTCTATAATACAATTCGTAGTAATATTACGGGAAATATAAAGCAGAATGGTAGGAAAGCAGTGAGTTATGCTCATGCAAAGTTATTCTTACGTTATTACATTTTTTTCTATTTATTGGCTTTTGAAATTAATATTTTGTTATCCGCATTACGAAAATAAAGCACCAGGATGAACTGTCAATATTGTCGATTTGTAATGTTTAACTTTAATATGAATACTTTCAATGGAACCATATGATAATATTTATTGAAAATGTGGTAAATAATTACATTACGTATAAATATAACTGCTATGACTAATATTAAAAAGTTACTTTACTCAATAATAATTATTAAGCAATAAACGTTTTCAAAGAAAATATAATTTGATACATTACACGCCGGCTAAATATCAGCCGCGAAAAATGTTATATTCGATGATGTTGTTATATAAATCAATATCAAATTTAAATGCATTACATAATGCACAATTTAAATGTAATAATACCGCCTATTTTTATCCACTCTACCGTTTTCTTCAAAACAGAATAATAGGACTGATTTGAACGATAAAATCTACAATTATATTTTTGAAAGTCTGTGTTAGCGTGGAACTTGCGTACAATGCATTAATATAAAAAGGTATAAAGTATTTAACTTTTTTTCAAGTTTCTCAGTACCAGTTTAATTTTACCGAGTCTTTGATAGTGATGTTTAGCAATTTACATTGGCAAACCTGTGAAAAAGCTTTCTGGTTGTGTTACCCAAACTGCTTTTTTACTTTCTATAAATTTCAAATTTTCGCTAATTGGCCTGATATATTGGTAAAGATAATTAACAATTACAAATATGAGTTCTTACAATTCTAAAATATAATTATACAGCTTTGTATGTCACGTCCATTACGTAGGAATATTTGATATAGCAGTTGCCATATTGAGCAGCATAAGAGCACAAAATTTCCCAACATTGTTTTATAATCAGTTAAGTATTCAATGAATTATTCTATGATTTCCTTCCTGCATCTAATAAGCAATGAATAAATAATGGCTTTATATTGTTTCTTTTTAATAAATACTTGTATCTCCTAAAAAATTAGATGCTGTTCAGATTCATATTTAAATGTTTCACATTTCTTGCAAAAATATATGCATTAAATAATACTCTTCATGGTTTTATATGATTTGTTACAAATACTATGATACGAAGTTTTATTAATTGCTCCTTACCCTCCCTACTTAAACAAAACAGTTATGCTGCATGTGTACGATGTGTACTATATCGACTCTCGCAGTATACTGTGTTATATATATAAAAAGTAGTTCTAACGTGCCGGTTCCGCTCCAGGTGGAAGCACATCTCCGAACCAAATTTTATGTATGATAGTTGTCACCCCCTGGAAGTAACAAATAATTCAGGGTGGGAAAACCTGGGAAAACCCGAAACGTGGTTTGTAATTCTGTGCAATTGTACGTGAAATGCGTGAAGCCTTTGTTCTCATTCCTCTTCGTTCCAGCAGTGTCCGTTGCAGAGCGTAGTTTTTGCGCGTTACTTTATTTATATTTGTAAGTACATCATATCAATAACTAACATTTAATAGGTAAGTAAATGGGAGAAAGCATTTCTTGTAATTGTTATTTGTCCGGTAGAATTATCATTTTATTTATTCATTTGTTATTTGTATCGTAGAACGTTTATCTTTAAAGATACTTGTTTGATTCGTGACGTAATCATTTAAAATAGAAAACAATTTTAACTGCTGCTTTAACGAGTAAAATATAATTATGAACGAAGGAAAGGAATAATCGTAGTCGAGATGTTCACTTTGTATTTGACAATGTCTTAGAATAAGGTTACATTATTTATCTTAGACATTCTATATCTAAATATATCTAAATTAAATTAATTATAATATTAAATTTTGTATTATCGGGAGGTTGATATACAATGTGTGAATTTTCGTTTGGACCAATTTCTTGTACCGTATCTGCAAGTTCATGAAAACTCGTTGCAAATATATATTATGTACACTGTACATATTCTACATAACCTAATTTATTTAAATAATTTCTACGCCAAAGAATTAGGGTAAAATATTAGAAAAACCAATATGTTACAAGAGCTGAGAGATATTTAAATTCAAAGAAAGTTGTGTATGCGTGTATACAAATCAGTTTACATTTTATATTTTTCAAGGTGGAACATAAGCTAGTGCCTTAATAGCTGAATTATTAATCAGGATGGCTTCCAACGATGCTGAATGGGTATGTTCTATTGTAAAAATAATAACTTTTTAACTGACAATGTCTAATAACAGTTAATATGCTTATAATTTCTGTGTGCTTCATGCACAACAATATTTGTTCCTCTTTTTTCTTTTCTCTACATAAAAGTAAATAGTCCATGTTTTATGCAACAAATTGCTGCTGTGTAAGCTATTTTTCTGTGCCGATCATCTTTGAGTTTCTAAGGTTGCATGTGACTATATGGCTTAATGTTTTATTTATACTATTGCAAATAGAATTTAATACTTTGACTTCCTTAATACATTACACAGGATGCTATGGTGGAGATAGCAAGAGATCTGCAACAAGAATATTATGAACTTTTGCCGGAATGGACAATATATAAACAGAAGGATTACAAATATTTGAAACAAAATATAGGATTTGCATTATTTGGTCCTCCTACAAAAAATCAAGATACAAATGCCACAAGTGGGAATGACATAGTAGAGTGCAAACAGGGTAAAGTGCAGGATGGCAATGACATTATTGAAACATTGGATTACCGCCCTGAAGCTAAAACAATAATAAACCAAATTTTTGAGAAAATATGTGAACTTTATGAAGGAAACAAGTTAAACAACTCTATTTGTTATGGATTAATATATAATGTAACATTTCGAATAAAGACTGAATCAGAAACAACATCTACACCCAAGGAAAAAGAAAAAATGGTTGAAAATAAGAAAAAAGTACAGCCTGGCACCACAAATATACGACCTGTACCAATATTTAAAATTAAAAAAAAAATTGTAAAAGAGTCCGAACAGAATAAAAAAATAATTTTTACTACAGATGATATATGGTATATCGATATAAATTGTAGGGTATATAAAAGTTGGACAGATTATAAGGAAAACAATACTTTGGATATGTGTACAATGGTTCTTCCATGGGATGGACTTTATCAACCTGATCGTGCACATGACATCACACAGGAATACTCAGTTGTGTGGTTGGAAATTATAGAATCTCCTGCATGTGCAATTAGTGCAAGAGTCCTTTCAGGCTTGGATACATTGTCGAGTGTAGTAGGCATTGGTGGTATTGGTGTAGGCATTGCATCAATGTTTACACCAGTTGGTCCTGCTCTTTTAGCTGCAAGTGAGTTATCTTCATAATTTCATATTTGCACTTTTCTGTTCATCATTGAACTATCAAGAGAAGTATATGTTGGTTTCCAAATTACTTTTATTTTTAACATATTCTATAATTAAAAATTATATTTATTACATCTTAACTTGTTAACTGTGAACTATGAGATAACTCCTAGTTTGCGTTCCTAGCTTGGACGTTAATTACGATTTATCTCGTACTTTAATTACTTGTATTCGTACAGCCGCGATTAAATTAGTAGTAGGTAATTATATAGATGATTGTCTGTCCCATCAATTTCGATGATTTTTGGATATGTTGTGGGAGTTATGATTACATACATATGACCGCCGCTCGGTTTTCGTTTTCCAGTTATGGGCAAAAAACTTTTCCTACTACTACATTGAATTTGACTCATACATATACGTCTGTGGCAATGTATGGGTCTTCACAATTTGGCCATTTGTTTACTGTTTCTGCGGCTCCCCACTGAAAAACTTCATACCGGGTGAACTCGTCGAAAAACTGCCTCATAAGTTTTTTTAAAACTATCTGCAACCAATACTAATTCATCGTTTTGGTATTGGTGTCTATCTTAAACCAGACCCTTCGGAGACAATTACCGCTTGGTTTAATAAAGGTACTTATGATGAGAAGATAAATTAGTGTTGGTTTGTGGTAATTTTTGGAGACTAGTAATAGATGTTTGAACTGTATTTTTCGCATATTCTCATAAGGCATCTTTTCGATGATCGCACCCAGTATAAAGTTTTTTACTGTGGTGCTACAGAAACAATAGATAAGCGGTCGCATCGTGCTAACGCATACCTTGCTACGGACGTGCATGCACAGGTCAAATTCAATGTAGTAGTAGTAGAAAAGGTTTTTGCCAATATCATCAAAAACGAAAGCCAAGCGGGGGTTATATGTATAGGAAAAAGTTGCTTAAAATCATGATCCTGATAACATATCCAAAAATCATCGAAATCGGTGGGATAGGCCATCATGTATATAATTATTTAGTAGTATATCAGTGTAAATATGAATAAATCGCTTCTGTGATGAGAACAACAAATTAAGACAGGCTTACAAGAGCAGAAAATTTATTAATAGACGAAAAGAAAATATAATCATTCAAAATTGATTCGAAATCATTTACAAGATAATTCGTATACATGTGCATACATATATATTACTATATGATTATATTTTCTGTTCGTCTAAGCCTGTCTTAATTTTTTCTTCTCTTCGCAGAAGCGATCTATTCATATATGTATATATATATATATAGAGAGAGAGAGAAAGAGAAAGTTGAAAATGATTTGTATTAATTGTAGGCGCAATAGGTACTGGCGTAAATGGTTTGTGGACGATTGGTCGGTCTACTCAACACTTAGTTGACCGTAACGCCCATGAAGAAAGTATTAGTCCTACAGACAGTAGTGCGTTTTCTGCTTGGTTGGGAATAACTGGTAGTACTGTAGGACTAGCAGCAAGTGGCGGAGCTGCTCTTCTATCAAGAGCTGCACGAAGCGGTAGTAATATAAGTAGGGCTGCCCAGGTTGCATACAATTCTGCTGTACTTTGTAATGTTAGCATTAACGGTATTGGTATCGGTTATCAAGGATATAACATGTACACAAAGTATATGAGAGATGGCACAGTTGATCCCTTAGATGTAGTAATGTTAGGTACTCATGTTCTATTCTTCGGCAATGCTGTAATGAATTTGCAATTTGCTGGAGAACTTATTAATTCGAGCCAAGGTAAAGTTCTAGATGACTATAGGTCCAGTATAAAGAGCAAACGTCTTCGTAAACAATTTAATCGTGCAAAACGTACCGCTGCAGCAGGCAATTCAGATATTATTTCTGAAAATGCTGAAGTTATACGTTACATTAATAGAAAAGCAGATCTGAATGCTATACTTCGACCAAATGACGTTATCAACAGCAGTACGACTAATATGAATAATAGTAGTAATTCAAGTAACGCAAATATTAGTAGTAACTTAAGTAACATAAATGATGATAATGTAACAGTTAATGGTGTTACGCTATTAGATCCAAAGTTATATGTAAGAAGTATTATTCGTTTAGGATTTTTTGCTGCTGAAAACATTAGCCCATCTACTGATGGAAATAACACTGCTGATGATAACACAACTGTACGTTTAAGAAGGGTACTTCTCAATTTGTTAAAACAATATTTTGCAAATGACGATTTTCCTTCAATGGAACGTATTCCAAGTGTTCCCGATTTTGAACCAATTCTTCAAGACATGAAACACATGAAAGACGCAGATGTTATTTTACAAAACATATTTAAAATCGTTGGAAGTATGATGAAAAAGTGTGATTTTATATGGGATAATTTGGTCGATGCAGTTCATTTTATATGGAGATATTCAAAGGAAAACTTGAAACAGTTTCATGTAAATCTCCGTACTACCGAAATGGACAGTTCGTCACAGGCTTTATTACTTAAAATTGTCATAACTATCCTCGAGGCTATTGACCGGATACTTGACAACTTGCTTTCTGCTTTCCTTACTTATATAACAGAATGTCGCAACTTAAACTCTAATAATCGATAATAACATTTTATATCTATTATATTCGGGAAATGCGCTTCAGCACAATATTTTATCTACTTTTTGACAGAGACGCGAACTAGTAAGATAGCAATCGTAAACCGACTTTCTTTAAAATTGGGAGATTTCTCCATTCGGTTGAGTAAGTGTTAAGGGAGAATCAGCGTTAGGCAGCCCGACTCTTTTCGGAGTGTCGCAGAAATACAATTGTAAATAAACGGTCTTATAGGCTGACTTCCTTAAGTGTGCATGTACAAGCAAAATTTGAATGTATGGGAGGAACAGTTTTTTAATAATATCGTGAAAACTAACATATCTAAAAACCGTTAACATCGGTGAGATGAGTCTTTTTTTACACAATTACGAATATATCATAAAAAATCTACAATTAAATTGAAATGATTTTAATAAATGAAATTAAATTGTTAGTTACTTCGTGGTTGACTAGAATTAATGAATAATGGGGAACTTAATAACTAAATAAATTGTAAAAACTTTTTCTATGTGTATTGCGCAACAAATTATCTTTAATCAAATTGCGATGTTTTGCGACAGAACTTGCAATTGAGCACTTTGCGCCCGGTATATGCGGTAGTAGCACAAACTTAGATAATATCCAGTGTTGAATTACAAAATTAACAAACACGATACATAAGTATAATATTATTATTGAAAGAGTGCAAAGTATAATTAAAAATATTTGTATAGAATATTTTCCCGCTAATTGCATATCTCACGTTATAACGCGACGTATATATTTTATAATAATGCATAATCGTATTTTATATCAACCTTTATTAATATTTGTAGTAAAAAAAAAGAATTATTTGCGAATTTCACAATGAATGTCACTTTGAATAGTTCAATGTACTGATCAAACGTTTTGAAGTATTACTTTAATATGTAACTACTACGGAGAAATGTAAAGTGCCTTTATGTAGGATAAGAATTTAATAACTGTTCAAATGATATTTGCAATATGATGTATATAATTTCTACATTATATCTGTAGTTATTAAGCCTATATTAAGCTTATATTTGTATTTTATATCTTTGAATCCACCACCCTTTATAAGTCTTTAGGCATTCTCAATAACATAAATCATATAAAATTTCAGAAAAAATTTGAAAACTTTTATTTACTATGTACATTCACTCACATATTAATAGAGATATCCGAACTAAATGGGAAAAATAAAATGTTTATAGTGCCTAAACACTTATGACCCTTAAAATGGGAGGAGGAGAGGGTTACCTACACCGCACAGGTATTAATCGCTAAGGCAGTGGAGTTACTTGGACGAGATACGGGGTAAGGTGAGACTGTCCTCGCACAGCTTATTTCTATCATATCGGCCCTTGAACCCCATACTCAGCGAATGACAACCGAAAACTAAACACTTTCTCCGTCGTTAAATGTTTTTTCGGCCAGTAACGCATTAGAATAAAAAATATGTCGGAGGTCGAGGGACGTATCTATCCATCGGGCGAATCGAAACAAATCACTTATCAAGTGACTCCTTTTGGTGAACCGGTGTATATATACATATATGCGTGTGAGTGTAGATATTTGAGGCCCAGAATGAGAGAGGGAAGTAATTAAAAAAAGACAAAAATTACCGAAAACACCTATATCCTATTTGGGGACTCGAACTCGCGACACAAAAGTGTTCAGGGGTTTCACAGGCAGACACTCTAACATGATTCTGTTCTTTTGCACGTTCGTTTTCGTGTGCAAAAACATTGAAAGTCACAAAATGAACATACTGTATGAAAATAATGTGAGTATGGCAAATAATGTTCGAGCTTCAGCCCAAAATGCGTGGTATAAGTCGATTTATGATTTTTCCGGCAGTGATGCACCGTTCTCAAAAAATCTGAAAAAATTAGAGTATAACAATGATAACATTAGGCAACTACTGCGAAAAGGAAAAAGTAGTGCAGGGAAAATTTCAATACGAAATCGACATCTAAAAAATTTTTCCTTGGTTTTTCATTTCTAGCGCGTAGAAGTTGCGAAGAAAAAATCTGGTACAATCTTAACTTGTGTATTCGTGTTTAGAATGTGTCCGAATTTTTTCGGAATTTTTACACCCCATTAAGAGGAGAAAACGAGGCAAAAACTGATTATTTAAATTTACCTCAAAACTATCCTCCCGGTAAAGGTATCGAATTCAAAATTGGTGTACATATGTAAGGATTTTTTATGTTTATCTATCGAATGATCTATCGCCAAATAAAATCGGCTGAAGGGCACTTTTGACACCTTTATCTTGCTAGACTGTTTAATTTAGGAAAATCGGTTAAACTCATGTTAATAATTTTCAGTTAAAATTTGAAAATGTTTCTTTGAGATTTCGTTGAAATCGGCTACTATTCGTTAGTATGCCGCACTGCTCAGCAGGCAAAAAAAGGGTTACAAGCAGCTATATACCTTGTGTTTCGCCAGTTTCAGCCAGTTCGGCAACAATACTATAGAGCAGATGTGTGTAGATGCCGGAGAAAGGTGATATTGTTTAGTCCACTGTGAAAACTTTGCAATTTTTATGTGTGAATGACTATATTTTTATTGTTCTTGGCAATGTTCTGTTGCTTCTATTAAATTATTTCTACCGTACTGTCAAGTAATATTATTTATAAATTATTATTTTAAGGTATGTATTTCAGTTTTATGTTTTCTCCCGCCGTGATTATTTATAATTTAGTTGGAGTATGCGCATACTTTATTGACAAATGCATTATTCTGAAGTTTTCTCGATTTTGTAACAATGAACGCTCATTTTGCAATTTAATTGATCGTTAATGCGGCAGTGAAATTGCTGCTTGATTTGTCGTATATATATATACTTTATCGATCTCTCTGGCAATATAACTGGGAGATCTTCTTATAAAGTTAAAAACAGTATCGGAAATTTTCAAAAAATTTATCTCCCAAATTTGCGGAGAGGAGTACGTTACTCTTACAATTAGAATTTGGCTTCTCGACACAATATAGGTCTAGAATTACGTATACAGTGTGCACCAAATAAAATGTGCCTACCATTTTCTCGATAAATATAGCAACGACTGGCAACGACCGACTATATCCATTTTTATAATGGTAGATGAGAAGGTCAGAGTAAATTCAGTTTTTTATTAAATGTAATGACATAATTATTTTTACGAAATTGGATAACTTAAATAGTAACGATAATATAATAACGATATAAGGTTTGTAATAAAGACAGTGAGCGATCGGTTAACAAAAATATATCGTTTAAAAAAAATGCTCCACCAGCGCATACTGTCTTATAAATGAAAGATGGCTAAGGAGTAATGGATCCTCTCGTTTTTAACTAATGTTAGATGCCAATCCAATTCTATTATAATATATCAAATATTATTAAACGTGATTCAGGGTCCAAATGGGAACTGTTACTTATCCCCGATTCCGTTTCCTATCAAAATATGTTTTGAAGATCTTTGATCCTAACGAAAGTTACACGAAAAGCAATTGCCGTTTTGGAACCTTACTCATGAGAAGTCAGGGTCATTCGAACCTCCGACCACACTATCGAAAACCCTATAAAACGCTAGTGTTATTACCAAGGCTACAGAGATTAAATTAGAGAATTATACAGAATCGCTGACAGTCGCGACTACGTTACTTTAAGTTTGTCAAAACGTCGAACGCGAAAGTAGTTCTTCAATAAATAAAGTGTTGTAAACCATACGGCATACAACATAAAATTGGTGTTCGGAGTAGGGTATGTAGACTATCTACATAATTCTGTCATTTCGCTTGCGGAATCCCCGAGTTCAGTCGTGTAAAACAAATACTCCACGTAATCCATTCTTCGGCTTCAGGAGTAGCAAGAACACTTTTTCCGTTAACCCAGACAATATAATATAATATAAACAAACAATAAGTGTGTACAAATTTTGTTTGCAGATAATATATTTGTGTAAAAGTATCAATATAACACAACATGTCGGTGCGTGATACTACTGAAAGAGTAAGTATTAAATTCTGGAAAAGATTACTTCTTGTTAGGAATGCAAATAAGTTTTGCATAAAAACTATACCTTTTAGGATTTATGTTCTTCTTTAATATCGCAATATTTATTATAATATATGAGCAGGACATAGCTACTTGTGAGGGAGTGCTATTTTGTCATCCCCATAGAGTGCTTTAATCTTATTTTCTGATTTTTAATGGACTTTGTTCTTTGAATTTATTTTGAACAAAAATTGCAGTTTGAGAAATTTACAGTGTTAGCAAATTGATTCCAAAGTTACTGTTTGCTCTTAGGTTGCAGTCGAATAACATATACAGGCAGACACAAGTTGATTTCTTAGGAAGAAATCAGTCAAAAATATGGAATGAAATTTTTCAATTTCATATATTGCTTATTGGGAATTTTCAAACACCCTGTACATGTTATTCAGTTACACCCTGTTTAGCTATTACATGAAATTATTCTTGTTAATTTTGTACTCCAGAATAGGATAATCAAAGTTGGTATGACATATCAGCAACAATATTACGAACTTCTTCCTGATTGGTTTGAACATCGCATAACGGACTGTCAATACTTGAAGCAAAACATTGGCTTTGCACTGTTTGGACCACCGCAAACTAATACTGATGGAGAACAAAACCCCTGTTACATTGTCTCGTGTAATTTGAATGCATCGGAAAACAGTGGAATTGTGAATGAAATAAAATATGATGAGAAATCACAGAAAGCAATTGACGCAATATACGATAAAGTAATGGAATATGGAAAGCGGACTGAACATGATCCCATTTACTTTGGAGTTGTGTACAACGTAGTATTCTATAGCAAAGAATCAAAGAAATCAGATAGTAATGCAAGCAGTAACTACAGTGAAATGTGTTCATTTCCGATTTTTAAAGTTAAGAAATATGACATGAAATCTCAGAAGCCACCAGATTATACTACATGGTACATTGACAGTAATGGCAGGACGTACAAAACTTGGAAAGATTATATACAAGAAAACACATTATTCAAATGTACTATGATCCTACCAAAAAATGGATTTTATCAGTCTGATCCAAGTAAAAGTATTACAGAACTACATTCGACAGTCTGGGTGGAAAGTTTAGATTCTCCTGCATGTGCAGTGAAGAAACAAGTTGTTAAAGTTCTTGATACCGCTTGCAATGTTATTGGCGTCAGCGCTGCAATTGGAGTAGGAGTAGCATCATTGGTGACACCTATTGGACCTATTGTAGCAGCGACAGGTGCGTTGGTTTTTTCTTTAAAAATTTGTATATAGCATTTGTATAATATAAGACTTTTGAATAACGTTTCATACACCATGGAACGTAACAATAGCATCATTGAGATTTTCGAAAGATTCTGATGTGTTAAGTTACTATTAGTTTAAAATATTAATAATATTACAAGCAAGACCCATAAAAAATATTCGTTTAGTCGAATAAATAGAAAAATAAAGTTTATGTAGAATCGAATATGATACTAATAAGGGATGTGTAAATTACCGATTTCACGTTAAAGGGGTGAAAACCACCCTCAAAATTTGGGGTCCCGAAAAGTATTTTTCGAATATCTCGAAAAATATTAGACATACGAACATTTCGTAGAGAGAGAAACTTGACGCATTCGGACCGCAAATACAATGGTGTAAAAATTTTTTTAGAAAATCAATTTGTTTAAACAATATTTTTAAAAAATATAAATTTTTTCAGTTAAGTACCAATCAATTGTATTCAATTATTGTTTGCCATTACTATATGTCAAACATAAAATACAGATTCATTAGAAATTTGATATTTCTCTGCAAAACGAAGTTATTGTATTTTTAAAGTAGTAACTTCTATCGAAACACTATTCAAATATCAAATTTCCAATTTATTCGTATTTTGTGTTTGGCTATATAGTATTTACCCACAAATATTCAAGAAGAAGAATTGAAATTTAACTGAAAAAAAAAATTTGTTAACATATTGTTAAACAAATGGGTTTTAAAAAAATGTTTATACCATTGGATTCCTGATCGAAATGCGTTAATTTTTACTCTGTACGAAATTTCCGTATCTCTAATAGTTTTTGAGATATTCGATAAATAATTTTCGGGGCCCCAACTTTGAGGGTGGTTTTCACCCCTTTAACATGGACGGTTGCCAATAAACAAAAATACGGGTCACATATTTTCACGAGGAGACTATATGATACTATTTTATAGAAGTCGGTGATTTACACCTCAGGATGTTCCCTTGTAAAAGCTATATAGAGAAATATGATACAATTATAGAAGTAATGTCAGACGCAACTCATCCACGTATTTTACGAAACTGACGTGGCTCATTGGTGCGAAATTCGCATTAATAAGTTTCATGGGGTACTAATGCCGATGCTCTTTGTAATCGTATCCTCTGTAGCCATATTGTTCCCTCAGGGGCCAAGTCCAGAGAGTCGCTGGATTGGTACGGGATGTAGCGATCCCGAGGTACCCGAGCTAATCATTTCCTCAGGACCTGCCAGTCTTTGGCAGGACGGAATATAGTGATCTCGAGGTATCCGAGCTATCTGTTGCCTCTCAGGGTCTGCCAATTGACAGTAGAGTTTTGACAATCCCGAGAGTACCGAGCAAAATGTTAATGGAGGTTTTTGGGCAACATTGAAACAGGGGTTTATATATAATTTTCCACTCTGGGATCGTAGTTAAATTTATTTTTGTATGAGATGAGGCAATTTAGGATTTTCGATTATCCGTTATTTCAATTTGGCAGTGGAACAGTTCTGATACGTTTTTGCCCTGGTGGAAATATATCTACAACGAACTACAATTCTCTACAATATATTGCTACAACATTGAACAATTTTCTACAACTTGACCCTATCTTCATTGTGTTTAATTTCAACAAATTTCTACAACCAAGTACGCGGATTGGGACAGTATTTTAGAATTTCGTGAATAGTTGTAAAAAGTTGTAAGTACTATACAGGTTCAAAATACGTTGTATTAAAAGATACTACACGCTGGACTCTTGAAGGCTATTTTCTAAATTTTTAGATATGACGGAAAGTTCTAGAATATTGTAGTATTCTATAAGGTACTACAATAAACAACGCGCTTGGCTAGCTCTTGAAAGATATTTCCAAAAATTTGTAGATAAGACATACAAACTTGTAGAATGTGGTAGAATTTTGTAGTATTCTATAAGATACTACAACAAACTACGCGAGCCGTGTTTTAATAGAGACCATTCTTTCAAGTTCCATTTGTCTTAGAGTAGTAAGTTGTAATTTGTTGTAAAAATTTGTAGTGCTCTATAACTTATTACAATTTATTAGGTAAGAGAATCGAGTAAGTTTTAGTGAGACGTTGAATGTCGTAGAATATTGTAGTAACGAGCTAAAATTTTCTACAACCACGCGAAATGTTGTAGAAAATTGTAATTTGTTGTCGAGTCGCATAAATAGTTGTAGATATATTTGCACCAGGGTGTATCTCGATGAGACGGTGTACATTAATTTTGATTTAATCCTAGGTCTAGCTACCGGCGGCGTAACTGGACTTTGGACAATTGGAAGGTGTTCGCAGCAATTGGTAAATCGCAAAAAACATGACGAGTCCATCAAACCTACCGATAAAAATGCACTTTCTTTGTGGTTGGGCCTAGCTAGTAGCACTTTAACAATAGGGACAAATGGAGCCACTGCGCTTTTGTCACGAAGTATTGCAAGGGGTTACGCTGTTAGCACGGTTGCCAGAGTAGCATTTAATTCAGTGTTAATAGGAAATTTAACAGTTACTGGAATGGGTATATTGCATCAGGGTTATTGTTTAATTCAGAAATATAAAGAGGAAAGACAACTTGATTTTATAGACATAGTTTTGTTTAGTTCACACGTTTTATTTTTCGGTAATGCTGTGTTTAATGCAAAATTATCGAACAAATTAATATCGGAATCGCAAGGTACAGTTCTTGAACGGTTTAAAAACAAATTACGAAGTGATCGTCTTCGCACAGAATATAATCGTGTGAAAAGTCTTTTAAATGGTACACAAGGATCTGTTTCTGACGACTCAGGTATAATTCGTGTGGTTACAATGTACGGGAATAATATGGAAGTGCCAGGTTTCTTGCGTAACGTTTTTTTATCAACGATATCGCCTATTAAAATACAAGGCAATAATTTTACACTACTTCATCCAATGTTATTCCTACAACGTTTGATGATGTCAGGGATGCGTACAATAAATATGAAAGTTTTAAAAGAAAAATTCGTATTAGTATCGAGAATTGGTATTAACAATATGTATAAATTAAAAGCATTAATTACAAAGATTCTGATTAAATATAATTCGAAAGGCGGGTCCAAAGAATCGATCGATGTTAATGAATTCGACGACTTTCTTCAAGAGATCAACGATTTTCCCAATACCAAAAACATGGTAAATCAAATATTTATGCTCGCACAAGCTGTAATCAGATTTTATCTAGACCCGAAAGAATTTGTAGTAAAAGGAGTGTATTTTATATGGAACTATTTAAAAGCAAATATAGTGGAAAATCATGCAAACTTATCTCCTAGTGATACGGATATTTATAGTATTATTATGACGATTATTACATATATGAATGAACATATTGATGACTTTGCACATGAATTATTTACTGCATTTTCAAGCTATATGTTATGTTTGAAATCTGAAAACGAATACGCTTCCCATATGCATTCAGTGCCTTGAAAAGAAATGTACATATCTGTAAGGGTTTACTATATAATTCATAGAAAAAGAATAAGTACAGAAAAGAATACAATTTATTTCTTATTTTATTCTACATGTGCATCTTTAATTTCGAAACATTACGTCTAAAGAAAGGCCACATCCATAGATTTCAAACTCTATAATAAATCTGTTTATCAGCACGTTTATTGAATTATTGTGACAAGGTTCTACGAATCGTTCAGTGAACCCTTGCATTATGATAACAGATTACATCTTCAGAATCTCATTCTAAATGCAGATTCTCCGATTACGTAACTGCGTTACGTCAAAAGTAATTTCTTCTCACAAAAGTGAACATAACTTATACCTTGTAAGTAATCGAAGTACCAACGAATCTCTTTAAAATTTTTTATTAATTCAATTTTTATCTCGTACATTTATGTTATATTTTTATTTTTTTATCTCTCTTCGGAATGTCAGCAATAATACATTGGTTATGCTAATACCAAATTAATGTTAATAATATATGCACATATTTTATACAATATTGTCACAAAGATCTGAATTTATTTTTTACAAAAACCTAAATACAAAATCGAAGATTATATTGTAATATGACAAATAAATATTTTTTATGAAATTTTGAATGCATGTAAGTCAATAACATTTATTTGAGTGTCATTATATACAAAAAGGAATCTATAAACACATACAGGCGCAATTATGCGACCGTTTAACCCGTTGCACTACGATTTGTTTCGTGACTGCTATAATTCAGAAATTAATAGCTAAAATAAAAATGGATCAGTGATTCTTGATATGTCATATGTCCATTAACATTTTCAAGTTAATAGATTTTGGAAAACTTGAAAATTTTCTATCCCATTTACCTCATCACGAGTATCACTAATTAATGTAGGGCAAGGGGTTCGAAGGCCGTTTCGCAAAGGTTTACATAATCAAGGAAAAGAGGAAGAGAGAATGGAACGAAAAGAAAACGCTTCATCTTCCACAGAAGTAAAGGCAATTGTTTATTTCGTTTTCATCCAAATATTTCGATATAGCTCACACAAATATGTACATACGGTACTGAGCACATTTACAATGTTTCTTCCTATTATTGGTCGCATTATCGATTCGTTATCAGCAAGCGATTGATTAAAGACCGCTCTACTTTATAATCCCTTATACGAACGCGAATATTCGCCCGGTTGGTAAAAGTTTTCAAAACATTTCCCCTATCCTCGAACACTTCTTTCCAAATAAATTAAACCTAAACTAATTTACCAAATAAATTACTTAGGTACGCAAAAGTACAATTACAGAGAGTATTAATCCGCTGTTTAGACGTGCGAAACGGCGATAATACATCGTCTCATTCCAGTCCGACATTAATGATCCGTCATTCAGACCTTCGAATCGAAATATTTTAAACACCGAGCGAGTAAATACGAAGGAGTCCTTAACATATGAATAAATATCAATTACATTTAAATGCTATCTACAATATTATCAATTCCATTCATTCAAGCGTAATACACACAATTATCACGTAAATCCTTTCCCGATTCCGTGCAAGTGATCGCGCTGGGAATAATTTATGCTTAACGATCATGCGAATTTTTAACGAAGAATAGGCGTTTCTAGGTACCCACTGTAAAAGAAAGTTAAAAATTATGCCTCAAGACTACCATTGTAGGACGTTAACACTAGATTTACGGATGGTGATGTATGTACCTACTTTTTGGAAGTGAGCCAGTTTGAATCATACAAGACAATTTAAGTTTTTTGCAAAGAAAATAGTTCCAAATCAATTGAAATGATAGATTTATTATTAAAAAATTAACCAACCAATATATTATATATGTAGTAATCAAATTTAGAATGAGCCAAATTGGCTCCGTAAATCTAGTGTTAATATGTAACTACTACTGAGAAATGTAAAGTGCCTTTATGTGGGATAAGAATTTAATAATTGTTCAAATGATGTTTGTAATATGATGTATTCATTTTTACATTATATCTGTAGTTATTAGGCCTATATTAGGCTTATATTTGTATTTTACATCTTTGAATCCACCGCTCCTTATAAATCTTTACACACAATAACTCTCTCAATAACAACATAAATCATATAAAATTTCAGAAAAAATGTAAAAACGTTTATTTAGTATGTACATTCACTTACACATTTATAGAGATATCCTAACTAAATGAGAAAAATAAAATGTTTATAGTGCCTAAACACTTATGACCGTTAAAATGGGCGGAGGGGAGGGTTACCTACACCGCACAGGTATTAACCCATTAAGGACCAAGCATTGAAATGAAGAAAGAAAATAACTAGTTTTTGGATTACATAATGTTGCGTTAACGCAACTTTGGGCTTTAATGGGTTAATCGCTAAGCCAGTGGAGTTACTTGGACGAGATACGGGATAAGGGGAGACTGTCCTCGCACAACTTATTTCCATCATATCGGCCCTTGAACCCTATACTCAGCGAATGATAACCGAAAACTAAACACTTTCTTCGTCGTTAATCGTTGTTTCGGCCAGTAGCGCATTAGAATCGAAAATACGTTGGAGGTCGAGGGATGTATTTATACATCGGGAGAATCGAAGCAAACCACTTATCAAGTGACTCCTTTTGCTGGACCGGTGTATATATACATATATGTGTGTGTGTAGATATTTGAGGCCCAGAGTGAGAGCGAGGGAAATAATTAAAAAAAGAAAAAAATTACTGAAAAGACCTAACAATAAGTCTTATTTGGGGACTCGAACTCGCGACATAAAAGTGTTCAGCGGTTTCACAGGCAGACACCCTTACATTGCACCATTAATACTTTTGAAAGAACTTTTAGAATACCAGCTCATAAGGATCACACAATTAACAACTTATTTAATTATCCTGATTCTGTTCTTTAGCACGTTCGTTTTCGTGGGCAGAAACATTGAAAGTTACAAAATGAACATATTGTATAAAAATAATGTAAGTATGGCAAATAATGTTCGTGCTTCAGCCCAAAATGCGTGGCAGAAATCGATTTTTCATTTTTCCGACAGTGATATACCGTACTCGAAGAATCTGAAAAAATTAGAGTATAACAATAATAACATTAGGCAACTACTGCGAAAAGGAAAAAGTAATGCTGGGAAAATTTCAATACGAAATCGACGTCTAAAAAATTTTTCCTTGGTTTTTCATTTCTTGAAAAAATCCGGTAAAATCCTTAACTTGTGTATTCGTGTTCAGAATGTGTCAGAATTTTTTCGAAATTTTTACACCCAATTAAGAAGAGAAAGTGAGGCTAAAACTTATTATTTAAATTTACCTCAAAACTATCCTCTCGGTGAAAGTGTCGGATTTGAAATAGGTGTACATGTGTACAAGGATTTTTTATGGTTACCTATCGAATAATCTATCTATTCGTGTTTAGAATGTGTCAGAATTTTTTTAGAATTTTTACACCCCATTAAGAGGAGAAAACGAGGCAAAAACTGATTATTTAAATTTACCTCAAAACTATCCTCCCGGTAAAGGTATCGAATTCAAAATTGGTGTACATATGTAAGGATTTTTTATGTTTACCTATCGAATGATCTATCGCCATATAAAATCGGCTGAAAGGTACTTTTGATCTCTTTATCTTGCTAGACTGTTTAATTTAGGAAAATCGGTTAAACTGATGTTAATAATTTTCAGTTAAAATTTGAAAATGTTTCTTTGAGATTTCGTTGAAATCGGCTATTATTCGTTAGTATGCCGCACTGCTCAGCAGGCAAAAAAAGGATTACAAGCAGCTATATACCTTGTGTTTCGCCAGTTTCAGCCAGTTCGGCAACAATACTATAGAGCAGATGTGTGTAGATGCCGGAGAAAGGTGATATTGTTTAGTCCACTGTGAAAACTTTGCAATTTTTGTGCGTGAATGACTATATTTTTATTGCTTTCGGCAATGTTCTATTGCTTGTATTAAATTATTTTTACCGTACTATCAAGTAATATTATTTATAAATTATTATTTTAAGGTATGTATTTCAGTTTTAAGTTTTCTCCCGCCGTGATTATTTATAATTTATTTGGAGTATGCGCATACTTTATTGACAAATGCATTATTCTGAAATTTTCTCGATTTTGCAACAATGAACGGTTATTTTGTAATTTAATTGATCGTTAATGCGGCAGTGAAATTGCTGCTTGATTTGTTGTATATAGACATACTTTATCGATCTCTCTAACAATGTAACTGGGAGATCTTGTTATAAAGTTGAAAATAGTATTGGAATTTTTCAAAAAATTTATCTCTCAAATTTGCGGAGAGGAGTACGTTACTCTTACAATTAGAATTTGGCTTCTCGTCACAATATAGGTCTAGAATTACGTGTACAGTGTGCACCAATTAAAATGTGCCTACCATTTCCTCGATAAATATAGCAACGGACGACTATATCCATGTTTATAATGGTAGATGAGAAGGTCAGAGTAAATTCAGTTTTTTTTAATGTAATGGCATTATTTTTACGAAATTGGATAACTTATATAGTAATGGTAATATATAATAACGATATAACGTTTGTTTTAAAGACAGTGAACGATCGTTTAACAAAAATATTTCGTTTAAAAAAAAAATGCTCCACCAGCGCATACTGTCTTATAAATGAAAGATGGCTAAGGAGTAATGGATCCTCTCGTTTTTAACTAATGTTAGATGCCAATCCAATTCTATTATAATATATCAAATATTATTAAACGTGATTCAGGGTCCAAATAGGAACTGTTACTTATCCCCGATTCCGTTTCCTATCAAAATATGTTTTGAAGATCTTTGATCCTAACGAAAGTTACACGAAAAGCAATCGCCGTTTTGGAACCTTACTCATGAGAAGTCAGGGTCATTCGAACCTCCGACCACACTATCGAAAAACCTATATAACGCTTGTGTTATTACCAAGGCTACAGAGATTAAATTAGAGAATTACAGTTGACCCCCGGTAATCCGGCCCCTGTCTAATCCGTCACCCCCTGTATTCCGACATGCCTATAACATATAGGTACAGTCGATTTGCGTCATGAATCTGCTGGGGGGGGGGTATAAGTTTTAGAGCATTAATTATGTTAATTTTATAAGAAACCCTAAGCTGTTTATTGGGTTGTTTAAGTTACTAAATTCCACATCGTATGATTTAGGTATAGTACATATAAAATCTTATCACTTTGATATGTTATTTGTCGGATTACAAGGTACGCTTTTCTAAAAAGTTCCGGACTACAGGGGGCTGTGACAGTACTCTATAGTCCGAAAAATTTGATAATCCGACACCGCCTTGCAAAACGTTCGTCGGATTACCAAGGGTCGACTGTATTGTATACTAACCCCCTTCCTTTCTCAAACGGGCTTGGGACTGCCTATGGCGGAGTTACCGGACGGATCGAACCTATAATATTTTCAATCTAACTTTTTATTCCAGAATATTGTATACTATTTCTGTTCGTTCTACAACGTTTGGGTGTACAAATTTTACTGACCTTTTCCTGGTTTTCCATCCCTCGTATTTTTCCAAAACTCTCTTTTTAGACAACAAAGTCGTGCGCTCATGAGCACTCATGACGTCTCACGTATTGCTTGAAAAGAGAGTGTTGGTTTCTCATCGATTTAAAAGCTGTACGTGTGTTAGTTTTTGTATGTGGCGCCAACTAGAGCGGAACCCGTCAAATCGAACTATATGCATACCAAGTTTTCCCATAAGAGTTGACCCCCCCTGGGCCAAACTCAAGTTTGAGCTGTGTCTTGCAGTGTCGCTCTGTGTCTCTCTGTGTCGTAGTTGGAAAGCACCAATGTAGACACTGTGTTACACTGTGTTACACAGTGTCGCCTGTGTCTCTTGTTGGAAAGCACCGAAAATGTAGTTCTAATGTGCGGGTTCCGCTCCAGGTGGCATCACATCTGCGTACCAAATTTTATGTATGATAGTTGTCACCCCCTGGAAATAACGAATAATTCAGGGTGGGAAAACCTGGGAAAACCCGAAACGTCAGTTTGTAATTCTGTGCAATTGTACGTGAAATGCGTGAAGCCTTTGCTCTCATTCACTCGCATTCCTCTTCATTTCAGCAGTGTCCGTTGCAGAGCGTAGTTTTTGCGCGTTACTTTATTTATATTTGTAAGTACATCATATCAATAACTAATATTTAATAGGTAAGTAAATGGGAGAAAGCATTTCTTGTAATTGTAATTTGTCCGGTAGAATTATTATTTTATTTATTCATTTGTTATTTGTATCGTAGAACGTTTATCTTTAAAGATACTTGTTTGATTCATGACGTAATCATTTAAAATAGAAAACAATTTTAACTGCTGCTTTAACGAGTAATATATAATTATGAACGAAGGAAAGGAATAATCGTAGTCGAGATGTTCACTTTGTAGTTGACAATGTCTTAGAATAAGGTTACATTATTTATCTTAGACATTCTATATCTAAATATATCTAAATTAAATTAATTATAATATTAAATTTTGTATTATCGCGAGATTGATATACAATGTGTGAATTTTTGTTTAGACCAATTTCTTGTACAGTATCTGCAAGTTCATGAAAAATCGTTGCAAATATATATTATGTACACTGTACATATTCTACATAACCTAATTTATTTAAATAATTTCTACGCCAAAGAATTAGGGTAAAAGATTAGAAAAACCAATATGTTACAAGAGCTGAGAGATATTTAAGTTCAAAGAAAGTTGTGTATGCGTGTATACAAATCAGTTTACATTTTATATTTTTCAAGGTGGAACATAAGCTATTGCCTTAATAGCTGAATTATTAATCAGGATGGCTTCCAACGATGCTGAATGGGTATGTTCTATTGTAAAAATAATAACTTTTTAACTGACAATGTCTAATAACAGTTAATATGCTTATAATTTCTGTGTGCTTCATGCACAACAATATTTGTTCCTCTTTTTTCTTTTCTCTACATAAAAGTAAATAGTCCATGTTTTATGCAACAAATTGCTCCTGTGTAAGCTATTTTTCTGTGCCGATCATCTTTGAGTTTTTAAAGTTGCATGTGACTATATGGCTTAATGATTTATTTATACTATTGCAAATAGAATTTAATACTTTGACTTCCTTAATACATTACACAGGATGCTATGGTGGAGATAGCAAGAGATCTGCAACAAGAATATTATGAACTTTTGCCGGAATGGACAATATATGAACAGAAGGATTACAAATATTTGAAACAAAATATAGGATTTGCATTATTTGGTCCTCCTACAAAAAATCAAGATGCAAATGCCACAAGTGGGAATGACATAGTAGAGTGCAAACAGGATAAAGTGCAGGATGGCAATGACATTATTGAAACATTGGATTACCGCTCTAAAGCTAAAACAATAATAAACCAAATTTTTGATAAAATATGTGAACTTTATGAAGGAAACGAGTTAAACAACTCTATTTGTTATGGATTAATATATAATGTAACATTTCGAATAAAGACTGAATCAGAAACAACATCTACACCCAAGAAAGAAGAAAAAATGGATGAAAATAAGAAAGAAGTACAGCCTGGCACCACAAATATACAACCTGTACCAATATTTAAAATTAAAAAAAAAATTGTAAAAGAGTCCGAACAGAATAAAAAAATAATTTTCACTACGGATGATATATGGTATATCGATATAAATTGTAGGGTATATAAAAGTTGGTCCGATTATAAGGAAAACAATACTTTGCCTATGTGTACAATGGTTCTTCCATGGGATGGACTTTATCAACCTGATCCTGCACATGATATCACACAGGAATACTCAGTTGTGTGGTTGGAAATTATAGAATCTCCTGCATGTGCAATTAGTGCAAGAGTCCTTTCAGGCTTGGATACATTGTCGAGTGTAGTAGGCATTGGTGGTATTGGTTTAGGCATTGCATCAATGATTACACCAGTTGGTCCTGCTCTTTTAGCTGCAAGTGAGTTATCTTCATAATTTCATATTTGCACTTTTCTGTTAATCATTGAACTATCAAGAGAAGTATATGTTGGTTTCCAAATTACTTTTATTTTTAACATATTCTATAATTAAAAATTATATTTATTACATCTTAACTTTTTAACTGTGAACTATGAGATAACTCCTAGTTTGCGTTCCTGGCTTGGACGTTAATTACGATTTATCTCGTACTTTAATTACTTGTATTCGTACAGCCGCGGTTAAATTAGTAGTAGGTAATTATATAGATGATTGTCTGTCCCATCAATTTCGATGATTTTTGGGTATGTTGTGGGAATCATGATTACATACATATAACCGCCGCTCGGTTTTCATTTTCCAGTTATCGGCAAAAAACTTTTCCTACTACTACATTGAATTTGACTCATACATATACGTCTGTGGCAATGTATGGGTCTTCCCAATTTGGCCATTTGTTTACTGTTTCTGCGGCTCCCCACTGAAAAACTTCATAGCGGGTGAACTCGTCGAAAAACTGCCTCATAACTTTTTTTAAAACTATCTGCAACCAATACTAATTCATCGTTTTGGTGTTGGTGTCTATCTTAAACCAGACCCTTCGGAGACAATTACCGCTTGGTTTAATAAAGGTACTTATAATGAGAAGATAAATTAGTGTTGGTTTGTGGTAGTTTTTGGAGACTAGCAATAGATGTTTGAACTGTATTTTTCACATATTCTCATAAGGCATCTTTTCGATGATCGCACCCAGTATAAAGTTTTTTACTGTTGTGCGACAGAAACAATAGATAAGCGGTCGCATCGTGCTAACGCATACGTTGCTACGGACGTGCATGCACAGGTCAAATTCAATGTAGTAGTAGAAAAGGTTTTTGCCAATATCATCAAAAACGAAAGCCAAGCGGGGGTTATATGTATAGGAAAAAGTTGCTTAAAATCATGATCCTGATAACATATCCAAAAATCATCGAAATCGGTGGGATAGGCCATCATGTATTTAATTATTTAGTAGTATATCAGTGTAAATATGAATAAATCGCTTCTGTGATGAGAACAACACATTAAGACAGGCTTACAAGAGCAGAAAATTTATCAATAGACGAAAAGAAAATATAATCATTCAAAATTGATTCGAAATCATTTACAAGATAAATCGTATACATGTGCATACATATATATTACTATATGATTATATTTTCTGTTCGTCTAAGCCTGTCTTAATTTTTTCTTCTCTTCGCAGAAGCGATCTATTCATATATATATATATATATATATATATATAGAGAGAGAGAGAGAGAGAGAAAGAAAGTTGAAAATGATTTGTATTAATTGTAGGCGCAATAGGTACTGGCGTAAATGGTTTGTGGACGATTGGTCGATCTACTCAACACTTAGTTGACCGTAACGCCCATGAACAAAGTATTAGTCCTACAGACAGTAGTGCGTTTTCTGCTTGGTTGGGAATAACTGGTAGTACTGTAGGACTAGCAGCAAGTGGCGGAGCTGTTCTTCTATCAAGAGCTGCACGAAGCGGTAGCAATATAAGTAGTGCTGCCCAGGTTGCATACAATTCTGTTGTACTTTGTAATGTTAGCATTAACGGTATTGGTATCGGTTATCAAGGATATAACATGTACACAAAGTTTATGAAAGATGGCACAGTTGATCCCTTAGATGTAGTAATGTTAGGTACTCATGTTTTATTCTTCAGCAATGCTGTAATGAATTTGCAATTTGCTGGAGAACTTATTAATTCGAGCCAAGGTAAAGTTCTAGATGACTATAGGTCCAGTATAAAGAGCAAACGTCTTCGTAAACAATTTAATCGTGCAAAACGTACCGCTGCAGCAGGCAATTCAGATATTATTTCTGAAAATGCTGAAGTTATACGTTACATTAATAGAAAAGCAGATCTGAATGCTATACTTCGACCAAATGACGTTATCAACAGCAGTACGACTAATATGAATAATAGTAGTAATTCAAGTAACGCAAATAGTAGTAGTAACTTAAGTAACATAAATGATGTTATTGTAACAGTTAATGGTGTTACGCTATTAGATCCAAAGTTATATGTAAGTAGTATTATTCGTTTAGGATTTTTTGCTGCTGAAAACATTAGCCCATCTACTGATGGAAATAACACTGCTGATGATAACACAACTGTACGTTTAAGAAGGGTACTTCTCAATTTGTTAAAACAATATTTTGCAAATGACGATTTTCCTTCAATGGAACGTATTCCAAGTGTTCCCGATTTTGAACCAATTCTTCAAGACATGAAACACATGAAAGACGCAGATGTTATTTTACAAAACATATTTAAAATCGTTGGAAGTATGATGAAAAAGTGTGATTTTATATGGGATTATTTGGTCGATGCAGTTCATTTTATATGGAGATATTCAAAGGAAAACTTGAAACAGTTTCATGTAAATCTCCGTACTACCGAAATGGACAGTTCGTCACAGGCTTTATTACTTAAAATTGTCATAACTATCCTCGAGGCTATTGACCGGATACTTGACAACTTGCTTTCTGCTTTCCTTACTTATATAACAGAATGTCGCAACTTAAACTCTAATAATCGATAATAACATTTTATATCTATTATATTCGGGAAATGCGCTTCAGCACAATATTTTATCTACTTTTTGACAGTGACGCGAACTAGTAAGATAGCAATCGTGAACCGACTTTCTTTAAAATTGGGAGATTTCTCCATTCGGTTGAGTAAGTGTTAAGGGAGAATCAGCGTTAGGCAGCCCGACTCTTTTCGGAGTACCGCAGAAATACAATTGTAAATAAACGGTCTTATAGGCTGACTTCCTTAAGTGTGCATGTACAAGCAAAATTTGAATGTATGGGAGGAACAGTTTTTTAATAATATCGTGAAAACTAACATATCTAAAAACCGTTAACATCGGTGAGATGAGTCTTTTTTGCACAATTACGAATATATCATAAAAAATCTTCAATTAAATTGAAATGATTTTAATAAATGAAATTAAATTGTTAGTTACTTCGTGGTTGACTAGAATTAATGAATCATGGGGAACTTAATAACTAAATAAATTGTAAAAACTTTTTCTATGTGTATTGCGCAACAAATTATCTTTAATCAAATTGCGATGTTTTGCGACAGAACTTGCAATTGAGCACTTTGCGCCCGGTATATGCGGTAGTATCACAAACTTAGATAATATTCAATGTTGAATTACAAAATTAACAAACACGATACATAAGTATAATGTTATTATTGAAAAAGTGCAAAGTATAATTAAAAATATTTATATAGAATATTTTCCCGCTAATTGCATATCTCACGTTATAACGCGACGTATATATTTTATAATAATGCATAATCGTATTTTATATCAACCTTTATTAATATTTGTAGTAAAAAAAAAGAATTATTTGCGAATTTCACAATGAATGTCACTTTGAATAGTTAAATGTACTGATCAAACGTTGTGAAGTATTACTTTAATATATAACTATACGGAGAAATGTAAAGTGCCTTTATGTAGGATAAGAATTGAATAACTGTTCAAATGATATTTGTAATATGATGTATATAATTTCTACATTATATCTGTAGTTATTAAGCCTATATTAGGCTTATATTTGTATTTTACATCTTTGAATCCACCACCCCTTATAAGTCTTTAGGCACTCTCATTAACATAAATCATATAAAATTTCAGAAAAAATTTGAAAAGTTTCATTTACTATGTACATTCACTCACATATTTATAGAGATATCCGAACTAAATGGGAAAAATAAAATGTTTATAGTGCCAAAACACTTATAACCGTTAAAATAGGAGGAGGGGAGGGTTACCTACACCGCACAGGTATTAATCGCTAAGGCAGTGGAGTTACTTGGACGAGATACGGGGTACCCTGGTGGAAATATATCTACAACTAACTACAATTCTCTACAACATATTGCTACAACTGGCTACAACATTGAACAATTTTCTACAACTTGACCCTATCTTCACTGTGTTTAATTTCTACAAATTTCTACAACAAAGTACGCGGATTGGGACAGTATTGTAGAATTTCGTGAATAGTTGTAGAAAGTTGTAGAATTTTGTAGTATTCTATAAGATACTACAACAAACTACGCGCTAGACTTTTGAAGGCTATTTTCTAAATTTTTAGATAGGACATTAAAAGTTGTAGAATTTTGTAGTATTGTATAAAATACTACACAAACTACGCGAGCCGTGTTTTAATAGAGATCATTCTTTCAAGTTCCATTTGTCTTAGAGTAGCAAGTTATAATTTGTTGTAAAAATTTGTAGTGCTCTACAACTTACTACAATTTATTACGTAAGAGAATCGAGTAAGTTGTAGTGAGACGTTGAATGACGTAGAATATTGTAGTTACGAGCTACAATTTTCTACAATTTTCTACAACCACGCAAAATGTTGTAGAAAATTGTAATTTGTTGTAGAGTCGCGTAAAAAGTTGTAGATATATTTCCACCAGGGTACGGTGAGACTGTTCTCGCACAGCTTATTTCTATCATATCGGCCCTTGAACCGTATACTCAGCGAATGACAACCGAAAACTAAACACTTTCTTCGTCGTTAAATATTTTTTCGGCCAGTAACGCATTAGAATAAAAAATACGTCGGAGGTCGAGGGACGTAGCTATCCATCGGGCGAATCGAAGCAAATCACTTATCAAGTGACTCCTTTTGCTGGACCGGTGTATATATACATATATGCGTGTGAGTGTAGATATTTGAGGCCCAGAATGAGAGAGGGAAATAATTAAAAAAAGACAAAAATTACCGAAAACACCTAAGTCCTATTTGGGGACTCGAACTCGCGACACAAAAGTGTTCAGGGGTTTCACAGCCAGACACTCTAACACAGTGAGGCGCAGTAGTTGATCGTTTCGGCGTCCTTCGAGCAATCCCGCCTGCTTCTCCCAACCGTTCTGTTTCGGCCAACCAAGCTTGTCTTGCCTTTCACCTCGCAGGGACGGATCTATTGGCGCGAGCGTGGCAGCGTCGGATCTATTGGCGCGAGCGTGGCAGCGTCGGATCTATTGGCGCGAGCGTGGCAGCATACTGGGACGTCATTCGCAACTAAACGCTCGCGCTGGAAAGATGTGCCGCGCTCGCCGACGACTGTAAACAGATCGATGCGCGTGACGCATCGATTCAGATTATACGTCGAGAATATGTATTCAGTAATTCCGTACTAATCGTTCGTCTACCTGCTCTTCTTTGTTGTACCTGCCTGAAATCTTAAAATCTATCAGCAAGACAATCACAACGGCAACAATGTATTGTTTGATGCGAGGGCAAACGTTTTTACAACGCTGAATTTTCCATTTATTTGCGCTGGAAATTAAATTATATCGCCTGAGACTTAGATCTTTAAGACATATCTGAGCATACTTTTTTACGAATAACACTGTTATTTTATCCTACACGCGACGTAGTGCAATCTGAAACTGTTTCTCGACGTATAATCTGAATCGATGCGTCACGCGCATCGATCTGTTTACAGTCGTCGGCGAGCGCGGCACATCTTTCCAGCGCGAGCGTTTAGTTGCGAATGACGTCCCAGTATGCTGCCACGCTCGCGCCAATAGATCCGACCCTGCGAGGTGAAAGGCAAGACAAGCTTGGTTGGCCGAAACAGAACGGTTGGGAGAAGCAGGCGGGATTGCTCGAAGGACGCCGAAACGATCAACTACTGCGCCTCACTGCTCTAACATAATTCTGTTCTTTTGCACGTTCGTTTTCGTGTGCAAAAACATTGAAAGTCACAAAATGAACATACTGTATGAAAATAATGTAAGTATGGCAAATAATGTTCGAGCTTCAGCCCAAAATGCGTGGTATAAATCGATTTATGATTTTTCCGGCAGTGATGCACCGTTCTCAAAAAATCTGAAAAAATTAGAGTATAACAATGATACCATTAGGCAACTACTGCGAAAACGAAAAAGTAGTGCAGGGAAAAATTCAATACGAAATCGACATCTAACAAATTTTTCCTTGGTTTTTCATTTCTAGCGCGTAGAAGTTGCGAAGAAAAAATCTGGTACAATCTTAACTTGTGTATTCGTGTTTAGAATGTGCCAGAATTTTGTCGGAATTTTTACACCCCATTAAGAGGAGAAAACGAGGCAAAAACTGATTATTTAAGTTTACGTCAAAACTATTCTCCCGATAAAGGTATCGAATTCAAAATTGGTGTACATATGTACAAGGATTTTTTATGGTTACCAATCCAATGATCTATCGCCAAATAAAATCGGCTGAAGGGCACTTTTGACCCCTTTATCTTGCTAGACTGTTTAATTTAAGAAAATCGGTTAAACTGATGTTAATAATTTTCAGTTAAAATTTGAAAATGTTTCTTTGAGATTTCGTTGAAATCGGCTATTATTCGTTAGTATGCCCCACTGCTCAGCAGGCAAAAAAAGGATTACAAGCAGCTATATACCTTGTGTTTCGCCAGTTTCAGCCAGTTCGGCAACAATACTATAGAGCAGATGTGTGTAGATGCCGGAGAAAGGTGATATTGTTTAGTCCACTGTGAAAACTTTGCAATTTTTGTGCGTGAATGACTATATTTTTATTGCTTTCGGCAATGTTCTATTGCTTGTATTAAATTATTTTTACCGTACTATCAAGTAATATTATTTATAAATTATTATTTTAAGGTATGTATTTCAGTTTTAAGTTTTCTCCCGCCGTGATTATTTATAATTTATTTGGAGTATGCGCATACTTTATTGACAAATGCATTATTCTGAAATTTTCTCGATTTTGCAACAATGAACGGTTATTTTGTAATTTAATTGGTCGTTAATGAGGCAGTGAAATTGCTGCTTGATTTGTTGTATATAGACATACTTTATCGATCTCTCTAACAATGTAACTGGGAGATCTTGTTATAAAGTTGAAAATAGTATTGGAATTTTTCAAAAAATTTATCTCTCAAATTTGCGGAGAGGAGTACGTTACTCTTACAATTAGAATTTGGCTTCTCGTCACAATATAGGTCTAGAATTACGTGTACAGTGTGCACCAATTAAAATGTGCCTACCATTTCCTCGATAAATATAGCAACGGACGACTATATCCATGTTTATAATGGTAGATGAGAAGGTCAGAGTAAATTCAGTTTTTTTTTAATGTAATGGCATTATTTTTACGAAATTGGATAACTTATATAGTAATGGTAATATATAATAACGATATAACGTTTGTTTTAAAGACAGTGAACGATCGTTTAACAAAAATATTTCGTTTAAAAAAAAATGCTCCACCAGCGCATACTGTCCTATAAATGAAAGATGGCTAAGGAGTGATGGATCCTCTCGTTTGTAACTGTAATGTTAGATACCAATCCAATTCGATTATAATATATCAAATATTAAACGTGATGCAGGGTCCAAACGGGAACTGTTACTTATCTCCGATTCCGTTTCCTATCAAAATATGTTTTGAATACCTTTGACCCTAACGAAAGTTACACAAAAAGCAATCGCCGTTTTGGAACCTTACTCATGAGAAGTCAGGGTCATTCGAACCTCCGACCACACTATCGAAAAACCTATATAACGCTTGTGTTATTACCAAGGCTACAGAGATTAAATTAGAGAATTACAGTTTACCCCCGGTAATCCGGCCCCTGTCTAATCCGTCACCCCCTGTATTCCGACATGCCTATAACATATAGGTACAGTCGATTTGCGTCATGAATCTGCCGCGGGGGCTGGGGGGGGGGGGGGTATAAGTTTTAGAGCATTAATTATGTTAATTTTATAAGAAACCCTAAGCTGTTTATTGTGTTGTTTAAGTTACTAAATTCCACATCGTATGATTTAGGTATAGTACATATAAAATCTTATCACTTTGATATGTTATTTGTCGGATTACAAGGTACGCTTTTCCAAAAAGTTCCGGACTACAGGGGGCTGTGACAGTACTCTATAGTCCGACAAATTTGTTAATCCGACACCGCCTTGCAAAACGTTTGTCGGATTACCAAGGGTCGACTGGTATACAGAATCGCTGACAGTCGCGACTACGTTACCTCAAGTTTGTCAAAACGTCGAACGTGAAAATAGTTCTTCAATAAATAAAGTGTTGTAAACCATACGGCATACAACATAAAATTGGTGTTCGGAGTAGGATATGTAGACTATTTACATATTTCTGTCATTTCGCTTGCGGAATCCCCGAGTTCAGTCGCGTAAAACAAATACTCCACGTAATCCATTCTTTGGCTTTAGGAGTAGCAAGAACACTACTTTCCGTTAACCCAGACAAAATAATATAATATAAACAAACAATAACTGTGTAAAAATTTTGTTTGCAGATAATATATTTGTGTCAAAGTATCAATATAATACAATATGTCGGTGCGTGATACTGTTGAAAGAGTAAGTATTAATTTCTAGAAAAGATTACTTCTTGTTAGGAATGCAAATAAGTTTTGCATAGAAACTATACCTTTTAGGATTTATGTTCTTCTTTGATACCGCAATATTTATTATAATATATGAGCAGGAGATAGCTACTTGTGAGGGAGTGCTATTTTGTCATCCCCATAGAGTGCTTTAATCTTATTTTCTGATTTTTAATGGACTTTGTTGTTTTGAATTTATTTTGAACGAAAATTGCAGTTTGAGAAATTTACAGTGTTAGCAAATTGATTCCAAAGTTACTGTTTGCTCTTAGGTTGTAGTCGAATAACATATACAGGCAGACACAAGTTGATTTCTTAGGAAGAAATCAGTCAAAAATATGGAATGAAATTTTTCAATTTCATATATTGCTTATTGGGAATTTTCAAACACCCTGTACATGTTATTCAGTTACACCCTGTTTAGCTATTACATGAAATTATTCTTGTTAATTTTGTACTCCAGAATAGGATAATCAAAGTTGGTATGACATATCAGCAACAATATTACGAACTTCTTCCTGATTGGTTTGAATATCGCATAACGGACTGTCAATACTTGAAGCAAAACATTGGCTTTGCACTGTTTGGATCGCCGCAAACTAATACTGATGGAGAACAAAAGCCCTGTTACATTGTCTCATGTAATTTTAATGCATTGGAAAACAGTGGAATTGTGAATGAAATAAAATATGATGAGAAATCACAGAAAGCAATTGACGCAATATACGATAAAGTAATGGAATATGGAAAGCGGACTGAACATGATCCCATTTACTTTGGAGTTGTGTACAATGTAGTATTCTACAGCAAAGAATCAGAGGAATCAAATAGTAATGCAAGCAGTAACTACAGTGAAATGTGTTCATTTCCGATTTTTAAAGTTAAGAAATATGACATGAAATCTCAGAAGCCACCATATTATACTACATGGTACATTGACAGTAATGGTAGGACGTACACAACTTGGAAAGATTATATAGAAGAAAACACATTATTCGAATGTACTATGATCCTACCAAAAAATGGATTTTATCAGTCTGATCCAAGTAAAAGTATTACAGAACTACATTCGACAGTCTGGGTGGAATGTTTTGATTCTCCTGCATGTACAGTCAACAAACAAATTTTTAAGGCTCTCGATACCGCTTGCAGTGTTATTGGTATCAGTGGTGCAATTGGAGTGGGTGTTGCATCTCTGGTGATACCTATTGGACCTATTTTAGCAGCGACAGGTGCGATGCTTTTTTCTTTAAAAATTTGTATATAGCATTTGTATAATATAAGACTTATAAATAATGCTTCATACACCATGGAACGTAACAATAGAATCATCGAGATTTTCGAAAGATTCTGATGTTTTAAGTTACTATTAGTTTAAAATATTAATAACATTACAAGCAAAACGCATAAAAAATATTCGTTTAGTCGAATAAAAAGGACAATAAAATTTATGTTGAATTAAATATGATGCTAATAAGGGAGTTGTAAATCGCCGATTCCCTTGTAAGAGCTATATAGAGAAATATGATACAATTATAGAAGTAATGTCAGACGCAACTCAGCCACGTATCTTTCGAAACTGATGTGGCACATCGGTGCGAAATTCGCATTAATAAGTTTCATGGGGTACTAATGCCGATGCTCTTTGTAATCGTATCCTCTGTAGCCATATTGTTCCCTCAGGGGCCAAGTCCAGAGAGTAGCTCGATTGGTACGGTATGTAGCGGTCCCGAGGTACCCGAGCTAATCAATTCCTCAGGACCTGCCAGTCTTTGGCAGGAGGGGATATAGTGATCTCGAGGCATCCGAGCTATCTGTTGCCTCTCAGGGTCTGTCAATTGACAGTCGAGCTTTGACAATCCCGAGGGTACCGAGCAAAATGTTAATGAAGGCTTTTGGGTAACGTCGAAACAGGGGTTTATATAGTTTTCCACTCTGGGATCGTAGTTAAATTTATTTTTGTATGAAAAGCGATGAGGCATTTTAGGATTTTCGATTGTCCGTTATTTCAATTTGGCAGTGGAACAGTTCTGATACGTTTTTGTATCTCGATGAGACGGTGTATATTAATTTTGATTTAATCCTAGGTCTAGCTGCCAGCGGCGTAACTGGACTGTGGACAATTGGAAGGTGTACGCAGCAATTGGTAAATCGCGTACAGCATGACGAGTCCATCAATCCTACAGATACAAATGCACTTCCTTTGTGGTTGGGCCTAGCTAGTAGCAGTTTAACAATTGGGGCAAATGGAGCTTTTGCGCTTTTGTCAGAAACTATTGAAAGGGGTTACGATGTTAGCACGGTTGCCAGTGTAGCATTTAATTCAGTGTTAATAGGAAATTTAACAGTTAGTGGAATGGGTATATTGCATCAGGGTTATTGTTTAATTCAGAAATATAAAGAGAAAAGACAACTTGATTTTATAGACATAGTTTTGTTTAGTTCACACGTTTTATTTTTCGGTAATGCTGTGTTTAATATAAAATTATCGAACGAATTAATATCGGAATCGCAAGGTACAGTTCTTGAACGGTTTAAAAACATGTTACGAAGCGATCGTCTTCGCGCAGAATATAATCGTGTGAAAAATCTTTTAACTGGTACACAAGAATCTGTTTTTGACAGCTCAAGTATAATTCGTGGGGTTACAATGTACGGGAATAACACGGATGTTCCAGGTTCCTTGAATAATGTTTTTTTATCAACGGCATGGCCTATTATAATAAAAGGCACTAATTTTGAACTACTTGATCCTATGTTATTCCTACAACATTTTATGTCAGGGATGTGTCAAAGAAGTATGAAAATTTTAAAAGAAAAATTCAGATTACCATCGGAAATTAATATTAACAAAATTAATAAATTAAAAGTGTTAATTACAAAGGTTCTGAAGAAATATTTTTCGAAAGACAGATGCAATGAACCGATCAATGTTAATGAATTCGATGACTTTCTTCAAGAGATCAGCAATTTTGGCGATAACGAAAACATAGTAAATCAAATATTTATTCTGGTAGAAGCTGTAATCAGATTTTATCTAAATCCGGAAGAATTTATAGTTCAGGCAGTGCATTTTATATGGAACTATTTAAAAGCGAACATAGTGGAAAATCTTAGTAATTTATCTTTTTATAGGGATATTTCTAGTATTATTATGACGATTATTACATATATAAATGAACATGTTAATAATTTTGCACACAATTTATTTATTGCATATTCTAGCTATACGTTATCTTTGAATTCTCAGAACGAATACGTTCCCGGTACGTATTTACTGCCTTGAAAATAAATGTACATATTTGTAGGGGTTTACTATATAATTCATAGAAAAATAATAAGTACAGAAAACAATACAATTTACATGTTTCGTATTTTATTCTACATGTGCATCTTTAATTTCGAAACATTATGTCCAAAGAACGGTCGCATCCGTATATTTCAAACTCTATAATAAATTTCTTTATCATCACGTTTTTTACGTCGTTGTAATAAGGTTCTACGAATCATTTAGTGAACCCTTGCTTTATGATAACAGATTACATCTTCAGAATCTCATTTTACAGTACAGACTCTCCGATTATTTAATTGTGTTACGACAAAAGTGATTTTTTCTTGCAAAAGTGAACATCATTTATATCTTGTAAGTAATCGAAGTACCAAAGAATCTCCTTAAAATTTTTCATTAATTCAATTTTCATCTCATGCATGAATGTCATACTTTTATTTTTTTTTATCTCTGTTCGGAATGTCAGCCATAATACGTTGATCATGCTAATACCAAATTAATGTTAATAATATATGCACATATTTTATACAATATTGTCACAGAGATCTGAATTTATTTTTTACAAAAAACTAAATACAAAATCGAAGATTATATTGTAATATTATTTATTTATTTACAGACGCGATTATATTGTAATATGACAAATAAATATTTTTTATGAAATTTTGAATGCATGTAAGTCAATAACATTTATTTAAGTGTCATTATATACAAAAAAGAATCTATAAACACATATAGGCGCAATTATGCGACCGTTTAACCCCTTGCACTACGATTTGTTTCGTGACTGCTTTAATTCAGAACTTAATAGCTAAAATAAAAATTGATCAGTGATTCTTGATATGTCATATGTCCATTAACATTCTCAATTTAATAGATTTTGGAAACTCGAAAATTTTCTATTTCATTTACCTCATCACGAGTGTCACTGATTATTATAATGCAAGGGGTTTAAAGCCGGTTTCGCAAAGGTTTACATAATCCAGGAAAAGAGGAAGAGAGAATGGAACGAAAAGAAAACGCTTCATCTTCCACAGAAGTAAAGGCAATTGTTTATTTCGTTTTCATCCAAATATTTCGATATAGCTCACACAAATATGTACATACGGTACTGAGCACATTTACAATGTTTCTTCCTATTATTGGTCGCATTATCGATTCGTTATCAGCAAGCGATTGATTAAAGATCGCTCTACTTTATAATCCCTTATACGAACGCGAATATTCGCCCGGTTGGTAAAAGTTTTCAAAACATTTCCCCTATCCTCGAACACTTCTTTCCAAATAAATTAAACCTAAACTAATTTACCAAATAAATTACTTAGGTACGCAAAAGTACAATTACAGAGAGTATTAATCCGCTGTTTAGACGTGCAAAACGGCGATAATACAACGTCTCATTCCAGTCCGACGTTAATGATCCGTCATTCAGACCGTCGAATCGAAGTAATTTAAACACCGAGCGAGTAAATACGAAGGAGTCCTTTACATACGAATAAATATCAATTACATTTAAACGCTATCTACAATATTATCAGTTCCATTCATTCAAGCGTAATACACACAATTATCACGTAAATCCTTTCCCGATTCCGTTCAAGTGACCGCGCTGGGAATAATTTATGCTTAACGATCATGCGAATTTTTAGCGAAGGAAAGGCGTTTCTAGGTAACCACTGTAAAAGAAAGTTAAAAATTATGCCTCAAGATTACCATTATACGATGTCAACACTAGATTTACGGATGTTGATATACCTATTTTTTGGAAGTGAGCCAATTTGAATCATACAAGAAAATTGAAGTTTTTTGCAAAGAAAATAGTTCTAAAACAATTGAAATGAAAGATTTATTATTAAAAAATTAACCAACCAATATATTATATATGTAGTAATCAAATTTTAGATGAGCCAAATTGGCTCCATAAATCTAGTGTTAAACCTCCAATTTGGTGGAGATTATGAGAATACCAATTAATCCCTTATTCTACGATTTATTTTCTGATCGAATGCGCAATAATTCAGAATTAATTGCTGAAATAAAAAATTATCATTGATTTTTGACATAACGTATAGCTTGGTGCAATATTGCTAGTATAGAAATAATTTGATCGTCTCGTCATCGATAAATATTTTCAATTTGATAATTTTTGGAAAACTTCAATTCGTATTTCGCTTCCTGATAGGGCAAAGGGTTAAGAGTTTTGTAATATTTGAATTAATTTCTTTCTTTAAATTGGTAGCGTTATTTTTTCTTCGATTTTTTACGTCTACCTTGAAAAAGTAAACTATTAGGTCGATTAACTTTCTTGCTCCCTTTGATTCATCACTGCCAATATATTTACTGAATATCTCTGGTTGAAAGTATATCAAGTGCAGGGAGTATTCTTACTTAGAATGTAACTCTTTTGGCCCCCTTGCGATTTATTTTCAAGAGACTTTAAGAAAAGTGAAATAAAGAATCGAATTTTCAATGTTCAAAAAAAGAATACGTTCCAACCCTAACATTGAAGTTAAATAAAGCAGCAGAAAGAATTACTATAACTTTCATGTCATTAATTGAGGGAGGACTGAATTTCAATAGATGGTAATGTAAAAGTGTTAATGTATGTTTTCGTGCATATTTTTGTTGCCGCTGCACGACTGTCTCGCGTTGGTCTCTTTTGGAATGATGAGAGACATTTTATAGAAATATTGAAGACAGTCGTTTATGGAGATTACGAGTGAGCGGATTATTTGATTACGAATATTTAATTTAGGTGTTCAAAGTTACAATTTATGTTTTAAATATTATTGTGTTGTTTTTTATGTATTTAGTGCTATTTTGTGTTGTGTTAGTCAGTTTATGTTATTAATTCATTAAAATAATCTGGGATATTGTTAGACTTTGTCCCTTCTCCTACAGTAAGATAGAAAAAAATTGACCTTCCATTCGAAGATCGGTTTCGCAACACGTTCGTTTAATAAATCTTATAGATCAAAAGATATAGGTTCGTATTATAGTGGTTAAAAATATTTAATTATTACATATTCTTCTATCAATTTAAATTCATCCACTGTTCTGATAGTTATAAACGAAACTTTGTTCGGTACGGTCAACATTTTGAGAAAATTGAAAGTCGATGGTACTATCTTTCCATCCATAACGAGACAGAAAATTTTTAACTACCAGCAGCACAAATATGTTTCAACGTACAATGTCTAAATAGAAAAGCCTTTCCTTCATAAGCAATTAGTCCTCACAATGCGTTATAATAATTAATATCTCTTCATATAAATACATCGTCGCATCACCAATCGTATCCTGCACTTCTCCTTAAGAATTATACATATAATTACACCTTACACTTATGCAATGTCACGTCCCTCGAAATTTATCTCAGCATTAAAAGTAACGACATTGAATTTGCGATATATCAGCCTCCTCTCGATCATCCCAAAAATTATTATGTGCGTTTTAAATTATGCTCATCCTGCTCACAGTTCCTTTCCATAGTTTTTGGAATTTCTTTCCTTTTTCTCTCGTATTTTTTTGACTTTTAACTGAAATGGTCATGTCGCCTAGGACCCACTGTTTTACGTTAGTTGCAAACCATCGAGACTATGATAATCACATAACGTAGGAAATATTTCCCAGAGCTTACAGGAGATTTCAAATTGAAACCATTGATTGAATCCTGAACATTTAACTCCTGACCCAAAACAACCCCCGAACTGCTATGATCATTTTGGCTAAGACCTACTGCTTCAGGTTGCTTGCAAACCGTCGAGACTATGATAATCATATCACATAGGAAATATTTCCCAAAGGTTACAGGAGATTTCAAATTGAAATCATTGAATCCTGAACTTTTAACTCCTGAACCACCGTAACCTCTGAACTGCTACGATCATTTTAGCGAAGATCTACTGCTTCAGGTTGCTTGCAAACCGTCGTGACTATGATAATCATATCACGTAGGAAATATTTCCCAGAGGTTACAGGAGATTTCAAATTGAAATCATTTATTGAATCCTGAACTTTTAACTCCTGACCCAAAACAACCCCTGAGCTGCTACGAACATTTTGGCTAAGATCTACTGCTTCAAGTTGCTTGCAAGCCATCCAGACTATGATGATCATATCACGTAGGAAATATTTCCCAGAGGTTACAGGAGATTTCAAATTGAAAACATTGAATCCTGAACTTTTAACTCCTGAACCACCGTAACCTCTGATCTGCTACGAACATTTTGGCTAAGATCTACTGCTTTAGGTTGCTTGCAAACCGTCGAGACTATAATAATCACATCACGAATGTCATATTTCCCAGAGTGTTTAACTTCTATGGAATTTAACTTGTCCTTGATCATTCTGTCGATGTGTTATTTTACAGAATTGCTGACATGCATCGTATTGTATCTTAAACTCGAAATTACATGTCTCAGAAACAGAAACCTAATCGAATAAATTGTTGAGCAACTGCTTAGATTTTATGATCGAGAATAAGGTCCAAAACTATTTTCTGAACTCCTAATATCACCATAAGTGTAACTTGCTTTGTAAATCTAATTGAATCTACGTGGACACGTTAAAGATTTTCGGATGGAAGCCCCTAAATATAGGTTCTTAACACATTCACTGTAATTCTTGCAGTTTTTGCCTTTCAATTTATACTTGTTTGTTATTACTAATCAGTAATTTTTGAAAACGAATTACTTGAAATTATGTTACGAGGAAATGTTTCGAGAAAAATTTATGGTATTTGTGAGATTGATTTTGATGAATACAGTCAAACCTCGAAAATTATGGTTTTTCTTTACAACGTGTATTTAGAAGAATTATCTGACTTTCTTGAGATGAGGTTTAACTCTTCTGTGAGTTGCAAATTCTAATAAATTTTCTCTGTAAAGATCCCTGGTATAATTATGAAGTGAAATGAGTTTTGAACAACGGAGAAATATTGTTTAGTAAATCTTTCTTTTAGAAAAACTTGTTTAGATGAAAGTTATGTAATTTAAAAATTTATCGCTTCCCTTGAGACGTGACTTTGAGGTTTGACTATACTTGGAATTTATATTTAACCACTTGACTGCTACATTTTTATGGTATGGCATAATTTTTAACTGATAACAATCCATTTTTACCGTATCTCTTTACGCTTACGTTGATATCAGTTAAAATGACATTAGTTTGATAAAGCAGTTTTTCAATTATCATAATGTCGATCAAACGTGTCAAATATTATGTCCAAAATAATTTCGAATACGTAGAAAAAGAAGGATTTCAAAAACAGTTTTAATTATTCCGTCAGTATTTTTATTGACGAGTTATAAATATTTATTCAAATAAATGATCAATATTAATAATCAAGTGTCACTTGTAAATTATACAATGATAGTACGATTTTATTGATTTCATCGGTGTAACGTTATCTTTAATGAATAGAATCTAAATTTTATTAAGGCAGTGTAAATAATATATATAATTCAATTGGCAGTTTTTTCATTATAAAATGGATGAATACATGAACAATACATTAATATTTTACAATAAATACTGATCATTTATTTCAAATGGTGACAAATAATTGTAATTACCGATATTTTGATAAAAATACTGATAGTTTTTATATCAATCAATGTACTACTAATGATTTATATTACGTGCAAACGTTTCATCGTAAATGCTGAGCATTCGGATTAATCGAAGACGTTAGAAAATATGGTTCCAATAAATAACAGCCTTTAAAAAATAAAGTTTCAATGATTATTGTTCGGTTTTGAGCATTTCATATAATAGAATTAAGAAAATCTAAAAATGTTCCGTTTTTTCTTTTATCTAGCGATGTAAATTTTTGCGTAAAAGAAGTTTTCAAAGTGTAGAATGACATATTACAAGTGATAACTAATTACCAGTAATTATTTACATGTATAAATGTGTATTATGTTAAATACTTAAATGTTGCGTTAATATATATTAATATATTTGGCATTACTTGATAAAAAATGTAAAAAAAATTGGAAAATTGTTGTTTATTTCGGTTATTAATATGCATTAGGTAGATAACAAGTACAATTTAATGTCAATGAAAATTAGCATGTTTTGTTAATAATTTAAAAATGATATGTATGCGAAATTCTGCTTTTAAGTGAATATAGAATACAATTACTTTTTACTTTGCCGATATTCAGTCATATGGGGACTCATGTGCATCAATTATCATTATTATAAGTTTCACTGACAAATCTGTAAAATGAAAAGGTGCATGTAAATATAATATCGTGATTCTGGCAGTTCCAATTTTGTAAAGAAGTATTTCTTTAATTAATAATTTGCGCAATAGATAATTGATATTTAACAGCTGCAGCAGCAAAGTGGTTAACGACTTGAAATTTGTTTTCAATACTTCATAAATATGCAATTTTCACTCTACAATAATCACATGTAAAGACAACTTATGGCTTTTTAAAAACCATATTGTGTAAAATTGCCATAATAAAATAATATACAGTTAAATATTTCATAGCGCGATAGTTGACTTTCAATTTCTTCTTTATCGTGTCTAAGTATCATTTTATTTACACCCCTGGTTCTATTTCATTAAAAAGTTACTCCCGCAAATTAAATTATAACTTGAAGTTGCGAAGAAAATATTTCAATAATTCCATGCCTTTCGCTTGCAATTAAAATCGCAGCAGTTTCAATCAAATAACAAATTGGAACTGTTAGCATTTCGTAGCAGTGAATATGTTAATATACTTTTCCTTTATACAACAAGCAAGTTCAAAGTACTTCTTACAGAACTGATTAGACAAACTTCCCATAACTATTCCCATTCACATCGCGATTTTTTTGGCCGATAAAGAACATCTGATTGATTTCTTCCTTTTGCTTTCTGCCATCGATTCTTTCTTATCACATAAAGTCTTTTACGGTTGGCTTCTTATAATAGCGTGCTAGTCGCTTAAAGCACATTACATTCCCGTGCTGATACACGTAAGCTTAAGGACTATAATCTTTCTAATTTCTTCGAACGATCGCAATTATTCAAAGACATTCTGCTCACCCGAAAAATTTCAACGACAGTCTTACAGTTAACCTTGGAACGACATCAGCTAATTATGTTTTCTTTGACTCTTTGTAAACACTCAGGTAAAACTGGCAGATAACTGTAACTAACGATGATTATTCCACCATATGGTGACGCATTGATGCTACATCGTATGGTCTTGTTTTGCATTTTTTTGCTAGAACAATGGTTTTCAAACTTTCTCAGAATTTCTTGCGTCACGGTCTCCTTACAATTTGTCAGATTGCTCATGGATCTTTTACAATTAACACTTTAATGGCTGCACGTCTACGCAGTTAAATGTTGCCAGGGGCCGGCAATATTTTTGAAGTATTAATTAAAAAAAAGTTTATTAAAATTAACCCCTTGCACTATCGGTAAACTCGCAAGAATCCATGCCTAAACCGAACGCCCGATATACGATATCTCACGACTGACAAAGATTACTACGCTAGTACATATTTACTTCACGCAATGGAACTTCTGTGAAACTCAAATGAATTTGAATCAAAGTCTAAATTTAATAATCCTGCACGGGGAGATACGATCTTATTCAAGATATTAATACTTTGCCCGAGATTAATACCACGAGTCAGACTCGTGATATTCAGGTTTGGCCTAAAATTTTCATTACGAGTCAGACTCGTGGAAATAGTGCAAGGGGTTAAGAGAAAAATAAGACCAAAGAACTACGAAGCCAATAGCAATATCCACACTTGTTTACATTCATAATTCATCACACAGAGAGTGTGATACTAGCCAATAATTTTCGGTGGTAGCATCACACACATGTTGTATCAGCGGCCATTAAAGTGTTAACTACAATTAAGGTATGGGCTGGTGCTACTCTTTTCGGCTAAGAATTATTTCTTTAGAAAATGGTAAATCTTCGTTATCAAATGTACAGGTTATTTAAAAATTATGTATTCCCACTTATCAACGCCTGGTATAGTCCGACAACTGAAAGATGGCTTTCAACCGTCCATTTCCACCATTTCGTTTTCGAAATATCGAACCTGTTAAAATAAACGATTATGTTGAGTGTTTACTTTAGGAGACTGAGTTTGTGAATTATAGAAGTGAAATGGCGGAAATTAGCGTTTAAAAACGAGACCGCCGCATCTTAGCCATCTTTCAATTGTCGGTCTATAGGTGGGGACAAATCATTTTGAAACACCTTGTACATTTGATGATGAAGATTTAGTCCATCTGGTTTGTCTGAACCAACCCAAAATTGCAATCAGTACGTGACCTTTTCGTGACCTCCTAATAGCCGTTTTGCGGTCCTTTGGAGAACCGTGGACATCAGTTTGAGAAACACTGGTCTAAAATCTACTGTTCCAGTTGGATTTCGAACCAATGAGGCTATGATACATCTCATGGGAAAAATTTCCCAAAAGTGATGAGAGATTTGATATAATTAGGAGTCCACGATGTTACCTCTTTGTCTCCCATAGCCCCCCGTCTTGAAATAACGATGTCAATTCGCAAATGCACGAATAAGGTTCAAACGCTTTAGTCTTGTTCATTTCTTTGCTGATTTTAATTGGTCATATTCCACGTAGATTAAAATAGCGTCTGGATAACTTTGCATCCGCCAGAATTTAAAATGGCCATTGAAGTATTGCAATTTTAATCGCTCAAAGGATTGTATAATCACTGCAACGATGGTTGGTATGGAGTTTCGAGTGACGTTGAAAGCTGATTGTTAGTAATTAATCGCATACAACAGGTTTACTCTTTTCAATGATTAGCAGAATTTGCAGTGACCATTGTCAATAATTACTATGAAACATCGTGCAATACATAGAAGTTTTCTTTTTTTATGGCTATGTCAGTAATGTCAGTCAGTAGTCCTGCAATTTTTTAAAAATTTGTGTTCCCATGTTTCAATGTAGACTGATGAAAAAATATGTTGTATTGAAAGAAGGTAAAATTTATTTACTAAGTGGAGTATCTTGATAAAATAAAAGTATCTGTTTCTATATCTTTCCATGATAGTACATCCATTGATAATTTTCTTTGCTATAGACTGATACTACTGACACAAATCGTGGAAATAATGATTTTCTGTTATATTTTTAACGTTTCTTTAAGCTCTACAGATCTGGTCTCGATATACGTGACTTCGTGAATCAATATTTACCATTCAACGCAACTCAGCGTTCAAATATTCAACGAACTATTTTAATTGAGTTACTATTTATTTAATTCCCCGAAAAAAAGAAACGATCCTTGGCTTTAATGCAAGCAACAGTTATTTCATTCTCGTCTATACCTAACTCCGGGATTTTTACACTTACGAAAAAGACATCAATTTATCATTCGTATTCGGTATTTCTTACGAATTAGAAAAGTGGTCGCAATATTAATAAATCCGTTGCGCTCAAATCCTTAGATCATTCCAAAACCAGTTTGGAAAGAAGAACATTTTTATTCAAGGATTCCTTCGTTTTCAATATATCAGAATTCTCATCGACTAAAGTATTTTCTTAAATGTTCCTAAAACTTCTTGTGCACGATCGTATTATATCCTTGTTTGAATCGTTATAAAACTGGTCCTAGTACGTATCGTTATTCTGCCATCGTAAATCGATCTTCGTTCAGCCATTTAAAAATCCGAGATTTCTCATTAACACCCTGCTTTGTGCACGACACACAAGTTTCAAATAATGACCCAAGGTGTCACTATACTTTCGAACACTCGAGAAAGCTGCTGCTCCGTTTTCGAATAACTAACAATCGTCTGCTTAGCAGCCTCCATATCCAGGCCACCAATTTGAATCTATCCTACGAAGGAGGTAACAGTTTCGTTGTTACGTCTTCGAATTTCCATAAAAATGACACTCTCCTCCATAATCACCTTACCATCTGCATCACCGTAGTATCTTCCGGTTCTAGCTAAGCCAAATAAGTCCTAGGACTGGCCTTATGATTTCCAACAGTGTCATCTTTCGTCGTACACGACCAAGCTTCCTCTGCCAAACTCCCATATCTTTGAACACCCGGAAAAGGTGGTCCAGTGCTTTGGGGCGAATAATATCCACCCTTCAACTGATAATAGTTTCCGGTCTGTTGATACTGATACTGATCACCAGCCAAAACATTGCTGTACCCAGAATACGAGCCATATTGCGAGGAGGAATACGACGAGGAGTATCCACGCTCGCTGAGGCTGCGATAAGGCCCCGGATGTTGGGGCCTACCCTCCTGTCAGACCGGAGTACTCACTGCTGCTGTCGTTATGTAATCGATGTCTCCTATACTTTTCACTCGACGATGCCTCTTACCACCGGTGATAGGTCTTGGTGGTAATTGTGGCGGTGGTGGTGAATTGCTGCGAGCACTGCTCATGTATTGACTCGCAAGACTTCCGGTGTCTGAGGACGAAGATGGGGAAGCTTTCTCGCTTCTGGGCCGTAGACCAAATGCTCGACTTAACGATCCCTGTGAAAAGAAGCATGGAGGATGGTTAACATCGATGATTATGAGATGCAGCTTGCGGATGGATTCGATGATTGACGAGTTTGCTGAGAGGATCATTTTTTGTCAGACAATGAACATGGGAGTAGAGAGTGGATAGAAGAGAGACGATGAATTGAGAGTTTTACGATGATGGTTTGAAATGAAGATGGTGGTTTGTTGAGTGGTCTTGGGAAACTGTTGATGACTTGAGTGGAGGGAGAGGGTTTTGTTTTAGCCCGTGGTACGCAGGTTGTGTGTCAAATTGGTAGTTTTTTCAATTGAGCATATGGAAATGATAATTTGGAAAGTATAAAAGCAATTGACAATTTTGATTCTATTTTAAGGGAATGAATGGGATAATTCTTTATGGAATTTGTGGTTTTCGAAGGGTTTGTTGTGTAGGTAGATATGTTTTTCTGTGATAACGAGATTGATTTTACTTGTTTGAGTGTCAAGTAGCGCGATCGCGCATTTTTCGTTCGGTAAGACAAGTGTCAAGCAGATTTTAGAATTAATGACACTTGTAGTGTATCTAATAGTATGAACATTTTTTGTTTATTTAGGAACTTCTTTTAATCGTAACATTATTCTTTAGGAAGGGTACCAGTATTCTGGTTTGTCACATTAATGTTGTTCATATTATGGAAAAAAAGTTAACATGTTGATTGCCATGGGTGTCAGCATCGACTGGTACTGCTGAATTGGATGAAATTTCTTAGAATCTTAAAATTGCGATATTCACGTATATTCTAATACAGGGTGGTGCACGTAACTTGTGCACTTCGAATAACTTTTAAAGTATGTGTTGCACGAAAGTATGTTATATACAAATGTTACATGGTTTAAAAGGGTACACTATGTAGTGTGTTAATTTTTTTTATAGGTGGAGGCATTTCGGAGATTTGAAGGTCAACTTTGTTTTTTTAAACGGAATACTATATTTTTTATTCCAAAATATGGTAGAGTAACGAATTGTAAGCAAAAAAGTATTGACCATTATTAGCCCTAAACCTAATAGGTTACGAGTAATTTCACTTTATTGCTTGACAATTTTCTTCACGTAGTATCAAGTTGAAGATTCAACCTTATCACAGATTTCCGCAAGACTCTGTCTCCAACTTGATATTACGTGAAGAAAATTGTCAAGTAATAAAGTGAAATTACTCGTAACCTATTATATAGATTTGGGGCTAATAATATTTTTTTGCTTACAATTCGATACTCTACCATATTTTGGAATAAAAAATATAGTATTCCGTTTAAAAAAACAAAATTGACCTCCAAATCTCTGTATATAGCATTCTTTCGTGCAACGCATACTTTAAAAGTTGCACAAGTCACGTGGACCACCCTGTATATTCAATGTAAAAATATTTCTGTTAGAAAAGTGAAGTACCACTAATTGTAAGTACGTAACTATTTTCACTTTTAACATTTCTATTCTATAAAGGTATAATTTTTATAAGAAAAGTTTCGACTCGGTGGAAGTGGCGAAACTAGCGAAATACTTGGGTAATTCGTCATACGTTGAACACCACCGGTATTTTGCAAGTTTTATCATTTCTAATGGAGTGAAACTTTTTCTATTAAATTCACATCTTTATAATGCAGAAACTTTAAAGATGCAGATAGATATTTGGCAGACCTTTATCTTTGTAACTGCGATATTTAACTCGTTTAGTGCCGGACGACGATATATCGTCGTTAACAATAGCTAACACTGGGCATTGAAGAGTTATTATTCAGTTTTCAATATGATATCAATAATTTTATAAACAATAATTGTAAACAAACAGTTTATGCTCTGTATTGTGTGTTCTATATGAAACTATAGCCACATGACAATTCTTTTAATTCGCAACTACAGGCGGCCCTCCACTTTCGCACATAATTTGTTCCTGAAAATGTGTGCGATTGTTGAATGTTCGAAAGTAGAGTGATATACGAAAAATATTAAAAGTTGTATATTAATATAGTTTCTTTCTAATCTTGAGATTTTTCAACATCTAGTAGGTAATACTAGAGACAATGTTACAATAGTAGAGAACCAACCTCAGGGTCCTCTAATATTGTATTTGGGGACCTCACTCCGAGGGACTAACTGCATAGATGCAATTTTTGAAATCGCGACAAATACATTTACATTTTTTAAAATGTGCGAAATAGCGAATTGTATACGAAAGTAGAGAGTGCGAAAGTCGAGGGTCACCTGTACATTTGTCATTAATTCAATCAATTTTTCGGTCGGCACTAAAAGGGTTAAATATTCTCGTATGTCCGAGAATTCATAAATATTACAATTTAAAATTTACATGAAATTTTATTGAATTCGATAGCACCGATCAACAGTGACCCCCATGGCAGTCAAAGTGTTAAAGAAATTATAAAACATTCGAAACGCACCCCTTTTGTACCGTTACTTCTTGTTTATAATTCGACTTAACGCGTCATTTCGTATCAGCAGTTCGTGTCGCAAAGCGTTAATTACTGATATCTCATTAAAACAATGACATAAAAAAAGAGTGCATATTTTTCTATCGGAAGAAACTGGAAGTCTAGCATTTAGAGTGTTCAAATTCTATCGCACATTATAAAAATCACATAAATGCGAATGAAAACGACGGAACTTTGATTAAACAAATTTTAAATAATTGTGAAATTCACGTACAACTGAAAGTCGAATTAACGTAAAAAGCACACTTGAAAATTAGTCTGTAATTGTAACTGTAGATGTAATACGAAGTAATAATAAGAGAAATAAAGGATATTAATGATAAGGGAACGCAAGCCTAGTAGAGATCAGTAGACGCATACCTGTGAGCTCCTCCACGACAACTAGTAAAGGACGAAACAAGGTCGATTAAGAACTCACACCGTGTTACTCCACATTGAAGTCATTTATATTTACAGAATGGGTCATCGTCGATTATAATAATCGTATCGTTACGTTGCTAAAAATCGAGCTTCTGAATGATGCATTCTCATCTCTCTTTCTCTCTCTCTTTTTTTTTGTTCTTTTCGTTACTTTTTACCGGGCATTACGTAATACAACTATACGTAAATAGTGTACCTTTTAAACACGGGGCATTCTAATTAACATACACGAAGAGGAGAATGTGTTGGCTAACGTTAATGCTCTTTATGTACAGTGTTTACAGTGTTTGCGGCGATACAGTCAGCCTTAGAGAAATACAGTTCGAGTTAACTGGGAGTCTTATTCTTGTTGATCTCGTAATTCGTTGAATGTGAATTTGTGGTTTATTAAAAAAAGGAAGAAAAAACATTTCTTTCTTTCTCTTAACGATCTTTTTTATTGTAAAGATATAATTGTGACTATATTGTTGATTTGTCGTATATTACGTCGAAATAGAAATATTTTGCATTAACACTAAAATTACAACTAAAATTGAATTAATTTAATATATTTAAAATTATCAAATAAAGATGCCCTAATGGGGTAAATTAAGGGGGCAAAAATTTTGATCGATTCAATCACCTACAGTCTTTAAGATAGATGTAGAGAATTAAAAAAGGAACAGCGCGAGAAATTTCACGAATATTTTCAAAAAATTCAGAGTAAATCATTTTGATAAACTTGTTAGATCTAGTGTTAATATTAAAACCTACCGAGCCGGGCAATATGACCGGTTCCCAATTTTTTCTAAACATTCTCTAAATTGACAGGGGAGCCATGAAGCAAATATTCCGCTTTTACGGTATAAAATGTAAATTAGTTAATTAATCACCGCTTTCACTTCTTGATTCCTCTTTTCCCAATGCACTTATTCACTGTATCTCCATATGAGTAGATATAACACCAATAGTTTTAGTGTTAATTACAGTGAATAAGTAGCTTGGAAAAAAAGGAAATCACCAGGTGAAAAATGTGATCTATCAAGTTACTTAGGTATTACAGGACAGAAGTGAAATATTTGTTGCGTCAAATTGAGAAATTTTTAGAAAAAAATGATAACCGGTCGTTTTCGCCGCCTTGCTAGTTTTAGTGTTTAACGAGTGGTTTGATTTTGTGAACTGTGAATGTTTTGAGATTCTGTATGAATATATATTGAAGCAGATAAAAGATATGTAAATGAAGTAGTTACTTTTACTGCAAATTGAAATTCAAATGAATTTCTGTTTATGGTGTATTTTGCAAGTTGAAATTTGTGTTTCGTGCATTTTAAGATACACTTTAACACTAGATTCACGGAAGCCGCTAATTTGACGGGTTTCTACTTTTTTTATAAACATTTCTCCAATTTACAGAGAAGGAGTTCAGTTGATATTTCAAGTGTATTTTATACTACAAAAAATACTTAACATATTATCGTTTTTGCCGCTGGATTCCATCATTTTTCAAGTCTCTATTTAATATAATGCAGTGTGACAGATTTCACACCCATAAATGTAGTATTAAAAAACCATGAAATAGTTTTGATTAACAGAATATCAATTTTGTGCAGTAGTAAGAATAGATTGCATTTATGCAAATGTTAAATCGAAAAACTTTAATTGAAAATATTGCCGATTTCAAAGATCCATAATTAGGAGGAGTTAATTTTCTTCTATTATTTATCACCATATAAAATAAATAATTACTGTTAAGATAGGAAGAAAGTAACATTAAAATCAAATTACAATATGTAACCATACTTTAAATCATTTAGATTAATATCTAATGATATTTCAATTATATTGCACAAATAAGTAAAGGCAAATTACAATCAAAAAAGGAAAAATATTAAATAACATGTACAAGAAGGAAAAAATGAAAGTTCTGAGCAATTTCAAACAACTGTAATTATATGATAAAAAAAATAAGATTAAATGATCCACAAGATTCATCATTCAACGAAGTACGAAACAGAAATATCAATTAGGCCGAATGTCGTCAAAATTCAACGCAAAGTCGAATAATGTCGATGAAGTTTGAGAATATTTTTCGAAATCGACTCCCAGTTTTCACGACTCAAGAAGGATTCTTCTCGATAGAGCAGGTTATCGTGCTAATCGCTTCGATCATAGAAAACAAGGGTTAGCAACGGGGGATACAACTTTTACAAGAAATTCAATGAACAAACTAAATGAATCAACAGTGAATTAGGGAGTGGGTTTCACGACTTTCTGGTGTCTCCTAAATACAATTACACAAGTAATACGGTTGCTATCATATCCTATGTCAGCTCTTTCCATTTTGTTTATACTCTCCAAGCGAACTTTTCAACAATTTACGGTGGATCAAAAGCGAAGTTTACTGCAATTTCTCGCGCTCGTCGGACAAACGATGAAAACCTTATCAAGTATCATTAAACTGTACAAATAGTAAGACTGCTACCGTTTTATTTCGCAATATTTAATTAATATTTCCGAAATAATAAGACTAGCAGCGAATATTTGGCTCATGAACTTCAATTATTAGAACACTTAATTAATACGGAACAATATCAGCTTTATAATTAACATATGTTGTACATGTTTATCTGAATATTAACACGTTAAATTCCACCGGTCTTTCGCTAATTTCTTTTACTAAAGTGAGATTTTTTCTATTAATATTACATCTTTATAAAGTAGAAACTTTAACCCATTCGAGACCGTGCATTTTTTTGGAGACTATCCAGAAAGACCGATAACTTTTGGCTTTATATGTACCACTTCTTGTATTTCTAATGATCGTGGCTTTGGGTCACCTACTTTAGGGTCGAAATTGAACCAAATACCAAATGTAATGTTTACACATTTGTAAGACACCTTTTATTTTAAGCTAGTCTTATTTCGAGGGCTGTTTTTTCTATAATGACTGATAATTGCAATTCAAGTCGGTCTTTTTGGCTCGGAAATGCATTGCACACACGGTGTGCAATTGATCTCGAATGGGTTAAAGAAACTGAAATATAGATATTCAGCAGACCTTTATTTTTTGAACGCTAATTTTTAAATAGTCAATATGTTAGAAAATTCATAAATATTGCAATTTGAACGTTACATGAAATTTCATTGAATTTAATAGCGCCGGTCACCGGTGACCATCATGGCGGTCAATGTGTAAACCGATCAATCATTGAATATTCTACCTTATACATTGTAAAAATTCTTTGAAAATGAAATTTATCCATAAAATATCCGGATGAGAATCTCAATGGAGTTACAAAATAATTGAATGATTTGAAAATAGGTACCAAATAAGAACTGTTTACAACACGTGTCTTCCAATATATTTTTCTCCATTAAAAGTATATTCTTTCATTGCTGTCATTGAAGAAGTATTGAAAAACTTCGTTTCCAATTAAATATTGCCAAATAAGGAACACTAAACTCAAAGTTTTCCAACCCACAACCGAAACGGTGACAGTCTTAACACTTCAGGTATTCTTTCACGATTTAAAGATATCAAAGCTGTTTAATCATTCATTCTTAATTTCGAGGTTCGTACGATCGAGCTCAAGATACATGGCAATCGTTAAAATTTCAGCAAAGTATCGAACAAAAACGTGAGTCAATCGAGTAACGAGAATGTCGTATTAATAGAATTCCTTGTGTCTTAACACTCCCGTTGAACAGGTCGGGTGAGACACTGTGCTGAAATTCAAAGATTCGATTTCTACGAGGAGACATCTGCTAGGAAGATCGAATATTGGAACGATGTCTCATCGTGTGGGAACTACAGTAACGATAACTTCCTACTTTTAAGTTTCTACGAAATTTGGGCCACGCAAGATCATGGCAGATTGCTGAGGAATGACCTTGCCATTGATGGTGGTGAAAATGGTGAAAGAAAATTAAAGATTCCGTACATTATTCGTTTTATGTTAGTGCATTTTAATGGTGATGTTGCTGATAAATGTAAATTTCGAAATTGCCGTATACACCGAGAGAATGGAACACTGAAATAGGTTTCTTCAGTTTTCATCTAAATGTTTTAAATATTTCATTTATAAAGGAGGATGATCCTTTACATTGTTGGAAATTTTTAAATAAAATAGTCAAGTGAAATCCTTACAATAATTGAAAGGAAATTTAATTATTGTATTGGTGTTTTCTGCTTATTTTTTTTATACTTTGTACTGCTACGATGATATTGTTTTTGCAATAGCGGTAAAGCAATTTCTAAGTATTCATGTATTTATTTATTTATAATTTCTTTAAAAATTGGTGCGATAACTTTGTATTGTTATTAACTACCTATCAAATAATTACAAATTTAAAATGTACAAGGTGAAAGAGTTCACGGATACAATTTCCGTCATTGTCAACGACTTTTGTACATTTCATTTTGAAGGAAGACTGTAATTATTAAAGTTTAATTTACAAAATATTTTTATTACCATTTATCACTTCTCTATAGAACAAAATAAGCAAGAAAAGATAGTACTGTGCTCCTTTCATTATTTCTGCAAAAGAAAATAAACCATTCAAGCCACAGTGACAACTCTTAACAAAAACTTGAAAACAATAATTTCACTTAAAGAGTTTCTCGTAATACTCAAAATAAGAGGCAATATTATTTTAATTCCTTGAAGGTCACGAAGATGATCGACAGTCTCTGATAGACGTAAATAATAAAAATTTCTAAACCAGGAACTAATAACAGACTGTCACCTTTCCCCCAAAGCAATCGATCACTCCCTTACGTGGCCCCATACAAATTCCCACCCGAAGTTTCCCCGTGGAGATTCCACGGTTGCAACATCAACGACACTTTCCCAACGATCGAACTTTCGCGAGGGTTCGCATAATTGCGATTAATCTCCCAACTCGAACGATCCATCGTGAGAACTTCGGGAGGGGTAGCTGTGCTTAATTATGCACAACACAAACTCGTTGAAACTTCTCGACATGGGGGTCCTACGGTGGTAGAACAATGTACAGAGAAGTAGTGAAAAAAACGGTGGATTAAATATAGATATGTATGTATAATATATATAAATAGTATATTTATATATACCGAACCTTTTTCAAGTAAAGAAGACTGCAGGTCTGCGACAATCCACAGGATGCAGGGACAATGATGAATGTTAGGTTGAGCTCATAGCTCACAGCTTTTAACCCTTATCGCAATGGAGATGGGATTCGATTTGTAGGCATAGACTGTGACTCAAAGTAAATACATCGTCAAATCGAAAATGTCGTATTTTTATTGGACCATTTCTTTATTTTTCTAGAAGTTTTATTAAAATCAGAACTTCTTTACTCTTTGACTATTCCTTCAGAAATATACTCTTTTCTAAAACCTCTGCGTCAACATCCAATGATATTACGTTACGTAAAAATTATGTAAAAACGTTTAACAATATATATCATTATTTTAAAATTTCCAAAATGGTATCTTCGTACTCTTTATTTCTATACGAAATTTGTTGGAATGTTAAAACAACCAGCAGGTTTAACAAGGTGAATGGAAGGTCATTGGTTCATCGATTTTGTTGAAACTTTACATACTCGTCCGGATTAAGAATATTCCCCATTAAAGTAACAGATAATTGATGGTTTTTAAGATGTTTGTGATTAAAGTTTTATTGGTCTTCTTATAAAGAAGTGTAAGACACAACTTTAAGAGCTGTCGTGAAACTTTAATTATAAATATCTTAAAAACTATCGATCGTCTGCCTTTATAATAGGAAATATTCTTAATTAGGACGACTAATTCCACGAGTTAAAATTTCAATAAAATCGACGACCCAAAGGCCTTGCGTTCCACTTGCAAGTCAAACCTGTAACATCTTGGACACTTTAAGTTAACATTAATGATATATTAATAACTGAAACTTTGTAGATGCACGAATAAAACTCGTACCAATTGAACAATTTGTCAAAAGGATTGTAATCACTTCGAAAGGCTGTGCAATTCGAAAATGTACATTCGAGATCACAGTGTCTATACCTACAGAAGTAAGGGGTCGTGTTTAATTCTCCTCGATAAGGGCTGCGCGAAATGGGATGTATAATGTGATTTAGGAATCAGTATTTTTGTGGAATATTGCGCGAGTGTTCTTATTTAAGCGATGCCATGCAATCGTGCCAATGAAAAAGAAATCAGAAAAGAAAACGAAGACAATATACGCAAAATGAAGTATCGAGAAAAAATGATGACGGTGCTGTGGAAGATGTGGATGAAAGAAGAGATCTATGATAAGTGGCCGCTCGAGTTTCTTCTTTTTTTTTTATTCAAATACATTGAAGATATTCCCGTTGTTTGTAAAAGAATTTATAGTAAAGATAAAAGCATTTATTTGAGAAGCATGCTGCTCGTGCAACCACTGAATTGTTCGTGTTAGGAAAATAATTGTCGACGATGGCTTTCTTATCATATTTTTGCATTGTTCTTCGCTTTATCATTTTATATGAATATATTATGTAATTTTAAATGGAAGGATGACGTGAAGTTTGCACTGTGCATTATTTCATTGTGGAATTTCACTGTACAGGAAATAATGTAATGTGAGAATAAAAGTAATAAAGCAAGAAGTATGTTATTAGACTTTGAAAGGAATATTGAGAAAGTCATCGATGACATTTTTATGATTGAAAAGTGATTCTTTCGAGGCAGACCGTTTCTTCGAAGTCAAGCAATCCGTGAACAGAAAATATTTAAACCTTTTTTATAGTTAGTTATATGCGCAATAGAAATTGAAAATTTGATTTAAAAATATTTGTTATACGATGCCTATATGCATTGCCAACTGAGTTATTCATCACGTTAACAATAATTTTTAATCTATCATATAATCGAGATTTTCCTCATTAGTTTGCTTTTGTGAAAAACATTTTGCATTCTTATTCTCTTGTATTCTACTTCATTATTGTAAGAAGAGATAGTACTTTATTAATATAAAATTTGTTTGCATTTTCAAATTCAATCCCCGTTTTTAAGTAAATTGTTGAAAACAGAACTGACATCTCTTATCGAATTTACATCAAATTATTTTTTAAACTCTAATTCCCGCCACTTCGTTCTTGCAATTGCCAAACCCAGTATCATTAACACTAGAACGACCGGCGTTAAATCTATGACATTTAAATATATTAAACAAGTACTTTGAAAAAAGGGGAATCAAGAGGAGGAAAATATGATCGCTTCAGAAATCTGTGTTTTATAAAATCAGCATAGAATTTCTAGTCTAGGTCTCTTCTATAAACTTAGAGAATTATTGGAAAAGATTGTGAATAAGTCATTTTGACTTGCTTAGTCGTTCTACTGTTAAGTAACCACTCCACATAGCCGTTTACTTTAGGAGACTGGATTTGCTCATTCTAAAAACAAAATGGCAAGAATCGGCCATGGAAAACGCCATACTCTAGCCATCTTTCAGTTGTCGGACGCTACCTTTCCAAACTGCAATTAACCCTTTCGATACCATCAGTGATTATAGTCACCCGCCACTTGACACTGGCTGGCTACCAGCGGTGATAATAGTCACCCAACGAAATTTCACACAAAGATATAATTATTAGATCATATTTTGTAATTAAACATTTTCCAATACCACAAACTCTTATTTTTCCTATATTACACGCGTTGTAACTTTGTCTTTATTAAAGTTAAATCACTTTAAATTCAATTAATTATTTAGATTACGTCATTAGGAATTAAAAGTTATTTATCCGTCCCGCAATTGTTTCCTGCCGTGTTAACACACTTGCGGAAAAGTCTCCAGCCGTTCAAAGCTCAAAGAAATGTTTTACTCAAAGCAATAAAAACTAAAGAAAAAAAAAACACCAAAAAGAAACGATCTGCCAAGAAATATCTATCGGACCCCGTACATCCTCGAAGAAGCGTGTACGAGTGTGTCAAGGGGTACCGTTGAATTCCTGGTGCAATCGTGCACGGACCAGGTCGTTGAATCTATGCGATACATTACCCTGAGACTGGATCTGCGCCTATCGACAGTGCCAGTGTGATTAGCCGTCAGATGCAGGGCGGACAGGGAACTCTGATGATGCTGCAGATGAAGAGCTCTGCTTCCACGACCAAGGCTACCACCTGCGCTCACGGTACTCATCGGACGGCTCCCAGCGTTGCTGTTCCTCGGGACGACCTCCAGCTGACCTCTACGCACACGCACACCACGCTTCATGCACGCCTTTATGCGTACACGCATACTGACCGCAGTTATATGCACACACACAACTTGGCGACACCGTGGAGACACACACGTTCAGCACGTTTTGCAGCGAACCCCTTCTCTTTATTTAACTCTTTCTACGTTTTTGCTGGGATTCGTTTTTTGGGATTTTAAACCCAGTGCTGGGAGTTTTGGGCCACTTTATCGCGGACTGGGTTGTGCTGTTCTTTTGGAATGTTGGGTATTTTAGCTACTTGATTTATGATGGCTTTATTAAATTGTAGGGTGAAGGTTTTGCAGCTGATGTTGATTGATTTAGTGGGAAGGGTAATGCAGTGCTTTGATTGGGGTTGTATTGTTTGAGAGGTGGAAGTGAAGAGAGTTTAATATTCTACTGATAGTTGATTAGTAATTGATCACTTTGGGATGTTGATTGTTTTGTGGCAGGTGGATGTTGAATAATTAATAATGCAAGGTGGTTGGAATATTTTCTTGAGTAATGATCTGCATACTTGCAGGAGGGAGATTCTTGTTGTATTTGATTCATGTCTAAATTGATTGGGTTTTGATTGGTTATAAAATAGGAAGATCATACAATTTTATTTGGTACTTTGCCAGTGAAAGATAAGATTTTTGATGTGAGTTTCTAGCAATTATTTGATTTGTCAAGTCAGTCATTAATAAAAATAATCGTGGTGTACTTGATAGAACGAGGAAGAATCAGTATCTTTTCTCAAATATTGAACAGATCTTATGTAGAAAGAAATGTGATTTCAATAATTTTCTTCCAAGTAAAGGAAAATCTAATGGAAAAGAAAAATTCGTTTTTTTAAAACAAAAGTTCAACCGTTGTAGTCATCGTGATCAATCATTACTAGAACTAATCTTTTCTAAAAAAGTGATTAGAATTTATGGGATGAGAAAAATTATTTCTATAATTACACTGTTCAACAAGATTTTCTTTCGCCGATATCCACTGATGATTCTTGTAAAGTTTCTCATTCTAAACACGAATCTGTCGGCAAAATTGCTCAATCACACTCAGTTTTTGAAAAAAAAATGAGTTTTAGCAAAAACCGATTTTCGCAAAAAAAGAGGTATCACACAAAAACTATAAACGCTGGAAAGTTAATAAAAGATTGGTCTTAAAAGAAAACATGCTGAATAATGTTAGTATATACAATTATTAAAATTGATTGTTTTAAATAGTTGTAAATTAATGTAAAAGTTTTTAAAAATGCCAACGCGCGTACTTGCTACGTTATATTTTGACAACACCGATGTGGTAGTACCAACCAAAGGGCATTTAGATCTAATAATTATAAATAATTAATTGTCTTTTCATGTTTTGGTTAACACTTTTTTTAAAACCAATTTAATCGCTTGCCTTATGATTTAACTTCCGATGAACTGTGCCCTAATCAACAGCAATATCTGTCACACGGTGAACAATACACAAGTACTTACAAATAATTCACCAGTAAACAAAAAACATATACTATCTTGAATAAATTATTAATGCGATCAAAACAATTGTTAAGTAAAAATTAACAATTATTAACTAAATCATGTTATTCGCCTTTTGATCGATCGACTTGTAACGTGACTGACACGTGGTGTTCACGTTGGGACCAATCGTCAAACCACGTCTCCTAAACGACATTATAAGCGAAAAGGTTAAATTCCTAACGATTATAGTTTTTGCGTAATACCACATTTTTTGCGAAAATCGGGTGTTTCCACTTAAACTCATTTGTTTTTTTCAAAAAGTGAGGGTGATTGAGTAATTCTGCCGGCAGATTCGCATTTAAGATGAGCAACACCGCGAAGATCACCCATTGGATATTGACAAAAAGTTAAAACAGTTCAAATTTGCTGAACAGTGTTATATCCAAATTAATTAGAAAATGTTTAAAATCAAAAGTTCCACCATTTTTAGTCATTCATCGTCAGTTATTGTCCTAATAAAACATACAAATAGCAATGGTCAAAGTACGAATGAAATTTGACTGAAAAGTAGCTGAAATGTTCTTGGTACACAAAATATCCAACAATCCATGAATGTAATCACTCAAAATCGAATAGTGGCTCGCTGCAAGTGCTCGACGATAGACTGAGATTTATCATAATGAATATCTAGTTACAACATAAATATACATACACAAGCATTTTGTGCACCATCGATATAGAAGAATGTATAATATGTTTACTGTGCCCCGAATGCGCAGGATCGTCCATATAAGATCGACCGAGACGCTTCGGAGCAGTCTATTACCAGTCAATCGAAGTAAACATCGAACAGTCAAAGATGTAAATATCAAAGTTGGCAAATCAGAAAAAGGTAAAAGGAACCATAATGCATACCTAAATAATCCATGGCTAGGAAGAATTGTACTCTTCTACAATTCTAACACAATCCATCATTTTCCTTCTCCAAACATCATCATTAAACTTTCAAAAAAAAAAAACATCTTCCATCAATTAAACTTAGAAGACTCTCTCAATAAAAGATACATCAGCAATGAGTTACATCACCAATGTGTACCAAACTTTCCAGAGTAACGTATCCCTGGTTCAAATTAATATTATATCGATCTCCAAAAATGAAGCTACGTTTATTAAACAATAACAATGGAAAAAATGATCCAGCCATGGATTATCAGGCTCACTAATATTAACATGTGCTGTACATAGCGCAGTGCAGTGCAGGCGGCAGCTGTGGGCTACGGCTCAGCTATTTAGAAACATTACCGATGGATCCGCGATCGAGTGGACTGCAGACCCAGCGAATCGCTGCGTTGCCGAGTACAAAGTTTCAATAATAATTCGATTGGGTATGCTGCATGTTTGTATATGTACATTATGTTTACTGTATACTGTACTGTATATACGTGTGTGTATTCCGGATATATCCAAGTATGGCGTGTGTATTGCGGATGGGTATATAACTTATATCATTACAGTCTAAACGTTCTCGATGGTCCACAGAAAAAAGAAGACAATCGAGATCGTATAGACTGATGTGTACATTTACCTCTCGTAGATTCGTATTATCGTGTTTGAATGCCGTAATTAGTATCGCTGCTTGTCTATGGCTATTTAAAGTTTGAAAGTATTTCATGGTGATCGTTTTTTTTTATCATTTGTAAAATCGTTAAGTGTTCTTTTTTGCCTTCTTAGACAAGCTAGCGATTCCGGATGATGTTTGAAATTTTGGTGCTCGTCTATGGCTATTTACAGTTCGAGGAGAATCGATGATTCTTAAGTTATAAAATCATTAGGTCGTTGATTTTGAATTACTGCCGTTAAGACGAGCTACCGTGCTGTATGGAAATTGATATATTTGAGTGATTGAGTTCCGATTGTTAAAATTCGAACCTCGTTCTCGTTTATTTACAAGTCTGGAGTCATTTTCATCAAATTGATCGAGATAATTAGATGATTCGAGGCGAGAGTTCGAAATTCAATAGCAGTTTGATAGTCTGAGTATTTACAGCTCTCGAAAACCCTGCATTACTTACGAATTCCGTGTTACTTTATCCCGAATTCTCTCGATCCGATTTATCGCGTTGAACGTGTAAATTTCTTGAATTGACACAATTCATTCTACCCTTCCTCCGTTATTTACAAATACTTGGATTAGCACATTGATTGTTATTAAATCGCAGCGGTTAATAAGAGAATTTTTTTATCTCAACGATAATACTAAGAACTTGATCTTTTACCTGTACGTGTCAGCCATTATGGCGAACCGAATTGTAAGTTATATTTTCGGTTGGCTATCGATTATATACAATTTTACGTTGGCGGTACCGTCGTTTGCCATTTACTCGCTTCGAAAATGGCAAAATGGCGGAATCTTGACTCAATAATTATCAAGTTATCACGATTTGCCGTCTGTGTATCAATATATCGATGCAAGTTTCTATTGAAGCTCTCGTTCATTATTATTTACAACTCTGCGAATTCTTAAATATCGTACCGGATAAATCGTGTCTCTTCGACTTTTTGGGAGCTTCGATGCTACTTTTTACCGATAAACTTCGTGTTTTTAATGTATTCTTTTTCGACAAACTAACTTTCGCGAAGAAACCCTGAAAATGTGAGGCGTATACCCACTATGCAGTAACAACAGTTTTCAAAGCCCTATTATCGTTTGGCTGATACACGTTTATCAAATATTCGCGAATTATGGAGAGCTAATATGTTTATCAACAACGATGACGAAATTTTCGAAACACAGAAACAATGTGTCGCTGATCTGTCAGGTCGAGAAACCTTTCTGTCATCGCGACTATCAGCGCAAGAGAGCGCTCTTGGGAATATTTATATGTAATTGACGATAATCTTAAGAACGTAGATCTAAATAACATAGAAACGTTAGATTATTTCATGATTAACCCGTTTGCAGCTGCTCTTAAAAAATCATCGAAGAAATATTGATAGCAAAAATAGATTAGTTCGCGACGAAGATTGATATTCTTTCTGCGGAGTTAAATAAAGTATCCAAATTTTACGAGGTATCAAAATGAAGTATCAAAATTATACAAAGTCTAGTCTTTTGTTAAAATTAGATCTCTTTAAAAAATTTGAGACCTGCAGCTATTTAAAAAGATACCTAATAATAAATGTACAGTCCGACAACTGAAAGATGGCTAGGAAGTTGCGGAGTCTTTCGTTTTTAACCGTCTCTCTTCGCCATTTCGATTTTGGAATCCCTTAAACCACGATTCCTAAAGTAAATACTTCCTGTGGTCGTAGCCATTCCAATATTCTTAATTGTCTAGGATAAATGTTACATGAGTATCCTCCCCATCAATCAGATCCACATTCTTTTACCTAGCCATCTTTAAGTTATCGGACTATATATTAAGTGATATTAATAGATTACTTACGACTGATATAAAAACTTTGCTAGATTCACTGAATTCTATAAATAGTAAAGTATTTATAAAAGCACCGTTTCAAATTGCAATTCAATGTAAAAGCGGAAAGGAAGTTCAATTAGAAATTGAAGTACAGTTCTCTATAAATGTTAAAATCAGCGAACGCAAACGGGTTAAAGTCTCAATTGACCAACGCGTATTTTTACTCCGGAAATTCCCTCTTACGTGTCATCACGAGCGTTAATATCAAACACACTTTTAGAATATTTTAGACACTTTCCTAGAATAATTAATCTCCCCTTCTGTCGACACTAACCCTTTAAACTGCTTTTCGCTTATATAAATGTTAACGCGCCAATATATCAATTTATTTCCAATAGCCTGACACAAGTGTCAAAATGATGATGAAAATAATCTCCGAGAATGATTGTCTTCATCCTAACTCATATCTTAGCTCGAAAGAGAACATCCATGAAATATTTTTTCAAGAATCTTTGAAACTTACACATTGCGCTTTTTGTACTACCTACCTCTTGTGTTGGTTTCTTTGATTCTCTAGAGAAAACATATGATAGTTTTGTTTAGCTAAGCACATTCCGCTTTTGATAAAACAGTCTCAAACCAGATTCAATTGTCAGAAGTGTATTGGGAAATAATACAAAAAAACTTTTATACTCAATGCAAATTGGAATACAACAAAAAGACACAATTACACATTTTTAACCCTTTGCACTCGAGGACTTTTTAGTTTGAATGATCTAGCAACTCCAAATGATTTCGGCTAAATTAGCAAAGTTTTTTACAGGTATTTTAAAATTGTGTAATATTAACCCTTTGCGAATGGAGACATTTTTGAGGATTGAGAGATAATCATTTATTTGGCGATTCAAAGTCACTGTTCAAGTAAAAAGTTAGAATATTAACATTTTAGTGTATTAATAGGCTTTTTGGGGCCAACGCTTTTGGACTTTTAACATATTAAGCGGTTGCCACAGCAATTAATAAATTGTTATTTATCATTGCGGTTTACTGTACCGAGGACTCAGTAACGTGAATTTATAATTTTCGTAGAGATATCGGTATCAGAGAAGTGTTTGCGACTAAGTGACTGGTCAGAAGTGGGTAAGATATTAAAAAATACCGGTCGGTAAAGTGTTAATTTGCAGAAATTATAAATTACTATTTGTGTAAACATATTCTAACGGCTATATTTCAATTTTTAAACTTCAATCGCGCACACGTGAGACAATAGATTCTAATTGAATTTTTTCTCAGGCCACATATATGCGTCACTAGTTCGTAAGGGGTTAAGGGGTTAAAAATTTGGGGATAAAAATACTTTATCGTATTGGAAACAAATATATAGAACTCGAGAACTCGAGAAATGCTAGGGTGCCGTAGTGGTGCCTCTCGAGTGTAAAGGGTTAAAAGTGAAATTTTTTCTTAATCTGTTTTCCGTTCGTTCTTCAGCCACTCTGTTAATTTTCTTTCCCGATTTGGACGATAGATGCAATGTTATCTTCATCTTAAACAGTTTTAATTTGCATTGTAGAAATTGCGGAAAAAAGTTAATAATATCTTCTTTCAATAAATGGTGTTTCTCTGTCCTGCTATGAGCTTAAACTCTGCAGTAATTCTTCTCAATACAACAAATAGGATACCATTAATTAATAGGACAGACCTTTCATAATTAAACACTGCCACTTAACAGTGCCAATACGATATTTCCAATCCAGTATTCCAATTTACATATATAGATAAAATCTATAACTTCAAAATATTTATCAAAAGCGGTATGGGTTCAACCTTGATAATTTACTTGAAATCGGTTAGATGCAAGTTTTCAATACAGATGAGACGATGGAAAGTAATAATAGCAGACAGAAAATAAATAAAAAGACCCTCTCTTTCGAGCCAAGGACCGTCAAAATGAAAACTCGCAGACGATGAATTGTGTTTCCGACGTCGATCCCGTTGGCAACGAGGAACGACATTAGTTAGCGTTGTCCAGTGTGGCCTCTGGATGATAGTAGACTGAATACCTTGCTGGAACGACGAGTGCTTCCAGTTCGGCAGTGAGGTGTCGTCTGATCATCTGTTTAGCTGGTGGTATACCCAAAGCCGTTGCCATCGCGTCTCCGGTGAACGATGGCTCTAGCACGACGAGAGCACCGTGCACGCCCGAATCTGTTTCACGTACAGTTAATTTATTAAGATCCCATTTAAATATACAAATGGCAATGCTCATTATTAGACTTCGGATTTTTATGCATTTATGACAAAATGAATGCGGCTAAAATATACAAAAAGAACATAACATAAAAATATATCTATTAGGTATAAGGGAAAGTTCTGTCGTTTTTGAACACATGCACTTTTATGCGTTCTCGATCCTCAGCAAGAATTCTGATCCGACTAAAACCAGTTTAAACACTTAGATTAGTATATGATTGATGATTTATACACATTTTTCGTATTTTAGTCAGTTTTTTTAAACTTGCAAAACTCTTACCATGAGTGAAGAAGAAGTGTATTTAAGACATTGTATGTTGTATGAGTTCCGAAAAGGGAATAACGCGATGGAGGCAAAAAAACAACTTGTGTGACGTGTTTGGAAAGAATGCAGTAACAGTTCGAAAATGTCAAAGATAGTTTGCGAAATTTCGTTCGGGTGATTTTTCTTTGAAAGATGCACCCAGATCAGGAACGCCATCGCAGTATGATCAAGACAAATCCGACGTTAATTTCCACAGAAATGGGCTTCAAGCTTGGAATTCATCAGACTACTGCTTTGGATCACATTAAAAGACTTGGCTTCCTGTCCAAACTCCCTGTTTGTATGCCACACGAGTTAAAAACGACAGAATTTTCCCTTACACCTAATAGAATATCCAAAGTGGTGGTCCGCGAGAAAATTTCGCTGGTCCCCAGAAAAATGTGGAATATACTTGCTCATCACTTTAAGTTATGTTTTAAGATGCATTGAAACATAATTCAATTCATAGCAATACATTTTATGTGTTCTTAGATCACAATTTTTTTTATAAATATATTTAACACTTAAAAAATCCTATTAGTGGTCCGCGGGATTTTCATTATGAATTTACTGGTCCGTGAGGTCAAAAAGTTTAGCAACCCGCTGATCCAAAGTATGGTATTTGTTGTAATATTTATCGAGTGCAACAAATCCCAAAATAGGTTTTTTTGTTTTAGCTGCATTTGTTAAACTTGAAATTTGCATAAACATCCGGAGTCTACTCCTTATACAGAGGAAATTTTTGCGGAATTTGTTGTGGAAATGTTTGATGTACTGGGTGTTTCAAAATTATTTGTCACAATGTAAAGGTAGTTCAGAGAAAAAGCTACTTGACAAGAAAGATGAACACTTGCACAGATAGAATAAATTGATAAATATTGTAATAGCCTGAGAAAACCCTGGTGTGTCGATCGAGGAAATGTCACATAGTTTGATGATGGGATGAATTACTTGACCAACGTTTAAATAGATTTATATACTGAAGTTTGGTGTAAACGTTTATGGAGGATTTTAAAATTGATTTGCACGACTGCAGGAGAGAGATATCATTGGGTCAGGAAAAGAAGTCACTTGATAAATGGTTTGCTCCGATTAGTTCAACGGATAGAAACATCCCTTGTACTGACGTCATTTTCGTTTTTAATGTGTGACCGGCCGAAAAAGTGTTTAACGATGAAATAAGTGATTAGTTTTCGATTGTCATTCGCTGAGCACAGATTTTAAGGATTGATTTGATGAAAGTAATAGGAGCGAACATAGTCTGCCTTCGCTTCGCACTATAGGTCAAGTGATTTATTTATTTTGGCGATTTTTCAAAGTTCTCCTATTGCGTGTCTTTTGTATAATTTGCCAACAAAAAGAAGCCACTTGGCTTAACACTAGAAATAATGGGGCTGAAATCTGTTGCATGTAAATTTGACGGCTTCCGTAAATCTAGTGTTAATTAAAAAATTTGAAATCAGTCATTTTGACTGATTTGGTGATTATAGTGATAATTTCAAGTTCTGTTCTACATCTTTAGATCGGTGGTGGTCTTTACATATATTTTACATTTAAATGACACTATTGGTAACTTGACTAATTGTAAGTCTATTGACTAATCGTAATTGTAATTTTATATTAACACTATGACGTCCGGCAACACCACAGTGGTGATCTTCGCAAAGTATTGCCTGACGGCCGGCGACACCGCGGTGGTGTCGTGCGCACAATATAAATAAGAAAATATAAATAAATAAATATATAAAACAAAAAAATTTTACATATATTTACATATATATATATCCTCGAAATTTCATGAAAATAGAGGTACAGGATTAAAAACTCAAGAGAATTGACGATGAGATTAGTAAAACTTGACGATTTATGACAAGAGGAATGATCTGAAACAATCCTACCGGCGTCAAGCAAACAAATTTTGATGAGACGTGCGGCCGCCAAAGTGTTAATTGTAATTGTAAGTCTATTAGGAACAAAGCAAGAATTTAACTTTAAAAAAAGATGGTAGCCTTTGGAAAAATTTCAAGCCAATTCGAGGGAAAACAAATAATTATACCTTTTAAATTCTCGGCGTATTCTTTCAGGTCGATCTTTTTCGCCCACCGAATGAACCTCTGATTCGTCCAAACTAAAGGATCCGTGTCGACTTGTTCACACTGATTTCTTCTGATTGCTAGTGCCTATTAAAAAGAAATTACGTTATTTTTTAATTTCAATTGTCCATTTGATTATACATTACTTAGTTCGTGTTAACCCTTAGCATTCATACATCGACATTACATTTCTAACGACAACTTCATTCTCGAGTTACATTCGACTTCGTACGATGCAATTTATAAAATAATTGTAATAATAATATAACAATAATTTCTGTTTCAATACAAGTCTTTATTGAGAATTTCTTTTTGATATATTTTGCAAATTAAAGAATTGTTGGAAAGTAACAAATACTTAAGAAGCAAAGGGTTAAGGCGAACACAAGTAATAAATAATCAAGACATTACTTATAGGATGTAATAACAATTATCAGAAGAGAATGTCGTTTCTTTTTCGACCACATGATGACGTGAAAAAAGGACATTATTAAATATTTTAAATCGCAGCGAATTTTATGCAGCGAGGTATTAACACTTTGTCAGATCGATCGAGAAAGATTATATCAAACTGTGGAAGTTATTTTTGGAAGTTATATTTTAGATTAATATTTGTAAGCTAAATTCTTATAAATATTCACACCTTTTGTTTAAAAAAACGAGATTCTTTTCCGGTACATCTAACATTTACGTTAGCAAACACAAGTTATAAATAATCAAGACATTACTTATAGCATGTAATAACAATTATCAGAAAAGAATGTCGTTTCTTTTTCGACCACATGATGACGTGAAAGAAGGACATTATTAAATATTTTAAATCAGACCGCAGCGAATTTTATGCAGCGAGGTATTAACACTTTGTCAGATCGATCGAGAAAGATTATATCAAACTGTGGAAGTTATTTTTGGAAGTTATATTTTAGATTATTATTTGTAAGTTAAATTCTTATCTTTTGTTTAAAAAAACGAGATTCTTTTCCGGTACGTCCAACATTTACGTTAGCAAACACAATTCTCCTTACCTGTCGATCGTAATTTAACATTCGCAGTAAATGTATACCATGCACGATGCTGGCCTGGTGGAATTTCCTGGTTACTCCGAGAATCTTCTCCAATTCCTTTTTGCTCAGATGATCGAGCATCCGTGCATCCACCATACTGGTAGCGAAGCTTTCAGAGTACTGTGCGAGTCCAATGTCAGGTAACCATTCTGAACTGACCCACGTGTGGCCCAATTGGGCGATGCAAGGATATCGGATGAGACTCGGATGTCGATGTTCTTCGATTGCCAAACGCAATTTTTTCCGGTGAAGGGGATGCGTCATCCCCAATCCAGCTTCTAATTCCGCATCACTAAGTTCCAGTAAAACCTGAAACATTAGGTGGTGATTATAGAAGAGGGAGATTTTACCCCTTGCCTTACAATTTTTGCAAAAACTATGAAATTGAAGTTATTAGTGTGGCGCGATACCATAAAATTACTTCTGTAATATCAATCACGAAAGATTTCCACGTGTAAAAAGTTCAAAAAAGTGTCTGAATGTTGCTTTAAATTATATGATACACCAAGAAGAGCTAAACAATTTTTATGTTACTAATTTAATTCAGAATTATTGCGGGAGCTGTCACAAAAGAAATCGTAGCGCAATGAGTTAAGCTTTTGTTGCATCCCGCGATTCAGAGGTCTAATTCTTAATTAAATAATTAATAATAATCTTATGACCTGCAGTCTAAACGGGACATTAACACTAGATTTACGGATGTTGATATACCTATTTTTCTGAAGTCAGCCAATTTGAATCATACAAGAAAATTGAAATTTTTTGCATAGAAATTAGTTCCAAATCAATTGAAAAGAAAGATTTATTATTAAAAAATTAACCAACCAATATATTATATATGTAGTAATCAAATTTTGAATGAGCCAAATTGGAAGTCGGCAAATTGACGGATTCTGGCCTTTTTACAAAGACGTGGTACAGTAAATATTTCAAATCTATCTCATTATATACTAATTAATTAACTGGTCATCTCCTTCGCCGCGTGATCCCTCTATTTTCAAAGTACTTATTTTAATAATTGCGGTGTAAGTAAATCTAGTGTTAAAGATTCAACAGTCACAATAATGTTGTATGAATTTTTAACAATAAGACAGATGTGAATCGATGGTCCCAAATGAATGAAATCTCAAAATTGAAGAAGAAAAAAATTATTTTACGTAGTACCTCAGATCAATTTCGAAATTTACGAGAAAGTACCCTCCCCTCTTTGTCTTCATCCAATGTAGAATAATATTACCTCCTCGAAGCAGCAAGAATTTGCTTACAAACTTATTTTCACGTTAATTTTAAGAAATGTAAGATAGAGTAGTTCAGTGGTTTACCTTGCCGGATTTAACATTTTCAGCGCATCGTGGTCCATATTGCGGCATTCCTAGAGCTATTTCCAACCATGCCAGTACAGCCGGTGCTCTCCATCGTTCCATCGGCACAGATCCTGCCTCCCTGAGTAAACGAAGTTTCTTCGCGTAACCCTCCTCCGTTAACGGTGATAACGATCTGTATGGATCAAAGCCATCGAAGCCGTCGTTGCTACCACTTCCGCCTCCGGAATTATTCGCCGCTTTTCGGTGTCGCGAACGTGCAAATACTCTGGAAGTTGTAACATAAGATTTGTGTAATCCTTATTTTGTACCTTTTCAGCTTCAATTGTTATGATCATTTGGCTTAGAACCTATTGTCTTATGGTCTGAGAACTCAGCGATAGCTAGAGAACGGAATGTACAGTGCGGCTCGGCCAACTTGGCACCTGGGAGGTAGGCCTGTTTCGGCAGAGTTTGATTCGCCAGGCATCAAGCGTCATGCTTCTGGTCACACGTACACGAAAGCATTTGACGTTCTACCTCGCGATTCGTTAAAAGAGCTACACATACAAATCGAACTAAAAGACGAAGAGAGAGAACGCTGCAGATCGAAGCAAGGGAGACAACGCGATTTGGGTGGCGACAGTGAGGGCATCGGCGTAGGCACCAGATTTCTAGCATCTCTATAGTAAAAACAGGATAAACTCCGGCAGAATTACCCCCACCACATGGGGAGATTCTCCTTGATGAAACGGAGAGCGCGATGAGAAAACAATGTAATACAATGGCTCGCTCCTCCAGCCAAACTTATAAGAATATTTGAATGCTACGACTTTGTCGGGTGTTTCCTTTAAGAAAAGTTGTTTCCCTTAAGAAAGTTTCCTTAAACAAAATGGTGCGAATAGGCGGTTGAAAGCGAGAAGCTCAGCCGCCAAGGTGCCAAGTTGGCCGAGCCGCACTGTACGTATCCTAGCCATCTTTCAGTTGTCGGACTGTACGCGTAAATGGAGGCATGAATCATCGCCTCATCGCTTAGCGAATTAGACCCGCATTCCTTTCCCCAGCCACCGCGTGGTCGTCAGACTACACACTTAAGGTACGTCAATTCTAACAAACTAGTCGCTGAAAGAACTAACACATTCACATTGGGTAAGGATTTCAAGTGTTTCGAGGGTGGGAATTGACGAGACTTAATCCTTTTAGTGCTAGACGACAATACATCGTTGTTAACAATAGTGCTAACACTGGGCATCGAAGGGTCAATATTCAGTTTTCAACACGATGTCAGTAATTTTGTTACAGATAATAGTAAATACAAAGTTTATGTTCTATATTGCGTACTCTATATGAAACTATCGTTAAGCGACAATTCGTTATACGCAACTACATTTGTCATTAATCCAATCAATTTTTTCGGCCGGCACTAAAAGGGTTGAATGATTCGCCCGACGGATATCATTGGTCCAGCAAAAGAAGTCACTTGTTAAGTGAATTGCTCCGATTCGTTGGACGGATATCATTGGCCCAGCAAAAGAAGTCACTTTACAATTGGATTGCTTCTATTCGCCCGACGGATAGAGACATCCCTCGTCGACACGTACCTTCGATTCTAATGCATAGCTAGTAGAAAACGTGTTTAACCCCTTGCCGTACTATAACGAGTGATACTCGTGATGCGATAAATTGGAAAGGAAATTTTCAAGTCTTACAAAACCTATTAAATTGAAAATATCAGTGAGATGCGACACGATAAAATTATTTCTATAATACTAATATTACGTTAAATTATATGATATGTCAAGAATCACCGATCAATGTTTATTTTACTAATTTAATTCTGAATTATTGTGGAAGCAGTAACAAAGTAAATGGCACGGCAAGAGGTTAACGACGAAATTAGTATTTAGTTTTCACTTGTTATCCGCTGCGTTGAGTTTTCAATGGCTTATACGATGGAAATAGGCGGTTCGAGGACAGTCTCCCCTTACCTCGTACCACAAGCCAAGTGACTTCTTTAGTTTGGCTGCTAGTAGGTGAGTTTTGAACTAACACGGTTTATCATATACATAGTTTCGAATCCCTCAAGGGCCAATTCGGACTCAGCGAGTGGCTGATCCGGTTGGTACGGGCCTAGCAACCCCGAGGCACCTTAGCTATTAAGCTCCTTAAGGACCTGCCAGTCCTTGGAGAGGAAAGGGTGCATCTCTCGAGGTATCCTAGCTAAAATAAATGGGCGTTATCGCGCAAACGTCGGGTCGAACAGCCCCGAGGTTCGCCCTGGTCATATTTATTTGCTTAGCAAAAATACGATAATCCATCTTTGTAACAATAGTGACGTTTCAATATAATTGTAGCAAAGGAATTATTACACGCTACTTTCAATATGGAAAACGTAGCGTGGTAAAGAAAACAATGTGTCTCGAGTTTGGCGCGCTTAATGCAAGCCTTCTACAGGCCTGTCAGATCGAATAATGGGAGCTTACAAGCTTTTTAACCAATGCCACCTTTCAGCTACGAGCTACGAAGGTAAAAAGTCGAGTCGAGGCCATCCATCATTTAGGGAAAAATAGAACGTCACGAAAGAAATGATCATGAAAGCCTCTTACAGAGTGTTTCTTGTTAAAATGAAGTAGATGGGATTTTACAGAATCGATGGAGAACACGAAATTTAGAATGTGTCTCTCGTTATTCGTTTATTACTTTCATTATTGAATTACAGTTACATTTATTCATTGGAATGTATCTCGCATAATCAAATTGTGGAAGACATGGTTAATATTTATTGGCGTGAAAATAAGAAACAAGGTAGAAGGTAAAATTCTCGTCGATTTTTGTATTTTAATTAGGATTTTCTTTTAATCGATCATGTGAGTTTGAAATTTAAATTTCTTCTTTTATAAACTGGAGACCATTGTTATCAGACGAAATTATTAATTGGAAATAAGAATATTGTCGGGAATGATAGAATTTTAAGAAATATCAAATGACGGAAGACATGCTAAGGTTAGGGAATTTATTTATAATTTAAATATTTAGGGTGACCATGTCACTAATAGTTTAAAAAAATTGAAAAGCACTTAATTTATCATCTGAGTTTGAAATTTAAATTTCTTCTTTTATAAACTGGAGACTATTACTATCAGACGAAATTATTGATTGGAAATAAGTATATTGTCGAGAATGATAGAATTTTAAGAAATATCAAGTGACGGAAGACATGCTAAGTTTAAGGAATTTATTTATAATTTATGTATTTAGGATGACTATGTCACTAATAGTTTTAAAAAATTGAAAAGCACTTAATTTATCATCTGAGTGTGAAATTTAAATTTCTTCTTTTATAAACTGGAGGCTATTATTATTAGACAAAATTATTAGTTTGAAATATATATATTTTTGAAGTAAGTAAATTTCTGTTAAGAGATATTAAGTGATGGAAAATATGCTAACTGTAAGTTGAAGATTCATTCACTACTAACCATCATGTCATTACTAATTAAAAAAACTGAAAAGCAATTAATTATATTATTTTCTGAATTATTCACGAGACCGCGTTCATATTTTTAGAGTTCTTGAAGTTTACGATGATTCATAAACTATAATTTTGTCATTATTTGCAGCAGTCCACCCTTTTTTATTTGAATCTTTTAACAAATTCAATTGTGGCTCTCTCAAAATGGCTTCTTATGTTTAACACTAGAACAACCAAGCAAGTCAAAATGACTTGTTTACATTTTTTTCCAAAAATTCCCTAAGTTTACAGGACAGTCCTAGACTAGAAATTCTAAGTTGACCTTATAAAACACAAATTACCGAACCGATCATATTTTCCACCCCTTGATTCCTCTTCTTCCAAAGTTCTTATTTAATATATTTAAATGTAATAAATTTAACGTCGGTCGTTCTAGTGTTAAAATACGAGAAATACAGAAACAGACATGAGAAGTACTAGTTTACCAAATATTTATAATGAACTATATCTTTCTTACCTAGAAATAGAACCCCAGGTACCACCACGAGTTGCCGACGATCGCGAATGTGCAGCAGGTGCAACTGCAGGTGGAGGCTGCTTATTTCTTCTAAGTTCGGATTCCAGAGGACTTGATAATTGCTCGACTGAACGCGACAACGAAGAATTATCCATAGACCTGGAGAAAGCGTTCAGAGGCGACAATGTAGGGCTGCAGTCTTTCGGGGTGGTTGCTGCTGAAACGAACACCATTTGCTAACATAAATCAGAATTCAATCGATTTCTTTATACAGCGACAATAAAATGTTTTAATTTGTATTACAGTTTATAATTTCCAGTATTATTGCACAGCGAACATTAGTTTTACAGGGGTAATCAGTTGGTTGGAACCATCTTATAATGTGGACTCCAGTCTGGAGAAGCTTTAATGAAAATCAAAATTTGTGTAACTCATTCATTGCCAACAACAATATATCTTGTGGTTGTACCATAAGTTGGAATTAATAAGTTAACAATAATTGCCGAGCGTGTGTAGCAATTTTTGAACAAAAATGTCCTTCGTGTCATTACAAAGGTGAAAATTCGCAGCACTAATTTGAGTTCCTTTTCAGTGGTGAACCACGACCTTCGACGAGTTCATATATTGTTAAATGTTGCTAGATTTACTGAGTCTTTGTATTATTATTTTCTAATACATGAATTCAAGCACTGTTATCAACCTGGTAACGGCTCAGTCGTTAAATTGACTTCTTGCAAAAACTTCCGTGGTTTTTCCGTAGAAATCAATTTGTATCATCGTATTTTTCTGTCAAACAAACTTGGCAATAGCCATTGATGCAACATAAGGAGTAAATAGCACATCGTGCAGAATTTCTGCTTGGAAGCAGAATATCAATATCGCAGAGACAATTTCATTGTTTCTTTCGAAGGCAGACAGGATGGGGTTGCAAATAGGAGTTGAAATATCTTTCTGGTCAATTAATAATAACTAAGGAGATAACGAAAGTTATAATTAACTTTGCCGTGTTTTGCTAAATACAATTTAATGGCAGAATATCTCATCGATTACCCTGTTTATTAACCCCCTAGGCTGAATTTCCTATGGCGTCTAAAGAGTAATTACAAGACAACAAGTTGTTGAGAACTAAATCACAAATAATACAATCAACTTAATTTTGTAAATATTGAATTCCTTAGCCTACAACAAAGTGTGACACTCGTGACGCGGAAAATAAAATAGGAAATTTTAAAGTCTCCTAAAAACCATTAAATTGAAATTATCAGCCAGTAGCAAAATGGTCTCATTATCTCTATATTATTATTGCTTTCAGTTGTACGAAATATCAAAAATGAGTGAGAACTTTCGATTTTAGGAATTAATTTTGAATCATTGCACGCTGAGTCAGAAAAGAAATTGTAGGCCAAAGGGTTAATATTATAAAATCTTTACGTCATTTAGGAATTAAATTACCTTAACCCCTTGCCGTACGATTTCTTTCGTGATAGCCTCCGCAATAATTCCGAATTAAATTAACAAAATAAAAATTGTTCAGTGATTCTTTATATCGTACCATTTAACGTAATATTACTATCCTATTGAGGAGTAACTGAGAAATTTAAAAAATTATTTAAACCGCAAAAGCTTTAATACACTTTCCCCCCATTTTTTCATTTCATTGCGAAAACATAGCTCGTAAGGTACAGCTTTCATGTTCCATTCAGGACAACGAGAAAGGGAGACATCAGGCAGTCGTTCATCCCAGGATGAGAGTTATTAAGCAGGCGCACGATCAAAAACAGTGAAAGAGAAACAGAGATAAAGATTTAAAGTAGAAACAGCAAAAGAAACAGAAAGAGAGAGAGGCACACACAAAAGCACAGGAATCCTCTGGAATAGGAGGACGACGATGAAAAAACGGAAGGAGACGACGATCAGTGATTATGTTTGGACACTTACATTGGTACATGTGGGATGGTGCTACGGAGGATACCACGGAGATGCTGTCCATGTCGAGACCGCTTCCCTCGACCGTAATTGTCGGCGTGCCTGCGCGGAAATATACAAGTAGAAAAAAAAATGTAACGTATATCACCGTGGCAGAATTTCTGGTACAATTCGATGCTTTTACAGTCGACGAATTCGCACCACAGTAAAAAATTTGTACCACAGGCAGACTTTAAATTCCAATTATTCTTTTTTCTTAATTTTTTTATGCTTGTCTTTAAAGAGACAGAAATTGCTGAATTTAAATTGAAATCCTGCATGTAGGAATTCCATCGAGATACACGTTACGGGTTGCTTTTTGTGCAGGAATAAAAGCGGTGGATTAGCCTTTTGTTGATTTTGCTTAACTTGGAAGATTTAGGTATCCTTTAAAGTGACAAAGGGGAGATGACGTGCTCGAAAGTGAACAGGGTGGATTTTTGAAGAATGAAAAAGGGTGGTCCGTCAGCGCTTATTTGTTCTTTATGTTGCATATTTGGTTCATTAATGTTATTATCTTTGTATACCATTTTGCCTTTTATTTGAACGTTCTGTGAATGTTGTAGAGTGCTTTATTCATTTATTAGAACGTTGATTTTTAATAGATTTGCTTTTGCTATTTCTCGTGAACGCTTGCAGAGGAAGGTTTGTTTTGTTTTATTTTTTAACGATGGGTGGATAAATATTGCGTTCAACTGATAATCGGTATGTATTCGATTAGTATTGTTGCAAATAATTAAGAGTCAGTATTACGTAATATTTCGACAGTCCTATTTTGTCCTTTCAACTATCATTTATATTTTAGTCTACAAGACTATAATTATTCCGAATTATTAACCCCTTGCCGTGCCATTTCTTTTGTGATTAAATGTGGAATGATTCTGAATTAATTACTAAAATAACATCTACGAATTAATGTTATTCTTTCAGAACCCACTAATATTTGTAATCAAATAATTTTTAGAGCACTTCAAAATTGACTCTTCCATTTATCGCGTCACGAGTAGCACTTGTTATTTTACGGCAAGGGGTTAACTTGCTTATATTGTAGATATTAAAAATATTATAATTCTTTCCATATAGCTAAACATCGAATGTTATCTTGAATTAATAAAAATAAATTAGGGTACTGGATAATGTTGAAATTTATAATATTCTTTTCAGAAATTTTAATTATATATAGATGTAGAAAAATTCGATATATAGTTTATTCGTAGTTTTAAATAAGTATATTGACGAGCAGCCGAGGTAGCGCTATCTTGCTGTGTGCTAGTAGAAAAAAGTATAAAGCAATACTAATAGTAATAATACTAAAGTACAGCTAAAAGAATGACACACTATGCAAGCAATATACTACTGTGCAAACATTCATTAGTAACCAGCCTACAAGTTTAACTTGTATAATTATTCTTAAATCCATTATATTAAACATTTGGCAGTTTTTAATAATTCATTTCGTTATTTGAATCAAACGACCTTACTTTACAATACAGAATATTTTTTAACTTCACTGTATTATTATATCCTTTCATATTTTTTTATTTTCTACCAAACATGCTAAACTTGCGACTGGTTACATTTAGATTACCCACAATCTTGAGAATTGATTCGATCCATATTTCTCTAGTTAAAACTATTTTAAATTAATTTACATGAACTTAGATATAACTGAGATTCACGAGAAATGTTGCAGAATTTTGTACATTTCTTTATTAACACATCTTGCGCGGGTGCTTTCCCGCCAAACTTTCATGAAGTAGCGGGCGATTTTTTGCAATTGGTGCGCCAAATTACTTCTGCACAAAGTAGCTGTAGTCGTTTAACTTTAAGTTTTCTTTTAATAAAACTTGTAGTTTCTCTTTAAAAATCAATTTCTCTATTCACTTTAAAATATAAAAATACTTTCTCAGAAATCAAAAACTAAGAAATCAAGAATTTAGAAATGCTTTAACTAGTGATATCGTTCAAAGTACTTTCCTGTGTGCTAGTGTACATACCAAAATTTATACGTATACCTATAATTTATGTCAGTGCATTGCTGGAAGCTCCGGTGTCGAATACGTTTATCGTAGCATAACAGCACCAACAAAGCGCAATTATAGGAATGCATTTTTGCAACGCACGTTTTAAGTTATTGATCTTATTGTAAAAACATTACACAAGCCCACTAGTAATAATAATCCACCAGTAATTCATAGAAAACGACTTTTGTCGTTTCCCGCGCTCGACTACCAATGCATACAAAACGACTTTAGTCGCTTCCCGCGCAAGATGTGTTAACCTCTTCAAGGACGATACATTGCTTTACGTTTTTTTATCCCTAACTGAGCATTGAAAATAATATTATCAATGCAGATAAACTATATAATTTTTATTTCTCCTATTGGCATTTATCATAATTATAGAAAACTAAATGTCCACATATGTGGCCAAGGGTGTGAAGAGTTTAACCCTTTTAGTGTCGGACGACGATATATCATCGTTAGCAATAGTACTAACAAGGGTTACTAATTAGTTTTCAATATGATATCAGTAATTTTATGAAAAATAATTGTAAATAAACAGTTTCTGTATGAAACTACTAGGAAATGATAATTCTTATGATTTGCAACTACATTTGTCATTAATTCCATCAATTTTTCGCTCGGCACAAAATGAGTTAAAGGGGAAAAAACGTAGGGGGCGTATAAAATGTTCTACACTAATAAAAACCCTAGTAACAATTGTGACACAGACATAACGCTTAACACAATGTTATCACAGTGTGACATGGCAGCGTGAAATTGACATTTAACAAGAGAAATGCAATTCTATGACGAAATTAATACATAATACCCACTTTCCCGTCATAAGGCGAATTGCAGAGGCTTAACATAATTGCCTAATCATTTATAAATGACCAACTACATTTGTGGACAGTAGAAGCCTTAAAAAATAAAACAAAAATTTCCCTGCACTTTATTATCAGTAAAAATGAAGAAAACTCCATATTCTATTCGGCGATAACTGGAATATACCGACATTATCACCAAGTTTTTTTTTCGCTGAAAGCTTTACCCTCAGTTTCCACTTTAGAATCCGTGGGGATGCATCGGCTCGGCTACACTCGTGGTCTCTGCGTCTAAACGTTTATGTTTGTCGGCATTCGAATCGATCAAACCGTTTAAATGCACGGACACGAGGGATTGGCTGAATAATGCATGAAGGAAATGCCCTCGATTAGTTCACCACCTACGTTCGACGAACGTTCACCGCTGACGGAAGCTATCAAACTATTTTTCTCAACGACGCACGCCCTAACTCTAATGCAGTTGAAACCAGACGATTAATCTTAGCGCCCAAGTGCAAGAATCATTGCGAATCCAACTTGCCTGACACTCTGATGGATAATAATGGCTATTGTAGCACTGGGAAGATTGTTTCACGACTTTGAAATTACTTCAATTTACCGAGGGATAGATTAGGGGTAAAATGGCGCCGGCAAATTGAAACGATTAAGGCGAGGATTATGCTAACAAAAATCTCTCATTCTATCGAATGACTGTAATCGCCCATCATCTGGCTATCACGGTCGAATTTAATGAGTTGGAATGGATAGTAGGGTAACTTTTGTGATTTATAGGTGCTTTTGCTCTGGACAATATGTTTACTGTATATTTCAATATGACTATTTTCCGTAGAAAGTTGCAGCAGAAAAAATAGAATGTTTAACCCCTTGCTCTACGATTTGTTTCATGAGTGCCTTAACTATAATTTAGAATTTAATTGATATTGTAAAAGTTGATCAGTAATTATTGATATGCTGTATAGAATGTTCTATATGTGTTTTGTATAGAACATTTAGATGAATATTCTAGAAATAATATTACCCCCTCGCGTTTCATTATTTTTTTTCCATTTAATAAGTTTTGGAAAATTCGAAAATTTCTTATTCTAATTACCTCATCACGAGTGTCACTCGTTATTGTAGGACAAGGGGTTAGTAAGAACTTCATGGATAAAAATAATATTTTAAAACTCAACTTATCTGATGACTAGACTGCGGATTTTTATGCATTTATGACAAATTAAATACGACTAAAATATACAAAAACAATATAATATAAAAATATATCTAAAATATACAAAGTATGGTGTTTGTTGTAATATTTATTAAGTGCAATAAATCCCTAGATACGTTTTCCTGTCTCACCTGCATTTTTGAAACTCGAAATTTGCATAAACATCCGCAGTCTACTGATGACTTTTACTTTTTAATTAGTAAAGGATTTATTTAGAGTGTATTGATAGTAAAATAGTTTGGGGTGCTTACTAATCGTTTGTCTATCGATTTCCTTGAGATCATTAAAACGTAACTCTATTTTTAAAATAATGAAAAACAATTATGAAAAAGTACGAAATCTAAGACTGAATAATGGAATTATGACGTATCTGCAAAATGTATGGAAATGAGTACAAAATAATTTCTAATTAACAAGAAACTATTTGTTGTGCAGTTAGTGTTGCCACTGGCAATGTAAAAAATTAATAGTTACTTTCCTATGGTTCTATTAGATTTTTCACGTCCACACTAATAATTCTAATGGAAAAGGAAACTTAAGACTATGATATTCATTTATACACTTTCATTCTTCCCCAGAAAACATTTGACTTTTTCACGCATCAAGAGACAAATAAACATTGCTTTACGGTCATTTTAAAAAGGTAAATATACATTTCGTATGTCTTCGGTAATTAACTGAATCTGGTTGTAATAAAAACAACGATATTAACACGTCGAACGTGACCGTATATCGCTAATTCCATCATTGCTATTGAACTGAAACTTTTTCTATTAAAATCATATCTTTATAGAATAGAAACGACACAGATAAAAATAGTTTTACACTCAGCGATAGTTCACGTTTCTAACAATAATATTTAAGTGTTGAATATTTTAGTGGCAGCAGAAAAGAACGTCATTATTTTAAGTAAAATATGCGAATATCTGTAAGAATTTAATTTACAAATAATAATCAAAAATAAAATTCCGCGTTCTGATATAAATTTTCTCCATCTGGCAAAGTTTTAATACCTCGCTCATAAAATGGATTTAAATTCAAAATATTCAATAAGTCCTTTTCTGGTGCTCCTAATATTAATAAATTTGTAAACATCGCAGTTCCTAATCCACATAAAATTTCAAAACCTTCAATAGGGGTTACCAATGACCTCCATGACATTCAAAATATTAATACAAATTATTCTTACCGTCAGTCGTCGAATCTGATAGATTTCCGCCAACACTGGTTGCACCTCCGCTTTCTCTATCGCTGGATCCTCGTACACCACTGTCGGCACTGCAGCTGCCACGATCACCAGCTTGTCCACCGGAAGATCCTGCACCTGCATTGTTTCCAACATTGCCGACTGTAACCCCTAGTTCCGTGTTGCCCAACGGTGGTTGAGAGTTCATGTGCGGAATAATACCGCAACCACCACCGCCACTGCTACTTCCGGCGCCTGGCGTTGCAGCCCCGTTCACGCTTCCTCTTGGAAAAGATACCAAAGATTCTTGGTCGCTCAAGCAGATCCCACCGCCACTTCCTCTTTCTGCTAATTGACGCTGCAACTGTTAGAAAATTTTGATTAACATTGCGCAACTTTGTTCTTATTAACGCGTCGAACGCTACTGATATTTCACTTGTATCATTTCTACTGGAGTGATAATTTTCTTTTTAAAATCCCGTCTTTGCTTAACAGAAACTTGAAAGACCCAGATAGATATGTGTGCCCATAATTATGAAAGAGGTCTAAGTCATATATTTCTTGTTTCGAGATATTTAATGAATTGCATTTGAATGAATTAAAAAATACTTTTATATTATGCAACATTTTAATTTAGAATTCTATTAGCCTTGATTAATGGAAATTTCTTATGAATATGAAATTTTGCATGAATTTCATACGGAAATCGTGTTTTTAAAGTTTGAATTGACTTAGACCATTTTCAAAATTAACTGAATGTCCTATAAATGACTTAAAGTAATAAAAAACTACGAGTTTTATTAGAAACAATAATTTTAATGAAATACATAATTCATGAACATTTATTAATTATTTTTAAAAAGTAATCAATTTTTATAGTTGTAGGCTTTTATCATTATGAGTTTTTAAGATTCTTAAAATGTTTCTGACAAAATGGAGGGATGTATGGTAGTAAACACATCTTTATGTGTTTCTTCCGTTACTGGGCTAGTGGTGGTGTATAATGGAAGTAACTTAATATTTCCATACATTTTTGGTCTCCTTCTTTTAGGTGAAAGATCTAAAACGTGGAATTTAGAATCATCGAAAGAAGTTTTATGAAACATCTTATAAGGTTCATTTTGCAAGAATCTCATCAATTGGATTTGCAGCCAAGAGACGGATTCGCCCGCGGTATTTTGTACCCTTCTTGTCGTTGACTCTTCTAGTGGTTTCATTGAAATAAAATCCGGCTGCGACATTCGTTTTACGAAAATGTATTTCCTCTTCTACACTTTTCTATCAATTCATATTAATGCTCAGGGTTGTATGAGTAATTTGCTTTTTTTGTCTTCATTTTGATTATCCCAAAATCACGGTCATTCGGTAGAAAGGAATGACCAGATATAAAAAATGTAGGGGTATGTTTATATAATTTTTTTAAATTTTTGACTTACAAGGGAACATATCGAACTCGAACACACCGATTTTGATGAAATTTATGTCAGAGGTAGTCCTCATAAGAATATTGGACACGTATTTTTTTTATCGGCAACCATCCACTCTGAAGGGGTGAAAACACCCCTCAAAGTTGAGGGCAGGAAACACATTTTTGGGAATATCTCGGTAACCAGCGGTCAAAAAAATTTGAATTTTTTTTCAAATTGTTTGTTTTTCGACCAGGAATTTAACTGTGTAAGAAAAGTCGCCTAAAAGTTATTTGTTTAAAAAATATATTAAAAAATTAATTTTTTTTGTTAATATCTCCCAGAAAACATTTGCAATAAATTAAATAAATGTATGTACACAAACTATGGTCCAAATTAGCGGATACGTGTTTTTGGATTTTTTCGATTTTTGACGATAAGGGTCATTATTTCGCGTTTAACTTTTCTCGCTCCGTGCGGGACTGGCCGGCCGAAATGGACTTTTTTCATAACAAAGCTAATTTGATTGCCAAGACTAGTATTCTAATAATTTATGTGAAAGAATGTTAAACATAAAATAAGAACGGCTAGTGTTAAAAACCAAAAAATTCCAATCTCACGTATCCACTGATTTAGATCATAGTTAACGTACATACTATTCGATAGCGGAATAAGGCTGATATCTGATAAGATAAAATTAACGAAAAAATTCAATTTTTTAATACACGATTTGTTTAAATGATATAATTAAATTTGAATTTTTTCGTTAATTTTTCCTCATAAGAGTTATTCTGCTATCGTATAACATGTACAAAAACTATGACCTGAATCAGTGGATACGTGATTTTTTAACTTTTTGGGTTTTGACGCTAATCGTTATTATTTGATGTTTTAACAAGATTATTAAAATTATGGTCTTTGCCATAACAACATCTGTGTCCTGAAAGAAGTCAACTTCGACTGGGCAGTTCCGCACGGAGCAATTAAACGAAAATGTACTCCTTTCAAAACAAAACTGGTGTAGTTGTAAGGACTAATATTATACGTATATGACAAAAGGAAAAATCGGGAAAGTATAAAAAAAAAATAAAAAACTTTATTCTGTATAGCGTTCACAGTAATGGTATTGTACGAAGAAGTGTGTTAAACATAAATGTTCTTTGCACCAAGAACATTTAAGTGTGATCACACAATTCTACTGTAAACATTTCATATTTTCTAATTGCACGAAAGAAAAGTCCACAGGATGTTCAAATTCTTCAGGTCGTTCATCTATATATCCACAACTGAACCACGCATTTCGAAATAAGTTTTTCAGTAACGGGGACTATATAGACTAATTTTTATGATTTCATTTATATACTTCCGGATTGTTACGATGTAGAACTACATGGAAAAGAAGTCTGCAATAAAATCAGCTTTGTTATGAAAAAAGTCCATTTCGGCCGGCCAGTTCCGCACGGAGCGAGAAAAGTTAAACGCGAAATAATGACCCTTATCGTCAAAAATCGAAAAAATCCAAAAACACGTATCCGCTAATTTGGACCATAGTTTTTGTACATACATTTATTTAATTTATTGCAAATGTTTTCTGGGAGATATTAACAAAAAAAATTAATTTTTTAATATATTTTTTAAACAAATAACTTTTAGGCGACTTTTCTTACACAGTTAAATTCCTGGTCGAAAAACAAACAATTTGAAAAAAAATTCAAATTTTTTTGACCGCTGGTTACCGAGATATTCTCAAAAATGTGTTTCCTGCCCTCAACTTTGAGGGATGTTTTCACCCCTTCAGAGTGGATGGTTGCCGATAAAAAAAAATACGTGTCTAATATTCTTACGAGGACTACGTGTGACATAAATTTCATCAAAATCGGTGTGTTCGAGTTCGATATGTTCCCTTGTTAGATCACTTTCATAATTAACACGTTCCGTGCCATGTGGGGCGACTACGACCTCCCCCCCCCCCCCCCCCCCCCCCTAAATTTCCCGTTCAGTTTTCTTGTATTTCTCATTGCAAAACAAAGAACTTTATTGCAAAAAATATATTGTAAAGTTAAATATAGGGATCTTAATATCATGTATACTGCAAAGAAATTAATTTAATCGTCAAAGTGTGGGTCGTATGCCCCTCACAAGGCCTCAACAGAAAATCTTAAAAAATGATCTGGCAAGGAACGTGTTACCACTAAATGAATTCCATATAATGTTGAAATTACAATCACTATCTAATGGTTCATTTTTGACAATATCATAAAAATTACATTGAATTAATTTAGTTTATAATAATGTGGTGTGAAATAACTGATAAACTCATTTTTTCTTAAATTTTGACTTAGGTCACTTTCAGAATTATGGGAACATATATTCAGCAGGATTCTATCTTTTAATTACCAGTATCTAAAAATCGAATGCGTTAGAAAATTTGTAAATATTACAATTGATAAGATATATGAAATTTCATTAAATTCAATAACGCCGGTCATCGGTGACCCCCATGGCAATCAACGTGTTAATTGTTACGGGAAGCATTGTTATCTTTCTGATAGGACTTAAGACTAGAACTATCAAGCGAATTAAAATGGTTGGTGTTTAAAATTGAAAACAAATTCTCTAAATCTATAGGATGATCGTACAGTAAATATTTTTCATTTATCTTGTAAATCATAAATTACTGCATTGTTAATCTTTCGTATCTCTTGATATCACTTTCGCTAACGTGTTTATTTAACCCCTTGACCTACGATTTATTTTCTGACGGGGCGAGCAAAGACTCAAAATTTGATTCCTGAAATCCAAAGTTTTCACTGATTTCTGATATTTCGTGTAACTTAATGTAATATTAATAGTATAGAATAATGAGAGTTTTTGAAAGATTTCAAAATTTGATATTCCAGTTTCCGCGCTAGGAGTCCCACACGTAGTTTTAGGCTAAAGGGTTAATATATTTAAATATACCAAATTTAACGCTGGTAGTTCTAATATTAAAGTTTGGTGGAAGACAAGGTGAAAACGGAGAGGATGATGAAACGATGTGGAGTGGGATCATAGAGAACTTCGATCATGTTTTGTTCTGATAGTTCGAGAATTATTGCTATCGGTTTACGTAAACTTTGAAGCATATTTAAAGCGGAGAGAATATTGAAAGGATGCAAGGTAGTTTCATGGAGAACTTCCACCGTATGTTCTGTTTCATTTCATACATACAAGATAGCCAGCACATATTTAAAAACAAAGGTAATTGTAAAGAATAAAGAAACGAAAGTTATTAACACATTGTTGACTGGTAATTTTACGTAGAAGATAACTCATGGCACCGGCTATTTTTTCCGTAATTAAGTATGACATTGAAAGAATCTAAATAAACTTCAGTATATTTTATTTATACATAATGAATTTCAATGAAACTTCCTACATATTTGCTGTATATTATAATTTATACATATTATATATTTTAGTAATTTTGTTGACGTAGTAAAATTGAAACAGCTAATCTATATATTATGTATATAAAGCTCAAATACCACTGACTGACTCACTCACTCACTCATCACGAAATCTCAAAAACCACAGAACGGATTGCAATGAAATTTGGAACATACCTTCCCCTTGGGTCTTAGGTGCTCACTAGGAAAGGGTTTTGAAAAATTCGAAATTTTAGGGGGGGGGTTTTGGGTGGTTAAAGTATGGGTCAAACTCATCAACGCAGAGTCGAAACTACTTGACCTAGAAACTTGAAATTTTGCATGAGCGTTCCTTCTAGGGTATGAGCACCCACTAAGAAAGGATTTTTCAAAATTCGCAATTTTAAGGTTTTTTTTTTAGTTTCGATTAAACCGTAGCGAAGCACGGGAACTTTCAGCTAGTGTAAGATAAAACACGAGTTATCTCGTGACTGGTCAATAGTGTGTTAACACTAATCGTACCGGCACTTTATCAGATTGTAAATTTAATATTGGAAACATCGCAAAAACAGCCTTTAGTTAATATTACAGAAAAGTTACAAACTTTCATTCTAATGAACATTTGACCACCCTTGGTACGATTAACGTTAATAAACTATTGTTACTAATGATTTCAACAATCGGCTGAAAATATATCTTCCATAAGCACCGATACTTCGAAAAAAACACCTACGCACATAACATAGATTTATAGAAAGAGTAACAGCCATTTTTAAAAATACTGTAAATAAGCAAATGAACTGAATTTTTGGAAAATTGCCACAATATGACTGAAAACGGTGAAAATGGTAGCACCATGTCGTGCATGGCTTTCGAGCAAGTACCAAAGCACCCCTTGAGCCATCGGTTTTAAACTCGTTAGCTGGAGCCCCCGTTTACGCACGGCATGGAGGACAATTTGAGGGCTCAAAGCAGATTCACCCCTCTGCATAATTGCACGTGTGCGCAAAGAGGCGCTCCTTACTTAACTGCTCGCAATAACGTAACATCGATCGTGTGCCGATATTTCGTTGACCCTACCGAATTACTTGCAAGAAGATTGTGTTCCTGGTTATGAGAGATATTGTGCAAAGAAGACGCACACTGATGGTGTCTTTGAGGATGGTGTAATTTTAATTTAAATGCAAATGAGGACTTAGTATAGGTATTAATTGTTTGCAGCAAGATGCTAATGTTGCATTGACAATGATACTATTAACACAACGAATGCCAACGGTATTTCGTTGCTTTCATTACTTCTATTGAAGTGAAACTTTTTCTATTAAATTCACATCTTTATGAAGCAGATACTTTAACATTAGAACTACCAAGCCAGTCAAAATGACTGGTATATAATTTTTTCAAAAAATTCTCCTAGTTTATACAAGAGTCAAAAAATAAATATTCTACGCCTACATCAATAAACGTAAATCACCCAATCGATCAAATTTTCCGCCGCTTGATTCCCCCTTTTTCAAAGTACTTGTTTAATTTATTAAAATATGTTGGATTTGACGCTGGTAGTTTTAGTGTTAAAGGTTCTGATAGATAGATATTCGGCAGACCTTTAATTTTTTAACGGCAATATTGAAATATTCAATGTGTCCGATAATTCATAAATATTGTTATTTAAAAGCGACAAGAAATTTCATTGAATTTTATAGCGCCGATCATCGGTGACCCCCATGGCATTGGTGATTAGTAGTCTGGTGTTAATTGTTTCTATAATTTTTAGTTCGAGGTTTTGCGGTTATTTTATGTAGAACTTTTACTTGCTGTTATAGATTTCCGGAAATAATATTCCCACTGAAAAAATTATACCTATGCGAAGAAGAAAAGGCACAGATTACAGAATAGAGGATAAAGAAATTAACCCTTTCCACTCCATTGTCGCCGCGGCGGCGACAATTGTAATAACAGCTGATAACTCCGTTAGGTAAATCCTTTATGTTTTTATATATTTTTATGTTGTAAGACAATTTTAGAATGTACACTATTCTTTTTTAACCCCCTGCCCTATGATTTTTATTTCGATAGCCTTAGCGGTAACTCGAAATTAATTCCAGAAATAAAAGTTTCTCTATGATTTTTAACATTTTGTAGAAATGACTGTAATATACCTCATACTAATATTATAGAAATGATTTGTCCGTCTTGTAACCCACTGATGTTTTCAGTTTGATAGTTATCGGAAAACTTGAAAATTTCCTGTTCCATTTATCGCGTCATGTCTGTAGCACGTCCTTGTAAGCCAAGGGGTTAATAATAAAGCAGGATTTTCAATTTTCCACTGTGTGAACAGTTCTGGAGTAGTTGGTAATTCACAGTAAAAATTACTCGGAGTAAAAAGGGTTAATAATAAATGTATTTCAATATTTGTTAAAAATCATGATAAGAATATTTACGTAACAGTATTAATAAAAAATCAGTTTGATGCAAAAGTCTTCTACTTTCAATTGCTCGTCATAAAACTACTAATATCATAGTCGAAAATGAAATGAAAGTTCCATGGTTCCCGGCAAACGTTAAAAATGTAGCTAATGACGATATATTCTCGGCTGTCTCTAAAAGGGCTAACAATAACGTTCATCACAATGCTACAAAATAGATAACAAATTTAAGTTTCAAGTTTTTCATTGATTTTGTTTTATCGAAAAAATTATTCAACTTCGTTTCACCCCTTTTCTCTGCTTCTCGCGATTTCATTGAATACTAAAATGGCTACGTGAATTTTTTTATCTACCAAATATTTCCAGATTCTTCTACAAGATTCATTCAAATTCAAGGCTCTTCAAATGTTCCACGAGTGCTTCATTAGTCTCATGATATGTGAATGCACATTAGGTATCTATTGCATTCGAATTCTCGTTTCCTTCGTCGTTAATTTTGCATTCGTCACCCAACTGTAGATTATGCACAATGAGACGAGATGTGGTATAGGACTTCAAAGAGAACCCGCTTCCTTTATGACTAGGTATTTGCATGTATGAGGGTGATTCTTATCTCACATGGAATACCTAATTAATGTTCCATTATTTAACACTGTTATGAACGTACATTACGCATAAAGTCTCTGCAACGTCTCCATTCACTGGCACTAATTTCGTTCCACATTGCAAAATCGTGTCAAGTAATGGATCGATTAAACAAATTGGTGCACTGTCGTCGAGTAATGAAACATTGCGAGTACAGATATTTGTGAAACTTCGTTATCTCTCAGACCTTCCTTTACGATTTCTATTTAGATAGTGCATGTAATAACTGAAAATTAATTCCACAAATAAAAATTTCTCTCTTATTTTGAACATTTGGTATAATCGACTTTAATATTATAGAAATAATTTGACCGTCTCGTAACCGAAAGATATTTTTTATTTAATAGTTATTAGAAAACTTCAAAATTTCGTATTGTATTTATCGTATCACGTGTGTCACACTTCATTGTGGGCTGAGGGGTTAATATAATATGATCATTCCTGGGATAATTATTGCACTTGAATTTTTAAAGGACACACAAATTGATTTTTTGGGGGATGTGATACTTAAGGTAGTTCTAATTGGATTCAGAACTAAAAGTTTCTTTTTTCATTAGAAATGAAAAAAATTGCGTAAGAATTAATGCAGGGGCTAACTTCACAGAGGTCATTTCATTCACTTTTAAGACATTAAAAAACATCTTTCTCTATAACTATGAAGTAAAAAATTATGAAAAAATTCAAGAATTTTCCAAAAGCATAAAATACTAATACATTGCTAATTTTTTATTAGAATGCATCGACTCGTTTTTCCATTAGAAAAATAAAAAAAGATTTTACGGACTCAGCAAAAATTTTTTTCCATAAGGCCCATGTTAAATATGTTATTTTTAAACACGATATATTCATAAACCGTGTGGACGAACTCGTTGAGATTCCGGTTATAATTATAAAATATCATGAAGGATATATTTTCAAAATTTTAAGGAAATCTATCGAAAAATGATAGTGCCTAGAACTACCTTAAAAGACTCGTCAATTGACGACAAACGGCCATTGTAATGTACTTTGTGTTATTAATATCTTCACGCTAAACCTAGCGGCGTTAAATCTGTTACTTAACCCTTTGGACTCGTGTTCCGCGCCAGAGGTAATAATACAAATTTACTTTAACACTAAGTTGCATGCAAAGGTTCAAATATATTAAATAATTACTTTGGAAGATATGGAGTCAGAAAATAGGAAGTCATGTATATGTATATAAATTGAAATTTTCCAAAGTCAATGCTTTCACGGGGATGCACATTTTATTATAAATTAAAATCTACCCTATATTCATTACTGATAATTGTCCATCAAGATGCAGAGATAATTAAACCGACACTTTCATTAACGCTAGGACTACCGACTATTAGTACAGTATATTTAAAGATACTATTGTAGATAAATACTTGAGAAGAAAGGGAATGAAATATGCAAGAAACTAAATTGATTTAATATCTCACGTTTTTCTAGGTAGATATAGAAAATTAAACATGGTACAGCCCTACAAATTTTAGCAAGGTTTTTAAAAAATTCGGTGTAAGTCATTTTCACCCCCTTGGTATATCCAATGTTAATTTCATATTGAAATTCTCAATCGAATAAAGAATAGGAACAGTCTTAATCAGTATATGTAATAAATAGTGATTATGTAATATACATGACTAACCATACGATGATTAGTATAGACCTATTATTATTTTAATTAACATCTCCAAAAATATAACCTTTAGTGGCAACTTAAAACAAATGCTCTATATTTAAGATAAATCATAAGTTATTAATAAACTCTGCCGCCTAAAAGTAATTTAATGGCCATACCTTCGACATTTTATTACAAATTTTGATAATTAATTAAACATATTAACGAAAAATGTTAAAAGCAATGGTAGAATTACAAAGTACCGTCTGACTGTACACCGGTGATTAGTATAGACCTATTATTATTTTAATAAAAATCTCCAAAGATATAATATTTAATCACCACTCAAAACAAAAGGTCTATATTTAAGATAAATCATACATTATTAACAAACTCTACAACCTGAAAGAATGGAATGACCGCACCCCTATTACAAATTTTGATCATTAATTAAACGTGTCACCGAAAAAAGTTATAAAAAAAAATAGAATTACAAAATACCGGTAGATTGTACGCAAAACGTATTTACACGCTTGTCAGCATGTAGAGATTTGTCAATCCGCCCATACAAAGGGCGCAGGGTAACGAAAAGGTGAAAGCTCGCCAACCCAATTCCCGGTTACGCATATCAAAGTACGAAGACAGCACAGTGGCTGAAAGGGTAACTCACCTCTTTTATGGTCGCGTGTGCGTGCGAAAGGGCGGCTTCTTTGTCGGCTAAACTTGCCGCGAGGCTGAGGCTTCGATCGGCCTCATCCCTCGCCGCCCTTAGGAGACTCCAGCGTTCCCTTTCCCTCTCACGTTCGCGTTCCTCCGAAGGTATGCCGACTCCTTGCTGTTGAAGACGTCCCAGGGTTGCCTCGTTCTCTCGCATCCGCTGTAATCAACGGTCAAAGAGACCCATATCCGGGCAGTAACTCTACCCAAGACCACCACCATCTACCGGTCCATGCATGTACGTTTGAAGAATTTTGGGGGTTGAAGGAGAGGGGTGGAAAGAGAGAGTGTTCAAGCCGAATATAAAAAAAGGTTATAGTAGGAATTTTAAAAATTATTAAATTAGGATTATTTAATTCCTTTTACTATGATTTCTTTTATAATTGAACGTGGAATAACTCAGAATTAATTGTTGGGATAATAATTTATCATTGATGTCTGATGTGGCGTATAACACAGCATTAATAGCTTTGAACTAATTTCAGCGTCTCCTGTCCAACGATGTTTTCAATTTAACAGCTTCGGATAACTTCAAGATTTCCTATCCCATTTACCGTGTTGCGATTGCAACACGTTATTGTAGGGTAAAGGATTAAGCCGACAGAAAATACTCCCGGAGACCGTATCTTGGTTACAAATTTTCTTTAAATTATATTTTGAAGAAAGTACTTAGAAACTTAGATGATATGATTAAATTACATTTTGTTATTAAGTAGGTTCAGTATAATTATAATATATATAACGGCCAAATTACTGATCTTATGTAGACGCTAATTTAATTTAACACTAGATCTACCATTAGATTTAACACGAGATCAATTTAATATATTTAAAAATGATAAACTAATAAATTTAGTGTTGGGTTTAGGATCGATTTAACCCTGTTGTTCTGTTCATTTATATCTCTTAGTATTGCTTCCAGTCACAAGAATTTTGTATATAAAATAAACATAAATGTTAAATACATTGAATATCGAAAACTAATACTTAGAAACATAGTACAGGCGGCCCTCGACTTTCGCACATAATTGGTTCCTGAAAATGTGTGCAAACATTGAATGCTGGAAAGTAGAGGGATATACGAAAAATATTAAAAGTTGCATATCAATATGGATTTTTTGTAATCTTGAGATTTTTCGACATCTAGATTTTTCAACATATTACAATAGTAGAGAACCTCAGGGTCCTCTAACATTGTATTTGGGGACCTCACTCCGAGGAACTCACTGAATAGAAGCAATTTTTGAAATAGCGACAAAAATCATTAAAAAATTGAATTTTTAAAAATGTGCGAAAGTAGAGTGTGCGAAAGTCGAGGGTCGCCTGTATGTGCTAAAATATAATTCTGATTTAGGGTCATACACAAGATAGTCAGTTTACAAGACAGGGGTGGAAAATTGGGAAAGAAACAGCGTAAGAAATTTCAGGAAAATTTATAAAAAATCAAAATTCATTTTGACCATCTTAGTAGATCTAGTGTTAATATTAAAAGATTAATTTGCAGATCAACTCAACATTTTATCTACTATTCTCTAAGATTTCTTCTTTCAGGGGTCTCTTACAGCCAGCAGAGTGATATCCTATTTCAGATACGGGTTAAACAACCTATCCAAATTCTATCGATACTTTTAACATCACCAACGACCTATAGCAGGATATTAAAATGTTGAACATATTTACATGCTGACGTTCTGTTTACAGGTGTCGTTTGCCTTGAGCCATTAGCCAGCAGGATATCGAGTACGGAGAACTTAATCCACTTATCTTTCCCTCGGGCGTAAGTTACTCGGCAGTACGTATAACAGGTGTTGCAGGCGGTTTATCGGCTAAACTTTGGGACAACGCGATTACTGCCGCACCGATGGATCAGTCAGGTGTTGCTCGTGGGTAAGTCAACTTTTTCGGGTTAAAAAATTGCTGCTGCAACGCCGGTTTAATGGGAAGCCATGTGGGAAATCGTGTGCGGGGATGTGGAAAGAAATGCAGTGTCAACGATTGCATATCGGGCGTATAGCTTCATTTTAATGATTAACACTTGAAGTACCGGCGTTAAATCTATCATATTTCAATATATTAAATAAGTACTTTGAAAAACAAGGAATCGAGTAGCAGAGAGGATGATAAATTCAGTGATTTATGTCTTTTGTGATGGACGCAAAATTTTTATTCTATGGCTCTTCTTTGAACTTGGAAAATTTTTGGAAAAAATTGTGTACCAGTCATTTTGACTGGTGTGGTAGTTCTAGTGTTAAATATCGTTTCATTATCCATAGGAAATATTTAGTAATTCTGGTAGACTATCAAGCGGAAGATACATCTGAAATTAATGTTGATACGTTGGATATACAATTGGACGAGGGATGAAAAGAGATTATATAATTTTCGTGGGGATGCAAGATGCTTAAGTATTGAAAGCGAATATTTTTTGTCAAAACAGTGAAGTCACTTGGCTTGTGGTACGGTGTAAGGGGAGACTGTCTTCGCACTTCCTATTTCCATTATATCAATGATTGAAATTTTAGCTCGGGAAATGACAACCTAAAACTAAACACTTATTTCGTCGGTAAAAAGTTTTTTCAGTCAGTCACGGATTAGAATTGAAAATGAGGCCAGAACGTGGGACGTTTCTGTTCGTTGAATGAATCGGAGCAAACCACTTATGAAGTGACTTCTTTCTCTGGACCAATAATACATATTTTACCTAACCATCTTTGAGCTGTCGGTTTACACATCTCTTACAACGGCTAAAGTCTAGTATTTACTGTACAGCGTGTTTAAATCCCTGCAGTACGATTTGTTTCGTGAATGGCTCCGCCATAATTCAGAATTTAATTGGTAAACTAAAAATTGTTCAGTGACTCTTGATATGCCGTATAATTTAACGCAATATTAATTTTATAGAAATAATATTATCGCGTTGTGACTCATTAAAATCTTCAATTTAATAGATTTTGGAAGACTTGAAAATTTCCTATCCCATTTACCCCATCACGAGTGTCGGTTGTTATTGTGAGGTAACGGGTTAAGGATCTCCCGCAAAAACAATGTCTTAACAAAATACCAAACGACTGAACCATGTCATTTGAAGGTTGACTGTGCAAAATGACTGACATTATTAACAATAAAGGGCGATAATTTAATTAACCCTTTTAGTTTCTGATGACGATATATCGTCGTTAGCGATGGTCCGATCTTCGGGCAACGTAAGATTATTATGTATGTACAGGGTGTAAAAAAATTAATGGTCATGGCTTTAAGAAAACGGTTCGTTTCTGATCCATGGTTCCTCTCAGATATTTTGCCTACGTAACAATACGAATACGATGAGCCAATAGAACAAATTTGCTACCCTTTCCCGAATTTTGCGGCAGTTTATTTTCGCAAATCTCCATCGATCCAGAGGTGTAGAACAACACCTGAATGCCATGACAAATAATTTTGAAACACCCTGTACACCCGAGTCGAAAAGTCCAGCCTAAAAAGAAACTTCAAATCCTAGATTCTTTTGATTTCTCATTTGCCGCTTAATTATATATACCATTTTGAACTTCAAAATCCTCAACTAGTGTGTCTACACGCCTCAAAGTCCTGTAAATATGATTTTTAGGAGTTATATGGACTGATCAGGTAAAATTTTTGTTCCAATTTCATCTGACATCCCCTAAAAATAATTCAGAAGTTCCAAGTCTGTCGACTCATATTCTAAAAATAGGGCTTTCAGGAGCAAGTAGGAATTAAATCATCATTTTATTCCAAATAAATTCTAAATCTCCTAAAATCAAATTAATTTTTAGTATATTGAGAATTTGTTTGGACCTAGATCATTCCACTCCAATTCCAATCCAATTCTAAAACTCGTCATTATAGAATGCTGAGGATTATTTTGGGCTGTATGAAGCCTAAATTGATCCTAAACTAGGCAAAACTGGCAAAAATGAACAAGTTTAGGGCGATTGTGGAATTAAAATTTGCATTCTTTTATATGTAACATATTTTTCCATATTCAGCCTAAATATCCTAAGTTATTTGGTAATTTAGGAGGATTTTGGGCTTAAAATTTTCGACTCGGGTATATCTCGTACATGTTTTTTACGTGTTCGATATAAAATTGTGACCAAATGACAATTCTTTTCATTCGTAACTACATTGGTTAAGTTCGTTCAATTCTTCCGGTTGGCAGTAAAAGGATTAACATCGTTTCAATGATACATTTTCACCCGTTATTATCACACAATGGAAAGTACATCACCGTAGATATTTTTATCACTAATTAAAATCGTACATATAGGTATGATAACGGCGCGTTAATAAAGCAAAACAGCGGCGCCATCACAAAACGCGTCTCACGTTTGCAATGCGAAATCGGTGCATGTTGTTCATTTGGCGAAATTGAAATGACCGAGAGAGCACGGCTCGCCGCACCGACGGCGGTGTATGCGATAACGGTGTCGGGAAAATGAGAAATTCCGCCAAGTTTAATGAAAGTATTTAACAGGCAAAATTGCTGTCGCCCTGTAATCGGCTGGCTGCTTCGTGTCTCGGCTTGCAAAATGGGAGATGAAGCCCGTAGCCAGAAAATTGAAATACGCCAAATTTTATCTACCCTCGGAGGACCTCTTTGCTTTATGGGATGTGACGATTGATCTCTTTTCACTGATAGTATTAGGTCAAACAATTTAACGCTTACGAGTCAACAATTTTCATTGAAAAATATTCAATTAAAAAGGAATTTCAATTACAGGTAATCCTCCTATAACACGGTAGATAGGTTACTAGAAAATTGTGGGAAACCGTGTTTTGTGAGGGTCAGAGCCAATAAAAAATTTCGAAAACTAAATAAAAATAAACATTTTTTAAATTTCATATTTCTGAAACAGCAAGTTTCACCGCGGATAGCATGCAAATTGTGCAGGATGCTTTTGTTATTGAGAATTTCAAAACACTGTCACATGAAAAGCATAAATAAATAGTACGAATATCTTTTGTTGAGTTTAACAATATATAAATATAATTAACGTTCCAAATGGAAAGTACTGCTACTATTTTATTCCTTGTTATTATCTTAACAAAATTGGATTAATATATAATATATTTTAAGTGATGTTTGAGTTTTCAAAACAGGAATTAAATGATTCTTACAATTGATTAATTATGAAAGTGGTGTAAGTCCATTTGCAGGCCGTAAATATACATTCTTTTAGTAAAATTCACCTGAAAGAAATTTGTATAACAAAATTACATATTGATAAGTTGATAGTCAACACGTTGCAGCTCTACATATACGACGGTTCCTGCAATTTATACTATCGTGTTAGAGCGAAACCGTATTATAAGATGCTATGTAGCAGGAAGTCTACCTTGTATATTGGTGTAGATACAAAGGTTTTCGCAATTTTCTTATTGTGTTAAAACAAAACTGTGTTATAGGAGGATTCCCTCAATTTATAATCGTGTTATAGAATGCCGTGTTGTAGGAGGGATACTTCTATTTATATGTGCTTCCAAAGTTCCGTTTTATCAGAAACACAGTTATTTTTTACCCCAAACTATCGACATTTCTATAAATCATATTTTTTTAACAATTCATATAGGTACTATATTTTACGTAAAACATTTCTTTTGCAATGCCAGTAAGAGTTTTGCACCTTATCTTTGTCGTTCTTGAAGAAGAGAATAGAAGAGAAAGGGGATAAGATTAAGAGGAAAGAATATGAGAGAGAGAGAGATAGAGATAGAATTCTATGAGTATTAAGCTTTTCGTGCAAGTCTTTACAAATATAGCTCACTCACCTGTTCGTAATTTCGTATAAAGTCTCGCAGCTCCCGCTCTTTGTCCTCCAAAGTACCATAAAGAGCCTTCATCTGATTGAGAAGATCGAACTTCTCTGCTTTGAGCCTCTTGCGGTCAGCCTTAAGTGCCTGAAGGGCTTCCTTCGCGTGTTGCAGTTCCATCTCAAGTGCAACGAATCGTGCCTCTTCTTCGAGCACAGCATCCTCTGAACCGACCTCTCCCCGTCCAGCTCCGCTGAGCAACAGTCTCCTTAATCTAGCTACTTCCGCTACCAAACGTTCGTTCTCCAATCGTAACCTCCTCGCGCTTGCTAATTCAACGGAACTTCCGCCGCCACCGTGAATGTTTGAAAGCCTCGAAGCAACCACAGGATCACCGATTCCTGGATAGGGAAAATCAATATTTATTTTTGCAGGATTTCTAAACCGGGTTGTATAATAATCTATCATCTGACTTTACATCTATCATACATATTTTATTTTACATCTGCACATTCTAATTGTTTGTCATTTCGTCCCGAGTAAAAGTAAAAGACAGAAAAAAAACTAAAATAAGTCCGAAAACAGGATTTTAGACGAATTTCGAACGTAAATAGGACGAAACAAAATAATAATTGTCACTGAAAATTATAATTAAAATTATTTGAAAATGAACTGAAGACATATGCTATTGAGAAAGTTCAAACAGAATTGAGGCTGAAACAAGACAGAAGAATTTTTCAGTTGAAGCTAGACTGAAAATTTTTCATTGATTCAGCTCGATCGGAACGCAGACTGATTTGAGACTCATATATCAGTTTATAGTTCCCACTCATATATAGTTTAGTTTCTGGATATTTTTGGATCGTTTTCAGTTTTTTTTTCGCTTTCGATTTTCCGTCTTTTCTTCACTACCTTAGTTTTCAGTTAAGTCTCCGACTGTATATTAATATAGAAAAATTACTCGATTTTTCAGACTGTTTTCAGATTTTTATTTTCACCCGGGGAAAATCAGTAGCTTTCAATTAGTGTTAGTAGCTAACAATTTAGCAAGGACTTCTATAATTGTAAAATTCCACAGGGTTTTCGGAATTTCTTACGGAAGTGCAAGTTGTTGTGCGTTATACAGAAAGCTATTGATCGTTGAAATGGGAGGAAATTAGGAAAATGGTGTTGATAGTATAACTTACAATTAGTGAGCTTGATTCTGCAAACTTGTTGAGTGTTATGAGCACTCTTGTGTTATGGAAGTGTTAAAGTTTGAAACTATAATTCCGTTTTGGAACTATCATTATGTTGCAGTATCATTATAGACGACATTGACAAAAATTCAAGTATTATAGATTCAATCAAGGCTAGTATAAAATAAAAGAGGAGCCCATATCTTCTTCTAACTAAGGAAAATTAATTTTCCAATATCTTGTAATATCTGTAGGAACTTAATTGTGACGGAGATTATAAAAACATTAATATCTCTATTAATCTCCTACACAAAATGTGGAATATACTTAGGTGCTCATCATGTTAAGTGATGTTTTAAGATGCATTGACATATAATTCAATTCATAACAATACATTTTATGTGTTCTTTGGTCACAATTTTTTTTATGAATATATTTAACACTTAAAAAATCGTGGGGGATTTAAATTATCAATTTACTGGTCCGTGAGGTCAAAAACTTGGACGACCGCTGTCTTACAGTATTTCAATCAAATTGAAATACAGTGTGAAAAAAGTTGAAAATGAAGTTTTTATTGCTCTTAACTGTAGCAATTTTTGCCATTAGAAATAGACTTTTCCACATCTATGTCCTCATTCAAAGAAACCAAGGGATACATTTATCTCAAATTCAACCCCGTTTAATTCCAGAGAATCGCGAAACGCTTGGAACACCGAGCAGTCGCCATGGAACAATCGGCCACGTTGAATGTACGTAGTGAAGTTGAAAGGGAGGTCCTTCCATAATTAAATGCTGAGTTACCCACCCAGGGAATTAGCCGGGGACGAAGGTCTGCTGCCTGGGGCTGGTCCAGGTGGTTCATTGTCCTCGTCTACTCGTACGTCACCATCCACCAAATCCTTGTCGACGTCCTTCTCGTGATCGTTCATTTCTTTGCTGGATCTCAAAGATTCCCGGTTCGTCGATATTCGTAACCGTTCTACGCTGGATCGATCACTTCCGCCGCGATGTAAGAAATTGCTCCTATTGCCGGATCCTCGATCTGGACTTGCACTTCCGGATCGAGAATCCACACTTCCTCCGGAACCACCGAGCCGTGTCTTTTCCAGAGCGGGCGCGTAAGGCCTTCTGCTTTTTTCGCTTGGGCTGCGACATGGTGAGCCATTTCGTTTCTCTGAAAGATAACATTCTTTTTTGTATTTTCAAGCATAGTTTTATTTGATGGAAGTGTGATTTTTTAAAAAAAAAAGGGATATTTTATTTTAAGGAACAAACCGCTTGTGACTTCCTTCACAAATGAATCAGAATTAAATTGCGATGTAAAAATGAATCAGTGATTCTTGATACAGTGGGTTGCCAAATTATTAGGGACAGCCACATTTTTTTCAGATTCTTACTTTAGGCGCACTTGACTGCAGTTTTAAGTGGTTCAAACTGTGCAGAATTGTATTATTTGAGATTGCTATGTGTCTGTTACATAAATTTCAAGTGGATATTGAAAGTTAAGTGATATATTTCTTTTTATACATTTTTAAGCAGCATGAGAGTCGCAGTATACTTTAGACGCTAATGGGTGAAGGACGAGTTTTAATATTTTAAACAAAGTACTTAGTTTTTATTTTTGTGTTTTAAAATTTAGTTAAAATGTAAGTATTACTATTATATTATCATACAATTTAATTATTTACCAGAATATAGTAATAAAAATATATTTATTTTATCCCTCTGGTTTCATCACCAAATATTGAACTGCCCTAACGTCGCCTAATTTTTTACTTTTTTTTATTTGTCTCTTTTTTTGACATTTTCTTGTGTTTATTTTTATATCATAAATAACTATTCTATATAATTAAAGCTTTTATTATTGGAAAACGATGTAAATCTAATAAATTTAAGACTAATACTTTACGAATACAATTTTTTCGTGACTGCCCCTAATAATTTGGCAACCCACTGTATATTGGGTAATTTAACGTAATGTTAATATTATAGTATTAAAAAATTAATTACTTATAGTGGTAAGGAGAATTTTAAAAATTACAAATTGTAATACGTTAAATTCATACAAATTCTTCTTGGTTAAATATTGGTCAAAATAGATCTCAAAAATGAAAAATTGAAAGTTGCGAAATTAATGTCAAATTATATTTCATGGACCACCAGGTTTCCGCGGGTCACAGTTAAAAACCTATGATATAAACTCAATTGTTCTTGATCCACTTTTGCGTGTTAACAACGTTTCTCATCGTATTTTTATCGATTATTTTCGACATCATAAAACGCGTTTGACAAGGAACATTCGGCAACCACAAACTCCAAATAAACTTCCAACTTTGCTTACCACTAGACTACCAAGTTGGTCAAAACGATTTGTTCCGAATTTTTTTATAAAATTCCCTGAAATTTTCAAGTTTTTTTTTTATTTTTCATCAATCGTTTCTTGATATACATCTATCATGATATCACACTCATATATAGTTTAGTTTCTGGATATTTTCAGACCATTTTCAGTTTTTTTTTCGCTTACGATTATCCGACTTTTGTTCAGCACCTCTGTTTTCTTTAAGTTAAGTTTCTGACTGTATATTAGTATAGAAAAATTACTCGAATTTTCAGTCTGTTTTCAGTTTTTTATTTTCTAATGATTCTAAGATCTAATGTTAAATGTGTCCTATGCGATGCTAATAGTAGAATAACTCTTGAGGAAGGGTTTTAAGGGTGAAAGTATTTTCAAAAAGATACAAACCGATAGGACTGGCTCTTCGATCAACAGGACTAGTCCTCTCCTTCCTCTCAACAGGGCTGGTTCTCTTGTCAATAGGACTAGCTGACTTATCGCTAGCTGAACTTCTCTTCTCTACAGGGCTACTCCCAGCACTAAGTCTCTTTCCATCTTCTTGCAGCTGCTGCTGAGAATCCCCCGGCTCCTGTCCGGATGTGCTGTTGCTGGCGTTGCTGGTAGCGTTATTGTTGCTGTTGCTACCAGCAGCGTTGGTTCCGGCACCGTTGTTGTTGTTTAGTACAACCGGAAGAGCTCCTCGAACATCTCTCAGTTCACCACGGAGAGTGGCGCATTCACCCCTTGCACGTTCCAGCTCCCCGTCAAGCCGGGCGCCAGTCGCTGCGTTCTCCTCCACCATCACGCGAAATTTTGCCTGGAAATAGATTTCGAAAATGTATGGTGTATGAAAACTTTTTTCACCATACGCACATATTTGTCATGACAAATGAAAAGTGAACTGTTCCTATGTCATTAGGGTTGTCTCGAAATTCTGAGTATGATTAGAGCCTTATAACTTGGGATTAATCATTTGTGATGGAGGTTTTGTATTCTCGAAAAGTTAGTTCGTTTGTGTTGATTGTTGTAAAATTAAAATTAAAGTTTAGAAATATGTAAATTTGCAATTGATAGGATATTTTTTGGGGCGCGATGAGGAAGCGGATTAACTCCTGTTGAGCTGAATTTGTTTTACGAGGAATTATTTATTAGAGATTCAAATCTTTTTACACAATAAGTTAAAGAGAGTTTGGAAAGGGAGTTTCTAACTTTGAATTGTAAATAAGTCTGTGATTTAAAGTGGGACAAATTCCTCACAGCCATACTTTTTCAGTTGCACGGATATGCCTCGAATAACACGGCTGATTCGTTCCGTGTTATTCGCAACCGTGTTATTCGGTAGTAACTATTTTCGCGGGAAATATGAGTTATAGGAGTTTTACATAGTTAGAAATATCTTATCGTCAGTGCTTATTTGAGGGACTCCCATGGAAGTTCATGCCATAGAAACTAATATTCGTTAGACTAACTTTAACGCTGGAGTTTCTTCAAGCACATTTGCTCAGCTTCTTTTTGCAGCCAAGCATTTCGCCAGCTGTGCTACTAACTAAGGTAAAAGCAGGAGTAGGTGACCAAGTGCCAGTAGTTGACCATTTTTTTAGAAAACATAAAAAAATAAGGTTTGCATAAGTTGTGCACTTTCGATGAAAGTGAATTTCAAATACCACAGCATCTGTCGATTATATTTTGAAACAATTACATGTAAAGTGAAGTATACCTATTAACAGCGAACGTTTGAATTCAATAAGGTAAGTAGTATGACGTTATATCTCTATTTCCTTAACGTTTCTGTTAAGAATGGCTGTACGGTTCAGGTAAAACATTCATAGAATGTGAAGATTTCGGAAATGTATTATTTACTGTTTAAGACCTTGCAACGATTTATAAGTAATATATACATCGTTTTTATTATTTTAACCACAAAATGCAATAATTTTTTAATGGCCAACTTCTGGATATTGGTACTCTACAATTTTCAGAAGTTGACAGGCATGGTTAATTACCGACATTAGTCATTTAAATTTGTTTACGATTTATAATGTATCCGTTTTACATCTCACTTTATTAGAAATACAAAATGAAAATCGATATATTGTAGTATACTGAGTTTTAGTCGATGACACGGTCAACTATTAACTGCATTCGCGGTCAATTATTGATCAGTGTCCAATGTCTACTCTGTTCTTCTTCTTATTTTATTATTTAATTCTTAATGATAATTTGTACTGGTAACTGTTAAAATGAAACGATAATAAAGTGATTTTCAGCGTTAATGCTGTAACCCTGCTTCGAATATAAGCGGTCAACTACTAACGAAAAAAGGTGGTCAATTATTAGTTATATCGATCTCAAAAGTGGTCAACTACTGAAGCATTTGCCGAATTTTTAAATATATTTCTAAAATTTTTATAACTTATGTTTTTTTAAAAATTGGTCTTGGTACATAATCTAGAATGTTCAAAGAACGTCTCCAAGCATCGACTCTCGCCAGTTATTGACAGAGTAAATAGTTACCATAGTTTCTATCGAAAATTTCTCTTAACTGGTCAACTACTGGTACCTTTACCTTATTGCTTTATTAAGTATTAAGCATCAATTCATTAATTTTCTGAAAATTTCTATAACATTTCAAATCACGTGATTTCTAAAATCCCCAAATATTTGATCTTCATCTCAACACAGAATTACATAAAAATTAAAAAAAAAATACTGACAATTAATCCCCCTCAATTATATACCTTTTAACACGCTAAATGTTACCAATGTTTCTCTTATTTCATCACTTTTACCGAAGTAAAACTTTTTCTATCAAAAATTACATCTTTACAAAGCAGAAACCGTAAAGACAGAAACACATATGTAGCCAGCGGACTTTTTACCTTTTCAATGACCATATTTAGATATTCAATGCGTTAGAAAATTTGTACATATTACAATTTTAAAATCATATGCAATTTCATTGAATTCAACAGCATCTGTCACTAGTGACTCCCATAGCATTCAATGTCTTAAATAAAGTATAAACTTATCAAAAACATAAAGCGTGACGATTTAGTTACTGAGGAAAACTGTGAAGATCTTAGTTGTTGAACATATTCTGTCCTTCTTAATAAACGTCATTAAACTCTCTAAAGTCGGCGATATCGTTATCTTACACGATCAGAATGTACCACGAGTATTGTGGAAACTTACGGAGGTTGAGGAGGTTTACCCTAATAGAGACGGACTTATTAGAGCCTGTAAAATTCATGTAGGAAATGGAAAATACTTAAAGCGCCCTGTAAACCTTTTGCATCCGCTAGAGTTTCCGTAGAAACTTGAAGAATTTTCTAGTTGCAAGATTTTCGATTGATATTATTGCGGGAATCCCAATGTGTATATGTTTTTACCATCGCTCCTGTTTTCAAATGAGTAAAAAACGTGTAAAGTGAAAAATGGCTTTGTAAGGAGAAATAAAAGGACCATCCTTTCAACGAGGTTTCTCACATATATCGACCAATGAAATGTATTAATTAACAAGAACATACCAAAAATACCGAACATATTACGCAGTGCATAAATACAATATCCGATTATAAGTCAAAAAGCTTAGTCTTCATTGACTACCATCAGGAGTCCTATGCAATTCTCATCGAGCAAAGCTCATTTCAAGGAATTATTCTCTCTCAACGAACTGCCGACTGTAACCCCTTATTTGCTAACCGAACTTTTTTCTCACTCGGGTGCGGCAAACGGAAGAACCCAGAGGGCGAAAAGTATCGCAAAGTTCTGCGACGCTACGACCGATCCCATAATGCTGGGAGGTGCGCGTTCCGCGCCGACAATTCGCAAAGTTGCGAACGTTAATACGAAGTTAAAGTAAAACGAACAGACACGCCCGTAGATAAAAGTTCGCCTCGACGCGAGCCGTGCAATATTAATAAGCCTACCGCTGCCGGCACACGGTACACCAATCTCATTGTGCGTCCTCCATTGTTACCGGTTGTTCCAGAAGCTCTTTACACGACTATGATATTGACTGTGCTAGAAAGTTCGTGCCTGGCTTTTCTCGACACGAAATCCAAGCGACACGAAATAAACCGATTATTTGGATATTTAATACCGCAGTTTTCTTCGATGTGTACAAGAAGCGTTTGGATATAGCTTTATGGTTTTTCAAATCTAGTTATGTACTGTCATTTAATCCTTGGTAATTGGAAGTTGAGTTACATTCGATGTAAATGGCATTAACTCTCTATGGGTCTCTAGGAGTTGAGATAATGCAAGGCACATTTAAGCTTCTACTGTTCAAAGTCAAATGTCTTACTTTACGAAATATTATGACTTAGCTCGTGAAAATCATGAAATTCTTAACCCTTTGCACTCGGAGTCATCTCTGACGTTATTTATTAGCAAGTTGGTGGCACTTTACTAATTGGTCTCTTGTGCCATTTCGATACAAAAGTTCATGTAAATGTGGCCGTGCAATAAGGTCATTCTTCGTAATCACTAATAAGTTCAAAGATCCTCTTAGAGGGTGCAACTGAGTGATGTGGTAGACTTACGATATTCTCTTAGGTGGGATATCGGAGTTCAAAGGGTTAACAATTCAATATTTAAAATTCAGGTTTAATTCAGTTATTTATAATAGGATTTTTACTATTTTCTAATTCTACTATCGTGAAACTAATTTGATAGTATAAAAAATTCGGACTATGGAGGGTTAATATTTCGTTAATATTTCGTCAATACTTTCATGGATAGTACAAATAGACAGTCTCCCGTTACACTTCTAACTACACAGAGAAAAAATCAAGTAGTATGAAAATAATCAATAATTCAGTTGATCATTACTTTAAAATGTATAACGGTTACAAAAAATTAATAAGTTATATAAGTGAATTTTCATTAGGTTTATAATTTGGCATAAAATAAATGCTATATACGATATATCAAGAATTACTGATTAATTTTTCTTTTGCTAATGCAATTTTGAATGATTTCTGAAGCAGTCATAAAATAAATCATACGGTAAGGGGTTAACTACCATAAAAAATTCAGACTATAAAGGGTTACGATGCTAAATTACTATTGATTTCGAAAAGTCAATGATCAATAGATGGCACATTAAGTGCCATAGAAACCTGAGTCGAGTGTAGCAACATAAATCTATATAGGGGAGAGTCTGGTATACTGTACTGATTGATAAATTGTACCACCTTAAAATTTCCTACTAAATACCACTATTTTTCTTTCCTGGCAACACGAAATTAAGCACTGACAGCATCCACAACTACTTTTCGTTATGTAACGGCATTCGGCAAGTGCATTCAGTTTGAGAGAAAAAAAACGTTTTTGTTAGTGTTTGATGTAAATTTTGACGCGTGTCCCTAAGGACATTACTCAGTAAAATGGTAAATTAGAATTTTGCTATATTTTTTTATTGAACAGGTCTATAATCACCTCTCAAACTATAAAGTAACGAACGTATTAGGTTTTGAGATTATTTTGTGACAAATATATATTTTTTAAATCTCTTAGTTCGATAAATCGTACCACCAGTAGTTGTCTTAATTGTACTGATACAATTTACTCAACAAAACGAAACCTGTACATCGAATCCATATATTTGCGACAATTATTTGAACTAAAACAGGGTAAAAGAAGATACCGAATTTGATCTCAGTACAAAACAATTATAATAAATAATTAGTGATTGACCAAATAATAATTTTAAGTAAAAATAGTTTATTTCGTTTTCATAAAAGCACTCATTTGATTTTATAAGTAGGTATTTAAGTTTGATAAATGTTTAAATTTGTTTCATTTTTGATACTTTTTTAAAATTTTTTCTTCATAATTTTGAATGTTACTTATTGAAGAAATATTGATTTAATTTTTGTTAGCACTTTTTCAATAATAATTAAAATATTGTCATGAAATATATTGTGTATTATTAAAACCATTTTATTTAATAATTAATCATTTATCATGTTTGGAAGTCCCTTAACTCTTACTGGTACAATTTACCTAACTTGTGGTACAATTAAACGGACTGGTCGGGTAAATTGTTCCAACGGAAAGCCTTTAGAAAAACGAATATTTTGAGAAATCAGTTAAGGGTATGGTGTTGTTTTTGCGGTATAAGTTAAACGAGGTTCCGCACTATGTGGCATTGGATAAATAGTTTGTTTTAATTAATATCAAAATGAGATATTTTCCTGAAACTGAAAAATGGTACAATATATCCGACTCTCCCCTACTATATACGATATATCAAACATCATACTATATACGATGTATCAAGAATCATTGATCAATTTTTATTTTACCAATGTAATTTTGGATTACATTTGAAGCAGTCATAAAATAAATCATATGGTAAGGGGTTAACTACGACAGAAAGCAACGTCGACTGCAATCCAACCGAGGACCGCAATCGAACGACGCGGTAGACTAGTTTCCGAATAATGCTAATTCTCGCGAATAACTATGGGATCCTTCGTACGAGGTAATAAATGGGTTCCCCCTGTTCCGGCTGACATACCAGCCTCTTCGTTGGGTTAGGTCAACGATCACGGAATCTAACTCTGCGGTTAGGCACGAATGTCGATGAAGCGAGAGCTGCATCACCCGAATGGCACACATAATCGAAGGCAATCGGGTCACGTGTAACACTTGACCTTCGCAAATCGAGAACTCAATATCGTGCGATATGAACTCCGTTGCTCGTTTCGTTTGGTCGGATTTCATGAACCAGTTCGTTGAATGTCTTTTGTCTCTCACCGGTAATTTAGCGCCAGTTAAATTCCGTTCGATAAACCATACAAATACAACTCGAACCGTTAACTACTTGTTCTACCATTTCTTTCGATTACGTGTGGACTAATTCTGATATAGTTGAAATAAAAATTTGTCAAATATTTGTGATATATTTATCATAATCTTTAACCCTTTCGGTACGAGCGGCGGATATATCCGGCATTTGATAACTTGTGTGTCCGAGCGACGGATATATTCGACAGGCATCTGATGACTTGTGCGTCTAAGCACCGAATATATACGGCTCTTCTACTGAAAGGGTTGATATTAAAAGAAGAAGCTGCTTGTTAGAAGAAACATTGTTTTATCAACCCCTTGGCGTATTATTTGTTTTGTGATTGAATGGGTAACGATTTAGAATTAATTACTGAAATACAAAATTATCATACAGTTCTGATATACAGTAAAAGCTCCTTATTCGCGCTTCCTTCATTCGCGTTTTCACTATTCGCGGATCAAAAAAATGCGACCCAATTCCTATATTCGCGGCTAAAGATTTCTTTATTCGCGGATCTAATCGGTACATACATATTAATAAAAAAGATTCCAATAGGTATCCAACCCAATATCCTTTGTAAACGCGTCGTCAAATGGACTACTAAAAAAGTAAAATAGACCTTATTGCAACTATGCCTGAAGTATGTTGTTAAATGATATCGCTGCTGTATTGGTTCGGCCTTTGACATAAGCCGCCTTCGCCGCGGTCGGTGTTTTGGAGAATGTAAACAAACAGAATGAAAGCAACCTTATTACTCAATGCATAAAGTATATTTTTAAATGCTGCCACCTATTAGACGTTCCGTCCTTTGGTGACAGGGTTTTTGTCGAATTAAAAGATTATTCGGAAAGGGGATCAATTTACTGAACATTACACTTTATTAGAGAAAAATCTCAGCGAAGGTTTAAGAATGGCAAATGAGCTTTATGATTTCTTTATGAAAATTGATCCGTCTATGGAACGAAGTCTTATTTTTAAGAGGCAAATTGCTAATGCCACTGCTGAATATCAGTCTGAATTGAAGGAGCTTTTAAAAACTGCCAAGCAAGAAAAAATTACTAAATTCTTTAAACCATTGCATAAGCCTGAAGGTAATAATTAATCAATATGGTCAAAAACTTCAATCAAATTGATTTTTTTATATATTTGTTTTTTATTTTGTCACCTAGGAACATATCCCCTATAATCCCATATAAATTACCATTCCATATTCACGGTTTCTGTATTCGCGGCATATTTACGGAACATATACCCCGCGAATAAAGAGCTTTTACTGTACTTTATAATATAGCATAATAGTAGCACGTTGAATGCCAGTGATATTTCCTTCGTTTTATCATTTCTGCTGAAAAGATACTTTTCTTATTAAAGTCCATCTTTGTAGAGCAGAAACATTAAAGATACAAATAGGTATATATTTAGCAAGATTTTACCTTTTGTACTATTTAAATATTGAATGTGTTAGAAAATTCATAACTATTACAATTAAAAAGTCATATGAGAAGTGCCATTAGATTTTAATATTTTCAGACATTTTCTCATAGGTGGATTATTTAAGCTTCGTGGTCTTTCTACTTTCTCTTTAAGTAATATCTGTATATTTTTTTACGAAGAATAAAAGCCAAAACTTGATGCTAAATTTTGCCTGCGACACAACTTTTCTTCTAATTATATGAACTGTTTTGTAGCAACTGGACAACTTTTCATTGAATCCAATAGCGTCGGTCATCGACGACTCCTATGGCAGACAATGTGTTAATATCATAAAACTAATTTAAATGTTTCCTGATCCACCGATATTTTAAAAATTGTTTTTGAGACACTTCAAAATTTTCTATCCCACAATCACGTAATGAGTGTCACACATTATCGTAAGACAAAGGTTTAACACGTTGATTGCCATGAGGGTCACCGGTGGCCGTCGCTATTGCACTCAATGAAGTTTCATGTGACTTTTAAATTGCAATGCTTTTGAATTTTCTAATATATTGAATTAAAAAATAAAGAACTGTCGAATAAGTATTACTCAGCATCCTTAAAGTTGCTGCTTTATAAAGGTGTGAATTTAATAAGAAAACTTTCACTTCTAGAAATGATGAAATTAACCCATTAAGGCCCAAAGTTGCGTTAACGCAACATTATGGAAGATCTCAAAAAAAGAAATGTATTATGATTATAAAACCTCCATAAATGATTTTCGTATTATATTTATTTCGAATATATTCCGATATATTTATATCTACTTTTATGTAATCTAACAAATAAATAGTCGCATTTGAAATATTTCTGTTATTTCAATGCTTGGTCCTTAATGGGTTAAGAAAAACCTGTGGCATTCAACGTGTTAGGCATTGTTTTTATTTAATGGTTAAAAGAATCTTCATACAAAAGAGGACTGACCATGAACTATGCGTGCATTTTCTGAGCAGTGCATCGTACAGTGGAAATGTCACGGCGAACATAGGGCTCATACCGAAAAGGTTGATGTAATATTAATTTTGATAATGTGACTCCTTTTCTAATCCAAATTAAAAGTTTATTTTATTAGAGAAATAGTCATATTTCGATATCAGTTGAAGGGACATCCGATACCATGTCCACGGTTTGCTATGTTGCAATGAAACAATTCACTTTGTTGTAACTCGATACGTGTTTGCTGTATCGATAGACACATATTGTGTCACTTGTTCATGGTGATGTGAATTATTATAGACGAGAATGTCCGACGAAGGGAGAGACAGAAAGAGGAGTCGCTAGTTGGGTGATATCGAGTGGTTGTGTGAATTGAAATACCTTGTTACCAGGACGAAGTAGTAAGATACCTTTGGAACCCAGACTCCATTACTTTCTCGCCATATCTCTACCGGATTGTATTCCGGAACAAGTAGAATAGGTGGATTAATGCACAAACTTCTACTAATGTTGCAATATTTAATGACGCAGCGTTGCTCGATGGGGAATTTGGATTAAGGGAACTTTAATAACTGCGGATATTTGATGTTGCAGATATTTCAATCGATGACGAGATTCCATTTCCGGGGAGTTCTGACACTAATTTTTGATTCTTTTACTTTGGATGGTTCTTAATAGATTTTATTTTCATACTTGATGTGTTACGATAATAATAACCTTTGCTTTTATCCGGTTTTTTTATTTGATCAACGATTCTATTTCCTCTTTTCCGTCGATTTAAATTATAATTACAAAAATAGTTCTTTAACACTTTGCGGTACTATATCTTTTTTGACTGTCTTCGCAATAGTTCAGAACTAACTCGGTAAAATAAAAAATCATTAGTCATTCTTAATTACCGTATTATTTTATGTAATATGAATGTTATGGAACTAGTTCCATCGTGATGCATCCCACAGATATTTTCAATTTGATAGGCTCTGCGATAATTGGAAATCTCTTTTTTCATTTCACGTCACGAGTGTCACTTGTTATTGTACGGCAAGGGATTAATTACACTGTTCAACACGATTTTTTTTCTCGAATATCCAATGGCTGATTCTCGTAGAGTTGGAGACCCGTTGGGATTGAAAACTGTTCCCAAAACTCTTGTGGGCAGTTTTCTCTTCAGAAATGTCTAAGGAATGCGATTTTCATAAAAATGTAAAAATATAACGTAACAAGTTCGCGCATCCGCACTTTTTTAAATTTTGAGGGTCATTTGTTACTATTTACAACAACCAATTTTAATAACTATATACACTAAAATATTCGGCATGTTTCCCTCTATCTTTTAAGACCAATTTCAACTTCGTAACGTGTATACTTTTCGCGTAATACCTCATTTTCTGTCAAAATTTGGTGTTTTTACAAAAACTCATTTTACTACAAAACTGAGGGTGATGGAGGAATTCGGCCGACGGATTCGTGTTTAAGATGAACAACTCTACGAGGATCACGCATTGAATATTTGAGAAAATAAAAAAAGTACAAATTTGTTGAATAGTGTTATTAGCTGTAGCAATGAAGTCTTGCCGGTTTTTTGATCAAATGAAAGTTTTACTTAAGAAAAGCTATTACACCTCAATCGAAGAAGTGTTGGTCAATATTATTAATGCATTTTCTCCACCATTTTCGCTACTTGTGGATTCCGGTTCGGTAAAAGTTCGGTGGTTTCAAAGGAATGAAGTCATCTAGGCTTTTTCGTAAGTCATCCTGCTTTTTAAAGTATATGTCTCATCTAAATGATATTAACACTAGATTTACGGAGCCAATTTGGCACATTCAAAATTTGATTACTGTATATATATATAATATATTGGTTGGTTAATTTTTTAATAATAAATGTTTCATTTAAATTGATTTGATACTATTTTCTTTGAAAAAAACTTTAATTTTCTTCTATGATTCAAATTGGGTCACTTCAGAAAAATAGGTATGTCAACATCCGTAAATCTAGTGTTAACGAGATCTGAATAAATAAAAATCAAATAGGGTCATACTTGGAGAATAAGTTGCGCAAGAATTTTCTAGCCTAACGTGAAGATGAAAGTTGTTGACGTTTTTGCTGCATGTAGACGAGCGATACATAATATTGATAATTTTTGCTGATAACACTCTGTGAACACTTTTTTTCCCCGATTTAACAGTTCATAATATAAGACCCCTTTCATATGCCACCAAATGCACAACAACCTGGTGTATATATTTGGTTTCACAGTAAATGTAGCTGACTGGTCAGAATTTATCTAAAATTTCTTTCTGTTTAGATTATCGCAAGAATCCACTTCGCCAAAGTCAGAAATTTGAGTTCTTAAAAGACTAGAATCATTTCATATCATAAGGCTATAGCAATCGTCTGAAGTTCGCCGAAAGAACTCGTTTCTCCATGTAATATTTAATTTCGTTTATTTCATTTGATAGAATAGTGATTAGAATGTTAGAATGTTGGGATAAATTCTTATACATTAGAATGTAACTATCTGACTGGTCTATTTATCCTTTTGAAGATCAAAAGGAGTAAAACAATCTTTGGTAGGTCGTGACACGCCATTTAAAAACACCATGTAATCCAAAATATAACTCCAGGTTTTAAGGAGGCATTTTTACTTGAAACTTTCAAATATTCAATTGTGTATTTCATTTTCTTAAAATAATTATCTTCGATATCTTTGTTAAAGCAGCTCCTACAACTTCCAACCTGACATTCAAAGTCAGACAGCCGCAAGTTCATCGAGCCTCTAGAAATGATCGATTTAACTTTCACCGAGATAAGAACACAAAATAGAAGGGAGGAAAACAAAGGTAGAAAGAGGGTGTTAAGGGGAGTCTAACGGTGTGCTATTGTTGGCCAAGTTCCAAGGACACAAAAGGATAACCCGTGAGGATGAAAGCGTCGCAGACTTGTTGCATTCCCAGAGGCGCCTTCCGTTTCTCCCTTCGAAGCGAATGCTATGACGACAGCCTCGTATTCACGTCCTTTTCACGCCCGTGAATCATGGAATCACCGATAAATTCTTGTTCGCCGAAAGAGAGAAGGAAAGAGAGAGAGAGAGTGCCGAGTCTTTGGACATGAACACGATGGAAATATACGGAACAGGATAATCGTTAATCCAGATAGAAAATCTCGAGGGTTTCTTTTCCTTCCGTGGATAGAAAGGTAGGATGTTAAATGATACACTTTATTTGTATCACTGAGAAACTGTGAAAAAAATTACTCTTAAACCATTTGCATCATAAGCGCACTTTTTCTGGCCACTATCATAGAAACGCATTTATGCATTCACATTGTGAGTGAATAGCAACACATACGAACAGTCTAAATTATTTATACAACATTCGTCGAATAAAGTACGATATCACTTTTTGAAATACTGTTAGACTTAGACTTAATAAGAAAAAAATTAATAGTAAAGATATACTATTGAACTTGTCATATGATGCAAATTCGTCAAATTGACGTGTACCTAATTTTTTTTTAAATTCTTCTCAAATTGATAGAGAAGTAGTACAATAAATCATCTTTGTTCAAAGTATAATACTTACTTAATATATTTAAATATATCAGATTTAGCGGCTGTAGATCTAGTGTTAACACTGGATTTACGGAGGTGAAATTTGTTACTCTGCAATACATTAATCTCTTGCGCTATCACTTAATTAGCAGAAATGTGTGCCCATCCCACCCAAAGAAATTCCAAATGAACTTTTATTTGGAATAATTTCTGTTAAAGCTTCAAAATATATATATATATTAATATTTTATATATTGTATATATATATACAACAAAAATTTCATTTAATTTTTATATATGTAAAAGATTAACGGTTGGTTTCCGTTATTATAATTTTTCAAAAATCTTCTTGCATTTATTCCTATAACTTCAAGTGTTGATTTCTCTATATAGAGAATTCTCGAGAAATGCCATACTTTATTATTGTTTGGTTCATTTTTCCACGCCCAATCAGTTCCATCTTCTTCATCTAGCATTCTACATTTTTTTTCGAAATGGAAAAACAATATTGCTAGACTCGCTAACCATCCTCCTCATCCGCTCTTATGATAGCTCGCCTTTTTTTGAATGTAGTCGAATGATATTACTAACTTCACTCTCACTTTCCATTTTAGGAATCAGAATAAAGATAACGCTTACTAAAAATAACAATAAAGCTATTATTATACTGACTAGGTTTTAATTTAATATATCGCTATAAAACTAAATAAAAACTTCATACAATTTTATTGAAAAATGCAGTTCTGTGTAATTGCACTAATTTTATGATTGAATATCGCTGTTCTGCTCTTGTCCTAATCTAACAGTAAAGAGATATTACCAATGTGAAAAGCAATAAAATGTGTTAAGCAAGGAGTACAGTAGCGCAAAAAATTCAGAAGATGTACGCTGTACGTCAGTCTCAGTATAGAAAAAAATTACCAATGACGTATAATGCACGTCTAAATAGCGCAAGAGGTTAAATAAGGACTTTTTGATAGAGGGATCAAGCGGCAAAAAAGTTTGTCAGTTAATTAATTTGTTATTATAAGATACGTGTGAAATATCTACTTTACTACGTCTCTATAAGTTTGGAAGGCATTTCTAAAAAAGGAGGAAACCGTCAATTTGACGGTAACCGTAAACTTAGTGCTAAGGAGAAATAAATACTGGAACAGTTATGTCAGAACATACTCGTCAAATTCGTGCACATCTCTCATTCGATAATCAGTTTACATCTCTTTGTTCTTCTGTTACGTCGCCACACATAAAAAAAAAACAGGAAACTTATACACCTTCGTGAAACAATGCAAATGAATCAACCACTGTAATAACAAAAGAAAGAAAATTCAGAAAAAGAGTGTGGTTTTTGTAATTTTCATCATCCACTAAAGTACAATTTCGATTCGTAGTGATATTTATTCGAACAGTCCTTTCATTTCACGGACAGTCTGTAATTACACAATATAACGCGTTTATTCTGTAACAGGTATAGTCTGCTTATTAGCCGCATGCAATCGTGAATCAACGATTCTGGATTTGCGAAACAACTTGCCACAGAATCGGCCGAACGCGCTTGGTTGATAACGATTAAACGAACGGCCGAGTAATTAGCCGAACAATTTGACGAGTACGACTGCATCGAATGAAACGAGTGGAGTGCAATAATTGCAGTACTTTCAAATCGGAGCACGAATTAAAGCAGAATTTAGAGGCTACGAGTTGAGGCGACTTTATGATGGCACGTAGTGCTGAATCCAGTTCGTCCAATACTCTTCTACCTTTGCTTTTATCTTCGTAATCTTCTCATAAATCTTTTAATCTTGGAAATAATGAGTAAAACTTACAAAACTACCGTTTTCCCTCGCTTCTGAAAAGTTTATGCGTCGACGCACCAACGAAAAGGAGCAAACGGTTCTCTGGCATTAACACAATGAACCCGGAAATCTGCGTGTCCAAACGTAACATCTGGAAACTAGACAAGCTGGACTCGTTCGTATTTAAGCTGCTGCTCAATTACCGCAGCGTGACAGGGCAAGAAAGAGGACGACAGCTGTCAGGAAGTTTCTCGTGCATCGCGGAAAAGAATAATTCGCCGGCGGAAGTCAAGCTGCACACGTTTCCCCGGGATCGCCTCTCTACGATTTCCTGGCGATAAGAAAATGTGCAAGTCGTTGACTACATTTCTCAAAATAAGGTACCACCTCTTTCTCCCTCTTTGATTTTTTTTCTTTACTTTCCACTCCATTTTGCTTTCTTCCTTTTTCCCCCTCTTGTTAATATTTTCACTATATCAGGCATATGATCGACTATATCCATAATATGATCGTCTATATCCGCCATATGATCGTTTATAATCGCCATATAGTCCTTTATGTCTTTGTATATGGATATACCTTTATATCCTAATATTATCAAAATATTTGGAATACGTCCGAGTATCTCCATCATACGAACGTTTATATTCGTCACATGATCGAGTATATCCGTCATTTGATCGTTTATATTCGTCATATAGTCCTTTATATATTTGTCTATTGACATACCTTTGTATCCTAACATTATCGCTATATCTGGCATATGATCGACTATATCCATCATATGAACGTTTATATCCGTCATATGATCGTTTATGTTCGTCATATAGTCCTTTATGTCCTTCTTTGTGGATATACCTTTATATATTAATCATTTCCTTTCGTCCTATTGTTTTTCTCATCTTTTAATCTTGCTCTGTTCTCCTTCCCCTTTCCTCATTTCGCTCTAATCTTTTCGTCCCCATCTTTCTCTTCCACTTTCTCCTCTATCTCTATCTTTGTCTGCTTTTCTCCTTATTTCTCATAGTTGGTGCAGGTGTTTTAACTCTGCTTCTGGCAGTTTGCGACCTTCTTCCGAGTTCGTTACTTTTCTGCTCCAGTGACGTCGATCCGTTCGGCCGAACTTCCTATTAAACGGATCTGCCGAAAGAGGACGATTTTTTTTTCGATTGAATTTCATTGAAAGCTGCTTTTGTCCTGATTTACCAGGGCGCGTTCAATTGCTCCGACTTTATGGAATACGAGGCTTGTTAAGTTTCTCTTAAGAAGTTTTTAATTATTAGAGGAGCACCACCGGAGCAAAGTGTGCATTCCTTTTCAATTTGGATTTTAATGAAGTTGCTCAGAGATCTCGAAAATAAGATTTCAATCTTAGGCAATGCTGTCCTGACAGCTTTTAATGAGCTTCGCTAGACTTTGCGGGAAGAAATTTGCTAGGACAGATTTTCAGGTCGTTGAATGGAAATGATTGATCTTCTGTGCGTAAACTGGTAGCTGACGGTGTATAATATTTTAATTAATCGGTACCATGATCAAATGTAATGTAAGGTACTGAGGTACAAGTAAACACGAACATGTACGGAACCATCCATCCATGGATAATTAAAGTCCTTATCTGTTTTCTTATCCTTTACTAATTTTAATTTAACGCATTTATTTCGATTGTTTTAACACATTGTATGCGGGTGTTTTTTAACGTCTCATTAAAGCTCAAGACGGAAAATTGTCGAAAAATTTGCACGAATTTTATTTTTATAAAAAATTAGTATAAATTGAAAACTGCGTACTTTCTGAATTCGAAAATATACTTAACTTTTCAAAACTAAGTCATTAATACCACGAATCGTCTTTTTTAAACGCTCCATGCACAGTTTTCGAAAAACGTACTTCTACGTCGCCGGCATACAAGGTTGATTTAATTATCCACAACCTTTGTCGTAGTTATAATAGTGGCTATCTCAAAAAATATAAGTTAGTGGATCGATAAACTTTTCCACCTCTTAATTCCTCATTGTTCAAAGAATTTATTTAATAGATTGAAATATAATAAATTTAACGCCGGTAGTTTCAGTATTATTACTTAAATCTTCCGACGCTGCAGCTAAAAATATAAGTTCCATTTACTAACGCATGGTTGGTGTTTCACTGCCAATATCCTTTTATTTAACGGTCAATACCGTCGAGGGTTTAGTTGCTCGGTAAATTTGTATTTCGTCGTCATGGAAGCCGCATACATCGACTGAGAAACTAACAGCGTTAGCTAAATAAACTCGAAGCACGACACAATAGCTAGAGGATACGTTGGAAATTGCAACCTAAATGCAGATTAGTTTGCTGCAACTTCGTCACAATGTCTGGCTATGCCTGATGTATGTAAGGGCACGCAGCGTGTTCCGTGTGCACATCGAATGCAACTAGTTACCTATATATCAGCGACATACTCTACCAAATGGGCTACCGTGAGATTGTATCTTACAGATTGAATGCACCGTTGAGAGGTATCATTGCGTTGATTTGCGCTCTGATATTGATAATATTATTCAACTGCGTTCTCAGATTAGATCACCAGCTTATCTCATAGAACAGAAACTGCAGGTTCTTTAATTAATCTCGACGCACCCCTTTGTTCGTGCTTTCTAAGTAGTTTCCCATTTTGCGCCAACAAGGGTAAGAAAAAGTACCTTGACTTCGTGTCGTTGGCACTTCGTGCTCCTCTGGCATTGCAATTATAAGAACTGCGTGGTTATGACGTTGAGATCTAACCCAGACATTATTATAGTCGAGAAAGTCCGACGAAGCGAGAAAGAGGAGTCACTAATCGAGCAATATCGAGTGGTTGCATGAATTGAAAGACCTTATTACCAAGCCAAAATAGGAAGATAACTTTAGAAATCAGATTGGAAGACTTTTTAGCCCTATATTTGCTAAATCGTATTCCGGAAGAAGTAGAATAGATGTATTAATGCATTAGCTTCCAATAATGCTGCAATATTTAACTCTTTGCTGTCCTATGTTGACAAAGCTTTTCACTTGATTTTATTTTCTAACAATTTAATATAACTTTCCAAGTTCATGAAGATTTTGTAATATCACCTAAATATCCGTTAGTTACTATAGTTATTTATATCGTTAAAAAAATTAATAACCAATGATAGAACATGTTATGAAGTTAATTTTATTTATCTTACTACAAAATTAACAAACTAATTTGGACCGCAAAGGTTTAACGAGGCAGCTACTTTCCACGTAGTTTCCTATTTTGCCCCTACAGGGGTTAGAAGAAGTACCTTGACTTCGTGTCGTTTGTATTTCGTGCTTCTTTGGCGTTGCAATTATGAAATCTTTGTAGTTTTGATGAGCATTCACGACCATTGTTACAAGCGAAAAAGTCCGATGAAACGGGCAAGAGGACTCACTAATCAGGCAATATCGAGTGGTTGCGTGAATTGAAAGACCTTATTATCATGACAAAATAGAAAGATATTTTTGGAACTCAGATTCCAATATTTTCTCGTCATATATTTGAGCCGTTTTCTTTGAAAGTCGTGTAAGTTCATTTTTGACAAAAAGTTAATTAATGATAACATTGAATGCAATCTGCTATGAGCTTTTTTTCTTTAAACTGTTCCCAAAAAAATCTTTCAAAATTATCATAAAAATTGTCAATGTAAATTTACGTAGGTAATGAAATTACAAATATAATTACTTTGAAAGTGGTGTAAGTCCACTTTCCGCAAAGACATCATATTTAGATAAAAAATTATACTAAATAATTATTTTACTCCATTTTTATATGTTATCTTATATTCCTTCAATACATCATGACTACTTTCAATACTTTCTCATAATGAAAAAAATTAAAAATGGGACATATTAATATAAAGTTGTAATTAATATAATTTAAATGGCATTACCCGAAGAAATATTGAAGTAAAGCCTTTTTATTTTTTTTTACATATTTAATAAAAATTTCATAAAAAAATTGGTTTGATTCAATTGAAATCCCATATTTAATATTTCATCAATGTATGATTTTCATATTTTGTTGACTTTGAAAGTGGTGTAAGCCCATGTGAGATCATCAAAAGTATAAATTTCTTTTCACGAGTGTGCAATAACTCAAAATTAATTGTTGAAATAATAATCTATCACTGATTTCTGATATATGTACTAGTGTAATGCAATATTAATGACACAGGAGTAATTTCAACGTCTCCTTATCTATTAATATTTTCAATTTAGGAGTTTTTGGGAAAACTCAAAAATTTTCTATTCCATTTACCGCGTCACGTGTGCCACACGTCATTGTAAGGCAAGGGACAAACTAATACTTTAAAAACGATCACGTTATAAAATTGAATCAATTTAATATTTAAAAAAAAGGAAAAAGAGCGTATTAACATATACCAATATTTTTCAAACCATTCAAATACAAACCCTTAAATATCTCCATTTAATATAAAATGGACTTACAGCACTTTCAAAGAAAGCGGCTCATTTGCCGAATCGTACTTCAGAACAAGTAGAATAGACGTATTAGTGCATTAGCTTGCAATAACTTTGCAATATTTAACGATGCAGCTGCTTCCCAAGTAGTTTTCAATCTTGCACCAATAAGGGTAAAAAAAAAGTTCCTTGGCTTTGTGTCACTTGTGTTCTCTTTTGGCGTGGAAATTATGAAATCCGCATAGATATGACGTTAAGAATTCACGGTCATTATTATAAACGTGAAATACTGGGGAAGTCAAAAAGGGGAGTCACTAATCAAACAATATGGAGTGATTGCGTGAATTGCAAGGCCTTATTACAAACCGGAAATAGTAAGATATCTTTGGAACTCATACTCCAACACTTTTTCTTCATATACAGTAAAACCTGTTTTTGTGCGGTCCCATTTTATGCGATTTTATTTTTGTGCGATTTGTTTTCTGCGGTATATGAATTCCATTGGTGTTGGTATTATACACTGTTGCAAAGTTTTCTATCAATGTGCACATGTACACGACAAACGCTGCTCGGCTCCAGACGTTATGTTCATTTGTAATCAGCAGAATACACATCACAAGAAGATGCGCGTTTTGGACTACGACGAGCAGCAGTAAATTATGTATATTTTGAAAATTTCTCCATGTGTAAAATGAGAAATTAATTTTTTTTAAACGTTTCCATGTATAATTTAATTATTACTTTTGTTTGAAAGCACTTTCTCAGTGTTTCATAAATCTTTGACATACTTTTCAAGCGCGACTTACTTTATGCGGTCCCTATCCACCGCATAAAAAAAATTTTATTTAATATGTTGTAAAAAATTATTTGTTATAAGAGTTTATGAAATTTCTGAATATTTCTTTTTTTGTGCGGTCCTTATCTACCGCACAAAAACAGGTTTTACTGCATTTGCCGAATTGTATTCCGGAACAAATAAAATAGGTGTATTAGTGCATTAGCATCCAATAATGCTGCAATATTTAACAATGCAGCTACTTTCCAAGTAGTTTCCTATTTTGCGCGAACAAGGGTAAGAAAAAGTTCCTTGTCTTCGTGTCGTTTGCACTGCGTGGTCTTCCGGCGTTGCAATTATAAAATCTGCGTGGATTTGACGTGGAGCATTCACGGATAAAAATTCGTATCTGAATAGGCGAGGGAAAAACAGGAGACACAGAGGAAGGATGGTCTGGAATAAAGATGGACAACACGGTGCCGTGAGAGGCGCATTAGATATTACAGCAGCCTGCTGGCGTAGTAATTATCAAGTTCATCCTCGTAGACGACGCTGGAGAAAAGTAAGACGCAGTGAATAAACAGAAATGAAGAGAAATGGACAAGAACGAGGACAGTGAGTGAGAGAGAGAGAGAGAGAGCCAGAATAAGAGAGAAGGAATAATACAGATTCGCATTACCGGAAGCTGCGGCAACCACTTGAAATTATGAAATAGCAATTTCAGCCCCTGGCACATCGCACCAAAGCAATTTATCTCGAGGTATAACGAGGAGAGTAATCCTTCTTCTTTTGTTTCTTTTTCTATGAATCCATAAGAACGACGACGAACTTAATTGTTGAAAATCGCCAATTTCTTTTTAACGGACTGGTAAAGGAACATGAAGTTTAAACCTCTAGGTTAATTAAAGCGATGTGATGTAAGTGCGTTTTTTCTCGATTTGTTTTTATTTGTCGAAAAAAATAAGTACACGTGCCGAATGATTCTTGAGAAAAGATTAGGAAATTCGATCATCTTTTCCACTTCTTAATTCACTTTGATATAAAAGATTTAACACTAGATTTACCAAGCCAGTCAAAATGACTGGTACACAACTTTTTCCAAAAATTCTACGGGTTTATGAGAGAGCCGTAGAATAAATATTCTTCGTCCATCGTATAAAACATAAATTACCGAATCTATCATCTTTTCCATGTCTTAATTTTACTTGCTTTAAGGTAGATATTTAACATATCTAAATATAATAGTTTTCAAGTTGGTAAATCTGTGAGTGTTAACGTCGATAATTCTAATGTTAATACAGTGCATGTAAAAAGGAATTTCTTGCATGAAATGCAAGAAGATTAGAAATCCTTCGCAAGGAAATTTATGATATTAGCCGTCGTGAATTTTCGTGACACGAAACAACAGGAAATGCGGATCGCGGTGCTATTTAAATCATACGTCCCTTGTTGAGTTTGTAATGTGGGTCAAACTTAAATTACCCACGAAAAGGTGTTTCCGAGTATAATTTCTACGGTCGGCATTCGAATATCTTTGAATCCCGAAATACAAGTGCACGTTCTGCAAGTCAGAATTATTCCTTTCTAGGTCAAAATTGCGTGAAATGGTTTAAAAAAATTTCTATTAATAATTTGCATTCAACCTTTACTTATTCCCTAATAGAACACTTGGTTAGTTTTTAGATCTTGATTTAAATGGAGTTCCCGACATAGAAATAATTTTTCTTCTTTACTTCTCTTTATCATTAACGTCGAGAGATTTTAAAATTATATTTGCAAAATTGTTTTCAAACTTTGATACAAGGTTACGTGAATAAAAAATTCGCTGTGGAAGGAATAACATCGAGTACAACTTAGAGCAAATTAAAAATTGTAAACCTTTACAATTTTTAAAATTCTAACTTTAAAAAAAAAATCATTTGAAGTATTTCAACTACCTATATAGAAAATAAATTATAATCCAAGTTTATATGTAGGATGCTTCCTGAAACGAGTTTCAGGAAATTTGTATTTCTGTTTTGCATTTCACTTTATTTCTTGTGGTTTAACTTATTTTTTAAGGCCTTTAGCAATATTGTTTTTACTTCAGCCCATATCATAGAATTAATTATTTTTCTGCTCCCTTTTTGTTTTTGGTAATAAATGATTGTCTATTCAAATGTTCAAAACCATTTTTAAATTCACATTTGGATAAATCAATGATACCTTTAGATGTTACAGAATAAACATTCCTTTCATTTCACACTTCCTTTCATTCAATTGTGGGACGAGTGTAATGACATTTTTCACGCTATTTTACCTATTGTACCGAGTTGCAGCTTGTTAAGCTCTGTGGGATTAATACCATCCCCCCCGTTGCGAAACCGAAAGCGAAAAAATTCGCATTTAACGAGTATAAAATAATACAGGCTCGCGTCTGGACCGTTGTAATTAAAACGCGTTAAAAGTCAACTGAAGATTAATTTAATTGCATCCCTTGTGTCAGCTGAGTTACGTGGTGGAAATTTTGAGTCATTTTTTTCTCCTACCTAAAATTGCAAACTGCATAGCCATACCCGATGTTTCTCATTACGAGGGATGCGAGAGAATTGTAATTTTCAAAGGGACTTTTCACCTCATTACAAATGCAACTTTACGTGTTTATTTTACATTTATGTTGATACTTTTGCGTCCCGGTGTTTCATATGTTCCATTGTAATTAGATGTAGCGAAAATATTCATCGAGATTAATATTTTAACTGAATAATAGAATTTTCCTGAGGTATTTCAATTTTATTCAAATACATTTTGTATTGTGTCGATTTCCTGCAGCGTTTTAATACGAAACAGGTTTGAGGTGCAGGATTTCTCGTAGTTTTATTCATATGTTATTTTGGTGAAGGTTTTATGTAATAATTGAAAAATTACAGTCCTCTATAATACCAAAATTAGAATTTTCTATAATCAAATAATATTACAATAAATAGTAGCAAACATTTACTTTATTATTGTATTAATTATATAAAACTAGTCAATTTAACAGTTTCTGATTCTCAATCACAGTTTTATTAAAAAAAATTACGATCGAGAGAAAAAAAATTCTATTACTGTTTGATAGAAAGAAAAAAAAACAATTTATTTTGCAGTTTTTTCAAACAAGCGATTTGAAGTTCAGAGTTGTATAACAGCATTGACAGGTAGCAAAATTAAGCCGTGATCAGATTCGTTAAGATTAATATTATGTTTCGAATTTTATGAGAGTATAATTAAGGAGAATTTAGGCGTATTTATAGTAATTAACGAAAATTGCGGTCAAATGGAAAATTCAGAGTACAGATAAATAGCGATATAGTGTAACTTTCTTTTTATTACGTCTTTTCATCTTTGAATGATATATGTCATTTCATTTTCTTTGAATTAACTAAAGAAGAGAAAAAAATATTGAAAATATAAAACCTTTGTATAAAAATTTTCGATTAAAATGATGTCGAATTCTCTTCATGTCGTGATAAAATGTAATGATTGATTATCATGTTACTCATGTACCTACTTGGCCTACGCCATAATAAAACAATTTCCCATTTGCTCTTTTTTTACATACTGCTCTCATTTCCAAGTGTCAGGCTTATCTCACGTTCATTCGCTCGGTATTAATTAGCCAACCATAATAAAAAAAAAACGTCATACCAAACAAAAGCAAATTACCAAAAATCCTCGCGTTTTCCAATCCATTTTCACTCAATTTCGATGACCGTTTAAGGTGTTCCCGAGTGTTTAGGATTTTCTCAAATTAATTTCCAGGCATTCGTCTACTAATTCGGATGGCATTAACAGTCTGGCAGCGATGCAATTAAGACGGAGCTAAATTAAAGCGCGATTGCTGTAAGCGCAGAGTCTTGAAACGCGAAAATCCGACGAAAGATAGGTCGGGTGCGATGACACTCGCAGTTGGTGAAAACAATTAAATCAGTACCTCTCGTTAACCTCGCCTTACCTGCCCTTTTATTACATCGCTGCACATGCTGCCTTCGTAATCATTACGAAACAGTGCCTTTGCGCCTTGCACCCTTCGTTATTTTCTCTCCCACGCTTTCGTTCTTAGTGTTGTGTTATTTATATTTCTTTTTTTTTCTACTCGTACGCATTTCTTTCGTCGCCGAGTCGCTTTTCATCTTATTTCTGTCTTGATAGTTTTGTTTGCTTCTCTATTTATACACTTCCCAGTCGCTTTCTCCGTAATGCCAATTATTTTGTCTTTTCCTTTTTCAAGTTTTGTAAGTTGAATATATTTTAATGGATACGGATACTTTAAGAATTATCGGAGGAGTGACATTTATTTAATAACTTCTATTGTGTGGTGATACAAGAATTTTGAAAGTGTCAATGTCGATTAAATCAGTGGTTCTCAAACTTTTTACGGATTTCTGGCGTGACGGTCTCTTAGCAATTTGTCAGATTATTCGTGGACTTTTTAAAGTTAATTACAATTAAAATGTGGGCTAGTGCTATATTTTTCGAGTAATATTTATTTATTCAGAAAATGGAAATAGAAATTAAAAATATCTAAGTATTTTGGGAATATTTTGCGCTTTCCAAGTATTATTATATTTAAAAGAACAGACTTATTATATTTGGTTACATTTCGTTGAATTTATTCTCTACAATTTCACCAATTTCGATTTTATATTTGTGTGGTTTCTTGACTATGCAAAAATAACAAATATCTAAATATTTCGCGAATATTTTGTATGTTCCAAGTATTATTACATTTAAAAGAACAGGCTTATTACTTTTGATTAAATTTCGATGAATTTCGTTTCTACACTTTTACCAATTTCGTTTTAACATTTGTGTGGATTCTTGACCATACAAAAGTTTCTCTTCTTTGCTTTTACTTCTAATAAATTGTTCGAGCTGTAGAAACTTTGTGATATTCAAAATCTCCGTGAATTTTGGGCTGCGAGAATTTCATTTGGGACTTCGAAACGTATGAAGTTTCGAAGAACACTAAAAGGGTTTGTCGTAAATTTAGAACGTTCCAATTCGCGTCTCTATTATTGGATAAGGGACAGTGCCTTCTAAACTAATTTCACCGTAGAATCAAGAAATAGAGCGCATTTACGAGCCATGCAGCATCTTTACAACGATATTTCTCTAAAGAAGCTGAAATTCTATTAAAAGAAAATTCTATCACATCAGAATTAACGTTCTAACGAAGAAACCTTTTCATCGAAGTGGAAAAAACGATTTATATCTACCAGAATGAGCATTGCAGTTTCTTTGATACTCTTGAGAACCTAATAACCAAGAATCTAAAAATAATATAAGAAGAAAGCAGAAGCTTTGCTGGCGAGTATAACAGAAAGTTTTCTATTATTTTACAATCACGTTAATTCTGTCTCTTTTAAAAATAATTGCCAATTGAAACTAAATTTGTAATTTAAATTACAATTCGGATAATTTTTCTAAGATAACAAAATTTAGCATTTTACTATTCGTGAACGTTATAGTCTTCTTAATGTAAATTTTGCAAAACCTGTTACTTTTATAATATGTATTAGGCAAACGGGAAAGTAATGTCCCTTTTTTATAGTAATAAATAAATTTCTAACAAAGCTTTTATTTTTAATGAATGATGCAGTCACAATTGTTATTAACAATGCTATCTAATGTGCGAATTTTCAATGCCGGATCGATAAAAATTGGTTTTTGAGCAAAATATCCGGAGAAATAACATGTGATACAGTCGATCCTCGACTTTCGCACGTAATTGGTCTCTGAAAATGTATGCAAAAGTTGAACATTTAAAGGTAGAGGAGAAACAGGAAAAATATTAAAAAGTGTATGTTAATGTGGTTTCTTTGTGAACTTGAGATTCTCTAACATATAGTAGACAATACTAGAAACGATATTGCAATGTTGGAAAATCATAGGCGGTCAGTGCGATGGCTCCATGGCAGCGACTGCATTGAAATATTAATTGAAAAAGCGACAAAAATCTTTAACAAATTGTATTTGTAACACTAGATCTATAATGATGGTCAAAACAACTTGTTCCGAATTTTCTGACAACGACTCTGAAATTTCTAACTCTGCTTGTTTTTCGATTTTCTCTGTCTTTTGTAAAGATTGTAAATGTAATGTAAAGATTGTAAACGATTGAATCGATAAAGCTTTCTTCGTTTCGTTCTTTCTGACATATTCATTTTATAATTTTAGATATACTGAATTAATCAACGGTAGATCTAGTGTTAAAAACGTACGAAATTGTCAATTGTGCGAAAGTGGAATGTGCGAAAGTCGAGGGCCGCTTGTATTTCATGTGGAAATGACAAAAAACCGCCGTTGCATTGTTAACGTTTGCATAAAGTGGTCTGCTTGTGCAAATATGTTAGAGGGAAGTTTAATGGGTCAGGACGTCTGATCTTCAAGTTCGCCAAATAGCATTTTGCAGAATAGTTTCGAAGTAACAACGTTATCCGTAATGCGGTGCAACGATATCTTCTAGAAAATTCATGAGAACATCTTTTAGGGTGAATTTGTGGATAACTTTGAATTCGGCAGAAGAAAGTTCGAAAGCTACCACGACCAACTGGATAAAATCTTGGATTTAGTACGGAAAGGCTTCCAATCCCTTGGTGTCGTAATTTTTAAAGTTTTTTCATAAGATACGCGTAACTTTTGCAGACTTGAAATTCGCTTCTCAAGATTGCATTTCTTGTAGTAATAATTTAACGAATTCATGGCATCGTCGTACGCTTGTTTCACGGTGTCAGGAAGTTCTGTGATGATGTTAGGAAATAGATAGATGTATCACTTGTTAGAGAATAAATAAATAGCCAATACTCGCGGAAATTTTGATCCGTGTAAGAAGAAGATAAGACCTAAGCCGAGTTTTTTCATTAGTTAAGGTGGTTCTAGGCACTTATCATTTTACGATAGATTTTCTTAAAATTTTGAAAATATATTCTTCATGATATTTTATAATTATAACCGGAATCTCAACGAGTTCGTCCACACGGTTTATGAATAAATCGTGTTTAAAAATAACATATTTAACATGGGTTTATGGAAACAAATTTTTGCTGAGTCCGTAAAATCTTTTTTTATTTTTCTAATGGAAAAACGAGTTGATGGATTCTAATAAAAAATTAGCAATGTATTATTTTATGCTTTTGGAATATTATTGAATTTTTTCATAATTTTTTACTTCATAGTTATAGAGAAAGATGTTTTTTAATGTCTAAAAAGTGAATGAAATGACCTCTATGAAGTTAGCCCCTGCATTAATTCTTACGCAATGTTTTTCATTTCTAATGAAAAAAGAAACTTTTAGTTCTGAATCCAGCTAGAACTACCTTAATCCTCTATAGTTCGAATTTTCCGTTGCATCTGAAGATCAGTTGCATGATAGCACATTAGAAAATGATAAAATTACTATTAGAATTTAGCTTTTAAATATCATGAAATTCTTTACAATTCAATGTTTCAAAATCAAGTCAAATCTATTGTTTATAATAGTAGTTTTATCATTTTCTAATGTGCTACCATGCAACTGATCTTCAGATGCAATGGAAAATTCTAATCTGTGAGAAAATTGGAAGATTTACTTTAGAGATTGGAAGTTTAGATTCATCTTACGTTACTTCAAACTTACAAGAACAAATAGAGGGTTAAATGTTAGGAGTACCACATTATCAAAATTCATTTTATGAATTTCATACAAAATTTCACATTCTATTTTCATTGTATGCTTGTATTTCCTATAATTCTTAATATTTAGAAATTCACGTAATCATAAAAAAGTATTAATGAAGATTATCTCTTTCGCCAAAACAAGTGATAAAATCATCATATTTAATTTTTGCCGTATATCTAGATTCTCCATATTCCTTAATTTTCAAGAGTTTCCATAAAATAACAAACGCAAAAATTCAAAACCCTCAGAAATGGTTCAAAACAAATGATTAAAGGGAATTTGTTTTGATCTAACGTAAAGAGTCGAACAAAATTGTAAAATTTTTGAAATTTTGTCCGAAGTGGCGAACGATAGCACATTTCCCGATTGAATAAATTTGAAACGTGTCGATTTCAAAAATTCACGAATAGTTTTCATGCGATATCTCACGCGAGGGAGTGAAGGGAGGAAGGGTGAGTCACGCGCAGTCCTGAGGGATGACGAAAGGCTTCGTGAGTAATTCACGGCAACGGGGTTTGACCCCGGGGATGGTGAATTTCACGTTAGACGAGGAATTGGGTCGACTCTGAAGAGCCTTTCCGCACGGATTTGTCGATGAGGTTCTTTTTCCGTGTGCATCGAGGAAATCTCGAGGCTCGCGAAAATTGAGACTGACTGGGAAAACTGGGAGAAATGTTGTCTATTTCTTTCGATTTTTACGAAGTTCAATCAACCTAAAAGTGGTGATTCACCGATGGAACTTCACTATATTTGAATATTGGACGAATATTTTTTCTTATTTTTAAAAGTAAATATCAATTGGTAGAGAAAATAACCACATTAGTACCTTGCCTTTCAATAACGAATGATACTCGTGATGAGGCACCTAGGATAGGAAATTTTGAAATTTTCTAAAATCTATTGGATTGAAAATATTAGTGAGACGCAACGCCATAATATTATTTCTCTAACATTGATATTACGTTAAAATATACGTCGTATGAAGAATCACTGATCAATTTTTATTTTAGCAATTAAATTCTGAATTATAGCCGTGGTTTTACGAAACAAATTGTAGTGCAGGGGTTAATTTCAATGACGCCATCATAGATTAGAAAATGTGATTCGAATGACAAACAGTTAAAGCCCCATAAGCATACAGAGTACCCATCGAGGAACAGGTGGCATCGTCGGAAATTACCAATACATATTATACCTACGTAAATCAACCTAAAAGCCAGAGTAGACCTGTGAGTACTAAAGCAGTAATTTGAGTCAAGTACCCCAGAAATAATCCGCAAAGTACGCTGGTAGGTATTCTCTTACACAAGACGATACACCCTGAACGTCATTTTACAACCCCATCGCTCTCGAAGGACCCTCTACAGAGCCCCTCCAATGTTTCTGGGAGCTGCATATCGAAAGTATAACATTTCTGCAGACTGCCTATCGAGTCTCGAGAGTTATAAATGCATGCGTGTAACAATATATACAATCATTGCAAAAATTCAAACAATAAATTTTCATAATTCTCTCGTACAATTATGTATAAGTCATCAACGTTATGAATTAACTTGGCTCAAGGTGTGGGGTAAAGGGAGACCTTTCTTGCACCGCCTGTTCCAATCCTATCCGCCCTTGAAATTTGATTTTGGCGAATGACAACCGAAAACTAATCATCTTGTTTCGATGATTTGTAGGTACAATCGGAGACATGAGTATGTGAAATTTTCATTAAACCAATATCTCTCAATATCTTTTAAAACATGGCATTTTAACAAAATGTCTTTTGCTTCCAAGCTTATTTTTAATATCAAATTTGTAATAAAATGGAAATTCATTTGATTTTAATTAATTTTTCAATGAAATTTTTGATCTCTGTCACAATCATAAAAAAACTTTTGATAGTGGATGTACCCTGAATTTAACTATTAAAAAGAATGCGTAAATTTTTTACATCAAAAAACACTAATACAAATTTTCTCAATGTATTCAAATAAAAATTAGAAGACAGATATATACAACAGAAAATCATAAATTTGATTTTATTCAAATAAATTAAATAAAATAAGTTAACTTTTTATCTTATGAAACGTGACAACATCGCAACATTTTAATAGTTGGTAGTCATGAGTGATTCGATTTTGATCGCTCCAACTTTTCGACGCATTTCAGTAACATTTAAATTCACGCTGTAACATAGCCTATAGCATATTTTTAATTTGCTATAGTCGAGTTTAATTTTTATTTCCCGTAGCTGTTTGCGAGGTTGCCATGTTTTCACTGTGAATTACGCTCTGCATTCAACTATACCATAAATATCACCCATTTTTATTATTTTTCTCTATAAATAATATTGAAACCACTACATGTTAATTGCTTATGTGCTTCGTAGATATTTAATCTACTAGTTCACATTTTTGTGGATTTTTCCAATCGTATTTTCAATGATTTTTTTTACTTTAACTTGTCCTCATAACATGTTTTCCATTTAAGTAAGTACATGGAAATTTGTTACAATTTAAAAATGTTATAACTTTTGAACGAGCTTGTGAAAAAATTTCTAATTTATTGAGGAGTTTCAGACGACTTATAAGAATAATATATAATTTTTTCATAGGATTCTCATCGCTCTTAATATACCAACAAATCATCTTTAAGTGCTTTTTCGGTCAGTCACGCATTACAATTGAAAATACGTGATGACGATCTCTATCCATCGGGCAAATCAGAGCAAACCACTTATCAATTGACTTCATTTGGTGGGCCAATAATAGCATCGTGAAAAAGAGAGTTGCGGTAATCCATCCAAGCAGCGTGCGCGGCCTGAGTAGCTTAACTCTAAAACTACCCACGTCATATCTACTAAAATGTAGCTACACCTAATAACTACTGTAGAATAAGTGAAATGAAGAGTTGAAAGAGATAATTAACTTACTAATTTAGGTTGTATAAGATAGAAGGGGAATATTTACTTTACAGCTAGCCTATCAATTTAGATAATTGTTAGAAAAAAATTTGAACCGGTCTTTTCATCGGCTTACAATTAGTAAATTTAGTGGAAATACCAGAAATCTGAGTCGGCGCGGATGCAGAATTCTCTCCCTAATGATAATTCTTTTCACGTCCTTTTCAGTTTATTAGATACGTACTTTAGAAGAAAAGAATTCAAGAAGTGGAAAAATGATCGATTCAGTAATTCTGTATTTTACAAGATCAACCTATAATATTTGCTCTATGATTTTCTTTACATGAATAATTACACATTAATAATTAGGGTACTATGTAAGTACTGTAAAAATATCAAAGCGGTCATTTCATATTTTCAATAAAAAATTAATACTTATAAGCTTTTTTAATTTTTTAAAAATCGATTAGCCAACCAAAAAATCTGAAAAAATTCCAAAGTATGCACACCATTGAGTGTTGTATCTGTGATTTTCTTCAGAATTTTCAATCAAAGCAAGTAGGAAGAATCGAGCGAAAACCGTAAAGTTCGTTTCACCCTATAACTACCCCTATGGTCGGGGTAGAGGGTTCATACTTTGCAGGAAAGGCTTTTCCAAAGAGCCCTATCGAATGCTATGCCTCAAGGTTAATTATCTTTGGGGGCACTTTTACCATTCTTACCCATCGAAGAGCTTTTGAAAAAAATTGGGACCGAGTCATTTTGACCTGCTTAGTAGTTCTACTGTTAAGTCCTTTTCTCCTAAGCACTCCAAAGTGCTCCCATACGATCCCTCAATTACGATAATTTCTCTAAAAACTCAATATTTTTAAAATTCCTCAAAGTCCACGCAAGACGTCTCTCCAAGTCCGTTCAATAGTATCAGCCATCATCGTCGTCGATGAAAATATTGACTCACCTGGCGCAAACTTTTTCATCATCGAAAGTGGAAGGCCGCAAGAATTCTTCGAACTTCCGGGAGATGCACGTCAGTGAAAAACACGGTCGCGGGTGGATCGTTGGGTGGCAATGTTCAGTGTGCTGGGACGAACGAAAAGGAAGCCTGAGAGAGGAGAAAGAGAAGAGGATTCACGGGGATGTACAGCAGGGTACCACTTAGCGGCTCGACAAACACGCCGCATGCTGCAGCCGCCGCGGAAAAGGGCTGGAAAAGAGGATGCCGGGGACGGGGGGAGGAGGTGAAAGAGCATCTCCTGATTTTGCATTTTTCATTTAGTCCCTGTCCCCTTTTGCTCGAGCACATTGGTAAGTGCATGTGATTCATGATGCACTCGGTGCAAATCGCGGGGGCGGCATGAAGACGAGTAATCGGGGACAAGGAGCGAGCGGTTAGTTTTTCTGTGCGCCCGCAATTGCGTGCGCTATTATGCTCGACTAATTGGCGAAGTATTTTTAATAATACGTTTTCAGTATGATTAATCGTTGGAAGGAACTCGTAGCACGGTAGATTCCATCGATTGGGATTTTTTTTAGTATTTATCAGTAGTTGAAAGTATTAGGGGGATTGGATAATAATGTCATTTTTTACATTAAATCCATGTAAATAAATTTGTAACAAGTTTTTATTTTTAAGGGATGATGTAATCTCCCTTGTTATGAATAACTTGATGTAATTTATTGTGCAAATGTTCAATACTGGATAGATATAAATCAATTGGTGTTTCAGCTGAGGGTTTTTTACGACAATTTTTCCTCTACAATGATTTCTAGCTTAATCATTAGTCTTTAACACTAGATTTACGGAGCCAATTTGGCTCATTCAAAATTTGATTACTATATATATATATATATATAATATGTTGGTTGGTTAATTTTTTAAATAATAAATCGTTCATTTAAATTGATTTGAAACTATTTTCTTTGCTAACAACTTCGATTTTCTTGTATGAGTCAAATTGGCTCATTTCAGAAAAATGAGTATATCAATATTCGTAAATCTAGTGTTAAGTACTCCGTTATATTTAAATGTTAGACAAACCTATCGGTTTAAAACATTTGGTCTACTTTGTATCTGTCAACTGCATTTCGTTTCAATAAAGGCTATTATTATTATTATTATCAATTGGTGTTTGAACAAAATATTTGTAGAAACAGCATTACTTTCCGGCCCCCCTAATATTATCAGCAGTTCAATGTATAAGGAAGAAAGTGGATATTTGTATTTGTCGTAACGTTGAAATTCATGTAAAGAAGAGTTACTCTGTGAATCCTTAGCCCCAGGTACTTTTTCAGTTTGTTATCGATATATATTCTATTATATTTTTTTTAATATATGGAAAAGAAAGATATTGCAGGTACGGCCTGGATAGCCTGCAGCGATTTGGTTTATGTATGGTGACATATGCAAATTTGTAACATTTGTCCTTTTGTTATGTGATTGTTCTATTTATTTAACACATCGTATGCGGGTCTTTTGTAACGCCTGATTGAGTCTACAGCGGGAAACTTGTTGACAATGCACGAATTTTATTTTTACATATCATAAATTTTCATTTTTAATTAGTATACATTTTTTTTTATACGAATAACGTATTTTTACGTGGCCCGCATACAATTTGTTAATACCTTACCACAGTATTATGCAAGATTTGTTTTTCCTTGGTAATAACTATGATTAAAAATATTTGTCGATAGTTTGAGAACATTTACGAAACACTAATTAGGTTCCAGAATTTGGATTATTTGCATGCAAAATAATCGACGATAATACTATATAGATTGCTAATGGGTAGCAACGAGTTGCAATAGTTCAATATTATGTCAAATAGAGTTGTCCCTGAGTTGATAAATTGGTCAAACTTGTTCGTACACATACAATGTTACATTTGCAAATAGTTGAAAAATTATACCGCTCTTTTAAACGAGGTGTGATAACACTTTATAGACCGATGGCCCATTAATAAACGTTTCGAGCCCAACGTTTTTGGACTTTTACCTTATTAATCGGTTGCCACAGCAATTAATAAATTGTTATTTTTCATTGCGGTTTACTGCGCCAAGCGACGAGAATTGGTTTTTTTCGAAGAGGTCTCGGAATCAGGGAAATACTTACGATTAAGTGACCGGTCAGAAGTGAGTAGGAAGTTAAAAAAATACCGATCGGTAAAGTGTTAACACTGGATCTGCCGACGATTAATTCAAACAATTAAAATTGTTAAATAAATCTGATCAAATCAAATAAATGAAGAGGGCAAAAGCTTGATCGACTCAATCAGTTACAGTCTTTACCACTAGAACTGCCGACTATTAATTCAGTATATCTAAAGATATTAGCTAAATAATTCAGAAGAAAGGGAATGAAATGTACAAGAAACTAAATTGATTTAATCTCTCACGTTTTACAACATAGATGTAGAAAATTAAGGAAGGCATAATCCTACAAATTCAACACCATTTTTAAAAAATTCGGTGCACGTCATTTTGACCCTTTTGGTAGATCTAGTGCTAAGATAGTCGTAGAAAATTGGAAAAGTAACAGCGTTAAAACTTTCAGAAACATTTTCAAAAAATTCAGAACAAGGCATTTCGACCACCTTGGTAGATCCAGTGTTAATTATCTTCATTATGAATTTTCTTCAATATCATCAAAATAAAATTGAAATTGATAAGTATCTCCACAGAATGACATCATAATTTATGGTAAAAATTAAGAAAATGTAAAGATCCTAAAAAAGAGCTCCGTATTTAAGATCGTTATCACTGCGATGGAATAAAAAAAGCAGGCGTACATACAGAAAGTTTGTATTAATCGACCAGTCACAGTGCATCAACTTGCCGTCTACTCTTTTACAATCTGCACAAGCGAATACACGTAATATCATGAATGACATAATGCTCGATTCATATGCTCCCTCACGTTTCTTCTTTTCCATCGACCCACCCCAGTTCTCTTTTATTTTTTCTTCCACCTTCGGTCTGCTTCTTCTGTCTCCCTTTCGTCTTTCACCGCTCGTTCTCTTCTCCCCGCTGCTCTGTGTTCTCTTTCACCCTCTTCTTTCTCGATTTCTCATGCTCCACTTCTCCTGTCTTTCAATTTCTCACCCTCCATCGCATACATCCCTTCTGTCAATCTCTTCTCAGCTACCTTCGTCTTTCTCGTTTCCCCTCATTGCTTCCTGGTTCTACTTCTACCTCTCGAGACTCACGATCGGACCCTTTTCGTGGTTGGAAATCGAAATTCAAACGCGACCCGCATAATGGGACAATTTCACTCTTAATTGTCCTTGAAGCAAAGGACGGAGGAGATTTAGCGGGACTAAAGATTTCCACGTATCCTTAATCCGTTACCGTACGATTTCTTTTGACAAAAAGCCAATAAAACTTGTAGATTTTTACGAGAATGAAAAGTGTCCGCTCAAACAGAGAAAGTTGCTTCTGTTTTTCGTGACATTCTACTTTGCAGTCACGTTGCGAAAGTAGTTTTGCGCTTTATGTATGCTGATTCGTGTAGAATTTGTATTCCTATATTGCTTATTTCTTATGAAAATTGTATAATGTGATGACATATGCGTGGAAAATATTAACTTCTTGAAGTACGATTCCTTTTGTGACTCCCACCGCAATAATTCAGAATTAAATTGGTAAAATATTGATCAGTGATTCTTGGTTGTCGTATCATTTTATGTGGTGTTAATATTATAGAAACAGTTTTATCATGCCGCATCTGACTGGTATTTTCAATTTGGTAGTTTTGCAAAATTTGAAAATTTCCTTTCCAATTTATTGTATCACGAGTGTCTTAAGTTTTGAAATCAAGTCAATAGGGAATGTACGCCTTAACAACTGTAAATTGTTGGGAATTCCGTAATTTAACACGTTGAATGCTACAGGAGTCACCGGTGATTGGTGCTATTCAATCCAATGAATATTTTTTACGAATTTCAAAAGACAATACTTATGAATTCCATACTATTTTTAATATTGAAATGTTTCTATGAAGAAAGTAAAATACTGCTTAATATATATCCATTTTTGCCTTTAACATTTTCATTTTCTAAAGATACGATTTTAATAGAAAAAGTCTAGTTTCAGGGGAAACAGAGGAAAGTGCAAAATACGCATGGCATTCAACGCATTAAATATCATAAGTTTGAATCGATGAGATATCAATTGCGATCGAGGCAGAACGATGAAAAAAAAATGATTGTATCATTATAAATGGCAAGATTATATTTGCGACTTTATGAAGTTTCAATTTCAACTCCAGCATTATTTTGTTTTGTATTTCAAATAATTTCGAATGTCCATTATACAAAAGAAGGTATAAATATTCTTTTGAATACATCGTCCATCATGCCCAGCTCTCTCGCTCTCTCTCCTTGGTTTATGCGGTTATCTGTCTTTCAATTTGAAGAATGCACCAGGAAATGAAATTGCACGAAGATTCTGTGAGACGGTAGCTGCCGAAGAGGTTTTCGATTTGAAGATGGAAACTTCGAACGGGACAGGAATTGAAAAGCAAGGAGAAAAAGATGAGAAACGTATTCTATTCGAAGACGAGGACGCACTGAAGTACAGCGAGACTTTATTATTTTATCTCATATTACGGAACAAAGACTTTCTGAGTGATCTATCTCACAGAATGCTATTCATTCCTGTGTCGAAATTTTAGATGCCCAGATCACCGGGTCGTCGGATCGTAAAATACCAACCGTAAATTACTATAAAGTCTTCATTTAATTTTTGTTCCATGATAAGATTACTAATTGCACTATTGAATAATAATTATAATAAATAACAGTGTTGGAATAACTCTAGAGTATCTTATAGTTGGGAAATTTTAGCCTTATTAATTTTAGACGTTCAGAGGTATTGGAATGATTAGTACATAATTGTAACTGTACTACCAATTAACACTAGATTTATGAATGTTGGTATACCTATTTTTCTGAAGTGAGCCAATTTGACTCATATAAGAAAATTCACGATTTTAGGAGGAAAATAGTTTCAATTCAATTTGAATGAAAAATTTATTTCTAAAAAGTTAACCAACCAATATATTTACCAACCATACTACATATAATAGTATATTAACCAATCAATAAAATTGGCTCCGTACATCTAGTGCTAATTAGGTGCTTCATACAAGCGAACACGGTCTATATTATAGAATTAACAATGGAGACAATTTTGCGTGAAGCAAATTGTATTACTAATTGTAATTTGAACAAATGTAGGTGAAATTGTCAAGATATTTTGAAATATCTTTGACTTACCTGTGCATCTGCAAGGATGCGCCGCATCAAGGCCAAGGTGGGGTGCGTTGTGAGGTCATCCTGAAGGGCAAGTGCTTCACCTTCTTTGTTTAGGCGGTTTAAAGTCTTAAGAGCTGAAACAGCAAATGGAGATTTAATTAATTATAATATTAAGAATAATACAGCAATGAATTTCTTTTGACGACCATTTTCAATATATAGTGAAATTAAATACAGAATATTTCACTATCTTCAGGCATATAAATGTTGTTAATGTGAATGCTGAAAAATAGAAATTTATATGTAATTAAATGGTGTCTACATGAAGCATAATAGGAAAGGGAAGCAAAAAGTGGGTGTGTTAATATTTTAAAAACAATATTATAACAAAGACCTTTAAAAAGTTCTTTCAAAAATCACCCTAATGTGCATAGGTTCTTTTCGGACCCAATGCCTATTTTGTACTTAAGAGAAATAGGCCACAAGGACGGATGAAGGTTAAATATTATGAATTTTATACAAAGCAGAGACAGTTTAAAATTTTCAGTTTATGACTGTATTTACAATCAGTGTGACACCATTCTTGGTGAAACTGTTGAGAATTCCTGAAAGGAAAAGTTGACAGTTAAAATCTTCTCCTTCTGTTTTATCTATAATAAATATCATAACTTCTTATTTCTCGAAATTTGAAAATGAAATTTCAAAAATTGTTTTATTATTTGCTATATTTATAAATAGTGATCGATATAATAGGGCAAAAATCACACCTGTAAGCCGTTGGTGGAAGGAAAGAAGTTCTAAATAAAATCCCTAAAATTCGGTGTTTTTTAAAGTTTCGAAATAACTTTAGAGATTTGATAAATAATTGTTATAACTATAAAAATTAGCCAAACTAGGAATAAATCAAAGGGAAATATTGCCTGTTACTGTTATCTGTGGCAACACATTTGCATTCGATTTTCCAAGTACACTTGTTAATTCCTATTCAAACAATCGAGTTCAAGTTCAATCGTCAACAAATCATCGAGTCAGGTCCCATTCAATCAACATCGAGTCAAGTTCCATCCTCAATCATTCAATCGTTCACTTTAGTCTTTCAGAGAGTTCAATTCATGCGATCAAATATTAGTTCTAATTGAATCTCCAAGAGACCAGATCAAATCAGCCGCGGGACCAAATTCATGGTCAAATCTGATCTAGTTGCTAATATTATATGCGGTGTGTCAATTAATACGGTCACATGCATACAATTAATTGCAGACATTTATCAGTTTATGGCAAAATTAAAATTATTAATGACTACATAATATGTAATAAAACTCCATGATCATATATTCACATAATGTTGTTCAGCAGGGTAGTAGATATTAGACATCGTCGTTACGAAACGTCAGCTAACTGTAAGTTTAGTAAACGTAAAGATCGTACAGAAAAATGTACTACTTTTACCGAGATGTTAAGTAACATAGAAAAATATTTTTTCATGACTACACGAAATAATTTATACTGAGAAAAATATAAGTATTCAACACTTATATCTTAACACTGGAACTACCTACATTAAATCTATTATATTGTAATGTATTAAATAAGTACTTTGAAGAAAGCGGAATCAAGGCGTTGAAAAGATAATCGATTCGGTAATCTATGTTTAACAAGATCAACTTAGAATATTTACTCTATGTCTCTCCTATAAACTTGCAGAATTTTTGGAAAAAATTGAAAACCAGTCATTTTTACTTAAATAAATAAATTTTGACTTGCTTGCTAATTCTATCTTAAGTATTCTTAACCCTTTTGCACCGGATGGGACATGCGCTGTCCCAGTCTGAAAAACGTTTGATATTACGGCTGGGACAACATATGTCCCAGTTACTCAAAAACATCTAGGGCAGAAAATAACGCCAAGTTGGGCCTCCAAACTGATTCTCAATTGTTCTGAGCCCATAAATTTCTCATCTCGATCGTCCCCGATCTAATCAAACAAGCGACAACTGTTAAAGTTGCTCAGTTTTCTCGGACTGGATTTTTGGGCGTATTGAAAGGGTTAAATAACTTGATATAAAAAAAAATGACTCGCTCCACTTTCGAAAGGAGCAGTTCATATCATCACAGGCTTATAATGTATTTAAAAAAACAAAACAACCTGCACATCTCGATAAAATAATAAAACGGCATAAAACTCAGGTTAACATTGAATGCCTTCTACCTAATCCAGCAACATTTATCCGAAACATTGTTTCTTTACGAGTTATTAACATCGTCACTTTGCGTGACTCACCCTGTATATAAAAAATACACAATTAAGAATTTGAATGGATCGACATCAAAGTATTTTTAAACGAATGTTTATATGAATTCCCATCAGAAACCATGCAGCAGTACAATGTCTCAAGTACACGACCAAATAAGCTGCTCCAGGATGTAATTAATAATCAGGACACGTACGGTAGCATTTAGCACGCGTCGGGTCATTAAATCAATGCATCTGCTCGAATCAGTATCAGGGACATGGCACAGGGATGCATGGTACTAAGCACGTTAAACCCTACATTCTGAGCATGGGACTGGAAGTCCATGGGAATCGTAGAGCTCACAGTCTGAATCAGCAAGATGGCCGTCTCCTGGTTCGTTCATCCCGCATTAACTTCAACCGGATCGTTCCTACGCCGGGATAATTGAATTCTCGAGACGCACAGCCACTCGTCGTCGTCGTGCAAACCTGGAAAGGCCCGAGGGGTGGCAAACTGTTATCGACAAGTTCGTGAGAGGAGCTCGTTTCAAGCACCGAGCGCATCCCGTCCGCTCTCTCACCTTTGCTGGTGATATATCGTATAGGAGGACTTCCGAGTTCGCTTTGACGTGGAGTGCGAGAAATATCTCGCCAGGTCAAAGGTGGAATATGACGCTGAGCAAAGTAGAAGCGGATTCTTACGAGGGAGGGTGTCGTTGGTTTGAAACCCACATATCATTGGCCTAGCAAAAGAAGTCACTTGACGAGAAACATCCCTCGTTCTGATGTAATTTTCGATTTTAATGCGTGGATGGCCGAAAAACGTCTTTAATAAGGAAATAAGTGTTTCATTTTCGGTTGTAATTCGTCGAGGTTAAGTTTCAAGGAAAAATATGAAGAGTATAGGCGTTGCGAGAGCAATCTCCTCTTGCACTGTACCTCAAGCCAAGTAACTTCATTGCGTTAGCGACTTATAACATATCACTGGCCCGGCAAAGGAAGTCACTTGATGAGTGGTCTGCTCCGATTCGCTCGGTGGATACATACATCTCTCGTTCTGACATAATTTTCGTTTACAATGCGTGACTGTCCGAAAAAGAGTTTAACGATGAAATAAGTGTCTAATTTTCAGTTGTAATTCGTGGAGTTTAGGTTTCAAGGACAGATATAATGGATATTGACGGTGCAAGGGTACTCTCCTTTTACGCCGTACCTCAAGCCAAGTGACTTCTTTACGTTGGAGACTTATAACATATCACTTGTCCAGTAAAAGAAGTCACTTGATGAGTGGTTGGCTCCATTTCGCTCGACGCATAGACACATCACTTGTTCTGACGTCATTTTCAATTCTAATGCGTGACTATCCGCTGAAATAACATATCACTTGTCCAGTAAAAGAAGTCACTTGATGAGTGGTCTGCTCCGATTCGCTCGGTGGATAAATACATCTCTCGTTCTGACATAATTTTCGTTTGTAATGCGTGACTGTCCGAAAAAAATTTTAATGAGTAAATAAGTGTCTAATTTTCGCTTGTAACTCGTGGAGTTTAAGTTTCAAGACCAGATATAATGAATATTGACGATGCAAGGGCAGTCTCCTTTTACCCCGTACCTCAAACCAAGTGACTTCACTTGTTTGGCGTCTCATAGTACGTCCAATGGGATGCAACAGCAATGAAAAACAAAGTACAGTCGAATCTCTCATAATGGAACACTTCGGGACCGGACGCTCTCTCAAAATGCAACAATCCCCTACAGTCATATTCATCCCCACTTCTTGATTATATAGTCTATCTTTCTCATATAGTACCTATCTTCGTCGGCGCAAAGAAATGCGCAGAAGTAAAAAGTGAACATAACCTTTCCATACAAACATTTAAATCTTTTCAAATAATATGTCGCGTCATACATCTCAAATTTGATTGGTTAGTAGCATTTGACTGGTGGGGATAGGAGAAGTTTCATTATGAGAGATGACCATGTTACATTTTGAGAGAGGTTTCACTTTGAGAGGTTACATTATGAGAGATTCGACTGTAGATGGGATAAAGGTTGAATATTAATATTCAGTGCATGTTATAAACAAGAGCATTGCTAACATTGATATAATAATGTTGAAAAAATTATTTTACGGAAACTCGATAACGGGGAAGGAAATATACAAGTAGCATTCCATGGGAGATATAAATTTAAAATAAATTGGATCCCCCTAACTGCAATAAACTGCGATACAGCGATAAACGAGAATTTGATGAGTTGAAATCGAGTTTTGAGCTGGCGACTAACACGTACGATAGAACTTTCGATGGTGCTCCTAACTGACGTCCACGGGAGTTCGAAAGTGGATAAAATTGATCGGCGTCGACCGAAACATTGATAGTTTATTGAGAATACATCGGAGAAATTTAGGATCGTGTCGAAAATAAGGTATGTCTATGGGCTTCCAGGCGAGAAAATTTAATGAGTTGCAAATTGAATTCGTCGATAGTGTGGCGCTCTGACGTACTAACAAATGGAACTTGTTAAGAAGTTTGAATAGTTCGGATTCAATCTGGACTTCTTCCGATGGATAATTCAAACGTGAGGTGCACGTTTTTGATATCGATGCCCGACCGTACTACTTTTAATTGATAGCAAAAAAGTTGAAATAACGATTGATAGGTCAAGGAGGGAAAAAGTGGATGGAAGAAGGATGAAGCAGTACCTATATTTGGAAATTTTAGTAATGGAAGGCAAACTCCAAAAGTTTTTTCATCTTGAAAGATAAATTATCAAAAGAAATTAAAACATTGCATTTCTCGTCATTATAGCTGCAGTAATTAAATGCATGCCATTTATATGCTGCGTTAAAACTTAAAAGTCGCAGAATGGAAAAAATGATGTAACTCTGTTTAGTGAAGACATTTTTTGAGTTATACTTTAATTTAATATAATTTTAAATAGGACTTTACTTCATTAGTTATATGAATATCAAAATTAACATAACACTAATATGCAGAATAGAAATCAATAATGTAAATACACCCTAAAAATTCGAATAAATAAATATTCCGCTTTTGATTATCTTTTTATATTCAATCAGAAAGATCAATATTTGAATAAGACTTTTTAATTTACTAAAATGGAAATATTTAAATGTCTGGGAATAAAAAAATGATTGGCCCTGTTTTTTAAAATGAATTGCACACATCAAATTCTATTTATTCGATTTAAGTTTTCCATGTGTTTTATTTAATTTCAACAATCACATGCTGCATTTTCTTGCTAATTTCTTGCAAGGATATTGTTAAATATTTAAACGAAAGGTTTTAAAACTCTGATCATTATACGTACGTCAATTAAGCGTAAAGTGAAAAATTAGCAAAGCGTGCAACCTTCGGTCGGACTTTAATCGGCCGAATTTGAAAACAAATCAAATTACTACGACGGAGGTTTGTTATGTTGAAAGCAACGAATTTTCTTGCCTCGTTGCTTAATTACGGGCGCAACGAAGCACTTGATGAAAGGACGTTGCGCTCGCTTAAAGTGCGAGCGAAATAAGCTTAACATAGTTACGTCCCTGAATTATTTGTTTCGTGGAAAGAGGAAGAAAATTGAATTAAATACCGATGTGAAGTGAGGAAGAAATTCATGGACATTCGAGAACATGTACGAAAAAGTTGCCGAGGGGAAAACGATATTTAATTGACGATGCAGAGGGAAAAATAACGTTTTATGAAGAGTTTGTAATTTTATATTTAAAGGTTGTCAGAAGCTTTCAATTTTATCTTAGGTTTTAATTACAAAATTTTAATTAATCATTAGTTGTATTTGGTTGAGAATGATATTTAATATAGGGGCCGGCAGGATAATTCATTGTGTTTCCTGTCTTATTTGTTTTATTTAGTAATCCTTTGTTGTTTGACGAAATATTAAAATTTTTCTCCTACTTACAAATTTGTAAGTATTAACTAAAAATTATATACAATTCTAATTATTATATACAAACTTCGGATATATAATTTACTTATTATAATCATTAGAAATTCTAATAATTATATATAAATTTATTTTTGAAAGATTCACTTATTAGAATATAAAAACGCTTTTAAATCTATCCTAACGATAACAATTTTTGAATGGTTCCTTTGCAAAATAATTTCAGACTATATTGCAATTCCCATGAAAGTCCAATGACCCAGAATAAACAAAGTTGAAATTCTCGAGGTTATTCGAATGTTAAAACACATACTCCTGGCTGACTGCACGCTCTTCCCGAAAACTATAACACGATTACCGTAATGCAGTTATACATTAATTACCCTCATCAGATTACTAGCACCGATTCGCTTGTTAGACCGAGGACAGATAATATCGAGGAACTTCTAACACCGTTACCCATTTCTGGACGAACTTTCCTTAATTCTATTACTGATTGCCTCCCACGTCGTCCGACTTTGCGGCAATAGAGTTATTAATACTGAAGAAAAATGAATTTTCAACGGGCCCGAGCGACGATAAATCATTCTGCCCGGGAAGCCGAGAGAAACGATGCAGTTTTTGCGAGTGCAGATAGCAGCCGTACAGTGCACGCCATTAATAGCGCGTAGTGGGGATACCCTTTCCACTCGCTTATGGTGTTGTCACGTTACGACTTATCTTTGTAACAGATATACTCAATTATAGTTTTACACGGTTTTGATTTAACACTAAAATTACCGATGTAATATCTACTAAAGTCTAGATATGGTGAGTAAGCACTTTGTGAGTATTGATTAAATATAACATAAATTAAATTCGCATCACAATAATTCATGGTAATGATCGATCCAGTTGTCATTTCTGTCGATTACTCTTAACCACTTGGCTACAGTAAGTTGTTATAGACTCTTAGAAATTTTACGTTTGTGACACTGAGAGCGTCTATAAGTACTTGACGCTTTTTTGGCATTCTGACAAGGAGGATCCTCTTAAATTTGTAATATTTATAGTAACTCGGTTCAGAGAAAAAAATGATATTGTTTTAATGTAGTGGAATTCAGTTTTTTGATAATTGAAATATGTTTTCACAAAAAAGCATCCCTACCCAAACGTCTACATTTTTGGGGTATGTATGTCGTAAGTTATTTCCTACCATATGGGAAATTCGACCGGTGCGTCTCAAACTCGGCCGTACTCAAGGGGTTAATAAAGAACATTACTCTTCATTATACAGATTACTGACAATTGAAATAACATTCATTATCAGCAAAGATTACAATAAGTTTATTGATGATCAAAATTATGTTAACCCTTTGAGAACTAGCGATACATACAGTGACCTGAGAAAAAATGTAATTATAGTTTATCATATCATGTACACACGGTTAGAGTTAGAAAATTGAAATATAACCATTAAAATATATTTATACAATTAGTAATTTATAATTTTTTAACATTAATAGTCCAACTGTCTGATAGAAACCTAGTTTTGGATCGCCCGATAACTTTTTGAGGCACAGTGGGATTAAAAGTGTCCCACCTCTTTGACATTTGAAGATACATGGTGGGACATTTTTTGTCCCACCTCGAAAATTTATATCGTTATATAACTTTTCCATAGATATAAATCAACTTTATTCACTTAAAACAAAAAAAATTAATGTGCACCATGAGTCATTTTATTTTCTGAATTCCTGTGCCTAAAAGAGATAAATGATTATCTCTCAATATTAAAAAATGATTCCAACCTTAAAGGGTTGAACTTATAAAAAATGTTTGAAGAAATCTCGTTCAATTTAGTTCAAAAAGAAACCTAATCAACACGAAACAGTGTCCCAACGTTAACACTTACTGTTAAATTCAGACACACCCTATAAGTCTAAATACAGAAAAATCTCACAATAGTCTGCACACGTATGCGGTTTACAGTCAGGTATGCGCATTAAAGTACGAGAAGGGCTCATGTGGACGCGAACGACCCTTCTAAGTGGTATACAGGTCTACGTGCAAACACGCGAGCACGTTAAGTACGCTTCCAGCGCGAGATACCTATGGTGCCAGCAGGGTGCCGCGGTAGGTTTAGACCTGATATATGGGATATTCCAATATTATGCGCCTATGCAGAAGAAACGGGATTCTTTATGGGCTTTTGCCAGGACTGAATGTGTATCGAACTTACTGCGTGTTTGTTTTCCGTACATTTTGTACTTCACCTTGGTATTCCATGTAATTGAATTTGTTACTCAGTACCATGATATGATGTAGGAGCGTGAATTTTTGTTAGTACTAATAAATGTGGTGGGAATTAATTGGATGGAAATAATGAAATGATGGCGTGAGCTTAAGAAGTGGACTTCTTTATGGTCTTTTGGAAGAATTGTTACACTTGGAAGGGTAGCCGTTATTTTTAATAATTCTTAACCCCTTGACATACCATTTCTTTTGTGACCGAATGTGCAACAAGTCAGAATTAATTACTGAAATAACAATCTGCCCGACATTTCTGATATAACTTATGACTTAAAATAATATCAATACCGTAGCAATAATTTGAACTTATCATAGGCCACTGATATTTTTAATTTAATAGTTTTTGGAAAATTTTCTATTCCATTTATCGCGTCACGAGTGTCACTCCTTATTGTACGGCAAGGGGTTAATGGTACATATTAACACTAGATTTACAGGCGTGAAATCTCTTGCACTACAATATGTTAACATGTTAAGCGCCACGCTCGTTCTTAAAGACTGGTAATGCACTTTCCGTTTAGGCCCTTTATTAGAAAAGATATCTTTCTATTTGTTTTAACATACTACATTCATTTTTGATAAAATGTTCTATTTTATACTTAACTCCACTAATTGTGGCTCGGTTAGGCGCGTCAACGTAGCTTAGGAAAAAACTAATTGCTCATTTTCATTGATCAGCGTCACCATAAACGAAAAGTCACCGCCCGGTCCCTAGGGACCGGTGTGGCGCTTAACGTGTTAAAGACTTTGAAAAGAGAGATCAAGCAGGAAAGATAATAATTCGTTAATTAATTATTGCATTTTAAAATACATTTGAAATATCTACCGTACAGCTTCTCTCCGAATTTCAGAAATGTTTGTAACTAAAAGTGGAAACCTAGTTTCTGTAAATCTAGTCAAACACTAACATTTTAAATCATTTTATTTTATATGACGTATTCTTGATCGATTTGTAAGCTAAAGAACGTGTTAACGTATGTTTTAATTCCACAACTATTTTAATACCAACCTGCTACTATTTCTTAATAGTTTCATAAATTAGTTTCATTAAATGATACATAAATTCAATTCTTTCTTCTACAGACTAACAAGTGTTTTACAAATACTCAAATTCCATTTATTTTACAACACTTCAACAAAGTTTAATTTCTGAGTACCAGAAAATTAAAAAAAAAAGAACATCACCTTAGTAATAAAACTGCGAAGACAGTTCGCAGTTGAGTTGAGTTAATTGAGTAAGCAGCCTTTTAAATATAGTGATACTTCTCCACAACCGATGATTATATCGTATGAAACTTATACTGTTTCATAGTGCTTCATCGAACGTTCACCAATCACCATAAAAGTCCCATGTGCACCTGTATAACCCTTAAATTCGAAGCTCCTCACCAGACTCACCTTCCTCGAAGGGCTGCGCCCGTTTGGCAAAGGCCCTTGAGAAAACGTCGCGCGGCTTCGAGGCCTCCACGCCGTTTTCCACGGCTGTGCTCATTTTTCTTAGTGTCCCTTCACGAAGCTTCTATTTCCGGTGTGGACGTAGGAACCATCTGAAATTGACGTTACACTCTAGATCTCTTATTGTCGAAGGAAATGGAACAAAACGAGTATTGGAAATATCTTTCTTTCTCTTTGGCATTCGGTCCTGCGACGGTGTTTTCCCGTTGGACATGGGGACACTGAAATTAGGTGGGGATAATGGTGAACAGTGTTTGTGATGATGAGATGTTTGTTTTTAATTATATCAAGTGAAATTCATTATTATTTCGATGGTTTACATAAGTTAGGCATAAAATAATTCAAATTTACATTCTTTATACGTTGAACATTGTATGTCGTTAGTTTCATTTTTGTAGAAGTGCAATTTTTTCTATTAAGACGTTGAACGCCACCGTTATTTCGCTTGTTTTATAATTTCCACTGAAGTGAAATTTTTTCAATTAATTAAATAGATACGTGGCAGATTTTTATCATTTTAACCTCTTAGCCTAAGATTTCTTTTCTGGCGGGGCACGCAAGGTCGCAAAATAAATTTCTGAAATCAAAACTTTTCACTGATTTCTAATATTTTATTAATAGCATATAAATAATTTTTTACGACCAGTTGATATTTTCAATTTAATAGTTTTTGAAAGTCTTCAAAATTTCCCATGCCATTTTCCGCGCCACGAGTCTCATACATTGATGTAGACTAAAGGGATAACGCCAATATTTAAATATTCAGTGTGTCCAAAAATTCGTAATTATTGCAATTTAAAAGTTGCAGGAAATTTCATTGCATAAAATAGCGCCAGTCACTGGTGGCTTCCATAATAATCAACGTGTTAAAATCACATCTTTACAAAATAGAATGCCTAACACTTTGTAGTCCTATGTCAAGCAGTACTCGACATAGATTTTCACTTGATTTTATTTTCTGACAATTTAATATCGACTTTCCGATTCACACAATGATTATGTAGTATTACCTAAATGTCCGTGAATACCTATACTCATCGATATAATTGAAAAAGTGGATAGCCAACGATAGAAAATAGTGCATAATTAATTTTATTTAGCTCACTACTAAAATTAACGAAATAATTCGGACCGCAAAGGGTTAAAGGCACAAATAGATATGCACTTAGCAGGGTTTTCCTTTTTCAATACCAATATTTAAATTTTGAATGTTTTAAAAAATTCGTAAATATAATTTTAACGACATATGACATTCATGTGACATTCAACGTGTTGATAAGTCAAGTTATATTTTCAAAAGGAAAGAGAATGAAGTAATAACGTGAATCTGTAAAGAAAGTTATTTAAAAGAAATAATTTAATTATGACTTTCTTTCTCCCGTAATTATTTATTAAATTCGCAAATAATAACGTTAATGTTGCAGTTGATACTTATTGTTGGAACAAATGACGTCGTGTAATAATGGAGGCATTGCATCATGACAACATTCGACAAATTTCTTGTTAATTACATATCTTTGACTAGAGTTTCTCTTTAATTAAATGTAGATTATCCGATTAGCAGGAAAGATTACGATGAAGAATTGCCCATGGTACGTTAAAGATTAAAAGCAACAAAGGAGTAGATTCTCAGACAACGTTTCACCAATAGCCCTTCTCATTGTCTGTTTTGTATATTGTGGTTCTCAGACTTTCCTTTACCGCAATTTCTAATCAACCATAGTAAGAAATAATTATAAAACTAAAATGCGTATCAATGGAAACTAGTTGAAGACGTAAACTGTTTATTGCATTTTATAATAAAATTAAATTCAGGTTTATTTGAAGTAATTTAATTTCAACTAACGTTACATTAAACTTTACATTCAATTTAATGTAAAAGATTATTTTAGTCTACTTTGTTTATAATAAATTGTAAAAGTTGGCAAGAAGTATCAGAGTGAGTTCATAGTTATATGGAAATTTTTACTAATTAAAAAACATCTTTTATCATTCAATAATTTTGCAAAACCAAATCTGAATAAGCAATTAATCAAATATTTCTTATCAGAAAATGATATTAACCCATTAAGGCCCAAAGTTGCGTTAACGCAACATTTCATTTCTAAATTTATAATTATGTAACTCAATTATGTGTGTTATTATTATTATTACCCATAATCAACATTGTGTACCCCAAAAACTAGTTATAAAAAAAAATTATAATGTTTATATCTACTTTTATATAATCTTATAACAAATAAATGGTCGCATTTAAAATATTTCTGTTATTTCAACGCTTGGTCCTTAACACTAGATTTACGGAGTCAATTTGACTCATTCGAAATTTGATTACTACATATATAATATATTGGTTGGTTAATTTTTTAATAATAAATCTTTCATTTCAATTGATTTGGAACTATTTTCTTTGCAAAAAATTTCAATTTTCTTGTATAATTCAAATTGGCTCGCTTCAGAAAAATAGGTAAATCAATATCCGTAAATCTAGTGTTAATCGGTTAAAAGTTTCATAAATAATTCACTTGCTAATGTGGACATAGAATATCAATTTCACGGCTATCCCATAAACTTAAAGAATTTAAAAAACAATCTGTACCAGCCATTTTGTCTAGTTTAGTAATTCTACTGTAAAAATACAATTTCACATAAAAACACATTTCGAATAGAATGATTTCCCCTTCGTACAATATCCCTTAACACGCGAACAGTATTCTGTTATGTATTTACCTTCCGAATTTAATTACAATCTTAACTCCACTACACAATATTTTCCACACGTCCAGCTTATTAAAAAGAAACACCGTTGATCACGGAATCAATACTTGTACAAGCCTCGTGTACCTTATTAATATTTATCAAGCACTGGAACGCGATGTTGCCCGACTCTCTTAACCCTTGTTTATCACCCTGTCGCAAAGATAATATCATTACGTGCAAACTTGGAAGAACGGACGTACAACAATACGTAGCCTAACGTCCCCCAAAAACTGTAGGAGGCTTACTGTCGCCCCATGTTACGAGACATCCTATATATACGCGTTATGGTCCCCCTCATGGAACTCGATATTCGATCGTCATAATTTATCATTACACACGAGGCAGAATGCGACCGATAAATCCTCGCCGTGTTGGACAAAGTTAGCGTTGATTTATGCGCTCCGACGATTCGATTCTCAGGGGAGATTCATGGTGTTCCTTAGTCAATGGTGCTTCAAATCGTATCGGTTTAAAGGGAAGTGAAAAATTGAAGCGACCGGATAAGAACATTTCATAACGTGATGGAGCATTTATGAATGTTCAATGTAGTTTGAAGGTGATGGCTTTTGAGGAGATTGGATTTAGTTTTGGAAGTTTTTGGTGAGAGTGTCTCTGATGGTATTGGTAGGAAATAAATTTATTTATGGTTTAAAGAAGTTGAATGATTATTGGAATTGTTTCGGAACTTTTTCGATTCCATTTGTTGAAGGGTTTTAAAGTGTTGTTCGGTTTGAGAACGATTTAGGACGTGTTGGTTTAACACGTTGAATGTTATGGGGGTCATTGGTGATCGTCTCTGTTGAATTCGATGAAATTTCACGTGACTTGAAAATTGTAATATTTACAAGTTCTCTTTTGCATTAAATATTTAAATATTGGATAAGATAACCCCCCACAGATTATATATCTGTTTTTGTGTTCAAGGATTCTGTTTTTTCAAGATGTAATTTAAAATGACGAGACAAGTGAAATAAGGATGTCGTTGAACGTGTTGAGAAACAAGAATTTCTTCATTTGTGTTTTACTACTGGTTGGTATTAGTTGAGTTTTTTAAGAATATTTTATTTAAAAACTTCATTAAAGTAAAATCCCGACAATCCCATTCGCAAAAGGAGATTTTGAAGTATTATCTCAGTATGTTTTAATATTTTTATTTTTAACTCTTTGCATTTTGATTTATTTTACGAACTTTTCGGGAGATAAGCAAATGTAGCCTCGGAATATTTTCTACTCTTGATTATTCATCTTTACTTGATACTAGGAACAATTGTAGGCCCCTGTGACTTTGAAGTAATGCAAGACACATCTAAGGTTCTATTCATCAGAGTAAAATTTTTAACTTCACCACTAAATTATAAATATTACAATTTAGCTCGTGCAAATTATGAAATTCTTTACAATTCAATATTTAAAGTTCAGATTTAATCTCAGAAAGGATTTAATAAATAACAAATGTAGACTTTTGTAATCGAACATCTACCATTTAATTAATCCACGGTATCAATTAACCATTCATACAAGTCCGCAACAAAGTTTGCTTTGTATACACGACAAATATGTATGCCCATAGCTCAACGGACAATTTCAATCTCACTAAAGACGACAGGGTCAGACGTGAGTTTAATGGACGCCATAAAGCACATATAAACTGGAAACAGGATAAATTTCATCTTATCCTTCACCGACAGATATTAGGATAACGATTCGGTCATGCTTCAAGATGAACTCGTAACTTTATCCTTGGTAGTTATAGAAAGCCGTGCTATTGTCATGTTTATTATAGGTACAGAGAGTTTAGGGTGCATACGACCCCCTGGAGCTCAATTTCAGAATGAACGTATAGCACGTTCGTTGATTCATTTTATTCCACAATGGGCAGTTCGGGGGTTGGTAGTTTTGCCCGGCTTTCCCTGAAATGGACATTGCAAGATGCATCTAAACGACACCTCATTTTCGGATTTTATTTCCTCTAGGAATATGAGCCTGGTTTTGTCAGTAAGTAATTCTAACATACCGAATATTGTGTTACGGTATATAATGATTCTCATATTACGAATATATTGAAGTAATTGTGATAGGGGAAATATTAATATAATGATAATCAGTGCAATTATAGATTGTTGAAATAATAAAAGTTTATTGTGGAAAGATATTGTCAACGTCAGTGTAATTCTTATAGTATACTTTGAGGAATTTGTATTTTACATGAAAACCGCCAATTTGACGGGTACCTACATTTTTTATTATGATGTCACAAAATAGTTGATATTTCATGTACATTTTATAATACAAAAGTTACTTAACGAATTATCATTTTTGCCCTTGAGCTCTCTTCTTTGAAAGTCGCTATTTAATATATTGTAGTACAAAAGATTTCACGCTCGTAGGTGTAGTGTTAATCAAAATATATTTGAAATATTTTCTAAACAGGAAGACGAAAAGTATATAGATTTTCTTTCGTCTCAAACTTTGAATTATTGCTTTGATGGGTTAGTAATTGTATCTTTCTTGGATTGCATCCAAAACTAAAAGTATTCATATAATTCCAAATGTATCCTTATAATTACAAACATCAAAATCCGAGTGAGCTTTTTAGTTTGAGCAACGACATCAGAGCTTGCAAGCTCACATGTGATGGCTCAAACTAAAAAGCTCAATTAAAATTGACAAATTTCCTCCAAAAAGATGAGCTTTTGAGCTATGAGCACGTAAAAATAGAGCTTTTGAGCCATTTTTCCGAGTTTTACGAGAAATTTTGTCAAATCCGAGTGAGCTTTTTAGTTTGAGCAACGACATCAGAGCTTGCAAGCTCATATGTGATGGCTCAAACTAAAAAGCTCAATTAAAATTGACAAATTTCCTCCAAAAATATGAGCTTTTGAGCTATGAGCACGTAAAAATAGAGCTTTTGAGCCATTTTTCCGAATTATTCACGAAATTTTGACAAATCCGAGTGAGCTTTTTAGTTTGAGCAACGACATCAGAGCTTGCAAGCTCACTTCTTATGGCTCAAACTAAAAAGCTCAATTAAAGTTGACAAATTTCCTCCAAAAATTTGAGCTTTTGAGCTATGAGCACGTAAAAATAGAGCTTTTGAGCCATTTTTTCGAATTTTTCACGAAATTTTGACAAATCCGAGTGAGCTTTTTAGTTTGAGCAACGACATCAGAGCTTGCAAGCTCACCTGTGATGGCTCAAACTAAAAAGCTCAATTAAAGTTGACAAATTTCCTCCAAAAATATGAGCTTTTGAGCTATGAGCACGTAAAAATAGAGCTTCTGAGCCATTTTTCCGAGTTTTACGAGAATTTTTGTCAAATCCGAGTGAGATTTTTTAGTTTGAGCAACGACATCAGAGCTTGCAAGCTCACATGTGATGGCTCAAACTAAAAAGCTCAATTAAAATTGACAAATTTCCTCCAAAAATATGAGCTTTTTAGCTATGAGCACGTAAAAATAGAGCTTATGAGCCATTTTTCCGAATTTTTCACGAAATTTTGTCAAATCCAAGTGAGCTTTTTAGTTTGAGCAACGACATCAGAGCTTACAAGCTCACCTCTTATGGCTCAAACTAAAAAGCTCAATTAAAGTTGACAAATTTCCTCCAAAAATATGAGCTTTTGAGCTATGAGCACGTAAAAATAGAGCTTTTGAGCCATTTTTCCGAGTTTTACGAGAAATTTTGTCAAATCCGAGTGAGCTTTTTAGTTTGAACAACGACATCAGAGCTGGCAAGCTCACACGTGATGGCTCAAACTAAAAAGCTCAATTAAAATTTAAAAATTTCCTACGAAAATATGAGCTTTTGAGCTATGAGCACGCAAGAAAAGAGCTTTTGAGCCATTTTTACGAATTTTTCACGAAGTTTTGTCAAATCCGAGTGAGCTTTTTAGTTTGAGCAACGACATAAGAGTTTGCAAGCTCACATGTGATGGCTCAAACCAAAAAGCTCAATTGAAATTGACAAATTTCCTCCAAAAATATGAAATTTTGAGCAATGTGACAGAAAAATTAGGGGACGGACTGGATAGACAGGACAGGCAGGACAGACAGGGCTGGAAGGAACGAGTAGGGATGGAGGGAAAATATCATTTACAATTTTCGTTTACAAAATATCGTTTACTAAAATCTATTATTATAAATGAATGGAACAAAGTATGTAGTACTACACGGGTAGAAGTAAAATACATACTTTCTTAACAAAGTTATAATACAACGAAAGAGAACACTGAGTTATTTAAAATTCAGCCACATAAGAATGACCTGTAACCACCTTTTGACACCAACAGAAACACCGTGCTATTGGAAATGCAACGCAGAAATTACAGTTAACTTAAGTGACGTTGCTTCAGCGTAGAAAAGATATTTCTTAGAACGTGACTAAAATATTTCTACGCAGATGAGAGAAAGCCGTTTTACTTATTCCAGAAGTTAGATATCGTGTTCCATCAAGTTCTGCTGATAATAGGATACGAACTGAAACCTAATCCCATTTTAATGATGGTGGCTTTCAAATCACGTGGTAACCCATTTAATCGTTGGATCGTAAATACATTATTCTATATTGCGACTGACAAAAATTATTCTCCTTTTGAAGAACAATAAGAAACATTAACAAAAAATTTACCATTTTTCCATTTTCCTCTGTAATAGAGCAGAATTAAGATAATTATAAACGATCAATTAGGAATTATTGCTGAACGCTGAATAATTGTATTCGACGTTGATTTTTCAAAAAACATAGACTCTTAAAACGTTGATTTTTCCAATCTAGAAAACATACTTCTATTAAAACTGTATAATCCTCCTTCTATTCCAAAATAACTATCACATTTGAACATTCTTTCTTCAAACATTAAGTTCGACTACTTTAAAGTGATCTATATCAATGATTTTTCCTGGCATTAGAAAACTTACAAACAATTCTCAATCATTTTTTTCTATTACTCACTCAAACTAATAAAAATCCAGAAAATAATATTTTTAAAACGATCATTCCAATGATGTTAAAATTACACGAAAATTAACAAAGATACATAAAACTTTCAATAACCGTAAACCAACATCACAAATAATATTCATAATATTTTAAACGCACCACGATGTTAATACTTCTCACACTTGCGCACATCAAACAGCGGTTGCTCAATCTCAACGTTGTTCGTCTGAAACTGCAACTCCTACTACAAAACTACTATGGAATTCTAGATAAAAGGAAAAAAATATAAAAACAAACGAACGACAACGACGAACGAAACCTACCTCCCATTTCCAAGTAGCGTTCAAAGATACGAAAAAAAAAAAAACAGGGCAAACAATATCTCTTTGCGGCGAGCTTTCAGTTAAGGGTTACCACGTTTAACAATAATGATGATAAAGCTGTCACTGGCACGGAATGCCGACGTGTAATCTCGCACAAAGCAAAATGGAATTCACTCGATCGAACCATCGTTTCTGATCGGACCGGTTGATTTATGTCGCGAGAGAACAATAAGCGTTGGGCCAATCTGTCTCGCTCGAAAGAGCATTCAGGATGAGCCTTAACGGTGAAAGCCGGACCGGAAGGATCGACGATCCGTGACCACTGGGCTACGACAATGCAAACGGTACCTAAACCTTTTCCTCGCAGAAAATACACGGCCGAGAGCCTCGAAACGTGACAGGACGATCTCGAGGAACAGCTTCGACTGGGAGGGATGTCTTAGAGAAATGTTTCTTTTTGTCCTTTCTTCAGCCGGAAATATTCGTGGGTAGCATTAATCCTGCAGTGCGGAACGCTATAGAATTAGTTGTACAAAGCCGCTCGATTGTAGGGGAATTGTCGTTATTTAGGTCTCTGCTGTTTAAAGGTATAAAGATTTTTTTTTTATCTTTTTGTATTATTGTAGATTTGAATTGTATCAAGTTAAGAGGTGTATTTGGAGTTTTATGAATTGCTTAATTGTTTACTTATGCTGCTTCTTCTTCTTGTACTTGTGTTGGATTTATAATGCTCTGGCTGTTTTATGAAGAATTAATTGTTTGATGTGAAAGTGTTTACAACTTTTGTTTAGTCAATGATTAATTTTCTTCGTTCAACATGAAACGTTATTCGTAGAAAAATGCACGAAATGGGTTTCTCCCAACTCAGGAAAAATTAGAAAAGTAATTCATACCGAACAGGATCAAGTATCGTTCCCTGAAAATTGCATCGGTCTTCTCGAAACTTTAAAAAATCAATCAGTGATAACTGTTTTACTTACTTACTCAGTATACCTAAATGTTATTAGATACAACCTCAATAGTTTTAATGTTAATGAACGACATTCTCTTCGGACACCCCTAATATATCCTCAGTACCAGTGTTTACAATTTGTACTAATATAAAAATAATCAATGATTAGTTTTAGTCGTTCAAAATGAAGCATTATCCGTAGAAAACTGCACGAAGTGAGTTTCACAGAGCTCAGGAAAAATTAGAAAAGTCATTCATACCGAACATGATCAAGTATCGTTCCCTGAAAATTGCATAGGTCTTCTCGAAACTTTGAAAAATCGATCAGTGACAACTGCTAACAACAATTTTGCCGAAACGAACGCAGTGTTCTACCTCTACCGCCATTTTCATTTTAACTTTCATCATTCAATTTTTCGCATCGTGCCTATGAATTTTAGTAGAGTTTCCAGCTCACCTCGCCAAACGCGGGCCATTATTTTGTCCAAAACTACATTGTTCTCGCGTGACGAGAGCTCTACAACCACGTTGTATCATCGTAAATGTAGAAGTAGTGAAATTTAGTTAGCAAACGGGAAATTTATTGCAATGGTGGATCATCTAGCGACAAAGTAGCCAATTACCGTGCACCGTCGCCCTTAGAACTCTTCAGAATCCGACGTGCACAATTTGTCTGTATGAAACGAGATGAAAAGAGGAGACCGACGGAAACAGTTGGTAGATCTGACGAGCGAGAAAAAAGTAGTAATTGCTGAAAATTCTTATATGAACCATATAAACAGAAATAGTGATTTTCTATCGACTTAATTTTATTGTAGCCATAATTTACATTTATTAATTAACACTTTGTTGACCGGTCACGAGTTAAACCTCTATGGTCCGAATTTTTTTTTGGTATCTGAAGATCAGTTTCACGATAGTACAATTAGAAAATGATGAAAATAATATTTTAAATGATGGTTTAAACTTTTTGACACGTTGCATTGCAAAGTATTTCATGATTTGCACGAGCTAAATTACAATATTTGACAAAGTTAAAATTTGAATTTGAGTAGTAGAAGCTTAGATGTGTCTCGCGTTACCTTAAAGTTACAGGGGCCCATAGAGAGTTAACACGTATTTCCATGACCAAATTTTGTCTGAACGATCACGAGTTAAGTCATGTTTGCACTTGCAAAGTATAAGGAATAAATCAAAGTAGCTATTTTTGAATTCAGGATAATATATGATATTGTAAAACTTGTGTTCGATATGTTCAATCATCTTCAGTTTATCATAAAAAAGTCACTTGATATTTAAATAGTATCTTATTGCAATTCTAACACAGTAATGCACCGAATTTCACGATGGGATCGATAAAAATTGTATAATTGTAAGTAAAAAAGCTCCTTACATCGATTTACCTTTTAGTCTTTCATGGCAATTAAGAGATTAAATTTTAGAAATAATAATCACTGGTATAAAATAATGCAACTAGAAGGGGTAAAGTGTGTGTTTTAACATGTTGACTGTCATGAGGGTTACTGGTGACTGATGCTATTGAATTCAATTAAATTTCATGTAACCTTTAAATTGCAATATTTATAAATTTTCGAACATACTAAATGTTTAAATATTGGCGTTGAAAAGATAGAGGTCTGTTAAACATCTATTAGGGGGACCGAAAAGTAATGTCGTTTTTTTACGTTAGATTCAACCAATTCAATTTGTAATAAGTTTTTATTTTTATAAATTATGTAATCACCCTTATTATCAACAACCACTGTGCTTCTAGTGTGCAAATTTTCAATACTGGTTCAGTAAAGATCAACTACTTTTTAAGAAAAATATCTAGATGAACGACATTACTTTCTGGCCCCCCTAATATATGTCAATGCCTTTAAAGTTTCTGCTTTATAAAGATCTGATTTTAATAGAAAAGGTTTCACGTCAATAAAAATGATGAAATTAGCAAAATACCGGTGGCATTCAATGAGTTAAATCAAAGTGCAGGAAAACCAAATTTATTTGCAAAACATGTTGCGTGCCATTACACGCACATGATTGCTATACCGTATACCAGAGCAAAATTATTACTGAAATATATAATATGTATAAAATATAATATATAGCATCATGTACAAAGTTTCATTGAAATCCATTTTTTACAAATGAAATATACTGAAGTTTATTTAAATTCATTCATTGTCATACTCAATTACAAAAAAAATAACTGGTGACATGAAATAATTTTTGCCTAAAATTGCATCAACAATGTGTTAAAGAGATATAAATTTATCATCGATAGTAGAGAATTTTATACTGTTCGAAAAAAATAACAATTAGAATTCAATTACATTTTACTCACAATTATTCAAACATTAATCAACCAGCAACGACATAAATATTTAACACACATGTTACAGGTAAATAAAATAAAAAAATAAAGGGAGCTCTTTCGAATAATTATCAAATTAGTTCAAGTTAGCGTGTTGGAGAATCGAGGTTACGAAAAAGAAGAAATAATGCAGACTCGTATCGGACAACGAGCACTCTCCTGGAATTTGATCGAAAGGAAAATTTTCAGGTTCGTCGGCACTTGCTTCGCCGTCACGAAAGCACGTTACTCACGCACGACCAAAGGATAACTTTAATGCATAGTTGGAGGTCCGAGCATGGACGAAGCTTTATCGTGGCAAGCACAATTGCAAAAGCTCGTTCGCGAGGAGGCGCGCTAAATTGCTTCTTAATTGCGGACCACGAAGTTGCTCGAGCGTGCGGCGAAAAAGGGTTGAGAGACAGAGAGAAAGAGAGGAGAGGGTGAGAGAGTGACAGAGAAACAAAGGGTAACGGATTGGCCGTAAGTGAGAAAGAGAAGAGTGTTAAACTCGAGTATTAAGATTGTGTTAAACTATTAATTCGTAGAATGATAATCTACATTTTCATTGAAAAACTTTCCACTTATCTAAGGCTAATCTTACTTTGAGTAACAAAAGGTTAAATTCCCTCATAAACGTTCGAGCAGACGATCAAAGGGAAGGGAATCGATATCCAATAGTGATTTGATCAGTACATGTCGCGATACGAGCCATTTCCTGCCTCTGTAAACCTCGAAACGGAAGATTACTGTCCATCCAGAGAATGATGGACGCCGAACTCGAGCAACGTGATCGGTGGTTACAGGAAACGACACACGTAACGTATATATGGTACACCACAGAGGGTTCACCTGATGGATACCACTTATCGAAGATTGTGTACTTCCATATTAGTCCTTTGTGAAATTACTTTTATAGTAGCTCTAGTTTTTATTATAGTTGGTGACATCAATTACACGTTTCTTTCTGTCGGTTTCATGTCTGACCTGTCTGTCTTCTACCGGTTGTGTCTCTCTCCTGCATGTCCTTTTTCAGTCATATTCGTTCTGTCTGTTGTGCGGCCATTAGAAGGTCCAATTTGAACTTACTTGCGCGAGTGACTTTGCTCAAAAACAGTAATTCGCAATTTGACGAAATTTCATGAAAACTCGAGAAAATGGCGCAAAAGAGAGACGTTCATGAGCTCATAACGAGTTCAAACTAGAGGAAACTAAATGAAAGATCTTATAATTATGATAAACTATATACAATTATGAAACTGTAGCGATTGAAAAAGTTTAACATTAGTCTAGCTCTTTCTTAACACTTAACGGACGGGTCACGTAAATTTACGTTTTTCCTTCGTGACTTCCTAGGACGAACCACGTAGATATACGTTTTTGCTTGGATTGTTAATACACTTCACAAGGGTAAGTGTTTTAACCCTTTCGTATCGGACGGGACATGTGCTATCCCAGTCTGAAAAATTTTTGATATTACGGCAGGGACAACATATGTCCCAGTTACTGAAAAACATCTAGGGCAGAAAATAACGCCAAGTTGGGCCTCCAAACTGATTCTCAATCGTTCTGAGCCCACAAATTTCTCATCTCGATCGTCCCCGATCTAATCAAACAAGCGACAACTGTCAAGGTTGCTCAGTTTGCGGCATAAAAATTATTTTATCTAATAATTAAGTACTTGGAGGAATAACTGATACCGGTAATGGGGCGCACTCGGACTGGATTTTTTGCCATATTGAAAGGATTAAAACATATCATGTTCGTCAAAAATTCGAGACACGTTAATAAATAACTTTGCAAAAAAATTGTGAAAATTTAATAAAACTACAAGGCTTTAAAACCATACATATATGTTTATTTAATTCTCCTAAACAATACCCGGAAACCGAGAAAGGCAGAACAGATTCAACCCGTCCTTTAAGTGTTAAGAAGTCTAACTTCTTTGATTTAAGTTCCTATTTTTTTTAAATATAATTCAAATTTATAGAGAAACAGAACAGTAGGTATTTCATGCACACCTTATAATATATAAATTACTTATTTGATCGAACATTTTGCCATTTGATTCATCTTTTTCCAAAGTATTTAATAAATAAATTACTTAACTCATCGAACATTTTGTCACTTGATTCATCTTTTTTCAAAGTACTTATCTGCTATATTTAAATATGCTAGATTTATCGGCCGTAAATCTAAAAAGTTGTTTCTTAAATCTTAAAAAAATCTTAAAAGTTAAAAATGACAAATGACTTATTTAATAAATACTTTAAGTCATCGCTCTTCTCTGCCTGTTTTTTGGGGGCTTCCTCTCTTGTCTTTATCTTGGGCGTTCAATTTTCCAAAACAACTTTGTAAATCAGTTTTGTAAATCACGGATTACGACGTTCCAATTTCACGGATTTATCTTGACGAAAACACTGTAGTGGGCGGTGAACGCGTGTTACGGGGCACCCTGTATATCTCGCCGTAACTTATATAGGGAGGTCGGTTATTGGGCGGACAAGAATAGAGTGCATTGCTCTCGAACGGAACATTCGTCTACCCACAATGCCGGTTCTCATCCGCGAATGCAACGATGTAAACTGCACTGACGTTGGACAACACGCCATGGGCGAGTTCCAACTTTGGAGAACTGTGTTACGAAAACATTTTAGTAGACTGGCATAGTTTTTCCGGTTTCGAAATTCTGGCTCGGTTTCCTTATTTAATTTTGGCTTCCTCTACTTTGAGACCGTGTAATCAACTAATGCAGAAAGTTTTTAGTTTTTATGTAGCTAATTATGAATTTTATTATCTGTATAGTTTTCATAGGGATGAATGAAAGGAAATTACGACACGAAGGCAGGATAATATAATACGATTATTATTTGTATTAAAGCCTTATTAAATATTATATTGTAATTGGCATATGAACGTGTTAACACTAGATTTACGGATGTTGATGTACCTATTTTTCTGAAGTGAGCCAATTTTACTCATACAAGAAAATTGAAGTTTTTTGCAAAGAAAATAGTTCCAAATCGATTTAAATGAAACGATTTATTATTTAAAAAGTTAACCACCCAATATATTATATATATAGTAATCAAATTTTGTATGAGTCAAATTGATTCCGTAAATCTAGTGTTAATTAATTAATGAGCCACGTTCATAAAACGAAATTTCAATTATATCTCTGCCTATTTCAGAACTAATTTTGTATTTATATTTGTGCAATTCTACGACGTTTAGAAAACTTGTCGAACGTGTTTTACGTTCAACGTCTACCTTTTAGCAGGAAAGAGTCAATGCAAATTATATTTGCATCGTATGCCTCCTGCGCTCAAATCAAGTTAAGGTTACGATGATACAACACCATAACTCATTCGAACTGCTAAGATTCTTCGACCTACTTTGATTATAATTTAATTCCATATCTGCATGTTAAAATTGTCCTCGATGCATATTGCAGAAAAAAAAGAGCGAAATGCGAATGAACTTGTTCAAGAAACTTTCTCAAGGTGGAATAAAATCAAGTTGATATTAAAAGGCATGTAATCGAAGGATACGATGAAAGAAAAAACGGTAAGACGGTTGCGTCACATTCTCGTCGCGGCATTGAAAATGAAACGTAAGTCCCATGGGCCCTTTAACCCCCTCGCCACTAACGGGACTTTTATGTGTGTCCTACTTGGGACTTCTAACGATTTTTATATGTTGTTGAGGTTTCTAGTGTTTGAGAATTTCAAGGTTTCATAGAAAATTTAGAAACAAGTGTAAATTAACTCTCTAAAATAATTTTCTGCAGAAAATTCAATCTCTGTTGGTTAAAATACTCCTCTCCGAATTCTCTTTGAGTAGGGAATTATATGGAAGTGGGAACTCATAAAAGTCCACCTAAAAGATTGATTGAAATGGTTCAACGTGACGGAAAGTCCACCCATTAGTAAAAGTGAAAAGAAACAACACTTTTCTTTAAATTATAAATCATTTGTTAATCATTTCCACAAGTTCTTTATCATTTTGTCTAGAGCAAATTTCATTATTTTTATAATTGCCCAATGGTTTAATCGATATGTTACACTATTGTACTGTTTTCTAGAAAGTTGTTCGTAGTTTTTGTTAAGGAATGTTTTTTTTTATGTATGTATGCACAGGTTCAAATGTTCTTTATTAAAAATTTAAAGTTCTGAAACGTATCCTGTGTTCTCCTGGGCTACCCAGTGCGAACCTCACACCGACTTTTAGCTCCGCCTGACTTATCATCAACATATACTACTTTCTTACTTGTCAAATCTTGCCAAAATATTTGCCAATCCAGCAAGTAGTATAACCTAGGATAAGTCAGCCCTACTTTTACGTTTGACTTATCGTCGACTATTCTACTTGGTCACTTTGAGATTTTTTCGAAATTTGTCTACATGATTTAAGCTTAATACCTTCAAAGTTTCTGTGGGGTACTTTGGGGTACAATATAAGTTTTTCTCTGAAAAAGTTTGTAAATTCCGCTGAAAAACATGTGTTTAAAAAAACTTCCATAACTTGGTTAAAGAATAATTTTTCGAAAAATTCTTTAAGGGTACTTCAACGTTAACTAATGGTGATAAACTGTGCAAAAAATGAAAAGTGTCACAAAATTCTTAATGCCTCTTACAGTATCTCACTTTTAGAGAATTATTTGTACATTTTCACGCTATTGAAATTCGTTGTTTTTAAGCGCTGATTTAGTAGGTTGAAAAATCAATTAATTATTAAAATTAAAATCCTGGACTTGATTTTTTCCCCACCTAGATTACCCATTTCGTTCCACTGTGCCTTGAATTAAAAACGAAACGTAAGTCTTGTGGGCCCTTTAACCCTCTCGCCACTAACGGAACTTTTATGTATGTACTACTTTTCACTTCTAACGATTTTATGTATTTATGAGGCCTGTAGTGTTTAGAAACTTCAAGGTTTCATAGACTATTTAGAAACAGACATAGTTTAACCAACTAAAATAATTTACGACACAGAATCTAATCTCCGTTGGTTAAAATACTCTTTCCAAACATCTGAAATGCTCGAATCAAGACACAAAGCTCAAAAGAAAACGTCAACACAGTAGTTGGCACACAATTCCGTCACACCATTAAAAACAGAGCATAAGCTCCGTGCAGCCACCCTTTCTCAAAGCAAAGAAATAAAAGATACAACTTGAAACTATATAACTTCGTAAAAACCGACTCCGTTGCAGTTTAACCCTCTAAACTAACTTACCAAACAGCAACGAATCTCCATTTGTTAAAATATTTTATACAAACAACTGCTATGCTCAGTGAAAGTTAAAAGAAACTTTAAAAGTATTCGTTGAAGAAGTTTCCTTAAGGTAGAAGAATAATAGCCTCATACCCTGAGCCACGAAGATCGAAAGATCTCGGGAAAGGGCAACACAATAGTTGCGTCACATTCCCGTCGCGGCATTGAAAACGAAGCATAAGTATCACAAGCCATTTAAGGCCCCCGTCTCGCATCGTGTTCCCGTTTCGTTGCAAAGGTTGCTTTCTCTATCTTTCTCTCTCTCCACTGGAAAGGCTTAAGGTTTCTCGGGTGAATAAACGAATGGTTGTGCTGAGACCTTCTCTCTTCGATTCGAATCGTTCGAATCCCGAGCAAGGCCGAGAGAACCGGGAGTGGACGTGAACCGGACGGGATTCCTTCGAGATTTTCTCGGGAAATACTCCGAGCCACGACGACCCCTTGCGTTTGATAGCTTCGAAGAACGAAAGGACACAGAAGAGATAAGAAGACGCGATTGCAGAAAGCAGAGATACGTTCGAGTAGTAATTAAAGTGCCTTACGGTAGGTTTTTCTGTACTTGAATTTGTGGCAATATGCTCGTGGCATTTCAATTACGTATTGGTATTTAGGAGAACGAATTAATCGAAGTTATCCACTGCTGTACGTGGGTTTTCGAAAGTTCTGCTCTTTTTTTTTCTAGCGATACCGGCATGACAACTCTGTAACCAGATGTAACTGGTCATTTTGCGTGGAGGGATAAGTTAAAAATATGCGAGCTTGAGAGAAAATTCTAATATAGAAATTCATTAGCGTCGGTTTTTGATTAATTCTGTCGAATACGTTTCATGATTGAAATCGGTGGAAATATTTTAATTGGCTCTTTTCTCTGTAATTTTAGAATTTTGGAATAATTTTTTAGCTTTTTTCATTTAGCATATAGCGGTATAACCAATAATAGAAAACAGAAAAAAGATACCATAACTATTTTACTGGAAATATATTTGACCTTTTGCCCTACGATTTCTTTTTTGATTGTACGTGCAATGACTCAAAATTAATTCCTGAAGACAAAAGGTCTCATTGATTTCTGATATTTTGCATAATTCAACATATTAATAGTATAATGAGATGATGAATGAATGATGATGATGAATGATAAATAATGAGATCATTTTTGCGACCAGCTAATATTTTCAATTCAGTTTTTAAAAGACTTTAACACTAGAACGACCAAGCAAGTCAAAATGACTTGTTCACATTTTTTTCCAAAAATTCTCTAAGTTTACAGGAGAGTCCTAGACCAGAAATTCTAAGTTGATCTTATAAAGCACAGATTACCAAACCAATCATATTTTCCACTCCTTGATACCTCTTCTCCCAAAGTTTTTGTTTAATATATTTAAATGTAATAAATTTAACGTCGGTCATTCTAGTGTTAAAATTTCCTACATATTCCATTTTCTACGTCAAGAGTGTCACACGTTGTTGTAGACTAAGGGGTTAATTACACAGCAGGAAACAGATTGTATTACTAAAACGATAGTCGCATAAAGTGGAAAATCTATTGTGTTTGCATTGAAACAAAGTTGTAAAATAAAGCCGAGTATGAAAAGTGCATCGACGTTCTCAATATCTAGAAAACTCTCACCGAAAATGAATGTACAATAAAATGAGTCTCACCTATCTGGCATAAAATGACAATTTTCCTTTTTCTTTAAAAACATTTTTCTCGATTTTCCAATGGCGCCTTCATAATCTCTTCGCCATTAGAATTAACATAGCAACCACTTTTAGCCATGAACAGATAGATAAAATTTTCAGAATATCTCAGATGAACTTTTCTGTTACTGTCTCCTGGAATGTATTGATCTCTCAATGATACGTCGTAGGTAGCCAGTGCACCAGCAAATTTCTAATAAATATTTATTGCTCAGTAAAGTAACATGCAAATACGCGTATACGCATGGGAATACGTCGGAATCTCGATTATACGGGTGCACGGCTCGACGAACTTACGCTTGGCTGAATACTCGATAGTCAGGGTAATCCATTATCTGTGACGTGATTTTTTTGACAATCCTACCGACTCATTTTGTTTTGACAGACTTTAATATCCTGTCGAAGGATGCTTTTATTATGTTTACTTTTTCGTTACAATATACCTGTTTCTTCCGGAGGATTGTGTACCGAAGGTAGTACGGACAAGTTTGAATTGTTGAAAAGAGTTTTAAATTTGTATCTAACACTTGAACTACCGACGTTAAATGTGTTATATTTAACACTAGATTTACGGAGCCAATTTGGCTCACTCAAAATTTGATTACTGTACGTATAATATAGTGGTTGGTTGATTTTTTAAATAATATATCTCCTATTTAAATTGGTTTGGAACTATTTTCTTTGCAAAAAACTTCAAATTTCTTGTGTGAGTCAAATTGGCACACTTCAGAAAAATAGGTATATCAACATCTGTAAATCTAGTGTTAAATATATTAAATTATTAAATCTGTTATAGCGGCGTTAAATCTGTCATACTTGATTATATTAAAGAAATAGTTCGAAAAAAGAGGTATCACACCAGAGGTTGGGGAATTTGTTTATTCCAAGATACAATAATAAAAGTAAAATATCTGCTGTACCCCTGCTCTATAAATTTGAGACACGATTGTAAAAAAGGAATAACTCATCAATTTGTCAGTTTCTCTGATCTAGTCTTAACACTAGATTTACAGAGGGAGGTATACCTATTTTTCTAAAGTGATCCAATTTGACACGAATAAGAAAGTTGAATTTTTTTTGCAAAGAAAATAGTTCCCAATCAATTTAAATAAAAGATTAACCAACCAATATATTATCTATATAGTAATCAAACTTTGAACGAGACAAATTGGCTCCGTAAATCTAGTGTTAATACTAGAACTACCGGCGTTGAATCTATTTTATTTCTATACATTAAATAATTACTTTAGAAAATGGAGAATCAAAAGGCGTAGAAGATGAGTAACTCAGTATTTCAGATTTTATAAGATGGACGTACAATGTATACTCTATGACTCTCCTATATACTTGAAAGGATTTTAAAAAAAGGAAGAACGAATCATTTTGACCACCTTGGTTAAATAAATGCTTTGGAAAAATTGCAATCAAGAGGTGGAAAAGATGATTGACTTGATAATCTATTGCACTTCTACAGATTTAGAGAAACTAAGTCATTTTAACTTGCTTGGCAGTACTAGTGTTAAAAAACGTGGAAGTAACGAGGAGATTATACGATCTTAGTTCTATTTAGATATTACAGTATTTATTGTAATAGATTTATCAATCATTGGAGTTAACCCATTAAGGCCCAAAGTTGCATTAACGCAACATTTCACTTCTATTTTTTTGGGGGGAATCGGATTAATTCAATTTATATTTTAACCAATGTCATAGTAAAAGAACATACCAACTTAATTTATGCACTTTTGTTTTCTAATTGTTGATCACCTTAAGTCCTACTTTTATGTAATCTTATAACAAATAAATAGTCGTATTTAAAATATTTCTGTTATTTCAATGCTTGGTCCTTAATGGGTGAATTATACTGGCAATACAATTTTTCGGCTAATCGAATAAATAAAACGAAAGGAAATAAAAATTATACTAATTAGAAGTCCCAAGCTGTAGATACATATAAACACAATTTCAACGTCGAACCCTAAACATCATATTACATATTGAATTTGCTATTTTGAGCAATCTACTTGCTGCTATCTAAAATAGTAGGACTAGGCAGCGACCTATTCCGTCAGATTTCGATGCTACTCGCAGTGCACTTGGTCCCATCTCTGCTTAGGAGGGCGAGACCCCCGGCGCGAGGAAAGAAACTAAAAGGAGGAAGGAAAGAAGCCGAAGGAAGAACTTGCCGGTGAGCATTCCTGGGCTCTGAACTCCACGGAGGCACGGCTCATCCGGAGCAGAAGCGTTCCCACGCTGGGCAAATCCGCCTGGAATTGCAACCCGTCGACACCACCAACGCCGCTCCTCCAATCGACTTTCCACTTCCGTTCATTCGTTTCTTAGTAATTATTCATTGAAACGCGACTGCCAGTGCGGAAACGCAATTTAAAAGCGCGACACTTTCCTCCGAGTTCGTCCGAGGGGAACAAATTAGGCGGTAAATTGCTCTGATCATCGACTACGAGGATCGTTGGGAACATCGGTCACAGTGTTAATCGATATGGCTAGTGGTTCCGGTTGAGTCTTTATTGTTAATAGTGTTTTATAAGTGCGTAGTCTCTTAAGTACTTCGTTGAAGTATCTTCTGTTAAATTGGAAGGGAAAGATATTTCTTTTAATTTATCCTTATATTTGTTTTTTCATTATCGCAAAATTACGGTCTTTAGAGCTTATTCGTCAAGGTACCGTTGTCAATGTGTGGCAGGACAATTTACATGGGTGACAGTTTCCTGCAAATTTGGTCGAGGCAAACGAATTAAGCGGTAAACCGCTTGTTCCACAAATTTGCGGAAATGGTGAGATTATTGTGTGATATTGATGAATGCGTTTCACCGACATTTAACGGTATATATTAATTATTCTTGATAGTCTTGTTGTTTCAAAACTGTGAATGTACTTGTGCGTGGCAAGAGATTAACTGGTAATTTTCGTTTTTAACGTTTTATGTGATGAGTGTTAATTATGCAGGATATAACAATATAAAGTTTGGATATTTTTATACTGATTAACATACAAATTTCCATTACTATTATTAATTTTACAGTATTTTTAACATGTAATTTATTTATTGCGTCAGTATTTCTCAATAATTTTGTCTGTATATTTTATAAATTGTCGATGTATACATTTAATAAAAATACCACATAATATAGTAAATCAAAATAACTAATTTTAATACATTTTTGACAAATTGTTATGTTTACAGATATTTTAATTAAAATATCGATAATTTCTCTTAATTGCTATCATAGTAATTGCTTATATTATATATAAATACTTTATTTTAAATATTGGTAAAATAAGTAAAAGAGTAATGCCTACAAAGTCCAATGTGACTGAAAGGAATAATTCGGCTTAATTCCCTAATTGCTCCTTAAAACCCGATTACAGAGGCCGAGATAAAATTGAAATGCGTGGAGATTTTCAGCGAATTCAGTCGAGAGGAACGAATAAGCCCGTAAAACGCTTATTCGGCGAAGTGCGAAACTGTTAAGAAGATTATCGCATGTTAATAACTACCATTTTACGTTCGTCGCAAATTTTCACTTTAAGGCGTTTCATTTTTTTAAACTGCTGTACGGAGAATCATAAATACAATTGTGACATTTAGTAATAATGTAGGAATGATGCAGCAACAAAATTTGTTTAACAAATGAAAAATTGGAAAAATTAACGTAAGCATGCAGAAGATATTGTAGGATGAATATTGTATGAATATTATGTTTTATTATACAAACGACGAATTAAGAATCTGTTAAATTGAAAACACTATTAAACTTTTTAAAGTGCTACCGTTTCTCGTTGATAAAATTCCATATTCTTTACAATTGCCTATGTGTATCGTAATTATGGGTTCCTTAATGTGGTTTTAACAGATCTCATCTAATTTGATCTCATTGCCTCCACTTGATTTAGCGATTATCATTACTTCTCTGCACAATTAAACAAGTGATGCGAACATTTTTCGGCAAAATGTTACAAGTTGGCAAGTAGTATGAGTCGGTGATAAGTCCAACGGAGCTAAAAGTCCGAAGCGTATATATTTACATACACAGATGCGTTTTAATCATGTAATCGTTACTTGTAATTAAGCTCATTACGAGAGTACTCAAATAAATTGTTTCGATCAAAAGATCTTGCATTATATATTTCTAAAACGTATCACGTTTTGTTCTGTCTGTCTCTTGTCGGTCTCTTGGTTGTTTTTTGCCTGTTCTGCTTGTCTCCTGCCTGTCCTATTTCTATCCTTGCCTGTTCTGCGTCTCCCCAGTCTCTCTCTTGCCTTTCTCCCAAGTGTTTAACCCTTTGCACTCGGAGCAATTTCTGACATTATCTATTAGCAACATAGCGGCACTTTAGTAGTTGCTATCTTGTGCCATTTCTATAAAAACGTACAACTAAAGAAACATTTCTTAAGCAGTTAACTGTGGCGAAAATTCTTTTGAATTTTGGGTCACGAAAATCGAGAGATGAGTTTAATTTTAAAAAAATTATTTATACCCTTTAGTTATTCGTTTTATTTCGGCATGGCCTCAAAATATTCCAAACATCTTGAAATTTACGAATAGATTTTAGTTTTCGCCAAAATTACAATTTAACCAGTCAGCTGTAGCGCGCTCTTTTCGGAGCGCAAATCTACGTGTGCCGCGAAAATCAAGCGATGACGGGTATAGTCGTCAGACACAGAGTAAGTCTCGCTGTTAAACTAATGGATAAAGAAATCGACTTTATCTTATAAAACGAACAATTTTCTTACTAATATTTATTAATTTACTTAACATAAACATATACTATACACATAATATAGCGGAAACTCAGAACAAATCAAATGTTTGTAAAAGTTAAAAATTCAGACTGCTTCTTTCGAATTTTAAGAAAACAAGGAATACATACTATTATGTACCTATCAGAAATCAGTTTCCGGCTTTAACAATGGGATAATTACTTTTCAACTTTTAATTTTGCGTTATAATAACCAGTTCCAGCAAGAGCATACAGGGATACATGAATCGATCTCACTTTATTTATAATTTTTATTTATTTGTTTTATTTCGTCTTGACCTCTAAAGGTTCTATAAAAATTGAAATTTACAAATATATATTAGTTCTTGCTAAAATTACAATTTAAATACCAAATGGTAACAACATTTTGCGCATGTCGGATAAAGTCGTCATAACACAAAGTTCTGTCATTTCTCCATGACGGATATAGTCGTCAAACACACTTAACTGGTTAAAAAACCAGTGGTAGCTTTTACGCATGAGGAGTATACTCGTCAAACACATCTAACTGGTTAAAATGTTGTGTTGCAATAAGTTCATCTTTTATAGTCACTAACAAATTCGAAGGTTTCCTTAGAACAGGCAATCGACTCTTATGGTAGTCTTATGACGTCCCCTCGGATAGGACATTGGAGTGCAAAGGGTTAATTTTCTAAAAATAAGCTTTATGGATGTACATGTATACAGAAAGAGCAATTCGAACAAAGGGGTTAATATCTACCTTAATATTGAAAACTTGATTTTCCTTGCAACGGAGTAATTTATCAGGATACAATCAGAACAAAGACGCTTGACTTTGCAAGACTGAATAATTGTTCTCGGTTCCATCGTGGGAACGAAGAAGAAGCCAACTTGTTCGAAGAATCGTCGTTATTAATTAATGCTCAGCATGGTGCACGAATTGCAATTGTGAAAATGCAATTTAAATATCCGCCACATTCCAGGCACAGCAACGAAAGTATTGAAAGGGTCAGAAGGGTTATTAATTAAGGCCTGATGTACACGCCACTTTGAGCAAGCTTCATTTTCTGCAGATATTTTTTAACATTCTAATGTCAGTTCCGAAGATTCTTCCGCAATTACCAGGACGAGCAGGTGTTTCAAATGAAGTCGGAAGTACGCTGCTTCCTTCTAGGAGAAAATAAATTGCAGAATGGACGTGTTGAAGAAGTTCGAAGAGCATTGGTATTGATTGTGTAATTTATAGTGATGGTTTCGTTCTTCGTGGCGCCTGCTGTTAGAATTGGATTTTTAGTAAGAATGGAATCATTTGGAATTGTTGATTGCAATATTTAAGAATGATATTAACGCTTTTAGTGCAGGGCGACGACATGTCGTCATTATCAATAATGATAACGCTGAGAATCGTAGAGTTACTCAGTTTTCGATACGACATCAGTAATTTTATGACAAATAATTGTAAATACATCATTTGTGTTCTTTATTATATGTTCTATATGAAACTATGCGCAAATGACAATTTTTTTATTTGCACCTATATTGTCATTAGTTCAATCAATTTTTTCTGGGCTGCACTAGAAGGGTTAAAAAGATGGTACAATTTTGAATGTCTGTCTTTTATTACACCTCGCATTGGTAAAGATGGCATTGGTTGTCCGTTGATATTTTGTCGTGCGGAATAATTGCTTTGTTATTATTAGGGAATAGTGCTCGTTCATATCTTTTATGGAGACGAAAGTGTAGAAAGGTGAAATGTACCATGGTTTTTCTATAAGCACACTTTCACTAACATACAATGCATCATCTTCTTTGACAAAGGAATTGAAATCCCATAGTTTTGTTAAGAAAACGATATCGTATGGAAATATTATTTGATTTGAAATTATATATATATTGTTGTAAATTGTACTTAATACTGAGAAAATGATCAGCATTATTGTATGTTTCTGTTGGTAACATCGATCGATTTTCTTTGGCACATCCTCTATTTATATAAATTGTTAATATAGCTTACCGTATTAAAATAGACAAAGGACGCTACGATAGAAAGTTGTAACAACTTCACGGCCTGAGTTGTGTTATTAATAACAATTTGACATTATAAATTAATAAATAGGGAGTTAATTAAAGGAAATTTTTTCACAAAGTGATTTATAAGTAATTCAAAAATGCAATTTTAATTTCATATTTTACATGGATATAACCTACTGACGTAAAATGGCAAAGGTACGATAGTGAGAAGAAATTAAGACGAAAGAGGTAAAATTTTTAAATAATAACCTTTTCCAAAATAATATAAGAGAATACGAAAACTTGGAAAATGTAAAGAAATAAGGCATAAATTCGTTATAATACAGTACATATATCTAAATATAATGAGACTTATGTAGATCATTCTTTAGAGGAGCAGATAAAGGGTCTCAAAGACGCTTCCATATACTTCATTTACAACACTATTTTTATCTATTAATAATGTTGCAATGTTAAATTAATTTTTTGATCAAATAAAAAGTATTCTGAAAAAATTGACTTTTAACAATTGTTCCTAAGATATTCGCCTTTAAACGTAAAGGTATCACAATACATGTTTAATGGAAATAGATATATATACAAAACCGTGATAGAAATAGTGTAAAAGTAATGGTATATGCCTCGTATTAATTACCAAATAATTAACTCATTTACATTCGAAGTTTGCATTCGTCAAATTAATGCCATCTAATCCCAGCACGTGAATTTATTCTCAAATTATGATGGCCTTTAACTCTATACTAAGGGTAGCAGTTAATTGTATTTTCTCCCATCTATATATTTGTTTCTGATACCTATCAGCTTGCTTCGCTAAAATACTTTTTTTATATAAATAACAAAAAGGTTACATTTATTTTTGCTTAGCATATCCATCATATTGCGACCCCCACTATAGGAAATATCTTTGAAGGCGGAAAATTATAAATATTTTATTTAGAATTGCTTCTCTCTTTTCCAACGCATATTATACCATAAATATCTACTAAGCGGCAACAAAGGATTGCTTGTTTTAAAGCTAAAGTAACGATTATATCCATATAAGCAAACAGTCCACAACACTGAATACATTGCCGTCAAAAGGATACGATAAATATCCAGACAATATTCGAATCGAACGAAAAGCTTCATACAATAACAAGTGGAAAGAACAAACGTGTTATCCATTATCGATTTCAATGCGCGACATTCCACAATAACTTTTACCTAATTAAACTTTAATCATCCACGCACAAAAGACCGGCAATTATTATTAACGCATATCTCTCTGAAAGCAAATAATTAAACCAGCGGTGGTTAATTTAGCGAATTCTAACAGATTCTCGAAAAGCAAATTCAACAAAAGAAATACAATGTTAAATGAAAATAAATTGTGGGAGATGATTTCATATTCTAATAGTTATCGACGAAATAGATATGCTTGAATTAGCCATAGTGCAATTTTGAAATATGGCACTCCGCAATCCTTCGACAAAGGAGCACTCTACGGAGCGACTGCAAAAGGTAGAAACGGTAGAAGCGACTCATAATACGTTTATCAGCGAGTCACATTTACGATGCCCGAGAGGCCCTGGCTGGAACTCGGTCGACTCGGGGAATGAAATAAAAAGTCTCTATTTCTCACTCTTCCCTTCCCCTTACCTCAATTTCCCTCCACCCTGATGGGTTTCTCTGTTTCTCACTTTTCACCGTCTTTTTATCCTATACTCTTTCTTCTATTTTCTTGTTTCTTTCTTCCCTACACGTTCAACCCTTTTTCTTCACCTACTGCTAGTGAGGACAGGCAGGAGACAGGTAAAATAGACAAGATACAGGGAGGATGCAGAAAGGACAGGCACAAGAAACATGGACAGCATTAATTAAATAAATAATTTGTAGCCTTAGAAACACTCGTATGTTACGAATATTTTTAGTATATATGGTTTATGCTGTGTAAAGCAAATGATGAATAAAGAATTTGTTAATTCGAAAACGCTGTTACACTTTTTTAACTGTCATATCTTCCCAGTCCATATTCCTTACAAATGCCTAACGAGCGTATTGTAATTATAAGTTTTTTAATACAGCTTTAACAAGTCTGATTCAATTTGATCTCGTTGCCTCAACCTGAATTACTGAACGCCATTACCTCTTCGCACGGTCTGACAAGTGATACGAGTCAGTAAAAAGTCAGACAGAGCTAAAAGTCCAACTGCGACATTATTTAGTTTACTCCATTTACGAACTTAACTAATCTCGTAATACTTTAAAACTTGACAAGTGACAAGTTTTTGAATATTTCAAATTTACTTCATAAAATCTACGCTTTTGAGCTATAAGCCTGCGAGTGTCAAGGTTTTGAGCCATTTTTCTCAGTTCTTCGCGAAATTTTGTCGAATCCGAGTGAGCTTTTTAGTTCGAGCGACGACATCAGAGCTTGCAAGCTCATGAGTGATGGCTCAAACTAAAAAGCTCAATTAAAATTGAAAAATTTTCTCAAAAAATATGAGCTTTTGAGCCATTTTTTCGAATTTTTCACGAAATTTTGTAAAATCTGAGGAAGCTTTTTAGTTTGAGCAACGACATCAGAGCTTGCAAGCTCATGAGTGATGGCTCAAACTAAAAAGCTCAATTAAAATTGAAAAATTTTCTCAAAAAATATGAGCTTTTGAGCCATTTTTTCGAATTTTTCACGAAATTTTGTAAAATCTGAGGAAGCTTTTTAGTTTGAGCAACGACATCAGAGCTTGCAAGCTCATATGTGATGGCTCAAACTAAAAGCTCAACTAAAATTTCCAAATTTCTTCCGAAAATATGAGCTTTTGAGCTATGAGCTCGCAATAATAGAGCTTTTGAGCCATTTTTTCGAATTTTTCACGAAATTTTGTAAAATCTGAGGAAGGTTTTTAGTTTGAGCAACGACATCAGAGCTTGCAAGCTCACATGTGATGGCTCAAACTAAAAGCTCAACTAAAATTTCAAAATTTCCTCCGAAAATATGAGCTTTTGAGCTATGAGCTCGCAAGAATAGAGCTTTTGAGCCATTTTTCCGAATTTTTCACGAAATTTTGTCAAATCCGAGTGAGCTTTTTGGTTTGAGCAACGACATCAAAGCTTGCAAGCTCACATGTGATGGCTCAAACTAAAAAGCTCAATTAAAATTGACAAATTTCCTCTAAAAATATGAGCTTTTGAGCTATGAGCACGTAAAAATAGAGCTTTTGAGCCATTTTTTCGATTTTTTCACGAAATTTTGTAAAATCTGAGGAAGCTTTTTAGTTTGAGCAACGACATCAGAGCTTGCAAGCTCACATGTGATGGCTCAAACTAAAAGCTCAACTAAAATTTCCAAATTTCTTCCGAAAATATGAGCTTTTGAGCTATGAGCTCGCAAGAATAGAGCTTTTGAGCCATTTTTTCGAATTTTTCACGAAATTTTGTAAAATCTGAGGAAGGTTTTTAGTTTGAGCAACGACATCAGAGCTTGCAAGCTCACACGTGATGGCTCAAACTAAAAAGCTCAATTAAAATTTCAAAATTTCCTCCGAAAATATGAGCTTTTGAGCGATGAGCTCGCAAGAATAGAGCTTTTGAGCCATTTTTTCGAATTTTGCACGAAATTTTGTCAAATCCGAGTGTGCTTTTTGGTTTGAGCAACGACATCAAAGCTTCCAAGCTCACATGTGATGGCTCGAACTAAAAAGCTCAATTAAAATTGACAAATTTCCTCCAAAAATATGAGCTTTTGAGCTATGAGCACGTAAAAATAGAGCTTTTGAGCCATTTTTTCGATTTTTTCACGAAATTTTGTAAAATCTGAGGAAGATTTTTAGTTTGAGCAACGACAACAGAGCTTGCAAGCTTACATGTGATGGCTCAAACTAAAAGCTCAATTAAAATTTCCAAATTTCCTCCGAAAATATGAGCTTTTGAGCTATGAGCACGCATGAATAGAGCTTTTGAGCCATTTTTCCGAATTTTACATGAAATTTTGTCAAATCCGAGTGAGCTTTTTAGTTTCAGCGATGACATCTGAGCTTGCAAGCTCAAGTTTGACATTCAAATCACCTTCAAGATGCTGATACTACAGGCAAAACAAGTTTGACAGAGGCAGAACAGGCAGAAGATAGACAGGACAGCCCTTAAAAGAGCGGTCTCCCTTCATGTCTCCCTTAAAGTTAAAAACGAATACGCAAAAATAACAGCTATTTTCTAAGGTAGACCTAACAAAGAGTGCAAAGATTTATTCAAATTGAAGTACACCAGTTTCCAAACTTCCCTGTCAGTGTTTTTATGCTGCAGTACAAAATGATGTATGTGGATTCTCACGATTTTCACGGTGTCTGCGATGGTAATACATGTTAATTGTGTTACACAACACCCAGTGGAATAAATGTTACTGGGTTACGAGACATGTCAGTTGTTTATAAATAAATAAGTGATTCTACGGTCGGAACTCCTCGCCGACGAACTTGTGTTTGAAATAAAACGTCGTTACTTTTCTACAAAAGTGTAATTCTTTATCTCTTATCTCCAAAGAGACTTTGCATGTACGGTCGTAGCGTAACAATATTATTAAACGATATTTATTGTTAAATTTTATTACAAATATAATCTACATATTTTACTAGTATTCTGTCCATGAACTTAATATTATCGACGAACCTTGAATCAGAAATCGTAGTAATTATTACTAACAATAAAATATATAAAAGTTACCGGGCATGTATGTTCTCCAACAACATTGAAATGCACACTAGAAAATAAACCACATAAAACCGTATCTAATTCAACAATATCTGTACTTTCTTTCCATCTAATTCCCCCACAAAGAAACTATCTACATTCTCTACATTTTTCAGCAATCCCTCTCCTCCTCCAGTTATCACTTCCGGGTGACTTTTTCTACTTAAATTTTTTTCTATCCTCTAGCAGTCTCACCTTTTCATCCAACAATAAAACCTCCATCCATATTCCTCTTCCCCAGAACGAAATGGTATTACTGATACCATTAGACTCAGCTTTTTCCTCCACTGCCTTTGATCTCTTTCCCTCTTATTTCCTCTCTCTTTTTGCCTCATTCCCTCTTATTTCTACTTTCTTCGACTCTTTCCCTCTTACTTCCTCTCTCTCGTCGCCTCTTTCCCTCTTATTTCTACTTTCTTCGGCTCTTTCCCTCTCATTTCCTCTCTCTCGTCGCCTCTTTCCTTCTTGCCTGTGCCCCTTTTACTCGCCGCTACGGAACCCCATTTTTCCATCTCTTTCTTCATCACCGTATTCTCTCTTGCTATCTTCCCTCGACACGCTAATATTGTTTGTTCGCTTCCCGTTCAGCCGGTCCACTTGTAACCCATTGAAATAACGACGATGCAGCCATAATACGCCAGAGAGTAGGTTACACCGACACACGGAGAAGCCGAATCCTTCCCTGCGGATGTGCCGCATAGATACATTGCGGTGATTACAGCAAGAGAACGATCGCAACGAGACAAAAGGGGGACGATGTACAACGATCTGTGTTCTCGCTCGTTTCGTGGATGGCAAAAAAGTGTAGGTTTTTCGTGTTGCAAAAATATCAAGAGAGGTAGAGAGAGAAAGGTCATATGGGGGAGGATGTGGGAATGGTTCAATGGATTACGTGCGGTTTTGATTGTGGCGAGGAGAAAAGGAGGAAGGATTCTAACGAGAAGCTGATGGGTGAAGGATTGAGGATATTGGGATAGGAGATCGAGGAGATAAAGTAGTGGTTTGTTTCGGAAAGTAATTTCGTTTCTTCCTAACAGAGGAATTAGCTGTATTTTTAACCTGGTAGTTTCATTCTAAACTGTCTTGTTATTGTATATTTTGGTAGTTGAGATTCCAAGGTGTATTTATAAGATGAATGTATTAAACGAATTGAAATTCAAATTTTTATATTATGGGTTACTATTTCTACCTTGGGTAAGTAAAGAAGGAAGCAACTTCCTTTGAAAATATCGTATTATCTTTACCATATATTGTATGCATAAGTACGCAAGATCACGCGCGAATTCGTTTCATTTCCGTCCGACCTAAATTTGCATGGAATGTGAGCATGAGAGAAAGATATTAGAACCGCAGCTATGCCAGCGAAAGCGAAAGAAAGAGATAATCAAAAACACACGCAAAGAAAAAGAGACAGCAAGAACGGAAAAGTGTGTAAGAGGGAAAAAAAAGAACCAAAATGATGAATGATAGAGTAATAATGAGAAAGGATAGCCTCAGATAAAAACAGAGAGAGAGATGAAAAGAAAACTAGAAAGGAAAGTAAGAAAGAAGCAGAGAAAAATATCGAATGAAAAGTGTCGGTCCACTAATATTATTAACTCAGCTTCCGTTCGCACACTGAATCCACTTGTGCCCCATTGAAATAACGACGAGGCACAGGGAGAATCGAGTAGGTTACAGTATTACACTCTGAGGCGGACTTCTCTCATTGTCAGAGAGGATCGTGTCGCACGGAAAGATATACCGACGATCGCATTGAACAACGCTAAGAAGACTCGACGATCCGGTGAATGCACTGACGATGGAATACAGCGAATCCAATGCACCGCTGAATTCATCGAGTTCCTACGTGTAATGACACCCTCCGAATGCGACTCGAAGTGTGTCATTACGAATTACATTTTAATTGCGGTGAAAAATGTTAGTTGGATTTTTAATCGATACACCGCAACCAAGTGTGCGGATTAGTGAAACAAGCTTTTTAAGATGTACAGTACATGTTGTTTGAAATAGGTGATTCTCTTGTGAAAAAAACATCTTAAATTATAATTGCTTCTTTGTTGACTAGCATATATTAACATATTTTAATGATATTCTATGCAAACAGTTGGGACATAATATGTGGGTAATGTTTTCACTGATGAATATAAAAGGATGAGGGAATTTTAATTAAAACGTCTACAAAGGTTATAATTTCAAAGCATTTTAAACCTCTACGGTCCGAATTTTTGCGTAGTTTCTGAAGATCAATTGCACGATGACATAATAGAAAATGATGAAAATATAATTTTTGATAATGAATTTAACATGATTTTTTTAAAGCTTGAATTGTAACAAGTTTCATGACTTTTAATAAGTAAATTGTAATGTTAAGCAAAGATCAAAAATTGAAGTTGAAGAGTAGAAGACCGAGTGTGTCTTGTGTCACCTCAAAGTCACAAGGACACATAGAGGGTTAATTAAAACGTATTATAAACAAATTGCTTGCAATGCAAAATAAGAATATTATTGTCCGAGAATTCGAAAAAATTTTCGTTTATCTTACCAGCATGATTAATTTATCGTATTAATGTGAAATTTCATAATTAACACTAGTACTGCCAAGGTAGTCAAAGTGGTTGGTTCCTCATTTTTTCTAAAAACTCTTCAAGTTTGTTAGAGACTTTTAAATATAAATTATTGTATTAAAAACCTTTTCCACCTTTCATTTCTTCGTTTTCGAAAGTACTCATTTAACCCTTTGAGTAATGACAATAGCTTGTCGGCGCAGGTATGCACGGTTACAGCTGAAAAGTTGAAATATAACCGTTGGAGTATTATTATAATTTTATAATATTATTATAATTAATAATAATTTACAATTTTTACACATTTCCACCTCAGTTTTGTGACAAAAAGATGGTTTTTGATCGTCAAATAAACCATTAGATTTTAATATTTCAAGAAGCTTGCGTATGTAAAGGATTAATTTATTGAAATGTAATAAATTTGACGCCGGTAATTTTAGTATTAAACTGCAAGAATTATCGCTACATGTTTTCTACAATGCCAATTTACTCCATCGTTTTCGTAACCACTGTAAAAATGTAATCTTAGAAATAACATTAAAAACGTATCATTTTTATTAAATTATTATATTTCAAATTGTTAATATCTGTCAGAAAAAATTATTCTTTCACAACGTTAAATCACGAGTGGTTCTATCCGGTACAATTGTCGTAATACAGCTTTAAAGAAGCCACTCTTCTAAAATAAAACGATGTCTAAAGATTTCTTTCCCCAAGGAAACGAAACAATTTTATCGTTTCCCAGCCGTCTCGTGAATCTCGCCGTTCTCGGAGAAAGATTTCTACCTTGAAGTGGACCGTGGATAATAGCGTTCCATCGGCGAGTGCACTTCGGGGTGCAGCATTAAAATGCATCGAGGCGCGGCCGAATCTTCGCGTCAATTTCGACGAGATTGCACCGCAATTTTCCTCGAGTCTCGTCGGCAAAATATGGCACATATTTTTCACGGAATACGAACACGACTCGCGAGAACTGATAGTCATATTATTTTTCAATATTGAAAGTCTCCGAAAATTGAACTCCATCGTCGAAGTCCTAGCAATCTAAATCCGATCCTCACTTGATTTTCTCGATAATCGTAATTTTCCATGAACGTCTCGTCGGCAAAATGAGGGCATGTATTTTGGCGAAATCCGAGCATCACGCGAAGAAATTTATGTTGACATAATTTCTGGGATGTTGAAAGATCTATTACTAAAATCTGGTACTAACATTTCATCGTTTCTATAATTTTAGAAAAAATTATCTTCTGTGTCTTTTGTGTTTTGTTTTCTTAAACAAAAAATGAACATATAGATAGCGACAGATGAGGTACAAAAATATTCAATGTCCTAGGAGTTTAAAACGTTGAAAGCCACCGGTATTTTTCTAGTTTCATCACTTCTATGACGTGAAATCTTTTCTATTAAAATTACATTTTTATAAAGAATAACATTAACGACTACATATTCAACAGATTTTCATTTTGTCAATATTTAAATGTTCAGTATGTTCGAAAATTCATAAATATTGAAATTTGAGAGTTACATGAAATTGTGAAATTTCCATGGCAGTCAACGTGTTAAAACGATATGACGTTGCATTTTTCTATTTTTCTTTTTAACAACAAGGCAAGAGTTATCAAGAAATGCACTTGCGATTGTAAATGTTGCACCATGATTTTTCGTATTAAAACCACCACTTTGAATCCATGAAAAGAATTTTACTTGGAATAACGCGCCAACACCGCCGGACTTCATCGTAGCCATTGTGAAATTTATAAACAAAAAGAAGTGTGCCAGAATACCACGAGCGAAAAAGGTCCTTCGAGATAAACGCTGGGAAAGAAATGCAAGGGCAGAAATGAAAACACCGCGTTGGTAATATGGAACGCCGATTTATACTTGAAAATGTTGTGCTTCAAAAAAAAGGAAAAGAAAAAAAGACAAAAACTTTGCACCACTCTTTTCACTTCTCTATTCGTTCTTTTATTTTCACGTATTTGCAGAAACATTTCGAGGAGTCGTTTTTGCATTTTGCGGAATATTCTGACGCAGTATTACAAATTATTTGGTTTAATTGTTGAAAAGAATTGTACGTGCTGTCACGTAAATAGTGGAAATTTAAAAAATGAAGTTCAAAATTCTATGCTGCTAGGAAAAGCACAATAATTATGTTTCTGTGTCAATTAAATACTTGTAATTGCAAGAAAAATTGAAAAATAATATTTAAATACCTTTCACATCAGTCCTTATAGTTGTAATATTTTCTACCATTAAAATATTATATTTTACTATCTTATTTACTTTTTTGAAATTCTTTATGCCTACCTCAACACATTTGCTTTTGAATGCCTAGTTTATTTTACTTTTCTGACCTCCTGCAATACCAAAACTTTCCAATTATACTTTTTTATCTGGTTTTTAACTAAAGAATCTTTGAGAACGTAAGATAAAATGTGACAAATAGAAAGTAACCTACTATGACTATTTGAAATGAAAGGAATATTTAATAATTAGAAATAAGCTACATATAATACTAGATTTATTAACAATCATTCTTTTATTTCAGGAGTTTCCTTAGTTCTAATTTTTCCTCTATATTTAATCTAGATTAGTCTTGTTAATTCTTAAATTCTCTCTCTGATATCTGAATATTAAACAAACCAATTAGTTTAAAACATGTTTTCATTTTTATGTATGTGTAAGCTGTATTCATTGCAATAAAGGTTTATTATTATTATTATTATTATTAACATCATTAATTTTACAAATATTAAATATCATATTTAATCTTAAGAGAATGCACTCACCGGCTATGCATTCTATTCTCATATACAATCTAACATATTTCCGTGATCTTCTAATTTTAAACATCACCATACAGTACACCTACCTTTCCGGAAACCCCGCAAATACCCGGAAATCCAGAATTAAACTGACGACCACTAATTGGAAGACCGAAACCCCATCTCCGATCGCCATCAATAGAGCGGATTAATTATTTAATGTTAACTGTTGTAGTATCCGCTGCCATTCACCCGATTTCGAGTCATTTCTACATTTTTTCAATTACGCTTCAGCTATTACATATAACAATTTTTCATAAAACCTAAGATTTTCAAACTATAAAATTATTTTTCCCATGTTTATGTAAGAACGATAAACAATCTCTATCGCACTTTATTTTAATTGACTTTTAATGTTGTAAAAATCAATAAATAAATCAATAAATGCTTAACACTAGAACTACCGGCATTAAATCTATTATATTTCAATATATTAAATAGGTACTTTGGAAAAAGAGAGGTCAAGAGGTGGAAATGATGATTGATTCAGTACGTACTTTGTATTTTATAAGATCAACGTAGAGTATCTGATCCATGACTGTCCTATAAACTTGGAAAACCTTTTGAAGAAATTGGGAACAAGTCATTTTGACTTGCTTGGTACTTCTAGTGTCAACCCATTTGCATCATATGACAAATTAAAGAACATGTTTTTACTATCAACCTTCTTTATATTAAACCTAAGTGTAAAAATACTTCAAAAAGTGATATTGTACTTTAATCGACGAATATCGTACAAATAATTTAGACTGGTCGTATGTGTTGCTATTCACTCACAATGTGAATGCATAAATGCGTTTCGATGATAATGACCAGTAAAAGTGCGCGCATATATGTGCTTGTGATGCAAATAAGTTAATTAAAATCTATCACTCAGTAGACTTCACCATAAGCTAATATTTTTCGATGAAAATGCAATTAATAATCTTGCATGCACGGATTTTCATTCTATCATCACAAATAATAATACTTTCCTGTGCAAATCGTTCTAGTTGAATACGTATCATGTAATCTGCCATTAATATGCGTGTACAACATTATAACGTTATCCGCATCATTAATTGACACTAATAAATTAGTTCTCGAACGTTGAGATAGCGTCGTGGATGCTGTTTAACGAGGAAAGATGATTACGAGCAACAAGAAATACCATTTAGACACGCTTCGACCTCGCATTTCACCTATAATTTTCATGCCTTTAATTCCCGTCTACTTCTTCTCGTTTTTGTCATCGAAAACATGAAATGAAGCGAGCCATCGTATATCGGCAACGCTCTCTCATTAACCGATCAAACTAATACAGACGTGCAGGAAAGACGGATGCACGATGGCTGTGCATTTGCTGATTATGCACGTTGAAATATAGCCTCACACAGCTGTAATGCTGATTTGTATTCACTTGGGAAATTTCATGTTGGGAATACGTTTTATGGGACGAGTGACTACGTTCATGTAAAATATGGGACAATTATTATTAAGTTCAGTTTTATGATAACATCGATAATATTGAATGTTGACAGGGATGGAAGAATTATTTATTTATTGATTATGTACTGGGTGGTTTAGAAATTAGAGAATGAAATTTTCTTGCATTATACGATATGAGATTTCGATGAACCAGTTTCTATTTGTTTAAATATTATTAAACTGTTAACTATTGCGACTTTTTTAGAGAGTACGCACATATATAGGTCAGGAAGGTGGAGAGATGACGAGTATACTCGTCAGCTGCAGAGTAAGTTCCGCTGTTAAAATATTGGATCAGGAAGGTGGTTTTATTTTATAAAATAATTAATTATATTATTAACATTTACTTATTCACTTAACCCCTTTGCTCTACAATTTGTTTCGTGACTGCTTCCGCTATATCTCAGAATTTAATTACTAAAATAAGAATTGATCAGTAATTATTGATATACCGTATAATTTAAATAATATTACTGTTCTAGAAATAATATTATCTCGCCGAGTTTCATTAATCTTTTCCATTTAACACTTTTCCGACCGGAAGCCTATTAATAGGTTTTTCGGACCCAACGCCTTTGAACTTTTAACTTATTAATTGGTTGCCACTCCAATTAATAGATTATCATTTATCATTGCGGTTACCTGTGTTAAGAACTCACAATCAGTGACGAGAATTTTTAATTTTCGTATCAAGAAAATAGTTGAGACCAAGTGATCGGTCAAAAGAAAAAATCATTTATTTATAATATTAAAAATCAGGTTTTTGTCCCTTGGCGACCCATCCTTGAAGGAATCTTACAATAAATCACTCTCAGGCTCTAGCGCTAGACCAGCTGCTTTTTGATTTTTACTTTTGCGGATTTTACGCTAATATCACAAAAACATTATCGTCGTACATGTATGAACTGGTTAAACAAACTGACAAGCAGCTACGGGATGCATAATAAATCTATCTCAAATTATTTATACTTATTAGTTGTTCGTTTTATTTCGGAACGGCCTCAAAATATTCCAAATACCTTGAAATTTGCGAATATACTTCAGCCTTCGTCAAAATTACAATTTAAACAACCAATGGTCACTAGCTTTTACTTATGTCGGATATATTCGTCAATACTGAAAATAAAATGAAAAAGCCAAAGATTAACACTAGAACTACCAAACAAGTCAAAATGACAGGTTCCTTATTTTTATTTCTTTAAATTTTTGAAGTGATAGAAGAGCCATGGGGAGATATCGCGCATAATTTTTCTAAAGACTCAATTATTTAATTAATCATGTTTTCTACCTATTGATTCCTCTTCCTCTAAAGTACCTACTTATTTAGTTCTAGTGTTAAATGAAAAGCTAACGTTGCATCTAAATGTTAATGTGTTTTCTTCAAAACACCAAGGTGCCGCATAATTTATAAATAAATAAATATGCACGTTGCTGCAAGGAAAAAAATGTGCGGACGGAAGATTAACGTGCTTGGCGATGTAAAATTCTGAGAGAATCTGTGTCAAAGGATTTCTCGAAATAATACTCAGCGCGAAATGTGAATATAAATTATAAACAACCAGGGAAGAATTCGAATTTATGTGGTAAAGCTTGCCTGTCTGCTCGATTTGTTTTGTAAAATTCCAAGAACACAATACGGCATATTGTGTTAAAGTATTCTTGAAAATGCACGCTCTGAAATGCAGGTACGGCGATGTTATGAAGGTTGAAATAGGATGTCGGATGTCTCTGGCAGCGTTTTAGGTTTAAATGAGAAATTTCGCATGTAGAAACTTCACTACGTCCGAGGACTAATTTCATTTAAATGGACCTTTCGTCATTTTGGAAATAATGCACGTATGTTGAAAAAGAAGATTCGTTGCACAGGTTGTTCTACGCTGAAATTACATTTCCGCAGTGTCAACTGCAAGCACGTTGCTTCAGTTTTAATATTTTGCTGTTACAGGGTGCAAACGTCTTAATGAAAAGATTTCATTATATTAATCAGAAATATTCTTTTATGTGATTGGATTTATTTTATTTACATTAATTAAATTTATAATTTATTTAATTGGAAACGGTATTTTAACACTTGAAGCTCCAAACGCTAGCGAAATCAACTCACATGTTTGTCAAAATTATGAGAAGATTTTGTAGAGAAATATTGCTCTCTCACGATAGTTATATAAATTTAATTAAACACATGTTACTGTTTATACAATTTATAAATAATCTCACGATTTAATTAAAATGAGCAATAACATATGTAATGGTTTAGATACTAAAAGAAGTTGTGTAACATGTATATAATTGCTTTAAAGTATAAGAGATGGAAAAAGAAGTCGGCAATGAATTTATTATGAAAAATCATATATAATCGAATTGATTGATGAAAATTATAAGTTCCATAGTATCACCAGTTTCAAGTTCCTCGAGATAACTCTTTCTAAATTAGTAATAGAAAAGAATCCTGCTCCGATATTTGTCGAAGTTCAAATAATTTCGAGGAATGCTTTACAATTTAATACTTGATGGTATAGTAATTAAACATATATAAAATATTATAGTTATTTGAAAACGTTCATTCTCTGTAACTCCTTTAAGTTAAACTTCGAACCATTTTCATTCTTTCGAAAGTTCTACAATGTATTTGCAATAAAATAAGCATAGACGAAATTTATGAGTTATTAAAAAAGTAACTACCGTATTTTTCGATAGATAACACGCACCTATTGTATTACGCGGGCTTCTATCTTTTCGGCATTCCTTTTTTTCTTAGTTAAAATCCCACCATAGTTTTATTATTGAATTTCACATCCTTCATGTCGCTTTCTAAATGTATAACGAGCAGGTTCCTGTTTTATCAAATTTTAACTTTTTTGTGTAGATAACGCGCGCGTTATCTACCGAAAAATACGTTATTAACATTTACTAATATAATGTGCGATTGTTTTGATGATGTGATAAAAGTTAATGTTACAAAGGGTTATTTCAAATAAGGGATTGAAAAGAAGGAAATTCGTCGCGTCAGCAAAAATTGGAACTTTGTTCTATCGAAATATTATTCAAAGTTCAAAATTTGCAACAAAATTAACACCGTCACTGAACAGAAGCCAAAAATAAGAAATATATTATAAATATTCACTAAAAAATATATAAATCACGGCATCATTGTTATAATTAGACTGCAGATATTAATGGAAATGGAAATTGTTACAAATTCTCCGATGGAATAGTAATTTCAATAGAGTTGCGTTTCGCTTTATAAAATTTATCTATAAAATTTTAAATGATACCGTAAGTTCATAAAAATCTGCAGTCTAATTATAATAAACCGCCGTCCATGTCGTATGTTGACCGATAAAACTGCGAGTATTTGTCAAAATATTCTATTTTCTGAATTAAACAACTATTTACAGTTCGAAAAACAGCCGCGCTCGGCCCTTTAACGATTGAACATAATATTTGTTGACAAATATTGATAATTCCACAAGTGCCCGCGAAAAACTCAAATTTCTACTTGTTTTAATTCGGAATAATTTTTCTCATGTAACAATACCAATGAAACAATTATAAAACACGATAATAAATCAGTGAATGAAATACCTGAGGAAATGCATCATTCTTAGAGCGTGAAGAACAGAATCCAAAATGCGTAAACGTCGATAAATAATTTTTCCAATTAAAAAAATCAACGGACAATTTCCAGAAACCAATTCACAATTTCATATATTTATCAAACACAATGCGGTCAGTAGAAACACTCCCGGTCACCAAATTCCGATGTAAAACCTGAACACATAAAATTCTATCACAATTCGTCAAAATATCCAGGAAAGACTTTAAACACCACACTTTTCACAATCTAAGCCCTTAATCACTGATCATCGAACAATAATTTCATCAATTTCCCAACAACAATTAATTCTCAATAAAAAAAAAACACCATTGAAAAGTCCTGTCACATCCATACAGACAATTCAGATCGAAGCTTTTCATTCAAATACTCAAGGATCCTCTTTCAACACCCGCAAAAGCACGCGGACAACAACGCCCACGATATCCACTACTCAATACAACCAAAAACACAATTTTTCCGACTTCAAAAAGTAACACAAATATACATACAAGCCTACATTGACCTTCAACAAAAAGAAATCCAAGGAGTAACAAATGGAGTACAATTTCGTAGAATTTTCACAGTATAACAAATTCATTCGCGATTTCAACAGCAACTAAAGCAAGAACCACTCGAGAAGCCGGTTCACCGAGGACTGAGGACGGAAGAAACGAAGCTCGGACAACGTCTGTCGACCTGCAAGGGGCCCTGTGCGCTGGGCCCATGGTGGGGAGGGTCCCCTTGTTTCAGGAACCCTCGAGGTAGGACCGGATCGTTGCAGGTCTACCGACTGCCTGCTGTCAGCTCAGGAAGAACGACTTCTGCTGCGGAGTTATTGTTGCGGTCGTTAAGATTATTATTATTGTTTGCTTTCCGAGGCCTGCTGAATCCAGCGGAATTTCTTTCGACACTGAAGACATTTGGTTTATGGCTTGTGTTGAATCGTTACCAAATAATGGTTCGGCGTAAATGAGGTAATGACGTGGAATTTGCTTGGCGCTATTGTTTATGCTATTATGAAATGAAAAAGAATGTCTGAATGGGCAAAGTATGGACTTTAGAAATGTACAGAATTGTTTCGATGTTTTTGAGCATGTAAGGAGAATAACAGTATTTAACACTAGATCTACCAAGAAGGTCAAAATGACTTGTATTGAATTTTTTGAAAATGTTTCTGAAATTTTAAGAGTTGTATCTTGTTTAATTTTCTCTATTTTCCTTTTAGAACGTGACAGATTAGATCGCTTTAGTTCCTTGTACATTTTATTCTCTTTTCTCCGAAGTATTTATCTAGAATCTTATGTTGAATTAATAGTCGGTAGTTCTAGGGTTAAGATATTTATCTACGGTCAGAAAATAAGGAATTGTGGTTTGTTTAAAATGATTTTATTTTTGAATAAATGTTTTTGAATGATAATCGGTTGAAATGCGTGGGAAAATATTATATTTGTAAGATTATTTGAGTGCTCCAAGTTTGAAAAACAAATGCATGCGGAATTAATGGGTCGGAAGTAATGGAGCAGGTGCACAAAAGGGTGCTACACTTGGTGATATCCAAATAGAACGCGGAGTTTCCAATGCGAAGATAAAAGAATCCTGACTATTTCGATTTCAATCCTACCTATACTCCAATCCTACCGATTTCGCATGTAGAACTGTGGATAAAAAGAACGAATGCAAATTTCAAATTACGTGGATACTCATAACTTGACGAATTACAATATGTTATTACTAGACTGCGGATTTTTATGCATTTATGAAAATATACAAAAAGAACATAATATAAAAATAAATCTAAAATATCGAAAGTATGGTATTTGTTGTAATATAAATCGAGTGCAATTAATCCCTAGATAGATTCTCGTGTCTCACCTGCATTTGTGAAATTCGAAATTTGCATAAACATCCGCAGTCTAGTTATTACCACTTATCGTCTAATATGTTTTATGAAAATGTTCCCTAGCACTCACGTAAAAGTTAAAGTGCAAAAGCAATGAAAGCCTTCTGAACTATAAAAAGAAGAACGACCCATCTACATGTAACGATCGAGCAAACATACAGAAGTGACAGGCCTCTTACTCAAACAAAATAGAAGCTTTACCTACAATAACTTTCTTTCTTTTTGACCAGCGGCCATTATTCGAGTTCACTTTATTTCTCATTTAAATAAAGAGATAAGCTTAACCACATATTTTTACTAAACCTTTGCTCTGAAATTCTAAACAGCTTTGCAATTGTGCAAAATAAAGTTACTGCAGAATCGATGGACAGAAAAGAAAATATGCTCAGCGGTCATCACTCGAGTTAAATTTATTTCTCCTTTACATACAACGATAAGTTTAACTATGTAATTTTGCTAAATCATTCCTCTGAAATTCTGAACACTTTGGAATATTGCAAAATTAAGTTACTGCAGAATCGATGGGCGTTAAGAAACTTTGACCAGCAATCATCACTCGACTGAAGTTTATTTCTCCTTTAAATAAACAGATAAGTTTGATTATGCATTTTTACAAAATCATCACTCTGAAATTTCTAGCACTTTGGAATTGTGCAAAATTAAGTTACTGTAGAATTAATGAGAGGTAAGAAAATACAGCCAACGGCCTTCGCTCCAGTTAAGTTTATTTTTCCTTTAACCCCTTGCCGCACGAGTGACACTCGTGATGCGATAAATTGGATAAGAAATATTCAAGTTTTGCAAAATTTATCAAATTGAAAATATCAGCGAGCTGTAATACGATAAACTTATTTCTATGATATTAACCCGGCGTGTGTATACTCAATTTTTAAGGGCACGGTGTCTACACTGCGCCTTTGAGGGAACAGTCGGGTTTACAAGGTTTTCTCGACTTCAGAAAAATCTGCAAAAATTCTGAGATACTTATTGGAGTGTCTACTATGTGGCCCAGTAGTTTCTAAAGTCAGGAATTTAAAACTGTTATTTTTAAAAATGCAGGATGTTGAAAAATGTTAGAGAGAAATTTGAAGTACAAATTTTGACTGTTCCTTAAAGGACCCAGTATACACACGCCGGGTTAATATTGCGTTAAATACGAAATAGCCGGAATGACTGGCCAATTTTTATATTAACAATTTAATTCCCAATTATTGCAGAGGCAGTCAGAAAAGAAATAGTACAAGAAGGGGTTAAATAAAGAGATAAGTTCCAAACACTTTGCAATTGTATAAAATTGAGTTACTGCAGAAGCGATAATCAATACGAAAATTGTATTACCAACAAACATACAAAAATGGGCCATAGGTATAAAAAGGTTGACTACCCCTGGTGTATATCAGCGTAAAAAAAACCCTCAAAAGGTCACTCTGCCAGACTAAAACTGATCGTTCATATAAAACTACCGTGCATGCACTCGGTAGTTTTTAATTAAACCGTAGTCGCCTTGTTTCTTTCAGACGCAGATGTTCCAGCTTAAAACACGAAGGTGAATATCTTGCGGTAAAAAAAAGGAAGAAGACGAGCGAGAAGGGGGGCTAACATCGCTGTGGAACGAACACCTGAGCCGAGACCGGTTCACGATATCCACTGACGGCAAACAATACATTATTGTGGGTGTAAAACCGTGTCAGCTTGCATTCACGAATGTAAACGCGGAACATTTCATCCGCGGCTGCAGTGTACGCATTTTTTTCCGAGTTAATGTAACGACGATACGCGGATCGAATGGCGGCCATTGTCTCGATGATCCGTTACAGTGCGCATCATTTTTCACCGTTGCTTCGTTACTGGGTTGAGAATTGAGGTGTGAATTTTTAAATGCTACTGTGACAGCCATCACCGGGGGAATTTAATTTAAAAATATACGAGCAGAAATGAAAGTGAATTTTTCATTCGGCTTGTTAGGGATAAGTTGATGGAATTTTTTAGCGTTTACCGTGCCAGCCGAACGAATCAACGGAAACGACGATGGACCCAAGTTTCGGTCACCTTTAGCTTACTCCCTTGATACGGTCGATTGCGTTGTTGATTCTCTCCTTTATTGGAGATAGAAGTTACTTTTATAGGAAACTTGTTTCCTCCTTGGGATTTCTAGATAGTATCTGGGTTAATGGAAGTATTACATGGTGTCAAGACGTTAACTCTTTGCACTCTGTTGTCGCCACAGCGGCGACATTGTCATTGAAGCTGATAATACCGTTATCAGGTATTATCTGGGGCAATTTACCCTAATTGCATGCTAGGGATGTAGCATATGGGGCGATGCATTAGGGATTAAATAAATAAATAAATAAATAGATAGATAAATACATTATAGTAAAGAAAATAAAAAGATAAAATGAGATAAGAATACAGTCGACCCCCGGTAATCCGGCCCCTGTCTAATCCGTCACCCCCTATAATCCGACATGCCTATAACATGTAGGTACAGTCGAGTTGCGTTATGAACAAATATGTTAAATCGTTCGCGGATGCCTGGACAAATATTAACATAAATGTTTAGTTATTATTTTTTTGTAAGTTCTAGAGCAATAATTATGTTAATTTTATAATAAGCCCTAAGCTGTTTATTGTGTTGTTTGATTTACTAAATTCCACATCGTATGAGTTAGGTACAGTATGTACATATAAAATCTTACCACTTTGATATTTTATATGTCGGATTGCAAGGTACGCTTTTCCAAAAAGTTCCGGACTACAGGAGGCTGTGACAGTACTCTATAGTCCGACAAATTTGATAATCCGACACCGCCTTGCAAAACGTTTGTCGGATTACCAAGGGTCGACTGTATTAAAAACAGTAGTGCATAGGAGCATGGGCCCAAGCATAGCTGTGATAAATGAATAAATGACTAGACAAAGAAACAAATAAATAAATTTGGGTCAGATGCAATTTTTATATTTCTTCATATTGTATATCAATTTTCAAATCTATGCTCTCCTTTTGTAATCACAAAGCAAGATTTTCAACTCGCACAATTGTAAATAATCTCGCAATAGCTGGTAGCTTATTAAGACAATTGCTCGGAGTGCAAAGAGTTTACCCTCTATGGGCCCTTGTAACTTTGAAGTAACACAAAACAAATCTAAGCTTTTACTTTTCAAAATCGATTTTTTAACTTTCTCAAATATTTCAAGTTAGCTCGTCAATACCATGGAATTCTTTACAATCCAACGTTTCAAAATCAAGTAAAATTTATTATTTATAATAGTACTTTTATTATTTTCTAATGTGCTATCGTGTAATTAATTTTCAGATATCATAGAGGGTTAATTTTAAGAATTATTTCAGTGTTTCTCAAACTTTTCGAAGCCACCACACCCTTCATTGCACAAACACGCGTCCAACGCCCCCTAATCATAATTTAAAAAAAGAAAAAGTGTTCACAAACTAGACTCAACTACAGCTAGAATAAATTGGGAAGTTACACAGCATTTATTTTGCAATAAATAAAGCAACAATTTATTTTGCAAGAAATTCTGTACGCACAGTAACTCAGGGGGCGGTGGTACCCACGTCGAGAACTACTGTGTTAATTGATGTCCAAAAATTATGTGGAAATTGTATACATGGTTTTTAGATGTCTAAACTTATTATTATTTTATCGATGAGCAACGCACACTTTGTGTGTCACGGCTTGAAAAGCCTACAAACTGCGTGACACACAAGTTGGGTCATCCCTCGTCGAAGGGTCAACAACACAATGCCATATCCAAGAAGATAGAAGACATATCGCACATATCGACCGACTTAGCTCGGAAACACTTGGCTTGCGTTTCCTCTATGGCTCTTAAATAACTTAAATGGCAGAATTAAAAATTTCTGGGTTAAATTACAGTCGTCTTCTGGCGAGAAACCGCAACGATACCCAAGAGAGATGAGAGGGCTACGTTGGAAAAATATAATTCGTAGAATTAGTCGGTATATTCGCGAATCGATCGCAAAGTTGGCAACGGGAAAAATTAATGGGAGCTTTTTCTCGCGAAGCCGACGGTGTTTGAAATTAATGGAAACGCTCTCATTTGGCGTAAAAGAAATACTGGCACTGCTTCGATCGTTCGTTTCATTTTGATTTTTCTCTTTGTTTTCCGGGGGCCATTAACTCTGTCGTGTTCCCTTGAATTTATTAACCGGCTTGTGTCGCGACGCCTCCTGCCTACGTGAAAATACACGTTCTTCTAACGGACATGCAGTTTATTAGCGTGTTTATTTGACTTTTGTCATTGTAAAACTGCCTTTATATTATTCAATCGCATACTTATGTGAAATTCATTTTAGTAGGAATGTTTGATAGTGAGTGAATTACTGCTAGAGGAAAATGTACGTGTGATATACCTATAGAAATGAGAACAGAAAGTGTATATTATACTTATAAAAGAATAAATGGTATTCCAGGTAACCCTCATATTACACGGTAGACAGGTTCATAGAAAATGGCGTATTGTGGGCCCTCATGAGAGCCAGAGACAATTAAAAAATGGGGTTTACTTTCTGAAAACATAAAATTTTTAAAGTTTAAAATTACCTGTATGCGAATCGAATTGAGCCATTTACAAATAAAAATTTATCATTTGTAAATGCAACATTCCTACAAAATGATTTTCTTCAGCGTTACCAATAATGATAAGTATGATTTTATTCTTTTAAGAACATCATTTTGTAGGGAAGCTGGATTTGCAACTGATAAAATTTAATTGTAGAATCAAAATTATCGTTCTTAATTATGTTGAATTTTTTATACAACTTTAGAGAGGTATGGCCTATATGATAGTAAACAAAAAATAATTACCCTTAGATGCAGATATATATTAGGAAATTGAAATTATCTGTTGCACCTCACCGAATTACAATCGGTTTTACAACCTTCGCTTTCATTACTGAGCAATATTTAGTTATAAATACAGATAATCCTCCTGTAATACGGAAAATAGGTTCCTAGAAAATGCCGTATTGTGGGCCCATATGAGGCCCTAAAGCCGATACAATTATGGGGGTTCCGAAAACTTAATAAAAATAACCCCTTTTTTAATTTCATGTCTCTGAAACAGCAAGTCTCGTCGCAGACATCCTGTAAACCAGTGGTCGCCAAAGTGGTGGTCCGCGAAAAAATTTCGCTGGTCCCCAGAAAAATGTGGAATATACTTACTCATCACTTTAAGTTATGTTTTAAGATGCATTGAAACATAATTCAATTCATAACAATACATTTTATGTGTTCTTAGGTCACAATTTTTTTTATAAATATATTTAACACTTACTAAATCCTATTAGTGGTTCGCGGGATTTAAATTATGAATTTACTAGTCCGTGAGGTCAAAAAGTTTGGCGACCGCTGCTGTAAATGGTGCATGACGCTTTTCGCTATAACGTGGGAATAGCATGGGAATATCATAAATATGTAAAATGTAATTTATATCTTTTTATGTAAAAGCATCTGTTCGAGAATTGACGAGTACGTTTTGAACGCGGATTAACTAGAGAATTTTAAGGGACCTACAGGAAAATAAACGAAAAAAAGTAGAGGGCGCGAAATGGTCATAGGTGACGCGTTCTACGGAGTAGGTCCCAGTGTTGCAACAGTAATCGAGAAGCGTAGTTCGTTTATTCACATGGATAATTAGTTTAAGTTAAATAAAGTATTTATATATATAGTAGATGGTTAATAGTGTGTGAATCACTTAATACTAAAATATTCCTGAAGAAATTCTATCAGCATCATACTTCATTATTCCTGCCCGTTATTATTTTAAAGGAATTTAGTTTTCAAATATGTTAAACGAAAATCATGTTGTTCACTGCTATACAAGTGCAATGTCGTACAATTTTGTAATCGTGCAACAGCCACACAGTGTTACAGATTGCAACTCTATATATACCTACGACGGTTCCCGTAATTTATACTATCGTGTTAGAACGAAACCGTGTTATAAGATAATGTGTTGCAGGAGATCTACCTGTATATTGTTGTAGACACAAAAGTTTCCGCAATTTTCTTATTGTATAAGCACGAAACCGTGTTATAGGTTGTCGTATTGTAGGAGGGTTTCCGCAATTTATGTATCATGTTATAGCAAAACCGTGTTGTAGAAGGGATACCTATATTTATAAATGTAACTCTATTTGTAGCATACAAAGGCTCTGGAATAAAATATCTTGCAATGCTACGTTACTATATGTTGCTTGGACCAAATGAAGTTTTCATATTCTTATTCTTCAAATAGGAACAGTTATTGATACGGAAATGGATGCAGAATTGCAAGACATTTCTCTCAATTTGTGAATAAATACACTTCAAACGGGTCACGATAGATTTGTAGAAAAGCTATTTGTATACGTAGAAATGTATATTTACAAAATAAATATCTTTGACTGGCCAAACACAGCTTAGCACAGCGGCAGAAAATATTTGTATAACTGTGGAAGATTGGAAGTTGCAATCGGGGGTTCAATAGTTTGCTAACGATTTTTTACTGATTGAGGGAAAGGTTTTCTTTTTTCTTTCTCTTTTTTTTTTAGTTTCTAGGACGCTGCGTTACAGAACGAACAATACAGAACTTCGTGTAGCGAATGTTCCACAACTGCATTCTACTACAATCGGCTACATTGTTTCAGTGAAGCCAATAAAACTTCTAGATTTCTACGAGAATGGAAAATGTCCCTTCAAACAGAGAAGGTTGCCTCTGTTTTTCGTGACATTTTACTGTGAAGTCACTTTGCGAATGTTATTTTGCACTTTATGCATGCTGACTTGAGTGAAATTTATATACATATATTATTTATTTGTAGTGAAAATTATATAATTTCATGGCATATACGTGGAAATTATTAACCCATTTTCGTACGATTTCGTTTTTGACTGCAACCGGAATAATTCGGAACTAAATTGGTAAAGTAATGATTGTTCAGTGTTAATATCATAGGATTAATTTTATCGTGTCACGTTTCACTAACATTTTCAATTTGATATGTTTATAAAACTTGAAAATTTCCAGTCCACTTTACGAGTTGCACTCACTATTGTATGGCACGGGGTTAAAGGTTTAATATTCAAATTCATTTTCCACTGCCCTCGAAATATTCTATAAATGTTTCTTAATAAAATAAATTAAAAAGTTAAATGACAGATAGCTCTAGCAATTTAAATAGCACAATTTTTGTTTACAACTAATGTAACTAACAAATTGTTAATTTTGGGTGAAGTTATCATAGTGTTATATTATATTTAAACATAATGCGTTATTAATTCCACGAGAGAAAATAGTTCGTCATTTGCTGGTGTCATACCTAATTATTACAAAAACTGATTTTAATTTTCCAAAGTTAATTATCAAGTAATGCGTTAAAATCTTACCTAAACCAATAATAGAGGTAAACACAGTAACCTTACTCGTAAATAATCGAAATAAGATTAAACAATACAATATATATATAATATATCATAATGAACACTCCTTGCAGTTTTCCAGAAAAAATCATCAGATTTATAAAAAAAAAAACGATAATACAAGACCGACGGAACAAAGATTGTAAAACTGTTGGACTAACATTTGAAAAATCACAGAAGTATAGTCATTAACACTAGAAAATCCGGCGTTAAATCTATTGTATTTCGATAAATTAAATAAATACTTTGGAAAAAGAGAAATCAATCGATGAAAAACAGAATAGGTTCCGTAATCTGTATTTTATACAATGAACATAGAATAGCTGCTCTATGATGTTCCTACAAACTTGGAAACCTTTTGGAAAAAATTAGGAACCAGTCACTTTGAATTGCTGGGTAATTCTAATGTTAACTACATTTGGAATGATTTTATTATCGAGACTTAACAAATTTTAAAACTGAAATCAATTCCGGAAAACTTCATCCTAGGAAAGCAAAGTCAATCACTTTAATAAAAAATACGTAGACACACATATTAGAAAAATTTCAAAGAATTAATATCACGACCTATGACCTATGATGCCGCAAACACCTTGCAAGATCACGATCCATTCTTTTTCCCTGTTGCCATTAATTTGTCGGTCAATTCAATTTCTGTTATCACTACTACAACTCTCACAGCTAATTCCCATCCTCTTTCGAGTCCTCTCGACTTCCTCATCCCTCTCCTTTCGCCCTTATCTGAAGTGGAGAACGCGAAGGCGCGTTGCCAACCGACAGGCTGCTTCAGCCGATGCTTTTCCAATAAGCTCCTAAAATTCCCCAAAGGAAGAGAAAAACTCCGAGGTCCATGCCGAGGAAGCAACAACGGGCAACAGAAGATGAAAGAAGAAGAAGGAAAAGTGGAAGAGAAACGATTCTAGAATGACGGAGGAAGAGGAAACAAAGATGGCCGAGCTGAATAATTCAAGATGGGCAGATACTTAGAGACGGGAATTCAGTCCTGTCTTTGGACTTTCGAGCCGAGGAATCAGTTTTCACGAATTCTTTATCCTTTGTCTATTTTGTCTCTCCGCTACGTCGCACGAATTAGAAAAAAGGACTAATGGTGGAAGGGCTTTAATGAAATTTTTTATGAGTCACCGTTGCGCCTTTGACGTGGGTTTTCCATGACCTAAATAGCACGTTTAAAATGGCGTCTCTTCGCGACAAAGACACTTTAATTAAAGAGACGATAATGAATTTTTAAAGAAAGAGACCACACGACAGGTAACTGGTATGGAAGCCTCGGTTTTTGTCGGCTTTTGTGGAATTTTCATGGGACCGTGATTTTGTTACAATGTGATCCTTTATTTTTGTGCATGCACTCACGAAAGAAATCATAGGGCAAGGGGTTAATGACGATTACAACTCTGTTTAACCATTTGCAAGTTGAGGATTCAAGTTCTGTATCCTTACTTCCACACTTTCTTATGATACAAGAAGCGTTTCGGTGTTCGGGTAAAATTAAGCAGGATTAATTAACTTTACGGTAACCTGCAAAAGTTGGAAGAAGTTTAATACGCCATGTATAATACATGGAAGTACAACGCACACAGGATAAGCTAACAAGTTTAGCTTAGCCCGGCCTAAGCTGCTGGTAAGCAGTTCTTGTACTCAATATAGGCATGTACGTAACAACTAGCAGTAAAGGGATCAATACTGATTCTACTGATTCTACAGTACCGATGATGTTCAAGGAATTTCATCCCGAAGTTTACAATGGAAAGCATCTATTAATCAGACATATCAAATTTGGGATGCTTACAATAACTTACTTATGAAGGCTATTTTAACCCCTCGTCTTACGGATTTACTTTATGATTGCCTTCATTATAGTTCATAATTTGATTGCTAAAATAAAAATTGACCAGTGGTTCTTAACCCTTTTTGTGCCAGGCGAAAAAGAAGTGCCTATGAGATGATAACCGGCTGAATTTCATGATTTTACTAAGGTTTGGAAAAAGGCTCATAAAAATCAAACAAAAAACAATATTTACATAATTAAAAAAGCAGTGTATTAAGGACGGAATAGAGAATAAAACAATGACACTAATTTTTCTATATTGATTGAAAATTATAGAAATAACAAAGGTATAAATGATCATAAGAAAAATAAAAATTGAGTTCTGTCTTACAAAACGTATTTGCACATACGAAGTCATCTTTTCATCATAATTTTATATGGATCATTTATTACAAAGTATATAATTTACATTTCCAATATATTTTGTAGCAAAATTAATAATATTGAATAACAAAAATAAAGAATAACTCCAAGGTACATGGCATAAACCGGCATAAAATATAAGGAAAAGTGAAAACGAAAAACTATTTTTTTTAATATCGTATAATTTAATGTAGGTGGGGAGGGTGGGGCAAAGTGGGCCCCTTAAAATTTTGGAGCCCAAAAGAATAAAGATATGACTATTTTTTGCTGAAGGGGCCCACTTTGCCCCCCCCCCCCCCCCCCCCCCCCCCGCCCCTATTAATATTATAGAAATAATATTATCACGTCACGTTTCATTAACATTTCTAATTTAATAGGTTTTGTTAAAATTTCCTATCACATTTATTTCATCGAGAGTGTCATTGTAGGGCATTGTAGGCCAAGGGGTTGAAATCGATACCAAAAGGAAAATTATATGAAAATAGCGATATCTGCCTGGTACCTGATGCACAGAGATGAAAAGAATTCTAGCAGGATGGCATAGGAGGAAAGAGGGTGACCTTTTGCCCCGAAGCTCACCTGGTTTCCGATTAGCAAAAGGATTACTGACTCTGGAGAAAGCATCTCTTTCAGTAATGTTATTTAATAGTTTTTTTACCGTACTTTTTTACTCTGGGAAATGCTGTTATTTTTCCTTGTATTTCAGAAAACGTTGCGCCTTTTTTACCGTGAGAAATTATTTCCTTACTATGGAAAACGATATCTTCCAGCGCAGCACAAGTTTGTTATTCGAGAAATTTTACTTTGTGCTATTTTTTAATGAATACGAAACAACACTACCTTGTGGTTTAGAGAACGATACTTATTTTCTTGTTTTCGTAATTGGAAAGTGGAAAACGGAGGAAGAATATGTGGATTAACAAAATAATATTACGGTGTCTACTACTTATAAAAATGTAGTGAGTGTGGATATATGAGACCGGAAGAAATGACGATCGACGTGAGGAGAAATTCCATGTGAAGAGAATGAATCGAGGGAGTTGAAGATAAACTATCAACGCGAAAACAAATACGACGAGGTAATTTCTTTCAATTTCTATTCATCTGTATACTTATATTTTTAATCTTTACTTTTGACATTCTATTATAATAAACTATATTTAAACAACCATAAATTCTCCAAAAAATACTATTTTTTCAGTTTTTAACACGTTGAACGCCAAGGGGGTTACCGATGACTGGAGCTATTGAAATCAACAACGTTTCATATGACTTTTAAATTGCAATATTTCCAAATTTTCTAGTACATTCAATAATATAATTGTATATTTAAATACTTGCATTAAAAAGGTAAAGTCTCACTGGCAATATATCTATCCGTGTCTTTAAGATTTTTGCTTTGTAATGATGTAATTTTAATAAAAAAATTTGGTCTGTCAACAATAAACTACATGATGAAACTAACAATGTACCGGAGGCGTTCAACGTGTTAAATACTTCCTTCTTATTATGCATATAATAATCAATTCATCAATTTCAACCTGTCAGCCAAGAAATTTGGACTTAGTTTACAATATCCTAACTACTTTATAAACCTATCTTATCACATTCATTCTACTCATTCCATTCACTCACACCTTCTACTTGGTTCTTTATTGCATTTTTCTGATTGCACCTTTCTATACATCTCTAGTTTCTTCTTCTTCAATTTTCTTAGCCAATCTGCTACCTTCTTGTCTACTTCTTACTTCAAAAGCGAATAGTTTATTACATCGAAAATCTCATTCATCTATTTTAAGTCACTACTTTATGATTACAATAGTACGTAGGAAACACTGTCGTTTATTTGAGAAAACCCTATTACATTACCATTAACCCTTTGCCCTACGATTTGTTTTGTCACTGTTTCCACTATAGTAAGGAATTTAATTACTAAAAAAGAAATGATCAGTAGTTTTTGATATACCGTATAATTTAACGTAATATTAATGCTTGAAAAATAATATTATTCTGTCGCATTTCATTAATATTTCCAATTTAATAGGTTTTCGAAAACTTGAAAATTTCCTATCTCATTTGTCTCATGACGAGTGTCACTCGTCATTGTATGGCAAGGGGTTAAGAATAGAAATGTCAATTGGTAATATCAATTGGTACATTCAAATGTAGATGTTTCCATGCTGCTCAAAGGGTTAAACACAATTAAGTTCCCACGTTTGACTGATTTTTGCACTTTCTTTTGCTACGTCATCTGTTAAGACACACCCTATACAGAGAGAAGAGCACGAGAGAAACGAACGTGGCAACACGAACGAACGGCGGAAAGTTCACCACCTATGAATACATCGGGACATTTAACGAGAGCTGACACCTTTGACGCGCTCATGGTCCACCTACGCGTTATCTTTGGTGACACGGGGCGAAGTCGTATACACGAGACATTTTCAGAAATACGATTCGGCCCGCGAGCCACCAAGCGAGGCGAGGCGAAACGTTTTATTTAGATTCTATGGTGGAACGTTCTCCAATGCTGTTTCGCTGTTCTCCACGCGTGGCAAATGGATCAGTATAGCGCGTGCATTTCTAACTATACGGGGTGTCTGTGAAGTTTTCTGAATTGAGATTGAAATTTTGAGATTAATGATGGAAATTACTGAAATTATATATTTCTTTTAGAAACGTTCAATAGTACAGTAACATTTAATTCTTTTTTAACTTGATCCTTCTATGGATACGCTGGTGCTATAAAAAAGGTCTAATTACGCTAGGTTTTTTGTAAAGAAATGAATAGATAACGTCATTTACCTAAATAAGACTCGTGGAATGTCCATAATGTAGAAGTTAGGAATGAGAATTTAACCTTTTGCAATCTTTAATTTTTTATTACGTACCAACAACTCCTTATTTAATTTGTTACATATTAGGGGTACCGGAAAAGAGTGACGTTTTTTTCGAACACATGACGACGGGAAAAAAGGACATTGAATATTTTGAATAAAAATCCGGGAAATTATATGAGCCAGGTATTAAAACTTTGCTAGATTGATGGAAAAAGATGATATCAAACTATGAAAGTTATATCTTATTGTTAGATAAATATTTGCAAATTAAAGTCTTACAAGGACCCATATCTTTTGTTTAAAAAACGACATGTTTTTCTAGTGTCCCTAGTGTACCAAAAAAAGGAACATCAGCAAAAATCTGAAAAAATTACTCATTAATAATTAGGATACTATGCAAGTACTGTAAAAATATAAAAGTGGTCACTTCATATTTTCAATGAAAAATTAATGTTTATAAACTTTTTTAATTTTTTAAAAATCAATTTGCCAACCAAAATATCTGAAAAAATTTCAAACCATGCACACCATTGGGTATAACATCTGTGATTTTCTTCAGAATTTTCTATTAAGCCAAACGGGAGTAATCGAGCAAGAACCGTAAAGTAAGTATCACCCTATAACTACCCCTACGGTAGCGGTACCGGGTTCATACTTTACAGGAAGGGTTTTTCCAAAGAGCCCTATCGAATGGTATGCCTCAAGGTCAATTACCTTTGGGGGCACTTTTGCCATCTTTATCCGGCTATACCCTTTCCATTAATCAAGACTAATAAAACTCTAAATTAAAATGTTGCATAATATAAAAATATTTTCTAATTCATTCAAATGCAATTCATGAAATATCTCGAAACAAGAAATATATGACTTAGACCACTTTCATAATTACGGGCACATATGTCGAATGTGTGTGAAACTATTCCAAACTAACAAAGATACAAGAAACATCGTACGAAGAAACAGTCACAAAACGAATTGACCGTGTAGAAATGCAAATGTAGTAAGATCTCGCACAGAAACGAATCCGAAGGTACATTTTGTATACTTTAAAGTAGAAGTAAAGCAGTTCATGCATATGCAAGCGAGGGGCCGCGGGTATACGTAAGTGTAGCAATATGACAGAACGCGAAGGACTTCGAGGTCTATGAATGCATCCCAGAGTTTAACGAGTCCTGGCGTGTTCGACATGCGAGCAATCAGCTCGCACGACGATCCTCTTGTTGGAAGATAGAGACGTGGTAAAGTTGTACAGAATATTAGCGACGTGCATACAAGATATCAGCCGGTATACGATAGCGTATTAGTCTCACTTTCAGTGACAGGTATGATACAGTGGTTCTCAATTTCGTTCATTGCCGGTGTTTTGTTTTCGTACCGAATATATAAAAATTGTTTGTTTATTTTCATTGAATTCCATTGATAGGTCAGAGAAACTGTATTTGTGTCAGAGAATTAATTTATTTGGTTAAAATATGAAGTGGTTCGCCGGTTTGATTTTTGGTCATGTTGCTGCCACGTATTTGAAGTTAACATTGATGATCGATTTACCGATTTGAGTGGCCCTCGGGACAACAGGGATATTGTACTATATTGAAAACAGATATTTACGTATTTTTACAATGGGGTTAACACGTTGACTGCCATGGGGGTCGGCGATCGGTGCTAATCAATTCAATGTAATTATATGAAACTATTAAATTGCAATATTTATGAATTTCGAAAATATTGAATATTTAAATGTTGGCGTTAAAAAGATGAAGGTCTGTGAAATATCTATTTAGCAGTATTTTTAATATTTCTGATTTATAAAGATGTGATTTTAACAGAAAAGGTTTCGTGTCAGTAGGAATGATAAAATTAGCGATATATCGGTGGCGTTCAAAGTGTGAAACAGGGGAACAAATAAAAGTTCGTAATTGTCAGAATGAAGTGCAAAGAAATAATACTGTGTCTTATTAATTTTTTTTATAAAATTTCAATCTATCAATATTCCAATGCTTCTGTATTTCCTTGAGTCTTATCAATTTACCTCATATTTTTATTCATAAAATATACCCCAAAAACAATGTAGAAAGAAAAATTAAATTTTTTCAATATACTCATAATATTATTATAAGAGCAGATAAAAAGAGACAGCGAAATTATTCAGTTAAATGTCGCATTATTGGAGAACATCGAAAATGACATAATGATACGTAACAACTGGGTGATTACATTTCGCTCCCCCTATTGAGTTAAATTCCATGGTGGCAAAATGTGCAAAAACTTAATAGCACGTTGCGCGCCAAAAACACGCACACGGGAGAAAACAAATTACGTACACGAACCACACATTCGGATAAAAAGGCTCAATTACACCATCCATTCCGTTGATAAATACTTCTCATTCTTAAAATTCTCCGTAAAAACTGTAAACTCTACATCCAACGTACAATAAAGAATACAAAATCTCAAATAAAACCATTGAAATCATCTCAAAGAAATGACCACCGTCGAATTACATCAGTTGATTGAAAACATCAGCACGAACCAATACATACCTCTAACAACCCCCAAAGTCTAATCCTACGGCACAATCAATTCCAATTGCCACGAACCTCGTCATTGACAGATTAAGCAGAAACGACGAGAAAAACCCCGTAGGATTGAATTCCAGGACGACTGGAGAAAAAGTTTCGAGGAAAACGGAGGAAAAGTAGCTCACCATTCCCCGTAAAAAGGGGCATGGAAGTAACTTCACGTATCGTTAATTCTCATTGTACTCTTTCGGGGGGGCATTAACGACACCGATAAATTCCAGGACGGTATGGGAAATCGATTAATGCCGATACGATACCGATAGCTAGCCTCGTAGTTATGGAAGCAGAATAGGGAGGCTGTGCGAGAGACAGCCTTGAGGGAAAATGGTTATTTATGAAGTCGGAAACGCCTTAAATCGGTGAGAGGTCCAGGTGAACCTACAGGACGTACACCACCTGCCGCCTTCAGGGACCATCGAATGGCCATCGAGGCCACGTGGGTCGCTCTTGTCGAGGATTCGTGAAAAACTGCCCTCTGTGTGCCTCCGTATGCTCGATGAACACCTGCGCTGGAAGAATAACTTGAGGAATATTGCAACAGCCTGAGAAATCCCCGGTGTGTCGAGGAAACGTCCGGTAGCTTGATGATGGGATGGATTTCTTGACCGACTTTTAAATAGAGTTATATACTATAAAGTTTGGTAGTTTGGTGTAGAAATTTATGGAGGATTTTGAAATTCTTTGGAACGACTGCACGAGAGAAATATTATTGGCCTAGAAAAAGAAGTCACTTGATAAATTGTTTGTTCTGACTCGCCCGACGAATGGAGGCCTCATTCTCACATTTTCCATTCTAATGTATGGCCAAAAAAGAGTTTAATGAGGAAAAAAGTGTTTAGTTTTCGCTTATCATTCACGGAGTTCATATTTTAAAAAGATATGATGGGAATAGGCGGTGCGAGAATAGTGACTCCATTGCGTTGGCGACTAATAGATGTTAGGTATCGGTAGCTTACAATAAATTCCCTTTACCAACGCAGAATTTCACGCTTGACTTCGGATATAGCTCGCGTGACTTCAAACGAATGAAGTTCCTTAATCTTACCGCGGAGTAAATGGTAAAACTAAAGTTCTATTGCTAAAGAAGTTAATTACTTGGACAAAGAAATTCATTTATTTACCGTCCAATGGAAATTCTTGTGCCAGTAATGCCATTCTGGATGCAACCGGATATACTAATTACAACGGAACTGGATTATATAACCATATTGTACGAATGAATGTTTCTTGGATTCAACGACAAAATTCAATTTTCTAGGGAGGGATCAATTTAGCTGGCGACGAGAGGAAAATAATGCCGTCGACGCTAGGTGAGCTCGATCTTAATTAAAATATCGATTCGTATCGGCCGTGCTTCTCTTAACGCCGACACAAAATGCTTCTGCCAGCTGCTTCAATTCTCTACGTGCAATTTGTTCGAGCGATTGCGAATTTCGTAGAAATCGTGACCGAAATACCTTTCGCCGTTTAATTAACGCTTAACGACGATCGCCAATGAGATGAAATGAGGAGTGCTCATAATTGGAATATTTTACGTTCTAATTTCATAATGGAAAATTAATGAGAGGATGTTGGTATGGTTTTGAATTTTTCAACGTCTTGCAATTCTTCTTGTTTATTTCACTTTGTAGTGAAGTTACGGTAGCGTTTTGAAATTAATAAGGAGAACGCAAGGCCTTTGGGTCGCCGATTATTTGAAGCTGTACATACTCGTAGAGTAAGACATCCTAATTAAGAATATACCCTATTATAGGAGTAGACGGTCAATAGGTTTTAACACTATTTCTACCAAGAGGTGTCAAAAGACACCTTTCAAATTTTAACTTAAAATTATTCTTTAAGTTGAATCATTTCTCCGCAATTAATTTCTTGACTATTCATACAGTAGTTGTTAAATTAATTCAGCAATATCATTTTCCCCGAGCACATCCTAGATCCAAAACTGTGCATATGGTATACTCATTTCTACCATGAGGTGTCTTTTGACACTTTAAGGTTTTCATGACAGTGCTTAATTTTAAACCATTTCACATATACATGTTAACACCATTTTGCAGCGCCATATCAATTATAATCAGTTTAGAGAATCTCTATTTCAGTTGTAACAGAAAATACAGGAGTTGCGGAATAACTTTGATATTCGCTTATTTCCCGCCATGTTACATTTTAGCGTAAACCGCTGCAGTGACTTTACAACTAGCTGCACACCCCTGCTAGAATTTGCAAGCTGACTAAATAATTTCTAATAAATATACATCAATGTATCAATAAATATATTCTTCAAATTATCTACATTTAACTGATAAGTTGAAATCTCAACAGTTTTGGAAATTATTTGCATGCAAACGAAAAGGCGTCAAAAGACACCTTTTGGTCGAAATAGGTATACAGAAAATCGTGGTAGAAATAGTGTTAAGATATTTGTAATTAACACGTTGACTGTCATGGGGGTCACCGGTGACCGACGCTATTGAATTCAATGATATTTCATATAACATTTAAGTTGCCAAATTTTTGAATTTTCGGACATACTGAATATTTAAAAATTGGCGTTAAAAAGATAAAGATCTGCCGAATATCTATCTATCTTTATCTTAAAACTTTCTACTTGATAAAGCTGTGAATTTAATACAAAGAGTTTCGCTACAGTAGAAATGATAAAACTAGCGAAATACCGGTGGCGTTCAACGTGTGAAAGTTTCATTGATATTCTTATACAGAAGTATAAAACGCAACATCAAGAGCTGTCGTGGAACAGGGATGATCTATCGATTACATCGATCTATCGATTATATCGATCTATCGATTATATCGATCTATCGATTATATCGACCTATCGGTTGTATCGACTTATCGATATATCGGTCTATCGATTGTATCGACCTATCGATCTATCGATTATATCGACTTATCGATCTATCGATTATATCGATCTATGAAATTGAATATATCTTCCTATTTCATATAAATTTTGTGTTTCGTTTCACACTGTTTCTTTTTTCACAAGGTTTTAGGAACGAATCTACCGTCTAAACCGAGGAATGGGTGTACTTATATTATCTGCTTTTTAACTTTAATAAATATCGAGTTTGACAATGCGTCCTACGTGCACCGTCTGTTTAAGACCGTCATACTAGTGTTATTATATATTAATAAGCCCTATATTATTATACAACTTTGTTAATAAATATAAGCCAACTTTGTTTAATTTAAAAAAAATTTTTGTGAACCATTGGTCATTTTATTTTTTGAAATCCTATGCCTCGAAGAGTTAAAATGTTATTTTTTACTGAGGACTTAGAACGTTGCTAAACCAATTGCATAAAGAGAGGGGCAAAGAGAATATTACTCCTGATGATGTTTAAATAGAACAAAGAACTTCGTGCATGGTACAGTGCTGTCAGCACTGAATAGCACTGGAACAATAGTGTTAATTATGCATTACAATTCTAACATGGCCATTCATGCGAAGTATGAGCGAACCGAGACTGATAATGAACTTACAATCCAAATAGAGTACTCCATCGATTGTACTGGACAAGGTTTCCAAGGGATTTCTTGCAATATTTACTTCAGAAAATCATTTAACACGTTAGATACCACCGATATTACGCCAGTTTCACAATATCTACTGAAATAAACATTTTTCTACAAAAATGCAGAAACTGTCGAAGGTACAAGTAATTATGCAGTCAGCAGAACTTTACCTCTTTAACACTAATATTTAAATATTACATCTATTATCAAATTCATAGAAACCACAATCTAAAATTCATATGGAACTTCATTGACTTTAATAGCACCGGCCAACTTTGACCTTCAGGAAGTTCAACTTGTTAACTGCACCCTGTGCAATGAATAACCAATAAACTAAACGAAAGTCTAGTTAGCTTCAACAAAACATCCAAAACCAGCGGGATAGCAGCTTGGTGTCGCATGTCACATTTATTACCCCGAGTCGGTCGCAATATCCCGCTTTTTATTATTTCAGCGCAACTCTCACCCCACGTATTCGGAAGCCAAGCATAACTCTACTCGATGAAATAAAATGAAGGAAAGGAGTTTCGTGGAAGAAAGGAAAATTGAGAGAGAGAAAGTGTGAGAGAAAAGTATAGTGGTGGAGGGGCTAAAGAAATACAAGACCAAACCGTGCTATTTCGTTCTACAGAAATAGGGGTTGGAAGAAGAGGCACTGAAGACAGAGAAGGAGTAGTACAATGGGAGGGTGGTAAACGAGAGAGAGAGAGAGAGAGAGAGAGAGAGAGAGAGAAACGAGGGAATCTTCCGGATATCGTATTTTCTCGCGATGCCTTATACTAAGGGGTGGTGGACTCTCTCCTAGGCACCCTTTGGAGCATCCTGTACCTTCGACAGGAGTGGAAACGAGGTTAGGGGAGAATGACTAAGTGCGCCGAAGGGTGCCTCACGCGAAAAGACAGAGGGAGAGGGCTAGTAAGAGCTAGAGAGAGAGAGAGAGAGAGAGAGAAATACGAATAGATAGAGCAAGAGAGAGAAAAATTTGAGGGGTGAAATCCTGTTTTCCTGAAATTTCCCTAAGACTCCCTTAACCTTCTTGCGGGCGACGATGTTCGCCTACAATGCGGTTTGTAAAGGAAGAGTGTAAAACAATGGATAAGAAATACAATGAATAATTTTGAGAGGATACTCACGTAAAAATATGTAATTAATATCAGATATCAATTATATGAAGTTTCCTTTACCTCGAAAAAAATAGTCTTCTGTTTTTTAGATTCACATTTGGTTGCGGGACAATCACAGTCGAATTTCCGTCATAACGGAGCACTTTTTCCCAAGCAGACATCCGTGTGACCGCGCTTTCGAGTCACCCTGTGCATTCGATAGCAAGGGTGGTCGGAAAATCGAGGGTGGAACAGGGTGACTAACTGCACGAGCATGAGGAGGGTGGTTGAGGGTACACACTACGAATACCGAGTGTCTTTAATACAGGGTGGCTTCACGAAATGTTCACACGAATTTTATCTTTGTCGTGCAAAGATAAATCAATCCTTGTTAAACGGTACATCAAAATTCACATAGAAAAAAATTTGACAGAAATTACAGGTTATAATTGTAATCATTGGCAGGAAAATATCGTCGAGAACTCAAATTCTGCACGGCTGTTTAATCTTTTAACTGTGTTCGACGTGTATACACGTCAATCCAAACTTCTATTGCGGTAGTTTTTGTAATATTGAATTGTCAATTCCTTATCGACTAAAAATGTAATTGTTCCACATTTTGATTTTGCTCTTTTCGTAAAATTTATAACAAAAGCATTTTTCCTGTGTTTGACACATCATTGCTCGATTTTAATTCCGTATTCCGCGAGAGATTTTTAAAACTAAATTCTACAATGTATTAGTTAAAAGCTGCAATTGTCAATTTTCGTTGATACATTTCATATTTATTAAACTTTATTTAAATAAACTAACTATACCCAGCCAAGCGTTAGTCTGGTTAAAGCACGTGTTTACTTGTCACAGGTGTGACATTTATATAATAAATATATAAATACAGGCGCATGTTCGAATGCAACTTTGTGTCAAAATTTCAAAGCAGTCGGTCATGAACTTGCAAAAACATATTGAACAAACGAACATTTACATTTTTATTTCTATATTAGAGGGACCGAAAATTAATGTCGTTTTCTTTACATTAAATCCAAGTTATATATTTATAAAAAATGTTTATCTTTAACGAACGATGTAGTCACCCTCGTTATCAATAACCTTTTGTAATTCAGTTCGCAAATTTTCAATACCGAATCCATACAAATCAATTAATTTTTTAGCAGAATGTCTGAAATAGCGAATAATTACTTTCCGGTTCCCCTAATAGATACATAAAGTACATTTATATTCTATTATCATCATCAATAATGAGAAAGCTTAATTAGTACATGTTTGCTCTTCCAAATACTCGGTGCAAACTGCCCATGCAATAATTAAAGCTGAAGGCAACTATAGGAAGTAATTAGTTCCAAAATCTGGTACCGCGATTTCCATTTTCAATTTTGATTTTTTTGGTAAAGTATAAAGGAATTTTCAGTCCATCTTATTAATATAAATGTCAACACATTTATACTCGAGTTACTTCGTCCCTAACAATATGCTTCTCAGCCATGATCCGTCGGGGGTTTATCAACGCTAGTGAATGGAGCCACGTACCTAACACTCAGCACGTGGCAACCGCACGACCTTTCACCCCCGTCCAACCCCGACCCACCGATTTTTCTTGGCCCTCTTCTTCGACCTGAAACTTCCAACTTTCCCGCGAACTTCGGAATATCTTTCTTACAGCTCATCTCCGATGTAAAACTGTGTTTAAACAGCAACGTGGATGATACCAGACTTTAATAACGTTGATGGAATCCTGGATGAATGCGTCGCAGAGAATTTTTTCAAACCGCTTGCGGTGAATCCATTAAACGTTATAGCTATAGTTCCTGGATATGTTGGAGATTTTACGTGAAAATTTGAGTGTTGTACGCGAGGATGTGATTTTATACAGCGTTTGTGTTGCAGATGGATTGGTTCGGGGAAATGGAGAGTAGAAATGACAAAGGGTTTCAAAGTTTCTAGGGTGGCTACGATTTGTCTTAATGTAATTCTAAATATGCTATGGTGTTTATAGTTTTAACCGTCCGAGTACCAGAGGTTATTTAAAAAAACACAATGGAAAAAAGCTGAAAACCGCAATAGCACTTTGTAAATGGGGTGTGGAAAGACGCAAGCGTTGCGATAGCGCTCTTTTCATTTCATGTCGAGAAAAGTCCCTCATGTCGCTTACCTTAATCATGCATATAACGCCGGTTTTCAAGAACAACGACACATTTGGTTTGATGTCGTCATCGAGTTAATCGAATTAATTACACAGAAAGAATCTACGAAAGCTTGATCCATCACATATTGTGATGAAATGACAAACAAATGTAAGCACTTCCGAAGGATGTGTGATTTATATGTTTATAGATATCAAAGGATGTAAAAAATAAAAAACTAAAAAGGGCCCACTGTAAAACTGTCATTTTCGAAATGTGTCGTTATTCTAGAAAACCGGCGATATATATAATAATGCTAATTTGGAATAGATAACAACTAAATACAAAATGTAGTACTCGGATTACTTACATACAGAAAAAGTAGCGATGCAACAGAGATGAGTCTGAAATATTAAGAAGTATCGTTACATAAAGTCTGAACTATCGTCCAAAATGCTCTGATTTTTTTTCGACATGGAATCTGAAGATCACGAAAGCGGCGCGTGGGGCTTAAAAAGTTAATGTGGTGTTGGCTTAACCCTTTGCGGACTAGCGACGCATATATGCGGTCTGAGAAAAAATGTAGTTATAGTCTATCGCCGTATGTATACACGAGTCAAATTGAAAAATTGAAATAAAACCGGTCAGATATGATTAAAAGTGGAGTAATTTATAATTCACATACATTAACAGCCCAAATTTCTGATAAAAAGGTGGTTTTGGAACGCCGAATAAATGATTATCTGTCAATATTCAAAAATGTCCCCGTCCGCAAAGGGTTAAAGCTATTTTTATGTCACACGCCTTGAATGAAATTTTAATTTTAACATTAATTAGTATGATACAATTATTGTAAAAAAATACTGTTTTAAATGAAGAGTTATTTAATCACAAAATATAAAAGTATGTAATGCAAAGAGCTAAGACGGATCAAACAGAAACAAAAATCAATAGCATCTGCGGAATGAAAAGCATAGTCTCTGGTTTTTAAATTTTCCCGCGCGGCCTTGAAACAATAGGAGGCTCGATCCATCGACGGAGAACGAGGACAGGGACCATGGTTGTTTTCGAAACACCCTGTAGACAAGTTCACCCCACCGCCAGATATTGATTTAGTATTACGAGCGAGAGTCCTCCACTCCGTACAACAGAGAACCATTCTGTCGGTTTCATTTCTCGCATTCAGCCAGCCGCGTTTGCTGCTTTTTCGAAAACGAATTCGACAAAGCGTGCAAACGATCACAATGGCACGTGTTCGCGGGGTTACTCCCGGACAAGTACTTTCCTCCGACCCTTCGTCAGGTTTCCTTTCTCTTTCACCGGCTGCCCTAAGATTGTCTGCACATTTATGTCGCCCATATTCCGCACACAGGATTCTCTTTTTTTTCGTGCATGCTTTCGAGGATCGTTTTCGATCATTGTTTGAAAACGCAATGTTTTATTGGTGCAATTACGATATTACATTTTTTTAAAGAAGATTTTACCGCTGCTTTTTTATGGAGAGGCATTTGTTGTATTTTGGAACATAGTTCCAGCAAGTTTTTGAAAAAATATTTACAAAAAAATGAATCACTGATGGTCAGAGTAACTGCGTATGAATTTTCAAAATTTGGTTTTCTAAATATGAGATATCTCGTCACCTGTACGCAATGTGTTAATATATTCACGTATGAGAGATTTAACAGCCGTAGATTTAATGTTAAAAGTCTAAAATCCCTAAAAGTAGTTCAGTTCCCTTCGAGAAATACAACTGTCCAACCAAAGATCAAAGTGAAGTCAAACAAGAAACCCGATGAAAAATCAAAGGCATCGTCGAATCGTTTCCCCGTTGACGATCCCCTTTAAAACACAAAATAAAACCTGAGATGCCAGAGTCAGAACAAAATATGACCTAGAAAGTATAATCGTGCGGATTTCAAGCAGAAATCTCGAGGACCGCGAAGTCAAAGAGACGAAATTGAAAACAGAGCGTGGAATACGAAGAAAGGATAACAGAGAGCGAGGTATAGACCGGATAGACTAAGAAGTCACTCGATCTGAGGTACAAAGTAAGGGAAAACTGTCCTCGAATCGTTTTATTCCCATCGTATGGGCCCTTAAAACCTGAGCTCGGCGAATGACAACCGAAAACTAAATTTTTATTTCGTGGTTAAGTACTTTTTCGAGAATCGAAAATGTGTGAAGACGAGGGACGTCTTCCAACCAGTCGGACAAATCCAGCGACTTCTTCCTAAATTCCCACCGAAAGTTGTCCTTTCGAATGTGTATACCCAACCATCGACATAAACGCGGTGGAGTCCTTCGAATGACAGTGACATTTTATCCTGTAGGATCAGTGCAACGCCAATAATCCGTAAGAACTGACATTTGTAAGACCGAAAAAGTTCTACCCGATTTTTCTATGTGTTCCTTTCCAGACAGAGACGTGAATTCGTAAATTTTCAATCCCTAGGGGAGACTTGCCTTATGTAGGACACAAAAGGACGGTTATCCTTCTTTACATACTCAGAAAAATATGCCAAAGATCTCTATTCTTGAGGAGAACGTACAGCGATGTTTTCCGTGAATGAAATCGATGCTGAAAACTATTTTTTCCGAATAGACACTCGAGATTGGAGATACTTTTATTCACTAATTTTCTAAAAGACCTGCTTCAAAAGATATATCATTTTCCAAAGACGTACGTTTGAGTTTCGAATTTTTAATACCAGCCTATTTACTTCTCGTTTCAAATATCAGTATTTTTAATATTATAACTACCAAGTAAGTCAGAATGGCTGGTATCCAATTTTTACCGAGAGTTCTTCAAGCTTATGGAAAAGTCATACAGCAGTTATTCTACGTTGATTTGATGAAATCAAGATTGTCAAATCGATCATCTTTCCCACCTCTTGACTTCTCTTTTTTCAAAGCACTCATTTAACACTAGATTTACGGATGTTGATTATATACCTATTTTTACTGAAGTGAGCCAATTTGACTCACACAAAAAGATTGAAGTTTTTTGCAAAGAAAATAGTTCCTGGTCAATTTAAATGAAAGATTTATTATTAAAAAATTCATTGAAACCCTTTTTTACATAGAAACTCTATTTTTGATATACATTTTCACTAAAAATGCTCTGTTCACGCGCGATGTACAAATCGAAATGCGACTTGAAAGCTGCAAGATACCCTGCTCTAATAAAAGTTACAAATTTCATGTGTTATGCGATTAACTGTTAAATCATTTTATGAGTCAAATTGGCTCACAACCGTAAAAAGAGGTATACCACATACGATAATGCGGAATGAAGGTGTCTGTAGGGGAGAGGAATCAACAGTTACATATATTTCATTATATGACTAAAAACCAACCTATGTTTTTCAAAAACAATATTTAACTTTTTTATATATATAGTAATCAACCTTTCAGTGAGTCAAATTGGCTCAGTTCGTAAATCTAGTGTTAATGTATTTAGATACAATAGATTTAACGCTGGCTGTTCTAGTGTAAGTTATATGATTGTTTTGGGGATTGTGGGATATTGATTTGTATCAGCGCGGTTTGTAGTCTCTCGAAATTGGAAGGAGACATAATAATTACGACGGATGAAAGTTTTACGGAAATATTGCAGTTGGCTTTGTGTTTAGTCTATGGCTGGTGTTTTAAAACGAAGAAACAGAAAAGGGAATTGGAAAATCTATTATATTTCAATGTATGAAATAAATAGTTTGGAAAAAGAGGAATTACGAGGTGGAAAAGATCAACGTAGAATAACTGCTGTATGACTGTTCTATAAATTTGAAGAACTCTTTTGAGAAAATCTTTTGAGAAAGAAAAATTTGAAGAAAGAATTAAAAAAATTAAGAACCAGCCGCTTGCTTGGTAGTTTTAATGTTAAAAACACTAATATTGGAAGCTATAAATAAACAGGCTGCTATTAAAAATTAGAAACTTAAATGTACATCTTTGGAAAATGATATATCTTTTAAAGCAAGTCTTTTAGAAAATTAGCCAAATAAAATTATAGTGTTAGTGCCAAAATACAAAACATAATCGTATCGACATATCACCTCAATATTCCACGAAAAACCATCGAAAACCCGTTGTGAAACGAACACCGCGAAGACCAATCATTCTGCAAAGCATTCTAGGTTGCCTTTATTTCCCGAGGAGGAATTTTTTTTTTTGCTTTCATTTCTCCCCGTAATAGTTGCCGCAAATTTCATCATATCTTTGTTGACTCAACGCGGTTATTTCCCTCGGCGATCTTCGGTGGTGCAGCCTAGAAAAATGGATCGATGATCTTATATAGTGTCAGAGAACGCAAGTGTGTTCGTTTTATCGAAACCAAACCGAGTATATGTTCTCAAGATGGAAGGGGGAGACCGGTAATACAGCGTCAGGACGTGTTTCTTGGCTTCTATCTTCATCGTGACGCTCGTCGTCTTCCATTTCAATCTATTCCTTTATGGGAAAGACACTGTGGGAAATCAAGCCGGCTAGTGAACGTATATGACGTTGGGGAAGAAGAAGTTGTTGCCAAGAGAATTAAATTGTATTTCAATGGATCGTTCGTAATGTTAGAAATAAATCTTGTAAATTGGAATTGCAACGGTTGGGACTTTGACGTTTTAAAAATGGTTCTGGACGAGATGAATATATCTGTCAATTTTTGGACACAGGAAAAAGTTCACGATGTTTATTTTTACCAATAGGGTTTATTCAGATCTTAGAAATTCGCTTCTGTAATTCTTAAACGTTACAGTGGGGGGTGTTTGCAAAAATCTGGTTGAAAATTGTCCAACAGCACTTTTACGTTTCTATCGGTTTGTACCGATGGATGCCACAAACAAAAATTACTATTATGAGAACAATAATAAAGCTACCATTAAAAAAATAATTATGATGAAAATGACGATACTAATAATAAAGTAGATTAAATTCTCTTTCCAATTTTTTTGAACTATGTAAAACCGATTTGCCGAAATTTTAGTCCGATAATAGCAAAAAGTTATTGTCAAATTCCAAATAATAAATTATGTCGACGAAAATTATTTAAAACTAGAACTACCGACTATTAATGGAATATATTTAAGGATACTACACAAATACTTTAGAAGAAGGAGAATGAAATGCCCGATTGAAACTAAATTTATTTAATCTCTCATGCTTTAGATGATTGACGTAGAAAATAAAGCAGGATTCAGTCCTACAAATTGTAATAAAACTTTTAAAAAATTCTGCACAAGTCATTTTTGCCTCCTTAGTAGATCTAGTGTTAATACAATCTCTACAATTTTATCAAACCGTTCTCTATTTGTTTAATTACATGTATCGTACTGTTAATATTCTCTTCAGGAATTTAACACATCCCTCAACATTTATAAAGCGCGATTCTTCATACTTTTGCAATTAAAGTTTAATCAAACACGCCTTCACCGATAGACGATATTACAACGAGTTATGTAACTATTGTTCATCGAGTTTTACTATCAAACTATTCTCCTTTAGCGATCACGTAATTGCTAAATAGATGTTAGTAGATTATTGCAAGTAAATATAGTTTGTATGTGCACAGTGTGTACCCTGTTTTCAACCTGCGTTAAACAGTATCAAACTACCTCTGAAAACTTTCGTTTGTTCGCGCATTTAGGTTCAAACAAAGGAAAATGCTTCTCTCTCTAACACTCTCTCTAACAGTTTCTCGTAACCTTCTCTGTCTTCGTTCTACAATAGGACTTCGACTGTCTAGAATTCTCTTGCTCTCCTTCACTCCCTTTCTCTAAACAACATCGTCACTTCCATCTTCCGCAAATACGTCATGTGAACGTAATTTAGTTAGATACGAGAGAGAAAGAGCGAAGGAAAAAGGTGTTATACGGGAAAGTCAATTTTCCTCCGACAGCGTAACGTGCAGAAGACGTATGTACATATATAGAAGCGAAGGGAGGAAATCCACGTGAATTTATGAGCTCCACGAGACACAGAAAATTCACAGGCGAGAAAAACAGAAGAAGACGAACAGACCTTCGCTTCTTCCGCGGGAGGAAAGTGCACGAACAGATGGAGGAGGAAGATAATCCTTGGATAATCCTAATCGACGGCTTACAAGACCGCAGCAACATAAATCGGCCATTCAATTTGCCGTAACATTTTACGATCTACTGCTTTTATGATTTACATCCTCCGTATTGCTGACATATGTACATCTTTTTTGGCTTTTGGTAGATATAATCCCGAACAAAGATATTGCAGTCTGGCAAGGTTTATGAGCTTTCGACAGCAAACGTAAAAGATTCTGACGTTTAAGATTTTGCATCTCTCAATGAAGATTTTTTGGAAATATTCGTAGGATAAAGGTACCAGTAGTTGACACTTTAAATAATTCTTTTCCTATTTTTTTATGGAAAATGTATGATTAATAGTTGCTGCACAAAGTATTCTTCTATTATATTACCCAGAGTCGAAAAGTCCAGCCTAAAAAGAAACTTCAAATCCTAGATTCCTGTAAATATTGGAATTAACAAAAAGATATTCTTTGGAAATGTCCGAATTTCGATTTAAGAAAAGTACGAATACGTACTCGATCAAATAAACTTCACTGTTATCTATAATCTATTACCACTTTTCTGGCAGTATACGTGTGTCCCGTCGCGATGCAAATTTGGAGGTTTTTGGTGAAATGAATTCCATAATGAATAATCGCGGCGTCCTCTGACATCATCGATTGCTTTAACCCTTTCACTACGGAAGGGTTTTCCGCGAATTTGCTAATGCGGTACGGTGCAATCCCGACGGGGTTGAATACATTTTAATGGCTATTGGTGCAATATAAATAATTAATTCTTCATTGAAGGTGCAATGCATATAATGTGGAATCATAACTTAGGAGAAAATTACGTTAAAAGGAACTAACATTAGGGAGAGATCGTTGGCGCAGTGAATTCGTGTCAACTTTGAAAATCTCCGATGTTAACACTTTATCGACCGGTATTTTTTTAACATCTTATCCTCTTCTGAACGAACACTTGGCCACAAATAATTCCTTGATACAGATATCTATTTAAAAATTACAAATTCTCGTCACTGAGTCCTTGACTCAGGTAACCGCAATGATAAATGACAATTTATTAATTATAGTGGCAACCGATTAATAAGTTAAAAGTTCAAAAGCGTTGGACCCGAAAAGCCTATTAATAGGCTTCCGGTCGATAAAGTGTTAAGATACTCAGGGTAAGTACGCAGTCTTGGATGGGTAACCGAGCGCATCTCTTATTTGTTCAGAGTCCTAGAATAATATATGGAAAATAAAAATGTATGGTATTTAAGAAATATCCAATTATAAATTATGATCTAATAATTAATTCTTCATGTAAAATCTTGAAGGGTGACAATAGTCACCGGTAGTTTCGAAGGAATTAAATTTTGAGACTACTAAATAATGTTGCAAGAAGCGAATACAACTAAGTAATTCTTCATTGAAGTTGCAATGCATATAACATATGGAAAATAAAAACTTATGGTATTTAAAAAATATCCAATAATAAATTATGATTTACTAATTTATTCTTGGTATAAAGTTTTAAGGGGTGATTATAGTAAGCATTAGTATCGTAAGGATTAAATTTTGTGGCTATTAAACAATGTGGGAAACAGCGAAACAGATGAATATCATGAAGAGCTGCGTCTGACTAGTAAATCAAACGCAGAACAATTTTGGTAATGGAACAATCACTTCTGTTGTATAAAACATAGTTGACATTTTAGTAATTCTACTTTCTGTGATTCCACTATTTACCATTATTTGCGAATACTAAATCTTTCCAAAGTCTTATCAGCTTTATCGCTGTAGATTACTTGTCCCCTCGAATCACACGGTTCTATTTCCACAGGGTCTCCCGAAGTGTCCTCAGGATCAGATCAGATACTCGTCAGAGCGCGTTTAGAGAGCCCTCTTTTAATCGTCCTCGGTGAGAAAACAGGCGAAAGCTTCAACCAAGTGGAAATCCAATAACAGATCCTGCGACGGCGATAAACACCAGAGGCGTTTTCACGAGTTTCCCAATATGTAGAAGGAAAAACTCAGGGAGATAAGATAAATCTTCTTTTTTTTGCACATTATGCAACTTCTACAATTGGAGGAAGAACTTCTACTTGGTTTTACATTGACAGTTATTATGATTTACATATTACGATCTATAGCCTTTTCAAACCCATTTATTTTGACATGGTCGAACAAATTTTTAAACTGGGATCATATTTAAAGTAAAAAAAATCACATTTACATTTTTTTATATACACTGTTATGACATTTATGGAATGTCGACTATAATGTACATTAGGGTCATGTTACCAAATAATTGGTAAACAAAAACATTTATTTCATTACTTTAACATATATTATATTCAGTGAATTTTTTTGAAACAATTTTTTCATTATTTAAAAACGAATTTGTAAAATCTATATTGTTAAAAGAACAATCCTTTTATTTACTTCTTTTTATACTGATTGACTCCCCATGATTACTAGTTTTCAAAGCACCACACTTATTGTTAGTTAAAACAGAAACTTAAAGATCGACTTATTAATTTCTACTTAAAATGACCAACGACTGTATACATTACGATTTCGGCACCTTTTAATATATTATCTAGTTAATTTAGTTGTACAAACTTAATATAAATTCTAATAGACGCCGCGTCTTGAAGAGTTAATACACAAGTTTTGCAATAAACAACTAATTTTACTAACAACAAATTAGTATTTTAATCTCCTCGTTAGTATCACCTTCTATTCGACGATAATAGCGAAACTCATAGCAGCCATTATGATGTGCATCCTCTATTCGATTCAGCATGAATCATTCAGCGGGGGTGTCCCGATAAAAGAAACAAACCGAGATACATGACAAGAGCATTTTCCAGAAGTTCTTTTCCACTCTGAATTCCATCAAACAACGAGTTGCGAAAGTATTCGCCGGAAAAGGTACGCGTGCTGTGAAATTTGTCTTCGCAACAACCCCGCCCGGTGAATTACTTCAACGAAGACGAATCGCTTTGACATCCGTCGAAACGCCACCCGAAATTGCCACTGAGAATTCACGGAGGTACCTTGTCTGCCTCGATATCGCTCTGTCTATCCTTGTTCCTTTCTCTTCCACCCTTTGTGTGCACTTCGTGCTCTTTCACTCTGTGTCTCTCTTCCTACCCTTTTTCTTCGATAACTGCATTCCACCCTTCCCATTCTACCCTAGCGTTCACCACTTTCTTCTCTTTCTGTTTTTCTGTATTCTCTATTTGGCTCTCTTCTCTGTTTCTATGTATCCTCTCTTTGTTTTTTTTCTCTCTCTCAATGGTCTCTCTTGTTCTCTTCTCTCTCCCTCTCTGTCCTCTCTTCGCCTCTTTTTCTCTTTCCTCTATATTCTTTTTGGTCTTTTAGTCTCTTTCTCTGTCCTCTCTTCGGCTCTGTTCTCCCTCTCGATTCTCAGTTTGGCTCTCTTTCCTCTTCCTATCTTCTCTTTGGGTCTCTTCTCTTTGTCTCTCTCTCTCTCTCTATCCCCTCTTTGGTTCTCTTCTCCCAGTATATCTTTACTTTGGTTCTCTTCTCCCTTCCTACCTTCTCTTTGGTTCTCTTCTCTCTTCCTATCTTCTCTTTGGTTCTCTTCTCTCTCTCTCTATCCCCTCTTTGGTTCTCTTCTCCCAGTCTATCTTTACTTTGGTTCTCTTCTCCCTTCCTACCTTCTCTTTGGTTCTCTTCTCTCTCTCTCCATCCTCTCTTTGGTTCTCTCATCCCTCTCTATCTTCACTTTGGTTCTCTTCTCTCTCCCTATCCTCTCTTTGACTCTATTCTCTTTTCTACCATTTCTTTGGCTCCCTTCTCCCTCTCTATCCTCACTTTAACTGTCTTCTCTCTTCCTGCCTTCTCTTTGGTTCTCTTCTCTCTCTTCTCTCTCTCTCTCTCTCTCTCTCTCTCTCTCTATCCTTTCTTTGGCTCTCTTCTTCCTCTCTACCCTCACTTTAACTGTCTTCTCTCTTCCTATCCTCTCTTTGGTTCTCTTCGTATCGTCTCTTTGGTTCTCTCCTCTCTCTTCCCTCGTTTTTTCTATCTATTTATTTCTGTTTCTCCTTCTCTTCCACTCTACTTACCTTTGTCACGCACATTCTCTCAGCCCTTTCGCTATTTGTTCTCCTCTGATGTTTCTCTATTTGTGTCTCTCTCACTCCCTGTCCCTTCGTCCTTCTCTCAAGGGGGTTCATTTGCCACGTGAGAGACGTCGAAGACGAGAAAGCGATTTATTATCGACAGGACACCCGTTACTCTCAGTCTGCAGTGAAACCAGGCCGAACGTCCGTTACCCGTCGTTCCAATTTAGATCCCAGAAGCTGTCGATCGAAGCCGCGGCCGTGCCTCGATCAGCACGATGGGATCGCTTTATCTTAATGCCCTTTTGCTTTTTATTTCGATCTACGAGCCCCGATATTACCCATCGGAGCGGGTTAAATCGTCCGATATCGGCTGACTGACGGTGACCGATACGATTACCTTTCACCGAATGAAGTCAAGTGATTTCAACTTGGCCAGAGGCTAGTTATTTGCATTACGTTAAATCAGACTTTCCCTCGATTGATTCGAAAACTACTTCGATAATGATTTGGATGATTTTGTCCGGTTGAATTTAACTGCTATGGTTATATCACCTGAGAGCTATAATTTTAGGTGGATTTAGAACAATTGGAACTATGATTTAAATTGCATCTGGGACAGAATGGAAATGCACCATTTGGGGGATCAAAACGTTATTCCCTAAAGTCAACATTGTTTCGCGGTAGTAGCATTTCTAAATATTATGCAATATGTTACCTGTGCATTCGGTAGCTGTATTTAAATATATTGGGTTGGCAACTAAGTGATTGACGATTTTAACAATAGATTTACCAAGCTGATCAAAATAACTTGCTCTGAATTTTTTAAATGTTCCTGAAATGTATAACGCTGTTTCTTTTTCAATTTTTTACGTCTTTCTTAGCTAAAACCATTTATCTACAACATCCGCAATTACTTAATTACCAACTCAATGATAAGTGTAATAAAAAATTATGCGCACTAAATAAAAATGTTACCATACGTTTATATGTTTTCAAACTGCACAAGAATCATTTTATACGCTGTTATTCAATAATTATCATACTGTAACATTCACGTAATAAAAATGTCAGTATTAGAAAATTATTCCAGTGTCAATGAAATGCTAAGGGTAATGATAACAACGACTCCAATGATTTTATATCGAATATTTTTACAACACAGAGAAAGAAGTAATTCAAATCAATTCTCTCGATAGTCGCAGTGAGAAAGCGTCATGTGCATCTGAATATGCATGCCACTTAAAAATCTCAGCTCGCCCGATGCATACTCCACTTGAACAGATGGCGAATTGCGTGCGAGTGCAGTTTCACGCGCAAAAACAATTGCGTACTCAGCACAAATCAATAATCACGTTCGTTAGTCTTCAATGTAATCTAGAAAACCAACAGCAACAATATCAATTTTCCAATCGTGCTCGATATCGAGCTAATTAAATCACGAAATCTCGCATACCCGGCACAAATTACAAATACCAACCCTCCTGGCTGTGCACAGAATTCAATTAATACATCCACGTAAACGATACGCAATCTGGAGATCTTTCGGGGCTTTTCCTGAAAACCGCAAATATCCTGGCATTAGAGGGTAATTGGCCCTGCAGGCGACCCGATATACGAGCATAATTCCAACCCATAGGGTGCACCACCGCGGTTGCCGTAAAAGGGGTAGTTCGTAGGTAGCCGCAAGATAACGTTTGGCACTGCCACCCTGCTTGCCTACTCATTCGAAAGTGAAGTTAAAAAGACAAAGAGAACGGAGAAAGAGCGATAGAAGCGAAGGCAAGGCCAAGAAAGAGAGAGGAAAGCAAAATAAGGGAAAAAAGAGGAAGGGGTGGTAAATCACAGAAAAAAAGAGCCGGAGAAGAAAATGGGGGAAAACTGGAAGAGACATGAAAGGATAAAAAGAGAGAAAGTAACTCCCTCTCGAGTATCTCTTGGGTGCGCGTTTAACCCCCGAAAAATTCATCGTGCATCCACTTCTAGAGAAACGGAGCACACGAAAAACTGCAGCGGGGGGATCACAAAAGGCCTCGAATATTGTTTACTCTGACATGGGGTGGTCCAAGGAGAAAGGGATTGGAGGAAAGGAAGAAGAATCGCGGAGAATTCGACCACGTTATAAAGGGATGACAAGAAAGACTCGCTCGAGTGACAGAGGTACGGCTTTTCCTCCCTCTTTCCTCCTTTTTTTTCATTCCACGAATGAAAGGCGTGTAAACGAATGAAAATGAGAGCTAGACGCTCTCGAATCGGTATCAAGATTTGGCCGGTTATTTGTTCTTGGCTCTTGGTACTGCTACTGTGAAATGGAAAGAGTTTGAACGAATTGCTTTGAGCTGTTTCGCTAATGAATGAATTATGAAATTATAAGGGCTGGGTTTTAAGAAAATCTTGAGAATTGGATGATCGAGCTTAATTGTTCTGGGGTGTTCGTTTTTAACACGTTAAACCTTTGTGTTACGAATAATTTCTTCTGTCTACTGTTTAGTTAGTTGAAATTTATTTTATTATATTCTTTAGCATTTGCTGTTTTTTCTTCTTTGACGATGGAAGTGTTGATAGATTTTATGGAGGGTTTTGTTAACACTAAAACTATCGATGTTATGTGCAGTAAAATTTAGATACACTTAATAACTACTGTAGAAAAAAGAAAATGGAGGGAAGATAATTAATTAACTAATTTAGGTTTTATACGATCGAAGTGGAATATTTACTTCACGGCTACCCTATCAGTTGAGATAATTTTTAGAAAACAATTTAGAACCGGTAGGTTTAGTGTTAAATATAGGAAATATTTTTCGAAGTTGAAAATCACAACTGCTTTAAAAATATTAATTGTTGTTATTAAATTTACTGGCTTTTAATTTTTTGATAAGATTTCTTGAATATATTTCAATATTCCACGTTTTTCATATAAAATGTTTTGAATTAAATTCATCAATTCTGTGGTATTACGTTTCTACGTATTTTATTATTATTTATGTATTTTCGAATATGATTGTTTATATAATTTAACGAGGAATGGATTTATGTGGATGTATATAGAATATTAATTGGACGATATGAAAATTGTTGTTAATATCATTGTTATTAGTGAAATAACGCATCCATAACAACGAGAACAACGTATGGGTTCCCTTTCAAACAACTAATAATCTATTACAAACGTATTCCGGCAGAAGAAACTTCTAATTAAGTAATTATGACATTGCAAAATAACAATTCTAAAAAAAACTTGATACCGATCTTAACACTACGTAATCTTGCATCGTGGCGTACCCGGTTTAACACAATAGTTTATATATATTAAATAAATTCGGTAAAAAAAGAGGAATCAAAAGGTGGAAAATATATTTCATTAAGTAATTAACATTTTATAAAATGGATGTACAATTTCTCCTGTATGGCTTCTATATTAATTTAGAGAAATTTTAGAAAAATTAGGAACCAGCCGTTTCGAATTGCTTGGTAGTTCAAGTGTTAACATTGCGTTGCAGCTAATGTTCTATCGACATTATTTTGATTTTAAAAGTTACCAATGACACAGTAAAGTATTTGGTCTTCTTTTGCAGCAACAAAGTGCACAATTTATTGCACAAGATGATAAAATTCTTATGTTGTGAAGAGACTCAGAAGAGTCTCTGTTCAACATTTTTAAGGATTTTGTATCGACGATATTTTCTTTTGTATTTTGTTGGTTTAATTACTATGATGACTTTACCTGGGACCTGTAATTTTAAGTCACGAAGCTATGATATTGTTACGAAGCACCCAGTAGATTCAATGTTACTGGGTAAGGGGACTTGTCAATTGTTTGTTAAATAAAAAGAGTAGAGATTCTACGGTCGGTGGTCCTCGTAGACGGGCGTGTTCTCTTAAATAAACGTTATCGCATTTTAATTTTGTTTTAATTAATTATGTCCGAAAGAACAAGGCGTGCGTGGTTGACTCGTAATAATATATTAGATTGATAACTTAAACCGAAATACAAATTTGCGGACGAACAGGTAAGCAGAAGCTCCATCATCATCCGGCTGGTGAAAACCTACCGGATCGAAATTCAACGATGTGGTACGTGAACTGTGAACGCAACGATCTAGTAAATCTAATTCTGAAATGATGAGGTCATATTCGAGGATGGAATATTTTCTCGTGCAAATATATGAGATATATTTTAACCCTTCGCAATCATACATCGGAGGTCGGCAAATAGAATATTCTACTATAGATTTTCCACCGATGTAATTTTCACTTTATGGGTATGAGTTTAAGATACTTTCTTAATACCCCATACATCCCCATATATCTCTATAATCGATAACTGAATGTAAATCTTCCCATTTCATCAAGATACCAATTTATCACAGCCCTTACTCAATTAACTCTTTGGGGCACGGGAATTCCAAAAATGAAATGACCAATCTTGCACAGACATTTTTTAAAAATTTTAATTGAATAAAGTTGATTTATATTTATTCACAAAGTTGTATAATAATATGAATTTTCGAGGTGGGACAAAAAGTGTCCGATAATGCATCTTCGCGTATCGAAGAGATGGGACACTTTTCATCCTACCGTGCTTCAAAGAGTTAATACGAAACAATGTTAAGTTCGACTCGAGCAAACTATCAATTCACAAGATCCTAGCTCATCGAAAGACTGTAATGAAATTTCCTACAGCCTCAACTTCCACCCTCAAGTCAATCTATAATCAATGACTGCACGTGAATCTTCCAACTGCATCAAGATCATTTTACCACGGACCTAATTCAATATATACGAAACAATGTTAAGTTTAACTCCAACAAACTATCAATTCACAAGGACCTAGCTCATTAAAAGTCTATAATGATATTTCTAACAGTCTCTACTTTCACCCCAAATTTAATCTCTCCTAAACATCCGTTCACCAACTACTATTCACCCAATACACCCACATACCAACCATAAACTTCCAAACTTCAGACCCAAAAAAACCTTTGTCCTACTCCAAAAATATTCCATCCAGAACATTTTAATTCATCGATAACCTCCCATGGCAACTCCAAGATGCTTTCCTTCCCCCTGCATCCAATCTCCAATCGATGTTCGCTTACGGAGTACCCAGTACACCCAGATACCATTCCGTGGTCACCTACGCACGTACCGGCATTGCTGTGCGTACAAATGCACAGCCAGTGGAAAGGAGGCTCGATGGGGGATGTGTCGAAGAGTGCGCACAGTCAACCCAACGATGGTGCTTTCGCTGGACACAGGCGAAAAGCACATACAAAACTATTCACACGTACCATGTACACCAACTACGGTCCTAACGCACCATTACGTCTCTCTATATACATACCTACTTCTGCATATTACATACAAGCACAACCACCCCCGTGGAAGCTCATCCACCATCTCAGTGGCTACGTGTTCAAGCGTACACAGGTCCCCATATACAAGCCCCATACGAACACCAGTCACCCGTACAAGCTCCACTGCGACGGCGTGGGTGTACGTGAGCGAACATAGGCTCGAGGGATGAAGCGAAATGGTAGACAAGCAGGGTAGCTCGGAACAGGGGCGGCTCAGTTTAGTTTGGGCTCTTGGTTTGGGTTCCCTTCACCAGCTCTACTACTACCACCATCGTATCACCGTATCCACCATAGCTACGATCCTTCTCCCGCAGGGGCAGAACTCGCTGGACTACCAAGGGGATGGGAACTGGTGCTCGTGGATCAATACCATGGCGGGTTGCAGGGCGCACGGGGCTAGCTACGTGGTGTGGCACGCGCATACGCTTCCACCCCGTGAGCCAGGGAGAGAGAGACGAACGTTCGCAACGGGGGTGGGCTGCAACGAGGACAGAGAAGAGGATAGAACGAGGTATAACGAGACCAGTACGAGAAGGAAGAACGATTCGACGAGCGGAACTGTTGATTCGCTAGAAATACTGTTGGGTTTTAAAGCGATTTCACTGGTTTATTAAGGATCGGCTCGATGAGCCTCCTTGGAACGGGTAACAGCCGGAATCCCACTCGTACCTGGCACTACGATCGTATCGGCAGATATCGAAGTTGCGTAACGTTGATACCTGCTGATTCGTTGCTGGACTGCTTTTTATGGCTGGATTAAGTTTTAGGCTCTGTGATAATGGAAATTGAATGTGTGGATTTAAAACGATAGGGAATGTAGACGATAGGATATTACTTCTTGACGTTTCGGTCGTTTAGGTGAAACGAAATGAGATGGGGAATTTAGATTTTGACGGGGGTGGTTGGAATGGGATGTATTGGAAAAATCGAGTGAACGCTGGGGTTTTATTGTAATTCTGTGGTTATTGCAATGAAATATTAGGGATACCGAAAAGTAATCAAAAATTTTTTTTTGCTGGCGAAAAATATTTGTTTATTTAAAAAATCTTAAATATTAGTCAACAAAATAATTTTCATAATTTTGCTACCACTTTTTTCCAGCGTAAAGGTAGTTGTTGGATTCCCTTTTTAAACAAGTCATTCGATTTTTTGTTGAAATACGTTTCCAATTACGTTTCCACTTCTCCAATTTTGATTACTTTTCGGTACCCCTAATATTTTTGAGAATGCGGTCAAGTAGGTGGTTCTCGTGATTTTGGAAATGTTAATTTTCGAAGAATAAGAATTCTTTTTTTATACAATAACAGAGTTAGTGTAATTTGACTATTATAAATTATTTTAACACATTGCTTAAAGGACTCTGCTGTTTCAAAATTTTGTACATTTTATATATTCAATTATTTTGTAATCTTTCAGAAATTCGATATACACTTACAATTAGTTAAGTATTTCTCATAAGAATATTCAAAGCTACATTTCCTCAGTAAAGTGGCAAAAAATCAATTAATTTTTAAACTTTTGTATCGCCGATACCTATTTACTTGCATATGAAAAAATGACAAACAAGATATCTCATTGTAATATATTCTAATTGCAATTGCATGCATTTTATGATACCATTTACAGTTCCTTATAAGAAAGTCAATTTTATCTTCAAAATTTCTCTCAGAAAGATTTAAATGATTGACAAATAGATTCATTGATGTTCTTATTATTTTCAATGTTAACCCCTTGCCCGACAATAACGAATGACACTCGTGAAGAGGTAACCGGGATAGAAAACTTTCAAATGAGCCAAAACTTATTAAATGGAAAACATTAATGAAACGCAACTCAATAATATTATTTCTAGAATATTAATCTAACGTTAAATTACACGGCATATCAAGAAATGCCTCATCAATTTTTATTTTAGCAATTAAATTTTGAATTATAGCAGAGACAGTCATGAAACAAATCGTACGGAAAGGAGTTAATCGTAATCTTTAACGAACAATTTACCAAATTTTAAAGAGTTCATGAGTTTAACAGTAGATGTATACAGACCAATTTCCTCTTTGCAATTAGTGTCTGTAATTTTTTTTCCTATTGTACTCTATAAAAGCCGATTAACAGGAGATTCTATTACGATAAGAATTTAGTCATACAATCACAGTGCTCCCCGGACTGAATACAAATGGATGCTAAATGTCACGTTGCTCGGTTATCGCAATAATTGGACAAAGCAATTCTTATCGTGAAGCAATGACAATTATTACCCCATAATAGCCAAGGACGGAAGTGGCGTATGCGATATCTCATTCAATGAAATAGAAGATCGACAAAGCGCAAATTTAATTACAATGAAACACGTGCTCTTTAATAACGAATCACGTAACAACTTCTGAATGAAGTGTGAATCGCTACACGTTTTTCAATTCGTGTTTCGCCTTGTTTAATTACAGAAACTTAGAAGTTTTAATTATAGCATAATTTAATTTAATTAAATTAGTAGCATGCCTTTCCATTAAGTTGCAGTATTAAAAATCCCTTTGCTTATATAATCTCTGTTTTGCACTCACGTAACTAAGTAATTAACGATCAAACTACTGCAATCTTGTAAGCCATAAATCATCAAAATCATCTTACTACAAACTGCCAGTAAATCATGTTAACACCGTAATGACGTGATGCAAGCTTGAAGTAATTTACAAAATGGTGCTAATTTAATATCCGAACTGTCGAAATAATGATATCATGTTATCTTATTAATTACGATAATATTCTAAATTAGTTTGAAATTAGTTTAATTATTAATCCACGAAAATGGTCGCCCATATTTCCATGGATTAAATGCATCGAGAGCTTGTGAATGACACATTTGTTCTTCGGAAATGTCAAATTGAAAGCTAATGCTAACTACATAGATATATATATAACATGATACACAAGTTTCTGTTTGCAATCTAATAATAATTATAACAAATTTGAGTAGCAAATGATAATTTACTACGTGCCAATAAAAAGTAGTAAGGAGCGTAGAGATCAACAATACTTGATTAACATTGTTTTTAATTATACCTCACACAACAATAATAATAGATCAATTCCACCCCCAAAAATAGCAAACTTCAATCACATACTTACTCTTATAAAATTTAAACACTATTCACCCATTGTAGTAGCCATCACGCCCACGACAATCTAATTGTAAGACTATCAACTTAACCCCTTGCCATACAATTTCTTTTGTGCAATAATGCAGAATTCAATTAATAAATTGAAAACTAATCAATGATTCTTGATATATCGCATAAAACGTAATATTAATAATATAAAAATAATTTTACCGTGTCGTGTATCACTGATATTTTCAATCTAGCAGATTTTGCAAAATTTGAAAATATCCAATCCAATTTATCGCGCCATGACTGTCACTCGTTACTATACAGCAAGGAATTAAATTGCCCAATTTAATTTCACTCATCTCCCTCTCAAAATCACTCGCCTTAACACTAGGAAGGCGTCAAATTGACAGATTTCTAGCTTTGTAGAAATACATTCAAAACTTGTGAGGACGTGATACAGTAGATATTTCACACGTATCTTATAATATATAAATTAATTAACTCATCATCTTCTTTGCCGCTTGAACCCTGTATTTTCAAAGTCTTTATTTAATATATTGCGGTGTAATAGATGTCACGTCCGTAAATCTAGTGTTAATAATTACCGCCAACTCCTTTAATTCCCACCCCCTCTTCAATAAAATCTCTCCCCAAAAACTATCCAATCCGCTAAAATAACTGACCATGAAAGTGTTAAGACACATTTCCGTTCCGACGCCCCATAAATACATTCCGTGCGACCATAAAATCGTAGCCATACGATTACGGCTGTAGATAGCTTCTTTCTATCGCGTCGGCTGATCCATGCGTATTACCCTTAAGCCGCTTTGCGTGCGTTCAAGAGAGACAACACCATATAATGGATCATGGGTGGACGAGGAATGGAACGATTCAGCAACAATCCAAGGGAAAAGAGGAGAAACGAATGTCACCAACAGAGGCAAAGGGGTAAGAGGACGAGGTTGAAACGACCCGGAGGGTGGAAGAGGACTGGGATCGTGCACCACCGGGATACCTGTGGCTCCACACGGCCATCGCTGCGATGCTTTTTTCTCCTTTCCCTTTGTCCACCCTCTTTTCCACCGGTTTCCACCCTTTCTCTCTTCCTCTGTGTTTTGCCTCTTCCTCTATCCCCTTTTTTCCATCCCCAACCGCGTCACGCACACCAGAACCGACATTATCATGGGTATCGACCACAGATTCGACTGCTGATAACGAATTTCATAGGGTGCCGTGCGAAATTTCGATGAGATAGGAGCATTGGGATTTTTTAACGGATTTTCCATCCTGGCTTTGTCGCGACGCGACTCGTGGGATAATAATTACCTGATGAGGGGTGGAATAAATATGTCTCGATCCGAACTTTCGAGGGATGAATGGGATATTTGTGGTTACGCTGATAGAGAGCGGATTTTGAGGATAAAACGGATTTCATTGAATAGATATATACTTTTTGGGGGTATTTTGCACTTTTTGAGAGACGAGAATAATGAAAGGAGTAATCGTGTTTTAACCCATTTGCATCACAAGCGCATATATCCCCGCACTTTTTCTAGTCACTATCATCGAAACGCATTTATGCATTCACATTGTGAGTGAATAGAAAAACATTCGAACTGTCTAAATTATTTATAAAACATTCGTCGATTAAAGTACAATATCACTTTTTGAAATACTGTTGAGACTTAGACTTAATATAAAGAAATCTGATAGTAACGATATATTTTTGAATTTGTCATGTGATGCAAATGGGTTAAGAAAGATTTGTTACCGTTGCCATGCCTAATCCTGGCTATAAACGTTACAACGAATTCCGCATTTTAGATATTTCAAATATTTTTTTATATTACATGCGTTTTGGTGTATTTTAGCAGTGTAAAATTTGTCATAAATACTTACAAACCTGCAGTCTATAGGTAAATCAATTATTCACAGAACTGAATAAAATTATATTAAATATTATTATTATGATTGTTCAATATTTTAAAAACATATTGTATATATATAATATATATTATTATATGTACTATTAAATAACACAGTCGTGTAAACAACTTGAGGAGGAGTATATAAGATATTAAACTGATAAGAACAGACACTACACATTTTGATCTTACAATTCGCCAAAAGGTACCGGGACACGCATTTCCTGAATTTTATTCGTCTTTTATTCACTAGAATATATAAAATAAACTTCGACAAATTCGGACGACACCTCGTGGCGAAATTTCAGTACGAAGCATCCGGCGATTGAACAAACATAATGCATTTAAATACATAAAATACAAACGGCTAACGCGTAAAAACGTATAATTCTAACGAAACGTTTAATTTTAATACACTTTTGTGCATAAAAGTGAAGTGTATTTAAGTTTAACACACAAAAAAAAATGCATTATTTATTTCCTCGGATAAAACGTGTAAAATAATGCATTAGATGTGTTAAAACTACACGTTACTTTTTTCAAGTCTTTTATTTTAATGCACATAATTGCATTTACACGTTTAGACGTGTTAATGAAGTGTGCTTACACATTTTGGTGCATTTAAATAACCCGCTTTTAACACACTTGGATTTGCAGTGCACTCATTATAAAGTCAGAATTCGCAATCGCAACCTAAACAAGAAATTAAACCCAATTCAAAGCTAATATCCCCAGATGAACAAAAGAGTGGTGGTAAAGCCTCGAGATTGTCCTGGATCGAGGAGCTTTCAATCAGGTCGTCTTATGCTCTCCCCAAAGTTTTAATCATCCCGGATGACGTTTCGATCGATTCCATGAGAATCTCTTATCAGCCGTTCGGCGTCGTTCATTTTCACCCGAATGACGTTTAAATGACACCTCGTGGCCGCGGGCGATGTGAAAATAATCCGGCAGCGTAAATTATCAAAATACTGACAGCATCGGTGGCACCTCATGGATTCCTCGACAGGTGAGCACGATACCAACGCACTAGCGGAGACAATATCGAAGTTATATTCGTCTCGGCTATTAATCTTACTCAGAAATCAATTAATCCCTTCTCTATAGAGTTCAACGGTAACTGTACTCTGACAGTTTGACAGTTTGAATTTTGGCGGGAGCAGATGTTTTATTGGGGGTTATTGCTCGATATTCAATTTTTTGAGGATTGGTCTATCGAGATATTTTACGAATTTTTTTTTTTGGTTGCCTTGATATGTTTCTGCATTGGTTATTTAAAGTATTTGATTTAGGAGGAGGAAGTTCTTAGACAGAAATCAATTATTCCCTTCTCTATAAAGTCCCACGATTACTGTACTCTGACAGTCTGAATTTTGGCGGGAGCAGATGTTTTGTTGGGGATTATTGCTCGGTATTCAATTTTTTGAGGATTGGTCTATCTGAATATTTTGCGAATTTTTGTTTTTTGGGTGCCTTGATTTTCTTCTGCATTGGTTATTTAAAGTATTTGCTTTAGGAGGAGGAAGTTCTTACACAGAAATCAATTAATCCCTTCTCTATAAAGTCCAGCGGTTACTGTACTCTGACAGTCTGAATTTTGGCGGGAGCAGATGTTTTATTGGGGGTTATTGCTCGATATTCAATTTTTTGAGGATTGGTCTATCGGGATATTTTACGAATATTTTTTTTTGATGCCTTGAATTGTCTCTGCATTGGTTATTTAAAGTATTTGCTTTAGGAGGAGGAAGTTCTTAGACAGAAATCAATTATTCCCTTCTCTATAAAGTCCCACGATTACTGTACTCTGACAGTCTGAATTTTGGCGGGAGCAGATGTTTTGTTGGGGGTTATTGCTCGATATTCAATTTTTTGAGGATTGGTCTATCGAGATATTTTACGAATTTTTTTTTTTTGGGTGCCTTGATATGTTTCTGCATTGGTTATTTAAAGTATTTGCTTTAGGAGGAGGAAGTTCTTAGACAGAAATCAATTAATCCCTTCTCTATAAAGTCCAGCGGTTACTGTACTCTGACAGTTTGAATTTTGGCGGGAGCAGATGTTTTATTGGGAATTATTGCTCGGTATTTAATGTTTCGAGGATTGGTGTATCGGGAAATTTTACAAAATTTTTTTTGTTGCCTTGAATTGTTTCTGTATTGGTTAAAGTACAGGTAACCTTTCCATAACACGGTAGATAGGTATGTTCCTAGAAAATGTCGTGAGGGAAACCGTCACCAGAACCAGTACAAAAGGGCAGGTTACGTTGCGAAAACTTAATAAAAGCAAACATTTTTTAAAACTCCATATTTCTAAAGTAGTAAGCATTGCCGCGGATAACTGCATGACGCTTTTTGCTTTAACATTGGAATAGCGTTATAAATGAGTGAATTATAATTTATTTATATATTTCCATATAAAGACACCATAGTTAATTATACTTTCTCATCATTATTTTAAAGTAATTTAATTTGTATATATCTTAAATAAAAATCATGTTATCCGGTGCTATAGTAGTATGTTGTTGTAAAAAAATTTTCGCAATTTTCTTATCGTGTTAGAGCAAAACCGTGTTATAGGATACCGTGTTGTACTTGTTTTAGTAAGGGAAGAAGTAGGATGTTGTATCAATTGATATTTTAACAACGAAAGTTGACGTAGCTGGAAATGTATACAATGTTAAAAAACAAATTGCACAGCACAAATTTAATTTTTTTTCGTAGTAACTGAATTTTAGAAGGTGAAATTACTCTTGAAAAAATGTTAGACCTCTTCGCCGCTGAATTGTGTGACAGTAACAGTAACCAGAAACCCAAACAGTAACCTGAAACAGTAACCAGACTGATGAAATAAAACAGGAAATATACATATTTCAAATTTTGTTTCTTGACATATATAAAAATGAGTAAATTCAAAATAATTATTTGTAACGATTTCTCCTGCTTTATGGTTCCATTGTAGTATCAAAAATTACGAATCAAGTCTAAATTACGTGTTCCGGGCAAAATATTTGCAGAACGTGGAATAAGTTGTGCTTTAGCTTCGCGCTTCAGATAGGTGGAAATCTTTCTATTCAGTGCCCCAACTTCGTACCAAAGATGGTGGTACTGGTTTTCTCAACTGGGTCACTCGAAGGTACAGTGAGCTCGACAAATGGTAAATAGATGGGGTGTTTGCTACACGTAACCAAAGTGCACATTTGTACTAACTTATACTAAACTTTACGTATACTTTTTACATGCTTTTCCACATACCTATTGAAATTTCAAAGCCGCAGAGGCTTAAACCTTAATTCATCGTAATGAACATAGGAGAAACTTGTTAATTAGTTGATATATAATTAAAAACCCTCGATTGCTCGCCTGTTATGTCAGTCCGAAGGTCTATCAAGTAATTTATCATGTTTATTAAAAATGTGCTAACCAGAAAAATAATTATTTACTATCGAATTATGTTAATCAATAGAAATAATCAAGTTTGGAAGTAAAATTAATTGGATTTTACAAATTCAACATCTTACTGTCTTTAAGGAAAACCTTTGCGTGGAAATCTTTTTATTAATGATCGAAAATGATTCTTAAATTTGACATCTATGTATATAATTTTTTAGAGAGTAGCAATATTCAAAATTCCGAACGATAACATTTTGTGCAAAGAAAATAGGTCTAATTTTATAGCGCCGTGAATACACAAATCTTAACGCTACATTTATGGCAGACGTAAAATTGACCGGCTCCTATTTTTTTCATAAACATTTTTCCAATTTACAGAGAAGCAGTATAGTAAATGTTTCACGTGCATTTTAAAATACAAAAATTATTGAACAAATTACCATCTTTGCCGCTTGATCCCTCTTTTTCATAATCCTTATATAATATATTGCACTGTAATACATTTGAAGCACGTAAATCTAGTGTTAAAGTGCATATCACAAACATTCTAAATACATACATATTTGAATATCTCATAGAAAAGAAAATTCTATAATACATTTTTTATAGAACGAATGAAAAATATTGCACTTATTTAGATTGATCTTATTCAATAAAGGTATCACGATTTAATAATTCAATTTTCAGCTCCGCGATGATGCATTTCACTTCACGCTACTCTCACACGTGCATAGAAATGCTAACCCCGCACAGAGAATACCTCGTCCATTCGCCATTTATCGAGGTCACTGTACATGGGGTCTGATGCAGCCAGTCATCTTTCCGCATCCAACTACCACATGAACGTGAATGCGTGCATGTGCTTGGGGAAACTCGGTGAATAGCTTCGTGGATAGTCATATATACATAGACCGGAAGTAAACGTGCACTCAGAAGAATCTCTCTCGGCTCTTCTTTGCCGACTACCATATCTTTCGATCACCTCCGCCTTCTGACTTAGCTACGCTGTGGTTTATCGGTGCATTTCAATATTTGCACGCTCTCCAATATGCATTCTTCAATATCTCACTCAAATATGTGTTTATATATGTCAAATGATATTTTATTAACAGTATACTTTATATGCGCCAATTGCAAAATCGATAAGACCGGGAGGATTAAACGTTAATTTCGAATCGAATGTTTGAAAATCCACGTCGGTGATTTTATACAAAGTAATAAAAATTCTATTAGAACGATCATTGGTATTTGTTAAAAATTAACAACTTACATCCAGATACTCTGACTGATTCGTCGTCAAACTGGTAATCAGTAGATTCAAATTCTCAAATCTTTCGGTACCTTTAGGAATGTGTAAGGACGACGGCTTATAATCTGATCTCCGCCATTGTTTGATTTCGAACGGCCGATTTTGCACTTTAGTTATTTTTAATTTAGCAGATTTCAGACACTTTGAGTCCGCGGGTCTAGGGCAATCGGCGATGGACATGTGCCAGGTCGTAGACAGTCGAAAAAGAGAAATTTTATTGTCTAGGTAGGGAATTGAGGCGATCAGATATTGAGAGGTGTTCACCAGATATGGAATTTTCGATACCAAAGCCACCCCCATAGATTACGGACATCTCGAGGCAGCCTTAAAAATTTTTCGGGACTCACCTAGACAAGGATAAAAGTTAACGTTTTCCTACTCTCGGACAAGGAGAATAAGAAGGCAAAATAGGCAACAAGAGTAGGGAGGATTGAGAAAAGGGTGACACGTGGTCCTCCAGAGGATTTTTTGAGAAGCGAAAAAAAGAGCGAACAATAAGCTACTAACGATTTGGTATTCGGAACGCGGTAAAAACGTAGAGTTCGTGCATTATATTAACACTTTGAACGCCACCGTTTTTTTTCTAATTTCATCATTTTTACTGAAGTGAAAGTCTCTCACGAATTAACTTTCATAAACATTAGCAAATTTCAATATTACCACATCGAAAAAATTCCTGAAACATATAATACGTATAAACTATAATATACAGCAAATGTATACAAAGTTTAAATTAAATTCATCATGTATAAATGAAGAACCTATACTGCAGCTTTTCTTTCGATTTCATATTCAATTGCGGAAAAATGAGTTAACCTCTACATAAAATTGCCGGTCAACAATATGTTAAAATTGTATCTTTATAAAGCAGAAATTTTAAAGACACAAATAAATATAGGGTGGGCCATGTAACGTTTAGAATTTGAATCGGCTATCAAAAAAACCAATGAATATTTTCTAAAAATTATGAGTTTATTAGAAAAATTAGACATTTTCATTTAAGATAATTCTAGCTGGATTCAGAACTAAAAGTTTCTTTTTTCATTAGAAATGAAAAAAATTGCGTAAGAATTAATGCAGGGGCTAACTTCACAGAGGTCATTTCATTCACTTTTTATACATTAAAAAACATCTTTCTATATAACAATGAAGTAAAAAAATAACGAAAAAATTCAATAATATTCGAAAAGCATAAAACAATTCATTCCTAATTTTTTATTAGAATCCATCGACTCGTTTTTCCATTAGAAAAATAAAAAAGATTTTACGGACTCAGCAAAATTTTTTTTCCATAAGGCCCACGTTAAATATGTTATTTTTAAACATGATTTATTCATAAACCGCGTGGACAAACTCGTTGAGATTCCGGTTATAATTATGAAATATCATGAAGAATATATTTCCAAAATTTTAAGGAAATCTATCGAAAAATGATAAGCGCCTAGAACTACCTTAAGACTGAAACACAAAATCATTCAAATGACTACCACGGCTGGCTTGACAGTACCCCATCCGATCAACCCAATTTTACAGTACATTTTCAATTGTTTGGGCTCCAATCGCATGAATGAATTACAAAACAAAATAATGTCCACTTCAAAGTTTTTGGCGAACAAAGCTCTTAGCTTACCTGTTCAATGATTAGAATTGAAGCAACGTGAAAAGATGCGTATGAACATAAAGAATAGCGTATGTGGCTAATTACAAGACGGAGTACAATGGAGAGGAAGTGTCCGTAGAAAAGAATAAATGAATTTACGCGTAACCATAGTTTAAACTGCGATAAAATGAGAAAGGATACACAAGATGAATAGAAATAACGGATAGAAATTACGATGAAAAGAGAAAATTTATGTTTAAACGAGAAAGAAGAAAGGGTACAAGGAGAATTAATGAGGGAGACGTTTGAGTTCGCATAGTAAGGTAATTGGAAGAGAGAAAGGTAAAATAGGAAGGAGAAATTAAGATTTCACAGAGAAAAATTAATTGAATGTGGTCAATTGAGAAAATGTTTGATATTAATATTAAGAAATATCGAAAATGCAAACATTAACACTAGAACTACCAAGCAAGTCAAAATGACTTGTCCCTAATTTTTTACAAAAATTTTCCATATTTATAGGACAGTTGTAGATCAAATACTCTTCGTTGATCTTATAAAATACACGTTATCGAATCGATCATCTCTTCCACTTTTTGATTTCTCTTTTTCCAAAGTACTTATTTAATATATTAAAATATTATAGATTGAACGTCGGTAGTTCTAGTCTTAATAAATATGAAATTAATCAAATACAAACACATTTCGATGGCATCTATTTATAGACCATATTAAATTCATAGACCACTGCTAGCTTCCGAATATGGTCCGAAATTTTTTGATAAGCTGAGTTAAACTTTCCCGCGATCTCTGATGTTATCAAAAAAGGATCTTGATTTAACATGGTCTTCACAATATCATAATCAATCAGAAATGCCCACTCCGACCGTAGCATATCACTGAGGTCGAAATCACCTACTTAAAATTTTTTGAACCATCTCCTACACGTTCTGTACGAAATAATATCTCCACCAAAGATTTTTAATAAATTTCGTCACGCTTCTGTAGTATTTCTACCCTGTTAAAATTCATACAACGTACAGTGCCGTAAATGAACTTTATCAGTATATTTTAACGATCACGTCTAACTTAATGACATGAGATATATTTATTGCAAGTAATTTCGAAGGGCACACATGTATAAATGCAGTCATAAAGAGACACAAGCGCATACAGCTCAAAAGAACATGTGCATACAAATTCAATCTTGAAACGAAATTATCGGATAGAATTCTCCAGTAGACACAATATTATTTTATATTACAATCTAGATAAAATTGCACATGCAATTTTATATTGAGGTAAACTTCGAAATAGATCTGAATCTACAATAGTAACACGAGAAATTTCATAAATTGAATATTTTCTCTCTCATAAAGTATTTCTGAAATTACTGGTAAATTAATATACAAGAAAGGATATTATATAATTATGGTGTATAGGGTTCAAATTCGAACGTGGTATATAATACAAATAAGCAAATATGTCGCACTATCTTTTGTTAAGGTATTACACCCGATAATCATGCGACATGATGCACCTTGTATAGAGGATGTATCCCCGGGAAACACTTCCCTATCAGCACCATCCAGGCCGTAATGAAGCAAACTGTAATATTTGTGAATTGTTGATAACACATAACAATGAGACATAGTTATCATCCAGAAATTAGAAACAGCAATCAGTTCTAGGCAGGGCGACTTTAACAGTAGAACGATCGACGTTAAATTTATTGCATTTAAATATATTAAATAAGAACTTTGGAAGAAGAGGAATCAAGGGGTGGAAAATATGATCGGTTTGGTAATCTGTGCTTTATAAGATCAATTTAGAATTTCTAGTCTAGGACTCTCCTGTAAACTTAGAGAATTTTTGGAAAAAAATGTGAACAAGTCATTTCGACTTGCTTCACGTTGACTTACTGCTCTAGTGTTAATGCTATGAATAATATAAAATAAGACACTCAAGAGACCCTAAATATACTGAAAATTTCATTTAAAAAAAGAATTTTAAACTATGAAATTATGTATAATGATTTGGAAGTTTTAATTTGAAAGACTCTTTGTATTGTTATAGATTTTTTCAACATAAAATATATTAAACCTTGGGGACCAGGTTTAATAACGGCACAGAATATATAATTAACTTGTGAACTATTGCACTTTTAGATATCTGATATAGGTCATGTTAACTTACAATACATTAACCACTTCCAGTAAAAGACCAGTATAGCTCGTCATTAGGTTTTTGTGCCATACAGCATAATGACGAGCTATACTCGTCATGCGACCAAAGTTACTGTCGAATATGATAATAATTATTTAAAAATATCTAGGGTACTGAAAACGGTAACACATTTTTATGAATGTAGATATCACAGATCACTAGAAAATTTTGTTTACCTTCTTACAATTAGTACAAGTCATGGGCCAATTGTGTAGGATTTCATTCTTGAAAATTTAGTGTGAACATCTGTCGATATGATCCCAAATGTTTTTTTTGCACGGTAAATGAGTTCTTTAAAAAACCGTGCAAAAAAATCGTGTAAAAAACTACATGCGACATAGTGTAAATTCGGGGATATGTTCTACAACTTTAAAATATAGTGTAAGATAAAAAAATTGCAAAAAAGTACTAATGAAATCCATATTACATATTTATACCATTTTTGACATTCTGCAACCAATTACAATTGTGCCCATATCAATAATATAATTTTAATTAACAACATATAAGAATTATAAAACGAAACAGGTTTTTTCAAATGAAAATTAAATGGTTGTTTCATGCAAAATTTTTCATTATTACATGTTGTCGGAAGGGGTTAATAAATTCAAGCTGCAGACATTTCGTTCACATTGCAACAAAAATAATCCGTACACCTAAAACATCTTTTTACAATACATAATTAACAAAAACTATTCATCGACTTAACTTAGAAACTAAAATACTTAAAATCTCGAATTCAATCGTAATAAAAAGTGGTTTCCAATCACACAAAGTACTAATGGCAACAAAATAGCGGAAAGCTGAAAAAAGTGCAAGTACCTCTCGAAAAATTCATGTCGCACAAATCTGCTCGAATGACACGCTGTAAAAGCTTGTTTGCGGCATCTCTGTCGCGGATCATAAGTTCAAAAAAGGAATAAAAAAAAGAGGCAACAGATCGAGATTTTGTAATTTTCGGGATTTTCCACCGGTAGTACAGGACATAGACAGAGGGCCGTGCACCCACAAGCGGATGCATCTTTGAAAGGACGACCATTCGAAATGGCCGGACGAGCAAGAAATTAATTACTTTTTTTGCCAGCAACCGCGACGTACCCTCGAATCGCATTCGCGTATCGTTTTACGGGCACCGATCAAAAACCTCCAACGCACTCGTGGATTCTTCATTCCGCAGATCGGAATTAACGGTGGTCGCATCAAATCCGAAATTGAGCGAATTCGTGAATGTCTTTCGTTCGATTCACTCTATTTGCGTTGTTTTAACAAACTGGGCAAAAAATTTCGCCGATGCAATTAATCTCGTTCGAGACAATAAATCTCAGGTTTACGGCTTTGGATTTATGGATGTTGCACACAATTTTGATGCTGCTGTTTTGCGTGAATGTCTAGGTTTCGTTACAATTTAGCTTGAAGGTATTAACCCATTTGTTTCATACAACAAAGTCAGAAATATATATTTACTATCAAATTCCTTTGTATTAAATCTAAGTATTAGAGTATTTCAAAAAGTGATATTGCACTTTAATCGACGAATGTTGTATAAATAGTTTAGGCTGTTCGTATATAACATTTGATGCTGGGATTCTGCGCTAATGTTTCAGTTTTGTTCCAATTTAATTTGAAATTGTTAACCCATTTGCATCATCTGACAAAATCAAAAATATATTTCTACTATCAAATTTCTTTGTATTATCCATTTGTATAATCTAATTGTAAGTATAACAGTATTTCAAAAAGTGCTACTTCTCTTTCATCGACAAATGTTGTATAAATAGTTTAGGCTGTTGGTATACAACATTTGATGTTGTAATTCTGCGCAAATTTCTAGGTCTTGTTCCAATTTAGTTTGAAGTTATCAACCCATTTGCATCCTATGACAAACTCACAAATATATGTTCACTATCAAATTGCTTTATATTAAATATAAGTATAATAGAGAATGTTGTATAGCAGAGAAGAATGTTGTATAAATATTTAAACTGTTCGTATGTACCACTATTTACTTACAATATACATAAATGCGTTTCGATGATAGTGAGCAAAAAATGTGCAAGCATATGTGCACTTGTGATTGCAAACAGATTAATCTCTTGCTTTATATCTTTATTTTGATCAAGCTATTGTAATGATTTATAATGGAAAATGTTGTTTGAAGCGCTTTATTCTTTCCTCGATGGCAACGTACCGCGTCATACTTTTAGTACGAATTTCATCCGAAAAGCATAAAATTTTAGACAGCTATAAAATTCAGAGATAAAAGTGAATCTTCGTTTTTACGCCGTTCACGTGAAAATTACGACGAGCAGTCGCTAACTAGTTCGGAAAGGTGATGATCAAAGCATATTAAAGTCACAAATTTCGTGCTATGAAACTTGCGATATTGAAATCACAAATTTGACGGCATGAAATTTGCGATAATAAAATATCTCTCATGCCACATAATGTACTACATTAAAATGACTCTGGCACCATGAAATTTGCAATATCCATCTAACTTTAGTACCACGAAATACAATATTAAATTACAATATTAAAATTACAAAGCGCATATCATGAAATTTGAAATTTGCTTAAATAATCTCTTTATTCCAGTTCTCGAAAAAATCATTTAGTTTATTTTATTTGGAATTTCCTCAGAAAATTGAATTTTAACAAGTTAAAAATCATTACGTTTTTTGTTATAATATAAATCCAGTAACAGAATTTTTCTCTTTCTCATCGTACATTTCAATTGTTCTCGTGCCATATTCAAAGATCACAACAATCTACACCGATACAACACAAACATCCCGTGTCGATGAAACATTGACATTTAGAATCTGAAATCCCTTCGTTAGGTACGTCGTCCTAATTAGCATAGCTCAGTGGCACGCGACATGATTTAGGCACAAAATGCCATTGTCTCGCATATGACGTAATCGCTATCTTTTAAGGGCGGAAGGGTTAAGGGCCATGCTTACGGCTCGCAGGAACAACGCTGATAGATCGTGTGTCCCAAGGGTGTAAAACACTCCCCTCTCGAGAGGAGTGCAAGTGCCTTCAACGGGTGAACAAGCATGATGCTGCAGCAGGGCTAAAGCGCTATCTAGATTCGCCATCCCTTTAATTACACCCTCCACGAACGAGCCCGTTGAAGTCGGCTTTTTTGTTCCTGTCTCCTCCAAAGGGAAAGAGCGTGGCCTAACGCAACTAAATAACAGTGGAAAAACAATCTTCTTGCCGTGATCCTGTAATTATTATACGTTCTCTTTTTGTAAAATGGGGTAATAGAAATACGGCAAAATTTGTTCAATGTCGTTTAGAACGTCAGACTCACTACCTACCCCTTATATGATAGGAACAAGAACGGCTACTTCGATCGGTTTGTTTTTAGAGGCTATAATTAAAGGGAGGCGAATCTAAATTTAATGGCAGTAAATGTTCAATATCTACTAAATAACGTTGTCCAGGAAAACAAAAAATGCTTCAATTTTCATCATGCAACGGGGTGCATCGAAATATCATTATTAAAAATATGTAATAACAATTAAATAGTTGATAAGAAAGAAAAGTTTCTCGTCACTATCATCGAAATGTATTTATGCATTTGCATTGTAAGTGAGTATTAGGTTGCAACATATGAAATGTCCGATTTTGGTTTATCATTACTTGAAATTCTGTTCTGACAAAAATTAGTAAAATATTTAGGGATATTTTACATCTATCGTTAAGAGTAGGGTTTCTTTTGTCAGATCCGATCTTTATTTGTTTTGCATATGCAACTAACTTTACAATTTTGTGCTTCGATTTACAATATGAATCAACTCAATTTTCGCGTACTTTTCTTGTACGAGTGGAAAAATGATAACAACGCATCCGCAGCTGCTCGAAATATCAACGCTGCATTTGGCAATGATGCAGTCGATGAATGTACAGTTCGTCAATGGTATCAAAAATTCGAAACCGGAAATGAAAATCTTGAAAGTGAACCTCGTGGAAGGCCAGAGCTAAGCATTAACGACGATCATTTGAAACTTGCAGTTGAAAAAAATCCTCGAACAAAGGTCAGAGAACTCGCCCAAGAAATTAACGCAAGTGCTATGACGATTTCACGCCACTTGAATTTGATCGGCAAGAAAAAAAAGTTGGATAAGTGCATGCCACATGAATTGAACGATTGGCAAAAGTTTCATCGTTATGAAATATGCAATTCTTTACTGATTCGAAACCAAAATTTTGCTTTAAATTATGAAACATTGTCTCATCCTCCTTACTCCCCGGATCTATCACCGACGGATTTTCATATTTTTAAACACTTAAACCATTTTCTCATTGAAAAAACCTTTAGAAATCAAGCGAACATTGAAGACACAGTTCGAGAATTTATGAACACTAGAACACCTGTTTTTTATCAAAAAGGGATTAAAAAACTAGAAACTTGTTGAAAAAGTTTGTAGAATCTAATGGTTGTTATTTCGATTAAAAATATTTAGTAGTAAAAAAGTAGTGCTTATTTAAAGTTACAACCTAATATTTATACAATATTCATCGATTAAAGTGCAATATCACTTTTTGAAATACTATTATAGTTACTGTTAGATTTAACACTAGATCTCCGGCAACCGATAAAATGAAGGGTTCCTATATTTTCAAAAATTTTTCCCAAGTTGATAGAAAAGGGGTACAGTAAAAATTCAACATGTATCTTAGAATTTACGAATTACTTTATTGATCGTATTTTTTACCGCCTGATCTATCTATTTTTGAAGTACCTATTTAATATACTTAAATGCGCCAGATTTAGCAGCCGTAGATGTAGTGTTAATGTAAAGGAGTTTGATAATAAAGATATATTTTTGATTTTGTCATATGATGCAAATGGTTTAAGTGAACCTTTTGCAATCAAAATCATATTTCTAATCGATTGACATTTAATATTTCATTGATACCGGTATAGACCTTTACGGTTCTAATTTTGGAGAGAACAGAATATTTCATTTCTTCGTCATTTTATGGCTTTTGCAGGCGATACGCTTACAACAACATGGAAAGCCGAATTAATATCCAGATTGGCACTCGGAAGATGGGGCCACTATTTGTCCGGGATAACAGAAGTGGGGTGGAGCTGCAATTGAGAAAATTGCTGGGATATCGGTTTCACCCCCACGTTGACAGGGGGATGGGAGACGCGAAATGCCGGGTGACGCGGAGGAATCTTCCGGTTTAACGTCGACCGATGCAGCTGCATGTCCCAAAAATAAATTTTCGCGATACCTCTTCGCGTACACTATTGGAATTTTAAGGGGAAATATGTAGGTTTTACGTCACGCATATATGTACAGAATCGATGATAAAGCAAGGGGAGAAACTACGCTGTATTTGATAAAAAGTGCGATGTTTAATAAAAAAAAGAAGAAAGAATAAAATAATGCACTCTATCTCAGAGCTGGGCAAATTTTATTTCAAATAAAGATAATAAGTTAATTATTGAAAATAACATTATCTCAAATAATCTCTATGGAATAACTATTTGAGAGGAATTTGTTTGAGTACATTTATTTCAAATAATAACTTTATTATAATTTATTTCGGCGTAGTCATTTGAAATAAACATATTTGAAATAATTAAGAGAACTGTATGATACTAATTGTAAGTTGAAATTTCGCCTTATTTATGTTTAGTTCGGAAAATAAGTTATTGATGGGTAGCAATAAAGATTTATTATACACCATTTGCTTTCAATAAAACCCTTTTTTCAAACAGTTCATCGCAAAGAGATTTCATTCTTAGGGCATCAAACATGTTATTTGACATTTGAAATACTTATCTCAAATAAGAAAATAATTTGTTATTTTATTATTTGAACTAATGTATTTCACGAAATAAAAGAATAGATAATCATTTCATAAAATTATTTTGTTGGACGAAATATAACATAATTTATTTCAAATAGTGAAATAACTTTTTATTTCAAGTAATATTTCAAATAAGTTTTAAAATATTGTATCTGAAATAATGCCCAGCTCTGCTCTATCTTTATAATATACTACTGTTAATTTTTCGCTTAGCCTGGTTTTTTTAATTTTTGGGAAATCTCGAGGTTCTATAGTTTTTAGGATAGTACGAATTAGTTAGATATCCCATGTGTAATAGTTATCGCTATTTTATTCCCCATGTGAGTCAGTTATTTTGAAACTGGTATAAATCACTTTTCTTTTATGTTGAAATATTTGAGATTTATGTATTAACGTCTATAATTTGTTTTTACTGCAATATGATTATTAATTGCCAACGATTTATAAATGAATCTCAATACTGCTCCGAATTACTTTCACGTAAACCCATAAAATATTCAGTTCAGAGAGTTCAAAATTAATCATTTATTCTATACCACACTTAAGTTGTATTTAAATGTGGATGAATTTATATTCATAACCATTCCTGTAAATGTCAAAAAAATTCTTAAGCTTCTTAAAGCACAATGTTCTTTTGAAAACCAAGAAATTCCGATTACATTTAGAACTCTGCGTATTTTACCTGCAGTTCTCCTTCTGAGCGTCTTGACTTCGTTGTCTTTTCAATTTGAACCCAATTTATTACAATACCGGGGATAATACCTTCATTACTTCATACTAAAGTCATTAAAGAGAAAAATTCATCAGTCCCTCCCCAAAAAAATCGATCAAATCACCATCATTACATCTAGTTTTCCCGTAAAACTTTCAAATGAAATAATAATTATCGATACTGAAATAAAGAGATACGCTATCTACCACAGAACCAAGTCCTCCGAAATAGTTGTTCGTTCAATGTCGACAACCATAAATTCTACTATGCATTTCATTTGATAAGTCTCTCTTAAAAGCGCGTAGATACGCAGTTAAAACGACTATTCTCCAAGTATCATACGCTTAAAGGCTCTTAGCTTCGCAACGCCATTCGTATTTCCCACCAACTTTCCACCCCCATTTCGTTATCGGTGCCATTCTATTGGAAAACTTCCGCAATTCGTCGGATTTATCATCCGGTCTGTACTTACTGCACTGCCTTAAATTTCAAACCGTAATCGCTCGTCTTAAATCGTTCCCTCAGGTGTTCTCCTCTCCGGCTCGTTTAAATATCGATTTACACGTTGAAAGAAACGGCAAAAGAATACGAAAGACAATGAAATGGTTATATTTCTACGGCTTTGAAACCTGCCGTCTATGTGGCTGTCTGTCTTAGATTATCCGATGCTTCGATAGGCTGACAAAAAGTTAAGGTAGTTCTAGCACTTGAACAAAGTCTGCAATTAAATTTAATGTTAAAATATAATGTTCTTGAGATTGTCACGAACAAGTTACAAGCAAAAAAAAGCTCAGTTATCGGGCATTTCGATGAAAAAATCGAATTTAAAAATACAGTTTCATACATTGACGTAAATGAGAGTGAGAGAGAGAGAAATAGTACTTCCGACTTTATCGTTCAATTTTCCAATCTTCCATACTGCAAATACTTACGAAAAACGAGATCATTAATTCGGGGACATTTTCGAATAGATATTTCACAAAAAAATTGCAGCTATCGAATATTTAATAAACAAATTATTAATTGAAATCTATAAAATCATGCATTTCACGTTTACACTATGGCCACTATTTGTGAATGTGAGTGTTTGGCAACGCCGCATTGTCGATAAGTACACGTACATAAAATTTTAAATTTGTTAAATTATAATTATAATCAATACTTCAATAAATTATCATTCGTTTTATAGAAATTCAATGGGACCCATTCATAGCACCCATAAAATCCGCTCCTATATGAAAGAACTACCTTAAACTCTTTGCAGGACTATTTTCCGTCAATGTATAGTACGACAATCACTTGATGGCTAGCGTGACGATGGAATATATCTGTCGTGCCGCCTATTTCCACCCCGAAACAATTGAAATCCTTGTTAAATTTGAGTGTACTAGTTCTTCTAGTGAATAGTGAGTTGGAACCGGAAGTATATACCATCAATACACGTGCAAGTGGAGGCATGAACCTTGTCGCGTGACGAATTAGATCAACGTTCCTTTCCCTAGCCATCAAATGACTGTCGAACAGTATGATCCGCGGATTCTCACTTTGCTAGTGAACGACGGAGCCTCTCGTTTTTACCGTTAACCCTTCGCGGACGGAGACTTTTTTGAAGATTAATAGATAATTATTTATTTGGTGATAGAAAACCACCTTTTTATCAGAAAGTCATATGGTTAATGTATAGAAGTTATAAATTATTAATTGCGGAATGATATTTCAACGGTTATATTTCAATTTTTCAACTCTAACTGTGTATACGTGCATCGATAAATTGTAATCAATTTTTTTTCTTTAGCCAGTTATATGCGTCCGTCGTCCTCAAAGGGTTAATTTCCGCCATTTCGTTTTTAGAATTTCTACAACCAGTGTTTTAAAGTAAGCGACTGTGGGAGTTAGCTTTAAGAAACTGCTTTTGGGAATTCCAAAATCGAAATAGCGAAAATAAGCGGTTCAAAACGTGAGGCTCCGCCTCTCACTAGCCAAGTTAAAGTTATCGGACTATAGCTATCGTATAAGATTTATTAAGTATACATTCTACAATTATACAACATAACTCCAGCGATTTCGGATCCACGCCAAATGCTTACTCCTACATCAAATAATTGCAGCAATTAAAATTAACAATAATAAACACACAATTACAATTTTCTAATTATGTACAGTTTGTGTTTCACGATACCAAGAGGTTGATGACCACTGGCCTAGGGTCTGACTTTGGCCGAACTTGTACGGAGGTAGATTGTTGTGGGCACCACTAAAAGAGAGATGAAAAAAAAGAAAGCAAGAAAAAGATAGAGAGAGAAACCAAGAGAAAGATAGAAGAGTCCGAGGTGAATCAATGGACGTTGATTGGCCCGGTTGGCTTCCACGAATCGAGGGTTCACCAATTACATGTTCCGTCGTCTAACTGCAGACCACAATGACACCCGTGATTTTCGAACTGAACGAGAGGGGGTTGTCGCCTTTACAGGAGGAGGGAGGTTTCTGCTCCACGCGAATTGCCGCGTGCTCTTCTGGGTTGGGCGATCGCCTCGCGTTGCTATTCGTTAGAGTGTTATGGAATAATGAAGTTACGTGGGTCTTGTTAAGGAATTTGATTAAGATACAGTCGTTGAATGAGGTTCGTTGTGATACTCAATTTGTGGGTGAGTGACTTCTTTTTGTCTTCGAATGTAACATTTTTAGGGTGATTGCTGTGATTCTTTTTATATGATGTACCATTGATTGAGTCTTTGAGAATGAGATTTCTGTGTACGACTCTTAATGACAGGATGTTTCACACGTAGGAAAAATTTCAGTGATTGTTGCAAAGTACAACAATTTTAACACTTTGAACGCCATGACGGTCAGCAGTGACCGGTGCTGTTGAATTCAATGAAACTCCACATGACATTAAAATTGTAACATTTACGATTTTTTAAATGTTTAAATTGTGGTATTGAAAAGCTAGAGCTTTGCTGATTATACATTTATTTTTGTTCATTCAAAATAGATGCCTTAGAATTCTTAGGAACTACCCGAGATGGATCAGAGCATTACACCCTTAACATGCCTAGAATTTACAGTTTGGTATTTTCATTATCTGAAAGATTCTTTTCCTCCCACTCTAAAAGTCCTTATCCATATTTCAGGGACTTAGTTAACTACGATATTTCAAACTTTCACTACAAGAAATACAAATATAAACGACTACAACACGTGTTGTCGTAGATCCCAAATTCTTACTGACTCGGTCAGCCAAACAGCATAATCACCAAGCGTTGGGGCTTTTCTTTTTTTCCTCAAATTGATATTCTAACACTAATAAGCGCACTTCGTAACACTAATAAGCGTAACTCTTAAGCGCACTTTAATATTTTCTTACCATGTTAAATAAACGAACAGTTATATAAAATAATTAGTAATAATTTAATATAAGCCTGATTTACTGTATTCAATAAAGTTACTATTATTATTATTATTATTTATTTGTGTCTTTAAGATTTCTGCTATGTAAAGATGTGATTTTAACAGAAAATGCTTTACCTCGATAAAAATGATGAAATTAACGAAATACCAGCAGCGTTTAACGTGTTAAAAATTTCTATCAATATCATATGTTGTCGCATATTTTCACAACATTGTTATATAGTTTTGATTCAAAATATTGTATCAATCGAAAGTGATTTATTGGAGGTAGAATTATCATGGTAACAACGTGACAATAGGAAACAATTAATTATCCATGCAGGACAGGATAACGACAGTAATTTCCTATCTCGTCATGGTGATACATAACGACGTGTCGGATTTTCGTCACGATGCAACCTTGATGCTCAATACCACACGTTTCGTGGTAGATGAACGTTCATTTTGTGGTGACCCGTTAGAGTCCACGCGATAATGAAATCAATTTTCTCTCTTCCGTGCTCTGCTCAACATTGCCGGAGAACTATTTCTCTGTGAATGTAGTTCTCCTAGCGTCCAAATTCTATGGAACAGCGAAGATATGCAAAAATATTTTATTTAAATTTTATAATTGTCTGATCGCGATTAAATAAGAATATCTAAACGGCTTTGTAGTTGATGAAGTAATATTCTTTTTTACTTTTACCTCTTTTGCATTTATTGTGACATTATTCTGGAGCTATAGTAGTGTTATGAGTATATACCACAGTGGTAGTAGTTGGTAATCAATATTACAGTACAGTAAAACTGATGATATATTTCATATAAAAATATGTGAGGAGTTTAACACTAGATTTACGGATGTTGATGTACAGGTAACCCTCCTATAACACGGTAAATAGGTTCCTAGAAATTGCCGTGTTATATGAGACCCAGAGCCAGTACAAAAAGAGTTACGTTCTGAAAACTTAACCCTTTGCGGTCCTATGTCGAGCAGTACTCGACATAGCTTTCCATTTGATTTGATTTTCTGCCAATTTAATATCAACTTTTCAATTTTGTAGTAATTTTGTAATATCAACTAAGTATCCGCCAATATCTATAGTCATTGATAACATTGAAAGAAACGAATAGAAAATGCTAGAAAATGTTGTGAAATTAACTTTTATTTAGCTCACTACAAAAATTAACAAAATAACTCGGACCACAAAGGGTTAATGAAAGCTAACATTTTTTTTAAAAATTCTATATCTCTGAACAGTACGTCTCGTCGCGGATAACGCGTAAACTGCATGACCCGTTTTGCTATAACATCGGAATAGCGTTATAAATGAGTGAATTATTATTTACTTACATATTTTTATGTAAAGGCTCATTATGATTCATTATACCTTCCCATCATTACTTCAAAATAATTTAGTTTTTAAATATTGTAAATAAAAGTCATGTTATCCAATGATATAGAAGTACAGTGTTGTGAAAGGTTTCTGCAATTTTCTTATCGTGTTGGAGCGAAACCGTGTTATAGGACGCCGTGTTTTAGAAAGGCCTCCGCAATTTGAGAATTGTGTTATAGCGAAACCGTGTTACAGGATGACATGTTGTAGGAGGGGTACCTGTACCTATTTTTCTGAAGCGAGCCAGTTTAACTCATACAAAAAAGTTGAAGTTTTTTTCAAAGAAAACAGTTCCAAATGAATTTAAATGAAGGATTTATTATTAAAAAATTAACCAACTAATAGATTATACATATACCTAATAGTCGAATTTTGAATGAACCAAATTGGCTTCGTAAATCTAGTGTTAAAATCAGGTATTTTTTAACGCGATACGTGGTATACCCCCATACAAATTTATAATGCAAAAGATTCAAAATAGTTAAAGTGTATTAATTTGTCTCGTTCCACTTCGTTCCTATTCCATGTATTTATTTTACTTGACTTGTTTCAAAATAAATTTCAAACGAATAAGTATCTAAAAATAAAGGAATACCTTAAAAACTTTTTCTACACATTTTTTAGCGCGCCGACCGGTAATCTATTAATTGACTTTTTTAAATGGTTTTGTACTTCTAACTTATTAATCGGTTGTCACAGCAATTAATAAATTGTTATTTATTATTGTGGTTTACTATGCCAAGAACTCAGGGAGAATAATTTAGAATTTTCGAAGAGTTATCAATGTCAAGGAAATATTTGCGACCAAGTGACCGGTTAGAAGTGAGCAGGATGTTAAAAGAATACCGGCCGGTAAAGTGTTAAATTCTTTATCAAAGGACGTATCCATAAATTGTAAAAAATTATAAAAATTGTGGTGTTGTATCTCTTTGTAAATAATTTCTAAATATTATTCTCTTTGAGATGTTCTTTTTGGAGAATAATGCCATAAAGATAGACCACTACCTGGTCGGACGTGAAATTACAAAGTGTACCTCGACCTTATCACCAAGTTACCAGTCTTTGTAAGAGCACACCGCAGGATCTACCTATGATGGTGAGTACACAGAGAATTTATAGGTATATTCTGTATTTTACGAACACTTTAGTTCCTCAAGGGACAATTAATATATATCTTCTGTATTTAAAAAATATCTGTGTAATAAAGTTTTATATTGTCCTTTGAAAGTTGTTAAAATATTTATACTTCGTTATGCCGCTCGACATGAGTTAAAAAGGAGGAAATACGACTTCGTTGGTTTTTACCTGAGTGCTCTTTTTCAAATACTACGAAACTTATTAACGAACGAAAGGGGAGATGATAACTAAAAAGAATACATACTTCAATAGAAGTTCTTTCATTTCAAGATCAAAGGAAAAATTATTGCGACATCCTATTCCTATTAATCTTCGAATATTAAAACCAAAGTTCTCGGTTTTCATCCGAGAATGGAATTACAAAGGATATTAACAAATACTTTTACAAGTTGTTCTTAAATAAGAAGAAAAATTCTTTATCCAACGATGACAATGTAACAATAGTACGGTTAATATTCCATTTTCTTGAAATTTCCTCTTTTTCTTAAACATGGTTGAAGAAATATTTTAAATTGCTCAGAAAAGTTGATCAAGAAATTGTACAAGTTTCTATTCAATTGAAAAATACAGAACTTTATGATAAAATCTCATGATTTATTCAAAACTTATTGTATCGTGTTTTAAAACATGTTAGAAATGAAAGATCATTTTACTAATTCAATTGTTAATTAAAAAGAAGCTTGTCTTCTTATAGGCAAAGATAAAACAATAATTACTAAGGAGAAACTGTAATATTTAACAACTCATCATCGATTTTTCATTAATTCGAAATTCTTTTTCGTGTTCTCTAATATTTTTATAATTATATTATTTAAAGAAATGGGAGAATGAAATCATGCTATTAACTCAGTTAATTAAAAAGTAGCTCATCTTATACGAATACGCAAGAAACTACCATTGTAAAGCTAAATTATTCAACAATCCTTAATCAATTTTGCATAAACATTTTTCATTAATATCAAACGTTTGTTCATGTTCCAAAACACTTTTATAATTGCAAAGAGAAGTTTCAATTATAACATTAAAATCGCTAGGAAAAGTTATTTTCTCGTTTTTTCCCTCGGTCGCGTAAAATTCTGAAACATCATTTTTATTTCAGTTCTTCCATTTCGCCCTCAGTTGTCGTTTTTCAAATGAAGTTCTCCTATGATCGACATTTATTGTGTACTACGTTCCCACCATAAATATCTTTCGTAATACTGGAACCCGTATAATGAATGGACGGATAATAAAGCATCGTCTATATAAATGTCCCCGAGAAATGTTGCAGATAACTCTTCATTTTTTACAACTGTAAAAGGGAATAGAACGAAGTATGAGGAAAAGCTTTCAGGTGAAACGACTGAATGTACTGTGGCACAAGAATCGAAAATGAATGTTTCCCTGTTTCCGCTATGTATCTGGTAAGTTTTTGAGGAAATAAATATTCATAAAAGCTTTATGAACTTGTTTGACACATAACCATAAATTATTTCTTGTTCAAACTGAGATTTTTCAAATTCCAACAACTATTCTCCCGCAAAGTTCAGTTAGTTCTGTTATTTCTAGGTTCGTTTTTTAAAAATTTAAATAATTTTAAAAATTTGTACATTTTTTATCGAATTTTCTAATAAATAGTCTATATTAACCCTACTATTCTGCTCGGATCTGTATGACCCCAAATAGAGATAGTATATTAACAAATACTATGTTTTTAAGTATTAGTTTTTATATTCAGTGTATTCAATATTGAACGCCTACCAGTTTTTATATTTCATGTTTCTTAACACTATTTCTACCAAGAGGTGTCAAAAGACACCTTTCAAATTTTAACTTAAAATTATTCTCTAAGTTGAATCATTTCTCCATAATTAATTTTTTCACTTTTCATACAATAGTTGTTAATTTAATTCAGCGATATCATTTTCCTCCAACACATCCTACATCTAAAAATCCGCATATGGTATAGTTATTTCTACCATGAAGTGTCTTTTGACACCTTATTTACATATAAATATCACCACCATTTTTCAGCATAATATTAATTATAATCAGAGTGGAGAATCCCGATTTTAGTTGTAACCTTATTTCCCGCCATGTTGCATTTTAGTGTACACCGTTGCAATGACTTTACAACTAAATAGCTGTATAGCGTTGCTAAAATTTACAGCCTGATTAAATAATCTCTAATAAATACACATCAATGTATCAATAAACATATTCCTCAAATTATCTGCATTTAATGGATAGTTTCAAATCCCAACAGTTTTGGCAATTACTTGCATTCAAACGAAAAGGTACCAAAAGACATCTTCTGGTCGAAATAGGTAGACACAAAATCGTGGTAGAAATAGTGTTAACCCCTTAGCTTACAATGACGTGCTACAAACGTGACGTGATAAATGGTATTAAAAATTTGCAAGATTTCCAATAACTATTAAACTGAAAATATCAGTCGGTTAGGAGCTAGCCAAATTATTTTTATAATATTAATATTACCATTAATTATACAAAATGTTGAAAATCAGAGAAAAACTTTTAGTTCCAGAATTAATGTTGAGTTATTACGCACGTTGTCAAAATAGAAATCGTAAGGCAAGGTGTTAAAATGTAAACCTCTGTTCGCCTAGTTGCTATGACTGGGAGGAATACAAATGTGAGATGTAAATGAACAGAACAGCAGAATTATGATACTTGATACTAAAATTAACAGATATTTTAATTAACACGTTTGTGAATATAGAATTTTGTTGAGATTCTTTAATTAATATTTAGAATTGTGTGAAACTTCATCAGTTTAAATTGGACTGTGATGAAACTTCATTAATAATCGTATTATCTCAATTAACGAAGTTTAACATCCGCTTGAAATCGGTCATCTTAATTAATCTCCGCTTCTTGCAACGATACGACGAAACAAGATAAGCCGATTGAACTTTAATATTGCCAAATTAAAATTTCTTGCAAATTAGAAGACACAAATATATTTTCTTCCGAGACTTTGCTACATAGTTTAATTTTTCCACAGAACTAATTATTTTAATCTATTTATACAGACGTTTTTAACATTTTTTCCTTCAAGTGACTTCTGTCTTTTATGTATATATACTTAACCTTTTGCACTCCGATGTCCCACCTGAGGGGACATCGTAAGTTTACCATATCACTCTGTTGCACCCTCTAAGGGGACGTTCGAATTTATTAGTAATTACAAAGGATGAACTTATTACACCGCAAGGTTTTAAGAAATATATGTTTACCTGAATTTTTCTATTGAAATAGCACAAAATAGCAAATAGTGAAGTACCGAAAAGTTGCTAATAAATAACGTCAAAGATGCTTGGAGTGCAAAGGGTTAATTACATCTCCAATGGATTACTTTTTCAGCTGCTACAAAAAAAGAACTGAATGATTTATTTCTCTATAGAGATGATTATTTTAATTGATTTATTTCGAGACTTATTCCACCGATTTTCCTTTAACACAAGACTTACGGAGCCAATTTGGCTCATTCAAAATTTTATTACTACATATATGATATATTGGTTGGTTAATTTTTTAATAATAAATCTTTCATTTCAATTGATTTGGAACTATTTTTGTTGTAAAAAATTGCAGTTTTCTTGTATGATTCAAATTGGCTCACTTCAGAAAAATAGGTTATATCAACATCCGTAAATCTAGTGTTAAGTGCCTTTTCTCTCTTATTTGCAGTTTCTTAGCTAACTTTCTAATCGATCATTTTTCTAACCACTGAAAAAAAAGAAATAAAAGTTCAGGACTCTTAGATAATGTTCCGTGCAGATTGCACGTAACAATCTGCATTTCCAACAATACAAACGTCTCGAAAGATATTACGCAAGTGCGCAATTACCCTGGATATGTGGGTTCGAAACATGATATTGCCGGAAGACATTTTATGCACATCGTACAGGTAATACTAGTCCTGCGGTCTCACCGCGGACACTTGAAAAAAAAAGAGGACAAAGTAACAGTGATTAGTCCTTACCTAGTTTTCATTCTGATATTCATCTTTCACTATTATCTTTTACCCATACAAGTAGAATATTAAAAATTCAATAACAATTTACAAAAGCAGATACCTTTGCTTGAAAAATCCACTTGTTTCGGTTTAAAAAAAGTGGTCGTTTCGAGAAGTAAAAGTTTGCCTAATTTTATAAAAGATGTTGACATTGCAAATATATTATGCTATAAATATTAGAAATTTTAGGTGCACAAATTCCATAATGCATTAGTGTAATATTTTCGCAAAAATATTTATGGGATTCACAATATTCTTACCGGTTTAAAATTCCATGAAACTCCGGCGACGTTGATTATTGCAGTCGTTCGTCGTGGAACAATATTCACGAGAGGCTCACAATATCAGAATAATACACTGTCATACACAACTGCACTGGGTCTCGACCGAAAAGTTCTTTCTTCGATGTCTGCAAACAATTCAAAAACCTTCTATTAACATGGTATTCTTTGTAATAAAAAATAGTACCAGACAAATTTCAATTATAAATTTGATCGACCGACCCTCCGATCAACTGATATATAAGTTAGAATAAGCTCATATTGTACAAACACAAATATTTGGTACAGTGGCGGAACTAACATTCGCGGTTTCATATCATCTCTGATTCACTGCTTCAAGTCTAGACATCCTATTTTTCCATCTTGACCTTTCAACTCCCTAACACAGTCACCGCTCCTTACTCATCCCCGAAATCACTGTTCTAACAAGGGAACACCCCGAAGTGTAAATCACCGATTTTGATGAAATTTTAGTAGGATATAGATCTCGTAAACATATTAGACACATATTTTTTTTGTTAGCAACCATCCACGTTAACGGGGTGAAAACCACCCTTCTTATCTATTTCTTATCATATTGTTTAAACAAATGGGTCTTTTTAAAAAAATGTTTATATCATTGGATTCGTGGTCGAAATGCGTTAATTCTCACTCTGTATAAAATTTTCGTATCGCTAATAGTTTTCGAGATATTCGATAAATAATTTTCGGGACCCCAACTCTGAGGGTGGTTTTCACCGCTTTAATGTGGACGGTTACCGATAAAAAAATACGCTTCAAATATTTTAACGACATCTATATCATACTAAAATTTTATCAAAATCGTTGATTTACACCTCGGGATGTTCCCTTGTAAATCAGAAATTTTACTTCCCATTTTGACCTTCGGTTCCCAACCACCGTTATCACCGCTCACACTCCTCCTAAAGTTCCTTAAAAACCCTGTATCCCTGTCTACATCAAGTTCATTCCAAATTCATACCAAATCGTTGTTGAAACGAGTCGATATCTTAACCCTTTTATTGCCGATCAAAAAAAATTGGTAGAATTAATGACAAATGTATTTGCGAATAAAAAGATTTGTTATTTAGCCACAGTTTCATATGGGACACGCAATATAGAGTATAAATTGTTTATTTACAATTATCTGTAATAAAAGTGACTGATATCATATTGGAAACTGAATAATAACCCTACAATGCCCGAAGTTACCACTATTGCTAATAATGATATATCGTCGTCAGACACTAAAAGGGTTAAATACAAAATTCTTTAAAAATACAAGTTCTCTTGCATGGTGAGTTCCGGAAGCGCGAATAGCTCTATTTGCCATTACATAAAAGTAGAAATCGAACATGTATAGCCTGCAAAGTGAAAGATGGCAATGGAGCCGCAGAGCTTTGCGTTCTTAATCTTTTCTTCTTGCCATTTCGTTTTTGGAATTTCCAAACTCAGCCTTCTAAAATTAATTACTATGGACAGTATTTTATTTAGCAGACTGGGTTTAGGATTTTCGAAGATGAAATGACGGGAATAGGCGTTTGAAAACGAAATGCTACGGTGATGTCTAGCCATCTTTCAGTTGTCGGACTGTACTTTTCTAATGATTTTATGAGGAGAAATAACATTCTACAGGACGTAAATTAACTGACAATATTTCCTGACCAAGGGCTTAAAGAAGTGAACCTTTTATGAGGTAGTTTGTGACATAAATGAAATTTTACGCGTATAGAAATGAAAGCCAGGGTGTTGAAGTAATGGTGGAAAATGCGAGCTGCCATTACTTTTCGTGAAAGGTCGTAAAAATGTAGGATTCTCCAAAAACTAACTAAACTGAGAACGAGCGAAATGGAAAAAATACCAAGCAATGAGCGCAGTAGTCAATTAAAAGTTGGAACGTTTGAACGAGTGTTTGTAACGTAAACTTTCTCGAATCGAATGAAATTGAGGAACGGAGAGAAAACTGAAGTAGACAATTCAGTATAATAGACTCTACGAAGTATCATTGGTTGGAAAAGAAATTCAATAACGGATGATGATTTAACGACGTCACTGAAACAACTAATTGTTTAATTAACAATTTTCTGCGAGAACTATACCGATGGATTTCTTCCTGCAAGTTCTTACATATACGTTCACATTTCAAGCAAGAGTATGAAATTGTTCGCTAATAATTCAGAGATCATAAGTTGCTCCCAAGTAAAATAAACTACTACTCTGACTTAAGGTAGTTCTATGCATATTCAGAATAAAAAATTTATTTTTATGTTTTCAGATTTTTATTTTTTTTTTCATTTTTTTACAAAATTTGATAAAAACACTTCTACTATTCTATTATAATCACCATAGTAAATGTTTATAAAGAGAAAAATAATTGTTTAAATATGCGAAATAATTCTAATTTATTTATTTTAAATCAAACTTTTGTCGATACGGTACCTACTACACATAAAAAGGTGTGTACATAGAGAGAATTTTTTGACGTACACTATGGCAAACACATCGTGGCGTCATCGCATCATTCAACCTACTCTAACCTATAAATACAAATGAGAATTTGACAGTTATTAGAATTGAGACTTTTTTTTGAAAACGACAAATGACAAATTTGTGAAAAAAAAACTCTCGAAAGAAATTTGAAAGCAGTGGAGATTCTCAATAAAGGAAAACTAAAAAAACAAATTAGAAATTTAACTCATTCTAGTGGAGAAGCCGAACATCCAAAAGTAATCTCAAGTAGCATGAAGTATGGTTTGTGTGAAGGCATGCGTTTCATAGATTTTTTTCAACTTTAATAGAAGTTTTCTTCATAAGTACGTGGTAAATAATGACAGAAGAATTACATCGGGTTCTAAATGAATTGATTAGGCCATTACTATTTTTATAAAGATTTTTATCGACTCGTTTCGGTTAAAAAAAATAAAAACCTGCATTCCAAGACATGTAAAAATGGCTGTCCCTATAAGATTCGTGTAAAAATAATTTATTTTGAAAATAATTTTCTCATAAACAATGTGATTAATTTCATTGATCTTTCGCAAATTGTTTTGGAATATAATACTGCATGGATATCCAAAATTTAAAAAAAATTGGTCGAAAAAAATATTTGCATAGAACTACCTTAATCACACGTTTTTATCCATTGTTATCGGATTAACCCCTTGCACAACGATTTCTTTCGTGACTGCCTCCGCTATAATTCAGAATTTAATTGGTAAAATAAAAATTGATCAGTGATTCTTAATATGCCGTATAATTTTTCGTAATATTAATGTTATAGAAATAGTATTATCACGTCGCGTCTCATTAACACTTTGATGGCCGCACGTCTACGCAGTTAAACTTTGCCAGGGCCTGGCAATATTTTCGAAGAATTAAATTAAAAATAGTTTATTAAAATTATGAGAAGATCTTATAAGATCAAAGACATAACGATGAACTACGAAGCCAATAGCAATATCCGCACTTGTTTACATTCATAATTCATCACATAGAGAGTGTGGTACTGGCCAATAATTTTCGGCGGTAGCATAACACACATGTTGTGTGAGCGGCCATTAAAGTGTTAATATTGTATTTTCAATTTATTAACAGATTTTGGAAAACTGAAACAAGTCCTATCCCATTAAGACAAGAAATTAAATTCTCGCACACACACATTCTTAGATATGGGTTAAGAGTGCCAATTTCAACGATTTTATTATTACAATAATATCAATTTTCTCATTCAAGGGGAGTGGTCATGATCTTGTCGTAAACCTCGGATTTCAAAAAACCTCAAAAAAAAAGAAAGTGAAACGCCATTAAATCGTAGAATCTGGGCAGCCAATTTTGCTCATCACAACGGGAAATTATACGACCAGGAATTAACTAATGTAGTAATTGAATTGTTTCTTGGGCTGTATCGCATGTGGCACCATCTTGTTGGAACCACATGCTGTCCACATCCATTTCTTGCAATTTAGGCACAAAAAACTAGATTATCACGTCACGATAGCGAGCACCATTACTGCATGAGTCATTTCCACGTCGTGCAATTTGCCATTTTGATAATTATAATTGAACGCCGAGATCGTAAGATTTGAAGCTTTTAGATTTTTTTCTTTGCATTTTTTGAAGTCTAAGGTTTACGCCAATAAGTCCACGACCTCGCAAGAAGTCGCTTGCCTTAATGGAAGATATTGAGCGCTGTAAAAACGAAAGTCAGCAATATTTATGCACAAGGGTTATGAAAAATTTTAATAAAAGATATACTATCCTACACTTATACCGTATACTTTATAAATTATTAAGAAATTGACAATTTTTAATTATAAGTTTGTATTTTCCATCAAAATTGCTTCTTGTGCGAATTTTAGAACACCCTTTAGGAAACGATGTACAATTTTTACTTAATAAACGCTGATAAAATAGAATGGTAATAATAATGTTGCAGAAATTGGCGCTCTTAACACTAGATTTACCAGCGTGAAATCTATTATATTTAGATATGTTAAATATGTACCTTAAAGCAAGGAACATTAAGACGTGGAAAAGATGATAGATTCGGTAATTTATGTTTTATACGATGGACGAAGAATATTTTTTCTACGGCTCTCTCATAAACCAGTAGAATTTTTTGAAAAAATTCTGTACCAGTAATTTTGACTGGTTTGGTAAATCTAGTGTTAATTGTGCATATAGGGATGTGTGAATGACACGGCATGTGACAATTTAAGAAAATTAAATACAGTAACAATGGATTACAACAAATATGTGTGACTAAGAGTATTTAGTCTACTTTATTTGACATCATCTTAACCAGTTAACTGTGAAATCTAACTTAAAACCCCATTGCAGAGTTCGGAATTAAAATCAAACAATGACGTATATATACGTCGAACACAGGTCACACGCTTCTGTAATAAATTTTACAACAGAAAAGTAAAACGTAGAGGAATTACATTTTTAGTCGATAAGGAATTGACAATTCAATATTAAAAAGGCTGTCGCAATGGAACTTCGGACTGACGTCTATACACGTCGAATGCAATTAACCCCTTGCCGTACCATTTCTTTTATGCTGGAATAAGCAATAACTCTGAATTAATTACTGAAATAACAATCCATTCCTAATTTCGAATACAGTACATAACTTAACGCAATATTAAATAACATAGAATAATTCTTATTTGATCGTGACCCACAGACGTTTTCAATTTAATAATTTTGGAGCCCTTCAAAATGGAATATTTCATTTATTGCGTCACGAGTGCCACTCGTCAAAGTACAGCAAGGGATTTACATGTGGAAATCTCTGAATCATTAGCAAACAATTTCATATTATTGTCTGAAATTACAAAACGTATATGTAAGAACTTACAGGAGGAATGTCATCAGTAGAGTTCTCATAGAAAATTAAATATTTCAGTGACGTTGTTAATTCACGTTACAATTCAGTCTTACAATTAGACGAATAGAAACAAAAAATAATCCTACTCATCTTATCCCGATCACTCTTACTCATAAACAAGAAAAAATCATTTCGTAATCCACATTTCCCTTTTTGCACGATATGCAAAGGGGGATGAACGAGTGTGTAGCATTTATTCGGCCTGTCCGTTCGCAAGGTCGTAATTCAAGTTACCGAGAGGGCGTCCATTGTCAGCGAAGAAACGATATCAGTGACAGTGAGTTTAGGTACTTAATCGTCAGTCGCATATCAAAAGGGGGAAGCCATTTCGAAGCTGGCTATCTGTATTGTCCGTAAACGTGCCTTTTGTGCTCCAATTGAACCTCGAATGGATCATACGTGTGTCACGGAGGAAAATACGCAGCATTCCATGGCTTTCTTCGTTCGATGCTGTGTACGACCCGGTGAAAATTGAATTTGCAATATCCTCCACGGTGGCTTTGCACTTCTGCAGCTTTGTTTGCTGGTCCGAGAAAAAAAGTTGCGGTGAAGTGCTGCCAATAACAGGGAAATGCTCTCTGCTGGAGATTCGCCACTACTCACAACCAGATTAAGAGCAACGCGAAGGGGCTTAACGTCTTGAGAGACATTGGCATAAAAATGCACATTTGGTTGTCGCTTTTTTTAAAATTAGAAGCACTTAAAATGAATAAACTGTAAGTGAAAAAACTTAATGGATTCACTATGTACAGGGTGTTTCAAAATGATGTGTACTCACCTATCAGGTGTTACATTTTCTTATTTATGGAGAGAGAAAGGTACCAACCACAAAATCTGGGAAAGCGAATTATTTAAATTACAAACTTTTATATTTACCGATACGTTTATAAAAATACAAGAAGTGCATACTATTAATCATGGGAATAATGAGAAATTCTATTATGTAAGAATGTCTTGATAGAAAGATTACAGATACTGACCAAGTAAACAAAAATTAGTTCTTTCAATTTACAAATATTTTATGACTAGAAGTACCAAGACGATTTAAACGAAGAGTTTTGAATTTTCTATAGACATTTTCCAAACTGATAGAGGAGCCATCAACATCAATATAATTATTCTATCCTTACCTACCCATTTGCCAATATCAAGTGCAAATAATTCAATTTTAGTGAAGCAAGAGCTAACTGTATGCCTCTCGTTTGTTCTCAAGTACACTTTACTTTATTTGGTATTCTCCATAAAGGATGAAATTAAATCACCAGAGTATAGCCATTACAGAGGGCGAACTACTGGAACACGAGACACTTTCACTCCAGGTATCGAGTGCTCTCGGTATCAAAATATTTCGTTGCTCCTGTCAATGCAACTATTTTATTTATAGGCCATTAATTATACGGTCGTTATTAATTACCAAGAAGAGGAATGTGACGGCCAGCTATCGTGGTCAGTGCAAGGTTAATCGATATTAGATATTCTTAGTCTATATTTCTGTTACCTTGTACAATCAGACACTTGTCGTTCTTGTCGCTATTAAAACTTAACGTTTCAGTTACAAACGTTCTTCATCTTGACTTTTTTCTGTTATACTTTTTGGTTTTAATTTCTACACTGTTTTCGTGAAGGATCTACAGATCTATGTGTATAACAAATCATCTGGGTTATATCTTAAATGACAATCTACAAAAATATTACATAGAGACGAGGGGGAAATTGTACTTATTGTTAATTCCATTGGTCGCAAATCCATGCTTTTTACCTCGTCGAAAATATAAACAGGAAAAAAAGACAAATAGAACAACGAAATTATTGTTCGAGGGTTTGAAATCGCCCATAGACTGACTTATAATCCTAACATGCTACCGCTTTGGCTACCACAGATGATGAGAATGAATTTAGTAATATTGCATTTCAGGAATGTAGTAACATAGCATTTCATGAATTCAAAAACTGAACACTTAACTAATCGCCTAGAAAAAAAGGATACACTATACGTATCCTGCTGTTTCAATTTATGGGGGTCATCCCATGTGACAGCTACTTTTTTTTTGCTTCCTTTGGGAATTCTTTTTTTGACGAACCACTAAAATGTACAATCTTGGAATTTTTACCACACACTTATTGATATTTTTGTAGACTATTGGTATTTTTTGCAAGCAAAATAACGATTTTAATTGACTTTACACCGTTCGGAAGACACTTAGTATTTTAACGGGTGCCATGATTACAGAAGTTTCGCTTATCTGAAGTAAAAACGGCATTTTAATTTGTAAACTTAAGGCTATCGTCGGAACTAGAATAAAATAAAAATATCGAAAACTGAAGATTTGGCACAACTTAAAAAATAGCTATCACATGGAATGGACACCTTAATTTCAAATCTCACTGCGTACGACACTCAAACAAATATTCATGTTCCAGAACCAACAAATTTAATAAAAGATTAAAAACAATAAACTACCAACATTTGAAAAACGTGCGCGAAAAGAAGGATTAAGAATAAGGGTTGAACGAGCAGGAAAGGAAGAAGTAAAGGGAACAACGAAATTTTCTACAAACCTAAGGGTCAATTGAGCTCGATACTTACGATAATAAAATTAGCCAGTAGCCATTCGATGCTTCGTTATCTTTAACTCGTTACCGTCTTTTTTTTTACTATACTTATGGTCAGTGCTCACGTAATGCAGACTTTTCCAGGCGCGTTGCACTTTTTTATCGCGGCAAACGTAGATTAGATTTACCTGGTGCCTCTGCTGAAAACGAGGCGTATTGCAGAAAGAGTGCATACAGCTGAATAAATATCGCGAAAAATGTTACCGAAATTCGGAAACGATGGCGCAGCAAAAGGTACAATTTAATGTTGCATTCACGAACAGGAGAAAATGGGTATTTGAAATGGAAAGTAATGAATAGACATTTCCATTTTACGGCTACGGCTGAAAGGTTAAATTCGTGGGGAATTTCAAGTAATATTATTCGCCTATGTACTACTAGAAAATACGATTTTTGTTGGTTCATTTCAATTTCTTTTTTTAAACGATAATAAAGTAATCCTTGCGTGTCGAAACATGAATAAATAACTTTGGTTTCTTCGGTTTATAATTATTTTTCGTTATAAATGTTTTAATAAATTATAATTTATGTAGGATAGTGAAAAGAAAGAGAGTCGCGGTAACCCACCCAAGCAGCGTACTCGGCATAAGTAGCTTAACACCGGACCACTCCTTAAAAATAATTCCTTTTCACGTCCTCTACTTCTAAGTTCTTTTACAAGTGGAGTAACGCCCGATCCCACATTTATTATATCCTCTATTTATAATATTCTTCAATTACATTCTCAAGTTCAAGATATTACTGGTCAACATTACTGCTTTGAAGAACAAAATAACAATTTCATGATTTATAGAAAGACTTTACTTCCGGTGTTCAGAATAGCATTGTATCGTAAATGGAAGTTCTTCTTCTTCTTTGTAATGAAAGATTAATATTTACTTTCAATAATAATTATTATTGATATGTTCATTCATATAAGTTTATTCATATAAGTCAATCAATATGAGTTTGTAAAACGTTAACATATTACAAAATGCAATATTGTTTAATTGCATTCTCAAGTTTAACATATTTCCAGTTAACATTGCTGCTTTGGACAACAGAATAACAATTTTATGATTTATAGAAAGATTGTACTTTCAGTGTTCCGAAAAGTATTGATATCGTAAATTAAAGTACAATATTTCTTATTCGATATAATGAAACATTAATATTTTCTTTCAATAATAGTTATTCACTGAGTTTGTAAAATGTATTACGAATTGCAATATTATTCAATTGCATTGTCAAATTCAAGATTATACAACTTATCAAATATAAAAATGCTTGTCACAAAAGAACTCTACATGACAAAGACAAACAAGTTACATATGTATCTGAATTCATCACAAAAGATCTTATTAGAATTACATATCAAAGCTCTAGTATCAAAACAAATACTTCATCTCTCGTCTACTACTTTTCATTAATCCTTTGCTGTCATATTTCGTTAAAAACAAAATATGCAATTCGCACTTAAAACTACTAAAATCTTAACACTAAACCTACCGACATTATATGTACTTATATTTAGATATACCGAACAAGTGGTTCTGAAAGAGAAGAATCAAGAGGTGAAAATGATGATTAATTAACTAATTTACGTTTTACAAGATAGAAGTGGAATATTTGCTTCATCACTCCTCTATCAATTTAGGGAATTTTTCGAAAAAATTGGATACCGGTCACTTTAATCGGCTTGGTAGGTTTAGTGTTAATAAGAGTTACATATACCTCAAAAACGTGTTAATTCTTCGATTCGGTGGCTGAGAGTAGACATACGATGGTAACATAAAAATGTTTCGTTGGTTGAGAGCAAACAATCGACCACTAACTAAGAACTGATAACACTATAAAGATGAATTGCCAAGTAGCCCATAAAAAAAGATATCTGTTGATCCTGAATCTCGTCTTCGAAAGTATTCCACGCGCACTAATAAGAGGAAATATTTAAACCTGATCACGGAGCACTGGTTACTCGTCGGCAGTCAAAGACAAACTGATAGCAAGACGAACCTCGAAACGAAATTGTTATTGTTAGAGGACGAACACCTGTAAGGTGCGATCGCCGAGGACCGCCGAGTATATTTTGACAACACGCAACGGTCAACGTACTCGTCGCATTGTGAAGTGGAAATAATTGCTCTCGCTGCTCGTATAGTTGATCTTGATATTGTAAATGCAATTGAACAATATTGTTTATCAACATGACCGATAGTTAAAAATGTTATACTTTGTTTAACACGTCGAATCACATACGGTATTTCGCTACTTTTATCATTTTTACTAAAGTACAACTTTTTCTATTAACACGTTGAACGCCATGGGAATCACTGATGACCGACGCTGTTGAATTTAATGAATTTTATATGACTTTGAAACTGTGATATTTACAATTTTTCTTCCGCATTAAATATTTAAATATTGGCATTGAAAAGGTAAAGTTCCGCTGACTGAATATTTACTTCTGTCTTGAAAAAATATTTATTTTTTTATATTTATTTCTGCTTTGTAAAGATGTAATTTTAGTAGAAAAAGTTTTCAATACTTTTAATTAATTAATAAAATAAGACTTCGATAAAGATGAAGAAACAAGCGAAATAGCAATAGCGTACAACGTCTTAATGTCGCATCTTTAGAAAGCAGAAAGTTTAAAGAGATAAATAGATATATCATTAACAGGGCTTTACTTTTTCAATGTCGATATTTAAATTTGGAATGTATTAGAAAATTCGTAAATACCATAGTTTTAACGTTATTTGAAATTACATTGAATTCAATAACGCCGGTCAGTGATGACTCCCGCGGCTTTCGACGTGTTAATGTAGCCTCATTGTCAAAAAGTAAAACATGAGCAATAAATGTATTTGTAAGTATTCCAAACTGCGTATAATAATAGCGCAGGTAAAACGCCTACCCTGAAAACAATTGACAGTACATTATGTCTTGCTAAGATATTTTAATCTTTTGATCAAAAATAAAGATCGTGTTGCAAGTTATGGTTTTCCCAAGAAATATGTCTGCTCTCTAACCTTTTGTTATTACAATTCCTATTGGATGTCTCATTTTTAAGATAAAAAGGAAAGTATCTACAAAAGTTCGAACATCCTATGGTGTCATTTTCCTTTCTCTTTAAACATATTTAAATGTTTATAACGTCGAAGTAATATGCATCGCTATATTAGAGAGGGTTTATAGAATCATTTCGTTGTGTAAAACAACGTAAATAACTTTCACGCTTAACACGTTGAACGCCAATTGTATTTCGCTAGTTTCACTGTTTCTATCGAAGCGAAATTTTTTCTATTAAATTCACATCTTTATAAAACAGAAACTTTAAAAATATAGATAGATAGGTATTCAGCACACCTTTATTTTTTAAACACCAATATTTAAATATACAGTATGTCTAAAAATTCATAAATATTGCAATTTCAAAGTGACAAAATTTCATTAAATCCAATAGCGCCGGTTACCGGTGACCCCCACGGCAGTCAACGTGTTAAAACGCTGAAAATTTGAATTCTGTTTCAAAATTGAATGAAGTTTGATAAAGACAAACAAATAAAGGTCTTCATATTCGTGTTCAATGCTACAAACTCTATAAGAATCAACATAGATATTCTTTGAGTAAAAAATAGTATTCAATGAGTGTTCCATCGTCCAAGATATTAAGGTCGTACTTACGACAATGATTTAACTTTTCCTGGAAACCTTATATTCTCATATGGCATAAAAGCCGATCAATATCCTCGAAATAGAACGAAGAAGTACACGTATCATGTTGGAAAGAGCAGAAAGGCCACATTTTCGAAACTCTGCGCTTAAAGGACCGGTCATGAGGTTTCATGTTTCGCGTTTTGCATACTCCAAATGTTGAGGACTGGTCAGGAGTTTCCATTTCTACTGAACCGGGAAAATCGTTTGAAACTTTTATACCGTGAAAAATGGCCCTTGATCCGTTGCAGCTTGAATTAATTTTAGTAAACAGCCAGCTAATTGCAATTAATTTCTACGGTATATTTTGCTGAGCAATGTCGAATTTATTTCATGATAGCAAGGAGAAAAGCTATCAAAACTGATTGCTCAAAATTAGGTTTGTACAAGAGATTCATTTTTTTTCCGTAAATAACGGAAGGAAAAAAGAGGAATTGAATTTTCTGGCATGCAAAGTGGGAGTATTGCACATCTCTTGCCACTTAAACTGTTTTTCCAACCTAGCAAATTAATATAATTATGTTCTGCAATATTTTTTTCTACTAAATATTAAATTTATTTAATGACAATGATAAAAAGAAGTATCAGAGTTCATTCAAGACAATCACTAACAAATTTAAAATCGAAATAAATTCAATGAACAATTAGCTACGATACTAAATTATGCAGTGTACAGATAACATGTTTGCGACATTTTACATTACAATGAAAATTAATGCTAAAACATTCACATCCACGTATTTTTTTCAAGAGTAGAATTATATAATAGTACTTTAAAAAATAACGGCTCATTCCTCAATGTTTGGCTACAGTTATATGAATTAAAGCCGGAACAGGTTAATCGCTTTGATAAACGTCAGCAGGAAAAGATGTTAATGTCTCATAGTTTCGTTCTATTTCAGAAATATATTAGGAGAACAAATAAGATCAGTGACCTGACGTTTCATCGATCATAACTACGGTTTTAAATTGAATATTTTCACGAGGTTTGCGGCATTCTTAACAGCCACCCTTTAACTTTTAGGATAAACAGCCACAATATTGCAATATTTATTATGCAGTCAGGAGACTGCTATTTTTCAGAAGATGTCATTTTAACCGGAGCAATATAGTCTCACTTCCCACTTCTTATTTGACCTCATCATTTTTTCTGAATTTCGTACAACTTCATTACATTTTTTTAACTTATTTCAAATACAAATTGTCATACAATAAACCGTCGGTATTTGCAAATTAACCTTGATTCTGTTGTCCATGAAGATATCGATCAGCAGGCTTAAATTGTACTGGAGAAATTATCATTTACCGAGAATATATAAAAAAAAGTGATACAAAGTAAATGAACTATTTAATCGCTTGAAAATGCACAGAACATACTCTTACATCTGATAAAATATGTACTCGACAAAATATTGAAAGTTTATTGTTACAGAAAACATGTACATTGACTGTTAATACAATGACAAGTAAATAAAATTGTATTTAATAAAAATGCTGCACTATATGTCAATTAATATGCATACACTCGAGAAGAGTATGAGAATTGAGCAGATAGTCGTCATACGAAATGTAACAATATATTAGATTGTTCGGAATAGTAATTTCGTTTTTCCCCAATGGAGGACATAATTATATTTTTTCACAGTCAACTTCACACTTAATTTGTATTGCTATTAAATATTTTGACAGTTGATATAGTAACGCTTGTTCGTGAAAAAGTTGGTTTTACTTTATACAATAGTTTTTGTTTGGTGGAAAGTTGAAAGCAGCATTTTCGGCGTTATTTTACTTTTTTACTATCGAAAAGGTAAAAATGCTGTTCAAGCAATAACAAATAATTCGATGTGTAGGGAGAAGACGCATTAACAGAACGCCAGTACCAAAATTAATCTGTAAAATTTTTTAAACAGCAAATCCTTTACTTCGAGCGAGGACGTTAAAAAGGGCTTGGATCAGTGTTTTGTCAGCAAAGATCATAACTTTTATGAGCGTGGAATCATGCTACTGCTAGAAAGATGACAAAAGGTATTGGAACAAAATGGAGAATATGTAATTCAATAAAATATTTATGGACTACAAGAAAATCATCTTTCATTTTCACTGAAAAAAACGAAATTACTTTCCGAAGAACCAAATATTTACTAAAGATGCTCAATATACGACAACTCCTATGCATACAATGAAAAAACGAATACAAGCGACCCTCGACTTTCGCACAATTCGCTATTTCGCACATTTCTAGAAATTCAATTTTTTAAAGATATATGTCGCTATTTCAAAAATTGCTTGTATGCAGTCATTCCCTCGGAGTGAGGTCCCTAAATACAATATTAGAGGACCCTGCGATTCTCTACTATTGTAATATTGTGTCTAGTATTACCTACTAGATGTTGAAAAATCTCAAGATTTCAAAGAAACCACATTAATATGCAACTTTCAATATTTTTCGTATATCCCTCTACTTTCGAACATTCAACGTTCGCACACATTTTCAGGGACCAATTATGTGCGAAAGTCGAGGGCCGCATGTACAATAATTGATAGTTGTTGTACGGAAAGTGACAATATAGGTAGTAATGATGCTCAACATACGTCAACCCCTATACATATTCTCTAAAGATAAGTATAAGAAATGAGCAGGTACTTGTTACACCAAATACAACAATATGATTTCTAAATGCTTAATTAACATCAACCCCTATGCATATTCTCAAAAGATGGATTCAAGAAAGGAACAGATATGTGTTATACGAAATATAATAATATAATTACTAAAGATGCTGTACATAAGTCAACACTTATCCATACACGCAAAATACGAGTACCAGAAAGGAGCAGATATTTGTTATACGAAATATAACACTATAATTACTAAAGATGCTCAACATACGTCAACCGCAATGCATACACTCAGAAAACGAATACGAGAATTAAGAAAATAGTTGTCATACGAAATGTAACAATATATTTCCTAATAATGCTCAACATATGTTTACTCCTCTGCATTTACTCAAAATACGAGTACGAGAATAGATTAGATAGTCGTCATACGAAATATAACAATATAATTACTAAAGATGCTGAGCCTACAGACCCTATGCACACACTCAAAAGACAGATACAAGAAAGGAGGAGACCTTTGTTATATGAAATATAACAATATAATTACTAAAGATGTCCAATATACGACAATCCCTACGCACACCCGCAAAAGCATTAAGATAAATGGACCAATATTTGTCATACGAAATATAACAATATAATCTCTAAAGATATCCAACATACGTCAACCCCTATACTCACCCTCAAAAGGCAAATGTGAGAAATGATGAGATATCTGTCATCCGAGGGTTAAACGACATACAATAGCAAAAATGATCATCGAACCACAATCTAATCGAGTGGTAAATCATGACATCTCTTCGCGCCTCAACGAAACAACCCTATACGATACGCTCCCATTTCTCAGTTACCAATTTGCCCGCGTTCTGACGCAGTAAGATCAAGGACTTGTTTTTCACACACCTGTTCAAATCCGTCGCACCTCGTCGAAGATCTGCGCAGCAACAAACGTGTCCAGTATTTAACATTAGAATATCTCGGATAAAGAAATCTTCATCCCTTTTCGTCGATGCACAACGAGACACTACAATTTCATCTATCGAACGACACTGCCGATCGCGGCGCGAATTCGGCCGCGATTCAAATCGCGCCACTTCGGCACCGCGCACATTCTATACTTGTTCACCGTCGTGAATATATGTATTTATATCTATATATATCGCCGGGAAGATATCAGAACACGACGAAATCGAGGAAGAAACAGACGCGACGACGAATATAGATACGTATGCGAAACGAGGGAGAAAAAAAGTACGCAACGAAACACGACGCTCGAGGTCGTCACGACGACTGGCGGAACCGTCGGCAGAGAGCGACACGACAGCCCCCGGCCGGGTTAGCGCATGCGCCCTTTGCACCCCGTGCCCAACCCTAATTTCCCAGAGACCACCCTTCTGCGAGCGTACTTGGCCGATCGGACTGACTCGATGTTTGCAATCAGTAGTGCAGTCGATGATATACGACGGTATATGTTGTGTATTGCTTCTTTCTAATTGTTACGTCGATAATTGGCTAGTCGTTTATTTCTGACCTCGTCAACCTTCGGGATTTAAATTTTCGACTAATTTCGTCTGACGTCATTCCAAGCACAATTACGGAGGATATTCTATTTTAATGAGAACGGTGGATTTGATGAGAAATTATTTACAATACGGCGGCATGTTTCAGTTGGTGGAAATATTTCGATTGTTTTTTAAATAGGGATGCTATATAGGTTACATCCAGTTTTTTTTTACATGCGCGTTTCCATTTTTTAATAGCTACGGTTGTCTGGTGCAAGATCAATGCGATAACTGCGGGTCGTCACGGTCATCCAAGGTCACGGACATATAAAGAGGTGAACAGTAAAAGATGGTTATTCGATTTTGTGAAGATTTCTGTTAAATTTTAACGAAGTAGTGAATAACGCGTGAATTAACGTAGCGATAGGTAATTAAAAATACATGCTGCTTTGCTTTGCGGTTATGACCTGATATTGTAGAACAAGGAATTAATATCGACGTGTGCTGACAACGAATGGCTGACACAAAGTGACAAATCCTCCTAGTGTAAAGTTAAAAAAAGTAGTTCTACATCTCGATAAATTTGTATTGTTAGTACTTAAGCAAATTCGGTCAAAGTAGAGTGTATTTGCTTAAGAGTTAACCGGTTATATTACATTAACATTAATATATTGACCGCAACTTAACGTAATATATATTTAATAATATCTTGCAAAGTTCAACTTAACGCGTACTTAATTCTCAACAATTTAGAAAGATGTTTAATTATCTAATATTAGCACTAATTGTCATCTATTTGCCTCATTCATTTATATTAAAAAACAATTTATAACAATATTTTTGATGTAGTTTTAAATCTATAGAAGCAATGCTCATTCTACTTAAATCCATATTATTTATAGGAAGGTTTGAGATTATATTGAAAAACAAAGTATTATAACTTGTCTTCTAATTGAATTTTTTTACATTTTCAAGGAATACGGTCGTTTAATTTAGAACACAATTGATCGGTTTCCTATTACTGAGAATAAATATTTTTCCATGCGGTGCACAGTGTGTAATTTGGCCGATCTACAATGGATTAAAAAAATATTGGCGCACCCAGTTTTCTTTGAATATCTTTAAACTATAAAGTAATCTATTAATATTAATTATGTTTGTCAGTGTCTTTTGACGTACATAAATAGCATTTTTATTGGAAAATCTCAGTTATTGGTTAGAAGGAAGTAAAGTAAAAAAAACGAAAAATTCATAGTCAATGATATCGGCACACGTACGATTCTGCTATAAGGACAAGTATTACTCCCTTTCATACGCGACAAATTCGGTTTTAGGAATATAAACACAAGCAGAATTTGTTGTTATGAATCTCTTATCTCAATTAACACAATAAGTATGTGCTTACAAGAATCGAGACACAGTAAAAAAAATTAATAGTATTTGTATATATGTATTGTTATCGTCACTTATTTGGGGTATGTTTACAATTTTTTATTTTTTCAAACAACCTTTTATTACCATTTTAATCCGCTCTAACAATTAACATATAATTTAAGTTCTGTTCGATATGTGCGTAGACTTTCAACATAAAGTACTATTTATTGCACTTTTGCAATTTTGTGTGTTTAAGAATAAAGGTATAAACAATTGAAAATGCACAGAGCCATTGTAGACAAATGATGCATCTGTCATTTTTTTATTGTTTTATTCCGAGCAGGGAAGGCATTTCGGCTCCGTTTCGAAAAGTTATTTAAGTTGATGACCGAGGTGTGACACGAAAAGATTTAGAACGGTTGTTTCATTATGACAGATGTGCACGAGACATAAATGCTGTCGTAAGGATGAATAATATTCCGATAATGATTGATTGATTATTTGATATTTCCAATCAACGTCACAGCTTTAGGGAATGGAATAACTCTGTTATGATTGGTACAAAGATTTTACTTCCGTTGTTTCGGCAAGTATTTTATCGCAAAAAGTTTCATTTCTTCGGTATAATAAAATATTAATATTTACTTTGAATAAAAATTATTCACTGAATTTGCAAAACGTAAACGCACTAAAAAACATATTTAACCCTTGCCTTACGATTTCTTTTTTGAACGAATGTGCAATAACTCAAAATTAATTGTTAGAATAATGATCTATTACTAATTTCCCATATAAGTTAATGCAATATTAATAGCACATAACTAATTTCAACATCTCCTGGTTTCTAGAAAACTTAAAAATTATCTATTTCACTTATCGCGTCATGTGTGCCACACGTAATTGCAAGGCAAAGTGTTAAGAAATATCAACGATATAACAGTACTTTTTTGTTGAACTAAACATACGGAGGTAACTGATAGTCCCCTTTAACATTTTAGTACAACACAAAAATTAATAACACATTTAAAATTGAAATTTTAAATATATTTGCTTTAAAAAACGGTGACCGATAAATGAGTATGTTGGGTGACAATAAAATTTGTAATCGTTTTTAACCCTTTGACTGCTAAAGGCGTGTATATACGCTTTCACAAGTTTGTCAATATATATGAAAGGCGTAAATATACGCACTGGCACATCCATCAGTATATATGAAAGATATATTATATCGTATATACGGTCTATACGATAGAAAATTATTGTTCTTTTAAATCCTAAGAATAGTATTATATCTCCGGGTATTCTTTAGATCATTAGTTAGTGAATCAGTTGCAGCGACTGACATGCAAATAACGCGCCGTCTATATTGATGGATTCCTCCGACAACGCGCCGCAGTCAAAGGGTTAATTAAATGTGTGTGGAAGGCAAACAAAAAAAAATACTTTATTTAAGCAAAGACGAATCTTTCAATTCGAGTTTCGGAAATTTCACAACATTCTCGATCCACTTTGCTACACTAAGCAACCTCTGTTCATGGAAACGGGGTGCCATAAGTTGTAAAGATAGTGGTAAACATTTTTTTGAAAGTTTAATTGGGACATTTATCGCTGGCAAACCAGCCATATTGGCGGGTTGCGTGCAATGATCCTGAATTAAACACTGCGTTTGATTATCTAATGTAATAAAATCATCGTATTGTGGAGCATCTGTTAATGTGGTAGGTGTAAGTAAAAGATCGATATTATTATTCCACACTGCATCGAAATCTTCCGTAATTAATCTACGTACTCTCATAGCTTTTTCATAATATTGTTCATAATTTTCAGCTAACAGAAAGAAATTTCCAACTAAAATACGTTCTTTGACAACTTCACCAAAACCCTCTGATCTTGTTTTTGTGTAAAGTTCATGCACCGAACTCCATTCATCTGCCCTATAACCATATTCCATGCCGTCATAGCAAGCCATATTACTGGCAATATCGCACCGATTTAAAACTGTGTAACACATTATAGAATAATTTGTATGTGGAAGCGATACTGGAACGACTGACGCTCCAGCTTCTTCCAGAAGTTTCGAAACTTCATTCCAACAAGCTTCGACTTCTGAACTCATGTTTTCTAGTTTGTACTCTTTTGGAATTCCTATTTTAAGATTACTAATATCTATTGGTTCTGTCAGACTACACGGTACATATTCTCTTCGTACTGTGGTAGAATCAGCATCGTCCGGACCAGCTATTGCATTCAAAATTGATACTGCGTCATCTACATTTCTCGTAAGAATACCAGGAACATCCATAGAATTCAAAAGAGGTATGAGTCCATAACGAGACACTAGACCATAAGTGGGCTTTAAACCTACAAGGCCACAATACGATGCAGGATTACGAGTTGATCCACCAGTGTCAGACCCTAATGCAGCATAACACGTCCCTGTAGCAACAGCAACTGCAGAACCACCACTGCTTCCACCTAAAACAAACGAGTGATTCATTACAAATTTGAGACTAACTTGCAGCTAATATACCTGGTATATGCCATGTGTCTTTCGTCACAGATTGCTTCAGTTCGTTTGAATCGCAAGAATAATGATCCGTCAATACGTTGGAACCCCACAAGTTCTTCGTTGGACCATAATAAGAATCAATTGTTCCAGAGCCCATGGCAAATTCGTCAAGATTGGTCTTGCCGATTAAAACTGCTCCAGAATTTCTTAAGCGTTGGTACACAGTTGCATTATAAGTAGGAACAAAATTAGAAAGCATTCGTGATGCACATGTCGTCAGCTGACCTGCCGTGCAATAATTGTCTTTGATGGCAATGGGAATTCCATCGAGTTCTCCCAATAACGTGTGATTTTTTTGCCGTAAATCAGCATCCTCTGAATGGTTTTTAGCTAATTGATCAGTTATACTGATGTAAGCATTTAATGGTTTGACGATCGATGTCAATTTGACAGTCGCTTTGGATAGATCAGAAGGCCTTATATCGCCGTTAGATATTTTCTGGCTCACTTCTTTTATAGATGCAGAAAGTAATTTATTCATTTTTTACACAACTTTGCCGACAGGCAAACGTTCTCATAACCTCTACCAAGTGTAATTATAACCTCCAAAAGTATTTCTGTTTACAAGTATGTACATACAGGGTGTCTCAATCGAATCGGATACGTTTTACAACTTTCTTCACCGTATTACTGCTGAATGTCGGAAACTGTATTTCCAAGATTCCTATGTACAAAACAAATTTAATTTAATCGTATTATATTACAAAAAACTTTACTTATATTACACAGTAATCGTTAAAAAGTATAGAGAATGCCTTTTTTTTAAAACGGTAAAAACCTATCGAGGCTGACGCCATCTGATTAGAAACCGAAAAAATATTCATGGCTCCGCTACGACCGTAGCGTGTGTACCTTCTCTGGGTAGGTGTGGACCTCGCGATCTGTTATGGCTGGTTATGGCTAACCGTAAAAGATAATAAATATAATGTGAACTCGTATATCAGTTACATTTAATGTAAAACTTTACCGACTGATCGTTCTGTTCGATATCGATACGTCGACGTGTACGTGTAAGTGGGCGTAATACCAGACGGCATACCGCGGAAAAGATGTTCGCCGCGTAACCAGGAATGAAGCGCTTCAGCTCGAAACGTTTCTCGAAGCTGTAATTCCTAGCGTATGTCAAATAAAATGTTAAGGTTTCTATCGCGACGTAGGGCACGTAGTGTCAGTGGACAGACCACATCGTCCCAGATCAAAAACCAGAGGTTACTCAGCAATAAGAATGTCGTGCAGTGCAGAGTTGTCCTACTCGATGGAACGGATTTGCCTATAGAGTTGTCAGTAAGTCTCGAGGAATTCCTCACGTCACAGAAATGTTCTGTCACAACAATTGTACATTTAATCTTATTTTTGACAGAAAGGTATATGTATCATGTGTTGGTCTTTTCCGTAAAACTTATATTGTCTTATAAATTATTGCTTTTTTTTTTTAATTTGCCGAAGGTTGCCTCTTTCGTAAAACTTACAATGTTTTGTAAACTACTGCCTTTTTTTTATTTATTTAAGGTGGTATAATATAAATTTGCAATATAAGTATATAAGTAGCAAATGTTCTTATGTAAATAGAAAAGTCTAATCAGCTGTTCTTAATGCAGTTGTATCCTATTCTTAAAAATTCAATTCTACTTCAATGTTGATGTAATTGGTCAATTATTTTTATGTTACAGAAAAAAGCATTGGCCAGTGACTTATATGAACAAGTATTTTATAGTTTAGATTTAATAGAGAAAGATTATTTTGGATTGCAATATACAGACAGTAATAATGTCCAACATTGGTTGGATCCCACAAAGCCAATCAAAAAGCAAGTGAAAAGTAAGATTGCAAAATTATTTTCTTATATTGAAATACAATTTACTGTGTCTACCTTTTGTATATAGTAGAACCCTGTATAATGTGGTACTTCTATAACATGACATAGAATTTGGATTATAAGATCTGTTATATTAAGTTCTACTATATAAAATATTTTATAATACTTCATTGCTAAGGGATTTTAAAAGTAACATATTCTTATTCCACAGTCGGACCACCATATACTTTAAGACTTAAAGTAAAATTTTACTCATCCGAGCCTAATACATTACGCGAAGAGTTAACTAGATACCAGTTTTTTTTACAATTGAAACAAGATGTATTGGAAGGAAGACTGCATTGTCCTCACCAAGTTGCAGTTCAGTTAGCAGCTTTAGCACTTCAATGTAAGTATTTATATAAATTAAACAAAGTTATTACTGTCTTATCTTTCAAAAATTTTAACACAATGCATATCATATGTTGCTTACTTAATTTACTGCTAAGGCTTACATATTTTTGATTTAAAAATCCTGTAGTGCATACATGTCCTTTTTAAATTATGCATTTCTCAAATACTCTTATATTTCACTACATATTGTTGATATGGTTGTTTATGTAGAAATTTATACAATTCAGTTGTTATTCATTTTATTATGATTTTTTATGCAGTGTGTTAATTAGACTATATTCTAATGAATAAATAAAACTTACTATTACCTCAGTAGAATTTCAGAATTGTAACATTCTTATATATTTTTTTGCAGCTGAACTCGGTGATTATGATTCCACTATGCACAGTGCAGCAACGGTATCAGAATTTCGATTTGTTCCTGGGCAAACGGAGCAAATGGAACTTGAAATACTTGAAGAATATGCCAAGTGTTGTGGCCTCAGCCCAGCACAGGCTGAATCAGCTTATTTAAGTAAAGCAAAATGGTTAGACATGTATGGAGTAGACATGCATACCGTTCTTGGAAAAGATGCGTGCGAGTACTCGCTAGGATTAACTCCAACTGGGATACTAGTGTTTGAAGGCACTCAGAAGATAGGATTATTCTTTTGGCCTAAGATCGGCCGTCTAGATTTCAAAAAGAAGAAATTAACATTAGTTGTGGTAGAAGAAGATGACGAGGGAAGAGGAGAACAAGAGCATACATTTGTTTTCAGATTAGTTAATGAGAAAGCTTGCAAACATTTGTGGAAATGCGCGGTTGAACATCACGCTTTCTTCCGTCTACGCGCACCTGTTAAGGGTGCCAGTGGTCGTCAAAATTTCTTTCGCATGGGTTCTCGTTTCCGTTATAGCGGTAAAACTGAATTTCAAACAACTCAATTAAACCGAGCTCGTAGAACAGTACAATTTGAAAGACGTCCCAGTCAAAGATACGCTCGTCGGCAAAGTCATGTTTTAAGAGAAAGGCAACGTCAACAGGTAGATCAACCACAACCGCCAACACCCGCTGGTAAGACAAAAAGTATGTGATTGATTTGCACTTTCATAAGTTCCAACTATTCGAAATAAGTTCATTCGTTGGTTTTACAAAGAAATATATATTTTCTAAACAATGTTCACGGATGGACGGAAATCAGGAAGAAAATTTTTTCATAATATGTACTTGTATTCGAAAGTAACACATTCATATTCTCTAAGAATTCCTTTCAAAGTTAATGCTTTTTTCAAATCTATATTGAGCTACTCCATCTATTATCCATCTACATCCGATCTAAACCCCCAAGATATTTATTACTAATTTGAAATTGACTGACCGTTCCAATTGTATTTAATTTACAGCCGAAGAGGAGCCGTTACAACGTCAACCGAGTCGGTGCAGTACTAAGTCCTCTGATTCGAGTTTACACGGCACATCTTCACCTTTGGTGGATTCTTTATTGAAATCGCTTGCCAAAGATCAACAGCCCTTAGAGCCAAGAAATCAAACGACCGTTGCTAATACTGAGAAAGAGTCTGAACCAATGAAAACAAGTTTGACTGCTGAAAATATGACGAGCCAACAAGTGCAATTAGTGCCAAATAATCAAGTCGGTGGAACATCCTCACTGCCTCCTCGTACCCCTATTCCGCCGGAATCATTGAAATGTAACATATTAAAAGCCAAGTCCCTTGAACAGGGCAAAAATTCCAATTTGGTGTCTATTACTTCTACGGACGCGCCCGCCGTTGTTACTAAAAAAAATCAGCATCCTGATGCAGCAACGATTGTATCAGTCGTAAGTAAAATTATTGCCCTTCTTTACGGTTAACTTAATTAAAAATCTCACTACAGATTGGCTATTTCTAGCTTTTCAAAAATTTGCACGTTAGAATGTAATTTGTTAAAGAATTAATGTAACGTATTGTCAAAAAGACTTTCCTAATAAGCTACTTACTTGTATGATTGTATAACAATGTGCAACCGAAACAAAGTTTTCAAACTTTAGAATCTTTTGTGTGACGGTCTCTTTACAATTGGTCAAACTGCCCGCGAACCTTTTAAAATTGACTATAAAAAAGCGTTATACATTATGTATTAAACATAGAAATAGCATTGTAGGTATGAATAATAGAGCATACTTCTGTTGCCAATTGTTTTTCGTTTTATCGCTTTGTGTCGCTAGGCCTTAGTTGTGATTCGTTCGCTTTTTTGCATTTCTCTTCACGCAGGGTGGAGATAAATTGACACTTTCCGTAAGCGGAGCAACGACGCTGAATCCAACGATTGACGATAACGTCACGGTGACACACTTCTCTTTGGATAGTTGGGGGCAAATCGAACAAAAAACCACGCCTTTAAATCCGAAGGTTTCGAATCAATCCCAAAATCCATTTAATCCATTCACCAGCAACACGACCAACGAAATGTCTAGTATTTCTGAAAACAAAGAGGAGGACGTGAAAGCGGAGGAAGAGAAGAAAACGAATACAAATCCATTCATTGATTCAAATCCGTTTTTGGGTTTGCTTAATCCCTTTAAAGAAGTTCAGCCAGTGGTTGAAAAAAAGAATGAAGGTGACATAGAAAAGAATGGTGCGAGAGTCGTAAAAACCGAGGAAATACAAACTACTACTACGACCCTTACACATAAGGTAGGCTTTATTTTTGAAGCTTGCAAGCCAGCTATTGTAAAGTCCTTTATATCAGAGTTGTCAGACTTGTGCTTCATTTAATTCGTTGCAATTTGTAAAAGCTCGACCATTGTAACATGGACTGCTGTATACGTTTGCGCGAATAACGCCGGATAAAAGTGCCTCGTTTCTTCTGTATTAATTTTCTGTGATGATCAGTAACCTGGACAGAATCTTTCAAAGATCACTGATTTAAATTTAAAACCTATTAACCCTTATCGGACACTAGCTTTGCTCACTTTGATGTAATTATTTTCTATAAACATGGGAAAGTTTTTCAAGATTCTAAAACGACTGTTTTGGTTGTAATGGCTATTACAAAATGAGTTTCCAATAATTATTCATAAGATTTATTGCATGTTTTACAAAAGTATGCTGATGTTTTTTTTCCTCCAGACAACTTATGATTTGAATATATTCAGCAACTATTATGTTTTCTTTTTATTTATTAGAAATACTGTCAGAATTATTCTCGAAGAACTGCCACTATCACTAATTGTCTCCCGACCGATAAGGGTTAAAGGAAGTAGAAATTATTTGTTTAGTAGTAGAAATTAACGAATAAGTATGAAAATAAATTATGAAACTACCGAAATACTGGTGATGTTCGACGTGTTAAAACACAATCTTCATTTCGGCTCGTGCAGACTCAAGAAGGACAAGATATCTGCTATGCATCAGCCTTCTGAAACAAAAAAAGAGTTGACAATATTAGAACGAGGAATTCGATAAGAAATTAAAAAACGCGTGCAGAACATTAACACGATTATAGTATGCAAAGAAAATATCTATAGATTTTTCTAAAGAAAAATTATATGGGAGATTAACCATGTTACCATTCTGCGTTTGACGAAACAGGGAATTATAATATGTACAGTATGATTCTAAGAATTATCTATGTGTTGCAGGATGATAATTCGGCAGTTTCTGATATCAGTCCTTGGTTGGTAGCAGATCCCTCGCAAAATACAACAACGGATCAAACCCCTACCAAGCATACCGTCATCACGAGAAAAACCGTAATTACCACACAGTTATAAACTATTATTTATTTGCTACACTGACAGAGTGTATTAATGAATACGTATCAGAAAAAAAAAAGAAATAATATTTATTTATTTGGGTCTTCCGCGAATTATGTATCTATTTTACTTAGAGTGCCTATGTGTCCAAGTTATTTGTTTTACAAGATAAAAAGTGACACAACGAGAGTACGGCCTAATCGAAATATTAAATAAATTTATAAAATTGGCATAGAATTGTAACATGTCTTTAACACTAGAATTACCAAGCAAGTCAAAATGGCGGGTATCCAATTTTTCTTCTATAGTTCTCCTATTTTTTTGGAAGAGTCATAAAGCAGACATTCTACATTGATCTTATAAAGCACAGAGTATTGAATTGATTGATTCCACCTAGTGATTCCTCCTTTTCCAAAGTATTATATTGTTGAAATATAATAGATTTAACGTCGGTAGTTCTAGTGTTAATCAATTTTGCCCGATAGTGAAATGTTCAGAATGTGAATGCAATTTGAAAGTGGCGTGCAATTAGATTTCAAACGTCGTTTTGAAATATTTCATTAATTTTTCAATCACTGTTTGAAAAAGTATATTTTCATCGTTTACGAACGATATACGTCGTATTAATTGATAAGACTTATACTTGATCAATAATATTTACATACTTCCAAACTATGCTCTAGTTAATTGTATATTTTACTGTAATTACCGGGAACAATGCATTGGCCATTTAAAATTCGATAGATATAAACGGAAACTTTTCCTATCAAACGTTGCTTATATTACAGAAATAAGATTCATTAGTTACAGTGGCGGCACGTGGCGATGCTATCATTTTTTATATAGCACAAATTGTAAATACAGTGCGTACTCATACAAACGAACCATATGAATAAAATATGAAAATCATGGTAAAAATGAAAAAATATATGAACAGATATAATTAACACGCTAAGCGCCACACCGGTCCCTAGGGACCGGTCGTTGATTTTTCGTTCGTGTTCATGATTAATGAAATTCAACGTTTAGCTTCTTACCTAGGCTACTCAGTGGTACCTAACCGAGCCATAATTAATGACTTTAAGTAAGAAATAGAACATTTTATCAAAAAATAATATAGTTCATTAAAACAAATAGAAAGACACCTTTCCTAAAAAAGGGTCTAAAAGTGTAGTGCCAGTCTCTAGGAACTGGCGCTTAACGTGTTAAATTTTTATATATATATATATATTTATATATCGATAAAATTGTGGGTGCTACAATTCCACAGCGACCACAAACGTGCCACCTCTGATCATTTGTAATGTACATCGTTGTTTCTAATTAATAGTTTTACACACTTCCTAATATATTAAGTAACATGTTAGTCTTACCGTGCATATTATTTAATCATGCTCTGCATTTACTATTAAAGCTAGTGAGATAATCTATTGTCGTTTAAAAGAATTAAGTGTCCTTGTAGCCTGGTAGTATGTATTATAACAATACATACTCATACAGCATTAGATGATAATGTACGGTGCTCATATTGGATACGAAGATTGTAAAAGAAGGGTGCACAGACTTTTTTTGCGATATGTTTTCGTTTTTTAACAAGAAGATTGATAAGATTTTCTAAGTAGATGAGAGTTTGTGCACCTTTGATTAAAGATCTATGCATTTAAAGTAATATTTTTTACTTGCCATCTGTGCCTTGAAACATAATGCAAAAATGAAAAGTATTCTAAGAAAATAATGTCGAACTTGACTGACTGAAAGTTGAAGTATTATAAAACGTTTTATTATTACTTATTGACGTATTGGTAACACGTAATCATAAATTCTTTTACCAACGAAATTATCGCGCATTTATATCAGGGAACTGTGATGAGTTAACGAAAAATAGATCTTAATTATGTTCGGTGAAAAAAATGGGGGAAATATTGGCGATTATTTATTGCAATTATTATCAATACCTCAAATATGATTAAAGAGATTTCGTGTGTTGTGCACAGTACATACAACGATATTAAACAAATTTTAATAAAAGTAATCAATTAAAAAGCTTAGAATGATTTGTTACATTCCAGTGATGTCATTCCGTGATTAATACAAATTGGACCAAGAAATTACAGCTTTTTTGATAAATTTCCCCCGTTTGGTATACCAGATTCTATATAAAGTTTACTGTATTACACGATTGTCTTTCAATATAACAGTAATAAGAATGCAGCTATAGATTTTTTTTTAAGTTATTGTGATTTACTTTAAAAGACACTCGTCTTTCGTGAATGAATTATATAAAAGGCTACCGAAGTACTTAACTTTACCCCATACGCAGATATTTGTAAAAGCAACACACAGGGAGAAGACAGCTGATCTTTTAAACGGCGCGATTTTGTACTGCGTTCCATGTATTTAAATATATTGTATTTAATATCAATAAGCAGAGTACATATACTATAATTTGAAAGCCTAATATATCTATTGTCTTACAATGCTACTATTAATCGATACCCTGATGTATTCCGTCCTAAAATATTATATACACTTGATGTTATATATATGTATGTATGATTTTTGCTTTGTAATAAAAAATGTATTACTGAAATGTGACTCTACTATATATCTCTGAAGTGTGCACTATATTTTGTTCTCTGTGCCGCGATAAATCAGGCACAGTTCAACCCCATTTTTTAATCATGTCTCCTGTACTTAAACAATTTTAAATGTAGAAAAAATAATGAACTCTTTCCTATAATTAGTGATTTGATTAGTTATTGTAACATACTAAACTGATGTTTATATCGTAAAGGAAGAATAATACAAAATAAAATTTTCGAGCGAAATTTATACATCTCTTTTAACAATGTTTTGTTCATGGTCTGACATTTAAACGATTATTCAATTATTTCGTTTATTTGTCGGAGGACTTGCGACTTTTAAAATATCAAGATATAAAAATTAAAATATAATATTTCAATATGGTACCACTTTAACGGTAACAGGTGTATTGAATGTACATCTCGTATTCCATTAAACAGCGTTTAAAAATATAGAGATGTAAATATATTAATGTAGCTTTGCCTTTTCGTTAAAACTCAATCAACCAGCTGTTTGGATATTAAAAATCAAAGACTTCCGCTAGATTGATTTTAAAAGGCATAAATTCTACACACATTTGCTTAGGTGCACTAAAGATAGAGTCACGACAAAACTCGGTGAAACAGTGCTAAATATATACTAGTGCAAACAATCTTGTTTCAGTTTAATCATATTGGCACAAATATTAGCAGAAATACGCCACCAAATTTTCGTATATCATATTCTTTCGAATTATAGTTTCATTAATATTCAATCAATACTGTGAAAAGTAACTCCTACATCTTATCTCTCCTCTTGCTATTATCTTACATGCATCAATCACATCTCAAATAGGATACAGTTTGTTTAAAACAATTCAAAACACATTTATTTGCTTTTCAATTATACTTTGCTCCTTTCGTACAAATTGACTATCATCAATTGCTAGGCTCGCAAATGTTTGTCATTACAATAGAAGAAATATTTTCCGCTCCGATATCCGCCTCTTCTGTAAAAGGTCTGATATAGTTGCATCGTTAAATGCGTTGAAATCAATGAGGAATGTCATTTGTACACCTCAGCATTGCCAAGGGCGAAGAACGTTTCGTTAAAATCCGAAATATCGTGCGCGTTTGTCAACGTGTAAAGGCATATTGTATCCTTCATATATAATAATTTCATCGTCGATCAAAAGACGAGCCACAACGTTCGTTACATATGAACACGTTTAATCGCTTTATCTAAAAAGCTCCGCGTACGTCTCTATTTACTATATACAATATCGATCTTAAGAGTCGATATCTTATCTTACAACACTAGAAACGTTTATCACAAATCATGGTAGTGTTTCCCTTCCGAATCGCTGCCGTAACATTTATACATCATAAGTTATTGCATATTAACGGGAGTCGTTGACAATCATAAGCTGTTGCAGTAACCGAAGATATCAGACAGGTGTTTCAGGATTGTCCCAATCTTGCGCGTCTTGCCGAGGAAGAGAATGATGACGGGATGATTCTCTTATCATCAAACTAACGGTATCAGAATAATCAACATCAATGCATCGTTCACCATCTCTTGGTAAACTCTTATTCGATGAAGGAGAACTACTGTTCGCTTCACTACAGTCGTGTCTGAAGACACTGTCGGATTGAGAATGAGTGGGAGTGGACAATTCGGAAACCAACGGCGTTGATTCATCTTCGCTCTCTCCAGGTGCAGGAGAAGCAGGTAGAGTACCCATTAACCGATCTTTCAGTTTTGTTAACTTCTCCAAACTAGAATTCGGTACTGGTACTGATAACACTATCTCATCACTCAAAGTCGACGTGGAGCGTCGTTTCTTCATTGGAATAGAGACGGTGGGTTTCAGTGGAATATTATTTGCCACGTAATTTTCATCGGTCGACTTGGATCTAAAGGCAGGTCTAGGAGATGGTGGAGGAGAGACGAAGAGAGAAGCTGGTCTACTATTGACGCTACCACCGCTTCTTCTTAAGTCTTTGCGCCCATATGAACAAGTAGATCTTGTGCTAAGTTGAGAAGCGATGCTGCGTTGAGAATTCGTACGTTGAAGATGAATAGTTGAATCGTGAGAACTCTCATCCGAGGTTTCTGGGTCTTCATTTACGGGCACCCAGTGAAGAAGAGGATTGGATTGAAGAAGAACGTAATCAGTGTCCTGAGCAGTGGCTGAGACAGGTCCTAGAACAAAACCTGGCGTATTGTTCTTTGTAACATTTCATGCTGAGTAATTAATTTAAAGGATTCTAGAGGAAAACACAAAGGTAAGGTAACATATTTTTGTTTTTAGGAGAATTTAAGCGATTTTCATTGTGGTGAAAGCTGCGTTAATTGTGCAAAGCAGTTGTTGAAGCGAATTTGAATTGTTACATTAACGGTTTTGATTGTTGGTAACAATTTGGTTACATTTCAGATTAAAGATATAAAATGAAATCATGCGTTGAAGAGGCTGGCAATTCTAGTTCGTAAGAAAGAGAATGTCGTCTCAAGTTTGCAACACAGTTTTATTGCCATTTGCGTTTATAATATAACGTTTCAACAATCTAGTTTTATGATAACGTACATACAGTACAAAAAAATACATGAATTAAGATGAAAATATAACGTAGCTTAGTTTTTTTTTCGTTTTAGATATACTTATATAAAACTTTCTCTTAGAAGCTGATGCTCTTTTTTAAATATTTATCGTACAACTTCCATCAGCGTAAACATCCCAAAAGGAAATGTATTTGTTCGACGGCATTCGATGATAGTAACAAGTAATTATCACAGTCTGTTTTACAGGTGTTCATTGTAAAAAAAAGGTCGATTAAATCCGGATCTACTACAAAAGTATACAGTATTTTTCATCATACACTCGCTGACAACACAGTGTACAATAATTGTGACTAAACGATTGACAGATTTCATTCAAAATATTGATAATATATAGAATTATGTACGTTATTCTATGGTTTCGGGGATACAAAACGACGCACAGTTTTTCTTTTATACAAATAATACCATTGGTATACATAATTCCTAATTATCTTACGAAAACATTCTTCTTATTACACCTATGGCAACGCATACATTGAAGTCGCTCTATTATCCATTAAACGAATGATGCCTGTTTTATTCAACGAATGACATTCATTTTATATCCTTTATCTATCTACGACTGTTTTCAATCTCTATTCTCGACGCATTGGCACATTATCAAAGAATTCTCAATATGTACATCGTAGGAAATCAAGACGCTTCACTATTCCAACGATCAACAGCTTCTGTGGCACCACAGATGTACATGGAATAAACATTTATATAAAAACTAAGTTTTTATTGACTGGTTTTACGCTAGTACATCTACCATCGGTAATACTGTTACGTAATGTTGTACTTGCGTACAGATATGTTAGGGAACATTCAAACGACAAATTACGCCGACTATCTTTTTCTGGAAAGTCGAAACTACGGATGGTGATACATGGTACCGTCTTCGAATGCAGTGAGGTTGTCATATCAGGCTATCGATGCCGATACGTATAACAGGAGATAGAATTACACCATTACACTGTCTCAATTTTGATCTAATTAGAGATTTGCACTGTACTCAATGGCCGTGTCACCGTTTTGGTCAGGCTGCGGTGGTTCTTGAACTATGACCACAGGCAGTGATAGTGGTAAGGGAGGGTGCTCACCTGGAAGTGAGTCTGTTGGTGCCACCACAGGGGATGGCACATCTAATACATCTTCACAAGCTTCCTCGTTTAATGTCTGTAATGCACCACATATCATTTGCTCCTCTAAGGTCACCTAGAAGAAATTCCATGAATGTATTTCTCAAATTGGAAATTATGACTTTGTTCGAGCGTTAACTGTTCTAAGATCAAATTCATGAGTCACTGTAGGTGGAAAGATCGTTTAGAGTTATATATTTTGATATGTTAGCTCTTGGATTACTGACTTTGAAGTGGCTGGATTATAAAGTTGCTAAGATTATTATTAAAAATATTCAATGAGTACTTTGGAAAAAGGAGAATTGAGAGGTGGGTGATCGTAGTGTGAACGTAAGTGAACGTAGAATATCTATTCTGTGACTTTCCTATAAGCTTGAAGAATTTTTGGATAATATGTGCCAGTCATTCTGGCTGGTTTGGTGGTTCTACGGCATAATAAATGTTTACTTTTTACTCGAGAAAATATAGAATTGTAAAAAAATGAGACTATGGTGCAGTCTGTGAACTTTGGTTAACATAGTTTTACTTACCTGATACTGAACATCAAGTATGAATGTAATAAAAATTATGGTTGATTAAAATAAAGTAATATGTATACAATGATGTATTATGTAATTATATAACTCTATACCTGTTTTTCCATAATTGATTGCTTAGTTTGATCTCGTCTAGGAGGACCATCGGTTCTTGATGTTCCCTTATCTTTTTCAACGTGTGTCGGAACTCGTATTGAATTATTTTGCATAGTATGATCTACGATAAATGTACAAAATATATTTATGTTTAACAGTAGAATTACTTTCCTACCATTTCTTCGTGTGAATACCTTTTCGCTGAATTTGTTCCGATCCTACAGTAAATCTAACACTTCGTGGACCTTCTTCGTGCGTAGTATATGATGAAAGTTCTAATTCTCTAAGCGACACGATTACCATACGAAATAGCTCCCAATCCCCAAACGCCATTTTTAGTACCTGTACACAACAAATTATTATGCATTCGCAATATTAATATTTAGGTTACATTAACTAGACTATATTGATAGGTCTTTTTATCATTGTTATTCTTTACGTCGAAAGAGTGATTATTTTTCTATTTAACCCTTTCGCTACGTCGGACCTTGCCGAAAATGGGACCATTAAGCGCGCGCAATCTTTACCATTCGGGATCAAGTGTTTTGTCCGAAAAACGACGTTGTGACACTGTATTTAGAAGCAAAATGATTTGTGTTCGTAACAATGCGTTCATAATTTTTTCATGAACGCATTTTTATATAGCACTTGTCTTAACTTTTAGTTCCATTTTTGGAGCGGGTGACTATAGTCACCCTTAGTAGCGAAAGGGTTAATTGTTGTCATACACAGGACTTTATGACTCTCTTACTGCTAAAGGGAATAACAATATATCTACTTACTTTTTTCAACTCTTGCAATTCACAATGCAATAAAACTCTACCATTAATATTGTTCTCTTTAACAACATTCTTGTACTGAGGTGATTGATTCGGATTAAGGCATTCAATTCTATCTAGAAGATCGCACACGCCGTCGACCGTCAGAGAAGATAGCTTCGTTTCTAAAATCTCCGACTAAAAACAAACATTAGCAAATGCAATAATTGTCAAAGTATTGTGATTAATGTTGCAATTTAAATTTATTGTAACAATTATTGTGTAATTTGTACCGGTAGAGTTGTAGTTGCAGAAAGTGGTTTAGGTGTGGGTTCCATAGGTGGAATTTGTACCCATGGTGGTGCCTGCCAATCGAATGTCGGTTGTATGCACCACGATGGTGTCGACGAAACTTGTGGATGGCCTTGCAAACTTGGCGTTCTGTTCAGTTTCATGTGCCGGTTTGTCAGAACGCTTCTATTTGCACTCCATTGTTCTTGAACCGCTCCATGACCTGTCCAAGGACTATACTGTTTATACGGTCCCAATCCTGCTTCTTCTTCTATACTTTGTTGCTCTTCCTTTATCTTCTTCTTTATGTAAGGATCAAGATTTATGGTAAATGGCAGGAATATCTTCATGTCGCTAACAAGTAAGCTAGAGCGATGGAACGTCAAGAAAATGTCGAGTTTTCGCTCATCTCTGTCCATCTCTAGAAGCGGCTGCACTTCTTTAAGTACTGGTATTTGTGGACGCACTCTAACAAATTAAAGAAAAGAGATATATAGTAAACATTGAAAAGCAACCAACGTAAAAAACGGTGGGCGTAATATAACACTTTAATTTTTGATCAATATTATTCTCGGTAACGTGACATTTTGAATGATATGGGCAGTCAAAAATTGTTTCATCGAGGAAGAAAACATACTTATCATAAAGACTCTTCAATGACATCGAGTCGTCCAAGCTGTCTTCATACATATCATAATGTAAAATTAGCCAGGACGTCCTGAATGGCCATTGTTCTGTGATATTGATCCAACTGGCTAAATGATACCAGTTGAAATCAATTTGGAATGCTTTTAGTAACCTCCCTGAAACGAAATGAATTCTTATTGTTAGTTCAAAATACTCAAGATTTTTGAACCCTTTGCGGTCAGCACATTTCGCTGATAGGTGATAGACGCAGACTTCTACGACTTGCGAATGCCACCACCATGGCGGCATGGACCGCAAAGGGTAAAGATGTTAATGAATTTCAATGTTACCCGTGACATAGACGACATTCATCAATCGCCTCATACTACGAGGATTCACATCGCTGAAGTAATCATCCGTGAGAAGCATTTTATTAAGATCCTGCGCTCCTCCCAGGCGATTTAAGTTGCTGCCGATACTACTCGCGATGGATTCGCTTAATCGTAATTTTCTACTGCCTTTTCTGCCCTGTGGCTTCAGCTTCTCATTGCTGTTCATTATACCAGACTCTGTGCTGAGTCTTCTGTTCGAAACGGAATGATGAATCGTACTGGTGGCTGTGTAATTAACGCTTTCCTCAGCTTCCGTCCATGCGGTTTTTTTGCTATGCTGTGCGGTTTGTTGAGCAACTTTCACCTTCCGTAAACCACTGTTTTGTAGATAAAATGGAAGATGTACCATATTGCGCAAATAATCGTGTCCACCGATATTGGACTCTGTAAATAACCTTCTGCTATTGACTTCCACCGCCTACGTGCAAGAAGTGGAATTATGTAATATAGTTCTACAATATAATCTAGTTAAATACAATTGCATGTAGCTAAGGGAAACCGGTAATATAACCACGCTATGTTTATAAATATGCTTTCACAGAATGAGTAATAGGCTCGTAATGTATTCTTGATAAATGTAAATTACTAACTGTAAATGTATGGTGTCTGTCATAAGTCTGGCAAGAGTTCAAGGCACTGATAACGGAAAGAAAATACTTCAAGAATTTTTCTATCGTTTTACGGTATACAATAGTATTAATAATAATAAATAGACTGCGGATATTTGTCACAAATTTCACACTGCCAAAATATACAACATTTGTTGTCACATTTAGCAAGTAAATGAAATCTCTATTTGGATTCTTCTTTCACGGCTTCATGAAACTTATAAATTACACATACATCCGCAATATAGTGAAAAGTAATGTTTGTTGCATTTTTTATACATTAAAATAAGTTAAAGAAATTCATCATTTATAGTGAATACATTTGCCGTATTTATTTGCTATTGTTTCGATCGAATTAGAAGAAAAATACGATACCTTGGCTATAATATGAGGATCGATCGCTAATATCACGACGAATGGGTAGCCATTGTCACTGAATAATGCTTGTATAGCATCCAAAACTAATAATACTTTGTTTTGCTCACAGCTGTCCAAGCCATCCACGATCACCACTAATCTACTTTGTTGAGCCATAAAACTGTCTAAACATTTTACCTGTTTTTACGTAAGAATCTTGTTAGCCGGAAGAACAGCAAAATAATTCAGCAATATTGTTATTTCTACAGTTAAAATGTCTCTAAAATGATCTTACAAACTTTCAGTTTTCAGATTTTTATTGGTTTGGTAGTTCTAGCGTTAAACTAAATCGTATTTAAATAATACAGAATACGTACCATTTCTGTCATCAAACTGACTTCACTTCTCAGCGTCTGTATAAAACCTTCGCTCTTTAGTGTTTCTAGCTTAGAAATACTTCGCTGAAGATGTCTCCTTTGTGAGAATACGATCGCTTGCAACGTTCTACTCCACGTGTACAAGTTTGCTATTATGCTGACGGCTAATATTAAGGCAACAGTTATCATGATAATGTGTGCCGTAACTCTTGCTATCGTAGGCCTATGATATCAACAATTTGAAAGATTTCACAGTTTTAATAATTCATACAACAGCTAATAATACCGTATTAAATAAACGAATAGAACATTGTTCACGGAGACGTTTCATTCATGACGTAACATCGAGTCATAGCCACTCATTGACTCTCGTTTTAAAAACAATACACTGTGTTCGGTACTCACTCGTCGTTGGAGATATCGATGAGGTATACAGTAAGTACCGAGATGCCAACGAGTAAACTGCAAAAGCAGAATTCGAATATAACTATGTAAGGTAAGCAACAAAGGTGTCTCCATTTCCATGTCGTAGTCGACTTATCTGGCTTTGGCTTGAATGCTCTGTACAGTCTCGTGGAGAAAGAGCCAAAGTCATTTTCGATCGAGTCGTAAAGGGATCCCACCATTTGTACAACCGCATTTTCTCCAGCGGAAGTGGTCCCGACTCGAGTCTGATCGGTGAAATAAAACTTTATCGGTTGAACAGTTACGCCATCGTGAACTCGACCACCAGGTGGATGACAGAATATTACTTGTAGGAGTAGCTTCAGCGAATTTAATTTCGTTGTGAGCGCTACCGTGAAATTGTATGGCCAATACCAATCGTACCTAACAATCATAGATTTATAGTGTGTTAGGATAACAACTGACAATAGAATTGTGTAATGATTGCGATATTTTCCTTACCTTTTATTGGCATACCAGACAAGTACAAGGAAGGCATAGATTATTACGATTAGGCTTATGCCACAGGCAAGACCGACGATCCATGATTGTAAGATGAGACCTATGGTGATGCCTACTAACAAGGACACATGAGTTACTACTATGAAGAGTAGAGATGAGAACTGAAACACGGGATCTATCCATTGACGAGCGAAATTCTTCATTTCCTCTGAAACAACGTTATGGAATGATTAATGGAAGGTTTAGAGAAAATCTTATGGGTGTTGAAGGATTTTTACCAGTCAAGTTTTGTATATTGCAACCTTTTCTTCTTTCGAATTTAGCATTAGATCTATGGAAACCATCAAGTTAATTCTTACTTTTTTAGATGCAGTTTCGAAAGTTATAGAGACGCGGTACACTAGATATTTCACATGTATCTTATAATTTAGAAATTACTTTTCTTTTTTAAAAAAGAAAGAAATTAATTACTTTTATAGAAAATTAATTAATTATATTCTTTGCCTATTGATCCCTCTTTTATCAAAGTACTTTTTTAATGTATTTAAGTATAACAGATCCAATGCCCGTAAATCTAGTGCTCATTAGACTACGTGTAACATTATTTTCAATGAAAGAGTAATGTTGCATGATAAAATATTCCTTGAAGAAAAGAGAAATAATTATGGACGACCAAATTTACATTTTTGAAATTTTCTTCTTGTACCTTACAGTCGTATTCTTTTAGGTCAATATCCCAAGGAAGAAAGGTTTAATTAAACAAAAAATAAATAAAACGTAAAAGTTCACGGGCGCAAACTTTAAATACATTGAATATCATTACCTCTTAATTTATTTAGTAAAAACGACTTTCCAGAACCCCATTTTGCATAAAGACCCACCGTTATTGGCGTCGAAAGAGACGGTTCGCTAAGAATATCTGCCAACGCGCTGCTGTACAAGTCGTAACCGAGCATGTTTTCATTATCCTCATTGGTGTTAAGACGTCCTAAAAGTAATCAATTAATTTTTTAACACTAAACCTCGTTTTTCAGCTATTTAATTGGCTATGAAATTTCACTTTTAAATAAGAATACTCTTATATAGTTATAAATAACACGTATCTCCATTTACATAGAAAATTCTTTAACTTTATTACAATGTACTACACAATGAATTTAACACTATTTACAAGCCTTCATCCCTAAAAAACGTACATAATTTTCAAGAATGAAAATATAACAGTCGACTAACTTATAAAAATGACTCTGAAAAATAACAACAGAGATATATCTCCTGATACCAAAGTCACAAAGTACCATAGAGGATTAACAATTTCTTTTATTCCTAAACAAAAGGGTGTCGAGCATACACGACCGCAAATGATCGATAGCAGCAAATATATTACGCAAAATAAAGTAACAGTGTCTTACGTGCGCCAAATATTTGTCCAAGAATTGTCTTCGGATGATTGATGTCAATATTATAAGGTGTTTCGCCTTGTCTATTTGGACGGTAGAGCAACTGACTGTTCTTAGGATTCCTCAGGAGTATCTCAACGATGGCTTTTGACCTTGCACGCATTGCAATATGAAGTACGGTATCGCCTTTTTTATCGGTTGCCGAAACTTTCGCTTTCTTATCCAACAACAACTGTACTATTTCCGCATTTCGCGATCTAACCGCCCTCAACAGAGGCGTGTCACCGTCTTTTGTTGCAATTTCGAAGTCTGGATTGGCATTTAATAATAATTTCAATACCGGTACATTGCCCTTCTCTACTGCTATGTAGGTTGCTGTTTTTTTATCCTGTAATATACGGTGGTGAATTACTATGTTTATTCTTAAATGTCTTTAACTCTTCCGGTACGTAGAGTCGGAGTGAAATACTTTCTTGCTGATCTTTTGTAGTTAAACGATTGACTTTTCGAGGGTACAGCGTTTTAAAGTTCAAAGATCTCTGGGATTAGAGTCCTTTTTTAGCTACTGCGTGCGCCACTGAAATTCTGATTGATATGCAGCTGGAGGAGTATGAGGAAGTAAATTAAATTTTAATGATTATATTTTCCAAGCATGTTTGATCTTTAAGGTTTCTAGCTGTTTGGTTGTAGTCAGACGATCAATCGATTTAAGGTGGGTCACCTTAAAGTTGAAAGGACTCTGGGTCAAAGAAACTTTCTTATCTACCTAATCTTAATCCGAAGAGTACAATTAATTGAACTGAAAACGAACTGGCACAATTTTTGTAGCAAATAAATATGCAATACTATTGACTAACAAATTTCTACTTAGTTGTTCAATGCTAGGGAATACATAAAAATGTATAAAATATATTTCAATTGAATTGTAAATAATTTATAAGCAAAGCCTCTAGAAAAAAGTACACGTAAATTATTTTTTTAATTACTTTACTTTAGAGTCACAATAAAACTGACCATGATTCAAATTTGTAATTCAGTTGGTTGGAATTCATATCCGCCGTTACTTCTGACAGTTTTTTTCATATGTATCTTATAGCCAAGATTATTCAGAACCCCCTAAATATGCAAATTCTATGCACAATAACCATAGCACTACGAATCGAAAAAATACAAAAGAACAGAAAGAATAAGCGTGATCAGAACTCCATTGTATTTGAAAAGAAAGATTATATAGCATCACCCTCCATTCCGAAAGAGTTAAAGAATATGACAAACAAAGAACTCTCATCGATTCAATCACACCTTTCCAGCGATATCAACGTCGGCATATTTCTTCAGCAAAGATTCCACGACGCCTCTGTGACCGCCTTTCACGGCATGAATTAAATTCGTGTCACCGGCTCTGTCCTGAATATTCACGTAGGCACCAGCATTTAAAAGTGCATTCGCTATTTCGTGATGCCCTTCTCGACAGGCTATCGCTAAGGCCGTGCAACCATCCTTATCAAGGGCGTTTACGTTTGGTTTGTGCTCCAAAAGTAGTAGGGCTACTTCCACATGATTTCCGAGGGTTGCTACGAGGAGAGCAGTCCACGAATACTGCAATAAAATTTAAAGGAATGAAGAACAATATAAAATATTAAAGACAAATAGTCCTTATGAAGATTGATGATCTCATTGACACACCTTTATGGTGATTAAACATTATTTACAAAAGATACTGACCTGAGAAGATAAATAGTACGTATGCACTGCAAATCCAAGTGTGTTATTTTAAAACACATAAACGTATTATTTCCTTGTAGTCACTTTTTAGACGTTTCCCGGTGTGTTATTATTTAACACGGTGTGTTACATTTATATTTTAAAATAACACACCTACATGCTTCAAAATAACACACATGTACTGTGTTAAATAATAACACACCGGGAAACGTCTAAAAAGTGACTACAAGGAAATAATACGTTTATGTGTTTTAAAATAACACACTTGGTTTTGCAGTGTGACGAATAATGATTTATTTGGTGTACTTTCATTGAAATTTCTTAATTTTTGTTTGTTTGCAAAGTTAAGATTAATATTTTGTTAAACAGTTATAAATTAATGATTGTTAATTATGGATTTTTATTTCTGTTGGCTGCTTATAGAGAGAGGTAGTATTCTTTTGTAGAATTTTGGAGAGTCGAAGCTAATAAGGGTGGAGTAAACGGAGAGGTAGGCAAATTAGGTCGAAGGGAGAAAATGAGAAAGAAACGACGCGAAAAGGATAGGAAATTTGGCAAGTGAACTGACAAGAGCAAATTGCTCTCGTGAAGAGTCTAATTTAAGCAGAACTACTACACGAAAATTCTGTAATGTCTACGTATTCGTATTATTTTTGTAATATCTTCTTTTAGCCTTTAACCGCGCTATTTTTTGCAAAATTTCAATTTTAAACCGTAGATACATTATTTATAAACTAAGCCATTGAAAGATTTCGCATGACGCACAATGAGTTATACAATCAATAATTATGATAATTATTATAATTGTAAAATATGGCAAATGTATTGAAGATGAAAATTTGTTGTAGAAATAAATAAATGAAATGAGAAATTTATTGTAACGATGATAAATTCTTACCATGCCGGCAGTGTCAACATTAGCACCAGCTTTTAAAAGAGTGTCTACAATTTCTACGTTTCCTTTCCGCGATGCCCACACTAATGCTGTGGTACCGTACTGTAAAAAAAAAAAGTTATTTATTTGCATCTATGACCTATCGGCATTTTTTAACAAATAAGGTATACTCCGTTATAGTAATTGTTCACAAAGATAATTCTTATGTAAAAGAAAATAAATTGTGCATGTGTATTTTGCACATTACTAGTTGTATTTCGTATTGGCCACAACCGAGTAAAGTTATTTTCACAATTCAAAATACGGATGAATGAGCAACAAATAGGAAGTTGTATTTGGCGGAGGAAAATATATTGCTTAATCCATAAAATCAACTCTAAGTCATTCATAGCATGATAAAAATTAAAAGCAATTAATTCGTTGAATGACTTTTAAATAATAATATTCGCGAGTTTCTTAATATTCTCGATATTGTGGTATTAATTTCTAATAAATAATATATTACACAATATATAAGTATTTTTGGCTTGGATATGGCTTATTGTTGGTAAAAAAAGCTTCATTTGAATATAAATAGCGGTGCAGGTGAAACGTATCTGATATTCAACGTGTTAAAAATATCATTCTATTTGTATGTCATTGTTGCCATTTTACTAAATGCTGATTAGATCAATTTATGCATAGAAATTCAATAGTAGAATATATGCATGATAAAAAATTTTTTTAATAAAAAAATCTTTTTTGAACTGTGCACACTTTTTTATGGCGGTTTTTTGGCGGAGCGGACTCCCGTAAGAAAGAAATTAACGTGTGTACTCTCTGAAAATGTGCGGGCCACGTAAAAATACGTTTTCGAAAACTGTGCATAGGCCATTTTAAAAAATGGCGATTAGTGACATTAGTCACTTAGATTTGAAAAGTAACGTTTATTTTCCAATTTAGGTAGTAAGGAGTTTCCAATTTATACTAATTTTTTGTAAAAATAAAATTCGTGCAAATTTGCTAACAAGATTTCCGCTTCAGTCTCAATAAAGCGATACAAAAATGTCTTAATGGAAAAAATGTCACTTCAGTAGAAGTGATCAAAATAGCAAAATACGGCACCTGTTAAATTAAAAGTTATACCTGCCGCGAAACTTGAATTACCTTATCACCAACATTGACTTTAGCACCATGAGCAATGAGGTCTTTAACGATTTCGGAGTAGCCTCTGCCAGCAGCCCAGAGTAAGGAGGAAATATGAAAATTTCCATGAGCATTGACGTCAGCTCCGCGAGTTAGCAGCATCGTCACCGTCGGCGACCTACCCTTGTACGTCGCCCACATAAGTGCCGTCCACCCTCCCTAAAAATAGAATTTCCTTTCCCTATTACTGTTCGAAATACTCATAATTTATTGAATATATTACGACCTTTACATTTTTCACATTCGAGGTCATGGTCACTTCAATATTGAACTATATTTCTTTTCTTTTACACAGCAAATGTAATTGGACGATGATTCTACAATTTTAATTCTTAACTTATACTATATACTGCAATTATACCATACACAATTAACACTAGAACTAGCAAGCAAGACAAAATGACTGATTTCCAATTATTTTAAAAAATTCTCGAAGCTTATACGAGAGTCATATAACTGATATTCTACGTTGATCTTATAAAACATAAATTATTGGATTAACACGTTGAACGCCACCGATATTTCGCTAGTTTCGTCATTTCTACTGAATTGAAACTTTAAAGATACTGATGGATAAATATTCAGCAGATCTTTATCTTTCTAAAGTTAATATTTAAATAATTAATATGTTAGAAAATTCATAAATATTGCAATTCAAACGTTATATGAAATTTCATTGAATTCAATAGCACCGGTCACCGGTGACCCCCACGGCAATCAACGTGTTAATCATCTTTTTTACCTCTTAATTTCTCTTTTTCCAAACTATTTATTTAATATATTGAAATATAATAGATTTAACGCTGGTAGTTCTAGTGTTAAAGTACTGCAAACGATCTTTCACGATTTCCATAAGAAATAATTATTCAATACAATTGACCAAGAAATTTTCCTCTTGTAAATCTTATTTTTCAATTCCTTCTAAAGACAGACTTAATTTAACTCGTTAAGCGCCATCCCCATTTCTAGAGGCCGATACTATTCTTTCCGTTTAGGCCCTTCATTATTAAAATAACGCGCGCGTTATTTATACAAAAAAGTTAAAATTTAATAAAATAAGAACCTGCGTGTTATACATTAGAAAGCGACACGAAGAATGTCAAATTCAATAATAAAACTATGGTGGGATTTTAAGGTAGTTCTTCTAGGCACTTATCATTTTTCGATAGATTTCCTTAAAATTTTGAAAATATATTCTTCATGATATTTTATAATTATAACCGGAATCTCAACGAGTTCGTTCACACGGTTTATGAATAAATCGTGTTTAAAAATAACATATTTAACATGGGTCTTATGGAAAAAAATTTTTGCTGAGTTCGTAAAATCTTTTTTTATTTTTCTAAAGAAAAAACGAGTCGATGGATTCTAATAAAAAATTAGTAATGTATTATTTTATGCTTTTGGAATATTATTGAATTTTTTCATAATTTTTTACTTCATATTTATAGAGAAAGACGTTTTTTAATGTCTAAAAAGTGAATGAAATGACCTCTGTGAAGTTAGCCCCTGCATTAATTCTTACGCAATTTTTTTCATTTCTAATGAAAAAAGAAACTTTTAGTTCTGAATCCAGCTAGAACTACCTTAAGTAAGAAAAAAAAGAATGCCGAAAAGATAGAATGGCGTGTAATACACTAGGTGCGCGTTATCTATCGAAAAATACGGTACATTGACTTTTGATAAATTATTCTATTTCTTACTTAAAATCCTTAATTATGGCTCGGTCAAGCAAGACAGCGTAGCTTAGGTAAAAAAGTAATCGATGATTTTTATCGATCAACGTCAACATAAATGAAAAATCAACAACCGGTACCCAAGAACGCTTAACGTGTTAAATATCAAAATATGCGGTCCAAACAACCCCTATTTCTTCTGGCTAAAGAATCGTTGAAACTCTTCCAAAACTTTTTGGCAAAATAGTGAAGTAGAAAGTTACAACTCTCACCATGTCGCGATGCTCCAAATCAGCTCCATGCTCGAGCAGTTCAAGGCAAATGTCGGTGTGACCTTCTTTGGCGGCGCAAAGTAGCGCCGTCCAATTATCCTGAACACCAAGAATGGAGTAGAGAAGTAAAAAATAGATATCGAATTTCCATTAATTATGCTTATATTTAGTTATACCAACCCCGTCCTCGGCATTGACGTCCGCGCCGTGATTGATGAGCTCGCGGACAAAATGTATCTTCCCCTTTGTCGACGCAAGGATGAGGGCTGTGCTACCATTCTATTATGAGAACAACAGAATCATCTATCGACGGTCAATCGAGTAGAGATGATAAGTTGGAAAGTTACTTGGGAAGGCTTTATTTTAAACGATATTACGAACAGGTAAATTTAGCTTTCATAGACTCAACTTGGAAGATCGATATTGTATGACGTTGAGCTTTAATAAAAGGAAAAGGGACCAAGAGTTCCGTAAGGAATGCAGCTATTTAATATTAAATTACACAACTACCGTTATTAATTTCTTTGGGTCAAAGAATTATTAAATTTCTTTGAGTCAAATGTTTTACGTGACTACGAGAAACATGAAACTATTTAACACTAGTATTAACGAGGAAGTCAAAATGACTTGTTTCTAATTGTTTAGAAAAAAACTCGAAAATTTATAAAGCTGCTGCATAGTAGGTGTTCCTTATCATTTTGAGAAAACACGAATTACTGAATCGATCATTTCTCTCGCCTTTTGATTCATCTTTCCCAAAGTAAACGATTATGCAGTGTTTATTAGGGGTACCGGAAAAGATTGCCGTTATTTAACCCTTTGAGGACGACGGGCGCATATATGCGTCCTGAGAAAAAAATTGGTTTTAGTTGGCGGTTCATATGTAAGCGGTTAGAGTTGAAAAATTAAAATATAATCGTTGAAATATTATGTTACAAAGAGTAAATTTCAACTTCTAGAAATTAACAGCCTGTCTTTCCGACAAAAAAGTGTTTTTTCATCGGTAAATAAATGACTCTTTCCCAATATTCAAAAATGCCTCCGTCCGCAAATGGTTAAAATAAAAGACTTAAATTATAACAATAAAAGACCTAAAATATAACTTCCACGGTTTGAGGTAATCTTTCTTCATTGGTCTGGCAAAGTTTTAATATGTCTCTCATAAAATTCCCTACGTTTTCATTTAAAATATTCAACGAGTACTTTTTCACGTTGTTCTGTATTTGAATAAAACAACATTCTTATCCGATACTCCTAATATTTTATGGGACTGAATTTGGGAGTTCCAAAAGCGAAATAGTGAGAATAGGCGTTCGTGAATGCAAACTCATATTGTGAGTACGAATGTGAGATAAAAATGGGGAAAACAGCAGTGTTAACCCTTTGGGGGCTAGCGACGCATATATGTGGTCCGAGAAAAAATTTAATTATAATTTATTGTCGCATGTATACACAGTTAGAGTTAACAAATTGAAATACAACTCTTGATATATGATTACACAAGTAGTAATTTATAATTTATATACATTAATAGCCTAATTTTCGAATAAATAGGTGGTTCTAAATTGCCAAATGAATAGTTATCTCTCAATATTCAAAAATGTCTCCGTCCGCAAAGGATTAAATATTGGGTTGGAAAGAAAGTAATTTTGGTTTTCGCTGAGAGTTAGAATTACGTTTGTTCTGAATGACTTCTAACAATGTTATGATGTTTTTCTTCTGACAATTGAAAATTGTCACTTTGGCTTGACTTAGAAAAACAATTGTGCTTTATTTTGTTTGTAATTGTTTGCTTAGGGCGAATTTTAACATGGCGTGTCAAAACGAAAATTTCCGATTTATTTGACTTTTTTATTTTTCGTAAAGGCAAAGGTTAGTTTGGAAGTGATGTCATGGCCCCCATATAACCTTCATCTGACACCATAAGATTACCATTTATTTTGATCCCTGTCAAACTTTTTGAATGGTGAAACTTTCACTAGCGATGATAGCCTAAAATCGCATTTGGTTCAGTTTTTTGCTGATAAGAGCCAGAAGTTCTATAAAAACGGAATCATGAATTTGTCAAAAAGATGACAAAAGGTCATGGAACAAAGATCATTGAAAAAATGTATTGTTAAGAAAAACTGAGTTCCATTTCACACTACAAAACTGAAATTACTTTCTTGCCAACCCAATACATTCAAACTGAAAAACGGAAGTAATAAATTACATTACGCGACAAATAATTAAAAGTTACGTTCGTTCCGCGTTCAGTTTGCCCAATACCGTAGTACATAGCATATTCATCGGCAAGTTCTTCATAGGAAAAATGTTAAAACCATAAAAACAAAGTAACGCTTCAATTGACAAGGAGTAATAGTGGAAAAAATGTACGAACTTTACCTCATCTCGATCATCGACTTGCACTCTTTTGTTCTCGAGGAAGTTCTGCAGACCAGCAAGATTGTCATCTGTGATGTAGCTGGCTAGCGATCGATAGCAGAGCGATACCATCGAGTCAGTCCGATGCAGAGTCTGCGAACAAAAGTAATCAGGTTGTTAAATAAGTTGCAAACTTAACGGTAGAAACTTGGAGGCAAAAACAGCAACGTTCCTCAGCTAGAAGCGATTCAAACAAAATTAATTGCTGAGTAAGTTCGAAGGATACTTGGAGAAGCATCGGTGTTTAAATGACTTTGACACTAGAACTACTGGCGTTAAATCTGTTATATTTCAATGTATTAAATAAGTACTTTGGAAAAATAGGAATCAATAGATGGGAAAGATGATCGAGTCGATAGTCTATGTTTTATAAGATCGACATAGAATTTCTGCTCTATAACTCTCCTATAAAGTTTAATGGGAACCAGTCATTTTGACTTGCTTGGTAGTTCTAGTGTTAAGAAAATCACGTGATATGGTAGCAGTTGCAAATATTTGCATCTGAAGTATACCAGTGATGAAACACAGTTATCGACACTGTAGCTTGTGTCGTTCTTTTTGGCTATTTTCAGAAGAAGTAGATTTACAAATCAAATTTCATTGTATTCTACTGTCTATCGATTTTTGCGCGGGAAAGTGTGTTACTTTTTTGTGCCAAGCGTATTAACTAGGCATTGTTTTTTTAGGAAGTTATTTCGAATAATGGAAAATAGATTTGTTGAAAATAAGTAAATTTCAGTTTTATGTGATAGTATAGATACTAAATATATTATTTAATAGATAATTATACATTGTAAAAGAAGCTGTTGAGGAAACAGTCGGTGAGTAAACCGAGTGTTTCTTGTTATTGTTATTTTCTATATACCTTTCGTAAGTACATAAGCATTTCAGTCGTTGTTATGTATCAGAAAGCAGTGATTATATGATTTTTATTGAAGTTTATTGGATTTAATGTACAGAACTATATTACGCGTGTTTTAATTGACCCATTCTCTGCCAAATTTTTGTTGGTTTAATTATTCCTGAGATAAATATCGTTACAATATAAAAATAAAAATAATTCACGAAAATTACTGCTTAAAAGTAAAACTAAAACAGACTATTTTAAAAATATTTAATCTCGGAAGCACGTCACGTATCTAAATTAAATATTAAAAGACTTAGAAAATGAATAAATTCCCAAGTGGGGATCGATTCCCAATGTGTCCCAATTTAATTATCGTGTCTCAATAAAATCGAATAACAAAAATTTAATTCAATCCACATAGAATAAAAATTCTGCAAAAATTACCACAAAACTATGAGAACTTTTAAAAAGTTGTTTTCGCTTTACAAAATTTGAAAGGCAACGGAACCCAAATCGGTTTCTGCGTATTTCGCGTCGCACCAAACCGAATTATACGTCGTGAATAATACATGCACGTGCTCGCAACTTGTGGCAAAAAAGAGGCAAAGAGCACTCGCCAAGATTTAAAGCACAATAGAATGTGGGTCAACGGCGAAGTATGGATAGAAACAAAGGCGAGCATTGAATGTAAGACAAACACCAAGGGGATGTAAAGTTAAGTGATATCAAACGCTCTCTTTCCAACCCTCCGCGAAATTTCAACGTGAACTACTCTTTTTACTTCGGCAGCTAAAGAAACACGCATTTTTTCCACCAACTGCAATTCAGCTGGCGTAAAAAATAACGGTGATTATTTTCCTACCGTCTCGTCGCGATAAATCTTTACATTATTTCTATTATTCGTTCTTCATCGCAATTTAAATATGATTTTTGGAAGATATGAGAACGCTGGCATTTTTTTACGAATATTTTTGTAAGTGTAATTGAACTTGTCTCGATCTTCCCTATTGACTTTTTATTAACACGTTGACTGCCGTGACGGTCATCGGTGACCGGCGGTATTGAATACAATGAAATTTCACGTAACTTTGGAATTGCAATATTTATGAATTTTCGAACGTACTTAGTATTTAACATTAAAACTACCGGCTATTTATTCAGTATATTTAAAGATACTAGATAAATACTTCAGAAGAAAGAGAATGAAACGCTCAAAAAACTGAAAAAATTTAATCACTCACGTTTTACAAGGTTGATATAGAAAATTCAGCATGTCACAGCTCTAAAAATTTCAGCAAGATTTTAAAAAGCTTCAGTACAAGTAATTTTGACCCACTTGGTAGATCTAGTGTTAAATATTGGCGTTGAAAAGATAAAGGTCTGCCGAATATCTCTCTGCCTGTATATTTAAAGCTTCTACTTTATAGAGACGTGAATTTAACTCATTACTCGCTGCAGTTCCAAAAAAAAATTAAATTAAGTGCATAATGAGATTCATACTAATCAACTAGAATAAAAAAAAATGAAAATGTGTCCCAAAAAAGGGACATTGGCAGATAGTGGGTTAATAGAAAAAGTTTCATTTCAGTAGAAATACTGAAATTAGCAAAATACCAGTGGCGATCAACGTGTTAATTACACACGGTTATATTTCTTTTTAATTTCAAAATGATACCAAGCGTAAGGATCATTTTTGGCAAATATCGATACGAATCATGCGATACACCAGTAAAATTAATTCACTCACACTTCCAAAACACTCTCAAAATCCCACAAACACAAAAATCTCCAGCTGTAATGGCAAGCCGATGTAAGTCTTTCGACGTATCACAATAGCAACGATTCAACGACCGCTTTGTGTTCCGCATTCGCACAATTAAATTCACGCCCGTCCTCGTGACGCGGCCATAAAAGATTAGTTCAGTTTCATGCGAGTCAGCATGCAATTTCGTTGATTTCACTGAAATCACACCGGTAAACGTATTATGCATATACCTACCAAGATAAACCATCGTGTAGACAGTATACATGTTTTACATGGTGTAAACGAAGTCTCGTTAGACGCTGGTTAATTCAGAGAACGAGCAGAAATTATCGTGGCGTATGCGCTCTTACAACTGACAAGATCGATGACGAACCGAGACGAATGAAATCTCATTATATAGACGCACAATGGTCGCGAAGCGTTATGTAACGAACTTTTAAAAATTTCCCCAAATACGTGGAACTGAGGTTTATTATCAGTGGCTTTTTCTATGATAAGGCGAAGCAGAAGATGTGCTAGACGGCTGGAGTCGTTGATCCGATTATTAGAATGAGACTAAATAATGATAAATATATTATCACTTAACACTAGAACGACCGGCGATAAATCTATGGCATTTAAACATATTAAATAAGTACTTTGAAAAAAGGGGAATCCAGAGGTAGAAAATATGATCGGTTCGGAAATCTGTGTTTTATAAAATCAGCTTAGAATTTCTAGTCTAGGTCTCTCCTATAAACTTAGAGAATTATTGGAAAAAATTGTGAATTAGTCATTTTGACTTACTTGGTCGTTCTAGTGTTAATGATAAATAAAGGGAGAGTGGAAAGAATTTGCACTTTTGCGATGTATAGTTGGAAGTTGAATGGGTTATACAGTTATAGGATGTATTTATTAAGGGGGTCAATGCTGTCTCAGGCGACAGCTACTTTTTTTGCTCCTTTTGGAAATTTTTTTTACGAATCATTAAAATGTACAAGCTTGAATTTTTTATTACACGTTTGTAGTCTACTGGAATTTTTGCGAGCAAAAATAATTATTACAATTGACTTTACACGGTTTGAAAGACTCTCTAGTATTTTTAACGGGTACAATGATTCTAGAAGTTTCATCTAAAGTAAAAAAATCAAACGGTATTTCAATTTGTAAACCTAGAACTATCACCGGAACTAAAATAAAATAAAAGTATCAAAAACTAAAAATTTTTTCTCAGCATTAAAAGTTAAGCTCCAAGAATCGTCAAATTTTTCGGCATTTTCAGCATAAAAAAAACAATGACATATATCAGAATTATTCTAGTTCCGGCGATAGCCTTAGGTGTACAAATTAAAATGTCGTTTGATTTTTTTATTTCAGATGAGCGAAACTTCCGGAAGCATGGCAACCGTCAAACATACATGAGTGTCTTTCGAACGGTGTAAAGTCAGTTGAAATCATTATTTTTGCGTGCAAAAATTTCAGTAAACTATAAAAGTATCAATAAACGTGTAATAAGAAATTCAAGATTGTACATTTTAATGGTTCGTCAAAAAAAAATTCCAAATGGAGCGAAAACAATAGCTGTTACATACAAACAGGATAACCTCCTTAAACGGATTGAAAGTTGATTGAGTTTGGAATTTTTTGCGGACAAACAGAGGATGTTTGATATGATTGTTATCGACTAATCTACTATTGAGTGTTTGGAAATGTCTTGATTAGTTTTTTAGTGAAAATAGGCTAGAAGGATTTTTTCAACTAAAATTATCCGTGTTATGCAACGATAATTATAGGAAATAAATTAAACATATTATAAACCTTTGGTTTTTGTAATTTATGCACTGCATTGATTCTATGTAATAAAAGAAGAATTTTGTTTTGATAGCAACACCTCAGGCTATCTATTGGTATCAAATAATTCGCCAAAATTAGTAAGAATAAAAATTGAAAGATAAGATTTGATGGAATCGAATAATAACATCGAGAATGGAAAAGAAAATTTGCAAGCATAAGAAGGAAATGTTAAGAATATAAAAGTATATATAATAAAATGCAGTTCACGGTCACGACTGCACATGCCCATAGGAAACTTGAAATACTGAGAATAAAGTATGGCATAATACAATTAAGATTGAATAACCTGTCACGAATATGGCTTTCTAATTGAAATTTGTTGCTATTACGTAAATAATTCCATGAATACGTTAAATAATCAAAGGAAATTATTATTAACAGTATTCTAAGAGTATTGTGAGCAAATTGTTATTATATCCTTCTTATCATTAATTGACGTGTTAATCGTTAATAATTTTGAAAGCAATTCATCCAAAGTATTCTCAGAAAAAATTCAACAAATTTCTCACTCATTTCCTTTTAGCAGAATTACATAATAAAAATCAAAGAAACAAACAAAGCAAGGAATAATTAAAATCATTGCTATGAGAGACTCTATATGGAAACGTTGTCAGGGTAGGCGTGAAATTGGTGCTTATTAAATTGCAGTCTGAAGATAACGCGAGGCTATCGCCTCGAACGCAATTGTTAGACGATTATTGACCATGACATTGTTAAACTCCCAGCGGTTTGCATCGTACAGAATAAATCCACGTGCTCGAAAGTTTGTGTTCGCAAGCGTTATGTAATCTGCTTACTATGAACGCATGCTACTCTCACGATAAGATTAATTTTATTGTGCCCAAAACACTGTTTGTCATTTAAAAATGTACCATCGGTAAATTTGCTGTTTAGCGTTATTAGTGTTAATTAAAGATTTGCTGAGCCAATACAATTGATCATAACACAAAAACTCTCAAATAATCCCAATTTACGATTATTCGAATGATCAAGTTAATTCTATCAAAGAAAGTTATTTAACACTAGATCTACGAAGGTGGTCAGAATGACTTGCTCTGAATTTTTTGAAAACGTTCCCGTTGTTTCTAACGATGCTTCTTTTTCAATTTTCTACGTCTAACTGGAAGACTGTAAATAATTGAATCGATCAAGTTTTTTGTCTCCTTCATTTACTAAATTCGGACAGAGTTATTTGCCAATTTTAAATATAATATAATATTGTATTAACCCCTTAACTTGTGCGCTCGAGTTAATTCGAGCGGAGTTGTATTTAAAATTAAAATAAAGATTTTGATTAATTTTGTAATTTTTTTATTTTTTTTGGCAAGACAATGCTCCAAAGTGTGTTTTTTACATAACAAAAATTGTTTTTTTGGCCGTTTTTTTTTAAATCTGTGCGTTAAGGGGTTATTCGTCGGTAGATCTAGAGTTAAAAGCATTAACTTTCTACATTCAGAAAAGTAGTCAGTCGAAAGAACTCTAAATAACAGTAAAATCCAATTAGTACATCTCAAACGACACATTACAAATTGAAAATTCACCAAAGTCAAACGCTGCACATAAAGAATTTCCAAAACACATAAAAACAACAATACCAATCGGTTAAAAATTTTCTTCAAAACGACCACTCCCTAAAGGAAAAAACTCGAGAAAAAAAAATTGTTAAACAACAACAAAAGAACACAACACCGTAAAACTGATCGAAAACCCTAAAACAATGACTAACCGTCTGCGAGTGTCTGCGAATGCCGAAGTTGAACTTGCGCCCGTTCTCACCATCGAGTGTGGGCGCCGTGAACGTAATGGTAGGTACGTGAAAATGCGAGAAGACATGATGATGATGATGATGATGATGGTGGTGATTATGATTATGATGATGGTCCTCACAATCCTCGTTCCCCCAAGCCGTAGCTGGCTGCTGCTCGGGTATGTGAAGTTTAAGAAAGGGTAGTTTCAATCTACGACCACTTAATCCACCCTTTCCAGTAGAAGCATTGTCACTGATGTTCGTCGATGTCGACGAAACATTCGAAAGGGTTGCACTTCCACGTAAATCGCTATGCTTTTCATCCCCTACTGGCAATAGCGAGCTTGGTACCCCAGGATAAGCACCGAGCAAACTCGGAGCTAAGCTCGAGCAGATTGCTGCATTTGCTATGCTCGACCTTCTTATGGGGTTCACGCTTGTACCTGATAATATATCTTCGTAGGTTGGGATCTTTAGGGTGTCTTTTGAACTTAGATCAGATGTTGCCATGGGAAGAGTCAGTCTTCTACCTGTTTTCGCCGGTTCAACATCCTTGTTGTCTTCACTTGTCTGCTGCTTCAAGTTTATGGGGTCTTTCTCGTGTGTTTTAATTGAACCTTGCCTTTTCGTGGATTCATCCCCGTTGTGGAAGGTTGTTGGTAATGTGGAGGTACTGGATGATTTTTCTTTCCGAAGATTCGTAATAAATGAAGAAACTTCACGGAGATTACTGTCACTCGTTTCTGAACTGGTTGCAGTTGCAGATGAACTTAGGGTGGTAGGGTTTGATTTTGAGGTGGAATCGTCGAAAGTGAACATCTTTGAATTGTCTTGTGAATGAGAAACAATGTTTATGGTGGATGTTTTCGAAGACTTTGTTAATTCTTCGTCAATGAAATGTTCCAAGTGATCAACTTTAAAGCTGCAGTCATCAATCGATTTCTGTGCTTGCGTTTCATGTAAATTCTTCTTTTTCATTATGTTTAAATCGATAGTGAATCGTTCAGTGTTCTTTTCATTCTCAGCAATGAGAATTGTGGGTAAAGGAATATTTGTGTTCAAAGTCGAGTTCGGATCTGCGTTGGTTGTTGTGTTAACTGAACATTTTACAGCGGAAGAGAGAACTTCTGAGTTCTTCTCATGGAACGTCGCCAAATTCCGATCGGCGGTAGTCATCGGCAACGTAAGTCTTCGACTTTCGGCACTAAATATCACCGGATGTTCCACGGTGGCAGGAACTTCACTCAAAGAATCGAATCCCTCGACTGATCTCTTGAATTCGACTTCCTTGAGTTGAGCCTTCTTTCGAAATTCTCTTCGTTCTTCCTCTTCGATCCTCCTTGACAGCTTACATTTCCAGATTGTCGTTTCTCTTTCGCCGTTGTGCAAATAATCCGAGTTCGTCGAAGTTCGAGAGCTATCATTTCTGCAACGAGATCGACCAACGATTCGAAAGAGATCTTCCTCCACATTTTTGTTGGAATTTTCCCGTTGAGATGTTGAATCGAAAAGGAGAATTTTCCCATTGGAATTTTCAAAAGACGATGATGAAGATGGCAGGTCATCAACCGAATTGACGTCTTTTAAATTCTTTGGTACTTTGCAGTCAACGATGTTGTTGTCGATTGGTGTAGCTTTTGTAAATTCTTTTCTCAAGGATTTCTTTTCGGTCTCTGTTTTGTCATCCAAGCTGATTTGAAAACGGTGAGGATTTGATGCTGTTTCGAAAGCGCCATTTGCCTTCCGCATGACACAGTCCCTTTGGCGGACTTCCGGTTGCGAGTGACGTACATCGAGCTTACCGGAAGCTCCGGAATTTATGCAGTTCGCTTGTGAATTCGATATTTCTAGCAAGGAAAAGCACAATGGATGACGTGACTACGATAGTAATAACAAACATGGGCAATTTGAGGCTTTGTTTAGTAAAGCATTAGGTCACTGCTGATTTAAAATCGATTTTCGTGGTCATCGAAATGGCGGTATCGAATTCCTAAAAAATGTGAATAACTCCTTGATGAGTGATTGAAACGAGAAAGATATGAGGACGATATGTGAAAAAAGTAACTCTTTACGGTTTCACTTCATTGTTAATTGTGATTTAAGCAGAATAGAAAACACTATAATATCGTAAAGGTAATAAGATTGTAAGTTATTTTAAGTTTCTCAGAATTTAAAATCAGACACTTTCATTTTTCTATAATTAAAGAATAGTATAAACTTTTGGAAAAGTAACTAAAGTTTATATCCTGATGAAGCCTCATTCTTTCGATTTTCTAAGCCTATTATATAATATAAGTGACTAAATTGTGAAATTTTATTACTTCTTCAATCTTTTTCTTTTTTATATTGGTAACGACCACCTTTAACCCCTTGCCTTACGGTGTCTTTTGTAACCGAACGTGTAGTAACTCATAATTAATTTCCGATATACCGGTATAAGTTAACGCAATATTAAAAGCACAGAACTATTTAAACGTCTTCTGACCTACTGATATTTTCAATATAACATTTTTGGAAAACTTAAAAATGTTCTATTCCATTTACCGCGTCACGTGTGCCACACGTCATTGTAAGGCAAGTGGATAAATATCCTAACTCTGTATACTAAACATACTAATTCTTGTAACATTTAAAATATAATATTCGGGGATATTCTAATATATTCAATATTTAAAACTAAAACCGATGTTGTATCTATTACATTTTTAATATACCAATTAAGCACCGCAGAAAAGGAGAAATCAAGAGGAAAGAAAAATGATCAATTAAATCATTTAGATTTTATAACACAGAAGTAAAATACATAATTAATCCCTAAAAATGTGTGCGAATGTTGAATGTTCGAAAGTAGGGAGATACAGGAAAAATATAAGAAATTGTATGTAGATGTGATTTCTTTGTGGATATGAGATTTTCTAACATCTAATAGGCAATATTAAAAACAGAATTACAATGTTAGAAAATCATAGGCAATATGTGGGTGAGTGCGAGCTACAGCACTCCGTGGTAGTGACTGCATGGAAACAAACACTTTTTGAAAAAGTGATAAAGATCTTTAACCCTTTGCGGTCCGAATTATTTCGTTAATTTTGTAATGAGCTAAACAAAATTAATTCCACAAAATTTTCTATCATTGATTATTCATTTTTTTTAATGATACCAATAACTAAAGGTACTGACAGACATGTAGGTGATATTACAAAATCATTATTAAAAAATGAAGTTGATATTAACACTAAACCTACCAAGCCGGCCAAAATGACCGGTTCTCAATTCCTTCAAAAAACTACCTAAATTGATAGGCGAGCGGTGAAGTAAAAATTCTACTTCTACCATATAAAGCCTAAATTAATTAATTTACTAATCCCTTCACTTCTTGATTTATCTTTTTCCAAAGTATTTGTTCAATAAATCTAAATTTTAGTAGATATAACGTCGGTAGTTTTAGTGTTAAATTGTCAGAAAATAAAAACAAGTGAAAACTATGTCGAGTGCTACTCGATATAGGACCGCAATGGGTTCAAGAATTTAATTGTTACAAACTATTCACTTTATGGTTGCTCTACTAATTTTTCAGAATTATTCCAAATTTGTGTCTACCGTTTATTTAACCGCCTTGGTAGTTTAGTATTAAGTTTAAAAAGTAAAGTACTGTAAAATCTATAATTTAAAACGTCAAGTATTCTTAACACGTTAAGCGCCACACCGATCCCCAGGGATTAATTGTGAATACCATTGATTTTTATTAATATGAATGAATGTAGTAATAGATAAGAAACAGAATGTGTGTAGCATGAAGTATATGTATTTAATGTATTGTCTTAACAACGTTAACGAGATTTTGATCATGTGTGATACAAGTAAAGCAATGAATTTTGTAAAATATATTATTTATTAACCGTTTGCGTACCACGAGCCACTTTCGCGCTCTACAGTTTTTGTGTCGAAAAACCCCAGGACATTTTTTCAATGTTGACAGTTGAAGGAAGACTTTGTTAAGATATTTTGTTAAGAATGCATTAGATTTCACTTTTATAATATAAAGTAATTCCAAATTAGGATACAAGCACGAGAAGATTATTCTTGTTGTACACTACATAAAATAAGACACCAAGTTTAGCTTATTTTGAAATAAAATCTCAAGAGCGCGAAAGTGACTTTTGGCTTTTTTCGAAATAATTTTTTAAAATCCTCCCGGCATTCAAACGGTTAAATCAACCATTCACATTTATATCCCTATTATTTTTTATAGTTTTTGTGAGGAGTTGCTTTTACTAGTATGGTGAGATTAGTAGATTGGAAGAATGAGAGGAGGATTTCCGGTTTCACATTAATAAGCGTGTTCTCGAACAAACAAGTTGCACCTGTCTCTTAAGAAATATGTAAGTTTATACATTATATATTAATTAGTTGTTTTGTTGCTGTCACATAAATATAGTTAGTGTGAAAAATATTGAATTACTGATTTCATCCCACAGTTTTTTACCTAAGCGATTCAGTGGCGCCCGATCGAGCCATAATCAATTATTTCAACTAAAAAGTAGAACACTTTATCAAAAATTAATGTAGTTTATTGAAACTGTCGGTCTCTAGAAGTGGGTGCTTAACGTATTAACTCTTTGGGCCACAGTGGGATAAAAAGTGTACCACCTCTTGAAACGTGAAGATGTACAGTGTGACATTTTTCGTCCCACCTCAAAAATTAATATTATTATATAACTATGTTAATAAATATAAACGAAGTTTATTCAATTAAAATAAATGAAAAATGCCTGAACAACATTGGTCATTTTTTTGAGTTCCCGTGCCTCAAAGAGTTAAATACAAAACTATTTTTACCTTCAACGTTTTTGTTTTATAAAGCTGTGATTTTATTCGAAAAAACTAAGCGACATGTGGATGCGCGTTTAGATTATTTGAAAAATCTCTCGTTAAATTGAACATTTTTCTATCTAATTGTAAACTATTCAATACCGTGAAAAACGGACCCTCGACAAAGTGGTGAGCCTGAGCATTTTTTCCAGATTTCTGCTTGCCATCCTTCTCTCTTCAACCCCTTTCCTCTCAACCCCTACGACGTCACTGACAGATATCGACTTAAATCGCGCGTTTACCAGGCTAAACGCGAGCGAGCTGCGACGCCGACGAATCGCTTAAAGGAACATCGTGTCGCGGATCGTGTGCGACATTTATATATCGTCGTGGGATCATTAGAGTCGTGTAAGTACACAGCCGAGCATGGATTGCGCTCTTCGCACGTAACGGCGCGTGCTATAAGATGACAGTGCCGTATTCATATTTTATGTCGTGATCTTAAAAAAATCTTGCATTTTTTTCATCTTCTATTTCCTTACATTTAACCCTTTGCAGTGTGGATTATTTTGTTAATTTTGTAGTGAGCTAAGTAAAATTAACACGTTGACTGCCGTGGGGGTCACTGGTGACCGGCACTATTGGATTCAATGAAATTTTATGTCAGTTTGAATTTGCAATATTTATGAATTTTCAGACATTATGTATATTTATATATTGGTGTTTAAATGATAAAGGTCCGCCGAATACCTATCTATCTGTATCTTTAACCCTTTTAGTGCCGACCGAAAAAATTGAATGAATTAATGACAAATGTAATTGCGAATAAAAAGAATTGTCATTTGGCAATAGTGTAGATAGAACACGCAATATACAGCATAAACAGTGCATTTACAATTATCTATGATAAAATTACTGATATCGTATTAGAAACTAAATATTAACCCTTCGATTCCCAGTGTTAGCACGTCTGCTAATGACGATATATCGTCGTCCGGCACTAAAAGGGTTAAAGTTTCTGTTTTATAAAGATTTGAATTTAATAGAAAAAAGTTCACTTCAGTAGAAACAGTGAAACTAGCGAAATACGATTGGGGTTCAACGTGTTAATTTCACATTTTCTATCTGTGGTTATTCATCTTTGTTTTTAATGATATTAATAAATATTGGTAGTGGCGGATATTTAATATGTTGAATGTTACAGGGGTCACGGGTTACTGGCGCTATTGAATTCTATGAAATCTCATGAAACTTTTAAAATACAGTATTTATGAATTTTCGGACATACTGAATGTTTAAATATTGATGTTAATCAATACCTGTATTTTTGAAGATTGTGATTTATAAAGATGTGAATTTAGTAGAAAGGTTTCACTTCCGTAAATATGATGAAACTAGTAGAACGCCGGTGGCGTTCAACCTGTTAAGTGATATTACAAAATCGTTATGAAATTTAAAAGTCGATATTAATCGTTTGGACTCCGAGTATTTTTACTATGGACTATCAGCTGCTCCACGATTATTTACGCAGTGGATGCACATTCGTGGAAAAGTGAAAATCTTGCTTTGTTATTAAAAAAGAAACGCATACATTTAAAAATTATGTTTTATAATATAAAAAAATGTAAAAATATATCGGATTTACCTAACAACGGAACTATCAGTTTCAGTGCAGAGAGTTAAATTGTCAGAAAATAGAATCAAGTGAAAAGCTGTGTGGAGCACTGATCGACATAGGAACGTAAAGGTTTAAGAGAAGTTGTGAGTCGTGTTGTTTCTTGGTGAGCTTCAAAATGTGGAAGAATTTTGTAGAAAGGTGTAAAGAACATATTTAACTGAATGTGATAAAAAGGAGGTTTGAATACTTCATCGAAAATTACAAATTTTGTGGTTTAGTGGTGTTAGTGCTGTTCTGAAAATATTATATGATAATATTTTAACCCCTTTGGGCCCTGTGCACATTGTAATGTATGTAATACTTTTCGAGCTATATTTTATTACGTATAGGTTTAAATTTAGGTTAAACACCTAATGAATTTTATTTTTTTACACAAATATTTCTCAGGATCTCCTTAACGTTACAAATTTTGCGTAAGGACCTCCATTGAAATGTACATTTACAAATTGTAAATAAATGAATAAATATTTTGTAAAAAGTATATTGTTGCTTTCATTCGCATGAATTAAGTTAATTTTAGTATAAAAATAATCTTTTCTTAAACGAAAAAAAATTCGGGTCTGAGGGAGTTAAGATAATTTTCGAAAGCATGTCAGATATTGTTATTGTTACGTTAGATATTATTATTTTGTATATTACATGGATCGCTATTGTGAAGATAATAGCAACAATTGAGCATGGAGTATTCAATTCATGATGTTTCGAGCTTAACACCGATTGCAACTGTTACAAAGAGAAGTTTTGTCCAAAAAAGATAACGTAAAACGAGCTTTCAATGTCATATTTTTAAAATTCATATCCCTAAAGCAAATATTTAGTACAAAAACGGGAAATGAGATGAGATTTTTTACATGAAATTAAATTCCGCTTCAAAAATGAAAACAAATATTACTTTGAACGTATAAAAACATGGTGAAAAAATGTTTCAATCTCTCTTTTTGTTTTCTACATAAAAACATTCTCCGTCTACTAATTCAAGTATATTAAACATCGACATATTAAAATATAACTTCTACCGTTTACAAGTGTAGTTAAAATTACATTTAAAAAGATGGAGAAAGACAAATCCAAGTCCAAGGTATTCACATTGAAAAACAATCTATAATTCGATGAATCCAATTACATTCATTCAAATGTAATTTACACGTTTATCTCCAGACACAATGCACGATTAGTTTGAAACCATTTCGATGGAAGATTTATAACAGTTTGCAGCTGGAAAATATCACGCTAAACATTCTGCAACGCAGTATTCAATTGCAAAACAACGATTCACGGTTAAAGCTGCAGGATTTATCAGCAAATTCGCAACTAGAGATTTAATTTACTGATTTACATTTCACGATAAGCGCGGATCAGGCGCCCGGCTATTGTGCGGCTTTTAATTCTGCCGCCAATAATTCCGTAACGCGAGCGCGCATCCGGTTTTAACTAGTATCATCAATGGAAGATTTTCGAATTTCCCATAACAATTTGAGAAATATATGTCGATGATAATTTTAATTTTCAAAATAACATTTAAAATATAACGTTTTGCACTCCTATGCTGAGAGCGGGAAATACAAAACTTCAGGGCCCCTCAACAAAAATAATAAAAAGCCCAAAATTAGTAGCTATATTTTGCTCAAACAAAACATATTCTAATTTACACTTTGTGTTAATTGATATTGCTCCTTTCTGCGAGATGAATGGAGAAACTAAGATAATAATTAATTATTTTTCAAGTAACTTCTATAGGTACTATCAGTTTTAAATTTTCGACCGGATAGAACCTCTAAGCGGCCCGCTGTTTGTCCGTCACTGTTATAGGTAAAGAATCATTAATACTTTTAACGCACCGATTTAAGAGGAAGCTAAAATTGAGTACTTCAAACAAGACTTAACACGTTGAACACCATGAGGGTCACCGGTTACCAGCGCTATTCAATTCAATGGAATTTAATATAACTTTTAACACTAGAACTATCAAACCAGCCAAAATGACTGGTACACAATTTTTTCAAAAAATTCTCCAAGTTTATATAAGAATCATAGAATAAATATTCTACGTCTATATCAATAAACATAAATCGCCCAATCGATCAAATTTTCCGCCGCTTGATTCTCCCTTTTCCAAAGTATTTATTTAATTTATTAAAATATGTTAGATTTGACGTCGGTAGTTCTAGTGTTAAATTGTGATATTTACAAATTTTCTTACGCATTAAATATTTAAATATTAACATTAAAGAGGCAAAGTTCCGCTGACTGAATTTATTTCTGATTCCTCAAAAAAAATTTTTTTTTTAAATATATATACCTACTACAAAGTTTCTAATACATTCGATATTTCAATATTGACGTTAAAAAGGTAAAATTCTGCTGGCTATATTATCTACTTGTGTCTTTAAACTTTCTGCTTTGTAAACATGGGTCTTTAACCGAAAAAGTGTCTCTTCGGTAAAAGTACTGAAAGTAAAGAAATGCCGGTAGTGTTTATAGGTTTAAATCACTCTCGTATGAACAGCACAATTGAGCAATAAACTTTCTTTGCGCTAGAGAAATATTTTTCTTAATAGAGCTACACGAGGCGACGTGTCCTTGCACTAGCTGCGGCACTTTGGCCAATTAAAGCTCTCAACAAACTAATCAATTGTGTACGAAGAACTCGTTTACTCGTTTGGCGTCCATAAAAAGAAACTGTGGTAGTGAGACAACAAGTTCGGTTATAACTACGCCGATTTTTTCGCTTCTTTTACGTGGAAAACTGTAGTAATTATTTATTTTTACTGTGTCTTTTAACATTAGATCTACCAAGCTGGTTAAAATGACTTGCCATGAATTTTTTGTAAAATATTCTTGAAACTTCTAACGCCCTTTTTTTAATTTTCTACATCTATTTTGAAGAATGTAATCGATTGAATCTATCAAGTTTTTTGCTCTCTTCATTTGCTTGATTCAGGGAGATTTATTTAACAATTTTGAATGTATACAATTCATTGTCGGTAGATCTAGTGTTAAACAATTAAAATTTGTTCTATTTATTATTGCCGAAAACGACGCAAAGTTCCAGCTTCTTATCGAAATAAACGGAAAGAACTGCAGTGTTGTTTCTCATAAAAAAATAATAGATAAGAATTTGTTATCGTATCTCTATCGAGAATAAAAATTAACGTGTATTCCTAGTATTTAAAAAAAGTCCAAGGCAATTGAAATGATTAGTTTCAAATGTTTCTTAAAATTAGTCATACTTCCAACGATGAAATTCTTCTAATTTTTTACTTTAATTTCACGAAATTTAATTTGTCATTAGCAATACAAGTTTCATAGGATCTCTTCAAATTTTGATCGATCAAATTAAAAATACATTAATCTTTACCTCTATCTTGCAAAATAGAAACTATTACGTCGGTTAAGGTTCTTCATTTCTTTCTTTTAAATATATCATTATAGACTATTTCAATATACTGTATAAATCGTTAAAATAATTTTGCTATGAAGCTATAACTTTGATAATTTCAATCTTAACACTAGTTTTACGGAGCCAATTTGGCTCATTCAAAATTTGATTACTATATATATAATATATTGGTAGGTTAATTTTCTAGTAATAAAGCTCTTATTTAAATTGATTTAGAACTATTTTCTTTGCAAAAAACTTCAGTTTTCTTGTATAAGTAAAATTGTCACACTTTAGAAAAATAGATGTATCAACATCCGTAAATCTAGTGTTAAATGATGTAAGAGTCGATGCAACTGGAAACCAAGTCAACCTAATCGCTTCTTCCACAACGAATCACTGAGTACTCGAACCTGAATCAGTAGTTAAGCTACCAATTATCACGTCATCGATGAAACGGTGCAAACGTTTCCACATGCGCGGATCTGTTTAACCTGACACATCTTAAAACTGTTATTTGTTCCTTATGCATGCAATATTTCGAGAATCAACTAGGAAGGCATCGTAAAAACGACAGATTAACCCTCGTGTCAATAATAAAATTTATACGTGGTCGCCATTAACGGAACGAATGTGTATTCAATCTATTTTAACAATATCTTTGATATTCCACAATCATATCTCGATGCTAGACACAAAAACTATTTTGCTGCTAAATATTTCCTAAAACTAAATTGCTAAAATATTTTGTTGAGAGTTTAAAATTGCGCGGTGCCGGAAGATTCGCATGATGTGGCGCTGTCGCGGAAAGCGTGATTTATCGCCGGATCCGTTTCACTTCCGGTTCATTCTCTCGGTAGTTTTTGTAAGAAACCATGTTTCTCTTCCTTGCGAATATATCCGTTCACATCAGTCTGATTTCCATTTATTTTCGTTCCGTTAGTGTAGTTATTTTCCTTTCTTATTTTTTGGTAAATAATAACCGATTAGGCAAGTGCGAATATATTAATTTATTTTGTGTCATGATAAAGATTAATTTGGTAACAACATATTTTAATTGTTGTAGCCTGTAACAAAATGTTGGAACAAGGAAATAAGTTATTCTAAATAGTGTGTGTTAAAATATATTAATAAAAAGAAAAAAAGATTCTCCTGTGATGAATATGTGACAACAACGGAAGCTAAACCCCTGTGACTACGTGGTGGAGGAAAGTGCAACCGGATGTGCCCAAAAAATCCTAGTCCGGCCGATCGGAAGAATTTCTCTTCGAGGGTGCGATTTATGACCGACTAGCTGAAAGTTCCCGTGCTTGGCTACGGTTTAATATCATTAGGATTAAGGACTACTTAAATTAGTAAAAGTTAAGTTTAACGTTGATACCCTAGAAGTAACGCTCATGCAAAATTTCAAGTTTCTAGGTCAAGTAGTTTCGGCTCTGCGTTGATGAGTTTGGCCCATACTTTAACCCCCCCCAAAACCCAACCTAAAATTTCGAATTTTTCAAAACCCTTTCTTAGTGAGCACCTAAGACCCAAGGGGAAGGTATGTTCCAAATTTCATTGCAATTCGTTCTGTGGTTTTTGAGATTTCGTGATCAGTGAGTGAGTGAGTGAATCAGTCAGTCAGTTAATGGTATTTGAGGTTTATATATATAGATTTGTAATCGCGAGTCAGGGGCGGTCGATGGGGCCCTTTGGGCCGCAGTCCCGGTTTTCCACTCGCTGACAGAGCACGACAGAGAAAACGAAGGCCACCTGATTCTTTAACCCTTTGTAGACGGAGACTTTTTTGAATATTGAGAAAGAATTACTTATTTGGCGATAAAAAACTCTTTTATATTGGAAAATCAGACTGTTAATGGATAGAAGTTGAAAGTTACTATCTATTAGGGGTACCGAAAGGTAATCAAAATTGAAAAAGTTAAAGCGCAATAGGAAACATTTTTCAACAAAAAATCGAAGGACTTTTTTAAAAAGGGAATCGAACCTTAACGCTGGCAAAAAGTGTTAGAAAATTCTGGAAATTATTTTGTTGATGAGTATTCAAGATTTCTTTAATAAATAAATGTTTTTCGCCAAGATAACAGAAATTTTGCTTACTTTTCGGTACCACTAATATATAATAACATTTCAACTGTTATATTTCAATTTTTCAACTCGACAATTTTTCGACAAATTATAATCAAATTTTTCTCAGACCGCATATATATGTCCTTCGTTCTCAAAGGGTTAAGAACCAGAGTTTTGGCCACCTTGGCACGTGATGATCACCAAATGTTGGTAGATAATTTAAATTCTGGCGGCCAGATCCGGGCCCCAAAGAACGGCAAACCTTCGCTTCGTCTCGAACGCGCTTTTGGTTCCGTACAACGGAACAAATATAATATTCAAATTATTAAAACTATTAATTTAATTGTTTAAAAATTATATGTATAATTTAATTTGTATTTCATTGAATTATTAACCCTTTCGCCACGGCAGGCCTCGCCATGGAGTGCTTCGTGCGGAACGGAGCGCCGAAAGTGGGAACATTAGGCGCGCACAGTCTTTAGCATTCTGGGCTAAGTCTTTTGTCTCAAAAACGACGTTGTGACACTGTATTTAGAAGCAAAATGATTTGTATTCATAACAATATGTTCATCATTTTTTCATGAATGTATTTTTATAATATTTTTACTTATCTTAACTTTTGGTTCCATTTAAGAAGTAGCGAAAGAGTTAATATTAAAAATCCACCGATGTTTGCACCTTGAACGCTCCTGATATTTTGCTCGTTTTATCATTTCTGCTGAAATATATATACTTTTCCCATTAAAATCCTATCTTCGCAAAGTGGAAAGTTTAAAGACACAAGTGGATATGTGTTCAACAGGAATTTATCTTCGGAACGCCAGTATTTAAACACCGAATGTGTTGGGAAATTCATAAATATTGTAGGTTTGCGAGAACGTGATGAGATATGTGCAAGAGTTAGCGCGCGCGATAGAGAGAGATATAAATATTTATTATTGTCTATTACAATATTGACCAAGTCCAAAGAACAAAAAAAACAGTACAATAGTTCTTTCAAAGAAAACATAAAATGATAAAAAATGAAATAAAGCATAAAGTAATGAACAAAAAAGAGTGTAAATAAATAAAGTAGCACTCATTAAGTTTTATAGATAAAATAAGATAATCAAAATCAAAATAAACACCAAAAATACACACGCAGAGAGAAAGAGAGAGAGAGAGAGAGAGAGAGAGAGAGAGAGAGAGAGAGATCTTTGGTTTCAAATCGTGTGAATTTACGACACAATGAGCCACGATAAATCTGTTGGCGACTGAGCGCATTATTGCAATACAAACGAGCACCATTCTTTGACAATGAAGGAAAATTTCGTAATTTTGTTGTACTTGTCATTTATCTTTCAAAGCACGTCAGGAAGACTTGGCAGGGTCTCTCATGTAAAGGATGAGACAAACGAAGGAAGAAGAACAAGAATAACAGGAAGAGGAAGTTTCATTCAAGAGATCTCAATGAGATGTGACAAAAAGCCATTCAAGAACTGCAACCTGTGTGAGAATAAATGCGGAAAGAAAATAAAATCGTTCTACTTCTAATATCTAAAATACTTCTAACGTATAATCAAAATAGTCACCGAAGTATGACGTGGATGTTACACTTTTGATTTTTATACTGTACATTTATTTCATTGCGTTTTACAATACATTTTTTCAACCCGTCAAATTGACGGATTGCTATATTTTTTGTACATTTCTCAAATTTACAGAGAAGCTGTAGAATAGATACCTCGCGTGCATTTTATAATACAAGAATCAGGGCCGGGGAATTACTTCTTACAGGGCCGAGTTCAAAAGTATTGTGGAACCAGAATATACATTGAAATTCAATACTTTAATATCAACATTTAAGATCAACCTCTGGAACACTCCGAATATTCAATCTACTATATAGGTGGTCCTACAGAATGCCTAATGAGCTTTCATAGGGCCCCTCAAAACGCGGCGCAGAGTTCAAAAATTTTACGCGATCAGAACACGCATTGAAATCTGATACTTTGACCTCAACATTAAATGTCAACCTTTGGCACATGCCAAATATTCAATCTGCTATATAGGAAGTCATGCAAAATGCTTGATGAGCTTTCGTAGACCGCAGGGCCTCTCGAAACGCGGGGCCGGGTTCCGATGAACGCGCTCAACTTGCCTCGAACCGGCCCTGACAAGAATTACTTATTGTTAGCGACTTATCATCTTTGTCTTTTCACATTTTTATTCATATAAATATACAGATTAGTGGATTAGAGAAAAGTGGTATTATTCGACCAGCTGAACAAGTCTCCTCGGGGGTAAGCCTGTTTCGCCTGGCGTCAAGGCCCATGCCTCTTGTCACACGTACAGGAAGGCAATTCACGTTCTGCCTCGCAATTCGATAAAAGAGCTACACATACAAATCGAACTAAAAGACGAAGAAAGAGAACCCTGCTGATCGAAAGAAGGGAGAGAACGCGATTTGGGTGGCGACAGTGAGGACATCGGCTTAGGCACCAGATTTCTAACATCACCATAGTAAAAGCAGAACAAGTTCTGGCAAAATTACCCCCACCACATGGGGAGATTCCTCTTGACGATACGCGACGCGCGACGAGGAGGCAATGGAACATCATGCGTTTTGTTTCCTTGTCGAGCATCGTGTTTCGTCAACGGGATCGATATTCCATGTGGAGGGGACAGATATTCTCTTTCCTCCTGCCAAATAAATAAAGATACAGTAGAATCCCTCTAATGTTGACAACTCGGACCAGGATCATTCGCTAATGTTGACACTCCCTTCCATCCCCACTTTTCATGACCTATTTTCCCCTATGCGCATAAGCATGCGCAGAATTGAAACTTGAGCGAAGGATCATGTAAACATCCATAACCTACATGACGCGTCACGAAACTAAAATTCTATTGGGCAATAAGAAGTCCAAGTCGGGGAAAATACAAATAACAGTAACGGGAGTATCCTGTAAACATTAGCGAGAGAGCAACCTTAGAGGGAGCAACATTAGAGGGATTCTACTGTATTTCAATGCTACGACTTTGGCAATGTCTTCTTTTAGGAGGCTGAACAGGGCGGATTAAATAAACAAAATGGTGCGAATAGGCGGTCGTTAGCGAGAAGCTCCGCCGCTCAGGAGACTTCTTGAGCTGGTCGAAGAGTACATAAATCGACCACACAATAATTATGGACATTGGAGATTTGTTGAATAAAAGGATCCTGGCCAATTAACCCAGCTGTTCTCATTTGTAACACACATCTGTATTCCTTCAAGTCATAATAACTGGATAAACAAATGATAACTTTTAAGAGATCTAAAATATGTTAAAATAAAACAGACTAGAACTTGAAATACAAGCCAGTATGAACATCTCAAGAAAAAAGAAATGTATTTACCAGCAACTCCTATTTATAGCACTTATGGTAATTATAATTATAATACTTTGGTGTATTATTTTTCACATGTTCATACACTATGTTCTTCGCAGTCTGATAATGAAACCGTAAAATACTTGTCCTGTCTGATGTCAGTACCTGTTTACTTTTGTTCCAGATCGACTGTATCACCTGTTGACACGATGAAAAGGATCCATAACTACGTGATAGTCCCTGTGGCACCAAAGCTGGCAAGGACGTGACACTTTGGCGATTGGTATTGAGCAACGCTGTCCTTTCGTGAGTGTATTCCATGGGAACGGAGGAAACACTGAGAGTCACTCTCATAATCCGTTATTCTCAAATTAATGGTAAACAATCGTTACTAGTCCGATATACGTATCGATTAAAATCTTCGAGGAGCATTTTTCTTTTTTTACTGAATTTGTGAATCTTTCAGAGGCGTTTTAGCATTTAATGGTCATTTCTGAAAAAAATAAACTTCCTTTTTAGCATCTTCTAGACTTGAGCTTTATTATGTTTCCTTTTTGAAAGAGATATGATCACTTTGGAGTACTTAAAGTTTGTGATTTTATCAAACCGATTAATTAATATAACGTTAAATGAGGTTGGAGGTACGATGTATTTTGCGAAGCTTTTATCGTTTCTTCCGTATTTACATTTTTTATCGAGTCATTGGAGATGGATTTCACAATTTTTGACATCGAGTGATACGCAGAGGTCCATGACATCGCGAATGCGTAAATGCTTTCACGTAATTCTCAAGCGTTTCGGAATTCCCAGATAATGTAGTTCAATTTTGATAAAACTTAACCTTTCGATGCGAACTTGTTCCTATGATTACACACTTAATCTTTTATATCCAACTATTATTGGGACAATCAGTATTTTTTTAGACATTATTAAATCTGCTGTACTCTCTACTGTATCGTTTTTCTACTTATATTAAGTAATTTTCGGTCACAGTAACACTAATTAAGATCCACTTTTGATAAATCATCCAAACTTCTGAATCAAATTGACTTAACACATTGTATGCAGGTATTTTCTACCGTCTCATAAAGTCTGAAACGGGCAACTTATTTAAAAAATGTATTTTTACAGAAAATTAGTATAAACTGGAAACTACTCACTCTCTAATTTCGAAAATGCACTTAACATTTCAAATCCAAGTGATTAATGTCACTAATCGCCATTTTTTGATAGTCTATGGACAGTTTTCGAAAAACGTACTTTTACGTGACATGCATACAATGTGGTAAGATACTACTCAAATCATAAAAAAATAAATCAATACTTCACGTATACTTAATACTTTCTGTCCACACACCCACTAATTATCGTTCACTTGTGCATCGCATATTTCTGGCACCACAATTAATTCTATAAATTGTCCCACATTCTAAAAAATTAATAAAATTCCTGGTGCAATCAGATAATTAAGTCCCATTAACTTTTTACGATAGAAGAAAAACAAACAGTTAACGACGAGCACTAATCAAGAGTTTTTTGTTTTGAACACTGTAACAACGCACTAAAAGAACGTGTAATCGCAATATGTCTAAAGCGTTTCAAAACTATTTAAAATCCAACGACGAAAAAGTATGATAATGATAAAGTATCATGTTAATTCACTCGCGTCTATTGTGTTCATCGTCGGATGTCAATTTGTAAAGATGTAAGATTTTATCAAGACCCTTGAGAGCGTCTAAATCGTAATGTGCTGCGTTAAACTCGTCAGTCGTCTTTGCCACTGTAATCAATCGTTTCCCTCACTCCTCGATTATTCTGCTGTATCTATAGAAAGTGCTCGAGAAACGAGCATAACGAACCGAGGAAGATTACAACTTGAACTTTCCTTGAATTATTGAGGAAAACTTAATGAACCGCAATACAAGTAAGTTCATTGTTTGATTATGCATTAGGTTGCTCTTTATTGAAATGAACATTTTTTAATGGAATTGATTAATGGTTTCAATAGGCCGTTAGTATTTATAAGTATGTAGTAGGTACTCGGTGAAATAAGTGTCTCAAGTTAGGTTGCCATTTGGACCGTTTATTTTGAATGTAGTGCAACTCCATTTTCTGTCGTTTCGAAAAAATTAAAGGTTAGCATATCTGGCAATTAAAAAATATTGGTTAATTATGACAAGTCTGATAATGTTTCTATCAATTTATCAATATGTAATTTGAATATACAAATTTCTTTTAGGCGAATTTAACTAAAGTAATGTATATTTACGGGTTGCAAATGGACTACACCACTTTCATAATTAATTAATTGTAAGAATCATTTAATTTCAATTTTGAAAACTCAAATATCACTTAAAATATATTTCATATTAAGTAACGATATCCTCAACTGATGAAGATTCTACCTCTATAATTCTTCTTTCTTTTTTACGTTTCATTAATTTGTTTTTCACAGTGGAATTATATTCATCCTCCGACCTCTCAGATTACTCTTTTGTTTATACTCATGAGTTTTACTTCTGCGTGTATTTATTTAAAATTAAACAGAAATAAATAGTTTTAATTGTCATAAAATAATATTATTATTATCTAATATTGATTTATTACTTCTTCATACCTATATCACTATTTGTTTTTTAATATGAAGTTATTCATTTTTAGAGGAAAATCAACACTGCAAATCCAAGTGTGTTATTTTAAAACACATAACTGTATTATTTCCTTGTAGTCACTTTTTAGACGTTTCCCGGTGTGTTATTATTTAACACAGTACATGTGTGTTATATTTATATCTTAAAATAACACACATGTAGTGTGTTAAGTAATAACACACCGAGAAACGTCTAAAAAGTGACTACAAGGAAATAATACGTTTATGTGTTTTAAAATAATACACTTGGTTTTGCAGTGAAGTGAGTAACCTTAACCTGTTAACCGGGCGTGACGAATAATTCCGTCATATCTGAAAGAAAACTCCAGTAAGCTTGTCGATCTTTTCTTCCTTAAAATTTTTAAACGTAATATGTTGAACGCATGACATTTTATGTCGTTTGTATCCGTTTAATCCCGACGTAGTACTTTAGATGTAATGATATTACTTCTCGCTGTAAAAAAAAATATTCCAATTTGGAACAAGTTGAACAAAAATTAATTCCCCGGTTAACAGGTTAAATTGTAACTTTCGAAATGTTAAATGAAACAAATGTAGCCATCAGTGGCCACTGATTCTGCAACCTGTCTACGGAAATTGGACTTACACCACTTTCATAATCAATGTCTATGCAATTTCTTTTAGCGGTCAATTTAAAATTGAGCAAAACAATAGCACTTTTTAAGATATTAAATATTAACTTGTAATAAATAAACAAGTTACTAAATTAAGCATAAATTGCATGATACTTCATTCTTTCAAACAAATGGACTTGCACCACTTTCAAAATAAACAGTCCATTTATTGAATGTGTATTTTTTCTTTTATAGTTTTAATTGATGGTTTTAACGAGAGGTTAGTAAAGCTTTATGAAAAAATCAACATAATTAACACCTTGCATTACAATAACGAGCGACACTAGGAATGCAATTTGAAATTTTCCAACTCTATTGAATTGAAGGTACTAATTGGTTATGAGACGATTAAATTATTTCTACATCATTAAAATTCCGTTCAATTATACGAAATATCAGAAATCGGAAAGAAATGTTGATTTCAGAAATTAATTCTCAGTTATTGGGCACACAGTGAAAATTTGATTCTACGGTTAAACTTTCCCTACAAAATGATTTTCTTAACCCCTTGTCGTGCCATTTACTTTGTGACCGCCTCCACAATAATTCAGAATTAAATTAGTAAAATAAACATTAATCAGTGATTCTTGACAAATCGTATAATTTAACGTAATATTAATATCATAGAAATAATTTTATCGTGTTGCATCTCACTGATATTTTCAATTTAATAGGTTTTGTAAGACTTGAAAATTTCGTTTCCTATTTATAGCATCACGAGTATCACTCGTTATAGTACGGCAAGGAGTTAAGAAAATAAAATCATATTTATCATTAACGGGAAAGAAGCTGAAGACAATAATTTTGTAGGAATGCTGAATTTGCAAATGATAAAGTTTAATTTTTAAATTGCTGAATTCGATTCGCATTGAGGCAATTTTAAAGTACAGAATCTATATAAAAACAAATGTACCACAAATTGCCTGAGTGATTTAATTGTAAATAAAAATTTTGGTCTAAGACAATTGCCTCATTATACATAAATCAACGAAAAAAATAAAATAAAGATCTAAATATCCTGAAACAAAGACCAATTGACTTATAATTAGACTATTGTTATATTTAATGACACGTGTAACAATCACGAGTACACTGATGTGATTTTTATGTTAAATGGATACATGAGACATACATCAACTGCAGTTAAACATTACAGAAAACGATTTGTTAAACAACTGCCTATTTCAAATAATTCGGTAATTACGAATTGCAATAAAGGCTTGCGATAAGTCCTAAGATTACTCATTGTTATTTTTATCAGCTGTTTGACTCGATGCGTCATACACTTTCAATATAAATGAATACCTTAAAAGTTCATAACTTAACAAATTAAAATTGTGATACTATTAACCCTTTGCAATCTGAATTATATTTCAATTTCGTCACCAGTAGCTCTCAACGCTTTTAATTGTTTTGTTTAAAATTTATTTGAACTGAAAAATACGACAGTTCAAATTAATAAAGGAAGAAACAAAATTTAATTAAATATCTACTTTTTTGCGCTATTACTGTACTTTGTAATTTGCAAATAATGCATCTTGAAACAATTTCAAGAATGCAATTCTGGTTTTCTTTTGCACGTTACCACCTATTGGTTTGGACTTGAAAAAATGTCGAATGAGACTCGATAAAAGAGTTCCTGAGATACAAACAAATGTCGAGTTACCCTCAAGTAGTAAAGTAAAGGGTTAAAGTTGCATTTGAATAGTATTTAATTAAATCGACTGATCCATCACTTATTCTTAAAATCCTCATCTTCGCCATATTTCCTTCGGACTTATCACCCAATAATTTTCCAACATACTCCCGCTCCAAAATATCATATCCAGCTTCACAAAACGTAACGCGATTGACAATAAAAAAATACACAGTTAAATGTAGACTTTATAATTTCTATCCATGAAAATTTCAATCGATCACTTTCCTAACATTACACACCGTGCAATTACGTGTATCGTCAAGCGGCTTCACGTTTGAACGATAACGCTCGCAAATTTTCACATCCACGGGAAAATTTGGACGGATCATTATATCGAGAATAAAATACGATCACTATATCCGTAAAACGCGACATCGTTCATCGCGACTGAATGTCCACTGGTGAGAAAATACGAAAAGCGAACTAAGACGGATGGTTCATCATCAATTATCGACGCCTTTTCGTCGCAACTTCTGATAATGGTACGATGATAACAATACGAGCGTTCGTGTTTGATACGATATCTTTAATCGGTAGCGAACGATTAGAAATACATGTATCTTGTACAAACTAACACGTGAGATAACTGTTACATAAATATTGTGGGATCGGGCGGCACCCCTCCTGTAAGATCTTAAAAGCATTTTTGGCATCGTTTTGCTATGCAATGACGAAGCACATAATGTAATTATATAATAATGGTAAAAATATAATGATAATACCATAATATAAGTGTAAGAAAGTAGTTTATATTCATTGCAATTTAAGTTTATTTTTATTTAAGCTCTGAGTCCTTAGAGATCAAATACTAATGTAATTAGCTTTATTGGCGGGAATTATTTTGAACGTTGCAGTTTCGTGAAATAAATATAGCCGAAGATTATTCGAATTCTTCGAAAAACTGCATCGTAGATGATGATGCACAAAGTGCACGTAAATCTTCAAAGATTTTTTATTCATGATGTAGTTTTGGTCAGAGGAAAGGCGTGCTACATCCTCAAGAATTTGGCACGAGGGCAGGCCGTTTCATTAATTTAAGACCGGATATCGTAAATTTCATGACAAATCACATCCAAAGTATTAATGGTCTTTACTCAAATTGATTCAAAGTAATACGTGCATTTTTAACAGAATTCTTTCCGATTTTACATCGTAAAGAGTAATGTCAATGGAAAATAAAGTTTTATTAAAACTTTCATTTTTAATTATACTTTAATTATCTCAATATTCGCGGAGATGCGCTTATCTTGTGTAACTTCAATTAAAGTTTTTGCTAAGTGCAAAATTGCAAAACTTGAGAAGATTAAGTTACCTTTCATTTTATAATCTTAGTTTTATAAATGATATTTTATTCGATCTTGGCCTCCAATTTTTTTAATTGGTATGCAACTTAGAAAGTTGCATGGATCTTTTGTAATTTATGACCGAATGTCGGAAAGTGAAAGGAAAGAAAAATGGAACAAATAGAACGTGCGACTTTACAGTTTCTTTAATCGTTTGAGTGCCAGAGCTCTTTGCGAAAATCTGGTCTAAAAGTGCCAAGCAGCGAAATCGCGCTTCTTTCGTTTTGTATCGAGGAATGCAACAAAGTAAAATTTCAATGTTTTTCTGTTAACAAATAGTAAATATTCTTGTTCTGTTTGTTAGTTAAAAATATTGTCTATGTTGTAGCTGTACTATCCTAATCAGTATATACTACTGAACTATATTTATAATTTATGCTAAAAGTGTCATTCATTCTATCGGTCGATAACCTTGGCACTTTTCAGTACTGAACGGAAGAAGCGCAAAATCGCACCTTGGCACTCAAACGGTTAAACAAGTATGATCCTAAAATTAAACGCTAAAGTTATTTACATAAAAAATTTCAATTATTAGAACAAAGCTCACCATAGTTGTCAAATTTGTACAAAAATTAAATGCAAACTTAACACCACAAAATAAGTCCGTAATCAGTAAATTTACATGTTTTAAACATTTTTAAAAATCTCAATTATTAAAAAAAAGCTCGCCGTAGGTGTCAAAATTGTAAAAAAAAATTAAATACAAACTTAACACCACAAAATAAGTCCTTAATCAGTAAATTTCCATGTTTTAAACATTTTTAAAAATCTCAATTATTAAAACAAAGCTCACCATAGTTGTCAAAATTGTAAAAAATGGAATACAAACTTAACAAGAAAAAAAAAGTCCTTAATCAGTAAATTTCCATGTTTTAAACATTTTTAAAAATCTCAATTATTAAAACAAAGCTCACCATAGTTGTCAAAATTGTAAAAAATGGAATAGAAACTTAACAAGAGGAAATAAGTCCTTAATCAGTAAATTTCCATGTTTTCAACATTTTTAAAAATCTCAATTATTAAAATAAAGCTCACCATAGTTGTCAAAATTGTATAAAAATTAAATACAAACTTAACACCACAAAATAAGTCCTTAATAAGAAAATTTCCATTTTTAAAAAAATTTTTTTAGCATGTGGATATAAGTAAGAGGTCCCAAATGACGATCTCTCCGAGAAAACGTGGAGATAAAAGTGTTAATAAGAATAATTCAATGTCATGATTAATTATGATAAATGACCATGAGATAATTAAAAATTCGTGCCATTATATTCGTTCTAGTGGCATTGATGTAATCGATGCCGATAAGAAAGTACCAATGCGTTCATATTTTTCGCAATGACATGGAAACCGTAAAGAGTTTTCGACGGACGTTACAAATAGATAAATTGCACAAAACGTAGAATATAACACTGTGCTGTTGAACAGATAGAACTTAGACTGAAATAAGCTTTCTATTAATATCAGGTATTATTGAGATAAATCGAAATGCTTCTCATTCTACAGTGACTACAAAATAATTAACCCCTTGCCTTGCAAATGTTGTCGTGCCTTGTACGTTCTATATTTAAGCATCGATTTTAGTCATATAAAAATAAAAATTTACCAACTGGTTTCCATTTTTGCAATAAAAATTCTAATCTTTCTATTCAACCGTCGTATCACGTTCACTGTTACAACATAAATATATGCAATTCGCACATTTATTCAACGTGTGCTACAGATATTCATTTATTCACTGAGATTTTTTAGTTACTTCATCCATATAATGTTTTATAAAGTTATACACGTTCTAACAGAGTGGATAATAATTAACAGATAAAAAGTAACAATTAACAATTTAACGACCGGTAGCCTATTAATAGACTTTTTGGGTCCAACACTTTTGGACTTCTAACTTATCAATTAGTTCCCACGGCAATTAACACGTTCAGTGCCACCGGTATTCCGCTAGTTTTATCGTTCCTCCTGAAGTGAAACTTTTTCTACTAAATTCATATCTTTATAAAGCAGAAATTTTAAAGATACAGAGAGATAGATATTCGGCTAATCTTTGTCTTTTTAACTCCAATATTTAAATATTCAGTATATCTGAAAATTCGTAAATATAGCAATTTAACAGTTACATAAAATTTCATTGAATCCAATAGCGCCGGTCATCGGTGACCCCCGTGGCAGTCAAAGTGTTAATAAATTATTATTTGCTATTGCGGTTTATTGTGCTGAGAACTCAGTGATGAAAATTTCTAATTTTTGAAGAGATATCGGTATCAGGAAAGTATTTTCAGTTAAGTGACCGATAAGAAGAGGATATTAAAAAGAAATACCGGTCGGAAAAGTGTTAAGCGTACACAATAATAATACTTAAACCATTTGCATCAGTACAGGAAATATTGCAAGGTGATAGATTATCGCCAACCGCGGAATATTCCGCTCTCTGCAATATTAAACTTCTACGCGCGGAAATACGCGGTGCTACGAGTCTTCCACCGTATTTACAGCTGTCGTGCAAATGAGTTAATAATAAATGGCAATTAAAATGCAGTGATAGGAAATATCAGTGAATTAAAAAAAAAGTACTTTGAGTACTTTGAACCTCACTAACGTTAAGTTCATACTGAAAAAAAGATAAATCGATTAATGATCAATGCCTGAGAACGTGAATTCTTAAAATAAGAATTGTCCTGACCCATATGCAGGTCAACGGACACTGAATGCAACGACCCACTTTTTGAGTGTAACTTATTTTTGTTATGTTTGGAGTCCAAAACGTTCGCTATCCAGATATACAACTGTCGAGGTCTTTGATTCCTTATTTATATCGCTATAATAATATCAAATACCTTAGCCTCGATTCCAAACTGAGAAGTGCCAAACAGGATTAGAACGAGTTCAAACTTCTAATAACTTGTAAGTCTAAAATCATCTTAAGTAACACTTCGATGCGCTGACAATGACCGTGATAATTTTAACTAAATGGAAAACTTTGTATTATTTTTAACCCTAAAGGGTCCTTACCTAAACTTACAATTAGTTCTTTAACCCTATGCGGTTCTATGTCGAACAGTACTTGACATAGATTTTCACTTGATTTTACTTTCTGACAATTTAATATCGTCTTTCCAAGTTCACAATGATTTTGTAGTATTACCTAAGTGTGCGTCAAAACCTATAATTATTGATAAAATTTAAGAAACTGAGTAACCAATGATAGAAAATATTACAAAGTTAATTTTATTTAGCTCCCTTTCAAAATTAACGAAATAATTCGGACCGCAAAGGGTTAACACTAGATCTACCAACATAGACAAAATGATTTGCGCAGAATTTTTCGCGAATACATTTGAAATTTCTAACGATATTTCTTTTTCAATTTTGAACGCCCAACTTGTAGACTAACAGCGAATCAATAAATCGAAAGAATCTATTTTACATATATCTAATATAGCGATTAAAGAGATAGAATAGAAAGTTCTTTGACTTCTCTGTTTCTTTTATTCTAACGTACTTATTTGTCATTTTTAAATATATTAGATTAATCGTTGGTCGACCTAGCATTAAAATTCTCCCACTTATTTTTCATTTATACTTCTGACAACCTCAATTAACGCTAGATCTACCAAGGGGGTCAAAATGACTTGTACAGATTTTTTAAAAATATTGCTGAAATTTGTAGGACTGTATTGTGCTTAATTTTTTATGTTCACGTCGTAAAACATTAGGGATTGAATCAATCTCGTTTCTTTCACATTTCATTCTCCTTCTTTCAAGGTTTTTATCTAGTATTTTTAAATATAATGAATTAATAGTTGGTAGTTCTAATGTTAATGTAGGTCCATAAAAGAAACTAATATGTTTTAATCAAATTCAGGGATAAGCCCTGCTGTTCTCCTCGGATCTATTGGGTCAGCAAGAAAGTAATTTCGGTTTTTGATGAGAGCCAGCGTTACGTTTGTTCTCAATGATTTCTGACAATGTTATGATTTTTTTCTTCTAACAATCGAAAGTTGTGAAACTTTTGACTTGGCTTAGAAACAAATTGCGGTTTATTTTGTTTGTAATTGTTTGTATAGGAGAATTTTAACATAGAGAGAAAAACGAACATTTCTGATATGTTTTACTTTTTTCTTTTTTGCAAAATCTAAGCTTGGTTGGGAAGTGATGTCACAGCCTCCATGTAGCCCTGATCTGACACCATTAGATTACCATTTATTTTTCAGCTTGCAAAACTTTCAATGGTAAAACTTTCAATGACGATGATAGCCTAAAATTGTATTGGGTTCAGTTTTTTGTTGATATGGGCCAGTATTTCTATAAAAACGGAATCACAAATTTGTTAAAACGATGGCAAAAGGTCACCGAAAAAATTCTTTGTTAAAAAAAATGAAGTTCCATTTCACACTACAAAACCGAAATTACTTTCTTGCCAACCCAATACATGACTCGAAATAGAGATTATATTTTAATCCCTTAACCTACGACTACTTTTCTAATGGGGCGTAGAAAGACTCAAAATTAATTCCTGAAATCAAAAGATTTCACAGATTTTTAATACTTTGTACATCTGAACGTGATATTAATAGTACAGAAATAATAACCGTTTCGTGATCGGCTGATATTGTCATTTTAATAGTTTTTGGAAGACATTAAAATTTTCTATTTCATCTTCCGCGCTACGAGTTTCACACATAGTTGGAGGCTAAGGGGTTGAGAGATACTATGTCTCTAAGTATTAGTTTTTGATATTCAATGTATTTAACATTTACGTCTATCTCTTTCTAAATTTTATGTTTCTTAACCCATTCGAGACGGTGCATTCTTTTGGAGACTATCCAGAGACATTGACAATTTTTCGCTTTACATTTAACACTCCTTGTATTTCTGATGGTTGTTTTTTTTATACTTACTGATAAGTGCAATTCAAGACCATTGCACACACGGTGTGCAGTCGGTCTTCTTGGCTCGGAAATACATTGTACACACGGTGTGCAATTGGTCTCGAATGCGTTCAAATGTGAACCTTTGTTCGGGTCACTATGACCGGAGGAAATACGAATGTAAAATATAAAAATCAACAAAAAAGCAGGGTTAAATCCCATGAATTGAACCTCTAAATATGAGCTACCCTGACTCACGTCTGTTTCAAGTATCAGTGAACGTGACAACTCATCATAAACAACATAATATTCAAGGCAAGTAGTTAAGTCTATTTTTTTCTAGAACAATGCATAAGGATTCTTTCGAATTGTTTTTGTACAAATAAAATAAGATTTACCTCATGGAAACGGTGCTCTAATCGTCCTTTGAGCAAGGTAAACTGAATCCTGCGATACTCTCCCTGGTTGGTCGAGATACTCTTGAAATTTCTATCTTTGACCGGCTTACTCTTCGTCGGAACATGAGACATTCTTATATTTCTCTTTGTAAAAGGCCAAAGCACGATTCACTGACAAAACTTAATCTTTCACCGGCTTCCCTCGCACTCGCGAATTTTGGACGAGGTTCACATATTTAATGGCCACTCGAAACTGCCAGCAGAAGGAACTGATTCGAACTGCATAACTGTGTTACGGATAAATTAAAATTCACTAAAAATAACAGTGTAACAGGGACGATACTGAAATATTTTAGTATCCGAATTTTTCAATGGGATTTCGACAGTTTTAGATTTAATTCTGGTTTATTCAGATTGAAAATATAATAATATAGGACGAGACGGTAACGTATACCCTTGATTTTGATTTAATTAACGTTCCATAAACTTCTGGCATACGCCTACTAAACATCGGACGCATCGATCATGGTTTCGCAATATTTCCGAAGTTTAACGCTGTTATTTCTGTTCGACCCTCGACGGATTTAAATTCTGAAAATGAGCAATCGTTCGCGCTTTTGATCCTTTGAGAACGGAGATATTTTTAATATGGGGAGATGAGCATTTCTTTGGCGACTCAGATGCGACAATAATAATTTTCAAACATCTATTTTCTATCACGCCATGGTAAAAAATTGAAAGCTTCAAATAAGAATTTAGGGTGTCATCGCATGTGACAGCGATTTTTTTTCGCTTCATTTGGGAATTTTTTTTACATACAATTAAAATGTACATTTTTGGAATTTTTACCAAACGTTTATTGATACTTTTGTAGTCTGTTGGAATTTTTGCAAGCGAATATAACGATTTCCATTGACTTTCCGCTGTTCGAAAGACACTCGTGTATTTTTTAGGGCTACCATGATCCCAGAAGTTTTATTTTTATTATCCCAGAAATTTTTTATCTAAAGTAAAAAAATCAATTTGAATCTTAATTTGCAAACCTAAGGCTATCGTCGGAACTAGAACAAAATAAATACATCGAAGATTGAAGTTTTGTCACAGTTTTAAAAGCCAAGTTTCAAGAATCGTCATATTTTCTCGGCATTTTCAGCTGAAAAAAGAAACTATGACAGATATCAGAATTACTTTAGTTCCTGCGATAGCCTTAAGCTTATAAATTAAAGTGCCGCTTGATTTCTTTATTTCAGATGAGCGAAACTTAGAGTCAGATTCAGATGAGCCAAAAATACACATGAGTGTCTGTCGCACGATGTAAAATCAATTAAAATCGTTATTTTTGCTTGCAAAAATTTCGATAGACTACAAAAATATCAATAAACGTGTGGAGAAAATTCCATGATTGTACATATTAACAGTTCGTAAAAAAAAATTACCAAATGAAGCGAAAAAAAATAAGTGTCACATGGGATGACCCCCTTAACCCATTTGCATCACAAGCGCATATATACGTGCACTTTTTCCGATCACTATCATCGAAATGCAATTATGCATTCGCATTGTGATCAAATAGCAACACATATGAACAGTCTAAATTATTTATACAACATTCGTCGATTAAAGTACAATATCACTTTTTGAAATACTGTTAGACTTAGACTTAATATGAAGAAATTTGACAGTAAAGATATATTTTTTAATTTCTCATATGATGCAAAGGGGTCAATGAACAAGGGTAAACGCAGCTGCAACAGTCACTCGTATTATTAACCGTTTGCGTACCACGAGCCACTTTCAGTTTTTCTGTCGAAAAACCCTAGACATTTTTTCAATGTTGACAATTAAAGGAAGACTTTGTTAAGATATTTTGTTAAAAATGCATCAGGTTTCTCTTTTAGTAATTCCAAATTAAGATACAAGCACGAGAAGATTGTTCTTATTGTGCACTACACAAAATAAAACACCAAGTTTAGCTTATTTTGAAATAAAATCTCAAGAGCGCGAACGTGGCTTTTGGCTTTTTTCAAAGTAATTTTTTAAAACCCTCCCGTTATTCAAACGGTGAAAAGAAAAGATGAAATAAACACTTCACAATTTCTACCCACAAAATCTCTAATTATGTCTCTTCCAAACATAATCTCCAATTTACATCCTGAAAGGAAACTTTTATGGAAAGGAAAACAAAGAAACTTCAAACTTCAATTCATTTCTGAGGATTCTACTAATTTTCCTTCTCACAGAATTCACCAAAAATTCCTCCTCTTAATTATCACTGATAAATAACCGTAACGTATCTCCAATTCCCTTAACGTGCACACTGAAACTTGACTCGAAAAAGCAGAACACGTTCCGTCACTGTTTCTCATTAACCACTGCCGTATGTTTCGCGTTGCATGGCTTTGTTCAAACACCGATATTTCTACTGTGTGACGGGTATCCCAGGTTATCAGACACCGAACGGTTTTATCGCCGATCAACAGCCCCTTAAGGCGGCTTCTGTATTACTTTCTCGAAAATATCGACGAGATAGAAATCGCTGGAACGGATCGGCACGATTCAGCTCTTTTATCTTGAAAGTTTCGTCTAATCGGCGATATTACGAGCCGACGAACATAACGGGAATTCTCGAGAGAGGAAATCAATGGGTCAGCTGATCGAGCACACTAGCAAAGACTGCACTTTCACTGAAGCATCATCGAGAGGAAAAGAAAGTAAACGAGAGAATCGTTACGAATTATTTCACCGCGATTATCGTCATCGTTTCGAACACCTGGTAGATCGATTTCTATGGAAATATTTTGGATCGTTGATTATTAACCCTTTGCGCTCCGAATTATTTTACTAACTATCCGTCAGATAAGCAAATATAGTCTCTGAAAATTGTCTCCTGATAATTATTCATTTTTACATTATACTAAAAAGATTTGTAATTACTGCGGGATATTTATGTTAAGATGCAAAATTATTGTTGATTTTGAAAAGTCAATAATTAATTGATAACACGTTAAGTGGCACAGGAAGCTGTGTCGAGTGTAGCTCGACATAGGAATGCAAAGGGTTAATCCTTTTAGTGCAGAAAAATTTCAGTGATTTATTAACAAATGTACTTGCGAATAAAAATAATTGTCGTTTGATCATACTTTCTTATAGAACATGTAATTTAGAGGATAAATTATACATTTTCGATTATCTGTCATAAAATTACGGATATCGTATAAGGAAATTAAATAATAATCCTCCGTCAGGACTATTACTAACGACGATATTTCGTCGTCTGGCATTAAAAGGGTTAACACGTTAAGTGATACAGCAATTTAACACTGGATTTATCAAGCTGGTCTTTACTTGCCGTAAATTTTATGAAAAAAATCCTGAAAGTTCTAAAGCTTTGTCTTTTTCAATTTTCTACGTATATCTGAAAGATTATAAGCGATTGAATCGATCGAGTTTTTTGCCCCCTACATTTATTTAACCCGGCGTGTGTATACTCAATATTTAAGGGCACGGTGTGTACATACACTGGGCCTTTGAGGGAACAGTCGGGTTTACAAGGTTTTCTCGACTTCAGAAAAATCTGCAAAAATTCTGAGATACTTATTGGAGTGTCTACTATGTGGCCCAGTAGTTGCTAAAGTCAGGAATTTAAAACTGTTATTTTTAAAAATGCAGAATGTTGAAAAATGTTAGAGAGAAATTTGAAGTACAAATTTTGACTGTTCCTTAAAAGACCCAGTGTACACACGCCGGGTTAATACGAAGAGGTTTATTTGAGAATTTTAAATATATTGAATCGAACGTCGGTAGATATAATGCCAATATAACCATATTATGTATTGGGTTGGCAACTAAGTAATTTCGGATTTTAAATGAGAAGGAAAATTGATGAGGGACCCATAAATCGAGTTTCTTGACATAGCCGAGCTGTTTTAATTTTTTTGAATGCATTTATGCGTTACATTGAGCTTCTGTGCAATTTTACGTGTTGTGCTATAGCGATCTGTATCGATAATAGCCTTGATATAAGTCTCACCAACTTTAACTGGACGGCCAGATCGTTGCGTATTTTTCAGTGAAAAATCACCAGAACGGAATTTGGCAAACCAATTTTGACACTGCCTCTCTTTCAAGGCTTCATTCCCATATACAGCACATAACTTTTTGTGTGCTTGCTATGCGTTCTTGCCTTTTCGGAAATAATACAGTCAAATATGTCTGAAAAGCCCGTCTTGTTCTTCCATTTTTAAATTGGAATAAAAACAAAACTAAATAACTAATAGACACAAATTTTTTACTAAATTAAAGGTGGAAGTCGAAACAAACAGAAAACAGTACAGTTTAGGTGCTTTCAACACGTTGACAAACCAAAAGAATGCGCTAAAATTATCTATTGACAAAATCCGCAATAACTTAGTTGCCAACCCAATATATGATTAGAAATTCTATTTAAAGTTCATAGTAATCGCAGAAAAGCATATTGTACTCTTTTAAATAAGATCTTACAAATTATCTCATAATCGATTTTGAAGAATTTTTGTACGATTATATTTTCTGTCAATTCATTAATAAATTTTCTTTTTGTGCAAATCAACTATGTTTCTTTTTCTTTTTCTAAAAGCTATCTATTCATATTTATGTTGATATACTACTAATTTATACACATAAAAAATAAATAAATAAATCATAGGCGAAATTACTGTAGTCGTTGGTATTCAATGAAAGTGTATTGCGATTGTTTATAGTCCTTTCACGCCAAAAGAAATAAAAAATTATTCAGAAATGTATATCGCAAGAGTCATAATCGAATTCAAACTTTCTCCATCCCCCCGCGATGCTCCGTCCTCAACGAATTTCGATTATCATTAACAGATTACACGCATGACCTTCCAGAGTCAATTATCGGATGTTCAGAAGTGTTTCTCGACATTGAATTTAATTCTCGCTAATTCCATAAACAAAATTCATGGCCACGAAAATAATACGAGCAAAGAGCATTTTGCAAATTCGATTCCGATGGAACGAACGATTTAGAATTGACTTATCGCGTTGTTGCTGCGTTCGTTGTACCTAAGAGAGGCAAACTGAAAACGATGATTCAGTTGACTATTAATATACACGTGTCGCACTTTTAACGCGTTATTACGGGAAATCGTGGAAGAGTTTAGTCTCGAAAGCTAAAGCATTAATTGCCAAAAATGAACCTGAGCTTTCCCAAAAGATCCTTAACAAAAATCACACCGAAGTTCCTGTGGTATTTTGTGATCCGTATTTTATTTTCTATTGATCTATTGAAAAAGACAAATGTCATAATCTGTTTTCTATGCCAAAATTAAATTTGACCGTCCACATTTATCCGATGTTTTGCAATTTCCTCTGTTTCTATTCAGAATATCTATATTTATAGAGTAAAGTAATGAATGTAGCACTAGCTCAAACATTTTAAATCGATTGTAATAGAAAATTGTGTGGTATTTTTGATCTACATAATAAGGCAAGAAATTACAAAACAAGCTTTTTTAATAAGAATAATTAACAGCACAATTCGAGGGAATGTGGAAAATTTTTTCCATGTAATCATTCATCCTTTCTCGATGAAAACAAAAGCGACGGCATGGAATATGCTTGGCATACTAATTATAAGAACGATTTTTATTATTGCGAAATGCTTCCAGGCGAGTATATTTCCGAGTATATTTGAAATTCATGAAATCTGAGAATCTCTGAATTCGACGGAGACAATTTTCCTTCGAGCCTCGACAATGCGCGTTTGCATTTCAGTTCCATCGCGATAATATCGTGTCGTTCGACGAATTAGCATTTGCTCGTGAAGCGACGATTTGTCGACAAAGATCGTTGCAAGCAGAAGGAAAATTGTGCGATGAAAATCAAGGTTTTACGGTGTGTTTCAATCGGTTGCAAACAAAGGAAATAATCAACTTCCGAAAAGCGACTTTGACAAGGAATAAAACTGAATTATAACTGTATCACATCGATCATTGATGACGCTGTTCTCTGACATCATCTGTATCGGTATGCGGAAGAATACTCGCACGAGGATGTCAGCTTATCGCCAGCTACAGGGCGAAAGATTGAAAAAGGAAAAATTATAACCCGAGTCGAAATATTGAACCTATTTTCATGGAATTTACTCCTATTTGACCCTAATATGATATTTTTCAATACTAAAACTCCTAATTTAAACCTGTAACTCCCCGAGTTGAAATATTGAACCTCATTTAAACCTTTTACGACCCAACATTTAGGAATTAATCGTACAAAAATAGGTCTAAATTCAATGTAAAATAAGATATCTTATTTATAACCTCAATTGAACCTTTTACTGCCCAAAATTTAGGAATTAAAAGTACAAAAATAGGTCTAAATTCAATGTAAGATAAGATATCTTATTTATAACCTCATTTGAACCTTTTACTATCCAACATTTAGGAATTAAAAGTACAAAAATAGGTCTAAATTGAGTAGTAAAAGGTTCAAATACGGTTCAATATTTCAGCTCGGGACTGGATAGGATGTGAATCCTTAACGAAGGTTGAAACTAACGTCCTATTTTGCGCCTTAAGATGGCATAAAGGAAAATTTGTGTCACTTTTTGACGCTAAATAGAATCTTACTTTACATTGAATTTAGACCTATTTTTGCACTTCTAATTCCTAAATGTTGGGAGTAAAAGGTTCAAATGAGGTTCAATATTTCGAAACTGCAATAAAAAAGTCTTTTTCAACACTAAAACTGTCAAGCCAGTGAGAGTGATTGATTTTCAATTTTTTGCCAACAATTCTACAAGTTTCTACCACAACCATTCAGTAGATATTCTACGTTCATCTCACAGAACGCAAAATATCCAACCGATCAACATTTCCACCTCTTGATCATCTCACAGAACGTAAAATTTCGAACCAATCAACTTTTCGACCTCTTGATCCCTCTTTTTCGAAAGTACTTACTTGACACTAGAAGTACCGATGGTAAATCTATTATATTTGAATACATTAAATAAGTACTTTAGAAAACCAGGGGCTTAAAAGTAAAAAAGATGATTAATTCACTAATTTCTTAGGGGTACCGAAATGTAATAAAAATTGGATAAGTGAAAACGTAATTGGAATCGTTTTTCAATAAAAAATCGAAGGACATTTTTAAAAAGGGAATCGAACAAGTACCTTCACGCTAGCAAAAAGTGTTTGAAAATTACGGAAATTATTTTCTTCATTAGTATTTTAGATTTCTTTAAGAAATAAATCTTTTTCGCCATCAAGAAAAAATGTTCATCACTCTTCGGTACTCCTAATATATTCTATAAGATGAACATACAATGTCAATTCTATGACTCTCCCACAAACTTGAAAAATTTTTCGAAAAAATCAGAAACAAGCCATTTTTCTCACTTTCTAGTATCACCACACTAAAACATAATAGATTTATAGTAATTGTCTCATTAACAGAAAATAAATTACAGTTCACAAAAGACTGGCAACTTCGGTAAGGTTGTTTTTTTTATCAGTTCAACGATAATACTCTCCGAACCCTTACCACGTGGTCACTTTAACATCTAACACCTTGAAAAACGTGCTCCGCAAACACCATATCATATTCGAACAGCACGATAACAATCACAATGAACAATTTCCCGATTATTTCGTGACACTCGCAAAGACGCGTCATCAAACAACTTAAACATGTGTGAACCGTTGAACAGCGTACGATAGCGATGAAAAAAATGCGTCACGTCGAGACAGCACGTAGAAGCAAGGTTAAAAAGAGCGTAGCGGCCGAACGTCGATCGGGCCAACATCCTTCCGCGCACTGCCCACGAGAACAATTGACCGCGGCAACTACACCTGACGCATGTGGGCGATCCACGTGGACGGTCTTGCCCTCCCCGTTTTGCCAGGTGGTGGAGGGAAAAAAAAAGTGAAAGAGAGGGAAACGACTACGTACGCACGCGATCCCGATTTATATTCTCATCTGGGAAACAAGATAGGGTAGAGATCATAGAAAGGAGAAGCCTGTCACGATGCTTAGCAACGATCCTTTTGCAAACCGTGCGACTCTTGCGATGACCTTGCTAAGAGTGTGCTAGGAGAACGCCGTTCACCAGGCTGTACGGTAGGAATTATTTGGGATTGGTGAATGGAAATTTTAGCTGGTTTTATGAAGAATGTGGAAGCACAGGGTTCAATGGTGGTAGATTGAATGGTTTTGGAGCGAGAGGATAGGGAATTGCGAAATTTTCGGAATATGGATTAAAAGAGGTACCACGTTAAAGGATACGGTGGTTAGTGACAACTAACGATTTTTTTAACGTGAAACGATATTTTTGAAGGTGATAGAACAACTGGTGTTACATTGAATGGTTATGGAACGAGAGGATAGGGAATTGCGAAATTTTTGGAATGTGAGATTAAAAGTAGTACCATGTTAAAGGATACGGTGGTTGTTGACAACTAACGATTTTTTTTAAAGTAAAACGATATTTTTGAAGGTGATAGAACAACTGGTGTTAGATTGAATAGTTTTGGAGCGTGTGGATAGGGAATTGCGAAATTTTTGGAATATGGATTAAAAGAGGTACCAACGTTAAAGGATACAGTGGTTATTGATAACTGATGATATTTTCTGACGAGAAACGACAGTTTATTGAAGGTGATAGAACAACTGGTATTAAATTTAATCGTTTTGGAGCGAGAGGATAGGGAATTGCGAAATTTTTGGAATATGGATTAATAGAGGTACCACGTTAAAGGATACAGTGGTTATTGACAACTAACAATTTTTTTAACGTGAGACGATATTTTTGAAGGTGGTAGAACAACTGGTGTTAGATTAAATGGTTTTGGAACGAGAGGATAGGGAATTGCGAAATTTTTGGAATGTGAGATTAAAAGAAGTACCACGTTAAAGTATACAGTCGTTATTGATAACTGACGATTTTTTCTACCGTGGAACGACATTTTTGAAAGTTGTAGAACAACTGGTGTTAGATTAAATGGTTTTGGAACGAGAGGATATGGAATTGCGAAATTTTTGGAATGTGAAACTAAAACAGGTAGCACGTTGAAGGTTGCAATGGTTACTGGTAACTGGCATTTTCTGGCGAGAAATGACAATTTGTTGAAGGTAATTGACGAGCTAGTGGTAAATTAAACAGTTTTGGAGCGAAAGGATACGGAATTGCGAAATTTTTGGAATGTGATATTAAAAGAAGTACCACGTTAAAAAATACAGGGGTTATTGACAACTGACGATTTTTTCTAACGTGAAACGATATTTTTGAAGGTGATAGAACAGCTGATAGTAGGTTAAACGGTTTTAGAAGTGAATGGATAGGGAGTTGCAAAATTTTTGGAATGTGAAATTAAAAGAGGTAGTTCGTTAAAGGTTGTATTGGTTACTGGTAACTGATGTTTTTTTCTGACGTGAAACGACAGTTTATTAAAGACGATAGAACAGCTGGTGGTACTCTGAATGGTTTTGGAGCGAATTGATAAGGAATTGCAAAATTTGTGGAATGTGAATTTAGAAGTGATAGTACGTTAAAAGTGACAATTTTTACTGGTAAGTAACGGATTTTTCTGCTGTGAAACGGGAGTTGATCGAAGATGATAAAATAGCTAGTGGTAGGTTAAATGGTTTTGGAGCGAAAAGATAAAGAATTGCGAAATTTTTGGAATGTGAAATTAAAAGAGGTAACACGTTAATTAGTTGCAATGATTACTGGTAACTGGCATTTTCTGGCGAGAAATGACAGCTTGTTGAAGGTAATTGACGAGCGGGTGGTAGATTGAACGGATTTGGAGCAATGGAATATGAAATTGCGAAATTTTAGAAATGTGAAATAAAAAGACGTAGCACGTTAAAAGTTTGCAGTGGTTACTAGTAACTGAGGATATTTTCCGGCGAGAAATGACAGTTTGTTGAAGGTAATTGACGAGCCGGTGGTAGATTGAACGGTTTTGGAGCGAGTGGATAGGGAATTGCGAAATTTTTAGAATATGAAATTAAAAGAGGTAGCACGTTAAAGGTTGTAATGGTTAACCCCTTGTAACCCATGATCATAAATTCTAAAATAAATAACGTTTAAGGACTTGTTTTTGCCTATAATAAAACACGTATTTTTCAGAAAATCAGAGATTTTAATATTTATATATTTTTTTTGGAATATAGGGAGTGTGACATATCTGTAACATTGAGCTAATATTATCAGCTTTGCTATGTCGTGTGGAAATATTTGAAACAATTATGTTTCTTGTTGTAGCACAGAGCTACATCGCATTTCTCACATATTGTTTGTGAGACTCCTGTTCATTTGGGAAACTTGCACCTGATTCTATTTTCTGTCCAAATCGGCCAATGTCCGACTTGATCTTGACGCACTGCAATCGGGGGAATATGCTGCGCAGGACCCTTATGCTTTTTGGCCTGGATGTTGGCTTCTGTCGATTTGCGGTTCTTGATTTTTGTTTTTTGTTTAAGTTTACATAATGTTTCGGCTACTTCGAGTCGGAAATCTGCCGAAGATATGTGCTTTTCACGATTTTGCGTGGTTGGTACGTTACTTTTTACTCGTCGGTATAAAAGCCACGCATTTGCCATTGTGAGGTCTAACAAATGATAGAATAAACGAACTTGCCACCTTTTACTTCGTATCAAGATTTTATAATATCCCATGATGCTGTCAATTAAATCGACACCACCCATGTATCTATTGTATTCACCAACTATCTTAGGCCGATCAATGTTGACGTATCTTTTATTAGTTCTGTCGTAACGTCGAACCTGAGACTTGGGCATTTCACCTACAAAAGTTGATACCATAGTAACAATTTTATTGTCCTTCCATATAACATTTGAGATGTCAATATCGTCAACATTGGCCGCAAATTCCATGGAACAACCACGCTCTTTTTTTGAGAACTCTTTATCAGCAGGTAATTTGCAGTTGGGGATTCTGTTGCGACGTATCGTCCCAAGACTCAATATTCCCTTCTTGGCCAAATGCTGCAGTAATGGCAGAGACGTGAAATAATTATCGAAATACAGCTTATAGTTTCGATACTTCGGTATGTCACGTGCCATCCTCATGACTACATTAGACGAAGCACCTAAGTCAGGCTCGCCAGGGAGTACAATATTTTCAGCACCAGTTTCTACTTCAATTTTATAAGCAAACCCACTGATTCCACTAAGCACATATATTTTGTATCCCCATTTATGGGGCTTTTTGGGATTATAGCGCTTCATAGTACTTCTAGCTTTCGTGGAGCAAATTTGCTCGTCTACGCATAGATATTCCTCCTTGCTAACTTTACTGAAATTTTCATTCAATTTATGAACGATGGGTCGTATTTTGAATAATCTATCAGCACCTGGTGTATTACGTTGAGGCATTCTTGAATTATCATTGAAATGAATGTGTTGCCTTATTTTCTCAAATTTATTTTTTGGCATTGTTTCATGTATCAAAGGTGTTCCAATATTCGTATTCCAGTGACCAGTGACTCTAGGTAGTTTTATCAAGGACATAAGAAAAGTGATTCCAATAAATTGTTGAATATCGATGTCAGTAACGTAAAAGGATTGGTTGGGATTTTTTTGCACAATGTATAGATTAGTCTGTTCAGCAATAAGGTACATCATTTCTTTAGGAAATAAATAAAGAAAGAATTGTATAGGTGTATCCAGTTGCAGTAAATCAGATGGCAAAGTGCTATTTCCTGAAAACTTTACTTGTTGATCGTTTAGAATAAGATTCTTTAGTTTCCATCGCAATTCTCTCTTGCTTTGTTTTTTTATAGATGTTGAGGCTGATGAAGTTGCTTGCTGATCTAGTTCGGAGGGTTGTGGAACAGTTTCATTATTTTCTAGGTTATCAATAACAGAATCTAAGTCAATATGCGCTGCATCCGCATCATCATCCGCATCATCATCGGACATAGAATTTCCCTCCAACAATGGTTCAAAGTCGGGATCTATCAGATCATCGTCATCATAATCCATTCCATCTTCACTATCTTCACCAGTGTGAAGAAAATTAACGATTTTATTGTCATGAAGGCGGTGACGCCGTGAAGACATCCTAAAAAAAACCTTACCTGTTCTACAAATAATTTTTACCTTCGCGAATCAATGTTACAGAAATGTCACAAACATAAGTAGATATCTTTTTAGTATACAAATACAAAAATTCTAATAACAAACTATCTAATATCTAATTTTAGGTACTTACCCAATAGTCGAAATGAAAACCGGGTCAGTTTAGGACGAAAAACTATTTTTTTGCGAATTTCTATTTCTTTACAAACACCGACTTGTCGCGGCAACCAAACTATCAAAACTAATTAGCAGTAATATACTATTAGCGGCATCTCCACGTAAGGTGGTGTATTATTTCGATAGTATGGTATACAGCAGTGATGATACAATGAGTTAAAAGGGAATAAATATGGTCCGTATGGCTTTTGTAGGATCTTTTTTAGTTTGTTACAGAAATGTCACAAGGGGCTACAAGGGGTTAATGGTGACTGACGGCTTTTTTTGACGTGAAATGATAGTTGATCGAAGATGATAGAATAGGTAGTATTAGGTTGAATGGTTTTGGAGTGAGTGGATAGGGAGTTGCAAAATTTTCGGAATATGAAGTTAAAAGACGTAGCACGTTAACAGTTTGCAATGATTACTGATGATATTTTCTGACGAGAAACGACACTTTATTGGAGATGCTACAACAGCTAGTATTAAATTGAATCATTTTGGATCATGTACATAGCGAATTGCGAAATTTTTAGAAAGTGAAATTAAAAAACATAGCACGTTAAAAGTTGCAATGGTTACTGATAACTGACGACTTCTGACGTGAAGCGACAATTTATTAAAGGTAATTGACCAGCTGATGGGACATTAAACGAATTTGAAGTGAGTGGCTAGAAATTGCGAGAGTTTTTCGAGTGAGTGGTTCGACAACTGCAAAAGCTGATTCAATCCTCGGTGAGATAACCGCATCATCTATCCTCCATTAAAGTAAACATCGTTCTCAGATTAGAACGTAAAAGTTGTATTTCCCTTCTTCCATCTGAATGACAGTTGCCACGAATAGTGTTGGCAACGTAAAAGCAATTGTTCGAGAAAGATTTAACAGAACACGTGGGCGATTCAATATACTCGCCCTATTTACTCCTCTGCAGTATCGGAAACTGAAAGGAATATTGGAGAACAGTGACGCGCGGTAAAATCTGTTCAACAGCGTCATGTGAAGCGCAAACTTACCACCATTTATTATAGCATCACGATTTTAACAACCTTATTATGTGTCGGTTACGTCTCTCGTAGTACGAGTTTTCGATTCATTTGCTATGTGAAAAGACCGTCCTACTTATTTATATTTACTTGGAACGGCGGGTATGCGAGTGATACGATTTGTCAGCACGTTGACCGAGTTTTTGCAGCGAATTCAGCGCGAACGCGTTAACTCCTCTAATTAATTTCGTCTTTGCTTACTGACATTTTTGTATATTTAGTCGCAAAAGTGTTATACTTGAATTCTTTTCTAAACTGAGATGAAAGTGGACGAATTTCGTTTTGTAAATAAATGTTGCCTGTTGCGAAAATAACTATTTCTGTAAAACTGTTTTTATATCGAACAATCGTTTGTAAAAGAAATGTTTATAGAACTTGAAAAACCTCTACACAGAATAAAGTGTACTTTCCATTTACGGCTTATTATTTGATTAATATCTATTTCGTTTTGTACAAGAGAGATTGCGAAAAGAGTTTAATCGTTAAAAACATTCAACGTTTAACAACAGAGAGCGTTAAAAAATCACGCAAAAGGAATCCTACAAGTCAAAACAATAATTCGCACGTTTCAATTCAGCATTACAATCATCTCGCAACTGAACAAAATAACAATCGACTTCGTACACAACGTTCTCCGAAAAAACATCTTAAAACCCTTTGAGGACTAGCGACGTATATATGCGTTCTAAGACAAAATTTCATTATGGGTTTTTTTCGTCTTATTAAAATTAGTTTGTCGCCGCATGTAGATGCGGTTAATGTTGGAAAATTCAAATACAATCGTTGAAACATAATAAATAAATAGTAATTTATAATTTGTATACATTAACAGCCTAAATTTCTGATAAAAAGGTAGTTTTGGATCGTGAAATAAATGATTATCTTTGAACTTTCAAAAACTACTCCGCAAAGGGTTAAATCCACCTAATACCAAGAACATAGCTAAAATCATCTTACATTTATACAAAATAGCAATCAACTTCATACACAACGTTGTCCAATAAACCATCTTAAATTCACCTAACACCAAGTGCAATTCTATCGAAACACTGCTAAAAATAAAAATAAGGGTAGTAATTCCCCATCAATCATTGTTCGCGCCAAGAATCTATCACATTTTGCTATAACTATGTTCAACGAAAAATGAACAGTACCAAAACTACTTGATCCTCCAACCGTCGACTAAAATCATGCAATCTAAATTCACCGCACGCGTAAACGTACTTTGTCTATTAAAACGGCCTTTAAAATTATTTACCCAGCTCGAGACTGATTCAAATGTCAGCCACATCCTCGGATCTGGCAACCATGAAGAACTCATATTGTTTAATGACCTACGAAGCAAGTAATACTCGATGCGAACGGCAAACCACCGTTTCTTGGCACACTTGCCCACTCGTATTCTCGGCAAACGACTGTCTACCGTAGATGTACGTGCTCAAGTTTCGTCTACCGACAACGGAAGGACAACACTGTCTGTTTGAAAACAATTTAAGCTACATGAAACCACATGTTTTGATACGAAACCGACACTGCTTTGTCCTTAATCGGATAATCTTGAACAAATCGATATTTCTTGAAAATATGAAATAGATCCTGAACTGACAGGATGTTTTTACGGACCGTGAATATTTCGTTGAATATTCTACATTTTTGTGGGCTTCAACCACTTGCATTTTTCGTTGGGGTACTTTTTTAAGTGGATTGATACACATTGGAATTATGATCTTTCTTAGATGGAGCGAGTGATATGACTTTGGAACTACTGATTGCAATGAATTCTTTGCCTTCTAATCCACCATAACTCCTTAATTGTTATAGTCAGATCGTCTAGAAGAGCCACTGTCTCGGGCTGGTTCCGAACCACGACAATTTGTAATTAAGCAAGAATTTTTTTGAGGTGATGTGCAACTTGATTTTGGAATTACTGATCAAGCCTTTACCTACCAATCCACCATAGCTGTTCGCGGACATTTTTCATGGGACCTAATGACTTTGTTGAACTCCTAACCACCAATATTATAGCATATAGGATAAGGTCGCGTAAATCGTACTACCACTTAACACTAGAACTACCGGCCACAAACCTAACATATTTTAATAAATTAAATAAGTACTTTGAAAAGGGGGGAATGAAGCGGCAGAAAATTTGACCGATTAGGTGATTTATGTTTATTGATATAGACGTAGAATATTTATCCTATGACTCTTATGTAAACTAGGAGAATTTTTGGAAAAAATTGTGTACCAGTCGTTTTGACTGGTTTGGTACTTCTAGTGTTAAGGGGGGATTCCCATTTCACGGCTTCAAAAAAAATTTTTTTTATTATTATTGTAGTTCATACTCTTGAGAAACAATGTGCAAAATTTCAATCCGAAATTCGTTGAATTGACAAAGTTATGAGTCAATAACGAACTCGGCGCACACGTATAGCGCAACGAAAGAGGCGCGAATTTTTGAATTAAATCAGCAAATGTTACGAAATGAATATTTTGAAGAGGAAGAAGGTGTACTGTATGGACCTGGCATAGCTGATTAACAAGAATATGCTGTAAGTACTAGATATATACATTTTTTTTACATATGAAAACTGTACGTAAAACTTCAAACGCGTTTTTCTCGAAACAGGTTTTTTCTGTACGGTTGACATGATATCTCCGGAACTATTCAGTCGATTGCCTTCAAATTTGGCACAATTCTCGAAAAAACATCTGTCTTCAGTATGAACTACGAAAAAACATATCCATGCACAACTTTGTCTTTTATAAACAAACGTCTGACGAAATTTTTTGCGAAAAAAAACAATCTTTTTTTTTAATCGTCGCAGTTTCTTTAGTTTTTGAAAAAAAAATTGTCCGTAGTTCATACCAGAACTACATTCATAAGGAGTAAATTTCCATTTGAATTTTTTGTTTCAAACAACTTGAAGATCAATTATCGTGTCAGCCAGCGACCGAGAATTTTCAGGAGGCGTCCCACCTCAAACGATATCAAAGCCAAAATTTTCAAGATAATCAATTAAAAATTGAACTGTAGTTCACTGAATACATAATAAATATACGTATGAATTATGACAAAGATTTATCTAACGGTTTCCTTAATAAAAATTCCTAAAAAAACACGATTTTTCAACACTTGAAATGGGAATCCCCCCTTAACTCGTACCTTCAAAATATTAGGCGTGATATCATGCTAACTGCACCTTTTCGGGCAAATCGAGTTACTCCCTAGTCAATCATATTGTTTCACATTGTATTCATCTCCCGCCATTACCGTAGAAAGGTAAGTTTCTCAAGAAGTCAGTTTATCGTAATTTTCGTTTAACTTTTACTGCCTATTTAGTAGTTCATCTTGCAAGCACATTATTGATAAAATCATGCGTCATATGTTCAAGTCATGTAGAAGCATTTAAGGAGTTGTTTACCGCAAACAAAATCGTTTTAGCATTATTCAGTGTTTGGCTATGGTTATTAGAATTATAAATTGTGCCGTATCTTAAATCGTACCTACATGAAATTACAAAATCGTACCGGTACAACTTGGGAGTTTACTATTTATTATTACATAACTTTGATTGAACCCTTTCGGTATTACTGCCGCCCATTGACTTTGCTTTAGAATTATTAATAACACTCGGTTTTGTATTATTTGTGAGGAAGACCGTGAGGAAAATATGATCCAGTGCCTAAAATGCAAAGGATGGATACATTTATGTGCGGGAGTTGAGAAAAAAATGAAAAAATATCTTTCTGATCATTGTTGTAACTAAATGTATAAATAAATTTATCAAGAAAAAGAAAGTTTTATTATAATTGCCCAAATTTAAACGTCTGTACGATTTAAGATACTGATTACCTAAATCGTATAAAGTTCGATTTCATACATTTTATTAATTTCATCCAAAAGAATAAGCTTGCAAGAAATTTTAATGTAATCAATATCATCAATGAAAACACATGATACTAATACCGCACATAATTTTTATTTTTTCCATAAATTTTACGATTTATACCTATTTTTTTCTTAAGGGGTACGACTTACGCAACCTTACCTTATTAACAAATAATATGACAAACATTTTCTAGAAATGGTGAACGATTTTATTTCGAGCATACTGGTTGCTAAATCAAGCCTTTATCAACCAATCCACCATAGTCCTTCAACTACTACGTTCATTTTTCGTTGGACCTGCTAACTCTGCTAGGCTCTGCACCATCGACGTCATAGAATATTAATTAATAATTCAGAAAGAAGTTCCCAGAAGTGATGGACGATTTGATTTTGGAACTACAGATTGTTAGCTTGAGCCTTTACCTCTCAATCAGCCATAGTCCTTCGATTACTACGGTTATTTTTCGTTGGACCTACGGAATTTGTTGAGCTCTGTATTCTTCGACAACTTCAAGAAGTCTTCTGAGCGGCGGAGCTTCTCGCTAAAGACCGTCTATTCGCACCGTTTTTTTTTATTTAATCCACCCTGGTTAGCCTCCTGAAGGAGGCACTTGACAAAGTCGTAACATTAAAATATCTTTATTAAAATATCTTGACGCCTGGCGAATCAGATCCTGCCGAAACAGGCTTACCTCCGAGGACTTCTTGAGGTTGTCGCATTATACCCTCGATGTTACAAAATATTAATTAACGGTGCAGCAAGAATTTCATAGAGATGGTGAACGATTTGATTTCGTATCTACTGATAGCTGGTTCAAACCTCTCGATCCACCATAGCCCCTGAACTACTATGGCCATTATTCGTTGATTCCGCTCGCTTTGTTTGGACCTCGAACTATCGAGGTTACAGCATACTTATTAATAATTCAGCAAGAGTTTGCTAGAGTTGATGAGCGATTTCATTTCGGACCTACTAATTGTGTGTGTAATTGTTTTCATTGTGTATGTGTACACAAAGAGATGAGGAAGAAAGAGTGGACGCGAGCGACCAAATGAAGGTACGAGAGAGTGTGAAAGGAAACGAATCCAGAGAGCGTAGTGATCAGAGTGACTCACAAGGTAACATCCCGAGGTGTAAATCACCGATTTTTATGAAATTTTAGTATGATATAGCCCTCGCGAAAATATTTGACCCGTATTTTTTTTATCGGCAACCGTCCACGTTAAAGGGGTGAAAACCACCCTCAAAGTTAAAAAAAAAGTATTTTTTATCATACTGTTGAAACAAATGGGTTTTTTTAAAAAAATGTTTGTACCATTGGATTCGTGGTTGAAATACGTTAATTTTCAGTCCTTACGAATTTTTCGTACCTCTAATAGTTTCGGAGATATTCGATAAAATAGTTTTCGTTACCCCAACTTTGGGGACGCTTTTCACCCCTTTAACGTGGACGGTTGCCGATAAAACAAATTAGGTGTCAAATATTTACACAAAATCCACCTTTTACTATAGTTTCATAAGAATTGGTGATTTACAGTTGGGGATAGTCATACATGGTATTGATGTGACTCTACAGCCGACAGACCTAAAAAATTGAACAATTCAGGGGAGGTGTGCTTTATATATTTACAATTTTCAAACATAAACTGCTTTAACTGATATATAGCTGCTTTAGAATGCTCGTCGTGGTAGAAAATATTTGTTATGCCAATAACAATGAATACCACTATTGCAATAATTATTGGAAATTATTTATTAATCAATCGCATTTTTTAAATTTATATAAAAGCAATATGGGTGACTGACAATAAAATCTGACCTTTCAGAGCAGTCATACATGTATATACGAAAGAATAACTTGACAAGTACGCAAGCGTAAAAATTGAAAATCCAATAACTTTTTTTGTAATACAAATATCAAATTTTCAATTTATCCGTATTTTGTGTTTCGATATATAGTATTCACAAACGAATATCCAAAAGATTGATTGAAATTTAACTGACAAAATGATTAAAAAGGTGGTATTTTTTAGCATATTATTTAAACAAATAGATTTTTTTTAAAAATGTTTATACCATTGGATTCAAAATCCGAAGGCATTAATTTTCACTCTGTACGAAATTTTCGTATTTCTAATAGTTTTCGAGATATTCGATAAAGAAGTTTCAGAACCCCAACTTTAAGGGTGGTTTTCACCCCTTTAACGTGGATGGTTGCCGATAAAAAAAATACGGGTCAAATATTTTCGAGAGGACTATATCATACTAAAGTTTCATCAAAATCGGTGGTTTACACCTCGGACTATTCCCTTGTCAGAGTGATTAACACTAGATTTACAGCCGTTAAATCTGGTATATTAAAATATGTTAAATAAGAACTTTCAAAATGATAGATTAAGCTGCAAAAAATGCAAAGAGTTAAATAATTTGTTTATTATAAAATATGTGTGATATATGTACAGTACTGCTTCTGTATAAACTTGGGAAATATTTTTAAACAAGTAGCAACCCGTCAATTTAACGGCTGCCGTAAATCTAGTGTTAAAAGTGAAAAGAGCGCACGTGTAATATTGTTTAACATAATAAAGATAGTTTTTCCTTTATCTTTAATACATTATATCAGATTGCATTACATTCTTCATTTCACCCACGATTCAGCACTAATTGCTAGCTTGAGCCTTTACCTCCCAATCAGTCATAGTCCTTCGACTATTACGGTCATTTTTCGTTGGACTTACTGAATTTGTTAGGCTTCGACGTTACGCCATATTAATTAGTAATTGAGGAAGAGTTTCCTCAATTAGATCTGTTGTTCTAAAATCAAATTACACATCACCTTTAACTCTGAACGACCTCTAGTTAGTGATGATGAGTAATTTGATTTTAGAACTATAGATAGAGAATCTATTCCAGAAGAAGACCTAAAAAGTATCACGAAAAATGAGAATACCCTATTAAAAGCTTGTTACTGACAACACTTCAGATGTGTTTCATATCCGACATCCAATATGTTTTCGTTGCTACATAGTGATAACGATTTTTCGCGTAAGTGAATTATGGCGGACGCTAATTGCATTCTTTGCGATATTATGTTTCGAGAATGTGCTACGTAAACTCGTTGATCAAAATCAACAAGTTGTTGAGAAAAATAGTTATTCTTTCTTTATATAATTATTCTGATTACTTACTGATCAATTATTCTGAATACTAACCTAGGAAAGGCTAGTATTATCCTTGCCTTTAAAAATTAGTTAAATAACAGAAAACTATGATTTGAAATATTTAAGAAAATAGTAAGTTATTAACCCTTTGCGGACGGAGGCATTTTTGAATATCGAGAAACTATCAATTATTTAGCGATGAAAAAACACTTTTTCATCGGAAAGACAGTCTGTTAATGTATACAAGTTGAAATGTACTCTTTGTAAAATTGTAAAATAATATTTCAACAATTATATTATAATTTTTCAACTCTAACCGTTTATATATGCACCGACAAACTATAACCAATTTTTTTCTCAGGGCTGATAAATTCGCCCGTCGTCCGTAAAGGGTTAAATTTCTCCATTAAAAAATCCATCATCGTGAATCTATTACGGATACAAAAAAAGAACGTCGTTTTTTTTAAATAAAATATGTGAATACTTGTAAGAGTTTAACTTACAAATAATAATCTAAAATATAATTTCTATGCTTTGACGTAATCTTTTTGCATTAATCTAGCAAAGTTTTAATACCTTGCTCAACAAATCCATTTTCAATGAAAAAAACTTTTTTTCTTTACATTTAAAAACCGTGAAAATTGAGGGACGATTTTATTCGAAAAATCGTCATTCTTTTCCGGTATATCTAATATATTGTGTATTATTTTTAAATAAACTGGAAAGCAAGCGAATGAAAATCATTTTATAAGAAATACCTTTCCAAACTTTATATCGTATAATCATTATTGAGGCATTACGAAAATGATATTCCCAATAATTTATGATAACCAGACTGCGGATTTTTATGCATTTATGACAAATTAAATACGGCTAAAATATACAAAAAGGACATAATATAAAAATGTATCTAAAATATCCAAAGTATGGTATTTGTTGTAATATTTATTGTGTGAAATAAATCCCTAGATAGGTTTTCCAGTCTCACCTGCATTTGTGAAACTCGAAATTTGCATAAACATCCGTAGTCTAATGATAACGTAAAGAAACCAGCAAATTAGAGGTTTAATCATCATATGCAACAAATAATCGATTGCGCACAGATATAGCGCGGGTAGACAAATAGATCATTTCAGCTGAATAGATAAGGGACTACAGTGATAAGGGACCTTATATAGTGCTAGTTAGTACATCACTATCAAACTGATACATCGAACAATCAATGAAACTCACCACTTAAGCAAAAGATCGATTTCTCGGGAAATCCGCCGTCGTCATGTATGATAAAAATCGTGTCCTTCCGCCTAAAAAGGAGAGAGGTCGTTGTAAAACTGAACTCTACATTATTTAAAAGAAGAAATTGCAAAAACTACTTCATAAACAAACAATACCACGGTACGAAAAAAAAAACAAAAAAAATATATTAATCTCGCAAAACTCGAAAGGAATCATTCTACTCGATTTACGTGAATAAAGACATCACGTATTCGCGATTACAAAATAGAATTTAAAAGCAACAACAGAAAAAATACGAAGCTATTTGTTCATCGCAAAAGAGAAAACAGAAATGTACGATAAATTCGTATATTTCGAAATAAGCAATGCGTCATAATTATGGAATGTGACATCTGATTTTGTTTTTGCGCGATATGTTTTGCATAAACACGACAGCCCTCTCAAAAACGATTAGATTTTCGTAAGCGAGGTGCGATCACAAAGGATTCTTGGAAAGCATTTCGTCGAGCAGATTCTAACCTCACCTGATAAAGCGCGATTATCTCGAAGTACTCTTGATTTGTTATTCGACAACACCTATCACTCGCGCACGAAATAAAAACACCATTGTCCGTCTAATCGCGAATTACATCGTATTGCGTACACGCACTTAGGAAATTCGTGTATAATAGCACGGTTAAAGGCGCAACACGAAAATGTACCTCGTTTTCTTCGACTGAATGCATAAAGCGTCATCCGCCAGTTGGCGCTACGCCACACAACAGCTGATTTCTTATGCACGTGCGCCATGTGCTCGTCTCTTTAACAGTGATTCTCAACGTGAAATTTCGATTTGAACGTTGCTTAAAACACTCGATAATTATGTCAACTGTAATTACAGCCAGATGATTATAATTATCGAGTAAAATTTTACTGAGAAATTTACAAAATTATGAAATATAAAAGAGATTAAAATGATCATATTCCTTGCCCCATCATTCCTTTTCCTTTGGAAGTATCTTTAATTAAGTTCCATTAATCATCAGTAATTTTAGTGTTAACTGATACAATATAATGACTTTTATCAAAATGAAAAAATTGAACGACCGAGAAGGAATGCACGTGGATTTATCTTCCGTCATTCTGGTTAGAATTCTTTTGATTTCTCGGGTTAGGTTAAGTTTATTTGCGAGACACGTGTTCTTACGTTACAAACTTAATTCGCTTCTATCACCGGTATAAAATACTTTGTAATTATATCTCGCGTATTATAAATGAAGGTGAAAGTGAAAGAGTAAAAAAAAAGTATCTTTTCGTTTGAGTTGATCCGTTTTCAGTTTAACAATATGTCAGATCCAGTGGCATTACCGCAAAAGAAGTTTTACAGACAGCGTGCACATTCTAATCCCATAGCTGATCACTGTATAGAATAGTACGTGAATATTATTATTAAAATAACAGAAAATTATTTTTTTAAAAAAAGGAGATATTAAATGTTATTTTCGAGTTGTACGTTTCTTAAATGTTAACTGTAAATTTTCTATAAAACTGCAAATAAAGGTCTATTTTCGAGTTAGGTTTATATACATTTTTCCTTCAAACTGAATTTATTAATTTGATTTTTACCTAACTTGAATCTGGTGATAATTTGACCTATTTTTATTGCGTACTATAATGTATCTTTGACACTACTGTTTTTTGAGTATTATTGTTATTAAAATGCCTGTTATATTTTGAATTAAGAAATAAATTTACATTACTCTCTGTGAACAATCCCTTAAGAGAAAAATACATTATGTTTCAGTCCAACCAAACCTGAGTTAATGGAATGGAGCTCGTTATATCCATTCTATTTTTCAACCAGCAACGAGAACAATGAAAAGGATATGTCACAGAAATGTGTAGAGTTTGCAGATGTTGGCTGCGGATATGGAGGACTATTAGGTATGTTTCATTATTATTAATTATTAGTGGAATATAAAATTAATAATAAAACATTTATATGAAAGTTACATTGTCACCAATGTTTCCTGATAATCTGATCCTTGGTATGGAAATCAGGGTGAAGGTTTCTGATTATGTTATGGATCGTATCGATGCTCTACGATCTCAACACCCTGGCCAATATCAGAATATTGCATGCTTGAGAACTAATGCAATGAAATATCTACCAAATTATTTCCGCAAAGGGCAGGTACAAGTGCAACTTAGATTAAGTTTACAATTTACAAACAGCTTTGCTACTTGTTAGATTCATTGATACTGAAAATTATATTAATCTGTACTGTATATTTTTACAGTTGAAAAAGATGTTCTTTTTGTATCCAGATCCACATTTCAAGAAAGCAAAGCATAAATGGAGAATAATAAACAAAACACTGTTAGCAGAGTATGCTTATGTATTGGCAGAAGAGGTAAACATTCTTTTATCTTCTCCTGTTTTATGCTTTTCTAACATATGAAACGATAATTGTGAATATTATTTAAAGGCAATTGTATATACAGTAACAGATGTAAAAGATTTGCATGAATGGATAGTTCAACACTTCCGTGAACATCCACTGTTTGAAGATGTGCCGGAAGAAGATTTGGTAAGATATATCTAACTTTAATTAAATATTCACTGCAAAAAAGTAAAGAGAAGCATATCATTATACTTCTATACTATCTGCAAGTAGATTAAAATAATACTTTACACTTCAAAGGCTACTGATCCTGTAGTGGAAAAGCTATATGAAAGTACAGAGGAAGGCCAAAAAGTAACAAGAAATAAGGGAGACAAATTTCTCGCCATATTCAAACGTATTTCAGATCCTTATATTAAAGGAAACAGTTAACATTTACGATGTATAATGTCATATGTATACTAATAAATATATTCTTATTAATTAAAGACCATCATTCTTGGAAGGACACCGTGGATACAGATCTGTCTTTCTTAAATCCTGCACTTTCGCTCCTGAATCCGAAATTACCTAAGAGAAAGGATTTTAATAAAGCATCTAGCTGTTTAATTTGCTCAACACGTTGACTGTCACCTACGAGATGACTCGTAGTTTGCGTTCTTGGTTAGAACGTCGACAACGACTTATCTCGTAGTTCTTTTACTTCCCACATTCGTGCAGTTACTTTTAAATTAGTACTGTATCGGTGTAAATATGAATAAACAACTAGGGTTAATTTATGATCATTACCATTCTTCACACTCATCCTATTTTCCCGTGTTAATATTTTCAATTCATTAAAGTGCCTGATGTCTTCTTCACGAACGAAATGAATAAGGTCTAATGCAAATTCTTCATGAATTATGACGAATAACATCTAGATGGTAAAAAAGTAAGGACAAACAGGTATATTTCTATTGATGAGAAATTAATTTGACATATCAAATTTATTTTCTGGTTTACTTTCTGTAAAATCGATGCAATAAGTGTACGGGGTGGCGATATGAATGATCGTCTTTCTGCTCTTCTGCGTTCCGCGAGATTCATTTGGAACTGAGAATAATATAAATTCGTTTCTTGCAGTAAAGTTTCCTTAACTGTATTGTGAAACAGTTTACTGTTCAGGGTATCCCTATGAAAATCGTATACTTGTTAAGAAATATGAAGGATACCCAATGAAAATTATTTTCAGAAAATAACATTGTAAAAACTATTACAAAATTTTAACGATTGGCAGTAAAGCAAAATTAATAAAAATTTTCGATGACAACAAAATAATAAGAAAATTAATTCGATAATAAGATTGTGAGATAGGAAGAACTACAAAACTATAGTTACCACAAGATTCCTTCTAAAAGGAACAGAGATATCGACAATTCTTTTCCTTCAGTAATACCATTCTTTTTCTCACGTTTAACAATATCTATCGTCTTTGGTGGCATGTTTTTGTATTCTTGCACTAAACTCATTTTTAAATATTTATTTCCCGGGCTATGTATAGAACAGCGTACTGTTAATGCTTTATAAATTATTTGCGGTTTTTCGAGAATTTCAATCCACGGCTTCTACGAATTCAATTTGATCAGTATTATTCACGATTTTCTTTTCATAACACAATTTTGAAATGCGTTTCATTCGACCAATAACTTATTTTGACAGCGGTATAAGTCACTTTACCATGACAAAACATTGTGATTTCTTAATGACTACAGAAAATTATTTATACTGAGAAAAATATAAATATCGAAGCTAATAAATGCAAGTAAGTTCGTGAAAATTAGCATCAATATTTTTAGATATGTTAAATGCAGATTCTAAATTTCTCGATTTAAAAAGAATGTGACTTATATCACTTTCAATATGAGAAACTCATTTATTAAATCTCCCTGGTAAATTAAACACTCCTCTGGTTGATGCTCTAAGTTGAAACGATCAAAAAAGAAAATTATATAAATGGGGCGCGATTTATATTTTGTTTAGAGCTCACTACAGGTACCGTGAGTTTGTTCTATAGGCTTGAAAAGTTTTACCTTTTAATACAAGATGTATGTGCTTTTATTTTTTTAATTATACAAACTACTAATATTTAATTTTTCAAAGTCTGAAACTTTTTTTGTACTTTAACTGACTGTATGCAAGTCTAATTAAAATCTACATCTAAAATTTGATTTTTAAATTTGTCAGTAAATTAATTTAATGTTCTTTTGGACTTTGTAAAAATTTTGCATCAAAGACTAATTGCTTAACACTTCCCTTACGATATATTAGGGATACCGAAAAGTAATCCAAATTGGAGAAATGGAAACGTAATTGGAAACGTTTTTCAACAAAAACCCGAAGGACTTTTTTAAAAAGGGAATCGAATAACTATCATTACGCTGGCAAAAAGTGTTAGGAAATTATGGAAATTAGTTTGTTGATTAGTATTTAAGATTTCTTTAATAAATAAGTGTTGTCGCCAGCAAAAAAAAGTTTTTTGATTATTTTTCAATACACCTAATATATTTAACCATCGTGTGCAATGACTCAAATTTAATTCCAAAAATAAAAATATCTCTCTCATTTTGAACATTTGGTATAATCGATTGCAATATTAATATTACAAAAATAATTTGACCGTCTCGTGGCCGACTGATTTCCAATTTAGTAGATATTGGGAAACTTTAAAATTTCCCATTTTATTTATCGCATCGCGTGTGTCAACAGTTAATATCTATTTAATCTATTAAGTAATAGCTAACATCTAGATATAATCCCTTAAATCGTATGGTCATTTCACCTAAAGTCTACAATTTTAGGTGGTTTCCGAGCCATTGAGTCTATGATAAAAACAAGTGACATAAAAAAAACTTTCCAGAGCCGACGAGTAATTTTAACTCTACCAACTGATTGCATATTGAACCATTTATCTCCGTGCCCACGCTAGCCCCTTGAAAAGTTTTCGAATCGACAATAGTCAAAACTAAATTAACACGTTCCCTGCCGCGTGGGGCGTATATGACCTCCACTAAACTTTCCATTCAGGCCGCTTGCATTTCTCATTGGAAAACAAAGAATTTTATTGTGAAAAATATATTGTACATTTAAATATAGACATCTTAATATCATGTATACTACAAACAAAAATTATTCAATCGTATAAGTGTGGGTCCTATACGACCCACGCGGCCTGAACAGAAAATCTTTAAAAATGACTCGGCACGGAACGTGTTAAGATCAAAAGCTGCAATAGCAATAAGTATTTTAATTTGTAATAAAACAATTTACCTACTGGAGTATCAATACCCTTTTCTGTGATGGTAAACTGTCCTTCTAATTCTTTAGACAGAATATCATGCTTTAAAACGCTTCTGTAATATCTCCGTCTTTGGCAGGCATTTATAAATTCACACGATACGTTTAAATCAATTTTGCAAGGATGTTCTTTAGTGTAGATTTCTACCCGAAAGCTGTGCAACGTCTTCGGTTGCATTATTCCTTTGGGGGGATGAATTTTAACGGTAAGTATACCTGGTATTTCACGGCTGAAATGTAATATTTAAAAGTGTAACATTCCAGTGAGTAACCGCTTTTTAAATTTGTATTTCGAGTTTTGCAACAATTCGATCGATCCAATAAAATCTTTTTAATACGAAATTTCATTTTGTTTGTCTTACAATCAGAAGGTACAAGTAAGAAACAATCTTATATCAGATTTTGGACTTCTTCCCCTACGATTTCTAAAGTTTTTCGAAAATTGCCAAGTTAAAAATATGACTGAAACACAACACGATGAAATTATTTTTATGGTGTTAATTGTACTCTGATACGATCACAGGTAAATCATTATTTCTATAATTTAAAAAAATGATTTGAAATCTACATATTACAATCCACGGATACTTCTATTCCCAAATTTATCTGAATTATCATTTTGTTTTAAACTGTGTTTCTAATTTACAAAACATGAAATTTATGTAATTGAATTATAACATTAAAAATTGATTGAGCCCTGCTGTTCTCCACATTTGTGTCTCACATATCTGTGCCCTTAACTCACAGTGACCAAATAAACAAAGTTTCAGATTTTAAAAAATGTAAAATATATAAAAAAACAAACATACATTTTAATAACATTAAATATCAGAATGCAATACTCAATAACTTAGTATCTGTTAAAGCAATCTTCACTTCGGGTTATACAGATATGAGGAGAACAACAGCTGAATTATTTTCTGAATTCTATTGACATTATTAAAAAAATTATTATGTAATGAATTTAGAACGGCGATAAACCTTTTCCATGTATAGGCAAGTACATCATGTTTGATGCCATTATAGACTATAAGCATTTTAACGATGCAATCGTGGGTGCTTATAGACTCCACGTCGATGCAATCTGCGTTGAAGTATACAGGAAACTCCGAGGTTTTACAAAGGACACGTGCTGGTACCATTTCAATACATTTTTTCGCTTTAGGATCACAGCAAGATTCGCCTTCAATTATCAATTCTGTCTTCTTATCAGCCAATTGTACTGGTAGTAACACCTTTCAAATCGTAATTACACTTCAAGTTTAAAAAATAACGTCTAACAGCGTTAACTTTTGTTCGTACAGTGTATGTTGTATGTATTTGGACATAATACTTTGCAATAAAGATATTTTTAACACTAGAACTATCGGCGTCAAATCCAACATATTTTAATAAATTAAATAAGTACTTTGAAAAAGGGGGAATCAAGCAGCGGAAAATTTGATCGATTGGGTGATTTATGTTTATTGATATAGACGTAGAATATTTATTCTATGACTCTTATATAAACTTGGAGAATTTATGGAAAAAATTGTGTATCAGTCATTTTGACTGGTTTGGTAGTTCTAGTGTTAAGATTAAATTGTAAGAATGTTTTTTTTCTGAAATCACAAAATTATATTTTACGGAGAAGGGGAAAATTTGTTCATTTATGGACCATGGAAGAAGAAATTCACGAGATATTTGTAATACCTTGTACGCACCAAACATTCTAGGTTGAAACTTGAAAATAATGGGCTTCGTAGTGTTTGCTTCCACTATTCCACGTTGATTCAAACAGGAAAATACTTCGCATTGATACACTTCGTTAAGTTTGCAAATGGGATTTACGTCAATATAATATGGCAAATTATGATTCGTTGCATTGTAGATCCAGTGCGTCTAAACATTCAATACTTTTGTTTCAATTAAAAGAATATGCTGATTTTCGGCGAAGCTATTACCGAATTAAGGGGATACTCTCGATTTTTCTTGATCAGGAAAGCCGAAACTTTGGCATTCTTTATTCAAAGAATTATAAAAGGAATTAATTCGAAATTTTGTATGTATACTCTGTGTTGCATACAGTTTATCAGTTTGATACATTTCGAAATTTAATTATTGTAAGGATCACAAAGTTAATTTGTAAAATTCAGTACAAATAAATGTGAATATTTTATTATTTTATTACGAAAACGCGAGTACCCCATTAACTATGCCTTTATATAAATATTTAAGTAATTGACATTAGCAGAATTATTGAAATATATCACAAAGAAGAATACAACCAGAGAAATCGCATCTTTGTATCCGAAGAAAACTTCTCCAAAATGCAAATTTTGTCCATGTAAGAAATAAAGTTCTCTTTCCGATTCCGATATACATGTAATTATCATATTAAGAAAAATGTGACGATCATACTGTATGTCAAAATCCCACTTTATTTCGGACTTCCCAAGCAGAGTGTAGTGCAATGTTATTGTTATCGTCGTTTCTTTATTGTACTAGAACAAAAACATATTATTTATAATTATATTGATTATCAACTGCATTGCTTCGTTACTCGAGGAATTTTTATAGAAAATTAGACACTCATCGTTTGACTGTTTTATTAATTCTAGTGTCAATTAATATTCAATCAGTACTTAATGAAGTTTATTTTTCTACGATCCTCATAGAGTGAAATCTGTGATTAATCGGCTTAGGTTTTTTATGGTCAAAAGTTCATTATACTCTAATAATTAATACGAATAATTGGAATATACTACTTGCTCTAAATCAACAAATCTAATTGTAAGTTGTAATTCGATCTTCAAAGACATGAATTAATACTTTTAATGTTCCTGAATTTGGATCCACAGAACAGAGTCCATCATGTTTACAATCGAGATCTACTTGCTGAAGCGGAATTCTCTTCTTCTTAATATCGGATTTACAAGAGCACTCATGTATTCTCCTAATATTCCACGATATAGGTGCACTTGATAAGTTTTTCACCACTAATTTTATGTAAAACGATCCTGCATGGAGGATCATCGGAACAGTATACATATCGACCGATTTCCTCTCTCCTGGTAATATGTTCTTAAGAATGTCATTAACTCTATCCAAAAAGAAGTAATTGTAGTTATGCGTATGATATCTCATTCAAAAGTATCGTATGAATACATAATACTAGCTGAAAGTACCCGTGCTTGGCTACGGTTTAATATCATTAGGATTAAGGACTACTTAAATTAGTAAAAGTTAAGTTTAACGTTGATAATCCATATTCGAAAATATATATTCAATCATTTAAAACTTGCAATATTTTACGTGCTCCGAAACTAAAAAAAACCTTAAAATTTCGAATTTTGAAAAATCCTTTCTTACATTAGTGGGTGCTTATACCCTAGAAGGAACGCTCATGCAAAATTTCGAGTTTCTAGGTCAAGTAGTTTCGGCTCTGCGTTGATGAGTTTGGCCCATACTTTAACCCCCAAAACCCCCCCTAAAATTTAGAATTTTTCAAAACCCTTTCTTAGTGAGCACCTAAGACCCAAGGGGAAGGTATGTTCCAAATTTCATTGCAATCCGTTCTGTGGTTTTTGAGATTTCGTGATGAGTGAGTGAGTCAGTCAGTCAGTCCGTGGTATTTGAGCTTTATATATATAGATAAATGATAGAAACATTTTTTTTAGAACACTAGATCTACCGAGGTGGTCAGAATGATATCCCGAGTCGAAATATTGAACCTCATTTGAACCTTTTACTACCTATCATTTAGGAATTAACAGTACAAGAATAGGAGTATCATTTTACTGAGAAGGAGTTACAGATTTAAATTAGGAGCTTTAGTATTGAAAAGTATCATATTAGACTCAAATAGGAGTAAATACAATGAAAATAGGTTCAATATTTCGAATCGGGATGCCCTGAATTTTTTGAAATTATTCTTGTAATTTTTAACCTTGTTTCTTTTACAATTCTCTATACGACTATTTTGAAGACTTTGAGCAATTGAATCGATCTACTTTTTTGCCCCCTTTATTTACTTGTTTTGGACGGATTTGTTCGACAATTTTAAATATATTGAATACATCGTTGGTAGATCTGGTGTCAATTTGTTGGAGGCTTGCAATATTTCAATAGCTTCTTCTATTAAAATCACACCTCTACAGAGCAGAAACTTTAAAGTAGAATTTTACTTATCATTTAAAATGTTTCAATCGATTGTAAAGAGCGTAAAGTATATGTGCAAATCAGAGAAAGAATTATAAGCTTGAAAACATTTCATGTAATCTTCGAAAAACGTTATCGTATTTGATGATTATTTATTAATTTACGAACTGAATAGTCATGAGTGTTTCCTTATTCTATAGTTATAAAATTCTTTATATTATAACGAAATGATATACTTGTTTATTTGCATCGTCTTCCATAGCACATTCTTGCTAATATTATGATAGTTTCCGTAGCAACATAAGTTCTTTATCTGTTAGAATTGAAAAGAATATCAGATTATGAAATATTCCTTTTTATAATTATTTCACTAATTAGAACATTTGATTCTCATCGACTCGAGAGGTTCATCAGCTTGGCACTTTTGTCTATTCAAGAAGAGCGATCGTGCCATTCAACCCCTTAGCCTACAACCACGTGTGGAGCTCGTAGCCCAGAAAATGAAACAGATAATTTTGAAGTCTTTCAAAAACTATTAAATTAACAATATCACGAGACGGTCCCATTATTTCTGTGCCATTAATATCACGTTCAGTTATACGAAGTATCAGAAATCAATGAAACCTTTTGATTTCAGGAATTAGTTTTGAGTCTTTGCACGCCCCATCAGAAAAGAAATCGTAGGTTAAGGGGTTAACACTTCAAACGCTTGAGATCTTCTACTCTAGACATTTTAAAAACTACATTTTTTTCCGTTTCCTAGAAGTAGACCTTTGCAAAATGAATACGATTAATAACGGTCATACTAATAAAGAATCTACCGGTATTTTTCAATTCAAGTAAGCAGAATGATCAAAATTCTGTTAGCCAGGACACGTTTTTTTTCAAAGGAATTATATTCAATGACATGTAATTTAATCAGGTTCTGTTATTTTCCTTTGGAAAAAATTGTGAACATAGGTAAAAATATGAGCAATTATATGTGCAAAATGTCGATAACAAATTATATATACTTTGTACGGAAAAAAATTTATAAAAAGGTTAACCCTAGATCACTAACCTTCGTCGATTCGACGACGCGGATTTAATAAGTATGCCTTAATAGTTAACATTATCGTAATAAATAAATACCTATCTTTAATAATAGAAAAAAACATGTTCAAATTTTATTTAAATAATACCCTTTAACCCCTTTTGTAAACACCGTAGTCGAAGAAACGAAGGTTATTGTTAAGCGTCGAAAAATAAGGTTAGTGATCTAGGGTTAAGAAAATGCAGTTCTAGACTAGAAGACCCCCTTAAGTAATTATGTTGAAAAAGTTTTAAACCAATCATTCGCTTCAATCAGACCAATCAGAGAGTTGTAGCGTTAACTTCCTATAAAATTGTACTTACCTTCAATGATGGTAATATGCACATACAGCTCACATAGCATACATCTATAGGCTCTTGATCAGCTATTGTTACATCCGTGGAACAATTAATTCTAACAAGATACCGAATCGTAAATTCATAATATCCCGGTGTACGGGGTGTAATAGAAACAATAATTTTTTCATGAGCGCCAGGAAAAACTGTTTCCAAGGCTGGACGTATAATTACGTCTTTTTCTAGATCTCCAATAGGCCAGTTACGATGCGTACAAATCATTTTGTAATAAATGATTACTGAACTGATATTAAACACGTGAAAACTTAACGTTTTCGTCTCCCCGTACGTCACACCCCCAAAATGTAATTCACTTGGCACTGCCTAAAAAACATATGATCATTATCAATCAATTAAATCGATTAATTAGTTGAAGGACCAACGATTCTTAAGGCATCAACACTTTAATATTCCGTGCATCTATTTTAGTATCGAAAACGTACAAAATTAATACGAATTTATTGCACAAATATATAATTAAAAAGTAGTTGTACCATCAAAGTGCCAATTTCGCTTCTACCACAAACGCGTACAGTGATACAATTCGATGCTCCGATAATAGTTCCATCTCTCACAGCAGATAAAACGCATTGCACATGAAAATCATAATCTACATTTGCTTCTTTCGAATAAAAGCACCATTTTTGAGAAAGAATTTCGTTAGAATGGATTTCACCATTTGATTGTTGAATGGTAAGGATAGGTGGCAATTCGTGAAATTGGAATCTGTACCCAAAGAATTTTTTGTCTTTTGAATTTCTTGTAAATACTAATTAATTCACGTATAATGACACAATTAACCCATTACGAACCAAGCATTGAAATAACAGAAATATTTTAAATATTTGAATAAAAAAATTACGCAAGGTGATGAACAATTAGAGAACAAAAGTGCATAAATTAAGCATTTGGTATGTTCTTTTACTATGACATAGGTTAAAATATAAATTAAATTAATCCGTTTCTCCGAAAAAAAATTAGAAGTGAAATGTTGTGTTAACATAACTTTGGGCCTTAATGGGTTAAACAGAAATATCTATTTAAGAGAATATAGGGTACTCAGCTTTTGTACGAAACCGAACAAGATCCCTAAATTATTTTATAATAGAATTAATCACTGTTTTATTTTTAAACGCATTATGCTACGATTCGAAATGAATAACCAAGTGAATAACTTTATTAAAAATATGTAAGAGTATAAATAAAATAAATAAAACAACGAAACTCATATAATGTACCGCCCCTTCGACTAGGCAATTAGTTAATACCTTCACCATCATTTTTAAAAATTCTATTCCTACACTATTAATACGTTGAATGCCACCAATATTAAACTAGTTTCGTCATTTCTGTTGAAGTGAAACTTTTTTTATTACAATTACATCTTTCTAAAGCAGAACATTTAAAGACGCTGACACGTAGGTAGATATTTGGCAGACCTTTATCTTTTTAACGCCAATATTTAATTATTCAATATGTTAGAAAATTTATAAACATTACAGTTTAAAAATTATGTTAAATTTCTTTGAATTTAGTAGGGGTCACCGATGACCCCAGTAGCAGTGAACGTGTTAATAACTGGTATCAAAGAATGAATTTACTTGATCAAATGCCGCGTCAGGTTTCGCATTTTTACTACCTCCAGCTGCTGACATTCCGGATAAGTTGGATTAAAAATAACTTCGTCATTATAACCGAATCTGACACTCGTGTATTCGGCATATCCTTTGAAGTCTATGTATCTCTCGTTTCTCGTATTCCCATTGAAGTATATTACCCAACGTTCTACATAAATCTGCTCGTCATCAGGCTTGGGAACCATTTCCAGTGTTATTATTCGATAATCTCTAAAAGTTCAACGATTATTACAAATATTCTTTATTGCAGTTATGCAAAGATGTTTGAATTATGATCGAAATTTACCCCCCTAGAGCAATGGTGGCGAACCTATGGCCAGCGGGTCAAACACTGACCGTATATATAGGCTTTTTAAGTGACCCACGCGTTGATTTATATAAACTTATTTTTGATCTCACAAAATAGAAAACAGAAAATCAAAGATATTTAAAAAATAATATATTTATAGGCGACCCTCCTCTTTCGCACTTAATTGGTCCTTGAAAATGGCCTACGTAGACTTTCTAAATGGCCCACGCGTTGATCTATATAAAATTATTTTTAATCTCACAAAATAGAAAACAGAAAATCGAAGATAATTATAAAATAATATATATGTAGGCGGCCCTCGTCTTTCGCACATAATTGGTGCCTGAAAATGTGTGCGAATGTTGAATGTTCGAAAATAAAGAGATACAGGAAAAATATAAAATATTGTATGTTAATGTGATTTCTTTATGAACTTGAGATTCTGTAATATCTGGTAGGCAATACTATGTTAGAAATTATATCGCATTTTGCAATATGTTAGATATTACAATGTTAAAAAATCATATGCAATGTGTGAGTGAGTACGAGCTACAGCACTCCATGACAGTGATTGCACTGAAAGAAACATTTTTTGAAAAGCAACAAAAATCTTTAGAAAATTGAATTTTTACAAAGGTGCGAAATAGCGAATTGTATGAAGGTAGAATGTGCGAAATACGACGGCCGTCTGTACATATATATATCGAGTTTATAAACAAATATTTCCAAGTGAACATTGGCTAGCTGAGAGTTAAAAAAAGTAGTTTTTAGACATTTTCTCCTCCAGCTTTCCAAGTGATACCACTGACTTAGTGATCCACGACGTGGTGCAAAAAATAGATAATGAATAAAATTTGCTCCACCTCTCAAAAAGGTTCACCATCATTTTCTAGAATGATCAGCTGACCTAGGTCTTAAAGTTTCCTCTGCCGTGACGATGTATTAACAAAATGTGTTTAACCGTTTGCGTACCACGAGCCACTTTCGCGCTCTTCAGTTTTTGTGTCGAAAAACCCCAGGACATTTTTCCAATGTTGGCAAGTGAAGGAAGACTTTGTTCAGATATTTTGTTAAGAATGCATCAGGTTTCTCTTTTATAATATAAAGTAATTCCAAATTAGGATACAAGCAAGAGAAGATTGTTCTTGTTGTGCACTACATAAAATAAAACACCAAGTTTAGCTTATTTTGAAATAAAATCTCAAGAGCGCGAAAGTGGCTTCTGGCTTTTTTCGAAGTAATTTTTTAAAACCCTCCCGGTATTCAAACGGTTAAAGTACAAATTTTATTACTCAATTCGAAGAGAAATTTTATTAAAATCTTTAACCTTTTGCACTCCCATGTCCCACTTGATGGAACATCATAAAACTACCATATCACTCGATTGTGTCCTCTAAGTGGACCTTTGAATTTATTAGAGATTACAGAGGATGAACTTATTGAACCGCAACATTTTAATAAATGTATGATTACCTGAATTTTTCTATTGAAATGACACAAGAGAGAAAATAGTACATTGCCGCTAAGTTGCTAATAAATAATGTCAGAGATGGCTCCGAGTGCAAAGGGTTAATATTATTATATCTTATATGCCAGGAGGGGCCAACTTCTGTGTATACAGAATAGTCGAGGCAATCTGAACAATTGGCAGTGCCAATACCATAATTCCCCATTACAACATACTGATAGTATTGGCATATGTCAATACACACACATATATGTCAATACTATTGGATAGTGATGGCATACATATGTAGTAATTGACATATGAGCTCAGGTACCCCGGGTTCGCTAAACCCGTACCTGAGATAGTCTCAGGCCCCTGGGAGGATCAATGAGTGACAATAGAAAAGATATCTACGTTCCAAAATTATTTTCAGTTGACTGTGATCGAACAAAAATCGCTTTCCAATCGATTTATTGACCACCTCTGCTACAAATCGTGTAACAGTTGTGGAGTATAGAATGTACAGGGTATTTTAATTTTATGTATGTTGAAATGCAAGTGTGAGAGTGTGTAGAATTCAGAGTGAATTTTAACCCTTATCGCTCCCAGTGTGCCTCCCAGGCACCCCTGATTTGAAGCGTGCTACTCCAAGTGTACTCTTTACTTCGGATATTATTCGAGTCGTTATCGGTAATTGTTTATAGACAAAAAGTGGTCCTCCTCAATCAGTTACAAGCGACCAGTAAAGAAAGTCAGATCTCAACATGTTTTATTGTAAACCCATCTATTTTTCAATTATGTCGAGAAGGAAAATAAATGATCTTTGTGAGGAAAACATTTATAACATCTATAATGATGTAGTTGTAACTAACCAAAAGGAAGTAGTGGGGTAAAAAAACAAACAGTTCTCTACTGTGAGACCAGCGAACGCAAATCTGGTTTGCATCCCAATGACTGTTAAAAACTACCACGCATTAATCAATTATAATTAATAATATAAATATTGCAATCAATATTATATTACTTCTGAAATGAATAAAGATTATTTTGAATGACTTTAATATTATTATTTACACGTCATTGTAGCATTTAAGGTAGTTCTAACTGGATTCAGAACTAAAAGTTTCTTTTTTCATTAGAAATGAAAAAAATTGCATAAGAATTAATGCAGGGGCTAAATTCACAGACGTCATTTCATTCACTTTTTAGACATTAAAAAACATCTTTCTCTATAACTATGAAGTAAAAAATTATGAAAAAATTCAATAATATTCCAAAAGCATAAAATAATACATTGCTAATTTTTTATTAGAATCCATCGACTCGTTTTTCCATTAGAAAAATAAAAAAAGATTTTACGGACTGAGCAAAAATTTGTTTCCATAAGGCCCATGTTAAATATGTTATTTTTCAACACGATTTATTCATCAACCGTGTGAACGAACTCGTTGAGATTCTGGTTATAATTATAAAATATCATGGAGAATATATTTTCAAAATTTTAAGGAAATCTATCGAAAAATGATAAATGCCTAGAACTACCTTAAAGTCTGATACTTAAAAACTTGCAAGTCAAAATATGACGAGTATAAATTGGAATTGCCTGCCGATATTCGCACTGAAAAGTTGGAGTGTTAAGGGTTAAAGTATTCAAATAATATTTTGATGAAATGAATAAAAATCGTACTGGTCAATTAGGCCCATCATTGGCTTAACACTGAAGCGGCTAGCCGGTGGTGGAACGAAACGAAACATCAGAGGCAGATGTCCAAATCTCTTAATTAAAAACGTTGTGTAAACCGGAATCGACGGGATGGACGGTGGCATTATTACTGTTCGTGGTATTTCGTATTGTGGAATCCAACCATTTGACGCGAAAGGAAATGAATGACCTATAAAATTGTACAGATTGTAATGATTTAACTTTATCACTGTTGATAACAGATGATGAATTCCATTTGCTTTTTCAGGCTTTATCTACCGAAAGCCTCTTAATCGATTTTCAGTTTGTTAAAGCTGATAGACCGATAGCCCATTAGCACTAGAACTGTCAAGGTAATCAGAATTACTGATACTTCATTTCCTTGAAAAAATATTGAGATTACTAAGCCTACCAAATGACTGTTCCTTTTCTTTTAACATATTTGTTTATTGCATGTAAATATATTAGACTATTTGGCGGTAATTCTAGTGTTAATCAGACATTATTTTAATTCGTTTTCAAAAGTTCTGAGTTAAAATTTCAAAATTAATTTAATTAACATTCAATTTAATTTAAATATATTTAATATTATTTAGTTTAATTTATATATTAATTATATATAAATATTAATTTTTATATATATTAACATTAATATTAATAAATGAAAATGAATGTGAATGTTCATAAGGAGTAAACCAACGTTAAGTGTTAAGGTTGAATAACAAAATTCGAACCTATAGCTCTTACTGATGTAACGAATGGAAATACAGGCATCTCTTCCTTCTCACAATTCTCACTTTTAAGGGAAACGAAAGCAACTAGTTCTCTGGCAAATAGATTTTCCTTCACGTCGGGATTGAAAGAAATTTCAAATAGCACGGATTGTTGCCCTCGTACTTGCATTGTGCAAGGTGCTATCTTAAAAATTCCGTTAACATCTGATATTCAAAAAAAGATGTTACAATTTTTGGACCTAGAAGTCTGACGATTTGAAGAATTTCCAGATAAAGCTTTAGAAATGTGTTTAAAAAGAATCACACTGACACAATGTACAATTTTTGGAAAATCTGAACTCTTTCGCTATTAACGAGATGTATAAGTCCCAAGTAAAAAATGGTCGAAACTATTATATTTCTCATGCACTGATTGTAAAAGAAAATAGCTGACTACTAAGAAGATACTTTAATGTCTTGAGATTAATTTGTAAATAAACTGTATTTTTTTAACTTTGTCAGGAGAAATTTAACCCAATAATATTTTACTTTATCGGTGAAAATTTTCAAAATAAAGGGTTAACATTATTTACCTCTTTCCCATTTGACAGATAAAGTTGAGTGGCTGTGATTTGTCAAACATATGGCCTGCGGAATCCTTTGTAAAATGTTCTCCATATCTACATCTGCTTGACCGAAATCAAAATAATTCCTTGACAAAGATATGGGAGGTAGATTGTCTGTATTGCTCACACTGTCGCTCATGTATCCTTCAAAGCCACTTTTTACTTTCCACGGATAGGTAATGTCTGTTTTTGAGCAGGTCGAACCGCAATAACCATACAATTCAATGATAATTGGCTGCTATATTTCGAAAATGTTTTATCTTTTTGAGGACTCCTAAATGTTTAACGAAATAATGATCTTGATGATCTAGATGATCTATGGAATTACGTATAGAATTTCGAGAACTTCGACAGTTACGTCAGATTTTTTTTAAAGTTCCTTCAGGGAAAAGGTAATTGGTCAGTTTGTAAGATTCGTTACAAATGTTCAAGAAATTCTTATATTTTTCAGTAACCAAATTGAAGCATTTTTCAATTAAATTTTTGCCGAAAATAAAATTTTAGAGCAAGTAAATACATGACATTTAACATAGAATTCTACTCTACTGCTATTCTTACCGCTGATGTAATTAAAATTTATCTACAGCTACGAAAAAATGTCGCATAAATTATCATTAATTTACGTATACTTTGCGACATCTAAGAGGTCAATATTGTTACCACGTCCGAAATTTTTCTCACTTTTACATAGTAAGAAGAATTTATAGTTCAACGATATTTGATAAAATAATTTTCTGTTAAATATGCAAACATAATATTACGAAGAGTATTTGTGTTTTATGTACTATACAAGGTAAGACTAATGAACCACATTATCTTGATAATACATGAAATCTTATCATATTACCTGATGCATAATTAAACAGGGTAAGTGGCACGTATATTTTCCACATTCCAATGGAGCAAAAGTAACCATTATATATTTACTCGAACCGTGATTAATTACTCCGCGGCTCACGTCTATTTTAAATGGCCGATATGCTTTGTCTATGTCAAACATAAATGTTGCCTTCATCGAGGACTTGTTCGTAAGCTTTATTCGCTTCTTTACTTCACGATTTTCAGTCGTGTAAAATGTCAGTTTCGTCGTTGAAGATATAACTTTCGGACCTAAACGAGTAACATAGTAACATCTAATGGGGTAAGTTTTCTTTCTTCATGCTATTAACCCCTTACCCTATAATAACGTGTGACACTCATGGAATAGGAAATTTTCAAATTTCGCAAAACCTACAAAATTAAAAATATCAAGAAGATGCAATAGGGTAAAACTGTTTCTATAATATTAACCCTTTACGGTCGTATGTCTACTCTCAGCAACCACAGCAAAGAACCATACTAATTTTACATTGTATTCATCTATGTGTCAATTTCTACTTTCTCTGAATGAACCTGAATGTCTAAAGAACCTATTTACGAACCAATACGGTGCTCCTATCAATTGGAAACAAAAAAATCAATTTAAACAAATACTATCATCTTTTACTAACTATGCAAGACGTTGTGACGGAGCATCTTCAAAATCGGGAAGACCATTGTTCTCAAATAAAGAGGAAAGGCTTAATGGAAAGCAGCACTGTCAAAACATAAAAAGTAAAGATCGCTTCGTACGTTCAAAAAGTAAAATCCAGGGCGGAAGATGTCAAACTAATTACTTTTGCGACACGTGCAGTCGAAAACCAGGTGGTCATGTTGGAGACTACTTTGAAAAATACCACACAATGTAGAATTATAAAATATAATTTTTATATGAAAACATTACATTAAAACATATTATTGTGTAAACATATATCTAAAGTTGACAAAAGAATTAATAAATCTTGTTTATCCTTCATAATCGTACATATCATTGCTCGTTCAACGGAGATTAATTACGGACAGTACGACACCCATGTCTAAATTTAATACGACCGCAAAGAGTTAATATTACATTAAATTATACAATGTACTTAGAAGAATTGACTAATTTTTAATTTACCAATTTAATTCTATGTCATTGCGGAAACAGTAACAAAATAAAATCGTAGGGCAACGGGTTAACACTGGAACTACCAAGCAACTCAAAATGACTCGTTCCCAATTTTTTCCAAAAGTGCTCCAAACTTATAGAACAGTCATAAACCAGATACTCTACGTTGATCTTATAAAATACATATTACTAACAATAAGTCGATCAACATTTCCTGTCCTTCATTTCCATCTTTCCAAAGTACGTATTTAACATTAGAACTACCGGCGTAATTTCAAAACCTATTGTATTTCAATATATTAACCCTTTGCGCTCCAACTACCAGTCTGGCTGGCATAACAAGTAAAGACGATCTACTCCAACTACCACCTCTACTGACAACATTTTATTTTGTAATTATTACTAACTAAGAAAAATGAATGTATAGCTGATACCGTTACTTTCTTAACAACATTAGACATGTTCTCTCCTTGCTGTTTGCTGTCTTGTATACATTTGCGAGTTTATAAGAAATAAATTATTATATTGCTAAATTAACTTAACCTAATATATGAATACATTTTATATTATTAATCAATTCTTAAGTAATTAATCGATGTTTAATACACTTCTACAAAAATTTCATCAAAATGTTTTTTTGCCATTTATGTTATCAAAAAAAATGTCAACCAAATTGTATACTTTGAATCTGAATCTATTTTAAGACACATTGAAGTTAACTAAGTTTTTGAGTTAATTGTCGTTAATAGAAAATCATTTTTCTAAAAACTGCAGCATTTTTTTCAAAGTATTGTGATTACAAAATATTACCTAAAAGTCCGTAGAGTAGACTACCAACAGGCGCAAGAAATGCAAGGAGCGCAAACGGTTAAATACGTACTTTGGAAAAAGCGAAATCAAAAAGTGGGAAAGATTATGGATTCGATAATTCTATATTGTATAAGATCAACGTATAAGCTTGAAGAACTTTTGGAAAAAAATTGGGAATGAGTCATTTTGACTTATTGTTAGTTGGTAGTTCTAGTGTTAAAGAGCTATACCTTGTAGAGAAATGTTTTTCAAACGGAGGTCCGTTAAGGAATCATTCATTGTTCTAACTTATTAGAATGTAAATATTTATAAATGTACATTGAGTGCACATTCAACAGTTTGACTATCAAAGTTAATTAATAACCTACCAATGCAACATCCGCGAGTAACAATTTTCAAACGATCTCCGCTAGAATCTACGATATTGAAATAATCGATGTTCGTGGAAAATGCAACGAATGGGCGATAGTAAATCTCACAAACGAATTTCTTCTCCGGCTCTGTCGTCCACGTGTATGAATGCAGATGAAACACATGATCCAAGGGATTTGTTTTAGGATCCCTTTGAGCCTCGTACGTCTGTTCTTTCTATAAGGAATTAGTTTTATTGTTGATAAAGTTTCCATTAATCTACATATTTTTAATATGAATTGCATCAGAACTTTATGTACAGGCATCCCTCAAATAGCACGATGCTTCACCCCTTGCCGTACGATGTGATTAACCACCGTGTGACAGCCACCGCAATAATTCAGAAGAAGAATTCGTGAAACTAAAAATTCATCAGCGACTCTTCCTTCTCATATTATTTCATGTAATATTAATGTTATGGAAATAGTTCTATCGTGTCGCATCTCACAGATACTTTTACTTTAAAGTTATTGCCAAAGGAATTATTTTTTATTAAAAATACAAATTATATTTATTTTAATATTAGACCAATTTAAAAATTTCAATATTTTCATTCATTATATTCATTTCAAGAAATTTTTATACTTTTCAGTAACCAAATTGAAGCATTTTTCTATTAAGTTTTGTCGCAAAAATTAAAAATTTTGATAGGTTTTGCAAAATTTGAAAATCTTTCACCCTATCACGAGTGTCGCTCATTATTGTATGACAAGGGCTTAGGTTGCACAAAGTCACGAATAGCACGGTTAACAATTGCGACAATCCACTTTGTGTGTCTTTGAAAAAAACACAGGATATCATAAATGTAACCCTTTGCGGACAGGACACTTTAATGTCTAGTGTCTATCTGGATAAGAGGTCATGCGTGATAAAGTGGTTTTTAACACTTATAAATTTTGTGCTACATAAACAAATCTTTGCTAAATGAGTCACATGAGCTAGGCTTCCAACAAATTTTTAACACATAGAACGCCACCGGTATCTCGCTACTTTCATAATTTTTACTGATGTGAAACATTTTTTATTAAAATCTCATCTTCATAAAGCAGAAACTTTACAGACACTGATAGATAAATATTCGACAGCCGTTTATCTCTTTAACGTCAATAATTGTATATTTAGTATATCCGAAAATTCATAAATATTGCAAATTAAAAGTTACATGAAATATCAATGAATTAAATAGCGTGAATGTAATCCATAACAGTCAACGTGTTAACCATCCTGTCGTACAATGGTCAGCCAGATCGCTCTTAATAGTCAGGCTCCTCAGCCCCCAGCGATCACTAGTTGACCTTTTAACCTTGCTCCGAATTTCTATTTTACACTGCGACACTGTGTTTTATTACTTACTTCATCACGCGTCAAGAGGTAATTTCTATAGATAATAATTCAAATGATAATATATAAATATAATTCACTTTACGTGACATTCACGTGCGAATTTAATATTTCGGATCAAGATATGATAAAATAAGATGAGATACGCGCAAAAATAGACATCAATCGAGAGTGTAAAATATACGGCTGCATCTGTAGTGAGCTAAAGGCAGACGTCCACGTTCTAAATGAATCGTTGATCCTATTTCTGAGTGGTTAAAATACTTGAGCTGCTGTCCGTAGACAGGCGACTAGAAGGGTAAAAATGCTTGAATTGCTGTCTGCAGGCAGTCCACAAAGGGTTAATATAGGAAACAATGCAAAAAAAAACATAGTTAATAATACAAAAAATTACATATTTTTTATTCCATTGTATCGGTCATTTAATCACGTAGGTATTTATAGTACGGTTAGTGTTAACCCCTTGCCTTATGATTTTTATTTTAACAACGTGCGTAATAACTTTAAATTAATTCCAGAAATAAAGATTCCTCTCTGATCTTTAACATTTGGTATAATTGAGAACAATGTTAATATTACAAAAATAATTTAACCGTCGTTAATCACCTCGTGACCGATTGATATTTTCAATGTAATTGTTAGTGGAAAACTTGAAAATTTCGTATTCCACTTATCGTGTGATATACGTTATTGTAGGCAAAGGGGTTAATGAGATTTTAGTGTTCACCGGAGGAGTAATGTGTTAAACTGTAATGAAAATGTTTAAAAAATATAAACATTATTTTTCAACGTTGTATAAAAAATCTTCTCAATGTTATATCTGCATTCTGTGTTTATTTAAAAAGTCGTATAAGTCATTTTATCGGAGTGGAAAGCACTGATTGTTTACTCACTATGAGAGATTACTTATACTGAGAAAAATATAATTATTCAAAGTACCAAATGCAAGTAAATCTTCTCGTAAATTGCTTTCGATATTTTTAAACGCGTTAAAACGCAAATATCTCGATTTAAAAGCAAATTGACTGTGCTATTTTCAGAATATACTGTTCAAATACTGCCTTTTCCCAATTCAAAAGTTTTAACTGATATATTTTAATTGTTAAGCCACACGTGAAAAAAGTACCGTTGCCTCAAGCAAATACAATACCGTAGTAACTCTAAAGTCTTGGAATTTCATGACTAACATGATACAGGGATTATAATTACCTACAATTACATATTAGTGGGAAATGATACGTCACAAGGAAATACTCACGCAGGATTCATTCCATATTTCGATGCTCTTTGTCATCGCTTTGCCTACTTCCACATTACCATAATCTATCTCGATTGTTCTCATCTTATCCGAAGACCAATGATTTCCATACATCTTTAATATTCATACCCTTTAAAACGTAAAACGTAATATGAGAATTTCCTCAGACTGTAGTCCGCAAACGCGGTTGTGCATTTAAAGTGAAGGTCACGGAGAACGTCGATCTCGAATGTCTCGAACTCGCGTGCTTCGGCCTCTCTCGAAGGTGAGAGACGCATTCGTTTTGTTTTGATACGCCGATGACGTATCCGTGAAGATGGTGAATTGAACTTCATCAATTCCACGAAAATATCGTGCGCCAGTCTCTCAGAGATTCCCTGCGAAATCATTCCTACATAGATTTCGTCATCTGATATTCGACGGTGACGTTACCTGTATTCTTTATGGCTTTCTGACAGTTCCTGCAAAAATGGCTCGACAGGATGTCACACGTACTCTTTGTTTATTACTTCTTGCAAGTAACCTCGTGAATTATAGCTCGTGTTCGCGTTACGACAACGTTTACGATGAATGTAAGTTCCTTATGAACAGTATTAGCGATTTTGTGAGATTGTTTCAGATCGTTTAAATTATAACCTCCTCTCTCTTTTAGATGGTTTGGAGCACGAGAGGATCTGTCATCCTCTTGTTAAAAAAAAGACCACTGAGATCGTAAATAACGCTGTAGTAATCAAGCCTAAGCATGGGATGTTTGACCGATGGAATGTTAATCTTAATGTTCATTGTAAGTTTGTGTTCAAAGCAAATAAGGGGGATGGACTATTCGGCGTCATACAAAAGATGTCCTTTAGACGTAATGGTACACAGTGCTTGGATTATGTACGGGTAGGTAATTAATATTTGTTCTTTGTGTAATTACAAAATTTACTGGTATAATTAACAAAAGGTACTTTATTAGTTTAAAAGGAAGGATTGGACAGAAAAGTTTTGCGGCTCTATTGACCGTAGTAAAATCAAATACTATCCAGTTCCGGAACCAGAAAACAGTATGTACAGATCAGATATGCTATTACCAGTAAACACCTATGCCGAATACGACATGATAGAACCAAAATCTGGAGGAGAACTGGAAACAGAGATATTTATTTCCAAGGAAAAACTACAAGATGGAGACTTTCTTGCCCTCACCATTGTGTATACTCCATTTAAAAGTAAGTAATGCATTTATGCGTGTAACTTGATTACCAATTATCATAAATATTAACACTGCTCTATATGTAGATTGCAGTAGTGTGGATTCAGAAAAATACAAGTCAATTGGAAAAATCTGTGTCCGCAATGAATACATTTGCGATGGGATTTACAACTGTGCTCCTGATATTTGTTCGGATGAAAACAATTGTCCGCTTAATGATAATGAAATCATTAGTACTGGTACCGGTACCAAAGTAACAGTGGGTGCAGTGACAACAATGATTTTATGCTTTATTCTTTTCGTCATATGCCTATGGGTATGCAAAAGATCCCAAAAGTTATGTTGGTCTCTGGATTGTGCCGATCCGAATACATGTTCTTCAAGACCGGGGCCATTGCCACACGAATCTGAAGGATCGGCTAATCCACCGGTTCCCACAGCACCGATGTTGGAAGTCGTCGTTTCTCCGTCAGTCGCTGATAAAGATCTACCACCTAGTTATGATTCATTATTTCCTGAACAAAGTAATCCTGCCAGATCGTAAACGTAAGTTACTAATTGTAATGAATAGATGTTCACAGCATGGTATCTAATGTTTTAATTAGATATTGCTGCCAATGATACAGTCTTATAATACACCGTATATTTAAGTGCCTTTTTATGTACGAACAAAATACATACTCATACAGGTAGATTCTCGAGGGAAGAATTAGAATTTTCAATTACACTTCGCGTTGAGGTTTTGAAGGCTTTCGCAGTCATCTTAAACTTAACAATGATTTGAAATTTTAGGATTTCGATAGCGTTGCACTGCTAATGGAACATTTCTGTATAAAATCACCCTGATAATCATCCATTGCAGCTAATGGCATCAGGGTGAGCTGTTACTGAAGTGTTTTATTAGCAGTGCAATGCTGGCGAAACATCGGAAGTTTTAAAATTCTCAAGGCGGCTTAAACCCTGGGATTTCAAAGCATTGTTAAATAAACTTCACGTTATCTCATATAGAAATGCAATATTTTATAATACCGCAGTTTTGTTTTTTCGGTATGTATTTCATAAAATGCGTTTAAAAGGATCACTTTTATAAAACTTGTAACGATTGGAAATAGTGCGTGCTTGTTCATTTCTTTATATTTTAAGTTAATATACATAAAAAGGTTCGATCGATCATGTTTCCTGCAATTTTTATAGACCGGAAACAGGAATCTCAATAATACAAATGAAATGAGTCAACAGATCTGAATAGTCAATTTATACCTTTAAAAATTTAAGTCAATAAGGGAACACCGAGATAGCTGAAAATCTATGACACAAATTTATTTGTTATGTTTACAATAAACATTATGAATTTTTTAATACTAAAAAATTAATGCAGTATTTAATAAATTTTGTAATCGTATTGCGAGAGAATGCTTTTAGTTCATGTTGTAATACTTATTGTACAGAGCGGGGTAATATTAGCTTTTTTTTGAGTTCATTTCTTCATTGTACCAAAAACATGCAAATGAAAATTTAACCGTGCTTGGAACATAAAAGAATATTCGGTGTAACAAATCGATATTTCTCTTGATAGTATTCACTTTTCATCAAAACAATTTTTGATACAATCGAACAAGAAATCGATTATTTGAATAATTATTATACCCCATTGTCTGTATTAGATGATAATTCAATTAACGTGTCGTCGGAAGTAGATAAAATGCATTAACATGCATTTTCATAATCCATAAAATCCATGTCACAAAATATATATTTATTACAAAAAAAAGAACAATTGTTCTACGAGCTCGATATATTATAATGGATATCATACCTTAAATAATATATTTTAGATATATATATGTGACATATTTATCATGAATTTTATACGTATATATAAAGTATAAAAATTTTATAGTATTATACAACGCTATAGACATTTGTATATTTTGAAAATTTATTGTTACGAACCTTTGTAAACGTATACATAACAGAATCGTGTAAATATTGTACTTGTGATAATAAAAATATTGAAAATCAGTACTGTGTTCATCACTGTACCATTCATTTTTCTTGATCCTCGGTTTCCTTCACAGAAGTGTGTTCGATCAACCACAAACATACATTGATAATGTTATCAATTTCAGCCGTACCTGAGGCTAACGGATGATTATCATCATACACGAGCATCCTATAATACAATTTTCCTCAACCATTATTTCTATCGAAATTGTTTGTACTATACATGTGTATAAATCCATGTTTACTGTTTTTATATATTAGGGATATCGAAAAGTAATCAAAATTGGAGAAGTGAAAACGGAATTGGAAACGTTTACACCCCGTTTACAGGAGAGTCACGAAATGAATGTAATCGATGATAATGCTAATTGTAAGCCGCACTTTTAGTACAATTATGTACAACTTACGGCTTATCTTAAATATTAATAATTAGTACTTACTTAGTTTTCACATTGTTTGCCTTAAGACGCTGATACCATAATTTCCCTTGAGATGGTGGTACACGTAGATCATTAGTACCAATGCATACTAAAGTTGGAGCTTTAACTTTACTAACGTGAATAATTGGAGAAGCCTTGAACATCTTTACAACCATTTCAATTTGATCAGATTCCGGCATCGGTTTTCCTTCATCGAAAGGATAATTTATTTCAGCAGCACACCTACGAATTAATTTTTGGTTAGATAAGTATAAATATTTCATTAAGATTTCTTTAAAATTCCTAAAGTAACGTGAAAACTTTGCAAGCGTGTTAGTTTACATTCCTATTAGTTATCTTTTGAGTCTGATTATACTTTATTCTGCAATCGAGCTTACACGTCGTGATGATACTTAATTTTGTCTTCTTTACTCAGAGTATTGCGACTGTAATGCATTTAATGAGATCATTCACAACTAGAAGAAATCTTTAAAAATATATTAATTCTTTTTACCAGTCCGGGATGTCTGATATGGTAAACATGGCGGCAATATCGATCACTGGATTTCTTGCAACCACCGCTCTGTACAAATCCTAAGGATAAAGTTCCTTTCATGTAATTACACCTAATGTAATCATTTTCATCACTACTGATAATTATAGCTGATCAAATAAACATGTAAGAGAAACAAGTCTTTCGTAAGCTTACTGGATGCTGTCCACTTAAATGTGTTACTAAAAATCCGCCGTGTGAACCACCAGAAATTCCTACCCGGGTTGGATCTAACCAAGGATATTTTTGCAAAGCTTCTTTTGTAGCAGTGACACAGTCTTTAACATCGACGTTACCGACTTTTCCTTGAAGATATTTAACATTTTTCGACCCCATGCCCGTTGAACCACGATAATTAACTTGTACCACTGAGAAACCTTAAAATATGAGATTAGTAACAATTACGAAAAGGACTTTAGGAAATTGTAATTACAATTTACAAAAACTTAAAATATTTGTTGATTCTATTGATCGGTATTGGTTTAATCTAACTCAAAGTACATTTTGTACATACAATATACATTTCCGCCCTTGAAGCAAGCTTCTGCTTTTTTTATTTGACAGAAGAATATTTGTACGATAAGAAAGTGTTGCAATTATAAATATTGTTTATTATTACAACTGCGGAGTAGACTCTCGCAATGAAAGAGTTAAAAGAAAGATAATTAAAGGAAAAACAATTCTGAATGGATAAAGGAACGAACAAAAAATGGGAGATAAAAATGGAAAAAACGGAAGAAGATAAAAAATAACTCACCTAGCAATGCGAAAAGAGCATAATCAAGTGCAAAAGCGTTTGAATAATTAGAATGTGGTCCACCGTGTGGTGCAATTATCAAAGGCACAGATTTGTCTTCCCCACTTTTCGGCCCGAAATAAATGAAGTTGAAGTGTTCTGACATTACGGAAGAAAATTTATTTCATTAGCACTTGATGCATGATTAGTTAAAGAAAAGATGATGTACACTTACTAATTTCATCGTCATTGTCATAATGGTATTCAGTAAGTTCATAAGTCAAGTTTTCCATACCGGGGATGATTGAACGAGATGTAACTGCAGTTCTCGAAATATTACCATCATTAATTACTTCCGGTCGAAATTGCCCTATCATAAGAATCGAAGGTTCCATGATAGACGTTTCCAAGAACGCAATAACATCATTTTTTACGTCCAAGATGCTAAGACTGCTTTTATCATTCTGTATTTCAGTCATATCTTTCGTTTCTGTGAACAATATTTTTGATTGCAACGGAGCATAGAGAGTGTTACTGAATAATATATACAAGCGGACAGTTGAAAATATGCAACAACATTTTTGCTATATACAGCTTGCTTCTCGAAAATTCAAATTTTGTATGTACTATTTAAATTAACAAATTTGTGTAACTCTTATTATGCATAAAATATCACCTCCTGTCCACTTACACATTTTATTCGACCGCACCGTGTATAGAAAATATCTATAATATTATAATGTTGAACATTTCAGCTTCTTACTTGTATCTATAATGTAAGAACGAACATTATTTTGCTGTGGTGTACTTAAAAATATATACTGTGAGTCGTTGCTCCAACATCGCTTTGGTAAACGGCCGTATAAGCCGAAAAATTTGTCTGCATTCTTAATAGATATACTTGTATTCACGATATCTACGAGTACGTCGGGCTAAACGAGAATTTACATTATAATTATGCAACGAAGAATACGTGTATCGCTACATCAAGTATTCATGTACCTGTTTTTCTATGGACTCAAATTCCAAATGCATAAGTCTATGAGCATCGTGATGGGCTCCACCAGCTTCTCTTTCCAGCCAAATCAATCTTTCCTTATTAGGACTAAATCTAGGAGAATTTACAGCACATCCATCACTGGAAATTGTTCCTGAAAAATGGAATAAATTTGTATATTATGTTTTACAGTAATTATCTATGAATCTGTCCTTGATTTAAACACGTTCCGTACCGCGTGGGGCTTATACGACCCCCACTGAACTTTCCGTTCAGGCTGCTTGCATTTCTCCTTGCAGAACGAAGAATTTTTTAAAAATATATGTAGAGTTAAATATAGGCATCTTAGCATCATGTATACTGCTTTTATTATAGCGTGGGGTGTCCACGCCCAATTACGGTTTTGTGCTATTGAAAAATTGTTAGTACATACATTACAAACAAATTTATTTAATGGTAAAAGTGTGGGTCGTATACGATTCACGCGGCCTGAACAGAGAGTATTTAAAAAATGATCTGGCACGGAACGTGTTAAAGGATAAATACAATTATTCCTTACGATATTCTCCATCTTTGAGCAAAAATATCCAGGAAAGTCTATTGGTACAAGCGATAAGACCTAAATGTCGTGGTTCATGTTTCCATGCTACACCAATTACACCATCACCATTTTTCGTCCACAATACTTGCGCTGGTGAAAGTTCATCTGGTATACCCGGTAAAGCTGTAATCGTATCTGCAGTCGTGTCAAGGACTGCGACAACAGGACGATGTTTACCTACCAATTGTTCACCCCAGTGTGGTTTATAAATGTGTTCATTACCCTAAAAGAAATGTTCATGAACTAAAATAAAAAGATATTAACACTTAGCCGACCGCCGAGAAGAAAACAAACTACAGGCTGTCCTCGACTTTCGCACATTCTACTGTCGCAAAATTCAATTATTGTACAAATTCTCAGAGACCAATTATGTGCGAAAGTCGAGGGCCTACAGTATACGCTATACACTGCGCACTGTTCAGCAGTAACGCAAATTAGCAAAGTAACAATAGGAGTTCTCTCCGTTTGGTTGGCTAAGTGTTAACTTATGTGTTAATCTCTTGCTCTGAGGATTAATTCTTGAAATACAAATTTCTCTTTGATTTCCAGTATCCTATGTGATTGAACACAATGTTAATAACATAGGCATAATAATTATCATTGGTGGTTCTCGGGTTAAAGGAAAATATTTTACCACAGAAATTTCATCTTCTTCCTTGTTCTCCTTGTCTTTCTTATCGGCAGATTTCTGTTTATAGAATGGTTCTGACTTTGGCAGTTTCTTCTCCGCAATGTACAAAATCTTTGTTTTATCAGGAGACCATACAAAAGAAGCAAACTCCGCTATTAAATGCGAAAAATATCTCAATAATTTTCAATGTCAAATGTAAGTACAGCAGTTGAATATAAAATTAATTATAAATTTGTTAGATATATCAATGAATTACAATCTGTATAAACATCTCCATGTACATCTAAAGCAGCTACGTCGTAATTTTTTACGAGCCGTTGTTTATCCCATATTTCTATAAACTGTTTTGATGAATTATCAACTGTTGCTTGCCGCAAAACAGCTTTTCGTTGTTCATCCTCCGTCCATGCTGACAAGAGTCTATGGAAAGAAATGCCATTCAACTGAACGAATAATGTGTGTGTTACAAACCGAGCCAAAAGAATTTGATAAGATCAGTGTAACATACTCTGTTGATGTATCAATTGGAAAACTCTCCGATACGGTACAGAATGTTTTTACTGTGCTTTCCCGAGGACAAGTATCTTCCAATTGTGACTTCACTATGTGATTTTGACAAAACTTTTGATTCGTTTTTCTCTCAAGATTTCTTTGTTTCCAAGCACTAACAATCGATATCTCATTATTATTTGATTGGAAAATTTTTGCACCAGTCAAAGTAGGATTCTGTGCCACTGTTTTGTACAGTGACACTATTTTTTTTATCTGCAATAAATGATACTTCCATTAGAGAACAAAGTTTTATATTATCTATTGTTTTGTATATTTGTATCGTCAAGTATTATAAAAAACTGCTTAAAGATAAACATTTAGTTTTGAATGGCATATAAAAACAATATTTTACCTGATTTGTAGCCATTCTTGTAAGTATATATCTGATGAGAACTTACTTCTGAACGTCTTTATCACAGTGCAGGAGACTTATATACTGTAAATAGTCCTTCCATAAGTAATTATCAGTTACAGATATGCCGCGAGATAAAATGCAAAACCAATATGTACAATCATACAAATTTAAATTGTTATATCACTGTTTACGACTTACGTAAGCCCATCATAAAAATATACAGACTTTAGGATTTTTTAACATTAAATCATAATATATTTAAAGTTACTTTTTAGTGAACGTAAGGTTATTGTTGTGAAGTGATATTATACGTTATCTCTCGTACCGGTGATAATTATCGATTCATGTATAAATGCAAGCAATTATATAAAATATAATCGTTGATACTGATATAAAGTATTTATTTATCACAAAGTGTTTAAATGCAACGAACAAGATATACTCATCCACTGTCACTACATATTTGGTAAGCGAAATTCACTCTAATCGGTACGACTGGCATGCCGTAAATATTAATAAAATTTGATGTACATTTCAAAATAATAAAGTTGTCCTGAAACTTATTATATTTTGGATTATTATTGTCGTCCTTTATTGCAAATAAATTTAAGTTTTTGTGTTAGTCATTACGAAGAGGAAGTTAGCGAAATCTTGGGCGGTAATTTTGAAGATTTTGCGATCTGTTGCGGAGTATTTGTGAGATTATTACAATGAAACAGTTAGATAATTTTTAAATTAATGGAATAATGTTAGTAGAATTATATTTCAGACATGGCATTCATTCTATTTAGACAATAAGTATGTAATTACCTTTGTCATGACAGTTTGACGTTTAAAGAAACCGTTTTGTCAATATCTCACACATTTGCGTTAACAAATATGCATGTATTGTTTAAACTCTACACCATGTATTTATAATGTCAAACTCAATGTGCAAATTGTGAACTTGTTATGGTCAACAATTTTATCTATTTATTTATGGTGAACTATGCTCCTTCTTGAAATTGAAGATAAACTAAATAAAGCTTAATTCAGTGAAGTATTTCTAGCAAAATTTAAGTTGTTTGCTATTGGACTTGCAATAATTTAATCTTCTTTTCTAAGATATTTTATTTATTTATGAAAAAAGCTTGTATACGACGTAAATGAGACAATATCTTTCGATTTGATAGAACTTTTGCAGCGTGAAAAATAGAAAACAATAATGTATGTAACTGTTAAACGCGGGAGCAAAATTAAAGGAAGCAGATGTTGTGACAGGTGTTAAATAATGACAGATGATCAACACAAACGGATAATTAGGGAAAAATAAATTTTTGTTGTGCAGCTTCATTATTAAGGGGAATTCATACCTTCAACAACAATATAATATTTATTTTCCCGCACTTCTTCGTCGCTTCTTTTTTTAAACATAATAATTACACCACGTATTTAATAACAATCAATTTTTCCGAGGACACACTGCTTCAACTGGCGTATTTTGGAATTCTGATTATACGAAACTTCTGTCAAATATAATTGTCGTTTTTAATATTATTCGAACAATAAAAAATTTCCAAATTCAAAGCATCACCGTACAAAAGTAGTAAATTTAATTTTAAATAAAACTCACTATTTTTAATTAATTATTTGATAAAACTTTCACACCGTAAAAACAATGAGACGGTAGGATAATTTCTATGCATAATCAGAATTCATTTGTGCATGTACTTTCGATGGGCTTATAATTAATTATAATCTAACAAAATTAATCTATATAACATTACACGCTATTCGTCTCGGATATAATTACCTTTATAAATCTTACTTCATTTCTAACGCTCTAACATCATAGCTTTGTCGTAATTTTAACGCAAACAATTAAAATGCGCGTAGAGTGTTTACAAATAAAAAAAATGGAAATTCTTTCAAGGTCCATTATTTTTAAAATTCGAACGAGGGAATAGAAACATTACTTTCATGTTATAATTGGACAGCATACCTATTCGATTGCCTCATTTTTAATTTCACCTCTAATTACTGTTATTTATGTGCTCCACACAGGAAAAATTTCATTACAACGTAAGCGAACATCTTAATGAGAATTTTGGTACATTTTTTAAAAATAAAAAAACTGTACAAAAATCACTATCCTAACGATTAACAAGTGTGCTTCGAATTTGCATCTTTGCTGTGTTGAATATCATAGTTTCATGAGAAAGTATTCGCAATTGTTCACAACTATCACTGATTACATTAACCTTTTAATTACCTTTTAACGGAATAAACTAAAGCTTCTCATTTCGAGTTAAAAGGCAAAATACATCAAAGATACAAATTCAAAGTAACTAAAAGAAAGCCACGTAAAAACATCTCGGCCACGCGTAAAAGTTAAACGTCAACATTCTCCATATTCAGAGCTGATTATACGCTTTAAAAAATCAGAATTAAAATTCAATCTCTCCCTGGAGTCCGTGCGTAATCACGGCTTTCCTGTCATCAGTTAAAAACATCAAACAACCGATAGACTTTAAAGAAAAAGCTTCAATCGATAGAATCAAGAGAGAATCATTCGTAATTCCATCGCTGTACAAACGGGATATCCGATGCTTTAGATTCATAATTTCTCCTCTCAATTATTGCCAAAGAGAGCGGCCTTCTGTCGGAATTGCGCCCTTCTTGCAGCCCTCTCTTCTTCTTCGCGCTTCCGTTCCTCCTGCTCCATGCGAATTTCGTCCTCGAATTTGCTCGCTTTACGCAGCTGCTCGATCTGCGAAAACATTAATTGGGGCGGATGAAATTGCCATTCGGTTTGGCCACGCTTTCGTGGATCACGAATTTATGGAGTCTGGTAGCCGTAGAAACGGAGCGAAACGATCAGCGATAGTTCTTCTAGAGGAATTCCATCCGATGATGGTATTGATAAAAGTTGGCCCATTTGTAGAGGAGGTGAAATTAACCCCTTGATGTGCGTTGTTAAAATGTTGATGTGTTAGAAATTCGCGATTCTTCTATTTGGTGCAAGTGGAAGAGATATGAGTGAAATTTCTTGCACTAGATGAGCAGAACTTGGAATTTGAAAAAATATGTATAGTCCGACAACTCTAACTTGGCTTGCGAGCGGTGGAGTCTCTTATTTTCATCTGCCTATTCCTGCAAATTTCGTTTCTTAAATTCCTAAACCCAGCCTCTCAAAGTATACGACTATGCGGAGTGTTACCTTTGAAAGATTTGAGTTTGGCGATACCAAAAACAAATGGCGAAAATAAGCACTTGAAAAAAATAAATTCCGCCGCTCGTTAGCCATCTTTCAGTTGTCGGACTGTACATTGGAGCCATGGCTTACTGAGTATGGAATTGTGACTCTAACATTAACTTGCGAAGGAAAGTTTCGTTTCGGACTTACAGTTCTTCTCAGATATTTTACTTAAATAATAAGACTAATGGGACAAGTCAATACAAAAATTCGACCACAATTTTCAACCCTTTTGCGAATTTTGTAATTCGTTTTTTTTCTAAACGTTTAGCGATTCGAAGGTGTAGAACAACGCCTAGTAGATCGTGGAAAATGATTTTAACACTAGATTTACGGAGCCAATTTGGCTCATTCAAAATTTGATTACTATATATGTAATATATTGGTTGGTTAATTTTTTTGATAATAAATCTTTCATTTAAATTGATTTGAAACTATGTTCTTTGTAAAAAAAATCTTCAATTTTCTTGTATGAGTCAAACTGACTCACTTCAGAAAAATAGGTATATCACCATCCGTAAATCTAGTGTTAAAATACCTATGCGATATTTATGGAGTTGATGGAATCGACCCTTTGATTAAAGTTCTTTTTATTTCTAATTTTTCCTTTTAATCCATTACCTTCCATGATATCCATTTCGGGATATATTCATTTTTTTAAAGACCTTTAGTACCTAACTTACAAGGAGAACGCAAGGCCTTCAGGTCACCGACTCTATTGAAATTTTACATACTCGCAGAGTAATTCGTTCTGATTAAGAATATACCCTATTATAAGGGCAGACGGTCAATAGTTTTTAAGATATTTGTGATTAAAGTTTCATTGGCATTCTTATCAAAAACTGTTGAATGCAGTACCAATATCTACCGTGGCACAATATCTCCTGAATATTTTCTGAATATTTTTTAATATTTATTTTATATCTCCAGAATATTTACTTTACATTTTTAAATATCTATTTTATATCTGAAAGTTTAAATAACTATTATATTTTTATACTAAAAATGAAACTTTCATTATAAATATCTTAAAAACTATTGACCGTCTGCCCCTATAATAGGGTATATTCTTAATCAGAACGACTTTACAATTATATACAATTTCAATAAAATCGGTGACCCGAAGGCCTTGCATTCTCCTTGTTAGATATTTGACGTCCTCCTAAGTTTAAATGTGTTTAAAACAGTCTGTTCTAGTTGTACTGTAATTGTTGTTATTCGATTTTATAGAAACTTAATAATTAAATTGAAACACATTTCATTCATTGACTTATTACTAGACTGCGGATGTTTATGCAAATTTCGAGTTTCACAAATGCAGGTGAGATAGGAAAACCTATCTAGGGATTTATTGCACTCAATAAATATTACAACAAATACCATACTTTGGATATTTTAGATATATTTTTATATTATGTCCTTTTTGTATATTTTAGCCGCATTGAATTTGTCATAAATGCATAAAAATCCGCAGTCTGCTTATTACTTTCCACGATCCTTATTTGGGAATTTATTCATTTTCTAAGTCTTGTAGCATTCAATTTAGGTATCTTGTGTGTTTCTAAGATTAAATGTGTTTAAAACAGTCTGTTTTACTTGTACTTTTAAGCGGTGATATTCCAGAATTATTTTTATTTTTACACTGTGGTAATACGTCTTCCAGAAACAATGAAACCAAGAAAAATTTGGCAGAGAATGGATTAAACGAATTCTAGATTAATTTACTAATTCTTAATCCCTTGCCGTACAATAATCAGCGACTCTTATGTTGCGGGAAAGGTAGGATATTTTCAGGTTTCGCTAAATCTATCATATTCAAAACATAAGTGATACGATTATGAAGAATCACTGATCAATTGTTATTTTACCAATTTAATTCTGAATTGTTGCAGAGGCAGTCACAAAAGAAATTGTATTCCAAAGCGTTAAAAGCGCTTATAAACGTTTAGAATTTTATTTAATCTGATATAATAATATAGGAGGCACAGTTAAGCTTTTGCAGTAGAATGACTAGTCTTACTCGTCATAAGTTTTCTATGCTGCACCGTTCAACGACGAACTACACTCGTCGCCCGACTGAAGTTACTGTTAAATACGATAATAATTAATTTCGTTAACAATATTGTGTAGTTCACAATATATATGAATTAAAAAATGAACCATGTTTTTCTAAATAAAAATTACTTAAATGGTTACTTCACACACAATTTTTCTCGATTAACACTAAAACTACTAAACCAGTCAAAGTGACTAGTACACAGTTTTTTGTAAAAAATTTGCGAGTCTATAGAAGAGTTATAGTATAAATATTCTACATCCATCTAAAAAAATATTGAATCGATCATCTTTTTGTCCTCTTGATTTCTGCGTTTTCAAAGTACTTATTTAATGTATTGAAATATGATAGATTTGACGCCGGTAGTTCTAGTGTTAACACTAGATTTACGGAGCCAATTTGGCTCATTCAAAATTTGATTACTATATATATAATATTGATTGGTTAATTTTCTTAAATAATAATAAATTTAAATTGATTTGAGACTATTTTCTTTGCAAAAAACTTCGATTTTCTTGTATGAGTCAAATTGGCACACTTCAGAAAAATAGGTACATTAACATCCGTAAATCTAGTGTTAAATTGTGTCGGAAGGGGTTAATGATTTATACCTTGGCCTCAAAGAAGTGTTTAGCTCCTGTGACTCCAACTTCGTCAACATCGACCTCCGTCAGTCGGGCCAGCTGGCCCAGCCCTGAATCCTGTTTTAATTCACCGGCACGTGCCTTGCGGTAGATCAGTAGGAACTATAACAAGCCGGAAACCATACACGTGAGGAGATAAGATCAAACGATTAACTCTTATGGAACTATCTTGTCGAACCCAAGGGACTGTGCATTGCCTTTCCAACGAATGATCACGAGTATAGACCGATTATATATTTGACTGCCGAGCTGCGGAGTCTCTCATTTTCAGCTGCTTATTTCCGCCATTTCGTTTTTGCAATTTCGAAAACTAGTCTTCTAAAGTAAACACTCCGCATAGTCGTTTACTCCAGCAGGTTTGATTTTTTGAATTCCAAAAAAGGAATGGAAATAAGCGGTTGAAAACGAGAAGTTCCGCACCTCGCTAGCCAAGTTAGAGTTATCGGACTATAGCTCATGGATAATAAGGTCTAATTTATGTACTCTCCAAGGATGATTATATATTTTTGCATGAAAATGTTGGTGCATGAATCAACGTAGTATTGATTATACTCATTATTGACTTTAAGAACGGAAGTCTGAGTGTTTTTTTCTGAAAGGGGGCAGTGAGTAATTTTTTTTTTCATAAAAGAGACGTTAAACCAAAAAGGATGGGAATCTATGACTTCTGAACCTTTTTGAAAAATTGGCCAAATTTTGTTCCTCGCAGACGACCCTCGACTTTCGCACAATTTTAAAAATTCAATTTTTTATGAGTCTTTGTCTCTAGTATTGTCTACTGTAGTTTACACTATCTTAAGTTTATTTAAGTTTAAGGAACCACATAAAAGCACTAAAACACACCCTGTTATATTAATTAGGTATATTGTCGAATAAATACTTTAGTATGCGATTTTTACTGTTTTATCTGTATCCTTCTATTTTCGAAAAGTCGAGATACATCTGCATATTTTTTAGTAGTAGCTCGTGGGCCACCGAATAAATGGCGTAATTTGGAAAAGAGGTGGTTGAAAATTACTTTCGGTTCTCAACTATCCAATGTCCACTTGAAAATATCTTTTTACAAATACGACATTACATATGTATACTTTCTTTTGGTAATATTCTTGATTGTCTCTTCTCTCTTTTAAAATATAAAAAATAAGTTTATAAAAATGAACTCGTGGGTAATTTAAAAAGCCTAGGTGGGTCAGTGTTTGATAGGTTCGCCTAAATCCAGACAATAGCTTTCTATGTGAAAATCCAGAAATGGATGTTGAAAAAATGCAAGGAAAGAATGATTAGATACTTGTAAAAAATGTGTTTTTGCATGCAGCCTAAAACACTGCTTGTCAGTTGTGATCTACATTGATCGAGGAATGAGTAAGAGGAAGGTGGGTAAAGCGGACAACGGTCGTTCGTGTTGTCACCATGGGTTCGCTGACACGAGTGAATCATTCATGATGAACTGTGAAACTAGTGACTCGCGTGTGTGCAAATCTGCAGGCTGCTAAAAAGGAATCACGATGCATGTTTAGTTAAAACATCTGAGTCATTTCTATGGTGAACACTTTGTCTACCGCTTATTTCTTTTTATACCGAGCAACGGTGTACGTAAATACCTACTTGCCATAGTGTTATCTCCAAAGTGATAGAATTTACATTCTTTTTAAATCGAATCATTTAGGATTTGCGTTTTAACGTGTTTAATACTAGATCTAAGGTAGCCCTCAAATTGACGAGTTCCCATTTTTTTTAAACTTTTCCTAAATTGATAGAAGAGCAATACAGTAAAAACGTTACCTATATCTTAGAGTACACAAATTTCTTTATTAATCGTATTTTTTACCGCTTCCTTCATCTTTTTTTAAAGCACTCATTTAGTATATTTAAATGTACCAGATTTAGCGGCCGTAGATCCAATGTTAAAAATATTGGTGCCAATTTACAAGAAGATTCAATTGTTTTTGTCATCTTGGATACTTGTATTTTTCTCAGTATAAATAATTTCACGTTAATTTGACATTAAATAATGTTATAGTCTTATAGGAATTGTAATTATTCGTGAAAGCAGATTGACTTGAAGACTCTCATCGTTACAATTAAATGCCTGTAATTACTGCAATTGTAAGTTTGTTCATTAACACGTTGCACGCCATCGGTATTTCGCTATTTTTACCATTTTCACCGAAGTGCACATTTTTCTATTAAAATCACATCTTTGGTAAGTAAAATCTTAAAGACACAAATACTTTAATTAACTTTTTCAATATCAATATTTAAACCAGACTATCATTGTTACAATTAAATGCCTGTAATTACTGCAATTGTAAGTTTGTTCATTAACACGTTGCACGCCATCGATATTTCGCTATTTTTACCATTTTCACCGAAGTGCACATTTTTCTATTAAAATCACATCTTTGGTAAGTAAAATCTTAAAGACACAAATACTTTAATTAACTTTTTCAATATCAATATTTAAACCAGACTCTCATCGTTACAATTAAATGCCTGTAATTACTGCAATTGTAAGTTTGTTCATTAACACGTTGCACGCCATCGGTATTTAGCTATTTTTATCATTTTCACCGAAGTGCACATTTTTCTATTAAAATCACATCTTTGCAAAGTAGAAAACTTAAACACACAAATACTTTAATTTACTTATTCAATATCAATATTTAAACTCGGAATGTATTACAAAATTCATAAACATTATAATTGTAACGTAATATGAAATATTACTAATATTAATTAAATTCAAGCACGTCGGTCACCGGTGACCCTCATGACATTCAACGTATTAACATTTATTCCTCCCTTATGAATGTTCCAATAAAAATGTATGATATTATAGTTAATAAAGTGTTTCTTTCTCAAATATCAATGTTGTAATTTATTGCGCGTCACCGTGCACCTTTTGCGGCTAAAGGGTTAAGAGCGAAGGCTTTGTTCATGAATCGCGCAAAAAATCACGTAGACGTGTCCAGTCATGCATTTGCATCAACTTGCTGGACTTTCCTTTGGCAACCCGCGTGTACCTGCATTCGCGATTTAGGCCCCTTCGATTGCTTATGTTACTTGGTAGCGAAAGTTCTTTCGAACGTTTCACGAATATTTCGCACGTTCCAATTTCGCGACAGATCTAACAAGTTACTTCACATACTTAAGATTTTTCAATGAGAAAACATTATTGTGTCTTAAATGTTAATTATCCGATGCCAACCATTATCAAATTATTAATCTCTTGACTGAGGCAGACTTTGAGACGCACCGGTCGTACCATACGGCAGGAAATTAATTACTACGTCCATACGTCGAGAAAATATTATTTGTGAAAACATATTTCAATGATCAAAAAACTGAATTTCACTACATTAACTCCTTAACACTTTGAACGCCACCGGTATTTCGTTAGATTCATCATTTTTACTGAAGTGGAACTTTTTCTATTAAATTCGTATTTTTGCAAAGTAGAAACTTTAAAGATACAGATATAATAGATAATCGGCAGACCTTTATCTTTTTAATGTCGATATTTAAATATTTAATATATCCGAGAATTCATAAATATTACAATTTCAAAGTTACACGGAAATTTAATGAATTCAATAGCGCCGGTCACCGATGACATCCATGGCAGTCAAAGTGTTAATATACAATTGCTTTTCTGGTGGGGCGTACAAAGACTCAAAATTAATTCCTCAAATCAAAAGGTTTCGCTGATTTTTTATATTTCGTATATCTGAACGTGATATTAACAGTACAGAAATAATAACCGTTTCGTGATTGGCTGATGTTGTCAATTTAATAGTTTGTGGAAGACATCAAAATTTTGTATTCTATTTTTCGCGCTACGAGTCCCACACGTACTTGTAAGCTAAGGGGTTAAAACAATACCATTTTTTCCTCTAAATCCGGTTACAGTAAATATTACAAATTTAAAAGTACCCTCCCTGTCAGAAAGCCAAATTACAATGAACACCTTTAGGCGCTTTCCGTGTCAGAAAGCCAAAGTGCGTCAAGCACCTATAGGCGCTCGCAGTGTCACAAACGCAAAATTTCCAAACGCCTATAGACGCTTACAGTAGTCTAGGGGCTAAGAATGTTGCCATTGTCATAAATTCTTGATATTTTTCCACAACATCACTCGTTACCTATGATTTATACTTGTATAGATTATACCTACATATATAATTTATACTCATGTTTATACCCGTTACCTATATCCTACAAGAGGATCAGAAATGTTTCCTATTTACTTTTTTGAAATTTACAGCTACTTATCTATATATTGTGACTGATACATGTATATGTTACCGTTAACTCTTTGAGGCATAGTGGGATTAAATGTGTCCCACCTCTTTGACGAGTGAAGATTCATGGTGGGACACTTTTCGTCTCACCTCAAAAATTTATATCATTATATAACTTTGTCAATAAATGTAAACCAACTTTATTCACTTAAAACAAAAAAAATGTATGTGCAATATAGGTCATTTTATTTTGTGAATTCCTGTGCCTCAAAGTGTTAAAACGTGAAATCTGTTGTTTTATAAAATAAGTAGGTAGCTATGGTCAGTTATTTCATGAAATACCTAGTTATTTTATCATACAACTGAATTATACGCTTCAATGGCAGTATATACATTAAATTGATAGATACGAAAGTCGTCTAAGTTACCTTTATGGCCATTTTAGATTATTTCATGGCCACCGTTTCAATTTAGGTAATATTTAAAAAAAAGTGGGAATTAGCCATTTCGACCGAAAAGTTTGGTATTAACATTGGACATCTTGTAATAAAGTTAAATAATAAAGTGTTGTAAAAACACCAAAATATAATTCAAAGGGGTTCGTAGATTCGTGGAAAGTTCTTCAAGTCTCAAGTTCAATATTTCATCCCAGTGTCCGACATTCGACGCATTTGCCTCACTGTGATCCCACGTCGTTTATCGTACATTTCACCAAAATAGAACGCCCTTAACTTACCCCCCACAAATGCTGCACACCCGTCTATCGAGGATAAACACTGCCATCGAATGAAGTGCGTACGAGGCGCACGTTTTAACAACCCATGGGGCAAACTATTTTTACAGTTCTCGATTCTGCACGTGTACTTGCGTATTAAACTATATTTATATAAAACACTGTATAAATACAGTTATAAATTAACTACATTAAAAATAACTTTCGATAATTAAAGTTTCATACCTCTTCTATCTTTTTGCAATCGATTTAGGGAACAAAATATATAAAACACTATATGTATCTAGAGAATACGAGCGAGAAAAGAAAGAGGAAAGAATGTAATATTAATGAATAATAATAATATTAATAAATGAAGGAATTCATGTGAAAAGAAAGAGAATAAGCATATATAATGAAAGGAAAGTGTGCGTGTGGATTTATAAGGGAGACAATAGTAATGAAGACTAGAATATGAAAGAGTGAAGTACGTATAGTTATTTAAAAACTGAATCTGTAATTTTGAGACACTGTTAAATCAAATTCGAAAAGGAAAAAAAATTGTATTTGAGTACTTGATTAGGTTGATAATTTTTAGTGTTCCGTTCTAAACGAGGAGGGAAAGCAAACGTCTTTCTAACGGATGAAAAATTGTATTGCGATGGAAATCATTAAAATAACTTTTCTCTCGAAGAATTATTTCAATTTTTTCTTTCTAACTTTCCCAAGAAAAATGGTATATAACAAATTTTCAAAAAAAGAGATTCTGAAATTTTTAACGAAAGAATTATTTTTCAAGTGTAAATTATAAACAATTCCTTTAGATTGTAATGTTAATGAATAATAATAATATTAATAAATAAAGTAATCGATGTGAAAAGAAAGAGAAAAAGCATATATAATGAAAGGAAAGTGTTTGAGTGGATTCATAAGGGAAACAATAGTAATGAAGATTAGAATATGAAAGAGTGAAGTAGGCATAGTTATTTAAAAACAGAATTTGTAATTTTGAGACACTGTTAAATCTAATACAAAAAGGAAAAAAAATTATATTTGAATACTTGATTAGGTTGAGTGATTGAAAGTATGAGTGGCAACAATTGTTAAGAAAGCGAGGATGTACTGATTAATGTAAGAATTACAAAAAGATGTAAAATTGAAATATAAATGTAAACATCTTGGATAATGGCCGTAAGGCGAAACAAGTAAAATAAAGCTTATATATAAAACACTATATAAATACAGTTATATATTAACTAAAATTAAAAATAACTTAAGATAATTAAACTTTCATATTTCTTCATTTTCTTTGCAATCGATGTCGAGAACGAGTACTCCCTCCATGATAAAATGGGAAATGAAATTTCAAAACCTATCTTTGCAGTAATTGCTTTTTTTCTTTGACATTATATCAGATTTTAAATTTCAATCAATTATCTGTTACGTGAAAAATTCCAGGCACAACATGTGAAACCTTTCTGAGTGATAACAAACAAGATAAAAGGAATGCCGCTTTTGTCCGAGGCAATTTAATAAAACAACTAACAATGACTGACACACGGTATTGCTAACCTCGCGAAAGGAAATCCGACCGTCGCTATCCTCGTCTACTTCCTGTATCATCGCTTTCAAGCCGAGATGCGTTTGCGGGGCTCCCAAAACTTCCATCATGCGTTTAAGCTCTGAAAGATCGAGAAATCCATCGTGCCCTGCGTCAAATCTGCAACAAAAATGACAATTCTAAATATTAGTTAACTCTCTATGAATTCCTGTGACCTTCAGGTAACACAAGACGTGTCTAAGCTTCTATTCTTTAAAGTCAAACGTTTAACTTTGGCAAATATTATAATTTACATTGTGAAAATCATAAAGTTCTTTATAATTCAATTTTCAAAAATTAGATTCAATGATTTTTTTTTTATTGTTCAAGTATTTTTATCATTTTCTAATTGTATATATGGACATCACAAAAATTCGGATTCGAGAGGGTTAAGAAATAATTCGTATACTTTATTATACGTCTTCGAAGAATAAATTGAAAGAATTTTCATTCCGAATATAATAAGAATCATTAATAGCGAGAGAAGAATTAAAATGTTAGAATAATATTATTTTTAACCCTTTGTGTACACATTTATTTGAAAAAAATTTTTTTTGCATTTGGACCATATTTAATTTTGTGGGCAAATAAGAATAGTAAATTTTATGCAAGAACTAATTTATTTCGTATCATTCATTTTATATACTATTATTTTATATTTTATTATTTATGTTATATACAGATACGCATTACTTTGAGATAAACCAAAATAAACTATTTAAATCTGGTCTCAGTTTCAACAACATATCAGAACGTCATGTGCATCTTTGTCCAAAGAAATCCATGACGTTCTGATACGTCAAATGTAGCCAAAGGGTTAATTGTGATCGGAATGATAATCATTTTATGATTAGCGAATACTGTACTACTAACTGATCTTAATTAGTATGTATGGAATATTTAGTAATTATAATATAACGGATAATTTGTTTTACCATCGATAGATGTAATTGGAGATCTAATTTATATAAGCTGTAAATTTTAATCGTCTAGCCGATGGCAATGTTTCGAATTTTTATGGGCGTGACTTTTTAAGAAGTATAATAAATTTAATCATACTTGTCTGATAGGTATTGTTTTTGACCATTACATCTAAACGTTAAAAATAATTTAACACTAGAACTACCGGCGTCAAATCCAACATATTTTAATAAATTAAATAAGTACTTTGAAAAAGGGGGAATCAAGCGGCGGAAAATTTGATCGATTGGGTGATTTATGTTTATTGATATAGACGTAGAATATTAAAATTTATTCCATGAGTCTTATATAAACGTGGAGAATTTTTTGAAAAAATTCTGTACCAGTCATTTTGACTGGTTTGGTAGTTCCAGTGTTAATGTTTTAATTAGGTTACCTAATACCTAATACCTAATTTTAATTAGGCTACTCGTGACGCGATAAATGGAACAGTCAATTTTGAGGTGCTCCACAAATTATTTTACCAAAAATATCAGTTGGTTCTAATCAAATAAACTTAATTCTATGCTATTCAATATTTAATTCTATGCTATTACGTTAAATTATTTACTATATCCGAAATTAGGGGCTAGATTGTTGTTTTAGTAATTAATTCAAAGTTATTGCACATTTAATCACAAAGAAGTGGCATGGTAAGGGGTTAAGAAACTGACAATGAGAATAAGCTGTTTCTCCTTAAAGCATAATTCCTCAAAAAACATTTTTTATCATTAACACTAAATTTTGCGGGCGTGAAATCTGTTACACTGCTATATGCTAAATAAGAACTGTGTAAAAAGAGGAATGAGGCGACAAAGATAATAATTTCTTAAGTACTTATTGTGTTATAAAATACACGTGAAATATCTACTGTACAGCTTCTCTATAAATTTAACCCCTTGCCTTACGATTTCTTTTGTGATCAAACGCACAATAACTCAGAATTAATTGTTGAAATAATAATCTATCGCTGATTTGTGATATAAGGATGAAAGTTAACGTAATATTAATACCATGAAACTAATTTCAAGATCCCCTAACCTACTTATATTTTCAATTTAATAGTTTCTGCAAAACTTAAAAATTTCCATTTTTTGTCACGTGCGCCACACGTCATTGCAAGGCAAGGAGTTAAAGAATGTTTACAAAACAAATAAGAACCCATCAATTTGACGACCGTAAAAGTCTTAAACAAGTCTCGTTACAATAATCTAAAAACGAGAGTTTAACTGAATTCTCCATCCGTATTTTCAGTATTAATTCTATGTAAAAAATGGTTTCACAATCAGTACGTTTCTTACAAGAAATTGATTCATTTGAGTTACATAGGGATAACGAAGTATCATGAGATATCAAATTCCGCAGAACCTTCCACAATTATCGACCTTGAGCTATATAAAAAATATCAAGAAAGAAAATAAAAATGTACTTTGTCTCGTGAGCTTATCAATGCATCAATCCAACGAGATTCCATGCTCCGATCTTATCAGGTACATGGGCCGTCGTTAAATTAACAGCCATGTCGAACACACCATAACTCTTTGGAAAGCTGTTGTCTATTCTTTATGCGACAGTAGACGCGGAAAGTCGATTTCACGAGCTTCCGGCTTCCACGTGGTACGATATCGTTGACATTCTCTTTGCCTTTAAAATAGCTAATATCGTCGATCGCTCCCACGTTCCACCACAACTCTTCCCTTTCGTTTCTTTTCACTTTTATTCCTTTATGAAAGTAATTAGTCGTTCGAGATGAACGCTTTTCTGCAGGTTAAAGGGAAAAAATGCCGCGCGAAAAGTAAAAGTATCGGTTGAATATGCAATACCGCGTGGGCAAAGTGAAATTGAAACTTCCGTGTTTTCATCAGCGCTCCGTTTCATTGATTCCAGTACACTCTACTTATATCAATACGTTCTTTTTTTTCAATCTGGCACGAACTTATGCAATCCTCTGATATATCATTGACTCGGTGATACGAAACCCATCTAGAATATAATTTCCTTGATAAGATACTTGCAGCAATTAGAGACGAAAGAATACGAAGCAAACAATAACTCCAGACGTTGGCAGGCTCAAGTTTAATAAGATTTCTCGAGCATGAAAGTCGAATCCATCGAATGGAACGCCTTTCTCGAATTCGAATTTTCCGATTGGCGAGCCAGTAACGGTTTAGTTCGACAGATAAGAATGCGCGTTGTTCATCAATCAGGGCCCCTCTTTATGGACACTTAACGTAATTGGCTTGTTCGAGTGGACGTAGTCGCGGCGAGATAAGGATGGCAAGGTAAAACCGGCTTTCTCCTAATTACAGCGATTAACCAGCCGAGGCTGGTTAAAATACCATAATCGCGTCCGCACTGTACTTGTGATAATTGTTACGTAATCAATGCTGCTGGCGTATCGATTTCGATGAGATTTGCATACCGTTTAATACTGTTAACTTTCTACGCTTGACGATACTGATAACACGTTGCGATGGAGATTCAATTTAATACCGGACACGATCCTGTAATTACTTCGGCCCTTCTATCGATTTGGAATTATCGATGTAGCTGAAACGATTGACTGTGAATTTTGTTTAAAAATGTACTCTGTGTAGGAGAATCTTTAATTAATTCGTTAATCGGTTAGCTGTGATTGAAGATTGTACTTGTCATGAAGAAACGGCAGAATTTTGGATATTGACGAGTATACTCGTCGTGCCCAAAAGTTAGCGATCACTGGTTATTTAAATTATAATTTTGGCGAAAACTAAAATATATTCGTAAATTTCAAGGTGTTAGGTTGTAAGAAGTTGATTTTTCTTGAGTTTCTCGTTCGTTATGTATTATATATTACATTTAAATTATAATTTTGATGAAAACTAAAATATATTCGTAAATTTCAAGGTGTTAGATTGTAAGAAGTTGATTTTTCTTGAATTTCTCGTTTGCTATGTATGTTATATATTTTTATATTTATATTAAGTGAATAAGTAAATGTTAGTAATACAATTATTAATTTTATAAAATAAAATCGGTAAGAGTATTTTTCGAAGAGCCATATTGAATGGTATACCTTAAGATTAGTTAGCTTTGAGGGGCACTTTTATCATGTTTATCCAGCTATACCCTCTGTGAGAGTCAAGTCGTTTATAGTCACATATGCGTCATAAGACAAAATATGTTTGTCTTCGTTAACACTGGATTTACCCGTCATATTGACGGCTTCCTACATTTTTTATAAAGATTTTTAAAATTTAGAGAGAAGCAGTACAGTGTTTTACGTGCATTTTTCTTCCAAATCTTTATTCAATATATTCCATCCCGAGTTGAAATATTGAACCTCATTTGAACCTTTTACTAACCAACATTTAGGAATTAGAAGTACAAAAATAGGTCTAAATTCAATGTAAAATAAGATCCTATTTAACGATTAAAAGTGGCACAAGTTTCCCTTTATGCCATTTTAAGGCGCAAAATAGGACGTCAATTTCAACCTCCGACGAGGATTTACATCCTATCCAGTTATTAATGTTATTATTATTCTTATTCTAATTATTTATATATACACATAGTTTTCAAAAACAAATTAGTCAAAATCACTAAAAAATAATGGATTCACTATTCTATTATACAAGAATTTAACTGTGACCATTTTTTTGTTGCGAATGGTAATCATCACTCATTTTATCAGTGGTAGCGAACCTATGACTCGCGTGTCAAATCTATAAATCGAATTTATAAAACAATGTTTCCCAGTAGACACTGGCTAACTGACAAGCAAGAAAAGTGCCCACGCTAGTACTTAAAAAAATATTGAGCAAAATTTGACCCACTTCTCAAAAAGGTTCGCCATCACTGCATTTAATACTTCTGAATTTTTGATTAATTGTCATGAAATTAACCATTTTAAGGCTATTCCTGTAGATGCCATCGTTATGAATTGTATATATATGAATTTTGACTATCAAATGTATGTTTCATTACCCAGTAATAAAAAAGTGCTGGAATAAATAAAGACTGACTGTTTTTGAAGTATTTATCCACTAGTTACATTTATGTATGTATACATTCCTTATTAATTAATTATTAAAAAAAAATTAAAGTTCATTATGCAATATTAAATATATATTGAATAGAAAAATTATTATTTAACCTAGGAGTAACTGGTCCAATTCAGGGGACAAAGGTTTTGGTGATAGCTAAATAGGAGTATCATTTTACTGATTGTGAGAAGGAGTTACAGGTTTAAATTCGGAGTTTTAGTATTGAGAAGTATCATGTTTGGTTCAAATAGGAGTAAATACCATGAAAATATGTTCAATATTTCGACTCGGGTAGTGCAACAGATTACACGTCCGTAAATCTAGTTTTAGTTACAGTATTAGTTAAAATATTAGATTTCTAAAAACTAGTTAAAGTATTAGATTAACCCCTTACCTTACAATTTCTATTGTGACGCGTAACAACTCATTGTCAGAATTAATTATTGGAATAATAATCTTTCATTGAATATAGGTATAAGTTAACGCAATATTAATAACATAGAATTAATTTTAACGTTTTCTGACCTACTAATACTTTCAATTCAACAGTTTTTGGAAAATTAAAAATTTTTCTATTCCATTTATCTCGTGTACAACACATTATTGTAAAGCAAGGGGTTGCCTCTCGTTAGTAAAATTTAGACTTGCCAAAGTCATCTTATTCGCAAAACTATTAACACTAGATTTACGGAGTCAATTTGACTCATACAAAATTTGATTACTATATATATAATATATTGGGTGGTTAACATTTTAAATAATAAATCTTTACATTTAAATCGATTTGGAACTATTTTCTTTGCAAAAAAACTTCAATTTTCTTGTATGAGTCAAATTGGCTAACTTCAGAAAAATAGGTATATCAACATCCGTAAATCTAGTGTTAATACTGTTTCTATTACATATCTTCAGCATCAGAAATGCCAACCAGTTCCTCACACATCTAATAAATACCATAAATTGCCATCGGCACCATATTTTCCTAACTTTCTCATAGGTATATTAAAATTTAGACCTATCTCGATATTTTTTTCTACACCGAACGACACTCTTTCCAAGCTCCATTTCCATGTTAGAAATTGCAACCAGTTTCTCGTTCTCCATCTCACTTTAACAAGTACCACTGGTTGCCATCGGTGCCATAGTTGGCAACCGATAAAGTGAGTCGTGGTTTTCTTGAGAATCTCCTTTTTCTCGGGGCAAACGGGAGAGATTCGCAAAGGTCGAGGTTACGTGTGTATAAGCACACTCCAGCTGCTTCGAACTGATCGATAAGAGTGGGCGATAAGTTTCACAGTTTCGCGAAACGATTCTCGAATTGCGTCTTTAGATTCTAACTTAATGCGCGCGATGTCTTCATGTTTTTTTTTTTTACTAAATTAACGTTATATTATTTCTCGTATATAGCAAGCTTCGTTGGAGATCTTCAAGTATTCTTTTTCTTTTATCTAATTCGATGATGCCATATGTTGCAATGTAAAACGTTACTTAGGATGTCTGAGATTTTGGCTTTTACGGATACACTCATTTCCTGACGCCTACGGGATTAAGTGGGAGTCAGATCAGCGATGAAAGTAATATTATTTGAAGGTTTAGAACACACCCAAAATTGTGGGTAGAAGACGAAACGAGTTTAGCTGTTATAGCGAAAGTATAGAATACAAATAAATTGCTATTACTGGATAATGCGATAGTAAAATTATTATTACTGTATTACTTCAGATCGTAATGTTTTTTTACGACTTTAAAATACTGGCATTCCTGTTTAAACGGAACAAAAATCTTTTCGATTGCCATCGATGTGAATTTTTTGTTGCAGCTGATATTCTGATTGGGCAGATCCGGTCAATTCTGAACAATTTTTCCTACATTGGTATTAAATATTTCATTGTTTCGACAGTTCGGAATCCATCTAAAATAGTAGATCCATCCGGAATAGCTATAGAACTAAAAGCTGAAAGATACAAAAAGCAAGAAAGAATATCTAATAAAATAAGAAACAACCACTGCTGCTACTATAAGAGAGCCTATTGTTGTATTCCGTGTGTGGTGAACAACACTTTATTTAAGAACTATTACGCGCTCGGATTTTTAACAATTTAAGGATAACGTCGCACAGTGGTACAAATCATGAAAATTGACATTTTGTCGAAAAACCAACTTTTGCATATCAATATTTAGTAAATACATATAAATTGTTAAATGTTTATGAGTTTTGGAACCAAAGGTATTAATAGGATTTAACAACAATTATAATTACAATGAATATTTAAACTTAGATATTTTAAAGATGGCGTTTCTTACGACAAAAACTGCCTGCTTTTTGCGAAGTATTCTGACAGCTGTATCTAATATTTTAATCCCATTTTTTTTGTATGAAAGATACAGATTATCGTTAATTTTGTATTCAAAGTATAATGTTGAACAGACTGAAAAAAGTAGATAAATATTTTTCACTTGGTAAGGTGCATCTTTTAGGATCCAAATAGTTCCACATTTTTACATATTAGTACATTTTCAGCATGCTTTCCCCTATATAAAAATGTAAAAATCACATCCTGTTTGTTCCTGTTTCGGAGATTATTTGTGTCTAAAGCGTGCGGTTTCAAAAATTGTCATTTGGACTGTCAGATACTTGAGAATTTACTTGAGGAAGCATTTAGACCACACAAAATGTTTTTCCTATAGTATAGATGAGCCTGCGGCTACGTTTTCTATTTTTTCCTCTGCATTCAATTCTAACAGTTCCATCAGACTGTGTTAGCGTAACAGCGAACACAGCAGAGTGTGAGCGAACAGAGTATCTGACAATGAGTGATAGCAGCGAACAGCGATTTGAACAGCGCGCGTTGTATTTTGTGTATTTTTCTTATATTTTATATCTTTATATTTCAATAAACAGGTTAGTTGTTATTTAACTTTAAATAATAACTTTACAACATAAAAAATGTGATAAGATTGTTTAGGCTCATTTGTTTTTATTTTTGGTCAAATTAAATATTGAACTTCATAGAAAACACTGCATAAAAGTGAAAAAGGTTTTAAAAACATTTTCAGTGCAAATTTCATCACGATATCTTTTACGGTTCAAAAGTTATATGAAAATGTCACACAATTTTTCGATCTGGCCCACTGTGCGTCGTCGCGAGATACGGACTGTCAGCGATTCAGTACAAAATTCTTTTGATTTCGGGGCAGGACTGATCTTTTAAAGATCTTAAACTAGTGTGGTGGGAGGTTTGGATGACCCCGACTTCTCGTGACTAAGGTTCCAAAAGGGAGATCGATTTTCCAATGACTTTCGCTAAGACCAAAGGTCTTGAAAACATATTTTGAGGGACAAGCGATCACGGAATTTGAAGATGACTAACAGTTCCCTTTTGGACCTTGAATCACGTTGGTAATATTTGGAGCTACTATCTTATTGTTAGAGTGGATAGTGAATTTGGAAGAAAACATGAACTGAGTCGGTATCCAACACGATCTTGTGACTTTTTCTTGCAACTAATATTCTGATTGGCCAGTTCTTATCACTTCTGCACAATTTTTCTTAATACGTCGTTGTCTCGACAGCTCAAAATCCACCTAAATATTGGGTCAGCAAGAAAGTAATTTCGGTTTTTGATGAGAGCCAGCGTTACGTTTGTTCTCAATGATTTCTGACAATGTTATGATTTTTTTCTTCTAACAATCGAAAGTTGTGAAACTTTTGACTTGGCTTAGAAACAAATTGCGCTTTATTTTGTTTGTAATTGTTTGTTTAGGAGGATTTTAACATAGAGTGAAAAACGAACATTTCTGATATGTTTTACTTTTTTATTTTTTGCAAAATCTAAGCTTGGTTGGGAAGTGATGTCACAGCCTCCATGTAGCCCTGATCTGACACCATTAGATTACCATTTATTTTTCAGCTTGCAAAACTTTTTGAATGGCAAAACTTTCAATGGCGATGATAGCCTAAAATTGTATTGGGTTCAGTTTTTTGTTGATATGGGCCAGTATTTCTATAAAAACGGAATCACGAATTTATCAAAACGATGGCAAAAGGTCATCGAGTAAAGGTCACCGAAAAAATTCTTTGTTAAAAAAAATTAAGTTCCATTTCACACTACAAAACCGAAATTACTTTCTTGCCAACCCAATAGATCCACCAAAAATATTCATAGAAGTTAAAATCGAAAGATACGAGGGAAAAAAAATCTAATAAAATAAAAGACAACCCCTACTAGTACAATAAGAGAGCCTATTTTGTGACACTTTTTTCCAACTGATATTCTGATTGGGCAGTTCTTGTCACTTTTGAACAATTTTTCCTACATTGTTATTTAACCCATTGACAGTTTATCCCGTGACAGTCACAGGCGGAGCGTTAAGTATCAAATGGTTTATTCCGTTTAGTGTACCAAAGATATCTAACAATAAGTCTATGACTAGATTCTCTGCCTCCTCTGTTTTCTGAGGTTATTCTAATTGAAGAATGAGACGTGGTTTAGTTTGCATGCCGAAGTGTCTTCGAACATAAAAAAAACCAGACATTCTTTGGGTCAGAATTCGTAATTTTATCAAACTATGAAAGGGTTTAATACACTATTGTCTCGACAGCTCGGAATTTACCTAACGTAAGATAGTAAATCCATCCCAAACATCCATAGAAGTTAAAACTGCAAAATATAAAAAGTAAAAAATAAACGTATATACAATAAAAGAAAAGAAATACTACAAAAAGCAAAAAAGAATATCTAATAAAATTAAAAAACAACCCCTACCACTACAATAAGAGAGCCTCTATCAAGTAATACAAAATTTCTCCTATGCCTCACGTACACCATAGCCCTTAGTGGATCAGAACCCACCAAAACCAGCAGGCCCTAAGCAAAATGAACACAGCAGTTGAAGCCGAAAGAAGGTAAGAAAAATGAAAAAAAGGGCCTACAACTCGGACCTTGCCTCGTCCCTAGAACGTCCGAGCGGCTGCATCCGATCGTCAGGTAAGAAGAAAAAAAATATCTGGGCCAGCGTCATCGTACGTCGAGAGAGCCGAGTACGGTATTGTTATCGTAAAATCAATTCTTGCGCTATTGGCCGGGTTGGCGTGTAGCGTTCGTTCGTTGCTACGTTTTCCAGGACTAGCTCGAAGAAACCGGGTCAAGGTGATTGCCGCTACTTCGCAGACGCCTTGGCTCCTCGCACCCTTCCTTCCATACTCTTCCTGAGATCGATGCAGTAGCGATTCTCCTTTTGTATTCCGAAAGACGTCAGTGCAACGGACTGGCTACAGGTAAGGCTGCATTTTTGCTCCCCCGCGCCAGGTCCGACCGACCAGCCCAGTTTGGCAAGCTGTTCTTGCTCGAGGATTTTCGGTGGGAGATGCCATCGAGAAAAAAATCTCTCACATCGGATCCATCTCGTAAGAGAACTTTTACTCAAGTTATTTTCAGTAAATGTTATTTATTACATTTCTGAAGTTATCTATTAGCAACTTGTCGGCACTTTAATATTTGCTATTTGTGTCGTTTCAATAGAAAAGTTCAGGTAAATATACATTTTTTAACAAGTTCTGTGTCACCCGGTTTTTCACGGCAGAATCTGTGAATATGATTGATTTTTATCAATATGATGTAGAAGCGGAACGTAAAAACTGAATGTGATACGAGAAAAGTAATGAATTTTGTAAAATATAATATTTATTAAATCAACCGTTCACAAATTGGGGATGATTGTTTTTATTAACACATTTTTTGCGGGCCACGTAAAAATACGTTTTTTGGACTGTGCATAGACAGTTTGAAAAAGGCGATTCGTGGCAGTAATTACTTAGACTTGAAAAGTTAAGTACATTTTCGAATTTAGAGAGAAAGCAGTTTCCAGCTTATATTAATTTTTTGTAAAAATCAAATTCGTACATATTTTTCAACAAGTTTTCCGCTTGAGTCTTAATGAAGCGTTTCAAAACACACGCATATAATGTGTTAACATGGATGAATGAGGGATTTTAAGTTGTTAAAAATTAAATTGAGAGAATATTGTTTTAATGATTGAAAGGTATAAAAAGGTTTCGAATCAATAAAATCAAAGGGGGTGTATGTGAATATTATTGAATTTTTATCAATATGAATGAATGTAGAAGCGGAATGTAAAAACTGAATGTGTGTTGTCTTAGAAATGTTAACGAGATGTTGATTATATGTGATACGAGAAATGTGATATGAGAAAAGTAATAAATTTTGTAAAATGTAATATTTATTAAATCGACCGTTCACAGAATCTCCATTTATTGACTACAAATTGACATACCGTAACATAATGTTATTATATCATCAACCCATAATTAATTAATTTGTTTAGAGTGATTATCACACCGTGTACCATTCATGGTACACGTAACGTTGCGATCAGTTCAATTCGGTCAGTCAGTTCGAAAATTTTCGATTAGTAAAAATGGCAGCGTGTAGTAACCCTTTACGCAAAACTTTGAAATAGTATAAATAAGCGATTGCTCGAACAAACCACTATTATGCATCTCTTGCTTTAAATACGTCGTCCATCACAAGTAATTAATAATTATTGTACATATAACAATTAAGGTAAAGGTGCCAGTAGGTGACACTTTAAGGAATTTTTTTCCTATTTGTTTACATAACTCAGGCTATGTTCATTTTGTAGAAAATTGTGATTAGTAGTTGCTGCACAAACTATTCTTCTATTATATTACAAGTATTCATTTCTGCTGGCGGTTGTAAATTTTTCTTTTTCTAAGAGTAAAATTTGATTCAATAGTTGACACACAGCGAAAACGAAAGATTTAGTAGTTGACACAGGGAGAGAAACTAGTTAATAACCCAGTCTTGGTAGTATATGGACTCATGAATTTATTGAATGTTTAAAAAAGATTATTCTTGAGTAAGTTTGCAAAAAGTATTTAATAATTAGAAGTTACTTGCTTAAGAGAATAATATTATAAAAAGATATACAGGGTGGCCCGTAACTGGTGGTACAACCGAGCAGGGGATGATTCTACATGAAAAACTGAGTTAAAAATATAGAATACAATTTTTTGACACAAGGCTTTGTTTTTTAGAAAAATGGGTTTGAATTACCTCATGAATGAGTTACCTATTCTGAGTTCTGAGATACACTATTCTGAGTTACCTCAACCTTTGTTTGCAAAGCTTTCCGAGGTTTGTATAAATCGAATAAATCGAAGGTCGAGGTTACAATGTTAGAATTACCTTCGAGGAATTCGTTTAATTCGTAAATTGCTTGAAGTGCTGTCCACGTTGTTGTTAATATAATTGTGAACTTCGTATTAAATTCCTTCGAACCTCTTGTAATGTATCATAATAATTGCATCTTGTAATACAATTATTATGTTGCTTTAAGTGTTCAAACGCTATCACAATTATTTCTTATGCTGGAGGTTGGATCGTCATTTATGTCTTCCAGAATTCTCTCTTCCACTTCCCTGTCAATTCTTTGGGCAGGTCCTCCATTCCTGCGAAGTTTTTTAAAAGACCCGTATTCTGCGAGGTTCCGTACGGGTCTTTGAATGACTCTTCGATCAGGATGTTGTCGAGTAGGGTACCGATCTCTGGAATTCGTTGAGCCGCAAGTAAGCCGAGTGCACGCGCACTAGACAAATTTTCAAACTTATTTTTCTCAAAAACAAAGCCTTGTATAAAAAAATTTGATTCTATATTTTCGACTCAGTTTTTCATGTAGAATTTTCCCCTGCTCGGTTGTACCACCAGTTACGGGACACCCTGTATATCGTTGTACCGATCAAATGACCGGTCGTGGTAGGCAAGGCAGACTACAAATTTTTCTCAGAAAATAAACAATAAAAAAAGAAGTTAATATTGCAAAACGTATTACACGTATGTTTGAGGAAAAGTCGTGAAGTTTAAAGGTGATTGAATTACGTTGTATATAGGAAATTCTAAAAGAAATTTTAAATACGGTCATTTGACCGGTCGTGGTAGGAATAGTGTTAAAAAATCTAACTTAATTCGGTAACTGAATACTTGTTTCTGGTTCCGCTAATTTTAATGGTTTCGTTGATATGAAAAACCACAACTTCTCAATCATAATCTAACTTATCCATTCTTTTCGGCCACTTTGCCACTGCTGAAATCTCTTGCGGAACAACTCTTTTTCGTAGGGAAATACAACATATTTCCCTATGTCAACTACTGAATAACAGACAATTACAAGTTCCAATAGTTGACACAGAGTGAATTTCGGCAATTTAGCATTCTTTGTTGCAAATTTTAATACATAAACCCTTTTCTAAGATTCAAACAACATAAACGGATTCCTTTTTATCCGCAATGATTAAATAATACAAACTTACAAGACTTACATTTCAACCAAGTCCTCAGCGATTCGTATAAGAAAATACCTAAAAATCGTAAGAGCCAAGCACGGGTTTGATTAACCGGTTACTATGACACTTATCAATGGTGGATTATGAGCAATAGTTCGCAATTAAGCCGGTGAAAGACGATACTATACAAACTGATAAGGTTTGATGTATTCCAGCATGTGATTTCCTTATATATTTACATTTTTTGAAGAAGTGTCAACTACTGGTGCCCTGAGTAAAAATAAAAGGCGGAAAAAAAACTTAAATAAAACTGAAAACAGGATTTTAGACGAATTTCCAACGGAAATAAGACGAAACAAATAATTGACACTGAAAATGTACTGAAGACATATGCTATTGAGAAAGTTCAAACGGAATTGAGACTGATACAAGACGAAAGAATTTTTCAGTTGAAGCCGAGATTGACGTCAGACTGAAAATTTTACATTGATTCAGATCGATCGGAAAGCAGACTGATTCGAGACTCATATATCAGTTATAGTTCGCACTCATATATAGTTAAGTGTCTGGATATTTTCAGATCGTTTTCAGTTTTTGTTTCGCTTACGATTTTCCGACTTTTGTTCACTACCTCAGTTTTCTTTAAGTTCAGTTTCCGACTGTATATTAGTATAGAAAAATTACTCGAATTTTCAGTCTGTCTTCAATTTTTTACTTTCACCCGGGGCTTTTACCTTAACCGTTTGCGTACCACGAGCCACTTTCGCGCTCTTCAGTTTTTGTCTCGAAAAACCCCAGGACATTTTTTCAATGTTGACAATTGAAGGAAGACTTTGTTAAGATATTTTGTTAAGAATGCATCAGGTTTCCCTTTTATAATATGAAGTAATTCCAAATTAGGATACAAGCACGAGAAGATTGTTCTTGTTGTGCAGTACATAAAATAAAACACCAAGTTTAGCTTATTTTTAAACAAAATCTCAAGAGCGCGAAAGTGGCTTTTGGCTTTTTTCGAAGTAATTTTTTAAAACCCTCCCGGTATTCAAATGGTTAAACAAAATGTGGTTTGTTCTATACCCCATTTCATATAATGCCTCATTCTTTTGGTGAAAATATATTTTACAAAATTAAATTTGTCATAAAACATATGTCTTCAGCGCATTAAATAAATGTGTCCGCGTGTACCATTTATGGTACACGTGGCCTGCAGACCAAGTTTAACGTATGCCATAAATGGTACACGGGACACAGAACGTGTTAAAATGTTGCGCTACAATAAATTCATCTTCTGTAATCAGTAATAAATTCGAAAAATCCCTCAGAGAAGGCAACTGAGTGATATGATAGACTTACGATGTCCCTTCAAGTTGGAAATCGGAGTGCAAAGGGTTAAATCATTATCGTCTCAAGGTCATCCGAAAGTTTCAATAATCTTTCAGCGGAACTGGTAGAAGTAGCAGTAAATTTCCACATTTAATTAAACTTTGACGGATCATTATTTTCTCACGATGTAAACCGGAAACAATTAAGCCGAGCGAGCACCGGGGGAGAGGTGGTATCGAGAAGAGAACAGGAAGAGAAGAAAAGTGCAATCGGGCGTGACTGCTGAATGAGAAAAAAAGGTTGACAAAACACTTTTGCTGTACACGAACTCTTCATATGCTACCTAAGCCGGTACATTCGAGGCGCACTCGAATTCTGCTGAATCGTAAAACATCTTAACACCGTATTCCCAAGGAAATCTGACGATCCCGATTTCATCGATTGGATTCACACTTTGTTGGAATTTAAAACGATCTGATATCTTAGCAATCTTCCATCTTGCATTTCTTACGTTTACGAAGAAATGAAATCTATCTTTGTTTATTTCGGAATTACAGGAACATATTACGTGTGCAAATCATTTTGGAGATTCTACATTTCCGCCGTTATAACTTCGGTTTGAAATTAACACTTTATTTATATTTGCCCTACGATTTGTTTTGTGATTGTCTCCGCTATAGCAGAATTTAAGGTAAAGGTACCAGTAGTTGACACTTTAAGGAATTTTTTTCCTATTTGTTTACATAACTCAGGCTATGTTCACTTTATGGAAAAGTTATGATTAGTTGTTGCTGCACAAACTATTCTTCTATTATATTGCGACAAGTATTCATTCCTGCTGGTGGTTGTAAATTTTTTTTTTCCTTTTTTCTAAGAGTAAAATTTGATTCAATAGTTGACACCCAGCGAAAACGAAAGATTTAGTACTTGACATCTTTTTCTTTTAGTAGTTGACACAGGGAGAAAAACCAATTAATGAACTAGGCTTGGTAGTATATTAATACAAAAATGTATTGAATGTTTAAAAAAGATTATTCTTGAGTAAGTTTACAAAAAAATATTTAATAATTAGAAGTTACTTCCTTAAAAAATCTAACTTAGTTCGGTAACTGAATACATATTTCTGGTACTGCTCATTTTAATGGTTTCGTTGATACGAAGCAGCACAGCTTGCCATTCATAATCTAGCATATCCATTCTTTCCGGTCACTTTACCACTGCTGAAATCTTTTGCAGAACAACTCTTTTTCGTAAGGAAATACAACATATTTCCCTATGTCAACTACTGAATAATAGACAATTACAAGTTCCAATAGTTGACACAGAGGGAATTTCGGCAATTTAGCATTCTTTGTTGCAAATTTTAATACATAAACCCTTTTTTAGGATTCAAACAACATAAACGAATACCTTTTTATCCGCAATGATTAAATATTACAAACTTACAAGGCTTACATTTCAACCAAGTCCTTAGCGATTCATATAAGAAAATACTCAAAAATCGTAAGAGTCGAGCACGGGTTTGATTAAACGGTTGGTATGACACTTCTCAACGGTGGATTATGAGCAATAGTTCGCAATTAAGCCGGTGAAAGACGATACTATACAAACTGATAAGATTTAATGTTTTCCAACTTGTGGTTTCCTGATTTATTTACATTTTTTGAAGAAGTGTCAACTACTGGTACTTTTACCTTAATTGTTAAAATAAAAATTGATCAGTGATTCTTGATTTTTCGTATAATTTAACGTAATATTAATGATAAAGAGATAATATTATCGCGTTGTGATTCATTAGTATTTGCAATTTGATAGATTTTGCAATATTTGAAAATTTCCTGTCCCATTTATCTCGTCACGAGTGTCGCTCGTCACTGTAGGGCAAAGGATTAAAGACACTTTTTGGGCCTAATGCTTTTGGACATTGAACTTTTTTATCGGTCGTCACGGCAATTAATAAATTATTATTTCTCATTATGGTTTATGGGGCCAGGGGCTCAGTGATGAGAATTTCTAATTTCAAAAGTCAAAAGTGGGTAGGAAGTTAAAGAAATACCAGTTGGTAAAGTGTTAGCACGTCGAACGCCATCGGTATTTCCCTAGTTTCATCATTCCTTCTAAAGTGAAACTTTTTCTATTAAATTCACATCTTTATAAAGCAGAAACTTTAAAAATATAGATAAATAGAGATTCGACAGTTCTTTATCTTTTTAACTCCAATATTTTAATATTTTGTACGTTCAAAATATAAATATTGCAATTTAAAAGTTAGAAGAAATTTCACTGAATTCAATAGCACCATATAGAATTTAATAGCAACAGGGTCACCTATGACCCTCATGGCAGTCAACATGTTTGCGTAGTTTGCAGCATTTTAATGTGCCAATCTCTCCTTCGCCAACGTGTAATTCATGATCCGTGAAAATCTTCGCCGACAACGAGTTGAAGAAATAAATAGAAATGAAGGTAGTATCAGTCGAGTGGCGTGCTATCACCTCGATTATACGCATCGAAGCCTCTCGGCAAACGTAAAATATCTTCACGGCGTCGACGAGTCGTGTCATCGAATAAATCCTGATGTCTCTTATGTATTCGGAACACGCGATCGCTTCGAATCGTTTCGAAGTAACGGTTCGTTCGACGCTGTGCGACGGTTGTTGCTAAACTTGTAAGTCCCGGCGGCATTTCTTGCGAAAATCTACCTCGTGAAACACTTGTTTGTTTCGTACTTTTACGGATTCAATTTCTGTGACCATTTCGTTTAAGTCGTTCTGTTTTAGGTGGACGCTGGACCACCCTAGCTATCATATGAAGATTCGGGCTCACAGTCAGCGAGTCAGAGGTGAAAACCTTCGTTACCTATGGGGATAGTTTTTCTATGTGGTATACGTTAAATATTATAACCTGGGAGATTCGAAAATGAGCTAAAACAGTACTCGAATAGCCATAGAAAGCGAGGGATTATTGTGAATATGAAGTTAACCCTCTATAGTCCGAACTTTTGGTGGTATCCGAAAAACAGTTGTACACTAGTACAATTAGAAAATGATATGGTATACGTTAAATATCATAACCTGGGAGATTCGAAAATTATCTAACACAGTACTCAAATACCCATAGAAGTTGAAGGGTTCTTGTGAATATGAAATTAACCCTCTATAGTCCGAATTTTTGTTGGTATCCAAAAATCAGTTGCACAGTAGCACAATTAGAAAATGATATGGTGTACGTTAAATATTGTAACTTTAGTAATTCGAAAATGATTTAACACAGTACTCAAATAGCCATAGAAGTTGAGAGGTTATTGTGAAAATCAAGTTAACCCTCCATAGTCCGAATTTTTGGCGGTATCCGAAAATCAGTTGCACAGTAGTAAAATTAGAAAATGATGTGGTATCCGTTAAATATTATAACCTGGGAGATTCGAAACTGATCTAAAACAGTACTCAAATAGCCCTAGAAGTTCAGGGGTTATTGTGCATATGAAGTTACCCTCTGTAGTCCGAATTTTTGGCGGTATCCGAAAATCAGTTACACAGTATCACAATTAGAAAATGATAAAAATACTATTTTGACACTTTACCGACCGATCTTTTTTTAACATCCTACCCACTTCTGATCGGTCACTTGCCCGCAAATATTTCCCTGACACTGATATCTCTTCGAAAATTGCAAAGTTTCTTCACTAATTGTGAGCCCTTGACACAGTTAACCACAATGATAAATAATAATTTATTAATTGCCGTAGCAATCAATTATTAAGTTGAAAGTCCAAAAGTGTTGGGCCCGAAAAGCCGATTAATCGGCTACCGGTCACTAAAGTGTTAAATAATGAATTTTCACCAGCTAAATTATAATATTTGAGATATATAGACAAACTCGCTATAAATGAACCTCGCTTAAAATTTTGAACTCTCTTTGGAAAAACTTTCCTAATTTAATATTTAAAATATCATAGTGTAGATAGTTCAAAGGACACCTAAAACTGTAAATCTAAGAAGAAACGACCATAGTCTGTGAAGGGTTGGGATAAGAAGATAATCGCAATCAATGAACCATAGTTCGAATTTTCCATCAGCTCTGAAAAAATTTTCTTTGCTTACTATTTAATATATCATCTACCTAGGAGTTCAAAGCTCAACAAAACCAGCAAATCTTGGGAGAAATGGCAATGTCAATTAACCCCTTGCCGAACAGTAACGAGTGACTCTCGTAATGCGGAACGTACCTACACACTATATAGGAAAATACTCTTACAATTAGAGTTGATGAGATATTTGATCTCGGATCAATAGATTGCGATTCTGAACCTTTACCTATTTATTCACCACATGAAACACATACACCTGTGAAACATATAAATCCATGTTTCGGGCGAAGACATCAAGGAGAGGGAAAGTGACGAGAGTAAACAACGGACAGAATCGATTATTCGAAAGTCAGTGAAGTTGTTTATTACGCAAACGTGAGAAGCTTCTTTTCTATTATGTTAATTGTGAGATTCTGATAGGAATTCTTAAACGTAGCAACGTGAGGGAGGATTTGTCGAGGTCGAATTACACACCCTGATGTAATATGTACCGGGTGTCCCAGCCGATTTTGACATCTTGGTAATTTTCGTATTGTGGTATGTAGCAAAAAATGTTTTATAGGAAACTTAAGGTAGTTCTAGCTGGATTCAGAGCTAAAAGTTTCCTTTTTCATTAGAAATGAAAAAAATTGCGTAAGAATTAATGCAGGGGCTAACTTCACAGAGGTCATTTCATTCACTTTTTAGACATTAAAAAACATCTTTCTCTATAACTATGAAGTAAAAAATTATGAAAAAATTCAATAATATTCCAAAAGCATAAAATAATACATTTCTAATTTTTTATTAGAATCCATCGACTCGTTTTTCCATTAGAAAAATAAAAAAAGATTTTACGGACTCAGCAAAAATTTTTTTCCATAAGGCCCGTGTTAAATATGTTATTTTCAAACACGATTTATTCATAAACCGTGTGGACGAACTCGTTGAAATTCCGGTTATAAGGACTGGCCTACGTTATTTAATGCATCATGCCACATTCGTCGATAATGTGCTGCTTCATATCACTCACTTTAGTTGAAACTTTCGCGTTCTATCCTTTAACTAGCTGAAAGCACCCGTGCTTCGCTACGGTTTAAACGAAACTAAAAAAAAAACCTTAAAATTTCGAATTTTGAAAAATTCTTTCTTAGTGGGTGCTTATACCCTAGAAGGAACGCTCATGCAAAATTTCAAGTTTCTAGGTCAAGTAATTTCGGCTCTGCGTTGATGAGTTTGGCCCATACTTTAACCCCCCAAAACCCCCCTAAAATTTCGAATTTTTCAAAACCCTTTCTTAGTGATCGCCTAAGACCCAAGGAGAAGGTATGTTCCAAATTTCATTGCAATCCGTTCTGTGGTTTTTGAGATTTCGTGATGAGTGGATGAATGAGTCAGTCAGTCAGTGGTATTTGAGCTTTATATAATAGATTAGCCCCATAAGAAAAAGTCGGGCGGCGTTAAAACAGGTGATAGACAGATAAACAGAGCTCACGTCTTAGTGTGGCAGGAATGATGCCTTTGTATTTAGATTAGTTGTACTGAAATATCTCCTTAACTATTAGCTTTTCGGCATACATAGGTGAGTACTGTTTTATAAAGAATGTCTAGCTCTATCGCTTGATGCATAAAAAAGTATCTCATTCTATATAAAAAAAAAAAAGTTGACCTTCATATGTCCTTGATGCGTCCACCTACGGAAAAATTAATGACACCGAATTATGCCCCATTCGATACAATTTAAGTTTCCTATGAAACATTTTTCGCTACATGCCACAATACAGAAGTTATCAAGATTTTAATATCGGCTGAGACACCCTGTATACATAAGCGTGTAAAATGAATCTCAACAATTAAACGAAAGAATGAAAAATTACTGGTTTGATTATCTTCCTCTACGATTTTCTCTTCATAAAATTCTTTAATTAAACCTCCACGCTACACCGCATGATTTCTACGTGAAATCATATCCTTTTTTTTTATTTCTCAGACTTGACCAGTCATTCCGTTTAAATCGTACTGTTTGAGGTAGATTCCCAATTTGCAGAAAAACTTGCGAAAAAATGCAACTTATAAAACACGAGAGTGGAAATAACCGATCATCATTCTCTCGTGCTCTATTGTTCCACATTGCCTCATCATCCTGACACTCAACCGAGCCATATGTGACCAGTGAATAGGTAATATTTTAAACGTGAGAACAATTTATTGCGTCACAACACCTGCGCTAGAATAGGTCACGATTTTCCCCACCAGAACAGCTGTGAAAGGAGAAAAAGATAATGCCACGAAACGAGCTAAAAACAGCACTATCTCGCGCGTGCTGAAGAACTGAAAGGAAATGCGGTTCACGCGAGCCGAATACGACTATGGGATACGGTTTCCTTTTACCGCTTTACAAAATAAAAATCATCATTATCGATTGCCATGCAATTCGTCGAATGATTTCGTCGTGTTGTAATTTTCAGAGCATATAAAATATTACGTTCTCGCGTGAATCAATATAACTGCATTCATCGATCAATTCAGAAGTGTTCCAGATCTGGCGATAATCATCCCATATGAAATTCCGACCGTTTCACGTAACGTTCATAATAATCAACGGACGTGCTATTAATTCTCTAATTGCCGGGCTTCCGGAGCACCGACACTCAAATGAATTATCGTCGACAATTCGGAAAAGTTTACCTCGTTCTGATTGCGACGCCCTTCGTTAGCTTTATTGTTCGATCTCTGCAAATACTCGTGTCTCTAACCTTTACCTGCTCTTTTATAAAAATCACGACGCAGTTGCTAAAGATTTTTCTTTCACGTAGTCTATTTTTTATTAACCTTTTAGGCATGGTACACCGCAAGATATTGCTGCACGAATGCCGCAATCGGTCAAGCTTCATAACACTTACAGATATTTAGAAATATCCACGTTGTTAGAGCAGTAAAAGTCAGAAAAATGTTACCTTTGCAAGAAAGGAAAAGCCGGGAAGCCCAATACAAGCAAAATAAATATATACAGGGCGCGCCATTTTTTATATCGGTATGTAAACATTGAATAACTTTAACATTTATCTAACGATTGACTTGAGTAAACATACTATTGAAATGTCATTTCAGTACAATTTTAATCATGAATCGCTTCACACCGAAACGTATGCAGTGCACCATGCCACAATGCAAATAAAACAATGCAATTTCTGCAACGAAAATTCCTTGGACGTGTGGTGTCAAAAAAGTCGACATTCGCTGGCCACCCAGATCTCCAGATTTGACCCCTTCGGACTTCTTTTTATGGGGTTATTTGAAAAGCAAAGTGTACGCCAGCAAGCCTCAGACCATTGACGAGCTCAAGGGAAACATGTGTACCGAAATCATCGCTATACCAATCGACATGTTGGAAAAATGATGGAAAACGCAGCAAAAAGGGCACATTTTGCTTTGGCCAATAAAGGCGGCCACTTGATTGATGTATTCAAAAAGTAGTCCAGATAAATTGTAAAGGACGAAATTAAATAAAAATACCTCATATATGGAAATCTGTTTTTTTTTAAGTTATTCAGTATTCATATACCGACATAAAAAATGGCGCACCCTGTGTATATATATATATATTGGGTTGTCGGAAAAGTCGTGACGCATTTTGCGAACAGGTGGCGGTCGATCATTTTTTAATGCACTAGAGTCATTCACATCTATATTATCACCATATCATTTAACAGCTAGCGGTTTCAGCGCCATTTAAAAAAAACAATTGAGTTATATCGTTGATTTTTAGAAATTTTACAGTAAGAGCAAGATGGAAGACCAAAGTGCGCATTTTCGCCATATTTTGCTGTTTTACTTCCGTAAAGGGAAAAACGCGTGTCAAGCTTGTGAAAAATTGCGTAAAGTTTACGGTGATGATGCTCTACAGGAACGTCAGCGCCAACGATGGTTCACAAAATGTGGCCCGAAAACGGTCTTGGTCCCGACATGGTAGTCCGCGTCGAACGACATCGAAAGCAGACATGCATCAGAGAAAAGCATTGCTCTCAGTGTGGTGGGATTTTAAAGGTGTCGTATTTTTCGAGCTCCTACCAAGGAACCGAACTATTAATTCGACTGTGTACTGTTGGCAATTGGACAATTTGAACGAATCGATCATCCAAAAACGTCCAGAGCTTGTTAATCGTAAAGGAGTGGTGTTTCATCACGACAACGTGAGGCCACATATAAGTTTAATCACACGTAAAAAATTGGTGGAGTTTGGATGGGATGTACTGTCACATCCAGAATACTCTCCCGACCTTGCACCATCAGACTTCCATTTGTTTCGTGCTCTACAAAACTCCATGCGTGGTGTATCTTTTAATTCCGATGAGACGGTAAATCAGCACCTTGCTCAGTTTTTCGCTTATAAAGATAGGTCCTTCTATGAACGAGGAATTATGAAACTACCTGAAAGATGGCAAAAGGTCATCGAACAAAACGGACAATATATAATTGATTGATCTTTGTTTTTTATATAAATAAATGACTTTGAAATACATACAAAATATGCGTCATGACTTTTCCGACAACTCAATATATATATTCGCTGGTACTCAGTATTAGAAGCGGAAAAAAATTGTTGATCGTGAATGTGTTAAGATGTAAAAGAATCAAGAGTTAATCCAAGAGCCACATACATATTTATGCAATAATACACTATACTCCGGTGCTGTATACTATGGTACATGCAACAATTAGACCCATCATGTTTACTTCGACACATCTAAGACTTCAAAGAGAACACGTTCGAAGTACACCGAAGTGACACGGTAGAGTGGCTTAGCGACACAGGAAACAGCTAACAGATAACTACACCAACGTTGTCGACTCATCCAAGTAACAAACTATATACGGTTTACTATCAAATGTCAGCGAACGGCTATACCACAGACTGCGGTCCAGAGAAGCGATACGTTTGTTCGTTCGAGCGTGATAAGTGTCTATCTTATTCGACATCGATATATCGGTCATCGTTGGAGAGTGTTATCCTAGGAAGCTTGTAATCGTCGATGATCCGTACATTGTACCGAATGAATACGATATCCTGTATAGCTGGAATGTTAAATACATGATTCACTTGTCGTATAAATATTTTTCTAACGTGATTATACTTTGTATGTCTTTCTTTTTCTGTTGTATATTTTTAGCTTCAACGGCTATGATCACAGCAGACTGATTAACAGTAGCTTACATTTACTGAATGAAATCAAATTTATTTTTAAGTAAAATCTTGTAACTCTCCTATAACACGGTAGTTTCCTTGAAAATGCTGTGTTGTGCGAAAACCGTGATATACGAGACACAGAGCTAGTACAAAAAGGAAAAATAACGTTCTGAAAACTTAGTAAAAGCAAATATATTTTTTTTAATTCCATATCTCTGACACAGCAAGTCTCGCGGCGAATAACGCGTAAACTGCATGTCGCTTTTGTTTATAACATCCGAATTGTGTTATAAATGAGTAAACTATAATTTATTTATGTATTTTCATTGAAAGCCATTATAGTTCATTGTACCTTCCTGTTATTGTTTCAAAGTAATTCAGTTTTTAATACTAGAACGACCAGACTTAAATTCATTATATTGCAATAAATTAACACTAAACCTACCAAGCCGGTCAAAATGACCGGTTTTCAATTCTTTCAAAAAACTACCTCAATTGATAGGCGAGCTGTGAAGTAAAAATTCTACTTCTACCATATAAAGCCTAAATTAATTAATTTACTAATCCCTTCACTTCTTGATTTATCTTTTTCCAAAGTATTTGTTCAATAAATCTAAATTTTAGTAGATATAACGTCGGTAGTTTTAGTGTATAAGTACTTTGGAAGAAAAGGAATGAAGAAGTAGAAAAGATGATCGATTTGGTAACTTTTGAATTGAGATATTTACGAATTTTCGGACGTACGGAATAGTTAAGTATTGAAGTTAAAAAGATAAAGATCCACCAAATATCTATCTGTATCTTTAACACAAGAATGGGTGGAAAGAGGATTCCTTAATTTGTATTTTATAAGATGAAAGTAAAATATCTGCTCTGTGACTATTCTATAAGCTAGGAACATTTTTGGAGAAAGTTAGGAACCAATTATTTTGACTTGCATAGTAGTTCTAGTTGTTAATCCATTTGCATCATATGACAAATTCAAAAATATATCTTTACTATCAAATTTCTTCATATTAAGTCTAAGTCTAACAGTATTTCAAAAAGTGATATTGTACTTTAATCGACGAATGTTGTATAAATAATTTAGACTGTTTTCATGTGTTTCTATTCATTCACAATGTGAATGCATAAATGCGTTTCGATGTAACTGATCAGAAAAAATGCGCGCATATATGCGCTTGTGATGCAAATGGGTTAAATATCTTAATCAAAAATCATGTTATCCAATGATATAGAAGTACGGTATTGTACAAAGGTTTTCGCAATTTTCTTATGGTGTTTGAGCAAAACCGTGTTATAGGTCACCGTATTGTAAGAGGGGCACCTGTACACAAATCATATACGAATTAAATGTACTGCTCCAGAATTCTCATCATTTCTGATTACTAAAAATCATTGCATATACTATTTCAGATCTTTATTGCAATAAAATGGGTATACTTCGCCTGAACTATTCTTGTCTCAGTTGTTACCATCGAAAGTAACGTTTATCTAGGACAGAATTTTATATTAAATATCCCATGGAGATCCGATTGCAAGCGTAATTTAAAACTACACAGAAGACCGCATCGTATCGAATACCGAGCTCATTAATATATTTCCATATACAAAAAGATCCAATAAGTTTCAAACATTCTGTCGACACGCGCCAAATAATTATAAATTCGTATCGTTCGAGCTTATTCATCGCGAATCAATAAATTCTCATTTTCATCAGCTTTTTCAACGATGTTCTTCTACGAGCCATGCACAGGGTGTTTCAAAATTATATGTCATGGCTTGGAGGGGTTGTTCTACACCTCCGGATCGATAGAGATTTGCGAAAGAAAACCTGTCGCATTCGAGAAAGGGTAGCAAATTTTTTTACTGGCTCGTCGTATTCGTCTCGTTACGTAGGCAAAATGTCTGAGAGGAACCATGGGTCAGAAACGAATCATTCTCTCGCAAATTAACTTTTATATAGTACTTCGTATTTGTAATACTTCTAAAGAATAAAATTCAATCTTAAACTGATATGTCCATTTACAATAATTTTGCTTTAACAGCAATTATAAAAAGTTGTAACCCGATAATAATTATGTCCTTGCACGAGAATTTCACGGCAAACGGAGCACGTGAATACGCAAACTTAGTTACGTACGTCAGAGGACACCATAGCCGGAAAGACGACTGTAATACGCATCGCCGTTGTCGAAGAAGTCGTCCTTGTCGTTCGGAGAAACTAGCTACCTACTTTTCCTTCGTTCTCGGTCTCTTGTAGAATTGTAGAAATACTGGTTTAATTATCGAGATGCGTTTCCTTAGGCTGCCGCCAAGTTCTTCTCCTTTACATTTACACTTGGAGATTGTGACTTACTTAATTACTTAATATCAGAAAAATGATATCACTTTCTTGCAGTAACAAATCTCACTAAAAATTCTGTGTTTTGAAGCGTGAACGTGATACATGCAACGGTATCGCGATAGGAGTATGTAATTTAATTATATATGTGAATAAACCTGGCACATTGAAGGAAAACTGTTACCATTTTTCAAATAATGTAAGTAGTCTCTTATGAGCTACATGAGGAGAAACAAGTTGTTTCGATCAATGATCCATATACGGCTGACCTAATTGTAAGAACGAATATATGCAATGAATAGTACCAGCCTGAAATTTGTATAACAACTGTGGTACAATAGTTAGCTATAGATATTCTTAGGACGACGTCTCCCCATGAAGATACATTATGTAAAAAATAATGAGGGAGATCATCTTCAGAGGTTGCGTCCCGTGACGCATTCAGATATCATTAAAGATTTAGCTAGAATGTCACCTTAGAGACGCATTTTTAAACCCCAGGTATTTTTGTTAATTTTAGTTACATTATATTTTTAGTGTATTCTATTCTTTCGTTATTATTTAATATATATTCTATTTATTATTATATTATAATTTTATGTGTGTTATTCTTATTTTACCTTATTCTGACAATTAATCAATTTAATTATATCCACGTCTACGTTAGACCATCCGACACATCATTAGTATTTCACTTAGCCCCTTTTCTCCTTCTTACAATTAACCGAATTCTTTTACATGACAAATTACCATCACACTGTAAGAAATTCAAATCCTCATTCAACAACCTTGTTTTATCCCACTTCTGATATCAATTTTGTGTTGTATGCCATGTAGTGGATTACAGCGCTTTGTTTATTGAAAAAACTGCTTTCGCGTTCGGAGTTTAACAAATTAACCCTTTGAACTCTGAATTGCTTTTACGTAAAACTTTTTATTTATTTTTTTTAATAAAAAATAGATGCACTTTTGACAATTCTGAAATTTTTTTACGGACCAGGAATGTACTAATTAAAGTATTATATGGCAGCATTAATTTATTAGAAAGTAAAAACAATGCTCCTAATAGAGAATATTTAAAATCTGGTCGGATCTATAGTTCCCACCAGAGACCAAAGGGTTAATCCATTTGCATTACGAGCGTATATATACGCGCACCTTTAAATTATTTATACAATATTTGTCGATTAAAGGGTAATATCACTTGTTGAAATACTGTTATACTTACAATTTGGACCATAGTTTGTGTACATAAATATATTTAATTGATTGACAATGTTTTCTGGGAGATATTAACAGAAAAAGTTATTTTTTTAATATATTTTTTAAACAAATACCTTTTTTTACATTCTTAAATTCCTGGTCGAAAAACAAACAATTTGAAAAGAAAACGAAATTTGTTTGCCCCCTGGTTACCGAGATATTCCCAAAAAAGGGTTTTCTGCCCTCAACTTTGAGGGGTATTTTCACCCCTTCAGAGTGAATGGTTGCCGATAAAAAAATACGTGTCTAATATTCTTTCAGGGACTACCTGTGACATAAATTTCATCAAAGTCGGTTTCTTCGAGTTTGATATGTTCCCTTGTTAGATTTCATACGAAGAAATTTGATAGTGAAGATATATTTTTAACTTTGTCATATGATGCAAATGAGTTAATGTGACATCGTCACGAGATTTGGATTGTTATCGATTCTGTACAATTCTCTGACAAAATCTCTGATTTTTGAAACAAAACTGACATTTCAATGATTTGAGTCAGTGCGATGGAAGGTTCGGATGACCTTAATTTCTAACGAGTAAGGTTCAAAAAGGACAATCCCTTTTCCAGACACTTTTGTTAAGATTAAAGATCTTACAAAGATACAGTAAAACCTGTTTTTGTGCGGTTGATAGGGACCGCATAAAAGAAACCGCACAAAAAAAGAAATATTCAGAAATTTCATAAACACTTATAACAAATAATTTTTTACAACATATTAGAAATTTTTTTTATGCGGTGGATAGGGACCGCATAAAAAAAGTCGCGCTTGAAAAGTATGTCAAAGATTTATGAAACACTGAGAAAGTGCTTTCAAACAAAAGTAATAATTAAATTATACATGGAAACGTTTAAAAAAAAATTAATTTCTCATTTTACACATGGAGAAATTTTCAAAATATACATAATTTACTGCTGCTCGTCGTAGTCCAAAACGCGCATCTTCTTGTGATTCGTATTCTGCTGATAACAAATGAACATATCGTCTGGAGTCGAACAGCGTTTTGCAGTGTACATGTGCACACTGATAGAAAACTTTGCAACAGTGTATAATACCAACAACAATGGAATTCATATACCGCACAAAATAAATCGCACAAAAATAAAATCGCATAAAATAGGACCGCACAAAAACAGGTTTTACTGTATTTTGAAGGAAAAGCAATGACGGAATCAAAGATAAGTAACAGTTCTCGTTTATACCCTGAATTACGTTTAATAATATTTGACTATTATATCACAAAGAATTAGGTCAATATCCAACAACCCCATTCCACTCTAACATAATCGAACTACATCCCCACCGTTTCTACATTCCAGAAACTTCAGAATTCTCTTCTGATCCAATTAAACCTAAAAGCGCAATGGCTCGTTTCCACGACGGTGCATCGTGGCAAACCGCAAAGTGTAGAAAGATTGTCAAAGAAGCACCTGGCCACAAAGTCGACGAGGAAGGTCGGAGAAAGAAAGTGGAAAAGTCACGAATCCGTCATTACAAAAGCAAAGAGACGGAATAAGAATTTGTGTGGTGTCCGTTCGATGACACCGTGAAGGGAACTCGAGGCAAGTGGTAGCCAAAGAGAATCCAAGAAGCGGCTCCAGGGGAGACGACCTCGAGTTTGTCCTCTGTTTCTCTTGTTTCTCTCGTGGGTATTTCGGAGCCAACCAGGCAGCAGGTTTGACAAGGCAGAAGTAGGCTGGACGAGCAACGAGTACTCGGCTATCTTCAAAAACAGCGCGCCTCCGGCCGCGAACAACTCTACGAAATAACGCTACCCGCGCACAATGTTGATTCTATTTCTGGAGGAAGAAAAGAGAATCCTGATGGGGAGTTCTGGAGAGGTGGTACGTTTGTCTCAGCTGGGATTTCCAACGTTTGATTGCCAAGGGTTCATATGTTTTGGAACGAATCGTTGCGCAATACGGCAGAATCTCGATTATAGAGTGTTTAACACTACCCGAGTTGAAATATTGAACCCCATTTGAACCTTTTACTGCTCAACATTTAGGAATTAGAAGTACAAGAATAGGTCTAAATTCAATGTAAAATAAGATCCTATTTAGCGCCTAAAAGTGGCACTTTCCTTTCATGTCATCTTAAGGGGGTCGTCTGGTCTTAAATTATGAAAAAATTGATTTTTCAATTTTTGCATTACTTGATACCATATGATGTCACGAATATTTGGGAAAATGCATTTTACCTAAATCTTAAGTTTCATAAAGTTATACAGTTTACAAATTTTTCGGTTTAAAGTAATTTAAGTAAATGATACCCAAACCTTTGAGCGCGTTTTTCTCGAAACTGTGTTTTTCAAACTGGTGACCATGATATCTAAAAAAGTATCATGCCAATCGGTTTCAAATTTGACCTACACATTAAAAATATGTTTCTTTATCGCATGAGTGAAAAAAAATAAAAAAAAGTTAAACTGAAAAATTTGGCAAAGCTTGGTTTATTGAAAAAAAACGTTAAAAATGCATTTTAGTTTTAAAATGATGCCATTTTTCAGATTATCGATTTTTCGGAATGTTTCCCACTTAGGCGATAGCCAAACTTATACTTGTTAAGAATTTCTTTGGTTTTATTGTTTCAGATAACTACAATGACCGGAATCGTGGTCACAATTTTACGACTTTCTTTTTTAAATACATTATTCAAAAATTTGTGCCTTACAGAATTTTCATTATTTTTTAATAAAAATTTACTGAAATATACTTTAAAACTTGATAAGTATATACGAAAAAAATTGGATTCAATATGTCTTATAGATTTTTTACAAACACATCTCAAAAATTCCCTAAAAATTCGGCCTCTACACCAGACGACCCGGCGATAAATAGAACGTCAATTTCAACCTGCGTTGAGGATCTACATCGTATCCAGTTATTAACCCATTCCCTACCAAATTTTTCTTGGTTTAGGTTGCTTCTCGAAGAAGTATTCTTACAATGTAAAAATGAAAATAATTCACGAAAATTACTACTTAAAAGTACAACTAAAACAGACTGTTTTAAACACATTTAAACTCAGAAGCACGTCGAATATCTAAATTGAATGTTAAAATACTTTGTAAATCAATAATTTCCAAATGAGGATCGTGGAAGGTAATGGGTTAATGCTATTATTATTATTTATATATATATACACATAGTTTTCAAAAATAAATTAGCCAAAATCACTAAAAAATAATGGATTTTTACTCTACTCCTGTAGCTGAATAATTGCAAATACCGTATTGCCCATAAACTTCCATAAGTGTTTCACGGATTAGTATTTTCCAATCATTATTCATCACGGTTTTTAATTCAATTTCTTTGTGCTTTTTTGGCAAATGAAATCCGCAACCTTCCGAGAGCTCTTTCTGTTAAAGAACATTATATTTCAGTCAGGTAGGTATAATCATCTATGTTGTTTACAATGAGTGAAAAAAATGAAAGTTCTTTATGCGCTATTAAATATATATTGAATACAAAAATGATTATTTAACCTAGGAGGAGTAACAGGTTCAATTCAGGGGATAAAGGTTTTAGCTAAATAGGAGTATCATTTTACCGAGAACGAGTTACCGGTTTAAATTAGGAGTTTTAGTATTGAAAAGTATCATATTAGGTTCAAGTAGGAGTAAATACAATGAAAGTAAGTTCAATATTCTACCTATATCGACCAGAAGTTGCCTGTTGACACCTTTTCGTTTGAATGCAAGTAATTGCCAAAACTGTTGGGATTTCAAACTATCAGTTGAATGTAGATAATTTGAGGAATATATTTATTGATACATTGATGTGTATTTATTAGAGATTATTTAATCAGGTTGTAATTTCTAGCAACGCGGTACAGCTAGTTGTAAAATCACTGCATCGGTGTACACTAAAATGCAATATGGCGGGAAATAATCGAATATCAAAGTTATGCCGCATCTCCTTTATTTTCCGTTACAACTAAAATCGGGATTCTCTACTCTGATTATAATTGATAGTATGCTGAAAAATGTTGTTGATATTTACATGCAAAATAAGGTGTCAAAAGACACTTCATTGTAGAATTAACTATACCATATGCACTTTTTCAGATGTAGAATGTGCTGGAGGAAAATGATATCGCAGAATTAAATTAACAACTATTGTATGAAAAGTAAAAAAAATAATTATGGAGAAATTACTCAACTTAGAGAATAATGTAAAAATTAAAATTTGAAAGGTGCCTTTTGACACCTCTTGGTAGAAATAGTGTTAGCCACTTAGTCTGCAAAAACGGGTGACAGTCGTGACGCGGAAAATGGAATAGGAAATTTTGAAATTTTTCACAAACTATCAAATTGTAAATAGCAGCCGGTCACCAAACGGTCTCATTATTTCCATACTATTAATATTGCGTTCAATTATACGAAATATCAGAAATCAGTGAGAACTTTTGATTTTAGGAATTAATTTGGAGTCTTTGCACGTCTCGTCAGAAAAGAATTCGTAGGACAAAGGGTTAACGGTAGATTTACGGCAGCCGACAAATTGACTGGTTTCTAATTTTTTTAAAAATCCTTTTCAAATTGATAGAGTAGTATAGTAAATATTTTACGAATTTTTTATAATATACAAATTATTTAAGTGATCATATTTTTGATCACTTGATCCACCTTTCAGCAAGGTACTTATTTAATATATTTAAATCTACTAAATTTAGTGGACGTATATTTAGTATTAATTATCTGAACGTCAATTATTTGAGTAAATTATCAAGAAGTGTGAGTAGCGATGGTAATGAAAATAGTGTGAAAAATTTGACTCGCTGTCAGTGGACTTTAGTTAAAGTTTTGAATTCTCTTTCTAAAAGCTTTCCTAATTTAGTGTTTAAAATATCTAAGACAATCAATTTGAGAAGAAAAAGTAATGTAATAATAGTAAATATTACTAATAAATACATTCTGTATATGTTCTATATCTCGCGCCAAAAAAGTCTAATTCTATATTCATATATAAACATATAATATACTAGTAGATATTACTATGACAAATATTACTGAACTAATAAAAGTAAATCTGAAAGGGAAAAATTTTAAAAATTGATATTATCACTTGCTTTGAATTGTGCCCATTTTACAGTATAGTGAGAATAAATATAAAAATTAAGTATCTTGAGGACAATTTAAACACCATCTTCAACACTTTGAACGCCACCGGTATTTCACTACTTTCATTATTTATACTGAAGTGAAACTTTTTCTATTGAATGCACACCTTTAAAAAGTAGAAAATTGAATGATGCAGACAGATAGATATTTGGCAGACCTTCATCTTTTCAACGCCAATATTGAAATATTCAGAATGTCTGAAAATTTATAAATATTGGAATTTAAAAGTTTCAAAATTTCATTCAAATTAATAATTCTTTCGACCCTTAAACAGAAAATCACGCTAAGGTGCCTCGGGGAAAAATGTGTCCTAATGACACTTTAAAGAAATTTCGGCAAACTGAACTTTGAACTTGGAGCTAGACAAACACTGGTGTTGGTCAACCTCCTAATGATTCCAGACGTTAATTAGCCAAATACACACAATATCATTTCAAATGAGACGTACAACTATTAAAATACCGTTAGTAGTATAAAACTACAGAGAAATTTCAACATTTTACAATCAAGTTACAATAATTAACAAAGTTTGAAAAAGTACTATGTAAACTACACAGAAAATATGTTAAAAGTCACAGAATTTTTCAAAACAATTAAGAATATTAAATCGTCACATTGGTAATCTTATTTCTCCTATTATGAAGTTAATATAAATAATTCTGACATATACAATTTACAGAATTAACACCTATTACACAATTCTGAATACTTGATCGACAAGTTAGGTAATAGAATATCGTATGTCGAGAATAATTTGCCTCAAGAACACGAAAGACCTTTCATATCGTTCGACGATTAGAAGTAAATCACTGAGTCAGTAAATAAATATCAAAGCTGATTAAATAACGTGTGTGATATACCAGGAAACGAGTGTATTTCAGGTACAGCAATCACAAAGATAGCCAACGTAATTCATTCGTTCGACGATCTCTCTTTCACTAATATCTATTATATAATTTTAACAACATTAACATATTCATACATGCATTTCTAAATATTAAAATTGGCAGATAATTCGAAGGCAAATTATCTACAATGTATTTTTAGATTTGAGAGACGCCCGATAAATTGAAATCGTTAAAGTAGAGTAAAAGGTCAGAAAAGTTGCGATTCAAATAATTTTTAGATAAGTTCATGGGTAAACAAGACATGTATTTGTAATAAATATCATACAATTATTCGAAGAATTTCCTAATTAACGTTACACCTACCGACGATTAATTCATTATATTTCAAATCGTCAAATAAATCTATCAGAATGAAATAAATGAAAAAGACAGAAAACTTGATTCATCACTTGCAGTCTACGAGTCACAATTCAACCATATAAATTCAAATAGATTCAACAGCATCAAGGAAAAATCACAGAAAGTGATTCATTCCTTTGTTTTTATATTCTCTAATTCAAACCATTTAAATTCCATACCGACTGACTTCCATCAAGTGGCCAGCGTAATATTGAAATTACAATACACGTAAATTCACCAAAAATGATAGCGAAAGAGTTTGTAACTGAGGATCAATGTTTACAACTCCATGATTTTATCCTCGTCCTTGCCAGAGCTCCGAAAGTGATTCACTCTCGATTTCCTTTTCCAACACGCGATTCCTTGTCAACGGGACAAAGAAGTCTCTCGATCGAACCGACAAAACACGTCGACACAATAGATTCAAACTTGTCCTCCGCACGTTAGAAAACTTCACCGTGAACAAGCATATTTCTACGCGACAAAAAAATACCGAGCCTACATTCATCTAGGAAGGATCCTAAGGACGGGTAGAACGCGCGACAAAAGTTTTCTCGTCTTCTGGCTATTCTCATATCATGGTAGTATTCGTAGGTAGACAAGAGACGGGAGAAAGAAAAAGAGAAACAGAACGGTACGACGAAAGAAGTGGAAGGTGCTCACCTGTTGAAGGTTTGCTCATACTGCTTGATCTCACGACGGGACAGCTCATGAAACTCTGTGTAAACGTTGATGAATTTATAGTGCTTCTCCACCTCTTTGCCCTCCTCGAGCTCCTCATTGATCCTTTGCCTTCTGCTAAGCAAATTACTCAGCTCCGCGTCTGCCGGCATCGTGATTTTCTAAAGCTGCCCTTGCCCTTCGATTTCTGACGGTTCACTTTCACCGAAAAATGACAATCGTCAATTGACAAATTCGTATCACTGAACGGTCGAAAAACTATTAAATTATGCGAATTAAATGGAATAGAACGCGGGAGTAAATAAAGTAAGGAAGAGGAAAGTACGAATAGCTGTCAAATCAAGTGAGAAAAAACACATCGAAAAACAAGCCGCTCGACGCTGAGCGCCCGCATGTACTGACGGTGTGGCTGTGAGCTGCTCCAACGCGAGGCACCTTTGGAGACCAATGTCGTAGCAACGAGGGGCCTGCGCGGGCGTCGTTTTATAAACAGAACGCATTACGCTCTTACTACAGTACGTGTTCCGTTCAAATATTAACGCTTTGATTGTAACGATAATTTTCAGTATTCCACTCTAAACGAGGAGGGAAAGCAAATGTCTTTCTAACGGATGAAAAATTGTATTGCGATGGAAATCATTAAAATAACTTTTCTCTCGAAGAATTATTTCAATTTTTTCTTTCTAACTTTCCCAAGAAAAATGGTATATAACAAACTTTCAAAAAAAGAGATACTGAAATTTTTAACTAAAGAATTATTTTTCAAGTGTAAATTATTAACAATTCTTTTAGAAATAATATTAATAAAGAAAGTAATAGATGTGAGAAGAAAGAGAAAATGCATATATAATGGAAGCAAAGTGTGTGAGTGGATTTATCAGGGAGACAATAATATGAAAGAGTGAAGTAGGTATATTTAATTAAAAACAGAATTTGTAATTTTGAGACACTGTTAAATCTAATACAAAGAGGAAAAAAATTGTATTTGAGTATTTGATAAGGCTGATAATTTTTAGTATTCCGTTCTAAACGAGGAGGGAAAGCAAACGTCTTTCTAACGGATGAAAAATTGTATTGCGATGGAAATAATTAAAATAACTTTTCTGTCGAAGAATTGTTTCAATTTTTTCTTTCTGACTTTCCCAAGAAAAATGGTATATAACAAATTTTCAAAAAAAGAGATACTGAAATTTTTAACGAAAGAATTATTTTTGAAGTGTAAATTATTAACAATTCTTTTAGAATGTTATATTAATGAATAATAATAATATTAATAAATAAAGTAATAGATGTGAGAAGAAAGAGAAAAAGCATATATAATGGAAGGAAAGTGTGTGAGTGGATTTATAAGGGAGACAAGAATATGAAAGAGTGAAGTAGGTATAGTTAATTAAAAACAGAATTTGTAATTTTGAGACACTGTTAAATCTAATACAAAGAGGAAATAAAATTGTATTTGAGTACTTGATAAGGCTGATAATTTTTAATATTCCATTCCAAAGGAGGAGGGAAAGCAAACGTCTTTCTAACGGATGAAAAATTGTATTGCGATGGAAATCATTAAAATAACTTTTCTCTCGAAGAATTATTTCAATTTTTTCTTTCTGGCTTTCCCACGAAAAATAGTATATAACAAATTGTCAAAAAAAGAGATACTGAAATTTTTAACTAAAGAATTATTTTTGAAGTGTAAATTATTAGCAATTCTTTTAGAATGTAATATTAATGAGTAATAATAATATTAATAAATAAAGTAATTGATGTGACAAGAAAGAGAAAAAGCATATATAATGGAAGGAAAGTGTGCGAGTGGATTTAAAACGGAGACAATAATAATGAAGACAAGAATATGAAAGAGTGAAGTAGGTATAGTTATTTATAAACAGAATTTGTAATTTTGAGACACTGATGTTGTTTTGTGTTATTTCGTTATCTGTTGTAACTTGGATAAGGGCCGAAAGGCCAATACAAGTAAAATAAAGATATGGACCGTTTATTTTGAAAGTGGTGCAAGTCCATTTTCTGTTGTTTCGGGAAAATTAAAGGTTAGTATATGTGTCAATTAAAAAATATTGGTTAATTTTGACAAGTCTGATAATGTTTCTACCAATTTATCAGTATGTAATTTGTCTATACAAATTTCTTTTAGGCGAATTTAACTAAAATAATGTACATTCACGGGTTGCAAATGGACTTACACCACTTTCATAATTAATCAATTGTAAGAATCATTTAATTTCAATTTTGAAAACTCAAATATCACTTAAAATATATTTCATATTAATCCAATTTGGTTTATAGATAATAACAAGAAATAAAATAGAAATAGTATTTTTTATTTTGAACGTTAATTATATTTATATATTGTTAAACTCGGCATAAGATATTGATATTATTTTTTTTTGCTCTTCTTGAGACAGTGTTTTGAAATTCTCAGTAACAATATCCTCGACTGATGAAGATTCTACCACTATAATTCTCCTTTCCTTTTTACGTTTCATTAATTTGGTTTTCATAGTGGGATTATATTCATACTCCGACCCCTCAAGTTACTCTTTTGTTTATACTCATGAGTTTTACTTCTGCGTGTATTTATTTAAAATTAAACAGAAATAAATATTTTTAATTGTCATAAAATAATATTATTATAATATCATATTGATTTATTACTTCTTCATGCCTATATCACAATTTGTTTTTAATTTTAAATTATTCATTTTTAGATAAAAATCAAGTAAGTAGTCTTAAATTGTAACTTTCGAAATGTTAAATGAAACAAATGTAGCCATCAGTGGTCACTGATCCCGCAACCTTTCTACGGAAATTGGACTTACACCACTTTCATAATCAATGTCTATGCAATTTCTTATAGCGGTCAATTTAAAATTGAACAAAACAATAGCACTTTTTAAGATATTAAATATTAACTTGTAATAAATAAAAAGTTTCAGCTAAATTAAGCATAAATTGCGTGATACTTCATTTTTTTTAAGAGATAGACTTACACCACTTTCAAAATAAACGGTCCATATAATGAAAGGAAAGTGTGTGAGTGGATTTATAAGGGAGACAATAATAATGAAGACGAGAATATGAAAGAGTGAAGTAGGTATAGTTATTTAAAAACAGAACTTGTAATTATGAGACACTGTTAAATCTAATACAAAGAGGAAAAAAAATTTCTATTTAAGTAGTTGATTAGGTTGAGTGATTGAAAGTATGAGTAACAACAAGTGTTAAAAATGCGAGGATGTACTGATTAATGTAGGAATTACAAAAAGTTGCAAAACTGAAATGTAAATGTAAACATCTTGGATAAATAAAATAAAGCTTATATATATAAACAATTCTATTATGATAACTAAAAGGAATTCTCTCGGATTTGAAGGGGACAGGGAGAAAGAGAAAGGGAGTTAATAAAAGATTTTTTTCCTGATGAAAACTTAACGTAATTTCACAGATAATATCACTGTCCTGTAATATTAGAATACTAATTAAATTTCAGAACGGTGCTACCTACCAAGCCGGTCAAAAGACCGGTCCCAAATTTTGTCCAAATATTGTTTAAATTGGTAGAGTAGCTGTGAAATAAATATTTTATAATACTTTTATCTTATAAATCCCAAATTAATTTATTAATCATTTATTCCACCTCCTCAATTCTCTTTTTCTACTGTAGCTATTAATTGTAAGTATCTGAATTTTATTAGCTATAACCTCGGCAATTTTAGTGTTAGGAATATTGCTACGTTTATACTCGTCTATATTAACACTAGATTTACGGAGTCAATTTGGCTCATTAATAATTCGATTACTATATATATATAATATATGGATTGGTTAATTTTTTAATAATGAATCTTTCATTTAAATTGAATTGGAACTATTCTCTTTGCGAAAAACTTAAATTTTCTTGTATGAGTCAAATTGGCTCACTTCAGAAAAATAGGTATATCAACATCCGTAAATTTAGTGTTAAATAAACTAAATAGTTTTAATAACTCTAAGCTGAGCGTATATAGAAATATAGTTCACTATATGTAGTTAATGCTAAGAACCTGACAAGAAATGTTTTCCTGTAATTCGTCTACGTTCTAAATTCTCGCGTATGTTTACTAAATATAAGTAAGAACGTTTGAAGGTCCTCGCAGTTAGTCGACCAATGAAAGTTAACAATAATGTTCATTCGTAAACGTAATATAATTGAGGATATTTGAAGATTTCCGAAGTTAGTCGACTATTGGAATTTAACGTCGGTGCTCACTCGTAAGGTTTCAGTCGGAGATATCGAAGAATCAAAGAACCGTGGATTCAAATATACGTGTGTATTTGGCAGTTTGTGCAGAAAGTACAAAAAAAGGAATACGTTTTTACGCATTTTTGAGATAAGAACAGCAACAGAAATTCGTAATTTATTTACGACGTTATTATCGAGCCGTTGTTCCTTTAGTTACATATAATGTTACTGGAAATATTTTCGAGAGTTTTTTTTCGGTTGAAAGTGCGGCAAAAGTATTTTGTAATTTGATTGAGAATTGTAATTGAGTCTTAGAAAATTGAAGATTTGTAGAACTAGATTCCAAAATTATCTGATACCACAGAAAACAAAATGGTATCCTTAATTTAAAAAAACGCTTATTTAATTAAAATTTGCAAGATAGTAAAAATGTTTAAGTTTAGAAAAAAAAATGAATTTTTTGTTACTCTAAAAAGCGGCAATGCCATCGGTTTTGTGCAGTACTGTTTCAACTTCAACGAAGAAAAGGAGAATGAAAATTATTTTTCTACTATGATAATTTACTTATTGTTAGACACAATATGTGTCTAATATGTGTTCTGTAGTATAAATTGTTATAAATGAAATATATTATTATATGTTGCTGCCAAGCTAAATTGTACAATTATGATTAACACCTTATCCAAGTAAACAGCAGTGAACTCGTGTAGCACTAAAATTCAGTATCCCCTATAAAAAAATTCGATATATGGAGCACTTAACCTTCGACCTTTGTTGGGATACAAGTTCAATGGAAATCATTAGAACGGAAATTATAAAAATGCAAATTATAGATATAATCACAGGATTAAAATGATTAAAACCTTGAGAAATGAACAAAATCTTATTCTAACTGCGAGAAATTTCAAGGTGTCGCTGACTACGGTCACGAGCGTGTACGGCCATCGTGCCGTCATACAGGGGTTCAGAATTTCAATTTGGCTTTTCAGGCACCTCGCAAAATATTTAATCTCTTTAAAACCCTTACAAAGAATGAAAAATGCATCTGATTTAACTACAAATTAGTATTCTGATAATTTTTGGTCGCTGATTGCGAATCTGAAGTACAAATTTTCAAACACGAAATGGTAGATTAAATTATCCATGGCGGATAGATGTATCAAAGAATACCGTGGTGCACACCAATTACAAAAACGAATTTAACGACATAATAAATAAGATGACCGTAAAATTCTTCATTTTCAATTTTAAAAGTTTGTAACATAAATTTAAAGATTGAGAATGCTTGAATGACATTTAGAAATTTCTAGTTTTTTAGAATTTGCAGCCAATTAGCCCGTTGTTGCTTTCAATGCGAGGAAAAAATATTAAATAAAAGTTTTCGTGTCATTGCGAGCAACAACGACCCGGGTCCCACCACGTGGAGGTTGCTGCGACTGAGGACCCAAAAAAATGGCCATCCATCGTCCAGTATACTTTCCCTTTCGCGTGAAACATTTTCCCGTTCTTTTTAAAAGGTTTAAACGGCAGAATGAACGGAAAGATGTGTCAGGCGAAATTTCTTATTCTACTTTACTTTCGATGCCCATCTCGGACTTGGAGAAATAGATTTCTGGCCGGGATGCAACGAGCATCAGATCTTAAATTCTAACGCAACATTTGTTCCTTATATTCTAAAACTTAATTGTAAACTTAATGGTATACAACGATCTTAAATTATTCTTACGAATAAGCTTAATCTAAACATACGACGAATAACTTAACGTCTAATCCGTTATCTGACCTTCGATATGGACGAAGTTTTCTACACAGTGCAAATTATTGTGCATATGTAAATTATTGCATATGTACAAATTGTTATGCATGTGCAGACACTGTTTCCATAATTTTTTCGGTCAAATTAAATTATATACTATTTGCGCACGCAAGTACTTAAAATTATCCTCGTCGTTCTTCTTTCTTCAGGTAATAGTCTTGAAAATCTTCTTTCATGCCTAAACGAAAATTATAATAATCCTACCTATGAGATGATATGAACAACAGAACGAGGACCTGTCTAATTAAAAGCAAAGATTTCTTTGCAAAATATGGCCTGACTGCTTATCTCGGAACGAGAAAGGAAGTTTCTTGGCCAAAAAATAAGAAATGGATTCTGCTTGATGCAGAATGAAAAGGAACATTGTCGTACTTCCAGAATAAAGGAAGTCAAAGGACAAACATCTTACGAACCAGACTTCGAAAACAGTACAGACGATACTTTGATGCAGAAATCAAACGTATCGAAACCATCAACAACGAAACGATTAAGAAATGATAGCATGACAATCGAAACAAAATCTTTGAAGAAGTATCTGGAAACCTAACACACAATTTGCAACACAAGAAATCTATGAGAAATATCCATCTCTTTGGTTTATGGAGTTCCTGCAACAAAAACTCATTTGTCAGTACAATTTTAATTACACTGTGGAGACCTCCAGGATGTCAAGACGATTACCTCTCTGAATTTCCATGGCTATGGTCCACTCCATTTCCCTTAAATGTCCATGATTGTACCTATCCTATATTCTGCAACAGAACCTCATTAATTTTGCACAAAACACGGACGATAAAAGGGAATATCACCGATCGTTGAATATTTTAATACACGAGTATCGAATTTTACGAAAATCAAGAGAAGAATGATCTATTAAGAATTTTTTAAAAATGCAAGAATTTTATAAACTTTATGATAAGAAAACGTTAAGAAATTGATCAAAACAAAGATAAAATTTGACGTTACATATCAAGTCGTCAAACGCGAATTGAATAATACGGACAATTTGGCAAGTTTTGCAATGTCATAATCATTTGCCATCAAAGAAATTATTTAAATGAAAGAAGCTAATTTCGACGCGATTACATTCGAAACTATTTAAAATCTTTCCATTATACGAGCAAACAAATGAATGCATAAAAAGTTTAATCCGCGATGCGTGAAGTGTTAAATAACGTCGACCTTCCCTCTGTGCTACAATATAACTCTACTTTTTATTTAAATAAATAAAAATTTCAAAACGACGCGTTTAATCTTTAATTATATTTCCCATCCGTCTATCGAGCTGTAATTGCTTTATATATTTTTCGAGCGCAAGTTTCATATTTTCATTTAATTAAAAAAGTGGAGGAAACCCGTGGTCCTTAATTTCTATAATGAATTCTTGAGAATTTATCGAAACCTCTACGTCGACGCGGTTTTCTCAGAAGAATTTCATCGCGATTAAATTAAAAACTCAGATAATCTTACATTCATAACTTTAGCAGTGGCAACTTTAAATTCATAACTTTTACAGCAGTATGTTCCCTATTTCGCGAATTTTATTCCATTTACAGACACTTTTTTTCTATATGTGTCATGAAATGTGCACATCATTTATGGCACTTCTATTTGTGGAGTGGTTTCAATGACCACGATCATAATACATTTTCTGATTTATCTCAATAAATAACAGATAATACAATTTGAGAAAAATAATGTAAAAATCCTCAAAATTTCTCATATTAATGAAACATTTTCAGCAGTATTTTCATTTGCAAGCACTTGATGTAAAACAAAAAAATCCCGAAATGATCGAGCAGCCAAAAGGCGCTTAAAATCCTGAAATCATGGAGCCGCCAAAAAGGCGCTTTCAATAAAGATCGCGAGAAACCCGTGCCATTTTTAGCTCTTATTTTTCGCAACGCTACTATAAAACCCGCCTACTGCCATTTCATGGCTCTCATTGTTCGCAACGCTACATTAACACCCGCCTATTGCCATTTCATGGCTGTTATTCGTGATATTATTTAATAAGCAATCGCGTACTGCCATTTCGAGGCTTTCAAATACGCAACTCCACTTCAAAAACCCGCCTACTGCCATTCCGGGGGCTCTCATAATTCGCAACACTACCTATCCGGAAAAAAATAGCTCCATGGGGAGTTGCAATTTTGCAGCTCCAATGGCTGAGTCTCAACTCAGCAGATGTGCATCAACCAGCTGTTATTGTATTTCGCAACTCTATTTCGCGATTGAACAAAGAAAAACGCGTCTGGCTCATGTTTCGCAACACTAATTTGATATTTACTAAGAGCAAACTCCCGGGCACCTACTTCAGGTGCTAAATCATGATGCTATACTCTACAAATTAATATGAAAAATGTTAATTTACAATAATATTCTACAAAATAGGAAAACAAACTCCCGTGCACCTTATTCAAGTGCTATGTCGCAACGCTACTTTAACAGTTAATTATTGAAAGACAAACCGGGCACTTTTCGTGCTTTATTTCGCAACGCTACCACTACAGATTAATTGCAGCAAACTCTCGGTCACCTTCTCGGGTGATTACTCTCGCAACTCTATCTCTAATTCAATATAAAATTCCAACAAAGAAAACCGAGTATATTACAACGCAACACTAAAAACTACTGATTTCTTCGAACAAATCCGTTGGTACCATCGGGGTTACCTTAATTTCACAACACTAACGGTCAAAGAAAGCGCAACTCTAACTTCGCGATTAAAAACCGTGTACAGCCAAGATGCGCTCGTTGGACGGGAATGTTACATCCGTCAGAGGACAAACACAAAAAGCGAGCATAGTGAATAAACAAATACTAACAATAATTTTCCATGCTAGAACTCTAAAGAGATTCGACCATGAAAAGCCATTCGATGCAGCCCTCTTCGTGACAGTTTGTCGAGCCTTTTCGGCACTTGTTAGCCTCTTCTTCTGCCGCTAGAGAATGCTCGAATACTTTGCACCAATAAAATTCTTACTATTATAAAAATTCGACAGTGAAAACCACACCACGAGCGTACACAGCGTATCTATTCGCTGCTCGTGTAGCATAGTTTTCAAAAAAGGCAAAGTATTCGTGCCTAGCGCCGGGAGTTTCACCACGTGCGCAGAAATTTACAAATTAGAAACCGCGATCAAAATGAGGGGGACACTCAGTTTGACCGCAGTTTAATCCCAGGTCCAGGCATATCACGTGCTAACCTACACGCTAAATGTGATATCCTGAATTCCTGGTCCTACCTACTTAAATTTAACTCACATTCACAGAACGGTATGCTACCTACCTACCTAAGGCCTATATTTAAAATGCATATCGCGACACAAATACACAAACACACCTCACTCCACGGTTCTCAAACAAGAACCCGGGTGCAAGAGCCTGTACTAGAGAGGAATCCCCGGGGACCCTCCGACACCCGAGTTCACAAGCAACTTTCACACTCTAAAAATGTACGTACCAATTTGCTGAAATCGAATGACAAGGATGGTGACCATTGCGTTATTTCATTATATTACTATCGCGATTTGAAATATGTATAGAATTATAGATATTTGTCATTGAATCGTTCGATATTTTAGGCAATGTAGGTATATGGTATATGTTGCACAGAGAAAGAGAATTTCATCATTGGCATACCATATACATCGATAAGTTGTGGTAGGAGCGAAAATGTAAACATTGCAAATTGTATTGGTCATGGTTATATGAATTATTTTGAGAGGCGAAAAAATTTCAAACGACGCAAGATCCACAGCCTAACACACATCATACCAATGTGGAAATTACGTCGTGCACGATTCACCATCGCAGTGTCAGTCGCTGATTTAAAAAAAAAAAGGCCGGGCCCACCGCCCTTACCCATTTGAGCAGCACCTGGACACTCAAATGAGTTCAGGCTTCAAGTGAACACGGCAGGAATTTGTACTCACTGTTTCTTTTGCTGAAAATCCTAGCTAAGAAAATGATTAGTAGAATTCTTACGGTCTGATTTATTGAAAACTGAAAAAAAATGACTCGAATTTTATATGTAACCAAGCAAATAACTCAACATTTATACTTATGTGAAGCAAAGGACTCGACTTTTATATTTATTCAACCAAAGAGAATTTGAATTGAAAAATTGAACTTTATAGAAGCAAAGACTCTACTTTATATATTTGAAAATATGCAAAGTTTGCTTTTAATTGAAATTGAATATTGAAAATCAGGAGATCTCGTCGTCAGAGGAAGAATTTGAACAGGTAAACGTATCAATTGTCACTCTGACTTCAAGATCTACCGTCGCGAAATGCCTTCTTGTAGATAATATTATGATTGTCAATAAAACGACGCGAAACAAATTTGAAAAATTCCAAAACTACGTACAGCACCAGCACACACCGACCGATTCATGTATATAAAACATAAATCGCATCGAACAAATGTATTAACCGCGATCTTATAACCAATTGCGTTATAAGAATACCTTTCAAATAAATACAAAGAACGCACAACATTCGTGAATTGTTCATTTGAATTTTATTAATTAAATTTCATAACTTCCATTTTTATGAATAATGCAAAAATCGTGCTACAAGAAGGCCCTATCCTAAGTTAAGAAAAATATGACAGTGTACATGGAAAATAAATTACAGTTTCTACTCACAAGTAATTTTTCAGTTACTCATGTTCACTATGCTCGCTTTATAGAACAATACAACCAATCTCCAGTGCCGCTTCGGACCTTTCGTCCTACGGCATGGTTTGGAGACCGGAGGGAGAGTTGAAAAGTGTGACTTACCAGTGTACACGCTCATTATAATACCTTAATTTCTGCCATGTTTGTGCTGTTACTGCCGCAGTCCTTACTGCCATCTTTGTCACTGCCGCAGATCTCTCTGCCATTGTTGTCTCTGCCATTGAATCGAACTTGTCCTCCAGTGACCTCGAGGAATGTCCAACGTCTAAACAGAACAAAGCACATCGCATTGCAAAAACCGAAGTTTGGAGAACGTTCAGGTGCCTGCTTTTTCGATTTCACAAAGAAATCGAATTTAATTTTGCAAAATTGAAGATTACAAGAAAATCGTAATTGCATATCAAGAAACGTTAAAAATAGTTCGTAAAAAACGACTAGCGTATCTATGCTTTTCTGAATTGAGAATGCAAGGAAGTTATATCTCGTACTATATATTGAAACTTTACGAAAAGTTCTCAGAAATGAAATTGACCTTGACTCCGAGTGAAAATATCTCAATGTTTACGTTACACTCACCTTCGAAGCGCCAGGTCCGTCGTAGTTTTGAAGGGTACAGCGATACCTCACGAATTTGAGCAAAGTCTGTAACAAAAATTAGAAGCGCATCTAAAATATTTATTCTCTGAAAACTTCATATGTTGAGGAATTCTTTACTTTTGATTTATTTTATTTCCAGAATACGCAATGTAAGGGTAAGAAAAATTAGAATTTCAAGTATCAACTGAATCTTGGGAAAAAATTCTGGGTTATATGCGAATTCGAATTTCAGCTCACCTATGAAAACTTTGCACGTCGCCGGGGAGTGATTATCGCCGTTCAACCATCCCATTATTTGACTGCTCTGTAACAAAAAAAATAAACAATTTCATTAGTATATGTTGTCTATGTGTTTCTCGGTTGTGAATTTTTATTTCTCGATTATGTGATGCTTACTTTTTAAATTCGTGAAGCCTTGCCCGATGGAAGTCCTTTCCACAGCTGCTCCTTTTGCACTGACTCTACTTCCGGCACGATATAATTTAATAGAAAAAGACAAATCGCGACCGATAATCATTTTCGGCGAACAATTTGATTCTACTTTCGCGTAAAGCTACAGTGAATTAAAAACCTACTAAAATTTATATTTAATAATTCAATAATTCAAAATATATGCAAAATACGAAACAAACACTGACTCTACTTTCGCGTGAAATTACTAGGAATTTAATTTAATTATTAAAGATATAAGCAAAATACGAAATAAACACTCCAGTGATGCCTCACGAATTCGGAGAAAGCCTGTAACAAAAATAAACCGCAACATATAAAATACCTGCTTATTGAAAAATTCCAAAATTTAATTAAATCTCTATTTAGTAAAAATATATTGCAAGTATTCTATGGGAAATTCAAAAACGTATAGCTACTTTATTTTCGTTAATTGAATGGATAGAAAGGACTATGTGAATTTTGCAAGAGAATTGACAACTATTGAATGGAAATTTACAAATTAAAAAGATTGTACTCGGTGAATCTTCAATTTACCTTCACAGACTTTCCCCATCGCCAAGGAATGATTGTCGCTGTTCAACCATTCCCTTCTTTGACTGTTCTGTAACAAACAATTAAACATTTTGATTAGTATATGTATATCTCTTGACTTTTTGTAGTTTTCGATTGATATATTTTATTTCGGGATTATGTGATACTTACTTTTGAAATTCGTGAAGCCTTGCCCGATGGAAGTCCTTTCCACAGTTGCTGCTCGATGCACTGACTCTAATTCCGGTTCGATCAATTAAAAAGAAATAATGAAGTTACCGCGACCGAGAATTATTTCCGGCGAACAATTGTGACTCTGCTTTCACGGAAAAAAGAATGAATAATTTTAAGAATCATTAAGAAACTGTTAATAATTAAAATAGCGGGTTGCAAACACTGACTCTACTAACGCGAGAATTTACTACAAGTTGAAAAAAGATATTTAGATATAATTATAATTCGGAAGAAGCACTGACTCTAGACCGCATTGCGCGCGGCCACAAATTTTGCTGAAAATAAAAGGGTGGGGTGGGGAGACACAAAAAATCAAAAAACCATGTTTTTCTTTTTCTTATTCGATCAAGTGCTTGCGTCAAGAAATGCTGCCTTTCAATTACATCTTTAAACATTCATTCGTAATATCCTTTGTGTAATATAATAATGTAATATAATTAATTAAATATACAAACAAGAAATGTAAATACTTTTGGCTGCCACTGTTCAAGGTATATTATTGGTCATGCTTTTCTCTGTTAGATATCAACACCATAATCACCTTCGATAAATTCTCGAACATCTTTATAGAAATTACGGACGAATCTAATGTACAATCTCAATTATCCTTCTTCAACAAGTACGAATATTAATTACGTTTACAACTAACGTTCCAAAACCTATAGAAAACTATTACAGCATCTCAAAACAGAAGGCTAAGTCATAGCATCGAAATATCTGACAACGATCGCGATTTAATTGTAGCATCGAATTATAGTCGTCAAAATTTAACACCATAATTCGTAATTACTGTCAGAATAAGACAGCAATATCTCAAAACACGAATATCGTAATTGCAATTATTGAATTAATATTCGTATATTGTGAAAGGTCTCAATATAATATCGAATGAATTTACCTGTCGCATGTGTTCGTTAAATCGCGTTAATACGTAATAATGTAAATTCAACTTGTCATTTGTTCTACTCGATGCCGATTAATGTGAAAGTCCGTAAATTGTAAGAAAGAATCGCGAAAATGGAAAGAAAGTTTGAATGCATACTTATTACACCGTAATACTGTACAAACGTCCTTCCTGTCCAAACTAGTCTCAACCTGTTGATCCTTTGTTGCCCGCTACGCGGCTTGAAGGTTATCCTTGGATTCTGTAAACACACAAGCTACGTTTTCAAAAACTGCGTAAAATCCCGAAAATCTTACATATTCGCGTTAAAGAACAAGATTAATCACGATATTCAGCAATAAAAACGAAATAGGAAGTAGAAATAACAGTATGAATGTTTGAAACATACAAAGGGACGCGCACTTGTCGACGAAGTACAAAGATGCATTTAATAGCGCAATTAATTCGCGATACCTGTCAAATTCGTAATTAATATCGTGATAATCGTGAATTATCGAGTAGAGGCAGCGATTCTACGTTATTGATAAACGAGAAGACTATTGTTCTGCGATCGGTAAACCGGAAAATTGTAAAGGAGTAGAGATTACCGTGAATACGTCTTGTCGTCACGACGTCCGGCAGGAGAAAGAGGCCGGAGATCCCTCTGGCGGCTCGACGTCCGGATTGGCAAAGCGGCGGACCAATCCGAGTGTCGCGTTCGTCGTACGAGATTTCTGCCTGATCCACGGAACGGCCAATGAGATCGATCGAAATCTCATAAAATTAAAATTACATTCTCTAAATAAGAGATTACGGCGTTAACAATTAATAAATTGTTATTAAATAATCATCAAATTATTATTAAATCATTCTTTTAGTATTAATTGTTACATACGATAGATGCCACTACCATCGGAAACTCTGGAGAGCACTTAGGGTCGACGCAAGCATTTCTTTCGCCCCGGTCATGAGATAGTGCCGGCTCAAGAGGGTCTATCGCCCCCTCTCAAAACATTTTTAAAACTTAACTTTAGTACATTGTATTCTTTTATTTCTCGGTTTCTAATGATAATAAAGGCATAAATCTAGCTACGTTCAACTTCTCAGTTTGCTGACTGCCTATCTAATTAAAAAATCTTAAAGTTAACTTTAACTTAAACTAAGAATCCGAATATTCTGTAACAGTAGGTACACAATATTCGGAATTCGTGGCTATTAGCTCGATACCATTTGCTATTTGGCATTGTTATCGAATAAAATATCGTGCTAAAGACACAGTTGAGTAAATTTCAATTGATAGCAAATGATTTCGACCCAGGTCCCACCACGAGGAGGTTGCCACGAATCGGGACCCAAAAAAGCAATGCCAACCACCTCCATTTCATTATGCTCTTCCTTTGAGACACTTTCCCTCGACATTAATGAATTTAATGCCGAGAGAAAATGTAACAAACGAATTGCTGACTCTACTTTATTCATTTCGTTTCGCGAAAAGAGATAGACATCCGCCGAATGGTGTCGATCTCCCTTTACAACAATTCACTTACTCTAAACACTTAATTTTATTTTGTCTTATTCTATTAACTTAATTCTATTTTGATTATTTGAAATAACCTTTAAATAAGCAGAAAACAACCTTTACGAAACATGAATTTCAAGAAATTGAACGAAAGAAAGAAATACAAGACAAGAATAGACGATGAGAAAACACAAATCACTGCCTCTTTAACTTCGCTTGAAGTAAGAGGTAAATTGTAAATTGTATTAATAATTATTAATTAATAAAAATTGTCTTAATATTAAAAGTATGCCTATTCGGAAAATAACTTGCATTGAAACAAGATATCAATTTGTTTTAAAACTGAAAGCCTACCTATTCAGTAACTAATTCATCTTAAAATTCAAAGCCTGCTTATTCAAAAAGTAATTCATTTTAAAATTAAGAGCTGATGTTCTCAATAACGACAATATCTTGCCTTCAAATTTAAAACCTGCAAATAAAATTTATTCTGAAAGTATTTCGCTTTTAAATTCAGAGGTGATATACTCAATAAGAACAATATCTTGCCTTCAAATTTAAAACCTGCAAATTCAGTGTCTAACTTGTGTTAAAAATAAACACCTGCCTATTCTAAAAGTAATTTGCTTTGAAGTGAAGATCTTGCCTGTTTGATAAAGACAACATCTTGCCTTAAAATTTAAAACCTGCAAATTCAGTGACTAACATGTCTTAAAAATAAACACCTGCCTATTCTCAAAATAACTTCATCTGAAGTCAAGATCTTGCCTGTTTGATGAAGGCAATATCTTGCCTTAAAATTTAAAACCTGCAAATTCAGTGACTAATTTGTTTGAAACTCCTGCCTGTACATACATATAGAAATCATCCTGTCAAGCTGGCTGGCCCCTCCGACCGCAAAAGTTATACTGCGCTATCACTGGCTCACTGAGGCGGCCCGCTGAACACCGCACATGCGCACTCGCGATTCAGTGATCGTACACTGATATAAGTATTCTCCATGGATAGTTTTGCTTATTTCAACTGTTACAATAATTTTTCTCAATAATTGTTTATTACAAATGAAATTATTATTTAATAACATGTTTCTGATTAATTTTAATAAACTTTATAGTTAATAGAAGTTGTAGGAGCAAAGGGCCATAAATCTGTAATTGATAGTTTACTTTTCAATGCTCATATATATTTCATTTTTGACATAATACTCTTTTCTTATTATTAAATAATATATTTTCAATTAAATCGGATAAATTTTAAACTATCTTAAATATTATTTCGGTAATATATAAGAAAAATGTAAGAAAATGGTTTTTGAAGGTAGACAACTTGGTTAACCGTGCATACTGAACTAGACTTTAAGGGCATTAACAATAATCCATTTAACTATTTTTCGATAAATGTTTTTCCAACTCCGATTTTTTAATCGATCGTTTGTTAGCTAGCATGCGAATTCACGTATAATAAATTTCATTTCGCGTAGAAAGATGTGCAGATCAATTGCACATTTCGGAGTTTCAATAAAATGAGATAATTTTCAATCAACTTAGAGAAACAATTGATATGAATCTTTTATCTATTATTTACTAGCTTTCCGTAGAAAGATTAAATTACATTCAAGTATAGTTTTAACTTTGGCCTACAGGAGCGATTGCAGCATTTTTACGTTCCTATCGATAACGTCGACAGTGGCACTAAAATGAAGCTGAGTTAAGTTAGCGCCGGACTAGAAACAATCTTAATGAATTATATCTTAAAAAATTGCTCGCAATTTGCTCAACAAGAATATAAAATTGCTCAATCGGTAGCGATTATTAAAAAAAAGTTATTAAACAATTTCGTAACAAACACTAATTTGTCGATTTCTAAGTTATCCGAGTACGAACGGGATCTTTTCTGATTCAAAAAATTGCGATCAATTTGCTCATCACTGCCCCACCTTTTTATTCGCGTTTTATTAACATTTTTTTAATTAAAATTTTGAAATTCGGAACTGTTGTTTCCGATTTGGATTGAGGACCGCTTTTACTGGTGTTAGTTCTGTTTCAAAACTAGCGGCGCTACTGTCGTTTTCCCAAGCCTTAAAACATCGAAAATTTAATTATTATGTTTAACTCAAAAAACGTTAATAACACGCAAATAAAAAGGTGGGGCAGTGATAAGCAAATTAATCGCAATCTTTTGAGCCCAGAAAGGATTCCGTTCGTACTCGGATAACTTAACGTATCTCTAAAAGGATACGGTGGCTCTTGGGCTCCCCGATTTCGGGCTGTAAAAAAGCGTTGTATGCCTAGTCTGCTGTATAGGTTCTATACCTCGTCTGTGATAACAGTGCACTATCAGTAATTTTTCCACGCCATCTCTACTCATTACACCGCATTACTTTGTCGCATTTTGCAACGCCTCTGGTGGTGCGGGTTGAAATTTGATTTCAATTTGAACTTGTAATGATTTCAAATTGTAATTTCAAGAAGTTAACATTTAATTTGGCTCTCATGGCTTAAGCTTTACTTATCAATACTTAAATTGAGCATTATTCAATATGCGGCATTAATTGCGCATTAATAAAAACATTATGCATTTTCAAAATGCAAAGACTGTAATTCAAACAGCTTAAGATCGAAATTGATCTCTTATTGTTTCAACTTTACTAATGCATAAATTCAATAATACTAATTAGCTGATAGTAATTACATAAATTGTACATAAATAAATACTGCACTACTTGATTGCAGTTGAAGAAGTTTTGAAGAAGCACTTTCGTACAAAGGTTTTATTACTTCAGAAAAAATGTACATCAAAACTAACATATTACGTTTATTTCGTTTAACCCATCGGTTGGCAAATCATAAATTATATCTGATAATCTTAGATTCCTAAAGCGGTACAGCTTATAAAAACTTAAAAATAATTCGAGTAGATACGAAGAGCCACAACTAAATATCTATTTTGCAACGATAATATAAAAATCAACAAACATCCCATGTCACAAAGAACTTGGAGAAAAAGAATCTTAGATATCAGTCTGCTGAAATGAAATTAGTGTTTCAGAACAGATCTTTAAAATGCGCCGAGAAAAAATACTTTCTGTCTCCAAGTTCTGGAAGATATTGTTAGGGCGGACTTCAATCTGATTCACGGATCCCATCCCATAGAATTACACCATCGTTGTTTGTCAATTTGGAGCGTTGAGTCAGACCTACTTCTCAATGCTTCGACCCAGACTTCTGATACGGAGCGTGTCAAGGTTAAAGCGCTATAATCTCGCGCGTGTTTGATTTATTGCCTCGCATTCAACTAAGATGCCTCATGAATGAATGCATTTGTTCATATTGTTACAGTAATTTTATTGGAAAAGTTGAAAAGTATAAATGAAACATCGGGTACCAATTTGACTAAAGATACGACATGATGGCAACATTTGTGAAATTTGTTTCAACGGTGAATACAATTCATGTAACTAATTAATTGACATTATTATTTAGTTAATAATTTTCTTGATGACAATGATATTGAAATTTGAAATAATTTGTGTAGAAAATACATTTACCAGTGATTAATTAAATGTCGTTGAAGCTGTTGCGCGTCAAATAAACATTGAAGTGTGAGCTCTTGAACTTGTTAATTATTCACAATGTTAAAAATACGAATGATTAGTTAAAAAAACAGTTTTTAATAATGATCGAAATGAAAGTTATAATTGTAAATTCTCCGTTGCGTAAAACTTTAACACACCTAGTCATTTTTATCGGGTTAATAGTTCACCCTTGAAATTATCCGCTATTGTTACAGTAATCAAAGAGAACTCGGTGTTATCTCAGAGTTTTGTATCTTACTGTCCACATCGAAGAAAATTTACTTTTAGTGTGGAATACATTTTATCGATAACTTAATTAAAGTACGTCTCAAAATTGTATTATCTGTTTGATCACGGGGATTCATTGAATGTCAAACTTTGCCTGAAAAAATAATAGTTACACCGATAAATATAGAACTTTATATCTGGCTGTACTACTGTCAATGTTTCTTTTGTTTTAAAGGAATCCAAATGAACTTTATCTTTGTTATTGCAAAATAATGTTTATCATAAAAAAATAATTTCGTTCATTATTTTATTCATTACTTGCTACTTTCATATTTATATAATATATTTCTATATTTGTTTAAACTGTAAAATATCAAATTGTTGATATGAAGACACTGTAAAGTAAAAATGTTATAAAATTGTAAAATAAAATTGTTCATAAATTAATAAAAACACTTAGATTTATTCATTTACTATTTAAAAAAATAAGAAATTATTTGATATACGTTACACTTTGATATTTTTTCACGAAGAAAATACTATTTGTAATATTAATATGTTTATGTACGTCGATAATTTCTGCAGGAATATGTAATTCTGTAATCCCGTATTTTGATTTTTAATTGAAATGATATATACATAATTTCTATTTTTACCTCATAAGGCTATCATTTGATATCGCTGTAACATCGAATTCTGTATTCAAGGGGTATCTATTAGATTACAAGTTATTTGATATATCCTTCATTACGTTTATCAATCTTCGGTAGCCAATTAAATTACACGAAACATCATAGTTACGAAACAATCCAAATACATTAAATATAAATTACAAAAGTACTTTAATTTCAATATGTCAAATTACCTATTTTTCATATTCTTAAACTTTTCCCTTTACAATTCCTTTCGCTAAAGAAAACAAAAAACATATTGTTCATATCCTCAGATAACTCTCAGTTTCTTTTTTTTTTAATCACTATGAAAATATTGTATATTCGTTCTTTCGATTAAAACAGCTTCCAGAAAATGGCATAGTAATTAAAAGCACTTATATTTGAAAACTTTTCAGCATCACATCTTTAATCGTATCTTAGCTTGAACAACATACCTTATATAGGTAATTAATTCCTTATACTTATATTTATATGATAATACCTTACTATTTCTAAAATAATGATCACAAGTTGTTCACCACAACTCCGATACTTCACCAGCTACGTAACAAATTTGTGAAAAAAGTGATATTTTCATTATGAAATTATTTCATCGCGTTGTTCAAATGCACGCGCACATAAACACACACACACACGTTATCTGTTTCGTAGTTGAACCATCATTATCGGAGACCACGCTGGGCCGATAAGGATTACCGTCTGCTTAGTAAGTAAATTCCCGTCATGTTTCTATCCGTCAGTCTTGCTCGAGCTCCCGCCAGGATTGTCATCGCTGTTCATTGTTCACACACGGTACGCGTCCACTTGTTTCTCTATAAAATTTCCTACGTCGTATCGCTAATTAGGTGGGAATGGGGTAATGACGATCACTTAAACAATTGACGGTGAACCTTTTTTTATGTGCGGATACCAAAAATTGACAAATATTATTTATCGACTATCCAACGTACTGAGTATTTGTCCTTTTATTTATCCATTCAATTAACTAAAATTAGCATTTACCTATGAATTGTGAATTAACTCTGTTATATCATATATTATCATCTATGGTATCAAGTGTCGAAGTTGATATTTTCTAAATTTTTTTCCTGTCCATTTTAATGGTTTTGGGTGGTCTATCTTAATTACAATTTCATCTTGATATTTAGATCTCTTTTATTTTACGTTTTCTGTTAAATTTTCTTTATAGAAGCAAATATTACAGTGTGCCAGTCTTGTAGATGTTTCGTAGTGAATTTCATTGCCCACGTGTGCGTTTATTGATGAAAGTGGATATTCAACGTATAAACCAAAATATTCAGATGAAATTTTAATTTAATCTTTTGTATTTGGCATACATTTATATGTAAATAAAAATGAGTATTTACTTCTGACGATTTGCAAATAAGATATCATGTTACTCACGCGGAAATGCAAACGAAGACAGTGTTACCCAATTCTCTTCTATATTGAAGAAACAAATGTTGAGGCAGCCTAAATCGTTTCCTTCGTTTACCTTGAATTTCATTTGGATTGTTAAAATATCCGCTGATTTTCATGATAAAACGATCCCTCTTTCTTAATTCAATTCGCTGTATTTATCGGTATATGACACTTCAATTTGATGTCTAGCCATTTTCACAATTTCGATGGAATTTCATTGGTTAAGTGGTAGGGAGAATTGGAAAATGTTGTCTTGAGAAATTTTGAATACTAAATGTCGCTGTGGGATAACTCTTCGTTGAGTAGTATACTATTTTGTAATTGATACACTCGAAGGACACGAACCGACGCAAACATATATTAACATTTGTAAACATGTGTCAGACGTTGAAACTCACCTGGATCGATTGTTTATACTATTGTTATTGTATTGCAGTTGTAACGTGTATGAAAATCGCAAACTGTTATTACTTCGAAAATGTAATTATTGGATTTGAAGTGATTTTCCAGATTTGGGAAAGTTGGAATTATCTTTGACAGAAACTGATTATAAAAGTCTATTGCAATAGTAGAGTATCAGCTTGTGAAGTTCTTTATTATTTCAAAGGATGACAAGAAGTTGAAGAAACTGCTGACCATTTTGGTTAGCATATAAATAAAGTGCGGACCAGACCCGGGGTCGTCAATTTTGTCCAAATTTGGTATTCTATTTGAGAAATCGTCTTCTACTTGAAAAATAAAATATATGTCTTGTTTTTGAAAAATTATTAGACCAGTGTTGTGCCAAAAGTGTACATAAATCCAAATTTTTGAAAAAATCGAGGTCAGAAATTATGTAATTAATTAAAAAAATATGTATACCTTATTTTTGCTCGTAGAATGTGCCTGCAAAGTTCTAAGTCGATCGATGAACTTTTTTTGCCTTCGATTGGTTTTTAAATTTGGACTTACCTATACTTTTCGCAAAACACGGGCCTAATGATTTTTCGAGTAGAAAACTTGTATCAAATTTTAACAGAATCGGTGACCCAAAAGTTTGGTCCTTTCCTTGTAAGATTAAAATTTTGAAAAAAGCTGAAATCATCGACAAAATACAAACGAATTGAGTGCACCACTTTCTAAAAATAGTAGAACGCTATTTTCAAGAATTATTAATCGTTGCAGACGTGATGTAAATTCAAATTGATAAAATGTGCTTAAGTCTGAAGCGTCGATTTTACATTGTGTGAAAGTTGCTTAATTGCACGACCTCAAAGACACAGACGGCGAACAAGTTTTACGACTGGTTTATGTCAAACTTGTAACAGTGTGACAATATCGTGGTAAAGCATGTTTGACTGCATGGAAAAAACGGATTCACATTTTTATTTGCTTCATTCATGGTCAACCGATCGAGGATACTTCCTTTCAGTCAAATTTCGTTCGAGGATCGAGTACAGTTTGCGGAAAGTATGGATGCGATGAAACCTGGCTGGTTCAGCGAAATCAGTGAATTGTGGCCTGGTGTTTCGCTGTCCCTCGAAGTAACCAAGATTCTACATCGGGAACGATCACAATATCAAGATGTCCTGGTTGTCGAAACGTAAATATTGACTCATTTCTTTTCATAAGTATATCTACCTTTTGTTTTAATGAAGTCGGTACAAGTGAAAACTATGCTGATTGCGCGAAAAGTATATTTTACGATTACACAATAAATACAATTAAGAGATAAATTTGAATATTAATATTTTGAGAATTTCTAGATTATGTTATCAGCTTCATTCCAAAATAAGTTTACTATTCACACCGTAGCCTACAACAACGTGTGACACTCGTGGCGGGAAAAATGAAAATTTTGAAATTTCTCAAGAACTATTAAATTGTAAATATCAGCCTCTTATCAATTTCTATACTGTTAATATTACTTTCAGTTATACGAAATATCAGAAATCAGTGAGAACTTTTGATTTGAGGAAGTAATTTCGAATCATTACATGCTCAGTCGGAAAAGAAATCGTAGGCCAAAGGTTCAAATTACTATTGCGATTTAACACTAGAACTATCGAGCAAGTTAAAATGACACGTGAAAAGTAATTTCCAAAAATTTAGATAAGTTAAGTTAGCGCCGGACTAGAAGCAATCTTAATGAATTATATCTCAAAAAATTGCTCGCAATTTGCTCATCAAGAATGTAAAATTGCTCACTCTGCGCCAATTATTAAAAAAAAGTTATTAAACAATTTCGTAACAAACACTAATATGACGATTTCTAAGTTATCCAAGTACGAACGGGATCCTTTCTGGGCTCAAAAGATTGCGATTAATTTGCTCATCACTGCCCCACCTTTTTATTCGCGTTTTATTAATGTTTTCTGAATTAAAATTTCGAAATAACTTAGAAATCGTCAAATCCGTGTTTGTTATGAAATTGTTTAATAACTTTTTTTAAATAATTGGCGCAGAGTGAGCAATTGTACATTCTTGATGAGCAACTTGCGAGCAATTTTTTGAGATATAATTCATTAAGATTGCTTCTAGTCCGGCGCTAACTTAACTTCACTCAAAAATTTTCCAATTTTATAGGAAAGCCATAGAGCATATGCTCTACGTTGATCTTATAAAACATAGATTACAAAATCCAATACTTTTTCGTTCTCTTGATTGCACTTTTTCCAAAGTACTTATTTAACACATTGGAATGTAATAGATTTAACGTTGGTAGTTCTAGTGTTAACGAAGTCATAATAATGTAATTATGACTGCAGGAAGTCACATGGAAGGGCTCTGGTTTTAGACGGTATCATACAGTGCACCGAGAGGGATGAATTTTCCTATCAGGAAATGATCGCTTTTCTACCATTGTGTAGTCATCCGAATCCAAAACATGTAAGTCCGTCTTAACGAATATTTGAACAATTTTTAATTGACTTTTAATGATTCTAAATGTAAATAACCCAATAATTGGAACAGCAACGTACAGATCTCTACACTTTTAGTTATAAATTCATAGAAGTAAAATACAAATGAGTTCACTTAAAAATTCTAAAAATAAGTTTGTTCAACATTCAGAAACTTACAATTCCATACATGTATTAGGGGTACCGAAAAGTAACCAAAATTTCTTTTTGCTGGCGAAAAACACTTATTTATTGAATAAATTTTAAATATTAATCAATAAAATAATTTCCATAATTTTCTAACACTTTTTGCTAGCGTAAAAGTAGTTGATGGATTCCCTTTTTAAAAGAGTCCTCCGATTTTTTCTTGAAAAACGATTCCAATTATATTTTCACTACTTCAAATTTGATTACTTTTCGGTACCCCTAATACATTAAATTGTTTCTCACAATCAGATGTAAATTTATCGGCGTTTGGTGCAATTAAACGGTAATTACTAATTTCGATGGTAGGTTTTAATAGTTGGGGGTGGAGACGGAGGAGTTGCCCGTGAAGTTGCGAAACATCCGAACGTAGAAACGATCACTCAAATCGAGATCGATGAAAAAGTTTTGGAGGTATCTAGGAAGTACTTACCCTTCATGGGTTCGGGTCTCGATCACCCGAAAGTCACCCTTAACGTGGGGGATGGTTTCGAATTTATGAAACAACACACTGGAGAATTCGATGTTATTATTACTGATAGCAGTGATCCCGTTGGTAAGATGTTTAATTAAAAAATACATATGTATAAATAAACTTTACATAATATGCCTGACAAAGTCATGTATACTGCAATAAATTAGTGGTTTATAAAGTTTGGAAGATAGAGTTGTCAACTTTTAACAATTTGTGCAAATTTAAAATTTGTTGCATTCTCAAAATTTCAAATGTTTTCTTTTTTTCCTAAATATATATGGTCGTTTTCTCAAAGTTTGTAAAATTATAATAATTGATAATACAGGGTATGCGATATATATATAATCTCAGTAATTACTGACAACTTAATAATTCTTCCTTTTGCTTTTGAAAGTTCACGGAATATATAGTATTTTATTAAGTTATATTTACATTCTATTTTATTAGAAAACTATTATTGTATGTGTGCACTGTATTTTACGCAGAGAAGTGTAAGAACTGTTATTTGCTTAGGTCCGGCCGAGTGTCTCTTTCAAGATTCGTACTTTAAGTTAATGAAAAGTGCGCTGAAACCTGGTGGAATCTGTTGCAGTCAGGCGGGTGCAATTTGGGCTAATATGGATTACATAATTCCGACTGTCGAACACTGCAAATCGAATTTCGCAATTGCAACGTATGCAGTTACATCTGTACCAACTTATCCCACGGGACAAATTGGCTTTGTTCTCGGTAGCTTAAGCCCTGTGAGTATTTTTTACAAAATCTCTGTATTTTCGATAACAATTATTCCAAATGTTGTAATAATAATTTGCACGCGCTAAAGGGAGAAAGAGAGATCCGTATCTTTGTGAAAACGTTAATCTGCTGTTTCCAAATGAATAGTTTTCGATTGTTAAGAGATTTTCAATACTTTGAAATGGAATTTTCGCGAAGATTTATATAGACTTGAAGTATTATTTAACTTTATAAAATCATTGAATAAATGATAAATGAAGCGTATGTTTTTAGGAAACGAATTTTAAGGAACCAAAGAAAATCTTCAGTGAAGATGAACTTGACGAAATGAACATGAGATTCTACGATGACAAAGTACACAGAGCTTCCTTTGTTTTACCTAGGTTTGTGGTAAAGGCACTAAATAAATGTCTTGCAAACAACAAACAGTAATTTATAAGTTTCGTTATAAAAATAAATTAAAAATTTAAAAAGCTAAAAACTGTCCTTTCTAGAATTTTTCCATAAAATTCTACTCCTCCTTTCAGACAATATTATTCTCTATCTTTAAATTATTTATCTGTCATTGGAACCACTTATTTTCATGTGAATACATGAAACGTATGAATATAAATAATATATTTAAACAAAAATTAATGAAAAAACAATTAGCTATTTATACTTATTAGATTCAATACGAATAGCTTCGGCACTTTTTCGCTGCAGCAGATAACCTGTCTGAATTAAAAACTTACTTCTGAAACTTTTTGTAACAGTTTTTTCTTCAGAAATGCCTGCAGAATGCGATTCTGTATGGCGAATTTGTAGCAGATAAATAATTTTTCCTAAAAATGCAGAAATACAACGTAGCAAGTTCGCACATTGACACTTTTCTTAAACTTCGACTGTCATTTACAACAATTTAGAACCACCAATTTTAGTAATAATATATTCTAAACTACTCAGTACGTTTTCTTCTATCTTTCAAGATGAATTTTAACTTCCTAGCGTTTATAGTTTTCGGGTGCTTTTACTAAAATTCATTTTGATCAAAAGCTCAAGATGATCGAGCAATCATCGCCAAATGGATGTTGGTGAAAGTTTATAAAGTTCGTATTTGTTGAACAGTGTAATCATTTGAAGAAAGCAGGGGCTGTTAAAAATTCTTTATTATCCGAACGCAGGTAAAGGTATGTATGTATGTATATATATATATTTGTATAGATCCGCTGTAATATAATATTAAAATAATATTAATAATAATAATCGTTATAATTATTGGTATAATTAATAATAAGTAATAATAGCAATAATAAAGCAATAATTGTAACATAATAACTTGGAACATTCCATGGATAAAATATATTTATATATATATATATATTTGTATACTTAAAAATTACTTAATTGTACCAAAAATAACGATCAAAAAGTTATCATGTATAGAAATCTGAATTGTCAAAACAATATTGCAGTTAAAATTGTAAAAACCCTCTCTTACGTTTTTTATCCGTTAACGGTATACAATATACATATATCATTTATATAATAATAATAATAATAATAATAATAATAATAATAATAATAAGTCTCTACACTTCGTTATTTCTGATATAAACTTCTCATATCATGGCACACTCCTACAGTTATATTTATACATGTATAAAATACGATTTTGCCGATCGTTCTCAAAATATACGACCCTAAATGCCATATTATAAATATATATATATATACTCCTATCATAAACGATCATCCCTTATCGTCGTTTCGTTAGTCCACGAAAAAGGCATGCTTACACGCCAAAAAGGGACCGATTTTTTCTTATTTTTCTTTTCTTCTTTACATTCTTCTCCCTCTTCGCTATCGGAGCATTAATAAAGCATTTGATTTTTGGTAATATTAGAAAACCTTCTACGATCGCTATAAGAGCACGTAAAAAAGCGGCAGCTCATTGGACTTAGGCACTTTTTGGATCTTCATCTTCGTAAGTGAAGACAGAGAATTTTTATACGGACTAATATCTATTTACAGCCCTTCATCTTCTTCCGAAAGACTAACTAGATAATTGCACTAATCGATCACTTTTCACAGGCCTGCCCAACAAACGGCTTCAGGCACCCTCGTTAACATTTTCTTCGAAACCTTATTCTTCCAATTTTCTTGCAAAAAAACGGCACCAAAAAATTCTATAAAAGAAATTCTGCTTTTGCATGAAATATCTCTTATCGCAACATCCTTTAAATCTCTTCGTTCTTCATGTTCTTGCGACGTTTCTTTCAAATTCTAATATAATGCCTTCAGTAATTATCACAATTTTCGTGAAAAAAAGTTGAGATAATGAAAATTTCATTACTTTTCGAAATCTCGTATTGATTATATAAATTATTTTCAGCACTTTCGAACTTGCAACAGTTTCATGAATTCTAATTTTCCTTTTCTTTATTTCCCTGTGTCAATCGATTTTTATTTATTTATTAATTAATCCTGAAATAAAAAGTTGGACAGTCCTGAAACGAAAGGCCCAACGATGAAGATTTTCGATAATTGTAATATCGTCGATAAACGAGCCACCGCAAACGAACGTTAATTAAGTCGCGGTTAAAGGAAAAATATGAGAGAAATGTAACACAGTGAGAGAAAGTAGATTAAGCAACGGAGAATACTAGAAGAAGTTAGGAGGCACTTAAAAATTAAAGTTAATTCCGGAAACAGAAATTGTTAAGGGCTAAAAGGGTTGGAGGGAGGATGAGGAGACCGCCGGTCGATGCCGCGCGGTTTTGAAAAGTTAATAGAATTAAATGATATGTTGCTTCTCTTGTTAATCCGTGGCCTTAAACTTAAAATTAAGATAAATTAGATCTAAAATTAAATCAGACGTAACTTTTCTGCGGTGTTCGACGCTACTTTCAACGAGTGAAGCTCATTAACCTCTAGTTTCTTTAAACGAATAAAAAAGAAAATTAAATAATGACAATTTCTAAATTCTTTGTATGAACTTTGTAAAAACTTCTAATTATTTGCAATTTGTATGCAAGTGTTCATGGAGTTTCGTCATAATAGAAGATGAATTTAATATATTTGTTATATCAAAAAGACTCGACCGTTTTTTTGGTTTATGTAAAGTTATTTAGCAAATGACAGCTTGATTTGCAGCTTTCGGCTGAAAATAATTTTCTTCCTAGACTATGTTCGAAAGCACACGTTAATCTTATCTAAGGACACTTCTCTATTATTTAAGATTATCGTATAAAAGCGTTCGAAATTGCACATTGTAGCAAATTGTGGCAAACTTTCATTCAAAACGTACCTCTACACGAGGATAATTTTAATTGACCAGATCGATTAAAACATCACTAATATCTCTGTATGATCGGAATCATGGTTTCATTGTCAATTATAAAATTTCACGACACATTCAATCGAATAATTATTATAAAACTTCCACGTCGTTGAAATTCCATTTTGTTACCCGTTAATCAACGCTCAAATTACCGCAGTTTATCGTATTAAAATACACATAGAATGAATCTCCATAGAACAGCTCTGTTCAAAATGAAAGAAGCAAGTAGACTTAGTACTTCTATCACCTGGACTTCCCTTGAATTCCTATCTCAATTCTTTTTTCCATGCTATTAAAAGAAGAAAAATATCTGTACATTATTCTAATTAATATCATTTAAAAGTATTTCTCGGCGACATAGACCGGTATTACCAACAAACTATTAAAATATTAACGTATCATATCATGAAGAATGTATCTTCGCTAGATGATCAGATTAAAGAAAAATAAACAAAAAATCTTAATACCCCTAACAGAAACTTATTCATTTATGAGAGCCTGGACTGTACAGTGCTGCTCTAAGGAAAGACTTCATTCCTTTTTATACACATTATCCTCGTCTAAAACCCTGCGAAAAAAATTTCGTTAGCTTTGTTTGTGCTTTATATAACAGACTTCCGCATAAGACATCTCCGTATCGAGGTTTCAACACAGAGACTTATTTCTGTAAGGTACTTCGTCATTATTCTTCTTCAATTCATTCCATTACTTCTCCTCGAATCGAAACGTTTTCGTGTTTGACTCCTGTCGACTGGACATTGTCATAGTGACAGTCTTTTTCTCAGTGACTTTGTGCGTCATTGACTGCTTCGTCGTTCTTTCTTCAACGGCATCATTGTCAAGAGCCTTGAAGGTGGCTAATTCATTACCGGAAGTGGCATACTCTTTGGTCTCCTCGGTGGACTCAAAATTAGAGCTGCTCGTTTTACCAGGTGTCGACGTGTAAACCTTTGTCGTGATAGTCTCCATCCTTCCACCAGGTATGACTTTCGTTTCGACGTTTCTGTAGGATTGATTCTGTGGGAAAGTTCCAAATCTTTGGGTGTCCGCTTGCTTCTCGGAGCGGAAGGTGCTCATGTGACTCGGAATGGAGAATCTATCGGTAGAATCTTGATAATATTTAGTATCTTGACTTGGTGAGTAGGATTTTTGCTCAAATGAACGGTCATCGGTGGAGTAATGATCCTGCGAGTATTTCTCATAGGAATGTTGCTGATCTTGGAAGGCTTTGCGAGTAGGTGAGACTGGAGAATATGGCATGGTGTGCACAGGTGGATAAGGACCATCGAGATGTTTTCTCTCTTTATCCAAGGTGTTGTAAGATTCCTGATTGATCTTCCTCTCGATGGAACTGTATTGGCTTGCTGAATTTTCGGTGGGAATCTTCTTGTCTGCAACAGTAAGCAGCTTGCCTGAAGACTCTTGTCTTAAGTTAATTATAATTTTACTAGGTATACTTATGAATCAATGGGAAATTTGAAACTGTTGCTTGAGGCACTTTTCTCTGGAGCTGTCGAATTTCGCCATAATACCAGAAGTATGTTTCGCAAGTACAGGGTGTTTCAAAAATATTTGTCATGGCTTTTAGGGGTTGTTCTACACCTCTGGATCGATGAAGATTTGTGAAAAAAACTTGCCGCAAAATTCGGGGACGGGTAGAAAATTGTTTTTTATTGGCTCATCGTATTCGACTTGTTACGTAGGTAAAATGTCTGAAAGGAACCATGGGTCAGAAACGTACCGTTCTCTCGCAAATTAACTTTTAATTGGGCCTTCCGATTAAATTTTCGCCGATAGTTAAAGCAGAGGCCACGTAAACGAAGCTAGAAAATAGGGCACTGTGTCACCGAACCAGAAGAGAAGTGTAAGTGTTTATACTTTTCTTCCCGGGTGGGCCCTTGAGCGAACCCGACACCGAACGCAGATCATTGACATTTTCCAGTCATTTTCTCTCTCTTCAATTTTGTTGCCTCTGTTTCAACTATTGGAGCTAGAAAGGGTATCTCATGTGTTTCCTTTCGAAAGGTCGGTGACTCGAAGGCTGCCATATGGGCGAAATTTTAATCGGGCTACCCTTTCCCGAATTTTGCGGCAAGTTTTTTTTCGCAAATCTCCACCGATCCAGAGGTGTAGCACAATCCCTGAAAGCCATGACAAATATTTTTGAAACACCCTGTACAAGCAATAATTTGGATCATATGAAATGAATGACTTCTCAGGTTAAAATTTACGAGTACTGGCATAAATGTTGTGTAAAAATTACAACTTGTATTGGTTTAAAGGAAAAATTCTGCAATAAGTAATCCATGACCTAGACCAGGGGTCGGCAAACTTTCTGGAGTTAAGAGTCATTTTTTCCCCGATGTGATAAATTATTTCTGTAAAGAGTCAAATATAGATACATACATCGGTAATGTGTATCTATTAGAAAAAACAATATAACCGTTATCTGCTGTGAGACATGTATTTATTGTGAAATCAAAACATATGTACTATTAAACTACTCAACAGCGACAAGTATCTACTGAGCCGCAGTTTGCCGACCCCTGACTTAGACCATTAAGAACAACTTGAAGCTTAACACTAGATTACAGGAGCGAGTCAATTTGATTTATTTACAATTTTATTCCTATACATTTGAAAAAATCAAAATAATTTTTTTAAAAACATGTATTCGTTTTTAACCCTTTCCACTCCGATGTCCCATTTAAGGGGACGTCGTGAATCTGCTATATCATTTGGCTGCCCCCTTCAAGGCGATCTTCGAATTTACTCACTGATTACAAAGGATGAATTTATCGCACTGCAAGACTTTAAGGAATGTATGTTTACCTGAATTTTTCTATTATTATAAAATAGCAGAAGATAGTAAATAATAAGTTACCGCCAAATTGCTAATAGTCAAAGTCAGAGATACCTCCGAGTGCAAAGGGTTAAGAAAACTAGGAAATGTATACAAATACTAATTCCTGTCCCTCCACTCCCTCTCTTAGTTCCAAAAATTCGTATGTGCTATGCGCATATTGCCGGATGTGAGTCGAATTAACTCATTAACCCTTTGCGGTCCTATGTCGAGCAGTACCTACTCGACATAGATTTTCATATGATTTTATTTCCTGACCATTTAATATCGACTTTCCAATTTCACAATGATTTTGTAATATCACCAAAATGTCCATCAATAGTTATTGATATTATTTTTAAAAAAATGAATAATCAATGCTAGAAAATATTGCAAAATTAATTTTATTTAGCTCACTACCAAAATTAACGAAATAATTCGGATCGCAAAGGGTTCAAATAAAATGTTATTTTTTGTAAATCTTCAATTTTGATAGTTGAGTCAAATTCACTCGTTTCAGACAAAATAGGTATATACCTAACATCCGGTAATCTAGTGTTAACTACTGGTGAGCGTGTTTCAAAAGAACCTTGTCTCAAGTAAATTAAAAACAGTGAAGAATTAGTTACAATATTTCAACATAATCAGATCTAACAAGAAAAAAAGTCAATTTCATGCTCTAGCGTAGTACGACTCAGGTGTAACTTGATGTCACCTTTGGAATCTTCTGGAATGATATCCAACAACGTCGTTGCTCGATACCCAAAGAGTTAAAGTAACTTTTACCGAAAATGTTAACACTGTAGCGACCGGTAGTCTATTAATAGGCTTTTCAGGCCCAACACTTTTGGACTTTTAACCTATTAATCGATTGCAACCGCAATTAACAAATTATTATTTATCATTGCCGTTTACTGCGCTAAGGACTTCTTTTTCTCTTTGAAAAAGAATTTTCAATATTCGAAGAGATACTGGTATCAGAGAAGTATTTCTGGCCAAGTGACCGGTCAGAAGTGAATAGGATGTTAAAAAAATGCTAAATAAAGTAATAATTTATCCATACTTACGATCATAAGCCCTAGTCTCGTATCTTGTCGTATAGCTCTCGTAGCCACTCTGTTCGGCTTCATCCGTGTCAGCCAGGTCAGGTCGATTTTTATACTTTGCTTGACGAATCGCCGTGAGTCTTCCTCTAGCTTCCTCAAGTTCCCTTTCGATCCGCAAAACTTCCGACCTAGCATTTATTTCTTGAGCGATTCCACCCACCATTCTTCGATTCAGAATTAGAGAACGATCTTCCTCTTGTTGTATAGCTTGCTGTGCAGCTCTTACGAGATTATCAGTGGCTCGTTTTACAGCGTTTCCTGCAGCTTGAAGTCGTTTCGTACTCTCGCTATCTGGATCTGCCTTCACTTTGCAAGCAACTAATAATTGTGCAGTACTGCTGGCAACTTGTTTTGCACTGGATATCAATTTCTCTTCGGAGCTTACACCTTGAACGAGAGCATTTGCAGATTCTACGAGGCTGTGAGTCGCAGCTGCAACCATTCTGGCAGCGGAAATCAATCCCTCCGACCATTGTCCATCGTCGGAGCTGGTTAATGGGGTTCGTGAAACTTTTCCGGTTGCTATTAATTCTCTCTGTGCGGCGCTTGCTGCTTTTATCAAGGCCGATGTTGCGGCTGCGATGGATTTCGCTGCTTCGAGGATCATTTCGTCGAAGTTCATGTCTTCGTTTGCCTCCTGAGAAATAGGGGAAGAAAGATTTGAAAATTGTTGCATGTAGATGCTAATAATAGATTTGATATGTATTTGGGGTGTCGGAAAACAATGCCGTTTTTTTTAAAATGAAGGATATGAATATTTATAAGAATTTATTTAACGGAGCCAATTTGGCTCATTCAACATTTGATTACTATATATATATATATATATATATATAATATATCGGTTAGTTAATTTGTTAATAATAAATCTTTCATTTAAATTGATGTGGAACTATTTTCTTTGCGAAAAACTTCAGTTTTCTTGTGTAAGTAAAGTTGGCACACTTTAGAAAAATAGATGTATCAATATCCGTAAATGTAGTGTTAATTTACAAATATTAATGTAAAATGTAATTTCCATTGTTTGATGTAGTCTTTCTCCATTGATCTATAAAAGTTTTAATACCTCGCTCACAAAATTCCGTGAGTTTCAAAATATTCAATGAGTTTTTTTTTCACATAGTAATGTGTTCGAAAGAAAACGACATTCTTTTCCGGGTAACCCTGATGCTAAAATATTGTTAATAAAGTATCAATGGTATTTAACCTTTTAGCCAATTACTGTAGAGGTTCATTATGAAATATCATTATAATGATAGTTAACGAATAAAATATTATTAATGGAAGTGTTTTTACTTTCCGTGCTTTTTTTTATAGATAGAATGTAGATATTCTTCGTCAAATATTCTCCTTTGCGATAAAAATGGAAGAAAATGTTTCTTAATATTTTACTATTCGAATCTTTTACATAAAGTTATAGTAAAATGTGAAAGTTTATTGAAATGTAAATTTGTTATATCGCAAGTATCAATTTTAATATTAAAATCCTTTTGCACAGTTGCCGTGGCTAAAAAGTTAAGACCAAGAAACAATTTGTCTTCTTTTTTCTTCAAATCGATGAACCTTCGACGAAAACACTGACCGCCATAATAATATGTTTGATTCCTGGTCGATTATGAAAAAACAACCAAGAATATCAAACATATCTTACAGAAGTCAGAGTACAACCTCCAATCACTTCAGGTACCTCTTCCTGGTTCACTATAGTCTCTGTAAAATTTTTGACAGCAAAAAAATAAATAAAAAAAACTCACCTGAATGCTTCTCCTCGGTCTGAGACTAGCAAGCTTCTTAGCAGCAGCATCGATGCTAGCAGCTGCACCCAGCAACTCGTTCTCAGCAATCACCGTAGGATCATCAGGATCAACCCAATCATTCCCCTTCAATAACTCAGCAACAGCGACAAGTTCCGTTACACTCTGAGCAATCTTCCTCGATATCGGTGGCAAAGTATACTTCGCATCGGCCGATCTCGATGATATTTGCAGAATTGCTTGCAATAATTCTCTATAATTAATCGCCACATCGTGACCAGCCTGAAGAGTACGATCTCTCAGCTCCGCAGTCTCAGCGCAATTGTAAGCTGCACCCTTGCAAATCGTTAACATGTCACTGATCGCTTTCCTGCCCATATTCGCAGCAGCAATTATATCATCCTGCTTGCAACTGTTCCCAGCAGCAACAGCTTTGGCAGTTGAAATTGTGATGCTCTTGGTACAACGAACGAGATCTTCCGGAGTTATGTTGGTTTTTTGCATTTCCGGGCTGTTGAGGGCACGAATTTCTTGAGCTATTGCCTCAATCGTTGATTCCAGAGCTCTTGTTCCACGGGTATGTTCATCCTCCACGGCTTTTACTGTTTTCAGAAGGGATGTCACGTTGGTCACCATCACCTGAAGATTAATGTGCAATGGGGATTACGTGACGTGCTTTGTAGTGATTCTTATGCTGGTGAATTAATCCTTAATAAAGAATGTTTCTATTGAGATGTGGGTAAGGGTGAAATGCTGGAATTTCAATTTTAAAACACATGCAAGGATATTTGCAGGAAACTAGAGAGAATTGTGCACTTTTGTGCGATTTTGAGAATTTATAATAAATATTGAGGAAATTGAATATTATACGGTTCATAATAATGTAAAATGATTAACACGTTGACTGCCATGGGGGTCAGCGGCGACTAGCGCTATTGAATTCAATGAAATTTCATGTAACGCTTAAATTGCAATATTTATGAATTTTCTAACAAATTTACCGTATTACATCGATTATAAGACGCACTCTAAATATTTCAAGCTAGAAGTAAAAAAATACCTGAATTAAGTATTTTTATTATAAAGTGTAGAATAAACAAAATGTATGTAGTTAAAGAACTGAAAAATATATTTTATTATTCAAACACTTTCATCGTCAGAAGAACCATCATTTTCGATTTTCTGATTTAGTTGATTCATTGCTTTCCCATAAAATATCTTCTGAACCATTAAGAGCATTGATGATGCAGCACTTTTTAAATGAATCTTCCACTACTGAATTTGAAATTTTCTTCCAGACATTAGATACCCATTTTGGAAGTTTTGATGCGGGTGCTTTTTTTATTTTCCATGAAGGTGTCAATGGATGATTGTCCATCCACAACCAGGACTCGTATGCTTTTTTTAAATAATCCTTAAATGGCTTATTTATTGAAACATCAAGAGGCTGCAATTGGCTAGTCATGCTTCCAGGTATAATCACCAAGTAAGTTTAAATTATTAAAATTTAATATAATTACAGACGCATAAAAACAAGTAAAAATCTGCGTCTTATATTCGATGTAATACGGTAATATTTAAATATTGGCGTTAGAGAGATAAAGGTCTGTTGAATATCTATCTATCGGTATCTTTAGAGTCTTTGCTTTATAAAAATGTTATTTTATTAGAAGAAATTTTACTTCAATAGAAATGACGAAGAAGTGAATTACCGATGGCGTTCAACGTGTTAAATAATTGTTTAAGAAATATCTAAAAAAAAATGGTAAAAGAAAATATTGTGGAGTTAATGTAAAATATTGTAACTTAAACAAATAATTTTCCAACTTTGCAGTTATTTCGTCGAAAATGTCACCTTCAAATGTTAATTTCCTAATGTAGTTAGTAGAGAAATTATTTCCATTGTAATTAATTATGTCATTCAAGGGAAAAAAAATAGAAAAACATATATTTTATCAGTTCATTGCAAGCACCTTCGAAAGTCCAGTTTATGTAACTATTTATCGGTAATTTCATTGATTCTGGTCTGAACGCGATTCACCGAACAAACTTAAAATCAAATTTTCTCCCTCGACGCGTTAATTATGATGATTGTAACTAAACCCAGAATAATTATAAATGAACCGCAGCGAGCAAAGAAGCGTCAGGTTAATATACTTGGTTCGTTAAAACGTTTGAAAGCTCAATTAGAGCGCTGCCGCGTAGAAACTATACAAATCTCTATTTCGTGAATGGGACGGTCTCTTGTTAAGTAAAGAAGTTATTAACGATGCGATTAAATGAGAAAAGCATTAAGCACGGTGCTATTAATGGTTAATGCACACACGTACGTAAGTTAAATGTACGTACCTAAAGTTGTTTCTTTAAAAAAAAAATTCCTTTCGCGTCTATCGTATATTATTTTTAACGTTTTTACTAAGAAAAATTCTACGCTTTATTTCTTCATTACAGCGGATAAAAAGTACGAAGATGAAGTTTATAGTACAAAATAACATGTAAAACGAGATAGACGATAATAAATGAAAATAATACTGCGAATAAAGCACGATACAATTTGTTCGCATTGTGAAAAGGAAAATCTACGATATGAAACGATGAGTATAAAATGTTGGAAAAGCACATATTTTTATCGCGTGTTCGCTTAATCGGCATGGAAGCAACATTTTTAATTGAAATACAAATATTTCTCCATCGAATACAGCTATTTCTAGGTTTACACTGTCTTTAACTCCTCGCCAAGTAATTTGTGTATTTAGAAATGAAACTTGATATTTTATAAACTAACAAATTCGAAAGTTCAATATGATTCCATATCATTGAATCATTTACATGTTAACCCTTTACACACCGAGTAAGTTTTATTACGTGCTACCAGTAACTCCAAGACTATTTACACGGTTTGAGTGCATATTTGTGGAAAATTAAATATCTTGCTTTGATATTAAAAAGCGTATACATTTTAAAGTTATAATTTACAATATAAGAAAAAAATATATAAAAATACGCCTGATTTATTTGACAACAGATCTATCAGCTTTTATCACAACGTCGCCGCTGTGGTGACAACGGAGTGCAAAGAATTAACCAGTTGAAACTTTTACTGTTACAATTACATCTTTATCAAATAAATACAAAGCTAAACTAAATGAAGCTAAAACCAATTTTTTAATTTTTCTCTCCCCAATTTGATGCTCAACTATTACAAATTCAAGCACAAACAAAATCCCATGGCAAGGTGTTAAAGACTCTGTTCCTTAACGCAACAAACTAATAAAATTTTCGAAAAATCTACAACATAAATGTAAGTAAAAATAAAAAGAATTGTGTAACTCATTCAGTGAAAGTAATTAATTTAAATAAGCCCTATACTCTTTCGTCCACGGGTCCTTTTCCGATCGATCGATCGATCGGAAAAGGATCAAGGTAACTAAAGCCGATTCAAAGCGAAACAACGATATGATCGGGGCCTGATAATAGATAGAAAGCCTCAGCTACATAAACAATAGCAAATCGGATGTACGCTGAGCCGGTTGTTCGCTCTCGGAGGCTGAGAGCAGACGTATCAGCTCCTCCTCTTGATCGGACACGAACCACTCGGACTCCGAGCCGCCGACGTCACTCAGAGGCATCAGCTGCTGGTGTAGCTGTTGTTCTAACACCTATTCGGATCGCCCAGACCAAAATCGTCAATGAAACTCATATTAAAGTCCACCATTTGTGACGATGTTTTCTTTTTTTTTTCTTTTTTTACTACGTTATTGTATAAATCTCATCAGCAAAAAAAACAAAGGCGGAAATTCTTTCGCTGGTGAAGCAAAACATTGGCTGCCTTGGGCAGTTTCTGTACATACTGTCCATGAAGAAACACATATCGAATATATATATGTCACACACAAGAGAAAGAAAGAGAGAGAGAGATAGATAGAAGAAGTGAAAAATAATAACAATAAAATTATACGAAGGAGTTTATACAAGGTGGACTTTAATAGCGTTAATATTGTTCCATTGGTCGTGGCGAAACGACGAGGTTTTTGAGTTTCACCGATGCCAATGCCTTTAGAGATGATCGTACGAGAGGATAATATCGTTGGATAATTTTTCCTTTCCGTTTCTTTTTTTTTTTAGTAGAATGTAAATGAAGTCGGTTAGAGGCGAAAAACTGTGTCAATTAAAGTCCACCCAAAAAGTAATGGGATTTTGGTTCCTGGTTAAATGTGAACTATGGTCCGGTTAAGAAGACACCAAGGGGTGCTGTTAGTTTTGCCGGTGGTAGTTCGTGTCTTCTACGTTTCCCTTTTTTGGTTTTTGTTAAGGGGGATGTCTGGGTTACGAGTTAATATCAGCGAAGCGTTTCCCAATCTTAAGATCGTCGAAGATGTCTCGAGAAATCTCTTTGAAAAAAGGGGATTATTTACACGGATAAACTGAAAAATTTAATCGATTAAATTAAAAATGTCTTCCTTGACGAAATTCAAATTTCTATATAGAGGAATAACTTGATATAAACATTAATAATGAATATCAAAATATTTTTTCCTCAACGATCAGAAATCGAAATACCATACAAATTGTTTAATGCGATAAAAAAAAAGAGGGAGTTCAGATTGGGAAATAATCATTTAGTCACACACTTCAATTATAACCAAATCTACTTCCTGCTCTCGTCGATGCCATTCCGTTAAGGCCTCTTCCACTCAAGCTTCTCGAAAACTATTAATTCGAATCGAAAAACTGCTCCTCCGTAACATCCAAATAAACGATCTCACGAAGAAAGCAGAAAATAACACAGAAACAATGTCAATTACCTTAGCAGAGTCTTTCAGATGCGCCATACTGGGATCGTTGATAGGTTTTCCACTGGCTGCTTTGGTAGCATGAATAAGATCACCAAGAGCTGAAGCAACGTCTTTCACAGCATTTATCAGCATCACCTGTGCTTCTGGATTTTGACTACCCAAACTGGCAGCCCCATATTTCACGACTTCAGCCAGCTGAACGATCGTCGAAACTGCATTTTGTGCAGCGACTGCCAATTGTTCTTGAGAGGATGCTGCACCAGCTACCAGTGTCTTGGTATCTTCAACCAGTGCCTTGGCAGTTTTTAAAATATTCTCTCGATGATCCGCAAAAGTGTCACCCTCGTTCTCCGCGTGCAACGTTCCAGCAGTGGCGAACATGATGGTTGTATCAAGATCACCGATGATGCCAGAAACTGTGCTCGCCGCGTTTATGCAAGCCTGTGTACCTCTGGAGCCAGCTTGAAGAGCAGCCAACACTTGAGACACTTTTTCAGTCACGATTTTACTGTGTTCTGCTACCTCTCGTTGAGAGTATGCATCGGCTGGAGACATCTGGCAAGTTCCTGCGGCTCTTACTATGTCGGCACAAGCTCGACCGAGTTCCTGAACACCAGATCGCAGTCTTGTGGACACATCTGCGTTGGAAGCTGCAGCTGATGCACCGGAAGTGTCACGTGCCAGTTGAGTATACTTGTGGGATATGTCAACTGCCAGAGGACCTAATCTACCTACGTCGGTGCTGGATTTGGCTGACTGAAAAAAGAAAAGGGAGCTGATCATTGATTTGATCAGATCTTGGATAGTAGACTGGAAAGAGAGAGTAGATTATGTATTTTTGTGATTTTTGCACTTTTTGAGAAATAGATGTGATACACAGATTGGATTATGTTCTCGATAATCGTTTAATTCAATCGCTTGACTCGAGAATGTTAATTAATTATAAATGCATCCTTTTATCTAAAGAATTTGACTAATCTTGAAAATTATTTTTATTCGACACTAGAACTACCGGCGTTAAATTGATTATATTTGATATATTAAACAAGTACTTTGGAAAGGTAACAATCAAGAATTGCAAAAAGTCATCGTCGATTTGACAATCTGTGTCTTATAAAGTAAACGTAAAATATCTGCTCTATGACTGTCCTATAAAATTTGAGAATTTTTAGAAAAAATTGAGAACCAGTTATTTTGACTTGTTTGATGGTCTAGTGTTAACTTTCAAACATTACGTTTTCCAAGTATTTTCATTTGCAAATTTAGCAAAACTGTACATTTAACACTTTACCGACCGGAAGCCTATTAATAGGCTTTTCGGACCCATCGCCTTTGAATTTTTAACTTATTTATTGGTTGCCACTTCAACTAATACATTATCATTTATCATTATGGTTACCTGTGTTAAGGACTCAGTGACGAGAATTTGTAATTTTCGACTAGATATCTCTATCAAGGAAGTATTTATTGCCAAGTGATCGGTCAGAAGGGGGTAGGATGTTAAAAAAATACCGGTCGGTAAAGTGTTAAGAAGTAAATAATATATTATTTATTATTAGCTCCTTACCATTTCCTGCGCCAATCGTGCAATTTCCTTGGCAGCTTCGACCATCCTCGTCTGATAATCAACGAACGAATCGACCGTATCAATCGTAGACATTCTATGATCTTCCAGCCTCACCATCGCACGAGAAATAGTATCAATCAGTCCAGTAACAATTCCATTCGATGTTGAGATAGTCTCCAAGGTATTCTGCAGCTCTTGCAAGGCGTCCTTCGTAGATTCCACGGTCTCATCAACTTCCGAATGTAAATTAATAGCTTTCGGATTACCACCGGATTCTTTCGTGACATAAACAAGTTGTAGAGCAGATTCCGCAACCGTTTTCGTTTGATCAAGTAGCAACATTTGTTGATTCGATTGAACCATATTCGAAGCAGCACCGATTGCACCGGAAACAAGTGGTTCACAGTACAAGGCTATTTGACTGACAGCATGACCGACATTCTCAGCTTCATATTTAGCCGCTGTACGAAGTGGTTCTAATTTCTCACGTAATTCACTCGCACTGCTTTCCATCTGATCTGTAAATCCCTGCACAGTGTTCTCCCGTCGTGGTACCAAAGCCTGAGAAACAACGCTCAAAGAAGCAGCATCCAATTCTCGAATCCGTGCCGACAATTTCTCAATAGCAGAGTCACATTCTTTCTGACCAGGTGCTTTGTCACGGATAGATGCTACCAATGATTTAATAGAGTCGCTTACACTCTTACTATGATTAGCCAGCAACTGCCAAGTAGGTGGATCCTTCGGGCTAACAGCTAAACTTTTAGCAGCTTGCACCATCGCACAGGAACCATCGATAATGGCCTTCCCAGCGCTGGTGATCGGCTCTTGAGCTGCTCTAGCAGCTATAGATATTTTTGCAGGCTGACTAGCAAATTCTGGCGAACTGGCGAACGTGCAGAGATTATCAACAGCTTCTAAAAGCGGTTTGGTAGCTTCCGCACACTTTTCACGATTTGCTTCGGAATAATTCTGATCAAGAGCCTTGATTTCCTTCACAAGACAAGCAGTTGAATTAGCAACGTCTTTTGCGGACTGAACGAAGTGCCGCTTTGCGACAGGATTGCTGGTTTTGCTCGAAGCAACTCTGCAGGCATTACAAAGAGCACTCGTGTGTTTCGCGATCATCGTAGCTGCTGAGAGTACCTGTTGTTGTGTGCTGGTAGGATTTCCTAGACTCTGACATCCTGTATGAATCGCCTGAGCAGCTCTCAGGAATTGGGCCTGATCAACCAGTCCTGGTTTTCCAGCTACAGATGTTGAATCACTGACACCAGCTAGATATGCTGCTTGAGCAGCTGCTTCGATTAATCCACAAATAGACGATGAAACTCCTCGAACAGCGACTGAGAATTGCTCGTGTTCTGATTTTTTTGCGTGATTCGCTATGCCAGTCATTCCATCGCCGAGACTTTTGCTCTTTTCCATCACTGTTTCAAGACACTCAAAGTACGATACATCGGAAATGGGTTCACTTGGATTATCCAGTAATGATCTCATCGATTGAATGTTTCTGATTGCGTTGTCACACTCGTTTTGACCAGGTGCTGCTGAGGTACAGACGTCTACTAGGTAATTTATGGAGTCTGTGACGGCACGTGCAGCTGCTGAGAGTTGATTCTTCGCGTTTGGAGCGCTGGGATCAGCTGCTACTGATTTAGCGGTCACGAGAAGCTTGCTGGAGGTCATGCTAACGTTCTTGAGAGAGACGACCATTTGACTGCGGGTTTCGATTGTCGTTTGACCTGCCATTTCCATTCCGACGCCTAATAAATCTCCGAAAGCGTTGGTGAACTGGTTCGATGAACTGGCTAATTGCACTGGAGAACGAACTGATAATACTACGTTCGAAGATGCGTCATTTAAGTTGGCGGCTGCGTTATTGAGGTCGCTTTGTAATTGACTGAAAAAATAGAAATTACAAGTGATTATTTTACACGCGTGTTTTGAGGAATAGTTTGGAATTTATGAAAGAAATCAGTATAATATTCTATGCAGCCTCTATTAATTCTTTCAGGCACGCAGGATTAACCCTTTGCCGTGCAATTTCTTTTGTGATTAAATGTACAATGACTCTGAATTAATTACTAAAATAACAACCTAGCATCTAATTTCGGATATAGTAAATTACTTAACGTAATATAGAATATCATAGAATTAATTTTATTTTATCAGGACCCACTTATATTTTTGATAAAATAATTTGTAGAGCACTTCAAAATTGACTATTACATTTATTGCGTCACGAGTGGGACTCGTTATTGTACGGCAAGGGGTTAAATGTTTCCCACTTCTTTGATGCGCAAAGATGCATAGTGGCATATCTTCCGTCCCACTTTCAAAATTTATATTATTTTACAACTTTGTTAATAAAAGTAGACCAATATTATTCAATTAGAAAAAAGAAGGAAATGTCTGTGCAATATGGGTCATTATACTTTTTGAATACCTGTGCCTCAAAGAGTTAACACGTTCAACGCCATCAATATTTCACTTGTTTCGCCATTTCTACTGTTCCGAAACTTTTTCTAATAAAACTACTTTATAAAACAGAAAGTTTAGAGAGACTGATAGATCGATATTCAACAGAGTTTTATCTTCTTAACGGCAATATTTAAATATTCAATATGTTAGAAAATTCATAAATATGGAAATTGAAACGTAACATGAAATTTCATTGGAATCAATAGCGTCGGCCATCGGTGACCTCCATGACAGTCAACGTGTTAAACGGACTTAAGTTTTTCAAATGATACTAAACACTGTTGTGTAATTACTTAAGTGTTTATAAATTTTTGATATATAGTTTTTTATATTTTAATCCCTTTAAACGAAAATAAACCAGTTATAAGCAACTTTTACGGCATATTTTAAACAAATTATTTAATTCTCAATTGAGTATTTTATATAATAGATAGTCACTATTGCAACTTATATTAAATTCTTAACCCTTAACGCTCCAACTTTTAAGTATAAACATCGACCGGCAACTCCAACTTATTTTCGTCATATTTTGACTTGCAAGTTCTTAAATGTTAGACTTTACATACTACAATTACGTGTAAATAATAATATTAAGGTCATAGAAAACAATTGTTATTCATTTCAGAAGTAATATAATTTTGACTATTTTTTTGATTTTTATGATTTCGAGAATTTGATTATAATTGATTAATGTGTGTCATTTTTTAAAGCAGTCATTGCGATACAAACCGTGTTTGCATTCACTGATCTCACAGTAGAAAACTGTTTGTCTTTTTACCGCATTACTTCCTCTTGGCTAGTTAACAGCTACATCATTATAAATGCGACATAATTGAAAAATAGATGGATTTACAATAAAACAGGTTGAGATCTGACTTTCTTTACTGATCGCTTGTAACTGACTGAGAATTACTATTTTTTATCTATAAATAATTACCAATAACGACCCGAACAATATCCGAAGTAAAAAGTACACTTGGAGTAGCACGCTTTAAATCAGGGGTGCCTGAGATGCACACTTGGAGCGATAAGGATTAATACTTCTAAATTTCATATTCATCAAGTTGTACCAAATATTCAACGATTTAACTTGCACGCGTGAAAGTTACAAAATCATGTTTCGATCGAGTAAAAAGTCATTAAAAGTATTGTATTCTATGGTGAAGTATTACAGCTGTAGAAATTCACGCGCACGAAAAGAAGTCACGGAAAATAAGGTGAAATAAAGCAAGCAATTATCGGAATACTACTGATAACGCATTATCGGTAACAATACGAGCACTCACCCATAGCTCTTGTTGGTCTGGGGGAACTCGTTCATGCTAAGAACCTGTGTCATGGCGTCGATATTACGAATAGCTTCATCAACGTCTCTCTGTCCCGGCAAGCAAGAGACGCATTTATTCAACGAATTCGACACATCCTTGGCAACCGCCGCAAGATTAACTTCATTATCCGGATTATCAGGATTCTTCAGAGCTCGTCTAGCCTCTTTAACAAGATGCAGAGATCGCAAAATAACATCATCCGCAGTCATCAACACTTTCTTCTGCGTTTCTGGTTGCGTAGACGTAGCAGCCACTCCGCGAACAGCATAAGTTAAATCTTTTAATGCAGAAGCTGTTTCCCTAGCCGCACTTCCAGTATAATTCTCATTGCCTTGCTTAGCAGCAGAAAGAAGTTGAGCCATAGCAAATCCAACGTTCTTTGACGTAGCGCCAAGTCGAAGAGCAGTGGACTCTGTCGTTTCATCGGGCAATGGTCTCAAAGAAGCAGCTTCTACAGCTCGATAAAACTCTCCTAGTTCATCCTTCAAACTATTAATCAATTCCTCCGCAGCGTCAAGCTCCAATCCACCACAAGCTTCTCTTGCGCGCGTTACAGCAGATCTCAGATCAGCTAGGGAGGAGCCTAACTGTTGTGAAGAGTTGTTCAGCTGCATAGCAGAAGCCTGATCAGTAACCGTTGGTAGAACGGCTCTTGCAGTTTTAACCACTGATGTTCCAGGTTGCAGGAATTGTTCAGAAGCATTGATGAGATTCAGCTGAGCTGTAGAGTTATCTGGTTGTGCCTGGGTGCCTTTTACCCCAATAACGAGATGAGGAATGTGCTGTGCCATTGCTCGACATTCTGCGTTTAATTCTTCCTGGCTAGCTGGGTTGGTGTTGTGATGAACTACTCCAGAGGAAGCAGCTATACACTGAGTAGCTGTAGCGGCAGCTTGTTTCGCACAATCCTCTAGACGATTGATAAGTTTCCTTCTCAAAGCTGGAGTTGCAGCTGCAGTAGTTGCTGCTCGTAGTTCTTCAGCAGCTTGGCGCAATTGATCTTGCATTTTCGCATCGTGAGGACTACTTGCACACTGTCTTGCAGCTTCGACCATCTTCGCTGTGGCATCAGCGAGAACTTTCGCTGCTGCAAGAAGTCGACGTTGTTGTTCAGAGTCCGTTTGTCTCTCAGCTTCACCTTTGATACTTTGAATCAGCTGAGCAGTTGCTTGACCAACGACTCTTGCTTGTCTGACCATTTCACCTGCATCACCGGTACTGGCGAAGAGCCTATCTGTGGCTACGAGAATAGTTTCTACTGCTCCTTCTTGAACAGTTTCCTTGGCTCGTTCTCCTCTGGTAGCTGTCTTGATGTGATTCAAGAGATCGTCCAATGTCCTTGTAACTTCTGATGCAGCTGCGCTTAATTCTTTCAGTAGACTCTCATCACTGCAGGTCTCGTTGCAGACTTCGACCAAACCTTCAACAGCCTTTGAGACCTCACGAACGGCATTCATCAGTTGTGTTTGACAAGCTGGAGAGTGCAAAGTTGGTGCTACTACTTTTGCACATGCTACCAGCTGCGATGTAGCGAGAGCACATTGCGTAGCAGCTGATATTACTGGATTTTGAGTCGCGGAGTCTTCACAAGTTGCTGCGATATTCTTTGCTTTGAGGACGAGAGCTGCAGTTGCATTTGCCACGGCTTTTGCTAGGGCGAGGAGCATATCTTGAAGTTCACGGTTGGAGTCGTTTTCTTCGCCGATGGTTGTCAGAACTTGGTGAGATGCTTCGCCAACCCGAGATGCAGCATTTAGCAAGTTCTGTCTTGGCTGAAAAGGGAAGTAAAATTTGATTTTCACTATGAAAAATGTTCATGCAATATAGCAGCGAAATGTACCACATTTTGTAAATGTTATATCGCTAATGAAATTATTTTTAAATTGATAGAAAAAATTGTGTCGCAGGATGTAAAAAAAGGGGTGAAAAATTTAGAGCTTGTATTTTTAAGAACGATGTAAGCTGTAACGTAAGCTTGCAGATGTTCAATTTTACTTAACGTATTGTTGCAGTTTCGTATTGAACTGATATTTGAGTATTTTGGCGAAATAATGGAATTGCAGAAGCTATGGATTTTTGCGGCTATTTTAACTATTAAGCTCTAGTGTTATTGCTTACGTATTTTTCTGGGGGAGTAGACGTTACGTAGAAAGGCTGTACAAAAAGAGTTTGATATTTAAAAAGTGGAAAAATTATGTCTAAAAATATTATCAAAATTTCTTCCCATCGTGATCTATCAAAAAAAAATACTACCTCATTCATAATAAAGAATATCACCAAACATCGTACATACTACACGATCAAATTTTCCTTGCCATCTCAAATCTACCCAACAAATTAAATCCGTTACTCCAACATCTAAGACTCCGGCTTCGAATATCGCTTCAATTACCATACCATTTTATTCCCGATAAAAACTGTTCCATTTACATACTTAAAACGTTAGACGCCACCGGTATTTCGCTAGTTTCATAATTTCTACTGAAGTGAAACTTTTTCTATTAAATTCGCATCTTTATAAAACAGAAACTTTAAACACACTGATAGATAGATATTCGACAGACATTTATCTCTTTGTTGCCAATATTTAATTACTCAATATGTTAGAAATTTCATAAATATTTAAAAGTTACATGAACAATTTAAAAGTTACATGAAATTTCATGGAATTTATCATCGCCGGTCACCGATTACACCCATGGCAGTCAACGTGTTAAAATGCAAAACTCCATAAAACCGATAACCCAAAGAACTCTCTGAAGGTTGTTCCACTCTGAACACCTTTACGGATCGCCATCGAATTTACAATACTCAAAAACTCTCCCCATTAAATGACCTTCATTCCAATGTTAAATATTCTTCAACCTACCTCTTTGGTTTCCGGCTCGGTGGCCTTCAGCAGATCCGAAAATGCCGAGCAAAGTTTCCTGGCGGCATCCAAAAGTCGTTCACCCGATGACTCGTCATCCATAAGGGCAGCGATCATTCTAACACCCTTCGTCATTTCCGGGAGATTCGTCGCGATTGTTGTGATTGCTGCACCTACAGCTGTGTGATCAACGTCGTCGGCTGGACCGGATGTTAAAGTGACGACCTGAGCAGTTGCAGCGTTCATTGCTGCAATTTGTGAGCCGACATTTTGTTTGTGCGTGTCTATCGTTTGTTCAATCCATTTGAGGGAGGCTGGATCGGTGCCGAGTTCCGGAAGTTGAGCCTTGGAGGAGAGTTCCGTTTCTGCGATGTGGATCACCTCGTGGCCGGCGGTGATCGTTGAGAGTAAGGCACGTTGTGGTTCAGACAGGACGGATGTCACCTTGGTCTGTTGAACCTGGGTTCAATCACGGAAGGTTTGTGGAATGCTTGGATAATCTTAGAAGTTGTAGTGCGATGATGTTTGATTCTTTGCAGTTTTCAGTCTGGTAATCTTGCAATTTACCCATTTAGACTTTTGTTGAATTTTTTTGTAGGATTGTTTTGTAGAACTAATTTGTTTTGGAAGATTTGACATAGAAAAATATTAATCTTGAGGAATTATTTACGTGTTGGTTTACTATGTTATGTTATTTTTTGTGTTTTTGGATATGTTTGGTGTGATTGGTTCACTGGGAATTGTTTTGTAAGTTTTCGGTCTGGTGGTCTTGCAATTTATCCAGTTGGATTTTTGTAACCATTTTTTGTAGAACTTATTTGTTTTGAAAGATTTGACGTAGAAAAGTATTAATCTTGAGGAATTATTTAGCTGTTGGTTTACTATATTATGTTATTTATTGTGTTGTTGGATATGTATGATGTGATTGGTTCACTGGAAATGTGCAGCTTTAGGGTATTTTTACGCCCTTTGTGGGCGGAGACATTTTTTAATATCGAGAGATAATTACTATTTTGATGATTCAAAAGCAATTTTTTATCAGAAAGTCAAAATGTTAATGAATAGAAATTATAAATTACTATTTGTAGAATTATATTTAAAGGATTTGCAGGATTATATTTCAATTTTACAACTCTAACGATGTGTATATACGGCGTTAAATTATGATTAAATTTTTTCTTAGACCACATGTATGCATTCGTAGTCCTCAAAGGGTTAATTGTGAATTGTGAATGGTATGTTGTTTTGTTGAGGATGGTTTAACCCCTTGCAATAAGATTTCTTTTGTGACTGCAACCACAATAGTTCAGAATTAAATTGGTAAAATAAAAATTGATCAGTGATTCTTCAATCTCGTATTATTTCATGTAATATTAATATTTTAGAAGTTCTATCGTGTCGCAACTTACTGATATTTTCAATTTGATAGGTTTTTAAAAATTTGAAAATTTTCTTTCTAATTTCTCACATCCCGAGTGTCAGTCGTTATTACACGGCAAGGGGTTAAAGAATGAATAAATGGGAATTTTGATCTGGAAACTATTGAACGATTCAAGGTCAGAATTCTTTTGGAAGGAGTTAAAATTCTGCAGAAGTTAAAATTTGTATTTTTAATGTCCTAGGTGGCGATTTTCATGTTTTGGATTCTTATCTTGAAATGAATACGAGCATCAATTTTTCCTCAATCTTAATCGATTAAACGATCTTAACACTTTACCGACCGGAAGCCTATTAATAGGCTTTTCGGACACAATGCCTTTGACCTTTTAACTCATTAATTAGTTGCCACTTCAATTAATAAATTATCATTTATCATTGCGGTTGCCTGTGTTAAGGACTCAGTGACGAGAATTTGTAATTTTCGACTAGATATCTGTATCAAGGAAGTATTTGTGGTCAAGTGAGCAGTCAGAAGGGGGCAGAATGTTAAAAAAATACCGGTCTGTAAAGTGTTAATTTTATAAAAAATTTACTAATATTAATTGAAAAATAATTATTCAATAGAAAGTTACTTTGAATTTTATGTAGTACGTTATGGGATAATCTACTACATAAATACATTACATTATAAACAGATCGAGAAGTTAGACGTGATAAAAAGTTGATACAATGAAATTGTTCTACTTGAATGAATCAATAATGTATCAAACTGTTTCTTTGCTTAAATGAAGGAGCAAGATATGAACAGCAACGACGAAAATTGCAAAGAATTAAACGTTATACTTTTTGTAATTTTCCAAGATTTTCCACTGGAATAACCGTAGATTCTCCGTCGTAAAAAATATCCGTGGTTTTGGATAACAAAGAATAGAACACGCGCCAACGAAATTATAAAACAATCACTTAAAAATGATATACTTATTTACTAGAAAAAAAATAACGTCACGATACAGAATTTACTGATTGTTTGGATATAAATCGAAGTACAAGTTGAATGTAAACAGGAAGAAAATATTTCCAGTAATTCCTGTATCGAGATCGGTAGAAATAAACAAAAATAAATCGAAATTAATGAAGATTCTGTTGATATAATTAACGACGAATAACAAAAAGCTTTATTATAGTGTACCTACTCTGTGTCCGCAATAGAAGGCGCCTAGCATGAAAATAAATTTAACCGTCTATTAGTTCTTTATAATTTCGTTCAAACCTGATATTCGTTTTACTTAATTGTTGTTAAAAATAAAAAATATCGTCAACGTACGCTGCGATCCATTAAGATGGTCGATCTACGGCTTAGATGTTACGCTATCGCTAAAACGAAGCACGTGTAGCTCCTGCTAATGTGAATAATCAGTGCTCCTTAATGACCATGAAATTATTTACATTTTAAAGAACGTAGAAAATATCCTCGTGGAAATATGCAATTTTAGTTTCAATAATTCCTAATTAAAATTGTTACTCAATCCGATGAAAATTTAATTTCAAACTCATTCTCTGTAAAAAGTATAGTAAGTACTCTAAAAAAAAGCAAACTTGTCACAAAATTCATTAGACATCAAAATAATAATAAAAGCTACGTGACAAGTAATACAATTTTCAAAAGAATATCTATTTGACTAAAATTATTTAAATCATCCCCCATCGAACATTTAGTAGTCTATAAAAAGAATTAGAATTTTCCCGCAATAATTATACATCATTAACCCTGTGACTTTGAGGTAACTCAAGACACTTTCAAACTTCTATTTTTCAAGTCAAATTTTTTACTTTGTCAAATATTATAATTTATCTCGTGAAAATCATGAAATTCGTTACAATGCAACGTTTAAAATTCAGATTTAATCCATTACTTAAAATAGTATTTCTACCATTTTCTAATTCTTCTATAATGAAACTGATCTTCAAATGCGGCAAAAAATGCAGACTATAAAGAATTAATACAAAGTGACACCACCACGTAAAGTCCACCTTTTGTAAATCACATTCTTTGATCAAATAAAATAAACCCACCCCTACAAAAACTATATCAGTCACACTTTTACCACCAGATATTTCACTTCAAAACATCAATGAAATTTATCTCAAAGTGTTAAAATCTTCCAAAGGAATATTCACGTTATCAAAATATTATAATTTATCTCGTGAAAATCATGAAATTCGTTACAATGCAACATTTAAAATTCAGATTTAATCCATTACTTAAAATAGTATTTCTACCATTTTCTAATTCTTCTATAATGAAACTGATCTTCAAATAGGGCAAAAAATTCAGACTATAAAAAATTAATACAAAGTGACACCACCACGTAAACTCCACCTTTTGTAAATCACATTCTTTGATCAAATAAAATAAACCCACCCCTACAAAAACTATATCAGTCACACTTTTATCACCATATATTTCACTTCAAAACATCAATGAAATTTATCTCAAAGTGTTAAAATCTTCCAAAGGAATATTCACGTTATCAAAATATTATCAAGATTAAAAACTCCATACATAGTTCACACGAGGACACATCGGAACCAGCTGTACGAAGAACACTGAGATTCAACGTGAACACGAGCCACGTGTGTTTTTCATAGATCTTACCATCGGTGGAGCGTGAGCGATGTTCACCTGGCCGCTGACAGTCGTGTATTGAGCACCGCCCATGTACCCGGTCCCATAAGGTCGAGCCCCTACAAATCGTATCATGCAACCATCCGGTTCGTATTTACAATGATCGATCGTCGCGACCGATTCCTCGACATCGAGCTCGAAGCTATACAACACCCACCGATCAGCTCCGCAAAAATGTAACTCGAAGGGGCGAAACGTTTATTAGAAAAGCTCGCAACGGCTAAAGTGTCGAGTGTTACGCTCGACGAAACTGAACGTGACACTTTTAGGTGCAACATAGTAGATGAAAAGGCATCGATAAGATGTTTTGTACAGTTCTGGAAGGAAGGCAATTGAAAGGTCTGCGTGTCTAATTGCTCGGAAGAAATTTTGAGATATCCTTTTCTGCAAGTATCGTCCATTTTGCTATTTTAGATTTAATTCTAAGGTGAAAATTCCAGTTTTGGGTTTGAAATAATTTATTAGGATGTTTTTAATGTCGATTGAGTTGGAGAGTTGAACTAATTCAATTTGTATAATTGTAATTTTGCTTTGCTCACGTTGTACTGTTTCGTTGTGTTTTATAACTGGATTTTTGGCGTTATGGTTATTTCTTGGAGGATTTATAATTTTAATAAGGTTTCGAGGGACGGATACTAAATTATATCGGAAAAAATTGTCAGGCGTTACTGGGATACAATGTAAGGACCTTTAACTTGGAAATTCGAGACGTTGGGTCTACAACCACATAGATTTCCAGGAATGCGTTCTGGATATGTTGGGAAGTGGAAGCCTTTTCTTTGTATGCGTGGCAACAGTCAAAGTGTCAGGTTCAATTTTTTTTACTGTACACAGCCAAAAAATGCGCGCACATATTTACGTGTATGTACAAAATTAACCCTTACGTCATAATAGTGTCTAACGGAAAAATATTGCTATTGGAACATGCATGGGAATGTGTGAGAATAAAATTTAGCACGTAGAAATTGAAAAATGATCAGGTTATTTAAAATACAAACTTTGATAACCGGTTGAAAAATTTCAATGGATAATTACCGTTGCTTGTCCCGAAATTCTAATAATTCAAAATTCAACGTTATATTTTAATTGCACGAAAATGATAATTAAATAAACAAATGTTAATTGCTCTTCTGACCTTCATAGCTACGAAATTAAATACTTGGAACTTTGGATAACACATCTCCGTTTTGTTAATCAACGTAAATAACGGAAGGGTTAACATACGAAGATACAATCGTGCAAGGAACTTGATGATTTATAACGATAATGACTCCTTCTCTAGAATCATCCCCCTCAACTGTGATTTTTTCGAAGATACTGATTAATCGGACATATTTGAAAATAATCCAATTAAAGAAATGAAAATTTGAAACAAATTCTTTCGGTAGAATTTAGAAAAAGAAGTCCAATATACAAGCTGATCTATGATACAACGACATTGACTTTCGAAGATACACAATTACGAGAGTTAATTGAAAAAATATCTTACCATCACCTCCGGTTCTCATGACAGCCGGAATGGCAACCGACACTGCTTCTACGTTTCCTTTGCCAACGTTGCTGGTTTCGTGCTGCATAATCGTCGCTCTGTCAAAATAATGACCACTTTCTAGACAAGAAGTAACAGCTTCCTATCGAATCTAATTTCAATTAAAAGAATACAGCATTGTACAGGCGGTCCTCTACTTTCGCACATAATTGGTTCCTGAAAATGTGTGCGACTGTTCAATGTTCCAAAATAGAAGGATATAGGAAAAATATGAAAAATTGTATACTACTGCGGTTTCTTTGTGAACTTGAAATTCTCTAACATCTAATAGGTGATACTAGAAACAATATTACAATGTTAGAAGACCTCTAATAGGAAATGTATGAGTGAGATCCAGCTATTTGTCAGTGACTACTTACATTGAAAGAAAACATTTTTCGAAATATCGACAGAAATCTTTAAAAAATTGAATTTTTAACACTAGATTTACGGATGTTTATATACCTATTTTTCTGAAGTGAGCCAATTTGACTCATACAAGAATATTGAAGTTTCTTGCAAAGAAAATAGTTCCAAATCAATTTAAATAAAAGATTTATCATTAAAAAATTAACCGACCAATATATTATGTACATAGTAATCAAATTTTGAATGAGCCAAATTGGCTCCGTAAATCTAGTGTTAATAACGTGCCAAATAGCGAATTGTGCGAAAGTAGAATGTGCTAAAATCGAGGGCCGCCTGTATTTTTTAAATGTCCTATCACTACCACGAACAGAGTAACTTAACATCAAATGTCACGAAGATTCACTTCTAGCCACACGAAAAGTCCTCAAAACTTTCTTACAAATCAAAGGCATCTCGAACCGTCCAAACTTACTAACTTTGAAAATCCTCCATCTCGACTTTCCGCGAGCGTTTTAATGTAACTTTTCTCTCTTCGTCTTAGAAACTCTTCCATGATCCCCATGAAACGTGAAAATGCTACACGAAACGTACTACGAATCTTAAAGATCGTAGTCTGACGGATCCACTCGATAATTATTCTAACGTTCTCTCAATAAACACTCGTCTCAATTAGCAAATGAACACGTCGTGCGAGCATGAGATACTATGCGATGCTGTTGAGATGTCTCGCGGAAAGAATTGAAAAGTAATGGAATTCCGATTGGTCAGAGAGAAATGTGCATGTTTCTGCTTACAGAATGGTCAAGCTACACTTTTGCAGGATTTCAAGCCATTATGGCTAGAAAAGACGTATCACCCAGCAATAATTTCATAAAAGCGACAGATGTAACCCTTTGCGCTCCAATGTCACACGTGAAGGGATATCGTAAGTCTACATATCACTCAGTTATCCCCTCTAAGGGAAATGTCGCATTTATTAATGATTACAGGGGATGAAATTACTACACCGCAACATTTTAAAAAATTCATGTTTACCTGAACGTTTCAATTGAAAAGGCTCAAGATCGCAAATAGTAAAGTGCCCCCAAGTTGCTAATAGATAAAGTCAGAGATGGCTCGGAGTGCAAAAAGTTAAAATTGAAGTCACTAATTTTAATTAATTTGAAGTAGAATCCATCGTCAATTCCATATTACAAATGAGATCTATTAACTAAGAGTCCACACCTTTAACTCAATATTTGAAATTAAGTCTCCTAATTAAAATTCCAACCCTTTAATACGATACTTAAAACCGAGCCTACTAATGAAGAATCCAAGTCTTCGATCCTTCAATTTGAAACTTATCAGTGCTAATTGAAATTCTAAGTCTTAATTTCACAACCACCATAACCGTACGAAACATTTTTCTAGTATCACACAGTACTTACTTCAATGGCGAAACGCTGTCTTCCACCATAGTCGATCCCTCGTCTCCCTCGATGCCAAAGTGATCCTTCGCCTTTTGTTTCTTTAAAATGATGTCAATGTAGCCAGAAATCAATTGGAGGATCTGCTCGGCTTCCGTAGTCTGTACGCTGTAATATTGATCGGAATAATCGCCAAAATCGAGGGTAAACGTGTTCGGCGAAGCACCCCAACGTCGGACGGTGGTCAATGGCCATGTCTTCAAAATTTCCTTGGTTTTTTCATCGAGTCGTAGGACGGAGTCTTTCGTAACACCTAATAGACGGGGGACCAATTTGTTTTTGCCCTTCATCTTCTCCTTCACGAGGAAAAACGTGACACCGTATGTGCTCAAAGATCGGGCTGTTTTCGTATAGAGAACTTTTGCATCCAATTCTGAGAGGCCAATGTGTTTCTTGTGCTCGGCAAAGATTTTTTTCTCGATGCCCTTCACCTTCAAGTACGACTGTGGTAGAAATTCTTTGAGGCTGCGCGAAAGAATGATTTATTAATCGATTGTATCCCCTTTATTGTCCATTTTGAAAATTCTCATTCGTTCTTTTATAATCATGTGAAATTGAATTCATTTAGCATATTAAAAATTTGAACATATTTAAGTGAATCTTTGAGAGTTCGAGGTAGAATCTTGTTTCAAAATTTTTCATCGGATGTATATTCAAAGAGGAATTGCAAAATCGATGGAAATTCAGTTGATGAATTAAAAGTTTGCAGGAATGTCGGAAACTTTTTGTTAGGGCATTATTATCCGCTCGAAATTGTTTCACTGTTTCAACAAAGAGAAATAAATTTATAAATCCCGGGGCATCAAACGATGAAGATCTCTCTGAAGAAGTTACATTTAATACAAGAATCTTTCAAGATAAAGTTGCTAAATCCCTGCTTCGAAACTCACTCGAGGAAGCCGGGTTTGTGCTTGTCTTCCTTGTGATCACCGAATTGTATCTGACATTGTATTCCAGCGAAGGTGCAAGCCTTCTCCTGTGTTACTGGATGCGTCCCATCTAAAATCGCATCCCTCGCTTGGACGTATAACAGCGATAACTGGACCGGATCTCGGCTGTCGATATTTTGATCGGAGAAAAAGAACTTCCGCCGCAGTAGCACCGTTTCCGACTCGTCTATACCTTGCTCACGCAGTGTTTTACTTGGATCTATCCAATTTACTGGAAGGAAAAGGAGTTCCTCTGTGCAAGATATTCAAATTTTCGGGATATTCTCAATGATGAATTTCCTTCTCTTTAAATTTTAACACGTTGACTGCCGAGGGGGTCACCGGTAGCCGGCGCTATTAAATTCAATGAAATTTCATATGACTTCGAAATTGTAATATTTCCGAATTTTCTAACACATTCAATGTTTAACCCTTTGAGGACGACGGGCGAATACATGTGGTCGGAAAGAAGGTTTAATCAACGTTTATGGGTTCATGTATACAGAAAAATTATTACGTAAATAGTAATTCATAACTTCTATACATTAAGGCAACGATTTCCTGATAAAAAAAAATTTTTTCGATCGCCAAGTAAATGATTATCTCTCAATTTTCGAAATGCTCTCCGTCCGCAAAAGGTTAACACGTTAAGCGCCACGCTCGTTCTTAAAGCACTTTCCGTTTAGGCTCTTTATTAGAAAAGATATCTTTCTATTTGTTTTAACATACTACATTCATTTTTTATAAAATGTTCTATTTTGTACTTAACTCCACTAATTGTGGCTTGCTTAGGCGCCACAACGTAGCTTAGGTAAAAAACTAATTGTTCATTTTCATTAATCAGCGTCCGCATAAACGAAAAGTCAACATCCGGTCCCTAGGGACCGATGTGACGCTTAACGTGTTAAATACTAGCTTTCTGTAGATAAAACCCAGCTGAACAGAATATATCTATTTGTGTCTTTAAAGTTTCTGCTTTACAAAGATGGGATTTTAATAGAAGAAGTATAACTTCAGTAGAAATGATAAAACAAGTGAAATATCAACGGCATTCAACGTGTTAATAATATTAACCAGTATTGTAAAACCACCAAATTGTAGACATCATTTATGAATTAGAAGAGGAAATAGAAATAGCGAAAGTTTCTATAGTATTGTAACCGTTATTCTACTGTATTGCAAATACAGGTACCCTCTTACAACACGGTTTCACTCTACCACGATAAGAAACACCGTACCTTCTATATCACTGGATAACATGATTTTTTGTTTAACTCTTTTAATATCGGCCGGAAAAAACGATTGAATTAATGACAAATGTAATTGCGAATAAAAAGAATTGTTATTTGGCGATAGTTTCATATAGAACACGCAATATAGAGCATAAACTGTGTATTTACAATTATCTGTCACAAAATTACTGATATCGCATTGGAAACTGAATATTAACCCTTCGTTGTCCAGTGTTAGCACTATTGCTAACGAAGATATATTGTCGCCCGTTACTAAAGGGGTTAAGGTATTTAAAAACTAAATTTCTTTAAAAGTAATGACGGGATGGTATAATATATAGCGAATATAATTGAATATAATTATAGTGAAAAGTGTTATGCAGTTATCCGCGGCGAGATTTGCTGTTTCAGAGATATGGAATTAAAAAAAGTTTGCTTTTATTAAGCTTTCGAAACGCAACCCCTCCTTTTATACTGGTTCTGGATCTCATACAACACGGCAACTTCTCGGAACCTATCTACCGTACTATAGGAGGGTTACGTTTAGTATCTTCATTTTTTTTGTTAATGAAAGAAGATGAAATATAAAAAGTAACTAAATTTTGCAGCGTAATTTATATATATATATATATAGAGCTAGACGCATTTTCTAAACATATACTAATTGGTACTTCGACGAATAGAAATTTCCGTTTTCTCCTAAGTGGTTATTACACCTATTTACAGTATTTAAACAAAACAACTTCCCACTGTAACATGAAAAAGAGAAAGGAGTAACCGTAAATTCCACATCTCCAAATGAAATCGCAAGGTACAACCCTCTCAACCGCACGAAAAGCGACCTAATTTTTCCTAACCCGGCGAAAAATCTCGTAAGAGTATTCTCGCAACCCCGTGTGCATCCTTTCTCCCCGTAATGTCCGTGCAAGAGTCATAAAACATCCCTTCACCGCCGGAAGAAAGCGAGCGCGTTAAAGGACCGTAAGAAAGATCACCACCGTTAACTCCGAATCTCTTCCTTCATCTTCAGGAGGTTCTTTTAAGGAAGTTTAATAAGTCGGAATTTTTTTTATTACACCGAGACACACCGAATAGATTGCAATCCTTACCTTCGTCGTCCGTCTTGAGCTTCTTCCTTAACTGATCCATTTTGGCGTCCCGCTCACCCTTCTCCTCCTTCCTCCTCTTAAGGGTGAGGGTGCCGAAATTGCCAGGCTTCTGATTCTCCGTCTCCTCGTCGGCCAACTCGCGCACCAACGAGTACTCGTCGTGATTCGTGATCCCTATCTTCGTACAAATTACTACCATGAGATTGGCGACAGGTTGACTGTCATCCACTAATAATGTCTTCAGAGTCCCGTCCAACATGCGCACGCGGAGGGTGCGGAGTTTACGGCGATACTCGAGAAGGTCGCCATTCCTTAGGATGTAATAATCGAGATTCCGTCCAGGCTCGAGCCATACTCCTTTCTTTACGTCTTCGTCGGCAAGGAATAGTCCGTAGTCTTTCGCTGTGCAGAGACAGGATGATCGAGTCATTTGAGGAATTATCGGGGGATGATTTGGGTTTCGTGGTTTTGCGAGAGATTACAGGGAGAAGTATACGTTTCTTTGGTTCCTAGGTGCTTTAGAAGGTGTCTGAGGTAAGTCTTAGGTATTTATTTGTATTTGGTTCTGAATCTTGGATCGTTGCTAACAGTTATGTGGTAGAAGTACAGGACTGATTAGGTGAAGTGAAATTATGTTTGATAAGGCTATGTTTTTATTGTGCTTGATTTGTATCTGGTTGATGAAATATCGAATTTTTGGGTTTCGTGATTTTGCGAAAGATTATGGCGAGAAATATAAGGTCGTTTGGTTCCTAAGTAGTTTATAAGGTGTGTCAGGTAAGTCTTAAGTTTTTGTTTGTATTTGATTTTGCGTCTTAGATCGTTGATGACAGTTATGTGGTAGAAGTACAGGAGTGATTAGGTACAGTGAAATTATGTTTGATAAGGCTTTGTTTTTATTGTGTTTGATTTGTATCTGTTTAATGGAAGTATCGAAGTTTTGGGTTTCGTGATTTTACGAGAGATTATGGGGAGAAATATAAGCTCGTTTGGTTGCTAAGTAGTTTCCAAGGTGTGTAACTTAAGTCTTAAATTTTTGTTTGTATTTGATTTTGAGTCTTAGATCGTTGATGACAGTTATGTGGTAGAAGTACAGAAGTGGTTAGGTAGAGTGAGATTATGTTTGATAAAGCTATGTTATTATTGTGTTTGGTTAGTATCTGTTTAAAGGAAGTATCGAAGTCATTGATTTATGTATGATTGAAATTCTATAAAAATATAAAATTATATTATTGCAGTAATCTTCCATTTTGCATATTTGTAACAGTATTCTGTGATAGAAATTAAGGAATAGGACCATGATAGTCTTAACTAAAATAACTGCAAGTGCAAGGAGTTAAATGTGAGCTTTATTTAATTTTTTAAGAAAATCCGCTCTAAAGGAGTTGATATATGCAGTAGTTTTGCTCGACGATGTATGAGACATATAAAATAAACAAACTTGCAATATGGTGTTCTAGTATTTATTGTTGAATATTCGACATGCTAAAAACAAGGTACTCACGTTGGCCCATGTTACTCGCTTCAGCAAGCTTTTCTCTGATAATACGGCAAGCGTCGTAAACCGATGTGCTCGGGTCGAATTGCATCATCTTCGTGGCGTTTTTCTCCGGGATGGAGATACGCAAGGATAGGGTGGCCATTTCGACTGTCTTTGGTGATCTTCTACGTGCACGAAAACCACCTGAATCACTCGACTGAAAAGCGAATATCACCCTTGAAATTTGCAATTTTTGCAGTGGACGAGAGACATCCGCGAAATATTTATGCGATAAAGCCAGCAAATTACGAAGGAACGTACTACGCCCTGCCATTCACTTCCGGTTATATAAACGAATAGCCAATACTGCTTAAAATGCACTTAAAATTGACTATAGGCATGGAGGATAAAAGGTAAAATTTCTAAAGTGAATAAAATAAATTCATTCAAGAATTAACAATTGAATGTAGAAGCCTGTTATATATTTGACGAAGTAATTATAAACCATCTTGAATGTAAACAGTTGTCATTTAACACTAGATCGACCGACGTTAAATTTATTACATTTAAATATATTAAATAAAAACTTTGGAAGAGGAGGAATCAAGGGGTGGAAAATATGATCGGTTTGGTAAACTGTGCTTTGTAAGATCAACTTAGAATTTCTAGTCTAAGACTCTCCCGTAAACTTAAGGAATTTTTGGAAAAGAATGTGAACAAGTCATTTTGACCTGCTTGGTCGTTCTAGTGTTTATTTAAGTAAACTTGAATTAGTTTGAATATACTGCACTAAAACCAAGTTACAAGTATAAAATTCTAGGCGATTAAAATAAAATCTTATTAGCTAACTTAAATATTAATTTACAAGTCCCTGCAAATAGTATTACATTCTCGTTTTCAATTTTGTATGTCATTTCATTCTCGAACTAAAAGGTAAGGTGAAAAAAGACGAACAAATAAGTAAGAAATCTAGAGATGCTTTCCACTTAAAATTGATTGAAACTGAGAATAAAAAAGTTGTCCAGCCATTTCTAAGGCAAATTGCAAAAGCCACGCATTGCAAAGCAATTAATTCCAACGCATTTATTCTTTCCGTGCTTTCGCTCAATCATCGGAACTTCTCACAACCGCAGACATCGATTCGGCGATTTTGCAGGCCAGCACACGATCATTGGCCGATTTACGGTATTACGAAGAATATAAAGGGCTTTATGCGGATATACGATTTCTAGTTTACCGCTGAATCAAATGCAACAAGTTGCTAGGGTTTTATGTTCGGCCACGGTTGCCGCGTTTCTACGCGTACGTGAAATTCTACGTATATTAGCACGAAAGGACGATCTCTTGTTCTCGGAAAATCGTTAGATTAATATTAATAATTAATGTATACCCGATAACGACACCTGTTGAACTTTCTTATTATTAACGCTGCAATATCACGCTAATTAAGCTTTGCTATTTTAGATTATGGTCGAGGAGGGAAGAAGTGAAAAATATTTAGGGGATGAATAACTTTTGAGTGGAAGAGAAGATTTTTGATTACTTTAAATTATGTGGAAATATTTAAATAGTTTGAAGAGACAGAAATACCCTTTTTCACGGGGAAGATATAAGAAATTTCAACTTTATCAATTATATACCGCAAGTTTCAAAAGTTTCCAAAATTCATGGTTTTGAGATATTGCCCATGCTGTAAACAAATATGTTAATTTTTTGGACTTGAGTTAATTCTGAGTTCTAAGTATCTCTCGTAAGTGTGAAGTTTTTTGAAATGTGACTAAACAGGGGTAGCTTTTACCCCCAATATATCACCTATCCGTCTAAAATCATTGTTTTATGTAGAGTCTGAATGAAACATTTATGGTGTTAATTCTAATTAACTGATGTTTTAGTGTCTTTAAAATTCAGTGGCAGCTGATTTTATCCAAGTTATTTTTTCTATATTACACCACTGTTTTTACATCATTTGTAGGGCTTAAATGTAGAACTTCAATGAAAGAGCAAATACTAATGGTTTTGCATTGCCGAAGACAATATGTAAATATATTACAAATAATAAAATGTTTCTTCACAACAAACTAACAGCAGAGTGAACTTGTTTGTTTTTCAAAGATTTTGTGAAAGTTCCTAAGACTAGAATTTAAATGAAGACTGCAAGAAAACTACTCTTACCCTGTCTATACGCGTGCTGATCCTATCGTTATTTATGCCAGGGGTAAGAAACACCCCAAATCCAGGATCAAAGTCCTCATTTTCCAAGATTCGATTCTGAATCTCACGAGTTATGTATTTCAAGTTTTAGTATCAAACACAAGAAACGAAAGAAACTGCAAAACAAATCGAACACTTTGAATTTCTCAAAGTATAATCTCCCCTCACTTCATTATCCTACAAACTCCGGAAATTTTGCACTTCACTTTGAAACTGCTCAGGGAAAAAATTCACGGAATACCCTTGAAACGATTGTTCGATAAAATATTTGATATTTCTCGTAAGAGGAATTTCCTCGTCGTTCTAAAAATGAAATGAAAATTGCAACAGTCAGTCTGGCAGCACTTTATATCGGTTTTCTGGGAAACCTAGCGGAGCAACGGATTAAAAATGTCCCGGTATCGGATGAAAGAAGAAGCCACCGTGGGACTTCTGTCTATATATTGATCTTCCGTGGTATGGTACATTTGCCATAGAATTTGCCACGGGGTGCACTGTGGGATCCGGCACGGGCGTAGAACTCACACCATCGCACGATTCGGCTAATAAAAATAAATTGCTCAACGCTTGGGCCTAATTAAATCGATCGAGGGGAAGAATCCTCTGGTTTCTACCTTCACAGATAAAACATGCAATGTTTTATTCGCATCAACAAGTTAGGAATAATTCTTACATAGGATCAAAGATTTCCATCAGAAATAGGTTTATTTCTCTGAAATTTTCTTTCATCATATTAAAATTAATTCTAAAAATAGAAATCCTTCGATAAGTTACATCTATAATTATGTAAAAAATTGATTTTTATTAAAATTTTATCGTACTTATGTTCTTTTTCACATATTCTAAAGTTTCAATTATCAAACACTAGTGTAGAAAGTAAAATCTATCTTCTTGAATAAAATTTTTTTGAATGATATTGAAATTTTCAAAATTAAGATATTGGAAACATTGAATCTCTGTAAATTTTATGCACAGAGATTGATAATTAGTTACCAGTTCGTTCAAAGTTTCGTTTTGTTTCTGCAACACTTCGCGATAAAAATGCCCCTTCAGATTTCCAAAATAAACATCGATCGAGAGTCAAACTATCGCGAAGTGTCTCCGTTTATCCAGATTCTGCCAATTACAGATCGTTTCGTTCGTTTACTCGATTTTTTCGCACACCCCGTCAACGGGTGAGGGTACGAGGGTTGCTCGCGCGCATAAATTCGTTGCAAGTACACCCTACGCCAATGTGGACTTCCACCCTTAAAGGTTGCCTGGCAACGCCGGTCTCTGACTGTGTCAAACTCAAGCACAATCACCCCAGACCATCCCTCGATACCATCCGAGTCGCTCTCACTCTCTTACCTCCTCTTTTTTTTCTATTTTCCCAGCTCTCTACCCCTCGATCTTTTCTCCCTCTATCCGAATATTTTTCTCTGCTCTTTTCCCACCCCTTTTTCGACTTTTTCCCTCCCCTTGGACCTGCAATTCCTCGTTCTGTCTTTCACCGACACTTTTCTTTCTCACTTCCTGTCTTGGCAGGTTTCTTCCTCTTTTTCTTAACACTTCTCCCTCCCTCATCCCCAATTCGCGCCCGATGTTTCTGTTGATCTTTGTTTCACACTTTTCTCTCCTTCTTTCTGTACTTTTTACTTCTTTTATCTTTCTCTTTCTTTCCCCTTTTATTCCATGGATTTCTACCCTTTGTTTTTATACTTCCGTTGTCGCGCCTTTTGTTTTCACGGTTTTCCATTCTATTTTCCGTCAGCGTTGATTTTCCTCCCCTATTCGCTTCTAATTTTTATGCAATCGCAAAGACGCTTGGTTTCGATTTCGACCGAACAAAATTGTTGCTTACGTGGCGTATGCACCATGAAAAGGGGGTGGACGTTGAACTCCATCACCAAGCTATGGGGTACTGGCTGCAATTAAGATTTGAGTGGGGAAATGCCTCTTGAGAAGTACACCCTGCTTGAGAATGCGGTTTGAAGATTAAAAAAAAAGATTCTTCTTGGAATAAACTTTTTCCGTGGTTTTATTATCCATTTGGAAATAATATATTTATGTTTTTCTTGTGAACTTTATGAAAGTTAAATGTAAAAAGGAAATTCATTGTATGTAACACTGGAATTACCAAGCAAATCAGAATGACTGGTTCCCAATTTTTTTCAAAAGTTCTTCAAGCCTATAGGTGAATCATAGAGCAGATATTCTATGTTAATCTTATAAAATACGGATTACCTAATCAATTCTCTTTTCCATCGATTGATATCCCTTTTTCTAAAGTACTTTAATATATTGAAATACAATAGATTTAACGCCCGTAGTTGTAGAGTTAATTAATAATGTAATTCATTGTATTTAATTGTATTTTAGTTGTTTAGTGAAAAGTGTCACAATTTCATTTCCACGTCCAAACTTTAATGTGGATGAATATTGAAATACAAAAACGTGAAAATCTCCAATTTCACGAAACTTCGCAACAAATTATCCTTACGTAACGACCTTAAGAGATCGATACATTTGGGGTGTAAACTGAACCACCGTTGCCCGTTTTTCTCCCGTTAAAAGCCACGAATTATCGCTCACGATAATCACCAAATAAATTCCATTAAACCCATTTGAAATTATACATCCTATTCTTCGAATTAATTTGTAACGATAATAATGCTAACACAGAGCGATAAACAAGTTGTATACATAACAGTTAATAGGTTCGAATATTATTCTCTCACAAAATGGTATCGCCATTTTACAAAGTTCCACCCCATTGGACCGCGTCGAGTCACTTTCCAATTCCCATAAACTGGATTTAGAGGAATGACCTCATTACGTTCAATTGGGTCAACGGAATGGGTGCGAGTTGCAGTTGTAACTCAGTTCGATTCGACATCGAGTTGTCATTTATATGCTTAACAATCATCACTAATGTACGATGAACTCGTGCACATACAAAGTTCATCGAACCCAGGATTTATAGGACAGTGATAGAAGATGTTTCTAAAGGGTGTCGTTCCACGTGGTGTTTCAATTAATTATTACTCCGTTTAGTAAATATTTTACTTTCTTGTTTTGGAGGCACTATTAACAATAGATCTATCAAGGTGCTAAAAATTATGTATTCAGAATTTTTTTAAAGGACGTACCATAGTCTATGACCTACAGAAATAAAAAAATTCAAATTTTGGCCAGTACCGACCCTTCGGCTTCTTAACACTTTACCGACCTGTATTTTTGAAACATCCTACCCACTTCCGATTGGTCACTTGCCTGCAAATATTTCCCTGATGCTGAGATATCTTCGAAAATTGCAAAGTTTTTTCACTGCATGCTTGGCACAGTTAACCGCAATGATAAATAATATTTGACCAATTGCCGTAGCAACCAATTAATAAGTTAAAAGTCCAAAAGTGTTGGGCCCGAAAAACCGTCGGTAAAGTGTTAAAACTAGATTTACAAACGTGAAATCTCTAACTCTGCAATATATGAAATAAAGACTTTGGAAATAGAGGAAACAAGCAGCAAAGCGGCTGGTCAGTTAATTAATTTGTACATTACAAGATACATGTAAAATATCTACTGTATCACATTGCCATAAGTTTTGAAGGTGTTTCTAAAAAGGTAGGTATCCATCAACTTAACGGTTTCCGTAAACCTAGTGTTAAACCCTTACACTTCTAAATATAATACTTTTTCCACTTCGAAATTAAATAACACTCTTGTTCCTGAGCCGATCTCGATGTGTCTTGTTTCTATGTAATGTCTATTGATATAATCAGTCCAAAAAAATTTCACGAAGAAACAAAATTTCCCAAAAGCATCAAAAGGGGAAGAAGGAATTGAAATAAAGAGAAATACGATCGGTGCTGAATCCAGGGCCAAAAGTCACCCCCTCTTGACGGTAATGCTTTTCCCTTGTCATGAACAACAGTGGCTTTCTGAATCGTTTGAATCTCTAGAATCTTTCGAGGCCATCGCTTAAATTTCAGCCCAGGTATCACAGGATAAAATAGAGAACAAAGATAGAAAGAGAGGAAAAGGGGGGGGGAGGAAAAGAGAAAGAACATGAGAGGGTGGGAGAAGCAACGATGAACGATAAAAGGAAAATAAATAAAAGTAAAGCAGACACAATTTGCGGGTTGAAGAAAAGTGGGTCGATCATGGCCTCTAAATTTAGGCGTTACAACGGCAGTCTCTTTCCATGGCGATGACGCCTGACAGGAACTAATTGAGGGTACTACGATTGGCACGAGGTAACGAAGATGCGATTATGCACGCTCTACGAGACCCCAGTAATCACGGGGTTCGTTTCTCGTTAATGGATCCTGGCATACGTGCCAATCACGTGGACTCCCGCTGGTGATACGGCATGAAAAATAACATTTTCCTGATCCTCTCACCCCCTTCTGAGAGTTTTGTGAACCCGACATTCAAAGTTCGAGCTATTTCATGGGAATGAGTATGCGCAGAAATTAGACATGTTGTTCTGCTGAAACGGGAATAATGTTTATTGGGGTAATCACTGACAATGAGTGTCGCTTGACAATGTTTGAGAATTATGCTTATTTCATTTGTAAGACGGTAAGTATTTGGGAGGTGCAGGAGTTTGAAATGTTTCGTGTGAATTGGTGTAAGTAGAATTTGGAAATGTGGTTCCTGTGAAATGAGAAGATATGTAGTAATAATTGGATAGTAATTTAACACTAGATTTACGGGTGTTGATACACCTATTTTTCTGAAGTGAGGCAATTTGACTCATACAAAAAAATTGAAGTTGTTTGTGAAGAAAATAGTTCCAAATCAATTTAAATGTAAGATTTATTATTAAAAAATTAACCAATCAATGTATTATACATATAGTAACCAAATTTTGAGTGATCTAAATTGACTCCGTAAATCTAGTGTTAATGATATTCAGTCAGTCTGATTGTCGTTTGACAATGTTCGAGAGTTATGCTTATTTAACACTAAAACGACCAAGCAAGTCAAAATGACTTGTTTACATTTTTTTCCAAAAATTCCCTAAGTTTACAGGACAGTCCTAGACTAGAAATTCTAAGTCGATCTTATAAAACGTAGATCATTAAACCGAACATATTTTCCACCCCTTAGTTCCTCTTCTTCCAATGTTCTTATTTAATATATTTAAATGTAATAAATTTAACGTCAGTCGTTCTAGTGTTAATTTGTAAGATGGTAAGTATTTGGGATATGCAGGAGTTTGAACTGTTTCATGTGAATTGGTGTAAGCAAAATTTAGAAATCTTGTCCATGTGAAATAAGAAGATGGTAATAATTGGATAGTAATTTAATGATATTCAATCAGCCTGAATTTGTTATCCTGGCAATTGTACAAAAACCAAGTTTTTCAGTCAACTTTCTATACCGCGACTATCCTTTCCTAGCTGAATAATTAAACCACCCTCCTGTAAATTGTTTCTTTTCCTAATCTAATATTCAATTAAAAATTGACTTGTAAAAGTTCTCCATTATTGTATTCTCAAACCAATTCCACAGCTAAAAAGACTCAATGTCAACTTCTAAACTCAAATCAGATCACCATAAAATCATTCATAAATCTGAATATTTCACTAGTAAAACAGCATACCCAAATAGTAATTCTCGCCAATTGTCACTTCGAGTTAAAGTATTCAATGAGTAAACGTTTCTTAATTTACAAGACAAAAGTTGATGCAAACAATTTTCCATTAAACGTAGCCACCGCGCGGAAAAATTGATTTGCGCGGAGAAGACGAAGAGATAAAACCAGACAAGGGTATCTCGGCAAAGCTCGATGAGAAAAACAGGGAAAATTGTTTCACTTTTCACCGATCAAAGACGATCGAAGATTGCGGAACCACTTACAGCCATTTACTTTCGGCAGCTGCAGTACTTATTGCGCTCCATTCTCGCCAATCTTAAAGCGTCGTCGGAAGCAACGCCGTCAGCTTTTTTAACTCCATCGTCGCCTTACGAGCTTTTTCCCGACCCAACCCCTTTGGGAACCCTGTCCTCGACACCCTTCATCACAGACAAACTACCCGAGTCGTGCACACCGGTGTAGAATCAACTTTTCGACGAACGGGACACAGTTTTCGAAGTTACGAAATTCATTTTTCAGCCGGCACTTGAAGAATAATGAGCACGAAATGCTTAATGATCGTTCAAGCTATTTGAAGTCCAATTTTGTAACGGTGGCTGTAAGCTCAAAGCTTTCATTCTATTAAAGTTTAGAAAAGAAGTAGAATTATAATGAGAGCTATCGTAAATATAAAAATATTCATTTTATTATAGGTAAAGATTTAATTAACTATTTTAATGATTACTGTAATATAAAGAATGAAGTATTTTTTTAATCTGTGCATTTGAGTTTTTTATTCTTTTAATGCAATGTATCGTAATTTGTCTATTTTAATTCCCTTACGCAAAGTTTAACACGTTGACTGTTATAGGGGTGACCTGTGTCCCGCGCTATTGTAATTAATGAAATTTTAACAATTTTGTAATTGTAATATTTACGAATCTTCTAACACATTCAGTATTTAATCCCTTGTCGTACAATAACGAGTGCTACTCGTGGTGTGATAAATGGAATAGTCAATTTTGAAGTGCTCCAAAAATTATTTGATTACAAATATCAGTGGGTGCTGATAAAATAAAATAAATTCTACGCTATTCAATATTACGTTAAGTCATTTACTATATCCGAAATTAGGGGTTAGAGTGTTATTTTAGTAATTAATTTAGAGTCATCGCACAATTTAATCAGAAAAGAAATGGCACGGCAAGGGGTTAAATACTGGCATCCTACTAAATATATATCTATTTGTATCTTTGAAATTTCCGCTGTACAAAGATGGGATTTTAATAGGAAAAGTATCAATTCAGTAAACATGATATAATACGGTAAGCTATTGTTTAGCTATTGTAATGCCATTATCAAACAATACATTTAGATAAAATTTCTTTATGAATCAAAACGGTGTTATTGACCATTTTGAGTTGTTACTTATTTAATTTTTATAGCTTATAGAAATTATAGATGTAAAAATAAACTTGACAAGATGATTATTAATTATTGAAATAATATTTATATCCGAAACCTATTAATCAGGTATAATCAACAATAAATTGATCGAATGAAGTTATCAAAATTCTAATATCATAAATCACTTTTCCAATAAAGATATCACAACAATAATAATAATCGTATGATTAAATATTTATTCATCAATTAATTATTGTAATTGTTTAATGATCAAATGCATTAATGCATTACAGCATTACAATGAATTATTCCATGCAAATAAATATTTGAATCGTACCATTTTCGAAGCATTGCTAGAAACGTCGAAATTAAACGTAAAATCAGATCGAACGTGATATATAATATTGGCACGTAAAAATTGATTTTACGGTACTGTACAGCGGCACTTTTTTTATTGTATATGGCAGTACACCCTTCCCACGGCCCCATAAAGAATGACCCTGGCGAGAAGTACGCACCCTGTTACACCCTGCCGAATGACTTATTAACTTACACCCTCAACCGGCACCCCCGTGTTTTTGAAGAAAACTTTCTGACGTCTTTCGATTCGGCAAGGCAACTTTTCTTTGTTCTTCAACTCCTTCGTGATACGTGAGACGAAATTTGTCTTGGTTATTTAGGTACTCCATTTTTTGTAATGGGGATAAAAGGGGGAGGTTATTGTATTGTTAAAAAGTTCCGTTTTTTTTTTCCTTACTTTTATTCTCGAAAGATTCATTATTGTTATTTGTACGATTTTTAAGTTTGATTCATTCGTAACCAAACTGTTAATTAATAATTGAATTTAAAAGTATTTATTATACTTCAAAACAAACTGCCTTATAAGTCTTACTTATTTGCAAATATCTATCATTCCATATTTGAATTCCTTTTTTATGAGAAAGTTTTCTTAAATAATATTTATTTCATGATTTGTGTTTTACTCAAATTATATTTTAACAAGTTGACTGTCATGGGGAACACCGATAACCGGCGTTATTGAATTCAATGTAATTTCTAAATTGTAATATTTATGAATTTTCAGAAATATTGAACTTTTAAATATCTATTTATCTCTAACCATAAAGTTTCTGCTTTGCAAAGACGTGAATTTAATAGAAAAAGTTTCAGTATTTAATTAACACTAACGAATTTTTTTCTCATAATAAATACACTCATCACTAAATAAACGTTCGCTAATTTTCACATTTATAAATATTGAAACAATAATTATCCAAATATCTGACAAGTACTCAATATAATTACAAGTAATTTCATTGACCATTCTCTACACACCAATTAGAAAATTTCCAATCATTCCCATCACTTCACCCTACCTAAACTCCCAAACAATCCAAAAACAACATTGTCCGTCCAACTCACAGCACAACCCCGAAAACCGTAAGATTTCATCCCCCTAATACGAATTAGCAACCAAAGAAAATCCATCCGGCGTAACAAAGCTATATTTACCTCGATGATAGCTCTGATCGGCTTTCATTAGCGGCGAAACAGCAACTACACATCTACGATATCTAATTGGATATTGGGGATTCCCATAATACCCATGAACGTGGAACGTTGGTTGTCACCGACTGTCTTCGTTTCCGGTGCAAGCTCCTCGTGTAAAGATAATTAACTATCCCTACGAAGCTGCAGCACGGATTGATGTCCATTTTCCCGTTGAACTATTAAACTACCTGGAATTCTATTATGACCCGAATTCGAAATGTCGCGTTCGAGTTTCTGGCATTCAATTCCTCTATGGTGGCCGCGTTTCTGTCTCATCGAGAACTATGTGTATTCTCTATGTGTTGAACTACGATAGCCGTTCAACTCGTGAAACGTCACTCACGTATTTATCACCGTTACGTTTTAACGAAGTATCGATTCACGATTGAATTCAATAACTGTGGATGAATTAACCCTTTACGATGCAAAAAAAGGGAGGGGAGATAAGCTGCGTTGAATTTCAAACGACCTATTTGCACTTTATTGGGACGCCGAATGAAAAGCGTTTCGTTCAGAGTTCGCTTAATTTATAATGTCTATGTGTGCAGTGCGATTGATGATCAAATAAATTTGGTGTGTTTTGATAATTATTGAATGGTTGCTAGATTTTTGCGTTGATGAGGGAATTATATTTGAGTACACACAAACCTGCTTTTGTGTGATTTTTTATTTGTGCGGTATATGAAAATTTAAATCAAATTGAAACAAAATTGCCGAAGTTATTAACACTTTACCGACCGGTACTTTTTAACGTCCTACCTACTTCTGATCGCAATGAAAAATAATAATTTATGAATTGCCGTGGCGACCAATTAGTAAGTTAAAAGGCCAAAAGTGTTGGGCCTGAAAAGTTGATAAATCGACTACCGGTCGGTAAAGTGTTAATACATAAGTAAGTAGTAGGTTTGATTAGCCATTTAGTTTTTTCGCTGTTTAATATGTATTTCATCACATTACATAAGTATTGTGTGAGCCGTTTACATTATATGTGTATTGAACTCTATAATCGCAAATAGCAAAGAGTTGCTGTTATTCGTCTCTGATCTGCGCATGTGACAAGTCCAATAAATAAAGTGATTGAATAAAAAAGAATATTACGTGTTTTAATTTTTAAATCTAATATTAATTGACGTCCTTCAAAGTGAGTTCACATTCCTGGACCATTAAGATAAGATTCATTTCAAAAGCGTAAATTGAAGATAATTTTATTATTTTTTCTATTTACGAAGGATAATAGTTATACATTTTAAAAAGTTTTGTATGTGTAAAATAAGTAAATGTTTAAATAAAATATTTAAAAATGTTCGCATGTGTATTTTCTAAATCAGATTCCAAGTATCTGCCAAGCCTCGTGTCTTGATTTCATTTAAAAAAGCAATTCCTAGTTGTTTCGTAAGGTTTTGAGTTATTTTCTACGTGAGACTTTTTTTATGCGGTCCCTATTGAGCGCACAAAAAATATACTTTTTAATTGTGTTGCGAAAACTATTTCTTATAGCTACTTGTGAAGTTTTGTGCGATTCTTTTAAACGGTCCCTATCCACCGCACAAAAACAGGTTTAAGTGTACATGTCAAAGATGAATTATAGGTATGTTGTTCGTGTTGATGAGAATGTGTATGATGTTGATTATGAAAATTGAATTCTAAATGGCGAAGGGATGTGATTTGACCTTTTTAATGCCAATATTTAAATATTGAATATGCTAGAATAATTTGGAAATATTACTATTTAAACATGGTGTTCAACGTGAAAATAATGGAATTATCAACGATGAATGTTGCACATTTAGACATACTAAATAAATATGATTAAAACAAGAAACTAAGGTGAAAGGTAAGTTAATAAACAAAATCGTCTACACTTTGTAAGATGTACCAAGAAAGTCAAAGAAGAAACACTATTAGAAATCTCAAGGGCATGGAAAATATGAAGAACAATTCATTTTCATCGTCTTAGCAGATGATAAATGAGAAAGTTTAAAATATATTCGATGTATTCCAGTGTCAAATAATTATTAAACGACAGATGCACTACTTATAGTAAGAGGAAATGAAATTTGAATACATGTGTAGGAGTAGAAATGTAAAAATGTTCGTATAAAACGACAAGTATCGGAGCACGGTGCCAGCGTGTACAAAGATCAAAATCTAAATGGCGAATAGTGTCAGCTGAACGCGGTATCGAATTATGGATATTCTATAAAAACGTGAAAATATAAAATACATTTGGCGTTTTCAAATGTTATGTAATACAATAGATAACACTATGCATGACAATGATAAAAAGAAATGTGAATAAACCCCTACAACAAGAATTATACAAACATCGGCAAGATGTTATCTGCAAACGTCAGATTCAAACTTATTTCAGACTATCTATAAAAAAATGCCATCGAATCGTTCTGGAAAGCTATGAAATTACAAAAGGTATATAAATATTCTATCACTTTGTCAAAAGCAACTGTACAAATGTCACTGTACCTCAATTGCAAGTTAAATAAGTTACTATACTTTACCACCACTTCATAAAGGGTTAACTCGTGCTCGTGCGTATTCTCAAATATTTCCGCAGGTTTAACACAGTTTTAAACTAATCACAGAAGATCTCTTCAACGCGGAACAATTCGCGATAATCACACGATGTATCGGCTGGATATTCGCGTGAAATATTCTTTGAATTTCAAACGAAATATTTAAGAACGAGGACGACGTGCCGTTTCACTGCCGATCGGGAACTGAATGCGTCGCGGTCCGAGTTGAGCTTCGAATGTAACCGAGAGGATTGTTGGGGAACCACCCCTCGTACCGAGGTGGATGGTAGGGCGAGGGTGAGGGTGAAAGAGAAGGGAGAGGGACAGAGACAGCGAATGAGAGAAGGAGAAAGAGGAAAAGAGAGAGAGAAGATGAAAGAGAGAGAGAGAGTCTTACCAAAAGAGGGTGAGAGAAAGGACGAAACTGAGGATGCAAGGGTGTAAAAGACAGAGAAACGGTAAGAACAGGCAGAGAAGAGAGAGAGAGAGAATGGAAATCAGACGGGGAGAAAAGAGAGAGATGGTACAAAGGGAAACGAGATGTCGGGAGGGTTTTGGTAAATTCACATCGGAAATATTCGGGGCTTCTGCGCACTACTGCCCCAGTAACACACCCCCGTAAACCGGTTGCAGGGAAGATTTGAGCAACGCGCAAGCCTGAACAAATTTTCTCTCTCTTTTGCGTCTTTTCGTACGTATCGGCTGGTTTTTAAAATTGTTACGATGATTTAGAAACTATAGTCATGAACAATAGTGGTTGTTTCATCAATTTCTCCGTGCAATATGGAATCCCGTGCATAAACGGAACTTGGATTGAATTTTCAGTATCTTATATTTGTTATGCACATGCTCTTTTCTTCCATTTATCTCACTCGTTCAGTCTATTTTTCCTTTCTATTCACTTTTATATGGGAGGTTTTGGAGTTTATTACTTTATCACCTAATTTTCTTACTTTTCTCATTTAAATTTCTAACGTAAACTCTATCTGTGAAAATGATAACTTCCCAGCTGAAGAATTGCAAACGTTTGTTTCTAATTACTAGGTAGAGATAATTTTCTGAAAATGATCCTTCAAACTTAAAACATTCTTATTTTATTCTCAATCTTTAGGTACCGTTTTAACCGGATTTCCGCAGAAAACCAGGATCCAATTATTTCCTATTCAGGAATCTTCAAAATCTCGCAACAATTTCAAAGTGAAACTTTCCAGAAAGCAAATTCCTTCCAGTGGACTGGAAATGTTAAAAAATTCACAATACACGTTATTTCCATCGTAACAAATATCCCTGAAGAAAAGGCTATAAGTATCAACGATCTATCAACGTTAAAATAAATACAACCCCAACCAAGGAAACTGAGCATCGTAATTTTTCACCCCTATTTCTCAGGAAACACGATGCAATAAGAAACGTAAATAATTACGATTTATAGATCCAGCTAATTGGAAACCAAAACCACGGGGGTCTGGTCATTGAAACCCATAGTTCAGAACGATTTGTCCACCGGAACGATTAAATTTTGGCTATAAAAGACACACGGAAATCCCTTCCAACGTCATTACCACCCTCCTCTCTTGGTATTCGAGGGGGTAGGGAAACGAGGAAAGTTGACCCTCGCATTATACTATCTGATTTCGAGACCTTTAAGGTCTACTGTCACGATTCACCCTTGATAATTGAGTTCCCTATCTTGATTGTTTCATGGCAATCAATTTTGTGCTTGGCAAGAGTTCTCGCTCGCTCGTTTGTCCGTTAAATTTATTTCCAATACGAGGAAGGAGAGGGATGCGCGCGTTTTCTTTGTCTTTCTGCGAGACGTGAGCAAAATTTGGCGCGATTCCGTTGCACGAGCATCCCTTCCGGATTCGATACACTTGCAATACCGAATTGCACGTTATTGGAATTCGATATGTTTCTTACACTCTCTACGATTTCATATTTATTTTAATCTCTGTAATACTGTGTCCCGTAGAAACATTTGTCACCATCAAAATTATTTGTAATATAACACTTTTTATGATGGTGTTATTCAAGAGTTTGAATTTCTTTAAACGAGAAAGTCAAAGAAAAAAGTTCAACCCTTTGCGGACGGAGGCGTTTTTGCATATTGAGAGATGATTAAGTATTTAGTGATCTAAAACCACGTCTTTATAAGAAATTGAGAGTGTTAATTCATAGAAATGATGAGTTAGTATTTGTCTATTTTGCATATTTGTAATTAGTGTGTGTATAATCATATTTCAACGATTATATTTCAATTTTTCAACTCCAACCGTGTATGCATACAGCAATAAACTATAATAAAATTTTTTCTCACACCACATATATGTATGTGTAGCCTTCAAAGGGTTAACGAGTAGTGGAAAAATCTTTTGATAATACTTAGTATGAATAATATACAATGTTGTCATTCTATGAGAATGACAAGTAATTATATTATTCAATATTAAATATTGCAGGTCCCCTAGCTTTAATTTCTTTAAACAATAATGTTTAAATTTAAAATTTATTTTTTTAAAAAGTCTTAACCATTGAAATAATAAATAATATAGAATTCTAACAAAACCAACTTGGACACTAAGATGAAAACGAACAGGGTGATAAATCAACACTATTCGTTTCCATGCGATTGTACGAAGTCACCAAGAGATCCATAGATCACAACACAAAAGTTTGACAGACAACCATGCGATTTAACAATGCTAAGAAATCTAGTCGATTCTCGAACAAACCGAGAACGTTCAAACAACAATGAACCACGTGTTCGTGACGGATATATCAGGTTCGTTTTACTCACCAAGTAAATGTCATGATGCACACGTTCGTCCTCGGTTCTTTCTCGAGTTTCTCGTACTCGTCGAGGGACTCAAACGTAACGACACTATCGCTCGAAACTTGTTCCTCGAGATACTTTCGAGATATTCTCTCGATTACTGGTTCACGTTAGACACTCGCTTCGTTCTCGAGGTGTTAGTAAGGAAAAAAGTTTTCAAAGTTCAGGAAGGCACAAGAGGGAGGACGGACGGAGATTTCCGTGAAATTTCGTTAAAAATTGAGAGAGAAAAGTAAGGCTGCGAGGTCTTAAGGACCCCTTTTAAAAATCCAAATTAAGGCAATTGTAATTTTTTCATTAAAGTAAGCTCGTACGATACGAAGAAAAGGTTTCGCGAAACACTTAAATATCAAGAATTGAAACGATCACAGATTTTTTAAGGCCCTTAATCGACGATCCGCGAGGATCACAAGAATTTCGCGGAGAATCGAAGGAAATGAAAAAAGAAAGCAAAGCTTATTGTCACGAGTAGGAATTTGGACGGCAGTTTAAGGCACGGGGATGTTTTTCCGAGCACGACAGCCTGCCGGATGATTTTGAAGGTCAACGACAAGATTTAACTTTGTCGGGAAGGTAAGAGGAATTGGAAGTTTAACGTGGGAAAAGAAGTTACGTAAAGGTACAAAATATCTGAAGATTCTAATGGAAAATAAATTTGTGGATACAAAACTTCAAAGTTGAAAGAAATTGGATTGGAAATCTTAAGGGATCTTAATAAACAATTCAAATCCGCACTTTTAACGTTTAATCTGACGGGGAAAAATGACGTTAATTAAAAGGAGTTATCATTTGTAAAAATGTACAAACAGAACTTAAACCAATATTTTTCAAAAATGAAAATTTCAATGGAGAACGTAACAAATATAAAATAATAATATATACATAATCCAAATCAGTTACCTGTACTTGCAGAGACAACCAAAAGGATTCGGTTAAATCAAATTCTCGAAGAAGACAAACAATCCAAAATCAACCCCCAAAAAGATCTCGAAGGGAAGCGAAATTTTCCTTATACAAACCGGCAAAGAGAGTTCCATAAATGGAACCGAATCGAAAAACTTTTACACGAAGAAAATGGAAAAGGGAGAACGTTCACCAAAAAAAAAGAATGTAAAAACACATAACCAGGAAGGACAATGAAATCAGCAAGATGTTTGAGTTCTGTTAAAATAGGATGATTCAAGGAATAAAAATTAAAAGTGCGGACTTAGTGCATAGGATGAAGTGGTTCGAAGGGATGCTGTGAGGATCAGGACGAGAAGGAGAACAAGGATGTTACCCCGACGGCTGTCGCCAAAGAAGTGATAGTTCTGCGGCCTTGCGCGCGGTACCCAGACCAAAGACACCACCAGAGGATCCTACGAAGCGCTTGCGCCGATGCACCACCAAGGATCCACCGATGGGATTGGTTGAAATCAGTAGGGTAGTTTTCCTCCTCATCTCCCCACTATTCCACTCCTATCCAACAACCCCTCTCGCGTGCTCGAGGATCGTCGCACGCACACTGATACCCTCTGGATAGTGCGTCTCTTGAAATTTGAGTTATTAACAACTATCTCGACTTCCTTGTTGGTTTTTTTTTATTGTTAAAAATTGAAAGCACTTGAATCGTCGAGTCGATCAAGGTCAATCGAAGGATAATCGATGAGGTTTACTTTGTAGGAATTTGATTCAGAGAAAGTATTAGTTGATGTGGATTGAATTGCTGATTTATGGTGTTCCTTTGATAATAATTTTTGGGGGGAGGTTTTTGCAATGATTTTAATAACTTCATCTAAATTTAGGCAAACGATCGCACAAAAGGTTCAACGAAAATCGAGCAGTATCGGACGAGGGGGTGCAAAGGGATGGTAATGCGAGTCTGCAGGGGGGTGGTTGCCTGCCGAGGGTGGGAGAGTGTCACTCAGGAGCACGACGTGTAAGAGAATGGTCACCATCCCGGGGGGTGAATTGAGATGTACAGGCAATTTATGCAGCGGCACTTTCGTCCGGAAGTCGGGGAGCTGACCATGAACGCTTGCAAAACACGGGGGTGGTAACAGCTCGCTTTCTTCAAAATATAGCGACAAACCCTTATAACAACCCTTATCGACGAATAAATTCAGTAACAATAAATGTTGATTGCATAATAAAAGTATTTGTTCACCTATTTACCTTGGTATATAACTATTGCTGTATTAGAACCTCAGTTTTAACACTAAATTTACGGCAGCCGACGAATTGACGGATTTCTACTTTTTTAACAAATTCTTTAAAATTTATAGAGAAGTACAGTAAATACTTCACGTATTTTTTTGTAATATACATATTATTTAACTGATCATATTTTTTGTCAGTTTATCTATCTTTGTGCAAGGTCCTTATTTAATATATTTAAATTATTATATTTAAACCTATTAGATTTAACTAGATTTTCAATGGAGACTGTTTTCGTGGAATGTCAGAGATTTTGTAATAAATATATAGAATACTTTGGAATATTGTCAAATAAAATGGTAAATTGTAATTATTTTTAAATTAATCACCAAATTGAGATGTTTGTGTAAAATAGTATTAGATATTTGAATTAAGATTGTTAATATCTTTTATATTCTGCGAAAACACTATAGACTATTATTTTAATTATTGTTAACATCTTTAACGCTGTCTTTAGGAGGTTTCTTTTGTGCGGTGAATGATGTAGACGAAAGCCAGGAAAATGTCGCGGTAACAGGGATGATTCACCCTTCCAGAGTCGAAAATGAATTAGTTCCAGAGAAGGAAGGGAGTGAAGCATAAAGCGGTGTAATATTCAACGTAAATATAGTCAAGGCTATGTTTTAATTACTTGTTATGCTTCGCAGTTAGTTAAATTCTTACTAATTTCAATTATTACAATTACATGGAGGTCTACCCCTCAAAGTAGATCTACATCTAACAACAGATGTTTTCAATTAAATAAATATTTTGCAATATATTAGGGGTACCGAAAAGTAATCAAAATTTCTTTTTCTGCCGGCGAAAAACATTTATTTATTAAAGAAATCTTAAACACTAATCAACAAAATAATTTCCATAATTTTTTAACACTTTTTGTCAGTGTAAAGGCAATTGTTCTATTCCCTTTTTAAAAAAATCCTTCGATTTTTTGTTAAAAAACTTTTCCAATTACATGTTCACTGCTCTAATTTTGATTACTTTTCGGTACCCCTAATATTTAAGATATCAATTAAGGTCATATAAAAATGTTAACATTTCTACAGTCTAAAATTGATTATTAAAATAGCAATCATTACATTTAAACAATCATAAGAATTCCACGAGCAATACGACTATGCAAGTTTTACAATATTTTCAATAAAACCCAAGTTGCAAAATATGAAGTACAAAATAATATGTATTGCAAATAGAAAATACAATTAAAAACGATCAACTCTACTAAGAAGCCAATTAAACATTTTATAAATCAAAATTAATCTCATTCGAAATAATTAATGATCTTTAAGAGCTAAAATAGATGCAATCAGCTAAAATTTCATTTAACTTTATCACAACAAAAATACTGTCTTCCCATTATCCTCCAAAAATACAACAAACAACGATGAAAAACAAATCCGAATTACAAACTAAAAAGCAGTTTTACTTTACCTAAACCTTAAAATAGCACAAAAGACAGTTAAACACAACTAAAAGTTTCGAAATTGAAAAAATTCTCGCACATATAATCGGATAAGAAAAATCGCAAGTAACCAAAAGGTTTGTCTGCCATCCGCAAGGTGGCTGAAGACAGCCACCGAATAGCAAGGGGTGGTTATGGTTTATTCCTTTTAGCCCTACGTCCTGTGGATGAAACAAGGGGCTAAAAGAAAGACAAAAAAACGAAACGAAGGGCAAGGAAGAGTCACGCAGGGTGGTTTTCTTCAGGAACGAAGTTAAGAACCCCGCTGAGCATCCCTTTTCCTCACTTTTTGTTCTTTCCTTATTTTCTCTCTCTCTTATTTTCTCGATTGGACTGTCCCTCTCGGAGCCATCAAGCCTTATCGTGGTAGCGTCAATCACTCCTCTTCGTATACGATCAAACTTATCGTTCGATTAATCGCCCTGACAATGCGCCTGTCGATCTAACTTACCACCCTTCGCCCACCCACCCCCGTCCTAAATCCATATGGTTGCTGATGCAAAATTTGATCCCGAAACTTCGCCTTGTTTAGGACGCTGCAGAGCCATTGTATGGTTCTTCGTGCACGAAGTTACAAATATTGCAAGATTATTTACTACGACTGTCTTGTATGAACAATTAAAACTATCGGATAGTTTCTGGGATTGCAAATTAGATCTGGATTTATTAGGATTGATGTACCGTCGGTGTCCTTGGCGTGGAGGGTGAGAAATATTGCGAATTGTTTAGTATGTACACTGCCGCTCAAAAGTATGTGGCCACTTCCTTAACTCTCATAACTAACTGAAAAAAATTTCAATATCTTTTGCAAAATTGATTATCTTGTAGGCATTTCAGTTTGTACAGCATTGGAGAATATATGTTAATAATAATTTATTAAATATCTCACCGATAATGATAACAGATAATTATATCTTCTTCTCGTCTAAATATCCACTGCGTGATTTTATGACCGCGTTTACTAATCGTGGCATCCTGGCTATTAATCGTTTAATTATTTCGCTGCCAATTATGTTTATAGATGTTTATATTACTTTTAAGGCACGAGACTTCACTTAAGCAATGCAGTCCCTGGAAACTGCTAGAGAAAAACTTCAAGAACTCTACGCATGCAGTGAAATATAATGAAGTTTCCTTTCACTGGATCGATTTTTTTATTTAAAAGAATTGAATAACAATTTTTGTAATTTAGTACTATTGGAATACATTACGTACATATTCGAAACAGAATTTAGCAACAAGAATTGATTAACAACAAAAATATGTCTTATCTATCAGAAATTTCATAAAAGTGGTATGGGTCCACATACTTTTGTTATATATATATATATATAATAATTGACAATTTTTAAAGTGGAAAATACGTTTTTTCTGTATTTTTCGATTGGGATCATTAATTACATGGATTTGTAAATTAATATAAAATTGTAAAACATCCTGGAGTCAGTTAATAATTAAAAAATCGTGATGTATGTCTCTTATTAGACAGGCTCGATTATTCTACAATTAATTTGTTTCAATTAATTATACCGTAATAAACTTAACTAAACATATGTTATCTGCTTAACACGTTGACTGTCATGGAGGTCATCGGTTACCGGCGCTATTAGATTCAATTAAATTTCATGTAGCTTTTAAATTGCAATATTTTTTAATTTTGAAACATATTTAATGTTTAAATATTGGAGTTAGAAAGATAAAAGTCTGCTGAATATGTATTTACCTGTGTCTTTAAAGTTTCGTTTTTATAAAGATGTGATTTTAATAGAAAGAGTTTCACTTCGGTAGAACTGATGCAATTAGCGAAATACTGGTGGCGTTCAACGTGTTAAACAAGTCCCAAAAACATTAACACGTGGAACACCACCAAGTTTTCACTACTTTCGTCACTTTTACTGAAGCGAAGCTTCTTCTATTCAAATCACATTTTTACAAAGCAAAAACCTTAAAAACACAGGAAGGTGTATAGCAGAGCTGTTCAAATTTTATTTCAAATAAAGATAATAAGTTGATTATTGAAAATAACATTATCTCAAATAAACTCTATGAAATAACTATTTGAGAGGAATTTATTTGAATACATTCATTTCAAATTATAACTTTATTATAATTTATTTCGGCGTAGTCATTTGAAATAAACATATTTGAAATAATTAAGAGAAATGTATGATACTAATTGTAAGTTGAAATTTCGTCTTATGTATATCCAGTTTGGAAAATAAATTATTCATGGGTAGCAATAAAGATTTAAAAGAATTAGAACCATATATTTAATATTGTATATTTATATATTAATAATGAATAATTTACACAATGATTTGTAATATGACTATATATGGTATATTATACATTACTATATAGCAAATTAATACTTGTAATCGTAATTATTTATCAAAATTACCATAGATAATTCTTTCTTGGTAAATAAATTTGAAAATCGACTAAATAATAATTGACACATTTGTATAACAAAAATAAAATAATTGAATCAGACCAAAATACTGACTGGAATCAGAACAAAATTAATTACTTCATGAAAGATTTTACACCATTTGCTTTCAATAAAACCCTTTTTTCGAACAGTTCATCGCAAAGATATTTCATTCTTGGAGCATCAAACATGTTATTTGACATTTGGGATACTCATCTCAAATAAGAAAATAACTTGTTCTTTTATTATTTGAACTGATGAATTTCACGAAATAAAAGAATAGATACACATTTCCTAAAATTATTTTGTTGGACAAAATATACCATAATTTATTTCAAATAGTGAAACATTTTTGTGAAATAACTTTTTATTTCAAGTAATATTTCAAATAAATTTTAAAATATTGTATCTGAAATAATGCCCAACTGTGGTGTATAGCCAACAGAATTTTACCTTTTTAATGTCAATATTAAAACATTGAATAGCTTGGAAAATTCGTAAATATTACAATTTGGAAGTAGTATGAAATGTCATTGAATTTAACAGCGCCAGCCACCAGTGACCCCCATGTCATTCAACGTATTAAAACCCTCTCAAAAATCTACAAACAATAATCATATTAGCTATAAAACCATCTCACAAAGCACTATGCCAAGTTTCAAGGTAAAATCAAAGAGAGAACAACCAAATAAATCCACTTTGTAAATTAATGGCGAAACTCAATTAAGGAGAAAAACTCCGAAATTACCCATAGAAAGACAAACGTCGAGAGAGTCACGGTGAAACTGAGAACGACGAAAAAGAAAGACAACGCAGAAGTAAGATCTCAGGGTTACGTAAAGCCGTCTTCCAAACTTCCGTCTTGTTGTCAGCAAAACCGGAAGTGCGGTATAGATCAGACACGACGTGGTACTTGTTTGTTGGTGGACGACTTTGTATGGTAGCTTGTATCATCGGCGCCAAAATGTCTGGGCCATTGCCATTGGCTGCTTGTTTAACCCCACCGAGGGCTCACAGGATTCTGGGTGGTGTCCTGTGCCTCGGGATAAATCAATGTGTCGAATGTTCTCGATGTTAAGATTTCAAAATTGCGAAACATTATGTAACTTAGATTTGAGGGCGTGCTGATTGTGAATTTGACCTTGAGCGTGTCGAACTTCATCTCGCAATACTTTGTGTACAACTTAGCGTGGAATATTTTTGAATATATCTTTGTTTACCAAGTGTCTTCAAGGATAATATTGTTTGGGAGATCAACATGTTGACTAACGGATCTCAAATGTGAACCAGGTGGTTTCAACCCCTTGTCGTAACATTTATTTTGTGATTATATTCACAATAATTCAGAATTAAATTAGTAAAACAAAAATTGATTAGTGGTTCGTGACATATCGTATAATTTAACGTAATATTAATATTATAGAAACAATTTTATGGTGCCGCGTCTCGCTGATAATTAACACTAGATTTACCAGCGTTAAATCTATTGTATTTAAATATGTTAAATATGTACCTTAAAGCAAGGAAAATTAAGACGTGGAAAAGATGATAGATTCAGTAATTTTTGTTTTATACGATTGACGAAGAATATTTATTTTGCGTCTCTCTCATAAACTCGTAGAATTTTTGGAAAAAATTCTGTACCAGTCATTTTGACTGACTTGGTAAATCTAGTGTTAAAATTTAACACGTTGACTGCCATGGGGGTCACCAGTCACAGGCTGTATTGGATTTAATAAAATTTCGTGACTTTTCAATTGTAATATTTTCGAATTTTTTAATACATTCAATTTTTAAATACTGGCGTTTAAAATATTGAACCCTGCTGAATATCTATCTATCAGTGTCTTTAGAGTTTCTGCTCTATAAAGATGAGAATTTAATAGAAGAAGTTTCACTTCAGAAGAAATGGTGAAAATAGTGAAATACTAGTGGCGTTCAACGTGTTAATAGATTTTGGAAAACTTGAAAATTTCCTATCCAAATTTACCGCATCACGAGTGTCACTCGTTATAGCATGGTAAGGGGTTACTTCGATGGCATATATGATAAATTTGATTTCATTTGGGGTAGTCTACTCTGACATTTTCTATTTCGAAAATTGGCCTATTAGTAAAAATTAAAATTGTCCAGCAGAGGAGAACATTATAAATTAATGCAAAAATTACGCCGTTATTAGATAGCTTAGAATGATAATTATCCGGGGCGACACTTTGAAGTATATATGAATCGAATAAAAATCTACTTCTTCATCAAAAACGAATCTATCTAAAAGAAGATTGCAATTGAACTTCGTATTGCTAAAAATCCGCGCAATCCATTGATACATCATCAAACAATCGAAATAAAAAATAAAATAAGTTCCTTACCTTTGTTCTATAATTTTCAAGACTGTGTCTAATTACGAAAATATAATTATAACCCTACATACAGTTGAAATAATAACACTAATTTATTTTTGATTCCCAAAATTGTATGAAAATACCTAGAATTGCAATCAGAATGAGCCATTGGAAGGAAGAGTAAGAGAAACTACTTAAATAACAATTAATTAAAGCATGTTTCTATCTTTATTATAAATTTCTTTCTAATCCTACATCTCGCCAAAAGTTTCTTAGAAAACTTAATACATGAAGTATATTCCTGATTCTTTCTAAAAATATTCCTTAGCGTCTTTATCCATGAATGACGCATTAATCGAAGCAAAGACGAGGCATAAACAAAGCAGCGTTTGTCGGATATAGCATTCGATTAAAACGAATGCAACTGGCAAGGCTGCATTGGTCGACAGATGCGCAAATTACACCAGTCGCATGCTGAAGAATAAAGATAATTTGGGGAGATACGAGAGAATCAGTCAATGGAGAATCTCAACTTTTCGTGCGCTTTACGACGCATCGTTTGTGGAAACTTCGTACGATTTATTAGCCGATATCGCGTCGAGACAATTTATCGCAAACGTTTCCTTATTTTATTTACAAATTCTCCTTCATTGTGCTCTTGTCTCAAAGGACCTAAAGAAATTCCAAAACTAAACAATCCCAAAACTCCAAATTGTTTAATTACTTCATTATTGTACTCTTTAAATTGCCGAAATAAGGATTAACCACCCCTTAAAAATTAAACTTTATACATGCACGTGCAATAAATCAAACTCAATTTCTGAAATTAAAAGGTCTCGCTAATTTCTGATATTTTGCATATCTGAAGGTAATATTAACCAGTTAACTGCGTTCGACGTGTATACACGTCAATCCAAAGTTCTATTGCGGTAGCCTTTTAACACTAAATTATCAATTCCTTATCGACTAAAAATGTAAAAATTCCACGTTTCGCTTTCCCCTTTTCGTAAAATATATAACAGAAGCAATTGCTTTGTCTTTAACTTATATATACGTCATTGCTCTACTTTAATTCCGTACTCTATGAGGGGTTCTCGAATTTAAATTCCGCAGTTAACTGGTTAATAGTATAAAAATAATTTGACTGTTTAATCAATTTAATCCTTTGCGGTCCGAATTATTTTGTTAGTTTTGTAGTGCGCTAAATAACATTTTCTAATAATGATTGTCCATTATTTTCAATGCTATCGATAACTATAGATACTGATGGATATTTAGGAGATATTAGAAAATCAGTATGAAATTGAAAAGTCGGCATTAAATTGTCAGAAAATATAATCAAGCGAAAAGCTATGTCGAGCAGTACTCGACATAGAAATGCAAAGTATTAATTGTTTTTCGAAGACTTCAAAATTTCCTATTGCATTTACCGCGTCGCGAGTGGCACACGTTGATGTAGGGTAAAGCGTTAATAGTGACATTGATTGAAAATTACAGGATGAATTATAGGAAGAATTCTGTAATTTGTGTGTTAATACTTTTCTTTGGTTTTTCAGGCGTGTAATATGTATTTCAAAGTTATTATAGAAATTACAATGTGCGGGTGAGGTCTGGGTTCTTTATTATAATGAAGAAATAAAATGAAACAATGTGTGGGCTTCTTCGTTTTACAGCAAACGTGGCAGCAATCACAATTAGTCTTCGCAGCGATTCCACAGGATTCAAATGCAGGAAAATTGGGACAGAAAGCATAGCGTGCTATTTAAACAAGCCAGTTAACAAAAAAAATCCATCATGGAAGAAAAGGATCGTTCTTCCCTGATGACTTCGTGCAATCATTTGCTAAAATCGGTGACCTGTTAAGCTCAAACAGAAAACCATGCATTGTTATAATATATAGGGTAAATATTGTTATTGTTTGTTCACACTGGTTGTAGTAGTTGTTAATAGTAATAACTGTTATTATGTAATTCGATGCCTGATTCTTTTTACATTTAAAACTGTGCCGTAGAAAGAGGTAATAAGACATTTTTTTAAAAGGTTCTTTTCTGTACTCTGTAGTATTATTAATTTTTAAGTAATTAACAATCTCTGCGAATTTAAAGAACTGCTAATAAAAATGAAAATAGATACTTAAGACAAAACTATTATATCTTGTTCAAGACCACGATTATGTGATGCTATATTGTCAAAATATTAAGAAAAAATTAACAATAAATTACTTACACACTTCTGTTATCGTCCCGATTAAAATTTCCACAGTTAATAGTAATTACTGTAATTATATAATTCGGTGCCTGATTCTTTTTATATTTAAAACTGTGCCGTAGAAAGAGGTAATGACATTTTTTTAAAAGGTTCTTTTCTGTACTCTGTAGTATTATTAATTTTGAAGTAATTCACAATCTCTGCGAATTTCAAAAAATTCTTAATAGAAATGAAAATAGATAGTTAAGACAAAACTGTTATATCTAGTTCAAGACCACGATTATGTGATCCTATATTGCCAAAACATTAGGAAAAATTTAATAATAAATTACCTGCACACTTCTGTTATCTTCCCGATTAAAATTTCCACAGAATAATTATACATCTCTACAATTAAAAATCTATCAACGAATACATTTATCCGAAAAAACTTCACCACATCTCATTACCTCTTACATACATCATGCGAAACGTACAAAAAAAATGGACGAAACAAAAACACAAACCAGCAACCTTGCAAAGATAAAAGAAAAACATCTCAATCACCAAATTTCGAAAGGGCCAAAGCATTCGTTAAAATCATCCCTAAAACGGATCAGACCCGCGAACGTGCGCTCAACCATCATCGTCTCCCTCATTCATCGTTGGATGCCTATTCAAATTTAACGGGCCATATTTGTCGCAATTAAGTATTACGTTTTCGGGCTTATGGCCCAGAAGTATTCCATATATTGAGTACGGAAAGAGAAGATCTCGCGCTCGGAATAAAGATAAATTCGCGGCATGACCAAATCCAGAAGGGTAGGTTTATGACACCGCGGGGGTAGTAGGCACTTTCACGATTCGTCTGACTCATGCCGAGGAAGGAGAGCGAGATGAGGGGTGCACCACGTTTACGAGGATGCCGGCGAAAGGAACGATGAAATCTTCGAATACGATTTACGAATCGGAAGCTAGCACTTGAGTAACTCATACTTACGATTGCTACTCCTCTTCTTGTCGCGGTTCTCCTTCGTTTCTTAGCTTTATTTCTCTCTTTGCGCGTATGCCTTTACGAGTGTGCCAAAAATTGCTGCTCGTTCGTTGTCGTCGACTCGTTCCTTCAGGCCTTTCTGAAATCTGAACGTGATCCGAACCGGTTAGGTGGTGCTAAGTTAGAGGTTTGGAGAACCGGAAGCAGGTTCTCTGGGGACTTGAGAAGAGCACAGAGAGAGAGAGAGACTTTTGGAGATGTCATTTGGGTTTTATTTCACGTAATCGATGCCTCGTGCAGTTCATGTAATTTGAAATTCAAAGCTGCCGCGAGGCGTGCAATGTGGAGGAAAAAACAGTGGAGATTTGAATAACAAATATCGGAGCATCAAATTATTCGACGAGAATCAAGGAACATGATTGTATAAGTTCTCAAGACGCATATATAACGAGGGTAAATTAAACCCTTAACTCTCTATGGTCTGAATTTTTTGTAGTGTTCGAAGATCAGTTTCACTATTAGAAAATGATAGAAATACTATTTTAAATAATAAATTAACCCCTTTCGTGATGAGATAATCTCCAGATAGATAGATAGATTCCAAAATCTATTAACACGTTCAACGCCACTACTATTTCACTATTTTCACCATTTCTTCTGAAGTGAAACTTTTTGTGTTAAATTCACATCTTTATAAAGCAAAAACTCTAAAGACACTGATAGATAGATATTCGGCAGACCTTTATATTTTTAACCCTAATATTTAATTAATCAATATGTTAGCAAATTCATAAATATTGCAATTTCAAAGTTACATGAAATTTCATTGAATTTAGTAGCATTTAGTAACACACGCCATATCAGTCAACGTGTTAAATTGAAAATATTAAGGAGAAGCGACGGGATAATATTATTTTTATAACATTAAAATTACGTTAAACTATACGGCATATTAAGAATCGCTGATCAAATTTTATTTTAACAATTCAATTCTGAATTGTAACGGAGGAAGTCACGAAAGAAATCATAGTGCATAGTTCAATTCTGAATTTAAAACAACTGAACTCTAAAGAATTTCATGATTTTCACGAACTAAATTTTGATATTTGGGAAAGTTAAAAATTTGACTTTGAAGAATAGAAGCTTGGATGTGTCTTGCTTTAGCTCAAAGTCACAGGGAGCCATAGAGGGTTAAAATGTATCCTCAGTTTATTATCGTTTCAATTTTTAACCCTTTCCGGTCCGAATTATTTTCTCAATTTTCTAGTGAGCTAAATAAAATTAATATCACAACTCTTTCTATCATTATTTATTCATTTTTTAATTGATATCAATAACTATAGACACTGACAGATAATCAGGCGATATTACAAAATCATTATGAAATTTAAAAGTCGATATTAAAGTGTCAGAAAATGAAATCAATTGAAACACTATGTCGAGCAGTACTCGACATAGGACCACAAAGGGTTAACACACGATAGAAGAAAGAAATAAAATCAGATTTGCGAAGGATAAGGAAAGAAAACTAAATAAAAACGTTTGCGAATCGGCTCAAATGTCATCAGCTGACGAAGATCCTCGAGGATTTTTCCCTGGAAAACCTTGGCCGAGACGGCGCCGTGAAGATTTTCGTGAATTTGGCGACACGAGGGCAAATAATGCAAGGACGCTCGAAAACAGGATACGGTACAATCCAAGAGGAAACGGGGAGGATAAAAAGAGACCGTCGAAACGGAAATGTATTGTTGCGCGGTCGTGGTACCGTTCGCCAGGATGCTGCGGTGAATTTTTGAACTTAGAGAACGGGCAAAAATGTTAATCATTGTCACACAATTATTCTGGAAATTTTATTTCTGCAAACGAGAGATACTACAAGGCCTATCATTCACTGGTGGATTGAATTAATAACATTTCTCCCTGTTGAATATTCAATTCTAAACAAAGATTGATTATTTGCATAAAAATAAATGCGAAACTGAAATTACACAAAAAAAAAGAAAGTGTACAACAAAATTCAATAGTTAACTTGACTCAATTAACACTAGATTTACCAGCGTGAAATCTACTATATTTAAATATGTTAAATATGTACCTCAAAGCAAGGAAAATTAAGATGCGGAAGAGATGATAGATTCGGTAATTTATGTTTTATACGATGGACGAAGAATATTTATTCTACGGCTCTCTCATAAACCCGTAGAATTTTTGGAAAAAATTGTGCACCAGTCATTTTGACTGTTTTGGTAAATCTAGTGTTAACCACTGGACATACAATGATGTCTGGGAGACGTCATTCGTTTCGTGTGCCATGGTAGACTTTGACGTCTCCGAGACGTCAGGAAATGTCTCCGGTGGACGACGTACAGTATATTATTATATTATTTAATTATTTCACTTGTATTAGGTGTAGAAATTAATTCGGTGCCTTGATATTAATTTATTTATAACTCTGGTTTGAATGTAAATAATCGCCCGCCATTTTATAACGTTTAAGTACCAACACTTACAGTTATGAAACATTTGACAACTAGTCAAAACAAAAGCTATTAGTAAATAAAATGGCGGCGTCTGACAAGAATCACATACGGCACTGCATACTGTTTGCCTTTCAATTAAAGAAAAATGCTTCTGAAGCCGCTGAAATGATATGTTCTCCCTTGGGTGAAGGTACAGTAACACATAAAACCTGTAAAAAATGGTATCAAAGATTTCGAAGCGGTGACGTTGATCTTTCTGATCAAGAACGTTCCGAACAGCCAAAAAAATTCGAAGACGAAGAGCTTGAGCAGCTGCTCTGTGAAAATTCCGCACAAACACAACATAAGTTAACCGTGCAAATTGGGGTGTCACAAAAAGCAATTTCCCATCAACTGAATAAGTTATAATACTAAACTTCTTTTAAAAAGGCACCGAATTAATTTCTACACCTAATACATCAACAGAAATACTAATTTATTATTTTATAGTATTACTTGATTATTGTCCATTCAACGTGATTACATGTTACATAGCAATGCAAATTTCAAAATAAAATGTTCTGCTTTTAAGTTTGCACATAACTGTTCAGTTGGGCAAACTTAAATAGTATTTTTCGGACGCGTCGAATTCCGTTTTATTTGTATGTCAAGGGGTTAATGAAAAAATTCATCTTCCTTATTTTTAAAAAAATCAATATCAACACCGTATACCATTTTATCATCTTAACTTTCTTTCCCACAAATAATAGCAAACGCCAAAATTTCTCATTCCTCTATCTTCGAACCGTACTTCTTCATTTTAAGCTACAAATCAAAAAATCAACCAAAACACCAAGTAGCTTATCACTAACTCCAATATTTCTCCGAGCCATTCGTCCTCGCTTTACAGCATTAACATTTAACACTTCCGGCCAGTCATTTGCAAAAACACGAGGGGAAAAAAGGTAAAAGAAGAGGCGCGAGATAAAAACGAGAGATGCTGAAAGAGAACAGGTAAACCAGAGTGCACGACATAACGGAGAAATAAAGAGGCATGAGAAAGGAAGGAAGGTTTAAAGAGAGAGGAAGAGAAAGAACGACGCGAAAGAGGAAAACGGAGACGAGGAAAGAGAGGAAGGGTTCGAGAGAGCCAAAGGGAGGTGGGTGCTGGCGGCGTTATGGCGGGCGCCGGGGGTGGCGCCGCGACGCTTTGGCGCCTCCAACGCCGAGACGGTTCACTGATGCTGGCTCCATGTAGTACCTACACACACCTATGCATCAGCGTCGCTCTCACCCCTTCTTTCTGGATATTCACGTATACCTAAGTACGTGCTCGTGAAGAGAGTTCGAGATTCTATTCCTCACATACGCACACGCATTCTCATATTTGTAGTTATATAGCTGTTATTTCTGTGGACCTTGGTATCTTTTTGTTTCTTTGTGTCTTTGAATGTAATTTCTGAAGGTTTTTTTTCTCTTTCTGTTTCTTTGTCTCTTTGATTCTAATTTATGTGGGTCTCTGTCTTTGAATTAAAATTCTATGGGTTTGTATCACTTTTACTTTCTCTTGTCTTTGGATTTTATTTTTGTGGGCCTCGGTCCACCTTTGTTTCTTTGCGCCCTTGGATCTAATTCTTGTGGGTCTATGAGTTTCTAATTAAATCTGCCTCAAGATCCGATTTCTGTGAGCCTCGGCCTCGTTTTCTCTCTTTTTGTCCGCGGATTTAATTTCTATTTAATTCTGCATTTAGATATAATTTCTGTGGGTCTCGGTACGTTTTTGTTTCTTTGAATGTAATTTCTCTAGGTTTTTTTCTCTTTCTGCTTCTTTTTGTGTCTTTGATTCGAATTTATGTGGGTCTCTGTATGGCTCTGTCTTTGAATTAAAATTCTATGAGTTTGTATCACGTTTACTTTCTCTTTTCTTTGGATTTCATTTTTGTGGGCCTCGGTCCACCTTTGTTTCTTTGCGCCCTTGGATCTTATTCTTGTGGGTCTATGAATTTCTAATTAAATCTGCCTCAAGATCCGATTTCTATGAGCCTCGGCCTCGTTTTCTCTCTTTTTGTCCGCGGATTTAATTTCTATTTAATTCTGCATTTAGATATAATTTCTGTGGGTCTCGGTACGTTTTTGTTTCTTTGAATCTTTGAATGTAATTTCTCTAGGTTTTTTTCTCTTTCTGTTTCTTTTTGTGTCTTTGATTCTAATTTATGTGGGTCTCTGTCTGGCTCTGTCTTTGAATACAAATTGTATGGGTTTCTATCACTTTTACTTTTTCTTGTGTTTGGATTTCATTTTTGTGGGCCTCGGTCCCATTTTGTTTCTTTGCGCCCTTGGATCTAATTCTTGTGGGTTTTTGAATTTTTCATTAGATTTGCTTCTGGATCTAATTTCTGTGAGGCTCGGTCTCATTTCCTTTATCTTCATCTGTGGACTTAATTGCTGTTCGTTCTCTATTTAGATATAATTTATGTGAGTCTCGGTACCTTTTTGTTTCTTTGAGTCTTTGAATGTAATTTCTATGGGTCTTTGCTTCTCTCTTTCTGTTCACTCGTAATTAGCGCCTCTTATCGCTCCTGTTCTCTCTCTTTTATCTTTTTTTCTGGTTTTCTCCCTATATCTGTCCACGGGTTCCTCTGCGAATTCGTACACGAATGAAACAGCAAGGGTGGAACAAAGGTGGAATGCATTCTCGATTTTAGCCCCGGCAGGACGAGGTCATCGTCGAGACACCCCCATTGTCGAGGGTGTGGCACATTTTGCGCAGTTTTTGTTTTACTCGGTAGAAATTTTGTTTAGAACGGGATCATTAAATGTATTAGGGGTTGAAAATTGTATTGAATTTTAGAAATAAAATTTTAGGATTGAAATTACAGTTGTATGAACTATTTCTGTCACGATTCCATTCGTTAATGCGAAAATATTATTTACTTGCTGGTTTGTCTTATGTTATACGAATTTATGTAAAATAATTCTGTGCCCCTTACTTTATACTTTGTTGTTAAATGTAATTTTCTATCGTAATTAATCCTTTATTAAATTAATTTTGATTTCGCGATTTCTAGAATACTGCATGTATTTCATCAAAGTTTCATGAAAGAAAAATGTCCAATACTACAAAATATTGCTAAATAAACGAATCTCATTGGATCAAAACCGTTGACAAAATTCTACAAGCAAAAATATTTATGGAAGATTTGCATAGAAAATGCTAAATAATGTTTCCTCAAACCACAGGTTTTTTAATTACACCCTTTGTATTCTACGTAAATTCATAACGAATCATCAATTATTTCGAGGTTTCGAGTGAAATGTCAAATATTAACGTACAAGATAAAAAATATAAATAGGCTTGCAGTTAAATTAGAAATTGCAATAGTATGGTGTACAAAGATCTTAAAATATAAGACCATCGAGAACCACGAACTCTGAAGAAATATTTACGAGTAAAATAGTTCCCATAACAATTGCACTAAGATTTCTGTAAGTTATTCCAAAGTTCTTCACAACAATCAACCTTCAAATTAACATTCCAAACTCTCACTTCTCACTAAGTAAGAACATAGTATGCCAAGTACGGCATTATATGCAATATTATTGCATTCTATAATACATTGTACACAATATCATCTAATATAGCAATATATTAATACCCAATATCCCAATAATATTAATATAGAAATATATTTACAAATTCACAGTAATCAATTTTAAAATGAACATTCCAAACACTCACTTCTCAGTAAGAAAATAATATGCAGCGTATGGCATTATATGCAATATTATTGCATTCTATAATACATTGTACACAATATCATCTGATATAGCAATATATTAATACCCAATATCCCGATAATATTAATATAGCAATATATTTATAAATATAACAAAATCTTCTAAAAACCATAGATTTTAGTACACTTAATCGAATGTACAAGAAATAAAATCTGAAAGGAAAGAGGGAACACTCCGTCCCATCGATAAATGCCCTCGTGAACAATATGTAATAAAGGCCCTCTTGGGTCGTCGTAAAAAAGGAGGCGAGAGACAACTAATAAAGCAAGCCGCAGTACTCATAACGCGTAATCTTGTAATGGGCTTGTTGCACACGTAGCAACGTTATGGGAGAATCATAACGGCTGTAAATCCGATCAATCAGCCTGCCCCTTTTTCTCGCCTCTTATAACCCCCCTTTTCATCCTCAACGTCTACTCTGAATTTGTGAATTTATGCGATTAATAATCCGCTTCGACGACTAAGCATCGATCGCTGACAATTAAAGTCATTCGCTGAACCATTTACCTCAGCTTTTATTGGTCGATTCTTGTTTGATTTGAAATTTAATGGGGAAGAGTGCATTTTATACGAGGGGTACTAGAATTAGGAGTGGATGTTTAAAAAATTTCTTAAAGAAGTAACGAGGATGATATTGTAAATTTTCGCATTATAAATATTTGTAAACCACATCTAATCTTTTTGGAAAATACTTTAGAGAGAAAGTGTAGAAGTTGAGGTTTTCTTTGAGGAACTTATCGATAAGGTGTAATTACTATCATTAATTTTTGAATAAATGTTCCACTTACTCCACAATTTCTTTTCTGATCGAATGCACAATAACTTAGAATTAATTGCTGAAATAAAAAATTATCACTGATTTCTGATAGAACGTATAATTTAATACAATACTATTAGTATAATAATAAATTCATCTTTTCGACATCGATAAATATTTTTCATTTCATAATTTTGCGAAAACTTCAAAATTGCCTATTCCACTCACCACGTCACGAGTGTCGCACGTTGTGATAGGACAAGGACAATAAATAAAGCAGATACTGTTTTACAAAATACTAATCTTCTTTCTTTTCATATTCTCTTCATAACCTTTTCATAATCTTCTAAATTCTTCATAAACCAGAAAAGACAATCTCTGAATATAGAACTTCTCAAGTAGACTACATCTAAAGCTTCCAATTTTCACTAATCAAAGTAATTTGACAAAAACGCTACAGTCATTCACTAACCATGCAAAAACTCACTAACAATATTTGAACACTCAAATTTCCTAAAACTCTAATCCTTGCAAGTCACACCACAAAGAAGAATCAGTTTCGAGTGCCATGGCATAAGAGTAAAAGGAATTACTCTGTCGTAGGATTGTAACATTATCCTGCACAGTTTCCCCCGATCTGAGGGCGGTAAAATCTTTTAATAAGTTGGGTAAATATGAAATCATTGTTATTTTTATGTGCAGCACACGGGCATCCATTGAGCCGATGACACGGGATGAAATGGTGGTCCGAGTGAACGTACGGATAATCCATTAGATGCGTTGTAACCCAAAACTGCGCAAACAAGGGTGATCTTGGATTAAATGTGACGGACCGATGGACCGTGGGGATGAACAGCTAACTCTGATAATAGGAATAAGACGTATCGAGGGACAGGTGCGCCATAATAGACGTAAATATCAAAGAAACATTTCAGATTTTTCTGTTACGGTTGTTTCCTTCAAGATACACATCTCTGAGTGGTTTTGGAAACAATTGCCTTTTTTGCATCTTCTTAGCTTCAATTATAATGATCATTTCACGTAGGATATACTGTTTTAAATAGATTTCATATACAGGGTGTCCAAGCCGATTTTGACATCTTGATAACTTCGGTATTGTGGCATGTAGCGAAAAATGTTTCATAGGAAACTTAAATGGCATCGAGTGGAGCATAATCTGGTGTAATTAGTTTTTCCGTAGGTAGACGCGCCAAGGACATATGAAGGTCAACTTTGTTTTTTTTAATAGAATGAGGTACATTTTTTATACATCAAGCGATACAGCTAGACATTCTTTGTAAAAAAGTACTGACCTATGTATCTCGAAAAGTTAATAGTTAACCCATTCGAGACCAATTGCACACCGTGTGTGCAATGCATTTCCAAGCCAAAAAGACCGACTGCACACCGTGTGTGCAATGATCTTGAATTGCAATTATCAGTCATTATAGAAAAAACAGCCCTCGAAATAAGACTAGCTTAAAATAAAAGGTATCTTACAAATGTGTAAACATTACATTTAGTATTTGGTTCAATTTCGACCCTAAAGTAGGTGACCCAAAGCCACGATCATTAGAAATACAAGAAGTGGTACATATAAAGCCAAAAGTTATCGGTCTTTCTGGATAGTCTCCAAAAAAATGCACGGTCTCGAATGGGTTAAGGAGATATTTCAGTATAAATAATTTAAATACAAAGGCATCATTCCTGCCGCACTAGGATGTGAGCTCTGTTTATCTGTCTGTCACCTGATTTAACGCCGCCCGACTTTTTCTTATGGGGCTATTTAACCGTTTGAATACCGGGAGGGTTTTAAAAAATTACTTCGAAAAAAGCCAAAAGCCACTTTCGCGCTCTTGAGATTTTATTTCAAAATAAGCTAAAGTTGGTGTTTTATTTTATGTAGTGGACAACAAGAACAATCTTCTCGTGCTTGTATCCTAATTTGGAATTACTTTATATTATAAAAGAGAAAACTGATGCATTGTTAACAAAATATCTTAACAAAGTCTTCCTTCAATTGTCAACATTGAAAAAATGTCCTGGGGTTTTTTGACACAAATGTTTTTTATAAATGTTTTAAATGTAATTTTTTTTAAATGTTTATAATTCTATACTGAACAGCGCGAAAGTGGCTCGTGGTACGCAAACGGTTAAAGGATAAAACGCGAAAGTTTCAACTAAAGTGAGTGATATGACGCAGCACATTATCGATGAATGTGGCAAAATATCAGCCGATACATTAAATAACGTAGGCCAGACCTTACTTCATCAACATTACAACTGAAATCGGGATTATCTAATCTGATTACAATTGATATGATGCTGCAAAATAGTGTTGATATTTATATGTAAAATGGTTTAAAATTAGGCACTGTCATGAAATCGTTAATGTGTTAAAAGACACCTCATGGTAAAAATACATAAGTGTACCATATGCACATTTTTAGATCTAACATAAGATGTGCTGGTGGAAAATGATATCACTAAATTAATTTAACGACTATTGTATGAAATGTCAAAAAATTAATTGTTGAGAAATAATTCAACTTGGAGAATAATTTGAAGTTAAAATTTGGAAGGTGTCTTTTAACACTTCTTGGTAGAAATAGTGTTAATTAGTAATTTAGGAAAAATTTTACATATGTGATGGAGGAGGATTTGAATTCGAGTTCGTTTCATTCACCGTAAACTCTTAACGGGTTTGACTATCTTCAATAGAACCTACAGTAGATATTTTCCGAAACATCGAGGAAACGATGTGTTAATTAGTAATCTAAGAAAAGTTTTACATATGTGATGGAGGAAGGATTTGAATTCGAGTTCGTTTCATTCACCATAGACTCTTAACGGCTAAGATCATTTTACCGTAGTTGATTTGCTGCCAGGTGAGACCACGTCTGTTCGCGATTTTTCGCATTTCTTATTCATGCTGTTACACAAATTACTTTAGGCTGTAGTAGGATCAGCTGAATCCATTTTTACGCGACAAAGGCAGCACACAAAATCTGCACGCATCGTACGACTTCTGCGTGCTGTTTCGCAACCCTATGCTGACTTGCGATATTATTTTCATCGAACGACACACTCAATTGCATGCAGAGTTCCCTTAACCCTTTACGGACAGAGACTACTTTGAATATTGGGAAATAATCATTTATTTGTCGAAGGAAAACCAAGATTCCTAGGATGAAATTATTTGTGTGTAATAGATATGACAGTTTTAGTAGAAGTGTTTTCTATTTTGTGGATTCTTTCGCGTTAGACGATATAGAGTAGACACTTTTTGCGGAATATTTTGCATATCGATGGCAATGGGTAGATCAGAACACAAAACACAAATCCATGCCGTTAGGTATTTGTTGAATTGAGTTTATCGAATCTTTAAGGGTTAATAAAGGAGTAGTTAATTAATTTACACGTCTGAAAATACTGTCTTTTAACGGCGCACAGTGACACGTTGTAATTAAGTAATGTAATTAAGTGGAAGGATACCGCTAATTGCTTTGTCGATCGTGTTAGAAACCCTATTTACGGTGCAAGAAAACAATCTAAAAGAGCAATGCATGTCGTTTATATACAATAGAAGTGCACAATCGTTTAGATAGAAATCTTATTGAAATCCTTCAAACGTTCGAAAAACATTTAAATGTTGAAGCTTATTAATTTGCTACAGTTATTGTTGTTATTTGTATAAAATATTAATTATTTACTGTAAAAAAATAGTCAATAATCTTATTAAGAATTGAAATTATATCGGACACTGTTCTAATATTCGATTTATGTTAAATACGATCATTTTTTAATTTGCATTTCATGCAAATCGGTTCAACAATTCTACGATCATTTGGAAGGTGGACTCACGCAATTTATGCAAGTGTAATTAATTTGTAATAATGAACACGCCGACACATATTCGTTCCGTGCAACTGCTTTCGAAAGTGTTTGCCGTATTTCCTATAAATAAAACCGCGTCATTTATGAAAACTCCGTCTATTCCTAGGTGCGATATTTTTCGTTCTGTAAAATTAGGGAACGTAAATCTCTCTGAAAGTGTCTTCCTCACTTTTACTCGTCCATTTTCATTCAAAATTAATCATTTCAAAGGTAAAAACGACGGTAAGTGTGCGCGGGAAAAGTTGCAGGTAGTGCGATCACTCTTTCAAAATCGTTAATCATTTAAAATTTGAGCATATTGTTTATTTTGTGAACGGCTTTACTAGCTTGTGTTTTATGAAAATAAAGAATCAAAACAAAGAATCATTATTTCTGTAGAAGAAAAAGGCTTAGACTTCAAAGCGATGAGCTCGAATTTGCACTTTTTACGATTTTGCAAAATTTCTTGTAAAAGCTCAACGTACATACGCTCAACTAAAACTAGTCTCATAATTAGTTATTAATTGTAGTCATAAGTATATAGCTATTAACATATTGTAAGTCTATAACGACTAGATAAGTAATTATAAATAATTATAGTAATTATAAGTAACAAATGTCATTATGTGTTAGCAGTTCAAACGAACATTCTGTAATAGTCTTACAATTAGTAACTTTCTAAAGTCTGATGGATTATAATTTACTTTGTTAAATTTTATATAAATGACTTCCAGATTATTTAACAGTCATCTTCACAGAAATCATAGCACCTAAACAAGATATATTCTACAGATCATTAATTAATGAACCTTCCTTTTTTCTAACGCGCTTATTTAACAATTTTAAACATATTCAATCAATAGTCGATAAATCTAGTGTTAATGTTAGCCACACATCATATATTTGCACAAACTGACAACAGTAAAAACTATGAGAGACACTGCGCGAAGAGATTCGACTGAATTGGCTATAAGTAAATCAAATACAGGATGAAAGATGTAGCAGCTGCCGTTGAACGTGAGAGATAACAGACACTTTCGGTCTTGTAATGCCATTTAGAGTTCACGTTATCCACCATGACTTTGTTTTCTATCAACCAGAAAATCGATCAGACACCCTACCATGCTTTCTTTCGACGTAATTAACAAACTTGTCGTAATTGACACGAATCCAAAAAATGGGATCTCAATAAACTATTCTTTCGATCTCTTAAATACTTTACGGACAGGTCACGCAAATTTACGTTTTTTCTTTGTCACTCCCTAGGATGGTCCACGTAAATTTACGTTTTTACTTGCATTTTTAATACACTTTATGCACATTGTATTATTTTTTGTGGGTATCATTAGTTTATATAAGTATTTCAAAGTAATGTGTCTATTCTGTCAGATTCTACTTCACAAGGGTGGTTGTTTTACAAAATATCACACTCATAAGAAATACTAAACATGTTCATAAATAACTGTGTAAAATATTATAAAAAATGGTGCTGATTTTAGAAAACTACAAAGTTATAAATCATACATACATTCTCCTAAAAACTGGCTGAAAATCGAGAAAGGCAGAGTAAATTCATCCGTCCGTTAAGTGTTAAGATGGCTAAAATATTTCGTGATTTTGGAATCAAAATGAAAAAATCGAGTTCAAAATTACAATGATATACAATATTGAACAATTTTCATGTTACCAGTTTCATTATGAAAGATATGATAGACCATTTAGCAAATTTTCCACATACAAATTTCACCCTTAACACTAGATTTACGAACTGAGCCAATTTGACTCATTGAAAATTTGATTACTATATATATAAGAAAGTTAAATATTATTTTTGAAAAACATATATTGGTTTTCAGTCATATAATGAAATATATGTAAATGTTGATTCCTCTCCCCCGCACACCCCTTCATTTCGGATTACCGAATGTGGTATATCTATTTTTATGATTGTGAGCCAATTTGACTCATAAAATGATTTAACAGTTAATCGCATAACTCATGAAATTTGCAACTTCCATCAGACCGGGGTATCTTGCAGCTTTCAAGCCGCACGTGAATTGTTTCTCCTCTAATTTTTCTCTCCTTCCATACAATGTTTATTTGTATGAGAGTCATGCTCTTATTTCCGCGACTCCACTACATTATCTTTCTTATCTACCCACTCCTATCATTTCGATTTGTACATAGACAATTTTTAGTGAAAATGTATATGAAAAACAGAGTTTCTATGTAAAAAAGGTTTTCAATGAATTTTTTAATAATAAATCTTTTATTTAAGGTAGTTCTTTCACATAGGTGCGGATTTTATGGGTGCTATGTATGGGCCCCATTGAATTTCTATAAAACGAATGATAATTTATTGGAGTATTGATTAAAGTAATTACTGGACAAAATTACAAAATTTTTTGTTAATTAATACTATAAATTTTATAATTAATTTTAAAGGTAACTTTTATATTGTAAACGTGAAATGCATGATTTTATAGTTTTCAATTAATAATTTCTTTATTAAATATTCGACAGCTGCAATTTTTTGTGAAATATCTATTCGAAAACGTTCCCGAATTAATGATCTCGTTTTTCGTAAGTATTTGCAGTATGGAAGATTGGAAAATTGAACGATAAAGTCGGAAGTAATATTTCTCTCTCTCTCTCACTCTCATTTACGTCAATGTATGAAACTGTATTTTTAAATTCGATTTTTTCATCGAAATGCCCAATAACTGAGCTTTTTTTGCTTCTAACTTGTTCGTGACAATCTCAAGAACATCATATTTTAACATTAAATTTATTTGCAGACTTTGGTCAAGTGCTAGAACTACCTTAAATTGATTAGAAACTATTTTCTTTGCAAAAAACCTCAATTTTCTTGTATGAGTCAAATTGGCTCTCTTCAGTAAAAACAGCTATATCATCAACATGCGTAAATCTAGTGTTAACGTAGGAAATACATAAGCAAATGTCCAAAAGATGTCGATACAACAAAGATACAATTATCTTGTCATGAAAATGAAGCTGACGATTATTATTGGGTTATTAATGGCACACGTTGAGAACTCGTATTGTAATTTAGGGTAATTAGAATTAAGGAAGATGTATAATTGATACAGTAGTCTAAGACTATACGATACATGAGAGTAACCCCCGTGTCTCATGGCGGTTTACCAATCATCATAACGATCCTGTAACGAAGCCATTTGTCTCCTTGGAGAGGAACGAAGCCGCAGAAAGGAGACGTATTCGAACAAGAAAAAGGCAACGCCAAATGGTCATGGAATTGGATGATTATTCAAAATTGCTTCGACCTACCAGTTACGACGAAAATGTTTCGGAATACACGTGAATATCCTTATTACACAATAGGTCGACGTTTGCATGAATTGCATGGGAATTAAGGGATGAATGTTCGAAATTTTGCGTCAACTAGATTTTCCACGTTTGAAAGGTCATTCGGTGTCTGGAAATATCATGACATGAGAACTTCAATTGAGACGTGATAATCGACTGAGGTTGTTGGACAGTTTAATTGAATTTCTCGTATTTTGGAGTACACAGTGTTAATTAGTAGGTACGATTTTTGTCACTTTTGGTTATTGGAAATTTGTTGGTTACTACATAGCTTTAACACTAGATTTACGGATGTTGATATACCTATTTTTCTGACGTGAGCCAATTTGAATCATACAAGAAAATTGAAATTTTTTGTAAAGAAAATAGTTCCAAATAAATTGAAATGAAAGATTTATCATTAAAAAATTAACCAACCAATATATTATATATGCAGTAATCAAATTTTGAATGAGCCAAATTGGCTCTGTAAATCTAGTGTTAACATTAGAACTACCAGAGTAACAATTCACATCTGTTATAATTCAATATATTAAATAAGTATTTTGGAAAAAGAACCATGAGGGGGTAGAAAAGTTAATTGATTCGGTAATATGTGTTTTCTAAGGTCAACGTAGAATATTTGCTCTATGACTCGCCTATAAACTTTGAAAACTTTTCGAAAAAATTGTGAATCAGTCATTTTGATTTGCTTAGTAGTTCTAGTGTTAAGGCGAACATTTATAACAATTATATGTTATGACTATAACTAGTATTGCGGTGATATTCATAAGAGATTTTAGATTTCTGTTCAATTTTCGAAACACCAAAATGTCAAATGTAGAAAAACTTAACACTTTACCGACCGGTATTTTTAAACATCCTACCCACTTCTGATCGGTCATTTGCACGCAAATATTTCCCTGACACTGATATCTCTTCGAAAATTGCAAAGTTTCATCACTGAGTCCTTGGCACAGTTAACCGCAATGAAAAATAACAATTTATTAATTTCCGTAGCGACCAATTAATAAGTTAAAAGCCTAAAAGTGTTGGGCCCGAAAAGTCGATTAATCGACTACCGGTCAGTAAAGTGTTAATACACGATCAAAGATTGTACAAATTATGAAGGAAAAATACGTTGAATTTAAAAAAATGATTGTGCCATGTATTAAAAGTTAAAAACCCCATGAATCAAATTGGCGAGAACAACGGAGTTTTCTTTGTGAACGTAAACATCGCTAGATAAAGCAAAAGAGCAAGAGAGATAACGTGACATAATGAGAACAATTTAAAAAGAACAGAGATAACAGAGATATTAATGTCACAACAGTGTAAACTTAAGAGAAGAGGAAAAGATGCCAGTAGCCCGTGATTCTTCGGAAACTGCGAACTTTTCAATACTTTCAACAATCTGTCAGTAAAGTTATTCCCGAAGCTCGAGAAAATCCAAAATGCAACATTTGGGGCAGGAACAGTTTCCGAATATGACGTTTTCGTTTTAGGAAAAAGTAGAATCACCTTTGAGAAATAGAGGGAGATTTTCATTGAGGTTCATTAATCGAGAGTCCAATCCTTTACCTCCTTATCAACCATATCCTATGGTCAATTTGCCTATGAGATTTGTTTTGAGTGGTTCCATATCAGCTAGGCCATGATACATTAATTGACCCTTTGACTGTTATGGACGCATATATGCGCCCTACCAAATCCATTGATGGAGACTATGGACGCAAATACGCGTTCTGCGAAGGCTTTGGCTGGTTAACCCATTTGCATCACAAGCGCATATATGCGCACACTTTTTCTGGTCACCATAATCGAAACGTATTTATGCATTCACATTATAAATGAATAGCAACACATATGAACAGTCTAAATTATTTATACAACATTCGTCGATTAAAGTACAATATCACTTTTTGAAATACTGTTAGACTTAGACTTAATATGAAGAAATTTGACAGTGAAGATATATTTTTGAATTTGTCATATGATGCAAATGGGTTAACACGTTCCCTGCCGCGTGGGGCGTATACGCCTTCGGGCCGGAAAAAATGCTTATTAAAACAGGCGATATTTATAACAATATTTCGTCAAGTAAAATAAAATGAATCGCTCTTCTGATTAAAACATATTAAAATATACACTTTTTTTTAAATTTATGGTTTTCCATTATTGAAATATTGTATAGTGTACTTCAAAAATATATTTATTTAAACCATAAAATATACGTGGGTCGTATACGCCCCACGCGGCCTGAACGGAAAGTCTTTAAAAAGTGGTCCGGCAGGGAACGTGTTAATAGTGTCTCATATGTATGTTCGACAATTGTTTCTGTCGTATGTCCTTACTGTGCGTAAATGCGATCGCATCTGCAAGCCCCACGTCGCACACGCGAAACGCTTCAACTTACAATTAGAATAGTCCACAGTCAAAGTGTTAACACAAGATCTTCCAAGGTGGTCAAAATGACTTGTTCTGAATTTTTTGTAAATACTCCCAAAATTTTTAACGCTGTTTCTTTTGCGACTCCCTAAATCTATCTTGGACATTGTAAGCAATTGAATCGGCCAAGTTCTTTGCCTTCTTCATTTCCTTTCTTCTACTATATTTATTTTAGATTTTGGAATATATTGGATTAATCGTCGGTAGATCTAGTGTGAAACCATTCACTGCCAACTACGAGATATCTCGTGGTTGCACTATAAGTTGGAACTAATAAGTTTGCAATAACGGCCGAGCGTGTATAGTAATTTTGGAATAAAAATGCTCTTCTGGTCCTTTCCATCCTATTAATTTTTCCAAAAGTAGTAGATGAAGATTTGAATTTGGGCCCACTGATTGAAATTCCAAGGTTTTGCCTCCTCATAAACCATAACGCCATGCTATTTACCATAAGATTATTGCTTTAGGGGACTCCAGACAACCTAGATTATGATATATTATTGAATAATATATTAGGTCGAGTCATAAGTAACTTCCGTTTTTTATGTGACACTTATATTGCTGTCATTAACACTAAAACTACCGACGTTATATCTACTAAAATTTAGATTTATTGAACAAGTACTTTGGAAGAGGATAAATCAAGAAATGAAAGGATTAGTTAATTAACTAATTTAGGCTTTGTATGGTAGAAGTGGAATTTTTACTTCACGACTCCCCTATCAATTTAGGTAGTTTTTTATTAAAATTGAGAACCGGTCATTTTGACCGGCTTGGTAGGTTTAGTGTTAAATAATAAAATTATATTAATTTTTTATGGATTCTCCGTTATTACGTATAACCTTCTCCCATCTTCCTGGCAGTTTATTAATCCCTTCCTTGTAAAATGTGATTGGTTTGGACTGGAAGAAACTTGCAAAACACGACAATGCGGGACCACATACGGCAATGGTGACTCAAGAAAAAATTCTTCAGCTTGGATGGTCTGTTCTACTACACCCACCTTACTTCCCGGACCTTGCCCCAACAGATTACCACCTTTTCTGTTCGTTACAAAACTTTTTGAATGGAAAAACATTCAATTCCGGAGGACAAGTCAGACAGGCCGTCGAAAACTTGTTTCAGTCCAAACCAACCACATTTTACAAGGAAGAGATGAATAAACTGCCAGGAAGATTGGGGAAGGTTATACATAATAACGGAGAATACGTAGTAAATTAATATAATTTTGTTATTTAACACTAGAACTACCGGCGATAAATCTATTATATTTCAATGCAAGAGATAAGTACTTTGGAAAAGTAGAAATCTTGTGGTGGAAAAGGCGATTGATTACATAATTTGTGGTCCTTAAGATCAAGGTAGAATATTCGCTCTGTCTCTAGTATAAACTTGGAGAATTTTTGGAACAAATCGGAAACCAGTCATTTTGACTTGCTTGGTAGTTCTAGTGTTCATGAGAGCAAAATAAATATCTCATAAAAAAACCGAAATTACTTATGATTCGTTCCAATACATAAACTTTCCTACGGTGACAGAGGAGGATTTAAACTTGTAAATCCGTGTCTTGTCTCCTTACAAACCATCAGCTCCCAGAAAATTCCGACTGGTAGCACGATGGACCAATGACGAAATCGAATTCGCAAGATTATGCATCACCATGCTGGCAAGCAGCCCAGTCGGTACTCTATTATGATTTTCGTAGAATCGCGTGCACATCGTGAAGAAGACTCTTGTTAACGTACGCACATGTGACCCCATACAGCCACGCACTGTTTCATATACGAAGGCCGCGCTACTATTTTCAAGCATTGAAGCGTGCGTACTCTGTACACGCACCGGACACACGCACGTTTCTATTTATACAGCTCAAACCGGAACTATACTTTCCACAGACGTATATTTAAAGTGCGTGAGATATCGTCAGACGGCAGACGAGTCGTTGTTTTTTAAAACTGGCGGGGCTTTAAGTTCAACATGCAATTCGAAACTGTATGGTGATGGTTTGGAGGTTTTAAATGACTTTGGAGTAGGGTGGATTAAATCTGTCTCATGTTTCTAACACTAGTACTATGGAGGATTAACTATGAATTTTTTTTCGTGTTATTTGATCAAAAATAATTTTGGAAAATTTCCTACTGGTGATTAGACATTTTTGTTTAACACTAGATTTACGGAAGTTGATATACCTATTTTTCCAAAGTAAGCCAATTTGACTGATTGAAGTTTTTTTGCAAAGAAAATAGTTTCAAATCAATTTAAACGAAAGTTTTATTATTAAAAAATTAATCAACCAATATATTATGTAAATAGTAATCAAATTTTGAATGAGCCAAATTGACTCCGTAAATCGAGTGTTACTAATCGAGATAACTGTTGGTATTGAGGAATATTTATGAGATGAATTCTGTATTTCTTTTTTATTATCTATTGAAAAGTAATTTTGAAAAATTTTCTACTGGTTATTAGTGACTTTGGTTTAATTAATTATGAATAATAATTATGAGATAAATTCTGAATTTCTTGTTTATTATTTATACAAAAACAATTTTGTGAAATTTTCTACTGGTTATTAGTCTTTTTTGTTTAATAATCGAGATAATTGTTGGTACTGAGGAATATTTATGAGATGAATTCTGAATTACTTTTTTATTATCTATTGAAAAGTAATTTTGAAAAATTTTCTACTGGTTATTAGTCATTTTTTTTAATAATCGAGATAACTGTAAGTACTGGGGAATATTTATGAGATGAATTTTATGTGACGATTAAATAACATTGTCGAATTTCAAAAGGCGAAATTTAATAGGTAAAACTTTAATTACAAGAGAAAGCTGTGTATATTGTAGTTCAACATAGAAGTGCAACGAGTTAACGGGGTACAATGGGACACCGTATAACGCGATGCTCCCACAATCTGAATTCAAATTTGTATCCTTGGTGTTAAATATTCCAATTGCATGTTTAAATTCTTGTTCTTGGCGTATATCTGTATACTTCAATACCACGTGCAAATTTGTATTGTTGATAACTATATTTTGAAATTATATATTGCAATAATACTTCGTTGCATTATACATGTTAATTGTATGCTAAAATATGTATTTTCATTACACGATGTACTTCAATTACATGAACAATTTATGAAATAACAATTGAAATACGTAATATAAAACATACATAAATTAACCAATCATCATATTCCAAAATTCCTATTTCAACAACAAAAAATTGTATATTCCTTATCATCATCATTGCTGTAAATTCTAAATCATACATAAAACTTTGTACTATGAATTAATAATAACTACTCTACCTTAACAGAAATCGTCAACAATTTATTTTATTTTTCCACATATTCATTTCGCAAATCCCATCAAAAATTATATTTAACAAAGATATATAATCTTCATCAACCCTAAGTTCTTTTTTAACCCATATCGAAATCTAATTTTATCTAAATCCAAATCTAAATAATCTATCCAAATCAAGAGCAATTAAGCAAGGTAGATAAGTATTATTCTCAATTAAGTTGCCATTTAAAAAAAACTAACAAAAGAATGTTTTAGTAGAAAGTAAACAAGGAAATCAGAAAGCACTCTAGGATTTTCATTTTAAGGTGACTTTTTTAAATGAGATCTAATCGTATAAGGATAATATATGTTCCTAATTCAAAAATCTTTAACGACGAATCACAAAAGACCAAAACAATCTAAGTACCTAATATGATTCGACGATAAGATATTCAATTTCCATTTAACCAGGAATGCAGACGCAATGCCAAACGTTTTCAATCAATTTGCCCGATTCATCAGCGGCATGACGATACTCCAATTGGCGTTATACGAAGCGCCATCGATACTTTCCATTTCCAGGCTCTTTATCCATCCGGATCGGAGAATAAAGATCGTCGCTTCGGATAAATTCAATGAAGCCTTAAAGCCGATGTTCTAACAGAAGTTCTGAGTCGATTGCAGTAATTAAATTGCGACCTCGCCTCGATTTCACGAAGATAAATACGCTACGATGCGCGTTGCAAAAAGGCGGGAATTATGACATTTAAATTCAGGTCCAAGTTTTGAAAGATATGGAGAAAATTCCAGCTTCTTTTTTTCGACGGAAATTGAAATCCACCGTTTCCTTGTTGGTACGATGAAACGACGTGTGCGCGGAATGACATATTTTTAACGTTAACGTATGACGCCACGGAACTTGCGTCATTTCTTTTCTCAGATTGTTTTCTAAAGCGACAGTTTAGATCTTGAAAAGGAACGAAAAGATGAACAATGATTGTGAAGAATTAATTCTAGGAAGAATACGTGAGACATTTTTGGGTTGGTTTTAATTCTAGGGATTTTTTTTTCATTTAAGAGATTTAAGGATAGATGATGCGGATGGAGATTGTTAAGAGCTGATTTTTTATGTGGCTTTAATGTTTTCTAAAAATCTTTGATTTTTTCTTAAATTTCGGATAATTTATAGTATTTTTGGATGGTGTGATAGATATTTCACGTAGAAAAAATTATTCAGAGCTAACGGGGATTTGAACACAGATTTAAAAATTGATAGTCTCAGAATTTATCTTCGTAGCTATTTTAACGTAGTGGTATAATTTTTTATTTTCTAGATTAATGTAACAGCTGTTTGAAATAATAAATATGGAAAAATGATATTGAGAGGAGGATTTCAAACACAAAAAGTAGTAATAACATTCCGATGAAACGAACATAAAATAATTGATAAACGTTTAACACTTAATAAGAGTAAGAGTAATTTAATTTCATTATAAAATAACTTGAAAGCTGAGTATTTTTTATGCAATATAACGATAAGAATGAATAATATTGAAAAATTGTAACGTAATAAATTGAGCACTAATCTCAGCATATAAATGGATCGTTTAATCTGAACAAAACCATGAATAATCCAAAGAAAACTATTAAAATCAGTAAATTTTCAGAAACGGAGTAAATCTTCAATCATTTCACGCAAGTTCAATGAACTAAATTCCATACACAATTCAAAAGTATCATAATCACGTTTCTCAAACGATGCACCGATAGCTTTCTGTAATCTCGCCGATATAAAAACTCCAAAACAAACTTTCCGTTGGTTCCGCGAAAACCGTGTAAAATCGGCAGAAAGAAAAAGGCCGAATTCGAATAACACCGGTGAACAATATGGTAATGCAGACAACGACATAATCTAACAGTATGAAATAAACGCAAAGTGCAATAATCAAGGCGCAGAAATGCAACGAAATACTAAAACTTAATAAAGCCTCGTGCACGACCGTAGCAGATGGGTTTCCCTATTTAACCTCTTACAGTCTGCCTATTGATTTTCTCCGGTCCTATTGTTTTGGCACGTCGCGTATTTAACGAAACGTGCAAGAGAAACAAGGAAAGGACGACGCGGCGTAACGTTGTCCGGGATAATTCTGAGATAAAATCAACGTTAAAATCTATCACGAATAAACGAGAATAATGTATCGAGACACGACGAAAAGAGACGAGAGCTGTCAATTGCTACGATGGTGTGAATCATCTCTATTTCGGGAGACACCCGTTGGGTGGTCCTACCCCCTCGTTTTTGAGGTTAGATCCACCATAATCCTCACCGACTCGCAAACGTACACGGCACTGCACGAGAGTTACGATAATAACCGTGAAAAGAGTTAATAAAGTAAACGAGAAGATCGCGTTTTATCGTCCAGAAAACGAGCAGGAACGATTGGAAAAGTCCAAACGAGGGCAGCACGCCCATCTGTCGGAAATCAAGGAAAAATCAATATATCCGTGGAGCATCGTCGCCAATCGTCAATTTGTCGATGTTATCAGTCAGCCATGGAATTCGACTTACCGTGAAAAATATCCATAGATAGAAAAGGACCCGTCTTTCGTTGCACAAAATCAATTTGTCACTTCGGGCACAACCACACGTCCGACAACACTCTTGCGACTCCGCCGTTCCGGTTTCGAGCGTTCCTCTCGTTCAAGGACAGTGACGGCACGCGACACGAAAAAATTGAGGCGCCGTTGGTACCCTTTCTCTCTCTATTGGCGAACGTGTTCATCATTATTTAAGTTTCATTGCTCCTTTTTATGTAAATCGGAAGTCTTGTATATGAATTACCACGTTGACAGACTATTATCAATGGTATCGTACAATTAGTTTTTACGTAGAGGACATTTAAATTGGATGTGAATATACGATAAACTGATAAGAGAAAAAAATGAAGTTTTTTTTTTATATGAAATTGTTTATGAAGGTTTTCGATGTTGCTCCTTGTATGTTTTCTTTTTGATTTTCGAGTAATATTGTGAGACGTAGTTAAATAGGGAAATATTGATATTATTGAATGGAAACTTATTATTGTTTGGAGTTAAATGTTAGTTGTATTCCGCGGACAAGTTCTTGCGCGTGAAAATTTTTCTATAATTGTTATAGTGATTATAAGCGGAGAATAATTATAACTTCTTTGCTAGCAGACTTCAATTTTGCGCTTCACTATACTTCTTTTAATCGACAGTCTGTTCAAATTAATCTGCAACTGTTCGCTAAAATTATCCCGCATTCAATACCCACTTTCATTTTTATTTGTAAAGAGTTAATAAGAAATCTTTCAGCTGAATATTTGCAAAATTGCAATATCTATTGATTAAATACATTAAATAAAAAATTGCCAATAACAAGAATCTATATCGACTATATTTTATAAGTCTCCAAAATCGTCTCTATATTCAGTACCAAAGTATCCAAATAACAATTCTTCCCTTAAAACTCTTCCAAACTTTCCTACGATAAAAAGAAATGTACAATTTAAAAACTATCACTTTAAAACTTTGCACGACAGACAATTATTTAATTTATAATTTATAGAACATACAGTTGCACTAATTTCAATAAAAAGAAAACTTCATCAAGTACCACGTCCATTACGGTGATACTTTTACATAATTCCGGAAGTCTCGGTGTCATAATAATCGATAACAATTACACGTGGCTCTCAGCACACCACATACTCCCCTGTCCACGTTCTAATAACTAATTTAAATAAACATACATTCATCTAAAAATACGAACATCAACGTTCAGCGCGAAAAAAACCATTCCACCTGCATCGAACCAATTTCTCAAAACTGTCTGAAAGAAGAATTACACGAAATCACTTCCCACAATTCATTCTCAAAATGATCTTAAATTTCCAGCAAAGAAGACAAATAAATCGATGAATTAATGATGATAGGATCATCGATGAAATATCTGTTTTGAAAAAAATCTTCAAAATACGTTCGACGTCCGTTGCAGAGAATCGAGACCGCACCAAATTTGGTCATGCCAGTCTCCATTCAGAACTCCCTCTGTTTCGTACTACGCAATGATGTAACGGCGTCTTACACGACGCTCAGAGTATATTATTAACTGTAAAATACTATTAAATCCGTAGAATGGTAGAATTATGAATATTAACAAAATTCGTTCGCAGATTCAACACACCAGCTGACGCGAATAACATCGTTACACTGGGTGACGAAATTTTCTGCGAATGCTACCGGTACACCGGTGATATCACTTTCTTTGTATGTCACTTCGGAGGATTTGAAATTGATGAGTTTGCTAGTTTCAACGTTGTATCAATGTTTTGAAAGAATTTTGGATGGTATTGAATTACAGTTTTTGCAATAAATGTAACTTTCCATCGTGACTAATGCTTTCAGTACTGATTCTTAGATGTTTTGCGATTTTTTCCGTTTTGTATATTATCGAGTTTAGCTCGCGCTGTTGTTTTGTTTAGGACCTACTGATTTAGGTCGGCTCTAAATCATCAATACTGTGATATATTTAATGATAGTTTAGGAAGAATTTTGGAAATGTGATGGCGGAAGAATTGAACTTTTTAACGCTAGATTTACACTGGATTAAATGAGAACTTTGCGAAAAGATGAATGAAGCGGCAAAAATGATAATTCGTGAAGTAATTTTTATATTATAATTGCATTTTATGCAAGTTTGAGAAATCTTTATAAAATGAAGTAGAAACCCGTCAAATTGACTGCTTCCGCAAATCTAGTATTAAATACTATCCCTTTTTGTGAAATGATCGTCATTGTAAGAACAAAAAGAAAGGGGTATCTTTTTAGAAAACTTGAAATTTGTTTTGTTACAATAGTTCTGAAATGTTATATTGCAAGTCTCAAGATTATTTTTATCGTAGGGTTTCTAAAAACGCTCCGTTTCATATAAATATTACTGTCTTCAGTGATTCACCAATTTTTCTCTGAAAAGTTTAAGAACCAGTGATTCATAGTGCATAATGTTCTTCTATAAATAATGGTGAACATTTTGAACACGAGCAATGTTAAACAGCTTGAAAATCTTCTCGGATTCATAAGTTATTCAACTTTATAATTATTGGGGGGACCAGAAAGTCTCCTTTTTACTTTAAATTCAAACAAATAAATTTCTCCCGAGTTTTAATTTTTTATGAATGCCATAATCATCGTCGTTATAAACATACTTTTCCCACCTAGTATGCAAATTTTCAATGCCGGATTGATAAAAATTGGTTTTTGAGCAAAATGTCTAGAGAAACAACGGTACCACTAATATTTTCATTAGTAACAGTTTAAGAATTTTCTTAGACAATGAAAAGCAGAATAATTAGCCACAATTTCTATTCGCAGTGATTAGATTACTATATCTTAAAGATAAATGAAAATTCCAAATGTTCTAAACGTTCTTCTGTTATTTATCTTTGCTCTAAATGCTAGTATATGATTGTGTCAATTATAATTATCAAATTGAGCAATTAAACTCGAACAAATCCTAGGAGCATGAGTATGACAAATGTGTACACTTGTTTTCCGGGCATTTATCTAGCCCCGTAGGAAGTGGTCATCAATTTCCTCTTGACGCACGATGTCCAACGTGAATCCGCTCGCGATTGATAATATCAAATCGCGATATTCCTTCGCCACTAAGGATCAAAGATAAGAATGAACTAAATTGAAGGGGACTTTCTTACAAGAACTCATAAATATATCAAGTTTTGTCAATCTTGTGTGAAGTTGTTCAACTACGATATCAAGATTATCTGATAATCGTAATTAAAATCAAACTAATAATAATGGAAAATGAGTTTCATCGCGGCGTTTTATACATAGAATAATTTTTGACCGAGTCTAAAATTTTGCATATGCGTATAGTTTAGATTCTTTCATAACATTTGGTTCTTTATTTGTAAAGAAACTGATTTATAGAGATAGAATGAATAATTTAGAAATGTTCTAATTGTAAGTGGAACATATATTTCAAGAGAAGCTGAATCAAAGATGTAAGAGTCACCTAGAAATAAACAATTTGAGAATATGGTTCATTAAAATTTTAGGAGCCTATGATGGCGCTTCGAGTTAAATCTTCAGCTCTTAACCTGTTAACTGCTTTCGACGTGTATACACGTCAATCCAAAGTTCTATTGTGGTCGCCTTTTTAATACAAAATTGTCAATTCCTTATCGACTAAAAATGTAATTCTTCGACATTTTGCTGTCCTGTTTTTGTAAAATTTATAACAGAAACATTTTCTCTGTGTTCTACGTACATATACGTCATTGTTCCATTTAAATTCCGTACCTTCCGAGAGATTCTTAAAACTAAATTCCCCAGTTAACTAGTTAAGTAATAATTCCTAACTGGAATCTCTTCATCAATACTTCAGTAGAATCATTCTTTTATGATATCAAGACTTTTGAAACGCAAGATTACTGACATCCAGCGGAAATTAGTAGTTATTTAGAAAGTTAAATAGAAGTTATTTAGAAGAAACACAAAAGTTTAGGACATTTAGCCCAGGTTAAAGGGTCATAGTCTCAATAATCTGAAGTCTGAAACTTCAAAAGAATCTTCCTAAATTCAGAACATATCGTAATTACCTTCGAGAATCTTTTTTTCACGTGGCACCTCTAGGTTACAACCTTGTCGCCCTACTAAAAACCGTAGATCCTATTGAAAATCATCGGAATCAAATACACAAAAGTAACAAATATAAATTATTTCCTATCACTATATCATTACCGATACAGTGGCAATGAGAAAACCTTTTAAATCGCTAATAACCCGAGTCGAAAATTTCAGCCCAAAATCCTCCTAAATTACCAAATAACTTAGGATATTTAGGCTGAATATGGAAAAATATGTTACATATAAAAGAGTGCAAATTTTAATTCCACAAGGGCCCTGAACTTGTTCATTTTTGCCAGTTTTGCCTAATTTAGGATCAATTTAGGCTTCATACAGCCCAAAATAATCCTCAGCATCCTTATTTAGAAAATTAATCTAAACCCAATATTAACACTAGATTTACGAAGCCAATTTGACTCATTCAAAATTTGATTATTATATATATATATATATTGGTTGGTTAATTTTTTTTAATAATAAATCTTTCATTTAAATTGAGTTGAAACTATTTTCTTTGCAAAAAACTTCGATTTTCTTGCTTGAGTCAAATTAGCTCACTTTAGAAAAATAGGCGCATTCTCATCCGTAAACATAGTATTAACACGTTGACTGTCATGGGTATCACCGATAACCGGCGTTATTTAATTCAATGTAATTTCATATAACTTTTAAATTGTAATATTTATGAATTTTCAGAAATATTGAACATTTAAATATCTATTTAACTCTAACCATAAAGTTTTTGCTTTGCAAAGACGTGAATATAATAGAAAAAGTTTCAGTATTTAATTAACACTAACGAATTTTTTTCTCATAATAAATACACCCATCACTAAATAAACGTGCTTGTATGATTTTCTTGTATGAGTCAAAGTGGCTCACTTCAGAAAAATAGGTATATCAATATCCGTAAATCTAGTGTTAAGCCATACATTCTATAATGAGGAGTTTTAGAATTGGATTGGAATTGGAGTGATTTTAGGAGATTTAGAATTTATATGGAATAAAATGATAATTTAATTCCTACATACTCCTGAAAGCCCTATTTTTAGAATATGAGTCGACAGACTTGGAAATTCTGAAATATTTTTACGCGATGTCAGATTAAATTGGAATAAAAAGGGAAAAAAATTTTACCTGATCAGTCCATATAACTCCTAAAAATCATATTAACAGGACTTTGAGGCGCGTAGACACACTAGTTGAGGATTTTGAGGTTCAAAATGGTATACATAATTAAGCGGCAAATGAGAAATCAAAAGTATCTAGGATTTGAAGTTTCTTTTTAGGCTGGACTTTTTGACTCGGGAATCGATCTAATACAAATCCGTCCACACCTTACACATCCACCACAATTCCAACAATTAACCCCTTGAGGACTAGCAACGTCTAAATGTAGCCTCAAATATGATTACATAAATAGTAATTCATAGTGCATATACATTAATAGTCTAATTCCCTGTCAAAGAGGCAATTTTGATTCGCCAGATAATTCATTATCTTTCAATATTCAAAAATGTTTCCGTCCGCAAAGAATGAAAAGCTACCCTGAAACTGCACATTCCCAGTGATCCAATCACATCAAACGTATTCAAAAATACAGAAAGTAACATAACATAGTAAACCAATAGTTAAATAATTCCATAAGATTAATACTTTCCTACGTAAAATCTTTCAAAACAAACCAGTTTAACGAAACGCGGCATTTCTTGAAATCTATATCCTTTCGTGCCCTCGTTTGTCAAGTTCGAGCAAGAATGAACATCACGATCACGGCTCGATATTACAAGGCATGGGGTTAATTCAAAACCACCCACGATGCACGTACGTTTGCACATTCCAGGAATGCCTATGGCGTTGGAGGTAGGAAAAAGAAGGCATGTGAAACGTTTCTCTCTCATGTGGGCGCTTTTTTTCACGCTGAAGAGAATGCACCTGTGTGTGAACCACGAAACGTGGGCGATGCTCGATATATCGAATCAACCGGTAAAATGAGTGGGAACGACCTGCATTTTAATGCATCGAGAACAACGTCACGTATTTGCGTGGATTTTTATGGAGACTGTGTCGGACAGTTTCTCCGTTGGATTATTCCACCTGCTGGAGAATTTTCCTGTAAAGTAACGGTGAACGTTATGTTTTGTTTTGGAGTCGTGTTGTTTAGTTATATGTTATTAGGTTGTTACGTATGAAATGTCCCATGTTTAAGGTTACCTTTAAATGAGTACAACTTTTTTACTAATAAATATTTTTAATCGAAATAACAACCATTGGATTCTACACACATTTTCCAACAAGTTTCTAGTTTTTTAATCCCTTTTTTATAAAAATCAGGTGTTCTGGTGTTCACAAATTCTCGAACTGTGTCTTTAAGGTTCGCTTGCTTTTTAAAGGTTTTTTCATTGAGGAAATGGTTTAAATGTTTAAAAAAATTGAAAATCCGTCGATGATAGATCCGGGGAGTAATGAGAATGAGGCAATGTTTCATAATTTAAAGCAAAATTTTGGTTTCGAATCAGTAAAGAATTGCATGTTTCGTAACGATGAAGCTTTTGCCGATCGTAAAATTCATGTGGCACACACTTATCAAACCTTTTTTTTCTTGCGGATCAAATTCAAGTGGCGTGAAATCGTCATAGCACCTACGTTAAATTCTTGGCCAAGTTCTCTGACCGTTGTTCGAGGATTTTTTTCAACTGCAAGCTTCAAATGATCGTCGTCAATGCTCAGCTCTGGCATTCCACGAGGTTCAATTTCAAGATTTTCATTTCCGGTTTTGAATTTTTGATACCATTGACGAACTGTACATTCATTGACTGCATCATTGTAAAATGCAGTGTTGATATTTCGAGCAGCTGCGGATGTGTTGTTATCATTTTTCCACTCGTACAAGAAAAGTACGCGAAAATCGAGTTGATTCATGTAAACCGAAGCACAAAATTGTAAAGTTAGTTGCTTATGCAAAACAAATAAAGATCGGATCTGACAAAAGAAACCCTGCACTTAACGACAGATGTAAAATATCCCTAAATATTTTTGTCATTTTTGTCAGAACAGAATTTCAAATAATGATAAACCAAAATCGGAGATTCCATATGTTACAACCTAATACATCATATTGTTGCGGCGCTTCATAATAAAACAACTTAAAGATTATAAAAATAACGATTCTATTAGGGTTTTTACATTTAGCGATTTTTACAAGAACTAAACAATTTGTATTGATCCGGCACTGAAAATTTTGCACACTAGATGGAAAAAGGATGTTAATAACCAGGGTAATTATATAATTAATTAAAAATAAAAATTAGAAATTTATTTGTTTGGATTTAATGTAAAAATCATCATAACTTTCCGGTGCGCCTTATGGTAGAAAAGGTCCAATCTCACTGCTCGCAGACAACTCTCTTTGACATATTATTATTAACATCTGCAACTCGTTGCTATCACTCCAGTAATTTATAATTTATCCTAAAAATTGTAAATTTCTTCAGTTCTGAATCAGCAATGCAACAGTCACAAGGAGTGCATTACACTGACCCACAAAAATTCAAATTCACTCCAGTAATTAACACTATCAATAGAGGAGACAACTTTGTTATTCGTAATAACTCGTAACAATATATAAGATAATTGAGCAGAATAAAACGTTATGTTATAGATAGTGTTATTATTTAACAGTAGGTTTACACAACTCGTGAAATTGACGGCTTCCTCTCTTTTTTATAAACATTCTTCAAATGTACAAAGAGACAGTACAGTAAATATTTCATGTGTACTTTATAATACAGAAGTTATTTAACCAATTATAATCTATGTTATTTGATTTTTTTTCAAAGTCCTTATTTAGTATATTATAGTGCAACAGATTTTACATCTATAAATCTCGCGTTAATTTTATATTATCATTTAATATTCTCTGACAAAAATTTCTTCCACGGAACAATCTTTTTAGTGAAAAGTCGAAGCTTCCTCTGTTGCAGAAATATTCTTTAGAATATTATTTAACATTTCTCCTATATCATTTAAACTTAAATCCGTCTTTAATGTCTGCAAAATTACCTTAGTAAAGCAGTTCTCTTTGTAAAAGAACAATGGCTCACAGTAGCAGCTATTCTGACGTAACTTAGGAATTACGCAAAAGTAATCTTCGCGCGAAAAAAGCAGATACACCACGGTTGTATAATATCCATTTTTAAAAGGTTCTCACCGATGACTCATAGTTCAAGCCAAAACACGAAGCCGAATATATAATCTTTAAATATGACAGTCAAAACGGAATCCAGATGTATTAAAAAAAGTGCTATGGAATAGAATTGTTAGAAAACAATGTAGTTATGAATACACAAACGACTCTCGGTTAATTTTCTCAATGACTCATGTCGAGAAGACGAAAACTGGGTCAATTTAACGTTGCCAACATTTTAACTAGCCACTTTCATCATATGAGAGCCACTAAATCTTTGACAGTCGTCTGTCTGTCGCGGCACAATTACCGTAATTTTGATAAATCATTCCGGTGTCTATTCAGGCTGCCAAAATTGGGATAAATCGTGAGTCGATAACATATTGTACAATACACTTTTTAAAAAATATTGTTCTCCACTTTCAAACATCGGGAAAGTTTTCTATGTTGTAGCGATTGTTGTTACTTTGCATATTTGAAAAATTTCTATTTGAATAAATGGTATATGCGAATAAAATAAATCTTTATAATGCAAGTTTTATCTATCTATTGTGCTGCAGTAATTATAAAATTAACCCTTTGATGGCTTTCCATTGCATTTAATCTTGACGAATGACTTTATACTTCTGAAATCAGTGAATAATTTGCAACAAACAATTTTCTAATAAGTTAATTCTTCTAACAACTAACAAAAAACTGGAAAGGTATTTCAAGCTTCAAAGTGTTCAACGTCTGCGAGTTTTTAAGCCTTTGAACTTTTCTTTCATCCCTTTAACTTTTTATTTTTATTTAAATCCAGAAAATGGCAAACATAAATTTTGACTATAACTTACAAATCAATTTAAACCCATCATTGAAAAATCTGTTTTCATCCTTTGCCAATCTGCTATCATTAATCTTCAGACATGTCAAAAATTCAGAAGTCTCTTAATGATTTATTTCAACGTTGATCTATACCGTAAAAATTTATATTCAGCGACATAGCGAGTCGATAAACAATTGTGAAAATTATACAAAATTTAATTACCAACTTTCATTGGACGAAAACCAGCATTAACTTACGGTTGAAGAGCGTGGGACAAATTTCGCGCTTTCCGTGCCAGAAAAGAGTTTTCGACTGGACGACTGCCAGGAGACCTTTCGTAATCCCATTTTCATTCATTTCAGCTTTTTTACCGTGGGTAGAAAAAGCTTCCATTTTTGCGGGAACCATCAGTCTGGCCTGCCTTATCATCCGCTTCCTTCCAGGACTCCGAGATGGAGCGAGCACCACTTATATTACTTTGATAACACGATATTTTCATTTAAAATTTCGTTCCCTATTTTCGATGAATATAAAAAAGAATTCCTGCACATTGAGACACCAATTTTTTCAAATAAGATCATGTTTTAAATCAGGGATGAATTACTTCTGGAGCAGATTACGATCCGGAGCGAATTTATTACATTTTTATATTTATCAATCTTTAATTTTTCTATACGTTCTCCAAAGAAAAAAGGAATGTTCTAATTAAAGTTGATGCAGCATAAAGGAAAAAGTAATTTTAAGTATATTTGGATTGTATTTCAACTTTGACACTGTTGTGCAATATATGAGTTCATTTTGTTGGAGGAGCATTGTATTTTTTTTTACAAGGCATTTTAGAAGGAAGGTAATTTTGTTTAAAAAAGAGTTTAGGTTCAAATGATGCAAGGTCACTGTGAAAGAGACTTTCTTGCAATTAACCAAACTGATACGCATACATCCAAATATATTTCTATAATAGAGAATTCCCACAGCAGAATAATAAATTCTCTCAAAATTTCTAATAGATAGTACGTACTAGATAAGAATAAATTAAAGTCTGCAAAAAAATCAGAGATTCCTATACTTCACAACCTGCAAAGTTTCAATATTACCACCCCTTTATTCAAAACTAGCGTCTTCCAAAAATAGAAAAAGAAATTCACTGCCATCAAGAATACATGAAGTGAATAAAAAAAATGTACGACTTTCCTATAACCATCACACGCCCTATCAAACCCCGTATTTATATTTAACTCCGCTATATCCTCAAGTTTAATATTAAAATCGTTATCAACCCCGTGGAAGTAACCTCGTATACACAAGAATGAATCAGTTGATCATTTGTCTGCCAACCTCCCGACTACTCATTTTTGGAGAAAATCGGTAGACGTTGCCTTTCCTCTGCCCTACGACGGTAATAAATATCGGAGCAACCCTCTGACACCACCTCCCACCAATTTCCCTCTTTCTCTCTCGACGAGTTTATCGCCCCTTTTGTCCTATTCGCTATTCGGCTGACTCTCTATCGTCGAATCATACACGGAGTCCTGGGTTCTAGAAAGTTTCACCATTATCTCAGGGAGAAATTTTATCGGCAACCGAATCGGATTGATATCTCTCGAGGTGGATACGCAGAGGTCGTAGGGATGAATCAACCACTCAAATGTCCGACGAGCAGAATGATTCTTGTTATCCGGAATTCTAGCGTTTGTTCTCTTTACAGCCGTGGCTGATGGAATTATCCTCTTTTCATAGTTATACCTATGTTTCTTGAGCAAATGCTACTATTTTTTTTTGGTGGGGAAATAGACACTTGTTTTTTTGGCGGAAAAAGTTTGTTTATGACAGAAACATTTGTTGTAAGGAGCTGTATTTATTATTGCAAATGCTACTGTTTGTTTGTTTTTTGTGGAGAAATAGATATTTATTTTTTGGCGGAAAATATTTGTTTATGACAGAAATATTCGTTTTAGGAAACTATATTTTTTATTTCAAATGCTGCTAACTTTTTTTGATTGAGAAATAAATATCTGTGTTTTAGCGGAAAAAATTTGTTTATGACAGAAATATTCGTTTTAGGGAACTATATTTATTATTGCAAATGCTGTTGTCTTTTTTGGGTGGAGAATTTACAGGCGTGGCTGATGGAATTATCCTCTTTTCATAGATATACCTATGTTTCTTGAGCAAATGCTACTATTTTTTTTTTTGGTGGGTAGTAGACATTTGTTTTTTGGCGGAAAATATTTATTTATGGCAGAAATATTTGTTGTAAGGAGCTGTATTTCTTATTGCATATGCTACTGTTTTTTTTTTGGTGGAGAAATAGATATTTATTTTTTGGCGGAAAATATTTGTTTATGACAGAAAAATTCGCTTTAGAGAATTGCATGTACTTTATGTTAAGGGACATTTGACCCTCTTTCTGTTCTTGAATTTGTTACATATTTTGTAAAGTGTTTTTTGCGCTTCTGTTGCATAATCTATTTCTGAAAAAGGTAGAAAATGAAGTGTGTATTCGATGAATTTTCTACGGAAATCTATGAATTCTAAACTATTAGACCTTATTGCATTAAGCCCAACACGTTTATGAGAGTATGGAACTGCAAAAAAGTTGAAAAATTTTACCTAAAGAAGCTCCAACTAATTCTTAAAGTATTCGGATATTTTTTTAATGAACTACACACGTCTAGACCTGAAAGAAAATTGTACAAAATAAAGTTTCTCTACTGTTACCTTTACATATTTAATAGAAAAATAATTACATTGCCTTACTAAACCTCATTATCCAAACCATCAATCCGAAACAATTTCCTCACAAAAGAACATAGTTAAAGAAACAATTCCATCAAAGACTAATCAAGTCAACCAAAGACCCAGAGCGATAAAAATTGCCCTTCCCTCAAGCTCAAGTTAAAAAAAAATATTCAACAAAATGCTCATTGAATTATCATCGCAAAAGAAACTAAAAAAGTGAACACAAGTAATTTTAACATCTCAAAATTCTTTGATATTACGCTGCCCTACGTGACGGTTTCATTCTACAGCTTAATCTACCACAACCCCCAATTTTTAATCCACAAAGATAGAATCACTCTCCGCGTTATCCTATCGATGAACTATCTTCTCCAAATCCAATTTCGTGAAATACAATCTCCGACAATCCTCGAGCATAAACTGCATCGTGCATACAGTATGAAACTAATCTGCGTAGATCGACACGTGCTAGACCTCGGAGCAGACAGTCTCCGCAATGAAAACGATAGTATTCTCATTGGTAAGGAAGAGAGAAGCAATCGTCGTATCGAGGACGCAGGGAGAAAGGAAGAAGCGCGTAGGGTGAAGAATACGTCGGAGTGGAAGGAAGAATTTTATGGGGGATCTTCGGGCGCTGAAACCGGGGGCCGACGCTGGCGGTGGCCATAAAAAAACTAGGCGCCCGCTCCGGGATACGACGGGATAGGATGTGTTTTGCCAAAAGCTGGGAAGCGTCGCGACGGCGCCAGGGGGTCTGGAGCCAATGTTCCGGGCTCTCCCAGTTCCTGTCAATTCCGACTTCCATCCCCGGGATTCGCCCCAAAACTGACTTCCCATCGGATCCACCCTGTGTTTGCGAATGCTGTTTGTGCTGTCGCTTCTCGTCGATTACGAATTGTTGCAAATAGGGATTTTAAGTTTAGTTAAACTTTTTCTTCTTACTTGCAGAGATGGATATAGGATGTTTTACAAAACTTGTTTAGGGGTGGTGATTAAATTATTAGGTTGAGTCATAAGTAAATTTTTCCAAAAGTAGCAGATGAAGATTTGAATTTGGGCCCACTGATTGAGATTGCAAGATTTTACCTCCTCATCTACCATAGCGCCATGCTATTTACCCTAAGATTACTGATTTAGAGGAGTCCAAACCATCTAGATTATGATATATTATTGAATAATATATTAGGTCGAGCCATAAGTAACTTCCGTTTTTTTATGAAACATTTATTTTGCTGTCATTAAATAACAAAATTATATTAATTTATTATGTTTTCTCCGTTATTACGTATAACCTTCTCCCATCTTCCTGGCAGTTTATTCATCCCTTCCTTGTAAAATGTGGTTGGTTTGGCCTGAAAGAAACTTGCAAAAAACGACAAAGCGCAACCACATACGGTAATGGTGACTCAAGAAAAAATTCTTCAACTTGTATAGTCTGTTTTACCACACCCACCTCACTCCCCGGATCTTGCCCCAACAGATTGCCACCTTTTCTGTTTGTTTCAAAACTTTTTGAATGAAAAAACATTCAATTCTGGAGGACAAATCAGACAGGCCGTCGAAAAGTTCTTCCGGTTCAAACCAACCACATTTTACAAGGAAGGGATGAATAAACTGCCAGGAAGCTGGGAGAAGGTTATACGTAATAACGGAGAATACATAATAAATTAATATAATTTTGTTATTTTACACTAGAACTACCGGCGATAAATCTATTATATTTGAATGCATGAAATAAGTACTTTGGAAAAATAGAAATCTTGTGGTGGAAAAGGCGATTGATTCCATAATTTGTGTTCCCTATGATCAAGGTAGAATATTCGCTCTATGTCCCTAGTATAAACTTGGAAAATTTTTGAAACAAATCGGAAACCAGTCACTTTGACTTGCTTGGCAGTTCTAGTGTTAATGAGAGCAAAATAAATGTCTCATAAAAAAACGAAAATTACTAATGACTCAACCTAATAATTCTAAGGGTTTGTGGATGTTGCTTGTGGTCACAATTTTGTAGAATCATTGGACGTGATGTATGTACAGTGGGAAAAATAAATTTTGTAAGAATGATCTATGATAGATATTTTAATAATTAATTTTGTAGTATAAATTATGCAAGTGGTTTTGTTTCTTTGAGATAGTTTTTAGAGGGTGAAGAGCGTGAAGGGTGAAGGTTTAGAGCTTTTGAAGGATAAATTTTGAAACGCATCTTATGTCTCTACTGATTTTAAGGATGTAAAAACTAAAATGAACAAGTACCCTCGTTAACCCCTTGCCCTATGATTTCTTTTCGGATTAAATATGCAATAACTCAGAATTAATTACTGAAATAAGAAATTATCGGTAATTTCTGATATAACGTATAACTTAACACAATACTACTAGTATAAAAATAATTTGGTCACCTCGTAATCGACTAATATTTCAAACTTAATCGTTTTTGGAAAACTTCAAAATTTCCTATTACTTCCATCGCTTCACGACTATCACTCGTGATTATAGGGCAACGGATTAATTTCGCTTTTCAAACTACTACGAATATCTCTATATTGATGTCAGCAAGTCAACAAAAAAATTTTCAGTTACTATACAACTCACAATAGTTGTCAAAACAAAATACAATAAAAAATCAATTTTCCGATAGTTTTTATTAACACTAGAACTACCGGCGTTAAATCGATTATATTTTAGTATATTAAATAAGTACTTTGAAATCAAAGGAATCAAGAGGTCGAAGGGGTGATCCATTCGGTGATTTATGTTTCTCTAGATGGACGTAGAATATTTATTCTATGACTCTTTTGTAGACTTGGAGAATTTCTGGAAAAATCTGTGTACCAGTCATTTTGACTGGCTCGGTAGTTCTAGTGTTAAATCCTGTTGGATTTAGTGGTCAGGAAAAGTCTCACTTCTGTAATCTACATTCCACATAATCTACATAATCCAACAATTCTGCTTACAACGAATTATATTAGTTAACTCTAACAATGTGGTTCACATGCGATGTTCATTTTCTCAGGAAAGTCGTAAGTTCTTCCGACGAAACGAAGAATTGTGCGATATCCACTAACCAAGAAAGATAAAATGTTGGCAGAGAAAGAGCAATCGAGGACAACCCGATATGCAGTGAAGGGAAAACTTGCCAAAATCGTCCGAAGGGGTGTTCCTTCGTATTCCACCCCCGTGAATTCATCGTCGTTCTCCATTGAGATGATTTACGAGCGGCCTGACGGCAACTTGCAGACCATAGATAAATTCATTTTTCTGAAAGGTTTCGATCTTCCATAACCGTGGCTCCTTTACCCGCAACTATTATTCAGGATGCTCCAAAGAGATACAAGCTGCATTATGCAAAGCAGAGAAGAAATAATACGTCCAAGGAAAAGTAACTCCTCCACGAAAATGAGATTTCTCTTTTGCCTTGCTCGTGGAATACATTGAGGGGCTATTCATGAAGGCGAATATCGTGAAAGGCTCAGAAGTTGGTCGGTTTTTGCTGCTACTCTCTTTTGATCGAGAGAAAGAAATTGTCTGGCGATATATCTTTAGCGGGGTCTAATTTTTTTCCTAGTAAAAGAAGAAAATTTATCGAAATTTATAAGACACCCTCAATTTAGTGTTTAATTGTATAAGAGCTGACGAAGATGCAGTAAAACTTAAATACATTAGCAGTTTTGAAACCTATTCTTCAAAATTGCAAGTAAAGAATTAAACAAAAGGTTAAAGTAACATTTCACATTAATGTCTCTAAAACAGGACTGCGAAAGTTTTTCAACCTGCGCAAAAGAAAGTAATGTATGTACTTTATGGAGCTATGGTGGATGGGTTTTTGACGACCTCCCTTTTCTTCTGTCTCTCCAGAGGCTTGTTATCTGACGCTTTATTCAAAAAATTTTCGTCGAAAATTATCTAAGATTTGTTATGTTTAAACGAGCAGAGCCAATATATTTTCTACGATTTAGAGGTTTATTTAGATTCCTTTTAACGCTAGAACTATTGCCGACTAATCTATTATAATGAAATACATAAAATAAACGGTCTAGATAAAGAGGAATCAAAAGGATTCGATAATTACTCCATTTGCATCATTAGCGTATATGTACGATCAATTTTCCTGGTCATTATCACCGAAGTGCATATATACGCTGAGTTTCCCTGGTTTCTAACACCGAAGCGCATATATATGTACGTCGGCTTCCCATGGTCACTATCAGTGGAGCGTACACATACGCTCAATTTTCCTGGTCACTAACACCGCAAAGTATGGGCTCAAATTTGTAATTACTAGGTAGAAGTTCAAATCTATCAAATTTGAAAAAATTTGTCCTTAAATGTTAATTGGCATGTCACAACACGGAAAAGTTCCTCATTTACCTAAATCAATCAGTTTTGTACGAAATTACCATGGAACCTAAGACCTTGAGACATAAATAAAGCAAAATATCTTTTATTCCCCAAAAATGTCCAGCATTCAGTTGCTAAACAAAAGTTTTACTGTCTTTGATGAATTTCATGTTTCTGCACGTTTTTCAGGATGCTTTGCTACAGACTATATTTAAAATTCTTCAATTAAGCTTCACTAATTATTACATGCAATGAAACATAAAACCTGCGCTCAATTTAACAGCAAACAGGAATGAATACTTCGCAAAACACTTTGCATCGAGAGAGTTCAACTTGATCACCTATTCAGGCCACAAAGTTTATGCGTATTTAGATGTTTCTACCTCATATACTTTACGATACTCCGCCCGACGGAAGGAAGGGAATGCAGATACATCATAAACCCCCGAAAAGAATACAATGGGACGAGCCCTTGTCTGTACAGTTGAGGATGATTTGTCAAATTCTCGATCGTCTATGCGTATACATGAGGGTTGAACATAGAGAGCGAGAGCACGGCGTGCGCAAGTATCGAAATCACCATAAAAAGTCACCCATGTCTGACACGGGCATGGTGAATCGTATATTCGAAAGGAATTAATGTGCGCGGAGAAGAGTAGTGAATCGTCCCTTCTCACTGAAAGAGAAATGATTATTTATTTTTTGGAAAATATATACGTACTGTATCGTAAATTTCCAATTTACATTGGCGTTATTTTGGAAATTTTTATGGCAATTTATTGAATTAATGTATAGAATTTGTAATGCTAATGGTGTTGCTAATTGTAAGTATCATGTTAACCCCTTAGCCTAGAGCAAGGTGTGACACTCGTGGCGCGGAAAATAGACTAGAAAATTTTTAAGTCTTTCAAAAACTATTAAATTGAAAATATCAACCGGTCGCGAAACGATCTTGTTGTTTCTATTAATGTTAATTTTACGTTCAGTTATGCGAAATATCAGAAGTCAGTAAGAACTTTTGATTACAGGAATTAATTTGGAGTCATTGTCAAATTTTCATTTGCAAGGGGTCAAAGTAAAATATAGAACTTTTAAAGGTAGTACTATCAAAACTTGATTTTCTAAATTACTTTTTACAAAAGGCTACAAAAAATCATACCATTCTAAACCTAATCGGTGGTCCCATAAAAGTAACTTCATAAACAAAATTTTCAAAGATGAACAATTACCCAGAAATACTAGAAACCCCACAAAAAGAAATACCTACAGCCCGATTAAAAATAAGTACCAAACTCCACGAATCATCGTCAAACAATAGCAATTTCACTTAATTTTTATTATTTCTCAGCATCCTAACAATAAATCCTGCAAATAACTAAAACTACCCGGCAGTTAAAACAATGCTAGGGCAAACTCCTCCGACAAAACTCGTGAAGCATTCTCAGAACAAAGTCCATCGAGTTCCGGCGTTCGTTCCTGGCAAGAGTCTCCGAAATCCTTGTCACTTAGTTTTGCCTGCAAATGGCAAATTTCCGGCGAAACTCGTGCAACCGTCACGTGTCCTCTCTCTGACAAATGACACGTCGTGATTCTCGATCCATCCGAGCGGATGTGACGACGTATCGCCGGCTTTTCTCTCCCCCCATTTCTGCAATAACTGTTTCTTCCCTTTTGCTGGTCCTCCCTTTTCGTACATGTTCACTGTTCTCGCTCGACTGACTTTTCAGATTCCGTAGAATCATCGCTCCCTTTTCCTTCGGCCGTTCTCTCTGCGCCAGCATAAAAATCACTACCGGAACCGGATACCGGAAGTGGATGGGGGACACCATCCGAAGAACTCGGAGAACCGTGGAATTCAAGGAGGATCCCTCGCCCTTGGATTTTCCCTGACATCGTGGTTCCCGTGGACGCAGAAAAATCCCACTCGTGTGTAATTAATTCGTGAAGCATGGCGGAGAATCATTGGAATTGTAAATATCATCGTAAGGGGATGATACTTATTTTAAGCTCGTTTTTATGGTGTTTTTTTTAGAAAGGACTTAACAGTTTGTATTGGTAAGTAGCGATATGTTGTTTGATATATTGTGGTGTAATGATTTAAAAAAGTATTAAAGTATTATGAGTGTTATGTAACGTAAAAAATATTATGTAATTGTAAAAAAGTATTGTACAATTCTTGGAAGAATTAATGACTTTGTTATTTCAATGATTCTTTGTAAGAAATACTGAACTGAAAACTTCACCCAGAATGCAGTTAAAGGTCTATGATAAAAAACTTTGAAAATTTTGATATCTTTTATTAATTAAAAGAAAAATACAAAAATAAAGGGTAAAGGACGAAGGTCAAAGTTATTGTTTTAAACCATTGATACTTTTGATTTTCTTAAGCACTGTGAACAATTTTTACTCGAAACCAAATTGAAATAAAAGTGGAACGTTAATAATCTGAGACAAATTCTTTCTTCTAATATTAATTATTCCTTTAAATGCATCGTCGTTCGTTTGATAATATTGATTAACAATAAAGGAAATTTCATTGAAATGCAATTATTTTGTACATATAAATCAAATGGAGAGGAGCATTTTATTTTGCATCATTGTCTCTGTGCAAGCGTAATGCGTAACATGTACACAGAAGATAGTTGTGTCGCGATAAATGGAACCCCTGGGATTAATTAAATCAGCGAGAATTGCCAAGTCGTTTCTTTGCGCGCCATTAAAATTATAAACTCGAATTGGCACACGTGCCTCTCGTAATTTGGCTTGTTAAATTAGCCCCCTCGCGTAAAACGAGGTGTCGAGCGTTTTAACGCAACTGATTCATCCCCTGTGACTACCAAAATAATAAAATGTCACTTGACGAATGTTCCGGGAGAAATTTCAACTTCGAGGCCGGAAAATAGAAATGTGATGTATGATGTAGCTATTTTTTAATCATATTTATTGAGGAGGTGCAAATGCAATTACTTACAATGATCCTTTTTTTAAATAATTTTATCAGAAACACAAATTTAACATTAAAACTACCAAGACAATCGAAGTGACTGGTTTCTAATTTTTTGTAAAGTTCCCCAAGTTTACAGAGACAGCCATAAAGTAGATATCCTACATCTTACAAAACCTAAACTACTAAATTAACGTTAAATCTATCAGCATGGTCAAAATGACTTGCTATGAAGTTTTTGAAATGTCCTTGAAATGTCTGTTGTTGCATCTTTTTCAATTTCCTGCGTCTATCTTGAAGATTGTAGGCGATTGAGTGTATAAAGTTTTTTGTCCCCTTCATTTATTTCATTCGGACATATTTATTTGATGGTTTTAAATGTATTGAATTAGTCTTCGGTAGATCTAGAGTTAACCCATTTTCATCACAAGAAAATATGAAAAGAAAGCCTGTATCACAAAATTTGTTTATTATATTTAAGTACAAAAATAACTACAAGTAAAAGAACTTCATATTTCATTATTGTAAGAATAACTACATCGTAAATATGTGGTTTATGGTCCATATACATATATTACTGATAGTGTTGATTATCGGAAATGTTGATTAGTTATTTTGTGCATTACGATGGTATTTGAAATGTTTAATGTATAAAATCACTTTACAATTTTCACACTGACAAATTGTTTCCCTTCTCTTCTTTTGAGGTAAACAACTCGAATTCACTGTCACTATCATTTTGATTATTAGCACCATCCTCACTCAGATCTTATTACAATAATTTATCTTCCTTTCAATAATCAGAATTACTACTTTCATCTCCAACAAACCCTCCATCTCTGTTTTTTAACACTAAAACTACCGACTATTAATTCAGTATATTTAAAAACACTAGATAAATACTTCACGAGAAAGAGAATGAAATACACAAGAAACTAAATTGATTTAATCTTTCACCTTTTGCATGGTAGATATAGAAAATTAAAAATGGTACAGTCCTAAAAATGTCAGTAACATTTTTAAAAAGTTCGGTACAGCTCATTCTGACCCCCTTGGTAGATTTAGTGTTAACTAACGGATAAAAATAGTGAGCATCAAATTTGAGTGTATGCATACGATTCCAGTGATAGTGACGAAGAAAATTGACCGTATATATACTGCTGCGGCAATAGTGAGCAGGAAAATTGAGCGTATATAAACGTTCCATTGATAGTGATCAGCAAAATTGATCATATATACCTGATGGATTAATTATCGATTCCACCTTCTGATTTCTCTTTATCTAAAATGCTTATTTAACGTATTTCAATATAATAGATTAGTCGCCAATAGTTCTAATGTTAACCCTTTCGCTACGTAGTACTTTTCCGCAAGCTCGTTAACACGACAGGAAACAATTCCGCAGCGGACGAATAACTTTTAATGACCAATGACATAATACAAATAATTTATTCTTTATCGAAATTGCAACGCATATAATAGAAGAAAAATAAGAACTTATGATATTTGAAGAATATTCAATTACAAAATATGATCTAATAATTAATCCTTTGGGTGACATTTTGTTGGATGACTATAGTCACTGTTAGCACCCAACCAATGTCAGACGACGCACAGTGGTCGATTTCGCCGAAATCCTGGCCAAAACCACAAAGAATTTTTCAATTTAGCTGAAAATTGGTATATTAGTATTATTTCTGTCGCTGATTACGAATCCGAACTCAGAATTTCCAAAACAAAATGGCGGTTTCAATATGGCGGGTGCGAGTATCGAAAAATTGTCGGATCGGCACGAAAATTAGTATTCTTATGTTTTCCCGGTCGCTAATTAAGAATCCGAACTCAAAATATTTTAAAATAAAATGGCGGATTCAATATGGCGGACATCTGTATAAAAAATGTTTGGTTGCGCGCCAAAATCGGTATTCTAATGTTTTTTGAGCTAGTGCTTACGAATCTGAAACTAAAATTTCCTAAAATATACTGATGGATACAAAATAACAATAAATAAAACACGATATCCCGATCTGAGGTCATACATACACTGCTCCATGGATGGCGGTCAGTGGAAGAATAATACGCTGCTACCTATTGCTGCCTCAAAATAAAACTGTCAGAGTATCAGTCTACTTAACCCTATTTGAATTTTCAACCTGACGAAATAAATATATTATTTTGAAAATTACCAGAGTGCATGTAGAGTAAGATTAACAGTATTCATTAAGTATGACACGATAGTCCGGCAATACGTCATAAGTGCACTTCTTCGAGGCGCACGACAAACAAATAAGAATAACTCGTAGAGTCGCAAAAAGTCGCAAGAAAATTCAACTGGGCCTTCTTCGGGAAACTTCAATGTTTAATTTTAAAAAAAATATATATTATGTTATTCCACGGTCTTCTAAAGTTTTAATGATATTTATTGCAGCAGTCGATGTATCTTAATACAAGCGTGTCATTGCTGTTCCATCTCCGAATTTCCCTGTGTTTAATACAAATTTCGGCCGAAGGAGAAAGATGAAACATTGTAAGGAACAAATATTTCCCTCATACCTGCAACTAGCCAAATTTTCATTAGAATCGCCAAAGATCTTTCGGTTTATGACGGTAAGCGGTCGAGGTAGCCGCGGCTATCTACTGGTGCCTCGAAACAATAGGCCACCAGTTTGTTTAAGGTAGTTCTAACTGGATTCAGAACTAAAAGTTGTTTTTTCATTAGAAATTAAAAAAATTGCGTAAGAATTAATGCAGAGGCTAACTCCACAAAGGCCATTTCATTCACTTTTTAGACTTTAAAAAACATCTTTCTCTATAACTGTGAAGTAAAAAATTATGAAAAAATTCAATAATATTCCAAAAGCATAAAATGATACATTGCTAATTTTTTATTAGAATCCATCGACTCGTTTTTCCATTAGAAAAATAAAAAAAGATTTTACGGACTCAGCAAAAATTTTTTTCCATAAGGCCCGTGTTAAATATGTTATTTTTAAACACGATTTAGTCATAAACCGTGTGGACGAACTCGTTGAAATTCCGGTTATAATTATAAAATATCATGAAGAATATATTTTCAAAATTTTAAAGAAATCTATTGAAAAATGAAAAGTGCCTAGAACTACCTTAAATTCATTCCGATTTTCAACCCCATGAAATAAACATTAACCAGAAACCGCCAGGTGTAACAATATTATTTCGTTAATTGCCAGGTTGATCTTAGAGAAGGATTAGCAGTCGCGACGGGTGACTACAGTCGCCGGTAGTATCAAAAGGGTTAAAAAAGAGCCAAATGAACTTATGTATCGTCGAAAATATATTGACTCTACTCGTTTGAACATCCAAAATCGTAGACATACGTGGATTTGGAATAAAGCGTCAGTTAACAAGCCTCTGGAGAGACAGAAGAAAAGGGAGGTCGTCGGAAAACCCATGCCGAGGGTGTTAACTACCGTATACGGGATACTTAACTATCCCCCGGCATTTAAATCGCATCGAACATTTGGCGGCACGGTGCATTAGTCCTGGTAGAATGATCATGGATATACGACCAAAGGGATGCATCGTGCCGGGTGTGGACTTAAGTAATGAACACGTTCACGGGGTGCGAATATTAAATTACGCGTATACGTTACGGTGCAATACGTGTGATTACGTAATGCACTATGGGATGTAGAAAATTTTACAATAAATCCTTGATTTTCTTTTTAACACGTTGAATGTCACACACGTTCCGCTAGTCTCGTCATTTCTACCGAGCTGAACGATTTTCTACTGAAATAATAAATTTCATCTTAAATTTCTAAATTTAAAGTCAATGGTATACTTTAGTTTTCTAATAGCAATATTCAGATATTAAATGTATTTAGAAATCCGTGAATATTGCAATTTAATAGTAATTCGAATTTTCATCGAATTCAAGGGTAACGATCACCGATGACCACCATGGCATACAATGTGTTACACGATAGTATACAGAATGTGACAAAATTGCTAGATTTTACTTGCGAAGAAATGAGAAGGATTGATGATCATTGGTTTATAAGATTTTTTTTTTATTTATTGATGCTGTACTATATTTAGAATTTTTTCAAATAGTAAATTAACAAGATTTATGTGGTTCATATGATATTTTTATGGAGACTGCGATAAGAGATCGTTTTTCTGTGGTTTTATTGCACAGATGATTTGAATTATGAGTTCTTCTATAAGTTAAAATGTATTGCCACCCGAAACCATTGTTTAAAGTGGTGCAATAGTTTTAAAAAATTCTTTATAAATAATTTACATTGCTATCCATCTTCTAACAATGAAGTACTTGTATTAAAAGAATTAAATCTACTAAACAGCCTACCAAATTTGACTTTCATTTACTCAAGTTTCTTTTACCCTGTCACAAAATTTTAATAAAATGAGAAACTCAGTGATACCATCCCTTACAGACTGGTACCAAGGTGAACCGAGTCCTCAATCTCGGAAATAAATTCACGAAAAAGAAAGAAATGTCACCGATACATCTTTCCAACTCTACCAAATTGACCACGAATATTTGAAGACTCGATGAACGGGACATACGCGAAAAGCGGAAATTGAATCACGCCATTGCCTCGCATTTTCACGAGGTCCGCGTCCAATTTGTACGATATATAGCCGAGTCCAACGGCATGGCTCCCTCGGACTTCCCTGCACCCCATAAATATCCAGAAACCACATAAACTGACCATTCGAAGTGCCCCACGTCCATCTATGTGTGCCGAAATTCTCGTGAAAGCTTCCTGCTGAGTGCATGCGACAGAGGAAGAAAAAGAGGGAGAGGAAGAGAAAGAGAATCGTTTGTGTCTAGCAGAGACAAAAGTTACTTACCCTTGCGGCAGCCTGCAGTAGATACGCCCCATAAGGGTTGCCCGGGGTTACTAGTATACACAAACCACCCCTGATAGAGGCAAATAAAGAGGACACTCCTGGACAGATTATCGCTTAAGTGCTTCGATACTCTTCTCTTAAGTGGTCGCTCCATTTTTTTCATTTGTTCGCCAGTTCACATTCCTGCGTGCCATTGTTACATGGAACAAAAATACAGGGATATTAGAAATCACTGTGAAAATAGTGGGAGGAAATTAAATATTATTTTGTAGTGGGGGATATGTTTGTGTTAATTTCAGATTGGTTAAAAAGATAATGGTATTTTGAAAAAGTAGGGATGTATTTTTAGGAAGGTAGGGATGTATGGGAGAGGTGGGTGGAAAAGTTACTTTAAAGTGCATTTAACACTGTAGATACTCGAATTTAAAATTGAAAATAAAATTGTACTATTTAAAATAAAGTTATTTCGAACTTTGTTAACATAAAGTTGTACTATAACATTTTGACACATGATGGTAAAGTATGAAAAATTCTCCGAAACTTCTGTGACAAATAGAATTGCAATTGATTAATTTGTAATTCTGTTGTATTAATATCAGATACTGTATTTTAGTAAAACAAAAACGTTTGATTTATTTTGCGTCTTCCAATTAATAAAGTGATACGAGTACAGTGGGAATAATTAGATTGATGAACTAGTTACGTGAATAAGCAAGTAGAAATTAAATTGCAAGTGGAACAGGATTAACGTTAATGAAGATTATTCCAGAAAATGCATAATGCTAGTGCAGAAAAACGAGGGAATTTGGGGTGGCTTCCCTTTGCGCTCGATGACAAGAGGCAATTAATTATAATTAAATTCGAATTCAGCATCAAGCCACCCCTCTCAGCCGAGCAAAAACATCGTTGATCTATGTTCCTTGCGAAAGATTATAAATGTCATCATCCGCGGTGCTTTTTTGCACGATGTATTCTCATTGTTCTTTGCGCGGCGAACCTTGACGAGAAACGGGGCTTCCGTTTACGAGGGTGATCAACTTTTTGTCTTTGCGTTCTCCAGTTATTTTTTCCCCAGTCTCAAAATTTTGCCACTTCATCGATGACTATTTCGATCTTGTACAATCTCTGGATGACTATTATTTTAATTATATTTAGCCATGAAAATAATTTCCTAATCTGGTCTCAAAAAATACATTAAATTATCCACAACACCGAAGATTCTCCACAAGATGAATTTAATTTTTCAACTTTCTACGAATTACAATTTTGTTACCTAAATCGCACATTAATTGCCCTACGATTTCTTTTGCAGCTGCACGAGCAATATTTCAGAATGAATTCCTGACATTCGGAGTTATCACTGATTTCTCATATTTCGTATAACTCAACGTAATATTAATAGTATAGAAATAATTTAATCGTTTCGTGACCGACTGATATTTTCAATTTAATAGTTTTTGAAAATCTCCAAATTTCCGATTCCATTTCTCTGATCACGAGTATCACACGTTGTTGTAGGCTAAGGGGTTAATTTCAATATTCCACAATTCAACTCAACTAAACGCAAAATTGAATTCAATCATATATAAATAAAATCAGTTAATAAAATAGTAATTAGAATTTTCATCGAATTCAACAGTAACGATCACCGATGACCACCATGGCATTTAATGTGTTACACGATAGTATAGAAAATGTGATAAAATTGCTAGATTTTACATGCGAAGAAATGAGAAGGACTGATGATCATTGGTTTATAAGATTTTTTCTTATTTATTGATGCCATACTATATTTAGAATTTTTTTAAATAGTAAATTAGCAAGATTTATGTGGTTCCTATCTATATATCCTATGATATATTTATGGAGACTTCGATCAGAGATTGTTTTTCTGTGGTTGTATTGCACGGATGATTTGAATTATGCGTTCTTCTATAAGTTATTATATATTGCCACCTGACACCAGTGTTTAACCAGTTGATTGTGGAATTTAGTTTCAAAAGGTCACCACAGGGCGCGGAATTAAAAACAAGGAACGACGTGTGTACACGTCGAACGCAGGGCAAATGGTACTATTATACATTTTACGAAAAACCAGGAAGGATTACATTTTTATTCGTCAAAAAGAAACTAACAATTCGTTTCTGAATACGTTATTCTTATCAAAAGCTTGAAAATTGACAAGAAATAATACTATACATAAACAAGAAAAACTAAAGATAGCAAGAATAAACAAGAAAAATAAGAAATATTTTTCTAAAATATACGTATTGGTAATGTAAAGGGAACATACCACCAAATAATATTCTTATTATATTTTATTGAGATTTCTAGTTCTTATAGTGAATGGTAATTTTTAATTTTACACGACGAGTATACACGTCGAACGCAGTCAACTGGTTAAAGTGCTTCAAAAGTTTCAAAAAATTCTTGATAAATAATTTATATTGCCATCCACCTTCTACCAATGAAGTACTTGTATTAAAAGAGTTAAATCCACTAAACAACCTACCAAACTTGATTTCTCATATTTCGTACAACTCAACGTAATATTAATGTTATAGAAATAATTTAATCGTTTCGTTACCGACTGATATTTTCAATTTAATAGTTTTTGAAAATCTTCAAAATTTTCGATTCCATTTCTCTGATCACGAGTATCACAGTAAGGGGTTAATTTCAATATTCCGCAATTCAACTCAACATCAACGCCAAATTGAGTTCAATCATATATAAATCAGGGGATCCATAGGAAGGGGATGAACCACGAAACCTAACGCAATCCTGACAAAAGGTACAGGAACCCCCCGCGAATATGAGTTTCATCCTAAGCCACCCCAAAAGTGCATGTAGCTTTTAATCAATCGTATCGATGTAAACGATTCGGCAATTCGATCAACCAAATCACTCGTGGAATTACATCCCCGCCGAACCTTAAATCATCCCTTTTCATACGAACGGTTACATAAATCGTATCTCCTCGGTTATTGCTCCACATTTGCACCGCCTGCATTCGCGTGTCTCTACGAATCTATTAAAAGATAACCACCTTCGTCCCCTTTACTGATCTACACAACCGATAAAATATATTTCGATTTGTCACAGTTGGTACAGGGTGCATTTACTCGAGCAAGTCGCACTATCGACGATTGGACATGGGAAATCGAAGAATTGATTTATAGATAGACGTGAGAAGTTTCCTTTAGTTGGATTAACACTAGATTTACGGAGCCAATTTGTCTCATTAAAAATTTTATTACTATATATATAACTAGCTGAAAGTACTCGTGCTTCGCTACGGTTTAATATCATTAGGATTAAGGACTACTTAAATTAGTAAAAGTTAAGTTTAACGTTGATAATCCATATTCAAATATTTATATTCAATCATTTAAAACCTGCAATGTTTTACGTGCTTCGAAACTAAAAAAAAAAACCTTAAAATTTCGAATTTTGAAACATCCTTACTTAGTGGGTGCTTATACCCTAGAAGGAACGTCAAGTAGTTTCGGCTTTGCGTTGATGAGTTTGGCCCATACTTTAACCCCCCAAAACCCCCCCTAACATTTCGAATTTTTCAAAACCCTTTCTTAGCGAGCACCTAAGACCCAAGGGGAAGGTATGTTCCAAATTTCATTGCAATCCGTTCTGTGGTTTTTGAGATTTCGTGATGAGTGAGTGAGTGAGTGAGTCAGTGGTGTTTGAGCTTCATATATAAAGATATATTGGTTGGTTAATTTTTTAATAATACATCTTTCATTTAAATTGATTTGGAATTATTTTTTTGCAAAAAAATTCAGTTTTCTTGTATAAGTCAAATTGGCACACTTCAGGAAATTATATGTAGGTATCAACATCCGTAAATCTAGTGCTAAATAAAATTGCGACGGTTATGTCATTTAATTTAGTTCATTTTTGATCATTTTAGTGTGAATGTTGGTTATTAATTAATCAGTACAAGAATTAACATATACTTAATATGTAATAAATCTTCGTCAAAATTCTATATATCACCAAATCATCATCGTCAAGCAAAATGAGCAAACAAACTCCAAGGCACACACATTCCTTTTTTTTTATGTCAACGAATACATTCCTTTTAATAAAAACAATCATGTTTACATACACCCCCTTTGAATTTATTAATTTTAGTCCTTTTTAAACCTTTCATACATTTAACCCTTTTAGTACCGACTGAAAAAATTGTTTAAATTAATGATAAATGTAGTTGCGAATAAAAATAATAGTTATTTGGCTATAGTTTAACCCCTTACAATGCCGTATGGCACACGTGACACAGTAAATGACATAGAAAATTTGTAAGTTTTCCAAAAACTATTAAATTGAAAATATCAGTAGGTCAGGGGATCTTGAAATTAGTTCTATGGTATTAATATTACACTAACTTATACCCATATATTACAAATCAGTGATAGATTATTATATCAACAATTAATTCTGAATCATCGCGCATTCCGTCACAAAAGAAATCGTAAGACAAAGGGTTAATATAGAACACGCAATATAAAGCATGAGTTGCATATTTACAATTATCTGTCTTAAAATTATTGATATTATATTGGAATCTGAATAATAAGCCTACGACGCCCAGCGTTAGCACAGACAAAAAAACAATCATCCTCATACTTTAATTTTATCAACTTTAAACCTTTCATTCATTTTTGGTAATAAACACAATCATCTTAATGTATGGTTATTGTAAATGGGAGAGAGATGCTATAAATGTTCGGAATATTTTCATTCTCCGCAAGTGCTTCCTAGAAAGTTTATCGTGCTAATGGAAATTTTACGTAGCATATCATTACGAAAGTTGCTTCAATCTCTGCTTACCCAGCAAAGTGGTGCTAATTTTTTGTAGCTTGTTATTTTAAGGGCGGCCACTTTTTCGCCTTCCATCGTAGAACATCCACTTCGTTACGACAACAATCTCGCCGAAGGAAAGCATACATCGCCGTTCTCAAATCGAAATTGCTATTTTACCGATGTAAAAACTACGCAGATGAGACTTTTAAAAATAATATCGTAACAGTAAAAATATAATAAATGACGCCAAAAATAATGCATGGTAAATAAATTTCCTGGAACTTCTTTCTGTGCTATTCTAGTGCAATTTCATGTTACAATTTAACTTCCTCCTCAGCTGAGGTTTTTTTACGACAATTTTTCCTCCATAATGATTTCTAGCTTACAATTAGGCATTAGTAGACTCCGGATGTTTATGCATTTATGACAAAATGAATACGGCTAAAATACACAAAACGAACATAATATAAAAATATATCCGAAATATCCAAAGTATGGTATTCGTTGTAACATTTATCGAGTGCAACAAATCCCTAAATAGGTTCTCTTGTCTTAACTGCATTTGTTGAATTTGAAATTTGCATAAACATCCGGAGTCTAGTCATTAGTCTTTAAGTACTCCGTTATGTTTGAATGTTAGACAAACTTATTAGTTTAAAATATTTGGTCTACTCTGTATCTGTCAACTGTATTTCGTTGCAATAAACGTTATTATTATTATTATTAACTTCCTCAATAGAAGAATAACAAAACTAAAATATGGGAAGATTTTTCATTGTACCCCAGACCCCCTTCTCTGAAAATCACTATTTCCCCATCACATTTTAGATTTACCAAGCAGTCAAAAAACCTCATTGCTATTTTCCCTAAAAACTTCTTCAAATCTCTAACTCTTTGCTTCCATTATTTTTACAGTCTCAAAACATTCAATTAGAACATCTACATACATGTCGATGTACCTACGCTTCTGATAAGCTACATGAATCCTTGATAGTCCTAGCGAATCTAGTAAATTAGTTTCAACTAAAAATAAGATGAAAAGCAAACAAGATACTACCTACATTTGGAAATGTAAATCGAACACCCTGCAGGAAAAATTCTCGAGACGGAAAATGATAATAACCATAGATGCTGGTCATTTCAGCGAATCCTCTCCATTAATTCGCAAAAGCATCGAACCGTCTCTGGCAATTTTAATAACTCATGGTCATCACATAACCCAGCCGGTAGTTCTACACGTCGGTCATAAAACACTTTACAACTTTGCTAATAAAAAAGTTTCAACAATTCCACCCTCCCTCAAGGGGATCAATAATAAGTCCGCTCCGATTGGATGTCTCTACTCCAATCAAGGTTGCTTCTAGGAACAAGGGGTGAATTCTGCGGATTCTGCGCCCCTCGATGCAGAATCTTATTGGTCGTATTGTCGCCAAAAGGGGCTGGTACTTTTCTGACAGGGTGAAACATTTTAGAAATGGACGACAAACTGAAGTGGGCAAATTTCCAATTTTTATTCCACCCTTGCTGCGTTTCCTCGAACGTTGTAATGGCTCAATGTTTTAAGGTCTACGTTGGTTTTGTTCAATCGCGTGATGTCAGCCACTGGATGGATTTTGTTTATGTTGATTTGAGAGAGAATTGTATTCTCTGAGAATTTTCGAGATGTTTTTCTATCACGTATTAATACAGATTGGTGTTGTACCTCCTTTTTCTTTATTTTGAGAGCTGCAGATGATGTTTAATCGTTTTCTGTATTTTTTTGGCATTAATTAATAAATTAGCCGATTGAATTTGTTTTCGCATGATTGAAATGTAAGATTGAAAATAATTTCTTGTTATTTGAAGTTGTAGTTTTCCGAATTCGATTGCATTATTTGTATTGGATGTCAATGTTAGTTGAACATTCGCTTGGTGTAAGAAGTTAAGCTTAATTAAAGAAAAGATGGGAGTCTTGTTAACCAAGAACATCGTGAAAATCTTAAGGATGATTTGTAGGTACAATCGGAGTCATGAGTATGTGAAATTTTGATTAAACCAATATCTCTCAATTTTAACCAAATGTCTTTTGTTCCCAAGCTTATTTTTAATACCAAATTCGTAATAAAATGGAAATTCATTTGATTTTAGTTAATTTTTCAATGAAATTTTTGATATTTGTCACAATCATAAAAAAAAACTTTTGATAGTGGCTGTAGCCTGAATTTAACTATTAAAAAAAAATAAGTAAATATTTTACATAAAAAAACACTAATACAAATTTTCTCAATGTATTTAAATAAAAATTAGAAGACAGATATATACCACAGAAAATCATAAATTGGATTTTATTTAAATAAATTGAATAAAATAAGTTAAATTTTTATCTGATGAAACGTGACAACATCGCAACATTTCAATAGTTAGTAGTCGTGAATGATTCGATTTTGATCGCTCCAACTTTGCGACGCATTTTAGTAACATTTAAATTCACGCTGTAACATAGCCTATAGCATATTTTTAATTTGCTATAGTCGAGTTTAATTTTATTCCCCGTAGCTGTTTGCGAGGTTGCCATGTTTTCACTGTGAATTACGCTCTGCAATCAATTATACCAAAAATATCACTCATTTTTATTATTTTTCTCTATAAATAATATTGACACCACTAAATGTTAATTGGTTATGTGCTTCGTAGATATTTAATCTACTAATTTACAATTTTGTGGATTTTTCGAATCGTATTTTCAATGATTTTTTTTACTTTAACTTGTCCTGATAACATGTTTTCCATTTAAGTACGTGGAAATTTGTTATAATTTAAAAATGTTATAACTTTTGAATGAGCGTGTGAAAAAATTTCTAATTTTTTGAGGCGTTTCAGAAGATTTATAAGAATAATATATAATTTTTTCATAGGTTTCTCATCGCTTTTAATATACCAACAAATCATCCTTAAATTCTGTAGGAGTCATTTGGTATCTTTATATTTCCATATGCAAAAATTATGTTAGCCGAAATTTAATAAATTTTACTGTGAACGTCAACGAGCAATCAATTGAATTATATTATGCGCCGAAAAATCGTTTACGAATACCACTTTATTTGAAATGTTTCGATAAAAAAGAAAAGAGTTTATTTACATACCCTTGCCTAGTCTCTTGTGTTTTGAGAAATTAGCGTTTGTAACTATCGTTTATTAAATGAATAGAATCGTTAGACACTAATTAATGCAAAAAGTACTCCTTTATGAAAATAGGGAACCACTGCAATTTGCATTAAATTACTCACGAAATTTCACCACGCAAATATAATCCACTTACTCGCCCCGTTTAACTCTGATTGTTTTAAAATTTATGAGCACTTCTTTCACTAGAGAAATCTGAATTTCAAATCGAAATTTACATTTTCGTTGTAGAACAGTTGATGCAAATTAAAAAATCCTTTGTAGAATATCTGTCCTATCTGTCCCGATATTCAAAAAAATCGTAGAAAATGTATTCTATTATCATCTTGACTGTGAAAAGATTATAAATCAAAATTTCGAAGATTTTTTATGTCAAAATAATTACTTAATTTACCAAAACTAACGAAGCCTCTGACACCGCCAAATATCTAATTCGTGAAATAGGGATATTTTATACGTATAATAAAACGTCTTTTTAACAACAGTTTTGTTTCAAAATAAATATGAAATCATACTCTAATTAATTATCACTATATCCTCATATTTAAAAACTTCATTATCCATATTATTATTCGTATATTACTCCATCTCCTTAACGTTTTAACATCACTTGTTATATTTTATTATTTAATTGCAATTTAGAATGATTTGTCTAGCATCGAAAAAAGAAAATATAAAATAATACACAACTTGGCGCAAACAACTTTTTAAATTACAGTTAATAAAACTGTGGAAAATTTTTCGAGGTGTCCACCAAACGAATATTTATTAATCAATGACATTATAATTATTCTTCTATTCATCTTCGATATAACACGGATTTGATGCAATAATAATGTGGCTATTAGTAGAAAATTAATTGTGTAAAAATATTTTCTAAAAATTTTCGAGAAATAACTTTCAAAACAATACTTATAAAATAGAAACTTACATGATTTCTACATAATAATTTACCTTCTTTAAATTTACAACTATTGAAATAAAAATATTGTAATAAAACGTTGCCACTTTAAAAAAATAATAATTCATTTTCTAAAATTGAATAAGAAAAATATTTGGTTAGTAAAAGTTCAAGATAAAAATGCAGGGTTTTGTAAATCCTAACTATCCAGAATAAAAAGGTTCGCAAAGATAATTTTATTTATCCAATCATTATTATTATCGTATGGAATACTTTACAATTCAGCTAACACTTTCAGAAAGTATCCACTTAAATCTCACCATGCACTGGAAGGACTTGTACAATACGATATCATTTATTTATAAAATACATATAATAATAATAATATATTAATAACATTACATCTCATTGAACAAAATGCATTACATGTCAACGTTTGGCCTTTCGTCAATTTCGATTCTTCCCCATTCGTCACGATGGTAATAAATTTATCCATTCTACTCTTCAATCTTGGGTCACAATTATGATCACAAAAAGTATTAATTTGCCGCACAATCATTGAGCTCAAACGTTATAATTAAACGATACACTAAATTATCTAAATATCATTTAAAAAAAGGTTACAAAATGTCAGTAGAAAAATCACGTTTGAGAATCACTGTTCGAAATTGTTAATATCACTTCGATACATTCAGTTGACGCTCAGTCCTCGGGAAGTAGGCGTTCGAAAAAGTGTCGGTCAGTATCGTTTTCCAGTTTGTGTTTTTATTATCAGATATATTTTATCATACATTTACAATCTTTCATAAACTTTTACAAATGCAATTGAGATTGACGAGATTACCGGACTCGCGGCTATCTCACTTCCTCTTTTTTATGGTGTTCGTTATTCGAATATGTTCATACATCGCACAACGAACTTCTTACGACAGCTTCGAGGACGCATTTTGACTGTTCGGTGTTTGGTTTCACAAGATAAAAGTAGGAAATATACGTGTTCACAGTAGAACGTTCGATAGAATTATTGTTAGTGACGTTTTAATGTTATTTTCCCCATGTTCTTTATAAATAACATCAATCTTACCTATGCGACCATTCGTCTAAAGGAATGTAGTATTCGTGTTCTAAATCAGTGTTTCTCAAACCACCGATTACTGAGAATTAGTTGACATATTTGGCTTGTTTTAACGACTAAGATTTGCCATTGCTTAAATAATTATTTGTAGATATTAATTGCAGTAAAAATTCAAAGTTTCCGTGTGCAACCTAAAAGAAAAACTGTAAAATGATCGCCAGGAATGGAATCTTTAAAAAGTTTGAGAGCCACTGTTCGAAAACGTTCGGAAACAGATGTAAGGGATTTGTTAGAATGATTTTTCATTGACAAAAATTATCTTAACTTTATAAATCCAGTAAGCCGATTACCATTACAAAATGTAGAAATATCCGCGCATTAAACTGCACGTAACACTACCGAGAGCTTGTAAAAAAAAGGATGTCGGTAAAATGAAACTAGCAAAAATGTGCGCATAGCGCGAAAATGTTCGTAATGAAGGACAATAAAAAAATATATATTATACACACAACCTTCTAAGCAAGTCGTGAGAGATTTGTCACGTTCGATTATTATCGGGCAGCTATACCTCGGTGCCAATTGACTTTTTTTTTATCGTTTTCTTTTTTAAACATAATTTCACATCTAATTTCCTGCCACCCCATGAATAGCTGTCTATTTGTGAAATCGTTAATTAGAAACATCGAGTGCCAAAGGTATTAAAACGATTGAATTACACCACCAAAACTGAATATAATCACGATCAGTACCGTATCTCGAAAGAGCGTTGCTCACCCCGTATAGTTAGAGTTAGGTCTGTATCATCGATGAAGGATGTATTTATTATACAAATGTCCAGCAAAATGCATATTTCACGGATACGATTAACGAGTGATAAAAATATTGAGTCAGTACGTACGGTACGTAATTGATCTCGTGTGTACCTTTATTTCTGATGGTAACAGAAACGAGCACTAATACAACTTTTTCGCCTGTGCTTCTTTGTTATCTCTATAAACGGAAAAGAAACAAAACAAATTAACATTCTTCAACTGTATTAACATCAAGGAATATGTATAGTAGAAATCTTCCATATACTTACCGGTACACGCTATATGCTAACAGAATAATCATTTGGATACCCATGAAGAGCAAGAACATTGTTGTTGTTAAACAATTTGCAGAAGGACAGTCTACATTGCCAGGTCCTAATTTCACATTCATTTGACCGACGTCTCTTTTCAATCCGTTAAGACCGTCTCGCATTTCGGAGACTAGAGATTGATAATCATATCCCATCGGTTGTACCTGTGAAGAGTTATTCAGTTTAGTTTTCCATCTATGTATTACGTTATGACAATCTTTAGAATAACACGTTGAATGTCACAGGGATCACTGGTCAACTGGTCAACGAAAATATTCGCAAATTTTAACATTTAAATATTGAATCTATAGATATCTATTAAAAAAGTAAAGTACCTTAGTATTTTTGCAGTCTAAAAATACGATTTTAATAGAAGAACAGTGAAACGGGCGAAATACGGATAGTACTCAACGTGTTAAATAATTGCAAATTGAGGTTAAATAGAAAGAAGTTATACTTGAGCAGTTGGAGCACGAGCTTGATTGTTCAGGATCGCGTCAGACTTGGAATAGACTTCGTTCACGAAGGATTTAATTTCTCTAGCTGTGTTTATTATAACATTCTGATTATTCAATACGGTTTCGACTTCTTGTCGGCGTATTGTATCGATCAGCTGAACTTGTCCTGGTTGGCCACCCGGTGCTTGAACACCTGTATATTTGTTTGTTTCTTAATTGACGATCTTCATTTTCATTGATTTTAAATTGTACAAGAAAATCTAAACTCACCACCTAATTGAATTTGAGATATTAAGCTTAAAGATCTTTCTTGTCTTCCAACTATCTCGTCTAACTTTCTATTAAGCTCGCGTAATGCGTCAAACATTTGACTTTGTCCAGAAAATATTTGTCGCAATTCCCTTTGATTGTCGGTTTCGAAGTATTCTTCGAATTCTTCTTTTTCCCGATGTTCATCAGGATGATCCCTGTTAAATGGATATATTCAACATATATTTCATGCATCATATCGATTTTAATGTTTACTTCACCTGCGATATTCTTCTTTTTGTTGTTCTAATTTTTTCTGATAATCTAAATATTCCTGGCTCAATTTTGCCTGTTCTTCCATTGAAACCTTCTGCGAATCTGCCCTCATCTGACCGGGAGGATGCAAGGAGTGGGTTAAGAAATGTGAGACATCGTGATCATCGGCCAAACCACCTTAAATTAAACATTATAAAAATAAAAGATTTCCATTTACTAAGAATTAGAACTATATCAAAATTTAGCCAATATTACTAATACCAGTAGCAGCAGAAACACCAAAGTATCCTGCTTTAGGTAAAACAACATTTTCTACTCTGAAACACATCTCATAGCCTTGCTCGTTGTTTGTCATTCCATTATGGAACAGTACCTTTAGGAAAAAATGAAAAAAATATATTTTAATTTCAATAGGGTACAAAAACAGCCATATCAAATAGTAATTCCACAGGATATGAATTAACCACATACCGTTAATGTATTTTGGTAGTATTCTATCTTAGCTCTGGTGGCAAAAGGTTTATTGCGAAAATCTCGCAAGCAACCAGCTGACAATTGTGTCATGCCATCACTGTCAAAGGTAATGTAAAGGATCATTTAAGGAAGATTTTGTATCAGATTAAAATAAAGGAAACAAGAGTTGTAATTCACTTAGCGTGGTCGAAAGTTTTTGTGCCGTCATTGAGGACTGCCATGATGTAAGGGTTGTTGTGTTGATTGTCATTGTCAAAGGAATCAAAGAATATTCCCAAGCCATTCCACTGATCAGAACTGCCAAAGACAGTGCCATTGTAAGCACCCTTAGAACTTGTATACCAAAATGCTAGACCATCCGCTCCGATTCTTCCTCTTCCTGTTATTCTAAAGATCAACTCAACTTGCCACCAGTCAAAGTTCAATGGCTGTTTGACCCATATTGCACCTAAATATCATTTTAAACCTTCCTTATAATACTTCTCTAACAGATAAAACATCAATTCCTTATATTTCTTAATATTGCTCTTATCTCATTAAAGTAAAAATGAAGTTCCAGATTTAGTAAAAATTTGTTTAAAAATCAGTGTCCTCCAATGGGAAAAAATATTAGGACAATTAGAAAGTTTATTGCTCAGAAAATTAACTAACATCAATACATACAATGTCTTGTATACAATTAAAATTACTTTAATTAATAATACTCATGTAGAAATTAATTAGACAATAATAAAATTCTCAGTACATTTAAATAAAAGATTTATTTCAGATATTGAAAGATACGTAGTCTATATATTTACCCTTTTGACTTCTCAATGATGGAGCTACTCTGACATTTTCTGCACTAGCGATTGCATCTGTAATGTAGAATGGAACCTGACTTTGTGTACATCAAGATAAGCGATATTAGTGATATGTTACGAATAATAAACACATGTTAAGATTAATAAGGGAAGGGTAAAAAGAGTGTACAATAATAAAGCCAGTATAGTGCAATATTATATCTTTAATATCAAAATATCATTTATTCTTATTAATGAGCAGATATAATCATTTTTTTTCAACGTTTAAATCCAGTTACAGAACATTCTCAGTGATAAATACGAACGTATACACATGGCGCAAATGTTTTGCCGACTATTGTCAAACGAACTTCGTTGATTTTATACGTCGCAAGATTCACTTAAAAAAGAGATTGAATTAAGAAACACATATAATAATAAAATACCGATGCATTTTAGTAAAACAATCATTATATCGTCTATGAAAAAATAACATACGGAAGTGTTTTACGATACTCGTGCATGGTTAGCTTTCGTCATTACTTACTTCCTCCGTATTCCCAGAAAGGTACACTGTTATCCTTTTGCGCGAGATATGGCGGTTTAAAGGAATACTTGTACTCGAACTTGAGATGAGGTACTTCGCCGAAAACCGCTTGAATTACAGAAAATATATGAAAAATTAAAAGCCACCTCACCTCGGCAGCCATCTTCATTTCGACTGTCGAACCGACAGAAGATTGACCGTGGTCGATCCTGCAACCGACCTAAACGATTGGCAGAACCCTTTACTGTTTTCTTTTGATTGGTGCATTATCAATGACGTGTCACTTTCGTGGCCACATTTCGAAGGGTCTACGAAATTTCGTGAAATTTTCGAAAGTAATTTTATTTAACAGATTTTTAACGTTTCCACAATGATTCTGGAAAATATGGGATTTCTAAGGATATAACGGTGATTTATCGCGACACGCTTAGAATTCTTTTAGAATTGCAAACGTGTCATGCAAAATATGGCGATACGGTACGTTAAATAGAAAATGTTTCATGGGATGTCATACTTTTATAATGTCATGACCTATAGTAGACAGCGTTGAACATCATTCTCATCCAAAATTATACTTTTATTAAATGATAATACGCGTTGTGAAATAGATAAGTTAGTTTTTGTATATTGTTGTATATGCTTGAGGAAAGTGAGAAATTTCAAGTTCGGTGTACGTGAATATAGATAATTCATAGTGTTAATCGAGTATTATGAATGATAATAACTGATAGTAAATTAGGAACGATGATAACTTTCTGCTCTTCTTTAATATTAATCTTTCTTTCGCATATATACAATTATTGCTGTTATGACGTATGAATAGTCGGTTGTGATCTGTGTTTGAGGAAATCAAGTACGCATTTCAAGTTAATACATATACTTGAGCAATTATGCAGATTAAAACCTAATTTTTATGATCTGAGTCTTTCGTACAATTTATCAGGTCACACGAACTTATAAATTGTTCCGCTGTAATTAATACAATGGAGAAGAAGCAGATGGAGAAGTTTTTTCTACGTCTGTTTTCTTAATTTTGGAGAAAGAAAATGATCGAAGCATTCCTGATTCAAGTGTCGATATATTTGCATTCCGATAAGAAGAATTGCAAATTTATGCAGTGATAACTATCCGTAGTCTCAGCTGATTTTCGAACGCAGCTGGTGATTGTATGACGTCGATAGAAATGAAAGTTTCGAAAAATGTTTCAAGTGCGCCTTGGTAGGCGGCGTTTGTGCCGTCGATTTTAGTGCCCCCTTGCAAAGAATTTGAAATATGGCGCGATTATTAAATTTCGCCTTTTGTTTCTATACCGTCATTTGTCTCAGAAAAAAAGAAGAAAAATGAATTGAAGTACTATATTCAGAATCAAATGTTTATAAGTGTTGAAAAATAAATTGTGAATTATAAAGTTTCCTAACGTCAGTCGTATCGTTTACAAAAATATTTTTTTTTCTAAGCTGAGATCCATTGGTTTTGTTATAAATGAGCGATATCGTTTTATAATTAATTTACCAATTATTGTTTGCCGTATATATTACTGCTGTTTACAAAACAAACGCAAGTAAATCAAATCATAGGAAAGTGACGTGCGATAAACAAAAGAGCCTAATACAGAAAGTGGCCCTCAAATTCTTCAATTAAATAGCATCCTCTACGTAACAATATACAGAAAAATAAAATTGGTCTTAATTCAGTTATTATTACACGCTAATTGAGAATTACTGTGTCCAATGCACAAATGAGAAACACAAACTTTTTAAGTTCCCATAATTATACGTAGTAGAAAACTATTTATACACAGTAAATAAATATCCTAATTCGTTAGTAACATTTATCAGGCAATATTATTTTTTTGCGTGATGTATTTCTCAAAAATCTTTGACTTATAAATGATTTAAAATCATTGTTTGCCACATCCGGCTAGAGACCCAGATGGCGTCCCCTTACAAAATGGTAGAACTTTTCTGGAGTACTTTCTTTACGGTATTTCTTTGAATACAGGTTTTCCAAGTTTTATCTATTGTATAACAGATATGACAATATCTATACGTTTAGAAATTTCGGACTATAATAATTAAAATACGTATTATCAGAAGCTTACTAATACAGCGTTTGTCCAGGAAGGATATTAAGTAACATACACACTGTTCCAAGAGTGTCAATTTTAGAAATATGATGCACAAATATATGCTAAAGTTACACTAATTATAATGATAAATATCTAAAATTGTACGTGTTCCATATGTTATTTCTATAAATTCAAAATGATATTGCGATTCTTAAAAATGATCGACACAAGATCCAGGGTCCCTATTACGTCCCAAAAATAAAACAAAAGATTCCTATAAATGCAGCGTCTGCTAGAACATTGACAGTACTTTGTTATCACAGCAACGGGAAATTTAATCTTATCTGTCGTAAAAATTCAAATACCGTACTTATGAGTCAAGCTCATTGACCAATCCCTAATCCGAATGTATCTTCTTGGTGTTAATCAGTGGCGTACCTTCATTATAACATTCCACAAGTTATAACAATTAGTCATAATGTTGTTAATTACGTATAACCTAGGCATAACGTCACTGAAGTAAGGTTGCAGTTTAATTATTATATTAAGATTCAACAATATCTGATTAAACGATGAGAGATGCGTACCAAGGGCCTGCTATTGTTGCTTATCTGCATAGCAGGGAGCAGCATTGTCTTTATTGCCTTCAGCAATCAGAGACCTTCCATTCAGACTTTGGTTACAGAGACACACAAGCAGCTAAAAAACTTTCAAGTAAATATATGTGTATAATTACAACAAAGTTTATTTAATTCCTGTTATTATAATGGATATTGATAATTGAATTTATCATTCTTTACATTTATCTTCTTTTTATAGGAGAACTTGAAAGATGTTGAAGAGAAACGCTTGGTAACAGATTCAAAGTACCTTGCAATGCTTGGTCTTGATGGACAGACAAGCACAACGCCTTATAGCCTTAAGTCTCAAAATGTAACCGTCGTCTCTCTTATAAGACCCGGGAATGAACAGCACATTTACGGCTTTGTTAGAAATGTCAGTCATTTTTTGCCAAATAATAGTATTGTCATTTACAGCGTTGGATTAAATGACGATTCTTTACAAAATATTAGAGCTGGTTGCAATTCCACGAAATGTAATGTGATTCACTTTGATCTGAATCCATTTCCAACGCACGTTGAGGATGATAGACTGCATGTTTATAGACCTTTAGTGATTCAGGTACGAAATATTTACCATTGCTTACCGTACAATATTAAATATTTTGTTATTCAAAAGGTATATAAATTATTATTGCATAATGATTTCACATACATTACAGACAGCTTTAAACACATTAGGAAATATATTGTACATGGATTCAAACATACGTTTGAATTCGTCAGACATCTCGAAATATCTTCTACCAAAATCTGGAATTTTAACTTGGCCTACAAGGCTTGCCATTAGCTCTTTGACGCATCCAAAGATGTACGAATACTTTCACGTTTCTGCTGAAAGTTTCTTTTTCCTCCCGTTAATAAGAGCATCGCACTTAGTAATTAGAAATGTTAAGGAAATTAGGGAGAAAGTGATGTTACCATGGGTACAATGCGCCCTGACAAGAGACTGCATTTGTCCCATTGGTACGTATTTCAAGAAAGTTTGAAATATTCCTACAAATTTTCTCCCATCATTAATTTTATTCTTGTAATAGGAGCTCAATCCGCGGGTTGTCGATTTAATAAAAAACCGCAATACCGCTATTCCGGTTGTCACGCGTACGATACTTCTGCGTTGAACATCGTACTCGGTTTGCATTTCGACTTTGACGATACTTATTACGTACATCAAGAGCGTGAAACGTACTTCAATAAAATACAGCCAGAAGAAATTGCAGAGGAATATGTTCTGATTGCAAGACAAAATAATGCAACCGAGTCGAACATAAGGAACTTCATATCATCTGAACGTTAATTCCTCTTCAATCTCAATCCATTTGTAATGGAGGATTAAGTGATATGTCGGTCAAGCACAAGCTAACTTAAGGATACGTAATAAGTTAAAAAAGAAATAAAACCTTTATGAAAGTATCACCTACTTTTTATTATAGTTGTACCTTATAATAAAACAATATTGTTATAAGACCATCAACGATCCCAGGCTTCCTGTATATCGTAATTATAATACGTAGATTCGTCAAAGACTCATAACAGTGCTTGATAGTATTCAAGATTGAATGTAATCGAATTTTAAAAAAAACATCGACTCTTACTTGTTTTTTTCTATAAACTAACTGATTAAAAAAATTCATCAATGGCCATCTTCAATCTAGTCATCATCCAGATTCAGTTACTTTAGCATTATCGAGAGTCTCTTAATGGAGGGTGTTACGCCCGTTTGAAGGCGACACCCCCGACAGTTTCAAAATCCAAACAGCGAATCACGTGAAATTCTGTATACACACTCGACAAAAAAAGAAATCCACTCGCACATGATACATCGATAGAAAAAATTCGCCATTTGTTTGTAAGGGAAAAACGCAACATCGCGCATATCATGGACGAACATGCTCACGTGAATCTACTCCGAACGTTTGAGGATTAGAGCAAAGATCTGCATTACCCCAATTAACGATATGTGACAAGCCTTTAAAAATCTAACACCCTTTGACACTTTTCTAAACTCGTCTATCATCAGACCAGGGTTAAAAAACACTTGACGATGGCTGACAGGGACATTGACAACTTATACGATTGGAAGAAAAGGGCTAGTATATCTAAAATGCCCTATGAAAACAATCTGGAGATTACGAATAATAGTGGATTAGTTGATTACAATCATTTAAATCATTTAACGTCCGATGACAGTCGGAAAAGAAGTTCAAGGATCAACGGTATCGTCGAGTGTCACACGGTGCCTGCAACCTCTAGATCCGGAGCGGAAGTACGTTTCATTAATCCGGCTATATATTCCGAGTCTCTGAATAAAGGGAAGGAAGAGGTAGAAATTCGTTTGAAGGTCAACACAGAAGTTGACAATGAAGGTCACAGATGTAACGGAGAGGTCAAAGGGAATTGTGGTGATACTTCTGAAATGAGTGACTTGCTGTCGACTCTGTCTATCAAGAATGATCTCGCTGGTTCCATCGGTGGTGATGGTGGTGATCAAGCCTCGATATCGGCGCAAGAGACTTATCGATGTTATTCTTTCATTTCACCGGCTGCAACTTCGTCCTTGGATTCTACGAGTGTACGATCAATGTCTGCAACAACGATGTCTGCATCGTCTAAACTTGTTAATAGGATGGAAAGACGATGCAAGATCGAGGACAAAACTGACATGGCCAATGATAATGATCTCTATTCTGCCAGGAAGTCCGAAGTGCAGAGGTATAGTGTGCAATTGTAGTATAGACCTTGAATGAGTATTGTGCAATTTTCACTTTTATTTGAATCCATTCACTGCATTAACGGTAGCAATCAAATTGCACCATCTCTTGCTATGTAACTTGGAGTTGGAATAATACGAGAGATATCGACGAAGTATTAGGGGGATGGGAAAGTAATGTCGTCTTTCTATATTGAATTTAAAGAAATCTATTTGTAACAACATTTTATTTTCAATGAATTATGCAATCATCCTAGTTATCGACAACCCTTTTCCATTTAGTGTGCAAAATTTCAATTCCGGATCGACAAAGATCAATTAGTTTTTAAGTAAAATATCTACAGAAACGACGTTACTTTCCGGTGTCCCTAATAGAAGAGAATGCAAGCAAATAGAGTGTTCACTTATTTGCTACGAAGCGATTGGAGTGAATGGATTTAAGGTGGTGAGATTTAATTGTTTTGTTGCATTCCTTCATCCGTGACGAGTGATGTCTGTTGCACTAAACATGTAGGAAGAAAACTTCGGGTTTTCTAAGAATTGATACGTTAAAAAAATGAGTGGAACATGGAAGCGTCGAATTATTGTCGCAAAGTCAATTTAATTGTAAAGTCTACGATTTCATGGGAACCACTGGTTAATTTTTATTTTAGCAACGTCATAGCTAACTGTTACCATCGATTGGTAGCCATTATGGTGTCCGTAATTACTATGGTACCCCACAGAAAGAAATTAAACCTTTGCGGGCGGAGGCATTTCTTAATATTGAGAGATGATTATTTGGTGATTCAAAAGCTATTTTTTATCAAAAAGTCAGAGTGTTAATGTATAGAAATTATAAATTACTATTTGTAACATTATTTTTCAATGATTACATTTCAATCTTTCAACTCTAACCATGTATAGATACGGCGATAAAGAATAATTACATTTTTTTAAAGGGTTAAAGAGCAAGGGGTTAAGACTTCGGGCCTATGATGGGCACAGAGCTGAAATTTAAGTTTTACAATTAATAGGGCGAAATTGAACTCTTCACCTCTAAGAAACGTTTCGAATTATTATTTAACACTATCTCCACTGCTTTTTCACATTAACCCTTTGCACTTAGGGATTATTTTCACATTTTCTTACACTAGCTCCGTAATGATAATTATTTTTTATCATGAAAAAATTTTGATAATTTGTTGGTTAAAAAAATGAAACGATAAAACATTTCATTTTAAAGAGTCTACATTTCTAATTGCCGGATAAATGCTCATGCTAGCAGTGCTGGCATTCCGAGTGCAAAGGGGTAAATTAATATGCTAAAGAAATATAAAAAAATACAAGTGCAAAATATAGGTATACCTTAAACGGTCATCGAGTCGTGCAAATATCCACGACATCGTTCTCCAGTACCAATTTATCAGAGGGCAAATCATACGGTTCGGATTTCGCGAGGAAAATCGCTCATGACGAGTGGATTCGCAAGAAGCAGGATGATGCGAAACGGAAGAAGGAGGAAGAGAGTTTAGCTAAGAGAAAACAAGAAATGGAAGCAGATAGATTGATGCGCGAAAAAGAAGAGAGGGAATCGCGAGAGCGGGAGAGTTTTTTGAAATGGTCCGAGAGAAAGAAGAAAGAAGAAGAGAAGAAAAAAGCAACAGTCGAGGGAGAGTTGGAGTTGCAAAAATGCTTGAGAGACATCGAGAACAAGACCGCAGTGGCTAAGGCTTTGTACCTTCGACAGTGGAGTCGTAAGAAGAAAGAAGAAGAAAAAGGTAAAAAGGATTCCCCGTCGTTCTCCTTCTGTGTTTTTCATAAATCTTTGATGTTCGAGTAGCTCGTCAAAAAAAGGAAGACATCAAGCAGAGGCTAATTGATGAAGATCGGAAGAAGAGATTAGATGAGAGCACGAGAGCTTACAAAAAGTGGCAAGAAACGTCGAAGAACAAACCTAAACCAGCAACGCAGGGACTTCTTCGTTAGTTTCTTTTTCCACTGATTTTCAAATTTTATAACTCGCAGTATATTTTGCATAAATAGAAATGGTAGAATATTATTTAAGTATAAATAATGGTAGAATGTCTCAAGAGTCCTTAGAATTATGCATTAACACTAAAACTACCAAGGTGGTGAAAATGACTTGTTCCACATTTTTTCCAAAAGCTTCTTAAATTTATATCATTAAAATATAAAATATAAATTACTGAGTTATTCTTACCATCTTTCGATTTCTCGTTTTTCAAAGTATTTATTTAATGTATTAAAGTATGATTGGTTTAACGCCGATAGTTCTAGTGTTAAATATTGTATCAAAGGTTGCTTGGTGTAAAATATGACCTTATACTCTGCAAACTATTTTTTATAGGTCAAATAATGAACAATAGTTTCAGGTCAATTTCATTTTACAAAATAGAACAGTTTTGGTTAAAATACATATTTTTTATAACTTGAATAACTGTTGACAATTTCGATCGTTTCCAGTGAAACGAAGCATACATAATATCTATAATTAATCTAAAAATAATAAAAAAATTAAGAGATAAATTTTACTATTAACACTTTATCGACTGGTACCTTATTTTCGGTCTCAACACTTTCGGACGTTTCACTTATTAATCGGTTTTCATGACAATTAATAAATTGTTATACACCCTCTGTCCCAAAAGTAACCGGAATGGATTTAAATAAGCACAAGTAGTTCAGAATAATTGAGAAAAATCATTTTAATACTTCGAAATATTCTCCCCCAGCAGAAATACAACGATTTGCGCATTCAAAAAGTCCATCAAATGACTCTTTTGTGTCGCTGACTGAAACGATTCTGACAAGGGAACCTCCCGAGGTGCCAATCACCGATTTTGATAAAATTTGAGTATGATGTAGTACTCGTGAAAATATTCGACACGTATTTTTTTTTATCGGCAATCGTTCAGGTTTAAGGGGTGAAAACCGCCCTCAAAGTTGGGGTGCTAAAGTATATTTCCTTGATTATCTCAGAAACTATGAGAGATAGAGTAATTGCGTAAATTGACGAAATTAGCGCCTTTCCATCACGAATCTAACGGTATACATTTTTTTGCAAAACCTTCATTTGTTTAAACAATATGTTAAAAAATAACACATTTTTGGCAGTTTCACCAACTTAATGTTGATCAATTTTCATGAAATTTTTTTTATATAAACTAGATATCCGATGCAAAATTACGGATAAATAGGAATTTCGATTTTTTTATTAACAAAAAAGTTATTGCACATGAGATTTTATCGTCCGCCGCGCGAAGTAGAGTCCCTATATGAGTTGTTCCTTGTTCATAATCACTTGGTAGTTCTTAAAAGAGCTGATTTTATGAATGTATATGTATTGGTGCTTTTAAATTAATGATGGAGCTGCAAATAATATGTGTTATTGTATATAATTTTGGCAATAATGATACTCTTGAAAAAAGTGTTGAAAACACAAATGATTTTTACACCATGAGCACCTCAATGAAACTACGACGTCACAGTCGAAGCAATTGTTAATATCAATTTGTAAATCGGTAAAACAAAATGTAACGGGATTTATAAATTCGTTTGGTCTATTCTCTGTGTAGCCGCAGCGAAACCATGCATATCTAAACATGTCTTCATATCTCGGAGAGGACAGCTGATTGTGAATCAGTGACTGCAATTTTATTATATTGTCCCTTGCGTATAAATTTATATTAATATTCAAATTTATTGTCAAATCTGATATTTTTCGTGCAAAATTTTTCCAAACACGAAATCCAAACACGTCCAACGGCTGGATCTGTCCTGTTGTACCTTTTGGTATCTTTAACAACTTTATTGTTTTTCCTTCTGGGACTGAATTGTTCAGTAACTCTTCGTCGTATCCAGTCCACGCATCAAGCAAGAGGACAGCACAGTTTGACACTTGAGGGAGAAACACATTTTCAAACCATGTCGTTAAGTTCTCTTTATTTAATTTTCCTGACGTAGTTGCTCCGATCACGATGTTGGGAGCTTTAAATACATTGTGCTGCACACGAGGTCCTAATCGCCCACTTTGTGGAAACCGAAGCACTAGATTCGTGAAGTGCTGTAAACATACGCCTCGGATACTTCCCATTTATTATAAGCGGTCAGTACCTTTTCTATAAACATTTTGCACTCCGTTCTTGCTGCATTTATTATCCATTCAACCCACCATTTTTAAACATCATAAAACGTAATTACTTGTTCGGCTTTATGCATTTGTAACAAATCATAATTAGCATTTATAACATCACCGAATTCACTGGACGAACTGGCTAAGGGTTAATAAGTAACCTTCGGTAGCAATAACGAGGCAAAGACTTTTCAAAAATGCATTTCACCATTCTTTAGGGTTGCTATTGTTAGTCCGTTAACAGGTCGAAACTATTCCCACCATGCCGACCCGGGAATGTCCCACCGTAAACCGCACGCAGTGCGGTAGCCGCAAATCGTATCCTTTTAAGGGAACGGAAAATCCTTTTCTTTTTGTTAGTAACCAATAATTAACTGTAAAATCAACTAATTTACGAACTACCAATTGATTATGAGCAAGAACCGTCTCATGTAGGGACTCTATTTCGCGCGGCGGACGATAAAATCTCATGTGCAATAACTTTTTTATTAATAAAAAAATCGAAATTCCTATTTATCCGTAATTTTTCATTGGATATCTAGTTTATATAAAAAAAATTTCATGAAAATTGGTCAACATTAAGTTGGTGAAACTGCCAAAAATGTGTTATTTTTTAACATATTGTTTAAACAAATGAAGGTTTTGCAAAAAAAAGTATACCGTTAGATTCGTGATGGAAAGGCGCTAATTTCGTCAATTTACGCAATTACTCTATCTCTCATAGTATCTGAGATAATCAAGGAAATATACTTTAGCACCCCAACTTTGAGGGCGGTTTTCACCCCTTAAACCTGAACGATTGCCGATAAAAAAAAATACGTGTCGAATATTTTCACGAGTACTACATCATACTCAAATTTTATTAAAATCGGTGATTGGCACCTCGGGAGGTTCCCTTGTGAGATTGCTCGTCGTTTACCATTGAATGTCTTCGATAACTTCTTAAAAACGATTGTAACTGGAGATGTGACGTGGTGTTTCAAAAATCAAATGTTTTTGCTTTGACATCGCCAGTATTCACCCGATATGGCTCCCCGTGATTATTTTTTCAACCCAAAGTTGCATTTAGCGATGAAAGGAAATCGTTATGCATCAATCAAGGACATTCAACGGTCAACGATGAACAACCTCAGCATCATTCCAGTCAGCGACATAATAAAGTCATTTGATGCCCTTTTTGAGCACGCACATCGTCGTATTTCTCCCGGGGGAGAATATTTAGAGTAAAAAAAGTGATTTTTGTCAAATAATATGAAGTACTTGTGTTTATTTAAATCCATTCCGGTTACTTTTGGGACAGAGAGTGTACAGTATTCCCTGGTTATATGCACAAGGAGGGGCCCTCGATAACTGCATCGCGACCATCCCCACCACATAGGGGGATCCCCCTCGGCGAGCCGCCACATTCAGCGACGGGGAAGTGTAACATGATACTTTCGGATCGTGTCCATGAGCCAATACTAATCGAAGGACTGAACTTTTCCGTTTTTGATTATTTTTCGTTAAAAACTTCGCTATCGTGTTTGTGACAATTTTGTGATTAAAATGATACCAAACACGACATAATTTGAGCAACATTTACTTAATATTTAAATCGCTTATTTGCTATATAGATAATTCAAACATGTCGTGTTTGGTATCATTTTAATCAGAAAATTGTCACAAATACGTTAACGAAGTTTCCAAAACGAAAAAATTGAAAATGGAAAAGTTCAATCCTCCAATTAGTATTGACACAGCGATATGTTCGGGCCGGTCCCCCTGTACGTTGGGCCTCTCTGTCTCTTCTACTATCTGTCTTTTTCTAAGCTCGGCACTCGGCTCGAGCCGTGAGATAAACACAGTGTTGACATTCAGCTACGACCAGTGCATATAAGTTTTGCACAGGGACTCTATAGCAGTGCATATATAGAGTTTGGTAACTATTCAATGTTTACGAATTTAGAAAGGGGTAAGCAATGGGACAACGTCCTCCCCCCCTCCAGAAGATGAAGGGGTTGATGGAACCGAGACTCGCCTTCGATGCACACGCGATTGACGGCGATGAGTCCGTTTCTACGAACGTTTTAAGGAGCATTCTTTGCTCCATGCACGAGCTGATGAAACAAATTTTTACGATGCCTAAAGTTTGTTAAATGCCTGTGCTATGGAGAGACACGTTCCTCAAAACGTTTGTACATACATACGAACAGAGTCATCGCTGTCACAGTTTTTATCCTTTATCCTTTGCATCTTCGACGGGGTGGTTTTTCACTGTTTTCCGCTTTTTAAATTCGCGGTCAACTTGAGCTGTATGAAAATACCGAATTGTTATTCACGTCAATAAAAGCACAGCAGTGTCGACAGGTGTGCAATGTTTAAATGCACTGTGCTGTGTTTACGTCGCTGCTCCAATTGAGCGCCGAACTTAGAAAAGACAGTAAGTATAATTCAAACCATATCGTGTTGGGTATCATCTTAATCAGAAAAATTTCACAAACCGGAGGATAAAACTTTTCCATTTTTGATATTCCATTTTTTCGCAAATTTCGATAACGTATTTGTGAAATTTTTCTGATTAAGATGATACCCAATACCATATGCTTTGAATTATACTTACTGTCTTTTCTAAGTTCGGCGCTCAATTGGAGCAGCGACGTAAACACAGCACAGTGCATTTAAACATTGCACACCTGTCGACACTGCTGTGCTTCTATTGACGTGAATAACAATTCGGTATTTTCATACAGCTCAAGTTGACCGCGAATTTAAAAAGCGGAAAACAGTGAAAAACCACCCCGTCGAAGATGCAAAGGATAAAGGATAAAAACTGTGACAGCGATGACTCTGTTCGTATGTATGTACAGGGTGTTTCAAAAATATTTGTCATGGCTTTCAGGGGTTGTTCTACACCTCTGGATCGATGGAGATTTGCGAAAAAAACTTGCCGCAAAATTCGGGAAAGGGTAGCAAATTTTTTTTATTGGCTCATCGTATTCGTCTTGTTACGTAGGCAAAATGTCTGAGAGGAACCATGGGTCAGAAATGAACCGTTCTCTCACAAATTAACTTTTAATTGGGCCTTACGATTAAAATTTCGCCCATACGACAGCCTTCGAGTCGCCGACCTTTCGAAGGGAAACACATAAGATACCCTTGCTAGCTCCAATAGTTGAAACAGAGGCAACATAATTGAAGAGAGAGAAAAAGACTAGAAAATGTCAATGACCTGCGTTCGGTGTCGGGTTCACTCAAGGGCCCACCCGGGAAGAAGAGTATAAACACTTACACTTCTCTTCTGGTTCGGTGACACAGTGCCCTATTTTCTAGCTTCGTTTACGTCGCCTCTGCTTCAACTATCGGCGAAATTTTAATCGGAAGGCCCAATTAAAAGTTAATTTGCGAGAGAACGGTTCATTTCTGACCCATGGTTCCTGTCAGACATTTTGCCTACGTAACAAGACGAATACGATGAGCCAATAAAAAAAATTTGCTACCCTTTCTCGAATTTTGCGGCAAGTTTTTTTCGCAAATCTCCATCGATCCAGAGGTGTAGAACAACCCCTGAAAGCCATGACAAATATTTTTGAAACACCCTGTACAAACGTTTTGAGGAACGTGTCTCTCCATAGCACAGGCATTTAACAAACTGTAGGCATCGTAAAAATTTGTTTCATCAGCTCGTGCATGGTGCAAAGAATGCTCCTTAAAACGTTCGTAGAAACGGACTCATCGCCGTCAATCGCGTGTGCATCGAAGGCGAGTCTCGGTTCCATCAACCCCTTCATCTTCTGGAGGGGGGGAGGACGTTGTCCCATTGCTTACCCCTTTCTAAATTCGTAAACATTGAATAGTTACCAAACTCTATATATGCACTGCTATAGAGTCCCTGTGCAAAACTTATATGCACTGGTCGTAGCTGAATGTCAACACTGTGTTTATCTCACGGCTCGAGCCGAGTGCCGAGCTTAGAAAAAGACAGATAGTAGAAGAGACAGAGAGGCCCAACGTACAGGGGGACCGGCCCGAACATATCGCTGTGTCAATACTAATTGGAGGATTGAACTTTTCCATTTTCAATTTTTTCGTTTTGGAAACTTCGTTAACGTATTTGTGACAATTTTCTGATTAAAATGATACCAAACACGACATGTTTGAATTATCTATATAGCAAATAAGCGATTTAAATATTAAGTAAATGTTGCTCAAATTATGTCGTGTTTGGTATCATTTTAATCACAAAATTGTCACAAACACGATAGCGAAGTTTTTAACGAAAAATAATCAAAAACGGAAAAGTTCAGTCCTTCGATTAGTATTGGCTCATGGACACGATCGGGCCGGTCCCCCTATAGCTTAGATCTCTCTGTCTCTTCTACTGTCTGTTCTTTTCTAAGTTCACGCTCGGCTGGAGCCAGAACGTAAACACAAAATAGAAACCACCACTTCGTAACTCCACAGTTTCGGTCCCGAATTCTGTGCATATATCCAGGGTTTACTGTATATCATTGCGGTTTACTGTGTCAAGGACTCCGTGACGAGAATTTTTAATTTCCGAAGAGACATCGGTGTTACGGAAGTATTTGCGACCAAGTAATTGGTCAAACCAAAAATACTGGTCGGTAAAGTGTTAATTAACCCTTTGCACTCGGAGCCGTCTTTGACGTTATCTATTAGCAATCTTGACGGTACCTTATTATTAGGGGGACCGGAAAGTAATGTCGTTCTTTTAGATTAAATTCAAATAGATAAGTTTTTAACAAGTTTTTATATTTAATCAATTATGTAACCACCCTCGTTATCAACAACCTTTTGCAATCTAGTGTGCAAATTTTTAATGCCCGATCGATAAAAATCAATTAGCTTTTGTGCAAAATATCTGGAGATGGCATTTCGGACATTATCCAAATTTTCAAATTTTTTGCCACTTAGAAAATATAGCGATCCGAATAAATGGAAATCCGATAGTGCAATATTGGGCGAGTATGGTGGATGAGGCAATACCTTCCACCCCAATTCGTTAATTTTTTCCAGGGTTCGTCTTTCGTAGTGCGGTCTTGCACTATCATGTTGCACAATGACACGTTTTCTCTTGATAATCGCTGGTCACTTTTCAATTAAAGATTGATTTACTCGATCCAATTGTTCACAGTAAAGGTCTGCATTCAAAGTTTGTCCAGGTTTCAACACTTCAAAATGAAGGACACCGCGAATACTCCACTAAACACAAAAAAGCGCCTTCTTGGGATGTAAAACCTGGCTTAGCTGTAATTCATGGCGATTCATTTCGTGGGAGGCACTGCCTTTTGCGTTTTGGATTATCATAAAGTGCCCATTTTTCATCTCCACTGATCAAGCGATCAAAAAATGCTTCTGTATTGTGCCACTGAAGCAATAAGTTGCATGTGGTGGATCGGATAGCATTGTTTTCTTCGGACAGATTATATGGGACCCAAACACCTGCTCTTCATACTTTCTCAATTTGCTGCAAATGTTCTTGGATGGTCGACCAAGGTTGGTTAAGAGTGTTTAACAGCTCCTTGATGGTCTGACATGGATTTGCTTCCACTTCCGCCCTTAACATGTCATTGTCTATGCATTTGGATAAACATAGAAAATGTTTTTGGAAGTAACTGTCGCTTCACAACCCTTGCGAAACTCAAAAAGCATACAATGCCGGATATGTACCTCTTCTGGCATTTCGTCTGCCATTTCACCATAAATTGTAAAATAACAATTTTTTTTTTAATTATTTACGAGTAAACAAGTCACTCTATCCTTAAAATGTCTTTGGCACTACTTTGAAGCACACAGTGAGCTGATAAACGACAAACGAATATCGATATTCGTCGAAACGACATTACTTTCCGGTCCCCTTAACATGTTTAACCCGGCGTGAACCACCAGTGGTTCACAGGCATTGCTTTCACCTGGCGGCGTGAATCATCGGTGGTCCACACGTAGGTAGTTTGCTCCGTCTGGCGGCGTGAACCACCGATGGTCCACACCTAGTTTCCTCCGTCTAGTGAAAGAAACAAGCGCCGCCAGACGAATAAACAACTGATAATCTCGAGCCCGCCGACCATACGAACTTCGAAAAAATGCGCCGGGTTGAACGTGTTAAGGTAGTTCTGGGCACTTATCATTTTTCGAGAGATTTCCTTAAAATTTTGAAAATATATTCTTCATGATATTTTATAATTATAACCGGAATCTCAACGAGTTCGTCCACACGGTTTATGAATAAATCGTGTTTAAAAATAACATATTTAACATGGGCCTTATGGAAAACAATTTTTGCTGAGTCCGTAAAATCTTTTTTTATTTTTCTAATGGAAAAACGAGTCCATGGATTCTAATAAAAAATTAGCAATGTATTATTTTATGCTTTTGGAATATTATTGAATTTTTTCATAATTTTTTACTTCATAGTTATAGAGAAAGAAGTTTTTTAATGTCTAAAAAGTGAATGAAATGACCTCTGTGAAGTTAGCCCCTGCATTAATTCTTACGCAATTTTTTCATTTCTAATGAAAAACGAAACTTTTAGTTCTGAATCCAGCTAGAACTACCTTAATATTTATCGTCTTGTGTCATTTCAATAGAAAAGTTCAGGTAAATATACATACATTTCTTAACACTTTACCGACTGGTAGTCGATTAATCGACTTTTCGGGCCCAACGCATTTGGGCATTTAACTTATTAATGTGTCGCTACGGAAATTAATAAATTGTTATTTTTCATTGCGGTTAACTGTGCCAAGGACTCAGTGAAGAAACTCTGCAATTTTCGAAGAGATATCAGTATCAGGGAAATATTTGCGTGCAAGTGACCGATTAGATGTGGGTAGGATATTAAAAAGTGCCGGTCCGTAAAGTGTTAATATGTTGCGGTACAATAATTTCATCCTCTCTATCACTAATAAATTCGAATATTCCCTTAGAGTGAGCATGGTGATATGGTAGACTTACGATGTTTCCACAGGTAGGACATGGGAGCGCAAAGGGTTAATATAGTAGTATAAGAAAAGTTACTGCATAAGTGAAAATTGATTACTATTAATTCCCCTCAATTCTTACACTACTAGCTCATCAAAAAGCGAAGCCAGCGTACATAAATCCAATACCTTGGCAGGGAGATATCGAAGATTCTGAGGACGTTCAACAAGTTACATCGACTACAAAAAAGAATCAGAGTCAGACGAAGAACAGTAGCAGAAGAAGTGTTTCGTCGTATCAGTGATAAAAACAATCGCAAGTGGATTTTGCCGATGTGTTCTTGCCGTTCGACGAACCTATGTATCAGTGCGTTTCGATCGTACAGTCCCGAAACGTTGTAGAATTTTAGAAAAGTCAAAGAAAGGAACACGAGAGTTATTGTCATATCGTGTAATTTGAATCCGGATTGCAGTGCGATATAATACGGCGATGTTAATCGACAAAATATCCTTGTGCAGCGTCCTGCAATAGAATTAGAATGATTTTCGTAGATTGAAATAAGAGAATCCGACGAACAACTTCGTTTTATAACAGATATTACGCGATATATTTTATAACCTTGATTGTTTACGCTCATTCTATGTAATTAATGAATATTAACATATCTGAAAACGGTCGTCCTTCGATCGGTGTTTAGATGGATTATAAGAAAGCAATAAAAGAAAAGTGAATGGCAAGGATGGAGCGCCGATCTGTGCTTTGATATCCGATGGCTTGTAGATACTAAAAGGAGAATTTACAGAGAGGTAATTAAAGGAAATCTTATACGGGAAAGCTTGTATGTCGTTATTATTCCTATCGTTTATATTATTCTGTATGTTATAAATTATAGAGTCAAATCGTTACTGCTTTGTTCCATTTTCTTCTTTTACATGGAACTGGAAAATTCTTTCTATCTCTTATATTAATCGTATTTCAAAAAAATATCTATGCGTTAAAAAACTGATCAGAATAATGATATTTTTACGTGTCTATCTCTTCATTTCTTTCAATGAATTTAGTTAAATGTATTCCAAATATCATACACGTGTTGAATTATTAGTTTTAATGATACCATTTTTAATTTAATCCGTATTCGTACGTGTATGAATATTTCAAAGTGTAATTAAATAATTGTTAGTGTGTAGATTAGAATTGTTCGATGGATCTATTTGCTCAAAGTTTCTTCCTCTTCTTGAAGTCTCTCGATATCGGATTTGTTCATAAAATAATACGAGGGCTGTCGTGATTTCTGGAAGAAACACATTATTAATGTTAGTGTTTTTAAATGTTCTTTTCTTTATTTGCAAATGAGAGATATCAACTCACCAGATCTTTGACAATACGTTTTGCTCCAGTTTTGATGAGAATATTGCTCAATACTTCTACCATTGGCAACCCCATTGCATAATGCAGGGCTGTTCTTTCCAGCTGAAATGACATATTATAAAATTATCTAATTTCTCTTTAATTGGTTTAAACAGTACAATCCAATATATATATATAAATTTTGATTACTTTTCGCTACCCCTAGTATATATTACAAAAATAGTAAAAAAAGGATTACGAATAGGAATAATTATATTTATTATCTCTGACATTTTTTTCTTTTTATCAATTTTTTGAACATTCTTTCACTTTAGATTTATATATATACTAGGGGTAGCGAATAGTAATCAATATTTTTTTGACTAGCTAAAAACATTTATTTATTAGAGAAATGTTAAATACTAATCAACAAAATAATTTCCATATTTTTCTAACACTTTTAGCCAGTGTACAGGTAGTTGTTCGATTCCCAATTTAAAAAAAGTCCTTCGATTTTTTATTGAAAAACATTCCAATTACGTTTTCACTTCTTCAATTTTGATTACTTTTCGGTAGCCCTAATATTTTTTAAATTTCTATGTAGTTTTTATTGTTACATTAAAACCACTCACGTTATCTCCGATTCGCAAAGTTTCTGGATAAATTTTTGCAATAAACCGAACGAGCTCCTCGTTTTCTCGAAGAACAGCAATATGCAATGCACATCGTCCCATAGAATTTTTTCCAACAGCAAGAAGTTTTCCACCGCCGTTATTTTTATGCAAAATTTCTTTCACCCTGCCGACATTTCCGGTTCTGATCTCGTTGTGGAGTTCTTCTCGTTGAGTCTATTTAAGGAACGTTTACAGAGATGACTTGTGTACAAGATATTTTAACAGTATTTCAAATGTTTAATATTATCATTATATGCATGTTAATTTTTTTTTAATAACGGAAAGATGTATAAACGTGGAGACATTTGAGAGAACTGGTTCATTTAAAATAAGTTTTTTTTTCACGTTACCACATAGTTTGGAATCGACTGGAGAAATTGCACTGTCGCTTCTCGTTCTCGTTCTGCAGCGACGTCTATGATATTTGAACCGCCGTCTGTTGCATCCAAAATATGATCGTATCCTTCGAGTAATAATTCTACTAGCTTCTCAGTTTCACCTAGAATAGACGAAAATAACTTCTATATTGGTAGGAATATCGTTAGGATAACAGATCTTCTTAACCCTCTATGACCTCTTGCGATTTTGTGATAAGGCAAGATAAAGTTACTTTCATTTTGAAAACTATTCTATTTCAACCCTAAACTGACTATTATTTCAATTATATTTAGTAGTAAAAATAATTTCTTAATCTGGTCTTAAAAAACACGTTAAATACGACACCAAAGATTCTCCAAAAGATGAATTTCATTTTTCAAATTTCTACGAGTTAGAGTTATGCTACCAAAATCGCAAATTTACCCCTTGTCCTACGATTTCTTTTGTAGCTGCGGGTGCAATAATTCAGTATTAATTCCTGGAATTAAATTAAACCGATAATTTGATCATTTCGTGACCGACAAGTATTTCCAATTTAACCCCTTAGCCTACAACAAGTGTAATACTCATGACGCTGAAATTGGCATAGGAAATTTTGAAGTCTTCCAAAAACTATTAAATTAAAAATATCAGTTAGTCACTTAACGGTTAAATTATTTCTATCCTGTTAGTACTATGCTCAATTAGAAAAAATATCGGAAATTAGAGAGAAATTTTAATTTCCGGAGTTAACTCTGATTACTTTCGCAGTCACAAAAGAAATTTTAAGACAAGGAGTTAAATTATAAATAATAGTGTTTGGAAGACTTCAAAATTTCCTATTCCATTTATCGAGTCACGAGTGTCTCAAGTTGTTGTATATCAACGGGTTAATTCTGGAAAGTCAGAATAGTTCTTTGAAATGAAATGATTTTAAATCAAGATAGGTCTATTATTTCTAATTAGATGTTTAATATTTCCGTATGTTAGATTAAAATTGTTAAGTTTAATGCAATTTTTGTTTAATGTGAAAATCTACCTCTCGCTGCTAGATAAACCACATAATGGTCAATTTCTTCGACGTTCTCCCGAATGTTAGCCTGTTCTGCAACGTCTCTGGCTGTTCGGTATAATTCATCTCTGAAACCAACGTTGACTTGTGTTTCTTGAAGCAAATGAAAGAGACGATCCTTCGAATATGAACGAACGGCTGCAAAGTGGATCATACTTTGCCCATGCTCATCCTAAAAACAATATTTATATTCATAACAAATAATTTTCTACCATGATATAATTTAGCTTTTATCAACACTAGATTTACGGAAGTCGTCAAATCGGTGGATTCCTACTTGTTTTATAAACATTTCTCAAATTTACAGAGAATCTGTACAGTTGATACTTCACGTTTATTTTATAATACAATGATTAATGAATGAATTATCCAAAATCCTTATTTAATATTTATCACGTTGACAACCGGTATTTCGCTATTTTGATCATTTCTACTTAACTGAAAGATATTCTGTTAAAATCACGTCTTTATAAAGTAGAAAGTTTAAAGACACTAATAGATAGATATTCAACAGTATTTCATCTTTTTAACGCCAATATTTAAATATTCAATGTGTTAGAAAATTCATAATCATTGCAATTTAAAAGTTACATGAAATTTCATTGATTTCAATAGTCACCGATGACCCTCCTGACAGCCAACGTGTTAATATATTTAATGTATTAAGTGTATTTATATATTAACACTTTACCGATCGGTATTTTTTAACATCCTACCCCCTTCTGACCGATCACTTGTCCACAAATACTTCCTTGACACAGCTATCTATTCGAAAATTACAAATTCTCGTCACTGAGTCCTTAACACAGGTAACCGCAATGATGAATGATAATTTATTAATTGGAGTGGCGACCAATTAATAAGTTAAAAGTTCAAAGGTTTTGGATCCAGAAAGCCTTCTAATAGGCTTCCGGTCGGTAAAGTGTTAAGTGTAACAGATTTCACGTCCGTAAATCTAGTTTTAACACCAGATTTACGAACTGAGCCAATTTGACTCAATGCAAATTTGATTACTATATATATGAAAAAGTTAAATATTATTTTTGCAAAACATATGTTGGTTTTTAGTCATATAATGAAATGTATGTATATGTTGATTCTTCTCCCTCGCAGACCCCTTCATTTCGCATTATCGAACGGGGTATACCTATTTTTACGGTTGTGAGCCAATTTGACTCATAAAATGATTTAACAGTTAATCGCATAACACATGAAATTTGTAGCTTCTATTAGACCAGAGTATTTTGCAGCTTTCAAGCCACAGGTGATTCGTTTCCCCTCTAATTTTTCTCTCTTTGCATACAATGTTTATTTGTATGAGATCCATCTTTTTGTTTTCGTGATTCCGCTACATTATCTTTCTTACCTACCCACTCCTGTCATCATTTCGATTTGTACATCGCGCGTGCACAGAGCATTTTTAGTGAGAATGTATATCAAAAACAGAATTTCTATGTACAAAAGGTTTTCAATGAATTTTTTAATAGTAAATCTTTCATTTAAATTGATTAGGAACTATTTTCTTTGCAAAAAACTTCAATCCTTTTCTGTGAGTCAAATTGGCTCACTTCAGTAAAAATCGGTATATAATCAACAACCGTAAATCTAGTGTTAAGGATATCATTCTAGTTGAATATAATTCCATTTTATATTCAAAATTTCTTCAATTTGATCATACTCTGTTGGGATTGCTGAAGGTCGATTCAGGAACGTCTGAATCTGGACTTTGTGGATAACCAGCATCTTCGTCTGGATTTTCAGCTTCAACATTATCGAGACTCTCCTCTTCTCGATCAGGAATAATTAGTACGTTAGATTCCTATAATTAGAGATCGTAATATTTCTTAATGTACGTTCGTAATATACATTCATCTTTTATAGAATATTCAAGGATGAAATTGATCACCTGTTCTTGTTCATTCGACTTGTTTTTGCTTGCAAAATTGTACAAATAAGTGGCGAGATAGGTAACTGGATCTTTGGGACGTGCATTAGCGACTTCCGTTAAGCCTTTGATCAAAGGATCGCCGAGAGCTAATAGGAGAATTTTATTTAATTACACATCTCATTAGTCAATCCGTTATAATATGTTAACTGCCACGCGAATTTTATGATATTTTATCGTCAGACTTATATCGATGATTATAAAGGTATTTTTATCGAATAATTTCGAAATTTCAAACATCATTTAGTTTATATTGCATCAATGTACAGTAAAATAAATTTAATTAAATGTAAAAGAAGATTAAAATACAAAATTGGGCATTGATGGTCCAAAATGAAAGTGAAGAATTTTAGAAACACTTTTTTTTTTACTTACACGATGCTAAATAGCGACCTTCTTCCGCACGAAATATTGGAATATCCACTTCACTGTCGTCTGAAAAATAAATTAATTTTACAACTTCGAATTAATTAGGTAATAAGGAAAAACGCATCGCACTTGTTCAAATCAACAGTTCTTATTTGCAATGAGAAATATCGTTTCTCCATCTACTCTTCAATTACTCGTGAATTCTGATGTAAGTACTATGCGTCTTTGTGGAAGAAAAATATTTTTCAAGGTATCAACGGTCGTTGATTAATTACAAATATTATTATCTCAAACAATCGTGCAGTAAAACGAAGGTGCTCATGAGAAATTCAGTGCATTGTTACACTCGAAAATCGTGACGCACGCTTACACAGACGTGTAAAAATATAAAAAAAGAGGCAGTATATTTGATCATCATTGCATTGATTTATGCGACATCGTTGAATTCAAAATGTAGAAGCATATATACACGCAGCTGCGTAAATATCAAGGTAAAATTTCACTCCGAGAGAAAAGTGCACCAGAGCATCACACACATACAATTACGATTAGATAACTCATTTATGTCGTAACTCTTAAATTAACGTCACACGATTACTTTAAAATACATATTATCCTTTTTTAAAATGAATACATCAAGTTGGAAAGACATGTGCTACGCCATTTCAATTTCGTGTAAACATCGAACTCGTGCATGACACAAAGAAAGCCTATGAGAAAATTCTGACATCATTCAAAGCTTGCTTTCACCATTCATTTTCAACGACACGGATTCAATCGTCATTGAATTAAATCTCGCGAGAATTTTGATACGAAATTTCAAGTTTAAAAAAAACAAACAAAAGAAGGTCCAATTGATTCTCAAAATTCGAGATACATATACACATTACACATAAGCATGGTAACGTGCGACAATAGTGTAAAAGCGTCGTAAAGATTTTCCATTTACGAATAATTATCATCCACTAACCTAAGAAACAATCCGGCGTTCCTCCGAGTAGTTAATCCGATTTAACATGCGAACGAATTTGAATTGAATACGCCTAAAATATTAATTCGGTGCACGAGAATGAAATTAACGTTTGCACACATCTTTCCAACGTGTTCCTCGCACGATATGTATGTACTAAGATGTGTCTATGGATTTTCTTTTTTACAGTCACCTTTAATTAATTGCCAACATTGGCTTTGAATTTATCACAGGAAGTTATCACATAAGCGTATGAATTTTGATAAGACGAAAGAAAGTAAACATGAAATTTGTTAGTTCATTAATGAAGAAATATCACAGGCGATGGAAAAATATCAACCGTGAACACAAAAAAGAAACAGTCCATCTCCGATTTCCATTTTTTTTTTCATTTCTTCATCCGTAATTTTCCTTCTGCCTCTACCCAACTGGATGACGTCTCGAGGTGGAACGTTTTCGAAAGATTCCAGCCAGCAAGTTGGCAATTTTCAAAGAACTGTTTATAGCCAATTCCTTCTCCAATGCCAGAATATTCAAAACCGCTCTCGAGAAGTCCTGTAAAGTTTGTAATTCCGTGACCGACAATGATTGTTGATTGCCAATTCTAACAGTATCCCTTCGCGCTGTTTCGCGAACACTCAAACCTCGAACAACGCACAGATGTCGTAGATTATCGAACTCTTTCGATAATTCCGGGAATTTGATGATAACGTTAAACCTAAGAGTATTGCCGATAGCATACGGTCGAGCGCTTAGGAAGCCCAATTTTTGATCTCGCTTGAATTTCAATTTTTCATCCAACACCACCATTATTTTTGCCAGTCTCACGTAAGCTCGACCGATAAGACCAGGTCTATTTTCACTGGTACGACAAATTATCCTCAAATGATCTTGCACATTCACCCAAGCAGCAATATCACCAGCAGCAGCCACGTAAACTCCACGACCATAAGGCCAGTGAATACCATGAAGACGTCTATCATCGTTAAAATCAAAATCTGCAATCGGAAGTAATAAACCAGCAGCAGCCAATTGTGCCCTAATTGGACTAGGTTGATCCAAAACCTCATTCAGGGTGAAATACGTTCCTGCTTCATCTTCGCTAGAACCTTCTGCCATCATCGCTGAAATTTCTGAGGATAAAAGTTCAGTTGTTATCTCACGTTCGACCTCTTCCAACTGGTTCACCGTCAAGGTCAATGGAAAGGTGTAATTTTCAATGTTACGACAACACTCTAGTACTGCAGCTTGGACGTATTTAGCTGGAGGATCGAGATCGTACGCCTCGATTGTTGAAAGTGTCACTTCATCCACGAATTCCGGACTTTCGTCGCTGTCTTCGTCATCGATGAAGAAGAATCTTGGTGAAGGATGATCAGGTAAATCACCACTTGCCGTCACACAATGAATGTCTCTTATGAGAGGATCAAAGAAATCTCCAAAGACAACGTAACTTTCGTAGTCAGGAGCAACAACACCACCGGTTTCATCTTCTTCGATGTTACTGACGAATGAATGAGCACTGCTAGCTTTACTGTTGGCATTCGAGTGCCCGTATTTTTTCAAAGCTGGCCAGATCACGTCAAAGAGATTGTGGTCCATGCGAGTCACACGGTGCTTGATACGATCGAATACGGGCCGTTTTAGACAACGGCTGATCAGTGTACCAGGATTCCCGGATGATGTCTTTGGAGTTGTTGAACCACGTCTTGCACCTGCCAGAAGACGGAAACATCTCTCCAAGGTAGCTAAGGTTTCCGGCTCGGTTACGTCTCGTCGTGCGGAGTACACATCTCCTCCAGGAACTATTCATCTCGAACGTTAAGACAGCGAGGGATGTCCAATTGAGGATGAAGAGGAGAAAGATAAGGAGGAACGGGAGAGAAGTTAAACAGGAAATTTGTCGGATTTGTTAACAGCAAATAGGAATTATTAAGCTAAGAACTTAGCTTTCTATTGGGTTGGGAAGAAAGTAATTTCGGTTTTGTAGTGTGAAATGGAACTTAATTTTTTTTAACAAAGAATTTTTTCGATGACCTTTACTTGATGACCTTTTGCCATCGTTTTGACAAATTCGTGATTCCGTTTTTATAGAAATACTGGCCCATATCAACAAAAAACTGAACCCAATGCAATTTTAGGCTATCATCGCCATTGAAAGTTTTACCATTCAAAAATTTTTGCAAGCTGAAAAATAAATGGTAATCTAATGGTGTCAGATCAGGGCTACATGGAGGCTGTGACATCACTTCCCAACCAAGCTTGGATTTTGCAAAAAATGAAAAAGTAAAACATATCAGAAATGTTCGTTTTTCACTCTATGTTAAAATTCTCCTAAATAAACAATTACAAACAAAATAAAGCGCAATTTGTTTCTACGTCAAGTCAAAAGTGACAACTTTCGATTGTTCGAAGAAAAAAATCATAACATTGTCAGAAATCATTGAGAACAAACGTAACGCTGGCTCTCATCAAAAACCGAAATTACTTTATGCTGACCCAATATTTACAACAATCGGTTTACTGATAGAAACCGAAGGTTCTTTTGGAGGGATCGTAATTTGATGATGGAGAAGTGGTTGAAAAGTATTTGTAATTTTTAACCCTTTGGGGTTCTATCGAAGTTTGATAATTATGAAGTACTGTAACTAATTTTCTGTAGATCTTCATTTTTATGGAGTTTAGTGTTTTTTATTGATTTTTCTAAACTTGAGGTAGTATGAGATACGTTTGTGTTTATGATCTTTGAAATAATTTGTTCAGCGCTACAATACATTATGATTTCATTTTTGGAAGTCTTAAAATGCCTTTGAAATTAATGCTCAGGAATCAAGTTAACTGTATTATTGAAAATTCAATTTTTAATATTTGGCAGTGTGATGTTGAATATTTAATTTCGAAACCCAAAGGGTTAGAGAAACTCCATACTTTACGTCATCTTATGTTAAAAATTCCAACAAATGATATTTCCAACAATATTACTTAATTATTGTTAAAATATCTATATGGTGACTGTTCTCTGATTTTTCTAAGTTTGAAGTAGTATGAGATACGTTTGCTTTTATGATCATTGAAATAGTTTGTTTAGATTTACGATCCTTTATAATTTAATCCTTGAAAGTCTTAACATTCCTTTGTAATTAAATGCCTGGGGATCAAGTAAACTATATTATTGAAATCTTCGGCTTTTAATATTTGGCCATGTGCTATTGAATAGTTAATTTCGAAACCCAAAGGGTTAGAGAAACTTCAACTTAAAAATTCCAACAAACAATACTTCCATCGACGTTACTTAATTATGGTTAAAATATCCTCATGGTGATTGTTCATTGATTTTTCTAAGCTTGAGATAGTATGATGTAAGTTTGTTTTTATGATCTTTGAAATAACTTGTTTACCTTTACGATATATTATAATTTAATCCTTGAAAATCTCAATATTCCTTTGTAATTAAATGACCAGGGATCAAGTTAACTATATTATTGAAATCTTCGACTTTTAATATTTGGCAATGTGCTATTGAAAAGTTAATTTCGAAACCCAAAAGGTTAGAGAAACTCTATATTTAACATCTTACTTTAAAAATTTCACCAATATTACTTAATTTTGGTTGAAATATCTACATGATGATTGAAGATACACTCCCACATCGCTATTAAAAATATAAATTTCGATAAATATCGTTCACAAGAAACTAAAATATATTTCAATATCCTCAAGTCAATGAATCATTTTATTCTCTAATGTTCATTAAATAACGTAATCCGAAACAATGTTAAAAACACAATGCAACGAGTGAATAGAAAGCAACGCGACCCTTTCACCGATTCAACTGTACAGACGATCTTCACGAATCGTGTGCAGCAATGTTGCTTAAAATGCATTTCTCAAAGTTTCAAATTATAAACAACGTAAAGTGAGATTCTTCGACGGTGCTACGGACGAACTTTTATACATTTTCATTGTCTGTGCTCGTAAGTGCCTCGATAGATGAAATACCTTTATCTGTCAACATTTCGTCGGCGAGTTTCTCGCTAGCTCCAAAATCGCGCAGAAGTTTTTTGTGAGAAAGGTCATTTTGATTTTGCTTGTAATAATCCGCCTTTTGTCCGAACTACGTGACAAATCGATGAGTTAAATCGAGAATACATCATAGAATAATTTAACCCTTTGATAGCTGAAGATTGAATACTTTTTCGTACAGTTTGGATATACGACAAAAACAATTACTGACCATGCATACAGTCCAACAGCTAAAAGATGGCTACGCGAAAGAATGCACGTTGGATTCGTGCAGTGGATAGCCATATGGCATTCATTTAACACTAGATTTACGGAGCCAATTTGGCTCATTCAAAATTTTGATTACCTACATATATAGTATATTGGTTGGTTAATTTTTTAATAATAAATCTTTCATTCGAATTGATTTGGAACAATTTTCTTTGCATAAAACTGCAAGTTTGCTTCCATTAGTCAAATTGGCACACTTTAGAAAAATAGATATATCAATATTCGTAAATCTAGTGTTAACCAAACAAGTAAAAATACAACAATGCTATGACTACAAGGAGTGTTCACTTTAGCAGGTTGAGTCTAAGACTTCCAAAAACAAAAAGGCTGGAATAGACGTTTGAAAACGAGAGGCTTAGCCATCTTTCAATTTTCGGACTGTATGTGACAATAGTAAACAGCGAAATCCTTCGCCGGACGCGTATTTGCATCCATACTTTATATCGATAGCTTTTGCAGGGCGCATATATACGTCCATAGCAGTCAAAGGGTTAAAGGATAATTAACTATTTAAAAAAATTATTATACTCACATTATCCTGAACCAAAGGATTAGCACCGAGATGAAGCAAAAGGTTGTAATAATGTCCGTTATCAGCAAGGGTTGCAGCATAGTGCAAGGGAGTTCGTCCATCAAAATCGATAGCATGTGCAGTTTCTGGGAATCTTCCTGCCAGGTATCTGCGTGAAATGAAACGTTAAGAATGGAAATCGATGAAAGTTGATGGAAACCGATGACAAGGTAATGGGCAGTAGTTACTGTCTACATGTATTGCACGATTATACCAAAGTTTTAGAACGGAGGAGGGAGATTCTGAGTAATGATGGTGTAAAGCTGGTCACATTACAGGTACTACATTATTTTAAAGGCAAAGTTAGATATATCGACGTTTAATTCTTGTACGTAGAAGAAAACATAGCCGATTGTTTGAAAAAACAAATAAGTTTTGCTTCAACTTTGAAAGATAAGGAATGATAAAGTTTTTTTGAAACTTTTTTTTAAGTAATTTTATAACTGTCTTCTATTGTAATTATACAAACCTAATGATAGCGGTATTCCCAAACACAACGGCAACATGCAACGGCGTTGCACCGTGTGGCGAAGAACCGTCCCTTGCAACTGCAAATTTACGTCGATCCAGTGCACTTTGCAAATCTCTCAAATTCCCTTCTCGCGAGGCGATATGCACAGTGTGAATTTTCCCCTGTGAACCACCCGAAAAATTACTATCTCTGATCTAATCTCACACAATGCCGATTATAATCCACATATTTTTAGTTAATTTTAAAAAATTCCCTTATCAAACCATCACGACGATAAAGAAAAAAATGACACCGGTTATCTTAAACACATCGAGATCTCATACAAGAACAGACACTAAGACCTTCCCGATACGAAATTGTCAAAGATGACGTTGCAAGGAAGCACAAACAACCAAGTTACTACAGCATACGCACAGCACAATCATTCGACCTTAGAATCCTAATAAAAATAATAACAGCGTGATACAATCGTACAAAAAGAATTTCCTCATGAATTGTCACATAAATGGGCACATGTTCTATTAACACTAGATTTGCGGCCGCTAAATCTAGTATATTTAAATACTTTAATTAAGTACTTTAACACTAGAACTACCGGCCGTAAAATCGATCACATTTTAATACGCTAAAGAAATACTTTACAAATCGAGAAATCGAAAGGCGGGAAAGATGAATGATTCAGTAATTTATATTTTATAAGATGGTCGTACAATATTTAGTCTATAACTCTCCTATAAAATTAGAAAGTTTTTAGAAGAAATGAAGAACGTGTCATTTTGACCACCTTGGTAATTCTAGTGTTAAAAAAAGGTCCATCAATCGGCAAAAAATACGATCAGTTAAATAAGTAATCTGTGTTTTGTTCGATATGCGTAAAATATCTACAGTAATACTTCTCCATAAATTCGAAAAATATTTTTAAAAAAGTAGGAGCCCGTTAATTTGACGGTTGCTGTAGATCTAGTGTTAAGGAAACAAAATGCTCCATTCACGAGCAAAATAACATGAATCAGAATGATTTATAGTAGCACTTCTTTCTATCACCAATTAAAAATATAAAAGAGGAAAAAGAATCGCTTACGAGAGATAAGATAATTAACGTTAAGTACCATGTAAGAGGGGACGTTGTCGATGAATGCCTGAAGTTCAGGATTCCCCGAGTGACGGCCAACCAGTCGTCTTCCTTCTCCATTGAGTACCAATGCGGCCAATTGCTCCATGTTCCCGTTCTCCAGTAGATTGTTGATTTCCGGGTCCACAGCCATGCTACCTTCGTTTAATTCTGCTTCCGGAAGTTCCTCGTGTTCGCCGACGATCACCTGCCGATCATGTGTCTAGGTGCAAAACCATCCGCGCATGGTGTACGATGTTTGCCGATCGATAAGAATAATATTAATCATACTCGGGAATCTCTAGGTACGAATCGATCGTCCACTGTCATTGTTTCGTGTCTGCGCTCTTTTCTACGTGTATACGGGGTGTTTTTAGATTCGAATTTACACAAAGGTTACTTGTACTAAGGATGAACAAAGATCTGTATAATTTTGTCGTTTTGTATATAAGCTTTGATATCTTTGACTATTTTTCATAGAGCTTACTATTTTAAATGGGTTTTGAATCATCGAGGCTATGCTATGCAGTTGTTATCAATATGAAAAAGGAAAAATTGTAAAGTTAGCAGAGGAGAAAGGAGATTTGAAATGGAACTGATGAAAAGTCTTGGTTCTCTATTTGGTTATTGTTATAGAATCATCTGAATGGTTTTGTCTGATTGTGAGAAGCAGTAGAGTTGTAAATATACTTTTTTTATGAGGTTTTAGAATGGTTGAAGCTTCGGACAAATATTGACGATATTTTTGGTTGTGGAAAAAAGTAATGATTACGTAAGTTAGCTTGGTAGCATTTATTGAGGTCTGAAGGGGATTTTTTGAGAGAATTGTATGTTTTGTAAGATTGTATAAAGAGTATGTTACGGAAGGAAGTCATTTTCGATGGTTCTTTTATTCGAGACTTGTAAAAAAGTTTCTTGTTACTCTTATGAATATTTAATAAGTTTTTATTGCTGAGAATGCATTGTTCATTAGATGACAACAAAGCTTTTTTAATACTCTATTGTACGATCTTTTTTCATCCTCGCAAGTAAAATGAATTGCAAAATATTGAGTTTATTTTTTACACACCCTGTATACTTTCTATGTCGCACAGGCATCCGCAATTCGAGTTGCACGATGCAACAAATACAATATTTTCCCATTGGAATGTTTGTTCGTTCGTAACTCTGAATACATTTTATTTCTTAAGTATCTTGTCAATTATGATTTTACTGATCTACACTATAAAAAGTATAAATACAAAAGACTCAAAAACCTGCTTTTCTAGTTAAGTGCTATACGATTAATGTATCCTTCTGCCTTCAACTGAGGTTTTTTTTATGAAAATTTTTCCTCTACAATTATTTCCAGCCTAATCATTAATCTTTAAGTAGTCCGTTATGTTTGAATGTTAGACAAACCTATTGGTTTAAAACATTGATCTACTTTCTATCTGTCAACTATATTTCGTTCAAATAAAAGTTATTATTATTATTATTTCTTAAGTAATTCGAAGGTAACGTTTTCTATCAATTCTCCTCTTCATACACTACTGGAAAATGGTAGTTTGTATAATAGGATCGTTTCATGACACGAATAGAACTGTTCATTGCATGATTATTTATTTATTCGTATATTTTCGTGTGACACAGATCACTTAGTATAATATATTATCTTCTTATCTCTCGTGTACACATTTTTATTTATTCCAAAGTACATTGTTCGTGTATCGCATGAAATCATTCTCCTCGGCATGTACACTATAAATTGACTTGAAACGAAAAAAAGGAGAAAATATCTCGTAACAAATATCATGACACTTTCACAGTCGTTACTTCAAATAGTCCTTCGACTTGTCAAAGACTTTCGCCTCGTCCTCGAGGGATTCTGTGCGTCTAAAACTCCCATAGCTCTCTTTAATCCTACGTTTTTATTTTATCTCGATCCATATACTTGCACCGGTATCTCTACGCTTCTTTTTTCTATTCTCACCGTTTAAATCGCACGATCTTTTTTTTCCTAACATTGCTACGCGAGTTGATTAAGATCCTGAAACTGGATTTGAGCACCGTTAAAACTCTCTAATGAACTATACCTGATCTTCGTCGTTTCCCGGATCATCGACCCCAGAATCACCTGTGCTCGGATCGTTTCTTTCTTCATGCTCGCCTTTGCTCTCATCCTGTACGTTTTCATCCGTATTCCCCGAATCAGCATTGTTCATTTCCTTTTGTCCATTATCGGAACCGTCCATTGCCTTGTCCTCTGATTCATTGTCATTGTTATCCTTTTCCATCGGTGTACCTGTTACCACGTCATCGTCCGAGGACTTTTCCTCTGAATCGTCCTGCGGTTTTGCTTCCTCTGTGTGATCATCCTTCTCCGTTTCTTCTTTCCGTTTCTCGTCATCAGCTTTTTTAATCTGTTCCACCAAATCATCCATATAATTCATCGTAGAGTGAATCTGAAATTTTGAATCCTGTCCCCCCTGATTTTGGGAAAATCATCTACTTTGAGGCGAAACACCGTGATAATTTGATTTCTTCGCATGCCAATGATCAAGCGAGTTTTAAAGCCTTTGGGGGGATTCTACAGGGAGGGTTGCAGGGGAAGGATTTGTTTTTTTAAAGAAAAGTACCTGCTCGGTGGATCTACTTAAACTTTTCGTTGCAGATTCGGCACTGCCGAAAGCACTGTCGATATCGGCACTGTGGATCTTCTTCATTCCTCTAGATATAGATTCCTCTGCTTCCAGTATTCTCCAGTCCCAGTTTTTAGGGTAGGATGACCCAGCTACTCGAGGAGCTTCCGGTATCACTACTAGGTTTGTTAAGTCCACGTCCGAAGGTCGGTTTTTGTAGAAGGCTGCTGCTTTTTGTTTCTGTTTTGAAAGTTATAAATATACTAGAGGAATCTATTACGAAGAAAATAAATGTCACTCAAGTACCAATAAAATGTGTATAATTTTCTAACGAAGTTAAAAGTTCATAGTAGGGCCTCCCGAGTCGAAAATTTCAGCCCAAAATCCTCCTAAATTACCAAATAACTTAGGATATTTAGGCTGAATATGGAAAAATATGTTACATATAAAAGAATGCAAATTTGAATTCCACAACCGCCCTACACTTGTTACTTTTTGCCACTTTTACCTAGTTTAGGAGCAATTTAGGCTTCATACAGCCCAAAATAATCCTCAGCATTCTATAATGAGGAGCTTTAGAATTGGATTGGAATTGGAGTGGAATGATCGAGGTCCAAAAAAATTCTCGATATACTAAAAATTAATTTGGTTTAGGAGATTTAGAATTTATATGGAATAAAATGATAATTGAATTCCAACTTGCTCCTGAAAGCCCTATTTTTAGAATATGAGTCGACAGACTTGGAACTTCTGAAATATTTTTAGGGGATGCCAGATTAAATTGGAATAAAAATTTTACCTGATCAGTCCATATAACTCCTAAAAATCATATTTACAGGACTTTGAGGCGCGTAGACACACTAGTTGAGGATTTTGAGGTTCAAAATGGTATACATAATTAAGCGGCAAATGAGAGATCAAAAGAATCTAGGATTTGAAGTTTCTTTTTAGGCTGGACTTTTCGACTCGGGAGCTTCTACCCAGCTACATAACATCGTTACAGTTTCGTCAAAACTTGATGTTATTCCTCAAAATTACTCACATTATCCAATTTACTTTCGTCAGCTCCAAATTCGACCAACAAATCGTACAAAGCTCCACCATCTTTCAATGCAGCCGCGTAATGTAATGGTGTTTTGCCATCGTTGTCCTGTACCTCTACGGTAACTGGATACCTTGCAAGAATTTCCCGTGCTATTTCCATGTATCCCAACCCAGAAGCCTGACGTTTTGATTAAAAAAGTTATAAATGACGTGGATTTTTACGATTTATCCTTCTTACTTTATTTCGAAAATTTGTCTACCTTGTGCAATACATTTAAACCGTTGGTATCCTTGCTACAAAGGACGATTGGAGAAGTGGTGTCGATTTTCTTTTTAAGCCCCTCTAAGTCATTCTTCACCGTTGACGTGTGAATATCTTTTATGGTACCCTGCAATGCAAATTGGAATTATCATCGTAAAGGCTTTTATATCGTGTTTTGCAATTGAATAATAATATCTATTTTTATCAACTGATTAAATGAAGTAGCTACAAGAATGGTACGTTTGATTAATTGAACGTTTTACAATAATTCACGGCATGAGAAATAATCGATGAGACAAACCATTATAAATGGCACAGCTTCCAAGAACTTCCTGACTCGTGGATTATTGCTCGTCTCGCAGCGTAGTTTCGCACCGTGGCCTTCCCATAAGACTTGCTGTAACTTGCCAATGTCTCGATTGTGTATCCATATTCTTACGTTGGATGGCTTAAAGTCCAAACCTGTGGAGGAGATATTGCCAATTCGTTGTTTTGTATGGTGGTCTGCTATGACTGTTTCACTTAGCATCTTTAGTTTTAGCTGAATTTTGAACTGAGGTTGTAATACATGCAGTAAAAAAAAGATCAGATAGATGAGAAGAATCTAAATCACATTTCATATTAGATGGATTATTCAAAGTCCAAGTAGCTAATTAGTAGTTCAAGCCTTAACACTTTGCGGTCCGAATTATTTTGTTAATTTTGTAGTGAGCTAAATAAAAGTAATTGTACAATATTTTCTATCGCTGGTTATTCATTTTTTTTATTGGTGTCAATAGCTATAGGTACTAATTGATATTTATTAGGTGTACAAATTAATTCTCGGCCCCCAGATTTCATCGACCACAAAACCTATTCAGATTAGAATTTTTCCTAATTTGAATAGTCATTCTAAAGCGCCATTTGTTAGCTTCAAAATAAGATATATCGCATGACTCTACTCCAGACATAACGTGAAAAATTACATATGTGTAGAAGCGATGTCGTTCGATAAGCAACATTTAAGGCACTGTCATCTTTTCGCATTTCAACTAAAGAAAAGAAACGCTATATCGTGCAGCACTTGTAAAAATTGGTTTCAACAGTTTCGAATATTCTCCAGACTTAGCCCCTTCAAATAACCACCTATTTCGATCCCTACAACACCACCTAACTGATTCTCAATTCAAATAAGTTGAACAAGTCTATAAATGCCTCAATGATTTCATTGATGTGAACCATTATAATTTTTCCGATCTGGAATCCGACAATTACCTGGGAGATGGCAAAAACGTGTAGAAAATGAAGAAGATTATGTTTAATATTGAATTTATATCAACACTGTTATAAATAAATGTCAAAGTTAGTTAAAAAAGGCCGAGAATTAATTTGTACACCTAATAGATGATATTACAAAATCATTGTGAAATTAGAAAGTTGATATTAAATTGTCAGAAAATAAAATCAAGTGAAATGCTATGTCAAGTATTGCTCGACATTGGACCGCAAAGGGTTAAACTCCATGTCAACCATAGCACTTTATCGTTTCTTGATGTCATACTTCTATTTTCTTTTTACTGCAAATGATGTGATAATTCTTTTGAGGGCCTAGAGATATTACACAGGTTTTAAATGTTGGAAGATATGATATATTAACACATTACATGCCGCCCCCGCGATAATGCAGAATTTCAAATATTTGATCATATAATTTACCGGCCAATATCTGTCGTATCACTCTTTCTTGAGGAAAACGGTAAAGTGGGCAAAAAAAGGCAGCGTTATTTCATTTAACCCCTTCAGACCCGAATTTTCTTCCGTTTAAGAAATTATTTTTATATTAACATTAACTTAATTCATGTGAATGAAAGCAACAATATACTTTTCACAAAAATATTTATTTATGTACTTATAATTTGTAAATGTACATCTTAAGGGACATATGGTCCTTACGCAAAATTTGCAACATTAAGTAGATTCTGAGAATAATTTGTATAAAAAAATAAAATTCATTAGGTGTTGATACTAAATTTAAACCTATACGTAATAAAATACAGCACGAAAAGTATTATGTACATTACAATGTGTCCGGTGTCCGAAGGGGTTAAATTGTGAATTGTTTCATACATTTAAATTTGATATTGATATAAATGACAAGTGATTTAAATATAACAAATTTCGCGGCTGATATTTAACACTAGATTTACGGAGCCAATTTGGCTCATTTAACATTTGATTGCTATATATATAATATATTGGTCGGTGAATTTTTTAATAATAAATCGTTCATTTAAATTTGTTTTGAAATTATTTTCTTTGCAAAAAATTTTCTTGTATCAGTCAAATTGGCTCACGTTAGAAAAATAGGTATAATCAACGTCCGTAAATCTAGTGTTAACTGGCGCGCAATCTGTTAAATGATAATACAACAATATTCTTCCGAAAGTGATGATGATTCAAGCTCAAACTCCGTAATTGTTACTTCATGCCTCTCAATTTTACATTCACTATAATTTCTGTTACCATTTTTCACTGAGAGCGAACAACAAATCAGACAATGTCATTCTAAAAAGAATGGCTTTCTTATTAATCTCTGCATTCACTTTGAATTGATGTTTGATCGATAAACCTCGAGCATTGAAACGTTCCACGTAAAAATTCATTAAGTAAATTGGATTAATTCCATTCCCCTGATACCCAACGATTCAAAACGATGTCTATTTATATTCAAGATCGTATACTTTCAAGAATATGAGAAAATAAGGTCGAAAAATGACAGTATCGATGGAACTTCTGGAATTATTAAAATCGTACCTGGAACAGTAATTTCTTTATTATACAAGGTACGGGCAGTTTGTTAAGTATTTACGATTGTCAGGATTTGTAACTTCGCGTCGCGTGTCGGAGCACGTTGCATTAAATATTTCACACGCTTCGGGGAGATTCTCCTTCTGGCGAATATCGATTCTGCGGTGAACTTTCCGCAGTCATGAGAAGGATGAAACCAGCAAATAATTACACATAGAAAAAGCGAATCAAGGTCAATTATTTCACGGAACACCATGAAATAATTGTACATAACGACAAAAACCAGTAGAGGAAAAACAACAAAGTTATTTCCGCATATTTGCTGCACATGCTGCTGCAAAATTATAATAATCGGCAAGTAAAGATACCGATCCTTCCTTTAATATGAGAATAATCGCATGTAAACAGTAATTAAGATTATCGATTAACTCGATTTTCCCTCGATCATTTTACAAATTGATATTCTACGAGGCACGTAATTCGTACCGTCTTGAAAATTGTTTCGTGAGAAGCGAAAGTAAAGTCCGAATACGTAATGACTTCGAAAATGATTGTCAGTTTTAACGAGAACTACACGTATGTACGTATCGTGCGTGTTTTCGGATTACGAGTATGTTGCACGCTATGCGTAACATTTCATTTCAGTCTTTGATGTACGGTTGGCGTGCTCGATAACGTGTTAATAAATTTTAGAGAAGCGATGGAAGACAGTGCACGGACCTTCTCGCATTATTGACACGTTTCGCGTCATCGTTTACATCGTAAAGGTATTCGCGTTTTCTCAGCAAATAGATCAATCAAGGAAGATAGTAAAGTCCGAGTGCAATTTCTGTCTGGTTCGGGGAAATATTTTGCCAAAAATTATCTTCTATTTGGAAAGTAATTTGTACAAGAAGAAGTGTGTGTTAAATTTTTTCTAGAATTGTTACTGTATTGTATAGATATTGTGGGCTTACAATTTTTGTTTGACATGGGGAAGTATCGGTAAAATTGTTTTCTGTTTGGAAAATAATTTGAACAGAAAGGAGTGTCTGTGAAATTTTTTGTAGAATTGTTACTGTATTGTATAGATATTGTGGGCTTACAATTTTTGCTTGACTGGAGGAAATATTGGTAAAAATTGTCTTCTATTTGGAAGATAATCTGAGCAGGGGAAAAATTACGTTAAATTTATTTTTTAGAACTATTACTTTTTTGTTTAGATATTGTAGACATGCAGTTTTTGTTTGACGTGAGGAAATATTGGTAAAAATTGTCTTCTATTTGGAAAATAATCTGAGCAGAGAGAAAAGTGTGTTATTTTCTTGTTTTTTAGAATTGTCAGAGTGTTTAGATATTGTCGGTTTACAATTTTTATTTGACTCGAGGAAGTATCGGTAAAAATTGTTTTCTGTTTGGAAAATAATTTGAACTGGATGAAGTGTCTGTTAAATTTTTTCTAGAGTGGTTACTGTATTGTATAGATATTGTCGGTTTACAATTTTTGTTTGACTGGAGGAAATATTGGCAAAAATTGTCCTCCATTTGGAAAATAATCTGAGCAGGGGAAAAATTGCGTTAAATTTATTTTTTAGAACTATTACTGTATTGTTTAGATATTGTAGACATGCAGTTTTTGTTTGACATAAGGAAATATTGGTAAAAATTATCTTCTATTTGGAAAATAATCTAAGCAGGGGAAAAATTGCGTTAAATTTATTTTTTAGAACTATTACTCTTTTGTTTAGATATTGTAGACATGCAGTTTCTGTTTGAGATGAGAAAATATTGGTAAAAATTGTCTTCTATTTGGAAAATAATCTGAGCAGAGAGAAAAGTGTGTTATTTTCTTGTTTTTTAGAATCGTTAGCGTACTGTTTAAATGTTGTAGACGTGCAATTTTTGTTAGTCTTGAGGAAATGCTGATGAAAAGTTGAATGTCATATAAAAGCTAATTTAAATTGAATGAAAAGTGTTAAATTTTTATTAGAATTATTACTGTATTGTACAGGTATTTCATATGGAACAAGGAAACTTTTTGTTTATTTGATAATGTTGATCGTATGTTAATTTTATACGTCTCGTCGAATGTTTATTCCCTCTAATATAACTTGTACTGTGTTACTCTATCGCCATTATCTTACATTAATGTCATATTCTAGTTGTTATCGATTTCAGAAGGAAATTTCTCCTTTAACCTTGCGGAATTACTACTTCCAATTTCTGCGAAGTCTTTACGTAATTGTCAATGAATGTCGTTTGAGGATGAACTTATAGCAAATGTTTCTTTTTTGCGTGTTGACTTTTACATGAATGACACATCTGCATTAATATTAATATAAAATCGAATGAAAAGCTTCTATTTTTTGAGAAAACTAAGATATTTCCTTTTGCTTAAAAACCGACTTTCTTTCAAATTCCGAATGCGTTGTAGTCTGAGTAATTTCGAGAAATTGAGGGATATTATTTTATGATAATGTTTGACGTGGAAACGTCAAATTTAAATGGTCATCAATTATTTCAAATCCAATCGACCAGAGCGCGTCGTCCTATCGACCTCGGCAATTTTCCTCGCCTTACGAATTTAAGTTCTATCGATTCTTCCACATCGTTACCAGTGAATATCTAGGGTATAAGTCAAGAAATCTATTGCCATCGAGTACAACGAATATACGGACAAAAATGTACAATTAGGTAGGAATCATTTTTACACTATTTTTTTTATTAAATTACCACCATGTTTTAAAGTTTCTGTCAAGTTCATAAGTCTCTTTAGAATGTTTCATTTTCATGTAGTATTTCTCGATGAAATTCTGTAATTAGTAGGTGTACCGGTAATTATGGTGGTTACCTAAGTTGAAATTAGGTAAATAGTAATTGGAAATTAATTTTACCAATTAAAGTTCATTATTTAAAACTTTATTTATATGTTTAGACTTCTATTTGGGGGTTTATGTTCAGTTGTGCAACGCGACTGCTGTCAATTTTGCTGATCAGATCAATCTTACATAATTTCTGCAAAAAAACTTCAAATGACTTCAAAAAAATTGAAATCATGCATCTATTAAAATTTGGAATATCTTTAGAGAAGTTAATGCAACATTAAACTTCCCAAACCGGTGAAAATGACCGGTTCCCAGTTTATTTTCAAAGAATGACTTAAATTGATAAGAAAGCTATGAGACAAATATTGCAGTTCTATCCTATAAAACCTAAATTAGCTAAAAAAATCTTTTTCACCTCTTCAATTCTCTCGTACCAAAGTATTGAGTATTTACTATAAGTATTTACTTATTATTGAGAATTTACTATACTCAAATTTCAGTAGACACAACGTCGATAATTTTAATTTTAAACTACGTCATATTTCGTGTAGAATTGTTAATTACAAATATTACTACTAAAAAGGAGGAATATCCCATAGAAAAAATTATAAAGTGTTCATGTTCATTGAGAAAAAATTGAATCAACGAAAGGGTTGATGTTTGAGGTTCAAATAAAATTTTTCACTGTTGACATCACTCACACTCTCTTCCGGTGTTTGTCTTCCGCCGAGACATGTTCTCCGCTTCCGGTAATTCTATTTCTGAACTGTGGTCAAGATAGTAAGCCGCTGGGTTTCCCCTTTTATCGCAGATGCTCGCGTCACATCCACCCTCTATGAGAACATCCCAAATTGCTTCAGGATCTCTGCAGGCAGCACAGTAATGCAAGGCTGTTCTTCCTTCCTGAAAAGTAGTGCAAATTATGCAATTACTGCAACTAATTTAAACTGTTAAATTGAAATCACTTCTCGTGGTGAGACGGCGATTTTGGAATTATAAACGGAAATTATTATTCTATGATCTTTAATAGAGATCCAGATATGTTGATCGAAAACCAATTGATTGTTATTGAACTAGCATTGAAAATTTCCACGCTAGATGAAAAAAGGTTTCTGATAACGAGGATGATTACATCATTCATTAAAAATAAAATTTCGGTAGGTACTTTCTTTGTTCGAATCTAATGTAAAAAATGATATTACTTTGCGATCCCTATACTATTACAGGTCTTGGCTTTTAGATGATCGCCGTTCCTGGTGCTAATTAGTTACCACAAATTATCAACATGGACGTGAAAGCCTAAAATCTTTAATACAATAATACAATTATAAATAAGTATAAAAGACAAAAATATTCATCTACGAATGTTCATTCAATTTCTGTTCGAACGATATGAATTAATTAATTCACAATCTGTAAAATTTACTTGAACCCTCTCAACCTTCTACTAAAGGTATAAATATCTTCCACAATAAAATTCAGATTCTTTCAAAAATATTAAAATAAACTACAAAATCCATGTATCCGAAAACGAAACAACGATCTCGAAATATTTCTTACAAACGAAACTGAAATAATTCTGTAGCTCAACAATATCCTTCTTCAGTGCGAAATGAACGATCGCTAGGAAGTGACTGTTCGAGACGAACGATGATAGCAACCGGGGCGTTAAATGTTGAATACGTGACACATAACCGATGAGAATTTAGATCAAGGATGGAAAGGGGTAAAAAACCTCCCCCTTGGCACACCGAAGGCGCTGCGTGTGCCTGGACACGAAGTCGGATGACTGCAGGGAAGAACAGGTGGTTTACACTTCGTTGTTATCCGCGTCACGCGATGCGGAAAGGACGATAATCGTTTGCGAAAAATGGCCTTTCGATTATTCACGTCCACGAACGGACAATCTCGGAAATTTCTCGCAAACTTCAGCAAGCACGGCACCGATCGTTTAAACAATCACATCCGAAGGTAGAGAGAGAGAGAGAGAGAGAGAGGGGTTGAAGAATTGCACGAAATTACGAGGGAATTGCTCTCGATCGCCATGGCACCTATAAACGGAATTGAAAAGATTGACTTTGAGTCATTAGAGAAATTACGTAGGTTAATCGTATTCCGTTGGAAGAATCGTGATTCATGCGAACATTCAAGAACTGACTTCGATGGATCGTTTAAATCATTAGCGTATATATTCGCTCAATTTTCCTGGTCACTATCATTATCCGTTAGCTAAAAAATAGAAATGAAGGGTGTTGTTGAAGATGATAGTGGTAATTCTGATTACAGCGCATAAAAAATTAGGCCATTGAAATGAAGACGAATTATTGAAATATGATCTGAAATTGATGATGCTGATGATAATTAAAATGAAAGTGAAAATGAATTCGAGTTATTGAGCTCAATAGAAAAGAAGGGATACAATTTTTCGGTGCAAAAATTGTAAACATTTCAAATACTATTTGAAATACTATCATACTGCACAAAATAGCTAATCAACATTTCCACCATTATCAGAATGTATATGGAGTTAAACTACATATTTGCAATTTATTTTTTCTTAAAATGCTGAAATATGAAGTAAATTGTTGATTGGTAATTTGCAATAAGAAATGGGGAATAAAAAATGTATTAAGGCAATTGTGATAAGTATGATACTGTTACTGATCGTTTGATATTATGATATATGAATTTCTAAAGGATATCGTGCACATTTATGGTAATAAACGTTTAAAATATGTCCTAAGATGTAAACTCTTTTCGTTTAACTCTTTGAGCCACAGTGGGGTGAAAAGTGTCCCACCTATTTGATGCGTGAAATTGTATGGTGGGACATTTTTTGTCCCACCTCGAAAATTTATATTATTATATAACTTTGTCAATAAATATAAACCAATTTTATTCGATCAAAAGAAAACTCATAGGTCATTTTATTTTCTGAAGTCATGTGCCTCAAAGAGTTAAATGTGATGGATAATCTACCCAAGGAGTTTCTAATTAAGTGGATCTACCTATATCTACAGAAATATTGTAGATCCTAGTGAAACGATCAAAGTATGTAGTTCTAATCAAAATACAACAGATTTCTGATTGAGAAATCAAATTATTAATTAAAGATACATAATGCAAAATGTAAAAGAATTCTATCAGTGATCAGTAGGTTATTCAGCATTCCAAGTGATTAATTTTCCATCAAACGCAAAAATCAAAAATTAGTCGGTAATATATTCTATCCTGTATCACCCCAGTCGAAAAGTCCAGCCTAAAAAGAAACTTCAAATCGTAGATTCTTTTGATTTCTCATTTGCCGCTTAATTATGTATAACATTTTGAACCTCAAAATCCTCAATTAGTGTGTCTACGCGCCTCAAAGTCCTGTAAGTATGATTTTTAGGAGTTATATGGACTGATCAGGTAAAATTTTTATTCCAATTTAATCTGACATCCCCTAAAAATATTTCGGAAGTTCCAAGTCTGTCGATTCATATTCGAAAAATAGGGCTTTCAGGAGCAAGTAGGAATTAAATTATCATTTTATTCCGTATAAATTCTAAATCTCCTAAAATCACTCCAATTCCAATCCAATTCTAAAACTCCTCATTATAGAATGTATGGCTTAATATTGGGTTTAGATTAATTTTCTAAATAAGAATGCTGAGGATTATTTTGGGCTGTATGAAGCCTAAATTGATCCTAATCTAGGCAAAACTGGCAAAAATTATTAGGGCGATTGTGGAATTAAAATTTGGATTCTTTTATATGTAACATATTTTTCCATATTCAGCCTAAATATTTTAAGTTATTTGGTAATTTAGAAGGATTTTGGGCTGAAATTTTCGACTCGGGCACTAGGCTATTCAACGTTACAAACTATTCATTTAAAAAAAAGATCAGAACTGAACGATAAATGTCCCTTGTCCCGACCACTGGTGATCAATACGATACTCAGTAATCAATAAAAATATCTTCCTTCAAAATGAAAAACTATGAATAAATTGATAAATTATACTTTGTCCTTCTGTTGTGCCGTGATAGGATAATTGTGCACGAGCCACTCGACGATGTCCGGTTGATCGTAATAGACAGCTTTGTGTATCAAAGGTGTCCCAGAAGGATCCTTCGCAATGGCCAACTTCTTCTTCGGCTCTTCCGAAATGATCCTTTGAGTCTCAGCCAAAGAGCCTCGTGAAACTGCGTCGTGAACTTGAGAAATCTTCGTCTGGAAGAGAAAGAGAATGGTCCATGGTTTCATTACTACACAAAATTCAAAGTGATTTTCCTGTAGACTATTTTTTTTAATCGTCTGCTAACCAAGTAATTCGGGAGTCCTTTCAGGAATACCCGAGTTCTTAAATCCGATGAGTGTTCACCTAACAAACGAGCTCCGCGTCCTTCCAAGCAAACATGCTCGAGTTTTTCAAGTTCACCACGTTGCAGCCAGGTTTTTATTGTTGTCGGGTTCATCTGCGAATCTGGAAAAGGATATTCATCAAAATTCATTATAAGAAAAAAAAAAACTACCGCGACTATTCGATAGGATCTGTGCATAAATATTTCAGGAGGATTCACATTGAACGACTGTATGCTATAGTATCCTTCAGTTTTAGCAAAAAAAGCCAATAATCGGATAAATGCAGGAAGTGATTATCATAAATTGTGTCTGAGACACTATGTAATCGATTTGTAATTGAACGTTTCCATGACGTTTGTAATCCGCAATAATTTGAAACTTTGAAGTTGGCGCGATTTTAACCTGCGCTCATTATAGTAACATGTGATGCTATAATTGCATTTATAGCCCGCTATAATTACGTAGTACTGATTCTACTTGTACTAACGAGTAAATCAATCTTTGCAAATTTAATAAAGCCATTGAAATTAACAATATTAGAAAAATGGCTGCCCAACAAGATACTGAGCCAGTAACTGCTGTTGCATCTAGACATTCAACATTCGTTCGAGTATCTATAACCGAAGACCACATAAAATCGACGTTTCCACCATTTCCATTCTCTATTGATTTCCCATTAAGCTTATAGACACACATACAACCATACGTAAATTCGCATCGTTGCGTAAATCAACATCGAGGTTCATTCAGAAAATCAGGAAAAATGCATAAAAGCAGCAAGTGCGTCTCACCATTCTTCTCAGGCGGCTTATCAGTAATCTAATCGTCCCCGTGAATTAATTATACGTACGATTAAAAAAAATAGGAAACGATTAGACCTTCGTATAATTATCATTCCGGATATCAAAGTTGCGCTCGTGTCATTAGTTTCTTTTTCTTTATGCTGTTAACAACATAAGCGGCTAATCACAGTGAACTTCCGACTTGACTTTTCCTCTTGCACAAAACAAGCGGTGAATTCCCCTAGTTTCTTGCTCACACGTGTGAAGCCTAAATGAAATGCGAATAAGCGGAGAACGTGCTGTCACTGTGAGTTACGTGATCTTATGTGTGCCATGCGATACGTATGTACAAGGATGAAGGTTGAAGGTGACCAAAATATTCGTGGGATTGCGCTTCATTGCACAAGTGACGGAGAAAAATAAATGACTGGTCAAGAGTAACGATGTCATGGTTCATACATTAATTTCAGGCTGTAGGTAGTTCTAGGCACTTATCATATTTCGATAGATTTCCTTACAATTTTGAAAATATATTCTTCATGATATTTTATAATTATAACCGGAATCTCAACGAGTTCGTCCACACGGTTTATGAATAAATCGTGTTTAAAAATAGCATATTTAACGTGGGCCTTATGGAAAAAAATTTTTGCTGAGTCCGTAAAATCTTTTTTTATTTTTCTCATGGAAAAACAAGTCGATGGATTCTAATAAAAAATTAGCAATGTATTATTTTATGCTTTTGGAATATTATTGAATTTTTTCATAATTTTTTACTTCAGGGTTATAGAGAAAGATAATTTTTAATGCCTAAAAAGTGAATGAAGTGAACTCTGTGAAGTTAGTCTCTGCATTAATTCTTACGCAATTTTTTTTTTAATGAAAAAAGAAACTTTCAGTTCTGAATCCAGGTAGAACTACCTTAAAGAAGATAAAGAAGGATTTATATAGTTGTTGAATTGAAATGGGGAGTTTGATATTTTTGTTTAATTGTATTATTATTTTAGTTATTTTTTTATATTTTGTACGAGGTCTACCGATATTGAATCTATTATATTTCAATATATTAAATAAATACTTTAGAAAAAGAGGAATGAAAAGGTGGAGACGATGATTAATTCAGTAATTTATATTTTATATGATGGACGTACAATATCTAATCTATTGCACTCCTACAAACTTGAAGAGGTTTTAGAAAAAATGAGGAAATTCATTTTGGCCACCTTAGTAGTTTTAGTGTTAAATGTTGAAATTACTTGTGCATTGATATCGATCATTTTAACACATTGCATGCGGGTGTTTTGTAACGCCTCATTAAGACTCAAGAGGAAAACTTGTTGAATAATTTCCACGAATTTTATTTTGACAAAAAATGAGTATAAATTGGAATCTGCTTTCTCTTTAAATTGGAAAATATATTTAACTTTTCAAGTCTAAGTGATTAATGTCACGAATCACCTTTTTTAAACTGTCTATGCACAGTTTCCGAAAAACGTATTTTTACATGGCCCGCATACAATGTGTCATTCATTTGCATCATAAGAGCATATTTTTGTCTGATCACTATCATCGGTGCATACGAACATTCGTTGAATAAAGTGAAATATCAGTTTTTGAAATACTGCTATACTTAGACTTAATATAAAGAAATTTGATAGTAAAAATATATTTTTGATTTTGTCATATAATGTAAACGGATTAACGATGTTTGATACTACTGTTGCTACTGCAGCCAAATGATTGGTTGCTAATTCTTTATGAAAATTCCTCAGAATAGGGATACAATGATGTAAATTTTCTGCGTCTGCCTTGTAAAATATGAAGGAATGAATTTATTCAGATTTTCGTCCCTTTATTTCTTTTCTTTCAGAGTATTGTTCGATGCATTTAGTTATAAAGGTTTTAACGACGGTAACTCCAGTGTTAATTATAATTGTTGATTATTAAAAACAGGAACATTAATTCTAATTACTACTGAATCGCATTGTTGAAAATTTTTACAAGTATTCACGAATTCCGACATTTTAAAAATACAGTTACCCCTCTTACAACATGGCATCCTGTAACATGATTTCGCTATAACACGATTCATAAATTACGAAAACCTTTATACAACACTGTACGTCCATGTCACTGGATGACATGATTTTTGTTTAAAATATTTCAAAACTAAATTACTTGTAAATAATGATGGGAAGGTACAATGTATTACAGTGTCTTTGCATGAAAAGTGTATAAATAAATTAAAATGTACTCATTTATAACGCTATTCCGATGCTATAGCGAAAAGCGTTATGCAGTTTACGCGTTATCCGCAGCGAAACTCTCCGTTTCAGAGATATGGAATTTTAAAAAAATGTTTGTTTGTATTAAGTTTTCTGTATTTGTATATTGTATATATTGTATTGAGTTACCTGTATTATTTTCATGGAGCACTGACAAGTAGAGAAAAATAACATGTGCGTCACGTGTTGTTGCTACCAGCATATGTCACTTTCAAGATCATCGATAATCTTCAAGTACAAAGAATTGACACAATAGGAATTTGAAATTGTAATGAAATTAAGTTGAAATTATCATGGAAAAGTCTATAATAATTAACAATAATACAAGGAATATTTATAGACACTAGGTAAAAGTACGAAAACAATCAAAGAAGCATGTTCACCGCGTGGTTCCACGGTCTTCATGGTCCACTATTACACTCCAAGGGCTAATTATCTGACTGATTTTTTAAATTATGCAATTCGTGTCATAAGTAGAGAAAAATAACGTGTGCGTCACGTGCTGTTTCTACCAGCATGTGTCACTTTCAAGATCATCGATAATCTTCAAGTACAAAGGGTTGATATAATAGGAATTTCAAATTGGAGTGAAATTAAGTTTAAAATGTCATTGAAAAGCAATGTTTACAATAATTAAAAATAATACAAGGATCTTTTTTATAGACACAGGATAAAAATACGAAAAAAAATCAAAGAAGCATGTTCACCGCGTGGTTTCACGGTCTTTATGGTCCACTATTGCACTCGGTGAGCTAATTACCTGATTGATATTTTTAATTATGCAATTCGTGTCATAACGAAGCCATGCGTTGCACGATGCGGCGGAAACGGAAGCTGCGGAATAACGAAAACTGCAACCGGATTGTCGGAAGAAAAACGACGATATGCGACACGAGGAAGCGTCGCGCTTCGAATGAAGACGACGCTGGGCGTCGCGACGCCACCTGTGAACTCGTTTCCATAGATTTCTATGAGGCTTTCGGGGATGGATACCCGTGTCGTATGAAAAAGAAAAAGGGTAAGAACAAAAAGGGGTGGGTTGGATTATATCTTGTCTCGTGTAAACGTTAATAAGTAACGATTAATTACAAATTTATAGAATTCTATGGAAGTCATGCAATCAGGAATGATGGCTTTGTATTTTCTAAAACGTCCTGAATAATTTTATATGTCGAGGAGATAGATTTTAATCAGTTATTTTCGGATTTTGGTTTGGCAGAACTGCTGGGTTTCATTGTGATAAAAAGTTATTGAGTGTATTTTAATTATATCTAATAATTAACGCGTCTCCATGATGTAGATAGAAATTCTTCAACGAACGAGCACATTCTGATTTCATTAAAAAAGTATTTTCAATTATTTTTTCCCATGGTAAACAACTATGAATATTATAAATTGTAATCGCCATCTTACAGTTCTGCCATATAGAATCACTTTAGAGAAACCTTCTAGCTAATTACGTTTATTAATAACTCGCACCGAACGAAGTAAACTGCAATTTTCTTGTCTACAACTTCCGAGTCTGATTACATTAGGAAAACATTCCGAATAATTGTGCACAGTGTGTATAGAAATTGAAATGAGGTAAAATGTGATTCCCTTGGACTGAGCTGGCACGTTTTACCGTAGAAAAAAGAATATCATGAATAATTATACGAGCGTGAAGTAAATAAATTACAGCGATACATAGTCACGTCAATAACCCTGCGCGCTGATTTTAGAAAGCTAGAATGCCGGCATAAAGTTGGAGAACGGTGAAGTCCCGTCGTCGAACAGTTGTCAATTAAACGATAATTGTAATATGAAATGAGAAGTTCAAGGAATCGCGTTTGCGCAACGTCGACCGATAAAAAGGCGAATAATTGTAGGGGGGTTGCTAAAAGCATCGATGACGGGGAAATACATATCTTTTTCACGCGATTGGATCGAAAGTGTAACGCATGAATACGCAACTTTTCCTCGTAATAATATTTTCATAATAACCATTTCATAAGTGAAAATATGTATATAAAGATAATATGATCAGAATATTGATAAACCTTTTAGAGATATTAAAAAAGCAACATTCCTTTTCATCCAGAGATTCACTCGTTCCTAAACAGTTTTAAGTTTTTTAATTGACTTTGTCGACGAATAAATAGAATTGAGAAAAATATCGATATTTCTAGTCGAACTTATTAGGCAACATTTTGTAATCCGAATTATCCAGTTTTATGTGATTCGAGTATTATTTGATTTCTAATCAAAATATTAAGCGGACCGGAAAGTAATGTCGTCTTTTATATTAGATTCAAAGAATTAAAGGGTATAGCAGGGTAAGGGGGTAAAAAGTGCCCTTCCACCGTTTCCAAAAGGGGGGTGGTCTAATTCTATAGATAATGCTCGGCGATCATTGCGCACAAAATTTTAACCCTGTATCTGGACCGGAAGGGTAGTTATGGGGAAAATTCAAAAAACAGGTTTTTGCCCCATTTTGCTATTTATTGAGGTGCAACAAATTTGAAAAAATTCTGACATATTTTGCACGGTATCATACATGTTTGAGATTTTTTTCAGATTTTTCCATTGAAGAACCTAAGTGTAACAAATGAGCAAACGCAAAAAAAACGGAAAAAAGTTGATTTCCTATCGAGCTCTTCGAGTGACACCTTTTTGCATACTATAGTAACGGTTTTCGATTTTTTTCGCAACTACACAGGCGGTATAAAAATCTGAAAAAAATTGGAGATAACAATCATGAGTATTGGATTATTACTATAATATGCCAAAAGTTGTCAGTTGAAGATCTCGATACGAAATCGACTTTTTTCCGTTTTTTTTTGCGTTTGCTCATTTGTTACACTTACAGTGGGTTGCCAAGTTATTAAGGACAGTCACGAACAAATTGTATTCGTAAAGTATTAGTCTTAAATTTATTTGATGTACACCGTTTCCCAATAATAAAAGCTTTATTAATATAGAATAGTTATTTATGACATAAAACAAACACAAGAAAATGTAAAAAAAAGAGACAAATAAAAAATAAGTAAAAAATTAGGCGTCGTTAGGTCAGTTCAATATTTGGTGATGTTTCCTTTCGCCACAATAAGTGCTTCTTTACGTCTGGGCATGCTTTCTATACACTTTCTAGCACTTTCTTTTATTTTCGGGTTGCGATGCCATACACTTATCAGCTTATCTATCAGTCTGACCTTTGTGGTTATCATTTCTTTGGCTATTTCAGCCTTGGTAATCTCCCATAAATTTTTATTTTATTTTATGTCATAAATAACTATTCTATATAAATAAAGCTTTTATTATTGGAAAACAGTGTAAATCTAATAAATTTAAGACTAATACATTACGAATACAATTTTTTCGTGACTGTCTACCGGTACTGGTACCGTGTAGAATATGTCAAAGTTTTTTGCATTTTCCTCATAACTACTCTTCCAGTCAAAATACAGGGTTAAAATTTTGTACACAATGATCGCCAAGCATTGTCTATCGAATGAGACCATCCCCACTGGAATCGGTTGAAGGGCACTTTTGACCCCCTTATCCTGCTTTACCCTTTGTACCAAGTTTTTATTTGTAATAAATGATAGGATCACTTTCGTTATCAATAACCTTTTGCCACCTAATGTGCAAATTTTGAAGGTCGGAACGATAAAAATCAATTTATTTTATAATATAATATCTTAAGGGATGATGTTACTTTCCGGTCCTCCTAATGTTTAATGTCTTCCATGGCAATCAGTGTACTAACTTGCCATAACGATGAAAATTTTTACTGACTCTTCTTTTTATCACTTTTGCTTTACGAACGTGACCTTGTATGCGGGCCACATAAAAGTACGTTTTTCGAAAACTCTAAATAGACTGCTAAAAACGACCATTAATGGCGTTAATCACTTTGATTTGAAAAGTGAAGTATACTTCCGAATGTGGAGAATAAACAATTTCCAATTTATACTACTTTTTTGCAAAAATAAAATTAATCTAATATTTTCAACAAAATTCTCGCTTTAGTCTTAATGAGTAGGTACAAAACACCCACATACAATGTGTTAAAACGTTAATAGCCATGGGGGTCACCGGTGAACGGCGCTATTGAATGAAATTTCGTATAATTTTTAAATTGCAATATTTATAAATTTTTCGACATAGTGAAAATTTAAATATTGCCATTACAAAGGTAAGGGTCTGCCGATTATTTATTTATCTATATTTTTTTAATGTTTCTGCTTTATAAAGATGTGAATTTAATAGAAAAAGTTTCACTTCAGTAGAAACGATGAAACTGGCAAAATACCGGTGGCATTTAACGTGTTAAAAGTACCGAGGAAAAATAATTCAACTTTTCAAAAGTGCATTTTAAAATGTACTTCCTCGTAGAAATATCAAGGATAGTGGATGCAGATATTTTATTCATCCTTGTCCCCATTAGCCTTGGAGGGACTCCAAGTTAACGATTATCGACGTTTATTTTCGGTTCGTTATGCCTCGGGCAATTGTTGTATTCGTTTGGCTAGTCGTTTATGTTCTTTACTTATTTAACTCCCACCTCGCCTGCTGAATCGATATTCTCTGGAGCAATGACACATCGATCACACTCACATACCGAGGTGTCATGCGAATCTTCGTTCCCTTTTCCAGAGAGATATGAACTTATCAGGGAAAATAACATAATTGATAGCTTAAAGCGAGGAAAATTAAACCCAGTTCTATGCTTTTTGATGAACGATTGCGATTGCAAAGAGAAACGTAATACAGAAAGACACCATTCCGTAGAAATTTATTATTTTACTTTTCTTATGTAAAATAATATGTTTCTTTTACAACATAGTTTGAGAAAAAGAACTAAAACAAGAAGGGGAGAAGAGACTTGAAAATCTAACTCGAGGAAAATACAAGAAATTTTTTGCCGCGGACTTTGCTAAGAAAAAGCTGTTGTACTCAGAAACGGACACCAGAAACGATCATTTATGGAGGAGAATGTACTCCTTTACGTTCTTTAATTGCAACTGTTATTCGACAAAAAAATACTGCAATAAATTGGAATAACGATTCTTCGAAATGTTGGAAAGCCGGAAACCACTATTTGCAATGATGGATTTATGCCTTTAGTCGATGCTATATTATAAAATTATATGTGAATATAATAAAAATAAAATAACATTTAGAATGGAGTGTAAGAAAACTACAATCCACTTCTAGCCTCTAGATTTTCTCAAAAGAACGGGATTGTTCGCCGGAAACCACCATCCAAATAGATTACTTTACATTTTTCTTTCATTAGTCACAACTATATCAATTTTCTTACCCGCAATTTTAACCACATATCTTCGTTGTTACTCTCTCATTTTCAATAATAAAACGTGACATAAAAAATTAAAAACATTAAAAAAAAGGACTTACCTTTTAGAGCTATGCTCTCACAGTTCCAGTAAAAAAATATTGATGCAACCTTAGAAAGTAGGTTCAAAGAAGATACTCTTCATTCGATGACATTTATGCCTTCATCGGAAATCGTTTATACCGGAGAACTTAACAATTTTATCGAACATTCACCATTAATTTCTTCCTCTTTTTCTTTAACGTTCCGTTACATCATGAAAATCGTCGGTGACGAGTATAACTTTCACATTAGAAAGACTCGACGTATACGAAGGGTACGATGTGTTTTGTACGACTGACGATGCGTACTTTTCCACGTGTCCTAGTCAAACGCATTTTCAATTATTCAAGATGACTATAGCTGCGGAATGGCTTTAGTGCCACAGTAGCACACTAAGGAACGTAACAAGATACCGAGATCAATGCGGCCAGTCGAAGCTTCTTTGGTTATTCGGGTGATCTCCATTTTAGATATCATCGTTGCATTATTAAAGACTATTCCTCTTGCTTTTTAGTTTAAGCAGAAAGTAATTAAAGTTCTCGACTAACTTGCTTAGAAGCACGCAAACGTTAATGGCCGTGGGGACCCGTTTTCGATAAAGTGGGTGTATCAATTTAATCGTGAAGCAACGTAGAAAATTGTTACAAAATTGTTAAATATTGCATTATTTAATCCCTTGCCTTACGTTTTCTTTTCTGATCGAATGCGCTATAACTCAGTATTAATTGTTGGAATAATAATCTATCACTGATTTCCGATGTTCCGATATAAGTTAACGCAATAATAATAGTACAGAATTAATTTTAATGTCTTCTGACCTATTGACATTTCCAATTTAACGGTTTCTGGAAAATGTAAAAATTTTCTATTTCATTTGTCGCTTCACGTGTGCCGCACGTCATTGTAAGGCAAGGGGTTAAAAAGATTTAATTCTATGGGTATTTTAGGGGTTAGGAGTGTAATGAGTTACACTCGTAAAGAGGTAAATTGGATAGAAAATTTTCAAATTCGGTGAAACCTATGACATTGAAAATATGAGTGAGACGGGACACGATAAAATTATTTCTACAATATTATTATTACGTTGAAGTATGGGATATATCAAGAATCACTGACCGATTTTTAGTTTGCCAATTTAATTTGGAGTTATTGCAGAGGCAATCAGTAAAGAAATGGTACGGCAAGGAGTTAAACCAATTACTGTCAGACAAATGTTCCAGGTACTGGTTTGGGTGCCAGAACTTGAGGAAACAACGGAGAGCTCTTAGATTCTATGTTAATTAATTACAAATGTAATATGGAAATTTAAAACGACGCTAAAAACATTTTATTCTTAACACTGGATCTACGGCAGCCGTACAATTGACAGTTTCCTACTTTTTTAAAAATATTTTTCAAAATTATAGAAGAAGTGTACAGCAGATATTTCAGGCGTATCTTATAATACACAAATTACTTAACACATTGAACACTACCGCTATTTCGCTAATTTCATTATTTTTACTCAAATTAAACTTTGCTTGAAATCGCTTCTTTATAAAGCAGAAACTTTAAAGACACTGATAGATAGATATTCGGCAGACCTTCATCCTTTTAACACCATTATTTAAATATTCCATATGTTAGAAAATTCAGAAATATTGCAAATGAAAAGTTACATTTTTCATTGAATTCAATAGCGCCAGTCACTGATGACCCCCATAGCGATCAACGTGATAGCTTATCGTATTTTTTGCCGATTGATCAACCTTTATCAGCGATAAATCTAGTTTTATTGGTACTACCTACCCTTCATAATTACTGCTAACTTATTAAATCATCAAAGCTCTAATGCAAACTACGAGATATTTTACAATTAGTAGCGAATGTTTTAATTGTGGGACATTTTATGAATTTATAAATTTTTAAAAATTCTATGTTAATAGATTCTTCTATTTTTCTGTAACAACAGATTGTTCTGAAATTAATTGAGAATGATAACAGCTAATGAAATGAATGAGGACCAAAAATAAATATTAACTTCAGAATTTGTGAAAAGTTATTCTAGTTAATTGTATACGATACAATTTGTCTTATAAACGTTCTCGTTTCACGATCAATGACCTATTCTGATTTTTTGGTATTTCGTTTCGTAATTTGAACGCTGTAAAATAAGTTCTGAACGACAGGCGAATTCCAACGGTTAATGTGCGAACATCGGCGAATGTTCGCGAGCCATTGTGAAAATACTCGACATTGCAGTTCGTGGTCAGTTGGTCTTTAAGCAAGTTCTACGACGACTTTATTAAATATTAATAAGAAAATGCAAGGACCGAATTACTACGTTTTTTTAATAATTCCCATCGCTCTTGTTCTTGCAAGTGGTAATTATAAATGAATTCTTATAGATCACATTTAATTTGTGAATAATTTTTCATAACTTTTGTTAACATTTTATCCCACAATTTGGCATCTTTTTATTGTGTCACATTAGATAGAAGCTTAAACAGAACAGATTTGAATTGCTCGGGTCATGCTCATTATAATGTCACAATGGCTGCTTATTATCCAGATTACAATAGTGATTTTGAAGATGATTATTTAGACGCAAGGATGAAGAGACTTAGAACTTTGCAGGTTTGTGTCAAAAGAATTAAGATTTTTCAAGGCTTATATATTTTCATGTAATTTACCCTGTTTAAAAAACTTTATCAATATCGTTATTACTATTGATGCCACCTGTTATAATTTACAAACAATATTGATACAACAAATAGAAGACTAAATTATGCTTGCATAAAGTATTTTTTTTTTGGAAAGTCTATGTTAAATTTATATCATAGGATTTTCTCGATGGCCGCACTGAATTTGTCACAGTTTCTATGGACTTAGAGTCGGGAATTCCATATGGGACGAAGATTTGCAGTCCTGAATTAAATGAAAGATTCATGCGCCAAATTCCTCTTCAGGTACAACTAAGTCAGCTTTTTAAAACTAATATAAATATAATTTTAAAGAAAATTCACTTTTCATATTTTCTGAGAGCTCATGAAAAATAGGAGCTAAATTCTTTTTAATAACGAGCCTTTTTTTCAAAAATCTATTTGAAGAATTCAATAAACGTGCATGTCAAATATTATTCTGTAAATATTTATTTGAATATTAAAACGAAATTAACCAGTTAACTGTTGTTACTTCTTTTGAGAGTGCGCACCCATTTACGTGAGTGACGAAAATCGAGAGATGAGCATAAATTTATCTGAAATTAATTATACTTTTTAGTTATTCCCTTTAATTCGTCATGACCCAAAAATATTCCAAATATCTTCAAATTGACGAATATATTTTAGTTTTCAAAATCACAATTAAAATAATCAGTGATCGCTAACTTTTACACATGACGAGAATATTCGTCAATACACAAAGTTCTGCCATTTCTTCATAACGAGTATACTCGTCAAACACAGCTACCTGGTTAATTGAAGTAAAATTTCATCTACCTAATTAGACTAAAGAGTCATAGCTTTTAGACGAAATTCTCGTCCGACTCGAAGGATTGAAATAAATTGATTTGCACCCCTTAAATAAAACGGCCCAATTCTAAATTGACTGTTTGCGTTTAAAAGGAAAAAAATTGTTTTATTTTTTTTAAATAGGCAAGAGACAAAAGCAATTGGTACGAACAGAAAAAGAGATCGCCAAACTTCTCGCACATCGATATTTGCGTAAGAACGGAAGAGGATACTTATGATAATTCCGTGAATGGAATAGTGACTCTTTATGTGTAATGATTACATGGAACGAAGTAATTACCAAACAGCATCGAAGAACAGTTTGTCTTCGACCGCATACATTTTTATCGGAAGATGTATTTACATGATGAATTGCAGTATAAATGGAGCGATCGTTTTTATCTGATGAAATAATTACGAGGTCATCATCCAGTAAGAGTGGGATTTAATTGATTTAATTAAAATTGAGGAAATTGTTTCTAAGACAAAAAGATTGTGTCATAATTAAATCACTGAGAGCAACTGACATTAGAGGATGATTTATTTTCTGTTACATGCATTTTTACACTAGCACTACTGACGATAGATTTGGTTTTAAAAATGGTAATTAAATATAATGTATTGAAACACGAAGAATTAATGGTGAACGGAAATTGATCGCTCAATTAGATATATTGTACAAGATAATCGTAGAAAGTTATTACACTGAATTAATGTTAGGTTGAGTAATTTTTACGAAAATTCTAATTCAATATTATACAGCACAGGTGTAAGTAAATGTTTTACAGAATAGACCTTGAAGTTGAAAAAGTAAGTCAATATTTGATTCATTTTTTTTAGAAGTCCTGAAGCAAGTCATTTTGAATGCCTTGGTAATTCAAGTGTTAGTACTACAAGAAATTACAATTAGGTATTCTCCCAAAGAGACCAAGATTCGATTAAATATTATATTATGGCAGATCTCCAGGTTAAAATCGAAATGAAAGAAATAAACCCAATTAACATTGGAAGAAAGTGTATTGCATAATAGATTTACATATAAATAGATGTACATGATGAAATTCAGTATAAATAAAGTGATAATATATAAGCGACATGAAGTTTGTTATTGAAAATTAAGGGTTCTGAGTCCAACGTGGCCAAGATTTAATTAAATTATATAAACTGTTTCCAGGACAACTGGTTTGCGCGGTTTGTCGATGTCCAAAAAGCTTGTAATTCTGCTTTATTTTTCCAATGGACACCCCATATTCGATCAATCTCTTTACAGACCTCACAGCAGCAGCGTTTGCTTGACGATCTGTGAGTGAAATCGTAGATTGTCATACGCTTGAATTCCAAGTACATTGCTAAAATTTCTAAATACAGTAAATCCTGGATAAATGCACTGAATTCGGGACCGAAACAGTGCAGTTACGAAGTGGTGGTTTCTATTTTGTGTTTACGTTCGGGCTCCAGCCGTGTGTGAACTTAGAAAAGAACAGACAGTAGAAGAGACAGAGAGGTCCAAGCTACAGGGGGACCGGCCCGAACGTGTCGGTGACGCAATCCTAATTAGAGATTTGAACTTTTCCATTTTTGATTTTTTTTTTGTTAAGAACTGCGCTAACATATTTGTGGCATTTTTCTGATTAAAATGATACCAAACACGACATAGTTTGAGCAATATTTACTTAATATTTAATTCGTTTACTTTTTATTTAGGAAACTCAAACATATCGTGTTTGGTATCATTTTAATCAGAAAACAGTCACAAATACATTAGCGAAGTTTTCAAAACAAAAAAATAAAAAATGGAACAGTTCAAGTCTCCAATTAGTATTGCGTCACCGACACGTTCCGATAATATCGTTTTACACTGCCTCGTCGTCGAACGTCGAAGTTCGACCGAGGGGGATCCCCCTATGTGGAGGGGATGGCCGCGATGCATTTATCCAGGGAAATCTCTTGTGAATTTATCCAGGGATTACTTTATAACATTATTTGATTTCTTAAACGATTAAAAGATGTTTTAATAACTTCATTATTTTAGCTTTACACATCACGTGCTGTAATTGAACATGCAATTTTCACATCTGATTCGATAAATTTTAGTTGTACGTATTGATCCTTAAATATTTAAATATTCCAGCCAGGAGTCGTGAAATATGCAACTGATTAATAAACAAATGTCCGTCGTTTAGCTGAAGTAAGTGGAAGGATGAACTCACTAGTGAAATTGCCAATAATGCAAATGCCAATACTCTTCGAATTGTATTCCAGGGAATGTGCGCCACGCTTTCCCCATCCTCTTCCCTGGTATATGTTACCATCCTCGCCAACTAAGAAATTATAACCGATGTCGTTCCATCCCTCAGTGTCCATGTGATAAGCCTATGAACAATTGTAACGAAAAGAAATACATCGAATGCTGTTTGTATTAATAATTAACCCTCCATAGTCTGAATTTTTTGTGGTATCCGAAGATCAGCTTCACAATAGCACAGTCAGAAAATGTTTTCAATATTATTTTAAATAATGGACTAAACTTAAAAGAAAAAACTAAACTTAAAGTTAAGAAGTTGACTTTGAAGAAAAGAAGCTTAGGTATGCCTTGTGTTCACAGGAATCCATAGAGGGTTAAATTGATAGTTAATATGTTGTGTGCATCGATAATCTAGGATTGTCACTTGAAATATATTTAATGTACTCACTGATAGGAAAATTAAGCAAACATTTTTTATAAAATATATTTATATTAAGGAAAATTAAGAAATTTCTAGTAATTATTGGTCATTATTGGTAGCTTATTAATTGAAAATTATTAAAGTAGAAATTACCTGGAAGCCTCTCACTCGTGCTTGACAAATTGCCCGGGTGGTACAACGATCACTTGCTGAGTGATGAATTATGACATACGGGGGTGGATTTTGAGCTAAATTAGTCGGAGGACGTTTTGGCGGCCTTGCTCCCCATTGTGCTCTGGTTATTATAGTTGGAGCGGCAAGTACATTTTCTGCAATCAAAATGTTATTATAGTTATGTCAATTAGAATAATATTCTACGATAAACAGTCCATGGATCAGTTGGTTTGCTAAGAATTCGGGCGAATAATGTAGCTGATTGAGATTTCATAACGAAAATTTACTTACTTTTAACATTTTTTAAAAAAGAATATCTATCTCACAGTTTATCAAGTACTAAATAGTAAACATTTCACAGTTCTGTAATTTTTAGAAGAAAAGCGGCAAATTTCTAAGTGCAGTCATATAAAATTTCTAAAAATTTTTCTATTTTGACACTTTGCTGGCTAGTATTGTTTGAATATTCTACAGACTTCACAGTATCTGTTTTTGCTTAGATTGCAGAAAGACAATGACAATCGCTTTGAAACTTACAAATGCTCCTCCCCCACTGCTTAACACAATTATACCGCAATGATAAACAACAAATTATTGACTGCTGTGACAACATATTAATAATCCAAGTGCAACAGTATTAATGACGAAAAGCCTAATGATAGACTACCAATCGATAAAGTGCTAAACAAGAAAACTGGAATATATATTTGATTTCAAAAGGAAAATGGAACGACGGACAAAAAGACGAAGAAAGAGCGATGAAATTAAAATAGAAAAGATTAAAGCTTACAATTACTCAGGATTAGTTTAAGAAAAAAATCGTCTTAAGACTCGTCCGTCATTCAAGCAGAACCATTTAACACGTTGAGTCCCACAGGGGTCATTGGAGACCGGCGCTATATAGTTTCATGAAATTCCATGTTAATTTTCAAATTGCAATATTCATGAATTTTCTAACATATCGAATATTTAAATATTGGCGTTACAAAGACAAAGGTCTACTGGAAACCTATCTCCCACTTTCTTTGAAGTTTCTACTGTATAAAGATGTGATTTTAGTAGAAAAATTATCGCTTCAGTACAAATAATGGAAGTAGCGAAATACCGGTGGTGTTCAACGTGTTAATCAGGATTGAATTTTCATTGCGAAAATAATGTCATTTTTCTCTGCGCTCCTCCACGAAAGAAAAACAGATGATTCCTCTAATCCGAGGTTCAAGCCTGTCACCCAAAATAATGATTTCCGTAAAATGATACAATCTCTCGTGAATCTCATGGTCATATCGAATTACCCTCATCTTACAATTAGATCTAGACACAGTGTCATCGTACTGACATAACAATAATTATCTCGTTGTCGCATTAGGCGTCATTGCCTGCTCAGAGTAGCTATCGATCCAGTCATAGACTAGATTATCTCCGGGATTTTATGCAAATCGACCGTTAATCAAAATACATTTATTAATACGAAATGAAAAATGTTGCAAACCTGTTCAGACGGCATTCATTTTTAGTAACTTACAAATAGAACAAAAAGCAGAGATCAAAGGTCTGCGCAACGATGCTACGAATGAGATCATTAACTTTAATTACAATACTTAAACTGTATCCATGTTATTACGAGTCGAATTGAGAATTAGAATTGAAGTATGAAGAATGAAAGTAAAGCTGAAGAACATGTAATGCAAATTAATTATGGAATAGATGTAAAAAATAATCGAGAAGATGAAAAGTGTAATCACCATCCTCCGGGTCGGCAGAAAGCGCTAATTGGCAGATTACGAGGAGCAAAAAGGTCGTTGTGAGCTTGTCCATATCTGCTGTTCGAGTGCTACTGACATGAAAATCCCACAAATTAGTTAATATATATGCATATTGCTACGTGTTGTTGCAGTTGACCAAATACCGTTTTAGGTATTTTATCAAATGCATGTACAATAGGAACAGAATTATAAATGTGTGTAAATGCACAGAAAGATAAACTTGAATCAGTATCACAACGGATTTTCCCAGATCGTTAAGATGACAATAGAACCGTTTCATAGGGACAGATTCGAGTCATTTGCATTTATGGACACATCGTCTATCATAATTTGTATATAGCTCGCAGGATGATATCAGTGAAATGTTACAAAATCTCGGTGATTTTTCGGAACAGAAATTCCAGATGGTCAGTCCCCTATTGTAAATAACTTCTGTCAATGAATTCCTTCACGTTGTTTATTTATCAACTTTTTTAACTCAAAGAAATATCCCCTTCCTTCTTTATTTAAAAAAACAAAGATAAATATTTGATTGTTACGACACCAGCACCACTTTGTTTTCACGAGGGAATTTAAGTAATTAATAAACTTTTGAATATTATGTAAATATACGTTATTTGCTGACTTGTATTTCTGTGTGTGCGTGTGATTCGTAAAAAAGATAAAATGGATGTGGCGAATTTTCAGGGAAGTCGTGGGTGCGGAAAATTAAGAGATGTTAGGAGTGGCGATCGGTAGGTGGGGATGAGAATTACGACGAGTAGGATGAGCCCTTAGGAAAGTCGGTATACGTGTGTGTGCGTATGTAACATGAGTACTACGATTACTGATACGACTAATATTAATAATAACAATAACATTAATAATAATAGTAATAATAATGATGATAATGATAGTAGTAATATTAAAGATAATATTAACGATGACAATGATGGTGACGGTTAGGACGTATCAGTGATGAACGGGGAACTAAAAAGGCAGTTCGTTGGAAAATCAAGATTTATTTACTTCACTTGTACAATCCTACGTATATAAATAGAAAGGCAAACCAAATTAACATATCTGACACATTTATCATCATTGTTTGTACTAAAATAATAAGTGAATTTCTTAGGAACATGACCCAAGTAAGTTGCGTATGTTCGTCGATTGTCATTTGATCGCATTCCATAACATCATACGACGTACATTAAATCGACCTTTATCGACACGTTTTACACTCCCGCGACAGAAATAATATTAATCGTATCAAAATTCACACATATGTGCGAGAGAACGACGTCGATCGTTAGCTTATCGATGCTACTCAATATTACTTAATAACTTTTGCTCAAATGATTCACTCGAAGAAGAAACGAATGTCAATTAACACTAGATTTAGGGATGTTGATTATATCTATTTTTCTAACATGGGCCAATTTGACTCGTACAAGAAAATTGAAGTTTTTTGCAAAGAAAATAATTCCAAAACAAATTTAAATGAACAATTTATTATTAAAAAATTAACCAACCAATATACTATATATATAGCAATCAAATTTTGAATGAGCCAAAGTGGCTCCGTAAATCTATTGTTATATGAGAGGACAAATTTATCGGTTAAATTGTTATCGGTAACTTACAATCTAATAGGGTTTTACATAATGTAATTAATATGACATTAAAAAACTTTATAAAATAATGCGAAAACGTATACCGAGTTGACAAGAGGTAGAATAGGTTACTCTTTGTTTAATTGTAAGTCGTTAGCAGATATATAGATCTGTAAGACCCCACTCCAGCAAGGCGCCGAGCTAGGTGTTCTTACGTCTGGCTTTCGTCAAGGGGTCAATTCCTCCAGCGAGGGAGGAAGACGACCCTCACCCCTACGTAGCCTTTTTGTGGAAAAGGAGGTCCTCGAAGGACCCAGCAATAGAAGAGGAGAAATGGCAGTCGATAGACAATCGTTGAAGAATCTACACACAGTCGATCTATAGTCGTTAGAGAGTCAACGTCTTGGACTCATCGAGAGAACACTCCTAGAAGAGTGTCGTCGCGAAGACGCATTAATAATATTTGTATAATTGCCGCAAAACTAAATAATTATATATATTATATATTGTATTTATCAAAAAGTATTTATAAACTCCCATATTTTATCAATATATTATTATATGAAAAAAAAGAGAAGACGGTGTGTCTTACAGCTCAATATAAAATACAACCTATTTTTCTCGCGATTGAACCGAGGTTAACGTCGCATCTACGTTTCACGATTCTCTGCTGGTCTCAACAATATTTTCATTTACGACGACACTTGCTTCCGTTGTGGTTACTATTTGAAACCTTGGAATTGGTTTATCGGTCCATTTTCAATCGGTTTTCACGTATTTATAAAATTCTTCACCTGGACATTCCGTAGATCTTACTTTTCGATGTCCAATGACATTGTAATTTTCACTTATTTTTCCGATCGACACTTCGTAGTTGATTAAGTCGTTGAGAGTCTTCAGAGCGGTGTCTTTGGAAAGGAAATCTATGAAATTGCGAATGGTAGTCGTTAAGTGAATGGAGAAGAACACCTGTATTTTCATTTTGTCTTACAATTAGTCATCGTTAGAGATACCTATATGCTTTACGTTCGGGTCTACGATCTCGTTAAAACGGTACCTACGCATTTGTGATATGCTATTTCAAGTTTGTCGATTTATTAATGAAATATTGTTTGCACGTTGTATCGATGTGTTTCACTTAATGGAATAGGATCAATGACAATTTTGAGTAATTTGCGCGTTGTAAGGTTTCCATTTGAAGTAAAGTCTTTGATAAAAACAACTTAATGGCTTAATTTAAAATCTCATTTGGTATTTATACTTGGAAGTTATACATTTCAATCTTTTGATCCTTGTTTTGATCCTGACTCATCCACGAGTCATCATCCACATCCAAAATCCAACTTTCTATTCCTACCCCTAGACTCTCAAATACCGTCATACCATCCCCTCTTCTCTTCTAAACCTTTAAAAACCCTAAGTTCATCTCTCTTACTGCTAGTTCAAAAACATAGTTACAGTCCTCAAGTTCATTTCCAAGTTCATCATTATTCTATATCAACTAATTGTGAGAGTCATCTTCGAATCCTAAATCAAATTCTTAATTCTAACTAAACTCTCACTAGTTCTCACCAGCAAATCAAATCATTCCGTACATCATACTAAATCGCTCTTGGAGCGAGCCCAGATACTTTAATACAAAAGTCCAGAAGTACAAGTTCTCTTTCAGTTGGTGGATCCTGATCGCAAATTGCATCATTCGCACGTTACATTATTTCTATTATTTAGTTATTCCCTTTAATTCGTCATGACCCCAAAATATTCCAAACATCTTCAAATTGACGAATATATTTTAGTTTTCAAAATTACAATTGAAATAACCAGTGATCGCTAACTTTTACGAGAATATTCGTCAATACACAAAGTTCGGCCATTTCTTCATAACGAGTATACTCGTCAAACACAGCTACCTGGTTAATTCAAGTAAAATTTCATCTACCTAATTAGACTAAAGAGTCATAGCTTTTAGACGAAATTCTCGTTCGACTCGAAGGATTGAAATAAATTGATTTGCACCCCTTAAACAAAACGGCCCAATTCTAAATTGACTGTTTGCGTTTAAAAGGAAAGATATTGTCTTATTTTTTTTAAATAGGCAAGAGACAAAAGCAATTGGTACGAACAGAAAAAGAGATCGCCAAACTTCTCGCACATCGATATTTGGGTAAGAAAGGAAGAGGATACTTATGACAATTCCATGAATGGAATAATGACTCTTTATGTGTAATGGTTACATGGAACGAAGTAATTACCAAACAGCATCGAAGAACAGTTTGTCTTCGACCGCATACATTTTTATCGGAAGATGTATTTACATAATGAATTGCAGTATAAATGGAGCGATCGTTTTTATCTGATGAAATAATTACGAGGTCATCATCCAGTAAGAGTGGGATTTAATTGATTTAATTAAAATTGAGGAAATTGTTTCTAAGACAAAAAGATTGTGTCATAATTGAATCACTGAGAGCAACTGACATTAGAGAATGATTTATTTTCTGTTACATGCATTTTTACACTAGCACTACTGACGATAGATTTGGTTTTAAAAATGGTAGTTAAATATAATGTATTGAAACACGAAGAATGAATGATCAAAGGAAATTGATCGCTCAATTAGATATATTATACAAGATAATCGTAGAAAGTTATTACACTGAATTAATGTTAGGTTGAGTAATTTTTACGAAAATTCTAATTCATTATCATACAGCACAGGTGTAAGTAAATATTTTACAGAATAAACCTTGAACGTTGAAAAAGTAAGTCAATATTTGAGTCATTTTTTTTAGAAATCCTGAAGCAAGTCATTTTGAATGTCTTGGTAATTCAAGTGTTAGTACTACAAGAAATTACAATTAGGTATTCTCCCAAAGAGACCAGGATTCGATGAAATATTATATTATGGCAGATCTCCAGGTTAAAATCGAAATGAAAGAAACAAAACCAATTAACATTGGAAGAAAGTGTATTGCATATTAGATTTACATATAAATAGGTGTACATGATGAAATTCAGTATAAATAAAGTGATAATATATAAGCGACATGAGGTTTGTTATTGAAAATTAAGGGTTCTGAGTCCAACGTGGCCAAGATTTAATTAAATTATATAAACTGTTTCCAGGACAACTGGTTTGCGCGGTTTGTCGATGTCCAAGAAGCTTGTAATTCTGCTTTATTTTTCCAATGGACACCCCATATTCGATCAATCTCTTTACAGACCTCACAGCAGCAGCGTTTGGTTGACGATCTGTGAATGAAATCGTAGATTATCATACGCTTGAATTCCAAGTATATTGGTAAAATTTCTAAATATAACATTATTTGATTTCTTAAATGATTAAAAGATGTTTTAATGACTTCATTATCTTATCTTTGCTCATCACGTGCTGTAATTGGACATGCAATTTTCATATCTGATTTGATAAATTTTAGTTGTACATATTGATCCTTAAATATTTAAATATACCAGCCACGTGTCGTGAAATATGCGACTGATTAATAAGCAAATGTCTGTTGTTTAGCTGAAGTAAGTGGAACGATGAACTCACTAGTGAAATTGCCAATAATGCAAATGCCAATACTCTTCGAGTTGTAATCCGTGGAATGTGCGCCATGCTTTCCCCATCCTCTTCCCTGGTATATGTTACCATCCTCGCCGACTAAGAAATTATAACCGATGTCGTTCCATCCCTTAGTGTCCATGTGAAAAGTCTATGAACAATTGTAATAAAAAGAAATTCATCGAATGCTGAAAGTATTAATAATTAACCCTCAATAGGCCGAATGTTTTTGTGGTATCCGAAGATCAGCTTCACGATAGAACAGTCGGAACAATTTTTAAATATTATTTTAAATAGTGGACTAAACTTGAATTTTAAATTTTGGATTGTACAGAATTTCATGATTTTCACGAGTTAAATTATAAGATTGGGCAAAGTTAAAAAGTTAACTTTGAAGAAAAGAAGCTTAGGTATGCCTTGTGTTCCCCCAAAGTCATAGAAACCCATAGAGGATTAAATTGATAGTTAATACGTTGTCTTGTGCATTGATAATCTAGGATCATTACTTGAAATATATTTAACGCATTCACTGATAGGAAAATTAAGAAAATATTGCGATGCGTGACAAAATTTGGGAAAACGACAGAAAACATTTAGAATTTGTAATTTTGAAATTTCTAGGAACATAAGCACGCTCGATCATTATTGGTAGCTTGTTAATTGAAAATTATTAATATAGTAGTTACCTGGAAGCCTCTCACTCGTGCTTGACAAATCGCCCGGGTGGTACAACCTTCAGTTGCTGAGTGATGAATTATGACATACGGGGGTGGATTTTGAGCTAAATTAGTCAGAGGACGTTTTGGCGACCTTGCTCCCCATTGTGCTCTGGTTATTATAGTTGGAGCGGCTGTAACATCTTTTTAAATCAAAATGTTATTATAGTTATGTCAATTAGAATAATATTTAAATATTGGCGTTAAAAAGACAAAGGTCTGCTAAAAATCTATCTCTCACCGAGTCAAAATATTGAACCTATTTTCATGGTATTTACTTCTATTTGAACCTAATATGATACTGTTCAAGACTAAAACTCCTAATTTAACATTAGATCTATGGATGTTGATATAACTATTTTTCTGAAATGAGTCAATTTGACTCATACAAGAAAATTTAAGTTTTCTGCAAAGAAAATAGTTCCAAATTAATTTAAATGAAAGATTTATTGTTAAAAGAATTAACCAACCAATACATTATATATATATATATATATATATATATATATATATATTTGGCTATATATATATATAGTAATATATAGTAATCAAATTTTGAATGAGCCAAATTGGTTCCGTAAATCTAGTGTTAATCCTGTAACTCCTTCTCATTAAACTGATACTGCTATTTAGCTATCGCCAAAACCTTTATCTCCTGAATTGGACCTGTTACTCCTCCTAGGTTAAATAATAATTTTTCTATTCAATATATATTTAATATCGCATAAAGAACTTTAATTTTCTTTACTCATTGTAAACAACATAGATGATTATACCTACCTGACTGAAATATAATGTTTTTTAACAGAAAGAGCTCTCGGAAGGTTGTGAATTTTATTTGCCAAAAAAAAGCACAAAGAAATTGAATTAAAAAGCGTTATGGATAATGACTGGAAAATACTAATTCGTGAAACACTTACATACAAATACATACGGTATTTGCAATTACATATTCAGCTACAGGAGTAGACTAAAAATCCATTATTTTTTAGTGATTTTGGCTAATTTATTTTTGAAAACTATGTGTATATATATATAAATGATAATAATACGAATAATAATAACATTAATAACTGGATAGGATGTAAATCCTCAACGGAGGTTGAAATTGACGGCCCATTTTGCGTCTTAAGATTAGCCGCTAAATAGAATCTTATTTTACATTGACTTTAGACCTATTCTTGTACTTCTAATTCCTAAATGTTAATAATTTCGTTCCATTTCCTAAATTCGGGTCACAATCAGTGTCTTTAAAGTTTCTACTCTACAAAGATGTGGTTTTAGTAGAAAAAGTGTCACTTCAGTACAAATAATGAAAGTAGCGAAATACCGGTCGTGTTCGACGTGTTAATCAGGATTGAAATTTCATTGCGAAAATAATGTAATTTTTCTCTGCGCTCCTTCACGAAAGAAAAACAAATGATTCCCCTAATCGGAGGTTCAAGTCTGTCAACCAAAATAATGATTTCCGTAAAATGATACAATCTCTCGTGAATCTCATGGTCATATCGAATTATCCTCATCTTACAATTAGATGTAGACACAGTGTCATCGTACTGACGTAACAATAATTATCTCGTTGTCGCATTAGGCGTCATTGCCTGCTCAAAGTAGCTATCGATCCAGTCATCGACTAGATTATCGCCGGGATTTTATGCAAATCGAACGTTAATCAAAATACATTTATTAATATGAAATGAAAAATGTTGCAGACCTGTTCAGACGGCATTCATTTTTAGTAACTTACAAGTAGAACAAAAAGCAGAGATCAAAGGTCGACGAAACGATGCTAAGAATGAGATCATTAACTTTAATTACAATACTTAAATTGTATCAATGATATTACGAGTCGAATTGAAAATTAGAATTGAAGTATGAAGAATGAAAGTAAAGCTGAAGAACATGTAATGCAAATTAATTATGGAATGGATGTAAAAAATAATCCAGAAGATGAAAAGAGTAATTACCAGCCTCCGGCTCGGCAGAAAGCGCCAATTGGCAGATTACGAGGAGCAAGAAGGTCGTTGTGAGTCTGTCCATCTCCGCTGTTCGAGTGCTACTGACAAGAAAATCCCACAATTTAGTTAATATATATGTATGTATATCGCTACGTGTGGTTGCAGTTGATCAAATACCCGTTTTAAGTATTTTATGAAATGCGTATACATTTAGGAGAAAATTATAAATGTGTGTAATTGCATAGAAAGATAAACTTGAATCAGTGTCACAACGGATTTCCCCAGATCGGTAAGGCGACAATAAAACCGTTTCATTGAGAGAGATTTGAGTCATTTGCATTTATGGACACATCGTCTATCATAATTCGTATATAGCTAGCAGTATGACATCAGTGAAATGTTACAAAATCACGGCGATTTTTCGAAACAGGAATTCCAGATGGTCATTCCCCTTTTGTAAATAACTCCTGTCAATGAATTCCTTCACGTTGTTTATTTAGCAACTTTTTTTAACTCAAAGAAATATCCCCTTTCTTCTTTATTTAAAAAACAAAGGTAAAAATCTGATGAGCGGTAAGTTAAAAAGGCAGTTCGTTGGAAAATCAAGATTTATTTACTTCACTTGTACAATCCTACGTGCATAAATAGAAAGGCAAGACAAAATTAACATATCTGACACATTTTTCATCATTGTTTGTACTAAAATAATAAGGAAATTTCTTAGGAACATAACCCAAGTAAGTTCGCGTATGTTCGTTGTTATCATTTGATCGCATTCCATTACATAATACGACGTACATTAAATCGACCTTTATCGACACGTTTTACACTCCCGCGACAGAAATAATATTAATCGTATCAAAATTCACACATATGTGCGAGAGAACGACGTCGATCGTTAGCTTATCGATGCTACTCGATACTGCTTAATAACTTTCGCTCAAATGATTCACTCGAGGAAGAAAAGAATGTTGATTAAACGAGAAGACAAATTTATCGGTAACTTACAATCTAATAGGGTTTCACATAACGTAATTAGTATAGTATTAGAAAACCTTATAAATAACACGAAAACGTATACCGAGTTGACGAGAGGTAGAATCGGTTACTCTTTATCTAAGTCGTTTGCAGATAGTTCAATATAAAATACAACCTATTTTTCTCGCGATTGACCCGAGGTCACCGTCGCATCTACGTTTCAAGACTCTCTGCTGGTCTCAACAATATTTTCATTTACGACGACACTTGCTTCCGTTGTGGTCGCTATTTGAAACCTTGGAATTGGTTTGTCTGTCCATCTTGGATAAGTTTTCACGTATTTGTAAAATTCTTCACCTGGACATTCCGTAGGTCTTACTTGTCGATGTCCAATGACATTGTAATTTTCACTTATTTTTCCGATCGACACTCCGTAGTTGATTAAGTCGTCGAGAGTCTTCAGAGCGGTGTCGTTGGGAAGAAAATCTATGAAATTGCGAATGGTAATCGTTAAGTGAATGGAGAAAAACACCTGTATTTGCATTTTGTGTTAGTCATCGTTAGAGATATATGCTTTACGTTCGGGTCTACGAACTCGTTAAAACGGTACCGAAGCATTTGTGATATGTGATTTCAAGTTTGTCGATTTATTAATGAAATATTGTTTGCACGTTATATCGATGTGTTTCACTTATTGGAATAGGATCAATGGAAATTTTCAGTAATTTGCGCGTTGTAAGGTTTCCATTTGAAGCAAAGTCTTTGATAAAAACTACTTAATGGCTTAATTTAAAATCTCATTTGGTATTTATACTTGGAAGTTATACATTTCAATCTTTCCTCAGTGGTTGTTCATTTTAACAATTTGCAAACTTTCCACTGACTTTTCTGCTTCAAATCACTTTGAATATCGTACAACGATACTTGATATACAATATTTCTGTAGATCATGAGAAACGGAAAGGCTTGAATCGCTAGAGATTATTCACATCATTAACACTCGATCTACAGAAGCTGCAAAATTGACTGCTTTTTTAAAATATTTCTCAAAATTGTAGAGAATCAATACAGTAGATATTTCATGTGTATTTTATAATTTACAAATTTCTTAACTGATCGTATTTTTGCTGCTTGATCCATCTATTTTCAAAGTACTTATTTAATATATTTAAATATTCCAGATTCAACAGTGGTAAAGCTAGTGTTAATAGTCACAGAAATTCAAAATAGTTCTATCATATAGTGATTTACAATTTCCAGTATATCTCGATCACATTGCAATTTACGTTAGCGCAAAATAGACCTTTATTTCATCAAAGTTCAAGACTTAGACTCACATATTTTTTGCCACTTGATTCATCTTTTTACAAAGTACTTATTTAATATATTTAAATATTCCAGATTCAACAGTCGTAAAACTAGTGTTAATAATCGCAGAAATTCAAAATAGTTCTATCATATTGTAATTTACAATTTTCATCATATTCCCATCACATTGCAATGTACGTTAGCGCAAAATAGAACTTTATTTCATCAAAGTTCAGGATTTAGACTCATCATATTTTTTGCCACTTGATTCATCTTTTTACAAAGTACTTATTTAACACTAGAAGTACCGACGTTAAATCTATCCTTTTTTCAATGTATTAAATAAGTATTTTGAAAAAGGACAAATCGAATGATCGAAAGGATGATCAATTAGGTGATTTATGTCTTTTGTGATGGATGGAGAATTTTTCTTCTATGGCTCTTCTATGAATTAGACGAAGTTTTGGAAAAAATTATGTACCAGTCATTTTGACTGGTTTGGTAGTTCTAGTGTTAATATATTTAAATATTCCAGATTCAACAGTCGTGAAACTAGTGTTAATAATCACAGAAATTCAAAATAGTTCTATGATATTGTTATTATTTTTATTGTAGTTTCAATTTCATTTTCAGTTTCAATTAAAACCACTTACTTGTAAAGTCACCCATGACACATATTCCTATACTTTGAGTATTGTAACCAGGCGCATGAGCTCCGACGTAATCCCATCCACGACCCTCATAAGCACTCCCATCCTCGCCGATGACGAAACTGTAGCCAATGTCGTACCAACCACGATCGTCCATGTGCAAATCTTGATAGGATCTCACAATATCAATGCATTCCTTCCGATCTTGACAATACTTCGCTATTCCACCATGATGAACCACCACGTAAGGTGTTGGAGATACTTCAAGTGGTACCCGCGCTATGGGCTCCCGTGCACCCCATTCTTTTCTGCTGACAATGCATGGCAAAGCTGCAGAAAAGGAACATTAGAAACCATGATTAGATAATGCTCGTGGAATGTGTTGAAAATATTTCACGGGAACAAAATGAATCATCTAATGAGGATTCACCCGAACAATCCGGAACGGGCACACGATAAACACCTTTTGAACAATTAGTTGCGCAACACTCGCGATGAGAAAATGGTCATATTTTAACTGACGAATGCTCAATAATTGATAATATCTTGATTAGGACATTGTATCGAGAAGAAGTTTCTTTATACAACAATATCAAATTGAGATCTTAGCTGTCAATTAAGGGAAACAAAATGATATAATGATTTTTACAAGGTCTAATTTCATTACCTTTCGATGCTACCAAAATGGATGAAATACTTCTGATCAATCTATGAATATTTATAAGCGTAAAGTTCAAACGCAGGAACACACGAGACAGATTTCTCAAGTTTTTCACTTAATCATAATCATATTGAAACAGCCGACTGGAAATTTCCGATAACATCGGACACACTAATTACAAGGTGAAACGAATCACTCTTTCTAAATTCTACAATTTCTCCATTCCTTCATTAAAACAAGAATCATCGAATATCCAAGATTTCACCAGGACCTTACATGAATGAAAATTCCATCGATAAAAATCTTACCGGTGTCGTTATCAATGTTCGTCCAAGATATTGGTATGGCAGAAACGCGATTGTTATATGAGACGAGTAGAATGAGAACGCAGATGGCAAATATGAGAAAAAGGGAGGATCTCATGATGATCGGTAGCGCGGCAGCTCGTGTTAAAAATGTAACTGAACGGGGATCGTGAAACTGCGTCCGCTTTTAAACGAAAAACGGAACGTAGCCGGGAAGTCCCTCGGCGGCGCACGTTGGGTCCTTTAACCCTCTCCCCTCTTCGAATCGCGATACTGCGAAAACAAGAACAAAACTATCGTGCAAATACAGATTCGCTACCAGGTGAGAAACGACATTTGTTAGAGAAGGTGTGTCTGCAACCCTGCCCAAGAAACGATTCGATTTCATTGTGACAAGTGGCTAAGGAAAAAGGACAAGGCTGATATGATGATAAAGAACACTATTGTAAACGATAAGATATTTGTTAGAAATTTTTTCTATTTTTGTTAGAACAATGCATAGATGATAAATGGAAAGTATAACTTAAGAAAGATTCTCTCTTTATACCATTGAAAGTGACGATAGAATGATAAGAATACGTAAACACGAAGTTGGTTGATTTACAGTAAATTTGACGATTTAAGAAATGTTTATCGGCGTTGACGTTGATCGATGCGGAACAGGAAAAAGTTTATAAGTTCTGGGAAACAGTGTCGTGTGATTTTTATATGAGGGAATTCAATGGGCCAAGTTATTTGTCATGGTAAACATATCGTTCGTAAGGTGAGATAAGGATACCAGTTGGCAATATGTTGTAACAATAGTCTTGTTTATTGTTGACTCGTTGGAATTAATGTATAGTTGTAATTGTAACGATGAATGCAAATGTTTTATGTTACAATTCGTGGAGATGTCTTTTCTTTGTATGACTGGTGAGAATTCATCATCGTTCATTGCTGATGGGACGAAGGGATGATTATTAAATTGTTTCAATATTTTCTGTACACATTGTTGCATTATAGGTAACGAGTAATTAGCTTGTAACGATATGATCACCGTTGAAGATATGAATTTGATTGTTATTTTAAATACAGCCGATACAGCGATAAAACGGGGAACAACTCTTACATTATCGATGCGATATCGTTAAAATGAATTGTACCTTTCTTTAAAGTACCGCGAAACACATTTTACAGATTAGATTAACGGAAGAAAATTACGATGAAGTTAATGATACCACGTTTCTTGACTTACTAAATTACTGAAAGCCGATAAGTTACTGGAAACTTGCGTCGCATAGGTCTGTTACAGGAAAACAAACACTTTTATCGAGAATGTATTGATATTTTCTCTTTGATAGATTCTATTCAGTTATAATCGATGTTAGAGGAAACTGTAGAATGACTTTATTAATTATCAGAAACAGCTTATTAGCATAAATACACATTGGTAGTAAGAAATTTCGATTTTATGAGCTAATATTGTTACAAATGTATTTTATTGTTTTTTAACGAGTAGAATATTTTCAAATCAAATTTATACTTCACCTTTTAACTCCATCAGGTCATTTGTAGAGGTCGTTGCGATCATAGGGATTGTTCTTTGATAGAAAACTAATTTATCTTCGACGATATTGCAGCACAGACGAAACAAACAGCGCAAATAAAATAAAACGTCGAAATACAATACTACATTCGCGGTTTAAGTGCTCTCTAATTGTTCTGTTTTATGCAGCATCAATTTCTTTATGAATCACATGTGTAAATAACGAGCTCTGGAATGATGTTTAAATTTGGATTTTCAAGAGACGCGGAGGCCGAAGGTATTTTAACACAGATATTCTACTCAAATTAAGTAAAACGTGCAAGTCTAAGCTTTGAGGTTATACGTTGCATAATTTATCATTTTTGTAAATACCCAGTAATGCCTTTGTTAAACGTTCACCTAATGGTTTTTACCTTAAACGACGCCTGTAACGTGCAAGAACTTTGTTTTTTTTTTATCATGTGAGCCATTTCAGAAAAAGATATCGATACAAAAACGTCGTCCGTTGATTGGATACCTGCAACGAAGGTCGAGGTATCGTCGACGTATTTCGAAAATTTATTCGAAGATGATGTTTATACGGAAAATACAATATTTCCGGGTTGTAAATTAAAGGTGATACGTACTGAAAAAGCTTTAGTGGATTTAGAAAAGCAGAACTGTAAAAATATTATCCAAGCAGAGTCACAGCATTCTGATCTTATTCCAGCTGTATACGAAGGTAGTTTAAATAATCATTGTAAAAATAGATAATTTAAATAGTTTATTTTCGAGATGACTATATTTCATTTCAATTTTTCTAATGTAATATGTAATTTTAATAAGTTTCTGAATTAAGGTGGCTTAAAAATTTGGGAATGCAGTTACGACTTAGGACGATATATTTTTGAAAATAATATCGAATTGCGAGATAAACTCGTTTTGGACTTAGGATGCGGAGTTGGATTAATTGGTCTCGTTGCACTTTTAAAGAACGCTTTCGTTCATTTCCAAGATTATGTTTGTACTTTTCACGTGAAATTACTCATTGATATTAAAAATAATCGGTTAGGTGATGTAACGAAACATTTTGCAGAATGTCGAGGTAATTAAAACCGTTACAATTCCGAATGTAGCGTTAAATTCGGAAGAGCGGGAAAAGGCATTAGAACGATGCGAATTTTATTGTGGTGATTGGGAATCATTCGCGGCATTGTTTGACGCGGTTGAGTCGAAAAAATATGATATCATTTTTACAAGTGAAACGATTTATAATCCTGAAAATCATAGAAAACTTTACGAGGTTTTTAAGAAGAGGCTGAGCCAAAATGGGACCGGGCAAGTACATTTACGAAGATCTTAAGTCGATAAATATTGCGAATTATTTCTCTTCAATCGAATTCCTTAACACTTTTCGACGTTTCGAAATGCAAGTAAAAGGGTAACATTGACAAGTAACATGACGTTAAACGATACCTTTAGATTTATCGCTGGTAAAAGCTATTATTTCGGTGTGGGTGGAGGAATGAAGCAGTTTCAAGATCTCATATTAAAGGATAATTTCTTCGACGTTGAAGTAGCGTGGAAAACGGAAGGGGGTAAATAAAAAAAAAGTGCAAATAATAGTATAAATATATTTCCGTTAAATCTTCACAATAGACAACAATTGTAAACTTTTTCAGGATTACAAAGAGAAATTCTAAAGATCACAAGGAAACAACTTTAACGACGAAACTAAGAGACCGCATCTTTCGAAAGCACGTCTTTTAAAATTCTAACAAAGCCCATTATTTTATTATACACTTTGTATTTTTAATAAATAAATAATATTCTCTTCTTCGTAACTGAATCTTGTTTCTTTTAATAATTTCTTTTTCTAATTTTTACGGAGATAGTCTCTCGTAAACCCATCCGTTTTCTCCTTGATGAAGGAGAACGTTATCGATCTTATCATTAGGCTGTGGCCGTCTGAAACGAATTCGATCGTGCAGACGATCGCTCTGACCTTGCCAAAATTCAATGCTATGTGGAATTACGATGTAACCACCCCTAAAAAAATATTATTAGTAATAGTTATAATTCTCGATAAAGTATTTCAACATTGATCGAATTAATTACCAGCAATCGGGCCTTTTAACTTGCCCTTCTGAAAATTGAGCCATCAGCTCTCTTTCTTTCACTATCAACGTTTGTCTGCCTGCGATCACCGAACTTTGCTTACTAGCGGAAGATCCTATTTGATTCGAATATGGTCGACTTTGGAAATACCGATCAGAGTCTTCCGACGACGTTTTTTTCACCTTGCCTTCTATACGGACCTAATGATACAAGTTTAAGAAAAGTCAATTGTACTCAACATATGATAATAATTTCAATATATACAGGTAGCTATCCTACAACACGGTATCCTGTAACACGATTTCGCTATAACACGATTTATGAATTGCGGAAACCCTTCTACAATACGGCATCCTATAACACTGTTTCGTTGTAACATGATAAGAAAATTGCAAAAACCTTTATACAACACTGTATTTCTACAGCCGCAGCGAGGCTTGCCGTCTTAAAGATGCAGTGTGGCGTAAACTAAGATTTTGATTTCATCTCCGTGACTTGAAAACAAAAGTATTTCACACTGCTGATCGGCAGTCTGCGTCGAGCCATGGTGCTTCAAAGAATAACTTTTTCGTCTTTAAGATATTAAGGAGAAATTAACATTGACCCGGTAAGAACCAGAAAGCAAAGTGAGATTATAGATTTTTTAAGGAGGAAAGAAGATACAAAAACTTTAAACGAGGAAAAAAGTTCTGAAATTGAAGGCGGTATCATTCCACGAAAAAGACGTTCTCCATTAATTATACTGAACAGTGACGATGAAGAAATTTATTAAATTATAGTTGCAGTAAACTAATTTATATTTTTTGCATTTATATTTTTAATAAAAATTAAGTTGTTTATGTAGAATTTAAAAAAAAAATATTTATTTTTGATAACTTCTCGGAACGTAACCCCACTTTTTATACTGGCTCTGGGTCTCACACAACACGGCACTTTCTAGGATCTTATCTACCGTGTTATAGGAGGGTTATTTGTACTATAGCAGGCCAAGTTGTTAGTAGATAACGTCTCTTTGAGGTAATAAACTGTCTACAGAAGGTAGACGAAAATGAGAGACAGATAACTATATTTCTACTTACGTTTAGCTAACTGGGAACACAGTGGTTCGGAAAACAATGAGCTACAGTTAACGAGAGACAAGTAAAACCTGTTTTTGTGCGGTAGATAGGGACCGCATAAAAAAGTCATGCTTAGAAAATAGGTCAAAGATTAATGAAACACTGAGAAAGTGCTTTCAAACAAAAGTGATAATTAAATTTTACATGGAAACATTAAAAAAAAATTAATTTCTCATTTTACACATGGAGAAATATTCAAAATGCACATAATTTACTGCTGCTCGTCGTAGTTCAAAACGCGCATCTTCTTGTGATGCGTATTCTGCTGATAAGAAATGAATATAGCGTCTGAAGCCGAACAGCGCTTTGCAGTGTAGTATGTACATATGCACACTGATAGAAAACTTTGCAACAGTGTATGATGCCAACACCGTTGGAATTCATATGCCGCATAAAAAAAATCGCGCAGAATAAATCGCATAAAAAAGGACCGCACAAAAACAGGTTTTACTGTATACTAAATTTGTTGATACATTAAAACTAAACTTGTTAATTTATTATTACTTGAATTTAAACAAGTAGATAAGTGCAGACAAAAAGAAAATTACAATGTAATTATGCAAATGTTCTTAATATATATTTATTTGAAATTTCGATAAATTTTAATTGTTTAAAAATTTCTTACGCCTCGCCTGAGCGGTTCCCAGTAGAATGTTAATGCAGCATTAGGATTCTCGGCCTGAAATTCAAGTCCACAGAAATTTCATTCATCCTACGATGAAACACTACTTCTGTTAGCCAGAAATAAACTTACTAGTTCGCGACCTTTCCTGCTCTCGTAATTCGAGTAAAATTTAAATCCGTCCGTGCCAAAACCTTTGAGCAATACCGCTCGTACGGACGGAATACCATCTCTGTAAAAATCATTTTTTATTTTAATTCCAGAAATTCGTGTGATTAGCCTCTTGCAGTGCAACTTATTGGTTTCGTCATTGTGTGCAATCTAATTTTTTCTGCTTTCTTTATCACATACAGTTTGTGCTATTTGTCTCCTAGGATTTGTTCACTACTGATAGCCCCTGAAAAAATGGCGATGGCTCTTGTACTTAAAGCAGTTCTTCTAACTCTAATTCCTATTGAAGAAAGTTTCAAAATATATTCAAAGATCAAGTAAATAACTTGCCAATTTTATGATATTTTTGCTGTTTCATATATGAACTACAGTTCGTATTATTTATTTTTTAGTATCTATTTTATCGACAGCCTCCCAAAAAATGGCGAGGACTCCTGAACTTAAAGCAGTTGTTTTAACTCTAATTCCTATTGAAGAAAGTTTCAAAATATATTCAAAGATCAAGTAAATAACTTGCCAATTTTATGATATTTTTGCTGTTTCATATATGAACTATAGTTCGTATTATTTATCTCCTAGTATCTACTCATTGACAGCCTCCGAAAAAAATAGCAGAAACTCTCGAATGAAAGCAGTTGTTCTAACTAAAATTCCTGTGGAAAGAAATTATAAAATATGTTTAAAAATGAAGTAAAGAAGTTGTTAATGAAATCAAACTATTTTTACACGTTTGCCGTGTACAATTTTCAAGAGAGACGAAGTACTGATAGACATAATTCAAAGTGACAGTTTTGGCACAAGCATCAGTTGCACATTCAGTTTTGATGGCGTACATGTGTCGTTGCATTGCAAGAGGATTAATATTCAAAGAGATCTTGTTCGATATATTACTTCGTTGCTGTTCCGAGAAACATTGCATTCGCCTCGAAAATTTGCGGAGTATTGCATGCCTCCTCGAACCACGCTTTAAATTGACCTATAGGTTCTTTGCTTACGAGTCGATCTTCGGTAAATGTTTCACTTTTGTCTTTGTACTTAATTCGCATACCTATAATTAACGTGACAGAAGAAATCCTCATACCAATATTATCAAGAATATAAATTATATTTTCCAATAAAAATAGATACAGGCAAAAGTTGTATTTTAATCGTGAAAAATTCGTTGCTGTTTGAGAAATCTTCTGTAAATACACTGTTCACAAATGAAACTTCGTGATATTCAAAAACTAAATTTCTTTTGTTACTATTATATTTTTTTAATATAAACAAAAAAATGTAACATCTAATAGAAATGGAATAGAATATTAATCTTTGGATGTAACGAAGCTGCATTTACAAACAGTGTGTTTCAAGAATTTGCAAAAATATTACAAATTTCTAGGAATAAAATACAATTATTTTCGAACAAATATTCGTTACTTATAACACGGAATATAGTTTATTTCAAATGTTACGTTCTTCTATTCTATAAATTGATCCGTTTTCACGAAAAAGACAATGACTATTTAAATTATCGATAATTTCAAAACGCGCTACAGCACGACACCTGCCGTTGGATTTTCACGTTTGATAACAGGTAGTCTACTACTCGCTGTGAAAGCAAGTCTTTCTCAACGTATAAGTCATCGATCCCGTGCGTTTTGACGATTCATCGAAATTACAAAATACACTGGTAACATTACTTCTAATGAGTGTGCTTTAAGATAATTAATACGAGAGATTTTAACGTAACTTATTGTTAGAAAAAGTATCGTCTAGAAGCCATAGTCTATTGCGCTTTCATGATACGGTGATAATAGGTGTAGATCAACGAAATGAAGTGTCCCATTTCAACGACAATATGAAAACGATCATAGGAACATTACCTCCAATATCGATGCTGTAATTAACATCTTGACAGGCAGGTTTGACAGCGGACATACCGTGTAACACTTTGCACTTTGACTTAAGAATAAATGAACCAACACTCGAGAAGAAAGGACGTATTGCCACTGACATGAAACGTGACAGGCAGATACTCCAGAATACGTGAAATAAAAGAAAAAGAGATCAAGGAACAATTTCGTTTCACTGTTACACGCTTTGCTCTCGTTATCTAAGTAGTGTAAACTCGATTCGTGAAATTCGAGGTTATATCCCCCCTCCTTTATCAGTTCCCTTCACTGATTCCTAAAGATGGCGCGGAATGTCGTAAGAATTTATCGTAAATTTTTTTTACAGTTTGCAGTATTTGTGCATTTTTCTATTAAAATATTCGATAATAACGTAACTATTTTAAAGATTGCATTAGTTATTTAAAAATCAATAATTTCATTTAGTATTACGATGACGATTTGCTTGGATAAATGAATCTTTATAATTCAATTGACTGTTTGAAGATTACTTGTACAATTTCATCGCTACGCCATTGTCATTGCGTGTAATATGAGATACGAAAACAATGTTATTATGATAGTTGATTGAATTACGTAATTAGCAATTCGTATCAGTGCTATGAAGTCTACTTATGAGTACCTTGCTACATTTTGGGGACCTGTTTAAAATTCGTATTTTGATCTTATCCACAGTTAGCAACTTAATCCTAGATGGAGACTTGAGTTAACGTTAGTTCTGATTTGATTAATTTAATATACGTTTAGGATTTTATGTCGATAGTAACATCCACATTGACAATGTTCGAGTAGAATTTTGAAAATTTGTGCGAAGGTAAAAGTGATACTTGTCATTGTCGAAAGATTCTTAACGTAATGGCACGTGGTTCTTTGATTGGAAACACAGCACTGCAAATATTGATTCAGTATATTGTATATATGGTACGAAGGATACTATTGTCACATCGATATATTGCCTGGATTACATAACATAAGCTTGAATTATCAATTTAATGATAGACAGTGTCTGCGATTATTGATATGTGGATAAAAACATAACTAAAAGCATCGGTGAAGAAGTATCTATTCTCGTGACGTAATATGAGTGCAAAACGATTTCAGTGATTACATATCGATACATCGAAACACATTTGAATAACTTAAACTATCTCGATTGAAACGTCAAGATAAATTGATAAAATTTGTTTTTATTTCTGTGATCGTAGAATTCCATTTGTATGGCCGTGGAAAATTCTTCTACTCTGATAAAACAGTTTACAGAACGATGGGAATAGATCATTATTATCTTGTTTCCTTTCTTTCGAAGTAAATTAAGTAATTACGGTTGATAAAATATTTCATGATAATTGTACAAATTTGAACAACTTACCGTAATTACAGTCGGTCATGCACTTTCTTATCACCTTGAGATAGGATTGTATTTTATATGCTGCTACATCGTTCAGTAAGTCTGATTGTGTCGGATCAATTAATAGTATTGTTGAAACACGTCCCTTCGTTATTGTGGTGACAATTTGATTATTTTTTTCATTTTAAAAAGTGATGCATTACGTCAATTTGATTTTGATACAAAGAAATTGTGGTTCACGTATTCGATTAACAACGAGTGATTGAAAAACTGTTTGATATGGGTGGAAAACGAATAAATAATGTTGATGCATTATTTGCATTAATGTGACAATTGTGAGAATGAATATTCAATTGAATGCTGTGCCATCGGGAAATGTAAATGATATATTCGCACTTTAGCGAATAACGTTAGGTTAGAATAAAATGCGACTTATGCCTTATAATGTATTGACATTAAAAAATAACATTGTTTATGGTATTTCGTGTTTATACCAACCGACTCTTATGAAAGAATTCTTTTTATTATCGTTACAACGAAATATTTATGGAATTTCGGTATTAAACGGAATCTATGTTCGTTAGTTTATCAGATTTTTTTTTCATTAATTTTTAATTAATTGTACTAAAATTTATAAAATAATGCATACTTTGTAAAATCTTTTTGAATATATTTGATTGATGGATGCATAAATAAATAAAACAGTTACAAACGAATAAGTTATATTTAAAGTGGTGTATGTACTGTATATGTTTATGAAATTTTTTGTAACCAATTTTCTAATTGCTTAATATCAGCGGGAGTTTCAGGATCCTTATTAAATGCGATAGATTCTGCAAACTCAATTTTGGTATCCAGATGAGAAAATTCAAATTCTTTTCCCTCTCTGCCAAGGAAGACATTTGTTGAAGATGCGTCTGTAGCTTCTAGTTGACTAGTCTTTGACATACGTAATAAATTCATTTCCTTTTCGAGCAATGCTTTGATCACAGTAGAACCCTTTGCCATAGTTTGATCTTGCTTGTTACACAATATAAGGACAGACATTTTTTTCGTAACAGGATCGGAGAGCAAGTTGTATAAAAATCTATAAATAAAAATTTCTCATTTCTCTGTTTTAGGATGCAAGGTGGTATCATCTGCCGCTACTTACTCCGCTACGTCTCGAATATCTTTCTGGAAAGTTACTGAATCAATCACGTAGACGATTCCTTTCGTGGATGATTTAAATTTGTCAAAGAATTTGTAGCGCAGTCGCTCGTGGCCAGGTATATCAATAATTCTGATACAGCGCTGAACAATAGATATATCTATAGAACCGACATTATCTGCGATATGATCGCACGTTCATTCTACTGCAACTTACATTATTAAGTGTAACATCCCCTACATTCTCCTTTACAGATGTATGAGTTTTGATAAATCTAGAGCAAAGCAGACGCACGTATATCAGTGTCTTGCCAGCATCACTGAGACCAGTCAATAATACTCTGCTGCTTATGGACCTGTTTCTCCGCCATATGGCAAACAACACTATGCAAAGAAACAAACCAGAAACGTATACAAGATATAGCGATGCCTGAAATCGTAGCACCAGCATCTGATACCTGGCCCTAAAGCATAGAATCTATGGACATTACAGCCACGGTCTAAGGAGGTGCTATACATTCAAAAATGTACCTGTTTTTGTATTATATATACAATCACAATGTTATGTTCGTTTCATTCCTAGTATCTGTATTTGTACTATTTCATAATTACTGTAGGTATTATGACATACAACTGCTTTAGAAAAAATAAATGCAACGTTCATGAAGCTCGATTGGTCGCAGAAAGCTATTAAATTTGCATATTTTATAAAAATGTAGTTCGTTAATGATATTCACATTAAATGTACTTTCACCATGATACTGATTTGAGTGACATGACTATAAATGAACGAGTGATATGTTTAATATATTAATCATGAAGTATCGGAAAAATGTATATAATTTTTAATACATGACAATTGTTAGTTTCAATAGGTGTACGTGAAGCATACGGTAGTAACCTATAAATACTGAGTGTAATTACCTAAAGTTATTATAATAGCGATTACAGCTACGAATACGCGGATAAACTCCGAATCCACGTTATGATTGGGTAACAATTGTTCGTGTTTTTTCATTGCGATAGTTTTCCGACTTTTCTATTTCAAATCACCTCGTGTGGCTAAAGCCGATTGCCAAGGAATCACGTTTGTAATCGTATATGCAATAAAATCGATTCAGCTTCGGACTGGGTGACATGGATTTTTGCATGTCAAGCGCCATCTATTTCAAGTAGAGATTGATATTTACAACATAAGGTATTGAAAAAAGAAATATGATTTATTTGTGTTATCATAGACGAGGTGTAGAATGGACCATCCATACAAATATTTTTTTCGATAAGCGAAATTGCTACTTTAGCTTCTGCAGGCCAGAATTAAAACTATCTTTGAATTTAATCTTTCTGTGGAATGGAGGTGCCTATTATTTATTCTCGTCCCGTATTTCTTGCTTTCGTCTTTCGCTTAATTCGTGTTTCCTTTGAACCACTTTTCCTCGGCACTTATAAATAGGTCGATATCATCCTATCTATCATTTAAAGTCTTTTTAATGTGCTTGAAGCACCATGTTTCATAAAATTATAATTAAATAATAAATATAATAGTTGAATAATAAATGGTATCGAGCGAATGGCCACGAAATCCGAATATTCGGTAGCTAGGACTGCTGAATGCTCGGATTCCTAGTTTAAGGTATATGTAATACTTTCTGTCTGTCAACTTTAAGATGTCATGATTAAGTAGAAATTAAGTAGAAATGCTATATATTATAATTTCAAATAAAATACAATTTCCCGGAATTTAAGTAAATAAAACGATTGGTTTCTCTGCTCTAAACGATATGTCTTCTACATATTACTACTTCAAACTCGTTTGTTTATTGATTATTTTAATAATATTCCTTTTTTTCTTAATTCATTATTCCTTTTACAGTTACTTGTTTAAATTTTTTAAATCCTTAGTGTTGCGCGCTAGAGGATAGACCGTGTACCATGTGACACGAGCCGCGCTCCGATTGGCCCGCCTTTCCGCCAATCAAAAGGTAGTTGAGCCGCCGGACGCTATCCCCACTCCTGCCAGAGGAGCCATCTACCTCTTTTTCTCTTTGGACTTGAAGCCGTCAACACGTATCTGCTGTAAGCACTGTTCTTTTACACTTTCCTCGTTTACCGATCACACAAACGCAGTTCTCCTGTTTATCCGCTACGTAGTATTGCTTCTATTGTTCCATATCTATCAATTTTTACAACAATAATTAACGAATTTAGTAAAAATTTCGAAAAAATTACGACGCAATTGATAGCGTCCCTTCCCACTCGCGACTTTTACGCATCATTTTTCTTGTCTACGGTATAAATACTTGTTCTATTGCTTCATATTTCCATTTTATTGACAAATAAGGCGATTATTGTTGCTCTGAAAGTTGATTAAACAAAATTTTTGTACTTTATGCAGTTATTATTAGTTTACTCGTGTGATTGCAGGACTCGGTGTGCCCTTGGCTCGGACGACCTTGCGGGCAGGACGAATAATACATGGTATATCAACACAAAGAAAGATATTACGACGCCATACGCAAGTGATCCTTTTATCCACTTCGGGTCCAATTTACGCAGTTTTCATATTAATTTATATCGAGTCGAACATCTGACGAGTTGAATATACATTTCTACAGTTTAGTACGGTTTTACGGAACCATGCAACGGTTGAAATCTTTCGGTATTATTTGAAACCTTTTATAATATATGAGTATTTCGTGAATGTTTACAATACGACAGTCGACTTCTGAGAAATCTGCCACCTATTCTGGCAATGTTACTGACCTTGGCGTTAAATTTCGACGGCTACAATTCTATGCTACAAATACATCGCGAATCGTTTTGTACTTTTAGTATTATGATGTTACGATTTATCCTTCCGTTTTGAGACGCTGCACAGTGGAACGAAATGGGTAATCTAGGTGGAAAAAAATCAAGTCTGGGATTTGAATTTTAATAATCTTATCTTAATCTAGAATGTTTGATGAGACCAGTGATAGCAATAATAATCGATTTTGCAATTAACTAAATGCAAAAATCAGCGCTTAAAAACAACAAATTTCAACAGCGCGAGAACGTACAAATACTTCTCTGAAATTAAGCTACTGTTAGAGGCATTAATAATTATGTGAGACTTTTTATTTTTTGCACAGTTTATCATCATTGGTTAATCTTGAAGTACCCAAAACGATTTTTCGAAAAATTATTTTTTAAAGAAGTTATGTAAGCTTTTTTAGACACATGTTTTACGGAGGAATTTGCAAACTTTTGCAGAGAAAAACTTATATTGTACCCCAAAGTACCCCCTGGAAATTTTGAGGGTAATTAGTTTGAACCTTGTAGAAACAGCTCCTGCAAAGATCGGCTGCGCCTACCTGCGCCTTTTGTTGTTATAACTTTCTAAAGTTTATGTGACACAGCACGGCTGGCGACTTCCCGTGGAGCACGCGGTCACAAAATGCCCAGATGTCGTCGATGTAAATATCGTTCAGCAATTATAACATCTCATTGGCAACATTAAGAATGGAGACTTCTGAAATATCACTTTTATTGCTTAATTGCTCTTATTGTTAGTTTGCCATTAGAGACTAACAAGCTAGGTAGATAGGGTGAAAATCACGGTACACGGATCACTTAAACATTGAATAATTAAAATGTACTGAAAAGTACCGGGCTGAAACTTTACATATATATTCCTTAGACTATGTAGAAGTAATTAACGTAAAAATTTCATGCGCACACCTGCGCTCTTCTTTGTTATACCTGTTGAAAGTGAGGGATACGGTTCGGCCGTTGAATTTCACCGTGGCGCACGGTTGATTTAAACATTGAATAACTAAAAAGTACCGAAAAGTACCTGGTCTGAAACTTTACATATATATTCCTTAGACTATGTAGATGTAATTAACGCAAAAATTTCGTGCGCAAACCTGCGCTCTTCTTTGTTATACCTGCTGAAAGTTAGCGAGGCAGTTCGGCTGTTGATTCTCAACGGGGCACGCGGTACACTTAAAAATTGAATAACAAAAAAATACCGTAAAGTACCGGGCTGAACCTTTACATATATATTCCTCAGATTATATAGAAGTAAATTAACGCAAAGATTTTGTGCGCATATCTGTGCAATTCATTGTTATAGCTGCTGAATGTTTGTTGGGCCGTCCGCCTATCGAAAAAGGCTTTAGTAGGATCTTTTTCATTAAATATATTTTTAATATAAAGTCCAACAAGAAAATGTCTTATACAAAAGTTTCAATATTTCTCCTGTACAATGGACGTCTATAAACAAATCTACCGATTTTTGTATAAAAAATTAAGTTGACCTTTAAATAACATTGAAGAAATCTAAAAAATAAAAAATTAGTATTACACCAATATTCTTTCCCCGATATTATGCAACTTTTGTATAAAACATTTTTCTCTAAAATGAACGGTTTTCGAGATATTATTTTTTTCCACCTAGATGGTCGATTCGTTCCACTGTGCACTCATTAGAGAATAGGTTTAGTGGTGGGTTGAGAAAAAGTGTGCCCTAGTAGTTACTCTATCTTTATCTAAAATCTCCAAAAACTATCCCTGAATTTCAGTCTCAATTAGTCAATTTTCTGTGCGAATGACGCGTTCGTACATCGATGTTTGTTTTCGTGACCCTAATATGTCGACACGACGACGTCTCGGACGCGCGCATGACCGTACTCCGCGTGACTTTAAGATCTCTCGGAGCACAAATAATATTTCGATAATTCTTCCAATTTTCAATTTATTTAAAACTTTCTCCATGAATTTTCATTACATTGCCGTTAAGACATTGGCTCATATTACAATTCATGATTTTTCTTACCATCTTTGCGAAGAAATGACACATATTTTGACATAGATTAAGACAGAATATGAACAGGGAATGTCTTCTCCGATTATACATAAATGCAATATCCCATTCAGGAAAAGCGAAATACGAAGGTAAACACGTAAGAGAACTTTGAATTCTTCTACAAATTTAATATTAACGTTCTCTTAAAAAAGCAATGAAACCTATCTATTTAATGGCTAATTGCATATCCATTTTCGGGTACGCACGCGCATCTGATTTCCGTATGTGCACGAGCATATCTATTTTTGTGTGCGCAAGAGCACATCCAATTTTGTATGCGCACGCGCATCTGCTTTTAGATTCAGCGTGGCTGTTTATAAAATTATGTATTGCATATTCTTTCGTTGTATGTATGAATGCTTGTACACGCAATAGAGAAAAAAAACACCTTCATTGGCAACATATGAATTAACAAAGCATAATGAAGAACATGTTTTCTTCCACTCCATTTCGCGATAATACGAAATGTAATACTATCTTCCGCGTAACAGTTTCGAGCACATATTCATAATATTCATGACGTAGTCCGTTTATACTTCTTTTCAATTTATTTTGTTACACTTCAATTTCGTTCTACAAATCAATGACCTTCAATTGAAGAGGAGTGGTAATAGTATTTATTGTCACCGTCCGATACTTCAATGGTCCGTGATGCCATTCAAGTTTAAAGTTTCGTGCCATCTGCATGAAAAAAGATGACTTAACTGCTATTGTTATTCTTATTCTTATGAAAAATTTCGGATAAGTTAAAACAGTTTTTGAACAAGCTATAACACTTTTCCCTCGGCAAGCAGTTTGCTTCCGAAATTTTTCTAATGTCATAATCAGAAAAAATTTCGTCATACCTTCAAACCCAAGACTTCTGCTTCCATCTCAGCGAATCTTTTGCCAATACACATTCGAGCTCCGAAACCGAAGGGCATAAACGTGTATGGATGCGCAGTCTTAGCGGATGGAAAGTCACCGCTATTTTTTAACCATCTCTCTGGAATAAATTCATCGGGGCGTGGAAAATTTTCGGCTTGCATGCTTATTATACTCTGACAAGGTATTATGCACACCTGAAATCAAAATTTCATACTATAAATTTTTAGCATTTCACATATTTTATCATTTAAACAGAGTACTTCAAACTGATGTGTTCCCATCCACCACCCATGTAAATACCACACCTTCTTTTAAGATGAATATGTATGAAAGAACCGGGCACCAAAAGTCGGGAAGGGTTGAAAATCAAGGCAGAAAATTTTTTTTATCTTATCGTCTCGTTGAGTATGCAAAATAAGTCAGAAATGAATCACTTTCGTCCAAATTAATGTTAATTGTAACCGTACTTATGAACTCATGGTCACTCTGGCAACGACGATCATAATTATTATAAATCATCCGAATTTGAGGAATTTTAAGACAGAAGTTGAGGGAGATTTAAAATATAGATCTGAAAGCACGACACTAAACTACGTTCTAATACTTTCTCAACTTCCGTCCCTTAAAATTTCTCAAATTCGGATGATTTAAAATAATTATGAACGATGTTGTCAGAATCACTATGACGTCACAAATATGGTTACAATTAACATTAACTTGCACGAAAACGTTTCATTTTTAATCAATCTTTCCTATCAGACATTTTACTTGCACAACGAGACGAATGCGATAAGCCAATAAAATGTTGAACCTTAATTTCTAAACTTTTCCCGTATTTTGCGACCCGGTTATTTCACAAATGTTCATCTTTCAGAACATGTAGAACGTCTGGTAGGTGAGAACAGATAATTTTGAAACGCTCTGTACAATTACTGGATCTACCAATCCAAAAGAATACAATTATCCTAGGAGAACGTGATAAAACTTATTATAACACGTTTTACTTGTAACTGCCTGCTCGACATCAATATGATGTTTTTTGACTTTTGACTCAAATACGAGATTTCAGTAAACCGTACGCTTTCAGTGTTGAGTATTTAATGTATCTGTAGAAAATGGTGCAACGTACTCCTTGTGGTATACGATATCCATTTAAAGCAATGTCTGTCGGCATGGTCCTTGCTGTGCCTGAAACGACCGGGAAGAGACGATGAGATTCCTTTATGCAGGCTTTTAAATATGATGCTTGATTCAGAATGTCTGCAGTAACTGGTGTATCCTTGGTTGGTAGTAACATTTCGGCTTCTTTCCTCAATTTTTCCTGTTTCTCTTCGTTAGTCGCCAGATAGTAAAGGAACGCTGTTACCAACGTACTCGTCTAGTGAAAAGGTTTGCATTTAAACGCGAAAAATTAAATTTGAGTGAAGTAGAGGCAGATGTATTTTGAACGACCACCTAGCAAACATTTTGTTATGAAAGTTACCGTATCTACTCCAGCCATGAACATATCTAACGCCATGATGAGTGCTGTGTGTTCATCAATTTGCATCAGCTTTTCTAATACACTACTATCTTGCAAATTCTTTGACGGGTTCTTTTCGAAATTTTTTTTGGCCTGATTTATGTATTTCAGAGAAATTCTGTAAAGAATAACAAAAAATGTTCAAAGATAACAGTTGGTGTTCGTAATTTAGATCAGGGTTTGGAATTAAGTACTCGCAACGAGCGTACTTGGAGGAGAGCTACCTTCTTCTTTTCATCTTGAATCCATATCTTATCAAAAAGACAGTAACATTGTACAGAAAGCTCGTATTTTAACTCCTCACTGGATGGTTTAAGTTTGGATGAATCGTATCTTAAATATTAGCAAGATCGATCACGCTTTAAAGTATTCACAAGTACGATCAATTCATCAGTGAATAAGAAATATTTATTATCTTGAATAAATTATGAATCCGATTTAAAAAAATTTTAAATTGGCTCGATCGACGTACAACGTGTTGTTCATGTTTTGTCCAATTGACGTACCACGTATCTCACACGATATTTTAAACGAAAGAGTTAAATTCACCGTCAGCGAAAGATCTTCAAGTAATTAATGCTACACGGGCGTTTAAAAGTTGTGATGGTCAATTTTCCATTGTACACTGTTTCAATCATGAGTAACCTTTCTATACATTTGACCCCTCCAAAATACTCTGCGCAAAATTTCTAACTAATAACACAGCACTATGATTTTAAAACTTTTTTCTGTTTTTCCAAGCGAAATTTTGTTACATCGTTGAGGTGGTACTTTCAACGATTACACGCATGTCAATAAATTATAATCGGATTTTTTCTCACGCCACATATTTGCGTCTGTAGTCCCCGAAGGGCTAAATACGACTACAAAGAGTTAGCAATACGGATGTCTGCCCAATGTACCACCGAGCACGTTTTAAAAGATTCGCGGTTGGTGGCTTTAACCATTTACGGACGGAGGCATTTTTGAATATTAAGAAATATTAAAAATTAAATATTAAAATTAAGAAATAAATTACGAATTCGGTAATCCAAAACTTGTTTATCAGAAAGCGAGAGTATTAATGTCTAAGAATTACAAATTACTATTTGTATACTCACATTTTAACAATTATATTTCAGTTTTTCAACGCTAACCGTGTACATATACATATGGCAATGAACTATAAGTAAATTTCTTCTCAGACCACATATGTGCCCATAATTATGAAAGTGGTCTAAGTCAAAATTTTAAAAAAATGAGTTTATCAGTTGTTTCACGCCAAATTATTATAAACTAAATTAATTCAATGTAATTTTTATGATATTGTCAAAAATGAACCATTAGATAGTGGTTGTAATTTGAACATTATATGGAATTCATTTAGTGTTAATTATGAAAGTGGTCTAACAATAAGTCAAAAATTCAAAATATTATATAAACATACCCTTATATTTTTGGTATCTGGTCATTCCTTTCTACCGAATGACCGCGATTTTGGGTTAATAGAAATAAAAATAAAAAAAGTAAATTACTTATACAACCCTGAGCATTATTATGAATTGATAGAAAAGTGTAGAAGAAGAAATACATTTTAGATGAAACGATTGACGTAGTTGGATTTTAGTTCAACGAAACCACTGGAAGAGTCAACGACAAGAAGAGTAAAAAATACCGCGGGCGAATCTGTCTCTTGGTTGCAAATTCAATGGATGAGATTCTAACAAAATGAACCGTATATTTAGATGATTCTAAATTGCACGTTATGGATCTTTCACCTAAAAGAGGGAGACCAAAAACATACGGAAATATCAAATTAGTTCCATTATACAGCATCACTAGACTAGTAACGGAAGGAAAACATAAAGATATTATGTGTTTACTACCATAAATCCCTCCAGTTTTTCAGGAACACTTTAAGAATCTTAAAAACTCATAATGATAAAAGCCTCAAATTATAAAAATGTATTACTTTTTAAAAATAATTAATAAATGTTCATGAATTATTTCATTAAAATTATTGTTTCTAATAAAACTCGTAGTTTTTTATCACTTTGAGTCATTTATAGGACCTTCAATTAATTTTGAAAATGGTCTAAGTCACTTCAATCTTTAAAAACAACATTTCCGTAGGAAATTCACGCAAAATTTCATATTCATAATAAATTTCCATTAATCAAGACTAATAAAATTCTAAATTCAAATGATGCATAATATAAAAATATTTTTTGATTCGTTCAAATGCAATTCGTTAAATATCTCGAATCAAGAAATATATGACTTAGACCATTTTCATAATTATTGGCACATATATGCGTCCGTAGTCCTCAAAGGGTTAAGCACTAAAGGATCCGCGGGATGCAATATGTGTAGCGTGAAGAAGTAGGCAGCGTCCCTCCAAGGATGTCAGTTGGGTGCACGTAATTCCAAGCCTTAGCTTACTGTTAGTCTAACAAGGGAACATAGCGAACTCGAAGACGCCAATTTTGATGAAGTTTGTCAAAAAAATATTTCATATTTTTTTTCCCCACAAACGACAAAAATACCCCTCCAAGTTGACAGTTCAAAATGGCACATCTCCATAACTAGAGCTCATAACAGAATAATTTTTTTCAACTCGTGCGCTCTGTTGTTTAAACGTAGAGTGTACAAGAAAAGTTGCTTAAAAATTATTTTCTTTAAAAAAAATATACAAAATTTTACTTTTTAAATTAATTTTTCCCGGTAAACATTCTTCCGCTTTTGAATAAAACTTACGTAAAGTATGAACGAAATTAATCGTTACGTGTTGCTGGAATTTTTTGGTTTTTAATGCTGTTATCACTAGACGTTTAACTTTCTCTCGCCCATTGTGAAACTATCTTCAAAATAAATACCAAACAACTGTTAGCGTCAAAAACCAACAAATTTCAAAAATATTATCCATTAATTTAATTTACGTAAGCAAATTTATCCGATAGGAGAAGAATGTTTTACGGGAAAAAGTAGCAAAAAAAAAATTTAACGTGTTTTTTAAACAAATAATTTTTATACAACCTTTCTTGAGCAGTTTAATTCTCTTTTGATGGGTACACAACTTTTAAAACATTGTTTTTTTATGATCACTAGTTTTCGTGATATTCCATAAAATGCTGTTACAACCATCAACTTTGAGGGATATTTTCACTACTTCAGAATGCATGTTTGGTGATCAAAAAAGATACGCGAAATATTTTTTGAGAACTAGCTTTCACGAAAGTTTCATAAAAATCGACGTGTTCCAGTTCGCTGTGTTCCTTTGTAAAGAATTTTTCTCTGACTCGTTTAACGTATCCGCTATATGAAAGAATCTCTTCATTTGGGGGGTTGGAAATATCCTCCACAGGCGAAGTCCTATGTCTAGTTTGAACGACAATATAATTAATTCGCGCACACAATCGATCAGTTTTTGTGGATCAGAATCACTAGCAAGATTTGGTTCCAGACATCCTAGTCTTTGATTTAAGGCAATGGAACAGATTGCTGGAAAGCCAAAGACAGCGTTAGCATTTCACTTCTTACTTTCATGTTGAGGAGAAGGATATTACATTCGAGAGCCCATTTGTTCAGTTCGTTGTTGAAATTGGGTGGAACTTCCAACGTTTTAGAATCGCGTATGTTTCGAATTTTAGATAGAAGGTCTTCCGTAACTTCGTTAATTTGACCGACGTGCGGTCGAATTGCTCGAGGCTGCAGCATGTGCTGATTCACTTTTGAACGAAAATCGTGCCATTTCTTTCCTTGACTGAAAGAAAAAATGGTACCTATTGACCTTAGCGAACGGAGTTTCAATGACCTTCACATGTTTTGTCAAGATGCACTTCTAAGAAGTATTTGCCGTTGATTGTTATTGTTTGCAAAATCATTAATTTTAATTTAATGTTGATCAGTAATAGTCACTGAACGATCCTCATAGAGCTCGTTTTAAACAACGAATCAGCCACTAGAATGCTCTATCATCCCTAGTTTTTCAAAGATATGAGTTTTTGTAAAAAAAAAAAACGATTTTTGTAAAAAATGAAGTATTACGCGAAAACTCGGACTATAAATCATAGTGCAGGAATGATCTACATAGAAATAAATTTAATGTCGATAATAAAGAGAAATAGTACAATGTTCTTTTTTAATTTTCCCTAAGAACTCTCGCATCCATCTCCATTACTCGCCTTTTTGTAAGTCTCTTTTGTTTTTCTATGCACATTTCACTCACGTTTAATACCTTTCGCACCTCATTCGTCAAAAATTAAACATCTGATACATTCAGCATTCTAATTCGATCATCATACACTTGTGATCACATTCGCTCTTCTCTGTCTCTCAGTCTCTATCTTTCTTAACAACTGTCTCTTAGTCTCTCCTTCTCAGTCTCTCTCTTTCTCATTGTCAGTCTCTCGCTCTTTCTCAGTCTCTCTGTCTCAGTCTCTCTCTTTCTTCAAACTTTTAAAATAAATTTGAACTTTGTAGCATTTATAGTTTTCAGGTAAGACCTCATTTTTTACCAAACCAAGTATTTCACAAAAACTCATATTTATCAAAGGCTAAGGTTAATAGAGCAATTTTGCCAGCAGATTCGTGTTTAGTAAGAGCAATCCTACGAGGGTCACCACTAAATTATTTATATAATTTATAGTTAACAGGGCTTATTGCTTTTTATGATTTCTTTTTATCGGTTCTGCGCAAAACGATGAAATGCAATTTACTGTGATAGCACTGACTTATGCTCGGCAGGGTTGCATTCTTATATTATAACTTAAGTCAGAATAAGAGTATTTTATTGTTGATGAAACGAAACAATCGTTTTCTAAACTTTAACATACCGAAAACATACAATCGAAAATATTCGCATACAAATTGTTTTATTCTTAATAGCTAACAACTTTGCGAGGTATAACAATCGACAAACGAAATATGTATGTTGACGATTACTCAAAGAATTGTCTTTAATGTGAAGGTCAAGGGAATTAGGGTTGCTTTGACGGCAGTCAACCCTAAACAAGGAAACACATAAAAATGCAAGCATATTAAGAATGATATCAAAATATTTCCGCAATGCTTAATTACCTTACTAATAAACCATATTCGCCTTTGTAAATAGAGTCTCTGCTTTCGCGATAATATTGCATTGACTCTCCGGATATTCGGTATGGATAGATGCCTTGCAATCGGAACACTTTTTCGATGAGTTTCTGATCGCAGATGAACAGAAAACATTGGCGACCTAAATTGTCAATCTTGAACATGTCGCCGTACTTATTTCGTAGATTCTTCATTTGTTCGAGAAACGGAACTCTTCCATATTCACCTGCGGCAATACCCCTTGTAGTATGTTAATACATCATCATTGCTGCCATATAGCAGTTTAGAAACTTGACGAAAAAGTTACCTATGTATGGTAAAAACCGCAGGGTGTTGCCAACTATCGGCCAAGCTTTAGGTCCGGGGATATCTTCATAAGGTCGTGCCTCTGAGATTGGTATTTCATCGATTTCTGTTTGTGACTTATCGTCATTAATTTGCTGATTAGCAGCAACTTTTACTTGCCGTTTGACTGTTCTTTGCAAGGGCAGCAGTATTTTTTCTACACCGCGTGGAAATCTTGTAGTAAGCATCATTATTTATTTTTTTCTGTCAAACAAAATATTTAATCTGCTATACCTTCTTGAAAGTTCGTAGTTTTAACAAACGATTAAAAAATTCTACACCATCAGTTTGGATTTAGTATCGACAGTAATATAACTCAATATTCATTTACAATCTACTTTTTTCATTAAATGATTCCGATTATTTAAAATACGTGCTATACCTTCATGTTACATAGCTCCTTTTGTGAGAACGTATTAAACTGCACATGATAGTATGTATGTTATTTTTGCTGATGATGTCAGCTGACAGACATAACATGTAGGTAATAAAGAAATAATTGGAATGATATGGCATGAAATTTTTATTAACTGTTTACGATTGTAATTTCTGGTATCATAGCCGCCATATTGAGCGGAAGTATTTTTAGGTATCGTGCAATCGGTTGATTACAATCAATAATGTTCGTGGAATTGTCATTAAGTGCAAGAACAACTGTTCTTGTAACCAAAGTGTTTACTGAATGTTTAGAGGGGCATTCACAGCGCTATCAGATAACCATCATTAACTTTCATTGCCGAAAATAGTCGTTGCGTAAGCGGGATTATTCCGTCACTCGACTGGAACGGTAAAATAGGCTTGCGGGAATATCCAGGGATTTAAATATAGGGAGTTAAAAATTCATCTGCATGTTTAACTGTAGACTTTGCATAGTATTTTGTTCACTTTTCTTCTTATTGTTCATATGTAAATACCGATTGTTCTGTGATAAGTTTACTTATTTGTGCAAACTATATGAAAACTTAATGAAACTACATTAACTAAAGCTGCTTCTATCTGTTTTTACCGGTATCTCTATCTATATTTGTACGGCTCTCTATCTGTCTCTTTCCATCCCTTTTTCTCCATCATTCTCTCTCTCTCTTCGTAAATCAATCTTCCTTCTTTGTTGATGTAAAGACATCAAAACGTCAAACTTAAATTGTATGATAAATTACGATAAACTTACCAGTATCGCTGCAACTCACTTTTTTCCTGCCACTCTGTCTGCAAACTAATACTTGATTTTACGGATTAATAATTATTGCGACCTGCACAAACTTTCGATTGTCAAAACACAGAATGTTGTTTATTCCCGCAACAAGTATGTTTACGTAATAATAGAATAGAACGTCAAATTGGCAAGTCATTCATAATAAAAGAAATATATAATAAACACGATTTGTATTAGCGGTAAAAAAAGAATGTTTGTGTTATTATCACTTTCACTTCGTTATAATACACTCAACTCCAGAAAGAATTTGGATAGTATGTTCCCAATTGGTTAGTCTGTACAGTCTGCTGAACTTGACACTGTAATTGGTGCTTCCCGTAATATCTATGTTTCAGTGGAAGAATAGTAGATGGCACTTGTAGAGTGTCTGGATTATCTCATAGATCTTATGAATCGGTTACGTTACCAACGGAGAACACATTTAACGCGTGGGGCATATACGACCCCCACTAAACTTTTCGTTCAGGCCGTTTGCATTTCTCATTACAAGAAAAGAAGATTATCGTGAAAATCATATTTTAAAGTTAAATATAGGCATCTTAATATCATGTATAGTCCAAACAAATTTATTCAATCGTAAAACTGTGGGTCGTATACGCCCCACGCGGCCTGGACAGAAAATCTTTCACAATGATCCGGCACGGGACGTGTTAATTTAACACTATTCAAATTTCGGTTTTGCGTATATTTATTTCGAACAAAAGATGTCTTTAGAAGCTTTTGCGTCTCTCCTTGAGATACGGGAATGCAGCAAATGAAATAACGGATGTTGCGCAGACATTTTTTCTTCTAATTGAACAAAGCTGGTTTATTTTTATTAACAAATTTATAAAAGATATAAATTTTTGAGGTAGGAAGTGTACTGCCACACGATAATACGCATCAAAGAGGTGTAGTAATTTGTCTAATATATGGATATAGTGCCGTGACTAATATTTTTCCTTTTATCAGTTAATTGATTTAGTATTTTAGCATTATTAACTAAAAAAACAGCGTTAAAAAGGAAGTGTATGCAAATATATATGTTATATACACGTAATGGGTTCAACGTGGACATTTTGTAAAATGTCCGATCATTGTGCAGAATTTTTAGATGAGGAAATTTAAAAATTTACCTTTTATTGAGACCATATATCTCTAGTGTTTCAAAACACGAGTTGAAATAAAAGCTATTTGATAACCCACGTTATAAAATAACACCGTTTTTATTGATGTTATTACTATGCATCTGAAATTTTTATTGTTAGAGGTATTAACGAAACTGGAATTATTTTTCAATAATAAATTTATTATTTTATTAGCCATCTTTCAGTTGCCGGACCGTAGATGTATCTAGATCACAAATAGCGTTTTTATTAACACGTTTCGTGCCGCATGGGGCGTGTACGACCCCCACTAATATTTCCGTTCAGGTTTTTTTGCATTTATCACTGCAAAAAAAAGAAGATTATGGTGAAAAACATATTGTAAAGTAAAATATACGCATCTTAACATCATTTATACTGCAAAGAAATTTATTTAATCGTAAAAGTGTGGGTCGTATTCGCCTCACGCGGCCTGAACAGAAAATCTTAAAAAATGATCCGGCACGGAACGTGTTAATGTGCATGGGTTAACTACGTTATAGCAAACGGTTTCAACTGTATCTATATAAATTTTAACACACGTCATTTTCTTGGTAAACGTGACTGATATGCGGATGTTAAAATACTCAATAGAATGAAGTAATTTAGTCGTCCTAAACTCTCAAAATATTCTTGTATCATTGTGATCTAGCTATTCATAGAAATATGTAATATCGGTAGGACTAATTTAATATCACATGATACCAATGAAAAGTTAAAAGTTAAAAGTTAATTATCTAATATTACAATTCTATGATCTTCGCTTGCAAAGGTGTAATAACCGTGTTTACCGCCCCTCTCTTCCGCTGCAACGGTCCGCGATACCATTCCATTTTGAAGTTTCTTACAAGCTGTAAGTAAAATAATCACTTTTACTTATTTATTCAGTATCTTGAAATTTTTCGTGCCAGTACTTTTAGTAAATGGTCAGTTCTTATCATACAGGCTCTTTAATTGTACTTATTAATGCAGGAAATATCAGCAAGTCAGTACCTTTGATAAAATAGCAACAAGTGATATCAGTTACGAATAAATGTGAAAGTGTTACATGGAAATAATGTTGGAATATGTGCTATATCTTTCGGATCTCTTGTATTACTCACTGATGTCTTATTATTAACACAGATCATTTATTAACACTAGAACGACCAAGCAAGAAAAAATGACTTATTCACAATTTTTTCCAATAATGCCCTAAGTTTATAAGAGAGTCCTAGACTAGAAATTCTAAGCTGATCTTATAAAACACAGATTTCCGAACCAATCATATTTTCCACCTCTTGATTCCCCCTTTTTCAAAGTACTTACTTAATATATTTAGATGTCATAGAGTTAACGCCGGTCCTTCTAGTATTAAACATGCTAATGTTTATCCGTTTAAAGTGAATATGACTTCTACAAATTTTACGTTAATTTAGTTGCATTATTATCGTACCTATACGGACGGGTTAAAAAAATGAATTCCTTTTATCGTAAAAATTATGTAAAATGAAATATTTGTCATTTTTGCTAACACTAAATTTGCGGGCATTAAATCTGTTACACTTAAATATATGAAATAAGTATCTCGACCAAACGATAGAGAAGATGTTCGGCTAGATAGTTTATGTATTTTAAGATACATATGAGATATCAAGTATACCGCTTGTCTCTAAGTTTAAGAACGATTTAAAAATAAAAAAGTAAGCAGGCGAGTGTTGAAGGGTCTTAAACTCAATAGAAAAGAAGGTAATGATATTATTTTCATTTCTTTACATGATTTAAACATGTAAATGACTTATATGGAGTTTATTTCTGGGCTGGTCTGCATATCATAATGGTCGTTTGAGATGAAACTTGATAAGTGTTAAGAGTTTGACATTTACTAGAATTCTCGTCTGCTTTTTTATATCATTCATAGTCTTAGAAAGCTTCATTTCAATCAATCGTTGTCGGTATTGAAACCAATTTGCGTATCTTTGATTTCGATAAAATATTAATCAAAAGTCGCTCATCACGAAGGGCAACAGGCAAAGAAAAATATAAAAAAATGGCGGGAAATTTGTCACTTTACCTTCAAAGCCAAGATTTCCAGTTCCATATCCGCGAATCTTTTGCCGACACAATTACGTGCACCAAAACCAAAAGGCATGTATGCGAATGGATGCGCATCCTTGGCCGATGGAAACTCAGTTTCATTTTTCAACCATCTCTCGGGGATGAACTCTTGAGGACGCTTAAATTGCTCAGGATCTATAGCCATTATTGCGTGACAGCACATTATGTTTGTCTGAAAGTGGGATTATGTAATAGCAACGAGGACAGAGTTGTAAAAATATATAATGTTAACACGTAGAGCGCGACGTCACTCCCTGGGGCTGACAGTAATCTTTCCTTCAGACAACAGTTTCTAAGGACGGACAGTGGACTTTTCGTTTAATCCTTTCGGTACGGGCACCAAATACATCCGACAGACTATGTCTCCGAGTGCCGGATATATCCGGCACCCATCTGATGACCTGTATATCCGCAAGAGTTAATATTAACACTTTCGTTACGGCAGTCCCTTCTGCCGGAGTGACACCACTGAACGGGGCACCGCGGTTTTGTTTTTAGAAATTTTGTGTTCAGATTCGTAATCAGCGATCCAAAAAATATTAGAATACAAATTTTTAACTAAATCGGATGTGTTTTGCGCTTTTAGTGACGATTTGAAGAAGTTCGAAAATTGTACGAGGTGTCTGAACAGCTAAATTCACGTTCTGGGCCTCTGTACACCGCGCCGAAAAGTGTGCACACTGTACGTCGGTTGTCTTCGGTGTTCAAACTAACGTTTTTCAACACCACCTCGGGATTCTTTTATATGTATTAATTATTATTTTACTAATTTTTATATGTATTAACTATAATACACTCCTATACGCTGGTCGCCCGATACGGACGGCACCCGTACATCAGGTCGTCGCATGGATGCTGGATATACACGCTCTGTCCCAAAAGTAACCGGAATAGATTTAAATTGTGACCGTCAGTCTACGAGAGATAAGATAAGCCCATAATCATTATTAGTAAACAAGGGACTTATTCATCATCTCCAGTATAAAAGAGCAGCCAACGAAGGAACGACATGCATAAGTCAGAAGTCAAGCCTAAGGAACGGATCAACGTCGCAAGGCCTTCAGCCCATTCTCTGTACTTCTCCGAGTATTGTAATAAGTAGTGTTGTAAGATTGAGTAGTTTGTAAAAGTAGAGTTTAAGAAGACGCAATAAAAATCCTTTTTAAAAACTCGAATTCCTGGACCTCGCCGGTAACAAAATAAACACAAGTACTTCAGAATATTTGACAAAAATCACTTTATTTACCAGAAATATTCTGCCTCGGTAGAAATACAACGATGTGCGCGTTCAAAAAGTCAATCAAATGACTTTTCTATGTCGCTGACTGGAATTATGCTGAGGTTGTTCATCGTTGAACGTTGAATGTCTTTGATTGAGGCATAACGATTTCCTTTCATCGCTAAATACAGTTTTAGGGATATAAAATAATCACAGGGAGCCATATCGGGTGAATACTGGCGATGTTGAGACAAAAAAATTTGATTTTTGAACCACCACGTCTGATCTCCAGTTACAATCGTTTTTAAGAAGTTATCGAAGGCATTCAACGGTAAACGACGAGCAACCTCAGCATCATTTCAGTCAGCGACATAAAAAAGTCATTTGATGGACTTTTTGAATGCTCAAATCGTTGTATTTCTGCTGGGAGAGAATATTTCCAGTTATTAAAATGATTTTTGTCAACTTTTATGAAGTACTTATGTTTATTTAAATCCATTCCGGTTACTTTTGGGACAGAGGGTGTATTCGGCACCCGCAACGAATGGGTTAAAACTATAAACGCGACTTGTTAGAAGAAACATTTGCTTTATCCGCTCCTTGGCCTACTATTTCTTTTGTGAGCGAATACGTAATACCTTCGAATTAATAGCTGAAGTTCAAAATTATCACTGAGCTTTTTAACACTGTACAACTTAAGGTAATATTAATAGCAGGAAACTAATTTGAACGTCTTCTGATCCAATGATATTTTCAAGGTAATTGTGTTTGGAATACTTCAAAATTTTCTATTCCACTATCGCGTCACGAGTGTTACACGTTATTGCAGGGCAAGGGGTTACGAACAGTTTTTAATTACACTTAGGAAAATCTTCATGTAAAAGAGGACTAACGACGTGCTATGTGCGCATTTTCGGCGTGGCACCTTAACCCATTAAGGCCCAAAGTTGCAATAACGCAACATTTCACTTCTAATTTTTTTCGGGGAATCGGATTAATTTAATTTATATTTTAACCTAGGTCATAGTAAAAGAACATACCAAAGGCTTAATTTATGCACTATAAGATACCACGTAAGCCCAAAGTTGCGTTAACGCAACATTATATATCTAACCCAAAAACTTGTTATAAATTTCTTTCTTCATTTCAATGCTTGGTCCTTTATGGGTTAAACAGCGTGAGTGTCTTAGCAGACAGATCGCACATACCGAAGGGGTTAAACGGTGTTAGACCGTGGGACTATCAGCAAACTTTTCGTTTTGACGATATTGTTGCGCCAGACGGTATGCATCATTATCGAAGTTATGAAGTAAACATTTTAGTTAAAAAAAAGAATTAGTTAAAAAATTGACTATATCTTCACCTATTTGTAATCTATGTAAATGTAAACCACATCTTACAGTTAATCTAGAATGTTTTAATAAACTTCATTAGAATTACAACATCTATTTTACTACTTTGATAATGGTTCACACCGGTTTCATGCACCAACGTCGTCGAAACAAGAAATTCACTATCAGTCCCATAAATCGACATCACGCAAACGAAGAGTCCACTATTAGTCCCAAGGGACGTTGTGCACAAGATGCTAAGTAAAGCGAAAAGAAATATCGTTTTTTTTTTCATTTGTCTGGTGGGATAATTCACTTTGATGAATTATGAATTATTAAAACTGTGGCAAGTCTACTACATCCAGTCGCATTGTAAAAAAAATACATTTCTTTTTGCTTTAACTAATATATAAGTTTCTTACGTACTCCTTCCGGTATTAAATATCCTCCGACGGCAATGTCTGTTTCTATGGCCCTAGATATACCTTCAACGACGGGGGATAATCGTAGTGTTTCCTTGATGCAAGCTTTTAAATATGTTGCTTGACTTAAGGAATCGTAAGTCATAGGAGTGTCCTTTGTTGGCATGATCGACATGGCTTCTTTCCTCAATTTTTCTTGCTTATCTGGATTACTTGCCAGGTAGTACAAAATTGCTGCGCCTACACTACCTATCTGTATGGACAGGATGCAAAAACAACAAACTTTTTCAAATTTCGATTTCTCTCAATAGCATTAACTATATCACAAAATAAGTTTCATCAGTTGCTGTAAAAGTAATTTCCTTTTTTAAAACCTCTTGCCTTATGATTTCTTTTGTGACCGAATGCGCAATAACTCAGAATTACTTAATTGTTGAAATAATAATCGATCACTGTTTTCAATATTAATATCATAGAACTAGTTTCAAAGTCTCCTGACATATAGATATTTTCAATTTAACAGTTTTTGGACAACTTAAAAAATTTCTATTCCATTTACCGCATCACGTATGCCAGACGTCATTGAAAGACAAGGGGTTAACTACTCAAAGTATTATTATTTTAAGAATTAAAGTACACGAAGAAAATCAATAATTTTGTTGAATTTTTCGCACCTTAATGAACCATGAAAATAGGACAAAAATCATTTATTTTTTTACGTTATAACTACCCTCCCAGTGAACATACAGGGTTGAAATTTTACACACAATGTTTTTTTTCTTACCTACCGAATCACACATCACCCATTGTAATTGATTCAAGTGCACTTTTGATCATCTTTTCCTGCTACACCCTTTCCATCATTTTACTTTACATAAATAAACCCATTGACATCAGGAACACGATAGAAAGAACTTTTTTTAAGCTATTAAAATATACCTTATAAATATAAAAACAAAATATGTCATACTTTTACCGAAAGAAAACTTCCTAAGGAATTTAACACTCGGTTTACGGAAGCCGTCAAATTAACGGATCTTTAGCTTTTTAGAAACTCCTTCCAAACTTATAGTGACGTGGAACGGTACATATTTCACATATATCTTATGACATGCAAACTACTTAATTGATCATCATCTTTGCCACTTGATCCAAATTTCCAAAGTTTTTATTTAATATGTTTCCATGTAACAGACTTCACTTCCGTAAATCAAGTGTTAAGCAAGCCTGTTTGACAAAAAATATGCCCTCAAGCAACACATATTACATTTAACTTTCATTCAAATAGAAATGGCAAATGCAGCAAAGAACGTAATTTACCGTATCTACTCCAACTATGAACATGTCTATAGACATCACCCGACCGATATTTTGATCGACGTTAAGTAGCTTTTCCAGCAAGCTACGTTCGTGTGGGGTATTTGTCGGTTTTTCTTGGAACTCTTTTTTAGCACGATCTACGTACTTGACCGCTATCCTGTAAGAATGTCAGGAAGAACGTAATATGTACAATCGCTCGAAAGCATTTAGAGCAGTGTTTCCCAACCTTTTTTGTGCCATGCCCCACCTTAGCCTTTCTAAAATTCTTATGCCTCCCCCCCCCCCCCCCCCATGTAACATACATAATTTTTAATATTAAAAAATTGAATTGTTCACTTAAGAAACTTAAATGATAGGTTTTATTAAGAAATCACCAGGAAATTGTTAACGAAACACAGTAAGTAAATTTTCAAAACATATAATGAAAAACTGAAATTCAAATTCCGAATAATTTCAATAAAGATTTTTCTATATTAATTTATTATTTTAATTTAGTGAGATCCTTGCGCTTGATGCTTGCTGCACAGAGATTTTATATTAGGTTCCAATTTGGTTAGCTTTAGTCTCAAGTCTCCACGTTGTGTTATATCCAGCCGATTTCTTTTTTTTTACCAGTAAATCATTTACAGCACTAATTCCACATCCAGCTAAATATGAAGATGGAAACGGTAGCAATAGTTTTCTTGTACATTTGATTGAATTTGGGTATTTGATTTCTGTTTCCTCACAAAGCCATGCCATCGCTCCTTTTATATTAAATAAAGTTTTAACTGACTCATCATTTTGAAATTCTGCGAGTTAAACTCGTGTCGAGTCCATTTTCGAATTGCCCCCCCTTAACAATCAAATTGCCCCCCTGTGGGGCGTGGGCCCCACGTTGGGAAACACTGATTTAGAGTAAGTGTGAAATTATTCTAACTTGTTTAACGTATCCATCAAGTTAAATAACTTTTTGATATTGGGTGTATCATAAAGCTTCCATAAACTGGGCTTCATGTCCAATTCGTTCATCAGAGCAAACATTTGGCGTGTGCTGTCAATTACTTTCTGAGGTTCGGAATCTTTAGGGAGATTCGGATTGAGACATCCTAATCGACGGTTGAGAGCAATCGAGCAGATTCCTAGGATATACAATTTATCGTTATTTGTAGCATTATTGTTAGTATTGTAGGAACAACGGTTTACGATCCGGCCTCCGCCATTGTTCAACTTCGGACGGTTGACCTTGTGCGGGGCCTGTTTGTTATTGAGAATTTTGAAAGCGCCCTTGTAGTAAAAAACGTACCTGTAGATTCATTTTGTAAATAAAGTCACCGAACGTGAAGAAAAGAACTTGACTTCTAAAGTATAATGGGCGATAAGATCACGTAATTAGTGTGTAACGTAAAACATAAATAATACAGCTTTACGATCCTTCGGCTAACGTGGTTCTTAACACTAAAACTACCGACGTTATATCTACTAAAGCTTAGATTTAGTACTTTGAAAAAAGATAAATCAAGAAGTGAAAGGATTAGTTAATTAACTAATTTAGGCTTTATATGGTAGAAGTAGAATTTTTAAATCACGGCTCCCCTATTAATTTAGGTAGTTTTTTTGAAGAAATTGAGAACCGGTCATTATGAACCGCTCAGTAGGTTTAGTGTTAAGTAACGCAATTTTAAATGTCTCATGTTAAGACTTGTATGTATGTATTTTTATGTTTACTTGTCATATTCGGGAAGTTACGATTAAATAAGCAGTATATTTCTGTAAGTACGATTAGATAACTTTTGTGAAGTGAACGAAAAATCGATGCGACATATACTTAATTATAGATTTATGTAAAATCAACTACGAAATAATTCGTAAGATCTTTTTTTTATCTATTTTATCATTTATAGTACGATTACTATGTACTATAATTAGAGCTTTTAATAATATAATATGACCAAATTTAATTGGCATTTTTTACCGAAATTTTGAAAATTATTGTGACAGTGAAGGTGTTAAACGTTATTCAGATGTAATAAAACAAATGATGTTACATTCCAATCACTTGTTAGTCCCTTGTGCTAATATCATTGATGCGAAAAAATTTAAATAGTTAAGTAGTATGAATTTTCTGTTATGAGTTAAAAAAAATCTGTTAAAAAAAAAACTTTTTTTTTAAAAGATATGTTACTTTTAATTTTCTATATATTGTTTCATTAATTTATACGAAGAACTATAATTTTATAAAAATGTATTCTTGGTTGCCGTGTCAATGGCATTGAATCTAGTAGATAACATCACAACAGGTCATGTCGGGCAATGAAATATGTTACAGAGGGCAATACACTAAATAACTTTCCCTCTCCAGTTACATAATCCCTACTTAACTTAAGTTTTCAAATAACTAAATAAATAATAATATTATAAAAAAATAAATAATATTTCTTTCGAATTTGTATATTTATTCTCTTACGATTATTTATACTTCAATACATTCATTAACTTGTTTCATAATATAGCGTAGCAATACCCACAAAATGAGATTTTCTAAATATGTTCCCAAATTGCGGCAACTTAACTTCTTTTTCAATAGAATGGAAGGTATTTAATGTCATAATTTCATATTTATATTGTGCGAAATATTACGTCCCAAGGCCGAAAAAAAATTTTGTAGTAGAAATTTATAAAGTGAAAATTAGTGTTCTCATAAATATGTATGACCGTACAATCTACCTGAAATCTCACTTTAACCAATGATGCACGCAAAATAATTTTATGAATTCCAAGGTGGAGAAAAGTTATATAAAATAATGTTATCAACAATTCGTTTAAAGTTCGTTAAATTCAATGAGGTCAAATTATCACATTAAGATTAAATAAACCTACCTTCGAGAGCCCACTTGTTGAGTATGTTATTAAAACTGGGTGGAAGCTCCAGGGTTTTAGGATCTCGCACTTCCAACATTCTGGATATCAGGTCGTCCGTTATTTCCTCGATTAACGGGATGTGCGGTTTAATTGCTCGTGGCTGCATCATGTGTGGATTTACTTTGGAACGAAAGTTGTACCACTCCTCTCCTTGACTTGAAAGAAGTAATAGATACAGTGAAGCAACCCGGAAATGTCATTTCCGTAATGTATTTTTTTTTTAATGTAATATTTGAAAGACTGTAGCCAAGATCTATTAAAACCGTATAAATACTTTATCACTATGCCAAGCTGGTTGTTGTAAATTTCAGGTCTAGAATCTCGATAATATTTCTGTGAATCTCCAATTGGTCTTGTCGGCCAAACACCTTGCTGTCGATAAACTATTTCGCAAAATTCTGGCCTAAAGAGCATAGCGATAGGCGGACGAGTTAGCAGTCCATCCAATTTCACTATATCACCATATGTATCTCGTAGAACTTGCAATTGTTCCATTATCGATCCATCCCCAAATTTACCTAATAATATATACATGACTTGGAGTACTGCAGTCTGTTGTATAACATTCGCTGAGTGTTACACGTTATAATATAATTTCATTACTATAAATACTGGATAAATGCGACATGACAATTTGAAAGATCCAAAAACTTTTGAGTTATCGGACTGTAAGTATGACCCAATGTCACCATGGCAATTCCTATTTTTAGTAATTGCTAAATACTGATACTTCGCTGAAACATCTCTCTGCAAAGTTTCACGTTACCTCCAGTCCCCTTCCTTTAAGGGTAATATGGGGGTAAAACAATTTAATATTATCATTTCTTTTTTTTGGAGACTGTTATTTGAGTGAAACCAAACCAAAAAATTTTTTCTGTTTAGTTGTATGTACGTCAGATACTATTTTGTACATTTTTAGAACACTTGTTAAGGGTAGAAAAAGAAATGCGGGTCTAATTTGTCAAACAACAGACCAAAGAAATCACTTGGTATCATTGGCTTACCCAAAGAAGTCGCATGACAAGTGGTTTATAGTTAGTCTGATTCTATTGACGCTATTGACTGAAATAGCCACATAAGTATAGCTGTAGACGCAAATAGGTGGTGCGAGAACAGTCTTTTCTTACCCCAACTTCATACCGTGCACACAATGTAGAATTAGAATTTCTTCTATACAAAGAGAGAAGTTTAACATCTTTAGTAAGAAGTTATTCGGTATGAGGTATTATGAGTAAGTGGTAAGAGCAGACTGTCCTCGCACCGCCTTATTCCAATCGTATCGGCCTCTGAGACTTGACCTTAGCGAGTGAAAATTGAAAACTAAACTTTTATTTCGTCGATAAGTGCTTTTTTGGTCAGTCACGGATTAGAATTGAAAATATGTGAGGACGGGGAATGTCTCTATCCGTCGGACGAATTGGAGCAAATGACTTGTCAAGTGAGTTCTTTTTCTTGGACAATACCGTACTACTTACTTAGTTTTCGGGGAAGTCATGGCTATTTTAGAAGGTTCGTTCTCTTATGAAATTCCGCGGGAAGATGGTACAAGCTCAGCAATGGTAAACTTTGAAAACATATGTCTTTTTCTCGAAAATCTCGAAATATGAAGAGTTAAGTAAGAAAAGCTTTTCAGGGATGGTGTTGTTATTAACAAGAGGACGCGTTCGAATCGTAGAAACAGTTTATCGTGAACGAGATTTGTCTATCGAGGTATAAGTATAGGTAAGCTTTGACTCTCAATCAAAAAAAGGAGTGTTTGTAAATTACTGAATACAAATATTTCGTATAGTCAGTAGCGTAAGAATTCGTTTCATCTATATTTGCTATTTCGTTTCTACCTGTTCTTTAAATTACCCTTCATTTTGTTTTGGTCGGTATCATTTCAAGCGTTGTTTCTGCAAACTATTGCAAAAATATTACTTCTTTTCCTTCTACCATTAATAAGTGTTTTAAAAATTTGAAAAATTATATCTGAGGTGCAACTAATCAGAATGTTTCTCTGCTTCCAATTTTTAATCAGCCTTTAAGAAAAAAAATTATAGAATGAGAATTTGCTACCCCCATATTACTCTTCAATGGTGGTGGCAATCCTGAATTCTGCACAATGCTGTTTCAGGTGCGTTCCGTTATGGAGCAATCAATAAAAAACCTAAGAGTAGGAATGACCGTGAAGTCACTGACTCATACTTACCCTGCACAATTTTTTTTTGGTATTATTTATTATATCATATCCTCGGTGATCGTAGGAGAAATGACGGCATCAGTTAAAATCCAAAAGATATGTATAGAAAGGGATCAGAAAGAAGTCACTTGGGACGTGAGAGGAGACTGCTCTCGCACTACCTATCTCTTTCTATTCTATATGGCTGCTGTCCTCTTCAATCATAGTCGTAGCTATTCACATTCGTTTAAGTAGGTAAAATCAGTGTCTACCAATCTGATAATAAAAATATCGTGCGTACGTCAATGTTTCGATTTTCACGATCGATATTCCACGGCTTTTTCTTTTCTCTCTTTGTCTCGCAGTGCGATTTCCCCTCAAGTGATTTATTTCTGATCTCTTGCAATAGGTAAATTATGGCAGGCATAGAACGCAGTCACTCATAATGTTGAATTATAAAAGTAATCACCTATGTATGGTATAAATCGAAATGCGTTGCCGATTATTGGTAAAGATTTGGGACCCGGAATTTCTTCAAAAGGCCGCACATCCGGTGGTATTGTCCATTTCGATGGTGCTGTTTTTTCATAATTAATTTCCGGCCTAACGGCCACCCCAGCTGCACGTTTCGTTATTTGTTGCGTGTTAACAACTGCCTTTTCAACACCGTGCCAGAAATCCTTAAACCGTATCATCTTTTTTTATTTTTTGGATCTGGAAACTATAAAGCTGCATTTTAATTTCTTTGAAACAATCAATTTTTCTTGTGAAATTAAATTCCACACCCCTTTTTTTAATTTAACGATTTGTTACAGTACGTAATTGTTTTACTCTGGTGGAATTATCAATGTAAGTTTTGTGACCCTTCCGCATTGAAATCAAATCATTTCTTTAGTTTTTCTCTTGACATCATAACAAATGTGCGGCTTTTTCGGTCAATAGTGCGATCGAATTGGTAATAATGTGCGAACGAGGAATTTCTCTATCATCAGGCGAAACAGAACAAAATACATGCCAGTGAACAATTCAATTTTTGACCGGGATATGCATTTTGCGTTTATGAAGACTAGCAAAACGACTGCGGGTGTAATTCATTGTCATATCTTTCTCCTCCTATTCCTTTCGTAAAAATTCTTAAAACCTCACAAACCTTTCTCTGCCGACTCTCTTTTTGCTCAATCTATCCTCAATCAATCGTCAGATCAGTCGGGCATTTGTTCAATCTCTCAATAATAATCTTATGCCACCGTTTAACTACTCGAACATGTCTACGTCAAAAAAAAAACAACGTGAAAAGCAATAATTCGTTTTACTGACTTTCACAGACGCGAATGTTTTTTTTCTTTGTGTTTGCATTACAGCATGAACGAGAAAAGAGTATGTGGTTTTATTGAAAAATCCTAATTTCTTTCCGTCCGACGTACACGTAGAAAAGTAGTTAGAGACATCCACAATATTGTAGAAGCCTATTTATTTTTTTCCTTACGTAAAAGTAATTCATCGCCGTTATGGAACATCCTATATTCTTGCAATTCAAACACAAGTATGATGCTAGCGTTGACTTTAATAAATGACGTTCAATAAAAACATTCCTCTTTAGACTGTGATTCTCGTTGATCCGCGAAGTGACATCAGCAGAACCCATAACATTGATAAACAGAGTTTTTATACGTAATGTTAAATTTTGACATTATAAAATTCATTAATCATCTAATGTTTATTGTTTACAAACAATTTCATTATCATTGCCAGTGCAGATTAATATTCCCTTGTCATCCTATGACATTATCGGTATCGATAACACGAACATGAGTTTTTATTTTATCAGTGACTAACTGTAAGTGCACACATTGCACACCTAGTGATCGCATGTTTTCGAGTGTTTTGATGCATTATCAAAGAATGAGTGTCTATTCACAATACTTTTCTACAATTAAATTCTATCTCTTGCAATTATATGAAATATTAAAGCGATGGCATTCATTACAAGATTATTTTAATGAATTAAAGACAGGAGTAATTGGAATTTTGTTTCTACAAAGGAATATTATTCGTATACTACTGTTTTTAACGGAGAAAAAATATAAGTATTTCTTTCAGGGAGTTAGTACGAATTTTTATAAGCATGCTTCAGCCACATAATATTTTCGAAATTAACTGGACTCTAGTTTACTGTCGATTAATCCAGTGTATAGTAGAAATTGCTTTGCATTAAAACATCTTACATGAATAGTAGATTTCCTGCCATGGTAAATATATATGTACCGTTTATTTTGAAAGTAATTCAAGCCCATAGAAAGAAAGAGATATCATATAATTAGTGGGTAGTTTAGTGAAAACCTTTTACTCATAACCAGTCATTATTTAATATTTGAAAAAATGCCAAAGTTCTGCTCAGTTTAAAATTGGACAACAAAAAATTAGAATATTAGAAATAATAATATAATACATTAATATATTATTGCCAGACTGGTCATAATTAATTTATATTTTTGAACTGGCTAATGTGCTATCCTTTCATTTTCTCGAAACAACAACAAATGGATTTGCACCACTTTGAAAAATAAACGATCCATATATTGTATATACTTACAATTAGTACTATGAAATTTTTTATTAGTAAAGAAATTTCGTAGTGTAGTTAATAAGAAATTTCAGCATCATGAACTTGATTTTTCAATTCTGTTAAAATGGTTGGAAATTGAATGTCATTTTCACTTTCATTTTGTGTACTCCATATAAAGTTGTCTACCAACATACTGTTGCACGTTGGTCACGCACGTAAAGGTCTTCTTGGACGTAGTAAATAAGTCGACAGTCTTTTACAAAATTTTTAACGTTTATTCTATCACGCATCCGATACCAAGAATGTTAGACAGCAGAATCTTTTTTTCAATATTTCCCGTACAACTTAAATAATGTTATTCTGTGATTAAATAATATCAGTTCTACTAGGTGTTCCTTGCGTGAAATAATTATATTTTTGCAAAATTTAAGGAATGAGAAGTCTTGGTTGCTATTTTAATTCTAATTTAACGATAAGTATCTCCAAGTTTAATCTCACATTCGAAATTTCAAATTTAAACATATTCTTCATTTCGATATATGAAATATATATCGTTTTGTTAAAAACAATATAAAACTTTTTGCAAATATTCCCTTTACAAAGAAACACACAGAGCAAGTATCGTAAACGTCAAATTACGAGTAATACTCCAAAATTTATTTTTTCTCATTTGTCAGCACCAGTAGCACAATTATCACAATAATGTTGTTGTCAAGAAGGAATGAAAACATTAATTTGGAGATTGTTCCGTGCGTCAACAACGTTTCAATTTGAAACCTCTAAATACGACAGAAGACCGGCAGTACTGCTCATTTCTGGGCGCAGTAGTTTAACACGTTGACTGCCACGGCACTTTCAAGGATTCCGGTCCCATAAGCCAATTCAATTTAATCAATTATATTATGCTATTAAAAATGATAATTATAGTACATATTAATCATCAAAAAGCTTATAGAATTTTTTTCTTTTAAAAGAACATGTTATGATTTATTTTGTAGTTGGCTTATGTACAGATACAAATATTAGGTGTACAAATTAATTCTCGGCCTTTTTTGACTAACTTTGACATTTATTTATAACAATGTTGATATAAATTCAATATTAAACATAATCTTCTTCATTTTCTATACGTTTTTGCCATCACTCAGGTAATTGTCGGATTCCAGATCGGAAAAATGATAGTGGTTCACGTCAATGAAATCATTGAGGTATTTATAGACCTGTTCATCTTACTTGAATTAAGAATCAGTTAGGTGGTGTTGTAGGGATCGAAATACGTGGTTATTTGAAGGGGCTATGTTTGGAGAATATTCGAAACTGTTGAAACCATTTTTTACAAGTGCTGTACGATATAGCGTTTCTTTTTTTTAGTTGAAACGCGAAAAGAAGACAGTGCCTTAAATGTTGCTTATCGAACGACATCGCTTCTACACATGATTTTTCACGTTATGTCTGGAGTAGAGTGATGCGATATATCTTATTTTAAAGCTAACAAATGGCGCTTTCGAATGACTTTTCAAATTTGGAGAAATTGTAATCTGAATAGGTTTTGTGGTCGATGAAATCTGGGGGCCAAGAATTAATTTGTACACCTAATATAATCGTATTATACACTCGTAGCTGTACAAAACTGTAAAGAAGCTGCGAGATAACTCGTAGTTGGTGTCCTGGGCAGGTAAACTACCTACGAGTTATCTTGTAGTTGGCAGTCAACGTGTTTATATGTTAATGATTATAGAAGAGCGAAATATTCCGCGGCTGGTGATACAGACGATTGTTATGCGAGAAACATTCTACATATGAATGCAAATGGGTTAATAATAAATTATAAAAAGATATCTGTACGGAAGTAAACTTTTATTTTGCGCACAAACTTTTATTTTACTTGGGAATACTATTAACATGTAGTTTGAAATCAACACTTAACATGTAGCTCCATATCACAAGTATTAGAACCTTTAAAAAACGGGATACTTTTCTGGGTAACTTAACTATCACTGTCACAAAATTTCGTTGCAAAATATAAAGCAGTTATTGATGTATACCAAGAGAAATATTAAATTTTATGTTGTTTATCAATCAAACTGCGAATAAACGATGCAAATCATCACACAAAGTCCAATTATCATTGAGTTCAACCAAAATTCTATATGACTGGAAATGCACTCATTTCCGATTCGATATTTCTGGTGCAGTATAGCAATCTTAAGCATATTTTCTGAATACAATTTAAAAACTCACAGTGTTTACGCTCTGGCAGTTCCAAATGACAAGTAGTCAGAAGAGAATGAAGATAAACTCGGTTAGGATGTAGCACACGGCACTATGCAGTTGGAATGCGTTCTATAAGAGGAGGTAGCCAGTATATGCACAATTTTGATCGCTTTGTGCAGCGTGCAATTTATCTTTCGTCATCGACGATGTTATCTTCACAACAATCCATCAGCAGAAACTATCTTCTTTCGAGATTATAATACACTTTAATGCACATGAAATGATATTTTATACAAATAAATACAAGTTAATGACCGAATGTTGATACAACACAGTTAAACGAATAATGAATAAAGTTAATTTATCTCTATTCTCGAATATCAAAAGTAGTCGACCTTTTTATATTTACCGCTCATTTATGTATCTTTTTTATTAGCGACATTTTCATGACGCCCAACGGATGTGCAATAGGGTGGTCCTCATTTTTCAACTTTTGATTTTTTCTGGTCTTACCCTTTTAAATTATGACACCTAATGAAAAAATGATATGTGCCAAATTTCAGCGAAATCGGACAACGGGAACCCGTGCCGCATCTGTGACAAAGTTTTAACATTTGACCGCTTGCGCTTGAAAGACGTGCAGCGCACGTCGTAATGCTTTTGTCTCAAAATCGCCAACGACGGTACACGTCGGTTCCAGGTTGTTTGGAAAGAAAGTTGTTGTTTAAGTGTAATTTATAACCTTAAGGTTACAAGAGTCATAGCGTGTCATCATTTTTATGTATTTTCGCAGCCGTGCAGAGCGGGCGTATTTGGCAAAAACCCATTGATGACCGCACGGTTGCACGTGGCCACCAGATTTGCACGGCATGTTCTTGCAAGCTATATTTATGACATATGTCATAAATTTAGCGTTTCCTAAGTTCACGTCAATCTCGTAGTTCAAGGCCCCCACCCTCTGCGTGGGCCTTCGTCGGGTGTTGGCAAGTACCAATGGAAGCCTTGCATTTTTTTTTTACCGCCCACAAAGCCCAGGGAGAATCAATAACATTTAATCGCAGGCCCAACTTCCTTCCTCCTAGCATGTTACTAACAATAAGTCCTCCTCCCACGGTATGTCGACGGAAGAAGGGGTTTTTAAAAAAACTGATAAAGGGAACGGAGACCAGGCCGGAGGAGCATTACATTTTTTAACCCCTTGCACTATCGGTAAACTCGCAAGAATCCATGCCTAAACCGAACGCCCGATATATGATATCTTGCGACTGACAAAGATTACCGCGTTAATATTTACTTCACGCAATGGAACTTCTGTGAAACTCAAATTAATTTGAATCAAAGTCTAAATTTAATAATCGTGCACGGGGACATACGATCTTACTCGAGATATGAATACTTTGCCCGAGATTAATACCACGAGTCAGACTCGTGATATTCAAGTTTGGCCTAAAATTTTCATCACAAGTCAGACTCGTGGAAATAGTGCAAGGGGTTAATACCATTCATTACATACTTCGCGCTTGTTATATCTTTTTACTTGTTATTTTTTATTAAATCTTCATTGTTATCTTGAAGCACACGAGTCAACATAAACGCTAGTGCTTCTCCTTTAGTTCTTACTGAGAGCTGAAACTTTGTGTTTCGAAGAGCAACATCAATTGAAATAGTAAGAATATGGAAACTAGAAGTGCCGATGAAATATATCTATTAGGCCATAGTGAAAGTCAAATTATTGGAACGAAGCTTCCTGGTAATGGTCAAGCTTTACGTGTACTCTTTTACAACTTACGTAAAATAAATTTAGACCTTCGATCGAGTGCCGCGATTGTAATAAAGGAGGTGGAACTCTTTTGGAATAAGGCACGTATATTCTCGAAAGACATACATACAATAGTATTAAAAAACTAATAGGATTATATCAGAATTGGCGAAAGTTACAACGCTCCAACAAACGTCGAAGTGAGTTGCAAAAAAAGAGAGAACAAGGATTTCTTTAACCGATGGATGATCTTTTTGACATCGCTCATGAAGATGCATTAAATAGTATCAACATCGAAGAAGACAGACTTTTCCTTTTAAATCAAAGGAAAAAGGGAAGAGAAGGCTCAATGATAGGAACCGATATGAGTTTAATGAAAAGGGAGCTTCGGAGAGTAATTAGAATAGAAAAAGAAGAGTCACGGAAGAAACGACATGGTGCAAAAGCAAAAACAGAAGGTACATATTGGTTAAATACATTTCTTATTCTGAATGTGTTTTTGAAAATGTCTGAATTTAATGTAAATTTCCTTGTACATTACAGAATTTATACAATTGGAGTCAACTTCATCTGATGGTGAACAGGATATCTCATCACAATTTGAACTTAAAGATACTGTGTTAGAAGAAGCAATGTGCAAAGTAGCAATACACAAAGGCTATAGGAGGATAAGTATGATCCAGCGGCCTTAGCTCCGATCATGCTCGCTTTTTTTTGTTAAATTAGTACCTATGTGAGTACTTATCACAGCAATTTTCAACCCTTAAAAATTCATCCCCAGGGAGTAATCGTTAAATAAACAAATTTTTTCAAAAATTCATAACTTGAGAACGACTACTTTGATTTTATTGAAATTTATTCAGGACGTGCATATAACTAAGGTCTCTGATTTAAAAAAATTCCAGACTTGATGAATTGACATAACCTTAGAAAAAAAATTAAAATATTTTTCAGTGACTACTATTGGTAGGTTATGTTTGAGGCACAACTACCAAACTTTTTTTATAGCTTTCTAACACCATTTTGCACCATATATAATTTTGGTATAATTTATTTCTTGGTGCGTCATATCCAAAAAAAAATAAAAAATCTAATTTTAATCATATTTAATTTTTTTAAATATGTTATAATTATGGCACACCCATACTAATTTTTTTCTAGTTTTCTAACGTCATTTTGCACCATATATAATTTTGGTATAATTTATTTCTTGGTGCGTCATATGCAAAAAGAATAAAAAGTATGATTTTAATCATTTTCATTTTTTTTCATTATGTTATCATTATAGCACAATCATCTTAATTTTTTTTTAGCTTCCTAACATTATTTTGCACCATGTGTAATTTCGGTAGAATTTATTTTTGGGTGCGTCATATGCAAAATAAATGAAAAGTCTAATTTGAATCATCCTCAATTTTTTTCGATATGTTACCATTATAGCACAATCATGTTATTTCTTTTGGATTCCTCACATCGTTTTACTCTATCTATAATAATTTCTGAATTTATAATTCTCAGCGTGTTACATTGGAATCAATAAAAGTATACAGTTTTCCTATATTTCGGCAACTTCCAAAAAAAAACAACAAAAAGTCCATTTACTACAATGACGATGATAGCGAATATTTAGTTTCGATTCGGCAGATCGACCTAACGTTCTAATGCAATTTTCGTCCGATGCTAGTGCTGTGGTGGATAGATGTAGCGGGGATATGCGTTTTAGTGGTGGGTATAATGAGTTAGGTACATATCAAGTCTGCCGTTCGCGCGGGCCCGCATGAGCGGGCAAGAGCAACAGACGTATGGAGCTAATCTTGCCATTGTCTTTATTACTTTTATAACTATTATAATCATTGTTTCTGTTGTTGTTGTTGTTATTATTATTATTATGAATTATGAATTCAGAAATTATTATAGATAGAGTAAAACGATGTGAGGAAACCAAAAGAAATAACATGATTGTGCTATAACGGTAACATATCGAAAAAAATTGAGGATGATTCAAATTAGACTTTTCATTTATTTCGCATATGACGCACCCAAAAATAAATTCTACCGAAATTACACATGGTGCAAAATAATGTTAGGAAGCTAAAAAAAAATTAAGATGATTGTGCTATAATGATAACATAATGAAAAAAATTGAAAATGATTAAAATTAGACTTTTTATTTTTTTTGGATATGACGCACCAAGAAATAAATTATACCAAAATTATATATGGTGCAAAATGGTGTTAGAAAGCTATAAAAAAAGTTTGGTAGTTGTGCCTCAAACATAACCTACCAATAGTAGTAATTGAAAAATGTTTTAATTTTTTTTCTAAGGTTATGTCAATTCATCAAGTCTGGAATTTTTTTTAATCAGAGACCTTAGTTATATGTACGTCCTGAATAAATTTCAATAAAATCAAAGTAGTCGTTCTCAAGTTATGAATTTTTGAAAAAATTTGTTTATTTAACGATTACTCCCTGGGGATGAATTTTTAAGGGTTGAAAATTGCTGTGATAAGTACTCACATAGGTACTAATTTAACAAAAAAAAGCGAGCATGATCGGAGCTAAGGCCGCTGGATCATACTTATCCTCCTATAGCCTTTATAAAAGATATACATTTTTATGGTAGGAAGTGTACTGCCACACGTTAATACGCATCAAAGAGGTGTAGTAATTTGTCTAATATATGGATATAGTGCCGTGACTAATATTTTTCCTTTTATCAGTTAATTGATTTAGTCTTTTGGCATTATTAACTAAAAAAACAGCGTTAAAAAGGAAGTGTATGTAAATATATATGTTATATACACGTAATGGGCTCAACGTGGACATTTTGTAAAATGTCCGATCATTGTGCAGAATTTTTAGAAGAGGAAATTTAAAAATTTACCTTTTATTGAGACCATATATCTCTAGTGTTTCAAAACACGAGTTGAAATAAAAGCTATTTGATAACCCACGTTATAAAATAACACCGTTTTTATTGATGTTATTACTATGCATCTGAAATTTTTATTGTTAGAGGTATTAACGAAACTGGAATTATTTTTCAATAATAAATTTATTATTTTATTAGCCATCTTTCAGTTGCCGGACCGTAGATGTATCTAGATCACAAATAGCGTTTTTATTAACACGTTTCGTGCCGCATGAGGCGTGTACGACCCCCACTAATATTTCCGTTCAGGTTTTTTTGCATGTCTCATTGCAAAAAAAAAGAAGATTATCGTGAAAAACATATTGTAAAGTTAAATATAGGCATCTTATCATCATTTATACTGCAAAGAAATTTATTTAATCGTAAAAGTGTGGGTCGTATTCGTCTCACGCGGCCTGAACAGAAAATCTTAAAAAATGATCCGGCACGGAACGTGTTAATGTGCATGGGTTAACTACGTTATAGCAAACGGTTTCAACTGTATCTATATAAAGTTTAACACACGTCATTTTCTTGGTAAACGTGACTGATATGCGGATGTTAAAATACTCAATAGAATGAAGTAATTTAGTCGTCCTAAACTCTCAAAATATTCTTGTATCATTGTGATCTAGCTATTCATAGAAATATGTAATATCGGTAGGACTAATTTAATATCACATGATACCAATGAAAAGTTAAAAGTTAAAAGTTAATTATCTAATATTACAATTCTATGATCTTCGCTTGCAAAGGTGTAATAACCGTGTTTACCGCCCCTCTCTTCCGCTGCAACGGTCCGCGATACCATTCCATTTTGAAGTTTCTTACAAGCTGTAAGTAAAATAATCACTTTTACTTATTTATTCAGTATCTTGAAATTTTTCGTGTCAGTACTTTTAGTAAATGGTCAGTTCTTATCGTACAGGCTCTTTAATTGTACTTATTAATGTAGAAAATATCAGCAAGTCAGTACCTTTGATAAAATAGCAACAAGTGATATCAGTTACGAATAAATGTGAAAGTGTTACATGGAAATAATATTGGAATATGTGCTATATCTTTAGGATCTCTTGTATTACTCGCTGATGTCTTATTACGAACACGGATCGTTTATTAACACTAGAACGACCAAGCAAGTCAAAATGACTTATTCCCAATTTTCTCCAATAATGCCCTAAGTTTATAAGAGAGTCCTAGACTAGAAATTCTAAGCTGATCTTATAAAACACAGATTTCCGAACCAATCATATTTTCCACCTCTTGATTCCCCTTTTTTCAAAGTACCTAATATATTTAGATGTCATAGAGTTAACGTCGGTCCTTCTTGTGTCAAACATGCTCATGTTTATTCGTTTAAAATGAATATGACTTTTACAAATGTTATGTTAATTTAGTTGCATTATGATGTAAATTGTAATATTTGACATTTTTGCTAACACTAAATTTGCAGGCATTAAATCTGTTACACTTAAATATATTAAATAAGTATCTCGACCAAATGATAGAGATGATGATCGGCTAGATAGTTTATGTATTTTAAGATACATATGAGATATCAACTATACCGCTTGTCTCTAAGTTTAAGAACGATTTAAAAATAAAAAATTAAGCAAGCGAGCGTTGAAGGGTCTTAAACTCAATAGAAAATAATGCAATGATAGTCTTTTCATTCCTTTACATGATTTAAACATATAAATGACTTATATGGAGTTTATTTCTGGGCTGGTCTGCATATCATAATAGTTGTTTGAGATGAAACTTGATAAGTGTTAAGAGTTTGACATTTATTAGAATTCTCTTTTTTTTTATATCTTTCATAGCCTTAGAAAGCTTCATTTCAATCAATCGTTGTCGGTATGGAAACCAATTTGCGTATCTTTGATTTCGATAAAATATTAATCAAAAGTCGCTCATCACGAAGGGCAACAGGCAAAGCAAAATATATAAAAATGGCGGTAAATTTGTCACTTTACCTTCAAAGCCAAGATTTCCAGTTCCATATCCGCGAATCTTTTGCCGACACAATTACGTGCACCAAAACCAAAAGGCATGTAGGCGAATGGATGCGCATCCTTGGCCGATGGAAACTCAGTTTCATTTTTCAACCATCTCTCGGGGATGAACTCTTGAGGACGCTTAAATTGCTCAGGATCTATAGCCATTATTGCGTGACAGGACATTATGTTTGTCTGAAAGTGGGATTATGAAATAGCAAGGAGGACAGAGTTGTGAAAATATACAGGGTGTCCCATTTATGTTGAGATTGTAAAAAATATCGAAAACGGGTGATTTAAGAAAAACCAAGCGATGCGTGCCCCTTGCTATTGCGGCTGGGGAGTCCAATGGCATTACTGATTTTTGAATGCGTGGGCGTCTTCAAGGTCATTTCAAGGTCATCTTGTTTTTTTGTGTCATAAACACCTATTTTTTATTTCGGAATCATATTCTACATAAAAAAATGGATCACTTTTGTTTGAAACATTTTGCTGTAGATTTAATATTTCTTAAGATATCAGACGAAACGTCTTTTATAATGTAAGACTCAGCGCCAGCGAGGCGTCGAGCTAGGCGTTTACACGCCTGGCTTTCGTCAAGAGGACAATTCCTCCAGCGAGGGAGGAAAATGACCCTCACCCCTACCGGGCCCTTTCGGGGAAAAGGAGGTCCTCGAAGGACCCAGCAATAACAACGGGGGATAGCAAGGCAGTCGTTACGGAGTCGACGCCTTGCATACATCGAGGGAACACTCTTACAAGAGTGACGTCACGAACAAGACTAGTTATATTTGTATTATTGGCGGGAAACGAGTCTATTGTAAATTGTACTTATCGGCTTAAATATTCATAAATGCCCGTATTGTATTATATATATAAAAGGAGAAAACGGTGTCTTACAATAATTTATGCTGATACCTCATCTGGTAGGCTTACATCTTCAAGTATTATTGGTTTCTTGAGAACTACAATGTATGGACGCCAGAAGACATGGAAGTGCGAATTGTAACTGTCTGTCATGGTATAACGAGAAGAACTTTATTATCCGTCCACCAGTCTTTTATTAAACGTGTTAATAAGTGTCTGGAAGTTGAGGGTAAAAATTTCGAGCATTTATTGTGACATCCTTAAAAGAAATAAAAAACATTCCACAAGAAAGTAATGTTGTCATATTAATAGAAAGAGAAAACTATCCTTGACATAAATGTGAAACGTCAATAGATATCTTAAGAAATATTAAATCTACAACAAAATGTTTCAAAGAAAAGTGATCCATTTTTTTTATGTAGAATATGATTCCGAAATAAAAAATAGGTGTTTATGACACAAAAAACAAGATGACCTTGAAATGACCTTGAAGACGCCCACGCATTGAAATATCAGTAATGCCATTGGACTCCCCACCCGCAATAGCAAGGGGCACGCATATTTTCCTACTTTGATAATGGTTCACACCGGTTTCATGCACCAAGGTCGTCGAAACAAAAAATTCACTATCAGTCCCATAAATCGACACCACGCAAACGAAGAGTCCACTATGAGTCCCAAGGGGCGTTGTGCACAAGATGCTAAGTAAAGCGAAAAGAAATATCGTTTTTTTTTTCGTTTATCTGGTGGGATAATTCACTTTTATGAATTATGAATTATTAAAACTGTGGCAAGTCTACTACATTCATTCGCATTGTAAAAAAAATACATTTCTTTTTACTTTACCTAATATATAAATTTCTTACGTACTCCTTTCGGTATTAAATATCCTCCGACGGCAATGTCTGTTTCTATGGCCCTAAATATACCTTCAACGACGGGGGATAATCTTAGTGTTTCCTTGATGCAAGCTTTTAAATATGTTGCTTGACTTAAGGAATCGTAAGTCATAGGAGTGTCCTTTGTTGGCATGATCGACATGGCTTCTTCCCTCAATTTTTCTTGCTTATCTGGATTACTTGCCAGGTAGTAGAACATTGCTGCGCCTACAGTACCTGTCTGTATGGACAGGATGCAAAAACAACAAAGTTTTTCAAATTTCGATTTCTCTCAATAGCATTAACTATATCACAAAATAAGTTTTATCAGTTGCTGTAAAAGTAATTTCCTTTTTTAAAACCTCTTGCCTTATGATTTCTTTTGTGACCGAGTGCGCAATAACTCAGAATTACTTAATTGTTGAAATAATAATCGATCACTGTTTTCAATATTAATATCATACAACTAATTTCAAAGTCTCCTGACATATAGATATTTTCAATTTAATAGTTTTTGGAAAACTTAAAAAATTTCTATTCCATTTACCGCATCACGTATGCCAGACGTCATTGGAAGACAAGGGGTTAACTACTCAAAGTATTATTATTTTAAGAATTAAAGTACACGAAGAAAATCAATAATTTTGTTGAATTTTTCGCACCTTAATGAACCATGAAAATAGGACAAAAATCATTTATTTTTTTACGTTATAACAACCCTGCCAGTGAACATACAGGGTTGAAATTTTACACAAAATGTTTTTTTTCTTACCTACCGAATCACACATCACCCATTGTAATTGGTTCAAGTGCACTTTTGATCATCTTTTCCTGCTACACCTTTTCCATCATTTTACTTTACATAAATAAACCCATTGACATCAGGAACACGATAGAAAGAACTTTTTTTAAGCTATTAAAATATACCTTACAAATATAAAAACAAAATATGTCATACTTTTACCGAAAGAAAAATTCCTAAGGATTTTAACACTCGGTTTACGGAAGCCATCAAATTAACGGATCTTTAGCTTTTTAGAAACTCCTTCCAAACTTATAGTGACGTGGAACGGTACATATTTCACATATATCTTATGACATGCAAACTACTTAATTGATCATCATCTTTGCCACTTGATCCAAATTTCCAAAGTTTTTATGTAATATGTTTCCATGTAACAGACTTCACTTCCGTAAATCAAGTGTTAAGCAAGCCTGTTTGACAAAAAATACGCCCTCAAACAACACATATTACATTTAACTTTCATTCAAATAGAAATGGCAAATGCAGCAAAAAACGTAATTTACCGTATCTACTCCAACCATGAACATGTCTATAGACATCACCCGACCGATATTTTGATCGACGCTAAGTAGCTTTTCCAGCAAGCTACGTTCGTGTGGGGTATTTGTCGGTTTTTCTTGGAACTCGTTTTTAGCACGATCTACGTACTTAACCGCTATCCTGTAAGAAAGTCAGGAAGAACGTAATATGTACAATTGCTTGAAAGCATTTAGAGCAGTGTTTCCCAACCTTTTTTGTGCCATGCCCCACCTTAGCCTTTCTAAAATTCTTATGCCTCCCCCCCCCCCCATGTAACATACATCATTTTTAATATTAAAAAATTGAATTGTTCACTCAAGAAACTTAAATGATAGGTTTTAGGAAGAAATCACCAGGAAATTGTTAACGAAACACAGTAAGTAAATTTTCAAAACATATAATGAAAAACTGAAATTCAAATTCCAAATAATTTTAATAAAGATTTTTCTATATTTATTTATTATTTTAATTTAGTGAGATCCTTGCGCTTGATGCTTGCTGCACAGAGATTTTATGTTAGGTTCCAATTTGGTTAGCTTCAGTCTCAACTCTCCACGTTGTGTTATATCCAGCCGATTTCTTTTTTTTTACCAGTAAATCATTTACAGCACTAATTCCACATCCAGCTAAATATGAAGATGGAAACGGTAGCAATAGTTTTCTTGTACATTTGATTGAATTTGGGTATTTGATTTCTGTTTCCTCACAAAGCCATGCCATCGCTCCTTTTATATTAAATAAAGTTTTAACTGACTCATCATTTTGAAATTCTGCGAGTTAAACTCGCGTCGAGTCCATTTTCGAATTGCCCCCACTTAACAATCAAATTGCCCCCCTGTGGGGCGTGGGCCCCACGTTGGGAAACACTGATTTAGAGTAAGTGTGAAATTATTCTAACTTGTTTAACGTATCCATCAAGTTAAATAACTTTTTGATATTGGGTGTATCATAAAGCTTCCATAAACTGGGCTTCATGTCCAATTCGTTCATCAGAGCAAACACTTGGTGTGTGCTGTCAATTACTTTCTGAGGTTCGGAATCTTTAGGGAGATTCGGATTGAGACATCCTAATCGACGGTTGAGAGCAATCGAGCAGATTCCTAGGATATACAATTTATCGTTATTTGTAGCATTATTGTTAGTATTGTAGGAACAACGGTTTACGATCCGGCCTCCGCCATTGTTCAACTTCGGACGGTTGACCATGTGCGGGGCCTGTTTGTTATTGAGAATTTTGAAAGCGCCCTTGTAGTAAAAAACGTACCTGTAGATTCATTTTGTAAATAAAGTCACCGAACGTGAAGAAAAGAACTTGACTTCTAAAGTATAATGGGCGATAAGATCACGTAATTAGTGTGTAACGTAAAACATAAATAATACAGCTTTACGATCCTTCGGCTAACGTGGTACTTAACACTAAAACTACCGACGTTATATCTACTAAAGCTTAGATTTAGTACTTTGAAAAAAGATAAATCAAGAAGTGAAAGGATTAGTTAATTAACTAATTTAGGCTTTATATGGTAGAAGTAGAATTTTTAAATCACGGCTCCCCTATTAATTTAGGTAGTTTTTTTGAAGAAATTGAGAACCGGTCATTATGAACCGCTCAGTAGGTTTAGTGTTAAGTAACGCAATTTTAAATGTCTCATGTTAAGACTTGTATGTATGTATTTTTATGTTTACTTGTCATATTCGGGAAGTTACGATTAAATAAGCAGTATATTACTGTAAGTACGCTTAGATAACTTTTGTGAAGTGAACGAAAAATCGATGCGACATATACTTAATTATAGATTTATGTAAAATCCACTACGAAATAATTCGTAAGATCTTTTTTTTATCTATTTTATCATTTATAGTACGATTACTATGTACTATAATTAGAGCTTTTAATAATATAATATGACCAAATTTAATTGGCATTTTTTACCGAAATTTTGAAAATTATTGTGACAGTGAAGGTGTTAAACGTTATTCAGATGTAATAAAACAAATGATGTTACATTCCAATCACTTTTTAGTCCCTTGTGCTAATATCATTGATGCGAAAAAATTTAAATAGTTAAGTAGTATGAATTTTCTGTTATGAGTTAAAAAAAATCTGTTAAAAAAAAAACTTTTTTTTTAAAAGATATGTAACTTTTAATTTTCTATATATTGTTTCATTAATTTATACGAAGAACTATAATTTTATAAAAATGTATTCTTGTTTGCCGTGTCAATGGCATTGAATCTAGTAGATAACATCACAACAGGTCATGTCGGGCAATGAAATATGTTACAGAGGGCAATACACTAAATAACTTTCCCTCTCCAGTTACATAATCCCTACTTAACTTAAGTTTTCAAATAACTAAATAAATAATAATATTATAAAAAAATAAATAATATTTCTTTCGAATTTGTATATTTATTCTCTTACGATTATACTTCAATACATTCATTGACTTGTTTCTTAATATAGCGTAGCAATACGCACAAAATGAGATTTTCTAAATATGTTCCCAAATTACGGCAACTTAACTTCTTTTTCAATAGAATGGAAGGTATTTAATGTCATAATTTCATATTTATATTGTGCAAAATATTACGTCCCAAGGCCGAAAAAAAATTTTGTAGTAGTAATTTATAAAGTGAAAATTAGTGTTCTCATAAATATGTATGACCGTACAATCTACCTGAAATCTGACTTTAACCAATGATGCACGCAAAATAATTTTATGAATTCCAAGGTGGAGAAAAGTTATATAAAATAATGTTATCAACAATTCGTTTAAAGTTCGTTAAATTCAATGAGGTCAAATTATCACATTAAGATTAAATAAACCTACCTTCGAGAGCCCACTTGTTGAGTATGTTATTAAAACTGGGTGGAAGCTCCAGGGTTTTAGGATCTCGCACTTCCAACATTCTGGATATCAGGTCGTCCGTTATTTCCTCGATTAACGGGATGTGCGGTTTAATTGCTCGTGGCTGCATCATGTGTGGATTTACTTTGGAACGAAAGTTGTACCACTCCTCTCCTTGACTTGAAAGAAGTAATAGATACAGTGAAGCAACCCGGAAATGTCATTTCCGTAATGTATTTTTTTTTAATGTAATATTTGAAAGACTGTAGCCAAGATCTATTAAAACCGTATAAATACTTTATCACTATGCCAAGCTGGTTGTTGTAAATTTCAGGTCTAGAATCTCGATAATATTTCTGTGAATCTCCAATTGGTCTTGTCGGCCAAACACCTTGCTGTCGATAAACTATTTCGCAAAATTCTGGCCTAAAGAGCATAGCGATAGGCGGACGAGTTAGCAGTCCATCCAATTTCACTATATCACCATATGTATCTCGTAGAACTTGCAATTGTTCCATTATCGATCCATCCCCAAATTTACCTAATAATATATACATGACTTGGAGTACTGCAGTCTGTTGTATAACATTCGCTGAGTGTTACACGTTATAATATAATTTCATTACTATAAATACTGGATAAATGCGACATGACAATTTGAAAGATCCAAAATCTTTTGAGTTATCGGACTGTAAGTATGACCCAATGTCACCATGGCAATTCCTATTTTTAGTAATTGCTAAATACTGATACTTCGCTGAAACATCTCTCTGCAAAGTTTCACGTTACCTCCAGTCCCCTTCCTTTAAGGGTAATATGGGGGTAAAACAATTTAATATTATCATTTCTTTTTTTTGGAGACTGTTATTTGAGTGAAACCAAACCAAAAAATTTTTTCTGTTTAGTTGAATGTACGTCAGATACTATTTTGTACATTTTTAGAACACTTGTTAAGGGTAGAAAAAGAAATGCGGGTCTAATTTGTCAAACAACAGACCAAAGAAATCACTTGGTATCATTGGCTTACCCAAAGAAGTCGCATGACAAGTGGTTTATTGTTAGTCTGATTCTATTGACGGTATTGACTGAAATAGCCACATAAGTATAGCTGTAGACGCAAATAGGTGGTGCGAGAACAGTCTTTTCTTACCCCAACTTCATACCGTGCACACAATGTAGAATTAGAATTTCTTCTATACAAAGAGAGAAGTTTAACGTCTTTAGTAAGAAGTTATTCGGTATGAGGTATTATGAGTAAGTGGTAAGAGCAGACTGTCCTCGCACCGCCTTATTCCAATCGTATCGGCCTCTGAAACTTGACCTTAGCGAGTGAAAATTGAAAACTAAACTTTTATTTCGTCGATAAGTGCTTTTTTGGTCAGTCACGGATTAGAATTGAAAATATGTGAGGACGGGGGATGTCTCTATCCGTCGGACGAATTGGAGCAAATGACTTGTCAAGTGAGTTCTTTTTCTTGGACAATACCGTACTACTTACTTAGTTTTCGGGGAAGTCATGGCTATTTTAGAAGGTTCGTTCTCTTATGAAATTCCGCGGGAAGATGGTACAAGCTCAGCAATGGTAAACTTTGAAAACATATGTCTTTTTCTCGAAAATATCGAAATATGAAGAGTTAAGTAAGAAAAGCTTTTCAGGGATGGTGTTGTTATTAACAAGAGGACGCGTTCGAATCGTGGAAACAGTTTATCGTGAACGAGATTTGTCTATCGAGGTATAAGTATAGGTAAGCTTTGACTCTCAATCAAAAAAAGGAGTGTTTGTAAATTACTGAATAAAAATATTTCGTATAGTCAGTAGCGTAAGAATTCGTTTCATCTATATTTGGTATTTCGTTTCTACCTGTTCTTTAAATTACCCTTCATTTTGTTTTGGTCGGTATCATTTCAAGCGTTGTTTGTGCAAACTATTGCAAAAATATTAGTTCTTTTCCTTCTACCATTAATAAGTGTTTTAAAAATTTGAAAAATTATATCTGAGGTGCAACTAATCAGAATGTTTCTCTGCTTCCAATTTTTAATCAGCCTTTAAGAAAAAAAATTATAGAATGAGAATGTGCTACCCCCATATTACTCTTCAATGGTGGTGGCAATCCTGAATTCTGCACAATGCTGTTTCAGGTGCGTACCGTTATGGAGCAAACAATAAAAAACCGAAGAGTAGGAATGACCGTGAAGTCACTGACTCATATTTACCCTGCACAATCTTTTGTTTGGTATTATTTATTATATCATATCCTCGGTGATCATAGGAAACATGACGGCATCAGTTAAAATGCAAAAGATATGTATAGAAAGGGATCAGAAAGAAGTCACTTGGGACGTGAGAGGAGACTGCTCTCGCACTACCTATCTCTTTCTATTCTATATGGCTGCTGTCCTCTTCAATCATAGTCGTAGCTATTCACATTCATTTAAGTAGGTAAAATCAGTGTCTACCAATCTGATAATAAAAATATCGTGCGTACGTCAATGTTTCGATTTTCACGATCGATATTCCACGGCTTTTTCTTTTCTCTCTTTGTCTCGCAGTGCGATTTCCCCTCAAGTGATTTATTTCTGATCTCTTGCAATAGGTAAATTATGGCAGGCATAGAACGCAGCCACTCATAATGTTGAATTATAAAAGTAATCACCTATGTATGGTATAAATCGAAATGCGTTGCCGATTATTGGTAAAGATTTGGGACCCGGAATTTCTTCAAAAGGCCGCACATCCGGTGGTATTGTCCATTTCGATGGTGCTGTTTTTTCATAATTAATTTCCGGCCTAACGGCCACCCCAGCTGCACGTTTCGTTATTTGTTGCGTGTTAACAACTGCCTTTTCAACACCGTGCCAGAAATCCTTAAACCGTATCATCTTTTTTTATTTTTTGGATCTGGAAACTATAAAGCTGCATTTTAATTTCTTTGAAACAATCATTTTTCTTGTGAAATTAAATTCCACACCCCTTTTTTTAATTTAACGATTTGTTACAGTACGTAATTGTTTTACTCTGGTGGAATTATCAATGTAAGTTTTGTGACCCTTCCGCATTGAAATCAAATCATTTCTTTAGTTTTTCTCTTGACATCATAACAAATGTGGGGCTTTTTCGGTCAATAGTGCGATCGAATTGGTAATAATGTGCGAACGAGGAATTTCTCTATCATCAGGCGAAACAGAACAAAATACATGCCAGTGAACATTTCAATTTTTGACCGGGATATGCATTTTGCGTTTATGAAGACTAGCAAAACGACTGCGGGTGTAATTCATTGTCATATCTTTCTCCTCCTATTCCTTTCGTAAAAATTCTTAAAACCTCACAAACCTTTCTCTGCCGACTCTCTTTTTGCTCAATCTATCCTCAATCAATCGTCAGATCAGTCGGGCATTTGTTCAATCTCTCAATAATAATCTTATGCCACCGTTTAACTACTCGAACATGTCTACGTCAAAAAAAAAAAACAACGTGAAAAGCAATAATTCGTTTTACTGACTTTCACAGACGCGAATGTTTTTTTTCTTTGTGTTTGCATTACAGCATGAACGAGAAAAGAGTATGTGGTTTTATTGAAAAATCCTAATTTCTTTCCGTCCGACGTACACGTAGAAAAGTAGTTAGAGACATCCACAATATTGTAGAAGCCTATTTATTTTTTTCCTTACGTAAAAGTAATTCATCGCCGTTATGGAACATCCTATATTCTTGCAATTCAAACACAAGTATGATGCTAGCGTTGACTTTAATAAATGACGTTCAATAAAAACATTCCTCTTTAGACTGTGATTCTCGTTGATCCGCGAAGTGACATCAGCAGAACCCATAACATTGATAAACAGAGTTTTTATACGTAATGTTAAATTTTGACATTATAAAATTCATTAATCATCTAATGTTTATTGTTTACAAACAATTTCATTATCATTGCCAGTGCAGATTAATATTCCCTTGTCATCCTATGACATTATCGGTATCGATAACACGAACATGAGTTTTTATTTTATCAGTGACTAACTGTAAGTGCACACATTGCACACCTAGTGATCGCATGTTTTCGAGTGTTTTGATGCATTATCAAAGAATGAGTGTCTATTCACAATACTTTTCTATAATTAAATTCTATCTCCTGCAATTATATGAAATATTAAAGCGATGGCATTCATTACAAGATTATTTTAATGAATTAAAGACAGGAGTAATTGGAATTTTGTTTCTACAAAGGAATATTATTCGTATACTACTGTTTTTAACGTAGAAAAAATATAAGTATTTCTTTCAGGGAGTTAGTACGAATTTTTATAAGCATGCTTCAGCCACATAATATTTTCGAAATTAACTGGACTCTAGTTTACTGTCGATTAATCCAGTGTATAGTAGAAATTGCTTTGCATTAAAACATCTTACATGAATAGTAGATTTCCTGCCATGGTAAATATATGTACCGTTTATTTTGAAAGTAATTCAAGCCCATAGAAAGAAAGAGATATCATATAATTAGTGGGTAGTTTAGTGAAAACCTTTTACTCATAACCAGTCATTATTTAATATTTGAAAAAATGCCAAAGTTCTGCTCAGTTTAAAATTGGACAACAAAAAATTAGAATATTAGAAATAATAATATAATACATTAATATATTATTGCCAGACTGGTCATAATTAATTTATATTTTTGAACTGGCTAATGTGCTATCCTTTCATTTTCTCGAAACAACAAAAAATGGATTTGCACCACTTTGAAAAATAAACGATCCATATATTGTATATACTTACAATTAGTACTATGAAATTTTTTATTAGTAAAGAAATTTCGTAGTGTAGTTAATAAGAAATTTCAGCATCATGAACTTGATTTTTCAATTCTGTTAAAATGGTTGGAAATTGAATGTCATTATCACTTTCATTTTGTGTACTCCATATAAAGTTGTCTACCAACATACTGTTGCACGTTGGTCACGCACGTAAAGGTCTTCTTGGACGTAGTAAATAAGTCGACAGTCTTTTACAAAATTTTTAACGTTTATTCTATCACGCATCCGATACCAAGAATGTTAGACAGCAGAATCTTTTTTTCAATATTTCCCGTACAACTTAAATAATGTTATTCTGTGATTAAATAATATCAGTTCTACTAGGTGTTCCTTGCGTGAAATAATTATATTTTTGCAAAATTTAAGGAATGAGAAGTCTTGGTTGCTATTTTAATTCTAATTTAACGATAAGTATCTCCAAGTTTAATCTCACATTCGAAATTTCAAATTTAAACATATTCTTCATTTCGATATATGAAATATATATCGTTTTGTTAAAAACAATATAAAACTTTTTGCAAATATTCCCTTTACAAAGAAACACACAGAGCAAGTATCGTAAACGTCAAATTACGAGTAATACTCCAAAATTTATTTTTTCTCATTTGTCAGCACCAGTAGCACAATTATCACAATAATGTTGTTGTCAAGAAGGAATGAAAACATTAATTTGGAGATTGTTCCGTGCGTCAACAACGTTTCAATTTGAAACCTCTAAATACGACAGAAGACCGGCAGTACTGCTCATTTCTGGGCGCAGTAGTTTAACACGTTGACTGCCACGGCACTTTCAAGGATTCCGGTCCCATAAGCCAATTCAATTTAATCAATTATATTATGCTATTAAAAATGATAATTATAGTACATATTAATCATCAAAAAGCTTATAGAATTTTTTTCTTTTAAAAGAACATGTTATGATTTATTTTGTAGTTGGCTTATGTACAGATACAAATATTAGGTGTACAAATTAATTCTCGGCCTTTTTTGACTAACTTTGACATTTATTTATAACAATGTTGATATAAATTCAATATTAAACATAATCTTCTTCATTTTCTATACGTTTTTGCCATCACTCAGGTAATTGTCGGATTCCAGATCGGAAAAATGATAGTGGTTCACGTCAATGAAATCATTGAGGCATTTATAGACCTGTTCATCTTACTTGAATTAAGAATCAGTTAGGTGGTGTTGTAGGGATCGAAATACGTGGTTATTTGAAGGGGCTATGTTTGGAGAATATTCGAAACTGTTGAAACCATTTTTTACAAGTGCTGTACGATATAGCGTTTCTTTTTTTTAGTTGAAACGCGAAAAGAAGACAGTGCCTTAAATGTTGCTTATCGAACGACATCGCTTCTACACATGATTTTTCACGTTATGTCTGGAGTAGAGTGATGCGATATATCTTATTTTAAAGCTAACAAATGGCGCTTTCGAATGACTTTTCAAATTTGGAGAAATTGTAATCTGAATAGGTTTTGTGGTCGATGAAATCTGGGGGCCAAGAATTAATTTGTACACCTAATATAATCGTATTATACACTCATAGCTGTACAAAACTGTAAAGAAGCTGCGAGATAACTCGTAGTTGGTGTTCTGGGCAGGTAAACAACCTACGAGTTATCTTGTAGTTGGCAGTCAACGTGTTAATATGTTAATGATTATAGAAGAGCGAAATATTCCGCGGCTGGTGATACAGACGATTGTTATGCGAGAAACATTCTACATATGAATGCAAATGGGTTAATAATAAATTATAAAAAGATATCTGTACGGAAGTAAACTTTTATTTTGCGCACAAACTTTTATTTTACTTGGGAATACTATTAACATGTAGTTTGAAATCAACACTTAACATGTAGCTCCATATCACAAGTATTAGAACCTTTAAAAAACGGGATACTTTTCTGGGTAACTTAACTATCACTGTCACAAAATTTCGTTGCAAAATATAAAGCAGTTATTGATGTATACCAAGAGAAATATTAAATTTTATGTTGTTTATCAATCAAACTGCGAATAAACGATGCAAATCATCACACAAAGTCCAATTATCATTGAGTTCAACGAAAATTCTATATGACTGGAAATGCACTCATTTCCGATTCGATATTTCTGGTGCAGTATAGCAATTTTAAGCATATTTTCTGAATACAATTTAAAAACTCACAGTGTTTACGCTCTGGCAGTTCCAAATGACAACTAGTCAGAAGAGAATGAAGATAAACTCGGTTAGGATGTAGCACACGGCACTATGCAGTTGGAATGCGTTCTATAAGAGGAGGTAGCCAGTATATGCACAATTTTGATCGCTTTGTGCAGCGTGCAATTTATCTTTCGTCATCGACGATGTTATCTTCACAACAATCCATCAGCAGAAACTATCTTCTTTCGAGATTATAATACACTTTAATGCACATGAAATGATATTTTATACAAATAAATACAAGTTAATGACCGAATGTTGATACAACACAGTTAAACGAATAATGAATAAAGTTAATTTATCTCTATTCTCGAATATCAAAAGTAGTCGACCTTTTTATATTTACCGCTCATTTATGTATCTTTTTTATTAGCGACATTTTCATGACGCCCAACGGATGTGCAATAGGGTGGTCCTCATTTTTCAACTTTTGATTTTTTCTGGTCTTACCCTTTTAAATTATGACACCTAATGAAAAAATGATATGTGCCAAATTTCAGCGAAATCGGACAACGGGAACCCGTGCCGCATCTGTGACAAAGTTTTAACATTTGACCGCTTGCGCTTGAAAGACGTGCAGCGCACGTCGTAATGCTTTTGTCTCAAAATCGCCAACGACGGTACACGTCGGTTCCAGATTGTTTGGAAAGAAAGTTGTTGTTTAAGTGTAATTTATAACCTTAAGGTTACAAGAGTCATAGCGTGTCATCATTTTTATGTATTTTCGCAGCCGTGCAGAGCGGGCCTATTTGGCAAAAACCCATTGATGACCGCACGGTTGCACGTGGCCACCAGATTTGCACGGCATGTTCTTGCAAGCTATATTTATGACATATGTCATAAATTTAGCGTTTCCTAAGTTCACGTCAATCTCGTAGTTCAAGGCCCCCACCCTCTGCGTGGGCCTTCGTCGGGTGTTGGCAAGTACCAATGGAAGCCTTGCATTTTTTTTTTACCGCCCACAAAGCCCAGGGAGAATCAATAACATTTAATCGCAGGCCCAACTTCCTTCCTCCTAGCATGTTACTAACAATAAGTCCTCCTCCCACGGTATGTCGACGGAAGAAGGGGTTTTTGAAAAAACTGATAAAGGGAACGGAGACCAGGCCGGAGGAGCATCACATTTTTTAACCCCTTGCACTATCGGTAAACTCGCAAGAATCCATGCCTAAACCGAACGCCCGATATATGATATCTTGCGACTGACAAAGATTACCGCGTTAATATTTACTTCACGCAATGGAACTTCTGTGAAACTCAAATTAATTTGAATCAAAGTCTAAATTTAATAATCGTGCACGGGGACATACGATCTTACTCGAGATATGAATACTTTGCCCGAGATTAATACCACGAGTCAGACTCGTGATATTCAAGTTTGGCCTAAAATTTTCATCACAAGTCAGACTCGTGGAAATAGTGCAAGGGGTTAATACCATTCATTACATACTTCGCGCTTGTTATATCTTTTTACTTGTTATTTTTTGTTAAATCTTCATTGTTATCTTGAAGCACACGAGTCAACATAAACGCTAGTGCTTCTCCTTTAGTTCTTACTGAGAGCTGAAACTTTGTGTTTCGAAGAGCAACATCAATTGAAATAGTAAGAATATGGAAACTAGAAGTGCTGATGAAATATATCTATTAGGCCATAGTGAAAGTCAAATTATTGGAACGAAGCTTCCTGGTAATGGTCAAGCTTTACGTGTACTCTTTTACAACTTACGTAAAATAAATTTAGACCTTCGATCGAGTGCCGCGATTGTAATAAAGGAGGTGGAACTCTTTTGGAATAAGGCACGTATATTCTCGAAAGACATACATACAATAGTATTAAAAAACTAATAGGATTATATCAGAATTGGCGAAAGTTACAACGCTCTAACAAACGTCGAAGTGAGTTGCAAAAAAAGAGAGAACAAGGATTTCTTTAACCGATGGATGATCTTTTTGACATCGCTCATGAAGATGCATTAAATAGTATCAACATCGAAGAAGACAGACTTTTCCTTTTAAATCAAAGGAAAAAGGGAAGAGAAGGCTCAATGATAGGAACCGATATGAGTTTAATGAAAAGGGAGCTTCGGAGAGCAATTAGAATAGAAAAAGAAGAGTCACGGAAGAAACGACATGGTGCACATTCCAGAATGTGCAATTTTGGCCTTATTTAGTACATAATTATCATATGACATAAAGAACCGTATGCTGCAGAATTTGAAATCGAATAAAACTGGAACTCCTTATAAAAGGATTACTTTAAAAGATGTAAAAGACTATATTAATATTGGCATAGAAAATTTTATTCGAATACAAAGCCACAATTTTTTTTCTATATTTAATATTTATACAGATTTTTTACAAAATGACCCTTCAGTTTGGGACAGTGATGAGACTTATAAAGATGCGTTACAAATAATAATGAATTAACATTTATGAATCACACTGCGGAACGTGGAGTGAAGCTGATTACCGATTACAATAGCTCGCTTACGAAAAATGAAAGTGATAAATAATTAATTTTTCAAGTAGTAGAAGATTATCGTCAGTGTTACTGTTTCGACTCGTAGTTCGGCGATCGTCGATCGAGTTATTGAAACTTTGGTTGATTTATTTTAAAATTGTTAGCTCGAAGGACCACCCCTGTATCGAGGGAAAATAGTATGTTATTTAGTAACGAACAACACTTTATTACAGTTACTTAGATGCACTATCACTGGAGAATGCAATATCTCCGTGTCCGAATACAATGTCTTATGTTTGTGAGAGTGTAATATCTTACGTGGAGAATGTAATATCTCCAACTTGTGAGAATTAAATATCTGATGTGAGAGTTCAATATCTCGTGAGAATGTAGTATCTCGAGTTGAGAATTTAATATCTAATTTTTGTCACGCACTGCGACGCTTATTTATAAATTTGATTTGGGGGCGTTTCCGTCTTCCCCCAACCCCCTTCTCCAAGGCCCGGAGCACTGGGACTTGTGGGTGGGAGACGTCGACGCCCCTATCCAAGGGTGGAAGGGACATTGTCAACGTCGCAGATTTCCGAGGCCCGGTCTTTCAGTTAACCCTCAAGGTTTCCAGGAAAACCGGACAATTTTCTCGGAAGCACATCTGCGACGCACGTGCAAATGGCACGGGCAAGCAACGAGTGCCTAGGCCCTTTGCCAATGTCCCTGGTTTACTATACGGCCATATTTTTAAGAAATGAAAAGGTATGAAAAAATCTCAAACTCGTGGCCGAGGAGAATTTAACGGTCCGCATAATAAACCTTGCAAATGTCCAAGGCCTGTGCCTGAACAGTTACCCCAATACGAATCAATCAACCATAATGAAAGACATGTACCGTGCGGCTCGTCAGACATGTCACTTAGGAGGTAAGCCTGTTTCGGCAGAGTCTGATTCGCCAGGCGTCAAGCGTCATGCCTCTTGTCACACGTACACGAAGGCAATTGACGTTCTACCTCGCGATTCGTTAAAAGAGCTGCACATACAAATCGAACTAAAAGACGAAGAGAGAGAACGCTGCAGATCGAAGCAAGGGAGACAACGCGACTTGGGTGGCGGCAGTGAGGACATCGGCGTAGGCACCAGATTTCTAACATCTCTATAGTGAAAACAGAATAAACTCCGGCAGAATTACCCCCACCACATGGGGAGATTCTCCTTGATGAAACGAAGCGCGCGGCGAGACAACAATGTAATACAATGTCTCGCTCCTCCAGACTAACTAATAAGAATATTTGAATGCTACGACTTTGTCGGGTGCTTCCTTTAAGAGGCTGAGCTAGTGGACTCCAAGAAACAAAATGGTACGAATAGGCGGTTGAAAACGGCAAGCTCCGCCGCCCAGGTGACAAGCTTGACGAGCCGCACGGTATATCCATTGACTTGTATCCATTAATTTATAACTTTTACATTAAATAGTTATCGATTTAGCTTAAATAATACGATGTAGATTAAAAAAAAAATTCTTTTAATATTTTAAGGACTACTTTAAAACTATAAACGACATTTATATTGAAAGCGGTGTAAATAATAAAAATTGTAAAACTTCTCCTTAAATGCGGCACGTGTTCCTGATATCTGGTCTCGCTGAAATTTTGGGAACATAGTTTTCTTATCACAAGTCAAAATTTGAGAAGGTAAGGAAAAACAAAACTGAGAATAATTCTTTTACCCCTATAGCTAAGGGTCACCCTATTCCGCATCCACGGGGTCCACTGGGCGGTAGTCCTGGCGTGTCGCCAACACGCCCATTAACTTATAGCAGTCAAGTCAAGGTTTGGCTCGACAGAGCCGTTTCTCGAGCTGCGCCGCCTCCTTCACCTACACATACAGCCGAGATGTCACTGATTCACAGGCACACCGGCGGCGTTACGGTCGTGCCTACTGGTACAAGCGTGGTAGCATGTGGCGGTATATTGGGGCGACATTTATATTTTAAAAATTTTGCGACAGCAAAATGCAAACTTGTTCGCCTCAAAGAATGTAGAATAATGTAAGAAGTTATTGGGGCGATACATTGTACAATGTTGTGTTGTCTTTTAACAGTAAAGAGGTAATATAGGTTTCCACATTACCCATGGAAATATGCAAATGCACTCTTTGTTACAAAGTTATCTTCTGAAAATCTATTCCACTGTATCAATGTCCTTTTCCGCTGAATCGTTGTCGAGAAATCGCATTAAAATATAAATGAAGAAAATGTTTTCTAACAATCATACAGATGACAGAAACCGTTGAGATACATCTCTATATGTAAAATTGACAATACTTTGGCATTTTATTGCAAAACAACATTGAAATTAATCGAGGCAGAACCACTCTTTGTTACTAAGAGCTTCTTATAATTAATTATGTTTTAATTGGTATATTAGAACTTTGCGTCGAGCATTTTGAGACGAATAAAGTTACTGAAAACATTTAAGACAACTGCGGCGGCAACAATGTGTTCTTTTACGCTGGGAAACCTAGCGTTCTATTATCGTGTAGTTACTTTTAACAAAATTTCGGTAAAATCGTCGCCAGAAGCCCAAAAATATTAAAATATATTAATTGTACTTTATTTAACACATATTCGAGCATACTTTTTCACTAACAATACTTTTGTATTACCCTACATGCGATATAGTGCGGTGTGAAATTGTATTTCGACAATTAACCTTTATCGACGTGCCACGCACGACGTTCTGATCTCCGCGACTGACGCGCAAGGCACGACTTTTTCAGCGCGACTGATTGACTACGAATGTCGCCCCGAATACGCCCGTGCTCATGCCAATAGGTCCGCTACTATGAAGGGGAGGCAAAGTCAATCAGCGAGCTCTCGAGTGTATAGGAAGGAGTAGCAGGCGGAGCAGCTCGAGAAACGGCTCTGTCGAGCCAAACCTTGACTTGACTGACTTATAGCACGGGTACCCCAGAAAACGCCAAACTTCTGTTCTGCCCGAAGACAGGCTCCTAGGGAACTCAAAGACTAGGATAATCTCGGGTTCGCCACATCCGTACCAGCTCATATCAGTCGCCCACCCAACTGACGAGAGAACATACCGAACCCGTACATACCGATTTTGATAAAAATTATGTGGTGGATAGCTCTCGGAGAAGTATTTAAAACGTGTTTTGTTATATCTGCTGTCGTCCACATTGGAGGGGTGAAAATAGCCCTCAAAGTTTGGGGTCGAAAATGTTGTTTTCGAAATATCTCCGCAATTAAAGGACGTAGGAAAAAATTTTTTTTCAAATTGTGCGTCTCCAAATTACGAATCCATCGATATATATATAATAATTGCAAAAAATTATTTGTTTAAACAGTACACTAAAATTTCGAAATTTTTGTTAACTTTTCGTTAGTTTTTCGTACTAAATATTGTTCTTTTCTCGTATAAATTTATATGTGTAAGGTATCGACAAAATTAGTGAAAACATGTTTCTGGAATTTTTTATTTTCTCACATTCAACGATAATTATGTAACGTTTACTTTCCGCCCGCCTCGTATTGTAGTAACCCAAGGAAAGCATCTCTTTCTAATAAAATCTTTTTTATATTATGAGATTTTATATTACAAAATTTACGGAGAACAATAGAGTTATAAACCCCGACATTAACAAAGAAATAAGTTTTCGCAGCCGAGGAAAACGTCAATTAAGTACACTGTCCAACAAATTTGAAGCTGTTTTCTGTTTTCCTATAGCCACTATATAATTCTTATAGAGTTCGTCGCCCTGAACACGAATCCGGCAACGAAATTTCTGGATTACCCGCTGTTTTCGAAAAAAATCAGCATTTGTAAAAACAGTCGTTTTCGGTAAAGAAGCTGGTATTACGTGAAAACTAAGACATGTAGGTTGTTGTTCTTGGTCTCAAAAAATAGAGGAATGTTTCCCGAGTATGTATATATAAGCATATTATAATATTCCGTATTGATTAATAGCAGTAAATCACTGTCAAAGTTAAAAAACGAGCGGATTTGCGAATTTTTTACCGATTCACTTTGCATTTTCACGTAGAGGACTGTTGCTAGCACAAATTTACTGTACACCATTGGATTCTACGTACATTTCTGAATAAAAAACAATCAGCGGAAAATGTCATAACTGTTTTCGTTTCGGCACAATTTAAGAAAATATCCATCCCGAACGTTTTGTCACTACGACGCCATCGCTCCCTGTAAGCGCGGCGCCGTAGCTACGCGTAATACTTTCACGTTTTTTGGCTCCCCTGAAAAATTTACAAAAATGGAGTTAGACAATTTGCTAATTAGAGCGTCGATATGTACTATACCTAACTCATACGATGAGGAATTTAGTAAATTCAACAACACAACAAACAGCTTAGGGTTTATTATAAAATTAACATAATTATTACTCTAGAACTTCGAAAAAAATAATTACTAAAATAATAAATTTATGTTAATGTTTGTCCAGGCATTCGCGAACGATTTACCATATTTTTTCATAACGCAACTCGACGGTACCCACATGTTATAGGCATGTCAGATTACAGGGGGTGACGGATTAGACAGGGGCCGGATTACCGGGGGTCGACTGTATTTTTTTTTATAGAGGAGAAATGCTTTACGCAAACTCGCAAATGCCTTAGTTTACGGATAGTGTGGAACTCCGTAGGCTTATTGTTTTCGTATACGCTCTGAAATCCTCTCTGCTTCATTCTGCTTTTCTCTTTAATTTAACTAATGAAACAATACTCGACTTAAAAAATAAACGAGAATCATTTTATATGGGATAGCGGCAATAAATCGTTATTTTCATAAATGTTAAACACCAGGAAAAAATCGAAGGGGAGAAAGTTGGAGTATACTTTTGCTAGCAAAAGATGATAACGAAATTTTTTGTTTATTTTAAGTTAACAACGAAAATTTGGATAGTATGTTCCCAATTGGTTAGTCTGCAAAGTCTGCTGAACTTGAAACTGTAATTGGTGCTTCCCGTAATATCTATGTTTCAGTGGAAGAATAGTAGATGGCACTCCTAGAGTGTCTGGATTGTCTCATGGATCTCATGGATCGGTTACGTTACCAACGGAGAACACATCTAACGCGTGGGGCATATACGACCCCCACTAAACTTTTCGTTCAGGCCGCTTGCATTTCTCATTACAAAACGAAGAATTTTATTGTGAAAAATATATTACAGAGTTAAATATAGGCATCTTAATATCATGTATAGTCCAAACAAATTTATTCAATCGTAAAACTGTAGGTCGTATACGCCCCACGCGGCCTGAACAGAAAATCTTTCACAATGATCCGGCACGGGACGTGTTAATTTAACACTATTCAAATCGCGGTTTTGCGTATATTTATTTCGAACAAAAGATATCTTTAGACGCTTTTGCGTCTCTCCTTGAGATACGGGAATGCAGACAGTGAAATCAGCAGACATTTTTTTTTCTAATTGAACAAAGCTGGTTTATTTTTATTAACAAATTTATAAAAGATATAAATTTTTGAGGTAGGAAGTGTACTGCCACACGTTAATACGCATTAAAGAGGTGTAGTAATTTGTCTAATATATGGATATAGTGCCGTGACTAATATTTTTCCTTTTATCAGTTAATTGATTTAGTATTTTAGCATTATTAACTAAAAAAACAGCGTTAAAAAGGAAGTGTATGTAAATATATATGTTATATACATGTAATGGGCTCAACGTGGACATTTTGTAAAATGTCCGATCATTGTGCAGAATTTTTAGAAGAGGAAATTTAAAAATTTACCTTTTATTGAGACCATATATCTCTAGTGTTTCAAAACACGAGTTGAAATAAAAGCTATTTGATAACCCACGTTATAAAATAACACCGTTTTTATTGATGTTATTACTATGCATCTGACATTTTTATTGTTAGAGGTATTAACGAAACTGGAATTATTTTTCAATAATAAATGTATTATTTTATTAGCCATCTTTCAGTTGCCGGACCGTAGATGTATCTAGATCACAAATAGCGTTTTTATTAACACGTTTCGTGCCGCATGAGGCGTGTACGACCCCCACTAATATTTCCGTTCAGGTTTTTTTGCATTTCTCATTGCAAAAAAAAAGAAGATTATCGTGAAAAACATATTGTAAAGTTAAATATAGGCATCTTATCATCATTTATACTGCAAAGAAATTTATTTAATCGTAAAAGTGTGGGTCGTATTCGTCTCACGCGGCCTGAACAGAAAATCTTAAAAAATGATCCGGCACGGAACGTGTTAATGTGCATGGGTTAACTACGTTATAGCAAACGGTTTCAACTGTATCTATATAAATTTTAACACACGTCATTTTCTTGGTAAACGTGACTGATATGCGGATGTTAAAATACTCAATAGAATGAAGTAATTTAGTCGTCCTAAACTCTCAAAATATTCTTGTATCATTGTGATCTAGCTATTCATAAAAATATGTAATATCGGTAGGACTAATTTAATATCACATGATACCAATGAAAAGTTAAAAGTTAAAAGTTAATTATCTAATATTACAATTCTATGATCTTCGCTTGCAAAGGTGTAATAACCGTGTTTACCGCCCCTCTCTTCCGCTGCAACGGTCCGCGATACCATTCCATTTTGAAGTTTCTTACAAGCTGTAAGTAAAATAATCACTTTTACTTATTTATTCAGTATCTTGAAATTTTTCGTGTCGGTACTTTTACTAAATGGTCAGTTCTTATCGTACAGGCTCTTTAATTGTACTTATTAATGCAGAAAATATCAGCAAGTCAATACCTTTGATAAAATAGCAACAAGTGATATCAGCAACGAATAAATGTGAAAGTGTTACATGGAAATAATGTTGGAATATGTGCTATATCTTTAGGATCTCTTGTATTACTCGCTGATGTCTTATTAGGAACACGGATCGTTTATTAACACTAGAACGACCAAGCAAGTCAAAATGACTTATTCACAATTTTTTCCAATAATGCCCTAAGTTTATAAGAGAGTCCTAGACTAGAAATTCTAAGCTGATCTTATAAAACACAGATTTCCGAACCAATCATATTTTCCACCTCTTGATTCCCCTTTTTTCAAAGTACCTAATATATTTAGATGTCAGAGAGTTAACGTCGGTCCTTCTAGTGTCAAACATGCTCATGTTTATTCGTTTAAAATGAATATGACTTTTCCAAATGTTATGTTAATTTAGTTGCATTATGATGTAAATTGTAATATTTGTCATTTTTGCTAACACTAAATTTGCGGGCATTAAATCTGTTACACTTAAATATATTAAATAAGTATCTCGACCAAATGATAGAGAAGATGATCGGCTAGATAGTTTATGTATTTTAAGATACATATGAGATATCAACTATACCGCTTGTCTCTAAGTTTAAGAACGATTTAAAAATAAAAAATTAAGCAAGCGAGTGTTGAAGGGTCTTAAACTCAATAGAAAATAATGCAATGATAGTCTTTTCATTCCTTTACATGATTTAAACATATAAATGACTTATATGGAGTTTATTTCTGGGCTGGTCTGCATATCATAATAGTTGTTTGAGATGAAACTTGATAAGTGTTAAGAGTTTGACATTTACTAGAATTCTCTTTTTTTTTATATCTTTCATAGCCTTAGAAAGCTTCATTTCAATCAATCGTTGTCGGTATGGAAACCAATTTGCGTATCTTTGATTTCGATAAAATATTAATCAAAAGTCGCTCATCACGAAGGGCAACAGGCAAAGCAAAATATAAAAAAATGGCGGGAAATTTGTCACTTTACCTTCAAAGCCAAGATTTCCAGTTCCATATCCGCGAATCTTTTGCCGACACAATTACGTGCACCAAAACCAAAAGGCATGTAGGCGAATGGATGCGCATCCTTGGCCGATGGAAACTCAGTTTCATTTTTCAACCATCTCTCGGGGATGAACTCTTGAGGACGCTTAAATTGCTCAGGATCTATAGCCATTATTGCGTGACAGGACATTATGTTTGTCTGAAAGTGGGATTATGAAATAGCAACGAGGACAGAGTTGTGAAAATATACAGGGTGTCCCATTTAAGTTGAGATTGTAAAAAATATCGAAAACGGGTGATTTAAGAAAAACCAAGCGATGCGTGCCCCTTGCTATTGCGGCTGGGGAGTCCAATGGCATTACTGATTTTTCAATGCGTGGGCGTCTTCAAGGTCATTTCAAGGTCATCTTGTTTTTTTGTGTCATAAACACCTATTTTTTATTTCGGAATCATATTCTACATAAAAAAATGGATCACTTTTGTTTGAAACATTTTGCTGTAGATTTAATATTTCTTAAGATATCAGACGAAACGTCTTTTATAATGTATACTCAGCGCCAGCGAGGCGTCGAGCTAGGCGTTTACACGCCTGGCTTTCGTCAAGAGGACAATTCCTCCAGCGAGGGAGGAAAATGACCCTCACCCCTACCGGGCCCTTTCGGGGAAAAGGAGGTCTTCGAAGGACCCAGCAATAACAACGGGGGATAGCAAGGCAGTCGTTACGGAGTCGACGCCTTGCATACATCGAGGGAACACTCTTACAAGAGTGACGTCACGAACAAGACTAGTTATATTTGTATTATTGGCGGGAAACGAGTCTATTGGAAATTGTACTTATCGGCTTAAATATTCATAAATGCCCGTATTGTATTATATATATAAAAGGAGAAAACGGTGTCTTACAATAATTTATGCTGATACCTCATCTGGTAGGCTTACATCTTCAAGTATTATTGGTTTCTTGAGAACTACAATGTATGGACACCAGAAGACATGAAAGTGCGAATTGTAACTGTCTGTCGTGGTATAACGAGAAGAACTTTATTATCCGTCCACCAGTCTTTTATTAAACGTGTTAATAAGTGTCTGGAAGTTGAGGGTAAAAATTTCGAGCATTTATTGTGACATCCTTAAAAGAAATAAAAAACATTCCACAAGAAAGTAATGTTGTCATATTAATAGAAAAAGAAAACTATCCTTGACATAAATATGAAACGTCAATAGATATCTTAAGAAATATTAAATCTACAACAAAATGTTTCAAAGAAAAGTGATCCATTTTTTTATGTAGAATATGATTCCGAAATAAAAAATAGGTGTTTATGACACAAAAAACAAGATGACCTTGAAATGACCTTGAAGACGCCCACGCATTGAAATATCAGTAATGCCATTGGACTCCCCACCCGCAATAGCAAGGGGCACGCATCGCTTGGTTTTTCTTAAATCACCCGTTTTCGAGATTTTTTACAATCTCAACTTAAATGGGACACCCTGTATAATGTTAACATGTAGAGCGCGACGTCGGTCCCTGGGACTGACAGTAATCTTTCCTTCAGACAACAGTTTCTAAGGATGGACAGTGGACTTTTTGTTTAATCCTTTCGGTACGAGCACCGAATACATCCGGCACACTATGTCTCCGAGTGCCGGATATGTTCGGCACCCACCTGATGACCTGTATATCCGCAAGAGTTAATATTAACACTTTCGTTACGGCAGTCCCTTCCGCCGGAGTGACACCACTGAACGGGGCACCGCGGTTTTGTTTTTAGAAATGTTGTGTTCAGATTCGTAATCAGCGATCCAAAAAATATGAGAATACAAATTTTTAACTAAATCGGATGTGTTTTGCGCTCTTAGTGACGATTTGAAGAAGTTCGAAAACTGTACGAGGTGTCTGAACAGCTAAATTCACGTTCTGGACCTCTGTACACCGCGCCGAAAAGTGTGCACATTGTACGTCAGTTGTCTTCGGTGTTCAAACTAACGTTTTTCAACACCACCTTGGAATTCTTTTATATGTATTAATTATTATTTTACTAATTTTTATATGTATTAATTATAATACACTCCTATATGCTGGTCACCCGATACGGACGGCACCCGTACATCAGGTCGTCGCACGGATGCTGGATATACACCCTCTGTCCCAAAAGTAGCCGGAATAGATTTAAATAAACACAAGTACTTCACAATAATTGACAAAAATCACTTTATTTACCAGAAATATTCTCCCTCAGTAGAAATATAACGATGTCCGCGTTCAAAAAGTCAATCAAACGACTTTTTTATGTCGCTGACTGGAATGATGCTGAGGTTGTTCGTCGTTGAACCTTGAATGTCTTTGATTGAGGTATAACGATTTCCTTTCATCGCTAAATACAGTTTTAGGGACACAAAATAATTACAGGGAGCCATATCGGGTGAATACTGGCGATGTTGAGACAACAAAATTTGATTTTTCAGAGACCACGTCTGATCTCCAGTTACAATCGTGTTTAACACTAGAACTACCGTCGTTAAATCTATTATATTTTAATATACAAAATAAATTATTTAAAAAAAGTGGAATCAGTAAACAGTAAAGATGACCGATTCGGTGATTTATGTTTTTTTAAATAGATGTGGAATATTCATTCTCCGATTCTCGTATAAACTTGGAGAATTTTTGGAAAAAATTGTGTACCAGTCATTTTGACTGGTTAGGTAGTTCTAGTGTTAAGAAGTTATCGAAGGCATTTAACGGTAAACGACGAGCAACCTCAGCATCAATTCAGTCAGCGACATAAAAAAGTCATTTGATGGACTTTTTGAATGCCCAAATCGTTGTATTTCTGCTGGGAGAGAATATTTCCAGTTATTAAAATGATTTTTGTCAACTATTATGAAGTACTTATGTTTATGTGGGAATGTATGTTTACGAGGTTGGTGCCGCTTAGGCGCGGGCTAGAGGTTCCCCTGAAAGGGAAACGCGGCGGTCGCAGTAAAAAATAAAAGCGAGCGCATTCGGTGACGACGACACCTAAGAAGTACTATATAAAATATTTTGGTTGTCAATAAATATTGAATGAACTTGAGGCTGATCCTACATTTATTTAAATCCATTCCAGGTACTTTTGGGATAGAGGGTGTATTCGGCACCCGCAACGAATGGGTTAAAACTATAAATGCGACTTGTTAGAAGAAACATTTGCTTTATCCGCTCCTTGGCCTACTATTTGTTTTGTGAGCGAATACGTAAAAGCTTCGAATTAATAGCTGAAGTTCAAAATTATCACTGATTGTGAGTTTTTTAACACCGTACAACTTAAGGCAATAGGTATTAATAGCAGAAAACTAATTTGAACGTCTTCTGATCCACTGATATTTTCAACGTAATTGTGTTTGGTATATTTTAAAATTTTCTATTCCACTATCGCATCACGAGTGTTACACGTTATTGCAGGACAAGGGGTTACGAACAGTTTTTAATTACACTTAGGAAAATCTTCATTTAAAAGATGACTGACGACGTGCTATGTGCACATTTTCTGCGTGGCACCTTAAACAGCGTGAGTGTCTTAGCAGACAGATCGCACATACCAAAGGGGTTAAACGGTGTTAGACCGTGGGACTAGCAGCAAACTTTTCGTTTTGACGATATCGTTGCACGAGACGGTATGCACCATTATCAAAGTTATAAAGTAAACATTTTAGTTAAAAAAATAATTAGTTAAAGAATTGACTGTATAGGTCTTCACCTATTTGTAATCTATGTAAATGTAAACCACATCTTACAATTTATCTAGTATGTTTTAATAAACTTCATTAGAATTACAACATTTATTTTACTACTTTGATAATGGTTCACACCGGTTTCATGCACCAAGGTCGTCGAAACAAAAAATTCACTATCAGTCCCATAAATCGACACCACGCAAACGAAGAGTCCACTATTAGTCCCAAGGGGCGTTGTGCACAACATGCTAAGGAAAGCGAAAAGAAATATCGTTTTTTTTTTCATTTGCCTCAATGCAAGGTGAGTTAATTCACTTTGATGAATTATGAATTATTAAAACTGTGGCAAGTCTACTACATCCAGTCGCATTGTAAAAAAATACATTTCTTTTTGCTTTAACTAATATATAAGTTTCTTACGTACTCCTTTCGGTATTAAATATCCTCCGACGGCAATGTCTGTTTCTATGGCCCTAAATATACCTTCAACGACGGGGGATAATCGTAGTGTTTCCTTGATGCAAGCTTTTAAATATGTTGCTTGACTTAAGGAATCGTAAGTCATAGGAGTGTCCTTTGTTGGCATGATCGACATGGCTTCTTCCCTCAATTTTTCTTGCTTATCTGGATTACTTGCCAGGTAGTAGAACATTGCTGCGCCTACAGTACCTGTCTGTATGGACAGGATGCAAAAACAACAAAGTTTTTCAAATTTCGATTTCTCTCAATAGCACTAACTATATCACAAAATAAGTTTCATCAGTTGCTGTAAAAGTAATTTCCTTTTTTAAAACCTCTTGCCTTATGATTTCTTTTGTGACCGAATGCGCAATAACTCAGAATTACTTAATTGTTGAAATAATAATCGATCACTGTTTTCAATATTAATATCATAGAACTAATTTCAAAGTCTCCTGACATATAGATATTTTCAATTTAATAGTTTTTGGAAAACTTAAAAAATTTCTATTCCATTTACCGCATCACGTATGCCAGACGTCATTGGAAGACAAGGGGTTAACTACTCAAAGTATTATTATTTTAAGAATTAAAGTACACGAAGAAAATCAATAATTTTGTTGAATTTTTCGCACCTTAATGAACCATGAAAATAGGACAAAAATCATTTATTTTCTTACGTTATAACTACCCTCCCAGTGAACATACAGGGTTGAAATTTTATACACAATGTTTTTTTTCTTTCCTACCGAATCACACATCACCCATTGTAATTGGTTCAAGTGCACTTTTGATCATCTTTTCCTGCTACACCTTTTCCATCATTTTACTTTACATAAATAAACCCATTGACATCAGGAACACGATAGAAAGAACTTTTTTTAAGCTATTAAAATATACCTTACAAATATAAAAACAAAATATGTCATACTTTTACCGAAAGAAAAATTCCTAAGGATTTTAACACTCGGTTTACGGAAGCCATCAAATTAACGGATCTTTAGCTTTTTAGAAACTCCTTCCAAACTTATAGTGACGTGGAACGGTACATATTTCACATATATCTTATGACATGCAAACTACTTAATTGATCATCATCTTTGCCACTTGATCCAAATTTCCAAAGTTTTTATTTAATATGTTTCCATGTAACAGACTTCACTTCCGTAAATCAAGTGTTAAGCAAGCCTGTTTGACCAAAAATACGCCCTCAAGCAACACATATTACATTTAACTTTCATTCAAATAGAAATGGCAAATGCAGCAAAAAACGTAATTTACCGTATCTACTCCAACCATGAACATGTCTATAGACATCACCCGACCGATATTTTGATCGACGCTAAGTAGCTTTTCCAGCAAGCTACGTTCGTGTGGGGTATTTGTCGGTTTTTCTTGGAACTCGTTTTTAGCACGATCTACGTACTTAACCGCTATCCTGTAAGAAAGTCAGGAAGAACGTAATATGTACAATCGCTTGAAAGCATTTAGAGCAGTGTTTCCCAACCTTTTTTGTGCCATGCCCCACCTGAGCCTTTCGAAAATTCTTATGCCCTCCCCCATGTAACATACATAATTTTTAATATTAAAAAATTGAATTGTTCACTTAAGAAACTTAAATGATAGGTTTTAGGAAGAAATCACCAGGAAATTGTTAACGAAACACAGTAAGTAAATTTTCAAAACATATAATGAAAAACTGAAATTCAAATTCCAAATAATTTTAATAAAGATTTTTCTATATTTATTTATTATTTTAATTTAGTGAGATCCTTGTGCTTGATGCTTGCTGCACAGAGATTTTATATTAGGTTCCAATTTGGTTAGCTTCAGTCTCAACTCTCCACGTTGTGTTATATCCAGCCGATTTCTTTTTTTTTTACCAGTAAATCATTTACAGCACTAATTCCACATTCAGCTAAATATGAAGATGGAAACGGTAGCAATAGTTTTCTTGTACATTTGATTGAATTTGGGTATTTGATTTCTGTTTCCTCGCAAAGCCATGCCATCGCTCCTTTTATATTAAATAAAGTTTTAACTGCCTCATCATTTTGCAATTCTGCGAGTTAAACTCGTGTCGAGTCCATTTCCGAATTGCCCCCCCTTAACAATCAAATTGACCCCCTGTGGGGCGTGGGCCCCACGTTGGGAAACACTGATTTAGAGTAAGTGTGAAATTATTCTAACTTGTTTAACGTATCCATCAAGTTAAATAACTTTTTGATATTGGGTGTATCATAAAGTTTCCATAAACTGGGCTTCATGTCCAATTCGTTCATCAGAGCAAACACTTGGTGTGTGCTGTCAATTACTTTCTGAGGTTCGGAATTTTTAGGGAGATTCGGATTGAGACATCCTAATCGACGGTTGAGAGCAATCGAGCAGATTCCTAGAATATACAATTTATCGTCATTTGTAGCATTATTGTTACTAGAATGGGCGATAAGATCACGTAATTAGAGTGTAACGTAAAACATAAATAATACGGCTTTACGATCCTTCGACTAACGTGATACTTAAAACTAAAGCTACCGACGTTATATCTACTAAAGTTTAGATTTAGTACTTTGGAAAAAGATAAATCAAGACGTGAAAGTTAATTAACTAATTTAGGCTTTATATGGTAGAAGTAGAATTTTTAATTCACGGCTCCCATGTCAATTTAGGTAATTTTTTTAAAAAATTGAGAACCGGTCATTATGAACCGCTCAGTAGGTTTAGTGTTAAGTAGTGCAATTTTAAATGTCTCATGTTAAGACTTGTATGTATGTATTTTTATGTTTACTTGTCATATTCGGGAAGTTACGATTAAATAAACAGTATATTACTGTAAGTACGATTAGATGACTTTTGTGAAGTGAACGAAAAATCGATGCGACATATAATTATAGATTTATGTAAAATCAACTACGAGATAATTCGTAAGATCTTTTTTTTATCTATTTTATCATTTATAGTACGATTACTATGTACTATAATTAGAGCTTTTAATAATATAATATGACCAAATTTAATTGGCATTTTTTACCGAAATTTTGAAAATTATTGTGACAGTGAAGGTGTTAAACGTTATTCAGATGTAATAAAACAAATGATGTTACATTCCAATCACTTTTTAGTCCCTTGTGCTAATATCATTGATGCGAAAAAATTTAAATAGTTAAGTAGTATGAATTTTCTGTTATGAGTTAAAAAAAATCTGTTAAAAAAAAACTTTTTTTAAAAAGATATGTAACTTTTAATTTTCTATATATTGTTTCATTAATTTATACGAAGAACTATAATTTTATAAAAATGTATTCTTGTTTGCCGTGTCAATGGCATTGAATCTAGTAGATAACATCACAACAGGTCATGTCGGGCAATGAAATATGTTACAGAGGGCAATACACTAAATAACTTTCCCTCTCCAGTTACATAATCCCTACTTAACTTAAGTTTTCAAATAACTAAATAAATAATAATATTATAAAAAAATAAATAATATTTCTTTCGAATTTGTATATTTATTCTCTTACGATTATACTTCAATACATTCATTGACTTGTTTCTTAATATAGCGTAGCAATACGCACAAAATGAGATTTTCTAAATATGTTCCCAAATTACGGCAACTTAACTTCTTTTTCAATAGAATGGAAGGTATTTAATGTCATAATTTCATATTTATATTGTGCAAAATATTACGTCCCAAGGCCGAAAAAAAATCTTGTAGTAGAAATTTATAAAGTGAAAATTAGTGTTCTCATAAATATGTATGACCGTACATACAATCTACCTGAAATCTGACTTTAACCAATGATGCACGCAAAATAATTTTATGAATTCCAAGGAGGAGAAAAGTTATATAAAATAATGTTATCAACAATTCGTTTAAAGTTCGTTAAATTCAATGAGGTCAAATTATCACATTAAGATTAAATAAACCTACCTTCGAGAGCCCACTTGTTGAGTATGTTGTTAAAACTGGGTGGTAGCTCCAGGGTTTTAGGATCTCGCACTTCCAACATTCTGGATATCAGGTCGTCCGTTATTTCCTCGATTAACGAGATGTGTGGTTTAATTGCTCGTGGCTGCATCATATGTGGATTTACTTTGGAACGAAAGTTGTACCACTCCTCTCCTTGACTTGAAAGAAGTAATAGATACAGTGAAGCAAGCCGGAAATGTCATTTCCGTAATGTATTTTTTTTTAAGGTAGTTCCAGCGGGAATCACTTTTTCGACAGATTTTAATCATTTTTTTTTACAGGCTCATAATAATGTTTACTATCAAATCCCGAAATACCAGAATTTTTAGTCGTTTAAAACGCGAGATAATTGATAACAAAGTTTGGAATTTTCAGGATCACTTTTCATTCAAAGCATGTAAAGCTTCCTGGCCGTAAAATTATTTTCTATTATATCAAAAAAGTCTCTCGTCAGAATTAAAAAAAAAGTAGGACAGTAAAGGAAAAAGTTTTTTTAATAAATATATAAAAGAAAAGTAACGCTTCATCGTTTTATTGGTGAGATATATTAACCATCAAAAAACGTGTTGAGATTGAGGAAAAAATAATATTTTTAATTATTAAGTATATCTCAGCAATAAAACGATGAAGCGTTACTTTTCTTTTATATATTTATTAAAAAAACTTTTTCCTTTACTGTCCTACTTTTTTTTTTTAATTCTGTCGAGAGACTTTTTTGATATAATAGAAAATAATTTTAAGGCCAGGAAGCTTTACATGCTTTGAATGAAAAGTGATCCTGAAAATTGCAAACTTTGTTATCAATTATCTTGCGTTTTAAACGACTAAAAATTCTGATATTTCGGGATTTGATAGTAAACATTATTATGAGCCTGTAAAAAAAAATGATTAAAATCTGTCGAAAAAGTGATTCCCGCTGGAACTACCTTAATGTAATATTTTAAAGACTGTAACCAAGATCTATTAAAACCGTATAAATACTTTATCATTAAGCCAGGCTGGTTGTTGTAAATTTCAGGCCTAGAATCTCGATAATATTTCTGTGAATCTCCAATTAGTCTTGTCGGCCAAACGCCTTGCTGTCGATAAACTATTTCGCAAAATTCTGGCCTAAAGAGCATAGCGATAGGCGGACGAGTTAGCAGTCCATCCAATTTCACTATATCACCGTATGTATCTCGTAGAACTTGCAATTGTTCCATTATCGATCCATCCCCAAATTTACCTAATAATATATACATGACTTGGAGTACTGCAGTCTGTTGTATAACATTCGCTGAGTGTTACACGTTATAATATAATTTCATTACTATAAATACTGGATAAATGCGACGTGAAAATTTGAAAAATCCAAAAACTTTTGAGCTATCGGACTGTAAGTATGACCTAATGTCACCACGGCAATTCCTATTTTTAGTAATTGCTAAATAATGATACTTCGCTGAAACATCACTCTGCAAAGTTTCACGTTACCTCCAGTCCCCTTACTTTAAGGGTAATATGGGGGTAAAACAATTTAATATTATCATTTCTTTATTTTGGAGACTGTTATTTGAGTGAAACCAAACCAAAAAATTTTTCTGTTCAGTTGTATGTACTTCAGATACTATTTTGTATATTTTTAGAACACTTGTTAAGGGTAGAAAAAGAAATGCGGGTCTAATTTGTCAAACAACAGACCAAAGAAGTCACTTGGTATCATTGGCTTACCCAAAGAAGTCGTATGACAAGTGGTTTAGTCTGATTCTATTGACGCTATTGACTGAAACAGCCACATAAGTATAGCTGTAGACGCAAATAGGTGGTGCGAGAACAGTCTCCTCTTAACTCAACTTCATACCGTGCACACAATGTAGAATTAGAGTTTCTTCTATAAAAAGAGAGAAGTTTAACTTCTTTAGTAAGAAGTTATTCGGTAAGAGGTATTATGAGTAAGTGGTAAGAGTACACTGTCCTCTCACCGCCTTATTTCAATTGTATCGGCCTCTGAAACTTGACCTTAGCGAGTGAAAATTGAAAACTAAACTTTTATTTCGTCGATAAGTGCTTTTTTGGTCAGTCACGGATTAGAATTGAAAATATGTGAGGACGGGGGATGTCTCTATCCGTCGGATGAATTGGAGCAAATGACTTGTCAAGTGATTTCTTTTTATGGAACAATACCGTACTACTTAGTTTTCGGGGAAGTCATGGTTATTTTAGAAGATTCGTTCTCCTATGAAATTCTGCGAGAAGATTGTACAAGCTCAGCAATGGTAAACTTTGAAAAGATATGTCTTTTTCTCGAAAATCTCGAAATATGAAGAGTTAAGTAAGAAAAGCTTTTCAGGGATGGTGTTGTTATTAACAAGAGGACGCGTTCGAATCGTGGAAACAGTTTATCGTGAACGAGATTTGTCTATCGAGGTATAAGTATAAGTAAGCTTTGACTCTCAATCAAAAAAAGGAGTGTTTGTAAATTACTGAATACAAATATTTCATATAGTCAGTAGCGTAAGAATTCGTTTCATCTATTTTTGCTATTTCGTTTCTACCTGTTTTTTAAATTACCCTTCATTTTGTTTTGGTCGGTATCATTTCAAGCGTTGTTTGTGCAAACTATCGCAAAAATATTACTTCTTTTCCTTCTACCATTAATAAGTGTTTTAAAAATTTGAAAAATTATATCTGAGGTGCAACTAATCAGAATGTTTCTCTGCTTCCAATTTTTAATCAGCCTTTAAGAAAAAAAATTATAGAATGAGAATTTGCTACCCCCATATTACTCTTCAATGGTGGTGGCAATCCTGAATTCTGCACAATGCTGTTTCAGGTGCGTACCGTTATGGAGCAATCAATAAAAAACCTAAGAGTAGGAATGACCGTGAAGTCACTGACTCATACTTACCCTGCACAATTTTTTTTTGGTATTATTTATTATATCATATCCTCGGTGATCGTAGGAGAAATGACGGCATCAGTTAAAATCCAAAAGATATGTATAGAAAGGGATCAGAAAGAAGTCACTTGGGACGTAAGGGGAGACTGCTCTCGCACTACCTATCTCTTTCTATTCTATATGGCTGCTGTCCTCTTCAATCATACTCGTAGCTATTCACATTCATTTAAGTAGGTAAAATCAGTGTCTACCAATCTGATAATAAAAATATCGTGCGTATGTCAATGTTTCGATTTTCACGATCGATATCGTGCTGTCGCACTCGGTTCCGCGGCTTTTTCTTTTCTGTCTTTGTCTCGCAGTGTGATTTCCCCTCAAGTGATTTATTTCTGATCTCTTGCAATAGGTAAATTATGGCAGGCATAGAACGCAGCCACTCATAATGTTGAATTATAAAAGTAATCACCTATGTATGGTATAAATCGAAATGCGTTGCCGATTATTGGTAAAGATTTGGGACCCGGCATTTCTTCAAATGGCCGCACATCCGGTGGTATTGTCCATTTCGATGGGGCTGTTTTTTCATAATTAATTTCCGGCCTGACGGCCACCCCAGCTGCACGTTTCGTTATTTGTTGCGTGTTGACAACTGCCTTTTCAACACCGTGCCAGAAATCCTTAAGGCGTATCATCTTTTTTTATTTTTTGGATCTGAAAACTATAAAGCTGCATTTAAATTTCTTTGGAACAATCATTTTTCTTGTGAAATTAAATTCCACACCCCTTTTTTAAAATGTAACGATGTATTACAGTACGCAATTGTTTTACTCTGTTGGAATTATCAATGTAAGTTTTGTGACCCTTCCGCATTGGAGTCAAATAGTTTCTTTAGTTTTTCTCTTGACATCATAACAAATGTGCGGCTTTTTCGGTCAATAGTGCGATCGAATTGGTAATAATGTGCGAACGAGGAATTTCTCTATCATCACGCGAAACAGAACAAAATACATGCCAGTGAACATTTAAATTTTTGACCGGGTTATGCATTTTGCGTTTATGAAGACTAGCAAAACGACCGCGGGTGTAATTGATTGTCATATCATTCTCCTCCTATTCCTTTCGTAAAAATCCTTGAAACCTCGCAACCCTTTCTCTGCCGACTCTCCTCTTGCTCAATCAATCCTCAATCAATCGTCAGGTCAGTCGGGCATTTGTTCAATCTCTCAATAATAATCTTACGCCAACGTTTAACTACTCGAACATGTCTACGTCAAAAAAAAACAACGTGAAAAGAAAAAATTCGTTTTACTGACTTTCACAGACGCGAATGTTTTTTTTCTTTGTGTTTGCATTACAGCTTGAACGAGGAAAGAGTATGTGGTTTTATTGAAAAATCTTTTTTCTTTTAGTCCGCCGTACACGTAGAAAAGTAGTTAGAGACATCCACAATATTGTAGAAGCCTATTTATTTTTTTCCTTGCGTAAAAGTAATTCATCGCTGTTATGGAACACCCTATATTCTTGCAATTCAAACACAAGTATGACGCTAGCGTTCACTTTAGTAAATCACGTTCAATAAAAGCATTCCTCTTTAGATTGTGATTCTCGATGATCCGCGAAGTGACATCAGCAGAACCCATAACATTGATAAACAGTGTTTTTATACGTAATGTTAAATTTTTATATTATAAAATTCATTAATCATCTAATGTTTATCGTTTGCAAACAATTTCATTATCATTGCCAGTGCAGATTAATATTCTCTTGTCATCCTATGACATTATCGGTATCGATAACACGAACATGAGTTTTTATTTTATCAGTGACTAACTGTAAGTGCATACATTGCACACCTAATAATCGCATGTTTTCGAGTGTTTTGATGCATTATCAAAGAATGAGTGTCTATTCACAATACTTTTCTACAATTAAATTCTATCTCTTGCAATTATATGAAATATTAAAGCGATGGCATTCATTGTAAGATTATTTTAATGAATTGAATACAGGAGTAATTGGATTTTTGTTTCTACAAAGGAATATTATTCGTATACTACTGTTTTTAACGTAGAAAAAATATAAGTATTTGTTTCATGGAGTTAGTACGAATTTTTATAAGCATGCTTCAGGCACATAATATTTTCGAAATTAACTGGACTCTAGTTTACTGTCGATTAAACCAGTGTATAGTAGAAACTGCTTTGCATTAATACATCTTATATGAATAGTATATTTCCTGCCATGGTAAATATCTGTGCCGTTTATTTTGAAAGTAATGCAAGCCCATAGAAAGAAAGAGATATCATATAATTAGTGGGTAGTTTAGTGAAAACCTTTTACTCATAACCAGTCATTATTTAATATTTGAAAAAAATGACAAAGTTCTGCTCAGTTTACAATTGGACAACAAAAAATTAGAATATTAGAAATAATAATATAATACATCAATATATTATTGCCAGACTGGTCATAATTAATTTATATTTTTGAACTGGCTAATGTGCTATCCTTTCATTTTCTCGAAACAACAAAAAATGGATTTGCACCACTTTGAAAAATAAACGATCCATATGTTGTATATACTTACAATTAGTACTATGAAATTTTTTATTAGTAAAGAAATTTCGTAGTGTAGTTACTAAGAAATTTCAGCATCATGAACTTGATTTTTCAATTCTGTTAAAATGGTTGGAAATTGAATGTCATTATCACTTTCATTTTGTGTACTCCATATAAAGTTGTCTACCAACATACTGTTGCACATTGGTCACGCACGTAAAGGTCTTCTTGGACGTAGTAAATAAGTCGACAGTCTTTTACAAAATTTTTAACGTTTATTTTATCAGGCATCCGATACCAAGAATGTCAGACAGCAGAATCTCTTTTTCAATATTTCCGGTACAACTTAAATAATTTTATTCTGTGATTAAATAATATCAGTTCTACTAGGTGTTCCTTGCGTGAAATAATTATATTTGTGCAAAATTTAAGGAATGAGAAGTCTTGGTTGCTATTTTAATTCTAATTTAACGATAAGTATCTCCAAGGTTAATCTCACATTCGAAATTTCAAATTTAAACATATTCTTCATTTCGATATATGAAATATATATCGTTTTGTTAAAAACAATATAAAACTTTTTGCAAATAGCCCTTTACAAAGAAACACACAGAGCAAGTATCGTAAACGTCAAATTGCGAGTATTACTCCAAAATTTATTTTTTCTCATTTGTCAGCACCAGTAGCACAATTATCACAATAATGTTGTTGTCAAGAAGGAATGAAAACATTAATTTGGAGATTGTTCCGTGCGTCAACAACGTTTCAATTTGAATTTACACCTCTAAATACGACAGAAGACTGGCAGTACTGCTCATTTCTGGGCGCAGTAGTTTAACACGGTGACTGCCACGGCACTTTCAAGGATTCCGGTCCCATAAGCCAATTTAATTTAATCAATCATATTATGCTATTAAAAATGATAATTATAGTACATATTAATCATCAAAAAGCTTAAAGAATTTCTTTTTTTTTAAAAGAACATGTTAAGATTTATTTCGTAGTTGGCTTATGTACAGATACAAATATTAGGTGTACAAATTAATTCTCGGCCTTTTTTGACTAACTTTGACATTTATTTATAACAATGTTGATATAAATTCAATATTAAACATAATCTTCTTCATTTTCTATACGTTTTTGCCATCACTCAGGTAATTGTCGGATTCCAGATCGGAAAAATGATAGTGGTTCACGTCAATGAAATCATTGAGGCATTTATAGACCTGTTCATCTTACTTGAATTAAGAATCAGTTAGGTGGTGTTGTAGGGATCGAAATAGGTGGTTATTTGAAGGGGCTATATCTGGAGAATATTCGAAACTGTTGAAACCATTTTTTACAAGTGCTGTACGATAAAGCGTTTCTTTTTTTTAGTTGAAACGCGAAAAGAAGTCAGTGCCTTAAATGTTGCTTATCGAACGACATCGCTTCTACACATGATTTTTCACGTTATGTCTGGAGTAGAGTGATGCGATATATCTTATTTTAAAGCTAACAAATGGCGCTTTAGAATGACTTTTCAAATTTGGAAAAATTATAATCTGTATAGGTTTTGTGGTCGACGAAATCTGGGGGCCAAGAATTAATTTGTACACCTCATTTAATCGTATTATGCACTCGTAGCTGTACAAAACTGTAAAGAAGCTGCGAGATAACTCGTAGTTGGTGTCCTGGGCAGATAAACAACCTACGAGTTATCTTGTAGTTGACAGTCAACGTGTTAATATGTTAATGATTATAGAAGAGCGAAATATTCCGCGGCTGGTGATACAGACGATTGTTATGCGAGAAACATTCTACATATGAATGCAAATGGGTTAATAATAAATTATAAAAAGATATCTTTACGGAAGTAAACTTTTATTTTGCGCACAAACTTTTATTTTACTTGGGAATACTATTAACATGTAGTTTGAAATCAACACTTAACATGTAGCTCCATATCACAAGTATTAGAACCTTTAAAAAACGGGATACTTTTCTGGGTAACTTAACTATCACTGTCACAAAATTTCGTTGCAAAATATAAAGCAGTTATTGATGTATACCAAGAGAAATATTAAATTTTATGTTGTTTATCAATCAAACTGCGAATAAACGATGCAAATCATGACACAAAGTCCAATTATCATTGAGTTCAACGAAAATTCTATATGACTGGAAATGCACTCATGTCCGATTCGATATTTCTGGTGCAGTATAGCAATCTTAAGCATATTTTCTGAATACAATTTAAAAACTCACAGTGTTTACGCTCTGGCAGTTCCAAATGACAACTAGTCAGAAGAGAATGAAGATAAACTCGGTTAGGATGTAGCACACGGCACTGTGCAGTTGGAATGCGTTTTATAAGAGGAGCTAGCCAGTATATGCACAATTTTGATCGCTTTGTGCAGCGTGCAATTTATCTTTCGTCATTGACGATGTTATCTTCACAACAATCCATCAGCAGAAAGTATCTTCTTTCGAGATTATAATACACTTTAATGCACATGAAATGATATTTTATACAAATAAATACAAGTTAATGACCGAATGTTGATACAACACAGTTAAACGAATAATGAATAAAGTTAATTTATCTCTATTCTCGAATATCAAAAGTAGTCGACCTTTTTATACTTACCGCTCATTTATGTATCTTTTTTATTAGCGACATTTTCATGACGCCCAACGGATGTGCAATAACTTAACACTAAAACTAATGGCGCTAAGTCTACCATATTTAAGTACATTAAATAAGCACTTTGAAACAGCCAGGATTAACACGTTGAATTGCATGAGGAACATTTGTGACCGACGCTGATGACTTCAATGAAAGGGTCTAGCAGGATAAGGGGGTCTAAAGTGCCCTTGAGCCGATTTTATTCGACGATGGGCCATTCGATAGTTGATCATGAAAAACCATTGTACACAAATTTTTAATCCGATACCGTCACCGGGAGGGTAGTTATAGGGTAAAATCGAAAAATCAGTTTTTGCCTCATTTTCCCCAATTAATGTGGTGCAAAAATTCCAAAAAAATTCTAACACATTCTAAACATGAATGTACAGGTTAGGGATTTTTTTCAGATTTTTCCTTTGCAAGTTCCGCTCACGAAAAATGAAAAACGAAAAAAAAAATTTTTAAACATCGATTTCGTATTGAAATCTTCCGAGCACATCTTTTTCCTTTTTACAGTAGTTGCATAATGTTATCATTGTTATACCCTATTTTTTTCAAATTGTTTGAGTACGGTGTATCACGGTTGGAAAAATCAAAAACCGATTTGTGGGACACATTTTGGGATGAACTCGCACATTATTTGCCATTCTTGCATGATTTTAACACTTTACCGACCGGTATTTTTTAACATCCTATCCACTTCTGATCGGTCACTTGCACGGAAATATTTGCCTGATACTGATATCTCTTCGAAAATTGCAAAGTTTCTTCACTGAGTCCTTGACACAGTTAACCACAATGAAAAATAATAATTTATTAATTGCCATAGCAACTAATTAATAAGTTAAAAGCCCAAATGTGTTGGGCCCGAAAAGCCGATTAATCGGCTACCGGTCGGTAAAGTGTCAATACAGTATATTCATATTGTGACCTTCAATGTTTCTGCACAGTAATATGTAGATGTTAAAGAACATGATCGGTGTTTAGGTACCACCAAGTTGGGAGGAACGGACAATGGAAAAACCCATAATACCTGTGCGTACGGTTCCCACAGAGGAACACTCACAAGGGAACATCCCGAGGTGTAAATCACCGATTTTTATGAAATTTTAGTATGATATGGCCCTCGCGAAGATATTTGACCCGTATTTTTCTTATCGGCAACCGTCCACATTAAAGGGGTGGAAACCAACCTCAAAGTTGAAAAAAAAGTGTTTTTTATCATATTGTTTAAACAAATGGGTTTTTAAAAAAAGTGTTTATACCACTGGTTTCGTGGTCGAAATACGTTAATTTTCAGTCCGTACGAAACTTTTGTATCTCTAATAGTTTCGGAGATATTCGATAAAATAGTTTTCGTTACCTCAACTTTGGGGGCGGTTTTCACCCCTTTAACGTGGACGGTTGCCGATAAAACAAATTAGTTGTCAAATATTTACACAAAATCCACCTTTTACTATAGTTTCATAAGAATTGGTGATTTATAGTTGGGGATAGTCATACATGGTATTGATGTGACTCTACAGCCGACAGCCCTGAAAAATTGAACAATTTTGGGAAGGTGTGCTTTATATATTTACAATTTTCAAACATAATGTCAAAATGTCATCAAATGATAATCGGTGTGAATCGATAATATAGAATAGGTTAATGCGTTGGGCGCCACACGGTGGGCGATATAATATATTGTTTCCGTTCCTTTGTTCCTTTTCTTGTTTTTTGGCTTAGTCTCTACACGAGCAGTCTTTCCGAACGGTTGCGCTATAGCGGACGCGGTGATTTGTATAAAATAAATTGTTCGTAAACGAAAATAACTGAGTGGCTAATATTTATTTGCCCGAAAATCCTGACACATAAACTGCTTTAATTGATATATAGCTGCTTTAGAATGCTCGTGGTGGTAGGAAATATTTGTTATGCCAATAACAATGAATACCACTATTGCAATAATTATTGAAAATTATTTATTAATCAATCGCATTTTTTAAATTTATATTGTAACCGATAGACATCCTGTTATCTAATGTAACCGATAGACGTCCTACTATCTATATGTGCTGTTTATTACGAAGATGCGACGCATGTCCACGCACCAGCTTGCGCATCAAATAAGCAATGTAACTGATAGACACGAAGATGCGACGTATGTCTACGCACCACCTACAATTCAAAGACGCATCGAATACGCATCACGCCAATATAAAAGTTCGAACGACGATGAAGAGCAAGCATTACCAATCCTCATCAGTACGAGTTAACATCGATCAACGTATTAGCTTATAAGCCTTTCTGTATTCTTTGAGTATTCTAGTAGTGTAGTAAGACTTGTAGTTTGTTAAAAGTAGAGTTTAAGAGGACGAATAAATTCCCTTTTTAAAAACTCGAATCTCTGGACCTCGCCGGTAACAATATAAAAGCAATATGGGGGACTGACAATAAAATCTGACCTTTCAGAGCAGTCATACTTGTATATACGAAAGAATAACTTGACAAGTACGCAAGCGTAAAAATTGAAAATGCAATAACTTTTTTTGTAATATTGTTACACCCGACCCTGAGAATTTTAAAAATTCTTCATTCGATGCCAGTCAGCCGCTCTTGAAAACGAAAGGTTTAAACACAAGTTCCTCGCTCTACAGGGCTCCTTCCCACTTATCTAAACTTATACAAACCATGGCACTTTACACTATGGCCAGATGCATTCCATATGTCCTTGGTACCCTTACATCCCTGCCAGAGTCCTACCACCTTCACTCATTTTTCCAAATCCTTCCCGAAATGGAGCCCTATATAAGCGAGACAGTTTTCTGCCTCTGCGGGTCATTTCTTTCATAGAACGTCACGCTGTCAGTCAGACAGGTGAATTTCCAAAGTCTACGGGACTTGGAAACCCCCGCGATCCGACGCGTGACATTCGGTTTAAAATACATTATAAAACACATAGAATTAAATCACAAAATTGTAATTGCATTTTGAATTTAATTCTTAGTAAATAACTTAATATACAAAATTCAAGGATAAAGTTATTTTCTATTAACTTCCTTTTATCTTCTTGTAACTGAGCAACGTTCCCCTTTATTGACTCAAGCCGCTCGGAGTGAATAAAATTATTGAAAGTTACGGGTAATTTTAGAACCAGAATTCTAGAGTTTGCAACAATCTTACAATAGTTAGTGGCAGTAGCCTTGTACTATTTGGTACATCCCGATCTGCTATACTAACGCGAATTACCGAAAGGTTTTTCGTTATTAACGGACTACCAGCAACTCTATAGTATTCCTATAGATTAGTCTGGTTTCCGGAGTTTTATACTTAGTTAGTGGCAGTAACCTTGTATTGTTTGATACATCCCTATCTGCTATACTAACGCGAAAGAACTGCAAGGTTCCTTTCGTTATTAACGGGCGATCAGCAACTCTATAGTATTTCCTATAGATTAGTCTGGTTCCCGGAGTTATTACCAGTTAGTGGCGGTAACCTAGTATTGTTTGATACATCCCTATCCGCTATACTAACGCGAAATACCGAAAGGTTTTTCGTTATTAACGGGTAAAACGGCAACCTTATAGTTCTGCTATAAGCTAGTCCGTTTCTCGGAACAGTCTTCTTTGTATTGTTACAACTCTTGGATTCACGGATAAAATATTGTAATTACGCATTACGGTCGCGTTTTCTGCCACTCGCCCGGCTCGTAACAATATAAATATCAAATTTTCAATTTATCCGTATTTCGTGTTTCGATATACAGTATTCACAAACAAATATTCAAAAAAATTGATGGAAATTTAACTGACAAAATGATTAAAAAAAGTGGTATTTTTTAGCATATTATTTAAACAAATAGATTTTTTAAAAAAATGATTATACCATTGGATTCAAAATCCGAAGGCATTAATTTTCACTTGCATTTTTTGATTACCAGCCACGAAATGTAGGCAGAATCAATAACATTCGATGGCGGCCCAACTTCTTTCCTCGTAGCATGTTACTAACAATAAGTCCTCCTCCCAGGGTATGTTGACGGAGGAAGGGGTTTTTGAAAAAAACTGGTAAAGGGAGCGGAGAGACCAGGCCGGAGGAGCATTACATTTTTTAATATCATTCACTACATAGTTCGCGCTCGTTATATCTTTTTACTTCTTACTTTTGTCAAATCTTCATTGTTACCTTGAAGCACACGAGGCAATATAAACACTAGTGATTCTCCTTTAGGTCTTACTGAGAGCTGATAGTTTGTGTTTCGAAGAGCAGCATCAATTTAAATAGTAAGAATATGGAAACTAGAAGTGCTGATGAAATATATTTATTAGGCCATAGAGAAAATCAAACTATTGGTACGAAGTTTGCTAGTAATTGTCAAGCTTTGCGTGTGCTCTTTTACAACTTATGTAAAATTTTAGACCTTCGATCGAGTGCCGCGATTGTAATAAAGGAGGTGGAACTCTTTTGGAATAAGGCACGTATTCTCGAAAGACATACACACAATAGTATTAAAAAACTAATAGGATTATATCAGAATTGGCGAAAGTTACAACGCTCTAACAAACGTCGAAGTGAGTTGCAAAAAAGGAGAGAACAAGAATTTCTTAAATGGACGGTCTTTTTAACATCGCTCATGATGATGCATTAAATAGTATCAATATTGAAGAAGACAGACTTTTCCTTTTAAATCAACGGAAAAAGGGTAGAGAAGGCGCAATGATAGGAACAGATATGGGTTTAATGAAAAGGGTGCTCCAGATAGCAATTAGAATAGAAAAAGAAGAGTCACGGAAGAAACGACATGGTGCACATTCCAGAATGTACAATTTTGGCCTTATTTAGTACATAATTATCATATGACATACAGAACCATATGCTGCAGAATTTGAAATCGAATAAAACTGGAACTCCTTATAAAAGGATTACTTTAAGGACGTTCCCAAAGACCAGTCGTTCTCAACCTACGAATACATTTTTCCTATATAAGTTACTCATTTGTACTGTAAGAATTAGTTGACCAGCAGTACGCTCTTTTGCCCCGCCTCCCAAAAAATATGTTTAACTTTGAAAATTTATATGGGTTAGTTAATATTGTTATAGAGAGGTAAGATAACATTACGAAAGTTATACATTTGTTATCATTTTATATAATTGTTTGTTCATTTTTATTATTATCAGTCAATAAATATTTAATTCATTATCAATATAAAAAGTGTATTTTATTATTTATTATATTTTTTAAGCCTACGATTTACTTTAAACATTTTTTACAACAAAATAAATGCCGCTTCATGTACCGATTTTGTATGGAAATTATTTATGTGAATATTATCTGCCACTTCTCGAAATTTAAAAAAAATTGTAAGAAAATTACAATTGTTAGACACTAAAACCTACATGAATTAGTATGAAATGTATAAATTAACATGCGTTCAAATAGAAATTAAAAATGCTAATATTTTCTATTTTAGTACCGCAAAATGGGCGGAAATTTTTCGTATGCGTTCAGAATACTGTCAAGAATTTAGAAATAAATTTTAAAGATGATCGTAAGAAAATTTTTTTATTTGGGAACGTCCATAAAAGGTGTAAAAGACTATATTAATATTGGCATAGAAAATTTTATTTGAATACAATGCCACAAGTTTTTTTCTATATTTAATATTTGTACAGATTTTTTACAAAATGACCCTTTAGTTTGGGACAGTGATGAAACTTATAAAGATGCGTTACAAATAATAATGAATTAACATTTATGAATGACACTGCGGAACGTGAAGTGAAGCTGATTACCGATTACAATAGCTCGCTTACGAAAAATGAAAGTGATAAATAATTAATTTTTCAAGTAGTAGAAGATTATCGTCCGTGTTACCCCGATACGAATCAATCAACCATAATGAAAGACATGTATGTATATCTATTGACTTGTATCCATTAATTTATAACTTTTACATTAAATAGTTGTCGGTTTAGCTTAAATAATACGATGTAGATTAAAAAAAAATTTCTTTGAATATTTTAAGGACTACTTTAAAACTATAAACAACATTTATATTGAAATCGGTGTAAATAATGAAAATTGTAAAACTTCTCCTTAAATGCGGCACGTGTTCCTGATATCTGATCTCGCTGAAATTTTGGGAACATAGTTTTCTTATTACAAGTCAAAATTTGAGAAGGTAAGGAAAAACAAAACTAAGAAAAATTCTTTTACCCCTATAGCTAAGGACCACCCTATTCCGCATCCACGGGGTCCACTGGGCAGTAGTCCTGGCGTGTCGCCAACACGCCCATTATCTTATAGCACGGGTACCCCAGAAAACGCCAACCTTCTGTCCTGCCCGAAGACAGGCTCGAAGGGAACTCAAAGGATAGGATAATCTCGGGTTCGCCACATCCGTACCAGCTCTTATCAGTCGCCTACCCAACTGACGAGAGAACATACCGAACCCGTACATGCCGATTTTGATGAATATTATGTGGTAGATAGATCTCGAAGAAATATTTGACGCGTATTTTTTTATATCTGCTGTCGTCCACATTGAAGGGGTGATATTAGCCCTCAAAGTTTGGGGTTGAAAACAGTTTTTTTTTAATATCTCCGCAATTAAAGGGCGTAGGCAAACATTTTTTTTCAAATTGTGCGTCTCGAAATTACGAATCCATCGATATACTTATATATAATAATTGCAAAAAATTATTTGTTTAAACAGTATACTGAAATTTCGAAATTTTTGTTATCTTTTCGTTAGTTTTTCGTACGAAATGTTGTTCTTTTCTCGTGTAAATTTATATGTGTAAAGTATCGACAAAATTAGTGAACACGTGTTTTTGGAATTTTTTATTTTCTCACATTCAACGATAATTATTTAACGTTTAATTTCCGCCCGCCTCGTATTGTAGTAACCCAAGGAAAGCATCTCTTTCTAATAAAATCATTTTTATATTATGAGATTTTATATTACAAAATTTACGCAGAACAATAGAGTTATAAACCCCGACATTAACAAAGAAATAAGTTTCCGCAGCCGAGGAAAACATCAATTACACTGTCCAACAAAGAAGCTGTTTTCTGTTTTCCTATAGCCACTATATAATTCTTATAGAGTTCGTCGCCCTGAACACGAATCCGGCAACGAAATTTCTGGATCACCCGCTGTTTTCGAAAAAAATCAGCATTTGTAAAAACAGTCGTTTTCGGTAAAGAAGCTGGTATTACGTGAAAGCTAAGACATGTAGGTTGTTGTTCTTGATCTCAAAAAATAGAGGAATGTTTCCCGAGTATGTATATATAAGCATATTATAATATTCCGGTTTGATTAATAGCAGTAAATCACTGTCAAAGTTAAAAAACGAGCGGATTCGCGAATTTTTTATGCATTCACTTTGCATTTTCACGTAGAGGACTGTTGCTAGCACAAATTTACTGTACACCATTAGATTCTACGTACATTTCTGAATAAAAAACAATCAGCGGAAAATGTCATAACTGTTTTCGTTTCGGCACAATTTAAGAAAATATCCATCCCGAACGTTTTGTCACTACGACGCCATCGCTCCCTGTAAGCGCCGTAGCTACGCGTAATACTTTCACGGGCCCCGCGCATTGATACATTCTGTTGAGGTAGAATTCTCTACCCCTTTACTAAAGTGTAAGGTAATACTTATTTATTTATTTTTTTTATAGAGGAGAAATGCTTTACGCACACTCGCAAATGTCTTAGTTTGCGGATAGTGTGGAATTCCGTAGGCTTATTGTTTTCGTATACGCTCTGAAATCCTCTCTGCTTCATTCTGCTTTTCTCTTTAATTTAACTAATGAAACAATACTCGACTTAAAAAATAAACGAGAATCATTTTATATGGGATAGCGGCAATAAATCGTTATTCTCATAAATGTTAAACACCAGGAAAAAATCGAAGGGGGGAAAGTTGGAGTATACTTTTGCTAGCAAAAGATGATAACGAAATTTTTTGTTTATTTTAAGTTAACAACGAAAATTTGGATAGTATGTTCCCAATTGGTTAGTCTGCAAAGTCTGCTGAACTTGACACTGTAATTGGTGCTTCCCGTAATATCTATGTTTCAGTGGAAGAATAGTAGATGGCACTCGTAGAGTGTCTGGATTGTCTCATGGATCTTATGAATCGGTTACGTTACCAACGGAGAACACATTTAACGCGTGGGACATATACGACCCCCACTAAACTTTTCGTTCAGGCCGTTTGCATTTCTCATTGCAAGAAAAGAAGATTATCGTGAAAAACATATTTTAAAGTTAAATATAGGCATCTCAACATCATTTATACTGCAAAGAAATTTATTTAATCGTAAAAGGGTGGGTCGTATACGCCTCACGCGGCCTGAACAGAAAATCTTAAAAAATGATCCGGCACGGAACGTGTTAATGTGCATGGGTTAACTACGTTATATCAAACGGTTTCAACGATATCTGTCTAAATTTTAACACGCGTCATTTTCTTGGTAAACGTAACTGATATGCGGATGTTAAAATACTCCATAGAATGAAGTAATTTAGTCGTCCTAAACTCTCAAAACATTCTTGTATCATTGTGATCTAGCTATTCATAGAAATATGTAATATCGGTAGGACTAATTTAATATCACATGATACTAATGAAAAGTTAAAAGTTAATTATCTAATATTACAACTCTGTGATCTTCGCTTGCAAAGGTGTAATAATCGTGTTTACCGCCCCTTTCTTCCCCTGCAACGGTCCGTGATACCATTCCATTTTGAAGTTTCTTACAAGCTGTAAGTAAAATAATCACTTTTACTTATTTATTCAGTATCTTTAAATGTTTCGTGCCAGTACTTTTAGTAAATGGTCAGTTCTTATCATACAGGCTCTTTAATTGTACTTATTAATGCAGAAAATATCAGCAGGTCAGTACCTTTGATAAAATAGCAACAACTGATATCAGTTACGAATAAATGTGAAAGTGTTACATGGAAATAATGTTGGAATATGTGCTGTATCTTTCGGTTCTCTTGTATTACCCACTGATGTCTTATTATTAACACGGATCATTTATTAACACTAGAAGGACCAAGCAAGTCAAAATGACTTATTCACAATTTTTGTCCAATAATGCGCCTAAGTTTATAGGATACTAAACTAAAAAGTACTACTTTATAGGAGACTAAACTAAAACTACTTAGACTAAAAATTCTAAGCTGATCTTATAAAACATAGATTACCGAAACAATGTTATTTTTTTCCACCTTTTGATTCCCCTTTTTTCAAAGTACCTAATATATTTAGATGTCATAGCGTTAACGCCGGTCCTTCTAGTGCTAAACATGCTCATGTTTATCCGTTTAAAATGAATATGACTTCTACAAATGTTATGTTAATTTAGTTTTACCTATTATTATCGTACCTATACGGACGGGTTAAACAAGTGAATTCCTTTTATCATAAAAATTATATGAAATTAAATATTTGTCATTTTTGCTAACACTACATTTGCGGACCTTAAATCTGTTACACTTAAATATATTAAATAAGTATCTCGACCAAACGATAGAGAAGATGATCGGCTAGATAGTTTATGTATTTTAAGATACATATGAGATATAAAGTATACCGCTTGTCTCTGAGTTTGAGAACGATTTAAAAATAAAAAAGTAAGCAAGCGAGTGTTGGAGGATCTTAGACTCAATAAAAAAGAAGGTAATGATATTCTTTCCATTCCTTTACATGATTTAAACAAGTAAATAACTTATATGGAGTTTATTTCTCGGCTGGCCTGCATAGCAGTGGTCGTTTGAGATGAAACTTGATAAGTGTTAAGAATTTGACATTGACTAGAATTCTCTTTTTTTTTAATATCTTTCATAGCCTCAGAAAGCTTCATTTCAATCAATCGTTGTCGGTATTGAAACCAATTTGCGGATCTTTGATTTCGATAAAATATTAATCAAAAGTCGCTCATCACGAAGGGCAACAGGCAAAGCAAAATATAAAAAAATGGCGGGCAATTTGTCACTTTACCTTCAAAGCCAAGATTTCCAGTTCCATATCCGCGAATCTTTTGCCGACACAATTACGTGCACCGAAACCAAAAGGCATGTATGCGAATGGATGCGCATTCTTGGCCGATGGAAACTCAGTTTCATTTTTCAACCATCTCTCAGGCATGAACTCTTGAGGACGCTTGAATTGCTTAGGATCTACAGCCATCATTGCGTGACAGGACATTATTTCTGTCTGAAAGTGGGAGTATGAAATAGCAACGAGGACAGAGTTGTGAAAATATAAAATGTTAACACGTAGAGCATGAGTCCCTGGGGCTGACAGTAGTTTTTCCTCTAGACAACAGTTTCTAAGGACGGACAGTGGACTTTTTGTTTAATCCTTTCGGTGCGAGAGCCGAATATATCCGGCACTCATCCGATGATCTATGTCTCCGAGCGTCGGATATATCCGGCACCCATCTGATGACCTGTATATCAATATTAATCCTTTCGCTACGACATGTCGTAACATGTCGCGGTGCAGGGTTCACTTAAAAATAGAATAACTTAAAAGTATCGAAAGGTACTTGGCTAAAACTTTCCACATATATTCTTTAGACCATATAGAAGTTATTTCTGCAAATATTCCTTGCATCTATTTGCCCCCTTCATTGTTGTACCTGCCGAAAGTTTACGAGACAATCCGGCGACAGCGCGTTGCCGAGGTGCGCGCGACGCTTTAACCCTTTCATTCCTAACACCGGATATATCCGGCATCCACAAAACCATCCCCAGAGACGAACGCCGGATTTATCCGGCCTCCAGAAAACTAACCACAGAGATAAGAGGTGAGAACCGTGTTATCAATGCGAAGAATGTAATGTTAGGTTGTGCGTGTTTCTATGCGTCAAAACATATATTACTTATTGGAAACGGGTATGTTAAATAGATCAACGACTTTATATTATGCTGTGGCCGACATCCACTTAAACCTTTCTGCTACTATTAAGGGTGTGCAAATACCCGGCTCGTCGGGCTCGGGTCGGGCCGAAGAAAGTCGGTCGGGCTCGGGCGGGTACCCGACACACTCGGGCCTAGGGGAACCCGACTGATTTCGGGCGGTCCGACTGGTCTCGGGCCGCCCGACTAGTCTCGGGCCGCCCGACTAATCTCGGGTATTTCGTCTGCTTCGGGCCAACATGGCAGACTAGAGGCTGTTCGGTGTAACTCTCACGCTCCATGATACCGGCGATTCAGTGCGAGACACGCTCATGGAGCGTAAGAGTTACACCGAACAGCCTCGAGTCCGCCATCTTGACCCGAAGCAGACGAAATACCCGAGATCAGTCGGGCGGCCCGAGACTAGTCGGGCGGCCCGAGACCAGTCGGGCCGCCCGAAATCAGTCGGGTTCCCCTAGGCCCGAGTGTGTCGGGTACCCGCCCGAGCCCGACCGACTTTCTTCGGCCCGACCCGAGGCGTCGGGTACCCGGCACATGGCACAGCCTGCACACCCTTAGCTACTATGGACGACTACAATCACTTCACATGTGATACTCTGTATTGTAGGTACATACGACAAACGATTGAAGTTAATGTACAGTCCGCCAACTGAAAGATGGCTAGAAAGCGGTAGAATCTCTCGTTTTCAAACGCTTATTCCCGCCTTCCCTTAGTTTGGTATTGCCAAACCTAAATCTTCTACAATAGACACTTCACGTAGTAGTTTATTACAGGAGATTGGGTTTAAAGATTCCAAAAACGAAATTTGCAGAAACAGACAGTTGAAAACAAGAAACTCCGCCGCCGAGGTGCCAGGTCTGGCGAGCCGCACAGTAATTGTGTTTGGAATACTTTAAAATCTTCTATTCCGCTGTCATGTCACGAGTGTCACACGTTATTGCAGGGCAAGGATTTAAGAACAGTCTTTACTCACGTTTAGGAAAATCTTCATACAAAAGAGGACTGACGACGTGCTATATGTACATTTTCGGCACTTTGTACAGCGGGAGTGTCATAGCAGGGAGATCGCACGTCCCGAAGGGGTTAAACAGTGTTACTCCGTGGGGCTGAGAGCAAACGTTTCGTTGTGTGGGACCGGTATTTTTATCATTATCAAAGTTATAAAATAAATATTTTAGTTAAAAAAAAAAAATAGAAAATTGACTATATAGGTCTTCAGCTATTAGTAATCTATGTAAATGTAAACCACATCTTACAGTTAATCTAGTATGTTTTAATAAACTTCACTGGAATTACAACATTTATTTTATCATAGTCTGGCAACTGAAAGATGGCTACGGAGTGGCGTAACCCCTCGCTTTCAACTTCCTATTTCTGCTGTTTCGTTTTTGGAATCCTTCAACTCAGCTTTCTAAAATAAAAGATTATGTGGAACGTTCACTTTAGGTGACTGGATTTGGGGATTTCAAAAACGAAATGACGGGTATAGGCGATTGAAAACAAGAGGCTCCGCCACTCGCTAGCCATTTCTCAGTTGTTGCACTGTACCTTGATAATGGTTTACACTGGTCTTATGCACCAACGTCGTCGAAACAACAAATTTACTATCAATTCCATAAATCGACGTCGTACTAACGAAGAGTTCATTGTCAATCCCTAGGGACTGACGTTGTGCACAAAATGATAAATAAAGCGAAAAGAAATGTCGTTCTTTTTCATTTGTGTGGTGGGATAATTCAGGTGTTATATGAATTATGAATTATTTAAACTGTGGTAAGTCTACTATATCCATTCGCATTGTAAAAAAAAAAATACATTTCTCTTTACTTTACGCAATATATAAGCACATATCTTACGTACTCCTTTTGGTATTAAATATCCTCCGACGACAATGTCTGTTTCTAGGATCCTAAATATTCCATCAACGACGGGGGATAATCGTAGTGTCTCCTTGATGCAAGCTTTTAAATATGGTGCTTGAATTAAGGAATCGTAAGCGATAGGAGAGTCCTTTGTGGGCATGATCGACATGGCTTCTTTCCTCAATTTTTCTTGCTTATCTGGATTACTTGCCAGGTAGTAGAACATTGCTGCACTTACACTACCTGTCTGTACGGACAGGATGCAAAAACAACAAAGCTTTTCAAATTCAAATAAAAATGGCAAGTGCAGCAAAAAATTTAATTACCGTATCTACTCCAACCAAGAACATGTCTATAGACATCACCCGACCGATATTTTCATCGGTGCTAAGTAGCTTTTCCAGCAAGCTACGTTCGTGTGGGGTACTTGTCGTTTTTCCTTGAAACTCTTTTTTAGCACGATCTACGTACTTGACCGCTATCCTGTAAGAATGTCAGGAAGAACGTAATATGTACAACCGCTCGAAAACATTTAGAGTAAGTGTGAAATTATTCTAACTTGTTTAACGTATCCATCAAGTTAAATAACTTTTTGATATTGGGTGTATCATAAAGCTTCCATAAACCGGGCTTCAGATCCAATTCGTTCATCAGAGCAAACACTTGGTGTGTGCTGTCAATTACTTTCTGAGGTTCGGAATCTTTAGGGAGATTCGGATTGAGACATCCTAATCGACGATTGAGAGCAATCGAGCAGATTCCTATGTTATAATGTTAATCGTTATTGGTAGCATTATTTTTATTATAATCAATATATATTATAAAGCAAAGTGTACAATGTGCGTGCCGCTAAAACTCAAAAAAGAGTCCCAGTACGATCAAGGGAGTTATATGGTGTGGTAGCCCTATGTCTACCGTCCATGAAGAAGGTTTCCGTTTTTACCTAAAGGGCGTGATTTTGAAGATATAAGGGCTGGAATTTTCGCTCTTTAGAAATTTCTAGAACTGTCCGAAACATTCGAGAGTATTTGAGAGCATTCCACAACATTACAGAATATTGTGGAATGTTCGGAATGTTCAGGAACATCCCAGATCATTGTGGAACATTATATTATATTCCACTTATAAATATCCCATTATAAATATACCTCTTGTATTTTAAAGTTTATCCTTTTATCCCAACAACCACACAGTCTCATATCAACTCCCTGAGCGAAGCCGGGTAGCTCAGCTACTCTGTGATAAGAACAAGTAATCAGTGTGTGACGTAAAACATAAATAATACGGCTTTAAGATCCCTCGGCTAACGCGATACTTAATCTCTTGCCGTGCCATTTCTTTTATGATTAAATGTGCAATGACCCTGAATTAATTACTAAAATAACAATCGAACCCCTAATTTCGGATATGGTAAGTGACTTAACGTAATTACATATTCAATTTTCTCCTCCAACGCTTTTCATCCCCTCTCTGCATTCCGAATGTATCTATCGTCTTTTACCAGAATGTTTCTCTCTGCGCATCGACATGCGCAGAAAGTCCAAAATAGGTTGTCACTGAGCATAATGCTTCAAAATACTTAACCTTCAAAATAAGTGCAATTTTATGCGTAAATATAAAAATGAATTAATGAATATGCCGAAATTAAGAGAAAAATTTGAATACCGCGCTTTTGTTGCGAATTCTTATTTGTTGGTATTTGTTTTGGTGGGGGGCGGGGAAGTTGACTACGATGAAAGCGTTGAGTTGACTACAGTGAAATGTTGCCTACAGCGGGGTTGATTACAGCGGGCTTCTACTGTAGCGTAGAATTTATTTTATTTTATAAGAATCCTCTGATATTTGTAATCAAATTATTTTTAGAGCACTTCAAAATTGACTACTCCATTTATCGCGTCACGAGTAGCACTCGTTATTGTGCGGCAAGGGGTTAAGTAATGCGATCTTAAATATGTCATGTTAACACTTGTATGTATTTTTATGTTTACTTGTCATAATCGGGAAGTTACGATTAAATAAGTAGTATATTATTGTAAATATGATTAGTTAGCTTTTGCGAAGTGTACAAAAAATGAAGGCGATATATAATCATAGATTTATGTAAAATCAACTACGAGATAATTCGTAAGATCTTTTTTTTTATCTATTTTATGATTTATAGCACGATTACTATTTGCTATAATTAGAGCTTTTAATAATATAATATGATTAAATTTAATTGGCATTTTTGACCGAAATTTTGAAAATTACTATGACAATAAACGTGTTAAACGATACTCGGATGTAATAAAATAAATGCCGTTACATTCCAATGATTTTTTAGTGTCTTGTGCAAATAACATTGATGCGAAAAGATTTAAATAGTTAATATGAATTTACTGTTTTGAGTGTACGCAACTTTTTTCTTAAAAGATATATAACTTTTAATTCTCTATAGATTGTTTCATTAATTTATATGAAGAACTATAATTTTATAAAAATGTATTCTTGTTTGCCGTATCATTGAATCTCGTGGTTGACATCACGACAGGGTCATGTCGGACAATGAAATATGTTACAGAGGGCAATATTCTAAATAACTTTCCCTCTCCCTTTACATAATCCCTACTTAACTTCAGTTTTCAAACAACATGTAAAACAATACTTCTTATTATTTATATTTGTCTTGTTAGAGATAATGTATACTTTGATCAATATTTCTTACGAATTTATATATTTATTCTCTTACGATTATACTTCAATATATTCATTGACTTGTTTCTTAATATAACGTAGCAATACGCACAAAATGAGGTTTTCGAAATATTTTCCTAAATTACGATAAATTTACTTCTTTTTCAATAGAATGGAAGGTAATTAACACGTTCACTGCCATGGGGGACACCGGTGACCGGCGGTATTAAATTCAATGAAATTTTGTTACGATTAAATTACAATAGTTATGAATTTTTAACATATCGAATATTTAAATATTGGCGTTAGAAAGACAAAGATCTGTTGAATATCGGTCTGTAAGTGTCTTTAAAGTTTCTGCTTTATAAATATGTGATTTCAGTAGAAAAAGTTCCACTTCAGTAGAAATGACGAAACAAGCGAAATATCGGTGGCGTTCGACATGTTAATGTCATAATTTCATATTTACATTGCGTAAAATATTACGCCCTAAGGCCGAAAAAGGAGCTTGTGGAAGAAATGTATAAAGTGAAAATTAGTCTTCTCATAAATATGAAAGTACAATCTATTTCCCTGAAATCTGACTTTAATAAAACAAAGATGCACGCAAAATAATTTGATGAATTCCAAGGTGAAGAAAAGTTATTTAGAATATTGTTATCGATAATTCGTTTCAAGTTCATTAAATTCAATGAGGTGAAATTATCACATTAAGATTAAATAAACCTACCTTCGAGAGCCCACTTGTTCAATATGTTATTAAAACTGGGTGGAAGCTCTAGGGTCTTAGGATCTCGCACTTCCAACATTCTGGATATCAGATCGTCCGTTATTTCCTCGATTAACGAGATGTGTGGTTTTATTGCTCGTGGCTGCATCATGTGTGGATTGACCTTGGAACGAAACTTGGACCACTCCTCTCCTTGACTTGAAAGAAGTAACAGATAGAGTGAAGCAACCCAGAATTGTCATTTGAAAGACTGTACGCAAGATCTATTAAAACTGTATAAATACTTTATCATTAAGCCAGGCTGGTTGTTGTAAATTTCAGGCCTAGACTCTCGATAATATTTCTGTGAATCTCCAAATATTCTTGTCGGCCAAACGCCTTGCTGTCGATAAACTATTTCGCATAATTCTGGCCTGAAGAGGATAGCCATAGGCCGACGAATTAGCAGTCCATCCAATTTCACTATATCACCATATGTATCTCGTAGAACTTGTAATTGTTCCATTATTGATCCATTTCCAAATTTACCTAATAATATACACATGACTTCAAGTAATGCATTCTGTTGTATAATATTCGCTGAGTGTTGCACGTTATTTGTCTTAAGCTATAATTTCATTACTACAAAAACTGGATAAATGCGACATGATAATTTGAAAAATTTAAAAACTTTTGAGTTATCGGACCGTAATTATGACCCAGTGTCACCACGGCAATTCGTATTCTTAGTAATTGCTAAATAATGATAAGGGGTTTTCACCCCTTTAACGTGAACGGTTGCCGATAAAAAAGATACGGGTCAAATATTTTCGCGAGAACTATATCATACTAAAATTTCATCAAAATCCGTGATTTACACCTCGGGATGATCCCTTGTGAGTGCAAATATTTCGTATAGTCAGTAGCGTAAGAATTCATTTGATCTATTTTTGCTATTTCGTTTCTACCTGTTTTTTAAATTGCCCTTCATTTTGTTTTGGTCGGTATCATTTCAAGGGTTGTTTGTGCATTCTATCGCAAAAATATTACTTCTGTTCCTTCTACCCTTAATAAGTGTTTCAAAAATTTGGAAAATTATATCTGAGATGCAACTAATCAGACGGTTTTGCTGCTTCCAATTTTTAATCAGCCTTTAAGAAAAAACTTATAGAATGAGAATTTGCTACCCCCATATTACTGTTCAATGATGGTGGCAATTCGGAATTCTGGACAATGCTGTTTCAGGTGCGTACCGTTATGGAGCAATCAATAAAAAACCGAAGAGTAGGAATGATCGTGAAGTCACTGACTCATATTTACCCTGCACAATCTTTTTTTGGTATTATTTATTATTATATCATATCCTCGGTGATCATAGGAGAAATGAGGGCATCAGTTAAAATCCAAAAGATATGAATAGAAAGGGATCAGAAAGAAGTCACTTGCGACATAAGGGGAGACTGCTCTCGTACTACCTATCGCTTTGTGTTATATACAGGGTGTCCCATTTAAGTTGAGATTGTAAAAAATCTCGAAAACGGGTGATTTAAGAAAAACCAAGCGATGCGTGCTCCTAACTATTGCGGGTGGGGAGTCTAATGGCATTACTGATTTTTCAATGCGTAGGCGTCTTCAAGGTCATTTCAAGGTCATCTTGTTTTTTTGTGTCATAAACACCTATTTTTTATTTCGGAATCATATTGTACATAAAAAAATGGATCACTTTTGTTTGAAACATTTTGTTGTACATTTAATATTTCTTAAGATATCTATTGACGTTTCATATTTATGTCAGGGATAGTTTTCTTTTTCTATTAATATGACAACATTACTTTCTTGTGGAATGTTTTTTATTTCTTTTAAGGATGTCACAACAAATGCTCGAAATTTTTACCCTCAACTTCCAGACACTTATTAACACGTTTAATAAAAGACTGGTGGACGGATAATAAAATTCTTCTCGTTATACCACGACAGACAGTTACAATTCGCACTTTCATGTCTTCTGGTGTAGTGGGTGGATCACTGTATACTTTTTCCTTGAGTTAACCCCATAGGAAATAGTCGAGTGGTGTTAGATCAGGTGATCTCGCTGGCCAGAACACTGGACCACCTCGACCTATACAACGACCAGTAAAATCCCGATGAAGGATTTGCCGTGCACTTCGTGAATAATGAGCTGGGCAACCGTCGTGCTGGAACCACATGTTTTGCCTGTCTGCTATGCTTATGACTTCAAGCAATGCTGGTAATTCGCGGTCCAAGAAGTCTCGATACTTGATGCCATTTAACGTACCGTCAATAAAATAGGGTCCTATTATTTTTTCCCCAATAATTCCAGCCCAAACATTGACTGACCATGGGTGTTGGAAAATGATCCTGTTCTAGTAGCAAACTGTTAGATACGTTTGTAAACACAACCATAATATTGGGTTGGCAACTAAGTTATTGCGGATTTTAAATGAGAAGGAAAATTGATGAGGGACCCATAAATCGAGTTTCTTGACATAGCCAAGCTGTTTTATTTTTTTTGAATGCATTTATACGTTACATTGAGATTCTGTGCAATTTTACGTGTTGTGCTATAGCGATCTGAATCGATAATAGCCTTGATATAAGTCCCACCAACTTTAACTGGACGGCCAGATCGTTGCGTATTTTTGAGTGAAAAATCACCAGAACGGAATTTAGCAAACCAATTTTGACACTGCCTCTCTTTCAAGGCTTCATTCCCATATACAGCACATAACTTTTTGTGTGCTTGCTATGCGTTCTTGCCTTTTCGGAAATAATACAGTAAAATATGTCTGAAAAGCCCGCCTTGTTCTTCCATTTTTAAATTGGAATAAAAACGAAACTAAATAACTAATAGACATAAATTTTCTACTAAATTAAAGGTGGAAGTCCAAACAAACAGAAAACAGTACAGTTTAGGTGCTTTCCACACGTTGACAAACCAAAAGAATGCGCTAAAATTATCTATTGACAAAATCCGCAATAACTTAGTTGCCAACCCAATAGATATGTTTATCTGTATTACACTTGATAGAGGGAAATGTCGATACATTGTAGTTCTGAAGGTACCAATAATACTGGAAGATGTAAGCCTACCAGATGAGGTATCAGCATAAATTTTAAAAGACGTTTCGCCTGACATCTTAAGAAATATTAAATCTACAACAAAATGTTTCAAACAAAAGTGATCCATTTTTTTATGTAGAATATGATTCCAAAATAAAAAATAGGTGTTTATGACACAAAAAAACAAGATGACCTTGAAATGACCTTGAAGACGTCCACGCATTGAAAAATCAGTAATGCCATTAGACTCCCCACCCGCAATAGTGAGAGGCACGCATCGCTTGGTTTTTCTTAAATCACCCGTTTTCGAGATTTTTTACAATCTCAACTTAAATGGGACACCCTGTATGTCTGCTGTCCTCTTTAATCATAGTCGTAGCTATTCACATTCATTTAAGTAGGTAAAATCGGTGTCTACCAATCTGATAATAAAAATATCGTGCGTACGTCAATGTTTCGATTTTCACGATCAATATCGTGCTGTCGCACTCAGTTTCACGGCTTTTTCTTTTCTCTCTTTGTCTCGCAGTGCGATTTCCCCTCAAGTGACTTGTTTCTGATCCCCTGCAATAGGTAAATTATGGCAGGCATAGAATGCAGCCACTCATAATGTTGAATTATGAAAGTAATCACCTATGTATGGTATAAATCGAAATGCGTTGCCGATTATTGGTAAAGATTTGGGACCCGGCATTTCTTCAAAAGACCGCACATTCGGTGGTATTGTCGGTTTCGATGGTGCTGTTTTTTCATAATTAATTTCCGGCCTGACGGCCACCCCAGCTGCACGTTTCGTTATTTGTTGCGTGTTGACAACTGCCTTTTCAACACCGTGCCAGAAATCCTTAAGGCGTATCATCTTTCTTTATTTTTTGGATCTGGAAACTATAAAGCTGGATTTAAAGCAGTGAGGCGCAGTAGTTGATCGTTTCGGCGTCCTTCGAGCAATCCCGCCTGCTTCTCCCAACCGTTCTGTTTCGGCCAACCAAGCTTGTCTTGCCTTTCAGCTCGCAGGGTCGGATCTATTGGCGCGAGCGTGGCAGCATACTGGGACGTCATTCGCAACTAAACGCTCGCGCTGGATAGATGTGCCGCGCTCGCCGACGACTGTAAACAGATCGATGCGCGTGACGCATCGATTCAGATTATACGTCGAGAATATGTATTCAGTAAGTTCGTACTAATCGTTCGTCTACCTGCTCTTCTTTGTTGTACCTGCCTGAAATCTTAAAATCTATCAGCAAGACAATCACGACGGCAACAATGTATTGTTTGATGCGAGGGCAAACGTTTTTACAACGCTGAATTTTCCATTTATTTGCGCTGGAAATTAAATTATATCGCCTGAGAGTTAGATCTTTAAGACATATCTGAGCATACTTTTTTACGAATAACACTGTTATTTTATCTTACAGGCGACGTAGTGCAATCTGAAACTGTTTCTCGACGTATAATCTGAATCGATGCGTCACGCGCATCGATCTGTTTACAGTCGTCGGCGAGCGCGGCACATCTTTCCAGCGCGAGCGTTTAGTTGCGAATGACGTCCCAGTATGCTGCCACGCTCGCGCCAATAGATTCGGCCCTGCGAGGTGAAAGGCAAGACAAGCTTGGTTGGCCGAAACAGAACGTTTGGGAGAAGCAGGCGGGATTGCTCGAAGGACGCCGAAACGATCAACTACTGCGCCTCACTGATTTAAAGGGTCTAGCCGAATAAGGGGGTCAAAAGTGCCCTTGAGCCGATTTTATTCGACGATGGGTCATTCGATAGGTGATGATGAAAAATCATTGCACACAAATTTTTAATCCGATACCTTCACCGGGAGGGTAGTTATAGGGTAAAATCGAAAAACCAGTTTTTGCCTCATTTTCCCCAATTAATGTGGAGCAAAAATTCCAAAAAAATTCTAACACATTCTAAACATGAATGTACACTTTAGGGATTTTTTTCAGATTTTTCCTTTGCAAGTTACACTCACGAAAAATGAAAAACCGAAAAAAAAATTTTTAAACATCGATTTCGTATTGAAATCTTCCGAGCACAACTTTTTCCTTTTTACAATAGTTGCATAATATTATCATTGTTATACCCTAATTTTTTCAGATTTTTTGAGTACGGTGCATCACGGTCGGAAAAATCAAAAACCGATTTCTGGGACACATTTTGGGTTGAAACTCGCCCATTATCTGCCATTCTTGCATGATTTTAATACAGTATGTTCATATTGTGACCTTCAATGTTTCTGCATAGAAATATGTAGATGTTAAAGAACAATATCGGGATAATTAAATAAATTGCTGATTGTATGGTCTTTATAACCTAGAATTTTAACCGTTCTTTCAAAAGCATCAATGGCGCAGTGGCTATGGTGTCTGCCTGTGGAATCGCTGGACACTTTTTTGTCGCGGGTTCGAATCTCCATGTGGAACTTAAGTTTTTTTTCTGTCATTTTTTTTTTTTTTTATAAAAAACATAAAAATATTCAGTAGTAGCTTTAAAATGTTTCACGGAAACTTCTAAAAATAATTATACAGTATACTTTTTTCTTCATCGACTCTTTTCAGTCATGTCACGATTTACAATTACAAGTACTTTTTTACATTCTGTCCATTGAATTTTATATTTCTTTCATATTTAAAATATATTTTCATACATTGCAATAAACCAATATCTATGAACAATATAAAATGTTTGAGAATACTTATAATTGCAAAACGTTACATGTCTAATTGTAAGAAAAGCATGTTTTACGATTATTTTTCTATAGGTTTTATATTGTTGAAAGGCATAAAAATATCTGTGAAACACTTTAAAGCTACTACTGAATATTTTTATGTTTTTTATAAAAAAAAAAAATGACAGAAAAAAAACTTAAGTTCCACATGGAGATTCGAACCCGCGACAAAAAAGTGTCCAGCGATTCCACAGGCAGACACCATAGCCACTGCGCCATTGATGCTTTTGAAAGAACGGTTAAAATTCTAGGTTATAAAGACCATACAATCAGCAATTTATTTAATTATCCCGATATTGTTCTTTAACATCTACATATTTCTATGCAGAAACATTGAAGGTCACAATATGAACATACTGTATTAAAATCATGCAAGAATGGCAGATAATGGGCGAGTTTCAACCCAAAATGTGTCCCAGAAATCGGTTTTTGATTTTTCCGACCGTGATGCACCGTACTCAAAAAATCTGAAAAAATTAGGGTATAACAATGATAATATTATGCAACTATTGTAAAAAGGAAAAAGTTGTGCTCGGAAGATTTCAATACGAAATCGATGTTTAAAAATTTTTTTTTCGGTTTTTCATTTTTCGTGAGTGTAACTTGCAAAGGAAAAATCTGAAAAAAATCCCTAAAGTGTACATTCATGTTTAGAATGTGTTAGAATTTTTTTGGAATTTTTGCTCCACATTAATTGGGGAAAATGAGGCAAAAACTGGTTTTTCGATTTTACCCTATAACTACCCTCCCGGTGAAGGTATCGGATTAAAAATTTGTGTGCAATGATTTTTCATCATCACCTATCGAATGACCCATCGTCGAATAAAATCGGCTCAAGGGCACTTTTGACCCCCTTATTCGGCTAGACCAGTGATTCCCAAAGTGGTCTATATCGACCCCCAGGGGTCGATGAAGACCTGCAAGTGGTCTACGTGGGCGAAAAAAAAGTGGGGGTCTATGAAATGAAAATGGGGGTCAATGACAAGAAATTTCAAAAATTGCAAAAAACAGTATAATTGATATAACTTTGACATTTTAAAAAATTACAAAAATATAATATTATTAATATAATTAATATCGTCGGTCTAAAACAACTTTTACTTGATCTCGGAGCATTTTATACGCGTCTCACTCTCTTCATAGTACGCGCCTGACTTAGCGTCTCACTCACTCCACAGTGTGCGTTTCACTCACACCACAGAGCTGTGAGTCTTCTAAAAGAGAAACAACGATCGGTGCTTTCACTAAGGCCGCGCGAAAATCGTATCGACTCATAAATTTTGTGTATGTTTGTGTATTACAGTGTAACCCCTGTAATCCGTATATCTTATTCTCAGGCCTCATTCAGATTGTTCGAGTTGTTTGGATTAACGAAGACACAGAAATTGTATGTTATATGATTGTATGTTATATGATTGTATGTCGGGAAATATACTTCAATATAGTTAGATAGACCCACAACAGGGGGTGTATCTAAAATTGAAAAACATGACAAGGGGTCTACGAGAGGAAAAAGTTTGGGAACCTCTGGGCTAGACCCTTTCTTTGAAACAATCATTTTTCTTGGGAAATTAAATTCCACGCCCCATTTTTTAAATTTAACGATGTACATATTACAGTACGTAATTGTTTTACTCTGTTGGAATTATCAATGTAAGTTTTGTGACCCTTCCGCATTGAAATCAAATCATTTCTTTAGTTTTTCTCGTGACGTCGTAACAAATGTGCGGCTTTTTTGGTCAATAGTGCGATCGAATTGGTAATGACGTGTGAATGAAGAATTTCTCTATCATCAGGCGAAACAGAACAAAATATATGCCAGTAATATTTCAATTTTTTACCGGGATATGTATTTTGCGTTTATGAAGACTAGCAAAACGACCGCGGGTGTAAATGATTGTCATATCATTCTCCTCCTATTCCTTTCGTAAAAATCCTTATAACCTCGCAACCCTTTCTCTGCCGAGTTTCCTTTTGCTCAATCAATCCTCAATCAATCGTCAGGTCAGTCGGGCATTTTTTCAAACTCTCAATAATAATCTCACGCCACCGTTTAACTATTCGAACATGTATACGTCAAAAAAACAACAACGTGAAAAGCAAAAATTCGTTTTACTGACTTCCACGGACGCGAATGTTTTTTTTTCTTTGTGTTTGCATTACAGCATGAACGAGAAAAGAGTATGTGGTTTTATTGAAAAATGCTAATTTCTTTCAGTCCGCCGTACACGTAGAAAAGTAGTTAGAGACATCCACAATATTGTAGAAGCCTATTTATTTTTTTCCTTACGTAAAAAAGTTATGTTTTCCTTACGTAAAAGTAATTCATCGCTGTTTTATGGAACACCCTATATTCTTGCAATTCAAACACAAGTATGACGCCAGCGTTCACTTTAATAAATCGCGGTCAATAAAAACATTCCTCTTTAGACTGTGATTCTCGATGATCCGCGACGTAACATCAGAAGAACCCATAACATTGATAAACAGAGCTTTTATACGTAATGTTAAATTTTTGCATTATAAAATTCATTAATCATCTAATATTTATCGTTTACAAATAATTTCATTATCATTGCCAGTGCAGATTAATATTCCCTTCTCATCTTATGACATTATGGGTATCGATAACACGAACATAAGTTTTTATTTTATCAGTGACTAACTGTAAGTCGCACACATCGCACACTTAATAATCGCATGTTTGTGAGTGTTTTGATGCATTAGCAAAAAATGAGTGTCTTTTCACAATACTTTTCTACAATTAAATTCTATCTCTTGCAATTATATGAAATATTAAAGCGATGGCATTCATCGCAAGATTATTTTAATGAGTTGATTATTTTGAGGAGTAAGTAGTTTGATTTGAGAACTTGATTTTTCAATTCTGTTAAAATCGTTGCAAATTGAATGTCATTATATCTTTCATTTTGTGTAGTCCATATAAAGTTGTCTACCAACATAATGTAGTAAATAATTCGACAGTCTTTTACAAAACTTTTAACGTTTACTCTATCACGCGTCCGATACCAAGAATGTCAGACAGCAGAATCCCTTTTTCAATATTTCCCGTACAACTACTGACATAATTTTATTCCGTGATTAAATAATATTAGTTCTACTAGGTGTTCCTTGCGTGAAATAATTATATTTTTGCAAAAATTAAGGAATGAGAAGTCTTCGTTGCTATTTTAATTCTAGTTTAACAATAAGTATCTCCAAGTTCAATCTCACTTTCGAAATTTCAAATTTAAACATATTCTTCATTTCGATATATGAAATATATATCGTTTTGTTAAAAACAATATAAAACTTTTTGCAAATATTCCCTTTACTAAAAACACACAGAGCAACTATCGTAAACGTCAAATTACGAGTATTAGTCCAAAATTTATTTTTTCTCATTTGTCAGCACCTGTACGACAATTATCACAATAATGTTGTTGTCAAGGAGGAATGAAAACATTGATTTGGAGATTGTTCTGTGCGTCAACAACGTTGACCCATTTGTATTGGCACCTCTAAATACGACAGAAGACCGGCTGTACTGCTCATTTCTGAACGCAGTAGTTTAACACGTTGACTGCCACGTCACTTTCAAGGATTCCGGTCCCATAAGCCAATTTAATTTAGTCAATCATATTATACTATTAAAAACGTTAATTATAGTACATATTAATCATTAAAAAGCTTATAGAATTTTTTTTTTTTAAAAAGGAACATTAAGATTTATCGTGTAGTTGGCTTATGTACAGATGTAAATATAATCGTATTATACACTCGTAGCTGTACAAAATTGATCTGTAAAGAAGCTGCGAGATAACTCGTAGTTGGTGTCCTGGGCAGGTAAACAACCTACGAGTTATCTTGTAGTTGGCAGTCAACGTGTTAATATGTTAATAATTATAAAAGAGCGAAATATTCCGCGGCTGGTGATACAGACGATTGTCATGCGAGAAACATTCTACATATGAATGCAAATAGGTTAATAATAAATTATAGAAAGATAACTTTACGGTAGTAAATTTTTATTCTGCGCACAGTCTACTTGGGAATACTATTAACATGTAGTTTGAAATCAACACTTAACATGTAGCTCCATATCACAAGAATTAGAACCTTTAAAAAAGTGGATACTTTTCTGAGTAACTTAACTATCACTGTTACAAAATTTCGTTGCAAAATATAAAGCAGTTATTGATGTACACCAAGAGAAATATTAAATTTTATGTTGTTTATCAATCAAACTGCGAATAAACGATTCAAATCATGACACAAAGTCCAATTATCATTGAGTTGAACGAAAATTCTATATGACTGGAAATGCTCTTATTTCCGAAGTATTTTTATGGTTAAATATTTCTGGTGCAGTATAGCAATCTTAAGCATATTTTCTGAATACAATTTAAATACTCACAGTGTTTACGCTCTGGCAGTTCCAAATGACAACTAGTCAGAAGAGAATGAAGATAAACTCGGTTAGGATGTAGCACACGACACTATTTAGTTGGAATACGTTTTACAAGAGGAGATAGCCAGTATATGCGCAATTTTGATCGCTTTGTGCATCGCGCAATTTATCTTTCGTCATTGACGATGTTATCTTCACAACAATCCATCAGCAGAAAGTATCTTCTTTCGAGATTATAATACACTTCAAGGCACATGAAATGATATTTTATACAAATAAATACAAGTTAATGACCGAATGTTGATACAACACAGTTAAACGAATAATGAATAAAGTTAATTTATCTCTATTCTCGAATATCCAAAGTAGTCGACCTTTTTATATTTACCGCTCATTTATGTATCTTTTTTATTAGTGACATTTTCATGACACCCAACGGGTTTGCAATAACTTAACACTAAAACTACTGGCGCTAAGTCTACCATATTTAAGTACATTAAATAAGCACTTTGAAACAGCCAGGATTAACACGGTGAATGTCATGAGGAACAGTTGTGATCGACGCTGATGACTTCAATGAAAGGGTCTAGCAGGATCAGGGGGTCAAAAGTGCCCTTGAGCCGATTTTATTCGACGATGGGTCATTCGATAGGTGATCATGAAAAACCATTGTACACAAATTTTTAATCCGATACCTTCACCGGGAGGGTAATTAGACGGTAAAATCGAAAAATCAGTTTTTGCCTTATTTTGCCCAATCAATGTGGTGCAAACGTTCCAAAAAAATTCTAGCACATTCTAAACATGAATTTACGCGTTAAGGATTTTTTTCAGATTTTTCCTTTGCAAGTTCCACTCACGAAAAATGAAAAACCAAAAAAAGAAATTTTTAAACATCGATTTCGTATTGAAATCTTCCGACAACAACTTTTTCCTTTTTACAGTAGTTGCCTAATGTTATCATAATTATACCCTAATTTTTTCAGATTTTTTGAGTACGGTGGATCACGGTCGGAAAAATCAAAAACCGATTTCTGGGACACATTTTGGGATGAAACTCGCATATTATTTGCCATTCTTGCATGATTTTAACACTTTACCGACCGGTATTTTTTAACATCCTACCCACTTCTGATCGGTCACTTGCACGGAAATATTTCCTTGATATGTCTTCGAAAATTGCAAAGTTTCTTCACTGAGTCCTTCACATAGTTAACCACAATGAAAAATATTAATTTATTAATTGCCATAGCAACTAATTAATAAGTGAAAAGTCCAAATGTGTTGGGCCCGAAAAGCCGATTAATCGGCTACCGGTCGGTAAAGTGTTAATACAGTATGTTCATTTGCGACCTTCAATGTTTCTGCACAGAAATATGTAGATGTTAGAGAACAGGATCGGTGTTTAGGTACCACCAAGGTGGGAGGAACGGACAATGGAAAAACCCATAATACGTGTGCGTACGTTTCCCACAGAGGGACACTCAGTCACGAACGCAGAACGGAAAACGTATAATATCCGAAGACATTTTACGAGTCGGTCCGTTCTGTTTCCGCATTCCTCATCCACGGGGTCCACTGGGCGGCAGTCCTGGCGTGTCGCCAACACGCCCATTATCTTATAGCACGGGTACCCCAGAAGACGCCAACCTTCTGTCCTGCTCGAAGATAGGCTCGTAGGGAACTCAAAGGCTACGATAATCTCGGGTTCGCCACATCCGTACCAGCTCTTATCAGTCGCCCACCCAACTGACGAGAGAACATACCGAACCCGTACATGCCGATTTTGATAAAAATTATGTTCTTGGATAGCTCTTGGAGAAGTATTTGGCACGTGTTTTGTTATATCTGCTGTCGTCCACATTGGAGGGGTGAAAATTGCCCTCATACTTTGGGGTCGTTCTACCAACGAGTAATGAATACTTTGGGGACCCATCCCTTGACAGTCTGCCTTACTGTAACTTAGCCCGGCCGAAATTTTCGCACCACCAACGAAATTCGTCACGGGACACTTTTGCCCCAATTTGTCGATAACCCCCCCCCCCCCCCTCCCCAGAGGTGGAGTACCATTGAAATGGCACTCCCCCGTGGAGTGTTGGAGGGGGGCAAATTACAAGAAACAACTGACAGAATTTCGCGTGTCCTAAGAAAATATAATATTACAACGATCTTCCAACCGGCTCAAAAGGTGAGTCAAATCCTGACCTCCGCCAAAAATCCGTGCCCACCCCTTAGCTGCCCAGGTGTGTATAAAAATCCCTGTTCATGTGGTAAGGTTTACATCGGTGAAACTGGGAGGAGTGTCAGTACTAGCCTAAAAGAACATGAAAGGTGCTCCAGATTGGGCTACATACAGTCAACTGTAGCCGAACACCAGATTGGCATTGGCCACAAAATCCTGTTTCAAGACGTCAAAGTTTTGGCCAGGGAAAAAGCTTATTTCCCCAGGAAATATCGTGAAACCTTGGAGATCCAGAACAACCCGAACAGCATCAATCGGGACAAAGGATTATGTCTCAATTCAATCTGGAACAGCCTCCTCCCAGTTTTTTAATTGTTCAGCTGCCTAATTAAAAGTTATTCGGTAGTGCACCGATCCGCATCACTGGACACGGGTGTAAGATAGAGCCCCCTCTGATACTATCTTCAGTATCAGAGTTTCCTCGATTCCCTGATGAAACTAGCTGCAATGCTGGGGAAACGTCGGGCATTCTCGTCTTTCGAACGCGGCTCCAAACCGAAATCCAAATCTAGTATTTCAAGAATGAATTCAAACGTTTCGTGTTCTGCGTAGTTTGAAGTATTAATTTTGAATGATATTTAATCCCTTGTCTTACGATTTCTTTTGTGAACGCACAATAACACAGAATTAATTGTTGGAATAATAATCTATCACTGATTTCCGATATAACAGTATAGGTAAATGCAAATTTAATAGCATAGAATTTAATTTAATAACAATTTAACAGTTGTCGGAAATTTTCAAAATTTTCTACTCCATTTACCTCATCTCGTGCGCCACACGTCATTGTGAGGCAAGGGGTTAATGCCCTATGTGACCATAAAGATATATTGCTCAATTCGAGACAATGGTTTTCAAGCATTCGGTATTTACATTTTATATTTTATATAACACGGTGCCAAAGGACAATGTCGTAAAGATTGATGTAGAAATGTCCGTACAAAATGGAAAGCAAGCAGCTCTTCCTGTGGTAGTAATTCTAATTTACGTCGACGCATTTTATCTGAAGGGGTGTGGCAATGGTATTTATAGCTCCAATATTGGCTACCAACGGTTCATGATGCCACTCGAGCTTGAAATTTCTTATTACCTGTGAAAAAAATTAAATAAACATGTACGTACTCATATTACCCAGAAGATGAAAATTTAAAGATAGACTACGACTGAATTTTGTTTGAATAAGACAGGCTTCAAAGTTTCTAACTTTTCGCAAAGAAATGAACGAGATATTTTTGCTGGCTTGAATATTTAGAGCAGTGGCATGCTAAACGAACTTACAATTAGAAAATGAAGCTCTGAGTCACCAAACTACTACAGGCCAGATAAATGGAGTCACGTGGTACGTGATATGAGGGGAGTCTGTCATGGCAACCAAAAGCTAACCACTTTTTTCGTCATTTCTGTGACGACGTAATGAGAGTGCGGCTTTTTTGATCAGTCACGAATTAGAATGGAAAATGACGTCACAACCAAGGATGTGTTAACCCCTTGCCTTACAATCTCTTTTGTGACCGAACGCGCTGTAACTCTGAATTAATTGTTGAAATAATAATCTATTACTGATTTCTGATATACAGGTATAAGTTAACGTAATATTAATAGCGTAGAACTAATTTCAGGGTCCCCTTACCTATTGATATTTTCAATTTAATAGTTTTTGGAAAACTGAAAAATTTTCTATCTCATTTATCGCGTCATGTGTGTCATACGTCATTGTAAGGCAAGGGGTTAAGTGACTCCATTTAGCTAACCTTTAATACTAAGGAAAGCGCAAGTGTTTATGTCCAAGAAGGCCCTTGAACGAACCTGCCACCGAATGCAGATCAAAGATATCCTCCTAGCCTCCGATAAGGAGGTTATTGTGGTGAAAACGAAAAAATTACGATAATTTTGCACTTTTTGCAAAATTGATTTTCTCGTAATTAGATCAAGGAAAATCGTAATTAGAGATTTCGTATTCGTATTCGCCGCCAGAATATATATATATATATACAAGAATCAGTGTAAATATTGTTTGCGCTTAAAATCTCAAGAAAAAAAGCCCAAACTCTGAAGAAACGTTTCTTCTGAATATAAAAGTTTCAAGCGCTTTCTTCTGTTAGATATATAACACTATCACTATTAACTAAAGTGGATAACTTAGTAGCTAAAATTATAACATACCTTTAAACCTATTATTTCCATTTCCATTTCCGCAAATCTTTTGCCAACGCAACTGCGAGCTCCAAAGCCAAATGGCATGTAGGCGAAAGGATGCGCAGTTTTTGCTGATGGGAACTCTTCATTGTCTCTCAACCATCTTTCTGGAATATACTCATCGGGTCTGGGAAATTGCTTCGGGTCCAGGCCCATAACGCCATGGGCAGCATTAATGGATATCTAGAACGGTTAGAACATGAGCACCCATTTGATATTAACACTTTACGAACCGGTAGCTTATTAGTACTCTTTTTAGGACCAATGCTTTTGGACTTTTAACTTATGTATGGACGACGGTTTGCGATCCGGTCTCCGCCATTGTTCAGCTTCAGGCTGTTGATCATATGCCGGGCCTGTTAGTTATTAAGAATTTAACAAAATCCTCAAGCTTCTTGTTCCACGGGTCTGCGACCGTCCGTAGTGGACAGGGGCTGGCTCGTAGGCCGTCGAAACGATAAGTCCTATTATTTAGGTGGGCAAGGTAAGGTTGCGTAAATCGTACCCCTTAAGAAAAAAATAGGTATAAATCGTAAAATTTATAGAAAAAATAAAAATTATGTGCGGTATTAGTATCATGTGTTTTCGTGGATGATATTTATTATATTGTTACGCCAACTTCATATTGGCGTATAGAACGAAGCTGTTCCCTCGAACCCGCTGGATTCGAGTATCGAATCGATTCATCGATCGGCCCGTCATCAGGGTCGAAGTTTCGAGTCGGCAGTCTTCAAGAAACTAATGCAGTTGCTCGGAATCAAGAAGACGAGGACGACGCCACTCCACCCTCAGTCGGACGGACTCGTAGAGAGGATGAATAGAACTCTGCTGCAGTATTTGCCGTTCTATATCGCAGACAATCAAAAGGACTGGGACCAATGGATTCCGCTATTCCTCCTGCCGTACCGATCTTCTCGGCACGAAACGACGCAATATACACCGGCTACGTTACTTATGGGTCACGATTTACGTCTTCCTCTTGACCTTTTGAGAGGGCCGATCCCCGCGACTATAGAAGATAACACCTTCGTCGGGGAGACAAAAAGAAGATTTCAATAAATTCATAAGTACGTGCGCCAACGGATGCGTCTTTGCAGCGAGAAGATGAAGAGCTGGTACGATTCACATTCCCAGCCAATTTTCTTCGTGCCCGGAGAACAAGTTTGGTTGTACTATCCAAAACGCACGAAGGGAAAATGTCCAAAATTACAAGCCAATTGGGAAGGCCCATACGTAGTACAGGCACGTTTGAACGAACTAATCTACAGGATTGTTCGTTCTCCAAAAGCGAAGCCGAAGGTGGTGCACGTGAATCGACTTGCCCGATTCGAAGATACCCGCACACCTTCGAAGGAATTAAGATCGCAAAATGGATTTGAAGAAAAGATGGTACAAGATTCCGCAAGAAAATGAAACGGAAAAGGATTCTGGAAAGGACGAAATTTGATTACCGAGTCGATGAAATGCCACCGTCTCACTCAAGGTTTTTGGGTGGTTTTCCCTTGGCTCGGAGGACAAATGTCGAGGCGTTAGTTCGATCGGAGCCACACCAGTAGACCAGTTGTCTTTGGAGTTGTCTACTTCCTCTTCAAACTAAGGCATTGGGTTCTCAAGCAGTTTAAGAAAGGTTATGGATTGAAGAAATAACCTGAAAACTGGACTCTCCAATTTGAAGTCACCGCGGTCGGGACGACCGCTTTTCGAGAGGAGGGGGCAGTGTTACGCCAACTTCATATTGGCGTATAGAACGAAGCTATTCCCTCGAACCCGCTGGATTCGAGTATCGAATCGATTCATCGATCGGCCGGTCGCGTTGCTTTAGCGACTGGAAGTCTTATTGACAGGAAGTCGCTACTGAGCGTTCGTAGAGAACAGACGTTCGATTTCGTGCTGTATTTGTAATTGTATAATAAAGAATGCCAAAACGCAGTGGACCCTCCGCGAGGTGTAACAATATTAAAATTTCTTGCAAACTTACTCTTTTGGATGAAATGAATAAAATGTATGAAATCGCACTTTATACGATTTAGGAAATCAGTATCTCAAATCGTACCACGTATAGCTTAAATCGTACCGACGCACAGTGGGGCCGTTGCACGTAAAAGCGGCAAAAAGTCTTTTTATACAAATATACCCACAATGAAATAATATTTCGCTAATAGTTAATGGCACATATTGGCCACAATTTACCGTGATTTTTTTTAACATTTGTCGATTTTTAACACGACTACATGGTTTTGAAATAGGCAACCTCTAAATCGTCCAAAATTAAAGTCGTTGTTTATTATTGCCTTGGTTCTTCAAATTAAATGATGAGTAATTGAACTAAGTGTACCTGGTATGTATTTAAATTCCACCAAAGAACATTTTTATATATTTAACATTTTTTAAGTTATAACTAATTGAACATGTTCAATTTTCATTCTATTTTTTAATCATGAATGCAGTGTGATGCCGTGTTCATTTTAATTGCTTTCTTTAGAGTGAAGCCTTACCTTTTTTTTAAAAAAAAAATTAGCTGCTACTATCTGCGTATTTAGAAAATACAGAGATAAACATTTGTTGGCGCACCATGTGTCACAGTGGTCCGGAGCGTGAATTTTGCTGGTCACGCACCTTGCGCAGTTTTCAATCTTTTTCAACTCGTCACCACGGGCTCAAAATACATCGGATTTAGTTACAAATTTGTATTTTATTATTTTTTGGGTCGCTGATTACGAATCTGAACTCAAAAATTTTTAAAACAAAATGGCGGTTGATATATAGAGGGTAGCTATGTCAAGTACGCATTTACAACATGGGATTAACTTTTTGCCTTTTTCTAATTTAATCAGTTTGTACTAAAAGCCTTTGAAAAATTGACAACGTTTACCTGAACTTTTCGTTCATATTCTTTCCTAAAGCGTATATAACGGAGACCAGGTGTAGAGACCCAATGGGTCACGCGGTCAAATCATTCCTAGATTTCTTCCAGATACAGCGCAATAAAAAGTAAACCTCTTTAGCATTAACAAGGACGAAGAATTCTAAAGCGTCACTTTTATTACTTCGTCGCTTTTATTGCCAGGTTGCGAGCAGAGAGGAATAAGCTAGGTTAATTGATTGAAAGAGAATCCTATACTTAGCGGTGCAGGGTTCACTTAAAAATTAATTAACTTAAAAGTATCGAAAGGTATTCGGCTAAAACTTTCCACATATATTCCTCATACTATATAGAAGTTATTTCTGCAAAAAGTTCGTGCGTCTACCTGCGTTCTTCATTGTTATATCTACCAAAAGTTTATGAGACTGTCCCGCGGCAGCGCCTTGCCGAGGTGCGCGCGACTCTTTAAACAATAAAAATGCGTCCGAGGCGGATCCGGTCGGATTAATTTTTTACAAGATCGTTTAGGGGAAGGATCACAGAAAACAGTGTCGTTAATCAGAGAGTGGGATCTAGTGGGACTTTTTAGTTTTTGTCTGCAAAAGATAAAAAACTTCGACGATTTTCTTTCATTTTTTCAATATTAATTTTTGAATAAACTACACACAATAATTTTATGTTTGACACGAGAATTTTTATCGTCGAAGAATGCTCTTCAAATAGAAACAATAATTATTAAAAAGTATTGCATAGTTTCGCCAAAATGTTAGAACGTTTGCGAGCAATGTGTCCACCCTTGGACACATCTGCGTACCTGATCGTTATATACGCTTTAGGAAAGAATATGAACGAAAAGTTCAGGTAAACGTTGTCAATTTTTCAAAGGCTTTTAGTACAAACTGATTAAATTAGAAAAAGGCAAAAAGTTAATCCCATGTTGTAAATGCGTACTTGACATAGCTACCCTCTATATATCAACCGCCATTTTGTTTTAAAAATTTTTGAGTTCAGATTCGTAATCAGCGACCCAAAAAATAATAAAATACAAATTTGTAACTAAATCCGATGTATTTTGAGCCCGTGGTGACGAGTTGAAAAAGATTGAAAACTGCGCAAGGTGCGTGACCAGCAAAATTCACGCTCCGGACCACTGTGACACATGGTGCGCCAACAAATGTTTATCTCTGTATTTTCTAAATACGCAGATAGTAGCAGCTAATTTTTTTTTTAAAAAAAAGGTAAGGCTTCACTCTAAAGAAAGCAATTAAAATGAACACGGCATCACACTGCATTCATGATTAAAAAATAGAATGAAAATTGAACATGTTCAATTAGTTATAACTTAAAAAATGTTAAATATATAAAAATGTTCTTTGGTGGAATTTAAATACATACCAGGTACACTTAGTTCAATTACTCATCATTTAATTTGAAGAACCAAGGCAATAATAAACAACGACTTTAATTTTGGACGATTTAGAGGTTGCCTATTTCAAAACCATGTAGTCGTGTTAAAAATCGACAAATGTTAAAAAAAATCACGGTAAATTGTGGCCAATATGTGCCATTAACTATTAGCGAAATATTATTTCATTGTGGGTATATTCGTATAAAAAGACTTTTTGCCGCTTTTACGTGCAACGGCCCCACTGTGCGACGTTTAAATTTGGGCAATTATAATAAAACTTTCTTTTTCTTGATTAATTTATTTATACATTTAGTTAAACCAATGATCACAAATATATTTTTTCATACTTTGTCAACATCCGCACATAAATGTATCCATCCTTTGCATTTTAGGCACTGGATCATATTTTCCTCACGGTCTTCGTCACAAATATTACAAAACCGAGTGTTATTAACAATTCTAAAGCAAAGTCAATGGGCGGCAGGTATATCGAAAGGGTTCAATCAAAGTTATGTAATAATTAATAGTAAATTCCTAAGTTGTACCGGTACGATTTTGGAATTTCATGTAGATACGATTTAAGATACGGCACAATTTATAATTCTATTGACCATAGCCAAACACTGAATAAAGCTAAAACGGTTTTGTTTGCGGTAAACAACTCCTTACATGCTACTACATGACTTGAGAGTATGACGCATGATTTTATCAATAATGTGCTTGCAAGATGAACTATTAAACAGGCAGTAAAAGTTATACGAAAATTACGATAAACTTACTTCTTGAGAAATTGCCTTTCTACGGTAATGGCGGAAGATGAATACAATGTCAAACAATATGATTGACTAGGGAGTAACTAGTTTTGCCGGAAAAGGTGCAGTTAGCATGATATTACGCCTAATATTTAGAAGGTACGATTTAAGGGGTGGTACGATTTACGCAACTTTACCCTACTTCTCCTCGAGACGGCTGGGCTTTCAGGAGTGTTCACCAAATGTGGAATTTTCCTTATCAGGAACAACTCTATGGACTACAGACGTCTCGGGGCAATCTTAACAATTAGTCGGGATCCACGTAGACAAGGATAAAAGTTGACGTCCCCCTACCCTCGAACAACGAGAGTAGGGAGGACCGACTTGACAGAAAGGGTGGCACGCGGTCCTCCTGAGGATAATTTTGGAAGCGCTGGACAGTTTAAGCAAAAGTAACGATTGTACAACTTTGCAAAATAAAAAAAGCGCTGAACCGTGAATAAGAGAACATTACCTCTAAACATATTAATTGCTTATCATGACAATTAATAAATTGCTATTTATCATTGTAGGTTATTGTGTCAACGATTCAGGGACGAGAATTTATAATTTTCGAAGAATTATCTTTATCGGGGAGGTATCTGCGGCAAAGTGACCGGTCAGAAGAGGGAGGGATGTTAAAAAAATTCCGGTCGGTAAAGTGTCAAGAATAAGAAGAATTAGACGTTTACGTACTCCTTTTGGTATCATGTATCCATCTAAAACAATGTCCACTGGCAGTGATCTTCCTGTTCCAATAGTAATTGGAAATAGACGAATTGCCTCCTTTATACAGCCCTTCAGGTATGGTATATCATTGAGACAGTCGGCTGTTACTGGAGAATCCTTCGTGGGCAATACTTTGTTAATCTCGTTTCTTAATTTTTCCTGCTTCTTCGGATTACTTGCCAAGAAATACAATAACACACCTGCACCAGTGCTCGTCTATATAGGGAACCAAGTGTTTCACATGTTAAAGTATTTATCAATTAAATAGGAGTATAGGTCAAAATTTCATTATGTAACAGAAATTTGTAGTTTCGGAAAATATTCATGCTGTAGTAGCTTTAAGAACGAGGACGGGGTTGTACGGATAAAAGAGGGGTTGGATCAGTTTCGATTAGTAGGCTAACTTTTTCGATTAGTAGAATAACTGTCTTCTCCCTGTTGGATTAATCCAATATCTTAATAAAGTCAGCAGAAAATGTTCAGCCAATAACGAAAAATGTTATCATTGACTGCAGATAGTACTTGTACACACCTAATTTGAAAGCCGCATATATAGGTACGGCACTCGTACCCACACGTCGCACAGTGTGTAATTTTAGGGTTCTAGCTGGAAAAAACTATTTTTTGAAAGAAATTATGGTTTTCGTTACTTTTATTGACTTTTCTACTAGTAAACAACATATTGTTATACTTAGCGTTAATAATAATACATATTTCAATAGTTATTTAACATTTGTACGTAAAATAAGAGACTCTCAACTTTAAAAATTTGCTGTAATTTAATCTTAAGGCTTATTTTAATTTTTTTTGTGTAAAATGACTGTAAACTCTACCAATTGCAACGATGCATATCATTTTAATGTTCTAAAGATTTAAATATGTTTAAACAATGTTTAAAACGGAACAACGTCCAAAATGCCGCAATATTTATGAATAGTTTCCGATTTACTCTAAAAATTAAAAATCCCGGAAAAAATCTAATAGTAAGAGGCGATAGGGCAGACATTTTTCTTGGGGAAAGCAACAAAATTGCAATATAAATTTTATTTTTGGCTGAAAAATTTAAAAACTTCCGCGAGGCATTTTTCTTGTGTCTTCTGAGCGAACGAAACTAATTGTGAGTAAATGCCTCGCCACTCCTTGGGGTTCTGGCCAGGATTTCGGTAAAATAGACCACTGCGAGATGTAACTCCCGTCCGTTAGGGACGTAAAGAACAATAAGAAGGTAACAGATGTCATCATTTGTCTTCAATAACCGTTCGCATTTTCAATTGTTTATACCTTTAGCTTTGTAAATGCAAAATTGCAAGAGTGTAATAAACGGTATACTTTGTCAAAATTTAAATAACTTTCCGAAGGGAAGCGAAATTCAGAGTCCGCGCGGAATAAAACAATAAAAAAGTAACAGATGTCATCATTTGTCTGAAATGGCTTTTTGCATTTTCAATTGTTTATACCTTTAGCTTTGAATATGCAAAATTGCAAAAGTGTAATAAACGGTACACTTTGTCAAAACTTAAATAACTTTTCGATGGGAAGCCGTAATCCCGCGACAGCGCGGAATAAAACAATAAAAAAGTAACAGATGTCATCATTTGTCTGAAGCGGCACTTTGCATGTTGAATTGTAATACTTTAAGCTTTAACCCTTTCAATACGGCGAAAAATCCTGTCCGAGTGCGCCCCATTACCGGGATCAGTTATTACTCCTCCAAGTGATTATTAGATAAAATAATTTTTATGCCGAAAACTGACCAACTTTAACAGTTGTCGCTTGTTTGATTAGATCGGGGACGATCGAGATGAGAAATTTATGGACTCAGAACGATTGAGAATCAGTTTGGAGGCCCAACTTGGGGTTATTTTCTGCCCTAAATTTTTTTCAGTAACTGGGACACATGTTGTCCCAGCCGTAATATCAAAAGTTTTTCAGACTGGGACAGCAAATGTCCCGTCCGGTGCGAAAGGGTTAAACACACAAAATTGCAAAAGTGTAATAAATAGTAATATATGTTAAAAGTCTACATACATTTCGGAACTGAATTTAAATTACATGTTAATTGTTAAAGCGGACTAAAATGGTAATGAAAGGTCGTTTAGAAAAATAAAAAATTGTAAACATATCCCAAATAAGTGGAGATAACAATACATATACGCAAATTCCATTCTAACCTTTCGTTACAAAACAATTGACGAAAATGTCTAGGGCATGATGTGAGTGTGTAAAAGCAATCTGCGGAAAGAATAACTTTGAGGCCTGTTAATTAACTATTGCAGATTATTTTTCCAAATAATTTTTACATTTTCTGTTTCTATGGACACTCTACTATCGATTTCCAATAAAATTTTATACATCTGGACCATTACGAAAATTGACTTTTGTCCCTAAAAGTCCCTAAAAGAACCCCTTGAACCCTAAAATTACACACTGTGCATCGTCACGTGGATGCGACATGTATGTGGCATTCGTACTCACAGGTCGTCAAGTGGATGCCGCATATATACGGCACTCGGAACAAAAGGGTTAAAAGATAGTGTAAAACAAGTAGTGTCGTAAAAACAAAAAAAACGTTTACCGTATCAACTCCTGCCACGAACATATCAAGCGACATGATGCGAGCTGTCTGTTCATCGATGAGAAGCAACTTTTCCAACAAACTGCGCTCATTTGGACTGAGCGACGGTTTCTCTTTAAACTGCTTTGCTGCTTCCATGACATACTTGTCAGCTATTCTAAAGGTAAGAAAAAGATATGTCATATAAATTAGCTATTAGTCAAATAAAAAATGTCGAATATTCGTCTTACCCGTTCACTTTGTCCAACATTTCAAACATCTTCCTTAAATTTGGTGTACTGAATAACTTCCAAAAAGAGGGTCTTGTTTCTAGCTTGTAGGCTAATTGAAGAATTTCTCGTACACAGTTAATTACTGTTTGTGGTTCAGAATCTTTAGCTAGATTAGGATCAAGACATCCTAATCTGTGATTCAAAGCGATTGCACACGTTCCTGGAAATTCACAAATGGGATTAATAAATTGATACTGAACTTAAAAACATCATACGATTTTTTAAGAATTAATATTGTTTGTAATTATATTTTAAAAACTTTCAAAAGTTTGCAAAGCCCTCATTCGGAAGTCCGGATATCTTCGTGTTCGCATTACAAAAATATTTTTAATCAAATAAAATAAACGTTATTTACAAACTTTAAGTGAAACTAAATTATTCGCTGTTTTATTTTCATACGCTTAGTTATTGCGCTGCGATTTTTTTAAATAATACATAACATGTTATTGAATTTCTTCGGTTTTATCTAAAATTGAAGTATCCTATATTTTTTGGGACTTGTGTGTGTTTTTGAAGAAAAGTTTCCATACAACTTTCTAGGAATTTCCTATCAAATGAAATCTGTATCTAAACTATTTCAGCCTGAGGACTTATAGACTTACACTTCCTCCTGCCGTCTTTAGGCATGCAATTATTTATTATGCTTATTACATTAACACTAGAGCAACCAACCAAGTCAAATGATTCTCCAAGTTCATAGGACAGTCATAGAGTACATATTCTATGTCGATCTTATAAAATGAAGATTACCGAATCGATCATTCTTTCCACTTCTTGATTTCTCTTTTTCCAAAGTATTCGCCAGTAATTTTTCCATACATATTTAATATATTAAAATACAATAGATTTAACGCCGGTACTTCTGGTGTTAAGAACGAGATAAAACAATTACCCTCAAGCGCCCACTTGTTCAGTTCATTGTTGAAGCTAGATGGAAGTTCCAATGTCTCGGGATTACGTATAGCACGGATTCTGCTTAGAAAATCATCCGTGATTTCATTTATCTGTTCGATGTGTGGTTTCACAGCTCGTGGTTGCATCATATGTTGATTTACCTTCGAACGAAAGTCATGCCACTCTTTTCCTTGGCTGAGAAAGGATTTAAACGATCACAATTATAATTTTTCGCACTTATACGAGGGTAAATCAAATATAAACGAGACTTTTGTTTCTGAGCATCTAACAAGGAGAACTTACACACGTGGACATGGGGATTTTAATGAGCTTCATATTAGGTGAAAGCACATCGAAAAATATTTGTGTCTTGTCCGGACGTTTTTGTGAATAGGCCATCCATTTTGAGAAATCGTATTTTGAAAAACGCAATTTTTCTGTAGTACGTGATATACTCTTAAGGAGAACGGGTCTATCGAAGAAGTGCGATGACTCGGCGGATGCCTGCTTGACTTATACTTTTGCACTCCGCCGTGCTTCAGGATCGAATCCTGACTGATGACTAAATTTTTTTTTCTTGTAAGAAGATAATACTTTAAAAAACTGTTTTCAGAACGGATTAGAAATAATATACATATTTATCTATCTATTCAAATTACTGACTTCACAAGTAGGGATTGCAATACCGGGATACCGAATACCGGGATACCGAATACCGGGATACCGAATACCGGGATACCGAATACCGGTATTTTGAGCCATTTGTACAATTTTATAATACCGGTATTCACCAGTTTAAATACCGTTTTTTCAGTATTTACTAGAAATTTTTTAAATCCTAAAATTTGATCAAGTTTATAGTAAATTTTCTTAAAATTTTTTACCCACAGACCTATCCACATTCAAAAGAATTCGATACAGTTATTGAAAATGATGATGACACTAATGTCGATAGTGAAAAGGAATTGTCTCTTGAAGCAAAATTAGAATTAGCGATAACTAAAAAAATTTCAACAAACTAAAATATAATACAGAAATCAGTTATATCCAACACCATCCGACGAGAAATCGATTTATTTGAAGATGAGGGATATAGAGGTAAATACTTCGAAAAAGTACATATATCGCGCATTGCTAACAGTACCACCAAGTAGCGTAGATGCTGAAAGAGCGTTTTCGACAGCTGGTAATTTTTGCACAAAATTACGTTCCAGGCTTAATGACGGTTCAATTGATGCATTATGTTTTTTAAGATCACATTTCAAAAATTTGTAATAGTACCACAGGCTGAATAGTGATATTTACAGTTTTTTGTGATTTAAATACATAAGATGTTCCTTGTTCCTTTACTTTTTTTGTGATTCTTTATATACTGTTATAATTTATAAGTTTCAAATGATTTTTTGTGATATTTACTCTCTCTCTAATAAAACTAGCAAGTAAAACAAAGAAACGCCAGTGTTTTCTTTCTATTTCTAAAATTCCTTCTACCGGTATTAAGATCTAAAAAATACCGGATACCGGTATTGAACTTTTGGTCCGATATTGCAATCCCTATTCACAAGTGTTGGGGTGAAATAATTCATAAAAACACACAAAACATATAAACTTCCGGCACTGCTAGGCGTATAGGTAAGAATGTCAGAAATGAGGATAGATGGTTGTTGACAAGTTCAGATACTTTTGGCGGTACTGTCGACGATGGCAGAGCAAAAGTGCACCTTTCAGTTGTGCAACGCATTACCATTAAATTTCTCAAGAAAGAAGGCATCAAATCGGTGGAAATTCTGCAAAGATTGACTGCATAGTTCGAAGATCAGACATTGTTAAGGGTACGCGTGTTTGCTTGGCATTAGGGATGTGCAAGTACTCGATTTATTCGGGTGCTCGAATTTCGAGTCGTGTAATAATCGACGAGTCAAGCCGAGTCGAGCGTTCGAATTTTTCAAGTTACTCGAATCGTCGAACTTCTTGAAAAAAATTCGAACTACTCGAAAACTTCGAACAGAACGAATATGAAGAACTACTTGAATATTGTCCAACTACTCGCATATTTTCAAATTATTCGAATATTTTCAAACCGCCCGAAAACATTCGAGTATTCGTGTACTTATGAATTTGCTGTCAATGTCACTCTTATTTCGATGGTAAAATGTGTTAAACACTAATTATTACTTGGCAACAAGGTTTATTTTATGTTTATATTTTCATGTAGGAAACATATTTCTTTAACGTGGTCCGTTAATAATTTAGTGCGATTTGTACTAACAATATATTCCAGCTGTTGAAAATAAACGCTCGCTGGGCACCTGAGTAGCGGGTATTCCTAATAGACTTTCTGCTAGTCTAGTTAAAGTAGGCAAACGGCCCTGTTGCGTTCTCCACCAATTATACTAAATTATAACTGATTTAACAATAATGAAATAATTATAAATTATAACTACAATAATAATAAATTATATAAAATATAAATAGTATAAAATATTATAATTATAAAGTATAAAAACGAAATAAATTTTATGGTCAAGAAATAATGTGTATTTTACATATTTTACCATTGAAATAAGAGCGACATTTGACAGCAAATTCATAAGTACGCGAATACTCGAATGTTTTCGGGCAACTTGAAAACATTCGAGTTATTCGAACGTATGCGAGTAGTTCGACAATATTCAAGTAGCTCGAATACATTCGGGTACTTCGATAATATTCGAGTAGCTCGAATGTATTCGGGTAGTTCGAATATTCGATCTGTTCGAAGTTTTCGAGTACCTAGTTCGAATTTTTTTCAAGCAGTTCGACTATTCGAGTAGCTCGAAAAATTCAAGTGCTCGACTCGGATCGAGGAAGCAAACTGGTCTGGGCTCGACTCGTAAATTACGAGTACTCGCACACCCCTACGTGGCATAAGGAACTCAACGAAGGACGTGAATGGGTTGAAAATATGGAATATCTCTCGCCGTCTTCGAACCAGCATTACGGAGGAGAACGTTCGCATGATTTGCAACCTTCTTGAAGAGGATCGACATTTGACACTTTAATAATTGGGGTAAATGTTGTTTATTGTTCTAAACGACGTAACCAACCAACAATTAGAGACGTCATATTGCAGCACTAATTTGCAAAAAACATTAGAGGAATTGAGGTGGACTTCACTTGACCATCTTCCCTATAGCCCTGCCATATCGTCCTGCGATTTTCATTGCTTTGGACCACTTAACCCTTTTATTACGGGTGCCGCCTATAAGCGGCGGCCGCGCGACGACCTGTGTGTATGGCTGTTGACTATAATCGACGTAATTTATATATAATAGATATAATTTATAATTTATAATTTAATATAATAATTTAAAGTACCCCAAATTGCATTTTTACTTATAATAATATAATAGCAAAATTTGCAAATATGTAAATAACTGAATATTCATACAATATACTCATTTTCATGTTTTTCCTATAATACGATGACACAGTTGTTATGTAGCTCTTAAAAAAGTGTACATACAACACAATCACAAAGTGGCGTTGGAAAACGTTAGTCAGAATATCGAAGACTACTGACGAACAAAGTGCACACTTCGCGGCGCGGTGGCCCGTTCAGTGGCGTTACTCCAGCGGAGCGGACTGCCGTAAGGAAAGGGTTAAAGAAGCATTAACGATATGATGATTCCAAGACGATTGCCATTTGACGCAGCATTCTTCGTTTTACGATACTGCGATTAAAAACCTGACAATCTTCTGGAAAACATTCATTTCCAAGGTAGGAGATTATGTGAAAAACTGATGTGTGCTTGATTATTTTATTACAGAAACGAAAACTATTTTAAAAATAAAGTCTCGTTCATATTTGATCCGCCCTCGTATTTTGAAGTGTGACGTGTTACACGAAGAGTGTAGAAAATGTTTTAAAAGCTTTCAAAATACCTAGACGTTAAACTGCCTTCGCCTTGATAAAAGTTGGGATTATTTTCACGGTAATGTGTCAGCGTTTCCAGACCTATTCTTGTTGGCCATTTCCCTTGTAATCGGTACATTTTTTCAACTAATTCCGGTTCGAATAGGAGAACTATTGGTGCTCGACTTAGTAAATCCACCCTTATTATAGGGCCATATAGTTTTTTAAGCAAATTCATTTCATCCTTCAATGATTTCTTACTGTATCCACCTGCGATCATGTGTTGCTTTAGTTGTTTATTTGCTTAAGGCAGCAATAAATGTAACCAAAGAATTACCTATATATGAGACGGAGCGAAGCATATTTCCTATCATGGACAGGACCCTTGGCCCTGGAATTTCATTGAACGGTCGAACTTTTGATGATGGTACCTCATTAAAATCATTCAGCATGATCTTCTCATCGTCAATTCGTGGAGCCGCTTCCACTCTCACTCCTCGTTTCACTGTTTGCTGCGATAGCGGCAGTATTCTTTTCATACCGCGTGATAATTCTTTAGCGTACATCATTTTGTTTATTTCTGCACAAATGCAAAATATAAAGATAATTAACGATCATTGCTTACTACTTTTAATCCTTTGCGCTCGACTGTACCCTTTTATGGGACATTGTAAATCTAGCTAACACTTTGATATTTGCTCTGATGGAACATTAAAGTTTATTAGTGTGGGGCGGTATCCCTCTTACTATGAAAACCTAGGAAAAACGACGTGAAAAGGAATTGTCAGCAAGGAGAGTTCACTAGAGGACTGGGTCCGTACCGATCCACAATATCTGCCGTGTTAACCCATTGACCTATGATTTTTCTTTTAACTAAATGCGCAATAAGTATGAATTTCTTGGTAAAAACAAAAAGAATATTACTGATTTCTGGTATAGCGTATAACTTAACGCATACTATTGGTATAGAAATAATTTGATCGCAACGTGTGCGACTAACACTATCAATTTAGAGTTTTAAGAAAATTTCAAAATTTCTTATTTCGTTCATTGCATTATGAGTGTCAGGTGTCTTTATAGGGCGAGGGGTTCAGCTACTCAGGACAGGTATGTTTCTTAGATTGGTTACCGCGGGCGTCCCTTTCTTTTTCAATATCCTACATTAATGGTTAGAAATGCATATTTTCCTGAAGTTTTCTATTGACACGGCTAATTTTATTGCCAAGATATGTGAAAAATATATCAGCCCGTTTTACGTCGGGAAAGAAAGGTGCTTTGGTCGGGAAAATATTAAAGTGTTGTTTTTTTATTTTCACGCTGAGGATTTTCTCATACATATTATTTCGAAGCTACTCAAAATCAGTGAAACGCTTAACATACTGCTGAACAATTCGAAAATTACCCTATATGTTGGAAAGCTAAAACTTCTTTCACTTACAATTAGATGATTTTGGCAAACTACCAGCTCACCACAGTAAAAGTCAATTTAACTACGTAGTGGTGAAATACTTTGCCTGGGTTTCGCAATTACAAATTTAATGTCCTTAGGGAAATACTTACTGAGGTCTAGAGGGAATGAATGCGACTTCACAAAGAAAACTCGCATGTATTAAAAACAAAATATACTTTTTTGAATTAGAAGTCGGATTTTCTTGCACGCAAACGATAACCTCTCTTCTTACGGTAAAGAATTTAAATAAAGAATGAGAATAAGAAGCTTTAAGTGTTTCAAGAAATTTTGTGAATGTCTTTCGACATATAAATTTATTTTCAATAGAATTATTTATTTTCGTAACCTTCTTAACAGCAAAAAATGTGTACAATAAAATATATTTCTCTATAATATGACAAAAACTACGATATTTTTCACTTCCAGACATGTAAAAGAAACGTGAACATGAAGAGAAAAATTCATGGTGTAAGAAATCAGAAAGGTGTCAGGAAAATTTACAAAAAGTTATAATGTTATTAAAGTGTATGTAAGAGATTAATTTTCTAACGGTTGTCATAAGAGCGCCCGATTTAGTTTTTGAATTATACAAATTAGTTATTTGTAAAGTGGTAATATTATTACTGCATTGTAAAGCACAAATTTTGCGATTATTGAATAAAATGTCAAGCAAATGTGCACGACGGCTCTATGGGTCCCTGTGACTTTGAGATAACGCAAGACCCATCTAAGCTTGTATTTTTCAAAGTCAAATTTTAACTTTACCAAATTGTTGATAAAAAGCAAATTTGGCTTCCAAATTAGCTTTTGAAAATCTTGAAATTCTTTACAATTCAGATTTTATTCCTCATTTAAAATAGTATTTGTATCATTTACTAATTGTGCTATCATGCCACTGAACTTCGAATACCACAACAAATTCGGTATGTAGAAGGATAATATCCTCGCATAATTGTGGTTCGATTATGGTAATAACACGTTGGACTTTCGTTTTAAGTTTTATAATTGTTTGTTTTATTAACATACATATGTGATTTAAAACAATCCCGATAGAAAGAAGACACGCGGTATTTATTAAATTACATGAAAATAGCTTGATGCTTGTATTAAAATAGCGAAAAATGTAGAAAGCAGTATCTCTAATGTCATAAAGACCAGAAAGGTACAGACGTTTTCCAAGAAATAATGTCATTTGAAAGTCTAACAAGCACTGTTTATGTAAACAGACAAGCGGAATTATTGTTTGTCTCAGAAATGCAGTCTCATTTCATCTAATTATAGACACGAGTGACTGCTGTCGTCATCACAAGAAACGGAAGTGTTTGCATATAATATCATAATTTTTATGGTCAACGTTTAGATTTTTGTAGCTGTTCAATTTTTCTCGGACACTATATTGCAATTCATTTAATATACCTAATTTATAAAATATAAATTATAGCGTAATATATAACACTGGCCAACACGATTTTGGGAACAAATAACATTTTCATTAAATCTTATTCATTTTGTGGCGCTGAACATGGATATATAATGCGCTTATCTCCATAAGATTGGAGAAAATCAATTTTGAAAAACAATGTAAATTTTCAATTTTTAGAATTTGTTGCAATTTTACTATTAAAGGTATTTTATTGTTTAAGTATAAATAATTTTATACAATCTCAAAAAATATAATGGTTCATGTTGCTCTAACCTTATAAATATTTAAACATGTTTGAACCATAGTTAAATTGAAACAGATGTCCAGAGTGCCTCATTTTTTTATAGAGGTAAAGTTTTTTTTAAGTTACTTATTCTTCCGCTAGGTTTGTGCTAAGCTATATTTTATTTCATTGTTTTCAAACTGCTATTTCAATACTTACGTTTAATATTTTGATTTGTTTAACTTCGGAAAATGCTATCTATCTATGTGAACCTATATCCGCCAATAATGTCTTGCGGAGAAATTTTTATTTCTCAATCGAAATCGAAATTGGTTTTACAACTTTATTTTATAGTGTCCGCGAGAAAAACATCTGCTCTATTACCTATGTACTGATATTAGATTTTCTCCTGGATGATTAGATTTTAACACTAAATTTACGGAGGTCGATATACCCATTTTTTTTAAATGAGCCAATTTGACTCATATCAGAAAATTGACGATTTTTACAAAGAAAATAGTGCCAACTCAATTTAAATGAACAATTTATTACTAAAAAGTTAACCAACCAATATATCATTTATATATAGTAATCAATTTTTAAATGAGTCAAATTGGCTTCGTAAATCTAGTGTTAAGATAAATTTGAAAATATTCTTAAAAAATGGATGTATTGTTGTCGTCGTTTTCTCTTTGACCATTCTTTAAACATGTTTAAATATCTATAAAATTAAAGTATTAATCTACGTTATACACAGAAGGGTTCATAGAATCATTATGTGCAAAAATAATAAATTTATTTTTACAGTTAGAATGTAACATAATTTGACAGCTGTAAATTTACATCTACTTCAAAATTAATTTTCTCGAGAATAGAGTTAATGGAGAAAAATACATAAGGATCAGTGTAAATGTGTCAATTTTGTTGAACAATACAATTCAATGTTAAGTAGCATTTAATATTAATCCTTTAATGTACAATTTTATTATTTATTTGGGTTAAAGGACACTTTTTTTCGTAGACAATCGGAACTTATGTTTATTTTAACTGATTTATGCTAAATAAATAATCTTTACAGATTCCTGAAAAGCTATAATTTAATTATTACGGCGTTGCATCAAGCGAAAAAGCCCTGACTACACTTTAAAGCAAAACTAAATAATAAAAAAAAAAACGTACTTACGTTACGACCACACAATTGTTTAATTTTTCACTACCTTCAACTGTTACGATATACGCGCGGTCATTACCGAAAGGTACGGTGCACTGTTTATCTCTCGACTTCGTTGAGTGTGTTCACTTGATGACGAAAATATTTGCAGCCTGACGTGATGGAGCACAATCACACTTTACTGATATTAACGATAAAGTATTATTAATATTATTGTCACTATCACGTTCTAACGTGGATCACCGACGTGGAAGGAATATTCCAACAATAAACCTGCTCTGGTTATTGTCGTATAGTCCTACCTTATCGCTATCACCGGCCACTTCGGATAAATGTTCTTTTTCAACAACTTGATAAACTTTTTAATCTCGAATGAGATTATATTTAATCTAAAAGATGCGTGATACTGACCAGAACCAGGAAAGATGGCTTGCACGATAAAATGCAATGTTAAACGTGAACTTTCGGAGAGCGAAAAACAATGAAACGTCAGAAACGAGCGTTTGCAATACAGTGCTGGTAGTCATGTTATGAATTACGTCTTATCTCTCATTATACTATTACGACATAACCACATACGGTAGGCGATATTACTGTGTACGAGTAGGTACATACTTTTTATCATCCTCGGCATAACCAATATAGCGTCATAGATTCTTGATAATACACTTAACATTGGAATTAAAAGTATACGAAAATGAAAAGCAGATAACAGTAAATGTTACTCTTAGATGTATACAAATTATATGATTGTTGTGAAAAATACAAAACAGCTGGAATTTGCTTACTACGATGCTAAATTATATTGTGCGTACCAATAAAAAAATAATAAATGTTTTCAGATGGACATTATTTGTTTATGGCATATATGTAGCCGGTAAAAAGACTGATCAACAAGTCGTATCTGAAATTTTTATATTTTATTCGTGGGAAAGTAAAAAGGAAAAAGTTGTTGCATCATGTGCATTGTTTTCACTGGGGAAATTGATTGGATGGTAACGGTTAAGTGAACGTTATATCTTGTCGAATATGTGATTTCTTGATAAACTAACCTTGAAGTATTTTGAACGTGAACTTGATCTTAACATCGTTAGACGTAAGTATGAGACACGGTCAACTAGATTAAGCGCTCACTGTAAGTGTCACACGCAATACTAACGTGGAAGGGAGCTCGAACTGAGTTCCAAGAAATATATGAATGTGGTGTATGCTTAATCATTTATTACATCGATAATGTGGTATTGCGAGAGCTGATGGATGAGTGCCAGATTGTTGCAGAGATAAGTGCGAAAGAGAGAGAGAGAGAGAGAGAGAGAGAGAGAGAGAGAAAGCGCAATGATGCAACGCATAATGCAAGCAAATGACTAATCTAATTGTAAGTAAATAACAATCACCTGACGGAAATGATTTTTAATAATTTTATCATAATCTTAGAATGATTGGTCATACAAGTGATACAAATAAGAATTAATTTTGCAACCATCGAAGTGCAAAAATAAGTGCTTGAAAGCACCAAATTTTGACTGCGCTAATTCGTACAAATATTTCAATGGAAAGAAAGTGCCTTTAGAGTAATTAAGAATTTTGTAAGACTTTTTATTTCTTGTACAATTCATCATCATTAGTTAATGTTGACGTATGTATAACTATTTTATTGAAAAGGTATTTGTTGCATCATTTTTCGGCGGTTCTTCGAATACGACTTTTGCGGCTTACTTTTCCAACTTCAACATTGAGAAATTTAGAAAGTAACCCAAAGTATCCTCCGAAATCTTTGAGGGTATTTAGTTTCAATTATATAGAAGTGATTTCTGTTAAAAATTGCTTCACCTATCTGCGTCTTTCGTCGTTATACCTTTCTACAGATTATGTAAAACTGATCAGCTGTCGAGTCTCAGTGGAATGCGTGGTCAGTAACTGACAAGATTTCTCCAAGTCACCGTATGATAACACCATTCACACGATTTTCTTTCGCCAATATCGACTGGGTGATGCTCATAGAGCTGTTGATCCTAAATAGTCATCCGTCGGTAGAATTGCTCGATCACCCTTAGTTTTTGAAAAAAATGAATTTAAGTAAAACCACCTGATTTTGGTAAAGAACGAGGTATCACGGTAGAAGGTTAAAATTTGTCTGAAAGGACAGAGAAAAACATGCCGAACATTTTAGTTTATATAATTATTAAAATCGGTTGTTCTTAATAATTGTAAATGTCGGACAAAGTATAAAAAAGTGATAATGCGCGAACTTTCTATGTTATATTTTTGCATTTTTACGAAATGGTATTTGTCTGGCACAAGTCTGCGCTACAAGATCTTATTCTATAGGCATTTCTGAAGAAAAAACTGCCCACAAAAGTTTCGGAAGCAGCCTCCAATTCCGACAGATCGAGAAAGTATCTGTTGGGAACGTGAAATCGGCATTTTGCCGCCATTCAGTTGTTGTTTTCCTGCTGCGTCGAAAAAGTCTCGTAGCTACAAATATTCAAGACAATTGATTGAAATTTAACTGAAAAAATGATGAACAAAATAGTCTTTTTTAATATATTGTTTAAACAAATGGATTTTCTAAAAAAATGTTTAAACCATCTGGTACGCTATCACAAGGCGTTAATTTTCTCTCTATACAAAATTGCCATAGCTCCAATAGTTTCCAATATATTCAATAAATAATGTTTGAAGCACCAAGTTTGGGGACAGTTTTCATCCCTTTAAAGCGGACGATTGCCGAAAAAAATACGTTCCAAATATTTTCATGGAAACCATATCACACTACAATTTCATCAAAGTCGGTGATTTACACTTCGGGATGTTCCCTCGTAACAGAAAGCAGCATTCTGACAAGTGGTTTGCCCCGATTTGCCCGGCCGATAGAGGCATCCCTGGTTCTAATGTTCTCCAATGGCAGGGCGTCTCATTTTCAACAGTATATTCCCGCCATTTCGTTTAAGGACTCCTCAAACCATGTCTCATAAAGAAAAGTAGTATGTAGAGTGTTTACTTTAGAAAACTGAGTTTGGGGATTAAAACTGTCTTTCGCACCTTCTATTTCCGTCATCTTTTTGGAAACTACAAGCTCGGCTAGTAACAATCAAGAGCAAAACTCTTTTTTACATAGCGTTCTCTCATTTGCTTTGATGAGAATCATTCATTCTCATTATTATGTATTCGGAATTGAATGTACGGCTTTTTATTTCTAGATTTGAAAATAAATCCGGTGAATCAAATCGGAACACTTACTGCGCGTTATCAGGCTTGTTACTGTCTGTACATCAGGGTGTTGAATTAGTTGATCACCGCGAGCCTTTTCCGTCTGCTTCTCCCAACCATCTATTTTACCCAACCAGGAATGACTTGCCAGGCGCGGGCCTATCGCACGAGTATGGTGGCGCTTTAGGGCGCCATTCGCCTCTGATTGCTCGCGCTGGAAAGACGCTACGCACGCCAATTACGGGAAAAAAAATCGATGCGCGTGTCCCGTCGACTGACGTTATCTGTCAACGAACTGTTTCAGATCGCGTCACATCACGTATAGGTTAAAACAAAAGTATTATTAGTAAAAAAGTATGCTCAGATATGTCTTGAATCAAATGCGATTAACAGATTTTAATGTTTTTGGACTTCCGGCGGTGGTTTTGGCCAATTTGGCTGAGAATAGTGATAGGAATAACATCGAAAAACTTATATATGAGAAGTTTCAACCCGGTACCTTGCGATACTTCTTAGTTATTTAATTTTTAATCGCTCTTGGTCAATTAGCTTGTTACTCTATACTGGTACGCTAATAATAAGAGCAAGTAGGCAATAAAAGTGATAGTTAAAATGTTTTCGTTGTTATTAATGCCAATGGGATTTTGTAATTGGTGCACGGAACCTTGAAGAAATATTATATAAACCTAAAGGCGCAGGTAGACGTCGCCAGTGTTTGCAGGAGTCACTTTTACATTGTTTAAATTAGATACCCTTAATGTTTCCATGGGTATTTTGAGATACAATATAAATTTTTCAATGTTATTCCTATCGCTATTCTCAGCCGAATTTGCCAAAACCACCGCCGGAAGTCCAAAAACATTAAAATCTCTTAATCGCATTTAATACAAGACATATCTGAGCATACTTTTTTACTAGTAATACTTTTGTTTTAACCTATACGTGATGTGAGGCGATCAGAAACTGTTCGTTGACAGTAACGTCAGTCAACGGGACACGCGCATCGATTTTTTTTTCCCGTAATCGGCGTGCGCGGCGTCTTTACATCGCGAGCGATTAGAGGCGAATGGTGCCCTAAAGCGCCACTATATTCGTGCAATACGCCCGAACCTGGCAGATGATTGGAAAGAGAAGCTTGGTTGGGTAAAACAGTTGGTAGGGAGTAGCAGGTGGAGCGGCTCAGAAAAGGCTCGCGGCGATCAACTAATTCAACACCCTGCTGTACATAAAGGAAATGTGGTAGATCGCGGTTTTACCGACTGACGTCGCCTGGCGGGGTCAAGCAGCATGCAAAATTATTGAGATAAGTTAAGTTAGCGCCGGACTAGAAACAATCTTAATGAATTATATCTCAAATAATTGCTCGCAATTTGGTCATTAAGAATATAAAATTGCTCACTCGGCGCCTATAAAAAAAAGTAAAGCCAAATAAAAAAAGTTATTAAACAATTTCGTAACAAACACTAATTTGACGATTTATAAGTTATCCGAGTACGAACGGGATCCTTTCTGGGCTCAAAAGATTGCGATTAATTTGCTCATCACTGCCCCACCTTTTTATTCACGTTTTATTAACGTTTTTTCAATTAAAATTTCGAAATTCAGAACTGTTATTTCCGATTTGGATTGAGGACCGCTTTTACTGGGTGTTAGTTCCATGTTTCAAAACTAGCGGCACTACTGTCGTTTTCTCAGGCCTTAAAACATCGAAAATTTACTTATTATTTGTAACTCAAAAAACGTTCATAAAACACAAATAAAAAGGTGGGGCAGTGATGAGCAAATTAATTGCAATCCTTCGATTATCGAATCTGTTTTCAACAGTTTTCTGGATGAATAACTTTTCAAAAAAATGCAAAAAAATAACGTAGAAAGTTCGCGCATTGACGCTTCTTTTTTAAAACTTTCATGGCTATTTGCAGCTAATTAAAATAACTAATGTTACTAATTATATAAACCAAAATATTCGGCATATTCTCTTCTATCCTTTGAGATAAAGTGGAACTTCATAGCGTTTATAGCTTTTACGTCTCATCTATTTTTATCGAAATCAGATGTTTGTACAAAAATTGAGGATGATAGAGTAACTGTACGAGGATCACCCAGTGGATGTTGCAGATTAAAAGTCGTGTTGAACAGTGTAATTAATGCTAATATATATTATACATACATCAGCAAATCCAAAAGTATTACAATTTAGAAGTCATAAAAAGTTTCATCGACTTTAACAACACTAGTCACCGGCCAATAAACATGAAAATTTGACCTTGCATCTCAGCTTCGATTTTTTACAACTTACCCCCCATTACAGCGTGCAGAATCAGTGAAGTTAAGTTAGCGCCGGACTAGAAGCAATCTTAATGAATTACATCTCAAAAAATTGCTCGCACTTTGCTCATCAAGAATGTAAAATTGCTCACTCTGCGCCAGTTATTAAAAAAATAGTTATTAAACAATTTCGTAACAAACACTCATTTGACGATTTCTAAGTTATCCGAGTACGAACGAGATACTTTCTGGGCTCAAAAGATTGCGATTAATTTGCTCATCACTGCCCCACCTTTTTATTCGCGTTTTATTAACGTTTTATGAATTAAAATTTCGAAATTCGGAACTGTTATTTCCGATTTGGATTGAGGACCGCTTTTACTGGGTGTTAGTTCCATGTTTCAAAACTAACGGCGCTACTGACGTTTCCCCAGGCCTTAAAACATCGAAAATTTAATTATTATTTTTAACTCAAAAAACATTAATAAAACTCAAATAACAAGGTGGGGCAGTGATGAGCAAATTAATTGCAATCTTTTGAGCACATAAAGGATCCCGTTCGTACCCGGGTAACTTAGAAATCGTCAAATTAGTGTTTGTTACGAAATTGTTTAATAACTTTTTGTTAATAATTGGCGCAGAGTGAGCAATTTTACATTCTTGATGAGCAAATTGCGAGCAATTTTTTGAGATATAATTCATTAAGATTGCTTCTAGTCCGGCGCTAACTTAACCCATCTTGCAGAATCTCTTTGGATTCGAGAATCGAATCGTTGCATCGATCGGTCGGTCTCGTTATGTTAGTGATCGGAAGCCTTGTTAACCGGAAGTCGCTACCGAATATTTTTGAAGACGTTAGACATTCGAACTTGTGAAATCATAGTAATTTTTAATTGAAAGAATGCCGAAGCACGGAAGACCCGCGAGGCTTAACAATATTCAATTTGCATACATCTTATGTAAGTACCTATGTCGAAGGAATTCTTTCATTTTACTGGTACACATATTTAATTAGGTGTTAATATTTCTGGTTTCGTTAGATTCAAGAGATTGAATTCTCCAATATTTTACAAATATAAATAGGGCCATTAAAGAACGAAATAGAGTAGTCTATGCACATAGAATCCATTTGAATACAATTGATAACCAATTGTTGAAGTGTCAAAAAGTGGTTTACAAATTTTATCCTCTGTCGTAGTACTCTTTATTTTTAATCGTTAGAAATCATTGCAGAATCTTCTCAGAGACATAGAATACAAAATTTCCAATTTTTGAAACAACAAACCGTATATCGCTAAATATAGATTACGGTTCCATTAGGCATTATTAAAAAATAACATTTATAGCGAAGTAGCAATTGCACTTGCTTGATGGACTCTTACAATTTGTAGTTAGTTTAATTGTCATGTTTTAATGGCCATTCTCATAAAGCTGACAATTACACGAAACTAAGTTACAAAATGAACACTTATTTCGAAACAAATAAACTATACAAATGAGACACTTATTTTGGAACGGAGGTAGTACATACAATTTATCGTGCTCCATCGAATACTTACCACATATCTGTACTGATTGTGAGTACATTGAAATCAGCAGAAGAAGATTATATTCCCATGACCTAGCTTGAGAAATTAGAATTTAGCTGCGATTTATTTTAGTAAATGGATAGTTCAATTATCTCCGAAGAAATTCCCAAACATTTGTAATTTTTCTTTATATTACAAAGATCGAGCATCGAGTCGCTGTGTTGTCCATGTCACTTTATTTTTATTATAATAATACAACATGAATAAAAAATAATAGATAAAGATACAAAAACGTAAAAAAACTTCAATGTTTTCATTCGAGTATTAAATTAAGTGCAACCTGTAGAGTTTTTTTTTTTACATGGTGTAGAAAACAGAAAGATGATTACATCATTAACGTTATGAAATACAGCATTGGCAAGCAAGAAACTTGTTCGTAAATCATTTGAAATCTAACAAGGCACATTTATGAAATTCAGTCTAATTAATGATAATGAATATTGATATTGATCCATTATGAATAAAGCAAGGAAATATAATTTAAAAAGGAAGGAAAGAAAAGCGAGAACAATATTACTCGCTACGAAATAAAAAAAATAATCAAACGGAAGTAGAAGGGGAAAAAAGATGAGAAAGCTATAACTGGGAACGTTTATAAAAAAACACTTGTACTTACAGCGCGAAATTCGCGTCAAGCACAACACATCAGATCATGAATTTTAATGAAGATTTGGAGATCAATTCATCCTCTTCACGATGTCTGATATTTCTTAAGGTAGTTGTCTCATGATTCGAAATAAACAAGAAGTTGTTCAAACTTGAACTATATATAAATAGATATGTAATACATATGATAGTGAAATTTGATGACCATTCACCACGTTATACGCTAAATAATTGCAATTAAAAATGATACTTTTGTACACACTGCATTGGAAAAGCGTGGGAAAGTAGTATATATTAATTTTTATTGTGGCGAAAATAAACAACGTTGAAACGAAAAACTGCAGTGTAATAGAATAATATATTCTGAATCATTTAGAAGAAAAAAAACATGCTGTTACCAGTTAGTTTTTCATAAATATGGAAAAATAAAGTCTTCGTTTCATATTTATTAGTAGAGGAGGGGATATTACTATAGATACCATATGACAGTATATCAGACAGATACATATGTACAGGTTAAACAGATAACCTGATAACCAGTGTACGTGTATACATATACGGAATAAGCACAATGTGTGTTTCAATAACGTAGCATAATTAAAGTGCAGATTTAAAAATTTTTTTCAAGTTGCATTATGATTAATTTTGGACCTTAGTTTTATTTTAATATCAAAAACTCTAAAATGAAATATTTTATATTTTGGAACAACTTCCTAATACATTCCGTAGAAAATACTAATTTTATTTCTATGGGGGGATGAACCCGATCTAGCGACGGTACCTGCGTAGAGTAACTACCTCAATGAAACGCAAGACATCGTCAACATCCTCCTGTGACCCTAAAAATATCGGCGATCTTTGATGAATGCTTTCTGGCACGACGTCCAAAATGTCGATTTTTCCATTCGACGCTGCACCTCCTGCTTCCTTCAGTATAAAAGCCATCGGAATGCATTCGTACAGAAGTCGAAGCTGCGAAAAAAGATTGAACAGTAATGTATTGCAACTCCCAAAGATGCAACTTTCAGGAATAAAACAATGTGCCGAGCAATCAAGGATCAAAAAATTGAGTTTTGAAAATCAAAGCCAATCATTACTCACAGTATTAACAAAAGAGCATAAAGTTTGATACGATGTGCAATACGTACAGAATATCAAATTTTTTATCGGAAATTATGCTTCAAAATTGTTGTTATTCTTTTTTATGCATTTATTGAAACATCTATTATTTGCGATATGTCAATCTGTTTAATTTGTTTCTTATAAATTACATTTAGTACTATAAGATGTTTTGAATTGCAAATAAAATTTCTGAAAATACTAATAACTTATCTCATTTTTTTACTCGTCTTTTTTCAAATATTGAAAAAAATATCTCTTTGTCGCGTATCTGCATCTCTTATCAAATACAATTTCAACGAATTGAATGAAATAAAGGGACTTAATGAAGTAATATTTAAAAACAAATTAATAGAGCACTATATCGCAAATAATTGGACTCTATAATATATTAAAAGAAAATTGAAGCAAGCATTTCTGCCTTTTATAAATTTACTTCATAAAATCGTCAATGTTCTAAACAGAACTTGACCAGTGACGTGTGACAAGAAATCACGAATGAAGAAATTGACAACGAAACTTCATATTTCAACGAAGTTTTTCATCGTCGATCGTTATATTTTGAAAGTATCTTTAAAGTATTATATCAAAAAGACCTTAAGTCGAATATGGACTAGTTTACCGTTTACACAACGCCCGTATACGATTAGATTTCTTTTTACACGGTAAATTATATATCGCGTAAAGTGTGAAAGTGTTGAAGTAAAACCAACAATTTAAAGCGCAATTTAAAGTATAAAAATTATAAAGTATAAAATACAAAACAAATAAGTTCGCCGAAATATAAATAATAGCTGCTGCAAAAATGATATAACTATGAATACAGTGTCGTCTAAGGAGAAATTATGATCGCAAATTTAAATTGTGCAAAAAAAGAAACTACAGGCGGCACTCGAATTTCGCACATAAATGGTTCCTGAAAATGTGTGAGAATGTTGAATGTTCGAAAGTAGAGGGACATACGAAAAATATTAAAAGTTGCATATTAACATGGTTTCTTTGTAATCTTGAGATTTTTCACCATATAGTAGGTAATACTAGAGACAATATTAAAATAGTAGAGAAGCTCAGGGTCCTCTAACCAGTCAGGCGTGTTTGTCGAATATATTCGTCATGCGTAAAAGCTACCACTGCCTACTTAAATTGTAACTTTGACGAAAACTAAAATATATTCGTAAATTTCAAGAGGTTTGGAATATTTTGAGGCCATGCCGAAATAAAACGAATAACTAAAAGGTATAAATAATTTAAAATAGATGTATTTTTATCTCTCGATTTTCGTGACAAAAAATTCAAAAGAATTTTCGCCACAGTTAACTGGCTAATATTGTATTTGGGGACCTCACTCCAAGGGACTGACTGCACAGAAGCAATTTTTGAAATAGCGACACAAATCTTGAAGAAACTGAATTTTTAAAAATGAGCGAAAGTAGAGTAAAAGCTACCACTGCCTACTTAAATTGTAATTTTTACGAAAACTAAAATATATTCATAAATTTCAAGAAGTTTGGAACATTTTGATGCCATGCCGAAATAAAACGAATAACTAAAAGGTATAAATAATTTAAAATAGATGTATTTTTATCTCTCAATTTTCGTGACACAAAATTCAAAAGAATTTTCGCCACAGTTAACTAACTAATATTATATTTGGGGACGTCACTCCAAGGGTCTGACTGCACAGAAGCAATTTTTGAAATAGTGACAAAAATCTTTAAGAAATTGAATTTATAAAAATGAGCGAAAGTAGAGTGTGCGGAAGTCTAGGGTCGCTTATATATTAAATATGCCTGATTCGTTATGCAATGCGTGAATGACAAATAAAAGAAAATTTATTACCTTGCCGTTAGGATGGCTCTTAGTTGCTGGATACAGGAATATACCTCCGTACTTGATAGTTCTATGGACATCGGCGACCATCGAACCAACGTATCTCGCGCTATACGGTTTCCCCCCGGTGGGATATTTCTTCGAGCGTATGTACTCTTTGATAGCTTGATCCCATGCGCTCTCGTGACCCTCGTTGATACTGGAGACGATTATCATTCGGTAACAAAATAGGACGTAGTTTCTTTTCATAGAAAATCTGCATTTACCTATATATATCTCCTCTCGAGGGCACTCGTATATTTCTTTCAGTTAAAATAAATTCACCGATCGCAGGGTCATAGGTAAATCCATTAACTCCGTGACCAATGGACAAAACTATCATGGTAGCCGAACCATACAGCGCGTAACCGGCAGCAACAAGGTTCTTTCCAGGCTGAAGGGCATCTCCAACACAGGGTGTCTTCGAATCATCTTGTTTCTTGTAAATACCAAAGATGGAACCCACAGAGACCAAGCAGTCAATGTTGGAGGATCCGTCGAGAGGATCGAAGCATATTATATACTTTCCACGCTTCTCCGTCTCTACTTCGATCGCATTTGGATTCTCCTCACTTACTAGCAGACAACTTGCAAAAGAAGATGTTAGCATGTTAATGAAAAGCTCATTGCTCAAAACATCGAGCTTCTTTACTTCTTCACCTTGAACGTTCTTGCTACCGGCAATGCCATACCTGTGCGACAAGAGAGGTGAAAGATTAGCAAAATACAAGTAGAGTTCCATAAATGAGATACGATACGTCGAGGTCAACGACCTTACGTTAATCACGTTACCACAACCATGCGCACATATTTGAATACTCTTCAATTCTTACTCACATGTTGGCAATGCCGGCTTTCCTTACAGCAGAACTAACCGCTTTTACGGCGGTTTGTACGCTGTTTAAAAGTTGACTAAGATCTCCCGTAGCAGTAGGAACTTTACGTTGTTCCGCAAGTACGAATCTCGTTAGAGTCATACAGTCGGAATCGAAGGAAGGATTTTTCGAAGCCATCGTTCTGTGTTGGTTCGTGCTCGTTGTTCTTATTCGCCTCTCGACGGAAAGACTAAGACACCGCTTGATCGGCGATCGCGTTATATAAGGTCAACCTACTTGCCTTGTCGACTTTCCAACACCGACTTATCGCTACAACAGGAGAGGAAGAAGGAGAAAGTGCTATTAGCAAGATTCAAACTTCGGGACTCTTACCGCTTATGCGTGTTCCGCATGGAATCGACTGATTCAAAACCATTTCTCGCCGGTGCTGAAGACCGTTACGCTTGCGCTTTTAAGCGCGTTTCAAATCGATTTGAGTGCATTAGAAGTATGCGAATACCTCGCAAACACCGGATGTAGTGATTTTGAGAAATACTTGTGGGATTGATAAGGAATACTAGATACGAATAATAGAAGGTATATTTTATTTGCCGGTGATTTTATCTTTTGTACGTAGCTTTTAGTATGGTTCGTAATACATGTACCACCGGTGGTGTATATTAAAATTTTCGTTTGGAATTGGAGTGCAGTAGAATTACGGGAATATCTTGCGAAGACCGGATGTAGTGATTTTATAAAACACTTGTGGGATTGATAAGGAATACTAGATACGAATAATAGAAGGTATATTTTATTTTCCGGTGATTTTATCTTTTCTATGTAGCTACTACGGCTCGTTACACATGTACCACCGGTGGTCTATATAAATCTTTCCGTTTGGAATTTGAGTGCAGTAGAATTACGAGAATACCTTGCAAACACCGGATGTAGTGATTTGAAAAATACTTCTGGGACTGATAAGGAATACTAGATACGAATAATAGAAGGTATATTTTATTTACCGGTGATTTTATCTTTTGTATGTAGCTTTTAGTATGGTTCGTAATACATGTACCACCGGTGGTCTATATTGATCTTTCCGTTTGGAATTGAAGTGCAGTAGAATTACGAGAATATCTTGCGAAGACCGGATGTAGTGATTTTGACAAATACTTGTGGGACTGATAAGGAATACTAGATACGAATAATAGAAAGTATATTTTATTTTCTGGTGAGTTTATCTTTTGTATACAGCTTTTAGTGCGGCTCGTACGACGTGTATCACCAGTGGTGCATATTCATCTTTCCGTTCGAAATTCTAGAAAAAGTAGGACTAAAAAAAGTAGGAAAAAATGCATTAACACGTTGAATGTTACTAATTTCTCGCTAGTTTCATTGTTTTCATTGAAGTAAAAGTTTTTGTATTGAAATGACATCTTTAGAGACCAGAAATCGTGACGACTCCAATAGATATATATTTAGCAGAAGTTTATCTTTTTAAAGTAATATTTGAAAATTGAATATTAGAAAATTCATAAATATTACAGTTTAAAAGTCATATGTGCCCATAATTATGAAAGTGGTCCAAGTCATATATTTCTTGTTTCCAGATATTGAATGAGTTGCATTTGATTGAATTAAAAAATATTTTTATATTATGCAACATCTTAATTTAGAATTGCATTAGTCTTGATTAATATAAATTTATTGTGAATAGGAAATTTTGCGTGAATTTCATACGGAAATGTTGTTTTTAAAGTTTGAATTGACTTAGACCATTTTCAAAATTAACTGAATGTCCTATAAATGACTTAAAGTAATAAAAAACTACGAGTTTTATTAGAAACAATAATTTTAATGAAATAATTCATGAACATTTATTAACTATTTTTAAAAGTAATCCGTTTTTATAATTTTATATTTTATAATTTTAGGCTTTTATTATTATGAGTTTTTAAGATTCTTAAAATGTTCTTGAAAAACTGGAGGGATGTATGGTATTATAGTAAACACATAATATCTTTATGTTTTCCTTCCGTTACTGGTCTAGTGTTGTAGAATGGAAGTAATTTAATATTTCCGTATATTTTTGGTCTCCCTCTTTTAGGTGAAAGATCCAAAACGTGGAATTTAGAATCATCTAAAGAAGTTTTATAAAACATCTTATAACCTTCGTTTTGCAAGAATCTCATCCATTGAATTTGCAGCGAAGAGACAGATTCGCCCGCGGTATTTTTTACTCTTCTTATCGTTGACTCTTCCAGTGGTTTCGTTGAAATAAAATCCAGCTACGTCATTCGTTTTACCGAAAATGTATTTTTTCTTCTACACTTTTCTATCAATTCATAATAAGGCTCAGGGTTGTATGAGTAATTTACTTTTCTTATTTTCATTTCTATCAACCCAAAATCACGGTCATTCAGTAGAAAGGAATGACCAGAAACCAAAAATTTAAGGGTATGATTATATAATTTTAAACAATGTTTGACTTAGACCACTTTCATAATTATGGACTCATATGAAATTTCATTGAATCAATAGCGCCTGCATGTGTGTTTACTGTGTACAAAATAAGCGATAGTCTGTTCAACGACAAATTTTTTCTTGGTTCTGTCCTAACATTTTCTTGTCTATTGAATACCAATGAACTTTGTTTAAAACATTCTTTGTTAGATCAAAATAAAATACAATGTGCAAAAGTTACGTTTTGTCTCTCAATTTACGTGGTACTTTTTATATTTTGATTTGATTAATGCGACCTTTTTTTACGCGACCAGCTATTTACATACACAGTTTCCTATAAGTTTTAAAATTGACAATTTTATACAGTCAGTATTGTAAGATCGGATAAAACTTCGTTCAAATTTAACGGAACGATGCAGTGAATATTAACTTTATGAAAATTCTTTAACAGTATAAATATTTAAATAAAAACTCATTCAAAAAAATTAACATTTGCAATGAAAATGAAGATGATCTTACAAACATTTCAAACAATGAGGATAATGAGTTTATGCCAATTAAAAAGAAAAAGTTCACTGCTTCAAAGTACCTACTGTAGCGATAGTATGATCGAATGAAACTGACATACTTCTGTTTTTTGAAGCGTCTTAATCATTTTTTTGTTAAGTTACGTAAAATAGATATTTAATGTTTCTTTGTTCGTGCTGATAGACTCAATATACGCGATGTTTAGTCGCGCAAGTAAAATCCACGCCGAATGCATATTCGCGCAAATTGAGGAACGAGTTTGTACGCAGAATGTCTTCAAGTTGACGGTGAAGTTTTTCAAGGTTTTTCGGAATGAATATTCCGAAAATATGGTGTAACATCTTTTCGTATTAAAATGGATACATTAATATCGAAGATTAAATGACTGCACATATACTGTGCTTAGCCATCGTATATACAATACTGATTTTTAATGTCTTTTTATAAAGTTTTACATTCGTAAAAAGACCACATCGAAAAAATGCTCTTACATCTTTGTTTGTTCTTTAATATCTCCTATTACCAAATCAGAATAGAGATGTAGGAACTACAGTGATATCTGCTAGACACACGCGTAAGCATTTAATCATGTGTACATAAGTGTACACGTATTCGACAACTATTCACTCTTTCAAAAAATTACGCTTTCTATCAATGGGCTAATTTTTTTCCTGCAGATATTAGCACATTTTCGCCCTCTAGAAATTTCTAGAACTGTCCGAAACATTCAAGAGTATTTGAGAGCATGCCACAACATTACAGAATATTGTGGAATATTGTGAAATGTTCGGGAACATCCTAGATCATTGTGGAACAGTATATTATATTCCACTAAATATTATATAAATATACCTGTTATATTTTAAAGTTTATCCTTTTATCCCAACAACCACACAATCTCATATCCACTTCCTGAGCGAAGCCGGGTATCTCAGCTAGTTTATTATAAATGAAAGAATAAAAACTGAAATCGGTCAGTTCAGTATTGAGTGTCCAAATACTTATGCACGGTAAGTAGGTAGTAATACACAAATTCCTTAACCAATCATGTGCTTTGCAGTTTGATCCATCTTTTTCGAACTACTTATTTAATACACCGAGTATGATAGATTTAATGTTCGTAAATCTAGTGTTAATAGCTTTATATCTGACATAACCAAATGACCAATTACAACACAACTTATCAGTTATAGTTACTTTCAGGGCACCACAAAGCTGTCACATTGGGCCTCTCTCTTTTAACGATTTATTAACAATATTATCTTTACATTCAAATCTTGCTAATTCCTCCTATTCACAGACGATATGAAACTGTACCTTAAAATTTACATTATTAATAAACAGCTATTAATACAAAATGATATCAATTGACCAGAGGAATGGACGAATGCCATTCAATCGATTTTCATTGGAAAGACCATTCTTCTATTTGCAATTACACTTTTTAGGATTATCATTTTTCTTCTGTCAATACTGTTCGTGATCTTTATATCTGTTTTTCAGCTAATTTCTGTTTTGATATTTATGTTCACTTTATTGTAGCAAAAGGTTTTAAATCTCTTATTCTACATGTTGCAAAGAAAAAAATTGGTTTGTACCACTCATTTTCGTAAACGATGATTATCAAAATCAGCGAAGAAAGCGTGGTTGATTAATTTGCTTCAGAAGAATGATAGTTATTTGAATCTTGGTCAATAGTATGTACGCGGTTTCCTTTCGCAACTTGTTTTGCTCCTCTTGTTTATTAAAATTATGAAGTAATATAGCAATAGTGTTTCTGTATCATGCGTATACAGAAAACATTATGACTTTCGTTACGAAAACATATGGTCTGAGTTAGCAAGAAATTAGCCCACAAAGATGGCGAGTAAAGAATCAGAAGAAATAATTTTGCTATTTGCTTGGTCATCGAATTATACGGCGCGAGACATTTATAGATTGAACTGCTACTGTTATTACAATTTTTTATTTTTATTTACGTTTTGATCAATTTCAAATAGAACGTCTTCTTTAATAATGCTAATACGTCTAGACGCTAAATTACACGCAGTGTAATTTAAAGTAACGTAAAAAATTATTATTTTTATATATATATATATATATAAATAGGTCTTTTAACTTTATGAATCTTTCGATTGTAATGTTGTCATAATCCTTTGTAAGTTAAAAATTCTCTTCTGTTCCTTCTCCATAGCAATAAAACCCTCTACATTTCATTAATCTCATTTTATTGGAGCAACATAAAGTACTTTTGTGTTTCCATTCATCAAACTTATTTTTTGTCTTTGAAGACTATTAAAATATAAGATTTGAGAGCCACAATCTTTAATTCCAATTAAATATTTAGAAATCGAATGGAGGTCATTATTTAACACATCGAACGCCGTAAGGGTCACTGGTGACCAGCGCTGTTGAATTCAATGAAATTGTATAAGGTTTTAAAATTATAATATTTACAAAATTTCTAATAATTTCAATTTTAAAATGTTGGCATTGAAAAGATAAAGTCTTGCTGACTCTACATCTATTTGTGTCTTTCAGATTTCTGCCTTTTAAAGATGTGATTTTAACATTGGATTTACGGTAACAGTCAAATACACAGATATCTACTTTTCTAAAAATATTTCTTAAATTTATAGAAAACCAGTACAGTAAATATTTTACGCCTTATAATACTCAAATTAGTTACCTGATCATCCTTTTTGCCGCTTGATCCCCTTGATACTTTGATTTCTTCAAAGTGCTTTTTTGATATATTTAAATATAACCGATTTAATTTTATAAATCAATAGAAGAAGCTTTATTTCAGTGAAAATTATGAAGCTAGTAAAATACTGGTGACTATCAACGCGTTAAAATTTTATTTTGAACATCAATATGCCATAGTGTACCGAAACGTCACAAGCAAACAAAATTTGGACTATAGATGGTTTATTCGATAACCCTGAACTATTTGTGACACTTTCAATGTGTATTTAACTTCTATAACTCAAAAGAAGATTTTCCATTATTATGAATCGAAGTCTATTTATCCACATCAACAGATTCAATATGACTGTTACGATCGGTTATACGGTCGTCAGTCGTTATCTGTATGATAGTCCGCGCATTTGGACTACAAAAATAGTTTGTTGTGAAAGATGAAGTAAATAGTTTAACACTTTATCTATCGGAAGCCTATTTATTGGTTATCATGTATTAATGTTCATTGGTCAATAGTCTATTAATTGGTTATTAGAAGTAACATTAAAATGAAATTACACTACTTTGAAGCAACTGAAATCAGAATGACATAATCAGTATTACCTCATATTTGGATTTTAAAATCACGGAGCTTTACAAGTGGATAAATGCATCCAAGCGCGATATCGAGAGAAGCGGTCTGTAGATTAAGTGATAAGAAACGATTCATTCGTTTTATTTTTTATTTTCTTTCATCTAAACTTGAAACACTTTGTAGATTTTTCTCGCAAACCATTTGTGGTCTGGACAAAAACTAAAAACGTTAGTATTTACTGAAAACGTAAAAGTGAATTTCTGTTTACGAAACTTATAATATCCTTGAAAATTAAATAAAAGAAAATTTCTAGAGCTTGAGAATTTTCTGCTGTTTTTTAAGATATAGATTATGGAGGTTGGATTGTGTCTATAATATTTTAATGAAAATACTTTTTTTTGCAATTTTCCATACAAGCTGTCTTGAATTTTTTTATTAATACTAGCAACAGTGTACCTTTCCGTCTTTACAAAATTTCCTGCAATCAATGTTACCGATTCTGGGATGATGGTTTCATAGAATTTATTTTTGTTAAGAAAAAGAGCGTTTACGCGAATTATCGTTATCCAAGTTCAGAAAGGGTTGAATGAGATTTATCACTGAACATTTTTGCTTTTCGGATCAAGGTTATGGCACAGATATACTGTGCGATTGCTATTTTCGCCCGCCGAAAAATTTATCGATGTTGAAACGAAAATTTGTAAATCCAATCAACGATAGAGTATAATAATTACATTCATAAAAGTTTTCGGTAATTTATAATCGCATATGGAAGCTCTTACAATGGAAGGTGTAAGTTTCGATTCTTTATTTGAATTTAATCTAATAGCTAAGTACGTTGTTAATTAAGAATAGATTTTATTAATTATTAATGCTAGATATTTGTTACTAGCCTCTTGCTGTACAATAACAAGTGACATTCGAGATAGGGTAACTTGGATAGAAAATTTTCAAGAAAACCTATTAAATTGAAGATATCAGTGAAACACAACACGATAGAATTATTTCAATAATATTAATATTACGTTAAATTATACAACGTATCAAGTATCGTTAATTTATTCTTATTTTACCAATATAATTCTGAATTATTGCGGCGACATTCACAAAGAAAATCGTAGATCAAGGGTTTAACACGTTCGCGACGGGCTGAACCACCGGTGGCGCATTCATGTTTTTCCCGTCGGGCGGGTTGAGCCACCGGTGGTACAATTCATGTTTGTCCCATCGGGCAGAATGAGCCGCCGCTGCTGTCGCATTTAAAGAACTGATTACTGTAATTGGTAAATTTATTTACATTTTTATGTAATAATATAATATTATACTGAAATGTTTTTTTAAGCAGCTATAATAAGATGACATTTGTTCAGACAAATCAACGCCTATTTTTGCATTACTATGCCGCCGGATAGGAGAAAAAACGAAAAACACAACCGCCCCATGGTGGGAACACTAAATTCAGGCCCCGTCATGAACGTATTAAGTTGTTAATATGATTGTCTTTATTAACAAAAATGAATGAGAGGTTTAAAGTCGATGTGTGAATTGAATGAATTCAGTGATAGAGAAACAGAATGTTTGTAACTCGAAGTTTGCTAGTTGATTTGGCTTGACGATGATGATCTGGTGATACATGTAATTTGTAACGAAGATTTCTTAAATATAATATGTTAATTATTGTATTGATTAATAATTAATAACAACAAGAAAGTGCTAGATGTAAAACGGAACTTGCTGTAATACAATTTGCAAAATGTACCATCGAAGGATTAACGAAAGAGTTTTGAGGAGGACAACGTTAAAATGAAGTTACTCGATCGACTAATCGTAAGAAGCAGCTTAAGGTCGTTAGATAAATTTAAAGGGCCGACAGTTGATTACGCTAACGGAGAGCTACTTTCTAAAATGAAAGAGTTTTCAGACAAGTATCTTATTTTTATGATTACCATGATAACAAAAATAAATGCACGGTGAAAGTAGGGGCAATACGAGTTATCTGCATTCCGATGGAAAATTGTCCCGTATTTCAATATGGATTTACAATGTCAAAGTTCCAATAATTAGATACATTTCTCAAATTCCTTCAAATAATAAAAGTTGATGTACATATAAATAATAATTGTTAACACGTTTACTGTCATGTGAGCCACCGGTGACCGACACAATTAAATTCAATGAAATTTCATCTAATGCTTCAATTGCAATATTTACGAATTTTCTATCACATTTAAATATTGATCTTCAAAAGATAAAGGTCTGTTGAATATCTAACTGTCATTATCTTTAAAGTTTTTACTTTATAAAGATGTAACCTTAATAGAAAAGGTTTAATTTTCAGTAGAAGTGATGAAACTAGCGAAATACCGGCAGCGTTTAACGTTTTAATAAATTAAACGGTCGTAATTAATGAATTTAATCATAAGCTTGAGAGATATTTTAATGAAATTATATTGCAACAATTATTCAGATAATTGTCTGTTTATTTCATTTGATCGCCATTTTCAAATAATTATCAGTTTGTTTTGAATACGAAGGTGATTTACATACAAAATATTATATTTACGTTGGGCTTTATCAAAACGGTAAAAGATATTGCAACACACACTGCGGTGTATAACTATAGCACAACTACAACTTTTGCTAGTTTTGGAGAATTAATTAATTATTTTTAATTTTTAATGGTAAATAACAAGCGCCAGATGGTAGAAAGATATTATAGTAGTGATAAAATGACGAACATAGCATTTATTTGTGATAAAATATATTTACAATAACATAAATATTATATACACTAATAAATATTAGATACACTACGCACAGAAATTAAATCTTTGTAACCGTACAAGATGTTATTTTAAAAATCTATCCGTTGATTATTAGGTCGTCAAAAGGAAACCTCGCTGAAAGAGCTTTTTATCAAAGTGTAATAATTTTACGTTCCATGACCCTCGTTATCTCATTTTACGTTGATTTCGAATTATCCTATAAATATTGTTTGATAGGAGGAAAGTAAGATCATCACAGGATGTATAATATGAAATGTATTAGAATATAAATAAACATCATTTATTATTATTTATAAAAATGTATGTACATATGTTGTACACAAGTTTTGTACCAACAATCATAAAACAGAAAACGTATAACAACTAAAATTACTTCTTTTGGTGTCAGAAGTATTTATTCGTGACACAATTGTGTGCGTAGTACTTTTGGTTCCTTTTTAGTACATATATATCGTGTAATGTAATTGGCGATATTATATAATACCAAAAGCACTACTATATATTATTGCATGTGCATATATAATTTAATATCTTTAACGGTTGATTAAATACTCTTCAGACTCTTGGAACAATGTGAAAATAAGTAGTTTCGAAATAAATAGTTCACGTTAAAGTACTTGCGTTTCATAATCTTTCTGCAATATAATATTTTTATTTGTTTAATGTTTCCAGTTTTAAACTTCAATCTGCATGCACTTTTAAAATTTGAATTTAATTAATTTCCAAAATCTTAAATCCATCTCTATTCTTATCATTTTAGCAATGAATCGTCATTGAAAATTAGACACTTTACTGTAAGATAACTTTAATATAACACAATAGTATACATTTTTTGTACTAAAGTATCCGATTTTCGATACTAATTATAAAAATGAAGGAGTTAGTATAAGATAAATAGTATAAATATCTTATACTAAAGTATGCAATTTTTCGACGTCGATGTATTGCTAGAATTACAAAAATAGAGGGATTAAAAATTTTAGAAATTATTTAAATTTGAATTTTTAAAGGAGAAGCAGATTTTAATTTAGAAATGCAAACATTAAACAAACAAATATTATATTGCAAAAAGATTATATAAAAGTATCCAATTTTCAAACTTAATAGTTTAACTTACTAGTAAATATGATAAAAACAGTAGCAGGACAAACATTACCAAATGCTACATAATATACAAAAACTCAAAAATACGATGAGAACTTAAACTTTGAACCATTCCTTGTAAATTTAAATTTTGAACTTTAAATAAGCTAATAACCTATTAATAATAACAAATTAATAACTACCACAGTTCGCAATCTTGCTTATATCTATAGTTGTTTACAAAAATTCGATCGAAGTTCTTATATAGCATTAAACTCTTTCATATTATACACATACATGTTTATCAAAACATAGTGGATGAAGACCTTTTTTACATTGCACACAAATTAAATTAGATCTTCTAATACCGTCCGTCCTAGAACTACAAACTACACATTGTCTCAGATTTCGTCCTGGTAACTTCATTAACCCATATGTTTTCTTTTCCCCTGCAAAGAACTGATTTTTCCTCTCTTGTCTCCAATCACATTCTATGTCACTAATAATACTTGATGTGAATTCAAGCCGCGACATTGGTTTCTTTCCTACAGTTTCCTTATAAATAAGATATGAATTTGATACCATTCTTGCAAATATATGAAATGTAATTTTTTTCCAGTACTTTAAGCTGCGGCGTTCATCTAAATACGTATACAACATTTTATCAGATATTTTGGTAGGTTCTATGCCACCCATGAATCTGTTGTATGTATCGATGATGTAGGGTTTTGTTACCCGTGTAGTCTTGTCACATCGCTTACTTGTCACAGTTGTATCAGAGGATGGTTGCGTAGAAAGTAACAAAACAGAGTTCCTTGTTTTACATTTTTCAGAGTACTCACATAAAATTACTTCTCCGTTTCTAAAATAACTGATTTCACTTATTTTATTACTATTCACCTCGTCTTGAGTGTCTTTTCGATTCTTCTTTATCGTTCCGGTTAAATATGTATTATTTGAGTATAAATATTTAGCTAGTGAAGTACTAGCAAAAAAGTTACTAACAAATACATGATATCCTTTGTTTAAGTAATCGTTTTGTTGTAACAAATTTACTACAACGTTATAACCAAGTCCCATATTTTGAAGTTTTATGTCACCCGCTTTTAAGTGTGCATCTTGATTGCAGTAAAAACTTATGCAGTAATTTGAAACTGCATCACAAAGTGTCCAAAATTTTATGCCACTCTGATGATACTTCTTATTTGGTAAATATTGCATAAAATTTGATGTATGAGTTTTTGCAAACAATTCATCGATAAATAATTCCTTATGTGGCGTGTAATATAATTTGAAGGTTTTGTTAACATGTTCGATAATTGGGTTAAATTTTGCATATAGATCATACTTTTCATGATCAGGCGGCAACCGTTCCTCATTATCCACTAAATGAAAACAGCTTAAAATCTGTTGAAATCTATTTCTTGAAAACATTTGCTTAAACCAAGGTATACTTCGTGAATTTTCCATCCAATATGAATATATTGTTGGTCTTCTAGTTATGCTCATCTCCAATAAAACTGCAACAAATGCTTTCATCTCTAATATAGTAACCGGATTCCAGGATTTCATCCTAGATCGATTACTCAATTTAGATTTTGACAACTTTTCTGCATACTTATTAGTTTCTTCCACTATTAATGTCCAGAGAGAGTAATTAAAGAAGAGATTGAAATATTCAATTGGTTTAGCGTCACAAGTTAAACAGCTTTGTGGTCCAGGTTTTTCAGTAAAATTAAATAAATTACGTTGTTCGTCTATCTCATTTTCTTCAATTCGAACATAGCATGTAGTAAAATCAGAACTCTGGCCTTCAGAATCATCAGTGTTAGAATGACCATAAATATTTATTTTAATCTTCTTAGCAGCATTGCTTGTGTCACTAGCATTGCTTTTGTAATCAGCTTGCTCCGATTCATTAGAGACTTTAATTAATTCCCTTTTGGAACCCATCCTATCTAGAAAAAATATACACATAAGGATAAATTAAGTGATGAAATTAATAGAAACATTAAGTTATGAAATATATATGTACCTTCTGTATTTATAGTTGAAACATTAGAAGTAGGTTTTAAGTATATAATGTAAGTACTTTTAAATAGTCTCCCACGCAATATTATTATTTGTTACCATATCGATGAAATTATAGATAATGCTAAGATTTTTAGAAACAGCGCTATTGCGTTGCTTGAACCTTTTCGGTATAAAATATCAGAAGCGCAGATGCGCTGATCGGCACTTTTTGTCATGAAAGTTGCGAAACAAGAGACTATCATGCCGTTTCGCACTTTTCGTTCTCGTTCGTAAGAAAACGCGCGTTATTCAAAAAGTGAATAACTTGACAGCAATCTCAAATTTTAGTTCATGTTAAATAGAACTCCCACTTTCGCAGGGTAAGTAGGAATTTAATACTTTTGTAAAATATTATGATAGTATTACTTAAAATGTGCAACGAAAATGTAATCTTCTGTAACTGTTGATTGAAAAAACGATTTTTTTATGCTTTGAGTGGAATGTATTAATGTCATTGAACTTTGAAATTGTTAAATTAAGGACAGTATCTTTTAACCGTAATTACATTTCGATGGAATTAATAACTTACGTTATTGACAATAACTTATTGTACATATAACAGCCATGTGGTGCATAATCCTTTGCGGACGGTGGTATTTTTGAATGTTGAAAGATACTCATTTATTTGGTAATCAAACACCACTTTTTTATTAGGAAGGAAGACTGACATTGTACATGAATTATAAATTACTATTTGTGTAATCATATTTGATCGATTTTATTTCAGTTTTTTAACATTAATCGTGTAATAGTTTATAATCACATTTTTTCTCGATACACATATTTGCTGTGCTTGTCTTCAAAGAGTTAATATTTTTTTTAATCACACTAATTCTGGGTACATGTATTAGGGGTACCGAAAAGTAATCTTTTTTTTGCTAGCGTAAAACGTTTATTTATTAAAGAAGTCTTAAGTACTAATAAACAAAATAATTTCCACAATCTTTTAACACTTTTTGCCAGTGTAAAGATAGTTGTTCGTTTCCCATTTTAAAAAAGTCTTTCGAGTTTTTGTTGAAAAACTTTTCCAATTACATTTTCGCGTCTCCAATTTTAATTACTTTTCGGTACCCCTAATATATATGAAGATTATATGTTTGGCTACATGTTTATGAAAAAATATGTAAAAAAATAGCCTGAAAAGTGAGTTTTTTTAAAAAATTAAGTCCCATTTTTATAATATTGCGTTTTGTGTTCATATGGCTTGCTTAAGTTTTTTCCAATTAGTCTTATACAATACTTATAATAAAAGAAATAAAAACTTTAAACTCTTAGTTTTCGGCTTCCCATAACACTGTAGCCTTACTTTTGCTGTTGTTATAAGAGCTACAGTATTTTTATCATTCTTATTATTGTTCCAAATTCTCACTTTAAAAACCTTCTAGCAATAGTTTTGGTAGTACAGAATGATTTTCTGCAAAAACAAATTATTCTTTACTTGATCTAACTGGAGTGACATACGCATAGTAAAAGTTGAAATATTTCTCGTCTTTTACTACGGTGGATGTTATACAATGCTATTTTTTGCTTATTTTTTTGTAATGTTCTAAAGGATTTGATGCTAGAATTTTTAAACGACACGAAAAATGCACCTGGTTGAATGTTTCTTCAAATACAAAACTCATAATCATTTGTTCTGTGTCATTAACACGTTGACCATCAGCTACGAGAAAACTCGTAGTTTGCCGCTCTTGGGTGCGGCGCCGACTACGAATTATCTCGTAATTTGTTTACTTGCCATATTTGTGCAACCACGATTAAATTAATAATACATCGTGTAAGTATGAACAGACAGCTTCTCTGAAGAGAACAAAAAGTCAAGGCTGCCTTACATGAAAAGAAAATTAATTTACAAATGAACAGAAAATATATTCGTGAAAAATTTATTCGAAATTAATTACGAAATAATTCATATAATCTTGTCTTAAAGAAACCATGCTCTATGTTTTTTGACTATTACTATGTATTGTAATTAGAGTTTTTAATAATATAATATGATTAAATTAAACTGATCTTTTAGAACGGAATCCTGAAAATTACCATGACAGTCAACGCGTTAAAAAGACAACGAACTGAGGAATTAAACAATAACTTTGTTGTAAAAAGATTGAGTTCGTTTTATTGAGAAACTGTTTACTACTATTGTACACAAAATTACAAATCAATGATCTTAAGCTTCATTTCAGAAGCAACGATGTTAATGAATCTGCTCGAACACCGTAACGGTTCATGGTGCCATTCGAGTCGGAAGTTCCTTACGGCCTGCAACAAAATTTTAAGGAAGAATATTAGTATTGCAAGAATATCATTTAAATTCATTTTTTATGACTAATTAGGAGCTTTTTAGATATACAATATTTCCGTTCAACTGAAATTTGTCAAAAGGTTATTTAAAATGTCTACTCCACCAGTAGCGTTTTGACGTTATTAAATAAATATATCTTTAGAAAGAACACTGAAATAAATATATTAATTCATTTAAAATTATGTAGTTTTACTGTAAAAAGTGAAATTCACCCGAACGGTTAATTCACTGCTGCATGCGTAAAAATATGATTCGCAAAATATGAAATTTTCTTCAAGCCAAACAGCTTTCATTAAAAAAATAGTTGTCTACATTCATTTAAACAGAACATACTATACTTATATCTTTAGTTTGAAATTTTTTTTTTCCTCTTTTTACTATACGACTAAAAGTAACGAAAAAACCTATAGAATTATACATAGTTGATTGGGATTGAACTTTCTTGAGCTTTGAACTCAAGTAGATAGTAGAAAAATCATAGGTCTGCTTTGACAAAGAGGATATAATTCTGGATTCTTAAATAATCAGTACAAATTATTCAAGCAATCTTTTTGTATCGTCTAGTGAAATTACGTATAAGTACGAGTACATGAGTAAAGAGACAAAACCGAATGAAAAATAATATACTGCGTCTGTGTATCTTCTTATAGAGCATACTCTGAAATGTACCCTTGAAGTAAAATCCATATTCCACTATTCAAATCATCGTTCATTTATTTTTAACTGTAGACTGTAACTGTACAGGGTGTTAAAAAATTAATGGTCATGGCTTTCAGGGGTTGTTCTACACACTGAACTCTAATAATACTATTATTATAATAATACTATTATTAGAGTTCTAATAATAATTCGAATAATAATACTATTATTAGAGTTCAGTGGTTCTACACCACTAGATCGATGGAGATTTGCGAAAAAAGGCGGCAGCAAAATTCGGGAAAGGGTAGCAAATTTTTTTATTGACTCATCGTATTCGTCTTGTTACGTAGGCAAAATGTCTGAGAGGAACCATGGCTCAAAAACGAACCGTTCTCTCGCAAATTAACTTTTAATAACCTGAAAGTCATTAACATTAATTTTTTTACACCCTGTACATTTTTTACTGTAGGTATAAAGGATGTGCTCGAATAATATGTATAAGCGGTAACAAGGTAACTCCTTATGAAAAAATAAGATCTAAATATATAAATAAAATTGTTTCAAGCAAAGCTTAGTTTTCGAAAAAATCAAATTTGAAAATCGGTTGGGTATGTATGTGTTATAATTTACAAATAGTTATAGCTCATCAAGTAACGTATAACTTACACTTCATTGAAGAAAAAATTCCTCGAAGAATTTTAAAGTATGACATTGCAATTTTATCAATTATAAAATTGGTGAATCCTATTACCCAAGACAGTGTTCTCTGTAGCAAGGAACAGTATCAGTGTATCCATTGCATCATCATTTGATAGATTAACGAAAATTAACTGCCTACGCAAGTACGATGCCAGAGGAAGTCTCAGATCATTGTTTATAAAAACAATAGGCGGTATATGTCGCTCGCTGAGCAATGAACTAATTGTAAGCGATAACAGTAGACGTACGCATCAGATCATCAAACCCAATTTTTCGAAATCTTTAATAGCCTAATTGAGAAAAAATTTATTTTCATATTTTTTCATAATCTTCTTGTACCTGTTTGTACATATTATTCGGTTGTACCCCATATCCATATAGGAAATAATATAAAATTTTGCATATATTCTTGTGTCATGATATGAAATAATTTCATAATTGCGACGGAAATGAACAGAAAATGATGGGGTATTATTTAAAGATTTGTGAAAAATTTTAATGATCGTAATGAAATTTTGACATTTATGTTTCCCGCGGAACAGAAAATTCTGCGACCATAAATAACATTATTTTCTTAATATAATTGATGCTTAGGAATAATAATGTTCACAAAACAAATTAAAATCATCGGATAAAACCTCTATCACTCACTGATTTCGCAGTTACTTAATTTGAGGCAATTGTAAAGTATTCATAATTTCAAAGTGAAGGTTTATTATCTATTCTAAATAAAAAAATATGTAGTTACATCTATCTTTTTATTTAGACGAGAAATAAACTCTACTCGACTGGCGGACACTGACCAAATAAATAAAGAAATTTTGGCATCGGACAAAATCCCTACAGTCCACCATAAAAGTTAGTAACCCATTGCTGAATGATAGGGATGACTCTGACCACCCCTGACTATGTGTTAGAGGGAGAGGCTGAACAATGATCTTTCTATTCTTCTTGCGGAATGCCGAATGACTCTAATGATGATACGATTAAAAATGTTAGAGATTTACGATTGATCGACGAATAAAACCGTGTTTTACCTTTAAAGCTAATGTTTCCAACTCCATTTCGGCGAATCTTCTGCCGACGCAAGTACGAGCACCAAAACCGAAAGGCATGTAAGCGAATGGATGTGCATCTCTTCCCGATGGAAACTCGGTATTGTCTCTCAGCCATCTTTCTGGGATAAACTTTTCAGGATTTGGAAAATGTTGAGGATCCATTGACATAATTGCATGGCATGCTATTACGTCACTCTGAAAGTGTAGAAAAAAAGTGTCAGTATCAAATGTAACAAGAATCTTGTAAGAAGATATCAACACTGAAAATATACCACAAAGCTGCATGCTCATTTGTTTCGCATATTTGTGTCTGTCTCACAAAATTAATCCTTTGTGTATTACAGACGCTCATATTCGCTAATTGTGAGAGAAATAATCTAATCACAGTTTATAGTCACTTGTATAGAGATAGAGATAAATGATTATTCCCCATATTAACCCATTATCTTCTATGATCCCCGTTTAAGATTTATTCATTTTCTAAGTCTTTTAGCATTCAATTTAGATATTTGACGTACTTCTGAGATTACATGTGTTTAGAACAGTTTGTTTTAGTTGTACTTTTAAACAGTAATTTTCATGAATTACTTTTATTTTTGCACTATGATAATACTTCTTTCAGAAAATATGAAACTAAGAAAAGTTTGGCAGGGAATGGGTTAAAAGAAAGTTTTGTCTACAAAGAGCTAATACTTTCGTAGCTGAAGATTCTTGTGTTTATTTCAGAAATCGTGTCTGTTAATTAACTCGTAATCGGATGGAAGGAATTTGTTTTTAAGGCTAATTGTAAGATAGAAACAATAAGAATTCTACAATATGTATTAAAACTGCATCTACCGATGATTAATTCAATATGTTTAACATTGTCAAATAAATCTATCCCAATTAAATAAATAAAGGGGTCAGAAAATTTGATCGATTCAATGGAATCGAAGTTAGAAATTTCAGGGACACTTTCAAAAAAAATTCAGGGCAAGTCATTCTGATCACCTTGGTAGATCTAGTATAAATTTCCATTTCTGTAGTAAACATATTTTGCAATAGTATTGTCTTTCATTTGTAATCCTTAGAAGATACGTCATCGTTTTCGAAACTGCTAATGTCAATGGACATTGAACCATTACGTATCAACATGTTATGAACTCTGCATACATTTGAGAGTTTTTTTTCACGAATATTTTGATATGATTGCCGGTTTAAGAGAAATTTCGAGAAATTTTCCTCTGAGGGAGGCACGAAAATATTATTCGAAAGTTCACTAATTATAAGAGATAACATTCTTAGAATTGTACCTATCTGAGGGTCACCCTTTGAACCGAGAATAATATCTTTATACTTTTATCTATTTTGAATATGTCTCGAAAATGTTTCTCTACAAAAAAGCAGGGAAAGAAGCGACGATAGTTTTTTTTCTTCCATTTCTTTCATTGAAAATGATTATAATAAAAGGCTAAAAAAGTTTGATATCTCAGGCAGACGAGAGAATTTAAAACTCGAACTGCCAAGCAAATCAAAATGACGTTTTCCCAATTTTTTTTCAAAATTCTCAAAGTTTATACCTGAGTCTTAGAGCAGACATTGTACGTTGTTCTTATAAAACTGAGATTATCGAATCAATCATGTTTTCCATCTTAATTCCTGTTGCTCCAAAGTACTTATTTAATTTATTGAAATGTAATACATTTAATGCTGGTACTTTCAGTGTTAACACTAGAACTACCGGCCTCAAATCTATCATATTTTAATAAATTAAATAAGTACTTTGAAAAAGGGGGAATCAAGCGGCGGAAAATTTCATGGATTGGGTGATTTATGTTTATTGATATAGACATAGAATATTTATTCTATGACTGTTATGTAAACTTGGAGAATTTAAAAAAAAAATTGTGTACCAGTCATTTTGACTGGTTTGGTAGTTCTAGTGTTAACAATGCAGGCACAAATAAAGACGAGTTCTGAGAAAGCGTTTACGAAGTAATATCTTAGAAACTCTACCTCTTTCCAAATAAATAAACAGTATTTTCTTGCATAAAATGCGGCCAAGAACATCTCTTAAGAATTTTACTTTCAAATAGATATAAAGATAAAGACTTATGTATACGTTTAAAAAGACAATTGCTTGCATCCATTCTGATACTTGTGAATTGTTCCTTTTTCGTTTTACAGTTTTTCACTGTTTTCTTATCTCTGTCTATCTTTTATTCGCGTAATTTCTGCGTTTACTGCAGTGAAAAATAAATTAATAGGCAGCTGAAGAGAAAGACTTTTGACTCACTCCTTTCGGTATCTTGTATCCATCTAGTACGATATCGGTCTGCAGTGTTCTTTGTGAACCGATAGAGATAGGAAACATACGAAGACTCTCCTTGATGCAGGCTTTCAAATAAGGTGCTTCATTCAGAATGTCTGCGGTCACTGGCGAGTCTTTATCTGGTAGCAGCGTCATGGCTTCATCCCTCAATTTCTGTTGCTTGTCTGGGTTATCAGCAATGTAATACAGAAGCGCCGCAGATGTATTACCCGTCTAAACCGAATTGGAAGAGAGGTCTACGATTATTCCTACTCATTATTAAAATTATTTGTTATAAAAATTATCGTTATAAACCAGGAATACGGATTTTTTACTGTATTATTAAAATATGATTGTCACATTTTATTTTGCATGCCTTTTGAAATCGTTACATTATAAAGATATAATTTTGGCCAATATCTAATATTCAAATTATTTGTGTTTCCCTTGGCACATTACACACGGTAGATTCCGATTGCACAGAGAATGATAGAGTGAAAGGCAGCAAGTTGCAAATGCCTACATCTGTACATTTGAACTATTTCCTGTCACCGTCTCATTCACTGTTCTTTATATTGTTAAGATTTGGGAATGGTATGAGTAACAATTTGTTCACTTTTGAGTTTTCCCAAGTTAGACTGTAGGCGGTTTCGACTCTCGCAAATAATTGGTTCTTGAAAATGTGTGCGAACATTGAATGTTCGAAAGCAGAGGGATACAGGAAAAACGTTAAAAATTGTAGTTTTTAATACAGTACAACCCCGCTTTTACATTCCCGGATTTTACGTTTTCCCGCGGTTTACACCGATTTTTTCCGGTCCCTTCAATTTTCCTATGTTCATAATATTAAATTATCCTCGCTTTTACACTTTCGAAATTAAATTTTTCCCGCCGTTCACACTTTTTGATGCCGTCACGGATCTGTGAACGCCATTTTTTTCATGATATTTTTGTTTTCTTTCGCAATGTTCTCTCTTACAATGAGATTTATCTCGTCAGCATCCTGAATGCACTGCATTATATTGCAAAGGCATGGAAGGACGTGAGTCAATCCACCATAAGAAACAGCTTTAAAAAAGCTGCCTTCTTCCAAACCCATGAGGCTGAAGTAAGTGAAGAAGAAGAAGATACTGATCTTATTTCTACATGGAAGAAATTGAAAATAGATTATGAATAGATTATGACTTCCTCCATTTTGACGATGAACTTGCAACTGTGCAAAGTGTCAGTAGCAAGGTTGATCAATTCAGTTCAGGTAGAAAGTGACAGTGATAGTGATTCTGATGATGATGACAATGATGGTGACAGAAGTGTGCCTACTTGTGCAGAAGTAGTTTCTGCAATAAACACTATAAAAAAAATATATTTCTGCAGCAGATGGTGATGTTAATAACTTTGCCCATTGTATGAACTTGAAAAGCAAGTTGAAAGAATTCACCAGAAGAAGGCAAAACAGTCATCCATATTAGACTTAAAAAAAAAAGACAGTAGAATTTTTGTATTTTTATGTAATATATAATATTTAAATATTTAATAAAAGTGGATAGCAAAATTTTCAGTAGGTACTTTATTATATGTGCAGAAGGGTTTTCCCTCCGTTTACACTTTCCCGCGATTTACACCATTTTTTTGTGGTCCCTTGAAAAGTGTAAAAGAGGGGTTCTACCGTATTTATTTATCGGTATACCTAATTAAGATAATGAGGAGTGTTTAAGCGCTTATATGTATTTTTTTTTTTGTAAATTTGAGATTCTCTAACTTCTAGTAGGCAATACTATAAATATTAGAGGATCTCTAATAGGAAATGTGTGAGTGAATGCGAGCTGCATCGTTCCATGGTAGCGACTGCAACGAAACAATCAATTTGTACAATATCGATAAAAATCTCTAAAAAATTGTGTTTCTAAAAATGTGCTAAATAGCGAAAATAGAATGTACGAAAGTCGAAGGCAGCCTGTATAATATTTGAATATACAGTGCTACTTCAAAAATCAATTACATCCGTATTCCTCTACCTAGCAATCTTCTCAGAGATACAAATGAAGTGTATCGAACATAAATTGATACATGCAATAAGATTTTCCATAAGAAAAAATATTTACCGTGTCAACTCCGGCTGTAAACATATCGAGAGACATAACACGCGCAGTGAGTCCATCGACCTGAAGCAGCTTTTCCAGAATACTTTGCTCGTTCGTGTTTTTCGTTGGATTGGCATCAAAATGCTCCTTCGCTCGATTTATGTACTTGATGGCTATTCTATGCACGAGAAAGATAAGTGTAAATAGAAACAATTATCTTGTAGAATGAAAATAAAAGGTGATTCTTCAGTCTGACAAAATAAATAATAACTTTATAACGAAATAATAATAACATGATTACTGAGTAAACGTTTATAAATTTGTGTGAAGAACACAGTGACTTTTCGCCATTGTAATTAGGTAAATGCTTTCTTTTATGGCTCGGAGACTGTCGTTTTACATCGGTTGGAACTATCAAAATACTGTTTAACTTGTCCCCACCTCACATTGACCCAAAACCACCAAAACATGACCAAAATTGCAAAATGTACTTAAATTGACGATTGATATATTAGGATTATTTAGGTTGATGATTATGAATCTAAATTAAAAATTACCAAAATAAATGACGGATTCAATAGTGCAGTAAAAATATGATTCCGTTGAAATGTTTATTTTCGAAGTTTTGAACACCCTTAGTCACAAACGTCATGTACTTCCCACCTTATTTTTTAAGTCTGCGCTTGCAACAGGAGTTTGTCATTAAAGATAAATGCTTCGACAGGTATCGCCGAACAAGCAAGATGACTATTTGCAATAAGCACTATAAATTTTAGATTTTTATATGTATATAGGGTGTTCACACTTCTCGTTTTCCACGGTTTTTCTCCAGACGTCATGTCTCATGTTGCGGTGTTTCGATATACAGGGTGGGGCGTTTAAATGGGAACACCTAAATATCCCGGCTATTATTAGTCGTACAAAAAATCTCCACAGAATAAAATTGTACTGTTTCAAGGGGCGAATTTGATGACGGTAAATAATGTTTTCTCAAGGTTTTTTTTTTACAAGATTTCAAAATCATCGATATTTTTTTAAATGGAATCATATGTTTTTTTGTTTATATTCTTATAGAGAATAAAATAATAAATTCAACAACCTATAATAATGTATGATTCGGTTCATCTGATCTCAAGATATTTAGGTGTTTCCATTTAAATGGCCCACCCTGTATTATTTCGGGGCGGCTAGTTACCTCTGTTCTGTTAACCACTTATTGTTAGCACCTATGTTATATTATTTAATTTGAACACTTAAAATGAAGGACTTTCCGCAAAAATTTGACATAGTAAAAATGAGTGTGTTTCTTTTATGTTTGAAATATTACCGGATAAACCAGTCTTGATTCTCTGTTAATGGATAAGAAATATATATACATACATGCAAATACACACACATATACATATATTCATATAGGCATGTACAGGGTGTAAAAAAAATTAATGGGCACGGCTTTGAGGAGTTGCTTTACACTTTGGAATCCGATGCAAAATTCGCGGAAGAGTAAAAATGTTTTTTATTGAAGTATCGCACTCGTTTGATTATGTAGGAAGTGACTGAAAATAACCATGGATTAGAAACGTACCGCTCTCTCGCAAAGTAACGTTCAATTGTGTCTCCGCGATTGAATTTTAGCTGAACAGATCAGGCTTCCAAGTTCTCCGACCTTTCGGAAAGAAACATACGAGATACAGTTCGACAACTGAAAAATGGCGACGGAACTACTGAGTCTCTCGTTTTTAAACGCTTGTCTCCCACATTTCCTTTTTGGAAATTTCATACTCAGTTTTCTGAAATATCAACTCTGTATAATTGTTTTCTTCACGAGACTGAGTTCGGAGAAAATCGAAGCAATAGAAATTGAGGGAACAGGAAGTTGAAAACGAGAGGCTCCGCCGTTCATTAGCCATCTCTCAGTTGTCGGACAGTACCTTTACTAGTGCTACACGAGATTAGGAAATGAGGAACTGTGTCACTAATCCTGTAGGCAAAGTGCAAATGTTTATGTTCTCCTCAAGAATATTCTTGAGCGAACCTGAACACAAATCATTGACATCTTCCCACGATGAAAAATTACATCGAAAATTTTAATTGGATTTGTGTTTTTGCGGATTACATTTTGAAGGGCTAAGGTGTAGAACAACCCCTAAAATCTATGCCCATTAATTTTTTTACACCCTGTACAGGGTGTGTTAGAGGTGAACAAGTTTTTTTGCGAGATGTATATAATTTCCGCATGATAAAATGTTATATTTTTAGTATTGTTTAACACGGAATTAAGATGTGGTTACCATTCGGCAGAATCATGAAATCACTTGGTTTGAATGTCGTTCGCACCGCCTATCTCCACCATATGCCTTAAAACTTAAGATGGACGAATAATAATCGAAAATCAAATATTTCTTTCGTAGTTCCCATGCCGATTTAACGACTGTGGCCAGCCATGCATTAAAATCGAAAATAATGTCGAGCGAACCACTTGGCAAGTGACTTCTTGTCTCTGTCGAAGGCTATGTATTAGGGGTACCGAAAAGTAATCAAAATTGGAGAAATGATAACGTAATTGGAAACATTTTTCAACAAAAAATCGAAGGACTTTTTTAAAAAGGGAATCGAACAACTACCTTTACGCTGGCAAAAGTGTTAGAAAATTATGGAAATTATTTTGTTGATTAATATATAAGATTTCTTTAATAAATAAATATTTTTAGCCAGCAAAAAAAATTTTGATTACTTTTCGGTACCCCTAATATCTTCTTACAGCTTTTATTGCCCTTGGATCCCGGTCAGATTCACGATCAGTAGAGATATGGACACCCTATACGTGGAATTGCCTACTTACCCGTTTAGCCTGTCCAACGAGCGAAATAGGCGTTTTAAATCTGGTGTTTTGTAGATCTTCCAAAGGGAGGGTAGGATTTCTAGTCGATACAGCATTTCGAACATATCGTGTACACAACTTATCACCGTTTGCGGTTCGGAATTTTTATCGAGATTATGCTCGAGACATCCCAACCGATGATTCAATGCGATCGAGGAAATTGCTAGAAAAACGCCGACAATATGAGTATCCTCGACGTCTTTTCGAAGAACTGCTGAAAATGTAATTACCCTCAAGAGACCACTTATTCAATTCGTTGTTAAAGTTAGCTGGAAGCTCCAGCGTCTTAGAATCACGCAAGTCTCGCATTTTGTTGATAAAATCTTCGGTGACCTCGTTGATTTGAGCGACGTGTGGCTTCACTACTCGTGGCTGCATCATGTACGGATTAACCTTGCTTCGAAAATCATGCCATACTTTTCCTTGACTTTAATACAGAATCAAACAGTATGGCAAAATTAATAATTTGACTCTACTATTGTAAATTATTTAACCCTTTGCCATCGAACATTGCATTCGGAGTGTTATTCAGTGACACCAATGAATGGAAAAGTCGTTTGATTTAACAATGTGCGCTTAATGTTCTTACGAGTGAAGTTAAGGAATTTGGAAATTTTAAATGCAATTGAATATTGTGTTACATCCGACCCTGAGAGTTTTAAAAATTCTTCGTTCAATGCCAGTCAGCCGCTCTCGAAAACGAAAGGTTTAAGAGCAAATGTTCCTCGCTTTACAGGGCTGCTTTCCACTTATCTAAACTTACACAAACCATGGCACTTTACACTTTGGCTAGATGCCTTCCATATGTCCTTGGTACCCTTACATCCCTGCCAGAGTCCTACCACCTCTACTTATTTTTCCAAATCCTTCCCGAAACGGAGTCCTATATAAGCGAGACACTTTTCTGCTTCTGCGGGTCATTTGTTTCATAGAACGTCACGCTGTCAGTCAGACAGGTGAATTTCCAAAGTCTAAGGGACTTGGAAACCCCCGCGATCCAACGCGTGACATTCGGTTAATATACTTTATAATACATACTTAACTTCATAATATTGTTTAAGGATCAATTTGTAATTGCATTTTGAATCTAATTCTTTGTTAATAACTTAATATACGAATTTCAATGATAAAGTTATTTTTAATTTACTTCCTTTTGTCTTCTTGTAACTGAGCAACGTTCCCCCTTATTCACTCAAACCGCTCGGAGTGAATAAGATTATTTAAAGTTACGGGTAATTCTAGAACCAAGAATCTAGAGTTTGCAACAACCTTATACCAGTTAGTGGCGGTAACCTTGTATTGTTTGATACATCCCTATCCGCTATACTAACGCGAATTACCGAAAGGTTTTTCGTCATTAACGGGCAATCAGCAACTCTATAGTATTCCTATAGATTAGTCTGGTTCCCAGAGTTTATTACTAGTTAGTGGCGGTAGCCTTGTACTATTTGGTACATCCCAATCCGCTATACTAACGCGAAATACCGAAAGGTTTTTCGTTATTAACGGGCCAACGGCAACCTTATAGCTCCGCTATAAGCTAGTTCGTTTCCCGGGATATTCTTCTTTATATTGTTGCAACTCTTGGATTCACGGGTAAAATATTCTAATTACGCATCACGGTCGCGTTTTCTGCCACTCGCCCGGCTCGTAACAATTGCGTAGAAGTAGTGTAGTTTTATCAATTATTTTTTTGTTATGTCAATAATTAGTTAAGTAACAGCAAGTACAAAAAATCTTCTCCATGTAGGATTTTTATTAGCACATTGACAGCCATGGGGATCACCGATGACCTACGCTATTTAATTCAATAAAATTTCACATGACTTTTCAATTATAATAGTTACGAATTTTCTAAAGACATCCGGTATTGAAATACTGACGTACAAAAGATAAAATCTGCTTTACAAAGATAGGATTATAACACTAGGTTTATGGGCGTGAAATCTGTTGCATTGTCATATATTAGGTCATTATGTATGAAACGTCCGATTTGAAACTAAAAGTTTGATTCATTATATCTGGGGCAAAAAGTAATATAATTAATAAAAATATATCATAATAATATATATCATAATTAATCAAAATAAGTCGTTCCAGATTGCTTCGCTTCCACTACAGCTTTCAGTTGATCGTCATCCACCTTACTTTCAGGTCGACCACGTGGTTCATTTTGAAGATCAAAATCTCCAATTCGGAATTTTTCAAACCATCAACGTACTGCACGTTCATTAGCCAGATCCTTGCCAAATACTTCGTTAACATTTCGACTTGTCTGCGCTGGATGAGTTCCACGACGGAACTCATACTCGAAAATAACGTGAATTTTTGTCCTATCTGTGGCTTACAATATTTAACGTCCACACGACAATACGATAGATTATTAAAAATAAAACAGTGCGTCTGAAAGCCAGATGGCGTACCTTCTCAATGCAAAAAAAACAAAGGACGGATGAAGTGAAATATCGGAGATATCCAGCATCAAACTTGATGCTTTAGGTAATCGGACATTTCATACTTAAGGTAGTTCTAGCTGGATTCAGAACTAAAACTTTATTTTTTCAATTAGAAATGAAATAAATTGCGTTAGAATGAATGCAGGTGCTAACTTCACAGAGGTCATTTCATTCACTTTTTAGACATTAAAAAACATCTTTCTCTATAACTATGAAGTAAAAAATTATGAAAAAATTCAATAATATTCCAAAAGCATAAAATTATGCATTGCTAATTTTTTTTTTACGATGGATTAGAATCCATCGACTCGTTTTTCCATTAGAAAAATAAAAAAAGATTTTACGGACTCAGCAAAAATTTTTTTCCATAAGGCCCATGTTAAATATGTTATTTTTAAACACGATTTATTCATAAATCGTGTGGACGAACTCGTTGAGATTCCGGTTATAATTATAAAATATCATGAAGAATATATTTTCAAAATTTTAAGGAAATCTAACGAAAAATGATAAGTGCCTAGAACTACCTTAATGACCTAATATTAACACTAGAACTACCGGCGTCAAATCTAACATATTTTAATAAATTAAATAAGTACTTTGAAAAAGAGGGAATCAAGCGGCGTAAAATTTGATCGATTGGGTGACTTATGTTTATTGATATAGACGTAGAATATTTATTCTATAACTCTTACATAAACTTGGAGAATTTTTTGAAAGAATTGTGTACCAATCATTTTGACTGGTTTGGTAGTTCTAGTGTTAAATAAGGACTTTGAAAAAAAGGGATTAAGCGGCAAAGATGATAATTCATTAAGTAACTTTTGTATTGTAAAATGCACGTGAAATATCTACTGTACTGCTTTTTTGTATATTTGAGAAATTTTTATGAAAAATGTAGAAACCCGTCAAATTGACGGCTTCTGCAAATCTAGTGTGAATAGTAAAAGTATCACTTCGGTGGAAATGATAAAACGAGCGAAATTTCAGTGGCGTCGAAGGTTTTAAATAAGTTATTTAAACGAAAGTGAAAAATTGGACGATTTAAAAATAATGACAAAATTGTTTCGTGGATAGCCAGAGGTCCGCGGACCACGCTTGAAGAATCTATACAATAAAGTACTTAATATGTCCTAAACTTATAGTGTTTCGTCATTAGTTGCTCAAGATTTTATAAAAAGAACAAACAAAATTGAAACTTTATTTAAAAAAATATAAAAGAAGCAAATTATAAATCGTACTCTCTTAAAAAGTCAAATTGCACGTCTTAATCCGTAAAATTTCGTATTTGAGTAATCAGATTGCTAAACTTTGAATGGCAAAGCTTACAATCGCTCGATTCCAAGAAAATCAAAGAAAGTCTCGATTTCCGTGACCTGGAAATGACAAATAAATATGTGTACCACTCACATCTCTTTGTTTTTTTCAATAATCACCATACATATCAATGACTTTTTCTACCATTTCTATATCACCGAACTTCTGTTTAAAATGTTTTATGCAAAAAGTTTTTTCAAAAAACATTTTTGTTTTTTACCCAATTAACCATGAGCTATTCGTCTATTTTTGGATAAACCATACATATGAACCGTTCAGTGCACAGGTCGATTAACTCCACTTTTCAAAAAATCTTAAATTTAACTGCCGAAGCACTTGGTATAGTCATAACTTTTTATATTTATAATAAGTTTCCTGAATGATGAAGATTAACGCCATTAAATGACAAAATTTGTTTGACCATTGAATAATAAGTAATTTATTTCAGAGGTCATTTTGATTAACTCCATACTCTAAATTAAGTCGTTGCATTAAAGCAACTCAAATGCACTAGGAGGCGATGATTGGAACAATATAATCAAAACATGTAAGAAGAAAGCTCCATTTAATCTAATCCAAATTGCTCGTCAAGATTTTTTTCGAACAAAACCTTTAGAAAGTGCAATCATTAACAGAAAAGTAACCGTTACAGGATTTCCAGTAAATTTTCTCTAAATACGCTGGATAAAGTTAGAGAGGTCCAAACCCTACCTCGTACAATTCAAATATGAGTATAATGAAGATTCATAATTTAATGCTCTAAATATAAAGGAATCTGTAGCAGGTAGACCACATAGTTTTAAAAATGTAGATCAGCCTTTATTATATCCTAAAGGTAGACCTGTGACAAGGGAAGATAGAAGAGACATGATGGACCTGCTAAAATTTATTCCTCCTGTTAAATATAATGATGACAACAAATCGAAATGACGAGCCTTCCTATACAGCTGATGAAGATGATATAATTTATATTGCTTATGAATCAATCACAAATAACATATTATAATAGAACTGTCAACTTTCATTTTTATGGAAAATCTGTAATAAAAGTATATAATAACTAACTTTGTCTGTAATAAAAAACTTAAAAATTTAAACACCAAATTCAACTTTATTACTTTTTTTCAGTTGCCAAACCGATTAACTCCAACAGCCACATAGAAATTGTAACATTACTGACGATTATTTTTTGGTTAGTCTTTCTTATTAATTTTATATACCGTTAGATGAAAGCTATATCTGTATTTATGCATTCTACAATATGTATTTGACTTTATATTATAAAGGGAATTTTATAAAACAATGTACATTATTTCGTCGCATTTCTCGACTTCTCATTTTATGGAGTTAATCGATTTGGGCACTGAATGGCTCATATAGCTTATAAATTTTGTTTTGCTTTTGTTTATCGTATAAACTTAATGAAGCGTTATACGTAAGTCGAATAACAGAACTGACAGTAAACAGATAATACGAATGTTTGCAAACATAAGTATAAGCACGAATAATCATCGAGAGAGAAATAACTATAGACGAGGACATGAGTCGAGTGCATCTGTACTCGACGCTTCTGAAATATTTTTAACATTATATTGTTTCCCTTGAAAGTGTAATCACGTGAGGAAGAACTCTACTAAATATCGTTTGTTGTATCAAAGCTTTACCAACACACTATTTTTATTAGTATATAGAGGTCGTTATCATTGGTTTATTAAAAGATAACTGTATTATTAACCTCGACCGCGGGATGATATTTCTACAGAATCCGTCTCGTGCATGCGTACCATTAACGTTATCTAAATGCCAATTTTTTCTCAGTATCGCCTATTCTTAAAGAAGAATACCATTATCATTCTGGTGAAAGTCCGTAGTACGTTAGGTGTTAAGAACTGGAGTTTCGTACATATTTATTATTTCTTTCAATCAATCGTCGCAACCTATCCATCATTTTATTCGTACAAAATACACTGTTTCTTATTACATACGCTATTTTGACTTTCTGCTAACAAGCTTTCGACTTACTACTTTTTATGTAGGTACATGCCTATGTACATTCATCAGTTAAATCATTTTCTACTTTGGGGGGAGGGAGCGGAAGTAATGTCTCTTTTTAACACTAGATTTACGGATGTTGATTATACAGGGTGGTTGGTAACTGGGGTCCAAGCGAAAAGGGGGTGATTCTTCATGAAAAAATAAGTCGAAAATATAGAATACAAATTTTTCGCTTGAGGCTTTGTTTTCGAGAAAATCGACTTTGAATTTTCGCAAAGTACGCGTGCACTTGATCATGTCTCGTTATAACGGATCTCACTGTAGATCATTGTCTTACAAAACAAACTACCAAAATTATTAGAAGATGTACCACTGAGAACTAGAGGAAGTTTAATTTTACAAAAAGACGGTGCACCGCCACATTTTAGTCGTCATGTGACAGATTTTTTAAACCAACATTACCAAGGCTGGATTGGTCGTACTGGAACAATAGCTTGGCCACCACGCTCTCCTGTCTTAACTCCGCTTGACTTTTATTTATGGAGTCATATTAAATCAATTGTCTATTCTGAAGAAATCGCAAGTTGAGAGCAATTGAAAGAAAAGATTATTGTAACCTTCCATACTTTAAAACAATCGAATACGTTAGAAAGTGTTCATAGAAATTTAATTAGAAGAGCAGAAGTATGTGTTCGGCAGAATGGGCAACATTTTCAGCAATTTTTGTAATAACAAACTTTGTGATTACTTCGTAATTTACGTGTCTATTACGTGTATACTGTGAAATATGATACTCAATTTGTTAAAGACTGTGCTGGTCTAAACATACAAAGTTTGTATCTCTGAGAAATTCAGTTAATTTCAAAATAAGTGCCGTGTACGCTAAACGATTCGAAGCGGTCTTCTTGTGCCATCACCCGAAATGTCCTAAAATGACTGTTAGAGATACAGCAAAATATCTGCATAAACCTCGCGCATTCGTAAATAAGTGGGTGCAACGGTATAAAGACACAAATTGTGTCGATGATCTCCCTGGTCGAGGTTCGAAACGGGTTACGACGAAACGGGAAGATAAAGCGATTTTACACCTTTTTTCGAAAAATCCGACGCTTTCCTTACGTAAAGCGCAAACAATTTTAACTAAAAAGGGCATAGATATATGTATATTAAAAAGGTATATTATAAAATTACTAATATAGGTATATTTGTATCGAAGCCGTCTTTGTACGGAATGGAAAACACAGACGTATATAAAGTTGGCACAGCCAAATGAGCACAATCGAACGAAACCGAATTACGAATTTAGTGCTTTTTTTGTGCTAATTTATTACTTTATTCGCGATTTTTTTGATCTTACCGATTTCTAAAAATTGATGGCTGTGCCAGGTTAATATGGAAGCCAGCACAGCCATTCCAAATAAACTAAGAAAACGAGACAACAATGTAATTTCCGTAGCATGGAGATTTAGTGCTTATTTCGTGCTTTCAAGAAATGCTCTGAAAAAATTATATAACCACCCCTTTCGCCGAAAAACTACCCCCTCTTTCAGAGGCTCAAGAGAGAAGTGCTCCAATTACGCGGCACAATTTAATTGTCGTGAATGATTTCCACCGTAGGAATACTGTGCTCCAAAAATTTCCCATCCCCGAATTTATTGCTCCATCCCTTTCGCCGAAAAACTACCCCCTCTTTCAGAGGCTCAAGAGAGAAGTGCTCCAATTACGCGGCGCAATTTAATTATCGTGGGTGATTTCCACCGTAGAAATAATGTGCTCCAGAAATATCCCATTCCCGAATTTATTGCTCCATCCCTTTCGCCGAAAAACTACCCCCTCTTTCAGAGGCTCAAGAGAGAAGTGCTCTAATTACGCGGCACAATTTAATTATCGTGGATAATTTCCACCGTCGGAATAATGTACTCCAGAAATATCCCATCCCCGAATTTATTGCTCCATCCCTTTCGCCGAAAAACTACCCCCTCTTTCAGAGGCTCAAGAGAGAAGTGCTCCAATTACGCGGCACAATTTAATTGTCGTGAATGATTTCCACCGTAGGAATACTGTGCTCCAAAAATATCCCATCCCCGAATTTATTGCTCCATCCCTTTCGCCGAAAAACTACCCCCTCTTTCAGAGACTCAAGAGAGAAGTGCTCTGAAAGAGGGGGTAGTTTTTCGGCGAAAGGGGTGGTTATATAATTTTTCCAGAGCATTTCTTGAAAGCACGAAATAAGCACTAAATCTCCATGCTACGGAAATTACATTGTTGTCTCGTTTTCTTAGTTTATTTGGAATGGCTGTGCTAGCTTCCATATTAACCTGGCACAGCCATCAATTTTTAGAAATCGGTAAGAGCAAAAAAGCCGCGAATAAAGTAATAAATTAGCACAAAAAAAGCACTAAATTCGTAATTCGGTTTCGTTCGATTGTGCTCATTTGGCTGTGCCAACTTTATAGACGTAAAACACAGAACGGTATTACTGTGTTGGATTGGCCATCTCAGTCCCCCGATGCCAATCCAATGGAAAATGTTTGGTCTGTTATGAAGTATAAACTCTGAGAAAAGCATATTTTCAAATTGAAAACACTAGTTCGCCGAATTCGAGAGATATGGAAGTGTCTTCCTGTCTCTTATGCTGAAAAGTTGGTTGAAAGCATGCCGAGACGTTGTCAAACGTTAATCGCTAATGGTGGAGATTGGACATTTTATTAAGGAAGTGCGTATCAATTTTTTAGATGTACTTTCGATTTATATGATATTTCTTATAAAAAAGTTTTATTCCCACAGAGATAACGCGTCCACGTTCTTGTGATATAGACTGTATATTTAATAATTAAATTTCTAATGAGTCAAATTGGCTCAGTTTGTAAATCTAGTGTTAACATCAAATTCTAAAAGATAAATTTGCAACAAATTTTTATTTTTAATGGATGATTTAATTATCCTGATGAAATCTTGTTATAATGAATATATTTAATACTAATACATAACACTTATAAACGTAAGAAAAAATAATAACTGAATTTCTGTCTTCTCTGTTTGGCTATAACTTTTGAACTTACAAACTTGTTAGGGCGAAAAGGCCGAATGCACGAGGAGCGCCTCTGCCTTCATAAAACGATTCACAGAACAGTCGCTATCGCTTCCTCGTTCAGCCATCCAAAACTATATCGTTGAACATCAACGTATCTTAATTATTAATAACGTTTTGCTACTAACTTTGTAAATTTTCAATGCCGGATCGATAAAAATTAATTGGTTTTTGAGCCAAATATCTGGAGAAATGACGTTAACCGTATTAGCCATACCTCACGTTGAACGAGGTAGTGATAAGGCGGTGATAAGAATTCATCCCTTTATTATACCTTTTATTAATAAATGTATTTTTAGTATATTTTATTTCCGCTTTATTTGAATTTCGTTATTTTCTTTTCCATAATTATATTTTTCATCTGCGACTTGTGAAAATATGCAATCACATTAAATAAAACATTTTGAATGTTTTATCTACGTGTCTCTCTTTATCAAATATACCAAACCAGGTTGCCACTCTCTTTGATCTCTCATTTGCTAATTGATTTAAACACTGTACTGTACCGATATGCATCAGGCAAAGTGACCTTTCGGTGCAGATATGTAAAGCGTGTTACAAGCAAAGGATTAAACGTGTCTTAAAACATTATAGATACATTTAATAGTACCTCGTCGACAAGCCAAACTGATCTTCGTATATTTCAGGTCTACTCAGACGGTATTCATGTAGCGACTCCATAGCGATTCTAGATGGCCAGACACCCTGCATGCGATACATCTTTGCGCTCGAGTTTGGGTCATACAGGAAAACGGCGGGCCTTCGGCCCAGTATTCCGTCTAACTTGACAATGTCACCGTACGCGTCTCGCAGTACCCGTAGCACATCAAGCATCTGTAGGTCGGCATATTCACCTGTTGCGATAGTTCAGAGGCACTTGCAATAAGTCGATTGTATGCTTTGGATCAGTGATGGACAAATTATGGGCCGTGGGTCAGATACTGCCTGCTTAGGAGTTCTATCTGGTTCATCGCAGATTTTAACCCTTTAACAGCCGAGAGCTTGTTTTCTAAAGCCATACGAACATTAGGTGAAATGCTAAAACGTTTATAAAGTTGAAAACTGAAACTAAACATTTAAACTGGCTTATTAGATGTAAGTTACGTATATTTAATTAAGGTAAAAGTACCAGTAGTTGACCATGTACCAGTAGTTGAGCATTTTTTAGAAAACATAAAAAAATAAAGTTTGCATAAGTTGTGCACTTTCGACGAAAGTGAGTTTCAGATGCCACAACATCTGTCGATTATATTTTGAAACAATTTAGATGTAAAGTGAAGTATACCTATTAACAGCTAACGTCTAAATTCAATAAGGAAAGTAATATACCGTTATATCTCTATTTCCTTAACGTTTCTGTTAAGAATGGCTGTATGGTTCAGGTAAAAAATTCATAGATTGTGAAGATTTCGTAAATGAATTATTTACTGTTTAAGACCTCACAACGTTTTATAAGCAATATATACATCGTTTCTATTATTTTAACCACAAAATGCAATAATTTTTTAATGGTCAACTTCTGGATATTGGTACTCTACTATTTTCAGAAGTTGAGAGGCATGGTTAATTACCGACATTACTCATTGAAATTTGTTTACGATTTATAATGTATCCGTTTTACATCTCACTTTATTAGAAATACAAAATGTAAATCGATATATTGTAGTATACTGAGTTTTAGTCGATGACGCGGTCAACTATTAACTGCATTCGCGGTCAATTATTGATCAGTGTCCAATGTATACTCTGTTCTTCTTCTTCTTTTATTATTTAATTATTAATGATAATTTGTACTGGTAACTGTTAAAATTAAACGATAATAAAGTGATTTTCAGCGTTAATGCTGTAACCCTGCTTCAAATATAAGCGGTCAACTACTAAGGAAAAAAGGTGGTCAATTACTAGTTTTATCGATCTCAAAAGTGGTCAACTACGGAAGCATTTGCCGAATTTTTAAATATATTTCTCAAATTTGTATAACTTATGTTTTTTTAAAAATTGGTATTGGTACATAATCTAGAATGTTCAAAGAACGTCTCCAGGTATCAACTCTTGCCAGTTATTGACAGAGTAAACAGTTACCATTGTTTCTATCGAAAATTTCTTTTAACTGGTCAACTACTGGTACCTTTACCTTACTTTCTAATTTTATAAATGAAATTAATTTTTATAAGTTTTGAAAGTATATTTCCATAATATGTGTCGTTATATATTTTCTCAATGAGTATAAGAACAGTCTAGAGATAGTATTAGAAAAGAGTATTAGACATACACAGAATTCGGAGATCACCGATATATAATATTTAGATGTTGTAACCTTCCAAATACCCAAACTACACTGAATACTAGTGTGACAGATGTGTTGTGAAAATCCCACAATATTAACACCTTAAAATGGTACCTTTCCGAATTATTTTTTTGTCCGTGCATGATCAATATACTAATGATATATTAAGTTACAATATTTGATAATGAAAACTACTACGATGATAAATAAATGCAAATAATAACCAAATTATTTTCATCCCCCTCTTCCCCCCGTATTGGGGCCAATCGACTGTTAAAGGTTAAAATAATAATATAGAAATTTTCAATTTCTATGTTTTAAAAGCAACTCTTCTTTTTCATGTGCATGTGAAACTTTCAGTAGATATTCGAGTGTTTACATTTGCAAAATATAGTTGTGAGAATTTAATTGTAAGATGACCATTTAAATTCACTTCTCACAATGACAGTAACTATGTACATACCACTACGTAACGTATTACGAGGAATTTTTAGAAATGCAGTGACAGCGTCATTAGAATTATATTATATTAGGAAATTTGTTAAATAATCTTTCTTTTAGTTGTCATTGAGTTTTATAATTGATTATATAGGCCCGCCAAATATTTTTTTGAACTCGTTTCGAAAAAAGTTTGTCCATCACTGCTTTGAGTCAGTTTTCAAAACTACCGCTGGCCAAGCCAAAGAAGTCACTTGGTTTAAAGTACTGCGCGCCCTCGGACCGCCCATTCTTATCATATCGGTCCTGGAAACCTAGGCCGGCGAATGGCAACCGTAAACTAAACACTTGTTTGGTCGTTTCTATGTAGACGTAATGAGTGTGCGGCTTTTCGGCCACTCATGCATTAGAATCGAAAATTACGTCAAAAAAGGGATGTCTTTCTCCATCGAGCGAATCTGAGCAAGCCGTTTATCAAATGACTTCTTTTACTTGACCAATGGTATCTAGATGGTAGATCCGTTCTTGTAAAACAGGGGTGGCAAACCCGCGGCCCGCCTTAAACATTTTTTCATATCGCAAGATTATAATCAGTATCAGCATTATTATATTATCAACGTTTAAACATAAGAATAATAGCAACCACAATAATAATATCTCATTATATTTCAATTTTTCATTCCGAAGAAATACCTATAGTGGATCTAAATCTAATATGGGGATATATAATTTTATATGTGGCCTGCGGAGTTATGATGCATTTTCAAAGTGGCCCGCAAGAGCAGTTGGATTGGTCACCCCTGTTGGGGAAACACCGCCTATTTTTTCCGATCGCACACCTCGGTTCTTACCGATTCCCAAATACTCCACGATGTCAGGCACAGATCTATTGACACACGAGTAGCAGCGCATTGGGACGATATTCGTATTAACTCTATACGAACGGAAGCTTTTTTAATAATCATCAATAACCATTTCTTTGACGAACAAAAACAGTCTTTTATCAGAAAATCAGAGTTGTAATGTGTGGATGTTGTATCATTATTTACGTAATCATATTTCAACAGTTATACAGGGTGTCCCATTTAAGTTGCGATTGTAAAAAATCTCAAAAACGGGTGATTTAAGAAAAACCAAGCTATGCGTGCCCCTTACTATTACGGGTGGGGAGTCTAATGGCATTACTGATTTTTCAATGCGTGGGCGTCTTCAAGGTCATTTCAAGGTCATCTTGTTTTTTTGTGTCATAAACACCTATTTTTTTTATTTCGGAATCATATTCTACATAAAAAAATGGATCACTTTTGTTTGAAACATTTTGTTGTAGATTTAATATTTCTTAAGATATCTATTGACGTTTCATATTTATGTCAAGGATAGTTTTCTTTTTCTATTAATATGACAACATTACTTTCTTGTGGAATGTTTTTTATTTCTTTTAAGGATGTCACAACAAATGCTCGAAACTTTTACCCTCAACTTCCAGACACTTATTAACACGTTATAAGTCGTATTCGATTCGCCATAAAGGATAATCATTTCGATTTTTACTGTGACTGTTGAACATTCCATTTCGCTCACTACGTAAACTGAACTGGCGATACACTATCTCGTGACCGATAATTATGTCTAAGAATTCAGTCACAAACTGATCCTGTTCTAGTAGCAAACTGTTAGATACGTTTGTAAACACAATCATAATAGGTATGTTTATCTGTATTACACTTGATAGAGGGAAATATCGATACATTGTGGTTCTCAAGATACAAATAATACTTGAAGATGTAAGCCTATCAGATGAGGTATCAGCATAAATTTTAAAAGACGTTTCGCCTGATATCTTAAGAAATATTAAATCTACAACAAAATGTTTCAAACAAAAGTGATCAATTTTTTTATGTAGAATATGATTCCAAAATAAAAAATAGGTGTTTATGACATAAAAAAACAAGATGACCTTGAAATGACCTTGAAGACGCCCACGCATTGAAAAATCAGTAATGCCATTAGACTCCCCACCCGCAATAGCAAGGGGCACGCATCGCTTGGTTTTTCTTAAATCATCCGTTTTCGAGATTTTTTACAATCTCAACTTAAATGGGACACCCTGTATATCATTTTTTTTAACTTTAACCGCGTATGCATGCACCGCTAAGCTATAATCGGATTTTTCTCAGATCACATATGTACCGTGCGGCTCCACAGCCGTGTCACCTAGGAGGTAAGCCTGTTTTGGCAGAGCCTGATTCGCCAGGCGTCAAGCGTCATGCCTCTTGTCACATGTACACGAAGGCACTTGACGTTCTACCTCGCGATTCGTTAAAAGAGCTACACATACAAATCGAACTAAAAGACGAAAAGAGAGAACGCTGCAGATCGAAGCAAGGGAGACAACGCGATTTGGGTGGCGACAGTGAGGACATCGGCGTAGGCACCAGATTTCTAACATCTCTATAGTGAAAACAGAATAAACTCCGGCAGAATTACCCCCACCACATGGGGAGATTCTCCTTGATGAAACGAAGCGCGCGACGAGACAACAATGTAATACAATGTCTCGCTCCTCCAGACAAACTAATAAGAATATTTGAATGCTACGACTTTGTCGGCTGCTTCCTTTAAGAGGCTGAGCGAGTGGATTCCAAGAAACAAAATGGTACGAATAGGCGGTTGAAAACGAGAAGCTCCGCCGCCCAGGTGACACGGCTGTGGAGCCGCACGGTACAGTGCGGCTCGGACAAGTTGGCATCTGGGAGGATGGCCTGTTTCGGCATAGTCTGATTCGCCAGGCGTCAAGCGTCATGCCTCTTGTCACACGTACACGAAGGTACTTGACATTCTACTTCGCGATTCATTAAAAGAGCTACACATACAAATCGAACTAAAAGACGAAGAGAGAGAACGCTGCAGATCGGAGCAAGGGAAATAACGCGATTTGGGTGGCGACAGTGAGAACATCGGCGTAGGCACCAGATTTCTAACATCTCTATAGTAAAAACAGGATAAGCTCTGGCAGAATTACCACCATTATATGGGGAGATGCTCCTTGAGGACATGGAACGCGCGACGAAAAAACAATGTAACACGTCGCGTTTCGTCAAAGAGAATCCTCCATGTGGAGGGGGAAGAAATTTTTCACTCCTCCAGCCAAACTAGTAAGAATATTTGAATGCTACGACTTTGTCGAGACCTTCCTTTAACCAGTTGAGCGTGTTTGACGGCTATATCCGTCATGGAGATATGGCTAATCTTGTGTTATGACGGCTATATCCGTCATACGTAAAGTTTTGTTACAATTTGATATTTAAATTGGAATTTTGGCGAAAACTAAATTGTTTTCGTAAATTTTAATATATTTAAAATGTTTAGAGGTCAAGACGAAATGAAATAAGCAAATAAAAATTATAAATAATTTTAGTTGGATTTATAACTTCCTGAGAGCTAACTCATAAACAGTGCAGTAACACTGGATCTTTAATTATCCCGATTTTCATTGTTTACGGGTTTGAGCGTGGTCTTGTAGAAATGACAATTTCGCCCTTCCCGTGTATTTAGCAATAACTTTCTTATTTGAAGTGGACTGTATTTTATTATAAATATGAACAAACTTAACTTGTATAACAAACTGTGAATAACAAAAAAACTGAGATGGATAAACTTAATTGAATGATGTGAAATTGCTTAGTGAGTGATGTGAGATCCGGACGAGACGCTACTCGTGTACGGATGTGTGAATGTTGCCGAACTAAGAGTGTTTGAGTTGCAGAATCCGGACGAGACGCTACTCGCGCCGGGAGTTATGAGTGACCGGTAAATCCGGACGAGACGCTACTCGTGCCGGCGGTTTTCAGACTGATGAATTTGGTAATGACCGAATGTCGCGAGGCCTTTACCCGCGCTTCCCCTTCCGAGGGCACCTTGCTAACAAGAATGTGATTTTTGCGCCCTCGGAAGTTGTGTACGGAGGAAAATTGGTTTCCCAAAAGTAACTAGCGCGTAGGTGATTTGGCGCGAGCGCTGTTTTGGCGCGCTTGTGGAAGCGCGCCCCCCTTTTGGGACCGATGGAGGGGCAAAGGCCTGCGGTAGGAGAAAGAGGCCCGCTCGAGGGCTGTTCGACGGCCGAAGAACACGCTCCGGCGCACTGAGTTTATTGCACGGCAATAACCATTGAGTCTTTGCTGAAAATCTGGAAATAATCAAACTCGCAGGCGAGGATTTCTTGGAAAAGAGGGTCCGCAGAAGTTCCACATCTGGCACTTCTGCGTCCCGTTAAACTAACTGTTTTCCTCAAAAATAGTTGCCTCTTAGTCCGTGTAATAAACCTTATACATTAAGGGCTTGGGCCTTAACATTCATCTTGATGTATCAAAACCAAAAAAGAAAGTGTATTAGATCCTCTATCTGCGGTGATTCCTGGAAAGAGCTCATGTGCGCCCTGTCTCACTTCTTTTTTTTTACTGGTCTTTCGTGCAAAGTGCCGCTATGCGTTGTTCCTTGTTTTCGTGAATAACACACGACAACAAGAATTTAAATTTTTAACTTCTATAAATACTCGATTTTTTTTCTAAGTTTTCCGTTCATTATGTATAAATATATCGCTTGTTTATCGCGACACACACTGGTGACCGCTTTGCCAAAAGGTCGCCACGCTTAACTGGTTAAGAGGCTGAGCGAGTGGATTCCAAGAAACAAAATGGTGCGAATAGGCGGTTGAAAGCGAGAAGATCCGCCACCGAGATGCCAACTTGTCCCAGCTGCACTGTACCTATGTGTATGCGTTTATAGTCCTCAAAGGTTTTTAATAGGTTTCCATAGCATCCACGGGTATTATTATCAATGCAGCTCTTTTTGCAATGGTATGCCTTATAAATCTATTGTATCTTGGGGGAAAATCGCGAATGCTTTGAAATTTTACCGTTAAAATTCGCCCCAACACTCTGCCACTCAGGTGTCAGTAGGTATTTAAATATAATATCTGCCTGGTGCGATCGGAAGGAGTAGGCAATGCTTCTCCAAAAACAGATTTGCCGTGCAGATAATTTCGAAGACTGCTTTAGGTTACTCCTTTGCGATAGGATGCCGTCACAGAGGCGGCAATTAACAAAAATTTTCGAAGACGGATGTCATTACTGTGACTTTACTCCAGCTACAGATGGTATTTAACACTTTAGCGGACGGCTGATGCATATGCATTATATACTATATAATATAATTTACAGTACACTATATAATTATAATTTTATAAATAAAATTCTTTACCTAATCTAACAACTTCAAATTCGCCAATGTCCATTTTAAAAAATGCACGAATTTAGTGTTTGTAAACATGTCAACGATTGAGAAGTATGATGAATATTACTTATTGTTTATTCCTTTAAAAGAAATTTACAACTCTTAGAAACAATGTAGTCGAATCTACAAACGAACACTTGCAATTAGTATGACGTATTGAAATTTGCCACAAATTAAATTTGAACGAAATAAATATTCAACCTCGAGTTTCCAGAAAAGCAACACTCGGATAAGAAGTTCTAAGCGACTTTTCCTTATTTGTTCAAGAGGAATCGTCCTGTTACCCTCTCTATTTATACACGTTATTTGGCAATTATACATCCATCTGTACGAAGGGTTGTCTCAAAAGTTCAAGCTTTGACAATAAACGTACCGCCATTTTGCATATAGGTATTTGTTCTTACCATGAGGGGTTAAATGGCTCCTTGTGATACAAGTACGCAAAGAATTTTTATTGGTAAAAAATAAGCTACGATTATAAAGGAAATTTTGAAAATTGTCATTTAACCCCGCATAATATGTTTAGTGTTAATATCGAGTAACATTTTTTGGAAATCTTTGAGCAAAAAATTTCGCTGTTTCGAGAGGACAATTATCATTTTTATTTGGGATCTATTATACTTCCACAAACTCATTTGAAGGTGAACTTCATTTTTCTGAATTTGAAGTCAGTATTTTTCTTTGCAAATTTTTCTTTCCGTAAATGGAGTAGAAGTATTTGTACAATTTATGTGTAAATGGTTCTAAAGTTAAGGATATATTTAACCCATTTGCATCACAAGCACAGCCTAAATTAGTTATACAACATTCGTCGATTAAAGTATAATATAACTTATACTGTCATATTTAAATTTCATGTAAAGACATTTGATAGTGAAGATATATTTTTGAATTTGCCATACGATGCAAATGGGTTAAAACGAAATAGAAACTTCTGTTAGTTTTATTTTTCTCAAAGTAGAAAATGGAATATTAACACTTCAGCGGCCGGTCTAAATACTCATATGACCACTCCGAGCAAATGCGATTTGAATAGAATTGAATAGAATGATTGAATAGAAGTGAATAGAATTTGAATAGAATAGATGAAATTGGACAAACGGTTTTTGCTGTATCGTGCAAGCAAACATAAAAGATAAATTTGTGTACATTATTTCGCTGCCAGGCAGCATATATTAGGCATGAATGAAATATAAACTATAACAGAAACTTAATGAAAAGTACATTAAAGAAATAGGAACTTTTTCAATTTGTTGCTCGTGATTGTAAAAATTATACAAATTTCTTATCTAAAATTTAATAATATGTGGAGAGCAATAACAATTCGTTGTATAGGAAACATTTTCCAAGAATCAACATTTAATAGCTTTCCTCATCGATGTATATTCGATTTTGATAGATTAGGTGACTTAATATTAATAAATGAGGCAAATAATTTTATTTACAAACTTCAAATTTGCGCTGCAAATGCATTGGCGAAAGACCAAAGCGAAAATACATTTAAATGCAGTAGCCGTCCATGATCGCCCTAATATTGCAACCGATTTCAGTCTAATTGTAAGAATAATGTAGAAATGAAAAACTAATTGTTCTTTTGCTCATTGTAGAATGACAATCAGTTTGAAAATGTAAACAGTCGATTATTATTAATTTTAACTTAACATTTAATATTTATTAAAATTATTTAAAAAAATTGCACTCGCCAGCTTTTACATTCTAGCCACGAATTTGATATAGCTTTCCATTTTACAAAAAAAAATATCTTTTTAACATAAAATGCAATGAAGAAAGTTATTTCTTCTATGCAGATTTCTATTTAAAAAAATGAAGTTTATATTAAAAATAATCTTGAAAAATTGCAATACAAATGTAATATAAGTACGGTAGTTTAATCAATCCAAAAATAGTGACAATTCTATGTTTAAATATGTAGATGTTTGAACTTGAAGTTTTCAGGAAAAGTTCCTGTATACTATCACATTCAAAAATGTTTTCAATTAGAAATTTTCTCCGTCTGGATAATATTTTCATCATTTAAATATACCGATCGCAAAGGAGTCAGATCGAGAAACAGTCTCATTTCTCATTGAGCAGATAGAAAAGCTAAATAAGAATCGAAATAAAAGTTTGCGCACCTATATACGGAATAAATCGAAAAGTGTTGCCGACAATCGGAAAATTCCTTGGTCCAGGAATCTCCTCATAAGGACGTACATTCTGCACCGGTACTTCTGTCGTTGTCTCACCAAATTCCACATCGGCGATCTGCGAATTTACAGCAACCCTCGCGTCGCGTTTCGGCACATTTGCAATGGCAATTAACTTCTTAATTTCTCGAGGAAATCCTTTGATACGTATCATCGTGCCTTCCTTTTTACCAAATTCACTGATTCCACACCGATCTTAAACACTTTCGTTTTGCCACTCTCCTTTCTTAAGCACTGACTGCGAATATCGTGCGAACTCACGAGAAACTTGAAACGCCGGAAGAACTGTTCTTACTTTTAAACTCCCTACCAATAATACACTTCTACCTTTTATCCCATAACGCGATACCCTATTATATTTCTACATTAACGTTTTTATCCCTTAATACATTAAAGGTATGTTAAAATTATAAATAAAATAAGTGACCGTTATCAAAAGGGATTTTTCCACTATCGCAAAACTTTCACACGACAACACGAGCGATACGTCGAAATGACAAACCGCCGTTACCACGACGATTATATACTGTCAGTTCATATTAGCGATAAAAACACTTCACCGTCATCCCCACTTCTAACGACATACCAGCTGTGCTATGAAAATTGAACGGTCAAACTCGGCAAGCTTATCACCGATGTTATCAGTATCAATGATCCTATCGTTCTGTTCAGCAGGTGTTTCGATTCGACAAATTGAATTGCATTCGGTCCATGGATAATGGGTGGCCTTCGTTCGTTGCGGTTAGGCTCAAGATGGATTCATGATTGTGCACATGCAGCAATCGTGGTTCTCGTTCGCGAGAACGCAATCTCGGTAACGCGGAACTTCCGCGGCGAGTTCATGTGTACTCGATGTACGTTCGCCAGGGTAAAATCCGGCAAATCATCTGCACTGCGTACGAGTTCACGACTGTGATTATGTGGATAAGACAACGTTGGATCATTTGGCCTTTCATACACTGCGGCAATTACTGTTTCAAGATTATCTGCTATCTATTCAATTCTGACGCATTGAGAACATTTCGACTGCGATTATTATTGTGCTGATCTAGGCGTTATCTACGGTCACTCTGTTGAAAAATTAGTCACGTTTTTATTGACTGTCGACTATTTGGCTATCTTATATTGTTGTGTCGATGAGATGTTATTTGTTGTTGGATTGAGCTTATATTTGGGAAATGGATTTTCATATAGATGGAATAATTTCTTGTTCAAGCTCAGCAATGAGGAATAGCTGAGATATGGGAAACATCGTGATCTACTTCGGTGTTAAAAAATAACGCGACTGTAACTCCTTTGTTTGGGCTGTTAGGCGTTGCTAATTGGGAGATTTCTTTTGTGATTATATGAATGTTTTGAAATATAATACATCGGTGAAGGTGGTGACCCTATAAATGTCAAGAATGATGATAGGTTAATTCTAAATTCATACTTTTTAGATAATTTGCCGATAATATAATACAATATAAACATAATATACTCACCCCTTTGGACTACGATTTCTTTTCTGACTCAGCGTGCAATGATTGAAAATTAATTCCTAAAATCAAAAGTTCTCACTGATTGCTGATATTTCGTATCACGGAAAGTAATATGAGTAGTATGGAAATAATGTGACCGCTTTGCGACCAGGTGATATTTTCAATTTAATAGCTTTTGACAGACTTCAAAATTTCCTATTTCTGTTTTCACGCCACGAGTGGCACACGTTGTTGTAGGCCTAAGGGGTTAACGTGGTTGTTTTATTGAAAGCTGTTTTCAAGACGTTGAATTCCATACGGGTCACCAATGATCGATATTGTTGATTTAGATGAAATTCCTTATGATTTTCAAATTGCGATATTCACGGATTTTTAAATATTGTTTATTAAAAAAGTGAAGTACCCTCGAGTACGTAAATATTTTTATTGTTAACATTTTTAGTCTATACAGACGTGATTGCAATAGGAAAAGTTTCGATTTTTAGAAATGATGAAAGTAATTAAATACGGGGACGTTCAATGAGTTAAAAGTTGTCTTACTGAATGCGTCATTATAAATGGGAAGATTTACGATATACTAATTAAAATGATATTCTGTTGGAGGCTTCTACGAGTTAATATTGATAAAGAGATAATTTTGTGACTCACAATCGGTTTTATGCATCAATCATAGCTGTTCTTAAAGAATCGTTATACTATCGAAACAAGAGTTTGTAATTATAGAGAATTAATGAGAACAGCAAGTCGATGAAATTTGGGGTCATACATGACTGATGATGTATTCATACAACAGTACGAAGAGCTTTGTGTAGCAAGATCCATTGCAATGACCTACTCCCCTGTTATTGTCAATCAAGTACGCTTGTACTCAAGGAACCTTCCCAATCAATTTCCACGAGAATACAGTTCTTCATGAGAACTGTTCATTGTTTATTATCAAAATGCACCGTTTCATTGGAATAGAATACGATTTTCTTTATACTCTTGACAATACTATTAATTGCGCGATATTCTTTTTACAAAACATAGGACCATTTACTTTGTATTATACAGTGAGTGAGAAATATTTAGGTAAATCATTTATTACCACAGATTATGGTAATTATTGTAGAGCTAGAGTAATTAATATGTCTTGAGGATTTAATTCAATTTTATTTTATCCGTAGAAAATAAAGTCTTAAGTCACAATCGCTTCTTTTATCAAACTGAAATACTTTCTTTTCTATTCTTGTAGATATGTGTGTGCGCTTAGCAATATTTATTATTAGACAGATGACAAATATGACACGAAAGTAAGTCGTTATGTACTGCCCACTTGAAGTAACCCTCACACATTCGGATCTCCCACCAATTTCCTCTTATTCAGTAGATTAGCCCCACTATGAAGTTACCTTCATACTATTTAGTGGTTCGAGCTAGCCATGCATAGACCTTGATATAGCTCATTACATTTCAATCTTGTTAACAGTAATGAACAACACGTGTCGTGAATCATTCATTTTCCAATGATATTAGAAATCCTGTACTTTTATTGAAACTAGGTAGTTATTTATATTTTTGATCGCTGTTTTAAATAAAGGGGAAATAATTACAAGAAAATATTAACACTTTACCGACCGGCCTTTTGGATACAACTCCTTTGGATTTTTAACTTATTAATCGGTTGCCACGGCAATTACTAATTTGTTATTTATTATTGCGGTTTACTATGTCAAGGACTCAGTGACGAGAATTTCTAATTTCCGAAGAGGTATCGGTATCAGAGAAATATTTGGGGCGAAGTGACCGGTCAGAAATGGATAGGATATTAAAAAATACCGGTGAAAAAAGCGTTTATAGTTCAAGGACCGAGAAGAAATCTGTGAGACATACGCCTGGGACCGCACGTTTTTGGGCAAACTTGTACGTTCTAAAATCATCGTAACTTTGTTATTTATAAAGTAATTTTTGTGAAACTTTCAGAAATTGTATAATAAGATGCATTCTAGGTATTATTAGAAAAAAAAATTTTTTTTTAATAGTTATAACTTTTTTACTTAAAAAATTAATTTCTAAATAATTTTTAGAAATTGTAAAATAGGATACACTTTAGGTATTATTAAAATATTGTCTTATAATAATTATTATAAAATTTTATTTAAAAATAAGATTCACGGAAGTTTCTAGTACTTTTTTAAAGTATGATATTCTATGAAACATTTTCCTCTGTGAAGAGGAAGTAACTTCCAGTGAAGTAACTTCTTATTTTTATAGAGTACAACATAATTTTAATAACATGCACTAGTTTTTGAAGTCTTTTATTGCCCATTATTACAGCTCTTTATGATCACATAAATAATTTCACTAGAAATCTCATGGGCGGTCCGTAACAAATGGAACGCCAAACACGAGAAATCTCGTGAGCGCGCTCCGTTTCTCGCAGTTTCTAAAAAGTCACGCATACGTGTCATCGGCCGATAACACTTGAAGAAGAGATATCACGCATACGTGAGAGCGGCCGGCAATGTGTTATCATTATGATCTGCTCAGATTGATCTCTTTTAGACCTCTAAAATATGTAATCTTTCTGGCATTTTTTTAAATGAAAATGTTAACATTATGATCTCTTTTAGACCTCTAAGATATGTTATCTTTATGAAATCTTTTTTTTAATGAAAATGTTAACATTATGTTCTATTTTAGACCTCTGAAATATGTTATCTTTAAGACATCTTTTTTCTTATGAAAATGTTAACATTATGATCTCTTTTAGACCTCTGAAATATGTTATCTTTATGACATTTCTTTTTTTAATGAAAATGTTAACATTATGATCTCTTTTAGACCTCTAAGATATGTTATCTTTATGAAATCTTTTTTTTAATGAAAATGTTAACATTATGTTCTATTTTAGACCTCTGAAATATGTTATCTTTATGACATCTTTTTTTTAATGAAAATGTTAACATTATGATCTCTTTTAGACCTCTGAAATATGTTATCTTTATGACATCTTTTTTTTAATGAAAATGTTAACATTATGATCTATTTTAGACCTCTAAGATATGTTATCTTTATGACATCTTTTTTCTTATGAAAATGTTAACATTATGATCTCTTTTAGACCTCTGAAATATGTTATCTTTATGACATCTTTTTTTTTATGAAAATGTTAACGTTATGATCTCTTTTAGACCTCTAAAACATGTTATCTTTTTTCTTGTGAAAATGTTAACATTATGATCCCCTCAGACTGATCTCTTTTAGACTTCAAAAATATGTTATCTTTATGTCATCTTTTTGATATGCCGCAAGATTAATTGTTTTTTGGGACCACTTATTTTGACTGTCTCAGTAGCTCTACTCAAGAGCTTTACTCGGTAGCTCGTTTTAATCATCCTAACTCACCTTACATTGGTCAACCTCAATCCGAAATGACGAAGAAAGTGAAAAATTAAAAAGACAAAGAAACGTGCAACTGAAGTGCGTTTTGCAGCGGCAGGCTTAGTTAAATAAAAAACTTACCTCACGCGATCTTGGTGGAACTTTAAGTACACAGTATTATAGTTGATTGTATTCGTTTTTGAAATGGCTGTTATTTACAAGTAAATACAACACTTTTCTCTAGTTTAAAAGGTCACGTTACACATTTTGTCTTGTTATCGTTTTGCAATAGAAACAAAATGTTATTATTATATTCCGACTTCCATGAAACTATTGCAATTCTTGTAATAAATATTTTTTCGAACTTCGAGTTACAATGGAGATCAATAGGGTGATTAAATTAGGTGATACATTATGTACAGACAAGTATAATACATCTGTTCTGAAATGTCAAACTAATGATTGACTAATTCTGCAGTAAAATGTAGTAAACAGGCTTAATTCACGAAACGATTACTCTGATATATTTCCCTATCAGAGCACGTGTATTTGACAATGAGCTACGCTTTGAGGTCTTTAAAAATCTGATACCAAGAACAAGAACACAAAGCAGATGTCATTTTACAATGAGATTCTACATCTCGTTTTACAATATGATGAATTTTAGAGCAGATAACGTAGCTGATCAAATTGTGCGAAAATATGATGTGGTAGCAAGGTGTTAAAGGTACGTGGAGCTCCCCTTTAACATTCTGAACGTTCAGTCTTGGACATTTAAATATTGTACAGGTTGTACAAAAAGATTATATTTTAACCATAGTAGCGTGATTCTACACCTTGGAATTAAGAAATAATTAATAAAGAAAATTGTGATAAAATTATCCTTGACCTTCATTTTCACGGTTAATTATTTTTATTACTTTTACGTATTCCACTTGTCGTGACAATGAAATACGTTAATCTTTTGACTGTAGCGTATTTGTATGAGGAACTATAGTAAAATACGGCGGGTTATTTCCACGACGGTTGTTAAAACTGGCCGATTCGCGTCATTTATACTGCAGCATAATTGTGAGAGCGTATATATACGGCTTCCGTGCATATTGATGGCTCTGCGAGAGCATATTTATACGTCTTTCGTATGTACTGATGTGAATCTGCGAGAGCGTATACATACGTTTTTCGTATATATTAATGGATTTATGAGAGCGTATGTATACGCCTTTTGTATATACTGATAAATCTGCGTGACCGAAAATATGGTATACACTTTTCACAGTGAAAGGGTCAAAAAACGATGGATCAGATACGAACTATGCCTTCGAAAAATTGCATTAGAGTTATATAAATACGTTAAGCTATTTTATTTATTATTCTTTTGCAATTATTTATATTTAAAAAATATATCAGGAGACTATTAATCACATTGAGAAAGAAATAGCAATTCGATGAGAAATAGTAATGAAAGAGAAGGAAGCTATAAACTTGATAAAGTGGATCTAAACCTCGAATCTCCAGCTACATAAGTATATGCAAGAAAATTTTATTATTTTTAAAATAACTCAACAACTAACATTCAAATACACTCATGTTGACACCTCATTGTCAGATTATAATTACTCGTTACGGTAACTCATCCCAGTCTGTCGTTTCTTTTTATTTTCATCCAACTTTCAAGCACATTGATAATGAGATACGCACGCAATTTTATATATATTTTACTCTCCAATCGCTCACGCAATCAACTGTTCCAGTGATAAGCACCATTCAATACCTATATTTTGGTATACTTACAATTAGACTTATATTTTATCGGTTCTGAATGTTTGGCAACAACATGCTCTCGACACAACAAAATATAGAGACGGAGTGAGAGAGAGATGAAATACAAATATTGGTATTTATGTCGGAACTTTTGTATAAATCAAATTATTCTGTCTTTTTATATATATTATTTAACTGTGTGGTTGTTAAATCACTGTGACTGTGATACACAAATAGTATCCCAAACGAAAAAAGTGCCAAACGTGTTGGGGAATTTTACTACATTGAACGTTTTTTGTAACTAATTATTGTTAACACGTTCACGGATAGTAAAAATTTCAGTGAGCTATAAAACTAGACGGACAAGTGTTATACTTTGAACTTACACTTCTAAATAGACAGAGACGAAATTAAATAATATGAAGATGATATTATCATTTGGCGTAACAATAATGATATAGCTATAGGCAATAATGTTAATATATATTAATATATAATTTCTACGTCTTTAAATATTTTATTATTACATTATACCTCGCGGTAGTTACCATAAACATATTAGATCATTAAGTATGAAACGTCCGATTTGAAACTAAAAGTTTGGTTCATTATATTTTCAGCAAAAAGTAACATAATTAATAAAAATATATTATAATAATATATATCACAATTAATTAAAATAAGTCATTTCAGATGGCTTCGCTTCCACCACAGCTTTCAGTTGATCGTCATCCACCTTACTTTCAGGTCGACCGCGTGGTTCATTTTGAAGATCAAAATCTCCAAATCGGAATTTTTCAAACCACCGACGTACTGTACGTTCATTAGCCACATCCTTGCCAAATATTTCGTTAACATTTCGACTTGTCTGCGCTGGATTAGTTCCACGACGGAACTCATACTCGAAAATAACGCGAATTTTTGTTCTATCCATGGCTTACAATATTTATCCTCCACACGACAATACGATAGATTATTAAAAATAAAACAGTGCGTCTGAAAGCCAAATGGCTTACCTTCTCAATGCAAAAAAAAACAAAGGACGGATGATGTGAAATATCGGAGATATCCAGCATCAAACTTGATGCTTTAGGTAATCGGACATTTCATACTTAATGACCTAATAATAGTATTATTAACACCTTAGCCTACAAAGTGTGACACTCATGACACGGTAAATGGAATAAGAAATTTTGAAGTGTTTCAAAGACTATTAAATTGAAAACATAAGTCGGTCAGGAAACAATCAAATTACTTCTATACTATTAATATTACGTTGAGCTATACAAAATATCAGAAATCAGTGAGAACTTTTAATTTCAGGAATTAATACTGAGCTATTGCACACGCAGGTATTAAAGAAATGGTAGGGTAAGGGGTTAAAACATTGACCGTTGTGGCGGCATTAATGATCTGTACTGCTAAATTCGATGGAATTTGTTATCGATAGGCGATTTATTACTGAAGATGTGCCAATTTTTACCTCTAATATTTCTATCCTATCTTACAGTTTTAATAGAAATAGTTTCACTTAAATAGCAATAACAAAACAGGAGATACCTTAAAGGACAGCCATTTAACGTGTTCATACTCTCTTGTAACTTTTGAAAAATACTATTAGCTTTCGACTGATGGTTCCTTTCATATATTTCATAATCACGATAAGCAGACTCACATAAGCTGATAAAAATAATTTATCTTGAATGACGAGGCCAAGAAGAACATTGGCACAACTTTTATTTTATCAAATGTCCATGTAGAGAGGTGTGGAACTGCGCTATAGCAATTTGAATGAGACTTTAATCGATTTTAATGATTTTAATGAGAATTTTATATTTCGTGTAAGTATATATTCGCGAAGAAATCACGAGATCAACCACTTATAATTTTATACTTCTTTTATATACAGGGTATTTCACCAAAGTTGACCACCTTAAATATATCGCTTATTCTGTATTATCGAAAAAAATGTCAGAGGAAAAAATATTCTGTTTGAAGGCGCCATTTCTTCATTTACCGTCCTCGAACGCGTACTGGAGCTACTGACAAACATTTCATAATTTTCATGTTAGAAGTCACGTGAAGATCAACATATTGCATCTCGTTGAATTCGTTTTTTTATTAGCTACAAAACTGTGTAGTGAAAATATGTAGTCACATTTTTAAAAAATACGACGACCTTGAAATATCAAAAAAATGTCCTTGAGAAAAAACTTGGCCCGTCGCCGTAATGGCGCCTTCAAAAAGAGTATTTTCTCCCGCTGAAATTTGTATCTATCATTCAAAATAAGCGATATATTTAAGGTGGGTAAGTTTGGTGAAATACCCTGTATATAAATGTAAATGTTCGTTTGTTAAAAATTCTTCATCTCCGAAAATTCTTCACCGTTTGCTTTGAAATGTTGACACATCGTTGCATTCGAATACGCGCGTGTCTTTATAAACGTATTATATAGATGTTACCTGTGACGTGTAAGAACACGTTTTTTTTTCTTTCTTCTCCATTTAACCAAACAGCTACAGCAACGCGTGGCCGGGTATAGCTAGGATCAGAATAAATATTTGTATTTCTGCTTAAGAGGAATATGATAATTTCCAGGAACAATAAATTATTCTTCACACTTTGAAAATATGCAAAATTTGTTAATTAAATTTCGATTTATTTCTTTGCTATCTTATTTCTACGTGTTTAAGTAATTTGGGTATGAAGAAGTTTTGTTGATCTAGAATTTTATGCGTTTTCCATAATTTCATTGTACCTTTTAGTCGAACTTAGGAAAAACACCACCTACGATTCACCGCTAATAATTTCAAGCCCCGTAGTTTAATGTCCAATCAGTTTAGCCCATAAACAATTTATAGCCCACAAATTATACCCGTCACATTTTATTCTCATACGCAATATATAACTTATATATAATTTATTTAAGACTATTATAATAAATTACAAAAAGGTAAAAATTCGAAAGTAAGTTTATTATACAGGATGCGTTATGCAACGCAACGATTGTAAATAACTCATAAAATGTGTAGTAGTATACCAAAGAATGTTTCAGATAAAAGTTGCACGGCTACGAAGGAAGTATTGAGTAATAGTAGTATGGGTTTTTCCATGTTTTACAGCTTTAACGAGAACAGGTCACCTTAATTTTTTTAAATGGATTGCCTACATTTTCTTTACAAATTCTGAGAAAGCGTCGCATTCTGTAAAAGAAAATCGTACTATGTGGGGTTTGATCCAACAATTACTGACAATGAGATATCCACAACATAATTATGCAGCGTTAAGAGACATGCTCATACAACGACATTGTTGTAATTTGAAGGGCAATGTTCCTTATAACAGGCAATGTTGATAACCCCTTAGCCTAGAACAACGTGTAATACTCGTGGTGCGGAATATTTTATTATTTCAAATTGAAAATATCAGCCATTCGCAAAGAGCCTCATTACTTCTATACTATTAATATTGCGTTCAGCTATACAAAATATCATGATATAAATATCAGAAATCAGCGAGGATTTTTTATTTTAGGAATCCTAGACACAAGACATCATCAATATGAAAAATCAACTAAGTTTAGTAAAGATAGAAATCGAAAAGAGAAATTTTCCCTACTCATTATTTAATGATCCTAAATAAAAAATAATAAAAAATAAATTTATATAAGTAAAGTAATATATGAAATCAGTGTGATGTCCAATGAAAATATGTTTATGTTAACATATTTTGTGCTGTTTCATAAAAGATAATTTAATTTAAAAAATACAGCAGTGACTATCTACGACCTCTGAACGTACTAATAAAGAATTATGTTGCACATTTCATGCTGAATTTTGTAAATCGTGTGCAAAGATTGCAAATGACAAACATTTTTTCGTAGACGAAGTTGTGCAAAAAATGACGTTCTACGCGTGCAAAGTTATTAGCAATCCAATTAGAAACTTCTGCGTTGGATATATTCAATCTATACAATGGTAAACATGTTTTATTTATAATAATGAAATAATGTCTAGACATTCTTTTTATCTGTGATGATAGGAACTATATTGTGAAAGTTTATTCAAATTGAAAAAAAAACATATATGTTTTGTAGTTTAAAATTGTTGAACTGTGCCTAGCTGTCCGTAGTGCAATGATAATAATACGGCGACTATCTGGACATGAACGCATCTCATATGTAGGACATTGTTGTTGATGTTTTGTATTTTTTTTGGCTTCAACTCTTACAATAATGTCACCTAGAATCCACTGCTCTAGATTGTTTGAACATATAGAGATGTCAATACTATGGTAAAGCCATCATATTGGTGAAATTTGAAGTCGGGCCACTGATTGTGAGATCCATCTGTTGTCTGTTCATCATTGATGGTCATTAATTGGACTAACAATAAGAATCACTTCTTTGATAACCTTGCACTTTAGTACTTTTCCGTGGTACAATAAAGTTTCGGGGTATAATTTTTCTAATTTGTCGTGAGTTAAACGATAACAATTTGACGATATTTTCTATACTATGAGAATTATATTTAATAGTTTTTATGATAACGATAAATATGGAAAACACGTTATGAAAAATACTTCGTTTAAATATACGTTAAACAGGTATGAAATTCCAGAACCTAAATTATTAACTCTTTTGAGATGATATATTAAACATTCTATACGTTTTTTATAATTCGAGGAATATTAAAGTACTATCCCTTTCTGCAACTGGACGATTGTATATTATCATGTAAAAATACGCATTTTGAAAACTATGCATAGACACATTTAAATTAATCAAATAATAAGTAGTATCGAACAACTAGCCACGAATTCCGAATATTCGGTAGCCCTGAACACCGAATATACGGATTCCTAGTTTATGTTAGATCTAAGATATTATTTTTTCTTCATCACTATTGGCCGTGCACTTATCCCGTCTCTATTAATTCGATTGGTCTTTAACTCATACACATATGTATCATATTAACACTTTACCAATCGGTACTTTTTAACATCCTACCCACTTCTGATCGATCACATGCACGCAAATATTTCCCTGACACTGATATCTCTTCGAAAATTGCAAAGTTTCTTCACTGAGTCCTTGGCATAGTTAACCACAATGAAAAATAATAATTTATTAATTGTCGTAGCGAACAATTAAAACCAAAAGTGGTGGGCCTGAAAAGTCGATTAATCGACTACCGGTCGGTAAAGTGTTAACACTAGATTTACGGATATTGACATACCTATTTTTCTGAAGTGAGCCAATTTGAATCTTACAAGAAAATTGAAGTTTTTTTGTATAGAAAGTAGTTCCAAATCAATTAAAATGAAAGATTTATTATTAAAAAATTAATCAACCAATACATTATATTAGGGGTACCGAAAAGTAATAAAAATGGGAGAAGTGAAAACGTAATTGGAAACGTTTTTCAACAAAACATCGGAGGATTTTTTTAAAAGGGGAATCGAACAACTACCTTTACCTATAATTAGAAAATTATGAAAATTATTTTGTTGATTACTATTTAAGATTTCTTTAATAAGCAAATGTTTTTTGCCAGCAAAAAGAATTTTTGATTACTTTTCGGTACCCCTAATATATGTAGTAATCAAATTTTGAATGAGCCAAATTGGCTCCGTAAATCTAGTGTTAAAGTAACTGGGTTATATTAGTGTCATGTAAATGTAACTTGGAGATATTATAAATTTGATGTTCATGAAAAAGTTTCAAGCAAAGGACAAAGTAAAAGAAAGCAGAACTTTACATATTTTTTGAAGCAACGTGATCTGTTGTCACGGTTTTAGTACCCAAATTGTTTTAAATCCTATTATTGGTTTATGTCATCATTGATTACTAATCCTATGATATTACATAAAGAACACCTTTTCAATATTTAAATAAATAAAACGATTGGTATCTCTGCTCTGAACGATATGTATTCTATATAATACAGGTTCAGATTCTTTTATGAAATTATTATTTTAATAATATTCATGCTCAAATCTCTTATTTCGAGATTCTTTTCAGTTATTTCTTTGAAATTCTTAAAACTCCTGGCTGTGACGTGTAGCCGCATTCTGATTGGCTCGCCGTTCCCCCACCAAGCGACAGTCATTCCGTTCTCCCCACTCCTACCAGAGAGCGTTTACCTCTTTCGCTCTCTGGACTTGGAGCCGTCAACATGTATCCGCTGTAAGTACCGTCCTTTTACATTTTCCTCGTTTACCGATGGCTAAAAAGTAGTTCTCTCATTTATCTACTACGTTTTATTACATAGCTACTCCGAGTCAATGAAATTTTACGAAATTAATTATGAATTTTGTGACAATCATGAAATAACTATTACGCAGTAGAGAGCTTTCACGAGCAACACAGGATTTGTGCTTCCCTCATCGTGTACAATATTAATATTAGTTCTATAGCTTCTTATTTAAATTTTAATAACAAAGAATGCTATCATTGTTGCTCTGAAACGTGATTATACGGAGTTTTTATACTTTTAAGCAGTTAGTTAATTGTTTACTCGTATGTGCTTACGACTCGGAGTACCCTTTGGACGACTGTGCGAGCTGTTAGGATCGGACAGGTGTACGGTGGAATAACATAGACTCCTATGTCATAAGGCAAGATATTACGACGCAATTAATACTAGCATATTATACGCAAGTAACACTTTTACTTAACCCTTTTAATGCCGCGCAAAAAAATTGATGGAATTAATAACAAATGTAATTGCGAATAAAAAGAATTTTCGTTTGGCGATAATTGAGATAGAACACGTAGTATAGAGCATAAACTGTGTATTTACAATTATATATCCTAAAATTACTGATATCATATTGGAAAGTGAATGTTAGCCCTTCGATATCCAGTGTTAGCACTATTCCTAAAGACGATATATCGTCGTCCGGCACTAAAAGGGTTAATTCGGGTTTTTGCAATGTTGCATTGTAATTTACACATTATTCGTATAAATTGATATTGAGTTGAACATTTGATGAGTTGAATTTATATTGTTATGTATTAATTCGGTTCTACAGAAGCATGAAACTATTGAAATCTTTCAATATTACTAGAACGTAATATTATTTTTACTATTCCGTGGCTATCCATTTTTACAATAATAATTGTGAACTTTGTAACAATCTTGAATGATTTACGGATTTAAGCACGCCCACGCGATCTGTCACAACACTTACGGTTCATTTTTCTCGTTTACAACATTAATGCTTTTATTGTATATTTCGATTTTCGTGATATATAACGCGAATAATATATTACGGAAACATGATTATACAGGATTTTTCAACTTTTAACCTCTTAGGCACGGCTGAATTTTGCGCTGGGCTGTTTCTCTGTACTGCATAGTCTGACGCCAATTACGTGTAAACGATACAGCACTGCAACGTATCACTATGCGAGTAGATTGTAATAAAGTTCTTGATAATTAAATTAACATTTTCCTTAAAGAAACGATACACATACTTTAATTTTCATTCAAATGGCGAGCGAGTAAGCCACTATAATAGCGCGTCGTTCAGAAGGATGACATCCGCGAAAGCCACTATAGTGGCACATCGTTCAGAGATATGATATTCGCGAAAGCCACAATAGTTTAAAGGTTAGGCCTAAGAGGTTAAAGGATTCTTGAATAACTTGTTCTTGTGTACTTGCAGGATTTGGTGTTGCCATGCCGTGACCTGGCGGTCGGACAGATGAAGACACGCTCGCGGATTCGGCGTAACAACAACACGGCGTAAGGTATATATCACTTTATATAAACAAACGTAACGTTTCTATTATTTTCATATCTTCGCTACATTTGATTGCAATTTATTCAATAATTTTATTATTTGGTATCGAGTTGAACAACTGACGACTTGAATGTCAATTATCTTACGATATCTTACGAATCAATACGGTTACATGAATCAAAGAATATTGGAAATCAATAAGTAAAGATGTAATTTAAAGGCAGTATTTCTTGATGCAAGTACTTGATCCGATATAAAAAAGAAAATATGGTTTTCTTGATTTTCCTGTGTCTCTCCATCTCACCCTTTTATTTTTAGGAAAATTTGTGGCCGCGAGCAATGCGGCTTAAAGTCAGTGCTTTTTTCGTATTGTATATTTATATATGTATATATTTATTTTTTTAACTTATAATACATCCGCGCGAAAGCAGAGTCAGTGTTTGCCACCCGCATATCTTGCATATTTATTAAAAATGTTTAGATTCTTTTTCTCCACGAAAGTAGAGTGTAAATTGTATGCCGGAAATGAGTCTCCATCGCGGTAGCTTCTTTATTTATTTTTAATCGATTCAACCGAAAGTAGAGTCAGTGCATCGAACAGCAGCTGTGGAACGGACTTCCATCGCACAGTGGAACGAAATGGGTAATCTAGGTGGAAAAAAATGAAGTCTGGGATTTGAATTTTAATAATCTTATCTTAATCTAGAATGTTTGCTGAGACCAGTGATAGCAATAATAATCGATTTTGCAATTAACTAAATGCAAAAATCAGCGCTTAAAAACAACAAATTTCAACAGCGCGAGAACGTACAAATACTTCTCTGAAATTAAGATACTGTTAGAGGCATTAATAATTATGCGAGACTTTTTATTTTTTGCACAGTTTATCATCATTGGTTAATCTTGAAGTACCCAAAACGATTTTTCGAAAAATTATTTTTTAAAGAAGTTATGTAAGTTTTTTTAGACACATGTTTTACGGAGGAATTTGTAAACTTTAGCAGAGAAAAACTTATATTGTTCTTCCTAGTGCCACCTTGAAATTTTGAGGGTTTAATAGTTTGAACCTTGTAGTAACAGCTTCTGCAAAAATCGGCTGCGCCTACCTGCGCCTTTTGTTGTTATAACTTTCTAAAGTTTATGTGACACAGCACGGCTGGCGACTTCCCGTGGAGCGCGCGGTCACAAAATGCCCAGATGTCGTCGACGTAAATATCGTTCAGCAATTATAACATCTTATTGGCAACATTAAGAATGGAGACTTCTGAAATATCACTTTTATTGCTTAATTGCTCTTATTGTTAGTTTGCCATTAGAGACTAACAAGCTAGGTAGTTAGGGTGAAAATTACGGTACACGGATCACTTAAACAATGAATAACTAAAACGTACCGAAAGGAACCGGGCTGAAACTTTACATATATATTCCTTAGACTATGTAGAAGTAATTAACGCAAAAATTTCATGCGAACATCTGCGCCCTTTTATGTTATACCTGTCGAAATTGAGGGATATGGTTCGGCTGTTGAATTTCACCGTGGCGCGCGATCCACTTAAACAATGAATAACTAAAAAGTACCGAAAGGAACCGGGCTGAAACTTTACATATATATTCCTTAGACTATGTAGAAGTAATTAACGCAAAAATTTCTTGCGAACATCTGCGCCCTTTTATGTTATACCTGTCGAAATTGAGGGATACGGTTCGGCTGTTGAATTTCACCGTGGCGCGCGATCCACTTAAACAATGAATAACTAAAAAGTACCGAAAGGAACCGGGCTGAAACTTTACATATATATTCCTTAGACTATGTAGAAGTAATTAACGCAAAAATTTCATGCGAACATCTGCGCCCTTTTATGTTATACCTGTCGAAATTGAGGGATACGGTTCGGCTGTTGAATTTCACCGTGGCGCGCGATCCACTTAAACAATGAATAACTAAAAAGTACCGAAAGGAACCGGGCTGAAACTTTACATATATATTCCTTAGACTATGTAGAAGTAATTAACGCAAAAATTTCTTGCGAACATCTGCGCCCTTTTATGTTATACCTGTCGAAATTGAGGGATACGGTTCGGCTGTTGAATTTCACCGTGGCGCGCGATCCACTTAAACATTTCCCCTCTATAAAAAAAAAAAAAAAAAAAAAAGTCTCGCAAAGTTATCTTGATATTGAATAAATAATAGAGCAACTTAAACAGTATCATTTGACTTCCCTTCCTATGCAGTAGCAAAAGAAAGACTTTAGTAGGATATTTTTCATTAATTATCTTTTTAACATAAAGTCCAACAAAAAAATGACTTATGCAAAAGTTTCTATATTTTTTCCGTAGAATGAAAATCCGCAAAGAAAGTTATAGGTTTTCGCATAAAAAATGGAGTTGACCTTTAAATAACATTTAAAAAATATAATAAATAAAAAATTAATGTTACACCGATATTCTTTCCACGATATTATGAAACTTTTGTATAAAACATTTTTCTCTAAAATGAACGGTTCTCGAGTTATTATTTTTTTCCACCTAGATGGTCGATTCGTTCCACTGTGCATCGGTAGAAACACAACGGCAGCAGGGACAGTAGCGACAGAGGTATCTTTTTGTAAGGCAACCAAAGGGATTCTAATGTCTCAACACTGGTGAGTAAAAAATTTCAAGTGTCATTCCGGTCTCCAAACCATGCCGTAGGACGAAAGATCCGAAACGGCACTAGAGACTGATTGTTTTGATCTACATACAAAAGAGAGCATAGTGAATACGAGTAATTGAAAAATTATTCGTGAGAAGAAACTACCATTTATTTTCCTTGTTCACTGTAATATTTGTTGTAACTTAGGACAGGTCCTTCTTGTAGCATAGTTTTTAAATTATTTGCATGAATGAAATCTTGAAATTTTCAGTTAGCGTTACGAATTTATTAGTACAAGTAAATAATTTGATATTGTGCGTTCTTTATACTCATTGCAAAAATAGTCTTACAACAGAATTTGTTATAAGATCGCATTTAATAGATCTTCATAAGAAGTTTCATTTTTTTATATAAATCGCTCCATTTGTGCTTCTGATGCACTAAATGTCGGAATTTTGCAAATTTGTTTTGTGTCGCTTTAGTGACAGTCATTGTATTATCTGCAAGAAGGCATTTCACGATGATAGATCTCGTATACAGAGTAGCAATTAATAAATTTACTTGTTAAAATTCTTCGTCTGACGATATCTCCCGGTTTTCAATATTTATTTTCCGATCAAAGTAAATTTTGAATACTTTCACATATATAAAGTAAAATTATTGTTCTTCTATAACGTTCAATTTTCCAATTTAAAATCTCTTTGCTCGAACAAATATAAAAGTCAATGTTTATATAATATAATATAATAGGCCAAAAATACAGGCCTATCCGCTATACGAGTGCGAATTACCGAAAGTATATTCGTTATTAATGGGCATACGACAACATTATAGTTAGGCTATAGGTTAGTCCGTTCTCTGGATTATTCCCCCTAAACCGTTGCAACTTTTGGATTCGCGGAAGTAAAATTGCGATAAACCATTGTAGTTGCATTATGCCAGTCGCCTAACTCGTAACATTTTACAGACTATTTGGAAGATTGTGGATTTACATAATGTCAAAAATTAACTTTACATATGAACTTAATAGCCAGAAATACAAATTAGTTAATATAGACAAAATAAAGAAAAAGGCTGATGTTATCCTTATCGAGATGTAAAATGTGATGGAGGATGGGTGGTCACATTTTTGGGTCCCCAGTCGCAGAAACCTCCACGTGGTGGGACCTGGGTCGTTGTTGCTCGCAGTGACTCGAAACTTTTTATTCAATATTTTTTTTTCTCATTGAAAGCAACAACGGGCTAATTGTCTGCATTTTCTAAAAATATAGAAGTTTCTAAATGTTTTTTAATGCATTCTCGACTTTTAAAATTATTTTTCAAACTTTCATAATTATAAATGAAAAATTTACGGTCTTTTTATTCATTATGTCGGTAAATCCGTTTCGTTCCAGTCTGCCGGTATGTACGGACCCACTCGTGACCGTAGTCAGCGTTACTTTGAGATCTCTCACAGTAGAAATAATATTTCGTTCATTTCTCCACGTTTTCATTTTGTTAATACTTTGATAGAATCTCGCTCAGTGTGTTACATCGACAATTTGCATTCTTATAGTCGATGTTCTATCAATTTCCATCAAACGACAATATCCAAATAAAATTGTTTGAGGTTCCTACCTTGTCGATCAACACAATGTTTACCTTAGTAAGATACAAAGTCTATGGCACTACCGCCTGCTACCGTTTCCTACAAACATTAAATACAGTAACACTAGTTACTCCCACAAATGTTATTATGAAACATTTCTCGAAACTTTGGTAACGCTGTTTCAATTGAAAATTAGACTCCCTGGAGGGATGGAAAGAAAGAGGCAGAATTTGCAGAACAAATACAAATGCAAAGCTAACGAGTAATTTTCGAGAAAATCTTGGAAAGATTTAAAATATTACTCCGATGGGAGTTAAAATTAAACTCCGCCTGTACTTCCTAATTCAATAAAAAAGATACTGTTCCAACCGCGATCCATGTTGAAGCAGAAAATTCTCTATAACGAATATTTGCGCAGGGAAATAATTCCGAGAATTATAATCTTCATTTTTATAATTTATATATTTATTCGTTGTTTCAAATATTTGAATGTACTGATTAAAATGATAGCGATTAGGTATATACCAAAATTTAGCTGTTCAATACTTTATATTTCGATGCTTTGTGTTTCAATACTTTAATTGTAGTGCAAGGATTTATAAATTTTTGGCCATAAAATTTAGATATTACGTTATACATTAATTTTATTTGATGCTAATTTATTTTTTCCGTCCATAATTGTTTAAACTTATAAATTCAACATGAAAATATTATCATTTTCTTGTAGTATGTTTTAAACATTATAATAACATGCGGTGCAAATCCAGTTTTAAATTGACCGTCAACGTGAAAATAACAGCAGGAAGTCGTGCATTTGTTATACATGTTTATCTTATGTGTATATAAATAAAGCTTTTGTTTCTACGGTTACTTAATTTGTTACTATTAAGTAAATACATTATTTAATGCCCTGTTCTCACATCAATTTTTGACTAAATTTTAAAATATCCAGAAATGTATTTTAATCTGGAAAAAGAATCTCTGTCACTTTGTATTTATTTATTATGTAGGTACACCAAGTATCTTTGGAATCGCTCGATTTTAAAAGAATTGCAATTGTTAGTCAAACAATGGAAAAGCAACGTCATCAACTCTTGATTCTTAAAATTCTTTTCGTTTCTATTTCTTACTTCTGAGTAAATAAGTTCTTAATTATATAGAGAAAGGACATTTAACTTGTCCTTTTTGAAGGAAATGAAATTGATCTTAGGATATTTTATGAAGGGAAAGATCTTAAAAGACATCTACTTTGTCCCAGGCGTGGGAAGATCATAGTTTAAACTTTACTTCATGTGCAATAGGACAAGATCAGAATTATTAATAGGCCTGCCATAAAATGTCTTATTAAATTATATTGTTACGTTTTATCCTTTATTGATTTTTAAGGAATTAAGTACTTTTTGTTTCGTATTTATTTATAGTACATCAATAAATACAAGCTAAAGAAACTTTGCTCATATTATAATCGAAATACATAACTAGTATATGAACTTGCCTCGTTTACGAACTTACCCCACTCCTTTTTACATATTGTATTATACAAGAGACTACGGCTTGTCTTCAGTTTTTCGCATATAGAAATTTTGTAAGCGTTCGCTTAATGTTTAATCAATGCAATCTTATAAAAATTAACGTATAATGTTTAATAAATTCTCGCTACAAATTATACTCATATTACCATGTTATCATTGCAATGCGACATCCCCAACAAACTTAACGCCACACAAATTCTTTGTTCTTATAATCTCTCACTCTCTCAATAGATCTCTTCTCTCATTCATTCCTGTTAATAAAAATAATTATATTCACAGAATCCTCTTACCCCTTATTCTACGTACGTTTGAACTTCGACTCGGAATGTGAGTACGTATTTGCGAATTGTTATTAACAATTTTAACCCTTTGCACTCATATGTCGAGCTATACTCGATTCAGCTTTCTGTGGCACTTAACGTTTCACCTACTAATTATTGTTTAATGTATTGAACATCTAAGCGATGCGCTCGCATGCATATAATTCTAACAAGGAAGGTATTCGAAGTGCAACTCACGGATTCGAATAAAATTTTGTGGGTTTGTAGAGTGATCCAAGACAAGAAAAATGGTATACTCCATTCGTGCCCAATCGCCCTTTAAGGGCATGAAATTTAACCTCAAAGTGAAATCGACACTTGCACTTCCTCGCTTATATCTCCTAAAGAACAAAAGATAGAAGAAAATGTTTTAGGTAAAAGTTTAATGGTAAAAGGAGTGCTATAAATTTGCATTAACAAATTTTTAAAAACAACTTTCCTTCTTGGAAAAAAAATTTTTTTTCGCGTTATTTTAAACAATTTTGAAATCTTTTTGGTAATGAAAAATGTGGCACTTTTTATTCTGAATTCAACCATAACAATATTTTTATTATACACTGCTAGGGTTACAGAGATACACGACAAAACGTACTCCCTAGCGCGTGGTACCGCGCAATAGTGCGCTAACAACATATAAAGTTACATATTAAGAATGCTCATTTTCGTTGCAGGACATAACTATGTGACGAAGATGGGTGTGGTAACATAAAAATCGCAAATTATGAAATATTACATAAAGATTAATGACTTATGATATAAATCGTACTACATCGCATATATACACAAATAAACATTTTTTAAATGTGACAAATTACAAATATGACAAATTTAAAAGTACTCTTCGTGTCAGAAAGCCAAATTACAATGAGCACCTTTAAGCGCCTTCAGTATCAGAGAGCCAGCCAGCGTCAAGCGCCTATAGGCGCTCCTGGGTATCACTAGCGCAAAATTTCTAAGCGCCTATAGGCGCTCACAGTAGTGAAATGGTTAAAACGATGATATACGCATAGGCACTTTTTGCACCAAGCACATCTTATAATAGCAGGCTTATCACCGTTAATCGTAGCTTTTTTTTTATTTTTGGGTATGAACAAATTTTGTGAGAACTTGTTCCAATTGAGTTTTACCATATAATCTTTTTACAAATTTGCATCTACGAAATAATATCATCAAACTGCAATCTCTCACATCGAATCAGTTTTCATCTCCGAGAGTCCGCGAATTATTATATTTAAGAACTCTTGGTATAAAAGTGGACACCTAGAGGAAAGATTACAACAACAGTTTGAAAATCCGGTAGATTTCTATTTTAAATTTCCTGAAGCAGATAAACTGCCACGTTGTGAATTATGTGGTAAGCCTGCTATTATAAGATGTGCTTGGTGTAAAAAGTATCTGTTTGTAGATCACTTTTTTAATGAAGATAGTATTTCGTCTTTTTCACTTTACGAAACTATGTCGAGTGAAGTAGGTACATGTATTCGCGTGTGCTTACAATGTAGTAAAATGTTAAATAAGCGTTTAAAAAATATTTATGTATGTATATATGGGATATAGTACGATCTGTATTATAAGTCATTAATCTTTACGTAATATTTCATAATTTGCGATTTTTATGTTACCACATCCATCTTCGTCACATAGGCATGTCCTACGACGAAAATGAACATTCTTAATATGTAACTTTATACGTGTTAGCGCGCTATTGCGCGGTTCCGCGCGCTAGGGAGTACGTTTTGTCGTGTATCTGTGTAACCCTAGCGGTGTATAATAAAAATATTGTTATGGTTGAATTCAGAATAAAAAATGCCACATTTTTCATTACCAAAAAGATTTCAAAATTGTTTAATATAACGCAAAAAAAAATTTTTTTTCCAAGAAGGAAAGTTGTTTTTTAAAATTTGTTAATGCAAATTTATAGCGCTCCTTTTACCGTTAAACTTTTACCTAAAACATTTTTTTCTATCTTTTGTACTTTAGGAGATATAAGCGAGGAAGTGCAAGTGTCGATTTCACTTTGAGGTTAAATTTCATGCCCTTAAAGGGCGATTGGGCACGAATGGAGTATACCATTTTTCTTGTCTTGGATCACTCTACAAACCCACAAAATTTTATTCGAATCCGTGAGTTGCACTTCGAATACCTTCCTTGTAAGAGGGTTGTATGTGTTTCTTTTTTTTCTGTGAAGGCAACGCCTCACGCAGCGCTATTCAGTGTGCGAGATTCTGACCTAATAGTCGCAATAAACTAACTAGCTAAAGCTAAAAAAGTTCCGAATATTATTAAGTTACGAGTTATCCAATCAGAAATATTACGTGTACAGCAGATACATTTTTAGTATTAGCAGTCAAGAGACTCTGATTGGATTCGCGTCAAATTTTCTCGTGCGAACAATTATCCACTTTAGGAAATCAAAAGTAATTTTGCATTTTAAATATACCGCAGTACTTAATATTGTTATCAGTATTAAATAAAAATGAATAATGAACAGTAGATTAATTTGTGTAATAACAGTGGATACAGAATAACTGAATAACAGAATAACAGTGGATTAATTTCCCGAGACTATATTTGTTTAGCTGACGAAAAGTTAGTAAAATAATTCGTGGCGCAAAGGGTTAAACATCCATCAGTCGTCTATTATATTTAACTTTTTATCAGATCTGTACATTATTTTTCTCGATATAGGACAACGTCTTTTATACTGTTTAAGGTAGTTCTAGCTGGGTTCAGAACTAACAGTTTCTTTTTTCATTAGAAATGGAAAGAATTGCGTAAGAATTAATGCAGGGGCTAACTTCACAGAGGTCATTTCATTCACTTTTTAGACATTAAAAAACATCTTTCTCTATAACTATGAAGTAAAAAATTATGAAAAAATTCAATAATATTCCAAAAGCATAAAATAATACATTGCTAATTTTTTATTAGAATCCATCGCCTCGTTTTTCCATTAGAAAAATAAAAAAAGATTTTACGGATTCAGCAAAAATTTTTTTCCATAAGGCCCATGTTAAATATGTTATTTTTAAATACAATTTATTCATAAACCGTGTGGACGAACTCGTTGAAATTCCGGTTATAATTATAAAATATCATGAAGAATATCTTTTCAAAATTTTAAGGAAATCTATCGAAAAATGATAAGTGCAATTTTTATTTACTTTTATTTCTATTATTTACTTTTGCGACTTCTTTCTAACATTTTCCCTTATTATAATAGTAAATAATCAATTAACACTTTGAAATTGTTGTGTGGTTCATTATTTTATTATTTTCATTTCTTGTATATCAAACTGTAAATATTACATACTAAAAAATATGTAAATACCGTGAAAACATAATACGGTTACCTGCTAGACAGTAAAAAAAATCAGATATTCGAGCACATTTCACAATTATTTTGTGGGGTAACCAAGTATCGTCGGATGACAGGGACAAGAAGCACCTTTCACTCGGATTGTCTATCCCCGCCCTTATCTTTTTTTCCTTATTGTTAGATACTTAAGCTCAGGTTTTTGACATAACACTTTTCATAATAGCAGGGTTCCCGTGTTTACAGGACAGGCACAATCTTGATATATTTAAACAATCGATGGAAGTAGTTTAAATCTGCTGCATAAGCCAATGCTGCGACACTCGGTGTTCAATTTGTGTTCTTCAATCTAATTTCAATGCCATTTAATCACCTCCTCCGCCATGCCATCCGATTTGAATGTGTGACTTTCAGCAAATAACGCATTTGAATCGATAGTACCCACAATTAAAGGCACGGGCTCTTACAGTTCAATAAATCAGTTTCATGTTTCATTCAAATGTCACATTCCTTCTGTGAGACTGCCTGTCTGCACTGAGCTTTAACATTTTTACGGAAGCCGTTAAATTTGCGGGTTCCTACTTGTTTTATAAACATTTCGTCAATTTACAGAGAAGCTTTACAATAGATGTTTCACGTGCATTTCATAATAAAATGAATACTTAACGAATTATCATCTCTGTCGTTTGTTGGATATTGACCTAATTCTTTATAATAATGCAGCCAAATATTACTGAAAGTTATTCAGAGTCCAAACGGGAGCTGTTAGTTATTTCCAATTCCGTAATCGCTTTTCCCTCAAAATATGTTTCAAAGACCTTTAGTCCTAACGAACGTCACCGGAAAATCGATCGCCCTTTTGGAACCTTATGCGAAGTCGGGGTCATCTGAACCTCCAATTACATACATTGTCGAAAACCCCTCAAAAGGTCAGTCTTGTTTCCAAAATCAGAGAATTGTACAGAATCACTGATAGCCAGTAGCTCGCGGCTACGCTGATTTAAGTTTATTAACCCCTTAGCTTAAAACTACGTGTGAGACTCGTAGCACGGAAAATGGAATAGGAAATTTTGAAATCTTCCAAAAACTATTAAATCGACAAGATCAGCCGTTCACGAAACGGTATCATTATCTCTGTACTATTAATATCACGTTCAGTTATACAAAATATCAGAAATCAGTGAAACCTTTTGATTTCAGGAATTAATTTTAAGTCTTTGCATGGCCCATCAGAAAAGAAATCGTAGGCTAAGGGCTTAAAGCTTCAAAGGCAAAAGTAGTTCTTTGATAAATAAAGCACCGTAAACCTCTATACGGAATACAACACGTTTACTCCCCCTCTTCCAAAGTCCTTATATAATATTGTAATGCCTCGCGGAGGGTTGTCTTGACATTGAAGGATTCTTCGTAAAAATAACTATTTTTTTGTATTTAAACGTCCATTCGATAGTTCAGTGGCAGTTTTCGGTTTAAACATTACCGGTCACTAATGCAATTACAGGCCGATCGATATACCGATTCGACCCTGAAATCCGACATGTTCGTACACGCCTCGTGGGGGTAGTTTTGGTTGGTACGTTAACTTCATGACGGCGTAACAGTATATTGTAACTCTGTTAAACCCCGTAGCCTACACTAATGTGTGACGCTCGTGACACGATAAATCGTGAATGAAAAATAGAAGTTTTTCAAAAGCTGTTAAAATGAATGTATCAGTCGACCACGAGGTAATTAAATTATCCCTATGTTATTAACATTGCGTTCAATCACATGAAATATCAGAAATCAAAGAAAAATTTTTGTTTTGGAAATTAATTTTGAGTTACTGTGTAGTGAAATAAAAATCGTAGAGCAAGGGGTTAAAGACACTCTGTGTGTTAAAAACATGTACAATTTTCATTGACAGGTGAATTCAGTCTATTAATATATTTATAAATACATTTTAAAACATATTTTGATCTGCAATATCAATTGATTGACCGTCGTATATTTGCTCACCTTAAACACGAACCCGAAAGATGAATTTCTCCATGGTCCTCAGTTTTTGAAAAATATGAGTTTCTATAAAAACAGTCGGCTTTCGTGAAAAATGAGGTATTACGTGAAAACTAGAAATGCTAGGAAATTCAATTTCATCTTCAACGATGAATCAAAACGTTTCGACTATGTTGGTATATACGATTATTTAAATCGGTTGTTTATTATCAATACACGCTACTTTTACATGTGTAAAAGCAATCAATTTTATCGCTGATAATTATTAACCCTTTGCGGTCCGAATTATTTCGTCAATTTTGGTAGTGAGCTAAAAAAAATTAATTTTGCAATATTTTTTACCATTGGATATTCATTTTTTAAAATGATATCAATAACTATAGGTATTGACGGACATTTAGGTGATATTACAAAATTATTGTGAAATTGGAAAGTCGATATTAAATTGTTAGAAAATAAAATCAAGTGATAATCTATGTCGAGTACTATTCGACATAGGACCGCAACGGGTTAATGCCACCAGATTATGTATAGTAGCCGGACTATTTATAATTACAAATACTATATAAACTTTCGCGCTAAATAAACATTTGACAAATTTTACGTTAAACCATTCGCAAAGATCACCTTAACATTTTTTTAATTTGCGAATTATGGATCAAGTTTAAAATCTAAAATCATCAAATATTTAATAAGAATATGTCAATATAGTTATTTCGAAATTTCTTTATTTCTTAACAAATGATGATACCAATTTTTAAACGAAAAATCTTGTGAAAATAACCAAAATTCAAGTCATCCCCTTCTCTTTGTAATTATCAATATGTCTTATCCGAAATATCACAGCTATAAAGAAAAAAATGACAGATGCGTTCTCAATTATATTCGAAATTCTATATTTCCATGGGAGCTATGTATCAAAATACGATGCCTGCTCTTTGACGTCAAGGAATCACACGATCTTCTCGGTTCCTATTGCATCGGTCCCTCGACTTGGTACGACTGTTGCGAAAATATCCGACAAATGATTATTTATAATTTGCATTCTGCCATATTATTTTAGGCGTACGTATACCAAATAAATTCACAGAGGTGTAAGTTAAATGTCGAACAAAGAATTTATTCTTTGCTGACTGCATCCATTGTCTATTTAACTCATTGAAGCACGGAAATTCAGAAAATAAAATGACCCATGTTGCACAGACTTTTCTTTTTTTTCAACTGAAGGAAGTTAATTTACTTTTGTTAACAAAATTACCAAATAATATACCTTTTCGAGGTGGTACAGAAAATGTCCCACCATGCATCTTTAGGTATAAAATATGTGCGACACATTTAAATCTGCCGTACCTCAAAGAGTTAAATCACTAAAACGCTTGAAACAATAAAATACTAATATAGAGTGACGTTGCTATGTCAATTGGTTTCATTTTCTTAATGCGTTCTAAAATTGTGCATTTTCGTATGCCGATCTTTCCACTAACTGGATCTTATTACGGACAGTACCGTTGTGTTTTTATTGTCAGTTATTCAATAGATATCATAGTCATATTTAATTTAATCTTAACACTTTAATGGCCGCATGTCTACGCTGTCACACGTTGTCAGGGGCCGGCAATATTTTTGAAGAATTAATTTAAAAAAGTTTATTAAAATTAAGAGAATATCTTATAAGATCTAATTGTAAGGCTATAAAAAAACTACGAAGCTAATATCATTATTCACACTTGTTTACATTCATAATTCATCACACAGAGAGTGTGGTAATGGCCAATAATTTTCGGCGGTAGCATCACACACGTGTTGTGTGAGCGGCCATTAAAGTGTAAAATAAAAAATACATAAAAAATGATCTGAAATTACCTGATGCATTAAATCTTGAACGAAAGCCATAGGAAAAATGAAGATCCTTGTAAATAACGTTAAGCAATCAAGACAGCTTTATCGGTTTTTAAAACTCAAGTACGGCCACCTGTATCTTCGTCGGAGTAACTTCATAAATTAACACTAGATCTATCTAGGTGTCTAAAACAATTGTTTCTTAGTTTGGGTGAAAAGTATCTATACCCATTAAAGGTATACGTTGAAGTACAAATATATAATTAAACGTTGTTACTTTCAAGTAGAAACGTTCATATTTAAAATTTCATCGGTCTTTCTTATCTCTTGCGTGTGCTTCGTATGAAATACGTAATCTCTGTGATTTGTATGCCAGTCAAATCCGTATAATCGATTAAATTTAAATAACGTGCTCGGAATTAATTAATCGAAATCGTCAACGTTTCTAAATAGCGTTGTCGAAGAACAGAGTAATTTCTCTACTCGAAATATATATATCTTGCATGCTAGTAGTACTGCCTGGTTTCGCGACAGACATACTATTTAATAGTGCTATCTAGTACTTTTTCTTCGGAACGATTTTCCAAGAATGTTTTGCAACGAACAATTTATGGAAAATTGTAAGAGAGAATTCAGTTTAAGCGAATTTTAAATTATATGTTAATATTTTTAGAAGTACTTCACTTCTTTTATTATAATATTCAATTTCTTACTTTGTATGATTTAATATTAAAAGCACTATATTCTTTGTTAAACCAAAATTGGTTTAGAAGAGAATAATAGGTAATAGTTATTAAGGAAAAACGGAGAGGGAAGATCATTTCAAATCCGGCTTTGACAGTTTCAGTGTAAATATCAGTTTCGATTTACATGTCGCTAGAAAGATTCAGATGTGCAAAATTACTTTTTTATACTACATTTATCCACCGATTTGCACATTTCATTTGCACGATTTCACTTTTAAACGGTTTTCAAAGTGGATTTGACAAAGAACTACTCTAAGTCGACATTTTTTCTACCAACAAATATATTGACTGCTGAAGTATTAACGGTACACACTTTCAATTTGTACGATATCCGGAGGAACCGAACTTCCGTAACTTTTTCTTTTTTTAACTGAAGTAAAAATCAATAGTTTCATGCAGCATAAGTATGACAAAAAATGAGTAGAATAGGAGTCAATGAAAGAACAATAACACTTTAAAGGTAGGGTGTTTTAGATTAAGTGTTATGTTTATTCGATAAGTAACAAATAAACCGTATTTTGTAGTATTTAATGCAGAAAGATTAAGACTTTTGGGAATAAATTTGGAATAGTTCAGAAATTTATTATAAAATCTTATTATTTGTTCATGTTTATATAATTGCGACGGTTCTTTATTAAACCTCACCATAATGAAAGTTTCAGAGAACTTTCGGATGGTAAATTCTAACTGTAGTATCTAAGACTCAAAGAATATTTCGATAAAAGAATAATTATACGCTAACGAACATTCCATATTCCTGCACGCATCGATTCGGCATAATATTCAAAGGGTATCGTAATACATAAAGAAAAATAATGTGAAAAAAACGTAACTCATCGTGCTAAAAGAAATACGACCATCGCGTCAGAGGGATGTTTCTTGACAGAAGAGAAGTGCAGTTGCGATTAATTATTCGCATTTCACAGGCATAAAACAAAATATCACCGATGAGATGCACGCATATATGCATAAGGCATGTATTCCCTTTTTCCTTGAGGTAGATGCTGTATAAAAGACAGAAAAAAATTTTTTTAAATGAGAACGTCATATTCGTTATAACAGTAATATGTATATCAATAAATAATATATATTTTCAGTATACGATACAATCTTGCATGGTATTTCATTTTTGTATTTATGTTTTTAAATTTGCTTTATCCAAAGTTCGATCGTTCATTGTTAATTATATTGCACATTCTCTGTTTTTTAAATGGCAATAAATATTGTCATTTCAGAAAGAGTTGAATTAATATAAATTAAATACAACAATACAAGTAGGTAAATACGTTATTTAACACAACTTTAGAAACACGTATAACGATCCATAACAATAAATCATGGTGACCAACGTATTATTTCATCATGATTAATCTAAATGTAATATTATTCGTCCAAATCAAACACGCTCACGAATAATAGCTTATAACGAAATTCGGAAAGTCGAGTTTTATTTAAATATACGTGAAGTGCTATGTAAATCTCGGAATTAGATTTTGCCGCAAACGAGATATCCTGTAAATAAATTTTGTTTCACGTTTCCACCTTATTTTTTCGGGGGAATTCCTATGTGCTTGATCGTACTAGTAATTACAGTCCAACATGAATATATATTATTCATTATAATATACCGTATTACATCGATTATAAGACGCCACTGATTATAAGACGCACCCTAAATACTTGAAGCTAGAAATAAAAAATACCTGAAATAAGTATTTTTATTATAAAGTGTAGAATAAACAAAAATATGTATATCCTTAAAGAACTGAAAAGTATAAATCACGTCAGTATTCTTATGAGCTAAAAACACGTAAAAATGTGCGTCTTATATTCGATGTAATACAGTATATATTTACTTTGCTTTCACTATTTATATTGTCAGATATGATTTAAAATAATAGTTATTATAAAGCTTACATTAGGTTAGCTCTTAAAAATGTACATTTTCAAATGTATAAATCAACTCCCCTGATTTGTGCGTACTTAATACAAGATTTACGACCGTCAAATCTGTTAAACCGCGATATATTAAATGACTTTGGAAATAGAGGAATGAGGTGTCAAAGAAGATGATCAGTTAAGTACAGTTAAGTAATTTGTATATTATAAGATACATATGAAATATCTACTGTACCACGTAATATATATTCGTCTATAAGTTTTGAAGGCGTTTCTAAAATGGTAGGAATCCGTCAACTTAAATAAAGCCGTTTGACGGCTTCCGTAAACTTATAATTAGCGTAAAACTTAAACTTAACTATGTAAATATTAATTCTTCTATTCTTGTAAATTGACCATCATCATTACATCTCTTCACATATTATAAATCCAATGACCAAAAAATGATAACCTCCAAAGTTATGCCTCTTCGTTCAAATATAAAATAAATGAAACAGAACTCAAAAAACCAAGACAATCAAAAGTGCCTTTAAATCGTGGAATTTCTAACGGTGAAAAAAAAAGAAAAAAAAACGAGAAAGTCGGCCTCCTCCTCGTCCCAGTGACACGCAATAATCCACGGCATATTAACCACGACGTAGTTTAAAATCGTATCTCCTTTCCACCCCGATGGCCGGCTCTTTCTTTCTTTTCTTCTCTCCGACATGATCCAACGTAGGAGGACGGGCTGGCTAACAGCGTCGAATGTTACGCATATTGCGTACTTTTGCCATCGGGGTTGCCGGCGTTGGTGGGCTATAATTGTTGGTGCGCGTGCGTCGAGAGAAAACTACCCCTATATAAGGAAGCAACACGTTCCGCGAGAATACTCAGATTTGGAGAATCGCACCACGAGGACGTTGTGACATTCTCGACGAAATGGGCCCCGCTAGACGTCATCTTGTCAGTCTGCTGATTTATGTCTTCGTGGTCACTGAGATACGATTTCCTCAGGTGAGTTCGATTATCTTTTCGCCTGGAAAATATTAAAAAAGATTGGAATATTTAAAGAAATAATTGTACTTATGTTTGTTAAACTTTCAAACTATCGAATATAAAAATGTTTCAATTTTCAAACTATCGAATGTAAAATATTTCAAGTATGAATTGTTTGGAAAATTATGGCAGCAAAGAACAGAATGACTGGAGAAATAGAAGTAAGTCGAAATGTGCGGATTAATTACTATTTCTACCTCGGATTTTTTTAAAGATACTTTGAAAATTTATAGTGAGAAGAAAGGAGTATTCTGATATTTACTTACCTGCAAATTTAATAGAAATGGTACTTGAACCTGGTACCACCATGGTGAAGAATAAATTATAGTATTCAGTAGTATGTATGTACAAAAATAGTAATAGTAGTTTGCAATCGGATCTCCTCATTTTAATTCCAGATAACGAGCAGTAAAACTATGAATAATTAATTTTTTATATATGAAAGTGTTAAATAAATAATGTTGGAATTAAAAAATTAAATGCAAAAGAAAATTAATCAAGTCAATTGCTCATATTAAATTAAATGTATATTGCCATTTTTTTATCAACCATTAAAGGAACTGAAGTAATATAAATTTCATTCATTTGTTCAAGAAATGATTTCGATCTGCGTTAAGTTTACGATTGCTCATCCGATCGTTTTAATTGTTTCCCTTAAAATCGGAAAAATATTTTTTTTTGTATAGAAAAGGATTACTAGAAAATTTAATTTTTGTGTCGCCTCTACATGAAATAAAAATACCTAGTTACTCATCGTTACTACATTTAGTAATGAAATGACTACTTGATAATATGTTAAGCAGAGATCATTGGTTTGAGATGTGTGTTCGAAAACAAATGCAATGACCTTGTATTTGTAAGTTGTTCAGATTACGACGCGATAAAAAATTAGGATAAATATGATATTTACAATTAGAAATTCTCCGTCAAGTGTGGATCAACATTTCGCTATGTCAAAAATGTAAATTAATTATTATCATATTGCCGATGAATATTGTTGCCATTCGTTAATTTGCCGCAAATTTACAAAAGCGTTGATAAAAATTAATTTTTTATTTTTACCGTGAAAAACTAAAATATGACATTTTGGAATTAAAAAGATTTAAATACAGTTGAACTAACGATAAGACGTTAAGGTAATTGTTAGGTGCTCAGTAATGGTCGGTTGAACAACCAAGTACTTTTGCTATTTATTACTGAGACGTTTCAAAAAACCATCATTTTTTATTTGAAATTTTCCAATTATTCTTGTAACTACTCCTAAAACATGAAACTAGTTTCCATGAGTCAATAGTTAAGTTTATTGCCTTTAAGCTGTTTCTGTTTCTACATTGATAGATCTTGTTAATGCTAAAAAACACTTAAAATGTAATTGTGAAAGTTATATTAGAAAAACATTGATTATAAATTTATTAAGGTCCTTATTATATAACTCTCGTAAAGATGATAAAATATTTTAGATAATTTAGTATGATATAAGTTCTCTAACGTTATAATACACGTAGAGTGCTTCTAAATTACATATTTTTTTCAATATTTGACAACTTTCAAATGTTCAATGATCTGCATTGCTAACATGGAGATCTAAGCGGAATTGTTTAAATTGTCAGACAATATTTTCTGAATCTATAAATAGATGTAACTTTCAATGATGTTATACTCGTCTAAAGCAAATAGTTCCAAAGAAGTTGCAAAGAAAATAGTTCCAAATCAATTTAAATGAAAGATTTATTATTAAAAAGTTAACCAAGCAATATATTATATATATAGTAATCAAATTTTGAATGAGCCAAATTGGCCCCGTAAATCTAGAGTTAAATAAGTTCGACTTGAATTAGCGCGTTAAAAACATTCCTACTTTTCTAAAACTGTGAATGTTTACAGCACAAATCATCTGTATTTATGAACATAGAAATCCTAAAAATGACTTTGAAAGTAAATTCAATTCAGTGTTCAATAAATGTGTTGGTTACTGGGATATAATATTGTAGCATGCTAATCCTTTGCTTCATTTTAATTTTAGAATTTGATGACAATTTTGTATACCCGTCTAAATTTTCTTAGGACTTCAAGTTAACTAAAAATGAAACAAACAACGGGAAAGAATTTCGTGAAGATAATTTGGCTTGGATGAAAAAAACTGAAAATATAAATCGAAATACAAAGAGATACACTTGTTTCAACAAAATATATTTCTCAAATTGGTGTAAACATAATTTTCATGTAATTAAGTAATCTACAATATATATACAAAATAGTAACATTACTTTGAACAAATTGAATAAGCTAAACAATGCAATAGAAAAAAGAGCTTACTAAAGTAATTGATTAAAATTTATTATTCGAGCAATTCACAAGTTCAAGTGAAAATCTAAAGTATCTTGAAATTCTTATTCATTGAAATAATTATTTAATTAAATTTAATTAAACAAACACGGAGTATTTATAAAAATTCACTTTTCAAAGATTCATCGGGAATTTCAAACTGATAGACAGAAATGCACAATAATTGAAACTGGCGAATCCCAGTATTCTTTTCAAATTCAAGCAGTGCAGTTTTTTTTAAAGCTACATCAATTGACGAACTTTTTCTTTTATAAAATATATTTTACCTATACTTTCCCCAGGCATATTTTATATTTACCCGCATGAACATTGCAGAAAATAAAATGAAGTACATAAGTAAAGTTTGATATTTGTGCTAAATCGCGTTATCCAGTTGTACTTTGCAGTTTGTCTATTTATATCCAGACAACTCTATGTTCAGCATAAAAGGATACAAAAATGATGGACGTATGCCGGCATAACTGCGCCGGCAGAAGTGGCTAATAATCCTTTGTTTCGCCAGCGTGTATTTGCTCTTTATGAGCTAATAAACGGATCCGTGAAATGCAAAAAGGCTATGAAATGTCTCTTGTGATACGCAAATCGCAAAACCAAGCTCGGTGTCATTTTCAATGGTATAAATAATATACAAAAGATTTCTTTTAAATTCGTTTTATGAAACTGTCGGACTTGGCATATTAACCCCTTGCTGTACAATAACGTGACGCAATAAACGGAATAGTCAATTTTGAAGTATTTCTAAAGTCCTGATAAAATAAAATTAATTCTATGCTATTCAATATTACCTTGAGTCATATACTACATCCGAAATTAGGGGATAGATTGTTATTTTAGCAATTAATTCAGAGTTACTGCACACTCAATCACAGAAGAAATGGCACGGCAAGGGGTTAAATAAGAGAAATTATTACTTACTGAAAGTGTACTTGCGATCTCCTAAATAATGTTCGGAGTACCGAAAAGTAATCAAAATCTGTTTGCTGGCGAAAAACATCTATTTATTAAAACAACCTTAAATACTAATCAACAAAATAATTTCCATAATTTTCTAACACTTTTTGCCAGCGTAAAGGTAGTTTTTCGATACCCTTTTTAAAAAAGTTCTTCGATTTTTTGTAGAAAAACGTTTCCAATTACGTTTTCACTTCTTCAATTTTGACTACTTTTCGGTACCCCTAATACATTAACCCTTTAAGTTTTGGATGAAGATCTATCGTCAGTAGTAATAGTTCTGTCATCGGCCATCATGGGATTATTATTTAACTTTCTCGTGAGATATTATTGTTATGACTGTTAATTGAAAATACACAACTTACGCGTTACATTACGTATTCTGTATGAAACTGCAGCCATATGACAATTTTTCTCATTAGCAACTACACTTGACATTAACGTAATCCAATTTTCCCATTTGTATTAAAAGGGTTGTATTATTTTGCTTTCATTAAATAACAAAATTATATTCATTTATTATATATTCTCCGTTATTATGCATAACCTTCTCCCATCTTTCTGGCAGTTTATTAATCCCTTCCTTGTAAAATGTGGTTGGTTTGGACTGGAAGAAGTTTTCGACGGCCTGTCTTACTTGTCCTTCGGAATTGAATGTTTTTCCATTCAAAAAGTTTTGTAACGAACAGAAAAGGTGGTAATCTGTGGGGGCAAGGTCCCGGGAGTGTGGTAAAACAGACCATCCAAGCTGAAGAATTTTTTCTTGAGTCACCCTTGCCGTATGTTGTCACGCATTGTCTTGTTTTGCAAGTTTCTTCCAGTCCAAACCAACCACATTTTACAAGGAAGGGATTAATAAACTGCCAGGAAGATGGGAGAAGGTTATACGTAATAACGGAGAATACATAATAAATTAATATAATTTTGTTATTTAATGAGAGCACAATAAATGTCTCATAAAAAACGGAAGTTACTTATGACTCGACCTAATATTTACACTGAATACCAATATAACAGATCTGTTGTAAAAATTCCACAACATTTACGCCTTAACCCTTTGCACTCGAAAGGTACCATTGCGCCCTGGTGTTTCTCGAGTTCTATACATTCGTTTGTGATACGATAACGTATTCTTATCCCAATTTTTTTCGTGAATCCGGCACGATTCGCCTTCTTTACTATAAAATCCTTTGAAAGTACCTACAAAACATTTGCCTAATTTAGCCGAAATCGTCTCGAGTTGGTAGTTCACAAAAGCGAAAAGTCTTCTAATGCAAAAGATTAATTACGTTATATTACGGTAAATATCTTTTGTCAGTGCATGATCAACAACCCAATGATGTAATAAGTTGTAATATGTGATAGAGAAAACTACAACGATAATAAATAAATGAAATTAAAACTAAATTTTTTTTATATCACTGTATTGGGGCCTCTCGTTTTCTATGGCATAAGTTTTACGTCCGACAATCAGTTGTGGGGCCTTTTGGCCATTCAGGGTTAAACATACATACGGTGATCGGATCGTGTAATAAAGACACAAAGAGTTTCCTTCAACATCACATAATACTGATACTTCCTAATAAATGCGAAATATTTGCTCAAAATACTGATTGAAGAAATAGAATTTCTAAAAGTTACAAGTTCTTCATAAACAATAAAAATTCATACGTTTGTTACATAATTATTTCACTATTGACTTCTTCTATCTGCCCTCATATTTTGGTCTCTGAAAAATAAAAGCGTTACAAACAAAAAAGCTGCTAATTTTCAAATATCGTTAAATCGGCAAGGACGAAATTAATTTCCGAGATATTGCGCAGCTCGGCATTCGACAGCAAAAGATATTAAATTGATTCTGGTTTATCAGTATATACTGAACTTTATTCCGTCTGTAGTGGTTGCCGCTCAACCATAAACAGACAAACGAACCATACGATGCCATCGAATGGAGAATTTCGTCGTTCGACCGTCGCACAGTGGTTCATTTGGCCGAAAACCTGGCCAAAAAGCCAAAAATTTTTTTCGCGATTTTCAAAATTTAGCAATTGCGTTTTATTTGTAACATATCAGAGCATCGGTTTCCATTAATAAAAGTTTTTATTGAACAACGCTCTTAGAGATATGCAATGTCAAAGTTGGCACTTGAATAATGTAACGTATTCACGTCGAAATTCAGAATACGTTTTCAATGTGAAATAATAGTACAGTCAACTTTGTAAGTAATTGTAGCTATTCGTCATACTTTTAAATTATAAGTACCTTGGTTTCATTTTTTTATTTAATATTTTACAACTGCGATGGCACAGATTGCAAAACCCATACATTTTTTTCCTTTTGCAGAGGAAATAGTTGTGAAGTACGCAAAAGTACAACGCGAATTTTTTTTTAAATTAAACTTTGAAGCTTCCCGAAGAAGTCCCCGTTGTAAAATTTTGCGACTTTTTGCGATTCTACGAGATATTCTTATTTGTTTGTCGCACGCGCCATGCTCGGGGAAATACGTTTATGACATACTGCCAGGCTATCGTGCCTTGGACAAACGAATAATGCTAATCCTTTACTAAGGTTACCCTTGTAATTAACGAAACGCTATATTTATTTCGTTCGGGTTAAAAATCAAAATAATTTTAAGCAAGCTGGTGGCCTTTTGTTCCAAAGCAACAATAGATAGCCGCGATCACCTCGACCGCTTACCGTTATAAACCGAAAGATCTTTGACGTTTCGGCTGAAAATCTGTCTAGTTGCAGGTATGAGGGCTATATTTGTTTCTCACAATGTTCTATCAATCTCTTTCAGTCGAGATTTTTATTAAACAATGGTAAATTCGAAGATGGAATAGCTGTGATATGCTGGTATTAAGATACAGTGACTGTTGCAATAAATATCATTATAACTTTTGAAGGAAAAGGAATATCAGAATATATTTTTTTTTAAATTAAACTTTAAAGCTTCCCGAAGAAGTCCTCGTTGTAAAATTTTGCGACTTTTTGCAATTGTACGCGATATTCTTATTTGTTTGTCGCACTCGCCATGCTCGGGGAAGTGCATTTATGACATAGAGCCGGGCTGTCGTGCTTTACCTAATGAATACTGCTAATCCTTCTCTAAGATCAACCTGGCAATTAACGAAATAATATGTTTATTTCATGGGGTTAAAAATCGGAATGAGTTTAAACAAGCTGGTGGGCTATTGTTTCGAGGCAACTATAAATAGCCGCGGCTACCTCGACCGCTTACCGTCATAAACTGAAAGATCTTTGACGATTCTAATGAAAATCTGGCTAGTTGCAGGTATGAGGGAAATATTTGTTCCTTACAATGTTTCATCTTTCTCCTTCGACCGAAATTTTTATTAAACAAAGGGAAATTCGGAGATGGAACAGCAATGACATGCTTGTATTGAGATACAGCGGCTGCTGCAGTAAATATCATTAAAACTGCAGAAGTCCATGGAATAACATAATATATTTTTTTTTAAATTAAACTTTGAAGCTTCCCGAAGAAGACCTCGTTGAGTTTTCTTGCGACTTTTTGTGATTCTTCGAGTTATTGTTATTTGTTTGTCGCGCGCGCCATGCTTCGGGATGTGCATTTATGACATAGGGCCGGGCTATCATAAGACTATTGATTTTCGTGCCGATCCGACAATTTTTCGATACTCGCACCTGCCATATTAGAGCCGCCATTTTGTTTTTGGAAATTCTGAGTTCGGATTCTTAATCAGCGACCGGAAAATCATAAGACTACTGATTTTCATGCCGATCCGACAATTTTTCGATACTCGCACCCGCCGTATTAGAGCCGCCATTTTGTTTTTGGAAATTCTGAGTTCGGATTCTTAATCAGCGACCGGAAAAACATAAGACTACTGATTTTCATGCCGGTCCGACAATTTTTCAATACTCGCATCCGCCATATTGAAGCCGCCATTTTGTTTTTCGAAATTTTGAGTTCAGATTCTTAATCAGCGACCCAAATAATACTAATACACCAATTTTCAGCTAAATTGAAAAACTCCTTGAGTTTTGGCCAGGTTTTCGGCCAAATGAACCACTGTGCGTCGAAGCTTTTAAAAGTGCTCTGTGATCCATGAACAAAGGGAATACCTCAGTTCCGAGAAGATTAGCTCGAAATGAGGGGACACGGAGAACCGGTGCATTTTGCCGATAATTAAAATTAACGTGCAAATTGACGCTTTCAATAATTCCTCTTGTTCTTGCCGGATGAATTTCGGTTTTGCTATGATGATCCGGGAATCACTCTTATTGTTGGGTGACCTCAACTCTTTCAGGATGATTCAAGGGTGGTCTCTAAATAAAGGACATGTGTTAAAGTCTTTTTATTTATTTTACAACAAATTATATTTTCATTTTCCATAGTTTTCCCTTAATATTAAAACCTTAATCTAGAATAACGTGTGATACACGTGGCGCGATAAGTGGAATACCAAATTTGGAAGTTTTTCAATTACTATTAAATAAAAAATATCAGTTGGTTACGCGACGGTCTAGTTATTTTTGCAATATTGATAAATTTATATTGGAGCCAAAGTAGTAATAAAAATGATATTGTAGTCGATTATACCAAATGTTTAAAATTAGAGAGAAATTTTTATTTTTGAAATCAATTTTAAGATATTATGCACAATGTTAAAATAAATATCGGAAGGCAGTGGATTAATAGTCTTTTGGAGACATTTGAGCAGTTAACATTTAGGGACTCATTGTTAGTATGAATCAAAGTAAATTTTCAAGCAATGATTGCCAAAAATATAACATATTTACCGAAATGTATGGGTAACAATTAACATATATGGAGAATAATTACTGAGACACTGACAAAATAATTATCCTAAATTGCAGCGTTGTTGTTAAACACAGCATTAGACATCGTCGACATAATCGTGTACATACTTCTTTAAATTGTTCGACTGTTTCGTATTTCCCGCATCTTTTTTTATGTTCGTAACGAAAGTAGCGTAGCCACTGTTTGTCTTTGAATAATATGACTCCATTAGTTTTTTCAAGACTTCTCCGGAAATCAGTGGATACGGAAAATACTTGTTACATTGTTGAGATAACTCTATAAAGAGAAGTTAAGAGAGTTCAGCATTATCAGAATTCCTGCTTTTCACCCTTTCATTGCTATGAACACCGATATTTCCTACTTATTATTTTTTAAACCAACACAGAATTTGCTATAAAATCAGCTTTGTATTGACATAAGTCAATTCTGGCCGGATAGTTCCATACGAGGTGGAAACAAGTTAAACGACAAATATTAAACGTCAGTGTCAAAAACTAAAAAATTCCAAAACATGTATCTACCAATTTGGATCGTAGTTCACGTTCGTAGATCTATACCATAGAGAAAAAATTTTTATTGCAAAAAATTAACAATGAATTCAAATGTTTAACATTTTATTTAAAAAAATAACTTTTGGGCAACTTTTGTTATTCAGCTAAATTGTTCGCTAAAAAACACAATTTAAAAACGAAGATTATTTTTTCTGATCCCTACACACCGAAATATTCGGAAAAATGTATTTTAAACCCTCAACTTTGAAGGGTACATTCATCCCTTCAGTATGGACAATGGTGAATGGCCAAAAATACGCTGGAAATATTTTTGCAACAACTACCTTCCATGCAAGTTTTATCAAAATTGTCGTCATCATCTCGTTCTGAAGCATTCACAATGTTTAAATGGCTTTTTAAATCTTTGTCTTTCGAATTATTGACTTTTCATTATTCACTCCTTACTATTTTTAACACTAGATTTACCAGCGTGAAACCTATTATATTTAAATATGTTAAATATGTACCTTAAAGCAAGGAAAATTAAGACGTGGAAAAGATGATAGATTCGGTAATTTATGCTTTATACGATGGACGAAGAATATTTATTCTACGGCTCTCTCATAAACCCGTAGATTTTTTGGAAAAAATTGTGTACCAGTCATTTTGACTGGCTTGGTAAATCTAGTGTTAATAATTGCTTATTACTAATCTTGTTGTAATCGACATACTACTTTGAACAATAATTTAGTATTAATTCTCGTCATAATCTTCTAACAATTCTATAATAATCCTCGCGTAACAATCGATGTTGTATAATAATTAATAATGCTCTATCACTAACCAATATTTAATAATAGATAATGTAATCTAATAATAGGTCTAATATACCCTCAGGTAATTCTCAACTTAATTAATAATGATTGCGTAATAATCATCGATCCTGATATTCTACTAGTTCTTACATCCTTATCGCACCCCTATTCTATGACTTAAAAACTACGGACGTCATGGATTGTGATTTGATCATGAAGAGACTCATGAGTAAAAGAGAGAATTCTAAATCACATTAAGGTCTAGAATTTTTTTGTAGCAACAATCATCATCTCTGTTATTGTTCTTAGAACATAGTTATAATGAGGGGATGAGACAATTGAGCGTGAGATCGGTTACCATAGTTTAGTTCACTCCTTTGACTTATTGTACCATCTCAATGCATGAAGCATACCATCTCGAGTCATCCCACTGTAAAAAAAGAACGTTTTGCGTTTCATTCTACTTATAATTACGCTCTTAACCCTTTGAGGACGACGCACGGTGGTTCATTTGGCCGAAAACCTGGCCAAAACCCCAAGGAGTTTTTCAATTTAGCTGAAAATTGGTGTATTAGTATTATTTGGGTCGCTGATTAAGAATCTGAACTCAAAATTTCGAAAAACAAAATGGCGGCTTCAATATGGCAGGTGCGAGTATCGAAAAATTGTCGGATCGGCACGAAAATCAGTAGTCTTATGATAGCCTGGCCCTATGTCATAAATGCATTTCCCGAAGCATGGCGCGCGCGACAAACAAATAACAATAACTTGAAGAATCGCAAAAAGTTGCAAGAAAACTCAACGAGGTCTTCTTCGGGAAGCTTCAAAGTTTAATTTAAAAAAAATATATTATGTTTCTTCCATGGACTTCTGCAGTTTTAATGATATTTACTGCAGTAGCCGCTATATCTTAATACAAGCATGTCATTGCTGTTCTATCTCCGAATTTCCCTTTGTTTAATAAAAATTTCGGTCGAAGGAGAAAGATGAAACATTGTAAGGAACAAATATTTCCCTCATACCTGCAACTAGCCAGATTTTCATTAGAATCGTCAAAGATCTTTCGGTTTATTACGGTAAGCGGTCGAGGTAGCTGCGGCTATCTATAGTTGCCTCGAAACAATAGGCCACCAGCTTGTTTAAACTCATTCCGATTTTTAAACCCATGAAATAAACATATTATTTCGTTAATTGCCAGGTTGATCTTAGAGAAGGATTAGCAGTATTCATTAGGTAAAGCACGATAGCCCGGCTCTATGTCATAAATGCACTTCCCCGAGCATGGCGCGTGCGACAAACAAATAAGAATATCTCGTAGAATCGCAAAAAGTCGCAAAATTTTACAACGGGGACTTCTTCGGGAAGTTTCAAAGTTTAATTTAAAAAAAAAGTCGCGTTGTACTTTTGCGTACTTCACAACTATTTCCTCTGCAAAAGGAAAAAAATGTATGGGTTTTGCAATCTGTGCCATCGCAGTTGTAAAATATTAAATAAAAAAATGAAACCAAGGTACTTATAATTTAAAAGTATGACGAATAGCTACAAATACTTACAAAGTTGATTGTACTATTTTTTCACATTGAAAACGTATTCTGAATTTCGACGTGAATTCGTTACATTATTCAAGTGCCAACTTTGACATTGCATATCTCTAAGAGCGTGGTTCAATAAAAACTTTTATTAATGGAAACCGATGCTCTGATATGTTACAAATCAAACGCAATTGCTAAATTTTGAAAATCGCGAAAAAAATGTTGGGCTTTTTGGCCAGGTTTTCGGCCAAATGAACCACTGTGCGACGAGTGCATATATGCGGTCTGAGAAAAAATTTGATTATAGCTTGTCGGTGCATATATACACGGTTAGAGTTGAAAAATTAAAGTAGAACTGTTGAAACATTATTATGCAAATAGTAAATTTCAACTGCTATACATAAACAGTCTGACATTCAGAGAAAAAGGTATTTTTTCATCGAAATGATTCTTTCTCAATATTCAGAAAGTCTCCGTCTGCAAAGGGTTAAATTATGGAATTTGTTCCTGAATGATTCTGGAAGATACAATAAGGTTTGTCATGGACGTAGCAAGATGAAAAATATGATTATATAAAATCATAGGATTTATGTGTATTATCTTTTAAAACTGCCGAAGACAAATGTTTTTGAATTGTAAATTCTCTTTCTGTAGGACTTAATGGATATATTATTTATCGTTTTGTATACTTTGACGGTAAACAATTACTAATTGTAACTTTTCATCACTGAGTATTTGACAAATAAAAAATTTCCGAAATATTGTAAAGAACTTCGTCGACAAGCGTGATCCAGAAAGTTTTTTAATTCCATACTGTAAATTTGAATACGATGTACATAGTCTTCTCTAATTGCGTTGCTAAACTCAATAAAGACTTTCGTTAAACTCGGGTCTCCAGTTGTAAATCCTTCAAGTGTTATCGATCTTTTTCTTTCCCTTTTGCCAATGGAGTTCGAAATGCCTGTCGTCGTTTACTTTACGCGATAAAAGTTTCAACTGAATAATTCCACTTATCGCAAGGGCACCATGCTATGGATATATTTTTCAATGTTTTTCTTTGTATTTCCATGCAGAATCGAGTAAAGTGCGAAGAGTGGCGATTATTTATGGAGATAACAATTTCTCTTCCTTGTTAATTTTTCCGTATTTTTTTCAAATACCGAACATTATGTGTGTGAGAATAATGTGGTGGCACGAATTTAACCCCTTATCCTACGACAACGTGTGAGACATGTAGTGTGATAAATGGAATAGAAAATTTTCAGATTTTGCAAAACCTATAAAATTAAGAATATCAATCGAACCCGATATGGCGAAATGATTTCTTTAATATCAATCACTAACTAATTTTTATTTTAGCAATTTAATTTTGAATCAATGCGAAGGCAATCACAAAAAAAATCGTAGGGCAAGAGGTTAAAAAGGAATACTGAAATGTAGGAATTAACTTTAACCGAGAGGAATACAAAGAACAACAACAGACTCCTCCTTCGTTTTAAATAATTACAATAACAATGTATTACTAAATATGACAATATAATATTATTAAGAACTCAAGATAACTATCACGTCAACAAGACAACTCAATACAACATAAATCCTTTTTCGACAACTCAAACTCTTCTCTTACGACTATTAGTGCTCTGCTGTGACCCTCTCACATTCGCATTTGCACTTACTAACAAAATAAGAGTTCAAATGTGCCGTTAAATATGATAGGGACATACGTCAAAAAGTTTGTTTGAGAAGAATTGAATTTATCACTTATTTTGTATTGTACCATTGTTCATAACAACATGATGGAACTGCTTTATACGAAGGACATCAAATTCGAATCACTCAATGGTCTCAATTGATTCTAAAATATTATTTGTTAAACCACTTGTATAATTACAGACATAAATGTTGAATGAATACACGCCTTATGACTCATGTAACACGACCTAATATTTAAAATAATTATTAATCTGTGACTATTCTAAAATAATACTGAAATACTAACTTCTAAAATATTGGGTTGGCAAGAAAGTAATGTCAGTTTTATAGTGTGAAATGGAGTTCAATTTTTCTTAACAAAGAATTTTTTTCGATGTCCTTTTATCATCTTTTTGACAAATTCATGATTCGCCTTTTATAGAAATTTTGGCCCATATCAGTAAAAAACTGAACCAAGTGCAATTTTAGGCTATCATCATTAGTGAAAGTTTTACCATTCAAAAAGTTTTACGAACTTCAAAATAAAGTGTAATATAATGGTGAGAGATTAGGACTATATGGTTGCTGTGATATCACTTCCCAATAAAGCTCTCTCTTTGTGAAAAATAAAAAAATAAAATATGTCGGAAATGTTCGTTTTAACAATTCATTTTAAAATCCACCGTAAACAAACAATTACAAACAAAATAAAGCACAATTTTTTTCTAAGCCAAGTGAAAAGTCACAACTTTTGATTGTCAGAAGAAAACAATTACAACATTGTCAGAAGTCGTTGAGAACAAACGTAACGCTAGAACTCAGCGAAAACCGAAATCACGTTCTTGCCAACCCAATATTTAGACTTTGAGGGTGGAAATTATCGGCCTGCTGCAGCAGGCCTGAACTGGCCCAACCCCACTTTCATCCCCTAGATCTAACAAGGTGGTAAAAATAACTTGTGAAATTGATCAAGATTTGTTCCCTTCATAAATTTGTTTATTCCAACGTATGAATTTTTCATTTTTAAACATATTACATTAATCTTCGGAAATTCTAGAGTTAAAGCCGAACTACTAACATATTTTCCGAAACTACAATAACGTTACTGATACTGAAAGTTGCATGTTCAGCAAAAAAGGTCATTGATTCAACGGAATAAGGCTATAGGGGACACTGCTTCACAAAAAACGCATTGATAGTGGTATCCTATGGGTGTTGTGCGATGCGGAAACCCATTAAGACGTTGACTATCATAGGGGTCATCAGTGACAAGAGCTACTGCATTCAATGGAATTTTATGTAACCTTTAAATCGCAACATTTATGAATTTTCGAACATACTAAATATTTAAACATCGGCGTTAAAAAGATAAAGCTCTGCTGAATATTTGTCTATCAATGTTTAAAGTTTTTGCTTTATAAAGATGTGATTTTAATGGAGAAAGTTTCGTTTTAGTAGAATTGACAAAAGTAGCGAAATACTGCTGGTGTTGAACGTATTAATATGAATATCACCCTAATGTGACATCATTTGCATTTCAACAGATTCGCGTACGGCCGCGTCGAAAACTTCGGGAATTTTCCGCAACTAATTATAACAATTTCAGAATATATATCCTTCTACATTTGATAAATTACAATTTGGTGTCCTCGCATATTTTTTCCGTGGAGTTTATATGTATAAAAAGTATTCTTATAAAGAATAAGTCAGAAATTACAAAATTGTTTAAAGTGCTCTACAGATCAGGAGAAAGAGAAGGGCGGAACCTGTTGCCTGTTCTTTTGTAACTGGACCGAAGAAATAGAACATCGGAAAAGCGATTTTCTTTACAAAGACTGCCATATTGATTTCGCGAATGCTGCTAGGCGGGCCGGTATCAAAGAAACGTTATCCTTGGTTGGAATTTAATTAGTTCCTTTAGAACGGACGTCCATTGTTTTCCATTGCACGTGGACAACTGCAAATTAAGTTCATTCGATTTCTTCGATATACGTGATTTTTCAATTAAGCACGTTCATTGAAATTATTACGCCATTTCTAAATGTTATAAATAAATGCGAAGGAATAATTTAAGAAATTTACAGGCTGGGATACTATTTCTGTCCGTCTGGATTATTTTTGTTATTTTAAATAACATGAAAAAATGTTCCACGTAAAACTTGCACGATACAGACGCATATGTTGTAATGCGAAGATTTTTTGCGTGGGTACCATAGATGAGATTTCAAGGTCAACACTATTTTTTAAAATAAAGTTCTATGTTTTTTATCGCTATGTAATACTTGATATTGACATGCTTTCAACAAACTCATTCGGAAGGTCATTCGCGGTGAAAGGATGTAGTAAATGAACTTTCTTACATTACAGGAAATGTTCGAAGTGGTGACCGTCTGTGTTAGTGCAAAGTTGCAATCTTCGTATCGTTGCATTACATACATATATGTCTTAGCATCTCAGAACTTATTATTCCAGCACATACTGCATTTCATAGACTGAAGTTTGTAGAAAACGAAGTAGTTGTGATGCAATGACATGCTGGAACGGAAAAAGTGTCTGCTTCTATAATTGTATGTAAACAATTGATATTTATCATTGTTTAAAAATTATAAATTACTATTTGTGTAATTATATTTCAACGGTTGTATTTCAATTTTTAAACTTTAACTATGTATACCTGCTACAACAGATTAAAATTAAATACTTTCTCATATAAACAAAATTTTATTACTTCTTGGTTATCTGAATAACTAAACTTATCTGAACTAAAAGAAATTCCGTACATCATCTATATCATTGAACAATGTAATTTGAGAGATGATTCTTTTTTGACAATTTTAGTATTGGTCAATTATATTTATTGTTGGAATTCATTTATTCGATGCTATGTTCTTATAATGGGAAAAAATAAAGGAAATTAATGTCCCACTTGTTGAGACGTCCATATTATTATACATATAAAAGGAAATATTTCAAAAATCACTTTTACGTTAAAGTAAATTTTTATAAATTGCTCGAAGAATCATAAAGTGATAGCAACAAATAGGTCAATTACAGTTTTATGAATCACCTAATTAAACGAATGAATTGGTCGTTGAAAAAGCTCATATAACGGACTTCTACTTTAATTGCCTCGTCAAAAACACCGAAAGACCGTTAAAAGAAAATGTTCTCTTTCAACGTACGGTACTGCAGGCATTCTGAAGTAGTTCGCTCCAAACGTTCTCAGTTCTCAAGAAATTCCATTTGCATGATTTATACAACACTGTCCAAAAAGTGACAAGAATTTTCAGTAACTGAACCGGAAGGCTATTAATCGACTATTCCAAATAACAATAAAACAAAATTACAATAACGTAAAACAACATAATAAGTACTTTCTCATACTGTGATTTTTAAGTAATACAACTTTACAAATAAATACGTACGCTCTTGCGCCATATCTAAAAGATACAACAGTATATTAACTTTAAAATAGTATCGTTAAAATAAATGTCACTTTTCATTAATACGTAAATATATAATAGTTAAGAATCGGTTTTTATGGGGTACTTCGTTGTGCGATTTTTTGTGCGCTTTACGTTTTGCGCAATGTATAAGAAAATTCCACCAAATACATGTTATGAATAAAAATTAATTTCACCAGTTAACTGCAGAATTTAGTTTTAAAAATCCGTCACGGTATGTGAAATTAAAGTGAAACAATTATTAAAAATTCTAAGACAAAAGGAAAACAAGACGTGGAGGAATTACAGTTTTATTCGATAAAAAATGTACACTTCAGTGTCAAAAAGGTTGCCATGACAGAACTTTTTGAATTGGCGTATATGCACGTCGAACATAGTCAACTGGTTAATTAATGTAATGCGAGGTAACATCTTCAAGTCACGAAAGTGATTTTTAATCATTTCTCCACAAGAAAATTCGTTGTTTTTTTATAACAAGAAAGCACTGAAATATGCAATAAAATAAACAAATAGAGACAGAAGAATGGTACGAAATACTTTGAAAGACACGCTTCGTAAACGTTGGCTTGTCATATAATGTAGGAAACGAATGCCTCAGAGTATTCATACACTATTGGAAAGTTTTTTTACAATCGGGTTTTATAATGGAACTGTTCCGAAAAAAACGTAAGAGAATTCGTATTTGTTCCTGATAAATACTTATTCTATAAAGTAGGTTTTTTGTTCAAAGATAGCTGAAGCATAAACCGTATAAAGTATTGCAAATTATATGTTTAAAATACGGATAAAAATAAATACGAATGAAAAAATTGTGAGAAATATCGCACGTGCCATTATAATTTTCGTAGTCTAGAACATATTTGAACCTTGACATACGTCAAACGCAAATACTGAAATTAGAAATAATTATAGAAAACAGTGCATTTTGCTTCGATCGTAAAAATGTAATGCAGAAAGTTAGTATCGAAACACACTTAGTGAGTCATCAGTTTATTGTTTGCAAAGATTTAACTATAATGAAAGGAAAAAAAAGATTGAAAAAGAAGAAAAATTACAAAGGACATTGGAAAGCAAGTGTAGCGATGAGAACGTTTGTAGTTGCTGAGCGTTTGATGTGTTCTCTTAGGAGTTTTTAAGCAATTTGATCAATCATTTGAACTTCAAACCCCTTTGAAAATGGCTCCAAGGCTTTTGAGTTCCGAACCAATTTAATAAAATTTCCGTGGAGCTGGTTCTGGCAGAACAGGAAACATTGAGCCGATAAAATAGTGCCCTCCGCTCCAATCGTTTGACTAATAACGGCCGCTTTACATTTAAAGCAGTCCTTAAACTGTTTAAGTCGTTCATAATAAAATTTTTCAGTCATTATTTGATTATGTTAACAACATAAGATGAATAATGTAGTCCACATCGCACCCTACGCGCAATAAAACCGTAGACAAAGACCTAGTTTTGTTTGGGGTGAAGGTGTATTCTCAGAATTGATTGTAAATCATTGACGACGTTTTTTAACATTGTCATACAATACTTATTTTTCATCACCAGTCACAATTCTATTAAAAATTGGTTCTTTTTTCAATCTTCAATAATAGAGAGATTCACAGTAGAGTTATCTTCAAATTTTTTCAGTCAAAACCCAAAGACACTTGGAAAACGGGCATTCCAAATTTGAAAACAAGATGGCAATAAGTTTTAGAAAATTAAGATGATTGTACCCTTGATTAAATATTAGAGTTGTATCTATTTCGTAACCTACCTATATCTTTTATGAATTAACACTAGATTTACGGATGCTAATATACTTATTTATTTTTCTAAAGTGTGTCAATTTGATCTATACAAGAAAACTGAAGTTTGTTACAAAGAAAATAGTTCCAAATCAATTTAAATGAAAGATTTATTATTAAAAAATTAACAACTAATATTTGATATGTATAGTAATCAAATTTTGAATGAGTCAAATTGGCTCCGTAGATCTAGTGTTAAACCATTTCCTTTTTTTAAGGAATTATACTGCAAGAAAAATATATAACATACGTATAAAAGAAAGACGATGGTTTCCCATAATGAAGTTCTATTATACAATTATTACATATTATTTAATATGAACTTGAGCTCTTCTAGAAATTTCAAATCAAAATTCAAAAATTCTTAGAAGATTTGTGTATTTTATTATATCAGTTATGCCAGTTCATTGACAAGGAGAAACATGTAGTATGTTTCTCATGCAGTTTCGAGCATCCATGAACCACAGAAAACATTACTTTGATGACCATTTATAAAAAACGAAAAATTGAACTATAAAGCAATTAAGGAAAATTGATAACAAAAGGGCAACATCGTTTTGGCAATCACAGAGAGTACCTTCCTAATCTGTACGCAGTTACAAAACCGCAAGTTCTCGGCCATCGTATTGCAAAAAAATGTTCATACTACAGTAGGAATAAAACTCAGACCTGTTGTCATTTACATATTGGCGTGCAATAAGTGATATATACTTATGTGTATATGATATATATTATTTAAAATATCCGTTTTTGTGAACACGTTTAATGCTACCCACATTTCTTTATCAGTTCTATAGAAAGGAAATTTTTCCTTTTAAAAAAGTTTTATAAATCAAAAATATTTGATTTATCAGAGAAATCGTGAATTCTATCATTTAAACGTCATAAGTCATTAAATTCAAAGTTTCGTTCACCGGTAATCTCTATGACATTTAACGTGTGGGCAAAAAGGAGCATCCAACTCCTTAAGAATCAAAAGAATCAAAACTAGCATCCCTACATTCACGATCGTGATATTTTTTCAAAACACTTTTTTTCTTGGTTTCTCTCTAAACACTTGTTGCAGCAAAAAATGATCCAAAACAGAAAAGACTAAAGTCTTCTACAGGGATATCAACGACATTGGAAGGATATGAATGAATTTCATAACTCAACTCTGAGATCTCATGTTTTGTATTCATGTAAGAAAAGATGACGAATTTCCTATATAGTTGAAAATGCTAATTAAGGAGAAAAAATAAAGAACATTTTTATAAGTTCCATGTCTTAGTGCTGAAGATAATGGCCTTTCCAAAAATATTAAACATTTGCAATCGGGGACCGGCAGTTCAAGTTGAAAAAAATATGAAACGAAAATAAGAATTCAAATGTGCTGTTAATTACGACTGCAACAGAAGTCAAAAAGTTGAAGAATTGAATTTATCTCTTATTTTGTGTTGTATCACACTTCGTAACAATATGATAGAACTTTCTCATTTTATACAAAGGACATAAAATTCGAATCTCTTAATGGTCTCGTTTAATTCTAAAATATTACACGACTCTACAAAAAAATTTTCGTTCTCTGTCCTAAAGTTTGTTTTGTGATTTTTCGGTTAATTATGTATAAAAACGAAAAGAAAATACTCTTTTTTTATATAAAGTTTGCTTTTGTGATTGTTATAGTAATAACACTCATTCTCGAATTTTTTTATAAATTTTAATTAATTCTAACACATTCAAAAATACCGCGAGGTCAGAGTGGGGTTTTTACGTCCACGCATGCTCATTTAGATAAATTTAAAAACAACATGGGAGCGTATTCAGAAGAGCAAGGAGAACGATTTCATCCGGACATTATGAACTTCGAACAACGTTATCAAGGTCAATACAATGAAAATATGATGGGAGACTATATTTGGGGTTTATTAAGAGAAAGTACTTATGAACATAAAAGAAAAAGTAAAAGCGTGCACTTTTAAATTATTTTCCACCTTTTTGTAAGCTATTTTGATAGTAAAACTTAATGAAAATGATAAACATATTTATTTGTATGGTTTCATCTTCAATTAACACTAGAGCTACCAGACCAGTCAAAATGACTGGTACACAATTTTTTCAAAAAATTCTCCAAGTTTACATAAGAGTCATAGGATAAATATTCTACGTCTATATCAATAAACATAAATCACCGAATCGATCAAATTTTCCGCCGCTTGATTCCTCCTTTTTCAAAGTACTTATTTAATTTATGAAAATATGTTAGATTTGAGGCCGGTAGTTCTAGCGTTAAAAATTAAAACCACATATTTTGAAAAATATCGTTCAAACGGTCTTCAAGATACAAAAGCAAATTTCTTCATGCCATATATTTTTTTTCGTCTAATTACGACCTAAACTATCGAAATTTTATACTTTAAAGTCAAAGTCAAATTTTGTGTTGACCCGTGTTATTTGTTAAACCCCTTGTATGATTATAAACATAACTGTTGAATGAATACACGTCTGATATTTCATGTAACACGACCTAATATTTACAATAATTATTAATCTATCACTAATTAAAAGCACATTATCTTCACAATATTATAGCTACATTTATTGTTAAGATCATCTCTCGCCTACTGTTTTTCCTAAATTCCATTTTTGTATCCAATTGTAAGTTTGTTTTATTCATTCTTCTTTTGTCGTCTACAGTTTCTTACCACTTGTTCAACTTACTTTCTCTAACCAAATTTATGCCCTAAACATGATAATAGGGAAGATGATGGAATTGTTCAGAAACAACTTTGGACAGCTTTAGCTTAACGTAACTCTCTTGAGCACGAGAAGCTTAAGAAGCTCGTAAATTAAATTTAGATATGGCAGCCTTCTCCCGTTAGGAAATTGAATAGTTACTTATATTTATAAAGGTTGAAAGAAGTTGGATTAGTAAATAACAGCTTTGAATGAAAGATGTTGAGAACAAAAAATGAACAATTTATTGGAGTTTTAAAGGGATTATCATGCAATCACAGTAATATTTAAGTAATGTCAAATTTGGTGAAAAAAATGTGTTTCAAACTAAGAAAACCCAATATGAGATTTTGTTCTACTCTATCATTTGAAAGATAATACTATAATCTTTATTAAAATCGTACGTAATGGTGATTAAGAATGTGAATAATACCTATGTTTTCGTCGCGAATATTTTTAGTTATTTTACTTTTTACTGTGAAGAAAACTACAGCTACTTGACATGCAAAATGTTTTAAAACAGTGTGCTATGAAATAAATGTGTTTCTAATTATAATGTTTTGATAGCATTCTTAACACTTTACCGACCGGTACTTTTTAACATCCTACTCACTTCTGATCGGTCACTTGTATGCAAATATGTCCCTGATACTGATATCTCTTCGAAAATTGCAAAGTTTCTTCACTGAGTCCTTGGCACAGTTAACCGCAATGAAAAATAACAATTTATTAATTTCCGTAGCGACCAATTAATAAGTTAAAAGCCCAAAAGTGTTGGGCCCGAAAAGTCGATTAATCGACTACCGGTCGGTAAAGTGTTAATATGAGTCCCGGAAATTCTCTGAATAACAAGCGAAAGGGAAAGTTAAATGTCTTTATTGAAAGATGCAATTAGATTTTGTTTTACTATTACTTACAAGGGAACATACCGAGGTGTCCCCCTCCGATTTTGATGAAATTTGGCACAGTTGTTCAGTACGCGAGAATAATCGATACGTATTTTTTTATATCTGCTAAGTCGCACGTTTAGGGGGTGAAACCACCCTTCAAAGTTTCGGATTTTTTTCTTTTTTTGCTTATAACTTTGAAACGGTTAATGATAGACATTTTTGATAAATGTACGAAATATTTGTTTTTTCGTCTACTAAAGGCCTACGGAACTTAAAATTTGATTTAACGATTTTTTGTTAATTTTTTATTAAAAAATAACGTGTTTTTCGTTATATCTTTAAAGTTTACGATCCGATTTTAACCAAACTTTTTTTAAATGGTAGAGAAATCAAAAATAAAAGTTACGTGTTTTTGCGTTTTTCCGTAATCTACTCTGGAGTCGTGAAATTAACCCTTTTCTTTTTTAGGGTTTTGGCACTTTACGTTACTATATCTGATCAACGAATGATGATGGGAAAAATGTATTATGCAACAAATACTTCTTTTCTCATCTACTATATTATTGTTTTTGTAAAAAATCAAAATTTGAAAATTTTTTGTTTTGCTTTATAATATTTAGGCTGCGCACATCCGGCGGGACGCGTCAATCACAAACTATCGTAGATATCATAAAATTTCATAAGGGAAAGTTTCATGGATTTTTACATATAAAATAATATATTTATAATTTATTTAAATCACAATTTATTTATAACAAAAAAAATAATTTAATTTATGAATTTAATATACATATACTATTACAGCTTCTATGAAACATATAGTTCGCAAAAATGATATTCTTCTCTGCGATTCTTTATTAATTCTTGTTATCTCTATTATCTTTATTTGATATTAATCTTACCTAAATGAACCCTAACTAAACTAAATTAATCATGTGTGCTGTTTTGTATATAACGTAAATGGTTAACGACAAAAAGTAAATTTATGGAACACAACCTGCCATTATAACATGTGCGTGGTGTAAAAAATCACTTTGTTTTGAACATTTCTTCGTGTAGTACCATTTTTGTGGACTATATGTTCCATAGAAACCATGATAGTTTATGTATATTAAATTAATAAATTAAATTATTTTTTTGTTATAAATAAATTGTGATTTAAATAAATTATAAATATATTCTTTTTATATGTAAAAATCCATGAAACTTTCCCTTATGAAATTTTATGATATCTACGATAGTTTGTGATTGACGCGTCTTGGCGGATGTGCGCAGCCTAAATATTATAAAGCAAAACAAAAATTTTCAAATTTTGATTTTTTACAAAAACAATAATATAGTAGATGAGAAAGGAAGTATTTGTTGCATAATACATTTTTCCCATCATCATTCGTTGATCAGATATAGTAACGTAAAGTGCCAACACCCTAAAAAAGAAAAGGGTTAATTTCACGACTCCAGAGTAGATTATGGAAAAACGCAAAAACACGTAACTTTTATTTTTGATTTCTCTACCATTTAAAAAAAGTTTGGTTAAAATCGGATCGTAAACTTTAAAGATATAACGAAAAACACGTTATTTTTTAATAAAAAATTAACAAAAAATCGTTAAATCAAATTTTAAGTTCAGTAGGCCTTTAGTAGACGAAAAAACAAATATTTCGTACATTTATCAAAAATGTCTATCATTAACCTTTTCAAAGTTATAAGCAAAAAAAGAAAAAAATCCGAAACTTTGAAGGGTGGTTTCACCCCCTAAACGTGCGACTTAGCAGATATAAAAAAATACGTATCGATTATTCTCGCGTACTGAACAACTGTGCCAAATTTCATCAAAATCGGAGGGGGACACCTCGGTATGTTCCCTTGTTAGTATACTTTTACCTGATGTCTATAAAAAGGTATATATAATATATATTTGTCAATACAGTACAGTTTCATTGATTTCTTTTAGGATGAATGTAGGATTTACAGGGTTAACTTTAAGTACTACAATTATTTGCTGAAATGTATTTTATTACTTCGTGAGAACTACTATGCTAAAATTCAGCGTTTTTCATGGTCTCTATTTTCAACATTTAGTTTGATATCAATCATTTTTGTCGCAATATTATTTTGGTGAAAATATTACTTTGGTAAAACGAATACAAGACGATGAAGTTGTATCTGTGTTATCAATCTTTAAAATATATTGCCGCGCTTGTTCTGTCCAAGACGTTGTTACAGAATGACGAAAGATGAATTAACACGTTCACTGCCATGGTGGTCACCGGTGACCGGCGCAATTGAATTCAATAAAATTTCGTATAATTTTTCAATTATAATATTTACGAATTTTCTAACACATTTAATATTTAGATACTGTCATTGAAAAGATAGAATCCTGTTGAATACATGTCTATTTGTGCCTTTAAAGTTTCTGCTTTACGAAGATGGGATTTTAATAGGAACCATATCACTGCAATAGAAATAATAAAACGAGTGAAATATCAGTAGCGTTTAACGTGTTACCCAACAAAAACACGTATTGCGACAAACGATGTATTTATTAAAGATATATTAGTTATAATAAACTGCAGCTTTACTTTTTCTATTTCAATAATGTGGAGGAACAATTATTTATTAAACCATATACTTAACATAAACGTAAAATACATAATATTAAATCGATAATGAAGATGTTGTCAAGTGACGATCGCCACATCTCATAATCAATACCAATCTCATAAACAAATTATAATTATGTCTTATATGTATTTTTGTCGAACAACAGTTTTACAGTTTTTCCGTACAAGTTTAATATAAATATGCGGAGTGGAGCACTGTCTCTGTCCACCTTCAATATTTCCATTATTTGCAATAATATAAAGAAATATTTAAAACAAAACTTGCACGTGTGATATAAACATTTCTTGCGTGAGTGGAGGTATAGAGATTTCAAGATCACCTCTATATACTATAGGAATTGCACAGGTAAATAAGGAAATTTATTTTAATCAACAAATAACAGAGTATTAATATAAGACAACATAAAAGAATACGAATAAATTAATAAATAGCAATATAAAAAAACAACTCATACTACATAATTATTCAAACATCACGATTACTAGAATTTTCTCTCACTGATTTTTCTCAAATGTTACGCTACTCTCTCGGATCTCTTAATTGCGCAGTATATTTATAACATTTTCATGGTATATTTTTACATTACTCGCACTCCCATCAGGTGTTTGCCATGGTGATTAATGATCGCTCGCTCAGGGGTCATCGGCCTTTAATATAATTGAAAATCTTTTAAACTTCCCGGGAGATCCATGTTTCCATATGTTCATGGCAAACAACACTACATTCATAATTAAAAATTCATTCATATTACCATATTGAAGTAAAATGCCATATTTTCTTTTATAGCTATGAGATAGCCGATCTTTAGTCCATTTGTGAACGTTTTATATTAAAATCACATCTTTACAGAGCAGAAAGCTTACAGGCACAAGTGCATGTAAATATAAACTCAGCAGATCTTTGCCTCTTTAATGTCAATAGTGAAGTATCGAATGTAGTAGAAAATTTATAAATGTTACAATTTAAGAGTCCTATGAAATGTCAATAGATTGAATAACTTCGTCAATGACTTCCACGGCGTTTAACTTACTAAAGCCACCAAAATCGAAAGATTTTAAAGAGACTTTCAAAGAGATGTTCCATGTTTAAATGGCCTAATGATTTCTGGTCCATCGTTTAAGAAATCTGATGTATCTCACAATTAATCAAAATATCAAAATAATACCTATTTAATTCAATAATGAAATATAGAATGTATCAGAAAATTTGTACTTATTACAATTCGTAAGTCGTATGAAAATCCCTTGAATTAAATGATAAAAAGTAACGAAAATATTCAAGGATAATAGATATAGTATCCCACCCCGTATATATATGTATTATCCAGCATATGTAGTTGGCAACTCGTTCTCAAATTTCTAAGTTGCGTCACGATACACGAAAGTGAACGACGTTAGTACAATATGCAAAGGCAAGACAAACACTTTATCAACATTCAAATTCACGTGTAATCTGCGGCTAGGTCCTTCTTCGCGTCTTCCTTACGAACTTATCTATGATCAGTAATTTCCTCTTTGAACAAACATCGCCGTAGTGAATGAGATCATGCCGTATGCTAGTCGAATGTACATTCGGAAATGTACTTATTTCAAGTCGATGGAGCGTTGATTATTCCGTTGCTGCGCTTGTCGTCTTGCAAATGTCGTTAGAATTGACTTCTTTAGAGTCGTGTTCACAGTCATAGAAACGGTGTCGAAGAATTTTTTCTGTTCTTATTAGTTACACGTTCTGAATTATTTTTACGAAGTATAAAATCGTAGAAATTCTCTGTTGTTCCCGAAACAATGTCCTTAGAGAACCATAAGATTCCCGAGTCCAAAAGTTCAGCCTAAAATGAAACTTCCAACCCCTGATTCTTTTGATTTCTCATTTGCCGCTTAATTATGTATACCATTGTGAACCTCAAAATCCTCAACTAGTGTGTCTACGCGCCTCAAAGTCCTGTAAATATGATTTTTAGGAGTTATATGGACTGATCAGGTAAAATTTTTATTCCAATTTAATGTGACATCCCGTAAAAATATTTCAGAAGTTCCAAGTCTGTCGACTCATATTTTAAAAATAGGGCTTTGAGGAGCAACTAGGAATTAAATTATCATTTTATTCCATATAAATTCTAAATCTCCTAAAATCAAATTCATTTTTAGTATGTTGAGAATTTTTTTGGACCTAGATCATTCCACTCCAATTCCAATCCAAATCTAAAACTCCTCATTATAGAATGCTGAGAATTATTTTGAGCTGTATGAAGCCTAAATTGATCCTAAACTAGGCAAAACTGGCAAAAATGAACAAGTTTAGGGCCATTGTGGAATTAAAATTTGCATTCTTTTATATGTAACATATTTTTCTATATTCAGCCTAAATATCCTAAGTTATTTGGTAATTTAGGAGGATTATGGGCTTAAAATTTTCGACTCGAGTTCTCCTGCGAAGTACTGTCACAAAGCTTCTCCTTGTCTTTCCCGGTTCAAATGATGATAAACGAGAATCAGCAGTAACTGTTGCTGGCAACAGAAGAATTAAAATAACTGAGAGAAACATTCAACGATAATTGGATTCTTTTTTTACACATAGCACGTCAGTCAAATATTAGCCGTTAGATTTGTTATATCTGATAACTTAACACTAGACCTACCGAGGATTATTCCAATATATTCCAAAATGTAAAATAAATATGGTAAAAAAGAAGAAATGAAAGAAACGAAGAACTTAATCAACTTATCCCCTTGACCTACGATTTCTTTTGTGACTTCGAGTGCAATCATTCAGAATTAATTCCTAAAATTAGAATTCCCACTGATTTTTAATGTTTCACATAACTGAATGCAATATTAATGATATTGAATTAATTTGATCATTTTGTTATCGACTGATATTTTCAATTTAATAATTTTTCGACGGCTTCAAAATTTCCTACTCTACTCATCAAGACACGAGTGTTAGACGTTGTTGTAGGCAAAGGGGTAATAGCTCACATGATGCACGATAGATGTAGTAAATTGAGAAAGAAAGATCGTTAAAAATTTCCGGAGTATTTATAAGAAATTCAGTACAAATCATTTTGACCATCTTGGTAGATATAGTGTTAAGTCAATTATTCAATGCCTTTTAAGCCAATATCAGAAATTTCGTTATCATTGTCATCATAAGTGTTGTTTGAGCATAGGTTTAAGGGGTTACTGCACCTTAAGGTTTTCAAGAAATCTATTTGTGTTTTTGGCTAGATGAATTGTTTATATTTTTATGAATAGTTTAAGCGTCTAACCATTCAAAAATTCAAACTATTACCAAAGTTATAGCAATAGGGAATATGCACGTATTTTTTAAATATTTTTAATTCACTTTTTACATCGTTATAACATAGTAGAAAATATAAATACTGTTAGAAATGCTCAAATTTTTTTTTTTAATAATATTTAAAACATTGCTTAAATTTGAACTGTTTGAACGCCACCATTTTTCGCGGGCTTTAAATTACGTCACAAGCCACGTCCAGTGTTTGTTTACTATAAGATTAACGGTTACTTTTGGTTATTTTATATAGATTTTTAGTTTTAATAGCTATTCAGACCATGAAAAAAGTTAAAAAACCGTTTTATAGATATTGTCTTGTACCAATGTGCAAGAAGACTATTATAAGTACACCCGATAAAGTGTTTTTTCCTATTCCAAAAGATGCGAAAACACGAAAATATCTAAATTGATATCTATTTCTCTATTAAATATTTGTTTTTTTTTCAAAATTTACGAAAGATCAATTTGATTTGAGTGAATGTTAATAACATTACGTATAATTACTTATAAATTATTATAACAGGAGCAGCAGCTTTAATGTCCGAAGATTATTTATAGGTTATATTTAAGTAAGTACTGCTGGGTGAATTTATGAATAAAATCCTATATAATAAATTCTGATATATCATGTATTACAACAATTAAAAAAAAAATTAAACTCCTTTGATCTCAGCGGACGTAAAATCTGGATTTGATGCAAAATATGTTGTCATCATGAATGCATCTACATATTTTTGGTAGATTTTTCCGATTGTGCTTTGACAAAACCGCTTTCAGTCATCGTCCTACATGATTTAATACTACCAGAAATTGCACTAGCTAATGGAAAACACTACAGAAACACAAATAAAAACAATTTTTCTTTGAAACACAATATAAACAGCAACGCCGATAAATCCGAAAACGTGGTATGTGACGTCACGTTTCGATGCGACCAATGGTGATGCGTTTCGCAAATTTGAATCTCGCTCGCTTATTTTGCATTTTTTAGTTAATATTTCATGCAATTAAAAACAAACTAAATAAGGAAACAATGGTTTAAATATAATGTTAGGACAATATAGATTCGGGGGAAAAAAATCAATTAAATTAAAACAAAATGCATATTCCCTATTACCAATGAGCGCGTCGGAGTCAACTTCAATCGACCCAAATGATAAAACAAACAAAAGCCTCTAGTACTTTGAATTGTTATAAACATACAAATTGAAAAGGGCTGCTCAAAAGGAAGAAGAAGACATCACGGTAATAAAAAAATATACATATACATTTGTGTCACTTGCAGATGTTATAAACATCTTGAAAATTTCAATATTATCGCATAACAAGTGGTAGGCTCGTGTCAAGTATGTACAATACGACATTGCATTGATTCAATTCACCAAACTGATTAAACTCGCAAGCAATTCATTTCAAATACGTTCTTGAACCCATGAAAAATGATATTCTGTAGAAAATTCCTTCCACCGCCGTATTCCCCCCTTTGAACATTTACGACAAAATAATATCTTTCCTATATTCACGAACGACAAAGACGTGGTGCCTATATCCTCATATAAATATCCTACTGATCGGTGAAATTCCAACCCACGCCTACTCCAACGTGTCGCCCTGTAGTCTCGTAACAATTTTCTTTCGAAGAATCCCAACGATTTACGAGTTTCATGCAGAAGGGACATTTCGTGCGAAACAACACATCCCGGATGCTCGTCCTTCGGGAGTTTCGATCTGCCGTTTCCGTGAAAGCGAATGATAACGTAGGGGCACGTGTGCGTTAAATTATGTGCAAGGATCATCGTTCATCGAGCTCGCGTGATTTCCGCCTACACGGAATTTTCACACGAATGAACAGCCATTCAGCATCTTCGGCGAACCGTTGAAAAAAGGAACGTGTCAAAATTTACAATAGCTGACCCTCTTTATAAAGAAGATGTGCGCTGTTAACGTCTCCTTTTTCTTTAAAGAATTATCCTTATCTCGAGCTGATGCTCCTTGTGTTGCCTAATAGCTTTAGTCCCATAGTTTGGGTTCTTGGGTAAAGAACATTGAATGTTTGACTTCGATTTTAGCAATATGTATATCAAGAGGTGTCAAAAGACACCTCTCAAATTTTAACTTAAAATTATTCTCTGAGTTGAATCATTTCTCTACAATTAATTTTTTGACTTTTCATACAATAGTTGTTAAATTAATGCAGCGATACTATTTTCCTCCGGCTCATCCTAGATCTAAAACTGTGCATATGGTACATTTATTTCTATCATGAGATGTCTTTTGATACCTTAAGGACTTCATGACAATGCCTAATTGTAATCCATTTCACCTGTAAATATCAACATCACTTTGTAGCATTATATCAATTATAACCAGATTAGAGAATCCCGATTACAGTTGGAACGGAAAATACAGGAGTTGCGGCATAACTTTGATATTCGCTTGTTTCCTGCAATATTGCATTTTAGTATAGATCGCTTTTATAACTAATTGTACACCGCTGCTAGAATTTACAACCTGACTAAATAATCTCTAATAAATACACATTAATGTATCAATAAACATATTCCTCAAATTATCTACATTTAACTGATAACATGAAATCCTAACAGTTTTGGCAATTATTAGCATTCAAACGAAAAGGTGTCAAAAGACTGAAAATCGTGGTAAAAATAGTGTTAATTAACGTTAGTGAAATAATTGTATACTAATGTGTAATAATATTGGTCTGTTTATTTTGAAAATGGTATAAAGTGTATTAAAAAAAAATAAGGCATCACGCAATTTAGTCTTAATTCAGTATAAACTTTTTATTTATAACTAGTTAATATTTAATATCTTAAAAAATTCTAATGCTTTGTTCAATTCAAAATTGGCTGGTAAAAGAAATTGCATAGCCATTGATTATGAAAATGGTATTTAGAACTTGAAGAATTTGAATGATATTTGAGTTTCCAAAATTGAAATTAAATGATACGTATACCTAATTGATTAATTAGGAATGTGGTGTATCAAATGGTTCGTCACATTTCATATTGATAAATTTGTAGAAACATTGTCAGACTTGTCACAATGAACCAATATTTTTTGATCGACAGATATGCTAATCATCAATTTTCTCAAAACAGTAAATAGACTTGCATCACTTTCAAAATAAACAATCCATATACAGAGTGTCAATTTGGAATTTCCAAGACTAGTAAACACTGGACGCAATTCTACATATTTCTATTTAAGGAAAATTTCGTTGGCTTGAAGAACAGATGGTAATAGATGTCTGTTTTTAATTCTAATAATTCAAGTTTAAGTTAATCTTGAATAAAAATTGCACAGTTGCTAATATACTAATTCGTGTGTGACATGTTTGCGTATCTGTATTTATCGTTATAAACGAACAGATAAATTTTTATAATAAATACGCAACGTTTATTACGTGATGAGGATAGATTCACAATACGTTTGCTTCTGAGGAAATCAGTCCGTAAAATATCGTCTTGCATTACCTGCACCAATTAAAATGTCTCGTGACTTACAATTAGTAAAATTAATTCTACTGGATGCACCATTTAAAAAGATATGAAAAAAAGATTTTATAAATAAGAAATCCTTTTTAAGAATGCTTAAAAATATGACGTCTGTTAAGTTTGTTTTATTATAACATTAGGAGTACCAGCGTTCTGTATGCTATATTTAAATAAAGTGAATAACTGCTTTGAAAAAGAGAAACCAAAAAGTGGACAAGAGGTGAAAGGCAGTTGTAGTGTTAGATGATATGACGATTCTGAATACAATAAAAATCGTTGCACTTTATATTTAAAAAATGCAACGTAATAGATACATAGGTACATGTTACAATAAAATCTACTCGCAATTGGTCACTGAAGGTCTCTTTAAGATCCTTTAACATGTTGCTTCAAATGACGGTTATAGTCGACCGATTTTTGGCGATATGTAGGCAAATAACGTTTATACCCGTACTGCATATTTTAATTAATAAACAAAGGAGCATCATTAGTACAACGTGTACTAATGAATTTATTTGTTACATATTCAGTAATACATCGAAGAAAAGGTTTAACATTTCAGATAACATATTAATTGTTTTTTTTGTGCAATCCTTCTTGCTTTAATAATTCGGAATATTTTCATGTGTGTTTCTAAGCACGATTGTCAATTTAAAAGTGTGCGGCAACGTGTTAAAATTATACTTGCTTTTCTGCGAAAAAAAATACTTTTCTTTGAAACACTCATATCTTACTACATGCTAAAATTACATATGTTCAAACACCAATTTATTTTAATTTGTGCGTTGCCAGAGTAGAGAATTTCCCACTTTTCGTCACATTTTTTATTACACAGCTAATTACAATAATGCTGCAGTTGCTTTAAAAACGACAAAGTTTTTCGAAGAATAAGTGTGCTGTCATCGTTAATATTTTCAAAGTCATGGGTAAAATTTAATCACTGGAAAAACGTAGGTGGCTGGAATCGAAGAAATAAGCTAATTATTATCGAAATTAAAGGATGAGCGTGTGGCATTTGTTCTCACATGCAGTTCAGTTTCACACCTTTATTTCGTGGGTGTATGCCCGGGTGGGCGGTGTTGGCCTAATTAAAATTCTGGACAATATAACGAGCTAAATGTCCCAGCTTGCCATTATCTTTTGTACATAAATCTAATTACATTCAAATTCTTTTTCTCCGCAAAAACGAAATTCTTTGAAGCAGCAGAGAAAAAGTGCTACTGGATGTAATTCTGGATCACAGACGTCAATTCTTTGTTAATTCCTTTTTAAATGTTTAAAGAGTTAATGATTACAATCTTGATTTCTATCATAAAGATATATTATAACACATACCGAAAAATACATCGTTTTTTATTGCATTTCCTAGTTAAGACCTTTTTTTAGAAAGATTAAGAAATTTAAATCGAATGTTAAGTCATGTACTATATCGGAAATTAGGGGCTAAATTGTTATTTCAGTAATTAATTCAGATTCATTGCACATTTAGTGACAAAAGAAATGGCACGGCAAGGGGTTAACTTTGTTTTAATTATTCTTCTATTATCATCTTTCAATAAAACGGTGAATGGGAAAAAAAACATGTATATTCATGACTACGTTCGTAGTAAAATATTTGACAATTGTTTAAAACTCTGTTAGAGGTTCTGAAATCATGGTTCAGAATTTCCACGAACATCAAGAGCAGTTATTACATGTTGACGAACTAAACTTGGTATACCATAGACATTAACGGATGAGGAGAAACTTTCCCCTCGTGAAATTACGTACGCAGTATATTATATATTCCACGGTAATATAGCAAATGTATCTTACAACTAATGGTACGTTAAGTGTTGGAACTTTCTCCTCGTTTGCTACCTTACCGTGTCGTGTTATATTTCGTTAAGTGTACATCTTATGCACACAACAATTTGTACGCATTTATTAAAGTGTTAATGCTCATAAACAGGAGAATTAAATGACGTCTCCTCATATAATTAAGCGAAAGTACATTTAATAATTAAGGTTCTCTCATTACATATCATCTGTTTTGTGCAATCTCAATAATTATTTGCAGTAGATTATCAAGAAACAGTAAGCTTTATAAAAATTAATACAAACATTCGAAATACGTACTTTACTTAGGCGTTTGTTTGCAGGATTATCGTTGCATTTTTTTTATTTTTATTATTGAACTATGTTAAACACCTAGAATATACCGATTTCGTAACAACAATAAAATGTTCATAACTTGTGAGAAGCTTCCTAAAACACGGCGTTCTATGTATGACACGGTTTCGCTTTAACACGATAAGAAAATTGCAGAAACCTATATACAACATTGTACTTTTATATCACTAGAAAATATTATTTTTGTTCAAGACATTTAAAAACTAAATTACTTTGAAATAATATATAAATAAATTATAATTTACTCATTTATAACGCTATCCCGATGTTATAGCGAAAAGTGTCACGCATTTTACGCGTTATCCACGGCGAGACTTGGTGTTTCAAAGATATGGAATTAAAAAAAAATGTTTGCTTTTACTAAGTTTTCGGAACGTAACTCCTCTTTTTATACGGACTCTGGATCACATATAACACGATTTCCTTCATCAGGGCAATTTATAGGAGCCTATCTATCGTCTTAAAGGAGGATTACCTGTACAACATTTCTAAAAGACATTTTCATACAAACGTTTAAGCAATTAAAATCTTGTAACACTTTATTACAAGAATATTTCCTATCACGAAACTACGATTTATAATTACTTTGTAGAAGCAAGTCGCTCTATTCTAATAACGTGCAATGTCGTCTAAATATTAATAATCAAGATCATAAAGGAATGAATTATAAAATCTAGTTATTTTTGTATAAATTACAGTGGTGCAAACAGTTTAGAGCGAGTGTCATCAAGTCTGTTCTCCAATTAGTCGAATACAACTGTACCCACCTAAAAATTCAAACTCCATTTTCTCGAAAATAGAGCCGCACATGAGGAAATTCCATTTCATACGCTTATTACGCATTTAAAAAACCACTTTATTTTATGATTATACCATCATCACGTCTCATTATCAGCCTGTGTGTGACGATATCTAATTCCACGAGATTTTCAACGGTGCCATCTTGAATATTCGGCACTGATTTAAAAGCTTAATTTATACCAGACGTGTTTGCTATACGTAATCCCCACTTTGTGAAAGGCAGGATTGTAAGCTCTCTGGATTAATTAGCGTCACGTGTCGTGCAGAATCGATAGCGATAGTGTTTTTAATCCCTAAAACGACGAAGCACTAACAAGATAGCGGTATAGCCGAAGGATTTACCAAGTAATTGGCAAAATCCGACGGAGCAGTGCGAAGCAAAGGTACCGTGCGGCTCCACAGCCGTGTCACCTAGGAGGTAAGCCTGTTTTGGCAGAGCCTGATTCGCCAGGCGTCAAGCGTCATGCCTCTTGTCACATGTACACGAAGGCACTTGACGTTCTAGCTCGCGATTCGTTAAAAGAGCTACACATACAAATCGAACTAAAAGACGAAAAGAGAGAACGCTGCAGATCGAAGCAAGGGAGACAACGCGATTTGGGTGGCGACAGTGAGGACATCGGCGTAGGCACCAGATTTCTAACATCTCTATAGTGAAAACAGAATAAACTCCGGCAGAATTACCCCCACCACATGGGGAGATTCTCCTTGATGAAACGAAGCGCGCGACGAGACAACAATGTAATACAATGTCTCGCTCCTCCAGACAAACTAATAAGAATATTTGAATGCTACGACTTTGTCGGGTGCTTCCTTTAAGAGGCTGAGCGAGTGGACTCCAAGAAACAAAATGGTACGAATAGGCGGTTGAAAACGAGAAGCTCCGCCGCCCAGGTGACACGGCTGTGGAGCCGCACGGTACATAGCTGTATCGACGAATTTAAAGCTATAAAAATACGGTTTTTTTGTTCTTTGTTTTGTGAATCCTCTAGATCCCTTTATGGTATACGCCTTAAGGCTAATGTCATTTATAAGTATTACTGTTGACATTTGTAAATTATTGGTGTAAGTATGTCTTATATTACAGTTCACAATCATTTTATTGTACTTAAGTAAGCAATACTAATTAATTTGCGACTATATTTCGTGGTAGAAGTTTTATTACAACTTTTCTATAGAATTCGTAAAAAGTGTTTATTTAAATCGGCCCCCGTTGACCAATCAACAATCAATATCAGTGTAAATATGTGTAGATAGCTTCTGCGAAGAGAACAAAATGTCCGGTCTAACTTGCATGAACAAATAATTTATTAATAAAGAAACAGGAAATGTAATCGTATAAAACTTACATAAAATCAATTATGAAATTGTTCGCATTCCCTTTTTTAAAATAATACATTCTCTGTATAATACATTCTATATATATAATATATAGTATGCATAATGTATATACGATAATTAGAGTTTTCAATAAAATTAAATGGTAAAATTCAGTTGGTTTCTTAGACCGGTTTCCTGAAAGTTCAACGTGAAAGTCATCGTATTAATAAATGAATAATACTAACTATTTGTTATAGATAGATAGTTGGCGTCGTTAAACCGCTTTTTTCAAAACAATTGTACTTATTTGATTGCTGTTGTATTGATTGCAAAAATTGAAATTTTGAAAAAATGATTCTATGCAATACATAGAAACATTACATTATTCAAGTTACAACTTTGACACCATATATCTCTAAGATTGACCTGTAATGAAAAGTATTGTCAGTGAAAAAGTATGCTCTGATATATTATAAATAAAATGCAATTGTTAGATCTTTAAAACCAAGGAAACAATTTTTTGAGTTTTGTACATAATTTTGGCGAAATAGGCCACTGTACACCGGCTCGGGAGCTATCTTTTTTTGTATATCCAAAAATGTAATGCAATTTGTCCAAGACTCTTCGACGATTTAAGGATATTTTACCTCATTAGACGTGTTTATTATCTAATTTCCATAACCGTGTCCGAATTAAGCATCCCTTTAAAAGCGAAATAATTTCACTTCGCCAAAACAGACAAGTCACTTCATAAATGGTAACTCCAACCTGCCGTAAGTACCTATCACAATCCAACTGACTTGACTCAATTGGCGACTTATACGTCGTCTTGGGAACGACGAAATAAGTCTTTTCAATTGTCGGTATGGGTGGGAATAGACGATGCAAGAACAGGCTCCCCTTACCCTGCACCACACGCCAAGTGACTTCTTTGGTTTGGCGAGCAATAGGTGTATTGAACGAGTACCGTGATCGGAATCGCAGTACATACATATATACTGACTGCCACATCTGATGGCGCGCGGTAAATCATTACGGCAAGAGGGGTCGCCGTTCGTATCTCCAATTTCTGTTATATCGTTCCTGGAAACCTGAAGCTCAACCAATAACAACAGAAAACGAATCACTCTTTTCGTTGTTCACACAACGGTATAACGAATAGTGTGACCAATAGTGCGTTAGAATCGAAAACGATATTGTGAACGAGGGATGTTTCTATCTGTCTGGCAAATCAGACCAAAACACTTGCCACAAACCATCAGGTTGCTTGCGCTTTGCAAGTATGGCATCGAAAGAAGTTACTTGATGAGTTGTTTGCACCACTTCGCCTGACGGATAGAGATATCCCTCGTCCTCATGAATTTTCGATTCCAATGCATGGCTGACCGAAAAAGCAGATAACGACGAAATAAGGATTTTGTTTTCGGTTATCATTCGCAGAGCTCAGGTTTTAAAGGCGGATATGATGAGAATAGATGGCGCGAGAAGAGTTTTCCCTTACACCGTACTTTAAGCTAAGTGATTTCATAATCTTGGCGATCTATACAGTCCGACAATTGAAAGATGGCTAAGAAGTACCGGCACCTCTTATTTTCAAACGCCTATTTCCGCCATTTCGTTTTTAGTGTTCCCAAACCCAGTCTTCTGAAATTTAGCACCTAAAGATAACACTTAGCATATAGGAGCCTGTGTTTGCGAATTCTAAAAGCAAAATGGTGGGAATAGGAGATTGAAAACGAGAAGCTCCGCCGCTTTCTAATAATCTTACAGTTGTGGGACCGTAGACAGAATCGCTTACATAATCTACTAATTGTAACTTCCAATTTTCCCTGTATCCAAAAAATTGTGCCCATTAAGAAACAGTCTCGAATCAGAAAAGTTAATTATATTGTACCCACATTTTTCGTACATATAAAAGAATAATTTGAAACAAAAATTCCATTTCTACAACCACTTGTCACTTTAACCCTTTGCGATCCAAATTATTTCGTTAATTTTGGTAGTGATTTGAAAAAAGTAATTTTACAATATTTCCTATGAAAGGTTATTCAGTTTTTAAAATGAAATCAATAGCTATAGGTATTCACGGACATTTAGGTAATATTACAAAATCATTGTGAATTTGGAAAGTCGATATTAAATTGTCAGAAAACGAAATCAAGTGAAAATCTATGCCAAGTACTGCTCTACACAGGACCGCAAAGGGTTAAATTTCATATTGAACACTTTTTATCGAGAAAGATGTTCAAAGGTGAATAATTTCGTTGGAAACAATAAAATCTTCAAAGGATTATTTTAATTAAAGTACTTGAGCGTGTCAGTAAAATTTAAATCTCTCATTGCGAGTTTCATACAAAGAAGAAATATTACGACAATTTGAGAGGCATCATATAAATTCGATATCATCGATACTATCCAATTATTCAAGTCGCTATATTACGTTTGTTTTGTATGAATTTTCATCAAAGAAAATACTATCGATATTAAATCTCATCACGTTCGCTGAACCAGAAAATGCGAAAATTTCTCGTGACAAAACTCAATAGCATTTTAATAAAAGCAATATCCATTATAAAATACAACTGCAAAAATTGATTGACGCAGCTCGTCGAACTGTTGTATTCTATCACGTGCAAGATCATTGTTTAGAGGTCAAAGAATTACGATGCATTCAAAATATAGATGCCTTTCTCGTGAAATGCTCTAATTGTGTATGGACACACGTGTATTCATGAGGAATGTCCTTTGGATAAGTTCGTTAATATTTTAGCATCCAGTTTGTGGCTGCTGCAGCTGACAAGAATAAATCATTGACGGGTGTACACGCATGTCCCAGAGACAGCAACGTATCGGCTGATAACACGTGTCATACGTGCGCGTATGATTAATATCTGGCGGAGAAACGCCGTGGTGAAACTTTAGGATCGATTTGTACATTCGGAGAATCCTTTCTGTAAGAAGTAGTGAATGACTGTTCAATGAAAGTAGTGAAACAAGGCAGAAATAATTATCTTTATTTCATTTAGAGTAGGTGGAATTTAAAACACTCATTCTATAATTGTTAATAATAATTCTGGATCAATCGAAGTTTTCGTTGACATGAAATTCTTATAATCAGCTTGCTTCTTTCGTGCTTTCAGTGCACATGTTTCAAAGTCATTGCACATGCGAGAGCGACATGTTTTGAAAGCAATGCAGAATAAATCAAAAATTTTTTCATACTAGGGACATTGTATTTTTCTTTGTTTCATTTACTTTTTGATATAGGCATTAAAGTTTTAAAAATATATAAACATTAAAATAGAGATCGTAAAAGGAAAATAAATCTAAATCTTCGAATACCGAAGTGAGGTGCTATCATCTTCAATAATGGGTTTATGATCATTGCAAACATAAATATTTTTAGTTGCTGTTGCAGTAGTATAGTCTTTTTAAAACTGTAAAAGGTGTAAAATACAAATATTTTTATACAGAAATTTATATTCAGTGCACATAACAAAAGTATTTTCTACAGTTCACGTGTAGTAAGAAGTGCTTTTAGTAACATGGAGGCATGTAACGCGGTAATATTATTGAAAAGCAATGTAATATGATAGCAATACATTGGTAATACAATATAACGGCAAATGAAGTAAAAATAATAGTACTAAAAACAACAAATAGAAATTTAAATCTATTAAAAATAAGTCCTAAAAAACCAAAGATTTCAAAAATTTTAGGGTTGATAAATTCTCGGTCAAAATGGGGTGACAAAATGATTAAAATAGTAGATATTTAATTATCGTATGATATAAAGATACATTCGTTTATTTTGCGTTGTCTCACGTTATATTTTTTTGCATTTCTAAATTTTTTACATTTCATATTAATTTGTAAATCAGTTTGTGTTAGATGGTGTACATAACTCCATGTTTATGCCATTTATTATGTGATTAATGTTGTGTATTCCTAAGAAAACTTCAATTTGCCAAAAGTATTTTTATATTATAGAAGCGTGATTTATTTTCAACTAACTCTTTTACCTACAGCAATGTCACCTTCCTAACTGTATTATAAGCTGCAGAACACCTTTCACATTTTATATATCAAAGTTTAAGACGAAAGTTTCTATCGAACGAAGTTTCTGAATGAACTACATACTTCTTTTCTCAGACTTTTGTTTCAACACTTATTCCTCTGAAATGGTAACTGTAGCGCATAAAGTGAATAGATTGCACCTTCATCTCATTGTGTCACTGTCATATTGAAATATATTGGTTCTGTGACCAATTTCTATTAGTTTCATTCGCCTGTGAAGTAATACTTCCCTTGCTTATTATTAAAAATGAATAATTCGTCATTAACGATTTGTTATTATTTTGTCTTATTTTTATCCTTCATCTGCTTTATTTAATTCTGTCGTGATTTATTCTGTGTACTTTAAATGCAGCGTCAACATTTCTTTTAACATTAATGTAAGGTACTTGTATAATAGTAACGACAGTCAGACGTATTACTAAGTAAGGTTTATTCAAATAAAGTAGATAAACAAAAAATTTAAAAAAAGTATAAGTATAAACACTTGGAAAATAATAAAGAAATGAGGTGCAGCAGGTATGGCGTCGTTTTTATCGTCTTTTCACGTTCACCTCTCTTCTCGAACTCTGCTCTACTGTCCTCCCGTCTTTTGTCTTTTTGCATCATCCTCTTGTTCTCTCTGCCGCACAATCATTCTCTCCCTCACTCATTAAATCTGCATTCCCACATTAATCTTCTTTGGGTGCGTACAAATTTTCATTATTGTGTAGCAATCGTTAATTGCCATTTTGAGATTATCAGATATTTTGAGGAATATTTATAATTATAATTACGTTTGAATTAGTAATCTTGTTCAATTCTATTGTTATATTAAAATGTTTATTTTTGATGAGACGTAAATGATGCATTTTTTTCTTTGGTATTTGTATTAGTAGAGTCTTAGTTAATTTTTAATTAGCGAATTTACAATAACTCTACACTTTCATCCATGTTGTAAATCTATTCTGTATTCTCTAAATCCTTGTTGATAAAGTCTAGTTAATTTATTACCCTTTCTTATGTCTGAGATCAAAGCAGTTTGTTAGAAACATTTGCAAGCTCGAAAATTCTGATTTTATTGAAATTGTGAAAAATACGGAGAATATTGAAACACAGGAAATTCTCTCATAAAAAAATTGGCAGTCAGACGTTCAAATTTCTCTTCGTAATTTGCTGAATATACAATTTTTTCAATCTGCCCTACAAATACTGCAAACGTGAACTAACAATGGAAAAGATTTTATAGAAAATTCGTATTGAAAATCGTGGAATAGATTCGACATTTTTTCCTAATTGTAAGAGTGTTAGTGTATATATTAATGTGACACTAATTGTAAGTATGTTCATCGCTACTGCGGCGACTGACTCGCGTTGCCTTATTGTCTGAATGACGAGCCGCATTTTTTATAAATATTGAATTAGTCGTTTATGGAGATTAGAGGGGAACAGACAGTTTATTTAACTACAGATATTTAATTTATGTATTTAAAGTTATGATTTATGTTTAAAGTACTATTGTATTGCTTTTATGTGTTAAGTATTATTTTCGGTTACGATAATTAGTTTATGTTATTAATTTATTAAAATAATTTGTAAAACTAATAGATTTTGTTCCGTTTATTTCTTACATAATGCTTGATAAATCTACCTGTTTTATATAATTAGCGCGTACAAAATTCCCCCTTTATTATTTTACTTAATACATTTATGTCTATCAGATATAATAGATAATTCTTTGCTTATATATTGCATTGCATGTACAATACATTGTCTCAAAGTTTCACCCAAATCACATATTTCAAGTACATTTTCTTCTACTTGACAGTTTCTATTATCTCAAGCATTTACGTCATAATTCTTATTTGATCGTTATATTTTTGCGAGATAGGCTATTTACTTTGAAGTTTATTTAGCAAGCAAATAAGAAAACGTAGGAGGCACGTAATGTATGTAAAGCAGAGGGAATTGCGGAGGAAATGCGAAACGTGTCCTTTGGCTCAAGAAAAAAAAAACAATGCAGCCTGCCTGCAGAAAAGCACGCTTTCGAGCTCGTATCGACGAATTGGAAAACGTTTTGTCGTGCGTTCTAGTGTTAAGTCGATACAGTTTCCGCCTATGCGCCCTAGTGCACTTTCTGCGGTAAAGCTTCATGTCGTTGAAGAATTCTTACAAATAAAGCATCGGCAGTATTGTGATGTTTACAGACATGGACACTTACAATTAGTTTCGAAAAAGTTCGAAATACATTAACCCTCTGTAGTCCGAATTTTGTGTGGTATCCAAAAATCAGTTTTCCAATAGCATAATTAGAAAATGATAAAAGTACTATTTTGATGGATTAACTATTTGAGGCACGGGAATTCAAAAAATAAAATGACCAATGTTGCATAAACATTTTCTTCTATTTTTATTGAATGAAGTTGGTTTATATTTATTAACAAAGTTATATAATAATATAAATTTTTGAGGCGGGACAAAAAATGTCCCACCATGTATCTTCACGCATCAAAGACGCGAGGCACCTTTCACCCCACCGAGCTTCAAAGAGTTAAACCTGAATTTGAAATATTGAATTGCAAAGAATTTCATAATTTTCACGAGCTAAATTATAATATTTGGGAAGGTTGAAAATTTGACTTTGAAGAATAGAAGCTTATTGTTAGATGTATCTTATGTTACCTTAAACTTTAAGGTAAATAGTCTTTAAGGCTTAAAGTCACAAGAGTCCATAGAAGGTTAACAATAGAACTACCGGTGTTAAATCTTATTTAAATATATTAAATAAGTATTCTGAAAAAGGAGAAATCAAGGGTCGGAAAAGATAATCGCTTCAGTAATTTGTGATTTATGGGATGAACGTAGAATATCAACTTTATGGCTCTCTTCAGCCACATTAAACAAGAACTTTGAAAAAGGAAGAATTAAAGGGCGGAAAAGATGATCAATACGGCAATTTATGTTTTTTGATTAGATGACACTTCCATAAACTTAGAGAATTTTTGAAAAAAATTGAAATTAGTCATTTTTATTGGCTTGTCAGTTTCAGAGCTAAATGATGTATTGAAACATGCTTATGATTTATATGATCTTTGTAGGCCTAAAGGTACACTTTTCTCGAAAAGATCTTGGGTTTTTGACGAAAACAAAGTTTTTCGTTTTCCTTGAAAATGTTTTAATGCGGAATAACTTCAAACTATGCATGCCGAAGTGATTAAAATGATTAAGTATTTGATTTTTCTAAAATGTTTCGTGAAATTTCTATCGTTAAGTACATATTATTATTTTTCTTTAAATGTTTTATCAAATGTAAATGATTAAGGGCCCATTCCCTTTTTTCGTGCTTCCTTTGTAAACTATCTTCTGCGTTTTTTTTTCAATTATAATACATTAACTTAATTACTTTTTTCAAAATAAAATTCTATTTTTGTAACGTATAATAAAATGATGAAGACGACAATACAAGAGGATTGAGGTGTAAAGTTTCTAGAAAGTGGTGCAACGTTAAATCGATTTCGTATCGGTGCACGAAGGTATTATAAATTATGCTCAATTCTGTATTGCTTTAATAATACAAAAAGCTATCTCAGGCAATAGCAGGTGATATTAATAATCCTCGTTATACATTTTCTATTCGCTCAATGATATTTTTCTTACTATTCTGCACAGTTTTATATCTCTTTCCACGGAAAGTACATCATAAATTTTAAAGCTGTCGACGAATATGAGTAAGTTGAAAAAGAAAACAAATTATTTGTAAAAATGTAGAAACAATGTGAGCTAACCAAAAAAATAGAATATGTAAGGCAATTCGTTCGTTTTCTATTTAAAAATTGTGCCTCGTTTATCTTGTCGAGTGGGATACATTGAATCAATTTTTCACAACTCTTCCTGCTTTCAAAAAATATTTTTTCCTTTCAACTTTCGACAGTGGTATTGCAATGTTTCATAAAGTAAAACGGATTATATATCAAAATATAGAAGTACAAAGATTTAATATTATTGTAGATAAAGTGTATTCAATTAATTTATGTTAATCAGCGCATAGAGATATCAAAAAGTAATATGTTGCATATTATTGTGAGTAAACTAAACTTTCATGTTTGTAATCAGTGAACCGAAGTTAAAAAATCCCTCGTTACCTATGGGAACTTTTTCCTATGTGACATTAAAATCACAGCTTTGACGGTTTTAAATCCACTCAAAATAGTAGGTCCTAGGCAAAATAACCATAGCTGTTGAAGCCGAGCAAAATATTAAGGGTACCGAAAAGTAATCAAAATTGGAGAAGTGAAAACGTAATTGAAAACGTTTTTCAACAAAAGATCGAAGGACTTTTTTAAAAAGGGAATCGAACAACTACCTTTACGCTGGAAAAAAGTGTTCGAAAATTATGAAAATTATTTTTTTGATTAGTATTTAAGATTTCTTTAATAAGCAAATGTTTTTCGCGGGCAAAAAAAATTTGGATTACTTTTCGGTACCCCTAATATAATACAAGGAAAGAGAGACATCTATTATAATTCAAGTTAAACAACAGATGATTAACAACTTCACGAATACGCAATAATTAGAAATTCAATTAAAAACTTCGATATGGACTTTATGTAAAACGTACGCTTACGAGGTCCTTTAATTTATTTAATGAAATTACACTTAACGGTCCAACCAAAGAGAACTACTTTGTAGCAGAAAACGTGGAATTTCGAGATTGCTGGAATTTTGAAAGTGTAAGAAATAGAACAAGCAACAAATCAAAAAGTCTCACGCTTTTCCACATTCGAGACAGAAGTCTTACACTTTGTTATCGGATAAAATGTCGTCGCTTTTTTTTCGAATCTAATATTGTCACTTTCGTTTGGGATTCCAATAATGTAACAGCTTTAAGAGCCTTTGCGTTTTCGCGAATCCAATACAATGCCGCAATAAATGTTACGGTACGTTTCTCTTCTGGTATGTTTGAAACGTGTTGTCCAAATAGTTGATTGCTTTTCTTTGTTAGTTTTATTGATTTAGCCAGCATTTTTGTGATAATTGGCATAACTTTTGTTAATTAAAATTTTATTACTAATCGCTATGAGGAATGGAATTACAATAATATTTTTAATTAATATCATTTATCAAATAATATCTCTCAACGATTGGTGATCTCTTTTATTGTAAAATAAGAAAATGTTGGAAAATATTCAGGTCTAATATATTACGTGAGTCATTTATTTACAATCACCTATATTTGTATTAATTATTGATATTTCGTTATGAATACTGAATCAAAAAAGTCGGTTTTCTTTTATTATTTCCATATCACATATTTTTGACACTGACTTTTTGACACACATATTCTTGTAACACTCCGATCAGAATTTAAAGAGTTTACAATAGTTTTGCGGCAATCAAAAATATAAATAGATGAATAGGATTCAACTATAGGCATTCCTTTCCTTTTAATAACTATATAATGTTACGGTATTATGATTAATTAATAATGATTAATACCCACTACCATTAATTATAAACTAAGAATGTAATTGTTGTTTATAATTAGTGGACTATGAAAAAGACAAACATTATTTTATCATTTATTCATTTCTTATGGCTGTACAATCTAATGTAACGGGATGATTGAAATTCGAATAAAAATACATTCTAAATGAAAAGCGATTCATTTTAAGTATCTTTAAATTTTTTAGGAGCGGAGAAATTTTTTTTAGAGAAATAAGAAGTGTTTGCTCAGATAGTATTAAAAATCACTTTTCTTTTTTAATTGGTTCTACATATAGTAGTTTTGTATCAAAACACGAAGAAACTTTTTGAAGTAAGGTACAATATTTTGTATTATATAAAGTTATTAAACGTCACAAAAATAGAATAATTAACATTAGATCTACAGCAGCCGTCAAATCGACGGGTTCCTACTTTATAAAAAAAAATGTTCAAATTGATAGAGAAGTATAGTACAGTAAATATTTCATGTATCTTTTATAATACATAAATTATTTAGGTAATCGTATTTTTATTATTTGATCCATCTTTCTGCCGGGTACTTATTTAATATATTTAAACCTACTAGATTTAGCGGTTAGTCTAGTGTTAACACTTTACTGACCGGTACCTACTTTTTAACATCCTACCCACTTGTGATCGGTCACTTGCACGCAAATATTTCCCTGATACTGATATCTCTTCGAAAGTTGCAAAGTTTCTTCACTGAGTCCTTTGCACAGTTAACCGCAATGAAAAATAATAATTTATTAACTTCCGTAGCGACCAATTAATAAGTTAAAAGCCCAAAAGTGTTGGGCCCGAAAAGTCGATTAATCGACTACCGGTCGGTAAAGTGTTAATATAAGTCTCAGCCGTTTAAAGTTCGTTGACTTTTACATTTTGAGAATAATTTCAACGGCCAATTGTTATTAAACTGCGTTTCAATAATTTCTTACTATATTCTTACTACATATCTTACTATTCTTTACAAAAATGGAAAATAAAATTGCGTATTTTGAAAGTGCAGTGTATTTAATTGTACTCGTAAGTGTACTACACTTTATGTTGATCTTGAATACTGAAAACTTATTTATATTTAGCTCCTTGCTGAATTAATTAACAATCATATTTACATTATGCAATTAAATAAACAGAACTAATTAAAGCGACCTGAGCAACCTTGTAGGAATTTGGTGTAATCTCACTGTCCAAGAACAACATACCACATTTTAATGAACGCTGCTGGAGAGGTGTATTTAGTACGATAAGGTCTAGATTGCAAACAACATTGTTTTCAAAAAGCTGCAACTTCTTATTATTAACTATCCTTTACTAATTAATTTCACCGATTTACAAAATAGAACTTCTTTTTACACAAAGAACATTAACACTGATTCCTTTGAACTTTGTGGCGCTGAAATATAAAATCTGTTTTTCACCTCCATTTTTTAAAAAATCATTTGGAAAAGAAATGTACATTCTCAACTTTCAAATTTGTTGTATTTTACGAAATTGGGGTTACAATATTTTTATCATTTACCCAAGAAAAATATCGCCTCTTATTAGATTTTCTTCTGGGCATCTAGTTTTTAAGATAAATCAAAAAATGTCAATGAAAATCGAGGCACTTTGGATGCCATTTTCAATTTGATCATCACTGAAATATGTTTAAATGTTTATATTGTTAAAGTAACAGGTATTATTATATTGAAAAGGATTTGCAGTACCTATTACTTTCTACATAAACATTTAAATAACTTTTACGGTCAGAATATAAAAAATGTTAAAATATATGGAAATTTTTATTTTTTATAAAAATTGATTTTTTTCAAATTTGAAGGCTGATAGATTTCCATATCTGTGCTCATAAAATAAATGTTCTTTGTGCTCAGAATCGTGTTGTCTAGTGTTCTTATTGTAAATTACATTGCGGTTGTAGAAGAGATTTATTATAAAGGTACTGATGAAAAAATTTGTTATAAAATGTAGCAAAGTAGGGTATTGTAAAGTAAATATAATTCACATTTTTAATCATAAAAATTAACTACATTGTTTCCATGTATGATAAATATGATTTAAAGCTGATTTCTTCAACCTCATTTCCAGATTTCGTAACTGCACGTAGAGTTCCTTCTTTGTTTTTATTCTATTATTTAACGTCGCATCAACAGCTGATGTAGATTATTATTAATAATGTAACACACAGGCTTCATTGTTTGTTATACATCGTGCTGCGTTGCAAGTAATGTATATAACAACACTTTTTTTGATTCTTTGCTGTTTAATACAAGCTTTCTATTATGGGCTATTGACTATACGTGCTTCCAGAACCTCGAGATAACACATTCTACTGTTAAATACATTAACACTGGAATTACGAAACCAGTCAACATAACTGGTGTACAATTTTTTAAAAAAATTTTTCAAGTTCATAGGAAGTTTCAATATTTTATGTTCATGTAAAAAACATAAATCAGGCAACCGAAAAATTTTTCTGCCCCCTTCCGTTCTCTTTCAAAATGCTTTTTTAATTTACTGAAATATAATTGATTTTCACGTTGGTGGTTTTAGTGTTAAGAGATAGAAGATTGACATTTAACCCTTTGTGATCTGAATTATTTTATTAACTTTTTGTCAGATAAGCAAATATAATCTCGGAAAATTGTCTACTGTTGATTATTCGTTTTTATTTAATACTAGGAACAATTGTAGATACTGCGGTGTATTCCTGTTAAAATGCAAAATTATTGTTGATTTCGAAACGTCGATAATTAGTATATGAAACATTAAGTGTGAGAACGTCACACGTCGCACAGTGGTCGATTTCGCCGAAATCTTGGCCAAAACCCCAAAGAGTTTTTCAATTTAGCTGAAAATTGGTATATTAGTATTATTTCGGTCGCTGATTAAAAATCCGAACTCAGAATTTCCAAAAACAAAATGGCGGTTCTAATATGGCAGGTGCGAGTATCGAAAAATTGTCGGATCGGCACGAAAATTAGTAGTCTTATGATAGCCCGGCCCTATGTCATAAATGCACTTCCCCGAGCATGGCGCGCGCGACAAACAAATAGCAATTACTCGAAGAATCGCAAAAAGTCGCAAGAAAACTCAACGAGGTCTTCTTCGGGAAGCTTCAAAGTTTAATTTTAAAAAAAAATTAGCTTGGATGGTTGTGGACTTCACAACTATTTCAGTAGCAAAAGGAAAAAAATATATAGGATTTACATTCTGTACCATCACAGTTGTAAAATATTAAATAAAAAAATGAAACCAAGATATTTATAAATTAAAAGTATGATAAATAGCTACCAATACTGAAAAAGTGGATCAAACTTTAATTTCACATTGAAAACGTATTCTCAATTTCGACGTGAAAACGTTACATTATTTAAGTGCCAACTTTGACATTGCATATCTCTAAGAGTATTGTTCAATAAAAATTTTTATTAATGGAAAACAATGCTCTGATGTGTTACAAATCAAACGCAAATGCTAAATTTTGAAAATTGTGAAAAAAATTTTGGGGTTTTGGCCAGGATTGCGGCGAAATCGACCACTGTGCGTCGCTTACATAAAGTGATGTAAATTGCTTGGGTCGTTAAATTTCGAAGAAGAATGTTTATTTCTCTTTTCATGAAGATATTTTTCGAAATTGACAAGCAATAGTTATCCTAGCGAGTTTGAACAAAGTACAAGTACTTAATTGTCGTTTTCCCAGCTTCCTATTGTATTGTGTTTACAATGACAGACATTAAACACGTCTGTATTACTTTTTCATGTTTGAATTTTAAGCAATTCAATCGATTAAAAAAGCTATCCTACAGCTATTTATTGACAGACAACGACTATTAAATGATTTTCAACCTGTTTTCCCTTCTTTATTGATTTTTTTCATAATTAAGTGAAGTTGTTTAATACGCCTACACTGAGGAACTAATTATAAATGTAATTTCCGCATCACAACGGAAAGACCGCAATTAATTGCGTTTGTTGCACAAATAAAATAACAAAAGTTCTGCACGGTATGCGTGAATGTAGCATCCTGGATAATGTCGTAGTGGCCTCCACGATACATAGTTAATGTTCTCGACATCTGTTCAAAATTTGCAACGCTGTTTGGTGTTTGTGTTTATGGAAAGACATAAAGGTGTACCTTGTCTGCTGTGAAATTTCTTCTGCGAAACAAAAACACGTACCATGCGTTCGCTATTTGATATTTGGACCGTTTATTTTGAAGATATCACATAGTTATTATATGTTCTCGACATCTGTTCAAAATTTGCAACGCTGTTTAGTGTTTGTGTTTATGGAAAGACAGAAAGGTGTACTTTGTCTTTCATCAAATTTCTTCTACGAAACAAAAACAAAAATTATTTGATATTTGGACCCTTTATTTTGAAGATATCACATCGTTTGTCATTATTTTAGTGTAAACTTTTTATTTACAACTAGTTAATATTCAATATCTTGAAAAATGTCAGAGCTTTGTTCAATTTAAAATTGGCCAATCAAAATTTATAATAGTAGTAATAATAATATAATAAACTGATATGTTAACATTAATATTAGTATTAATTATTATATTTATAAGCCGTCTAAAAGAAATTTATGTAATGAAATTACATAGCGATAAATTAATAGAAGCATTGCCAAACTTGACATAATTGATTTATATTTTTCAATTGACCAATATGCCATCCTTCAATTTTCTCGAAAAAATAAAAAATGTACTTGCATCGCTTTCAAGATAAACGGTCCATTTGTCTCTACATGTTGTGTCCAACGACTTTTTTTATTCGTTTACGGCTCTTTTTATTACCAGTATTTATCGTGCAAAGAACAGTTACCGCGCGCATATAGATTCTTGATATTCAATCCCATTAAAATACTATTTTTTATTAGTAACCGTAATTGTCAACGATATCTAGATAAACCCAGACATTTAGAATAAATAAAATACTGTCAGCTTCCAAAAAAATTTGCTGTTGTACACTTAAAACAAAATTTGATCAACTTATGACTGTGTTGTAAAGAGTTTACAAAGCTGTTGCACATAATGTTACAAAAAAGGAGTACCTATATTTGAAAATAACGAAATCTGCTGGTTATTCCGTTTTCTTGTTTTTTCTTTGGCACTTTTTCAACTTTTTCACAGTATATACATACCTTCTGAAATAAGGATACAGTAATTTACAATATAATGAATAACACACAAATAAAGTTTCTCTGAGACTACAGAAGATTTTAATCTAGCCTTATTAGTTGCGGTTACGTTAATATTTTTGGATTGATTAAATAACGATAAATAGTTTCAATTGAAAATCCATTTGCAATCTCTCATATGTACCCTTATTACAAATACAAAGCTTGTCTGTTTTCCCTCGTATTCTTTCTGTCTAACCAGAATTTTCAATCTCTCATTTACGGGAATTTTCCGGAATCGTCACTGTAATTCCTGGAATGTCATACCTGAAAAATGCTTTAACAGGCAAACATTATTGAAAATCCGTTATTTCAATCTGACGTATTTTCCTCGTTTCCGACGGATTTAGTTCCGTGGATTACGCCAATATTTTCACGATTACAAATGACATTCAGTATCACAAGCGAATGAAATTCCTTCCTCTGGCCGTTCTGACGATCATTTAATTGCGACCCAGCTGCCCATCATTTCGCAAATTAATTTAATCGTTCGGGATATGAATTTGTCGTGGCTAATTTTTGGATGCTGCTGTAACCCCAATGATTTTCTCTGCGAATGCTTCCGTCGAAAATTAATATATATTGAGGCAACGACTGGCGCTGGGAATGCTTCGTCCGAGGTTGTTATGCAAACGTAATTCATTTGCGCGCTAATTAATTCCATACAAATATATCGTGACAAACGTTTTTTCAAATAAGAATCTTGCTCTAATAAACAGTAACATTCAGTTTGGATTTGATCTTTTGTCTTTATCGTTCGAATTTTCTGCAAATGTTTTTGTGAAGATTATTTGCATCTACATTTTTATTTGTTTGTGTAATTTGTGCAATACTATTGCTGGATAACCTTTTTTGTTTTATTTCTACACCTTGTTTGGACTTTAGCTTCATATTTAATTCCTATATGTAATATTCATATTTAATTTCAACATTGAAGATTTTCAATTTCCACATGTATTGCTGAAGAGTTTTCCTTGCAGACAGGGAAACAATTTGAAGTTTTATTTTTTATTAAATTTCGGTTCATTTTCGAGAATTACGAATTTTCTGAAACGCGGTATAAAACTACATGTGTATGTATTACTGGCTAATTGTAAGTAAAACAACTCATCTGACAAATATTGGGTCAGCAAGAAAGTAATTTCGGTTTTTGATGAGAGCCAGCGTTACGTTTGTTCTCAATGAGTTCTGACAATGTTATGATTTTTTTCTTCTAACAATCGAAAATTGTGAAACTTTTGACTTGGCTTAGAAACAAATTGCTCTTTATTTTGTTTGTAATTGTTTGCTTAGGAGAATTTGAACATAGAGTGAAAAACGAACATTTCTGATATGTTTTACTTTTTTATTTTTTGCAAAATCTAAGCTTGGTTGGGAAGTGATGTCACAGCCTCCATGTAGACCTGATCTGACACCATTAGATTACCATTTATTTTTCAGCTTGCAAAACTTTTTGAATGGTAAAACTTGCAATGGCGATGATAGCCTAACATTGCATTGGATTCAGTTTTTTGTTGATACAGGCCAGTATTTCTATAAAAACGGAATCACGAATTTGTCAAAACGATGGCAAAAGGTTATCGAGTAAAGGTCATCGAAAAAATTCTTTGTTAAAAAAAATTAAGTTCCATTTCACACTACAAAACCGAAATTACTTTCTTGCCAACCCAATAGTGTGTTCCAGTTCGCTCAACCGATTGAGACATCTCTTGTTTTGACATTATATTCGACTGACCGAAAAAGCCGCGCTCTCGTTACGTCAGCATGGGATTGAACGAAACAAATGTTTAGTTTCCGGTTATTATTTCCCGAGCTCCTGTTTCCGAGACCGATATGATGGGAGTAGGCGGTGCAAGCAACAGTCTTCCCTTGTCCCATACCCCATACCAAGTTACTTCTTTCACTTGGCCAAGAAAATAGTCAGACAACTGAAAAATGGCTAGCAAGTGGCGTAGCCACCCATTTTATACTACCTATTTCTGCAGTTTTGTTTTCTGGAATCTCTAAACCCTGTCTCCTAAAGTAAATAGTGACGTAATACAATAAATAGACTACGTGGAATATTTACTTTAGATAATTGGATTTGGAGATTTCAAAAAGTCAATGGCGGGAATAGGTAGTTGAAAACGGGAGGCTACGACATTTACTAGCCGTCTTCCAGTTGTCGGACTATATTTTTGGCCAAGTGGAGTCTCTTGGCTTGAGGTATAGGATAAGGGGAAACTACCGCTCGCACCACCTACTCCTGTCATATTTGTCTCATTATAACCGGAAATTAAATACTTATTTCGTTGTTTCCATGGTGTAACGAGAGCGCGGTTTTTTCGGCCAGTCACGCATGAGAATCGAAAATGACGTTAGAACGAGAGCTGTCTCTATCAGTCCGGCGAATCGGAGCAAACCACTTGTAAGATGACTTCTTTCACTTGGCTGGTAATAGATACCCATATAGTTTCACAGCGCGCTTGCAAACGAGAGTCCCCGCCACTGTGTAGGAAGCGAAACTTCATGTGTTTTTTAGATATGTTATTGAGATCCTTTTACAAAAACCGTAAAATCTATGCAGAGAATAATTTCTTGCACTTAAACTTTTACTTTAGTTATTTTAGTTTATATAAAGCGCTATTATTTTCTTCTTTTTTTTTCTATACATTTAAATTCTTTCCTCTTTTCGTTATATTTGAATAATCCCCGGCTATTAAAAACGGAAAGTGAATAAACGAAATTTATATTCCTGCAAAGGAAACAATTTTATCCTCGTATTCTGAAAACTATTCGTCACCGTTGTGGTGAGTTTAATATGTGTTTAAAGTTTGGCCATCTATTTCTCATTGTCACACGACTTTTATTAAAGTACATTTTTGTAACTTTTGCACTCCTTCATTCTTGAAAGTGTTTTACACGTGGCTTATTTATTTTGTTGGCGATTTTTATTTTGAAAATTATAAATTACAAATCACTGGTAGATTACATGTATTTCAACAAAATTAAACAAATCAACTTGAAGTAATAATTCAATATAAAAACGCATCTTCACATTGCTTAATTACACCCTTAATATTAAAGAAAAGATCTCTCTAAACTGTTAGCGAGGAAGTCCACGACCAAATAGGAGTTTTACAATATCTTAGCTCTAGAATTTTCCCTGCTTCCGGAAATGAAAAAAAAGATACGCATGTTGTCGCCCCCTATTCTACTTAAGAGAATAAGTGGCGCGGAATACGAATTGCTTCTTTAAATTTATTATCTCTAACATATTTTGTAAGCATCTTCATTTTATATTTAATTATTTTCAGTATAAAAGGATCAAAATAATGCAATAAGTGTGAATCGTCTTTCATTTCGCATCATTTAAATCAATAGATAAACCAAGACTAAACACTGATGCATTCCCGACACATATAGAGGAAGAAAGTAGAAATGAAACTGAAAGTTTAATACATTCCAGAATATATTGAAATTGAATCACCAAATCTTTCAAACTCCCCGATCGTAAATACTTTTTCTACAAATTATACTCAGAAATCACATTAAATATAATTCATACATTTTACTATAACTGAGTCGCTGTAATACATATAAGAATTATATTATTTTTATGATTTCAAAAACAGATTACTTTGATGTAACAAGCCAGAAAAAATATTCCGTGATGCGTTGTGAATTTTATTGCATAATTCTTTCCAAACGCGATTCTTATGCAACGGGGCGTGCACAAATTTATGAAAACTCTCATGCGTGATATTACAGGAACGTGAGATATATGTATAATAGTAAACAGAATAAGCGTTCTATATTTATCATTTAACAGTATCTGTATAATGTTCCTCAGTTTTTACAAATTTACAAATTTTTCATGTTAATTATACATACATTTTTGTTTTACAATTCTAGTTATAATAATTACAAGTGATATACTTTATAATCATTTGATAGCTGACAATAGAATTACGTTTTTAAGCGTAGAGTTTAATGCACTAACAATGTATGTAAAATTATAACTGAGCTTCATAAGTAATTTTTTTGTTAATGACTACCTTGATCTACGAACTGAATACATATTACAGTTAATGAAAATATTACAATCTGATCTTATCTATTCCTAGTGTTTCATAATAACTGACAAATCTAAAAATTAACTTTATAAAATTCATTGAAACATCTTACTTGAACTTACCTCCGAATTCATATTATGAGAACAACTAAACAATTCTACCAACACCGCTATTCGAATACCTCTCAACATTTCACTTTTCACAATTAGGAACGCATAAGTATCCTCTTTGATGAAATATAAAATGTAAAAATGAGCAATATGATAATTAACTTATTGTGTACAATGACAATTATTATAACACAAACTCGAACAACGCATAACGAGATTTATTAGTCACATTCTACGAGACTCTATTGTATGTACATATCTCTTAAAAATGTCCTAACTCCATTGTATTGACATGTCAAGAATGAAACTTGTTCACAATTTTGCTAATTTTGACAGCTAGTTGTTTGACAATGACTTAATATTTTACCGTTCTGTTTTTTTTTGTTAAGAAGTTACACGTTTTGCCCGTAGAAGTAAATTATTCCTAGCTCTAAAAAATATTATCAATATTTTTTAAAAACTTTTTTTTTTTATAATGGATCGGTCAGAAATTCATACTGCCATGAAACATGAGTTCATACGTGGAACTACGGCATCGCAAACCGCGCGAAACGTAAATAGTGTATTTTGTTCTAGTGTAACTACGCAGCAGATAGTATCAAATTGGTCTGCCAAATTTCGCATTGGTAACTTTGACCTCACAAATCAAACAATCAAAGGTCAATAATGACGTACTAAAGGTCACCGTTGAGTCTGACCCATCTCAAAGTGCTTATAAATTATCATTAAAGTTTCGTGCTAGCAAACAAACAATATTAATTCATTTAGCTCAAATCGGGAAAGTGAAAAGTTAGATAAGTGGGTTCCCCATCATCAAACTTTGCCTTTTCATCCTTGACGACGTGATATAAGCGCCTAAAAAATGATTTGACTTACTAACAATAAGTAATCTTCAACCCTGTTTCAGGTTACATGTCAAGATGAAGAAAGCACTCAGTGCATACCCAAGAGAGCTTTTCTAGCTCTTCTGCGTCTTCCTGAGTTCAGCTCGAATTTGGCAGCTTACTCGAGAACAGTGAGAGTAATTCAGGATGCAAAGAACCGCAACGACATGGCTCATCTGAAGGCTTTGACCGAAGAGGGTGATGACACCGAGATGTGTATACCAGGTGGCGTGTATTTGGAACTCTTCCGAGATCCGGCGCTACGAGGACATCTCAGCGTCATCGGAAGAACGCAAAAATTACCGGACTTCCCTGGACGTTTGTTGGAAGACAGTGAGGAAATCTATTCGAGGGATTTGATGCCTGAATCTGAAAAACGAAGCATCGCGACACTCGCGAAGAACGACGACTTGCCGATTTCAATTCAGGATCGCATGGGGAACGAAGACGATGAGGAGAAGAGAAGCGGTGCTTCGAGGTATATTCAATTTTTGTTTCCTAGGAAATATTGCAGGAAATATTGAATCTAGTGGAAAGTCCTACCGGATTTTTTATTTGAAATTTAGCTACAGGAAAAGTTCTTCTATCTTATGTAATGGAATTTTTGTAACTTTTTTTGGCGCGTTACTTTTTAGATTACAATGATGCACTTATTGTTAGTGCACTTGGCTGTTTTCGGTTGCAGTTGATTCGATAAGGATTAAGGATTGGTCAATAAAAAGATACATCTTTTATAATAACGAAGTTTCTCGTTTTTAACGTCTATTCCCAATATTTTGTTTTTGGAATCTCCAAAACCAGCTTCCTAAAATAAACGACTATGCGAAATGTTTACTTTGGGAAACTGTTTTTGGAAATTTCAGTAATGAAATGGTGGAAGTAGGCGTTTGAAAACAAGAGGTTCCGCCACTTCCTAGACATGTTTCAGTTGTCGGACTGTACTTACCCTCCTTCTATGGAATAAATATTCTAGGTCCACCTAAAAAAACACACAATTTACCGAATCGATCATCTTTTCGATTTCTTGATTCCTCTTTTTCCAAAGATCTTTAATGCATTAACCGTTTGAATACCGAGAGGCTTTTAAAAAATTACTTCGAGAAAAGCCAAAAACCACTTTCGAGCTCTTGAGATTTTATTTCAAAATAAGCTAAAGTTGGTGTTTTATTTTATATAGTGCACAACAAGAACAATCTTCTCGTGCTTGTATCCTAATTTGGAATTACTTTATATTATAAAAGAGAAACCTGATGCATTCTTAACAAAATATCTTAACAAAGTCTTCCTTCAATTGTCAACATTGAAAAAATGTCCTGGGGTTTTTCGACACAAAAACTGAAGAGCGCGAAAGTGGCTCGTGGTACGCAAACGATTAAAGTATCATAGATTTAAGGCCAGTAGTTCTAGTGTTAAAACTAATATAAAATATGAAAAATTAATACTTCTTATCAATATTGTGGGATAATTTACTACAAAAACTTACGCGAATTATATAAAAAAAGAATGTCTTCCTCAATGTTCGTAAGTGATTTAGAGAAATATTTTTCAGTATTCTTAATTTAATGAAATTGTAGTTACTTTATACATGTTTAAATTTTGAAAACTATTTTTCTATTTTACATATGTTTTTAAATCCTTCGATGTTTCAATTACAGCAATCTTTTTTCATCTGCCAAACTGTCGAGCCGCGCTTCATGCATCACTATTATATTAAAATGAAACGCAACCGTTAAACAAACGCGTGGCGTATTATAAAATCGAAATCCATCTCTATTCATCTCCAAAACGGCATGAACTGTAATATAGTGTAAACAGCATTCGTCTGGAATTGCCGCTTTAGTAATCAATGACAATAAACTTCGAACGACGTATTGTCCGTTTGTATTTACAGACTTAATACGTTGATTGCCACAAAAAATTCATAAACTTTTGCGCCAGAAATGTTTAACAAAATATTGCATCGTTATGGTATTTCCAGATATCTCCAAATATTATTCTATAATGTTAAAGAAACAATTTGTATACCAATTGCACTTACTAAATATTGTAATTAAAACATGTAGAAATATTAGCACTAATTAGGCTTCTATTCATTCTTAAGCTATATTTTGTTAAAGTAAAAATCAAATAGTCGTATGTAATTTATTGGGCGATGTAACGATAACTATTTCTGTTAATTGGTACAGTTCTCTTGTCCTTTTATTATTCCAGTAACATAAAGTATTAATATAATATCAATGAAAGAATATTCGTAAGAGATGGTAGGTCGAAATTATCATGAGAATGTTAGTCATGTTATATTATTATTTCGCATCTGGTAACTCTTTTATTCAGAATCGATTAGTATGATAATTTAAAACTAATTCCCTTTTTTTAAATACGAAATACAATATAGACGTTATACAGGTTATTCTACGTAACACTTTATACGATTTCTCAAATAATTGCGATAATCTGACAAAAAATATTTTAAACAAAGTTTGATAAGTTCTCGATTGGCTATACATTGCGATAAAAACATTTAGAAAAATTCCTTTTTTCATTATTCCTACGGTTCCCTTCATTTTTTTAAATGGCACTTTGTATCTTTAATCTACAATTGGTATCTTTGACTACAAATTGGTTCCCGAATTTAATGTAATTTCTAATCCGAATAATGAACACAAGTTATTATCACCCATTCAAGCAGATTGTCCTTTCTGATCGAAACCTTCCTTTCTTTGCTTTCAAGGTCATTTAAAAGTTATGGTATACTATGTTGTTGACTTCGTCTTGATACCAGCTATAGCATTGCTAAGCCAAAAATACAAAGTGCCATTTACAATAACCAAAAAAACTAACTTCTCCAAATATTTTTTATCGCAATGAAAGCCAATCGAAAACTGATCAACAAATTGAAATATTTTGTTATCATATTAGGGTTACCGAAAAGTGATCAACATTTTTTTTCGCTGGCGAAAGACATTTATTTATTAAAGAAATCTTAACACATCTTGCGCGGGTGCTTTCCCGCCAAAATTTCATGGAGTAGCGGGCAATTTTTTGCAATTCGTGCGCTAAATTACTTCTGTACCAAATAGCTGTAGTCTTTGAACTTTAAGTTTTCTATTAATAAAATTTTTAGTTTCTCTTTAAAATTCAATTTCTCTATTCACTTTAAAAAAATAAAAATACTTCCTCAGAAACCAAAAACTAAGAAAATCAAGAATTTCAAAATGCTTTTACCTACTTATAATTTATGTCAATGCATAGCTGGAAGCTCCGGTGTCGAATACGCTTATCGTAGTATAACAGCACCAGCAAAGCGCAATTATAGGAATGCATTTTTGGAACGCACGTTTTAAGTTGAAGTGTACGGACGTCGACCTAGTACTCATGTGTACCCGATCTTATTGTAAAAACATTACACAAGCCCACTAGTAACAATAATCCACCAATAATTCATAGAAAACGACTTTTGTCGTTACCCGCGCTCGACTACCAATGCGTACAAAACGACTTTAGCCGCTTCCTGCGCAAGAAGTGTTAAGTACTAATCGACAAAATAATTTCCATAATTTTCCAAAACTTTTTGCCACCGTAAAGGTGGTTGTTCGATCCCCTTTTTAAAAAAGTCCTTCGATTTTTTTTGAAAAACGTTTTCAATTACGTTTACACTTCTCCAATTTTGATAACTTTTCGGTACCCCTAATATTATCGCAAGTACTTGGAAAATCGTGCAAAGTATTTCGTGTAACACCCTTGTAAAAGAGAATCCTATCAACGTTAAGAATTTCCGGCTAATTAAAAACGATCTTTGTCCAAGCAGTGAACAGCCCGACGGTGGCGCGTCTGACGTTCTCCAGGAATACCTCCTTCCGAGCGGAGAGCTTGACCTAGAGGCTTTGGCTCAAGATTACCCAGGAACGAACTGGCACAGGGGTTATTTTTCGCGTAACTTTGCATTACCAACCGGCAGAAGGAACGTTGCTTCGCTTGCTCGCGATCACGGTCTACCAAATGGCAAAAGAAACGTCGGTGCCCTTGCCAGGGACCGAATGCTGCCATCTTATGGTAAAAGGAACGTCGCTTCATTGGCCAAGAACTACATGTTTCCTCAAAATGGCAAGAGAAACATCGCCGCTCTGGCAAGAGACTATAGTTTGCCCTATGGTAAACGATACCTTGGAGCTTTGGCCAGAACGAATGATATGCCTTTCCACGAAGATGGAAAAAGGAGCGTCGCCATTTTGGCTAAAAACTCCGATTGGCCAGATTCCTCGAAGAGAGGACTTTCGCGTCCTGTAAGTCTCATTCTGAGAACGCTCTCGCGTCATGGTAGATCAATTTCGGACCACACGAATTCTCGCAGCGACTCTTTGAATTCTTTGGAAGAACTTGCAAGTCAGAACGACAAGAACTTGGACATTGATTCTTTTGGAGCTATGAATGAAGGTTTTCAGGATAGAAGCAGGTCGAACAGGAGAAACGATGGAGAGAAGAGATCAAAGAGGCAGATTGATTTTTCTGACGAATATCCGCTGCCTGTGATGCAGAATACGAATATGCTTGATTATGAAGAAATGATGGAGGAACTGGCCGGACAATATCCAAATACTGAGAAGAGGTTTATGGGTAAGTGATTGTTTTACTGTGATGATTTTATTGGGCGATCTGTTGTATGACATTTTCTCTTACAATTAGGCAAGAAGTGTGACGTTGATTTTACAGAGATGATGACACATTATAAAAAAAGTGAAAGTGTCATTGATTTTAACTCGTATTAGGTCGATTCTAATATTTAGTAGATTAACTAAAAACATTTAGTTAATTTTAGACAGATTAAAGAAGTTTCTGTTGTGTCATTTGAATTTCTTCTTCTGTCTCGTTGGTAACAAGACTGAAATAAGATTGTTTTACTAACCCCTTCCGGTTTTAATAATGACAAATTGTGAATAAAGCAACCATTTAATTTTTATGTAAAAAGACTTGTTTCACTTTATAATTCTTACATATTGTTACTTAAAATTATATTATTGATTTGGACAGAATTGGAATTCATTGTGGAATATTAAAACCGGCAAAAATAAAAAAAATTAAAGCAGAATTTTAATAAGGTATATAGCTAATAGTCCTCAAGCATGTGGGACATTTCAACATACGATAGGTGCAAAAGAATCCAACGATTTCTCCGAATTCTATTTAAAAAATGGCTGACTTTTCTGTTTCCCAGAAGTCTCTTATTTTATGAAATTCTTTATATAAATCTAACTTCTGTCATCGAAAAAGAAAACTTACATTAGTACACCAAAAATTTCAAGCTAAATTAATTATTATCATATTTAACAGTAACTTTAATCGCATGACGAGTGAAGCTCGTCATTGTGCGGTACGGTATGAAAAACCAATGACGTGTCAGACTCGTCATTTTACCGGAAGGAGTTACGTATTTAATAGAGATAGATAAAATGTTATATAGGAAGTCTTATAAGAAAGGTGTCCTCTTTTTTCTGTGTAATGAAAAGAAGGCACTCGTTTACTGTTTCATAATCGAAGAGCAGCCTTTAAATAACCTTGAAAAGTCCTAGTAATTCAAAAATAAGTGTGGTTGCTGTGTTTCCCTCTCGCAACAGTGATACAGAATATTATTCTCAAAAATATTTTATTCCGAGTAACCTATGACTTAAAACCTTCAAATGTATGCTCTGCATAAATCTACAAAAATTACAGAGTGGACAATATTATTTTTTAACTATAAACGTGTTTTGATTCGGTGCAGTCTAAATATAGAATTATGGATTGCTATACTAGATAATTCAGATGGAACTAATAGAACATTTTTAGTGATATTATAATATTAAGAACTGAGAATGAGAGTGTTCTTTAAAGTGTAATATATCTGTTATAAAAAATATCTTTCCATAATTCAATATAATGACACTTGCACAGGTTTATTGAAAACTTCAAATAGTATAATTTTAATTCACAATTGTTTACAGCAAATAACATCTTAGTGTTTCTTAGTAGCAATAAGAGTTCGTTTTGTTTGTATATGGTTAGTAATTACAAAAAGATATATTTTGAAAAACGAAGAATTTTGAGATGGCCTTTGAATACATTTGGAAAGTTTATATAAGTTTGATCTTTAGACGGATATTGCACTTCCTTTCTCTCGGTTTCATTAAAGGAGTCGTGCAAAATGAGATCCTCTCGAAGTAACGTCTCTCCTGTTGGAATAGTTAATTATCTTAATAAATACTTTCTTAATCTTTAATTCTTAATAAAATGTAAATTAACAGTTTGCGCACTCTCTTCCACGCATTAAATTAGTTATTTAACTAAATAAATTCTATTAGCATTTATTATTGACACAGAGAAATTGTTCATATATCAAGTTATAAGAACAATTTTCATCAATCTTGGACAATATGGAAACTTATATATGTATGTACTTTTGTTAACGTTTTTTTTTAAATTTTATTGTTTATTATTAAGCCATCTTCCACGAGAAATAACGGTTTATAGAAAATACCTGGTAAAACATTTTATTGTTTAAATGAATTTTAATGCCGCTGTAGCAAATCGGTTTAACGAAACTGTGAAAATGTGGTCATAATAAAACTTATTTCTTTACACACATGTTAGAATTAATTTATTAGCAATTATCGTGCGATTTACGTGAAAATGACTTTTATACGGAAATGAAATTCATTTACGATATGTGCTTTGTATATAGACATTAATAGTAATATAATATACAAATATATAGTGAAAATTTGATTGGCATTAATATGCTTTTGGGAAAAATATTTCACTAAACTCATTCATATTGTTGATTTTCATGTTTATTATCCATAATTCTAAAATTTTATTTTATGGCATTAAAAGATTTTCCTAAAAGCCTTTACCCATTTGGTAGCTAATGTAATGCGTCCATTTACTTTAATCGACAATAATTTCTGTTTAATGACACAAGTCATGTTGAAAAATTGAAGTTACAATTATGCTACAACTCCCTGGCGACATCGTTTTATAATATCCTTTTTGTTTATTGTTTTTCTAACTCATTCAATATACATATTGCTAAATTGTTTAGTAAAAATATAATTTATTGTTATTAAAAAGTGTTATATTTAGTAATTCGTTTTTATTTCGATATTCTTTCCGTGTAAATCGGAAAGCTCTTTGATATGTGAAATATAATACACAGATATCGAATTCATATCCTTTTGATGACGTCTAAATAAATCAGGTACAGACGAGTTATACAGGCTGGAAGAGGAGACAGCAAACCATTTAAAGATAAAATAATACTTCTATCGATTATAAATTCACATTAATTATATTATAAACCATAGAAATATATTTTCTGAAAATTATTTTTGATTAGTTTCGCAGATTATGGCCTTTAAATGACCAAAAATTACAAAAATTCTTGACGAAGTTCTTGAATACACATTTGATCTTTAGAGGAATTGTAAAATCCTTTTAAATTAATTCTTTCATCACACTAACGGAATTTCAGTTTTTCCAGTTAGGGAATATAAAATAAGCGATGCAAAAATTCGAAAAATGTACTCCGAAAATGAACTAAATTAAATTGTATTATCAATTACTAACATTGCACGGAATAGCAAATCTGAATATTATGCAAGAAAAACAGAATTATTGCGGTGATCTGAAATGAAGCTGTATTTAACCCTTTCACCCCTAACGCCAAATACATCCCGCCTCTGCAAAACCAGTCCTAGAAACAAGAAACGAGAATCACGTTATCAATCCGAAGAATGTGATGAGGGGTTGTCCATATTTCCATGAAGAATATATCATACTGAATTAAATTATTAATCACTGTATACCAACTTTTTACCATTTTAAGTTTTCACAATTTAATTGTTGATTAAATAGAAATTATGAGTATATTATTCCAAGGGAGGGTCCCTCTTCTTCCAAGATAAACTCTGTCCACGTACAATGCGTATACTTTTGACACGAGGTCCAGTTAGTGACGATGCTACAACGGACTGAACGGCCATAAAGAAAGGGTTAAACAGTGATTTAATTTTTTGACAAAAATTTTAGTATTTGAATTATTTACTTACCAAATTTTAAATAATTGCTAGAGACTGCTAATCAGTACACAATCATTACACATATGAAACCTGATACTGAATAACGAGGGTAAAGCAAGAATATATCGCTGACCAAGTCAAAGAAGTCACTTGGGATGAGGTATGGAGTAAAAAGAGACTGTTACTCGTACTCGTCTATTTCCATCATATCGGTCTGAGCTTGGCAAATGACAACCGGAAACTAAACACTTAATTTGTCGTTCTTATGAAGACGTAACAAATGTGCGGCTTTTTCAGTCAGTTACTTGCTAGAATCAAAAATTAATTTAGAACGAGGGATATCTTTATCCGTCGTACGAATCGGAACAAACCATTTGTCAAGTGACATGACCGTGAACTGCTTTGACAAAACTATTAATGATAATGTAATAATAATCATGTTCCCAATTACATTATGCAATTATCATATCTAGTGAGTTCGAAATGTATTCAGAAAAAAATGATAACTAAAATGGGATTACAGCCGATGAAACAAATGTAAATCTGCTGCAATAGACCGTTTAAATTAATTATTCAAATATTGAAGTTCTCTGCTAACTCCTAACGACATAGCAAGTTACAATTTATCTTACATTTTAATTATTGATTGAATTTAATAATAAATTTAATTATTATGATTATTAATTTATTATTGAAATACTTAAAACAGAATATTTTACAAGTGAAGAATTCTTGATTTTCTATTTAAGAGGTCCAGTTTGAGTGAAAGTAAGCAACAAAAATTTTTGAAGATAACCAAAATCCTGCGCCACAAACGGATATTTTTTAAATCCAATTTCAGAGGAACCAAGGACGACCTAACTCTGTCGTTTAATTAATAGAACTTTTATTTCCCTGGGAAACCAGTTGTACGAAGATTTTTAATGAAATTCTTAGCAACGATAAAACATGATATTAAAAGAAAGGAATTGTCAAATATAACATACTATATAAAAATTTCTTTTGCACACTTAACAATTTTCCAGTTGTAACTTTCAACAGTATTAATAATTGTCCGTATACCAAAATAATAGGTAACTATATACAATTTTTCGTTTTGATTGAATATTTTCCTTTACTGTAAGTAAGTTAGTAACAATCGGTAAACACACTAAATAATTCACGATTTAGTAATATTCAACAGTACGTCGCGAGTTACATATTTCCCAAACCCTCTATACTCCAAACTTTTCGCAATGTTCGAAAATCAGTTTCACAATAGCACAATTAGAGAATAATACGAATATCATTTTAAATAATGGATTAACCAGAATTATGAATATTTAATTGTAAAGAATTTTACGATTTTCACGAGCTAAATTATAATATTTGTCAAAATAAAAAATTTGATTTCGAAGAATAGAAGCTTAGATATGTTTTGCGTTACTTTAAACTTTAAGGCTTAAAGTTACAGACGGTTAATTCATCTTGGAATACTATATTTACAAGTAACATAAAAAGATTTTAATTTGCATTATTTTCTGTGAACAAGAGCAATCTATAAATAGCCTATATGGTAATATTTTATTGTATCTTGACATCGTTGAACGTTACCACTACGCTTTGAATATCACTAGGTCAGCTTCAACTCAAGCACTGTTCCATCGCAAGGATTAAAAACAATTATCAAGTATTTTCGGGCGTTCATATTTCTTGCAACATTTCGATTTTCGATATCCAAAGCCGGATAAATGTCAAGTCAAATGACAGAATTATTCACTATTATTTAACACGAGAAAAGAAATTTAAAAGAATTTAGCTTTCTGAATATATTCGACAGTTTATTTTATTACTACTTGAAGTTTAAAGTCGAACGTAGCGGTGAAATAAAATAAAATACCCTTCCAACCGCAAGCCTCGATAGCAAAGGAAAATGGGGGAGTGTACACGAAACAATCAAGAATACGAATAAAAACCAGGAGGAGCTTTTTGTCCCGGTGTTTTATTGTTTATTTTATCCAGCATTTTTGTTTTTTTTCGCATCAAAACGTAGTATTATCTAAATACATGCTTTTCATTACGAAAGATATTTGCCAAAAAGATGTTGTTAAAGATTGAAGAAACCAATACAACCGTTAATTTTCTAACGTTAATCTCGATTTGTTGATTCTCAAAGCAAGTTTTGCAAATATCTTGTTAAAGAGAAGTTGTAAAGAATGGTTGATTAATATCTCGGTATTCTAATGATGTTTTAACCCTTTGCGGACTAGCGACGCATATATGCGGTGGGAGGAAAAATGTAATTATAATTTATCGTCGTATGTGTACACAGTTAAAATTGGAAAATTGAAATACAACCGGTGAGATATGATTAAAAGTGGAATAATTTATATTTTATACACATTAATAACCCCAATTTCTGATAAAAAGGTGGTTTTGGACCATCAAATAAATGATTATCTGTCAATATTCAAAAATGTCTCCGTCCGCAAAGAGTTAAAAAGTTCACTCAATTTAAATTATATTTAATATCTTGTACGCAAGATATTTCGGTATGTCACAGCACTCAAAATGCTACGGTTTCTTGGATACAAAATTCTTAAATAGAATATCAGCATTTTTAAATAATTCACAACTTTCATTTACGCAGTAAAGTTTCGAATCTAAATTACATATTTGGTAAATAACGAAATATATGAGTGGAATCTGCCAATAAAAATAATTTTAGTACTTTATTTCCTTCTCTCTCTCTCTCTCTCTCTCTCTCTCTCTCTCTCTATCTTTCTTTCTCTCTCTGTCACAAAGTAAGGATAACATTTAAAGTTTGAATTTTCTTTTAAAATACTGATCACATTTATAAAAAAAAAAATAAGTAGAAGCATCGTAGACGATATTGACTGATTTCCTTAGCACAGATAAATACTATACAGTTTCCCGAGTCGAAAACTCCAGCCTAAAAAGAAACTTCAAATCCTAGATTCTTTTGATTTCTCATTTGCCGCTTAATTATGTATAACATTTTGAACATCAAAATCCGCAACTAGTGTGTCTACGCGCTTCAAAGTCCTGTAAATATGATTTTTAGGAGTTATATGGACTGATTAGGTAAAATTTTTATTCCAATTTAATCCGACGTCCCCTAAAAATATTTCAGAAGTTTCAAGTCTGTCGACTCATATTCTGAAAATAGGGCTTTCAGGAGCAAGTAGGAATTAAATTATAATTTTATTCCATATAAATTCTAAATCTCCTAAAATCACTCCAATTCCAATCCAATTCTAAAACTCCTCATTATAGAATGTATGGTTTTAATATTGGGCTTAGATTAATTTTCTAAATAAGAATGCTGAGGATTATTTTGGGCTGTATGAAGCCTAAATTGATCCTAAACTAGGCAAAACTGGCAGAAATGAACAAGTTTAGAGCGATTGTGGAATTATAATTTGCATTCTTTTATATGTAACATATTTTTCCATATTCAGCCTAAATATCCTAAGTTATTTGGTAATTTAGGAGGATTTTGGGCTGAAATTTTCGACTCGGGTTCTCCTACATGTACCGCATAGAATCAGCTCATACCATATGGTTTTTATGCATTAAAATAACTTTCATTTTTCAAAAATTGTCCAGATAGTCTTGCCCTTATCACCTACATTAGCTTGCCTTTTAAATATCAACGTGTCAACGAGGACTTTCAAATTATTTAATCCAGAGGACTGTACACGAATCAGGAAATGAAAAGTTCATCAGTTATACATTTTCAATTCTGAGAACTGCTTTTAAATTTCTTATTTTAACTTTCTAATTAACTAGTATTTAAATATTATTCTAATAAATATTCTAGCGTTATCAGCTATTATCAAATTCATAGAAACTACTCTCTTTTGCCCAATGTTTGCTTGTCCTTTTTTGGGATCAACTAAGCCACAAGAATGTGTTACAAGCTCAAAAGATTTTTCTTCTAAACCCTTATTTACTGGGATCTCTATCAATGTCGACCCTCGTCGCAAATATCCTACCCGTTAAAGCATTAGAAGCTTAAGATAGTCCAGTTCTATAGAATCGAACTGAAAGTCCCATCAGTGAAGCCGGGATGGATAATCATTCAGGATTTTTCTTTGCCCTGTTTCCTACATCGACAGATCGATACGAAACCATAAAGAACTAACTAAACATTCGTTGAAACGAATTAAAAAGCCTTTTGACAGGATTTAATTAATTTTTAATTTATTAACTATATGCTTTATATAAATTAATCGATTTTATGTAAGATATTAATGTAAATTGTTTTATCCAGGTTATAAGAATTGCAACTTCATATCGAAATGATAACTAGAGTTTGAAAGAAATTTCCTTTCAAAATTGGAAAAGAACAAAGTTTATAATGATTTGAAAAATAACGTCGTATTTTTGTCAGACAGCGTTTTATGTCGTTTTCAATTTCAAACCTGGTGCCATGAAACTGGTAGAAAACATTGACAATGAGTAGCCGAATATCTCAAAAAATTGGAGCATAAAACAAAACTTTAAAGTGGAACTCCTTTAGTTATAGACAGTTGCCTCATTGTCGGTACGGAATTTTGTCTTTTGTCATTAGCCATCATTGGAAAGCACAAGATTATTTTCGTTATAATAAAAATATGTGCCCAAAACTTTTATCTGTGTATAATATCTAATCTTTTTAAAGTGCACCATTTTTCTACCGCTTACTATTAAAGATATTTGAAATAATTCGTAACATCTATTTTATTTCAATGCTATGCCAATAATAATTACGATATTTTGTAAATTATTTATATATACAAGATACTCAAATTTAACCCTCTATGGGCCCGTGTAACTTTGAAGTAACACAAGACAAATCTAAGCTTTCATTCTTTAAAGTCAATTTTTTAACTGTCTCACGTATTATAATCTATCTCTTAAGAATCATGAAATTCTTTACAATCCAATGTTTCGAAATCTTATTAAATCTATTATTCATAATAGTATTTTTATCATTTCCTAATGAACTATCGTGCAACTGATCTTCAAAAGCCAGAGAAAATTTAGACTATAAAGGATTAATATATTTTGAAACAATCAAAAATACGTTTCATACACCATACAAATTTTATCTTCGTCCATAAAGTTTCTGATACCTCATGAAAATGTAAAGGGTGTATCATAGTTACGATAACGCCATTATTTTCGTATAAAGATAATATTAAATTAAAATTTCGTCATTCGAGATAAATTATGGTATATAATATTTAATATTCTTACTATTAAAGAATATAAAAGCATCTAAATATTCAATAAATAATAATAATAATAACTTTACTGAATACAGTAAGTCAGGCTTATACTATTTATTTACATGTTTTCAAACGAACAGTTTATGTAACATGGTAAGAAAATATTAAAGTGCGCTTAAGAGTTACGGTATTAATGTTATAATATCCATTTGAGGAAAGAAAGAAAAACCCCAACGCTTATTCAATAAATGAGTATGTCCGCTCCGTTGGGAATTTAATGGTTGCATTAAACGAATCTGTTAAAAAGGAATTTTTCTAAATATTTCCGTGTTTTGCTGACAAAATCTTAAAACATGAACGCATCCGTCCATAGAATATTCTATCAGGCCAAAATACCGTGCGCAAAGGATTTGTAGCCCGTGGCAAGTAAATATTTTTGTTCCGATTCGCCTAACAGATAGAGACATCCCTCGTTCATACGTCATTTTGTATTCTAACGCGTTGCTGACCGAAAAAGCCGCAAATTCATTATGCCGTCGTATGAACGACGAAAGAAGTGTTTTATTTTCGGTTTTTATTAGCCGAGTTTCAAGTTTCCATGAACCATACTGTGGGGATTTTATAAATCCCGCGCGTTTTGACGGAGCCGCCATGAGACGATCGACGACGAAACGTGGACTGCACGAGGACGAACGAACAGATCGACAGTAGACGAGATCGAATATAGACGTGTTTGACGATAGATGAGATATAGAGTTGACGAAGTAGACGATAGACGATTAGACGAACTGTAGACGATAGACGAATTATAGACGACAGACGTATTATAGACGACAGACGAATTATAGACGAATAGACGACATATAGAGTAGACGATAGACGAGTTTGACAAATTATAGACGATAGACGAACAGACGCATAGACGACTAGACGGATTTTATATTGTATTTTATTATTTCTTATATTTAGTGTGTGTGTGTATATATCTTAGAGAGTGCGTTCCCCATATTTCACTATAAATTAAGTTTCCACTTGTGTACATATTTCTTATTAAAAGTATATTGTTATCAATATCCTACAAACTTTGGGGGCTCGTCCGGGATACAAGTGCCGAAACGAAGTGAAATCGGGAACGTGAGGAATTTAGAGACTTTTGAGATTTTTTGACGAACAATATTATCAAGGTGAAGTGTGGTAGAAGAAAAGTGATCGAGAGAGCTGCGTGAGTCGAACGCGTGGTGCAACATTGTATGCGCGACTCGCATCCGCACGTTTCTGAGAGTGAGAAACGGTACAGTCGAGGCAAAGAAGATTTGCGATATAGATTTTGATTTTAATATAATAGTTCGAGTCGACTAACAGATAAGATGGAAAGCTTGGGAGAAATCGAGACTATTCATCGTAAGCTTAAGACGGCATCAGCAGCTTCGGTAGCCGCTTTGCATAAGTTTGTTTTTCGACAAGAAGGTGATAGAGGGAATCGTAAACGACTACGCGAATTTAAAGGGTTTGAATTTAGCGATGGTTCGGAAGAGCACACGAACAAACTAGAAGACGCGAGAGGATTGACGGTCGGCGATTTAACATCGTGTTGCAATATACTTGGCCTTGATTACGCGGGAAGCAAAGATGAAATTATTCAACGAGTGTGTAACGGACTAATGAATCTGGATTCATTAGGAAAGATCGAAGATGAAGAAACCGAGGACGAGAACGAAGAAGATGTGTTAGTCGAGCGTGCGAGAGAGGAAGACTTTGTAGCGGAGACAGTCCGAGCAAGCGTCGATGCGACGAAAAACGTACCACGTGGAGAAAGAGACGACGCAAGATTTTCGATGGGGTATAAAGACGTTGAAGATATTTTACGTACTTTTGACGGAGGGGATTCGTATCCAGTAGAGCGATGGATTACGGATTTCGAAGAGGCTGCCGCATTTTTTAGATGGACCGAATTACAGCAAATAGTATTTGCGAAAAGGTCGCTTAGAGGTCTTGCGAAATTAGTGGTGCAAAGTGAAGGCATTATTAAATCGTGGAAAACAATAAAGACTGTGTTGTTGGACGAATTCGCGACGAAAGTGAACAGTGCTGAATTGCATGAGATGCTCGCTAGACGGAAATTGAGGAAAGAAGAAACCATCCAGGAATATTATTTGCAGATGAAGGAGCTGGCGATGCGTGGTGCGATCGAACCAGAATCATTGATGCGGTACGTAATTAACGGAATACAAGATGACTCTGCTAATAAAAATGTGTTATACGGTGTGGCAAATTTAAAAGACTTTAAAGAGCGATTGAAGATATACGCGGAAATACGGAAAAATCAAGAAAAGCCGAAGAGCAGTCAAGAGAAGCCTAGAGAATATCGAGGAAAAGACGTGTGGACGAAGAAGACGGAGAATCCGAAGATTTTGCCGCGCGTAGTAGAGAAAGACAATCAAAGAAACGAACAATATTGTTTTAACTGTGGTGAGAAGGGACACCGATCATTTGACTGTGAAAATAGGGCACTAGGTAAAAAGTGTTTTAAGTGCAAAAAATTTGGACACATTGCTGCAAATTGTGAGAACGGTGAAAATCGCGAAAAGCCGTCAGTGACGCGACTCGAAATGAACACTATTGTGACCGCTGAGAGAAACACTATGTGTAAAAATATTAGATGTAATAATTTAGATGTAGATGCGTTGATTGATACTGGTAGTGAAGTAAGTGTTATGCGTGAATGTGTGTATAGAAGAACTGGAGTGTGTGAGTTGCATGCGTGTGATGTTATATTGACGGGTGTAGGTAAGTGTGAAACTAGAGCGTTAGGATACTTTAAAACAACAATTTCGATTGATTGCAACGAATTCCCATGTACGATGTATGTAGTAGCGAATGATTCGATGTTTGTAAATATGATTATTGGACGTGATATTTTAAATTTAGCTGAAGTTAAGATAGATGTAAACGGTATTACAGTTATTTCGAGAAATAGGTCTATAGATGTTGACAAACGCGATACAGAAAGAGACTGTGACGAAGTCGACGGATTAATTTCGAATTGTGGAGTGAAAAAGACTGAGAGTACCAGTGTAGAAGTTAACGTTATTGTTAAGGACAATGAATCAGATTTCGATAGACGACAAGATTCGGGTGAAGTCATTACGAATTATCAGACATTTCAGGAGCCTATAGGTAAGAAGGATTCCACTGCGAGAGGAATTAGACAAAGAGAGAAGATGACGCATATCGACGAACGGAATAGACGACCCGCTACGTATATGCAGCATGAAGGCGCAATTGGAATAATAAGAGGAGCACAACAAAATGACGATTCAATTAAGACGATTACAAAATTATTAGAAGAGGAGCCTTATGATGATTATAATTTAAGAGGTGGTATTTTATATAAATTTGTTTCAGGCCGCAATTTATTAGTTGTTCCTAAATCGATGGAGACAGAAGTGATACGGCAAGCGCATGAGAAGGGTCATTTCACCATAGAGGAGACGAGAAAATTATTAGAACGAGATTATTACATTCCAGAATTGATACAAAAGGTAAAAGATTTTAATGATAACTGCGCGACCTGCATTTTAGGAAATATGTTAGCTGACAAGCGAAAGCACGACACCAAGATGACCACCGCAATAGACGTGAGAAGAAAATTAGAAATAGAAAAAACTGTTTTTGAAAACCCAAATGATACAATGAGCAATAGAGGTACAATTTTCATTCAAGACGAAATTCAAGAAAATTACGAAGGAAAAGACGTAAATCCCGAGGTGATAACGACTGGATTGTCACGAGCGAAATTCAGTGGTACGAAGACGAAAGATTTAGATTCCAGATTGAGAGGAACAAGTACTGATCGAGAGACTGCTAGGATTCGCGAGGAAAATGAGATTTATAATTTCCGACGACGAAAATGTAATTCTTACAGAATTGTTAGAGATAAGGGACGAGATGCGTGTGATTTGCGTAAGAGAAGTGTGCAGGAGGGGCCAATGATGACCTCTACCTATGAGAAGAGTGTGAGATCGTGGTGTCAGGATGATGTGTCATCCGAGGCGGATGACTTGCAGGATGGCCGAGTGTGGGGATTTTATAAATCCCGCGCGTTTTGACGGAGCCGCCATGAGACGATCGACGACGAAACGTGGACTGCACGAGGACGAACGAACAGATCGACAGTAGACGAGATCGAATATAGACGTGTTTGACGATAGATGAGATATAGAGTTGACGAAGTAGACGATAGACGATTAGACGAACTGTAGACGATAGACGAATTATAGACGAATAGACGACATATAGAGTAGACGATAGACGAGTTTGACAAATTATAGACGATAGACGAACAGACGCATAGACGACTAGACGGATTTTATATTGTATTTTATTATTTCTTATATTTAGTGTGTGTGTGTATATATCTTAGAGAGTGCGTTCCCCATATTTCACTATAAATTAAGTTTCCACTTGTGTACATATTTCTTATTAAAAGTATATTGTTATCAATATCCTACAATACAGTGGAGATAGGCAGTGCGAACGACACTCTTCCTTTACCCCTGTGTAATACCACGCGCAAAGTCCTTTGCGCTCGGTAGTCCAATCAATGTATTGTACGACAACTGAAAGATGGCTAGGAGGCGCCGGATTCTCCCGTTTTTAACCGCTTAATCCAGCCATTTCGTTTTTGGAATACCAAACTCAAAATAAATGACTATTTTAGGAATGTAGATAGGCTTGAGAATTCCAAGAATGAAATGGCGGAAATAAACGATTGAAAACGAGAAGTTCCGTCGCCCTTTACCAATCTTTCAGCTCTCAGTCCAAATATTTTCTTTGCATTTTGGAATCATAATGAGGGATTTTTTACTGCAAAATTATTAGCTGTTTCTTTTATTGTTAATATCTTGACGCGGATTTATATTCTTGTCTATCGCGAACATTGCCAATTCAGTTCCCTAGTCATTTCGTGAATAGAATGGTGTTTTTTAAGAAATAATGCACCTGTGTCACGTCTTTCTCGTAATAATTTTTGACAAAGTAATCGTCTGGATCGCTAATCAATTTAATATCGAATATAAAGAGAAATATTAAATGTATGTACAGGCGGCCCTCGACTCTCGCGCATTCTACTTTCGCACGATTTTAAAAATTCCAATTTTTTAAGAATTTTTGTCGGCAATTTGAAAAATGTTTGCTTTCATGCACCCACTGCCAAGGAGTGTTGTAGCTCAATATCACTCTCATATCGTCTATTAGAGGTTTCCTAACAATGTAATATTATTTCTAGTATTACCTACCAGATTCTAAAGAATATGAAATTAACAAAGAAACCGTATTAACATACAATTTTTCATATTTTTCCTGTATCTCTTTACTTTCGAAAACTCAACATTCAGACACATTTTCAACAGCGTGAACTAAAATTCGTATCACTATTTTTTGTCTCCTTAGAGATGATCTCGAAACAACATAATCGATTGTGTGATCGATCAATTACTTCTGCCTTTTGCTAGATATTCGTCCTCGAATATCACCACACAGTGGCAAAAGTTTAAAACAAATTCAAGGTAGAAAGTGTAAAAATTATTGACACGGAACTGAAATTAACCGAAGACATGCACAACTTTTTCTTTCTTGGTTTCATTTTTTCGACCTAGGATTTATTATTCACGTGGGTTCTAAGCTATTCATGCCGCCATGTATTTATTACACAGGAAAAATATCTCCAAGATGTCTGAGGAGGATTTTGACTCAAGCTCACTAACTGTGAGTCCGAGCTTTCAACTCTTTATTCCTATAACTTCTCGTTCTCCCTCCCCGCCCCTAAATAGCTTTGGCTTTATATCAATCAATTTTAAATTGATTAAACTGTCCATGTATTTAAATACTTAATTATAATTAGATAGCATAGTAAATTTATAAACTGTATTTTGCTGCAAAAATGATCAGCGGGGAAGTTGAAATCGCCTAACATCGTATCTCCTGTTGTGTTAGCCACTTTATAGTATGTGTCATACACTGTAGTCTTCCCGTAATGAGAAACTTTTCAATTAATAGCAATGTCATTAGAAAGTGTTGTAGTATAATATTAACACATTTTTTGTTTGAATTCATCAGGTATCTTAAAACTGTAGTGTAACTGAAAATGTAATGACAGTGTAATTCGTTCGATACGTCTATATATGTACATATATCATATTCCAGGTATTCACTGGAATATTATAAGTTATAACTGAAGTGACTTCTTCATCTCTAACATGCTAATGAAATTCCATGGCCTAATATACATTCTTCACATCTTCGATCGACGGTATTTTTAGAGGAATTTTAATAGATTGCGTGTGATAATATTTGAAATATTTAAAACAATTTCATATTAAGGTACAAAAATTATATAAAAAGTATTAAAGTATTATCGCCTTATTGAAGGATAGAAAATACGTTTTACATCTTCGTTTCGTTTATCTTTTCACGCTTAATAATTTTTAAAAATACTGCCCAGTTACAATAAAGCTCCGAATTTTTGTGGACAATCCACAAAACAGAAATTTACCTGGTAATTATAGTTACAATAAAGTTGTAATAGTATTACACTATAGGAAAAAATTCAAAATTATTATGTTATAATGTATCACTATTTTAAATATAAAATATCATTTTCGGATTATTTGAAATCTATTTTATGGAAGTGAGAAGAATTAAGCATATTTTTCATTAACTTTAATACAGTTTTCATTAAGAGATATATACCTACATATCTATGAATCCACTGTTTCCTCGTAACTACAACTTATGATGTGCAATTATTGAACAGTGTTGATTCTAAAATCATTTCAATCGTTGGATCATTGATTTTTAATCGAAGACACACAGGTCATTGCCTATTTTTGCAAACAATATGCTATGTTTCTTTATTGTGATTAAGTTCGAGCAAAGACAAAATCAACGATATAGATACATTGATTGTTTCGTGATTAACCCCTTGCACTATTTCCACGAGTCTGAGTCGTGGTATTAATCTCGGGCAAAGTATTCATATCTCGAATAAGATCGTATGTCCCCGTGCAAGATTATTAAATTTAGACTTTCATTCAAATTCATTGGAGTTTCACAGAAGTTCCATTGCGTGAAGTAATATTAGCGCGGTAATCTTTGTCAGTCGCAAGATATCGTAATATCGGGCGTTCGGTTTAGACATGGTTTCTTGCGAGTTTACTGATAGTGCATTGTAAAAAGACAATAAAGTGAACAAAGAATTTACATCCTTGTTCAGTATATTTGCATAGATGAGCATAAAGAATAAACTACATTCGAAAATTACCACATGATGAATGTCTTATTAAACGAGTTTCCGAGAATCTTTTTGTAATTTCATCAGTTTTATTATGCGAAAAGGCAGATCGGTTTTTAAACTGAAAAACTCGTTTTTGAGTTATTTTTCATCGCATAAAACTACATTGTAAAGGTGTAAAAAATTGGTATAGTTCATAAAATCATACGCAGAGGTTTAAATTAATAGATGTTAAAAAGAAATTAAACAAATAATACTATGCTAATATTATTAAATCACGGAGAAACTATTAAAACTTCCAATCATTGATATTAAAATTACAGGTGACCCTCCTATAACACGGTAGATAAGTTCCTACAAAATGCCGCATTATGTGAAACCGTGTTGTATGAGACCCTGAGCAAGTACAAAACGAGGGGTTACGTTCCGAAAACTTATTAAAAACAAATATTTCTTTTTAAATTCTACATAAACAACTTAATTTGTATTAAAAATATATAACTGTATGTACAATACAAAACAAAAAATATTATTTTAATTTGATGCAACTATAATTTAATAAATTTCTTCATCGTCACTGTTCAGTATAATCAATCGAGAACGTTTTTTTGGTGGAATGATACCGCCTTCAATTTCAGAACTTTTTTCTTCATTTAAAGTTTTTGTATTTTCTTTCCCCTTTAAAAAATCTGTAATTTTACTTTGCTTTCTGGTTCTTACCGGATCAATGTTAATTTTTCCTTAATATTTTAAAGTCGAAAAAGTTATTCTTTGACATACCGTGGCTCGACACAGACTGTCGATCAGCAGCGTGAAATACTTTTGTTTTCAAGCCACGGAGATGAAATCAAAATAGTTTATGCCACACTGTATCTTTAAGACGGCAAGCCTCGTCGCGGCTATAGGAGTACAGTGTTGTATAAAGGTTTTTGCAATTTTCTTACCAGGTTACACCGAAACCGTGTCATAGGATACCGTGTTGTAGAAGGGTTTCTGCAATTCATAAATCGTGTTATAGCGAAACTGTATTATAGGATGCCGTGTTGTAAGAGGGCTACCTGTAGTTCCACTATTTTTCACAATACTTTCGTACTGGATGAAAAAAGTAACATTATAATAATTATGAGTTGTAACATTTGAGAACAATTTACAATATTTTAAGACACATAGCACTTGCTCAACCTGACATCAAGTTTCCATATTTTTTCCGAGTTCAGGATCAAGGAACAGGATTAGAGGGGTGATTCCATATATTCCGTGGTCCTTTAAAAATAAAAACACACTTGTCGTGCACAAAACTCCAACCGCGTGTATTACAATCAGATCGTAAATCCACTACTTGTCTGTGACTGTCAGAAGCAGGTACCACACCGGAGATAGAAGTGAACGTAGCTCGATACGGCTACCCGGAACTATTCCAAGCGAGTAAGAGACACATCGGAGCCCTGGCGCGTGGCGGTTGGCTTCCATCGTTCAGAGCTGCGCGATTTTCGCGATCACCTCGGTATTTCATTGGCAGATCAGATCAATGTGTTCTGACCTGCTTCCTCTCTCTCTCTTTCTTTCTTTATGTCTCTGCTTTCTTCTCTTCATCTGTACGTAACTTTCTTTACTCTTTCATCCTTTTTTTTTGGTTCTCGTCATTCTCTCCTTGCTTCGTTGTAGAATCACGGATGGGAAATAGCAGTAGACTGGACAGCTTGTAGGCAACAAGCAGGTATTCTGGTCTAGAATGTTAACCCATTTGTATCATATGACAAAGTCAAAAATATATCTTTACTACCAAATTGCTTTATATTAAATCTAAGTTGAACAGTATTTCAAAAAGTGATATTTTACTTCAACACTAGAACTACCAAGCAAGTCAAAATGACTGGTTTCCAAATTTTTTCTAAAAGTTCTGCAAGTTTATAGGAGAGTCATAGAGCAGATATTCTACGTTGTGCTTATAAAACATAGATTACTGAAACGATTATCTGTTCCACCCCTTGATTTCGCTTTTTTCAAAGTACTTATTTAATATGTTGAAATATAATAAATTTAACGCCGGTAGTTCTAGTGTTAATCGATGAATGTTGTATAAATAATTTAGACTGTTCGCATGTGTTGCTATTCATTCACAATGTGAATGCATAAATGCGTTTCGATGATAGTGACCAGATAAAGTGCGTGCATATATGCGCTTGTGATGGAAATGGGTTAAAAGAAAAAAAATCTTTTTTATTGCGTTTTCTTAACCCTTTGGTCTACGATTACTTTTCTGACTAGGCGTGCAATGATTCAAAATTTGATTTCTGATACTTCGTATAACTCAAAGTAATATTATTAATATAGAAATAATCAGACAGTTTCTCGACCGAGTGATATTTTCAATTTAATAGTTTCTGAAAGACTTGAAAATTCCTATTTCATCTATCGCACTACGAGTGTCACACGTTGCTATAGGCTAAGAGGTTAACGAATAGATTTTTAAAAATATTTCTGTAAAAGTATTTATTTGAATTCGAAATAATAGTGGAGTTATATCAGAAGGAGAATCAGAAAGGAAGTTCTCTCCGTCAGACACAGACGCACTGTAAAGTAATTTTTTTTCACAGTCTTGTCTTTTAATACAACTCTCGAGAGATTTGAAGATTTTTTAAAGTATTTTAACACTTTACCGACCGGTACTTTTTAACATCCTACCCACTTCTGATCGGTTACTTGCACGCAAATATTTCCCTGATACTGATATCTCTTCGAAAATTGCAAAGTTTCTTCACTGAGTCTTTGGCACAGTTAACCGCAATGAAAAATAACAATTTATACATTTCCGTAGCGACCAAGTAATAAGTTAAAAGCCCAAAAGTGTTGGGCCCGAAAAGTCGATTAATCGACTATCGGTCGGTAAAGTGTTCAGTATTTTGGCCTAACAAAATACTGCATATTCCAAATAATATCAAACATTGTTGTGAAGTTTCAGTATGCAATAGTTTTTCCGTTGTTTTTTTTACGGTCTAAAAGAAATCGAAAAGATACCATTCTAGACCAGAACAATTCGCAAACGGTCACGAAAAAGGAGTATAGTGTAAACTTTATGAGACATTGTAAAAAAATACGTACACGATGTTAATATCATAGACTAACTATGCTATATATAATAGAGCAGTGATAAATATTCGGTATTCATAATTTCTCAAATTCGTGTGGATCACATGGATCGTGCGCTCTTATATAGAATTATGTATTTTGTTCTTTACAGATAGCTTTGTTTATTTTCTTAATTATTTTGTTCTCGAAAGTAAGTGTACTTCTTTATAAAGCAAGACACCTGCTGCTTTCGAATTAGCCATGGTAAAATTGTAGAGTCAATCTAATGAATGTCAATATCATCATTTCCTAAGCACTCTAACTCTAGACACGAACAAATTTTCATCTGATGCATGAAATTTGCTTATAGCTATCAAAAGTACATAATGATAATAATTAATAGTTTTAACAATGCCTTTTTGTAATTCAACAAAATGAATTGATTTTCTTAATAAACCTGCCGAAATAAGAGAAGAAAGATGATATTTCTCATGGGAAAAAAATCTTGCACATCTTTCATTCAGTCTACTACAATTTCATTTAACTTCTTCAGGCACAGCAATTTAGAAAATGAAATGACCATGATGCGCAGGAAATTTTTTTTTAATCGAACAAAGTTGGTTTACATTTATTAACAAAATTATATAGTAATATAAATTATCGGAGTGATATAAAAAATGTCCCACCATGGATCTTCACGTATCAAGGAGGTGGGGGACTTTTAATCTCACTGTGCCTCAAAGAGTTAAAATTGAGATACAATGGCTCTACGTTGTACTTATCGAATTCAGTATAGTAAAACATTATTATCATCAAAATGAGCCTGACAGGTAGGGAACGCATAACCCGTTTAAATGTAAGTCCGTCATTCGGATGGGAAATGTGGATGCGTCCTGTGAAGATATTATGGAAAAGAAAGGTGAACGTTTGTGTATGTCGTCATCGACATTTACGAGCAAGACCATAAAAACTGTTCACAACACGTGCTCTTCTTACAAATTAGTTTGCTTCTTCTTCTTCTTCTTCTTCATTTTCTGCGTGGATTCTTCACGGTAGCTGAATGTAACGTAGGTGTCTCGATGTGGTGTCTCTCTATGTTAGATTGCCCGCTCGAATTAAACTCGATTAGAGCTCAGTTGAAATCGATGTTCAACGTTTAGATCGCTGGGATAGCGAGACATAGGCTGTTTAGTGCGAATCAATCGCTATTTATTGTTAGTTTTAGACTTTACTTGTTAGATTATTATATTTTTGGGTAAGTGTGTGCGCTATACACACATACGTGTGATTTAGAATGTATGCACTATCGTACAGGGTTGTCTTATGTTTTATGTGTATATGTGTTATTATTTTATTGTCTCTGTTTTTGAATTTTTCATTATAACTTCAACTGATTCATATAAACGATAAAGAATTTTAAGGGAAAAGTAGTAATGTTATGACTTTATAAAGCGGAGAAATAAAGCAAATATTTACATAGAACATTGAAAAAAAATGTATTGAAATTTATTTAGAAAATGTTACGATTGAGTATACAATAATCATGAATTTTTAAATCCTTTTCAAATCTTTGAGTCGAAGGTAAATTCCTTTGAACAATCGTGCTATTTTAGTTTGTGATATTTGATTGGATATTTGATTGGAACCATTGGAAATGAGCAAAACACCACATATTTTGCAGTGCAATCTACCCCTTAGGCACTTGATATGTACCAAAAAAGTTTGGTTTTGTTCAACTTTTATATAAAAAATATAATAAACAAGTTATAGTTATGCTTTTAAACATTTGCTAATATTAACTTTATATTTATACCTGCTCCTTTTACAATACCATAACTTACTGAGTTCAGTGTCATGATCAATTTGAACAAGATGATCTTATTTTTATAATTAGTAAATACTGCAATTTGCGAGACAATTGGTGTCCACAGTCTACAATGTGCAAATAGTCATAATATATAATTTCCTCGCTGTAAGTTTCACATGATTATTTGTAGCAAAAAGAAAAAATATTACTACTTTGTTTCATCATATTTTTAAAATTCTTTATCACGTGCCAAAAACATTTTAATCTCACTTAACTGATCGATATAAAAAGACTACCCTGTATGTAGTGTTATTTTTATACCGTTCTTTTTTTCTATTAATATAACAAGCAGTGTTTTACATAGATGTAAAAGTATTAGTTAAGTTTACAACTAATATTCACAAACGCAACTTTTATATTAACATTACTAAAACACTGCAATACATTTTATGTTAAGTGTCAAAAACATTAACATTTATTCTACCAGAGTCGCAAAAATTAAGATAAAGTGATTAGTTGCCTCCTATTATATTTTCAATCTTTCATAATCCTCCGTTCTTTTAACTCTTTTCAAAAATATGTCTGCGTGTACAATTCTTTTTATCTCATAACTTCTTAATAAATGAATGTAGTAATACCTCGTCTACCATAATATTGCATAGCGATAATTTGTTACAGTACAATGAAGGATCGAAAATATCTATAGTCCGATAACTTAAAGTTGGCTAGGTAACAGAATGCGGCTCTGATTCGTGGAGCAGATAGACATATTACGTTTATCCAGCTACACAAGTAAAAATGTGGGAACGTTACGATTAAGAATTTACCTTAGAAGGTTCTGTTTAGAAATTCCAGGAACGAAATGGCGTGAATAGTCGGTTGAAATCGAAATTCACCGCTGCTCTCTAGTCATCTTTGACTTGTCGGATTATACATATTTCAAATGAAAAAGCAAAGAGCCAGTAATATAAAAATGTTTATTGATTATGTTAAACAAGGTATTACAGTATTTCGACTCTGGTATCGGTGTGTAGTTGCGATACAGTTGCTATATTATATGTGCTATATTATAGCTTAGCAATGCGCACTATGTTTAAAAAAAAATTGTTTCTTAATCTAATAGAGTTGTTGAACATTTCTTTCAGGGAGAATTCCGCAGATGGGTCCTCGGCCGACTACACCTCCAACCCGTCGACACGGGCGTTAAGAAGAAATTTAAATCCAAGAACACGCTACGTTCAGGCTTTGCGCGAAGATTGCCGACCTGGCTTCAGAAGATACCTGTTTCCTAACCGTCGATAATTTCCTTCGCCACAAACTCTCTGTTTCGTCGAGAGAGCATTCCATACTTATTAAACTACCTTTCAAGTATATTTTTCTTCGATAATCTAAGAGAAAAAGAAGATTGAATGATAATAATACAAAATCTATTTTAAAATGTTGATTTCTTGGCAGATCTCGACGACTATCTACATTACCTACTGATGCTAAATTTCCGATTCTTTCAGGAAACGTAGAAACCGATCTATACCTGTTGCTGCTAATTTATCTACTCATTATCTGTAATTGTTAAACTATGGATATGTCGTGTCTTTCAGTACAAACTTTATACAAAATAATTACTTTGTCGTGAGTTATGAAAATAATTATGAATATTGCTGCGATACTTATTTACGAACAAATCACAGTCTATGTAGAAAATTTGGTGAAAATTTAAAAACTGATTAGGTAAAATTAGTCGCTACAACGGATCTATTGACAATAATCTTACGTAATATTAATATGTGTGTAATGCAACAGTATATAAGGTAGCAGAGAATTATTTTTCGCCTCTGTGCATTCTAAATTTTAATGTAGATGCATTAGAAAATTCTTATCGTTAAATATTTCTATCATATATGTGATACATGTTTTTATCAATGTCCAATTTTTAATTTATATGATGAACAGTTTCATATTATACCTTCTTACTAATAATATTAGCAATAGATTAAGAGCGTGCAATTAATTTTCATTACTGCAAAATTAAATGTAAAAGAATGTTTAATATGTGACAAACAGATGATGACTGATTTATATATCATTATGATAATTATATGAAAACATTTGGATCTCTTTTCAGTATGGTTGAAGTTTGAAATTCAAATATTTTCAAAGCTTTATTGGTGCTATTAAATATTTCTCAGTTAATCGAATGTTTAAAACATTTCAGATTGAAGATTTATATTTGTTGCTTATATTACAGTTATTATTTCTAATTTTTCCGCCTGAATAGTCATTTAAAGTGGCATGAAGTATTACAGTAATAAAATTGCTATATATTATTTATCTTTATTTGATTTAAAATAATTTAATTAATTTTTTACAGTAACGTAGTGAATGTCATTTATAAATCAGTAATCAGAGTTAATTATTGCAGTAAATGATATATGCTGTCTCAGCTATTTAACACTAATATTTGCATGCTCAGAAGGACAATAATCAACAAGACAATAATATAGATCGATGACGTTTAATATTTCTCTCTTTTCTACAATTGTAAATCGAACTTTAAAAAGCGCTGAATTTTTCAATATATTTAGTACACGATAAGTTAGAAAATTAAACGTTTTAAAAATATCACGACATTCATAGAATAGTTTGCAGGACTTGATCTAATTTTAAACAAAAACTTTCTTTAATTTCGTCATTAAGAATATTTAATATTTATCAGTTCGAAGATAAAATTTGAAATATTCAATTTTCGATATTTCTCTACTAAAATGCTAGATATTACTTAATATATGTAGTTGAAAAGAAATGGAAGCCGTAACGCAATCTTCGACATACACTAGTCGATTTACTTGTCTCTTTACTGCTCAGGGCTTGCAAGCTCGACTGTCTTAACGCAAATTCAGCTTTTCTTTATCCACATTACATGTTCGAATATTATTATTATAGATAGATCATCGTGTAATATGTGTATATTAATGTAATATTCTATCGAAATGAATTCGACAAGGTGCATCTTCAATCGGTTAACGTCATCGTTTCGCAGTTCTCGTAGATGGTACTAAACAACCGTCTTCAACTTTAAGATAACCTATTTATGTATTTATCTAGATAATAATGAATAAATTATGTGACAATAAAGTGATGATAATAAATTCGAGATAAGAACTTTTTGCTTTATTATTATCTTATAATTAATGCTTTTTTTATCTCTTCAATGCTCTTTGACAAATTCTTTGCTATTATATTTAATTTATTTTTTCATCTAAAATTCTAAAATGCCTTTTGCGTTGTATGAAATCTAATTCACACTAGAAGCAAGTCAAAATGACTGATTTCCAAAAAATCTCCAGATTTATTGAACATCCATAAAATAGATATTTCCTACAAAACATAAATTACCGAATCAATCATCTTTTTCACCTCTTAATTCTCCTTGTTTCAAAGTACTTATTTAATATATTCAAATATAATAAATTAAAATTCAAGGAACAAACGAAATGGTTACAGTAATAAATAACATTTATCCAGCGATGACGATTACTATAATAATACGTTCACGACGGAGGATGTCAGACCGTACAATTTCTTTTTGTTATTTATAATAAAATAAAGAATTGTCCTCAACGTATATGTTCGTAAAAATTGATAAATTCTCATTTTTTACGGGTTATACAATAGTTATGATAATTAACATTATTAAAATACCTGTGAATTATTCTTTTATTTTGTAATTCATCTTTTTCCGTTTAGTTAATGTGATATATTAGTTTTTCTCCATCTTGATAATATGTTCTGATTTCATATAATGCTTTCTTCATTTTCATATATCTAATTACACAATACTTTACTCATGTACGAAACAAAGTGAAGTTTTTCCAAATTTAGGAATTGCAAAAATGACATTTTATTTTATACAAAGTATTTTTCAATTCTTCTTACCCTAACTAACATATTAACTCCTTTCCCTGTAATTCAACGTGATATTACTACTATAAAAATAAATAAATCGTCTCCTAATCGACTTACATTTTCAAAATACTCAAAATTTCCTATTCGATACATCGCGTCACAAGGGTCACACGTTATTGTAGGACAAGGAGTTAACATAACTGTAAAAAGATATTGAAGTGTATAAAGAATTTAGTTCCTCGTTCCAAACACACTATACAATATATCTGTATCAAGTGGTATAACACACGCAACTTTCCTTCATACGTTGTTTTTATTACAAGATTACGGATACTTTTGTACGAAGAAGAAACATAATTTTGTCTTTCTGTATTCCTTTTATCTTGCCCGCATTTTGAGTATTTTCTCGTTATTATCCCATAGTTTGTTTCCTTCGTACATTCGTGCAGCTACGATTAAATTAGTAGCATATCAGTGTAAATCTGAATAGATCACTTCTGCAAAGAGTACCAAAAATCAAGGTTGGATGACAGCAACAGAAAAATTAATAAATGAACGGAAAATATAATCATAACAAAAATTTATTCATAAGATCTTTCTTAAAAAAGTATACTCTCCGTACTTTTTGACAATTTCTATATACTATAATTAAGGTTTTAAAAATATAATATGATTACATTAAATTGGCTTCTTACATCGAAACCATGAAAATTACAATAGCAACTAACGTGTTAAAAGTGTCCACAATTTCATAAAAATCCGCAGCCCAATTGTAACGATCCGTTAATATCTTCCGTAGCATTACATACATAAAATTCTTTAAACTTATACATAAAATCATGTCGAGGGTTTATTCATTCATTTTGTACATTGAAAGAAAATAATATATTTTACAATTCTATATTACACTACATGTTACAATATCAGAGTATCTCCACAAACCACTTCGTTTAATTTACTTGCACCATTATGTCAAGTATCCATCGAATTATAATGCTCAAATAATTTTTAATTTGCTCCCGATGCGAAGGGCTAGGTGTATTACTTGCTTCTCTCGAATTATTCGAACTAGGCGTGCTCGAATTTTCCGACGATGAATTATTGACGTTGCCGGAATTTTCGTTATTACCGTTATTATTACCATTTACCAAGTTACCATCAACGTCATCGTTTCCATTTGACACCATATTATTAACATTGCCATCACCGGAATTATTAATCGCAAACGGACTTTGTTTATTTCCAGAATTTGAGTTATTACCGTTGTTGTTTCCATTAACTAAATTTCCATCGTCATTTCCGTTGGAAACTTTGTTCGCACTATTACCATTTCCAGAATTATTGATAATCAGTGGCGATGCTTCCTTCTGCTGCACATTATCGGAATTGTTATTTTTACCATTGTTATTTCCATTTATTAAGTTATCATTATCGTTGCCATTGGACACTTTATTTTCACTATTTCCGTTACCAGAGTTGTTTATAATTAAGGGTGCTACTTGGTTACCCTTTTGATTGTCAGAGTTGCTGTTCTCACTGTTGTTGTTACCATTTACCAAATTTCCATTATCATCTCCATTGGAAACAGCGTTTTCACTGTTTCCATTTCCAGAGTTATTGATAATCAATGGCGATATTTCTCTCTTGTTTCTTACATTACCAGAGTTACTATTATCTCCGTTGCCATTTCCATTCACCAAATTTCCATCGATGTTGTCGTTCCCATTGGAAATTTTGTTTCCACTATTTCCACTCCCAGAATTGTTTATTATCAAAGGAGACAGTTTACGTCTGTTTCCACCTACGTTTCCTGAATTACTATTATCACCGTTACCGTTTCCATTCACCAAATTTCCGTCAACGTCGTCGTCGCCGTTGGAAACGTGGTTATTGCTATTACCACTACCAGAATTATTTATAATTAATGGAGATACATTCCTCTTATTTCCTACATTGCCGGAGTTACTATTGTCTCCATTGTTGTTTCCATTAACTAAATTTCCGTTGACATCGTCGTCACCATTGGAAACTTTGTTTCCTCTATTTCCACTCCCAGAATTATTTATTATCAGAGGAGAGAGTTTACGTCTGTTTCCACCTATGTTTCCTGAATTACTATTATCACCGTTACCGTTTCCATTCACCAAATTTCCGTCAACGTTGTCGTCGCCGTTGGAAACGTTGTTATTGCTATTAGCACTACCAGAATTATTTATAATTAATGGAGATACATTCCTCTTATTTCCTACATTGCCGGAGTTACTATTGTCTCCATTATCGTTTCCATTCACTAAATTTCCGTTGACATCGTCGTCACCGTTGGAAACTTTGTTCCCTCTATTTCCACTCCCAGAATTATTTATTATCAGAGGAGACAGTTTACGTCTGTTTCCACCTACGTTTCCTGAATTACTATTATCACCGTTACCGTTTCCATTCACCAAATTTCCGTCAACGTCGTCGTCGCCGTTGGAAACGTGGTTATTGCTATTACCACTACCAGAATTATTTATAATTAATGGAGATACATCCCTCTTATTTCTTACATTGCCGGAATTACTATTATCTCCATTATTGTTTCCATTAACTAAATTTCCGTTGACATCGTCGTCACCGTTGGAAACTTTGTTTCCTCTATTTCCACTCCCAGAATTATTTATTATCAGAGGAGACAGTTTACGTCTGTTTCCACCTACGTTTCCTGAGTTACTATTATCACCGTTATTATTTCCATTCACTAAATTTCCATCGACATTATCATTCCCATTGGAAATCTTGTTTCCACTATTTTTGCTTCCGGAGTTGTTTATTATCAGAGGAGACAGTTTAGGTCTGTCACCTCCCACGTTTCCAGAGTTTGTATTGTCACCGTTATCATTTCCATTCACCAAATTTCCGTCAACATTGTCGTCGCCGTTAGAAACATTATTGTTACTGTTTCCACTGCCGGAATTATTAATAATCAGTGGGGATACTTGATTTCCTTTTGAATTGCCAGAATTGCTGTTCTCGGCATTGTTATTGCCGTTTATCGCATTTCCACTATCATCCCCATTGGACACTGAATTTTCACTGTTTCCATTTCCGGAATTATTAATAATCTGTGGCGATACTTGATTTCCTTTTGAATTGCCAGAGTTGCTGTTCTCGCTGTTGTTATTGCCATTTATCGCATTTCCACTATCATTTCCATTGGATACGGAATTTTCACTGTTTCCATTCCCCGAATTATTAATAATCAATGGCGCTACATTCTTTCCCTTTGAATTGCCAGAATTGCTGTTCTCGGCATTGTTATTGCCATTTATCGCATTTCCACTATCATCCCCATTGGACACTGAATTTTCACTGTTTCCATTACCCGAATTATTAATAATCTGTGGCGATACTTGATTTCCTTTTGAATTGCCAGAGTTGCTGTTCTCGGCATTGTTATTGCCATTTATCGCATTTCCACTATCATCCCCATTGGACACTGAATTTTCACTGTTTCCATTAACCGAATTATTAATAATCTGTGGCGATACTTGATTTCCTTTTGAATTGCCAGAGTTGCTGTTCTGGCCGTTGTTATTGCCATGTATCGCATTTCCACTATCATCCCCATTGGACACTGAATTTTCACTGTTTCCATTACCCGAATTATTAATAATCTGTGGCGATACTTGATTTCCTTTTGAATTGCCAGAGTTGCTGTTCTGGCCGTTGTTATTGCCATGTATTGCATTTCCACTATCATCCCCATTGGACACTGAATTTTCACTGTTTCCATTACCCGAATTATTAATAATCTGTGGCGATACTTGATTTCCTTTTGAATTGCCAGAGTTGCTGTTCTGGCCGTTGTTATTGCCATGTATTGCATTTCCACTATCATCCCCATTGGACACTGAATTTTCACTGTTTCCATTACCCGAATTATTAATAATCTGTGGCGATACTTGATTTCCTTTTGAATTGCCAGAGTTACTGTTCTGGCCGTTGTTATTGCCATTTATTGCATTTCCACTATCATCCCCATTAGACACTGAATTTTCACTGTTTCCATTTCCGGAATTATTAATAATCTGTGGCGATACTTGATTTCCTTTTGAATTGCCAGAGTTGCTGTTCTGGCCGTTGTTATTGCCATTTATTGCATTTCCACTATCATTTCCATTGGATACGGAATTTTCACTGTTTCCATTCCCCGAATTATTAATAATCAATGGCGCTACATTCTTTCCCTTTGAATTGCCAGAGTTGCTGTTCTGGCCGTTGTTATTGCCATTTATTGCATTTCCACTATCATCCCCATTGGACACTGAATTTTCACTGTTTCCATTACCCGAATTATTAATAATCAGTGGCGATACATCTCTCCTATTTCTGACATTACCCGAGTTACTATTATCGCCATTGTCATCTCCATTTACCAAATTGCCATTAACATCGTCATTCCCATTAGAAACATTATTATTATGATTCCAACTACCGGAGTTGTTAATAATAAACGGCAAAAGTAGCCGTGGTATTTGATTACGATTAACATTTCCAGAATTACGATTATCTCCATTTCCATTCCCATTAACCAAATTTCCATCTATGTCGTCTTTGCCATTTGTAATGTCATTGTTAATATTATTATTTCCAGAATTGTTTATAATAAACGGTGCCAGTAACGACTGTGTAGATGCTGTCTGCTCATTTGAAGACGCGGAAGCCACGGATGCTACCGAGGATTTTGAAGTTCCCGGCGCAATTGAAGACGCGACGCTACTACTTGCCGAAGCCACGGTAGTTAATGAATTCTTACAAGGATTCTTCTTTTCACAGGTCGCAGTAACACTGCACATGTTCAACTTTTTATCGAATCCCTCATTGCACGCGCAAGACATTTCTGCACTTTCGTATCTACCTGGAGCAACTTCAGCGCAGTACAGGTATTTCTGGCATTCAAACGGTTCTTTCGGTTGATTGCCAGTTTTCCTGCAAGTTTGCACGCACTTTTTCTGACTAACGTCAAACTTCTGATAATCATTGCAGCGTCCAAGAATCCAGGGTCTGCCGTTCAAGCATTTCCCCCAAATTCGGTCGTCTAAAGGATAAACCAGAATTTCGCCGTCGGTTCTTCCACAGTTCATGGTCACGCAATCTGAGACTCGTCGTTGAAGTTTGCATTGTCCCGTTGTGTGATCGTAGACATTATTTTTCGGGCAATTATTCGTCACTTTGGTACCTTGAGCACAGAGATGATAACGTGAACAGTTTGATGGGTCTGGGTAGATTCCATCTACTGGCGGGCAGATGAATTGATTAGCACCGCATCCTTCGGGTGCTACACTTCCGCAAAGGCCGGTTGAGGGGTTGCAGTAAGGAGTGGAAGAACTCTGAATGCAAGAAACTCTTGCGATTTGGGTGTACTTATCGCCGCTACCTTGGCATATTATTCCCTCAGAGCAGCCAGTGCATTCCGCTGGACCAGTGCACACTTTGTCTGTTATGTCAATTGTGATAATCGACGAATCCAAAAAGAGAGATTGGCCGGATGTAGACTTAGTGCAGAGTAGTGGCAACACCTGTAGAATTGTTTTAAGATTAAATATTTATATTTTATTGGAATTATTAAATTAACACGTTGCTTTTTTTAAGAGTTCTAGAATTTGTGATATAATGTGGAATATCTTAAACTTTAACACTAGAACTACGAAGCAAGTTGAAGTGATTGGTTCCTAATTTTTTCCAAAGATACTTTTAATTTATAGAAGAGCCATAGAGCAGATATTCGACGTTGATCTTATAAAACATAGATTATCGAATCGATCACTTTTTTCAGATTTCGTGTCTTGTTTTTCCGAATCACTTGTTTCACATATTGAAATATAATAGATTCAATGTCGGTAGTTCTAGTTTTAATAAATAACGCTAGAGGAATAAAGCGTCAGGGAAGATTCATTTTACTTATTAAATGTTAGAATGAGAATTATATTTTAAATATCTTTTATATTTTTTTACATTACAAACTTTTTGTTGATTTTTGCAGAATACTTAATAATAACGTAATGTTGTCCCTTTTACGCATATTTTTAACCATTAAAATTAAAAATTGCGTAACGAGAAAAGAGGATAGTATTTTTGCTATTGACTTAATATTATTTATATTATGTACTATCTATAATGCTCATATTCTAAAGAAATTTCACTGAATACTCATATGTTCTTCTTATAGTAAATGCAAAATATTATATAAAAATTGCACAATTACATTCTCTACAATATAGCAATTGGGTAGTTTACTATGTGATTCTTCAATTGCATTACTTTTTACTATGTCTTCTTAAATATTTTACTAATTACCATTTAAATTAAAACTTTAATTACTTGCAAACAAATGATCCGCTTCTGTACTTTTATGTTAAAAAATTGCAAGAAAAACAAGCAGATATTGTGAACAACGTTGACAACTACCAAATAGGAAAAAAAGCATAAACTATTAAATCTTCTTTTAATCCTTTGAAATCTAAATTATCCTATCAATATGTCGCCAAATTGTTTAACGTACTTTAGTAATATTTCTTAGCACTACATTTTTGTTTTCCTCATAATTAAATGAACTATAGCTTTCATGCGGTATCTTGTTTAATAATAAAAAATAATCAACAAATTCCAAATTCTTAATGTCTCGGGCACGAAATTAATAAGAAATGAAAGTTTTATTTGCATATTATTGCAGTAGTAAGTCAATTTCGAATGGTGGGCGGTTTTAGAAAGATATTAGGTGCATAAATAAGTTGTTTATTTGAAAAGTACTTGTATAACATTATGTATCAAAGTATTCTAGATCACTTTCTATTATTTTGCAGCCGGTACTCGCTAACCGAAGAACGAACAATTGCTTTATGCAAATAGTCATTCAGTTGAAAGTTAAGAATTGGCACCTTTAACCCTTTGTACTACGATGTCCCACTTGAGAGGACATTGTAAGACTATTTACCATATCAGTTGGTTGCCCCCTCCAAGGGGACTTTCGAATTTAGTAAGCATTACAGAGGATAAACTTATTGCACCGCAACACTTGAAGAAATGTATGTTTACTTGAACTTTTCTATTGAAATTGTACAAAATAGCAAATAGTAAAGTGCCGTCAAATTGATAATAAATAACGTCAGCGATGGCTCCGAGTGCAAAGGGTTAAATGTCATAAATCCCACAAAAATAATCAATTCCAAATCGAAGCTATGATCGATGAAATGCAGAGGTGTCGAACTTACTTGCACACCTAACAAACACGATAAAAATACACTCTTTCCAAATTTTTATAATTTTTTCCGCCACGTACAGTCTGACAAGTGAAAAATGGCTAGAAATCCGCGGACTTTCTCATTTTCAGTCGCTTATTTCCGCCATATTATTTTTGGAATCTCTAATCCCAACCTCCTAAAGTAAACATAGTCGTTTACTTTAGGGTGCTAAGTTTGAGGATTCCAAACACGGAATTGCAAGAATAAGCAGTTGAAAACAAAAGACCTCTCTGCTCCTTAGCCATCTTTTTGTTGTAAAATTGTAAATATTACGTGAAATCTGTGGTAATGTAATATAAAATCATGTACTTACTACAAGAAGTGCTAACAGAGAATACTCCGGAAACTTCATTTTTGAGGAATACGCTCCGAAGTTGAAACACTTCCGCGCTTCTTCTTATATCTTTCTCGTTTCGTAAAATTGTGATACATTCGTTTGCATTATCTCGTGACGTGAACCATTAGAAACTGTTTGTACCTCGAGGACTTAACGTGTAATTGACGTACACCACAGAGCAGTAAATTCATTTGATAATATCTGCATTTTCCTGGAATCCCCTGCGATGTATTGCGAAATTTTCCTTTGCTTTAGAAAATACTGAAATACAGCAGCATCGTCGTCGTGTGTGCTGTTGACATTGAGAAATAATTCTGTTTTTCACTATTGCACAGTAAAAAAAAATGTTATCCTGTTTTCACCGATTTTTATGCACTTTTGCTTGTGTTACTTTGTAAAATTGTTTCGACTAAATTATCACGTAGGCAAAATGTTGTGTTAAGTTAAAATTTCAATTTACATACATAGAAATTAAAATTCCTCTGGTTAAGATCGCAGATATTATTTTATTACCAAAATTAGCATAAATGCTAATTACTTTTTGTATTTTGAATATTAGATCTGCCGCAGCCGTCAAATTGACGGGCTTCTACTTTTTTTTAAAAATTTTTCACATTTTTGGAGAAGCAGTACAGTTGATGTTTCAGGAGTATCTTATAATACACAAATTACTTAATTGATGGTATTTTTTGTCGCTTAATCTATCTTTCTTCAAAATGCTTATTTAATAAATTTAAATATACCAAATTTTCAAATGGTTGTTCTCCGAGTAAAAATGCTCGTCATTTCCTAAGTATTCTTCTTAAATTTTATTAAATAACTCTACCCCGTAATATAAAACATAATAATAATAGAACTAGTAGTGACATTTATTGAATATATAATTCCATAAATTCCTATTAACCCCTTAGCCTACACCTACATGTGGCACTCGTGACGCGAAAAACGGAATAAGATATTTGAAGTTTTTAAAAAACTATTAAATTGTAAATATCTGCCGATTACGAAATGGTCTCATTATTTCTACACTATTAATATTACGTTTAGCTATGTGAAATATCAGAAATCAGTGAGAACATTTGATTTTAAGAATTCATTTTGAATCATTGTCCGCTCATTGTCAGTCAGAAAAGAAATCGTAAGCCAAAGTGTTAATGGTAATGTGATAAATTAAGATTCTTTTGGATGGAATCTTTTCACTCGGAAAACAAACGATTGAATAACTCCTCTTCCGAGTTCCAAGCTTATCTAAATTGTACGGTTGTCAAATTCTCTTTTTGAATTAAAACATTTACAAAAAGAAAGTAATCAGAATTCAGAAGTGAAATAGCAGACACTGAAATTCGTTCTTCAATTTTGGTTTAAGTTATCGTACCTAACATTTTCGAAACCAATTACTCATTCTTGTCGGTTAGTCCAATATTACCAATTTTAACGTGTTGACTATCAGTTGACGTTTGAATGGCCGATATTGTATTCTAATGTTAAAATATCTTTGCTGAAAGATAGCAATATTCTAATAAAAAAAACATTCTCTATGCTTTTTAACGATTACTATATACTATATTTAAAGTTTTTAGCAGTATAATATAATTAAATTAATACTCTTGAACGGTAATCCTGAAAATTGCTGTGGCAGTCAAAGTGTTAATTCCAACAAAATGGTTATGTGTCCATGAACTCACATGTCTCAGTTAACATGTTTTCAAAGTATTGTATCATGTAATAAGTGAAATGAAATTATTATGTACTAGTGCCTTGTTAACATGTTAATTGCAGAAACCGCGAATTAAATATTTATTTATAATATTTACCTGTCATACATCATGTGTCCATTCAAGTAAATACAAAGGCATACTTACTAATACAAAATTCTGTCATCAAGAAGTCGCAGCAAGGTCTGTAGATTAATGTTGGCTTGAAAATGTATATCATGGAATTAGTCTTATCGTTTCTTTGAGAGTGTAATTGATGCAAACGACTTGTAACTACAAATTGTCATCAAGGTTGTGGCATTAAAGAGTAATATAAAATTCATGTCAATGTGTTTTCATAGGACCATGAAACTTTTAAGAGTGTCAAGGAAATGGTTTTTCTTGATAACTATTACGCAATAAATATTGCACGATTTTGTAATATTATTTATGAAATCTAAATATGTAAACAATCAATTTATTTATTTGTCAATTCAAATATCTATAAACGAATTTAAACTTCAAAGGCCTGTGTATATTTTAATCTTTTGAGTACTACCGACACATATGTATACACAGAAAAACAATCATATCACACGTCGCTTATCAGTGGACATCTTTGCAGTAAAAGTTGCAATACTGAAATATAATCGTTGGAATAAGATTGCTTAAATATTAATTTATAACGTTTATATTTCAACCCTCTGACTTTCTGAAAAAATATCTTTCAATCACAAAAATTATTTCTCAAAATTTAAAAAAGTATTTATGCGAAAATCGTTAAACTATTTTTTTCTGAAAACATCTTATTCTCTTTTGCTTTCTTGTTTTACGTGGTAAGTAAGTATTACAGATTATATGAGATGGCACAATAATTATGATCGCATTGAATATCGCCCTTATTTTTAATGATATAAAACAGTGTTATGTATAAAACTTGTATAGAGAGAGACGTTTTGTTATATAAATATTTCTTTCTTAAATGAATTTATTAAGGGTATTTTAAATTCATATCTATTTTTTAATAAATGGAATGCTTTGCTTTTATTATCAAGTGACCGCCGATGTTGAGACGACTTCAGCAATCTGTCATTGAAGGTTATGTAAGGTCAAATGTGGCAGTAATACGTTCACTATTTGTGAACTATAATCTTTAACAAACATTGCATTTAAAGATATTGTATATAAGTACTTGTGTATCTGTATAACTTGTTGGGTGCATAGTAAAATTATTCTAATGGTTGAATTCAGAGTAAAAAATTTAATATTTTTAGTTATTATAAAAATTTAATAACGTTTAAAAAAGGCGCAAAATATTCTCTTTTTTAAAAAAGAAAACTTCTTATTAAATTTCCTTAACACTAGAACTACCGGCGTCAAATCTATCATATTTTAATAAATTAAATAAATACTTTGAAAAAGGGGGAATCAAGCGGCGGAAAATTTGATCGATTGGGTGATTTTTGTTTATTGATATAGAAGTAGAATATTTGTTCTATGACTCTTATATAAACTTGAAGAATTTTTTGAAAAAATTGTGTACCAGTCATTTTGACTGGTTTGGTAGTTGTAGTGTTAATGTAATTTCATAGTGCTCATGTTACTGTCAAACTTTTAAATAAAAAAATTATTTCTATCTCTTGTACTTTAAGGGATGTGCGCAAAAAGTGGAAGTGTCGATTTCAATAAAAGATTAGTTTTGATGCCCTTAATCTTTTCGCTACTAGTGGTAACAATAGTCGCTCGTCAAAATTTCACACGAAGAATTAATTGGATCATATTTTGTAATTGGATATTTCAATAAATAATTAATTATTTATATTACACCATTAACCATTAAAAGGTATTCGCCTACGCCTCAATTACTCCGCATCGTCCTACCACACTTGCGGAAAAACACTCTGTTTTGAAAGGGTTGAAGTGCAATAGGTCACGAGTTATGCATCCAACTACTTTTGTCTTGAATTACTCTACAAATTCACAAAGTTTCATTAAAATCCGTCATTAACACTTCGGATTGTACCCTTTTAAGTGAAATATTATAAAAACAAAATGTTTACATCGACATCCAACAATACAAACCAAATATGTAAATGTGTATTTTACCACTACATCGACCAATGTCGTCAAAATGACTAGCCATCAATTTTTTAAAAATCATCCTGTAATGTCTCCTTCTGTTACTTTTCCAATCATCTATCTCTATCTTAAAAAGACTAGAAGCAAATGAATCGATTAACTTTTCTGCCCTTTCCATTTATTTCATTCGCACCCATTTATTTGACAATTTTAAATATATTGAATTAAATATTTGAAAATAAATTAAATATATTGAAATAGGTACTGTCCGACAGCAGAAAAATTACTATAGAGCAGCATACCTCTCGTTTTCAACCGCTTATTCTCGCCATTTCGTTTTTGGAATCCTTAAACTCAGCATTCTAAAGTAAACAACTATGCGGAGTGTTTACGTTAAGAGACTGGACTTTGGAATTCCAAAAACGAAATAGCGGGAATAGATGTTTAAAAACGAGAGGTTCCCTTACCACCTAGCCTTCTTTCAGTTTTCGGACTGTATATCTAGCTTTAATTACACGCTTTCTGGTATTCATCAACAAAAAAGACAAAAAGTATGGTCACTCTATTGACATTTCAATCGATAAAGAGGTCAGGTTAAATAAAGAGACAGACGTAGTAATAAAATGTAAATGTATTATGTACAATGAAATATATATCGTTCCAAATTCCACTTTCAACAACTGTACAATAATCGACGGCTAAAATATCCCACCCACGCTGCGATGGTAATTAAGCTGGGAGTGCTGAGAATAGTCGTAACTCTGATCGTACCAATCCGCCGCCGTAGATGCGGAATTCCCGGTAGCCGAGGATTGGCTACCGGCGTGAGTTGCGTGCGAAGAATGTTGATGACTCGGATGACTCGCTGCCGTATATTCGCTGGCTTGAAAGTGATTGAACTGTCCCCAGCCCAGCTGCGTTCTTGACCAGTCGGTGTTTCCTGAAATCAGCCAATTATACTACTGAATTCCGATTTGATAAAAACGTGAATCTGAAGTAGGCCCAAATAAGTAGCTAATACGATAACTGGTCGATTTGCTCTTTCGTAAGATACGCCTCCATCAATTAGAGTGGTTTTCTGCAATTCCTCGAAACTGAACTATAGAAAACGGGAATAGCAATTTTGGATGCATTTCGTTTAAAGCGTTGATATTAACCGTTTGCGTACCACGAGCCACTTTTGCGCTCTTCAGATTTTGTGTCGAAAAACCCAGGAACATTTTTTCAATGTTCACAATTGAAGGAAGACTTTGTTAAGATATTTTGTTATGAATGCATCAGGTTTCTCTTTTATAATATAAAGTAATTCGAAATTAGGATACAAGCACGAGAAGATTGTTCTTGTTGCGCACTACATAAAATAAAACACCAACTTTAGCTTATTTCGAAATAAAATCTGAAGACCGCGAAAGTGGCTTTTGACTTTTTTCGAAGTAATTTTTTAAAACCTTCCCGGTATTCAAACGGTTGAATTACATTTGAGCAAAGACAGTGACATCCTAGGGTTTTGTACGTTTCATTTTTTTTTCATAGCATTGTTCGTATATTTCTTTTTTTCTCATTGTCGGTTCTGATGGAGAATTGTGTAAAGTTCGCGGGGTCATTAACCTTTTGTCATACAATTGAATTCCACATTTCAGGTTATAAGATATGATTCAATTTTTCTCGATACTGTATAAAGTAAATGTATAAAAGTGATGAGCAAAGCAATTTGTATTATTTAAATTAAGTGTATTAATGTAAACACGTTAATTTAACATTGCATATTTAATAGCTTTACATTAATCAACAATTTTAAGCTCTATTAGAGTGAATTGAGAATAAATAATAAAAATTACTTTTGATATAGAGATTTAATAAGGTTCAATAACTATAGAAAATTAATGTCCATCTATTTTCACCAAAGTGTATCAATAAATTCTTTCTCGAAAATACCACGACATTTGAGAAGATAATACCTTCCTATTTACATGTATCTTCGCTCACTTAAGGAAAATGTACAAAATACTTCTTATATTTTAGAGAAACACATACAAAACTTTTTTCTTTGTCGAAATGAACCCAAAAAGGCGGCGTAATAAAGCTTAAAATGGTAAAAGTTGGAACAATCGAATAAACACACCCCAATTTATTCCTACGAATTCTGTATGGTATAACAGTTCTAAAAATTCAATTTTATCTCAACATTGTAGTATGACTCTTCTAAAATTTTACAGAATTTCGTATAATATAATTGATAATTGCAGGTACTTGTCAATAAGGCCTATTCATACATATACCACGGACGACTTTAGTTTCTGAATTATTAAACATACATACACGTATTAAAAACTCAATTAATGAATTGATCAATAAAACCACCTAACAAAAAATCAAGTGTCTAAACTTGACACCAACGCTTCTACCGTGTTAAATAAGTGTTAAATTTTGTGAATGCGACTCGAAATTTTGAATAAGTCATTGCAAGAACGTATGTATTACGTGATGGTAGAAATTGAATTCGAATTTATTGTATCATATAATCGTACTCTAATTTACCAAAACGAAGCATCAATATTAACAATCGTAATTTTACAACAGTATTTACTTTGTCGCTACGGCCGGGTGGCACGTGCGAAATAGCAGAGTGAAACGAGTCTAAACTGGCTGTCTGTGGAATGCATGGACAATTGCCTTATCAACTGAACATTACCAATGTAGTGGTTAACATGTTTCATAGCATAACACTACCGTTTTAAATAAAATTTCCATATTTTGGCCCGAAGAAATGAACAAATAAAATTGTATGAATTGGGATAGAGTTAGCGACATTCTTTAGAGACAATTCTGTGTTTTAATTCTTTTGACGACACAAAGTGTTTTAATCCTAGTAATGAGGTTACCAACGACTCATTACATTCGAAAAAAAGAAAAGTTGCTAAACCTGTACAATATTCAAGTGAAGAAGAAAATGACATAGAAAGAGAAAATGTTTGTGATTTAAATAATGATTGGATTTAAATCGACAGCGATGTCAATTTATCGTCAATAAATTATTTGAAACTCCTACATTTGTAATACTCCTTTAAAAAATAAACAACTCCTAACAAAATTGTTCTTACAATATAGCAAATTTTTCGCATTCTTGCTGAAAAAAATTACAACCTATTAAGAATCATATGTGCCAAGCTAGTGTCCGATAAGTGTTAAATGACGACTAGAATTTTCAAATGTCCATCAAATTTATCATACCACGTGCCCACTTTACATTTCCGGCTCAGTGCAACAAAAGAATACGCATTTGTGATGGAAAATAAAAAGGAAATCGGTAAGACCGTCGGCGGTACCCTTGCAAATGAGAGAGAATTTGGATAACTAACCAGCATTGTGCGAGAGGGTCGTGGGCGCCCCATGTGCCGCTGGCGGTTGAATAGTGGGAACCTGTCCGATCTGCATCGTGTGTCCTTGCAGGGAGCCAAGATGTCCTGAAATCGAGACCGCATGCCCCTGTAGAGTCCCGCTTATCGTTGTAGACACCTGGGCCATCGAAGCTGCGGTTGGCATCGGTCCCGTGGCACCAGAAGTTTGATGAACTCCTGGGGCGCTCGATTGTTGTAGCGTTGTAGGGCTATGGTGCAAGGTTGTTGGTACTTGTGGTATTCCGCCTGGCATTTGTGGTATCTGTGGTATTGCAGTAAGCTCATGGTTTGCCGCATATTGACAAGGAGTCAATGGCAAAGTGGCTACTGAATGAGCTATGCTCCCGGCGTGTTTTCGCAAACGAGCTCTACGATTGCTGAACCACACCTGGAAAAAATGGGAGATGTCACGGTTGAGATAATGAACATTAAAAAATGTATTATATAAGTTATGGAAAATGGAGATGATGATTTTTTTCTATGAAATTTTGGTCGTAATAAAATCGATTATAAAATTGTAACAGATATTCCATAGGCGACGAAACTCTATTTATTTGTTTATGAAAGAACTGTTGTTGCATGCAAGGGGTAGAGAACTCCTTTTCGTGTTGTCATTGTTAACGGAGAGTTTGATAGATATTTTTCCTGATCAAAGGGATCATAAAGTTTTTGAATTAGAAGACGTCAGGGAATGATGCATTACTGTAAAATATATTAGAGTATCAATCAATTGAACCCATTTGCATCACAAGCGCATATATGCGCACTTTTTCTGGTTACTGTCATCGAAACGCATTTATGCATTCACATTGTTAGTGAATATAGCAACACATACGACCAGTCTAAATTATTTATACAACATTCGTCGATTAAAGTACAATATCACTTTTTGAAATAATTTTAGACTTAGATTTAATATAAAGAAGGTTGATAGTAAAGATATATTCTTGAATTTGTCATATGATGCAAATGGGTTAATGACTGATTCAACATCTACTTTTCTACTTTCCATAATATACAATCTATCGTCGACAAATACAGACGATGGTATAGGATATGTTGCAATGGTTTTATTGCGACTCTATGCACTCATTTTATTTGAAGTTGTACATCGAACACTGGTTGCTTTGTTAACATCGACTATGCCTGTCGCAATATTAGCAGTATTAAATGAGAGACCGACTATGGCTGAATTAATTTCATGGATAGATCTTGACACATTGTTGTTATTATTTTCTTTGATGATACTTCTTGCAAGAAAGAGTTTGGTTTGCCTCTTTAATTCTCCTTACGCGATACAACTGTACACATGTTCTAATTTTAAAACACGTTGTGAAAGATATAAATCTATTCAACAAATAATTTTAAGCTTCTTTAAAAATTCTTTTCACTAATCATTAAAAATCTATGGGTCTATAGAATGGTACTAGAGGAAATAGAAGCAAGAAGCCGTAACTTTAAGCTAAAATTCAATCATATTTAAAACTGTTATGAACATCGTATTTTACTTATATCAAGATGAACGATTTACTCAAAAATTTAAAAATCTCTAGCATTAATGGGAAAGTTGAAAAAAATGCGGTGCAATATAAAAAAAACTGTCCAACTCCATCAATCCTATTGATGTGTGAAGACCAGACTAAACGTACAGTCCGACAAGTGAAAGATGGCTACGGGGCGACGAAGCGTCTCGTTTTCTAGCACTCATTCCCGCCATTTCCATTTTAAACTCCTCAAACTTAGCCTCTTGCAGTCTACAAAATTGAAAATTCTGCTAATTCGTCTAACGCACAAGTTTTGTTTTTGATTATTATTGGTCGATCTGCTGGTTAAAGTAAATGCCAAGTGTTTGCCTTAGGAGATTGAGTTTAGGAATCCCAAAACCAAAATGACAAGAATAGGCGTTTGAAAATGAAAGGTTCCGTTGCTCCTTAGCCATCTTTAAATTGCCGGACTATAGATTATAATGGAAACGCTCTATTGACACATTTATGAAATGCTAGAAGATACTGTCATATTAAAAAGGATCATCCACATAAGAATTAATAACTATAAGAATATATCGAATGTGGGTAAGAGCAATAGGACAAATGGTAAAGGGAAATATAAAAGTAAGGTATTTTTGGATTCTAAGAACACATTATCTTCCCGCTTTATACTGATTGTGAGTTGTATTGTTCTAGCTAAGTGAGAAAAATTCGTTGTTGTATGTGCAGTTTGAGGATCGTGTGCACTCGATGGAAATTTATAATCATTTTTATTCGACATTAAGGGTTTTATAAAGTGTTATCAATTTACGTGTTTTATTCGTTTCTTCCAAGAAGGATGAAGAGCTGTCGCAAATATATGTTGCAATCTTAAAAAACGTAAAAATGGTTTTATTGAAGATACAATCCTTCTTTCATTATTTTCTACGTTATTTTATGTTTTAGTAGTGTGTAAATTGAGTCTATCAACACAAAAGAAAACCTATTGGAAAGGTAGTTAACCTTTTAGAAATACATGTCTATATATTTATTTTGCATAACTTAACAAACAAAAGATTAAAATATTTCGGAAAACAGAAACATGTTAGTTTTATTCGATGTCACTATAGCTACTGTAATTTAAAGCAACAAAACCATTTTCTTTTTAATTGACATAAACCCATCAACATCGTTTGAAATATTTGAAAATTCGTCTACATTTTCATTATAAATGTAAATTTTGTCGAATGTCTCTAAATTTAATTTCAATCCTCAATTGCAAAAATTCTCAATATTTCCTGTTACCAAGTTTTCATAAAGTTGTTGATATCCGCTGCGACAATTTCGTTAAATTGACGAAATTTTAACCGATCTTACAATGCTCACTGTATAAAACTATCAATTTTAAAACTTATAGGAAAGTACCATATCTAACTGCATGAAATAAGATCGCGTTAATCAATTCTGCGTATAAAAAGTGCCATGTAATTTGACAGACATGTGTACTTAGAATACAGGGTCCGTCAGCAAAATCCGGAAAAAATTCTATTTTAGTTTCCCGCTACATGTAATGTCAGTAGTAGATGTTTCTTTCTTTTCAAGCAAGGCATATGTACCTATATACAATGCGTATGTAACATCTAAATGGCAGATTTGATTAGATAGTGTTCGGAATATATTCACAAAGCAGCAATAACTGAAGTGCTTCGCGCAGAGCGTTCAGCTATTGAAATTATTCCATTCTTTAGATACCCGAATTCTACTGTTTCTGATATTGTACGAAGGTATGTGGCTGTAGAGAAGTTCGTTGAAGGCTCTGCTAATCGGTCAAGGCGAATTTATTCCAAAGAAAAATCTGTAAACACAACGGCTGCCGACGAAAGAGCTCAACATTAACAATAAGCTGTACCTCCGGGCCATAACTTCGTTAATGAAGCCAAATATGGAAAGTGTAGCATCCGAGAGATCCCACATTTTACAATAGGTTGACGCACAATCTCATCCGAGTCATTTAACCCTAGATCACTAACCTTATTTTTCGACGCTTAACACTAACCTTCGTTTCTTCGCCTACAGTGTTTACAAAAGGGATTAAAGGGTATTACTTAATAAAATTTAAACATGTTTTTTTTCTATTACTAAAGATAGGTATTTATTTATTACGCTAATGTTAACTAATATGGCATACTTATTAAATCCGCGTCGTCGAATCGACGAAGGTTAGTGATCTAGGGTTAATGCAAAACTGGTTTTCCGATAACGTCGAAATATTTCGCTCCAAAGACTTCTGGTCTCCCAATTGATCAGATTTGAAGTTTCTAAGTTATTATGTTTGGAGCGCTATTGAAAGGGTGTCTAATAAATCCAGGCACCCCATCGTAGCATCCTTTCAGGTTGCTATAGAGGCAGCATTCGCGAGTTTAGACAAGGATCAGGTGAAAAGAGCATGTTCGCGCTTCAGATCAAGAATCCAAGAAGTGATCGCAGCGGAAGGAGGCTACACTGAATGATAAAACTTAATAAGGGTCTCCTAATTAATTTACACATTTTTTTTTATCAATACAACTAATTTCTAACTAAACAAGTGTTTGAATGAACTCTTAATTTTGCCTGGATTTTGCTGACGGACCCTGTAGAGCCAATTTAAAAATGGTAAACTCACTTGTATTCTTGCTTCTGTAAGGCCTGTCCTCTGTGCCAATTCTTCTCTAGCATAAACATCCGGATACTGTGCCCTCTGAAACGCTGTTTCCAATTGCTCCAGCTGTTCTGCGGTGAACGTTGTTCTGCTTCTACGTTGTTTCCGCTTCAACGGAATGCCCGGTTCGCTTTCTGTATCCGACTCGTCACCACAGCGACCTGAATATCATAAAATTGACAGAATATAAGTTACTATATCAGTGAAAAAGTCTGTCAGGGTTCATAGGGCCTTCTGCGGTTAATTGATCCATCCTCGATTCTAACGGCATACCAATTAACGGTGTACGTCTGAATGACAATGCACCGTAATGGCCTGAAGATTTTCACACGCATACCGTAAGGTGTTAACCCTTTACGGTCATATGTTGAATTACTGCCGATATAAAGTTGAGGCGTAGATAATATTCTGACAACGTAATTCGGGCTTTTTTATCTAATTAATATTTAGTTTGTTTATAATGATTGCAGCATTGTTCTATATTTGTAGTTACTGTTATCATTAACACTTTAAGCGCCATGGAGGTTATCGGTGACCGACGTTATGGAATTCAATGAAATTTCATATGATTCTTAAATTGCAATATTTACAGATTTTCTACCATATTAAATATTTAAATATTAATGTTAAAAAGATACAATTCTGTTGAATGTGTATCAATCTGTGTCTTTGAAATTTCTGCTTTCATTTTTATAGAAAAGATTCATTTCATTTTAATAGAAAAGGTTTCACTTTAGTAGAAATGATAAAACTAGCAAAATACTGGCAGCGTTAAACATGTTAAAAAAAATGTTTTTAGCCTTTGCGGTTTTATATCAAGATAGTGTCGATATAATGTTCTATCAATGCAATTCGGACTTTTGGACGTAATCAATGTGGAGCGAAGGAATGCGGCACCAATTGTTTAGACTACGATTTCTATAATGACGATGATTGCGTAATGTAAAGAAAAGCTGTCCACTCGTTCTTATTAAAGATATTTTCTTTATCTTACAATTAGCTGTTGGATAATCCGCATGTTTCCAGCAATTTCCGTAATAATATTTAAGGCACTGTTCTAAGGCCCACTGCAACTTTTCCCTACATTAATCATCTGAGGAAAAGTAGTATTCGCTTTGCATGATGCGACGTGGAAGTCATGATCTGCCTCTTCCACAATACTTATAAAAACATCTTTAAAGCACAGGATCTAATTGTAAGTTCTGTTACGCGCAATTCATATTAAACTTCTGTCGAAGTAATCTTATTCGTGTTGAGACTTGACAACAAGATTTGTGTTGCAATTTTTTTTCATGCTTTACCCCAGAAAATATCTGCTCTATCGCCTCCTGCTATTATATTTTTCCTGCACATTTAGTTTTCAGAGAAAATCGGAAAGTATTCATAAAACTTGAAGCGTTCCAGGGAGCCCTAACTTATACATTTGTCCAGTGTTGCTGATCGTTACACTATCCAATGATTTTTAACTGTTCAGCTGTCCAATTAAAAACTATTGGACGGTGCATCAATCTGTTGTTTAGCTCTTCGATTTTAAAAAAATTGCACCAATCTGTAACTGGGTAAAGGTATGAGTTATGGCCCCTTCAAATACTTTTCTCAGTATCAAAGTTTACTCAAAGCTGTGATAAAGCTAGCTGCAATGCTGGCGAAACGTTAGTTTGACTCTAAACTCGAACCGGCTTCAACCCGGATTCCAACTCAAAATTTCAAATCCAACAGTTCCTTTGAAATTTGACTTCTAATTATACAACTGAATTCTTATGAATTTGTTGAATAGTACTTCATAAATAACATCTGGCGAAAACACGTGTGCCGATCGTGTGGCACAGCTTTTATTTCTGATTTCATCATACGCTGCTGCGGAAAAATTCGCTTTATTACGTAGCAGCAAAAGCGAAGCGTATTTATAATGCGTCTCCATGCACTTAGACGAAATGGTTTGCAAGTGCCTGTATATCCGAAGTGCAGGCGCGCGTGTACGACGGTCATTAATGTATACATAAAGTCCTCGTAAAAGACTTATTCGTTCGCCATTTTCTCTGTTGGACAAACGACCATTTTGTCGAGTTCCCGAAGAATCAATGTGCCTTACGGTCGTAAAGCTTTGACTCGTTGTCGTAATGAAGAAAATCACCAGCTTTTAAAGTAAAATAACTATTAATTTTACTGGTTAAATTTTACTTGAATTTTTAAACGTTTAAATGCCCAAGTACTTTTTTTATTAACTCTGCTGTTCTGCTCATTTATATCTCGCATTTTTATTTTTTCCTGACATAATGACCTGACGAACAAAGGTTCACTTTTTAAAAAACATAAAATATACAAACAGGTAGACGTAAATGTTAAATATATTGAATGTCAAAAACTGATACCTAAGAACATGGTATCTGTTAAAATATAATCTCCATTTCGGATCATATAAATCCCAGAAGAATAATAGGGTTAAAAAGTGAAATTGTAAATTGTTGTTCTGCTGATTATTCATATTAATAGGTCAAGAATTTGAGAGATATTCGAATAGATCAAGGAAATGTAGCAGATCGATATATTTATTGTGTATCTTCTCGCAGGTGCAAAAATGAGAGTCAGTTTCATTAACACTAAGTTTACGGCTGCTAAATCTGGCATATTTAAATATACTAACTAAGTTAAGTTAATTAACTAAATAAGTTTGTACTTCGAACAAAGATGGAACAAACGGCAAAAAAATGCGGTCGGTTAACCCTTTGCGGTCCGAATTATTTTGTTCAGTTTGTAGTGAGCTAAATGAAACTAATTTCGCAATATTCTCTATTATTCGCTAAACTCTCTTTTTAATGATAGTAATAACTGTAAGTATTGACGTGTATTTTGGTGATACTACAAAATCATTATGAAATTGGAAAACTGATATTAAATTTTGAAAAAATAGAATCAAATAAAAAGCTGTGTCGAATACAACTCGACATAGGACCGCAAAGGGTTAAGTAAATTGTATATTATATAAGAAACATGTGAAATATTTACAGAACTGCTTCTCTGTCAGTTTGAGAAAAAAATTTGAAAAAAGTAGGTATCCGTCAATTTGACGGCTGCCATGGATTTAATGTTAAATACCTGAACGTTGAAAAATAATATGTAAAGAGAACCTAAATTTTTTAATCAATTCTCAGATCCTCAATATAGAGATTATTGATGAATAGATTCTCTTATTGTAAGTTCTGGGTCACATTTTGAATTCTTTAAACAATTCCGTGTTAGTATCTATAGATTAATATTGTATTTTACTTCGTACGAATCACTGCATAGGTAATATTGTTAACCTAACTTTAATCAGATTAGTGTTCAGAACAATAAGCATTTGATTTCGTTCATAGTACAAATGGTGAAAGTAATAAATAAATAGATCAACAATAGTACAGTAAAACACAACGAACATATGCATTTAACCAGACAATCCGTATCAGAAAGCACCACCGTTAAATTTCTTTCTTCGCATCCGTCGAAGCATATTTATTTGATATTGAACTTTCACCAAGGATTCCTTAATATCATCCCGTTCGTTCCGGTGTATTTAAAACATCGTCAAAGAATTATCATCTTTTTCCTTCTCCCAGTCTTCCAAGATGTTTACACGGTCAAAGGAGCAAGAAGCTCGTGCGTCCATTCTCCCGATAAAAGAAAGGACACAAATAGCCAGAGATGAAAACGAAGCTATAAGACTGTCCCGCGATCGTCCAGAACGTTCTTTACTCCCTAAGTCGACTCTGACCTATTGTCCCACTTTTGTCCCATTATCGTGCAATCGAGCATCATCGTGGAGGTCCATTGTCCTGTCAGGAATCCTCGATTCTCCGTTTTTCTGTGGATTCTTCGCTAAACTGGAATTACCTCTTACACTCGATTTGACAAGGATTCTTGACGCGTCTCGCGTGCGCTTTTCGCAGATGAAAAGAAAGAGAGATGTGCTTTAAAGAGGAATGTTATGACGGAAATATCTACGCCTCGGTTGCTCTTTCTTCAAGTATGGCTTATAACATTGTTTGGTATGTTTTTCTCTATGGTGTCGGTCTCGTTCGTGACGTCGGATTAAATGAACTATGGGGTAATTCGATTTCTCGAACGTATGCACTGTTGAAATCGATGCTATTGACCGTGCACATCAATCCGTAAGGCTTTCGTGAACGTATATAAAGGTAAAAGGGATTTTTTTCCTGGTACTTTGTAGATGTTTTTAAGTACGATTGTTTGTGGAATTTACTTTAACCGTGCTTTCATGTTTTGATCAATTCGTTTCGGTGTTTCGAGTACTATTTGCTTTAAGATTTCTGTTCTTTTGGTGTTGCTTGCTGTACTTTGTCCTTATGTAATTTTTTATTGCTCATTTTTATTAATACACCTGTATAACGTTTTAATATAAACGCGTGATTGTGCAAATTTTATAATACAAAGAATCTTATGTATTAAAGAAATAATATTACTCCTATTCGCATAAAGAAACAGTCATTAATATCTAGGCGGAAATGGATTCTTAACAAATAAAAGTTAAAATATGCATTAACCCATTGCGGTAGAATGATGAGCTAACTCGTCATCGATTTTCCATGACGTACCGTTCAATGACGGGCTATATTCGTGATGTGACTGAAGTTACTATTAAATATGATACTAATTAATTTCGTTAATCATATTGTGTAGTTAACAATATATATGAATTATCAAATGTATCATGTATTTTTAAGTAAAAATTAAATGCACTTTTTTTCACAATTAAATTATACCGGAAGGGGTTAAAATGGTTATTTCAATCGTTGGTGGCTATTTTTGACATACGAGAAGCCGAGCTAAATGGTGTAATAAAAATGTAAAATTTCATTATCAGCATCAAGCTAACGCGGAAGTTTCAAAAAACCTCCGCTTTCACTGATAGTACCTGCATTACGAGGAATACGTCAGTAGACAAATTTTATTATTACACATCTTCCGCGATCACGAAAATATAATTTATATTATTAACAAATCGACACTACTTTACAAAATATCTACCGTTTATTCCAACAGAACGTAATTTCAACAATTGTCTCCACTAAATTTCGTTTTAAATTGTAGCTATATTGTTTTATAGCTAATATCTATGTATTAAACGAAATAAAGAGTAGTAAAGAGATCGTAAACAACAACCATATTAATTTAATCTCGGTTCGATCTGCGAAATATTTTCTTCCTTTCAATGCCATCAAAATTGATATTCCATTAGTTAAATGTCTACGTAGCTCCAAAAAATATTAGATTTTGACAAAACATCCTATATTAATCGATTAATCCACTTATTGTTAATACTCGATAGCGAAGTCCTTTTTAATAATATTAATAAATCGACGCTACTTTACAAAATATCCAACGCTTATTTTATCAGAATGCAATTTAAACAATTATCTTTATTACACCTCCTTTTATTACTATAGGTACATTATTTTATGGCTGATGTTTATTGAAATAAATAAAAAGCAATAAAGGGATCGTAAACAGTCGCTACATTTCTACGTGGTTCTAAAAAATATTTTTACGAGAAACATATTTATTTATTGTTGACCAAATATGCTACATTTTTCAGTTACTCTACTCAGTATTGTCATCTAACAAACATTTTAGCATTAAACATAACGAATCGTATTAAGATATTGTTCATCTAAACTAGAGCGTTTTATTTCTTCCGAACTATTCTAAAGGGTTTCAAAATATTCGTAACATTTTATACAAAAATTTTCAATTCTTCGACCTCAAAGTTCTACATAACTTTCCTTTATCATTATACTCAAATGTTCAAACGGTTTCCCCGACATTGGAAAGCCATCGGCGCGGTGTCGCGTCCTAAAAAGAGTCCTTTCAAGAGCATAATCGCCGACACGGCAGGTCCTTGGCAGGACCTCCTGTTTTCCTTTCGCACAGTGCGACCTGCTACGCATCGCATTTCAACGATCGAACAATGTGGGCCCTTTTCTGCTTGCGGTTTTCACTTTGTGTGAAGAAGCGACCATGCCAATGACAGAAGTAGCAGTAGAGGAAGAATTCAAGTGTAGAATTCCCAGCGGCAGTCTTTTGAAGGTGAATCTATTTTTCGTTGGGGAACGTCACATTTGTCAAAAGTTAGCCGAGCCTCCATTGGTGCAGTAAGCCCTTTGCTTTGATTTCAGTGGTCGCTTGCAATTAGGGAAATTTACGATTGCATAATGTCTATTGAGGCAAAAGAGTAACAATGCGCTAATAACGCAGTTAATTAAAGTTTTTTAATAATATTTTTTGGAACAATATCATAATGAACGCTGAGGATTTACACCCTTTAAGGTATACACTTAGCTCTCAATTTTCCCCGGAACTTTTTTTACACGGCAAATTTACTTGAATTTACGCAGAACCTTTTTTTATTGATTAACGACACTTTATTTTGCGCGGTTAAACATGCACATAAATAAATATATATGGGAATGTATACGTTTTAGATATTAACACATTGTATGCGGGCCACGTAAAAATACGTTTTTCCAAATTTCCAATTTATACTAATTATTTGTAAAAATAAAATTCATGCAAAGTTTTTAACAAGTTTTCCTCTTGAGTCTTAATGAGGCGTTACAAAATACTCACGTACAATGTGTTAAGAGTAAGAATGAAAGAAAAAGAGAGATGGTTGAGTGAGTGAGCGAGAGAGATGATTGAGTGAATGAATGAGAGAGATGTAAGAAACAAAAGAGAGTTTGGGAGAAGTAGAAAAAAGCGCGAGGCATAAGGGCGAACAGTAAGAAAACGCACTTCGATAAAAGTTTTGAGTTTCTGAGTTTCTGAGTTTTTGAGTTTCTGAGTTTCTGAGTTTCTGAGTTTGCTGAGTTTTTGAGTCTCTGAGTTTCTGAGTTTCTGAATTTCCTACATCCATATTTCCTATGAGTTGTAAAATTGACAGTTTTATACAGTCAGTATTGTGAGATTGGTTAAAATTTCGTCAAAGTTTAATAAATGTTGCAGCGAATATCAGCAACTTATAATACAGATACTATAATATTGCAAGTAGCAAGATATTTTAACACTGTCTCTATAATATAGACGCTTTAATAAACAAATTCTAAGAAAAGAAGGCTATTTAAATTATAGATTTCAAAAGTGGTCTATATCGACCATCAGGGGCCAACTCCGAACTGCATGGGGTCCATGTGATGAAGAACAGAAATTGGGGGTGTATAAGATGTAAATGGGGACCACGAGAGTGAATTTCATTTAAGCAAGTCGTGATCATATCTTTGGCCTACGATAAATGGAATAAATCAAATAAAACAGAGAGTCAAATAAAACTATTACTTTCATAATAATTTCTACAATACTTACTGATAACAGATACGTAAATTACATATGAAGTAAATATTTTTAAAACGTACATAATTATGGAAGGTTTCCTGTATTTGCATTTTTAGGTCGCTTTAATTACTGCATGTGTAAAACTTAAGATGTGTTTTTGTTTTAAGTTCCCCACTCTCTATAGTTGAACTTATCAAGTGAATAGCACTATGTCAGCTGTCAAAAACACATTTGAACTTGATGAATTTGTAAAAATTAAATACTAATCACGTGGTCTACGAAACAAAACATTTTGGGGACCTCTGATTTAAATTTTTCCTTCTTTCCCGACTCGAGGTAATTTCTTGATTGCTTTTCGAGGCGCATCATAAATTCTTTCAATAATTCATTTCTTTTTTTCAAGCTCGACGGGACATGCTCAAAAAAAAAGTGTATTATCGCCTTACAAAACGTCGGTACACGAGCGTACGTGACAACTGCTCAGTCCCGCGCTCCAGTCATTGTGCCACGTTTAATGGGCTGTTGTGAAATATCGACGAACATTTTTCGGCTCGCTCGGCTTCCTCGGTTTCCTCGATGCCCTCTTCGAGCTCCTGCCACGAGGCGACAAGAATTTTTACCGGGCATCCACCGGCTGTATTGTAAATGCAACTTGTCTCCGAACTATTGTTCCATTCTTCCGTTTGTCATGCGAGAAATGTCTACGGACCGTCAAAGGTGCCGCCGAAGAAAATCTTTAAGGCTGAGTACACACTTGGAAAGAAGCGCGTAACCGTAACTGCGTGAAGTAACAAAAATATGATACTGGCAGAAGGTAAGTTGTAGCGTAACTGCATTATGCAAATGTGATTACCTTCTGTAATTTCTTCGCTCAATGACGATTGTGTGAAGCATTGTGTTTTTTTTCCTTCCATTAAAAAAACCGAAAAGTAATGAAAGATAAAATTTATTAATGTTATATGAAAATAGTACGTGGTTGTGTTGCAAGATACTGTAGAATTTGCACAAGTAAGCCATGGTATCCCTCTTTCTAACCCGGGTAAGGTACGAGGGAACATACCGAACTCGTACACGCCGATTTTGGTGAAAATTATGTGGTAGATAGTTCTCGAAAAAATATTTCACACGTGTTTTTTTATATATGCTGCCGTCCACATTGAAGGGGTGATAGTAGCCCTCAAACTTTGGGGTCGAAAAAAAATTGCAAAAGTGTAATAAATAGTAATGTATGTTAAAATTCTACATATCTTTCGGAACGGAACTTAAATTACATATTAATTGTTAATGCGGATTCAAATGGTAATAAAAAGTAGCTTAGAAAAATAAAAAATTGCAAACATATCCCAAATAAGTGGAGATAACAATACATATACACAAAGTCCATTCTACCCTTTCGTTACAAAACAATTGTCGAAAATGTCTAGGACATGACACGAGCGTGTAAAAGCATTCTACGGAATGTACAACTGTTAATTAACTATTACAGATTATTTTTTCAAATAATTTTTACATTTTCTGTTTCTATGGACATTTACTATCGATTTCCAATAAAACTTTATTCATCTGGACCATTACGAAAATTAACTTTTGGCCAGCTAGAATGGCGAAATTACACACTGTGCGACGAATAGAAACATCCCCCGTATTAACGTATTTTCGACTATAACGCATAACTGACCAAAAATGCATTGCCGCCGAAATAAGTCTTCAGTTTTCGGTTGTCATTCACACAGTTCCGTTTTCAGGGACCAATGGGAAACGATGATGCGAGGACAATCTACCCTCATCCAATACCTCACGCCAAGTAACTTCTTTGGTTCGGCTATAATACCTCCTCACATATTCAATTTTGAATTGCGTTTTATTCGATTTCGAGGGGAGGTTTTATGCCGTTTGACGGCGAATTTAGTGGGGCCCAAGAGTCCGGAGGGGATTCCAGGTGCGTATCTCTTGGTTGGAAGGAAAGCCGCTCGAAGCGGAGGCGAGTCTGTCAGCATTCCTCCGCGCGCCCTCTGACACGACGCGCGGCTGTTCTCTGGAAGAATCAGAAGGTGCCGCTCCTCTCCGTTCGGCTCGCGGGCCCGCCGATCAGGCCCACGTGGTTGGGAGGCGGAAAAGAGGGAAGGAGGGGTCTTTTGAAGGTGAGAGGGGGCGCTGGAGATCGGGTGTGATCGTTTAGAAGGTAACCCATATGTTGGAGTTATAATGAGAGAACGAGAAGGGACAAGAAGGCGGGCGCTCGATGAAATGCTTTATAGATTATACTCCATTCACGCCATTGTTTCGTCTTACATTATCGGTCTGTTAGCGTATCGATGTTGAAAAAGATCGATCCTTTTGAGAGACTCGTTACATCGAACATTTTAATCGCTTTTGATCGTTCGATAGCGTTTTCGTCGTTCTGTCTTGTCTTTCTTCGTCTCTTCGTGGCTCTTTTATTGGAAGAGTCGATAAACTTATCTGTGGTATTATTACCTTGCTTATCGTGGAGATAGGAATGCCGATGAAGTAGAACCTTGAGTGATTCTTGTACGTGGTACTTGAATTATGGGAGCAAAGGTTATACGAGTTTCAGACTCTTTGATGGAAATGATCTTGAGTAGTGCCTTTTATTTTAGAGGAGATCGTTTCAAAGCAATTATAGGCGTCCTATTGTGTCCATAAAAATAGGCTATTACTATTTGTATAGTTAATTTGCAGATATCCCACTGATAGAGAGAATTTGCTGAAAAGGTAGCAATGTCAAAACTAATGTAGAATTCGAATCTAAATTATTAAATTCAGACATGCCAAAATATAGTGCACAGTAATACTAATTTATTCTATTTTGACAAAGCAATGTCAATGATTTTAGACAATAAACGAAAAAGAAAAAATGGTTTGTAAATTTCTAGTGTCGGATTGAACACATTAAACTAGAATCTGTTATTTCTTTTAAAGCGATGTAATTTTGAAAGATTAACGTTTTCTCTGCGTTGTAGACTCTTATAAAAAATTTAAACAAAAGAATTTACTAAACAAATAATAAAATTATGATAATTATAAAAATTTGGTTTTGATGATTGTAAGAATAAGAAAAGACTCACGCTCTTTTTTATCGAGACATGTAGTTAAACTTTTGAATTACTACGAATATGAATTGTATGAACATCTGTATCAGGCTTGGATATCATTTTAAATCACTCGTGATTTATATAAATAATTTTTTTAGATACTTTAAAATATTTTATTAACAATTCGGAGTTCGGCTCTCGAAACATACTGTTACAAATTATTGTAACGAAATTGCTATCCCTATGGTTGATATCGATTACGTAAAAGATAACAACTTAATGTCAACAGCTAGAAGTTTGGACCTGTTAAAATAGGGACATTATATCACATTATACCATTTCTTCTAATAAGAAAATTCTTACAGTTCATTGAAAAATAATATACTAAGGATAAATATACTAGATTAACACTATATTTATGGACGTGAAATCTGTTACACCGCAATATATTAAATTTTGGAAATAGAGAGATCAAGCGGCAAAGAAGATGATTAATTAAGTAACGTGTATGTTATAAGTAGACTGCGGATGTTTATGCAAATTTCGAGTTTCAAAAATGCAGGTGAGACAGGAAAACCTATCTAGGGATTTATTGCACTTAATAAATATTACAACAAATACCATACTTTGGATATTTTAGATATATTTTTATATTATGTTCTTTTTGTATATTTTAGTGGTATTTAATTTGTCATAAATGCATAAAAATCCGCAGACTAGTTATAAGATATATGTGTAATATCTTTTGTACCATGTCTCTATGTATTTGATATGTGATTCTAAAAACATAGGAACCCGTCAATCTGACAGCTTCCGCAAACCTAGTGTTAACAAAAATTTTACATAAAATCACCCCCTGATGCCTTCCGTCACCAGTTACACGACACACTGTATATAGCTGACGATTAAGAACCTAAAGAGACATTCAAAATGGGCTCCACTCTCAGCTTCTTGACATCGATTGACACTGGTGTCAAAAATAGACGAGTTGGTTTGTAGCGAGATCGAATGTGATCAGAAGCCAGCACGTTGACAAACGACGAATGTTGGGTCGGTGAATTGTCCGTTTCACACGAAACGATCTTCAGTAGGCGACCGACAGGACGAAGCCGGCCGGGTTTACCCGTTGATAGGCACAATCAATATCGGCTTCTCGAGGATGAAAAGCAAGCCGATCGGTTGAATAGAGCGCGTGAAAAGATGCGTGTAATCAATTAGAGAGGGCCCGCGGAGTCGAGAGCAAATATCTCATTCGGAGCAACGTCATCCAGAAATGTGCTGGTCAGCATCCCCGCTGGGTAAAATCCTATACGTTTAACATATGTAGCTGCAAGACTTGCACGAAAAAGTAATGCGGTTCGTGTTTCAAAAGGGCTTGAGGAAGCGGGTAGAATAGTTAAAAGGGTATTTCCGTGGTAAGAAAAAGTCCAGAGAAAGTGAAAGATGGAAAAAAAATGCAAGAAACTGATAATCCTGTGACAAATACAAGATCGTGCGATTTGACATCATGTGACTTCTTTCTATGGTTTTTTTTTGAAGTCACATGTGTGTAGTAATAAACTGCAAGCCATTACTCAACTTAAAACAAACGCGTTATTGCCACAATCGAGCTAGAATTATGGCACTTTTAGTGCCGGACGACGATATATCGTCGCTAGTATAATAATAGTGCTAACGCTGGGCATCGTAGGCTTATTATTCAGTTTCCAATACGATATTAGTAATTTTGAGACAGATAATTGTAACTACACAACTTATGGTCTATTTTGCGTGTTCTATAGCGAACTATGGCCAAATAACTATTATTTTTATTCGCAACTAAATACATTTATCATTAATTCAATCAATTTTTTCGGTCGGCACTAAAAGGGTTAAATTTCATCAAAAGGGCAAAGCTTCATAACAAGAGTCGTGATGTGCATTTACAAATTTTTCTTTCTGGCATTTTATTTCATACATAACTGGAACATTTGTACAGAATGTACAAAAATTTTCAATTTCTATGTTTGAAAAGCGACTCTTCTTTTTTATGTGTATGTGAAACTTTCAGTAGATATTAGATTTTTTACATTTGCAAAATATAGTTGTGAGAATTTAATTTTAAGATGAACATTTAACTTCACTTCTCACAATGACAAGAAGTACATAATTATTCAGTACATAACAATAAGTTGCAAAATTATTTGTCATTGTTCTCAAGGGTTGTTCTGCACCCTTTGAACGATCGAGATTTGTGGAAAATGGTCACAAAATTCGCGAAAGGATGGCAACTTTTCTATTGTCTCGTTACGTAGGTAAAATATCTAACAATAAGAGGAACCATGAGTCACAAACGAACCGATTTCTCACAAACTAACTTCTAATTGTGTCTCGTCTTAAATGTCCTCTTGACTTTCCTCTGGAAAAAAATAATTACCGTTTATAATTTATTTGATATGAAAAGCTAAATCCGGTTCTTTTATTGGGCCACCCTTCGCATTTAACACTTTACCGACCGGAAGCCTATCAATAGGCTTTTCGGGCCCAACGCCTTTTAACTTTTAACTTATTAATCGGTTGCCACTACAATTAATAAATTGTCATTTATCATTGCGCTTACCTGTGTCAAGAACTCAGTGACGAGAATTTGTAACTTTCGAATAGATATCTGTATCAAGGAAGTATTTATGGCCAAGTGATCGGTCAGAAGGGGTAGAATGTTAAAAAAATACCGGGCGGTAAAGTGTTAATATGTATTGCTGTATTCCGTAAATAGTTTACATCAGGATTTTTATTTAAAATTCCTTTTTATTTAATTGTTGAAATTAATAAAAAAATTAAAACTAATAAATTTTCAAAATTTATTACAAAAATTTCTACTTTATTTAGGAAGACTTAGTGCGCGTTCAGAGTTGTAACAAAATTAAGGTTTACGTCATCGCGAGGCACAGACTTTCAGCGATTCTGCACAATTCTCTGATCTTGGAACCAAGACTGGCGTTTTATCGGATTTTCGACAGTGTGGTGGGTGGTTCGAATGACCTTGACTTCTCGTCAGTAAGTTTTCAAAAAGGCGATCGCTTTTCCGGTGACATTTGTTAGAGTTAAAGGTCTTCAAGACACATTTTGATGGAAAAGCGATGACGGAATCAGAAGTAAATTATAACAGTTCCTGTTTGGACTCTGAACACGTTTAGTAATCAATATTTAATATATATTATAAAGCAAATTGTACATTATGTGCGTGCTGCTAAAACTCAGAAACGAGTCCCGATACGATCAAGGGAGTTATATGATGTGGTAGCCCTCTGTCCACCGTCCATGAAGAAGTTTCCCGTTTTTACCTAAAGGGCGTGATTTTGAAGATATAAGGGCTGAAAATTTCGCCTTCTAGAAATTTCTAGAACAGACCAGAACATTCGAGAGCATTCCACAACATTACAAAACATTCTGGAATGTTCGGGAACATCCCAGATTATTGTGGAAAATTATATTATATTCATCTTATAAACATCCCATTATAAATATACCTCTTATATTTTAAAGTTTATCCTTTTATTCCAACAACCACACAATCCCATATCATCTCCCTGAGCGAAGCCAGGTACCCCAACTAGCATTTGAATATAATATCTAATAGAATTAGGTTGGTATCCAACAGTACGTACAGGGTGTTTCAAAATTATATATCATGGCTTGGAGCGGTTGTTCTACGCCTCTGGATCGATGGGGATTTGGGCAAAAAACCGGCCGCAAAATTCAAGAAAGGGTAGCAAATTTTTGTTTATTGGCTCATCGTATTCCCCTTGTTACGTCGGCAAAATGTCTGAGAGGACACAGGGGTCAGAAACGAACCGTTCCCTCGCAAATTAACTTTTAATTGGGCCTCCTCGATTAAAATTAAAACATATTATATAAATAAAAATTTCCTGTACATACATATCTTTATCTAAATAAAGTATCAGACTCGAAATAGTTTTACTTACGCATGCTTGTTCATGGCTCACATAACCAGACTTATTTAACGAGCGATAGCTAAGCCCCCATCACGAAGGGATAATCGTTATGGCGGATTTTAATGTCTCCCTAAAAGATGGGAGGAAACGATCGCGGGCAAACAACACCGGTTCCTGTCTACATCCGTTGTCGCGTCGAGGATCGCCTCGACATCGCTTTCCTGCGCCTCCCTTTTGCTTTTCGCGTGTCGAATCGTCCTCTGAATAGTGAAAAAGGTGCCGCACCTTCGTTGGTTATAAATCTAGCCTGGCTCACCCTGTCCCTCCTTTCCCCTCAAAAACACCTAGGGGGTCTTAGAAGCGTGTGTGAGGTCCCCTAAATGGTAACAAATGTCCTCAAAATGCCAACAATGAGCCGCCAAGCGGTTGACATCCGAGAACGCACTCTGTCTTTCTGTCAGCGCTCTTCGCAGATGGTGGAAAAGAGAGGAGAGAGAAACGAGGGAGAGAGGAAAACGTAATTGCTACAGGAACCGACTTCCCTCGTGACTTTACTTCTTCATCGTTGTAGAAGTTTTATTCGGAACTTCGTCCTTATGTGTGAAATTTGATTTTAAGCAACTTTCGCTTTTAATGTGCAAAAAAGAATTTGCTTTAGTTAAATTTTTATTAATATCAATTGACTTAATGTTGATAGACTAGAAATTATTTTATCATCAAGCTCATAGTTTGTAAAAATTACTCGGTCTACCAAGGTGGTCAGACTGACTTGTTTTGAATTTTTTTTGCCCTGAAATTTTTGACACTACTTGTTTAATATTCCACATCTATTTTACGAAATGAAAGAGATTAAGTTGATGAAGTTTCTTGCCTTCATACTTTCTTTTTTTTAAGTATTCGTCTAGTGTTTTTAAACATATTGCATTAATCATCGGCAATTCTGATGTTAATGCTGTAAATGATGAAATAGTTAAAATATAATTGTCGAAATTGAAATATTTAATGACTTTTAGACTTCGATGCATTACAGAGATTGAATGTGTTTTACGTACTACTAGATAGTGGTTTCGTTAACTGGTACTTTTAAATGTTACTAATGTCAAAAAAAGTGTACTTTTAAAAGTTTCCCTGTATTCATCCGATACATTTGCACAATTACTTAAATTGCAAAAAAAAAAAACATTTTCTTCAAAGGTATAGTGAAAAATGTCGTAGGTTGCATAATTGAAATAACACAAGGAATAATAAATTCCATGTACACTAATTGTAAGTAGATAGTACTCTATTTCCTTACTGTTAGTACATGTACCTTAATTGTTTACTTTATAATCATATTATAACTTATTACATTTACATTTATATTCCATATTCATATCATATACAAGTATACTACATTGACATTTTGAATAAATAATCGACAATCGGTATTCAGAAATCTGAAACTTAAAAGCACCATCCAGTCTTTATAAATCAAAATTTCAAAAGTATCCAAAAGTGTTTGGTCATTCGATGTCGGAAGAACAACAATTTGTCTTTCTGTCAGCATTCTCGCAGGGCTGGGAATGAAAAGGGAAGGGAGCAAGGTTGACAACATGAACAACTATTTCTTCTGCTTGTATCGACCTGGTCGACCACTATAATGCACTCTGTAAGTACAAATCAGGGCACATACTTAGGTACTCCTCGGAATTCTAAAGGACTCACCGCCCAAGGACCATTAGTTGCGACCTTGGTGGTCCCACCGGTAGAAATTGTGCGAAGGAATTCGGCCTTCTGATTTGTTGTTCAATCCCTTGTCATACAATTTATTTTCTTACATGCCAGAGTTAAATATAAATTTACAAAAATAAAAAACGATCAGTGATTTCTACTATATCATATACTTGGAAATAAAACTGATAATATAAAAGAAATTTCACAGAATTGCTGATTTTCGCAATTAGACAATTTTGACAAATTCATAAATTTGTTTATTTCAATTATTCAGAAGAAAGGCGTGTGCATGTTTTCTAAAAGTTTGCATGAAGACTGCACTAATTGGTTTTGAAAGTATGAAAGAATTGTAACAATGTTCTGTTGGAATTGTTTCTACGATTTTATAGTTTTAGTATGTTTCTTTCACAATTTTCATCATATGGAAGTAGCTGGTCTATTATTCTTATATAAAATTTCTAATATATAATTAAAATGTGTGAATTTTTGTCGATGCATTTAACGGAGGAATTTAGAAGTTTTCACTGTTCCTAAATATATTAGGAATTTTTCAATTCTGAAATGTGTTAAGTTGAAAAAGTGGAAGTTCAGAAAAAATATGCGATTGATATACTTTTCTATAAATCTTTTGCGCCTTAATATCACTTACATAATAAATAAAATGCTTTCATCCAAATTTCCCTTTTGTATCATATGAAACTTTTTAAAAAATTGATTATTATACAATTTTATGCATATTCAGTGTATAAATTGTGAAAAAATTGACAAGAATCTCTTTCCGAAATAGTTGTCGCGCATTTTAGGTATTTTCAAAATTCTCTTTGTTAACTAACAGAAAGTAGATTTTTATATATTTATACGTCCTTGGAAGCAATACCGTAGCAACAAACCTTAACATTTGAATCATCTTGTTGTATCTTAACAACAATAATTGTTATTAGTAGTTAAAATCTTATCGGTAACTTCCGAAAACATAAAGATAGCAATCATACCATTTTCTACGAAGAATTTGTCTACACCCTTTGTAAGATTTTCATCGACCGATTGCCTTCGAACTCCGCAAAGTAATTAGCATTTTTCTGCAGCAGGGATACGGGCTTGAACTCTTAAGCTCTGCTTGATTAAATCGCGACTTAATGAAAGAGAAGGGAATTTCAGTCGTGGGCCGAAGGCTGTGAAGACAATAGCAGATAAAAAAGAAAAATGTCTTATATGCGAATAAGACTAAAAAATTGGACGAAACAGAACAAGGAAGTAAAGCTTGCGTCCTAGTAATTTTTAGATACTACCACAAATTTTTTTCTACCGTAATCCATACAATAGTAGTCATCTTAACATAATATTATACAAAATACTCAAAATGGATAGGTGTTCCAAAACTGATAGCATTTATTGAGATTCAGGTCCTAATATTGCATTCCTTGATGTAATATTTAGTACTGTAAGCAAGTTGCTTGTTTCGTATAAACCCGTTCCCTATTATAGACTGTTCTTTTGATAGCTTAAATTGACTTTGCTGTCAATTGAAATGTGTCATCGTATCGAAGGCTGCAACATGGTATATTATCATACTGCATGTCATGCCAAATAATAAAGCTAATTAGATTTCATTAAAATTCATCTAATTTAAAATTGTTGTAAGTTAGAGGAATAATACTTAATTATATTTCTGCAGCACATTGAAATTTGTACTGTCTGCGAACGTGATAGCAATTAATCGATCTCTCTTCTGTGAATTATTGAATTAAATACTTATTATGTAATGAATTTTGTATTGTCTAGCAAAACGATGTGCGTTTTTAATTTATGAGGTGCAACTATAAGTATCAACTTTTAGTTCAAAAAAAAAAAATCAAGAAACCACTTAAAAACTGAACTATCCCCGACGTTATTCTCTCCAGAAAGAGCAAGAATCTTTTTCTTTACGTCATGTTTACCTTTCAGATAATAAAATGATATTGTAGAATAGGTTTAGCAAGTTAATACCAAACAGTTCAGCCAATACTAAGCAAGATTTGTACAAACAAATTTAATCCCCGTTTATTATTTTTTCTTCTTCGTGCAGCAACCTCGAACGTTACGCTATTTTTAAAAGATACCATGCAAGGATTAAAATCGGATTACATACGTCCCCGTTCTCGAAGGATTATATGCTTACGTGACAAGGACTGCAACGACGGCGCGGCGTAACGCATTAGATACACGTCTTGATATCAGCTTGGACAGGCTGCCACCCCTTTTCTTTGACATTACTTCTTTTCCCTCTGACATAATCACCCTGCTTTTTATTTCCCCTTCCATTTTCAACTTTGACGTTCCATGACATGTACAATCGTAAGATATGGACAATGTATATTCTTATATCTTTGCGTATCGATGAGATCGATGATTTTTAACGATAAAGCATCGTTACCACTAAGAGTATCAGACCCAGTCGAAATGGCAGGTACACAATTTTTTTCAAAAATTCTCCAAGTTTATAGGAGAATCATAGAATAAATGTCCACATTAGAAAACATAAATCACTGAATCTATTCCCGAGTCGAAATTTTCAGATCTGCAGCAGGTTTGCAGCGGTCTGCAGACACAATTATTCTCTGCACCACGTCTGCACTAGATCTGCACTCGCCCGAGTCGAAATTTTCAGATCTGCAGCAGGTTTTCAGGGGTCTGTAGACACACTTATTCTCTGCACCACGTCTGCACTAGATCTGCACTCAATAATTACATTTTTTAGGGCTTAACATACGCTTGCACGAAAATGACCCTCACCCCTACCGGGCCTTTTCGAGGAAAAGGAGGTCCTCGAAGGACCCAGCAATAACAACGAGGGATAGCAAGGCAGCGTTACGGAGTCAGTCGACGCCTTGCACTCATCGAGGGAACACTCTTACAAGAGTGACGTCGCGATCAAGCATTATTAATAAATATAAATTTATATTTGTATTATTGGCGGGAAACGACTTTATTGTATATTGTATTTATCGGCTTAAATATTTATAAACGCCCGTATTGTATTATATATATAAAAGGAGAAAACGGTGTCTTACAATAGTTTTCGTGAAATTGACAATCAGAACCAACATGAACAATCAGATTCGGATGAATCAAAAATTCTAACTCGAAAAAAAATGTGTTCGCCAATCTCCAAGAGCTGATGGAGCAATATCACCTGGACTATTAATACAGGCAGCTTCATCATCAATACCTAGCCCAATAACACCTAATAACATATTAGTTGAAGAAGAAAATAGTTCATCAAGTCCATTAATACAGAAAAATACACCATCAAAAACGAAGGATAATACATTGGCTGGAGAAAAAAATCCTTCATCAGGACTATTAATAGAGAAAAATACACCATTTAAACCGAAAGACATTGAATTAGTTGGACAAGAAAATATTTCACCAGCATCGTCAATACAGAGAAATTTACTACCAAAACCAAAAGACAACGTATCATCTCTGCTAAATCTCTACCAATCGTCTACATATTTTCCAAACAATTATATATTTGTTTGCGAAGGATTACCAAATTGTAGAAAGTATTGACGTTGTTGATATGGGGATTAGTATTGGCTTTGATTATTATGATAGTGTTGATATTGTCCATATGGTGGATAATAATTAGGTTGATTGTATATATATATATATAGGTATATCTATCTAGGGGTCATTTATAAGCTGTTTTATTTTATTTTAATTATATATATATATATATATATATGTATATATATTGTAATAATGTTAATAAACAATTAATTACAAATAAGTTAAAGAATATGTATTGTAATTTCATATTTTTAATAACCCTATACAAACGTGCTATGGATGCGTGCAGACACGCTGCAAATCCAGTGCAAACGTGCTATGCATGCATGCAGACACGCTGCAGATCAAGTGCAAACGTGCTATGGATGCATGCAGACCCGCTGCAGATCCAGTGCAAACGTGCTATGCATGCATGCAGACCCGCTGCAGATCCAGTGCAAACGTGCTATGCATGCATGCAGACCCGCTGCAGATCCAGTGCAAACGTGCTATGCATGCATGCAGACCCGCTGCAAATCCAGTGCAAACGTGCTATGGATGCATGCAGACCCGCTGCAGATCCAGTACAAACGCGCAACAGAGCTGTGCGGTTGTGCTGCTGGCCTTTTCCTAATGTGCTGCAGACGCATTTGTTCACTTTGCAAATGTAGTGCAGACGTAGTGCAAACGTTCGATGCAAACGCACTACAAACGCAGTGCGGACGTCTAAAATTGTCTCTAATATTTCGACTCGGGATTATTTTCTTTGTCTCTTGATCCCTGCTTTTTCAAAATACTAATTTAACACGATTTTTTTATTTTTCTGAAGTGAGCCAATTTGAATCATACAAGAAGATTGAAATTTTTTGAAAACAAAATAGTTTTAATTCAATTGAAATGAAAGATTTATTATTAAAAAATTAACCAACCAATATATTATATATGTAGTACCTAATCAAATTTTGAATGCGCCAAATTGGCTCCGTAAATCTAGTGTTAATATATTGAAATATAATAGATTTAACGACGGTAGTTTTTGTGAATGTTGATTATTAATAAATCACTATAATAATTAACACAGAAAAATTAATAACTGTCATGATTGTTTGTATTAATAAAAATGAATAAGAGGTTTACGGATGGTAGAATTAAAGTGTGAGGACGATTGGTTTTAAATGGATGGAAGGTTTGAAAAGATTTTAAGTTAAGAAAATCAAAGAGGGTGTATGTGAATACGACAATTCTTATTCACAGGAAGGGATGGGTTGACATATGAAAATAAAAAGTGTATGTGGCTTGGAGTTTGTTGATTTTGCTTGACGACAATGATTTAGTGATGCATGTAATTTGTAACGAAGATTTATTAAGTATTATGTGTTGATTATTGTACTGATTAATGAATAACCAACATTCATAGATTTATTGTTAGTGGAATGTACTCCGTTATTTCGTATTGGAACGACCAATTCAGTCTTATTTGCATATTAATTATCTCTTACGTCAATGACATAGAATCAGAAAAATATTCGTAACTTCTAGAATAGACAGTACTTTTTAAATCATAAAGTTCTTAAATGTCATCCAGAAAATTAATACTTTCGAAGCTCAAGACAATTGTGCTACATACTGTTCACGAAGTCGTGCAGCTAAAGCTTTTCTAGCAATGCGAAAAGTCAGGACGAAATAATTCTATGCTACGGATTCTATGATTTTGTTATGATAAGGGTGGAGAGTGAAACGACAGATAATTCATAGTTACTGTACCACAAATGTCGAAGTGAGAAAGTATTATAATATAATAGGAAAAAGATTGCTTAATTCCTTGGAAATTATAATTTTTCGGTGTGTGTTTCTGCAAAGTTTTTGTTATTCGACAAAGACTCTCAACTCGAGAAGTTATGTACCCTTTTCTAATTACCCTGTATAAATCTTTTAAGTAATGTTAGTTTCTCAGAAATGATACAATTCATAGAAGTCGTATTATGTATATATGTACTTATTAGTCAATGTAATTAACCAGTTAGCTGCGTTTGACGAGTATACTCGTCATCCATAAAAGCTACCACTGGTTATTTGAATTGTAATTTTGGAGGAAACTAGAATACAATCGCAAATTTCAAGATGTATGCAATATTTAGAGGCCATGTCGAAGTAAAACGAATAACTAAAGGGTATAAATAATTTGAAATAGATTTATGCTCTTCTTTCGATCTTCGTGACCCAAAATTCAAAAGAATTTTCGCCACAGTTAAGTGGTTAAAAATTTCTTAAATCAATTGCGATTATCAGAATAAAAGATTAACAGGTATGAAGAAATTATACTTATGACCACGTTAAAAATTCTTCGGTTTCAAGAACAGAAATGTATCCCTATTACTGAAGGTGACAGATAATGTAAAAAATTGTTTATTCTTGTCAGATTATGATGTGCAACAAATTTAACCTTTTTTTCTGACCTGTGATATTCAATGGGCGATCGTAGTCGAGTTAGACATCCTCGACGTGAATGCGGAAGCAGAATTGCTCCATTAACTTTAGATTTAGAAATCCTGAGCTTTTGCGAAAACAGCCGATTTTAATAAAAAATAAGATATTACGTGAAGACTAAAAACGCTATAAAGTTCAATTTCATGTGACAAGATAGAGAAAAACGTGAGGAATATGTTTGTATATACGATTATTGAAATTGATTGTTTTAATCGTGCTATTCTGCTCGAGTTTGTATGACCCGAAATGGAAATTATATATGGAGATTATTTATTAAGAGATGTTATGTTTCTAAGTATTAATTTCTGATATTCAATGTATTTGACACTTACGTCTACCTGTTTGTATATTTTATGTTTCTTAAAATGTGTGTCTTTGTTCGCCTGATCACTGTGACTGAAAATAATACGAGTGTGAGATATAAATGAGCAAAACAACAGGTTTAAATGATTATAAATGACTGTCACATTTTAAAAAGATGCTGATGTGTGAAGATTCTACGATATATTTTTGCATTTTTACGCAAATTTACTTACTAAGCGTAAATTTTCTATACAGGATCGAATTTTGTAGACATTTTTGAAGAAGAAATTGTCCAGAAAAGTACATAGCATTTCGAATTAAATGAATAATTTCAACTATTAAGTATTAACCCTCATTTCACTACGGTTCTGGGTGTTACAACGTCATCGCTGAAGCAGGCGCGCCGATTCAAATTAATAAATTACGCACGAAGTCTCTGTCATTTTAAGTTTCTGTTTCTTTCGCTGAATTAATTACAGCTGCATTTTTTTATCGACATATTACTTCAGCTTTTAATTCAAGCGAAGAGTAAATTTCTTACACACTTAACCAATAAAGAAAAGATGAACGTTCCGCGTTGAGAACTATCACATCTTCCAATTATTTCCACTGTGTGTTTAAACTGGAAAACTAAAATTAAAGAAAAGAGGCATTCTACTTCATAAAACGTAACTCTTAATAAACGTAATTCTTCTCAATCATAAATTTTATCAACAAATAATGGTTACTTATAATAAAAAATAAGTTGTCGTAAAAGTGCAATACGTCCCTACAGCTGCAGCACATATTATTTAGTCCCTACAATAACAAAAGCATCAAAATACCTTCTGATTCCAACAATATACATTATTCTTAAAGAAACGGAAAATCTCTATATTATGCATTACACTAATACATATTTTCGAGAACTCATACTATTTCTACACCTCCAAAAATGATCATCTACGAAGACGAAGAATCAAGTTAAGAGTACACTCACCTAATTTATTTCGATCGCAAAAGCCTAATAATCACTTCCACACAAAACGATCTCAAAACCGAATCACCCTCGTTCAACTCAAAGTTAGAACTCAACCTACGCGGCGCTCGAGAGACCTCAACACAAAAGCCGGCGTCTGAAGAAAGTAAAAGTGCATGCGATAGAGAGTTAAAGAGATTCGTTAAATCAGCGTCAAGAATTCCCAGCGGTACCGTCGATCGTCGATACAATCAATAAACCTGATTGTGAATCACTTAGCGGCGTTGTTCATCGAGCGGTTGGGGCCCGATTATGTAGGAGGTCGGAGATGGGTGTAAAGGATCAGAATGGATATACATATTACACACGCGGAGAGGAACGAGGGGGGTGGGCAGGACCCATTAGGCTAATCCCTCGTCGGCGGCCGCGGCCAAAGGAACGGAATAAGAAGGAATAAGAAAGCCACAGGCTACGTGTCATTCCTGCTCGCCTGCCGACACCTATACCCAACCGACACCTTCGCCATACTACGAGTATATCCGCTCAGAGGTGCTCCCTATCAGTGCCTTCTGCATGCTTTCCCTTTTTCTTCAAGGATGCTACAGATTTTCAGGTACAATAGACATATGTGCCCATAATTATGAAAGTGGTCTAAGTCAAAATTTAAAAAAAAATGAGTTTATCAGTTATTTCACACTACATTATTATAAACTAAATTAATTCAATGTAATTTTTATGACATTGTCAAAAGTGAACCATTAGATGGTGGTTGTAATTTCAACATTATATGGAATTCATTTAGTGTTAATTATGAAAGTGGTCTAATTGTAAGTTAAAATTTTTTTAAAATTATATAAACATACCCTTAAATTTTTGGTATCTTGTCATTCCTTTCTACCGGATGACCGTGACTTTGGGTTGATAGAAATGAAAATAAGAAAAGTAAATTATTTATACAACCCTGAGCATTATTATGAATTGATAGAAAAGTGAAGAAGAAGAAATACATTTTCGGTCAAATGAATGACGTAGCTGGATTTTATTTCAACGAAACCACTGGAAGGGTCAACGACAAGCAGAGTAAAAAATACAGCGGGCGAATCTGTCTCCTCGCTGCAAATTCAATGGATGAGATTCTTGCAAAATGAACGTTATAAGATGTTCTATAAAACTTTTTTAGATAATTCTAAATTCCACGTTTTGGATCTTTCACCTAAAAGAGGGAGACCAAAAATATACGGAAATATTAAATTACTTCCATTATACACCACCACTAGACCAGTAATGGAAGAAAAACATAAAGATATTATGTGTTTACTATAATACCATACATCCCTCTAGTTTTTCAAGAACATTTTAAGAATCTTAAAAACTCATAATAATAAAAGACGAAAATTATAAAAACGGATTACTTTTTAAAAGTAATTAATAAATGTTCATGAATTATTTCATTAAAATTATTGTTTCTAATAAAACTCGTAGTTTTTTTATTACTTTAAGTCATTTATAGGGCATTCATTTAATTTTGAAAATGGTCTAAAGCAATTCAAACTTTAAAAACAACATTTCCGTATGAAATTCACGTAAAATTTCATATCCATAATAAATTTCCATTAATCAAGACTAATAAAATTCTACATTAAGATGTTGCATAATATAAAAATATTTTTTAATTCATTCAAATGCAATTCATTAAATATCTCGAAACTAGAAATATATGACTTACACCACTTTCATAATTATGGGCACATATATTTTCTTCGAATGATATGTTTACTTTTATTTCAATATAATAATTCAAGTCTTTGAAGTACTCGTGGTTTATAGTTATTTCTTGTGAATATACCTCCTTGATTGTTATGAACAAAATTTGTATGTGTCAAGTTCAATATGTATAATACTCTTCTCCTTAGTATGTTGAACGCTACTGATATTTTGCTCGTTTTATCATTTCTATGGAAGCGATACTTTTCCTATTAAAATCCTTTCTTTGTACAGCAGAAACTTTAAAGATACAAATATTAGGAGCAATGAAGTGTAATAAAAATTCGAGAAGTGAAAACGTAAATGGAAACGATTTTGAACAAAAAATCGAAGGACATTTTAAAAAGGGAATCGAGCAACTACCTTTACGCTGGCAAAAAGTGTTAGAAAATTATGGATATTATTTGGTTGATTAGTACTTAAGATTTCTTTAATAAATAAATCTTTTTCGCCAGCAAAAAAATAATTTTGATTACTATTTGGTACCCCTAATACATAGGTATATATTCAGTGAGATTTTACCTTTGGATGTCAGTATTTCAATACTGTAGTAAAAAATTTGGAAATATTACGATTGAAAAGTTGTATGAAATTTCAATGATTTGAATAACGCCGATCACTGGTGACCCCCATGACAATCAACGTGTTAAAATAGGGTCATGTGTTATGTTAACCCTCTGTAGTCCGAATTTTGTGTGGTATCCGGAGATCAGTTGTACAGTAGCACTATTAGAAAATGATAAAAATACTAGTTTAAGTAATGTATTGAATGGTGACTTTCACCAGCTCAATTATTATATTTGGTGAAGTTGAAAACTTGACTTTGAAAAACAGAAAAATATGTAATTCAGGCTAGAGCTGAGTAGTTTTTATCTATACACAAAATATCAAATTTCTGGATGCTGTAAGTCACTTAAATAACTCTTACTTTAGATCTTCGTTACAATAAATAACATTTTCCTTAAAGATCACAAAAATGAAAATCACATGATATGAATTTCATATTAATGACATTCATATTAATTTTGCAATTCCATAGGCAAATATATGATGTGACTTACAATTAGTCTGACAATAAAATTCAGTTAAAAAATTGTATTGCGCGGCAAGGACTCTTAATTTTTTGATTCATTAAATTTCTTTCTGTTATATGCGATCGAGTTAATCTAACGCGCTAATCACTTTTTTCGAGTCTATAATTTAATCACCGGGAATTTACCGGTTTAACGGTATTAACTATAAATGGAATCGTGTTTCTTACTTACAATTAGGCTCCTACTAATAACAGCGGAGGTGTTAGAGAATCCATTAAAACATTTATTTCATCCGTAACCAATAAAACGCAAACAGGTTATATATATATATATATATGGAACAAAATCGTTTAATAAGAAAAAGTTCGAAACAGAAAATGCTATCGAAGACTTCAGTAATTACGCGTCAGTCAATCACTTAATTGTAGCTGTGTTTCCATTTCGATTGGATAATAGCAATGATTTTGTTCAATTGGCGAGTTTTTTCAATTAGTTACCCGTACATAGAATTTTATTTTGCTTTCAACTTATCCTTAAAACCTTGAAATAATTTCTGTATTTATTAAAAGTACTAATTCAAAAAGTTAGAAAATGCTGGATAATTGAATAAGTAAAAAAAATAAATTTTGTTTTTAATGCATATTTTCATAATATTTCATCTTGAGAAATTTTCACGGACTTATCAAAAAATGGTGTCTCTATGTATAATAAATATTTTCTACAGAAGCCACAGAGCCCATTAATGATTTTATACTACACTTTGTGTGTATAATAAATATATATTTGATATAATTGATTATGTTACAATTTTTTTTTTAATATTTAGAATTATTTATTTTACAATGAATAGAAATATTTGAGTATAATACCATCTATTGCGAGATACCCAATTCCGCGCTGAATTTTCCACATAACTGTTCAATAACTCACAATTTTCCAAACGCTTTTCCCTATTTTATAAAATATGTTGACTATTTTTAATGATTCTCATTACTATTGAGCCTAATTATCTTTTGTACATCAGTACTTCAAGAAAGAAATTGTGAAATAATTCAATTCCTTCGTGCAAAATCAAAAGCACACACTCATTAGCAGAAAAATTGAAAAAGTTACTACTGCGCTGCCAGAAAATTATAAAACAATCTACCTCAATCCTTTACCTCTTTACATGTAATAACAACTTAATTTCAGCACCCAATAAAAAGATCAATTAATTTAAAAACACGACGTTGCCACACCTCCATTATCGCCTGTCTATTTTAATGAAAAATAACATAAGTCAGAAAATCCTTGAAACACAACTGTCAATTAATTTGACTGACTAATTAAAAGCAGTAGTCGCAACTGGAAACTCAATATTTTGCTTGAAATATATTAAGCGCCAATAACAGTCATTTACGAGAGTATCGATACCGAAGCGCGTCTAACACGATGAATATCGTTAATTGAGGGTTTCGGTTTTAACGGTGCGCATAGCACTTCTTAATGTTCCCTCCGAGAATACATGCCTATCAGCGGCATTTACACCTGCTTCAACCTGCATTTCATTAATGTCTAATGAGATCGCAGACGGTTTCACGGTATAAATCGCGTAGAAATCGAAATCCTGATACTAGAAGCCAGAATCATTAGCACGGAAGAAGCTCGTATTTAAGAAACAATTATTTTTGTGAGTGCATCATTGAAAGTGAGACTATAATATATGATTTAGCTTGGGATAAATATAGTCAGGTTGTAGGCTTTTTGGACTACTCAATGGAATTGTTAGTTCATCAAAACGTAAATGTTCTAAGAATTCTTTGCTTATGTGCGTTATGTGATATATCATATTCTAATGGTTTAACGATCATATTGTTAATGAAGAGTATCGATTTAAGTAGATTGTGCTATTTATGATAGGTCAAAAGTTTATTTGCATTAATTTCTCTTTGACTTTTCGTTTGAAAAATGTTTTAACCCTTTACGCTATTATGTTGATTTATCTATATCCGACGTAGGTTTCAGACATAGTCAATTTTCTATTTACTTATTGTTAATGTTGTTTAGAGTATGACAATAAACTTGATGTGCATAAATATTCTGTTTTAGTTATTCTTGACAATGGAAGAAATGAATAATCAACGGGAAAGAATGTTAAAAAATTAAATTCACTTAGTTGATGAAAACGTTACCCAGATTAAAAATTTTGCAGAACTTCGAGAAATAAATCTTACGAAAAATGTGATAAAATATTAAATTATGAGATATTTACAATTGATTAACGATACTTTTTCATTTTTCTTTATTAAAGGCGCGATACTAAAATAATCTTCTCAAAGGCAGTACGAAATTTTATTATCTCAGATATTATTGCACTACATATAAATCAATGCAAATTGTTGCACCACTCGATTATGCTATTACTTTTTTCAAAAACGCCATCGATTGTGCCAAAGTATAAAATCTTAATGTTGGGCTATTTTTCTGTTGAAAATATAAACTATAATTATACATAAGAATTCGGCAGATAAAACTGCTATAACCAATTACCACTCAAACTTGGTCTACAATAAATATAACCATAGAACGATCGTATCGTTCAATATTGCAATTATAAATCACACACTAAACACACAAATTGATTTAAAATGACAATTTACAGTTATGTAATCATTTGCACAATAATAGCACAACAAAAAACTATTTTCAGTACCATAATACTATACTACAAATTCAAATTCAAAAAAATTCAGCACAAAAGCAATTTTAAACTGTATAATTTGAGTAACCTGTGTAAATGCCTTTCGTAGTCACTGTAAAAAAATCACTATCTAAAATCTCACGTAAGAATACCATTCATAGGTCATCTGCAAAAAATCCTTTATAGCATTATAAAGGTAACATCAGAAAATCAACGAAGTAAAATTAACATTTGAGCCATCGACCAGAACTCTCCCAAAACATTCGTCTCTTCAGCATTACAATCTGCAATTTAGCGCTCTTCTGGTAACGATAGAATCTCATTCGACGAGTTTCCGTGAGCTCCTCATCAATTACATGCAACGTGTCATGGAAGAGGGGTGTCCGCAAATGAGCACCACTGTCGACGTGTGGCAGGCGGTCCGTTTGATCTCCGCGGGACCCTCACGGGGCCTCCGGTCCCTGAAGCCGTCCCCCTCTCTCGCTTCACAACCCTCGACTCTTTCCACACATTCTCCAAGATCCACGATCGAGAAGGATCTATTTGTCCTTCTCTCTCTACCTCTGTCTCCTTGCTGCACTCTACTCCACTCGGTTTTGTCCGTTCTTCTCTTTCATTTTCTCTAAAAATAAATGCGCATAGGTGTTCTTCCTCTCTATATCTTTCTTTCTTTTTCATCTGGTCTTTCTCATCTGCAGGATCGAACCATTTCTTTCTCAGTTTCTCCTTTTCTCATTCTCATTCACCGTCTTGCTTTTACATGGGTATTTTCTTTCTAATCGTTTCCTTCTATTTTGTCTGTCTGTTTCTCTCTTTCTTTGTCTTTTTTGTGTCTCTCTCTAAGATTCTCTCCCATCCTTGTCGGCATGCCGACTTGACTTTTAAGACTTCAGAACACCTGTACCGCTAATTCCTGGTTGTCTACCTGTATCACTCACGAAAACAAATTCCTGCCTCGTGTCAGCGTAGTTTGACTTGTCGCGTTCGATGTCGGTGGATTCTGTTTTCGATTGGGCCCCGAATCGACACGACTCGTCAATTCGACGTATTAACACATTGTTGTGTAGTCGGATCACATGGAGATGTGTATCTACGTAATCGTTTTGAATGTTTGTTTACGCATGTGGGGTATTTTAATAATGGATAGTAGAACTTGAGCAAATTAACAATTTTGTTTTGCTCGATTATTTTAATTATTCCTGATATTTTTAACGCTAAATCTTTATAAATTTTCTTCATTGATTTTGTAAAATAAAGGAGATTAAATTGAACAAGTTTTTTGCCGCCATCATTCCTTTTTTCTGAAGTATTTCTTTCGTGTTTTTAAATATATTGCAATAATCGTGGGTAGGTCGAGTATTAAATTTAAAGACTTGAGTGTTTACTATGGTACGTAGGTTCGCCGGCGGATTGGCGAAAAAAGATTTGCATAACGTGTTGATTATAATTCCTTAGATGTTTACTTGTAGAAATGCAATGGTGATAAATGTGCTCAACCAATACTAGTTTTACATATATTTATGAAAATTCTTCAAAATTAAGTAAGGTCTATTAACCTTTTCGTTTTTAATCGAAATTTCCTTTTTCCTTCCTCAAAATCTTTATGTTTTAACACGTTTACATTCTGTAGACTCCATTTTTTGTCGGGGATTAATAGTTTCCATACTTTCAGTATTTATTGTTACGGTATTGTGATAGGTTTGTGTACAGAATGTGTAATAAATATTTTAAATAAAATTAGATGTTTGTCCCCGTCATCACACGTTTCTATGACTATCATAGAGTACTTTCTTATCTGAGTATATCGCATTAATTACTACAATATTTCAGTCGGTCTCAAGTGACTCATTAATATTTTAATGTAATAATTCTTGAAATATCTTCCTCTATTAACCCCTTGCTGTACCATTTCTTCTCTGATTGCCACTGCAATAACTCAAAATGAAATTGGCAAACTAAAAATCAGTCAGTGATTCTTGACATATCCTGTAATTCAACGTAATAATAATATTGTAGAAATAATTTTATGGTGTCACGCCTCACTCATTTTTTCCATTTCATAGGTTTCACAGAATTTGAAAACTTTCTATCCAGTTTACCTCATCACGAGTGTAACTCGTGATTGCACGGCAAGGGGTTAAAAGAACACAAAAACAAGCATCAATTTCTTCTTATCTTTTTACTTTCTTATAATAGAATCCTGGTTCAGTTATTTCAATGAGATATATTGGTAAATTTTCTTTAACAAAATCACAGAAGTTTTTCAAATACACTATTTCACCTTTGGTACAACTTTAGATCATTTTCTTTGCAAATGACGAATAACTACTTAACAGGATATAGCATCTTTGGATACCATATGATCGCCGAGCTATTTTTAGAAGATTGTAAAATTAATATTTAGAAAAACATGTAACTTTTAACCGCTCCACTTTCAAGTATTTATGAATGCAATTAAATATATTCGTTACAGATTACTTTCTGCATTATTCTATGCTTTAGAATCAAGCGCACAGTAAATCTTACTTATTGTTAGATAAAGTTATTACTGAAATTTCTTTGTTCTCCAAGTTAACTCTGTTCAATGGCATACAAAGTTCAACCAGCTCTTTTTTGCGAAGGAGACTTTTTTATGTTTTTATTTCCAAGATTTGTAAACGTCGTTTTGCGTACAATTAAGAATAGTAAATTCGTGGAAAAACGTGTTGAAACTCGAAATATACTTGAAATGCTTCACACGAATTAAGTAAACTCATAGCACAATTTATTAATTAAATTCAACAAGATTCAATCTAAATCGAGACCTTCTGCCATAATATAACTAAAAAATCAATATAAATAATACACAAATCAATATATGAACATTTTAGATTACATTGGCGGTATCCTTGACAAAACTACCCCTATTTGATCTTTTATCTGTGCGTTCTGGGGTTAATTGTAAATGAGAAATGTGTCCCTACACAATGCCAAACACTATCAAACCGAAAAAAACTAATAGTTCATGTTCATTAACCTTCTATAGTCTGAATTTTTCGTGGTTTCTAAAAATCAGTTTGACAGTAGCACAATTAGAAAATGATGAAAATACAATCCTAAATAACAAATTGAACCTGATTTTTACCATTGAATTATAAAGAAATGATTCATGATTTTCATGAGTTAAAATATAATATTTCGCAAAGTTACAAATTTGACTTTGAAGAACAGAATCAATTGTCATTTGTTGAAGGCATACACCAATATAAAAAATCTTGAAAGATTCCAAACATCGATCAACACTAACCATTGATTTTTTTAATTGCTCAAAAAATTGAATTATCCGTTTGCTCATTCAGTACAATAAATGTGGACGCAGAAAAATATCAGCTCATCGGACAAAGCGAAAAAACGCTGTCAAAGAGCAACGGAGGAATAGAAGAGAAGTGAAGGAAGAAGAAAGAGTACACGATGAAAAAGAAAAGAAGAGCACGAGGTAGAAGAAGAAGAGGGATAATGCGTGCCCCGTAAGATATTGACACTCCTGTAATCCGTTTGTCGGACGTGTGGGCAACCTGGCTAATCCTGCTCACGCCCACCGAAGATTAAATCCTGCAGGCTTGCCCGACTCATTCGGACTAACTTGCCCTAACCGACACCATAGGACCGGACTTAAAGCCCCGTACACACGCTCGCGTACGTCAAACTTCGTCCGTAGGTACGACGGAAGGTTAAAAGCTCTTGATGCTCTCCGACGATGGTTCGGCCGAGTTCTTGTTTCTTTAAATCTTTCATTCGCGATATCGCCATGCCTCGACTTATTTCATTTTGCCTTGCATTATTTTTTCTTGACTTGCAGTTTGCTGCTTCACTTGGCCGTTTTCTTCTTACTGTTTTATTCTCTTTTATCGTTTTTACTATTCATCAGCTTGCTAAGAGTAAGTAGTCCTTTAAATGATAGTGATATTGTTCGATTGCTAAGGGCGATTTTAGGAATAATTTTTATGTGTGTCTGTAGTGATTTTAGATACTAATTTCTCTTTAATCGCCAAATCTTTTCGGATTTTTTTTTTTGGATTTGGATTTTGGTACGGTCATTAATATCGATGTTTTAGATGCAGTCGGAACTAGTGATTAGGTGTCTTAAAAGAAAATAGCATTACCGTGGTTTGTTGTTAATTTCTGGTGTATTTAAGCTTCTTATGGATGTTTCAAGTTCGAATAGCACTATTTTAGGAATTTTAACTGACCATTTGTGCCTTTGTTAATTTATAAGTTCTCAGTAAGAACTTCTTACTAAGAAGTAATAAAGAGTAGGTAACTGATTAATTTGAATATAACCGGTCGTATCAATTTTTGTTTAACTTTAAAATAAATTATACTGTGAGAAATCAAATCAAATGAGGAAATAAAAGATCACTTGTTTGGAAATATTATTTTTAAGGTACAATTGATTAACATTAGATTTACAACTGCTAAATCTGATGTAGTTAAATATATCAAATAAGTACTGTGGAAAAGATGGATCAATTGGCATAAAAGTACGACCAGCTAAGTAATTTATGTATTATAAGATAGCCGTGAAATATCTACTGTGCTTCTTCTCCATAAATTTGAGAAATGTTTTTAAAAAATAGGAGCCTGTTAATTTGACAGTTACCATAGATCTAATTTTAAAGAGGGCTGGAAGTTAAATAAAGATGGAAGTGCCATCGGTGTAGAAGAAATTACAGGGTTAAATGTAAATTGCAGTTCTGAAATTATTCGTTTTGAGGAAAAGTATCCAGAAACAAAAGTGATTCGTAGTTGTTAATTCATGATGAGACGACTTTCAAATTATACATATTGTTACGAAGCACCCAGTAGATTTAATGTTACTGGGTAACGAGACATGTCAATTGTTTGTTAAATAAAAAAGAGTAGAGATTCTACGGTCGGTAGTCCTGGTAGACGGACGTGTTCTCTTAAATAAAAGTTATCGTTTTTTAAATTGTGTTCTATTTAATTATGTCTGAAAGGACAAGGCGTGCGCGGTCGACTCGTAACAATATTTAATTAAATTATTTAAATACAAGGGATTCTATAAAAGGGGAATAAATTGCTGAATCGGCACTACTTCGTTATTATAACGGTTGTTACTGACTGGTACTATTTTTACGTATTCAAACTTTTTTAAAATAAAATCACTATGTATTACTAATCCATGTGCAAGAGAATAAAGATTAACGTGACACTAAAAAAATGATATGCGAGAGAACTTTATACCATTGACTTTCATAATATGCATTACCAATTCCAAAGAAGAAATGTTTCAAAATTCACTTAAGTGAAAGAATGTTGAATATGTTAAAAATACAGATCATTTTTCTAGTCACGTTTTTTACGGTTTGCTTTTTAATTTTTGCTTCTCGGAATTTTCAATTCGAAATTATACTAACAATAAGCGCCATTTACGTGTAGAATTGAAGAAATAAATGTCCTTACTGATAACTGATTCATTTATGAATGAAGAAATGTAGTATTTTTAAAGCATCTCGCGTTTTAACATGTTTAATGAGTCGATTAAACATCGATATTATTATATTGCTACTCTACACTTAACCAGTGACTGGTAGTTAGTAATTACAAATTAGTAGTCGTCCTTTAATAATTATTTATCAAAATTACAAAAATATCTATTAAGTTCCTAATTGTAGGTTTTACAATTCGCAACACTGCACGAAAATATATTGCTACCAATAATCAATATTTAAATTACTAGCATTTAACGATTAAAAATTAAGTTACTCGCAAACTACGTTTCTCTTTTTCAAAAATTTCATATTTTTCCAAAGAAATTTTGCCAAACAAAATTTATCCAAAGTCAACATTTTTCCAAAGATACTACATTCCACGAAAAAATAAGAATAAATTCTCATTTCAAAAAGTTGAATTCAGGTTGCAACACCTATATAAGCAAACATGTTTCTTATTACCGCTTCTTTTGAATATTGTAAAGAATCTATAAGTATAATGACGACACTGCAAATCCAAGAGTGTTAAAAGTGGGTTATTTAAATGCACCAAAATGTGTAAGCACACTTCACTAACACGTCTACACGTGTAAATGCAATTATGTGCATTCAAATAAAACACTTGAAAAAAAGTAACGTGTAGTTTTAACACATCTAATGCATTATTTTACACGTTTCATCCGAGTAAATAAATAATGCATTTTTTGTGTGTGTTACATTTTAAAGTCACTTCATTTTTATGCACGAAAGTATATTAAAATTAAACGTTTCATTAGAATTATACGTTTTGCGCGTTAGCCGTTTGTATTTTATGTATTTAAATGCATTATGTTTGTTCAATCGCTGGACGCTTCGTACTGAAATTTCGCCACGAGTTGTCGTCCGAATTTCTCTAAGTTTATTTTATATATTCGGGTGAATAAAAGACGAATAAAATTCAGGAAATGAATTGCTTCCCGCCCTTTTGACTAAGGTCAAAATGTGTAGTACCTGTTCTTATCAGTTTAATGTCTGATATACTGCTCATCGAGTTGTTTACACGACTGTGTTATTTAATAGTATATATAATAATATATATGATATATATAATATATTTTTAAAATATTGAATAATCATAATAATAATATTTAATATAATTTTATTCAGTTCTGTGAATAATTGGTTTACCTATGTGTGTGTGTGTTTGTATTTATATTTACATTTTAAAATAACACATTTATGTATTTTAAAATAACACACCGGGAAACGTCTAAATAGTGACAACAAGGAAATATTATGTGTTTTAAAATAACGCACTTGGATTTGCAGTGGAGTTCAGGTGAAAATGTCAAATTACAATTAAGCTATGCAGTGAAAATGTAATAAACTTGTCGCGATGTAAGGTTCAAGCTGTTTTTCACTTCAGAAATTGTTAAAAATGGATAGAAACAATGAGGAAGTATGAGAATCACTCACCACCGCCTAGTATGCCGTCAATCGTGTAATCCTTCTTTCCGTCATCACCCGGCCTTCCGCCACGCAGCAACCTGCTGATGGAGCTGACACTGGGAGGATCCGAGAAACCTTCCTGGTCATACAAAATAGCAGTGCCAATTTATTAACGATTCATCATGCCAATTGATAGTATGAATTTAAATTCCTTATATTATTCCTTAATTTGACTTTCAATTAATCATGGTATTTATTAACTCTTTGTACATGAGGGCAGAGGAATTAAATCATTGTCTTTTAGTTTTATATTGTTTTAGGTTCAACTGCTATCGTCATTTTGCCAAGAACTTCTTTGTAGGGAATTTACTGTTGTAGTATGGACCATCGTTGTTGTGTTGCATTTATTGTTTTCGTAAAAATTTTACAGACTGACGTCGGATGATTTGAGCTTGGGGCCACTTATTGCAAGTGTGAATCTTTAGCTGTTACTTATTATTTCGGCAAACAAAATTTTCAGCTCGTAAGATAATAAATGGCTATAACAGAGTGTGAACATTCCACTCATTTTTTGCAAATTCTAATTTACAAATTTAATAAAGAAATATTATGTATGCAGTTGTAAATATTACGAATGTTTGCGGGTGTTTATACAACCTTGTTGAGTTACTGATCACCATATGCAATAAGATATCCACTGCAAGGGTTAATGTAAATCTCAATTTATTATACTGTCTGACAATACCTTGCAATGAAAAAATTGTATGAAATGTAGAGTTACCAAATGCAATTAAATGAAAGAACGGCATTTCATATAGTCTCAAAGGCCAAACGAGATATAACATTACAATTGGTGGGCTTTATAATGAGTATGAGATATCTTTAAGTAACAAACCATAGCTGTGAAAATTCACTAATTCAAAAGATATACTTTCTTACATATAAGGTATTTTTAATGCGATTTTCTTTCAAATATATTCAGTTGTCGTTTGCATGAACTAACAATGAGAATTGCCTTGGTAGGTACGACTGATCTACCAAATGAAGTCACTTGATAAGTTGTTTGCTCTGATTCGCCCGACGGAAAGAGACGTTCCCAAATATTTTCGATTCTAATAACTGGGATAACTGGCCAAAAAGCGCTTAACAATGAAATAAGTGCTTAATTTTTGGTTGTAATTTGTCGAACTCAGGTTTCGAGGGCCGATGTGATCGAAATTGGAGGTGTAAGGACAGTCTCCATTTATCTCGTACCTCAAGCCAAGTGACTTCATAACGTTGGTGACTTATATGTGATAGATATACATACGGCCCTCGAATTTCGCACATTCTATTTTCGCACAATTCGCTAATATGCGCATTTTTAAAAATTCAACTTTTTAAAGATTTTTGTCACTATTTCAAATAGTATCTTCTTCAATGCAGTCACTGCCAAGGAGTGCTGTAGCTCGCGCTCTCTCACACGTTGCTTATTAGAGATTTTCTAATAGTGTAATATTGTTTCTAGTATTACCTCCTAGATGTTGAAAACTCTCAAAATTACAAGGAAACCATATTAATATGCAACTTTTAATATTTTTCATGCGACCCTCTAGTTTCGTACATTCAACATTCGCACACATTTCCAGGGACCAATTATATGCGAATTCGAGGGTCGCATATAACTTTACTGGATATAACTATAATTGTTTTGCACACTTTAAGTACCTACTGTGACAAATTACTATTCGCTTCTTAAAATTTTTGCTTTCATTACAGAACGCTATAACTATGTCAAGAAACAATTAATTCCTTGCAATGTTAAAGCAAAAAACGGAATAGAACTGTATTTTCAAAAAATTAGGCGTTTTTTTTATATTGTATTATTATAATCACCTAACTATTCAGGGAGAACTTGAACATTTGATTGTAGGGGTTTAAATGTCTGGTCGATATAATTAAGTATTATTGTTTGATACAAATATTAAATAGATGTATATAGTCTATAATAGAATCAAAGAACGAATTAAGGTGAGAAAATCGCTCGATTATTAACCACTACCTAAATTCCCTGTTTCGAAATGGGGTCGATACAAATTACATTACGTCTTCATGTTTTACGATTTTTGTGTTAACGACTGCACAGAAAAACCGAAGTTCTGTAAGGAATGCAGATTTCAAAGAGAAATCCTATCGTCACTTAAATTTCGTAATATTCATTTAGCCGTTTCTACGTTTACTTTCCCATTCTCTTTACTGTTGACTGAAATCAGCTTGAAAAAATTCTGCTTAAGACTCTGCTGTTGCTTATAGATTGTTACAGTACCTTGAATTTTTTAATTGGCTCCGTAACACCAAGTACTTAAATCAAAATAACTGGTTTCTAATTTATTCCAAAACTTCTTAAATCTCTTAGCTTTTTGAGCAAGTATAAAAAGACAGAAAAAATATATCATTTCGAACCTAATAAAGAATTCATCGCAATTCAGAGTGGAAAATACAATAATACGTGAAATTCTACTTCTTAAGGAAAGTATTACATGGTATAGTTTAGGCACCGAAAGACGTCACTTAAGTAGTTTGCTCTGATTAGTTTAACGGATAGACATACCTCGTCATCACGTATTTTCAATACTAATGCGTGACTACCTGTAAAAGCGTTTAACAACCAAACAAGTGTTTCCTTTTCCTTTGTCCTTCAACAATTTCAGGTTTCAAGGGCCGATACGACGGGAATTGGCGGTGCGGGGATAGTTGCCCCATACCAAGTGACATCATACTGTGCACGACCTGTATCGACATAGGTATTCTAATTATCGGCAAATTACTTTGTCTACTTGTACACCTATATTAAGTAGACTCGAGCTTTGAAAAGTCCTCCACTTCCTATGTTTTAACTACTTCTGATTCGTTTTTACCACTTACTTTAAACTAACTTAAAAATTCTACTTAAAAAGAACTGTAAAATAGTCGCAGAAAATTAATCCTAATTCAAAGCATCTACCAATAACTATTTTTTATTGGCTCATATATTCATTACAACTTCAATACCATGGCGCACCCATAGACACCTTTAAAATCAGCGAAAATCTCTTCCACGCATTCTTCCGTATCTATCTCTGCAATCTCTATCTCATCGATCAAGACAACTAAAATACGCACGTACAAAGTTGCACGCTCAAGAGAGAGAAATTCCCCAGAAAAGCGGAGAAAGCAAGAACATCGGACAAAGTGCCAAGGTGAAAGAACCGTGTCCCGTCGATCATGCGAGGAGCGAAAAGGAGGAGCCCGAACGAAAAATAAAAGCGGTTAGCTAAAAGAAAAGAAGAGAAAAAAAGGCGCGGGGAGAGAAGCGAAAAGGGGGTCGCCGGTGTCGATGGCTATCTCTCGGATCGGCGATCTCAGAAACAATAACGATCCTTCTGCCGTTGGTGGCGGTCAGGACTTTGGGTCCGGGGCGATGACAGGAGAAGAGAAGGACAGAGCACTCTTGCGGAGAGTGGCTGAAGCAACCGACCGATAGATAGAGGAGGATGGATACCGCCCCGGGCCCTTGGACCCAGGAACGCCCCCTTCCAGCATTAAATGCCGTATTAATGCCGGCCACGACCGCCTGCCTCCACGATTCCAACGGCGTACGCGTTCTCGAAACCGTTTCCCATTCTACTTTCTCTCTTTCTCTCTTGTCGTTATCTTCTGCTCTTTCTCTCTTCACCTCCTTCTTTAAGTCTTCGTCATCGTTCTTCTCTTCTACGCCATCCTACGCTGGTCTTCCGACCGGGGACTACTCTTCCTCTTTCGCAGGATTTATCTCTCTATCGAGGATCGCCCTGGGTAGACCACGTGGTCCGTGATGGATCGGTTTTATTGGGGTGATCGAAGGTGGAATTCCGCTTGGTTCTCGGTTTGAGAACCTCCGCTGATCTTATCTTCATTGCGAGAGAGATACTCGGCTATCGAACACTCGCGAGTTTTGTTGTTCACCGAGTGCAACTGCTACCGCTACTTGGGCTCATTTTGATCGGAGATTTCAACGGCGTCCATGGACTTGGTCCATTGGACAGGATCCAATTTGCTGTAATGAGGATTATCGTCGAAATCGTAATTTGAATTTCAACTTTGTCACTTTCCGAATGATTAACGGATGTTCTTTGAGATTGCTGAAGTGAAATTGCTGTGTAAAGTTTGAGCTTCTCTTTTTTTGTTGTAGATATTATTTTGTGTGGTTAAAGTAGTTTGCATCTTTTAGGGTTATTAACGATTGCAGCAGGACAAAGTTGACTTACTTAAGTTTAAATAATATGAAAATGTATGGTGTAAAGACGTTCTATTTGAGAAGGTATTACAAGATGAATGTTTTGGGTATTGCAATTTCAATGACGATATTTATACCGATGACACTGACGATTTTCATTGTTACATGAATTTGTTACGAACGAAATTATTATACAATATCTTACAAAGGAAGTCCCAAAGAAGGACAGTCAAATTTGGATATCTTATTTCCGAATTGAATGGTCTGCCTTTATCTTTATTAGCTACAAAAAAATCTTTAGAAACTTATGTAATATCGTATCATTTTCTTTTTCACCATCAAGGAATGTTTTAATCCTTTGCGGTTTGATATTCAGATAAATTCGACAAAATTTTCTACTCTAATTAATTTTTCACGACAGTACACGCATTTGGAATTAAACAAGTCTATCTAAGTCGCAAGTCCCTTTTAAGTTAAATTGATAAGAGGACTATAAAGCAACTTTAGAGTAAGTACTTAATCAAAAATATTAAAATTAATGAAATTGGCCAGAGTCAAATGGGAGACTTCTTCAGATTCCAATGATCGAATAAAAGAAACGCCTAATAATTTACAGCTTCCCCTTCAGATCAGAAGAATTCCATCACGATATTCCATTTATCCTACATTTCTCATTTTTCCTTGCAACAATTAATTTTCTTATTCTTTGAAGACATTTCAAGTCCTCCTTTTCTTATTCGTTCCGCAGTCTTTCATTCAAATATTTCTCTAAGACATCGACGTAAAACTTCTCCAACGTTGAAGGCTATTCTTGGAAAATTCGTTTTGCATATACGAAAATCGCGGCACGAACGAGGGAACATTACGCCAATGAAGCGTGGGTGTAGGCGGCGGGCAGTAACGTATTAAAGGACACGCGAGTCGCCCCGGGGCACTCACGTACACCCCTGCCCACTTCGTGCACGCCTCGTGTGCAAGATTAAAAAGCCCCACTCGCTGCGATCCTTAAGAGAGATAGAGGGACCCTGCGGAAACGTCCACCCCCCGATCGAGAGGTCGATCGATGCCTCGCAGACTTTTCCTCGTTGAAAAATCGAAAAATGCCATGAGGAGACCCCCCGGTTTTGTTGTGAATACGTGTTGGAATTTTGGTGGATTATTCTTTCAGATTTGACTGTAGAATTTGAATGAATTAATTTTTTTTCTACGAAAGATGCAGATCGTGTATAGAGACATAAGTGTGAGAATAAAGTCACGAGCTACTTCAATTTCTATGATTTATAGAAAACTTTGTTTATGTATATGTCATCGTTTGAGCATGAAATTAATTATTTTATAAAATAACTAGGTATTTCATGAATTACTTAATGGAATCAATAAAAGAATGCAAAATTATTGGATTCTACGATTTAACTTGTTATTTTATATAATAACGAGTGTATAATCGTTAAAGTATTAATAGTAGAACTACCGGCGTTAAATTTATTACATTTTAATATATTAAATATGTCGCCTGGAAGAAGATAAAACAATAAGTGGAAAATATGATCGATTTGGTAATTCTGTATTTTATAAGATCAACTGCTGTATGACTGACCTACAAACTTGGAGAACTTTTGGAAAAATTGAGGACGAGTCACTTTGACTTGTTTGATAGTTGTAGTGTTAATAAATTTTGTAGTTTCCATTGCTGTTTAACTAATCTAGCGATAATATTGTATGTTACGATAAAGCAAAGCTGTCTTCGATGACTGAATCGATTAGTGAATGTACTTATTTTGTGAGACATCGACTATCGAGAGTCGAACATCGTATCAACGACAACAGAACATAACAAGACAGTTGAATATTTGGGTGTCTGGAAGAGACTACGGTGCGGAGTAAAAGCTCGTATTTCTGGTCTATTTGAATATTGTACCAAACTTCTATTATCAATTTGCATATCGATCTTTGGGAATGCGAAGCCGAAGTATTAAAAGCAGAGACTAAAAATGAGTCGGAGATGTTAAAAATGGAGAACAGTTTTACCCTTAGATGTTAACAATTATTTACAACGTAGATAAGCACATATATTCGCATAGCGGAGCATTTTCACTTTTAAGTTTCAATTATACGAGCTATTACTTAGAGATTTAGATGACTTGACCCCACTGTTTGCACACTCATGACATACAGTGCTAACTTGAAAGCTGTAGAAAATCTGAGAGCAGTAATTCCCACAAAATAAATCGTTAAAGTTGAAATTAGTCCCTTACAATTTCTAGTTTACAATTTCTAATTTGACAGCGTCCATAATATCTCAAAGTTAAATCGAGAAATAGATGTTTATCGTTGATTTTTAATATTTTATATAATCGTTTACGATATTAATATTGCGGAAATAATTTCACCGTCTCGTGACCGACTGATATTTTCAAATTGATACCGTCGCATACATCACACTCCATTGCAGGCTATGGGGTTAATACAACTTATTCAACGTAGTTACAGACGAACTTGTACCTTCTCCAGTTCACGGATAGTTTCTTACCTTCATCAATTTGTCTCTGATCTCCCACGAGAAAATTCCAGGATTGTCTCTCTTTAGTTCTTCGATCCTGGCCTCAACTTCCGGCGTAGCGACTCGAGGTTTGCTCCCGCCGATCACTCCAGGCCTAATGGAGCCAGTTTCTTGATATCGATTCAAGATTTTCGACACGCAACCATGAGAAACTCGAAGTTGACGAGATATAACGCATGGACGAACACCAGCTGCTGCCATTTCCACTATTTTCAGGCGAATGTGATTAGGTAGAGGTCGACCATTGATAAAGACGCCTCCTAGTTGATTCATTCGTCCTTGCCCTGTAGGTTAAAGTTTCCATTTATGGTTTACCTTCAAATTGTTAACAATATTGATATGATAACGTTGCATATTTTATTAACCCTTTGCGGACAGGACACTCTAGTGTCCGTATACGGAGATTTGTTTGTAACACTTATACATTTTGAACTATAGAAACAAGTCTTCGCTAAATGAGCCACATGAGCTAGCCTTTCAACAAATGTTTGACCATTCTGCAAATAATGGACACTCAAATTGCGCCTAATGGTCAGGATTTTCAGCCCTCAATGACCTCTAATTGACCTTTTTCCGATTTTACGCCGCAACACTGTATTTTAGTTGCTTTATCATGTGTTAACAGGTAATTTTTATTGATAATAATCCGAATTATAATATATAAATATAATTCACTCAATGTGGGATCGATGTTTCGATGAAAGATGGATGTGATGTTCGGAAAGATTCATACAAGACTACTCCTCACGTCCAAAGTCAGCAATTCGGATCAAGATATGATCAAATAAGATGCGATGAGACGCAAAAATGAACATTAATCGCGAGTGTAAGATATACGGCTACGTCTGTAGTGGACTAAGGTTTTAAATGAAACGTTGATTTGAATTCTAAATGGTTAAAAAGCTTGGACTTCTGTCCGCTGATAATCGCCTGTAATGGGTTAAAAGTATGGGTGTGAGTGAAGTTGATGAAAAAGTATCAACTTTTGTTGTTTAAATATATTTTAACTGGCAATTCCTTCATAATTATTCAATGTTTTTTGAAATAATTAAAATTATCTGGATATAGAAAATTTATTTTATGCTGCTGCTTATCATACTTCAACACCTGCCGCCTTATGACGGAACTACTATAATTCGCTTTTACAAAAAAATGTTAGATTTTAGGAAATTTACAATGGAATTCATTGAGTTGAAGATTAGTAAAATGTACCTGAGCCAACCGCATTGTGAAATCGACATTTACGGGAAAAAAATCTCGAATAAAGAAAGTGTATTCTATATATTTTAATTATTTGTATATAGAACTACCCCTATACGATTGTACCACCAATTATAAATATCGTGTGTACTTTATTCCATGATATTTCGTTGACTATTCCAATATCGACCGGTGAGTGAACAGTTACTATATTTATTCTAATAAAACATATTTTTTATATAGTAACAGAATATACATATTCTAGCTAGTGCCAACTTTCATTTCTGCAGTAATGATATTTATATTATTAGATATATTATTTTTCCAATTTAGAGAAATAATTGAAAAAGAATTCCGAGGAAATGATTAGAAAAGAATTTTTGTACTATCCATCACGTAAATGTTGCTAATAAAGCTATCAAAATTGTTCTTTATATTACGTGGCACGCATTCACTGTAGAACCATTATTAACAGGATTTTAAAAGTTTCATTTCAATTGTTATATTATCTCCTTTCTCTCGAAGTTGTGTTATTAAAATATGAGATTAAGCCTGTCACATAATTCTACACGGATTTATGAGATCACATGCATGCTGGGTCAGAGAGCTGAGCGTAATAGTCAACGTGACAACTTTCCCTTTCACGTGTTTGCTAATTTACATTATACTTCTTAAAAGCAAATGCAACTTATACACAAGTCGTAAAGTGTTGCACAAATATCATTGTTTCGGATCATCATTAAATGTATTCTACATTGGTGTGTCAACGCTGTTTCATTATGTAGGATGTATTAAATGTTTGTTGAAAATATAGGTCACTATGTGGAATGAAATCAAAACAGTTCAATGACGAATGTATGTAATTGCACACGTTGGCAATATCTATAACAAAAAATGTAAAAAATGAAAACTCATTGCTTTAATTTTTTACAACCTGGAGGGTGGAACTTGCTTTTTAATAAGAAATGCTCTTTATAGACAATTGGTTTACTGATCTACGCGGTGTAAATATTTCATATATATATTATAATACATAAATACAATAATAATTTAATTAAACAGTACAAGAACTTTTACACCAAAGAATACAGTCAATTCCTATAAATTTAATGAAATAAAGTCATCAAAAGGGGTCTTTGCGAGTGGACTGACCAGTAGAAATGGTATTTGCTGTAACCTTGATGTAAGTACTGTCAGCTGCTATAAATAATATAAATCTATTTATAGATTACGAACATATTTGCTGGTGAGTTCTCAGCCAATGAGGCTATGACATAATTAGTTAGTTATAAAAAATATCCCGAGGGTTGCAAGGGAACTTCTTTAACCCCTTGCCGTACAATAATGAGTGCTACTCGTGACGCGATAAATGGAATAGTCAATTTTGAAGTGCTCCAAAAATGATTTTATCAAAAATGTCAGTTGGTCCTGATAAAATAAACTTAATTCTATGCTATTCAATACTACGTTAAGTCATTTAGTATATCTGAAATTAGGGGCTAGATTGTTATTTTAGTAATTAATTCAAAGTTATTGCACATTTAATCACAAAAGAAATGGCACGACAAGGAGTTAATTGAAAATTAATTTTTTAGATTGAAAATTGGAATACGGCAAGACATTATATGTTATGATGACCAAGAAATTGTAAAGATTATGTGTTATCAGATTTATTATAGTGATTGAATTGAAGTACTACATATAAGTAGAAACAAAAGGCATATTGAAGCTACTTATAAATTGACACGATGCAATTTCTAACGAATTTGTCCTATAAACATTTCTTTATGAACTCAGTTGCATTTTGTGACCGTGATAAGTTATACAAATACTTAAATATTCACGTTTTCAGACTGCATAAATAATGTCTAAAGGAAATTTGGCATAACGTCGAAAATTAATAATAGATAAACCGTAAAATTTCTTTAATATACAAAACAAACATAAACGATAATTAATTACAATATGCAAATAAACTACATTAATTTTTATCTTAAGGATAAAAATTATAAAATAATCTTTGTATTCGATAACATTTCTCAATAAACTACATTAATCTTACAAATAATAATTTTACAATCGTATCCCTTACAAATTTCACATTGTGTTTATGTAATTAATTAAATCACCAAAAAAAACTATTATTTGCGAAAACTAAATATGCGTTTCTTAGAATCGACGCAAATGATATCCGGCTTCGAAAATTTCACAAATACTTCTTTCTACTTCCGTTAACTCATCAGCAACGGGGGGTGAGTAAACATCGGAGATGCAATTGCACTGATTCGTCTTGAAATTAACGGCTGAATCTACAAACATAAAATCACATAGCAGAACGACAAGTGCCGACGGAGAATATCAAAAACGTAGCTAATAGCCATAAAATTGAGAAGATATTATGAGCATGAGAAGGCGTTTCCGGGACTAACAAGTGTAAAGTCCGATCGTTAGGCGAATTAACCATCCTTCCGTGCGGTCACATTAGCTCCCGTATGATCGTACATCGCTCTACATACGTGTATGTATAATTACAGCCTTGGATAGTTAATAAGGTCAGAAGGTAGAGAAAGCCTGCAATTGCAATAATCCTTTTTCGAGAAACGAAGATAACTGCCATCGTGCTCGGTTGGGAAATGGGTGTAATACACGTCTTCACTGAACGGAAGTCGTGAGCGTCATCGAGATGAGAAATAAAAAGAAATGAAAATAATTGCTTTACGTACTTATAGTACATGGCAGGAAGAGAATTTAATTAAATCCCTTATCTAATTGAAAATGATGTATAGATATTAGCAGTAACAATAAAGTCCTAATAGAAATCAATTCTTAATTTATTAATTAATAAATAGAAGAAAATTCGCTTAGAAAAATAGTTATTGGAGATTTATTTTGTATACGGTCCGTCTTGATTGTAGACTTAAAGAAGAGAAAGGTAATTCACTATTCCAAATTTGATTTCTGTCTTAAAAATATAAATCGTTCCATTTATAAAAATAGTATCTTTGGATCCTTAAACAATGCAGAGAGTATCAGCCTCTTCTAGAAACATTTATAAAATTAGTAATGGATTTTTAAATACAGTTAATAATATGATACAGTTTGTACGAATTTAACTTAATTTCAATACAGATTACCTAACTATGGACATCGTCCACGTGTTATTCAATATCCATGTTTTTGCAAATTTGTCATTCTTTAGAGCGAGTTACTTTTCGTTTCGAAACAGTTAGACTTTTATTATTATACATTTTTTGAATTTTGTCTAGGATCTACAGCTTTAGGTACCTATTGACTGAGACTTTCTTTCGAATTTTTTTAACTGAAACAATGATCGGCAAACAGCAATTCCATAATTTCTGCCTAATACTTAATTTGTAGAAGTGGGCTGAACAAAAATTAAGTAAAAAATTTATTTTTTCGAATTTTTAACTAAGAAACTGTTGTCGTCGCCAATACTCAGAATTACGAAATTACTTATTAACCCTTTTTCTACACGGTAAAAATTTAGAAATTAAAATAAAACCACTGAAATGTGATTACGCAAATAGTAATTTATAATTTATATGAATTGATAGTCTGACTTTTGGATTTAAAAGTGCTTTCGCCAAATGAACGATTATTTTTCAATATTCAAAAAAGTCTCCGACCGCAAAGGGTTAAAAGATTTCGATACATCATATTCTATCATATAATGAAGCAAGTAAATACCCACAATATGACTCTTTGGTTAGCAACGTAGTTTATAATCGTTGAAAAAAGTAAAAAAACAGTTTCAAACTTTACAACTTTATAGCTGCAATCTGCACAATACATGAAAATGCGTTTTGAGTACTACTTTGGTAGTTATGAGATACTCTTATGTACTCTTACAATTAATCACATCACGGTCTTACAATTAGTCCGACGCTGTCACAGTTCAACTTTCACTGATTTATCATCCTACAAGCACTGAATTTCCATAGCTTTAAATAATCTCTCACATTATGCACTCGACTCAATCTCTGTTTTACACTGTTCGTTATAATTTCGTAATTACAAACGAATCATTCATTGAAAATTACAAGTTTCTGAGTAATGCAAGTTTAACACTAGCGGTGTTAGATCTATAATACTAAAATATATTAAATGAACACTTTGAAAAGAAAAGGAATCAGGAGGCGGAAAAGATGATTGATTCGGTAATTTGTGTTTTACAAGACCAATGTAGAATATCTGCTCTATGGTTCTCTTGTAAACTTGGAGTATTTCAGACATCATTCGTCCACCGAAAGAAGGCATTTGAGAAGTGGTTTGCTCTGATTTGCACGACGGATTGACATCCCTCGCCCTCACGCATTTTGTATTCTAATACGTTGTTGAATTCAATTCTACAAAATACCAAAATACCATATTTAAATATTGCTATCAAGCAACAAATTACTAATTTATAAAACTATCCTCAAACCAATATTAACATACGCCTGTCAACTTTGGGGAGCTGGCTCAAACTCAAACATAAAAATAATAGGGTGATGGTAAAATAAAAAGCTGAGGCTCATCATGAACACGGAGTGGTATATTCCAAAGAAACAAATACATAAAGAAATCGGCATAACAAGTCAGTGGTATCAAATAAAATTGAAGAAACACCTAAACAAATTGGCCACAGCATTATTGAACACCTCGGAAGAACGCGAAAGGCTAAAGAGATACCACTTCTTACAATTACCACATAGATTTAGTCAAGTAGACTAAATTATTGGGTTGGCAAGAAAGTAATTTCGGTTTTGTAGTGTGACATGGAACTTAATTTTTTTTAACAAAGAATTTTTTCGATGACCTTTACTCGATGACCTTTTGACATCGTTTTGACAAATTCGTGATTCCGTTTTTATAGAAATACTGGCCCATATCAACAAAAAACTGAACCCAATGCAATTTTAGGCTATCATCCCATTGAAAGTTTTACCATTCAAAAAGTTTTGCAGCTGAAAAATAAATGGTAATCTAATGGTGTCAGATCAGGGCTACATGGAGGCTGTGACATCACTTCCCAACCAAGCTTGGATTTTGCAAAAAATAAAAAAGTAAAACGTAACAGAAATGTTCGTTTTTCACTCTATGTTAAAATTCTCCTAAACAAACAATTACAAACAAAATAAAGCGCAATTTGTTTCTAAGCCAAGTCAAAAGTAACAACTTTCGATTGTTAGAAGAAAAAAATCATAACATTGTCAGAAATCATTGACAACAAACGTAACGCTGGCTCTCATCAAAAACCAAAATTACTTTTTTGCTGACAAAATATATCTCAGTGAAAGACTTGAGTGTTATCACGCTCACGAGAGTTAAATTGTCGCAATAAGTGTTTATTATCATTGCATGATAGATCGCACATAAGCAGAGAACAAAACAAAAGATATTGTTGAAGCGTGATTCAGGATCCAGAGAAGAAATGTCCGAAAATATTTAGAAGACCTTTAGTCTTGATGGAGTCACTAGAAAAGCGACGCCCTTTTGGAACCTACATCACGATAAGTCAGGTCATCCGAACTTCCCACCACACTTTAACAAACCTACAAAACCCCACTGTATTTAAAAAATCTGAGAATTTGTACCGAATCGCTGACAGTCTGCAGCTCGCTACTAAGTTTCTTCAAGTTTGTTTAAAATCTCCGAACGCGCAAGAATTCTTCATAAATAAAGCGTTATAAACCATAAGGGATACAACAACATAATTGACCGAAAAAGCACGTAATCTTCAATGGGTCCGTGTGACTTTGAAGTAACGCAAGACAAGTTTAAGCTTCTATTCTTCAAATTGAATTTTTAACTTCGTCAAATATTATAATTTAGCTCGTGAAAATCATGAAATTCTTTACAATTCAATATTTCACAATCAGGTTTAATCTGTTACTTAAAGCTGTATTTTTATTGTTTTCTAATTATGGTATCGTGAAACTGATTTTCGGATACCACGAAAAATTCTGCCTATAGTGGGATAACGATGAAATAAGTGTTTAGTTTTCCGTTATCATTCCCCAAAATCAGAATTCACGGGTCTCTCTTCGTCTCGAACCTCAAACCAAGTGACTTCTTTCTGTTGGCCACTTATTGAAATATCTCTCGTCCTCACGTATTTTCGAATCTAATGCGTAACTGGTCGAAAAATGGCTTAACGACGACACCAGTGTTTAGTTTTCAGTTATGATTCGCCAAACTCATATTTCAAGAGCAGATCTAATGGGAATAGGCGGTGCTAGGACAATCTCCCCTTACCTTGCACCTCAAGCCAAATGACTTCATTGCGTTGGCGATTTATATTAACACATTAAGTGCCGGCTTCATTTGCTTGTCTCTGAACAATAAGCAGCTAAAAGAAAATATTTGATACCTTATATAGTTTTGCAACAATTTTTTCCCCTGTCCCAATGATTCTAACACCTTCATAATTCTTTGTAACACGCGAAAGTCTCTAAGGGCGATCATCTTTTGATTTGCGAGGTGTAGAAAAATCTCCCATTATCCGTTTTATTAATAATATTCAATGGTAAAATTAGTTTACTGTTTGCGATTTTAATTTGAAAATGTTATTGTAATGAAACAGGAACTGAGAAATGCGATTAGGCTTGAATATCGAAATGTTTAATTTTTCTACGTAATTTCAGAATAGCGATTTATAGAAATCGTCATTAACGAGACTTGACATTCTAAAAAATATCGGTAACATTTAAATTTCCTTGTAAATCCTGAAAACATAAGTTGAATATAGGCCCTAGAAAACGTAATTTCTTCAGAGAACTGTCACTTGTAAAAGTATAACACTTACGACGAAATAGATGAGACTTTGTAGTATTGTAGGATGAAATCTTCCTTTTTCAGACTTAGCTCTTAAACTGTAACAGATAGAAGAAAGTGTTTACAATAAAAATTTAATGGTACAATAAGGACTTCAAACTGCGTCGATAATATTCTGAAAAAATTGTTTGCATTATTATAAAAACTCTAGATTCTGTTAATACCCAAACTTTTGTTTATGCAGTCATTTTTATCCGTACTATACCATTAAAGTTTTATCTAAAAGTATAGTTTATCTGTTACAGCCTGAGAATTATGCGTAAAAGAAAGTACCATTTTAATTCTCTAATGAAAGGTATATTTTGTACGACTGTTAAGCGTATTTATTACGTATGCCGGATTAAATAACAAGATATAATCCAATATAAAAATTCAAAAATACATGAAACTTTGGAGATACCTACACAACTTATGTAAAAAATTACAGGACGTGTATCATAAAGCTTTGGTTTACTGTGGATATCCATTTTAAAAGTATAAATCAAATTACTCAAAATTCGAGTTTATCTTAATAAATATAAACAATATACAGTAGCAGCCAATAAAAGATTTGAATTTATTGGCCACTTGATTTCAGATTTTATAGAAGGTTACAGTGTAAGAATTGGTAAATGTCCTTAGAATTATCTAATCGTAAGTTTTGATTTTATGTAGTAACTACAATGCCAAAAACAGTAGAATACAAAAGTCAACGTTTTTGTTAAACTACATAAAACTCAATGCAATGCTTATCACCTAACGATTATTTAACAATGATATTACTCCGATCATATGATATTTTTAAATGTTACGATATTTGTAAGTTAAAAAACATATCAGCTTTCGGAGATATTACAATAGAAAAAGAAAAACTACGTTTGCTGTCATGGACGCATTGAAATCACCATTTAATAAACATCGTATACTTTTTACACACATTTGTGACATGAGTAAAATGTATAAAACTCAGTATAATGTTATCACCTAAAAATAATCTAACAACGATAATATCCCAATTGTACAATATGTTCAAATGTTGCGATATTTGTAAGTTAAAAAAACTATCAGTTTCAGAATTATTATAACTGAAAAAAAATCTACGTTTGCTACCATGGACGTATATATAAGTGTATGACACTTAATAAACGTCGTATATTCTTTATACATATTTGTTGGTTTCTTGTCAATGGCAAATAGAGGTTCGCGAATGCGCAACGCATGTAACTTACAAGTGACACTGTTCGTATTTAAGTCACAGCAAATCTCTATCCTATGGAGTATTAATGCATAAAATATTTTGAAGGGGACACATCTCGTATAATCGCTACTACCGTCATTCAAGTTAATTTATATTCAAATTCTATTTCACTTCAGCGACACTCTTTCAAATAGCAGTTAAACTAGATTTTACTCAATTAAAATTCAGCTATGTTTTGATCGTTTAGCCGTCACATCTAACGACTGGAATTGCTTTATCAAAATTATAGCCGCACGATCAATTGAAAGTGCATATATAAGGTAATCGTGACTGGATTTAATTAAAGTCTCGATAACAAGAGTTGCGCACGAATGAATCAATTTTTTGCATTGGAAACAGGGTGGCCAGGAAAAAATAGTTTAAAGAGTTTAAACAGAGTTTAAGAGAAAAAATGCCCCATCACAAATTAATCTTGAGCCATATTATTCTACAGATCTCTTAAAAAATCCCTTCTTGCAAAATATTAATTCACAACCCCTACTGGAGGGATAATTACGGGATAAAACGTATTTTAGGTTTTTGGCTCCTGTTTGGTTTTATAGAAAATTCTGAAAAAAATCACACACATTATAACCGACGGTGTGCATACTTTTGAATTTTTAAAATTTTTTGTTGGTAAATCAATCTTTAAGAAATTAATAAAGTTCAAAGATGTACATTTTTTTCTGAAAATATGAAATGACGATTTTTATATATTTGTAGTATTTGAATACCGTAAAAGAAATAAAATGGTACAGTTCAGATCAAGGATTTCAATACCCGTTTTAAATTACTTTCTTCAACTTAAGCTATTGCTGCTCGAAGTCCTAATTATTAACAATTATTAGAAGCTAGAACGAAAATTCATCTGAGATATTATTGGCTTACTCCATTTACGAGCTGAAGTTTGCTTCGAGGAAAATTTGACAATTCGGCAAGTGGCAAGTTAGAAAGATCGAAAATCCGTGTGAAATATTCTGATTTATTTTACTAAAGGACTTTTACATTTTTCTCGAAAAATTTTGCAAGTGAGCAAGTTGTACAAGTCAGTGATAATTCAGACACAGCTATAAGCCGGTCTGAAATATTTTGGTTTATTCTACTTGCGATACTTTAACTCAGTTATTGAAAAATTTTACAAGTTGGTAAGCGATACGAATCAGTGATAAGTCAAATAGAGCAAAAAATCCGCCTGAGATTATTTTGATGTCAAATTTGGAAACAGCCAGGACAAGATATAAATATTAAATACGTAACTTGTAGTCTTGGAAACACAATTTTATTTTATTATGTGTAATGTAAATAATGGTACGTAATACAAGTAATGAATAAAGAATTTGTTGAATCTAAAACAAAAAGTCAAAAACAAACAATATATCATATCTTGCCAAGATTAACCTAAAGATTACAGCATTCCAAAAATTGTACTCTACACCTAATGAACTTATTAATTATTCATGCTAGAATTACATTTTAACTCGGCAAACTTAATGGGAATATATTATCGTTAATGTCGCGTTAAGTGTCTAAATTGATTTAAGTTATTTTCTGATATGTCATATTGATATTCTCGTTTAATTTCACTCCAACCGGTTCTATATTTACATTAAAAGCGCGATATCTTGATTATTTCATCTTAATCCACGTCTAATTTTGTAAAAGAGCTCTTTAATCACGTCCATAAATACACATTTCTCATATAAAATGTTATTGTTCAGGAATTGCAATAAAATATTTGTTGTCTGTACATTTATTCAGATTATTTACAATTGCCGGAATATTGCTTTCCTATAATTATTGCACTTGAAATCACTTTCGTAGATTATTACAAAACTACAATTATTTACGAGATTGCAAGACTAAAGGTCACCTCAGAATCCATTAGGAACATTATAAAATCATTTTACATGAAAGTGCTTTGTGCCACGAAGCATGAGTTACAAAAAAATTTGCTGGACGATAATTTATATTGTTCATTTCAATCTTATCGAGATGTTTGTAGGAACAAGAAATTAAGTTATTTTTATTCTCAGTTTAACAGCACGTATGTTTCTATAATTTCCCAACAAATAGATATGATAATTTTCTTCGTAATGTCAGACGCTACGAATTAATTTGATAGAAAGCGGAAGGGAATTAACAAATGTGAGTATAAAGTGCAATGTATCTTACGATAATAAATGAGGTACGTCTGCATTCTTCGTTCTCTGATTATTAACTGCAGCGGCATAAATACGCTTGACGGGTAGATTGTCAGTTCAGAATCGTTAGTTTGTACTCAGCAACGTCGCATGTATTAATTGTGTTAACGTTAAAAGACTGTTTTCGACGTTCTTTTGCGTGCGACATATACAAGACAATTCGTGAAAAAATGTGACAGAAAAATAGAATGAAATCTCAATACATATAATTATTTAACACTAGAACTACCGAGTCAGTCAAAGTGACTGGTAGACAGTTTTTTCCAAAAATTCTCTAAGTCCATAGAAGACTCATGCAATGACAAATAGCAAAAGACAATTCTTTGCTATTGCGCAAACCAATTTGAATGTGTCACACAGACAGACATGGATATTAACATAGAATAATTACTCAGATTCTAAAAATAATTGCATAAAACTTTAGTGAAATTGTTATCTCAAAGAAGAATTCCAAATACTAAGCAAATAAAGTAATCACTTTGCCAGATCCAGAAAGAGAAAAATAAGTGATGCAAATATGCCTCCGAAGAGAAAATCTCAATAAGCATCTTTACATAGGTATACACATTCAGTGATGCGGTAAACTGGGCATCATTCAAGATTTGTCAAATCCATCAAATGGAAAATATCAGTGAGACACAATACGGTAGAATTATTTATATAACATAAATGTTGTGTTAAATTACACTATCTATCAAGAATCACTGATCACTTTTTATTTTGCTAATTTATTTAATTCTGAATTAATGCGGATGCAGTTACAGAAGAAATCATACGGCAAGGGGTTAAATGTAATCATTCAGTGACAGGTAACTGCAATAGCCCTTAGGATCGAACAGATGAACGTAACTTCCAATTAGGTCGACACGACAAACAAGCACAGTATACTTTATTCCAAGTATAATAGAATTATTCGAACAATTTTTTAATTCACCTCACTAAATAATAGATCTGTGCAATTTGATAAACAATAAGCATATCTTCTTTACATATTGGTAACATTTTTTAATATGGCATTACGAAGAAAAAACATAGGAAGGAAACAATGCACCTAAATCGTGTATCCTGGTTGACAGTATGTCGACAGGTCGAAGTATAATAAAATTAGAACTTAAAAGTGAATAAAGAGAGAAAATGAAACCGCATAAAAAATTATGAAATTCTGCCTTGTGAATACATTTTTGCATAATAAGAATAACTTCGTCATCAATCAACAATATTCTTGATTACCCCACACAATACTTCCAGAGTGCAAGAACAAAAAAGAAAATTAGAAGTGAAAAAAGTTTTTCGGCTAATTTAATGTTAATTTATACATAAATGTTATTAATGACAATGTAAATTAGCGGGTAGATATAATGGTGTCTCCTAATGATCTGTGGCATTGCACAAAAATATAGGCAAAATCGAATCATTGGAGAAATAGCTCTTTCCCGCTAATCTACGGAATTATTACGTAAAATGTGACTGTAATCACGAACCTGTAACTTTCTGATCAAGCATAATAAACACTTAGGAAATCCGTGCTCATTCGTGTTGATATTATAAATTCAATTAGGCTAATCATTGCGCAACTGTTTGTGTAATGTCAACGTGAAATTACGATGGGCTGCTCGTTGAAATTTGCATCAGGATTTGTCTTTAGCGTGTTGCATTACATGCGAATTTTCAATTTATATTACCAATGTTGTAAAGTAATCGTTGCACTGCAACACACGTACTTTGATTACTTGAAATAAAAAAAACATGACTCTAATCACGAAGAAACTGTCTGTACGTAAAGCACAGTCGGCATTTTGTTCCTTTTCCGGCCGTATTTGTTAGAAGTTTATTGATCTTACAATTAACACGTTGTACGCCGGCTAAATATCTGCTACCAAAATTATATTTGATAACGTTGCTATTTCAATCAATATCAAATTTAAATAAATTAAGTAATGTACAATTTTAAGGGGAATAATATTGCCTTCTTTGTCCACTTTTCCGTTTTCCTCAATATAAAATAATATGATTGATATTGATCGGTAAAATCTAAAATCATATATTTGAAATCCCGCATTATCGCGGGGCCAGCTTGCAGAGTGTTAACACTAGATTTACGGAGCCAATTTGGCTCATTCAAAATTTGATTGCTACATGTATAATATATAGGTTGGTTAATTTTTAATAATAAATCTTTAATTTCAATTGATTTGGAACTACTTTCTTTGCAAAAAATTTCAATTTTCTTGTATGATTCAAAGTGGCTCACTTCAGAAAAATAGGTATATCAACATCCGTAAATCTAGTGTTAACACTTATTCAGATTACAATCGCACAGATTTTTCAGAACTCATAAAACGTCAAAAGTATAACTGGCATTGTAGGTAATATTTAGTGAGCAAATAAATTTGATTATCTTAACGCTCTTTCTACCTGAAGGTATCTATAGACACCTCGATATAACGATATTTTTTAGTTAATAATGTTACAACGTTGAATTACAGTCGATCCTCGTTTTCCCACATATGTAATTGGTCCTTGAAAATGTGCGCGCATGCTGAATGTTCGAAAGTAGAGAGATACAGGATAAATATTAAAAATTATATGTTAATGTGGTTTCTTCGTGGACTTGAGAGTCTCAAACAACTAGTAGGCAATACTAGAAGTGATATTACAAAGTTAGAAAATCATAGTCAATGTGACTGCATGTCTGTTGCAGTGACTGCATGGAAACATTTTTTAAAAAAGCGACACAAATCTTTAAAAAATTGAATTTTTACAAAACGTGCGAAACTAAAATGTACAGAAGTCTAGGACTACCTGTAATTTTCTAATAAAAGAAAAAATACTACACAGAACTTAGCTTTTAACAATTATTCCCAAGATAAAAGCATTTAAGCGCAAAGATATTAACCCTAGATCACTAACCTTATTTTTTGACACCTAACACTAACCTTCGTCTCTTCGACTACGGTGTTTACAAATGGGGTTAAAGGGTATTATTTAAATAAAATTTAAACATGTTTTTTTCTATTATTAAAGATAGGTATTTATTTATTACGATAAAGTTAACTAATATGGCATACTTATTAAATCCATGTCGTCGAATCGACGAAGGTTAGTGATCTAGGGTTAAAAGAAACCTTTGATTGAAATAGACGTTCCCAAAATCATGGTAAAAATAATGTTTATGATACTCATAAAAATTAAAATTTATGTAAATGTTTACAGTATAATTATTAGACAGAAGAACTCATGTTGTGCACCCGTTTCTTTTTTATTTTCTCGGTTTTGTTTATTACGTTCATTTTACCTAACATTTACATCTTTACGTGGGTTCCAAACACCAAGGAGACTACGATATGTTAAATAATAATTTAGAAAAAAGTTTTTAGAGATGATGGGGGATTTTAACTCGAGTCCATTGAACGCAACTCTTCGTAATTGTCAAAGTACGTCAACTACTATGCTCGTTTCTCATAATTGTAAGATCTACTATCTTAGTTTGATACATGCAGAGCCAAAAAAATTTTCCGGAGGTGATGACAGATTTTAATTTGGTGATTCACTGATTGCAATGACGAGACTTCACCATTTTACCCGCCATAGTCCCAAACACTTGTGCACCTATTGGAACTGAATTTCAAAGACATAGGTACATATCAATTAACTGAATATCTATCGTTACATCAAATACATATTTACTTATAAACCTGTATATAACGTGAGGATAAATTAAATGTATCTATGAATGAAAGAGTTGAGTAAGAAACAGTGCTGCAACAATTGAAAAGGACAAAATGCTCAAACATGCCTGAATCAGAACGTCAGCTTCTATTATCAGAACAAATAGTAGTTGGTACAAATGAAAGCTAATGAGCCTCTATTATCGCGACAATTCTACTATTTTGAAGTGTTTACCGTTTCCCTCCCGACTTTTGTTTCTCTCTCTCTCTCTCTCTCTCTCTCTCTCTCTCTCTCTTTCTTTTTCTTTCAATATATTTGAATAAATAATATCGTATTTTAAAGAAGGTTGGCATGAAACCAATTCTGGTGTTCATACACAATGTGCGCGCGCTTCTTCGCGGAGAATTCAAACACCAACGAAGAAATTATTTGTGAGATTCACTCCTCGTACAATTTGTATATTTGTTGTAATTGTACAATCTTCAGCTTTCTAAATCAGCGCGATTTGCCAACAATCTTGATATGAGCCTCAATGATATTGTCAGGGACAAAATTTGGTCACTTTATAATCAATTCGAGTTCAAACATCTCGGACTTGCTGTTCGAGAACTTTTCCCGCGTGAAATTAACACTAGAACTACCGCACCAATCAAAATTACTGACTTCTCATTTTTTCTAAAAATTGTCCGGGGAGTTACGGGTAAATACTTTGTGCCCTGGTATAAAAAATAAATTACTGAATTAATAATCTCTTCCATCTTTTAATCGCCCTCTTTTTAAAATAGTATTTTGATATATTTAAATGTAATGGGTTTAATGCCGGTAGTTTTAATGTTACATATATATTATGTATTGTAAAAAATGTACATTACCAGATAAGTGTGTTTATTAGAGTATTTATATGCGTATTTAGCCTAAGTGAATTCACGCATATAACATATAGAAAGGAAGTCGAAGATGGAAGTAAATACATATACTTATATACATAACAAACCGCTTTCGACAGCAGTGTAATGTGCATTAGTTTCAACAATGTTAATTCCTTTTTTTATTTGCATTAAATATGTTACAACCCATCCTCGAATAGAAGTAAGTGCACGGTTCAGTTCTTCTAGTTTTTTCTGTACGCTTGCGATATACGGTAATATATTAATAAATTGTTATTATTTGTTAAGTAATTAGTTTGTACTATTTCAACAGTGGTTGTTATGTAACGACAGCGCGTTAGTTCAATTTACTGTTTTATTATGATTATTTCAAGTATTACGCGTGCCCACACAAAACACCTAAGACCCATATGTGTGTCTCTAGAACGAATTACAGATCTGCAATTGCACATATTAACACATTAAGCGCCGGCTTCATTTGCTTATCTCCAAACAATAAGCAGCTAAAAAAATATTTCCTACCTCATACATTTTCGCAACAATTTTTTTCCTGACCCAATGATTCTAACATTTTTATAATTCTTCATATCACGCGAAAGTCTCTAAGGGCGATCATCTTTTGATCTGCGAGGCGTAGAAATATGTATATAAAGAAACAAAAAAGCCCGCATTATCGCAGGGCCAGCGCTCAATATGTTAAAATACATTTTGTTCTTGGAAAGAGTGTACTACCGGTTCTAATATGCCATATGAAAAAAACTTTCTGTATTTTAAGGGCGGAAACATATTAACTGAGATTTAGAGCTCTGCGAATTATAAGTTTTTAATATTTAAATTAATTATTATATAATAATCATTAAATATTTTTGTGGCTTCGTGCAAACGCTGTCCGTTATTGATGATAAAATGACTTATGCGAGCAATGTTAATTTGAACTATTTTTAGTTCGTCAATTTATTTGTTATGACTTATTGTTAGAACATTTTAGGATGCAGAATAGCCTGCGGATATCGTTTCTAGATATTACTTATCGCCTGATTTTATCAGAGAAATGACAACAGAAAGAAATTGTGGTATTCACCAAGAAGGAAGTATATTCAATCAACACACCTAAGTAGATCGTAAGACTAACCTTTACTATCCAAAATTAATGTTTTCTATGTCATCATGTGACCCTACAGGTACAATTTAACTCTCAAAATGAGAGAAAAAAATATTGATAATTTACAAAAGAAAGACTTGTTTTACGTTCTCATTGACAAAGATATCTATATTGACAGTCTTACTACTCTGTAGTTTATAACATTAACGCGTAGATCCCACAAATTTATCTGTATCAAAAGCGTATCACCGTGATTGCACATTACATATAACACAGCCCTAATTTTCCATATTTTAAATCTCCGTCGTTTTCAATTATCTTCATGAAACCGATACTTCAACATCACCCATATCTCTTCTATTGACAGCATCATCAACAATATCCTCACTTAACGTTGTACCTTCCCTCCGATGCAGCCACAACATTCAAACTCAAACTAATAAAAATAAACAAACTAACCTTGAAACGGATATCCGCCGAAGATAGGTCTCATGCCACTAGTGACGTCCATCCCGTCGCTCGTGAAAATCAGTTCAATTCAACCGTAAACAGTCTTCAGTTAACGTTTCTTCCACCCACTCGTGTTATCCGACAGGCACAACTAGATTTCTCACAAACGGCAACCCTACGTAGCTGCCAAGAGGGAACACGCCGACACTGATAGCCCGAGGCAAAAAGACTTCTCCGGACTGACGGCGGAAGTGGAAGGGGAGGTAGGTACACGAATGAGGCACATCGGTTTGACCAACTATACCTGGAGATGGTAGTGGCTAGGTAGGAAAGGGAACAGTACGAATGCTCGGATCAGGGAACAGCGGAAACAGAATCAAAGGGAAAAGGGAAACGGACCGTCGTTGATATACGAAGGTAGGGAACGGATTCGAGAGAGTCGTGGCCGGTTTGAGCGTGGAGAACGATACGGACGTGAAAGAAGAAAACGAATAAGCAGGCAGCACGCGTAGCTTTCGCTGCGAGGGGTACCGCGGCAATAACGTGTTAGTTGGGGCACCGGTTCCCTCGTGTCTCTCTACGGAGCCGGGCCGCAACGACCGAGGGGGCTCTCTCTTTTTCCGTCTCCGGAGAGATAGGACAAAGGGGCCACTGTACTCGCTGGGACTTACACTGCCAACGGGGACTCATCGTTGGCCACGCCCTAGCGCGTGATTGGTGGTTGCGGCTGCGAGTGGGCGTGGCTGCTGGAAGAAACGCCCGCGAAACGTGCTTTGGCGTTTACTGGACGACTGGATCTTTTGATTTGATCGGTGGGGAACTTTTATCGGTTTTACCCGCATTGAGTTTATTCTCGCTACGTTGAACCGGAATTTCTGAGATTGTTATTGATATGTATCGCTTTGGGGTTCAGATTTTTGTAGATGTAGTTTGAGGAAGGCTTCAATGACTTAAAGGTTAGTGCAAACTGACCGTTTGGGGAGTTCACTGTAATATTGAGAATTACATAAATATGTTTCTAGTAATGTTTATAGATATAGTGAGTATTTAATATAAAGTCACTTGGTATGGGGTACGGGGTAAGGGCAGACTGTCCCGGCGAAATATAACTGGAAACTAAACACTTATTTCGTCGGTAAGTGCTTTTTCGGCTAATTGTAAGCACGTATTAGAATCGAAAATGCGTGAGGACGAGGGACGTCCATAGTCGTCGGGCGAATCAGAGCAAATCATTTATGAAGTGACTCCTTCTTGTGTGCGAGCTTTATCACGTGATTTCTTCCTTCGCACGAGCTTTAGTGGTTACGTGAGTGTATGAAATGTTTATCTAAAGAGGTGAACAAGAGAAAGTTTTTCGTTTTGAATAATAGGAAATAAACTGATAGATGTCCAAAGAGAGGTAGATATACTGGTTAACCCTTTGAGGACTAGCGACGCATATATGTAGTTTGAGAAAATATTTAATTATGGTTTATTGCAACGTGTATAAATGGCTAGAGTTGAAAAATGGAAAAATTGAAAGTACAACCATCGAAATGTAATTAAATATATAGTAATTTATAATGTGTATACATAAACAGTCTAACTGTCTGATAAAAAGATGGTTTTATGTCGTGAAAGAAATGTTTATCACGGTTATCAAACTGTTATTAACCATCAAATGGTTAACTCGTTAAGCGCGACGATGTTCACTAGGAACCGGATGTTGATATTTCCTTTGTGTTGGTTTTTTATCTCAGCTGCGCTATCGCATCTGACCCAACTATTATTAGCAGTTTTAACTAGAAAATGTAACATTTTATCAAAAATGGATATTTATTGAAGCAAAATGAAATATATTTTTAATAATAAAGGGCCTAAACGGGCAGTGTAATACCGGATCTTAGAAACTGGCGGAGAGTTTAACTTGTAAACTTGTTACTATTTAACTTACAGACTTACAGACTTGTTATACTTCTCATTAACTTTGAGTTGCGTGGAGCAGTTTCCTTTTACCATTAGTTTTGTACTTTAGACAATACTTTCTAGGAGACATGGAATAATTAAAATTACTAAAAACATTGAGCACAAACAATGTTTTCTTCCATTCTATCAGAAATAATAATCAATACTATGATTCTGAAAATGAAATCTTTGCGTTTTTAAATGTTGTGTCAATCTATTATTATCCACGATAACTGCAAAAAAACGTAACAATCGTCAATATTTCTCAAAAACTAAAATAACAATAAATCATCTTTTCAATTCTCAAGTTCACAGCATAGTTCGAATTACCAGAAACATAGAGTCTTATTTGCCAAAAGATAACTAGCACTTGTCGAAAACATAATTGGAGGTCAAGAGTAATAAATTTCTCATTGAACAACACACTAACAATTACAAACGTCCGCATTAATTAGTTTCTACGATTAACAAAGTTTACTTACTTTAAAACAGTCTGTGCCCACTCTCATTGTTGCAATATTGTAAATATATAATTATAATTGCTTCCTTCATTTTTACTACAACGGCCAGTTGTACAGTCATTGTACTCTAAAGTCCCAAAAAATCTGTTCGTAAATCGAGTTCCTCGTAAAAACGAAAGTTTACTTAACCTTCGAAATGGGAAGCTCTGCTTTCGCTTTCCTTTCGTAGAGGTCAAAATTTTCTTTGCAAACGGTCGGATTGTCCTCTCCTTCACAAGAAAAGAAACGGAAATCTAGCATGAATACGATGAACACAGACACCCATAATTTCTCCTAACGATCCTAATATTTTCCAGGTTCCACAGGAATGAATTATGACGGCCCGAGCTGGTGAACAACGAAACGTCTCTTGACCGCATATTCTTTTAACACTCTAGCTCCATAACTTCGTGCATTTTTTGTTTATCCAACGCAAGAAGAAGGTATAACATGAATATTCCTCCGAAAATTTCATTTTCTAATTTGCTTTTCTTTCATCTAATTTGAAAATTTGAATACATAAATATTAAATCTGTGATAATTGATTACTCGAGTAAAGCTCTTGTTAGAAAAATATATTGTCGGATTTGCAGAAATTTTTGCATCGTAAAATGTATATAACAAAATTTATTTTTTAAGTTCGTTTAGCGGTATCTAAAAAAACTTTGATTTATTTGATTATTTTTATTTACATTTTTGATCAGACGTTTCACAAATAGTCAATGGGTAATATAACCGTTTAATATTGCATTGATTGATAAAATGTTAACATTTTAATTGAAATATCAATAAGTATAATAATTTGTTGGTATTTTAACCCATTTGAATCGCAGTTTTAAACACGGCAGACGTACTGCAGTATCGCATTTCCATACATAATAATTTCATAGTGTAAAGAGCGAAATACACTGCGGCTGGTGATATGCTACTTTTCTGTGTGCATAGTATTCCATGTATTGATGCAAATGGATTAAATAAATTATAAGTATTAAAAACAAAACATCAGTATTTAATTGCATAAGCAGTCTGTACATTTTGTTTCGGAAAATTCATTATTTTTACTGAAAATGTTTTAAAATTGGTCCTTCAACAAAGAATGCAGTAACACAAAACCGTAATAAATTACGTCACATTATTTTAATATATAGTAGTATATATTATATTTTATTATAAATGCGAATAATTTATTAAAAGTAGGAGTAAAAAATGTTAAATAATACTAGAGCGATAAACAAAAAAAGAAAGTACCAAGTAAAACAAAGTAAGAAAGTAAGCTGTATCTACAGCTCCTCAAATTAACTTAAGTGTTTTGGAAATCGGTCGTGCTATTATTGATACTGATGTAATCTTTTATGTATTAAGAATTGCAAAATGAATTACAAAATAGGTAGATTCGCAAAAAAATGTATCACAGAGAAAAACGAGCAAAGAGGAAGACGAAGATTTAGATAATTATGATAACTCTTTGATTTCGAAAAACATTGCCAGGTACTTTTCATTAAATATAACTACTAACACTAGAACTACCGTCCTCAAATCTATCATATTTTAATAAATTAGAAAATTAATAAATTAATAAATTTACTAAATAAGTATGTACTTCGAAAAAGGGGGAATCAAGCGGCGGAAAATTTGATCGATTAGGTGATTTATGTTTATTGATATAGACGTAGAATATTTATTCTATGACTCTTATGTAAACTTGGAGAATTTTTTTGAAAAAATTGTGTACAGGTCATTTTGACCGATTTGGTAGTTCTAGTGTTAAATAGCTTGAGACACAACTACAATTAAACAGATACAAAAGAGTTTAAGTAATTTACAGGGACAGATTGCGTTGAAACTGCAAGTCGGATCGAAACTTCCGATGTTTTTAAATGACCATAATTTAAACTATTTCAATGATAGGAGATCATAATGCAAACTGTTACAATTTTTCCATAATAGGTACTTCAAAATATAAGTTGCGTTTCGTACTGCAAATTATTTATACCTTCAAATCCTATAGGCAAGATTGGTAATATTCCTTCAATACATTTTTAATGAAATGTTGTAATAAATTATACCAATTAATGTGTCCAATAAGAATTATTTCCCTTTACAGTAAGTGATGAGTTCCTCCATTACATTCTCCGCAATTATTATTCTCGCGTTTTTGTTTGCGAGAAAATTAAATTAATAAACTTCTATCAACCGAACTGAAAAGCATACATCAGTGACTTTGATCCATAACCAATGAAGAAAAATATATGTGCTCGTATTATATTAATGATCTCGTTGTGTAAGCTAATTTGTCTTCTGATAGCTTCATACAAACACCGTCCTACTGTATTATCGCTGTAAATTTATTGTCAATAAAAGTGTCTTAATTAATCTTGACGACGCCGATCATCGATGACCCCCGTGGCGCTACCGACAAAGCGAGTGCCGGTCATCAGCGATCTTCACGACGTTCAAGGTGTTAATAAGGTGTGTTTCGATGAATTACATTGACATACGAATCTCTCAAACATCTCAGCTAGAACTACATCCCAGGTCACAGTCGCGTGACGAAAAACCTGATTCCAAATATCTAAATTGAAGAAACTTGTCGGGATTATGGAATAGGTATGGAAGCAAATGCTCAGACTCATTCTCAATGGGTCCGGCTTTCACCCCTTGCCGTACTATAACGAGTGATACTCATCATGCTATAAATTGGAAAGGAAATTTTCAAGTAATACAGAACCTATTAAATTGGAAATATCAGTGAAATACGACATGATAAAATTATTTCTACAATATTAACCCCTTGCCCTACGATTTGTTTTGTCACTGCCTCCGCTATAGTTCAGAATTTAATTACTAAAAAAATAATTGATCAGTGGTTCTTGATGTTCCGTATAATTTAACGTAATATTAATGTTAGAAAAATAATATTATCCCGTCGCGTTTTATTAATATTTCCAATTAAATAGCTTTTCGAAAAATTGAAAATTTCCTATCCCATGTACCTCATGACGAGTGCCACTAGTCATTGTATAGCAAGGGGTTAATATTACTTCAAATTATAGTATATGTCAAGAATCACTGATCAATGTTTATTTTACTAATTTAATTCTGAATTATTGTGGAGGCAGTCACAAAGTAAATGGCACGGCAAGGGGTCAAATGCCCCGTTACCTTTGTTTATAAGACATTTTTTCTATCTGATATAAATATCATAGTTGAGATTGTTCCTATTCCACCTAAACCAATAAGTTTTAAGAAAAATAATCATAGTAATTCAAGCCCTAGAGGCATCTGAAAAACAGGGAAAAATCAGACGATACTCCTTCTATCTATTTGGATAATCCTTTCCGCTGCATTACAAGTTGTAAGATGAAACGGGGTAAGGGCGGACTGGATTTTGTAAAGTTTGATTTTAAACTTATGAACTTTGAGTCTGGTATGTAAATATTTAACGCTGTCTGTATCAAACGTTTTACACAGTTGTTATTGGCGAATTAATATTACGTAGAATTCAATTTTTTTTTTATTTTCATTTTTATAGAATACTAGCAGAAAGTACCCGTGCTTCGCTACGGTTTAATATCATTAGGATTAAGGACTACTTAAATTAATAAAATTTAAGTTTAACGTTGATACCTTAGAAAGAACGCTCATGCAAAAAAAAAACAAAAAAAAACCTTAAAATTTCTAATTTTGAAAAATCCTTTCCTAGTGGGTGCGTATACCCTAAAAGGAATGCTCATGCAAAATTTCAAGTTTCCAGGTCAAATAGTTTCGATTCTGCGTTGATGAGTTTGGCCCATACTTTAACCCCCCAAAACCACCCCTAAAATTTCGAATTTTTCAAAACCCTTTCTTAGTGAGCACCTACGACCCAAGGCAAGAGTATGTTCCCAATTTCATTGTTATCCGTTCTGTGGTTTTTGAGATTTCGTGATGAGTGGATGAATGAGTCAGTCAGTCAGGCAGTGGTATTTGAGCTTTATATAATAGATTGTACAAAATGTCTATTACTCTCCACTTCCCTTGTAGGTAAAGGCGTAACTTCGAGTTAAAACTACTTTCAAACCTTGTTTCATGTGAACCGAGACAAGATCAGAAGTATTAACAAGTTTTTTGCTATCGGGGTCACCGGAGATCAGCGTTATTGAATTCAACGAAAAGTTATGTAACTTTTAAATTGCAATATTTATGAATTTTCTAACATATTGAATATTTAAATATCGGTGTTAAAAGGATAAAGGTCTGCCGAATATCTATCTATCAGTGTTTTTAAATTTTCCTATTTATAAAAGTGTGATATTAATAGAAGAAATTTCACGTCAGGTGAAATGATAAATCTATTGAAATACCGGTAGTGCTCAATACGTTAACAAGCCTGCTATAAAATACTTCATTGCATCAAATTAAATTGTTTAGCTTCATACATACCCATTTTTAAACAAACTACTATTTTCTGCTTCATATTAACTTACAGTACCTTAATAAATACAAGCTGGAAAAATTTCGCTCATATTAGAATACAAATATCCAAAATATAAACTTGCCCCGTTTACGAACTTGCACCACTGCACCTTACATCACTTTCTATAAATTTCATTCATCCACGAAGATCTAAAACTGAAGATAATCCATGTCTTAACTATCGATGATTTTGAAGGCGATCAGAACGAAACAAGCAGGCGTTTAACGTGACCGTAAGAAAATTCACCGGGAAGCAATTCCTGGTCTGCCGGTCCGAAAACGAGGAATATTTACGGCTGCCACTGTCTGGAAGTAAAATCATAATGAACGCATTATGGGCCGGTATAAATTTTTACGAAGGTCTCCCTTATAAACAGCCATGCCGCTTGTAAATCTTTTCGCACGGTAGCGAGATCCACTCGGCTGACCGGGAGGCCAGCAGGAGGCCAGCGGGAGGTCCTGCAGAATGAGCGAGTGTACGCGCAATATCCTGCCAACTCGAGGGAAAGGACACTTTCTGGTAAGTGGTCTCTGTCACGTTGGGTGTTGGAAAATATTGCAGGTTTTCCATGGCGCACAGAAGGAAGGGAAGATTTAGGGCTGTCCGTGATAATTCGTGATAATTAGCTCGGTACTGTCATTTTTCCATGCCGATGTGCCACGTTGATGGGAAGTTCTTTAGTGCAATTTTAAAGATACTGGAATTGAATAAATTATCAATCTTTTTGGTGAATAATTACAACATTAACACTATAACTGATATGGGGGTCACCGGTGAATGATACTATTCAATTCATTGAAATTTCATATAACTTTTTAATTATAATATTTACAAATTTTCTAACACATTCAGTATTTAAATACTGGCATTAAAACGACAAAATCCTGCTGAATTTATATCTATTTGTGTCTGTAAAGTTTCTATTTTATGGAGATAGAATTTTAACCCCTTGCCGTACAATAACGAGTGGCACTCGTGACAGGATAAATGGGGTAGGAAGTTTTCAAATTTTCCAAAAACTGTTAAATTAAAAGTCCCTGTAGCCCACGATAGGATCAAATTATTTCCACATAAGCTATATCAGAAATGTATGGCAGATTCTTATTTCCGCAATTAATTCTGATTTACAGCGCATTCAGTCACAAAAGAAATGGTACGACAATGGGTTAATAGGAAAGGTATCGCTTCAGTAAAAATGTTAAAATGAGGGAAATGTCAGTAGCGTTCAAGTTGCTCATTATTTCGGTCCATCTTCTATTTCCCCGAAAATTGAAATATATAGTTTTTATTTCTACAACATCTCTTCAATTTGTTTTGCTTTGTTGTTTGCTCTTTCAGTTTTAATTGGGCTTCTGTTTACCTATTTCAACTCTTGTCTGTAATTAATGTCTTTTTTTGCTCTTTCATTCTTTTTTATAGGTATGTTTTTATGCTTCTTTTATGTACCCTAACATTGTATCTCATTAAATTCTTTTTTATAAAATTGTTCATAGCGTAAATAAATAAATAAATAAATAAAGAAACGCAGAGATTTTATAGTAGGTAAATAAGTACGAAAGTAAGAAACGAAAAAAGTGATCAATTAATCCCTTCCTACTTAACTGACTATATCTGTATATCTCACAGAAAATATAAGCAGTTAGCCTTTTCATAAGAAAATAAGTTGCTAAAATGAAGTGATCATTTCGTAAAACGTATTTCATTGAATACGAATGGCTTTTATAGGTCGTACACATGTCTCACAATAAATTACTAAAATAAAATAAAGTTTGCATTATCAAATTTAAAAAAAATACAACAAATGTGAAGAAAAGGCTCTGTCAATATATCCATAGTGTTTTATATTAACGACCAACATTAAAAAAAATATGATCAACTTAATATCGTATCACATCGCTATAAAGCAGTCTCTGTAGTATCACTTCTCTATAAAGCAGAATTTTCATACGAAATATTAGGAACCCGTCATTTTGACCGCTTTAGTGGTGTTGTCAAGGAGACAGCTTTTCTCCGTTTCCACAACGAAAAGTCACAGTTGAAAATTCTGTAGACGCCGCTAACACAATGTACGAAACACCGAACTTCGTACAAGAAGGCAGAAATACATTTTCGAACAAACGAGTCCACGGTAGGTGGTTGCAAATATTGTGCGTTCTGCCTGACACACCTAGGTACGCGCAGGTAGATTTAGGGCCATCCGTAACGAACTACTTGCAAGAGCGAAAGACGCTTTACCGAGATGATGTTGCTCCACGGGAGATATTGAAGCTCGTTGCTAAAGCAGACCAAAAATGCGAAAGAATAGTATCTTGGCTTTGTTGGAACTTACGATATGTAAGAAACTTTAATGCCAGCACGTTGCATATGATGAACATTTTTTTCTTCATCGATAGAAATATTGCTTTTTCGCAATTTTTAAGCTTCAATTGCTTTGATCATTTTGCATAAGCCTTTTGTTTAGAATTACTGTTGTATTTGACAATAAATAAAAATACTGTACTGTAATACTACGAATTATTATGAGTAGACTCCGGATGTTTATGCATTTATGACAAAATGAATACGGCTAAAATACACAAAACGAACATAATATAAAAATACATCCGAAGTATCCAAAGTATGGTATTCGTTGTAACATTTATCGAGTGCAACAAATCCCTATATAGGTTCTCTTGTCTTAACTGCATTTGTTGAATTTGAAATTTGCATAAACATCCGGAGTCTAATTATGAGTAATGACATTTTCGCCCCTTTATATGGCATCGATTACTACAACGATAACAATGAGTTACAATTGATTATTATATTCGAAGAGAGTTGTCTGCGAGCTGTGAGATTGGACCTGTTCAAATAGAATCATTGTTTTTATAATCTTTAAGTTGTTTTATTATAAAGCGCCGTAACAATACTTACTATATCTTTATGACAGGCAGAAGTACAATAGAATTGAATATGAAAGTTATTGTTGTGTATGTTTTAGGGTAGTTATTATTTATGTTGTTGTTACGATAAGTGGTATATATACCATGCACAAGCACGTGTTTATAGTTCATATTATTCATTTGGTAATATTATAATTAACAAAGTGAACCTACTGTTGATGAAATAGTTTTTTCAATAAAATATTTACTTTTTAATACAAAATTAATTCTATATAACTATTTTGGCGTAGATAATACTACAGTAACATTTGTGTCTAATGACTAGGTAATAGCTCTGCTATAAAGAGAAAAATTATTTCGATGAGCAATGGGATTGGAATTTTGATAATAAAATTGTTTTTAAATAAAACCTGGTATTGTCCTATTATCTAAGTTGTACTTACTTATAGTGTCAGACACAATTTTACAATTATTTATCTAGAAAATGTAGACTCAGGTGAAAGCATCCGATTTTGCATTTTCGTCTCACTTTTTCAATAGAATTATCCCATATGTTCTGGTATATGATTATTTTCAATTCATACTAAGGTGAAGTTTGGTAAGTGCAGTCTGGTATTTGCAAAGTTTTATTTTAAGCAAATTAAAAAGAAGAAACGACGAAAAATCGGACGACATATTATAGTACTACTTTAACCATTTGCAGTCCTATGTCGAGCTGTACTCGACATATAGATTTGCACTTCTTTTTGTTTTCTAATGATTTAATGTCGACTTACGACTTTCATAGTGGTTTTGTAATATGACATAAATATTCGTCAAAATCTATAGTTATAGCTATCAATAAATACAAATTAATGACTAATGATAGAAAACATTAGGAAATTAATTTCATTTAGCTCGTTATCAAAATGAAAATATTATTCGGACCGCAAAGTGTTAATCTATTTCGATAATCCTTTCCATTACATTACAAGTTGTAAGGTGATATAGAGAGTATAAGTGCAGAATGGAATTTAATCTTGTGCATTTTCAGTCTGGTAGGTATGTAAGTAAACACTTAACGCTGTCACTGTCAAATTCTTCGCACAATTAGTACCAATGAATTAATATTGCGTAGAATTCTAATTTTTCCTGAAAATTTTCATTTTCATAGAATTTTGTACAAAATGTTTTTGTCCTTTGCTCCAAAAATGGGGTAAGAAAGCACCTTAGTATTAAAGATGCTTTCAAACAAGAGCAAGAGCAGAATTATCAGCAAACCTGCTATAAAATGCTTCACTGCATCAAAAAATATTGTTCAGTTTCATACTTATCCCTTTTTAAAACAAACTAGTGCTTCACCTTCATACTAACTTGCAGTGTACAAATTAATTCTCGGCTCCCAGATTTCATCGACCACAAAGCCTATTCAGATTAGAATTTTTCCAAATTTGAATAGTCATTCTAAAGCGCCATTTGTTAGCTTTAAAATAAGATAAATCGCATGACTCTACTTCAGACATAACGTGAAAAATCATGTGTAGAAGCGATGTCGTTCGATAAGCAACATTTAAGGCACTGTCTTATTTTCGCGTTTCAACTAAAAAAAGGAAATGCTACAGAGGCGAAAGAAATGATTTGCTCGATTTTTATTTTTATTTTTTCAAATAACCACCTATTTCGATCCCTACAACACCACCTCACTGATTCTCAGTTCAAGTAAGTCGAACAGGTCTATTAATGCCTCAATGATTTCATTGATGTGAACCACTATCATTTTTCCGATCTGGAATCCGACAATTACCTGAGAGATGGCAAAAACGTATAGAAAATGACGAAGATTATGTTTAATATTGAATTTATATCAACATTGTTATAAATAAATGTCAAAGTTAGTCAAAAAAGACCGAGAATTAATTTGTACACCTAATAATAACCAGTAAATATATTTGCCCCGTTTAAAAACTTACCTCACTCCACCATATCTAAAAAAATAAGGAAAATATACTTTTTCGTTTCAAACAACCATTATAACACTGTCACAGTGGCAAAATCTATTTCTCCTTTGGCTATAAAATCAAATTTTTCCAAGCTTTTTCCCTCAAACATGCCACCGTGCGTCGAGTTGGGTTCAACGCCAGACACCTGCCCCATTTAACGCGAGGAAAAAGGTGGCCATTGAACAATTAGCCGACGGAAGGCGGCGTATCATTCGAAAGAAAGAGGTGTTGCGAAGTCGACTTAGTTCCATGCGCCTTCGCGGGAGCGTAGACAAAACGGCCTCTCAATATTTCGCTGGCCGAGCTTCTCTCCCATTTGTCTAGGCACCGGTAAATTTGCCGTGAACTGCGGTCAAGTGTCGGCAACGGCCCAAGGATCGCGTCTCTTGTTCGCCTTAGCAGGAGAAAGTCTCGGCTCGATCGGGACAAGGTCATGTGGGTCAGAGAGGAAAGAGTGAACCAGGTAGCACGCTATAACGCGGAAGAAATTGATTAGCCGATTTTGGGGATTCGCCGGATCGGAAGTTCGCTCGTCTCTATTGTCGTGGGTGACGTTTTGTTTGCGTTTTGTTGGCCATCGTACCTTCTTAGGAAGCGTGGAGCATCTCCTTTTTCCTCGGCTAAGAATTTGTCTAGTCACATTGGCGCTCCTGTCTCGCGAGTTCTTTCTGGCTCCTGATTCATTGTCCTTCGTTTTGAGCGAATTTGGTGCGACGAATTCTGGAAAAATTCGCTTATATCAACCGTAGAGGGAAAGGAATGGTACCTGATGCAACGGAAGAGGGGCATGGTAATCCGTTTTGATCATTTGTTTAGGCGAAAGTATCGACTCTTTCTTAAGAAGATATCACGGTAGGATTTAATCATTTTACGAAGAGATTTCTGCTTACACCGAGACATGATTAAAAATACGAGACTTATAAATGTCAGAATTATATTTTAAGGATGATGTATTTTAGAAGTCAACACGTTTAAACGATAGTTATTACGATTGCTCACAGGTTACTTTATTTAGTATATCGTATCGGTGTTGGATATTTAAAAATCGATATTAATTATATTTAATTTATATTTACGTACTACGTAATTAATTGTCATAATAATTATTATTGTGTGCTATTATTTACTGAATTCCCTTTGTGTAGTATCGATGTATGTATAAATTTTTTTATATACATACATATGTATCATCAACTTTTAATACCTTTGCAATGGAATAATTCATTATTTATACCATCAAACCAGTCTTACAAAATTAAATCATCAAAAATCATGATGTAAACAATGATCTCCGTATATACAATTCTTCTACCTTATATTAGATCTTCTATACAAACGGTGGTCCAATAAGAGCGTAGACTGATAAGCCACAAGCAATTACTGAGCTAATAAAGAGGAGCTCCAACGTGTTATTGCTACAATCTAGACACAATTATACGAGGATGTTTTCAATTTTATAAAAGAAGAATGGTTTGCAATAAGAACCATGATAAAAATTTCCCGATATTTTATTTTATTGCGGCGAATTTAAAAAAATATCACTGTTTAAATAAGTAATTTGTTTAATTCAAAAACATTAAATTGTATGAACATATGACAATCATGTTGGAAAATATATAAATAATAATGAACGAAAATAATATCACACAACTGTTTTCTGTAATGCATCCAAAATTACACGCTTTCGTCAGAAAGAATAAATACGGCCCACTGTTGTCCGCTAATAAAAATTTATTATAAACACCATACCTACATATTACTGTTGCAGGCTTGTTGATCTTGTACAGCAACATTTTTCACGCCTTCATTAGAAGTAAGCAGTATGCCCAGTACCGCATGTTATCAATATCTACAGGTCATACAACTTTTAAACACGGACCAAATTAATTTTGTAACAAAATATTTAACTGTAACATGTATAATGATCAAGGTGAAATCCTCAATGGAGGAATGTAATAATATACCAAATCATGAAAGAAAATTAATATATTTGTAAATTGCTTTTATGCTCATTCTTTGGAAAAGTATTGAACAGTTACAACATTCTCGCGAATTTTGTAGCTCCTTCTTTCTGTGCAAATGTCCATCGATCCAAAGGTCTAGAGTCTAGACCTCTAGACCAACGCATAATAGATCATGACAAGTATTTTTGAAACACCATGTACAATTGCATTAAACCACTTCTCTGTATATGCAATCAAAAAAGAAAGAAAGATACAATTCAATCCAAACTTTTGGAGCAAATATATCACTATGAGATTTACTTAAGACCATTTCTGCAAAACGTAATCCTTGAAACCGTCATTACATTACTCTGTTTCCCCTAAAATAAAACCTACTAAGGAATATAAGCTGTGTCATGATCTTTAAAGACGGTGTTAACAGCTACCGACATTAAATCTATTAAATTTCAATATATTACCACTAGATCTACCAAGATAATAAAAATATAATAACTTGCCCTCAACTTTTTAAAATTATTCCTCTAATTTCTAACGCTATTTCTTTTTTAATTCTGTACATCAGTGTGGAAGACCGTAAGCAATTGAATCGATCAAGTTTCCTGCCCCTCCATTTCTTTGATTCAGACAGATTTATTTGACAATTCCAAGTAAGTACTTATATTGAATTGATCGTAGGTAGATCTAGTGTTAAATACATACTCTGGAAAAAAAAGGAATCAAGAGAGAGAAAACATGATGCATTCAGTAATCTGTATTTTCTAACAATAAGATCAACGTACAATATCTGTTCTATGATTATCCTATAAACTTGAAGACCTTTTGGAAAAAAATTGGGAACGAGTTATTTTTATTTGCTTGGTAGTTCTGCTGTTAATATAAGCACTATCCCAAATATAAGACCTATTGAAAAATGCATACCATAGCCTTCTATGACTCTGATCATGCAGTGCTATTCGCAATCAACCAGAACGGAATGTGTCTAGCACAGCGATATTTAAAGTGACTCATAAAATTGATCAAATAACTTCTTTTATTGAACTTTCTAAGACCTAACACTCTGCTTTATATTTTTATATTTTTTTCTCGCAAACGTGTAAGTCCTATCTCTGAAATAAGCCTTAGCGCTAGTTTAGGGAGCTAAATTAATACAACACCGAGTCTTATTTGTGGAAGAACCCTTTATCTGATTCCTGTCATCATGTCAATAGCATTAGTGTTTCAATATGAAATTGAAAGTTCGAAAATGCAAATTCACATATTCACAGTAACAGTAAACTTCCTGATGTAAAAAGTGACTCATGAAATTGATCAAATAGCTTCTTTTATTGAACTTTCTAAGACATAAGACTTTGCTTTGTCTTTTTAGATTTTTTCCGCAAATGCGTAAGTCCTATCGCTGAAATAAGTTTAGTGATATATCTAATTCCTGCCCTATATCTAATTCCTGTCATCATGCCAATAGCATTAGTATTTCAATGTAAAGTTCAAAGCTTGAAAATGCAAATCCACATGCTCTCAGTAATACTAAACCTCCTGATGTAAATAAACGGTAGTACTGCCGAAAGGGTCAAAAGTCGAGCCAATAATCGATACGTCAATCTCAGCTGCTGCAACAAACTGGAATTCCATTTCAGTCGACTCTCCAACCTCCACCGATTGGGAACTACATATTATGACACGAAAGTCCTGTCGGACAGAAGGACCAAGGTAAAAAAAGTAACGAGAAAGGAAGAAGAAGTAGAAGTAGAAGAAGAAGAAGAGGAAGAAGATGAAAAGGAGGAGGAGGAAGCAGCCGGTCCAGTCGACGTAGAAACGAGGGCGAAGCATTTATAAGGTCCTTCGTCGCGGCAGTCGCCGTTTCGAGGGCAGCGCCCACTAAACGCTCGCATTAAAAATTCTAATGGTGCCTCACGCGTTCTACACCGCGTTTCTCACCTGGTTTAACATAACAACGAGCCCCACGTTCGTACGTATGGGATCGCCATGGAATCCCTTCGTTCTTGCGTTTTCGTCTATTCGGCTAGTCGAGTCAACGAAAACGAGCTTGGAAACAATGTGTGTTGGAAATCGGTGTGGTTCTCGCCACGAGCATCTTTGACAAGTAGACTGATGTCGGCGTATCACTCATCAAGATTTATCGGGACTTAGACTAATTGCCGCTTTTAATAGAAATTCGTGCGGCTTTCTTCGGGCTCCGGTTAGCGGTGCTCGCTCGTATTATTTCTCTTCTCGCTTCGGCTCGGAGACGTTGAAAAAAAGCTGATCTAACGCGACGTTTTGGCTTATAGAATATAAAATATTACTTGGGAGATTGTGTCTTCGGATAATTAAAAGTAGCGTCTCCTTTTTTTTTGTCGAGCTCGCGCTCGACGGTCGATGGAGAAGCAATGGTACTTTTGACGAATGGGGGAATTTTGACAATTGGTAAGAAATTTGAGAAATGTGAGACTTTTGACAAATGTAGATAGTTTATGTTAATATGGGAAGGATTTTTCTCTTGCGGGAAAACGATTTTCAGGGCGAAGATATTTCTTTGAGGAATCTTTGCTGTTATATCAACGTATGAAAAGAATTTCCCGAGTCGAAGGATTGATTTTCTGTTGGTTTTCTCGATTTTTTATACGTGAAGAAAATCAAAAGAGAATTATAATCTGTATGATCTGACCATTAAACTCTATATTATTTTGATTATCTGTAGGTACTCTGTGGATGCGGATATTTCCGTTTTCACACTTGAAGAAAATCGAAAGAGTATTATAAAAAGATTTTCTAGGTTCTCCTTTAATCCTCTTTCATTGTATTTTAGAAGGAATTTTTCATTATTTATTAATTAGTAATATTACTTAATTTTTTAAAAAGTAAATTGAGTGACAACCACGAAAAAATTAATTTGACGGAAACTTTATTTTTATAACATTTTAGTTATATTAGTAATAATTAATACTGCAATGGTACAAGAAATTGAACCTGATGAAATGTTTGTTCTAGAGGACCACAACATACAATATACAATCCGAGATTTTTTAATTTCAGGAAATTTAAGTGAAAATATCAAAGCTGTTGACATAATTAACATTGTTAATGTTTGCATAAGAATGATGATCAATGATATACTGTACATAGGAATACCTGTAAATAATAAGGAGTTGGAGTGATCTAATACTTCTTAAATGGAAAGTTCATACAATTCTAAAAATGTATATAAAAAGTGACAGTTGTAGAGACGAATGTATAGTAAACTTTACAATGATTAAATAATAAGATGAAAAATATGATTTCTCGCTAGTTTTATTTAATTATTTATATCTTTATTTTCATTGTTGACATGAAATAAATAACAAATAAAAGGATTTTTACTGTAATCTATTACAATTCGATGTCTAATTAATAAAAATTTGTATATTTATTTTCCGAAAATAAAAGAGAATCAAGAGAGAAATATAACGACTAATAGAGAACTAAGGAGAATAATAGAAATATGAAGAAAATGTAAGAGAATCATAAATGATGATTTCAGGGTCCGAGATAATCAACAGAAATTCATAACTTCGACTCGGGTTTTCCCTGGAACAATGCACAACATAAGAAGCAATATAAGTTGTGATTTATTTTATTTTTTATGTCTTTCATAGATTCGTACATATTTCCAGTAATAGAAAAAGTCAAATTTGCTTTGGGGGATGCAGTCATCGCCAATTAAATCGTTCAGTAGGAAACTAGTGTTCCCTCATTATTATTACATGAACAGAAGTGCAAAGTTTTCGTTAAATCGTCTAGTTGTTAAACTTTTTGGATTAGATAGGAAATCATTGATCCGGAGATTGATATTAATCAAAATTTAATTTCTCACATTATTGCTAACGAAACAGGAAAAAACGAAACATTTGGTTATTATTTAATGTGTTATTAAATGTTGCTATTAGTAGATACGATAAAATATAATTGAAAGGGACTGTTAATCAGATTATCGAAAAAGATTTCGCATATAATTTATTTTATTACTTCAATAATATTATCTGTGACTGCTTCTTTCCTGCAATAAGTTCTTATATTGATATAAGTATGTAAATAGACATTCTCACTGTCATGTACGAACTAGAAACATTCCCATCTGTATTTTTTACTCCTAAATTGTCAGAAAAATGAAATAGAAGACTATTGTCTCTGTTATTAAATTACTATACAGTGGTATTACTTTATGAAACTAGTTTACTTCTTGAAGATCGTTATACATCTGACTAGTACAGTCGGACGCGTTTCAATATAATAAGTATAATTGTACAGATGTCGTTATTACAGTAGTTCCTGCTTTATCGATACGGAAACATTACAGTTACTAATGTATGTATATATATAACAGTCTCTACTCCTGTGCTTTTCTAACCACACAAATAGTATATAAATCTATACAACCTCTAGAAATTAATATATAGTAGTCTATATTCGCTTTATAGCTAAGATTTTTAGGTAGTACAGCTAGATTGGTAAACATACATGCGTATTGGTCAAAATTCAAAAATGTATCAGTACGTACACTACCGTGCATAAGTATTTAGACACTTCCTCATAGTTAGAAATTTCGTGAAATATTCCCTAAGTAAAACGTAGTTTAGAACATTTTTTAAACGGCAAAACCTCTGGTTCGAATGACGACGTCAAAAATGGCTTTCATTAATTTTTTGCCAGCAAAGATCAAAAATTTTATGAGCGTGGCCACTGGCAGAAAGATGATAAAAGGTATTGGAACAAAAAGAAGAATATATGAGCGGTTCAGTGCCCAAATCGATTAACTCCACTTTTTGAAAAATCTTAAATTTAAGTGTCAAACCACTTGCTATAGTCATAACTTTTGATATTTATAATAACTTTCCTGAATGATGAAGTTTAACACCATTAAATGACACCATTTTTTTGGCCATTGAATAATAAATAATTTATTTCAGAGGCCATTTTGATTAACTCCATACTCTAATGTGAATCGTTGCATTAAAGCAACTCAAATGCACTAGGAGGCAATGATTGGTACAATATAATCAAAACTTGTAAAGAGAAACCGCCATTTAATGTTATTCAAATGACCCACCAAGATTTTTTTTCAACAAAATGCAATCATTAACAGAACAGTAACCGTCACCGGGTTTGCAGCAAATTGGCTCAAAATACCCTGGATAATGTTAGAAATGTCGAAACCATACCTCATACAATTCAAATGTGATTATAATGAAGATGCAAAATTTAATGTCATTAATATTAGGAAATATGTAGCAGGTAGACCAAAAAGTTTCAAAAATGTAGATCAGCCTTTATTATATCCTAAATGTAGATCTGTGACAACGGAAAAAAGGAAAGATATCATGAACCTGCTAAAATTCATTCCTCCTGTTAACCATGATTATTATAAAAACTTGACAACAGCTCGAAATGACGAGTCCTCATATACAGCTGATGAAGAAGACTATTTATATTGCTGATGCATCACAAATAATATGTTACAATAGAACTGTCAACATTCATTTTTATGGAAAATCTGTAATAAAAGTATATAATAGCTAACTTTTCCTACAACAAAAAACTTGCAAATTTAAACACCGAATTCAACTTTATTACTTTTTTCAGTTGCCAAATCGATTAACTCCACCAGCCGCATAAAAATTGCAGCATTACTGACGATTATTTTTTGGCTATTCTTTCTTATTAATTTTATATACAGTTAGATGAAAGCTATGTCTGTATTTATGCATTCTACAATATATATTTGAATTTATAATATAAAGGGAATTTTAGAAAACAATGTACGTTATTTTGTCGTATTTCTCGACGTCTCATTTTTTGGAGTTAATCGATTTGTGCACTGAACGGCTCATATAATTCAATAACATATTTATGGACCAGGAAAATCGTCTTTCATTTTCACCGAAAAAAGGCGAAATTACTTTCCGAACAACCCAATAAAATGAAAGACACTCGAGTCTTAAAATTTGTTGTATTTTAACACAGTGTTTCAAAGGGCAGCCATAAGTAAGTGTGCAGAGAAAGCGTTTGTAAGAGCGAAACACGGGGGTTGGTTATACTGAATAGCCTCTTCGAAACGGAGGCATTCGATGCTCTTAAGTCTTCCAGTCTTAGCTTTCTTAAACGCGGTTGCCTCGTTAGACTTCCAAATTGGCCGAAATATCTTCCTGATTACCTTATTGACCAAAAGAATGAGTCCTTTGCATAACTTTGGAACTGGGACAGTGCCGGACAACGACCACCCGGTATTTAACCGCGTTGAGAAAGAGGTGTATATCTTAGTCTCGAATGCGAGCATACCGTGAGTTCAGAAATTATGCAAAATCCACTCTCTGTTTGCCGTGGTTTGACGCATTACCCCTCGAGTCGACTCGTAAATTATCGGAGGACCCTGTCTCCTTGGGAAACTCGCGCGACACCATGAACGAGCATTCGGCTGTGGCTCGATGTCGAGAATGAATATGTGATAGGAAAGATCCGTTCGGTCTTTCAAATTGTTCGAAGAAAGAGTGAAAGAGACGGAGAAAGAGGCGACGATCTCAATCAGGTTCCTGTACGATTAGATACGGTTCTTTTACTGTCGATTGTTCGAATTTTTGGTCGAGCTGAAGTTTTTCTTTTCGGTGAAAAGGCACGATGATATTCATAGCTTTCGTGTTTGAGACTGTCAAATATTAGGAAGAAGAAAGCCAGGTATTGTAGGAGTAAAATTTATTAAATGATTGTTATAGCGTGTGAAGGAGAGGGAGAAAGTACGATGGATTCGATTGAAATTAATTATGATCATGCAAAAGAGAAATTCAATTCAACTTTAGGTACATACAGTCCTAATTTGTCTCAATTTGCTTGCCATCTATTTTTATCTTTATCAAATTTCATTGAAAATGAAAATTTCAAAATGATGCCGAGGTCAAAACGGCGATTGATTTATATGTTTCAAGTAAAATCTCCAATTTTTGGAATAAAGGGATGCATCAGCTTGTAGGACGTTGTAAAGGGGTCATCGAAATCGAATTTGGCAATGTTGTCAAATAAAACTATTTTTTATAAAAGTTAAGAGTCCTTGAATCAGGTGTTATAAATACGCACGAACTTTTTATGGTAGCTAATATTTTCGCAATGAAGTGCTTTTCGACTTTTTTTGGATTTTGCTTCTGTGGGGCGCGTAGTGGGTACATAAATATAGATTATGTTAATCTGTGAGTTGTTAAAGTAGGTTTAACACTAGATCTATGGCCGCTGAATCTGGTATTTTAAATATATTAACACTAGATTTACGAATGTTGATATATCTATTTTTTTGAAGTGAAACAATTTGACTCATACAAGAAAATTGAAGTTTTTTGCAAAGAAAATAGTTCCAAATTAATTTAAATGAAAGATTTATCATTAAAAAATTAACCGACCATTATATTATATATATAGTAATCAAATTTTGAATGAGCCAAATGAGCTCCGTAAGTCTAGTGTTAAATAAGTATTTTAAAAAAAGATGGATCAAGCGGCAAAAAATTACGATAACTTAAGTAATTTGGATGTCATAAGCAGACTGCGGATTTTTATGCATTTATGACAAATTAAATACGGCTAAAATATACAAAACGCACATAATATAAAAATATATCTAAAATATCCAAAGTATGGTATTTGTTGTAATATTTATTGAGTGCAATAAATCCCTAGATAAATTTTCCTGTCTCACCTGCATTTGTGAAACTAGAAATTTGCATAAACATCCGCAGTCTAGTCATAAGATATACGAGAAATATCTATTTTATTGCTTCTCTATACATTTGAGAAATATTATTAAAAAAATACGAATCCGTCAATTTGACAGCTGCCGTAGATCTAGTGTCAATTACTGTGCTATTGAAAAATTATAGTAGTGGTATTTATGTCGCATTTACCTATACATTATGATTAGATGGAGATAATCTAAATATCTTAATAAAATTGTTAGCTATTTTTTATAACAAAGTAGTAGTTCGAAATAAAACTATTTTTTATGAAAGTTAAGAGTCCTTAAATTCGGAATTACAAATTCTTTCCAACTTTCTCCCATACCTAATATATGCAATATGCAATCAAACAATCAATGTCACAGTTATTTCGAGGAACAGATACAGTCTCGAAAAATATGTAACCGAAGAATCTCACGTTTCGATGCCATATCGGCCGGCTTCCCGAAAAGACGTTTTTACAGCAGAAACAGCCATAAGACGTAATCCGTGGCGTCACATAATTTACGTAAAATTAGCCGATAAGTTCTCGCCGGCAAGGTGGCCGTATCCTATGGTTGCGGCACCTTTGAAGGAATTAGTCTTATTGGGCACAAAATTGGAACAGAGGGCCCCATGACCTCGCATAGGCCATACGGCCCATAAGAGCCCGGAGGCCGGGATTCGTGGTACTCTCCCTCCGAAGCTCCATTCGCGTATAACGAGCTGAATTATGTTCATACCTCAACTTGTTTCTCCGACATTTTTGAGTTGCATAGTTTGCAACCGTGCACCAGGAATGGGCCCCCACACGTAGACAGCATCCCTCTTTTCGACTTTGCACGACCCAAATATCTCTGCTGGCTTGCCCTTCTTGGCTGAACTTTCTGGTTTTCTTTACCTCTTTCTACCCGCAGTAATTTTCATTTCTAATAGGGATGTGGAGTGTTGAAGTAGTAACAAAAAATACGAAGGATTTATTTGATTGAAATAGCAAGAAAAGCGATTTTGATTTACTGTCAAGGAATGTTTTAACACTATAGTCTGAATTTGTTGTGGTATTCGAAGACCAGTTTCGCTATAGCGCAATTAGAAAATAATAAATAAAATGTATTAAATAATTAAATGGATTAAACCTTATTTAATATATTAAATGTTTTAAATATTTAAATGGATTAAACCCGAATTTTAAATATTCAATGACAAAGAATTTTATTATTTCCATAAGCCGAATTATGACATTTAGCAAAATTAAAAATTTGACTTTGAAGAACAGAAGATTAAAAGTGTATTGTGTTACCTCAAAAGCACTGGGACCCACAGAGGGTTAAGCTGTATGCATTTTTTTTGCAGTATTAGGTTCATTGTGTAGGAAGAAAAATGCTTATGATACCTAGCAGAATTAACCAGTCTTTGAGGATGCTTCGAACTGTTTGGTAATTTCTATAAAGTTAGAACTGGTAAAAATTGGTGAAGGTCGGTTTTGGTGAAATAAGTTTGAGAACATTGACTTTGAGATTAAATCATATTTCACCAAAGATGTCAGTACTTTAATCCTTTGCCCTGATTCAGCGACAAAATTTCACCTAATATATTTTATATTGCTACCTTTGTGAGATATGCCGGTTATAGTTGTCGTGATAATTAACGTGTTTGACATTACTTCGCCAAATATTCTCAGATCAATTATAAGGCATCCTCGTATGTTTTACTTCTTATATTTGTTATGAGCCATGAGTACGTTATGTTTCTTCATTGACAAATGTGTCTAGGTTTCACAAGTGATTAGAGTTTTCTTCTTTGTCAAATGTGGTAGTAAAATAAACTTTTTTACGTTATGACCGATTTGTGTTAATGTTACAAACTGATGGGACCGTTAAATTTTTTACCTAGACTCGATACATTGTTATAACATAAACAATATTGCGAAATCATTCGTTTACATAAAACTTAGAGTCCATAAAATACAACATGTGGTAAACTAACAATAAATTCCGAGACACAAACAATAAAATATGATGCACGTGACACAGCAATACAAAAATTGCAACATTCCATAGACGAAAACGACCACTTCGAACATCCCCTATATTGCAAGAAAGTTTATTTTATTAGCACATTTAACCTTGTGTGACCTTCAATAGTAGCTTTCTGAACTCTTCTCAACATCGGTTATCACATTGCAATAAAAAATAAGCAGCATTGCATTTGTAGAAACAGAAACTATTTTGTAATAATAGTTATTGGCTCACCCTCATGCATTCAGTTGATTCAAATATTAAAGTGCAATATGTAGTTATATGATTACAAACGTATATATTTGTAATATTACCTATTAAGCCTTCTCAAAAAAATATTTGATGTATATTTCTTTTCATTGGTCATGGTCCATTTCGAAGAGGTGAAGATACCCCTTAAACTTGAGAGTTGAAAATACATTTACTGCAATATTTCGGTAAGTAGAGGACATAAAAAAATCATTTTCTTTTTAAATTGCGCGTTCTTCAACAGAGAATTTCTCTGCGTAATAAAAATTGCATCAATTTACTTAATTACCAAATGAATTTAAATAAAGCCTTAAATTAAAAAACTTTCCCCCTTTCTTCTTAATTTTTGGAGGGAGATAACCCCGTGCTTGCTTGTACACATTATTCCTCTGCACCTCGCATATAGCAATGAAAATTTCAATACCTAACGTCAGAAATGACACACACGAAGGCTCTGAAATCGTAAGACCGTGTCGATTGTCGTGTCGATGTGTCTCTCCGATTAATCGGAGGCGACGATCTCCCATGCGTGGAAAAGAAGTTTCTATGCATGATCATATGGATGTAGCTTATCAAATGTTTTCAACTGGTCTAAAAGAAAATTATGAGAATTACATCGGTACAAATAAATGCAGATAATTTGAAATTACTACCTCTTCGAGGGTAATGACATATATAATACACATTATCATGTGTATTAATCATATCTTTACAAAATAACATACTCTTTCCACGTATCACGTCAATACATTTTCTTCTGGGCTAACTAGCCCCGACAGAAAAAGTGCACAGTGAGTTATTAACCAATCGGACAAGACGCAAAAAGGAGGGTGCCTTTTGCAGAGACTACAGCAATCATGCAAGCAGACTGATGTAGTGTCAGTCAGAAAGGTCGAAAGTTCTTTTTTCCTCGCTCAGTAGCTGCATCCTCAACATAAATTCGTAATACTCGATAGGTATTGGGTTCGCAAAGAGTAAGATATGTGACGACCCCTGACATCATACGCATTCCCTATTCGCGAGATGAATTCTGGACATCGTTTCAACCCGAACTTACGTCCTCGAGGATTAATATTGTGTTACCTCACGCGGTGTATTCATGCGGGAAGTTAGACACTTGCATCGTTTTTCTCCTTTCCTTTGTACATTCTTCCTTTTTTAATTTCGACGTCGACTGCGTGAACGGTTATTTAGCTTGGATCTTATGGTTTAACCCTTTCGAAACGGAGATTCGATGGAGAATGGTTAACTCTCGACGACACGGCGATACGTCAGTTTGTACATTCTTGGAGATAGTGTTTAAAATTCTAACGTATTCCACCGTATCATATAACTTTGTTTTAGAGTGTCTTTGTATATATGGTTACAGAAGTTACCAAACAGCTATAAAATGAAGATATTTCTGGTAGTTGGGATTGGGTTGCGAAAGTAAGGGTAAATGAATTATTAATAGTTACGTACATGATGTTATATGATGTTACTTTGAACTAGTGTGATGTTAACACTTAGCCGACCACCGAGAAAAAAAATAGACTGCATGCTATTATAGAGGATGAGTGACTAACTATTGACACCTAGAATAACTCCGAAAGTATGATAGAAGTAGAAAAGTTTTCCAAACAAAAGTTGCATGGAACAGCGGAGGCTATTGTATGACATTATTTTTTTTGCTCGGTGGAATCGCTTCAGAGCTTTGAAGATCAACTTTGTTTTTTTAGATAGAATTCTATGTTTATTATTGTTAGTTTATGAATTCTACATTATATTTTATACCACGCACATTTCAGCAGTAAGGCTAATTCGTAAGGTAGGAATGAGAGATCTCCACGTCATCAATTGTCTTTCTTTGAAACGGAGAGATCTCCCCGTTCGGTCGGCTAAGGGTTAATTGATATAAGGGTAGTAAAATTTTATTTGTATAGTGAAAGATAATTTGGTGACATGACTAGATCATTCAGAAACCTCGTGACGAAAACACGGTGTTCCTTGTGCAAAGATATGTAGGTATGTGTTATTTCTTTTAGTATCAATATATAGTATTTATAAAAAATAAGGTATCACTTTTGTAAATGATTCCATCTTAGTTAGCACTATTTTAAAATTTGTCTATATTACAGTGTAATTGTAAATAGCAGATTATATTTTAACTACTTATTTGGCACACCTACATACAACTAACAATGAGTAAAATTTCTTGTTTTAATTATCTCCAGACTCGTTCAATAGAATTCTCCAATTTTTTAACAGTGTTGCATTATCTTTTAACCGTGTATACAGTTTCTATTTATATGTAATTAACAATTTTCGGTAATATTAGAACCAGGGGACTGTTCTGCAAATTCTGAATTTTCCATTTTTTTATTTTTACTGCATAGTTTTGCTACTTGTTCACATCTCAAGTCAGTATAATTAATTAACCGTAGATTATTACAATTTTATTTGTGTACTTAAAATGGAATTAATTTCAGAGTTATAACAAGGAATTACACTTACCCTAATTAATAAACTACAACTTTATCAACCTTTCTTTAACAATGACAGTAATGAAGTACTGGAGAATACTTCCATTAAATATCTAAAATATTTATTAAATCTCAAACTTTAAATTACTTTAATAAAATTCAAAACATCAACCCGTAAATGATGATCATCATCGAATGAAATATTTGGAAGTTTTTTCTTCACCGTCATTGCGAATGTACTTTTTTCTCAATATTTTCTATGGCTACATTTTCATAAACTTACTGATGCCCACCGCATTTTATTAAAAAATAAAATCTTAACTCATCTTACAATTGTCAATTTTATAACTTCTAGGAAGATATGCACGTACGTTTCAAAGTGCAACGTAAATTCAAGTTTTGCTGCCTCGAAGAGATACCCGCGTAAAAAGTGCCGATTAAATTGAGAGACGGTTGTATATTGTTTAATTCCTCGTTAAATAATAATTGAGTTACAGGTAAAGCGTTATTCGCATCAAAGCGCATACCTTGGGATCGGCGTATGCATGCGCGTGCACCGTCCAAAGGGTGGGGGCGCAAAAGGTTGTAAAAAGAGTTAGAAAGGGAAACGGTAATCCGGCATATCGGCGTACACGCGTGGCTATAAAGGTACTTCGGTAATGGACTCGGCCCGGCCGACAAAGGGCTTTATTTAAATAACTCGCGGCAGGCGAGACGGCCCATTCTCAAATCTGGGGACGTGCGAGCAATACCGCACCCTCTTCTTGTTCGCATTGCTGTTTCCTTCTTTACGACTGATCGAATGACGGAGCAGCGTCAACTTCGATATCAACGTGATAATAGGAAGCAGAATAATATTGTGAAAAATTGCACAAAGTTATGCCACATAAAAGAAAATGTTAACGCATTAACGTTCATTATGAGATTCCTGTGGACTTTTTAAAATTAAAATTAATTTAATAAAATAATCGGTACTGATGTTTTGAAATAGTAACTGCGTCAACCCATTGCCCTGCAATTTACTTTGTAATTGTCTCTACAATTATTTAGAATTGGATTACTAAAATAAAAATTGATCAGCGATTCTCGATACAGGCGGCCCTCGACTTTCGCACACAATTGGTTCCTGAAAATTTGTTTTGATTATTTGAAAGTAGAGAGATGCAGAAAAAGTATTAAAAATTGTATGTTAATGTGGTTTCTTTATGAACTTGATATTCTGTAATATATAATAGGCAATGCGTGGGTGAAAGCGATCTACAGCATTCCTCGACAGGAAGTAAACATTTTCTGAAAAAGCGACGAAAATCTTTAAACAATAGAATTTTTAAAAACGTGCGAAATAGCGAAATGTGCGAAAGTCAAGGGGTCTGTATATTGTATAATTAAACGTAATATAAATATTACAGAAATAATTTTATCGCGTCTCATCTCATTAATATTTTCAATTTAATAGGTTTCACAAAACTTGAAAATTTACTGTCCCATTTATCGCGATATATTATTATTTGCGATCGTCGTTCGTTATTTTAGAGCAAAGAGTTAGTACCAAAAACGCTAATAATAAGTATTTAGAAATTACTTATCAACATGATATTTATGCCATAGCTTCATGGGAATATTCATCTCATAGTTTTATGCGAAATCGAATTTTCGATCATATTATAATAAAAACAACCAGTAAGTATATGCACTTGCCTCGTCTACGGGAATTACTCTTTTCAATGGTATCTTGCATTGTGAAACAAAGGAATTAATATTAGACATATTAGCATGAAAGCCTTATGAAACATCTTGACTATGTCCCGATAAAAGTAAAAATTCACGTTGCAAAGTATCTGTTATCCTCAAGAAAATCAAAAGAGAACGAAGTAGATGATTGAATACAGACCAGCATTTCTGGCAGATGGAAAATCTGTATGTGGGAAGAAGAAAAGATCGAAGAGCAACAATTATAAATAATTCTATCTCGTAATAAATAATCCTTTCAACAATGCTGTATTAAAAAACTTTTCATCTACCAAGGGGGTCAAAATGACTGATACTGCATCTTTTCAAAATCTTGCTGTAATTTTAAGGGCTGTATTCCGTTTAACTTTTTACAGTTACCTTGCAAACCGCGAGAGATTAAATCGATTTAGCTACTTGCGTATTTAATTCCCTTTTCTTTAAAATATTTATCTGGTATCTTTGCATATATTGAATTAATAGTACGTCATTCTACGGTTAATTTACTATTCCAAAGCTGCACTTCGGCTATGAAACATTTGAGTCGTTTTCTTTGAAGGTGGTGTCAGTCCGTTTTTGACAAAAAGTAAGTTAACCAGTTAATTGTGGCGAAAATTCTTTTGAATTTTGGAGCACGAAAATCGAGAGGAGCGTAAATCGATTTCAAGTTATTTATATCCGTTAGTTATTCGTTTTATTTCGGCATGGCCTAAAAATATTCCAAACACCTTGAAATTTACGAATATATTTTAGTTTTCGTCAAAATTACAATTTATATAACCAGTGGTAGCTTCTACGAATGACGAGTATACACAGCTAACTGATTAATGATAATAATTGATTTTTATCTATAAACAGTTCCTCAAAAATTCCTTCAAAATTTTCTTCATTTTGTCAATATAAATTTCCGTAGTTAATGAAATTACAAATATAATTACTTCGAAAGTGGTGCCAGTCCATTTGAGATCATCAAAAGTATAAATCTCTTTTAACTAATACTTTAAAAACGATCACGTTAAAATATTAAATCAATTTAACATCTAAAAAACATAAAACGAGCGTATTAACATATACCAATAGTTTTCAAACCATTCAAATACAAACCCTTAAATATCACCATACAATATCAAATGGACTTACACCACTTTCAAAGAAAACGGCTCATTTATAACGAAATTTCCATTCTCGTTTAAAATTCTATCTTTCGGCAGCACAAGCGTGGTACAAGAAAAACTACAGCATCGAAAATCGGTTGAAAAAGGCACTTGAAAGAGGGTGTCGTATGCACCAAAACGAAGCAATCCGCTAAACGATCGTTGCCAGAGCATAGGGTGCGTCGAATGGCCCGAAGGAAGTCTAATGAAAGGCACGCGCACTCTGACGGTCCGGCGTGAGAATAAAATAATTAGCTGCGAGTTGCCCTCTGCGTCGCTTCGTAGAGACTCTCTCGTCCTTTTTACTTCTTAAGAGCTGTCCCTCTTTCTCGTTTGCTCTTCCTCGTCGTCGAGAATGCGAAACGAGAGTGTCGAGGAAGATGGAACGCGATGGAAGTGCCAAGGTGGAAGGGGACGACCGCTCGGGCCAGGTGGGTCGTAAAGCCTTAGAATGATGCTCTAATAAATCCCACTGAAAAATTGCAAGGCCTCAGGCTCGTCGAGGAGTTTCTTCCACGCGTCTTCTTCCTTTTCCTCTTCTTATTCCTTTGCCCCTTCCACGTCTTTCCGTTCGTCTTCTTCTTCGTCCTGGTACCGTCCTGGCTTCGTCTCGACTTCTTCGCGGTACAGCTCTCTAAGGGAGACCGAAAGAGAGTTCGGTCTCCTTGGTGCGTTCTTTCGCGTTGGTTCGTGACTTTTAATGTCTTGGGGAGGAACGCGCGTTAGGGATGAGTTGTGCGAGGCTAGACGCGAGCAGAGGTCGTCTAGCTTTCGACGAGTCGGGTGGAAACGGAGACACGTCACGGTGTCTGGATACTTTAGGGATCCTCTTGTGGGATTAATTAACAGCAGCGATTCGTTTCGTACGATTTTGCGACAGTTTGAATAAATTGTATGATTTTATGTAATTTCTGATTGGATATGAACTCAATTTAATAAAGGGCTCTTAGGTATCTAGTAGGTACCGGGAATTGTTCATGCGGATTTGTAAAACCAGATTCTAGCACCCTTAATTTTTCTAAAAAATAGTTTTACTTTATAATGTTGCAACAATTGAATTCTATGATACTTTTACAACGTCCTACAAACATATATATTTTTTTCTTTGAAAAATCGGCTATTTTATCGAAAGAACGAAATTAATTATTGTTTTGATCTCGGCTTCATTTTTGAAATTTGTTTTCCAATTGAAATTTGATAACGATAAAAATAGATGGTAAGCATATGGGCCAGCTCAAGACTATAAATGAGGCAAGTTGTTATTAGGTGTACAAATAAGTTCTTTCTCCTTTTTTTCGAAATTCATCATTTTATTGTATAAATTTGGTACAAGATTACGTCTCGAAGTATTCACCCTCCTTTTTTACAACCTTTTCCCATCTAGTGGGTAAATTATAAATCCCATCCCTGAAGAATGACGGCTGCTGTCTGTGCCGGATTTTCGTTACGCAAGTGCTCTATCTCACCGACATCGAACTTCTTCGGGGCACCTAAACGATTGTAGTTTTCCAAATTGAAATTTCCGGCTTTAAATCTCTGGTACCACTTTTTACATGTTCTCTAAGAAACAGCGTTCTCTCCCAGTGTCGCACAAACCATTTCAGCAGCTTCTACAGCTGATTTCTTAAGTTGGAATGCGAAGAGTAAGCAGTGACGCAAATGATGCTTCTGACACGCCATATTGTTTGAAATTGTTGCTTAGGACTGGGAACTCTTAGAGCGGTCATTATGACTCTTCTTAAAAACAAAAGAATGCTCTTTCAGATGGCACCACAATCAATTAATTCGAATGATACAGTCAAAAGTTGTGATCGTAGAAAAAAAAGGGGGAAGGAACTTATTTGCATACCTAATACATACTGTGAGTCCTAGAGCTCTTATAATTGCACGGTTTGGTATCTAGCTACTTGTTCTAATATTATTGTTATCCCTTTTTGGCTGTTGATTCATCACATTGAAATACTTCTAAAATATCTGTACACTTTTTTTGAGGGTTTAAATGCATTTACCTTCGCAGTTTATTGTCTTTAATAACGAATAGACGCCTGAACTCTGGATTATATTTTAGATATTCAAAATCTTCCTGAAATCGACCAAATAATTTTTACAGCATGGTCTCACTAACAACGCCTCCACCATTCACTCTGTAAATGCATTTTGTTGCATTTTTAATGAATTTTCAACATTGAACTAACACAGAAAAAAACTGAGTAACCTAAACTTTTTGCAATCCATCTGTAATTTTACACAAGTAATGTAATTTTTAAACAATTGGAAGCCGCACATCATGTACACCGACAACATAATCGTTGATACCAGTTTTGAACATGATGAAAATTGTATTTCATTGCGAAAAAGACAAACCTACAAATTGTTTCCTATATTTAATATCTGTAAGAAGGAAGAGTTAGGTGAATTGCGTCTTCAACACGGCGAAATGTTTCGAAATGATGTGTTAAAATCTATCAAGCGTTTTTCTATAGTTTCTGATCGATGAACATTTGTGAAAGAACCGGGCAGCAAAATCCGTGATAGCGTTAAAAATTACGGTAAAACTTTTTTATCAAGTTATCGCATTCGTCTCGTAGCGTTGGTAAAATGTCTGAAAGGAATCATTTAGTGTACTATGTTTGAAAACAGTTATGTTGTAACCAAGTGGTGTGTAGTACAATTGTTATTATGATTGAAGTATAAAAAATGTCATATTTTCAGTAATTATGAAAATTTATAAATTTTTAGAAATAACGCAAAACACAATTTCTCTTAAGAATGAAAACTTCATTTTCAATTTTTTAATTTAAATTTATAGCACTCATTTTATCATCAGCCTTTTACTTAAAAAAAAATTTTTATCTCGTTACTTTAAGAGATATATGCAAAAAAGTGGAAGTGTCGGTTGCACTTTGAAGTTACTTTTCATGACTATAAAGGGCGATTGGACACGAATTATGTATACCGTTATTTCCGTCTTGGATTACTCTACAAACCCACAAAGTTTCATTAAAATCTGTCGCACGCACTTCAGACTGTTTCCTTGTTAACATAACTGGCTTTGTAAAGTGACTTGATAAAGAAATAATTGTAATTATGTTATAATTAATAATGTAAATATGTTATAATTAAATCGATTTCTTGAAAAAGTGATTTAATTTTCTTGAAAAATAAACGACTCATGTTGAAAGTGATTCGAGGCAGACACTAGTAAATACATGACTAAACGAAGTCTCGATCTCGGTGTAGGTGGTGCTAGGCGGCTTCTTTGTGCTACTCCGATTGCTTCGCTCGGTTACGTCGAATCACCACGCAAAAGCTTGCCGACGATAAAATCGTTCGTTTCGCATTTTACTCGCAGTTGCGAATAAATTTGCCCTCGATCGATCGGCATGATCGCCGATAACGTCAAGCAGTACGAATCGAGGAAGTTTTATGAAATCTTCATGCCGACGACCTTATGTATCAACTCGTTTTATACCTCTTCTTTCGATGTGCGAGTAACAAAGTAAATGACATGATGACAGAGCTTTTAATAATCTAGTCGTATTTTAATAAATGTGCTTGGAAAAATTTCAATTATGAACGAAATGGAGCGTTCAAACTATATTTTAAATGAAGTAATAAAGAAAAACTTGTCTCAATGTGAGTTCTCATTCACTTGTTTAAAATTAAATATTCCCGCATTTCTTTATTCGTTAACTCACGGTAGAGAAAGTGAAATTTGGCATTTAACTCTTTGAGGGCGAAGCATATATGCGGCCTGAGAAAAAATTTAATTATAATATATCGTTATATGCCTACATGGCTAAAGTTGAAAAATTGAAATACTACCATTAAACAATAACGTTAAAATGATAGAAATATTAGCATCTAACTTTGTGATGAAAGGGTGGTTTTGGATAGCCAAATAAATGGTTATCTCTCAGCACCCAAAATTGTCTCCGTCCCCAAAGGGTTAAAAAATGAAGTGATTTCCCTTTTACTCATCAACCTACAACTATCCTGCTTCAAATACTAAATATCACTTATCTTAGGAAAAGTAGCGACGAGAGATTTCAAGGTGAAAGAATTTATAGACATTTCAAGGAAGATACAAATATCTACGACTGTTCTCTGGTATTCTTTATCGATGAATAACAATTGAGATAAATTCTCGAACGATCTAATGCAGTTTTAGTGATCTGAGGTTAACTTTAGTAAAATTGCATAATTGGATAACTTTACTGCTAACGATAAAATGCTTTATTGAGGATATGCTGTGAAATGGGTTTTGCCTCACTTGTCACTCAATTTTGAAAGATATGTCAAATTTGCAAGCAGATTTCAAGCAATGCAAAAATTATTAAGTACATTTAACTACGATACCGGCCACATTTTTTAATGTTTTAATCATGAACATATATTTTTTTACGGTAAATTACTAATAGGGGAAGTTAACGATTTCATGATTGAACCATAATTCGGTTTTAATGTTTCACTTCAGTCCTTGGGGATAAACAAAATATAGTTTATGACGAAATATTAAAAAAAGGAAATAAAAAATATTCCAAAAAATGAAAACAAAAGTAGCGTTTCTTCTTACTCGCAAAATTACATAAAGAAGTTATCAAGGGGTTGATAGTGGAGATAGTCTAAAAACATGATGTGTCTCATAAATACATAATTCATGATACCGTTAAATTACTAATAAACGAATATATAAGTATATATATACAATATTTTTACAATAATTTATTTGTTCATACACAATGTTATAATGTCACATATTTTATATATGTTCAACAACACTCTCATATGCTGCCACTGTGTAAGACGAATATGCAATGAACATAAAATAAATTTAATTCAAACTGATAATAAATATAATACAAGAAACAGGAATTTTTCTAAATTCTTCGAAATAAAAATCGACCCAATGCGTAACTCATCAATGAGATATTACACCTAACATTGTATTCTTCTACTCCTCAGAAAGTCCAACATTATTGTCACATTAATATCATCCCCTTAACCAGATAACTACAGCGATTATTTTTCAAAGGGCGCCAAAATCGAACGATGACGAGTATCGTCGTTAATCACAGAGTAAGTTTCGTTGTTAAAATACTGGATCAAAAAGAGTTTTATTTTATTACTTATATTTACTTATTCACTTGACATAAACATATATTATATACTTAAAAAACGAAAAAAAAAACAAGAAAAATTAACTACTTATAAAGTTAAAAATCGCAGACCGTCCTTGAAAGAATCCTATTATAAATCACCCTCACGTTTTAGCGCTAGGCTAGTTGATTTTGAACTTATTTTTACGAATTTTACATTAATATCTAAAAACATTCCTGTTACACATGCATAAAATGGTTACACAAACTTATAACAAGCTGCAGGATGAATGAATCTCTCTCAAATTATTTGTACTTTTTAGTTGTTTAATTTATTTCGACATGGTCTCAAAATATTCCAAACAGCTTGAAATTTACGAATATAGATTTATTTAAATTTATTTTAAAAAGATTTATTTTAATTTAAATAACCAATGGTCACTAATTTTTATGCATCACGAGTGTACTTATCAATACACAAAATTCTACCGTTTCTCCATGACGAGTATACTCGTCAATCACAGCTAACTGATTAATCAAAATAACCATATTCCATTAATCATTAAAAACGCAAATTAAATCATGTCACTTCCAAATTTCATGACCCTCCATTTCCATTACATCGTAAACCGCCACCCAAGAGAAAGACTCGTGCCTCGTTCACCATTTTTCTCAAGAATCGGAGGTTAAATCTCAAGATCCTTTATGTACACGAGCCAAGTCGCGCTCTTTGATTCGCACCGTAGAAAAAGTTAAAAAGGATCCTACGTTCCTGAACGGAGTTTCGTATTTCGTCACAGTCCGCTTCCTCCGTGAACGCGGATTGGATTCGGCCCGGTGTCGTTCGCTCGCGACTTCCTCCCATTTACCGCTTATTCGCCGTGTCCTCCTGTCCTGCCGTCATTTTGGTGCCTCTAGGATCGAACCTCACCGATGTCTACCATGGTGATTTCTCGCTGACCTACCAGCTGCCCGAGACGTCCGTTGCGAATCCCCATAGAACCCCGAGAAAATCGGGAAATGTCGCTTCAAACGGGCCAAGTAGGTATTCCCATCCCTCCTGGGAGATCTTATAACGCGAGAGGATGATCGAAGAGGAGGATATTTATCCAGGAAATGCTCGAACTTAGTAGAAAGATTCGATGGTCTTCCTCGATGACGTACAGGAGGACCCCGGGGATGACGATACTTCTGGATATTATTTTCGGAGAATTTGTGATTATTTGACGAATGGACCGTTTGAGTGAATTGATCGGTTGGAGATTATGACTTTGTCAAAGTGAAGAAATAGTTTAATCCTCTATAGTTCGACTTTTTCGTGGTATATGAATATTAGTTTGACGACAGCATAATTAGACAATTATAAGAATAGTATTTTAACCCCTTGCCTTACGATTTCTTTTGTGACTGAAGGCGCGATAACTCAGAAGTAATTGTTGGATTAATAATTTATCACTGGTTTCCGATATACGAATATAAGTTAACGCAATATTAATAGTATAGAACTAACTTCAACGTCTCCTGACCTATTTATGTTTTCAATTTAACAGTTTTTGTAAATCTCAGAAATTTTTTATTCCATTTAACGCGTCACGTTTGGCATACGTCATTGTAAGACAAGGGGTTAAATAATAGATTAAACCTGATTTTTAAACATTGAATTGTAAAGAATTTTATAATATTCACGAAATAAATTATAATGTTTGGCAAAGTTAAAAATTGAATTTTGAAGAACAGAAGTTTAGACATGTCGTGCGTTACCTCAAAGTCGAAGAGGCCCATAGAGGGTTAAGATATAAGTCCTATTCGAATAATACAAGAATGAAGAAAGATTCTTTGCGAGAATTTTACTTGAAGGCGAAAATTTCTTTATGGCTCCGTTTTTTTGAGGGGTGGCGGATGTGCTGTCTTAGAAAATTTGTCAAAGGTGTGTGTACTTGATTCAGTTTAATGCTTTATTTCCTGAATTTCTTGTCGGGTCTGAAAATTGGTTATATCATCGTTTCTTCACCCCTTGCCTTACAATGACGAGTGACTCTCATAATGTGATAAATTGGATAGAAGACTTTCAAGTTTTGCAAAACCTATGAAATTGAAAGTATCAATGAGACATAATACGATAGAATTATGTCTATACTATTAATATTGTGTCAAATTCGGCAACATATAAAGAATCACTGATCAATTTTTGTTTGACTAACTTAATTCGGAACTGTTAGAGAGGCAGTTACAAACGAAATCGTACGGTGAACACTTTGATAAATGAAACCCCATTTAAGGTCTACTTTTTACATAGAACCCCTGGTTTGATTTAATAGCATAGTTTTAATGCAACATTCTCTAAATGGATTATTTGTAATAAAAATTACAATTATTCCGAATAATGTTTATTTACTTCAAATAATAACTTTAAAATTAATTGAAAAGTTTTAAAACTAAATTAAAAATAAGGCATTTAAACCCATTTGAAGCAATAACAACATATTTTAAACGGGTTGTTATTGCTATATACAGAAACTGTTTACGAAAATTGGTTTCCTTAGAGGTGTATATTTTTCGCACGATTCCAGTCAAAATTGGTCCTAAAATAACACTCGACAGAACTTTATGGGATTTAGCAGTACAAAATGTAATACCATTAAATTCTATGATATTGAACTGTTACTTTAACAGGTGGTACAGGTTGTGATCCTAAAATAACTTGTGCAGAGGAGAATTATGTTTCAATCCTTTGCAACCCAATATTCAGCTGTTGAGGACTTTTCACTTGGAAATCAATACGATTCTGTACCATAAAATTTTATGGTATTTAACTGTACTTGCTATTTAAATATTTATTAATTTAATTTCCATTTTAACATTTAGCAATAAGTCTGTTTGCTTATCTAAATATCACATTGTATTTTCAGTTTTCGAATAAAAATGGACATTTAGAGGTAGACAATTTTACACAGTTAAGTACACTTATTTGAGAAAAAGTTCGAAAAATATTAATATTTAAGTATCGTTAATAAATATCGTTGGTTTCATTCTTCATAAGCATTAATTTGTACAATGCTTATAAGTATAACTGATAATAACATTTGTATAAAATTGTGATAAAAATATGAAGATAAAGAAGAAAGTCAACCTTAAGTTTCAAAACAGAGTAGCAGGTATTTTTTGTAGTCCATTTTTCATAAAGAATCCGTATACAGATTTATTAGGGGGACCGGAAAGTAATGCCGTTTGTTTACATCAAATTCAAACAAATAAGTTTGTAACAAGCTTCTATTTTTAATGAATCATATAGTGATCCTTGTTATCAATTACTTTTTTCTATCAAAGGTGCAAATTAAGAATACCAAATCGATAAGAATCACTTGGTTTCCAAGGAAAATATCTAGAAAAACGACATTACTTTCCGGTCCCCCTAATATAAGTCGCTGTGTACTTGGTAATGACTGATGCCAAGCATTAGAAGTCTTTTCTACCAAAATACTTGTTACACCCAACCATAATTGCATAAATAACTCCATTACGACGTACAGGCAGTGCTTGACTAACGTAATGCAAGGAGAAAGATTTGAAAACTCCATACTTATATACCACACACACTCCTTAACAGAACTGTGCGTACTTTTTTTATAATCTAATAAATGTTCGCTTTATGCCTATTATTTAACCCTCTTAGTGCCACCGAAATTTGGTGGTACAGAAAGTGCCAGCGTGAACATGAGAATTTTTTAACACCGTAAGAAAAAACATAATATGAAGTTACTATATTAGATATGAATGTAACGATAAAATAGAGAACACACTCTTTCAAATGATACCAAAACGATTTACCATCTATTACAAATGTATTAAGTTATTACGATTTTAATTATGGTCTACGCTGAAACCGATATATCGGCCCGTGGCACTAATTGTAAGAGGGTTAATGTCCCCCAATAAAATTGCAACATTTTTCAATAAACTGCTTAAAAAAAAGGTCGAATTCAACTTAAAATTGCGCAAATGAAATGTGATTAATATCTATTTCTATTTCGTCACTTTGCAAGTAAATTTTAATTATTTTTCCTTCTCTAAAGTCCAAATAATATATATGTTCATATATATTATATATATATATGATCATTGTATTTATTTCACACCAAGGTTGCTGTACACATTTAAAACACCAGCAACCCCAATAAGTTCTACATCCCCAATTAAAAATCCAATTTAACCATCAAATTAATATCGTCTTACCATAAAACTTCTAAAAGTCAAATCTATAAATATTTTCATCCAAGAAAATCATCGCAAAGCTCCACAAACGTTATTCTAGATCTCGTTTCTTCAGAAAACGTCTCCATAATAGGATTTGCAGCGATACGCTCGAGGAAAATATTTTCTTCGACACGGAGAGGAGGTAAATTTCTGCGGAAAATCAAAGTGACGCGGTATCCAACTGGAGGAGAGAAATGAGCAACGAAAAGAGACATTTGTGGAACAGCAGAAGATTACACGAAAGAATCCATGACTAGGGCTTAAACTCGAAGAAGAGATCATCGAGGTCCTCTAGGTCGCGCGTACCAGGACCCCCCAGTAAGATAATGCGTCCTCTCTCGCTTCGAGACTTAGCCTCGTCTTAGCCGCTGGATAAGCCGCGAAGCTGACACTAACCCGGTTAACCGTTAGCTCTGTGGCTTCTGACTTTTTAAACCGTTGTTTATTTACCGGATACGTCGAGGATCTTGGCTCTGTGAACATGGGGCTTCTGGTAAAGCACCAGGGTATAATCTGCGATTAAATTCGCGCGAGAAGGATACCTTCCTGTCAATGTCGATTTTATGAGAATTGTAGGTTTAGCGCGTTGACTGTCACACGAAATCTGTGGAAGTTCTGTGTCAAATTCCTACAGTGAGTAACTTTAATATCCGGACACTATGATATTTTTAGTTTGTTACATCATAACTTCGTTTCTAATTAATACTACAACTACCAGGGTAGTAAAAATGACTTGTTCTTTATTTATCATGCAGATTTTTCAATTTTATAGGGGAATCATAGAATAGATTTTCTACGGCTAACTTATAATACATAAATTACTGAATTAATCATTGTATCTACGTTTGGATTTCTCTTTTTTTAAACTGCTTATTTATTATATTTAAATGAGACCGATTTTACGCTGGTAATTCTAGTATTAAGGAAACGAAAAACATATTCTAATATTGTATTATGGTATATTAGGTTGGAAACTATGAAACGAGCGTTGAATAAAAACAATACTTTATTTATTGCACGCAGATGTTTTAACACAGCTGTATGGCTAGCTCCTAGTTTAGACCCCAGTTTACGAATAGTTGTGTGTGGATCGGATTCCACAGTCGTCTATAATTCCTCGTTATCAATATGGACCGGTGGTTTTCCTCGAGGCTCGTTGATGATACTCAAATTAGCAGAACGAAATTTTTTAAACTAATATCGGGTATTTTTTTCATTAGTGGATCCATCTCCGAATGCGTGATTAATGTTTCTCGAAGCTTGAGCTGCGGTATGATTCAATTTGAACTCTCTCAAGAAAAGTAGATGTAAATCGCGTTTTGTTTCAATCTGGTTTCGGAGAAAAACAAAACAATAATGGGATACAAACACGACAAAATTTTACGAAATGAGTAAGAACAATAATTTAAAAATTTATAAATAAAAATATTGAATGCACGTCATAATGAACCTCTCTCATTGTCAGTCGCAGCTGAACATAGACTAAACAAAAACGCCCGTTTCATAGTTTCCAACCTAATACATGTAGTAAACAATAGTATAAGTTTTATTTACATAAGTTACAACAGAATATAAATAAAATGCTATCAGATTATTCGTTACTTTAACAAAACATGTACCGACGAGGAATTTAATGTATTTAAAAATGACAAATGCATACGTTGGAATAAGCGTAATGGAGAAGATAAAAACCTTGATGGATTTAGTCACTTTCAGTCTGCAAGATAGGCCTAGAAAATTCGAAAAGAAACAGTGCCAGACGTTTGAGAAATATTCACAAAAAGATCAGCGTAAGTCATTTTGACTACCTTGATAGATCTAGTGTTATTCGAGTTAGAACGCAATGTTTTTTACTAACACGGTTGACTGTTCTGATAATACTAACAAGCCTTATTTTATTAGTTACGCTACGATAATCATTAAGTACATGTGCACAATGTCACGCAAAAGTAATGCCAGTTTTAATATACGGCAACTTGTAATTTTTCACAAAGGAAAAGGCAAATCATATAAACAAACTGCCAACACACTCAGCATGAGTAACAGGACAGCTACAGATATCGTCAAACGGTTCAAATTCGAGGACTGTATAGATTCTACTTTCCAAAAATGCCACATAGTATATAATATCAGGAGAAAGTTATCTTTCGTCAAATGTAATTTAATATTAAAAGGCAGAATCAATTGATAACTGATATGGTAGTTATAATTTAAATTATTTTGGAAAGAGAATCTGTTTTATGCTATCTTTATTTGTAATTCGTAAGGAATATGTTGGTATATGATAGGAACAATATTATTAAGAAGTAAATGAATAAATATACATGAATATTTTTTTTCTAAAGGAACAGAGAAAAAAGGATAGTCTGGGTTAACAGACGTTTACGTGAAGTTTATTTGGATGAAACTAACTTTACGAAGAGTGGATTACCCATGTACTTATTTGGTGGACAGCTATTTTTTCACTTGGTATGGAGCTTCAATTTATCATACTTACACATTTACGCATTACACATTTACTTACACATTTTATAAGCTAAATTAAGATCGATAAGATTGGAAGCGATTAGAGGAAATAAGTATAATAAATCAGGACGCAACTTGTCATCCGAAAGATTCATACGCATGTAATTCTATTATCTATTATGGGGAACGGCAAGTACCTTCATTTCTTCAGATATTTTGTTTAAAAGGCAATTAATTTTTATCAGTCCGACACTGAAATTTTGCACGAATGCGAAAAGATACTAGATAAGATGGAGAAAGAGACTAGATGGAAAAAGGTTGTTGATAACGAAGATGATTATATCATTTTATTAAAATGAATTTATTTATTTGGATTTACTGTAAAAAAACGACATTACTTTCCTGTCCCCCTAATATATACCAAGAAGTCCAATTTATCACTTCTTACAATTAGTTTCTTCTACACAATACAAAAGTGACAAAATGGATATCCCAACGCATCTATACTTTGCTTACGGTACACCCAATAATTTGTTTTTTTAATCTACCAAAGAATTGGACATTCCAGAGTCCACTAAGTACAATAAACGATCATAAAGCAAAAAATCAAGATTGCGCGAAAACTGAAGGATTATTTGGCATCTCGAAGGGTCCATATCAATAGCAGTAAAAACAAGCGAATCAAACCGATTGACCTGCCTGATTAACTTCTAACGAACAACGTCGAATCTCCGTGTCCATGTCTATATCATCGTCGTAACCAAACGAGACTAATCCCGGCAGACCGCCTTAACTAGCTTAACCAAAGCAACAAACGACCGATGTTACCGTGTCCGCGTTTATCCACGGACCCTTCCACGCATTTTTCCTCGGCACATCATCCGCTACGTGATTCTGTCTGCGTCGCTTTATACGTGTATGTATATATGTACATGCCACTTTCATTCTTTGCCCTTCATTCTCGCGGCAAATGGACCAGGTTGCTCGATTTCGACGAGCTTCGTTAGGGGTTGAAAAGTCCCCCGTGTCTCGGCCGGACCGCTTTTTCTACCCTCCGTTCTTGCACGCTTAAATCATATTTGTAACATCTTTCCGCTACTTCGCGTGCACCGACTGGAAAGCAAAGGACGAAGGAAGAGAACAATTTCTTTGACTCGCTTCGTGGAGGAACCTGGAGACTTTCACGGTTTCGTTACAGATGGATGCGATTTTAGGCTGTTGTCGAGTGCCGATGGAAGGAGGCTACTTTGTAAAGTGTTTTTTTGCTGTTGCGCAATTACTTTCGTCACATGCTTCTTTCGATTGTTACATTTTTGATTTGTTTACACTACATGTAGTTTAAAATATTGTAATTTTGAATTATTTTATTGTGTGTGAAACTTTTAACCAGTTAACTGTGGCGAAAATTCTTTTAAATTTTTAATAGAGCTAATTATACTACTCAAATGCTTATTTGCTCAACAATTAAGTACACCATCAGCATATCTGACACCAGCACACACATATCCGAACAATACCACATATTTTGCTCAAGTTGGGTCTGTAACTGATAAAGTGCCTACATGGCAACTTTTCTTTCACCCGAAATGATTTTTTCATCGCACTTCTGATGACATCGACATGGCAGATTTACAAATTTTTTTTTTCAGGTATTAAATGCCCACTTCTCTTTCTGTATCTTAAACCTTTTATTATTTTATGCTTTTGGACATTTCGGTCCCATTCAGTGTGATTACAGCTTCTTTTTCATCCATTCGAATTATTTGTTGGAATTGTTTCATTGCTATGATGAAATGACGAATCCAAATAAATATGAAATCATTTTCTAGAGCCCTGCTTTCTGCCAATAAGTTGTATTGAAGAACCATCCGTTTCATTATTTTCCTTATTCGAATAATTCTTATTAATATCTTCCATTTTAATATTATAATGGTTTAATTTTTTTTTGTTAAAAAACAATACACACTAAAATTGAAATGTATACGTACCTACTTACATGCTTCTGTGGTAATTCAAATACAACTAATTTGTAATTTATATTTCTCGTACTTGATTCGTGTGAGCGATAACAATTCTCGTCTAACGGAGACAATGACAATTGAAAGAATAACTTTCAGATATCTCCATAGCAGAGGAAAAAGAGTGAAGTGAGTTAACTAGATTTTTATTATGATTTAAATACATTATCGGATGGAGTTAATCAGATTGGCTACTGAAATAAATTACTAATTATTCAATGGCTAAAAAAATTTTGTTATTTAGTGGTGTTAATACTTATTATTAGAGAAATTTATTTTGAATATATACAGTTAGGAACCAATTAAGTGCATTGATATTAAAATGTAATAAAATTCAGAAAATGGAGTTAATCGATTTGGTAAGTGAAGCATTCATATGTACTTATTACGGAGTATCGTTTGAATATGATATATATAAATAGTAGAAACATGGTACAATTCTACTTGTATAACAGGAATCTAGAAATTAACTTGAGCACGAATGATCACTAATAAATAGCATATTATCATCGCTACTTTTTGTAAGAAATATTGTCTTGTTTGTTAGACATTTTCGTAAGACTGTGACTGAGTTCCGTGAACTCCTGGCCGAAAGTCCATAAACTTTTTCTTTGTTATTTCGCTAGTAGAACTTTTTTTATACAATAGTTATAGAAGTATAGAACATAAAAATCAATACATTTATAACGTGACATAAATTATAACGTTTCTGAGCCGGAACTACAACAAAACTATGCTTTTGATGTACTATAAACGTATGGCCCCTTTGTTTCTCTACTGGCAACAATATGGCATGCTTTAAATTTTAAGATATTTCAGTTTCATTTTTTTATTTAACACTTTACAGCTGTTATGAAGGAAATATGTTGGCTTTGGTTTAGGCTATTTTCTAAAAATAAAGTTTGAAGCTTTCTAAAGAAAATTCGTTCGGTTACAGCTACTTTTTTCTGCTACCCTTCGAGTTATAAATAATTGTTGGTCGCACACGTCTTTCGTATGACAACACATTTGTACATATATATTGTTATAGTTATATGTTGTTATAAGATGAGAGTATCGAATCCCACTTATTGATATATTTTATCAATCGTGTTTCTTTGAAAATTTTGAATTTCGATTCGTAATCAGCGACCCAAATAAAGGTCAATATGTCAGTTTTCAGCTAAATTGAAGCTGTTTTGATGTTCTGACCATAATATTAGCGAAACGGACTATTGTGCGATGCTTATTCTTTGATAGACGAGATCTACCTACGAAAAAATGAAAAACAATGTTATCGCGGAGCAATGCATTCAAACGCTGATCGTGAAAAAGATAAATACGCATCGGTATACAAGCAAAATTACAAAAAAGTACCTAATAATATTTCACACAACACAATTATATTTTACGTTACATTACATTTGCATTAAATACATCAAATATGTATTAGATCATTACTGTACGCTCATTAGCCACATCCTTGCCAAATACTTCGTTAACATTTCGACCTGTCTGTGCTGCATTAGTTCCACCACCGAAGTCATACTCGAAAATAACGCGAATTTTTGTCCTATCCATGGCTTACAATATTTAACCTCCACACGACAATACGATAGATTATTAAAAATAAAAGAGTGCGTCTGAAAGCCAGATGACGTACCTTCTCAATGCAAAAAAAACAAATGACGGATGATGTGAAATATTGGAGAAATCCAGCATCAAACTTGATGCTTTAGGTAATCGGACATTTCATACTTAATGACCTAATATTACTTTACTACATAGTAAATATCATAGAAAATGATCGAATGTACACTCTTCCAGTTTCATCATTAATGAAATCAAAACACTATCCCGAGGGAGCCCGAAACCGTAAAAGCGAAATGTTCCACAGAACGATATTCTTCTCTTTTTGGGTAGCCCAAGTGGGCGAAGTCGAAATTACTTTCGCATGATCGCGAGCTCTGTCACCACAATGCCCACAATTTTGACAAGAATCGAAGGTAATCTCCGCGCGATATTCTCGAAGAAAGCACCAGCAACGTCCAAGCAGATCTTTTCGGTGAAAGAGTTGTAATCCTAAAGGCTCCTGATCCAGTATCCTAAAGCTTGCCTCCGCCCACTTCGTGTTTTCACATGCGCCTTGCGGGTGTCCTTTCGTCCTGCCAGCAAGCAAAAGGATTTCTGTCCTTCCGTGGTCGGCTGCCCGTAAAGCCAGCGATCCGAAGGTAAATCCATCGACGGTAGTGACAATATTTTCGAGAGGATTTCTTCTGACTGAGCGCGCTCCAGCTGATCGTACTTTTTGTCTCATCGAATCTTCCTCAAGTGGATTTGCGCGCTGACTGGAAGAAGTTTGCAAAACTCGGAATGACTTTTAAAGGCGCTGATCTGCGAAACGAATAACGGTTCGGAATCTGTATGTTTCGGGGAGATATTTTGGGAACGGAATAACTGGAGTAGAACTTTTTTCTTATATTTATTAACTCCTTGTCGTAGGATTTCTTTTGAATTGCTTACACAACAATTAGTGTTATAGAAATAATTTTATCCTGTTGGATCTCACTGATATTTTCAATTTCAGAGTTTTCGTAAAATGTGAAAATTTCCTGTTTAATTTTCCACTTCACGGGGGTCACTCGTTATTGTACGTCAAGGGGTTGACAATAGATTACTATAGTAAACGTTTTACAACTGTTAAAAGACTGTTAAAAGAGCAAAATAAGTTTTGGTACCGTTAAGTAATTAAAATTTGAAATTAATATAGAGATCGTCATCGACATGTTAAGATAGTCAACTTATATATAAACGAGTTTAAAAATTTTAATTAAACAGAGCATCAGTTTTGACATCTCTGCCTCCTTATTTTGAAAATACATGACATTGTCACATTAAAATATTTGTTTTTCTTTAAACAAATTAAGAAATGACGCTTACCTTTGTCCAAACGGGATTTGGTGCTTAAGTCTGCTCTACTTACGTACATATCTACATACATTTCAGTAAAAATGTCTATAAAAATAATAAATTGTCATATCCTAATATTTTTGTATTAATAATAGATCCAAACAGTTTAATATTTGAATTTTTAATAATATTATTACGCAACACCCAGTAGAATAAATATTACTGGGTTATGGAACATGTCAATTGTTTATAAGTAAATAAACGTGGATTCTATTGTTGATAATCCTGGTCAACAGACGTTTTAAATAAAACATTCTTACTTTTTCTATAAAAGTGGATTCTTTATTTAATATGTCCAGAGGGATTTTGCTTGCGCGGTCGTCTCGTAACAATACATGTAAGATTATCACCATTCATTTACGCTGCTAGATTATGAAATAATATTTCTCCGTATTGAAATAATGCCTCCAACGGCGGAGCCGTTAATTAAAAACGTAATTGAATGTATAGCGGCATAACAATAGGGTTTTATTATTTATTACATTTGTTAGATTTAAATCTTCCCACCAAATACGTCGCGTCACGTCAGTCAAAGTAATGACTCTAACAATTTTATTTTTGGTATCGATTATGGTTCCTATAGAGGACTTCCGGTCTCTCACATACATCCTGTTTCAAGTCTTCATAATGTAACACGCAATTTATTTTCTCTTCTCGTTATTCAGTTTATTGTAAATATATTCACTCATTTTGTAGTTAATACTCTGTGTACTAATCATTTCCACTGCCGCCTGCTCAAATATCCTTAACAACATTCATAGCCACTTTTGCAGTATGAATTAGCACCGCGCATCAGTCAAAGTTGATGCTGTTCATATTTTGACAAACAACCATTTAATTTCATTCCAATTTTGCTGATAATATGAACCACCAATGGTGCAACCGTTAATTAAAAACGTGAATGAATGTAGAGTAACACAACAATAGTGTTTTATTATTTTTTACAGTCACTGCGACTTTCGCAGTATGAATTAGCGCCGCGCATCACTCAAAGTTGATGCTATTGATATTTTGACGAACAACCATTTAATTTCATTCCAATTTTGTTGATAAGATTAACCTCCAGTAGTGGAACCATTAATTAAAAACGTCAATAGCTGTAGAACAACACAACAATAGTGTTTTATTATTTATTAAATTCATAACCACTTTTGCAGTGTGAATTAGCACTGTGCATCAGTCAATGCTGTTGATATTTCGACAAACAAACAGTTAATTTCATTCCAATTTTGCTGATAATGTTAAGTGAATCATTTAATTTAATTGTTACAACATAAAATTCCCGCTTAATCAAACTATTCGATTTTCTAAAATATATTATAAAACATTAATAAATTCCATTTCGTCAATGATTTTTAATAACTTTGACAACAGAAAATGGTAGTCTCGATGTCTCGAAGAATAATAGCAAACATAAATTGGAGAATTGAATACTAAAATGGAACCAAGGAGAATACTGACCGGTTTGTTTGACTGCTGTTTTATTAAAGTGACTGATAATTTCCTGCGATTATATTCACAGCAGTCCATCTGGCGAATTCGTTGGTATGTAATAAAGTTGGTAAGTGTTAACGGATATTGCCCGATAATGGAAATTGTAGTAACAAAAAAAAATTCTACACGGAACATTACGTCCACATTTAATTGACTTTCGTGAGGAGAATGGTAAAGATAAAACTTTTCATGGCTCAGTAAATGGCGCTCAGGATATTACGATTTTGCTGACCGTCACGTATAAACGTCCTTATGACTATTGCGAATCGGGGACTCATTTTAATTTTCACTTATTCAATATTCATAAAGCGTCGCAATAAAATAACGAAATGCCTTGGATTATTATTAGGTGTGCAACTAAGATCGGTTCTTATTTAGACGAAATTTTAGCTTTTTTTAAAAAATAATCATATAACATTCTGAAATGAATTTTCTCAATTGTTTTCAATCATTTTTTCTCATCTTATCGATCAATTATAAACATGAATTTAAAGTCCGCACGAACAATAGCTTCAAGGTCTATTTTCCAAAGCCATGGACTTCTCATATGATAGATTCTATCTAGAATAAATTAACAGAGTGGAATCAAATCAAATCATACCCAGAAACAATGGTCAAGTCCGTTACAGGACTCAAAGTAAAATTGTATTAGGGGGCCGGAAAGTTTTTATTTTTTATGAATGATGTAATCACCCTCATTATGAACAACCTTTCATAATTTAATCTGTAAATTTTCGATAGCGGATCAATAAAGATCGATTGGTTTTTGACCAAGATATCTGTAGAAACACTGACTACAATGTAAAATATTACATTCGATAAATAGGCTTTGCAATCCCAAGGTTGATGGTTTAACGTTTACGTGGGCGATTATCGATATAAAAAATAGATGTTAAATATTTTCATGAAAATTGTATCACACTAAAGTAAGTAAGAAAGAACCTCACACGTACTCACGACTCACAAATATTTTTGTCTCTTATCTGTACAAATTCCACTGCAATAATAAAAAACCTGAGAACCTTTTCCATTTACATTTGTTCAGATACTTACATTTACATTGAATGCCAAAACACATATTAATAAAACATCAACTGAGTACCAAATAATCGAAACAAAACATAACAATGTGTTCGTAGTTGGTTAACCCCTTGCCGTGCCATTTCTTTTGTGATTAAGTGTGCAATAACTCTGAATTAATTACTAAAATAACAATCTAGCCCCTAATTTCGGATATAGTAAAGGACTTAACGTAATATTGAATAGCATAGAATTAAGTTTATTTTATCAAGACCAACTGTTATTTTTGATAAAATAATTTTTGGAGCACTTTAAAATTGACTATTCCATTTATCGCGTCACGAATAGCACTCGTTATTGTACGGCAAAGGGTTAAGTGTTAATGAGTCTCGAGTTGATAGCATTGCGGAATACACTTGTTAGTCGGTAGCAGTAGAATTGTGAGGACAAAGTGGCAGACAGAGCAGCGTGACAATACGTGATAGAGAAGTTACACAGTGCGAGACAAAAAAGCATGGCAAGTTAAGTATTAGCCATCGTAGCCAATCTAATTTCACGTGAAGATTCGATCAGCGCCGCATAACTGACCTAATCAAATCCTCCACCGGCGTGCTGCGATAGACGAAAAGCGAAAAGGCGCATCACTGTGGTAATCAAGCATGTCATCGTGTGTTAAGAACATATTGTTAGTTCTGCCCAAACACTTGCAAGCACCCTCTGTATTTCCATGATGTGTTGCATAACTCCTATGTATCCTGATGGGTAACGAATTAGAGTTGAAGCTATTTCCAGTTGCACTGTATAATTTTCGACTTGATGAGAACATCTGAATGGAGAACTTGATTGCATCTTGAATTATTGAGTATGTGCGCTTTAATTACAGGTAATTATGTAATTTTTAAACTCTGTATTGAAATTTTAAGTTATAGGAAAGTATAAGAATGTTGAGGATTATTTTAAATGTTGGGAAGGGATTATTCGAAGTTGCTAGTAACTAAATTAGTATTTTATCGATACTTTTAACTAGTACTTTTAGTATGTATACGTTTAGTATTTGACTTCATTATTTTTAAGTTAGACTGCCTCGATCCTGTCTCAGAATAAAATTTGAATACATTTTCAGTGCTAGAAACAAATCTCTTGATGGTAGCAGCGTTTACTGAAATTTTCAGTTATTTTATCTTACGAATATCGTGATGTTTTATTTTTGTAATAAATTCGAAATATTAGCAAAATTAATGAATCAAAATAATAATCAAAATAAGAACAAATCATTATTAAGCAATATTTATTTATTAATATTAATAATGCTAATTTTCAGTTCGAAGTTTTCGAAATTCTTTCATGATTTAGTAAATGGTTATTACTTTTGGTACACAATTCCGTTCGGAATTGAATGGAATCAATTCCATTGGTCTGTCATCACCATATTGGGATATTATCATGTAGACAAGCGACAATATATTTGGGAACTCCATAACTTAAGGTATTTTATTTTCTAATTTTTCCGCCAAGTACAATTCTAAATTAGTTTACTAGCCACGATTATGCTCACAAATATTTAGAATATTAACCAAACCGATTGAGTTTAAAAACATGTCAATGTTTTCTGTATGTGTCAGCTATAGTCTTTTTACAATAAAAGATTATTATTATTATATTTCAGAACACAATACAGACATCAAACAATAAAATCTCTACAACTCTATCAGAAGTTCCAATTATTTTATCAATTTAATTGATAAACAAAAAACGATGTTTAGAGAAACATTGAAACATTTTTCCTACACTTTCAATTTAGTAAATGTCAGTATACAATTAATCCGTTATTACAACGCAGATCTTTATATCATAAAATACAGTAAAATTTTACATTTAACAGAAAGAGCGACATAAATGTTCTCTCCTAGTTTAATAATGAAAATAAAGAGCTAAAAATTTCATTATTACTTCGAAGTGTGTTTTCAACTATTATTATTCCTTTATAATCACGCACATAGTGCTATGTCACTACCTCCGAGTGTGTGACAACATTTACACTCATGTTCCAAACTACTATTGCCAAATATCATCACCATTATTCTATCAAAACCGATGACAAACAATTCGAATGAATCACACTCATTTCACCTATCAAGAGAAAAACTAAACTATACGCTATACACTGTGCATTTTTTAGCATTAACTCGAACTAGCAACACAAAGACAGGAGTTCTCCCCATTCGATTAACAATCGACATTCTCTGAAACATGGTAAATTCTCACCATTCGATTTGCCAATTATTAACCTTTAAATTCGCGATTTTATTTTTTTAATCAGAAAAAATGTTTTTAATATCCATATATAGTTTAGATTATAGGAAAAATATTAAAAAAATTCTTTTGAAAGAATTCAGCTTCTAAATTACCTGAAAATCCTTTGTTGCATTTATGCAACACTGCGCGTTCCTAGGTAAGCAGATGTATGGGGAATCGAAATGTTGATATGCATTTTACTTTGGGCAATAAATATGTTCCCAAGTAATTAAAAAACAATCATCACTTACCTTGATAAATATTTATATTTCACTGGGGAAAGTTATTCCAATATCACTTTTTTCCGCGCCGATGAAAACCCGCTAAAACTGAGAAATAATTAAAACATTTGAAAGTTGATGCCACTGCACTTGTCAAAAATTTACAAAGTACACTATAGTCTATGATAAAGTTCGTTCCGAAACCGTAATCCGTTCAGATTTTTTTTTTTATTCTCATAGAATTAGTATGTTGCAGAAATGCAACTCCGCGAATTTAAGGGTTAAAACCTAGAGCATTATAACTTCAAACAATTAATTTTTTAAATTATAATCAACGGTCCAAATAATTTCCCTCATAAGCATAAAAAGGACCAATCCCACTCTCTGCTTGTGTTTCCGCGTTTGATTTCAATTTCCATTATCGTTGAACATAGCCCTTGCGCTCTTCAACGAACTTCAGCAACAAAAAGAGGGGGAGTCCAAACGAAAGGTAAGAAAGGGGGATTTTTCGGGTGGTATTGCACCCCGTAACCATGGTCTTCATGAATGAACATTATAACTTCTAACAATTAATTTTTTTAAATCTAATCAACCATTCGAATAACTTCGATCGTAAGCATAAAAGTGATCAATCCAACCCCCTGCTTGTGTTTCCCTGTCTGATTTCAATTTCCACTATCGTTGAACATAGTCCTTGCGCTCTTCAACGAACTTCAGCAACAAAAAGAGGGGGAGTCCAAACGAAAGGTAAAAAAAGGGATTTTTCGGGTGGTGTTGCACGCTGTAGCCAGGATCTCGATGAATGAACATTATAACTTCGAACAATTAGTTTTTTAAAATAGAATCAACGGTCCAAATAATTTGCCTCATAAGCATAAAAAGGACCAATCCCACTCTCTGCTTGTGTTTCCACGTTTGATTTCAATTTCCACTATCGTTGAACATAGTCCTTGCGCTCTTCAACGAACTTCAGCAACAAAAAGAGGGGGAGTCCAAACGAAAGGTAAGAAAAGGGATTTTTCGGGTGGTGTTGCACGCTGTAACCAGGGTCTTGATGAATGAACCGAGGTTCATGCCGGCTCGGCTCGCACGGCAGCTGGCCACGCCGCGCTGATTAGACGCGCATCACGCCGTGTTTGTGGATCTTTTGCCAGCGGATCCGCGTATAGAGGTACCGGGTACCCTAACCGGGACCCCCGTAGACCGCCATCGTTCTACTGCACTTCTTCGCTTGCCTGATTCTGCGATCTCGATGACGGACGCCCGAATTCCGTTGACCGATTCTTCATTTATTAAGGCGGTTCTTGTTGAAAGCTTCGAGAAAGATGAATGCCATATGGTACTGTGCGTTAGTTACTGTGAGTTAGCAGTGCTGATCTGTCGTCACTGTCTGATTAAGAGGTTAAAAAATTTCAGTGAGCTGCCAAAATAGTTAGTCAAGCGTTAGACTAGAAACTAAGTACATACAGAAAAATCAGATAATATGTATTGCTTTAAAATGTATTGATAATAAAAAATTAAAAGTATATAAATTTAAGTGAATTACAGTTAATTTTTTAAAATTTGGCATAGCATGAGTGCTATAGTATTTATGTCTTTCTAAATAGATAGTGTGCTAAAGAGATACTATTTTAGGAAAATGAAGCTATAGTATTCACGCTCGCGAACGTGTTAAATGAAGAATCTCTGAGATAGGATTTTGAAAATCTTGGAGATTTTTATATAATATTTTGAACTGTATTTGTATAGTGTACATGTAGAAAGGTGTTTGTAATTTATTCATCCTGATTTGTTAGAGGAAGAATCGTGAATACTGTGACTTGGGAATACAATATAATTACTGTATCATGTATTGTACTTTATTGAAACAGTGGACATGTATGCCATGTTTTGTTCATTATAGTTTTATGTGACATAACATTCTTGAGAATTTTCATATTAAAATTTGTTGAGCTGAGGCAGTACGAAATAGTTTTCTCTTATTAAACGAAGAATAGAAGCAGTGAATATTTTTAGATTTTGATATGATATCTGAAATTTCATCGGGTTTGTAAGTTTATAAACAGATTTTAAGTTATAGATAGTAATTCTCAAATTGTCCCTTCTTCCTTGTAATATTAACTTAATAATGCCAGTTAGATCTATGTTAATTCTGTATTTCAAAAATTGCAATACAAAAAATTGTCATCCCTAGAACACCAATTGCTATGAAGCGACGATAAGGATAAAGAGAACTTTTTGGTATCGTATTTGTTTAACCGATTCAAATTACTATCACTTAGTCTCTTTTCAACGTAACATGTTCACCATATTTTCAGTAATTAAAAAATAATCAGAAACCATAGCGACATTGTCAACAATAGAGCCATAACAATTAAAATCATAAGATTATGTTCCATTATCGAATTTTCAAATTTCCCTGTCCGCTGGCCTTCTCTTCCCTCTATGTTCCCATTTTTACCAACTAAAATGTTCACATTTTTCCAAATCAATCGGTGTCTCTAATCACAAAATCCTTAAAACATCATAACAGCGATCCTCCATGCACTAAACTACTCATCTGATCGTACCATCCCCATCCCTTTCTCCCCAAAACTCTAACTACCGGATTGACCCAGAAATCACTGCAACCTCCATCATCCCCGATGATCGAATACGCGATGTGACATCGTTAAACGTCGTTAAATTCGCAACACCAACGTTGTTCCCATAGTCGTTCCCCATAGCTCTTCGTAGTCCTCCGTAGGTTCACAGCTTCTCTCGAATGCACAGTAACGGGCAAACGTATGACTGCGAGGTATGCAAACCCCACGCGAGATTTGCACGGTTTTCATTGGCTCGGTTAAGTTTGATTAATCTTTTCGAACGTACCATTGTTCGACGAAGAGCGACACGTACCCCCATTGGTTCTTGCTGAATCTAGGGTGGGTTACAACACCAGGGGCTACAGTGCGATTAAAGGGGGGCAGCCATGGTGTCCGCGTGAACTGGTTTTGTGTGTTTTTCGCTCTCTATCCATTTTGTACGAGCATCCACGTCCGCTTTTGCCAGCGGTGATTTGTGCCCTGCCCTTTTCCACTTCCAACCACTGTTTCACGATATCTATGACGGGATTTCGATGGTGTAAGTTTAATGTCGGACGATGAATTAAAGCGTGCTGTTTTACACCGTGGGCTAGGAATGATAGAGGTTTTGCATTAATATTCTGCATGCGTTGCTCGTGGTGTATTTTTTACATATGTAAAGGGTGAGGCTGAAAATTATGTACAGCAGGCACGTGGTAGACTTTTTTATGGAGAAGTTAAAAATATGCAAAATGAGATTTAGTTTTAAGGATTACTTCTTGAGAGATTTAACCCCTTGCTGTAGAATGGCGAGTTATACTCGTGATGCTAAAAATGGAATAGGGAATTTTGAAATTTTGGAAATATTATTAACACCATTTCTACCTCGGTTTTGTGTAGGCTTATTTCGATCAAAAGGTGTTTTGATATACATTTGGTATTGAATGCAAACATCATGAGAGTAATTGTTAAAAACTAAATTCTATCTAATATTTGTTCTCTTATCAATTAATTAATTCAACATTGTAATAGTATTAATTAAAAACGGCATTGTGGAAACTTCTTGAGAGTAATTGTTAAAAACTAATTTCTATCTAATACCTTCTGTTTTGTATTTTATGTTTGCAACAAGAATTGTATGGTGTGGAGTGCACTATAGACAGTAAAAGAAATCAAGAACAGTTTGTTTTTAGGTCGAAATTGAGGTTTTACGAATAATGTTGAATGATTTAACTGATAAAACAAAAAATACTAGACAAAAATTAGTTTTTAAGAATTCTTCTTAACATATTTGAATTCAAGTGTAAAGATGTTAAAAGACACTTCATCCAGAAAGAAATTGGAGAAAAAAAAATATCATATAATAAATTTAACTCTTTCTAGTCCAAAGTTTTTATAGTATTTGAAAATCAGTTGCTCGAAAGTACAACAGAACTTGATTTTTTAACATTGAATTGTAAGGAATTTCCTAATTTTTAAGAAATAAATTATAACTTTTGCCAAAATTTAAAAATTCGCTTAGATGAAGAGAAGTTAGTGACGTATAAAAAAGTATAGTAAAAGTCAAAATTGTTTATATTTTATTTATTAAACTAGTGATAGTAATTTTAAAAGAAAATTTCAAAGGTGTTAAAACTTTTTGGTAGAAATAGTATTAAATTAGCAATGAAATGTGGCTCAACCTATTAACTGCGTTCGACGTGTATACACGTCAATCCAAATTTCCACTGCGGTAGCCTTTTAACACTAAATTGTCAATTCCTTATCGAATAACAATGTAAAAATTCCGCATTTCGATTTCCTCTTTTCCCAAATTTTATAACAGAAGCATTTGTTTTGCCTTTAACGTATATATACGTCATTGCTCCACTTTAATTCCGCAGCCTGCGAGCGGTTCCCAAATTTAAATTCCACAGTTAACTGGTTCACATAAAATCAAATTATTTCTACGTTACTAATACTAATACTTTCAATAAACATGAAGAAAAATGATGCAATGAAAAAAAGGTAAATGAAATAAATTCAACATGTAAATATATGCATACATGTAAAAATGTATTCAACATAATACCTGCCTTCTCTTCAGAAGCTGAAATAATCTGCTTCATTCTGTACATACATTATCCTCTGTAAATATTATTTTTATATAAACATTAAATAACAATGTACTTCAATTCCATTGACAAAAGCAAGTGCGTTTCTATCGATACGAGCAATTCTAGAATCAGCAACTGCTGAAATTCACTAAAAAATGTAATGCAAGGTCATAAAGGAGGAAGCAATGCCGACGGCTATTACGATAGCTTTACACTATTCAGGAAGAACATCCCAGATATTGCTGTAATATCGTTTCTTGGACTCTGAAGATAATACGACAGTGAAGCAGTTGCACGACAGGAACTGTGCTTGATAAACTTCATAACCCAAATAGTTTTACCGTCGGCATTTAACGTCCCATAATATTTTATAGCTTGTAAGAAAAGCTCAAATTTATTTTAATTTCATTTGGGTTATAAAAGTGAGTATCAAGATGGTACTGTCGGCAGGCGCAAAAAATTGTATTAACTTATAGTTAAATTATAACGTGAAAAATGTTACAATTGGCTTTATCTTGGTAATACATTATTTATGTCAAGGTGTTCTGATAAAATATTTTTATTATTTTTGTTTGGTCGAGCACTCAAAAATTATAATACTGCCGCAAAAAATTGTATCAACTTATGATTAAATTATAACGTAAAATATTATTGTTTATTGTTTCTGATAAAATACTTTTATCATTTTTGTTTGGTCAAGATACGGTTAATGTTCGCGGTCATAGACATTCTGCATTAATCAAATTCAATCAATGGCTTCTAATAGTTTTTAAAAATAATTTCTTATTTCTTTTGTTTACTTTAAACATCCTAGTTAGAGCAACAAAATGTATGCGATGATTACTCCAAATGCACTTAAGATAATATTTATTAAGGGTAGCGAAAAGTAATAAAAATTGGATAAATGAAAACGTAATTGGAAACGTTTTTCGTCAAAAAATCGAAGGACTTTTTTAAAAAGGAATCAAACAAGTACCTTTACGTTGGCAAAAAGTGTTAGAGAATTATGGAAATTATTTTGTCGATTAGTGTTTAAAATTTCTTTAATAAATAAATGTTTATCGCCAGCAAAAAAAGTTTTGATTTCTTTTCGGTACCCCTAATATATTGCCATTTTATGTGTTAGTTTTGCAGCGTTTCGGATATATTTTAGAAGGAATAAAACAGTTACACAGTTTCGATGCTGATCTGAACTTTTGCTTAAAATTATTCACAATATTTCTTAGCTACATCTTAATAGATAAGACAACGTGATAGCATATGGAATAATTATGTGTTAAAACAGATAGTTTTGAACACATTGTACGTCGATCCCGCAATAATGCGGGATTTCAAATATATGATTTCAGGATTTTACCGATCAATATCAGTCATACTAGTTTACCTTGAGGGAAATGGTAAACTGGACAAAGAAGGCAATATTATTCCCTTCAAATTTTGCATTACTTAATGTGTTTAAATTTATATTGGTTTAAATAGTAATATTATCAAAATATAATGTATTAAAATCAATGTGTATAATGTGTTAAAATCAATCGCACAGAAATAATTTTATTTTAGAATAGACAATCCGATTCCGAGAATTCTCGTTAAAATCATAGGTGTATGAAATATCGCGGCAAACGGACTGAAGTCACGCAACGTATGCGTTCGCACACAGGATTGGTCATGATGCCGCCCCTAGATTTCCATCGTGAGGGTGCGGCTTAAGCCTGGGAGGTCGTCACACCTATCAGCTTTGCCGTTGCCGATACATCTGTCCTGGTTACCGTGTTGAAAAACTCGCCGTAGGGAAATAAATAAATGATTCTTATAAAAATTACGACCGAAGAGAAGTAAGATTGAGGAAAAGCGTGTATGAATCTCGTACTGTTATTTGAAGTGCCATTTCCATGGAATAATTGTTTATTTGAATTTGTAGGAATTTGTGATTATTACAAGTACAAAAATTAATAAAGAATTGTATTATTATCTAGTTGATAAATTATTTGGTTGTTGATCTCTTGATCGCGAGACGAAACCGAAAGTTAAACACCGAAATTTCAGATATAATTTAGTAACGTGTATTTTGCATGTTTTGCCAGTTTTTAAGATATGAAAGTTTGTTGAACCCTTTGCGGTCCGAATTAATTTGTTGATTTTATTCTGAGAAAAGTAAAATTAATTTCCCACCACTTTCTATTGTTGGTTATTCATTTTTTTTAATGATATTAATAAATATAGGTACTAACGGGTATTTAGGTGATATTACAAAATTATTATGAAATTAGAAAGTTAATATTAATTTGTCAGAAAATAAAATCGTGTAAAAAGCTCTGTCGAGTACTGCTCGACGTAGGACCGCAAAGGGTTAATAAAGTCAGATATTTATAAAGGAGAAACGTTGAAAGTAAAAATAGCTATGTGCTAGAAAACACTTCAGCCATTCTACATTGATATTAGAAAGTTGCATATTGCAACAAACTGAGAAATACTATCATTTAAAATTCAAAAGTTTCGTTTAAGTTTGTAGCGCCAATGTAACGTTCTACGCGTTAACGAGAAATGAATTCATTACAAAAGTTTATAAAACAGTCCACAAATCGTTTTTTGGGAATAAAAGAAAAGATGACAATGAAAATAAATTACTTGTATTTATATAATTCAACGATAATAAAAAAACAAAAATATGTAGGTAACACATAACAGCAACAATAAGTATATAATATGTAGGTACTTATAGGTACATAGACAGTGATGTTCCAAATCAATGCTTCACGACAGTCCCACCATGATTTCATGGAGTAAATGTCTACATACATAGTGCTATTTTATTGTGTTTTTACATAAAATAAAATGAAATAATAAAATATAATATAATAGAAACATATAGGTCTTATTGGATATTAGGCATTTGCAAGCTTTTCGTTGTGGTGTACCACGGAATTATCAAAAAAACGTTATTGTGCCGTGAAAGATAAAAGGTTGCTAAACACTGTTCTAAATGATAATTTGGAGAACAATAGAGCATGCTTTCCCTCTTTATCTTGCTGTAAGTTCAGGAATACTTCTAATATCACATAATGAACTTTGAATAAATATACATACAATTTTTACAATAAGTATAAAACATTAAGTTTTAAATGCGATATGTTAATCAATAAAATCTATGCACGAAAAAGATTATATTTGCACTTAATAATTGAAAACCAATCACAAACAAACGAGTTAGGAGATCGAAATGAATACTTCCGCTCATAAGCGTGTAGGTACTCCTCTTTTCATGTATTTCATACTATTAAAATTTTAATTAGATATTTTAATTTTCCCATTTATTTACTATATTTCTATAAATATATGTGTGGTTGTACATAATAAATAAATACTTTCACATGTTTGCTAAGTTTTTATGTAACTTATGGTATGATTGAGGGTGTCTAAAAGCTTATAAGCGATCGCGTATTTACAAAATACCTACCCCATTTCTTATACACCCTCTGTCCCAAAAGTAACCGGAATAGATTTACATAAACATAAGTACTTCATAATAGTTGATAAAAATCATTTTAACAACTTGAAATATTTTCCTCCAGCGAAAATACGATTTGCACATTCAAAAAGTCCATCAAATGACTTTTTTATGTCGCTGACTGAAATGATGCCGAAGTTGCTCGTCGTTTTCCGATGAATGTCTTCGATAAATTCTTAAAAACGATTGTAACTGGAGATCAGACGTGGGGTTTTAAAAATCAAATTTTTTTGCCTCAATATCGCCAGTATTCACCCGATATGGCTCCCCGTGATTATTTTTGTCCTCAAAACTGCATTTAGCGATGAAAGGAAATCGTTATGCATCAATCAAAGACATTCAACGGTCAACGACTAGCAATCTCAGCACCATTCCAATCAGCGCAATAAAAAAGTCATTTGATGCACTCTTTTAAACGCGCAAATCGTTGTATTTCTGTCGGGGGAGAATATTTCGAGTTATTAAAATGATTTTTGTCAACTATTCTGAAGTACTTGCGTTTATTTAAATCCATTCCGGTTACTTTTGGGACAGAGGGTGTATAATTGCTTTTTCTAATTATCAGTGCACAATCACTGCAAATCCAAGTGTGTTATTTTAAAACACATAAACGTATTATTTCCTTGTAGTCACTTTTTAGACGTTTCCCGGTGTGTTATTATTTAACACAGTAGATGTGTGTTATATTTATATTTTAAAATAACACACCTACATGCTTCAAAATAATACACATGTACTGTGTTAAATAATAACACACCGGGAAATGTCTAAAAAGTAACTACAAGGAAATAATACGTTTATGTGTTTTAAAATAACACACTTGGTTTTGCAGTGATTTTCTTTCAATATTCTTCAAATCATTTGGTACACATGCATGAAGAAAAAACAGTGAATCTTACTCGGAAGCACGCTTTCGAAAGAACTAGTCCCACGGTGAGTTTTCCAGGACCCCACATATCGTTTCCATCCTCATCGTGATTCGCCATTCAACGATCCCCGCCCATAGCCCCATCCCTTGTAGGTTCCCGCATGGGGTTGCTTTCCCGGCGGCTCCTTTGTGCTTCTCACCCTTATTGGCAATCCCGCCGAAAAAGTTTCGGCCAATCTGTTGCTCTAAAATTCGTCTACCTTCTTCATGATGCGGTAGGTCAAGAACGAAGGGGGATGGAACTTTGAGAACTGAGAGTTCGTTTGACATATTAAGTTTTAATCGACTTTCAATTGATATCATTATCTACGTTCAGGCGAGAGTTGCAAATTGCTTGCATTGTATGCGGGGGATGATATGACCGTAAAAAATAGATAAAATGCTCCGTACGTGGGAATTTCGGTATTAGTTGAAAAAATTGATTTTGGGTTTCTTTATAGCGCGAATCCATTATAAATTCCGCAATACTTTTAACACTAGAACGACCAAGCAAGTCAAAATGACTTGTTCATATCTTTTTCCAAAAATTCCCCAAGTTTACAGGAGAGTCCTAGACTAGAAATTCTAAGTTGATCTTATAAAACACAGATTACCATACTGATCATATTTTCCACCCCTTGATTCGTCTTCTTCCAAAGTTCTTATTTAACACTTTACCGACCGGTATTTTTTAACATTCTACCCACTTCTGATCGGTTACTTGCACGCAAATATTTCCCTGATACTGATATATCTTCGAAAATTGCAAAGTTTCTTCACTGAGTCCTTGGCACAGTTAACCGCAATGAAAAATAATAATTTATTAATTGCCGTAGCGACTAATTAATGAGTTAAAAGTCCAAAAGTGTTGGGCCCGAAAAGCCGATTAATCGGCTACCGGTCAGTAAAGTGTTAATATACTTAAATGTAATAAATTTAACGTCGGTCGTTCTAGTGTTAATCATGTCGTGATGATTAAAAGAAATTTCAATTTTAAAACATAATGTGATTTTTCTTAAAGTGTATTCCATGTTGGAATATGTTTTTACGTAAGTTTTCTATAACAATGTACTAAATTACGTACAGGGTGTCTTAAAAGTTGTTCTTATGGCTTCGAGGGGTTGTTCTACACTCTTGGATCGTTGAAGATTTGCGAAAAAAGTCTCCGCAGAATTTGCGAAAGGCTAGAAAATTTTTTTATTGGCGCATTTTTCTTGTTGTTACCTAAAATTCTGAGAAGAACCATTAGAAACAATCAGAAACAGACCGCCCTCTCGTAAATTAACTTTTATTTATGCAACTTGATTTTGGCTTCTCTTGACGTTTACATCGAGATAAAGCTGCTATTACTCTCTAAAAAAAATCTCGTTGCAGAATGGAAACGTCGCAAATAAATGTAATTCTTAATAGTACCTTGTTTAATAACTTACTTTCTTTACTTTGGATTAGCGAATAGAATCAAAGTTATTATAAGTACTCGAAAGTTACAAGAAATTCTATTCGATTTTCCATAAACACAACCCGTCGCTTTCGAAGATATCCGCGGTAAATAATACTCTAATTGTATTTTATGAACCGCCTTGTTTATAAGAAAATAAGAGTATGATTGTTATACATTTTTCGCAACTTTTAATCCGCTGTAAAATTTGTACATGACATGTAAGTGGAAATTTTGTAAATGTGGAAAATAAATAAAATGTTTCACTCGCAAGAAAAAAAGATTTTAGTTACTAGAGTCAGCGTTGGGTGGTTTTTTATTGCAGTGCAAACCCCACATAAATTCAGCGATGCATGATACAACCCCCTTGTGAATTTTTGTCGAAGGGGGCACAGCGAGTCCGGCTCACTATTTATTAAAAAAACAATGCTTATTTATTACTATTGTTCTTGCTTTATGTTATATTTTTTATTATCTTGTATCACTGTATTTTCGGATTCAAATAAAACACTATAACCGACAATAATTTTCATCAATACTTTCACGTTTGCGTAGAAAGAAAGAAGAGCTGATGTGAAATATTGCTGATGCTTTAAAATCGACATGACTTGCTGCACTTTTTGCTTGCACGTTTTCCTTTGCATTTTAAAATTAAAAATTGTTTGAATTCACGTACAAATTAAAGTTAATCAATGATTCATTAGCCATTACCAAGCCCATTAGTATCAAAGTTCATAGCTTCGTATCAATAGTATAATTTGTGTGCCGTAATTTCCGCGAAAATCGACACTGGATGAAATACAATTAGTTATCATCCTTACGCGATTACATAAAAAGAAAACTTTGCTATCTTTGTGAAAAAATGTAAAGGCATGTAAAAAGCAGAGTAACAAACAATTTAATCAATATACATTGTTTCAAATGAAAAATACAGACATACTGTCTACCTCTAGACCCACCAATGTGGTCAAAATGACTTATTCTGAATTTTTTACAAATAGTCTTGGAATTTTCAACGCTGTCTCTTTTTCGATTTCCTATATCTATAATGAATAATATAAATAATTAAAATTATCAAGTTCTTCGCCTTCTTTATTCCTTTTCGGTCTCCGTTCTCGTCACTAGATTTAGTGTTAATAACAAATACGGCCACACTCCTCTTGTAAATTTACCAAGAACGTAATCAAAGCTTAAAACGAAGCGAAGAAATCTTAAATTGTTCTACTGAACATTTCTAAACCAGAGACTAACTGCGTTTATTCACATAAATCAAAATAATTCATTATTTTTACCTGGATAATATACCACAAACCTATCCACATTGGCAAGGATTAACCCACAGTAATAATTACCACAATTACATTCTCCTTTCATCTCTAAAACCGCATGCTGGATACATCAATTCGAAACGTAATGGTATAATTATTACGAGCGTATTCGTGACTACACGCGCAACGAGAATGTTGCATTGTGGCAACAATTGAAATCCCAGCGAGAGAATGATTTTTTAAAGTGAAAATTACGTTTTATTTCAAATACCATTTTACCGTGGTCTGCTGACGGGAAGCAGGCAGAAAGAAAGAGGACCGACCACCTACTTCGTCGGCACAATGGGCCACAAATGCGTGGCGACAGGGCCAACAGATATACGGCAGGCTGATTGCTCGTTGTCGCTGAACGGCCGATTGTCGGTTCTCCTTCTGCGATCTACCCGCTCGTCGGCTGCCAAAAGCTCATTGTCAGTCAGTCGCTGATCGAAATGAAACTGTATGCACAGAGTTGTAGCATGATTCGCTGTTCCTGCAATTGCAGAGGGATTCTTTGTTGCCTATTTCAATTTGAGATTCATCCCTTAGGAACGGGGATTGAAACGATACTGAAAATAGCTGTTTGAAGTAATTGTATATAGAAAAAGTTACGAGAATGGATAAAATGTTATAACTGTATCGGTTATGTAGGATATTGATAACAATATATTTAAAAATAAATTATATACAAGTGGAAACTTAGATGTACATATTATGAAATATGGGGAACGCACACTAACTATGGCTAACAAATAATAAAGTATACAATAAAATCCGTCTAGTCACGTTTAATTGTTCGACTACTCGTCTAATCTCTCTATGCGTCTATCGTCTATAATTTTGTTTGTCTAATCGTCTACTCGATACGTCGTCTATTCGTCTACTCTATGCGTTTACCGTCAAGCACGTCAATCGTTGATCTCGTCTACTGTCTATCTGTTCGCTCGTCCTCGTGTCGTCCTCGTGCCGTCCACGTTTCGTCGTCGATCGTATTTTCGTCCGTCGATTGTCTTATGGCGGATCCCTCCAAACGCGCGGGATTTATAAAATCCCCACAGTTATAACTATATATATGACAATTATATACTCACAATCAGTGGGTCCCAGTTTTTCCTGGCCAAACTTTGCCAGCAATATAAAAATTTATTTTTATATTGTAGAAAGATATATTACTTCGAGCTAGTATATTTCGTTACTGCCTTCGTTCCTTCACTGACTGCGTGTTTTGCCAATTCTCCAGGTAATAAAAGTCTCACAGCAGTTTGTATTTCACGAGACGTAATGGTCGAACGTTTATTATAATGTGCTAATCTTGAAGCTTCCGCAGCAATTCATTCAAAGACATCATTGACAAAGCTGTTCGTGATGCTCATCGCTTTACTGAAAATACCGGTGTCTGGATGTACTTGCTTCAATACTTTATAAATGTAAATAGCGTGGATATTTGGCCATTAGTGGTCCACGAGAAAATTTCGCTGGTCCCCAGAAAAATGTGGAATATACAGGGTCTGTCAGCAAAATCCGGACAAAATTCTATTTTAATTTTCCGCTACATGTAAATGTCAGCAGTAGATGTTTCTTTCTTTTCAAGCAAGGCATACGTATGTACAATACGTATGTAACATCTAAATGGCAGATTTGATTAGATAGTGTTCGGAATATATTCACAAAGCAGCAATAACTGAAGCGCTTCGCGCGCTGCGTTCAGCTATTGAAATTATTTGATTCTTTAAATACCCGAATTTTATTGTTTATGATATTGTACGAAGGTATGTGGCTGTAGAGAAGTTTGTGGAAGGCTCTGCTAATCGGTCAAGGCGAATTTATTCCAAAGAAAAGTCTGTAAGCACAGCGGCTGCCGACGAAAGAGCTCAGGAACCCGTCACATTTCTTTAAGAAGGGTGAAACCATTAACAATAAACTGTACCTCCAGGTCATAATTTCGGTAGTGAAGCCAAAGATGGAAAGTTTAGCATCCGGGAGATCCTACGTTTTACAATAGGTTGACGCACAATCTCATCCGAGTCATCTAATGCAAAACTGGTTTTCCGATAATGTCGAAATATTTCGGTCCAAAGACTTCTGGCCTCCCAATTGACCAGATTTGAAGCTTCTAAGTTATTATGTTTGGAGCGTTATTGAAAGGATGTCTAATAAATCCAGACATCCCATCGTGGCATCCCTTAGGTCGCTATAGAGGCAGCATTTGCGAATTTGGACAAGGATCAGGTGAAAACAACATGTTTGCGCTTCAGATAAAAAATCCAAGAAGTGATCGCAGCGGAAGGAGGCTATACTGAATGATAAAACTTAAAAAGGATCCCCTAATTAACTTACACATTTTTTATTTCGTCAATACAAGTAATTTCTAACTAAATAAGTGTTTGAAATGAATTCTTAATTTTGTTCGGATTTTGCTGACGGACCCTGTACATACTCATCACTAGCTTGCAGATGTTTATGTAAATGCATATTTTTATAGAAAATAGGTACACCAATGGGACCTGAACAGAAATTTATGTCATGATTAGATGGTTACAAATATATATATATATATTTTATTTTGCATATTCAGCATATAGCATATGTTGTGCATATTTATTGCGTATTGCCCATATTGTGCATATTTAAATTGCTCTACTGCTTGCCGCTCTCTGTATTACTGCGGCCAGAGAAACAGGTATTAATTATGTTGCGTGATACTAACTGAATTGTTAATTTTATGCGAAATAATCAATATCTCTTTTATTTCCAGATTATTAAATCATTTAAAGAAGAAAGTGCAATATGACGATTTAGCATTTATTAACGCTAATTTTTCCACTTTGCCAATTACGATAACGAAATTAGAATGGAATACGTTACCATTAAAAGATTCAATTAATTTAGATAATGTATCCCCTACTGGGTGTGGAGAAAAAGTGCTAGCGAAATATAACTATGTTTTCCAAAAAAAGTCTAAACTGAATAATACTTTAGATGATTCCAATATTGACGGGCCGAAGGAAATAAAACCACGATACTGGAAAAAGTATAGATATGCCCTCATCACATCTTGTGATGTTGAAAGAACATTTTTGGCGTATAAATTAATTTTATCTGACAAAAGGCACCATACGACCGTTGAAAATATAGAAAAAATCATTGTCACATATTGTAATACCAATTACAAGCAGTAATAAATGATATAAAACTATTCTATATCATATTATACTACATCCGACTGATTCATATATGAATAATACAATTATTCAGGGCGACTATTTCACATATTTTTTGCATATATTTTACATAAATTCTGCATTAAAATTGCATATATTTTGTATATTTTGACATATCAATTTTGCATAAACTTCCGCAGTCTACTCATCACGTTAAGTTATGTTTTAAGATGCATTGAAACATAATTCAATTCATAACAACACATTTGATGTGTTCTTAGATCACAATTTTGTTTATAAATATATTTAACGCTTAAAAAATCCTATTAGTGCTCCGCAGGATTTAAATTATGAGTTTACTGGTCTGTGAGGTCAAAAAGTTTGACGACCGCTGTTCTACACGCAAAAGCAAGAGAAAAAAATGTTATATGAACATATGCTCTTAAATGTTTTATGAAGGAGTTATGACTAATAATAGAAAATGATAATGAACTGGCATTTTGTTGAGATAGCGTAGGAACATATTATGAAGATCTCTATTTGTATTTACATAAACCATTATGTTTACATAAATTTCTCTACCTGCAATTAGAAGAAAATGAAGAAGAAATTAGTAATACGATAGGGTCAATTTTTGTCAGATGTCAATCCTGTATTCGTAATAACGGACATCATTTTGAAATATTAATTCGTTAATAAAACGTTAATAAAAAAGTTCGATATCAACTACTTCAGGAAGTAAACATAAGACAATAACAAAATTTGGTAAAATCAATAACTTTTACATAATTTAAGCCTTTCACTACGAAAGACGTCTAAAGACATCCTCACTAGTCTATTAAAATATGCGAAAAGACGTCTATAGATGCGGTTTGTATTTTTATTTCTATAACATCTTAACTGTTTCACGAATTGATTCAGTAAAGAACTTATTGTTTTCTGTAAGATAGCAACCGAATATCGGCATAGATATTTTTATTTCTTTTTCGATTATTATTTTGTTAAACCCCAAAAACGGTATCAAATCTCTGGGCATTATTTTCATCACTTGTAGTCGACCAGTTGTAACGACAAGCGGATAACGCTCCTTCCGTATCGATAGATTGCCCCAAGGTCGTGACGTAGTCAAAGGGTTAAACCCTTGCCTTATGATTGTCATTTTAACATGCGTCCATAATAACTCAAAATTAGTTCCACAAATAGCAATTTCTCTGTGATTTTGAACATTTTGTATAATCGATTACAATATTAACACTAGGTTTACGATAATCGTCAAATTGTCGAAGTTCTACCTTTTTCAAAACGCCTTCCAAACTTATAGAGACGTGGTACAGTAGATATTTCACATGTATCTTATAATATACAAATTACTTAATTCGATAATCTTCTTTGCCGATTGATTCCTCCATTTCGAAAGTCTTTATTTAATATATTGCGGTTTAACAGATTTCACGTCCGTAAATCTAGTATTAATATTATCTAATTAACTTGACTGTTTTGTGACCGACGGATATTTTCAATTTAATAGTTATAGGAAAACCACAACATTTCATATTCAATTTATCACGTGACGAATGTCACACACCATTATGAGGTTAATTTTATAATTATGTATTTCGTGTAGTAAAACGATAATGTTCGGAAACTTTAAACTTGAATAAAAATATTAAAAATGAAATTTAACAGTAGATTGCCAGGCTCATATCTGTCAAAGTAGATATAGCACTAATACTTTATTAATTTTATTTATTATTAGATATAAAATTAATATTTCTATACCTTTCATTATTCTATTAAAAACCAACACTTGTTTTAAAAAAAGTTACTTAAGTTTTTCTATATATACATAGCAATAAAATCGTAAATGAGTCAAATTGACTCACTCCGGCAATCTAGTGTTAAATGACACTTCGTTAGGGCAATAAATATGCAGCATTGGACACTGACAGCCTCTCTGTTGCACTTCGCCCAGCAGTTTTTAATTGCGACGGCAATATCGATGTATCTACCTCGTTAACTTAGTTGACACTCTTCTTCTTGCATCCGTTCTTCGATCTCTAAAAATATCTATCTAGAAAGCTACAAATACAATTTAAAATGCTGACGCACTTCCTGTACATAATTTTACAAAGATTGCAACGCTGCAGGTACAGCACCGGAAATATCGATTTAATGGACAAAACGAATATTGTACTTTTGATAGGCATTTTCGTGCCACTACGAAGGAAGCAGGTAACAACCGCAATTAAGAAGATAATTATTGGATAAACATTGAAGTTTTAAATTTATCTCGGTGGAGAAAAATGTTGCTGGAGATGTACACTTTAATATACAACGCTATGGTATTCCTTTTTAATAATATACATACCACAAAACACACCTGAAAATAACAAGAATCTTTGAAAATTTTCTATTTTTTCAGTCTTGTAAAGAAAATATCGTATTAAGCCTTTCTTGATTCTGTATTATCATATTCTGTACCTTCTATTCCTCTCCTTTTCTTTTTATAACATCTTATCAACATTATATATTTTTGTAATACAAGCTAAATTCAGTTGTACGTATATTTATCTACACATATCTTTTCTTTATTGTACACTTTGTTTTGTTTTTGCATTATTCGTGAAGCCGCTGGCTGATGTTGTTCTTTTAACATTTTTGCACTCCAGATAGTAAGCATTTTGTGAAAACATATTTTAGTAATCAAAAAAATTGAATTTCACTACGTTAAAACAACATTATTTTTTTCCCCAACCCGATTTACAATAAATAATACAAATTTAAAACTACTCTCCGTGTCAGAAAGCCAAATTACAATAAACACTTTTAGACGCTTACCGTGTCAGGATGCCAAACTGCGTCAAACACCTATAGGCGCTCTCATTGTCAGTGTCACAAACGCAAAATTTCTATGCACCTATATGCCTAGGGGTTGATTTCGACTCTGCAATTCAATAATTATTTTTTATCTTCGTCTAAATGTCTCTTATTCTTAATATCCTTAATCGTTCCTACCATCATATAAACCTAAACCATGGTCCATAAAAAAATGTTGTTAAATTACTTTTGGTTAGCTGATAACAAATTTGGAAAAGTAATTTTTGTTAAAATATAATGTATACAGTAATATTTCAATTTCTAAGAGCGAGAAAGCTTGTAATCCATTCTTAATGTGTTAAAATGTTCGCTGCTCATGTAAAAAATCTGCAGTAAACAGTGAATAATATCAAACAATATGTCTGTATAATACAAACGCCACTATGCCATCTCACAACAAAGCCAGATGCACCAGCTCATTTTAACTGAACATAGAATCATCACGCGCATCTGAGTGACCGGCTATTTGCGGATCTTCATCACGCACCAGGGCGTGATGACCGCTGAACGTATTACCAGAACCAGAAAAGTCTATAGTAACTTGTATCTTCAGAATCTTGTATAACTCAAAGAAATAAATAGTTCTCTAGAATAATGAATTTGCCTTGCTTGAATTTTGATCTAAAAATAATCTCTATTAATCTCATTACAGTACCCGAGTCGAAGTTATGAATTTCTGTAGATTATCTCGGACCCTGAAATTATCATTTATGATTCTGTTAAATTTTCTTCATATTTCTATAATTCTCCTTAGTTCTCTATTAGTCGTTATATTTCTCTCTTGATTCTCTTTTATTTCCGGAAAATAAATATACAAATTTTTATTAATTAGACATCGAATTGTATAATAGCTTACAGTAAAAATCCTTTTATTTGTTAATTTATTTCTTATTTATTTCATATAAACAATGAAAATAAAGATATAAATAATTCAATAAAACCAGCGAGAAATCATTTTTTTCATCTTATTATTTAATCATTGTAAAGTTTACTATCCATTCGTCTCTACAACTGTCATTCTTTATATACATTTTTAGAATTTTATGAACTTTTCATTTGAGAAGTATTAGATCACTCCAACTCCTTATTATTTACAGGTATTCCTATGTACAGTATCATTGATCATCATTTTGATGCAAACATTAACAATGTTAATTATGTTAACAGCTTTGATATTTTCACTTAAATGTCCTGAAATTAAAAAGTCTCGGGTTGTATATTGTACGTTGTGGTCCTCTAGAACAAATATTTCATCAGGTTCAATTTCTTGTACTATTGCAGTATTAGTTATTACTAGACTCCGGATGTTTATGCAAATTTCAAATTCAACAAATGCAGTTAAGACAAGAGAACCTATTTAGGGATTTGTTGCACTCGATAAATGTTACAACGAATACCATACTTTGGATATTTCGGATATATTTTTATATTATGTTCGTTTTGTGTATTTTAGCCGTATTCATTTTGTCATAAATGCATAAACATCCGGAGTCTAGTTATTACTAATATAACTAAAATGTTATAAAAATAAAGTTTCCGTCACATTAATTTTTTCGTAGTTGTCACTCAATTTACTTTTTAAAAAATTAAGTAATATTAATAATTAATAAATAACGAAAAACTCCTTCTAAAATACAATGAAAGAGGACTAAAGGAGAACCTAGAAAATCTTTTTATAATACTCTTTCGATTTTCTTCAAGTGTGAAAACGGAAATATCCGCATCCACAGAGTACCTACAGATAATCAAAATAATATAGAGTTTAATGGTGAGATTATACAGATTATACAGATTATAATTCTCTTTTGGTTTTCTTCAAGTATAATAACGTGAATTCTTATTGCCTCTGAAACATTGTGACTGCTATTTCTGTACTACACTATTTTTTATATAATGCGCTATGTAAGCATTTTTTTATCTGTATTTTTCGGCTTTCACTGGTAGGGGAGAGTAGGGCTAAAAGTTCCGATTTTTAGTTAACTTCAAAATTTGTTAAAATACTTGCTTTTAGTATTCATACGGTGCGATCAAAATCAACTTACATATGTAACTTTGATATTAAGACAGTTATTTGGGTCATTTTTTAAGAGATTCTTATATTACTAATTTTTTAATGCCTAAAGTCGGAAAGTAACAACTTACCCCGACTTGGGGCAAGTTGTTAACAAGCCGGGATAAGTTGTTACCACATCCGTTAAATCTATTATTTCTGAAATAAAAAACAATAAATGATTAAACCAAGTCTGGTTATTTAAGTACTATTCAACAATATAGTACGAATCATTCGTGAGATAGACCACAAATACCAAATGCGAAAATATTTTTTTACGTGGACCAGCGAGGAACGTGCTGTCGTTCCGTTGTTCCGGGTCCCACTCGTTTGTTTAAAATGGCTATTGTTGGTGCAATGTGGCGTTCCATTTCATTACGAATTTACACAATATTCTTATTTCTTCTCCTCGCGGAGTTAATTCAATCGGAACAACTTACCTCGGTTACTTTTAGCCCCGCTCTCCCCTATATGTATTTGTCCTAAAGTTTGCTCTTTTATGGAGGTTTCAAATTGTCCAGGATATGAAATACACATCGGGTTTTTTTAACTCCTTACTTACCATAAACCCATTAGTATTTATTTGCAACCTCCAAATGTCGAGTAATACGTCGCTCTAGAAATAGGCTCCTTTCGAAAGTCTCTAATTTTTGAAACGAATTTTTAATACAAGTAACTTCAATAACACGAGTTCCTAGAATATAAATTTTTACAACACATTACGTGTTAACACAAACTTGACGTCGTCTATTAATCGAGTCTTCAAATTTTTTAGCCTAAGGGCCACACTAATTCCTCCACTAACAAGTCCCAAGGGTCAAGTTCTAGCTAGATCATCATAACAATATACTGCAATTTTAAATTAACTGATGAACACTTGTAGCCACTACCAATAATTTTTACTATTAAACATGACAATCAACTATAAAAAATTTCCTGTGGAAAATTACAGCTACATAAATCTCGTTAAGCATAATTATAACGTTTAATTTCATTATGTAAATCATCTATGTAACTGAGTTTTGGTTTTTTAAGATAAATCTCATATCATTAATAGATATGAAACAGAAAAAGAGAATGGCGCGATCACAATGATAAATGCTTCCTGTATAATAACGAATGACACTCGTGAAGCGATGAATGGATTATTATTTTTTTATTGTATTTTCAAGTAGCTCATTCTCTAAAAAAAGTCACAATAATGAGTGTCACAATTGAAAAATTCGTCTGTAACGGGTGTCCCATAAATTTTGACTGAATCCGGGCATCGTCTTCAAATAGCAGTTGCAATAGTCGTTTAATAATATCAGTGGAGACCGCCTATAGTAGAAATTTATTTCCTGATTCCAGATATTCGCTTCCAGATTTCGTCCGACCACTATACTTACACATGTAAAGTTTTAATGAATTCATACAAAAAATGGTACAAAACACAGTCATTTCTTTTACATTTTTAGTATACCTAAGACCTTGACTGTAGATTAGCGACTATCTCTCGCAATACAAATGACAATTCTACTATTGCCACATATTATAATACGCACAATGCATGTGGATTATGCATACACACAAATTCAAAGTTATATACTCGTTTATATTACATTACATTGAGAAAACATAGTACATTAACTAACCGTGAAACCTATAGTCCTCTGTGGATCTTACGAACAATGAAAATATAAATTTTCCTATAATTGACTTTTGTATAAATTTTACGAATTATAAGTAAAAAATGATGTCTTAAGAAATTAATCATTTAATTAAGCGCGTGTTAATATCAGTCTTTCGATAGAGCATGCTGCTCTATCTCTAATCTCTATCTAATCGGTAAAGTAATTGAAACTTTATATGAAAAGAGTGTCTGATTTCGTATTGCAAAAGTATGTATTGTATGACGTATCGATTTTTTGTCACTACATTATGAAAAAAATTTAGCAATTAAATACTGTTACTTTCTATTTCCATGTTTCACTGCTCATAAAAAGTGCTGAAGAACAACTACAGCTGAAAAATGAGTTGGAAAACTGTTATATGTCTAAATTACAATAACAAAAGAGAATAATCGTAATTAAATAATATATGTAAAGGGTCGTTGATTTAAATAAAAGTAAATGGTATTCCTTCTGAAAGATTGTTTATTACATAACGTTGAATTATACAAGACAAATATCATTAGTGAGATATGAAACCTATTTACGTGCATCAAATGAAATCGTCTTTATACACAACAATGGTAATTAACTGGCCGATTGAACGTTTCAATTTATAAAATCATAACGTCGTTAGAATTACAGAGAAATTTCTCGCCTTTTCCTCCTATACTTACAGATGGCTGCATAACGTTCTATTAAATATATTTATGTATATATATACATATATGAGCTTACCAGTAAAATATATTTATTTTTTTCGATAAATACGCTTGTACACCACTAATTAACTAAATTTAAGGCAATCGTAAGGCTTGAATTACATGGAGGCACAGTAGTTTACGATTCGCATAATTAACTTACTTATGTATCACGAAGTATATATCTGTTCTTCACTTTCTGCGAGATTTTACAAATTTGCGGGCTACATATAAAACAGTCCCGTTTTTATTATGAATATTCATTGTATGTTTAGTTGTAATCGTATATGTATGGTTAGTTATTTACAATATCATGCACGTTGAACTTATTTTAATATGTTTGTACGAAGTGTTCGACGAAAAGTTGTAGAATAAATAATTGTTATACGGTAAAAATTCAAAATATTTTATTACCAGTTGTGACTGTTAACGATTTAAATGTTCGCCAGTATACGATTTAGAATGATTTTTATTTTGTAATGAAAATAGTGATCAGTAAAGTTAAGATAGTAGTTATTTAAGATTGGCATCTAATATGTAGGTACTAAACATGTTATAGAAGACAATAATCAGTTATTAAAAATACTGTTTTAACACTTTACCGACCGGTATTTTTTTAACATCCTACCCCCTTCTGACCCATCACTTGGCAACAAATACTTCCTTGATGCAGACACCTATTCGAAAATTACAAATTCTCGTCACTGAGTCCTTAACTCAGATAATCGCAATGATAAATGATAATTTATTAGTTGGAGTGGCAATCAATTAATAAGTTGAAAGTTCAAAGGCGTTGGGTACGAAAAGCCTGTTAATATGCTTCCGGTCGATAAAGTGTTAACACGTTGAGCCATTGACATTTCGTTCGTTTTATCATTTCTACTGAAGTGATAATTCTCCTATTAACCCCTTAGCCTACGATTTCTTTTCCGACGGGGCATGCAAAGTAAATAAATTCCTGAAATCAAAAGTTTTCCCTAATTTTTTATATTTCGTGTAACTGGACGTAATAGTAATAGTGTAGAAATAATAAGACCGTTTCGTGATTTGCCGATATTTTCAATTTAATAGTATTTGCAAGGCTTCAAAATTTCCTATGCCATTTTCCGTGCCACGGGTTTCACACGTTGTTGTAGGCTAAAGGTTTAATATTCCATCTTTGCATAACAGAAATTTGAAAGATACAAAAAGCTATATACTCAGCAGTATTCTATCTTTTAAACGTCAGTATTTAAAAATTGAATATCTTAGAAAATTCGTAAATATTACAATTGAAAAGTCATATGAAACTTCATTAACAGTAGAACTACCAAGGTGGTCAAAATGACTGGTTCGTCATTTTTTCTAAAAACTTTGCACGTTTATAGGAGACCCATAGAGTATATGTACGATGTCCATCTTATAAAATATGAATTACTGAATTAATCCTTTTATTTTTACCTTTTGATTCCTGGTTTTCTAAAGTACTTATTTATTATATTGAAATATAATAGATTTCAGGTTGGTAGTTCTACTGTTAAATTCAATACCGCCGGTCACCGATGACCTCATGGCAGTCAACGTGTTAATCATAAAACAATTTTCTTCTCTGTTAGTCGATATTGAGATGATAAACAACAGGAATCCCACGAAAGAAACGAGCCAGTGTAAGAATTAATTCATTAAAAGAAGAAAAAAGAATTTTCTGTTATACAGAACAGTCATAACAGTTTTTACAGGTTTTCTTATTGAATGGTAAAGGCATACTTATCAAATGAGGTTACTGTAGTCCCTGTACCGATAAATCATAGGTCAAAGTGCCTTTTCTAATCGTCTGAACTGATCTTCGATGCAAGCTCTTTTTACAATTGCATCGTTGCTGCTTTATCTTCAAGTACATCTATCATTTTTTTTATAATAACAAGATTTTACTAGACTTGCATAACTTTGATAAATGATCCGATGGATAATATATAAATGATTGACAATGATTGATTATCCGGGCAACGTGAAGTTTGAAGAAGTTTCCGTTCTATAAACCATCGAGCACCATTAATGACCTACACACTACACTTTGTATATATTCATTAAACTAGTAATTATTAATTCAGAGCCTGTTCAACAACGTTTTTAGCAAAAATACTGTTTTAAACTTCAGTGTACGTAGAAAATAACAGGGGATTGAAACCAACGAAATTGTTATTTATCTGCAGAATCCAAAGGTATGATATAAATACAGTAACAAGGAATAGGTACTATCTTTTGAGAATTCTTTTTCTGGATGTTGGAAACTAACTTCACAGTCCTTTCTTAATGTTATTTGATAAAGCATTTGTTATTCTTACATGTGATTAAGCCTTTGAGGACTAGTGATGCACATATATGGCCTGAGAAAAAATTTAATAATAGCTTATTGTCGCAAGTATACATGTTTAGAGTGGAAAGATTGAAATGCAATCGTTGAAATTTGATTACACGGATATTAATTTATAATTCATTCATATTAACAGTATAATTTTCGCATAAAAAGGTATTTTTGAATCGCCTAATAAATGATTGCCCCTCAATATTAAAAAATGTCTACGTCCGCAACATAACGTCGGTTAATAGGAATAAAAATTTCGAACTAAACACGAGGAACATTGTATCGAATTGTACTTTATGCTTTTTTTTATACACCTTAAAGTGATTATTATATTCCTATTCACAACTGGTATTAGTAAATTTTGAATTTCCACTGAAACACCTCGGTTGATAATAGAAATCTCGAAAATTGTTGTATTTCTTAAAAATTATTTAAGGCACACCGATGCTCAGTGCTTTGATTGTTAATATTATTAACTTTTTGGGACATTATATACCATTGATTTTTATCAATATGAACTTGTTTTCACCAGGAAAACCGAAGTAGAAAATTAGTTATAAATACTTGTTGCTGATCGTTTGAATAATTTTAACAAAAATTCTATAGCTAATTACAGAAAAAGTAATGTACCATTAAAAATAATAGATTTGTATTAGTCAAAATGCAAAATCCTACAATGATTATACAATTTTATTAATACTATACACAAATATTTCGCTTTTATTGCTTTAGCTGTTAATAAATACAAACTTTATATTACATGTTTCGTTAAGGGAGAAATATGTTTTAAAATATAATATTTTCGTTGGAGAGAATTTAGCTATACTGAAACTTCATCATTTTCATCGGTTCTGTAATATTTACAAGTAATGACATCTCAAAGTTAAGATTTCAGAGCTGAAAGAAGTATCATTAAACTTGTAATTCTTTACAAAATCATTTGCTTTATCAGGCTAAAACTAATTCCTTGTCCTTTCGTCTCCGCTCTTTAAAACAACATACTAAAGCACGATCAATCGCATATTGTCCAGGTACATTACAATGACGTTCCACCATAAAACAATAACCTTTCTATCAACAAATTATTCATAATTTCATTGCAATTTTCCTCCATATCTAATAATACTACGAAAATGGACTCCAATAACAAAAACTTCACTGAATAGTATCATCATATACTCCGAATTTTCGCTATTGAATCATTTTAATTATCGAAATCTTTTCATTATTAGAACTACATTTCTAACCAAATTGTAAAAAATTTACATATCACATAGGAAAAATTTCCAGATGTGATAAATCAATGAGATTTAATCCTCACTTGTTGTTATAGCACCAAAATCGTGTTCCTATTAACACATTAATGACGTTCACCATCAAAAGCATGTAAAAAAATCATAAATTTATTTAAAAAACACTGTAAATAGAATTATAACCATCGCCTAATATTTCCAATATAATGTAAAAACATGTTCACAATTTTTGTACAAAACTCATACCACATTCTAATCTTTTATTTGTCAGTAATTTTATTTTTTTCTACTGCACTCTACGTTATAAGTTTAAATGACGCAAATTCACATTTTCCATCAATAATATGTTAATTGTTATCACGACTTTGCTTTTAATATCTACATCCTTGTTTCTCCCATTTTACAAATCAAATCTCTCAACATTTTATCTCCACCATATTGACGCAGCTATGAAACACAAATTGTTGAATTTAAGGGTGACATTCAATGGACTCTGCCACAGACCTGAGACTCAATCCCGCCCAAATAGGGATATCCGCTCTTGGCCTCGCTGGGGCTGTGCGGTGCTACGTGGTGACCCATCCCCGTTGGGGCTGGAACCCCCGAGGACGCGCTTTGAACCATGCAGGCGCTCATGTTCGAAGCCGTAGGGCTCACACTACCACCGAGGCTGCCTAGGTTCAAATTACTAGATGTCAGATTCGATGCGAGATTGGTAGTGCCGTAATGAGAGGCGTTGAATAATCTGTAACAGAAAGACAATGGAAATATATACAATGATGTTTTGCAATAAAGGTACATTGCGGCTTAAAAGTATGTGGACATTTCCTTAGTTCTCATAACTACCTGAAAAAAGTTTCGATATCTTTGACAAAATTGATTATCTTGTACGCATTTCTGTTTGTGCAGTATTGGAGAACATTTACTAATCGCTACATTTACTAGCGTTTACTAATCGTGGCATCCTGGCTCTTAATCGTTTAATTATTTCGCTGCCAATCATGTTTATAAATGTTTATGTTACTCTAGCGAAGGCAAGAGACCTCACTTTAGCAATACAGTCCCTGGAAACTGCTAGAGAAAAACCTCAAAAACTCTACGCCTGCAGTGCAATATAATGCAGCTTTCCTCCCACCGGATCGATTTTTTTATTTAAAAGAATTGAATATCATTATTTGTAATTTAGTACTATTGGAATACATTACATACATATTCGTAACAGAATTTAGCAACAAAAATTGATTAACAGCAAAAATATACTTTATCTATCAGAAATTTCATAAAAGTGGTAAGTGTCCGGATACTTTTGAGCGGCAGTGTACATGAGGACTTTGTTATATAGAATAACTTGTTTCTTAGAAGTTATTCATGTTTAAATCTTTGAGGCACAAGATTTCCAGGGCAAAAGAAGACCTTATTTTTTTTTTAATGGATTCAAAACAAGATTTTTTGAGCATTGCAGTTAGTTCATCTGAGTTTCAGGGAAACTGGAGGAAAGTAGAAAAGGGGACCCTAATTTATACCTTTGCTCACAATCAGTGTGAAAATATATAAATTTAACACTAGAACAACTGACTATTATTCAGTAATTTAATAATATCATATAAATACTTCAGAAGAAAGGGAATGAAATATACAGGAAACTAAACCGGATTAATCTCTGACGTTATATATAATGGATGTAGAAAATTAAGCAGAATGCAGTCCTATAAATTTCAACAACAGTTTTAAAAAGTTCAGTAAAATTCATTTTGACCCCCTTGGTAAATGTAGTGTTAAAATCAAACTTTACAAAAACCAGTCTGCACTTGCTCCACTTCATCTTATAAGAAAAATCAAGAATTTAAGTTTATATCATTTAGTTGCTTAGTCTTTGAAATATAATAGATGGAAAACCTTGTAGCTAAGATACAAATTATACAATTTTGAAAAATATCGTTTACAACTTTCACTACGCTTTCAAATGATTTAAAATTATTTAATGGCAGACTTTTTGAACTTCAGCACTGCTAATAATGAACTCCAATGACATAAGAATTATAAAAGGACATGTAAAAGCTCAACGTTTAAAATACGAAAAATAAAATTCTACACGATTTGTAATGTAACGATTATACTTCTTCTATTTTAATATTAGTGTTAATGTATCGTTGAACTTAAATGATTTCAATAAGAAATCTTTGTACAATAAATGAATCATTACATTCTCAATCAAAGCAGCGAAAGAACCATGAAACCTGCTTTCTTTCCACAGCATACAAATTAAGCGGGAAAAGTTCGTTGGGAGGAATGTCTTTCCTGATCTGACCAGCAAAAATCATGTGTTCCAGCCATTCGTTACGGTACATTAGAACCGTAAAATGATACGGTTGCATTTCAGTGGCACATTAACAGATATCCATGAAGCACATGTTTAGACGATAATTAAAATCAGTTAGTACATCGGAATATTTTTATATAGCAATTGTTGAAGTGCAATAATGTAGCTTTCGACGTGTCCATGAGAGAGGGACATCTAATTGTAAGATTTGTATACGCGAAAGGAAAGCCGCTCCTCACGCTGCAAAACTTCGTCCCACAATCCCAAATAGCACACCATACGTTAAATTATTTTACAATCTATTTTTTACGTTTACATTTACAAACAGTTTAAAATGATTATATCTGTAACCACTTAACTGTAGCGACTTCTTTTGAGAGTGCGCACCTACGTGAGTCACGAAAATCAAGAGATGAGCATAAATCTATCTCAAATTATTTATACTTTTTAGTCATTCGTTTTATTTCGTCATAGCCTCAAAATATTCCAAACATCTTGAAATTTACGAATATATTTGGGGTACCGCAAAATTATCAAAAATTTGTTTGCTAGCGAAAAACATTTATTTACTAAAGACATCTTAAATATTAATCAATAAAATAATTTCCATAATTTTTTAACACCTTTTGCCAGCGTAAAGGTAGTTGTTCGTTTCTTTTTTTAAAAAAGTCCTTCGATTTTTTGTAGAAAAACGTTTCCAATTACGTTTTCACTTCTCCAATTTTGATTACTTTTCGGTAAGTACCGCTAATACTTTAGTTTTCGTCAAAATTACAATTTAAATAACCAGTGGTTCTTAACATTTACGCACAACGAGTATACTCGTCAATACACGAAATTCTGCCATTTCTCCATGACGAGTATAGTCGTCAATCACAGCTAACTGTTTAAATAAATAAGAATATTAGTCGAAAAATACCATCACCAATTTTCTCTCATGCCAGTAATCTTGCATGTGGAGATTTGCAAACTTTATGCATTTCTGGCAAAAGATACGGCCAGCGATATTGGCATTCCTCGAGCGAAGCATTCGCATCGAAATATCACCCTGGAACAGTTCCACCTTCGCGTAATCTCAAAATGAAGTTCTCCTTTTCTCCCTATGACGACCTTCAAAGCCACCGCCCGACGTTTCTCTCCTTTTGCCAGTCGTGCAATCAAAGCTCGCTGCTCGTTTGCAAACTTATACCAGTCGCGCACACATTGCACTCGAGAAAGCTTCACGCTTACACACGAACGTGGACGAATCGTTTAGGGCGTGTCGTGCCCTGCCAACAACCGATTTCAAAACGGAGTAGCGGCCCTTTTGACCGTTTCGGCACAGCAGCTCGGTTAAGGACCCTAAAGCGTGCCGATACATTTAATTTCTCCCTCTCTCTCTCTTTCTCCTTTCTACTGCTTCTTGTGCATTTCTTATTAGACCCTCTTAATTCCTCTTTCGCACAGGAGTGAGCAAAGATCCTGGAGGAAGCTGCAGGATTTATTGAGTGTCCTCGTGGCCGATCTACGAATCTATTTCATCGTAGGCGAGAACGACTATAAATCAAATCTCTTCTATGGGGATGTTAATGAATTCTGAGGAACTTGAGACGGAACGAACGATTTATAACTCGACCTCGCCGAAATTATAGAAGGAAGGGAGAGGAGATATGCGCTGATAGATCAGACGGAACTTTGTTTATTGCAAAAATATTTTCGCTGGTCAAAAGACTGTGAATTATGAATGCTTTTATCGTACTATAGGGGAATTCTGTCTATATGAAGAGCACTGATGTGTATGGAAAGTTTTATATTGATTCAGTTCTTGATTAAATGAATTGTAATTAAACTTCTAGTATTTCAACTTATCAAGCGTGAATCTACTTGTGTGAAAATTTAAAGTGCGAACAATGATTGTGAATATCTTTTTTCAAAATAAAGAAAATGTATAGGTTTTTTATGGAGTGTTGTATGTTTATGCTCAAAAATATTGGGCGTTCAAATATGAGATTTTCAGCCAAGCTTTCCGGCGAGTGCTATGATTTGAGAGTGTTTAATTTTGAACCCCTTGGCCTTTGATTTCTTTTCTAACGGGGCGTGCAATGACTCAAAATTAATTTCTGAAATCAAAAGGTTTCACTGATTACTAATATTTCAAATAGAAATAATGAGACCGTTTTGCCGCCGACTGATATTTCCAAGTAGTAGTTTATGAAAGACTTCAACATTTTTTATTCCATTTTCCACGCCACGAGTGTAATACATTGTTGTAGTTTAATATTTATAGAATTAATAATATATTTAAGCACGTCCTTTTTAACCACTTTGCCGTACGACTTTTTTGCGGCTGATTCCACAATAATTCAGAATTAAATTGGCATATTAAAAATTGATCAGTGATACTTGATTTGACGTAAGATTAATATTATACTAATAATTTAATCATATCGCGTCTCATTGATATTTTTAATTTAATAGAGTTTACAAAACCTGAAAATTTCTTGGTTCAATGTACTGTATCACGAGTGTTACTCATTATTGTACGTCAAGGAGTAAAATCCACATGTTCTATAATCCTACAATATATGGCATTTGTCGGACATGCAGGGGTCAAGCAGTTCGTGTATAAATTTTACACATTGTGAGATACTTTAAAGCAAATGATTCAACCAGCAAAATTCCGATCTAAAATTTAAAATTTTTGCACGTCTGTACTATATTCAGTTTTTAGCATTTATTCACAGTAGACCGCTTTTTATATTAGGTCTACTAGTTCTATTAGTTTGGAAATAAATCTTCAGTTGAATTTGGAGGAATTTTACTTGTCCTCCAAGACACTTATTTAGTACAATTAAATTGTAAGCATTTGATTGTCAATAGTTTATTGACTTTGTTTATTGACGTTCCCCGATTTCCTTCGATTCCTTCCCGTAAATACAGAAACGAGTGACACTCCTGACACGGTAAATTAAGCAGAAGATTTTACAAAACCTATTTAATTAAAAAATATCAATCAGACGAAACAGGATCAAACTATTTCTATAATATTATTATTACGTTAAATTATACGAGATATCTATCTATCTTATATTTTCTAATGCTGTTTTCCTAATTGAACAGCATTCCTCTACGATAAATATTCACATACTGAATGTAAAATAAATGTTTGTAATTTATTAAAAAATGGATGCTCAATTGATAAAAGAAAATTGTCAAAGTTTTCCCTCATTTGCAATGAATATCTTTTAAGTCTTTGAGGCATGGCAAGATTAAAAGTGTCCCACCTCTTTGACATTTCTTGTCCCACCTCGAAAGTTTACAATATTATAACCAACTTTATTGAATTAATGCAAAATCAACTTTATTCAATTAAAAACATAATATTGTGTCTATGCAACATGGATCATATTTGCTGCTTTCCCGTGCCTCAAAGACTTAAGTCCTGTTTGAGTCCTGTCCCAGACATGTCGGCGCTAAGTTTAGGATTCCTGAAGATATCAAGCGCGTTAACATTGCCTCTCTTCCGGGGTGGGAGGTAAACTATCCATAGCCGTTTGTTAAAGCTGGATCATCGGCAAAGATCAAGACCCGCGTTGGAGTATTAGCCGGTAGCGTTTCATTACGGGGGCCGAAGAAGCAACATAATTGAGGACCACACAGAAAACGTGTCGGTGGGGCCTTGGCTGCCACACCGCATCCAGCGACTATCTTTGTCTTTCTCCTTCTTACTTTATCTTCTCCACCACCGTTCGCTCTTTCTCCTTTATTCTCTTTAATCTCTCATTTTCTCTCTTCCACTATGCTCTTCTTCGTGTCTCTTTTCACTCCCTCGGACCTGAATGTCTCCCTACGTTCTCTTTTCAACCATCCATTTCTCCCTTCCTCTATGCTCCTTCAGACTGATCTCTTTCTTTCCTCTACAGTTTGCTACTCAACTTTCTACTTTCAGCTCTCGATTCTCCACATTCCTCTCGATCTCTCTCTTTCTTTTACATTTTCTCCCAGTCCTTCTACTCCGTGGTTCCAGTGAATTGGCCCCTGCACTCGGTACACAACGACGTACCAGCGAAGACCGGCGCACTGTGGCAGACCGGGCATTTCGCCAACCTGTTATTACGCCACAATGGCTGAATTAATTGTTCGAAACACCCTGTGAGCAGCGGCGGCGTAGGCACTTCGGTTTCTTCGTTCTTTCTTGCGATTGTACCTTTCGTATCTACGCGTCCTGCTTTCTCTTTCTTATGGTTTCCCCTCTGCGGGCACGCGGTACGCCCGCTTTAAACGTTTGGAATAATACGTCTCTGCTACAGCAGAGCACTTTGCTGACGCGCTGAGGATACTTCATGGGGGGTCGTGAATTTTGCGCTTTCCTGAAATTATCTTCTCTGAGACATTGGTTTGGCACGCTCTTTGTTTTTTTCTTATCTTTTCGTCTTACATGCTACAGCTGCGCTTTTCGAGATGTACAGAAAATATTCTGTTTGAAGGCGCCAATACGGTGATGGGACGAATTTTTTTCTCAAGGTCATTCTTTGCGATTTCAAGATCATCGTATTTTTTTAATGGGACTGCATATTTTCACTACAACAGTCTTATAGCTTAAAAAAAACGAATCTAACTACGTGCAATGTGTTGACCTTCACGTGACCTTTAGCGAGAAAATTATGAAATGTTTGTCAGTAACTTCAATTTCATTGAAACAGTCTTAAGTTAAAACTTTATTTGAGAAGGTTTTCCAAATGGGCACCATGAACCATTTACATACATAATATTCTCCCTCTGAATATTATAAATAGATATAGAACACATATAGATATACAGGGTGAGTTACTGACTATTGCCATCTAAAATAACTCTGAAAGTATGATAGCAGTAGAATAATTTTCAAAACAAAAAAAGAATCGAGCACGATTTTACGCAATCATCTATCTATAAGTTGCCAACGGAGTGAAGTCGCTTGGCTTGAAGTACAGAGTAAAGAGAGACTGTCCTTGCTCCGGCTATGTATTCCCATCATAACGAACCTTGAAACCCTAACTCGGCGAATGATAATCGAAAACTAAACATTTACTTCAAGGGATGTCTCTATCCGTCGGGCGAATCGGTGCAAACCACTTATCAAGTGACTTCATTTAGTCGGCCAATAATAACATAATATATACAGACAGACGTCATTACTGTTGGATGTCTTCGCAATAATTGGAGCAAAAGAATTGTAACTTTGAATTTCATTTTTTCCGGTTAAAGCCGGTCCAAAGATGTTAATTCTCCAAAAATTAATTAAATTGCTAGGGTAGCCGTGAAGTAAATATTTCACTTCTACCTTATAAAACCTAAATTAATTAGTTTATCATTTTTTCCACCTCTTCATTTCTCTTTTTCTACAGTAGTTATTAAGTATCTAAATTTTAGTAGACATAAGGTTGGTAGTTTTAGTGTTAAAGCTTTGTACTTTTAAAAATTCATTGCTGGCTAGAATGACTTCATTGTCTGTGTCAACTCTATTGCTTGTTACTCCCACATTTTATTTCCACCATATCATTCTTGGGAACCTGAAGCTCGTTCAATATCAACCGGAAGTAAAACTCTTAATTTGTCGTTTAAATGACTACATAACGAATGTACCGCTTTTTCGGCCACTAACGCGTTATAATTAAAAATGACATACAGGTCATTAAGTAGTTTGCGTCCACTATCTGCATGTAAAATGTGTAACAACTTACCCATAATTCTCAGCAGACGTTCTCGGCCATTGTTGTTGAGCAGCATAATAGTTTTCACCATAATTATAATGCTGCGGATAACCAGCAGTAGTTGCTGCGGCTGCTGCAACGGAAGCTTGGCCATAGCTCTGATAACTTTCGGCACTGCTGCCGTAATGTTGAGTTTGGAAGGACTGCAAGCTCATCGTATTGAACGCATTCAATTGTTGGCTGTTTAGTTGCTTGCGAAGTCTTGCTCGTCTATTGCTGAACCAGACTTGTACTCGTGCTTCCGTTAGTTTCGTTCTGGAATCATGTAAAGAAATTCTTTTTCTAATAAATGCAAAGGATCACGTTCAAAGTTCCTAAGTTCTATTTGAATCAGAGTTTACCAAGCCGTGGAGATAGTTAACCCATTTGAATCATATAACAAAATTAAAAATTTCCTATTCTAATTGTAAGTATAATAGTAGTTGAAAAAGTGATATTACATTTTAATCAACAAATGTTGTATAAATAATTTAAGCTATTCGTATATAGCTTAATTCACTCACAATGCGAATGCATAAATGCGTTTCGGGGATGGTTACCAGAAAAAGTGCGCGTATATATACGCTTGTGATGCAACTGACATGAGTTAAGAAAAGGAATGATTTTATCAATATCAATGTCAATTTAGATTTTTAGATTAAGAATTTCTTCGCTGTATAATTGTAGGTAAATGAATTCTGGGACAATAATTTAAAATTTTTACTAAAATGAATCAAAATGACTCATATATCAAAATTAGAATTTGTCCGCAAAGAATAATTTTCGGTGAACGTCAACAGAGTGAATGGAAGGAATAAATTAATATTTGTATATATTTCATTGTGCAATTAGCACCAGATTTAGGAGCGTTAAAGTTATTCTATTTAAATATGTTAAATCAGTGTTTTCAAAAAAGCGGAAGAGAGCGGCAAAGAAGATAACCAGTTAAGTAATTTGTGTAAGTATTACAAGATACACGTGGAATATCTACAAGCTTCTCTACAAATTTTAGAAATGTTCATAACAATGTAGGAACCCTTCAATTTGACAGTTTCAATAGACATAATGTTAAAAGTAGGCATAAGTGTTTAGAAAAATTAATATTTGAGTTTCCTATCAATGAAATTTTGAATGAATCAAATTATTCAGTGAGTCTAGTGTTAATTATGGCATATAATATAAATTTCTTACTTTTGAGCTAATTCTTCTCTGGTGTATACGTCCGGATATTGGGTTCGGTGAAAAGCTGCTTCGAGTTGTTCGAGTTGTTCTCCAGTGAAGGTGGTCCTGCTTCTACGCTGTTTCCTCTTCAACGCTATACCTGGCTCACTTTCCGTATCTGAGTCATCGCCACTGCTCCCGCCTGCACCTAAAACACAAAATATAAAAATGGAATTTTAGTAAAGTCTTATTAACTGAACCTTAGCTGACCTTCTATTATCTAATCATTCTTTTAATGGTAGCGTATTCAACCAACATATAACATAGACATAGTGTATTAAAACAACAAGTATTGTGTGATTTAATACGTTTGTCGGATATTCTACATTTGTTAGATTGCTGAACCGAGAATTAAGACTTGATACATTGTTTCTAAGATTGTTTGGAGTCTATAAGTTCTTTGTGAATTTTTTTATATGGACGTTTTTTAAAAATTGTTCTCCGATTGATTCGCAACGACGGAGTTTTATTATCTTTTGTAGTTCGAAGGATGAGGTGCAAAATGTTTGCAAAATTAACGTAAATGGAGACTTATTACGGACAGGTAATATAAATAAAAAATGAAATAGTATTGTTAACAAAAGAAGAGAAAATAGTAATATTTCTAAAGAGGAATACTGTCAGAGAAACATTGATGCAAATAGATTTCTTTCTCCTATTGCATACTCTTATTTACGTTTTCATTTTTGCAAAATCTAAATATTATTAACTTGAGTAAAAATCTAAACATGAGCGACTGTAATATAAAAATAATATGGTGCCCACACTTTTGTCTAGCACTATATATAAAACTACCTTCATATTCAATATCACCATTTTAGAACGAAATCTTATCTACTATTAATCAGTTAACTGCGTTCGACGTGTATACACGTCAATCTAAAGTTCTATTGCGTAGCTTTTGTGATACTGAATTGTCAATGTCTCATCGAAAAAAAGTGTAATTCTTTTGGTGACTCGTTTTCGTAAAATTTATCATAGAAGCATTTGCCCTGTATTCGACGTATATACACGTCATTGCTCCATTTTAATTCCATACACCGCAAGGGATTCTCAACTCTCTTGCATCATTAGCATATATGTACATATATACGCTCAATTTTCCTGATCACTATCACCAAAGCCGTATGCATACACTCAACTTTGTTGCTCACTATCATTATCTGTTTATTTAAAAATAAAAATAGAGGGTGTTGTTGAAGATGAAAGTAGTAACTTTGATTACAGTGAAGAAGAAATTAGACCACTGAAAAGAAGACGAATTATTGAAATAAGATCCGACAGTGATGATGCTGATAATCAAACTGAGACTGTCAGTGAATTCGAGTTGTTTAGTTAAAACAAAAAAAGGAGAGAAACAACTTATTTGCGTGAAAATTGTAAAATAACTTTATGCATTCAACATTTCAACTATTATCATACAGCCCAAATTAATTAATCGACATTTCCGCCATTATCAGTAACATATGTATGTAGAAATGCAGATTGAATGAGTGAGTGAGAGAACGAGTGAATGACGGAGAGAACGAGAGAGCATGATTCAAAAACAAAAGACGAAAAGACAGGAGAACGCGAAGTTCGGAAGTCCGAGAAGAAACGTCAAAGTGTAAAGATGCCATAACTGCTACATCCTATTTCTTATTATTTTTCTAAGTGTTTATACTTGTATTTTTATATTTTTAGTTTGTCTATTTTATGGCAATAAATCTTAAGTTAGTAATAAGTGAGACTATGGGCATCATCACAAAAAGTATCCCTACATTCGTACATATGTATATATAGACGGAAACCACATAACCCAATTCTGTTTTTACACGATTTTGATTTAATACGACCGACCCAAATTCTAAGAAGAAAATTTTCCTTTACTCTTATTTTTATAACTGCGACATTGAAGACGAGGAATTAATTTTGCGTAAAAGTCAATAAATTGTAAATTATAAGTTTAAAACCTTTGTTTTATTAACCCGTTAGCCTACATTCAAGAGATTACAAAAAGAATTTCACCAATGGAGCATGAAGACGATAACCAAGACATTTCTAGTGATGGCAGTAATATTGCAGTCTTACGCAAACGTATGCGTTTATTATCAGAAGGTGACAACAAATAAAATCTTTTTATGTGTAACTCATATTATCCTGCCTTATTTTTGTATTCATGAATTAGTGACATGTTTTTTTCTTTTTCAAACGATAATTTGCTTGGTATGATACATGTGCAATCTTTATGAAATAAAATGTTTAAGATCCTAACATGAAAACTCATGGTTTATTGTATTATTTTTGTCAATTTCTTGAAACTGGAGCCAATCTTCTATTTTTCCATAGATGCAATATATTTTTTACACGAATTCTTTTGGCACGTATTCTTTGCGAACGTATCTATCGTGTGAAAACAGAATTAGGTGAATTTGCAATTGATTTTTCTTGTAACGCTGATATATGACGTTATTTTACCTATAGACATTTCTGCACTTAAATATAATAAAAACAAATTTTGTGATAGAGGCCTCCTCATGTTTCCTTACTATGCAAATGGGTTAAAACTAAATTCCACAGTTAACTGGTTAAAAGCTTCACTTCGACAGAAATGGTACGACAAACGAAATACGTTCGTCATTTAATCTGTTAACAATAGCCACAAGCTGTGCGACGTCTAAGAGTGGGCAAATCGAGGCCTTTTATCGAGGAGAAGAATCGACGGTAACTTGGACGATACAGAGAGCACGCTTCTTTAATAGCGGCAAGAAGAAGGTCTCCCAGTCCAGCACGTGCTGCACGTCAGATACCGAAGATAGGAAGCGAGTCGTTCACGCCCACAGTTCACACGCCGGACTCGGCAACCCACCATTAAGGCCCTCCTGATTACAGCCGTGCCAGCCAAACCTATACTAAACTAAAACACCGGAGAAATTAGGGTCCGCCGCGAAGAAATTAAGTTCTTTGACATGTCCCGTCCCACCGGAGCTAAACGAAACTCTCCACGGACGGGGGATTCCTCTTGTATTTTGATCGGACCTGGCTGAAATAGTATATTTGACGTGGAAGATATTTTCTCGTTCTTTTTTTAAAGAGTGGTCTTCATTCCGAATTTTAACCCATTGCACTCCTTGCATTTCTTGCGCCTGTTGGTAGTCTACTCCACGGACTTTTAGGCAATGTTTTGTAATCACAATATTTTGAAAAAAAATACTGCAGTTGTTAGAAGAATGATTTTTTATTAACGAGAATTAACTCATAAACTTAGTTAACTTCAATGTATCTTAAAATAAATTCAAATTCAAAATATACAATTTGGTTGATATTTTTTTTATAACGTAAACGGCAAAGAACCATTTTGATGAAATTTTTGTAGAAGTGTATTAAAGATCGTTTAATTACTTAAATATTGATTAATAATATAAAATTTGTTTATATATTAGGTTAAGTTAATTTAGCAATATAATAATTTATTTCTTATAAACTTTTCTTGTATGATAATTCAAGAAACAGTCGCCTACATGTAGACCGGGTTTTCTTGTACATTATGACAATAGAAAGTTGTTCTTTTTCTTCCAGGACTATCAGCAGTTGAACAAACGATAAATATTTTGGTCCGTTTAGGGTCACTTCTAATTAGTAATAATTAGAAAATAAAATGTTGCCAGTAGAGCTGGTAGTTAGAGCGCAAAGGGTTAATTAATTATTAGAGCACGGCGTGGTGTTGTAGATCTGTTTACTTATTGGTAGAGACTTGTGTTTTAGAAATTTTTTATTGACCATCATGGTAAAAGGTATAATCGATGTACGTAATTGAGACTGAAGAAAATATTGAGAAAGATAAGATTTTGCATTTTGAGACAATGTCGATGATATTCGCGTATGAAAACTGCACGTGTTATTTACTTATTTTTGCAGAGGGTAAGAGGGCAAAGTTGATTTTCGGAAACTATTGTAATTGTTGACCAACAAATATATTTAACAGAATTTTCCAATTGTTCATACTTGTACATTTTAGATATATAAATTTAATTATCAGAAAGTATTATAGTAATTAAATAACATGTTTAAGTACGATAAATAATTGAACCACCCCTGAAAGCCGTGACAAATATTTTTAAAACACCCTATACCTATGTATACATTAAAATAAACACTTTCATGTGAATAATTACCTAATTAAAATAATTATAGTTACAGGCGATGATACATTTTATGATACATCTTCAACAATTCTTTTAACTTTTAGAAAAATTTTAGAATTAAATTATAAAAAAAGCCTTTATCGACGAGTATAAAAAGGAAAAGTTAACTATCTTTATATAATAATTTAGATATTTGAAAATGATTATCTTTTCACTCGATCTCGTTGCTTAATTTCGTTAATCGTCGCTAATAACCTTCAGCTGACATCATTTGCCCGATTTTAACTGTCCATAATATAAAACACCTTTCAAATGAACAACAACCCCCGTGTACATGTTTTATTTCACAGTAAATATCGTAGATTGATCAGCATTTACCTAACATCTCTTTCTCTTCAGATTATCATAGAGAATCCACTTTGTCAAAGTCAGTAGTTCAAAGATAATAATCATATTTCGTAGCATATGACTGCAGCAATTACTTACAGTTCACCGGAAAGAACTCGTTTCTAAACCTCCTACATTCGTATCAGTCGTCATAGACCGAATATCATCCTACGATACAACCCAACACAAATCGACGTCCAAAAAGCCATTAATCGATGTCTGTGTCACGTTAATTCGTTGTTAGCAGTCAACGTGTTAAACTACAAGATCAACCGTTTCAGAGAAATCCATTTCCGACACCACATCGGCTGCTTTCGCGCTGTGAGAGGATGGTAACGTAATTTACTAGCCGATTCCTGGATTAAGCCGATCGGCCGACGGGAACGAACGTCTAAATCAATAGCACCTGCAGAAACGCCAGCTCGGATTCGCGGATGCAAAGGGCTACGAAGTGCACCACGGCGGTTCCTTCGAGATTAAAGACCGCGCCGCGGCCGTAAATCCTCGCGACGCTTTGGGGAGCATACCTGACCATTTCTCGAGGCCTTAACACTTTCCGCGACCTATCAGCGCTATACTATACCTTTGTCGTTTATTTGGAGATATAACGATTTGTTCTTTGCGATAGATACGAAGTATTAGCTGTGCAAATAAAGCAATTAGTTCTTTTTATCTTTGTACGGTGTTGTCTGTGCGGATTAGGTCTTTGCAGGTTGTAATTTGGAATGTTGGTGTAGCCGAGTCGAAAATTTCAGCCTAAAAACCTCCTAAATTACCAAATAAGTTAGGATATTTAGGCTGAATATGGAAAAATATGTTACATATAAAAGAATGCAAATTTTAATTCCACAATCGCCCTAAACTTGTACATTTTTGCCAGTTTTGCCTAGTTTAGGATCGATTTAGGCTTCATATAGCACAAAATAATCCTCAGCATTCTTATTTAGAAAATTAATCTAAGCCCAATATTAAGCCATACATTCTATAATGAGGAGTTTTAGAATTGGATTGGAATTGGAGTGATTTTAGGAGATTTAGAATTTATATGGAATAAAATGTTAATTTAATTTCTACTTGCTCCTGAAAGCCCTATTTTTAGAATATGTGTCGACAGACTTGGAACTTCTGAAATATTTTTAGGGGATGTCAGATTAAATTGGAATAAAAATTTTACCTGATCAGACCATATAACTCCTAAAAATCATATTTACAGGACTTTGAGGCGCGTAGAAACACTAGTTGAGGATTTTGAGGTTCAAAATGGTATACATAATTAAGCGGACCCTCTATAGTCCGAATATTTTGTGGTATTCGGAGATCAGTTTCACGATAGCACAATTAGAAAATCATAAGAATATTTTAAATAACGGATTGACCTGAATTATAAATATTAAATTGTAAAGAATTTCATGATTTTGGCGAGTTAAATATAATATTTGGCAAAGTTGAAAATTTGACTTTAAAGAATAGAAGCTTGAATGTGTCTTACGTTACCTCAAAGTTACAGGATGCCACAGGGGGTTAACATTTTCCATTATTGTTTCAATTTTTCGCAATATCTATTGGGTTGGAAAGAATGTAATTTCGGTTTTCGCTAAGAGCTAGAATTACGTTTGGTCTAAATGACTTCTGACAATGTTATGATGTGTTTCTTCTGACAATTGAAAATTGTCACTCTGGCTTGGCTTAGAAAAACGATGTGTTTTATTTTGTTTGTAATTGCTTGCTTAGGGTGAATTTTAACATGGAGTGTAAAAACGAAAATTTCCGACTTATTTTACTTTTTTATATTTCGTAAAGGCAAAGGTTAGTTTGAAAGTGATGTCATGGCCCCCATATAACCTTCACCTGGCACCGTAAGATTACCATTTATTTTGATCTTGTAAAACTTTTTTAAAATCGCATTTGGTTCAGTTTTTTGCTGATAAGAGCCAGAAGATCTATAAAAACGGAATCATGAATTTGTCAAAAACATGACAAAAGGTCATGGAACAAAGATCATTGAAAAAATTTATTGTTAAAAAAAACTGAGTTCCCTTTCACACTACAAAACCGAAATTACTTTCTTGCCAATCCAATATTATAATTTATACGACACACTTTAATTTATATCTGCAAAAACCCTAGCTTATCTTACGTCATGACAAAACATGAACCCATAATTCACATTTTATTTTCGTTTTGACACTACAATACCATCATGAAATTCTGTTCACCGTAACATTATTGCTACCACCTGCGGTAAAAATGTCTGATGAAGTTGTTAAACCTCCCAAAACTGACACAGATTTCGTTCAGCGACATAGAGACAAAACCACGAAGGGGCTAATGGTCGAAACCAATGCACATAATTACTAACGCAGGAAACCTAGCATTACTCTCGACAGTTCCTCTCGACTACCACGTTCGGAACATCTAAATCAATAGACGGCTCCGGTGTTCCCCGAAGAAAACGGCAGGCCAGAGTGTTGTTGGCGGTTTGTAAGATTAGAGGCAGGCGGATACGAGGCCGAACAGACCACACGCCGCGCGTATACGCGTGTTCTGCCTCCTTCGACTCACCTCGACTACCTCCACCTATTTCTTTCCTTCTCTCTTTTTCCCTTTCCTTCACCGTCTTTCTTTCTCTCTCGTCTCCTTCTTGGCGACCACTGGCGAACTTCTGCTCTCGTTTTTTTTCGTCCCTTCCCTTTGCTCTCGTTCGTTGCAGTTTTCCCTTGTGGAAGCTTTTGTAAAAGAGAATGACCAACGAAGCTGCAGCTGGATTTATCAACATTTGTAGACGATTTTTTCTTAATTAACACATTAACACTAAACGTAACAAACGGGGTCAAATGACCCCTTTCAAAGTTTACTTTAAAATCATACATTCATTGTTATTTCTTTTGCTCATTTGACTTTTTGTAATGTCTTATATCATCTGATTATTCAATTTTTCGCTTTCCATTTTTCTCGTAGCTTATTTTTTACCGTCAAGAATTTTCTTCCTACCATTCGTACTACGAGGGGGTCATTTGACCCCATACGAAGTTTACGTATTTTTCGGCATTTTTCTTCAACTGGAATCTTAGTTCTAAATTCAGATACGCTTCTGAAGTGAAGGTTTCATTTATTTGAATCTGATATGTGTGTTTTTTCGGCGTGAAGAGTTGGACGACCCGATCGGATCCATACGACGCGTTATTCAAGTCCCAACTTTGACATTACATATCTCTAAGAATGTTGTGCAACAAAAATTTTAATTAGTGGAAAAGGATGCTCTGATGTGTTATAAATCAAACACAATTGCTAGATTTTGAAAACCGCAAAAAAAATTTTTTAGTTTTTAGCCAGGATTTCAGCGAAATCGACCACTATGGGACGTAACGCATAAACAGAAAAGACCATTTTCGGAGATTCACAAGAAACACTCACTTTAATTAGTTCTCCAAAGCTAAACGAAATAGAAATGCAGTTGTATATTGAGAGTCAGAGAGTAAATATCAGAGTCTACAAGAAATCAAGTTCCACAAGGAGTGGTAATACACGACAGTTTCCGTTCCATTCAATTGGCCTTGTGTAATTTATTGATTATTGTGTTTATAGAAGTAAAAATTTATGTTTGATTGTTTTATTAGAAATCAGAAATGACGTTGCAAATTATTTCCTTTAATAAATTGGGTATTTTTTTCTGAAAATCAACATTTATTTCGTAAGGGGTCAAATGACACCTCATGGTAAGATTAGGTAGGTATAAAATACCGGTACGTTTAGTGTTAACCCTTTTAGACGGCGATATATCGTCGGTAGGAATATTGTTAACGCTGGACTCGAAGGGATAATATTCCAATACGATATCAGTAATTTTATGACAGATAATTGTAAATACACAGTTTATGCTTTATATTGCGTGTTTTATATAATACTATCGCCAAATGATAATCCTTTTTATTTGTAACTACATTTGCCATTAATTTGATCAATTTTTTTCGGTCGGCACTAAAAAGGTTAAGGACTGCTCACGAGTTTTCAATACTAGCGATGCCTATAGCCATCCCCGCTTGACTCTGGCTAAGCACTAGCGGTGGTTATATTCACTCGTCAAAATTGCACACGAAGAATTAATTATTAGATTACATTTTGTAATTGGATATTTTTTAAGTACCGTACGTTTTTATTTTTTATGCATTATATTCATTGAAACTTCAATAACCCTTTGCCCTATAATAACGAGGGACACTCGTGATGAGGTAAATGGGATACGAAGTATTCAAATGTTGCAAAACCTATAAAATGAAAAATGTTAATGAAACACGACAAGATAATAACAATATTATGTTAAATAATACGAAATATCGAGAATCACTTTTCAATTTTTATTTTATCAATTAAATTCTCAACTATAACGGAGGTGAGTTGAATAAGTTGAATAGTAATTAATAATTAGTATTCAATTATCCTCACTCCAGAAGTTGAAATTTCCAAAAAGTGTATCGCAAAATATTTTGCTTTAAAGTTGCAAAATATATTTTTTTCGAGATTATATTTAATCGTCAATATCGTATCCGTTATCTGTAGTTTATATGTTTCATCATGAGTTTTTAAAATTTGCGAAAAGTTGCTTGGTTTAATAAAAACTCTGAAAATGAATTACTAAATAATTCAACATAATTTGTATTTTATTTACACTTACATCAATTATGATTAATATATAAAACTGTAAGCGCATTGTAAACATGAATAATTTATATTTTGTTACCCATATTACGAGGAATCAATACACCGTATATTGTAAGCCATAAATGAGCAGCGTGTCATTAATTTAAGTAAGAAATCAAACACAATGCAACAGTGAATAATTATCAATCCAAGAAAATCAAGAGAAATTGTAAAGTATTATTGAACGCTTTGAACTATCCATTAGTATACATAGCATTATCAATTCATCAATATAATCGATTTGCGATAACAATCAGCTGTCAATTACTTCTCACTTCAAATACCATCTCTCCTCCCTTTCGATCATCCCTATCGATTTAAATATATTCTACGATGTGTTTCGGTTTAAGTATCGAAACATCCTTAAATCAGATATCTGCCGTGTCTTCTTCTTTAACGCTTTTGCACCTTTTATTTTCGTGTCCCTTTTTCTTCATCCTTACACCTTTACCAGGCTGCGGCGGCCTCAGTTGACTTCACTGATTCATCAAGAGAGAGTGAAATAAAAGGATACGCGAAGATTTTGTATCTGATCAGATGCTCATTCAAAGAGACGTCTTCTGCTTTATTCTTCCTTCTCGTTCTTTTCTTCATGACATGGCACCGGCCGTGCATTAGTGGTAAGAATAATATCCGGCTTTTTACACTTTTTTTTGTTTTATCGGTTTGACCATGGCCCTTAATTAACTTCACATTTAAGCTTGATTATTTCAGACAAGACTATACCTTCTCTTGTACTATTATTATTATCGTGGATATCTTAATCCAAGAGAGCAAGAAGTTACCGATACAGGATACGAATAAATGCAAATCTAATGTACATACGTTATTGGCATCAAGAGAAGGTCAACTCAAAGTCAATTTGGGCTCGCTGTAACATTGATGTCTCATGCTTGTTGCACATAGTATAGACAATAAGATATTACTACCTGATTCAATAAGTATATTAATCAGTATATTACATTACTGTCTTAACACAGCTTGCGCGGGTACTTTCCCGCCAAACTTTCATGGAGTAGCAGGCAATTTTTTGCAATTCGTGTGCTCAATTACTTGTGCACAAAATAGCTGTAGTCTTTGAACTTTAAGTTTTCTATTAATAAAATTTTTAGTTTCTCTATCAAAATCAATTTCTCTATTCACATTAAAAAAAAATAAAAATACTTTCTCAGAAATCAAAAAATAAGAAAATCAAGAATTTCAAAATGCTTTAATTAGTGATATCTTTCAAAGCACTCTCCTTTGAGCAAGTGTACATAGCAAAATTTATACGTGTGCGTATAATTTATGTCAATGCATAGCTGGAAGCTCCGATGTCGAATACGCTTATCGTAGCATAACAGCATCAGCAAAGCGCAATTATAGGAATGCATTTTTGCAACGCACGTTTTAAGTTGAAGTGTACGGACGTCGACCCAGTACTCATGTGTACCCGATCTTATTGTAAAAACATTACACAAGCCCGCTAGTAACAATAATCCACCAATAATTCATAGAAAATGACTTTTGTCGTTACCCGCGCTCGACTACCAATGTGTACAAAACGACTTTAGTCGCTTACCGCGCAAGATGTGTTAATGTAGAAGAAAGCATAGATAAGAACGATAATATATTCAAGCTGTAGATAATTTATGTGTAAAATTGTAAAACTGTGCGAGTGAAAAAATATGAGCAACTGAGTTTCTTATGAAAATAAGGTTTGTAAAAGAGCTAAGTGTGTTGGTAATTATCAATGTTGAATAATTTTTTCAGGGCAGGAAGTTCTATTTGTATAAGTATACCTTGTATGCCAACATTTTGCAAGTTTAAGTAATATTTATAATTTAGCACTGTTTGTTACATACAAATTATTTTCCTTTATATACAAATGTATCTACTAACACTTTAATGGCCGCTCACACAACATGTGTGTGATGCTACCGACGAAAATTATTGGCCAGTATCACACTCTCTGCGTGATGAATTATGAATGTAACCAAGTGGGATATTGTTATTGCCTTCGTAGTTTTTTTATAGTCTTTGATCTTATAAGATCTTTTCGTAATTTTTATCAACTTTTTGTAAATTAATCCCTGTTACGCCGTAGAAGGTGCTTCTTGGCGTTCCGATCGCGGATGCTCGATCGGTAGTTGAATTAAAGTCCACTGAGGTTAACTTGATATATTTACAAGACTTAAACTACGACTGTACAACTTGGTTTCAATGGTTGTGTGAATGTGATGTATAACGTGACGTTTCTGCTGAGCTTGCTTGTGTGAGAGAGAGACCGAGCCGATGCGCTCGGTTCTTATATATACGTGTTTTCCAAGGGGCGGTATGCTTATGCTTGGAGAAGGGGAACAACCTTTCTGCCAAACGCGGAAACATTTGGTCGCCACTTGACGAACGTTGCCGATTTTTCGTTCTGTCGGTCTGCGCCCAGGTATGGTTTTATGATCGTACCTAGGGACAGATCCTGCAGAAAGTTTCCGCGTTTGACAGTCAATGTAAAAAGTTATTTCGCGACGATGCGCCGCGACATACCGCCGCCCTTGAACGGTTATGTTCAATAACATGATATGCACGCTTCTGTAAGATTGTATGAATTACATTGAGATTAATTATGTTCGTGTGTGTGTAGAGTTGATTATGTTGATGATGCTTAAACAACTATTTCCATCCCGGTACGGATGGGTCTGTGTGTGTGTGTGTGTGTGTGTGTGTGTATGTGGTACTGTTAAGGGACAGTCTCGGCTTCAGGAGGAAGGGGCGCAGGTCTTGATGGGCTCGCAGATGCTCGAGCAGGGTTTGACGATGGCCTCTCGTCTGATGCCATGGATGTGGTTCGGCAATCCTTCCAAGCCTCCGTTGGACCGTAGATGTGCTGTCCTCCTTGATCAGTACCGTTGTGAATATTGTCTAGTGCGTTCCTCGGTTTCCCCATGTACTATTTACTGCAAGAGTGCAGTACGTACAGTAGTCCTGTTTCCAGCGGGTCCAAAAGTGTTGTTGCGCCTTCAGGATCTGTTGCCGCTGAGATGATTGATTAATAGGCACGTTTCTGAGATTGTACATTGGATTTGCAGTGTAGTCGTATACGTTCCTCATATTATCGCCTATGAGGTAGTGTTTGGAGAGAGGGTAATGCGGACGTTGGGATCGACAAAATTTGGTAGGGAATTCAAGATGGCCTCTTCTTGAACGCGAATAACGGCTTGGACGTTGCGAAATATTGTAAGACCGCTCGACATTATGCGGCTTCGTTTCAATGTTACCTCGCGTTGTAGCTACCCGTGTTTTCGGTACCTGCTCCGGAGGTTCGCGGCGCGTGTTTAGTAGGTATTGGACTTCGGTCTTCGCTTGTTGGTCGGGCTTAGAAAATGAATTGACCGTTTCCTTGCCCTTCCCGAATTTCCACGGCTCTTGTTCCACGCTCGTCTGAGCCAGAAAACAATGACCGACCATCTCATCGTGACTTTCCCGTGATGTATGTATTGCTTTTTCTTGATTCGTTTCTTGCGTATGCAATAACGTACTATGCCCCTTCCCGCATTTCTTGCAGCCGGAACTAAGGCATTCGCTTGCTGTATGACCCGGTTTTAAGCAGTTGATGCAGATCCGTGCCTGCTGTACTGCTTCGTAACGCTTCCCGACGGTCATTTTTAAAAACTGTGCGCACTTCCATATTTTGTGTTTGTTGTTGCAAACAACGCAGGCTACGTTTGGTGCGACTGCTACGTACGTTTGCGCCTCACGCGTACCTGGACTGTAACCCCTGTAAGTACCCTTGTCGCCCGCCGACGATGGTTTACCTGATTTCGATACCGACTCTACGTCATCGGTTCGCGAATATTGTTTTAAAAACGCCATGAGCTGCGGGTACGATGGACGGTCTGTGTCTTCTAAGCCGCGGTCCCAAACTCTGCGCGTGACTCGATCTAATTTTCTAGCTATCAAAAATACTAGTATGTCATCCCATTGTTCGACTGGGACGTTGAGACCTTTTAATGCTCTTACTCGCGCATCGACTACGCGGGTTAGTTTCCCTAGAGCGATCGGGCAATCTTGCGTTAATTTCGTTAAATCTAATAGAGCCTTTAGATGTGCGTGTATCTCGAGTCGGGGTTTGCTGCATTCTTCGTTTAATATTTCCCATGCGACGTAATAATTTTCCTCGGTGGCTGGTAGATCGGCCATCACCGAGGCTATCGGCCCGCACAAGTGTGATTTTAAAACATGGAATTTGTGTACCGCGGGTGTAGATTCGTCGTCGTGTATGACAGATTTGAAAGTGTCGTGGAACTTGGCCCACTCGTCGTATTCTCCGGAGAACATCGGTATCTTTACTCGCGACAGTAGACTGTGTGGTGCCCCCTTTGGAGTTTCGCTTCGCGAAGCCGTTCGAACCCCTGCTGCGGTCGGATCGTACTCGGTGAGTTTTCGGTGGATATTAACCGTGGTCTCATGCATTTTTGTTTCGAATTCTGCACGCGTGGATTCGTGGTCGGACGATTGATCCAAACCCTCAATTTCGAATTGTACCGAGTCAAATTGTGTTTCTAATTGTTTTAGGGTGTCGAGACGACTCTTGAGTCCGACGGAGTCATTTGTATCGTCGACCGTTTTGATTAATCGCGTTAGCTTACCCTTAACTACGGCGCGTTGACGCTCAAGGGTTTTGAGATCGATAGCCATCTTGAACGATTTGGAAATGATCTAGGAAGACGATAATACGACTCACGTGACCGATGACTGGATGTTGCTGGTCTCGGCGATGCTGCTCTCTGTCTCGTTGCTCAGCTTGTCTGGGTTGTTTCGAGTACGTAGTTTCTTCTAGTTGCGTTGATGTTTCCGTTGATGCACGGATGCTGTTGCTTCTCAGTAGACTCGGATCAGTGGGCTGCAGTTCCAGTAGACCGCTGAATCCGGCTCGAAGGACCAAATGTTACGCCGTAGAAGGTGCTTCTTGGCGTTCCGATCGCGGATGCTCGATCGGTAGTTGAATTAAAGTCCACTGAGGTTAACTTGATATATTTACAAGACTTAAACTACGACTGTACAACTTGGTTTCAATGGTTGTGTGAATGTGATGTATAACGTGACGTTTCTGCTGAGCTTGCTTGTGTGAGAGAGAGACCGAGCCGATGCGCTCGGTTCTTATATATACGTGTTTTCCAAGGGGCGGTATGCTTATGCTTGGAGAAGGGGAACAACCTTTCTGCCAAACGCGGAAACATTTGGTCGCCACTTGACGAACGTTGCCGATTTTTCGTTCTGTCGGTCTGCGCCCAGGTATGGTTTTATGATCGTACCTAGGGACAGATCCTGCAGAAAGTTTCCGCGTTTGACAGTCAATGTAAAAAGTTATTTCGCGACGATGCGCCGCGACAATCCCTCAAAAATGTATCCGGCCCCTGGCAACGTGTGACAGCTTCGACGTGCGGCCATTAAAGTGTTAATATTAGATCTACCGGCGATTAATTTAATATATTAAAACTGAAGACGGAATACGATGGAACAAAAGAACTTGAGAAGGTAAAAAATTTGATCAATTTAATCGGTTAGAATCTGTAAGATAGTCATGGAAAATTGATAAAGAAACAGCGTTAGGTATTTCAGGTTTATTCGTAAAGAGTTCAGCACAAGTCATTTTAAAAACCTTGGTAGATCTAAGCTACATAGTTTTAAAAATTGTATTAATTAACTTTGTAAATATTAGTCCTTTCTTATGTATCAATTTGAAATTGTAAAATTAGATTTCTGTACGTTATAAAAATCCATCATCTACAGATAAGTTCATTCTATGTTTGTAAAAGTATCTATATAATTTTAAGTTCTTAAATGCAAAATAGTAAAACCGTAAATATAATACACATATTGTATACAAGTATCATGCTGGCTTTATTGGGTTTTGCAAACTTTGTTTAATATATTCTAAACTGTTGACTCTTTCTTCGGATTACAATAAACCTTTATGTTTCTTTAATAGTATTGCACATTTTACAATGAAGAATTTGCTGGCAAAAACGAGATTAGCAAAAGGGAAGAGAAGTTTTTGTAGAAGAATGAGTACCTGTGTCTCTAAAGTATTTAATCCGAAGTCCGTCATAAATTTAATTGCAAAAACTTCGAGCTTTAAGTAGAACTTCTAGAAAAAATGTTATAGCGGATGTCGCCTACATTTGAATCTTATAAATTGCAGTTACTGATAATAACAATCGGATGCAATACTATTTTTCTATTTAAGTACCCTCTTATACATAAGAGGGTTAGAAATAGTCCATTATAAAAAGAAAAGATTTTAAAATCTTGCACTAAACTTCTCATTGTCAGTTAACATACTTAAATTCGAGAAAAAAGCTACAGGAACAAATTACCGGTAGCCCTCGATTTTCGCACATTCTACTTTCGCATAATTCGCCATTTCGCACGTTTTTAAAAATTCAATTTTTTAAAGATTTTTGTCGCTATTTCAATTTTTTGTGCTGTAGCTTGCGCTTTCGCACGCATTGCCTATTAGAAGTTTTCTGACATTGTAATATTATTTTCAATATTATCTACTAGATGTTTAAGAATCTCAAGTTCACAAAGAAACCACATTAACATTCAACATTCGCACACATTTTCAGGAACCAATCATGTGCGAAAATCGCGTGCCGTCCGTAAATACAAATTTAGAATTTTCTCCTTTTTTTTCCAAAGAAACAAATTTTTTGTAACATTAACTATGAAAAAACAACATTGTAACACAAAAAGAAACAACTCATCAGAGAAATTACATTTGCTTCGAAACTCAAAAGACACTCACAAACAGTATTAAAGACTTAAAAATTCTCAATAATTTTCAGTAAATCTATTAATATCAATCTTCTTATTTTTGCATAGAACTATATGGCAAATATTCTAGGCATTACCAAGCAGAACAAGTCGAGATCTCCTGGATCTAACGAGGAAAGAACTGAGAATTGATCCCAGCAATGCGAGTCGAGTCGAGCAACAGGTAGACCATTCCTGCGTCTTTGCACCGAGTCGCAATCCCCGGTATACATCTAATCAAAACTAAATCTTCCCGACAAGGTAATAAACTCGACACATCTACGCGCCACGGGACGCCTAATATTTCTTCATGGGCCTTACCGCCGGTAATAAATAAAAAAGGAAGCAACTCCCTTTACGCCCGCCGACACCAGACCTATATTTCTGTTAATCCCTTCCTGCCTTCGAGACTGCTCAGCTTTCAAACAAGCGAAATTCCCTCGATCGTACTCCACTGGTGTGAACCACGATTAGACATATGTATGCGTTCGTAGGATTACATAAATTATGTTCTCCAAATGCAAAGGATGAGCGCGATTATTTTCGTCGTCCTTTATGGCAAACCTGGCGATGTAAAAGCGTGGCAGGGTTGCATGGAGTGAATTATAACGAGACCTTTCGAAGGAACGTAAAAATTGGGGTTCTTATTTTTGCAATGGGTTAGCATTATGAGGATTTCAAAGATGCATTGTTGCGAGTTTGTGATTACATGATCTTCCAGATGCATATAAAGGTAAATGTAAGTGAAGGAAATATGGGTGAAGGAATAAAATTTGGAGCACGATGATATATAGATGTGTAATTGTGAGTGTAGAGAAAATATAGGCTGTTAATAGATATCTTAAATTTTTAAATGTTGGATTAATTTTTAAAACGAAAAGTTTTATTTTATGGTGAGATGAAGCTGATATGGTGAATGAAGAACTATAGCTGTCTTCTACTTATTGACTAATCTGAAATTGAGCTGTTGATTTTGAAAGTGATATAAGTTATTTTTTGGAAAACATTGAGTAAATAGTAGCATCAATTATAGTCTCACAATATCTCTCTGTTTTGGTAGGATTTGCAGTCAATGTGATGAAAATAACTTAAATATTGATAAAGAGAAATTTTTTTCGGTTAAAGACACAACAACTGTGTTTATTTTGAAAGTGGCACAAGTCGCTTTACCGTAATGCAAAATGATGATTTTGCAATGATTATACAAAAAAATACAAGTAAATCTTCTCGAAAATTGGCGCTAGTATTTTTAAATCCGTTAAAATGTAAGGCCTTAAACATCTTGATTTAAAAATAAATTGCTTTTGCTATTTTGAAAGTAAACCACTTAATTAATTTGGCTAATTGTGAAATACTCCAATCTGAAACTGCGGACAAATATCGCGGATGTGATTAAATTATCTCATGCTTTACTGAAAGGCACTTTAATTGTTTTACTTTTTTCTACAATTTCTTCACTTTTACGCAATGTCTTTAAATGTCTTATTTTCCTTTATTTAATCTGCCAAAAAAAATGACTTTAAACTGTTTAAAGTTGTGAGTGTTTGGCAGTGCAATACCGAAATTGACAACAATAGGATTTACTTTATCCTTCATGCGATTTTTCATTAGTCTCTTTTTATGAATAAATCTGAAATATACCTGTATTCTACAATCTACTTTTTTTAATTAGTTCTTGGATTTGCAATATGGTTTCAATTTGTAAAAACGATTCGGTTATGTGATGAAGTTTCCCATCCTAGTTAAAAATGAAGATTTGAGAAATAGATTCTTGCAAACGTATCTGTGTACACATACATATACGTAAGTTAAGTAGTTCATACGAAACTATTGAATGGAACAAATTATATAATAAAACAGAAACAACCTCGAATCTGTACTGCAAAAACAAATTGCAAAATGATTTTGCACAACATGCAACGTTGGATTATTTCTTAACAGTGGAAAAAATAAATTTCTAGCAAATCACAAAAGAAACTTAACGTCCTTGAATCACCTGTCTTAATTAGTTTAGTAAATATCTCCAAATATATTATTCTTACAATTAGTCACTTTCTTTTTCATGTCACATATGCTCAGTGTTCGCATAATGCTACATTGTTTTTTATCATTGAAGACAAAATATCGCCTTATTACGATAGTTCGATCCATCTTTAGAAAATTTTGAAGAAAGTTTCATAATTTACAAGATACTTGTCATAAAGAGTTATACTTCATTGTTTTTCGTATTAAAAGATTGCATTCTACTAGGTTGTTCGGAAAGAAATTTCGTTTTTTCCCAACGGAGGACATAATTATATTTGTTCATATCCAACTTCACACTTAATTCGCATTCCCATTACATATTTTAACAGTTGAAATTCGCAACGGTTGTTTGTGAAACGATTTGTTTGATTCTATACAATAGTTTTTTTTTTGTTTTTTCTTTTGGTGCCCTATTAAAGATGGAAAGTCGAAAGCAGCATTTTCGGCATATTTTACTTTTTTACTATCGAAAAGTTAAAAATGCTGTTCAAGCAAGAAAGAAATGATTCGATGTATTAAGGAAGCCGGGAAGTAACGTCGTTTCTTTAGATGTTTTCCTCAAAAACCATCGATTTTTGTCAATCCAGCATTGAAAACTTGCACACTAGATGGAAAAAAAGTTGTTGATAACGAAGTTAATTTTATATCATTCGTTAAAAGTATAACTTGTTAGAAATTTATTTGCTTGAATTTAATTCAAAGAAATGATATTACTTTCCGGTCCACCTAATATATGGAGAAGAAGAATTAGCAGAACGCCAGTGCCAAAACTGGTTTGCAAACTTTTTTAAACGACAAAACCTTTATTTCGAATGAAAACGTCAAAAATAGCTTGGATTAGTTTTTTGCCAACAAGGTTCAACACTTTTATGAGCGTGAATCATACTACTGCCAGAAAGATAACAAAAGGTATTGGAACAAAATGGAGAATATATAATTCAATAAAATATTTATGGACTACAAGAAAATCCTCTTTCATTTTTACCGAAAGAAACGAAATTACTTTCCAAACAGGCTAATATTTATGGGATTCTTTTTTGTCTAAAAAGAAATTCCCGTGAATCCGGTAACGTATGTGATCGAGCACATCTGTTGCATTTCCTTCGACGAAATAAGAACTAGCACTCCTAACGTTGGAACCGAAATCATATAAAATCGAAACAACCATACCGTTATCGAGTCAATCGAGTCGCAGCAATTGAATCAATTCGAGGGAGCCACCATAAATCGAACGTTACAAGATACGTGAGTATACTGTGGAATCTGAAAATCCTATTTCGATCTTGCGCGATACAAAGTACCGGGTATGCGAGCACCGAGCTTATCGTTACGCTCACCTTAACTCAATTAACTCTAAGGCAGCTCTACGCTGTAATTACGCTTATCGTTCGATTATCCGAAGTGTTTCATTTACGTCCAGCTAATGGTTTATGCGGTGCTAAAACAGAAACGTTGTTCGCGAATTCTGACCGTATCGTTCACTAGAATCTCTGCGACCGGCAGCTCATCGATTTCGTCGCTGCTGTTCGATCTTTCGACGTGCGCCTTTTAAACGGCCAAGCATGTTTTCTTTGGCTGATTTTATCTCGACCTTTGTCGATTTTTATCAAGGAAAAAAAAAGATGCGAATGTTTCGAAGACTTATAGGATTTGAGTTGAAAATTATTATGGAAATGGAGGTGATTTCGATCTACAATCAATGGGCAAGTCCAAATCTTTTTAGTTTGGAAGTCACTTAAAATGTAATTTAAGGGGGTCATTCCATATGACAGCTATTTTTTTCGCTTCCCTTCGGAATCTTTTTTAACGAACAATTAAAATGTACAATTCTGGAATTTTTACCACACGTTTATTGATACTTTTGTAGTTTGTTGGAATTTTTTTCAAGCAAAAATAACGAATTTAATTTACTTTGCACTGTTGGAAATACACTCATGTATTTTGACGGCTATCATGATTCCAGAAGTTTTGCTCATCTGAAATAAAAAAATCAAATGGCATTTCAATTTGTAAACCTAAGGCTATCGCCGGAACTAGAATAATTCTAATACCTTTTATAATTTGTTTTCTTAAGCTGAAAACGTCGAGAAAATATGACGATTTTTGGAACTTAGCTTTTAAAGCTGTGCCAAATCTTCAATTTTTGATATTTTTATTCTACTCTAGTTTCGACGATAACCTTAGGTTTACAAATTAAAATGCCCTTTGATTTTTTTATTTCAGATGAGCGAAACTTCTGGAGTGTCAGCAAAAATACATAAGTGTCTTTCATACGGTGTAAAGTCAACTAAAATTGTTATTTTTGCTTGCAAAAATTCTAATAAACTAGAAAGGTATCAATAAACATGTGGTAATAATTCTACGATTGTACATTTTAAGGGTTCGCCAAAAAAAATTCCCAAATGAAGTAAAAGAAAGTAGCTGTCACGTGGGATGACGCCCTTAAAGGATGAAACCTAGGCGAAATTACCATAGCTCTTTGAAAAATATCTTATTCTTTGTTTTTGACATTTTGGTGCAATTAAAAAGTTAGAATCGTGAAGAATTTTTTTTAATTACAACACACAATGGCGAGGCTAATTGAATGTCGTGGATAATAGTTAACGTTATCGATAACGTGAACAATAAGAGAAAAAGAAATCGGTGTTTAAATTCAGGTAATTATTAAGTCTAGTAATTCTGCTGAACAATTTTTAAGCAATGCTTCGTATTTTTGTTCAAAATAATATTTTTTGATAGATGAATATATCTGTACCACCGACAGCACAACGGATTAACTCAAATATAGGTGGAAAGTTTCTTAAAATCAAGTCGGAACCGAAGAGATTGAAGACATTTCTCTAATATAATATATACAATAGATTATAACGTCTAATTGATACGAGAGAGCTAAATTTCTAAAGTAATATTTTAAAAACTAATTGTAAGCTTTAATAAGACATTTGACACATTTCTTCGTGAATATCTTTCGGTGAAAAGTGTTCTTATATTTCTACTTTCGAAATATTATACATTGAACTTCATTTAAAAAAGTAGAATAAATTTTTCGTTCACGAACTTTGAATAATGTGTGATTTAATAGTACGTGCGTTTCAAAAGTAGTATTTTACATAATAAACGTTGATGTATGAAAATACTGTGTTGTTCTTCAACCACAGTATTTTTTTTAATATTCTTTTGAAATGCATAATCTCCCAATTAATTACCTTTACGTCGTTACGTCTGTTTTTATCTGTGCAAGTAAAAAAATTCTTAGACGGCAAAATTTTGTGATCAACCCAATCACTTTAAAACGTTTGCTTGTTTAATTAGGACGGAATTGCAAATTTTTAAATAAATCCATATTAAAACATATAACCAATTAGGCCAGAATATATTATATTATTTAAATGCACAATACATAACGTATTGAATAAAGAAATGGTTAGAACTGAATTCAACTCATGCAAGTCATGAAACAAATGCAGATACCAAACATTTATTCTTGTTCCCAATTATCTACGATTGAAAACTTAGATGTACGTCATAACTAATATTTATCTCCGAAAATAGGTGTCCTCATCTTTTTTTCTCCACTATATGTACAAATGAGCGGCACAATTATATTTAGCTAATGTAATTTTTTTTAACTTAACTTTATCCTCATATTAGTTTCTTCAACTACCACTGACAACAAACATTGTACAGTCCGACAATTGAAAGATGGCTAACCAGTGGCGGAATTTCTTTCTTTCAAGTGCATATTTCCGCCATTTGTTTTTGTTATCGCCAAACTCAAATCTTTCAAAGGTAAGACTCCGCATAGCCGTCTACTTTGGGAGGCTGAGTTTGGGAATTTAAAAAACGAAATTTCCAGGAATAGACAGATGAAAATGAGAGACTCCAACATTCGCAAACCAAGTTAAAGTTGTCGGACTATACTCAGAATCGTATTAGTCCTGTTACACTGTTACGGTTTAATTCCATTTTCTTTTTAATCCAATGAATAATGCGAATTAGGAAAATATATGGTAAGAAAATTCGACTTACCCAGAATTCCGTTGATGGAATGATTCCTTGGGGCATCATCGCCAGGGCGGGTCTGATTTGCGGGCCCACGAAGAAGCCTGGAGATGCTGGAGACCGACGGCGCCGATGCTTTGTCGCAGACTCCATCCTGCTGGCAGAACCACGTTGGACTAGTTAGCTTACTAACGCAAAACAGTAAGGGATAATTTTCCTTTTATAATCAGTAAAGTGGACACAAAAGACTTTATTCTTAGGAACTGTGGATCATACGTTTACACAGTAAATCTTTATCTGGACAACAGATTTTAAAAATTGTTTATGTGCAATAATTCATTACTGCTCGTTTACTTTGTGTACATTCGATTTTACACTTATTACTGTTTAGATAATTTATCGTTGAGTATTTATCATTTATTAAAAATAATTTGAATAAAAGTATAACGTAAAAAGTGCATAGATGAGAATAGCATTTTTCATTGCATATTTTGGAAGAACATAATTCATATGTTTTTCATTAAGCAAATTTGGTTGTTAATAGAGTTGCTGGGTTTTTAAGAAGCTAAATTGGAAAAAGTAAATCAGGGAAAGAAATCAAATTCTTGTATGGCTTGACCTTTTTCAATTAGCGAATAAATTATCTTATATCTATCAAAGCTATATTGATTCACGTTTTAAAGAGAAAAATTAGTTTCCATTCCACTTCTCATTATTTTAATAAGGGCTGTGATATTTTAAATAAGTCGTCGATTGTATGGTTTTCGTTTTGAATAATATTTGATGAGCTGAAAGTCCTTTTAGTGCAGTGTTTTGTTCTTTGTTAATACCACTTCAATTCTATCAATTATTCTAACTTCAAGCCCGAAAATTGAATTTTATTTGGGATTATATCTACTTATAAGTAAAACTTATCCATCATTTAGCACTAGAACTACCGGCGTCGAACCTATTATATTTCAATATATTAAATAAGCACTTTGGAAAGGGAGGATCTACGACTCATAGATCTATTATTTTTAATAGATTTATTAAAAAATCATTCTTCGACTCTACTATAAACCTGGAGAATTTTGGAAAAAATTGTGTACTAGTCATTTCAACTAGTTCGGTACTTCCAGTGTTAATGTGCCATTATCAATATTTTACAAAATGTTAAAGGTAATTTTCGACAACGACAAAAAATACAAGTTATAAACAGTTAAAAACAGAAAAAAGACAATAATTTCTTTACAAAAAACCAAGTTTGTGTCATACTTTCACATGTCTTTTCGAGAGAATTAAACAAAAATGGCAATTAAAGGAATCACAATGTAACTTGTTTCATGAGGCTCATATAACGTACGAAATGTTCAGGGTACAATTAAACTAATCGTGAAATATCTCGAGTCAGTAGAAGGAACAAAAGTCCTTTTTACGATGGACGACCATTTTGTACGTTGGCAATTAAGCACAGTAATTTGCGACAAAGGATCTCAATGAGTTTCATCAGAATTCTGACATATGTGTTTATTCTGCACACTCTAATTGTGCTACATTTCACTCGAAGGAATTTACAAGTGGTTTTCTCTCTAATTAATAAGGTAGAACTTTTATAATACAACATTTAATACATTATTGCATTTGTTGTTTAGGAAAAATAAATATGGAGTGTTAAAATATCGTTGATGTAAAGTACTGGCACTTAAAGTCAAAATGGATTTAAATATTAAGAAAACATCTCTGTTAAAGATTAATCATAGAAAACGATTTACATTATTGTTTTTTAATGGAATATGGCATTTTCCACGTGGAAGGGAAGCGAGCTAGTGGTTTTACGAATGGAAAAAATATTTAATAATATGAAAATAACTTTAAGATGAGGAGGATGCAAATTTTGCATTTATTGTTTACAGCCCGGTTTACATAAATTACACACGTGTAGGAGTAGGAACGTCGCTATATTGCCGCTCACTCAACTTTTAACTAGAGCTATTTCTACTACTTTATCACTGTTACCCTTTGTCTTGCAATTTCTTTTCCGAGTGGATTCGCAATAACTTAGAATTTATTGCTGAAATAGACAATTATCATCGATTTCTTATATAACGTACAATTTAACCATCTATGAGCCCCTGCGACTTTGAAGTAACGCAAGCTACACCTAAGTTTCTATTCTTCAAAGTCAAATTTTTGACTTTGCCAAATATTATAATTTAACTCGTGACAATTTGAAATTTTAATTTAATTTATCATCTAAAATTATATTTTTATCATTTTGTAATTGTGTTATGGCGAACCTCATTTTCGAATCCTAAACATGATCCTAAATCCTATATATGATCATTTAAAAATGCAATACTACTAGTATAAAAATAGTTTGATCGCCTTGTGATCGACTACTATTTTCAGTATAATACTTTTTGGAAAACTTCGAAATTTTCTATTCCGTTCACAGCGTCACATCTACCACACGTCATTAAAGGGCAAGGGGTTAATATATACATGTAATATTACTATTGTAAACAAATTGGGCTATGATGTATGCGAGACTAAATTAATTCAAAAAGCCGTGCAGACATACAACAATTTTTCACATTTCAAGTATCAAAAATTGACTTTGTTACCAGTCCTTTACTTTTTATCGTATAGCTGCATCAAAAAACACTATTTGCACTTATCACTCCAAAAATATAATTAAATGTACTACAATAGGAACTTACTGACATCTTGAAAAATGTAATTAAAATTTATTCTACAAAATGTTTATAATGCGAAAGTTTTACAAATTATTTCCACGCAGTAAAGAAGCAAATTTGACGACGAAGGTTAAATGGATTATATCAACAGACCTTTATCAGTTTGTCACGGATCTCCCAACTGAAGATGCCAGGGTTTTGTCTCTTCATGTCTTCAATCCTCGCTTCGATTTCCGGAGTGGCAACTCGCGGTTTGCTACCACCGATCACGCCTGGTCTGATCGATCCAGTTTCCTGATATCGGTTCAGGATTTTCGATACGCAGCCATGGGAAACTCTTAGCTGCCTTGATATTACGCATGGTCTTACGCCTGCCGCTGCCATTTCGACTATTTTCAAGCGAATGTGATTCGGCAGCGGACGACCGTTGATGAAGACCCCACCAAGCTGGTTTACGCGACCTTGTCCTGAAAAAAATATGTTGATATAACAATTACTGGTCTTCGATAGAAATTTCAAAATATTGTTACGATGAAGCGTTGTTTCGGTGATTGAATCGGTTAGTGAATGAATTCTACGAGACATCAATCATCGAGAGTTAACATTAGATTTACGGATGTTGATATACCTATTTTTCCGAAGTGAGCCAATTTGACTCATACAAGAAAATTAAACTTTTTTGCAAAAAAAATAGTTACAAATCAATTGAAATGATAGATTTCTATTAAGAAAATTAACCAACCAATACATTATATATATAGTAATCAAATTTTGAATGAGCCAAATTGGCTCCGTAAATCTAGCGGTAAACATCGTATCAACGACAACAAATTAAAACAAGACAGTTGAATATTAACATTAGATTTACGGAGCCAATTTGGCTCATTCAAAATTTGATTACTATACATATATAATATATTGGTTGGTTAAGTTTATAATAATAAATCTTTCATTTAAATTAATTTTGAACTATTTTCTTTGCAAAAAACTGCAGTTTTAGAAAAATAGATGTATCAACAGCCGTAAATCTAGTGTTAATTTTGCGGTCCGAATTACTTCGTTAATTTTGGTAGTGAGCTAAATAAAAGTAATTCTGCAATATTTTCCATCATTAGTTATTCATTTTTTTAAAATGATATCAATAACTATAGGTATTGACGGACATTTAGGTGATGTTACAAAATTATTGTGAAATTGGAAAATCGATATTTAATTGTCAGAAAATAAAATCAAGAGAAAATCTATGTTGAGTACTGCTGATTCTAGCTGCTAATTCTGTTCTGCTAAAAATTGCAACGTGCATTTGTTCCAACATTCCTATGGGCACCCAGTGATTGTTTTTCCTTTCTGGCTGTGAATTTATCAGATCGAAATACTTCTGGAATGTCTGTACACCATTTTGTAGAGTTTAAACGCATGTATCCTCGCAGTTCATTGTCTTTAATAATAGACAGACGTCAAACTCTGGCACATGTTCCTTTTACTAACAATGTCTTCACCATATATACTGTAAATGCACTTTACTGCATTTGCTGCTGAATTTCCAAGTTTGAACTTAAAAGCGAGAAATCCCGCGTCTTAACCCTACTGTTCTGCTCTTTATGACCCAAAATGGAGATTATATTTTAACAGATTCTTCGTTTCTATTTATAAGTTTTTGATATTCAATGGATTTAACCAGTTAGCTGTGTGTGACGAGTATACTCGTCATGCGTAAACGCTACCACTGGTTATTTAAATTGTAATTTTGACGAAAACTATAATATATTTGTAAATTTCAGATGTTTGGAATATTTCGAGGCTGTGCCGAAATAAAACGAATAATTAAAGGGTATAAATAATTTGAGATAGGTTTATGGTCATCTCTTGATCTTCGTGACCCAAAATTCAAAAGAATTTTCGCCACAGTTAACTGGTTAACATGTAAGTGTACCTGTTTGTATATTATATGTTTCTTAAAATGTGAACCTTTGTTCGCCGAGTCACGATGACTGGAATGAATACAAATGTGAGATATAAATGAACAGAACAGCATGGTTAAACATACCGCTATCCATTTGTAATATCACGTAATCAATCGAATTTTTAAACAATTGAAAGCTATACGCGACAAGAGCATAGTTTCAATTAAAATTTGATAAAAATACGTTACAAAAAAGAAAACTACATAAACTTTTTCGAGCACCTAGCAAGGTACAGTCGCCAAATTTCGACCCCGTCCGTTTCATCTTTGCTAATTAGTGCCCTTTAATTTTCACAGCCCGAATCTTAAGTTAGTGACCTCATTCGACCATTGTAAACAATTCGCGGTGAAGTGTCGCTTCAGTGACAAGGTATTTAAAAAAAGAAAAAATTGTTCAACGTGAGTTTTTGATTAATATATTGTTGGAATGGTTTAATTATTGATAGGCTTGCCTTAATGAAATGTTTTTTTGGACAAAGTAAGTTGTTATTGCATGGATTCAAGTCGGTACGAAAACATTTAGGATGTGACATGTGTTTCTTGTTGAATGGATGTTACTCATAAAAGTAGCAAATTCGTAATATCGTCCCCCCATGTGTGCCTAATATCATCCAGGGGACGACGGTATTTGTGCAATTTGCTGGGAGAATTGAAATTTCTTAAACTATACCAATGATTAATGACTGATTAGATACAATAATTATAATGATTACATTATTGTTAAATCGTTAAAAATGTTATTTTAGTTCAAGTGATTATTGTGATCTCAATATCGTCCCCGGGACTTAATTAGGTGCCCAAAAATATATTCCTAGAATTTCCACTTTATTGTAAAATCTATTCTTGTAGAAATAGTAACAAAGATAACGAGTTGTTGATTATTCTAAATAATAAAGACGTGTTCCCCCTAATCTTTGACGATTCATTTATTATTTTTTTTTCTATAATTTTTTTAAAAAAGGGGGCGATATTTGGTGACTGTACCTTAGTATGAACATCTGAGAAACCCATCTCCAAAAGATGGATCCAATTTTCTCAACGGAACTGCACATTTCGACAAAGCCGAAACAAAACGAAAGCCAACGACCTTACACTGAATGAAAAGAAGACCCTTCCGAACGTTCTCCCGAAAGGATCACCGAGTCCAGTAACACGCGAGATGCCGCTAAAACACAACTAATTACCAGTAATTAGTCCCCCTTTTAATTAACTTAATTACAATCACGAAGTCAAACAAACGGCGTCACGTAGCCGGTAAAAGGCTGTAGCTGAAAAACTTCTCGGCTAACTTTGACTGACTAAGACTTCCAACTAAAAAGGACCAAGAGGGAGGGAAAGTATCCTCCGAAGGAGGAAAGAAGTAGAATGAGATGCGCTTGACGTTCTCCAAGGAGGAACGTCCACAGAGGAAGTTCGCGTGACGCGGAGGACGCGAGGTCCTCTCACGCAGAGGACGAAAAGGACGTATCAGAAGTTACGGCTCCGGTTTTGCACGTAGCAGTAAAACCAACCGGTGACTACGATTCTCGGCGAGGGGTTTACAGAGCCAAGAAGGAGGGACACGCTTGAATCCCTTCTCCTGAAAACTTACATACGTTAAAAGTACTTTCGAGGCACGCTCATGGGGACAATGACGGCCATTTCGCGTTTACGGGTATTTACATAAAGGGCCGTTTGCATAAGAGTCCTACCGCCGACATCGCTGGCTTGAAATGGGATTTGCGCATTTCTTAACTGCGCCAGAGTTTCCTCGTGTTTTAAGTTCTTGCTTTTTGTGAAGTGACTGCACGACGGGGATTGATGTTTGTTTATTTGGTAGATGAGGATTAAGACGATCGTTTGAAGAGGAAGGTAATACGAAGGAGATTATAGACTAACGTGGAGGATGAAAGGAAGTGAAATAAAGCAGATGAAAGAAAGTTTGAAGAGTGTGTAAATGATTACTGAAGAAATCTGAAAATTTCTTCGTTTTAGAATTACATGCTAACAAAGAAGTCGGTAAAAAAAGTTTTTAATTTGGTATTAGGGGTGGCGAGTGATTGCGCCACCGACTGGATGTAGTTTTTTTAATTTAGGATTTATGTAGAGGTGTGTTGTGTGTGTATGTGTGACTGAGATGCGATAAATGAGTGCCGATTTGGTTTGGGACCGAGAAATGTGCGTAAAAGATAGAGAGTGTATGAAGTGTGACAGAGGGTGTTCAAGAGGGTTTTGGAAGAGCGGAGAAGGCAGTCGGAAAAGAGAGTCTGTTAGGAGTAGATGTTAAGAGTATGTGTGTTGCTGCGTATTGTTTTCTCTTACTTTATTATTATAATTATATTTTTTATTGTAAGTAGAATAGGATAGGTGTATCGTTCATTCATATACGTCTGCACCACCTATTCCTATATTTATGTGACGATGTTATTCACATGATACTTGCAGCGGAACCCGAGTCGAAAAGTTCAGCCTAAAAAGAAACTTCAAATCCTAGATTCTTTTGATTTCTCATTTGCCGCTTAATTATGTATACCATTTTGAACCTCAAAATCCTCAACTAGTGTGTCTACGCGCCTCAAAGTCCTGTAAATATGATTTTTAAGAGTTATATGGACCGATCAGGTAAAATTTTTATTCCAATTTAATCTGACATCCCCTAAAAATATTTCAGAAGTTCCAAGTCTGTCGACTCATATTCTAAAAATAGAGCTTTCAGGAGCAAGTAGAAATTAAATTAACATTTTATTCCATATAAATTCTAAATCTCCTAAAATCACTCCAATTCCAATCCAATTCTAAAACTCCTCATTATAGAATGTATGGCTTAATAATGGGCTTACAATTAGATTAATTTTCTAAATAGGAATGCTGAGGATTATTTTGGGCTGTATGAAGCCTAAATTGATCCTAAACTAGGCAAAACTGGCAAAAATGATCAAGTTTAGGGCGATTGTGGAATTAAAATTTGCATTCTTTTATATGTAACATATTTTTCCATATTCAGCCTAAATATCCTAAGTTATTTTGTAATTTAAGAGGATTTTGGGCTGAAATTTTCGACTCGGGAAGTTCAAAGGTTCCAGAATTAACCCTGTGAACTGTGTTGCACTTCAACGAGAAACCATTGAAAAAATACAATTTTTTATTTTCGTGATGATCGTTCAAATTGGCTGGCACCCATCATTGTTAGTCTTATAAAACTGCAGTTGGGGAACATTACTTATAAAATTCTGTGAGGTCTATCACAGTACTTTTTGTAAATGTGATAAATCTCTCAGTGGATGTGTACCCTACCGTTCATAAGTATTTAGGCACTCCTCTATTCATGTATGTTTTACTACTGAAATTTAAATTAAGCATTTTAATTTTCCAATTTATGTAGTATATTTCTATAAATTTGTGCTGGATGTAAATAATAAATAAATATTTTCACATTTTTTGCTGAGTTTATATGATTTGTGCTGTTATCGAGAGTGCCTAACGACTTATGAGCGGTAGTGAATATGCCTCTCATATCCTATATTGATGGATCTATAGGAACGTATAAATACATCTTTCGCGTATACTAATGGATCTGTGAGAGACGTTCGTATGTATTGATGGATCTATGACAACGTATATTAACGCCTTTCGTGATTAAAGGGTTAAAGAATGCATGTGCGTGTCCCGGCGAGACTGAGTCTGCACGTATGAAAGACGATTTAACGAGTGTAAACCAATTTATTGTGCATCTAGATTTACTATCAAGTTCTATTAACCCTTAACGCTCCAACTTTTAACACTAGAACTAACAAGCAAGTCAAAATGACCCCTTCCCAAATTTTCCCAAAAGTTATCCAAGTTTATGGGAGAGTCATAAAGAAGATACTCTGCGTTGATCTTATAAAATACAAATTACAAAATCGATCATCTTTTTCACCTATTGATTTCTCTTTTTCTATAGCATGTATTTAATATATCGAAATATAATAGATTTAACGTCAGTAGTTCTAGTGTTAAGTGTGAATATCAACCGGCAACTCCAACTTCTTCTCGTCATATTTTGACTTGCAAGTTTTTAAGTATTAGACTTTAAATGCTAAAATTACGTGTAAATAATAATATTAAAGTCATTGAAAACAATCGTTATTCGTTTCAGAAGTAATATAATTTTGATTGCAATATTTATATTATTAATTATAATTGATTAATGTGTGGTAGTTTTTAAAACAGTCATTGGGATGCAAACCGGGTTTGCGTTCACTGGTCTTACAGTAGAAAACCGTTTCTTTTTTTACCGCGTTACTTCCTTTTGGCTAGTTAACAGCTACATCATTATAAATGCGACATAATTGAAAAATAGATGAATTTATAATAAAACAGGTTGAGATCTGACTTTCTTTACTGATCAATTGTAACTGGCAGAGAAGTACTATTTTTTATCTATAAATAATTACCGATAACGACCCGGACAATATCCGAAGTGAAAAGTACACTTGGAGTAGCACTCTTCAAATCAGGGGTGCCTGACAAGTAAACTTGGAGTAGAACGCCGCACATCGGTAAGAGGCACATTTGGAGAGATAAGGGTTAAATAAACTTTACTATTTTTAACGCCATATACACTCATGCCAAATATTCTTAACTCTGCTTTCCTTGGGTTTATATGCCCAGAAGTAGAGATTATCTTTTAACAGATATTATGTTTCTAAGTACTTATTAGTTTTTTATATTCAATGTATCTAACATTTACGTCTACCTGTTTATATATTTTATGTTGCTTAAAACATAAGCTATTTTTCGCCGAATCACTATGACTGAAAGGAATACGAATATGAGATATAAATGAGCAAAACAGCAGTGTTAAAAAAGAATAATGGAGGGAAGGAGAAAATTGGTTAATACAGATGTATTATTATACTCCATCGCTACAGTTCTATAATTCCTGTATGAAATTTAACCAGTTATCTGCGTTCGATGTGTATACACGTCAATCCAATGTTCTATTGCGGTAGCTTTTTTAACACTGAATCGTCAATCTCTCATGGACTAGTAATATCATTTTTCCATATTTTGCTTTCCTCTTTTCGTAAAATTTAGGACAGAATCATTTGCCCTGTGTTCGACGAATATAGACGTCGTTGCTTGATTTTAATTCCGTATTCCACGAGAAATTCATAAAACTAAATTCCGCAATTAACTGTTTAAGTAACTGAAAATGCTCTTTAACTTATTATAACTAGTAGGTAGTATTGTTTAAAATTATGTAAATTAATAAGTATATTACACAATGTAAATGACGCTTAACGATACGCAATAGTTTCGATAAAATGTTTAATATTTGTAGAGATTCTGGTGTATCTGAAATAAGACCAATGCCGCACCTAGAAAGTGTACTTATAATAAAATGACATTCAACGATAGAGCAAGAATCTTGGAATATGCCCACGGAATGCTATGCAACCATTTTATTTTTTACTTTTGTTTAAATGCTGTGATAAAGTTACTAATGACAATTTACTAAATTGTAATAATTTAGATTTTTGGACAATGATAGAAAAGGAGACAAGATTTAAGTAGTATGCGTGATTTTTGTTAATAGGAGATTGAAAAGACTCTCTTTGTAAATTTCGAATATTGAAGAAAAACAACAATACCTAACTCCAACAATTAACCGTGATTTTATGTAAAGTTGTGAATGCATAACTCTTTTTAGAAAAGTTTTATGATAGAAAGTAAGATTCCGGGTTATCAGCTGCGTCTGTAATAACGAACGTGTTAATTTTATGGTCGACCGTAATAGTCAACTTCAAAAATTCAATTTACATGTCTAACAGCACCTGCATGATTTCTACTTTACGTTGTAACAAATTGAAAGTTCGAAGTTTTATTTACTATTCCTGAATATCTAATACTATGCATTAATTATTATCAAACATATTATGAAGAATCAGTGAAAATATGAAATTAACTTTTTTCATGTGAATGTTTCGTGAAAGACTTGACTATTACTATTTTTTTATTTATTACATTTCTTCCTGACCAGCTCACATTAAATGCACTTTTTAACCTTACAATAAATAAGCGCCGTTAATTTTACACATATAAATTTCTCAGCAGATCTGCGAACGAAGAAAGAAACATCTACAAAAATCTTTGATTGTCAAAACTAACAAATACTTTGATGCTTTTAATTTAGAAAAATGTCAATTAAGAACTTTTATAATTACCCACTACGTGACTCTCCAAAGTGCACTTTACCACTGTTCATCCAAGCACAGAATTTCCCAAAGCCATTAATAACAAAAGAAATAACTACACAGCAGATAAACAACAAATGCCAAACCCGATTAAGGCTTAGCTTTCATTATTTCCCCTCAATTTGCATGCTCACAGCAACCTTCACTTGAGTATACACCCACGTACATAATAATCCAGTGCGTCTCTTCAACCATGTTAAACCGCAAAAATGATTGAAATGTCAACGGTCTATCAGAACACTTGGGCACCTTCCACCGAAAAATTATTAATTAACCCAACAGGGTAAAAGACCTTTCGTTACCTAAGTCCTTCGTAACACCTGCTACGATCCGAAATTCTGCTAATTACCACGGCATAATACAGAAAGAGCTATCTTGCCCCCTCTCTGCCTCCAGCCGCCGCCAAAGTAGTCCCGTTTCGTCATTCATCAAGTCCCCGAGATTTACATCTCCCCTCCCCTCTGCCCTCCGCGGCTCCTCGGGCCCCTGGCCCATAGGGACATATCCGTAAGCGCGTGCAACGCACACACTCCTACGCTCCGAGGTGGGACTGCCGTATATATACGACTCTCGGACACCTCGTCGGTGTATGACGTCAGTCAGGCCGCGGGGCCCGACGGGATTACAGGCAAGATCAAAAGGCACCGACCGCCGCCGCCGACTCGATCAGTCTGTCCCTCTCTGTCCCTTGTTCTCTCTCTCTCTCCTTGCAGCTCTTCGACAAGAGAGACTTCTCTCGCGGGCCCGGAACGGGCCCGAAGAAGAAAGGGCCCGATCGCGGGGTGGCCTTTCTGTGCACCAGCGATTGCGCGACAATATGCGTAGTTCAACGGAATTGTCACTACGAGAAGCAGCATGCAAATATGAACGACATATTTGGTAATTGAAGATTGTGTACAATTATTTGCAGAGATTTCTAAGTTTTGGAAAAGAATTGTTTTTTTTTGTTTTTTTTTAGTGTTGTTTGTGTATGCGGTGAATTATAGAAGTATTAAAGTTACTTTTTGGATTGAATAAGTGAGGAACGTTGTATGATAAGTTAGTATAAACTCTTTGTGAATAACTGTAAGCGTGAAGTGCAATTGAAGTAACTGCAGTAACAGTAGACAGGAATATAAAAAACTACAATTTATTTATTTGTGCGTTTGTCTTTACTGATTTTCTGAAGATGTGCAAATGACCACAGTGATTTGTTGATTTCTTCAGAAATTTGCTAAAAGTCTAACAGTTTCTTATAAACTTCAATTATTATGTATTATAGCTCCTCCGTGATGGCGCTTTTCCATCATATACTTTTCCTGGTATATTTCCCCATAAGTACAAATCAAATATTTTAAGATTACTCAAATACTCGGATAAAGTGAAACAATGTTGTAAGTACTAAGTGGATAAGGTTGTATGTACTTTATGTTGTATTTTATAACATCGTTTACCTCCTTCATAGTTGTATTACATATTTCCATATAACGTATACAGTTACTCACAATTGCCTACAAATTTCACATTCATTTTGATTGACATTTGTGGCATATTCTACTCATTAAAGAGATGTAAAACCCACTATATAATTTAAATTCTGAAATTCAGAATATTTCTCAACTATTTCAACAGCCTTATGTTCAAAACAAGATTAATTAATGCCTATCAACAAAGTAAATACAATTCTAAAACAATTTATTCGCCCTGTTTGATCAGTGCTTTTCTAAAATATTTGATTGAAATAACAGCACACGTAATTATTGCAGGGGTTTAAAATGAATTCGCGGAAAGTACTGTCAATATTCATTAGGTAAAATTGTATGTAAGCACGGCGGGAACGCGAGGAATGCAAAATTCCCATTTGTTGCACTCGGCCTCGAGCCCCATAGCTGCATCGCACATACATACATCGTTCATACTCCCGTCGTGTGCATGCATCGTTCATTACTTTTCCACTGGACGCACTTTTATGGACTCTAACAATCGTAACTCGAGTCACGGAACTGAATGTTCGACACTCAGCCGTGTGAACGGGGCTTTTAGTTCTGTTTTCATTCCTTCTCTTGGCAAATGCCGATGCGTGTTCATTATGTCCTTGCGAAACTTTACGTGAATTATTCTGTGTATCTTGGACGATTATACAATGGATCTCCTTGAGAGATATTTTGTCCAAATTAGCAGGAGAACAATTATGCGAGACAATGGATTATTGAGAACGAGACGTGATCTTTTTGAAACAATGAACGATACAATGCTTTCGTATCGTATTAGCCATTCCATTTGAATTATTCTGATTTGAACACTTTACATTTCGTATTTTTGTTCACCACCTTTTTTACAATTTTGGAACTTATTATCATCATTGTTTTGCGCAGGGTTTAAAATACTACATGAATTTTGAAGATTACAATTGAATTGTAAGTGTTATTGGAGGGGAGGATTTTTAGAAACAAAAACAATTAAATACAAAAATGGAGGAATTTTCTATGGAATTTGATGTTTTTCCATTCTTGGTCATCCATGGCGTTTTATTTGATTTATTGACATTTCGTTCGTTATGGCTGCATAGTAGCAGTTAATGTCATCATTGAGCTTAGTACTTAGAATATGAACTTTGAGTGTAAAATCAAAAATTACTTTTTTTTTATTTTTGTTCTGGTTATAAATTATTCCACTAACCACTCGAACTAAAGTAAATTTTTACTAATACAAATAACTCCTCGCTAGATATACGTCTACAGTTTTTATTCATTGTCAGAATTTGCATCTATTCCGCTTCCTGCGACATTGTTTGCTCGGCATAAAATTTCAAGACATAGGTAAATAGTTGTTATGAGAAAATGCCTATTTTCCTGACAATGGAAATATGTCTAGTGAGCGACGGAACCTGTCATTTTTAAAAGCCTTTTAATTTTTGGAATTCCAGTTTTTTGGTGAAACCCAGTCTTCCAAGGTGAACACTGCACAGAGTCATTTACTTTAGGAGGTTGTGCTTGAAGATTCCAAAAACGAAATGACGAAAATAGAGGATTGATAATAAGAAGCACCACCGCTTCCTAGTCATCTTTTAATTGTCAGATCATAGATGAATTCATTTCACCAAAACCTCCTAATTTCTGTCGTGAAGGGACTGGTCGACTACCAGAAAAGTGGTATTGCACGACAACTGAAAGACGACCAGAGAACGGTGTATTCTCTCCATTTCAATCGCCTATTACTGCTATTTTCTTTTTAGAACCCTGAAATCCAGTTTCCTAAAGTCAACACCACATAGTTGTTTACTTTTAAATAGTTGCTGGATTTGGGGATTCCAAAAACGAAATGACTAAAATAATCGATTAAAAATGAGAGGCTCCGCCGTTCGCTAGCCATATTTCAGTTGTTGGACTATAGCTGATACCACTTCTGACACCATTGTTACGAGACGACCGTGCACGCATAATCCTTCTGGACATAATTAAATAATACACACTTTTATAGAAAAAATAAGATTGTTTGGTTCAGAGAACACGTCTGTCAACCAGGACTATCGACCGTAGAATCCTCGTTTATTTATTTATAAACAATTGCCACAGCTCGTTATCCAGTAACATTTATTCTACTTGGTGTTGCATAACAACATTATAACTAACAATGACTATTATTTAAGTGGTTAAACGTGTGTATGCTACTTTAAATAAAATTCAGACATTATCCCAAAATCTGGTGGAACTTTTTACCTTCCTTAATAAGACTTACATACAACAAGAGGCAGGGCTGTAACACGTCTGTCAACCAGGACTATCGAGCGTAGAATCCTCATTTATTTATTTATAAACAATGTCATAGATCATTACCCAGTAACATTTATTCTACTGGGTGTTGCATAACAACATTATAACTAACGACTATTATTTCAGTGGTTAAACGTGTGTGCGTTACTTTAAATAAAATTCAAACATTATCGAAAAGCCTTTTTTACCTCCCTTAAACCCTTGCGGTACAATAACGAGTGTTGCTCGTGACGCGATAAATGGAATAGTCAATTTTGAAATGCTCCAAAAATGATTAAATTAAAAATATCAGTGGGCCCTGATAAAATCAAATTAATTGTATGCTATTCAATATTAAGTCATATACTATATCCGGAACTAGGGGCTATAGATTGTTATTTTGGTAATTAATTCAAAGTTATCGCACATTCAGTCACAAAAGAAATGGCACGGCAAGGGGTTAATAGGACTTACGTACAAGAGACTGAGCTGTAACACATCTATAATTGCAACATAATTAAAATAATGATAAAATTGTCGGATAATCGTATCTGAATATGAAACTCTATCTTCCTGCAACTATCACGACCATCAGATATTCAAATTCTTATCCGCATCACCATCATGCCTCGATCGATCGATGTATAGCACTTAAAGTATCCAAGCATCACTCAGTGTAACGCGATGACAGGCTGAGTCGTCCATCGTCTTGACTTAAAAGCTGTCACGTTTAAAAACCGAAAGGTCTATCCGATTGTACTGGAACTTAAGCAGATGGGGTAGTGATTTCGAAACAAACGTTATTAATTTAAAGGCCTATTAAAAAAATTAATCTCCAGCCTTTGACGTGTCACGACATCATTCAACGGCGAAGAAAGACCAATCGTTACGTCGATATTACCTAGCTATGACTAATTCTTTCGAGTGACAGCGCGTCGATAATGTTGATGTCAATGCGAAGTAGATGCTCACAGCGAAACCGTGAAGTAATGCATATGGGTGTCAAATGGCATTATTTATCTCGTCGGGGACCTTAGTGAATCGTCAAATCATTATTACGAAAGCGTAGGATCAGACGATGGCTGATGGAAAATGGGAAGAAATTTATGTAAAAAACAAAATGAGTTTCAATCAGTTTTCAAGCGATAGTAAAAGTCTTCGGTGATGCTAATTTCTGCTCAACGTCAAATTTTATCAGTTGTGTTGTATCCCACTTCTGACACCAAATTTTGTGTTTTTTTGCAGATAACAGCTTTTTATTCAGATCCAATTTTTACAAACTTAAAAATTAATACATTTGTGTTGTAGTTACCAATATGGTCGCTGGTGCGCGACTTCTCATTGGATGAGTGAAAAAATGAAAAGACATAATCAAGAATCAAGAATAACAAAAATAAATGTCATATATAGTAAGCCCCAAAAACCAAATTTTGTGTTGTATTCCGTGTGTGGCCAACAACACTTTATTTAGAAAGAACTATCGCGCGCTCGGAGTTGTAACAATTTAAGGATAACGTCGTCGCGAGATGCCAACTGTCAGTGATTCAGTATAAAATTCGTTGATTTCGGGGCAGGATTGACCTTTTAGAGATCTTAAACTAGTGTGGTGGGAGGTTTGGATGACCCCGACTTCTCGTGACTAAGGTTCCAAAAGGGCGATCGCTTTTCTAGTGACTTTTGCTAATACCAAAGGTCTTGAAAACATGTTTTCCCTTTTGGACCTTGAATCACGTTGTAATATTTCAATATGAAACCTTAAAGAATTAAGTCCAACAGTTGCAATTATTTCATAAATATTTTTAGTTTCGACTGAAATCTTTGTAAGTATAATATTTTGCGAGTATTTGAAGTAAATGAACTGTACTTATCATAAAATGTAAATCTAAAACAGCATACGTTGCGAATAAGTGCTTCTGCTACGGAGAAGTGCATCAAGGGTGCTGAAAATGTATTGTAATTGATCATTTAGTCAGAAGATGTGTTTTCCCTAGTGACGCGGTAGACAACTTTTCGGTTCCCAATATATAAATTTTCCTTCATATTTCAATTAATGTTCTCCAGAGGATATTACCCTCTGGGGCTGATACATTTCAATTTTCCGCGTTTTTCACTGTGAATATGTAGGTCAAAGCAATATTTACAACCTAAATGGTTGCCCAAGGTGGTTGTGACCTTTCCGATTTGACATCGACTTAAAAGTGATTTTCAAGGGAGTAATACAAATTGGAACCAAAAACGATGAACACCAGCAGCTACAACGATCTTTGATGTTTATAATCCATTCTGTTTTTAAAAACCCTGATGTCAACAAGGGATACCAGAAAATGTTTCTTTCCAATATCCTAAGTAAATAGTACGCCATAATATTCAAAGAATGAAGGTGCAATGAAATAAAATGGTATTAACATTTTTGCTGAGGAGGCAAACCTGAGAAACTTTACAGAGTGATACACTTGGCGCTACAGCGATTTCTATAGATTCAAAATAGTAACAAGATCAATGCTTTTAAAGTACATATAATATAATACATTGGTTTAACATCTCTTAACCCTTTTGACACTATCAGTGACCATCGTCATCCATCGTTTCACACTGGCTGATTGTCAGTACTAACGATGACTATAGCCACTCGAGGAATTAATTGTCAGATCATATTTTGTAACTGGATATTTTTTAACCAGTCAGCTGTTGCGAAAATCCTTTTGAATTTTGGGTCACGAAAATCGGGAGATGAGCATAAACCTATCTCAAATTATTTATACCGTTTAGTTACTCATTTTATTTCAGCATGGCCACAAAATATTCTAAACATCTTGAAATTTACGAATATATTTTAGTTTTCGACAACTTACAATTTAAATAACCAGTCAAACTCGTCAAACACGGCTAACTGGTTAAAAACCATAAGTTTTTAATTTTATGTATACAGAACTGTTAAAAAGAAGGAGAGTCGCGGTACCTTATTCAAGTAGCTTACTCAGCCTGAGTAGCTTCCTTGACACCGGAAATCTTACAGGTCCTTAGAGGTCAGTCTTGCAGCACCCTCTCTTAGATGACTATTCTTTTCCACATCTTTTCTCTTAAATTCTTTATAAGTGTGCTCCCTCCCGATTCCACATGTATTATATGCATTGCAGCTTCAATAAACAAATAATTATTTATATTGTTGAAGTACAACGATGAAGCATTTGGCGGCGGAACGAGGGAGCGATAATGGCGGCTCTAATTGTAAGATTTGTTTATAAATGCAGAGCCGCTGCTCGTACGGTGGACCTTTATCCCGCAGTTTCAAGTCACACGTCATTCTATTTTATATTCTTACCTTTTTATATGTATTTACAACTCGTTAGAAACTGTCACACTTATAAGTTAAATAAGGAACATTAACCCCTTGTCGTGCCATTTCTTTTGTGAAATTTTTCGTTTGGTCGACATCGGTGCGTGAGACCGGCATTGTCAAGGGTTAAATTATTAATTACAATTAAAAATTTTACGTTAAAATTTAGTGGAGGTTATTAAAATATTTGAAGCAAAGATGTTGTTGAGATTTGCACATATTACAGTAAGTAATATTTTCTTTTGTGAATTTTCTGGCAAAGTTACGTCCGAATATTTTTGTGTTTGTGCTATAACGTTCAACACAGTATTTCCAAACTTTGTGCACCTTTTTTTCTTTCTTTTGAAATTTGTGAATACATTTAGTAATTAGTAAGAATAAAAAATAAGAAAGTATAGCAAAATCGGCGCCGCACTCAACGTGTTAACGTAATATTGAATAGCATAGAATTAAGTTTATTTTATCAGGACCAAATGATATTTTTGATAAAATAATTTTTGGAGCACTTCAAAATTGACTATTGCATTTATCGCGTCACGAGTAGCACTCGTTACTGTACGGATAGGGGTTAATCTAATTGTAAATCAAAATTTCATCATATACTGCACCACTAGCTATTAAAAGGCAGTCGTCCGTACCAGGATTTTATCCTACCATGTTAGAATACTCGCAGAAACGTACTCCTTAACGAAAGAGTTAAATGATTAATTTCTCCGTGCATCATAATTCGAATGTTCCCCTCCGTTAGCATTTAAATATGAACAAAAACGTTCAGTCACGTGAAGTGAGGAATTAAAACATTGCACGTACGAAAATGTGCGACTTCGTATCTCAAAGAAACGGGACCACCCTGTAGCGAGATCGAAAGGGGGCCGAACTGGTTGAGTATGATCGAGGAAATAATTCTCAGCATGAATTATTGATAACGGGTAATTGATTGTGGGCGATCACGTTAATATCCGTGATCGTGCCGATATGACGAGATACGTCCCCCCTTGATTTGAATTTGCTCGACGCAACGCGCATCATTAAAATTTCCCTCCAAGGCACGACACCCACTGTATGGCTACTTCAATTTTTCTTCTGTCTATAAAACGTTAAAATAATTACTTGTGACGTAAATTAATGTTTGACATGTTATTAAACGTTGTATAAATTTGGAAATCCGTTTACAGCTGAGTGAAAATGGTAGCTTGTTAAAAAATTTATATGTGAAGGAATTGAAGGTGTTTTGTTATTAATCAGTTGTAAATTGAGTTTTTACATGTAGAAGATAATGGTGCACCAAGGAAGATGGTTAGAAGACACAAGTATGTATTTACTTGCATCGTATACCGATGTTCAGGATGTTCTGGATAATTTTTAATGCACTTAAAGATTTTCACTGGCTTCATTTGACTATATCCGATTCAAATTCGTTCATATGTCTTATGTCATTTATAATACTTTGGATTTCGGTAAGATTTGTTGTTAACTGCATGCTACTTCTCACGATAAGTATGGTATAAAGAATTTGGTAAACATGCTGCGGATGCAATATTGCCGTAGATGGTGTGGCATTTCATTTGGGAAAAGTAGAAAATACTGTGTGCAAAAGTGTCCGTATAAATTTCACAGAATCAAATTATTGCTAACTTAACAGGGTATTGGTTTTTTCGTCCTACTACTAGTATTTATTCTGTAAAATCATATCACTGTATTGTATTAATCTTAGGGGAATATATTATCTTAACACTAGATTTACGGAGCCAATTTGGCTCATTCATAAATTAATTACTATATATAGAATATATTGCTTGGCTAATTTTTTTAATAACAAATATTTCATTTAAGTTGATTTGGATCTATTTTTTTTTACAAAATACTTCAAGTTTCTTATGTGAGTCAATTTGGGTCACTTCTGAAAAATAGGTACATCAATATCCGTAAATCTAGTGTTAATATCTTAACTATCAAGATAAATAAAACATCTACATACAAAAATGGCGATATTTTAAAATCAAAATTATGTAACTATTTCCTCTTATTTTTCTATCTTTAACATAAAAAAAATTAAGTTAGCTTAAAGATTTTAGTACAGGTTATAGCGACAAGTCTGATAAAGGATATATAGCTGATCAAATTTCGAGTTAATTGAATCACTATGTACATACTGATATATTACGTTTGCCATATTCGAAAACAACGTTTGGAGAAAAACGCGATTGAACCGATATAACGGTGCAGTTAGAGGAAAGGTCATAGTAAATTGATCTCGGAGATATTTGCTTTAAGAAAATGCAAAACAAAATCGATTATTTCAACGTTCAAGAAGTGAATACCCTCTCAATTGAGAGATACAAATAAATATTTGTTATTTAAAAGGTTATTTTATTAAAAAATGCTCTGAATATTGAAACACATCAGCAATAGTACATTAAAAAAACAATCATCCAATTGATTCATTAACACGCATGAAATTGTCAGTTTTTAATTTTATGAAATAAGTGTACACAATAAGTTAACACAATTACAGATAAGACAGTAATTTTCTAGATAAAATCAGTGCTAATCTTACAAAGTTATAATTACCGAGATAAAGTTACTTTTTATATATAGTTAATTACTTGGGCAGGTAATTCTATTTTTATGCATCACGTTTGCTCATTGAAAGTCATTTACGTATGTATGAAAAGATCATTGACAAAGCATGCGTGCATTTATGAATGGAAAATGTTGTTTTGTACTAAATTCCTTGGCAGATTATTAACGATTATTGCAAGGTAAAGATAGCAATTTCCCACAGCAAATCGAATAATTCGTATATAATCCAATTACAATTAGACATAATTACGGTAGAATAGTTATAATTAAACGAATTATTCCTTTCTCTGAATATAACATTTTAATTCATCTGTTAAACAGAATATGGTAATATTTTACAGCATCTCTAATTAATTTTTTATTGATTTACCAGGACACAGCATTCAAAAATAACTTTACATGCAGACTTCGTGAAACAATTCACATATTGCTAATAAATATTTTACCAATATTTTCGTAAGTGTGGCTTTAATGTTGTACTCCGCAAACGAAACACTGTTTACTCTACTGTAATACCCATTGAATACTTCAAAATGAATAAATACATTAAAGTTTAAATTCGTTAAGTTCCACAATCCGATTAATGGCTCAGTTTCATAATGTCGTAGCGTGCTATAGAAAAAAAAAACAAATGATCTAACTCGTTAAACACACTTAAAGAGTTAAATGTTTGCCAATATGTTAGGATTCGCGTAATTTTTAAAATGTACGTGAGTCATTTCTTTTACACAGTTAGTAAATGTAATGTCAAAACGTTTTAGTAATACGTAAGACGATACTTTGCTAGTCAGCATATCAACTCATTAACGAATATTTGAAAGCCTAATGAGGAAGTTAATGAAAAGTGAAAATGTCCCTTAATAGTTATCTGTTACGGCTTCTACGATATTAAGTTTATTATGGAATATATATGAAACAGGCATATATTTTTATGTTATTCATCGTGTAACATTCTATTTATTGTAATTGTATTCGTTTCTTCTCTGGCAATGTAATATGTACGGGCAAGCATTGCAATAGACATTTTATAAATTTAAATATTCTTGAATTTATCTATCGTAGTATTTTGTAGCGTTATACGAACAATGCGTGTTGATATGCACTTAAAATGATTTAGGGCTACAAAATTGATCAGAATGTGTGCTACATGAAAAAGTGCAAAACATTTCCAAAGTATAATAGTTGTTCGGATAAGCGTGTTATATGATAACTGAAATTATTTCAGTATGATTCTAACTAACCAAATTATTCTTTCCCTAAATGTGAGTTTATATTTCATCTGCTACATAAAATATTGTACTAGTTGAGAGCATATATGTAATTGATTATATGAAAATTATAATAATTCTAAGTTTCTAACTTTCTAAATACAATTGTATGTTTTTCACTAGGGAAATTTCAAACTTAATTAATATTAAAATTAAACTAACAATCACATAAATACGTGAAATGTGTAAATGGTTTTAAATAACGTAATTTTGCTGATATCTAAAGAAAGATATATTATAAATTTTGTTAACAAGCAGTTTTTTATTTTGACCTAAATTTTATACATTTATGCATATTCATAGTAGTCACACTAATTTGATTTCTTTCCACTCGATACTAATGGATTTGAAATTATAAACGTCCAAAGTTTCCAATAAATATTTCATAGAAACGTTTAAAGCATTATTAAATTACGGCTATCACAGCTCATTGAAATTCATAAAATTCTCCTTTTGCTTCTCAGTTCAAAACCAGTACACGGTGTGCGTGCAGTTCTTGCGTTTTAGATAGTTACATATGTGCCTAGAAAGATATTAATTACAATTTCACTTATAAACATATCATACTAGTATTTATGTTTCTCGCCGACATGTTGCTGCAAAAAATTTCTGACAGCAATTACATTACGCGATTGCTAGAGAAATTGTAAAATTCTATTATTGAAATGTTAGAGAATACGTAGCGTTGATTTTCCAATTCTTTTCTACATATGCTACCGCTTATAAGTGTTTAAGTACCCCTCTTTCCTGTATTTTTGTTACTAAAATTGAAATTAAGCGTTTAAAGTCTCCCCTTTATTTAATATACTTCTATAACTGTATGTATGGATGTACATAATAAATAAATGTTTTCAAACTTTTGCTGAGATTTTACAAGATTTATGCTGTTATTGAGTTCCTAAAGACTTTTGAGTGATAATGTACATTATTACTAAGTTTGATTTAATTGATTATTGATTATATAAATTGAGTATTTGTGTACTGTTAGATACATAAAAAAACTCAAAAATAGTAACATTATTGTTATAGCATTGGCCAGTACGGAATTGATCAAAACGAACATTTGTACCAATTCTTTGTTTATTAATTGTCATGCTTATTTCGCATTAGGACCAATTGTTTTAGATTGATCCAAAGCACCAAATCTATAATATATTAAATATTAAATTATAATTAAGATAGAAATTTAGCTCAGATAACGAGGTATTTGAAGACGCAACCCTATAATTACGAGTTTCAACCCTTAACTTCTCATACTTCATAGCGCCCCCGAAATCTTTTATCTTTCATTTTCAACTGCTAATACTTTTTGCCTTCTTAGAAAATGATTCTATTGACTCTTCTAATTTCATCATGTAAATTGCTTTGGAGTTCTAAATATTTACATCAAGAAGCTGAAATCGCTTTATAAAGATTGTTAAATTTAAAAATTTTAATTGTAATTTGGAAATGCAGAAATAACCGAAATTTTTGAAGATATACAATGCAATAAGCAATTGGTAACTTTTTAAGTCGTAGTTAGAAGCGTTTGCTTCTTTTCCTGTATTTTGATATTACAAACAGATTGTTTTGGTTCTTTTCTTCAGGAGCTCACATTTTTATATCGCATAATCGTTTTACTGAGAAAAATGGAAATTTTAAACTACATCTTTCCCATACAAAGTTATTCCACAAAAGGTATGACCTTTTAAGAATGTACTAACTGTGATCGGTAAAATGTCATCCAACGTAAATGCAGGAACGGACTAATTTGGGGCCTGATTTTCTAAAACGGTCTTGCTAATAATTTGTACTTTCTTTGTGTAAAACTTTCTCAATCGCTGAATCAATGTCTCATTGCAGTTTGTATGAAATTTTACTGCCATAATTTTCCACATTTATCTTGGAAACTATTAATTCCTCAACCTACGATTGCTTTTCTGATGAGGCGTGCAAAGACTCAAAATTAATTCTTGAAATCAAAAGGTTTCACTGATTTCTGATACTTCGTATAACTGAACGTGATTTTAATAATATAGGAATAATGAGACCGTTTTGTGATCGGCTGATATTGTTAATTTAATAGTTTTTGGAAGACTTCAAAATTACCTATTTCATTTTCTGCGCTACGAGGCTCACACGTAGTTGTAGGCTCAGGGGTTAAATTACTCATACTCCTGTAATCATGCTCCTCCTCCTTTATATTTAAATATAATAACAAACCCTTTGTATCCCTACGTGAAGCTTCTCCAAAGCTAACGTATTGTTAATATTGTATATGATTCAAAGTTGCACTCATTAAAGTTATCACTTTGTCGTGATAAAATACTTCAACTTCCTGCAAGTTCATGTTCAAGTATTCCAGTTATAAATTGCAAATAAAACACCGTCATATCAAAATATTAAAATACCAAAAACAAGTAGCCAGTTTCACGTATGAAACGTTACAACCTTTGCACAAGCTATTACTCAATGAAAACCAACATTTCATTTCGAACAATCAGTCATTCAAAACCTCATTTATCTTTCCTCGATTAGAATCATTTTCCATTTAAAACACCCCCGCCACTCAATAACGAGACTTCAACACTCAAACTATGATACTACCCACAGCTTTACCTCATTCCTGAAAGAAATGAAATCTCTTCAAAACGAGAGCATCAACTATCCAATATCCCAGAAATAAGCAACCTGTTCAAGAAGTCAACCATATGGTACATCCCTACAAGCCACTTACCAATGTCATTAAAACAAACCATCCATTAGTCGACTCTCCTTCGAATAAAAAAAAATTCAATCGACATTTCCATTCGTTCCAATGCAGGTCCGATAACTTTATGATAAATGACGAATCGCGCAACCAGCCCGATCGATGAGAGCCGTCGAGGTGTCTCGATCGACTCCACAGGCGGTCCTGCGATGAAAAGACAAGGGGAAGAAGAAGAAGGCGAAGAAGAAGAAAAGGAGGAGGAAGAAAGAACACGCTCAAAGAAGGAGGAGAAGGTGCTCGTGTACCCGAGTGGGAGTATCCGCATGTACTAAGGGGATGCATGTACTTAACGTTCGCTGTGAGTTCCGAGTTGCGAGGGCTTCAATCAACGTGCCGTCGCCCGGGGCCTATCCGATATCAGACATTAGGTATCCACGGCTCCACGGGTACTTACTTTGACTCTTCCACGTTCCGTACGCCCACGAAAGCGGCTACGTGGCCTGCCTTGGACTTTGCTAGAAAGTCTCTTTTATTCTTCTGGCAAGGAGGAGGTCGGACTTCATGTATACTTATGGATTTAAGTCAATTTGGTATATAAATGACGTTTCTACTGACTTTAACAGAATTGGAGAAACCGGGCAATTTTATACGATAGCAAAGGACCTGCTTTTGTGTGTTGTGATGTTGACGTGGTGAGGGCAAGAATTTTTTATTTTCTGGGTCTTTGCCGGAGGACCTCTTTTATTCTTTTAGTAAGAAGGAAGTCAGGCGTGATGTATACTTTCGTGATTTGAGTCAATTTGTTGTATAAACGACGTTTCTACTGATTTGAATAATATTGGAGAAACTGGGCACAGGACCTGCTTTTGTGTGTGTGACGTTGACGTGGTGAGGGCAAGAACTTTTTATTTTTTCGGGCTTTGCCAAAAAATCTCTTTTATTCTTTTAGTGAGAAGAAAATCAGGCTTGATATATACTTTCATGATTTGTGTTAATTTGTAGTATAAATGACATTTTTACTAATTTGAATAATATTGGAGAAACTGGGCAACTTGATACAATAGCAAAGGACCTGATTTTGTGACGTTGACGTGGTGAGGGCAAGAACTTTTTATTTTTTCGGGCTTTGCCAAAAAAACTCTTTTATTCTTTTAGTGAGAAGAAAATTAGGCTTGATATATACTTCCATGATATGAGTTAATTTGTACTATAAATAACGTTTCTACTGATTTTAACAGTATTGGAGAAACTGGGTAATTTGATACAATTGCAAAGGACCTGATTTTGTGACGTTGACGTGGTGAGAGCAAGAACTTTTTATTTTTTCGGGCTTTGCCAAAAAATCTCATTGATTCTTTTAGTGAGAAGATAATCAGGCTTGATATATACTTCCATGATATGAGTTAATTTGTAGTATAAATGACGTTTCTACTGATTTTAACAGTATTGGAGAAACTGGGAAACTTGAAACAATAGCAAAGGACCTGCTTTTGTGGTGTTGGCATGATGGGGCCATAAATTTTTTATTTTTTCGGACTTTGCCAAAACATCTCTTTTATTCTTTTAGTAAGAAGAAAATCAGGCGTGATGTATACTTGTATGATTTGAGTTAATTTGGTAAATAAACGACGTTTCTACTGATTTTAACAGAAATGGAGAAACTGTGCAATTTTGTACTGTAGTAAAGAACCTGGTTTTTTGGCGTTGACGTGATGAGGGCAAGAATTTTTTATTTCCTCGGGCTTTGCTAGAAAATTTATTTCATTCTTTTAGTAAGAAGGAAGTCAGGGGTGAAGTATAATTGTATAATTTGAGTTAATTTGTTGTAGAAATGACGTTTCTACCGCTTTGAACAGTATTGGAGAAACTGGGCAACTTGGTACAATAGCAAAAGAGCTGCTTTTGTGGCGTTGACATGTTGCTGGTAAGAATTTTTGATTTCCTCGGATTTTGATAGAATGTCTCTCTTTTATCTTTCTTGTAAGAACATCGGGATGGATCTGTATCTATGGATTCAAGTGAATTCGGTATACAATTGACGTTTCTAGTGATTAGAACAGTATTGGAGAAACTGGGCAATTTGATAGGATCACAAAGGACCTGATTTTGTGGCGTTGAGGGCAAGAATTTCTTATTTTCTTGAACTTTAATAGAAAATCTCTTTTAGTCTTCTGGTAAGGGGAAGGGCGGGATTAATGTATACTTACGAATTGTTGGGAATTTAGCATACAAACATGATTTGTACTGACTTGAACAGTAGTGGAGAAAATGGACAATTTAATACAATAGCAAGGGACTTGATTCTGTTGCCTTAACGCGTTGCTGGTAGGAATTTTTGATTTTCTCGGAATTTACTAGAATGTTTCTTTTAGTCCTCTCGCAAGAACATTGGGTATGATGTATACCTATGAATTTATACGATACGTACTTTAATTATATCTAAAATTTCCCATTGTTTATGTATGTGTCTTTGAAAATTATTCTCTTTTGTGAACAATTAATTCTTGGCTTAGTTGCTTTTCCGGCAGTCTGAAATGGATTACCCGAAGTATGCAAGGTAGCAGTATTGCTGTAGTAAGTATTGCTGCAGTAAGTATTGCTGCACTTGCGTTGATACAAGAACATGTGTTAACAAATCTTTTTGATTTTTTAGTATCTACGCGATCAGACGTAATATATTGGCCAATTCGTGCCAATTTAATATTCAAGTACTGTTTTTATGGGCTTGAAAAATACTGGTGAAAACTGAGAAATTTTAATACCTTGCAAACTACTTCATTCCGTGCCATTGATACGAGAGTATAGAGTGATTTAATTATAGATTTCATTGTTATACTGTCACGATCATCGCATGGTACGAAAATATTATTTCAGTACTATTATATTCGTGTAAATGACTATTACTAATTGTAAGTTTATTAGATGAAGATGACTTCTTACATTACCGTTTCTCAAAATATTTAAGAATTAAAGTGAAATATGTGACATTCTTTTGGGAAATAATATGGACTAATAAAAATGACGAATGAGTAAATAACTAAAAAACTGAGTACTTAAATAAATCTCAAGATATATTTAAAAGTCTTTTGTGTCGTAAATACTGTATAATGCCTTCTATCTTCTACTGTATAATGTCTTTGCTATCAAACATTTCATCGGCATCTTTTCAATCGTGTTCGATCCTTCAAAAATAATCAAGATCGTCCCCTTTTTATAAAAATCAATTTGAAGTATCACAACAGGATATTAACATATATAAATTGACTCTTGGCAGTAATTGCTAATTGCTTGGTACGATTTTGGGGTTGTTCAGTGGAAGTGGCAAATGCTACAAGAAAAATGATCAAATCGCATAATAGCTATCAATTACAAATGATGACACAAAGTAATTTGTATTTTATGAAGTAAATTATTTTAACACATTATCATTAATCGTATAACTTTTGAAATTATATTAAGAATGATTTAGTTTGGTTATAGAAAAAAGTTTTTCAAGGAAGATCTCATTTTCTGCGGAATAGAATTTGAGTGCCTTTAAATTATCTCGGAGATTATATTCAAATAATGTTTTAACACACTTAACTAGTAACGCTGCACTTAAAGAGTGTTTGTATAATCTTTGTCGCGAGAAATACTATTTCTATCGATGTTCATTGCACTAACAAGACATACCATTCTATCTAAAAATTGGTAATGATTAATGTATTTCTTTTTTAGTTTTATACTAATTTAACACGAAATTCTGCTTTGCGAATTTAAGTAAAAGCTGTAGAAATATATCTATTTGAAAATTTTGAAATATACTTGATAAGATAATCGAGCTCGAGAGTTTTGGCGGTAGCAGAAGAAAGAAGGTCGCTCGAAGAGAAAAGAAAAATACGTTTCACGGACAGGGCAAAATTTCGTTAAAGCGCAACGGAAAACCATTAACATCGGCTGTAAAACTTGCTTCTATTCTTTCTAAGAAATTCAGGGGCTATCCGACGTCAGTTTGTGAAACGCTTGGAAACGGTAATCCCGTTTTGAGGCATTGGCAACTTTTTTTGTTGGTCGAAGTTAGCCTTTTTTAGTTTTCTTTGAAATGTATGCCGTTCCCATTTATATAAACTAAAAACTTGAAAATTTACGATATATACGGAATATGTAAATACACATTAATTCTTTCCATCTTATGATACAGTCAAAGAAAAAGTTTATCTTTGAATTTTGCCCTCGACGGCAACGAACACTTTATAGGACAATTTATTTTCAAATTTTGTAAGACGATTTCATTTGGTAAACTACAAATGAACCGAATTCTATATAAGAGACAATGATACAAAGAAAGATGAATATTAAAATTACTGAAATTTTTAACATCAGAAAGAATAAGGAAGAATGTGTATCAATTTAATATTTCAAATTTTTCAATAGGGAAATAGATAATTAAAGGAATTCTAACGTGTTCGTTTCTTTCGAGGAAATGTTTTAGTTATTTTGACAATTTTGGTAGATTTGTTGTTAATAATCTTCGCCAGAAGGCAAACTGTTTTGAAAAGATAAATTAATAATGCAGTGAAATGCACTAATTGTAAGAAAATGAAATTTATTTATGGTTTGGCATAGAAATTAAAGAAAATATGGATACTGCAGGTTTGCAAATTTCATTGTAAAGTATATCCTACATTTACAGTTTATGGTTTATTCGATAAATGATGCTCATATCTAGCAGTTGCGAATTATCTATGCAGCGACGGCACACGGTTGTCAAAGTACCCAAGAGAAATATGGTAGAGAAGATCCTTGTTATTGATCATTATTTAACAAATAAAATATCTCGGTTTAAAAATAATACATTTTTTTATCGCATTTCGAAAATATTGGAAAGATGCAAAAATAACATATTAAAAATGAGCAAAGGAAACTGAAAACTTTGCAATTGAAATGGAAGCGACGGCAAACTTGCAGCCGCCTTTACTATCATATTTTTGATTTTTTTTTCGCTTTTAACATTTAATTATGGACACTGCAGGATACTTGCAACTTGCAAAATTAAAAATTTGCATGTTCAACGTTCTAAATCTATTTAACGAATTCGTCTAGATTCGTGTATTTTATGTCACTCTGTAAAATCACGGAGATAAGTACAGTGATAAGTGTAGATCACATTATCTTAATCAATAGAAAACATAAATTTGTTTGTACTTAGACATTTTAGAATATTTAAAAAGTTATTATTTGTTATAGTGTTAAAAATAATATAGTTGCGTACTTCGTTTGAAAAGCATAACTTTATGAAACGTTACAATCTTCAGAACTATTAGTTAATTGCTTATTGTTATTTCTTTATTCCATTAGTTGTTTCATTATAAATAAATTTAAACGATCTGCCATTATTTTGACCCCAACTTTGGACTATTTAATAAATAAGTAATACTTCTCCTGAAATCCGTCGTTCTACTTTTGAAGACTAGCGAATGTAGGAAAAACGTAAATTAGATTCATATAAAGACTTTTCAAATTGACTTGATAGTCAAAAGGTCAACATTTCATTGCTAGGCAATTTAAGCGAAAATCGAGTATGCTAATTACAAATCAGCACAGGTTTCACCGACAATTTTTATATGTGCATAAGTGGCTTAGGTAATTAGGGAAACACGATTATGGGTAAAAATATAATTATCTAACCAAGTATGTATAAATACGATGTAAAGATTCATTTTACTAAGGAGATTCTAGTTTTGAGTACTTAAAACTAGTTTCACCAGTACAATTTATAGTTTTCTTTGAACCTCAGCCAATTATTGAATGCCATTTTCTGATTCGTAAAATGGAAAATTTGCAGTTTTACAGGATTTAGTAGATAATTGACAGTTACGATGCATATATGCATCGATTGTATATGTTGTTACATGAAAATTATCTTTACCTTATTACAACAAAATAATGTTTCGTATTAATTCAGTAAATGAAACTTATATACTTATAGCCGTTCTTTAATTATTATATTTACAGATCTCTTGATAAACCTGGAACGTTCGTGAAAATTGATAGAAATTATCGAATCAATAAAATTAAAGTCATAACCCTATCTACTTGAAATTAATAATCTAATATCACTCGTATTATTAATGCGATTTAATTAAATCATTTGCATTTAACACTAGATTTACAAATGTGATCAAAATGATGTGCTCTGAACTTTTTGAGAATATTTTTGAAATATCTAACGCTGTGTCTCTTTAATTTTGCTATATCTATCTTAAGAACTGTAAGCGATTGAATTGATCAGGTTTTCTGCCCTCTTCAATTTAGTTGATTCGAAAAAATTTATTTGACTATATTAAATATATTGAATAAATCATATTGTACCTATAAAATTTGGGAAACTGAGACAACTCTTTTTACAGGAAGATACTAACTCTCGTTTGATACTCCTTTCGAGTTTAATGCTCTATACTCTATACAATGCAGCAGGAGTATCACTTCTAATATAGCAAATTGCAGTTGTTGCGAAACTTCCGCAATTAGCCTATCATCATTAACGGTAAAACATGTAATATATCACTATGTTTTATACAAATGAACCGAAATCTTGCTTAAGAATCTTTGATAATTACTACAAACAAAGCAATTAAATATAGTGAAATAAATATACTGAAAAATATTAAAATATGTGTATTGTTATGTCACCAGATCCACAGGATATCTTTAATCAATTTTATAAATAACATTAGATTGGAACTTCAATTAAGATGGCAGTTATTTTCAAATATCTTTGAGCATCAAAATAAGTACGCAGTTTTACCGTGTTATTTGTGTTTACAGAGTTAATGCAACCTATTGCATTATTTCTACAGAAATCTAAGTGCCAGTCACGCATGGCTGATAAGGCAGTCGATGTGTTAATATCTAACATTAATCTGTTAACAGCATCAATTTCTAACAACGTAAATTATAAAGTGTACAAAATGTCACAAATTGTAGAACGCAGAAGACGCGATTCGGATATCAGAAAGCTACTATTACTCGCTATTATTATTCATATTATTATACACATTGATGTTATTATTTCATTATTATACCCTCCGTCGATACCACGGAGAACGAGGACCGAAAGATTCAATGAAGATAAATTTCCTTCAATTACCTATCAATATTGTGCATTTGTTTCGAAATCCAGTAATGAACTTACGGGTACAAGAATGTTGGGTTCAAGCATTCTTTGAATCATTGTTTACCTCATACAATTGGAAATATCGACGTTTTGTAAACATATGACGTCAAATTGTGTTTGGTACAAGAACATAAAATACTAAAGTGTTAAAAGCAGCCTTTTGTCCCTTTTTTAAATATCATTTGAAGCATAATAAAATTATCTATTACATTCGTGCTTCATGCAACACTAACAATTTTTACTTTCTCTTTATTTCTTTGTGACAATATCTTTTTTTAAATTGTTACGCGTTTGTAGAATCCTTTGATATTACCGCTCATAAGCGTTTAAGCACTCCTCTTTTTGTGCATTTTTATTACTAAAATTTAAATTACACATTTTAATTTTCTCATTAATTTAGTATTTTTTATAAATGTGTATATAGATGTACATAATAAATAAATATTTTTACATTTTTGCTAAGTTTCTATTGCTGTTATTAACATTGGATTTACTGCCGAATTAACTGGATTTAACTGCAGAATTTAGTTTTACCAATCGCTCGCGGGGTACGGAATTAAAATGGAGCAATGACGTGTATACACGTCGAACGCAGTTAACTGGTTAAATAAGAACTTTGCAACCAGAGCAATCAAGCTGCAAAGATGCTAATTTGCTAAGTGATTATTATACTACAAAATACACGTCAAATATCTACTATACAGCTTCTCAATAAATGTAATAAAGGTTTATAAAACAAGTAGGAACCCGTCAATTTGACATCTTCCGTAAATCTAGTGTTAAAAGTGCCGAAAAACTTATGAGCGGCATTGTATAACTCCAGGGTAAATTAAACAAACATGTAATTGACTTTTTAACTAGCAAGTAGTTTCTAAAATTACTCAAAACAATGTCGCAAAACCAACATTCGAGCTTCGTAATAAGAATACGTATTAAGTACTTACTATACCAAAGAAAAAACTCACCTTGAAAAGGGTATCCAGTGAAGTACGGTGCCATGTTCAGCGTGCTGACTGCCATCTAGCCAATCGCTTCTGCTCTGAAGTCTTTCGCTTCACCAAACACAATTAAACAATCGATGACCGTCCTAATCGACCAACTCGTGACAGATACCGATCACCAACATTCAATGATAAATCAAAGAACCGTGACTCACGTCGGACACTTTCGTCGAAAGATCAAAAACACTCGTTGCAATGTCGCGATTGCCGCCAAACGATTTGACACGATATATCCGATAGATTAAGGAACGTACGAAAACGGAACGTTCCCTTTTTCCGATAGTTCCGAAAAGGCAAAGAGTGAGACCTGTTTGCTTCGGGGTCTCGGCTCGAACTGTCCGGCTGGGGATTCGAGGGAAGACTAGCAGGAAGGAAAGGCAAGGAAAGGAAAAGTAAGGCAGGTAAGCCGAAAGGAAAGAAGGCTCCGCCTTTCTTGTGGGGCCCTGCTCAAGAGAGTTCCAAGCTCTGGGTCCGGGGCACGTTGATTGCTTTGCCCTGCTGGTGTATTGGCCACCTCGAAAGGTGATCTCTACCTGGCGGAGGTGGTCTTTTGCTTGACTCCGCCCGAGTTTCCGTTCGCCTCCCATAAGCGCGAACCTCTCAGGCATATTTCTTGGCTCTGCCCGCGTGCTACATACCACTTGATATTGATAGTAGATCGTAGCAATAGAAATCATTGATTGATCGATGGTACGAATATTTTCGCAGGAGGATTAGACTTTTGACGAAGAATGTTGTTTGATTGTACTAATGCAATCATATTTGCAATGTAGTTATATTTGATGCAATCGAAATACTGTTACTTATATTATATGCTTTATGTACTTGGAAATAATGTAATTGTTTTTTTACATTATACGAGACTAACTTTGTTAAGTTACAAATTTTTAATATAATTCAAATTTCGGACAATTTCTTTTTAGGGAAAAAATATTTTGCATAGTTTTGTTCACGCCGTATATCGTTTCAGTTTGGATCCAACAAACTTTGAAACTTTTACCTTTGAGAAATTTTACCCAAACGATTTGTGTATTATAATCTTGATGAATTGGAATTTACTCAAAATTATACGTTTTAGTTGAAATATAGAATAAAAGCAATGTGCAAAATATGAAGCAAGGTGATGTGAGATTCTGTTTTGTGTTGAAAGTTTATCCTTGTCATTTTTGCATTATAGGTAACGTACTATTTTGTAAAACAGATATTTAGAAAATATATTAAATACCTACGTTTCTACTTTTTAACACTTTACCGACCGGTAGCCGATTAATAGACTTTTCGGGCCTAACTCTTTTGGTCTTTTAATCTGTTAATCAGTCCCCATGTCAATTAATAAATTGTTATTTATCATTACGGTTTACTGTATCGAGGACTCAGTTACGAGAATTTGTCATTTTCGAAGAGATATCAGCATCACAGAAGTGTTTGCGACCAAGTAACCGCTCGGAAGTGAGTAGGTTGTTAAAGAAATACCGGTAGTTAAAGTGTTAATAATAATATTTAAAAAATAGCAAAATAATGTTTGTATGCTAATTTAAACACCTCGTTGTTAATAACTTCATCCTCAACCGCTTTGTAGATCTTTCTTGCTCCTTGTGAATTTCCTTTTGGCTGTTAGCAGCAAAAAAACGAATATTCGTTTATAATGTTAAAACAATAGAATTGCAGTGTTTAAACAATATTTAAGGATATATTTACACAAGAAAGATATTGCGGTGTGGATACTCCAGTCAGAAGATACCGTAACAGCCAAGTTTTGCTATAGTTTTCAAAATAAAAACATTTAATTCTCTGTTTTTTTCTATAATACTGGTGGATGAGCTTTGTTTTAAAAACTATAGAGGAATAATGTAATAAAATTCTCTTCATTCAAGAAAAAGGACAGAAAAAGGAGGACTTAATAGTCACAAACGTACTCAACATTCAACGTTTCAGTTTATTGCAAATGTGCATCTTCAATTAACATTCTATGAATACTATTGTATTGCTAATATTTTTTACTCCCCTAAGTAAAATTTATGTGATTATTTTCTTCTGCTTGTTTTGGAGTAATTAAATGCATTGTAAACAATTTATTTTGCGCACAGTATTATAGAGTCCAATTCCTTCAAAATAAAAATGCTGAAACTTATAAAAGTTTTTATAAATTGTCTTCCGTTTAAAAAAGACACGTATATCCTGCGAAGGAGCAATTTTTTATTTAAACAAAACTGTATGTAATTATGTAATACGTTTTGACAATGACATTGAATTTATAATATAATAATTCTGTGCACAACGAATCACTCAAACAGCCTTTATATCAACAATACCATCTTAACTTTCGCAATATTTATGTATAAATACAACAACTTATACTGATCGCTTGACATTGCCCCATTTACGTTCCTGATCTGTCTCCGTCTAATTATCATCTATTTTTATCGTTATCAAATTTTATTCCGAATAAAAATATCAAAAACAGGCCTAAGCAGCAATTAATTTATTTACTTAGAAAAAATCAGCGATTCTTACAAGAAAGGGATGTGTAAGATTGTGGAACGTTGTAAAAGTGCCATAGAAGTCTATTATGACAACATTTGAAAAAAAAAAACGATTTTTTAGAAAGGTTCGAAGTGCTTGAATCCGGAGTTACAAATCCGGACGAACTTTTTTCAGTACCTAATAATACGAAACATCCATTATTTAACACTAGGTTTACGAAAGCCAACAAATTGGCAGATACTTACTTTTCCAGAAACGCTTTCCAAATTTATAGAGACGTTATACAGTAGATATTTCACATGTATCTTATCTATATATATATATATATATATCTTATATATAAAGCTCAAATACCATTGACTGACTGACTCACTCACTCACTCAATCACGCATTCACTCAATCACTCATTCACTCACTCATCACGAAATCTCAAAAACCACACAACGGATTGCAATGAAATTTGGAACATACCTTCGCCTTGGGTCTTAGGTGCTCACTAAGAAAGGGTTTTGAAAAATTCGAAATTTTAGGGGGGGGGGGGGGGGTTTGGGGCGCTAAAGTATGGGCCAAACTCATAAACGCAGAGCCGAAACTGCTTGACCTAGAAACTTGAAATTTTGCATGAGCGTTCCTTCTAGGGTATAACCACCCACTAAGAAAGAATTTTCAAAATTCGAAATTTTAAGGTTTTTTTTTAGTTTCGAAGCACGTAAAATATTGCAGCTTTTAAATGATTGAATATATATTTTCGAATATGGATTATCAACGTTAAACTTAACTTTTACTAATGTAAGTAGTCCTTAATCCTAATGATATTAAACCGTAGCGAAGCACGGATACTTTCAGCTAGTAATATACAAATTACTTAACTGATCATTTTCTTTGCCGGTTGATTCCTCTATTCCTAAAGTATTTATTTAACACTAGAACGACCGACGTTAAATTTATTACATTTGAATATATTAAATAAGTACATACTTTGGAAGAAGAGGAATCAAGGCGTGGGAAATTTGATCCGTTTGGTAATCTGTATTTTATAACATCAACTTAGAATTTCTAGTCTAGAACTCTGCTGCAAACTCAGGGAATTTTTGGAAAAAAATGTGAACAAGTCGTTTTTACTTGCTTGGTCGTTCTAGTGTTAATAATAGGTTGGGGAAAAAGAAATCCATTATTTTTTCGGTGGATGTTTGTAGTGATCGATATCTCGTAACGTGTCGATCAAATAATTTCAGATTTATGATCGTTGGAAAGGTAACATTTCGCACTACAAAAATTCTTTTGTTGTTTTTTGTTTGGTCCATTCAGTTGTGAGTTACAGGGTGTTAAAAACGGAAGTCTACAAAGAGAAAATTTGGTACATTTTACAGTTTTTCTTTGATGAAGGCAAAAATGCAAGCCAGGCGGCTGAAATTGTGAATGGTGGTTATGGTCCCGATACTGTAACTGCCAATTACGCGCACTTTTGGTTTCGTCGATTCCGTTCAGGTATTTTTGATGTTAAAGATGCATCTCGCACAGGTAGGCCCGTCGTAGAAAATGTCGAAAAAATCACAGGAATAATCGAAGTTGACCGGCATGTTAGCAGTCGTGGGATCGCCCAGGAGCTAAAGATCGACCATAAAACAGTTCTAAACCATTTGCACAAAGCTGGATTCAAAAAGAAACTCGTTGTTTGGGTTTCACATCCAATTAACAAAAAAAACCTGATAGATTGAATTTCCATCTGCGAAGCCTTGGCCAAAGGCAATGAAATCGACCCATTTCTTAAACGGATGGTGACTGGGGATGAGAAATGGGTCACATACGACAATATTGTGCGAAAACGATCATGGTCAAAGTGCGGTGAAGCAGGTCAAACGGTGGCCAAACCAGGACTAACAGCCAAGAAGGTTCTGCTGTGCATTTGGTGGGACTGGAAAAGAATCATTTATTATGAGGTGCTTCCATATGGCCAAGCACTAAATTCGGATCTCTACTGTCAAAAACTGAACCGTTTGAAGATAGCGATTGACCAGAAACGGACAGAATAGGCCAACAGGAGAGGTGTTGTGTTCTATCAGGACAACGCAAGGGTACACACGTCTATAGCGACTCGCCAGGAACTCTAGGAGCTTGGTTGGGAAGTTTTGATGCATCCACCATATAGTCCGCACCTGGCACCATGTGATTACCATGTTTTTCTTGCATTACAAAACTTCCTTGGTGATGAGAAATTGGCATCAAAAGAAGATTGTGAAAATCGATTATAAGAGTTTTTCGCATATAGGGAACAAGATATCTATGAGAGAGGCATTATGAAGCTATCTTTAAAATGACAACAAATTATACAACAAAACGGTGTTTATTTGATCTAAATCGGACAATCCGAAACATGTTAAATAAAGTTTTGAAGTTCACGTAAAAATAATGGATTTCTTTTTCCCCAATCTAATATATTGCGATGTAATAGATTTCACGTCCGTAAATCTAGTGTTAATTTCGTGAAGTAGCTTCCTTTGTTACGCGATGTCATCGTGTACATTCGATCAAGACGGAAGTTATTTACGATTCACCATGGTATTATTCCTGTTAAATTATCCCAATATATACTTACTTCTTCTTATTTTCGAATAATGTTCCCTCAGAGGACATTACCCTCTGAGACTGTTGCATTACCAAAGAATCCACAACTTATTGACGCAAATAAATATTATTTTTATTTTTCATCACTCGGGTGAATGCCCAGGGTGGAAGCAGTGCGGTACAGTATAAATATTACCCCTTTGACTGCGACGCGCTTTCGGAGGAATCCATCAATACCCTCGGCGCGTTATTTGCACGTCAGTCGCTGCTACGGGTCGTCCACTGACTAATGACCAAAAAAATTACCGGAGAATTAATACCATTCTTAGGATTTAAAAAAATAATAATTGCAAATAACTTTAAGTGAAACAATTGCCGATACTTGGTTGCTATGTTACATAGAATGATAAATTCCATGTTGAATCAATTGGTGAAACAGTAAAAGGTGTAAACACGCAGAAAGCGTAAATTTACGCCTTTAGTATCTACTGATAGACTTGTGAAAGCGTATATATACGCCCTTAGCAATCAAAGAGTTAATAGAATGTGCTTGTGTCCGACTCGTCCAATAATATCATTAGGTGCGTATCGGATTTATCGTCCATGATTAATAAGTAGATAAATAAATAAATATATACACAGTAAAAGTATAAAAGTGTATAAAATACAACAATAAATATAACAACAAAACTAGTAAAAAACATAAATCCCCACGAACATTTTCCGGTTCCTAATAATATGAAACATCGATTATTTAATTTCGTGAAGTAGCTAATTTCCTTCGTTACGCGATGTCATCGTGTATATACGATCAAGGCGGAAGTTTATTTACGGTTCAACGCGGTATTATCCCTGCTGAATTATCCCAATATATACTAAACTCTTCAAATAGTGCTTAACTGTGAATAGGAACAGCGGGGTTACCCAAGTCGTCAAGGTTCATCATGAAAGACAAGAAGATGATCCTGGTGGAACCTGCATCGCGTGATCCAGGCAATGAGATCGTATAAAGTTGCGAGAGAAGTTCGTTTCGCCGATGTATCTCGTACTCCTGCGTCTGTAACTTGATTCGCGTCGTTAATTAAAATTAATTACCTCTGCTCAGTAATTGTGTATTTAATTGAATCCGAGAATTCTACCTATCGACACCGTCCAGGTTTTTAATCGATTCTTAGTCAGGAGATAAGACTTCCTTTTAAGAACTCCATTTTGTTCTTTGTGCTTTCTTCAAGAATCCTGGTTTTTTGCAATCGAACCACTTGGTAATTGATTGACTGTAAAATTCAAATAATACTTAGGTAACTGAAATGTTACTGACGATTTTAGGTCTTGTTTGGATCGTTAATTGAAATAGCATTTTGCAATTAAATTTTCTTCACTGTTAATATAAGATTTTCTTAGATGATTACAGTTGTTCTTAATACTAAAACTACTGACGTTATGTCTACTGAAACTCAGATATAATAAATAAGTACTTTGGAAAAAGTGAAATGATGAGGTAAAGAGTAGAATTAATTAATTTAGGTTTTATAAGATAAAAGCAGAATATTTACTTCATGACACTCCTATCACTGTGAGTAATTTTTGAAAAAAAAATTGGGAGTCAGTTATTTTGAGCGGCTTGGCAGGTTTATTGTTAATTTAAAGAAATAGTTATTTTATAACCAATTCCATTTATTTAGTCTCATTTTTTTTCCAATACGCACTTAGTAGCTTTAGTTTATTGTACTAATAATAAACGTTATGCCATTTTACGAGTGGGCTCAGAAATGTTTATCAACAATTTGACTGCCAGAGAGGTCTCGATTCATCTAATGTAAGCTGGTTTCTAATGTTGAATTATATTTAAAGTTGCCAGCATCCAGATATTTTTTCTGAATCTTTCGTAAGAAAATTTACGTGATCTTTTAATGATCCAGAAATTGTCAATTTTATGATCTGAAGTTTACAATATTTCTTTCCATCAGTTAGTTCTTATGAAAAAAAAAACATGACGTGTCGTATTATATATTAGATTAATTATTATCGACATCATGAGTCACTTAATGATTTCCCCGTGACATTTCCCTGTTATAAGTGCGAAGGTTTAACTCTAAAAAGAAATTCATCTAATTGATGTATTTTTGCAAAGTTACTGCTTGAAGAAGTATTTTCTAAAGGCTACGAGTGATCTCTAATTGAAATATCTGAAAGGGCAATGCTACAATCTGACTTACAATGAGCTGAACGAGACGAGACGTGATATGTTCCCTCTTTCAAAGGACGAAAGAGAGTCGACCCACTTGTTTCTAAGACTTTGCTTATTTGCGCCATCGATTTCAATTCTCCAAGAATAAATTTGTACACCACATTAATGTACACTGTTACAAAGATAGATAGAGATGTGGAATTTTGTATTCTACGGGCCCCTGACTCTTTGAAGTAACGCAAAACGCATCTAATGTAATCTTCTATTCTTCAAACTCAAAGTTTTAACTTTGCCAAATATTATAATTTAGTTCGTAAAAATCATGAAACTCTTTACAATCCAATATTTAAAATTCAGGTTTAACGCATCATTTAATATAGTATTTTTATCATTTCCTAATTGTGTTATCGCGAAACTGACTTTCGGATACAACAAAAAAAATTCAAACTGTAGAGGGTTAAAGTAAACTAGATCCCTTAAACGATATTTATTCAAAAGTTATAGAATAAAAAGGAAGAATGATAAAATACTTGACAGTAACGTTCCAACCGTCACTATCATCGTAAATAGATCGTGATAACTCAATTGTTCTAACGTATCTCACCACTCTGCCCCCCTTTTCTCGTTCGCTCTACTTATGTACTTTTAATCGGAAGGCCCAATTAAAAGTTAACTTGCGAGAGAACGGTTCGTTTCTGACCCATTTCCGACCCCGTTTTTTTTCTCAAATCTCTATCGATCCAGAAGAGTAGAACAACCCCTCCAAGCTATGACATATAATTTTGAAACACGCTGTACATCCATATCTTGTCACACATTACTTTCTTATACACCCGTCTCACATTCATCTCATATTGTCACTGACATATATAAAAATCCTACAAGAATAATTTTGAAACAGTCTTAGAGTATTACCCCAATTAAGTATCTGTGCAAGACAATCATCTAGCTTTAGTGAATAATTGCCATCTTCGACAAAAACATTTCTAAGAAAGATGTATTCACAATGTCCGACCATAATACAGATTAGGGAAGAGCAGAGTCGTGCGTTGCTTTAATTTGTCAATTATCAAATTTTTTTCTTTCTCTGCGACGCATTAGACATTTTAGACCGATTCCCCGCTGCGACGAAGGCAGCTCGTCTGATTCGCGTGTAATCACCTTGGAGATCGACCGAAAAGCAAGGTGGAATCATCCGGACGAGCATCATAATCCGACACAATGGGCCTTAAAGCCCAACCACGTTAATACGCGAGGCTTAGCATCGTATGAGACGATTTGCACTATTACTTTGTCCGCATCGTCGCTAATTTTAGATTACAAATGGAAAGTATATTGTCATCATAAGAGCACTGTTTATTTCCGTTATATAGATATACACTCGGTTCTGAATTTAGGCGGCACTTTTTTTGCACGAATACTTCGTTTACGCGACAAAACTTCAATTTACGCGGCTCTTTTTTGCACGAGCACTTCGTTTGCGCGGCGAAACTTCAATTTACGCGGCACTTTTTTGCACGAGCACTGCGTTTGCGCGGCGAAACTTCAATTTACGCGGAACTTTTTATAGGTGGATTTGATTAACACCAGATCTACCAAATCGGTCAAAAGACTGGTTCGAAATTTTTTCTACAATTTGTCTAAATTAACATGGTAACTGTAATGTAAATATTTCACTTCTATGTTATAAAACTTAAATTAGCTAATTAATCACCTTTTCACCTTTTCATTTCTCGTTTTCGACAAAAAATTATTAAGTGTATCTAAATTTTAGTAGATATAACGTCGTTAGATTTAGTTTTAACACGTTCACGGACAGTAAAGATTTCATTGAGCTGGAAAAATTGACAGTTTTAGCTGACATTTATAACTGCACCGAGAGAAATTAAAATAATATGAAAATACTCAAAGAATTGGTTGGCTTTTACTTTAAACTGCATAAGAATTACAAAAAATTAAGGTTATAAAATTTAGTTTCAATTAAATGAATTATAATTGGTTTTATGATTTGGCACGAGAAGAATGCTATAGCATTCATGTAATTCTATGTTACATTAGAAATAAATGCTGTAATTTCCACGTTCGCGAACGTGCTAGCGTGTTCTTATTTTACGCGGCCAAATATTGACATACATATTTTCATAGGAGTTTTAAATTGAGAATTTTATAAAGTCAGTATGGTGAGATTGGTTAAAATTTCATCATTTAATGAAATGTTGCAGCGAGTATCAACAAATTTATTAAAAATTAGTAAGAGAACATATTGAAAAAAACTCATTCGATAAAATTTATATTCACAATGAAAATGAAGACGTAGGGGTGGGCGGGGTTGAACGTGCCGATTTTACTAAAATTCAAGATAGCACCTAAACCATGAATGTCATATTTATGCTTTGTAAAGTATCTAATGTGAAATTTAATGTAGTTTTTATAGCCATACGCTATTTTTAAGTATATTCAATATAAATTAATTGATAGGCTATAATACAACAAAAAGGCAGAGGAGCACAATTTACCCCATCAAGGGGCGGTTTGTGCCGATAGTGAGGTAAGATGTGCCGCTTATATTGAAATTATGTTGCAGTCAATTAAATGGGAGTTAAAACAACAAATAAACTTTTAATTTGCAAATAACGTGTATTTATTGACAAGTTAACAATTTGTAACTAACATTAGCTTATATAAGTTTGACATTTGTACTTTGTAATGAGCTCTACACAGAAACTTAGAAATTTGAAACAAAAAATTATAAGTTACAACATAAACTTCAACATTATCTTTTAATTTAACCAAATAATCATCATGTTCTTCTTTTAATAAACATTTGCTTAAATAAGGTTGTCATTCCAAGATTGTCAACAGTGTACCCTGTGTACCTTATTTGAAATAAAACTTTACAAGTTAGAATATAAAACTCAACATTTTACACTAGTTAAACAAAAGAAAATAATAGTTTTTTTCTTAATGTTAATCACTCGTAGTAGGTAAACCTATATACCTAAATTATTTCTCAGTCTGAAATTAATTTTTTTTTGTAGACTCTCATTCTAAAAATAATATAAGTAAATAGTAATTAGAATTATATGGATTTAGTTGTGCCCTAAACGGGGTTAATTGTGCCGCGGCACGATTAACCCCCGGTCATGGGCACTTTAGACCCCGTTAGTAACATCATCACCTAAACTTCGATTGTTAAAAATATGTTGAACACAGCGTTATTCTACAGTGTCTTTACGATTCCCTAATAAATTGACAACACATTATAAAAATACTAAAAACAATAGTTTACAAAATGTAAGAAATAGACCAAAAAATATTATCACGAAAATATTTACTTACGTGGCACCGGCACAGCACGTGGCTATGAGCTACTCAAGCCGCGACGTAGATGCAATTAAAATGACCGCCGATTGTGCGCGTGGGTAAAGCATTTCACAACACACTAACAGAATGTGTTTACCTCTTTTTCGCGTTGAAATATTCTCATCGGCACAATCTACCCCCGGCACTTTGAACCCCGCTCTCCCCTACTTACTTGAAGATATTTCGAGCGTTGAAGATAATGAACTTATGTCGATTAACCCCTTGCTGTACATTAACGAGTGTCACTCGTGAAGCAATAAATGAAATAGTCCATTTTGAAGTGCTCTAAAAATTATTAAATTAAAAATATCTGTGGGTCACGATCAAATAAAAATTATTTTATGCTATTTAATATTGCGTTAACATGTTGAGTGCCACGCGATTTTATAAGGATATCGCCGTCAGGCCATGCTTACAATTAGAAGCGCACTGGTATCATGATACAGCAGTGCGAAGCGCACTACTAGCAAATTTTAATTTACTCGATGTAGGTGTTTAAACATATTAGGGCCATTGTTTCTTATCTCAGTATTGCAACTTGTAGAAAACAACGACACAAACTCCAGACAAAACTTGGAACAGTCAGTCACCAGCGACTGTCGCGGCATGAACGAAAAGTTGTGTCAATCACCGATGACTGACGCGGCACTCAACGTGTTAAGTCATATACTATACCCGAAATTAGGAATGGATTGTTATTTCAACAATTAATTCAGAGTTATTGCTTATTCAACCATAAAAGAAATGGCACGGCAAAGAGTTAAACAGGAAAATTGTATTGCTTTAAAGCAGTATTTCCAAAACTTTTGATATGTATGCACTATTTCTATAATTTTCGTAACAATAAGTACCCTTGTCAAAAGAAAAATTACATATACATACTTTAATAACAATCAAAATATTTTTTTCCTTTTTCAGTACAGAAACAAAGTGATAATAAACGACAAATAAAAATGATTCATAATAAAATATAAATAAAATAAATAAAAGTTATATTACAAATAACATTCATTATAATCAATGAAAAGGAAGAAAGTGTTGAAACGGGAGATAATCATAATTTGGTTCCCTGTTTGGTAATTTTAATTTGAGATGCGTCTCCATATTTAGAAGTCTGTTTCCTTTTTTCGACTTAATGTATACAAATCCTGAAAAAGCAACTTCACATAGATATGAAGTTGGAAAAAAAGATGTATTTCAGGTCTTTTTCTATTAAAACTGGTTACGCAGGTTGCATTTGCAACCAGAATGACGTTAAGGTAGGTAGTTCTAGGCACTTATCATTTTTCGATAGATTTCCTTAAAATTTTGAAAATATATTCTTCATGATATTTTATAATTATAACCGGAATCTCAACGAGTTCGTCCACACGGTTTATGACTAAATTGTGTTTAAAAATAACATATTTAACATGGGCCTTATGGAAAAAAATTTTTGCTGAGAGAAAAACAAGTCTGTGGATTCTAATAAAAAATTAGCAATGTATTATTTTATGCTTTTGGAATATTATTGAATTTTTTCATAATTTTTTACTTCATAGTTATCGAGAAAGATGTTTTTTAATGTCTAAAAAGTGAATGAAATGACCTCTGTGAAGTTAGCCCCTGCATTAATTCTTACGCAATTTTTTTCATTTCTAATGAAAAAAGAAACTTTTAGTTCTGAATCCAGCTAGAACTATCTTAAAGCGCTTTCCTTATGTTTATGTTTCAAGAATCAGTCTAAAACTATTATAATTCCAACAATTCTAGACATCATGTTGATACACACGTTACTATGTATAATCAAAATTCAGAGTAAAAATAACAAAATTTTTTGCCAAAATCTTGAAAACTGAAGCCCAGCGGGGGTTACATGTATAAAAAAAAGTTACTTAGAATCATGATCTTGACCCCATATTCAGAAATCACGGAAATTGGTCGGATGGACAACCATCTGTATAATTATAAAATTTTATATTTTTTTTCTATGTTTGTAACCGAAACAAAGTAAGCTGCTTGTGGTACCAAACAAAACTCGATGCAGCGCGTACTCCCATCAAATTCGTCTCGTTCTCCAGGGGGTATGCGTACCACACTTTGGAAAACATCGCTTTAAAGTGCAGCAACGATATTGACACGAATAAAACTTACATACTTTTGTTTCTTAAAATGTCTTAATTATTTTTTTATTAAACTAGAAAATTACTTCTTTTCTACAAATTCTTCCGCAGCTGGTCAAGACCACAAAATATGGCGTCACCCACGATCGATTTCAATCGAAACTCCACAGATTTTGACCGTTCAATCGTACAAGGCTGCGCAACAACGTAACGTAAATTCGCAAAGTATAGACTTTTGAATTCATCTTTTAATACAATATTACTCTCTAAAAAGTTCCTCAAAATTCGTCTTATAGAGAACGTTTTAAGTCATACTCTAGGAACTTTTTTACAATAAATTCTATTGCAGTCGAGCAGAACGATCAAATTTTGCGTGAACTTCAACACCGCAGAATTTAACCGTTCCATCGTCCAATGACTGCCCAACAAAGTAATGCAAATTTGCAAAACATAAATTTTGGAAGTCATCTTCTAACACAATATTATCCTTTAAAAAGTGTCTCAAAATTCGCCTTATAGAAAAGATTTTAAACAACTCCACTTCTTTGCAATGAATTCTACCGCAGTTGCTCAAAACAATAAACTTTGCCATGAACTTCTATAATTTTTAAGTTCAACACCGCAAAATTTAACCGCTCAATCGCCCAATCACTGCCAAACAAAGTAACACAAATTTGCCAAACACAAATTTTCTATACACCTTCTAATATAATATTTCTCTCAAAAAAATCCCTCAACATTCACCTAATAGAAAACGTATTAACCAAAACTCCAGTAACTTCTTTGCAACGAATTCCGCCACAGTTATCCAAACACCAATAACAAACTATCACAAGCACTACCAATTTCTTCGCATACAATTCCGCAAGAAGAATCAATCGATTACCCAACAGCGATACAAAATAGAATTTAATTGCAGTAGCTGGCTGCGTATCTCAAACCCTTTGCGTTCCCAGCCCCTATTCCGCAAGGATTTAATCCTCCGGTCAGCTATCGCCTATTTACAGGGAGCGCAGGATGCACCGTAGGATAGCACGTGTCGTGATTGTAGTTTATGGGGAGCTGATTGCAAGAGCGTGGGACGGTTGGGAGATTGTGGATGGGCCCCGTTGCGGGGCCCGACGCCATTCACCGGCGCTCTTACGTATCCACTCCCCGTGTCAGTGTTTCGTTTCGTAATCATTAAGATATGCATTATCCCCCTAATGACGAGCAGCACTGCGCAACACAGCGTGTCCGATCGCGAGACTCCGCGCTTCGTTCCTGCTTCTTCGTGGGGGCACATAAATTTCACGTAAAATGCCTCTTGCTGAAGGAACTTCAGTCTCGCCTCTGATTAAAGTGAAAACGCTCTATATCTGTCTTCCATATTAATTGCTTCAAAGTCTCCTATGTGGAGATGAGAGGGTATTTGATAAAGAAAATTATTTTTAGATGATGGTTTTGATAATTGTACATTGCATTGAATTCAGTGATTTTTATGAACATAACTGAAGGTATACCTTGGTTGATGAGACGAAGATCGTTTTTGACATATTCTACGTCGATCCTGCGATAATGTAGGATTTTAACACGTTAAACGCCACCGATATTTCGCTAGTTTCATCATTTTTGGCAAAGTGTAACTTTAGGGATACAGGTAGATAGATATTTGGTAGACCTTTATTTTTTTAACGTCGATATTTAAATATTCAGTATGTCCGAGAATTCATAAATATCATATTTTAAAAGATTCATGAAGTGTCACTGAATTCAATAACGGTGGTCGCCGATGACCCCCATGACAGTCAAAATGTTAAGTATATTCTTGTAGATTTTACTTATTATTATCCATCAGATTACTATCGTGAATATGTTTATATGCCGCCCTTGTTTTGTGGTAATCGTAATAATAGCGAATTAAGCTAAAATATTCGCTTTAAAATGTATTCGGAACATTTTTTTTAGAGAATGATGTTGACTTACAATTAGAGGGAATTGATTGTTTCACCTCTTCCAAGTTTAACACAACGCACGCAGGTAACGCGGTAATGTGAAATTTCAAACATATAATTAGAGATTTGGACGACTAGTAACTGTCACATTTTTCTAACTTGAGGAAATCGGCAAAATGGACAAAGAAGACAGTATTATTTATTTTACAATTTATTACTATAAATTTATTATTATAAATTGGTTGGCATGCAATGTATCAACAAGATTGAGTCATTTGAGTTCGTTTTGTTTTTTTATCTTACCTTGAGCTTGTTTATTTGCAAATCATTTATCGAAAAATGATGCAGGTACAGCTAAATGTTTTAATAAATCTTCCTAACGAAATGAAGAAATATCTGACTATTGCAAAAATTCTTTATTATCACTACAAATTATGTTTTTTTACAAAGATATTTTTATTGAACCTTTCGAAAAGTTCAGTCTTCATTAATCAAGATCAACATTGTACTGATTTTGAGTAATGAATAGATCCAGTTAATTATAACTAACAAGGGAACCTATCGAACTATCAATCACCGATTTTTATGAAAATTGAGTATGATGTAGTCCTTGTTACAATATTTTACACGTATTTTTTTTATCGGCAATCATCGCCGTTTAAGGGGTGAAAACCACCCCCAAAGTTAGGACCCTAAAGTATATTTCGTCGATTATCTCGGAAACTATGAGAGATAGAGCATTTGCGTAAATTGACGAAATTTGCGTCTATTAACAATTAGCACAATGGTAAAAATTATTTTGCAAATCTCAATTTGTTTAAACAATATATGAAAAATTCGAATTTTTTGGTTAGTATTTCCCCTTTAATGCCAATGAATCTTCTTGAGTTTTTTCTTATAGAAACTATATGTTCTTGACAAAAATACGGATAAATCAGAATTTTGATTTTTTCACCAGAAAAAAAGTTATTAAACTTATAATTGTACCGTTGTAAGTACTTTTAAATCTAATCAAAAAGTTTTATTTTACAGCCTCGAAAAAATTGTCTTTTTCAATTAAATTTTGTATTATATTTTAAATATCAAGTAATCTTTCGAATAAAGATCGGTTTATTCGTTTATCTCCCGATACATGAAACAACGGCATTAAAATCATTTTGTGTTATCGTCGGCCTCATATCAATAACTAGAAATAATTAACATCGTTATAAAACATATTGTTATCTTAACGCACATATTCTTCACTGCACAGTGAATAGTTCCTTAATAATAAATCTACCAACAAAATGACTTCCCCTGAATTTTATAAAAATGTTCCTAAAATTTCTAACGCTATTTATTTTTAAATTTTCTACTGCTATATTGAAGCGATTGAATCGATCAAGTTTTTTGCCCCCTTCATTTATTTCATTCGGACATATTTCTTTAGCAATTTTAAAAATATTGAATTAATCGTAGATGTAGTGTTAATAAATACTTAATGAAAGGAAAAGTTGAAGAAATAGCTTAATATTCTATAAAGGCCCAGCTACAGGTGTCGCATTATCGTCAAAAATACCCTTATATTCTAAATCATTAAGTAATAATCATACTAGAATTATTTAAGCACAAACTATTGCAAAAACAAAACCAGATTTTTATTGATTTGAATCATAACCCGTTTCAAGATTTTTTAAGATATGCGTACTTTGCTATGAAAAACTCTGCAAGGAAAAAACTATAAGTTAATAAAAAGTTATATCGAAGCAAAACTCCTTTTGTGCTGTATGCTGAGATTACTAAATATTTGAGTGCACTTTTTGCATGAAACATTTCACTTTCTTCACCGAAGAGAATAACTTTTTTAATTGCCGCTTCATAAATTCTATGCTTACTTTAAATTAAATCTTCATTTACGTTTATAATTATATTACAGCTACTCTGCAGCTACTTTTAAACATTCTTTCATCGTGTCTTGTTCACCAAACCTTTCTGACAAACAGACAAGTTGAATCTCCCGAGGGATTACAAATTTCAGCCTCATAAAATCTCAATCTTGGAACTCCTTTCTAACAATTGATACCGAGACAAAGCAACAATTTGGTCAAATATCGAACAATCGAAGCAAAGGTCTCAGGAGCAACTTCCATCACCAAGAAACAGAGAGATCTTTGAATTCTTAAGTTCCACTAGAACTCCCAAGAGCAGGCTCCAAACTTTCCAGCGAATAATCGCAAAGAAGCTCGAAAACCTGCCAGGACCACACGAAGCACCTGCTGCTTCGAATGATCAATCGGTCTGTCGGGAATGATTTACGCGCACCAGGATTTTCTAGGACGTACCTATAGTCCTAAAAGTGGCTGCGATTTACATTCGAAATTATTGATAAACTTTATCGAATCAAGTGCTGTTTACAAAAATAATGAAAACATGTTTTTGTTTGCTGTGTTCTTTCTAACTTTACTGGAAAATTTTTCTTTTAGAGTCGTGTTTAAAAATAATAATGCGGACTGTTTAATAATACAGTCTGTATTAACACGTTGACTGCCAAGGGGGTCACCGGTGACCGGCGTTATTGAATTCAATAAAATTTCATATTAACTTTCAATTGCAATTCTTCACGAACTCTCTAACATATTAAATATTTAAATATTCGCATTAAGAAACTAAAGTTCTACCAAATATTTATGAATCTATGTCTTTAAAGTTTCTGCTTTATAAAGATGTGAATTTAATAGAAATAGTTTCACTCTAATAGAAATGATGAAACTACAAAATACCTTTTGCGTTCAACGTGTTAAATAAATATAAAATATATAACGGGTTTCTGTGTATAAATACAAGGCGGTAACCAAAATATGTACAACATTACAAAATCGTGTTATTTTTAGCAATGGAGATCAATCAAATGTTAGTTGAAAATTATTAATAGTTAATGTAACAGTTAAAGTTTGTTGATATAATGAATCTAGGATATTGGAGGAATGAATAATGCACTATTTAGGAGAAAACAAGCACGAGTAACTCTCTTGCACAATAACACACATTCTCAAGTTGCATTCACGATTCGACAGAAAATGTTGATATGTTTCCTGCTGATTATTGTCAATTATTATCCTTACGCGCTTTTATTGTCTAAAGAATTATAAAAGTGATAGCGAGGTCAAAACGGCATTTAATTTATTTTTTTCGTATAAAACACCCGATTTTTATAAGAAAAGGACGTACAGGCGGCCCTCGACTTTCGCACCATTTGCTATTTCGCACGTTCTCAAAAATTCAATTCTTTAAAGATTTTCGTAGCTCGCGCTCATTTACACATTGCCTATTAGAGGTTGTCTAACATTGTAATATTATTTCTAATATTACCTAATAGACGTTAAAGAATATCGATTACGCAAAGCAATCAGATTAACAAACAATTTTTCATGTTTTTCCTGTGTCTCTCTACTTTCGAACATTCAACATTCACACACTCTTTCAGGAACCAATTAAGAATGTGCAAAAGTAGAGGGCGGACTGTATAAGTTTCTAGAACAACGGCAAATTGTCACGAAATTCTATGACGAAGACATTGTAAAATAAAACTATTTCTTTTTAAATTCAGATTGCTGCAATATTCACCTAACCCCTTCACTACCAACATCACATATATTTCACAACCCAAGTTTCTTTTCTGAGCCGGGCATACCAAATGGTGTTAGTTACCAGTTTATAACTACTGCGTGTATCAAATCTTTCTATTTCTTTAAAAAAAGTTTTTATTACGTGTTTCTTTTCCCATTTAAATCATTTCAACATTCTCTGATATGTTACATACATATATGTGACGCATGGGTTACAAAAAGAATGACTTACCCCTAGGCCAGTGTCACTTTGGCTCATCTGTTTAAAAGTTTGTTAACTTCATTTATTTAGAATAATATAAATACTGTTACGAGTCGACCGCGCACGCCTTATCTTTTCGGATATAATTGAAAAAACACAATTTAAAAAGCGATAACGTTTATTTAAGGATGATTTGTAGGTACAATCGGAGACATGAGTATGTGAAATTTTGATTAAACCAATATCTTTCAATATCTTTTAAAATATGGCATTTTAACAAAATGTCTTTTGTTCCTAAGCTTATTTTTAATATCAGATTTTTTATAAAATCGAAATTCATTTGATTTTAATTAATTTTTCAATGAAATTTGTGATACTTGTCACAATCATAAAAAAACTTTTGATAGTAGCTGTATCCTGAATTTAACTATTAAAAAAAAATACGTAAATTTTTTACATCAAAAAACACTAATACAAATTTTTTCAATGTATTTAAATAAAAATTAGAAGACAGATATATGCCACAGCAAAATCTTAAATTTGATTTTATTTAAATAAATTAAATAAAATAAGTTAAATTTTTATCTGGTGAAACGTGACAACATCGCAGCATTTCAATAGTTGGTAGTCGTGAGTGATTCGATTTTGATCGCTCCAACTTTTCGACGCATTTTATTAACATTTAAATTCACGCTGTAACATAGCCTATAGCATATTTTTAATTTGCTATAGTCGAGTTTAATTTTATTTCCCGTAGCTGTTTGAGAGGTTGCCATGTTTTCACTGTGAATTATGCTCTGCATTCAATTATACCATAAATATCACTCATTTTTATTATTTTTCTCTATGAATAATATTGAAACCACGAAATGTTAATTGCTTATGTACTTCGTAGATATTTAATCTACTAGTTTACAATTTTGTGGATTTTTCGAATCGTATTTTCAATAATTTTTTTATTTTAACTTGTTCTGACAACATGTTTTCCATTTAAGTACGTGTAAATTTGTTATAATTTAAAAATGTTATAACTATTGAACGAGCTTGTGAAAAAATTTCAAATTTTTTGAGGCGTTTCAGAAGACTTATAAGAATAATTAATATATCATTTTTTCATAGGATTCTCATCGCTTTTAATATACCAACAAATCATGCTTAAGACAACGCGTCCGTCTATGAGGACCACCGACCGTAGAATCTCTACTCTGTTAATTTAACAAACAATTGACAAGTCTCGTTACCCAGTAACATTCAATCTACTGGGTGCTTCGTAACAATACATCCTACAACAATTGATGATAATTGGTATAACATTTAAATAATAAAACGTCTGGGCTATGGTGGCAGTTTTTCTCCTAAGGCACTTGGTAGCGAAAGGGGTAAGAATCCGCAGGAATTTTTTCCAGCATCTAGTATTTCCTGTGAACCACAACTTCACTACATCCCTTACACTTTACCATTCGATCTGGTACAATACTATGCTACCTCGACAAGTTTCCGCCCCAAAAACGAATCCTGTCCCTTGTAAAATTAATCGTCGTTGGAATCACACCCACCGGGTGCTCGCGAGCAAATTGTCAGTACTATTCTTGCCCCAGTAGGAGGGTAAACTGTCTCCACTGTGCGGCACCGAGAGACTTGTCAAAATACGTCAATGCATGAGTAATAGTTATCATCCTCTCTTTCTCTCTTTCCACTTTCTCGAGGTTAAAGTCAGAGTCGGGGGATGGTACCAACCGCTCCCCAGAGCAAGAAAAGGGGTGAATGGAGGACAATTAGGATCATCGTTCTGCAGAAATATTTCCTCTGAGTGAGAAACTCTTTCGAGATTCTTTGCCGATATTCGAAGTATTCGAACGACAAACCGATTCCCCCGAGGATACGACAATACTGACAATATCGACGAACATGGACCAATCGGGGGTTGTTGAAGAAACCAAAGGAACCTTAAGTTTGCTGTACTTTTAAGAGTTTACATGTATCAATTTGTTTGTGATGGCTTTTAATACTTTAACATTCGCATTTGTAACAGAATCGTTTGTATTTTAATAAAAATGTATCATGATTTTATTTCTTCAGCTTACAATGACGTATGACAGACGCAACGCTATTAATGTATGCTATAAATATGCAATTTGGATGTTTTGCAATAACTATTAAATTGAAAATATCAAACGGCCACGAGACGGTCAAATTATTTTAATATTGCTGTCAATTACACAAAATATTAAAAATCAGAGAGAAATTTCTGTTTCTGAATTTAATTTTGAGGTATTACACGCTGTCAAAATAGAGTTCGTAAGGAAAGGGGTTAAGTATCTTAGGAAATTGTTAAAATTTACCAAAAATTCCGAGGACGTATGTAAATCCGGTATTCCTCGAATAACACGGTTAATTGGTTCTGTGTTATTTGATATTCGAGATCTATGGAAAGTACATTTATTTGGAAAGATTAATTAAAAAAACGATGAAAAAGAGAGCACAATTTTTGTATGTATAATGGAAGTCAAATTTTAGTTGCAGAAAAGTAACACAAAATTCAACAAATGTATATTCAGTACATATGTATTGTGTGATCAAATTAATTTCTAACTTTAAATTTTCGTTATTCGAGGGTTGTCGCAATTTTTAACATCGTGCAATTCAAATACCATGCTATTCCAGGGATGCGTGCAGATCTGCTTGTGATTTAATAAGAAAATCGAAAAAAAACAAAATTTCACGGTGTAAAGGAACTTCGTAACTTTTTAATATCAGATTTGTTCTTTTCCGGTACAAAATGCTACCGAACAGCAAAGGTTTAATATTATATTTAGATTGAATAAGAAATATGGTTAATAAGTTGTTACTGATTTTGTATTATACTGTGTATTTTTTATTTTAACCCCTTAACGCACAGATTTCTTGAAAAAAGACGGCCAAAAAAAACAATTTTTTTAATGTAAAAAACACACTTTAGACCTTTGTCTTGGCAGAAAAAAATACAAAATTAATCAAAATTTTTATTTTAATTTTAAATACAACGCCGCTCGAATTATCTCGAGTGTGCACAGTTTGGCCTGTTTAGCACGCTCGAATTAACTCGAGCGCACACGTTAAGGGGTTAATCATAAGAAAATAACTTATTTGTTCAGTATGGTGGTAAAATGGTACATAATTTTATCGTACCTTATTTCACTTGCTATTTAATAAGTTTCACGAAGCTTGGAAATTTCCTATTCGATTTATTGCATCACGAGTGTCATTGCGTTATCGATAATCTTCGACGATCAGGAGTCATTAATGTACGGCAAGGTGTTAACGTCAAGTGTCAGATTGTATGAATTTGGCAAAGTTTCCTAAATCGTGCTATCAGATGGTTAATATAATCATACTGATATTGGAGTATCAAAACCGCAAATTCATTTTAAATCATGTAACAACGAATCATCTTCAAGCATTGTTTTGCCAGTACCTACATGGCGAGTGCTGGTATTACATTCCGTGCAATGAAATCCGGCTTAAAAATATAATTTACCGCTGTTATAAAATACGGATGTATAAATATTGCGAAAGTATATTAGGTATATTAGTAAATTTTTAGCAAATAGTATTTTTTGCAAATAAGACTACTATTTTAATATAAACATTACAAGCTGAGTTTACGGAGATAGCTGATACGATTCAAGGTACCGGTTTTCGAAATCGCAGTACTTCATTATTAAGCTTTTAATGGTGATTTGACAAATCAGTTGAATCAATGACAAATGTATGTTAATGTTCAAAACGGTAAGAAGAAAAATAAAAATGTTCATTGTCTATTATAAGCGATGGATACAAATAAAAAGAAATTGTCATATAATAATGATAAGTTGTGTATTTGTTATTAGTTGTAATCAAATTACTAGTATCATATGAAAAGAATAAATAATAAACCGATGATGCAGAGAATCAGAAGTGTTACTAACGACGATATACCGTGGTCTGGTACCAAAAGGGTTAAATAAGAAAAACTTCTCTTACAAACATGCCTTGTTACATGCATTTATTGTTCCAAAATTTAATGCAAACTATTTCTCTATTATTCGAACGAATTCATCTGGTAACGAATTTCATAAATTTTGTCTACTTTTTAACACTTAACGGACGAGTCACGTAAATCTACGTTTCTTCTCAGTGACTTCCTAGGACGGGCTACGTAAATTTACGTTTTTTCGTTATGATTTCCTAGGACGGGCCACATAAATATACATTCTTCCTTAAATATTTAATACGCTGTGTTAGTTCTTCATTTTATGCAGATCGTATTATTTTATCTTGGTACTATTAGTTATAGTATATTATACTATATGTCTCTTGATGTAGTTTTGCATTTCAGGCGGTATTTTTAAGTAATTTCGTAACTGTAAAACTGGTAAGAACGAAAGACTATTCTGTTGACGATAAAGAAATTCATGTGTATAATTTATCCGATGTAGGAAGTGATAAAGAATTAAAGAACTATCATGAAGGAAGTGATATTTCTAGTGATAAGAATGAAAGTGCTGCTCCCAGAAAAAAAATCTGCAACTCGAAGGCTAGAACAAGCGAAGCAAGATAACTATGTCAATTCAATCAGGTTCCATTTCACAATAATGATTGTTTTACAAAATATCACACTCATAAAAAATCCTAAACATGTTAATAAGTAACTCTGTAAAACATTATAACAAATGGTGTTTATTTAATAAAACTACAACGCTAAAAATCATACATACATGTTTATTTAATTCTCCTAGAAACTGCCCGAAAATCGATAAAGACGGAGTAGCTTCGACTCATCCTTGTGTTAAAATTTCCTTAACCCTTTCAGTGCAGACCGTAAAAATTGATTGAATTAATGGCAAATGTAGTTGCGAATAAAAAGAATTGTCATTTGGCCACAATTTCTTATAGAACATGCAATAGAGAGTATAAATTGTATATTTCAATTATCTTTCGTAAAATTACTAATATTGTATGAGAAATCTAAATAATAATTCCACGATGCCTGGTATCAAGAGTATTGCTAGTGACGATATATTATCATCCGATACTAAACGGGTTAAGTAACACAACTATGATATCAATCCCCCAAATATTCGCAATATCGTTACATATCCTTTGAAAACTCCAATCGATCTAACCAAGCTCGCAAGGGTTCATAAAAATAAAAAATCAAAAACAAATCGAGGTGTCAGGATCGTCGAAAAGGCTCGCTTCGCGATGCTTCTCTTTCTCTCCAGCCACCCGGCCAGCTAATATCTCAATCGTCAAAGTGGTTTTCGTCGGTGCCTTCAGTATACTTACATAGGGCACCTACATACACCTAAATACCCTTACAAGTGTTCATGCACAGTGTGCACGGTGTGACTCGATAATACACGGCTCACCGCCATTTTTATTTACTTGCCGTGCAGGTAAGTACATACGTACATACACAAGTAACAGTGCACAGGATGGTCATGATGGTACATACTTACATACGCGAAGTCGTCAGAAAAGCACCGGCCATTACGAGTGTTACAGCGGCGGTTCGCGCGGCGCGTCAAAGAGCGCTCATTAAATGCTGGCAATTAACTGCGGGCCAAGCTCTCACTCGAAGGCTCAAGAGCTTCTCTCTTTCCATTGCTCTTTCCATCTCGGTCTTACCGACATGGCGAGAAGAGTTTCCGCGTCGAGCGGCCGGACAGACGGAGCTGTTAAATGCGAGCCAGCTTCGAAACCCGTGCGCTTTTAATGGACCGCCTTGCTGCCAACAAGAACGATCGGCATGCGACCCATCTATCACCCTGCGAGCTGTTATTTAATGCTTTGCATTCTGTCTCGCGTCGAGCTGAAATTTGCAAAGGATGCGATCCGTGTGTATGTCAAATCCCATGGAAATCGTGTTTTGTCGTTTTATCCGAATTTCGTATGATCGTGGGAATTGTAAAGGGTGGTGAAATAAGAATGCCGGATTTAATTTCTGACAATGAGACTTCCGTGAGATGTAGTTCTTGAAAATATATTTGGCAGGTATTTTCTTGTCAGCCGCCATCCATATTGTAGGGGTGAAAATTCCCCTCCAAGATGCGGATTGAAATCCCATTTCTTTTCAAATCTATTTAGTTAAGTAGAGAACATTAAAAAATATTTTTTTTAAGCTGTGTGTTCTTTAATAGAGAATCTAGCTGCATAAAAAAAGTAACAAAACAATTATTTACTTAAGTAATATATTCAAAAATTGTTTTTCTCGTTTTCTCTCAATCAACATTCTTTCGGTATCAAATATAACGTACGCAAACTGTTAACCAATTTAATAGATACGTGATTTGAAAAATCCTGATTTTTAATGTTAAATATTATACAATCAGATCGATAGGAATTTGTTTCAAAATACAACTGATTTTATTGTAAGGACTATTATTCTATATTTCAACTTTTCTTACATAACTAAAGTCTTAAAAATTTAAATTAACTCCTTGCTGCACTATTTCTTTTCTGACTGCCTCCGCAACGATTCAGAATTAAATTGTTAATATAAAAATTGACTAGTAATTCCGGATACAATATATCGTATGATTTAACGCAATATTAATATTATAGAGATAATATAATCGTATTACAGCTCGCTGATATTTTCAATTTGATAGATTTTGCAAAACTTGAATATTTCCTATCCGATTTATCGCATCACGAGTGTCATTCGTTGTTGTACGGCAAGGGGTTAAAATACTTTTGTACGTCTTCTAGTTACCGAGATATTTAAAAAAATACGTTTGCATACCTAAAATTTTAGAGGAATTTTCACCTATGATAAAAGGTAAATTAAATACGGTCAAAGGCAAATAAAAGAAAAACAGGCGAAATATTTTTTCGAGAACTACCTCTTTCCTACGTTTCAACAAAATCGGCAAGTACGAGTTTGGTCCCATGTAAGAACAACTTGTCTAACACGTAACTATTATACCGGCAATTCATCGGCGGCCGTAGAGTAAACAGGAAAAGTCATCTTCCAGTTCCCATTTTTTCTGTCACTCGCTGACATTTACAGTGTAAAGTCGGCGTTCGACGCCACTCAAATCGCCCAGGGTTAACAATAGAGGCGGTGTGGGAGCAAAGCTTTGCTGTGACCGCATCACCAATTTTTTTGTGGGCCTTGGAGCCTCACAAAAGTGCCGCCATCTTGATTTACTGACGGCAATTGTCAATGGCCTGAATCACTGAGAAAGGACGTGTCCTTTTACTCAAAGGTCTCTCGATAGGGAAAAGATTTCCTTCTGGCTACTTCACTCTTTTGCCTGTGTGTGGTCTGCGTATATCATAGAAAACAGGTTGCAGACCCAGTAAATGTCATTTTTACAACGTCCAAAAATAAAAAATTTCTACCTATATAATCTTTTTTATATCCTTAATAACTTTCAGAACAGCTAAAACGAGAGAAATTTTGATTATTTTAACACGTTCGCGAACAATAAAGATTTCATCGAGCTGGAAAAATTGGCAGAGACTTTTAGCTTACATTTATAACTACCCAGAGAAAAAATAAAATAATGAATCGTTTGGTCATTATTTTAACACAATGTTGACCGGTCACGAGTTAACTCGTATTTTCATGCCCAAACGTTGTTGACCGGCCACGAGATGCCACTGTACCATACGTAAAAACAACGAAATTTTCCCTTATGACATTTTATGATATCTACGACAGTTTGTGATTGCTGCGTCTTGCCGTATCCGCGCAGCTTGAGTATTGTAAAACAAATCGAAAAATTTTTTAATTTGGATTTTTTACAAAAACAATAATATTCTAGATGAGGAGGGAAGTATTTGTTGCATAATACATTTTATCCCATCATCACTCGTTCATCAGATATAGTGACGTAAAGTGCCAAAACCGTAAAAAGGAAAGGGTTAATTTCACGGCGCCAGAGTAAATTGGGGAAAAATGCAAAAACACGTAACTTTTATTTTTGATTTCTCTATCATCTAAAAAAAGTTTGGTTAAAATCGGATCGTAAACTTTAAAGATATGACGAAAAAAATGTAATTTTTTAATAAAAAATTAACAAAAAATCGTTAAATCAAATATTCAATTCAATCTAACCTAACCCAGACCTAACCCAAACATTTCGTACATTTATCAAAAATGTCTATCATTAACCGTTTTAAAGTTATAAGCGAAAAAGGAAAAAAATCGGGAACTTTGAAGGGTGGTTTCACCCCCTAAACATGCGACATAGCAGATATAAAAAAATACGTATCGATTATTTTCGCGTCCTGAACAACTGTACCAAATTTCATCAAAATCGGCGCCAGACACCTCGGGTAGTTCCCTTATCAGCAAAATGTTGACATGTATAGATTCAATATGTTCTGTTTGATTTGTCCGACTATAATTTCACTTTCTTATTTATCTTTCATTTGCATACATTTTGATTATAAAAATCCATTTGTTCTGCAAATGAGGAAACTGTTTTGGTTTCAGTTCGCCACAGGAAGGTTCTAGTTTCAATAGAAGCAGACTTTCTCTCCGCCGCGGTGTAAGGAGTTGCTCCAATTTAACGTTTAATAAAAACCAATTAGTTTTCTTAAAGTTAAAAAGATATTTTCCTTATTTTGAACATACTTTTGCTGCTTTAACGAAAAAAAAAATCTTTTCCTTAACTTTCATCTCGAATTTGCCTTCAGGTACTGAAAACTACCCTTACTCAGAAAAGGCTCAGCGAGCAGATTTTCAAGGAGACAAACATGCAGTATCACGAAATATTTTCTAAATTTCGATGTGTTGCATTTTAAATGTAAAGCTTAATCCGCCATACATTCTAAAATTGAGAAAATACGCTTTAATAAGTTTTGTATGTTCTTTCTCTTTTGCAATGATCCACATTTTTGTGCGAGATGTACAAATGTGAGTTCCTGAAAGGCTGTTTTAGGGTTGCTGTAAAAAAGGAACAACTGGGCGGACGATGATATAAATAGAAAACTTATAAATCAGTCTTTTTTGTATTAATACGTACTTGGAATTCTTTCTAAATTGAAACGATTTCTAATTCGTTATTAGATTAATAATTAGAAATATTATCATATTAATGGCTTAGAAATCGCTTCAATTTACGGAGAATTCAAAATTGGTATTAATAAATGACCGACTATCTTCATAAGTTTTCTAAACTCATATTATTATCCAGCTAGTTTTTCTCTTTTTACGATATTCCACCAGTATGAAACAGGAAATACCCATAAAAACTATATAACCCTACATAAAACCTCATGTACCAAAAATATAAGAATTATAGTGAAATATATTTCAATTTATAATTAGGGCATGTTATACATTTCGCATAAGAGATTCACTGATTGCAAGCAGAAGAAATAAAATAAATGTAAGAAGTAGAATAGAACAAATTACGATAAAGTAAGTAAGGGATAATATAGTCTATTACACATTGATTTGCTCTGCATTATATAAATTTCTATTCTATAAAAAACTTATGCGAAGACTGTCGTTTATGGGACCGGAAGCCGTAATATAGAATTCATCTCCGTTCTTTCTCATGATTCTGAAAAAAGGGCATCGACACCGATACGACAGATCAGTGAGTGAAACGAATTACGAAATTGGCATCACAGAAAAAAGGAAGGGAAAAATTTTACGGCTATTTTACTGGAAAAGAGGATATAAAAAAGGTAAATTACATGCTCCGAATATGACGGGAATATATATTAACAAAAATTATTTGTAAAGAAAGGCTTAAGCACATATTCTGAGAAAGTAAGATAAAAAGTTGTTTTTTAGCACTTTACAAATGACAGTGTAAAGCAAAATTTAAATTTTATGTAGATATAGGTAGTTACTAATTAAACTTCCTTTAAATTCCGCATCTTAAATAATAAAAAGTTTAAGGTCAATTAAATAAAATGAAGTGTCGCATAGAATTAAATTCTGTAAATTCTTTTGAAATTTAAGTCGGCTTTAGTAATGACCTCTATGGTAAATAAGTATTTTAAATATCAAGCGTTTAAATATTATTTATCTACCACATCTCATACGGAAAAATAAGAATGTAATATCACATTATTTATTATTACTATTTATTATTTATTATTTTAATAGTAGCAGTGCACGATAGAACCTATTGAAAATATTGAAATTAATAGTATGAACGCAGTAATTTAAAGATCGAGGATAAGTTCAGGGGGCTTGGTTCATATCCATATCCTTATGTGATTAACTTCAAGTTCATACTTATATTACGTATTTTATCATTAGGTATTTAAAATAATTTCAGTTAATTTCTGAAAAGCAAGTTGTACTAATCAATGAGTAAATAAAATAAATCATGTGGAATGTACACAATACTAGACTATTTATCGACTTTAAAATAATTGGCGATTCATGAATTTCATAATTATGTATTATCTAAAAAAGTATAAATATACAATATAAAAATGATACTGTAGTCAATATTAGTATGTTGTTATAGATGAATTTTAGGTTTTTATCGGAATTAATGTTCACTGCATTTTGTGATATCTAAAGAGGACATGATAAAATAGAAAATGATAATATTGTACAGAGTTAAAACAGATTATGTTAAGTATCAGCCGACAGTAAAAACTCATTTTGTATCAACAAAAGATGTATTTATCCTTATTACATAAATGATTTAAGTTTAAGCGATTATAAATAACTTCACTCTTTCTCAAGGCGTAAAAACAAAACACCATTCATCAGTAAACTGTATTTGTATTAGAATCTCATCTTGTGGACACTTTTTGCCGTAAAAATAGGAATCTGCATTTGTAAGTACAAGATGTAGACCAGTGATTCCCAAAGTGGTCTATATCGACCACCAGGGGTCGATGAAGACCTGCAAGTGGTCTACGTGGGCGAAAAAAAAATTGGGGGTCTATGAAATGAAAATGGGGGTCAATGGCAAGAAATTTCAAAAATTGCAAAAAACAGTATAATTGATATAACTTTGACATTAAAAAAAATTACAAAGTATAATATTATTAATATAATTAATATCGTCGGTCTAAAACTACTTTCACTTGATCTCGGAGCATTTTATGCGCGTCTCACTCTCTCCATAGTACACGCCTAACTTAGCGTCTCACTCACTCCACAGTGTGCGTTTCACTCACTTCACAGAGTTGTGAGTCTTCTAAAAGAGAAACAACGATCGGTGCTTTCACTAAGGCCGCGCGATAATCGCATCGACTCAGAAATGTTGTGCATTTTTGTGTATTACAGTGTAACCCCTGTAATCCGTATATCTTATTCTCAGGCCTCATTCAGATTGTTCGAGTTGTTTGGGTTAACGACACAGAAATTGTATGTTATATGATTGTATGTTAGGAAATATACTTCAATATAGTTAGATAGACCCACAGCAGGGGGTCTATCTAAAATTGAAAAATATGACAAGGGGTCTACGAGAGAAAAAAGTTTGGGAACCTCTGATGTAGACAGTGGCTCCTGTAGTACAAAAAATATTTTAAAAAATGCAAATAATATTTAATTAGACGAGTAAGGCAAATTACAATAGCGAAATACAGCAACATGATGGACTTACTTCGATACACACCATAGGATCACTATGTCTTCTTTAAATCTTTATGCATACACAAAATGTAGACGTACATTACATTGTTATGTAATTTATAGAGTTCGAAGATTTCCTGAACTGCATAAATTGCGTTCGTGAAGTGTTGTAAAGACATATAAAATAAATAAATTATGATTTTTTTCAAGTTTAAGCATTTCAAATTACGTCAAATGGACTTAGGCGGTTTCTAATTTTATGACACATCTAGTTATCAATCTTGAAAGTGACGTAAGTCCATGCTTGGCAAGAGGACACGCACTATTCACTTAATAACCTTTATCATTTTAATAAGAATTGCAAATGTAACTCTTTTAGATTTTACTTTATTGAGTAGAACGAATTTAAATGAGTAAAACTATTCGGCTTTCTGCTCTAAACGATGTGTCGTCTACATTTTACAGTTTGAGATTCTTTTACTTAATAGTCATTTTAATAATATACATGGCCAATTTTTTATTTCGAGATACGCGTACAATTATATGTTGAAAATTCTCTAAATCTCTAGTTGCGGTGCTAGAGGATGGACCGTGTAATATGCGATGTTCAGCCTCATTCTGATTGGCTTGCCGTTCCCCCACTAAGCAGCAGCCGTGCCACTGCGAGCTATCCCCACTCCTACCAGAGGGAGCCCTTACCTCTTTCTCTCTCTGGACGTGGAGCCGTCAACACGTGTCTGCTGTGAGTACCATTTTTTACATATCCCTTGTTTACCGATTGCTAAAAAATAGTTTTCTTGTTTATCTATTACGTATGATATGCCTACTACTCCGTATCGATAAAACGAAATTGTTATAACATAATCTTTACGAAATTAATTTATGTCTCAAACTACCATAATTCTAAAGCAAGAATTTGACAATTATTTCATTCATTATACCCTTAGATAAGCAAAATATTAAGAGTTTACAAAAAAATAATTTTTCTTTTTTATTTAATGAGATACTATATTTGTTCTGACAATGAGTGATTGACGAGTTCACAGAATGCTATAAGTTTTCGTAATCGCAATCTGCCGGCACGATGAAAGTCAGGCCACGCTCCTACTAGTACTTCGCGTCACTTTGAAATCTCTCGGGAAACAACTAATATTTTGTTCGTTCTTTTAATTTTTCATTATTTTAATGTTTTATAAATGACCGTCGATGAGATTGCAATCGGTGTATTCGTTCGTTTAACATTCACAATTTTTCTTGTTGTCCTTTCTGATCTGATGCATCCTTTCCGTATTGAGCATTGTTTAGAAATGACTGATTATTGCTTAATTTGTGTTGACGCAATTTTTTTACTCCATTTCGTGAAAGTTTTGCAAATCATTTGAAGTTTCTCAATCATCGATACATTAATAGAAAGTTACTTGACATTAAAATTCCACATTTTAAATCATTGTTCGGTTATTCTACTGTATTATGTTGTTATTAATAATAATCACATTGTGTATCTACTTTTTTGACATTGTTGATGACTTTTTTTATGATAATAAATATTTCGTGAAGCGATGTGCAGGATACAATACTCTACACGACATGTAGGAAAGATCCTATGCTCTATTCATTTCCATAAACCATTATTAGCAGCTAAACTGACCTAATTGTAAGATTATACTGCTCAAAACGTAATCTACTGGAATCGTTTCCACTAATTTGTTTTCAAATTTCCACCATAGTTTTCTAATCATGAAGAGTAAGAATGACATGTTGTTCATATTAAGGTTTTTTGAAGCATTATAAGCTAATGCAAATTATTAGGATTATGAATTATTTATTCTAATACTGTCTTATTCCATCCACAATATGTCCATCCATTTTAGCATGCTAGTATGCTTAAGCTAGCAGTATATATTCATTCATATAGCAGATACAAAATATTGCGTGTTGCTTAAAATACACAATAAAATAAATGAACTTTTTTGGTTAAGTGACTTGCTTTCATTATTAAAGTCGAAAAACATGTAAATAACATTCGGAGATCGAATTTACTAAAGGCGATAAAGTAAAAATTAACCCTTATTTATGGCAACCACTCGATATCCTAAAAGCTGAATTGTTGATTGCCGCTTTTCAGGGGCAAATCCTGACGGTAGGCAATTCTGTTTTATTCTTACTAGTATACAGCAGGAATTGATAATAGTGATGCGCTGTGAGATTTTAATACAATTCATCGATCGAAGCAAATTTTTGGGAGACAATTCCTGTGTTCAGTAATAGTTGTTTGATTATAGAATAAGACTAGTGATCATAGTAATTCATTTCCTAAAGAATTAAACTATAAAGAACCGTGGAATCCTGGAAATAGATGCCTATTTTATATGCTGCATTACAAATCAGATTTCACTAATTCATTATCAATAAAAAAAAATATTTACCACTTACCGCAACAAATATCAATATCTTTGATTATAAAAAAATAATTGAAATTAATCGTCGAAAATCTTACCTTGTAAGAAACCATCGAAACATTTGTACTGAAATATCTCCTTAACTATTAGCTTTTCGACATACATAGGTCAGTATTTTTTTATAAAGAATGTCTAGCTGTATCGCTTGATGCATAAAAAGTATCTCATTCTATTTAAAAAAACAAAGTTGACCTTCATATGTCCTTAACGCGTCCACCTACGGAAAAACTAATGACGCCAGATTATGCCCCATTCGGTACCATTTAAGTTTCCTGTGAAACATTTTTTGCTACGTACCACAATACCGAAATATTTAAATTTGCGAAATTAGTTGGGATATCCTTTCTACAGGGTGGGGTATTTAAATGGGAACACCTAAATATCTCGGTTATTATTAGTCGTACAAAAAATCTCCACGGAATAAAGTTCTACTATTTCAAAGGGCGAATTTGATAAGGTATATAATTTTTTCTCAAGGTTACTTTTTTTTTACAAGATTTCAAGGTCAACGATATTTTTTTAAATGGAATCACATATTTTTTTGTTTATATTCTTATAGAGAATAAAATGACAAATTCAACAACCTATCATAATGTATGATTCGGCTCATCTGATCTCAAGATATTTACACTTTACTTACGTGTTCCGAAATCATATGTTGTGTTCAAAATAATGGCCATTGGCATTGATGCAGTACTGAAGTCTCATAATAAACGATCTGTATGGGAAGGAAGGATTACTGAAGAAGGAATAAGAAATTTACTCGAATAATCTACGGTACATCGGTTATCGCTGTCAATGACGCGTATCATAATAAACATAGGTTTCAGTATGAATTCATGAGGCAGTATCTGTTCCACAACGCTAGGACAAATTAAAGTAAATATCTTGAGATCAGATGAGCCGAATACATTATGATAGGTTGTTGAATTTGTTATTTTATTCTCTATAAGAATATAAACAAAAAATATATGATTCTATTTAAAAAAATATCGATGACCTTGAAATCTTGTAAAAAAAAAAATAACCTTGAGAAAAAATTATTTAGCTTCATCAAATTCGCCCCTTGAAACAGTAGAACTTTATTCTGTGGAGATTTTTTGTACGACTAATATTAACCGAAATATTTAGATGTTCCCATTTAAATGCTCCACCCTGTATATACAGTGTCTCCCAGCCGATTTTGACATCTATATATATGTATATACTAGATATATATATATAGTATATATGTTCCACATTTTTGAATAAAGCTAGGCTCTACTACATGATTTATTGTTTAAAACCAATACTCCTCATGAAAAACAAATAATAAACGAAAACAAGGTTCAAATGAAGAATAACTCATCGAAGATACGAAATATTTTATTAAAAAATTGTGCGACATTCGATTAAGTATTGTATAAATATAATCTTACTCCTATCACAGTGTAATCACGCATGCAGTGATAAGGCAAATGTGAAACTTGTAATAAATATATAGCGAGATATTTCTTTATTCCATAAACTATACGATAAAAATAACTAATGTCTCCCGTTTGTTTATTCGGTAGGAGAAAGTCAATGCTATTATCTTGATTAAAATTAACGAAGATTATAAAATTACGTGTAATTATCTGTTGTTGTTTAAAGTATTAAACAGTATTATTAAATGAACAGACGTACACAAATAATTGACATCGATCGAGATATAAAATTTTAAAGTACCAGTCTTTCCACAACCTCTATAGTATTACTTATACAAATAGTAACAAATCTTAAAAACTTCTTTAACACGTTCCTTTTCATTATTGGCATAAAGCAATATATAACGTTGCCGATTTAGAAAATAGATTTTCACATCTGTAAATATTAATTTACTTTCTATATAGATAACAATATCTTACTTTTTGTGAGAAAATGTGGCAAGAAATTAAGGCAGTATCAAAAATGGAAAATAACCGTTTCGATAATTTGAATTCATAATTTTGTTTTCGATTTTCGTGGATAACAAAATTTGTTATTCACGCGATGAAGAACGTGCTAAAATTGTTGTTACGTATAACAATATAATAGTGAACTACGTAACAATCAACTATACTCTATTGTATTAAAGCCAAGTACCAAAATCTCTACTACTAATATAAAATAAAGTAAGAAGTAGATGATTCTGAATTCGTCTTCATATGTTGTGATACAACGGTCACTTAATTTGGGTGCCATCTTAATTCAATAGTTAATATGTATAACTTCATTTGTTCAAAATGCATAAATTCAAATTGAAACGAAGACAAATTCCTTATCACCATTTTGATATAATTGTTAGGTGAAAGTTTGTGTTGATAACGGTAGATCTTGAAAAAAATGACATAGATATTATTAATTACAATAACTATCGTCAAACTACTTTTGTAATTATACAATTATAATATGGGAGACATTACTGATGTTTTAATTGTTCTCTTCTCTCTTTATACATTTATATAGATATTTCGTGTATTCGTATTCAGCACAAACATATTCGCGATTACTGTTTTAGTTATCCGGAAAAAAGTGAATTTCTGGTGTAATTAATTTCATTAGAATGATTTTAGAAATGATTGATATCTTATACAAGACTTGAACGTTGAATATATTTCACGCAGATTCGTCAAATCCTCGATTTGCAGGATAAAATGAATTCAATTTTTTAGAACACAGAAAATGTTTAGGTAACATAAGTTGAACAATTATTTTATGTAATAAATAGTTTGTCAATTAGATTTTTTGTTTTAATTGAAGGCAAATACATGTTACTCGTTACATCTGGTGCTTTAAATCTTGAGATGAAATTGTAGTTTATTAATCGCAAGTAAATTATATATTTGCAAATAAAGAATTTTGCGAAATTGAGTTACGAAAAAGAAAGTTTTAAAATTTAAGAAATTCCTGCTTCACAATATTCTAGAATCTATTTTTTACAAGTACTATCATCAATCAAATTTTTAACGGCAAATAAAAGCGTTTTCATTACAACTGATGTTTGGAAACTTGAACTTAAATATCAGTTTTGATATTACTAATTATTGCGTATAGTTAACCCAATTATCCTATAATGTTAATATGTTGACTTATCAACACTACCAGAGAAGAGAACATTTTCAATGATGAGCAATATTAGCACACATTTTTTAAAAAGTGAGATTAGGTTGAACAAACAATTTACATCGCGAAAAATCAAGAAGCCAAGAATTTTAGTAATATTCACTGAAATTTTGGAGACAATCCGAATGAAGTGAACATTCGCGGTTTAAATAAATTATTTGGAATCAGAAGTATGTGATTATTTCACTCATTTTCAACAATTTCGATATGTCGCGAAAATTATCTTAAGGAAACATTGAGAGAAGAGAACGAACCTTTTTCTGAAACGAAATAAAAATAATGATTGATTCTAAAAGGACCCGTTATTGTTTCGAAAAAGAATAGCTGTATTTTTAGTGTAGGATGAACTGAAATTTGCCATAAACTATGAGACCGGAAAGATTCTTCGAATTAATCATATCTAGATGAATTATAAACTACATTTCTCTTAATGTATATAACTCTTTACACTAACATTAATTATAATAATAAAATTATATAAGAAGGAACGTCATCTGTACTAATAATAAACTTTCCAATCTTTCTTCATTTACTATAACGCTACATTTTCAAAATATTTATTGCTTTTAATCACTTCTCGTAAAAATTTTACTTCGTTAATAATAATCGTTCTATTGAATAATTTGATCGATTATTTTCATAATTCGACATATTTTTTCTGTCTTAAAAATAATCTTACGAAAATAGATATAATCAACAATATCACTTATGGTACACTAGCTGCACTTGCAGAAAACTTCAAAGTCACATGCAAAATACTTCGCACGTGCTGGAATCACATAGAAAAAATACCTTAATTCGATGTATGCTACTATAACAGTACTAAAGTACTATAGCTATATTAGAATAGGTGACTTAATTGTATAATATATTAAATCCTGTATTTAGTCGAGTGTTTCTCAACTTACTGATTATTATAAACATTAGTATAGAAAACGCTTATCTTTATACATAACAATTATTCAAAATATAATTTGAATTCAAGTATCAAATAATATAAGCAACGTTACGTATTAGTCATTTTAAAGTTTGATAAAAAAACATTTTATTTTAAAATATTTGAATTGGGAAAGAGTTTTTTCGTATTTCAGCGTAAAATTGAATCAAATTTGTCATATTTTGAACGAACTTTAATAAACCAAATGGGTGCCTATATGTTAATAAAGCCATAATAGTCGTAGCTGTAAATTGCCTCTGTAAAAAATTTATTACACTTTTGCACTAAAATATAAAGAAACTTTTCTCCCAAACTAATAGAACGATTTGTCCACTGATCGAGCAGGAACGGCCTTGATAAAGCTGAGAAACACAGTTTTAGTCTTATAGAGACTTTTTCCAGTACATTTATCAACAAGCGGCATTTTTAAAATTAGACGATTACTTCAGTACGAATAAATTAGTATAAATTGAGATATTGCTTTAAAATTTACATGTAGTATAGGTCAGAGTTCTTTGATATATTTACAATGTTTGTGTTGTTAGACAGGAGGAATGTTTAAAGAAAAGAAAACTTATCTCGACTTACTAATTTATATGTATTGAAGTGTCAGTCACTATTTAACAAAAAAATTATTTTTTCAACGAGGAAGGCAGAAAATACGTTATACAATTTTTATCACTATCTCCGGTGGTATATTCAAATGATGTTTCGTTTTGTTTGAAATATACGCTGAAAGCAAGAATTACTCCATACAGTATTTGTTCCGTAGAAGAAATTTTCTTATAGTTTCTTTCTAGAGTTTAATAGGATTGCCTTCCTCGCGTCGACAAAAACACCGAGTATCGCTTAAATAACAAGTAGCGGACAATTGAAAAACTTTGTCGTTAATTTTTTCATATCATCTCAATTTTATATCGTGTAAAAGTGGTAAACAAGTATTGAAAGTTTCGCAAAACTTTGAGGGAAAGGAAGACGCCACTCGAGACTGGAGATTTAATTGTCAGCTATTAAGTTCAGCTACTAACTTTAGTTAATATATCTTTTAATCAAGAAAAATAGCACATTAGGAACAAACAATATAAAAATATACACATACTGCAACTTTTGTTAAAGTATATCGTAAAATAACACATATCAACAGTTTAGGCATGAAAAGATTCTCATTGTTAATCCTGATTACAATTAAACGCGAAAGTGTTCAAATGCAGTGGAAGGGAAATTCAGAATTTTTTAATATTTTTGACATTCTTAAGAATTTAAATGATTTATCTCCATATAAAAGAAATATGATATGAATCATTAATTTATCGAGTATTTAGAAATGCTGCAAGTTTTGCTTTTCAAAAATATTGCAGTGGCTGCCGGGAAAATAAACAAAATTGTCATTTTGCTAGAAAACAAGATTACTATTGATAAACAACATATTAATTACTTCCAATATTGCAATAATATTATAGTAGATTGTAAAGTGATTTCTTAGACAAAGTCATTGAAAGAGAGCGACGAAGATAAAGCAAAAGAAAAAGTTGTGTATAACACATTAAATGTTAGCTCTACGAAAGGTTTAATACGATAACACACTACATATTTGAGTTCCTATTCTGCAGTACTATTTTTTACCTCTTTCAACAATTATAACTCTATTTTAAAATTCCAAAAACTTCTTTGCGATAAAACACTCTAAAATTAATGTCACCCGTCAATTTAAAGTTGTGCCATGAGCATTTATAGATGTGTAATATATTTTTAATATATCTTTGACGTCATAACTTTGAGGTAAGCTGAATTAATCAGTATCATAATAATGCGTGTGGAATAGCTTCGAATAACTTCAATTTTATTGTTAAATAAAATAATAATACTTTTAAATAATGATTATATGATAATTTGTTTCAATAACTCCATAAATGTTCGTATTTCGTTCGATGGGTGACCTGTAGTAAAGATACTTTTATATGATACTAACAATAAAATACAAATATTAATTATTTCCAATCTTTCATGAGCCAGGAATATATTTTAACAAATTTTTAATATGAAAAATATCGTTAAATCTAACCCGAATATGCAAAAGTGCTTTGACGTTTATAACAATTTTGAAGAACGTTAAAAGATACTGAGGAAAGAAGTTTGAAAATTTCTGTAAGAAACCATTGTATTTATCTACTTGTATACAATATCAGGATCATACCTGACAATTATTATTAACACAATAACATCTCCAACATTCTATGCATTTTTCTTATCCCTATAGTTTTGAATTTTCAAAAAATTCTTATACATTTTTTATCCACTGCCAGTCATTCAAGTACCTGCATACTTCAAGATATAAATAAAATATTTCGAGTAAAACGATGATGGCAGGATAATATAACGTTGAAAATTTCGTTAACACTACCATGGTCGCCACATAGGGTCACCTTCATCTACGCGTTCGACGTCGATTTCTTCCTCGTCCTCGTTAACTTCCGCTACGTTTGATTTCATCTTCATTGATGTGCGTCGATCTCTTGAGTTTTTGCTTTGTGCTCTATAAGTGGTACTTGATATTCCATCTTCGAGTACGGATCCTGAACTACCGTCCGTTGAGACACAAAACGTCGTGAGAGTGCAATTTTTCCCCGAATTAATTTCAGAATGTGGTGAAGTTTTATGTGGTGTAATTTTGCTGACAGAAGGTACTCTGTTGTTTGGAAGTACGTCTAGCGTGGGACTTCGAGGGCATGGTGCTACCAAATTTGCCGTCCGTTCCAAATTTGCAAGGGTTGGGGTGAGCAGGGCTGATTTCGGCTGAAAACGCAGGAAATTAGTTAGTTTGCGAAGTTATTTCTACTTTAGGAGCTTAAATAGAGAGTAAAGTTGGCCGCAATATGTTTTAGTCTGGCGATATGTCGTTGTTTGTAGTGTTAGTAACAATACATGTTTTAATAATAATCATTTGACATTTCTGCGTAAAACAAAGAACTTTCAAATTAAAAATTCTTGTTGTGTTTTAACTGGCATTCTTATTTAAATATTGTCTGTGTAAAATGATTCCATAAACTACCCCGAACACAACGATGCATATGGTTTTAATGTTATAAAGATTTAGGTATATTTAACACCTTGAACACTATGGAAGTGACCAGCGCTTTAATGAAATTTTATATTACTTTAAAATTGTAATATTTACGAATTTTCTAATACATTGAATTTTTAAATATGGGCATTCGAAAGATACATCCATGCTGACCATATTTCTACTTGCGTCTTTAAGGTTTCTGCTTTATAAAGATGTGATTTAATTAGAAAAAGTCTCACTTCAGTAAAAGTGATACTAACAAAATACCGGTGGCGTTCAACGTGTTAAACAATATTAACACTAGAACGACCAAGCAAGTCAAAATGACTTGTTCACATTATTTTCCAAAAATTTCCTAAGTGAACAGGAGAGTCCGAGATTAGAAATTCTAAGTTGATCTTATAAAACACAGATTACCACACTGATCATATTTTCTACCCCTTGATTCCTCTTCTCCCAACGTACTTATTTAATATATTTAAATGTAATACGTCGGTCGTTCTAGTGTTAAAGACGGCGCACCGCCCAAAATGTTAAATTGCTTATGAATATTTTCCGATTTACACTAAAAGCTAAATGTCCAGGAAAAAATCCAATATCAGGAAGCAATAGAACAGACATTTTTCTTGGGGAAAGCATACTAAAAATTGAAACACAAATTTTGTTTTCGGCTGAGAAATTAACGTAGTACATTTTTTGGGTCCTGTGAGTGGATAAAACTAATGTTCCGGACTGCCAAAAGAATTCGAGGCCATCAATTAGGAACGGAACAAAACAAAAAAAAGGATAACTGTCATACTATGTCTGCAACGACTCTTTGCACTTTCAATTTTTTATAACTTCAGCTTTGAACAAAATCGAAAAAGTGTACTGTAAGTTATAAGTTATAAGTTTACATACATTTCGGAACAGAATTTAAATTAGTTGTTGATTCTTAGAGGTGGATAACACGGTACTAGAAGAGCGTTTTGAAAGATAAAAAATTATACAAATATTCGAAATAAGTGAAGATAACAATTCACATGCACAAAAATCATTCTCACCTACCGTTACGAACAAATTTTCGAAAATGTTTAGGGCATGGTACGAGCTTGTAAAAGTGATGTACGGAAAGTATAACTTTGAGTCCTAATTAATTCATATTTTACAATAATTTTTTAATTTTTTGCTTATATTGACATCCCGTTATTGATTTGCAATGTAATTTTACACAACTGGATTTATTACATAAATGGCTTTTGCCATCCATCTGGCATGATGAAAAGCTGCTAGAACTTTAAGCGAGTTTCCTTTTGTCAAGTCTTTCTTAGGTCAAGTAGTTCAATTTTAAAACTTTGTCACAAATCCGATTTCGCTGAAAGGCACATATCATTTCTTAATCACGTGTCATAATTTAAAAGAGCAAGACCAGAGAAAATCGAAAGTTGAAAAATAAGGACCAGCCTAATGTCCATCCTCAGCACCCAGTTAAAAGTAAAAGGGGTGCAAAGAGTCAAAACACTTTGACACAGCATTCGTCAGTCATCACGGTAATCGCCAGTGAACGAAAATCAATAATTAACTGTTTCATCTCGAACACGAAACTTTCGCCTAATTGTTTCACGATCAGATCATCGATCGAAAGATAATTACCGACGAATTCGTTTGCCGGTTCGTTTGAAGGCCAGCTGCGAGGTGCCTTGCCAGCCTTTCCGCAGCTTCACCTGGGAGTCCAGAGAGAAATCTGCAGGCCTCAGCTGCGCAATGCCCGAAACCGGACAGCCATCGACTTTCGGCGGAAACCTCGGTCTTTGCAATCGTCTCTGAAAGCTCGGAAGACCGAGAGGCCTGCAACCTTTGAAGATGACGCACCGTCAGCTCCAGGATATCGGCCTTCTCTAATTTGCTGATGTCTTCTCCTTCCGTCTGAAAGAGAACATATTTTTAATATGGCAATGAGTGTAATAATGATACTGAGTTGGATAAATGATGTTCCGTTTGATATTTCATTTTATGCGATGTGGGCGTGCATAAGAAGATACTCGGTGGAACGATGGTTCATTAAAAGTGTATTAACCCCTTACACTGACATATAAGTAGAACTCATTATTTCTAGGCTTTTTTTTGTAAGCCGAAAAGGTAAGTACGAACTACATCTGCAGAAATTATTGAATTGAATTGGTTGAGAGTTATATTGTCGTCTTGTACATAAACATTGAATTGAAATATATTTTTTGCGCTGTTCAAATGCTGGATGTGTAACATTTTTTTAAAAAGTTGGAAGAAAGTCCGTCAATATGATGATATTAACCCGTTATGAGCAGTCGTGTAAATGTATGAAATAAATATAGTTTATCTGTAAACAAATTTTTTATCCAACATAGCAGAGACTCATTATATTAATAACATTTGTATAAAACCGAAAAAAATTAAATTTTATTCACGTGTATTAATATCTACCAATAAACTGCACCTCATGGGGTTAATAGGGTGTAAAATAATCTACGAAATTGCAGAAAATGCTGTCGTCTATATTTCGTTATCACCATATTTCACGTTATATTAAAGAGTAATCAGGAATTCTCAGGAATTACGACTTATTTTCGAAAGACGAGATTATCAATCAATATGAAAGCAATCATCTGCCATTAATAATAAACATTAGTTGGCGAGTGTATCATATTAAATTGAGTATTAAGAAGCTTTTCTTTCTGAAAGATACAAATAATCCTATTCGTAATGAATAAATTGTTATGTATATTTTTAAATACATTATTAAAATGAAGATAACATATCCATCGAAAAAGTTAACTAAATTCTCTTTTAATACATTTTAAAGATTGTAATCACAATAACACTCATAAAATGGCAAAACTGTACTCTTCAATGAGATATCATTCAAAAGAGCAGTGATGTATAACTGTGATCCGCAAACCAGATGGGGCCATATTAGAGATTCTATCCGGGCCACAGGAGATTTTAAAACTATATTCCAATTTCAATGATCTAAAGAAACTCATTTAACCCTTTACGGAGTGGAGACATTTTGGAATATTGACAGATAGTCATTTATTAAGCGATCCGACACAACTTTTTAACCAGAAAGTTAAACTATTAATGTATATAAAATATAAATTACTATTTGTGCAATATGTGCAACGATAAATTATAATTAATTTTTTCTCAGACCATATTTATGCATCCCTACTTCTCAAAGGGTTAAGATGATTTTCATTTTTTTGCATGGACAAAACTTTCCATAGAAATTAAGCTATTTTTTACTTGTGTAAAATATTAATCTGAAAATTCTAATGACAAATAAAAATTTAACTTCACAATTCACAATCCGAGTCAGTACATCCCGTTTCGAATCAAATTATGTGAAACTTTTAGAAATGCAAGCATGACTTTGTTCATCGTATTAGTATTGAAAAGTGTTTAATAGCATTGTTTTAAGTCCATAACGAATTTCATAATAAATTTCATTGGACTGTCCTTAAACACCTTTGGTTATTACTAGAGCAACGTTTGTAGTTCACTTGAATTATCATGGAATGTCTTCAACATGTTTACAAGTAGCATCGGTGGTTCAGTGGTAGAATGCTCGCCTGCCACGCGGGCGGCCCGGGTTCGATTCCCGGCCGATGCAAAATTACTTTTTTCCTTTTTTTTTCAGAGTGTATCAATTCGATAACGTCATAAAACATACTGCAAATGTGATATAATATACTTTATCATCTGATTAGTTTTTATTTAATTTCAAAACGATATTCCTTTAACACTAAACCTGTTAACCGGGCGTTACAAAAAATTTCGTCATATCTGAAAGAAAACTACAGTAAGCTTGTCGATTTTTTCTTATTTAAAATTTTTAAACGTAATATGTTGATCACATTACATTTTATGCCGTTCGTATCCGTTTAATCCTGACGTGGTACTTTAGATGTAATGATATTACTTCTCACTGTAAAAAAAATATTCCATTTTGGAACAATTTAAACAAAAATTAATTCCTCGGTTAACAGGTTAATGGACGAGTTGAATCTGTTCTGCCTTTCTCGGTTTCCGGGCATTGTTTAGGAGATTTAAATAAACATGTATGTATGGTTTTAAAGCGTTGTTGTTTCATTAAATTTTGACCACTTTTTATAACATTTTACAAAGTTATTTATTAACATATCTAGAATTTTTTACGAGTATAATACGTTTTAAAACATTTACCCTTGTGAAGTGTATTAAAAATTCAAGCAAAAACGTAAATCTACGTGGCCCGTCCAAGGAAGGCACGAAGAAAAAACGTAAATTTACGTGACCTGTCCGTTAAGTGTTAAGGTACAGCTCTTTTACTATAATTAAATTAAATATGAGAGATAGAAAAAAATTGAGTGAGGTAAATGGTCGAAGAGGATATACCATATGAACAAATTAAAATTCTACATTGTTTTGTACAAGTTTAATGCATTTCTATCATTTCTATAATATACCGGATTGCTTGGATGTGAGAATTGAATGCTTTATTATTTAGCGGTTTTAAGAAAAAAATCAATTACTTTATTATGAACGAGACTTATTGCCGCGATATAAAATTATTTTAAGAAAAGTCCCTGTTTCACAATTTGCGATAATTAGTATTGCTATTAGTATTAATATAATACAATTGTGCTTCCCATAGTCATTTGGTAAGATGTATAAAATTATTTTGCTCTGGGGTCATACTATAAGTGAGGTCTGTATTATAACTTTCGAAGAGAAACGGTACACAAATGGAATTTGATATTTATTGATGAAAATAGCGAAACTGAATGTATGTAACATAGTTGCAGTGAGAATCGACTGTAATATCCGAAACCTGTAACTAGGTGTAAGAAGTACAGTTTGAATGTCACTGACTGATTAGCGCAATCTTCTAGAAGTATGTATGTACTTCGCTACAGCCTGTAACACTAATGAAAGAACGTATCCTGTGAAATTTTAATTTATAATTAATTTCACATTGACGCAACATTGTTTTTTCGACATTAAGATTAATAACATTAACCCATTGCGAACGGAGACAGATTGAATATTGACAGATAATCATTTATTAATGAAACCACCTTTTTATCAGAAATTTAGGCTGGAAATCTATATAAATTATAAATTACATACGGCGATACATTATAATTACATTTTTTCTGAGACCGCATATATGCGTCGCTAGTCCACAAAGGGTTAAGCATATATAGATATAAAGCCACAGAGAAAGGAACACACAAAAGTATTTTGCCTTTTGAAGAGCACGAAATTATACAGAGTATTGTAAATTCGGGAGTACAACTGTATAGGATTTCATTTAAGAAAAAATAGAGACTTCATTTTTTAAAGAAATTGTCTTTAAAAATCTATATCTAGAAATTAAAAAAAAAAGAACTAAAAGATGTTGGCAATTTGATAGAAACCAAGATCTTCATTTGACAAGTGCAGAAATAAAGCAAGAGTAATAGAAGTAATCGACAATATTTACAAATAAAATAGTGGTTTGCAAGTATAAAAACAATTTATAGAGACATCCGTTGAGCCTTGACCGATTGTAGGGGTACCAAATAGATTTTGACAGCAAGTTCTCCAAATGGAAAAATTTATTTGATATTTTGAACTGATTTTTAGTAATGATTGCACTGCCAGCTACATGACACTTTATATACAAAAACTTAATATCAATACTACTGTCTAAAACCTTAATTTATAATAAACTATATTTATTGCAACATCAAAACCTATTAAAAAATATTAAAGGTACCGGAAAAGAATATTGCTTTTTACGAATACGTGACGACATGGAAAAAGGATTTATTGAATATTTGAAGTCAAAACCCCAGTATTTTTACGATTGAGGTATTAAAATTTTGCCAAATCGATGAAAAAAGATTATATCAAACCATACAAATTATCCTATAAGTAATCCCTAGTATATTTGAAACGCCCATTTCTCATCTCACAAATAGAATATTTCAGTTAGTTTAACTTTTGCAAGCTTTCGGATAAATAAGTTTTTCCGATTTTTTACAAAATGTCTTCCCATCATTCTATAAAATGTACTGAACGGAATGAAAACTGCCTCGGTGTAAACTTTCTCCACGATTGCTTACAAAAATAATATAATTTAAATGATCCACAAGTCCAAAGCTTAGATGCAGAAGAAGAGCGTATTTGTTTAATGCGATCGGTAAGATGGAAGAACCGAAACGAATTTGAATTCCAAAGGCAAACGCGCGTAGGCGCCTAAGCGTGGAAACTTCACGCTTCGCGGCTCGCCGGAACGATCGCTTTACGTGGAACGCAATCCGCTCGGCGGAGCGACACAACGACCACTAAACAATATTAAATGTGTTGATTAACCGATAATGTTTCTCCGGGAAATTAGCGTGGTGAAATCAACCGCGCCTTTCACACCGTCTAGGAAATTTCTGTCTAACGGGTAACCGTACTGTAAGTAATGTGAGTAGAGGTGCCATGGATCGAAGTAGTATATTATATATCTAGTATACACTACAGCTCCTAAGTGTTTAAAAACTCTTATTTTCTTGTATTTTTTTATTAATAAAATTTAAATTAAGCACTTTCATTTTCCCAATTAGTATATTTCTATATATGTATGGATAAATGGACATAATAAATAAATTTTTTCGCATTTTTCCTGAGCTTTTATATGATTTATATTGTTCTTGAGAGTACCTAAAGACTTATGAGCGGTGATGTACGTATTGGTCAGTAATTGCGAGTGAGGTAAAAGTTATTTACTTTTTGTTTCAACATATTTTGATTATTGTTTTTGGGCTACACGTTAATTTCTGCGTAATGAAACACGTATCTAGTACGTCGTGCTGTTCAATATTTAATCACTTCTATAAAGTAGTTAGACTATATTTTAATATACGTTGATGATAAAGAAAATAAGCAACAAGTTCAATTGTTTATGTAACAGGGAGTTAGCGCATTTTACATATTATTACGCACGTCGGCGATTGTCTGCTTTCAGATTGCCCTAACGACGCACGCGAGATGTTTGTTTTAAAAAAATGAGGAAAAGTAGCACTGTTAATATTAAAGACTTATGTTTTTCGTATAAAAAATAATTATTAATCCTCCCCCACATTTAGGATAAAAAACAATCAACTTAGTGATTTATATTTTGCCAAGGCAAATGAGAATTATATTCTCTAGTTCTGAACTGTGCGTTAGATCCTTTGTAATGAAACAACTATTCAACTGCGCCGTGCTGTTCAATGTTTAACATTTTGCGGATGGAGACTTTTCTTAGTAGTGGGAAATAATCAATTACTTGGCGATTCAAAAACGCTTTTTTATGAGAAAGCTGGAGTGTTAATATATATAAATTATAAATTGCTATTTGTGGAATTAATTTCGAATTGGTATATTTCTATTTTTCATCTCTAAACGTGTTTACACGAGCCGATAAATCAGATTTTTTCTCAGGCCGAATGTTCGTGTTCGTCGTCTTTAAAGAATTAATCATTTCTAAAAAGTATCTGCACTATACATATATTGTAATGTACTTCGACGCAACACAAAATATGTGGTAGGCTCGATCTCTGAAACTTTTTAGTTACAATTAGACCATGTTCATAATGTTCCGTACATATATGATACTAGCTGAAAGTATTCGTGCTTTGCTACGGTTTAATATCATTAGGATTAAGGACTACTTAAATTAGTAAAAGTTAAGTTTAACGTTGATAATCCATATTCGAAAATATATATTCAATCATTTAAAATCTGCAACATTTTACGTGCTTCGAAACTAAAAAAAAAACCTTAAAATTTCGAATTTTGAAAAATCCTTTGTTAGTGAGCACCTAAGACCCAAGGGGAAGGTATGTTCCAAATTTCATTGCAATACGTTCTGTGGTTTTTGAGATTTCGTGATGAGTGAGTGAGTGAATCAGTCAGTGGTATTTGAGCTTTATATATATATATATATATATATATATATATATATATATATATATATATAGATAGATAAGTAATTTAATTAACTTAGTAACTTAATAAGTAACTTTTCATTGTGCACTTTTACTTCACATACATATTATGTACGTGAAATTCAAGATGGTAGAAAAGCTTTAGTATCGTCTTCTCAATACCACATCTAGCCTCCATATTTAATTTTATACTTTTCCTTAAAGTATAAACAGCTTAAACCATGACAGGTTCGGTTGAATCAAAGCACTAATTTTGTATAAATGTCATTATAATAGAAGTATATTATTATAATTTCATTATAACAGTAATCATAAACTGTGACAAAAATTTCGGAAAAGGAAGGAGCTAATTATTTTGACAACTTAGGTACTGTCAATGTTAACACTAGAACTACCGACGTTAAATCCATTATATTTAAATATATGAAATGTATGCTCCAGAAAAAGAGTGAAACAGAAGGTGAAATAAATTGCTTCTGTATAACTATTTATTTATATTACTATACATTATATTTTCGATCTCACCTTGTATACTAGATGTAAAGGAGGTAAAGGATAAAACTCATGGTTTAAAGGTTCAAGGAGGTTGAATAACTTTACAAAGGAGGTTGCTCCTGTATTCACAAGGCTATCTATTATATAGGGTGTTTAGAAACGAAGTGCTGCATCTTCATTGGCAAATTTGAATTTTTTTAGAGAAAAGTATAGGAGACTAATTTTCATGGTCAATTATTATACAAATTAATGTTTGCCGTTAAGAAGATCATAATTTCTACTTAATTTTTTTGAAATTTCTTACGTTATTTGTTTTTAAAACGTAAGGATATCATATACATGCACGTCATTCTTCTATTTCTTCGTTTTTAAAGTATTTCTAAAAGTATCGTGTTATTGACCAGTAGTTGTAATATTAATATTCAAAGTACGAAAATACGAACAGATTTTCGCTGAATTACTTAGCACATAAATGTCACACACATGTAAATGTCGCTATCAATTCTTTCTAATAGACTTTAAAGACGTCTCCTTACTCCACTATTTTTAATAAACAAGGCTTCAGTGTATTAGAATCTTTTAAGACTTTAAAACAAAAGAGATATGTTAAAGTACTCTACTTAATTTTTAAACATTTTTAATTGCAGAATTCAATAGCAACTATATAGTTATTATAAGAAGTATGTATGATCAGACTTTGTAATAAATGGCTAGTAACACAGTAATAAATACAAAATTTACATTATTTTAGTTCGAATATTTATATATATCTATATATAAACATTTTTCATAAAAATATCACTATGTTCAACTATCAAAAATGTGAGTAAGATTTAGATACATGCCAATTCGCATTTATCGCATTTACAATATTTTATTACGTGCTGAATCAATAGTACAGTAATTATCATCAACACAATTTTCTTTGACCGAGTCATATCTATATACTTTTTCACAGAGGAATTGTTATTACCATTGTTGATATGATCTGACACATTGAATGAAATACCCAATCCATAGAATGGATCAAAGTACGTATGACTTTAGAAGTTGTTAACATACACTGTTCCAATAATCGCATTGAAAGTGACAATCGCGCTTCTCTCAGCGCGCGACATAACGAAATTAAGCAAACGTCATTATTAAAAAATGCAGCTCAATCTATTGTAACAGTAGTGTAATGTTCTTCTCTTCAATCACTTACGAAATCTACCATTAAAATGTTCGTATTTACTGCAAAAACACCCTGTATGTGGTAATTATTTCTGTTTTAGGTCGCAGTAGATCCTGTTTTTATTTTACGTAGTATTTATAGCATTTCGTTCTCATATAGTATACACTGTACATGTTCAGGAAGTATTAATAGGAAGTTTAGTGTACGGAAGAGTACAAAATCGGAAATTTAAGAATAGTTTAAATTATAAGTCTCTTACGATCATCTAAAAGTACGATCGATGCAAATTTTATTGCAATTTATACTCTGCTAAAAATTCTCCGTCGCTAATGAATGTTTTTACCGTCTTCACGATGAAGTTACTTTAAGAGCATCCCTTAAATGTAACTCTCGCTGCCATTTTCCCACGTATATATCAAACATTATACCGCTGTTAGCATAGAAATCATCGTATCTGAATTAATTTCCACAGGATTCGTGACATTTAGATAGTTCACGCTTCTGCGATAATGTAAATACGTAGCACGAAAAAGGAAACGAGTTTTATTACGTCTATGATATTCTAATACGTTGTAATTGATTACGGTCTCGTATCTTTCGAAACAGGTTCTCGGTCACACGCTTCGTAGATCGAAAAATTTTGTTTCCTTCCACCATCCGGTTGACTTCGATACGACTACGATCATCGTATGGCACCTTTGCGGATTCAGCTTACTTTATTGCATTTGTAACTGTTATTTCACGAGGAAACATCATTCTTTCCTCGATATTCCCTATACTTCCAGAAATAAACGAGACTGCGTCAACGCCTTTGGAATAATTCAAGCGTGACTTGCTACTCTGCTATCCCTGTTGAAAATCTTGAATAGTAAGCAGGAATAGCCAAAAACTGCTTGTTCAGAAGACACGTATTATAGTTTAGGATTTGATTAGTTTTTTGTTAATTATTTTGTAGGGACTGATGATGATTCAACGTGTGAACAAATTCTACATTTTTCAATATAAGTTTATATCAAGTTTTGCATATTAAGCGTAGGAACATATTGTCGCTGATATTAATGACCCCAGACGTCGTAGAGAATAATATTATTTTAAAGGTTTTAATACGAACGGTTGTATTCTTTACTATATATAATTAATAAAACACGTAGCGTTTTGTGCACTGTCGTGGAAATATAGTGACTGTTAGACACAAAATTGAAAAGAAATCCAATTAATGAACGTTAACTTTTGTACGAAAGAAGTTAAAGTAATCATGTTGTAATTATTATATTTATTCTCTATTTTCTCTAAGTTAATCAAAATTGATCTCTTCTGGTCTCACAATTCATTTTTTTTAGATGAAGTTCACATAATTTGTCAATGACTGTTCACGATTTGTGTAAAATTTAATGTACATGGTGTTTTTTTTTTATTCGGATACTAATTTATCAAGTGATATTTCTTTTTTGAATTTTTAACATTGTGTTGATTTTCGAAACATTCACTTTTCTTACTCTGCACGGTTATCCAAATATTCAATTATTTGAACCATGCCAGAGAAAATATTATATGCATGTGTAAAGAAACGTAGTGTAAATGAAGTTAGTGCAATAAAAACGTAGAAGGTGTCGAATTTTCGATCAACAATTGAAGATAAAAATGGCGATTAGGAAAAGGTACTTCACTCGAGATTATTTTGGACACATAGGCACTTAAGTATGCTACTGAAAAGATTAATATTTAATTTAACCTTTTGGATGCCAAGCAGCGAAATCTCGGTTTTTCTGTTAAGTACTAAAATATACTACTTGTAAGCTGATCAACCTATAGAATGTGTGATTCTTTTCGCACGAACAATAAAAATATTTCGAAAAGAAACGAAGAATCACGATTTTGCTGCTTAGCACTTTGGGACCAAGTTCTTGCAAAGAGTTTTGGCACTCAAACGGTTACATTATTTACATTAAAATAAATTATATTTTTGTAATCTCATTCTACATTCTACAAAATATTCTATCAATTAATCAATTAGTAAAGAAATAACTTTCAAAATCGCCACGACAGTAAGATAATTTCGTAATTTGCAGACACGCAATAATGCAGATTCTATTAATCACTCAATAATGTAGATTCTAATAAATGTTTAAAAATCGTCAAGACAGTAAATTAATTTCGTAATTTGCAGACACTCAATAATGCAGATTCTATAAATCACTCAATAATGTAGATTCTAATAAATGTTTAAAAATCGTCAAGACAGGAAGTTAATTTCGCAATTTGCAGAGATCAATCATGTAATGTTCTATTGAAATCTTTTTTCCTACTGCTAATTGAAAGAGAAATCATAGATGATGAAAATAAACAAGTGAACTACATATTATATAAACGGCCTAGTGATGGATCTATATGAACCTACTTTTCCACTATTTTTTACGTAAATTCTGCGTGTATAAAGCAACTTTAGTACCTTTAACGCTAAAACTGCTGAGAATTATTCCAGCATACTTAAAAGTAATGGAACAATACAACAGAAGTAACTTAATGAAAGTAGGACGAAAAGCGATCTATTTAATTGCTTATACCTAGCAACGGGAGACATAATAAGTGAGAAGTATATGATGTAGATATTTGATAATAAAAAAAAATAGGTACTTGTCATCTATCTTCACAAATCTGACACTGAACGAGTTCACACTAAAACACATTTTTTCACAATAGAGCATTATACATGTAAAAAGCGGAAATCAATTTAAATGAACAATAAGCCATTGTAATCCCTCATACACTATCACGGTAGTATTTAACACTAGATCTACCAAAGTGGTCAAAATGTCTTGTTCTGAATTTTTTATAAATGTTCCTGACTTTCCATTTCTATGACTTACTGAATTCCGTTCTATTCATTTCTATCCTGATGTTCCATTTCTAACGCTGTTTCTTTTTCAATTTTCGACGACCATCTTACTGCAAATAAGTGAACCGATCAATTTTTCTGTCCTCTTTAATTATTTGATTCGGGCAGATTTATTTGACAGTTTTAAGTATACTAAATTAATCGTCGGTAAATTTAGTGTTAAGTTTATTAGGCTTTTGTTTATGTCACATATAATTTATCTCGACAAATAAAAAATACACTTTCAAGTTTAAGAAATGGTAAAATGAAAACCGATACTTTACCTATGTATTATTAACGTCTGCATGAAAATGTAAATTTCTCAAAATATATAGACACTTTCATATAGTTGCTTATATACAGTTGAATGCTCCGCCTTATAACTTTTTCAATTCAAAAACATAATCATAATGTGACGTATGAGAAAAATATAAGATTCAACAATTGACAAGTGCAGTACTACGCGACTTTTGTGAAATTTCTCATAAAAAATATTATAAAAGGTATTAATGCAAAACTATAAATTTCTGAGTAATGTTGAAGTTGTCTTAATATTTTGTTTCATAAAAAATTCAATACGAAAAGCTAGAATATCAGCACTTTCGGTTAAATGTGATATAATGTCAGACTACAGCATCGGTCTCCCGTCAACGTGTTAAGATAGCGTGTTAGCATAATTGCGAAATTGCAGGGTGCAAGATTTACTTAAGTTCTCGCCTGCGGTGAATATTTGCAAGGAACATTATTGCATCAGTTGTATCGCAACATAAAATATATTTCATTTCCTCATCACGTCGTATATTTAACGGCGTATCCTACAATAAGAAATGGCGCGATTTTACAATGTAGAACTCTATCCTTAATACCAAGATTAAATTACTTCCTCTTTGCATATTTATTGATAATAAGCACTTTGTTATCCGTAAAAGAACTGCAACGTTTTGAAAATATTGAAGTACACTATTACTACTACTAATATTAGACATGCAAATAAGTTTGGTGTCTTTATAGGCAATCTTACAGCTTTATTTGCAAAACAGCTATATAACACTGCGAATCGAAATAGTTATCATTATTTTATAATGGTTTCCTCTCATCTTTTTGAAAAATAATTAGTTTCTTAGTTTTTGCTAATTATCCTAGCCCTAGAGCTTAAGAGGAAATATTCGGAATCAATTTGTAAAAGCCGCTGGTTTATTGTATTTATATCGAATTAAAACAAACTTATGAACAATAATTAGACCCATTAACAATAGAACGGTGAGATTACAACGCTCTGGCCAAGCTGACATCCACTGGCAAATTTTTATCAGCCGCCCATAAAGGTAAAGGCTGGCACTTTAAAATGTCGCAAATCCTGTGAAAATATTTAATTTCAAACCGAAATTATTTTTCATCTTTACGAAATTAGCTTTAATAAATGTTGATAACATGTATTCATTTTATTCAATTATTGTAACACTTGATTTTGCTAATGGAAGACTAAAATTGTAATAATTATAATGAAATGATTGTCTAAATTTGACTCACTTCTTGGTTTTTAAATTAAATCTTCTGTTTTATAGAATAATATTTTACTTTAAATATTTTAACACTTTACCGACCGGTATCTTTTTAACATCCTATCCACTTCTGATCGGTCAATTGCCCGCAAATATTTCCCTGATACCGATATCTCTTCAAAAATTGCAAAGTTCTTCACTGAGTCCTTGGCACAGTCAACCGCAGTGATAAATAATAATTTATTAATTGCCGTAGCAGTCAATTAATAAGTTAAAAGTCCAAAAGTGTTGGGCCCGAAAAGCCGATTAATCGGCTACCGGTCGGTAAAGTGTTAGCATTACATCTACTGGCATTACATTTGCTACATTTAAATATATGTGAAAATGCAGATTGAGTGAGTGAGTGAGAGAATGATTGATGATAGAAAGAATGAGAGAGGATAATGTGAAATGACGAAAGATGGGAGGACAATAGAACGCAAAGTTCAAGAAGAGAAGTGAACTTGAAAAGGCGCGAAAAAGACGCCATACCTGCTGCGGCTTATTTCTTTATTATTTTCGAAGTGTTTATACTTATATTTTTTTTATTTTTTGTTACTGTACTTTATTCAAATAAACCTCAATTAGTAATGAGTCTGCTTGTTGTCATCATCATAACAAGTATCCCTACCAATATTTAACACATTGCTTACGGATAACGAGATATCTCGTATTTGGCAAACCGACTACTCGAGACTTCTTGCTACTTTACTAAGGCAACGTAGCTTTGAGTATTCTTATGACAAATACTTAGCGAAATAAATGTATATCGAATTTCCAAAAGTACAAAATAATCGAATATATAACATATACCAAATCTATGGGGTGCTTAAAAATCTGCTGGCACATTGAAACAGCAGAGTGCCGTACGCAATGTGTTAAAACAGGACTTACTTTAAAACAGGAATTAAATGGTGGAAAAATGATTAATACAGCAATTTACATTTTGTGACAAGGACGTAGAATATCTACTCTATGACTTTCCTATAAAAGAGAATTTTTGGAAAAAATTGCATACCAGTCATTTTGACTGGTTTGGTAGTTCTAGTGTTAAACCTTTACTATTTTTGTAAATTATCGTCAGGCATTAATAAAGTCACACAATCTAATTCTTCGTCTTTATAAACATTTGTCCCAACTTTTTTATGTAGCCTAAAATAGAAACCGTTAAGCCTAGTGCAAAGTTAATTCCAAGGAGGAAACAGTGGTTCAAAAATATAATAATTACAGATTAGAAAATTAGTAAAAACATTTAGTCTTAATAATCAAAATACGCGAGAGAAACTAGTAGAAGGGTGAACGGCATTTTGTAATCTTACAGTTGCCAATACACAGATACAGCTCCCTCGCCTGATTAGTTGACACTCGTAGAAATTCCCACGGTCTAGGAATATTTAAGCGCAAAATCGCCTGCACGCCTAGTTGCAGCTGGAGAATGCATTTCCTGCTAGACGCGATTCATAAAATTACAGAGGGGGGACACGGTATCGTAAGTGCATTCGGTCGTGTCAAGCGAGAAAGCTAGATTTTCCTTCGATGGCTTCTCCATTCGAGGGAGAAAAAAATGTGCAGCACGTGCTCGTTGTATCAACGCATCGCGCTTATTCTCGATTGCATCAATAGTAAACACGTCTTGTAATTAATACGAATACCTGATAGGTATGGTAATTTTTTTTCTTTTACATTGGATTCATTTATTCGAAGGAAGATAAATTATACCAATTACCTCGAGTTGTTCTTATTGCATCTGCTCGATTCAAGTAATCGGCAGATTGCTTTTTTTTAACTGATATATTAATTGTTCGATATTAGTTTCGATTCGGAGCAGTTATCATCGATTATATCAGCAGGAAACGTATAGGTGTACTAATTAATAAAAAAGCCTGAAAGATATAGTAACTCTTCGCATGTTTCTTTTTTTTAATAAGTTACAATATCTACACTGAAAGGAAATAACTTGTGCAATTAACTTGCTTATTAGTGTGCTCTTTGAACACCTGCTTCATTGAAGGAATCGATAGGTTGTATTCTCACATGATATATTAAATATTCGATGTGCAGTTTGTAGCAATATTATCGTCGAATGTATCAATAGAAAACACGTTTAGTAATTAGCACAAATATGTAGTAGGAATTAGATTTATATAATTATTGAAAAATATCAACCTTTTCTGCAAAATGAGATGATCTGCAGATGAGAGAGAATTTTTTGAAAAATGTGTACCAAATTGGTTAATGTGCAATTAATTGAATTGAGTAATTGGAAAACAGTTAATAAATATTGGTTTCGAGCATCGTTAACTACCGAGAAATTACGCGCACATTAAAGCAATTTGAATAACGGTCAAGGCGAATTATTTTTCCTTGTATTGCATCACGTTTGTTATTGACTGCGTCAATTGCAAACGGCTACTATCTGTAACACAATATCATGATAGCAATAATAGATATATAATTTTTCTACTGTATGTTTCCCAAATTAAAAAAAAGTACGTTCTCAAATTGACAATAGCTGCATTTCCTGTATCTTTCACATTTATCTGATAGTAGGTGTATGACGAAATAGATCAAGTTTCTTCCTTCTTGCATTCCTTACTTTTACTGTTTTCATCTAACAATAAGATATTTAAATATACTGAATTAAACACCGATGATTCGAATGTTACGGTTCGAATTACATAAATGGGGAGAAGGAAATTATTCAAATAAACTGGATCAACGTGTTCTGAGAGCTACATATTAATTCAAGTAATTGAGAAACTGTTCTTTTTTTACATGACATATTAGTTTCCAGATGCTATTTTCGATGTACTGCGTATATCAATAATTAAATCGCTATCAAACTCATAAAATAAATTAGATAAGTGCTGAATAGGTATTATAAAACCTTTTTCATTGAAAATGGAATTAATTATGCAAGGTGGAGGGTATGCTCCAAAAAGTACTTTGTACAAAAATACATTTCGGACGATAATAAATTAAATAAAATTAAAAAATCGTTTTCAAAAATTGAAATGATGAAATAAAGAAAATGAAAAATATTAAATTTCATAACAAATGGTTTTTAAAATATTATGGTCGCTTCAAAGCTACATGTCTTTGAAGTACTTGAAAATTCTGAATAAAGATAATAAAAAATTCACGGGTTCCATTCAGATCCATAATCTCTACTAGATATATTTTTTACTATTACTTACAATGTATTGCACATATTATCGACTAAATCGAAAAGAAACTATCAACAGTTTTTAATTCACGGAACAAACATTATATGTTTATCAACATATAATATTCATAAAATTAATATTCCGCATTTTAATGTTTTTTGTCGCCCACTTTATATATGTATATATACATATGCCAACCTCTTTATAAAATGTGACTTTTATATCGAGCTCAGGATTTGCCCGTCCGTATCAGAATACGTCAAATCGTGCTATCTCTTATTTTAACATTTCTGAAAATTGAGATTCCTCGTAACTTACAATTAGTAACTTTAATTAAGTAGCCTCCTGGCTCCAAGTGTGCTTCTCAAGTACCAAAGATATGCAGGTGTTCTACTCTAAGTGTATTTTTTACTTTGGATATTTTTCGGGTCGTTATCGGTAATTGTTTATAGATAAAGAATAATACCCATCAGCCAGTTACAAGCTATCAGTAAAGACAGTCAGCTCTCAACATGTTTTATTATAACCTCATTCATTTTTCAATTATGCGAGAACGAAAACGAAGTATCTTTGTGAAGAAAATATAGATACTTGACCATTTTGGTTTTTGCATCTATAATGATGTAGCTATTAACACTAGAACTACCAAACCAGTAAAAATAACTGGTACACAAATTTTTCAAAAAATTCTCCAAGTTTATATAAGAGTCATAGAATAAATATTCTACTTCTATACCAATAAACATAAATCACCAAATCGATCAAATTTTTCGCCGCTTGATTCCCTCTTTTCCAAAGTACTTATTTAATTTATTAAAATATGTTGGATTTGGCGCCGGTAGTTCTAGTGCTAACTAACCAAAAGGAAGTAAAGCTGTAAAAAAACAAACAATTTTCTACTGTGAGACCTGTGAACGCAAACCGAGTTTGCAAAAAAAAATATTGAAATCAAAATTATATTACTTCTGAAATGAATGAAGATTGTTTTGAATGACAAGATTATTATTATTAGCACATAATAGTAGCATTTAAAATCTAACACTTTAAATCTTGCAAGTCAAAATGTGACGAGAATAAGGTGGAGTGTTAAGGGTTAATTCTGTTCGATTCTTTAAGCGTATTGATATAAATAACTGTAAGCTATTACTGAAAAATGGACCCTTGGGATTGTAATAATGAGTGTCAAATAGTGTAACAGAAACTGAAAAGTTTAAAAACAGAGAAATTTCATAGGGTTGCGACACTATTGTATCTTTTTTTATTTTTAATTTTTCGATATAAGAAATCAAGTTAATTTTATTTATTTTCCGCGGAATCAGATTAAATGAATATAAATGAAGAAAGGAAAATTGTTAATAAGTATAAAATTTAATTGATTTCTTGTTATATGATTGACAACTATCTGTAGGTACAAGTTACATTCCCATTGGAATCAAATTCTATGTTGCCCGCGGTTGGAATGTTAAAATGCAGGATATAGGAAAATTCAATTAGCAAAGTTCTGTTTCAACAATTCAATGCTTAATTACAACACTTAGAATTAGAAAGATATTGTTAAGTGAAAGGTTCAAATGTGAAACATATACGGGAGAAGAAAAGACGTGAAGTAAGTAGCGAATTTAATCGGTTAAATTATTTGGAGAATACACAATAAATGTAGAAAATCAAAAAAGAAAATCTTGGTACATAGATCTAATATTAAATAAATTCAGACTGTCTTGTTGTAAAATATTAATGTATAACGTGTCAGATAAATGTTATGTAATCTTATTCGAACAGAGTAAAACAATTTTCGTATGATTAGTCAAACTAAAATATTCCTAACACCTAAATGATTTAGGTACAAGTAGATATTTTCCTTTCTAGAGCCAATAAATTTTATATTTTTGTAAAATTTTCTGTAACACAATTGCTAGCGAATATAATAAAAAATAGTTAGCTAAAATTACTCGATCATAGACTTAAGCAATATTCTGCAAACATGATAAATATATTATCCACGTTTAGATCGTTCTTAAATTACATAAAAGAATATTAAAATGTATGAAAAGATAATAATTAGAAAGGTGCATTAACAGTGTTGCTTTTTTGTTTTATAATATATCGATACAGTTCTTCGACCTAGTAAGCTAAATGAGATACTAGTAGCTATGACTTTTAAAGATAAACAAGTAATAAACATGTTGATTAAATATAATTATGTTAACAATAATATATGTCTATATTATGTACTAGAAAAAAAATGTAAATTGAATACTCTTAAACCTGGACTACGATATAAAATAAATTTTGTAATTAAACGACATATGTAAGGGAGATATTTTTAATAATTTCATAAAAAGTAGACACATAATTGTAAATAATCAAATTAATAACTATATTTACGTATTGTTTGATATGTAAAACTATTTGTTTAATTAAAAGACATTCAAAGACATTCAAAAACATTCTCAAAATACATTTATGATAGATGTTTTAATACAAGATCTATCGACGGTTAATTCAGTATATTTAAAATTGTCAGAAAAATATGTTCAAATGAAATAAATTAAGGAGACTAAAAATTTAATCAATTCGATGTCTTACAATCTTCAAGGCACAAGCAAAAAATTGTAAAAGAAAAAGAGTTAAAAATTTCAGAAACATTTTCAAAAAATTCAAAGCAAGTCATTTTAACCACCTTGGTAAATCTAGGGCTAATTTCCTTCAATTCTTCAGTATTAGACTAACGTCAATTGTAAGGACACAGTTATTATTATTAGGAAGTGTAATGATTAATTGCTAAAAACTTCTACAGTATCCCACAATACCGGATATGTTCGTAAAAAGTAATAGCATTGATATAAGTATTACAGAACATAAAATATACAGGGTTTACAAGTGAATTCTAGGAATGATCTAAAGTTAAATTGTTGATTAAGTGGCTGGTGTGCGCAATAACTCTGAATTAATTGCTGAAACAACAGTCTGTCCCTAATTTCGGATAAAGCAGATGACTTAACGCGATATTGAATAGTATGAAATTAATTTGATTGCACTGTGACCCACTGATATTTTTACTTTCATAATTTTTAGAACACTTGAAAATTGACTATTTCATTTATCGCGTCACGAGTGGCACTTGTTATTATACAATGGATGGAGGCCCAATTAACACTAGATTTACGGAGCCAATTTGGCTCATTCAAAATTTGATTACTATATATATATAATATATTGGTTGATTATTTTTTTTAGTAATAAATCTCCCATTTAAATTGATTTGAGACTATTTTCTTTGCAAAAAGACTTCAATTCTCTTTTATGAGTCAAATTGGCTCACTTCAGAAAAATAGGTATATCAACTTCCGTGAATCTAATGTTAAAAGTTAATTTGCGAGAAAACGGTTCGTTTCTGACCAACGGTTCCTGTCAGACATTTTGCCTACGTAACAAGACGAATACGATGAGCCAATAAAAAAAATTTGCTACCCTTTCCCAAATTTTGCGGCAGGTTTTTTTCGCAAAGCTCCATCGATCCAGAGGTTTAGAACAACCCCTGAAAGCCATGACAAACATTTTTGAAACACCCTGTACGGCAAAGGGTTAATAATATTCTACGGAGATTAACGAAAGGAAAGATAGAAATGGTTAGAATATACTCATTAATTAAGAAGACTGGGGAATAATGAACGGAAAAAATTGTATTCGTCTTGTATACCGGTTTGTATACTAGTCGTAAATGAAGCAACATTGCAGGAAAGAAGAAATGATAAGAGAAATGAATGCATAGGCGGAAAGGAGGAAATAGGAAACTAATGTATAATAATATACCTGGAGGTATATAATAAAATACATTACAAGACAAGTTATTTAATTATTAATTCCTGTATATTGTGTAATAGTGAATTATTAGATTATGAAAAATAAAGTTAGATAACTGCTATCATCATAATATATCTGCCTACGAAACATGAAAAAGAATTCATGACATAAAAATTGGAAGAAAAGAAGAATTTTCATTTGGAGATTATTTCGACGAATTTATAATCAGGGTAGGTACCCATACAAGATCATAAATTATAAACAGAAAATTGATTTCTTAATCGATATTCCATTCAATGTAGATGTATATGACGGGGTTTTAATTTACTTCAAAAATATACAATTTTTAATCAATCAATTATTCTTACGAGATTAATAACTATCAAAAGTGTTAAATATTCTCGGCAGAAAATCAATTTACAGTCGAAAATTAGCTAAGGGTTAATGAATTACAAGTCGTATATTGAGAAACGATAAAATCTTGATTAAATGCAGAAAGTCGACGTACTTACCTCCAAAGCATCGACCATAAGATCCTTCAGTTCATCAAGACATCGATTAATTCGTGCTCTTCGTTTTCTTTCTAAAAGCGGTTTTGTAATCTAAAATTCAAAGGTACGTAAAGTGTTAGTTAACAATGAACAATTATCAATAGCAATCTATGTGAATATGATTCATTCTTATTAGTATGAATGAATGTGGAAAATATGTATATTTATTGTGTTGTCTTAACAGCGTTAACGTGGTGTTACATGACGGTGATGTGATATAAATAATTTGTAATAAGAATTTTGTTAAATATATTAATAATTAAATCAACCATTCACAATCTATTATAACTGAAGTTGTTGTAGCATAAAGAATAATATTTTTTATGATTAATAAACGTGCAATTATGTTAATAAAGGCCGTTTACGATTTTATGTTATTTATTTAAAATAATGAAACATGTTTAATGGAACTACGATATCTCCTCAAAACTTATTTCTTATTTAAGAATTAAATAATCTATTAAGTTTAAAAAAAATTAAATAATAAAATTAAATGAACACTGAAATATTGGGATTAATAAAAAATTACTTTGCAAGGTAAAGCAATTGTAATACTTCGCCCAGTTATAAGTAGCGTTAAAAATATTCAGAGTCTTAACATTAAATTAATATTTATATCTTCGTACATAGTTATTCTTACTTTGTTAATAGAAAAATAAAGTAATTACTAAGTGAGCGATTTAACGAGTAAACTGTAATTAAAATCTAAATGAAATTTCATATATCTAAGTAAATGGTCATAACATAAAACTCGATGAAAGTATGAAAAAACATTTAATAAATCCACGGTATAAAAATATAGAACTATTCAAATTATTTCAATTCAGAACTATTTAACCCTTTTGCTACCAAGGAGATATATATTTCTCAAACAAAAAATGTGATATTTTCAGAGAAATGTTCATTTCTTATTAGAGAAAAACAACTTTCAGTGAGTAATGAGAAGACACTGTTGATACAAAATTAATTTTTACTCAAACCGTTTCTTCAAAGTTTTGTTTTTAAATATTTCTCAGTTGTACCTTATGGGTGATGATTCACAAAATGAAGTCGTAGCAAAAGGATTATATAAACATAAATAAATAAGTTATTATATTGATTTTATATTAAAATACATATTTATTTTACTCTCATCTAATTGTAAGTGAGAAATACATATTTCTTTTACTCTCATTTAACTCTTTGAGGCACGGAGGGATTAAATAAGTCCGACCTATGTGGTATCTAAAGATGCATGGTGGGACATTTTCTGTCCCACCTCGAAAATTTATATTGTTTGGTAGCTTTGTCAATAAACGTAAACCAACTTTGTTCAATTAAAAGAGAAAGAAATGTTTATGCAAGATGGGTAATTTTATTTTCTAAATTCCCAATGAGTAAAGTGAAAAATATACATTTTTTTTACTCTCACGTATAAGGTTACCTTATTTCGTTTCACTTTAATTACCTTTTTATACTGATACGTCCTGGAAACCGGGTGGGGGTAGTCATACGACATCATTGCACGAATCGTGTTGATTTCCGATCTTCGACGAATGCACCGGCCCTTCGCACCTGTCAAGGTGAGTCGCATTTCGTGAAGTGTTACGATCGAATCCGATTAATGGCCTGACGTTCATCAACCCAGGAATATTTAAATTCAACAAAGTACTTCGACCGTTTATTTGTAATTGGCATACGTGGCACCGTGACGTGAAAGTTATTATTTAATATGTATTAGCATATCGTAAATTTCGAATCATTGAGTCACAGATATTTTCATTTTTTTTTATTACTTTTTGGACGCAAATGTTCTTTTCGCTCATAATTGTTTGCAATGACACGTGTCGATAAAATTCAGAAAGAAAGGTAGATTTCTATTTTATGCTGCCCCTTTATTACTCGATTAAAATAATGTTAGTATTTTAAAACTTTGAAATATTTAACATTTTGTCGATTGTAAAATGTGCAACTTTAGATGTAAATTGGGAGCACTGCAATTATTATTATTTTAACAATATTATATAAGATTCGATTGAAGAAATATGCGACGTTTTGAGATTGGTTCATGGCAAATTTGTTAACAATCAGTTCCATTCTATTGTTCGGAATCATATGCTGCGTTTAACAAGTTGATTGACAGTAACGAACGATGCATGACGGAATGTAACGTTACAAAATAATTTTGAATTGTTACGTAAAAATTAAAACAGTAAGATGTTAAAAAATGATCCTTTTGTGACTTACAATTAAAACATTCTCTCACGTGCGGCAACAATTATAATTTATTCATTATGAAAATTTCGTCGATAAATTAGCAATGAACAAAGTTTTAATAGAATCAAATGTCATTAATAAAAGGAGATTATTCGGAGATCATTATTCAACCGCGTCAAATTTAAAACAATAGAGCGTCATAGACACAATTTACGTAAATATATCACCCGCGAAGAGTATCAATTGCAGCGGAATGAAAACAAGAATTAACAAGCTGAATTAAACTCAGAAACAGAAAAAAAAACTCGATCAAACGTTCCACAATCTTCAATACGTTTATCGCTTCTCCCCTGTCACGAATCGAAAATCAATTCAAACGCAATACAAACTTATCAAACACTTTACTGAATTTAAATATCTTCCTTTCAACAGTATCACGATTACCAAAATCAAATAAATGATCCAAACACGATTTAACTTAATCTACCAAAAACAAATAGAAAACATCCCTTACCTCTTTTTACGCCCTTATTCTCAAAACCGTAACACTTTGACGTTTTGAAAAAAACTGCATCCTTTCATCGATGATCTTCTCAGAACAGTCTTAAACTTCACCACCACTCGTTGGACGATTAATCGAAGATTTTCTCGTTAAATCACAAAGTTCACGGTAATTAGGACGAGATTTAAAAGTTGGAAATGGAGCATCATAGAGCAACAGGCGCACGCTGTGGAGTCTCTAGACAAACTGACTCGCCGCTGCCAATTGCGACAGCGGCTACCCTCGCACCGACTTACGAACCCTCCGCAGAAGCTACTTCCCAGGCAGAAGGTCGGTTCCACTGAAAATGCCTGTTGAAGTGTGTTCGTTTCATGTGCACCTATATACACCCTGGCGCGCGGTGCCCCGACGCGTGCTGCCAGTGAAACTCGTTCGGCAGAAAGAATCGACAGGATCTACCGGGTTATGCACGAGAGAAAATTAAAATTGACCGAATGAAGTCTGAATGGTGATATGATTTACTAAATGCTATTCCTGATAGGTTAAGGAAATTTTGAATATAGTTTAGTCAATTTTTTGACGAGTATTCAATAATTAATGCTAGATTTATGGAAGCTGTGAAATTGATGGGTTCCTACTTGTTTTTGAACATTTTTTATATTTTCGGAGAAGTTTTATAGTAGATAGGAGTTTTGGGTGTAATTTAGTCAATAGTTTGTGGGGTATTCAATAATTAACGGTAGATTTATGAAAGCCGTGAAGTTGATGGGTTTCTAGTTGTTTTTTAATATTTTTCATATTATCGGAGAAGTTTTTTACTAAATAGGATTTTTGGATGTAACTTGGACAATAGTTTGTCGGGTATTCAATAATTAACGGTAGATTTATCGAAGCCGTGAAATTGGTGGGCTACTACTTGTTTTTGAACATTTTTTATATTTTCGGAGAAGTTTTATAGCAAATAGGAATTTTAATATAATTTAGTCAATAGTTTGCGGGACATTTTATAACGAGCGCTAGATTTATGGAAGCTGTGAAAATGATGGGTTCCTTCTTGTTTTTGAACATTTTTTATATTTTCGGAGAAGCTTCATAGCAAATAGGAATTTTAGTATAAGTTAGTAAATAGTTTGCGGGACATTTAATAATTATCGCTAGATTTATGGAAGCCGTAAAATTGATGGATTCCTACTTGTTTTTGAACATTTTTTATATTTTCGAAGAAGTTTTATAGTAGATAGGAGCTTTGGGTGTAATTTAGCCAATAGTTTACGGGACATTTAATAATTAACGCTAGATTTATGAAAGCCGTGAAAGTGATGGGTTTCTAGTTGTTTTTTAATATTTTTCATATTTTCGCAGAAGTTTTATACTAGGGTAGACTGGGTACGGTTGAAACATTTTAACGTTTATCGTCCATTGCATCGGGAATAGCTAAGCAAGCGATGAAGGAAATATATTAAATAAAAGACCATATATCTGTTTTCTAATAGGCAATGTTATATAAGATCACTGTATTATATTTGATGTGTAAAATCAAATTAAAAAAAAAGTGTAATTTGTTTCAACCGTCCCAATGCCAGGGTCGGTTGAAACAGTGCTTGAGGTCAATTGAAACACATGCAAATAATGAAAAATATAATAAATGAACATGTTTTATTAATCGTCTAATAACATTTTACGACTCATAATGGCACAGTTGAACATCACAAATATATTTTTATTAATATTCAAGTCTTTCACGATACTTATAATCTAACATTATTTTTAATCAGCCTTCAAAGATTAATATTAAGTACAACTTAAATTAATTAATCAGATGTTGGTGACGATTATTTTTGTTTGTAATGTTTGCATACTACTTGCTATTATATTTCTCAGATTTCAACAGCACTAATTATTAACTAGATTTAAGCACTCCAACTAACAAAACACTTTGAGTGAAACTTCAAAACATTATTTCTAAAAACATCTACATTTTGATGCATAGATAAACAAATGACAAAACAAAGCTTCAATGCTTTTTGTTTAAGATAATCAAATTTAACAGTTTTAATTAAAATTTTAGCACTTCAGCCATAAAATAGGGTAAGAAAAAACTAAAGACTTATTATTTCTATAAAAATAAATATTTTCAACAAAAATACTTTCGTAGTCTTCCTTTGGCGTACCCTTGGCATCTAAGAAACAAGAACGTTAAATAAATAAACTGTTTTAACCGTACCCACAAAAAATGTTTCAACTATCACCAACCCCCTTCTAGGTATAAAACGGTTCACAGTAAGAATGATAACAAATTTGAATAAAAACTAATCATACAGCCATATTCAACAAACTTCAATTAAAACGATACATAACTCTCAATATTCTAACTTTAATAAAACTATAATAATTGCAAAAATGTACAAACAAAAAATACTTACTTTTCCGTCAAAAAACACAATGAGGCCTTCTATACATAAACAGCGCGCGAAGAGCGACGCACACTTAAATTCGTGTTTCGACTTGTCGCCCGCTTCGTTCTCCCCTTGTACCCCTCACCACATTATGCACGGTGTCGAGATATACGCTTTGTTTTAACCGTACCCAGTCTACCCTAAATAGGATTTTTGGATGTAACTTGGACAATAGTTTGTGAGGTATTCAATAATTAACGGTAGATTTATGGAAGCCGTGGAATTGATGGGTTTCTACTTGTTTTTTAATGTTTTTCATATTTTCGGAGAAGTTTTATACTAAATAGGATTTTTGGATGTAACTTGGACAATAGTTTGTGGGGATTTCAATAATTAACGGTATATTTATGAAAGTCGTGAAGTTGATGGGTTACTACTGTTTTTTTAATATTTTTCATATTTTCGAAGAAGACTTAGAGTAGATAGAAATTTTTGGGTATAATTAGGATAATAGTTAGCGAAGCATTCAATAATTGACGCTAGATTTATGGAAGCTATGAAAGTGATGGGTTAATACTTATTTTTTATTATTTTTCATACTTGACGCACTAATAGTTTTTTTACTACATTTTATAGTACAATAATTATTCAATAGAGGCGTGGAACAAATTTTAGAATTATTTAGATTGAAATATTTATTGACGTAGTAATTTTTCGACATAAATAGGACGATACTTTTTCATCGAAAAACATCATCGACAGTACTTAACGTAGAAACTCACTAATGCACATTGCCGATTGGTCGAGCACTTCACGCATTCGAAACCAACTTACCTACACAATATTTTACAATTACTCACTGTGTGCTTGAACATCACGTCGATTGAGATTTCGTACAAAAGTATAAAAAGTATGCCTAAATAAAACCGCCTGAAATGAGTACCGCGTAAATGAAAGAAAATTTAAATATACTAAATAGATACTTTGTAAAAAGCGAAACGAAAAAGTAGAAAAGATAATTAATTAATTAATTTCCGTATTCTAAGATAAAAATGGAATATTTACTTCATGTTTCCTCTATTAATTAAGGGAATTTTTATAAAAATTAGGAACTGGTCATTTTGACTGGATCGGTAGGTTTAGTGTTAACTACTTGCTGTACAACTTCATGTGTGATTGTCTCCGCAACAATTCAGAATTACATTGCTAATATAAATATTGATCAGCGATTTTTTTATTACCGTATTACTACATATCATATTAATATTATAGGAATAGTTCTATCGTGTCACATTCCACCAATATTTTCAGTTTGGTAAGTTCTGCAAAAATTGAAAATTTCCTTTCCGATTTACTGAATAACGAATGTTACTCGTTATCATATGTTCTGGAGTTAAAAATAACTCTGACATCTACAAAGATATTTCATTTCCTTAGGAATGAATTACAGTAGTAGGTATGTCTTTGGTTTATACTCAAATATTGGAATCCCCATAGTCCAACATTTTAATGCGTAATATTCATGTACACCCGAGTCGAAATATTAAATCTCACTTGAAACTTTTACTACCCAACATTTAAGGGATAAAGGTTTTGGTCATAGCTAAATACGAGTCTCATTTTACTGAGAAGGAGTTGCAGGTTTAAATTAGGAGTTTTAGTATTAAAAAGTATCATATTAGGTTCAAATAGGAGTAAATACCATGAAAATAGGTTCAATATTTCGACTCGGGCACACACTGACTCCATAAGATGAAGTCTATAAATCCTATGGAGATAAAATTATTAGGTTTGACTGGGTTACATTTTTTGGAGTATAATGATGGAATACTTATTTTACTTTCTTCATGAATTAATGAAGTGTAAATTACTTTCTCGAGCTTCTCTCTTTGTCATCCATAGTGCTTTAACGTTTCAATTCGAAAACTAATATGACCTAGCACGAGTATCAGGTTTTGAATTACCGATTTTACATCAGGGTGTGCAGCTCGTGTCGAATTTGTTTGTAAAATATTCGCACGATGCCGAGTTTGCAACGCGCAAGTAACACGAGCTGTTTCATTCCCTTGAAATAAACAGTTCTTGATCAGAATTCCGCGACGTGTTCATTAACAATAAAAACGATTGATCACTGTTCCACGTATGTTCGTGCTGATCAGCGAGAATGAATTTGTTCTCTGTACAGAGGTGTACGATACAATTCTGATAACGATAGAATTTTACTGTAATTTCATGCCCATTGATTACACTTTAAAATGATTGTTTAATAAAAATGCAATAGTGTCGGAACAAATAGGGATTCCATAATTTCAATGGTAGATAAGTATTTAATTTTTCTTCGCTCATTATATTGCCGGTTTTCAAGAACAACGACACATTTGGTTTTGTGTCGTTATCGAGTTAATTACACAGGAAGAATCTACATAAGCTTTATTCTGAAATGTGTCGTTATTCTAGAAAACCGACGATATGTATATGTAATTCTTACAGTACACGGTACACCAAGAATACGGTTTTGGTATAATATTGTCCGAAAATAATTTAATTTATTGATTGATACCACTAATGGGTAATATAAATAAATAAATAAATACTTTTCTATTTTTCCCTAAGCATTTATTGTATTTATATAGAAGTTGCTGCACTTACCAAAAGGTACTTACAATTAGTAGGAAAAATTCAAACATTTGTCTCTTTTTTGCTACTATAGTTTGGTTCAATTGAAGTGGGTATCTGTCATTATAAATAGAATTCATCTAACTCAAAACGTACCCTAATTGGCTGTGGAGGAACATTGAAAGGTTTATAATACCTCATTTTAACATATGAACTACAGGCGTTAAATCTATTATATTTCAAAATGTTAAGTAAGCACTTTGGGAAAAAAGGAATCAAGAGATGGAAAAGATGATCGTTTCTGTAATCTGTATTTTACAAGATCAACATAAAATACGCGCTTTATGATTTTCCTGTAAAATTGGAGAATTTTTTGAAAACATTGGGGACCAGTTATTTTGACTTACTTAGTAGTTCTAGTTTTAAACAATACTTTTTGTACTCGATTAGTGATACCTTTATTTACGGAGATTTTCAATAAGATGGAATGGAGTAAGTTCGTAAATGGAGCAAGTTACATACAGTGGTTATTTTTATTATAATATGAACGAAATTTCTCTAGTTTGTATTTTAGTGTGTACTATAAGTTAATATGAAGCAAAAAGTACTTGATTGTTTAAAAATGGATGACTGTAAAACTAACCAATATGAATTAATGCATCAAGCATTTTATATTAGGCTTGTTAATAAACCTCCTCTTGCCGCGCTGTACATGAAACAAGGTTTGAAAGCATTCTTAACCCTTCGCGGACGGAGACATTTTCGAGTATCGACACATAATCATTTATTTGGTAATTCAAAAACACCTTTTTATCAGAAATTTGGGCTGCTAAGGTATATCAGTTATAAATCACTCCACTTTTAATTACTCCATTTTTTCTCAGACCGCATATATTCGAGGGAAAGTATAGGGTAGTCGACATTTTGTATAATAATCTATTAAAATGAAAATTTTCAAGAAAAAGAAAAATCCTACATATTATTAATTTGCAAGTAATAACTGTGCAAAGCTGCAAGTTTGCTACCGACAGCGTTAAACATTTACAAACCGGACAGAAAATACATAAGTTTAACCCTTTCCGTACGGAGGCATTTTTGAATATCAAGAAACAATCAATTATTTAGCGATGAAAAAACACTTTTTCATCGGAAAGACAGTCTGTTAATGTATACAAGTTGAAATTCACTCTTTGTAAAATAATATTTCAACGATTTTATTTTAATTTTTCAACTCTAACCGTTTATATATGCACCGACAAACTATATCCAATTTTTTTCTCAGGGCGCATATATCCGCCCGTCGTCCTCAAAGGGTTAAAATGCAACTTTACAAAAATCGGTCTGGACTTAATCTCATTTACGCCGTTAAATATAAACATTATGTTTAGGTGACGTTATAAACACGTGTTTTTATATTACCGTTTTGTATATAGTATATGTTAATACAATATAATATCTTAATGTAGTTCCCAACTATAATACGTATACAATATTAACGTGTTTTGTTATCTATATATTAGTTAAATGAGTTAATTGTGATAAAAATAGCAACATTGGTCCTTTTAAATTACAACGAATGAAAACATCTTCCGACCTTACAGTCACCATCACAATATTACAGTATGTTCAAAGAAAAACAATACAAGCCATATGTACTCTATCGGAGATTAAAATAAATTGAAGATAATGCAAGCAGTGCAGATATTTTTCTTAAAATCAAAATAATTGTTCTATTAAAATACATGATACTTATGGCAGTATTGCTATCTTTCCACGTCTTCTAAATCTTTTTTTTTCTACATCTAGGAGTGCCTCCAATCATTTTCATGACACTTTTAACTTTCCCTCATTGTATAGAAGTAAAATGTAAATAAAAAATGTACGTGGTCTTATAAAATTGAACCAGTTACTGATTGTGAGATATGCACCACATGTGGCCAAATCTTGATAGCTCATCTTGGTCCGGTAGCGTTTAACCGAAGAAAAATCTAGTCTGCTTTTAGATTATGGAATGTGTCAAGGAGTGATACAGCTAATACCACTAAAAAATTAACTATACTTAAAATTGAACTTACACATGAACTTTTCGTATCAAATAATATATAAATTGTTTAATAAAACTAAAACTATTAAAGCAGCCAAAATAGCAGGCTATTGTTTTTTATAAAAATTCTTCAAATTTAAACAGAAGCAGTGCAATAGATATTCTACGTGTATCTCGTAATACATAAATAACTTTACTCATTATCTTCTTTGATGCTCGTTTCTAGTCTTTCATTTTAACTACTCCCTTTAATATATTTAAATTTAAGAGATTTAAGGGCGGCAGTTCTAATATAAAAGTATTTTAAGACTTTAGTTTTAGTGTCGAAACTTCAATATATTATACAAATTAGCGAACATTAGGAATATTTATTATAAAATATGTTCACATATAAACCTGCAGAACTTTATTTAATTTCTATCTGTTAATAACTTTTAAATTTTGACATACATTTTTACTCTTGTAGTAATCAGGTATACTCCAAATATGTTCCTCTCCTTTACGCGTTAAAACGTTTCAGCTCAGCATCAATCATTTTTATTATTGGCATGCCACTTCTCATTATCGACGTATCATTAATTCAGGCCATTTTTTATAAGTTTCACAACTCTTCCACATTAATGTGTCGCATCCTGCGTCGCGCCCTCTCCTTATATTAACTTATATTATAAAAAAATAATAAGAATAGATAAGATCAGGATCCCCAGAAGGAAAAGCTAAATGCGGCCCTGGGTTTATGACCACACACAGGGCCCAGAACGTCGGCCAGCACCACCGAACAAAAGGGTGTGCTGGCAAATGTCAACTTCCCCCCCACTAACCAGGCGAAAGTAGCCGAAGAAAACAGGCAAGTTGCTTAGGCAAAAGTAAAAAGCAGATAATTATTAGCTTTTCCTTCTGGAACGGAGGATAAACATTCACGATATTTGGATTCACCGGTAATATTAACAAAAAACATTATCTCACATATATATATATTTCATGCTCAATTAAATAAATTTCCGTATCATTCTTAAAAATCAAGCTATAAACACCGTTCAAAAACCATTAGAATCCTAATATCGTGAATACAATAAAACTGTATATAAAAAAAAGGGGAACCTTATAGTTTATATATAATTAATAAAAAAAAAAGAAAAGGGAAAGAATTACACACGAAGGGAAGGAAAAGTGGTGAGGAAGGGATTCTCCCTCCTCTTGTAGCAAAGGAAACCCTGGGACCAATCAGCACCCGCACTGGTCCCAGGATTTTCCTATAAAAAGACAGAGAAAATCACGAACGAAGAAGTACGTAAAAAAATCTTGACGAGGTCAGTCGGAGACACTTTCCCTTCGTGCAGCTCTGGTTCCCTATATTCTTTTGTCGAAAGTTAACTGTTTCGTTTCTCGTTTTTTTTTTGTTTGTTTCCAAATTCCTTTTCTCCTCCAAGCTTGCGCTCTCGCCATAGGGCGTTCAGCTTGGTTCCTTCATATGGGTTTGCGCTCTTGCCATAGGGCGTTCAACTCATTCCTTTCCATCAAGCTTGCGCTCTCGCCATAGGGCGTTCAGCTTGGTCCCTTCATATGGGTTTGCGCTCTCGCCATAGGGCGTTTAACCCATCCTTTCCTAGCCTTCCTATTCTTCTTTAATACCTTTCATTTTTGGGGTTAATTTGGGCGGATCCCAGGGTAGGACCCCATAGGTCCAGTGACCCGAAAGAGACACCGGCTACGACGCGACATATTAATTTTTGGTGACAGCGGTGGGATTTTCTCGTCTCGATCCGCCACTTTTCTCTCCAGTCTTTAGTTTCTTTTCGCGCATTATTACTTCCTGCCACGAGACACGATGCCGTTAGAACGGTCACCCATGCGGCCGGACACCGAGCAAAGGAGTCCAATTCCGCTACCTGAGTCGGAGGCCGAGAGGCAGCACCTGGATTGGGAACAAAGGGAAGTCGCAGGATTACAAAGACGACTCATTGAGCAATTACGAAGCCTGGAAGAGCGACAGGAGAGAATCTCCGAACAACAAAAAGTAAGGTCAAATAACACGGATAACGTAAGTCATCTATATCAGCTCACGTCCTTTAAAGATGCGTTGGAAGCAATTCCTGTATACGATGGCAGAAATATGGCGTTTGTTTATTTTGCGGAGGGTTGCGAAGAGGCTGCAAGCATGGTTCCGGAAGCTTACGAGGAAAACCTAGTTAAATCCGCGAGAAATAAACTGAGGGGGGATGCCCATCGGTCAATTTTAGGTTTGCATTTTCAAACGATGGAGGAATTGGTAGAACACATACGAACCATTTTCGGACCGCGGGAAACTGTCTATGAAGTCCAGGCGAAATTAATTTATGTTTGTCAACGCGCGGACGAACCAGTCATTACGTACGCAAACAAAGTTAGGGAACTCGAAAAAAGAATTATCGACGCGCAAAAAAGGGTTACCCGTATCGTGAGCCAAGAATTTCGAGACACAACGAGAGAAAATATTCAAGCAAGTTTCATAAGGGGACTAAAACCGGAAATCGAAAGCCGTATACCGCGAGATGGAAATATCAGTTTAAATAACGTCATTTCAAAGGCGATAGACATTGAAAAAGAATTAGAGGCGATGCTAGGGATCCGGAGGTACGCGGAAAGACGAAATCCACCTGCAAACGTGAACCGGGTATACGCGGAACCATTGCGCTGTCAAATTTGTAATAAAATTGGTCATGCCGCGAATATTTGTTGGAATTTCTTAAGAAATAATCAAACGTATGGAAGTAATCAGCCTTCCGAGGACAGTAGACACTTACCTAATTTCCGTTTTCAACCACCACCGCGACAATATGTAGAACAACCAAATTATTCCCATCGTAGGCCAAACCCTTCTTTCGAACAACCGTATCGGGACAGCAATAGATATAGAGAAAATCGGGGACAACAAAGTTTACAGCGCGCTAATTATTACGATCCACCACGATCCCCCCAATACAGATCTCAACCTCAAAATAATTTTTATTTGCAACGAAACCAAACACCTAGCCATGAAAATTTTCTCCCGCAACACAACCGCGAACATTTTGATAATTATCCACCTAGACACAATTACCCTCCACAGCAATCTTCAGAGAATCAAGTAAATTCACGTTCGCTCCCTTCCACACAACGATCAAAATTCGATCAAGATAAGCCGAACACAAGTAGAAGCTGTAATCATTGTAGCATCGTAGAAAACGTCGAAAAAGATCAGGGAAACTTAGGAACCTCCTCGCAAACGGGCGTGCAATAGGAGGATTCTGTAGAAAATTGCCCGCGAGATTAGAACAGACGGACGGCACGGTTGACGGAGGTGACTCACGAATACGCGACTGGAAAATGACTGACGAACGAACGAAAACTTTTGCGCGCGAGATTAAAGAAAACACTAAAGAAATAAAAGAAATGACGGTAAACTTAACTCAGGGTAGTAGTGTACCAACAATTAAAATTCGTAGCGAGAACTTAAATAAAACAATAACCTTAATGATCGATACAGGGTCGATGCCCAATCTTTTGAAAAAAGGGTCAATAAATCCGGAAACCTTTGTGGACAAGGATCACATTTTGAAACTCGGTGGAATAACGGCACAACATATCCACACCCTAGGGCTAGTGAATGTTAACATCTTAGGATGTTGCTCGCGATTCCATTTAGTTGATAATGATTTTCCCATTCCTCAAGACGGAATAATCGGATCCGACTTTTTCATCCAAAGACGGGCAAGAATAAATTATGAAGAAGGCACTTTAGAATGTAAAGAGATAACTGTCCCCTTTGAAATTCAAGAAGAAGTAACGATACCTGCGAGATCTATCAATCAAGTAAGTGTGCAAGTATTAAATCCCGAAATAAAAGAAGGGTATCTAAAAAAACTAGAGACAAGCGACGGAATCTTTGCAGGTAATGCACTCGTGAAGGTAACGGGAGGTAAAGGTTATTTACGCGTTATTAATACTACGGAGTCAGACGTTAAAATTAAAATACCACCGGTTGAGTTGGAAGAATTTAAAGAAACGGAAGAAAGTAAATGTTTAACCGTTCATTGCAAAGATAGAGAAAATAAAATAAAAGATTTGCTAAATTTAAACCATTTAAATAAAGAAGAAAGGGAACACGTAGACAGGCTAGTTAAAGAAAATATAGACAGGTTTCATTTACCAGGTGAAACGTTAGGATACACAAATTTAGTTCAACACGAGATTAACACGACAGACGAGCGCCCAATTAATATACGACAATATAGATATCCGCGAATACACAAAGATGAAATAGATCGTCAGGTAAAGGAATTACGGGAAAATGATATTGTTAAGCCCTCCGATTCACCTTATAATACGCCTGTATGGATTGTACCCAAGAAAAACGACTCACAAGGGAACAAGCGATGGCGAATGGTACTTGATTTTCGTGCGTTAAATGAAAAAACAATAGGAGATGCCTACCCTCTACCAAATATTACCGAGATTCTTGACCAATTAGGTGGCGCAAAATACTTTTCTATTTTCGACTTAGCTTCAGGATTTCACCAAATTAAAATGCATCCAAAAGACAGCCACAAGACAGCTTTTTCGACGCCTCACGGACATTTTGAATTCAATCGCATGCCGTTCGGACTTAAAAATGCACCAGCCACCTTCCAACGATTGATGGATAGAGTCCTTACCGGGTTACAAGGGATAGAAATGTTCGTTTACCTAGACGATATAGTTATATATTCCAGCTCTTTACGCGAGCATGAAATAAAATTCAATAAATTAATAAATAGATTACGAAATGCCAATTTAAAACTACAACCAGAGAAATGCGAGTTTTTGCGGAAGGAAGTGGTATACTTGGGACATGTAATTTCGGAAAATGGTGTACGCCCCGACCCTCGAAAACTAGAAGCTGTTCAACAATTCCCGATACCGAAAAAACGCAAGAATATAAAACAATTTCTAGGATTAGCCGGGTACTACAGACGGTTTATACCTAATTTTTCTCAAATTGCTAAACCACTAACACAGTTATTAAAGAAAGATATTACATTTAACTGGGCAGATCAACAACAATTAGCCTTCGAAAAATTACGCGACCTATTGTGCAAGGAGCCGATACTGCAATACCCCGATTTTACACAACCGTTTATTGTCACAACCGATGCCTCCGGATTCGCTATAGGAGCCGTACTTAGTCAGGGAACAATAGGAACCGATCTACCAATTGCCTACGCGTCACGGGTATTAAATTCTGCCGAACAAAATTACTCGACAATAGAAAAGGAATCACTTGCAATAATTTACGCCGTAAATCACTTTCGACCATATTTATATGGAAACAAATTCGTATTAGTTACCGACCACCGCCCGTTAATCTGGCTCCACACAGTTAAGGACCCAACCTCGCGTTTAATAAGATGGAGGCTAAAGCTCGCAGAATATGAGTACAAAGTAATTTACAAGGCTGGTCGTGCAAATAGTAATGCAGACGCGCTTTCCCGTAACCCAACAGATACACAACGAATATTCCCAATAGAGCAAACACTAGACGAAATTCTAGAATATGTGGAAGGGCAAGAAGGGAACTTCAAGATCCAACCTGCATATTCAAAAGAAAACTTTGCGGGAAGAATGATAGTAGAAGCAGAACCGGAAATTCCACAAGCCGAAACACGGCGGCTAACCGAAGGTGAAAGTGTGCCATTTACAAAAAAGGAATTAGCAGAACCGCCCTTTACAAGGCATACCTTACAGGCTGAAGTCCATCGGGACCCTTCGCCAGTCCCACTTAATGACCCGAGCGGTCCCACTCTTACGAATCAACCAGTAAGCTTTGACCCCGGAACTGTCCCTGCAAGAAATAACTTTCCAACTGAAGCCGCAATCGAAACCGAAGCCGAAGCCGAATCTGAAGCTGAAGCCGAAGCTGACCCCGACAAAAAACAACTACCCGAAGAGCCTTCCATACGCCAGTCGCAATCAACCCATTTACCAAGTGACCTTCTCGATATTCTCGATCACTTGCTCTCAAGGAACAGAGAGGAAACCGATATTGAAAATTCAGACGCATCAGACTCAGAAGAAAGCAGTGATGAAGAGCAAGAGATAGAAGCAGAGGAACCGGAAAGAATAATTACAAGATCGTTCAACCAGAATATCATCAACTCACGCGACCAGCTATATATGAAAAAAGACAATTTCGCATATTTTATTACAGCTGAGGGACTGCCTTGCGATGCAGGTTCCCAACAGCTGACCGACCGCCAAGAACTACCCCGGTTCAATGACCTGACTGTTGGGACGGTCAAAACAATATGCAAGGGAAACAGGTATCACTTCGGGCTCGTATGTAAACAGAAAACCGACCATAGCATCAGTTTTAACATTTTAACAGCACTAGGTAAATCCCTCCGCGAAACGATTCTAGAACTTAAAATAACTTCCATAGCAATAGCAAAGACAGAATTCGACGGTATACCGTGGAATAAAATACTTACGGAATTGCGCTTGCACCTCATAGGGACCCAATGCAAACTAACAATATGCCATTGCCAAGTACAGGTACCTGCACCAGATAAACGACAAAATATTATGGAAGAAACGCATTCATCCGCTCTTGGGGGACACAAGGGCGTCACCAAGACTTACAATCGAATCCGCCAAAACTATTTCTGGGAAAATATGAAAGTGGACATCCAAAATTTCATCCGTACCTGCCTACAGTGCCAATTAAAAAAACTAGTAAACGTAAAGACTAAACAACCAATGATTATTACAGATACTCCGTATGCCGCTTTTGATAAAATTTCTATGGATATTGTGGGACCACTACCAACTACGAGCAAGGGACATATGTATATATTGACGATCCAAGACCATTTGACGAAGTATTGGCTTGCAATTCCCTTGCAGACGACATCCGCGAAAAGCGTCGCAGATGCATTGGTAAAAAATTTCATTTGCACATTCGGTGCACCCAAATCAGTACTAACAGACCAAGGATCCAATTTCATGAGCAATTTAATAAAAAGAATAAGTAAACTATTTAGAATAAAACAATACAAAACAACAGCTTTTCGGCCCCAATCAAACGGCGCGTTAGAGAGATCTCATTTAGTATTAATAGATTTTCTAAAACACTTTACAAATAAATATTCAGAATGGGATGACCTCTTAGAACTCGCTGCATTTTCATATAATACAAGCACGCACGAATCGACAAGTTACACCCCGTATGAGTTAGTATTTGGAAAAATTGCTCGGCAACCATCCAGCGAAGAATTAGAAGCACATTTAGAAAACCCCACATATACGGATTACGTAACCGACTTAGTGACCAACTTGCACAACATACGAAATTTAGCCCGTTCAAATTTAATGAATTCCAAGAATAAAACTAAAAAATATTATGACCGTAACGTCAACCCACAAACTTTTAGAGTAGCCGACAGAGTATTCCTCCTCAAGGAACCCAGAAAAGGAAAACTAGCTGATCAATATACCGGACCTCATGAAATCATAGAAAAATTAGATAACGGAAATTTAAAGATCACTTACAAAGGGAAACACCGGGTTGTTCACCCAAATAAATTGAAACACGCGTATTTGCGCGATTTAGAAGAATGAATAGGTCGCATTCATTCGCCCAAAAAGGGTATACTTGTAATAATAATAATAATAATAATAATAATAATAATAATAATAATAATAATAATAATAATAATAAAAAAAAAAAAAAATATATATATATATATATATAAATATATGCATAATTATGGTTATAAGTACACATTTATTGTAACGCAAACACCCCAGCGATATACATCACACACATACACACGCACATACACTCTCGAGTTAAGGATTGAAAACCTATGTTTTGTAATAGAATGACAAACGCACCTCCCCGCCCCTATTCATCTTTAAGAATGCGTAGTACTCTTACAAATGGTAACCACATATACCGAAATACCACGAGTGATTGACCCGAATCAAAGCAGTATTTAACCACCATCGACGATTATGGCTACACTCCGATTAGTTACTTGTTCCGAAAGTATTCAAACCCAAGGGTTGAAAAGGGAGAGAAAGGAAAATGCAGGATCTTAAGTGGCCGACGATTGACGTGCCTCTAAACCATCTCTGCAACAAAAACAATAGGGAGAGTCGAAAATCCCCTACGGGACCGAGATGCCGATGGAAGTAAGGAACTGAGCCTGATGTGCTTGACGCAACCGATATAAACCAGTTCAGTTCTATCACCATTGTTAGCAGCAAAATACAATTCACTGGGAATCCCGCAAAGAGGACATCCCGATGACATAAACCGACCTCCCATATTCTACAACGATCGGTAGAAAGTAACTCGGAGTTGGGAAAGCCATGAAGGGGACTGCAGCAGACCTGAAGAACTGCCGCCATACGAGTTCGATCCTCAGCGGTAAAAGTAGGTACATGACCATGAGAAGAAACGCATTGCCTAAATACCCCCGACCAGCGTTTGTTCATATCTACACGTAAAAGAGATGCATATGTATATACAGGCGTATAAAGAATAATAATAATAATAGCAATAACAATAACGATAATAATAATAATAATAGTAATAATTAGAGATAAATAGAACGTACACCCTAGTATATAATCTACACAAACACGCTACACGACTATAATTTTAAGGTGTAATGTAAGAGACAAAATATAAATATATATATATACATATATTACAAACCGTAAAAGAACGAACCTTCAGGGTTGCGACCCCTTGAATGTTCGTCTGCAAGGGGGGAGGTGTCGCATCCTGCGTCGCGCCCTCTCCTTATATTAACTTATATTATAAAAAAATAATAAGAATAGATAAGATCAGGATCCCCAGAAGGAAAAGCTAAATGCGGCCCTGGGTTTATGACCACACACAGGGCCCAGAACGTCGGCCAGCACCACCGAACAAAAGGGTGTGCTGGCAAATGTCAACTTCCCCCCCACTAACCAGGCGAAAGTAGCCGAAGAAAACAGGCAAGTTGCTTAGGCAAAAGTAAAAAGCAGATAATTATTAGCTTTTCCTTCTGGAACGGAGGATAAACATTCACGATATTTGGATTCACCGGTAATATTAACAAAAAACATTATCTCACATATATATATATTTCATGCTCAATTAAATAAATTTCCGTATCATTCTTAAAAATCAAGCTATAAACACCGTTCAAAAACCATTAGAATCCTAATATCGTGAATACAATAAAACTGTATATAAAAAAAAGGGGAACCTTATAGTTTATATATAATTAATAAAAAAAAAAGAAAAGGGAAAGAATTACACACGAAGGGAAGGAAAAGTGGTGAGGAAGGGATTCTCCCTCCTCTTGTAGCAAAGGAAACCCTGGGACCAATCAGCACCCGCACTGGTCCCAGGATTTTCCTATAAAAAGACAGAGAAAATCACGAACGAAGAAGTACGTAAAAAAATCTTGACGAGGTCAGTCGGAGACACTTTCCCTTCGTGCAGCTCTGGTTCCCTATATTCTTTTGTCGAAAGTTAACTGTTTCGTTTCTCGTTTTTTTTTTGTTTGTTTCCAAATTCCTTTTCTCCTCCAAGCTTGCGCTCTCGCCATAGGGCGTTCAGCTTGGTTCCTTCATATGGGTTTGCGCTCTTGCCATAGGGCGTTCAACTCATTCCTTTCCATCAAGCTTGCGCTCTCGCCATAGGGCGTTCAGCTTGGTCCCTTCATATGGGTTTGCGCTCTCGCCATAGGGCGTTTAACCCATCCTTTCCTAGCCTTCCTATTCTTCTTTAATACCTTTCATTTTTGGGGTTAATTTGGGCGGATCCCAGGGTAGGACCCCATAGGTCCAGTGACCCGAAAGAGACACCGGCTACGACGCGACAAATGCCAGAGTTTTCATATAAACAAGCAGTTAATATATAAGGGTATTAAATTTCAAACTGTTTTTTCTTATAAAACAGACAAAATTACTTTAAAATGAAATTTAAAACGGTACACTATATTTCAAGAATGCAAGTTTTTTCAATAGCAATAAAACAGTAAGAAATTGGAGAAACTGATTTTAATTAGTAATGTAACTTTGTCCGTTATTTATGTATTTTATCAACAAGTACCCATTATTACGGAAAAACCATGCGTATTCTCAATAGTCAGTAAGAGATACGCGAAAAAAATAATGAGTGACACTCGTAATGAGGTAAAACGGATAGAAAATTTTTAAGTTTTCCCAAATCTATTAAATTGAAAATATTAATCAGACTGCAGAAGTCCGTAGGTATATAGATCGTCGCATGAGAAGATAAATAACTTATATAATTTTATATTAGTAAAAAGGTATTTCAAATATATTTGTTAATAGTAAGGAAACAGTGAACAGAATAAATATTGATTTAGTAGAATACATCACAAGCAAGGCCAACTACAAATATTTAATATATTTCCAATGCCTTGCTTCTTTTGTTGTTTCGCGCCAGATTCAACTCTTCAACAGAGACACGACATGATAATATCATTCCTATAACATTAATATTACGTTAAATTATACGAAATGTCAAGAATCACTGATCAATTTTTCTTTACGCAATTAAATTCTAAATTATAGCAGTGGCAGTCAGGAAACGAATCGTAGTGCAAGGAGTTAAATACGGCGATACAGTTTTTCTTGCGAAAAACCGGTGAATTAATAAACAAATTAATGACAAGTGAAAGCGAGTTAATTGTTTCAAGAACGGGGTTTCGGTGTCTACAAACGGTATTCCAAAAACGAAGAAAATAAGACGTATTCAACGTCTTTCTCACGAGGCTCATCAATGGTATAACGAATCTCTTGAATTTATGAATAATATATTAACTTTCAGATTAACATGTGCGTCTTTAATTCTTTTCAATTAATTTCCGAGCAGTAGGTACGGTTATATCAGTCAGCTGCCAATAAGCAATCTCAAAGACATCGCCGAAATTAAAGCGATCGAAAGTACCGTGGTTTGCCGAAATGGCATTTTTAATGGCCTCCTATTAAGTCTAAATGAAAGGTGCTTTAAAGTACTCATTTTCGTGGTGATCACGTTTGGGTGACTGTCGAAATGAAGATCGGTGGATTGAAACCAAAGAGGACATGACATATATGTACATTAACTTCGTGAAAGTTATTGTTGCCAATTAATTTCACATTAAGGAAGGATTGTGACATAAGTATACAGGATTTTGAAAAACCTAAACTAAAAAAAAACTTTCTTTTAACAAAATTATAAAGTAATATACAAACACGAATACTGAGTATCTACATCTTTCATTATCGAAATTGCAAGTTAACAGGCTTCGTTATGACAATAACCAAATGAAAAGAGTGCTAGACGATTGCGGATCTACAATTTATTTTAATATCTGTAGCCAATATTACAAATTAATGTTTCTATATTATTTCTGTTAGCTGTAAGGTAAAGGTACCAGTAGTTGACACTTTAAGGAAGTTTTTTCTTATTTGTTTTCATAACTCAGGCTATGTTCACTTTATGGAAAATTTATGATTAGTAGTTGCTGCACAATTTATTCTTCTATTATATTACGACAAGTATTCGTTCTTGCTGACGGTCGTAATATTTCTTCCTTTTTTTTTTCTAAGAGTAAAATTTGATTCAATAGTTGACACCCAGCGAAAACGAAAGATTTAGTAGTTGACATCCTTTAGTTTCAGTAGTTGACACAGGGAGGAAAACCAATTAATGAACTATCCTTTGTAGTATATGTATACAGGAATTTATTGAATGTTTAAAAAAGATTATTCTTGAGTAACTTTACAAAAAAAAATATTTAATAGTTAGAAGTTACTTCCTTAACACTAGATTTACGGATATTGATTTACCTATTTTTCTGAAGCGAGCCAATTCGAATCATACAAGAAAATTGAAATTTTTTACAAAGAAAATAGTTCCAAATCAATTGAAATGAAAGATTTATTATTAAAAAATTAACCAACCAATATATTATATATGTAGTAATCAAATTTCGAATGAGTCAAATTGACTCCGTAAATCTAGTGTTAAAAAATCTAACTTATTGTTAGTTCGGTAACTGAATACATATTTCTGGTTCTGTTCATTTTAATGGTTTCGTTGATACGAAATACTACAGCTTCCCATTCATAATCTAGCTTATCCATTCTTTCCGGCCACTTTGCCAATGCTGAAATCTCTTACAGAGCACCTTTTTTTCGTAAGGAAATAGAACATATTTCCCTATGTCAACTACTGAATAATAGACAATTACAAGTTCCAATAGTTGACACACGGGGAATTTCGGCAATTTAGCATTCTTTGTTGCAAATTTTAATACATAAACTCTTTTTTATGATTCGAATAACATAAACGAATGCCTCTTTATCCGCAATGATTAAATATTACAAACTTACAAGACTTACATTTCAACCAAGTCCTTAGCGATTCACATAAGAAAACGCCCAAAAATCGTAAGAGTCGAGCACGGGTTTGATTAACTGGTTGGTATGACACTTCTCAACGGTGGATTATGAGCAATAGTTCGCAATTAAGTCGGTGAAAGACGATACTATACAAACTGATAAGATTTAATGTTTTCCAACTTGTGGTTTCCTGATTTATTTACATTTTTTGAAGAAGTGTCAACTACTGGTACAGTGTCAACTACTGGTACTTTTACCTTACTGCGAGGTGACTTGATCTTAAAACATTTATTTACAAAGTTAGTGTCCTATTCAGTACTTATTGTTAGGAAAAATCGTAGCAAAACGGCAGAAGACATGTTTTGTTCTTATTGGTAGCAGAGACTTATTTTCTATGGTATAGGGCCTACATATATTGTTAGACAGTAATATACTCGGATTAAATTATTTTTTGTGTGCTAATTGTCACGATCCTTCAGTACTAGCCCGAAGGAATCTTCAGACGTTTTGGCAACAATGAGTACTTACGTTAAACGCCATTGATACTTTAATGGTTTCATCATTTCTTCTAAAGTCAAAGTTTTTCTATTAAAATCATATCTTTGTAAAGCGGAACTTTAAAGACACCAAGAAATACATAGTCAGGAGGATTTTAATTGTTGAATGCCAATATTTAAATACTTAATGTATTTTAAAATTCGTAAATATTACATTTAAAAATCATATGAAATTTCATTGAATTCTATAGCGCCGACCACCGGTGACCATTATGACATTCAACGTGTTAACCAGTTAACTTCGGAATTTAATTATAAGAATCCTTCGTGAAATGCAAAATAAAATTGAACAATGACGTGTACATTCATCAAATACAGGGCAAGTGTTTCTGTTATAAATTTTATGAAAACAAAAGAAAGAATTACATTTTTAGTCTAAAACAAATTGACAATTCAGTAATAAAAAAGCTACCGCAATAGAACTTTGGATTGACGTGTATACACGTCGAACGCAGTTAACAGGTTAATCCTCTAGTTCAAATTTTTCGTGGTATCCAAAGATCAGTTTGATAGCACAATTAGAAAATGATGAAAACACAAACTTAAATAACAGATTGAACCTGATTTTTAAACATTGAATTATAAAGAAATTCATGATTTTGACGAGTTAAATTATAACATTCGGTGAAGTTAAAAATTTAACTTTGAAGACTAGAAGCTTAAACGTGTCTCGAGCTTTCTAAAAGTTACAGGGGTTCATTGGGGGTTAACGACTTCTCCTGAAAAAGTAGGGTAGTCTACGTCTCATTGAACACAGCGTATGCATTCTTTCATTGCGGAAGAACTTACGAATGTTGCACTTGTATTCTCAGAATTGTTCTTTTGGACTAATTATGCCATTAAAAATTACACATGTCTATCTCTTAAATACCGGAGATATTAAAATAGAAAGTATAGCATGACAAAGTCGACAATACATGGTAAAACAGAATGTTTTGCTTTAGTTATTATTTAACGCGTATACAATTTCGATACCATAAATTAGTCAATGTAAATTTAAATTGAAGTAACTGTAGATCACGCATGTGTCTATACAATTTTGTATTTCTAAAAGTGCAGAAAGAATACTGCATAATGATATAAAAGAAATTTTATGCTCCTATTTTGCTATAAAATTATTTGCCCGCACGAGCTATTAGACATGAAATTGAAGAGGTAAAGTGTAGTGTACTTGTACTCTCAGTAAATAATGATATCTGTACAGAAATAATTAAAATGATGAGAATTTTAAACAAGAAAAGGCAGAAAGTAAGAATGAAAATGATAACAGGTTTTAAAGAAATTATCGATACTATAAACAAGGATGCTAGGGAATCTATTCGAGACGTCCATTGCGGACTATATACAACACGTCAATGTAGCTAATTGTAAGTTAAGAGTAAATTAATTATCTTACCTAACTTGTAACCAACGGTTAATATATTTCTACCTCAGCTTTTCATTTTAAACCAACAATAGTAGACAAATTATTTTTTGTAAATACACATTTTTTTGAGATATGCAAATTGTTACGCTATGATAGTATATTTTAAACATAAGAATTTAAAACATTATATCTGATAAGAAGCGAAGAGTTATATCAGATTCAGAAGCCATCAATTATGTTTAATTATCAATTGCATGAAAAAATCTCTTTAAAGAGGGGGAGGAGTAGTTTTACGAATTATCGTAACGAAATTGCCTCCCCTATATTTGATATCGAATATGCGAATGAAAACAATGAACTGCAAATGTTAATATTGATTTAATAGAGAAAAAAAGAGTTGTCTTTGAGCGATCCAAAAAAATGGAGACATTATTTTATAATATTTGAGTTGCTTAAATATGAAGCGCCGTTACAATATCTATTTTCGCTTACAATTATTGTAGTCATCGTTCCTTGGGGTCCTATATAAATAATTAATACATCATGGGACTCTGAATGTAAAATGTATGCCAACGCAATCATAATTTGAATTCTTTTATAACAATTACAGTGTCATACTCTTTTATAGAATACAAATGTCTATTCATTGTTATCTTTTTCCAACTGTCACTTTCCGGTCACTATCAAACGGAGGAAATCCTTTTGTGAAATATAAGCCAGAAAAATCCAAAAGCTACCCCTATTTGTTTCTTCACTTATCAGCAGCCTGACTTTAGTTAATTTAGAAGCAACATGTAGTAATATATTCCACGATTTTTCGTACTAAAATATAAAATAATCTATAATAGTTTCTTTTTGGTGATGTATCAATGATAGACACTGCTGAAATTTTTACGTCATAGTAACAATCCTACGCGGTATTCGTAACGTTGTATCTCTCTCCTAAAAATAGAGATCTCTATCCATTACTACAATACTTTATTACCATTTTATTATTACTATTTCTATTATATTTTATTATATATTACTATTCTCGACTTCACTTTGTAAAATGTCTGTTAAACCAAACCGGATCTATTTCGTCCGAGCTGAAGTATCTTGAACCATCGAAACTTTTTGTCACTCAATGCAGTCGACCTAAAACCCGCGATGTTCATCAGATCCAACAACATTTACCTGAACTTTAATTCATCCAGGAGACTCGCGCGATGATGATAGAGGTCACGTGAATCCATTAGACCAAGCATTAGTGTCAAATTGGTTCGAAAATGCCTCTTCGAAGCGATGGATCCCAGCTCATAATACTTCACTTCGTCCCCTCCAGTAACGGTAATTAAGGACGACGACTCATTGACGTGCCGCGCTCGTCTTTTTTCATCGTGAGGACATTTTAAAAGACGAGACGCAGAGTCAATCGACAGATACGCCTCGAACGGAATTCAAGGGGCCCCTTTGTGGCGGCTCGAGGACCTCCATCGGTTTATCGTCGAATTTTCGGCTGGCCTTCTTGGAGCTTCGATAAACCGACCAACGTATTCCACTAATAATATTATCTCTCGTCAAGCAGATACGACCGTGCAAGATGCAACAGATGCAGAGCTCTCTTGGATCCTTGATCTTCTCGCCCTGGGAGCGAACCGTGCTGTCACTTTTGGGAATGTTGTAGGTGTTTGATAAGCCACTTAACAACTTGACGTGTTGTCGGTAGTTGCAAAGGATTTAACGATAGACTAACGAGAAGACTCTTAGCAATGTGTGAGATGTGATGATAAAGTTTTGAGAATAATTCTGTGTTTATCAATGAATTGGGTACAAAAATTTTCTTGGTATTTATTCAAGCTACGGATAGAATTTGCGCTTGCAAATCTTTTTTTTACTGTTCCTCATTTTACAGCAGTAAATCACAATTGCTGTGCCGCAACGTTCTTTTCCAATAAATATCTATTCGCATATAGAGCTATTTTTCTGTTTTTTTAATCTAGTGAAAACGTACGCATATTATTGTAATTTATGTATTTACAAGCTTTTACTTGTGATCCCGAGTCGAAAAGTCCAGCCTAAAAAGAAACTTCAAATCCTAGATTCTTTTGATTTCTCATTTGCCGCTTAATTATGTATACCATTTTGAACGTCAAAATCCTCAACTAGTATGTCTACGTTCCTCAAAGTCCTGTAAATATGATTTTTAGGAGTTATATGGACTAATCCGGTAAAATTTTTATTCCAACTTACTCTGACATCCCTTAAAAATATTTCAGAAGTTCCAAGTCTGTCGACTCATATTCTGAAAATAGGGCTTTCAGAAGCAAGTAGGAATTAAATTATCATTTTATTCCATATAAATTCTAAATCTCCTAAAATCACTCCAATTCCAATCCAATTATAAAACTCCTCATTATAGAATGGATGGCTTAATGTTGGGCTTAGATTAATTTTCTAAATAAGAATGCTGAGGATTATTTTGGGCTGTATGAAGCCTAAATTGATCCTAAACTAGGCAAAACTGGCAAAAATGAACAAGTTTAGGGCGATTGTGGAATTAAAATTTGCATTCCTTTATATGTAACATATTTTTCCATATTCAGCCTAAATATCCTAACTTATTTGGTAATTTAGGAGGGTTTTGGGCAGAAATTTTCGACCGGGGTATGCCGCGGAATGTAAAAGGTTGTGAAGCACTATTCTATAGGATCGGTGTCTTTTAATATTTAAGTATTCTGATAACGTTAGAGAAGTACAACGCACAAGGTATTTAACCCCTTGCCGTACAATAACGAGTGCTACTCGTGACATGATAAATGGAATAGTCAATTTTGAAGTGCCCCAACAATTATTTTATCAAAAATATCAGTTGGTCCTGATAAAATAAACTTAATTGTATACTAAGTATTCAATATTTCTTTAAGTCATTTACTATTACCACCTCATTCTCATTCACAGAATGAAATTTCATGTATTATTAACACGTTGAGTGCTATGTCAGTCCCTGGGGATTGACAGTGAACTTTCCGTTCAGGCAGCCTCAGTCCCTAGGGATTGACATTGAATTTTTCGTTCGATCGACATCGGTACGTGAGACCGATATTGTCAAGGGTTAAATTATTAATGACAATTAAAAATTTTATGTTAAAATTTAGTGAAGATTATTAAAATATTTGAAGCAAAGATGTGGTTGAGATTTGCATATATTACAGTAAGTAACAACGTGTTTTGTGAGCTTTATGGCGAACTTACAACCGAATGTTTTTGCGTTTGTACTACAACATTTAGCACAGTATTCCCAAACTTTATGCGCCTTTTTTTCTTTCTTTTGAAATTCGTGAATACCTTACATGCTGCCGCCTAAATGGAAACTATAGTAAGATTGGCGCCGTACTCAACGTGTTAAAATAAATTTTTAATATGGCAGTCAGTGCAATGAACTTAAAATTCATTTTAATATATCCGAAATTAGGGACTAGATTGTTATTTTAGTAATTAATTCGGAGTTATTGCACATTTAATCACAAAAGAAATGGCAAGGGATTAAGGTAGGGGGCAGAATATTGCACGAAAATAATTTTTGAAGATTACAATATAGGTTGCGTTCGATAACTAAAGATATACTGCTCTATGCCTTTAATTGAGCAATTTGGCGCATGACTAAATCTGCATATTGTTAGTCATGCAATAAATTTTATAAAATACATATAGTCATATTTAAATATAATATACCAGAGAAAGTTTTTATCGTGGAAACATAATGTGTAAAGGATTAATGTAAAAATAGTCGTAAAAGTGCAATTGCAATCTCGTCCCTATTGCCAAGTAGTAGGGGATTACAGCCTTTATAGTAAACGGTAAAGATTTTGACCAATGCCAAAGCTCTTTTCTTCTTTTGCCAAGCGGCCATCAGTCGGGTTGAGTTTGTTTCTCCTTTAACCCATTTGCATCACAAGCGCATGTATACGCGCAGTTTTTCTGGTCACTATCATCGAAACGCATTTAGGTATTCACATTGTGAGTGAATAGCAACACATACGAACAGTCTATGTAAATTATTTATACAACATTCATCGATTAAAGTAAAATATCACTTTTTGAAATCCTGTTAGACTTAGATTTAATGTAGAGAAATATAAATAATAAAGATATATTTTTGAATTTGTCGTATGATGCAAGTGGGTTAACTCGTTAAGCGGCATACCGGTCCCTACGGACCGGTCGTTAAATTTTCGTTTACATTGACGCTGATCAATGAAAATCAACGATTAATTTTTCCCAAAGCTACGGTGTCGCCGTTCACCAAGCCATAATTAGTGGTTAAAATAATGTAGTTTATTAAAAGTAATAGAAAGACATATTTCTTAATAAAGGGCCTAAACGGAAAGTATAGTGCCGCTCTCCAAAACGAGCGCGGCGCTTAACGTGTTAAATAAAAAGATAAATTTGACTTCATATTTTTACTCAAGCTTCACTCCAAAATAACGAGTACACCCAAACCTGTTTCTGTATGGTGGATAGGAACCGCATAAAAGAAAACGCATAAAAAAAATCGTACTTTCACGAGTAGCTATAAGAAATAGTTTTCGCAACACAATTAAAAAGTATTTTTTTTGTGCGGTGAATAAGGACCGCATAAAAAAAGTCTCACGTAGAAAATAAATCAAAAACTTACGAAATAACTAGGACTTGTTTTTTTAAACGAAATCAAGACACAAGGCTTGGCAGCTACTTGGGATCTGATTTAGAAAATACACATGCGAACATTTTTCAATATTTTATTTAAATATTTACTTATTTTACACACATACAAAACTTTTCAAAACGTATAACCATTTACCTTCGTAAATAGAAAAGTAATAAATTTATCTTCAATTTACGCTTTAAAATTAATCTGATCTTACTGGTCCAGGAATGTGAACTCACTTTGAAGGACGTCAATTAATATTACATTTAAAAATTAAAAGTAAAATTAAAACAGGTAATATTCTTTTTCATTCAATCACTTTATTTATCGGACTTGTCACTTGCGCAGATCAGAGGCGAATAACAGCAACTCTTTGCGATTTGCAAAGTTCAATACACATATAATGTAATCGGCTGACACAATACTTATGTAATTTGATGAAATACATATTAAAAATCGAGAAAACTAAATGGCCAAACAAACTTACTACTTATTTATTGATAACTTCGTCAATTATGTTTCGATTTGATTGAAATTTTCATATACCGCACAAAACAAATCGCACAAAAACAGGTTTGAGTGTATTTCATTGCGAACAAAGATACAAAAATGGACGGTCGGTGCAAAACGTTTAATTACATTTGTTCTAGATGGTATCAGTAATTATAGCCATTAACTAATAAAAACGCTCTTCAACTTCGAATTACGTGACAACATGAAATGCAATTCGGAGCGGAGTTACAATGAAAGTTCCGATTAAAAGTGATGTATCATAAATAAGGATTTCCCAAAGGTGGTGCAGAAGTTTTGGAACTCATGCTGCGTTTCTTTGTGAACGGTTGATTTCAGGGGACAAGTAAAACCATTGGAAATGCTGAACGATTGGCGTGTTCTTTTACGACTCATTGTCAGAATAAAAGCATTGCCGATGTTCGTGATCTTGTTCGAAGCAATAGGCGGTTAACCGCAGGAATGATTGCTATAAGACTAAACATATGTTTCTTTTCTTTTTTTTATTTCTTCCATTGAAAGGACGTGCAAAAGGAACGTGTTTTGAAACAGCTTTTAAAATTCAAAGCAACATAATACGGATACAAAAGAGATACAAAAAATAGAGAGCAGAAATTTTAGGATCAATGTACTCGACGTTTCAAGTAGAATATATACCATACTGTCAAGCGGAATAAGTGTTATGAAGTTTATATGTTCACTTTTGTTCAATTTTTATGATAAAATATTTAAAACTGCTAATTTTTCTTGTGATTTTCACACTTAACAATTTTAAGCTAATTAGCAAAGGTCGAGAACTACATTATAGTGGTTTTCATGCAACGTTGTGGGATCGTAGAGTCATTTAAAATGAGGTTAATGAAATATTTAATTTCTACTTATATTTCCATATATACTTCATTGTTTTAGATGCAAAAATGGCTTTTAACCCCCCATAGTCAACATTTTTTGTGGTGTCCGAAGATCAGTTTCATGATAATACAATTAGAAAATGATAAAACTACTATAGGCGATCCTCGACTTTCTCACACTCTACTTTCGCACATTTTTAAAAATTCTATTTTTTAAATATTTTTGTCGCTTTTTCAAAAATTGCTTCTATGCAGCCAGTCCCTCGGAATGAGGTCCCCAAATACAATATTAGAGGACCCTGAGGTTCTCTACTATTGTAATATTGTCTCTAGTATTAGTTATTAGATGTTGAAAAATCTCAAGATTACAAAGAAACCATATTAATATGCAACTTTTAATATTTTTCGTATATCCCTCCACTTTCGAACACTTAACATTATCACACATTTTCAGGAACCAATTATGTGCGAAAGTTGAGGGCCGCTTGTATTTTAAATAATGGATTAAATCTACATTTAAAATATTGAATTGTCAAGAATTTCTCGACTTTCACGAGTTAGATTATAATACTTGGCAGGTATCGCACATTTTGATGCACCTAGTCTTATATACCGTTGCAATATTGGCTAGTGAAAAAACGAATATTTGTGTTAAGCAATGAGGAAAATAAGTATATCTATATGTATATAAATAATGCAATATCTTTGTTATATATATAGTAATGGTATTTCCAAAGTAAGAATGGTCAGTTTAAAGTTTTTAAACATTTCTTGAGCTTGTTAATTGTTGCGGTTTGTTTTAATATATTAGAAATCCTGGAAACTTTTAAATAAATTTGTTTTCTCTCCACAATTGACTCCAAAACAATATCATAAGAAGTCAGATCGTTTAAACTTTTCATCTGTTAAATAAGAATTACTTCAAGTAAAAAACGAGATATAATTTACTATTTTTTAATGTACTGTATTACTAATTTATCTACTACTTTCTTCCATTTAAGTATACAACACTTCAGCTAAATTGGAGCAGAACCGTCTGCGGTAATTCATTTTATATAGACTAAACATTCCTTAAACTAAATATCTATTATCATTATATTTTAGTTGAGGGGACGTTAAGATTTAAAGCGTAATATTTTAAACCTTTGTTAACATATTTTTAAATGAAAAATATTCAATAAATTTCGATCAGGTCCAAACACTTAAAATTGTATTAGCTGCACGTTTATGAATGAAGGCTTTTTTCTTAGAAAAATGTATCCTATTAACTGGTACAGTTCTTTAGGTTTGTGACTTTTTAAGTATTCTTTTTAGCTCTTCACGCAATAAACCATTCATAGCAATGAAGATTTATATAAGATGTAAAACTTATTGGGCAACTAAATTTTGAGATATCATAACAGCCGCATCAGAAAATTCGATTTTGAATTGCAAGTAAGTGATTTACCGCACATCTTTTTCTAGTAACAATTTCTTCTACAAATATATTTAACCTCTGTTTTTGGACGAATTTTAAAAAAATTGTTCTACAAACACGTTTTTAAAGGAACATATCTTAAAGGAAGAAATAAAAAAAACGATCCTTTTTAGAGTGCTGGATAAAAGTACTCTATTTCCACGTTAACTGCAATGCGATAACTAGTTCACAAGTGTCTAACGAGAAATACTGTTACAAAAAATTGTTAAGTCTACCGATAAGTTCTGCGCGTTTATCCAAAAGAAAATAATACATTTCTAATATAACTATTACTGTTTTTGTTTCATACCGCACACAACACTATAAATATATTGTTTTCTTCTACAACAAAAACTGACAGAATTTACCTGTCGATCTAATAATCATATTAAGTTATTAATAGCTGAATAATGTCACACTTGCTTCAATTCAATTTATCGATGCAAAATTGATAATACAGGCGGACCCCGATTTTCGCACGTACTTCGTTTCTGAAAATGTGTGCGAATGTTGAATGTTCGAAAGTAGAAGGATGCAGGAAAAATATTAAAAATTATATGTTAATATGGTTTCTTTATGAACTTGAGATTCTCTAACATCTAATAGTCAATACTATAAATCATATTACAATTTTAGAAAACTTCTAACAGACAATGTGTGGGTGAGCGCGATCTACAACATTCCTTGACAGGAAGCTAAAATTTTTTTAAACAGCGACGAAAAAAATGGAATTTTTAAAAACGTGCGAAATAGCGAATTGTGCGAAAGTAGAATGTGCGAAAGTCGAGGACCGCCTGTACCTTCATCTTTAGCTTAATGTAACTTAACGCGAGAATATATCATACATCAATGATACGTATGACAATCTGTAAATTTAACAGTTAACACTAGAACTACCGGCGTCATATCTAACATATTTTAATAAATTAAATAAGTACTTTAAAAAAGGGGGAATCAAGCGCCGAAAAATTTTATCGATTGGGTGATTTATGTTTATTGATATAGACGTAGAATATTTATTCTATGACTCTTATATAAACTTGGAGAATTTTTTGAAAAAATTCTGTACCAGTCATTTTGACTGGTTTGGTAGTTCTAGTGTTAAGTAATGCAAAGTATACATTTATAAATTCCTCTAAATACCAATGTGACTTGAAGTCACACGACCTCAAGTCCTTTCATTCTAATAAAGAGATCTTTTCTTCTTTCCACACACTTTTAATCATTTAACACGTTAAGCGCCACGCTCGTTCTTAAATCACTTTCCGTTTAAGCCCTTTATTAGAAAAGATATCTTTCTATTTGTTTTAACATACTACATTCATTTTTGATAAAATGTTCTATTTTATACTTAACTCCACTAATTGTAGCTCGGTTAGGCGCGATAACGTAGCTTAGGTAAAAAACTAATTGTTCATTTTCATTGATCAGCGTCAGCATAAACGAAAAGTCAATGCCCGGTCCCTAGGGACCGGTGTGGCGCTCAACGTGTTAAGCGAAGATGCATATAATTCACACATTTCCGCCAATAATTGCTCGTCTTCCGCAGGCTCTCACAGTCATCGTGTGACTTTCGAGGTAGCGCCGCACGGTATACCAGGAAGGAAAACAATAATTAGTGATGTCACCGGCAGTCAAAAGCCGTGCGGTATCGTCCCGCTGTTATCTTCGCCGCTTATCGTTTATGCCACCAGGCAGACCGTTATCGTCGACCGGAACGTACGGCACTGCGGCCGAAGCGTGCGAATGTTTACGACTCGAGCCCGATGTTCAACGCTATGGTATACCATCAATGGGATTCGAAAGCACGTACGCCGAGTAATGTTAATATTTGAACATTGCGATGATTTGAACAGTCCGATAACTTTAAGTTGACACGACTCTCAATGGGACCAGGACACTGTGACTTGGTATTTTGTTTTCACGCGACGATACTGTTGGCACATCCTGTCTAGCGTGATTCCATTGCTCCGAAATGGTTATAGTGGTGCAATTGATCATCACTTGGAAAAGTTTCGAGTCTGAATGTATTTAATTAAAAATATCAGTTTGTGATACTAAAGATGTATTTATTTTAAATTTTATTGTATTTAGAATTAACTTTTTTTTATATTAGTGCGAGAGCAGTCTCCCCTTACGTCCCAAGCGCCTTGTTTCTGGTCCCTCACTATATTAGGTACTGGAAAACGTACGTGCGATTTTTTTTTGACAATGAATTTCAATCACGTTTTAGTGATGTACCGGACTTCCGATTAGGATATATTTACGAATTCTTTGTATTGCGTGAACTCCATGAATCGACCATCATTAACTAACGTCCTTAATCATCCCCGAATCACCGCTCCAAGTCCAAAAATCCTTACTTTTTCACTTTGACTTTTCAACTCATAACCACCGTCACCCTACTTCACTCCTTTTCGAAAATCCTTTAAAAACCCTGTGTCTTTTTCCGCCAGGGTCATTGCTAATTCTCATTGAAATTTTATCAAGTTAAATATTCATTTCAAGGCGAAGTTCTCATTATTCTTTTATTCTTCAATTCATTGTAATCACATACCGCTGTCGGGAGGAGACATTGAACCCTTTATGGGCCCCTGTGACTTTGAGGTAACGCAAGACACATGTAAGCTTCTATTCTTCATAGCCACATTTGTAACTTTGTCAAATATTATAGTTTAGCTCGTGAAAACAGTAAAATTCTTTTCAATTTAACCGTTTGAGTTCCACGCGCCGTTTTCGAGCTCTTCAGATTTCACTTTGAAAAAAACTAAGGCATTTGAACGAAAGGGACAACTGACAACTCACCACAATGAAACGCGCTCAATGTTACAGATGCATCTCTACTATTTTATATATAAGTAATACATTTTGTAATTCGTTGTTACCTACCTATTATGAATTAATAGTATGATATATGTAAATAGATTAAGACAAACAACATAAGCGACTTTTCTCGACATGAAAAAAAAGGAGAGCTCTCGCGGCGCTTGTTTTTTTTAAAAACCTCTGGAACTCAAAGCGGTTAATGTGTAAAATTCAGATTTAGTTTATCATTTAAAATATTGTTATCATCATTTTGTAATTGTGCTATCGTGAAACTGATTTTCCGATACCACAACAAAATTGGATTATAGAGGGTAAAATATAACACAACAAATATTATTTGGGCCAATCCAGAAACCGCCATTACATACCTTCATTACAGATGTGCTCTTGTCATGCTTAAATGCAACATTGATACCAAGCTACGTTTATGTTGTTTGTATGTATGACGTGCAGCTTTCAATTGTTTAGAACTTACATTGTTAGTGTGAACTTGAAGATGTATAACGTAAAGTTTAAACACGTGATTTCTTGTTTTAAGAGTTCAAACGTGGAAATTCATCAAATATAGCAAAGTGTGTGTGATAAAGACATTGTTAGTAAAAGGGCACTACAACAGTTATTTAAGTGATTTTAGGAAGGTGTAGAATCACTAGAACATGAACCACAGACGATATGTTAGCAAACGTTAGTTCAATGTACCTATTTACAATTCATCTGCTCCAAATCGGCGATTTTCTGTGCTCCGATCGCACTGATGATGGCAATGAGTAGTTTTATGTGCAACCATATTAACCCTTTGCGGACTAGCGACGCATATATGCGGTCTGAGATAAAATGTAATTATAGCTTATCGCCGTATGTATACACGGTTAAAATTAAAAAATTCAAATGCAACCTGTGAGATATGTATGATTAAAACTGGAGTAATTTATAATTTATATACATTAGCAGCGCAAGTGGTTTTGGACCATGAAATAAATGATTATCTGTCAAAATTGGAAAATGTCTCGGTCCGCAAAGGGTCGAAGGTTTTATTTCTTTTTGTCAGTAAGAATTATTGAACTCTCCCCGTCTCCCCACACTACTGGTCACATCCATTATGTACTGATATTTTATAAATACCGATTCATTAAATTGTAGTAGCCGTAGCCTTAGATAATGATAGGCTTCGGAAAAAGAAATTCTTGAACTTTAAGGATACGTACTGCTGAATTACGATAGTTGTTCATCTTTCGCAAATTACACTCTGTCACGTAAACTCCACTGATTATCTTCTCCTCGGGTCTTCGATCCAATACCTGTAAAAGTGGCATCATTTACCGTAAAATCGAAAAACGTGAAGATCAAGTCAATTAATGGAGAAAGATAGGTAATATGAGTTTGTCGTTCTTCTTGTGCGCGTTCACGTCATAAAGTGACGTTAATTGAGACAGTTGCACTAAATTGTACTACTCATCGTCGGTTAAAAAATGACGCTTTCGGACATTAAAAGATAATAAGGCTTCATAAACACAGTATTAAACTCTTTGAAGAGAACGACGCTTTAATGGAGTTTGCTCGTACGTCGAAGCTTGCAAAATAAGCCCATAATCGTTACTGGTCTGTCGTAAAATTAACGATTTTCAAAGAAACTGAGATCTCCCCTTTTGTTTTTTGTTATCTGACCTTGGTAGCTACAAGGAATTAGCAAAATTGCAGCACGCACACTAATTAAGAATCCTTTCCATTGGTTAAATTTATTTAGCAATCATAAAGCGAAGAGTTAAATAATAATTTGTAACATTCATTTCTATTTATAAAATTATTATTATTATGTGTACTTGGGAACGTTTGTGTGAAGATACAAAATCATTATCAAGTTTCAAAATTGAAATTGAATTGGTAAGACATTAATTACAACAGGAAGCTGTGTCGCTTGTAAATTGACATAAGGTTCAACGGGATTACAATTAGAACTGATGGAAATAAATGTATTTATCAGGTTAAACGTCCACCTTTACTAATAAATTTATTAACACTAGAACTATCAAAGCAATCGAAATGACTGCTTCTCAATTATTTATGAAAATTCCCTAAGTTTATAGGACAACCATAGAATAGACACTCTACGGTCATCATATTTCGTACAACATAAATTAGAGTATCAACCAATTTTTCCATGTGTTGGCTATACTTTTTCTAAAGTGTCTATACATCAGGGATACGGAAAAGTAATCAAAATTTTCTTTTGCTGGCGAAAAACATTTATTTGTTAAAGAAATCTTAAATACTAATCAATAAAATAATTTTCTAACACTTTTTGCCAGCGTAAAGGTAGTTGTTCGATACCCTTTTTAAAAAAGTCCTTTGATTTTTTTTTAAAAACGTTTCCAATTACGTTTTTACTTCTCCAATTTTGATTACTTTTCGGTACCCATAATAATATTGTTACGGCGCTTCATAGTCAAACAACTCAAAGATTACAAAATAATTTCTCTATTTTAACAAGTCCAAACTTCTTGCTTAAAGACAACTCTCTTGACATTAAATCAATGTTAACATTTGCAACTCGTTGTTGTCGTTCTGGTAATCGATATCAAATATAGGAGAGGCAATTTCATTACAATAATTCCTAACAATATATTTAAATATAGTAAATGTAAGGTCGGTGGTTCTATTTTTAATCATATAGGAAAGGACTGCTTAAAAATTTGCTAAACCTTAGATAAGGTTTCGTTAAAGAAATTCGAAAGAGGAACAAAAATTATATCGTTTCTTCACAGCAACAAAATTGTTTAATACTCGATCTACGGCAATGAAATTGACGAGTTCCTACTATCGTTACATAACCATCAACAAAAAGATTTTTTTCGACAATACCATTTTTGTTAAAATCTTTTTACCATATTCTTCGACAATGTTTCGTGACTTCCTCCGCTATAATTAAGAATTTAATTGCTAAAATAAAAATTGAACAATGGTTTTTGTATAATGTAATGATATATCCATGTTATAAAAATAATATCATAGCGTCATGTTTCACTAATATTTTCAATTTAATAGGTTTTAGAAAACTTGAATATTTCCTATTTCATTTATTTCATAACGAGTGTCACTTGGCAAAGGGTTAACATGCATTACAAGTGTCACTGTCAGAAATTTGAATTTCTACATACGAAATAAACCCTACGTTTCAGTAAGCCCTTCCGCAAATTTAACTCTATCCTTTGTTCACCATAAAAAAATACACAATTAGGTAGCAATTCGTTGGTAACCTTCCAAACGATGTGGATTTTGTCGTAGAATGCGTAAATTATACTGATTCCGTAAAACATGATTCCCATTATATAATACTAGCTGTTAATTTCACGACAGCCTTCTTTTACAGCTTCCTTATTAAGGGCGCAATAATAATTATAAAAATCGCTCTTAAAGAACGCGTATCACGAACAACGATAATAATATTTCATGTTGGACAGACTGATACGAGGTTCCGCACCACTTTATAGGTCTCATGCTCGGCTCGAGTCGATACGATCGTGCCAAAAAAGATTTTACATCCGCTGCCTTTCCGTGCGCCTTTTTTTCGCGCGTCTCTCTCTCGAAAAAGTTTCACTCCCCGTGTACTGGCCGGGTTGCAAAAATCGGTGCTCACTTCCTTTCTCCGTGAACTCGCCGGCGATTTTACGAGCGAAGTCTCGCGTGCACGTAAAAAGAGGTAGCCAGCTTTCCTTTTTTTTCGTCCGAGTTTTATTGCGGTTGATTGCGGGGCCAAGACCCCGGGCAAGATTTTATAGTACATACGCGAATCCGGATGCCCTTTTCACCTTGGGCTAAGTGGCGCGGAGAGCCCACTCGAAATGTGAATGGCAGAAATTGCAGGATGATCAGAGGATCGTTTTAAGTTGGATCTTAAGAGAATTTGGGTATCACGAATTGATTATATATTCGTTGCTAAATTGTATCGATGCTTAGGTCTGTAGAACTTTAACCCCTTGTTGTACGATTTCTTTGGGATTGCCTCTGCAATAATTCAGATCTAAATTGGTGAAATAAAAATTGGCCAGTGGTTCTTGATATATCTTGTACTTTAACGTAATATTAATACTACAAAAATAATTTTATCCCGAATCCGGATGCCCTTTTGACCTTGAGCCAAGTGACGCTGAGAGTCCGTTCGAAATGTGAATGGCAGAAATTTCAAGATGATCAGGGAATATGTATAAGTTTACATAATTTCGGTATGACAAACTGATTATATATACCTTGATAAATAGTTTAAGTATACAGAATTAAAACTGTTTCGGTAAATTTTTTTTTTATTTCCGCAATAATTTAGAATTGAATTAGTAAAATAGAAATTGATCAGTGATTCTTGATATATCGTCTAATTTAACACAATATTAATGCTATAAAAATAATTTTCCTGCACTGTGGCTCATTTATGTAGTCAATGTGATAGGTTTTGCAAAAATTTTTTATCCATTTTACCATATTACTTATAAGCTGTATTATTATAAGGTGATCGAAATTCTACTGGAAGTTGTCAAAATTAATCGTTTGTTACACATTTCGCTTTTATGTTTTGCAATAGCTATCCTTCTATGGAGAAGCTGCAGTTTTAAGTGGCTAGTAGGTAACCAATAAATTATACATTATAATAAATTATAATGTCTGGTATGTAAGTAGATAACTATAGCCAGAATGGATTAGACACTTCTGATAACGTAATAAAAATTCCATTTTCTCTTACCTGTAAATTGCAAAACGAAAAGTAATTGTTTTTGTTCTTAATCCACCATTATGTATTTATACATATTACTTTATTTTCTTCTGGCTTGTACCGCAAATACAGGACTGACGCCCGCACATAAATAAGTAAATAAATTACCGAGACTTGGTTAACTATATCTAAACGAGGAAAAATTATTTTATGTGAGTTTTAAATTATGTTTAATGTTTAAATTATTTTGCAATTAACTCATCACAAGAAGAATATAAATGCTCAGTATTACGCGGTATATTATTATTCAATTGAATTAATCACTATTGCGGATAAATTATTATTTAAGAAATGGTACGTTGAATCAAAAATTCGTTGCATTTTTTTGTAAAAATGCTTTCTCTAAGGGATACATGTTACAGTGTTTCGTGGTAACGTGTTTGGCAGAAATTACATGCTGATTTCAGAGGCTATTTTGGGTGCGATCATAACACAAATTACAAGAAAGAAGGCGCTGAAATTTGAATTCGAAGCACTGATCATTAGTTCTTCGGCAAGTTGTAAGATATTTTCACGTTGAACTTGTTCAATTTGAAGGTCATTGAGGTAGGGCGCCACCAATGTTTGAGATAAAGGCATGTATTCTATGTGCATACAGAGGATTCTTTGCTTCATTACTTTAAAATAATGAATCGATTGAATATACGCAAGGCGAAAAGATGTATACAAAGCTAGTCTATTAATTTTGACTAATAGGAAACTAAAAACAAACATTTTAATTGCTGGTGAATTCGCTAACTAATACCTTGATTAGTTACTTCCTTGCACACTATAGTTGTGCTACAGGATTAATCAAATGTGCTACAGTTAATAATCGAAAACAGCCTTTTAGAGAATATTTAAAAAATGGTGTAACATTCTTCAATCGGAGGAAAACGACAAAGTAAACAAAAAAGACAGTATTATTTCGTTAAAGTGTTCCATTACTTAATACATTCAAATTTCGTATTAATTGAAATGGCAACAATATCAAATATAACAAACTTCACTTCTGATATTTAACCACCGTGCAATGTGTTAACAACAGTCATAAAAAAGTCAAAATTTTATTTAAAAAAAAACAATAAAACTAATGATTGTAATTTTAATCGAAAATTCCAAAGCTGTCTTCTGACATGTTTTGTTATAAATAGTATAAAAAGAACTAATAGCAACACTATCCATCCCAAAATGAATGCATTTTATTTTACACAAAGACGATAAACTTATCACGTCAAAATTTCCATTATTTACCGGTGCATCCATTGTAAAAAAAAAGAAAAAAAAATAGAGTGGCAGCAAATAAGGAAAAGAATGAAAGCCAAGAGCGCGCAGGCCAAGGAAAAAAAGAAGGCTAGTTTCATGAGAAAAAAGCGCAGTTTGTCCTCGCGGCTCGGAGCCTCCCCGGACGTGTGCGAGTCGCGTGTGAGGCTCGCGCCTGTCGTTGTCTCTGTCGCGAGCACGGGCCCAGAACGGCTGCCCTACGCCCGGGGCCCGACCTGTCGCGTTGTCGTCCCGTCTCGTCTCGTTTCGTCTCGTTTCAGCTCGTTGCTTGCCGCGCATCACCACGCTCCGCTAGCCGTCTTTGCTCTTTGCGCCGGGCCCCGTGCCGGTCGAGGGGCCCGTCTGGGACGCGAGGCCTCGCCTCGTTCTCACGGTAGCCTCCAACTGGGGCCCCCTTTTACCCGCTTCCTCTTTTCCTCCTCAAGATCCTTCCTTTACCATCTTCCTCTTGCACCGGCCCTTCCCCTTCTTCAACTCCGACCGCTTGGACCTATTTTCTCCCTCCTCTTTTATGTGCTTTGACTCGCATGCGAGGAAGCGCGTGCGTACCGTGGCAAGCACGCGTCTTCGTATCCTATCCCGTCGTGTTGCGCTGTTTTGGGACTTATATACATATTGGAGTCTTTTGGGCAGGTTGCTTCGAACAGTTTAACACTAGAACTACCAAACCAGTCAAAATGACTGGTACATAATTTTTTCCTAAAATTCTACGGGTTTATGAGAGAGTCGTAGAATAAATATTCTTTGTCCATCGTATAAAGCAAATTACCGAATGTATCATCTTTGCCACGTCTTAATTGTCCTTGCTTTTAAGGTATATATTTAACATATTTAAATATAATAGATTTCATACCGGTATATCTAGTGTTAAAGTTTATGGTGGATGAATTTTGGATAGAGGCGTTGGAGAATGTTTGGCATTATTCGAGCCGTTCAGTGCATAAATCGGTTAACTCCATAAAATGTGAATTTGAGAAATGCGACGAAATAATGTACATTGTTTTTTAAAATTCCCTTTATAATATAAATTCAAATACATATTGTAGAATGCATAAATACAGATATAGCTTTCATCAAACGGTATATAAAATTAATAAGAAAGAATAGCCAAAAGTAATCGTCAGTAAGGTTCCAATTTTTATGTGACTGGTGGAGTTAATCGGTTTGGCAACTGAAAAAAGTAATGAAGTTGAATTTGGTGTTTAAACTTCTATGTTTTTTATTACAGACAAAGTTAGTTATTATATACTTTTATTACAGATTTTCCATAAAAATGAATGTTGACAGTTCTATTATAATATTATTTGTGATTGATTCATAAGCAATATAAATTATATCATCTTCATCAGCTGTATAGGAAGGCTCGCCATTTCGATTTGTTGTTATCATTATATTTAACAGGAGGAATAAATTTTAGCAGGTCCATCATGTCTCTTCTATCTTCCCTTGTCACAGGTCTACCTTTAGGATATAATAAAGGCTGATCTACATTTTTAAAACTTTGTGGTCTACCTGCTACAGATTCCTTTATATTTATAGCATTAAATTCTGAATCTTCATTATACAAATATTTGAATTGTACGAGGTAGGGTTTGGACCTCTCTAACTTTATCCAGCGTATTTAGAGCCAATTTACTGGAAATCCTGTGACGGTTACTTTTCTGTTAATGATTGCACTTTCTAAAGGTTTTGTTGAAAAAAAATCTTGATGAGTAATTTGGATTAGATTAAATGGAGCTTTCTTCTTACATGTTTTGATTATATTGTTCCAATCATCGCCTCCTAGTGCATTTGAGTTGCTTTATTGCAACGACTTACATTAGAGTATGGAGTTAATCAAAATGGCCTCTAAAATAAATTACTTATTATTCAATGGCCAAACAAATTTTGTCATTTTATGGTGTTAATCTTCATCATTCAGGAAAGTTATTATAAATATCAAAAGTTATGACTAGACTCCCGATGTTTATGCAAATTTCAAATTCAACAAATGCAGTTAAGACAAGAGAACCTATTTAGGGATTTGTTGCACTCGATAAATGTTACAACGAATACCATACTTTGGATATTTCGGATATACTTTTATATTATGTTCGTTTTGTGTATTTTAGCCGTATTCATTTTGTCATAAATGCATAAACATCCGGAGTCTAGTTATGACTATACCAAGTGCTTCGTCAGTTAAATTTAAGATTTTTTCAAAAAGTGGAGTTAATCGACCTTGTGCATCCTTCGAATAGCGGGCACTTGAAATGCTCGAAGTTACGAATAGCACGGTTAACCACATTTGCATCAGAAAGAAATATGAAGAGGGGCTCATTATCATGATATTTTTATTGTATTTAAGTACAAGAATTACTATAAGTAAAAGGAACTTTATATTTCAACATTATAAGAAAAAATAAATTGTATTTATGTGATTTAAGTATATGTATATATTACTGATAGCGGTGGAAATGTTGATTAGTTTTTTTGTGCAGTGTGATAGTATTTGAAATGTTGAATACTTACATAAAATCACTTCAGAGTTTTCACGCTGATTTGTTTTCTTCTTTTGTTTCTCTTCTTTTCATTTGAACTAAACAACTCAAATTCACTTGAAGCTTCATTTACAAAAAAAAGTGCAATTCAATTTACGTATTCATCCTGTAAGTCAGCGTTGGAGGCTGAAATTTCGGTTCCAAAAAAATCAACATTTTCGGAAAAGAGTTTTGGGTGATATTTTTCGTACAGAATGTGCACATTATATTATTGTATATGCCACACATATTGTGATATCATATGAACATACATTAAGGAATTTTATTCCACCGCAGTTTCTAACAATCCTCAATGATGTATGCATCATTGAATCAGCGAAATAACAAAAAATGCTCGCCCAAACAAAAGATCTTTAATGCTACAATATTAATACTTACACTGCATTATCGATCTAATCGAATTTTCCGGTGAACCAAACATTGGATCTTCTGATAACATTTATTATTATTCGCAAGGCATTAATTTGTAAATTTATGAGACCTCCTTTCTCAATTTCGCTAGCGGCTCCTTGACGGAAAATTGCATAAGCTCCTTAAATAACGCTTGAGTGAGATGAATCGCTATCTCGTCCTACCAAGAATGATCTTATTATGGCTTCGAAACCAGTGAAACTTTATAATGAGTAGGTGTAACGATATCATTAGCATTATTATCGATTTTAAACTCTCCTTTTTTTTGGTTGAACACACTATCGAACTTACGCAGCCTGCGTCTTATATAATTAGTAATTACAAAGTATCGAAACCGTATAAAAAGATATTTCCAAGGAGAATTTGAAGGGTGGCCTCCGTTCAATATAAAATTGGGCGTTAAAAAATAACATGATTATCTCATAAATACCTATGAACTCTTTATAAATATCTAAGGAATTTCTAAAAACATATAAAAGCAAGAAGTGTTACGAATTTTTTGTCTGATCGTCCCAACTTTCAGTGAAATTCAATCATTCGTAATTTCTCTCACGTTGAGACGGTCCAACATACGCTGTTAATTGATACCCAGTTGTTTACTGGCATCCTCCTCGGTATTAAGATGGTTGTAAAGATAATGATGCTTAAAAATTTATTTATTGAAGCATACCATACTTAATTTCATTATGCAAATAAGAAGATAAATTAAGCAAGCCGATAAAATGAACTTATGATTTTGTATAATGTTTGCAGAATCATTTTTAATAATAATTTGAACGTTTTCGATATGCAGTCATTTACTGTATAAGTTAAATGAGTACCAGCATTAACAAATTATGACAGTAATTTAACACTAGATTTATGGAAGCCGTCAAATTTACTGCCTCCTACTTGATTAACAAGCATTTTTCAAATTTACAGAGAAGGAACACAGTAAATATGTCATGTGTATTTTATAATACAAAAATTATTTAGCGAGTTATCATCTTTGCCGCTTGATCCCTCTTTTTCAAACTTGTTATTTAATACATTGCAGTGTAACAGATTTCACGTCCGTAAATCTAGTGTTAAGTATTTTATGTCAACTATTATTTTTGGTTGTAGATTGAATACTGTGTAATAAGACAACTACCAGCTACGTCAAATAAATTAATTTTTTATAATGCCTATAAACACTATCGTATTGTGATATAAATTGGAATTTTTTGAAACAGCTGTTTTTTTAACAAAAATTTTCAAATTGTTTACTCAGACCACTTTCATGACTGCTGCCACATAGAAGCTGTATAATTGTCATCGGATACAATAGAATGAACAAAATATCTTATTTTATTATATTTTCATTCGAATTTCTACCTTATCTAACTATCAATTTAGGTATTAGTAACTACTATCGACAGAAGCATGTTATCTAAGGAAGGAAAGAGACATATTATTAGATATTAGCAAAATGTATAATACATTTAAAGGTCTATGTAATTACTTACTAATTTTAAGTTACTATAAACATCCGCATGAATTATTCAATAATAAAATAAGAACTGGAAATATTTCGTTAGATGTAAGTTCAAAGAATGAATGAAAGCTGAAAAAATATTCTTTTTATTGCGGAGGGTATGATAAATTAAGCTTTTTTTATGATCATATTTTTTAGTATTTCTAGATCATTTTAATTATTTTTATAGGCATGCTTTTGTTATACTTAAAGTGGCACTTAACACTAGATTTACGGATGTTGATGCGCCTATTTTTCTGAAGTGAGCAAATTTGACTCAAGCAAGAAAATTGAAGTTTTCTCCAAAGAAAATAGTTCCAAATCAATTTAAATAAAAGATTTATTATTAAAAAATTAGCCAACCAATATATTATATTATATACTAGCTGAAAGCTCCCGTGCTTCGCTACGGTTTAATCTAAACTAAAAAAAAACCTTAAAATTTCGAATTTTGAAAAATCCTTTCTTAGTGGGTGCTTATACCCTAGAAGGAACGCTCATGCAAAATTTCAAGTTTCTAGGTCAAGTAGTTTCGGCTCTACGTTGATGAGTTTGGCCCATACTTTAACCCTCCAAACCCCCCATAAAATTTCGAATTTTTCAAAACCCTTTCTTAGTGAGCACCTACGACCCAAGGCAAGAGTATGTTCCAAATTTCATTGTAATACGTTCTGTGGTTTTTGAGATTTCGTGATGAGTGGATGAATGAGTCAGTCAGTCAGTCAGTGGTATTTGAGCTTTATATAATAGAAGATTAGGTATAAGGGAAAGTTCTGTCGTTTTTGAACACGTGCACTTTTATGCGTTGTCTTTCCTTAGTAAGAATTCTGATCCGACTGAAACGAATTTAAACACTTAGATTAGTATATGATTGATGATTTATACACATTTTTTTGTAGGTTAGTCAGTTTTTTAAACTTGTAAAACTCAACATGAGTGAAGAAAAAGTGCACTCAAAACATTGCATGTTGTATGAGTTGCAAAAAGAGAATAACGCGATGGAGGCAAAAAAAAATGTGTGTGACGTGATTCGAGAGGATGCAGTAACAGTTCGAAAATGTCAAAGATGGTTTGCGAAATTTCGTTTGGGTGATTTTTCTTTGAAAGATGCACCCAGATCTGGAACGCCATCGCAGTATGGTCAGGACAAATCCCACGTTAACTTCCACAGAAATGGGCTTCAAGCTTGAAAATCATCAGACTACTGCTTTGGATCACATTAAAAGACTTAGCTTCCTGTCCAAAATCTCGGTTTGGATGCCATACGAATTAAAAACGACAGAACTGTCCCTTACACATAATATTAGGTTGTCCTGATCACACTGCAATGGCTTTCCTGATCTGAGTTCAATCACATCTTTGACATTTTCGAACTGTTACTGCATCCTCTCGAAACACGTCACACAAGTTGTTTTTTTTGCCTCCATCGCGTTATTCCCTTTTTGCTACTCATACAACATGCAATGTCTTAAGTGCACTTTTTCTTCACTCATGTTAAGAGTTTTACAAGTTTCAAAATCTGACTAACATACAAAAAAATGTGTATAAATCATCAATCATATACTAATCTAAGTGTTTAAATTGGTTTCAGTTGGATCCGAATTCTTACTAAGGAAAGACAACGCATAAAAGTGCACGTGTTCAAAAACGACAGAACTTTCCCTTATACCTAATAGTAATAAAATTTTGAACGAGTCAAATTGGCTCCGTGCATCTAGTGTTTAAACGATATTTATTAACAAGGAAACAATATTACTTGACAATATTACTTTAGGTTCAGTAAGGTACAACAAGAATTAGTTTAATATAAAGCATTGCAGGGACACAATTTTTTAAATATTAGAAAGTGGACGACTTAATAAATGTATTATCCGTTATTTCCAAAATTTGCTTGATACCGAGGTTTCCCAATAAAACTCCAATGACAAAAATTTTTACAATGGAATCCAAAGAAATAAAGGGACTATCTAACAAGATAACATTAAATCCACGATGCTATTTCGTTATTTAAGTAAAAGATTTTTAGACAGAACATAATATTTTAGTTCAAATTAAAAATTAGTACATTCACATAGTGACTTATCAACACAACATTATTAATAAAAACTTTCTTCAAAAATATTTATCAATTGGTAAAATACTTGTGGAAAAAAGTAATGATTACAATCAATTACACTCGAAAGAGATACATAATTACGAGAAAAAATTCCAACTAATGATTAACAGTCGCATATTAATTTTACGTAAAACCATAAATAATCGACACTTCTTTTTTCCCAGATGAAAAGTTGAACGGTGTTTGTTCATTGCTGGTTGTCAATTCGTACTCGTGGTAGGAAAAAGGACATGCCCTCAAGATATTAATTCACAGTGTACATAAAGAACGTATTATTATGGGATCTCTTTCAACTCCATTGAAACGATGCATAAGGAAGCGCATTCCATCTGACAGCATATCTTTAATCAATCCATTATAAAACTGGTTCGTCTTACAACTTTGTTATAAGAAGAAGTTGCTCAAAATTGCTCCGTTATTTATTCGCTTCGACATTATCGTAACTTTTGCTTAAAATGTTACTTCGCACGATGCACTTTTTACGACTAATCTCATATTCATTTTGAAAAGCATCGCCCGGTATAAAATGTCAATACATAGTTAAACGAAGCGATTATGCTTACTCAGTGTGCGTGCAAACGTTATCGTCATAAACTTTTATGTATGTTTAAACTTGCATACAAATATCGTATGCAGATTATGGACTCATAAATCCCCCTTTTTCCACATTGACGCTGTAATTTGCGCAAGATTTTCGGAAACCTTTTTCGAATTCTTGAAAATTTATTTTAAATCTCGTTAAAAAATGTTAACCGTTTTTCAGGCACCTTGTCATTCCACTCGTGATCAGTTAGTTATAAAACATGAAGCGTAATTGCAGAAATCTTCTAACTACCAATCTACTAACTAAAAGACAAGAAAATGTTTTAAATAAATATATGCAAATCCATTTTTATTCGATTATGTACAATTTTGATTCTTTCAAACATAATTATACTTACATCACGTTTTATGATTTGTCTATTTTTACACAATCGTTTTACACAAGACAATAAAATTGGAAACTAAACAGTCTGTCGTGGAGAGCCATACTTCTAGCTAATATTACATTTTTTGTGGAAATCATATTTGTTTAAGTTACTAGAAAGTGGAAAGTTATAGTCCTAAATATTTTTTATTTAAAGGAATTGGTCGTAGGGATAACTTATCTAGATAAACGATTGATTAGGTACTTACAAATTTTAATATCATTTGGTAAAGTAAAAAGAAACATCATTTTTTGTCTGGTGAGATTTTTTGAGTGTGGTTCATTATGAATTATCAAAACCTAGTCGGATTTATTATGCGCAATTATAAGGAATAAATATAATGCATTTTTTTTCTACAGAAATTTTGTCGCATTTTAAAAAAAGCGACGTTTCTTTTCGCGTTTCCTAATATAACCCGTCGAATAAATAGCATGATACCTGAATTGCATGAAGTCGCGAGTAGCTCGGTTAAAAATTGCAAGTACGAATAACCCGGAATTCGAATTACACGAAGTCGCAAATGTTACTGTTAAAAATTAACTCGATCGCACAGTACATATGTATTGAATATGTATTATTATGTACAATTGAAGATTTACAGCTAAACATGATTAAGAAAATTGTGTTCTTATTTTCAATGGCTTCTTAATTAATCCTTAGATCAAAATGTACAAATTTATATGAATTTCAGGTTTCAAATTTTACGGTTTTGAATAGCAAGGAACATTATATTAAAAATTATACGGATAATTAGTATCGAATAACAGGGAGCTAATTAACTGCGTTATTTCAGCGATTTCGTAATGAAATGTTCCTAATAGTAATAATAATAATAACCTTTATTGCAACGAAATACAGTTGACAGATACAAAGTAGACCAAATGTTTTAACCCAATAAGTTTGTCTAATATCCAAACATAACGGAGTACTTAAAGACTAATGACTAACAATAAGCTGGAAATCATTCTAGAGGAAAAACTGTCGTAAAAAAAAGCCTCAGCTGAGTACCTATATTTAGATCAGACTTAAAATTTTAATATAAATATATTAAGGTATACATATGGCATTGACCGGCCCTGCCAAAGAAAAGGGATACTTTTATTGTTTAAGCCTCTATGTTACCTTTGTATGTAAAATATTTAGTTCAATGGTCATCTTACTTTATGTTAATTGGAATAAAGTTATTCATCATATGGGAACGTATTGAACTGCTTTCTTTTATCGTCTTTTTTAATGAACTTATTTTAAACCGGACATCGCTGGTTTAATTATCCAGTTATATGTTTCGTCTTATGAAAGAATTTTGGATTTCTATGTATGATTCCGTTCGCATTTCATTGCTTAATTAAGATACTTACACTTTTTATGCTTTAATTACATATTTTACGACCGTTTCGAATATTTTATTGAAATGCGCTACTCATGAATATAACGTGGCATGCTGTTAACATCGAAGATGTAGAGCAGAAGCGAAATCAACCTTTTAACGAAGTGTCACTCTCAGATCCCGTAACATTTTAAACGGCTGAATAACATGGTCTTATCTGTACATACATATACATACTTATTGGATACCTCCTGTGTTATCTGCAACTTCGTTCTTACTTTGTGGAGAGTGAGAACAGCTGGTACCTGCTACATGTATCTCGGATCGTGAAACCCCGAGTCGAAAAGTCCAGCCTAAAAAGAAACTTCAAATCCTAGATTCTTTTGATCTCTCATTTGCCGCTTAATTATGTATACCATTTTGAACCTCAAAATCCTCAACTAGTGTGTCTACGCGCCTCAAAGTCCTGTAAATATGATTTTTAGGAGTTATATGGACTGATCAGGTAAAATTTTTATTCCAATTTAATCTGACATCCCCTAAAAATATTTCAGAAGTTCCAAGTCTGTCGACTCATATTCTAAAAATAGGGCTTTCAGGAGCAAGTTGGAATTAAATTATCATTTTATTCCATATAAATTCTAAATCTCCTAAACCAAATTAATTTTTAGTATATCGAGAATTTTTTTAGACCTCGATCATTCCACTCCAATTCCAATCCAATTCTAAAGCTCCTCATTATAGAATGCTGAGGATTATTTTGGGCTGTATGAAGCCTAAATTGCTCCTAAACTAGGTAAAAGTGGCAAAAAGTAACAAGTGTAGGGCGCTTGTGGAATTAAAATTTGCATTCTTTTATATGTAATATATTTTTCCATATTCAGCCTAAATATCCTAAGTTATTTGGTAATTTAGGAGGATTTTGGGCTGAAATTTTCGACTCGGGACGGAATGTTTCATTGAAAAATGAGTGTGACATACACAGTATGTCAGAAAAATAACGGAAGTTTTTAAATAGAAAAAAAAACAATCAGATATTTTGCCAAAATTATTTTTTTTTATTCGAAGTACACCCCTTCGGCATCGATACGCCGCTGGGCACGTCCAACCAATGCTAATATCAAATTTTTTATGCCATTTTTTGAAATCGCCTCAATGACCCTTGTCACGGCTTTTTGGACATGTATAACATTATCATGAAACGTTTTTGTGAGTATCGTATTTGAAGCACCAAGCCTCGTCACCAGTTACAATTGATTCCAGGAAAGTGGAGTTCTGTCTGGCTGTTTTAATAAGGTCCTTGCAATGTTCAACGCGAGCAATTTGTTGGTCCTCGTTTAACGCGTGAGGAACGAATCGAGCACACACCTTCCGTTTATTTAAATCTTTCGTCAAAATTTCGTGAATCATATTCTTAGTCGTATTCAATTCTTCCGCTATCCATCTCACAGACGAATTCGAATCATAGGCGATTATTTCTCGCACTTTTTCCACAAATTCATCGCGATTTTTGTTCTTCGGCCGGCCTGGCTTTGAGTCGTTTTCCAAAGCGTTACGACCATCCTGTAATCGCTTATACCATTCGAATACACGTGTACGTGATAAACAATCGTCACCACAAATTCTCTTCATTAATTCAAATGTCTCTGTAAAAGTTTCACCGAGCTTGAAACAAAATTTAATATTAGCTCTTTACTCCAACGTGTCTTTGTGACGAGATGACAAAAGGTTATGTCACTTTAAGAGCTATAACTTAACAATACGTTGATTAAAACTAACGAGGGTGGTCTCGTTTTGCAGAGTAGATATACAGCTTTCAAATGATATATTGTTTTAATAGATGGCGGTGGTAGTTTTTTGTAAATTTCAAAAGTTCCGTTACTTCTCCGACATACTGTGTATACCGTTGGCAATTTTATAAAATTTTCTCTGAATGATTTTAAGACATTGTGTACGGCAATCTACTGTTTCAATGTGATATACATGTATTTCGCTAAATAATTGTCACAAGAATATTCAAAGCTACATTTCCTCAGTAAAGTAATAAGAAGTCTCGAGTAATCGGTTTGCCAAATACGAGATATCTCGTTACCCGTACGCAATGTGTTAACGAGATTGCGCATACAAAGGTTTTCTGCAAATTCGGAGTCACGACGCGTTGCTTTAGTTGTTTTATCATCATATCATTATGTTATATCGATTTTATCTTCTATTTCCCATTGCATTGCTCAACGTTCTGATAAAAAGAGAAAAATGGATTGTTGGAAAGACACAATCTGCGCTTCTGTATATGCAACTAATCGTAATATATTCGTATCGTTAACATAAAATTTTCCAAGATAGGCAAAATGACTTGCACTGCATTTTTTAAAAATGTTCTTAAAATTACCAATGCTGTTTCTTTTGCAAATTGCTACGTCTATTTTCAAAATTGGAAGCGTTTGAATCGATCAAGCTTTTGCCCCTTATACTCATTTCAGTCGGACGTTTTTTTTTAACAATTTTAAATATATTGAATTGAACATCCTTAGATCTAGTGTTAACGTTACTTACAATTAGTTTAGTGTCTAAACTTTAGACGATCAGCAGACGAGATACTTGAATCTACCTATTGTTGCCTGCGATTAAATGATAACCAGTTGTCTAACCCCATTCGAATTATTAATCCAATATAATAAATATATTATTCCCTAAATTATCAGGATAATTTCAGAGTAGGATTAAATCTATTCATTAATGAAAGTACAATATCACGATCCTATGCTATAATGTGTAGTAAGGAAATAATAGTATCTCCTGGAGTGGCAAGAAATAGCAAGGCAACTCAAAGTACCTATTTCCGAGAAGCTTCAAAGTTTATGACGTTCACGCCAGCGTGTACCATCGGCGACTCACGCTTGAATGTCTCATCAGGCGACACACCTGAAAACAAAAAAACGGAATTCTTACTTATTTGTAATTTTGTACTCGATATGTACCCGAGTCGAAATATTAAATATATTTTCATGGTATTTACTCCTATTTGAACCTAATATGATACTTTCTCTCGTTTAATTTAAACCTGTAACTCTTTCTCAGTAAAATGGTACTCTTATTTAGGTATCACCAAAACATTTATCCCCTGAATTGGACCTGTTGGGTAGTAAAAGGTTCAAATGAGGTTCAATATTTCGACTCTGGACTGGATATTCTGTAAAACCTCAACGGAGGTTGAAATTGACGTCCTATTTTGCGCCTTAAGACGGCATGAAGGGAATTTGTGCTACTTTTAGGCGCTAAATAGGATCTTATTTTACATTGAATTTAGACCTATTTTTGAACTTTTAATTCCTAAATGTTGGGTAGTAAAAGGTTCAAATGAGGTTCAATATTTCGACTCGGGTAGTTTTTATAAAAATATACTAAAGATGAATTATTGATATTAAATTGGTAAAACTGCCAAAAATGTGTCATTTTTTAGCATATTGTCTAAATAACTGGAGATTTTGCGTCAAAATTTAGATCATTAGATTCGTAATGCAGAAACACTAATTTCGTTACTGTACGAAATTAATATACCTATTATAATTTATGAGATATTCAACGAAATACACTTTATCACCCTAACTCTGGGGCGGTTTTCGCCGTGGACGATTGCCGGAAAAAAAGAATACGTTTCGAATATTTTTATGAGACTCCATGATACTTAAGTTTTACAAAAATCGGTGATTGACACTTCGCGAGGTTCTCTCATTAGAATAACCTCCCAAAAGGGGAAAAATACAAATTGCAATGCCGGAGTAAACGTGTTAAAAACAAAAATTACCATAGAATCTAGGATTGCTCACAATTATTTCCTCAAGAGAAAAAAAATGGATGGGTCTTACTTTCTGTTCCAACCTATTTGTAAAATATTAAATAAAAAAGTGAAACCAAAATGAAAACCAATGTTGAAAAAGTGGAGGACGTGGAATTTTTATTATATTCAGGTGGCAAAGTTGAGATCCCATATTGATAGGAGTATTGTCTAACAAGAATTATTATTAGTGGAAAAGGATAGTCTGATTTATTATAAATTGTATGTAATTGCCAGGTTTCGAAAATTGCGAAAAAGTTTTTGGGGTTTTTGGTTTAGATTTCTGCCAAATTGACCGGTCGGTTTGCTGAATGCTTTCCTTCACAATCACGAAATTAGTGCCGCCAAAGGTTGCACAGTTGAATCGTTAAAACATCAAAAGTGAAAACAAGTCCCTGCAACATGCTTCGTTTCCAATCTCCTTCTCGGAGTAACGGCATTTTGGCTGGCATAAATCATTTATGAGGTTTGCGAAAGCATTTTCATGAAAGTCAAACGCTTGATGATCCTGATGAAAGAGCAGGGAAGTTATATGGTTCAGCAGCTTGAATAATGGCGTAATTTGAGATCTGCAGATTTTTCTTACTGGCGCAGAGAAAATACTTGATCCTGCATCAATCCTACATTACAGTATTAATCCCTTGCTGTGCCATAATGAATAATACTTGTAATGTGGTAAATTAAATAGGGAATTTCCAAGGTTTATAAGTCCTATTAAATTATATCAATATATAATATATCAAGAGTCATTGATTAATTTTCAACAACTTAATTCTGAACCATTACGATGGTAGTTAGAAAAGAAATCGGACAGCAAGAGTTAAACGTGTCGAATGATTAGTAAATCGACTTCAAAATCGTTACACCTAATTAATTTTCTTTAAAATTCGCTAACAGCAGCCTTTCTTCCCGTTTTCTCTATTTCTCTATCTCTCTCTCTCTCATTTGTTCTCCGTCCCCATACTCTCTTTCCTTTCTCTCTCACCAGGATCATCGTCAATCTATAAATTACCGTTTATGACGAAATTTTAGTATGAAATAATTTTCATAAAAATATTTTAGCTCATTTTTTTCCGGGCAATGTTCCACGTTGAATTGGTGATAACCATATTCAAACTTGAAGTGGCGAAATCTGATCAAATATCTTTGAAACTATTAGAGACATGTGTATTTTTACAGGGTGAAAATCAACGTCTTTTAAAATTCGACAGTGTAAACAGTTTGTTGCAACATCCGTTTATTTAACCCATTAAGGACCAAGCATTGGAATAACAAAAATATTTTAAATGCAACTATTTATTTGTTATAAAATTACAGAATTTGTAGGACTTAAGGTGATAAACAATTAGAGAACAAAAGTGCATAAATTAAGCCTTTGGTATGTTTTTTTTACTATGACATAGATTAAAATATAAATTAAATTAATCCGATTCCCCGAAAAAAAATCAAAAGTGAAATGTTGTGTTAACGCAACTTGAGCCTTAATGGGTTAACTAATATTGTTACGAATTATTATGTTATGTGAGTAACGAAATTGTACAAATGTTTATATTGATATGTAAAGAGATTTGTCTGTGAGCTGTTCAAATAGAACCCTTATTTTATCATCTTCAATTTGTTTTATTATAAAGCGTCGCAGCGATAAGTTAAAATATAGCATATTTTTAATTAATGTTTTACTCAAATTTCATGCCATGCTTTTGAATTTTTGTTAACAAACACTGTACAGGCGTTAGCTTATACTCGCTTAAAATTCACCACTACTAACACTGGATATGTTATAACGTTTTAATACGATCGCGTAATTGCAAATAAAAACATGTTAAATGAATCGTGTAAAAGTTAGCGGAACATGAATTTATAAGAGAGGAAAAACTATTATTTTTATAAATTATTTTAATAAATTAATGACATAAAACAACACTTAATCACATAAAATAACTCTTCAAACATAAATCATAACTTCTAATACGTAAATTAAATATCTATCGTAAAACTATTTATCTGTTCGCTTCTAATCTTTCTAAACAACTAACTGAATATTTATAAAAAATGCTGCTCGTCGTTCGGCCAACGCGAGTCAGTCGTCGTAGCATTATAAAAGAACCTCGCACAGTCTAAGAGTGTCTTTTAATAAAAGTCCTAGCTGGAATGACTAAGAATATTATTTAGATGCAACACTGCCATTGTAACAAACTTGAATAGTACAGTTTCCAGGAATTCTTACGCATTTCAGGAAGATAAAGCCACGTTCGAAAGATACTTGAGATTCTTGAAAACGATTCAGCATTTACCAGAAGCCACCGCTGGAATTCCGTTGTATCGGTTAACCATGCATTGCCGAGTAAATTGCCGTGATTTCGAGGATTGAAATGATCGTGAATCTGAAATACTTCCGCGAACGGTCATCCCGAATTGCAAGCCAGTCAGTATTGCCATTGACGATTGCATATTCTCACGCGAAATTTCAATTTCCGGTCCAGCGAGTGGCGAAAAGTACGAACCTCGGTCACGGACCGTGGTCTGCGAACGAGAGCAATGTTCCTCCTCGATTCTTTTCGTACGGACGAAAGAATTTCGCTGACGGTATTCTTCCGTATCTCCTTGGGCGCCCTTTGTCACGGGAATGAAATTTCCCATAACGGGAATGGCACCACCGTTGTTGAGAGTTGCGAGTTAACGGGACGACCGTCGATGAAGATTACAAGTTGTCTCTTAGCCTTTGAAGAGGTAATTTCTGACGGCTGTGCAAAATTTCATTTAAAAACGTTTCTTTGAGTGCTTATACAACTTTTATTCAGGTCCATTTAAAAGGGAGTATTTGAACACTACTTTCTATAGCAGTTTTTCGTTCAATGTAGATGGTAAAACGGGGGTTGAATATCGGAATAATAACGATTTAACTGTTTTGTATGGCTAGTATTTTTAACACGTTGTAACACGTTTAACACGTAACAAATTCAATGTTCTTCATGTTACGTTTAAAATGCAATATTTATCAATTTTCTAACATATTGAATGTTTCAATATTCGCGTTAAGAAGTTAAAGGTCTGTCAAACGTCCATCTATCAGTGTTTTTAAAGTGTCTGATTTATAAAGATGTGATTTTAATAAAAAAAGTGTTTCCGTCAATTGAAATGATAAAAGTAGCGAAATACCAGTGGCGTTCAACGTGTCAATTTTATTTGAATTCAATTAACACGTTCACCACAATGGGGTCACCGGTGACCGGCGCTATTGAATTCAGCGAAATTTCATGTTACGTTTAAATTGCAATATTTATGAATTTTCTAACGTATTAAATATTTAAGTATTGGCGGTAAGAATATACTGGTCTGTCGAATATTTATCTATCAGTGTTTAAGTGTTTGATTTATAAAGATGTGATTTTAGCAAAAAAGGTGTCTCCGTCAATTGAAATTATAAAACTAGCGAAATACCGGTGGCGTTCAACGTGTTAATTTTGTTTGAGTTCAAGTAATACATTGACTACAATGGGGTCACCATTCACCAGCGCTATTGAATTCAATAAAATTTCATGTTACGTTTAAACTGAAATATTTATAAATTTTCTAACATATTGAATGCTTAAATATTCGCGTTAAGAAGATAAAGGTATGTCGGATATTTATCTATCAGAGTGTTTAAAATGTTTGCCTTATAAAGCTGTGATTTTAATAGAAAAAATTTGACTGTAGTAGAAATGACGAAACAAGCAAAATATCGGTGGCATTCAACGTGTTGATGTCAGCAATGAGGACGGAAAATTTTCAAATTTATAAACAGCGGCTGCTGTGGATCCATTATGTGGAAGGATTGAAAAAGAATTCGTAATTTCTAAAGTAGGTACTGTTAGTACTGTTAAATGATAAAAATAGTTGTGGTCTCCACAGTTTTAAATTACCATTTTTTATATCACAGACCTTATTATTTTATAATTACATTTTATCCTCACCTCGACAGGAAAGGCGTCGCATGAAGCAAATGTAAGATCATCGACCCCGGAATGTAATTAAACAATCTACCTGTTGATATAAGGGAACAAATTTTAATTCCGATCAGTCGTATCAGAAGACACCGGAAGTATAGACAAAAGGTGTCTGAAGGTCGAAATTGTGGAAGATGCAGATACACGTGGGTGAATGAAAAGTTATTTAAATTAAATAAGATAAGATATTTGTGAATAAGAACAGTAAACACTTCCGACATCGAAGTGAAGTTCGAATCGTTTGTGAAATTCTTTATTCCTGCACTTTACACTTGATTAACACTAGACTTAGGGATGTTGATATATCTATTTTTCTGAAGTGAGCCAATTTAAATCATACAAAAAAAATTGAAATTTTTTGCCAAGATATTAGTTCCAAATCAATTGAAATAAAAGTATTATTATTAAAAAATTAACCAACCAATATATTATACATGTAGTAATCAAATTTTGAATGAGCCAAATTGGCTCCGTAAATCTAGTGTTAAACACCTTGTAAGTATAAAGGAATCAACAATTCCACAAATAGTAAGCTGTTAAATTAAGGGTATTGTTTCAATAAACATTTCTCGGGAAGATTTTGTATTTAGAATCTGTATAATAAATGAACAGGAAGGTGTTGAAGTAGTAAGGTACATGAATGTAAAAAAATATAGAAAGATGGAAATACTGAGATTAAATAACTATGAAATTTCAAAAACATAATTATAATTATTTAAAATAAGTGTAGTAAATATTAATAATTTTAACAATAAAATGTCCTTGCACCGGATTTTTTCTGTATAGTTTTATGTATTTTACCGGAATAATTTTGCTTTCAGTTAATAAAACTTCAAATTTTTTATTCAGAACTTTGTATGGCTTCTTGAGTGATCTTAATTACCAACAAAAGATCGTACAATTATAAATAGTAACTATTTATATTAAATACTAACGATGTTAGGAACAAACCTTGCAATGCTGACCACTGCCATCGTGCAACATTTTGTTATGCTATAGATACTAGGAAAAATTAAATTACGGTGTTAATTAAAACACTGGTCAATAATGTTAAAACTTTTTGATCTAACAGACACAAACATCTCTAATATTAAAACAACCAAAGCGGTTAAAATGATTTGTTGACAATTATTTAAAAAAGAATCCCCAAATCGACAGGGGAACCATGGAATAAATATTTTACTTCTGTTTTATAACACCTAAATTATTTAATAGATCCGATTTCTTTTTGTTCCAAACTGTTGAAGAGTTGAATCTAGCGCGAAATATATTGTGATTATAGTTGGCCTTGCTTCTAATGTATTCTGTTAAATTAATATTTCTTCTGTTCACTATTTCCTTATTATTCAGAACTATATTTAACATACGTTTTTATTAATATAAAAGTATTTATAAATATAAAAGTATTTTATTCAAACATCTATATACGAACTTCCACACAAACTACTTATTTACTGTATTTAAATATAAGACATGTATCGGCAGTAGTTTTAATTTTAAAGAATTAATTAGCAACTGTATACAGTATAATAACAAAATTAGTGTCTCTAAATCTTACTTTCAAAATTCGTACTCTCCCACACAATGGAATATTACTCACCGTTCCAATGAATTATTTCGTACAATACTTAAAATATTTTACACCCCTCTCATTTCCTTATTGACGACTTTCATGATTCAAAATGAAAACGGTATTCTTGTGTGACTTCACTGCTTTAGAACAGGGGTTACATTCCGTAAAAGGACACAGCATTTTTCTCATTTCAGGTTGACTTCTTCCTGTTTACCAGCCCTCGTTCATTCACCAGAATAAAATTATCATGAATCGAGGTGCACATACCAGGGGAGGGCACAATGTATCGTGAATTTAGTGAATGAAACGTGCGTACGCACGATTCGGAAGGAAGGGGGAAGAAGGAATCAGGATGTAAGCTGTGCACTCTTAGCCAAATTCAGTCTCATTGTACTTTCATAAATATGCATGAACATCTATCGTACGAGTTCTACTGAATGGGCCCACATGTTTCCCGATCGTGGGAATTTCGTAACGGAATCAATGAATGGAAAGTTAGGTACAGTTGGGGTTCGATGCAGTAAAAAGGACATTATGAAATTACAAATTAACATGCAACAGATAGCATTAAATTCATCCTATGTCATCATTTTGTAAGTTGAAAGGAGTAGGTGGAGGAGAGCTTCTTTTGTTATGTTGCAATAGTTAAATCATATATTTCGTTCTATCGGGTACATTCACTTTTCGATTTACGAGGCACTTTTCATTCCCGCCAAATAATTTCTTTATTTGCGCAATCCTTTTATAAGCAATTTTCAAGTCGACAATTATATTTTATGTAGTTCAAAAATGTGTGTTTCCATTCTTTGATTGTATATGTTACTCTTGTGTATATTCATTGCTGTTGCCGATCCAAAATAACATGTGAAGAAAAAGATCTTATGTGATAAATTTTTCAAATTTTCAAAAGGAACGTGTTCAAATCGAGTTATCCATTTTCCAGTGACAATCATTTTAATTTAAAAACTTTGTTACTGCCTTTGTTTTTTTTCACTTTTTAAAGTCATCTTTTTTTGGGGAGCGTTATATATTGAACTTAGTTATTCAGAATTACTCTTATTAATTGCAGAATACTTACTTGTGTGCATGGGTGTTAAAATTTTGTAAATTCAGTTATTTTTTATTGTTTCGCTGCTTACAGTAAGAATGACTATAGTCACTCCTTTCTGAGCATTATCTATAACTATATGAAAAGAGTGAGTACAGTTACTCGTTGAAATTTTTAGTTCCTTTAAATTTATATAAAACAATCATTTTTCATTTCGAGTATTTTAGGGTCATCATGATCGATACTTCAAGTTTCAACAAATCATACTTAAGTTGTCAATAAGCATTAAATATTATGATACTGATATGTGTATGGTAATTTTGTTGGCTTAGAAAACACCGGAAATTCATTTAACACTAGAACTACCGGCGCACAGTGGTTCATTTGGCCGAAAACCTGGCCAAAACCCCAAGGAGTTTTTCAATTTAGCTGAAAATTGGTGTATTAATATTATTTGGGTCGCTGATTAAGAATCTGAACTCAGAATTTCCAAAAACAAAATGGCGGCTCTAATATGGCGGGTGCGAGTATCGAAAAATTGTCGGATCGGCATGAAAATCAGTAGTCTTATGATAGCCCGGCCCTATGTCATAAATGCACTTCCCCAAGCATGGCGCGCGCGACAAACAAATAACAATAACTCGAAGAATCGCAAAAAGTCGCAAGAAAACTCAACGAGGTCTTCTTCGGGAAGCTTCAAAGTTTAATTTAAAAAAAAATATATTATGTTATTCCACGGACTTCTGCAGTTTTAATGATATTTACTGCAGCAGCCGCTGTATCTTAATACAAGCATGTCATTGCTGTTCCATCTTCGAATTTCCCATTGTGTAATAAAAATTTCAACTGAAAGAGATTGATAGAACATTGTGAGAAACAAATATAGCCCTCATACCTGCAACTAGACAGATTTTCAGCCGAAACGTCAAACATCTTTCGGTTTATGACGGTGGGCGGTCGAGGTGATCGCGGCTATCTATTGTTGCTTTGGAACAAAAGGCCACCAGCTTGCTTAAAATTATTTTGATTTTTAACCCGAACGAAATAAATATAGTGTTTCGTTAATTACAAGGGTAACCTTAGTGAAGGATTAGCATTATTCGTTTGTCCAAGGCACGATAGCCTGGCAGTATGTCATAAACGTATTTCCCCGAGCATGGGGCGTGCGACAAACAAATAAGAATATCTCGTAGAATCGCAAAAAGTCGCAAAATTTTACATCGGGGACTATTTCGGGAAGCTTCAAAGTTTAATTTAAAAAAAAAAGTCGCGTTGTACTTTTGCGTACTTCACAACTATTTCCTCTGCAAAAGGAAAAAAATGTATGGGTTTTGCAATCTGTGTCATCGCAGTTGTAAAATATTAAATAAAAAAATGAAACCAAGATATTTATAACTTAAAAGTATGACGAATAGCTACAAATACTTACAAAGTTGATTGTACTATTATTTCACATTGAAAACGTATTCTGAATTTCGACGTGAATACGTTTATTCAAGTGCCAACTTTGACATTGCAGATCTCTAAGAGCGTTGTTCAATAAAAACTTTTATTAATGGAAACCAATGCTCTGATATGTTACAAATCAAACGCAATTGCTAAATTTTGAAAATCGCGAAAAAAATTTTTGGCTTTTTGGCCAGGTTTTCGGCCAAATGAACCACTGTGCGGCGTCAAATCTAACATATTTTAATAAATTTAATAAGTACTTTGAAAAAGGGGGAACTAAGCGGCGGAAAATTTAATCGATTGGGTGATTTATGTTTATTAATATAGACGTAGAATATTTATTCTATGACTCTTATATAAACTTGGAGAATTTTTTGAAAAAATTGGGTACCAGTCATTTTGACTGATTTGGTAGTTCTAGTGCTAATATTCAAACTATCAAGCGGTGAAAATGTGCCAATTCCTAATATCTTGACTGTGTCAATTCCTAATATTTTCAAATAATTTTGCAAATTGATAGAAGAGCCATAAAATTAATCTTTCTCTCCTCTTAATTTCTCTGTTTCGCATGTACTTATTCGACATATTTAAATATAACAGACATAACGCCAGCAGCTTTAGTGTTTAGGAACTCTAGAAACTAAAAATTGGCAAAAGAGATGCCTTGGTATTTTATGTAAAAATAAGTGTAAGCAATATTTTTATCAATTTTCTTGAAATAAAATATTCATGGCTTCCACGAGTTCAAAAGTAGCGTACATTTACGTATTGCATAAGATTTAAGAATGAATTCCTTAAAACTCTATCAACGAAATGATATCGAGCGAGTAGCATTCAAGCCCTAAGTAATAAAATTTAATTGAAAAACATTCCGCACTTCAACGACACTCGTGTTTCATGTACCTACATTTAATCCAATTTCAATTAACAATAAGTTATTTCCTTCGACTTCTCCGCATTAAGTTTATATAAATACTGATTAAATCAACAGCATGCAAATGAAACTTTCCAGTGCAAAGAAGTCCAATTTCCTCAATAAAGATCAAAAATTTCTTCCTTTCGTTAATTACTACATGTTTAATTAAACCTGCACCAATCGAAGTACCACATCTTTCCATATTTTCCAGCAATCATTTTCTGTTATTATTGACCGATTATCATACCGAAGTATCAGGAAAAAGGCAAATTTAAGACCTGCACGTGTATCTACACCAGGAGCGCGAATAAAGTATTAAAAATTACTTTGCTCCTTGGTAAAATGGCACTGTAAGGAAAGGCAGGTGCGCTTCTTTGAAAGAAGATCGTACATCTACTTCAGATATGTACTATATATCCGGTATACATGCAAGTTCATAAGTTACACGCGTCGTTCATCAGTGGCGACTTTTACAAGTTGCGCTACACGCGAACGCAAATACAATACATAGCAAGTTTTCGCCGGAAGGCGAATACCTGTACCCGTAGCCGGATTAATGATTGATCACGATATCCCTTGCAATATCAGCTATATTGATAAAGATAAACAGAGTGACTCATAACAAGGATTGTTCGTTTTCTTTGGATTTAGTGGCGTTAACCCCTTGCTTTACGATTTCTTTTGTGACCGAACGTGCAAAAACTTAGAATTAATTGTTGGAATAATAATCTATCATTGATTTCTAATATACCGGTATAAGTTAACGCAGTACTAATAATATAGGATTAATTTCAACGTCTCCTGACCTATTAATATTTGCAATTTAATAGTTTTTGAGAAAGTAATAAATTTTCTATTTCATTTAGCGCGTCACGTGTTCGACACGTCATTGTAAGGCAAAGGGTTAACAGCTATGGCAATTTTGTATGGAACCTATTTTAGGTGGTTTCAAATGCCTCAGACTGATATAATATTATATAATTATGTGTGAGTCTCGTAGCGCGAAAAATGGAATAGGAAATTTTGAAGTCTTCCAGAAACTATTAAGTTGACAATATCAGCCGGTCACGAAACGGTCTCATTATTCGTATATTATTAATATTACAGTTAGTTATACAAAATATCAGAAATCAGTGAAAACTTTTGATTTCAGAAATTAATTTTGAGTTTTTGCACATCCCGATAAAAAAGAAATGGTAGGTCAAGGGGTTAAGGCGGAGTGGGGTAGTGCAGACGAGGCAAGTGCATATACTGGCTATTTTTATTATAATGTGAGCGAAATTTCTGTAGCTTGTATTTGTTAATGTAGTATAAGTTAACGTGAATCGAAAAATACTTGTTTGTTTCAAAATTGAGAACTATAAACCTAAACGATATATATTTAAAGCAAGTTACACATGAAAGTTTTATTATATTATTTGTCACTTATTTATTTACTATATTCTTTTTCTTTCTTTTTAATTGCTTAATTGATTTCGTTACTGTTAATTTTATCTTCTATATTTGTACGTTTATATGTCTTGGCGTCTGCGGATATGTGTTGAATCTATTTTAATTTATTTTATTTTATTTTATTTATATTATTCTATTTTATGCGAACTTTTATGTTTTGTCGATTTTATTAACGAAGAGGGAGACTCCCAGAGCGCCAGACGCACATGTAAAGGCGAGTTCTGCCGCGATATTTAAATTAAGATTTGTGCTCACCCTGGGCTACCACCCGGGTAACCTCAGTCAAAATTTTATCGCTTTTCCCTGCAGTTCAAAGGAACTCGAACACTGTAATGTATCACTCCCAGAGGATAATGTCCTCTGGGGGAACATTAATTGAAAATAAAGAGAAGTTAAGGTGAAGCGAAAAATACTTGTTTGTTTAAAAATTGATAACTATGAAAATAATCAATATAATTTAATGCAAGTTAGAAATGAAACAAGTTTTGAAAGCAATTTAAAACTCTAAGGCACGTTCTTGCTCCATTTTCGGGTAGAAGTGCAGAGTAGTTGAGATTTTATTCAATATCCTATCAAAATCGAAATTTTTAAGAAAAATTAGAATTCTACGTAATATTAATTCACCAGTAATAACTGTGTAAAGTGTTTCATAACGATAGTGTTAGGTATTTTCATACCAGACTGAAAATCCATAAGTTTAAAATCCAAATTTACAAAAACAAGTCTGCCCTTGCCATACTTCACCTTACTAATAGTTTGAAAAAAATTTGGTAAACGTAACATATGGATTTGATTTTCGGGCCACTGATTACAAATGAGAGCTTTTATCTCCTTATTCGCCATAAATTCCGATAAAAAAGCTGTGGTAATTGGTCGTGCTGGAGATTTTGAGGATAGAGTATGACATGTTTAACACGTTGAGTGCGGCGTCAGTCCCAGGGGACTGACAGTAAACTTTTAGTTCAGGCGGCCTCAATCCGGCGGGATTGACAGCGAATTTTTCGTTCGGTCGACATTGCTGCCTGAGACCGGTCAAGGGTTAAATTATTAATTACAATTAAAAATTTTATGTTAAAATTTAGTGAAGGTTATTAAAATGTTTGAAGCAAAGATGTGGTTGAGATTTGCACACATTACACTAATTGTAAGTAATAACTTGTTTTGTGAATTTTCTGGCGAACTTACGTCCGAATGTTTTTGTGTTTGTGATATAACTTTCAGCACAGTATTTTCAAACTTTATGCACCTTTTTTTCTTCCTTTTGAAATTTGTGAATACGTTATGCGCTGCCTCGTGAGTGAAAAGTATAGCAAGATCGGCGCCGCACTCAACGTGTTGATGTATTCTTTTCTGAGGATTTTTTAAAGATGTATTTATGCTAAGGGGACAAGCAGAAGAGAAATAAATATTTTTACTCGTCAATAGCTTCTGATTATATACGTAAACATTTTAGGTAAACAATGTAGGAAATGCAGAACAAGCATAGAGAACTCTAGTTTAAACGATATATTTAATACTAGATTTACGGCAGCCTTCAAATCGACAGCTTCCTACTTTTTTCAAAATATTTCACAAATTTATAGAGAAGCAGTATAGTACTTATTTCACGTACATTTTATAATACACAAATTACTTAACTGATTGCAATTTTTTGCCGATGGATCCGTCTGTTTTCAAAATTCTTATCTGATATATTTCACTACACCAAATCTACTAGCTGTAAATCTAGTGGTAAGGAATAAAAAATTGATACACATTTGTCACATTCGTTTTCATCCAAATGCGCTTTCTTATTGTTTGCTCTCGTGCCTCACGCTTTCTTCTGCCACTCTCAAATTCTCTTTTGTTTCTTACATCTCCCTCGCTTACTCACTCTATCATCTCTTTCGCTCACTGATTTAACCATCTCTTTCGTTCTTTCATTCTTGTTCTTATTGTTGGTGTCTAAAGCGCATGCATTCCCACAATAGTACCATATACTCCATTCACTGTGCGGTTCACTTTTTTCAAAAATGTGTTGCTATTGTGTGAACTGAGTTCAATGCAAAAGAGTGCGGTTTCTAGCTACTTTTTGTTATTAAATATTGGGTAGTTATTAAAATTCCTTATTGGTAGAGGAATATGGGGTAAAACTTTGTATGTGGGTCAACCCAGAAATTATTGTCTTTTTTTAAGTAGAATCCACAATGTTCAGCTGTAAACAGTGGTGCTATATTCACGCAGCTCTCAAAACCAGAGTGCTGTTTTTCATTCACAGAAGTTTCAAAGTATTGAATAGGGAAACCTTTAGTATTGCACCGACCAGCTGACTGTTTTATACCACTTGAATTAAAAAGGTTTATTACATAATTCTGAACTCTTTACATAGTCTTTTGCTTTTTTTAATTATACAATATTTTATACGTTTTATGATATTGTAGATATGCGGTGTTACCCAGGCCCATATAGTACAACTTGATGCAAGTGAGACTTTTTTTACTCTATTTGCTCAATTTTACCCCCATTCACGTGAGCTTGTTATTTTTAATTATACATTTTATTATTTCTTGATAAAAGTTTTATACTTCGTTATGGATCAATTATTTCAAAACTTTTTTTACAAGGCATATAATCATCTTGAAAAGAGAGTCTCGGCTGAATTTGTATTCTATCAAGACGCCTTACTGTCCTTGCGAGTAGAATAACATTTTCAAGAACTGTACCCAATTTTTATTCTGAAAGAACCAATTAAAATTTCTAACAATGTTTACGCCATTACTATTTCATTAGGAGAAAAGACAAATTACGCAAGCGGTTTTGTTCCAATTTTCTCTGAATTACTGTTCGGGAATTAAAACTTATAATCCGAAATTGAAATTGCAACTGACAGAAAATGTTAACATGGCCAGCACGTTATAAAGCCTGTAATTACATTTAATTATTTCATTCCGCACAGTTCATCGGTGAGACTCGCAATTGGAAGATCATTTCTCGCGAGATTTGTATGTGTACAGTGAGCTTGATTAATGTCGAGAAATTCTATTAATTCCTTAACGTTATCAATAATGCCAATATGTGAATGAAAGATAAACTATTTTTCGTCGGTTTTTATCTCTGTCTTGATTGTTTCAAATGATATGCGAAGTTCTGCCAAATAAATTTAAAAAATCTACACTTCAAATTGCAGTAACTAAAGTTTCAGAAGTAGGACGTTTGGAATAAGTCACGCAACTGTAGCTGAAAGTATCGACTTCTTAGATAAAAATGAAGAAAGTAAGATAATAGTAAAAATAACGGAAGAGCTTCGCTCATTTGAAATAAAAAAATGACACGGCATTTTAATTTGTAAATCTAAGCCTATCGCCGGAACTAAAATAATTCTGATATCTGTTTGTGTTTTTATTGAAAACGTCGAGAAAATATGACGATTCTTGGAACTTAGCTTTTAAAGCTGTGTCAAATCTGCAATTTTCGATATTTTTATTTTATTCTATTCCAGTGTTAGTTATAAACCTGAACAAGAGTCAAAGCGAAATGTTGAAGTAATCACAACTTTTTCTTTACATATTCAATATGTCTGCATAAAGATAAACCCCGTATTTCTTACAATCTATTATGTAGCTTTGAAACGCAACTTATAACAATTTGAATATTAATATTAATAAGTGTTTTAGCTACTACCAGAAACTGCATCCATTTTACAAAATTGAAATAATAATTCTCTTCTACACAAGTAACAACTTTGAAATGCGAACTCGTCGCAGATATAAGCATAAAATCCCTATTCACAAGTAAATACAAAAAATTACAAATAGTGCAAAATAAATGCTTAAGAATGATCGGAAATTTTCCTAAATATACTAGTATGTTATTTATACATGATGAACTAAACGTAAGTTTCATAAGCGATTTCATACAAAAGCTCTCAATACATATTTACCATTTGTGCCGTTAAAGCAAAGAAGATTCTATCAACTCTACAGGAAATTATTCCATATTAGACTTCCAATATAGGGGAGAGTCTGGTATATTGTACCACTTTTCAGTTTCAGCAAAATATCTCGTTTTGATATTAATTAAAACAAACTATTTATCCAATGTCACATAGTGTAGAGCCTCGTTTAACTTATACCGCAAAATCAACACCGTACTCTTAACCGATTTCTCAAAATATTCGTTTTTCTAAACGCTTTCAGTTGGTACAATTTACCCGACCAGTCGGTTTAATTGTACCACAGGTTCGGTAAATTGTACCACTAGGAGTTAAGGGACTTTCAAACATGATAAATGATTAATTATTAAATAATATGGTTTTCATAATACACAATACTCTTAATGACAATATTTTAATTATTATTGAAAAAGTGTTAACAAAAATTAAATCAATATTTCTTCAATAAGTAACATTCATAATTATGAAGAAAAAATTAAACAAAAGTATCAAAAACGAAAGAAATTTAAACATTTATCAAACTTAAATACCTACTTATAAAATTAAATGATTGCTTTTATGAAAACGAAATAAACCATTTTTACTTAAAATTATTATTTGGTCAATTACTAATTATTTATTATAATTGTTTTGTACTGAGATCGAATTATTTATTTTCTTTTAACCTGTTTTAGTTCAAACAATTGTCGCAAACATTTGGATTCGATGTACAAGTTTCGTCTTGTTGAGTAAATTGTACCAGTACAATTAAGACAACTACTGGTGGTACGATTTACCGAACTAACAATAAGAGATTTAAAAAATATATATTTGTCACAAAATGATCTCAAAACCTAATACGTTAATTTCTTTATAGTTTGAGAGGTGATTATAGACCTGTTTAATAAAAAATATAGCAAAATTCTAACTTACCATTTTACTGAGTAATGTCCTTAGGTACACGCGTCAAAATTTACATCAGACACTAACAAAAACGTTTTTTTTCTCTCAAACTGAATGCACTTGCCGGATGCCGTTACAAAACGAAAAGTAGTTGTGGGTGCTGTCAGTGCTTAGTTTCGTGTTGCCAGGAAAGAAAAATAGTGGCATTTTCTTGGAAATTTTAAGGTGGTACAATTTACCAAGCGGTACAATATACCCGACTCTCCCCTAATAAGTATAAACATAAACGTATTAAACATATGTTACTTTAGATTAAAATCAATTACATGTTCGATGTTACTAGAAGTTTCCCAAATTATGAGACAGGTTTTTTGGTTATAACACAGAAATTTTCCTATTGTATAACAAATGTCTTGCTCCAAAATCCTCTACTCATTGTCAGTACTGTGTATACTCAAAGACTGGTTATGAAAGTGTATCTTGAAACCCAGTTATTGTACCATAATGTAAAAAGAAATTTTGTAAATTATTGTATATTGTTAATTAAAAACAAAAATCCCTCCACTTTTATGCCTTCATTGAAACATAATTTGACGCAGTAGTAAAAATGCTGCTAACGACGAGTTCCTTTTTGAGGTCGTGGGCACATTTTAGCGATTTGGAACCACTATGCATCGTTGCAAAAAATCTCAAAAAATTACAGTCGATTATTTATAGCAAACTTGAGAAACTGTGAAAATATAAACGTGGTCACATCAATAATTTAGCTAAAAATATAAACAATTGTTGGTTTTTAATTTTTTTGACGGATTTGTCACCGGAAAAAAAATCTGAAAAAATTACAGAATTATTAATTGGGGTACTGTGCAACTATATGTAAAAATATCAAAGTGATCACTTCATATTTTCAATAAAAAATTAATGTTTATAAACTTTTTTGATTTTTTAAAAATCAGTTTTCAAGCCAAAACATCTGAAAAAATTCCAATGTATGCACACAATTGGGTACAACATCTGTGATTTTTTTCAGACCTTTTTGTCAAGCCAAACGGGAGAAATCGAGCAAAAACCGAAAAACACGTTTTACCCCATAACTACCCCTACGGTAGGGGTACCGGGTTAAAACTTTGCAGGAAGGGTTTTTCCAAAGAGCCCTATCGAACAGTATGCCTCTAGTTAATTATCTTTGGGGGCACTTTTGCCGTCCTTATCCGGCTATACCCTTTAATAAAATAAATAAAAATATACATTTTTTCTATGCAATTTATCTCACTGACAAATTATGATATGGTGAGATGGAAATGCGCATATAATACCAAAATTGATGAACACATCGACATCGTGGAGAGGGTAGCTTATTCACTCGCTGTTTACGGAGGTTACTGTACACGTTCTTTCCGTATATTTCTTACACTTCCGACGAGTTATTCGCCCGAAGCACGCCACAGACGAACAGATCGTTTAGGCACGCGAGAACAGCACTTTGAATGCTGTTTGGTCTACTCGTGTCTGCGAATCATTAATGTTCTACCAAGATTAGATTCATAGACAGAATTTACTCTTGAGTTTCCTTCGAGACTTATTTCACGGTGTAACGTTATATACTGGTTCTTCGTTGAGCAAACAGCTTGCGGTTCTAGGTCTGGTTTTTTAATAGGCTATCTTTGATATATGGCAAATGTCGTAAGACAGCCCCTAAGCGACAGGAGTATGATAATCGGCATCCTATTTACTTCTACTTCAATGAGCTGTGATACTTCCTAATTTGAAATTCTCAGGAATTAAGTAATATCAATTTTTGAGATTCTACAGTTAATGGTTTCTGAAACTTGAAGAATTCTTATTAAATATTAGTATGATTCTTTTATTGTCTATTATAAATTTGAGAAACAAATTGTTACATTTTTTAATTTCTGCATATGAGAAATTATAATGTTGTGCTGTATATAATTTAAATTAATTCAATTATGATTCTGAGTTATGTTGCGGAAACGTTAATCACGATATCAGCCGTTTATTTAAAAATTTATATAGGCATTTCTTTTTAAATCAAAATACTTAAGGATTTTCATTTTAACGTGTATAAAAACGTTAATGCCAATTTTTTAAGAATATTCACTTGTCTTGTTATCTTGAATACTCATATATTTATTAGTATAAATGATTTTATCTAGCCATTGTAAAATTACCATTTTTCATTCCGAAGTGACTTATGTCACTTCCAAAATAAATATTTTTGTGATATCGTTAACTAGCAAAATGTCTCTATAACAAGGTGTAAATTATTTTCATCAAATTTATTGCTTTGATCAAAATAAAACGATGCCAGAAAATTGTAATTAATGTTATAAATCTTTCAGTTTTTCTAAAAAAGTGACTTGTGTCTCTTTCAAAATAAGTAGCTCATATAATACTTAAATGTTATAAGTTGTGAAAAAGGGTCACTGTCGCTTTTACGACGGCAATGGTGTCAAAGGATTATACTTTCAATTGGTAAAATTATAAGCAAGCTTAAGTGAATTCGGAAGATACTAAAAATTGTAACTCGCAAGGGAAATGATAATAGGAATTACAGCCGAAATATAAAAAACTGAATTGTGTAGAAGTCATGGGGTGCGCCTGTAATTCTACTTACAGAGAATAGTGTAAACGTTAACACATTTTCAATAATCTAATATCATAGTAACATGCTTTTCAATTAACCAAGAAAGATCCAAATGAAAAATTTAGTTCACACTTCAAACAGTTATACAAAAAGCGAGAAGTGTATGTTTCGACTTAAAAAAAAGTACCGTTAAGTAATTTACATTACCGTTCAGGTCTTTAGATACTCTCAATAACAGCATAAATCACATAAAAACTGTGAAGGTATGAAAAAGAGCGTATTGTTTATTATATAAATCCACACATACATTTATAAAAATATATTAAATAAATGGGAAAATTAAAAATACATGAAATGAGGAGTACCTAAACACTTATAACCTATAGAGACATACTTATTCAGAATTAAATTACAATTTGTAAAAGTGTAAATAATATTAAAAAGCAATGACAAATTTACGTTTTCATAGAGCAATAATATTCATATTGTAAATTCTTCGTGGAAATGTATGTGAAAATCTTAACTATAATGGAAGTTACTGTAAATTTAGGAAGATGACAGAGCGTTAATAAATGCACCCAAAAAATGCCATTTTAATATCATGCAAAAAATAACTGGGTCACTCCAATAGTAGCGCTTAATTTTAATTAATTCACTATCACGTTGAGCATCAAACATCGATGCTATTTTCGGATATTAAATTCTATTCGACGAAAAAGCAACCTCCTACTTTATGGCGTTAAATTGTTAAAAAAAATATAGGTAATCTTAAAAACGAATACAAAATGTACAGTTTTGTACATACAAATCAATTTTGCAGTCACACCCTTTTCTTACAATTAGACTTTTAGGAACGACTCCGGTATAACGCGAGTTCTTTCAATGCAACAAAGATGTTGCCATCAAACTTTTTATACAGTGCAATGTCTCGTACAAAACGCTATGTCATCGAATAAATGCATCCAAAATTAGATACCCTTTATTTCAGTACCACACTGTTTTCTTCATCTTTCAGCCTAATGATATCATCCTAATGATATTTCACATTGCACAAATGTTTCTTAGCATCGATACCCTCAACGTAACCGTATAATCATCAGTACTAAAAAGAAGTCGAATGAATCAGCAACGACTAACTGTCCATTTGACCAAATAGAGAAAAGATAAATGACAAAACAATTAATTTTAAATACCGTACAAGAGAAATTATATCTTACCGTGATTTCCTACAAGCAGAATTACATGATAATTCTTGTTTTACAATCAAGTTTGGAGTTTCCTGAAGTAAGACACATTGACTTTTATTGATAAATTTTGCTGCTTAAGAAGTTATTGTTATTTCTATGACATTCCCGCCAATCGTGAAGCAGTGCATATATGGCCTTAGACCAGGATATAGTGTTTTATTTATTGTTATTTTGTATCCATCAGTATATTTTTGAAAATTTTTTGTTTCAGTTTCGTAATTAGTGGCTCAAAAAACATTAGAATACTAATTTTGGCGCGCAATCAAACATTTTTTTATGCAGATGTCCACCGTATCGAATCCGCCATTTTATTTTTTAATATTTTGAGTTCATATTCTTAATCAGCGACCGGAAAAACATAAGAATATTAATTTTCGTGTCGATCCAACAATTTTTCGATACTCACACCCGCCATATTGCAGCCGCCATTTCGTTTTTGTAAATTCTGAGTTCGGATTCTTAATCAGCCACCCAAATAATACTAATACACCAAGTTTCAGCTAAATTGAAAAACTCCTTGTAGTTTTGGCCAGCATATCATCGAAATCGACCACTGTGCGACGTGAAACCTTTTCCATTAAAATCAAATCTTTACAAAGCAGAAATTCTAAAAACACTAATAAAATGAATATTCAGCAGACCATTATCTTTTTCAATTGCAATATTTAAATATCCAGTATGTTCGAAAATTCAAAGAAAAAAAATTTTAAATTACATAAAATTTCATTGAATTCAATAGCGCCGGTCACGGGTGACCCCTATGGCATTCGACGTATTAACCGCAATGCACGGAAGAGTATTATATAATGAGAAAAACCAGTCAGACGATTCTAAACATAGTAAACCCAGTACATTTAAAAACATACGAATCTTTCCGTCCGTACATTCTCTACGGTTAAGTGCGCTCGTATCGGACTAGAGCAACAAACGCAACGCGCAAAAAGAGCTCATCGTGCTGGACAAGCTCCCATTTTCCCGGGCGATGAGGAAGCCGATTGGAGCGTGGGCGTCGTCGAAGCGATTCAAGCACGAAGAGGACTTGCCAGGCCCCCGGGGCGTCGGGACGGAGGTGCGCGGAGCTGTTAAGGACGCCCTGGTGACCGCGGGAGCGGAACACCAAGAGCTTCCTGAAACGCTTCAGCGCCGACGGCCGCTTCGTTCCCACGCGCCGCACGATCCGCGCCTCCTGCTACGTGCGCTAACAGACTCTCGCTTCGAGATACAGATAGGGAGAGTCAGAGCAACTTCGAGCCCGCTTCAGCGCGTGCGGATCAATTTCCTACCATCGTGATCATTAATTTATGCGCTTTGATATTTCTATACTCTGTGCGCGTATACTAAACGTATTTAGTTTATCTAATGTTTCAATATATTGTTACGAATCGACCGCGCACGCATTATCCTTTCGGACATAATTAAATAAAACACAATTTTATAGAAAAAGTGATAACGTTTATTTGAGAGAATACGTCTCGAGAAAAAGTCTTGTTATCCAGTTATATTTAATCTATTGGGTGCTTCGTATCAATATTAATTTACTAATTATCTAATTTTTGTTCTTCATGTTTAACACTAGAACTACCAAACCAGTCAAAATGACGGGTACACAATTTTTTCAGAAAATTCTCCAAGTTTACATAAGAGTCATAGAATAAATATTCTACGTCTATATCAATTAACATAAATCACCCAATCGATCAAATTTTCCGCCGCTTGATTCCCCCTTTTTCAAAGTACTTATTTCATTTATTAAAATATGATAGATTTGAGGCCGGTAGTTCTAGTGTTAATGAAGGATGTCTCCCATTGACAATCGTCAGACGTGTTTTGTCTTTTTAAACTTCGGCAAGTAGAACAAAGAATCCAACAAGTTTACGGATGAAATCTTTGTAGGAATTAATTCTATATAGTGTAAGAAATATATTTGCAAAGTTTCCACACCATAGGTTTGGCCACTTCTTTGTTCTTTAAATTTAATGAACGACGTATCCTATTGACAATCGTCAGACGTGTTCTGTCTTTTTAAACTTCGACAAGCAGAAGAAAGAATCCAACAAGTGTACGGATGAAATCTTTGTACGAATTAATTCTATATATAGTGTAAGAAATATATTTGCAGAGTTTCCACACCGTACCTTTCGCCATTTTTTTGTTCTTCAAATTTAATGAACGACGGGTTCTGCGCTGCGATTTAATTGCACGAGAGAATAAATTAAACGGAGAATATTATAATTTAGTATAAGTTGTAATATATGTTGAATAATTTCTGAGTTAAATAAAATTCCATTGTTGAAAGTAATAAATACGTAAAGTGTTATATACCTCGACTTTCGATCAATGATAGTGAAAGCATGCTAACGTGTGATGAGTTACTACACCAATGGGGAAGAACATACGGTATTCGTATGTTGCATTACTACGTCAATGAGAATACACATGCGGCAAATGTATTACGTCTCATTACGTAAATAGTAAAAAAGAAACGTAGTTATTATATGACTTATGCATAATCACGATAATCCTAAGAAACTTATAATGTTTGTATAATACATTCTTACGTCAATGACAAAAGACGTATGGTTTTTATTTAATATATTACTATAACATAAAAAGAAGAATATTAAAAGTAATATTGATCACATTCCTATTCACTAGGTTTAAACCATTGACTGCCAGAAAAAGTAAGCAAATATTACCTTGCGTGTTAAAATTAGAAAAAATTGCAGAAATGCTTTGGAATATTAATTTAATGAATCAAAAATATGATATCGACATTCATAAAAATACGAAGATCATTTTTATTCCAAAATTACTACACACGCTCGGCCTTTATTGCAAACTTATTAATTCCGACTTGTAGTGCAACCACGAGATATCTCGTAGCTGACAGTGAATGGGTTAATGTCGTCGTAAAAAAGGACAGAAAATAATTTCGTTATCTACATTGTCATTGGGGTTCTGTTTTTCAACCTGGTAATTCTTTGTTGTTGCTAATACATACTGCACTTTATAAATCGTTTATTTTTTGCTTTTCGCTTTACGTAAATTGCAATAATCAACAATTTAAATGAGTGTAGCGCAGACGTAGATATGTCACAGTCTTGCTTTGATTAATAATTTAAGTTTACATTTTCTGTTATCTGCTAGATCGGCTGAAAAAGTTCAAGGTGGAAGAAAAGCAACTACGATTTTGCTTCCTCCCCCTCGTAAACTTAACATACTTAAATGTTGGAAACTTCGAAACTTTCACAGTCTCAGAAAATGCAAAAACTAAAATGTAATTGTATATTCTAAAATAATAATAATATTACTGTTTTTTAATAAAATCTAAAGTTCTGTTATACAAAATATTTTTCAATTAACTTCACATATATCACGCCTTAGTATTTACATGATATCGATTTCGTCAGCAAAATTTGTTCCATCCAGTGAAAAGCGCTCTTCCGCAAAGGGCTAAAAGTTCAAAGATACATGATAGCGAATTGTTTGTAATTTCTAACTTGTAAAATTTAATTATATTTATATTGCTCATTTTTCTATAAAGTTATACAAATCCAATTCTTCCTATACGAAGATATTTAAGCATTAGGTCTGCAGCCGCTAAATCTGGTATATTAAAATATGTCAAATAAGTACTTACTTTGAAAAAAGATAAATCTCACGGCAAAACGATACGATCAGTTAAATAATTTGTATATTATAAGATTCGCGTGAAATATATAGTGTACTGTTTTTTTATAAAGAGGAACATAATGACCCCCTTAACTTACGATTTCGTTTCTCATGGGGAGTGTAAAGACTGAACATTAATTCCTGAAATCAAAAGGTTTCACTGATTTCTGATCTTTCGTGTAACTGAACGTGTTAATAGTATAGAAATAATGAGACCGTTTCGTGATCGGCTGATATTGTCAATTTAATCCTTTTAGTGCTGGACGACGCTTTATCGTCGTTAGTAACAGTGCTAACACTAGGCATCGAAGGGATATTATTCAGTTTCCAATACGATATCAGTAATTTTATGACAGATAATTGTAAATACACAGTTTATGCTCTATATTGCGTGATCTATATGCAATTATTGCCGAATGACAATTATTTTTATTCATAACTACATTTGTCATTAATTCATTCATTTTTTTCGACCGGTACTAAAAGGGTTAATAGTTTTTGGAAGATTTTAAAATTTCGTATTCCATCTTCCGCGCTACGAGTCTCACACGTAGATGTAAGCTAAAAAGTTAAGAAAAAAGAAACCCATCAATTTGACGCCTACCGAAGATATAGTATTAAAGATTCATACAGAAGTTTTCATGTAATAGTATTCAACAAATCAATTTCTTTTGTCGAATTCAGGAAAGCAGTTCCCTTTATTTGTCAGCCATATTTAAATGAAACCAACCGAAACTCATTTTTTTCAAAATTAGACGTCCATTATTGTAAAAATAACGTACATGTAGGCACATTTGAAATAAAACAAAAAAAATGTTTAATGAAAAAATGACTGCAAAATGTTTTTGCAGTTTCACAGAGATATTTCAAATATTTTTGTTATAAAAAGTAATGTTATCTAATACAAAGTATAAGACCGACTGCGAATACAATATGCAGCATGTTCCGAATAGTTAATCAATGTCTGGGTCACTAATCATGTAAGAATAACGAAATGAATGAACTTCCCACTGAGTTAAAGATAAAAGAAAATGTGTACAACATGTTATAAGTGAGCATTGCGTATGCAAATAGACTCAGCAACATGATAGAATATTATTTATCGAACATGTGGGTAGTAATCTTCTGTAGCAGAGGCTCATGAAATATGGACTTTCATTAATTTAAAAGCACATACTTCAATGGAATATGTACTATTAACGATAACAAAGTGTGATCTTTTTTTGAAATTTTGTACGATACATCTTAAGAAGTTATTTAAGCAAATATTATTTTCTTCTAGTTTTAACCCTTTGTGATTGGGACTGCCACTGTGGCAGTATTTGAATTTTGTCTACAAAATCGGCGCTGCTAGCAAGGCGGTATGATTTGTTTTGTTGGCACAATTTATTACTTTATGATCGAGAGGTATTGTAAATAGGAATTATTCTTTAAAATTTCTGTGTAACCAGACGTATTTATTTGAAATTTTACAACTTGCTTTCATTTTGTGCCTCACATTATTTCTGTTCAAGTGACATTTCGTACTGAAGCTACGTCTTTGTGGAGTGCTAACATTAGAAGTAAACATAGTTATGTATTCAGTTGTACTTTACTTGTTCTATTCCAGTATTGTAATGTTACAAAAACCATCATTGAATTTAGTACCGTTGGTTCACGATGATACAACATTTAATGTGTTAATAAATGAGCCGTTTACTTTGAAAGTAACATAAGTCACTTTATTAAAACTCAATATAGTAATTTTTCAAGATTATATAAATTAGTTACACTAAGAAAAAAATAAGTACCCAAAATAACATGTATAAATAAATCTTCTGGAAAATTGTCGGAAATATTTTTAAACATATTAAAACGCAAATCCTTTAATAGCTCGATTTAAAAATAAAGTAACTTACGCCACTTTCAGAATGAATGGCTCAAATAAATAGTACTTTTTTTTGCAATTTTCAAAATTATATCAATCTTCTACCTTTCTCGTTTTGAGCAAACTGGATTCATCCTGTGAAGACAAAATTAAACAGGTGTGCAGTACTTAAGTGCATTAGAGCGAAGTATAACGTGAATATACGTTTAATCGTACTGTAACTAAGAACTAACGAGATTAATCTATTATATGTAAACATACTACATAAATATGTTACAAAAGCAGGAATGCGGGAGGAGGAGTACTGAACGACACAATCTTGCTATTAGCAACAGAGATACAGACAATTAAGGATCGGGTAGTTTTAGAAGCTCAAATAACTTTTCAAAAAAATTAAGAAACATTGACTTTGACTGTCTAAAATCCAGTGTGAACCAAACTAAATATATGTTATTAAATTGAGTGTGAATGAATCGAAAGTAGAAGACGTTATGAATTCAACACTTGAACTACCAAGCAAGTCAAAATGACTCGTCCTCAATTTTTTCCAAAAGTTCTCAAAGTTTATAGGATAGTCATAGAGTAGGTATTCTACGTAGATTTTATGAAATATAGATTACCGAATCGATCATATTTTGTATCTCTTGATTTCTCTTTTTCCAATGTAAGTATTTAATTTATTGAAATATAGTAGATTTCACGCCGGTAGTCCTAGTGTTAATAGAAATCTTTATAATTCAAAGTTTCTAAAAAAATGGTTTCGTTATTTTTGCTACTCGTGATATTTACAGTTTTTCTTTTGAATATTACTCATTTCATTAACATACTATCCATTACACTAATCATCACATGTATCGATATTTTTATCTCAAGTTTTTACCAAGTGAAATTAAAATAGCTTTAAAGTTATTAAGAATATCATAAAATATGTGGATAATAATTAACAATTTTAATGCTTTTTATGCCAGTTTGTAAAATCCTGCCTTTCATAGTATTTCAAAAATTGTTCCATCCTACATCCATCCTACTACATACAAATATAATTTTGTATTCATACAATTTCTACAAATATCAGTACACACACATGTACCCACAATCATTGCCCATATTAGGGGTACCGAAAAGTAATCAAAATTTTTTTTTTGCTAGCGAAAAACATTTATTTATTAAAGCAATCTTAAATACTTATAAACAAAATAATTACCATAATTTTCTAACACTTTTTGTCAACGTAAAGGTAGTTGTTCGATTCCCTTTTTAAAAAAGTCCTTCGATTTTTTGTTGGAAAACGTTTCCAATTACATTTTCACTGCTCCAGTTTTGATTACTTTTCGGTACCCCAATATATACTTAATTGCACGAAACGATACGTCAAAGTCGATACCTATAAATATAGAACATCACCGGTAAATTTTATCCAACTTTCATTAAGAAATATATAATAAACGAGTAAAAGACATTGTGCAAGTTTCAGAGCTACCTTCACGCAAACTTATCTCCAACCAGAAACGAGAAAACGAGGTACGAGCTCCTTAAATGCCACGTGGATTATATGTATAGCAAACCCGTTTCTCTCGCGTGGTCGACACGTGGTAAAACGTGTCGGCATTCCAGATATCTTCCTCGATTACGCCACTGGTTCGTCGCTTTATAAGAATTTACGATAATCGTAGCTGAAAGAGTTATGTTCCTAACTGGGTACTACATAACACCATCATTTCACGGTATATTACTTCAGCTGTTTATGGCAATGCACTACGTGCTATTTCAGACAACATTATCGAGCACAGTAGTACGTCATGAAGCTATTAGTATTATTGTTGGGAACAGGTGTAAAATCTGTTGACAGTGATCAATACAAATTTGATAAACAGCTTTTGTTCTTTGCATGACATTGACACTGTTGGATACATAATTCAATAAGATATTGTTGTATTCCGTATGTGGTCAGCAACACTTTATTTTATAAAAGTACTTTCGCATTCGGATTTTTAACACATCTTGCGCGGGTGCTTTCCCGCCAAACTTTTATGGAGTATCAGGCGATTTTTTGCAATTCGTGCGCTAAATTACTTCTGCACAAAATAACTGTAGTCTTTGAACTTTAAGTTTTCTGTTAATAAAACTTTTAGTTTTACTTTAAAAATCAATTTCTCTATTCACTTTAAAAAAATAAAAATACTTTCTCAGAAATCAAAAACTAAGAAAATCAAGAATTTAAAAATGCTTTAACTAGTGATATCTTTCAAAGCACTTTCCTTTGTGCAAGTGTACATCGCAAAATTTATACGTATACGTATAATTTTTGTCATTGCATAGCTCCGATGTCGAATACGCTTATCGTAGCATAACAGCACCAGCAAAGCGCAATTATAGGAATGCAACAAACAAGTGTCCGAAAGTATACACAATATATAATTTTGTTTTTACATCGAGGTTATCATTAGTAATTAATAATATTAACCCTTTGCGGTCCTATGTCGAACATTATCACTTGATTTTATTTGTTGACAATTTAATATCGACCTCCCAATTTCATAATAATTTTGTAAATACAGCTAAATATTCATAAATACCAACAGTCATTGATATCGTAAAAAAGAATGAATAACAAAATTAACAAAATAATTCGGACCGAAAAGGGTTAAAGTAAGAAATAATTCTCGTGAATTGTACCATTATAATACAAAAATATAATCGGTACGGCCTAATTCTTGTTAATTTTATATGTATAATTTAGAGGAACTTATTTCCTTAACAAGAATCAGTGCTCAGACATATGGCTAGTAGTGGCCCGATACACGAAAAATATTTCGTACTTTGATATTTCTAATGCAAAACTCCATCTAGAAACGAAATTCCAAAAATACGTATTCATCATATATTTCTACATATATAGAAGGTATTGTAATCTTTTAATCATTGGAGTGTGATCAGCCAAATCCATTGTATTAAAATTTCTATGAATAACAAGTAGATGCAAGAGGATTACTCTAAATTTTTATGGTGAGTGTCTTTCGAAGGATTGTATGTAAAAGCCACCCCCAAAAATTAAATTATTTGTTGTTTACCCTTGATAAGTGTTACAAAATGTGTAAAATATTACTAGTCGGTAAGAATTTTTTAACGTTGAGATCATTTAAATACTTTGTGTAGTTCCCAAGAAAAATAAATTACAAAGATAAACAAATTTTCCTCTGTAACACCCTTAAACGGGTGGAAGGTTGCGATCTAGAAATTTGCAAAATAATATTTCAACTGGAGGCATTACTTATTGTTAGCAAAAAATAGCCATGGGAATTAACATGGGAGACGTTTCACCATGGCTATCCTGCTAAATCCTCTCCATATCCTACATATATATATTAACGGAATCAAATCGTAAAAACTAAACGTATGAAGACAAACAGTAAAGAACTTAAAAATATGTAAAATTATAAAATAGCAAACCTCATTAAGCGTTAACTACTTCTAGCTAAAAATAACTGAAAATACTTTCAAAAACTCTATGACTCTCTCAAGGCCCTCCACTCTGAGAGTATTCTCAATAGGCTCACTCTTAGAAATCATGCTCGCACTCACCCTCGATACTTTTTCTCACCATCCGTTCTTCTCTTTCTCACAACATACGTTCTCTATTACCCCCATTAATTTTCTCCTTATCCACAGACTAAACGCTAGCCGTAGAATTCGTCATCTTCCAAATCACATATTCTAAACATCCACTCTCGCCTAAACACAATTCAAAAATAAAAACTATTTATTAATTCTAAAAATTTCATTCCCACGTTATTATATGTTAGGTTGGTGCATATGAAATGTCAGATTTTCTTTACACGTGATCGTTTGTCTCCCTGTTTCTCTGTCTCCCCCGATCGTATTATTAATTTTGATGAAAAGTGGGTTCTTTATAATAATAGGAAAAGGTTTCCTCGATGGCTCGATAGGAATGAGGCTTGTGCTCATACTCCAAGGTCATCACTTCATTCACGGAAAATTTCAACAATAGTTTGGTGGAATGTGAGTGGAGTAATTCGCTACTCATTCCTTCGAATTGCGGAGACAATTACTGTCGAAAAGTACTGCCACAGTACTCGACATGGCTGAATACTTCTCCACTCCAACCCTCGGCCGCATACGTCGTACAAAACAATTTCGAAGTTAAATGAATTAAAATACAAAATTTTTTAACACCCAGCTTATTCACCGGATCTTTCGTCAATCGACCTTCATTTTTTAACCCATTCGAGACCGTGCATTTTTTTGGAGACTATCCAGAAAGACCGATAACTTTTGGCTTTATATGTACCACTTATTGTATTTCTAACGATCGTGGCTTTGGGTCACCTACTTTAAGGTCGCAATTGAACCAAATACCAAATGTAATGTTTACACATTTGTAAGATACCTTTTATTTTAAGCTAGTCTTATTTCGAGGGCTGTTTTTTTCTATAATGACTGATAATTGCAATTTAAGATCATTGCACACACGGTGTGCAATTGGTCTCGAATGGGTTAAACATTTCGAACAGTTTTTACGGGCTAAACAGTACTAAAATGAAAAGAGTCTGTAGAATTCCATGTCAGAGTTTATTGATTCTAAAGATCAGAATTTTTTTAAAACAGGTACCTATACATTAAAATCTCGTTGGGAAAAGTGTATTGAAGCAAATGAAGCATATTTTTATGAAATAAGCAGCTTTTGAAAAAAGATATGCATTTGTATATATTCACTTAAAAATCCGACATTACATACGCACCAATATAATATAAAAAAATCAGCAATCAATAACGCACCAATTAACATATGAACATTTTGGATTACACAAGAGCTACATCCTCAACAGTAGCTCTATGAAAAATCGCTATAAGTAGTAGAAGAAAAAAACATTATACCTGATACTTCCTACGGACGCCTTCTCATTGACTAATTATAGTAAAAAAGAAAAAAGCAATTGGCACATCTGTCCAGTCTTTCGACGCTGCCTAACGGATGCACGGTAGTGCAAACACGCCGGTGAACGTGGCAGTCGCGTGGATAACAAGTGGGACGAACTGCCTCTCGAATCCGCCTGCTGGCTCGTGAGTCGAATTTCTGATCCACGTTCGAGGAGATTCCCACGATCCGGTAACGAAGCACTTGGCTTTGAGGCGCGAGCAGAGCGTCCGGCTGGTCGCGTGGCCCTTTCGTTTTTGGAAAATCCAGGTGCGTCTCAGCCTCAACGGAGGCTACTCTTCTCGGCTGATTTTTCCCATGGAGGAGGATTACAATGGATACGCATGGCAGCCACGATCCATTATGAACCAACCTTAAGTGGGTTGCTCTGAAGACGGTTGTAAAAACGTTGCACAGTTGTGTGACTAACATTGATCAACGAATGAAGCTATTGTTAATGCTCTGTTTATCATCGATTTGTTATTTGATGATTGAACATTTTTTATTGTTTGGGAATATTGTTTGAAATCAATGGAAATTATCGGTGCTTGATATAATTGTATTATTGACTAACAAGGAATCACATAATTGTAATGGAAACATTTCTCATTTGCTAATTGCATGAAAGAAAAGTCCATAGGATGTTCGAATTCTTCATGTCGTTCATCTATATAGATACAACTAAACTACGCATGTCGAAATAAGTGTTTGAGTAACTGGGATTATATGTGCCCACAATTATGAAAGTGGTCTAAGTCAAAATTTAAAAAAATGAGTTTATTAGTTGTTTCACACCACATTATTATAAACTAAATTACTTCAATGTAATTTTGATGAAATTATCAAAAATGAACCATTAGATAGTGGTTGTAGTTTCAACATTATATGGAATTCATTTAGTGTTAATCATGAAAGTGGTCTAAGTCAAAAATTTTTTAAAATTATATGAACATACCGTTAAATTTTTGGTTTCTGGTCATTCCCTTCTACCGAATGACCGCGATTTTGGGTTGATAGAAATGAAAATAAGAAAAGTAAATTACTTATACAACCCTGAGCCTTATTATGAATTGATAGAAAAGTGTAGAAGAAGAAATACATTTTCGGTAAAACGAATGACGTAGCTGGATTTTATTTCAACGAAACCACTGGAAGAGTCAACGACAAGAAGAGTAAAAAATACAGCGAGCGAATCTGTCTCTTCGCTGTAAATTCAATGGATGAGATTCTTGCAAAATGAACGTTATAAGATGTTCTATAAAACTTCTTTAGATGATTCTAAATTCCACGTTTTGGATCTTTCACCTAAAAGAGGGAGACCAAAAATATACGGAAATATTAAATTACTTCCATTATACACCATTGGACAAGTAGCGGAAGGAAAACATAAAGATATTATGTGTTTACTATAATACCCTACATCCCTCCAGTTTTTCAAGAACATTTTAAGAATCTTAAAAACTCATAATAATAAAAGCCTAAAATTATAAAAACGGATTACTTTTTAAAAATAATTAATAAATGTTCATGTATTATTTCATTAAAATTATTGTTTCTAATAAAACTCGTAGTTTTTTATTACTTTAAGTCATTTATAGGACATTTAGTTAATTTTGAAAATGGTCTAAGTCAATTCAAACTTTAAAACAACATTTTCGTATGAAATTCACGCAAAATTTCATATTCATAATAAATTTACATTAATCAAGATTAATAAAATTCTAAATTAAGATGTTGCATAATATAAAAATATTTTTTAATTCAATCAAATGCAACTCATTCAATATCTCGAAACAAGAAATATATGACATATCGTTAGACCACTTTCATAATTATGGGCACATATAGACTAATTGTTATGATTTCATTTATATATTTCCGGCTTGTTACGATGTAAACCTACATGGAAAACAAATCTGCAATAAAATCAGCTTTGTTATGAAAAAAGTCCATTTCGGGCAGCCAGTCCCGCACGGAACGAGAAAAGTTAAACGCGAAATAATGACCCTTATCTTTAAAAATTAAAAAAATCTAAAACACGTATCCGCTAATTCGGACCATAGTTTGTGTACATAAATCTATTTAATTGATTGAGAATGTTTTCTGGAAGATATTAACAAAAAAAATTGATTTTTTAATATATTTTTTAAGCAAATAACTTTTAGGCAACGTTTCTTACATTGTTAAATTCCTGGTCGAAAAACAAACAATTTGAAAAAAAGTCGAAATTTTGTTGACCCCTGGTTACCGAGATATTCCCAAAAATGTGTTTTCTGCCCTCAAATTTGAGGGGTATTTTCACCCCTTCAGAGTGGATGGTTGCCGATAAAAAAACTACGTGTCTAATATTCCTTCGAGGACTACCTGTGACTTAAATTTCATCAAAATCGGTGTGTTCGAGTTCGATATGTTCCCTTGTAAGATCATTTTAAAAAAGTTCTATGTACAGTTTCGTCTTTGATGTAAACTTCGTAACAAAGTAGTATGTTCAAATGGTTTTTATAAGATGGGGAAACTGGAAATTGAAGAATTTAAATTTTGTTGGATTTGATGTGGCTAGAAAGTATCAGCAACATTAAATTAGAATTTTTTAAATTGTAGATACAAGTTATACATCTTCGAAATATTTTACAAATGTAAATACTTTTGAAAGAACGAGAAAATAGATTCCTTTTTCAGAAGGTGATATATATCATAGCTTGAAATGATGATTCTTATTTTTCAACTTCTTTTATGACCATGACCTTTAGTCACCTTGAATACCTGCAGTCATTATATTCAAACAGAGACAAACTGTGATTATAAGAGTCCACAAAGAATCAATAGCTCCTATCTATTCAGGTAATCAAGTGCAGTTTTATTCCACAAAATGATAATCTAACTTTAATTTGTAACCTGGATCCAATGAGACATACCCTATTTTACAAACCAATCACACATCAAATTATTGAAATTCTTTGAGACATTTGAGTTGCGCTAAACTATCAACCTCTTAAAGAAATGACTGACGCTCGAAGGCTAGAAAATGGAAGGAGAAAGAATGAAATTTTCTAAAAATTGTCAAATTTAAGAACTTGATACGATATCGAAGTAACCTCTGGTCAATTTTAATTTGAGCAATTCGATGCTTCATTATGGTATGCACAACCATGATAGAAACTGTTGGGATAAAGAGTTAACATCACCAATATTTTTCGCGCCCTAAAAACTGTCAGATTTCGAATAATCACTGACGATGATCCAAGTCGAACCGAATTGCCTCACTTCACGGACCAGCCACACGTTAAATCATTAAAATTCCTCGAGACGTTCGCACTGAAACTATCAATCCCTTACAGTAATGACTGACATAAGAAGCTTAGAAAATAAAATAAGAAAGCTAAAATACTTTAAAGAATATCCAAATTTTTAAAATCAGTGATACATAACAGTACTTAACTATTTTACTACAATTTATTTGATTTTTCAATGTACGATATCGAAAAGACCTTCAATCAATTTTTATTTCAGCAATTCAACATTTCACTATCGTATGCACAGTCATATAAGAAACTGTTGTGCAACGGGTCAACATCATCAAAACTTGTCGCGCCTTCAAAACTATTAAACTTCAAATAACAACCGACGGTACCGAGTCGAGCCAGATTGCACAAAAACGATTAAAAAAAAAAACCTAATGCCAATCGTCACTCTCGTGTCAATCCTGAAAGAAGCTGTTCATATAAATAAACGTCTTTCTCACGCATCGTTACATACTTCCTCAAATAATCATTTCATCCATGTGGCGCTTTCATGCGCCGATGAAGCGTCATGTACGAATTCCTTATAAAATTGTGGGTTTCGTGCCGTCAAGAAAGTATAATATCCCGAGGATGCTTATTTCTCCTTATACCTTTTCGATCATGTCGATGTCTCGAAGCCGTTAATCAGGCAGTAAAAAGAGAAAAAAAGGAAAGAAGATAGGCCCGAAACCGTAGGCCATAGGGGAGGGGAGAAAGAGTCGAATCTGGCCGTTACAACTGGAGGAGCGTGGGAAGGCAGAAGTCGCGAATCCTTGTAAGGAACCGTTGTACTTCCTGAAGGAGGTCCTGCACCTGACGTCTTCCTTGCCCGTGAGAAAGATTCCGGCTGGATGCACCGGTGCCTCCTCCCTCTTTCTTCCCCTTTGCCCTCCATCTACACTGCGGCATCGTCCTCGTCTAACGGCCACGCGAGCAGCACGCTTTCAGCACGTTTCGACGACGTGGGAAGGATCTCGTGCCTCTGCTATCCGACCTTCTCCAACGCTTTTTCTTTCTCCTTTTTTTTCCATCCTTGTAAAGTCCCACCGCAACTTTTCTCCCGACGGTGGAGAATCGAAGCCTGTCTCGAGGGGGATTGTTATTTTCGTTGGACCCTTGGGAAAGCTTGACTGGTATTTTTTTTCAAGGTCATAGTTGATCCTCTTTTACAGGGATATTAAATTTCCTTTGGTGATTAGGGATGTATTGATTGACGGTCATATTAAACAACTCTTTTTGTTGCATTTCGTTTTTATCCTTGTGGAATTTTTTGTTAGAAAATTGTAAATTTTGAGATTTATTTTAAACTGTTTTTCATCGAACGCATTATGGAAAATAGAGTTCTAGGCAAAGAGTCACGAGCTTGTATCATTTTAAGGATTTCTTTTTTAAGTTTCCAGTGACTCCTTTCACAGAGTGTTATTTTTCGTAAAATATGTAATAGAATATTCTATTTGTTTTACTTTGTCGGAATAGTCCTAAAAACACATTTAATAACGGGAATATTTTTAGCATGTATTAAAATAGTAAAGAGTGGTTGTAGACGTTAATAGAATGATTTTAATGTCATGTTAAAAACATTGAAGTAAGTTATAACGGGTAAAAAACATTTAGTACTAGATACCTAGTTTCTCCGCCTCCAATTGAGCAACATATTTGATAACATATTTAATTATTAACTATAACTTTATTTTTCAAATAATTTTAAAACTATGTATCATAACAATCTTGGACATTTAATATAACTTTAGGATTGTTCAATACAATGCTACACAAAATCTTGTACCAGGACTTTAGGTCTAATGTCGTTAGACATTGTAATTTCATTAATAGTTTAAAATCGAATGCCAAAGGTTTTTGATAAAATCTAACGTCTTTACTGAGAGCGCATATTTCAGGATTTGTTGATATTCTCTTGTAGTTTAAAAAAATAGAGAATACAATAATTGGTGGAAAAACGCCCGCTTTTGAATTTTCAATTGGTGCGGTACATAGCTAATGAGTTTTATTGCAAAGTATACGACCTCAGTTCTTAATTAAAAATCAACTAATACCCGATATTATAAATTTACGGAGTTTTCTGAAGAAAAGTTGCGTATAAGTCATGTTGACCCCTTTGTAGATCTGCAGTAAAGGCAATGTACTTAAAATTTTCTAAATTGAGTGGTATTTTCTCGATCCTGCAGTAAAAGTTGCGTAGTGGCAAAGTCAAACATTACTTGATTAATTGTGCTTTGTAATATTCAATCTGAAAAGATCATCTATTGTTATTAAGGTCTGTGTCATTTTTTATCTCTCATCTCTTTGAGGAAATGTCCCATTTTTTTGATGCACGAATATGCACGGAGGTAGACTTTTGTCCCACTTTGAAAATGTACATTATTTTATAACTTTGTTAATAAAAATAAACCAACTTTGATCAATTAAAAAAAATCAATGTTTATGCAACATGGGTCATTTGATTTTCTCATTTCTCGTGTCTCAAAGGGTTAAATGAGCCAGACTTTTCAAATTTCACCAACACCTATTAACGAGAAATACCATTAATAATCGAAACAAAATTATGCAAATATAACGATTATTTTCAAATTAAGAATATTTGCAAATAAGATATTTCTTACGATACTCGAATATCGAATAAACTGAAATCCGACACCATAAGAAGATTTACAATATCGTGTCCATGTTTCGGTCACATTTGTTGGTTTTATTAAAACCACGAGCATCTCTCGAAAGTGGTACTGCTTGCATCGAATTGAAAAAGACTGTTAACGCTCAAAAAGTGGGTCACTGACGTCAAAAAGGGCCGGAGAAAAAAGGAAGTGAAATGAAAAGACGTAAGTTTGGTCGGGCTGTTTCTTTTGCGGTTAATTGCCAACTCGTGGGAATGCTCCCCCGCATCGTAGCCACACGGCTCTTTTCTTCGGCAAAAACGTGTGTGCGAATAACTGAAATGTATGGATGACACAAACTACGTCCGTCTATCGATCAAGCTTTTTCGTTGACTTTGCAACTGTACGGAAACGAATTCATTCGTCACGGCACAGAAGAGAAAAAGATCACCAGGGATTTTATCACTCAATCCGCTGGTCTTAGTTTAACAGTACTAAGAATTACGTTTTTTTGTATTTTGAAAGTTAATAAATTAAATTCTTTGTTTCAATCAGGTGAAATTACTATAGCGAAATTTTATGATGCACAAGAATTATTTAATTTTGCTTGTAAAAACGCATATTTGTGCAAAAAAGCAGGTCCCTTTCAGGTCATCAGGTAATCTTTTCAAGGTAAAACTTTTAGTTCGGTATTAAAAATCAATAAAATGTGATAAGATGGTATGTATATGTGTGATATCGCTAAACTCGAAGGTGTTAGTATTCGTACGTCATACACCTACGTATGTAAGTCGAAGAGATTTGGTCTTCTCGCTTGCGGTGTATTTTCAAGTGTGCCCTTAGAAGGACTTCCGTTTTGTAAATCTAACTCGCATTTTCTTTTATACTACACGCTACTGATTAACATAATGTAGCAACTTTATATTAATTATATTTAATACACAGAAAAGTCCACCACTCATTTATTATCATACCAGAGCACTACCCATTAACATAACACTCTAAATTCTTAACACATACTAACCACTGATGATTAATCTGTTGCATTTACACATAATAAATAAATGTCCAAGATGAAAAACAATGCCCAAGACGAAGAATTTGACTTCATAAATTATTTTCATATAATTAAAATCAGTGGAATTGTGTAGCTATAAATTAGATTGATTTATGGAAATACAATAGTTTACAGTAGATTGCATTAACCGCATTGATATATTCAGCTTGAAGTTAATAACAAAGTAAATTATTCCTAATAATGTTTTGTAAGAAGTTAACAAAATTCCGAAGGAAAAGAAGAGTGAAGAGAAAAAAGAGAAGGAGTCATATGAAGTAGGATTCCGGCAATACTTCTTCTTTGAGATACAAATATTTTCCATTGCAATACTTCTAATAACTAGAAGTCATTGATTTGCTTCACCTTAATAATATATTTGATACGAGTAAGAATACCATAAGTAAGAACTTTAAACTTCAGATCGTACAGTTAATAAAAAAAATGTGTCTTTTGGGAAGACACGGCTTTCATATGTAATCTGATGATGGAATACTCTATATATCAGAAATTGTTGCAATTAACGTCAAATGTGTTACGCGAGCTTAATAAATATAATAATACTTGTCTTGTGAAACAAAAACTGCCGTACCGTACGGTCAAAATTGAGTTACGATGTACATACGTCGAAAACGAAGCACTTTTGGGAGCATTTTTGTGAAAATATATTTCAATAATCAAAAAACCGAATTTCCCTACATTTTTTATTTTTGTGAACCGAGTTGCTATAAGTATTACAAATTTAAAAGTGACCTTCGTGATAGGAAGTAAAACTGTATCGAGTATATAACTGTAGGCGCTCGCAGTAGTTAATAACGCTTGCAATGTGTCGTTAAAAAATTAGAAATTAACTTTGAAAAATTACAGTTCGCTTTGAAATTGGACGAAAAGACGAAAGGGATAAAAGAAATCAACCAATATCACTTCCTATTAGAACAAAAAGTTTTTAAAGTGTTATTCTTATATTAAAATTTATAACTTGAATTTCTTGTTTATTTCACCTTTGCTTCTAATTTACCTTTTGATATAAAGAACTGTATAATTCGATGTCAATTTATCAGAGCACAGTCGTGAGAATACTTCCTGTTTAATATTCATGACATTTAATACGCACCACTGCGCAAAATACTTCCGCCCGATTTGCATGATTTCCGCATAAACACAATACAAGAATTATTATTAAAGCATTTTCACACAAACGCCCTCCGTTTGTCTTTCAGCTCTGTTAGCCTCTTGCATTATGACTCATTGCTCGAGTTAAATTATTCCTCAATTCAAGATAACTAGATAGTTAACACGTTCACTGCCAACTACGAGATAACTCGTAATTTGTGTTCTTGGTTGAAACCCCAACTACGACATATATCGTCGCTTCCTTCGAAGCAGATTTTATAGCAAGCAAATTTTCTAAAAATAAAGATTCCAAAACTGCAGTCCTCTCTAAAAATCCGTCTATACGAATTTATTTCTCGAATCGAAAAACAAAAATGGTTCACTAGAGCTCCCTCTGTGATAAATTGTAATTTTGCAATTTGGCAATGATTTTCTATCTCCACAAAATTATTCCTTAGAATCTATAGTCATTTTTGCAACTAGATAAAAATGAGTAATAATGAGAAACTGTCCCAATACTATCTTTATTTAGCTAATGAGAAATTGAAAAAAAAATAGTCAAAAATTCATGAACTGCACAATCGTACGCAAGAAGCAGAAAGTTACGAAACTAAAGGGTTGGCCCAATAGAAGCGTCGGAAGTAGTTTCTTAATTATGCAAATTCTGTACCTGTAAAATGATTATATTGTAAAATACAAATATTCCGATTATGTATAGCCAGCAAGATTGTGCAATTTAACACTATGCAACTATTTTTTATTTTTTTGAAGTTTTACATACGCTAATAAACCACAAACAATTGCTGAGATTAAACCAGAGATCTATCGTGGTACTGCTATAATCGAATCACAATGATTCAAAGACGTTACCTTTTTCCTCAAAAAAGCAACGATTAGCAATGAGCGCCGTAGTGCGCATTTACCTGACATCTTTTTCATATATTATCAGAACATTTATAGGTATATACGTTACATTGGAATAAAAATATTATCACACTTTAAGTAAACAATTTGGTTAATTCCAGAAATAAATTCAGCGCTCTTATTAGCACACCCTATATATTCATCGCAAACAAATATGCTACGTAAGACGATACAGACTCAAAATCAGTCCAAGTTCAAATCCACCATAACCTCTAAACTTTTCCTACGTGCTATGTATACCGTAACCTCTTAGGTTTCTAATTTCACCTAAAATTTCAAATCATCGGTAAGATGACTATATCTGTCGAAGCCAAAATTTTAAACAACAACAACAAACGTGACATATCCAAGGATCATCCTTTTACCCGTTTCCCTTCAACAATCGCAACAACCGATCGTCCCTAACGTTGCAGTGGGTTACTGTAGGTCAACGACGGTAATCTCTTTTATGAATCGCCACGTAAAAGATTCCGTAGGATTCCGAGGGGCTTCGATGCCGCGTGTAGACGTACATACACACGTGGAGCCTGCGTGCCGAAAATGCTGGCGGGACGGTGGCAGGAGTTCTCGATGGGGTTTACATCTATTTCGGAGGGTGAAGAAAGAAGAGGCTGCACGCACCCCACGCTAACCACCTGACGCACCCCGCTCGTGGGAACCGAAAACCCGTAGGAATCTTCTAAACCTTAACGTTTTTCTGTGTGCGTACACGTGTGTATGATGTATACTTGTGGGAGGGTGTTCCGTAATCGTTGGAGCATTACTCGATAGAAATTGAGTAAGAGCATCGTCGTACGTGACTCATTGTCAGTTTGGAGAATGTGCACCTATATGCATATTTTATTTATAGATTAGAACTCGAATTTTTTGGAATTTTTTAAGAACGAAGCGTGAGATTTTAGGAAGAATTATTTATAAATTAACTAGGTACCTTTTATTTGATAAGTGTTTTACAATCATGATTGCTACTCTGAAGTTAATTGATGCATGAGGTGTCTATTTGTATTCGTTAAAATTTGATTTTTATTTATGTACTTTAAATTAATATTTGAAATTAATTAGATTTAACGTTCTTTTATCATTAGTGTTTGCATACGGGTAATTTTCTTATTCTTAACACATTGTTGACTGGCAACATTACGTATTAGGTTGTAACATATGAAATGTCCGATTTTGGTTTATCCTTATTTTATATTCTGTTCTGACAAAAATTATTTAAATATTTAGGGATATTTTATATCTATCGTGAAGAGCAGGGTTTCTTTTGTCAGATCCGATCTTTAGTTGTTTTGTATATGCAACTAACTTTTCAATTTTGTGCTTCGATTTACAACATGAATCAACTTGACTTTCGCATACTTTTCTTGTACGAGTAGAAAAATGATAACAACGCATTCGAAGCTGCTCGAAATATCAACGCTGTATTTGGCAATGAGGCAGTCGATGAACGTACAGTTCGTCAATGGTATCAAAAATTCGAAACCGGAAATGAAAATCTTGAAAGTGAACCTCGTGGAACGTCAGAGCTAAGCATTAACGACGGTCATTTGAAGCTTGCAGTCGAAAAAAAACCTCAAACAACGGTCAGAGAATTTCTTCTTATGGGTGAACCGTGTCATTTCAAAATTAAGTGTATGCACCTTCAGTGTACCGTGATAATCCAAAATTCTACTTTGTTTTAAACAATTTAATCACGCTTTTGATCTCTTAACAAGTTATTAATATGTACATGTAATATGAACTTCTAAAATTAATCTTCAAAAATGCAACCGAAAACTTGATACATCTCTATAGAAATTCCATTGTTTTTCGATTACGCTCTTACAGAGGCACCATGTATTATGATCACGCACATTCGCACACAATCTCAAAAGTGCACGTGCACCCTGCGTGCGGGTATGCTCTAATATCACGGTACTTGATTGAACAAGGGACCGTTCGCCTCTAAATTACATCGACGCCCCGTCTTTTCGTGCAGGGTGGGTAGAGGGTCCTGAAATCAGTACGAGATCGATTCGATCAAAGAGATAAATTGCTTGCGGAAATAACTCATAAAATTCAGATTCTTGTCTGTTAAAAGGAAGGCAGTAATTTCAACTCGTAGGATGTTCGATTCGATTATTTTTCTCACATATGGGGTGTTTCAGAAATATGGTGGTCGAGTTTTAAGTATACGTTGTACACGGTGTAACGATAAGGAGAATTGTTGGTGTGAAAAAAAGGATGGTTTCTTTTAAATTTTAAACAGCTTTTTTTAGCAGTGGAATTAATACGAGAAATTTTTATTCATTTTTCGCCAGGTAAGCAATGATAGTGTTGGAAAAGTTTCTAATCTTTTTTACTTATTTTTATATAGTTACAGAAATAACTATAGATTCTAAGGTATAATTTTCTGAAGATGGAAAATCATTGCCAAATTGCAAAGTTACAATTTATCACAGAAGGAGCACTAGTGAACCATTTTTGTGTTTTGATTCGAGAAATAAATTCGTGTAGACGAACTTTTAGGGAGGACTGCAGTTTTGGAATCTATATTTTTATAAAAGTTTCCTTTCAAAAATTATTGTGTTCCAAGTATTAATAAAAGTTTGATGTGTAAAGTTGTATAAATGGCTGACATTGTAAGACACTGTAACTGTTATTCGAAATAACTAGCCAGTAATTTTGAAGAAGGGGAGATTTGACTTGTCAGTTGGTTTTAAGCAAACTAAAATCAGAAATGCACACAAGTAATTCTGTGCATTCTTCTTCACCAGTATTTATCAGCAAAGAATCCATAATAAAGGAAATGTAATGTGATAGTAAAGTAAATTGAGAATAAAGGAATATATGATATTTATTATAAAAACGTAATAAAATTTATCAAATTATGTGATTCAGGTATAATTGAATAATATAATAAAATAAAGGTATTGCATATAAAAGCAATAAGGAAGACGATTTGAGCAGTTTTGTAAGAAACTAAAAAATATAACAATCTTGTATGATATAAAAGAAAATTTGTAGTTAAATAATTTCTTTATAGATAGCACTTTGTGTGTAATTATACGTTAAGAGATGGATAATATTGAAATGAGTTATTGACACAACGAAAAGAATTTTGTACGATGATATGCGCAAACTAATATTACTTCGAACATTCTCCCCTGTACTATATGTTTATTATAATCATATTTTCTTTTCTTTCTCTATCTATTATAATCATAAGGTTATTATAATCAATTGGGACAAAAAATTGTAAATAACTATTATTGCAAGCGTTTTCGAATCGTATTGTGAATCCATGGTGCTTTGAAAATTATTAGCTATTGTGGCGTCAACTATTCGAGAAAGAGAAGGTAAAAGAATCGTTTTATTGACTCAATATAACATTTGTTAAACTAATAAAGTAAATATGCTTGCACACCAATTATTTAATAATATGATCCTAATATACATTGCAATGAACATTCCTTAAGTGTCAAAACAATATATGCTAAAAAGTGTAGATACCATTTTCTTTACTTGAAAAATCACTCTCGTATAAATATAGTTGAAAACAAAATTTTTTTTAGCCATACCAAAACTCGAGTCTGAAAGAAATAATTTCTCTGTATAAGTTCCGACATTCCCAATACACCAACCTAATATAAGTGATCGTTAATAATGATATAATGTTCATAAGCAAAGAATACAACGATAATTATATTCTGATTGTAAGAGTTGGAGCAAATCTGGATTAGTTACCGGAAAAATAAATTGAAACCGGAAGTAAACAAAATTATATTTCAGAGGTCACTTCCTACTAACAAGGGAACATCCCGAGGTGCCAATCACCGATTTTGATGAAATTTTAGTATGATCTAGTACTCGTTAGAATATTCGACACGTATTTTTTTCATGGGCAATCGTCGACGTTAAAGGGGTGAAAACCACGCCCAAATTTGGTGCCCTAAAGTATATTTCGTCGATTATCTCGGAAACTATGAGAGATAGAGCATTTGCGTAAATTGACGAAATGTGCATCTATTAACCATCAATAGAATGGTAAAAATTATTTTGCAAAATCTCAATTTGTTTAAACAATATATGAAAAATTCGAATTTTTTTGTTAGTCTTTTCCCTTTAATGCCAATGAATTTTCTTGAGTATTTGTTTATAGAAACTATATGTCCTTTACAAAAATACGGATAAATTCGAATTTTGATTTTTTCACCAGAAAAAAAGTTATTAAACATGAAATTGTACCTTTCGACGCGCGAAATAGAGTATTTACATGGGTCGTTCCTTGTTCATGAGTAATTGATAGCTCTTAAAAGAACGAATACTATTGATTTATATTCGTTGCTGGTGAAAATGAAAAAACCTTCGCTTATTTTAAACCTTTTACTACGGCAGACTTTGACATGCACCGACCGGCCGCGGCCGTATCGTACGGTAGGAATTCCGTAGCGAAGTACAGCAAGAACAGCGAAGTTTTTCGTTAGGCATGCATTTCTCACGAAGTATATTAAAATATTCAAAATACTGAATTCTATTATATTAAACCAATATTATTTATCTATTAATATTCTGCTTTAAATTATTAGGACACATACTAAAAAGTGAACATTAATTTTAAGCTTTTTTCACAATATTTAATATTAGGTGTACAAATTAATTCTCGGCCCCCAGATTTCATCGACCACAAAACCTATTCAGATTAGAATTTTTCCAAATTTGAATAGTCATTCAAAAGCGCCATTTGTTAGCTTTAAAATAAGATATATCGCATGATTCTATTCCAGACATAACGTGAAAAATCATGTGTAGAAGCGATGTCGTTCGATAAGCAACATTTAAGGCACTGTCTTCTTTTCGCGTTTCAACTTTAAAAAAAAGAAACGCTATATCGTGCAGCACTTGTAAAAAATGGTTTCAACAGTTTCGAATATTCTCCAGACTTACAATTAGCCGCTTCAAATAACCACCTATTTCGATCCCTACAACACCACCTAACTGATTCTCAATTCAAGTAAGTTGAACAGGTCTATAAATGCCTCAATGATTTCATTGATGTGAACCACTATTATTTTTCCGATCTGGAATTCGACAATTACCTGAGAGATGGCAAACACGTATAGAAAATGAAGAAGATTATGTTTAATATTGAATTTATATCAACATTGTTATAAATAAATGTCAAAGTTAGTCAAAAAAAGCCGAGAATTATTTTGTACACCTAATAATACAATAACGTTTGATATATTTCAAAACACGGATGAATACATAATTCTACATTACATTTTTTGCATTCGTAATCTACTACATCATACTAAAATTTCATCAAAATCAGTGATTGGCACCTCGGGATATTCTCTTGTAAGAACTTACAAAAAAATCGTGAAAAGATACCCCACGGTATCATTACTGATGGAACGTCCGGTCCGCCGCCAATTTCCAGGTACAACGCGTGCCGTATGCACGTGCCATATCCTCATTGAGAAGGTGACGGAATACACATGGGAATATGCTGCGTGACAATATTCATCGTCCTGGCTGTGAAGGGGCAAAGAGGAGAAACGGTTTACGAGGCAGTCCGCGCCGTGAAAGTATGTGGGAAGTCTATTGCGATTCGAAACAGCGTCCGGCTTCTTTCGCGTAGTCTCGTAATCGCCGGGATACGTGCGAGAAGAATGGAGGAAGAGGAAGATGTGAAAAAGCCTTTTGAATGTTTTAGAAAATAGCAAAATAGCTAAAATAGTACGAAGGGGAAACTGTTAAAGTATGGAAAGGTAGTTAACAGATCGTTGACTGGCCTCGAGTGAACTCGTGTTTTCATGGCCAAACGATGCTGACCGTCGCACAATGGAACGAATCGACAATGTAGATGGGAAAAAATAATAACTTGAGGACCATTCATTTTAGACAAACGTCTTATGTACAAGGAATTTCATAGTATTGTGAAAAAAATATCGATGCAGTACTAATTTTTTTCCTTATCAGTAGATTTGTCTTCCGGGTTGTAGCGTGTTCAAATTTTGGATCAAACCGACACACAGTGGTCGATTTCGCTGAAATCCTGGCCAAAATCCTTTTGCCAGCATTGCAGCTATCTTCATCGGGGCTTTAAGGAAAACTTTGAATTTTTAAATTTAATTTTGCAAAATTTTTAATTTTATAATTTATTTAAGTATCAGAGTTTCCCTTGACATTCAATGAAGCTGGCTGCAATGCTGGAGAAACGATGGTTTGAAAACTTGAACGCAGCTCCGACCCGGAAATTAAATCTATTGATAATCAATCTGGCCGCGAAAGTCTCAAAATTATAATTTGTTATTTGTTATATTTTTTTTCAAAGTTATTTAAAAGCGAACCTCATTTTTTATACAAAAATCCATATTCACCTTTGCAGATTTCATTTTGCTGAAGAAATAATGAAACTTATGTATAAATCATTTTCTTGTTGGACTTTATGTTAAAAAGAGATTTAATGATAACGAGCCTACTACAGTTTTTTTCGACAGGTAGACTATCTCGCAAATTTTAAAAAAGTACAACAAAAAAGAGTATAGACGGGCGTACGAAATCATAACGGGTTACGGTGATGTGAAATTTCATGGTGAATCGTAAACAGATACTATGTTCGATTGTTTGAATGATTCAGAAATATACTGCAAGGATTTGGACATTGCAAAACCTGTTGTGTACCAGTGTGCATATGTGACTACTTACTGTTTGTCATACGAAGAATGGAATGTCATAATACATGCTTGCATTGTTCCTGGATAGCGAATAAAAACTATTTATAACTTGCTCGAAAATAATGAGGGTCATGATGGGTAAGGGGACAAAGCCTCGGACTCACAATCAGTAGGAGTTCAAGTTTAAATTCTCTGTCAGCCTTTGAGAATTTATCTTATCTGATATGAATATTACATCGTAGTCTTAATAGTCCGAACTCTACCACGACTGCAGATTCTAAGCTACTAAGATCATGGTAATTGAAGTCGAGAAAGTATAAGATAACAAAAATCAGAAGAATATAACTTCAAAAGAGCTTCACATTAATTTTCTAATAAGGAAAGAAAGAAATGACCATAGATACATTCACTGAACATTACACCCAAAAAAGAAAAACGCAAATTAAAGAAAAAAAAGGCATATTAACAGACGCCCCTTTATAATCTTATATTTATACAAAAAGGCAAATGAAAAATGCTCAATAATTAGCATATTATTTGCGGAAGACGCTTAATACTAGAGCTACCAAATATGGTAAAGTGGTTCCCAATTTTTTCAGAACTCCTCCAAGTTTTTAGAAGTGTCATAAAACAGATATTCTACGTTGATGTTATAAAACACAGATTACCGAATAGATCATCTTTTCGTCGGTAGTTCCAGTGTTAAACGCGTCTTTTGCATACTATTGGTATACATAGGAAAACGCTTAAATGCATTGTATAGGTTGCATAAAAATTAATGATTATTCACGTTGCGGTGTTGCAAATTTTTTTTATTGTCTGCATTCGTCTTGTTACATACATAAGATGTCTGAGAGGAACCATGTGTCAGAAACAAACATTTCCCTTGCAAATTAACTAATAACTGTGTCTCCGCGATTGAATTTTCGCTGTGTAAGTCAGACTTGCAGGTTGCCGACCCTTAAAAAAGAAACAAACGAGATATTTATGCTAATATCATAATACAAAATTTTATTCAAGACAAGTTCCGACATTATATCTATTTTACGTAAAACGTAATTTTGCGCACGTCTGAAAAAATTCCCCTAAAAAATCTAAAAATAATCATAGAGCATATATTTAAATGTAAAATAAAGAAAAAGTTTCGTGAAAAAAAAACGAAGTACATTTCGATTTTTTGCAATTTGATTAGCCAAGCTCCCATGAAATTGCATTCGCAAGTCTGGGGTGAAATATACCTGCATATAATGTATGAAGAAACATTTTAATCGAATAAATCCCGATAAGGGTAAAGTTACATTAATTTCTTTGAAGAGCAAAAAAACAGCGAAGCAAGTCGCGTAGAAAAATTAACAGAAGCGAAGGACCTCTGATATATAGAGAACAGGAGGAAATGAAGATATGAGCGGAATGTACATAAAAGTAATTATAAGAAATTAACAGCGAGGAAGAAATCACACGAGAAACGAAAGCACATGACGAAAAATCAAGCAGGAAGACGCGGAGCAAACGCAAGGAGAAAAAGTGAAGGAAAGAGGCAAGAAGTCACGAGCAGGATTATTGTAATGCTGAAACAATGGCCCACTCACAATCAGTATGTGGGAGCATGCCACGCTGTTGTCGGAGAGAGCGTGCCGCGTCGCACGAGCGCCGCGTGCGCAGCTCTCGCGTACACACTCTCGCAAAAGTTGGCGCATTTGCATTTGCAAGTGTACTGATTACTAATGGCTACTTTAGCGTCTGCCTCAAAAATTATCGGGCAAGATAGTCACTGAAAAATTTGCAAATTGAGTTCAATCTTAATTAGGTGTGAATCGGGTGTTAATCGTTCGAAGATTTAAAAAGTTTAATTCATGGAAAGTCTAATGAATCTTCAGTCATTTTCAAACTTTTTAGAGAACTTTAATGTGAATTTTTTAAGGATATATTAACAATTCAGATAATTTGAGTCAGTTATTGTAAGTAGATTTATTAAAAGTCTATTGGAATGTTGGAATTAAATTTTGGTATTTTTCACTTTCACAAAAGTTGGGGTATTTGGATTTGCAAGTGTACTGATTACTAATGGCTTTAGGTGTGAATCAGGTGTTAATCGTGCGAAGATTTAAAACGTTTAATTCATGGAAAAGTCTAATGAATCTTCAGTCATTTTCAAACTTTTTAGAGAACTTTAATGCGAATTTTTTAAGGATATATTAATAACACGACTCTATAATCAAATTTTCGTTCTTTGTTCTAAAGTTTATTTTATGATTTTTCGGTTAATTATGTACAAAAACGAAAAGAAAATACCTTTTTTTTTAAAATAAAGTTTGCTTTTGTGATTGTTATCGTGATTATAGGCACACAACCTATTTTTAAGTGGTGATTTCTTGTAACCGTACTTCTATGAATACTCTTTCTGGTTCGCGTTAGTGACGCAAGAAAATTAAAAATCTTTAAAAAGAAGTAATAGAAAAGATAAATCTGCTTGTACTGCAAGCACTTTCCTTCTGCAATAACTTCATTGTCCTTCCCTGGTTCGTTCAGAAATATGTCAAATAGTAAATTGCTGTACCTATATAAACTGTAATTAATATGCTACTGTAAATAGGCTCCATTTTTGCAGACAATTAGATGACGTTATTGTTACAATATTTACAAAATTAACCGATATATTATTAATAATATCGCGCAAGACACTTTATACATAAAATTTATTCTCAAATCGAGTTCAAACATCTGGGATTTACTGTTCCAGAACGTTTTATGGCTGTTTTTAATACCTATGTACAGTAATTCCCCCTATAACACGGTACTCTTGTAACGCATTTTCATATAACGCTTTTTCATGTCCCTCGTATAACACGTGTTTTCCCCCACATAACGCGGGGATTTGCCACGTTATATTTCTGTATTGTGATATTTATAATGAATTTGTACATAATCAATTTAAATGCAGATTATTGACGAAGTAGATGAAAATTTATGTATAGAAAACCTGAATAAAATAGTAAAACTGGGAAAACAATTGGAAATACTTGTTACAAATTGTGATTCTTCAGCGGGACGATCTAGTCAATTTAAAATAAATCTTCAATACTATCTTGCACCACATGTAAAAATTCAGAAAAAACATAAAATATAAAACGAAGAATCATTAGATAGTGAATTTTCAATTAATATAGACGAACAAGAAGATGTGCTCTTAAGTAAAGAAAATAACAAAGATTCAAATTGTGAAATCTTTGAACATTTTATTAAAAAAAGATGTCGGTGGAACGTTATTTCAGATAGCTCCGACAGCGAATAAACATGTAACATAACTATTTTTGGAATTATGTAATTTTTTTGAAATTAACTGTTTTTTAGTTACATATGTATACGGTTTTCATTTAAAATGTTCTTAGTTTGATTTTAATAAAATGCACATATTTCGCACATATTTAGTTTTTCCTTAATATTCGATTTACTTGAATCATTTGTACATAACGCGTTATACGGGGTCATAGAGCGCGTTATACGATAATACTCCTACAACGCGTTTTCCTATAACGCCGAACGAATCTACCGTGTTATAGGGGGGATTACTGTATTTCAATTCATAATGCCACATAAGCTGGAAACAATGAGCATGTTATTATACTAACTCCAAACGATCGACAGTGCGGGATTGATCTAAAACTATAAATCCTAGGTAAAATAATCTCGAAAAGGATTATGATAATTTTTCTGTAATTTACATGCCTCTATATGAAACATATGTCGAATAATAAATTAATTGAAGACGTAAAATTCATTTAGCCAGTTTATGTTATGTTGAATTTGAGAAACGTAAAATACACACAAGAACAGTAACGATATTGGTATATGTAGTTGCGTTTACTAAGCTGTTAACTATTAAGCTCCTATTATGTATTTGTTATTACTTGATTAACTTTACCGTATGTAGCAATAGATGTGCTCAAATGGTGTTCACAATTATAATACGATTTCTGCTATACTATAATCGCGTTATTGATAATAGAGCATAATAATGTAAGGTATATTCTGAAAAACAATTAAACATTTGTTTAACATGTTCCTCCACTCACAATCAGTGTACTGAACTAGCCATTGACCAATGTCCTATATATGAGTCATAAGGAAATGCAATGTCAAATAATATTTTACATTAAAACAAATCTAAATTATTATAATGGAGTTAGTTTTCTGTATTACTGTACAAATATCTACTATCAGTCTCTGCCGGATGGTGCCTCTTTTCACGTTGGTATCAAATGTGTTAAGTAACAAATATATTTAAGGAAGTATGAACAATTTTTCATCTTTATCTTAGTACTCAATTAAATTACTTGCAACAAATATTCGCTCGTTGCGGACAAACAGAAATGTGACTGCACTGTATAGGATTTTAAAATCTTTTCTCACAAAATGATATTAGCATTCTTTATAAGTAATAACGAAAAAAAAATATAGTATAGCAATTTGAGTCTGTAGGCGCTTCATTAACTAATTTGCATCACAAGCGTATATATGCACGCACTTTTTCTGGTCACTATCATCGAAACGCATTTATGCATTCTCATTGTGAGTGAATAGTGGTATATACGAATAGCCTAAATTATTTATACAACAGTCGCCTATTAAAGTGTAATATCATTTTTTGAAATACAATTACACTTACTTAATTAGATTTAACGCAAAGATATTCGATAGTAAAGATTACTTTTGATTTTGTCATATGATGCATCTGGGTTAAAAGCTTATGAAGAACCTGACTTACATTTTTGCAAAGACAGAAGTCGCTTCTTTTAGAAACGACATAGCGCACTTAATGCTTCTTTTATGTTGAGCAAATTTTTATATTAAAATCCCGTATTTTATACTGTATTAGTTAGAACACTATTTAGTACCACAACAATAACGATTTTCTTAATAAAAAACTAACAGCACTCCATATTATCCATGACCACACATTTAACGCGCCATAAAACAGCAAATAGTACAAGAACAAAAGATGATTCTCGCTATTCCAACTAAAAAAAAAGAACTAGTAGCACGTCAAAATATCCAACTAATCCAAAATAATATCCTTATACGTTAATAGTTATAAAACCTAAGAACTCCAACACAATCCGTTATTTGTAATAATAAACTAAAATTTGGCCATCTCTGTCCTCGTTGAAGTTACGTGGATGGTATAGCGTGTAGAATATCTCGGCACGTTCAAGCGCGAAATCTCTAGCGCGCAACGAATTCGAAATCGTCGGCCGTGGCGGCGCGCGGAAGCGTGGGAACGGACGCTGTTAAGCCTTCTCAAAACAAAACACGAGCTAACTACGTGCCGGGAGAAGGGGGCACGCGACGCACCTGACTACCGGCAGCGCAGTGCCCCCTTCCGTGGCCGCAGCCACAGCCGCAACCGCGCGCGGTACACGTGCCCTTGCCCCTTCCCCTCTGGGACCGGTGAACGCCGGCGTGCGGCGCGCGGACACCCAACCCATCGATCGCCCCAACGGTTTATTAAGTCGTTAAGCGGCCACGAGAACGCCCCCGCAACAGCCCGAATTCCGCTACATCCTCTTTTCTCTAGCTCATTTGTTTCTCTCGCCATCACTCTCTTTCTTTCCATCATATACAGATATTCTCTTTTTAGTTTCTTTTGTTTTCTATTGGCTTTCGTGTATCACTGGCCCAGCGAAAGAAGTCACCTGATAAGTGGTTTGCTCTAATTCGTCGGACTGAAAAAGATATCACTTGTGCTCACGAATTTTCGATTCTAATGCACGACTGACTGAAAGAGTACTTAACCCCTTGTGTACCAATTTATTTGAAAAAATTCTTACGTTTGAAACGGATTTAAGGGGGGATTCCCATTTCAAGTGTTGAAAAATCGTGTTTTTTTAGGAATTTTTATTAAGGAAACCATTAGATAAATCTTTGTCATAATTCACACGTATATTTATTATGTATTCAGTGAACTACAGTTCAATTTTTAATTGATCATCTTGAAAATTTTGGCTTTGACGTCGTTTGAGGTGGGATGCCTCCTGAAAATTCCCGGTCGCTGGCCGACACGATAATTGATTTTCAAGTTGTTTGAAACAAAAAACTCAAATGGCAATTTACTCCTTATGAATGTAGTTCTGGTATGAACTACGGACAATTCTTTTTTCAAAAAATAAAGAAACTGCAACGATTGAAAAAAAAATTGTTTTTTTCGCAAAAAATTTCGTCAGACGTTTGTTTATAAAAAAAAAGTTGTGCATGTATATGTTTTTTCGTAGTTCATACTGAAGACAGATGTTTTTTCGAGAATTGCGCCAAATTTGAAGGCAATCGACTGAATAGTTCCGGAGATATCATGTGGGCCGTACAAAAAAAACATTGTCAACTCATAATATTGTCAATTCAACGAATTTCGGATTGAAATTTTGCACATTGTTTCTCAAGAGTATGAATTACAATAATAATAATAAAAAAAAATTGTTTTTGAAGCCGAGAAATGGGAATCCCCCCTTAATTAGCTGATGTGTGAAGCAGTATATAAAGGCAGTAGACTTTGTGTGAAAATTCATTTATTTGAGCGATATGATGTACAAAGATTAGTAATTAGTATTAGTAATTAGTGAATTGAATCTAAATAAAAGAAGCAATATGAGCACAGCAAGTGCATGACGAAACTTAGTCGTCAAATGTACCTAAGGGGTTAACGACGAAATATGTGTTTAGTTTTCGATTGTTATTGGCTGAGTACAGGTTTGGAGGGCCGATATGATGGGAATTGACGGTGCGAGGACAGTCTGCCTTTATCTCGTATCTCTATAACCAAGTGACTTCATAATCTTGGCGATCAGTAGTGTACTGAGTTTCGCTATTTTTGTTAGCAAGTATATTGCCGGTCAAAAAAGAGAAGTCACTTAGCTTGTGGTAAGGAGAGACTGTCCTTGCACTTCCTATTCCCATCATATCGGCCCTTGAAACCAGAGCTCAACGACTGACAAGCGAAAAGTAGACACTTATTTCGTCCTTAAGTGCTCTTTTGGTCAGTCATACGTTAGAATCGTAAATTCGTTATTTAACGCCTTATTAAACGCTTTTTCGGCCAGTCATGCATTAGAATATAAAATGGCGTTAGAACGAGGGATAAGACTATCCGTTGTATGAATCGGAGCAACCCATTTTTCAATTGATTTCATTCTTTGGTCCAGTAATACGTTGTTTCTCGTATTAACTTGATAATTTTCTGCGTTACTTCCAGGAAGGTATCATTGCTATTTCGTAACAAGTGAGACGATTTGCTATGGTAAGAATAGAGGTCCATAAAGAATTGGTACGGTTAGTCTTAACGAGGATGGGCAGCTTTTCATGGGTTGACTCTCACAGTCCAATGGATCACAGAAGTGCGTTTTTATTTGACATTAATAGAAATATTACAATACAAAAATGTGACTTTTCCATTCTACAAGTGTTCTTCGTATGGTGTTGATTTCCGTAATGATTGAATATAAGCTGAAGATTAATTGTGATTGAGAATGAAATTACGACTCATGGACAGAATTCGCATCTCTTCCCATTTCAATACTTTCCTCTCATAGCTCATACTCCAAAAAGTATGATATTAGAAGAAAGAAGTTGTATGTTGAGCCTTAATTTAGTGAAATGTCGGTGATTGACTTTGCTCAGGCTTCAAGGAATTCTCCTAACCCTTTGCGAACTTTTAAAATTTAAAAATAGAAGGTTATCACTTATTTGGCGATGGAAAACCAACATTTTATCAAAAAGTAAGAGTTAAAGTAAAAAAAGTAAGAATTAAAGTGATCGACTTTATAACTATAAAGTACCATTTGGATAATCAGATTTCAACCGTTATACCTCAATTTTTCAATTTTAATCGTGTATACCTGCGGCGACATACTATAATTAAATTTTCTCTGAGACTTCTTTTCTCTCAAAAGAGTTAATAGCGAATCCGAGTCGGCGCAGAAAATAAGAGGGACTCCAATCGAAAATCTAGGCAATGACCTAGATCCCACGCTCGGGTGGTCTTCGGTTTTTCCAAATTTATGGCTGGCATCGTAAATTTGACGTTAAAGTACTTTTGGCACTCGATGGCTCTTCCGAAACCCATGAGAAAGCACTTACCTTGCTTGAGGTAAACAGACTCATAGACTGTTATCGATATATGTATGTCTCAATAAAAATAAAAATATTACATTTCATTTTAAAGCTCTTTTGTTAAAACTAAATCTTATAAACCTATAGTAAATCACAATAATAATTTAAAAATAAAAATTATTATGAAATTGAAAATGAACTATATGCCTGAAATGTACTTTATTTGTATTTATCTCTTTGCCATAATAAAGTGTAAAAGGTAAAAATAAAATAAAAACGTAAGATATTTTAAGATACTAACAATAAGAGATACAGAATCAACCATGTCAAAACAATGTTTTAAGCAAATACTCGGTCACCTAAAGATTCCAAAATTTTATCATTTTATTCATTCTAAATAAAATGACACAAAAGTATCTTTATTTTCTTGCATGCATGCCAGTCGTAAGGCTAACGCATGATTTTGCTCAAGTACCGTTGCAATAACTTTAAAAAAACAATTCTTTCATAAAATACTTCGTTACTCAAATTTTCCAAAATTTCATCATTTTTAGTAATTCCAAATAAAGTAAGTAAGAACAAAAAATTGTATAAAAGTATCTTTACTCGTTTGCATGCATGCAAGTCGTAATCTTACCATGGACTATTGACCAAGTAGCATTGCAACTGTTAAGTAAGGAACTGCACGTAGCCGTGTATAGCACTCGAACGAGCAATCGGCGCAAGTGAATAATGTTACGGCTCGAAAGTGGCGAACTCTATGTAGATTCGTATCAGCTCGGCAGAAGTCTTAGGATATACTCGCTGAAAATCAATACTTACGTTATCCGATTCTATCTTTCCGAGAAATATCGCAGCGAAGCTGATCATAAAGTTCTCAAAGAGACGCATCGCGATTCTCCGATCTGCAGCTGACTTCTTTGCGTATGTAAAACGTTCGCATAGCGCAGTGTTTCCCAAACTTTCGACCTCTGTGTACCCCTTCTATAATTTTCGTAACAGTGAGTACATCTCGTAAAAAACTCTTCATACATAAGTAAAATAAAGAAAAAATCAAATTAAATCATAATAAAACATAAATTAGATAAATAACAGTTATATTGTGGGAAACGTTCGTTATAATCAATGTGAAGGATGAAATTGTTTATATAGATACGATAGATCATCATAATTTGATCTCTGATTTTTAATTTCAATCTGAGATGTGATTCTAAGTACAAAAGCCTGTTCCTTTATTTTGATTTAATTTTTACAAACGCTGAAGAAGTAACTTCTCATAGGTAGAGAGGTGAAAAAAGCAAGAAGTATTTCATGACTTTCTCTGTTAACACTGAATACACATATTGCATTTGCAATTAGAATGATGTTAAAGTACATTCTTAACACTAGGTTCACGAAAGCCGTCATATCGACGTTTTTCTACCTTTTTAAAAACGCCTTCCAAACTTATAGAGACGTGGTACAGTAGATATTTCAAATGTATCTTATAATATACAAATTACTTTACTCATCATCTTCTTTGAAGCTTGATCCCTCTATTTGCAAAGTCTTTATTGGACTCATTAGCTTCCATAAGTCCCATTTGGGGATTTATTCTTTTTCTAATTCTTTTAGTATTCAATTTAGATATCTGAGTGCTTCAGAGATTAAATGGGTTTGAAATAATGTGTTTTAGTTGTACTTTTAACACCTTGACATACGATTTCTTTTCTGATGGGAAGTGCAAAGACTCAAAATTAATTCCTGAAATCGAATGTTTTCACTAATTTCTGATATTTCGTATAACTGAACGTGATATTAATAGCACACAAATATTGAGACCGTTTCGTGATCGGCTGATATTGTCAATTTAATAGTTTTTGGAAGACTTCAAACTTTCCTACTCCATTTTCCGCGCTACGAGTCTCACACGTAGTTGTAGGCTTAAAAGTTAAGTAGTAGTGGTCGTGAATTATTTTTATTTTTTCACTGCGACAATTCTTCTTCCAGGAACAATCGAACCGAGAAGAATTTGACAGTGACTGGGTTAAAATATTGCGGCGTAATAGATTTCACGTTCGTAAATCTAGTAGTAATGTTCATTTTTCAGTAATTTGTCTATAGAAAATTCTAACAATTCTCAGCATCGTGCTAATACACGTGTGTCCATGGGCATGCATGTACGAACAAAATTCAATGTAGGAGTAGCAAAAGTTTTTAGCCAACATCTCGAAAACTAAAGCAGAACGAGTGTTACATGAACAGGAAAAAGTTACTTAAGATCATAATCCTGAAACGTATCCAAAAATCATTGAAATCGAATCATCTGTATAATTGCAATGTTTTTGTATCATTTTTCTATGATTGTAATGAAAAAGAAGTTAGCAACTCGTTGCATTTTTGTATTATTTTTCAATGTTTGTAATGGAAAAGAAGTTAACTACTCAATGCATTTTTGTATTATTTTTTTATGTATGTAATGAAAAAGAAGTCAGCTACCCGTTGCATTTTTGTATTATTTTTCTATGTTTGTAATGAAAAAGAAGTTAACTACTCGTTGCACTAGTCGCAGATAAAGTTCGGTGCAGCGCGAACCACCATCAAACTCTTCCCGTCCCCTAGGGGGCTCGCATACCGTACTTTGGGAAACACTGGCATTGCGGATAAAGATTCTGTGCTAATGTAACTACCGTACGGCTGAGTGTTGTTTTAGCCCGGAACATAGGGCGTTACGGATCTTTATGGAAAATCTATGGAGTAAATACTTGGTACGGGTGAGATTGGCGTGGGCCGAGATGTTGTATCTACAGTGGGAGTAATGTTTAACTTTTATTTGAAGCAGCGAATACGCTTATGTAATAGTATTTTATTCTATTATATTGATTTCACGGATGAGCTAATCTCTTCGGTCTGATGTATAAACTTGGGATTACGGTTTTGAAGATATGGGAACGAATGACTGTATGGTTTAAAAAATGCTAGAACGAGTTAGACAAGCCTCAAGTTTCTATTTTATTATATCAAACTAATTTCCATTGCTTACAATAAATTCTTGTTAATGTGCTTTCTATGCTTTAATCTATTTGATGAAACTCGAAATAAACTTGAATTGTTTCACATCAAATGCAAAATTCCCAAGAAATAAAAATAAGGGTACTCAAACTTAGCACGATTATATAAGGTTGGTACGTATGAAATGTTGGATTTTTAAGTAAATATATAAATATGCATATTTTTTTTCAAAAGCTATTTATTCCATCAAAATATGGTTCATTTGCTCCAATACACTTTTACCAACGAGATTTTAATGCATAGATACTTGTTTGAAAGAAATTTTGTTCTTTGGAAGCAATAAACTCTGATGTTGAATCTTTCAGACTGACATTTTCATACTGTCCAGCCCGTAAAAACTGTTCTAAATGCTTGAAAAAATGAAGATCGGTTGACAAAAGATCCGGTGAATAAGTAGGGTGTTGTAAAATTTCATATTTTAATTCAATTAATTTCGAAATTGTTTTGTATGACGTATGCGGCCGAGCCTTGGCGTGGAGAAGTATTGGGCCATGCCGATTAGCAAGTAATGGGCGTATAATTTTTTATTTTTCATGCATTTCATCAATGTATTGTGGTAGTACTTTTTGGCTGCAATTGTCTCCGCAATTCGAAGGAATGAGTAGCGAATTACTCCACTCACATTCCACCAAACTGTTGTTAAAATTTTCCATGGATGAAGTGATGGCCTTGGAGTATGGGCACAAGCCTCATTTCTATCGAGCCACCGAGGAAACCTTTCCCTATTGTCGTAAAGAACCAACCTTTCATCACTAAAAAACTTTTCATCACAAGTAATACTGCGATCCAAAAATGGCGGTAAAAAATTACACGAATATCGATTGAATTCATATCGGTAGAAAATTGAAAACAACCAACAAAAGGGAATACTTTTGAGAAAATCATCTTTGCTGAAATGTGGCTCCCGCAATGGACAATACGACTATAAAAGTGATTATGCCAAAAGCAAAAGCATAATGAAAACAGGGAGACAAACGTTCACATGTAAAGAAAATCCGACATTTCATATGCACCAATCTAATATTGTTATATATCGTCGTAATAACCTCACACATTTCCTCCTAGAAGCTACATATACAGTAATACCTCGACTTACGCTACCCCGACTTCCGCGAACACGGAGTTATGCGATTTCCAAATTAATTGACGAGCTCGTAGAAATGCATGAGACCCAGTTCAATCAGAAGATCGAATGACGTTTGGGAATTTCAAAGAAGGCCTCAGTTTAATTGAAAAAGGGTTATAAATTTTAGAAAATGTAGACTCCAACGAGGAACGTAATTTTTCAACGAAACAAGGAATAAAAAAATTACACCGGCACACAAAAAAAATTAAGTAGAATGTGCATTTGACCGGACCTACCTACGGGTACGTATTTTGGTCCGCTGAATCCGAATTCGAGGTCAGTTTGACCCCTACACCCTCGAAATTTCAAGAAAACTTCGAAAAACCGTAAAAATGATGAAAATCGGCAGTTTTAATGATAAAAAAATTTTTTGGAACTAAACAAAGCGTGATTTTCATGTATTTCGATCCGCTGAATATGAATCGAAACTTTATTGAGACCACGAGCCGTTTTAAATGTAAAAAAATGTCAAAATCGTAAACGAAAGAGGAATCCACTACGAAGATCATTTGAGGATAAAAGAGAGCGATACAAACGAAGGAAAGTTTAGGATTCGTAAAAATCATTTCTTTCTATCTTTTTATGTCTTGTGTTTTTCACAGATTTCAAGTTATTTGATATATCTACGTTATAGAGTATTTATTTTAGGCATTAAATCATGTTCAATCAATTTTTTTTCGATTATGAATTTTTACAATTTTTTCGAATTTTTCCAGCTTTAGAGGGTGAATAGACTAAAAAAATTAAGATGCGAATTGAAGACATCAAAAGATATAAAATTTTATCTGAATTGGACCAGAAGAAGTTTTTTTATCATGAAAACTATATTTTTTCGGAATTTTCGAGAGTTTTGTGTGATTTTTTCACATTTAAAATGGCTCGTGTTCTCAATAAAGTTTCGATTCATATTCAGCGGATCGAAATACATGAAAATCACGCTTAGTTTAGTTCCAAAAAATTTTTTTATCATTAGAACTGCCAATTTTCATCATTTTTACGGTTTTTTGAAGTTTTCTCGAAATTTCGAGGGTGTAGGGGTCAAACTGACCTCGAATTCGGATTCAGCGGACCAAAATACATACCCGTAGGTAGGTCCGGTCAAATGCACATTCTACTTAATTTTTTTTGTGTGCCGGTGTTATTGGAATGCTACGAGGAAATTTTGCAGGAAAAAAAAACTTTCAGCTGGCAGACTACTTTGTTAAATTTTATGAAACCTTCTACATCAAAATAACTTCGGTTTGCGATTTCGTATTTGTGTTATCTAAGCTATTATTAAATTTTTTTTTCTAAATTATTATTTTCCTTCGTCTCCGACCCCAACTAGAAATAATTCAATGTATTTATATGCAAAATTATGCCCCAACTTACGCGGTTATAACTCAGTCCCACCTATCGCGTAAGTTCGGGGCATTACTGTACTTTAAATTCAGTGTCGCGTACAAGCATTCGCAAAATTACCCCGTCACAATTTAATGATAGTTGGCGCGCTTCGTGGACCATACGAGAACGGCCTTGGAAGATCATACAAGACCGCGGTGGTATCGTTATGATAAATGGCACGCGAAGGCTAATTGTACGTGCGAGCGTGCGTATGTATTCACAAAAGATATGCAATGCATACGCGCTCAAACGAGCGTCGATTATCGCGAATGGTGAAGAACAAAGAGCGGATACACGGACCGGCAGAAGTCGCGCAGGTAGATCGCTTATAATGTGCACCGATTAGCATCGCTGTCGATCGTTATGCTATTATGCTGTTATTGTATGGTAATAACTATTATTGCAAGGAGCACTTGTTCGGGATATAATGGACAACTTTTACACGACGTATAATGACACCTGTAACGCTGAAAACAGAATACATGAATCTGGCAGTGGTTTTTAACTCTTTGCGGCACGGAAATCTAGAAAATACTATGTGAGAAACCTCGTTAAATTTACGGGGGTCCTCCGTTTTCTCGAATAGATAAAAGTAAAAATTCAATCTTTTACAGAGCTTAACCGTTCGTTTATTTCTCCTTACAAAGCCACCTTTCATGTTACACGTATTTTTATAAAAACAGAAGCGATGGAAAAACATATGTACATTGGGATTTTCGCAATAATACCAATCCAAATCCAGCAACCAGAGAATCCCTCAATTTTCTACATAGTATAACCTATGTTGCACAGACATATTATTTTTTTCTTAGTTGAACAAAGTTTGTTTATACTTATTAACTAAGTTATACAATCATATAAATTTTCGCGGTGGGACAACAAATATCCCACCATGCATATTCATACATGAAAGAAGTGGGACCTTTTTAATCCTATCGTGCGTCAAAGAGTTAGAGAAAATAGAGCTACAGTCTGACAACTGAAAGATGGCTTGGGAGCGGCGGAGTCTCTCGTTTTCAACAATTTCGTTTTCAGCATTCCTAAACCCTGTCTCCCGAATTAACATCCCACGTAGTCATTTATTTTAAAGATTGTCAAGATTATAAATTCACTAGGCTTGAAGTACGGAGTAAGCGGAGACTGTTCTTGCACCGCTTATTCCTTCCTACAGGTTTAAATGTGTGACTGACTCGATTAATAGCGCGTTAGAATCAAAAATACATGGTCGTCGATTCCGTGGATACCGACATCTTTCAGCGAGTCACTGACAGGTTGCTGGATTTGAGGATTTCAAAAACGAAATATCAGTAATAGACGATTGAACATGAGAGACTGCGCCCACTCCTTAGCCATCTTTCAGTTGTCGGGTAGTATGTTGACACATCTTGCTTTTACAATTTGACAGCATTCGTGAATTCACGATTCGCTTCATCAGAGAGTTGTTAAGAACTAACACTAGATGTACCAAGGTGATCAAAATGACTTGTCCCAAATTTTCGGAAAATGCGCTTGAAATTTCTAACACTAGTACGTTTTCAATGTCCTACGTCTATCTTGAAGATTCTAAGTGATTGAATATACAGGGTGTCCCGTAACTGGTGGTACAACCGAGCGTGGGGTGATTCTACGTGAAAAACTGAATCAAAAATATAGAATAAAATTTTTTCATATGACGCTTCGTTTTTGAGAAAAATAAGTTTGAAAATTTATCGAGTATTATATACAGTGACTCACGAAAATATTCGGACACTAAGGTATATCGAAATTCATCGCTGTATATCTCGATTATTTGTGAGGGAATCATCTTCGTTATTTTTTCTGGTAATGAGTTAGTAACTAAGGTTAATAAAAACATATGATTTATTTGATAATTTATTATATATTGTAATATAATAAATGATTAATGAAATGGTAGCTTATTCTTAAGTCACAAAAATATTCGGACACGCAATGTATTTCCCGAGTATTTACTTTTGGAAACTTAGCGTTCTGAGGAATGACCGCTACATGTTGATAAACATAGTTGTAGAGGTCGATGTCACTGCATTATTCGTTAGTAATACTTCAGAAACTCATCAGAATGGGACGCAAGAAGAAGAATACGTCGTTCGATCAGAGGCAACTCGTAATTTTCCACCGCGAGAAGGGAAAATCATATCGCGAAATTAGTGCCATGCTTCGTATTAGCAAGAGCACTATCGCGGACATTATCCGACGATTTAATCGCGAGAACCGCATCGAATCCATTCCGCAAACTGGTCGGCCAGCTGCTTTAAACAATAGGGAGAAAAGAAGACTCGTGCGAAAAATTAAAGAAAACCCTCTTCTAAGTGCTCCAAGATTAGCAAGAGAGCTGTTAGAAGAAAGGGGCAAGGAAGTTCATCCAGAAACAATCCGAAGAACACTAAGACAACATGGGTACAACGGTCGAATCGCTAGGAGAAAGCCATTCATCAACGAGGCCAACAGGAGGAAACGAATTAACTTCGCTAAGGAGCTTGTTTCTAAGGACGAATCATGGTGGACTGACGTTATATTTGCTGACGAAAGCAAATTTAACATTTATAATTCTGATGGAAGAACTATGGTTTGGCGTAAGCCAAATACACAGTTCCATATCAGACATACACGAGGTACGGTGAAGCACGGAGGAGGCAGCGTAATGGTTTGGGGTTGCATTTCAACCACCGGCGTTGGAAATTTAGTTTTTATAGACACAATTATGGACAAAAATGTTTATTTGAATGTTTTAAAAAGTAATTTACTTCAGAGTGCTGAAAATATGGGAATCCGTGATAGATTTAAATTTTATCAGGATAACGATCCCAAGCACAAGGCGCGCATTGTGCAGGAATTTTTGTTATATAGATGTCCCAAAGTTCTCCATCCTCCCCCACAGTCTCCAGACCTCAACCCGATCGAAAATTTATGGGACGAATTGGATCGCAAAATTCGTGTATGCCCAATACATTCAAAAGAAGAGTTAAAACTAAGACTCCAAGAAGAATGGGCACGTATAACTTCAGAATATTTAAAAAAAATTATATATAATATGCCAAAACGACCAAGACATGTCATAAAACAAAAGGGTTATGCCACGAAATATTAAAACTTTAGTGATATGCATTAAAGCTCAACTTGAAAATGTCATTTTAGGTAGTGTCCGAATATTTTTGTGACTTAAGAATAAGCTACCATTTCATTAATCATTTGTTATATTACAATATATAATAAATTATCAAATAAATCATATGTTTTTATTAACCTTAGTTAATAACTCATTACCAGGAAAAATAACGAAGATGATTCCCTCATAAATAATCGAGATACACAGCGATGAATTTCGATATACCTTAGTGTCCGAATATTTTCGTGAGTCACTGTATACTCACAGTATTTCGGAAACTAAAGGTCCTTGCTCGATCAGTATAAGGAGATCGTAGAACTGATACAAGAGGTATCATCATCCTGACAATGTTTGTAAACACTGCACGAAATACAGAAACGCTCTTCTACTCGTAAAAGTAAGATAGCGAAATCCGTCAAGCTGAAACGTGGATCCAGTGCCCGTGTACTCGATAAATTTTCAAACTTATTTTTCTCAAAAACGAAGCGTCATATGAAAAAATTTTATTCTATATTTTTGATTCAGTTTTTCACGTAGAATCACCCCACGCTCGGTTGTACCACCAGTTACGGGACACCCTGTATAATACTCGATAAATTTTCAAACTTATTTTTCTCAAAAACGAAGCGTCATATGACAAAATTTTATTCTACATTTTTGATTCAGTTTTTCACGTAGAATCACCCCACGCTCGGTTGTACCACCAGTTACGGGACACCCTGTATATTTTCTTTTTGACCAAACATTACACATTACTAGTTTATTATAATATACCTAATTCTCAAAAGCGAAAAATAATTGCTGTTTAAAGAGTTATACGTTACATCAGTTCGCTGGGCACACACGTGAGATACTCAGATAAATCATGTACATCATTTCGAATAGTGTTACACTCGTGAAACCTAAATATACCACATGAACGGACAGTAGGTGTCTCTAATAACGATGTGTGAAAAGACAATGAGCCGACCGTGTAGAGTCCGATTTGATCTCTGTGAATGCCCATGTGCTTCACCTCGTTATTATCATCTAACGAGATGTAGTTTCAGTGACCAATGAGATCACTGAAGTAACTGCTGCTAGGACATTGTAGCAAGTATTCCTTGCAAGATACCTCTTTTTGTCATTCAGAACGTAATTCAACTTTTTATATATCAACACATCTGGCGCGGGTGCTTTCCCGCCAAACTTTCATGGAGTAGCGGGCAATTTTTTGCAATACGTGCGCTAAATTACTTCTGCACAAAATAGCTGTAGTCTTTGAACTTTAAGTTTTCTTTTAATAAAAATTTTAGTTTCTCTTTAAAAATCAATTTCTCTATTCATTGTAAAAAAAGAAAAATACTTTCTCAGAAATCAAAAACTAAGAAATCAAGAATTTAAAAATGCTTTAACTAGTGATATCTTTCAAAGTACTTTCCTTTGTGCAAGTGTACATCACAAAATTTATACGTGTACGTATAATTTATGTCAATGCATAGCTGGAAGCTCCGGTGTCGAATACGCTTATCGTACCATAGCAGCACCAGCAAAGCGCAATTATAGGAATGCATTTTTGCAACGCACGTTTTAAGTTGAAGTGTACGGACGTCGACCTAGTACTCATGTGTACCCGATCTTATTGTAAAAACATTACACAAGCCCGTTAGTAACAATAATCTACCAATAATTTATAGAAAACGACTTTTGTCGTTACTTGTACTCGACTACCAATGCGTACAAAACGACTTTAGTCGCTTCCCGCGCGAGATGTGTTAACCCTTTGCGGACAGAGACATTTTTCAGTATTGAGAGATAATCATTGATTTGGCGATTCAAAACCGCCTTTCAAGTAGAAAATTAGAATATGAATGCATAGAAATTATAAATTACTATTTGTGTCATCATATTTCAACGGTTGTATTTCAATTTTTAAACTTTACCAATGCATTCATGCAGCGAGAAATTATAATAACATTTTTCTCAGACCACGTATATGCGTGGCTGGTCCTCAAAGGGTTAATTAATGTAGGTGAATGAATTTTTGTTTAACACTAGATCTACCGGTGATTAATCCGATATATGTATTTAACACGAGAACTACCAAGCAAGTCAAAATGGCTAATTTCCACTTTTTTACAAAAATTCTTAAAGTTTATAGGAGAGCCACAGAGCAAATATTCTATGTTGATCTTATAAAACGCCGATTACCAAATTGATAATTTTTTTTCATTCACCAATTCATATTTTTACAAAGTACTTAGATAATATATTGAAATATAATAGATTTGATGCCGGTAGTTCTTGTGTCAAAATTGTAGAGTAATTACTTCAAAGGAAAATAAATAATGAGGCGCGAGAAACTAAAACAATTTAATCTCTCGCAGTCTACAAGGTAGACATAGAAAACAGAAAAGGTAACAGCTTTGAAAACGTCAGGACAATTTGTAAAAAATTGTAGAAAAAATCATTATGACGACTTTCATAGGTCTAGTAAGGTGTGAAGGTTTATGCATCAAGTGGATCGTTCACAGGTTAAATAGATTAGCATCACTTTTTCAATTTATTAAATTTTAAATGTCAAGAAACTTGATTGAATCTCAACTTTGAATGTTTATAATAAACATCCTTAATAATAAAGACCCATTAAATAACGAGATTTGTTTGGCCAGCAGATAATAATTTATTTATTTCTGAAGCCAATCTGATTAACTCCATGCTCTAATGTATATCGATGCAATAATGCAATTCAAATGCAGCAACAAGAATTTGATCATAATAATAAACAGTTTCGTGCTGTCTCAGTGGAAGTAAAAACAATAATAAAGAGTAGTAATTTATAAACTTTTTGTTCGTCGTGCTTCCTTTAAAAAAATATAATCCTGACACCCCCCCCCCCCCTTGGTTTAACACTTTTGTACTTCTTGCGTTTGATTTGTGAGCGGAAATACCTTTCGTTATATTTATGAAATTGCACTAACCTTCGTCACCGCCAACAAGTGCAGCACATTTAGACTAATTTCTATATTAATGTTATATTATAAAACTTATATTTTTATTAAACTTGTTATGCCTTTCTTTGAATTTATGTGCTTTTCCCTGGAGAGGCGCGCCTTCCAGTTGGGAAATTGCTGATAATTGGTTCCTTCAAAGATAATGCATATAAGAAATTACAATCGTTATATCAAGGGATAGTGGATCATAGTGCCAACAAAGCTAATTCAAAGAATAGAAACATAGCTATTTTTTAACTTATTAGCTTCCATGATCCACATTAGGGGATTTATACAGTTTCTAAGTCTTTTAACATTCAATTTTGACATTAACGTGCTTTTTGAGTTTAACACTAGAACTACCAAACCAGTCAAAATGACTGGTACACAATTTTTTCAAAAAATTCTCAAAGTTTACATAAGAGTCATAGAATAAATATTCTACGTCTATATCAATAAACATAAATCACCCAATCGATCAAATTTTCCGCCGCTTGATTCCCCCTTTTTCAAAGTACCTATTTAATTTATTAAAATATGTTGGATTTGATGTCGGTAGTTCTAGTGTTAAGACAGTCTGTTTTTATTGTATTTTAAAACAATAATATTCGTGAATTCGTTTCATTTTTACTCTGCAACAATACTTCTTTCGGAATCAATCAAACCAAGAGAAAGGGTATAGCAGGATAAGGTGCTCAAAAGTGCCCTTGAACCGATTTCAATGGGGGTAGTCTCATTCGATAGATAATGCTCGGCGATCATTGTGTACCAAATTTTAACCCTTTATCTTGATCGGAAGGGTAGTTATGGGGAAAATTAAAAAAACAGGTTTTTGGCCCTTTTCCCCCATTTATTGAGGTGTAAAAAATCCGAAAAAATTCTGGCATATTCTACACGGTACCGGACATGTTGGAGAATTTTTTCAGATTTTTCCGTCGAAGTACCTAAGCGTGAAAAATGGGCAAAGTCAAAAAAAACGGAAAAAGAAGATTTCGTATCGAAATCTTCGAGGTACAACTTTTTGTTTTATATAGTAACAATCTAACACCTACGATTGTTATCCCCAATTTTTTTCAGATTTTTAAACCACCTGCGTCATTATGAAAAAAATCGAAAACCGATTTTCGGGACGTATTTTGATCTAAAACGCAAGAAGTAATTGTTATTTTTCCATTATTTTCATAGAGTATGTTCATTTTGTGGTTTTTAATGTTTTACCATTACAGATAATTTCATAACAATAAAAGGAATTGAGATAACTCACTTATCTGTAAACTATGTGTTACATTATGTACCATAATTTTGAACTTTCTTTCAAGAGCAGCAGTGGCCACGCGTCTAGAGTGTCTGCTCTGGAACCGCTATGAACTTTTTGTCGCGGGTTCGCGTCCCGGAAGGTATATTTTTTTTTTCTTTTTTTTTTAATCTGTAAATGCATAAAAATAATCAATAATCATTTTTAACAGCTATTGCGATAATCCTAAATGCATAAAAAATGTATATCGTATAGAAAATAGTTTTAGAGCATATCTGTTGTTTTGCCGGCTCTCTCTAGCAATATGTTATCCCATGGTTACGGATATTTTTAAACATTTAAATTACGGAAATGTTAACTTATTATGGTATATAAAAATGTATATTCGGCACTAAAGGAACGGAGTTTATACCTTGACAAATTCCTGCCGAAATCATGTTGAATGAAAACAAAAGTTCCTTTCTTTTGGTAGATTATTATTTTTCGCCATAAGTACTAGTTTGTTATTTGTTCCGAAATCATATAGAATAAATAATACGTTTGAGGGCCATAACTGTACAATAGATACAATCGTTAAAATTGCTTTATTGTTATATACGAATTTACTTCTTAAGCTTTTAGATATCTTACTGATGAGCATTTGTATCGCTGTCAAAATACCTTTAAGAAATAGAGGCATATAATTTAGTTTGCAGGATTTTATTATTTTATTGCGCCTGCTCCAACATCACACGAACCCTTCCTGTCCGTAAGCCTTCACCAATGGCCTGCTGGCATTGAAGGTTTGGCGCAGATACTAAGCTAATCCCCTATAGGTATTTATGTTATATTGGTCAATTCACTGTTAAATGGTTTCTGTCTCTACCTAGTCACATGGAACTGTACATACTTAAAAAAGTACAAATATTCATAAATGGTAACATACCCAGCATTAAATCGGTTTGACACATTCGAGACAATAGCGGAGACCCAACCATAAACTGTCTTCCCTACGCTCATTTCAGAATTAACAAATTAAAAATGGCAATATAATACAAACCAATAGAAATTAATATTTTCCAAGTTTCGAGCATATCCCCTCCATGTCAACGATTCTTCTTTGAATATAAGGGAAAGAAACATGCAAGTAAAGTAATCATTACGTGCATATACTCTGTTAGTGCAAGTGTTGTGATCTTTGGTGCCGTATATACATTTTTATATACCATAATAAGTTAACATTTCCGTAATTTAAAAGTTTAAAAATATCCGTAACCATGGGATAACATATTGCTAGAGAGAGCCGGCAAAGCAACAGATATGCTCTAAAACTATTTTCTATACGATATACATTTTTTATGCATTTAGGATTATCGCAATAGCTGTTAAAAATGATTATTGATTATTTTTATGCATTTACAGATTAAAAAAAAAAGAAAAAAAAAATATACCTTCCGGGACGCGAACCCGCGACAAAAAGTTCATAGCGGTTCCAGAGCAGACACTCTAGACGCGTGGCCACTGCTGCTGTTGAAAGAACGTTCAAAATTATGGTACATAATGTAACACATAGTTTACAGATAAGTGAGTTATCTCAATTCCTTTTATTGTTATGAAATTATCTGTAATGGTAAAACATTAAAAACCACAAAATGAACATACTCTATGAAAATAATGGAAAAATAACAATTACTTCTTGCGTTTTAGATCAAAATACGTCCCGAAAATCGGTTTTCGATTTTTTTCATAATGACGCAGGTGGTTTAAAAATCTGAAAAAAATTGGGGATAACAATCGTAGGTGTTAGATTGTTACTATATAAAACAAAAAGTTGTACCTCGAAGATTTCGATACGAAATCTTCTTTTTTCCGTTTTTTTTGACTTTGCCCATTTTTCACGCTTAGGTACTTCGACGGAAAAATCTGAAAAAATTCTCCAACATGTCCGGTACCGTGTAGAATATGCCAGAATTTTTTCGGATTTTTTACACCTCAATAAATGGGGGAAAAGGGCCAAAAACCTGTTTTTTAAATTTTCCCCATAACTACCCTTCCGATCAAGATAAAGGGTTAAAATTTGGTACACAATGATCGCCGAGCATTATCTATCGAATGAGACTACCCCCATTGAAATCGGTTCAAGGGCACTTTTGGCCACCTTATCCTGCTATACCCTTTGGCAGAGAATGTGTTAAGTAACCTCACAGATTCACAAGGGTCTATAGAGTTAACATTTATCGGTATATGATTGTATAATTAATTTCCTACCGCAAGTAAAAATCTTATTTATATTGGATTAACTAGTTGTACTATGCAAAATTTGATCGTAACTTGATTATAAATTAGAAAATCTGTAATCAGTTAAATGTAACGATATATAATTATCTAATGGAAGATGGAAATAAAAATTTTAATTATATTCGATTAATTACAGGCAGCCCTCGACTTTCACACATTCTATTTTCGCACAATTTACTATTTCACACGTTTTCAATCATTCCATTTTTAAAGATTTTTGTCGCTATTTCAAAAAATGTTTGCTTTCATTCGCCACTGCCAAGGAGTGTTGTAGTTCGTGTTCACGAATTTCCTATTAGAGGTGTTCTAACATTATACTATTGCTTCTAATATTGGCTACTAAATGTTAGAGAATTCCAAGTTTACAAAGAAACCACATTAACATACAATTTTTCATATTTTTCCTGTATCCCTTTACTTTCGAACATTCAACATTCGCACACATTTTAAGGAACCAATTATGTGTGAAAGTCGAGGGTCGATTGTAATTAGACAGCACAGATTTTGAAAGGTCTGTTCGATATTCGACTTTCGCACAGAAGACGGGGTCCTTAGCCTTACACGTCGAATTTGTATTAGTTGCGTAATACACAAGCACGTACTGGCATGAATGAATATATTCATAAAGGCAACCCGACGCGGCACGCATGTCACACATACAGTGGCCTGCAATCTCAATAAGAAAATATGTCTATTATGTTGTTACAATAACGATATCAATTCATTGACTGTCGTGGCACTGTGCGAGCCCATTGTCTTCAAACGACAGCTGCCCTGCCTATATTTGACGTGCCGTGCAAGTCGTTCTCGTAGACGAAATCTTTTTTAAGATTCATGCAATAAGTAAGTTACATTATCCCTTGATATTTTTGTACTTAATACTTCTTAATAAACTTGTTGCTTTTTTTATATCCATTCCCATTTATCATGTTAATTTTTTATTAATATTTGCAATTGAAAATTTAAATAATTTTATACTTTTGAAGTAAAGCAATGTATGGGCAACTTGAGAGTGAGGCAATGCTAGATTGTAGAACTGTTAGTGTTAAATCTATTTAAGTATATTAAATAAGTACTTTGGAGAAAAGGAAATTAATAGATGAAACAGATAATTAATTAAGTAATTTATGTTTTAGAAAGTAGATGTGGAATATTTAGAATGTATAGTATATAACGCTCCTATAAATTGGGGAAATTTTTATACAAAATTAATTTACTTATTGTTATAAATAAATCTGTATAGAAACCTTTTCACGTTAGAAAGTACGATTCACTTTAATTTTTAACAGTGCCACAGTTTGCTTTTTGAACTAGACTCTTTGTAATTAATTGCTGAGATGTTGCTTTCATGAAAGCTGCGTATAATTCTTCAGCATACAGGCAGCATTCTTATTTTTTTATAAAAGTTTTTTAAACTCATAGAGTAGCAATTCAGTAAATATCTCACATAAATGTTCTAATGCACAAATAAGTTAATCAATTATCGTCTTCGCCGCTTGATCCTACCTTTATGATAGATTTAATATAAACGATTTAGCGCCCATAAATACAGTGTTAAATCGTTTACAAGAACCTTTACTTACAATTAGTCTATGAATCATATCAAAGATGACGACTTACAATTATAAATTAACTAGTCACTGGAACCGTGTCAAATTAAAATTTACCGTATAAAAATGGAATTGCCATTGTTCTCCAAACGGAGTTATGTTGAAATCCAAATAGCAGTTTCTCGTAGAGATCACAGATAAAATAATTAGTTACCATAAACTATCAAAATACTAATAAAAAATGTTTGTATATTTTGAATTTAATATAAATGGTACATACAAAGTCTTTCCCAAAAATGTATATACACTTCGATAGCTACTAACTCGTTTAATTCGCACATCTTTCACATTTATTAATCCAAACTGAACTTTGAATGAAGTAAATTCAATAAATGTAGAAAATGATCCGCGTTTTAATAAAAGTTAAATTTATACTTATTCAAAATATATGGACGTTGTTTGGAACATCTTTTATCTTTGTAAAATGAATAATACAATATAAAAATCTGTTGTTATTGCGCAAAGTAATAAATATCGAAACATTTGCTATTGCTGCAGTTACATTTAACACTAGAACTACCAAGCAAGTCAAAATGACTTGATGCCAATTTTTAAAAAAAATTCTCCAAATTTATAGGAGAAACATAGAGCAAATGTATTACACTGATCTTATAAAACATAGATCACCGAATCAATCGTCTCTTTCACCTCTGGATTCTTCGTTTTCCAAAGTACTTAATTAATATATTAAAATATAATACATTTAACACCGGCAGTTCTAGTGTTAAAGGCAAAGAAATGTATAACATCATACGATGTAAGCATGAGGTAATCAACCTGGTCCATATTGCTAGATCCCCACTTTGCTAGTGGACGATTCAAGCTTTTATGGTAGGCGGTAGGATTTTTTTCTCCTTTAAATAAAAAGATAAATTTAACCACCCATTCTTACTAAACCTTCACTCTGAAATTACGAATACTTTGCAATTACTCTAAATTAAGTTACTACAGAATCGATGGGCAGTACGGATTTGGTCCAGTGTCGAAGCTAAATACTTTATTTCTCCTTCAACTAAAAAGATAAATTTAACATATTTTTACTAAACTTTCATTCTGAAATGACGAATATTTTTCAATTGCGTTAAATTAACTTTCTGCGGAATCGGTTGGCGGTAAGAAAATTTTCCGTTCAACAAAAATACAAAAATGATCGGCAGGTTGTTGAAGATACAGCCCATTAATCCGAAATATTCAAATGTTAATATTGTGGATTATTTTTCTTATTACTACAAAAGTGTTTTGTCATCTATTATATTGAATTCTATCCTAATTAATTAATAAATTCTGTTTGTTCCAAGTTTATATCGAGTTTGAGTTTGTAAGACATCATTTTATTAGAAAAATATTACAGAGTGGTGTTATTCCTGTAAAATATATGTCAACTGACAATATGATAGCAGATATATTTACCAAAATCTTTGTGGACCCTAACATAATTATTGTTTACATAAAATTGGTGTCGCATTGATTAACACTAGAACTACCAAACCGGTCAAAATGACCGGTACACAATTTTTTCAAAAAATTCTTCAAGTTTACATAAGAGTCATAGAAGAAATATTCTACGTCTATATCAACAAACATAAATCACCCAATGAAACAAATTTTCCGCCGCTTGATTCCCCCTTTTTCGAAGTACTTATTCAATTTATTAAAATATGATAGATTTGAGGCCGGTAGTTCTAGTGTTAAATAATGTAACTTCTTATATAACTGATCTTCAGAGGGGGTGTTGAGGATACAGCTCTGTAATCCGAAATATTCAAATGTTAATATTGTGTATTGTCTTTGTTATTACTACAGAAATGTTGTAACATGGCAGACGTCATCCATTATATTGAATTCTATCATAATTCATTAATAAATTGTGTTTGTTCCCAGTTTACATCGAGTTTGAGTTTCAACATAGATTTAAAAATGTTGACTACACCTAATGTATCTTCCCAGTTGCGATCAGTACCCTAAGCACCTATCGATTCAATAAATACCGATTGTAATCGGGGTTGAAATAAACTACTTAATTATAAAATTAAGCGACCTTCAGCGAGGGTTAATAAGTCAGTGTTATTACTCAAAGAGATAATTGATTTGATCGCTTTACACGGATAGTACTTCCTCCGGACAAAACTGATATATGATGTTTTAACTGACGGAGTACGGATCAGTAATTGAATTTAAAGGGCGGAAGCGAAGAAATCTGGTCCCCTTTCGTATTAACCTAATCAAGTTCAGTTGCCGGTACCGTCGGCCGTCGCGGTCACAATAGAGACATTAAATTGTCAGTACGGATTTATTAAACCCGGTGCTGTTATAGCCGTGAAACTATTTAACTCCCCGACGGTCTCTGCTCCATTCCAATTACGAACTGAACTTTATGACCAGGAGATCTCTCATGTTGTCCGTACGCTCTCTTCCGCAGTGACCTTGTCAAATTTGATGAGTTGACCTTTCGACGACGATGGACGACTCTACGATTGCGTTATTAAAGTATTTGGTATGGTACATCATCGAAGAAGCCTTTTGTTATATGAACGTATTGTTGTGGTTAGTATAGTAATTATTATTAGAAAATCATTGCAATTTTGATGGAGAAGATGTTTTAACAAACGCAAACAGCTTATTAGGAACAATAGATATTTTTCATGATCACGATGATAATGTGTAAGTCTCCTGTCGTTTCTCGGGAACCTTGTCGATTCGAAACAGAGCTAAAATTGTATTTCCTAAGCGGAGCATTCTACAAGAAGAAGAAAAATTTCTACAGAAGAAGAAAAAAAGATACAATTTGATGGTAGTCAAAACTAGGTAAATACCTCATATGAATATAAGAAATAATTTCTGTTGATCAAAACGCCTTGAAATGCGTTATATGCCAGTTATTTCAAATATTTATATCAACAATATTTATAACAAATAATTATAGCAACTTGTTTCAAGTATTTTTGTAAAATATATACCAAAGTTAGTCTGATCTCATCGCTGTTATAATCGTCTTTCCCGAATTTGAGTCACTAGGGTCAGAATTTCCAAATCTCCAGCCACAATAATTTTGAGTTCTTAAAAGGACGGCCTACAGGTCGTAAAGGAGACAGTTTTTATTTTATAATTAAGTTACGAAATTATGCCGCTCTTATTTCGATTGTAGCCGAAAAGTCTTCGATTCTTTTTCTTTTAATAAAATGGTTGGACCCGTATCACGGAAACATCATTTTAAAATAGATGAATCATTCTCATGGCAAGAAATATTCCTCCTATCTATTGGTTAACTACTGAAATTAATTTAATCATATTCTGCAGTTTTCAGTATTTATTTTTATTTTATATTAGCGATAGCTGTAAACATTGAGAAATGAGTTAAATGCATACAACGGTTGTCAAATTTCCAAGGCTATGCTATCTTATTTGTTTTATGTTTCGTTAAATGGAAGTTGCATCTATAATCACATGTTCTGCACTATTTATTTGAATTTATATTTTTACAGGAATTTTGAGAAATATTCTATACTATATCCGCATAATTATTCACTTCATGTTTTATGGAGCTAATTGATTTGGCAAGTGAATGATTCAAGTATCGGATAGCACGTGAATGATTTTTCAGCAAAGAATGTACATTTGCATGAATGAGTATGGCGTGTACAAAAATGTCGAATGTTACCTGAAATTGAGCAGTGAAGGGTTCTAGCAATAAGATATCCTAAAGAGCCAATTACCAATTTCGGTGAAATTTAATTTATTTAACTGTAATGTAATTAACTACAATTTATCTGCCAAACTAACTATTAATTAAATTTAATTAACTATAATTTATTTAACTATAATGGAGTTCTTATACAAATACTTGATACTTATTTCTTTTTTATCAGTAGTCATTCACGTTAAAGGGGTGGAAATCGCCCACAGGTTTGAGATTGTAAAGTCTTTTTCAATGAATAATTGGAAAATGCATGTTTATGGGTTATCAATTATTGAAGTCTAAATTATTGAATCTATCACAAGTGATTAGATCGACTATAACTCAACAAAACATAGCAAAGTACTACGTAGATAGAAAGAAACAATTTTTAAGAAAGATACAAAAATTTCCTTAACCAGTAAAATATTTTACTATCTTTTAAACTCTTTTGTACTTTTTATATTAACAAAACGTTCATTACTATTTGCAATATTTTTATTTTATACAGGACGAATTAATATTGTTTATTAAAACAATTCCTCTTATTGTTAATACCATAAGCGTTACAGAATTGGATAACAATACAAGCGCTTAACTATTCTATCATTTTTAAAATTCATGAAACTTAGTCATTTCCTTTTCGAGCATACACATCCTCATTTCAACATACTCCTGAAAGTTTTTATACTTTTACAGTATCTCGTGAAATATATGTTATATCCAACACACACTATCAAATACTACAGACAGATTGTATATATTAATTTTTTTCACGACATTCTGAACACGTTGACTGCCATGGGGGTCACCGGTGACCGGCGCTATTGAATTCAATGAAATTCCATGCAATTTTTAACCCATTGACAGTTTATCCCGTGACAGTCACGGGCGGAGCGTCAAGTATCAAACGGTTTATTCCGTTTAGTCTACCAAAGATATCTAACAATAAGTCTATGACTAGATTCTTTGCTTCCTCTATTTTCTAAGGTTATTCTAACTGAAGAAGGAGACGTGGTTTAGTTTGCATGCCGGTGTTTTCGAACTTTAAAAAACTAGCCATTTTTTGGGCCAGAATTCATAATTTTACCAAACTGTGAAAGGGTTAAATTGCAATATTTATGAATTTTTTAACATATTGAATGTTTAAATATTAACGTTAAGAAGATAAAGGTCTAGTGGATCAATGTCTTTAAAGTTTCTAATTTATAAAAATATAATTTTCATAGAAAAAGTTTAACTTCAGCAGAAATGACGGAACGAGCAAAATACCGATGGCGTTCAACGTGTTAAAATTAAAATATTAAAATTTCTGTTTTCTTCATCAATACATTGATAATGTATCTGGATATTATATACCGGCCTAGTTCGCTAAGATAATACTCGCAAATATTACCAAACGTAAATCAAGGTCTAAACGGGACCCATTATTCATCATCGACTTTGTCACCGGTTTTCCTTCAAAACATATCTGGAAGACCTTTACTCTGTAAGCACACTCTATAACACTAGAACTACCAAGGCAGTCAAAACGACTGGTTCCTAATTTTTTATAAAAATTTTCTTAACTTGTAGGGAAACCATACAATACAGATTTTACCTCTATTGAATAAAGTATAAATTACTATAATAATAATCTTTGTTACCCCTCAATTCTTCTTTTTCTAATGGATTTATTTAATATGTTTAGTAGTATAATAGATTTAACACTGGTAGATCTAGTGTCAAAAACCTTTAAAAAATCAACGTTGTTAACCAAAAAAGAGAATTGTCTAGAATCACTGACAGTTTGCATCTCGCAACGACTTTACCTTAAGTTTGTAAAACTCCGAATGCGAGAGTAGTCTCTTCGAAATTAAAGAGCTGTGAAGCATTTAATGAATACAACATCGATGCAAGTGATGTCAAGACAAATGACATTTTTTCTTGCAAAGCTTCCACAATCTGTCAATCCCTTTCGTTCTATCACAAGCACCTTTATTTATGATATCATCAAATGTACCTCGATGCAAGTTATATCAAGACAAATGGTGTTTTTTCTTGCAAAGCTTCCACAATCTGTCAATCCCTTTCGTTCTATCATAACCATATTTATTTATTATATCATCAAATGTACCTCAATGGAAATAATATCAAGACAAATGATATTTTTTCTTGCAAAGCTTCCACATTTTCTCAACTCCTTTTGTTCTATCATAACCATATTTATTTATGATATCATCAAATGTACCTCGATGTAAGTTATATCAAGACAAACGATGTTTTCTTACAAAGCTTCAACAAGCTCTCAATTCCTCTTGTTTTATCATAACCATATTTATTTATGATATCATCAAATGTACCTCGATGAAAATAATATCAAGACAAATGATATTTTTTCTTGCAAAGCTTCCACGATCTCTCAATTCCTTTCGTTCTATCACAACCATATTTATTTATTGTATCATCAAATGTACCTCGATGCAAGTTACACTGCCGCTCAAAAATATGTGGACACTTACCACTTTTATGAAATATCTATTAGATAAGGTATATTTTTGTTGTTAATCAATTTTTGTTGCTAAATTCCGTTACGAATATGTATGTAATGTATTCCAATAGTACTAAATTACAAATATTGTTATTCAATTCTTTTAAGTAAAGAAATCGAGTGGGAGGAAAGCTGCATTATATTGCACTGCATGCGTAAAGTTTTTCAGGTTTTTTTCTAGCAGTTTCCAGGGACTGCATTGCTAAAGTGATGTCTCTTGCCTTCTCTAGAGTAACATAAACATCTATAAACATGATTGGCAGCGAAATAATTAAACGATTAATAGCCGGGATGCCACGACTAGTAAACGCGGTCATAAAATCACGCGGTGGATATGTAGACGAAAAGAAGATATAATTATCTGTTATCATTATCGGTGAGATATTTAATAAATTATTATTAAAACACGTTCTCCAATACTGTACAAACAGAAATGCCTACAAGATAATCAATTTTGCTAAAGTTATCGGTACTTTTTTCAGGTAGTTATGAGAGTTAAGGAAAGTGTCCACGTACTTTTGAGCGGCAGATTATATCAAGACAAATGATATTTTTTTCTTGCAAAGCTTCCACGATCTCTCAATTCCTTTCGTTCTATCATAAGCATATTTATTTATTGTATAATCAAATGTACCTCGATGCAAGTAATATCAAGACAAATGGTATTTTTTCTTGCAAAGCTTTCTCAATCTCTCAATCCCTTTCGTTCTATCATCAACGTATGCATTTTCCCACGCATCTAACAGCAGATTATAGTATCTAATTTCATCGAAGAATCTGAAGTACTTGTACGTGATGTAAGTAGGAAAGATCTTCTCAAAATCCCCCGTCTCCGTGAGCTCATCCTCGTGTCTTATTAGTATTCTCACGTCATTCGGAGTAAGGTTCTTCAAGATCGACTTCAAATAAGCCTCTCGCGTTGTAACTTTCATAAATACATACTGTTTTCTCTTCTCCTCCTGCCTTAACGACGGACAATACAATTGTTCGTTGTAGCAAAAATCACTTTCCCCATAAATCCGCTTCACCACCTTCAATTCCTTCGCCGTTAGTACATTAGGAACATGGAAACCGACGATGCTCAAATAATTCTTAACCAATTGACCTTTTACAGTTTCACACAACGGTGTGTCGCATTCCATCGAGGGAAAATCATTCACTTCCAGAAGCCAAGGTCGACAACCTTCGTCCAGAAGAATATCGAAGCCAAAGACCTGATAAAAGTTGTACTTCGACCCCAAAGTCTTCCTCTGAGCATTCACGAAAGACGATTCCGCGGAAATAACCGTTTTAATAACCATATCCTTAATTTGTTCCCAGATTTCAGATATATCTACAGCCTGAAAAGATCGAAGATAATTCCACAAGCAACTCATGGACCACATGTTACCTTCGCACTTCCAAGGATCATCGTTACTTTTATATTTCGGATTAAGTTTATTCACACTTGTATTTGTCAAGTGCATAAATTTTTCCGAGTAAGTGCTGACATCATGAGAATACTTGATCGTTGCCAATCTCACCAAACCTTCCTTATAAACATATATCCTCAATGGATCTATACTAGTTACCAATACGTAAAGTCGAATGTCAAATTTAAATCCATCTATGAGCTTCGGTCTAGAAATATAAAGTTGACATATCAATGATCGGTCATCAGGAATTCCATACGAACGAGCCACGATTTTAATTCCTTGACCAGCACAGGATGTTGGTGGTTTAACGATCCAACTGACACCATTCCTTTCCGTAAACTTCTTCAATCTACTCCTCTCTTCCGGCAGAACAAACGTCAACGGTACAAAATCGTATTCCTTGTTACCATGTTTTTTTTTCATCCTCTGAAAATTCTTCCAAAATTGTATTTTATTACTTAATTGATCACAACCAGGAAAATGATTGATCTTGACGAACTTGTTGATGTATCTTAAGTAAGAGTGTATGGATTTGCTACACCAAGTACCGGACCAATCTTCATTGGGGTTGTTGGTTATGGTGAATCCTGATTTAAAAATTGTCGAACGGATTGCACGTGGTGAGAGGTTTTTCCTATGCCACCAGAGCAGGTGCTTTGTAATCTCGCGGGGCAATGTCGCGTTGTTTCTCTTGTTATTTCTAAAGATGATGTACGGCGGTACATGGGCAAAGAGACTCTTACGCATCGGCAGCTTCAAGTTTTTGTCACCGCAGCCGCTGGTCGGCTCGATGACCGGCGAATTCGTTCGGGCTGTCATTAGGCGTTCAGTGATTTCGATGTACGCGAATATTTCGTCGTTTTCGGTGCGATGACTCGTCGACAATTTGCCAGAGCAGGTACCCGTGCATGCGTCCTTCTTTTGCGACTGGATTGTCATCTTGCCAGCTGTTGTGTTTTTGTCTCCCTTCGGTATATTCGTTGTTGATTGGTATTTGAATCGGTGGACGACGGGTTGGAACGATTACGGGGAATTTTGAGTGACGTTGCTGGAGGTATGGAAGTCAGGTTAACCGATGGAGAGAGGAGACGTGAAGGTATCTCAAAGCGATTCGTGCTGAGAAGTTGTCGGTGTTATAATTAATACGTGCGTTCGGAAATTCTTGGAAGGTTTCTCGATACATCGTTGATGAGTTTTTTAGTTTTATGACAACGAAGAATGTCGTTTGCTACAATTCGTTGGTGATTACTTGTTCGTTTCTTCTTGTTAATGAGGTATGAACTTCGGTTGAGACAGTTTGTGCTGTTGGTTTTTAGCATTTGATGATGTATATACAGAATTTGACAGGAGAATGTGTACAAGTGGGCAGGAGGTGATTCCTTATGAAAAATTAAGACGAGAATATAAAATAATATTTTTTCATTTAACGCTTTATTTCGAGAAAATCGAATTTTTCCTGTAGATAGACACACAGTTACGCACAAAATTAAGTGTTCACCTACATTAGTAATAAGAAATTGTGAAAAAGATAATGAAAACATAAATATTTTGATGTAATTTTATAGTTTTAGTTAACACTAGAACGACCAAGCTAGTCAAAATGACTTATTCACAATTTTTTCCAACAATTTCCTAAGTTTATGGGAGAGTCCTAGACTAGAAATTCTAAGCTGATTTTATAAAACACAGATTTCCAAACCGATCATATTTTTCACCTCTTGATTCCCCTTTTTTCAAAGTACTTATTTAATATATTCAAATGTCATAGATTTCACGCCGGTCGTTCTAGTGTTAAATACACATATGCAAATAATTAATATTATAAGTTTTCTAAATTAATTGTTATATAAACTAAATGACAAAATATATTATTATGTTATCACACCAAAATATCTATGTTTTTATTACAATTTTCGCCATTTTTTATTACCAACGTAAATGTACACTCAATTTTGTGAGTAACTGTATATGTTGGGTAATTGCATAAGTTCGTGCCCATTAAAGAATGTAATCCTGCAAGCTATATTTTAACCCTTTGCGGACTAACGATGCATATATGCGGTCCGAGAAAAAATGTAGTTATAGTTTATCGCCGTATGTATACACGATTCAAATTGAAAAATTGGAAATAAAACCGGTGAGATACGATTAAAAGTGGAGTAATTTGTAATTCATATACATTAACAGCCCAAATTTCTGATAAAATGGTGGTTTTGGAACCGTTGAATTATCTGTCAATATTCAAAAATGTCCCCGTCCGCAAAGGGTTAAGGAATACAATCTTATTAACCCCTTGGGTACATTTGACGACTAAGTTTCGTCATGCACTTGCTTTGTTCACATTGCTTCTTTTTTGTATTTAGATTCGATTTACAATACTAATTACTAATCTATGTACATCATATCGCTCAAATAAATGAATTCTCACACAAAGTCTACTACCTTTATACACTGCTGCACAAATCAGCAAATTAATCCGTTTCAAACGCAAGAATTTTTTCAAATAAATTGGTAATAATAAATTGTGTAGTAATCATTCTTCTCTGCAATATTTTTTCTAACTGTTCTAATTTTTTCTTAAAATTCGTCATTTTGACAGGATATTGTACAAAATGTCAATTATTCTGCACTTTCCTCGAAAATATGGCAAGAGTATGTCTTACTTACAATTAGAATTTACACGTTAAGCGCCACATCCATCCCTAGAGACCAGTCGTTGATTTTTCGTTCATGTTCATGTTGATCAATGAAAATCAACGATTAGTTTTTTACCTAGGCTACTCAGTAGCGCCTGATCGAGCCATAATTACTGATTTTAAGTAAGAAATAGAACATTTTATCAAAAATTAATTTAAGTTATTGAAACGAATAGAAAGATACTCTTCCTAAAAAAGAGCCTAAAAGTATAGTAAAGTATAATGTTAACATGTTAAATATGGTTTTAAACCTTAGTTCATGTGCAACGTTGTAAGAGCATAATTATTAGCAAGCCCGCTATAAAATGCATTTCATTGCATTAAATTATATTGTTTAGTGTTACAGTTAGTCATTTTTAAACAAACAAGTACTTCTTGCTTCATATTAACTTATAACGTGTTAATAAATACAAGCTTGACAAATTTCACTCATATTATAATAAAAAAAAATCAGTACATCCACTTGCCCCGTTTACACACTTACCCCATTTCTCAAACCAACTTTAAGAAAAATATTTGAGATTCTCGTTGAGACTCTTTCGTACGTAATGTAATAATTTTCAGTAAAGATGAATTGTTCTGCAGAAAGGGATGCAGGGTTATGAGGGTTTTTAGGGAAAGGATTGGGAAAAGTGACTGCGTTTAGGAGTAGAAGGGTTGAAAAGAAAAATAGGATTTTTGGAATTATGACAATGATTCAGGGATGAGTTAGATATTGATGACTGTTGCTTAATCTTATACTAACGAGAGAGTCGGTACATTGCGAAGATGCAATTAAAAGTTAATTCCCAAGAGAACGGTTTATTTTTAACGAATGCGATGAGCCAATCAAAAAAATTTAATACCCTTTCATTACACCTAATGGTGTAGAACAACCCCTAAAAGCCATGACATCTACTTTTGAAATACCTTGTACATTACACAATAACGAGCTGTCTCAAAAAGTTCACTCCATTTCTTACCTTTTAATCCATAGTTTGCACTATAGCTGCATCTTGAGTAGTAACTGCAAAAAGATAGTTGCAACTCGTACTTGCAGATGGCCTTTGCTCATTTCAATTGTAAATAAAATACGTTCATGTAAACTTAAGAATATTTTAATTATGCAATGATAGAATTATTAAGTAAAAGTATGAAATATTCTTATCCAATTTGCGTTTCTAGTTTTATTTTTTTCTCTGAAACGTTTGTAGCGCTCGTGTGCTATCATATTAACCATATTAGCCCCTTGCTGTACTACAATGAGTGATACTCGTGATGTGATAAATTGGAAAGGAAATTTTCAAATTTTACAAAACCTATTAAATTGAAAATATCAATGAGATGCGACACGATAAGATTATTTCTATAATATTAATATTACATTAAATTATACTATATGTTAACACTTTACCGACCGGTAGCCGATTAATCAGCTTTTCGGGCCCAACACTTTTTGACTTTTAACTCATTAATTAGTCGCTACGACAATTAATAAATTATTATTTTTCATTGCGGTTAACTGTGCCAAGGACTCAATGAAGAAGCTTTGCAATTTTGGAACAGATATCAGTATCAGGGAAATATTTGCGTGCAAGTAACCGATCAGAAGTGGGAAGGATGTTAAAAAATACCGGTCGGTAAAGTGTTAAGAATCACTGATCAATGTTTATTTTACTAATTTAATTCTGAATTACTGTAGAGGGTGTCACAAAGTAAATGGCACGGCAAGGGGTTAATCAGCCCGCACGTTGAATGGGGATAATAGTAGATGACTTCATTTCTTCGAAGCCACCAAACGTGGCGAAAATGAATTAATAATAACAGTGAATACTTACCATAGGCGATTGGAAGGTGTTACCTTTTTTTTATCGAAAAAAATCCGAATAAATTCATTTCTAAACCTAATTCACATGCGGATTTTATCTTTCACAGAAAGGAGACTATTTCTTGCAGAACCTTTACCCTTTTGCATTTCGATGTCCCACCTGAAGGGACATCGTAAGTCTGCCATATCACTCAGTTGCCCTCTCTAAGGCGACCTTCGAATTTATTAGTGATTACAGAGGATGAATTTATTGCACCATAACATTTTAAGAAATTTAAGAACCTGAACTTTTCTATTGAAATGGCATAACATAGCAAATAGTAAAGTACCACCAAGTTGCTAATAGATAACGTCAAAGATGGCTCCGAGTGCAAAGGGTTAACAATGTTTCGCAGAACCTCAGGATTCCAGGGAATCGTGATTGGGAAATGCTGCTCTATATCAAAACCTCAAAAACAGCAACACTGATATTTATAAATTAATTCTGTTGCAAAAGAACACCACCGGTATTTCGCTACTTTCATTATTTGTACTGAAGTGACACTTTTTCTACTAAAACCACATCTTTGTAGAGTAGAAACTTTAAAGACACTGATTGTGACCCGAGTCGAAATATTGAACCTCATTTGAACCTTCTACTACCCAACATTTAGGAATTAAAAGTACAAAAATAGGTCTAAATTCAATGTGAAATAAGATCCTATTTAGCGCCTAAAAGTGGCACTTTCCCTTTATGCCATTTTAAGGCGCAAAATAGAACGTTCATTTCAACCTCCGTTGAGGATTTACATCCTATCCAGTTATTAATTTTATTATTATTACTGTTATTATTATTTATATGTATATACACATAGTTTTCAAAAATAAATTAATCAAAATCACTGAAAAATAATGGATTTTTACTCGTTTGCAATTATAAGTGTACCACTATTCGAATTAATGTGATAACTATAATTACAAACAAATAAAAATTCATTATAACGTAATGGTATTAACTAATTTATATGTAAAAAGTATACATGCATATTGATGTGAATTGAAAAGTTATTTATTTACTTACATTACTCCAATAATAACACTAGTTACATTTATGTATCTATACATTCCTTATTAATTAATTATTTAAAATAATTGAAGTTCCTTATGCGATATTAAATATATATTGAATACAAAAATTATTATTTAACCTAGGAGGAGTAACAGGCCCAATTCAGGGCATAAAGGTTTTGATGATAGCAAATAGGAAGATCACTTTACTGACTTGTGAGAAGGAGTGACAGGTTTAAATCAGGAGTTTTAGTATTGAAAAGTATCATATTAGGTTCAAATAGAAGTAAATACCATGAAAATAGGTTCAACATTTCGACTCGGACACCTACATGGCTCACAAAAACCGAGAAATGAGCATAAATCTATCCCAAATTTTTGGCATAGCCTCAAAATATTTCAAACATCTTGAAATTTACAAATATGTTTTCATTTTCGTCGAAATTACAATTTAAATAACCAGTGGTCGCTAACTTTTACGCACGACGAGTATACTGGACAGTACACAAAATTCTGTCGTCTCTCCATGACGACTATTCTCGTCAAACACAGTTAACTGGTTAAAAAAAGGTGACAGAGGAAGCAAAATGCAAGGATATGTAATCGTAAAATGATTTATTAAGCCAAATTTGAATACATTGAAATAAATTTGCACAACCGTGGAAAAGGCACATGTTCCTGTCACACCACGACGCGGCGTGGCATACGTAACAATATGGTTATTCGTATACGATAAGGTGTACGATGTATATAAAAAAATGATTTCACGCATTCGATCCGTCCGGATGACGGGGCACAGAACGGTAAGGTATCATGAGGCGACAGAACTACCTAAAAAACCACTTGCTGCTCCAAATGATATTTCGTTTTACACAAATCTCGAAGCCTAGCTATCCCTTTCCCTCGATTATCTCCGTACTTAGCTTCCCAAGCGTCGAACAGCAAATTGTAATACCTCGGAACATCGAAATATTGCAGGTACTCGTGGCTAGTGGTCGTTGGAAAAAGTCTCTCGAACCTGTCGAGTTGCGTGAGTTCGTCCTCATACATTATCAATTGCCTCACATCATCCGGAGTAAGATCTTCGATTATCTCATCGATGTAATCTTCTCGATTCCTCAAATTCGCAAACAAAGAGTGCTTGCGCCTCTCCTGAGAAGTGAGGTTGTTACGATGTAAACGGACATCCTGACAGACAACGTCCAATTGGTACCTATTCGCTAATTTCTCTACTTCCTCGGCTGGAAGTGTATTTGGCAGTTGATATCCGGCAATGTTGAACACATTCTTAATCAAAGGTCCCTTAACAGCTACGTCCAACGGTGAGGAAGACTGCAACGACGGTGATATGTTCACTTCGAGTAACCAAGGTTTTAAATTTTCATCCAGTAGAATATCCACACCGAACAGCTCGTAACAACAATACCTCGATGCAGTATTCTCTCTTGTTAACGTGTGAATCGACGATTCTCCAGCAATCATAGTTTTCACAACGATATCCTTCATAGATGCCCACAATTTCGTTACGTTCACGTGCTCTCTCTCGAGATAAGACCAGAGAGTTCTAAGAGTCCACTTGTGACCGGTGCAAGAATCAACGCAATCATTGCTGGTATAAGTGGCGCTGGTTTTGTTAATGCTATAATTAGTCAGGTGCATGAAACGGTCACTGAGGTAGTTTATATCGTCGTTGTACTTGACAGAGGCGAATCGTACCAAGCCATCCGGATAGATGTAGATTTTCAATGGATTGAAACTCGTCACGAGAACGTAAAGACGTAAATCAAACTTTGCTCCGCTTATGAGTTTCGGCCTGGACAAATACTGTTGAACAACCACGGCACGTTTCTTTGGTATCTGCGACCACCGATGCACTACTCTGATTCCTGTTCCTCTGGCGGATGCTGGTGGTTTGACAATCCATTTCTCCTTGCCACCCGATTTCTCCCAGACTTGACGGAAACAACGGAGATCCTGAGGCAAGACGTAAGTCCTTGGAACAAAACCGAACTCCCTTTTGCCATGCTTCAGCATCATTTGACTGAGATTACGCCAAAGACGATCCTTCCTACCGACGTGGAAAGTCCCAGGGAAATGGTTGATCTTCTGGGATTCTTTGATGCTTTTGAAGCAAACGGACTTCATGTGCTTGCCCCAGGTACCGCACCAGTCCTGAGACTTCTTCATCAAACGATAACCTGAGTTTACTAAGGTACGACGTACAATTAATGGAGTGATCGTACTCAGACGCCATTTCAAGTGTCTCGTTACTTCGTACGGCAGTATAGGCCCACTGGAGTCGAAGGATTGGAAGGCGATGTATGGTGGCACATTGGGAAAGAGACTTCTCCTGAAAGGTATTTTCCCTCTTTTGTCACCGGCTGCTGCTGCGAGCTCGTCGATTGACAGAAGACTTCGATCGATCTCGATGTATGGCAGGATTTCCTCGATTTCGTCCTCGTATTGCGCCTCGATGTCACCGGTGTTGATGCTGCTCGCGATACTCGCGATTTCGCGATGGTTGTAGGCGATTACGTCCATTTTGCTCTGTCTGTAACATCTACAGTGGGATTTACATGATTTTATGCGTGTCGGAATGGCGCGAAAGTCGCGAACGGATTTGACGTTCGAAAGGTTAATGCTGAGTTCTATACTTTTTGTAGTTCTTATCATTGTGCTTTCAACCTACAAATGTCACTTAATGAGAAGTTATATCGAGATATATCGAAGTTTTTGGTACGAAGGTAACAGCTCGTTGTGATATAGAAGGTCAGGGTGGATGGGCGTGTTACGAAAAAATAAGGGTGTGTCGTTTGTACCTTACAAATAAATTGGAATTTTAATGGAACAATCTTACGTGGTATATCACTGATGAGCGAAATTTTTGGGGAGTGAGCCAAAAAAGAGAAAAAGTTTAATTTTTGTCAAAATTTTTGCACATATTTAACACTAGATTTACGGATGTTGATACATTTTTTTTCTAAAGTGTACCAATTTGTCTTATAGCAGAAAACTGCATTTTTTTGCAAAGAAAATAGTTTCAAATTAATTTAAATGAAAGATTGATTATTAAAAAATTAAGCAACCAATATATTACATATAAGTATATAGTAATCAAATTTTAAATGAGTCAAATTGGCTCTGTGAATCTAGTGTTAACACGGAATTTGAAAATTACTATACCATTATTTTAAAATTTAAAGACGGCCAGATGGGACGTTTAACACATTGTGTGCGGGCCACGTAAAAGTACGTTTTTGAAAAACTGTACATAAACTTGCTAAAAATGGCGATTAATGGCATTAATCACTTAGATTTGTAAAGTGAAGTATACTTTCGAATTTGGAAAATAAACAGTTTCCAATTTATACTACTTTTTTGCACAAATAAAATTAATCTAATTTTTTCAACAAGTTTCTTGCTTTAGTCTCAATGAGGAGGTATAAAACAACCGCATACAATGTGTTAAGAGATTGATTATATAAAATGAACAATTATTATTCTGCTTTACCCAGAAAATTATATTATATATAATAAAATAACTTTTCTTGTTTCTGGTTCACAATAAAACACAGCTTCGCATAAAACGGCCATCTGAGTAATGGTTCAAATTTTTTTTCATTCCAGTAAGAGATTTAAAGGTTTCAATCATTAATATGTTCTATCAATATCTGTGATATTATTCTGTCTTGAGAAAAAACACCAAATTGCACAGAAAGGGTATTATTTCGTTTAAATTGTGCAATTCTGAATGCATTTCAGTTTGATGTTGACTTGAATGGAACTTAACCTTTTTAGTGCCGGACTACAATATATCGTCGTTAGCAATAGTGCTAGCAAAAGGAATTGAAGAGTTATCGTTCAGTTTCCAATATGATACCAGTAATTTTATGAGAATAATTGTAAATAGACAGTTTATGCTCCGTATTGCGGGATTTATATCGAACTATAGCCAAATGAAAATTCTTTTAATTCGCGACTACATTTGTCATTAATTCAATCAATTTTCGGTCGGCACTGAAAGGGTTAATAAATATAAAATTGGCAGCTGATATTTTACCAGCTTGCATGTGCTAATAGTAGTTGACAGTATGAAAATCAAAAGCAGTAGTTTGTCAAATTTGAAAAACGATGAACATTAAAATTTAGCGAAATATAATACTGTATTTGATAATAACACTTTTCATAATAAACACATGAAAGGAGACGTGTTAAAATAACGAACAATTATCACCAAATTGTCTTAATTGAATCGTATAACTGTGGATGAAACGTTTATATAAGCGTATAAAAATAAATCGCGTAAAAACTGAGAATGTAAAAGGATTTGAAATTAATGATTAAAGAGAAATTTATTTCTATTTATATTACGACTTCCGAATGGTTTCAAAGACAGTAGTAATTCTTTTCAATTCGAATACGATACCCCAAATCTTTTAAAAATACAAAAACGTAGAACGTCAAATACTTTTTACCTTTAAAAACCAAGTTTTCCAGTTTGCATATTAACTAATTAATTATTCATACTACGAATTCCAAACAGCTTCGAAACACAATGGCAACTCTTTGCAATTCGAAAACAATATCCAAAATCTTTAAAAATTCGAAAATGTAGGACGTCAATTATATACATTTAAACGCCAAGAAATTCATTATGTGTATTAAGCAATTAATAATACCGAGCGCATCGTTTTAACACTCTGAAAGGATAACATTATCAATATACCGTAATTAAAATTAAAAGCCAGTGAAAAGTCAAGCTGATATGAAACCACGTATAACATACATAAGTCAAAGCGCACCGACCGACAAGAAATCCGTGGCGATGTTTGCAATAATGATAAAAAAATTTGTAAGCCATATACATAAATATCACAGAGAAACCAGAAGTTAAGTATCCACAGTAGAAATCGTATCCGGTTTTTTTAACGCGATACAATGTTACCAAGTTTTATGTCGAATTACGCGGTCCGCTTTCGTGCAGACCAACACCCATCATTATAATTTTGCTTAAACGATGTCAGCTCGTAAAATTGTTATCGATGCGCCGGCTAAATTTAAACACTGTCAGTTAATGAGCTACATTCGTACGAGAAAGTTTATCTTGTATGAGAATCAGCAATTTCATTCTTTTTTAAATTTCCCACGAGCTTTCGCGCGCGAGCTATCAAACTATTAAGGTAATTTTTAATCGAATTTTTACGTACCTATTTAAATTATATAAAACGCAGTTGTTGGCATCTTGTGGATAAAGTGACGAGCGCCTGAAAGAAAGAAAGAGAGTCCTTGTTAATTAAATTAATTTAAATCCAATGGCGTTTTACTATTCTACATGTATATGGATTGTACAATGTAATTTTATCGTTTTACTAGTATAATCGCATAATAAAATTGAACGTACAAATTTCTGGCAATTTGAAAAATAAGTACATGTATACATTTTTATTGTTTATAGTCTTTTTTACGTGATCATACAGTTTGTATTTTTTTTTTAAATGCACACAATGTGCTTGTTTCAAATTTTGCAATCCGAAGTATTTTTCTAATTTTTTATTAGCTACATGTAATGGTGCATAGTACATTATATATCATAATAGAAAATAATGATGTTTAGATACATTAGATTCTACAATGTTTTATAATAATACATATTTTATGCCATTTTTAATACCTTTCCATGAAATGTAATTGTAATGAAATGAAATGTATGTAAAATACGAAAGTATTTGATATTTTGTTTTTTCCAAATTACTTTTGAAAATCGGTACAAACGATTTTCTTTAAGTTCAAAGTATCATTTTATCGTTATCAAAAGTATTAAATTTATTTTTACATATTCGAGAAACGTTTAATTGACGATAAAATGTTTAGTTTATCTTACAATTTCCGTTTTGAAGACGTGATACCTCTTTACTTCTAATTAAGTCATCTAAGAGATAAAAATTCTATCCTCTTCATCGTTCGATGTATAAACGGTTTTTATAGCCTCTCATTCTTTCGTTGTTTATAATCTCTTTTGAAGTCACAAATCTATTTTGTTACGTATTCATTATACTTATTTTACTTTGCAGTCTGCTGTTATACATTTGCCATGTAAACTCGCTTCTTACTTATCCTCCTCACGTATACCAAACTTCTTCACGTTTTATAAATTATGTTTTATGGGTTATCCTCGTTCCCTTCCGATAAGAAATTCATAATTTTAATAGCTGGTTCGTTAGTGTCCAGAAATGAGATATGTACAGTATTATATGCTCCCATTTCGTTTCATTTACGTGGACTGTGTTACATGATGCTAAATAAGTTCTAAACTTAACAGCCTCAATGAACTTACAAAATTTATCGTTGTATTTCAGAGTGCAAAGAAACTGCAATGATCTAGCACGAGAAATAGAAGCAGCCAGAAATTTAAAAAATTATGAAACTTTATATGAGCCATTTATTTTAAAAGTTGCCACTATTAAAAAAGAAATTCGAATTAACCCTTTGCGAACTAGCGACGTATATATGTGGCCTGAGAAAAAGTTCAATTAGAAATTATTGTTCCATGTATGCGCGATTGAAGTTTAAAAATTGAAATGTAGCCGAAATCACTGGGCATGCATAAAATATTGGAACAAATTGTACCGTATCGTTCAGCAGAGCAGAAAAACCTCATGGGACTCACAATATGCAACAATATGCTCTTACAGCTTAAAATTAACCCTCATTTATAGTTCTGTCTCTATCTGTTCACCATTTGTTTTTATCATTATTAAATTTTATTACAAATTTTAATACAAATATTGATTAATGGTGCCGATTTATTGCTAGTTACTTGCTTCGAATTAAATTTTCCATTTTTACAAGGGATGTATAAGCTTATAGGACGTTATGAAAGTACTGCAGAAGTCAATTGTGACAACATTATAAAAGAAAACTATCTTTTTGGAAAATTCAGAAGGGGTTGACTTTGAAACTAATCATCGGCACGAACTCTTTAGACAAAAATGTTTATTGTGAAAGTATGCCGCTTTACCATGAGCAATGGGAAGTGGTTATACAAAATCATTTATACTAAAGTAAATATAAATATCCAAGGTAACAAGTGAGATAAATCTTGTCGAAAATTGGTACTAGTATTTTTAAAAGCATGAGAGTGCAAACTCTATCGTGATTTAAAAAGAAAATGGCTTATGCTACGAAGCGATTCCTGTATTAATCTCCAATTATCTGCTGCAATTTTTATACAAAGTTGGCAACAAGTCATTCTGACTTTCGTAGTAGTTGCAGTGTTAATTCTTCGATCTGGCGTTCATACTGCGTATGATAAAGTAAATGGTTCTACAATGAAAATTACAGTACATATGTTTTATTGGAAAGTTTAGAACACTGTAAATAAACGTTTGTATAAAACACACTCTGCTACATGCTTGTTTCCAAGTAAAGAGCTCATATACAACTTGGATATTCATGAGTGGAACAAATTTTTTCTGGTCGTATCGTAAATACTTCGGTGATGCTACACTTTTAAGAAAATACAGTATTCTTTTCATAGTAAAATATTATAAGAAAAAGGCTTTTGTTTTTCCGTACGTATGACACTGTTGAAAAGAATATTTGTAAATATCTATTGGTAGGAGGGATTTCAAAATATGATTTTTCCACAAAAATCTATTATTCATTTTTATAGATACTTGTGTCTAGGTCATTGTTCTGTAATTGTTTGTGATTTCATTTTGCAAAGAGAATAAATATCATGTAATCTTTCTTTAAATATCGCACGCAATCCTAAAGATAGTCCACCATAAACTTTTGTACTGTTACAACGTTCACTTGTATCCCCTAAATTTAAAATTTGGCACAAACAGAAACTAGGTTTCTGTTATACCGCAATTCCTCCACTTATATAAAAATTACTCTTTGATTAATTTTATCACAAACACCTACATAAGTCTGGGTTATATTAAAAAAGAAAAAAAACTGCACCATTTCGATCTCAAATTACCACGCAAATAAAAACCGGATCGCCATAATGTGTAAAGTAAAAAAGATTGAAAAAGGAAAACCAAGAGAGATATTTAGTAACGAGGGACCGTATTTCACGACGAAATACGCAAATTTTATCTCACATTAAACGATCGGTCTTTCCAGCAAGGAAAAAACAGAGTTATTGGTGCCGCGTGTCGAAAGAAATAATTGTCCAGAAAAATGCAAATAATCGTGCGCCGCTGCCTTTCGATGAAAGGGTAGAAGCGTCAAAAGCGCAGACCGTATGAAATTACACACTCGTCCGCGTGTGTAAGCACGTTGCATTACATTACGCAGAAATTCGTCGGGTATGGGCGTGTATGCGATTTCAAAACGACGGGACGGCTCATTGTTGTTTTCGTCTACCAATGACCTCTTGGTGTAGCCTAATACGATAATTGAACGTGTGATTATTCGCACGTGAGTACAAATTTTGCTAGTTTTGCGTTGCGCTTGAAAGAGATGCGCAAATGCAGCACTACGCTTGGTACAACTTGCTATAGGTTGCAAAGACTTTCCTTTAGTAGCTTTGTTCCAAAATATAAGTTTTGCGTGCGTAATTCCTAGGGATTATACATTATTATAATAAATAGTAATGTGGGAATGTAATGTTTAACACTAGAACTACCAAACCAGTCAAAATGACTGATACACAATTTTTTCAAAAAATTCTCCAAGTTTATGTAAGAGTCATAGAATAAATATTCTGCGTCTATATCAACAAACATAAATCACCCAATCGAGCAAATTTTTCGCCGCTTGATCCCCCCTTTTTCAATGTACTTATTTAATTTATTAAAATATGTTGGATTTGACGCCAGTAGTTCTAGTGTTAAATACTGCAAAAAAGAATGAAAGAAAGAGAGAGATGGTTAAATCAGTGAAGGAAAAAGATGACCCGAGTCGAAATATTGAATCTCATTTGAGCCTTTTACGACCCAACATTTAGGAATTAAAAGTACAAAAATAGGTCTAAATTCAATGTAAAATAAGATCCTATTTAGCGCCTGAAAGTGGCACAAATTTCCCTTTATGTCACCTTAAGGCGCAAAATAGGACGTCAATTTCAACCTCCGCTCCGGTGAGGATTTACATCCTATCCAGTACGTCCTATACAGTAAATGAGGTATTCAAATGAGGTTCAATATTTCGACTCGGGAGGAGTATCATTTTACTGAGAAGGAGTTACAGGTTTAAATTAGGAGGTTTAGTATTGAAAAGTATCTTATTACGTTCAAATAGGAATAAATACCATGCAAATAGGTTTAATATTTCGACTGGGAGGAGTTACAGGTTTAAAGTAGGAGTTTTAGTATTGAAAAGTATCTTATTAGGTTCAAATAGGAGTAAATACCATGCAAATAGGTTCAATATTTCGACTCGGGGGAGTTACAGGTTTATGTTAAGAGTTTTAGTATTGAAAAGTATCATATTAGGTTCAAATAGGAGTAAATACCATGGAGATAGGTTCAATATTTTGACTCGGGAATTGAATGAGAAAGAAAGATGTATCAATTTTAACCCATTAAATATATTATTTAACCCTTTTAGTGCCGGACGGCAATATATTGTCGTTAGCAATAGTGCTAGCACTGGATATCGAAGGGTTAATATTCAGTTTTCAATACGATATCAGTCATTTTATGATAGATAATTGTAAATACACAGTTTATGCTCTATATTGCGTGTTCTATCTCAACTATCGTCAAATGACAATTCTTTTTATTCGCAATTACGTTTGTTATTAATTGCATTAATTTTTCGCTCGACACTAAAAGGGTTAAACTAGAATTCTCCACGCATATTTTGAATTTCCTACAGTAATGATAGTAGTAAATAGTAATAATGATTGTTAATGAGGAAAAATTCGCGTGCAAGCAGAAAGTTTTATGCAGAAAATAAAGACTTGAAATAATCAGCTATTTATAGGCACTATAGAAGTGTTTTTTTCAGTAGCTAGAAGCTTTATATTTTATTTATAGAATCTCAAATGGGAAAGACGAAAAACTATAAAAAGTACGTTAGTCAGTATTTCAATGTTAGAATAAATAAATGCTGAATTTCTAAAAGCTGATAAAAAAATGGATCCTATCATGAGAGGTTGTGAAGTATGACTATTTTAACGTACAAAATAACAGTCAATTGCAGCTGGTATAAAAAAATACCAAAAAAGGATGGAAGAGAAAATAGACAGACAGAATTGCGTAGGATTCGAGACATAATTACAGGCTAAAAATGGCCTACTGATTTTGAGTAAAAATATGACCATCCTTTAGTTTTACTTACTGGTAAAAATAACTGTTAAATCACACATTGCCCACGTCACTAAATCCGTACAAAAAAATTGTTTGAAAGACAAAACGAAACCTCTTCTACCAGCATATAAAGTGATAAAGCTGTTGTACACCCTGGAACACCCTTATATAATATATACATTTTTTGTATATAATATGTAATTTATTTTTCCCAAAATGAAAACCCACATTTAAAGAAATTTTTATGTCTGTGTTGGTAGTTTTCATTTTCTTACTATTCACCGACTCTGCAGTAACTTGAAGGTTGAATACAAATAGTTAGCGGAAGTTTAGTAAAAACACGTAGTTAAATTTATCTTTTTATTTTAAGGAGAAATAAACTCATCTCCAGTGTTGGCCGTTGGTAAAAAAAAATAGCTTCGGCATCACGCAAATCCCCTACTGCCCACAATAAAAGTTTGAATCTCCCACTACTGCAAATTTTTTTAATTGCATATCACATTTGTCTTGTTACGTAGATAAAATGACTGACAATGAGACAAACCATGGGTCAGAAATGAACCGTTCTCTTGCAAATTACATTTTAATTGTCTCCGCAATTGAATTTTCTCTGTTTATCAGAAGATTAAATACATATAATTTTAATGTAGCAAAGACTGATTTTTAATGTGGCTACGGAGACGTAAATTTTTATGGGTGATTGCGGAATGAATAACGTCTTCTGGATTTATGGGTTATATTCTTATATGGTCAGTTTTTCGTTAATTAAAAGGCAATTAATTTGTGTTTAATTGTGGAGAAATAAAAATTTACGGGAAGTTTAATGTTTGAAAAAGTTTTTAGAAATATCGCTGTATTTTTTATAACGCTTAATTATAATTTATTGATACTGGAACTATCAAGGCACTGAAAATGACTGGTTCAGCTTTTCTTTGGTTCTTCAAACTTCTACAGAAGCGATAGGGTATATTCTCTGCATCCACCTCATACAGCAAAACTTAGTCAAATAATTGTCTTCTTCACTAATTGTAAGTAATTTTCTTGTTTTAAAATACTTATTTAATATATTTCAAAATTATATATTTACCGACGATTGTTTTAATCTTATCGGTTTATATGAAAGGAAGGAATTTGTTCAAAATTTGATTTACAAATTCGTGTGTTTTCTTTATATAAATATTCCTATCCCTCGCAGATCTAAAACTGATCACCCCCAGAGACTTTCGAGTGATATGAAGAACTACAAAAGTGCTAAAATCATTAGGTCAGGGAAAAAAACTTTTCCGAAAATGTATAAGGTATTAAATAATTTCTTTAGCAACTTATTGTTCAGAGACGAGTAAATAAAGTTGACTTTTAGACTTTTAACCTTTTAGATACAGCGCACTGGGCCGCGAGAATCACAAAATCGGTTTCTACTGCAAAATTACTTTGGAATAGATTTTTTGGAATAGATAGAAAGTAAATTTACTTTGTAATAGGCTATAGAAGCCGCCATAGTGGCATACCGTATCTAAAAGGTTAAATGACTGAAATGTAGCCAGCGCTTATGTGTTAACCCTCTGGCTGTTTATCCCGCGATTTTCACGGGCAACTCAAATCCCGAATCGAAAAGTCCAGCCTAAAAAGAAACTTCAAATCCTAGATTCTTTTGATTTCTCATTTGCCGCTTAATTATGTATACCCTTTTGAACCTCAATATTCTCAACTATTGTGTCTACGCGCCTCAAAGTCCTGTAAATATGATTTTTAGGAGTTATATGGACTGATCAGGTAAAATTTTTATTCCAATTTAATCTGACATCCCCTAAAAATATTTCAGAAGTTCCAAGTCTGTCGACTCATATTCTAAAAATAGGGCTTTCAGGAGCAAGTAGGAATTAAATTATCATTTTATTCCATATAAATTCTAAATCTCCTAAAATCACTCCAATTCTAATTCAATTCTAAAACTCCTCATTATAGAATGTATGGCTTAATATTGGGCTTACAATTAGATTAATTTTCTAAATAAGAGTGCTGAGGATTATTTTGGGCTGTATGAAGCCTAAATTGATCCTAAACTAGGCAAAACTGGCAAAAATGAACAAGTTTAGGGCGATTGTAGAATTAAAATTTGCATTCTTTTATATGTAACATATTTTTCCCTATTCAGCCTAAATATCCTAAGTTATTTGGTAATTCAGGCGGATTTTGTGTTTTTCTTCCTATATTGACGAGCGCATCCCGTTTTCCCCGGTTTAACCATTCCTATACGTTTGGTGATAACTTCTGAAATTGTTTTTTCTGGCAACTTAGTTTCTCATGATAAAAATCTATATAAAAAGTCTTTTCAAGAAAGAAAAAATGCATTTTTCAATTCTCCAATATATATAGATTTTAAATATGCAAAAAAAGTACACAATTTTTGAAGCGATTTCCGTCCACAAATTGAGCAGTCAGAGGGATAAAACAGTCTATACAGAAATTTCATGAAACTTTTGCCATCCCTAAGTGTCCTCATTTCAAATCACCGCACAAAGCTCTTATTAAGAATCATTTCCAATCATTACGATCGTTAATTTGCCCGATAAATTCGAAATACTCATTATCAAATTAATCGGCGATTACTGGACGATCCGGCGAACGGAACATGTAATAAACGTATCTCCATTTCCGTCGTATCTTTCACCGTGACGTTCCAGTTACGTAAAAACATCTCGACATTCGACAGCGAACGAGTTGTCGCGCGAAAGCTTCAAAAAAGTGCGAAAGTGTATCGAACGTCTGATCGATGGCCTTTAATGAATGAACCGCCGATGACTGCTTGCAAATTCAACTCGGCCACAATCATCCGGGAGTCCTCATTCGGAGCGCATAACCGCCCCGGCGAATCGATTAAGAAAAACATCTGCGCCGGTGCGTTATTGCGTCTTTTAATGGTCTCTCATGAACGAAAAACTTGTCATGGAAACGTTCCGTCGTCGCCATGAACTCGCAAATGATTCGCGAACCGCAACAAGAACGGACCGACGCATCCAAATTACGTTATCAAGAGTTGCGTTCTTTCGTCCCCTTTTTTTTTCGCGCTTGCGCGCGTGGAGAATCGCAGAAATTGATTTAATTGAAATTCCAAGGAACGGTCACCGAAGCAAAAAAGATTTTCCTCGCGCGTTGGAATTACGCGCAGCGTTAATATTCTTCGGTAATTCGCGCGAGTAACGTTTCGTCATCGCATCTTCGACCGATCATTCGCGACAGGTGTTGCTTGATTTCTTTACAATGAGAGGCGCTTACATTAAGGTCACTTGAAATTATTTCGGGTCTTGGGGTTGCTTTCTGTTCCGTTGACGAAACGAAACGTGGTTTATCAATTCTTTTACAATTTTTCTCGAGTGAATTGTTAACTATTTTATTCACACTTTTGTGTTCAATTATTGTCGAAATAGATTTCCGTAGAAATTAATTTTGTTAAACTTGACTGATTGCATTTTGCATTTAAAGATTATTTGATATTATTTATTATCTTATTGAGCAACATATCAACCATTTAAAGTTAAACGCCGGTTTTAGTTTTTTGTCTTTCAATATTGAATTGATTAAAAAAATATTTAAAACCTTAAACATTTTAGTAAAAACTGTTTTCGCTGACTCAATGATTCTAGCAATTATACAGTTCTTCATATAAGTAGAAAGTCTCTGGGAGTGGTCATTTTTTGGTATGCAAGGTGTACGAATGTTCATATAAAAAAGAAAAAATCCCGCAATATCGCAGAGCCGGCGTTCTAGCGATTGACTGACAATTAGAAACTCGCATCATCGCGTGACCGACGCGTCGCGACATTCAATATGTTAACTGTTTGAGTGCCAAAGAGCGCGATCACGTTTCTTTTGTTCAATCTCGAAAATTGTCAAGCTGTTCAACCTACAGAATTAACCCAATTTGCATCATATGGCAATTCAAAAATATATCTTCACTGTCAAATTTCTTCATATCAAGTCTAACTCTAACAGTATTTCAAAAAGTGATATCGTACTTTAATCGACGAATGTTGTATAAATAATGTAGACTGTTCATATGTGTTGCCATTCACTCATAATGTGAATGCATAAATGCGTTTCGACCAGAAAAAGTGCGCGCATATATGCGCTTGGGATGCAAATGGGTTAATGACACTTTTTACACAAAAATCGTTCAATAACATATTCTAATTACGACAGTATAGATAGAATATGGTTAATATCTTTAACTGACATATCTCTTAGTTGTTCCTCGACCTCGTCGACTTCTTTCGTCCAAGAACGAATTTATCCAAGTTTTTACGACGTTAGGTGTATAAAACAACAATATTTACCATTCATAAGCAGAAAAACATCGAAATTTTACTTCGTTGCATTCGTCAATAAAAAAAGAAATTTTCGCTGCTTGCCACTTTTCGTTCAAGTTTTCACAAAGAAAAGCATAGATTATTAAAGAAATAACATAGCAATCATGAAATGACCAAATGAATGTAAAGAATTATCGGGGAAATGGATCGAATTATTAGGGAATTATAGAAAGTACTTATTCAAATTCAAACACGGACGATTAGGATAATTATATTGACCACATGAAAAACGATGGTTTTCAATGATGTCGCAACATCTGAGCCATTTATTTGGTACATAAATGTTTAACTCCTTGCCCTACGATTTCTTTTGTGGCTGCATTCGCAATAATTCCGAATTAAATTGATAAAATAAAAATTCTTAATATAATAAAAAATGTTACTGTGCCCTGTCGCACTCCAAATTACAATTGGATAGGTTTGGTGAAACTTGAAAATTTCTTATCCAATTTATCACATCACAAGTGTCACTCGTTATTGTACGACAAGAGGTTAATAAAGAAATTCAAGGCAGACAATAAAGTTATCGAGCGGTTTGAAAGTAGAGAAGATATCGAATAGGGCAGGCTGTTTCTCTGAAGTTAGATGATTTAATTTGTCGGTACAATATGAAGGGAAGCCCCATTTATATCGAGCTCCCTCTAACTTGCGAATCTACGATAGTAATTATAAAATGAAGCCGAAATAAATAAGTAAACAATCAGGATAGGGTTGGATTAAAGAGAAATTTAACACTAGGTTTACCGGGCGGATCATTTTAACCCATTCCGAACTTCGGGGGTCAAATTACAAAAACCGTTTACATTTTATCCAGCCACTCGTACTGTCTTCTGTTCCTACAGCGAGACATCAAGAAATGGCGGTAAACCTAGTGTTAAATGATTTAAACACACAGCCAACCTTTTAAAAATCTTCTGCTACGATGAAGACACCAAAAATATCGAATGATTTTCTTGGAAAATGAATACTTCCATTACGAACAGCATTGGCACAAAAAAAGTACAGATTTCTATAAAATATAACTGTATTACAATTAACACGATTGTATGCCCTGTCAAAAATGTCATTTAGATATATTGAATAGTTAGGTTATTACTAATTTTGTATAAATGACCCTCAGTATAGTAATTAATATTATTCGATCAAGAATAAATAAACAACGGTTAAAAATTTCAAGAAATTAAGCTTCAGTTTGAAGAACAAATATTATTTCCACCAGAAATGACCGCTGTACACCGACGTTATCGTACTATCACAATTTTATATAAATGGAAATATTTTAGTAACGTTTGTACGATTAGAAATAACTAACTCAACGAGGAAATACTTTCATCTAATAATTACTGTTTTCAATATTTATATCAATAATGATTTCCTGATTTGAAATACGTGTTTACATTGCTACCGGTTGGTATGTACGAACGTAAAAGTAATTACAATAATATAGATATATAATAATTTTAAAATCTTTGAAATGATATAAACTGTCGATAACTGTTTTTGACGTTAAGGAATTGCTCGAACATTGTGAAAGTGGATTGGAAGCGATGCAATCCAATCGAATGTTAATAAAGTGCAGCACATTTTTCTAATAGATTCTATAATATTTTTATACATTATTGTAAATGCTCACTAAATGTTAAAAGTACCTATCATCAGTTTCAATGAATATTAATGGTACCAATCACATAATGTAGGTACACTATTACGAGTTTACGTAAATGTAATTGTTTAAATAAAAATATTAGTTTATTCTACTTCTATTTCATGATTATGTAGAGATAAAATGTTACTATTTTCAGCACTAGATGTAACGTATACTTTAAAATAAAACTCTCGAACGTGTTGTGCATCAGTTTCTACGGATTAAAAGATAGAGCACTTTACTTATTTTAATTTCTGCGAATTCATGCAAAATCGTTCTATATGTGCTGCTTATAAAAATGTTTCTTTCCCAACAAAAAAAGAAGAACCGAATCAGAAATCTCTTTCGTTTTCAACGAGACGAAACTGCATTCCGAAGAAGAGCTCAGTATCGCAAAACGAGATTAAAACGCGTATCAGTTGCATGCGCTTACGAATATATGCACTAGGGCTGTCGCGAACATTTGCATAAGTGTAATCGACAAAAACACAATTACGTCAGTTTCACAAAACGACAGAGATGACGACAATTAACCATGATTCATCCGAGTCAGCTATATCAATTAAAACGTTCGTTCGAATATTCATGACCTCTTCTCGATTCTTTCAAGACAAAACAACTAATTAAGCAATAGAAAGCAGATTGTCGAAAGGACAGTATAAATACTACAAATCTCAATAATGAATTAATGTTAACAATTAGAAGAGAGGAAATTAATGCGGATGGGTGAATAAACATTGTCACAATAATTATTATTAAAACAATCGTGTTTATTGAGTCTCTTGCGTATCGTGCAGTCGGTTTTAACAAAAATACCGAAATCTCATTAAGTCTAAAAAAAAGGTTCTTAAACATAACAAATTAATATTCATATAATAATAATAATAATATTAATAATTGTTATACTCTACGAGAAAATAATTATCTCAGGTACAAAATGGAACCCTATCACAGACGTCACTTAAAGCTTTATCACCTATGTCTGTACATACAGTGGAGAGAAAAAATATAGAAAGAGAGAAGAAAAACTCGAAATTCTAATCCCGATACATAATACATTTTTTAAGGCGCATTTTTTTCGAACAATAAAAACACCTCGACGCAACGAGGATTAACAGTTTCGACATATGGAAGACAATGGATTCGTCGTTTTCCCTCCGCACGTGTGTCCACCCCTCTTTGATATCACGGGCAGGCATCGTCGACAGGGAAGAAAGCGCAAAAATTCAACGCGCAAAAATCTTCAATTCGTGCCTCAAAATTGGTTTCATCACCAGGGCCTCCACACTGCATTAGATTCCGTAGAATCCCCCGAAGAACTTGCCACGCTGACAGGACTCTGCGGCGGAGTGTAGACGTTCTGAGGTACGTTCACCATTACAGTTGTAGCAGCCGATTCTCTCGCAGAAACTGAAGTTTTTCCAGTGGCTGTGTTTGTGTTGTTGCTCAAAGGATTTGCTGGTCCCTCGAGTCGTCGAAGACATCCACCAAGGTGACGCATGAGCTGAGCACCAGCTGCTGGATGAACAGTAGCTGCCACCGGTGTCGACAGGAAGGACGATACTTCTTGAGCACACTGGGTGAATCCTTCACGGAATCTATCCGCATAGCTGTTCTCCGGTGTTAAAGTAAGCCTTCTAGCAGCTCGTAGGGTGTGTAGGTGGCGAACGGTCAATTCGAGAATGTCTGCTTTTTCGAGCTTTGCAACATTTTCTCCCTCAGCTTGTAGTGCCGTCACCATAAGATCCTTCAATTCGTCCAAGCAACGATTGATCCTAGCTCGTCTCTTCCTTTCCAGCATCGGCTTCATGACCTTCCTGTACTGGTACGTCCTCGACACTGGTTCCTCGTACTCCATACCGCCAACAGGGGTGAAACTTGTGTGTGGTGCCATTTCGCAAATAGCGAATATAAACGTATATATGTATATCCTCCTCACTTCTCACTTGTCACAAATCTCAAGAGGATTTCTCCCACCGAGATAATGTTCGAGTATACGCGAAAGGCGAATCAACCTTTCGAAAGTTACCGATAAAGTGCGTAAGAAGAATTCGTAATCTCTCGGAGTGCCGAGAATGTGTCTAATGCCGTGTTCACGACTGTTCTGACTCTGGTGGGGACCAGTCCGGTACTTATACCTTCCTTGGATATCCCCACCACAAAGTCCCCTCTCGTTGCCCCTACCAATCGCTCGGGGACTCTGCCAAGGGGAGAAGCGAGCCGTTCAGGGGGAAAGGAAAGGGGAGAGACGCACGAGTGAACCCTGGAGCCCGTGCACAGGCAGCCAGCAGCCGGAGCGTATCGTGGGAAGCTCGCGGGCCGAAGAGTTCCCACAGATCAGGGGCCTGTTGGGTCCGACGCAGGTTCCATGCGCGCGTGTGTGCGTGTCTTCGCTCGACTGGCGCAGGGGGGCCCCTTCGTTGGTGCCTCAGCGCGCGGGAGAGGACCTTTTCGTGCACACCTGCACGCTCTTCGCCTCGCGGAGAATGGGGATCTCGATACTCGCCGGTGCTGCTGGTGCTGTTGCCGCTGCTTCTGCGCTTCTTCTTCCTTCTCTCTGTCCTTGTTCTCTTGCTCTTGGGCGGGGTGAAGGGGAGTCGTCGGGAAAAAAGAAGCGGCGAGCACACGCCATGACGCGCGACCAGCACGAGGGTGAGCCGCGCGATCCGTTTCGATCCTCGCGGCGCGCGTTCTCCCCTCCTGCGCTCTCTCTTTCTCTCGCTTCTTCCGTTTGTCTTTCTCGACTTCTTTTTCCATTCGTTTGTCGAGGCGATTCGTGGTCGAGCGTGCGCCGCGTCGACGATTCAGAACGATTAGAGAATTTTTCTAATCGAGTCTGACGACTTTTCTGAGATTTTTATTTCTAATTTTAACTTTGTCTAAATGTTAGGCAGAAATAAATGAGGAAAGTTAACAATTTTCAATGCGTAATTTAATAAGCCTCTGAGGGAATTAGTATGTTATTGCAAGAAGAAGAGAGATTTTGGTAACTTACCTGTTTTTACTTTTAACATTTTCGATCTCTAAGGATACGATTTTAATAGAAAAAGTCTTGTTTTAGGAGAAATAGTGAAACGAGCGAAATATGCGTGGTATTCCACGTGCTAACCCTTTCCGAAGGGATATTATTTAGAGTGGTGAAAGTTAATTTACTATTTTTTTTTTAATTGACAGGGATAGGAAGTTTAGTTTATAGATAGCCAAATTGTTAATCATTAAGTTTTAACCACTTTTAATAATAATTTTTGATTGAGTTTGTTTCATAAATATGCCAACCCTTTGGGGACTACTTTGAGACTGCGTACGTATGCAGTCCGAGAAAAGATCGGATTATTGTATATTGGAGCATGTATACCTGATTAGAATTGAAAAATTGAAATAAGATTCCGTAAATGTAAATGTATTATACTTACCTATATAATAACACTCTAATTTTCTGACAAAAAAGAGTTAAATGACCAAATAAATGATTATCTCTCAACACTCAAAATAGTATCCCTTCGTAACACGTTGAATTTCGCTCGTTTCACTATTTTTCCTGAAGCAAGACTTTTTCTATTAAAATTGTATCTTTAGAGGGCAAAAATTGTAAAGGTAAAAGTGGTTATGTATTAAACTATACTTGAATTTTTTAATAACAACAATTAAATCTGGAATGCAGTAACGAATCCGTGAGTATTATCGTTTGAAAGATGTAAAAAATTTCATTGGCCTGAACATTCAACATGTTAATATTGCTCAAACTGTTCCAGCGAATATCGTTGACCATTTTAACTATTGTTCGGAGATAATTTAAAAAGATATTTAATTTTGATGCGTATTCAGATGCTCTTTCCAAAATAATAGTGCAACCATATCTGATTAGTTATAATTATAATTTTGTTTCCCGTTAATAAATATACAATAAACAAATAATGTAAATAACTTTACAAAATTAAATGTGTTTTTTTAAAGAACTTTTTTTTAATAACGAGTTAAAAGACGACTGCCAAATGAATTCTTCACAAAACTGTTTAAAATAATAATCTTAGCGCCCTATTAAGAAATTAATATTATCCGATGATATTACTCTTTGGTAAATAATCACCTAAGTTAATATTGTAACAAAGAACTAGAAAAGTTATAAACAAGCACGAACCCTCAAAATATTTCTCGTTCGAAAAAACTTCGCGAGAATTTACGAAGACACTTGCTACCGAATCTCTGGGAGGTACTGGCAGTATAAACAAAATATTTACACAGTGTACGTGTCGCATATTTGCACTGTTTAACATACAGCGTCATGTGATTCGTATGTGTTTACTTTCTTTGTGAATTTGCAAAGATCATATTCACCAATATTACTTTCTGATGGCACATTATCTTTCCATTGAATGTGAGAAACGTATGCGTGGTCTGTTTATACTATAGACATGAAACAAATATTATGCGACGATAACGGGAATAATGCAATTATAAAAGCAGGGCTTATGCACGCGCTAAGGCCGGGTCAGGAAGTTAAAGTATTAAAACCTCGTAAATTATTGAAAAGGCAAGACGGGTACAGAACATCCACACAGAGTTATTTAAAAATCTTTATACCAATTATCAATTTAAAATAATACTGACACACTATTTTAAGCATCTATGCCACTAATATTTTCGTTTAACCCTGCTGTTTTGCTCATTTATATCCCACATTCGTATTCCTCCCACTCATTGTGACCCGGCGAGCAAGGGTTCACATTTTAAGAAACATAAAATATATAAACAGGTAGACATAAATGTTAAATACATTGAATATGAAAAACTAATACTTAGAAACATAGTTTTCTGTTAAAATATAATCTCCATTTCAGGTCATATAGGCTCGAACAGAACACCAGGGTTAATTAACAATCTATCGCTTAACACTGGAACGACCAAGCAAGTCAAAATGACTCGTTCACATTTTTTTTTTAAATTCTCTAAGTTTACAGGACAGTCCTAGACTAGAAATTCTAAGTTGATCTTATAAAGCACAGATTACCAAACAGATCATATTTTCCACCCCTTGATTCTTCTTCTTCCAAAGTTTAATTTAATATATTAAATGTAATAAATTTAACGTCGGTCGTTCAAGTGTTAACAGTCACACTAACAAGAGACAAAAATGATCAAATATAATTCTTATCGCCATTAATTCAATATCAAACTGAGCCGAATTTAACCCGAAGAACTCTTCCAAAAAACAATCATTTGCATTTGTCATAATTTCCTCATTTCACGCCGCTACTGCGAAAACGAATCGTCACACATTATCGACCCAGAATCCATCACTTGCAATTACTGAAACGACAGACCACCTACCGTCTGTCTGATCCGCAGACAATATTTATCCAACGTCTACCAACGGGCGTCAAACCTCAATGATCTCAAAACATCGAAATATCATGAGGCACATATCTCTGACAAAATTCGCGCAACACATCGATCCCAGGTACAAACAATTCACTGCAAAATACTCGGGCTGACACATCGTCATTGGTATTGACGTATCGCAAGGTGAGCGCACGAGACACGTCAGTGAGCTCAGCACTTGCATCAACATCGTGCTCTCTCGATAAGAAACGAGTTCTTTTTCCAAATAGTTTTTGCGCAGCGCGCGCTCGACTCGGCAAGGGAACCCGGCTTGGTTTGACCGGTTTATCGGAATTCAGGCTGACTCTCCGGTGAGCAAGTCCGTTCTACAGTCGACGCGCATCGACGCGCGGCTAGGGCTGCGACACTTGTTGATTCACTGGAATACCGCCGACGCTGAGCACGTGTACGCGCGTGTCGGCCGTACTCCTGCCACTTGCCGTGGCTGAATCACGATCACGACTTGGTGAACGTGGAGATCGTGCCCTCTCGTGATCTTGCTGAATGCCGGTTCTCTGGACAAGTTTCTATTCTTTGTCGATGTGGAGCAATTGAAATAATGTGATTGATATGAACTTATCAATTCTCTTCTGTTATCCATTTACACTCGAATTACTGGCGTTAAGGGGTTATATACAGTCAGGAGGCCCAAAAAAAAACGGTTTTTCAAGAAATTTTCCTGAGAAGACTTTTAAATTTGTTAATGTAAAAATTTGTAAACATATTATGGTAACTTTCAACTGTATTTTAACATTTTTTATTAGTAAAAATAATAATTTTGAATGGTGCTATAGCTGACCTCTTGGAGCTGCTCTCAAAAAAGGCACCTTACGGTGACCACGATATCTCTGGACTGGATCATACAAAATGAAAAAACCAAACGGATTCCAGTAAAGTTATGTGTAATCTTGTAATTAATCGAAGGAATAAACAAAATAAAGTGTTTTTACAAAACGGCGGCTCCTAGAAAAAAAAATCGATTTTAGACCAAAATTTTGGCCTTAAATTGTTATAAAAAATGAAATATTTATCAGTGAAGAAAAACCTTCGATCAATTACTAAAAAATATACTTAAGAAACTTGTGTTAAAATTTGAGACTGATCGGTTCAGCCGTTTCCGAGCAATCTTGGTCACCGACTTTAAAAACACAGTTTTGAGAAAAACGCGTTTAAAGATTCAAATCACTTTACAAACGCTGTGCCACGTCATTACAAATATGCGTGTAACTTCGAAAACAATTGACGGATTGACTTGAAATTTTCTGGGTGTGTACATAAATATATGTACATTACAAAAATGAAATAAAAAAAAATTGATTTTTTTTAAAATTCTAACTGTGTATAACTTCTTAAATCTATTATATGGACCGTTTATTTTGAAAGTGGTGAAAGTCCATTTTCTGTTGTTTCGAGAAAATTGAAGGTTAGCATATATGTCAATTAAGAAATATTGGTTAATTATGACAAGTCTGATAATGTTTCTATCAATTTATCAATGTGTAATTCGATTGTACAAATTTCTTTTAGGCGAATTTAACTGAAATAATGTATATTTACGGGTTGCAAATGGACTTACACCACTTTCATAATTAATCAATTGTAAGAATCATTTAATTTCAATTTTGAAAACTCAAATATCACTTAAAATATATTTCATATTAATCCAATTTGGTTTATAGATAATAACAAGAAATAAAATAGAAATAGTATTTTTATTTTGAACGATAATTATATTTATTTATTGTTAAACTCAGCATAAGATATTGGTATTATTTATTTATGCTCTTCTTGTAACAGTGTTTTGAAATTCATAGTAACAATATCCTCATCTGATGAAGATTCTACCTCTATAATTCTTCTTTCCGTTTTACGTTTCATTAATGTGTTTTTCATAGTGGAATTTTATTCATCCTCTGACCCCTCAGATTACTCTTTTGTTTATACTTATGAGTTTTACTTGTACGTGTATTTATTTAAAATTAAACAGAAATAAATATTTTTAATTGTCATAAAATAATATTATTATAATATGATATTAATTTATTACTTCTTCTTACCTATATCACTAGTTGTTTTTAATATGAAATTATTTATTTTTAGAGAAAAATCAAGTAAGTAACCTTAAATTGTAACTTTCGAAATGTTAATTGAAACAAATGTAGCCACCAGTGGTCACTGATCTCGCAACCTCTTTACGGGAATTGGACTTACACCACTTTCATAATCAATGTCTATGCAATTTCTTTTACCGGTCAATTTTAAATTATACAAAACAGCATTTTTTAAGATATTAAATATCAACTTGTAATAAATAAAAAGTATACACTAAATTAGGCATAAATTGCGTGATTTTTTATTTTTTTTTAAATGGACTTACTCCACTTTCAAAATAAACGGTCTATATTTCAATATACTAACTCTTTTAGTGCTGGACGACGATATATCGTCGTTAGCAATAATGCTAACACTGGGCAACAAAGGGTTAACCCTTTGTGAACGGAGACTTTATTGAATATATGATTTTGTGATGAAAAACCACTTTTTTATCAGAAAGTCAGCATTTCTTGATACATCATACAATTTCACGTAATATCAAAGTATAGTAATAGGAATTTATTTAACCCCTTGCCGTACAATAACGAGTGCTACTCGTGACGCGAGAAATGGAACAGCCAATTTTAAAGTGCTCCAAAAATCATTTGATTACAAATATCAGTAGATTCTAATAAAATAAAATTAATTCTACGCTATTCAATATTACATTAAGTCATTTATTATATCTGAAATTAAGGGTTAGATCGTTATTGTAGTAATTAATTCAAAGTAATTGCATGTTTAATCACAAAAGAAATGTCACGGCAAGGGGTTAACTATGTCCTCAGACCAGGTCGTTAGAAGTATGTCCTATATACTCCGACAACTGAAAGCCGGGTAGAGAGAGACTATGTGGACTGTTCATTTTATGTAACTGGGTTTGGGGATTTCAAAACGAAATGGCGGGAATGGGTGATCGAAAACGAGAGGACCAGCCAGTCGCTAGCCATCTATCAGTTGTTGGACTGTATCATATTACACCTTTACGAAATCCGGGAAATGATAGACTGCCCGCTATATTACGCGTGACTGTTTGATATACCTAAACTTTAGGAAGGCAAGGCAAAGAAAGGCGCAGGTAGGCATAGCCAATTTTTGCACTAATTAATTATAGTTTAATACTATATAGTTTAAATTGAATATCTTCAGAGGTTTTAGAGGTTACTTTTCGCTACTTTTACTTGTTCAACTTTGAAATTGCCGATGCAACTCGAAAAACATGTGTTTAAAGAACCGAGATATTGTTGAAAAAATAGTTTTTCGATACATTCTTTATGGGTACTTCGATATTAACGAATGGTGGTGGATTGTATAAAAATATAAGATCTCCCTAAATTCTTAATTGCTTTAATAGCATCTTCTTTCGAGTACAATATTTATCCGATTTCATGCTGTATTAATTGGGTGTTCTTGAACACTGATTCTTGCACTTCGGCTGTTACAACATCACTTCTTATTCCTGTCATTAGTCTCAGCCACTGTTATAGATAAAGATGGAATGATAAAAAATCCATTTCCTGGATGATTTTCTTCCATTTAGAATATCCATTTCATTCCACTGCCCGACGGTTAAGAGGGTTGATCAAAAGCCAACAAAATTATGTTTTTAACAACAATAAAATGGAATTCGACGCGTCCGAAAAATACTATTTAGTTTTGCCCAACTGAACAGTTATGTGCAAACTTAAAAACACAACATTTTGTGTTTACAATAATCAAGTAATATAATAAAATAATAAATTAGTACTTCTGTTGATGTATAAGTGAAATAACTAAATAATATAATAATATACTGTATGTCGTCCACTGGAAACAGTTCCTGATGTCTCGGAGACGTCAAAGTCTACCATGGCACACGAAACGAATGACGTCTCTCAGACGTCATTGTAAATATGTCAAGTGGTTAAAAATATAAGTTACAATAAGTTAAGAATCACTCATATCGGTGGCTACTGAGAAACCAAGGGACGTGTAATATTCTAATTTGATTTTGATTTTCAACTAGAAATACGTAAAATATATATAGTTCATTTAAAGAGGCGTCGTTGAATCATTAACTGAGAAAGTGGGCGTCGATTCAAAAAATTATAGGAGCGTATGACTTAGACTTTAATAATTTTATGACCGTCCTCATGTATGACACAGCTTTGAACTTGAAATTCACGCGCGCCGTGCGTGGTCTTTTCTTTTCACTTTGATTTTTTGACTCTATTACAAGTCCTATATAGGTCCAACAATAAGAATTACTGTATGCTAAAATGAGACTTTGTTATACAAGATTATACAATACGGTAATGTTTGCTGTCTTAACGTTAAACCTTCGTAGCTATGCGTTCAGATATGCTTGACATAATTTTCCACTAACTAGCTTATTTTTAATTATTAATGCAAATCGAATAGAATTAAATTATGATCCATTAAAGATATCAATTTTCCATCAACTTCATCATAGCCTTGAAAATTGTCAATGATTTTGTATCTCTAGCTAAATATTAAATACCTATAGCTGTTACTCTCATCAAATATCAATGAATAACCAATAACAGAAAGTATCGTAGCAATAACTCAATTCAGTTGGTAAAAATATTAAATTATTTAAAGTTCATAGTATTAATACGGCACCAACATCTATACACGCTACACAAAATAGACGTGTAATTAAAAAAAAGCATCATAATTTCCATAATTGTGAACGTGAAAGGAGCTACAATTATTAATAAAAAAAAAAAACTTAGATATTCTCTATAATGTTGATAAAATCTGAAATAAGTAAATGATAGAACCAAAACGAAAAACCACATCGTAAATTGCTCCACATCGTCACGAGAATTTATCCCCATGAAGAACCCTCCTTTCCCCACACTTCAACCGGCATCGACATAAACGCAGATAGCAACGGCTCTACTCGCACACACATAAAAGCGTTCACACAACGCGGTCGATCGGACGTTGCTATAATAAAGCCGAATTAGATCGGTCGAGTTTTGCATATCGAAGACACAAGGGGTAAAGCACTTCTCAGCCGGCATTAGAGAGAAGGTAACACGTTCCGATCTTGATCCCCGGTAACCGGTTTCCAGGTTGTCGCGATCGGGCAGATCGGAAGCCGATTTTTCGAATTAAGCGTACGATCTTAATGACCCGCCCATCCTTGGCCGTCGGCAGGACAGGTTTCGCTTGCGGGACTTAACGAGGTGTTTAGCCCTTTTGGAAGCCGATAGCCCAAACAAGGGTCCAAGTGGGCCGGGCCGCCTCGACTGTTTACGAGGCTTTAGGCCTTCTAAACGCAAAACCCGACTGGCAAAGCCGATCTCGACCTCGTACACTCACGGCCAAACGATGTGTCGCATTCGTTAGAGAATCCACTCCTTTTTTCGGTATACGGGACGCTTTAACTGCCGATCGGGCTCAAGTTTACGAGCCTGCTTGCTGAAATCGGTGCTAGGAGGAGGACTCTGTTACCGAGAACCAACCGAACTGTTAACTGCCGATACTCTGCCACTGCGAACAGGCGACGGGGATAATGTCTTTTTAAGTAAGAATCTTCTCTGCACAAGATCGGCGAGCTCTCGCTTTTTCTACCTGCTTCGTTCTCTATCTCTGGAGACGGCGGAGAATGTCATTGAAAGAGGTACCGGTGTCTTTCGTTTTTGGGATGTATCATTGTTTTGAACGTTGGTCAAGATACTTAGTGCGACTATAAATAAAGTGATTTATTATTTAAATCGATGCTTTAACAATGTTGGCATTCGATGACGGTCTAATACTGTATGGACTGTCGGAAGTCTATCATTCTTTCTTTTTTAAGTATTGGTAATAGTCCAAAATTAATTTTGCGTTTGGTTGCTTATATTTGTAGGTAAATTTTTTTTCATTTTGATAAGAAGTCGATCGATTCTTTTTTGATAGTTCTTGGAAAATGGTATAGGGGATATAGAATATTTTAGTTTCTGTGAAAAATAGATGGCAAATATTTAGTTGATTTTATGATCCGGCGAATTAAAGCGATGGATCATTTAGAATGTTTATCAATTTTTTTATGCCTAACGTTATCTTTCTTTGCATTCATTTTAGAGGAATTGTGGGTGGGAAATTATAAGCGTTTATTTATATAATAATAATGAAATGTAATAAGTGCAATGATATGGACCAAAGTATTGAAATGAAATGATTCTTTTGAACATATTACGATTCATTTATATTCTTGTGGTGTACTTATTATGAAGAAGATTAACATCATTCGTAGGAAAATATCAATTTTACATTCTCCAAGACTGTAGAATACCTGAATCGATAAATGAAATATGGCGCAAACAAAAAATAAAAATTGTAAAATTCATTATTCGTTATTTGAGTCTTTGGTACACGAAACTCTAAAAGGCAATAACAAATGCATAAGAAGTAATGTTCGAATTTTTTAACCTCAGTTCATTTAAAATATATAACAAGCTTTCAATTAAAACCGTTCATTTCCAATTTGTCTTTGCCTGTAGTAAAATTTATAATAAAATGTTTAAATATTATAGAATTTTTGGTAATTAACTTTTTTAACAAGCTTTTTTATGTATTTAGATTTTAATACATTATTGGGATTGTAAACTTTTAGCATGCTACTTAAAATAATCTCTCCATTCCGAAGAAGTGCACTAATATTGTCAAATCTGAGGTAAACTTTTCAGTTTTGCTTAATATCTTTAAGTTTTTAATGAGGTGGAAGCGTTGAATTATGAAACATGTTATACATCGTTAGAATTAATATTCCTCGCTAATATCACAATGAGCAACATTGCACTTTACGCAGATTTATGTTGTAATAAACAATAGACTGCGTTTTTCAAGCTTATTTGCGAATACGAATAAACTAATTTGAACAGATTAAGTAACTAATTGAAGTTGAACTAACTTTGATAGAAAAAGTTGCCTATTTGTTCCAATTAGTTTTCTTCGTTTTTACTGTTTTACAGTAGTAGATAAACTTAAAAATGAGTGTATCTTCAATTCTAGTGATAATTATCTCGTTAAATTTAGAAAAAATATGTATTATTTTTGTATTAATATGTCTTATAACGTACAATTCGTGAGAATGAAAATTACTATCGCTATTACACCTCAATACAATATTAGTTACTATTCAACGTAGAACAATTTACCTTTTTTTACGTCAAATGAATCGTTTTTTTCAAATATTCATGATATAAATTTGCTGTTCAATTTATTTCTCTTGAAGATCTTTGGGATCAAAGAAAAAAATTTGAGCCACTTAAGCAAAAATAGTGGGAAACGATTACATTAAGTACTGTAATAACAAAATTACATCTCTAAAAAAATTCTTCTTTTACATAAATTCTATAATCAGAATTTTCCAACAATATGAGCTTTCAAGAAAATCATTTTTCTTGTACAAGAGTGAATGTAAAATTATAATATTTAAATAATTTTAAAAATGAAAAAGCTTCTCTTTCACGAACGAGTTTTTTTTTCTTAACACTAGACGTACAGAAACCATCAAATTGACGAATTCCTACTTTTTTAGAAACGTTTTCCAAAATAGAAGCGCGGTACAATAAATATTTCACATGTACCTTATAACATACAAATTACTTAATTGATCATCTTCTTTGCTGGTTGATCGTTCTTCTTTCAAAGTACTTATGTAATATATGTAATTGTAACAGACCCAACAATCGTAAATCTAGTGTTAATGTTTTAGTACCACCTAAGTGAGTTAAAGTTATAGATTTATCACGCGTTATACGAAACCTTATATTTTATTTTTTTAATTGCTTACTTTAACACTTTTTTTAAGCCGTTCATATCACCTCTATTCATGCGATATTTTATTTAGTTCATTTAACCTATTCCCTTTTTTATTTCTAACGATACAATATTAACACTAGAGCTACCAAAGAACTCAAAATTACTGGCTTCTCATTTTTCTAAAAATTCTTCAATTTCATAGGAGAGCCGTAGAATATGTTTTTTATGTTCCTCTTATGAAACATAAATTACCAAATTAATAATATTTTCCACATTTCCATTTCTTTCTGTTCGGAATACTCATTTAACATATCTAGATACAACAAAGTTAACTCCAGCAGGTCTGACATTAAAAAGATTGTATTATTAGTTGTATTTTATGCCGCAATTATTAAATGCTTCATTTCTATGTTAAAATATTGTACAATTTTCAAATTATTATAAAATATGTATTTTGAGTGCATTAAATTTCATCGTATGCCATGGAAGATGCACTTACAATTAGTCTCAATGAAAAGTTTGCTAATGCTATAATTAATAAAGTCATCTTGTTCAGAAGCTACAAGTGTAGTTAGATTCCAAACAATTAAGGCCATATAAAAATAATTCCTTATGGTCGATCGAAGTCTTAACCATTAACTCCAGAACTTTACAACACATACTACATTTTGCTTAATATTTTATATTATGATACTGTTGAGGATACAGCCCTGTAATCCGAAATATTCAAATCTTAACATTGTGTATTGTTTTATGTTATAACTACGGAAATGTAATATGGCAAACGTCATTCATTATATATATTACGTTTAATTAATAAATTGTCTCTATTTCAATTTTATATCAAGTTTGAGTTTCAACAGGTTATTGTCTCTATTTCAAGTTTGTATCAAGTTTGAGTTTCAACAGATACTCCTCAAAGTTAAACACATTTTGCCATTTATGGTATTTTGCAAATTCGACCTATATAAAAAACAAATAGAGAAATACCTTCCGTAATTCACATTATTATCAAGGTTTGACTCGCTTTATTATTAACATTATATTTTTCCTATTTAAATTTCCTACACTTTCCTTCTTCTAATCACAGACCATCGATAAAATATTTCCAGCCACTTGGACATACCTACGTATCCCTTTAACCATTTGCCGTACAATTTCTCTTGCAATTGCCTTCAAAATAGTTCAGAATTAAATTAGTGCAATAAAAATTGATCAATGGTTATTATAGAAATAATTTTATCCTCTCGTTTCTCGCTGATATTTTCCATTTATTAATTTTTGCAAAAATTCCCTATCCACTTTACCGCATCACCAGTACGTAATATCATGAACGACAAGGGGTTAATAGCGAAAAAGTTAAAAGCATCAATCAATACAGCACACCATCCCAAAGTACAACACAAAATTACATCCGAATTACCTGCAACTTCAAATCCCTTCGCATAAGTCTCCTTACAAGCTACACTTTTCGCGCCAAAAAAGATTTCACGTACACAATTACTGAAAACGTGTTTAAGCACGCGACAGGAGACACGGGGAGACCGGAGTCGACTGTCGAACGGTGTATCTCGTTGGCTATTATCTATGACACGCGGTGTCTTCGATACAATTGTGCCGGAGCGCCTACAATATATTTTCGCGTTCCTTTTGGCACTTTGCCGGGCATCGTTGTTACGCTGAAATAATTTCGTCAGCTGCGTACTGATGTGTCATCCATTTATTATTAATGTCTCTGCATCAATGGCAGCTCCAATCATTATTCGAGTTGCAATTTTATTCTTAGCATCAGGACTTTAATTACGCGATTGAATTATTTTATTTTTAAACGGGATTCCGCGGCTTGACGCGCTTACCGATGAAAGTTGTGCCAATGACATTGCCATTGCACGTTCCGGTCTTGTGTTTGCGGAGATTCATTTTTGGTGTACAATATTATTGGTGCTGATTGTTTACATGTTTTACAATTTTCGTTCTATTCAGAATATTATATTGGTGCTCGATGTTCTTCATTTTAGTTGATTGTGCCAAAGTTAAACACTAGTAGTGATATGTTAATTTGTAGAACTAGTGTTGAGAGTGGAATTGTAACATGATACTTTCCATGTAATGTGTCTTAGGTGTACTAGTCGAAAAACTTAATTACCTTTAAATTCTTACAGTTCTGTGTTGAAATACACCTAATTCTGTTTTTACACGATAGATACGTTCCCGAAGAATACGTGTAAAAAAAATTCATCGAAAAAGATATATTGCATATATGGAAAAATAGATGATTGGTTCCAGTCCCAAGAAATCAGGATAAAGAATGCAATAAACCATGAGCTTTCATGTTAGAATCTTAAACATTTTATTTCATAAAGATTGCACATGTATCATACAAATGGAAAAGGAGAAAAACATGTCACTAATTCATGAACACAAAAATTGGGCAAGATAATATGAGTTACACATAAAAAGATTTTATTCGCCGTCACTTTCTGAAAATTAACGCACACGTTTGTGTAAGACTGCGATATTACTGACATTACTAGAAATGTCTTGGTTATCGTCTTCGTGCTCCATTGGTGAAATTCTTTCTGTAATCTCTTGAACAAAATTAGGACTAGCCTCCTGTGGTGCCGATGTTTCAGTGGATTTAAGAACGAAATGTAGGCTAAGGGCTTCATAAAACAAAGGTTTTAAAACTATAACTTAACATTTATTGACTTTTACGCAAAATTAATTCCTCGCCTCCAATGTCGCAGTTATAAAAATGAAAGAAAAGCAAAATTGTCTTCTTAGAATTTGGATCGATCGTATTAAATCAAAATAAGTCGTGTAGAAAGAGAATTACATTTTTTTCCTAATTCGTGTTAAATCAAAATCGTGTAAAAACAGAACTGGGTGTACACTCGACATGGTTAATTTTCCATCCACTCGGTTTTCATTTTTGGAATTTGACAATGATTTTCATTATGATTATTAGCACTTTACTAACCGGTATTTGTTTAATAATCTACCCTCTTCTGATCGGTCACTTGGCCACAGATACTTCCCTGATACCGATATCTTTTCGAAAATTACGAATTCTCGTCACTGAGTCTTTCATACAGTAAAGCGCGATGATAAATAACAATTTATTAATTTGTTGCGTCAACCGATCAATAAAGTAAGACCAAAAACGTTAGGACCGAAAATCTATCAATAGACTACCGGACGGTAAAGTGTTAAGATAGTATAGGCGGTAGAACATTTAGGTAAATGAATTGAAAGGAAAAAGAATTTGAATCGTACGGAATAAAATGTATAGTCATATTAAATCAAAATTGCTTTGCGCATACGAAGGAAGTCAATTGCGTTTTTAGTTTTTACATGTCACATATCAAAATTTATTCAATTATCAATTTCATTAGAGTGTTGCACTTAAGCAGGCACTAATTTCAATTCTTGTTCAAAATTTTTATTGTTTGGTAGACAAATTTTTGGCAAAAATTATTCTCAAAGTGTAGTTTGTACGTTTCTGAGGCATGTTTATACATCATTGTTTTTTTCGCTAATTATCAAATGATTAATAGTATTTTAATATTCAATTTCAATTCCCAGCAGAAAGCAGTAATAGAAAATCATTTGTATTTTATTAATAAAACAATTTTTTCGATAAAAACACAAAGTAGTAAAAAACAAATGTGCACCATCTATAATTTTATTCTTCTTATCAAAATTATTTATAAAAATATAATCTTTAAATTTTCGCATACATTACAAAGAACAAATAATTTTCTATGTAATACTATACAAATAATGTTAATTATCATACTTGAAATAGTTGATTGAAAAAGATTTCTGAAAATCTGGTTCACCTATATCTCATTTACTGTGCAAAATATTCCATGTATACGTTCTCCTCGAGTTCAAATATATTTGCGAAAACGTTATGAAACAAGTTTGTAAACTAAAATTTATCAAGTCCAGCGTGTGTAATGTTTTATATATACAACTATTCAATTTTAGCCGTTGTATTACGCAAGCCAGAAATTAAGGTTGATTCCTGACATATTTATTGTTATATTTTTATAAATGTCCGATAACACGTACAAAACGTTTCGAAATTGTAGACAATTTTTCACTGTACAAAATACTACAGTGAAAATAGCATGTGTTTGTATATTTTATTAATTTGAATCTTTCTAAAAAGACACTTAACACAATATTTTAGGAATTTGCAATAACGTAACTGGAAATATATCCTGAATCGAGATGAACCCTTTGCCGTACGATAACGAGTGCCACTCGTGACGCGATAAATGGAATAGTCAATTTTGAAGTGCTCCAAAAATTATTTGATTACAAAAATCAGTGGGTCATGATAAAATAAAATTAATCCTACGCTATTCAATATTACGTTAAGTCATTTACTATATCCGAAATTAGGGGTTAGATTGTAATTTTAGTAATTAATTCACAGTCATTGCACATTTAATCACAAAAGAAATGGCACGGCAAGGGGTTAAGCTTTTCACTTGATTTGATTTTCTGACAATTTAGCAGCTCCCCAATTTCATAATGACTTTGTGATATCACCTTAATACCAATCAGTACCTATAGTTACTTCCAACATTAAAAAAAATCAATAACCAATGACCCACTGGAATTAGAATGAGATAAAAATACCGGAAATTGAAATTTTTCCACAGCTTTAAAAGTTAATTGTAAGTTCCAAAAATAGTCATATTTTCTCAACATTTTCAGCTGAAAGAAAACAAACTATGACAGATATGAGAATTACTCTAGTTTCGGCGATAGCTTCAGTTTTACAAATTAAAATCCCAAATTAAAAAAGTTTACAAATGAAATTTTATTTCCTATGAAACTTCTGGAATCATGACAGCCGTCAAAGGTACATGAGTGTCTTTCGAAAGTAGTAAAGTCAATTAAAATTGTTATTTCTGCTTGCAAAAATTCCAATAGACTACAAAAATATCGACAAACGTGTGGTAAAAATTCCAAGATAGTACATTTTAATGGTTCGTCAAAAAAAAATTACCAAAGAGAGCGAAAAAAAATAGCTGTCACATGGGTAGACCGCTTTAAATCTTTCATAAGATCCAACAAATTTTTTCTACCTGACATGTATATCATGATTAGACTCCGGATTTTTATGCATTTATGACAAAATGGATACGGCTAAAACATACAAAAAGAACATAATATAAAAACATATCTAAAATATCCAAAGTATGGTATTCGCTGTAATATTTAACGAGTGCAACAAATCCCTAAATAGGTTTTCCTAACTTAGGTGCATTTGTTGAAATTGAAATTTGCATAAACATCCGGAGTCTAATCATGACCTTAGTGATTCGAAAATCAACTAGAATAGCACAAACTAATCCCGGTCAAAGTCAGCAACTTGTGAAAATCATCTTCCACAATGCAGACATATTATCTTATCCTCTCAGAGACCCTCGCGATTTCTTTGACAGCAGCGAACGTGGTACCTCCACTGGTAAACGTCGAAAACGAGACAATAGGAAGAGTGCGGCGGCAGAGCGACCGGTAGGATAATTATACTGATTGCTCGTACGAGCCGGATGTGCTGTTGTGCGAGCGCTCGCGCCAGTTAAGCTCAACGAAACGAGCGTTATCCGCGCCAACACGGCGCTATCATCGAGACCTCAGCTTCGTTGTTAATTACGTTAACTACTACGCTACTCTCGGCCGTGAAATCATTACGAACGATTCTGTGATCGTAGGGGGGTATCTTTGAAGAAGCAACAACGCCGCGGACGTGATTAATGAAACATCCTTTTAGGAGTGTTGAAAAACTTTCATTCCACTTTGTATTTTTCGGTTTACTTTAATGGTCGCAGTGTTTTATTTTTATTTTCGTTGCTTTTATATCGTCAACGACAAGTGGTTGTCGGTTGATATATGACACAAACGTGGTGTCGACAAGAATTGGCTAGCAGCTCGCGTACGACACCGATGTAATATAAACGTGACAGTGTTAACTGGTATGGCTATTGCGCCAAGGACCTACAGCTTTAAGTTGATTCTGAACCATTTACCCCTTTTACGATTTTTATTTTGGGTTGCGTGTGCAGTTACTCAAAATTAATTGAAATAAAAGTGCCTCTTTGATTTCTGATATTTCATGTGATTGAATGCAATGTTAATAACATGAACATAATTTCATCGTATTGTAAACGAGTTATATTTTTAGTTTCGTAGCTTTTGGATAACTTCAAAAATTTCTGTACTATTTATCGTGTTACGAGTGTCACGTTATTGTAGGCTAAGGGATTAACACTATAATTACCAGAATTAAATCTACTATATTTGAAAACATTAATACATAGTTTGGAAAGAGAGGAAAAAAGTGATGCAAAAGATGATCGATTCAGTGATCTGTGTTTTCTAAGAATATCTGCTGTACAATTCTCCTATTAGTTTTAAGATTTTTTGAAAAAAATTGAGAACCAGTCACTCTCGCTTCCTTGGTATTTCTATAATAGTGTTATTGGCTTGTATATGTCTATAAGATCTTGTATATGCTAATAGTAGCTTGGTATTTCTATAACAGTGTTAAAGTTGAGCAGCACATAACATTAAAACTATGTCATAGAGGTGAAGGAGATGTATAATGTTCTGAGATTTTAAATCTATATTCGGCACAGCCTCCTCCAGATAACTGTAGAAAGATATTAAATACTTGGTAAATATAACGAATCTTTGTTTCCTTATTAAATAAAGTTATTAAGTTAAGTTAATATCTATGTACAAAGTTATTAATTAAGTTAAGTTTTCGTATTGGATAAAAGATTTGTGAAAAAGTATTTCCTTTGGGACTCAAAACCCTAACAAAGCTATACATTCTGAACAAAATTGTTATTCGAAATATTTAGTTTATAGATCAGTTTTGCTTCATTAGAATTAAAATGGAAGCATTGACTTTTATGTAACGCTTTACACTCTTAACCGTTTCAATGACATGTAGCGCAATTGCGCTTCTTTTGATCGCTACTGGAAAGTGCCAGCCGATCGCCCGATAGAATAAATGAAACTTTTTGCACAAATAATAAAAACAGTTCAGTAACATATACTAATTATCACAGTACAGCTACAACGTAGACAATATTTTTAATTGACAAACAAAACAAGAATATTTACCATTTATGAACAGAAAAACATTGAAATTTTACTTTGTTGCGTTCTTCGATGCGAAACGAAAGAAGCGCGATTTCGCTGCTTGGCACTTTCCGACCATATTTTCTCAAAGAGTTCTGGCATTCAAATGATTAATATTTAAAAATTTTCTCCACCTTTCAGTAGCTTCTTTGTTATCGTAAACATCATTAGATCTATTCTCAGATTCGATATTTTATAGAATATAGCTTCCTTATCAAGCAAAATTTAAAAATTTGACAAACTCAAAATCGTTTGAAACTTTGCACAAATTAAAGTTAGGTAATTATAATGGTAAAACAATGTCTTTTACTTTGCGTAAACGATTATACAGACGTAACGACCCCCTCAAAGAACTTGACTTTGCACGTTTCGAATATAGCAGGTAGAATCAAATAAAAAAAGAGTATTTTGTAGGCTACATTATTGTAGGATACAGAAATGGAGTATAAATGTATGAATGCGTGAGTTTCTGATATATGCGAGAGTAAATATGTATGTGATTGAATGAGTATGCGTGATATGTACGAGGTGTGAGACATCGTCAGAGGAAAAGAAAAGAGCGCGACTGGCAGAAGCTGGAGACGGAAAACGCGGCAGGAGATCTTCTGACGAAAGACGAATGAAAACGAATCGCGCAGATATTTTGTGTTATTGTCTTATTATTTTATTGTGCAGTTATGCATATTAACTGCTTAGCACATTGTACGCGGGTGTTTTTTAACGTCTCATTAAGACTCAAGAGGGAAACTTGTTGAAGAATTTGCACGAATTTTATTTTTACAAAAAATTAGTATAAATTGAAGACTGTGTAATCTCTGAATTCGAGAATATATTTAACTTTTCAAAACTAAGTCTATGTAAAGTTTTCAAAAAACTTACTTTTACGGTCCCCGCATACTATTATATGTGTTAATATAAAATGATGTCTGGGAGACGTCATTCATGTTATCTGCCACTGTAGACTTTGACGTCTCCGAGATGTCAAAAACTGCTGTACAGCATATTTTTAAATTATTAAATTTGTTCACTCGCGCATCAACAGAACTATTAACTTGTTATTTTATAATGTTACTTAACTATTGACTACTCAATCTACTTACATGTTATACAACAATGCAGATTTTAGAATAAAATATTGTTTCTAAGCTTGCACATAATTGTTAAGATGAACCAAGTTAAATAGTATTTTTCGCACGCGTATAAATCCATTTTATTTGTATGTGAAGGGGTTAACTTAATTGTCTTTTCAATTATCATTTAATTTGTACATATTTGTTACATTTATAAATGAGCGTTACTATGTTAATAATTATTAACACTTTCCTCCATCTTACTATTATTTTTTAGTATTATTTGAAGGATGTGTAGTCATTCTAAAGACTAGCGTTAGACAATACGATTTTATTCTGCTCCTCCGAGAACTACTGTCATCACCGCCTTTAAAACGCCTATTCTTTGCGTAGTACAAAATAAACTCTGTCAATCGAGAAGTCTCGAAACGTTGCGCTCTCATTCCACACCGTGAAATCCAACAGTCCTGACCTTACCCATTGTATTTTCTAAGCCAGTCATAAGATAATTGCACCAACTATTTATCTCTCTTAATGTTATCTCTTAAGTATCCACTTTGACCTACTGTCCAAGATTCTCAATTCATATCCTGGTCTTTCAACTCCTTATCTTTCTTTTTGCCGCTTGATCCATCCTTTTCTTAATTATTTCTGGTGTTTTTTAATTAGATCTGGTGTTACGAGAGGAAAAAATTATGAGTTTTGTGCAGTTTGCCGCTATCTCGTTAACATAATTTCCATAGAGAAAATTTTTAATATTTCAATAAATCAAAGTAAAACAGCGAAGAGTTAGTAAATAAGGTAAACACACATTACATACAATTGAGCTTAAGTTTCTCATGAATGTTATTCACGAGTTTGAAAAAACTTTTTGCCTGAAACGTGTGACCGATTAAATGTTAATAACGTTACGAAACAAGAAGCGTTACGTAGCTTGTAATCTGATTAAGTATAGTTTGTAATAAAGAGTTCTTAAAGTGTCTGCAATTACAAATGAATTTACCTTATTACTTTTCTGTTATTTTTACCATAATTTTTGTTAAATGAAACAATTTTCACAAATTTTCAGTAGGCATGAGACATTTTCTAATTAATTGCTTAGGAGACTTTAATAAAATCTCATTATTATCTACATACTCTAATGACGTCTTACTATTAAACTTTAGAAATATCTGTAAATCAGTGCTCTAAATAGTTCTAAACCTGGAAAAACCTTTTATAATTGTAACAGTCTCTACTTTACAGATATCCAGCACCTTTCCTCAAAACAATTTAATTCAATTATCTTGAATAAGAGATATTTAAAAGTGGTACAACGATGTATACAATATGCTGAAACGTAATGAGTATGAATATTTTCACAATCAAATCAACAAGAATTTGAAGATCCAAGATACTTTACATAGAACCGTTCCGATGATTGTATCAATAAATGAAATTCATGTAAAATTATTTTAGATCCAGGAAAAACAGTGGAAATTTCTGCGAAGCCTAATGTGACAGTTCAGTTAAATGTCAAGGATAATTTATTTCTTTCTTTGTTTATTCGTGTCGTAACGTTGAAAGAAGAAAAATACGATTTTACTTTGCATAATAACGGCGTGTAACTCAGGTGCGACAGACAAAATATGCAAACAGCGCAACTTGGAATAGAATTATTTATTGAGTTGAGATGGAAATATTTATTGTGAGAGAAATCAAGCTAACAGATTCAGAAATTCCATTCCACATATCTGTGGCAATACCACTGGCTGCCTACGTAAAATTATTCACTTTTTCGCGAGTAATTTTACTCACTCAGCTATTTCGACTATTAATAGAATCCCGTTTAATCGAAATGGTATGAATCTATTTTTAAACACAGTGTCTAATGAGCATGTGCCAGGAAAATGCCAAATTGAGATGTGTAATGTTCATTTCCGAGAAATCGATGAATTTTCGCTTAATGTTTCAATCTTTAAAGACTTGCAAATTTAAATTAAACGATGTTTAAAGTGATCGAAAGTACAGTATTGAATATTTTCAATTGAAATTAATTTGAATGATATATATGTGAAAGCATTTGTATTAAAATGACAACCATTCTCTGTTTTATAAACAACAACTTTAATGATTAACATATTTTTTAAACATTTTACATATAATTTTTGCATTTGGAAAATTAATTTAGTTAATTAAGATATTTATGTGTTAGTGCAATCAAATTTTTCAAATTAGTTCAATGCAACTAGAAACCTCCTCTAATTCATAGTATAATCCGTCGTTAGTTGTTGTTTTGGATTTCAGGGTGGTTCTACACCCTTGAAACGATGGAGATTTGCGGAAAAAGCTCGCCGCAAAGTTTGTAGAAGGGGAACAAATTTTTTGTATTGGATCATCGCATTCGTTTTTTTGCATACGTAAAATGTTTTGGTTTTCTTTTTGCATATTAATTAATATATATTGTTACGAGTCGACCGCGCACGCCTTACCCTTTCGGACGTAATTAAATAGAATACAATTAAAAAGCGATAACGTTTATTTAAGAGAACACGACCGTCAACGAGGACCACCGACCGTAGAATCTCAACTCTTTATTTATTACAAACAATTGCCAAGTCTTGCTACCCAGTAACATTGAATCTACTGGGTACTTCGTAACACTATTATACGCATCCACTAAATTAATTTTCTAAATTAATATTTATTACTATGAATGTATGCCTTCATATGTGATTTAGATTTACCTGTTTCAATTTTGAACATAACAAAAAATCACAACAGTATTTATACTAATTTACAGTAAGTCAAGTGTCTGCTGTACCGTTCTACTACGAAAATATTTGTAACCCTTTCACTGAGAATTATCTTCCAAATTGTTCGTCAGTTAGTTATAATTAAACTTTATGAAATTTCCAATCATAGATTATTTATTTTTATCCACCGATTATAATAACCACAACTATTGAAGCCTTCTTGGGAAAATACAAAATTATTGTCACATTCCAAATATAGAATAAAGTCTATAAAAAATTAACTAATACGAAGACTAACAAGTACAGAACTGAGAATAGTAAATCCAGCACACATATTCCTATACAGCATGTATATTTCATCTTCTGCATAAATATTTAAGATAGTTCTAGCTGAACTAAAAGTTTCTTTTTGCATTATAAATGAAAAAAATTGCGTAAGAATTAATGCAGGGGCTAACTTCACAGAGGTCATTTCATTCACTTTTTAAACATTAAAAAACATCTTTCTCTATAACTATGAAGTAAAAAATTATGAAAAAATTCAATAATATTCCAAAAGCATAAAATAATACATTGCTAATTTTTTATTAGAATCCATCGACTCGTTTTTCCATTAGAAAAATAAAAAAAGATTTTACGGACTCAGCAATCATTTTTCTCCATAAGGCCCATGTTAAATATGTTATTTTTAAACACGATTGGTTCATAAACCGTGTGGACGAACTCGTTGAGATTCCGGTTATAATTATAAAATATCATGAAGAATATATTTTCAAAATTTTAAGGAAATCTATCGAAAAATGATATGTGCCTAGAACTACCTTAAAACAATACATTGTAATGTACAGAAATAATAGAATTTTTAAGAATCCTACTGTAAAGAAATTATATAACTATTTCTGAAGTTTCTCACGTGTGTTGTTTTTGATTATTGATATATTTTAATTTGTAAATAAGTCTTAATATATCTTATAGTTGCTAACGTATATTTCCACAAAATATGCTCAATATTAAAAATGAATCAACATAGAACCCAAAACTACCCTCGAGCAAATAAATCGTACCAAACTTCACCCAAAACATACAAAGACTACCAGGTACAATAAAAAACAACGACAATCATCATCAATATCCTTGCAGACGTACCATGACGTTGTACGAATCATCTTCCAAGCGTCTAATACGATATATTTACCAAGAGCACCGATCCGGATCGATCCATCCGCTCTACGATTCTCAAGACAGTCACCCCGTCGTTGTATCAAAAGTTGAAGCCAGAAGCCAATTCACCGACGCGAATTCGAAACGTGCTGGTACACAAAACGCTTCCGCACTGTTCTTCGTCTCCCTTTTCATCCTCGTTCGAAAACAGTTTTCGGTCTCCTCTTTCGCTCACCCCTAACTTCTTTCTCCTTCTCCTCTGTCTTTCTTCTCGAACCTTCAGCAGAGTCTTTACCATGTACTTCTCCGTGCAGAATGGGTAGCCTCACCTCCGAAATTCCTGCCTGCCAGTATATACCCTCTTGGCTCGTGCTACGACGAACGTGGGAAGATTCTCAGGCCTGGAAGCCGTTCGTGCCCCATCACGTGGAAGGAACGCGCGTTGCAACGGTCTGTGTGGCTTGCATGCACATCCAAGGGGTACACGTATGCAGCATTATGTGAGAATATAACATATACATGTATATATATAAAAAGAGAGCGAGGGAGAGAGAACGAGATAGAGAGGAACCCCGAGATTCTCTCCCCTATCGTATTGTGCACCGAGCCGTGAGTCCTCTTTGTGTGCCGGCAGAAGAGCCAACCTGGCCGGTAATGTAACCTTAGCGCGGCCCCATTGCCGCTTGTTGTGCACATAATACGACGCTATTGTACCGAGCACGGGCCATATTGTTGCCCACATCTTGGTCGGCGCCCTGCCTGCCACGCCACGTTGCCACGGAGGATCCCCCTTTTCCTTGGTGCTCCTTTCTTACCCCCTGGTATGCTTTTTCTCTTCCTGCTTATGGTGAGACCGGGCAGGTTTGGCTACTTGGGTGTTGCCTTTGCAAATTGAGCCGATTCCGGGTGATCGAGAGTTGGGGAGTAGGGCGACGAAGCGGGATAGACATGTTTAACTGGTAAGATTAAATGTTTTTAACAGGAATTGAGATAATTAATGCAGTAGGTGTAGAGATCATTGATGAAAATGTTGAGAGGGAAAGAATGACAGGTGGAAGATTATTGAACGATGGAACTGCTTTCGTTTAACAAAATTAGTCACTTTGATTTGGTAGATCTAGTGACAAAAGGTTGGTGGTTCTTAGCTGTTCTTAGCTGTCGTGATCGCATCGAGTAGCAATTGCGATGCTTTCTAGGAACGTAACACATTCTCGACCGCTGACGTGAATTCCCGTCACTTTAAGTTCTATTCCTGGTTGCCGCTGACGTGAATTCACGTCATTTTAACCTTCTACAGGGTCCGTCAGCAAAATCCGGACAAAATTTTATTTTAATTTCCCGCTACATGTAATATCAGCAGTAGATGTTTCTTTCTTTTCAACCAAGGCATATGTACGTACAATACGTATGTAACATCTAAATGGCTTTTTTGATTAGATAGTGTTCGGAATATATTCACAAAGCAGGAATGACTGAAGCGCTTCGCGTGGAGCGTTCAGCTATTGAAATTATTCGATTCTTTAGATACCCGAATCCTACTGTTTATGATATTGTACGAAGGTATGCGGCTGGAGAGAAGTTCGTGGAAAGCTCTGCTAATCGGGCAAGGCGAATTTATTCCAAAGAAAAGTCTGTAAGCACATCGACTGCCGACGAAAGAGCTCAGCAACCCGCCACACTTCTTTAAAAAGGGTGAAACCATTAACAATAAACTGTACCTCCGGATCAAAATTTCGGCAGTGAAGCCAAAGATGGAAAGTTTAGCATCCGGGAGATCCTACGTTTTACAATAGGTTGACGCACAAGCTCATACGAGTCATTTAATGCAAAACTGGTTTTCCGATAACGTCGAAATATTTCGGTCCAAAGACTTCTGGCCTCCCAAATTACCAGATTTGAAGCTTCTAAGTTATTATGTTTGGAGCGTTATTAAAAGGGTGTCTAATAAATCCAGGCACCCCATCGTGGCATCCCTTCAGGTCGCTATAGAGGCAGCATTCGCGAATTTGGACAAGGATCAGGTGAAAAAAGCATGTTCGCGCTTCAGATCAAGAATCCAAGAAGTGATCGCAGCGGAAGGAGGCTACACTGAATGATAAAACTTATTAAGGATCCCCTAATTAATTTACACATTTTTTGTTTCATCAATACAAGTAATTTCTAACTAAACAAGTGTTTGAATGAACTCTTAATTTTGTCCGGATTTTGCTGACGGACCCTGTATAGTACGCATTTGTTGTGGCATCTGAAGATCACTTACACAATGGCACATTAGAAAATGATGAAAATACTATTATAAACGGTAGAGTTAACTTGATTTTGAAATATTGCATTGCGAAGAACTTTATGATTTTTAAGAGTTAAATTATAATATTTAAGAAAGTTAAAAAATTGACTTTGAGAAATACAGGTGGCCTTCGACTTTCGAACATTCAACATTCGCACACTGTAAAAGCTTAGATTTGTCACGTGTTACTTCAAAGTTACAGGGGCCCATAGAGGGTTAAATTCTATCCCTGATTGCCGTTGACGAGAATTCACGTCCTGCAATTTCTGTTTCTGAATTCGGCAACAATTCCCCCATGTGTGCATCATATCGTCCCTTTGTGCAATTTGATGGGAGAATTGAAATTTCTTAAACTATACCAATGATTAATGACTGATTAGATACAATAATTATAATGATTACATTATTGTTAAGTTGTTAAAAATGTAATTTAAGTTCAAGTAATTATTGTGATCCCAATATCGTCCCCGGGTCGTAATTAGGTGACCAAAAATATATTCCTAGAATTTTCACTTTATTGTAAAATCTATTCTTGTATAAATTGTTACATAGATAACGAGTTGTTGATTATTCTTAATAATAAAGACGTGTTCTCCCTAATCTTTGACGTTTCATTTATTATTTTTTTCTTAATATTTTTCTTTCTATAATTTTTTTAAAAAAAGGGGGCGATATTTGGCGACTGTACCTTATACAAATTATAAAAATCTTTTTATTTTAAACAACACATAATTACAACATTGATATTTCAAAACAAATATTATCATTTTTATCCTTGTTTTAACGATACAAGTTTACGGCAACCAGTTTTAGAATTTCATTATTTTCTCCGGTACTCACTATTAGAACACTTACAAGAATAAAATTTAAATCATATTGTGTAGTTTCTAAAACCCTACAACTTCTATCCGTAACATTTTTTCGTATTGTGTAAAATAACCAAGATAATTAAGTGAATAGAGTTCGTGAGACACGTTATAGAACGTACGATCAAAGAAACTTCATTCCTCTAAAAACAAATCAACTTTTACTTCAGTAATTTCTGCTCCAAGAAATCAAAAAGAAGTACTATCTTATCGTTCCGACCAATCGCTAAAAGGTGGAAGTGAAGCATCTTTACATTGCATCATGCGGGTATCAATGCAGGTACCAAAGATAGCGTATCTCATTATCTCTCTTCGTTAAGGTGCCATTTTAGAAATTAGTGCACATGCCTTTGAAGCCAACTGTACGAGAGTGGCTTGACACAGATAATAATCAAGATGTCCGAATTTAAAAATGAGTCGAAAAACTACAAATTTTATAATTCCCAAAGCCTGTACGAATACCTGAGTACATATTTAATTGTAAGTACTTGGGTGCAACTTTTCCCTTCATTCATATAAGAAGTTTCTTGACTATGAATTGAATGAATTCGGATGTCCATAATGAAAGCGACTTCATGACAATTTGATCTTAAGGTATTTCACCTTTTCCATTGTCACATTTATATAACAGCACGTATTATAATAAGTTGCGTAACTCATTTGTAGCCACTGTTTCCAAATTGGGACAGTACACATTTGATATTGGTACAATTTCAAGTTTAATAACTTTTTTTCTGGTGAAAAAATAAAAATTCTGATTTATCCGTATTTTTGTCAAGGACATATAGTTTCTATAAGCAAAAACTCAAGAAAATTCATTGGCATTAAAGGGGAAATACTAACAAAAAAATTCGAATTTTTCATATATTGTTTAGACTAATTGAGATTTTGCAAAATAATTTTTACCATTGTGTTGATTGTTAATAGACGCAAATTTCGTCAATTTACGCAAATGCTCTATCTCTCATAGTTTCCGACATAATCGACGAAATATACTTTAGGGTCCTAACTTTGGGGATGGTTTTCACCCCTTAAACGGCGACGATTACCGATAAAAAAAATACGTGTCGAACATTTTAACGAGGACTACATCATACTCAATTTTCATCAAAATCGGTGATTGACAGTTCGATAGGTTCCCTTGTTAGTAATTTTTTGTGGCTCATTAGCAAATATATGCACTTCAAAAAACCCTATAGAAAGAAGTCGCGCGGTGTCCAATCCCATAATCTTGTTGGCGAATTGTTGGTTATTGCATTGTACTCCTTTGAAAATGAACTTAGAAATGCAGTTAAAGTGAATGGTGAGCGTTACAAAACGATGATAACCAATTTGTTTTGGCCAGAATTGTTTGATTTGGACCTTGAAGACATTTGGTTTCAGCAGAAGGACGCAACATACCTATTAAACTGACAATGAGCGTGAAACTATTGAGCTTTTGAAAGGGAAATTTCCTGGTCACGTAATTTGAAGAAATGCGAATTAGAATTGACAAATCCTCAATTAGAGAAGAATCGAACCACGATAGTGCAAAGAAGTTATCTTAAATATTAGCGAGAAAACAATGATAAATAAGTAATTTATAAATTAATTAGTTAATAATTTATAAATTAAAAGTAAATAATTTGTATAATTCAAAAACTAAATGTGGGTTCCTTACTGGACACCCCTTACGTCTCCCAAAGCAGTCACAATGATATCATTCTATTTCTTTTATAAAATTTCAGGTTTAAACAGAAGTATGTAAAACAACTCATCCATGTGTATCTTACAATACATATTACGTAACTGATCGCCTTGTTTTCCACCTGATTCTATTTTTTTCAAAAGTACTTAATTCATATATGTAAATGTAACAGATTCAATGTCTGTAGTTCTAGCGTGAACTTCTAAAATAATTATGCATACACAATAAAAACATACATTGCAACATAAATAATACGAATGTTCTGAACAAAAGATCGAATAAATAATTCAGATCTAATAGAATTCCCATTTTCATTACTTTGCGATACGTATTATAGACCCCGCCAAATATTTTGGATACATGAACCTATATATCATTGATTCTTTGTTATATATGAAGCTGATATTTCAATTTTTACAGCTTCAAGCACAAATTAAGTTGTTGTAAGATACAACCTGTAATCGCAAAATAAGATAGTTCAGAAGAGTTTGCACTTATTGATTGTCACTCAACAGGAAATCTTCTATTATATAAAGCTCAAATACCACTGACTGACTGACTCATTCATCCACTCATCACGAAATCTCAAAAACCACAGAACGGATTACAATGAAATTTGGAACATACTCTTGCCTTGGGTCGTAGGTGCTCACTAAGAAAGGGTTTTGAAAAATTCGAAATTTTAGGGGTGGTTTTGGGGGGTTAAAGTATGGGTTAAACTCATCAATGCAGAACCGAAACTATTTGACCTGGAAACTTGAAATTTTGCATGAGCATTCCTTTTAGTGTATAAGCATCCGCTAAGAAAGGATTTTTCAAAATTCGAAATTTTAAGGTTTTTTTTTAGTGTCGATTAAACCGTAGCGAAGCACGGGAACTTCAAGCTAGTATTTCATAAAACCTGTCACAGTAAACAGGTTAATACAGCTGTTGATGTACGCATTAAACAAAATGCTGTCTTTGACATAGCGAAAAATGCTGATCTTCTCATATCGCCAATTAAAACTATTAATAATCAATTACAGAATAATTTTAAAGAGCCATTGGAGTCAAGGCGTGATCACGCCTGGTTATCTTGCGGTTCCCCTATAATATGTATAAATAAATATAAAGAAATATGTAAAAGCGTCAACATCTGCTCATGTTGTAAAAGACCACGTTTGATTCTTCATTACCTTACTTAGTTATAATTAACATGTAAAGATTACTTGTTACATTGGGAACAAGATTAATCGCAACAGATATCCTATCGGATGATATCAGATTTTAAAGTCTGCTTGCGGTTTACACATGCTACTTTGTCGCATACGCTTTTAAAGAATTAAATTTACATAATCTTCCTATACAATAAGATGATGTAGCACAAAATGACAGTGGTTGAGAGTCTTCAAGGATATCAAGCATGTATTGATCCTCTACAGTTCATTAAAACGAATAGAAAAGATGTTTTGCATTTAATATATTCCATGCGGGCGACATAAAGGTACGTTTTTTGAAAACTATACATAGACTGTTTGAAAAAGGCGATTCGTGGCATCAATCACTTAGTTTTAAAAAGTTAAGAATATTTTCGAATTCAGAGAGCACGTAGTTTTCAATTTATATTAATTTTTTGTAAAAATAAAATTCGTGCAAATTTTCCAACGAGTTTCCCTCTTGAATCTTAATGAGACGTTAAAAAATACTAGCATACAATGTGTTAAAAGTAACATTTTCAAAGAAATTCACCATCCTATCTATTAGTCGTTATTGATTTTATTTTGGAAATTTATTGCAAATTTCATAAAATAATGTACACAGGTAAAATAAGTTCTTTGTACTATTAGTAAAACACAAAAGTTGCAGTTTTAAGGGAACATCGACAGGTGTTCGATGAAAATAGTAACTTTGAAATAACTGTATGGTTGTAGTCTTCGTGCAAATGGCGATCATACGGGTTGAAACTATATACGGATAGCAGACGTTCTGTCGATTATTAGCTACAAAATGTGCATTAAGTAAGTTCACTTAAGCGGGTACTCCTGCTTTTCTTAGTCATGAAGTCCGATGTGTTAGAATTTCTTATGCAAGAAACTGTAGCAACACATAGTATTGAAGTTTGAAAACTTCGATACACTTACAAATCTATTTTGTATTGACCGTGAACTGACAAGGGAACATCCCGAGTTGTAAATCACCGATTTTGATGAAATTTTAGTATGATATAGATCTCGTTAAAATATTTGACACATTTTTTTTGTATCGGCAACCGTCCACGTTAACGGGATGAAAACCACCATCAAAGTTGAAAAAAAAGTATTTTTCATTATATTGTTTAAACAGATAGGTCTTTTAAAAAAATGTTTATATCATTGGATTCGTGGTCGAAATGCGTTAATTTTCACTCTGTACAAAATTTTCGTATCTCTAATAGTTTCGGAGATATTCAATAAAATAGTTTTCATTACCCCAACTTTGCGGGCGGTTTTTGGCCCCTTAAACGTGGACGATTGCCGATAAAGAATAAAGAATAGTTTCGGCTTAAAGACAACTCAATTTTTTTTCTTTACTCCACTAGAAAATTCAACAATCTACTGATCTTATTGTCAGATGCTGTGTAGTCTTATATTTTTTCGGTTTCAATTAGTGTCGTTATTTCACCTGGAACTGTTGGGTCTACTGTTTCGGATTCGAATAACCTTGGCTGTGACATATTAATTAATAATTTAAAAAATATGTCAGAGGTGAAAGGCGATTAGAGTTCTAGCCCACTGATTACAAGTTTAATAACCCCTTCACAAATATCGCTAACTGTTTCAGTTTTTCCGTCAAAGTTTTACATATGTTTCAATTCATTAAACACAGTATGCGGATATCAGCTGAAGCGAGTTTGTCTTCTACGGAGTACTACGTCAATGGGTAACTTTTAGTAGTAGTCTGGCGTAATGCTACGTCAATGGCCAATGATATTAATTTCCTGGTGACGTAAAACTACGTGAATCAGCCGAGAAGGTAGTAATGGGACCAGTCGAATTCGCTATTACTTTCGAAAGTATGAAAAGCGTTCTGAACAAAAGTTGCGCAAATCCTTAGATTCTAGTCAATTAATTCTATGTGCAGAGGGTTAATAAAATTAAATATCACCAAATACAATTTTTATATGAAGTAGAAAATTAAATGTCGAGGAAACCACTGCGAAACGTTATTTTAATGTGAGCTGTAGAAATCGACAGTAAAATAAAATGGTTCACGTCTTACTGTAATTTTAATATTTAACACAAAACCTACCAAGTCGGTCAAAATTACCGGTTTCCAATTTAATCTAAAAATTCCCTAAATTAATACGAGAGTCATGAAGCAAAAATTCCACTTCTATCTTATAAAACGTAAATTAGTTAATTAATCATCGTTTCACCTCTTGATTCCTCTTTTCACAAAATACTTATTCGGTGTTTCTAAATATGAGTAGATATAACGCCGGTAGTTTTAGTGTTAAGCTGTCGGCATTTAAGTAGTTAGCTGTGATTGACGAGTATACTCGCCATGAAGAAACGACAGAATTTTGTGTTTTGACGAGTATACTCGTCGTGGGTAACAATTAGTAATCTGTGGTTCTTTAAATTGCAATTTTGGCGAAAACTAAAATATATTCGTAAATTTCAAGGTATTTGGAACATTTCAAGGCCGTGTCAAAATAAAACGAACAATTAAAAGGTATATAAAATTTGAGATAATTAAATTAATAGTAGGGCAGGAATTTAACACTAAAACTATCAAGGAAATTTAAATGACCGATTGCCAACTTGTTCTAAATATTTCCTGAATTGATAGCGGACCAATGATACAAATATTCCACTTCTTATAATGGCTAACTTATTTAATTGATCATCTTGTTCGGCTTTTGGTGTGTCTCCTACCGAAGTAATTATTCAGTATATTTTAATTCACTACGTACATCGCCTAAGTTCTATTGTTAATGAATCTAATGTTGGAAGAATTTATTGTTTGACAGAATTTAGTCAGTTTTAGTTCATAGCACATATTATTTGAATATGCATTGTTAGGGGTCTTTTTTTTAAATAAACCTCCCTATGCTCGTTTTTACATCGATGTGCTAAGAGTTCTCTGGCGATAAATAACCTCCCTATACTTTGGAAAAGAAAAAATCGCAGAGAAACTGGTTAATAGCTTGGCGGGTTGCTACATTAGTGCTTCCAGTACAGGAAAATTGTGCAAAAATCCATATTTATTATGAAAACAATATGAACGAAGAAATTAACAACAATATAAGTCACAGCTTTCATTCTTTAACGAAACTTACTCGCGAATCGAATATCTCGCGTAACTTTCTCTCAAATATTTGTCTTTCAAAAAAATCTAATCAATTATTGACACTCATGCGGAGGAATATAAGAGTCTTTTTCTATTTCTCAGGAGGTTATAAAAACAATAAAAACGTTTTGTTCACTGTTAAATTTTCCTCGATGAGAGCGAGCAAAAAGGCAAACGCAAGAAATAATAGTTCATCTCTCTCTTTCTCTCTCTCTCTGTCTCCTCTGAATCCCAGAAATCCTGACGCGATCGCAGTTAATCTTTTTTCGCCGAAGATTCACAAAAAAGAACATTCGCTTCCTGCCACCGTTGAGCAATTCATTTAAGATAACGCAGGCAAATTATAGAGTTCATAAAAAAATTGATTTATTAGGAACTACATAATTTCAGTCTTACGGTTTGAAACTACCGCGAAGCTGTGATATATGTATCACATACGAAAAATTTTTGAAACGTTGAATGTCACTCTATTTCGCCTATTTCACTGCTTGCATTGAAATAAGACTTTTTCTATTAAAATCGTATACTTATTGTTAGAGAGTGTTGGCAGATAATTCGCGGGGAGGAATTTCAGGCACCTTGAACACTACGTGCATATAACAGAAAGACTTTAATTATATTATTGAATGGTTTTACATTAACGAAGTTAATGTATAACATTAGTATACATACTATGTGTGAACAACTCCGCCATACGAGTGCGTTTCGAAGATCGGCGGTGGCGCGTAGTGCAACAGGAAGTTGCATTAAAGAGGGCCGCGTTTCGCAGGTGTTTAAAACACACCCTATTCTTACAGAAAGCAAAAGTATTAAAATTAAAGATGGTTATATATGTAGGGATGTGTGGGTGTATGTGTGAATGAGATGCGTTGAGTGAGTGTCGATTTAGTTTGGGACCGAGAAATGTGCATGAGAGACGGAGAGTGTATGAATTGTGACAGAGAGTGTTCAAGAGGGTTTTTGGAATAGTGGAAAGGCAGTCGGAAAAGAGAGTCGTTGAAGGGAAAAACTGTTTTGCTGTTTTATTTGTTATTTTAATTATATTTTAATCATAGGATAGAATAGGTGTAATGTTTCATAATATACCTCTGCACCGCCTATTCCTACATATATTATTCGTTGACTGCCATGTGGGTCACCGGTGACCGGCGCTATTAAATTCAATGAAATGTTACGTTACGTTTAAATTGCAATATTTATGAATTTTTAAACATATTGAATATTTAAGGTAGTTCTAGGCACTTATCATTTTTCGATAGATTTCCTTAAAATTTTGAAAATATATTCTTCATGATATTTTATAATTAGAACCGGAATCTCAACGAGTTCGTCCACACGGTTTATGAATAAATAGTGTTTAAAAATAACATATTAAACATGGGCCTTATGGAAAAAATTTTTGCTGAGTCCGTAAAATCTTTTTTTATTTTTCTAATGGAAAAACGAGGCGATGGATTCTAATAAAAAATTGGCAATGTATTATATTATGCTTTTGGAATATTATCGAATTTTTTCATAATGTTGTACTTCATAGTTATAGAGGAAGATGTTTTTTAATGTCAAAAAAGTGAATGAAATGACCTCTGTGAAGTTAGCCCCTGCATTAATCCTTACGCAAGTTTTTTTATTTCTAATGAAAAAAGAAACTTTTAGTTCTGAATCCAGCTAGAACTACCTTAAATATTGGCGTTACGAAAATGAAGATCTGTTGAATATCGATCTATCCGTGTCTTGAAAGTTTCTGCTTTATAAATATGTGATTTTAATAGAAAAAGTTTCACTTCAGTAGAAATAACGAAGCAAGCGAAATACCGGTGGCGTTCAACATGCTAAGCAGTACTTTAAATAGAAATACTTAAATATTTCATACAGTAACAAATTCTTGAATATTGTGGTTTGAAAATTGTAAAAAGTTTCATCGAACTGAATAACGCCGGTCACTCGTAACCCCCGTGGCATTGAACGTCTAAACTCTTTGAGGCACCGCGGGATTAAAAGTGTCCTTTCGATGCGCGAAGAAGCCTGTTCGAAAATTTATATTATTATATAATTTTGTTAATAAATATAAACCAACTCTATTCAATTAAAAAAAAATGCTGGTGCAACGTGGATCATTTTATTTTCTGAATTCCCGTGCCTCAAAGCGTTGAGAGATGACGCGGGATTTGAGCTCACAATCAGATCCGCTAACTATAAGTCCAAGCTTTACGTACATATCACCATACAGTCATACCTATTGGGTTGTCGGAAAAGTTATGACGCATATTTTGTATGTATTTTAAAGTCATTTATTTATATAGAGAACAAAGATCAATCAATGATATATTGTCCGTTTTGTTCGATTATCTTTTGCCATCTCTTAGGTAGTTTCATAATTCATCGATCATAGAAGAACCTATCTTTATAAGCGCAGAACTGAACAAGGTGCTGCTTTACCACCTCATCGGAATTAAAAGATACACCACGCAAGGAGTTTTGTAGAGCACGAAACAAATGGAAGTCTGATGGTGCAAGGTCGGGAGAGTATTCTGGATGTGACAGTACATCCCATCCAAACTCCACCAATTTTTTACGTGTGATTAAACTTGTATGTGACCTCACATTGTCGTGATGAAACACCACTCCTTTACGATTAACAAGCTCTGGAGGTTTTTGGATGATCGATTCGCTCAAATTGTCCAATTGCCGACAGTACACAGTCGAATTAATAGTTTGGTTCCTTGGTAGGAGCTCGAAAAATACGACACCTTTAAAATCCCACCACACTGAGAGCAATGCTTTTCTTTGATGCATGTCTGCTTTCCATGTCGTTCGAAGCGGACTACCATGTCGGGACCAAGACCGTTTTCGGGCCACATTTTGTGAACCATCGTTGGTGCTGACGTTCCTGTAGAGCATCATCACCGTAAACTTTACGCAATTTTTCACAAGCTTGACACGCGTTTTTCCCTTTACGGAAGTAAAACAGCAAAATATGGCGAAAATGCGCACTTTGGTCTTCCATCTTACTCTTACTGTAAAATCTCTAAAAATCAACGATATAACTCAATTGTTTTTCTAAAATGGCGCTGAAACCGCCAGCTGTTAAATGATATAGTGATAATATAGATGTGAATGACTCTAGTGCATTAAAAAATGATAGACCTCCACCTGTTCGCAAAATGCGTCACGACTTTTCCGAGAACCCAATATTTTTTAGGCCCTGTAGATAACTTGTTACAAATTAAATTTCTCCTTACCGACTTTCATCCTCTCAATCGCCGACAATACAGAAAAAAATTAGTATTGTATTGGCTACTCGAATTACACGCGACATACGATGGAAGTTCATCTCTTTATATAAGAGAAATCACGCTTACCGTCGGATCGTGTGCACAAGCGTAACGGCGATTAAAAGAGGGCCTACTCCGTGATGATTAATTGGGCTCGTGCGGATTGGGCCCGTCCGTTTCTGTTCTCTCCAGGCTTACGTAAGCCGGACAGCCTTTACCTCTCAATCTGACAAGGTGAAAGTCTTCCGTTGCTCGGTCACACCGAGGAAATGAGTTTTAACGGGCCCATCGAAGTCGAACGGTCGGCTGTTGCTCCGTGCTTCTTTACCAATTAAATCGAGATCTTAAGAGCCATCCAATGATAAATTAAGCGATTTATTGTGTAAGAAGTCTCATTACTTGGGAAGTCGTTCAAGAGCTTCAAAAGAGCAAACTATGCCTGCATACGTGCTACACGGTATGAATGCGTTTTTCGAGCGTCAACTCAATGTTGCAATCACGGGATGTAATGAGCTTGTAAAAAGAGAACGCTCGGTCGATCATCATCTCTTGCCATCAGCTCCACTGACAAGGAGTGTCTTGTGGTTTGATAACATCCGAATAATTACGTGCGGATGGATATATGGTGTCTCCTCTAACTCGTACATTGAATGTCTCACTTATTTTTGATAGTAGACAAAAATGGAGGAAGAAGAGATTAAGTTTTAATAATGTAACAAGAGGAAACAATTTTCTTCAAGATTAGATTTTTCGTAATTTAAAAATCACCGAAGTCATTTTAGATAGAATAACTAACACGTTGAACGACACTGGTATTTTGCTAGTTTCGTCCTTTTTAGTGACGTGAAATCTTTTCTCTTAAAATCAGATGTTTATGAAACAGACACTTTAAAGATACTGACAGAAAGATATTTAGAAATCCTTTATCTTTTTAATGGAAATATTTAGATATTCAGTATGTTCGAGATTTATAAATATTCCAATTTAAAAGTTACATGAAATTTCATTGAATTCAATGGCGCCGGTCACCAGTGACCTCCATGGGAGTCAACGTGTTAAAGTGTTTTAGAGTTCTAGTATTTTGGAAATGTTGCATTTTCTTAAACTCCAAAAGATTAGTTCTTTTAGTTTAAGAAAGACAGTCGTGCTGCTTTATTTACTCTTCTGTTGAAATGCTTGCCTGATATACAAAGGCGTTCGTCGATACAAGGCTGAACAGAGATGTAGCAGAATAAGAATTCGATTTTGTCAACAAAGGTGGATTGAATGGAGAAACGTTAGTTTCCTTTTACATCATGTTATAGGCATAATCATGTCCACCCGTTAAGATTTCACTGTATGACGGACAAATTGTACTTTATCAACCTAACTCATTTTCTCAGTATTATATTATATTTCCTCTGTAGCGACAATGAAAAAATTATTTCATTAAATGTTTGTCACTCACAAGGAAACAGCCCCAGATGTCAATCACCTATTTTTGTAATTTTGTAGTAGATATATAGCTCCTATAAGCAAACACTGAAGAAAATTTATTAACATTAAAGTGGAAAAACTGATATTATATAGGTGAGAAAAAAAATACTATTTTTTCATGTATTGTTTTAAAAAATTGAGATTTTAACCAATAATTTCTGCCATTTAATTCCTTACTAACCAGTTAACTGTGGCGAAAATTCTTTTGAATTTTGGGTCACGATGAGCATAAATCTATTTCAAATTATTTACACCCCTTAGTTATTCGTTTTATTTCGGCATGGCCTCAAATATTCCAACCATCTTGAAATTTACGAATATATTTTAGTTTTCATCAATATTACATTTGAAATAACTGGTTAAAACACACAGATTTTGTTAACTTACGCAATTACTTTGTCTCTCATAATTTCCGAGATATTCGTCAAAATATATTTTGTAACCTTAATTATTGCACCGTTTTTATCCCCATTAATACTAGAAACACCAATGCTATCAAAATGACTGGTACACAAGTTTCAGTTCCAGACTAGAACACCAGTCCCAGAAATTTTCCAAGTTTATAGAAACGTCGTAGAATAAATATTCCCCGCCCATCTTATAAAACCTAAATTACCGAATCAATCATCTTCTCCATCCCTTAATTTTTCTTTTTTCAAGATATTTGTTTAATATTTTTGAATACAATAGACTAGACGCAGGTAGTTCTAGTATCACCACGAATGATTGCCAATAAAGAAAAAATAGGTGTCAAATATTTTTATGAGAATTACATTATACATGAGTTTCATCAATCAATGATTGACACCTCGTGACGTCCCCTTGTCAGTGTGCTCCAAAGTTAATTCTCCACAGGAATTTTCCATGTTTCACCCAACCGAAAACCTAAAATAGAGTACATAATAAGGTCGTCAAAAATACTTTTAAGTCCTACGAGAACATCTGAACCAACAATAAGTCTCACGTAATATGAGAGAACCTGTAGATTCTCCCAAGCCATTGCCAAACGAACGATCAAAGCCATTCCATGCATTCCTCGAAAGAAGCTCCGAGTGTAGGCGAGATCTAACGATCTAATCCTTTCCACGGACGTTAAATTAATATTTATCCATCTCCATTTTGACGGACGTGACCTGTAGGAATTACATGATCACTAGATCCCGAAAGTATCACAGCACAAAGATAAACAGCCATTAACCGCATACGATAGAGTTATACCTCTTCTTCGTTTCTTTGGAGAGTCGTTTTTTTTTGCTTTCACAGGTGTTGCCACACGATCGAAACATTAACATGAGATCGATTAAAAGACCGGCTGCCATCGAGAACCTGCGGGGATGCCTCCTGATGCCCTGCTATAGGGTACGAAGGAAGGCGATGGGAGACGAAAGAAGGAGGACTTTTTAATCAGACGTTCGACTTAATGCCCGATTATTCGTCGTCCGTACCGATCAAACTGCCGATCTCTTCGTCGGCATCTCCGCTCTGTGAATGTTATTCTGGCAGGATAATGAGTCGGAGAAAAATGCGAAGGAGAAAATGAGAGAAAAAAACATGAGAGAACGGACGATCTGCTTGGTTTCATGATTCTTCGGTGATCGAGGCTTACAATTTGTTTTGGGACTTATTGTTAGTAACAGAAACGGCTGACCGACGCGACGTGGAAAAAATTGAAATAATTATTACGGTTAAAATGTAGAAATTGTTTAAAGTTGAGAGTTTCTTATTTTACGTAGAAAAGTTAGATAATTATTAAAATATATATTGTTATTAATATTAAAAATAATATTATGTTTTGCATTAGTAGAAAAGTCAGTAAAATGAATGTTAAACATAATTATTTCAAGAAATAGTTTTGTTCAGCTACATCGGCCAAATTGCATACTTTGCGACGTTTTAGTGAAAATGTTCAAACACTGTTTGTTTCCATGGCAAAACGAAGGTCACCTTAGATTTTACAAATAAAAGTGCACCGTCTTTTGCCATACTGTAGAGGACATCGAGACAAATTCAAAAGATATAATAAATAATATTTCTACTAGCATATTGTAAGAGTATCGACAGTTTTCTTATCAATTTTAGCTTGGTCGTATCGTTAACCAATTGCTGTACGATTTTACACATTTTTACCAATAGTTCACAATTAAATTGGAAGATCAAAATTGATCAGTGATTCTTGATATATGACATAACTTGAAGTAATATTAATGTTATAGAAATAATTTTATTGTGTTACGTCTCACTGATATTTTTAATTTCATAAGTTTTGCAAAAGTTGTAAATTTCCTATTTAATGAACCGCATCACGTTTGCCAGTGATTATTGTACAATAAGGGATTAACTAGATGAATTAATTGGCGTCGTTCAGTTTATCTTAAGCTGTGGAGATCGTTGCACGAAAGGTTGCAGTGAGTCCGTAGCAACGACAAGTTCAATATTTTACATTTCCACTGCTGCAAATTAAATAATATGTGAGTACAAATATCATTTAATATAATAATATGTTTTGAAATTGTCTCGATGTCTTCTGTGTCAGCATTTTGTTATATAATAAAGAGTGACACTCATGACACGATAAATTGAATAGAAAATTTTTAAGTTTTCCGGAAAGTATTAAATTAAAAGAATCACTGGCCCACGATAGGATTAAATCATTTCTACGCTATTAATAAGACGTTAAGTTGTAAGCAATATCAGAAACTAGGGATAGATTGTTATTTCAACAATTAATTTTGAGGTGCTGCGCACTCATTGTTAATTGCTTTGTTTATTCTTAACAATGCTAATCACTTCGAACACCTTCTGTAAATGTACAGTTACTTCACAAAATTGAGTGTACACTAACGTTGGTAATAAAAAATGGCGAAAATTGTAATGAAAACATAGATATTTTGGTGTGATAACATAATAATATATTTTTTCATTTAGTTTATATAACAATTAATCTAAAAAACTTATAATATTAATTATTTACATATGTGAATTAACCCATTCGAGACCGTGCATTTTTTTGGAGACTATCCAGAAAGACCGATAACTTTTGGCTTTATATGTACCACTTCTTGTATTTCTAATGATTGTGGCTTTGGGTCACCTACTTTAGGGTTGAAATTGAACCAAATACCAAATGTAATGTTTACACATTTGTAAGATACCTTTTATTTTAAGCTAGTCTTATTTCGAGGGCTGTTTTTTCTATAATGACTGATAATTGCAATTCAAGATCATTGCACACACGGTGTGCAGTTGGTCTTTTTGGCTCGGAAATGCATTGCACACACGGTGTGCAATTGGTCTCGAATGGGTTAACTAAAACTATAAAATTACACCAAAATATTTATTATCTCAAATACCATTATCTTTTCCACAATTTCTTATTACTAATGTAGGTGTACACTTAATTTTGTGAGTAACTGTAAATTCATTTCACCTTTTTTGCCTCGAATGACCTTCGTTGACCTTCAAAGACCTGAATGATGAACATCATCCGATTCGTCTCGATAGCCGCTATCAGAAAGTAAGTACCAAAATATAGCATTCTATCTATAAAAACAAAATTGACCTTGAAATCTCTGAAGCGACTCTACCTAGCAACAAAAAACTTCTGTTTCGTAAATTTTTCGACTACTATTATACTTTCGGAGTTATTCTAATTGTAAGTGGCAATAGTTAGTGCCTCACCCTGTTTATGTAGTTATTTCTTACATTCTTAGACATAATATTCTGTATTTAATTCGAAGCCGTGTATTTACAGTATTCTGCAATCACTTCAAAAGTTCAATATTTCTAGATGAATTCAAATTTCTAAGAAATTCCTTCCAACATATTAAAAGACTCAATTCTAAAAATATGTCCTGCACATAGAAATATATTTGCATATTTAATTAACGTACCTATACTTTCATATATTTAGTTTCTTATTTTTCTGTATATATCACATGTACATTTTATTCAAAGAAGTAAAAGTGGGATAAATTCATTAATATTGAATATAATAAATAATTGACTCCAACCGTGTACGTACGTACACCAAGACATTTCTGACACTACATTTTTTTGCAGGGAAAAATGTGACGACGGGATACAGACTAACCCTGTAAAAATGAAAGTGATAAATTAAAGAAGGCCAAAGTCCCTAATGATTAATGCCTACTAAGACTTTTGATTTATAAGTAATTGCATACTGAGATGATGATCAACTTGAATGACTAACACGGCTCCTGTGATGCCTGTAACTAGTGGATTCATAATTGGAAACAAGGGTGAACATCCAGCATATGCAGGAATGACACATGAAGTAGATGAAGTAGAGGATTAGTTGGCCTGTGCCTTGCAAACGTTGAAGACAAAAGCCAAAAAAGGAGTAAAAATGAAAATACCATTAATAACGTGGTACCAGTACACAGACAAGTACAATAAAACCTTTGTAATTCCAGCGAAATTACTAAAATTCCTAACTACATTACACGTTTTTGGAGATACTAATTAATCCTCTTGTATACAGCGTTCATATAAGGAAGAGAGTTCAGTTAGCACTCAATCAACTCAGCAGGTAGACACGTAATTCATTGTCGAGATAATTTAGATAGTAAAAATAATGAAATTTTTATTTGCATGGTATACAATGAAGTGTATAATAAGGAACAAAAAGAACAGGTCGGATAACCATGATATTATGCTCATCGATCGATAACTCGAATCTTAAAGCGAGGGAGAAAATTTGAGAGATACATAAGTTTCATTTAGAGTGTTTTTTTATACTATTTCTACCACGATTTTGTGTGTACCTATATCGAACAAAAGGTGTCTTTTGACACTTTTCCGTTTGAATGCAAATAATTGCGTCAAATCCGATAAAATGCAATTGTGTTAATTGATTTAATCCGGATTCTCTAATCTGATTATTAGACTCCGGATGTTTATGCAAATTTCAAATTCAACAAATGCAGTTAAGACAAGAGAACCTATTTAGGGATTTGTTGCATTCGATAAATGTTACAACGAATACCATACTTTGGATATTTCGGATATATTTTTATATTATGTTCGTTTTGTGTATTTTAGCCGTATTCATTTTGCCATAAATGTATAAACGTCCGGAGTCTACTGATTATAATTTATATGATGCTGCAAAATGGTATTGATATTTATATGTAAAATATTTTAAAATTACGCATTGCCATGAAATCCTTAAGGTGTCAAAAAACACCTCATGGCAGAAATAAGTACATATCATATGAACATTTTTAGACCTAAGATGAGCTAGAGGAAAATGATATCGCTGAATTATTTTAATAACTATTGTATGGAAAGCCAAAAAATTAATTGTATAGAAATGACTCAAATTAGAAAATAATTGCAAATTAAAATTGAAAAGGTGTCTTTTGATATCTCTTGGTAGAAATAGTGTTAAATGAGAGAAATTTAATGAATAAAAATTCGATTTCATATGATTCTTAATTTTTTGACTAGTGAAATTGAAAAAGAAGATAATTTCAGTCTTTTATTTTTAATAATAGTGTATTTACATTAGCATCTTTTGCGCGTATCCTTTAAATTATTGTAATAGATATTTTTTTAAGGCAGGTAATGCGTTATATCTTTTTCTCTTCCAATTTCATTTACTTGTTGAGATGTCTTCCTTTATAATTCTTGAAATAAAAACCGGTTGAAGGTCGTTTCTTTTAATCAGCTGTAGCAGGTATAATTTTATGCATTTCTTTCGAAAAATGTAACGGAAGATTTTTAAGACGTTACACTTTCCAAATATGTAAATCAGGGAATCCAAGTTGAAGCGCGTATCATCTTTGAGAAATTTTTCTGAGATCGTACAGTAAGTGTAATTTATTTTATTATAATTTCTGCAATAAAAATACGTATGACTATTTTATTGCAAGGAAAAAAGATATTAGTATAAGTTATTGTATTATGGAAGAAGAAGGGGACAGTGATTGGGTTGCTACAGTGAAGGTCATCTTAATACTTAAACGACCACTCACGAGATTGCTCGTGTTCCAATACTGATAATAAGACGTAAAAGACCGGAAACGAGGTTTCTCGTCTTAATCTCTTTTTTTCTGAGAAAAATTGCTATACCTTTGCATGAAGAAACTTGCTTTCAAAAATCATACCCTGCGGAATTACTAAACTTATTTTAAAAACTACCTTTATAATACATTAGTTACAAGATTAACACGTTCCGTGCCAGGCCGCTTTTGCGCGACAGGATCTCCAGGCCATTTGTTGTTTTAACTAAAAATTAATATAGGTACTATCACATAATATGTCATTGTATCATCAATTTGTAAATAATTAACTTGTTTACAGTGATTATCACACCGCGTACCATTTATAGTACACGTGGCGCTGCGATAAGTTCGTTAGTAAAAGTCAGTCAGTACGAAAATTTGCGATTAGCAAAAATAGCAGCATGGAGTAACCTTTTAAATATAACTTTAAAATGGTATAAATAATCGATTGCCCGAACAAGTCATTTTTACGCATCTCTTGCTTTAAACAAGTCATACATCACATGTAATTAATAATTATTGTATACATCACAATTAAACATATTTATGTGGTCTATTCCATACTCTATTTCGTGTAATGTCTCATTCTTTTAGTGGAAATATATTTTACAAAATTAAATTTTTCATAAAGCATATGTCTTCAGCATTAAATAAATATGTCTGCAGATCAAGTTTAACGTGTACCAGAAATGGTACACGTGGCATGGAACGTGTGAATAAATACGTGGATTTAAAATTTCTTATATGTATTTGTTTTTCATTTCCAAACGAGAAAATCACCTGTTTTAGAGTTAGCCCACGGAAAATAATATGCGATCATTTAAGTGTTAAAGTTCATACTGTTTTCGATTTTACTAATACTAAAAATTCCTTAAATGGAATGATAGTACAAAATAATTTCATGATTTATTTATTTCACTCCTACGGTTCATTTTTTCTGTGTTTGTTTACCAAATATTTTTTCTCCGACGATATAATTTTCTGAACCTCATGCCTTCGCACACGGTTCGGGTTGTTTCGATTTCAACCTTTTGACCTTTTGACTGCGAAACGTTCAACAACCAAAAAGCTAAACGTGAAGTGCTTGATCTGTAGCAGTCGTGACATTGTGTTAACACATCTGCAATGCACTGTCTAAGGGGCAAAAAAATTCGAAAACCATTCATTATATCAGCACATGGAAAAAAAGGTGTTAAAAATTTGTTTCAAACGAATAAGTGACGTGTAAACTATAAAGTTGCTGTTTCCCCGTAAGGAGCGGTTTTCGCTGACCGTCTATGTGCCCTGTATGCAGCCGAAAGATTTAAATGTTGTTACTACTGAAGTCTCAAACAGAGCTGGGCATTATTTCAGATACAATATTTTAAAACTTATTTGAAATATTATTTGAAATAAAAAGTTATTTTACAAAAACACTTCACTATTTGAAATAAATTATGTTATATTTCGTCCAACAAAATAATTTTATGAAATGATTATCTATTCTTTTATTTCGTGAAATACATCAGTTCAAATAATAAAATAACAAGTTATTTTCTTATTTGAGATAAGTATTTCAAATGTCAAATAACATATTTGATGCCTTAAGAATGAAATCTCTTTGCGATGAACTGTTAGAAAAAAGGGTTTTATTGAAAGCAAATGGTGTAAAATCTTTCATGAAGTAATTAATTTTTTTCTGATTCCGATCAGTATTTTGGTCTGTTTCAATTATATTATTTTTGTTTGTTAATTAGTTGTTATACGAATGTGTCAATTATTATTTCGTCGATTTTCTAATTTATTTACCAAGAAAGCATTATCTATGGTAACTTTGATAAATAATTACGATTACAAGTATTACTTTGGTTCATAGTAATGTATAATATTCATAGTCATATTACAAACCATTGTGTAAATTATTCATTATTAATATATAAATATACAATAATGTTAAGTACAAGGCCATCCGTATTGTAGTATAACGTATAAATATACAATAAATATTAAAAGTATATTATAAATGAAAATAAAGTTCAAGTTCTTTTAAATTTTTATTGCTACCCATCAATAACTTATTTTCCGAACTAAACATAAATAAGGCGAAATTCCAACTTACAATTAGTATCATACATTTTTTTTAATTATTTCAAATATGTTTATTTCAAATGACTACGCCGAAATAAATTATAATAAAGTTATTATTTGAAATAAATGTACTCAAATAAATTCCTCTCAAATAGTTATTTCATAGAGATTATTTGAGATAATGTTATTTTCAATAATTAACTTATTATCTTTATTTGAAATAAAATTTACCCAGCTCTGGTCTCAAACAGCGTGACCTTGAGACAATCCATACAGCCGTTACATCAAAACCTCCATTGTATTCAACTGTAAGACAAGAAGTTAAAAAACTTTTTAATTCACTTCTGTTAGTATTGAAATATTAACATGTGATGAATGAAGTCTACTTTGCAACAATAAATTATCCACTATAAATGTTTCTTTATAACTTAGCGAATAGCAATTGAAATACGTCTGACATTCAACACAGCCAACTGGCACCAGAACTACTGGCGGTTAATCCGCTACATGTTACCGCATACTGAAGAAATATCACAGAGGAACAGGAGTGAAGAGAGTGCAGAAGAAAATTAAATTGCGACTTCACGTTTTGCAAAACAAGTTCAGAAAATCAAACGCCTACACAGTTAGATATTTGAAAACTTGTTAAAAAACAAAAGAAAACTATTCATTAGCTTTATAAAGCTCTAATTCACCTAATCTAATTGTAAGTTTCAGCTCCCAAATAATGGTCCAAACTCACCTAAACTAAATTTCAGCTCCCAAATTACGATTTAAACTCACCTAAACAAAACTGCTTTCAACTAACGGTTCAAACTCACCCCCGTAAACTTTCAAGTTATGCATTCTCAATAAAACAGAGCGTGTAATAAAACTTAAAAAAATAGACAGACAAAATATTAAAGCTGCATCACGCAAGGCCGCAATGATCCGATAAGGATCAAAATGACCTCGTGACCTGTTTAGCATGGTTCATTTACGAGCCACGTGAGGCAAAAGCAATACACCTGCTGTTGCAGTATCCGGCGGCGATAGGGCACGAGGAAGGCATCGCTGTGTCTGTCTCTCCGTAAAAATGTACTGTTATGGTAGCCGAAAGAGAGTCGAGGTCGCACAGGGCTGCAATTTTCGCGGTTCGCATTTTTCGCCATTGCAACGTACCGTTACTTCTCGGTAATCGTGTCTCATCGCTTCTCGGCCCGGTTCCATCTTCGAGCCACCTGCTTCGCGTATATGGATTCGAAATAATGTCGATGTTGACTGAAAGGTTAGTCGAGCAACATTCCCTTCTGATAGTGCGTCTCGTTCTGCATGCATCATTGTCAATCTGTTCAAACGTAATCTTGTGAATGAAATATCTTGTGTGTTTAACAGATTGCCGAAAGGTGGCGAATCTGAAGAGATGTGATGGTTTATTATAATCGTGTATGGTGTGATGGAGTTTGAGTCTTTGCGGTAGTTGATTTTTAAGTCGAGGGATGAAAGATGGAAGGTGGAAGAAACTGCCCGAGTCGAAAAGTCCAGTCTAAAAAGAAACTTCAAATCCTAGATTCTTTTGATTTCTCATTTGCCGCTTAATTATGTATACCATTTTGAACCTCAAAATCCTCAACTAGTGTGTCTACGCGCCTCAAAGTCCTGTAAATATGATTTTTAAGAGTTATATGGACTGATCCGGTGAAATTTTTATTCCAATTTAATCTGACATCCCCTAAAAATATTTCAGAAGTTTCAGTCTGTCGACTCATATTCTAAAAATAGGGCTTTCAGGACCAAGTAGGAATTAAATTATCATTTTATTCCTTATAAATTCTAAATCTCCTAAAATCACTCCAATTCCAATCCAATTCTAAAACTCCTCATTATAGAATGTATTGCTTAATATTGGGCTTAGATTAATTTTCTAAATAAGAATGCTGAGAATTATTTTGGGCTGTATGAAGCCTAAATTGATCCTAAACTAGGCAAAACTAGCAAAAATTAACAAGTTTAGGGCGATTGTGGAATTAAAATTTGCATCTTTTTATATGTAACATATTTTTCCGTATTCAGCCTAAATATCCTAAGTTATTTGGTAATTTAGGAGGATTTTGGGCTGAAATTTTCGACTCGGTTGTTGGCCCCGATGTGTACAGTCGGCCTTCGACTTTTGCACATTCTACTTTCGCACAATTCGCTATTTCGCATGTTTCTAAAAATTCGATTTTTTTAAAGATTTTCGTCGCTATTTCAGAAAAAGTTTGCTTCCTGTCGAGGAATACTGTAGATCGCTTTCACGCACGCATTGCGTATTAGATGTTGGAGAACCTCAGTTCATAAAGAAACTACATTAACACATTGTTGACGTTCACGAATTAACTCGTGTTTTATCTTACATTAGCTGTTTTAATTTTGCCACGCCAAAAAAATTACTAAAATATATATTATGTATAAATTACAATATACAGCAAATAGGTAGGAAGTTTCATTGGAATTCATTATATATAAATGAAATATACTGAAGTTTATTTAGATTCTTTCAATGTCTTATCTTGTATATTCTTTCAATGAGTTACCTTCTACGTAAAATTACCGGTCAACAGTGCGTTAACATAGAATTTTTAATATTTTTTCTGTAACCCTTTACTTTCGAACATTCAACATTCGCACTCATTTTTAGGAACCAATAATGTGCGAAAATCGAGGGCCGCCTGTAATTGGTTCCTGAAACTGTGTGCGAATGTTGAATGTTCGAAAGTAGAGGAATATAGGAAAAATATGAAAAATTGTATGTTAATGTGGCTTCTTTGTAAACTTGAGATTCTCTAACATCTAGTAGGTTATATTAGAAACAATATTACAATGTTAGAAAACCTGTAATAAGCAATGAGTGAGCGCGAGTTACATCGCTCATTGGCAGTGACTGCATGGAAGCAAACATTTTTCGAAATAACGACACAGTTCTTTAAAAAATTCAATTTTTAAAATCGTGCGAAATAGCGGATTGTGCAAAAATAGAATGTACAAAAGTCGAGGGCCACCTGTACGTTGGATTGGAATGCTCTGGGTAAATATTTCGATGCTCTCAGTAGAAAAGTGTCTAACTCCACTTTTTTTCAAAAATCGTTTTTTTGTATTTTTTGTTGAAAAATATCATTTTCCATATGCCCAGAATTAGGTAAGCGCATAATTCAAATTTTTCAGTTCGAAAAGTTGCCGCACGAAAATTGTCTAACTGTGGCGCTCAAATCTTAACAATAAGAAACCCACCTAACTCCAGTAAAATGTGTCAAGCTCTGTTAGTATGCACCGAAGAAAGACCAATGTGACATTTTGTGTTCGTTATAGATTAGGAAATTTTAATGAGAATGACTATCAAATTCATATAAAAAATAAACAAGATGCTAGGAAAGAAAAAGATTTAGATAAATTGAACGAAGATTTTGTTTTTACAATGTCATCATTGTATTATAAAACAAAACTTTCAGTTCATAATTTTTGTTTGTTTAATTTGAAAAATTCCAGTGGATTTTGTTACACATGGAATGAAACAGAAGGAGGTTTAAACTCTGAAGAGTTTGCTTCAATTATTTTTAAATTTATCTCAACATATATCGTGCCTTTTTTACCAGAGTCAAATAAAAAAATATTTTACTCTGATGGATGTACGTATCAAAACCGCAATTGTACTCTAAGTAACGCTCTTGTTAATGCTGCGAAATTATTTGATATTACAATTGAGCAAAAGTACTTAGAGAAAGGGCATACACAATTGGAAGCTGATTCTATGCATGCAGCAGATAGAAAGAAAATTAAAGAATAAAATAATCAATGTTCCAGCAGACTACGTTGATGTATGTAAAATTGCAACGAAGAAAGCATACACAGTTGAGTACTTGAATTTCAAAGATTTTAAGTCATTTAATAAAATAAAATGTTATTCTTCAATACGCCCAGGAAACAAAACAGGTGATCCAGTTGTTACTAATATAAGAGGCCTAAAATATACACCTCATCGTGATATTTACTACAAATTAAATTTTTCGAATGAGTGGACTTTACTACCTCAGAGAGAAAATAAAATAAAATCCTGTTTGATTTTTCAACAACTACCCGGACTCTATCGCGCCAGACTCAAAATAAAGAAAAGAAAATATGAAGATTTGCAAGAATTGAAGAAAACATTGCCCATTGACTATCATCGATTTTATGATAATCTTCCTTACGAAAAATAAAACGTTAAAGCTAATTCAACTAAATATTACAAATTTACTTTGCCAAATATTATACTAAAGATTTAAAATCTCGTTTAGACTCCATTTCGTTGAGTATTAAATAATTAATATACAATATAGTTTTATTATAGTTAACGTTACTAATATTTATAAAGCTACATATTTATAAGTAAGTTAACCTGTTAAAAAATTTTTATTTCATAAATATAAAATATTCCAATTGATTTAATTAATTACTTTGACTCCCATCTACTTTTTAATTTCAGAATGCAAATTGTCTAACTCTTCATATAATTTTAGAATTTCAGGATGAAAATTATCTAACTCCAAAAAAGCTTCTTAGCTGATACAATTTTCGTACGCAGCCATATTTTTATAATATATGTACTCAATAATAAACATATTTTTAACAATATTCTGTATCAATTATTTTATCATTTTTTTATTAATGAAACGTTTTTTGGCTCTCCTGAAAAATTTACAAAAATGGAGTTAGACAATTTGCTAATTAGAGCATCGATTTATAAAAATGGATAATTTACTTACGAAGTCATCCTACGGAATAGATTTGTGACGGGTTTTTGTTGGGAGTGTAAGTAATTTAATTTTAATAGAGAGTCTCAATGAATCTCAACAAATCAATTGAAAATTTATACTGAAAATTAGTGTTACTATATTAATCTTTAGTTTCAGCCTAACGATTAAAGATTTAGCTTCGTTTAATCCCTTACCGTATAATAACGCCTGACACGCCCGATACAGTAAATTGAACAGGGAGTCATGAAATTGAAAGTATCAGTGAGACGCAATACAATGAAATTATTTCGATAATATTAACCCTTTGCACTCCGTTGTCGCCGCAGCGGCGATATTATAAAAGAAGTTGAAAACTCTGTTCTTCGATAAATCCGGTGTGTTATTACATTTTTCTTATATTGTAAAACATAATTTTAAAATTTATACGCTTCTTTTTAATGACAAAGGAAGATTTAAATTTTCCACGGATGTGCACTCACAGTGTGTAAATAATCCTGGAGTACCTTGTAGCTCATAGTAAAAGTACTCGGAGTGCAGAGGGTTAATATTATGATAAATCATACGATATATTAACCCTCTATTGTCGCCTGTGACTTTGAGGTAACGCAAGACACGTCTAAACTTCTACTCTTCAAAGTTAAATTTCTGACTGTGCCAAATATTATAATCTATCTCGCGAATATTATGAAATTCTTTACAATTCCATATTTAAAAATAGTAGGGTACAGTCGCCAAATATCGCCCCCTTTTTTAAAAAAAAATTATAGAAAAAAATAATAAATTAAACGTCAAAGATTAGGGAGAACACGTCTTTGTTATTTAGAATAATCAACAACTCGTTATCTTTGTTACTATTTCTACAAGAATAGATTTTACAATAAAGTGGAAATTCTAGGAATATATTTTTGGTCACCTAATTACGACCCGGGGACGATATTGGGATCACAATAATCACTTGAACTTAAATTACATTTTTAACAATTTAACAGAAATGTAATCATTATAATTATTCTATCTAATCAGTCATTAATCATTGTTATAGTTTAAGAAATTTCAATTCTCTCACCAAATTGCACAAATAACGTCGTCCCTTGGATGATTTTAGGGACACATGGGGGGACGATATTAGGAATTTGCCACTTTTATAAATAACATCCATTCAACAAGAAACACATGTCACATCCTAAATGTTTTCTTACCGATTCGAATCTATGCAATAACAATTTACTTTGTCCAAAAAATCATTTCAGTAAGTCAAGCCCATCAATAATTAAACCGTTCCGACAATATATTAACCAAAAACTCACCTTGAACAATTTTTTTCTTTTTTTAAATATCGTGTCACTGAAGCGACACTTCCCCGCGAATTATTTACAATGGCCGACTGAGGTCACTAACTTAAGATTCGGGCTGTGAAAACTAAATGGCGCTAGTTAGAAAAGAAGAAACGGACGGGGACGAAATTTGGCGACTGTACCTTATTATTATCATTTTCTAATTACACTATCGTGAAACTGATCTTTGGCTACTACAAAAAATTCGGACTGTAGAGGGTTAAGAATAAGTGATTAATTTTTATTTTATCAATTTAATAATTATAAATTATTACGAAGGAAGTCTGAAAAAAATCGTTTGGCAAGGGGTTGACTAACGAATACTTATAAATGTGTACGTTTTGCTGAAGTATTCTTGTTACAGTAAAGTGCCTACGGATTCTTTTTTACTTGTTCTTTGGTATAGCCCTCTTTTTCAATGTGATCATTTTAATTTTCTACGCTATTGCAATATTTACCATTCTGTGACACGGTTTAATCTTCAACCTCGATAAAATATTTAAATTAGAGAATGTTAACCAATCCAAAAGGAATCGAATGTGACAGCTGCTAGTATTTATATAATAAATTCCGTCGTTAATTGTAAGAGTTCTTGCGTTTTCAATTTTTCTTTTCCATTTCTCATCAAGATAACATGATGTTCAACCAGCCATATTATTATGCATAAATCTATCGCAATAAATTAATCTTAATGTTAATATATTAAGTCAATATGCCACGAAAGTTTCATTTAAATTTCACTCGAATTGTTGAATTATTCATTCACCTGTACGTCTTACTGCGTGGGTTTAGCGAAAATGAATCCACTATATGAAGGTAAGGCGTTGAATTTTACATTTCGATCCAGAGAAAGTATAAATTAACTCCAATTTCACGCAAAGACACATGCACGTTTTCCATGTCAAAATGATTCATTAGCACGCTCTTGATTGGCAAGGATTACTTACTACATTCGTAACTTGCTTTACATTCTCGCCGTTGCTCATTTATCGCTGCTTAATCTACATATTCGATAGATTGTTAATATATAACGATAACATTCAATGTTCATCTTGCTCTTTGTAAATCAATTTTAGTAATATTGCTAATCTTATGTAATATAATTAATCCGTAGTATAATTTAATATTTATTTTGCATTCTTTTCTGTTTTTTTCCTTTATTTTATATAATTTTATTGGAATTAATGAAAGTCTCACGAAAATAGCAAGAATTCTTTGCCAAACATATTTGTTTTCTTTATGGCATTTAATCAACGAAATTACGATAAAAGGAAAAGTGATTAAACTTGCCTGCAATTTTCCACGGCATTTACTACAGCTGATAATGAAATATTTGAAGTAGTTTGTAAATTCAAATCTTTTGACTCAACGAAATTAATAAAAAGGCATGTAGAAAAATTGGAAGTAATACATTATTAATAGTTTCTAATTACCATAAGAAACATGCAGCTACTAATATTTCTCAGTCATTCTACTTATTAAGATACAAATTAATCTTTGTTAATTGTTTATTTTCACACCGATGCATATTTGTGGTCTGCTAAGAGCACAGGAATGACGTTCTCGGAAAACATTCCTGGAATCGTTTCTTTATTAAGATATGGTAAAATTTGTTACACACCCTACAAACCAATTTCGTATGTGTAATAAATTACTGATGGGATGTACCGGAGTCACTTAACACCTGTTTTCGCCTGGGTGATTTGCCTGGGTAATTTAATTACAAATTGTTACACTTATAATCGTATATCTGAAATCTTTCAAGAACTGGTCGACCTTCTTGCGGTATGCATTTTGTAAAACAAACATCAAAAACTTTATATACAATCTCATTAAACTGTACTACAAATTGTTTTTTTTAACAGTACCCGTAACCCATTATAATTTCCCAAACAGCCAGTTTAACCAAAAAACAAAAAATATCTTTTACATTATCCCCTTCAAAGTAAAGAATTAATTCAAGGTAACCAAATATTTTTGCAACTTACTTAACCAGTTAACTGCGGAATTTAGTTTCAAAAATCTTTCACGGTATGGTGATTTAAAATCATGCAATGACTCATACACTCGTCGAACAGAAGGCAAATGGTCTTATAAATTCTGTGGAAAAAACGAAAATGAAACGTCGATGAATTACATTTTTATTCCATAAAAAATATATAATTCAGTATCAAAAGGGTTGCCGCGATAAACTTTTGGATTGACGTGTATACACGTCGAACGCAGTTAACTGGTTAAACTTTGTGCCCAATAGCGTTAAAGGTCGATAAAATTAACAAATTTCACCCCTCCCTTCTCCTTTACCAATCTCAACCCACAAAATCTCCCAAAACGCACCCCATCCATTCAAAATTCTAATTTTACTTATTAAAAAAAGTAACGAAAGAACCCCACTCAAATTATCTCAATCATGTAAAAATCTTTCCACCCCCGAACTCAATCTCTATCCAAGAGCAATCAGAATCTCAGCTTTGAAATCATTTAACACCCCGTGCGGCACGCATGGCCGGCTGCGTGGGTCCCCTTGCCTCAAAATTAGGGTCGAAAATCATAGCGCCCCTCCGGTACTCGTTGCACGGGGTTGTTCGACCTCATTCCAACGCACAGGTGGTGCCTCTCCTCGTGGGAACTCGTCGATCGGAGTCTTCCCGTGTTAGCCGAGACCGACACGAAGGGCCCGGAGCCTTTCTCCGCCGGTCCTTCGATCCACCCCGCGGCGAAGGCCCAAAAACCTCGCAAGTGTGTCGCTCTAGCCACCCTGAATCGGGCCATTCTCTCCTCGGGCACGTTTGCCCTCCGCATTTTGGGGGACTCCTTTTCGTTGTTGCTTCAATGGAACATCGAGATAGGCGGTGGCAGAGGGTGAGGTAGGAGGAGGAATCGGCGTGAGGGACAGGAAACGTGCGTGCTCGGGAAGTGTGCTGCTCGTGTGTTGCTCGTGTGCGATGCCTCCTCGGCAAGGAGGCTGCGGGATTGCTTAACACCCGCCGCTCGAGCGAACAGTTAACCTTAAAAGGACGTCGGCACCGTACTTCTTCTTCTCTCTCGTGCACAGTTTGCGGGTGAGTTATGGCGTTTCGATGCGCTGATTCGGAGATGCCGAAGAAATTGGCATCAATTATTTTTGGGATGTTTAAGGGAAATTTATGGTTTAAAATTTTAAAGAAATGGATTGTTTTTACATTTTCTTAACGTAGATATTTGTAGAAGAAAAAATGTCGAAGGTTTTTTTTGGATTTGTGAAATTGGTGGGGTTATGGAGGGCTTAGAAGAGGCTTGAAGAACCCAAATGATTACAGAGGTTGTTTTGATTACAGTGTGCCGCATTTTAGCATTATAACAATGACGCGCGCAAATTATCATTTATTTGGTATTTTTTATGTATATAACGAGAAAGAAAAGTTTCGATAAAAATGTAAAGTGACAGGTAGGTAGGCCGTACAATTCAACGTGGAGCGTTGGCAATGTCTAGAAGATGCAGCGTGCGATTTATGACCATGAGAAACTTTAATATGTTAACCCATTAGAGCCCACCGATCTATTTATAGATCACCACTTAAATGCATAATAGTTTCAAGATCCCAAGTTATTTATTTATTTGCCAAGCGATCTATATATAGATCAGTCTTTTGTGAACAAGTTATTTGAAAAAAATTCAGGGATAACGTTTTTTAGTAAACTTGAACCAACAGAACTTGGAAATTTCGTTATTTGTCTTAAGTTTTCAAAAGAATATACAGTCGACCCCCGGTAATCCGGCCCCTGTCTAATCTGTCACCCCCTGTAATCCGACATGCCTATAACATGTAGGTAGAGTCGAGTTGCGTTATGAATCTGCCACGAAGGGGGGTAGAATAAGTTCTGGAGCATTAATTATTTTAATTTTATAATAAACACTAAGCTGTTTATTGTGCTGTTTAATTTACTAAATTCCATATCGTATGATTTAGGTATAGTACATATAGAATCTTACCACTTTGATATGTCATTTGTCAGATTACAAGGTATGCGTTTGCAAAAAGTTCCGGACTACAGAGGGCTGTTACAGTACCGCCTTGCAAAACGTTTGTCAGATTACCATGGGTCGACTGTACATAATTTGGGCGTTAATGGGTTAAACGCCAGAACAGCTACTAGAAACGTTAATTTTTCGGTTATGTTCACGCTGATCACTGAAAACATACGGTTACTTTTTTATTTAAGCTACGCTGTTGCGCGAGACCGATCGATAATTAATGGTTTTAAGTTGTAAATGTAGCTGTTTATGAAAAATTAATGTAGTTTATTAAAACAAACAGAAAGACACTTTTCCGGATAGAGGGCATAAACATAAAGTACAAAAACCGGTCCTTAGAAACCGGTGTAGCGCGTAACGTGTTAAATGTGTCTTCCTCGAAACAATAATATTTTACATGTCTTTAATAATATCTTAAATTTTAGTAAGCCCTTAGATTTAATGAAAATTATAAAAAGAAAAGAATTACTAGAATTTTTAGAATTTTTTTAACACGCTAATCATGCAGAAAATTCCAAAAAAACGATATTCAATATTTAACGTTCTTCCGATTTGTACATTTTCACAACTTTTTTTATTTTGGTACACACCGTAAGTATAATCGATCTAATAAAGAATCAGTCAGTGTTTTTCACTTAAGGTAGTTGCTCCACGCAGGTACCGTCGCTAGATCGGGTTCATCCCCCCATAGAAATAAAATTAGTATTTTCTACGGAATGTATTAGGAAGTTGTTCCAAAATATAAAATATTTCATTTTAGAGTTTTTGATATTAAAATAAAACTAAAATCCAAAATTAATCATAATGCAACTTGAAACAAATTTTTAAATCTGCACTTTAATTATGCTACGTTATTGAAACACACATTGTGCTTATTCCGTATATGTATACACGTACACTGGTTATCAGGTTATCTGTTTAACCTGTACATATGTATCTGTCTGATATACTGTCATATGGTATCTATAGTAATATCCCCTCCTCTACTAATAATTATGAAACGAAGACTTTATTTTTCCATATTTATGAAAAACTAACTGGTAACAGCATGTTTTTTTTTTCTAAATGATTCAGAATATATTATTCTATTACACTGTAGTTTTTGGTTTCAACGTTGTTTATTTTCGCCACAATAAAAATTAATATATACTACTTTCCCACGCTTTTCCAATGCAGTGTGTACAAAAGTATCATTTTTAATTGCAATTATTTAGCGTATAACGTGGTGAACGGTCATCAAATTTCACTATCATATGTATTACATATCTATTTATATATAGTTCAAGTTTGAACAACTTCTTGTTTATTTCGAATCATGAGACAACTACCTTAACATGAGCAGCACGATCTAAATCGTGTCAGTCAGTAGGACATTTTTTTTAAAGGAACCTTGTTGGCATGTAACTAAGTTTGTTTTTATTAATTTCACTTAATAAAAGTTGTAAACTTTCGCAAAAACTAGACAAATATATACGCAAAATGGCGATTTTAAAAGTTTATTTTTTCTTTGAAAAAAAACAACTCTAAAAGGACCAAAAAAATGTAGATCTAAATTAGACGACAGTCTTAATGACATTGGACCAGCGAACGATGCTATGGAATGCATTTAAAGTATTTTCTACTTTTTTTTTACAGATTAACCCTTTGCGATCCGAACTATTTCGCTAATTTTGGTACTAAGCAATATAAATTTAATTTTGCAATATTTTCTATCATTGGTTATTCATTTTTTTAAATGATATCAATAATTATAGATATCGATGGACATTTAGGTGATATTACAAAATCATTGTGAAATTGGAAAGTCGATATGAACCCTCTATGGGCCGAATTTTCTGTGATATCTGAAGATTAGTTGCACGATAGCACATTAGAAAATGTAGGAAGGAATCGAAACAAACTGTATTCGTTTTTTTCGGTTCTTCTCACGCGGACTGCAAGACCGAGCGGATGTATAGAGAGCCGGTAAAAGTTTCTTTCTTTCCACTGAATTAAATGTATATTTGCACATAGTTTTATAAGAGTTACAGAGCAACGTGTATACCAAACATATTGTAAACCGTGTTAATAAACGTTTCCAAAAGTATATTCATCAGAAAATAATAAAAGTACTATTATAAATAATAAATTTTACTTGATTTTGAAACGTTGGATTGTAAAGAATTCTATGTTATTGAAGAGCTAACTTGAAATATTTGAGAAATCTAAAAAATCGATTTTGAAAAGTAAAAGCTTAGATTTGTTTTGTGTTACTTCAAAGTTACAAGGGCCCCTAGAAGGTTAAATTGTGAGAAAATAAAATTAAGTGAAAATCTATGTCGAGTACTGCTCGACATAGGACCGCAAAGGGTTAAACGCTCGCGGGGAAAGAAGAACCAAGTTATAGCGTTTAGGTTTTGTGCTATAAATGAAAATTTAGATCAACTTCATGTTTCCCCGTATTAAAAAAAAGAAGCTGAGAATATTGCCAATTTTGTTTGGTTACATAAGCTATTCAAATGTCAAACTGATGGAGATTAGAAAGAAATTAACTAATGTTTAGTATTTTATTAGTTATTATGTATTCTATTATTATAATTATTGCGACCATATTCGAAATTCTTATTGGCAGCGAGATTTAATAGTAGGTAATAATTAGAAGACATATCAGAGGTGTGAGGAGAATGAGGTGAAAGTTTCCATCCGACTTCCGTTATTTTCTTTCATGTAACGTGAGATTACGCGTTGCGCAAAAATACTCGTGCTTGTTCTCCGTACACGGTGCGTTATCAACTTATCCGATATTTTATGAAAGACCAGACAGTGCGACATCTTCCTGGCTGGTATATTCATCACATCGCAATACTTCGCGAATTTTTAACCAAAAATGTGATTAATATGCATTATTAAGAACTCAATTCACCAATAGTAGTAAATTAATGAATAAAACTAATGGAAAGTAATAGTCTTTAGTAATTATTTGCGATTCTTTACATTGTCTACAAAATGGAGTCAATTGATTTGGCAACTGAAATTACTCTATTAAAAATGAGTTTTACAGTTTCAAAAAACGTATTTACTTGTGCGATGAGTTTTTGGTATATTTAATGTGAACTTCACTGGAAGTACATACAAGCCTTCCATTCTGAAATATGCATAAAGAACTGTCAACAAATCTAATTTGCTCAAAGTTTTCAACACACTTATCACATTTTTTTCCAAAAGCATATAAATGTGACGGTTATGATTAGAGTGGTGTTAATTAAACATCTGTATAGTTGAGCTTACAATTTATTTTCAGTTGTAAAGACACATATTACAATGGTGTAGAACCATCTTAGAAAAATAGTTGAAATTATAGTAAGTTAGTAAAGTTGATACTTGCGCGATGGTCCAGAAATACATTTACAATCGAAGGTAGAAGTTTCAATATGCTAAAACGAAGAACTATTGACTCCACACGATTTCCGAATTATCGGTGCAAATAATTAAACGTTAGGCGATCAGAAGCTCTGATTATGTACAGGGTGTTTCAAAATTATATGTCATGGCTTGGAGGGGTTGTTCTACACCATCGATTGGATAGAGATTTTGTGAAAAAAACCTGCTGCAAAATTCGGGAAGGGGTAGCAAATTCTTTTTATTGGCTCATCGTATTCATCTTGTTACGCAGGCAAAATATCTGAGAGGAACCGTGGGCCAGAAACGAACCGTTCTCTCGCAAATTAACTTTTAATTGAGCCTTCCGATTAAAATTTCGCCTGTATGGCAGCCTTCGAGATACCGACCTTTCGAAACAAAAACGAAAAACTGTACAAAAACAATATTAATGATTGTCGAAACAGTACTATCACAAACATTTCTTAAATTTTTTCCAAAATTTGTAATTATTCCCCAAAAACAACTTCGTTAAATGCGCCAATATACCTGACGGTAAATTAGCAACAGGGAAACCACTGTCGAGAACAATATATAATTAATACAAAAAAAATTCAGCACTTTTTTCCTTAATTACGAATATAATTAACAATAATATTGTACATTGTGGTAATTTAAAGAATGTTACAGTAAAAGATTAAACTCGCGGAACATGAATGATTTTTGAGACAGGATGGCAGAACCTTGAAAAAAAGATGCACTTCTGAAGAAAAACAGACGTCAAATGTTATTTGTATTCGGCGTATGGCCTCAAGTGTTCGTTGCGGTACACACGAGACAGCATGCACGTGAGATAAAAGAACTTCCTGCTACGTTTTGCGACATTAAGCAGATACATATGCCAAAATGCCAATCGTTGCGATTAACAATGGGCAGACGGATGGACTACTCGAATTTCTTTTTATTCATATGCAAAGTGTCTCGATCGCTTGTGTTCTGATTTCGTGTGTATAGAAACACTGAGCGATTGCAAAGGTTGCTGTACGGTGTTAAAGGCAATTGCCATTTTTCTAGTCCTACAAAACAGACTACTTTTTTGCGTAAGTAGGTTTCTACTTGTCCATAGAAAATGTCCAAATGAATCAAATAATATGTTCAAAATTATATGATCTCATTTTAAGTACTTACGGCTAAGCGCAAAATCGGCTCATTTGCTCAACCTGAAACAAAATTAATTTGTGCGATATGAGTTCCGTCATTATACCTAAATAAAAAACTTCGTTAAAAGAATTTTTATTCTTCCAGCGAAACGCCCTTGCATATATTAGTATTTTCAATACAGTACATTTTATTTTCGAGAATAGACGTACATCAACATTACATAAATTATTCTATTTGTGAGTGGGGCGTCATGAATTAGAAACTCTAATATTTTTGAAATACTGAGTGTGGATAATTATAATCACAAAATAAATAAATACAAGTAATGACAAAACAGCTAGTATTGAAAGGCTTGTACGATGTTATCCATTTTTCTAAAGAAATAATCGTTAACTTGACACACTTGTCCCTCATTCGCGCAATTTCAAAGAGTGTGAAAGTGCTATTCCTTATTTCTATTTATTTCATCGATATTCTTGACGATTTTTTATCTTTTATTTTTTTATCGGCGTATTTAACAAATGATCACTATTTACAGTGACAGTATTTTGTAACATGTTTCAATTAAATATTTTATGTATAATTTTACAATCGGGTTGATTTAGTACTGACAATGAGTAATACTAAAACAGCTTGTATGTACTTTATTAATCGAATGTCTAGTATTTGTGACAAAGTTTCAGCATGAATTAATATAAATTGTTAAAAATTACTGCATCGGACAAGGAATTATTTATTAATCCGGAAGCATGAAAATTCGATTTAGAAATAATATAGTACATCACGTCGATATGATATGTTACATTTCGTACTGACATTTTGTTATAAATGCAGACCACTTACTAAAAATATCGATGAGAGATATTAAAAAGTACTAAGCCAATATATAACGATAACTTATTAAAAATAATAATCAGAAGTATCAAGAATGCTAACATAACCAATAGTAATCATTTTTATTAAATTGCTTTTCACATCTCACAAGCAGACAATTATAATAAGAAATATGTTTTGTTGAGTACGTTTTCCATTTATATCATCACTGTTACCGAATTATTCTTTCTTCTAAAAATAGATATGAGAAGCTTGAATGTTTTCAGTCACTGGATTTAGAAAAAATATGATGTAGACTCTTTCTTTTGTAAACTGCAAATGGGAATGTTGGGCTGATATATTGGAATACAATTGCGGCTGATATGCAAGGCTAATTTATTGCAAAGTCTACATTTAAACAAAAAAAAAGACTTTCACTGGTATCAAGATAAAAGACACGATCCATCGTCGAAGATACGCCTGCCGCTCAGACGACTCCAGAATGTTCGTTGGTACTGCACATTAATTAATTCATTTTGTCGTTCGAGCCTGTCGACGGCTTGCAAAATAAAAAGCATCCTCTCGAACGAAGGTGGTCCTTCGTGTCCCTCCGGTAATCACGAAAGCAACGAGAAATAACTTGCTTTGCGTAATTCCAGTAAGGCGATCTCCATCTGTTCAGGGTTCTCTCAATTCTACAGTGTGTGCCAGCCGAATGATATAACATATATATCTTATGTATACATTTTGTATGGGACATGATAAAGAGACAGCCTGATACTTGGAGTGCCTGATAAAGAGCAAGGCAAAAGAGCGCTATATTCCACTGAAGTAAAAGAAGCAAAGCGAGGCAAAAGTTAAATCGTTTAGCATTTGTCACCTCTTAAAGATAATTACACTATTTTATTTCTTCACAAATATACAGGGTGTCCCGTAACTGGTGGTACAACCGAGCAGGGGACGATTCTACATAAAAAACTGGGTTGAAAATATAGAATAAAATTTTTTGATACAAGGCTTTGTTCTTGAGAAAAATGGGTTTGAATTCCCGAGTCGAAATATTAGTATATTTTTAAGTCTCCAAAGTCCTCATTTCTTTGATGTAGAAATTTGCCGCCTACAATTGAATGCGAATATAGTTCTCAGAAAGTCTCAATGAGGATTTTGAGGACTAAACCGACAATTAAACAATTACTTTAATTCAAATGGAAACCTCAAAATTCTCAATGGGTGTTTTGAGGACTAAACCGACATTTAAACAATTACTTTAATTCAAATAGAAACCTCAAAATTCTCAATGAAGTTTCTGAAGATATTATTAGAAAGTCGCACATACTTATCATTGTAAACATAGTATAATATACATTTATAACTAATTGAATAATTATTTCGGTTTTAATTGTACATTTATTTTAAGTATTTGTAATTCTGCATGGATGTACCAGTTTTAGGCCTGCTTATCATAAAATGAAGAAAAACGATAAATAATATTCATTTGACATCAATAATTATCCATTTGTATGTTCTACATAACTAGATGTAACCAGTTATAGCTATTTATGTTAAATGAATATTATTTGTCATTTGTTTTTCATTTTATGATAAACAGACTTAAAACTGCTACATTTTTGCAATTTTCTCCCCCTCTCCTATGCTCTTGAAATAGTTGAGAATTTTGAAGATTTATTTAGAGTTAAGAGGGTTTTGAGAACCTTTATGGGTTTAATTTTATTTTAAGTATTGAGACTTTTTACGATTAAAAATGAATTAATAAAGCCATTTCTAGTCCTCAAAGTGCGGAATCGGCGCGTAACTACAACTTTGAGGACTAAACCTGTTTTTAAATTAAATGTATTTACCGATCCAGGAATTCTTAGATAAGTCTCAAAATCTTCATTGAGGAGTTCGAAGACGAAGAATGACCGAAAATTTCGTCTCGGGTTACCTCATGATATTCTGACAATGAGTTACCTACTCTGAGTTCTGAGATACCCTATTCTGAGTTACGTCAACCTTTGTTTGCAAAGATTTTCGAGGTTTGTATATATCGAATAAATCGAAGGTCGAGGTTACAATGTTAGAACTACCTTTGAGCAATTCGTTTAATTCGTAAATTGCTTGAAGTGCTGTCCACGTTGTTGTAGACATAATTGTGAACTTCGTATTAAATTCCTTCGAACCTCTTGTAATGTATCATAATAATTGTATCTTGTAATGCAATTATTATGTTGCTTTAAGTGTTCAAATGCTAACACAATTATTCCTTATGCTGGTGCTTGAATCGTCGTTTATGTCTTCCAGAATTCTCTCTTCCACTCCCCTGTCAATTCTTCGGGCACGGCCTTCATTCCTGTGAACTTTTTCAAAAGACCCGTATTCTGCGAGGTTCCGTTCGGATCTTTGAATGACTCTTCGATCAGGATGTTGTCGATTAATATATATATTACCGATCTCTGTAATAAGTAGCCGCTGCTAAAGCAGTACCATTACACGCACCCAACGCAAGAATCATATCGGTATACTCTCGATTGCTACAAGTTGCCATTTCGATGGTATAATGAGAACTGGAGGTGGAATTTCATAAGGATGGGAAAAGAATAGGGGCGATAGAAGTGGTATCATTATACTGACAGTGTCTGTAAATATATCTAGAAGTACGAAAGCAATTTCTGAGATACCCAGACGCGAGGCAGTGGAATTCGTTGAGCCGCAAGTAAGCCGAGTGCACGCGCACTAGACAAATTTTCAAACTTATTTTTCTCGAAAACAAAGCCTTGTATTAAAAAATTTGATTCTATATTTTCGACTCAGTTTTTCATGTAGAATCTTCCCCTGCTCGGTTGTACCACCAGTTACGGGACACTCTGTATAAAGGAATGAGACTGTGAGTGGATATGTGTGCTTGCAATTGAAACAAATAATTGCGAGAATGAGCGAGGATGGAATATGGAAACGGAACGAAAGTCAGTTAATAGTTTGAGTCCCAGAGCTCTTTGCGAAAATTCGGTCGAAAAGTGCCAAGCAGCGAAATCGCGCTTCTTTCGTTTTGTATCGAGGAATGCAAGAAAGTAAAATTTCAATGTTTTTCTGCTAACAAATGGTAAATATTCTTGTTCTGTTTGTTAGTTAAAAATATTGTCTATGTTGTGGCTATACTGTCCTAATCAGTATATACTACTGAAGTATATTTATTATTTATGCTAAATGTGTCATTCATTCTATCGGTCGATAACCTTGGCATTTTTCAGTACTGAACGGAAGAAGCGCAAAGTCGCTCCTTGGCACTCAAACGGTTAATATACGACCGTCGAGGGTGAGTGACATTCTATGTGAACTTCTTTTTTTATTCTTGTTTTCGTAATAAATACATTTTATATTTTGTATTTATCTAGTGTCCTTCAATCCATTCCATAACAACGAAAGAAATTACAGATCGAAATATAAATTCAAATTTTGGAATGATATGTACTTATTATTCATGGGTTTATTTTCACAGAAGTGAGCTGAAATATTTAAGAAAAATTATTGGGAGTACAAATTAGTTCGGTCCGTTTTCAAAGTATAGCTCTGGCTGTTAGGAATATTTCATAGTGACAGCTGATTTTAGTTGTTTCAGAGCGGTTGGACATCTGTCAATTATATTCAGTTTGTATCGCTTTGAGTTTCATACAAAAACCTTGTTTGTTACTGTGTTGAATATGTCAAATTGTGTGTTAAGTAAGTAGCATTTGCGGGAGGTTTTAGTTTTCTGCTTTAATTGGAAAGAAAGTGCAGCTTTTACACCGGATTGTGATTGGGTATAAGAAATGGATATTCTACGACAACCCCAAGAAGAAAAAATACTACGCTATGCCCGGCCAATCGTTGCAATCGACATCAATATCAAAACCAAAGTCGAATTTTCATGGTTCGAAGGTCATGTTGTGTATCTGGTGGGACCAAAAGGGTGTTGTATACTATGAGCTGCTACAATCTGGCGATTCTATTACTAGCAATCGGTATAGGCTACAATTGATGCATTTCAGCCGTGCATTACGAGAAAAACGGCCTAAATATGAGCAAAGACATGACAAATTTATTCTTCTGCATGACACCGCTCGGCCTCATGTCGCAAAAGTCGTAAACAAATATTTAAAAACGCTCAAACGGAATATTTACCGCACCCGCCGTATTCACCGGACATTGCTCCTTCTGATTACTGGTTGTTCCAACAGATGCAGCACTATTTGACAGGTCACGGATTCACTTCTTTCGCAGAAATCGAAAATGGCTCCTAACTTGGATCGTCTCAAAAGACGAGTCGTTTTTTCGAGATGGAATTCGAGAATTGCCTAAGGGGTGGGAAAAAGTAGTAGCCAGTGACGGGCAATACTTTGATTAATCTGTTCATTCATTTTGTACTGAAATAAATGCATGTTTGACCACAAAAAAACGGACCGAACTAATTTGTACTCCTAATAATAAAAATACATATATTGTAGCTACAAGTTCAAGAAAATGTAATATAGATTTGCATAAAAAATAATTGAGTGGGATAAGTTAAAAATGGGCAATTTGAGAACATCGTAGGTATAGGGGTATCATTATAATCAAATAAGAATTTATTATACATAATCGGAGAAGGAGTTAATGGGGAAATGAAAGGGTTGGTTACTTTGATGAATGAAATTATAATAGTTTGTTTCATTTGCCGTGATGGTATCTGATTCGTAAGAAAAGATTCTCAACCCGATTTTTTGGATTCTGATTTTAGCTGTTTAAAGCACAGGTGCTTAGAAAAGTTAATGTCCTTTAACCCTTTAAACTACGATTTCTTTTCTGATGGGACGTGCAAAAATTTTAAATTAATTCTTGAAATCAAAAGGTTTCACTGATTTCTGATATTTTGTATAACTAAACGTAATATTAATAGTGCAGAAATAATGAGACCGTTTCGTGATTGGCTGACATTGTCAATTTAATAGTTTTTGAAGACTTCAAAATTTCCTATTCTATTTTCCAAGCTACGTGTCTCACTCGTAGTTTTAGGCTAAGGGGTTAAAAGACAGAAAAAGAGCATACTTATTTAGAAAACCGACTAACTAGTTTGTAACACCAAACATCACGATGATGGATGATGCTATCAACCACCGAGCTTGAAAGAATTAGCCCTTTGTTCCATTTCCTTTTTGGAAAGTCTAAATTGAAAGACGACTGTATACAGTTAAAATGACATTTAACAAATAACAGGTATGTCATGCGTTTTTTGAACTTGTAATATACCAAAGTTTATGGTGACTATTACTCATCATCGTATAAATGCATTTTTTTTACGAGAAATAAGTGTAGAAAGAAAATCATCATTAAAAGCGAGAAAGTTAAACACATGGGATTTTTCATACAAGAATTTTTGTTATTTTTCTAAGTTCTTGTATCAGTATTTAGAAGACATAAATAGATACATTTACATAAATAAAATTGGAAAATGTACGGTTTTCCGAAATTATTATTTTTTGGTGGAAAAATATTTCTTCCTCATTAACATTTACCTCTCACCAAAAAAAGAGATACTCGAAAGGCTTTATAAAATTCATTGAGGGGAATAACAAATGTCTGATTCCAAAAAGTTATGAAAATAATTCTCTCAGCGTAAAATCAATTTACACTTACTTGTACTTTCATTCGATATCGTAAGTATCTTTACGACATACTGGATGTGAAGCCAGTGGAAATAAAACAGCGTTATCGCGAGTTCGTTGGAGCATGAAAAAACATGCGTTCCATGTGTCAAAATAGTAGCTTAAAACGGTTTTATAATAATTTGCAAGTACGATATTTCGCTTCCGACCCAGAGAAATGAAAAGTATTGGTTCAAGGATGTAAACACAAGAGATTATCAAAAATATCAACAGGGAATGAACTTGAACCTAACTTGAACCTTTTAAAACTCTTTTGGAATCTCTCCATGAATTAATCTCATGGCTCAATATAAAATGCGTATTCTTCATCGTGGCAGTAAAAAATTATTGTTATTGATTCATTCTACACTCTCCATAAGCTCCTGCATTCTCGATAATTAAACGAATACCGACATTGTCTGTTTTTATGTCGTTGTAACATTAATGAAGAAACGTCGATTGTCTTCGCATTATAACTTGAAAGTTCGACACTTTGCTTTCTCTGCTCACCCGATTACCCATAATAACAATAATTGTTCATAATTTTTAGTGTATCGTATGACATTTATTATGTCATTAAGAAGTGGACATATTAATGGATCATTTTTTCCGCTTGTACAAAATCAATGGAAAGTTTATCGACACGATCGTTTGATTGAGGTGCATATGTTATGTTAATAGGATGTTTTCACTCCCAAAAAAGGACTGTTGGATAAAAGAATTCGAGGCTGACGTTTACCTGACCGAGCAAGTTATGTTTCATATTTAACGAGTTCGTAAATTCTGCACGTAATTTGTCACATTTATATTCGAAATGCAGTGTTATTTATGTGTCGTTACTTCATATAAGAAGGGAGGATTTAAATATTATACTGTAATATTAAATATTAAGATTTAAATATTTATTTTAACAAAAACGTGAATCGTTTATTGCAGATTAAAAATACATAAATTCATTTATTTCTAACTGTAAAACGTTTTTATATGTTTCATATAGAATTGTATACTTTTTTAACCTTCTCACACTAAGCTCGAAGATCCACAAACTTTAATAATTGCAAACCTTTTATTTGCTAATCTTGTTTAACTATTTGCTCATATTGAAAGTAACATTAAAAATCTAAACATTACGATGATATGCAACGCTATATTATTTTTTTAAGCTCACGTGTAATCGTTTTTAATAATAAATTCATTGCCGTTTCTTGAAATGTTTTTTCTTATTTATTTCCAGAGATTAATTACACTGTAAAACAAATTTAATCTTTTTTTAAAATCTGTAGTATCCATTGAGCCTCGGAGAGTTACTCGCCCTAATCACGATTCCGGATGCTGCGTTACGCCACTCTACTCTTTGGTTTTGAAAAACATGAGGTTTTGTTAAAAATACCCTGTTTTGGTAACAGTCCCTGGTCAAAAGTCAAAAAACTTCGTCCTTGATAATAGAAATCTGACAATTGCGTTTGATTTATAACATATCAGTGCATACTTATAATTGGCATCAATAAAACTGTTTCACACAATATTCTTACAATTAGAGACGTACAATGTCAAAGTACAACTTTACAGATATTAGAAGTAGATTCAGTATACGTCACGTATATTTATAACGTGACGTTTCCTTGACGATTTTTTGTTTAATCCCTTGCCGTATAATTTCTTTCGTGAGAGCCTTCCTAATAATTCAGAATTAAATTAATAATATAAATATTAATCAGTGACTCTCGATTTTCGCATTATTTCATGTAATATTAATATTATAGAAATAGTTCTATCGTGTCGCATCCCACTGATATTTTCAATTTTATAGTTACTGCAAAATTTGACAACTTCCTTTCCAATTTACCACATCACAAGTATCACTCGTTATTATGTGGCAAGGGGTTAACACTTAACAATTGTTATAAAGAAAATTCGAGATCCACGCATTTATTCTCTTTTTTGAAGGAAATAGTTAAAAAATTGGCTTACGTTCGTGCTGATTTTTTTATATAATTTAGGTATACTTTATTTAAAATTAACTGCGAAGTTTTCTGCAGAACACACAGTTGGTTTTAGCTTCTACTTTCTGCTACCCTTCAAGTGTTTCACAATTGTAGGTTGGTGGCCATTGCAGCGCATTTATGTGCAACTGATAGGAGTACCGAATTCTACTTATTGATTATTCCATCCGTTATTTTCTTTTTGAAAATTTTGAGTAGAGATTATAATCAGCGATTGAAATAGTCCTAATATGTTATTTTTTGGCTAAATTGGAGAAGTTTTAAGGTTGGGGCCAGGATTTCAGCGCAATCAACCACTGTGCGGTGTGCTCTCATCGTTAGCTACCCTCGACGTATCAGTACCACTATCGATACCTATATATCGCAATAATATCGTCCAACGCGCACTCGTATCTAATAAGTATAAATAATGAATTTTTCTTTCATACTTTAGTTAGAACTCCTGTTTGTTCTCACAGTTGTTTAAATTACCCATGCTAGTTAATTGAAAGACGTTAATTTGGTTCGAATAAAATGTATGCTGCATGGAACACTATGTCTTAAAAGCCCACTCTTTGCCAGACGTTTGTATGGCATATGTCAAGTATCGACAACGGTTCAGAGCAGATGTTTTCTAGGACTAACATTCGCTAAAATTCCGTTTCGGGCGATTCTTTGTACTGTAATCATTTCTTTCAGTTGTTCTTTGTAACCATAAATTAACATTCTGCTTTTGTCTCTTACACGTTTAGATTCCCTCAACTTTTAAACGTCTCATTTTTAACATCTCCAACTTTTTTTCAGAGGTCTACGAGGCATATGTCAAGTATCGACAACACTTAAAAGCAGACATTTTCCAGAACCAACATTCGCTAAAATTCCGTTTCTGGCGAACCTTTATACTGTAGTCACTACTTTCGGTTGATCTTTGAGATCATAAATTAACGTTCCCCTTGATCTCCTACGCCTTTAGATTCCCCCAACTTTTAGACTGTTCATTTTCACCACCTTCAATTTTTCTCAGAGGTTTGCATGATACATAAAGCATTGACAAGAAAATAATAAATAAATAAACATTCTGTCTTCGTTTCCTATTTTTATACATTTCCTCAACTATTAAACTGCTCACTTTTACCACCTCCAACTATTCCCAGTGTTCGAATTAGAAGTAATTTAGTTATACAAAAATATATGAAAGGAAAACTCATTATTTATATTTACTAGACGTCGTTGAATGGTATTGTCGAGATCTATAAGAGATAGGTATTATTGGCATTAAACTCAGTAACCCCGGTCTCCGGCGACCCCAGTGGCATTGAACGTGACATTTAACCCCTTAACGTGTATGCTCGAGTTAATTTGAGCGGCGTTGTATTTTAAATTAAAATAAAAATTTTGATTAATTTTTTATTTTTTTAATTTGTTTGCCATAACAATGTTCTAACGTGTTTTTTTACATTAAAAAAATTTATTTTTTTGGCCGTTTTTTTAAGAAAAAACTTTGCATTAAGAGGTTAATTATGTCACACGCGAGGACAGAAAAATATGAAGGTCAGAGGGTACGTCACTTTACGCTTCAAAGTATTTTTCCAATTTCTCGTTGAGCAAGAAAATGCATCTAAGAGAATTCTTCACTGTTATTCACCGATATCGAGTGGTAGCGATACTCATTGTCACTTCTGATGATAATAGTGGCAGCCTTAACAGTAAAAATTAACGCAACTAAATATGATATACCACAGAAATCTATGTCGAGCTGCGATCGATACAGAATTGTATTGGGTTAAATAGACAAAAATCGTGCAAATAAATACTGAATCTACCTCTAATGCATGTAAAAAGTTTGTATAAAAACAGATCAGTACTTGTTATTATTTGTTACCTTATCATGACATCACTTACTGTTACGCATCGCAAAAATTCGGATTACTTAAAATAATTAAAAATTGAAAAAGATACCGAATAGTCAGACACTCTTCCCGCAACTTTTTCAACATATTTCCAATGTGATACTTTGGAACAACAAATAAGAGGAATGCAAAGGGAACGAGGATAAAAGAATCTTTGTCAAAAAAGATAACGTCCACGGGTTGTACGGAAGTGCATCTTTCAATAAAAAAAAAAAATGCGCCTTAATATCTGCTATCATGAATCTTAAGTAAAGATTCAGCCGCAGGTTATCCTCCGCAATCAGTGTGTCCTCAAGATTAAACTCTCGGTTCCGAAGAGGGGAATATACGGCTTATTTGCATGCAAGTAATTGATCGGATGCAACATGCAGGTAATTTTTCGTCGTTTTCGTTATCGCGTAACCGAAAGTAAATGACCCGCGATAAATGTAGTCGATAATTTCCACTTGAGAATGTGAGTTCTCCGGATTCGATTACGTGCACTATCGCCATTAGCGCTTTCGAGGAAACGAGAATTTCGATTCGACACCTTTGGATATCTTCTGAGTACCTCTGATCCTTTTACTCTCTTTCAAGTGTTTCTACAAGGAAAGTAACGTTTATTTGTCGAATATTAACCCTTTGAAACATTACTAAAGAATTTAAATTTCTAACATTTTGACAGTTAAAAATACTTAATCGTGTATGATTTTTTAACGTCAGATGTTTATCGAGTTTTATGATACAATAATTACGTGTAACATAGGACACATTGTTTTAATGAACAATAACTGTTTTCTTTCTATTTTTTTCGTTTTTAATTTCTATGGTGCTTCTTACTTTGAACCTAGTACCCATTGTTTTCGGTGGATTCCAAATCACTGAAGCTGTGATATCTTAACGTATTCGAGGCAGATTGCATACAGTGTGTGTAACGATATTTAATTGCAATTATGACTCACAGGCAGTATGCAAAACACAGCCGTCGAGATGAAACTGCTTTAAAGTAAAAAAGTATCTTACAATTAGAAGTATAAACATAAAAACCGGTTATCAGGAATGCAGGAAATGATTAACATGAAGCAGCCAGGGTATGATCTTTAAAAAAATGCACCGTCTCAAAGGGTTAAATAATAATTGGGGTAAAATTTTCCAAAAGTGACGAGGGATTGAAACTCGAATTCATTGATTATGAATTCCAAATCTTTATCTCTTAACACGACATAGCAATAATTATCAAATTACAATGTTTAATTTAATTCAATAGAAAATCTTGTCGAGTGTAACTAAAAACACGATTGCAAAATATTAACAGGTTCTCAACTGTATTTAACTAATTGTAAGACAGCTATGTAATCCATATATTTAACGAAATCTAATATTATACTATAACGATCAGTGTTAATTTTTGTTTTAGTTAATAACACAGACTGATTATTTTTGATACTCTATTTATATATTATATTATATATAAGTTAGAAAGTTGTCTACCGGTGATTAGTCATTTCTATTTAATACTAGGACCAATTGCAGGTACCGTGGCATATTTTTCTTAAGATGCAAAGTTATTATTGATTTCGAAAAGTCAACATTAGTAGATATAAGGTTAAATGCCATAGAAAACTTTATCGAGTGTAGCTCGACGTAAGAGTGCAAAGGTTTAATATCGTATCATTGGGTTGGAAAAATAGTTTCTTCACGTTTAAGCACAAATGTGGTACAGGTCTGCCTTTGAATCACATAAGTTTTACAGGAAACGGATCATAGCTTTACCTAAAAGATTAGCTAATGTGGCAGAACAAAATGATACATATTTTGTTTAATAAAATGCATTTATATTATGAAGTAGCTTGCTGCACTTTTACAATAAAATACGAAGAAATTTTTTCTGTAATTTATTATAATTTAACATGGCGAAGTGTTTATCGAAAAAATAATAAAATTGAAAGTCGTAACTGAATCACGTCTTGACGCGTACAACTTGCAAGAATTTGATACCATAAATTAATAACTGGAAAGTTAAGTAAAGATCAGTTGATCATTATAAATAATTTTGCATTTTGTAATACTCTGGCAACAATTTCAAACATTCCTTTAAAAGAAGTTTTATGTCTCAATTTAATTTTGATATAGTTGATAATTATTAAAAATAAAAGTTTAATAATCCCGATATGTATTATTCTAATGGAGAAATGTCAAACGCGTATATCATTATTCTAATGACATATTCGTCATACGAAACGATTCCTTTGATTACAATTTTAGTGAAAAGAGGTCTTTCTTTTGCGTCACTTTAGAATATGAAAAAAAAACAGAGAAATTTAAAAATTTGCTTGAAAACATTGCAAATAATAACTTATTAATGTTGCAGCTTAAATATTTTAATTTTTCCAAATATATAAGTAGAAGAATATCTCTAATATTCGATGCTACCTTCTGAAAATCGAATAAATATTTATTTTATAAAATTTTAAACACGATAATACTGCTCCCATTTTAAAAAATCACAATCGTCATTTCTTTAATTTCATTTCGGTTTACAGTCACTGCATTAATTCGATCTAATTACAAGTTATGTTAAAACAATAACACATTTAACAGGTTTATGTTTAACCGTAAAAAAATACGAATAAGGACAGACTCGGGATCATCTTTTCGACTTTTTACAAAACTTGCTGTCTGGTAGGAGTCTTCGATATACTTTTTGCATGATTCTCGGTCGATACGCGAACACGAAGTCATGGATCCTACTTCCTGCGTTACTGGAATTCATTAATGTCGAAATTTCACGGCGGCTTAAAGCGTTACGTCGGGGAATAAAACATTCGTCCATGTAAATCTGTGAGAAATTAGCGTGCTTGGCTTCTCCGGTTTTTTACGAGTCTCCAACGTACGTTGCTTTGCACTAAACAGTAAAAACAAAATGCCAAAAGGGCAGAACGTGACGTTTTTTTCTATGTTTTTTCTTTTCACAATATAAACGGTCGAAAGCGTTACTTGGCGCGAGATCTTCGAAAGTTCGAGAAAAGAATGAAGGCATTGAGTCCAGATTTCGTACGGAAGTATCAGGCAGTTTTTATCTTGCTGAATTTAGTGCCAAAAGCATTCTACTCATAAATTAAGTAAATCATTAACGGCACAAAGTTTACTGCGAATTTTAATGTCCGTTCGTATTATTTAACACTAATATTAACAGGGTTAAATTCATTACATTGCAATATTTAAAATAAGTATATACTTTGGAAAAAGAAGAATCACGAGGCGGAAAAGATGATCGATTTGGTGATTTATGTTTTTGAGATGGATGTAGATTATTTTATTTTATTGGAAAATTTTGGGAAAAACTCGTGTGCCAGCCATTTTAACTTGTTTGGTAGTTCTAATGTTGAAATGCAAGATGTTAAGATGTAAAGATAGAGAAAAAGTAATAATTCTTCGTTCTTTACGCGCTTTGTAGATGTTAGAAATTTTTAATTCCACGCAACACTTACGACAACGGAAAATAAAAGTACTACTTGTTTAAGCAGAATTACCATTAATAAATACTGTGTACTTTTTAAAACAAGTTGTCGCTATAAGTAAATACGTGGCAGTATTAAATCGCAGTTTCTCTAAATAATTTTTGGTTACACCATCAGAATAATACTTTTTTGTACAGTATAAGTAAAATTTTGTGTGACTATAGAGAATAAAATTGCAATACTGCCTACTTCAGTTATTTGTTGCTCACTACTTTTCAGTTAGCAGTGATGGTGAGTTTACATGGTTTTATCTACAATATAATAATATTATAATATTATTTTTCTGCCTTCATTATTGACGCCGAAATATCCCAATCAATCGCATAACTTTTTAGAATATCATAAAATATTGCAACTAAATTTATAAAATCGTTATACAAATGTTCACATTTTTTTGCAAATTTCATTTTACATATAATAACAAATTTGTAAATAAGTATTCACCGAACAATTGTCGAAACCATGGCATCTTTAAAACCCAGCTCACTTTGGAACATGACTAGGGAGCGTCATAGCCTCTCATTTTCAACCGTCTATTTCCGCCATTTCGTTTTTGGAATCTCCAACCTCAGCCTCTTAAAGTAAACGATTATGTGGAGTGTTCACTTTAGAAAATTGGGTTTGAGAATTTCAAAAACGAAATGGCAAGAATAGGTGATCAAAAACGAAACACTTTTCCGCCCCCCTAGCCATCATTCAGTTCTCGGGCCGTACCGCCCATAAATCTTTAAGCACTCTCAACAATACCATAAATCAGCATAAAAACTCAGCATAAATGTGAAACTATTTATTTATTATAATAGAATATATTTATTTATAACACATTTACAGAAATATACTAAATAAACGAAAAAGTTAATGTGTTTAACACTAGATTTACGGTCGCTGAATATTCTGATATATTTAACCCCTTGCCGTACTATAACGAGTGATACTCGTGATGCTATAAATTCGAAAGGAAATTTTCAAGTTTTACAAAATCTATTAAATTGAAAATATGAGTGAGATACGACACGATAAGATTATTTCTATAATATTAATATTACGTTAAATTATACTATATGTCAAGAATCACTGATCAATGTTTACTTTACTAATTTAATTCTGAATTATTGTGGAAGCAGTCACAAAGTAAATGGCACGGCAAGGGGTTGAATATACTAAACTTTGAAAAAAGTGCATCAAACGGCAAAAAATACGGTCAGTTAAGAAAATTGTATATTATAAGATACATGTGAAATATTTACTGTATTGCTTCCCTGTCGATTTGAGAAAAAATTTAAAACAAGTATATAGGTATACAAGTAGTAATAAATATAACAAGTATATAGTAATAGGTTCCCGTCACTTTGACGGCTGTCGTAGATCCAGTATTAACATTAATTTTAGTAATAAAAAATACACGAAAAGTGGAGTGCCTACCCGAGTCGAAGTTATGAATTTCTGTTGATTATTTCGAACCCTGAAATCATCATTTATGATTCTCTTACATTTTCTTAATATTTCTATTGTTCTCCTTAGTTATCTATTAGTCGTTATATTTCTCTTTTGATTCTTTTTTATTGTCGGAAAATAAATATACAAATTTTTATTAATTAGACATCGAATTGTAATAGATTACAGTAAAAATCCTTTTATTTGTTAATTTATTTCTTATTTATTTCATGTCAACAATGAAAATAAAAATATAAATAATTAAATGAAACCAGCGAGAAATCATATTTTTCATCTTATTATTTAATCATTGTAAAAATTACTATACATTCGTCTCTACAACTGTCATTCTTTATATACATTTCTAGAATTTTATGAACTTTTCATTTGAAAAGTATTAGATCACTCCAACTCTTTATTATTTACAGGTATTCCTGTGTACAGTATATCATTGATCATTTTTATGCAAACATTAACAATGTTAATTATGTTAACAGCTTTGATATTTTCACTTAAATTTCCTGAAATTAAAAAGTCTCGGGTTGTATATTGTACGTTGTGGTCCTTTAGAACAAACATTTCATCAGGTTCAATTTCTTGTACTATTGCATTATTAGTTATTACTAATATAACTATAATGTTATAAAAATAAAGTTTCTGTCAAATTAATTTTTACGTAGTTGTCACTCAATTTACTTTTTAAAAAATTAAGTAATATTAATAATTAATAAATAATGAAAAATTCCTTCTAAAATACAATGAAAGAGGATTAAAGGAAAACCTAGAAAATCTTTTTATAATACTCTTTCGATTTTCTTCAAGTGTGAAAACGGAAATATCCGCATCCACAGAGTATCTACAGATAATCAAAATAATATAGAGTTTAATGTTCAGATCATACAGATTATAGTTCTCTTTTGATTTTATTCAAGTATAAAAAATCGAGAAAACCAACAGAAAATCAATCCTTCGACTCGGATAAACACTCATAACCGGCAGTGTAATCCACCATAGCATATCTAAAGGACAAGAATTTCGTGCTAAAATCCCTTCATCCAATACAATAAAAAAAGTAAAAAAAGCAACAAATCAAACATCAAAAGCCCACTTTCTCCTGAAAGATATCAAGCACACGTTCGTATACCATCTCGAAAGCCACCCGAATCGATCATCAAAGCGACCGCTCTTGGATTAAAATCAACCAACTAATCCCATCCCTCTGCGACGACATGGTTGGCCGTTAAATTCCGATTTCGTAAGACACTGATCCTGGCATAGCTCTCAAAAGGGATTAGTCCGTGAGTGGTCGTCCAAGAGGAGAGGCGAGTAAGTACTCGAATAGCCAAAGCACGAATGACTCCCCCAGAATTCCAAGCGTACGCGCACGCATCTTCGAGGATCCGGTTAGTCACGCATCCTGTCCGCAGCACGGTGGTTTCCTTTTGTCAGGCAAATCGACGATGCGAGCCGCGACACGTCCTCCAACGGCCTCGAGAGAACAACACATGCCTTCACACCGTGGGTTCCCATAGTCCGATGGTGCCGTTGCCCACGAGGAGCTCGTGCCTCGCCTCTTTCCTCGTACCTCGCACCACGCGCCTTTTTAGATGCCTCACCTCTTTTCCTTACCTTACCACGCGATTCAGCCACCTTCGTTCCCATTGCGCGACACGGTTGTTTCGCTTACATGGCCCCCGGTTGTTGTCTACCGATCGCTTGCGAATAATAAACGGATGGTTTTGTAATATGGATGATTCTGCACGACTGCTGCAATAAGTTTGGAATCTTACGAGTTTCCAAGTGGGAGAGATAGATAGATAAATATTAGGGGTACCGAAAAGTAATCAATATTGGAGAAGTGAAAACGTAATTGGAAACGTTTTTCAACAGAAAATCAAAGGACTTTTTTAAAAAGGGAATCGACCAACTACCTTTACGCTGGCAAAAAGTGTTAGAAAATTATGGAAATTATTTTGTTGATTAGTATTTAAGATTTATTTAATAAATACTTAAATGTTTTTCGCCAGCAAAAAAAAATTTTTATTACTTTTCGGTACCCCTAATAGATAGATATTTGTTGTTGTTTATTACAATGTTGAACAAGGCTGAAGGGAGCTTTATTATTATTAATTAGGGCGAGTTTGCCAGTACAAAAGTGCTTACAGGGAAAGTGGCATATGATACAGTGACAGATAAAGAGTAAATTAACAATAGAGTTAGATAAAGTAAATTAAATAAAAGAACTATAATAGCAAGTAAGAAAGAGGAAGGGGGGGGGGTAGACAGAGAGAGAAGAAAATGAAAGAGTACTTGTTGATTTGAGCAAACTTCAATAGAGGAAGATATGTAATGGTGTTTATCACGTTGACTTTCACGATCATTTTCAGGATTATGGTCTAAGAAGCTAGTTTAATTTAATCATATCATATTATTGAAAGCTAATTTAATCTACGTAAGCTAATTTAATCCATCCTAAAAAGGAGAGGAAATATTTTTTCTTTAAAAAGATTTTACGACGTCTCTCGTAATTTGTAGTGAGTATATCGTACAACTGGAGCAGACATGATTCTATGTTTTGCTTTTGAAAGAATTGAGGGTAAAAATGAACAGGCTACGTATATGATCGAATGCATACTTGGCTACGGCTTCATTCTGTCTTTCACCCTTAGCGGTCGAAGTACAAGTCTTGCTGGCAAGGCACCTACAAGTTGCCTATAAGTGCCAAAAATGCATAGCGTGCAAGAGGTTAATTGTTTTGAAAGATGGTCCGGCCGTGCAAAACATCTATAGGAAAGAAAGATCTGGTATCTGTTAGTGTTTGAAAAGTCACTGTGAAGACAGAGTACATATACTAACAAGGGAGCATATTGAACACATACCCGTCAACTTTGATAAAAGTTTCATCAAATGTAGTTCTCAAATAGGTGCACAAAGATTATTTATTTACATGATACACTACAAGTTATTTTTTTTTGTTATTTTTTACCGGTAAATATTCGTCCGTTGTCGAACAGATTTACGTAATATGATAGAAATTAATGTTTTTGGAAATTATTGGATTTCTACGATAACAGTTATTATTTAATATGTAATTTTCTCTCACGACGTGCGAAACTGTTCGACCTAATTGGACATCTTTCAAAACGAAGCTGGTTTTGGTGCAAGGACTGACATTTTAAAAAAAGAGAATTTCTTCATGTCCTCTGATTACCGAGATACTTAAAAAAAATTCTTAATTAATGATAGTTTCAATATTTTCAACCCTCAACTATGAAGCTTATTTTCACCCCTTCAATATGGACGATAGTCGATAGGGAAAAATGCGCGATAAATATTTTCTTGAAAATTACCTTCCACGAAAGTTTCATCAAAATCAATATTGTACCTCCTAAATGGTGGGAAATTGAGAAACATGTTAACCCCTTGCTGTATAATAAAGAGTAACACTCGTGTTGCTGTAAATTGGATAAAAAATTTCAAAATTTGCTAAAGCTATTAAATTGAAAATATTAGTGAGACGTCACACAATGAAATTATTTTTATAACACTGATATTACGTTAAACTAAACAATGTATCAACAATCACAGATCAATTTTTATTGCACCAACTTAATTCTGAACTATTGCGGTTAATTGTAAAAGTTAAATGTCAGGCTGTGCATAATATGCAACTAATTTTATGCTCTTTTGTGCACCGGTGCATCAGAAAAATGGAACTGTACTCCTTTTTTAAAATAAAAATCCATGTTTTTGTGCTCTACATGAAAGTGCTAACATATTCCTTCTCTAAACTTATTTCCTAGGGAGTTCTCGAAGCTAAAAGTTCTCTAAATTGTTTTCATTTCTCCAAATAGAATCAGTTTGTCTAGAAACAATCTTCAAAACAGTAATTTAGTACAAACGGTAACGTCATACCGTGCAAATTATCCTTTTTTTTATATTTTCAGGGTCAAGTACATCTTCATTATGAAAATCATATTAAGTTGAACTCATTACTCATGTGAGCGTATCCTTTAAAAAAAGAATTAACTATCTCATATCGATATGCTTTTAAGTTGAGAGATATTCTATTATAACAAAAATTTTCGACGATTAGAAAGATAGCAATTGCCTCTGATTGACTTTAATACCATCGAACATTCTTCGCAAACAAAAACACAAAAAGAAATCGCACGCATTTCCCGTATTTGCTAAATCGTTACATTGCCACTATTCAATATGTATGTTATATTTCATCATACTGAACTTTATAAAATTGTAAATGCACATATTCCATCAATATAGAAAATTCTAAGTCTAACTACAGTCTCTGATCTGTCTTCACAGTCGCTGAATATTTAAATTGATACATTTAAACGAACATATAATAAACAACAATTGAAATACCCGGAAATATAGTTTTCTACGTATTTATTTTAACTATTCTGAAAAAGACACGTAGAATTATCCTCTGTGAAGATCATATAACGTGTGCAGGTATGCACAAGTGCATTGTCTTTCGTGTCACACAATCGTACATACAATTTACTTGCCGGTAGGGCGTTTGCCCCTGCGCATTTCTTCGCCTTCCTTCGACTTGTTTACGTGTCTCGATCTTCCCGGTCGTAAGACATATCGATGTTTCGTGAATTACAAATAGTTGATTTCGTTTTGACGCACCGAGTGATCGATCATTCGCTGGCGATCCGTGGCGTTTCGACATTCGGCAAGTGTCGTCTGAAATAGGCTTTTATTTTTAAGTCGTCCACCGCAGAAGTTGCGTGCATGCGCTGGTTTTATTTCTTCTCGTTCCATGTGTCGCGTGCCTCGTTGCATTCACGCTGTTTTCTTCACGTTAATGTGTACTTTAATGAGAAACACGAATATTTTAATCATGAGATAAAATGAATAATGATTTACTTGTATCAAATATCTGATAATGTATTAGCAATACAATATAATAATCTATACGGTATCGTTACAGCGTGGAATCTGTTATTTCATAAAATAACTAAGTATTTAATAAATTATTTAATTGACTCAGTTAAAGTATAGAGAATTATTGGATTCTACGATTTAACTACCTATTTTATAGAATAGCGACTACCTAATCGCCATTTTTTATTATTGTTTAATTAATCGACCAATAATATCATACTGCATATTCTGTTTTTCTTTATTATTTATCAATTAATCTATTCGTATTGTGAAAGGTAGTCTCCGAGAGACTTTAACTATGTGTCAACACTTAATCCTTTGGCCTACGATTTTTTTTCTGACTGAATGTGTAATGATTCCAAATTAATTCCTGAAATCAAAAGTACTCACTGATCTCTGATATTTCGTATAAGTAAAAGAGATATTAACCAGTTAACTGTGGCGAAAATTCTTTGGAATTTTGGGTCACGAAAATCGGGAGACGAGGATAAATCTATTTCAAATTATTTCTACCTTTTAGTTATTCGTTTTATTTCGGCATGGCCTCAAAATATTCCAAACATCTTGAAATTTACGAATATATTTTAGTTTCCGTCAAAATTTCATAACCGTGGTAGCTTTTACGCATGACGAGTATACTCGTCAAACACAGCTAACTGGTTAATAGTATAGAAATAATGAGACCGTTTCGCCGATGTTTTCAATCTTACAGTTTTTGAAAGATTTAAAAATTTGATATTTCATTTTCCACACCACGAGTGTCACACGTTGTTATACACAAAGTGGTTAATTTATAAGAGAGTGAACTTGTTTTGATATAAAATTGTTTAGCTTTCACTTTAACGCCCTATCACTAGTTAATTTATAGAGTAACCAATTATTCCTTAGAATAACTAGGTATAATACGAAATTATTAATCTACTACACATTTTAATTGTTTTAGTTAGTTACTTCATAAAATAACTGACTCATACGCTTTAAGTAAATTTACATATAAAGTTACAATTTAAAATAATACATCGCTTTAATTTACAATTCTTCATCATTTTTGCACATAGGCAAAGTTCATAGTTTTATAATTCTGCAGAATTCACGCGATGTCCCTAGTAATTGTTAGTGTATGCTACCTGTTAGAAATTTCTGCAGCTGGTAATATTGTAAAATGAATTTAATGAATTTAATGAATTTATGTTGATCACTAAAGATTGAAATACTTGGGAATATATTGTTACAATGAAGTGAAACTGTCTTCAAGGCGGAATTTTCTGTTAAGCGAATTCTGTGAGGTATTGATCATCGAGAGTGTTTTCGACAAATTGGAAAATATTACTTACAGTAAGGTAAAAGTACCAGTAGTTGACTAGTTAAGATAAATTTTCGATAAAAACAACAGTAACTGTTTACTCTGTCAATAACTGGCGAGAATCGATGCCTGGAGACGTTCTTTAAACATTCTAGATTATGTACCAAGATCAATTTAAAAAAAAAAAAACATAAGTTATACAAATTTGAGAATTGTATTTAAAAATTCGGCAAATGCTTTAGTAGTTGATCACCTTTGAAATCGATAAAACTAGTAATTGACCACCTTTTTTCGTTAGTAGTTGACCGCTTATACTCGAAGCAGGGTTACAGCATTAACGCTGAAAATCACTTTATTATCGTTTAATTTTAACAGTTACCAGTACAAATTGTCATTAATAATTAAATAATAAAAGAAGAAGAAGAACAGAGTAGACATTGGACACTGATCAGTAATTGACCGCGAATGGAGTTAATAGTTGACCGTGTCATCGACTAAAACTCAGTGTACATACTACAATACATCGATTTACATTTTGTATTTCTAATAAAGTGAGATGTAAATCGGATACATTATAAATCGTAAACAAATTGAAATGAGTAATGTCGGTAATTAACCATGCCTGTCAACTTCTGAAAATCGTAGAGTACCAATATCCAGAAGTTGACCATTGAAAAATTATTGTATTTTGTGGTTAAAATAATAAAAACGATGTATATATTACTTATAAAACGTTCTGAGGTCTTAAACAGTAAATAATTCATTTGCGAAATCTTCACAATCTATGAATTTTTTACTTGAACCGTACAGCCATTCTTAACAGAAACGTTAAGGAAATAGAGATATAACGCCATATTACTTACCTTATTGAATTCAGAGGTTCGCTGTTAATAGGTATACTTCACTTTAGATGCAATTGTTTCAAAATATAATCGACAGATGCTGTGACATCTGAAATTCACTGTCATCGAAAGTACACAACTTATGCAAACCTTATTTTTTTATGTTTTCTAAAAAAGGGTCAACTACTGGTACTTTTACCTTAGTTACTTAATTTTAAATAATAAATAAAAATTTACTATTACATTTCAAGTTCTTGCGTTTGTTTATTGCACGTTACCGAAGTAAGTTAGTATTTCCATATAATAATGCACTCGACTCGCACACCCGCGATTCACACGATTTTCCGTCAAAAAGTCACGTCCACGTAATTTCCCGTATTGCGAATTCCAAGTGAAAGGGAAATTCTATTCCCATAGAATCCAACGTAAAAGCCTCGCCATCGTATCTTTCCGCTCTCAATCTACCAAGTTGCTCAGAATTCGTAGAACGTTAGAGAAATCTGATGACAGAAAGACGTAAATTTCTGTAGCGACGTTAAAACCCAAGTAAGGTCATCGGTCGTCAACCTCATCAGGGATTTCCCAAAAATTAGCTTCCTTGTTCGATAGATATCCTTCTTGAATCCAAGAATACAAGGTGTTTCCACGAAAATAAACAGAAGAGAAGATTTTCCTGTGACGATGAGAAATCGAATTCGATGGAAGCCGATAAAAAAGAAACAGTTGGAAATTATTGCGCCTCGAGGTGATCAAGTATAATTTATGTCTAAAATTTTTTTCTACCTATTTTTTCACACACCGCAGCTATTTCGGAACAACATTAAAGTGTCGAATATGACAATTCTGTTGGAACTGACGAAATATAATTTACATAATACTAATTATGCAATATAAACGTTTTATGACTTATAGCAGCATTATAAATATATATGTTATATAAAATAATTGAGTCAGTAAGCCTGATAATAAAAGAAATTGAAAAACAGGTAATTAATATTCTAATTAAGGGATAAAAACTGTATCTTGAAAAAGAAAATTTGAAAAATCTTTCTTTCCTAAGCTAACGTAACTAGAACTTCTTTGACGTAAAAATAACTTGTTTATTCGAAAAATCTTGTACAGAACTAAAAGACAGAATGTTTTAGTGCCTACGCCTACAATAATGAATGACACTCACGTCACAGAAAGTGGGATAAAAGAGATTAAGATTTTTTGAAAACTGTCAAATTGTAAGAACTACTAAAACGTAATATAGCAAAATTATTTTAATGTCTATGGTATAGCAAGAATTATCAGTAAATTTTTATTTTATCAATTTAATGCTTATCTATGGCATAAGCAGTTAGAAAATAAATCGTTGGGCGAAGAGTTAATTCATCATAACTGAGTGACAACTTAATTATGAAATTAGTATCAATGACTATACCAACTTCAAAAAAGCAAGAAGCCAGATAATTTTGATCTTCGTAATTTGAAAAGACATAAACTTTAGCAAAGCAATTCGGCATTCAAATTACGACAACTCCTTAAATCTGTTGTACTTATTTGTCAGTACAGTTACCAATGTTTGCTTAATTTATAAAGAAATATAAAAACAAGACAACTCGGATCGATCACCTCCACGATTTCTAAAAACATAGCATAAAAACGTGGCACGCCGGTGTGCAAGCAACCAAAAAGATAAAAGAAGTCCTTTAGAAGGACAACTTGCTAGCTCTGATTCACAGTAATTACATCGCGTGTCAGGATCTTCGCGATTTTCGTTTTTCAGCAAAGATTCCACGAAGAAACGCTTCCAATTGAGTATCCGGAACGATCCCAGAGGAAATGAATGAATCAGCCAACAGAAGAAAATAATGAAAAAAAAGTTAAGTGTTCGCTGTGGTAACTACGTATTAACGTTAGAATTTCCGGTTATATAGAAAATAAATATTTTATGCGAGTTCCACTTATCAGCGAGATATAATTAGGAACAACAAGATTTTTCAAGGAACGCACTTCGTTCTGAAAATAATTGAGTGCAGATGTCCACTGGTGTATTCTACAACTTTATTGTTGATTATTTATCGTCATATTTATAACAAATGAATATCGGTACAAGATATTTATAAATCAATATTATATAACGCGGAAACTGATAATTTATGACAATGTAAAAAAAAACGCATGATTTATAAAATGACCAAGATTTATTTAATTAACACTAAACCCCATTACTTGTTTTCAATAGTATAAAATTTAATTTTTTCAAGGACAGTACACTTTTACAAATAATCTGAAAAAATTACATATTAATATTCATAGTAGGTAACCTTCGAAGTTTGTAAAAAATTTAAACGTGATCAGCTATATTTATGTCGATAATGTAAATAAATTTTTTACCTATGTTCTTTTACTGAGGTAAACGTTTTTACAATAAGATACAAATACTATAAAAATATGAAAGTACAGTGTAGCTAGTTAACAATTTCAATAAGAATATAATGCTTGTATTTTTGAACTATTCAAAAATCGATTTTATAAGGAAAAAATCTGAAACTATTCACAAATAGGTATTTGTTGGGTTAATACATCTGATATTTTCATAATTTTCTATGAAGCAAAACAACGGAAAATATGTTTCACCCTGTAACTACTCCAGTAATTGGGGTAGCAGTTTAATGGTGTGTAGAAATGTTTTTTTTCCATGTTTATCCAGCTAGACCTTTTGATATTTCACTAGAAAAATAGTACCGCTATATGGGCCGTTTGTTTTAAAAGCGACATAAGTCACTTTATTTTCCGTATATCAATATATTTATGGGATTGCGATTTAACCTGTTTAAAAATATTGATACCAATTTTCGAAAAGGTTTACTTTTCTTGTTACCTTGGATACTCATATATTTATTAGTATAAATGATTTCGCATAGCCGTTGAAAAATCACCATATTTTATTAGGGGACAGTGACTTATATTACTTTCAAAAAAATATATTTGCGATATCGTTAACTAGAAAAATTTCTCTCTAACGATGTTCAACCCCTTAACATACAATGATGTCTCCGAGACGTCAAGAACTGCTGTACAGTATATTTTTAAATTATTCAATTTTTTCACTCGTGCATCAACATAACTATTAATTTAGTATTTTATTTTTATAATGTTATAATGTTAATGTTTCATTATTTTTTAATGTTACTTAATATTGACCATTCGATCTGCTTACATGTTATATACCAATGCAAATTTCAGAATAAATATTGTTTCTAAGCTTGCACATGAATGTTCAGTTGGGCCAAATTAAATAATATTTTTCGGTCGTGTTAAATTCCATTTTATGTGTAAGAAAAGGGGTTAAGTTATTTTCATCACATTGATTGCAAATTTTATCAAAATAAAGAGATGTGAAACTGTAACTACAATTATCGTTAGTTCGATTTTTTTAAAGGTAACTTATGCCACTTTTAAAATAAACGGCTCATATATATTCAAAAGATTTCGTTCTGAGCATCAAAGTCGAGCCGGAGAAACGCCTTCATCTCGTCACCGAAGAGATTCTTGTCGGACGCGGAAAACGCGGTTATGCACGCTCGAGGTTCGTTCCCACAGAAAGACGCGCCTCTTGGATGTTTGACTTTCGATTTATCGATAGGACAAAAAGTTACCGGCTAATCGAGCCGTTCTAAGATCTGCGACACGCCCACGGATCTCCGTTTCGTTCCCTCGATTTTCTCGCTCGCATTTTTTCTTGCCCTCTTTTGAACCGTTCGTCTTGCTCGCTCACGATCCACCGACAGTGGTTTTTGCACCTTCGGCGGGATCTATTGTAATGGACACTCGCGAGTAAATATTAGCACTGGCAATAAGAAGCCTGGATAAATCGAGAAAGGACTGTTGTATTGAGAAGAAATTGGATAAAATTGGATAGGCGGTAATTGTGCCGTATACAACAGCGTTTTCCAAACTGTGCCTCACGAAACACTGGTGTACCGTAAACTGTCAGTAACAATAATTATTCTGCAACAATTATGAAGTTGCAGTTGGATAAGGAAGAAACATCATCTGCTTTTATATATTTAACCCTGCTTTTCTACTCATTTATATCTCACATTTGTATTCTTTCCAATCATACTCGAGTCGAAATATTGAACCTCATTCGAACCTTTTACTACCCAACATTTAGGAATTAAAAGTACAAAAATTGGCCTAAATTCAACGTCAAATAAGATCCTATTTAGCGCCTACAAATGGGACAAATTTTCCTTTATGCCATCGTAAGGCGCAAAATAGGACGTCAATTTCAACCTCCGTTGAGCATTTACATCCTATCCAGTTCCGAGTCAAAATATTGAACCTCATTTGAACCTTTTACTACCCAACATTTAGGAATTAAAAGTACAAAAATAGGATTATCATTTTACTCAGAAGGAGTTACAGGTTTAAATTAGGAGTTTCAGTATTGAAAAGTATCATATTAGGTTCAAATAGTAAATACCATGAAAATAGGTTCAATATTTCGACTCGAGTAGTGATCCGGCGAACAAAGGTTCGCATTTTAAGAAACATAAAATACAAAAACAAGCAGTCGCAAATGTTAAATATATTGAATATTAAAAACAAGTACTTACAAATAGAAACATAGTATCTGCCAAAATAAAATCTCCATTTCGGGTCATACAGATCCAAGCAGAACAGCAGGTTTGACACAATTTAAACCAAGAAAGTCAAAGAAATTCTTATTTTGTTTATCTAATATATCTGCGTTATTATTTATTATAACGAAACAACCAAATTTACTCTATCATTTATTAAAAATTGTATTTTCACCAATGCCGAAGCTACTTTCGTTTGATGACCAGCTGAAATCACTGGGGTTGAGTTTATTTCCCCTTTGAACAAAAAGATAGATTTAACTGCATATTTTTATTAAACCTTCACACTAATATTATGAATACTTTGCAATTGCACTAATTTAAGTTACTGCAAAATCGGCAATATACTGTGATTTTTTTTTCACACTACATATATGCATTCCTAGTCCTCAAGGGGTTAATCTTTTCTCCACCTTTGATTTTTCAGACTATTTATCTGATACCTTTAAATAAACCGCATTTCTGCGGCATTCCTAATGCTTATACAACCAACCAAAAAATATTGGGACATTAAACCCTTTAAGGACGACGGGTGAAGAAGAATCTAATTACAGCATGTATACCCGATTAAAATTAAAAATTTAAATATATCTGTTGAAATATGAATACGAGGATTGTAATTTATAATTTTTGTATTAACATTCTGATAAGAAGGTAGTTTCTCATTGACAAATATATGATTATTTCTCAGTATCCAAAGAAGTCTCCGTTCGGAGAGGGTTAAAATATTCCTTCTACATAATTTCGATACTGCTGCGACTAAAAAATCCAAAGTGACATTTTCCTTCATAGGTTCGAAGATTGTTTATTATGCGTATTACGTTCATTAGGCAATTAAAATAATACTCAATACCAATCTAGCAATAAGAATGAGCTTAACTTAAAAGTATTTACGTAGTTATGTACAATGTCACATTCAAAGAGAGTCCGTTACAGAACAAAGGACATTAGGTAAGAGAAAACGCAAAATTCGAAGTTCCTTGCCATTAATACTTGATATTGTTATACTAAACAATTGCAAATATTGCTTTCACATATTTTACTCTGGTCATGCGACAATAAAGGAAACCTTTTTTTTTCTTTCAAAAAACTCCGTAAAAGCGGAGTTCTTTGTTACAGTGGAACGTAAAAGTAACTACTGATGATCTTTTTCGCGCAATGTGCACATTTTTAAGAAAGGATTAATTCATTTCCATCCGATAACTTGTGTACGTTTTTTACTTTAAAATTCAGATGTCTACAGTCGTCTGTCTGTCAATATGATAAAGTGACAACTATTTTGACGTTTTAAATTATCGTAAGTGTTCACAAAATTGTATAATATACAGAAAAAAAAAATAAATTGAAGTAAATGTCCTCATTTTCTATATAACGCGCAGTTAGCGAGGCCAGTTCTTTTTATGAAACCTTTAACCCTTTCCGGACAGTGACATTTTTAGGTATTGAGAGATAATAATTTATTTGGAGATTCAAAATCGCTGTTCAAGTAAAAAGTTAAAATATTAATATGTAGAAATTATAAATTACTATTTGTGTAATCATATTCCAACGGCTGTATTTCAATTTTTAAATTTCAATCGCGCATACATGCGACGTTAGATTCTAATTGAATTTTTTCTCAGGCCACATATATGCGTCACTATTCCGCAAATGGTTAAAGATCTTCAAAAGAGGTGAATCGATATGAAATTAAAGTTTTTTTTATTAACACTTTACCGACCGGAAGCCTATTAATAGGCTTTTCGGACCCAACACCTTTGAATTTTTAACTAATTAATTGGTTGCCATTCCAATTAATAAATCATCATTTATCATTGCGGTTACCTCTGTTAAGGACTCAGTGACGAGAATTTGTAATTTTCGAATAGATATCTGTATCAAGGAAGTATTTGTGACCGAGTGATCGGTCAGAAGGGGGTAGGATGTTAAAAAAATACCGGTAGGTAAAGTGTTAATTATAACACTTAGGTGTTGTTCAACAGATGAGCCTTGAAATCATTTAATTTTCAGGTATTCTCCTCCCATAAGTTTTCAACAAATTGTTTTCCCTCGAAACGAAAAGTAAGAAATTAAAGACGAAAAGGAATTACGTAATTTCAACCGACGAAAACGCCATGAACGTATGCCGAGGATGTTACAAGCGTCACAAACTCCTTCGACAATTCCTCGAAAGCCGCACGTTTCAAGCGTACACCATGCACCGTGTAATACGTATGCGTAACATGTTCAGCCGATACATCGGTATTCCCAGCGCGATACTCGGAAATTCGTGAGAACAATTTCGGGCAAAGAAAGAAGTTGCTAAAGTGGGCATCGATTTTACAACACCTACGACATATACAGGATGTGTCGTGGTAATTGATACAACGGGAAGTAGAACGATATTTTGTTTAAAACAGGTGAAAAATTTGTTTGATATTCTTGACGTTTAACCGTTTGAATACCGGGAAGGTTTTAAAAAATTACTTCGATAAAAGCCAAAAGCGACTTTCGGGCTCTTGAGATTTTATTTCAAAATAAGCTAAAGTTGGTGTTTTATTTTATGTAGTGCATAACAAGAACAATCTTCTCGTGCTTGTATCCTAATTTGGAATTACTTTATATTATAAAAGAGAAACCTGATGCATTCATAACAAAATATCTTAACAAAGTGTTCCTTCAATTGTCAACATTGAAAAAATGTCCTGGGGTTTTTCGACACAAAAACTGAAGAGCGCGAAAGTGGCTCGTGGTAAGCAAACGGTTAATACGTTGAACACCACCGGTATTTCGCTAGTTTCATTATTTTCACTAAAGTAGAAGTTTTTCTATTAAAATCACATTTTTATAGACTAGAAACCTTGAAGACACAAATAGATATATAATTAGCAGGGCTTCATCTTTTTAATGTCAATATTTAAATGTTGAATATGTTAAAACATTTGTGAATATTACAATTTGCGTCATATGAAATTTCATTGAAGTCAAAGTCTCTCATCGGTCACCCCCATGGCGTCCAACGTGTTAATGGTGCAAATATAGGGTATTAATGGAATTTATCTCGGACGAGCGCTCAAAAAATATTGGGTCCTATTGGACTTTATTCTGGCCGTGTCCCCAAAGAATACAGGGAACTCTGCTTGGAAATAAAATCGACCAAGTTAGCTAAACTATTATACAACTTAATGGAGTATTGAATATAAGTTAACGGAGTCGCAGAAAGAAAATTAAGTACCTATATGGGGATAAATAGTAAACTAAAAAAAAATATATGTACAGTAGCTTTTCGACATACACAGGTTAGTACTTTTTATAAAGAATGTCTAGCTATATCGCTTGATGCATAAAAAAGTACCTAATTAAAAAAAAAAAAAAAAAGTAGAGCTTCATATGTCCTTGACGCGTCCATCTACGGGAAAACTAATGAAACCAGATTGTGCCCCACTCGATACCGTTTAAGTTTCTTATGAAATATTTTTCGCTACATGCCACAATACCGAAGTTATCAAGATGTCAAAATCGGCTGGGACACCCTGTATATATTAGGTCGAATCATAAGTAACTTCCGTGTTTTTACGAGATATTTATTTTGCTCTCATTAAATAACAAATTATATTTATTTATTATGTATTCTCCGTTATTACGGATAACTTTCTCCCATCTTCCTGGCAGTTTACTAATCTCTTCCTTGTAAAATGTGGTTGGTTTGGACTGGAAGAAACTTGCAAAATACGACAATGCGCGACCACATACGGCAAGGGTGACTCGAGCAAAAAATCTTCAGCTTGAATGGTCTGTTTTACCACACCCACCTCTCTCCCCGGTCCTTGCCCCAATAGATTACCACCTTTTCTGTTCGTTACAAAACTTTTTGAATGGAAAAACATTCAATTCCGAAGGACAAGTCAGACACGCCGTCGAAAACTTCTTCCAGTCCAAACCAACCACATTTTGCAAGGAAGGGATTAATAAACTGCCAGGAAGATGGGAGAAGGTTATGCGTAATAACGGAGAATACATAATAAATAAATATAATTTTGTTATTTAATGAGAGCAAAATAAAGGTCTCATAAAAAAACGGAAGTTACTTATGACTCGACCTAATACATAGAAATTATAAATTATTACTTAATATTCATTTAAAATCCTCAGTTTCATTACACAACTTTCAGATACTCAAATATACTCAAAATATACATACTGCTTCTTCTTTTCTCTCATAGGTACATCGTTTGAGTATGAGTTATGGCGTTTCGATGCGCTGCTTTTGAGGATCATTCTGTCTTGGGGATGTTGAGGAGGTTTTATACTTCTGAGCTTAAAATAAACGGATTTTCTTTTGCACTTTCTCAAAGTACACATATGTAAAGGAATAACGTCGAAGGATTCTTTTGATTTCGTGAAATTGGTGAAATTATAGATGGTTAAAGAAGCTGCAGCGTGGCAACATACAATTTATATGAGAAACTTTAACCCCTTGAGTACTACAGACGCGTATATGTGGTCAGAGGAAAATTTGAGTATAGCTTATTGGTACATATGTATATTATATTTACACACGGATTAAGTTGAAAAATGTAACTATAATCATTGAAATATGATTGTGCAAACAGTAATGTTTAATTTTTATGCATTAACAATCTGCCTTTCTCATAAAAAAGTGGCTTTCATTCGTCAAAAAAACAATTACTTTTCAATATTCCAAAAAATCACAGTCCGCCAGGGGTTGATAAAGCTATACAAATCTGTAAAATGAAAATATTATTTTGTAGGAAGTAACGAGCTACATGGATTACCATATTAAAAATAATACTACTTCATTTAAAAAAGAGTGTCTTTTTTGCGTGACATCTATTTCTCTATTATAAGAAACTCTAATTTTAAAAGACAGCCTTATCCTCTCGAAACTATATTTTTTAACGATACGCCACTAGTTGGCAAACCAAAGTCCGCAGTAGATTTACTTTCAATTTAATTGTTTAAAAAAAATCACTTAAAACGATGATCCTTGTGATCCCTTTTTCGTATATACAAAAATTTCCATACGAATGAAAATATTTAATGAGTCGTGTAACAACACCAACTTCTTTTTGCTAGCTCGCTCCTAAAAGAATATGTTTATCACTATCTAAAGTGAACCAGTCTATTGTAACTGGTAAAGAAAAGAAACTATGCAAGCGACAAGTTGTGAATCGGTTAAATCAATTAATCCATTACAAATGTCAGTTATTTCCGTTTTTATAAGGACACTAATAGCTAGGCAGTCGAGATACATTTTACTGGATATTCACTCGTAACAAAACTTAATAATTTCTAATTGAGTTCTGTCGAATGTAATAATAATAAAAGCTTCCTTGACATATTGTACACTTTTTTAGGATAAAGTTACATGTTGTAGATTTGTTCGTTTGTTGTTTATGGTTACATGCCTACGACAAAGTGTTGTATGAATAATTCAGAACTTCCGGCGTTAACTCTATCATATTTCAAAATATTAAGTAAATATATTGGAGAAACAAGAATTAAGCGATGAAAAAGATTATCAATACAAAAATTTGTATTGTATGAGGTGGGCGTGGAATATTTACTATATGGTTTCCCTAGAAATAGAGAACATTTCTATAACACGTTTGGAATAAGTGATTTTCACAGTTTTGGTAGTTCTATTGATAAAATTCCTCTAATACAAGTAATAGGAAAATACTATCACAGATAACATTGATGATTTATTTCTTTGCATCTATAACTATTTTGCAGGAGAATCGATCAATCTTAACACTTTACCGACCGCAAGCCTATTAATAGGCTTTTCGGACCTAACGCTTTTGAACTTTTAACTTATTAATTGGTTGCCACTCCAATTAATAAATTATCATTTATTACTGCGGTTACCTGTTTTAAGGACTTCCAAGGGAACATCCCGAGGTGTAAATCACCGATTTTTATGAAATTTTAGTATGATATAGTACTCGCGAAAATATTTGACCCGTATTTTTTTAACGGCAACCGTCCACGTTAAAGGGGTAAAAACCACCCTCAAAGTCGGGGTCCTGTAACTTCTTTATCGAATATCTCGTATATATTTTTTTATACCTTTACCTTTATACCTCGTAATTTTCGAATAGATATCTGTATCAAGGAAGTATTTGTGGCCAAGTGATCGGTCAGAAGGGAATATTATTTTTTTTACGTACCTTTTTTGACATATTTTTTGTATATACACAGTAAAAGATGCCATCGATGAAAGCAATTTCTGTCGACACGGTGAAAATATCAAGATTATCGGAACCTTCCTTGAACGAAAACGATTACTTTGCAAATTACTGTAATGTTCTTTGTATTACTATCATTGCGAATTAATCTTCTAGAAAGTAGTGAGTAATTAATAACTCTAATTACAAAGGACGATCGAAGTATAAAAAGTAATATGCATTATCTATCCTATAATAATTATGCATGAACCCGTATAATTATACAGGTACTCATACAAGTCAATGATTTCGAGTTTGGGGACCAACATTTTACCGAAATTCGTACAACGTGCACAAACGACGAAATTAAATACAGGGACATGGGGAACAATTTATAATCATTATCTCAATACTTAATCGATTATATCATTCCTATCATTATTATAATTGTCGCAATTAATGTTAAAATGATTTCAGCGAGTGCACGGCAATTACTAACGATATACGCGTAATTTATTTACTAAGTGTAGCAAAATGATAAAGAACAGTCGTTATTTTCGAAGATACGGGATAATTACGTAGGTGAAAGCTGTAGAATTTTTAACGGTCCAGCTGTTGATGCTTTAAATCGAACGGGCGCGTGTTATTTCATGATGATTTGCAATTTTGGAAAACTATTTTGGTTCATACACGAAAAATTCTGGATACTGTTGATAGTCTTCTGTTACAGAATGTACATTCTTTTTTTACAAATTTTTGTTTTGTTAATATGTTCACGTATTGTCTTATTATCTATGTTTTAACTTTTATGTTTATAGCGCTTATAATTAGTGCCCACAGTTTTCGAATGAATAACCAAATGCCAAGTTCAAAAAACAATCTTGTAGCAACAATCTTTTACTGCCACTAAAGTACTCAAATAGTTTTATTCGTACGTTTCCTTTTTACTATTATGATTATTCATAGTATATAATATAAAATTGTTGTATATATGAAATATAGTATGAAATTGTTTACTGTATCAAACAAGTTTTAACCTATTAACCGGGCGTGACGTATAATTCCGTCATATCTGAAAGAAAACTCCAGTAAGCTTGTCGATTTTTTCTTCCTTAAAATTTTTAAACGTAATATGTTGAACACATTACATTTTATGTCGTTCGTATCCGTTTAATCCTGACGTGGTACTTTAGATGTAATGATATTACTTCTCACTGTAAAAACAAATATTCCAATTTGAAACAAGTTGAACAAAAATTAATTCCCCGGTTAACAGGTTAGAATCAGAGTAATATCATTTTCTATCCAAACCAAACAATGCAAATCTTGAACATCGATTCAATGATCATTAGATTACGAAAATTACGATTAGAGTTAATTCTCATCAATCGATGATTACTAATTAACTGACAATCATTAACTGACAAATTTTAATAAATATTCCAATTGCAATTACATAAAGGCTAATCATTAATCAGTGTAATTTTTACGAAATTCTTGATTCACAATTGATCGGAAATTTCGACATCCTTGCAGACAATGATCTATTGGGTCAGCAAGAAAGTAATTTCGGTTTTTGATGAGAGCCAGCGTTACGTTTGTTCTCAATGATTTCTGACAATGTTATGATTTTTTTCTGCTAACAATCGAAAGTTGTCACTTTTGACTTGGCTTAGAAGCAAATTGCGCTTTATTTTATTTATAATTGTTTGTTTAGGAGAACTTTTAACATAGAGTGAAAAACGAACATTTCTGATATGTTTTACTTTTTTATTTTTTGCAAAACCTAAGCTTGGTTGGGAAGTGATGTCACAGCCTCCATGTAGCCTTGATCTGACACCATTAGATTACCATTTATTTTTCAGCTTGCAAAACTTTTTGAATGGTAAAACTTTCAATGGCGATGATAGTCTAAAATTGCATTGGGTTCAGTTTTTTGTTTATATGGGCCAGTATTTCTATAAAAACGGAATCACGAATTTGTCAAAACGATGGCAAAAGGTCATCGAAAAAATTCTTTGTTAAAAAAAATAAAGTTCCATTTCACACTACAAAACCGAATTTACTTTCTTTCCAACCCAATATATGTTTTCGTACCATAGTGAAATAATTTGTCAGTAACGTTTCTGTAGATCGTAACACCTAGACTGCCATTTGGATCATCGGTGACCGACGCTGCTGAATTCAATGAAATTTCATGTAACTTTTAAATTGCTATATTTATGAATTTTTGGACATACTAAGTATTTCATTAATGATGTTAAAAATCAAGGTCTGCTGAATATCTATCTATCAGTATCTTTGAAGTTTTTGCTTCATAAAGATGCGATTTTAATAGAAAAGGTTTCACGCCAGTAGAAATGATGAAACTAGCAAAATACCGGTGGTGTTGAACTTGTTAACCGTAACATATGAATCGTTCACTGCACAAATCAATTCACTCCACTTCTTGAAAAATCTTAAATTTTAGTGTCAAAGTATTGGTACCATTACTATACCATTTTAGTGGTATAGTCGTAACTTTTTATATTAATAATAACTTTCCTGAATAATGAAGATTAACACCATCAAACGACAAATTTTTTTGACCACCGAATAACAAAAAAATTTAATCAGATGCTATTTTGATTAACTCCATACTGTAATGTAAATCGTTGCATTAAAGCAACGTTGCAGATTTTGCCATTATTGAGTCACATGCGAAAAAAATTCAAAACGTTTTTTCACCAGATGATTGGTACAATATAATCAAAACCTTTAAAAAGAAAGCACCATTTAATCCAATCCAAATGACTCACGAAGATTTTTTTTCAATAAAACCTTTAGAAAATTCAATCATTAACAGAAAAGTAACCGATACAGGGTTTCCAGCTTAAAATGCGCTGGATAAAGTTAGAAAGGCTATCCCACCTCAAAAAATTCAAATATGACTATAATGAAGATTCAGAATTTAATACCATAAATATAAGGAAATCTGTAGCAGGTAGACCACAAAGTTTGAAAAATCTAGACTAGCCTTTATTAAATCCTAAGGACCTGTTAAAATTCCTCCGGTTAAACATAATTACTATAAAAAATGACAACGAATCGAAATGACAAGTCCTCCTATACTGCTGATGAAGATGACACCCCTTATATTGCTAATAAGTCAGTCACAAATAATATTATAATAGAAATATTAACATTCATTTTTATGAAAAATCTGTAATAAACCTTAACTTTTTCTGTTACAAAAAACTTAAAAATTTAAACACTGAATTTAACTTCATTACTTCTGTCACTTGCAAAATCGATTAACTCCACCAGTTACACAAAAATTGGAAATTATTGACGATTATTTTTTGGCTATTCTTTCTTATTAATTTTATATAACGTTAGATGAAAGCTACATTTATATTTATAGATTTTACAATATTTATTTGAATTTATATTATAAAGGGAATTTTAACCCTTTGAGGACGAGCAACGCATAAATGTGGTTTGAGAAAAAATTTAATTATAGTTTATCTCCGCGTGTCTACATGATTAGAGTTGAAAAATTGAATTACAACCGTTGAAATATGGTTACAGAAATAGTAATTTATAATTTGTATACATTAACAGTCTAACTTTCTGATAAAAGGGTGGTTTTGAAATATCAAATAAATGATTATCTCCCTAACACTAAAAAATATCACCGTCCGCAAAGGGTTAAAGAACAATGGACATTATTTCATCGCATTTCTCAATTGTTTGTTTTACGGACTTAATCAATTTGTGCAGTGAGCGGCTCATATGTACTATCGGCGTCTGAAAATTATAACAAATTGAACTGCAACGAGAGTTCAAAATCGAAATGATAGGAGAAAAAGAAAGAACGTTGTGAACGTCGCATTACGAAGCGTACAGTGACACCGGCTGAAAAGTGGTGCAGAAGGTCGTTGGAGGCCGTGATTTTCAGGATGACCGTGTGTCACGTGTCGCGCAATACCGATCGTCGACGGCGTACGTCACGTTGGCAGGCTCGTCATTCGAATCACGTAGCACGCGAGTAGAAATTTCTATCAGCTGGATGGAAACTTCCTCGTACGGCTTTGACCAGCCGTGTGACCAGATTCTCTCCTCGGAATATCTCTCGCAAGTTTTACTTCAATGACTATTCGTTTTAACCAGTTAGCTGTATTTGACGAATATATTCGTCATGCGTAAAAGCTGCCACTGGTTATTTAAATTGTAATTTTGACGAAAACTAAAATACATTCGTAAATTTCAAGGTGTTTGCAATATTTTGAGGCCATGCCGAAGTAAAACGAATAGCTAAAAGGTATAAATAATTTGAAATAGATTGATGCTCATCTCTCGATTTTCGAGACCCAAAATTCAAAAGAATTTTCGCCACAGTTAACTGGTTGAAAAGATGTTTTTTTTCAGAACTCTGTATCATGATAACATTTTTGTTAAAATGTAAATGACAATTTGAGGAATATTATTTTTAATTCATTTGTTTCGATCAATGCAGGGCGTAGTAGAGAAATTGGAGAAATTGAAAATTCTAAAAGGTATAACACTCTGTGTTTACTTACATATAATAAGTAAGTAATAAGGCAAATTAATTTTTGCTGAAGAAACGTGAGCCACAATTCAGTTGTAGAGAGTAAAGATACTCTTTCGAAAGTATACAATTTTCTTACATTTGTTATTTTTACTTACAAAAATTCCAGTATACTAACAAAGTGTGAATAAATGTGCGATAAAAATTTCAACTTTGTACATTTTAATTTTTCATAAAAAAACAATTCTCGAAGAAAGCGTAAAAAAACGCCTGTCACACGGGATGACCCCTTGTTGGATTTATATTAACACTAGATCTACGGATGATTAATTCAACATATTAAATATTATCAAATAAGTATGTCTCAATGAAATAAATTAAGGGAGCAAAAACCTTGGTCGATTCAATAGCCTACACTGTAGGCCCTACAGTCTTCAACATAGACATAGAAAATTGAAAAAGAATCAGTGTTGAGAATTTTAGGAAAATTTTCAAAAAATTCATTGCAAGTCATTTTGACCACCTTGGTAGTTCTGGTGTTAACAATATAGTATTAATATATTGAATAACTACAAAAATGACTCTCCGTTCTGGGAATTGCTCGGCAGTGCAGGGGAGCGTCACATTATTTATGTTATTAACAATAAGTGAGCTCGAGCTCTACTTTTTGATCGTGCCCAGTCCGTCGTTTCTAGACTCGAAACGTATAAAGACACACTTTATCTTGCCTTCCAATAAAGTAATATTTAATTCAAAAGTATACGGATTTATTTTAATACCAATTTCCATTAAGGCTAAAGGTGCCAATAGTTGACCAGTTAAGAGAAATTTTCGATAGAAACAATTCTAATTGTTTACTCTGTCAATAACTGGCGAGAGTCGATGCCTGGAAACGTTCTTTAAACATTCTGGATTATGTACCAAGACCAATTTTTAGAAAAACATAAGTTATAAAAATTTGAGAAATAGATTTAAAAATTCGGCAAATGCTTCAGTAGTTGACCACTTTTGAGATCGATAACAGTAGTAATTGACCACCTTTTTTCGTTAGTAGTTGACCGCTTATATTCGAAGCAGGGTTACAGCATTAATGCTGAGAATCACTTTATTATCGCTTGGTTTTAACAATTACCAGTACAAATTATCATTAATAATTAAATAATAAAAGAAGAAAAAGAACAGAGTAGACATTGGACACTGATCAATAATTGACCGCGAATACAGTTAATAGTTGACTGTGTCATCGATTAAAACAGCATACTACATTATACCGATTTACATTTTGTATTTCTAATAAAGTGAGATGTAAAACGGATGCATTATAAATCGCAAACAAATTTAAATGAGTAATGGCGGTAATTAACCATGCCTGTCAACTTCTGAAAATTGTAGAGTACCAATATCCAGAAGTTGACCATTAAAAAATTATTGCATTTTGTGGTTAAAGTAATAAAAACGATGTATATATTACTCATAAAACGTTGCAAGGTCTTAAATAGTAAATAATTCATTTTCGAAATCTTCGCAATCTATGAATTTTTTACCTGGACCGTACAGTCATTCTTAACAGAAACGTTAAGGAAATAGAGATATAACGGAATATTACTTACCTTATTGAATTCAGACGGTCGCTGTTAATAGGTATACATCACTTTACATGTAATTGTTTCAAAATATAATCGACAGATGCTGTGGTATCTGAAATTCGCTTTCATCGAAAGTGCATAACTTATGCAAACCATATTTTTTGATGTTTTCTAAAAAATGGTCAACTACTGGTACTTTTACTTTACCCCTTTAACACTAAACCTACCAATGCGGTCATAATGACCGCTTCGCAATTTTTTCAAAAAACTACCTAAATTGATAGGGGAACCGTGAAGTAAAAATTCTACTTCTACCATATAAAGCCTAAATTAGTTAATTAACTAATCCTTTCACTTCTTGATTTATCTTTTTTCGAAGTGCTTGTTCAATAAATTTAAATTTTAGTAGATATAACGTCGGTAGTTTTAGTGTTAATCAATTTGGAAAGAATTTGTTGTGAGAATAATCTTATAATGACAACAACACATCCTCCCGTTTCAATACTGCATCAACGAACATTCCTCCACCGATCGATCTCGTAAGTTTCTCTTGCCGCGACGATCTCAGAAAAGAATCGACACAAGGGAAGAACTGGAACGAAGAAATAGTATCAAAATACCGCGGGGCAGCAGGTGCGTCGTATTTTGCACGCAAACCCAATCGCTCTGTCGACTGACGCAGCGAGAACAATCGAGTACGCTTTGACGATCGAGATTGAGGCGAAGATCGAGATTGCACTTTCAATGCCACGTTCGTAAGAAAACGGTCTCGAATGTTCCCTTCGTATTTTCACGCAACTCCCTGTTCGAAACGAATTCACCAGCAGCGGATGAATATTCATCCAGCAAATGGAGGTACCTTTCGAAACGCGACAAGCTTCGCATGAATCACATGTGCTTGCTGATTTTTATCGATCCAATATGCCATTTTCTTGTATACATGGAATGCAAATGTTTGAGGGATTTTAATGCGCCCGCCCAGTGGCCCGTTTAATGCGAGGTTCGATGAAATTAATGGTAATTTAAAAGTGAAATGTGCGTACACTGACGTGCATCGTAATTGCTGAATGATACGGAGTGCATTATAGTGACATTTTGACGGGTTAGGAGGTTTACATTGATACTTTTCATGTGTTTACACAATTATAAAAACACTGAATTACCTTCTTGTTATGTGCATGAAAAAATGAGGAACATAATTCATGTGTTATCGTACAAATAGCAAAAATTTCGAAGGTGGACAAGTGTTTTGTAAAATTAAAATTAATATTTGTAAACTAAATTCTACGTTTTGTCAAATCAAACCCTACTTTCTACAAATCACATTACCTATATGCGAATCAATTTAATTCAGCAAGTCATCTTCTTAAAGTTTTGTAACGTAAGTAATATAAAGTAAGTTATAATTGCTTCATATATAGTAAATACAAGGATGAATAAGCAATATGTAATGGTGTTAACCCTCTATGGGCTCCTGTGAATTTGAGGTAACATAAGACACATGAACGTTGCTACTCCTTAACGTCAATTTTTTAATCTTAACCCAATATGACAATTTAGTTGTCAAAAAGCATGAAACACTTTATAGCTCAATGTTTAAAAATCAAAACAAATCCATTATTTAAAATTATTTTTTAACGTTTTCTAATGTGCTATCGTGCAACTGATCTTCAGATACCACAAAAAATGTGGACTATAGAGGGTTAATGTATGTATTCGTGCATGTATTAATGTAATAGCATGTATATTCGTTGCCATTGCGACGACTGGCTGCGTTGGTCTGTTGCTGGTACAATTCGCATTTTTTATAAACATTAGAGACAGTTGTTTATGCAGATTATGGGTGATCACAAGAATTTTTTAATTACGGATATTTAATTTATATGTTCAAAGTTACGGCTTATATTTTAAGTATTATTGTGTTGTTTTTATGTATTTAGTGTTATCTAGTGTTATGTTAACCAGTTTATGTTATTAATTCATTAAAAAAATCTGTGATATTGTTAGACTTTATTCCGATTTTTGCCTCTCCTACAAAAACATGGAAATGTATTCATAGTGCCGAAAAAACAATTGAGAACAATTCCAAGGTTACAATTAGTACACGTATGTAATGAAATATATTAGTTAATAAATAAATGTAACTGAATGTGACCCATGAAGATGAAAAAACAACTTTTTTAAATAATATCAATGGTCTAATAAAGTAACAAATCTTTTTACTTGAACTACATATGTTCCAAATTATATACCGTCATAATTGTGTTACGTTGGAGAAGAATTTTATTTGTATTTCCGTTAAAAATATACTAACATTGTAATAACAACGAAGTAAATCTGCGAAACGTTTGGTATTTGACGAAATAATCGATTAACACTACGTGCACTTCAAATAATTGAATTTCTTACTGAATACAAATTAAATTAAACATTAAAAACAACCGAAAAGCTGAATAGAAGATTCTTTGATTAAGTAAGAGGATTTGGTAATTGCGGCAGAAACCAATTTTTTTTTCCTGACGATCAGTTCTCAAAAGATCCGTTACACGATTCTAGAGACACAGTAAATTTTTTTCTAGGATCATAGAGGATTTCTGTTTCCCTAAGAAATGTCGAATTTTTTAAAAATAAGTATCGAATAATTTATTCTGACTAGATAGCTTAAGAAAAACACTAAAGTTGTCAGCGATAGATCTGTTATATTTTAATATATTAAATAACTACTTCGAAAGAAAAGGAATCAACAGCTAGAAAACATATCGGTTCTTTGTGTTTTATGGGAGAGACATGGAATATCTGTCTTATGGCTCACCTATAAACTTGGATAATTTTTTACAAAATTGGGAACCAGTAATTTAAACTGTCTTGGTAGTTCTAGCATGAATAAAATATACCATCACGATGTCACATATTAAGTACTTCTACTTTATTAAACAATGACCATTTATTTAAAAAATCGTTTTAAAGTGTCAAAAAAAAAACAAGAAGCTGCCACCAAAAAAAAAAAAATAATAATTCTAGATAATATGCTCTTAAGGTGTAAAAAATATGATAAAAAATGTGATCATTCGTGTTGATCACATATCAGCGTCCCTCTTTCAACACTTTAAATAATACGAACACGTAAAGTCCCGATACTCATTAATTTCAATGTCACAAAACTAACCTTCGCGCGTTATGCATTGGCCAAACAGAGAACATGATTTTTGCAGCACTGCTCGTTTCGTAATTTCCTACCAGAACAGTCGTGTATTTATCTTCAACGTGCAACCCGGTTTCCCAGATTTCGAGAACGATTTAAAGCTCGTTCCGTCCGTGTGCACGCGATGCACAATATCATTGACGGTTAAACCTCGTTTTAAACGAGAGATTTTCGATTGTATGGTATACTTCGCTCCTACGATTATACAATCCTTCACTTACTCAGAACATTCGTTTAAACGAAAAAAAAAGAGAAATTTAACAGTTTTGTATTTCAGCTGGGTCTTGTTCCGTCGTTTTACTCTTTTGGTAAAAGTAAACTACTGCCATAAAAAAGTTCCAAATTTTACGACATGCATCATATTTAGAGGTAAGCTGATGGCACAGAAATAATTATTTTTCCTGAGTCGAAGAGTCCAGCCTAAAAAGAAACTTCAAATCCTAGATTCTTTTGATTTCTCATTTGCCGCTTAATTATGTATACCATTTTGAACCTCAAAATCCTCAACTAATGTGTCTACGCGCCTGAAAGTCCTGTAAATATGATTTTTAGGAGTTATATGGACTGATCAGGTAAAATTTTTATTCCAATTTAATCTAACATCCCCTAAAAATATTTCAGAAGTTCCAAGTCTGTCGACTCATATTCTAAAAATAGAGCTTTCAAGAGCAAGTAGGAATTAAATTATCATTTTATTCCATATAAATTCTAAAACTCCTAAAATCACTCCAATTCCAATCCAATTCTAAAACTCCTCATTATAGAATGTATGACTTAATATTGGGCTTGTTAGATTAATTTTCTAAATAAGAATACTGATGATTATTTTGGGCTGTATGAAGCCTAAATTGATCCTAAACTAGGAAAAACTGGCAAAAGTGAACAAGTTTAGGGCGATTGTGGAATTAAAATTTGCATTCTTTTATATGTAACATATTTTTCTATATTCAGCCTAAATATCCCAAGTTATTTGGTAATTTAGAAGGTTTTTGGGCTGAAATTTTCGACTCGGGTTATTAACTTAAAGCCATGCATTTTTCGTATTGTTCCAAAAACGTCAAACTGAGCTTTATCCGAATTACTGAATTATTTAATCGTAGATTAAAAGTTGAGGTTGCTAATGTACGAAGTCCGTAAGGATATTTAGGTCCGATTTGACCAATGATTTAGCCACTCTATTAAGCTGCGTTTTCACTATGCTAATTGACCAATAATACCAACTGGCACTACCGGTACCCAATTGATGATTGGACATGGTCGGTAAACATAAAAGAAAGATTAGCATAATGGAGACGGAAGACCATCAGGCGGATCAACGTCAGGTCGACGCCATATCCTGCGCACACATTTTGATCTTGGGTAGTATTGTATAACAGCTATAATGAAAACAGTCCGGGAAGAAACGTGATTTTAAAGGAGCCAGGTCGACTTTCTATCGGATTTACTCATTTTAGTGAGCAAGTAAAATGATTTTATTCCTCAACTCGAATAGACGACTGACATTTACACGATCTTTAACACTAGATCTACCAAGGGGGTCGAAATGACATGTACCGAATTTTTTTTAAATTTTACTATAATTTTTAGAACTGTTTCCTGCTAAATTTTCTATATTTACCTCACAAAACGTGAGACATCAAATCAATTTAGTTTCTTGCGTGATTCATTCTCTTTCTTTTCAAGTATTTATCTCGTATCTTTAAATATACTGAATTAATAGTTGGTAGTTCTAGTGTTAACCCGTTGTCAGTGTGTCCTGTGACAGTCACGGGCGAAGTGTCAAATACCAAATGGTTTATTCCGTTTAGTTTTCCAAAAATATCTAAGTCTGTGACTACATTCTTTGCTTACTCTGTTTTCTAAGATTATTCTAATTGAAGAGGGAGACGTGGTTTAGTTTGCATGCCGACGTGTTTTGAACATAAAAAAAAAACTAGACATTTTTGGGCCGGAGTTCGTAATTTTACCTCATTGTGAAAGGGTTAACATATTGACTGCCATGGGGGTCACTGGTGACCGGCGCTGTTGAATACAATGAAATTTCACGTAACATTGAAATTGCAATTTTTATGAATTTTCAGGCATAGTGAATATTTCAATATCGGCGTTCAAAATGTAGAGGTCTGCTGAATATCTATCTATCTGTATCTTTAAAGCTTTGCTTTACAAACATGTGAATTGAACAGAAAAAGTTTCACTTCTTGAATGATAAAAGTAGTGACATACCAGTGAACACGTTGAACGTCATGGGGGTCACTGGTGACCGGGGCTGTTGAATTTAATGAACTTTTATATGGCTTTGAAATTGTAATATTTACAAATTTTCGAATACATTCAATATTTAAATATTGGCATTGGAATTGTAAAGCCCTGCTAACTATATATTTATTTGTGTCTTTAAGGTTTCTGCTTTTCAAAGATATGATTTTACTAGAAGTTTTACTTCAATGAAAATCATGATGTAAACAAAATACCGGAGCTTTTTAACGTGTTAACACATTGACTGTGATTTTGTTCACAGCAACAGAACACAATTTCAGAATGCTGTTTCTTTTTGAATTTTTTATGCCTATCTTCTAGATTGAAAGCGATTAAATCGATCAAGGTTTTTGCCTTCTCCATTTCTCTTATTTTAACGTATTCGTTTGTCATTTTTAAATATATTGGTTTGCTCGTTGGTAGGTCGAGTGTTAAAAATCAAATTTATATTTTCACTGTGCAAAGAATGAGGATTAAGGAGTAACATTTTTTAATCATTGAAGACGTAGTGATGATATAATATTCTCAGATAAAATATAAATAATACTTCACAATGGTTCGGGAAAAACCCGAATACCACTTGTTCATTATTAATGCAAGCAAAAGACGAGATACCTTTTCCTGCTACCACTTGCAACTAAAGTAACCCAGTTTTTCTGGTACCAAGATGGTGCAACGTGTCATTCTTTTCCGTTCAAGAGTTTGCATAGGATCGAACGAGGCTCATTTAAATTCATATATTTAGCATTCCAATTATCGGCGTTATATCTATTATATTTAAATATATTAAATGAGTACTTTAGAAAAGTAAAAATAAAAGATGGAAAAAATGTTTAACTTAAAAATCTCTGTCTTACAAGGTGGAAGTAGACTGTTCACTATTTGGTTCCCATAATGAATTTCTATAACAAATGAGAAACCAGTCATGACAACTGCCTGGATAACGTTGAATATATTTTGCATAAACAAATGCTGCAACACGTACTGACTACTTTGAAAACAGAAAAAAAATCCGTGCAATTACGATTGTTATTGTTACCCGCGTTAAATTAATTGCCCCCCTAAGAAGTCAGGCATTTACATTCACGCGATCTCACATTGTTGGAAAGTTGTTCATTCCATTCTGATCATTTGGAATTCGCTCAGTTAAAAATCGCTCATGAAACAAAACTAAAACGTTGCTATGTGCACCATCACGGTGGTACATAGCTACAGTCCGTCAACTGAAAGATGGCTATTGAATGGCTCAGCCTCTTGTTTTCAACGACCTATTCTCACAATTTGGTTTTTGGAATTCCCCAACCTGGCCTCCTAAAGTAAATGAAAATGCGGAATGTTCACTTTAAGAAACTGGGTTTGAGAATTCGGGAAACAATATAGCAGAAATAGACTTTTGAAAACAAGAAGTTCCCGTTCCCTTAGCCATCTTTTAGTTGTCGCACTGTACCTATATACGTCGATCGTCGACGCGGTCGAATTGCCGTGCACGCGGCAAACCCGCCAACGACGATGTTCAAGAAAAGATTCCTAAAGAGAGAGCAAAAGCGAAAGAGAAAGAGAGAGGGAGAGCGAAGAGGCACCGTGACGTCACGTCCGGCGTGAGGGCATCGAGTGTGGGAATCAGCGGCAGGTGCGCCCGAGAATCAGCCAGAGAGTGGAGTTGCTCGTAAGAAGAGGAGAGGAGGACGAGGCGGAGGAGATGATGTGACTGAGGCACGAGACGGAAGAGATTGAGGAGTACGAAAAAGAGGAAAGAAAGAAGCGCGATAGATAGGCGTAAAAGAAAAACGAGGTTGGCGCTGGAAAGAGGAATAAAGAAACCGGAGGAGGAGGAAAACGGGCTCGTTTTCGAAAACTGCCACGCATACTGCAACGAATTGTAGAACGAAAGTCATCGCATTTGTAAAACAAAAAAGCAAGCAAAATGATAAAAAAAAAGTGTAAGAAGCTTCACACGGAAAATAAATGCCGACATTTTTACAAATAGTGAAGAGCGCGGTTAAGACAAAATATATAAGGAATTATCGGTGTAGCTTGAAGTATTAAAATGAAAGAGCGACGGATTCCAAAAAAAGAGTGGAAAAAATGAGAAATACAAGCCAAAGAAAAATAACAAGTACAAAGGACTGGCAGAAGAAGTAGCCGGAGTGAAAAAAAAAGAGTTAAAGAGAGAAAAGAAACCGAATCAAGGGTGACGAGTATCGGGAGGATGAAATTTCCCATGTCTCGCTACCTCTTACCTCTCCACCTCCCAGGAGAATCGTGGCAGAAAGGAAGGAGAGTGCGAGGAAGGAGAGAGGAAAGGGAGAGGAAGGACAAAAAGCGGAGGCCGCGCCTCGCGTCACCTCGCGCACGCCGCGATACGCACGTTCCTCAGACGTATAGATAGAGCCACACGTGTTCCCCCCTCGATGCGCACACGCGCGCGCGCGCACGCCTGCGAGTTGCCTCCGTGCGTGCCGACGCACGCGCATGCGTCTTTTATTGGCGCGCGCGCATGCGCTGCTATACTAATTCATTGATATAAGAATGGTTCACTTGCCAAATCGATGAATTCCATTTACTGAATTTTATTAAATTTTAATATCAAAGCAGTTAGTTGGCTCTTAACTGTATACAAGGTGTCCCAGATTTTAATGTTCAAACTTTGTCAATAGATTCTATGACACTAAATAAGATAAAAATGTTACGTAAACATGGGTCACATAGAGCTTTATTAAAAAATTATAACAAAAGTACAGAATAGAAGTAATATAAGAATAGATCAACAATATTTACATTCAGTGTTCTTATGTAAGCTGTTTTTACTATCTGAGGTTATTTAAGATTGAAAGTAATTTTCGCTAGTAATAATTATTAGTAAGTTGTTGGTGTTCATATTGAAATACCAGAAGTATTTACGAATAGACAATCATGTATTGTTACTAACGTTACGGTATTGTCAAGTCAGTTACTATTCCTATATTTCTTCCATTCTGTATTTTTGTTATATCTTTTTAATAAAGCTCTATATGACCTATGTTTGTATAATATTTTTTTCTTATTTAGTGCTACAGAATATACTGAAAAAGTTTGAACATTAAAACCTGGGATTTTTGCTAAAATCTTTAATAAAACATATAAGTATATAATGAAGTTTTTCCGTAATAACAAAATTATTCGAAGACTGGATTTGAATTAATAATTTTCTTTAAGTTGCCAAAGCGATCAATCCCCTTAATCACGACAAAATTGTAGTAATAATAACAATTACTCTAAGGATATTCTATCTTTTACTTTTCATATGTTGTTAGATAAAACATGCATATGCAGTAGTACAGTCTCCACCGTATTTTTGAATTTTTAATTTAAGGGGAATTTTAGAAAACAATATATACTATTTTATCATTTTTCTCAACTTGTTTTATGTTCTTGTTTCTTGTTTGTATTTTTTACGTTGTTATTATTTTTTATGGAGTTAATTGATTTGGCAAGTGAGGCATCCAAAAAGTCGAGCGGTGTTAAATCAGGTGATAGACAGATAAACAGATAAACAGAGCTCAAGTCATAATGCGGGAGGAACGATGCCTTTATAATATTTAGATTATTTATACTGAAATATCTCCTTAACTATTAGCTTTTCGAGATACATATATCAGTACTTTTTTATAAAGAATGTCTAGCAGCATCGCTTGATGCATAAAAAAGTACCCCATTCCATTTAAAAAAACAAAGTTGACCTTCATATGTCCTTGACGCGTCCATCTGCGGAAAAACTAATGACACCAGATCATGCCCCACTCGATACCATTTAAGTTTCCTGTGAAACATTTTTTCCTATATACCACAATACCGAAATATTCAAGATGTCAAAATCGGCTGAGACACCCTGTATAAACGATGTGTATTTTTTTCGAGTTCTTCTGGGGTAAGTGTCGTGCTGTTCCTCACAGTCCTTTTACCAGGAGATGCACTATCTTTCCCACTCTGTGGCCAGATCTTTCAAGAATACGTTTGTCTGCTTTTAAAATCTATGCAACACCATGACGTCGGGTCATCGGCCACTTTACCATAACTTAGTCACGGGTTTAACACGTTCACGACGGGCTGAACCACCGGTGGCGCATTCATGTCTGTCCCATCGGACAGGCTGAGCCCCCGGTACTGGCGCATTTAAAGAACTAATTATTGTAATTGGTAAATTTATTTACATCTTTATATAGTATAATATAATATTATATTGGAATGTTTTTCTTAAGCAGCTATAATAATATGACATTTGTTCAGACAAATCAACGCCTTTTTTGCATTACTACGCCGCCGCATAGGAGAAAATACGAAAAACACAACCGCCCCATAGTAGGAACACTAACAAGGGAATATCCCGAGGTGTAAATCACCGATTTTGATGAAATTTTAGTATGATATGGTCCTCGCAAAAATATTTGACCCGTATTTTTTAATCGGTAACCGTCCACGTTAAAGGGGTGAAAATCACCCTCAAAGTCCTGAAACTTCTTTATCAAATATCTCGAAAACTATTAGAGACACGAAAATTTCGTAGAGAGTGAAAATTAATGCCTTCGGATTTTGAATCCAATGGTATAACCTTTTTTTAAAAAATCCATTTGTTTAAATAATATGCTAAAAAATACCACTTTTTTAAATCATTTTGTCAGTTAAATTTCAATCAATTTTTTTGAATATTTGTTTGTGAATACTATATATCGAAACACAAAATACGGATAAATTGAAAATTTGATATTTGTATTACAAAAAGAGTTATTGCATTTTCAATTTTTACGCTTGCGTACTTGTCAAGTTATTCTTTCGTATATACATGTATGACTACTCTTAAAGATTAGATTTTATTGTCAGTCACCCATATTGCTTTTATATAAATTTAAAAAATGCGATTGATTAATAAATAATTTTTAATAATTATTGCAATAGTGATATTCATTGTTATTGGCATAACAAATATTTTCTACCACCACGAGCATTCTAAAGCAGCTATATATCAGTTAAAGCAGTTTATGTTTGAAAATTGTAAATATATAAAGCACTCCTCCCCAGAATTGTTCAATTTGTCAGGTCTGTCGGCTGTAAAGTCACATCAATACCATGTATGACTATCCCCAACCGTAAATCACCAATTCTTATGAAACTATAGTATAAGGTGGCTTTTGTGTAAATATTTTACACCTAATTTGTTTTCTCAGCAACCGTCCACGTTAAGGGAGTGAAAATCGCCCCCACAGTTAGGTTGACGAAAAGTATTTTATCGAATATCTCCGACACTATTACAGATACGAAAATTTCGTAAGGACTGAAAATTAACGTATTTCGACTGCGAATCCAATGGTATAAACATAAAAAAAAAACATTTGTTTAAACAATATGATAAAAAATACTTTTTTTTCAACTTTGAGGGTGGTTTTCACCCCTTTAACGTGGACGGTTGCCAATAAAAAAAATACGGGTCAAATATTTTTGCGAGGGCTATATCATACTAAAATTTCATCAAAATCGGTGATTTACATCTCGGGATGTTCCCTTGTAAATTCAGGCCCCGTCGTGAACGTGTTAATTTATAGTTCGGGACTCAGCAATACTTTAAATAATCCGTTCCTTGGAATGCAACAGAGTGTCTAGACATTTGCCAAACACCCGCCGCCCTCCAAGAACACTACTCGAAATCAAGACAAACTCCAAACACAGTGGCAACGGTCCCAATGCACACCGACCCCATCTATTCTATAGGGTATCTCACCCTCATAAAATGCGCTAGTGCTAACAAATCTTTTTGTTTTAACGGCATCGGTTTAATATCCACAATTATCAAGGTTACAAAAGAAATGTTGTAATTGTAATGATAATGTTTATTAGAACATTCTAGGCAAAGATGCGGTTTAAAACACAGGTTACAAAAACCTATTTAGTCCAGTTCTAACTAAATTACATTTGTTTTAAAACCTTGATAATGGTGCATACCGATTCCATGTACCAATGTCATCAAACCAAATTTTGCTGTCAGCCCAGGAGATTAACGCCGCTCAAAGGCCACTGTCAGTCCTCAGGGACCGACGCCGGGCTCAACGTGTTAACGTGTTAAGTATATTTGTAATATATATCCTACACAACAATGTAATATTGTCCAAAAAAAGAAATGCTTCATTGAATTTCGTAAGTAACAGAAATGAACTGCAAGCATATTTTCATTCGATCCAGACATCACAAGGATCACAAAATTTGGTGTTGACTGTTTCTTTTATCCGGTCACGTAATTAATCACCGCACAATATAACAAAGTGACAAGATAGTACGACCTACGATACCTAAAAAAGTACTGCACTTGCCGGCGCACAGCAGGTATTCAATTTCAAAGCGTTCCGCAAGGTTAATGGAAATTTCTTACGCTAATTACATCGTTGGTATACCTAAAACCTGGAACACGTACGCTGGTGTAAGAAACGATCAGCAGAGGAAGCGTGTTTTTCCCTGAGAAACTTCAGAGCGGTGTCTTCGTACACGAGTCTGTCCAGGATTGCACGGCACTGAACATATCCGGCGAGTACACGTGCTGATTTATATGCAAATTATTCGTACCCGGTGAGTACGCGTGATTCATTGCATTTCGAAGCTCCAGGTACTTGGCACATGCCACACCTGAGAAAACAGACGCCCGCTATCACAGCAATCAAAACATTTTCACGGTTGAAATGCTCGTTTTCGTACTACTTATTGTTTTTCTTATATATTTTGTCTTTAATTGTATTTTTAGGTGGATTTTGACCCGCCGAAATTCGCAGAGAAAAAGTCCGTCAAAACTTATGAAGATTTGGATGTGGATCCACTAGTTGAGAACTTAAGTCCACAAAACCATATTAACTTTGGATTTTTCGTAATTATTCCATGGATAATTTCTAATATTTCAAAAATAAACTGTTGACTTTTAAATTCTGGAAAACGACGAAATAGAAAACGCAGCGTCGATGAAATAGCAAAAATTGTTACAGAGAAACAATCAGTGACACGATGAAATTTAGGAAATTTAAAAAATCGAAATATGATTTGGTAGTAATTGGAAGATGGCATAACTTTTTCACAAAAATGAATAATAAGGTAGGTAAATAATGTTAACCCCCTACGGACCCTTGTAATTTTGAAGTAGCACACAATAAATTTAAGTTTTCATTCCTTAAAGTAAATTTTGTAACATCTTCACATATTATAATATAGCTCTTGAACGTCATGTAATTCTCAACGATCCAGCATTTAAAAGTCGAGATAAATCTATTACTTATAATACTATTTTTATTATTTTCTAATGTGCTGTCATGCAACTGATCTTCAGACGCCGCACAGTGTGTAATTTTAGGGTTCTAGCTGGACAAAAGTCAATTTTCGTAATGGTCCAGATGTATAAAATTTTATTGGAAATCGATAGTAGAATGTCCATAGAAACAGAAAATGTAAAAATTATTTGAAAAAATAATCTGCAATAGTTAATAAACAGGCCTCAAAGTTATACTTTCCGCAGATTGCTTTCACACGCTCCCATCTTGCCCTAGACATTTTCGTTAATTGTTTTGTAACGAAAGGTTAGAATGGAATTTTCGTATATGTATTGTTATCTACACTTATTTGGGATATATTTACAATTTTTTATTTTTCTAAACGACTTTCCATTACTATTTTAATCCGCTTTAACAATTAACATGTAATTTAAGTTCCGTTCCGAAATGTATGTAGACTTTTAACATATATTACTATTTATTACACTTTTGCAATTTTGTGTGCTTAAAGCTAAAAGTATAACAATTGAACATGCAAAGTGCCGCTTCAGGCAAATGATGACATCTGTTAGTTTTCGGCGCGCCGTAGAAAATTCGGCCTATAGAGAGTAAAACGTAAAGTCTACTTGAAAATCCGATGAGATGACTGTATTTTGACTTACGAAAAACGTTTACTTTCAAAATATTCTCTGAAATGTATTTACGTTCGTATAATCCAGGCAGCGTGAAATTTCTGAGGAGCTATTCTTCATCATAATTATCGGGGAATGTACGTAATATTGTTGCTAAGTATTTTTACAGAACGCGAACATCTCTTGTAAAGACGAGTCAGCTGCTTTCAAATCATTCTACACATTCATTCCATTGGTAAATGTATGTTTAATCTGTCTATGTGATGAAAAAAAATGAAAATTCTCAGGCTGAGAGGAATATTTCTAGATAACGCTATTATGAAGCTGGCAATTGAATACATATGATTTCAGACTTATTTCCAGTCGTTGCTTTATTTACGGTGTACCATGTAAGCAAGAAATATTATTTAAAAAATCAATTATAAAATGGTACAAACGGATTATGATTATTACATGCGCCTGTATTTACTGAAAGCAAGAGTGGCAAACGTAGCATATTATAAATTGGTCTTCATACAATTGTGAAGTAATATTTCAATTTTTATTAAAACGACAGATTTTTTAAATAAAAGGATATTTGTTAATTTTTTAGATTTTCCTTTTTTAATAAACGATTACTTATTTCGGAACATGCTATTTGAACACTAGATTTACGGATGTTGATTATATACCTATTTTTATTGAAGTGTGCCAATTTGACTCCCACAAAAGATTGAAGTTTTTTGCAAAGAACATAGGTTCCAATCAATTTAAATAAAAGATTTATTATTAGAAAATTCAATGAAAACCTTTTTTTTTACATAGAAACTCTGTTTTTGATATTTTCACTAAAAATGCTCTGTTCACGTGCGATGTACAAATCGAAATGATGACAAGAGTCGGTAGGTAAGAAAGATAATGTGGGATCGGGGCGGAGAAGCCCTCCTATAAAAGAACTTAAAAGAGAAAAGGACGTGAAGGGAAATTATCAGCAGCGAGAGGTCGCTGGCGCAGTGGTTCCGCGCCGACCCAGGCGATCGTCGACGTTCAGCTACTCTGGCCGGAGTACCTGCCTTGGATGGGTGACCGCGCGCCTCTCCTTTCTTTTTCACGATCCTACAATAATGTAGCGGAGTCGCGAAAACAAGAAGATGGCTCTCATACAAATAAACATTGTATGTGATGAGAGAAATATTAGAGGAGAAGCAAATCACGTGTGGCTTGAAAGCTGTAAGATACCCTGGTCTGATTGAAGTTACAAATTTCATGTGTTGTGCGATTAACTGTTAAATCATTTTATGAGTCAAATTGGCTCACAACCGTAAAAATAGATATACCACATTCGATAATTCGAAATGAAGGGGTCTGCGGGGGAGTGAAACCAACATTTACATATATTTCATTGTGTGACAAAAAAACCAACATATGTTTTTCAAAAATAATATTTTACTTTTTTATATATATGGTAATTAAATTTTCAACGAGTCAAATTGGCTCAGTTCGTAAATCTAGTGTTAATAGAAACTTTAAGTGTACAGACTAAGATGTTTGAAATAAAATATTATAAATAAGGTTTTAAATGAAATAAACGGGTGAAGAGTAACAGTGATACACTATAACTCAAAGACAAAAAGATTTTATTGGATAGTAGTTAACAAGAAGGTTAAAGACCAACGAAGTCGAAATCTCCCAAAAATGACAAGCAAGGTATTTTCAAACCTTCTCAGAAAAGAGACTGATAAACAAATATTCAAATGTAACTCTGCTAATTACTCATAATTTAAATCTAACAATCACACATGTTCTTCTTCAGACAGAGTTCCTCTTCTGAATTTCCTAATTTACACAATTATTCATATAGAATTGTCAATATTGTATCAAAGACAACAATTACGAAGCTATAAATGTAGTACCATCACGTATAAAAGAAATATTCTTTCTATTCTAGCAAGTTCATTTTGAATTTTTATATTTTGCAATCACTATAACAATTTTTCATAATATTTAGTTTCCTTCACATTTCTATCGGTGGTCAATTTAATCCGAAAAAAGACCACTGAATAATTGGTCGATAGTCGTAAAAGTAATGGTAATATCAACTATGGCTTAGGACGGCTCACACTCAAAGGCCTGTAATCACGAACTTATAATAATGTATAGTATCCTTGCTCTTATTGGAAGACAACAACTTCAAATTACACCCGATATCCGTGCGTTCCTCACAGCACCGGGTGTCATTTTTAAAGTACACCTCACTTAAGCCGACTGAGACTTCAGGTTTTCTCAAACGACACACGAACATTCATCTAGAATAATTAGGATTCTAGTTAAAGTCAGTCCCATATGGAGTGGATTTTTGCTGAATATTCAATCAGAATCTCTCATACGTCGTTCCCTGCTTGTCTTAATAACTGCTATGCAAATCAATAAAATTACGTTTCTTTCCTAAGGCGATGAAACGGTTCCATTGCACGTGGAAGAGAGTGCAGCTTGATTGGGATAATTGGATATTTATTTCGTGTCATTGCATGTACCGAGTAAAAAGGAGATCGAGGAATTTAATAGTGTCTAACAACTGTAAAAGAAGGAAAGGGGAGCAACTAAATTTATATGCAAATTGTACTGACGAATAAGTAGAAGTAGTGAGATATAAAAGGACTCGAGACATGTAGATTGCAAATTTCGATGGTATAATGTGCTATTTTTTTTAGTTAAAGAAATGTAATTATTTTGGAAAGTAGTAAATATTACATTTGTTACGTAGAAATCAACAAGAGTTGACAAGTTCAAAGGAACAAACGTATAAGTAGAGTAAAAATTCGCTCAAACTAAATTGACTTTGGAGAGTGCCATTCGAAATTAGAATTTCGTTTCTGTCAGTCAACAGAGGAGCAGCCTTGACACTTGATGTATTAATTTTTTTATCTTTGCAATGCTATGTCGAGCTACACTCGACATAGATTTTCACTTTATTTTATTTTCTAACGTGTTAATATCAACTGTCTAATTTCATAATGATTTTGTAATATTACATAAATATCCGTTCTGTCATTAAAAAGATTAATAACCAACAATAGAAAATATTGGAAAATCAATTTCATTTAGCTCACTGCAAAATTGACAACAATTTGGACCGCAAAGGGTTAAAGATTTGTGTAAATCGACGTTTCTTTTTTACTTTTTTCTGTATTCTGCTGAATGTTTTCGAAAACAGATATACGCAAAAATATAAAATTGTTTAACACTAAAAGAGACCCAATTGTATTGGTGTCTCATAAAGGTTTAAAGCCTGTTTCTGCAATAACCAATCCAGGATGAAGAAACCTTGCAATCAAATTCCTTTCCTATTTTTTTTTACACGGAATCATTTTAATTTTTACTGTACCACTCCCCATGGACCACCTCGTACTATCGCCTTTCACAACATCGAATAAATAAATAAGTCAAGATCAATGAAGCATAAGGAAATCGGAGGCCATTAAAAAATACTAAAAAGAAGTGCATTCCGGTTTTTACTTAAACATATTCGACCTTAAATTCGCCAACGAACGCAGGCAATCCGCGGGGAATGAGATGTGTAAAAACAAGTGGCGGTAATTTTGCGAGCTGTTGGACAAATTCGAGGAAGTTTACGGCTTCATCGACGACGATCACGGAAGTAGTTTCGAAGCCGACGAATAATGCAAGCACATGTATCCTTAATTGGATGCAGTTATGCAGAGAAGTGGCGAAATACTTGGAGCAATGCCGACGATACTTGTATAGTAAGTCCAATTATGCCCTTTTCTGTCGATACTTTGCCAAACGTAAATTTCCAATCTTCCCAAAAGGAATGAATGGACGGAATAACCGCAAGAGATAGCCTGAGGGGAGAATTTCTGTGAAGCAAAGACTTCTTTCTTGGAAGATGGTATCATTTGGGGATCAAGGAACCACTTTTCGATTTTATTCGGTTTGTAACTCTTAATTGCTTCGATAGGGTTTTTAGTGCATTAATATTTATCTTAAGGAACGATTTTTTTTATTGCGTATATTAAGTTAAGTAACGTAATGGATTTAAGGATTTTTTTTGCTTAGATCATACGATTTTTACAGGATCATTTATATAACTTGTCGTTCTGATGTATTTATTACTCTTACATCTATAAAAAATTGTTGAGGACAAACGAGTTTATTGTAAGACGACGAATGTTTTAATTTACAATTTATTTCGACAGTTGCCTCATTCTTTCAGTATTCAAGTATATGATATACAAGGTGAGTCACTATCTCTGTCTACGTTGAATATTTACAATATTTGTAATAATATGAACAAATGTGAGACATAAAATTTCCACGATACGTAGGACACACTGTGAAATAAACATTTTTGCATCGCTGGAGACATTGACAAAATTTTGATGGTCAATTTTATTTTTTTAAATAATTATGTATAAATTTATATAGTATTTATGTATACTATTGTAGGACATTTATGACCTAAAAGTGATATATATAAGTGGAAACTTAAATTTAATGTGAAATATGAGGAACGCACTTTTCTAAAATACATACAGACACACACTGTAGTAATATAAAATATAAACTATAGCATAAAATCCGTCTAGTCACGTATAATTATCCGACTACTTGTCTAGTCCCTCTATACGTCTGATCGTCTACAATTTTGTTCGTCTAATCGTCTATAACTCTACTCGTCTAGTGGTCTATAACTGTATATGTAATGTTTACTCTCTCCTTCGTCTATTCTCTAGCTCTATACGTTTATACGTCTATCGACAGTGGCCTTCGTCTATTCTCTAACTGTCATCGTGTCGTTCTCGTGCCGTTGATATTCTGTCAATGTTCGTCTTTTCGTCAGTCAATCGTTTTATGGTGGACCTTTCTACATCATTCTCGCGGAATTTATAAAATACCCACACTGTATATATTTATATAGTATTTATATATTTTTATTATATACAGTGCGGCTCGTCCAACTTGGCACCTGGGAGGTAGGCCTGTTTCACATACAAATCGAACTAAAAGACGAAGAGAGAGAACGCTGCAGATCGAAGCAAGGGAGACAATGCGATTTGGGTGGCGACAGTGAGGACATCAGCGTAGGCATTAGATTTCTAACATGTCTATAGTAAAAGCAGGATAAACTCCGGCAGAATTACCCCTACCACATGGGGAGATTCTCCTTGATGAAACGGAGCACGCAATGAGAAAACAATGTAATACAATGTCTCGCTCCTCCAGCCAAACTAGTAAGAATATTTGAATGCTACGACTTTGTCGGGTGCTTCCTTTAAGAGGCTGAGCGAGTGGATTCCAACAAACAAAATGGTGCAAATAGGCGGTTGAAAGCGAGAAGCTCCGCCGCCGAGGTGCCAAGTTGGCCGAGCCGCACTGTACATTTATATACTATTAGCTGAAAGTACCCGTGCTTCGCTACTGTTTGATATCATTAGGATTAAGGACTACTTAAATTAGTAAAAGTTAAGTTTAACGTTGATAATCCATATTCGAAAATATGTATTCAATTATTTAAAACCTGCAATATTTTACGTGCTTCGAAACTAAAAAAAAAAACTCAAAATTTCGAATTTTGAAATATTCTTTCTTAGTGAGCACCTAAGACTCAAGGGGAAGGTATATTCCAAATTTCATTGCAATACGTTCTGTGGTTTTTGAGATTTCGTGATGAGTGAGTGAATGAGTGAGTGAGTGAGTGAGTGAGTGAGTGAGTGAGTGAGTGAGTGAGTGAGTGAGTGAGTGAGTGAGTGAGTGAGTGAGTGAGTCAGTCAGTCAGTGGTATTTGAGCTTTATATATATATATAAACTTATACAGTGTTTATATATACATATAATAATACTATAATTTTGTATCGTTATATGATGGCCCAAATTGTGAATCCTTCAAGCTACCCTTGAAGCTCATGCAAGGTAAAAGAGGTAGCAAAATAACCTTTCTTGAAATGGAGATACAAGAGTAACTAAAAAAAGCATTCCCAATGTCTGGCTATTCGACGTACTAACTTCAGACATTGAAAAACTGAGAATGTATGTTGGGAGAAGTACAAAAACATAAAACAAAGAATGAAATGATTTACAGATTTGCAATAATAGGACACTGCTTGGACACGTCAGTTTTTTGCATCTGTTGCTTTGTATAACAAAAGATAATTTCGATACCATGTTAATTTTTCTATAAAAAATTGAACTTCTTATTGTAAATTCAATAATACCATAAGTAATTTCTCTTTCGACATTCGTATTATTAGTTTCGGCAGAGCAGGCAAGAGAGAAAGAAGACAGACTCTCGCAGGACGGGTAGGAAAGAGGCTCATCTGGTAGGAGGCAGACAAGACAGACAGGAGAGAGGCAGGAAAAATGCAGAACAAGATTCATAAAAAACAGAAAGGACAGGTAGGAAAGAGACGAAACAGGAAAGAGATAGACTGGAGCTGCAGGGTACTCGCAGAACATGCAGGAGAGATGTTGGAAAAATACAGGAAGATGCAGGACAATCAAAACAGCATTTATTAAATAATCATTTGCAGTTTGAGAAGCACACACTTGCAATTGATGAATATTGTATCACATACATTTATGATTCAAATGATGAATAAAGAATTTGTTACATCGAAAACACTGCTAATCTTTTTTAATCGCCAGCTTTGTTCCATTCCTGAAACTGCAGGGTATCGTAATTATAATATCTCTAATTATAAGTTCTCTAATAGAGATACGGTGTACACCGTATTGAGCCGCACAGTCAGGTAAGTAATATAGTCAGTGATAAGTCAGACGGAGCTAAAAATCCGTCTGAAACGTTAAGATTAAAAGACGCTACTTTTAAGACTAATTTTAATTTCCTAGCGATTATAGTTTTTGCGTAGTACCATATTTTTTCCCAAAATCGGGTATTTTTACTAAAACACATTTTTTTTCAAAAACTGAGGGTCGAGCAATTCTATTGGCGGATTCGTGTTTAGGTTTGAGCAACTCTACAAGTCTCACCCAGTGTATATTAACGAAAGAAAATCGTGTTGAACAGTGTGATTACTAAACTATACTACCTTCTATATAGGTTGATAGCGATGATGAACACGGATTTGCACAGTTTTATTTTTAAATCGAGATTACCACAGTAACTAGTAACTTTAAAATAAGAAATAATTTTCGTAAGTTATTCTACTATATTGTTTACGTGCACAATGAAAATCCGAATAACGCTGAAAAAAATAATGGAATCATAGAAGATGCTATAAATGTGATACCATTAAGCTTGAAAGGCATAAGCTACCAAAATAAATATTTAACCCCTTAATCTACAATTTCTTTTCTGATGCGGCGTGCAAGGACTCGAAATTAATTCCTGAAATCAAAAGGTTTTACTGATTTCTGATATTTCGTATACCTGAATGTGATTATAATAGTACAGAAATAATGAGACCGTTTCATGGTCATCTGATATTGTCAATTTAATGGTTCTTGGAAGACTTCAAAATTTCCTACACCATTTTCTGCGCAACGAGTCTCACACGTAGTTGTAGGCTAAGGGGTTAACCCCTTCGGACCATGTGCACATTCTAATGTACATAACACTTTTCGTGCTGTATTTTTTTACGTATAGGTTTAAACTTAGTTTCAACACCTAATGAATTTTATTTTTTTTATACAAATATTTCTCAGCATCTCCTTAATGTTACAAATCTTGCGTAAGGACCATATGTCCATTAAAATGTATATTTACAAATTATAAATAAATAAATATCTTTGTAAAAAGTACATTGTTGCTTTCATTCACATGAATCAAGTTACTTAATGTTAGTATAAAAATAATTTTTTCTTAAACGAAAAAAAATTCGGATCTGAAGGAGTTAATTATAGTATTCGCAATCATTATAATTAGTCTTTATTTTTAGCTTCGTATTACTCTTGCATAATTAACACTCAATTTTGGAAACTACATCGACGCGCAATAAAATATCGAGATATACCACCGTAACGACAGAAACAGTGTTATAAAAAATGTAGGAGGAGGAAGTTTACAGCGAGACGATGCATTACACCAGAAAAAGAGAACTTCTCAGAGACTGTCGACTGCGAACTCTTCTTGCGTGTTTTCCTCGCGTTGAACAATTACCTCACGGCGGAGTAATTTTCTTCGTGACCGACATCGCAAGCAACCAAACCAGAAAGTTGAAAAGCCGACGGACTGAACTTAGACGAAGCTCGTGAAAAGAAGCCATCAAAGGGCCCGCGACTTACTCCCGACAAATTACAGCGAAATTGCAGTGAAATTTCTTATGTACCGTACACTTTGCGGTGTGCCTACCGTTGAGATATGCTCTCGCAAAAATTGCTATATTGCACATTTATGCACATGCTGTTTACGGTTAAGCGTTGAAGACAAAATTTAATTGTAATTTATCTAACAATAAGACAGTGTTAGATTGTTTCAGCGATGATTTCAAAGTGAAGGTGGAAAACGTTTTCTTGTATGTGGAACCCAAATATTCCGATCTCCATTAACACTACATCTACCAAAGTAGTGAAAAGTAGTCAACATTTTTTTTCGCTGGCGAAAAACATTTATTTAATAATGAAATTTTAAATACTAATCAACAAAATAATTTCCATAATTTTCTCACACTTTTTGCCAACATTAAGGTAGTTGTTTGATTCCCATTTTAAAAAAGTCCTTCGAGTTTTTTTTAAAAAAGGTTTCGAATTACGTCTTCACTTCTCCAATTTTGATTACTTTTCGGTACCCCTAATATTTCTCAAATGTATAGAGAAGCAGTACAGTAGATATTTCATGCACATTTTATAATACTCAAATTACTTAACTAATTGCATTTTTGGCCGCTTAATACATCTTCTTTCAAAGTACTTATTTAATATATTTAAATATACGAGATTTATACGAGACAGCCGTAAATCTCGTATTAAACATCCTGGATTAGGTTAACGCTGTTCCTTTATGAATTTGCTACCTCTATTTGGTAGACTGCAAGTGATTAAATCAAGCAAATTCCCTTGCCTCCCTTCATTTCCCCTCTTCTAATGTATTCAATAAACATAATTAACCCTTTGAAGAATAACGCATATATGTGGACTGAGACAAAATTTAATTATAGTATATCGCCAAATGAATACACGATTGGAGTTGAAAACTTGCAATACAATCGTTGAAATATGATAACAAATAGTTACTTTATATGCGTTAACATTCCAACTTTCTGATAAAAAGTTGGTTTTGGATCGCCAAATAAAATGATTATCGCTCAATATTCAAAGGTGTCTCCGTTCGCAAGGCGTTAAACACATTAGATTAATCTCCAGAAGATGTAATATTAGATCTGGAATAGTATTTTATATAATACATAATTATAGGTTCAACAGATTAGAATTAACCTAAATTAGTAGATCCCAAGCGAAATAATGTTAACAGTTGAAGCTGACGTAATGTAAAAGAAAAGAAATACATTGTCGCTCCATTTGGACACATTACAGTATCAAAATTTGTTTACCCTTCGCTATACCTATTTGTATTTTCCATGTTTAAACATTTTGTCTCCTTTTTGCCTTGAACTCTTCCACTGTACAGGCATAATTGCATATAAAGATGGGAAGTATACTATCTATTTCCATATAAATCATTCGGAAAAATGACAGCAAAATAAAATTGTCACATCATCGTGTTTGATTTTTTCAAAATCAATATCAAAATGAACTGCTCGTAATAAACTGCTGTATTTTAACTTCTATTCGTCAATGTAAATATCAAATTATACGTGTCCATTCATTATTTTCTTACAACATTTTATTCCATGGTATTTATTAATTTTATCATCTCAAATTATACCACTGATTCAAAAATATCGATAACACATCCAAGGAAAAATGATCTGCATTACCAAAAGCAGTAACTAACTTTGAACATTTAACCCCTGTCACTCGTACATTACATTTGCATTAATAATTCCTCGTAGCCTTTCTCAATAACTGACAAATGCATTTCTGTTTTGAGCTTAACGAGCCAAGCGAATATATTTTATTGGTCCCAGGTGTTCGCACAACAACCATACCGTAATTACAGACGGTTTTTCTTGACGGTGGGTAGAAAAGGGAACGAAATATGCGAGAAGGAAGCAGGGTGCTCGGGGATACAAGTGCGAAAGATGTTAAACGGGGAAACGAGTGTCTGATTGCAGGCTGCCTGCAATGACTAACGACGAAACGGAGAAGAGGTGATTCTCCCAGAAGCAAAGAAGGAAGAATGACGTCTAAACGAACCAAGGGCAACACGAAAAACAGCTTTAGCATTGAAAATTGAATAAAACAAAGAATGTTAAAAGCTGGTTGTCGAAGATTTCTGTCGTTAATGCTTTGCCATTAACGTGTGATAGATATCAAAGCTTGGCTGTCTGTTATAAACTTCAAATTTTCAGAAATCGGTACAGTTGGCCCTCGACTTTCGTACATAATTGGTTCCCGAAAATGTGTGCGAATGTTGAATGTTCGAAAGTACAGGGATATAGGACAAATCTGAAAAATTGTATGTTAATGTGGTTTCTTTGTAAACTTGAGATTCTCTAACATCTAGTAGGTAATATTAGAAACAATATTACAATGTTAGAAAACCTCTAATAGGCAATGAGTGAGCGCGAGCTACAGCGATTATTGGCAGTGACTGTATGGAAGCAAACATTTTTGATATAACGGCACAGCTCTTTAGAAAATTTAATTTTTAAAAACGTGCGAAATAGCGAATTGTACGAAAGTTAAGGGCCACCTGTAGTTGCATGTCGTGGAAATGTGCTATTAACCAAGCGGAAAAATAACAGACATGGTTTTATAATTTGATACTAGTAGCCATTTATTTGAACTCTTCAAAAATAGGAGATTTGGAAATGCAAATTGAAAACAGACATACGTAAATACAGTATTGCGCCGAGAAGTATCACAACACGACATAATTTATTTACAAAGGGTCTAAATTTTACAATATTCAAATAGACCAAAGATTCGAGCTTCTCCGCGCCGCAATCACTGCCAGACCCCGAGTCGAAAATTTCAGCCCAAAATCCTCCTAAATTACTAAATAACTTAGGATATTTAGGCTGAATATGGAAAAATATGTTACATATAAAAGAATGCAAATTTTAATTCCACAATCGCCCTAAACTTGTTCATTTTTGCCAGTTTTGCCTAGTTCAGAATCAATTTAGGCTTCATACAGCCCAAAATAATCCTCAGCAATCTTATTTAGAAAATTAATCTAAGTCCAATATTAATCCATATATTCTATAATGAGGAGTTTTAGAATTGGATGGGAATTGGAGTGATTTTAGGAGATTTAGAATTTATATGGAATATCATGATAATTTAATTCCTACTTGCTCCTGAAAGTCCTATTTTTAGAATATGAGTCGACAGACTTGGAACTTCTGAAATAAGTTTAGGGGATGTCAGATTAAATTAGAATAAAAATTTTTCCTGATCAGTCCATATAACTCCTAAAAATCATATTTACAGGACTTTGAGACGCGTAGACACACTAGTTGGGGATTTTGAGGTTCAAAATGGTATAGGTACATAATTAAGCGGCAAATGAGAAATCAAAAGAATCTAGGATTTGAAGTTTCTTTTTAGGCTGGACTTTTCGACTCGGGACTGTAATTCAACTATCTTATTTAATCTGTTGTCGTTGATACAACATTCGACTCTCGATTATCGATGTCTTGTAGAATACGTTCCCTAATCGATTCAATCACCGAAGACAGGTTCGCTTCTTCCTAACAATACCTTAATTAAGCGTTTGATGCAGACAATGACTGAAAATTTTAATTTATCCAAAAACAGTTAAAATGAAAATATCATTGGCTCAGAAGACGTTGAACTTACTTCTATGTCATTAATATTGCGTCAACTTATACCGTACGGTATTGGAAGTCAGTGATAAATTATTATTTCAGCAATTAACTTTGAACTATTGCACGTTCAGTCATGAAAAAAATTGTGGGGCAAGAGGTTAACAAAGGCTCTACAAACGAGAAATTTAAAAAGACAAACACATCATCCCCAATTAACCCTTTGCGATCGTTTGTCTGCTCGCAGCCACCACAGCAAGGAACCATACTAATTTTATATTGTATTCATCTATGTATCAATTTATACTTTCTCTCAACGAACCTGAATGACGAAAGAACCTATTTAAGTATCAATACGGTGCTCCTATTAATTGAAAACAAAAAAAAAAATCAGTTTAAATAAATACTATCATCTCTTACTCGCTATGCAAGACGGCGTGACGGAGCATCCTCAAAATCGGGAAGACCATCGTCCTCAGAGAAAGAAGAAAGGATTAATAACAAACTACATATAATGCAGCACTGTCAAAACATAAAGAGTAAAAATTGCTTTGTACGTTCAAACAGAAAAATCCAGGGCGGAAGATGTCAAACTAATTATTTTTGGGACACGTGTAGTCGAAAACCAGGTCGTCATTTAGGCGACTACTTTGTGAAATACCACACAATGGAGAGTCATAGAATATAATTTTTATATAAAAACATTACATTAACCCCTTCACGCACAGATTAAAAAAAAAACATTTTTTTTTAATGTAAAAAACACACTTTAGGACATTGTCTTGGCAAAAAAATACAAAATTAATCAAAATTTTCATTTTAATTTGAAATACAACGCCGCTCGAATTATCTCGAGTGTTCACAGTTTGCCTTGTTTAGCGCGCTCGAATTAACTCGAGCGCACAAGTTAAGGGGTTAAAGCATACTATTGTGTAAACATATGTCTAAAGTTGACAAAAGAATTAATAAATCTTGTTTATCCTTCATAATCTTACATATTATGTATCACTTCTCGTTCAATGGAAATTAATTACGTCCAGGTACGACATCCATGTCTAAATTTAATACGACCGCAAAGGGTTAATCTACCGCGCAAAGCATGGCCAGCTTAAGAGCTTTCCCCTGGCTTCGTCAAAGCGCACACGCATCATTTCCTGTTCTCCGGTTCGGGCGTCGCGGCGCCCGCGCTTTTTCGGTCGGCGCGCGTCGCCCAACGTTAGAACCGCGACTAAATCTCGCTTTCTGCGGCCCTGTTAACGGGGGCTGCTCGCAAGCAACCGTCTGGATGCTTCGTCTTATCGAAAGCTCCCTGGCGTCACATTCTCTACCTCCCGTTTTCCCTCAAGCCATGAAGGAGCAGCCATCCACGAGGCTTCCGGTGGTCGTAAAGAAGCTCATGGAATCCTTCGAGAAAATTCTACGAAAGCTCCTCGAATCCCGTCGAACGAACTGATACACGCATACCAATGCGTAGGGACACGCGCATCGACGAGTTGCGGGGGCGATCGTCACGTGTATCGTTTTCTGTCTTCCTTCCCCGTTTGGTTCAACTGGGTTCGTCGATTTCTGTCTCTTTCTTTCGTTTCACCCTTCTCTCTCCCTTTCATTGCTGGTACAACTGGCGCTTTCGTTACGTTTTATTATCGGCATTCGGCCCGATATTCCGCGGCCTGTTCTCCTGATAGAGCGTTGCGAGACGTCCTGACCGACGCCCTTAGCGTCAATAAGGATCAGTGGCGTTATAGCGATGAGAGATTGGGGTGGGTAAAATCTGTAGAAGTGTTTGGGGGGATTTCTGATGAGTGTTAGCGAGGTTGATTATGAGATTTGGTGTATTACCGGAGGGAAACTGACGAATTACTTTATGGGGGCTGGTTAAGAATAAAACTATTAAAATATATTATATTATAAGTATTAGGGGTACCGAAAAGTAATCAAAATTGGAGAAGCGAAAACGTAATTGGAAACGTTTGTAGACAAAAAATTGAAGGACTTTTTTAAAAAGGGATTCGAATAACTACCTTTACGCTGGCAGAAAGTGTTGGAAGATTATGGAAATTATTTTGTTGATAAGGATTTAAGGTTTCTTTAATAAATAAATGTTTTTCGCCAGCAAAAAAAATTTTGATTACTTTTCGGTAACTTTAATATATAAATGTATTATTTAAAAAAAACGATTAATTAATTTATGCTTTATATGTTAGACGTGGAAAATATATTGTACGTGTTACTTTTAAATTTGGAAAATTTTTTCAAAAAATTTAGAGTGAGCCATTTGGACAACCGTGGTATTTTTAGTGTTAAGTAGGGTGTTTTAAAGTTGATAATAGGGAAGATTGTTTTCTGGGTTATTTCTTGGATTAAGTTAACATTCTTGTAGATTTCTTTCGGAAAAGTAGTATCGTCACTTTATAATCAGTCTAATGACCTACTGTGGTCAGAATAAGTACAGTTACCGTGGCGGTACTTTTAATATTAAATTGTTTAACATTCTATAAGATAGATTGGGGAGCCTCTTTGTATGGCGTATTGATGATTGTGTTATAAAACACGTTTTGTAGAAAGAGTAGAAAATTATTTGATTGCACTTTTGCAGCCACTCTTTGAAAGTTCTTACAATTAGATGAAATGATCATCGTAATGACCAGAAATATTTATTATATAAATATTATAGGAAAAAGTTGTAACAGTGTTGTGTAACGATAATTATAGTTTTTTTCTTCCCTTTCTTATTAATAATGTTCCCCAACGTCGTAACTGATAAAATAACGAATACAACTATAGTTAAAATAATATTACAACAGAACGATGTTACAGCAAATTATATAACTGTACAATTTTATGTTTTCATCTTATGTTAATAAAGATTTCTCAATTTTCCATTGGCGATGAACTTACTCTTGATTTGCTTGTGATTAAAAAAAAATGTTTAGAAAACAATTTTACACAGAAACTTGATTTGCACAGGTCGAATATGATTTGCAAAAGCACCAAGATCAAGTAAAAAATCTTTACATGCAAAGAACTTTTAAGGAGAATTCTATGTGTATTTACAATATGCAAATTACAGAAATATTTTCAAAGGTAGTTCGGTTTAACAATTTCATTTTACATAAAACTGTGAAAATCGGCATATTTTCGTTTGTATTAAAAAACATATCTCGGTTAATTATTCAGTCATTAAAAGTTCGTAAATGTTTTCGCGTATAATTAACATAGAACATTTCACCATAAAAAAAACATCAACAGTCGTAGAAATGTTAAAAAGTACAGTTCTGCGATTTTAAATATTTTTAAATCACAAATGTCTAACATAAGGAACCTATTAAATGCGTCATTTTGTATTCAGTCTACTGCACATTATGGTGCACTGAATTCTTCGTACAATATTTTATGTTTACATGTTGCATACGATACTTTTAAAATGTAATTTAAACCTCCTCATGAAAGTACGAAGAACTAAAAACCTTGGGGTTTACCGAGGTGTTTATGAAATAGAACTGCAAAACGCAAAGGGTAATTACGAGATGTGGATGCGGAAATGAAGAAGTGCGAAGTAAGCGCTGTAAATACGTATAAAAGGAAATAAATAAGAAATGAATGAAAAATGAAAACGGAAAGAGTAGAACAGCGGCCACAGAAACATTCAGAGTTAAAGCAAATGAGAAAACGAAGAATTTAAAATGGCAAACTAGAAAATTTACGATTAAACACAATAAACAAAATTACTAATATAAATGAAATAATAACATCACATTATAAATAGTTATCTTGAATATTTTATGAACATTTTCAAAATTAGAAGTGTAAAAAATAAAAGTATTTAATTACTAAGTTTGTATTGCTTCAGCGACTAAATGTAATTAGTTATCATTTCATTTCTTTCGATATTATGATAATCACATATGATAAAACAATTATGAGCTGTGCAGAAGTTCACAGGGCGGACTAAAAAATTCGCGTTTCTATTTTCTTTAGAAATTAGATATAGATAGTAGATAAGATGATTAGATAAAAGACATAGCACTTTACAAAACGCATGTGAAAAACACGCAGAAGTTAAAATATTGTCAAATATGCAGTTATTAAATAAAAAAGGATTGTTTTCTTTCGTTTTATTTGCGTGAACTGTTCGCAAAGGGGATAGAGGAAGAGAAAGATATAAAAAATTTAGCTTTGATTTCTTGAACACTCTATTATGTTGTCAAATTTTTATACGAGAGACACGAAAGTGAAAACCAAAACGGCAAATAAAAATTCAACTATATATGTTAAATTAAGTTCCCAGTGGATCATATAATACTTTTATTTGCAAAAAATTAATTCACCTTTACTGTACATACAATTTTGTAAAATAATATACATTAAAATGTGGTTAATTATGATAGCTAGAAGAAAAGTATAATGATATTTACGCCGAGGGATGTATTTTCTCCCTGTCTGAGGGATGCATTCCGAATCTACTGGCCTCTCTGTCCTTTGTTCTTCACGAAAGGCAGGAACTCATAAGGCTGTCCGATAGGTAAAACCATTCTTTCACTTTCTATGTCCCACGGAAACCTTTGATGCATTTTATACCATCCTGATAAAAAATTCTTACAATCGACGCCAATGGCAGAAATATTGGCATTCGATGGAAAATGATGCGCAAATTCGCCCTCGTCTTTCGTAAAAAACAATAGAAGTTCAATGAGTTTTATTCAACATTTTCAGGCAATTGACTCTTTGTGGTCTGAATAAGTCTTTTCTTTTTTAATTTGTTAGCTTATTGAAAATCGTTCGGTTATATTCTCCATCTACAAATACTGAATAGGAATTTCACCCCTTTAACGTGGACGATTGCCGATAAAAAAAATACGTGTCAAATATTTTAACAAGATCTATATCGTACTTAAATTTCATAAAGATCGGTGATTTACACCACGTGATGTTCCCTTAGTAGAGTAGGCAACATTGGTCTATTTGAAACTTTTTTATGCACAAGGCCTTCGTACGTGGCTCAAATCGGGTGAGCCTGTTTCATTATACGGTCACTCCAGAGAAGAGTGGAACGAATCGACCATCTAGATGGAAAAAAATAATGACTCGAAAATTATTCATTTAGAGAAAAATGTTTTATACAAAAATTTCATAACATCGTGGAAAGAATATCGGTGTTATACTAATTTCTTATTTTTTATATTTCTTCAATGTTATTTAAAGGTCAACTTAATTTTGTATAAAAAAATCGCTAGATTTTTTTATAGACCTTCATTGTACAGAAAAAATAAAGAAACTTTTGTATAAGACATTTTCTTGCTGGACTTTATATTAAAAATATATTTAATGAAAAAGATCCTACTAAAGCCTTTTTCGATAGGCGGACTGCCCAACAAACATTCAGCAGCTATAACAAAGAATTGCACAGATATGCGCACAAAATCTTTGCGTTAATTACTTCTATATAGTTTGAGGAATATATATGTAACGTTTCAGCCCGGTACTTTACGGTACTTTTTTGTTATTCAATTTTTAAGTGTACTGCGTGCCCCGTTGAGAATCAACAGTCGAACTGTCTCGCTAACTTTCAGCAGGTATAACAAAGAAGAGCGCAGGTTTGCGCACGCAATTTTTGCGTTAATTACTTCTATATGGTCTGAGGAATATACCTGCGAAGTTTCAACCAGGTACTGTTCGGTACTTTTTAGTTATTCAATGTTTAAGTGGACCGTGTACCATGATTTTCGCCATAATTACGTAGCTTGTTAGTCTCTAATAGCAAACTAACAATGAGAACAATTAAGTAATAAAAGTGATATATCAAAAATCTCCATTCTTATTAATGCCAATGAGATGTTATAATTGCTGAACGATACTAAATACCCTCAAAATTTCCAGGGGGTACTTTGGGGTACAATATAAGTTTTTCTCTGCCAAAAGATTTACATAACTTGTTTAAAAAATTATTTTTAGAAAAATCGTTTATTGCTACTTCAAGGTTAACTAATGGTGATAAACTGTGCAAAAAATAAAAAGTCTCGCAAAATTCTTAATGCCTCTAACAGTATCATCTTTTCAGAGAAGTATTTGTATGTTCTCATGCTGTTGAAATTTGTTGTTTTTAAGCGCTGATTTTTGCATTTAGATGATAGCAAAATCAGTTATTATTGCTATCACTGGTCTCAGCAATCATTCTAGATTAAGATAAGATTATTAAAATTCAAATCCCAGGCTTGATTTTTTTCCACCTAGATTACTCATTTCGTTCCACTGTGCAGAGGTGTCGTCAACAAATCGTGGACAGACATCAACTCGCGAGGCGTACATTCGTAACAGCCTACGAGAAATAAAAGTGGACAAGGAGCGATAATATACGACGGTTTCCGTTACATTCAATTGGCCTTGTGTAATTAATTGATTATTTTTTTTATAGAAATAAAAATTTGTGTTTGATTATTGGGAGGGATTTTATAAACACCACGAGAATGTTCGAGAGTAGACGAGTTATACAGTGGACGAGGTTGAGAGTAGACGAGTTAGAGAGTAGATAAACGTATAGGCGCATATTAGAGTTCGAGAACTATTAAAGGATAATGTAAATCGGATTCTATGTGAACTATTAACGTTCGAGAGAGTTCTATTATTAACGTTAGAGAATTAGACGAACGTATATAAACGAATATACGAACAGACGAATAGAGTTATAGAGTAGACGAATAGAGTTATAGACGATTAGACTCATAGAGAGATATGACGAGTAGACGAACAATTACACGTGACGAGATGGATTTTATAGTTTATATCTTTTTTTTATTCAGTGTGTGTGTGTGTGTTTGCGTGTTAGAAGAATACGTTCCCTATATTTCACATCAAATCTAACTTTCCACTTGTATATGTCATTTTAAGTATATTTATAACATATTTACAATAAATCAGAAATTACGTTGCAAACTATTTCCTTTAATAAATTGCGTATTTCTTTCTAAAAGTCAAGGTTTATTTCATAAGGCAGGGATGGCCAACCCTCGACCCGCCTTGAACATTTTTCCGTGCCGCGAGATTATCATCAGTATCATTATTATTATATTATCTATGTTTATATGTAAGAATAATAGTAAACACAATAATAATAACTCATATATTTCAATCTTTCACTCCGAAAAAATGATTGTAGTGGGTCCAAATCTAATATGGGTATACATAATTTTATATGCGGCCCGCGGAGTTATGATGCATTTCCAAAAGTGGCTCGCAAGAATATTTGGGTTCGCCACCCCTGTCATTGGGGGTCAAATAACCCCTCATGGTAAGATTAGATAGGTGTAAAGTACCGGTACGTCTAGTGTAAAAGAACCTACGTGCGTCAGTGTCTGACCCTCGAGTGATAGGTCGCCATCACTGGCCTAGGGCACAATTTCAAGTAGATACGGTCTTGCCGACGCAGCTTAAAAGCGTCGGGACGCCCGACTTGACATGATAGGCGCCTGGTGCGGCGCCAGCTCGTCTCTCGACCTGCGTGCTCGCCATCGCACAGGTGTGCCGACGTTCACGACGCCCCTCGGTCCGCGAAGCGTCATCGCGACGGACGAAAGCTGCGACGTCGATCACACGAGGATCGACGGCCGACGTTCTCGACGTTTCCAGAGGTCGACGTGTCGACGATCCCGTCGAAAACTGCCCACCTGTCGCTCACCGCTTGTCGCGGCTCGGTCGCGACGAGTTTCGTGAGCCGGCGAACAGAAGAGTCGAGGGGATCGACGACGTCGACGTCGGGACGCGGATGCCGTGCCGTCGGCGATGGCGCGAAGCATCCCGTGGCGCCAGTCCTCGCGCGTCGCGACGTATTATTAGGATGGCAGAGTTATATGGAGGTTATCGTTGGTCTGCTTGAGATTCGTGGAGAAAAGCGTGAATGTGAATGGTGACACCGGGGATTGTTGGAAGAGTGGTGGTTGATATTAACCCCTAGACCAGTGGTCGGCAAACTTACTAGCCAAAGAGCCAAATATGAACATTACAACAATTTAAAAAAAATTGGGAGCCAAATCTGCTTGTTTAGTAAACTTTTATTACACTAACAACTTGCCCCAAGGCGGGGTATGCCGGTAGCTTGTACATGGTTTGTGTTTACGTTTACGAAAACTAATAAAATTAAACTCGAAGTTCGTTACATATTTTTACAACAATATAAAATTTGAATTACCTATCTATCTTTTAACTTAAACAAAAAATTATACATGTTCTCGATTTATAGAAGAATTTTAATTTATCAAAATAAGATGTAATTTTTTTCTTACCAAGTTTTTTTTGAAATGAAAATATTATTGCGCCTTCCGTGGATATTTGTGCCAGAGCCGCACTTAAAGAGCCAAAGAGCCACATGCGGCTCTGGAGCCGCACTTTGCCGACCACTGCCCTAGACCTACGACTCCTTTTGTGACTGAATGGGTAATAACTTAGAATTAGTTCGTAAAATAAAATCTATCATTGATTTCTGATATGCTGTATACAGGTGGCCCTCGACTTTGCACAATTCGCTATTACGCACGTTTTTAAAAATTACATTTTTTAAAGAGCTGTGCCTTTATTTAAAAAAATATTTGTTTTCATGCAATCACTGTGCTGTCGCTCGCGCTCACTCATTGCCTATTTGAGATTTTCTAACATTGTAATATTGTTTCTAATATTATCTACTGAATGTTAGAGAATCTCAAGTTTACAAAGAAACCACATTAACATACAATTTTTCATATTCTTTCTATATTCCTCTATTTTCGAACATTCAACATTCGCACACATTTTCAGGAATCAATTATGTTCGGAAGTCGAGGGCCAACTGTAGTACTATTGGAGATGGGTGCTAAAATAAATCCGTAGGTTAAAAATTACTTTATTGGAAGGCAATATAAAATGTACTTTATACGTTTTTGGTTTAGAACAGACTGACTGGGCACGATCAAAAAGTAGAGCTCGGGCTCACTTTCAATTTGTTAGTAACATAAACTGTTTTTATAACTCTTCCCTGCACTGCAAATAGTCTTTCGTTTAATCTAGAAATTCCTAGAAGGGAGAATCGTTTTTGTATTTATTCTATGTATGTAATTATAGATTGTTAAGAAAAATCCTACAAGTTCAATGCAATATTAACACTAGATTTGCGGAAACCGTCAATTAACCGGTTCTTACACTTTTTATAGAGATATCTCAAATTTACAGAAGAGCAGAGCAGTAGATATTTCACGTGTATTTAATTATACAAAAGTTACTTAACGAATTATCATCTTTGCCGCTTGATCCTTCTTTTCTTAAAGTCCTTATTTAATACATTGCAGTGCAACAATTTCGCGCCCGTAAATCTAATGGTAATAGCATAGAAATAATTGTAACGTCTCCTAATAAACTGATATTTTTAATATAATACTATTTTGAAAACTAACATTTCCTACTCCGTTTATCGCGCCTCCAGTATCACACGTGATCGTAGGACAAATGATTAGGTAACTGATGAAGTTAATAGTTGTGCGTAGCACTATTTCTATTGTTACAGATGTTCATATTTGTCTCAATTATTATTAAAAAAAAACTGGCGGTTGTGGTCTTTTTATACACTCTTTTTCCTGAAATAAAATCTTAGAGTAACACTGACAAAACTTGCAAGACCTAATGTAAATTTACATAAATGTGTTACGAAAAGCAATGGTTGGAAACATGTATGTATTGTTCTGTATAAGTTTTGATTTATTTTAGGGATAAATAGAGCTATTATTATCAATTGTGTTGTTTTGCATGAGTGGACTTACTGTCAGTTTCAATGGTAAGATAACAGTAGGAAATCATTTGAGATGCAGAATGTAAATAGTGCATTTTTTATTCGGACAAGGAAAGTAGATGGAAGGAAAAAGTAAGTGAATCTTCACTGTTTAAAAATTCATAATTCATTTCGAGGGAAAGGTCTTTGCACGTGTAGGGGTATACAGATTTTGAACGTTGTTGTTACTAAATTGGTGGAAATCGATACAATTTTCGAGTTTAAAGATCAGTAGACAGCTATTTGTTAAAAATGTTATATTATGAATCGAATTAATAAGGAAAAATTCAAATTGCAGCTGTACCTTTTTTTTCTATACATAAAATATTCGTTTCATAAAGCTCCCAAATATTAATACGACGCGAAGTTAAGACATCAGTTTCTTTTTAACTCGTTGCGTTATCGAATGTTTCAGTTGGACAAAAAATAATTTGTACGTTTTCAATTTTAAAAAAGATGATTCATATTTCACAGAATTAGCAATATGTGTTCACATATTTCGTTTCTCTGAAAAGCATCAATTGCAGGAATAGTGCTAACAACAAACATTACTTTGAATAATAGCAGATAGTTACTTTGAATAATAAATGAGATACAAAGAAAATTTATTATTTTTCGATCGTGAAGGGAGGCAAGAAGATATGATTCACGCCTGAAAAATTATTTGAAAAAATATATCAGAAATGCACTAACAATAAGATAAACAGTTTTTTGTGTTCATAAAGAAATAACGGAAAAATGGGTCAAACAAGATAATAGCATTAAGTATTTGTGGCGCAAAGTTCAAAATATTTTCGTTTAGAATGGCTACCCTGCATGCTATCTGCATTTTCTCGCGTAGTTTAATGGCGCTAAACGAAATAAGAGGACGCATTTCTTTTATTTCAAAACATAAAAAATGCGTTTAAAGAGTTCTGTCATTTCATACAGTAGCTGTTTTCTGCATTTTCATATTTTCATCCACGAGTACTATGGCAAGTAGTAGTACAATATAACAATAGAGTAGAATGAAAGTAGAAGATCCAAGCCACAGTTCGAAGTGACATGAGGGATTCGGAGACAGACACATCACTCAGCAGTCTGCAAGCATGCTATAATGTCTAAAAGTAACAGTAACTTCTAATTTAATTCATAATTCTTTAAAACTTCAATACAATGATGAATCACAGTTTAATAAAACTTTAGTTAATAAGTTGCAATAAAACAATATTCTAAATTACTAACTGTTAAATGTATAATAATTTGAGAATTTTATAATTATTAACTTGTGCCAATAATTCAAGATGTAGAAGAAAATATTTTAATTGAGATCATAATTTTACAGAAAAGATAATGACAATTATGTAGGTTTTTCGATAACAATTCAGAGTGAGAAAAGCAACGCGCGGATACTTTATGTAATGTAAATAATACTTAATTAGGAATAAATGAAGTCATAACGTCTTTCACGTTTTCTGGTGATATGCTCGTGAAACTTTGTCATTTTTTAACAACAATTACTCACGCATTATGCATCTAAAATCAGATTAGTCAGTCAGATTAGACAGCCTATTTCTTCAAACAGTGTTGTCAAAATACGATGTACAATATGTTTACTGACAATAAGAGATGCTACCTTTCATAAACGATGTTCCCAATTTACACATGTGTGTAATTTATAATGTGTTATAAATGTTTCTATGCAACATCCTAAATTAACTCTACACATAAACTAAAGCGACGTACATATTTCTATTTTAGTCTCAATGAGACACTTAAAAAATTATTATGTGGAAAAATATCGCTAATGCCAAACAAACATTTCTGACATTACTAATTTCCTTGTTGCTCATTGTTATTCAAATAAAAAATGACACATCCCTTTTTTAGAAATACTAAAAGTGAAAACAAACCGTCAAAATACTCCTTACTCAGTAGAATAAAAATCATAGCTCTCCATCAACAATATACCAAAATCTAGATATTCGTAAAAAGAAAATAAAAATGGCACACAAAAATTATACTATTCAATTATTAATAATTAATAAATATAAACAATAAAGAATACCCTATCAAACTTATCCCCAACATTGATCATCCAACATCGAAGCTCGTCTACCAATCTCTCCCGAGTAAATATTCCAACCTATCACGCGCTGAATACTTTCAACGAATAAAATCGATAACCGCCACTCCGTCAGAACAAACAGCAAACTAAAACATCTCCCCGACAACTCATGCGCTGTCGAGGCGACGCGTGATTCGGCAAAAAAAAAGAAAGGCACAACCCCGTGACGTCCTCGTTCAAAGCTAACATTAAGAAGCTACAAATTCCACGACAGTCCACCCCAAGCTTTACGTCTTGGTCTTTCGGTCAAACGCCTCGATGGTTTCCGTACCACCTCGAAAGCGCCCCTGAGAAAGCTCAGCGGCGCCCTAGCGTCGCGACGCTCGATCAGGGAATCATACGAACGAGGGACACACCTGTCAGCCACGTCGGACGACGTCTGACGGAGCTGCCCGTCAAACGGAAGACGTCGTCTGACGTACCACCGAACCAGGCTACCAGGAAGCATGAGAAGCTCGATGGACGTGCAGATCAAGCTTTCCACCGGAGCTTTCCGCTTTTCTGGCAAGCTTTGCATCGGCGGGGATAATCCGAGTGGAGAAGCAAGGTGGACGTTGTCAGAGGCCGCGCCGCGACGTCCTCCAAAGCCAGGAGAGCAATAGCCATCAAAAGGCGTCGACGTCTTCTCGATAGCGTCGCGACGGGCGTCGTTATGACGATGAATCGGAATAGAGAAGCATGGTAATCGAGGAGGTATCTGGCGTCGCGACGCTTTGCGTAATTTTAGATCTCCCCTCTAGGTTTATATCGAAGGGTGGTGGTGACTCGGAACGCCCTCGCGTTCGTTCGCGTTTGCGTGGTGACGGTACGTTTCAATGGCGATTCTAAAATTATCGGGCTTCCGCAACTCGTTGGTTGGTGCTGCTGGTAATCGATATGAAGATTTTGGGAAGACGCGGTTGGCGAGTATTTATAGAGAATGCGAATATGTAGCTTGCTTGTAGGAAGAGACACGGATAGGGATGTTTCGTTAGAATGTATTGGTTGGTACAGAAATAATTGCGGTTTCCATTATTAAAAGTTTAAAATATTGATTTGAGGGTAGTTATCTTTTAACTATGTATATATAACATACCATTTGAAAGCGTGAGGTAGGCTCTTTCGATACATGTTTATGGCTCTTCACACGTGGCTATATTAAGTCAGAAAAGTAAAGATGGAAAAGAAGCAAATTCGAGTGATATTATTGTACGAGTACAATTTGAGACGGGAAACTGCGGAAACTACTCGTAATATTAATAAAGCATTTGATCAGGGAACTGTGATTGAGAGTACAGCTCAACATTGGTTTCACAAATTTCGTAAAGGCGAAAAGAGGTTGGAAGTCGAAGAGGGTCGACAACGTCCTTCTGTGATCGACAATGACGAATTAAAGGCCATTGTCGAAGAAGATCTACGCAAATCATCTCGAGAGATTGCAGAGGTATTGCATGTTGATCATTCAACAATTATTCGTCATTTATCTCAAATTAGTAAATGCAAAAAACTCGATAAATGGGTACTGCACGAGTTGAATGAAAATCAAATGTTTCGCCTGTTTGAAATTTGCTCTAATCTGCTTTGACCGAATTGTGACGTGTGACGGGAAGTGGATTTTGTACGATAATCGACGGCGCTCTGCTCAGTGGCTAAACCAAGATGAAGCACCAACACATTTTCCAAAATCAAAACTTCATAAAAATAAACGTTATGGTCACTGTTTGGTGGTGTAGAAATGGAATTATCCACTACAATTTTCTCAATCCTGGCGAAACTATTACAGCAGTGAAATACTGCCATGAAATGAATAAAATGCATAAAAAATAAAAAAAATTATGCTCAATACTTGTCAACCGAAAGGGACCTATTCTACTGCACAACAACGCTCGACCACATATCTCACAAATAACTGTCCCAAAAACTCATTGAACTAGGATACGAAACTTTGCCTCATTCACCGCATTCACCGGACCTTTCTCCAACAGATTATCATCTCTTTAAACATATGGATAACTTTCTGCGAGAGAAAAACTTCAAGACGCAAGCAGCAGCCGAAAACGCATTTGAAGAATTCATCGCCTCTAAAACAGAAGAATTCGACAATGATGGAATAAAAAAACTTGTATTACGTTAGCAAAAATGCATACAGTCGAATGGATCCTATTTTGATTTTAACCGAAAATATATTAATTCAAACTTTATATTTCAAAGCGCAGTTATTTTTGCACCAACCTAATAATTATCAGGTTGATTATACAGAGTGTCTCAGCCGATTTTGACATCTTGATAACTTCGGTATTGTGGTATTTAACGAAAAATGTTTCGTAGGAAACTTAAATGGTATCGAGTAGGACATAATCTGGTGTCATTAGTTTTTCCGTAGGTGGACGCGTCAAGGATATATGAAGGTCAACATTGTTTTTTAAATAGAATGAGGTTGTTTGTATGCATCAAGCGATAGCTGGACATGCCTGTTAGAAATTCACTGATTTCTACTACGGCCGATATACTGAATTATATTTTTAGTTGGACTTGCTCGGAGGTTCTGGGGTAAGTGCCGTGCGGTTCCTCACAGTCCGCTTACCAAGAGTCATTTCTAACTCTCCCACTCCGTGGCCAGATCCCGTAAAACAACCCCAACTCTTAAACAGACTATGTGGCACCATGACCTCGAGTCACGCGTCACTTTTCCATAGTTCAGCCACGGGTCTAATTTATAGCCCCGGGCCCATCAATACTCTAAATAATCTGTTCCTTGGAATGCGACAGGGTGACGAGACATTTGCCAAACACCCGTCGCCTTCCAAGAACTCCACTCGAAATCGAGACAAACCCCAAGTACACTGGCGACGGTCCCACTACGGACCGAACCCATGTGCACTGCGGGGTATATTACCCTCATAAAACGCGCTAGCGCTAACATGCTTTATAGAAAAGTACTGACCTATGTATTGTAAGAGTAGTGCCCCCTGGGCCACGGTGCGCGTCTCCAGCTCTATAGATTAGGAACCGTTTTCTTTCTTTTATCTTTATCTTTATCGGAGTTAGTGCAATTAAAGTGCAATTAGTTTTAAGTCAAATACCCAAACTATATCGGCAACATTAAACATGCCACAAAACAATCAACAACAAGCAGAATTTTACCCATTAAGTTCCTCACAAATCAACCCAACTCACCATGAGGTTATGGATACACACTTCGACTCACAGCACATGAATAGTATTACTCCCCTTCAGAACCAGTTGCTATCACATCAAGAAAACATAGCCGGATCGAGCGTACAAAATATTACTCAACAATCCTATCACCAACATAACCTCTACTTTCAACCTGGCACCTCGCAAGTTAGCTCTGTACAAAAGCAGCAGCACAATGTACCTGAACCAGCACCAAATAACAACCGTGCAAGTGAGTGGACACTAGTCAGTAATACAAAAAGACCTTGGCACAGCAGTGACAGTGAGACAACCCCAACAAATGTTGAGAGAAGGAGCTATTGGCTAAGTACCTCTGTTGAAACTCCAAATAGATTTCAACCCCTCAACACAGTAAACAATAGTAGTAGTAGTAGTAGTCATAACAATAATAATAATACTGCCCCTATCAATCCAAACCCAGAAGGGTATGAGAAATCAAAAGACCGTCAAGACAAACCCCCACCCATATTTATAAGTGGAGTAGAATATATAGCTCCGCTTAGAGAACTATTAAATAATATTGCCAAAGATGAGTACTCCTTAAAAACCTTAACAAATAAGGAAATCAAAGTACAACCATACAACTCCATAAGCTGCACTAAAATAGCAAAGGAACTCGAAGCGAAAGATACCCAATTTTACACTTTCCAATATAAAAGCCAAAGAAACTTCAAAGTAGTGATAAGAAGACTCCACCCCTCTAGTAACCTGGACGAAATAAAATCTGAAATTGAAACAAGTGGTCATAAAGTTATTAGGATCACCAATATACGCAACCACAGTACAAAAAGTCCAACTCCACTATTTTTTGTAGAGCTTCAAACACAAGAAAATAACAAACTAATATATGACTTGAAACATTTACTACAAACCATTATCTCTGTAGAACAACCCTACAAAAAAAAGGATATACCACAATGTACCAGATGCCAAACACATGGACACACCAAAAATTACTGCACGCGTATTCCCCAATGTGTTAAGTGTGCAGGAAAACATACATACCTTGAAAATAGATACTTTATTGTTAAACAAAATGATACACTTAGCGAACTGCATCCTATCAAATCAGGCGTCCCACAAGGAAGTGTCCTTGGACCAGTTTTATATACGTTATATACAGCAGATCTGCCAACGACTGAACTAACAACTACCGCTACTTTTGCAGATGACACTGCAATCATAGGTTCTCACTCCAACCCAACAACAGCCTCAGACCTGGTTCAAGAAAATTTGTACGGTATACAATCATGGCTAAAAAAATGGAGAATTCGTATTAATGAAACGAAATCGGTACACATTACTTTCACACTGAGAAAAAAAACATGTGCTCCGGTATCAATTAATAACATACAAATTCCCCAATCAGATTCAGTGAAATATCTAGGAATGCACTTAGACAGTAAATTAAACTGGAAACACCACATCTGGCAAAAGAGGAAGCAAGTTGGCTTACAACTTAGGAAACACTACTGGCTATTAGGTCCAAACTCCAAAATCTCTCTCAATAGTAAATTTACAATATACAAAAGTATTTTGAAACCCATCTGGACTTATGGTATCCAACTCTGGGGCTCGTCTGCCAACTCTAATGTTGAAATCCTTGAAAGATTCCAATCAAAGACACTTCGCATTATAACAAACTCTCCATGGTATATCACTAACAAAAACATTTCTAAGGATCTTGAAATACCCTCTGTCAAGTCAGTTGTTAAAAACTTTACTGCTAAGTACTCTGAAAAGCTCCAATTCCACCCCAATACCTTAGCTAATGAACTGCTGAACGAAAAACACGATTCGCGCCGCTTAAAAAGATTCAAACCGCTAGACAATATAACTAGATTTTAAGTATATCATAAGTAGTCTGCAATAAGGTTAAATATGTAATATTCTATTTTTGTTATATCAAGATATATCATACATGTGATATTAATATTAAGAAGGTATAAGCTATTGAGCGAAATACCTGCATGTTACCCTTTATACTATTCAATTTTGACCAACAAATTTGCTTATTGTTACTTTGTAATAGATTGCAAATAAACTCTCAATAAAAAAAAAAAAAAAAAAATGTATTGTAAGGGATCAGAAAGAAGTCACTTGGGACGTAAGGGGAGACTTCTCTCGCACTACCTATGTTACGGGCTCGGTGAAGTTTTTAAAATTTGTCCCGTCTGAATTTTGAACGTATGTGCCTGTCTAGAGCTTTCGAAGAACCGCCACGTTTATTATCAAAAATGGGGAAAAATGAATAAGTACTCCTGACTTGCTGTGTGTGGACTGTCTCTATTGAATGTTAGAATGATTTCTCTCAAGGTTTCTGAATGATTTCTGAATAGTTTCTCAATGATTTCTGAATGGTTTTCTGTATGATTTCTGATTGTACAAATTGAAAAGTGTTCCGTGGTAAATTGTTATACGCCCCTCTCTTGAAGTCGTGTATGAAATCTCTGACTTCGATGGGGGTGGAGTCTGTGAAAAATAAGTAACTATTGGTTGATGAACAATTTTCTCCACCCCCTCGAGGACTTCGAGAGAGGGAAGTGGAGGACATGCTCTCAACACCTGATGGAGGATTTCGAACCTACCAGCCGTCTCCGAGCAAGTCCAAAGTCCTGTTAGGGTCATCGGCGGGTACATACAAAAATTCCTTATACTAATTATTTACAAATGGTAAACAGATGTGCGCACCCTGACCGGGCCCCAATCGTATCTATAGGTTTATTGCCGAAGATAGCTGTCGACAAAATGTTTGCTGCTTCACCAGGTCCTAAGGTTTATGACTCCTTAACAACCTATCTCTTTCTATAGCCCGCGGCTGCTGTCCTGTTCATTCATAGTCGTAGCAATTCACATTCATTTAAGTAGGTACTATCGGTGTCTATCAATCTGATAGTAGCAATCTCGAGCGTACGTGAATGTTTCGATTTCCACGATCGACATCGTGCTGTCGCACTCAGTTCCACAGCTGTTTCTTTTCTCTCTTTGTCTCACAGTACGATTACCCCTCAAGTGGCTTGTTTCTGATCCCTTACAATATGTCGACCTACGGAAAAACTAATGATACTAGATTATACCCCACTCGATACCATTTTTCGCTACAGATTACAATACCAAGTCATCAAGATGTCAAAATCGACTGAGATACCTTATATAGGGGTGGGTACACATGAGGTCAAAGAGAGCCGTAATCTATTTTTCTTTTTCCTTCAGTGTAGTTAGATTAACACTCTAACGACCAAGCAAGTCAAAATCACTTATTCACAATTTTTTCCAATAATTCCCTAAGTTTATAGGAGAGCCCTAGACTAGAAATTCTAAGGTGATCTTATAAAACACAGATTTCCAAACCGATCATATTTTTCACCTCTTGATTGCCCATATTTTAAAAGTACTTATTTAATATATTTAAATGCCATAGATTTAACGCCGGTCGTTCTAGTGTTAATGGTCTACAATAGTGTATAATAATCTATCGATTGCTAATCTGTATTTTGAATTTTTACTAAAAAAATGTATATTTTACAATAATACATGTTCATTGAATTTTACAATACTGATCAATGGAAGTGTTATTAATTATCAATATTCAACTACATAAAATCAACTATCGTAGGGCTGTCAATCAACCCTCGTTCACATGTCACGAGGACTTTCCACCGGTGACGTTATATTAGGAATTTATGACGAAAAATAGTGCACATTGATAGGAGTGTCTGACGGAGCTTACAAAGCTTGCGGTCGACGGGCGCCGGGCGTCGCGACGTCGTAGTAGGAAAGCATAAACGAGGAATGAAATACATTTATCGTAAGGGTAGATGATGCTGAGGCGATAAGTGATCCCTCATGCGTAAAGTTGAGTTTATGTAACGTGCTTTTGACTAGAGGTATTTTCAAAAAGCTGTGACACTCTGACGCATAACAGTAAAATATTTTAACTATAATTTCATTTAAACTATTAATCCAGAGTTACAAAGGTAACGCAAAGAATGAGGACGAATGGTTTTACTTGAATATGCTATTATTTGAACAATAGCACACTTAGATGTTCTGCTTAACTAAAAAAAAGTACTGCGACTTATATGTACACTCCTCGTCAAAAAGATAGCCCAGGTGTGCTATCTTTAATTTCTCAATGACGCATGTTAAATTTTACGTTTGTGACGTATAATATCAAAACATTATGAGCTCAGAATATGCGGTTCGTTGAAAATAATTAAGAATATTATAACGTTCAGTATGTAAGAAAAATAAATGTTTTATTTTAAGAACGAAATGATAGCACATGTGCAATAAGAAAATAATAATCAACGTAAATTTTAACTAACAATAATAACTTATCAAACATAAACACTTATTTAATAATGGGTGCATCTCCCTTTATTTTCTATTACTTCTATTGTACGATTTGGTATCGATTTATATAGTTTTTAGATATAATTTTGACTTAACGTGTCCCATTCGCGTACAATTGCATTTTTTAATTCTTGTACGTGTTGACACTGCTTTCCATTGGGGTATACGCCGCGTACAAGTTCTGCCCAGCAATTCTCAATAATATTAAGGTCCGGGGAGCGTGCAGCCCACGGCAAAACAGATATATTATTTTCATTAAAATATGATTGGACCAATCTTGATGTGTGTACCGGTGCATTATTTTGTTGAAAGATGTAATCAGGCCCAGAAATGCGTCCTGCATTATTATTTATTTGTTCTCTGATTAAATTTATGTAGCGGACACTATTCATTCTCCTATTGATGAAGTTGATACTTGTCTTGCCGAAATAACCGATGCCGGCCCAAATCATTACGCTGCCTCCTCCCATTTGTCGTCGAATTGCTGACATTGTCTCCTTTCTTGTGTCATGAAAATAATATTGGAACCCATCGGGACCGTCCAAGTTAAATTTTTTTTCGTCCGAAACTAGTACTCTTCTCCATTTCTTTTTCCAGTGCAGTCTTTCTTTTGCAAAGCGTAAACGTTCTACTTTGTGTTTCGTTGTTAACGAAGGTTTCTTTTTCAGTTTTAGCCTCTTAATATTTTTACAGGATAGTAGAACTCGACATATACTTGAAACACTGGCACTAATACCAGATTTGTCCATTATTTGCTTCGTTGTTAACTGCGAGTTGGAAGCTACACGCAAAATTGCTCTCTTATCACGATGGGATAACGATGACGGCCGACCGGTACTTTTCTTTTTACCATAATCTTCAACATTTTTTAAGAAATTGTGTATTACTTTACGACTTCTTTTTATTACTTTCGATATTTTCGCTACTGATAACTGTTGCTGTTTTAGTTCAAGTATTTTCTTTTTTTCAGACTCGTTTAATTTTTTGCCGCGTCCCATACTTACAAATTTATATAACATTGTATTGTGATGTTTGCTTGTTGGGAGATCAGGAAATACTGAGCTATTTCTAAACATATTAACAGAGTGTGCTATCATTTCGACCTTAATACGGAATAGTTTTTCTTTGTTGTATATAAACATTACGACATTGTAACTTATTTCCAGCGAGCCGCATATTCTGACCTCATAATGTTTTGATATTATACATCACAAACGTAAAACTTTACATGTGTCATTGAGAAATTAAAGATAGCACACCTGGGCTATCTTTTTGACAAGGAGTGTATGTTCACTGAAAAGAAAGTCGTGAATAAGCACTCTTTCTATTGTAGTTAAACAAATGTAAAATTAGGTTTCTATCAACTGTCGGAAATTAATGAATTAAATACGTTTAACCCTTTTAGGACGACGGACGTATATATGCGTTCTGAAAAAAAACGGATACAGTTTGTGAATGCATGTATACGCGGTTAGAGTTGAAAAATTGAAATATGGACTGTTTATTTTGAAAATGGTGTAAGTCAATTTAAAAAAAATGAAGTATCACGCAATTTATCCTTAATTTAGTGTAAAAATTTTATTTATAACTAGTTAATATTTAATATTTTAAAAAATACTAATGTTTTGTTTAATTTAAAATTGGCCGTTAAAAGAAATTGCATAGCCATTGATTATGAAAGTGGTATAAGTCCAATTTCTATAGACAGGTTGTGGGCTCAGGGGCCACTGGTGACTACATTTCGAAAGTTAGAATTTAAGGTTACTTACTTTACTTTCTTCCAAAAGTGAATCATTTCATATTAATATCAAATAGTGATACAGATAAGAAATGGTAAATCAATATTATATTATAACAATATTATTCAATGCCAATTAAAAATATTTATTTTACTTAATTTGAAATAAATACACAGAGAAATAAAACTCATGAGGATAAACAAAAGAGTAATCTGATTGTGAGAGTTGGAGGATGAATATAATTCCACTATCAAAAACAAAATTAATCAATAGTGTGATTCACTGCTGCTTTCAGTAGTACGAAACGAATATCGTCATACCGATGTTTTCTCATCGTTTAACGTGATTCCAACCATAATTTATAGTATTTTCATTCACATACGATGCGTCATATGAAGTGCAAATTTCTATGAAACTTCAACAGGAAAATATAACATGCAACAATGAGCCAACAATCAATGAAATGATAACGAGGAAAATTGTTGGCCAGGTGTACAAAATGAACTGTGGGTATTACATAACAATATGAAATAGTGTATTACATGCATAATTTAAGCATGTTTTTCAAACAGTACTAGTTCACGAATATACAAATGTAAATAAGGAATATAGAATAATTTAATTAAAATTAGAACTACCGGTGTTGAGATGAAAAAGATGATCGATTCCGTAATTTATATTTTATAAGATGGACGGTGAATATGTATTCCATGGTTAACCTACATTAAATTGATAACATTTCAAAAAATAACCACTTTTTAAATATTTTCTACCTGTAATTCTTTACTGTGGCTCTGATAAACTGTTTCTATTGGGAAAATAAGGTAGGGGAAGTTTTGAGTTTTAATTTCTGAGCTATTCGATTCGCGTACTTTCATATTTTTATCTTAAATCTATGCCTCCTTCCTAATAACTTGAAAACTGATATTAATTGCAAAATGATGAGATAGCATTTAGCTATCATGTGCTAACCACGTTATTTAACCAGTTGCTTGACGATTCATTCTCTGACTAAATATTCAATAACTCAGATTTAATTGCTGGAATAAAAAATTGACAATGATTTCTGATATTTTTTGTAACTTAAGGCAATATTTTACTGTTATAAAAATAATTTCATCGCCTTGTGGCCGACTAACATTTTCAACTTAATGCATTGTCACTTGTTATTGTAGGGCAAGGAGCAAGAAGAAAATTAAAAACTCTTTGGCGTTATATAAAAAATAGTTTTACGATTCGATATAAATAATTATGAAGGAATCGACATTCGGTACTTGTAGAAATTATATTATAAGACTCTTTGTTTGACACTTGCATAATTTGTATGCCAACGATCGAATTATAAGAAAAAGAAGACGTCGAAACACGTTGTATGACATAAAACGAAAAAAACAATCAGTTAAAGGTAATTTTTTTAGATTTAAGTAAAGTAAGAAAGTAATTCAGAAGAAGTGAAATCTTACAACACAAAAGATGACCGTTTAATTAATTGATATGCGTACTATATCTGCTGCACTGTTTTTCAATGTAATAGCATTTTTATAAAAAAAAACAAAAAAAAAAACAAACTTGAAGTCCGTCATTTTGATTGCTTCAGTAGTTGAGTAGTGATCAGTTAGTATTTAGTATTAGTGTTAAGTTATTTGCCATTTTCATCGTCAAATTCTATTACCTTCAAAACGCAGTATCATTTTCCTTCTTTTACACGAAGTCTTTCTTGTTACATAAATTTAAAAATCTCAACGACATGACCTCGAGGAATGTTCCCGACATTGTTTCGTGTTTCATGACCGACAAACAATAAAAGAGCAGCGCATGCTGGTGGCACGCAACAGGAAATTGGCACTGGTCGGAAGTTTACTCCCGTAACTTGAATGCGCGTCAAAGTAATTCAACTGTTCGCGTTTCCCTTTTCATCGTGTCTAACACACATAATGGTAGCTCGATAATAGCATGTGACACAGTTACTAGTTCAATTGATAGTTCTACCTTGCTATTCACACCGAACATCCTGTGCCTATAATACGAAATAATTGCGCGTGTGCTCACTAAATAAAATCAAGTTTATACAATGGCCGCAGAAACTTATCGTACAAGGTGTCATGTAACTGGTGGTATAACCGGACAGAAGTTGATTCTATGCCAAAAATGTAAGTCCAAAATATAAAATAAAAGATTCTCACTTATAGTCCAGGATCCCAGTATGCAATTTTATCATTTATTACTAACAAGCTAATTTTTTGTAAGTAGCATCATTTTGATGAAACGCCCAACTTTGTCTATTACATCAAATATCCATCGTGGTAGCTAACAGAGATAGCAGGGATTGAATATGTCAATTTGACGAGTCTCAAAAATTTATTACTAACAGTGGGTTTTTTATGAAATCCTAAGAAAATAATTTACATTAGTGAAAAAAATATTTGTCCTACAAAATTTATGGTTTCATCAAAGAGTCCCCTCCTTCCAACATGTATCAATTACGAGGTCATCGAAAATGTTTACTAACTAGCTGTTTTTTTTACTGTTGCTTAGTTACAATTTATATAATTTAACAGCCACATTGTCCTACAGATTGCGTGGTATGTTATCCCCGTCCTACGCTCCAAAGTTGTTAATACTACAAGACTATTTTTCTTATTACTAACTGTAGGACAAAATGTGACATAATTAGGTTAGTGCATTCTCTGTACAAATGAAACAATGTCCTACAAGAAAACAGGCGTGTATCACTAGTCCGACAAGAATTATCATTTTTATTTTTCGATTTGTAACGATAACGCTATCGTATATTCAAAAGAGTTCATAGCTCATATGGTAGCGTACTGGTCTGGTAACCGATAGGTCGCTGGGTCGAATCTTGCTGCGTGCAACTTTTTTTCTCCCCCCTTTGTTCTTTGCTTTCTATATGTATTTCCAATAAAATTATTGGAATGGGAATTTTATTTTACTTTAGATAATAAAATAAATACACAGTTTTACGTACTCGTATACTTCGTAGCGACTGTCGTTACAACTTTATTAAAATTACATTTTATAAAACATTTAACAAAACTACATTTTACTAATTTTCAACTTTTCAAGTGCTTGGATGATATTCATCATAAAAACAGGGAAAACAATATGTTATTCGACATCGCGCACATTTTATAAATCTCCTTACCACACGTTTTATTGCCAGGAAAACGTTTAATTTTCATTACTGAAAAGTTCGTAGGTATGCGCAGGGAACAAAACGTTTGGCATGCGATAAAATCCTTACGGTATATAACAATAAGGAGATTTAACAACCAGTGCGACGCGACAGTCGCTACAAAGTATACGAGTACCTACGTAAAACTGTGTATTATAGTAAGCAATCCTCTGCGTATGCGTACATGATGGAAGGGGGACTTGTTGATGAAACCATACATTTTGTAGGACACATATTTTTTTCAATAATGTAAATTATTTTCCTAAGATTTGATAAAAAACCCACTGTTATTAATAAATTTTTAAGAATCGTCAAGTCGACCTACTTTAGCCCGGCTACCTTTATTAGCTACCTTAAACAAAAATTTTCGTATAGGAAATAGTTGGGCGTCTCATCGAAACGAAGCTATTCACGAAGATTCAGCTTGATAGTAATCATTTTTACATCAGGGATTTGTACTACAACTTTGGAGCGTAGGACGGGGATAACATACCACGCAATCTGTAGGACAATGTGGCTGTTAAATTATATAAATTGTAACTAAGCAACAGTAAAAAAAAACAGCTAGTTAGTAAACATTTTCGATGACCTCGTAATCGATACATGTTGGAAGGAGGGGACTCTTTGATGAAACCATAAATTTTGTAGGACAAATATTTTTTTCAATAATGTAAATTATTTTCTTAGGATTTCATAAAAAACCCACTGTTAGTAATAAATTTTTGAGACTCGTCAAATCGACATATTCAATCCCTGCTATCTCTGTTAGCTACCACGATGGATATTTGATGTAATAGACAAAGTTGGGCGTCTCATCAAAATGAAGCTACTTACAAAAAATTAGCTTGTTAGTAATAAATGATAAAATTGCATACTGGGATCCTGGACTATTAAGCCTTCATTTTCGGATGAAAAAATAGTTTTGAACTTTTAATCGGTACACATATCCTGGATCCAATCTAAAATCAATGGATATCGCTGTAGATTTACTTTATGCTAGAAAACTATTATCGTATTTGCAAACATTGTAATGTTTATCATTTTTTCTATTGCTTTTTTCTGTTTTGTTTCTATTTCATTGATATTAACAAGGACCGTATGCAGTAAAATCCGTTTATTTAGATTCGGTTGACTTTATGTAGAAGGTATTCCAGTAGGAGTGACAAATTTAGTTTTTGAATTACACAAATTATTTACTTGAAAAGTGATAGTATTCCAATCTCATTGTAAAGTACAAAAGTGTGGAATAAATGGCAGTCAAATTCGCACCACGGCTTTCTCATTGCTCTTTTGATGAAAGGATCTAGCAGAATAAGGGGTTCAAAAGTGCCCTTGAGCCGATTTTATTCGACGATGAGTCATTCGATAGGTGATCATGAAAAACCATTGTACACAAATTTTTAATCCAATACCTTCACCGGGAGGGTAGTTATCGGGTAAAATCGAAAAATCAGTTTTTGCCTCATTTTCCCCAATTAATGGGGTGCAAAAATTCCAACAAAATTTTGACACATTCTAAACATGAATGCACACGTTAGCGATTTTTTCAGATTTTTTCTTTGCAAGTTCCACTCACGAAAAATGAAAAACCGAAAACAAATTTTTTTAACATCGATTTCGTATTGAAATCTTCCAAGCACAACTTTTTCCTTTTTACAGTAGTTGCCTAATGTTATCATTGTTATATCCTAATTTCTTCAGATTTTTTGAGTACGGTGCATCACGGTCGTAAAAATCAAAAACTGATTTCTGTTACACATTTTGGGCTGAAACTCGCACAGTATTTGCCATTCTTGCATGATTTGAATACAGTATGTTCATATTGTGAGCTTCAATCTTTCTGCACAGAAATATGTAGATGTTAAAGAACAGGATCGGGATAATTAAATAAATTGCTGATTGTATGGTCTTTATAACCTAGAATTTTTACCATTCTTTCAAAAGCATTAATGGCGCAGTGGCTATGGTGTCTGCGTGTGGAATCGCTAGACACTTTTTTGTCGCGAGTTCGAATCACATGTGGGACTTGTTTTTTTTGTATGTAATTTTTTTTTATTAAAAATATAGCAATTTTCAGTGAATATGAGGCAAAAACTGGTTTTTCGATTTTTCCCTATAACTACCCTCCCGGCGAAGGTATCGGATTGAAAATTTGTGTACAATGGTTTTTCATGATCACTTATCGAACGACCCATCGTCGAATAAAATCGGCTCAAGGGCACTTTTGACCCCCTTATTCTGCTAGACCCTTTACGATAATATCTTCGCGTAATTGTGGTTTTATTGTGGCAGTAACACATTGGATCTCAGCTTTAAGCTCGATAATTGTTTGTGGCACATTAGCATACACATGTTACTTCTTAACACCTCATAGAAAGAAGTCGCATGGTGTCCTAGCTCCGATGCGGTTGTACTACTAGTTACATGGTACACAGTATTTATCTGCTCACTATGACATCAATATCGGTGAGAATGACTCATTGAGTCAAAATATTCGATATTAATTCTTCGGTTAATCATATATCAGTTATTTCGATTATGATAATTTCTAGTTTTTGGGTACGTGTTAAATGTTAGGGATGCAGTTTGCAGTAGATCACTTTTCCTCCTGTGTGAAAGTTTACGTACCCATTAACTGCAAATTTAGATCATAGAATCTATTACCTCAAGTATTATTATATTAATTATATAATGTTATTATGTTAATCAAGTATCTCAAATTGCATACACTTTTCCCATTGCTTTGCACTTTAAAATGAATGTAATATTTACCAGTTACGGTTTCCATCGGAAATATCCTACGCTTTGTATGTTTTATACACAAGATGAGATTACAAATTTGCAAGATACTATATATATATATATATATATATATATATTATAAGATAGCTGCAAAATAATCACAGTGACTCACATAAACTTGAAATTTTTAATTTCGGTCGCAGAGATTGATTTTAAGAATACGTACAGAAGGTTCAAAGAGGAAGGAAAATCGTATCAGTCTAGTTCCTATAAGAGTTACCATTTTTTCGAAATTTAATTTGCTTCAAATCAATCAAAAAAATCACAAAATCTTTAAGAAAGAAGAGTAAAGTCAAAATGGAGTAACCGCTTCAGTAAACAGTCATTTGGAGAATGACAAATATTTCTTTTGCATTGTCATTATTATTCTATTTTTTTTTAAATATAACATATTTCACGTAAAGTATTTCACACTGTTTTATTCAAAGCCATTGCGGGTGCCGGTTTGAAAATTTAATCTTAAAATTCAGTACTGTCAAGTAGGCATCTCATGGGTCTCATACGTCTCTTTGCAACATTGTAGTTTTTCACATATAAGTTATTTTGCATGTGTATGAATATTCGACGCGCGCGATGCCTTCTTGGACATCAGCTGCCAGCAACTACTTTTTGCTGTCGCCAAAAGGTCTTACAAGAAAGTATGACATTATAGAGCATAACGTTGGAACTAAGTAATATATTATAATAATCTTTGATTTATATGCATTGATAGGCATAGCAGAACATATTTTTTGCAAAAAAAATCAAAATTTTGTTTTTCATGATTGTCTGCAGCATGATACATTTTAAAGCAATTGCCAATTATGCATTGAAGGGTGGTTTGTACAAGTTTCGCGATAATAAGTGACTTGATGTCCTCCACCTGCCGTTCTTCTGTCAGAACAGTCTCGTTCCCTCACTCTTGCATCGGGAATATGTAGTTTTTTATTTAGCCTATTATCTAAAAAAATGAAACTGTCAACCAGCACGTTCTCTTCCAACGTAAAACCAGCTGATATATTTTTCACGCGTCTTAATCCGTTGACATACAAATAAAACGGAATTTGACGTGTACGAAAAATACTACAATCAATTCTGTTTTTCTACGAAATTCTTTTACACGATTTTGATTTAATAGGAATTAGGAAAAAAATTTAATTCTCTTTTTACACGACTTATTTTGATTTAACACGATCGATCCAAATTCTAAGAAGAAAATTTTGCTTTACTTTTATTTTTGTAACTGCGACATTGGAGACGAGGAATTAATTTTGCGTAAAAGACAAAAAATGGTAAGTTATAGTTTTAAAACCTTTGTTTTATTAACCCCTTAGCTTACATTTCGTTCTTAAATCCACTGAAACATCGGCACCGCAGGATGCTAGTTCTAATTTTGTTGCAAAAATTGTAGAAAGAATTTCACTAATGGAGCACGAAGACGATAACCAAGTCATTTCTAATGATGACAGTAACATTGCAGTCTTACGCAAACGTATGCGTTTATTGACAGAAAGTGACGACGAATAAAACCTTTTTATATGTAACTCATATTATCTTGCCTAATTTTTGTGTTCATGAATTAGTGACATGTTTTTCTCCTTTGCAAATGATAATTTACTTTGTATGATACATGTGCAATCTTTATGAAATAAAATGTTTAAGATCCTAACATGTAAACTCATGGTTTATTGTATTACGTTTGCTGATTTCTTGGGACTGGAACCAATCTTCTATTCTTCCATAGATGCAATATATTTTTTTACACGTATTCTTCGGGAACTATCCATCGTGAAAAAACAGAATTCGGTGTACTTAATTTGGCCTAATTGATCAGTTTATGTGCAAGCTTGGAAACAGAACATTTTATTTTGAAATTTGTATTGCTACATAGCATGTAATCAATCTGAATGAACAGTAATTAAGCTAACAAATTAGTAGTTCTGTTATCGCACAAGTGAAATAAGTAAATGCTTTAATAATATACTGTACGGCGTCCACCGAACACAGTTCCTGACGTCTCGGAGACGTCAAAATCTACCATGGTGCATGAAATGAATGACGTCTCCCAGACGTCATTATATATCAAAGGTATCATAGATGTAGGATCGTGAAAAAGAAACGAGAGGCACGCGGCAATCCATCCAAGGCAGCAACTCGGCCAGAGTAGCTTAACGTCGACCTCTCCCTGCGACCTCCCTGCTGACAATTCTTTTTCACGCCCGTTTGTCCTAAATTCTTTACAGGAGGACTCCTCCGCCCCGATCTCACATAAATGTATCGTATTTTGATTTGCTTTCTTATGCCATGTTAATAGAACGTCACGCTTCACAACTCTACAACCTTATGTCTCCGCAGAATGACAATAAATCTCGTTGTTAAAAAACGCACGCAAGAACCATGAAAAAAACGCCACTTGCTCCAGAAACTCCAAGCCGCGTAATGAATTTTTTTATAAAGAAAAGGAGCAGGGCAGCGGCGCAGAAAAAAAAGAAACGATCCACTGAAAGATCACCACTCCGAAGGTAAGTGGGTTCCGTGCTTTTCAATTAAACGGAAAAAATGATACAAGTGCCATAAAGGTGTACCAACGTGTATTAACGATGGCATACACCAACACGTCGACCGACGTGTATCGTCGTTATCGTCACATTACGGACGTCGACGTTCATGTTTTCCCGTGACACGGCAATCTGCAGGAGCCCTAATTAATGCTTACGTAAATCACTTTAACGCGCATTAATTCCCAACGTCTACGCGGCATCGTGCGCAACCACAAATGAGCCGTTGCGAAACGGGTAAGCACGATACAATCCGCTCGCTTTTGTGCATCTCGCGTCCGTTCTCCAACGATCTATCGAGTGGTATACGTAATTGTTACGACGGTACCTCCCTTTTGCTGTATTTCATTCGCATAATGATCGGTACCATCAGGCATAGCCGGCAAATGAGAATAATCAGCACAAAGTAGGACTGAGGAAAAAGTTTTGAAAGTGTAGAAAACGAGCGGCTGGATTTCTACTTTAGAATTGGTCGTGGAAGAATTCTACATTCTCACTTGATGCGGATGATTCGTTATCTTTGGGAAGAATTCTTGGGAATTTCGTTGCTTCGAGAAGAAACAATTGAGTAGCGATTTTTTCATGCTATTAGTACAGATAATCTAGTGTGCCATTTTTTGAGAATCTCTTGATGTTTTTGTCTCATCGTGTTGTTATTGATAAATGATTTGCTCCGTTCTGCCCGTTGAGTTGCGCCATATTTAAACCGCTATTTTGTGTTCTGAAATTTTGAGTTCAGTTTCGTAATCAGCAACCTCAAAAACATTGGAATACTAATTTTTGTGCGAAACCATTAATTTTTAGACACACCTGCCCGCTATATTTAATTCGTCATTTTATTTTTTGAAGTTTTGAGTTCGGATTCGTAATCAGAAACCCAAAAAATATTAGAATACTAATTTTTATCTAAATCTGATGTCTTTTCCGCTCTTGGTGACGATTTGGAAAAGATCGAAAACTGTGCGAGGTGCCATATAACAGCTAAATTCACGTTCTGGACCACTGTGCGACGGATAGACATCCGTCGTTCTCATGTATTATCGATTCTAATCCGTAACTGGCCAAAAAAGTGCTTAACACGTTGCAGCAAATGACGGCTGTAGTCGTCCTGCACATTTTAATTAATAAAAAAGGAACATCATTAATACGAAGTGTACTAATGCAGTTATTTGTTAATTACTCAGTAATACATCGAAAAAAAGATATAACATTCCAGATAACACATCAATTGCTTTTTTACGCGTTTTTTCATGCTTTAACAATTCGAAATATTTTCGTATGTGTTTCCGAGCATGATCGTCAAATTAAAAGTGTGCGGCAACGTGTTAATGACAAAATAAATGTTTAGTTTTCATCAAGTGATTTCATTACGTTGACGACATATACCATGGGATATTTACTAAACAATCATATGTCGGAAATAAAAGATCACATGACGAATATATGTATATGATCATATGTCGGATATAAATGATCATATGACGGATATAATCGTTCATATGACGGATATAACGATCACATGACGGATATAAACGTTCGTATGACAGATGAAAACGATCACATGACGAATATAAATTATCATATGCCGGATATAGACGATCATATTACTGACATAAACGATCACGTGACAGATATACACGTTCATATGACTTTTGATCATATCCATATGGTCAAAAACCGGATATAAATATATCAAAATACTGCCTGCAAAAATAGAGATATCCTCTAGCAGGTATTTTGTTCTTATTCACCTGGCGGATGGACACAATTCTTGTTCGCACATTATTTTGATTCTAACGCGTTACTGACTGAAAGATACGCATAGCTGTCATTATCGTTATCCTATGTGGTTATGTGATGGACAAAAAAGTTTGTTGTTTTCAGTTGTTATTAGCAGCTCTCCAGGTTTCCAGGACCGATATGGTGGAAACAGTGCAAGCGTCGCACAGTGGTCCCAAATCTCTAAAACGTGCAAAAAACTACAAAAATGAACTTTTCGTTGGGGCCTTTATAGATAGTTTGTCTATGAAAATCTGGAAGGGTAGGATATTCTTGCTTATACCTGCAACGTTGTCGCATTTTGAAAATCGCGTTCATTAGTCCCGCGTCGGCCTCCTTTTACCCCTGCTCCATACCACGCGCCATCAGTATATTTGCCCATAATATGTATGACAGATACCGCTGGCCAAAATTAAGAAGTCCTTTGACCAGTGGTTTTTATCATATTTGTGTAGCTACCATTAAATCGGAAGATCTACACCACAAAACTGAGGTAATAAAGACTACCGACTTTGTTACCACCATAAATTGCAATGAATATTCAACTATTATACCATAATTTCTCAACTGGCTAAATTAAATAATTACTGGTGTTCTATATAAATGCAAACACAGAAAAAGGAAATTTAATTATGAGAAAGTTCCAAATTCTTAATAATTTTGAGGACAAGAGAACAAGAAGACAAATGTCGAAAAATTGTGATGGTTTCTTAATAAACTGGGTAGTCAACTGAAAACAAATCAGAGCCATCATCAGAAACTGCGTAAACATTTTAGAAAAACGCTCAGACCCGTCGACTTTTTATTAAAGGAAGACACTTTTGCAGTATTTTTGACTCCGCTACTTTCACCCCCCAAGCGAAGGTAACAATCACCCCAAAATATTTAAATGGCGATGGCGTCGAGTAAGATTTCTTGTAAAAGCTCTTACAATTCTCTCTACAGTGGTCTTTAAATTTTACAATTCCACCCAATACTGTTTAAGAATTTTTATTTTAAATTTGTAATTTGTCTGCAAACAATCACGTATTGGGCGGAATTGTAAAATTTAAAGACTATTGTAAGGAGAATTGTAAAGGTTTTAAAACAAATCTTACTCGACCCTCAATGCCATTTAAATATTTTGGGGCGGTTCATACCCTCCCTTGAGGGTGAAAGTGGCGAAATCGAAAATACCGGAGAAGAATATTCCCTTTTAATGAAAAATCGTCAGGTCTAAGCGTTTTTCTAAAATGTTGACGCAGTTTCGGAAAATGGCTCTGTTTCGTTTTCAATTGGCCAACTTGTCTAGATGGGGCTATGAAACGTAAGGCTTAATGAATCTCTGCTTAAATTCTCTCATTCGTATAAATAAATGATGAAACTTTGTAACGATTAAGAACAAAGCCTTTATGTACATTACTTGCAAATGAAGCAAACGTCCGAGCATATTTAAGACGTAAATTAACATAATGCATTAACATAATGCCCTTATTGCAGTCATTAAATCATTAATAAAGAAATTCAGTCTACCGCCTGAATTCAGGTTTTAAGTCAGTGTTTTCTTCGAAACATCAATGAGGTAATTGTAAAATAATTGTAAAATACTTTGTACGATGTAGTAACATGCACCGTGTAAAAACCGTAATTGCTGCATCTGCACATAAAATTTACATTGACTGAACGAAATTGAGAGTTTCTCGGTAAAGAAATCGGGTTTATTAACTTTCATCAAGAACGTATTCCAGAAGAAGTAAATTAGTTTAATAAAGAGATAAATAAAAACGTCATACGTGCATTTAATTTAGAGAACGACATTAATAATGGCGTTACATTGTTACGTTTTCCTAATTCGATTTTGGCAAAGCCACTGAATGTGTTGCAATAATGATTAAATCTTTCGTTTATTATTGTTTAAATTCCTTTTAACTTGATACATCAACTTTCTTGCGGTGCAGCGTAAGAAAAGAATCAACAAACTCACCATTCGATGTAAGTTCTTAATGAGCAGCTTGCCTAGCTGGCATATTCCTGAAAAACAATGAAATTAAACAAAATTATTATTGGCATTATAGTTATGTCCTGTAAGAGTGTTAATGTTTATATGAATGTAACACCGAGTATGTTCGTCGCCGCTGCGACGACTGACTCGCGTTGGCTTGTCGTCCGAACGACGAGCAGCATTTTTTATAAACATTCAGTTAGTTGTTTAGAGAGATTAGAAGCGAACAAACAAATAATTTTACGACAGATATTTAATTTACGTATTAGAAGTTATGATTTATGTTTGAAGAGTTATTTTATGTGATTAAGTGTTGTTTTACTAGTTTATGTCACTAATTTATTAAAATAATTTATAAAAGTAATAGTTTTTCCTCTCTTACAGTCCTTACATTTCAGTCATTTATTTAAAAAATGGCATAAATCACTTTCTTCTTACATCGAGATATTGAGGGTTTATGTTGGAAAAATATTGATGACAATTTTCGACTTTAGTTTGACTTGCTATTTTAGATTTATTTCAGTATAAATAACTTCGTATAGTTATTAAAAATTGAAGTATTTCGTCATGGTAAAGTGGACTATGCCTCTTTCAAAATAAACAGTTCATTTTACTAAAATTTCACCTATGAGACAAATTGAACACCACATAGTGAAAAATATTTTATACGCAAGATATTTTTGCAAAAATGCGAACATCTTAGAAGCCATTTCAATCATGAAGGGATATTTGGAAGTTATTATATGTGTGAATGGGCACAGTAAATTAAGGTAGATAGTTTTATAACATATCTTTCAATATACTACCATGCGGGCACATTATACAATATAATGGACACCTGTAAAAAAACAATTTTCATTGGTAGAACTTGATAAATACCTCATACTGAATGCATATATTTTTTTTCCGGTTACCGTTATTTGCACCGTTTGAGTTTCAGAAAATATGATATAAAAACATCATTTAAGTTATGCAGGTATTATATTATTATATAAATTGGACCAACAATATTTTCACATAATATTTTAGACACATTTCGTGTTGGTTCTTCAAATACATATTTGAAATAAATGTATAATAACCTTCTGTGTTAGAATTTGCTAACACGGTATAAGTCCGGAAAGTGGAATAAGCGATTGCGATGTCAGACAGGCCACTGTGTTTGCCTGAAGTCAATCCCGACCGAAATCACTTCTATCCGCACATCCAGTATTTTTTAACATTTCTTATAATTTCTTTTTAATAAATAATCAGCACATGATACATGTCTTCATTATTCATCCAAACAGTGCATGAATACGTAGAGGAGGGTCACTGAAGTTCTACTTACATATGATGTTTTTCAGTTATTTTTGTCAACACAACACTTTTGACGTCAATACATTGCAACCAATCCTCAAAAGAAAGCAAATTTATGGTTCTCGTCTTACCATTTTTTGTGCATACTTAGTGCAATTTTCAGCAATATATTTTTAACAAATTATTGTTATTTTTTAGGGAATCAGTCTGCACTATTTTAATACATTGTTGACCGGCGATTTTACTTAGACGATAACTCATGTCACCGGCTAGTTTTTCTTGTAATTAAGTATGACATTGGTAGAATTTAAATAAACTTCACTATATTTTATTTATACATACTGAACTTAAATGAAACTTCATAATATTTGCTGTATATTATAGTTTATACGTATCATATATTTTAGTAATTTTTTGGTGCGGTAAAATTGGAGCAGCTATCGCAAGTTGAAAAATGAGTTATCTTGTGACCGGTCAACAACGTTTGGGCATGAAAATACGAGTTAACTCGTGAGCGGTCAACGATGTGTTAACACCAGTTTTTATGTGACGATAGCTCACTAACTCAATTGATTTTCTTGTTATCATTATTTTCAGTATTACACGTGCGGTTGCATAAATCTTGCCCATAGAAGATGCCTAATTGTAAGTCCTGCCCACATAAAATGTCTAATTACTAATATAAGTCGTCAATTGTACAACCTGAGGATCTGTACTTGCAATTGTGAAGATACATTTCGTTTTTAGAAAGAAAATATTATCCCTTTTCATATGTAATATGAAATACACTTCTTTCTAATTTTAAAACACGGACCATTGTAGCAGTTTAAAGTTTCACGAATTATATGTTTGTAAAATCACATTATCATCAACAGAAATAATATCTAGTCAACATAAAAAGCGAAAACAGAGCTATTAAAAATAATTCCTTTTTCTTTGCTTATCAAGAATGCTGACAGAAAATGATCAAAAATACTGTGGCGGCAGCACGATCGAGTGCCACCACCGATCTACGACCGCCATTACGCCTACGCCACCCCTAGTTCAAGGATCGTCCGCTAGACATCGTGTCCATCGAAGGATCGCTCTCGCAAGTTCTCCAACGACGATCGGTATCTATATATACGATCAACCGGCAGATACCATCGTCCCATCCGGGGCACAGCGTCTAGGGCAGGGCCTGTTCGGTCAGCCCTACTGACGAGTCCACGAGCAGGCCCAGGACGAAACGCAGCGCGCTAAACAACATCTTAACCCTTTCCTAGGAACAGAAGGACACCCGCAGGACCGGCCGCAGCAGCATCACCGAGACCAGCCGGTGACCTCCAACCTTTGGGCGCGGATGGGCCCAATCTACAGCCGCGGCCGGCCCGAGCACGCGGGTTCCTTTAATACTAATAAAAACATGTAATAATATAATACTAACCAGGATTTAGATCAATAACTATTAATTCATCATTAAAAATGCTAGTAAAAAGCATTAGAAAATAGATAATCAATTACTAACTAAAATAGTGCATAACAAGAAAGTATGGAACTTAACGAACCATCGAAATCCGATATGGAATGAAGCGATTGCAGATCTAAAAAAGAAATTCTTAACGAGCGTATCAAATTGCCTCACGATTTAAAAAAAAGGTTTGAAAACCGTGACCGAGAATCTTCCTGCTACATTTCGCTTCGAGTATATTTACGATTTCTTATTAAGAGGTGCAACTAATTGACTGCACCCCGGTCCTCGGTAGCAATACTCAATGATAAATCAACCTGCTATCGAACGCGAATGAATAACTGTAATATCATTATGCGGCAATTAAGAACGTGTTTCGTACCACGATTCTTCTTTTACAAACAGCATTATAAATTTCTTGAACGGTCGTAGAACGTTAAAACTTTATCGGCCGCGGAGTTTTGCTATAAACTTGTGACCGGAAGAATTTTTATAAAATAGGAAAAGACATTGATCTTTTTTTTTCTAATTTTTGTGCATTTTGAAATAACTTAAATCTTGAAACGAATATTTAAGGACATATTAGGGAACTTTTGATTATAAAGTATGCATTATTTATTCAACATTATTAGAATCACATTTGATTAACGCGTTGCGATACGAATTATGTTGTTAACTTTGTAGTGAGCTAAGTAAAATTAATTTCACAACATTTTCTATTATCGATTATTCATTTTTTTTAAATGATATTAATAACTATACGTACTGACGGATATTTAGGTGATATTACACAATCATTATGAAATTGGAAAGTTAATATTAAATTGTCAGAAAATAAAATCGAGTGGGAAGCTGTGTCGAGTATTGTTCGACATAGGACCGCAAAGGGTTAAAATAATTACATATCTTGTTGTTAAGATTATTCACACTTTATATTACCAAATTTATTCATACAAAGTTTTAATAAGTCATTTTCGAGTGATATTTGTAGAAACAATCAATATGTAAAGGAATTTTGCATTCTTTAAGGTAGTTGCTCCACGCAGGTACCGTCGCTAGATCGGGTTCATCCCCCCATAGAAATAAAATTAGTATTTTCTACGGAATGTATTAGGAAGTTGTTCCAAAATATAAAATATTTCGTTTTAGAGTTTTTGATATTAAAATAAAACTAAAATCCAAAATTAATCATAATGCAACTTGAAAAAAATTTTTAAATCTGCACTTTAATTATGCTACGTTATTGAAACACACATTGTGCTTATTCCGTATATGTATACACGTACACTGGTTATCAGGTTATCTGTTTAACCTGTACATATGTATCTGTCTGATATACTGTCATATGGTATCTATAGTAATATCCCCTCCTCTACTAATAATTATGAAACGAAGACTTTATTTTTCCATATTTATGAAAAACTAACTGGTAACAGCATGTTTTTTTTTCTAAATGATTCAGAATATATTATTCTATTACACTGTAGTTTTTCGTTTCAACGTTGTTTATTTTCGCCACAATAAAAATTAATATATACTACTTTCCCACGCTTTTCCAATGCAGTGTGTACAAAAGTATCATTTTTAATTGCAATTATTTAGCGTATAACGTGGTGAACGGTCATCAAATTTCACTATCATATGTATTACATATCTATTTATATATAGTTCAAGTTTGAACAACTTCTTGTTTATTTCGAATCATGAGACAACTACCTTAAAAGTAAATATTTTCATTGTTTGAAAATGATTTAACATGGTATACTACTCGATCATGGTTTACCATTGTTAGATTATCATTAACAGTATAAAATTATATATATATAGAATAAGTACAAAAACGACTCTACGTTGTAGAAATTCGTAATCTATTCAGAAGACTGCCTGCAGGACAGGGCGGAGTCACATAAATAGTTAATATTACCAAGTGGTCCCGAACATCGTCCTTTGAGGATACACGTTCAGCCGGTTCTAAACTGAAGCAATATAAAGACGTTCTTTCCGAAGTCTTAAAATAAAAGTAATATTAATTTAAAGTACATTGATTTATTTAAACACCCATTTCTAATAACCATGAACTGAAATTATGTAAATATAGGAGTTATTAAATACGATAAATACAACACTGAATATTTCCTAGAACATTATAATTGCAGCTTTTAGCGACAGTCAAAGTACTGTTCATGATTATATATCGCAATATAATTATTTCATATATGATGCCAATTGTCGTGTCCGGTCATTAAAGTGTTAATACGAAATCATGGTAGTTCGTTGTCGTTTATATCGAAGATTTAATAAGATTATGGTCATGACACGTTTCAATTAGGATTTATAGGTTTTGTGTTATTTCTACATATATAAGTGCAGGTACACGTTGCAAAACAAAAAAATGGTATCCTACAAATAGTTCATTTCTTGTGATAAATTAACTTGTCGATTAATTCAATTCAGAGTAAAAAACTGGAGATTTAAGGTAAAAGTACCAGTAGTTGACCATTTTCTAGAAAACATAAAAAAATAAGGTTTTGCATAACTTGTGCACTTTCGATGAAAGTGAATTTCAGATGCCACAGCATCTGTCGATTATATTTTGAAATAATTACATGTAAAGTAAAGTATACCTATTAACAGCGAACGTCTGAATTCAATAAGGTAAGTAATATGCTGTTATATCTCTATTTCCTTAACGTTTCTATTAAGAATGACTGTACGGTTCAGGTAAAAATTCATAGATTGTGAAGATTTCGCAATTGAATTATTTACTGTTTAAGATCTCACAACGTTTTATAAGTAATATATACATCGTTTTTATTATTTTAACCTCAAAAAGCAATAATTTTGTAATGGTCAACTTTTGGATATTGGCACTCTACAATTTTCAGAAGTTGACAGGCATGTTTAATTACCGACATTACTCATTTAAATTTATTTACGATTTATAATGTATTCGTTTTACATCTTTTTTTATTAGAAATACAAAATGTAAATCGATATATTGTAGTATAGGTTTTAGTCGATAACACGGTCAACTATTAACTGCATTCGCCGTCAATTATTGATCAGTGTCCAATGTCTACTGTGTTCCTCTTCTTCTTTTATCATTTAATTAGTAACCCTGCTTCGAGTATAAGCGGTCAACTACTAACGAAAAAATGTGATCAATTTCTAGTTTTATCGATCTCAAAAGTGGTCAACTATTGAAGCATTTGCCGAATTTTTAAATATATTTCTGAAATTTTTATAACTTATGTTTTTTAAAAATTGATCGAGGTACATAATCTAGAATGTTTAAAGAACGTCTCCAGGCATCGACTCTCGCCAGTTATTGACAGAGTAAACAGTTACCATTGTTTCTACCGAAAATTTCTCTTAACTGGTCAACTACTGGTACCTTTACCTTAATAAGTAATTAGTAACTGAGGCAAACTAAACTTGAAGACTCGCCATTTCTTTTTACTTAAATATTCTAATTTGTTAAACTGGCAATGGAAATAGCAATTGAGTAAAATATAAATGTTGAAAAAGTTGGTAATAGAAGATGTTATAAGTAAATGTTAAATGGTATCAGACTGTACACAATATGCAATTAATTTTATGCACTTTTACGCATCACTGCATCGAAAAAATGCATCGGCGTTTTCTTTTAAGTGGAAACTTATGATTTTCACTGCCTCTATCGTTATACTTTCTTGTGATCTACGTAAAAATGCTAACATATCTGTGCTCTAAAAATTGTCAGACTTATTTCAGTTCCTGGACAAGAGTTCCAGAGTATCTACCAACTATTTAATACAATTCAACAACTGATAGGTGGTCAAGAAGAGGTGGATCCTCTACTTTTCAATTGCCTATTTCCGCCATTTCATTTTTGGAATTCCCAAACCCAGCATCCTAAAGTAAAAGACTATGCAGAATATTCACTTTAGGAAACTGGGTTTCGGAAATCCAAAAATGAAATGGCAGAAATAGGCATTTAACTTTTTACATACAACGCAACAACACTGTATATAACCTTGGGACGGTGCGCCTGGTCGTGAATGTCACAAAATTATTTCCACTGCGACATTACTTGGAATAGATTTGAAATGAATACGATATTCAACATGTAATACTTTCCAAAATCATGACATCCAAAAACCACTACAATGGCGTTCCGTATCTGAAAGATTAAAAACGCGAGGTTCCCCCGCTCCCTATTGATCTTTCAATTATCGGACGATACGTATCTCAATACGTTACAACTAGGGATTGCAATACCGGTATACCGGGATGCCGAATACCGGTATTTTGAGCCATTTGTACAATTTTATAATACCGGTATTCACAAGTTTAAATACCGTTTTTTCGGTATTTACTAGAAATTTTTTACATTGTCTCCACTATATGTTTAGGGGTCGCCAACATAGCAAAATAGTATACTTTTTTGTATACAATATGAGCAAGTTTATAGTAAGTTTTCTTCAAATTTTTTACCCACAAACCTATACATTGAGACGAATTCGGTACAGTTATCGAAGATGATGATGACACTAATGTGGATAGTGAAAACGAATTGTCTCTTGAACAAAAATTAGAAATAGCGATAATTAAAAAAACTTCAACAAACCAAAATACAATACAGAAATCAGTTATATCCAAAACCATCCGACGAGAAATCGATTTATTTGAAGATGACGGATTTGGAGGTAAATACTTGGAAAAAGTATGTTGCGCACTGCGTAGATGCTGAAATATCGTTTTCGATAGCTGGTGATTTTTGCACAAAATTACGTTCCACGCTTAATGACAGTACAATTGATGCATTATGTTTTTTAAGATCACATTTCAAAAATGTGTAATAGTACTACAGACTGAATAGTGATATTTGCACTTTTTTGTGATTTAAATACATAAGATGTTCCTTGTTCCTTTACTTTTTTGTGATTCTTTATATGCTATTATAATTTATAAGTTACAAATGATTTTTTGTGATATTTAGTATCTTTAATAAAACTGGCAAATAAAACAAGGAAACACCTGTGTTTTCTTTCTTTTCTACAATTTCTACTACCGGTATTAAGATCTAAAAAATACCGGATACCGGCATTAAACTTTTGGTCCGATATTGCAATCTCTAGTTACAACAAGTGCTCTGACGTTTTTCCAAGTGGCAGACCTAGCACGACTAGTAAATAGTTACTCATAGGAATCCTATAGTAACTACGATTAGTGGCTGTCTCATATTTACAAACATTGTAATGGAACATAGATGCAACTAAAAAGGCAAACTGTTCCAACGATGGAATTCTTCTGTTTTAAAAATATGTATTTCTTTTTGAACGTTATTAAAATCAACAACCGCAACTACATTACCTAATAGCTTTACCCCTTTGAAATTCATTGATGTACCAACTCTTATTCTCCACTAAGAAATAGTAATTCGTATTTTTTCAAAACAGTTTAATGACCCGTTAACAATTCGATCTCTGTGCTGTAGTAAAAATGTATCGTCTTGAACAAGTTTCAATTATCTCATAAAAAACATTAAAATCCATCGCAAGAAATATATTAAAAAGTTTGTTACTGAAAAATTAATAAATCACCCTCCGTAAAGCAGCACTTACCTAAATTGCCCATATACTCCGTTGAAAAATGGAAGAGAGAAACGTTCACCATCATCGACGTTCCAATCAAACATTTCTCAACCATTAGCGCAACGAATACTCGCCCTCGAGCCAACAGCAGTTCCTTGCGATAAATCATCGACAAAATTTCCCTCGCAAAGTAGCCGGAAGACTCGAGCATTCGCAGTCATTTTTGCAACGTCGAGGAGATGCATAAAAATTTAACGAAGGCTTCACCTCGCCAAACGAACAACCGGAATACGCGCGTACGTATCGCCGCGAGCGAGGACAAAAGAGATGTAAAAAAAAAGATACTCACCGACAAAAAAAGGGACGAGGGGGAGAACTGGTGGGGATGGAAAAAATTAGCAGCAGCACGTCTCAAGCTGCGCAATAATTCCTGAGGCGCGTGTTACTCCCGGAGCTGCGGTGTTTTCTTTTTAAAAATTTATGGGCGCAACGACTCTCGCACGGCTGCCGCAAGGTGAATTTGAACGATTAAAAAAAAAATGATATTCCTCAGTCCAAAGACGTGGGTATGCAACCTCCCCCTGGGAGAAAAAGGGAAAAGAGAAGCGGAGAGATGAGCAGCAAGTTGAAGGATTTAAAGAACCGAAGAGAAGATACGAAAAACTCCTACGTTTGGGAATTGGTCAATGAGTCTCAAATTGCGACGGTCTTGCGTGGTCATCAAGAGATATTTCGAGGGATTCCACTGAGAAATGAGAGTGATTACCTAAAGTTGCAGTGATAAAAAGAGTGCAATTTTGTTCAGAACTTATATAAGATTCTTTTTCTGCAAATACTAATGGTTATGAATTATTTGGTTGGAGGAATAAAGGGCATTCGTTTCCGGTTATTATGGTTCTGGAAAGTGTTCAGGTACATCAAATTTTCATTAAGAACTCATTTTCGATAGTAGTATCGATTAACGAAGGAAGTTGAACAAATAGACAATTTAAAAAAATTGTAACTTTCGGCAAATGTGATCTGGATCATGTTGATAACGGAACAATTATATTCCCCGTGATAGATGTTACTACTTGTAAAAATTCACTAAAAAAACTTTGATCCAAAACTATTGTTAGCCTTCTGTCGCTTTAGATATTTATGGGATATTTGATTCCATCAACGTTGAAAAAAAATTCTGCTGTAATTATCTACTTCAATATCATAAAGTGTCTCTTTTATTAATTCATTTTATGTCACCTTTGTAATCATTTGATCAACGCATAAGAACGTTTACCTAAAGTCACATAAAAATACTCGGTGAAGATTTGTGACATTGTCCCGTTTAACTCTTTGGGGGGTTTTAAAGGATTAACCCTTTGCGGACAGAGGTATTTTCGAATATTGAAAGATAATCATTTATTTGGCAATCCAAAACCACCTTTTAATCAGAATGTTAGGCTATTAATGTGGGAAATTTATTATAAATATACTTAAGATAGATATATTTAATATGAAGTATGGGAAACGTAATATTCTAGATCACACACACACACACACGCAATAAATAATATAAAATATAAACTATAAAGTGCGTCTAGGCATGTCTAATTATCCGTCTACTCGTCTCTATTCGTCCGTCTCTCTATGTGTCTAATCGTCTATAGCTCTGGTCGTCTAATCGCCTATAACACTGGTCGTCTAATCGCCTACAACTCTGATCGTTTAATCACCTATAACTCTGATCGTCTAATCGCCTCTAAGTCTGGTCGTCTAATCGTCTATAACTCTATTCGTCTAGTCGACGAAATCTCTATTCGTCCAATCATCTATACACGTTCATTTACTCCTTCGTCCGTCTACTCTCTCATTCGTAAACTCTCTAACTCTATACGTCTACCTGCTGTGACATTCGTCTAATTCTCTAACTGTCCTCTCATCCTCGCGTCATCCTCTTGCTGTCCACATTCCGTCGATGTTCGTCCTTTCATCAATCATTTATCTTATAGCGAATCTTTCTAAACCATTCTATCTCGCGGGATTTATAAAATCCCCACACTGGTATGTACAAATTATAAATTATTATTTGTGTAATTATATTTCAACGATTGCATTTCAAATTTTCAAACTTTAATCGTGGTATATGCGGCGATAAATTATAATTGTGTACAAAGTAATAAGATCACACAAATGTAATAAAAAAATAACTTCAGAATTGTGTATATCAGCAACAAAGTTTACTTATCATAATTATAATATAATAAGCTTATAATAAGCTTACCTAGTATTCTCTTTTTTAATTGCAATCAAACATTTTTGATGATACATTTCTACACTTACAATATTAGTGTCCGGACTAATGTTATCGCATGAAATGGTATGAAAATCGAAGAATAATTTTTTTTATATCCAAAAAGGAAGCAATCCAAAGTCTTTATTTTGTTGTTTGCAACACCGTGATAGAATGTAGGTCAGATAACTAACGGATAGCTTTTGTAATAGCTTTAGCAAAAAAAGAAGTAACGTACATGTGCAATGCGTTTAGAATTACGATAATATATTGAATCTTTTCAATATATTGCCATTCAAAACTTGCCGTGTTCATTTCATCTCTTTTCTATGAGTTAACAGTCCGGAACGACGCAGCTATGGATAGAATTAAACCCTCTATAGTCCAAATTTTGTGTGGTATCCGAAGACCACTTTTACTATAGCACAACCGGAAAATGATAAGAATAATATTTTAAATGATAGATTAAACCTGAATTTTACACATTCAATTGCAAAGAATTACATGATTTTCACGAGCTAAATTATAACATTCGGCAAAGTTAAAAATTTGACTTTGAAGAATAGAAGCTTAGATGTGTATTGTGTTACCGCAAAGTCACAGGGACCCACAGAAAGTTAACGAAAGTTTATACTTTGCTATAAAGTGTTTTACAGCAAAACTAAAAAGAAATTAAATAATTTTTAGTGCACAGAGGTTTCGAAATTATAAAAATATGAACTGTGGACGTTCAACTGTAATTACTTATGACAATTATTCAAGTAATAGCGATTTACGAAATTATGAAAATTTATCGCATACATTTATATTATTAGGGGTAAGTACTGAAAAGTACTTAATCTAAATTGGAGAAGTAAAAACGTAATTGGAGACGTATTTCAACAAACGACCGAAGGACTTTTTTAAAAAGGGAATCAACCAATAATCTTTACACTGGCCAAAAAGTATTAGAAAATTATGGAAATTATTTTGTTTATTAGTACTTATGATTGCTTTAATAAATAAATGTTTCTCGCCAGCAAAAAAATTTAATTATTTTTCGGTACCCCTAATGTAATGTACTATTTCCTAACGTTTTACATACAATTCAATCCTTCTGGAGTATAAATTTTGAAACATACGGGTAATTATTTCAATATAGTCATAGGTTACAGTAGTCGCTAGTTAATGAGATTATTGGCAATGAGTTTAATCAATAGTCTGTCCATAACGTTCTGTCTTCGTTTTTCAAATCTGAAACAATCAGCCATCGCCAGCTGTTGGGAATATCTATAAATAGATAACCAGTTAAAGCTGATTAATAACCACTTACACTGGAAAGACGTGCGAAATTGATGACAGCAACATGTTAACAAGTAAAACGCGATACTTCGATCTTACGCCATAAATGCACTGCCCTACAAAGAGTTGAGTAAAAAAAGTATTACTAATGAAGACCTATACTCTGACATGCCGTAAATCAAATACGATAAGTTTTTTTTATTGTTTTCGGAATTCTTGCATTGATATCGACGAAATCAATCGCCATAGAACCCCCTGACGGTGAAATATACTGCGGCATTCTGACACGCGCTTTTGTAAACTTTAAGCGCATTCGTTACCAACACAAGTGGTAAAACTACATCAATTTTCCCAACTGCTTCTTATTTTGAAGTAATTTCTTTTCAAAGAATCCATCCTATCAGATGTGGAGATAAAACAAGACAAGTTGATCCCACTGTTTACGATGATACTCCTCTGATACAGATCTCTTTCTTCTTTTTCAAATACGACAGAGAACGAATAGTGACACAAAGATCGACATACATCCCGTCGAAAGAAAAATCCAAAAGTGAAAAGTACATCGGCGCAAAATCGTTCATAAATTATCAAAGCAAAAACTCTCTACAGTGCGTTTCTTTGATCGCGCCAGTAATTACGAGGAGAATAATGACGGTCACGTTACCGCGTTGGTATCGGGTGTGCGTAGACACGAAAATAACGATGACGAGGATAATAATGATGAACGCACGAAAGGAGAAAGGCTATAAGGAGCACAAGCGAGGCCAAAGCCCCGACACCGAAGCGTTTCAAAGTCAAACAAATCGAAGGAAAAGTACGAGGGAATAGAAGGGGCAGAGGAGAGTACATAAAAAAAGAGGGGTGAAAGATCCGAGGGGCCTGAAAGGGCCCGGACCGTGCGGCCAATCACGGCTAAGGAATAATCGTGCGGAGGTGTGGTAGAGGCCTCTGCCCGAACCTCTCTTATTTCATATTGGCCAATCAGAACGCACCCGGTAGAACGGTCCTGGGGCCAGTGAGGCCCCAATTGCTCGCAGTTGCGTACGAGGAATCACAATAGTCCACTGGCTGCGTTCGAATGAAAACTTCCTTTCGGCTCGGCAAGTGCCCATTAACTCTGAGATACTGACGTCTCGTTTTTGTAACGATAATGTTAACGTAGTCCGCAGGAAGTTCTATGTAATAAAAATAATATTTCTTCTTTCATATGATGAACTCACGTCGGTGGAGTTCTTTAACAACACTGTATTTATGTATGCATGAATACCACGCCCGACTGGCATGATTTAATGATATCTTCGTTTTATCAAGGGACGGGAGCAGGAGATTCAGGCCCATCATGGTCGTACCCTTGTCAAGTATGCGTAGCACGAATTGCGCAATTAAAGAGTCGTTCTGATGGCCGTACTATTTAAAAATAGGAACAAATATTCAGAGATAAGTTTGTCCGTTTTACTTTTGTTGCTTTTTGTCATACGAATTTTTCATTTGATGTGTACGGTCGTTCTATTACAGTAGGACAGTTTTGCAATTAGAATTTGAACCGTTTGCACTACAATGAGACTCGATGTGTGTAGAAATAAGAATTTCAGGAATGTGATTAACGAAGGAAAGTTTAACACTAGACTTACGGAGCCAATTTGGCTCATTCAAAATTTGATTGCTATATATATAGTATATTGGTTGGTTAATTTTTTAATAATAAATCGTTTACTTAAATTTGTTCTGGAATTATTTTCTTTGCAAAAAACTTCAATTTTCATGTACGAGTCAAATTGGCCCACTTTAGAAAAATAGGTATAATCAACATCCGCAAATCTAGTGTTGAGCAGATATGCTTTAGATACTGGTTGAGAATTGCAAACAGTTCCATTCTTATTGTTAGTAATATATTTATAATATAAAATTATATTCGTTGTGACCGTTTTTGGTTGTTCTAAATTCCTCATGAATTTACAACAAACTGTAATCTAGTTTTAATCTACGAATGAATGAATAAATCAACACTCGACAGATCCTTTTCTGGGTTTCATGTTGCTTTTACCGTAACTCCGTAGTTGGACTCCGAATGAAAACATCGGTATGTTATTACAAACTTATGTAATTAGAAAGTGTTAAGTCAGATTTAACACTAAATTTACCAAGCCAGTCAAAATGACTGGTACACAATATTTTCCAAAAATTCTACGGGTTTGTGAGAGAGCCGTGGAATAAATATTCTTCGTCCATCGTATAAAACATAAATTACCGAATCTATCATCTTTTCCACGTCTTAACTTTCCTTGCTTTAAGGTACATATTTAACATATTTAAATAGAATAGATTTCACACCGGTAAATCTAGTGTTAATCGCTTGAAAAGTGCAAACTTAGCATAGAAATAATTCAATTTTAAATTACTTCTTCAAAAGAAGATGTTAAAAGGGGCGATACGCTCTTTCTAACAACCTTAAAGTGTATCTCAAAATGTGCAAGTACAGATCCTTTCATTCTTGCATGTAGATATAAAAGTCTCACATAGGCATCTTGTGTGGGTACAGCTTAGGCAACAGCACAAGTAACAGTTTAAACAATAATAAATTAATTAATTGAACTGGCGAATCATCGTTACATAGAAGCAGCTGTTGAAGGAGTACAGACTACCTAAGAAATAGCAACAATTTATTATAAATATACTATCGTATATTCATTCATGAGTGCACAAAACATTATAAAAAGACAAGCCTAAGTTTGCTTCCTTTCGGATATTAATTGTAATGAATGGATACCATGCAAAATATTTAACAATTAATATTGTTTATGCTAGTCTACATCTGACAATTGCCAGAAACGTTTTCCCCAAAAAACAACTGAAGAAGTAAATACCACTTAAGCTATGATACGACTTGGACAATCTTTCCTTATGCATAACAATTTCATTCGCGTGCATCGCTTATTTTACGACAGATAGAAAAATTACGAAAAAAGTTTCGCGACTTTGTTTCACATGTTTACGTCTTTCTCGACCCTTCATTTCTTCGTAAGTGTCATTTCTGATGCAGATGATATATCATTACACTATGACGTGAAAAACCACCGTAGAAGTACTGTTTATTGCTCTACCACTTGATCGTCGGCATGGGATAATGATCGAAAATTACAGAAATTATGCGTGGTTGGTAGAATCGTGCAGAATACAGCTGCAACGAGTCCGGTGTTATTAAATGTTAATATGAGCAATTTGTTCGTTATTAATGTTATAATAATGTGTCAGAAAATAGCACAATATGAAAATAAAAATCGCGTAAACATGCCGTCAAATATTTTATTAGTTCTTTGTACGAGTTTATCGCAACATCAATTAAGGGACACTACAGGTTTGTGATTTTAATCTGCATGTTGTGAAGTAGAGTAATATGAACAGCAGTGTTTAATATTTAATTAGCCGTCTGAGTGATTTGTGAAAACCTGGTCGAAAAGAGCCGAGCAGCGATATCGCGCTTCACTCGTTTTGCATCGAGAAATGCAACAAAATAAGATTTCCATCTATTTCTGCAAAGGAGTGATAAATATTGTCTGTCAATTGAAGATACTATTTATATTGTACTTATATTGTCGTAATCAGAATATGTTACAAAATTATTTTCATTATTCGTGTGAAAAGTGTCATTAATTCTACAGGGCGATTTGCTTGGCATTTTTTAGTAGAACGGCGGTCACGCTGCATGGCACTCAAACTGTAAGTCACTTTCAAACTGTAAACACATCAGCAAGTGAAATTTCGAATAATTACTACGAATTTGTTGTTACAATGAGTCGTATCAGTCGTTTGCTTCACGCAATAGCAAAGAGAAATACAAACCATACAAATTTTGTCCTTGCATTGAAGATCTGTTATTATGTGTAAATATATTAAATAAATATATTGGAAAAAGAGAAATCAAGAGGGAAAAAGATAGTAATTCATATTATCTAAAATCAACGTGGAATATCTACTGCACTTTCCCTACAATTGTAGATAATTCTTATAAAACATTAAAAAACAGTAATTTTGACTTCCTTGGTGGTTCTGGTGTTAACATTATAAAAATGTACCACAAAAATGTTTTTGTTTAACGACCTATGAAATTCATAAAATTACATATTCTTGATGAAACCGTTGTTACGACAATTTTTGCATTGTCAAAGAAGGTTAAAAAGTAGGCAAATAAATATAAAAAGTATGTAATAATATCATAGATTCCAATTTCGGACAAATGTTAAATAGCAAAAAAGAATTCATTGTGATACAGTCTTTAAACAGTCAATAACTTTGTATATATTACAATTATTATTACTGATTGGTTTAAATTTTGAAATCGGAATTACTTTATTCGTCCAAATAAACATAAAAGCCGGTAAATAAAATGATGTTGAAAGTAACATGGCATTCTTTAATAATCCAGATGAACTTCCTTTTGCGGTAAACAGACTGCGATAGATCAATCTGATTCCTGTTTTACTGCATTAGCGCATTCATTATCATATTGCAAATGATTTATTTACTTAGTAACATACTATGTATCATTACAAAGAAAAACTCACTCGAAAGTATATACTTATCAATGATTTTGTAATATTAAGTTTTCAAATTCGAAATATCGTCTGAAACATTAGAACTTAATCAACCTTCAGCTTCGGAAACTAGAGTTTTTGAAAATTCAGAAAACAAAAGTAACAAAACCAGTCAAATTTATACATACTTATACAGTAATTTTCAGCAATACTCCATTTCTACTACAAACAGTTGGTTTTAGAATAATATAAAAAAGGATATATCAATTCTAGGAAGAAAATTATAGAATAAACTTTCCCCTAGAAACATTAAATCGAACAATTGCCACGAGCAATTCTATGGCTAAACGAATAACATTTCGCCAAGTCAAACTCATCCATCTTCGACTCGAAGCAAACGAAATCGGTCACCGGAGAATCTCACGGATCGGGAACGCGCGGACTCGGCCAAAAACTCGAGACGGCTTTCGTGGAATAAAAAAGAAGAAATCGGCGGAGGACTTTCGTTTCTTTTCTTACGTATCAGCGATTTCAGGGTGGGAATAAAAATGCACCGTCTCGCCTCGAAAGCGGAGCCTCCCTTTCTCCCCGTTTAAAAGGGCCCTAATTTTCTTCCAGAGAGGGGCCTGTCCACCGTGAAACGCCATTCTCTTCTCTCTCTCTCCCCCTACTCTCCTTTCATCTTCCTCCCCTGCACCCCTCACTATCCAGTCCTCCCTCCGGACCTCCCCTCTCCATTCACCGTTTTACATTATGCACTTTACGCAGGGTTGTGCACCTGTGCACCGTGGGCCCCCAAAGTACACAATGCCACTTGTCCTGGCGTGCAACCCTCACGTGGGGTTGACGGACGACAATGGGGGGTTATGCGAGATTTTTCTACCCTCCCCCAGCGCTGATTTCGGATGCGGCGTTTCGTGTGGGGAGAATTCCCCTTGAAACGACAAACATAATGGAATTTTTCAGATGCAAGGGCTGTCGACGATTATCTGGTCTTGCCTTGGATGAAATGTAATAAAACAGTGCTCATTTGTGTTATTTGAAGCATGGATTGTAACACTATGAGCGGGGAAATTATCTATTAATATATATATAATCTATTATATATAATTATATATTAAGGGCTGTTTTTTTAATTTGCTTGCATTTCGTTTAGAAAAACTTTATCGTTACTTTATAACGGGTCAAATTACAGACTATGGATAGAATAAGTATGCGTAAGAGATTTTCAAAAAATCGATTTCTTTTTTTTGGCTAGATGAATTGTTTATAGTTTTCTGAATATTTTAAGCGTCTAATCAATCCCAAATTTAAGCTAGTACCGAAATGTACAAAAAATTTGTTAAAGTATTTCCCTACGTCACATTTTAGCTATTACCATTTTAAATAAGTACAAAAATTTTCTTTTCCTTCAGACAATGTCTAACAGAGAAATCAAGTACACCGTCAGTAAGGATTTTCAACGAAGGATCCTATTTATCGGCTCATATCTCCGCCAGTTTTTAATTCTTTTTTAATTGTTAACATCGCAAATTGTTCACAAAACTATTATACACATATGTATAATAACGATCATTTTATATACTTAATGACTGCGTCAAAAAAAAGGCTATTTTTAAACCTATTTTTCCGAGCACCGAGGTGGCGTAACACCTTAAGCGCGGTTTGTAAATACCTGTGTTTCAAATCCTTACCGCACAATTTTGTGCAGTAATTCAGTTAATAATGTACTTAGCTTTATTAGTAGTTCATAAAATAATATATAATCACTGATTATAGATATATCGTATAACATAATGTAATATTAATATTATAGAAATCATTTAGTCGTGTTGTGTTTCATTGATATTTGCTATTTGTTAGGTTTTGCAAAACTTGAAAATTTCCGACCCAGTTTATCGTATTAGAAGTGTCTCTCGTTATTCTTCTGCAAGTGGTAAATTGTTCAAGCGATGAAAATGTGTGTCATATATATATAATATTGTTACGAGTCGACCGCGCACGCCTCGTCCTTTCGGACATAATTAATTAAAACACAATTAAAAAGCGATAACGTTTATTTAAGAGAACACGTCCGTCTACGAGGACCACCGACCGTAGAATCTCTACTCTTTTTATTTAACAAACAATTGACAAGTCTCGTTACCCAGTAACATTGAATCTACTGGGTGCTTCGTAACAATATATATAATACATGGCTGTAATAGAGCGCGGGATCGCTAGTTGGAGCAAGGACGTGTATTATTGCGGTTGTATTATATGATAGATTATAAAAGAGGAGGCAAGTTGGAATTTGTAACAGGTATATTTCACTCAAGAGAATATGCGAACATAAAAGCTTGCGTTCTTTCAGTAGATACGTTATCTGTGAGACGATAATATGACGTATGAGCACTCAGGACTCCCGTCCCCGTTTAATGTCGAACACTAAAACCGCGATTCTTTCCTAATCTTTTTTTTGCAACAAAGTGCACACCTTCGTGAAGGATTGTTTCTTTTTGAACCTTCTGGCATATAATAGAAATTGTCCCCACTCCCCAGTATATATGAGGATGCATGAATCTATCTCAAAGTATGTATTTCTATCTTTTATTTGTTTGTTTCGTCCTGACCTCCAAAGATTCTAAACATATTATAATTTACAAATAAGGTTTAATTTTTGCTAAAATTACAATTTTTATAGTAAATGGTAAATAAATTTTACGTGATTTTATCATGACACAAAATACTATCACTTCTCCATGACGGATATTGTCGTCAAACGAAGCTAACTGGATAATTCTGAATGACTGTAGAGGAAATCACAAAAGAAGTTGCACGACAAGGGATTAACAGCAAGAGAAAATTTCAGTTATACGATATCCGTTATGCGAAGACATTTCAATGCCGATATGCAAGTAATCATCCATAGGAATCTGGTCGAACATCAGCCCCTTAACGTGTCAAATAAAACGACCCTTCGTCGCGACCGCGATGAGACGTCGCCGAAGTATCGGATTTCCCCGACGAAAGAACCCCTCAGAATTCCTAACCAGAACATCCTCCAGTCGAGGTGTCCGTTTTCCCTTTCCAGTTCGCTACGAATTTCTTTTCTTTTTTCCCTTCCTTTCGCATTCGCGTGTATGCTGTATGTATTTGCAGATAAAGAGAATTGAATCTTTGCAAAATTCACTTTAACAACACCATGTTAATGGGAGCTAAATATATCTACATTTATTGTAGAATTAGCTCTTATTTCTATATTTCTATATTTCTACATTTAAATGTAAATATTATTGTTGCGTGCTTTCCAAGATGGAGACATTAGTTTAACACTAGATTTACGGATATTGATATCCCTATTTTTCTGAAGTGAGCCAATTTTAATCATACAAGAAAATTTAAATCTTTTGCAAAGAAAATAAATCCAAATCAATTGAAATGGAAGATTTATTACTAAAAAATTAACCAACCAATATATTATAAATGTAGTAATCAAATTTTGAATGAGTCAAATTGATTCCGTAAATCTAGTGTTAACATTAGATTTACGAAAGCGGTTAGACAGAAAGGTTTCATATTTTTGTTATAAGTATTTCTCAAATACAGCGAAACAGTACAGATGTTTCACGTGTATGTTATAACACAAAAGTTAATTACTTAACAAATTACCATCTTTGCTGCTTGCTCCCTCATTTTCTATCGTTCTTATTTAATATATTGCAACGTTAACGGATTTCTCGCCCGTAAATCTAGTGTTAATAATTAATAACACGGTAAATGGAATAGGAAATGTTCTAATTTTACAAGAACTATTAAATTCAAAATATCAGTGGCGCATGATAGGTTCAATTTATTGCTATGTTAAATACTGCGTTAAGTTCTGTATCAGAAATCAGCGATAGATTTTTATTTCAGCATTTAGTTACGAGGTCAGTGTACTTTTAGTCACAAAAGACATAACACGGCATAGAGTTAGCATTAGAAATACCGATGACTGATCTGATAAATTTGAAAATAGTAGATAAATACGTTGAAACAAAAGGTGTAAAAGATGAAGGAAACTTTATCGATTCGATCGTCCGTATTTTGAAAAGTAGGGGTAGGAAAATAAAGGGATTCGCCCGATATAAAGTTAAATAATCTTCTCCTAAAATTCTCACATCAATCGTTGTTACTGCTTTGATGGTTTCAACGCTAATTTGTTACTTCTAAATGTATTGAATGTATACACACTTTGAAAAAAGAGGGATCAAGTGGCAAAGCAGATGTTCAGTTAAGTAATTTGTGTATTACAAGATACACGCAAAATGAGGGTGCTGCTTCTCTATAAAGAAGAATGTATAGAAGTACAGAAGGTACAGACCGCCATAAAATTAAATGTAGTGTCCAGGACAGGTACTTCGATAATCAGATAATCAACACATAGGATAACTATGCCTTACTTTGACCTGTAACCATGGCTAATTTCCCTGAGAGCAAATGTATAGTAATAACAAATAGTAACGAGATCAAACGCGGTTGAATAATGCCTGTTAATTAACTATATACTGACACAGTGAGAAGTAGCTGATTATTGTTACAATGATCATTTACGTGTATTTTAAATATTTACCGGTAAATTATCATACTATTAAAATATCAACTCAGATGTTTCAAAAAGTGTTATTTTAGCACATTAATTGTTAGTTTGAACACTGTTGAACTTTTTGCATGATATATCTCCTAATTTGTCCTAGAAACTTTAACTTTTTACTAAAAACACAAGATAAAAGAATAAAATACCGCCACGTTTATTTAAATATATTCCTGAATTTATTTAAATACGGTACTGAGTGTGTGAAAAATATTTATTTGCACTTAAGTAATTTATTAATGTAAAACTGTTTAATTATAGAGTGTTGATTATAATGCAGACGATGAATTTTTACAACGGTTAAATGGCTGATCATCGAAATAATTGCACACTTCACGGTTATATAAAAACCGCATTATACGTAAATTCACTTGCATATTATACCCTCTATTATTGTACTTTAACGAATTTATTTGCAATCACCTGCAACCATTATCTATAAAAATAAGTAATTTTTTGTTACCCACGTTTCAGTCGTTTTTCTAATTTCATTATAAGCAAAAAATATGTTGACAGGCACTTTTTAATATTAAGCTGCAGTAATTAATCTCAGTATTTCTTTTATTCATTTGACGTAATTAGCTTAGAATGAACCTTACTAAAAGTAATCTAATAACACTGTCGTCAAATTTGTCGTTTTCGTTGTAACATAGTTTTATGATTTTACGTGGCATTGATTCTTACAAATTAAGTATTTACATATTATTATGTCCCATGATTTAAGAATTAATGAATTATTTTAATGAATTAGTTACATATTTTCAATAGAAACGGAGAAAATATGATAAAGTAATTTCAAAATTGTACATTCAGTATCGAGGCAAATCTGGTTTGCATCTAAAGCGATGAAAAAGGTTTATGACGTTTTCTTTGTTGGGTTAAGAAACTTCTACCAAGCACCTGTCACTATCTGTTTGCGTAGAACACGCTCAAATGCTGCATACGATTTAGCAAAACTGATAAGAAAATATAGAAAATTTGTGTAATCCGGTTTCATACTTTTTCAAATAGAAAACATGCACGGAAATGAAGAAGAAACCCTTATAAAACACATGTGATCTTGATAATACGAAAAATATTTCCAGAATCATTAACATCACTAACAACTCGGCATACACGAGTATCTCCGTTTCCGTGAGAATGGCTAGGTGAAATGAACGGAAGCATTCGCTAACGGCAAACGAGTTAAACGATTTCAATTAGCAAGTTTTGTTTGTCTGGTTTTCAAAGAATCATCCGCCTTCTTGTGGTGCATTCAATTTTCTAGCAATTACAACGATTAGGATAAAACTCGAGTCCAAACAGTGTCCGCCGAGTGCAATGTCTCTGAACAACTTGTTCTGCGCATATTCCCATCTCTGATTTCATATTTCGAAATCCATTCAACCTATACATCTTCAATGAAATCATAAAACCTCGAAGCCTAAGGCTTTGATGCAAGAAACAAATAAATGAATCACGGATCTTAAATACTTTCTCTACAATAGCGTATGACACTTGTGATTCGTTAAATGAAATGGAATATCTTGATATTTTTCGAAAACTGTTAAATCGAAAGTATCAGTATGTCATGAGATGACCAAATCATTGCTATATTATTAACACTAAATCTATCAAGATGACCAAAATAACTTGTTCTGAATTTTTTAAAAAACTTCCTGAAATTTTCAACGCTATATCTTGTGTAATTATAAACATCTATTTTACGAAATAAAGGCGATTAAACTGATCAAGTTCTTTGTCTTCATCGTTTGATTAATTTCATTAATGGTCGTTAATTCTAGTGTTGTGTTGCTTGTCCTACGATCTCTTTCGTAACCGAACACTCAATAACTGAGAATTAATTGTTAGAATAACTATTTGTCACTGAGATTCGAGATAGCATATAACTTAATCTAATATTAATAGTATGAAACTAATTTCAATGTCGCCTGAACCATCGATATTTTCGTTGTAACAGTTTTTAATTTAAAACTTTTTTTTAGTTTTTAATTTAAAACTTAAATTTAATAACTTAAAGTTTCATATTATAGTCATTATAGCTCAAGAAGTTAACCCTCTAATTTTTTATAGTACTCGAAGATCAGTTTCACGATAGCAAAATTAGGAAACGCTAAAAATACAGTTATAAATAATAGATCAAAACCTGACTTTTAAACATTGAATAGTAAAGAATTCCATGATTTCCGCGAGCTAAGTTGTAGCATTTGGTAAAGCTAAAAATGTAACTTTGAAGAATACAAACTTAGACGTGTCTTGTGTTACCTCAAAGTCACAGGGACCAAAGAGTGTTAATATTACATTAACACTAGAAGAACAGAGATTGGTATAAGTAATATATGTTTTATGACATCAACGTAGAATATCTGCTCTATAACACTCCCACAAACTTTGAGAATTATTCGCAAAAATTGGAAACCAGTCATTTTGACTTGCTTGGTAGTTCTAGTGAAGAAAATTCTACACTACGGTACATCAAAGATCAGTGAGAAATTTAAATCTCACGAATGAATTCTGAGTTATTGCGCACTCACAAAAGAAATCTCAAAGCAAAGGGTTAATCTACCCTCTACAATGGCTCTACAAAACACCCGATAGTCATTAGCCAACGGATAAAAGACACTACAGGACACTATAGGAATGCGAATGGTGCAATTAATTCATCCGATTCTTATTCCGCAAGGTCTCCCTCGTTTACTTTATCCTCTGTTCCTGCTCATGTACCCCCCTGCAACGCGACCAGCCATAGTGTCCCCAGAAAACCCAACAAGAAGGAGGCTCCATCGAGATTCATGCTTACGCAGGGTATATATCTCGTGGTCGTCCGAAAATATCTAAAAATAAATAAGCGTGCTCGTTCCCCTCGAAACCCGTGGTGCACACGTGTGCCGACGGTGGTAAGAGAGGTTGAAATAGGGCGAGAGGTAAAGGGAGATGGTGGAGACGCTACCAAGGGGAAGAGGGGGTGAAGGAGAAAAAATCGAAATCGAAAAGAGCGAGAAGAAGAGAGCCACGGAGAAACGTTGGAGAGAGGTGGGAAAGAGAAAGATAGAGAGAGAAAGAGATAGTGAGGACTGAGAGGGGCGAGGGGAAGGACGAAGAGAGGAAAGATGAGGCGAACGTGAGTCTCGGCGTGGGAATAAGCGGCAGGTGCGCGACGGCGCTACCGGGGAGCCACTTGTGGGGGCAAAGTCCCCCCTCGGGAGTCCCCTCCGTGCCCAGGAAGCCGCGGCACCGGGACACCGACCAACCTCGGGCCCCCTTCATAAAGTAATCAAAAAGTATTGCACGTGGAAGATCGATCGTAAGTCGGGATCATCGACTCGATGAAAATTGAATGGATTTTGAGGATTTATTTCTCTTATGGGGGTCACTGGTGAGATAAGGATATCGAGAGGGCAAGTGTAATTTTAACACTTTGGGGAAGAAGACTTTTTTGAATATTATGAAATACTTATTTATTTGGCGATGGAAAATCGTGATTTGTGTATTAACCGTTTGTCGAGTGTAACTTGACATTTGTTTGTTGCTCAGGAACTCCTTTGTCGAGTATCACTTGACATTTTGTTCAAGTTCTAGGATTGGACTGCATGGTAGACATTTTTTCAAGAGATATTGTGCACTTGCAAATTATGAGATATAACAATAGTATAAATAAAGCTGATATTTAATAGGATTTGTTTCTTCCTTTTTTCCAAGTAAATTGCAAACGCTGTGATTAACCCCTTGCCTTATAATGACGTGTGGCATACGTGATGCGATAAATGGAATAGAAAATTGTTAAATTGATAATATCAGTAGGTCAGAAGACGTTGCAATTAGTTCTATGCAGTTGATATTGAGTTCACATATACTAGTATATCAGAAATCAGTGATAGATTGTTATTTCAACAATTAATTTTGAGTTATTGCGCGTTCAGTTACAAAAGAAATCGTAAGGCAAGGGGTTAAAAGCGATGTGAGCTACTGGCAACAAAATTGAAATATAAGTCGAAGTGCAAAGGGTTCACCCTTTTTACTCTTTAATATTTAGTTGCCTGGTAAGAACTCTAATTAATTTGCAAAATATGTAAAAAAGAGGGATTTAGTTAATAGTTGCACTGTAATAGAAATTGTTATTATTATACTATTATTATTACTACTATTACCTATTTTAAAAATCATGTTACATAAAGACGAGTCTAGTTCGCCAATAAAGTTGACGTAAGAAATCCAATGGCTAATGTGATTCCAAGGGTTAATGTATAGAAGTTATAAATGACTAATATTGTACTCATATTTCACAGTTATAGTTCAACTTTTTTTTATTTTAACGATGTAAACACGGGCCGATAAATTATAATTAGCTACTTTATAAGATCACATATTTGAGTCCAAAGTAAGAGGATAACATATTCATTGATAATGATGCGTGTAAAATGTTTGGTGTAGTTACTTAACGCTAGAACTACAGACAAAAGAATTGGTACATAATTTTTCCCAATTTATAGGAGGGTCATAGACTAGATGGTGTATGTCCATCTTATAAAACATAAATTACCGAATAGACCATCTTTCCCACCTTTGAATTCCCCCTTTTTTATGTATTTACTTACTAGATTCAAATATAAAAATGTTTCTAATAGTTAATAATTATCATCTTTATATCTTAAACTTTGGTTTATATTACTGCATCGCCTTTCATATTTCAGCAAAGAGTACTTATTTGTTGAAAAATGGATAACTATAAAACTAAACAATATAATGTAATGTAATAAGGATCATTTTATAAGTAACCTTATTAATAATTCTGCTCTTGCTTTGTTGCACATGAAACAAGGTTTGAAAGCACTTTTAAACTTAAGTCACAGTTTTCCCGCATTTTGGAGGGAAAGTGCAGAATAGTTGACATTTCGTATCAAACTGACAATTCTCAAGAAAAACTGGGATTCTACGTAATATTAACCCTTTGAGGACAAAACGGACGCACATATTTATGTGGTCTCATAAAAAAACCGATTACAATTTATCGGTGCATGTATACACGATTAGGGTTGACAAATTGGAATATAACCGTTGAAATATCATTACGCAAATAATAATGTATAAATTCTATACATTAACCATATCATTTTCTAATAAAAATGAGGTTTGCGATCGCCTAGACAGAAATTTCAATTTTCAATCAGCATAACCATCTCATTTTACAATTTTATGGCACACTTGTCTTCAGTGCACCAACGAGAACGTGTACCCGTAACTAGAGATTTACAAAAACTGCCGGGTCTTTATTTTTCTATAAATATTTCTCACATTATTAGAGTAGCAGTACAGTAGATATTTTACATATGTCTTACAATATACAAATTACTTATATAATTATTTCCAGACTGAACCCTGTTTTTTTCAAAATACTCGTTCAATTTATTTAAATATAACAGGATTAACGCCTGCAGATCTAGTCAGAAATATAACTATATCAAAAGTAATTGCTACTTATATTTCATGTGTCATTTAGGAGTAGTATAATGTTATGAAAACTCATTAAACGGGCGACAAACTGGTCCTTTCCTTATGAAGAAGGGAGGTTGCGGTATGCAATGTTACTTGCAAACTTTAGTATTCGCAATTTCACTTGCACAATTATGTCTTCGCTTTGAACTATTTGCATATTTATTACGATAACGTTACCAATTTTAACCGTTACGAAAACATAAAAATTACAATATATCAATTCAAGTTTCTCATTAAAAAATCCAAATAACAACCATACACAGAATCAGAAAGAAAAAACAATTTACAAAGTCAAATGACGATTTCAGCATTCTTCGCAAATTGCAAGAAAAAAAGATCGAACGTCCTTTCTCCCTGGTAACGAGCAGTAAAATCATCATATGGAATTTCTCAATTAAGGATTCCAAACTTCATCCAGGCACCGTTTCCTCATAATAAATTGCATTCACGAAGGACCGGCTCGTTTCTTGACAATTCCTCAATCGTTGGCCACAAGAAGTAAGAACCGGATCGTCTTTTTCCGATGACCCTGCAGATGAAAGATCGAGAGCATGGCGGTCGATAACCTCCGTACAGGCGGACCAGGTAAACACCTTTCCTGGTGAATTACGAACACGTAGGTTTTTTTCGGTGACAGTGCCGAATCGAACGATTTCCTGAAGTTCGATGACTCGCGGAATAAAGAAACGAGACAGAAATCGAAATGGATTCGCAATAAGAAGCAGGCGGGCATCGAGCGTGAACTTCTAACGGGGAGGTTACGACAGGTATATTTAACACTAGATCCACTGTAGTGACCCTTTAAGAAAATTCTTAAGAGTCGAAGGAATGAAGTAGGCTCGAGCCTGATATCTTAACACTAGAACTACCGGCCTCAAATCTAACATATTTTAATAAATTAAATAAGTACTTTGAAAAAGGGGGAATCAAGCGGCGGAAAATTTGATCGATTGGGTGATTTATATTTATTGATATAGACGTAGAATATTTATCCTATGACTTTTATGTAAACTTGGACAAGTTTTTGAAAAAATTGTGTACCAGTCATTTTGACTGGTTTGGTAGTTCTAGTGTTAAGTTTACATTTAATATAAACAACTGTGCTAGCGACTGCCGTTGGAGTTCGTTTTGAGCACCTATGCGAGACGTATGCAAAATACTCTTTAATACACCATTATTCACTATTATTATCACTATTATTATTATTATGACTATTATATTATAGTACTCAATATTTTTCATTTATCTAAATATATATACTGTAGTTTTGTTTTTGTTAATCTGTGCAATGAATTTATTGACTACGTAATACCCCTTACTACACTACCAACGATTAACACTTTGACTATGGGAGACTTTGAGCTATTGGGAGCCGGCCGTACCATACAACAGGAATTGAGTCACGATACACCGAGAATGGAGCACTTTTGGGTGCGCATTTTTGTAAAAACATATTTCAATAATCAATCAACTAAATTTCATTACATTAAAACAATATTATATATTTCTCTGAACCGCATTACCACAGATATTACAAATTTAAAAGTGCCCTCCATGTCAAAAAGCCAAATCACGTCTAACGCATATAGGCGTCCTTCGTATCAGAAAGAGAAAATGTATCGAGCGCCTATAGGCGCTATCAGTAGTCAAGGAGTTAATTCAATATTCAGGCAGCCTTCGGTTTTTGCACAATTCGCTATTTCGCACGTTTTTAAAAATTCAATTTTTTGAAGATTTTTGTCGCTTTATTTCAAAAAATGTTGGCTTCTATTCAGTCACTGTCAAGGAGTGTAGCTCTCGCTCACTCACATATTGCCTATTAGAGGTTTTCTAACATTTTAATATTGTTTCTAGTATTACCTACTAGATGTTAGAGAGTCTCAAGTTTACAACGAAATCAAATTAACATACAATTTTTAATATTTTTCATGTATCCCTCTACTTTCGAATATTTTACATTCCCTCACATTTTTAGGAACCAATTATGTGCGAAAGTCGAGGGCTGCTTGTATTTGAAAATGTGAAATAAATATGGTAGAAGAAAAAAAAACGAAGGGGGTCAAAGAATTCGATCGATTTAATTGCTAACAATATTCAAGATAGATATAGCAAATCGAAAAAGAGACAGTGTTTAAAATTTTCTAGAATTTAGAAAAAAATTCAGAACAAGGCATTTTTACTACGATTGATTGACTGCAATTTTCAAATATTGCCAAATTATCGATATATTTACCGAAAGTACGTTACAAATTTCAATAAAGTTTGCATTATCTCAAGATCAACTGTCTCCAGACAACTATTACCTTATGACGAATAGTATTTCTACTTATCCGAAATCTCCTAATCCTCAGATTAAATTTTGATAGTTAAAGTAACTTTCAAATTGAATCATGAAAATTTATACTTTTAACTTCTTGCAACCCTATGTCGACCTACACCCGACACAGTTTTCCATTGCAACTAATGTTTTATTCATTAACCTGTTACCCGACTATGACGAAAAATTGCGTTATAAGTACCAGGAAGACAACTCCGACGGGCATGACGACTTTTTTCGACATGGAAATTTGTAAACATAATATTTTAAACACATTTCGTTTTACGTCGTTCTTATCCATTCAATTCTAGCGTGATACTTTAGGCGCGTTATTATTAAATATTATTATCTGTAATATTATCGATAATATTACTTCTGACTGTGAAAAGAAAAAATCCACATTGTGGAACGAATCAAGCAAAAATTAATTATTCGGTTAACGAGTTAAATTTCGACTTCGTGATTTGACAATGACTTTGTATCATTACATAAAAACTCCCCGTCTATTAACTATTCCTATTTTACCTCTTTCTATTTTAATTAACCCTCTATGGGCCCCTGTGACTTTGAGGTAACGCTAGACATAGCTTTTTATTCTTCTACTCTTCAAAATCAACTTTTTAACTTTGCCAAATACTATAACTTACCACGTGAAAATCATAAAATTCTTTACAATTCAACGTGTAAAATTCAGGTTTATCCATCATTTAAAATATTATTTTTATCATCTTCTAATTGTGCTATTGTGAAACTGACCTTCAGGTATTACGAAAAATTCAGACTATAGAGGGTTAACACTAGAACTACTGCCGTTAACACGTTAAGCGCCACACCGGTCCCTACGGACCGGCCGTTGATTTTTCGTTTATGTTGACGCTGATCAATGAAGATCAACGATTAGTTTTTTCCCTAAGCTGCGTTGTCGCGCTTGGCCAATCCATAATTAGTCATTTTAAGTGAGAAATAAAACATTTTATCAAAAATGAATGTAGTTTATTAAAACAAATAGAAAGATAGCTTTCCTCATAAAGAGCCTAAACGGAAAGTGTAGTACAGGTCTCTAGAAACGAGCGTGGCGCTTAACGTGTTAAATCTATCATCTTTCAATATATTAAATAAGTACTTTAAAAAAGGAGGAATCAAGTGGCGGAAAAAATGATCATTTCGGTGATTTATTAGGTTGGAAACTATGAAACGGGCGTTTTTGTTTAGTCTGTGTTCAGCTGCGACTGAGAGATATTCATTGTAACGTTCACTCGATATTTTTATTTATAAATTTTAAAGGTATTCTTCTTACTCATTTCGTAAAATCTTTTCGTGTTTGCATCCCATTTTTATTTAATTTTCTCCGAAACCAGATGGAAACAAAACGCGATTCACATCTACTTTTCTTGTACGAATTCAAATTGAATCATAGCGCAGCTCAAGCTTCGAGAAACATTAATCACGCATTGGAGATGGATCTAATAATGAAAGAAATGCTCGATATTGGTTCTAAAAATGTCGTTTTGACAATTTAAGTATCGTCAACAAGCCTCGAGGAAGACCACCGAACCATATTGATAACGAGGAATTAAGGACGACAGTGTAATCCGATCCACACACAATTATTTGTGAACTTAGGTTTAAACTAGGAACTAGCCATACGGCTGTGTTAAAACATCTGCGTGTAATAAATAAAGTATTATTTTTATTCAACGCCCGTTTCATAGTTTCCAACCTAATATTTCTTTTGTGATGGGCGTAGAATTTTCGTTCCATGGGCGTTCTATGAACTTGGATAATTTTTCGGAAAAATTGTGTACCAGTCAGTTTGACTGGTTTGGTAGTTCTAGTGTTAAGAACTAAATCATCACCAGTAACAAAGTTTCCAAAATAACATTCACTTAGCTTACAATTAACTTAAATACCATCTAGAAGGCAGTAATTTTTCAACAATTTTGCAGCAGAAGCTGACTTCTTGATTGCTAATCAATATAAATAATGATAGGTCATCCATAGTAAATATCAACGTAGAATAAGAAAACTCCACGAATACCTGCAATCCTTGAGCCATCTCATTCACTACCACAGCACGTCAGGCTCCTCAGAGAAGCTGTCAGCGGGATAGTATCGAGGATCGCAGAAGCTTTAAGTTGGTATTGCCGGTAATAACAAACAGGATTCTCCACAAAGCCAGAAGCTCAATAATTTACCAATGACAGATAAGACAAACAACATTCAACAAGAGGGAATTATAGAAAGATGCGAACGGAACAGACGGCAAAGAAACGACGAAGGCATTGGAAATAACAGGTGGTCACAAGTCGAGGAAAAATCTGAATTGCAAAATTAAGCGGTGTACGAGATGTGGTAGTTAACACAGCAGTTTGATGACACTCACTTAAGTTTGACGCTCGCAGTTTGTTAGTGATGGGATTGAAGAATACATCCGTTCCATAAATATCTTAATGATAACACTATTTACATTCTTCAAGGTAGCTCAAATGGTTCGTTTCTATTATTTTAGAAAATTTCTCAAATTGAGAACTTTAATTTATATTTATGTTTCCATATTGACGTTCAAAATGTAGTTCTCTGATTTGTAAGTCTACCTGATTATAAATAAGCGAACTGTAAAAAAGTACCGGAACGAATTTTTTTTCCTCTTTTCTAAGCCGTCGAACACTAGATCTATGGTAGCCGTCAAATTGGCGGGTTTTTATCTTTTTAAAACTTTTTCTCAAATCGATAGAAAAGCAGTACAGGAAATATTTCACGTGTACCTTATAATACACAAACTACTTAACCAATCGCATTTTTTCCGTTTGGTACTTCCGTGTCTAAAGTACTTATTTAGTATATTTAAATATACTAGATTTAGCGGCCGTAGATCTAGTGTTAATTAATTTTTTTTTAAATTAACTGTTTCCTCTATGATTCCTGATGTCTCCGCAATAATTCAGAGTTAAACTAGTAAATTAAAAATTGATCAGTGATTTTAACATATCACATAATTTAACCTGATGTTAATACTATAGCAATAATTTCTTAATTTTTCACGTTCTTCTTTTCAATTTGATAGGTTTCACAAAACTTGAAAATTTCCTATTCAATTTACCACGATATATTTTTAAATATCCACATTAACAAATCGTGCTACAAACAGTGACAATACTTAAATAATTCACCGCCTTGTTGAAAGTTATGCCTAAAGCAGTGGAGCTTTATTTCTATCATATGACAATAGTCATTCAAGTTATTTTGACTACCTTGGTAGATCAAGTGTTAATATTTTCAACTTCAGCCCAAATTGCCCCCAATAATTGAAAAATAATTCATTAACCCTTTGCGGTCCTATGTCAAGCAGTACTCGACATAGCTTTCCATTTGATTTGATTTTCTTACAATTTAACATCGACTTCCCAATTTCATAATAATTGTGTAATATCACCGAAATATCCGTCAGCATCTACAGCCATTGATAACATTGAAAGAAACGAATAGAAAATGATAAAAAATGTTGAGAAATTAATTTTCTTCAGCTCACTATAAAAAATAACAAAATAACTCTGACCGCAAAGGGTTAAACTAATAATCAGTTTCTACAATTGATCAACAACTTGATCTACCACCGATCAAAGCACTATAACCATTACTATTATGGTACCACTTGCGATTTCCTGTGTTTCCTTTGCATTCTGTATTCTCCTAACAAAACAACTGGAAACACAGACTCGCTTTGTCCCCGTGTCGGCCTATAATGCGATGCGAGCGCGAACCCTGGTGATTTCTTTCGCGAGTCCAACTCGTACCGCACATATGTACATACGTGGGCAAGTATGTACAAAGCCGCGGGGAACGCCAGGGAGACAGAGAGAAGGACGAAAGGGGGAGGTCAAGGACACCGAGGGTACGCGAGGCCTTTTAAAAAGGGGCATCAGGTGCAGGACGCGTTCTGCGCTCAAGGTGGAATTTAATTGTTGGCGTAAATTTCGCAGCCAAGGACGCGCCCATTCGTTTCCACGTTGTACCTCCAAGGCTGGGTGCTTAAAGAATGCCGTTCTCACAACAATATCCGGTTGTACCGAAAATTTTGCAATTTCTGCTGCTCGTCTTTTTCGGGGATGACTTTGCACCCTTTTTTTAGATGCGATTTATTGGACTATTCTGAATTTAATGGTGATCGAAAATCGAAAGGTTTATATCTTCGGAGTCTTTTTTACGTGGAGTTATATAAAAATGACGAATGAACTCGCTGGAGAATCGTGATGTTTGAATGAATTAACCCCTTGCCCTAGGATGTCTTTTGTGACTGCGTATACAAATAATTTGAGTAGTAAACAAATAATTTGAACTGATACTTTCAATTTAATAGTTTTTGGAAGACTTCAAAATTTCCTATGCCATTTACCGCATTACGATTGTCACACTTTGTTGTAGGCTAAAGAGTTAAATTTAGTTTGGTGGATGCTGTTAGTTTGGAGATTATTTTTATATTTTCGTAATTCGTGGAAAAGTAGAGCAAAGTAAGCAATGGGGGAATAAGGAGAGACAGTTGTATATTTCTTGTGGCGATACAATTCTTTACCTATTTATTATTAGCTTATTGCAGTGTGAGTAGTTAAGCTTGTAGTGTAGTCCATACGGGTTTATCTTATTCCTGACTTACATAATATATAATATAATAATAAGTTACATAATAACCATAAAAAATCCTGTATCTCATAGGACTACTCGACATTCTTTTAACGTAAAAATGAATGTAGATCAAGCATAGTTATACGTACATTATCAGTGCATGTTGCCTCAGAAATATAATGGGTTAATATTTGCTACGCAAAAGAAAAAAATGTCTGAAAATTCCGTAATTTCCTTGTTATAATACAATAATAACTTACCTAATAACCATAAAAAATCCTGTATTTCATAGGATTACTCGACTATTGCTGAACGTAAAAATTAATTTTGATCAAACATAGTTATACAGTAAAACCTGTTTTTGTGCGGTAGATAGGGACCGCATAAAAGAAACCGCACAAAAAAAGAAATATTCAGAAATTTCACAAACGCTTATAACAAATAATTTTTTACAACACATTAGAAAAAAATTTTTTTATGCGATGGATAGGGACCGCATAAAATAAGTCGCGCTTGGAAAATATGTCAAAGATTTATGAAACACTGAGAAAGTGCTTTCAAACAAAAGTAATAATTAAATTATACATGGAAACGTCGAAAAAAAATTAATTTCTCATTTTACACATGGAGAAATTTTCAAAATGCGCATAATTTACTGCTGCTCGTCGTAGTCCAAAACGCGCATCTTCTTGTGATCCGTATTCTGCTGATGACAAATGAACATAGCGTCTGGAGCCGAACAGCGCTTTGTAGTGTCATGTGCACACTGATAGAAAACTTTGCAACAGTGTATAATGCCAACACCGATGGAATTCATATACCGCACAAAATAAATCGCATAAAACAAATCGCGCAAAAATAAAATCGCATAAAAAAGGACCGCACAAAAACAGGTTTTACTATACATACATTATCAATACATGTTGCCTCAGAAATACAATGGGTTAATACTTGCTAGGCAAAAGAAAGAAAAGACTGAAAATTCCGTAATTTCCTTATAACATTGAAACAATAATTTTTTGGTGTATACTTTTGACGAGCAATGGAATTTTTTTAATTTTGCGTAATAGTACAACCCTATTGGTTAACCTCATATATTTCTTTGATCGATATAATGTGGAATAAAATCTTTATCTCTCCAAGAGTTATATTGTAATATAACGTGTTTGCCAACTAGTTCCCAATAAATTTTGTTAACTTCAAAGTGGAAAGTAGAGATACGATACAATTATTATAAATATTTGTGTGTTAACAGGAACAGTTATAAATATTGTGTAGACATAAAATAATACAAAAATAAAAAATAAAGCATACGTCAGGTCATTGATATGAGCCTGCCGATTGGAGTAATAAGGGTTACAATTCTACCATATCCACTAGTATGCCCTTCTGTATAATAAATTTATCGACCATTTCTTAATTTCGTTCACATTCTACACAGAAATGGGAAAATGTTAGATAATGTCAATTTGAAAGGATTGATTAAATGTACTATGCCTATCAACTTTATTATCCATTTAATTTTACTAATCATTTATTATCATCGTAAAAATTGAAACGTACTATTAGTGCCATGAAAAGTCTGAAGAATGTCTTAAGATACAGGATACAAATGCGAAAAACATTCGTTACTTAACATTTTCATAAATGGTAGCCAAGCAAAACGTTTAACACTAGATTTCCCGGGGATTATTTCAATATATAATATTAAAAATGCTCAAATAAAAATATTCAAATGAAGTAAACTAAGGCCATAAGAAATTTGATCGATTCAATCGCTTCCAACCTTCAAGATAGAAAATTCCAATAAAAATAGCGTTAGATAGTTCCGGAACGTTTTCAAAAAATTCTGGTCAATTCATTTCGACCACCTTATTAGATCTAGTGTTAACTAAATTAATTTATAAAAGCCTTTAGCTGGGTATGGAAATGATTAGCTATTTATAAGTAGTTCAATATGTGTGAATGTAAGAAATATTATATCTAATTGTCAGGTGTGATGCTTCATTTAGTGTTCAAAATTTGAAAAAGCGTATTCGAAATGTGATTATTTCAAGAAGACGCACTTTGAAGACCGCACACTTCGACCAATTGTTTTCTTTTTGGATTGTACTGTTTTCTTTCTAATAATGTCAAATAAAATGTTAATGCCAGCGAAGTTCTCGAGATTCTCCGAAACTGAACATTACAAACTTGGACACGTTTAATTAATTAATATTTAAAAAAAAAATCACTTTAAAAAAATCTAACCAGTGATTTACTCCATTCTGTTTTTTACTTTGTCATTTATTTCTAACAATCTTCAACGTAATTTAAATGTCATTCATTTCTTCAACGTTCTCACGACACAACGTATACAAATGTGTTTACGTTATTTTAATTAAAATTTCAACAAAGTCCCAATGAATAAATGCCTCTTTAATCGACAGACTTTAAGGTAAGGATGGAATTTTAATTGGAGGACAAGTAAGACTATAATTTTGACATCATTGACTCGTTTATTGTTCGCAGGCTAACCTCAGCTCATCAATCAATCTCGTAACGAGAACTGTAATTAAAATTTCACAATACGAGGGAGAGAAAACGGTGTTTATCGAAATGGCGGTAAAACATGGCGTACGTACGATGTAATTAAAGATGGTGATTAATGTTACGAAACTAAGAGAACACGAATTTCTTATTATCGAATATCGAGTTTAAAATTGCCGGTTGCCTTGTTGGTCGAAATTTCACCAAAAACGAAGCAAGTAGGAAAACAAATAGCTTGAATGGTAACTGAAACATGAAAATTAATCGACGTTTTGAAATGTATTACATGGCATATGTTCGAAATTTCAGCATTTGTAAAAAATTGAGTTATTTTATGTAAATTTCCTACAATGTAAGTTGAATGATCGAATTTCCAATTACTTTACATTCATTTTAAAGTATTTATTTATCAATGAACTTTTTATAATTTAAAAATTTTCTAGTTTGTGGTACTTTGTGAGTATTACAACTTTAACGTAAAAGAGAGGAAACAATTCCAGCAGTGGTACAATTGACATTTATTTCTCTTTGGTATTCCAAATAATTAAGTATGTTGCAATGTCTTTTTTTTAAATTTCACAAATAATTAACGTTATTTTTCTGTGCAAACAGTATCGTAGCGAAACTTTCTTCTATCATTCCCTTTTCTCTTCTACCTCGCAATTAGTATCCAGTCATTAGAATTTATTAATGTCAGAAATTCATATTTACAAAGAAATTCAAAGCACAAAGAATCTTATAAAAAATTTGAAGTATAAAGAACAATAAGGAAGCTAAACTTCAATTACTGACAAAATGATAAATTGACAAATACGTTTCTGTTTAAATCCGGTGTTCCAGGATAAAGTCACCCTTAACCCTTTGCGGACCGAGACTTTTTTGACTATTGAGAGATAATCGTTCATTTGGCAATGAAAAATCGCCTTTTTAACAGACAGTCAGAATGTTAATGTACCGAAGTTGTAAATTATTATTCACGTAATAACAGTTTAACAGTTATTTTTCGGTTTTTAACTCTCACCGTGTATGCAAGAACCGAAAAACTATAATCAGATTTTTTCTCAGACCATATATATGCGTTCGTCGCCCTCAAAAACTTAAAATGCAAATTACTTAAGTGTTACCGTATGTTCTTATAATCTTTAAAATATTAACAAATTCTAAATAGACGAAAAAAATGTATTTAATAATAAAAATATAAAAAAGTAATGTTCACACGATTTACAATTAAAGCTTAAATTCATTTCATCATCAATTTATAATACGGAGGTACTAATTAAAATAGAAATAATTGCTTTGCCACCTAACATTTCTTTTTTAAAGAGGTCATTAACACAAATATCACTACATACAGTTTACTTGAATACAAATCAACAGGAAATAATTACAACTTTAAGATACTGACTAATTATTAGATAGCGGTTCATTAGAGACAGTATGAAATAGTAATTTAAAAGCGAGGAAATAAATTTTCTACCAATTAGATAATTCGATTGCTATCCCAGGAACAGCTACGTCTCGTAGTATAATTTTATTCTAAAGATTCTAAATAGCGTACTTAATTACGACAAACAGGATAATCGAAATCATGCCGGCGGAAGAGAAACGAATAATCAAACATTTCAGTCGTGTTTCGATTCTTCATTCGAACACCACCGCTCTCGGTAGTAGTCCCTTTGAAATAGCCGTTCTTAATCCTTTCCGCTATCTGCACCCCTTTGATTTTCAAAATGTGCTCCCGATGCACCTGACAGACTTTCTTATCTTTCAATTTACATATAACACACGAACGTATAATGTATCTAATAGGAAACTCAATTAAACAATTACTTCAATTTATTTTCATACATTTGATCAGTTACTTTAATAAATTAACATAATATATTAATACAGAACTTGTCAATTGTACAATTAAAATGTCTAGTAAAATAATCATTTGAATGTTACTTTAACAAAGACTCGATTCTTATTTTTATCCTTTTCTTTCATTTTGAGCAAGTTCTTCAAAAGAAAATGCTAATATTCTGTCTACACTAACCCCTTCTGGTACGATTTAATAACGAAAAATTGTGCATAAAACAACCATTGAACTTTTATCTTAACACTTTACCGATCGGTAGCCGATTAATCGGTTTTTCGGGACCAACACTTTTGAATTTTTAACTCATTAATTGGTCGCTACGGCAATTAATAAATTATTATTTTTCATTGCGGTTAACTGTGTCAAAGACTCAGTGAAGAAACTTTGCAATTTTCCAAGAGATATCAGTATCGGGGAAATATTTGCATGCAAGTGACCGATCAGAGGCGGGCAGGATGTTAAAAAATACCGGTCGGTAAAGTGTTAACACATTGTACGCGCGTGTTTTTTAACGTCTCATTAATCTCTTGACCTACGATTTCTTTTCTGACGGGGTGCGTGTAGACTCAAAACTAATTCCTGAAATCAAAAGTTTTCGCTGATTTCTAATATTTCGTGTAACTGAATGTAATATTAATAATATCGAAATAATGATATCGTCAATTTAATAGTTTTTGAAAGACTTCAAAACTTCATATTCCATTTTCCGCGCTACGAGTTCCACACGTAATTGTAGGCTAAAGGGTTAAGACTCAAGAGGGAAACTTGTTAAAAAATTACGCACATTAATTTTTACAAAAAATTAACATAAATTGAAAACTGAGGAAAAATCCATGAAACTTTCCCTTATGAAATTTTATGATATCTACGATAGTTTGTGATTGACGCGTCTTGGCGGATGTACGCAGCCTAAATATTATAAAACAAAACAAAAAATTTTCAAATTTTGATTTTTTACAAAAACAATAATATAGTAGATGAGAAAAGAAGTATTTGTTGCATAATACATTTTTCCCATCATCATTCGTTGATCAGATATAGTAACGTAAAGTGCCAAAACCCTAAAAAAGAAAAGGGTTAATTTCACGACTCCAGAGTAGATTATGGAAAAACGCAAAAACACGTAACTTTTATTTTTGATTTCTCTACCATTTAAAAAAAGTTTGGTTAAAATCGGATCGTAAACTTTAAAGATATAACGAAAAACACGTTATTTTTTAATAAAAAATTAACAAAAACTCGTTAAATCAAATTTTAAGTTCCGTAGGCCTTTAGTAGACGAAAAAACAAATATTTCGTACGCTTATCAAAAATGTCTATCATTAACCGTTTCAAAGTTATAAGCAAAAAAAGAAAAAAATCCGAAACTTTGAAGGGTGGTTTCACCCCCTAAACGTGCGATTTAGAAGATATAAAAAAATACGTATCGATTATTCTCGCGTACTGAACAACTGTGCCAAATTTCATCAAAATCGGAGGGGGACACCTCGGTATGTTCCCTTGTAAGTGATTAATGCCACGAATCGTCTTTTTCAAAAGGTCTATCCACAGTTTTCGAAAAACGTACTTTTACGTCGACCGCATACAATGTGTTAAAAAGCTTATTTCATTTTATAATACTTACATATCGCAAATTAAAATTATATTATTGATTTGGATAGGATTGTAATTCATTGTAGCCCATTAAAATCGGTAATATTTTTAAAAATCAAAACAAAACTTTAATAATGTATAGGTATATTCAATACTCATCAAACGTTTGGCGCTTTGCAAAACATTCTGGTAGGTGCAAAGAAATCCTACGATTTCTCCGAATTCTACATAAAAAATGGCTGGCTTTTCTTTTTCATGACGAATCTCCTATTTTATGAAATTTTTTATATAAATCTAGCTTCTGTGGCCTGTTACACTAAAAAGTTTAAGCTGAATTAATTATTATAATATTTAACAGTAACTTCAGTCGCGTGACGAGTGTAGCTCGTCATTGCGAGGTATGGCATGAAAAACAGTGACGTACTAGAGTTGTCATTTTACCGGAAGGAGTTTAAAATATACTTGTTAACTTTTAAACTTTTCGGCTAAAAAGACACAAAAACGTTAGCTATAACTTTGTTGTAACTTTGAACCGAGATTAAATACAAGTTATTTTCTCATAAACATTTCAAAATTATTTTCACCGTATTATAAAACACCATGTACCTTCTTAATCACGTAATATCATGTGTACGCAACGTTACCGCTTTAATAAACCGCCAAAGATTACTCGTTCTTATCACTCATCGCCGGAAATGAATACCTTCATATGATTAGTTCTGACTTTACCAAAGATGTGAATTTTCGAGAACCTTTATTTGTCTCTCATGTTCAAGTAATAAAATACTGGTCTCAGACAGGAGACACCGGTCTCGAAGCAGAACCGGAGGAAATAATATCCGGTCAGTGAAGTGTTAAAAGCCCGCTTCTTCAGAGGAAACTCACCAGATATCAGAAGAAGCTTTCCATTACCCGGCATTTTACGCACTAGTAAACGTCATTGGCGTCTGCGCTTTCTGTGAGACGAAACTCTTATCGTTAATGGTAGAAAGTATCGATGGGATACGCAGCCGGAATCCTGATTTGTGGGAGAATTTACTTAACGCTAGATAAAATCCTAGACATTCGTGCGATAAAGAAGACATCTACTTTAAGTACAAGACACGACCGTGCTTCTTTTTCTGTATGCGTCTGTATATGTGCTTATGGTAAACATTCGATTGGTATTTACATTGAATCCACGTACGGATACCGAAATACCGTTTTAGGATTACGGAATACCGTCGTACGAGCTTTCATGAGCCGTGCGATTACGATGGGTATTGATAAGTACAAATAATATGAAAGGAATTCAAATTCGAAACGGTGATAATCGTTAAGTTGAATCCAAGATGTATTTTCCTGTTGCCCGACGAAATGGTCATCGAACGACGATTACACGGCAAATTAATGAGTTTGCGGATAGAGACACTTGCGGCCTTGGTTGTTAACACTAGAACTACCGGCGTTAAATCGGTGTTATATTTCAAAATGTTAAATAAGAACTTTGGAGAAATAATCTGTGTTTTTTAACACTTTAGCGACCGGTATTTTTATAACATCCTATCCCTTTCTGACCGATTACTTGGCCACAAGTGCTTCCTTGATATAGATATCTATTCGAAAATTACAAGTTCTCGTCACTGAGTCCTTAACAGAGGTAACCGTAATGATAAATGATAATTTATTAATTGGAGGGGCAACCAATTAATAAGTTAAAAGTTCAAAAACCGTTAAGTCCGAAGAGCCTATTAATAAGCTTCCGGTCGGTAAAGTGTTAAGATCATTAACTGAGAATTAAATTAAATTTGGAAACAATAATTGGCTAAATCAAGAACATACATACTAAATATCGGAGATCTAAATATGTAGTTATTGAACAACACTGGCGTATATTAAATTACATTTAAACACAAACATAATGATTTTGTGTCAGTTTAAAAAATTAATTGTTTTGAATTATTTAACCAACATTTATAACAAATATAATTTATACTGTCGACTTAACAATTTTTTTGTTGTGAAAATAGGTTTAGCAAGTACTTTTAAAAATTAAGACAATACTTTTCTTTAACACGTTTGTTGCCGACAACGAAAATTTTCGTTACCCTCAGCCTTGACCTTCATCCATCCATGGGATCTTTTTCTACTTAAATCGAGATTTAAGTCGACCTAAATCAAGACCAATTGTACAGAGTGTATACATATTATTCTTCATAATATTATGGTAGTGAAAAAGTAAAAGAATCTTACTTGTTATAAATAAAAAATAGACTTCGAGCCAAAGAAGGTCATACGGATGAGGTTAAACCCTTTCCGTACAATTATAAGTGACACTCGTGACGCAATAAATGGAAACTAGCATTTTGAAGTTTTCCAAAAACTGCTTAAAATATCACTGGGTCGTGATGCGATTAAACTATTTCTATGCCATTAACATAGCTCTAAATTGTACGCTACATTAAAAATCGGTGATAGATTGTTACTTCAACAATTGATTCTGAGTTGTTACGCATTCAATCTTAAAGTAAATGATACACCACGAACTTCAGCATTGCAGGCGATCAGAACGGCTCTGACAAATGTGTACCAAAAGTGCAACCGACAGCCAAATTATTAATATCTCTTTACACATTAGCAAACTCTATTCTCACATCTCTCATTCCCGTAAAAAAACTCGCGTAGAACGAATTACGCGCACATATCAAGGGACAGGTGTAAGACAATCGTTTCTCACAATCAAAGATTCATACTTATCAAACTAACATTCTCACCTTCTCGTCCAATAAATTACGACAATTTCATCCATTCAGACATATTACATATAATTTTCCAAATGCAATTCTCTCAGATTCCATACGGGCAGGAGTAATCTTCACACTTTACTCCATCCCTAAATATTACCCGCAGAGCGAATCGGTCTTAAACGAAATCGTGGACCGACGAAGACAAATAGGCCGACGAGGAAGGTGAGCGAAAAATCGCGTGCTTCAGGATGCAGATAGGTGTAAGCACGTTAAGGCTCGTTAATTAACTTAACGTACAACCCGGCCCTCGGAGGCGGTGTCGCTTTCGATCTCTCCCTTCTTTTCTGCGTACGCCGAATTTCAGTGTCAGAATGCCTTAATGCATTGGGACAAGGCAGCGTCGTTTGCATTAAGAATGCAAGTTACGATCCGCACATCCTCATGTGGCGGTAATCGATCTTTTATTTTACGGGACGATAAACCATGAGCAGAGATTTACTCTTACCCTGGGAATTATTCGTCAGATCTTAATGCGCGCCCGTATATTCGTTATCCCGCAAAAAAACACTATTTTACATATATTCATTCCCGGTAAATTTATTAATGAGAATGGTATTTTTTCTTTTTTTCTAAACTTTTTTAATTCTTTGTGGTTTTAATTATGTTTACACTTAACTCCAGTTAAGTGCAAGTAATTTGGAAAAATTCTGCACATTGAGTGCTGCTGTGTATCTGATGATAGCAATGAATAGAGGTATTGAGAGATGTTGTAATTAAATGTACCAAATTGTTATTAAATGTGGTAGTCAAAACAATTCAATAGGATGTCAATTGTGACGGAAGTTACGTTGAGTATGACTACTTGTAGAATTGCAAACTTTATTGTTATTATTAATGTTTATCTAGTTCTTTCTTTGCATCGATTTCTATCCTAGCTTTTTCTATTTCTGTTCTATCTGGTTTTTTCGTATTCTATTTTTATCCTACCATGTAGTTCTTCTTTTAAGTCGATGTCCATGTTATTTAAGGTACTGACTGCCACGGTAGTTTTTTTGGTTGCCGGTCTAAAAAGCCAATTTAATTTCATCATATTGTATTATTAAAAACTGTAATTATAGTACGCAGTAGTCGCACGGTGGTCCAGAATGTGCATTTAGCCGCGCAAAAGTCAAAAAGTCGATTATGGAATTTCGATTTGTTTTTGCATATATCGATTCCTAAATGTCCACCGACCTCAGAAATCAAAAAATTGTTGAAACTGGATAAAAATTGTAGTTACAACAAACGCTTAAAGATGAAACTTTTTCTGGAGGCCTTTTTCTATCGAAAAACCACGTTGTCTTCTTTCTAACATTCTGACAAAACTATGCAATATTTTTTAATAATTATTGTTTCTATTTGAAGAGCATTCTTCCACGACAAAAATTCACGTGCCAAATATAAAATTCTTGTTTGCAGTTTAGTCAAAAATTAACGTTCAATAAATGACTAGTCGTCAAGAAACATAGAAAATGCTTTTAAAAAAGATCTTGCAAATTATTGCGTAGTTGATTTTAAATTTTTGTATGACTATATTCAATTCATTGATCCATAAATTTTTTGTTCGTGTAATTGAGATACTATAGTACCACTGATTTAAGACATTGACTACCACAAGAATCATTGATAACCGGTGCTATTTAATTTCGTGAATTTTGATGTAGCTTTCAAATTGCAATATTTATGAATTTTCTAACATATTGAATATTTAAATATTGGCGTCAAAATGACAAAGGTCTACTAAATATCTTATCTGTCAATGTTTTTAAAGTCTCTGCTTTATAAAGATGTGTGACAGTAACGAAATATCGGTAACGTTCAACGTGTGAATCGCAGCTGCACGAATATGGGAAGTAAACAAATTACGAGGTAAGTCGTAGCCGATGTACCATCCAAGAACGCAAACTACCAGTTACCTCGTAGTTTGCAGTCAACGTGTGAAGTGTACAGGAAACATTTATCAGTATATCTTTTCATAGGGACTAAAAAGTAGAGTACATCTTACTTCGTGTGTACCAGGAGCAACTATCCTGGTCTGATAAGGAGACAACGAGATAACCTTAGGGTATTTCTACTCCTTGAACAGGGAAAATCTGTTTTTCTACTTTCAACTATCGGAAGAAGCTCGTCATTCATTTTCGGGAAATGTAATCGAATTGATCGGCAAAGTTCACGTTTAGCCTGTGAACAGGGTAATGAACTTCTATTCAACTTGTTTCACTATGACATTTTTCTTCGTAATGAGAAGTATTATTACTGAATTTAGGATTTAACCCTTTGGAAACAAAGACTTTTTTGAGTATTCAGAAATAATCATTTATTTGGCGATTAAAAACCTTATTTTTATCAGAAATTATAAATTACTATTTCCGTAATCATATGTAAACTTTTTAACTGTAATCGTATACATATGTGCCGATAAATTATAATAATTTTTTCTCAAATCAAACATGCGTCCCTCAACCTCAACGGGCTACTATCTAAAAATAATGTGAAACATGATACATGAAGGACGGAGCGGGAGCATATTACAAAAACTGAAAACATAGAATCTACATGAAGAGAAAAGGACGTAAAAAAATTATCATCAGGAAGAGAACATTGGCGCAATAGTTTCGCGCCAATTCAGATCTTCAATGTTAAGCTACTCAGGCCGAGTACGCTGCTCGAATGGGGGTTACCGTGACTCTCTATGTTTTTCACGATCCTACACATGCAGCATAGTACGTTTAAATATTTTCCTGACGAAAAAGGTTGTCATGCCCATTAGAATTGTCTTTCTGGTATGATGAAATTCTTCGTCGACTAGTTAACACGTCAATGTTTATATCAATTAAAAAAATCATCCGTTGCATTCGGTGACTAAACTCAACAATGTTCAAGCCCTGATGTCTAAATTTCAAAAACTGCCATCGCATAAAGCTACATTATATATGAGTCCCAAAAATTCAGTTACAATTGAACAACCTCAATTTGTTTTTTTCCTCTCAACCATAATGACTTCTACATACTTATCAATATTTCCATCCACACCTTCCAATTACTACCAAGAAAAACAGTCCCAAATCGAAGCCCCTCCACCTCACCTTGTTTTTGCGTTTCAAACAAACCCTAAAGGGGTAATGAGTCCGGTCAGAATACTTCAGTTTCTCTCTCCTCATCTCCCTTACTCTCACACGAACATATGTCAGCCGCGAAGCGTCGCAAAGCATCGAAGAAAATCTTGGGCCCCTCGAACGAGTCAATTCCACTCGTCCTTGTCCGGCTCCATCCGACGCGGACGCGTCGCGACGGTTGTCAGAGAGGAGCGAAAGAAGCCGAGGGTGGCCGAGGATGTCCGAGGTAAGAGCGGTGGCTGGGGGGCAAAGCGATCTCGTGGGAAAAAGGAGCAGGTGTGACTCGAGAGCGAGAGGCCCCTCGTGCGGCGGGGCGACGCGAGCTCGGGCCCACGACGCACACACGCAGAGACGGGAGAGCGCACGCGCACTAGCGTGTGGACGAAGCGTGTGGAACACGTGGTCAGGGCCGCGGTGGGCGTGCGTGAAGGTAGCCTCGAGAATCGAGGAGGAGAGCGGCCACACGAGGGACGAAAACTGGGGCCCACTATGGAAGGGGAGAGATAGATAAGAATTGCGCCAAAAGGAGCAACGGAAAGGAGGGGTTATTATCGGTCATCATCATCGGCTGATCGATGGATCATTCGGTGCTGGCGCGATTTCACGCGAACTCGTAATTGCTCTCGTTACAGTCGTTACCGATCAGGTGACTCTTGCGACGTACAGGGGTCTTGAATTTTTGGAGGTCACTTTTTTGATTGGACGTTTCCCGTCGATGTTAATGAGTGAGTTAATAATTGAACCCATAACTGGTTTCGTAATAAACGTATAATCGTTTCATACGCTCGAAATGCAGATCAGTCAATTAATAACGCTTGGTTTTATCGTTTTATCACAAATCATCAGATTCTCGGGGGAGACGGTTATGATGTTTTAATGATTTACACCGCTGTTACGCAGCGCCAAGAGTTGAAGAATATTTGGTAATAAACTTTGTGGATTTCTTTCTAGGGAAGAGTTGTTATTTCTTTTATATGGTTATTTCTGGCATGTAAGACCCACTTTTATAAATGAAGAAATATTTTTCTGAATATTTTGTGGAATTTCAAAATTTGATTACGCTTCTTTCGAAGTAAAAATTACAAAGCATTATGAAATTGCAAAAGCAAAACAAAGGCGACGCTGCGTGGCTGAATTTAATAACATTTTTTTATACCTGTTTGAATTACAGCTGAATAGAGAAGGAACGGTAACAATGCATCTTACAATTAGAGCGCAAAGAATGAAAAAGTTGCAAGAAGCGTTTGATTTGTCGAATCAAAATTTGCCGCTTCAATTTTCCTTAATGAAATACGATTGTAAACATCCTTTAATTCTGTAATACGCTGTGCAGGATATAAATCTTTTGAACAAACAATTTGAAACTTTTTAAAAAACCAATTTCAACAATATCTGTTTGCCTGGTTTGTACCACTACATTTGCGAAGCCGATCAAAATGACTAATATTTTTTTTTTCAAAGATTTTTTTCAATGATTTGCAATGCTGCTTCTTTTTTGTTTCTCTATGCCTACACTGCAAAATGTAGGCAATTGTTTCGTTCAATTTTCTCTTCATCTGATTTCTTTCTGACACTTTTATTTGTAGTTACGTTCCTTACCTGTTTATAAGTGCACCTTCTGTACAAATAATGTCGAATCTTTCATTTTTAAATTTGGTAACTCAATTTAAATCGAACGATTTTGTAATATTTTAGTGTAATTCGTGGGTCGTGCAAATCAGCATAACGCGATGATATATAATATGAAATACTTTTTGGTGTCTTAAAGCAATTGAAAAATTTTAAATATCATTAAAATCACAAATTACAATTACTATTAAGAATTGATCATTTAATAACATATTAGCATTATCATCCTTTGTAATGCGAGGATTAAACTGTCCCACAAAAAACATATGTGAAGTGTCCAACAGAATTTGGTAAAACTCTACGTAGTTATAGTGCAGATAAAGTTTAATAACATGTTTATTAGAAATTCACAATTGTACATATACTTATTTTTTACAAAAAGCAATATTTTCCAAAATGTTTGAATGGTCATTCAAAAGAGAATGAAATTTCAGATAAAATTAAACTGCAATGTTGTTTTATGATGATAACACGAAAATATTGCAGAGACGGAAATAAATTGTTATCTGATTTAACAATAACGAAAAGTTCAACAAATATGTAATATCCCTGAATTTGACATTCTTAAAATTCATGTGACATAAAAATAAATTCGTAACAGTAATACTTATAGGTACAATAATTTCAAACTCGTACATCTAAAATTTTATTAAAATTAAGCCGATAACTTTTTTACATAGGAACTTCTATTTTCACCAAACTCGAAACTAATTGTAAGATTACATTTCTTTGAGCATGTTCCCTTTTTCCTTCTTTAATGAACCAATTCATATCTACATAAATTCTCACTCTAAAATTAACTAATTCTCAAAACCTATTTCACAATAACTTCCAAATTTTATTCAGTCGCGCCATAAACACAAATAACACCAAGAAATTCGCACGTCAGGAAAGCGTCAAAAATTCGCACATCAATAACATAAAGATATAGGAAAATGAAGAGACTCCTTCGCAGAAGTGCAGAAAAATGGGAGACAGAACAGAAAAAAGTAGCGCCAGATGTCGTTAAATCATTCTTTGCGTTACAAGATTTACAGAATGAAGGGTTGCGACAGGCTAGAAAATGAGTATGGAGGGTCAGAAATCCAAAGGAAGAGGGTGATATCGTTCCAACGACTTAATAGTACGTTCCATTCTCTCGCGGCTATTTATAGTGAGCAACAGGTTAACGCCTACGTTTCAGGAATATGCGTTTAATCGGATAAGGGCGTTTACGCGCGATACCTCGCTCAATTACGCCCAAGGGAGGCCGGGAAAGAGAAGATGATTTTTTATGATAGACGAATTATGCCTCTCTTCGTATAATCGCGGCGTGTCTAGAACTGGAAGCGGGCACGCTTCTTTATGTGCTTGCATCTTTGGGAAATGTGATGTGATGTTATAAATATGGTAATATCTTGCATAACGCGCTGTTATCAGGTTAACTGCTATGCGAATCCTGTATTACATATTTCTCTTTGGGTATATCTGACAAATAAGACAGAGAAGAATTATTACTTTGTGTGGTAGGTTTATCTTTTTTGGTAGCCTGTCATACATTTTTTCAATGTGTTTATATCAGTAATTGATAACACGACTCTACAAACAAATTTTCGTTCTTTGTCCTAAAGTTTATTTTATGATTTTTCGGTTAATTATGTACAAAAACGAAAAGAAAATACCTTTTTGTGATATCAAGTTTGCTTTTGTGATTGTTATAGTAATAACACTCATTTTCGAATTTTTTTATAAATTTTAATTAATTCTAACACATTCAAAAGTACCGCGAGATCAGAGTGGGGTTCTTACGTCCACGCATGCTCATTTAGATAAATTTAAAAACAACATGGAAGCGTATTCAGAAGAGCAAGGAGAACGATTTCATCAGGACATTATGAACTTCGAACAACGTTATCAAGGCCGATACAATGAAAATATGATGGGAGACTATATTTGGGGTTTATTAAGAGAAAGTAGTTATGAACATAAAAGAAAAAGTAAAAGAGTGCACTTTAAATTATTTTCCACTTTTTTGTAAGCTATTTTGATAGTAAAACTTAATAAAAATGATAAACATATTAATTTGTATGGTTTCATCTTCAGTTAAAAATTAAAACCACATATTTGGAAAAATATCGTTCAAACGGTCTTCTAGATACAAACGCAAACTTTTTCATGCCATATATATTTTTTTTCGTCTAATTACGACCTAAACTATCGAAATTTTATTCTTTAAAGTCAAAGTCAAATTTTGTGTTGACCCGTGTTACATTACAATACATTACAAAATACAGAAAATGAATCGTTATTAATTATGTATTGTTATAAAGCATTGTGGTTTTATTAAATCAAAACTATTTCTTATAATATTTTACGAAGTTATTTGTTAACACGTCTAGTATGTTTTGTGAGCGTGATATTTTGTGCTTGCCTCTTTGGGAAATGTGATGTGATGTTATAAATGTATTATCAGTGGTAGGTTTATCTTTTTTGGTAGGCTGTCATACTTTTCTTCCATGTGTTTATGTCAGTAATTGATAATGTGCAAGAAATGAATCGTTTTTAATGTTACAAAATACTAAAATGTGATGTTTGCTATACATATATCACATTTTTTAAATATTTGGACGGTTTATTTTGAAAATGGTGCAAGCCTATTTTTTCTTAAAAAAATTGATTTCACATAACTTGTGATTAATTTAGTGTCAACTTTTTCTTTAAAGCTACTTAATATTTAATATCTTACAAGGAAGGTATTCGAAGTGCAACTCACGGATTCGAATAAAATTTTGTGGGTTTGTAGAGTGATCCAAGACAAGAAAAATGGTATACTCCATTCGTGCCCAATCGCCCTTTAAGGGCATGAAATTTAACCTCAAAGTGAAATCGACACTTGCACTTCCTCGCTTATATCTCCTAAAGAACAAAAGATAGAAGAAAATGTTTTAGGTAAAAGTTTAATGGTAAAAGGAGTGCTATAAATTAGCATTAACAAATTTTTAAAAACAACTTTACTTCTTGGAAAAAAAATTTTTTTTTGCGTTATTTTAAACAATTTTGAAATCTTTTTGGTAATGAAAAATGTGGCACTTTTTATTCTGAATTCAACCATAACAATATTTTTATTATACACTGCTAGGGTTACAGAGATACACGACAAAACGTACTCCCTAGCGCGTGGTACCGCGCAATAGTGCGCTAACAACATATAAAGTTACATATTAAGAATGCTCATTTTCGTTGCAGGACATAACTATGTGACGAAGATGGGTGTGGTAACATAAAAATCGCAAATTATGAAATATTACATAAAGATTAATGACTTATGATATAAATCGTACTACATCGCATATATACACAAATAAACATTTTTTAAATGTGACAAATTACAAATATGACAAATTTAAAAGTACTCTTCGTGTCAGAAAGCCAAATTACAATGAGCACCTTTAAGCGCCTTCAGTATCAGAGAGCCAGCCAGCGTCAAGCGCCTATAGGCGCTCCTGGGTATCACTAGCGCAAAATTTCTAAGCGCCTATAGGCGCTCACAGTAGTGAAATGGTTAAAACGATGATATACGCATAGGCACTTTTTGCACCAAGCACATCTTATAATAGCAGGCTTATCACCGTTAATCGTAGCTTTTTTTTTATTTTTGGGTATGAAAAAATTTTGTGAGAACTTGTTCCAATTGAGTTTTACCATATAATCTTTTTACAAATTTGCATCTACGAAATAATATCATCAAACTGCAATCTCTCACATCGAATCAGTTTTCATCTCCGAGAGTCCGCGAATTATTATATTTAAGAACTCTTGGTATAAAAGTGGACACCTAGAGGAAAGATTACAACAACAGTTTGAAAATCCGGTAGATTTCTATTTTAAATTTCCTGAAGCAGATAAACTGCCACGTTGTGAATTATGTGGTAAGCCTGCTATTATAAGATGTGCTTGGTGTAAAAAGTATCTGTTTGTAGATCACTTTTTTAATGAAGATAGTATTTCGTCTTTTTCACTTTACGAAACTATGTCGAGTGAAGTAGGTACATGTATTCGCGTGTGCTTACAATGTAGTAAAATGTTAAATAAGCGTTTAAAAAATATTTATGTATGTATATATGGGATATAGTACGATCTGTATTATAAGTCATTAATCTTTACGTAATATTTCATAATTTGCGATTTTTATGTTACCACATCCATCTTCGTCACATAGGCATGTCCTACGACGAAAATGAACATTCTTAATATGTAACTTTATACGTGTTAGCGCGCTATTGCGCGGTTCCGCGCGCTAGGGAGTACGTTTTGTCGTGTATCTGTGTAACCCTAGCGGTGTATAATAAAAATATTGTTATGGTTGAATTCAGAATAAAAAATGCCACATTTTTCATTACCAAAAAGATTTCAAAATTGTTTAATATAACGCAAAAAAAAATTTTTTTTCCAAGAAGGAAAGTTGTTTTTTAAAATTTGTTAATGCAAATTTATAGCGCTCCTTTTACCGTTAAACTTTTACCTAAAACATTTTTTTCTATCTTTTGTACTTTAGGAGATATAAGCGAGGAAGTGCAAGTGTCGATTTCACTTTGAGGTTAAATTTCATGCCCTTAAAGGGCGATTGGGCACGAATGGAGTATACCATTTTTCTTGTCTTGGATCACTCTACAAACCCACAAAATTTTATTCGAATCCGTGAGTTGCACTTCGAATACCTTCCTTGTTAGAAAATAACAGAATAAATTACATATTGATAAATCAGTAGAAAAATTGCGAAACTTAACATGATTAATTTATATTTTCCAATTGACTATCCTTTCATTTTCTCGAAATAACAAAAAATTGACATGCGTTACTTTGACAATAAACAGTCCATTTATCGTAGCAGTATATTGTTTTTCGACTTATAAAAAGCTACATACAAAATGGGGCAATACCTGTTTCTACTACGAATATTTCCGTTATTTATAACAATATGAAGAAATGCTATGTACAAAATTTTCACGGTATAGAGGGTGGAATATTGTGATATAAACATTTTTTGCGCGAGTGGAACCGTGCAGTAGATTTCAAGGGCGTTTCTATTCTTCTTAGATGCAATGCTACATTTTTGTATCGCGAAGCAATAGCCGATGTTGGAAATTCTTTAAGCTATTATTGAAGGACACTCAAGGTCAAAAGTGATACTAAAATAAAATTTTTTAAAATCAAGGTGCAAGAGAGACTAAGAAAGCATTCAAAATGTCTGGCTACTTAACATATTAATTTCAGAGATTGAAAAAAGTTATGAGAAGCAAGTAATTACAAAACAAAGAACGAAGCCGTTTACAGATTAGCGATAATAGGACACTGCTTGGACACATCAATGTTTTTGCATCTGTTTCTTTCTATAACAGAAGATAATTTCGATACTATAATAAATCTTCTATAAAAATTTGTATTATTTATTGTAAATTCAAGAATAATATAAATCACTTCTTCTTAGTTATATAATTTATGTGTTATTCCTAGCATACAATAAGTGGTTCATCTTATTGGAGTTCCTCCTTTGACAATAAAAAAATGATGTTTTCATGATGCGAGTCCAACAATTTTATTACAAGAAAAAGAATTTAAGACTGGTTTAATACAAACGAGATAAGAGACGCAGGCCGAGGGTATGGCTCCGTTGAAGAATTACAAACTAAAAAATCATTTCTCATCGAATCCTAAAACGTCCTTTTAAGAACTCTAAATTAGTGTGGTGGAAGGCTAGGGAACTCCGAACCTATTAATTAGGATTCCCAAAAGGCGTAAGTTATTGTTGTGACATCTCTTGATAAGTTCAAAATATTTAGAAAAAGCGATAAATGACAAAAAATAAGCAATACGTCCTGCTTGACATCAACGTCACTTTGGAATATATCTTGGTAATTCTAATAAATAAAATTTGGCAACAAGAAACCGTAAGTAATGGTTCACTTTCCTAGAATAATTAAGAAAGGATCTAGAGTTTTAGTGCAAGTCAACACTAATGCACTGTTCAAGTGCTATGATAAAAGTTGTTGCTGCAATCAGCAGAAACTCTCAATTGGCGATGAAATGAATATATTGCTTGGCATATGTCGACGAAGAACCAGAAGAGTGAAATTATACTCCTATTAACAGATTTTTTTAATTAACCAGTTAATTGTGATGAAAATTCTTTTGAATTTTGCGTCACAAAAATCCAGAGATGAGCATAAATCTATTTCATATTATTTATACCCTTTAGTTATTCGTTTTACTTCGGCATGGCCTCAAAATATTGCAAACATCTTGAAATTTACGAATATTTTTTAGTTTTCGTCAAAACTGCAATTTAAATTACTAGTGGTGGCTTTTACGCATGACGAGTATACTCGTCAAACACAGCTAATTGGTGAAAAATAACTAAGTGATCCAGTATTGCCTCAAAGACCAGCATGGCGATCAAAGTGTCTTAAAATGCTGACTTTACACTAACAAGATTTTTAAGTTTAGACAAAATATCTGATACTCGAGCACAATTGTTATTTGTGTACCAGACGATACTAAAGAATGCAATACTACTGAAAATTTTCTCTCAAAAGTAGTTATTACCAGTGATAAAAAATAAGGTCACTAGAGCATTTCATGTTGCACAGTGGTTAAAATTATAAAAGCATAATAACTGTTTTTTGCTAGAATATAAGAAATTATGAAATTTCGAAATCTGTTATTTACCAACACGGATTTCCTTAAGGGGCAGCTGCTACAGTCCGAGTTCACATAACATTCAAGACCCCCAACATCTACATATACCAGTGGTGGCGAACCTATGACCCGTGGGTCAGACACTGACCCACACATGCTTTTTAAATGACCCACGCGTCGATTTTCATAAACTTATTTTTTATATCATAAAAGAGAGAACACACAATAAAAAATACTAAAAAAGTAAAGTATATATATCCAATGTCGAATTTATATCAAATATTTTCGATTGAGAACCAAAAAAAAGTAGTTTTTAAGCATCCTCCCCTCCTCCTTTCCAAGTTATGCCATTGACTCGGTGACCCACAAAGTATTAATTAAAAAAATAATGAACAACATTTTACCTACCCCTCAAAAAGAGTCGTCATCGCTGCTGCAGATGATATGAAGTTAAAGGTTTAGAGCAGTGGTGGCGAACCTATGACCCGCGGGTCAAATCTATACATCGAATCTATAATATCTATAATGTCGAATTTATAAAACAATGTTTCCCAGTAGACACTGGCTAATTGACAAGCAAAAAAAGTGGCCCACGCTAGTACTTAAAAAAATATTCACCCACTTCTCAAAAAGGTTCGCCATCACTGATCTATACTATCGATACTAATTTCTTTCCAATCGTAGTATCTTTAAAGTATACAGCCGTGATGTAATTAGAAATGTTCTTGCATTATTTTGTGTCTTGTCGTATTGATTTCTAATTGTTAAAAAGGCGTGACATGACATTATCTCAATTGTATCGAAATTCATAGTCTTTAATTAACCTCTTGCCGTACAAATTTCTTTTAGGTCTGCCTCCGCAATAATTCGGCATTAAATTAAAAACATAAAAATTGATCAGCGACTTTCGATACATCATCTAATATAACGTAATATTAATATTATAGAAATAATTTTATCGCGTCACGTCTCACTAATATTATTAATTTGGTAGATTTTGCGAAACTTCAAAATTTCGTATCCAACTTACTGTATCACAGGTATCAGACGTTATTGTATGGCAAGGAGTTAATAAAATATGTCAAGTGTATTTTCGTTAATTAGTACAAAGTATTTCAATTTTATTATACTTTTAAGTCCTAAAAATATAAAAATATATTTTACTAGATTTGTTCTGATGTTACATAAATTTCTTAAAATAAAATCGTCGAACTGAAAATATAATAAATATTTACAGTAATTAAATTTAATTAAAATTACACGTACACGTTCCCCGTTTGAACATTTGTCGATCATTGAAAGTAATGCAACAGATGCACGAACACTTCGTACAGTGCGTTGGTAGATGAAAGTCGCAAAATCTGCCGGTATTTTAAGTCTTCGATGTAAATCAACACCTGGTGTAAAGAGTACGGCTATCTGCATTTGACAGAATATATTGAATGTTTCACTTGCCAAATCGATTAACTCCATTTTCTGAATTTTATTACATTTCAGTATCAAAGCTCTTAACTGGCTCCTAACTGTATATATTCAAAACAAAATTCTCTAATAAAAAGTTTTAACACCACTAAATAACAAAATTTCTTTAGCCATTGAATAATAAATAATTAATTCGGAAGCCAATCTGATTAACTCCATCCTATAATGTATTTAAATCATAATAAAAATCTAGTTAACCCACTGCACTCTTTTTCCTCTACTACGGTGATATCTGAAAGTTGTTCTTTTCATTTCATTGTCTCCGTTAGACGAAAACTGTTATCAAGTACGAGAAATATAAATTATAAATCAGTTGTATTCGAATTACCGCAGATGCAAGTAAGGTAGGTTCGGGTAATAAGGCCTAGCTAAGGGAGATTTGGAGTAAAATACAAACTATATATCGAAATCAACCAATTTTAATGTTAAGTAAACCGATAGAACCATTACTATAAAATATAAACAAAAAATGACAACTTTTGCCGTAAACAAAAACAAAATTAAACATTTTTTAAAACCCTGTCTATAGGGCTTATTATACTATGGTCGGGTAATAAGGCCTAAGACTTTAACATGCATAAATAATCAAAATAGGCATCTTATATTTGGTAATTGAGATCAATAATCATAGATATGTATCAATCATACATTTATTTTAAAAAAAAGCAATGATTTCCTTTGATTAACAGCCATCAGGACACTCAAATGTGTCCATATCATCTGCTGACAAACCGACGCAGTTCTTGAGATACAACTTGCTGCATTTTGCATTGTGGGGGTAAAGGAAATTCCACTTTTGGATGGGATGTTAACTTCGCCGTTATTTAATGTTTGGTTAAACACTGAGGAATTTAATATCTGATCAAAATGTTAGAATTTTAATGTTTGATTAACATTGCAGTATTGTATACCCCTTTTTTTAGCTTCGACTATTATTGTTATTGTGACTAGAACCTATTATTTTACGGGGTGTAGAATCATCGAGGGTGTGGTGTGTTAAATTTTAGTTTAGTAAGAATGTCTCAGGAATGAGAGAATCTGAATATGAGCCCACTTGATTACAAGTTTGAGATTTTACCTTCTTACATAGATCTGTCACGTCCGACACGTTTGAGACACTATTTATGAGTGTTAGCTACCTACGTTTGTGACCTTCAGCGATTCCAAAAATTTTTAATTGGATTTTTAATGCTTAGGCCTTATTACCCGACAGGCCTTATTACTCGGACCTACCTTACTTATAAATTTCAAGTTTAGTGTGTTTTGTTTTTTAAGAAAAGAAATTAAACCATTATAATATTAAAATGGAAGATGTTAATAAGAATTATCCGAAAAAGGAAAATAATGAATGGATGGTTCTTCAATACAACTTATTGACAGAAAGCAGGCCTCTAGAAAACGATTTCGTATTTATACGGATTCTTCGTCTGATCACAGAAATGAAAAAATTCCAACAAATAATTCGATTGGACGAAAAAGAAGCTATAATCACACTGAATGGGATCGAAATGTCCAAAAGCATAAAATAATAAAAAGTTTAAAATATAGAAATAGAAATGGGCATTTAATACCGGAAAAAACATTTGTAAATCTGCCATATCGATATCTTCAGAAGTGCGATGAAAAAATCATTTCTGGTGAAAGGAATGCAGCCATGGAGAAATTATATCAATTAGAGACCCAACTTGGACAAAATATGTGGGATTATTGGGATATGTGAGAGTGTTCGTGTCAGATATGCTAAAGGTGTAATTGTTGAGCAAAAAAGCAATTGAGTAGTATAATTGACTCTATCAAAAAATTTACGTTGGTAACAGAACAGTTGTTATTCATTTTTGCTAAAATCTTTAATAAAACATATATTTATATAATGAAGTTTTCCCGTAATAAAAAAATTATTCGAAGACTGAATTTGAATTAATAATTTTCTTTCATTTGCCGAAACGATTAACTCCCCTCATCATGAGAAAATTGTAGTAATAATAACGATTACTCTAAGAATATTCTATCTCATACTTTCCGTATGCTCTTAAATAAAAGATGTATGTATATGCAGTAATACAGTCTACATCGTATTTTTTAATTTTTAATTTGAGAAGAATTAAAAAAAAAAACAATATACCTATACTATTTTGTCATTTTTCTCAACTTCTTGTTTATATTGAGTTAATCGATTCGACAAGTTAGGCATCCATATAGTGTTTTTCCTATCTTACTTATTCTAATTTATTCACTTTCCATATTTCCTGTTATCTCTAATTTCGACATTATTTATTCAACGTTCCATGTGAATTTTGCACAGGATGATTTAAGGTAGTTCTAGCTGGATTCAGAACTAAAAGTTTCTTTTTTCATTAGAAATAGGAAAATATTTTATAATGATATAAACATATCATTAGACTTAGCAAAAATTTTTTTCCATAAGGCCCATGTTAAATATGTTATTTTTAAACACGATTTATTCATAAACCGTGTGGACGAACTCGTTGAGATTTCGGTTATAATTATAAAATATCAGGAAGAATATATTTTCAAAATTTTAAGGAAATCTATCGAAAAATGATAAGTGCCTAGAACTACCTTAACAAAAGGAAAATTTGACAACCGATTAGAGTGAAATTATCGTGCACAATGTTTCAGTAACGGTAACGCGTGTTTCAAAGCTTCTAATGATTTGAAATGAATAGAAATAAGCAAACAAACTTTGATCAGTATGACTTTAGTATTTGTAATGAAAAAGTGCTATAACTAGAGAATAAAATTTGGCATGCATAATTTGCAATATTAATGTTATAGTAATTTTGCATTGATAAAGAAATGGAATCTCAATAAAATCATACGTTCGATGTACAACTTGTATAAAAAGAAACAACCAAATTTTAAATACCCTACGGATTAAAAGAATTTATTGTACCGACAGGAAATTAATTTTTAATAAGGACACCAAGAACTGCGACGTCCACCAATTGGATATTACATCCGTGAATTTTGGGTTTAATTAAACGGCATACCATGTAAATTTTTGGTCATCCGTTTTGTATACCGAAATAATTTATTATTTCTTACCGTTATATCGTGTCACATCATGTTGCGTACATTTTTCCCTCCACCTGGCATATTCCGGTTTGAAGAACATTTCGGTGAAACATAATTGTCACCCAAGTATTCCCCAGAATTACATCGTAAATAATTAATTCGGGGACATCTCTGTTTATTTTTTATTACGTAACAAACTACTTGTCGAGCTTAAGAACAGATACGCTAAGCACGTGATTCAGGTCATTAAAAAGTCGAATTAAGTTGATACATATATTAGTGGTTAAGTACTCGAACAGAAAAAGCTTTGACGTTTTTTAACCCTTTGCAGGCGGAAACTTTTTTGAATATTGAGAGAGAATCATTTATTCAGCGAAGAAAAACCACCTGTTTAACGAAAAGTTTATTATTGAATTATATATAAAAGTTATAAATGGCTATTTGTGTAATAATATTTTAGCGGTTATATTTCAATTTTTCAACTCTAACCATGTGTAGATGCACCAATTTTGTTGGTGCACCACTTTAATCAGATTTTTTGTCAGACCACATATATGCGTCCATTGTCCTCAAAGGATTAAATGGTTATTCTTATCTCGTATTCTCGAGCGATCTTCTCTGGATAGGAACCGAAATTTGTGCACCTTAATATCTTCTAATTAATTGAAATTTTAAGAGTATGCAGAACAAATTGCATAATGTTGCCGTTTTCCTTGCAACGATATGTTTAACATAATGATAATGAAGTTTCTTTTGTTTTATGGTATTATTTCGGAGGTACATACAAGGAACATGTAACTTCAGACTACAATATCAATCGAAATAGTCGGAGAGCTGGTCGCCACCTCGACTAAGGTACTCGTCACAAAGCTGAAATTTTTAGCATAGTTTATTCAATAATATTAATTGTTAGTAATCGACTAATTGTTAGTCGAGGTGGCGGCCAGCCCTTAGACTATAACAACTTTAGACCCGTCTGCCAGGTATTTGTAACCCAGAGAATCGTCTGCCAATTTCTTTTTATACTTGAAATAGTATAAATTATAACATATATAAACGGCAGACGTGTGAAAGTATATTTAAAAAAAAAAAAATTAACAACTTTAAAAATAAAGGGGGTATTGTTGCAACCGCGGCAACCCCGGCAGAAGTAGCTTTTCATACATTAATATTATTGAATAAACTATGCTAAAAATTTCAGCTTTGTGACGAGTACCTTAGTCGAGGTGGCGACCAGCTCTTAGACTAAAAGCTCTGCAACTCTGTCACTGTTCTTGCACAGTCTCTTGTATTTTAATCCTTTTAGTGCCGACCGAAAAAATTGATTCAATTAATGACATATGGAACTGCGAATAAAAAGAATTGTTATTTAGCGATAGTTTCACACAGAACACGCAGTATACAGGGTCCATCAGCAAAATCCGGACAAAATTCTATTTTAATTTCCCGCTACATGTAATATCAGCAGTAGATGTTTCTTTCTCTTCAAGCAAGGCGTATGTATGTACAATACGTATGTAACATCTAAATGGCAGATTTGATTAGATGGTGTTCGGAATATATTCACAAAGCAGCAATAACTGAAGCGCTTCGCGCGGAGCGTTCAGCTATTGAAATTATTCGATTCTTTAGATACCCGAATTCCACTGTTTATGATATTGTACGAAGGTATGCGGCTGTAGAGAAGTTCGTTGAAGGCTCTGCTAATCGGTCAAGGCGAATTTATTCCAAAGAAAAATCTGTAAGCACAGCGGCTGCCGACGAAAGAGCTTGGCATTAACAATAAACTGTACCTCCGGATCATAATTTCGTTAGGGAAGCCAAATATGGAAAGTGTAGCATCCGGGAGATCCCACATTTTACAATAGGTTGACGCACAAGCTCATCCGAGTCATTTAATGCAAAACTGGTTTTCCGATAACGTTGAAATATTTCGGTTCAAAGACTTCTGGCCTCCCCATTGACCAGATTTGAAGCTTCTAAGTTATTATGTTTGGTGCGTTATTGAAAGGGTGTCTAATAAATCCAGGCACCCCATCGTGGCATCCCTTCAGGTCGCTATAGAGGCAGCATTCGCGAATTTGGACAAGGATCAAGTGAAAAGAGCATGTTCGCGCTTCAGATCAAGAATCCAAGAAGTGATCGGAGCGGAAGGAGGCTATACTGTATGATAAAACTTAATAAGGATCCCGTAATTAATTTACACATTTTTTTTTCATCAATACAAGTAATTTCTAACTAAACAAGTGTTTGAATGAACTCTTAATTTTGTCCGGATTTTGCTGACGGACCCTGTACAGCATAACTTGTTTATTTACAGTTATTTGTCACAAAATTAGTGATATCGTATTGAAAACTTAATATCGATACTTCGACGCTTAGTGTTACCATTATTGATAAGAACAACAAGTATATCGTCATCCAACACTAAAAGAGTTAAGCTGCAGGTGTCACAAGTATCGTAGTAGATATTTCTAATGAGTAGAACATTATTGGGAAATTTTTGCTTGCAATTCATTACAAACATATCAACTTGCATATTAACCCGAGTAAAAAAATTAATTCTAATTTTAGTCTTTTTAAGGTCTAATTTTATTCTGATTAACAGTATTCAATCAGAACTTATAGATTCTTATCGTATACTGAATACGCAACAAATCAGAACTAAATCAGACTTTGAATAAAATAGATTTAATACTAATTATGTTCTACACCAGCTGATCTGTAATCCGTATTTTGCCCAGATTTTTTTATTTCATAAATGCAGGTTCAAATGACAATGATAGACAAAAAAGGTCAATTGCAAACTTTTCAAACTATTAGAGCTTAATGTTATTTTGTATACATTAAATTATAAACGCCTTAAATTTTTTTAATTAAGATTTATCAGAACAACTAGAAACTCTAAAAGTTTAAAAAATTTACAAATAATCATTTTTATCTGTCATTGTGATTTTTTAATAAACAAAATGATGGCTCTAGAAGTTATTCTAAGAAAATTTTTACAATTTATTTGAATGAAATGTAAAATACCAGCACATATGTGTATACAGTGATACTTAAAGAGTAACATGTAATACCGTAAATATGTTGATGACGTATTCAATTCCAGGTCAAAATCAGAACAAATTTTAAGTCAGAAAAATCTAAAGATCCAAATCAGTATTAAATTAACTTGATAAAAATGCAGCATAGTCAAATCAGAATAAGAAGAAATATCAGTTCATTTACTGTAAAATGAAATCAAAACTATCAGATTAAAATCAGACTTAAAAGAATAATACCAGAAATATTTAGTATATAATCAGACCATACAGTATTAAATAACAACTTAATTTTTTGGCTCGGGAAGTCAAGTAACGTTCATAATTTTTTTCAGTTTCAACTACATTTGCAAAAGCGGTTTTAGAGAAACACGCAGCTTGTCAAACAAACGTCATATAATCTCGTAGCCCGTTTTACCGGTCCTCACAACGCTCTCTTCTGATCGGCTGACGCACGAATATCAACTGTCCTATCATCTTGTCACTCATTAGATGTTCGCCGTCCTGACGAATGACGTGTTCCTGCTAAAACCACGTCAGGAATAATGTCGTTCCTCATTTACCGTCGAGTCTCTTCAATATTCGCAGAACGTATCTGCACACGAATTTTTAACATCATGGGAAACGAGTCTCGCTGACACAAATTCGGCAGTCTCGATTTATCCCTTTCAATACGGCGAAAAATCCAGTCCGAGGGCGCCCCATTACCGGGATCAGTTATTTCTCCTTCAAGCGATTATTAGCTAAAACAACTTTTATGCCTAAAACTGAGCAACCTTAACAGTGGTCGCTTGCTTGATTAGATCGGGGACGATCGAGATGAGTAATTTATAGACTCATTGTCAGAACGATTGAGAATCAGTTTGGAGGCCCATCTTGGCGTTATTTTCTGTCCTAAATGTTTTTCAATAACTGGGACATATGTTGTCCCAGCCGTAATATCAAAAATTTTCCATACTGGGACAGCACATGTCCCGCACGGTGCGAAAGGGTTAAGGGGTTACGCCACCTTGGCGCTCGGAAAAATAGGTCTAAAAATAACCTTTTCTTTGGACGCAGCCATGAAGTGTAATAAATGATCATTATTATATATATATATACAGTAGTTTTGTGAACAATTTGCAATATTAACAATTAAAAAAAATGTTTAATTGGCGCAGATATGAGAATATAAATAGGACCCTCTTTTGAAAAACTTTACTGACGGTGTACATGATTTCTCTGTTAGGCATTGTCTGAAAAAAATGTTTGTACTTATTTTAAAAAAGTAATAGCTACAATGTGACGTAGGGAAATATTTAAAAAAAAATTTTTTTTTCTAGAAATGACAGCAGTTTGAATAGAAAATTTCTAATTTTCATCGAAATTCTAAAATAATGTTTATATCTAAATAATGTTTATATAAAAAAGCCTACGTCACATCGTGGAGGATATTATAAAGAATAAGTGTTGTAAATTTTAATCAAATCGTTTGAGTCGATATTGAGATATCGTGTACACCAGTTTCAAAAATGTAGTTTCGAGAAAAACGCAAAAGAAGTAACAGTACGTCGTAAGCTTCTTGAAACCGAAATTTTGTTAATTACATTCAATCGTTCAAGCCTTCACGGCAATTATTGGCGTGATGTCTTCTTCTTCCTTTTGACCAACTCTTTTCAATTTTCATGTTTATAACAATTCAAAGTACTAGAGGCTTTTGCTTGACTCCGACGCGCTCACCGCTAATTGCTATAACTTTGGTAATAGTTTGAATTTTAGAATGGTTAGAAGCTTAAAATATTCATAAAAATATAAACAATTCATCTAGCCAAAAAAAATCCATTTTTTTGTAAATCTCAAGGTGGCGTAACCCCTTAACGTCACGGAATGTTTCCCATCCTTGCTTCTTACGTACACGTTTCATGATATTTTGTCAGCAATTCTACGACATTGAAATACATTGCGTTCGGATACTTTCTACCATTTTAGATATGTGTGGGATGCATTCAGAAAATGTTGGAAGATGAGAAAGAACGATTAAAGTCAATGACGTGAATGTTTACTGATATTGACGTTTTCCTGCGTGACTTAACCCTTTTCGCTACGGGCTACATTTCCGCGAGTGTGCTAACATGGTGCGGAGTAATCTCGGCGCGCACGAATACCTTTTAACTCATTCGTATCATTAGCGTATATATAAAGTCGTCCCACAGGAAACGTGACTGATATTATATCGCGTAAATACTAATGCCGTCTATGAACGGATGCAGGAATTCACTAGCATGATATTTCGATTACCTATTGTTTTAAATTTAACAGTGTTGGCATGTCAGACTGCTTGTATTAAACGAAACTTTAACAGTATGTTTTGAACTTCGGTTTTGAAAGAAGCAATGGAGCAACGGTGCACAAAAGCAAGATCGTTTTCTTGGCTCAAAAATGTATCGTGATGTTACACCATCCTCCTTATTCGCCTGGTTTGTCTCTGTGCGACTTCTGGTAAGTTTCAAAACTGAAAATGGCTATGAAAGGAAAGTATTTCCACGCGATTTGAGACATCGAAAAGACTACGACCATAGTATAGAAGGAAATTTCGAAGGTTGAGTATTAGAATTGTTTCAAACAATTTTGCCAACGATTCCACTTCTGAAATGATTTACAAGGAGCCTATTTTGAAAAAAAAGTCATGTAAACTAAAAATAAAGAACGTCTTATAATTTATTTCATATCAGTCACCTTTCATGTAGAACGGACTGTGTAAACGCTTAATTTTTCTGATCACTATCATCAGAACGTATATATACGCCCAATTTTTCTGGTCACTAGAACCGGATCGGTATTCATACGGCTTAACATTATTGGTCACTATCATTACGCGTTAGCTGAAAGATAGAAATGGAGGATGTTATTGGAGATGAAAGTATTAATTCCAATTATAATGAAGAAGAAATTAGGCTACTGAAATGAAGACGATTTATTTAAATAAGATCTAACAGTGATGATGATGATGATAATTAAAATGAGAGTGACAGTGAATTCGAGTTGTTTAGCTCAAAAAAAAGAAACAATTTGATGCATTCAACATTTTAAATACTATCTGCACAAAAGAGCTAATCAACATTTCCATCGTTATTAGTAATATACATGGGCGTAAGCCACATATTTGCAATTTATTGTTTCTTATGATACTGAATTTGAAGTTCTTTTATTTGTAGTTATTTTTGTACTTAACCCTCTGCACTTCATTGTCGTCGCAGCAGCGATATTGTAATACAAGCTGATAACTCATTTGTTAGGTAAATTCAATATATTTTTACATTTTTTTTTTACATTGCAAAACACAATTTTTAATTTTCTACGGACGTGCAGCCATACTGTGTAAATAATCCTGGTGGAGCTTGTAGCTCATAGTACAAATTACTCGCAGTGCAAAGGGTTAACTATAATAAAAAAGAAAACTGATGATAAAGGCCTTCTTTTCGTATCTCCTTATGACGCAAATGGGTTAACACGTTGAATGCCATGGGGGTCACCGGTGACTGGCGCTGTTGAATTCAATGAAATTTCATAACTCTATAATTGTAATATTTGCAAATTTTCTCACGTATTAAATATTGACATTGAAAATTCCGTCTTCAAGGTTTTTGCTTTGTAAAGATGTAACTTTAATAGAAATAGTCTTACTTCAGTAAAATTGATGAAACAAGCGAAATACTTTTGGCGTTGAACGTGTTAATGGCAAAATGAATGCGTAGAAAGTTCGCAGATCTACTCGTTTTTAAACTTGGACAATGATTTACTGCCATTAACAAGTACAGAATATTATAACAGGTCACACCTGCATACTCGGGAAACACTTCTCTACTTTTTGATACCAAGAACCTACTATCTACCTTGCTTAGTGTGGTATGAATAGTATGAATGGATTTTTCTGTTATGAATGTGGAGCATCAGTTGTTTGCCATGAATGGATAAAACCATCGAAAAGCTTCCGGGAATAAAATTCGCAAATGTTTAAAAGGACAATGACCTCGGAATTATTAATCGGTAATCACTATAGCAAACCGTTGATGACAAGAGTACGAGTGATGTGAGAGTATGCTGTGTGCGAAGGCTATAAATATACCCGTAATTTTGGAGCTGTGAGATTCTTTTGGAAATCCCGAGTCGAAATTTTCAGATCTGCAGTAGATTTGCAGGGGTCTGTAGACACAATTATTCTCTGTACCACGTCTGTACTAGATATGCACTCAATAATTACATTTTTTAGGGCTTAACATACGCTTGCACCAGAACTATGATGTTTACGCTCGTTTGCACTGTATCTGTAGCATGTCCATTGCAGATAAAAAAATTATACAGTTTTCGTGAAATTGTTACAATACTAGTACAAACATGTTGCAAACGGATAAATAAAAATTTTAAATGTATATTTATTCGAACTTAGAAATTTTTCCAAATTGTTAGTTAACGAAATAATTCTAACAATAAGTTCGAACAATTTTAAACTTAGAAAATTTGAGAGTTAAATGCGTTACTTTATTTGATTAATTCATTTTTATTACCTTACATTGATAGAAGAATTTATATAAATTTTATGTTAATTTATAAAATTTCGATTCATAATAATTTTAATAAACAATTAATTACAAATAAGTTAAAGAATATGTATTGTAATTTCATATTTTTAATAATCCTATACAAACGGAATATTAACATTTGCAGACATGCTGCAAATCAAGTGCAAACGCGCAACAGAGCTATACGGATGATTTTTACATCTTATGCGGTTGTACTGCTGGCCTTTTTCTAATGTGCTGCAAATGCATTTGTTCACGTTGCAAATATAGTGCAGAAGTAGTACAAAGTTTCGATGTAAACGCAGTACAAACACAGTACGGCCGTCTACAATTGCATCTAATATTTCGACTCGGAAATTCATGCGAAAGAGCAATCCGTGAAATTTAAAAGAGAATTGCGTTGTGGTATAGTTCTAGTTGTTATTTTTATTTACATAAGTGTAGTTGATTGCATATTGTTATTGTTCATTTTTCTGTTAATATAAATAAATCTCGTTTTTCACTGTATAATTTCTACATTAGTTTTTACGTTATGCCTAGCTTCTTCTCACATATCCACCGTCTTTACAAAAACTGATGTTTTTCGAAAATAGAGGGTGATAGAGAAATTTCATGGCGTGATTCATATTCAGGGCGACGAATCACCCAGTGACTATCGGAAAACAAAAACGGTGTTGGACAGTTTAATTTATGTTGCGCAAAATTTTTGCGGCAACATATAACAGAGTCTTACAAAAAGGTTATTCGGAGTTCCTATTTGCACTTCTTAAGTCACACTTAGCAACAATAATGAATTATGCAATATTTGGCATCATCTTCATAAATTGATTACAAGATTATATACAGACATATTACAGTCATTCGATAATTATAATTTGTTAGCTGCGTTAACCCTTGGTCGTACAATTTATTTTGTCTAAATAGCGATTCCTGATATCTCATGTAATTTAACGCAATACTAATATTATAGAAACAATTTCTCGTGTTGCATCTAACTGAAATTTTCAATTTAAAAGGTTTCGCAAGACTTGAAAATGTTCTATTCAATTTCCCACATTACGATTGTCGCTTGTTATTGTACGACAAGAGCTCAATCGATGTCAAGCAGACCGTTCACCCTTCCCCTTTGTTAACCCTTAAACAATCTACCATTACCTGACCTAACATAACGAATATTCAAAGCTAATCGAAATCAGTTGTCTCACTAATTGTAACACAGCAGAAGCTACAAGCACCCTCCAACCTTCCTTAACCCCCTCGCCCGACTGACCTCAATCGTCCGTTCCAAGCCACTCACATTCACATTATCCGAAGGATCTCAGTGCCCTCAAAACTTGCCCCGTTTACAGTCTAATTACCTCCTGCTGTCAAAATTACAGCACAATATCTCCTCAGCATCGCAATTTCCGTATCTCCTCGTAGCATCGTTGCCAGTTTCAACGACACTGGCAATGCGACTTCTTTTCCCAAATAAAATCAACGTCTCGGTACCGACCGTTATAAAACCTAATTTTTTCTTCCGAGGTCCCAGCAACGGGGATATCCTTTTCGATATTACGGTGCACGTTCACCCGTAAACGAGGATGAAAAGGAAGAGAAAGACGAGGAAGAGGAAGGCATACCGGGCCACGAGGGTTGCAGGTCCAACAATGTGACCCACACGTTTCTCGCACACGACCACCACGCTTCGTGCACGCTTACAGTTGCAGTCATGGGGTTCGAGGGCAGGGGCGGACATCGAACCTGAGAAAAAATTCGGGTCGACCAGCCGTTACCCTTACGAGGAGGAGAAAGCTGCACGGGGTGCCGGAATAAATAGTTCCGATTAGCCTTCGTGCAGACGAGGAAGTGACTAAATGGATGATGTGGGTAACGGAGGATGACCTGGAATGTAAAGGAACGTAAAGGTCGATTATTTTTGCACATGCTTTAGAATTATGATGTTGCTCACATATGGTGATTTATAAGGGGAAAGTTAGTTTAAGGGAATTGATTGATGTATTTTGCGATATTTGTTTTTTTTTTTAATGTTTTTAACCGTAGAAGTAACTATTATTAGTATGTTTAGCATATGAGTTATGCGTTCACATATATATTGTTACGAATTATTGTGAGTAACGACATTGTCTCCCCTATTTATTTATCGATTACTAGAGCGATATCAACAAGTTGCAAGTGATATGTCAAGAGAGTTGCTGTGAGCTGTGAGATTCAAGATTGAGATTGATTGATGTTCAAGTAGAATCGTTATTTTATAATCTTTAAGTTGTTTTATCATTAAGCGTCACAACGATATAATTGCAAGAAGTCTGTTTTCTTTTCTGTTTGTAAAGGCAGCACCTCACGTGGCGCTGTTTAGTGCGCAAGGTTCTAACTTCAGTAGCGATAAACTAATTTAAGAAAGAACTGATTGCAGTTTTATTTTGCCAAAACACCCGAACTACATTAAGTTGCTGTTTCTGGACATTTAATCAAGATTACCTGGACGCCAGATACATCTCTGTTGTCAGGAGATTCTGATTAGATTCGCGTCGATTTGTCGCGCCAACAACGGCTACTAATTCAGTATGTTTGAAGATACTAGATAAATATTTCAGAAGGGAGAGAATGAAATGCACAAGAAACTAAATAGATTTAATCTTTACAAGATAGATATATAAAATTAAATCCATCCCTCAAATTTCAGCAGCGTCTTTAAAAAATTCAGTACAAGGCATTTGATAAATCTAGTGTTAAATTATTAGGAGGACCGGAAAGTAACATCGTTCCTTCAGTTGGTTTGCTCAAAAACCAATTGATTTGTATCGATCTGGTACTGAGAATTGGTAGAGTAGATGACAAAAAGTTGTTCATAAAGGGGGTGATTACATCACTCAATAAACATAAAAACTTGTTACAAATTGATTTGCTTAAATTTAATTTAAACTTTCTGGTCCCCCTAATAAAAAACGGTATTGGGACAAGTGAGATTAATTAATGAGGTATTGGAAAAATAAGTTTACGCTCAGTGGATTTATAGTGCAAATTGTGATACTAGCGAATGCAATTGAACAGGAATTAATGTGCATGCGGTACTTTACAATAATTTTACTGTTATTTAATTGTACGTCTCTGATGAATTATAAATTCAGAAATGCATACGAAATATACGATTAAGTGGTAATAAAATTATTCTCCGCTTATATTTATTAAATATTTATCGAAAGCCCCCACTTGCAAATGCTACTTCTCTTGTCCCAATGTCAAATGCAGCAGATCTCAACCACTTCTTCAAATAATGAATGTCTCACATATATAGGTAGGTAGAAAGTGCAATTATTAACCCTCTACGGGTTCTTGTAACTTTGAGATAACACAAGACACATCTTAGCTTTTAGTCAAATTTTTCACATTCCCAAATATTATAATTTGGTTCTTAGACGTCATGAAATTCATTACAATTCAATGTTTAAAAATCAGATTCAATCCATTATTTATAATTATATTGTTATCATTTTCTAATTGTGCTATCGTACAACTGATCTTCAGGTAACACAGAAATTTCGAGCCATAAAGGGTTAACGCAACTTGCCATCTTCAAAGAAACTTTAAACTAATAAAAATTTATTCAGCACAAAAGTTCTATGGTTTCACGGCGAACAAAACATTGCTCAATTTCCACAAAAGCTGCACAATTTGCAATATAATATAATAAACAATCTATGTACAATTCTCTTTTATTTTATCAATTCTCGCTAACCTCCCCCCGATACATACTCCTCTAAAGGGTTAAAACTTTCAAATTTGAATACATCAAATCCGATACTCTTACGTACCATACGATAACATATCATTATTATCATACGCACAACCCGCCTGCAATTAGTACCCATAACTCTTCGGTATCTCCAACAAAATAGTACAAACCGTCGTTGAATTAAAACGTTCGCATACATTACAAGCATGCTACCAGAGAAACAGGCGACATTAGCATAATGTCAAAACACGCCGATACTTGGTTCAATCTCCTCAGGTGCTGCCGCCCCTGCGGGGCCAACGAGGTGTGATTACTCTGCGAAGGGTTGCAGGGCGTGCGACGAGGGACGGCAAGAAGATAGGGAAGAAGAGGGACACGAACGACAAGGAGGAGGGGGAGGAGGAGGTGAGAGAAGCATAAGGAAAGGGAGAACGAGGAAAGAGGGTTGGCAGTCGCCTCGAGAGAGCAGCGCGAGGACAGGTGGCGACGAGAAACCAGGGAACCTCGGAGCCACCGAGTTCTCACGCGCGAAACCTCCAGCTGCCACCAAGAGATATACACACGCTCTTGGGGCCGATGGCAGGCAAGCGAACGAGCGAGCCGATCAACACACCCTCGAAAAACGCACCCGCACACAGACTGTGGTAAAACGCACACGCGTGTGGACGTGCTTGCACGTGGAACGAAAACATAGAAATAGCATAGCCATGCATACCGATGCCGTTTACAGGGTGTTTCTTAACCCTTTGCAATCCAATGGCGCGGCGCCTTTCTGGGGAGAAGCGGCGCACGGATATCGCTGTGTCTCGTTATGGTTTGTATGGAATGAAATGAATTGCATGAACCGTGGAATGTGCAGTTTGTAAATATGGCAGTTGCGGCTGTTGCTTAATTTTATGTTCTGTTATTTATCAGTCGTTTAGAGGATTTGCGCAGCTGACTTCTGGATACGTGAAGATACGTGGGTTGTATCGATTTCGTTTTGACAATTTGTTTAAGACAAAATCATTATATTTAGTAGATTTTATGGAAGTTTGGACAAGGATTGATATATTCTTTAATGTGGCTTCGTTGTGATGTTTAAATGGGTTTAATGAGATTCAGTATCGTATCGGGACAGTTATTAAGTTGTCGTTCAATTTAGTGGAGTTAATTGCGGTAGTATTTGTTGTTAGTATTAAATAATGCAGATTATTTAATCAATCAAAATAGTATGTCTATTATACATTTGTCATTAACAATCAGGGTGTGTTCTATGTTCTGTATGATTATATTTGCTTGAAGCACATGAAAAAATATAAAACTTTTATTATTAGTTGAAAAGTGCTGTTTTGTTTGATATACTGTTATTTAAAGCTGCTTATTGCTAATAAATATGAAAGTACAAGATTTCTGTTTGGTTAACAGTTCGTGCTGTAAAATTAGCAATATGCGCAATTCAAGCTTGTATTGACACCATTTATTTTCTTGACTAACACTAGATTTACGAAAACCGTCAAATTGACGGGTTCCTTTTCTTCTTAAAAATGTTTGTTAAGTTTATAGAGAAGCAGTGCAATAGATATTTCACGTGTATCTTATAATACACAATTTTCTCAACTTATTAGCTTCTTTATCGCATGACCCCTCTTTTTCCAAAGTTCTTATTTAGTATATTGCAGTGCAACAGATTTCACGACCGTAAATCTAGTGTTAAAGAAGTGTATAGAAGTCACATGTCAGCCACAGTCCAACGAAATAGTATTTATATACTTTCCATAATTGATTGGTACATGAAATCAATTACATGAACTGTGGAATGTGGTTCAAATAAATATGGTAGCTGTGGCTGTTGGTTTATTTTATGTTCTGTTATTTTTGAAACTTTTATAGGGTTACCTAACCCAGCTGATTTCTTTCGGCCGATTTTTTGCAACTTATTCAAAACGAAATTGTTTCGTTTAACACTAGATTTACGGGTGTTGATACACCTATTGTTTTGAATTGAGGTAATTTGACTCATACAAGAAAATTGAAGTCTTTTGTAAAGAAAATTGTTCCAAATCAATTTAAGCGTAAGATTTATTATTAAAAAATTAACCAATCAATCATATTATACATATAGTAATCAAATTTTGAGTGAGCCAAATTGGCCCCGTAAAACTAGTGTTAACACATTTCCTGGAGGTTTTTACAACGATTTTTTTTACTGTTCCTCTATGGCGATGTGTAAATGTTTTTAATGAGGTTTAGAGTGTAAAAAGCGGTCATGGGGACAGAGATATAACGATAACACCCTCCGCCTTAATCCCCTGCCGTACTATAACGAGTGATACTCGTGATGCGATAAATTGGAAAGAAAATTTTCAAGTTTTACAAAACCTATTGAATAGAAAATATCAGTGAGATGCGACACGATAAAATGATTTCTATAATATTAATATTATATTGAGTTATACGAAATGTTAAGAATCACTGATCAATGTTTATTTTACTAATTTAATTCTGAATTATTGTGGAGGCAGTCACAAAGTAAATGGCACGGCATGGGGTTAATAAGGGATGACTGGAAAAGGCTATTAAATTTAAAGGGGCGTAAAACTGTGTATATTGTCTATCGTGAAATTTACAAAACTACTTGGAGGATTAACATTTGACATTGGTATCAATGTCTGTTAAGTCTTTAACAAAATAAGTCATAATAAATAAATTGTAAAATAAAAATATTACACCAACAAATGTCAAAGTTAGAAGCTTCAATAAGGTAAACTTCGTAATCTGCGTTTTGCAAAATCAATGTAAATTATGTACTCTATGTACTCCGCTATAAACTTGGATAATTTTTTTAACAAACTGTGAATCAATCATTTCAATTTGCTTGGTAGTTCTAGTGTTAAATTCACAACGGCAACGAAACTTGAAACAGTTACAAACATTTTAATTTTCCATCTCCTTTGACTTCAAATGTTTCAGTAACTTAGCTTACCAACAATGCAATCCAGTGACGGACGTATAGAAGATATTTTTTTGAAAAAATGACAGCGAAATCCGAGGCACTCTGACTGGCGACACCCTAATTTGTCACGTTTAATTTGATGTCTGTATTAAGTGCAAATGTCTTGTCAAATGATTAAAATGTTTAACATTGCACGTGTCTACAAAATCTCAAGATCAATTTCAAAAATATATCACAAGAGGAAGATATTTGCAACAATTCGTAGTATGCCAGAACCGTTCGAAGAACTGTGAAACACCCGTTGGCTTGACAAATAGAAATTGCTACAGATAATCCAGAACGTTACCATTTGCTATAAGATTTAACAATAAATATATTGGTTGGATTAATCAAAATGAGCCGATTGTATAATTAATAGATTCCACGAAAATTCCCGCTGAAAAATGTTTTATACTTTTCATCAAATTATGGAAAAACATTCATAAAAATCCCCTTTCCACCAATTATTACAACTTAAAAGTTTTCACCTCAGTGACCTTGAGCGACCTTGTATTATAGATCATTGAACTCGTCATAAAAACCACACTAGCAGACTTTAGACAACGATATATGATACTATTTACAAAAGCAAAATTGACCTTCAAATAACCTTCGCGTTTCCAGGTGCAGCTTGAAAATGCATCACGTAAAATCTTGTCTTATAATCTTCGAGAATCTGTACGTTATTACTCTCTAAATGTAAATATTCATACTTGCCCTTAGCATAAACATTTGCCGTATGGAGCTAAACGATTAATATCTTTAAAAGATCTATTAAAAATTTAAATTTCTTCTTATCATTATGGACTATGTATTTATATTTGCACGCGGGCGCACATACCGATCAAATAAAAGAGAGGGGGAACGCCGGACGAGAAGAGTCGACAGATGCGTGTGGTTGGTCAGGAATCTAAGTATTGCAACAAGTCCTGCAGACCTTCGCCACCCTTTCACCACCCTTTAATGCCCATTCATCTTACGAGTGACCCAGCCATTAGCGGAGTCCTCTTTTCAAGGTCTTACACATCCGTATTTACATATCTCTGTACTTTAAGCTGATAAAGTAGAAATGCATTCCATTATAAATATGTACTCTTTCGCGAAAAGTCATTTTACCTCCACGCCAAAGGAATTTTAACAGTGATAGTTTTATGGTGTTAGGAATACGTGTATTTTGAGTTTGAAATTATTTGAAATGCGTAATTTTAAGTTGATTCATTTATTTATTTTTTAATTTGTCATAATCGTTTTATTTCTACGCGATCTTTTTTTTAATAATGCGATATACGAATTTTCGATTTCATTCTTTGATTACAACATTTTTTAAACTGTTTGTAAAACGCTTCATGATGAACTAACAAATTTTTTCCCGAACACGTTACATCGGATGTATCCTCGGAACAATTTTCATTGATTTTGGCAATTTTGCTCAACGTCTTATTATAATATTGTAGGGGAGGGGGGGGGGGGGGGGGGGGGGGCAAAGTGGGCCCCTTCAGCAAAAAATAGTCATATCTTTATTTTTTTTTATTCGTTATACTACTTTGCCCCCAAATTTTTTTGGGCTCCAAAATTTTAAGGGGCCCACTTTGCCCCCCCCCCCCCTATCTCCTGGATTTACTCATGATTGCTAGAAAAGGTGGATTGATCAACGTAAAAAAATATTGTGCTCCAATTCGATTACCCTATTGTAGATACTTACAATAAGCTGAGACTGTCTAAAATAACAATAACTATAGAATCTGTTGCACACTGTTTTTCAAAGACTGTAGTAGTAAGTAAACTGAAGTAATGATTTTACGAACAAAGCAAATATATAAAGATTATTTATGAAATTAGCTAACCAGTCAATTTGACGGGTTTCGTAGAGATAGGTATACTACATACAGATTTTAAAAACTAGAAGGCTTAGGAAAAAAATAATTGGGTGTATAAATTCTTTGGGTAAAATGATTAATTTACGACATAAAGTGGTTGCAATTGATGCTATGGTTTTTTAGACATTTCTTTTCGAAGTTTGAAATCCGTCAAATTGACGGGTCCCGTAAAACTAGTGTTAAAACACTAGTGTAGAATAAGTAAAATACTTTTGAGTAATTTTATGTAGCCAAGTTTATATTTAATTTCAATTAATGAACAAGTTTAAATGAAACATATTATTTATATTTTGGATCTACAATTTTAAATATAGCGTGATGAGAACCAATAATTTCGAGTCCATGAGATGTCCTAGTATTTGTCTAAAGAGGGACAAACTTATTGTTTTCAGAATTATCATCAACCAAAAGTTATTTTCCAAGCATGAAGTTATTGCAAATTATATTCTACAAAAATTGTCTTCTGTAATATGACAAAAGATATGAAATGTACAACATCTAACAATTAATATGAAAAATTCTAAGCAAGAGCTTAAAGCTATTTTACATTTTCTATTTTAAATTATGGGTACTAAAGGAGATTTTGTCAAACCATGAATAACTATTTAAACAAAACAGTAGTTTTTACTATAAATTTCTGTAGATAATAAACTGAAGAACGATCGAATAATCAAGTTTTTCAAATGATATGTGCTTATCTATTGCATGTAATCACTTTACGTCGTATTCCAACACATTTTCTACATCTTTCTCTGCTGTTAAACTGCATATTTTCTTGACAACTCGCAGTTCTGCGTGATTGCTTTCTTTTTATGCTTCATACCATCTGATAACCTGTTCCTGATGCTTAACATATTGACGTACATAATGGCGATGTATTGAGACAGATAAGCTAATGATATACCAGATCGTATCTGAAATATTGTATCTCTCTTATATGCTCCCCTTTCACGCATAACACATTCGTGAATGTATCTGCCCCCCCCCCCCCCCTCCCTTACAGCTTTACAACATTTGGATAACACATATTCCAAGAGCCCAAATTCTACCAAATCTTTCAAAATATGTACAATACTTCGCAGAACAACTTAACACACAATGTTTGAATGATATTTTCTTATCTCTTTAACTCCAATTATATTAGGGGTACCGAAAAGTTCAAAATCAAAATTAGAGAAGTGAAAACGTAATTGGAAACGTATTTCATCAAAAACTCGAACATTTTTAAAAAGGGAATCGAAAAACTACCTTTACACTAGCAAAAAGTGTTAGGAAATTATGAAAATTATTTTATTGATTAGCATTTAAGCTTTTTTTAGTAAATAAATGTTTTTCGCCAGCAGAACAAAACATTTGATTACTTTTCGGTACCCGTAATAGATCTTGAAATTCAAACAGGTTACAAATACGAATAAATCTCAGAAATTTTTATCGAAAAATGAAAAGAAACCAAATACCCATCGACGTCTGCTCAAAGACAATTCCAAGCTCTATATAGTTCATCAACTGAAAGATGGCTCCGGAGCATCTCGTTTGCAACTGCTCATCTCCGTAATTTCGTTTTCAAAATCCCAAAACCCAATTTAAAGTAAACTATTACGTGAAGTTTAAACTTTTGGAGACTGCGTTTCGGGATTTCAAAAACGTAATGGCAGGAGTGGACGATTAAAAAGTTGTGGTTACGCTGCTGTCTAACCATCTTTTAATTGTCGGACAGTACATCGTAACACGTGACACTTCTCGGAAGGTCCGCTGAAAATGTCCGACTGAAATTGGTTCGCACGCGAACATTGTCGAGGTCAACGAGACTTAAAGATCGATCGACCGAGTTAAACGATCGGATTAACCAGTTATCAAGCTATCTTAAGAATTATCTCATCGATGCCGATCGAACCGGAACGTGATAATGGCTTCCGGTTACGGGTGGCAATCCACGGACCGATTCAGTTTTAATCGCCTTGGGGAAATGTATGTACATGTAAAAATGTTATTCAAGTTTTCTCGAATGGTACTGGCTGATCATTCATTAAAGCAGCCCGCATCCATTCTATTAACATGGAATTTAAATTGTATGTTACGTGTTGTCTTGTCATCAGTAATTTCGCATGTAAATTTGAAATTATACTATTTGTTGTTAACGAATATCAAAACATGAAATTCTAATATTCCAATTTGGCTAACACCTCGTGCTGTGAAAATAGCAATGTGCATAATCTAATTTTGTATTAAAATCATTTGCTCAATTCTTAATTAAAAGATTGTATAGAAGTCACATAGTAGCTACAAGAAGAGCAAAATAAGATTTATTATATTATAATTGAATCAAAATTTATATTTCAAACGGAAAAAAAGTTACGAACGTTTAAAAAATGTTATTGACGGAGGTATCAAATAATTCGTAGAAAAGATCGTGTGTCCTTCTCGATTAAAAGGTAAGGTTAAGTTCGAAGTGTTGGGACCTTCCGCGCAACAAGTTATCCTTCCATCCCCACTCTTTCATTGAAACGGCACGTTTCTCCCTCCTTCTCTCATAATCTCTCTCCTTCACCGTTTGACGTACTGACGCGCTCCTCTAATCTATCCATCTTTTTTCTCTCCTTAGGATGTTTCAGCTCTTTCACTTACCTACAGCATTCGATGTTCTCCCTCTTTTCTTGCTTCTGCTTCGAGCCTCCTTCCTTTCTCCTTCAGCACGATCGCACCACGTGCTTCTCTCGCACTCGTTTCTCTGATCAAGTTCAGGCATGCGCGGCGCATGCGCCAACTGCTGCCGTGCGCAGCTCGTGCTGCGCGTACGCCACAAACAAGCGCCTTTTCTTCCCTCCTTTGCTCCAGCCACGCGTTTCTCTTTCTCCCGCCGCTTGTCCCGCTCCCACCACTGACCTCTTAACTTTCGTCGTGTTCTCCATCCTCCTTCTGATTTTTCTGCCCTTTTTCTCATGGCTCTCTTTCTTTCTATGGTACTGTGCGCAGCTCGTGCTGCGCGTGCGCCACATCGGAATACCTATTTCCCCTCTTTTTTCCGTCTCACGCCAGTCTTATCCTTCGTCTTTCTCCGGTCCGTTGGTGCTTTTGAAGCATCTCGTAATTTCTATCCTTTTCCTTGTTCGCTCTCTTTTATCCCCTCAACCTCAATCTACCTGGTAATTTCTTCTCTGTCCGTTACATGGCCGGCAGCTCGTGCAGCGCGTATGCCACGATAAAGTACCTATTTTACCCCTCTTCCTTCCTGCTATTGACCGCCCCTCTCGTTGTTTCTCTGGATCCATTCTCCCTTCCTGTTCAACTTCTGTAATACTTTTTGCCCGTCTCTCTTCAACTGATTCACCTTCCCTTCTCAGCCAATTAAACTTTTCTCTGTTGAAGTTTTATCCAACGCGGTATTTGACAGAATCATCGTAATCATGTGCTTTCATCGAATGACAATAAAACTGTTTTCTTTTTGCTCCCACTTGTGACTACATTAATCGTCTGACACAAATTTCTATTGCATATTAATTACTTCTACTATGTTCTGTTTCTTTATCGAATTGATCGATCAACCTATTTGTTTTTCAGTACTTTTATATTTTCCCTTCTCTTTTAATGCCTTTTATTCTAGATAACAGAGATACTTGCCAGTTTCCTGTGACGCATATTCAGTCGCCGTAATTATGCGACGTCCGGCATGCGCGTGTCCCTCCCGCAGCACCTCATGCTTCATTCCTTCGGACTTCCCCCACTTTACTGTCTTCCGCGCACGTGTGGCGCTACCCGTTCGCCAAGATATCGCGCGGCACAAACACAACTTACAAAGAAGTGCATGTATACACGGACACATATGCTTTGGGGCTGCGTACAGCTCGTGATCAAGAGATTTCTTGTTCTGATTTTTCAGAAATTATGGCAGATATGCATATCATTAAAGTTACTTACTGAAATATTTAAGATATTTTATTACGAGATGTTCTCAAAGTTATCACCTTCTCTTATATCTGTATTTCTTGCACAGATACTTTGCAAATTTTGCGAATAAATATCGTTAATTAGTGATTCCGAGTTTATATTACCTGCGGCTCTGGGAAATTTTCTTTTGTCAGATGTATAAATAATAGTAGTGGTGGTTCTGAAAGCCAACTAACACTGTAGGTAGTAATAAGTAATCATAGCAGGTAAAACTGAGGTACAAGAAACAATAGCAACTTGCAATGTTGAATTAGTGGAAATGAAAATGAGAGGAACTCTACTAGTATGTTAGTGTTGTTATAATATATAACAATTTTACAATTGTCTTTTACTTTAACAAAGTTGTAATGTCTATAATGTAATATTGTCCCAAGAAGCAAATAGGATTTACCGTCATGAATAGAACGCATACACAGATTTTTATAATTTTAATATTAAGATGAAGTGCATTACATTTATGTATAGATTTGCTTTCATAATTAGCAAATAGATGCGTCGGTGATCTAATTGTCAATCACGGAGACAGTTTCGGTCAGAATCGAAGTTAATTTGCAAGAGAATGGATCGTTTCTGGCCTATGGGTCTTCTCAGACATTTTACCTACGTAATAAGACAAATGTAATGAATGGTTACAACAAATTTGCAATCCTTTCGCGAATTTTGCGGCGAGTTTTCTTTTACATTGTCCATCTAGAGGTGCAGAACAACCCTTGAAAGATATGACAAATATGTGAACACTCTATACGTAAGAAAAGTAAAAACTTGGACTTCAAACATATTTTGCGTTGTATCAACATATATTACAGTATATTGTAATATAACTGTTCTATGGAATTAGCAATCGTCTCATCCCCCTGATCTCATTGTGCTCCAAAACAAAAATGTGAATATTTCAAACCAATAAACAAATAACTTGCTCTGCTATCCTATTTACTAGAATATTCATTACACCCTGATTGCTAACACTTCTTACTTTTCATTACTTTCCAATAAAAATACAATCAATCATAAACCCTTCCACCCTTGAGCTCTCCCACATATCATACTTTTAGTGAAGCTTGATTTAACATCGTTTAAATTTAATTTTATAATTTTCATCTAATGTACACTGTACTTCAATTCATAACAGAATCAATGTCCGTCTCATCGCAAAACAAAAGAAGATATAATACTGCAAAATTGTGTAACATTTGTAACATTAAAAAAATAATGAAACATTGCATCAAATAACTATTTGCCCATATAATCTAACTGTTGAATGACCGTGCCTTTTTTCAAAGTGACGAAGCACGAAAACCAGGGGATAGAAAGTACCTGCCCTTCTGCGCATGCGAACCTACACACGTACCTGTGTAGACAGCAGTGTCTCCACCCTCCACCCTGGTCTGTCGCACGGCGCATGCGCAGCCCTTCGGCTATATAAGTGGAAAACTTCTCATCCTAGCTCACATTCAATCACACCCACTCAAACGTGTGCTTCTCCAACGCAAAAGGAGCAAACAGTACACCCCGAAGGCTCATCGCGTTGCAGTTCAACACGTGTACATCGTTCTCCGTCTATATCTCTGGCATACCAGTTTACTACAGTCATACATACCACCACCTACATTCAGCAATACGTAACAATACAAACTAACACACAGAGAGGCACATGCACGTGACATAAGCGTGCGGTATACCCCGAGGAACAGCGATCGTTGATCCAAGACGACACCAGAGTCCACAGATCTGGTTCAGAAACCTCGAGAATCACGACCGGTTTTTCTTCCTCCGTCTGTGTTCAGCATGAAGAGGCAGAGCTCAAGAATGACCGTCAGTTCGCTGACTGGTCGACGTATTGACAGTGCACTCGCGACTCGACGCGCTGTCAAGAGTGCTCTATCGAGCGTTCGAGGATGGTGTGGCAGACTCCGTCGTGAGACTGCTCCCAGAGATGACAAGATCGACCGATGCAGTCATATCAACGAGATCGGAAGCAAGATCATCGATCGTTGTATGAAACTTGACGACGAAGAACTGCGGAATTTCAACAACGAGAATCGAGAAAATGAGCTCAAGGAATTGTCAGCGAGGAAGAATCTTTAAAACCAGAAGCTTTAATGGAACATCATCGAGACTGTTGAGAGAAGGTGCTGAATACTTGGAGACTCACCGTGGATAGAATCGATCGACCTGGAAGATCGACAATATCATAATAGTAAGATATTTCACTGTTCAACGTGGATTTTAAACGTAGCTATAATTGAAGGTAGATTTTCGTGATACTTACCATGTCTTTCTTGCGTAATTTAAGATTGTAATTTCTGATTATTAACTCCTGGTTCGGAGCTTTAACTGGGTTAATTTGATTAAGTGATCGATAAGAACTATCGGAGTAAGATACATTAACATCGCGTTAGAGTTTAGTGATAGAGTAGGAATCGGCATGCAATAACATTCGTTTGTAAGGAGACTCTAAGTTAGAAAGTATCGTTTGACTGACTTCAACTGTGATATAGTACATGTAGACAGAATTATATATCGATAGAATATCGTAGATTTAATGATATCGAACATCGTTTCGAGAACATAGGCCGCCCAGTGCATATTATGTATAAACGAGTAACTGTGATAACGTGATCGTAGAGAGAGATATTTTATATCAGCGGATACACCATTAAAAGGCCCGCAAGTGTTGAAACTGTGATAATTACTGGAAATGACGTTTCCAGAGAAATACTGTGATACTAGTATGTAAGAGAAAACGACTGCGATATTAGATATTAAGTTAAGTTTCTGTGATAAAAAGTGCTTTAAGGGATGTTGCGGAATTAATGTAATTTCGATCTCACTATGTGTCTTCCAATCATTGCAATATTAGATGTTAAGGAGATTAAGAAATTAAGAGGCAAGAGAAACGTACAAACTGTGATAATAGTAACAATAGGTTATGCTTACTCCGTAAGTTTAGATTAGAATAATCGAATCACAGCTCGAGCGATACTTTGTGATATGTAATTAATTAACAGAGCAGAAATCGATCGAGTCTCATCTTGATTGTTAACTGCTCACCGTTCATTCAAATTGAATTTCGTGTGTCGAAAATTGATTCTTCTTCGTTGTATTCGGAAAAAATTCTTGTATGGTTTTTTTGCGCTTTCTCTTTTTTTGTGCACTTTCGTTCGTGTCTTTTTTAGTTTTATTCGCACGTTTATTCTCTAATCGTCTTGTGTTGCGTTTTCGTTTTTCGTCTCGTGTTCTTGGACTGCATGATCCACTTGTAGTTTTGCGTTTAAGATACTCTTGTAATCGCATTTAACAAATAAACTGTGTGAAGATAAAATATTTATCCATTCATTGTTTGCCATCCTGACTACGATCCTTTGTCCACATTCTTTTTTTAGTTATAAAGGTAATTAACTACTTGTTACTTTTTACCTTTTATAGATCAATTATAACGAACAAGTATTAATTTTAATCGAGTTATCGCCAGTTACACTGATTGCATTGTGTTGATTTGCAAGTGCTAATGAAATATTAAAATAAGATTGTCAAACTTATCGGATTTAAAATATTATAAATTCAGACTCAGAATGAATACCAGATGTGGTTTAATATTGTCGATATCAAAATATTATCGACTTTAACAAAACTTTTATCGTTGACCCAAATAAAGTTTGAAAGAAATGAAGTTAAATATATAATTGGAATATAATTAATATGGAACTTTGTACAAAATAAAATGTGTATGTACAAAACAATGAGAGTTCACTGTAACGTATATAATAATGTGGAAGGAAAGGAATAAAGTACATAATATGGAAATCAATTTTTGTCCCGATATATTCAAATTATTAAAATTAATAACATAGAACCGTAACATAAAAATTAAATTTCTTGTTGTAAATATCATTATCGTGAACATATTACATAATGAAATTGACTATTTTATAAAGGTACAATGGAAAGTACATATAAGTAATGTATGTGTGTATGGAAAATTGTATTTCAGAAACCCAAAAAACTTATTAACATTAAATCTACTAAGATAGTCAGAATGGCTTGCACTGACATTTTTGAAAATGTTCGCGAAATTTCTTACGCTGTTTCTTTTTTAGTAGCCTACTTCTATCTTGAAGACTGAAAGCCATTTGATCGATTGCGTTTTTTGCCCCTTCATTTATTTCATGCAGAGAGATTTATTTTACGATTTTAAATACATTGAATTAATCGCCCATATCTAATGTTAATATCTAATGTTCTAATGTTAATATTGTTAGGCACGGAAGACCCAGTAGCTGGGTATACATTTATTATTATAAATATTAAAGAACGTGAAAGAATAAATGGTACGCGGTTAGCGTGTAACAATATTAATACAACAATGTCACATAAAAGAAAAAATTGTATTCTAAGGGCACAGTAAAAAATAGAGCTTATATGCTAATGTGTTAATATTATACAAGTTATTTCCAAAATGTGCATATTTGAGGTAACATACAGTCAACTGAAACGAATTTTTGAAAGAGGTAACATTAATAATAATAATTAGTATATCAAATTTCTTGATGCAATGACATATTTGAATGTTGCAATTTGAATAAGATCTGCGCTTGTTAAAAGAATTGTTATTGCTTCATTTCTTTTCATATTCATGATTCAACAGTCTGTCAAAAATTTTAATTTTGAGTGACAGTCAATGTATTAAAAGACACGTGAAAAATATTCCCGCGCATTTTGCCAAAATCCAATGCACCATCTAGCATTAGCCCTTCTAACTTCCCTAAACTGCATAGTTTGACCCTTCATCGGTAGATGGCGAACATTAAAAGGGCTACTGTGCCCTTCAAAGGACTTTGATTCATTTACGACATTCTCATTACATTTATTAAGAGCTATAAAAAATAATGTCTATACGTCCCTACTGCAATAGTTAAATGAATAATTTCCATGTTAAATTCTGATTTCAGTTTGAAATATTTTTTGCGATAATAAATCTTGAATGCTCAATGTAAATTATAAAATGTTTATTCTTATAGAAGTAATTAACAAAGTTACTTCCGATTGTAAGAAATAAATTGTTGCGTGAGGATTATTTTATTCAACCCTTTCGACTCTCACGGTAACATTTGCCATTGGCGCATTTACTATGTTCTGCTTAGAAACAGAAAGTGATTTTTTATTAACGATTATTAAATGTTGCGAGCGTGAAATAATCTCAAAACAAAAGACAGTGAAATTTTTTATTATCATTTGCTTTTTTGTTAACAATTGTTATCATTCGTGAAACACATTAAATCCAAACTTGCATTGGCCGTTCAAAAATTCAATGAAAAAAGTGTTAAATGTCTCTCTGGTTATAACAATTTAAGAACTGTTTTAAAAATATCCATGTGAAATGATTTTAAATTTATAATAAATATTAATTAAATTAATATCAATATTCCTATTTTTAGTCTTCGAGACCCGATAGTGGCATTGCCACAACTTTCAAGTTTCTACATCTATAATCGAAAGCAATTAAAAATTTGACAGAGGAGTACTCATTTCGTCTTTGATTAATATTTTAAACAGAAAGAAATTATATTCCGTTAATTAAAAATTGTGGCCTGAAAGGGAGAGTGTGTTAATTTGTAAAGTACCTCAATTCCCTTCAATATTATCTAAATGCATAAAGTCTTTTTGGTAAAATATTAATAAAGCAATAAACTATTGTATGTTAGTGAGAGCTTTGATTTAAATTGAAAAAACCACTTTCGACGGTCAACGAGACATAAGATAAATCTCCACGTTATCAAAAAGAATAATATGGCGCACAGCTAGTGCTACATAGATTAGCAATAAACTAAGCTATCTTTCTCATAATAACTATATTTACTCTCACACCAATATTTTCCATTGCTGGTGTATTTTACTCTTCCTCCGTGATCTTCTACTACAAAGAAAAACCAAAGTATACCCAGAGCCATTGTAAACAACTAAATCACGCCGGCCGCGTTCTACAGTCTTCGCTCCCACATTTTATCGGTTTCAGATCTCTCATTGATCACCATCTTAACTCCACAAAATCGTATCACCGTGATAGCCGTGTTCAGTTCACCGTTGCTCTTTAAATTCAAACCCCAAAAGGGGATGCATTGTGTACCATTCGAGTGACAAAACTCTCAAACGCGAAATGAAAAAAAAAGAAGAAAGAATTCAAGCTGCATCAGAGGGCAGGATCGAAAAAAATAGCTGCCGTGGATCAGGTTACGAGCATTAACTGTCATTATATGGGTAGCCAACTACCTGAAAGCTTTCATTATCCTCTCCTCCTGATTCAATACAATTTTCCATTTAGATTATCGGCTTCGATCTTCGCGGATCTAACCTGTTGCGCGTAGCCCTCAGGAAGCGCAACGTGATACCATCATCGGGAACTTCCCCCAGCGTTCCCCCATAGAAGGACGTCTTAACCGTGGAGATTTTACGCCACATAAAGGAATTCCACTTCTTACCCAGGCAGCCTAATCTCCGCCCGAAGTGCCGGAGTATTGGGTTACAGTTTTCGAAACTTTTGAAAATATTGTCAAATATTTAATGCTTCTGCAGAAAGAGGCTTTTCATCAGAATTCGTGATGGAGAGCGGTGACTATTTTATACCCTTGTGGCTATCGGGTTTTCTATTGTATTTTTGGATCATTTTCTATTCCAGCATTCCATTAAGTGGAACATATATTATTATAATGGTATATTAACGTCACGAAAATGTCGTTAATAGTTTGGTATGTAAAAACTTGTGCTATTTGAGTAACATATTTATGCATCAAGAATTTATATAAGGTAAGGTTGCGTATATCCGTACCCCTTAAGCAAAAAATAGGTATAAATCGTACAATTTATGGAAAAAATAAAAATTATGTGCGGTATTAGTATCATGTGTTTTCGTTGATGATATTTATTACATTAAAATTTCTTGCAAACTTACACTTTTGGATGAAATTAATAAAATGTATGAAATCACACTTTGTACGATTTACGAAATCAGTATCTTAAATCGTACCACCTATGGCTTAAATCGTACCGACGTTTAAATTTGGGCAATTATAATAAAACTTTCTTTTTCTTGATTAATTTATTTATACATTTAGTTACAACAATGATCACAAAGATATTTTTTAATTTTTTTGTCAACTCCCGCACATAAATGTATCCATTCTTTGCATTTTAGGCACTGGATCATATTTTCCTCACAGTCTTCCTCACAAATATTATAAAACCGAGTGTTATTAACAATTCTAAAGCAAAGTCAATGGGCGGCAATAATACCGAAGGGGTTCAATCAAAGTTATGTAATAATAAATAGTAAAATCCTAAGTTGTACCGGTACGATTTTGGAATTTCATGTAGGTACGATTTAAGATACGACACAATTTATAATTCTAATTACCATAGCTAAACACTGAATAAAGCTAAAACGATTTTGTTTGCGGTAAACAATTCCTTAAATGCTACTACACGATTTGAAAATATGACCCATGATTTTATCAAGAATGTGCTTGCAAGATGAACTACTAAACAGGCAGTAAAAGTTATACGAAAATTACGATAAACTTACTTCTTGAGAAATTGGCTTTTTACGGTAATGGCGGGAGATGAATACAATGTGAAACAATATGATTGACTGGGGAGTAATTCGTTTTGCCGGAAAATGTGCATTAGCATGATATTACGCCTAATATTTAGAAGGTACGATTTAAGTGGCGGTACAATTTACGCAACCTTACCCTATATGTTACAAGTGATATAGTAAATCCGGTTTGTATTAATAATAACTGATCATTAACCCCTTACCGTACAATAACGAGTGCTACTCGTGACGCAATAAATGCAATAGTCAATTTTGAAGTGCTCCAAAAATTATTTGATTACAAATATCAGTTGGTTCTGATAAAATAAAATTAATTCTACGCTATTCAATATTACGTTAAGTCATTTACTACATCCGAAATTAGGGGTTAGATTGTTATTTTAGTAATTAATGCAGAGTCGTTGCACATTTAATCACAAAAGAAATGGCACGGTAAGGGGTTACAAGAAGATAGCTCAAATCGTACGATGCAGCGTTGCAGCGATTTCAATCACAATTGCCTGTACAATTGTATTCCTTGACTACGTCAATTAGAATTCAAAAGGGAACATTGTTATAAAATTATTTCATTATTTGGAACTTTGTTAACCGAAAAAAGTTGTCTTGCAAATATTAAATAAGTGTCTTGCATGCATTTGGCTTAGAGCGAAATATACAAGGTATTTTTACTCCTTCTGTTTCATTTATCGAACATAGTGGTGAATTACTAAAAATTGCTGGTTTATGTAATAAATTTTCACAAATTGATCAATTTAACCCTATCATTTAATTAGCATTGATAACGGAAGATTATTATTAATGTAAGCCTATTAATTACTTGATACGTAACATAACATTCATTTTTTACGGGAACTAGTACTTTAGATTTTGATACCTGTACATCTTTAACTTCAAAGCATGGCAAATATATTTCACTATCAAGCAAAATATATTTATTCGTCGGATAATCATATTTATACCAATGTATATGATATTTCAGTCTTTTGCTATCGATCAGTAAATTGCGATCATAGTAGCCAGTACGATGATTTTTTCCTTCACCAGGGAATAAGTTAATAACGATTTTAATCGTCCGAGTTTGAAAAAAAATCATATTGTTATATCTGAAGCAACGAATGAATATGTCCTTTAAAATATCACTATAAAATAATCTTCTAATTTCCTTAGAAAAAAAGATGGCAAAACAATAATCGTCTATGTTATAATGCCAGCATAATACTCTAATAATTACGAGAGATTATAATCACCAAAATAACTTCCTTTCCTCACATTTACAATTTAAAACATTTCATTACGCGATCCGACATTTTAACACTTTTAACACTAGGTCTACAGAAGCCGTTAAATTGTCGGATTTCTGCTTTTTTAAAAACGGTTTACAGATTTATGGAAAAACAGTACAATAGATATTTTGCATATATCTCAGAACATACCAATTTCTTAATTGATCGTCTTCTTTGCCGGTTGATTCCTCTCTTTTAAAGTACTTTTTAATATATTTAATTGTAAGTATAACAGATTCAACACCCGTAAATCTGATATTAATACTGCCGATACAAATTTCACCACAGTGGATGCTTTACCATTTATATCGACAAGATAACAACTCACTTAACAAATAACTCACTTAACAATGGATGAGATATTCGAATTATCGAAACCTCGGAAATTCTTCTGTCATTCGTGTCAATTTCGTCAGTGAGATGAATACGTTTAGGTCCCTTTAGAGACAGTCACGACGTATCGCGAAGTTTCCAAAGGGCCGTCTATTGTTAGACAACCCAGCATTATGGAGTGCTTTTCGAGTTATTTCGACTTATTCTCCACAAAAGATGGGATAGCCTGCGGATTGCTATTGAAACGACTTTCAAGCAATGGCGTGGAAACGGATTTCACTTTGCAAATTTAAAGTCAATATACAAACGATTATGAGTCAGATATAATTACAACATTTTTCAGATATATGAAGTAGAAACTAATACATGAATTTAAATTACTTAAATAATCGTAAGAACTAACTGTAAAAAAGGAACATTTTGGCATTACAAAATTTAATATAAAGTTTCATACGGTACATTATTAAACTATTTTCATACCATGAATTTTAATGTAAATAAATACTATATGGAATGGATAAATCAATAAATTCTGCTTCAAGAATTCAATGTTTATTGATAATGCAAGCAATAACAGAGCTCATCATAAAGCAGAAAATTGAACAAATCTCTATTTCTTGCTAAAAATTTCAAACAAACACTCATACGAGAAGAATATAAAATACTGTAACAAATAATCCACACGTTTAATGAAACTTTCAACAATTTACATTATTTTTAAATAAGTAGCAAACCGAAAATTTTGAATCCATCCTACGCCACTGGAAGCCAATAGATCCCAGCCTCAGGACAAACTGACTCAAGGCTCGAGAAGCCGTTCCTGACTACAATATTATGGGGGAGACAAATTTCTTAAAAATGTACCTTTTCGACTCTTAAAAGGGACAATTATTGTATTATTTGACGCCGTTTAAGTCTGGAAAAACGAACTTAAAGACTTTCCACGGATTCGATCATGCGGCAGCCGAAGAACCAAGCCGGCATTCATCGAGGGATCAAGTCGTCGGCCTAGAGAGTTCGCATCTAAATGTTATTCTTGCTCGGGAGCATGGAAATATTTTCGAAATAAAGGAATCGAGCGATGAACCGAGCACGGTGCGGCCAGGTGCTTCTTTGGCTTATTGGCTCTGATAATAGACATATTAAGTCACACTCGACGTCAAACTTCGTTTCCTTTGTTCGGATACCAGCTGAAAGTACTGAGCAGAGATTTTCTCGCTGAAGAGGCTTAACTTCGCGGAAAATTTCTGTGCTGATTCGCGAGATGAATAATACTTTAGAATGCTTTGAGAGGATGGCGTTCGTTCGGCTATTATTGCGACGATATTTCGATATTGTTGCTTTATTTATTGGTTAAGAATTAAGATAATCTTAACACTAGAATTACCGGTGTCAAATCTAACATATTTTAATAAATTAAATAAGTACTTTGAAAAAGGGGGAATCAAGCGGCGGTAAATTTGATCGATTGGGCGATTTATGTTTATTGATATAGACGTAGAATACTTATTCTATGACTCTTATATAAGCTTGGAGAATTTTTTGAAAAATTGTGTACCAGTCATTTTGACTGATTTGATAGTTCTAGTGTTAAGGTCTTTCGTTGCTTATGTGGGTTTTTATACATACAGGATGTCTCTGTAACACTTTTCATAATTTTCCAAGTACTTGCGATAATCTGCCAAGAAATAGTTCAAACAAAACTTGATCAGTTATCAATTGACTATACATTAGATTAAAAAAAAATTTGAAAAAATTACTTTTTATCATTGTCAAGGCCATCTTTATTTTTTAAAGCAGCATTTTGAATTTTTAGCTTAGCAGTATTATGACCCCTATCAAGACAAATTGAATGACCTAGTATACCATAACCTTCGCATGACCTTGAAGGCAAAGGAAGAAAAATTTTAGCAACTATGACAATCCTCTTGAATAGATGACTATAATGTGCGCTTATTATTACAATAAACAATTACATCCAAATCAGGAACCTAGATTAAATGAATGCAAACGATTTCATGAGAAAGTCTCGCATGATCGAATTGAAAACCATGTTTAGTAGGAACAATTCCACTGTACGTAGTATTTTTGCATTGATTGCTCTTATTAATCGTAGAATGCGATATAAGGTACGGTAAATATAGGTTCAAGGAAATTTTATGATTTCCAAGAAGAATAGACTTTTTTCGAGACACATGTATTACTTCAGAGAATGAGGAGTATTCATATGCGTAATGTGGCTTGTGGCGTACCATGTGCATGTGTGTATGTTAAGTTATTATCGAAGAATATGTATTGTTATTTCATTTATATTCTTTTTATTCTTACTACATGTATACAACTTTGCTAACCAGTATCTGAGAGTCATCAAAAAGATATCGAAAAATACACATTTCCTTTCTGTTTACTCATTTTCAAAATGTAACAACAGTGCTTAACTGCACAGTGAACGAATGAAAGTCAAATAAATTGAAATTATTTAGATTTCACGTCGAACTGCGATATAAGAGGATTTTAAGGAGTAATAGGTGAAGAAAATAGTGTAGCAAAATGTGGTTTCTTACAATCAATTGTAATTTTTTTGAGACAAGAAGTCGTAAAATTGTGCTAAACACAATTTCTTAAGGGCTTTATATAATATAATTAGTAACTAATACGTAATTTGGTTGATTTCTATAAATACCTATTATTATCTGATACTATGCAGTAAGTGGTATCCAGGAATTATTGTGACTATGCTTAATCACCTGAATAATATACTTTTGGGGAGTACTTTATTAAAAAAGAACGGTTCCCATTTTTCAAAGTAGAAATGTGCATGTATCATTCCTAGGAGATTAAACAAATTTCATATATCCTAGGATTACGTGAAAAAAACGTCAATGTTTATGCCTCAAAATTAATACATTTGACAGAGCCTTCGAGAGTTACTTCATATCAACCCCTTACATACGATTTCTTTTGTAACAGTTCCTCCTTCACGATTCAGAATTCAATTGGTAAAAGAAAAATTGATCGGTTATTCGCGATATATCGTATAATTTAACGTAATATTAATATTGTAGAAATAATTTTATTGTGTGGCGCCTCGCTAATATTTTCAAATTAACAGGTTTTGCAAAACTTCAAAATTTTCAGTAAAGGATGTTTTGCACATTCTTTCCTGTATTAAGTCAGCAGTCTCCTGCAATTCTTTTAGAAAATTATTATCGTTATTTCATAACTGCTTGCAGGATCTGTTACGATAAGAATAAGTATCCAAAAACCGTCAGTACGGTTAGTGTTAATGATAATTCGATTAATTGAAGGAGACTTAAATCTTATGGGAATGATCAAATACTTTTAAGTATCTTTCTGATATCTTTGTGATATATCGCATATTTGTTATACGGGGTAGTATACGGGCTGTGTTAGTATATTCACAAATATATTTATTTGATTAAAACTACTTATTGTCTTTATTAAGATCATGTTAAATTATTGGAGAATTACATATTTCATAGTACAGCAGATATTTTTTCTAAATTGAAACGCTTTTGATTTTTCAATTCAATTTCTTCCATAATTGTTAATATAATCGTCGGTACTTGAACTATTAAATTCTTTAGAATATAATATTGCTTAATCTGATATTTTTAGTAACTAATAACTATTTCAAACCTAATTTTGTTTGCAGATATTGCATTTCTTCAACTCTCTTCTATAAACAAATCAACAGAAAGTATACAAAAAATCTCCATAATCAAATATATAAAACATTCTTTTCCCAAATAGAAAATTTGTTACATTCAAAACCCAAAATTCAGTGTGTCCACTTTCCGAAGACTCTTACAAAAAATCGACACAGGAATCAAAGGCGTCAAAGAGATCCCCGCTTCCAATGAATTTTCCACACGTTTTGGGGTATACGAAGACACTTAATACTCAAAGATACTTCCCCTCTAAAGGTTAGGATCAAAAAGACCCCTCGCCACTTAGGTAACGATTTTTCTTGCGTTTCACGACAATCGTTCAGCGCCTAGACCAGAGACGAGCCCTTTTCCTTACAGCCACCCTCCCACGTATTCTGGACAATTCACCCTGAGAAATAGAGAGAGCAATGGGGGAGGGGGATCGAGAGATGAAGAAAAAAAAACGGAGAAGAATCGGTTCCTTGCACTCGGCTACGCATCCTTCACAAGCTCTTCTCTTCCTCTCCTTCTCTCTCTCTCTTTCTCTCTCTGTCTCCCTTTCTCTGGCTCTTCGAAACGATTCTTTTGTGAACACGTGCACGAGAAATCGTAAATCTAACCGAAGAAAAAGCCTCATAGAAAACGGAGAAAGACGAGGGCGGCGGGGGAGAGGAGAGAGAGAGAGAGACCAGTCGGGATACTTAGGGCACACCCCTAAACACGGAGGGCTCGAAGAAACCTATACTAAGTGGATAATGGGTCAGTGGCGTGGGACCAGAATATTGCGAAGTTCTACCGTTTATTTGAGGAAGTTTTCGTCTATAATGGACACTGGTTACGACTATGGCGAGAGCAGAGAAGGAGGACCACTAAACTTATGAGTTCTAAGGGTCCATTGTCACTTTTGGGTATTGTAGAAAGCGGCTGAATGATAGAAATATTTGTATCTACGCGCACTGAGGTCCTAGAGTCTCGAGAGCACTTTTAAGATACCTCTCGGAGAATACTTCGGTTATCTCTTTAACCCTGAGTGCAGCTTGAAGAACTGCTTGGAGATGTTGTAAGATCATGGTTCTTGTAATCTTCGAAAGTGGCTGTACTTTTAGCTATGTTTCTTTTTTGTTGACAGATTGGTACGGTCAGTAAATGAACAGCTTGGTGTGGTAATAAAGTGGAGAACTTCATTTATGCGTAACTATAATACGTTTTTTATTTTTTACAATGTTGTGTGACTAATTCTTTGAAATATAAAATTCCAAGGGAACTAAAAGATCGGACACACAAATTTTTGTGGCAAGTGAAATGGGAAGAAAGAAAGACAGCGGGAGAGAAAAAGAGAGAGTAGTACGAGAGAAGTGCGAATGAAGATCACGTGTGTGTTACGAACGAATTAGAATGCTTAAATTATCGGATGATTGGTTTTGACGAATGAATTGCAAATGAGTCGTCGATGGGTGTACAGAGAGAATTCACAGGAAACGAGCCTGTATTACTTTGCTAGTTAAATAAAATTAATTTTGTTTTGTTTACAATCATTTTCTGCCTATATTATCTTTATTAAAAAATCAATAGAACGCATTCTACGTTACTTTCGCTATCAAATTTCCAAAATTTGTAAGCTTGGTTAGAACGATCGTACTATGCAAATTGAATATAAGGAAAGTTGGAAAATTTTTCGTATCTCTGTGCCTTGAAAAATAATTTTAACTTTTCGAGCTAGGTTAAAACACCTTCCAGTATGCATACAAAGCCAAACAAAAGGTGAAGCAGTTTTTAACCAAAAAACAAATATTATGTGTTATTTTGATCGACAGTTTATCATAGAGAAGCCATTGGAATACTACGTGTTAAGCAGAGTTCACTGCAAGAAGATTTCGTTTATATGCACCAATTAAGAGTCAATCATAATTCCAGAATATTTCATAGATTAATTATAATTCTTCCTTTATATACTTACATAAATATCACTAAAAATTATAAAATATTATTATTGCAATAACGTAATATTTTCTGCAAAAAAATAAAAACAAAAATAATAACAGGTTCGATCGATAACATTCAAATTTTATCACGGTTAATATATAGCAATGTGCAGAAATTTTGGAAGTCTGTGATGCATCGATAAAATCTAATGTACATACTGCACTATAAAAATAACTTTAATGACATTAAACTTATATGTATATTGGCTTAGAGTGGCCGAAGACTTAATAACAATTGTATGAATTTAATCTACACAGCGCATTGTCACTTACAACTATCCGATACAGATGTTGTTAATGGTGAATTTGTAAAGACATGTTGATATTATCGTACCTCTGTACTTAACTCATTTTTTTTCACAAACTTTGATTGCTTAAACTTAACCCCAAAGAGTTCATTTATGAATGCCACCGCGATACATGTCGAATTACCTGTCGAATAATTAGGCAATAACAGCACTTGCACGATCAGACAAAAGATATATAAGAGATGTTCTTATTTTTTAGGTCTATAACATATAAATAGATAAGTCATCATGTTAATATTATAAAAGTAATTAAGCCTTTGCGGACGGAGACATGTTTGAGTATTGATAATAATTTATTAGACAATTCAAAGTAGTTGTTCAAGTAAAAAGTTAGAATGTTAATATGCAGAAATTATAAATTACTATTTGTATAACAATATTCTAACGGCTATATTTCAATTTTTAAACTTTAATCGCGCATACATGCGAAAATAGATTCTAATTGAATTTTTTCTCAGACCACATATATGCGTCGCTAGTCCGTAAAAGATCAATTACATTTATCAGTCTCAAATATAAGCAAATGTACTGGTTATACATCTCTTCGGCGTCAACTAGGCTAAATACATAACTCAAATCTGTAAGACAAGGAACGAGAGATGATCGAGTGATTGAGTGAGAGTGACATAGCGCGAGGAACGAAATAGCATCGAGCGAATCAGAGAAGAAACGGAACGAGTGAAAAAAGTTAGTGTGAAAACGGACTCGTACCAGCGTGAACGTGAGAAGTGATACCTACTCATTTATTCAAATATACTTATCTATATGTCCATTTATTCCTTATTATTCTTATTATTCCTTCTTTATCTTATTCATATTTAATCTTAACCCCTTAACGCACAGATTTAAAAAAGAAAACAATTTTTTTAATGTAAAATCACTTTAGAACATTGTGTTGTATCCCACTTCTGACACCAATTTTATGTCGTATGCCGTGGATGGTTAACAACACTTTATTTAGGAAAGAACTATTGCGCGCTTGGAGTTTTAACAGTTCAAGGGTGACGTCGTCGCGAGATGCCGACTGTCAGCGATTCGGTACAAAATTCCTGATTTAGTCTGTCTGAATTTGGTAATGAGAGTGGCCTTTTAAAGGACCTTAAACTAGTGTGGTGGGAGGTTTGGATGACTCTGACTTCTCGTGACTAAGGTTCCAAAAGGGCGATCGCTTTTCCAGCGACTTTCGCGAAGACCAAAGGTCTTGAAAACATATTTTGAGGGAAAAGCGATGACGGAATTGGAAGATGACTAATAGTTCCCTTTTGGACCTTGAATCACGTTGAGGATTATTTGGAGCTAATATCTAATTGTCAGAGAAGATAGCGAGTTTGAGAAAACATGAATTGAGTTGGTATCCAACAATTGCCTAGGCAAAAAAGAACAAAATTAATCAAAATTTTTATTTTAATTTTGGATTTTGATCCGCATTGCAGAAAAGAACCGAATATTGCAATGTTACACGTACATCGACTTTTCTATCTTTCTTTTCGAATTGCTATTTCGAAAAAAACATATTTCTATCAGTAAAAATATTTATTTATACTTTTACAACAGAAATAATAATAATACGCTGTCGGGAAGCGGCTCAGAAGAAAGTGATAAGTATTGTAGTGATTCTGAAGATAGTTCAGAAGAAGATATACCCGTTGATTGGAAGGAGATAAGCAATGTCCAACCAAATCCACATCCTGAAAGGTTTCCATTTGTTACCGCTCCTGATTCAACTTTTCTTTTGGACAATTTTGATATACTGCGCTTTTGTTCCATGGAAAAAGGCTATATTTTATTCTTGAATAAATAAGTTACCTTACAATCCTATGTAAATGATAAATATCTATAAAACGATTTTTTTTCTTAACTTTCACATTGTCATTTTCCATTCTCGATTATATTCGAGTGTGAAAAATTATAGCAGCATAAAATACAACGCCACTCGAATTATCTCGAGTGTGCACAGTTTGGTCTGTTTAGCGTGCTCGAATTAACTCGAGCTAAGGGGTTAATCAGCCTTAGTTATTACGCCCTCTCCCTCTACCAAATCAAAGAACGATACGTTCAGTTAGAAAAAGACAAATTCAGTCTAATAACTCAAGTTACACAATCTGTTCCACGCGTTCGGTTACTCCGCTGAAACCTCTTTGTCAACGACACTTTTCCCTCTCGCGATATATCTCCGTCTTCAAACTTTTTTTCTTAAAACAACCAACCCAGTTCTCCCTCCTTCTCAAAACCAACACCCAAAACAAAATTACAGATTCCCGATAAAACACCATTATCGTCCAACACAGACAGTTTCGAATTTCCCTATTAGTATTCCCATTAAAAGAAAATTTAACCTCTAACAGAAAATCTAGAAATAAGCCACAGACATCGATCATTATCCACCAAACGGTCTCATTAACTAAGTCTATCCCTAGGGAATCCCCGCAATCCCATGGTCGCTCGTGTTCGAGGCGCAAAGACTGCTAAAAGCATATCAGGCGAGAACGACAGGAACTTCATTGGAAACACGATCTTTTGTTAAGACCCGTCGTCCAAATGTTTTCAACGGCCGTTCTAAATATATAACACGGCATGGTGAGTGGTCTCGAGGAAAAACCTCTAGCACCAACGAGAGATCGAGAAGTCTCTTCCCTTAGACGAGGGCGCGGACACAAGTGTCTCTCGATAGTAAGTATATTTGTCAAGGGCGACGAGAGAAGGGACGGAGAAGGCAGAAGAAGAGAGTAAAAGAGGAAGAGAGAAGTAAAGCAGTTTCGACTTTCAGCCACGTGTGTCTCGCATTACGGACGTGAAACAGTTTTTTCCAACGAGCTTGGAAATTTCGCGCACATGCCTGAACACGGTATACCCCATCCGAGGGTATACACGCTGCTCCCGTTGCCTTTCCTCCGACCAATTATCATTGGTCTCGAGTGACCGCTTCCGGTCCTCTCGCGGTCGACAACTTTTCTCACCTAGGCCTCGCATGTGTCGCCATCGTCGAAATATGATCGCTTGGTCCTTTTTACCACGGAGATTTCGTGCTTTCTCTTCGGGCTCCTTTGCGGACCACTTGTATATCATCTATCGACTCCTTTCCGCCTGCTTATGCCTGCTTACCGCTTCTTAAAGCGCACATGTCAGGTTTTTATGCGAATTGGCTGGTTGAAGATCAACGTTGTGGTAATGTACAATAGAATCCCTCTAATGTTGACAACTCGGGCCAGGATCATTCGCTAATGTTGACACTCCCTTCTATCCCCACTTTTCATGACTTATTTACCCCTATGCGCATAAGCATGCGCAGAATTGGATCTTGAGTGAAGGATTCATGTAAACATGCATAACCTACATAACACGCCACGAACCTAAAATTCTATTGGGCAATAAAAAGTCTAAGTGGGGGAAAATACAAGTAACAGTAACGGGAGTATCCTGTCAACATTAGCGCGAGAGCAACGTTAGAGGGAGCAACAATTAGAGGGATTCTACTGTAATTATATTTGGCAGGGAAATAAGGGTTGGAAGTGAGAATCAATTATGTATGTTGTATCGACCCTTTGGCTAGGTGATTATATTGCCGATTATCGTCGGCATTGTGACTCGAACAGTCACTATTCCTTGATTCACTGTCGACCATCAGCCCTGATTCACTGCCCCAATATTGGAATTAGTACCAATCGTAACACCTGCCGAATGAAACATCTCGGCTGCATATTTATAAATATAAGTTTTCCCATCTATATTTGCTCTTGTACAGAACGCCGTGTAATAAACATCGCAGATTATAAAGTATTAAAGTTTTTCCTGTGAAGTAAAACTCGCTAACAGCCACCATTTATCGCCAGATCACCGTTCTAAGTCAAAAATCTCTACTTCCTCTTTCACCTTTCAACTCTCAACACCGTCATCCTCCTCCCATTTCTTTCCCTAAAGTCCTTATAACCTTGTGTCCCTTTCCGCCATACCTCAATATTCATTTCTTACTCTTATTATTCACTCAATATTCGGTTAGTAGCAATATTCACTCCCAACCCACAATACGCGAAATCTGTTTCGCCGCACAACAAAAACAAATTATTCGTTAAGGCAAAGTTCTCGTCTCTGATAACTCCAAGAATCTTTGTGTTTCGCATTATATATGTATACATCATTTACAATATGGTTAAAAAAGTAATAAAAAAATAAAGGCCTCACCGGTCTTACCCCTTTCGCTACGGAGTGCTTTTGCGAGAATATACTAGTACGGTAAGACACAATTCTGGCGCAGACGAATACCTTTTTACGGCTAGTGACGTAATATAAATAATTATTTCCTCATTAAAGTTGGAATGCATATAATAAGTGGAAAATAAAAACTTGCGGTATTTAAAAAATATTCAAATATAACATCTGATTTAACAATTAATTCTTTGTGTGAAATTTTGATGGGTGACTGTAATCACATTGGTTGTGGGGTTAACATGCGCTAGAGCAGGGGTAGTTAATTTGATCTCTATCGCTCGATAGTGCGCGATCCAAGCTTTTATGTCCAGCAACAAGGACTTTTTCCTACGCCAAAGTTGTTTTCTTTTTTTGACGAGCAGCCATCATTCGAGTTGAATTTATTTTTCCTTCAAATAAATGTATTTGTTCCGAATATTTGATTAAATTTTATTACATTGCAATTGTACTAACTTAAATTACTGCAGAATAGGTGGGCGGTAAGAAAATTTTATTATTAACAAAGATACAAAAATACAGGCAATTACATATTAATCGTTGTATATTTTGCAATCTATTTGTAATTTTGTAATAGCAATTATCTTGCATTTGCATACTGACAATGTTCAACATACACATACCATTATTAAATTTATTTGTTGTTCCTAAACAACAGTTGCAATTATATAGGATTTTTAAAAAAGTGTGAGGAGAAACCTCTCCGGAACAGTGACTCAATCAGGTTATACCTGATCGAAATACGATCACCTGTTTTTTGTGCCAGAGATTTGATACTTCCTTGTTATCCCGTGTATAAGCACAGTCATCCAAAATTGTCAATTAATGTATGACGCACAGTTCAATGATTTTTATAGTAAATATAGTATAATAATATACTATTTTCTGTAAATAACTTCAAAAATGTTACAAAAGCAAGGTTGAAAATAGATGAGAAATAAAATGTGTTAAATTACACTATTAACATAAATCAATAAAGACACCAATAACATAGCAACGTTCCTCCTCCGATAGTACTAATTTGAGCATGAATATCATTGTTTTTAATAAAAAGGCAAAGTCTAAGAGTCATGTAACCTAACAAATAACCGAGATGTGTTTCTTTTCATTGAAATCTCAGAATTCTAAGAAACAATATCTTCGATTCGGCTGACAAGGCATAAAAAAATTAACTTGGAGTGTAAAGTGTTAGTGGTTTACATCAACTCGTTGAATGCCACCCATATTCGACCTTCAACCTTTTTAATAAAAACTCTTCCTGTTAAAATTACATTTTCATAACTATAGTAGTTCATATGTATTATACTTTTTTAATACCAGTATTTAAATATCGAATATATTAACAAATTCGTGAATTTCCATTTAAAGGAAATATCAAATTTCATCGAATTTCATAATGCGGATCACCGATAATCTCTCATGACATTCAATGTTTCAAAATATTAATAGGCAACGCGTCGGAGTTATTTCACTTGTTCCACTGTTAGAACTAAAACGTGACTTTTTCCCTTAGAGCCTTACGATTATAGAACAGAAATAATGCCGAAAGTAAAAATGACAAGACGATCAATATTATTTTACTATGCACTACTAATTTAATTTGTGAATTTTATTGTTTAAAATTGACAGTAGATTACACTCAATTTTATTTCCTACATAGAATTTACTTTGAATTATTTGAATTGTTATTCTGACCATCAGTTATTTTTTGTAATTTTCCACACAGTAGAAAATAAATCAATACAAACAATTGTAATTGATACATCCGAGAAAATAAAAGTTATTAAAAAATGGGAATACCTTTACCATCGATAAAAGAGCATTATGTTCGGACAAGAATAAGAAATTAATCTAATTCTACCGCCGACTGACGGGATTCCCGCGTATTCACGGGATCGGTGTCCCAAATCCGAGAAAAAAAGGCCCATAAAACGAGAGCAGAGCACGCTCACGTCTATTAATAGATAATCTCTTCCAGCTATGTTGTCGACGAGAAAAAAAAAAGCTCTCGGAAGAAGCCTTAACCACCGAGGCAAAAAAAAGAAGACGAAGCGACTGACCACGTGCAGCCGCACACGTGATGTCGTGGGAAAGGCGAAGATAGGGTAAAAAAACGTCTGAAAAAGAAACCGAGCTTGACGGCGCCTTCGTAACCATCTCCAAGACCCAAATCTTAAGATTAAATCATATCGGTCCTCTCCCTCTTCTTTTTTTTTCTTTTCTTATAGAGACACAGTCAGATTGGGGCGAAAATTCAACACCAACAGGTATAGTCATTGTATCGTAATGATTTTGGGTCTTCTCTAAGCTGTGTGAGTTATATTAGGGTGCAGTTTTTTTAAACTTGTCGAATTTCGGATTTATGATGAACTTGCGACGGAGAATTTTATGAATGTCTTTGCCGAAGGTCAGGTTCTTTCTCCTTCACTAACTTTCTCTTTCTCTTGTAGTACCGCAGGGTAATGGTTTTCAAATAAACCCTTGCACTGATCACGGGAGTTCATTGAACTGTAATTCTTTCATAGCTGACCGTACTTGCATTTCTTGCATTTTTTTACCTTAACACTAGATTTACGGAGCCAATTTGGGTCATTCAAAATTTGATTACTATATATGTAAAAAAAGTACGAGGTACTCTCCTTTCGAAGTATCCCGCGCACTGATAACGCGTTGGTAAACAGGTCAGGAGAACTGACACAAGAGAGAGAGAGAGAGAGAGAGAGAGAGAGAGAGAGAGAGAGAGAGAGAGAGAAAGAAGGATAGGAAAGACTGGTGGGTCATCAACACAAGAAAAGACCTGGAGTGAACAAGTGCAACGGTTGATGAAAACCAGAACAAAATAGAGAAAGTAATTAGGGAGAGGACATAGCGAATAGTTGACATTTAATGTCGTTTCTCTTTTTTCATGTAAGATTTGTAAATAGTTGTAAATATTTGTAAATAGAAATCCGAATAGAATAAAACCAAAAAAAAAATCTCTTTTTACAGAGAAACTCAGTTGTGTCATTATTCGAACCTAATTGCGCGGAGAACTAATTAACATTATATATATATATATATATAATATATTGGTTGGTTAATTTTTTTAATAATAAATCTTTCATTTAAATTGACTTGAAACTATTGTCTTTGCATAAAACTTCAATTTTCTTGTGATAGTTAAATTGGCTCACTTCATATACACGGATAGAGTTGAGAAATTGATAGATATATAATTATATGTACTGTGACTTTCTGACAAAAAAGCAGTTTTTAATCGCCAAATACATTATGATTTCACAAAAATATTCTTCAAAAAAAAGCTTCCTCCAAACAAAGGGTTAATAAGAGAACATTTACAATATTTCTACTCCTAACGACAAAACGGACGGAGCAAAAATGAGTTCTAAATAAATGAGTTGGTAAAGGAATAACAAATCAAGCGAGAAGCAAACGATAATTTGTTCCTCAGCTGCCTTTCAAAAAGAGCGCGAATTGAATACGTGTTGGATTCCGTGAATAGTTTACAACAGTTTATTTTTCAAGATATTACACCAGTCCCTCAATTTTTTATTTTGACTGTTTTTGCATTTTGCCATTTATAAATTAACCCTTCGCCGCACAAGAGAGAGTGCTACTCGCGACGCGATAAATGAAATAATTAATTTTGAAGTGTTGTGAAAATAAAATAAATTCTACGCTATTCAATATTACGTTAAGTCATTTACTATATCCGAAATTAGGGGTTAGATTGTTATTTTAGTAATTAATTCAGAGTCATTGCACATTTAATCACAAAAGAAATGGCACGGCAAGGGGTTACAGAAGCATCATATTAATGATTACATATCCGAAATTAGGGTTAGACTGTTGTTTCATTAATTAATACAGAGTTATCGATGACTCTAATTCAGAGTTATCGTATACTTAGTAGAAAGAAATGATACAGCAAGGGGTTAAGTAAGGCCAAATTGTTAAATCCTTATGGATTTTGCAATTTGAAATATTATACCATCGGTGTATGTTTTTGCATTTTCATAGTTCGGCATCCACTGCTACAGTTATTTTGCGTAGAATTTCAGTTTTAGATAAAATTTGAATCGTCGCATCTATGATACATGATTTGAATTCGATCTGAGTATCTAAGAAAGATATCTTCTAACTTAAGAGAAGATAAGCAAAAAGACGAAATAATCGTACGAATTAAAATGACGATCCACACCGGAAGAAAGGGTTATGTAAAATCAAAAAATACTCTCACGTGTCTTACAACTTCGGCATACGGTTTCAAAAAGGTTTGCAATTTCAACTTTGCGGACTTCCCGTTTAAATCGTCCTCGGCACGGCTTGAAATTCAAACGCAATCAGACCGCCTGTAAATTCATCTGAAATATCCAGTTTCATCGTTAAAAACTTAAATTGGGAGAAACCTTTCCGTTCTCAAATTGCGATAGGCAGGTAAATATCACGTTTCAAGGGTTATTAATCAGACAGAAACCTCACATCGTAACCCCGTGAAACTCAACTCGCGATTTATTGCGTCGAATCCTCATCTCTGCAGCTTCACGATGCACCATAAGGCAAGCATTCCACGATTGATGATAGTATACGGTAATTTTGTACTAATGCAATAATTCATTTTTAAATATTTCTGCGCATCCGCTGGATGTGCTAAAATGATTAAAAATAATTCTTTTAATTCAGGACCACGAACATATTTTTGTTTATACATATTTGGATTTAATTGCTACGGTCACGATACGAATAATTTATAGTTTCAATTCAAGTACCTGAATCAAATAAACGTTGCAGTCTAATTGTAAGTAACTGTTCTTCGAAGTTACATCTTATTTAACCCTTTTAGTGCCGAACGACGATATATCGTGGGAAACGAAGGGTTTATTCAGTTTCCAATAGGATATGAGTAATTTTATGACAAATAATTGTAAATAGACAGTTTATACTCTATATTGCGTGTTCTATATGAAACTATTCTCGAGTGACAATGGTTTTTATTCGCAACTATATTTGTCATTAATTCAATCAGTTTCTTTCGCTCGGCACTAAAAAGGTTAAACGTTTCCACCCCCACGGTGGTATTTGCCATCAGCACATTTACTATCTTCTGGTTCAAAATAGAAAATAAGTCTGTCTCAAAAGAAAAGGCAGTGAAATTCTTTTTTTATTTTGTAATATCGGTCACTGATCGGAACAAAGAACGTTGCAAACCGGAAACTAGCATTGGGTGTTCAAGAATTTAATAAGAAGTGGAAGCTGTCTCCGTATTTACCAAAGTTTGAAAACTATTTTCAAAATTTCCGTGTGAAATAATTACGCATTATACATTTGAAATCTATAAATAAATTCATGTTAATAATTCTATTTTTTAGTCTTCGATACCCGATGGTGCCATTTGTCACAACTTCTGACTTTATTTATGATCGAAAGTAACTATTTAACAGAGGACTTTCTTTTTTCATTTTTGATTAATATTTTAAACAGATAGAAATTATATTCTGTTAATTAAAAAGTTAGAGCTGACAAGGTTAAATTATTAGTGAAATATTAATTAGAATATTTCCGAATTACAATAACATGTAAGAACACTGACTTATGTATTACAATATTTTTGATTTTGTACATACATCTATCTTCTAACATGTGTGCGATAAAATCTAATAATTCTGTTGACTTGTTTCTCCTTTTTCTCGAAGATTTTCATCCAACACGTCTAAATATGCCAGATCAACCGTCATTCACCCGTAAACCTAAATTCTTCCCAATACAGACAAACATACGCAGACGCTATCATTCAAGAATATAAAATCACCATAAAAAGTCCGATCAAACATAATAAAAATCCCAAATGCAAGGTAAAACCAGGATACAGAATCCACGCTGGGGGAAACGAAACAGTCCACCTGTTGCAGGATCTCTGATCCTTCATCTTTCTAATCTGCCCTAAAAACACCGTAGATTCACGCATTAGCCGTGCTACCTCTGTTACACCTATCGACCAGCCAGGTTTTTTTCTCCCGGTAACACTATACGCGGTAGCACCTGCGGGTTTCTCTGTCTCTTCCTGTCGCACGAAACGAAGGACAGTAAAGAAAGAGATAGCCCAATACCTTAGTAGGCGCAACCATTTTAACCTACCACTCGGATTACTATAATTTTTTCCACTAATCCGCCGTCTCCGCGATCGTCATCTTCTTTTTCACTTCTTCGTCGACTCCTTCGTGGCCGGTTCGATGCCGCTGGACAGGAAATGTTATACAATACAAATGCAATGCTTTTCTCCTTCGTCTAGGGTGCCGGTGATCCCTTCGAGATTGCGCACAAATCTGTAATCCCAGCATCCGGTTTCACGTTTCTTGGAGATTGCAGGATTCTACATTGTGCCCGTAAACCGTCCTAACGTCTTCGCGAATGACTCATGAAATCATCACCGTGGTGCCATTAACAGAGAGATATATTAGGGGGACCGGAAATTAATGCCGTTTTTTTACATTACAGTCAAACAAATAAAGTTGTAACAAGTTTTTATTTTTAATGAACGATATAATCATCCTTGTTATAAACAACCTTTTTTTCCATCTAGTGCGTAAATTTTTAATGCTGGATAGATAAAAATTAATTGGTTTCTGAGAAAGATATACCTATACAGAAATGATGTTACTTTTTAGTTCCATTAAACATCTGTAGTCCTATGTCGAGCTATACTCGACGTAGATTTTCACTTGATTTTATATTCTAACAATTTAATATCAGCTTTCCAATTTCATAATGATTTTGTAGTATCATCAAACTATCCGTCTGTACGCACAACTATTGCTATCATTAAGAGGAAATAGTAACACAGGTCCACAAAAAAAAGTGGTCTGTGCTGGGTGTTGGATAAAGATTTTCCGACGTATTTTTTACCGCTGAACACGAATCTGAAGTCAAAATTGGAGGTCAAAATTTCAAAAAACGGAGAAAAATAAAAAAAAAATATAAAATCCACGATCTAATCATTTTTTCTGCATGATAATAACAATCTTATAATTTTTGTTGTTTCCTGGCCCTTTTCTCCTCAAATGACCTGTGCAACGGATTTCTGCTACGCTTTCTTCCTCTCTGTCGAGTTTCTCTTTGTAACATCCAGCAGTAATCTGCAAACATATTAACTCCCCACTGTCCCTGAAATCGCCGTTCAAATTCTTTGAGATCTTGATGAAATCTCTCTCCTTGCTCTTCACTAAAGTCTCCGTTGTTCTCCGGAAAGTGGTTGAGATGCGAATCAAGGAAGTGAAGTTTCAAATTCATTAGGCAACCTGAACGCTGAAAGTTTGCGATCATATTGGCCACAATATTTTCGTAATCAGCATCCTTGGTGTTACTTAAAAATTTGGTACATACTTCCTTGAAACTTAGCCATGATGCCTTTTCTTGGTCATTCATAACTGAAACAAATGCTTCATCTTTGAATAACGTCCGAATCATTCTACACATCCCGTTAAAGGGCAGTTGTCATCGTAGTCCAAACACTCCGTGGTAGCAGGTTTTTGCCAGTAAATGTACCGATTCAATGTCCTGACGTTTTATTTTCTATCAAAGACAAAATTCATTCTATAAATGACTTAAATAAGACACAATAAGCGGCATAAAAACATATTTGCGAATCACTGATGGATACCTACTACAGAGAGAAACAAGCAGAAACTGCAAATTGATAATAAGATACTGAAAATACTATTAGATCGTGGATTTTATCGTTTTTTTTTATTTTTCTCCGTGTTTTGGAGTTTGACCCCCAATTTTGACTTCAGATTCGTGTTCAGCGGTAAAAAATACGTCGGAAAATCTCTGTCCAACACCCAGCACAGACCACTTTTTTTTTGTGGACCTGTGTAATCATTGATAGAAAATGTTACGAAATTGATTTTATTTCGCTTACTACAAAATTAACAAAACCATTTGGACCGCAAAGGGTTTATATTAGCACTTAATGGATGGGTCGACTCTACTCTGCCTTTTTCAATTTCCGGGCAGTTTTTAGGAGAATTAAATAAAGATGCATGTATTTTTTATGAATTTGATATTTTATAAAACAATTCATCCTTGTAAATTGGAACTTGATGGAACTAACATATATATCTTGTTTGGCTTCTTTTTTTCCTCGAACTGCAGTGTTTTTTTCCTGGGAGGAACAATTACCAGAAATATCACTTTCTTTATCATAGTTCTCTAATTCATTACCACTTTTTATATCGGATAAATTAACGGCATGAATTTTCATATCTTCTGCAGAATACTTTTTCGTGCATGACATTTTTACGGTTACGAAATTATTTAACAATACTGTATAAAAGCAAAAGTGTGCGGTAAGATGAACTGTGACAGATAGTATAATATAATATAATTAATGGTACTAAAAAAAATAACATAATGTGCATAAAATGAGAAACTAATATATCATACTAAAAATTCAAGCAAAAACGTAAATCTACGTGGCCCGTCCTAGGAAGTCACAAAGAAAAAACGTAAATTTAGGTGACCTGTCCGTTAAGTGTTAAATTTGGCAAATGATGAATACTTTGTTAACATGTGACAAAGAAAGTATTAATAATAATGTGCACAAATTGGTATTATTAGAATATCAATAACTGCTTTAACCCCTTGCCATACTATAACGAGTGATACTCGTGATGCTATAAATTGGAAATGAAATTTTCAAGTTTTACAAAACCCATTAAATAGAAAATATCAGTGAGTTGCAACGCGATAAAATTATTACTATAATATAAATATTACGTTAAATTATACTATATGTTAAGAATCACTGTTCAATGTTAATTTTGCTAATTTAATTCTGAATTATTGTGGAGGCGGTCACAAAGTAAATGGCACAGCAAGGGGTTCAAATGGAAATTATCATTTGAGATTTTATCGTTGTTAAGTTTTGAATAGCACAGCAAGAAAGGGAATTGTACCGAACAATGGTACTTGGTACTTTCACATATACCTGGGATGGTGCTTAACAGCATTATCTGTCGTTGTAAACAAAGTTGTTCTCCAAATGATAACAGCTCCGTTAAAAAAAACATGCCTTGTAATATAAGATACTTATTTTGTGAATATATCAGTAATTATCCGTGTTAGACTCTAAATATATTAATGATTTTTTTATGCGAAGTTTGGTGCGTTGTCAATAATTATAACGAAAATATAGGCATTCCATTTAAGAAAAATGAAGGTGACTTGCATATCTTGATAGAACAGTAAAACAACAAAAACAAACGATACTACTATCAAGTGCCGCCTTCGTAACTGTACAACTTTTGTTCAAAACATTTTTCCATATGCTACATATTTTATGAGTTATTTAGCTGATCACCTTGCGAGACTCTCTCTATATATTATTCATTATTTAGAAGGGATAAATCTGTTATACTTTTCTATCTTCCAAAGACCTATTCAGTAAATTTTTCTAAGTACGCTAACAAAAGCTGTTTTGTGTCTATTAATGGAAAAGTACTGATCACTAGCAAATGTTAGTGTACATCTGCTCAGCCCGTATAGTGGTAATTACGAAAAATATCGAACATAAAAGTTGAATCGTTTCAAGGAAGATATATACCGATGTTATTAATTTTTTTGCATGGAGATACTTATAACGAATGTGCGGGACATCAAATTTTTTCAAAAACTATTATACACAGCGTAGCCAGTATGCGCGATAACGAAGTGGTTACTGTAATTGTGTTTTGTGAAGCATACGTTGATACGACTTGACATTGTTTGTAAAAAAGCTTGAATCTATGTATAAGGAAAAAGTGTTAATCCAACACATTTTAATTTGCACAACGAACAAAACGTTACAACTTATAAAACAATATAAATTTATTAAAATCACCTGGAAAAAGAAACTTCTAAAAGCACAGGAAATATTTAAATAATCAATATAATACCAGATACTTCTAATAATTGAAGAAAATTTAACCCTAAAAACAAATTACATATATATATTACATACTTTCAAACAATGTTACTGCAGAATCAGCAAAAATCTATTGTATCGTAAAATAATATGAACGTTTGGATGTTCATAAAATAATTTCAATAATTTACAATATTTGTACTAACAATATTTCCAAGAATTGTCATAAATGTCATCACGATCGGACGATTTCGAACGATACACCATTAGCTATCTCCCATTTTACGACCGAGAGTGACCCATAAGATCCAGGTGTGGCTGTAGGACTAAAGCGAATCAAAGAGAACGGAAGGTCACGATAAATCACAGCTCTCTCAATTAAACGGTTGCTCGAGGAAACGTCGCATCGTCAAAAAGGAGCGCATTTACCCAAGTATTTGTCCCGTGGCTCCACTTTATCCGTCACTGGTTAAATGGATTTTCAGCCTTACACATGTTCGCTAGTGAAATAGTTGTCAGTAACCCCCGTAGGTGGGCACAATGACTGACTCTTCTTTAGGCACGGCCAAGAGGAACGAGAAGAGGGTAGCAAGGTTGAGACACTTTCGGCAAGAAATAGGAGGGAACGAGTCGGCCCTATGTTTGCTTGTGTTTGCTCGACCTCGCGGAAAATCCATTGAGCCTATGGGCCAACAGTGCTGCGTGCTCCCCATTGTGGCAGCCCACGGTGCTTGTTATGGTTACCCGTAGATTTCCGACCGGCCTTGCCTCGTGTTTGGGGTACCGCGGGGGTGTAAACGGGGCACGAAGGGGCGCAGTCAAATCTTTCGACCCTCCGAGCATCTCTCACGTCTCTTTGCCGTTTTATGGCATTTATGTTCGAGATAAACCTCTCTTTGGATCAGGTATTCAGATAGTTTTTATGCTTAGAAGTGATGGATAAACAGAGAAAATTGAACGTGTTTCCGGTTGATATTTGAAGTATGTAAAATTGTTGAATCGATAAGGGAAATTTGGAATTCGAAGAATTTTTTTTTAGAAACTTTTTAGACTCTTTATTTTTTAGAAACTTTTCCCTCGTTTATAGGGACATGCTATGGTAGATATTTCACGTGTATCTTGTAATATACAAAATACTTGATTGAACGTCTTCATTGCTGGCTGGTCTCTACTTTTACAAAGTATTTATTCATTATATTAGGGGTACCAAAAAGTAATCAAAATTGCAGAAGTGAAAACGTAATTGGAAACATTTTTCAACAAAAAATCGAAGGATTTTTTTAAAAAGGGAGTGAAACAACTACTTTTATGCTGGCAAAAAGTGTTAGAAAATTAGGGAAACTATTTTGTTGGTTGGTATTTAAGATTTCATTAACAAATAAATATTTTTCGTCAGCAAAAAAAATTTTTTTTCGCGATTCAACGCTCTTGAATCTAGTGTTAAAAAAGTTTGAAATCAAAGAAAGTTAAAGGAGACCGCACAAAAACAGATTTCAGTGTATTCTTTATAAACGTCGATAAAATTAAACGATAACAATGTCAGAAAAGGTATTATTCTGTCGTTTGGAAATTATACTGTTCGATTGTTTGTACCTTATTAGCTCATTTAATTCCAATCCATGTCAAGTAAAACAAATATTTTCGCTAAACGGCATTTTTCAGATAAACAAGGCTCGACTGCAATAAATGTCACCTTCCACTCCTTAAAACAGTTACGACCGTAAAAGATATAGAAAAAGTTCTAATTTAAAAGTTATATTCCTACGGTTCGTATTGTACTAGAAAAAAATGATCAAGAAATGTTTGGAAAAATGGGCTTTGGATCGCTACAAAAAAATTTTATTAATTTGCGTATGCGCGAATTTATTAATTTCATTTGAGGTAAATAATTAAATAATTCTATCAAAACATTCGGCTCCTTTACCCCTTCAGACCCGAGGTTTGATGAGGCTAAAAGCTTTTTTTCGAAAAGCTTTTTAAATGAGATCTATATTTTTGTATACCTACCGTAATGACATTTAAGGACTGCCCACTGTAATGTACGGTAGGATCATGTTACTAAATGAGCCATTTTCTTTGAAAGTGTTGTAAGTCCATTTTATATTATATGAAGATATTTAAGGGTTTGTATTTGAATGGGTTGAAAAATATTGATACATGTTAATACGCTCATTTTATGTTTTTTAAATATTAAATTGATTTAATTTTATAACGTGATCGTTTTTAAAGCATTGGTAGTATTATTAAAATATCGTTTTCAAATTTTTAAACTAAATATTGTCTTTGCGGAAAGTGGACTTTCAAACTAATAATATTTGTAATTTCACTAAGTAAATTTATTTTGACAAAATTATTAAAATTTTGAAGGATTTTTTTGGGAACTGTTTATACATAAAAAATTCATAGAAGATTGTATTCAATGTTATCATTAACTAATTTTTTGTCAAAAATAGACTTACACCACTTTCAAAGAAAACGGCTCACATAATTGATGAATAGACTTATTTATTTTATTAGTTTGGCATACACTATATTAAAAGAAAGTTTTGAAAATAATTTCTGGTTTTGTAAAAACAAAATTGCAAAAACTATACCGCCAATAAAACGATCTTTTACTTACTTTCTTTCGAGTATAGTTGATGCCGCCATAATTAATAACTTTCAAAACAGGACAGTTCGTTTTTTGAAAACTAATATCGGCAACTAAATATCGACTGAATTATCGATTTCTCCTTGAAAAGACTAAAGACCTTATACACCATGATGTAAGCAACTTTGAATATACTAGCTAGTTAATTTGGTTGTATAAACTTCTTAACCCTCTGGCTGCTTATCCCGCGATTTCCGCAGGTAACTCAAATGTAGCATAATCTGCTCATCCCGTTTCTTCCCCGTTTAACCAATGAAATAAATTATATACAGTACTAGCTGAAAGCTCCCGTGCTTCGCTACGGTTTAATCAAAACTAAAAAAAAAAACTTAAAATTTCGAATTTTGAAAAATCCTTTCTTAGTGGGTGCTATACCCTAGAAGGAACGCTCATGCAAAATTTCAAGTTTCTAGGTCAAGTAGTTTCGGCTCTGCGTTGATGAGTTTTGCCCATACTTTAACCCCCCAAAACCCCCCCTAAAATTTCGAATTTTTTAAAACCCTTTCTTAGTGAGCACCTAAGACCCAAGGAGAAGGTATGTTCCAAATTTCATTGCAATCCGTTCTGTGGTTTTTGAGATTTCGTGATGAGTGGATGAATGAGTCAGTCAGTCAGTCAGTGGTATTTGAGCTTTATATAATAGATTAGACGTTTAATTTACGTTTTAATTAAGTTGAATAAATAGAAATTAACTGTAATTCAATTGAAATTTATAAAAAAGTTTTCTTCGGTAATAACTTCTGAATTTGGTTTTTCTGGCAACTTAGTTTCTCACGATAAAAATCTATATAAAAAATCTTTTCTAGAAAGAAGAAATACATTTTTTAATTCTCCAGTATATACTTATATATAAATTTAAAATATGCAAAGAAAGTACACAATTTTGAAGCGATTTCGGTCCACAAATTGAGCAGTCAGAGGGTTAATATATATTGCAATGAGAGCCGTGTCTGAAATGGTTATAACATTTTTGGCAAAATTACCATGACACGATGTACATATTGCGCCATTTCTATGGAACAAAATATTCCTGTTACCTTTACTTGTACTTTCGCAAAGCCCACTTATTTAATAAAAGAAACAAATTTCCATGTCCCTCACAATCTCACCAATTGCTCCACCATAATCTGTTCCATAAAAATGTCAACGTTTCAATACTAATTGAATGTCCTCAACGTACAATTTATTTCGAGTTCATAATTGAGCTTGTCAAGTGATTCTCGCACTGGTAGCCAAACGACGATTCATGAACTGCTCTCAAAAAAACAATAAATTAGCTGCGTTATTTGTCCAATTTCCCGCGTAACGGAACGAAGTGTATATGCTTACTGTTATGGGACCTCGTAAGCAAGGTTCCGAGGCTTTTGTACGTTACAGGACACTCTTTATTTTAGGACCAATTAGTCGAACCGCCTCCATATTCGGGCGCCATCGATATTCCTTTCACGGGGACCGCTTTCCCAGCGCCTCGTAAACAACCTGACATTCCCGGAATCAAGCTGACAGGTTTACAGGCCACAGGAACGGTGACTTTATTTTAATCATGGTGTAGTTTACGTCGAACATCGGCTGCTGTCTACGGTGGGAGGCAAATTTTATAGTTCGATTCCACCGCGAGATTTGTCTTTTACGAGTCGTTTCGTCCGGAGACTTAACGAGGAAGCTTCACTAAATCCTCGAATACCTGATATTCTTTGGAACATACGCGCAGAGTGATCGACATTTATTGCAGTCGAGCCTTGATTATCTGGACAATGCTATTTATCGAAAATATTTGCTTTACTGAACATGGATCGGCATTACTTGAGCTAATGAGGTAAATACAAATAGTCGGATAGTATAATTTCCAGAGGACAGAGTAATAGGTAGGTACAGTTTCTGAACTAGTCATCGTTTGATCGATGTTTATAATAAATACACTAAAAATGTTTTTATGCGGTCCCTTTTTGCGTAGTATATAAAAAAATCATCAAATGCATATTGCGAATAAAAGTCACACGAAAGAGGAATGCGCAAAAAGGGATGGCATAAAACAGGTTTGAGTATATAGAGTTTGCTCGCAATGAGAAAAAGACCGGGTGTCGTCGAAGGTATGGTGCTGCCGCGTGGGTTATAATTCTGCGCGCGAAAACAATGCAAAACTAAAAGGCATCAGTTTTTACTTAAGGTTTAGCTTTCAAGAGATATGAAACTGGAAAATAACTCGCAACTATGTAAACGGACATGCTTGGACTTTACTGAATGTTTGTGTCAGGCAAAAAACACGCAAGAAATGTTTGTATTACAATTTGTCCCCTTGTTGTATCCCTTGGTTGGTTAACAACACTTTATTTAGGAAGAACTGTTGCGCACACGGAGTTTTAACAATTTTAGAATAACGTCGTCGCGAGATGCCGACCGTCAGCGATTCGATACCAAATTCCTGATTTAGTCTGTCTTATTTTGGTAATGAGAGACCCCTTTTAAGGGTTTTACAACAGTGTGGCGGGAGGTTCAGATGACTCCGACTTCTCGTGAGTAAGGTTCCAACAGGGCGCTCGCTTTTCCTTAGGACCAAAGGTCTTCAAAACATATTTTGAAGGAAAAGCGATGACGGAATCGGAGATAGCTAACAATTCCCGTTTGGACCCTGACTCACGTTTAGGAATATTTGAATATGAAGTCTTAAAGAATTAGGTCGGTATCCAACACCCCCTCTACACCTTGCAAGGTCTACACATTGCATATTTTTATATTGCTTCATACAGCCATAGTAGTGAAGGTAAACATAATTGCCCCACCCTGTATATGTTAAGAATATTGAAAATGAAAGATATTGCATACAAATTAAATCGTTGTAAGTAATAATTTCGATATGCATTGATGCAAAATATCTCATTATTCAGATTCGGTTTTAAAATTTGAAACCACTCTTTTATTTCTTCTTGTACGTGACTGTTTATATCACATACATTACTCAATGAATATGTCTACAAATACTTCATTATATTTCTTTCACTTTGAAAAATTTTACTATAGTCATTTCGTTGAATCTCCTTTAGCCATTTATAGTTTCTTTGATCCTAATTCGTCAAAATATCGCATTGCTACTAACAATAAGCAAGATTCACAAAAAGACTCTTCGTTTAAATAACTCCGGGCATATTTTCTCCTTGTTATATTAAATTTGTACATATTCGTGCCATCAACTTTCTTTTTTTTGACTATAAGAAATATCTTTAACACTGGACCTATTTACTAAGGTGATCAAAATAACTGGCCCTGAATATTTAGGAAATGTTTCTGAGCATCTACGGTAGTGTCGTTTTCAATTTTCTACATCTATCTTGAAAACCGTAAGTGATTAAATCAATCAAGTTTTTAACCCTTTTACAACACAGGTACCTAGAAAATACCGTGCTGTGTGAAACTCTGTTCTAAATATGAAACCTAGAACTATAACAAAAATAGGGGTTACGTTCTCAAAATGTAACAAAGACAAATATTTTTTTTAATTCTATATCTCTGGGACGACAAATTTACTATGCATATAATATCGGAATAGAATTATAAATGCGTAAATTATAATTTATTTATATATTTTCATGTAAAGGCACTACAGTTGATTATTTCTTCACGTCATTATTTCAATGTAATTTTGTTTTTAACTATCTCAACACATTCGCTATCAACCGGCTCATATATGAGTCACATGATTCGCATAAATGAGACGTATCAGTCTACTCAATGATCTAAATTGACTATAGACCAATGTTCCATATAATAGTCATAATCAAACGTAATGTCAAATAATATTTCTGATTGAGACTTAGATTCTCATGATGGAACGAGTTTTCTTTATTATTGTACAAATATCTATCATCAGTGTGTGGATGCCCTTTTTTGGTAGTAAACGTGTTAAACAAAAATCATATTATCCAGTTCTATAGAAGTACAGTGTTGTACAAAGGTTTTCATAATTTTCTTATCGTGTTAGATCGTAACAGGATGGTAACTGTAGGATGATTCTCGTAATTTCTCTTATCTTGTTAGAGCGAAACCATGTTATAGGATACCTTGTTCTAGGAGAGCTACCTGTACTGTTTTAAGCGGGTTCCGAATTACCTGAATACACGGACCAAATACTGACAGGCTTTACGGAAACAAATTGCGGATACAATTATTTTCATAAAAAAGTACTCTATTCGATACAAATAATATTTGTATATGGACCGTTTATTTTGAAAGTGGTGTAAGTTCATTTGCAGCCTGTAAATATACATAATTTTAGTTAAATTCGCCTAAAAGAAATTTGTATAATCAAATTAGATATTGATAAATTGATAGAAACATTGTCAGATTCGTCATAATTAACCAATATTTTTCAATTGACAGATATGCTAACCTTTAAATATCTCGAAACAAGAGAAAATGGACTTACACCACTTTCAAAATAAACGGTCCATATACAGGTTGTTCCAGCCGATTTTGGCATCTTGATAACTTCGGTATTGTGGCATTTAGCACAAAATGTTTCATAGAAAACTTAAATAGTATCGAGTGAAGCATAATCTGGTGTCATTAGTTTTTCCGTAGGTCGATGTGTCAAGGACATATGAAGGTCAAATTTGTTTTTTTAAATAGAATGAGGTATTTTTTATGCATCAAGCGATACAGCTAGACATTCTTTATAAAAAAAGTACTGACCTCTGTATGTCGAAAAGCTAATATTTAACCGTTTGGCTGCTGACGTATTTTTTCGGACTTATGCCAAAACTGTGGCAGTAATTGTGCGTGTATGGAAACAAATGTAAAACAGGATCGCTATCGCGCCCTTCGCATTTTTGGCTCAACATAAGAAAAGCGCGATAGCACTCCTCAGCAGTCAAACGGTTAAGGAGATATTTCAGTATAAATAATCTAAATACAAAGGCATTATTCTTGCCGCATTAGGGCATGAACTCTGTTTATCTGTCTGTCACCTGATTTAACGCCGCCCGACTGTTTCTTATGGAGCTATTTAAAGGATAAAACGCCAAAGTTTCAACTAAAGTGAGTGATATGAAGCAGCACATTATCGATAAATAAAATCAAATTGTTCCCAGTATTTAGGTTGACAAAATATGGTTAAATTTTTAAATTTTTATTCACTCTACATGTTTCGACATCTTACGATGTCCACTTCAGGAGTTTCTGTGTTATGTGTGGTTTGTTTTATCGCGAAACTTATGTGTTTCCATAGTTTTTCGGGTTTTATTCTGAGTCAAGATGTTAATTTGAAAATTTGTCTTCTACATACTCGGTCTTAATGTCGAGTTGCTGTGAAGAAGACGAACCACTTTCCGTAACAGTTACATAACACACAAACTCCTGAAGAGGACATCGTAAGATGTCGAAACATGTAGAGTGAATAAAAATTTAAAAATTTAACCATATTTTGTCAACCTAAATACTGGGAACAATTTGATTTTATTTAAAACAAGGTTGAAATATAAAAATTATCGATAAATGTGGCAAAATATCAGCCGAAACATTAAATAATGTAGGCCAGTCCTTACTTCATCGATTTCAAACATGCTGCGATTACCTGTAAATAAATGCTTATGTAATTACTAGACTGTGGATTTTGATGCATTTATGACAAATTAAATACGGATAAAATATACAAAAAGAACATAATATAAAAATATATCTAAAATATCCAAAGTATGGTATTTGTTGTAATATTTATTAAGTGCAATAAATCCCTAGATAGGTTTTCCTGTCTCACCTGCATTTGTGAAACTCGAAATTTGCATAAACATCCGCAGTCTAGTAATTACGAATTTTAGAATTACGTAAATTGAAATATCTCCTAAACTATTAGCTTATCGAGATACATAGACCAGTACTTTTTTATAAAGAATGTCTAGCTCATCGCTTGATGCATAAAAAAGTACCTTATTCCATTTAAAAAAACAAAGTTGACCTTCATATGCCCTTGACGCGTCCACATACGGAAAAACTAATGACACCAAATTGTGCCCCACTCAATACCATTCAAGTTTCCTACGAAACATTTTTCGCTACATACCACAATACCGAAGTTACCAAGCTGTCAAAATCGGCTGAGACACCGTGCATATAAACCAAGAAAAAAAAATATCGTATATAGTTTTTATAAGACTGCGATGCCAACTAACTGCTCTCGAGGCAAAGCCCAGAGAGCAGAACCGAAACGCGATCACGGCTCATCATCCATTTGCAAAAAGAAGGAGAAGGTTAACTTCGCACACATTTCTAACAAACATGAACAATTTTCCGGAGGCGACGATGGGCTTGAACTTGACGATTGGCTTAAGTTCACTGATTTTGAAGCGTTTACCTCTATATCCACAATAACCTCAGCTAATTCCTTCTCTCTATAAGAAGTTAGCCATTCCCATGGGCTCGACGAACAATCTGTTTGGCTTCAGCCAAGGGGATGGATGTTGAACTTCCTCCTTATAAAACTTGACAGGCAACCATCCCCCGATACAAGTTTCGCCCCCGCGGAGGAATCTACAAACTGGCTGACACATACCTCAGCGTGTTGTGAGGATGAAAACGTAGGAGGACAATGAAATCGAGACCAAGTCTTTACGGAGTCATCTGCCCACGGTGGAGAGAACACGAGGGAAGAAAGGAAGGTCGACTTGTAGGTAGAAGGGCATACGGCTTTGGTCACTTTCAATCGGGATGAATGAACGTCTCGGATCGTGCGCAACTGAAGTAACTGGCCACTTTGGCCTGCGTCCCCTTTTCTTCTAATATTTCCGAAATGGCGCACCACAAGGTGGTCAGTTTCACAGAGATGTCGATGACGACGAGAGTATTCGGAGATAGGTAAACCTTTTCTCAAAAATACTTGCCATCTGGCAGGTATGAAAGGACATCATAGTCGTTTACGGAAAAATGGAAATCTTTTAAAGGGTCTTTATTTGAAGAGTAGTCAAGTAAGCTGTATTGCGAGATTAGTTCTGATCGCGATGTATGCATATATATGATCGGTAGTTTAGTTTGTTTGACAAGTATTCTGTATAAACACTTTTTGTTTAGTTGACTAGCATCTTTGAACCTTTTCGATCAGTTTTTTTCATAAATGGCCTTTGCTATACGTAAATGGAATATTTTTACTTTTGTTAATGCACAAAGTATCAGAATTTTAATTGAAATAGTTATAAATATAATCATTTGTTGGCACTTTTAATACATATTTAGTACTTGTTGGGTGGATATTTCTTGATATTTGTAATAAATATTTTTAGTAAATGTTTGGTATATAATGTAGACGTTTCATATTAGACTGATGAATATGGATACTGAGAATATTGTCTTAAAAGTATTGTTAAATATAATGATTTGTCCATGGTTTGGGTACCTAGCAATTAGTGAAACACTATTTCTTAACATGATATAGCACTGCCTTATGCGAATGATTTGTATTTACGATGAAATAATAGTAAACAATAGTATCAAATTAACGATAGATGTACCAAGGTGGTCAAGATGTTTTGCCACGAATTTTTTGAAAATGTTCCTGACATTTATAACGCTGTTTCCTTCTTAATTTCCTATGTCTACTTTGAAAATTTCACTCTTATCTCTCCTTATTTTATTTAACAAAAAGTAAAATGAACAAATAAAACAGGCTTGGATGGAGCTACCACCATACCTATAAAAGGGTATAAGTAGGATAAGTGGGTCAAGGTGACATTGAACCGATTTCAATGGGTAAAGCGATATTCGATACGTGACTATAAAAAAACCATATACACCAATTTTTAATCCTATATCTTGTCCTTGAGGGTAGTTACGGGATAAATTCAAAAACCGATTTCTCCCTTATGTTCCCTATTCATTAAGGTGTAAAAAGATTCGAAAAAATTTGGATAGAATATAAATATGAAAGAACATATTTCTAATTATTTTTAATTGAAAAATTAGTAAGTTTGAGAGACCGGAAAAGAATCGAAGAAATGTATATTTTGTGTCGGAGTCGCCAAAGTACAACGTTTCACTTTTTATAGTAACACTTTGACACCATGATTGTTATCCTCACCGTTCTCAGATTTTTCGACTCGTTATGAGAAAACTTCGGTCAAAAACGCTACGAATAACTGTTATTTTTGCTTTCTCTAGTTTTCCTATGTTCTTTCTGTGAGTTTCAATGTTTTTGCACACGAAGAAATTATGTATTAATGCAAAACTTCTAAGAGTTCCCACATTAAATTTTACACAGCACCCATAATAATGGCGAACGTAACAGCAACAGCTCCAAGCGGAAATCGATTGTGTCATCTTCCAAAGAATCCTAGGACAAATCATTTCGAATCAGTGAGGAAGTAACGAAGATACTTCGGACCTCCTACGTTTTTCTCGGACCTCCACCTGGAAGGTACACCGCAGGCAAGCCAAACTTCACAAAGATGTCCGCGTCGACGAAAATATTTAATGACAATCTATATTGTCCTAGGCACCTCGGCGCTTCCTCGAAGAATCCGGTCAGTTTGTTCGATCTCGAAACGACGTCTCGCTGTTAGCTTTACCAGCGTCACGCTGTTTTCTTGGCCAAAGTTTGCCCACTGCGAGCTTTACGATTCAGCTTCTTCGATTCTTACTCACAGACTTGTTACGTATTATTTAGAACGTGTCCCGCACTGCTTGCGATCGTATTGTGCACCGTACGATGAAAGGACGTTTGCGAAAATATATCTCTAGAAGGATACATCTGCTTCTTCCTGTGGAGATTCGCAAATTGCCTCCGGCGTGCTGTTTTTGCAAGTCTGGTTAGGGAGGAAGATGATAGAGAGAAATTTTAATAGAGGGAGCTATTCGAAATTTATATGGGCATAGGTTAGCAGAGAATATAAGTATTAACTTATTATTAGACTCCAGATGTTTATGCAAATGCATATTTTTATAGAAAACAGGTAGAGCAATAGGATCTGGATAGAAACATGTTTTATGGTTAGAGAATACGAAATATATATTTTTTATTTTTAATACATAATATAATGATTTTTTATGCAGAATTCGGTGCGTTGTCAATATTTGTAACGAAAATATATGCATTCTATTTAAGAAAAATGAATAGAACAGTTCTCGATAGAACAGTAAAACGCTAACAACAGACAGTACTATTATTGAATGGCGCCTTCCTAACTGTGCAACTTCTGATCGAGATATTCTTTCATATAGTACATATTTTATAAGTTATTTACCTGATTACATTGCAAGACTCACCCTGTATATTATTCATTGTTTAAAACGTTTAAATTTGTTTTTCTTTTCTATCTTTCAAAGACTTATTCTGAATATGCTTAAAAAATTGTTTGATGTTTGTTATTGAAAACAATAAAGCACTATAATCTGGATAACATATTTTATTTAGATTAGAGAACACAAAAATTTATTTTTTATTGGGCACTTTTTGCATAATGCATATCTTTTTATGTTTTATTGGCATATATTTTTAAGCCTGCATATAGACTTCGCGCTCATGTGAGATATCTTTCTGATGGAATTAATTTAGTTTGTCAGGAAACTCTCTTATGATGACTGTATAGTGTCGATAACATAAATATTGTGCTGATTATAGATACACATCCGACATACATACTTGTATATAATAGGCTTTAATTGTTCCTTGAGCATCAGATATATCACTGTGATTCCAATTCAGGTAGTCTAGGTTGAATACCTCGGTGATATTAGGAATCGTTCCTCAAATTGCAGTGTGTCACAATAATTACCAAATATTTTGTTAATTTGATATATCTTCTCTGTCGATTAGCATGTTCTTTGTGCATATTTGCATATTTTTCGTGCATATTCGATATCTTTAAGGCATAAATAGCACATGTTTAAATTCAATGTATAGAAGTAATTCCAGACGTTCTCTTTAATTTTAGGAAATCAAGTTGTCATCATTATTGCTTTAACTGTTAATATCAACAAATGTAATTATTGTTCTTTGACTACTGTATTATATAGTTTATTCCTGACCATAAATAAATAAATTAACCCTTTGAACTTTAAATACTCTTGCTATGTAGTGTCAAAGAGTGCCTAGTACTCGACGTCTACCCTTCGGAAACAGTAATAATTTTTGCATTGCAGAATGAAAATATTCGAATGTGTAGAATATGAAAATTACTTATAACATGCTTGTTTTGTGTTGCTGTAATTTCAGTAGCATTAGCCACCTTTACAATTTCTTAAGTAAGAAACATAATAGTGGTGGTCTGGTTAAATTAATTTTGTACTACTAGCATCGTATTCTACATTTACAGTCGTAGATGTTCGTATATTCTTCTCCGGATAATTTCACTACTACAGTATTATTTACAAGTATTACACTTTAATAGCTTCGTTCTACAATGTTGCATTGAAAATGTTGTAAAAAATCATCCGTTTTTTCATAGTTCCATTCATATTATGTTCTACGTCTACACTTATTGCTAATCGATTTTCTTTATTTCCTTTTATTGTTATATTCATTTTTTTTATTACGGCTTACAACTTTCTCTATTTTCAGTTTTCACATATTTTACCGACAGGTTTTTGAACTACGAAATTTAAGATTTATACTTTACTTGTGCTTCTCAAATATTTAGAAGGTAAATAATACCTTGTTCTTTGCATTGAATAGCTTATTAAAAATATTTTATTCAATTACAATCCATATAAAATATTCCAGTTCACAGAAATTAAAAATTTGTTGGGAAAAGAATATTACCATTATATCTTCACAAGAAAGAAATCATACTTTAACTAATTTTGAAAATAGAAACAATTCGCAAATTCTGGGCGTATTCACTTATGATATAAAAATAAAGTCCCTCAACTCAAATTCTTCAAAGCAAATTATTTATAACTCTTCCAATTTCTATCAGAAATGACCCGCGATTAATGAACAAAATCCAAGCTCCGTCTTCCCACAAGTTAGCACTAAATATCATCAAACTATTCTCAAGCCAAGTATAAAGTATACTGGTACCATGAAAAATCGACCAAAATTATAGTACCCAACAAAAATCCCTTTTCCAGAGCACGTCGAACCAAAAGTGCTAATTACATCCCCTAATCATCAAACGCAACTGCAATGGTTCTTTTTCCGCCCTGTGATCATCCTAACGACCACGACAGGTAACCTGAAGGTAAGAAACGCTGATCGGAGCTGCCAACAGACCGATGGTGTCACTTTCGACGCCCTCGGAGTCGATCATCCGAAATGATTCTCACAGAGGCATGAGCTGCCCCTTCTTCATCGAGAAGACCCTTTTCACAGATGCAAACAGGCCGCCCTTCGAGACGTTCAAAGTACATTCTCGTTGGCACACCTCGAGGTGCCCACGAAATCACCGAGGTGCCAATAAAAGCGCCTTAGTAAACGTATGAAAGTGTTCGTTGAGGTGAGAAGGATAAAGGAGGTCGTGAAGACGTCTGAGAGGATCGAATGAGAATGCTTTCGAAGGATCGAAGGTAGACTTCATTCTACTTGGTCCACATCAGTGGCAATTATTTGAAGAGGTTAGTTGAGAGTAGAGAGTAGATCAAAGTATCTGGTCCAGCAAGAATTAATGCCGGTTTTGCTTGCAAACATTGCTCATGATATTTAGTAACAATGTAAACAGCATAACTTATCAAATTTTTACGGGGTGTTTGAAAAGTATTTATCATGGCATTCAGGAGATGTTCTATACTTTTGGATCAATGGAGATTTGCAAAAAAAGCCACAGAATTTGCGAAAGGGTAGCAAATTCTTTTTATTGGCTCATCGCAATCGTCTTTTTATATAGAAAAAATGTTTGAGAGGAACTATGGGTCAGAAACGAACCGTTCTCCTTGCAAATTAACTTTTATTTGTGTCTTCTTTAATTAAGTACATATAGAGAAATAGTGAAGAATCCTGAAAACTTCTTTCCTGCAAAAACTGTAATTTTATCAATTTAAAGATTGAAAATCTGGTGGCAAAAAATACCTAACGAGTAATATGAGACACTGTATGTTTTATGAGTACTAATTGGGATGTGGCAAAATGTATTCAAAGTGATCACTGTACGATTTTACTAATATTGTCAATCCCTAATGGAGCAAAAGGTTAAGAAAACTGACAAATCAAAATGTACAAAATTAACACCTAAATAATGAGTGACACTCGTAATGCGATGGATGAAATAGAACATTTTTATTTTTTCCAAAAATCATTGAATTAAAACCCTTTGTGCTCCGAATTATTTCATTAACTTTTCATCAGATAAGTATGTAATCTCAGGAAATTATTTACTGTTGATTGTTTATTTTTAATTAATACTAGGAACTGTATGTATAGCGGGATATTTATATTAAGATGTATACTTAATGCTGATTTTGAAAAATTTATAATCAATTAATGACACGTTAAGTCCCATAGAAAGTTCTGTCGAGTGCAGCTCGACATACATAGGAGTGCGAATGGTTAAAAATATCAACGGGTCACGATGAAGTCAAATTATTTATATGTTGTTAAGCTACACGCTACATAAAAAAAAGAGGGATACATTGTTGTTTTACTAATAAATTCTGAGTTATCGCACATTCAGTCACAGAATAAATGGTACGGCAAGGGATTAACACGTTAAAAAATATTACATTGGTGTTTCGCTTGTTCCGTCATTTGTACTGAAGTTTACTTCAGTAAAAATGTGTCTGTTAAAATTACATCTTTACAAAGCAGAAACTATAAAAGCAGACATAGCTATGTAGTCTCCGGTGCTCCAACTTCACAATGCCAATTTTAAAATATTTAACACCAGAACGACTAAGCAAGTCAAAATGACTTATTCACAATTTTTTCCAATAATTCCCTAAGTTTATAGGAGACTCCTAGACTAGAAATTCTAAGGTGATCTTATAAAACACAGATTTCCGAACCGATCATATTTTCCACCTCTTGATTCCCCTTTTTTCAAAGTACTTATTTAATATACTTAGATATCATAGATTTAACGCCAGTCGTTCTAGTGTTAATGCATGAGAAAATTTGTAAATATTACAATTTTAACCCCTTGCTATACGATGTCTCTTGTAACTGCCTCCGCAATTACTACATTTCTATAGAATTACAGTGTTAAAATAAGAGCCAATCAGTAATTTTTATTGTGTTTAATAATTTAATGTTATATTAATATCACAGAAATAATTCTATCATGTCGCGTCTCACTGGCATTTTCAATTTAACCCCTTGCCGTGCCATTTCTTTTGTGATTAAATGTGCAATAACTCTGATTTAATTACTCAAATAACAATCTAGCCCCTAATTTCGGATATAGTAAATAACTTAACCCTCTATAGACCGAATTTTCTGTGGCATCTGAAGATCAGTTGCACGATAGCTCATTAGAAAATGATAGAAATACTATTGTAAATAATAAATTTAACTTGATTTTGAAACATTGGATTGTATAGAATTTCATGATTTTTAACATCTAAATTATAATACGCGAGAAAGTTAAAAAAATTGCCTTTAAAGAATAAAAGCTTACATTAGTCTTGTGTTACTTCAAAGTTACAAGGGCCCATAGAGGGTTAACGTAATATGGAATAGCATAGTATTAAGTTTATTGTATCAGGACAAACTAATATTTTTGATAAAATAATTTTTGGAGCACTTCAAAATTGACTGTTCCATTTGTTGCGTCACGAGTAGCACTAGTTATTGTACGGAAAGGGGTTAACCCTAGCGTTCCTATAGCGGGGTCTCTGGAGACGCAGCGTTTAGTGCACGATGACACACACTGACAAACATGTAATTTGACTCCACTTCTCGACTTCGGAGCGATAACATACACATTTACAAAGTTGTATTCGATACAACCCAATAGTGTGTAAGTGATTCGTCAGCGAGCAGTTCTTTTCGAGTCGCTTTAGTTCTTTGCAGAGATTGATACAAGTATGACGTGTGTAACGAAGAAAATTTACCGTACAAGCGTTTATTGGACGAAAGAGTCAGTCAACTTGAACAGGCCTGTTTTGAAAACGATGGCCTACCGAAGGTTGTTTTACCTGCGTAAACGAATAGAAAAACCGTTGATTCATTCACATGGATTTCGTCAACATGCCGTCCAAGGGGCGAAAGTACGGAGCACGGAGTACGTGTGGTCATAAATTATGCCCTTTCCTAATTACAACGTCATGGGTCTAGGAGACGACATTTTAGCGTGGACATTTTTGGTCATTTTTAGTCGAACCATCGTAGTAGAAAGAACGTGCAAAAGATATCTCATTCAAGTTTTAGTATTCAAGTTTTCGATTCACTTTACCAGTGCTAAAATTACTACTGGTAATTTTTTTAAAACGTTTAAAATGGCAACTGGAGAATCTCTTTTTGAGCAATTGGTGACGGATGATAACATTCGCAATTACAACGAATCATCCGACGATGCTTCTAATTCATCGGTGACTGATGGCGAACCAGAATTACAAGAGCGTGAACTGGATGAATTTGACCTAGACCTATCCAGTGAAGAGACGGATCCACGAGATGTTACTTTTGCTGGTCGCACTTGGAAATATATTGCGCCCTCCAATAACACGACATCGGACAATGTATCTCGTGAGTACTCACTAACTCAAAAAAGTGAATCAGCATCAACCATTGGTGATTGTTTTCATTTATTTATAAATGATGAAATCATCGACAAAATACTGTTGTACACTAATAAGAAGGCCGAGCAAAGTATGCCGCCAAATACAACATGGAGGAAAATAGATCGGATAGAAATCGATGCGTTCTTTGGTCTATTACTTCTAATAGGACGTTTTAGAGAATCACGTGAACGCAAGTCCGATCTGTGGAAAGAAGATATAGCACTTTCTAGGCCGTATTATGCTGCAACGATGTCGCGCGATCGCTTTACAGATATATTGAAATATATCCGCTTCGATGATTGCACGACACGAGAAGCTAGAAAACAAAGTGATAAGTTTGCAGCATTGAGAGAAATTTCTGAGCTATTCATTGAAAATTGTAAAGATTCGTACAATGCAACAAGTGTTGGGTGCATCGACGAGCAGCTCATGACATTTCGTGGACGATGTCGCTTCAAAGTTTATATGCCAAGCAAACCAGGGAAGTACGGCATAAAAATTTGGACACTTTGCGACTCCAAAACTTTTTATTGCTGTAACATGGATATATATCTTGGAAAATTAAATAACATGCCAGAAAAACAGCAAGGACAGCGTGTAGTGAAACAATTGTCGGAAATGTGGAAAGATTCCAATCGCTGCATTACAACTGACAATTTTTTTACAGACATAACTCTTGCAGAAGAATTACTTCAGGACAAAATTTTTATGGTTGGCACCTTACGGAAAAATAGACGGGACTTACCAAAAATTCTTGTGCAAACAAGAAGTCGTGCGCAATATTCATCCGAATATTTATTTACGAAGGACGTAACATTAGTATCTTACGTAACAAAACCGAGGAAAGGTGTAATTATGCTATCGACGCTCCACCACGAGCATAATATATCAACAGAAGAAAATAATTTCAAACCGGAAATAATAAACTATTACAACAATACAAAAAGTGGTGTAGATGTTTTGGATAAATTAATGCGAGAATATTCGTGTAGAAGATGTACACGTCGTTGGAGTTTATCTTTATTTATGCATTTCTTAGATATTGCAGCATACAATGCATTCGTTATTTGGCAAGTGAAGAACCCGGCGTGGCAAAGCCAAAACTCAATGAAGTCAAAAAGAAAACTGTTTCTGGAATCGTTAGCAAAAATGCTAACTGAAAAAAACATAGATAGGCAGGCTACCCAATTTGAGAATCACGATATAACGTTTCACGCAAACATAGTATATGCTATAGAAGCGACGGGGAGAAAAATTGTCAAACACAAAACTGATCAAACACAGAGTGCCGCTGGACGAAAACGTGCTAGATGCTATATATGCATTGGAAATAATAATAAATATACAGCAACATGCGACGATTGTAAAAAACATATTTGCAATATGCACTCTACCCAACAAAGAGTTATTAAATGTAATAATTGTCTACTAAAAAATCCTAAATAAATATCATTTATTTTTACTTTATACACGTTTATTTTTTTCACACACATCCTGCATAAAAACCTTTTTGAATGTTGATATCGGAATTATTACAGAACGTTGTATAATTTATTGACTGCTGATTTCATTCGAATTTTTTTATTGAATTTATTAGTCAAATAGTTGTAGAAAACACAAGTAGAAAATATTCCTTCTCATGTTCAAGAACACAATGCGGTTGCATTAGTAGCATGCTTATCTCATGTTTCGACTCGAGCGAACGCGTAAAAGTATTAGTGAGAATTGGTGTGTGTCTCAAGGGACCCCGTCACCGGGCGCGGTTCTCCAAAGTCCGTACTCCGAGGGTTAATAAGTTCAGCAAAACCTAAATTTTCTATCCATTGTATCGCATCACAAGCGTCCCTCGTTACTGTACAGCAAGTGATTAAAATCGTATGAAATTCATAAACCTCCCTGGCATTGAACATGTTAACAACACAGAACACATTACAAAAATGTTCGCAGTATCTCGCCTGCAAGTTTAATGTTCCCACCACGATACTGAGTGAATCTCGTGAAACCATTAACTCTAACTCTTAACGCTTGAAGAGCCGCCATGAGGGTAGGTGACAGAACCCAAAAGTAATTGAAATTTACTCCATCGCAGGAGAGCGACGGCGGCGGGTATCATTATAAGGCGTCTGCGTGAACGCAATAAGCCACGGCCCTTTCGGAGTTGAAAACAGGCCGCCCTTCACCGCCCAAGGTGATCTCCCCCATAAAAGTCTCCAGGCGTTAAAATCTCCTTGCCAGCGGAAGGACCTCGATGTCTCACTCGGACGAAGATAGTGAAAGCAGATTCCGCTTCGGAGTCCCACTTATTTGGATAGCGAAGCATGGTGCCGTTCAATCGGGGCAACCGTGAAGGGCACTTTACGGCGAGCTCTCGTCAACCTGGATAACGTCTTTCGAGCGTTACTTTTTTTCTCTACACTTCTCTTTCACACTCTCTCTGTCTGTTTCTCTCTTTGGTTCCTCTCAAAAATGCATTTTACACTCGACGAAACGTGAAAGCCGACTTGAGGTGTTCGTTTATCGCGAGACGCATTAACGAATGCCGCCTCTTGTGGCTCCTTGAAATTACAATTTATGAGGTGTATATGAAATATGATAATGAACAAATTGTACGGGAAATTATGGGGTTTCTGACTCGATAGGTTGCCGATTGCATGGGTTATTGATTATTCGCCGGGCAAGATCATTATTTTGCGGACTGCGCGCAGGAATGTTCATAATTCAGAGTTTTATGACTCGTAAGATATGGTTATTCATGTCGGAGTTTTCTTATTAGAGCTAATGAAAGGATAGCTTACGATAATACCCGTGTCTGCAAAAGCATTTTTGCAGTATTGTGAGGCAAAATCAAAATTCGTAAGATTTAAGCTTTATTAACACTAGATTTACGGAGCCAATTTGACTCATCTAAAATTTGATTACTATATATAAATGATATATTGGTTGGTTAACTTTTTTAATAAATTTTTCATTTAAATTGAGTTGGAACTATTTTCTTTGTAAAAAACGTCAATTTTCTTATATGAGTCAAATTGGCTCATTTAAAAAAAATAGGTAAGTATATGAATATCCGTAAATCTAGTGTTAAGAATTAGCAGAGAAGTACAGGCGGCCCTCCACTTTCGCACATAATTGGTTCCTCAAAATGTGTGCGAATGTTGAATGTTCGAAAGTAGAGGGATATACGAAAAATATTAAAAGTTGCATATTAATGTGGTTTCTTTATAATCTTGAGATTTTTCAGCATCTAGTAGGAAATACTAAAGACAATATTACAATAGTAGAGAACCTCAAGGTCCTCCAATATTGTATTTGGGGACCTCAATCCGAGGGACTGAATGCATAGAAGCAATTTTTGAAATAGTGACAAAAATCTTTAAAAAATTGAATTTTTAAAAATGTGCGAAATAGCGAATTGTGAGAAAGTAGAGTGTGGGAAAGTCGAGAGTCGCCTGTATTACAAAAACTTGAAATGACGCTAGAACAATGAAGCAAGCCAAAATGACTAGTTAGCAATTTTCTCCAAAAATTCTTTAAGTTTATAGGAGAGTCATAAAGCAGATGTTCCACGTTGATGTTGTAAAACATAGATTACCGAATCAATTATCATTTCCACCTCTTGATTCCTCTTTTCCCAAAGTACTTATTTCACATATTGAAATATGATAGAATTAACACCGGCAGTTTTTGTGTTAATATCACGTTAATAGAAATTCACTTTTATAGTAATGAACTGAAAATTTCAAACAGCAAGTTCGTAATAATTTCTTTTAGTTGCATAAATAAGTTAATCATAATTTATTATTATCAATTTTAATTGTTCTACGCTATGAAATTATGGAAACGTATTATGTAACAATTCATTTAACATTAAATCTATAGAAGCCATCAAATCGACAATTTACTACTTTTTTTATAAACATTTCTCAAATTCATAAAGAACCAGTAGAGTATATATTTCAAATCTACTCTGTAATACAGGAATTACTTAATCGATCATCTTTTTTGCAGTTTCATCCATCTTTCTCTAAAGTTCTTGTTTATTATATTTAAGAATAACAGATTTAACGTCCGCAGAGCTTGTGTTAATAAAGAGAAAGTCTAACAAGCTAGTAATTCCCCTTCGATTTTATAAACGCATCACATGATATTAATATCGTTTCAATAATTATAAAATAAGTTGAAACCGTCACGCTATCATTCCAACATTGAGATATCGAACATTTTTCAAATTTTACTAGGTAGTTCTACTGGGTAGCTTTAAAGAAGATTACTAATAAAATAAGCGTTAAAAGAAATTAAAGGTACGGATATTTTGCTTTCGTGTGAGTTAATTAACACATATATAATCTTCAAAAGTGGAATTTCACTTCATATTTGATTGTATCATTTTTTATCTTTTACATTTCGAATTATTCTTATAACTCGGTACAAATCACTTAAAATTATTCTTTACTGGTGAGTATTTAGACTTCTTGAACAATGGTGATGACTACAGGTATTTTTAATTAATAAAATAGAAATTAGTTTAACAAAAAATTACTTAAGATAGAATATCATCAAAAGTCCGATATAAAACCGCTAATATTAGGTTGTGCTCTATAAATAAAAATACAGGCAGATTCTATATTTAAATTACAAAAACAAACAATTATTCAGTTTCGTTATGAAAAAGGAAGGTTTCCACCATGTTAATTCTTAAAAACCATACACATATTCAAAGTACTTCGCAGTTATTGTTGATAATACTTCGATATTGCATTATAAACAGCGCGTTAACCCTGATGTAATTTGAATATTTAATACTAGATCTACCGACGATTAATTAAATATATTTAAAATTGTTAAATAAATCTTTCTGAATGTCATAAATGAACGGGATAGAAAGCTTAATCGATTCAATCGCTTACAGTCTCCCAGATAGACGTAAATAATTGAAAAAAAGAGCATTAGAAATTTTAGGAACAATTTCAAAAAATTGGGAGTAAATCAGCTTGACCACCTTGGTAGATCTTGTATTAAAAAATTTCATAATTGTATACCAATCAATTCATATAAATATATCCAATTTCGAAGTTACTTCCTTAATTAACATAACTAACACGAGAGCAATTTAGTGAATACAGCTTGCCCATCAATATAATAAGCTCTCATCATTAGCTGGTGACATCTCTTTTTACGACTACCCACCCTAAATACCGGAAGCACCCTCCAAAAGCAATCAGACGGTCCAATATAAAATTCGCCGAAGTCGTCGAGCCATTCGAGAAGCAAAAACGCTTAATATTCCCTCTCGTGACACGAAAAGGGCCGGACGAACACCCACGCGGAGGGTAAATTAGAAACTCATGAAAATCAAGCGAAGTCACCTCATTTAACGGTATGGATCGCTAATTGGCAGCGGTTAGGGACCTGCTTCGACTGATCGGCGATCCTTCAAAGACCTTCCAATCTACTTCCGGCGAGTGGACTCGTCCTGGAATGAGTCAAATTAGTTTCGAACGGTAACCTCGCCCTTTCCGCGTTGCGGAAAGAAGAACGGCTCTGGAGGAGAGAAAGAGAAAGAACGAGAAAGAGGGTGAACAAGCGAGAGAAGGAAAGAAACTGAGAGAAAGACGGATGAAGACAGAGAAAGAAGAGACTCCGTAAATTGGGACCGCTGCAGGATTTCAATGGGGGGCCCCACGAACTCGTGGGCGGAGACCTGCCCCTGGCAACCGAGAGAAAGGAGCCAGGATCGAATGAGGGATCGGGGCTAACTATGTTCGACGAGAGGGTGCAGGTGTTCGAATTTTCCAAAGGCCTCTCTTTTTCTACCCCTCCTCGCCAATATTCGAGCCAATATTGCGTTTCTCCTCAAAGCGCTGGATGAATGCCGAAGATAATTTATATCTTCGAATTATGAGTCACGGTAGAACCGTTGGGGATCAGGAAGATATTCGATTTTTTGTTTCTTCGTAATTATACCCGTTAGTAGGTTTAAGCGATACTTATTGTAAGAGTTAAAAAGGCTTCTTTTGTAAGTTTTTTTTTCGTAAAAGATGTTACAGCTATTATGCTTTTTATATAGTTACATGAAGAATGTGTATTTTTATCTGTTCGGAGTGTTATTTTAAAAGTACTTACGAACACAAAAGAGTTATGCGTAGGAGAAGTACAATCATTCACCAATTTCATCCATTTGCATTATTAGTGTATATATACGCTCAATTTTCCTGGTCACAATTACCGGAGCCGTACGCATACGATTAACTTTTTAACTATCAGTATCTCTTAGCTAAAAAATAGAAATGGAGGGTGTTGGCAATGAAAGTAGTAATACTGATTATAGTAAAGTCTTACAAGTGGGCAAATAGTAATATCGTAAATACCTACTTTCAATTTATTATTTTTTATAATACTGCATTATGAAGTTCTTTTACTTGTAGTAATTTGTATAATCAAAATTAATAAAAACAAATTGCGTGATGGAGGAATTTTTTTATGTTCCCTTATGATGCAAATGGGTTCAGCGAATATGCGTTCCACGTGGATTTGATTTACACGAATAAGAATCGTAAATAGAGTCTGTAAGTAGAAAAGAATCAGTATTCGAAGTAGACGCTGGTAAAAGTTTTAGAGATGAGTGTGTACTTACTTATTTTATGTAACTTAAGAACAAAATAATTGCAATGTTTCAGAAAACAGAAGTATGTACCTAAGTTTTACTCGGTACCAATATCGCAACTGCAATTTAACACCAGATCTACTAACGTTGTCGACACAAATTATTCCAAATTGTTTGTAAATACTCCTGAAATTTTTAACAGTTTCTTTTCCGATTTCCTACATCTATCGTGAATGCTGCAAATAAGTTAATTGATTTAGTTCTCTACTTACGTCATTTCTTTTCTTCTACCGTATTTATTTCACACTTATAAATATATTGGATTAATCGTCGGTAGATCTAGTGTTGAAGCAGCACATTTTTTTTGTAATTGGCATAAACTCATCATCTTGGTCGCTTTCACTATCTGGAATTTCGTCCTCATTTTCATTGTGAATATAACACTTTTCAAAGGAGTTTTCGTCAATATTATATATTCTGTTACTGGGTCTTCTGACTATGTCGCGTAGGTAAATGAAAGTAAAGGGTATAGCAGGATAAGGTGGTCAAAAGTGCCCTTAAACCGATTTCAATGGGGGTGGTCTCATTCGATAGATAATGCTCGGCGATCATTGTGTACAAATTTTTAACCCTGTATCTTGACCGGAAGGGTAGTTATGGGGAAAATTAAAAAAACGGGGTTTTGCCCCATTTTTCCTAGTTATTGAGGTGCAAAAAATTCGAAAAAATTCCGACATATTCTACACGGTACCATACATGTTTGAGATTTTTTTCAGATTTTTGCATTGAAGAACCAAAGTGTAACAAATGAGCAAACGCAAAAAAACGGAAAAAAATAGATTTCTTATCGAGATCTTCGAGTGACAACTTTTTGCAAATTACAGTAACAATCCAACACTCATGATTATTATCTCCAATTTGTTTCAGATTTTTAAACCGCCTGCGTCATTGTGAAAAAAATCAAAAACCGATTTGCGCGACGCATTTCGATGTGAAACGTGATGATCCAGTTATTATTTTCTCATTCTTCGATTACAATATGTTCATTTTGTGACTTTCAGTGTGTCTGCCACGAAGCAATTACATGTTAATATAGAGAATCGAATTAATTAAATCAATTGTGAACAATGATGGTTTCTTATCTGCAAGAATTTTTAAGGTTTTTTCAAGTGAGTGATTTGGCTCAGTTGGTTTTTTGTCGCAGGTTCGCATCCCCATTGGGAACTTGAGATTTTTTTTTGTCATTTTTAAAAATTATCAACTACATAATAACAATCAGTTGCTATTTTCAAACATTTAAAAGTATTTTTAACACATTGCCACAAATGACTGCTATAGCCGTCCTGCACATTTTAATTAATAAAAAAAGAAATATCATTAGTACGAAGTGTACTAATGCATTTATTTGTTAATTACTCAGTAATACATCGAAAAAAAGATGTAACATTCCAGATAACATATCAATTGTTTTTTTGTACAATTTTTCATGCTTTAACAATTCGAAATATTTTCGTGTGTGTTTCAGAGCACGATCGTCAAATTAAAAGTGTGCGTCAACGTGTTAAGGACCAAGAAAAATATAAATTAATTACAGAACATACTTTTTGCTTTTCGTCTATGCTTATTTGGTATAAGTTCCAACAATTTATACAATTCTCAAAGACAGAACCGAGTTGAATGGATGCTCGTGTAAATCAAAGAAACATTTAGCACAACGATAATTAATATATCGCATTAAATATAAATTAGAATTTCTACTGAACACAATTAATTGTTCCTCCTCTAAAGTCACACTTTCTAAACTTATAATATAAATCTTTTTATTGAACGTTTAATTTGCTTTCATAGCGAATGCGCACTAAATGTACAAAAAAAGCTGACGAATCTGATGGCACGCAACAATAGCGGAATTTTTGAAAAAAAATTCTTTCAATGTGCTTTTGCTTCTCTTCTAGACAGGCAAGCATTGCTAAATCCAACGGATATATACGTGCATAGCGCACATTAAATTATTTCACAAGAATATACCACCCACGAGTTTATAGCTCGTGACATATGAACTTTTAGAACGTACAACAATTAATTAATAATTACAATACCGTCCATTCCTATCGCAATCTACCCTCATTATCCAAAGGGGTTAAATAAAAAAACAGCTTTGTTCCAAACGAAAATCATCTTCTCCATCTTGAAACCATTAAGTGAAAAAACTCAAGAATATACCACCCACATCTTTATAGCTCGTGACATATGACCTTTTAGAACGTACAACATTTAAACAATAATTATAATACCGTACATTCCTATCGCAATCTACCCTCATTATCCCAAGGGGTTAAATAAAAAAACACCTTTTGTTATTCCAGCTTCGTTCCAAACGAAAATCATCTTCTCTATCGTGAAACCATTAAGCGAAAAAACTCAATCGATCGCCATTCACAAGGAAAATCCCTTCTTCAAATCGACCAGGCGTCCCCCGTTTCAACGTCGTCTCGTGTCCTCCATTGTGCAAATTTGTTGATGCTTTTTTTCAGCAGCACACCTCCGTAATTCTCGTCACGTGGTCGATCATGCGTTTAAGCTGGCACCTCGTTGGACTCCGATGGTAGCCATTGTAAATCGTATCGTTAGATTTCTTCGGTGGCGCGTGAAGATTCCCTCCAACTCGTATTTCTCAACTAGCCATTCTATCGGGTAAATACGAGGCCCAGTTTCGGCATCTCGGCTATCTATAATCGGCTCTTGATCTACCATCTAACGCTGGATGAAGGAGGAAGGGAAGAAACGACCGATCACGAATGAGAGGTCCTCCCTTAAAGGGGGTTAAGAAGCATGTCACGCATGGACGAGTTTTCGTTGCGCTCCTTTCACGGCTCGGCTGCGCTCTGCTTTCCGAATTTAGCAAAACGTGCAAAAGCTCTGGATTAACTAGTCCTCCTTCGTTCGAAGGGGACTTTCGGGATTCTTTAAGGCAGCTTAGAATGGCCCGCAAGACTGATCCTCGAATTTCGCGGTGTTCAACTCAAATACACGAGGATTTCGTGCACGTGGATTACATTCGTACACGGCGGATTGTAATGCGCCGTGTGTTATTTGGTGTTAATATTCTAAAACGACCCCTATTGGAGTGTGGTCTGCCAATGTTATTTATGGTAACAAATATAATAGTTAGGATTAGTCGATAGGACAGTCAGTTTCGCCTATTTTTCAAATCTAAGTTCACAATATAAATTTTTAGTTGGGGACAATTGAAAAATGAAGATGAAAAGAAGACCATAATGCAAATTGTTTAACCCTTTGCACTCCGTTGTTGCTGCAGCAGCGACATTATAATAGAAGCTGACAATTCTGTTGATAAATCTGGTATGTTTTTATATTTTTTTATATTGTGAAACATAATTTTAAAATGTACACGATTCTTTGTTAATATCGAAGCGAGATTTTTAATTTTTCCACTGATGTGCACTCATACCGTATAAATAGTTTTGGAGTAGCTGGCAGCACCTAATAAAAATTATTCGGAGTGCAAAGGGTTAAATATTTTTAGTTAGTGAAATAACAGTCTGTATGAAGGTAAGTATCAGTCGGTAGGAGGGAAATGTTCTTACTGCTATTTATTGGGTGATTATTTTTGAACATTTATGGTTGGTACTTTAATGAGTGATCTGAATTTTTAATGAAAAATTAGTAGGAAATATGAAACATGGAGTTGGTCTTGCGTCTACACTATCATTTCCAATATATTGTTAATGGATGTGAATATATTGCATTATTATTTATACACAGAGCGGCGAAATAACATGTATAAGCGGCGAGGTGATTCCCAATAAAAAAAAAAGACAAAATTTAAAGCAAACTGTTTTAATTATAGTCTTATAATTGATTTTCGAGAAAATTAAATTTAAAAGTCCGATGTGTACGTATAATATCGCAATTGAAAAAGTAACATGTCGAACCCGCGCACGCTGATTTTGATGAAGCTTCCTTGATAGGTAGCTCTCGAAGAAATACTTTATACGTATCTTTTCTTTTAACGACCACCGCTTTTTATATGCGCTTTTTTAACACCCCGATATTAAAGAGGTAAAAATAACGCTAAAAATTGAAGAAGCATTGTCTGTGATAGTTCTAACTAGAGTAACAGTAACTAGAGGTTATGAAAAATAATTTTTTTGTTAAATTGTCCAGTCTTTAACAGAGCATTTAGCTATATAATAAAAGTTGCGCAAACTTATTTATTCAAATAATGCATTCAAAAATTTTATTTCCAAACTCGAGCTTCTTGAGACCGAAGCCTTAAATGAAAAAAATTTTGTTATATATTTATATATATTTCTTCTTATTTATTCAGAACGGGCCATATCGTGTCCACTTGAAAATGCTATTCTGCCGTACGTCATCTATTCAAATCTGAAGACAACTGAAACGTACTTGTTTCAAATGTTAACAAATTATTTCATTTGAAAGTTATGTACTTAACTAAATTAATGGTACCAATTTCATTAATATACACTAAGAACTTTAAAAATGAAAATCAAAGGGCACCAATCACTTACTTAAAATTTTAGTGAAAACACATTAAAAATTAGGGGAATAGTTATTATCCCCAGATTTTTCTCTCATGATAGCAACAACTGTTATCACCATGAATGGATTCAATCAAGTACGAAAAACACTCACTGAAATCAAACTTATTGTTAGAATTGCTTTAATAGGAAATTAGCTTTGAGAAAAATATATATCGACTGTAATTCACTGTAAGACCAAGAAATGTTAATAACTTCAGCAATCCATTCTACCATTGCTATATGACATTCATTTCCATGAAACTACTACAAAAACAATAACACGTAATGCACAACCCAAGAAAGATTGTTCAGAATTTCATAGTAGGACTTTAAAACGTTTTCTACTCTCATATTCCAACGACTTCAAACGTATTCTATAAAACCTTATGCTGTATCCTCAAAACCCTAAGACTCACCATTAGAGTGTCGATAAATTCTCAGAAATTAGACATGACCGATAAAATTGTCGAACCCTTACAAAGCGGTACCCCTACAAATCGAATCCCTATAAATACCGCATACAAGATCCATGACGAACCAATGAGACTTACATCGTTCGAGCAGCGTATCCTTTTTCCTCGTGTTTTCACATAAATTCACAGAAAAACATAAATTTTCATATAACTAGTATCGTGAAAGAATTATTAATTTTGAACAGAATATTAATTACTCCAATAATCCATTGTGTCATTGCTACATGACATTCACTTCCATGAAAATATTGCAAAAACGATAATACGTAATGAACAATGGAAATCAGATTGTTCACAATTTCACAGTAGATTTAAACACTAAAACTACCAGCGTTAAATCTATTACCTACATTTAAATACATGTAATTAGTACTTTCTAAACTGGGAATCAAAAGATGACAAAGATAATTAATTCAGTGAATCATTTCTTGCAAGATGGACATAGAGTATTTCTCATATGGCCTTCCTATAAACTTGAAAAATTTGTATAAAAATGAGTAAACAATCATTTTACATACCATGGCAGTTCTGCTATTAAAACACTTTACAGCCGGCCCTTGGCTTACACACATTCTACTTTCGCACAATTCGCTATTTCGCACGTTTGTCAAAATTCAATTTTTTTTAAATTTTCGTAATTTTTTCAAAATTGTTTACTTCCATACAGTCACTACCAAGGAGTGCTGTATCTTGCGCTCACTCAAACATTGCCTATTAGAGGTTTTGTAACATTGCAATATTGTTTCTAGTATGACCTATTAGATGTTAGAGAATCTCAGGTTCACAAACAAACCACATTAACTCTTTTCGGTCGTATGTCTGCTCTCAGCCAAATACTATCATCTTTTACTCGCTATGCAAGACGCTATAACGGAGCATCTTCAAAATCGGGAAGACCATCGTTCTCAGATAAAGAGGAAAGGCTTAATGGAAAGCGGCACTGTCAAAACATAATAAGTAAAGATTGCTTCGTACAATCAAACAGAAAAATCCAGGGCGGAAGATGTCAAACTAATTATTTTTGCGACACGTGCAGTAGAAAACCGCACAATGTAGAATTTTAAAATATAATTTTTATATAAAAACATTACATTAAAACATATTATTGTGTAAACATATATCTAAAGTTGACAAAAAAATGTATAAACCCTGTTCATCCTTCATAATCGTACATATCACGTATCATTGCTCGTTCAACGGAAATTAATTACAACCAGTACGACACCCATGTCTAAATTTAATACGACCGCAAAGGGTTAATATGCAATTTTTAATTTTTTTCCTGTATCCCTCCACTTTCGAACATTCAACATTCGCACACATTATCAGGAACCAATTGCACGGGTCAACACAAAATTTGACTTTGACTTTAAAGTATAAAATTTCGATAGTTTAGGTTGTAATTAGACGAAAAAAAATATAGCATGAAAAAGTTTGCTTTTGTATCTAGAAGACCGTTTGAACGATATTTTTCAAAATATGTGGTTTTAATTTTTAATTGAAGATGAAACCATACAAATAAATATGTTTATCATTTTTATTAAGTTTTACTATCAAAAAAGCTTACAAAAAAGTGGAAAATAATTTAAAAGTCCACGCTCTTACTTTTTCTTTTATGTTCATAAGTACTTTCTCTTAATAAACCCCAAATATAGTCTCCCATCATATTTTCATTGTATTGGCCTTGATAACGTTGTTCGAAGTTCATAATGTCCTGATGAAATCGTTCTCCTTGCTCTTTTGAATACGCTCCCATGTTGTTTTTAAACTTATCTAAATAAGCATGCGTGAACGTAAAAACCCCGCTCTAATCTCGCGGTATTTTTGAATGTGTTAGAATTAATTAAAATTTATAAAAAAATTCGAAAATGAGTGTTATTACTATAACAATCACAAAAGCAAACTTCATATAAAGAAAAAGGTATTTTCTTTTCGTTTTTGTACATAATTAACCGAAAAATCATAAAATAAACTTTAGGACAAAGAACGAAAATTTTTTTGTAGGGTCGTGTTATGTGCGAAAGTCGAGGATCGACTGTATACTCTCGTATTCCACCGCGTCTAAACATATCCCATAAAAGCCCATCCCGTAGCCCTAAGACTCGCAATCAAAATGTCGAGAAATCCTCGAAATTAGACACGACCGATGAAATTGTTGAACCCCTACAAATCGGTACGACAAACATAAATCCACCGTACAAGATCCGTGACGATCCAACGAGGCATAGATCGTTCGAGCAGCGTGTCATTTTACCCTCTGCTTTCCACGATCGTCTCGAAACGAGGGTGCACTAGAGATCTAAATACGAGAAATTACTCGGCTTAGGTTCTAGATCGAAATAATTTTCTACGGCGAGTTGACACGGTGTCGCCGCAGAATTTTCGCGCCAGTTTTCCGCGGCGTCTATAAACCCTCCGAAAGCCGAAGTTTCAGCTGTCCAACTTCACCGTTCGATTCGCCACGGTTTCGCGCTTCTACAACGGGATTCATCTCGACGGATTCTATTGTCGTCGGTAAATCGACGTGTTCCTTCGTGAGGAACGAATAAAACGCAAGTTCAACGAACAGAGAAGGAAGAACGGAGAAAAAAAATCAGCGACGTCGAAAAGATGAGAGCGCGTCACGCCGATTTCCGCGAGGTCCTGGCAGCGCAGTCATCGGAACGGATCCTGAGGAGTCGAGTTCAAAGGAAGACAAAAAGATACCTCGGTAGCGCGACTCGCCACGAATGGGACCACCCGTTCCACCGTGTTAGCAGTCCTTTCCTTTACCGTGCCAGCCTTTCAAAGGAGCCGATACGCCGATTTCGAGCTTCGCTTCCTTTTTTCTCCCTTTCTTCGTTGGCTACTTGTGCGTAGCTGTTCGTGTTCTTTCTTACACCATGGATCGTCGGTGGTTCTTTATCTGTCCTGTCTCCTGCTTCTTACAGTGGCATTTTCGACGAGGCGGCGCACCACTTTTGTCGCACCCACCCTCCCTTTCAGATAGTCGACTGCCGCCCTAATATTCCGTGACGACAGGTCACTCCCTGCTTTAGTATCCTAGGTAAGAGCGACGTCCTTCTGCTCGATCTCGTTCTCTATTCGTTTGGTTAAACGTTATTTATAACGACTTCCTCGTTTAGGGATTCTATGATGTTCTCTGACTGCCCTGCCGATTGTTGGACACGTCATTGCGCAGTTGTAGTTTTGAAAGCCTCGTTTTATTTTCAGCTCGAGCACCTGGTATTACTTTATGGCTTTCCAATTAACTCTCACCTTCTTTCTGGATTTGCATTGAGAATTGCAAATTAATGCGGGTAGTGATTACAGTTGCTGCACAATTGCAACCACAGTTACTACTCAAAAATATAAAAAAAAAACGAAATAATGCTTCGTATTAACTCAAGACGATGTTAACCCTTTCAATATGGGAGGCAATTAAACTTCAAATGCTTGTAACTGTACACCTTTCGTGTATATTTATTTTATATTTTACCTATGTTCTTAGAAATATTAGATATAAATATTAGGGGGACCGCAAAGTAACGTCGTTTTTTTAAATTAAATTCAAACAGATAAGTTTTTAACAAGTTTTTATTTTTAATCAATTATGTAACAACCCTCGTTATCAACAACCTTTTGCCGTCTAGTGTGCAAATTTTTAATGCCGGATCGATAAAAATCAATTGGTTTTTGTGCACAATAATTGTGTACAATTGGACATCATCCAAATTTTCAAATTTTTTGTCACTTAGAAAATGTCCGATGGTGCAATATTGGTTTAGTATGGTGGATGAGGCAATACCTCCCACCCCAATTCGTTAATTTTTTCCAGGGTTTGTCTTTCGTAGTGCGGTCTTGCACTATCGTACAAGACAAATTTTTTATTTAATTATTTACGAGTAAACAAGCCACTCTATCCTTAAAATGTCTTTGGCTGTACTTTGAAGTACACAGTGAGATGATAAATGACAAACGAATATCGATATACGTCGAAACGACATTACTTTCCGGTCCCCCTAATACGTTTGTTCGTAATTTTCGCGGTTATTTTTTTAACACGTTTCATGCCGGATCATTTTGAAGATTTTCTGTTCAGACCGTGTGGAACGCATACGGCCCACACTTTTACGATTAAATAAATTTTACTGGAGTAGGCATGATATTAAGATGCCTATATTTAACTCTGCAATATATTTTTCACAATAAAATTCTTCGTTTTTAAATGAGAAATGCAAGCGGTCTGAACGAAAAGTTTAGTGGGGGTCGTATACGCCCCATGCGACACGGAACGTGTTAATAGAATACTTAGAAGTTAATTAAAACGTAAAGGTCCTCTTACGTTTCGGCGTATTTGAAGAGATTAATAATTGAGGCTTTGTCTCATTTAATTGCTTCATATTAGAGAACACTGTTCCTTTACGTGTCTTACTTAGGACGATATATTTGTAAGATCATTCTCTCTTAGACCTGAGATATTATCGATATAACACAGATTCGATGAAAGTAAAAATGCTATTGAGGAAGGCGTTATTAATTGTGCTATTAATTACAGTGGTATTTTGGACTACGAAGCTAGATTCGTTTCTAACTGATGTTCCAAATTAGCATTCCATATGGAAAGCTAATTACAATATCTAGTTTTCTCGCTAAAACTACCGGCGTTAAGTTTGTTATATTTAAGTATTGTAAATAAGTACTTTGGAAACAGAGTAATTGAAGGTGGAAAATATGATTAATTCAGTAATTTGTTGTATAAGATGAATGTATAATATATGTTATATGGCTGCCCAATGAATGCGGAGAAAGTGGTGAAAAAAATGAGGAACCAGTAATTTTGACAGGCTTGGTTGCTCTAGTGCTAAGATACAAAATCTCTTGCATTGTTGCTTCTATCAGAAAACCATCATAACTCATATATGAAGACTAACGCAATGAATAACAAAATTTCGTTGTTATTATTATTTCGTATTTTGGATTCGATAACTACGGTCGTCTTTCCTAGGACCTGCAACTTAAGCGAGGTTTCGTGTCGCTTTTTTTATGCTGAGTGTTCAAAATATTAACTTATTTTGTTTTTTTTATTTTTATAATATTACTAATTTTTAGCACCATTTCGTATAATATTCTATGATGCAAAGTTTTCTGCTTTGTCCAACTTTGTAATAATTGAGACACGTAAAATATGTCATTCTCAAAGTCATTAGCATGACACAGCGGCCAGGACACAATATTCATTTTTTTTTAATTGCCACGTCAAATGTAGAATGATTGTTGCATTTTAAAAAATCTATGACGCTATAAACACACTTTATACCATATATTTTGTTTTAATCATTTTTCTAAAAGTAGTTTTAATTGGAAAAATTTGATTACCCATCACGTTTATATTAGTATTATCATTTTATAGTATAATAATATATATTACGTGAAAATAAAATCAAATTGTAAAGAAATTTCACAATTAAAAAAAGATGTTCCGCAAGCAGCTTGGCAAGTAAGAAAAAACGGCAACATTTTTACATAAATTTTTTTTCATTACCGTTTACCAACTCCATGATATGTCTTTAAAAACATTTTTCTTTCGTTTTCAAGGTAATAATTTGACTTACCAAAACAAACTTACGTTAGGAACAATAGACTTTCATTATACATAATTAACTCTACTTTAGACAAACTTTCATCATTTGAAAATTTTTAAGCGTCTCCAAATTTCAAATTCATTAACAATCAAATCAGATTAAAAAATTGAAAGCAGCAACGATATTCGTTTCAAAATGCGGCCCTGCACCGTAGAATCTCATCATCCATCTCTCGTCTATTCTCCAAAGTGGACTCTCCCTCCAGGCTTCTCGAGATTTAACCTACGCCTAGAGAAAACGTGTTTTGTCTTTTTTTTTCCGGTCCGAGGGGAGCAAAGCGCGTCCATTAGAACACGTGCATCCACCGGGCAATAACAAGTGCCCCGTAGATAGCTATAAAACCCTCCGAAGGGGAAGCAGAAGAAAGAAGAAAGCATCGGGAGAAAAAGGACTACCATATTCGAAATAGCCTAATGACTCGCGTAGAGTTTCTTCAAAAGTCGCTGCCACTGTTTCCTTCGTCCCGAGTCATGGGGAGATGAAGAGAGAGAGGAAAAGTGAGAGGCTGAGAGAATGAGAGAGAGAGAGAGTCCTCCGGAGGAAGGGAACTCTTCTGTGTTATTAGGAGAAACCCGGGAAAAAACGATTCTTATGTGTTATTATAAAGGGATTTCGTGGCGACCGGGGAAATTGATGTCTAGCCTCGCGTGATTTTCTATCTTCTTCGTACTTCGTCGCGTAGTCATTATACTTTCGGCTGGTGCTTCATTTTCTTTTTTTCTACTTGATTCTTTTCTTCTCCCTTTCCTAGGATCACAATTCTTACAAGTCGCTCATCGTTCTTTTGATGTCAAAGTGGAAGTACTCCCTTGATATTATTTCAACTTTCTGTCAACGTAATTGTTTTAAGTTCTCTTCTACTTTTCTCTTTTTTATTTTTGTATCATTCATTGTGCGATTCATTTTAATTTACCGAAGAACAAATATTTCTTTATCGTTTATCTTACAATCAGCAGAAATGCAATGATTCATTTCTTCCGGTTGTCATAAAACTATGTTAACTCTCTATAGTCCGAATTTTTGGCAGTATTTGAAGATTAGCACAACGATAACTCATTGGTAAATGATAAAAGTACAATTTTATATAATAGATTTGTCTTGATTTTTAAACGTTGAATTATGATGAATTTCATGATTTCTAAGAACTAAATTGCAATTGGAAGTCAGAAAATTGACTTTGACAAATAGATACTAACAATCAGTTAGTTGCGTTTTGTGTTGCCTCGAAGTCACAATAACCCGTAGAACGTTAATTCATTATGATTTCATTTTAAATAGGTTTGAAGGAATACAATTGTTTACGAATATATAAAGTATATAGTACATAAAAGTTTACTTGAGATGCGCATATGTAACTTTACTAAGGGAGTCATTTTTATTGCAAGACAATAAAAATCAATAAAAAACATAGAAGCACGTAGACTGAACGAAGCCAGTCACGTTTACAGCCCATTTAATTACTGACGCGATAAAGGATATAAAATATTGCAAGGATATAAATGTGGATGCTCATCCGGTGGGGGGAGAAATCGTTTTACGATTATAGTTCTCCGGATACGAGCAATCATACGGCTCCGAATAATTAAGGCATAACGTCCGCTATCTTAATAAAATTCAAGTAGGATTTTATTCCCCACTTTGGCTTCAAATACTTTGCAAATAAAATTCATTCGGTATTTACGATTAATTTTTATTTATTTGGTTGATACTAATCATTTACGAACTGTTCATATTTTATAACGATAGTTTTTAAATTGTTATTGTAGGTTTTAACATCGTACACCGTATATATAAAAACTAGCATTTTTAATGTAATACAGAAGGTAAATATGTGCCATATAACGGAGAAGTTATTCATTCTTATTTATTTATTTGATCATCATTCATTTATCTACCAGTATTATAACAAATTTGTCACTATCTTTGTTGAAATATTAGTGAGTATAGTAGTTTACAAGTATTTTAAATAAATGTTTATAATAAAACGTATAATGAGGTAATCTGTCAAGAATTGCTGCAGCCAAAAATTGGTTAAATTTTCCAAAAAATGTATTAAAAAAGTTATATAAATATTTATTGAAGCACGTTATATTAATATTCTACACCTTACTGATGCGATATTATATAAAAAGATTATTTATTACGAATAGTGATTTTAGAATTAGCAGCATCTATAAGTTATTTACCTACTTACAGAGGCGAATTACATTTTTAATACTAGATTTACGGAGCCAATTTGGCTCATTCAAAATTCGATTACTATATATATATATATATATATATATATATATATATATAATATATTGATTTGTTAATTTTTTTAATAATAAATCTTTCGTTTAAATTGAGTTGGAACTATTTTCTTTGCATAAAACTTCAATTTTCTTGTATGAGTCAAATTGGCTCACTTCAGAAAAATAATTATACCCACATCCGTAAATCTAATATTAAGTTGTACACTGTTTCTGGATGATTTTTAATCGAATGTAAGTTTGCAATATGCTAATTTGCATTCAATTTGATAAAAATATTATAAACACAAGCAACAATTTGATTCATTTGAGTCGGAACTAAATATTTATATGTGTATTGAATCATTATGTAATATAATGATATCTTGAAACTAGAATGGAAGATAGCAAAAGAAAACTATAAATATTTAGCGTACAAATGTAAATTTCGCGGTCGAATATTCCCAATTATCAATTTCCGTTTTCCAGATTCGAATAGGCCTTTTCCTGCTCACTATGAATGAGGATTTCAGTTTGCACAATAGTTTCAACGCCAGTGAAGCCCACGTAATTTTGTTTCCGCTATTTAGATAGAGAGTCCATTCTTTTTTGAGGATACAGAGAAACTTCCGCTTTGAAGAAATCTTTGAAGCGGTTCATTTTGGAGGGATCTGTAGGTACAAAATGTATAAAAGACTTTAATTCGATCGTTTACATTTTGCTTTTTCATACGAAAAATAGCTCATAGTAAAGTGAAATATTTCTTTCAACAATAAGGCGTTTTAAATTTCAAAATGCTGCTTCTAAATATTTCGAAGAGACAATATAAATATTTAATTGAAAATAGAAAAGGCTCTTAATTAAGTAGTCGTAATGATTTGAGATAATTGTGTTTCATAATTACTGAAACTAATTAAAAAGATTTTGTTTCATCACCTAACGAAAACAGATGGGAGCTTTCGGAAAAAAGCTGACGCCCCTTAAATGACTAATGTCTCCCTTTAAAGTAGGTCAAATTCCCTCCTTCTTGTCTACGATTCTTAAAATATCGACGATAAAAAAAGATTTGTAACCTATTACAGGTTATAAAATAGTAGAAAGGAATTATAGAGTTTGATACCTCGAGAATTTATTGTTGCAATGCAGAAATGCAAGCAACAAAAGAACATTCATCGAATTATTAGAACCACAGGGGGAGTACTTTAAAATCTACCAATAATAAATAAATATTAAATTACCCTCTTTCAATCTTTTTGGTATCCCTTTTTCACTCCTTTATAATCGCCTTTAATTTTACTGTACAGGCAATTTTTGAAAAATTCATAACATTTTTGTTTCCCATTTGTCTCGAATAAATTATCATTTTCTATTAATTTTCAAAGGCCCGAGTCAATAATCCTTTATTAAAGTAAATTAAAAAGTAAAATGCAAAGTTGTTTCTATTATTAAAAATACAATTGTTCTTTTTGCGTCACCATTTGATGTAAGCTTCAACTTCATGATCGACTGGAAAGACTAAAAAAAAAGTTCCTCCATATGCACATTATTCCTACACATAGTGGTAGTAGATACTTATATATTTCTTAGATGTTCAAAACCAGAAAAAAAAGTCAAATTAGTAGATTAAAAACAGAACAACAACAATTACAGTAATCCTCCTAAAAATAATATTTCTACGAGCAACTATCAAGAAACAAAAACAAACCCCAATAAAAAATCACGATTAACTTCTTACTTAACACGTTGACTGCCATGGGGGTCACCGGTGGCCGGCGTTATTGAATTCAATAAAATTTCATATTACCTTTCAATTGCAATTTTTATGAATTATCTAAAATATTGAATATTTAAATATTGGCATTAAGAAAATAAAGGTCTACCAAATATTTATGAATTTGTATCTTTAGTTTCTGCTTTATAAAGATGTTAATTTGATAGAAATAGTTTCACTTTAGTAGAAATTATGAAATTACAAAATACCTTTGCCGTTCAACGTGTTAACTTTGATCACAGCGACGTTAATTTATTACATTTTTTGATATAGAAAAAAAATTTCCGGACCACATTTCCCAAGGAACAAAAATCAATCACAGCCCGTCGACCCTTGTCCCCAGGACACAAAAGTCGTCGAATTAAAAACCATGTTCGATACGGGTACAACTCCCCGTACCATTAACCAGCTACCCCATAATTATCCTAAAACATCCTGATAGGAGTTCGACAAACACGAACTACCGTCGCAGGGAAAACACCTCGAGGGCTGGTTTCCGTAAGAAACACAACGCTACGACGAAGGGCATCCTTATCTCGCGCGTAGATCTTCGTAGGACCCACGTACGGTCCCAAAATCTTCCTGCTGCACTCTATCACACTCGTACCCCCTCGTTCCCTCCCTTCCTCTCTTCCGTTCCTCTATCCGAGTCACCCTTGCACGTGTTCAATTTCAGGCCCTTTGAAGGTTCGTCATTCTGCTGGTCAGAAAGCTTCGTGATCCTTGGTGAAGCCGAACGAGGACCTTTCTCGGCAGACCGCTCCGCCCACAGGACCCTTCGGGTTTGAGAAAAGGATCGAGAGTCCAGAAAGACCCATCAAACGGCTTCTTCTCGCGCTTATAGAGGCGAAAAAAAGGGAGGAAGCGAGGAGGGAAAAAAAGGAGGAAGAAGAAACGAAACTACTGGCAATTCAATTTCTGTCTTGCGAAAAGTCATTGTCACTCGATGGGCCTTACTGGGACTGGTTTCGAAGTTGGTGAAGACGTGAATGTAACGGAGGCCGGCTGGGTTGAAATAATAACTGTTATCGTGACGCTTTAAACGGGGGAGGTACGGGGCGGTGGAGCTTGAAGATCGGAGAGACGAAGGAAGAATCGAAGAAGGGGACGTGTCGGGCGTTTTGTGGGCCCGACAATCGAATGATGCTCTTTGCGACATAAATGACGATGCGAGAAATCGATTGACTGTGAAGGTAGTTGCGTGGCTATAGCTGACCAGTCGATTCTAATTTATTCCTTTTTGTAAATGGAATATACCTTTCTACGGGTAAAGCCGTTTTTTTTTTTTTTAATATTTTCTTACGCTATTGTAATAAATAGACTCCGGATGTTTATGCATTTATGACAAAATGAATACGGCTAAAATACACAAAACGAACATAATATAAAAATATATCAGAAATATCCAAAGTATGGTATTCGTTGTAACATTTATCGAGTGCAAGAAATCCCTAAATAGGTTCTCTTGACTTAACTGCATTTGTTGAATTTGAAATTTGCATAAACATCCGGAGTCTAGTAATAAAAATCAAATTTGAAGTTATTGTTCGGGAGTTAAGTATTTCATTGTGTGTATGTAACAGTTACTTTAAAATGGTTATTTGAGAAAATGTTATCTTACGTATATATTAATGTTAACAAAACTTGTTATAAAAATATCTTAAGCACTAACTGGGGAATTGTTATAATAAATGAAAATATAAATAAATAAGTATCTCATGTCTGCTAATATTTTTATTATCATTGTTTAAATATATATATATTTGTAGAAAAACGAGATGTATAAAAGGGCGAATTTGTTTTATAAAGACATTAATTTGAAGGGCAAAATTATAAGTGTCAGTTTCATTTTATGCAGAGCAAGTATAGTCACTCTTACAATTAATGGCCAAAGGGTTATAATAATTTCACTCGTCGTTTTCAAAGCACATTCATTCTGATATCGAATCAACTCTTATCAAAGAGACTGATCTACAAATTCCAAATGTCAAGATATTTTGTAAACAAGAAACTTTTTGCAATTTTTCTGCTGCAGCAATCTATTTTCCAAGATATTCCGGATTAAGTTTTTTCAACCCTACATTTCGAATTGTCTTATCACCCCTTCAATATAAACAGTAGCTGATAAATGAAGTATAATGCGACAACCTCAAGAAGTCTCCTCGGAGGTAGACCTGTTTCGGCAGGATCTGATTCGCCAGGCGTCAAGACATTTTAATAAAGATATTTCAATGTTACGACTTTGTCAAGTTCCTCCTTCAGGAGGCTGAGCAGGGTGGATTAAATAAAAAAACGGTGCGAATTTCTTTAGCGAGAAGGAGACTTCTTGAGGTTGTCAAAGAATACAGGTAAAATGTTTTTTAGTACACTATATGTAAAAAATTATACACTACCGCTCAGAAGTATCCGGACACTTCCTTTTTCTCTACAAAAAATAGTTTAACTTATTGTTAGTACGAAAAGTATCTGGAATGATTTTATCATTTGTAATTATTATTATTATTATTATGTATCAGATCGTCATGAATGAAACTTGTAGTTTACAGAGCAAATTTTGCCTATTTTTCTACAAATTTCATACTTGACGACCTGATATATTGTGTTATGTAAACACACAGCTAAATTGTGTAAAAGCTGTTTAGAGAAATTAGAGAGGGAAAGTGTATTTAAAATTATACAATGGCACCCACAATCTCCGGACCTCAACCCCATTGAAAAGTTATGGGATGAATTGGACAGAAAAGTGACAGAGAAGTGCCCAACATCGCAAAAAGACTTATGGAAATGCTTACAAGAAACGTGGAAAGAGATTTCCACAGAAACAATAACAAGACTGGTAGAAAGATTGACGAGATTAGTGCAAGCGGTATTATTTAACCGCGGTGGATATGTTGGGGAATCACGTATTTAACTTTAGCGTAGTAATAATAAATTTCTACATACTTAATTATTTATTTAAAACGTTAGCTATTTCATAAGAAACTAGAAAAAATCGATTACAGTAACTATTTTAGGGACTCAAATAAATTTTATGCGTCGCTATTATATATTTTGCGAGTGTCTGGATACTTTTGAGCGGTAATGTATGTGTGAGGATGCATGGTGTGTGCATGACGATATGCATGTAGTAAATAACAGAAGAATCGAGTCACTGAAATTCGAGTGTTATATGCGTGAGATTAGGAGAGTGTGAAGCAAGGTGTCAAATTTGAGAGTGAAGTGAAAGAAGCCGTAGTAAAAGAAAGACCCAGAAAATGAATCATCTTTATACTACACATATAAGACAGTGTTATCATTGTTAATAAACTACATGTATATAAACACAAAATTGAAGTCCCTTCTCACGGATAACAATTTTCTAAATTTTATCATAATCAGCAAACTTATGATCGATATAACCCTTTATTAATTGAGTCCCATGTAGAAAATGATTAAGGCGTCGGGGCACTCGTTCGACTTTTTCGGTCTGATAATTTTGGAATAATATTAAAAAATCATAGAAACTCAGCATGTTCCGTTTTAGCAAACATTTACAGATAATATAATTTTTTGCAAATTTTATGGGCCCAAAAAGGAAATTTTATTACATCTTTAATCACAGGAATTGCTTATTACGTTACACAAAAAACATTTATGCAAGGAAACAGTATCTTCTGGAAGAGAAGTACTATTTTAATTATATAATATTGATCCTGAAAGGAGTACGAAGATTCAACAGACATTTAGAGCGATAAATAAATGTAATTTTTATACAAACATTGCAGAATAGATACCGTAATTTATATATCATGTGTTATTGATGATATGCGACACAACTGCTTAATAATCTGAATTATTTATGACGTGACATTCTGCAGACAAATGAATAATTTTATGAATAACTGTTATAACATATAACCATTCATTTGAGTTTATAAATAATGCGGCTGTAGCTGATTGTTATTGCACATTAATACAGGAAAACTACTCCGGTGTTAGAGTATTTATATATTGCAACCACTCAGATATCTACAAATTCGGTCACCACATTTGCATAGAATAAAATAAATACCGAAAAAACATGGGTTTGGATTCATAAGCAGATTTTGAACAATTATTATACTATGTATTATTATAATAATATACTCATATTAATTATATAATATTATTTATAACATTATAAAATGTATTATTATGATTTCACAACAATTTTATAAATATAATAACCTTGTACAAACGAGTTGCAACAAGATTCGCTTAAGCAGAAAACAAGTTACTATTCTCCATATTGAAACTTTAGTTTGTGTCTGTCAAAGCATTCGTTTTATAGATCTCTGCCAAACAGTACCCACATCACACAAAGAAAGTGTGCCCCACATGGTGTTCATCAACTGCAAAGGTTCAACGCACTTATTTCTTTAACACTATATAAATGGACGATTAACCCTTTGCGGAGGGGGACATTTTTGAATATTGACAGATAATCATTCATTCGTCGTTCCAAAACCATCTTTTTATCAGAAATTTGGGCTTCTAATGTATATGAATTATAAATTCCTCCGCCTTTTATCATATATCACCGGTTTCATTTCAATTTTTTAATTTCTATCATGTATACATACGGCGATAAACTATAACTCCATTTTTTCTCAGACCGCATATACGCGTCGCTAGTCCGCAAAGGGTTTCAATATTTAAAATGGTTAAATAAATTTAACCGAATCAAGTAAATAAACGGTGGGATTGACTGACTAAATCGCTTACACTTTTCACAATAGTCGTACATAATTGAAAAATACGTAACGTCGAGAACATTTTCAAAAATTTCAAGACAAGTTATTCCGCCCACCATGGTAGATCTACCATGTAAATTCAAAATATCCCCTCATCCACACGAAGAAAGTCTCAAATCGATGCTATTACAAACGGAAAAATCATTTAACCGTTAAAATAAACGTCTAAAAAAAAACGGTCATCCCTGACCAACAAAAATCCTTCGAATCAGTAAAAAAAAAAAATCCGTAACACCCGGCCGATCATATTTCATACAAAACAGCGACTTTCCTGCGAGGGCCATCGATAGAAATAAAACGAAAAAGAAGAGGGGAAAAAAGGCGAAACGCGAAAGGGTCGATCGCGAGTTTCCATTCTTTGGTGAGAAGCGAAGGACAAAATCGAATAGACAGGATACCGCGATGACACGGTCCGCGCTAATCCAACGATAGAAATCTCTAAGCTGCTACCGGTCATCCAGTGGGAGGACACTGGAAGGGAAGAAGGGAAATGTATAATTTATAACGATAATCCTTTAAGAATAGATCCGTGCCCCGGAGGTAGATTCACGGTCCTACGACCTTCAATGCAGGAGAAACGTCACCCCCTCTAACCCCGGTTTCTACGTTTTTCGTTCGCCTCTTTCAAAATCCTCCCTCGTCTTCCTACTTTTTTTTTACACCGACCACCAGTGAATCTCGAATCGACGGATTCTCTGCGACCGACGGAATCTCCTTGGGACCTTGTGTTTACATAGGTGCAAGATTCACGATGTTGTTTATTTAGGAGCATAATGGTACCTCGTAAATGGAAACGGATCCTCAACGAAGGATCACGGCTGCTTCGTGATTCTTTCTTTGGGGATTTTCTAATGACGATCTATACTCGTGATTCTGTGGGGAGGATGTGAGTACGACGCGGTCAAAGTTGGTAGAATCGAGAAGTTTGCTGAGACCCTCGAATTTGGTGTACCGAGCAATGTTTGATATTAGGATATGCGCGTTTTATGGTGACTATGAAGTTTATCGAGGAACGGTGAGTTCGAGTGCTAAGACGACTTCTTAAACGATTATGGTTGGTCGATCGAGTAGCTTGCTCGAGGTTCACGCTGAATCGGATAAAATCTTGATATTGAGATGTTTGTACTCAAGTTGACAATAAGATTGAATTATATGTTTGTGTTTATTTTGTAGCTCTTCACTTTTGGTTGTTGTGACTGATGAGGGGAGAACTTCTACTTATAAATGTTACAAAATCTTACCGTACTTGATATGAGACATATGTACATAGATAAAATAATAATATGTATATCAATTTGAGAGATCGATATTTTTATAGGCTAGAAATTTCAATTTGATTTTATTATTTATTTATTATTATATTTTACTTTGAATGAAAGTGTTCCTTGTTTCATATTTATATATTTTTATCGTAATCTATTACGTTTATACTTAATATTTTCACATGATATGATTTATAAAAGTTTTAAAATTTCAATTTTAAAAAATCTAAATTTTATTGTTATTCTTTTGTTGAATATATTGAATATTGTAGTAACCACGGAATAGCACTGAAATACTATAACAGACCTTGCTCGTAATGTTTTTTTATTATAAACATCAATAATTCATCTATTCCAATTCTTTTACATGTTTCCTTATGTTGTTCACAAAATATATTTAAAAGTTTTGATTTCAATGGAATTTCTTAATTTCTGGTGTTACTGAATAAACTACAGTAAAACCTGTTTTTGTGCGGTCCTTTTTTATGCGATTTTATTTTTGTGCGATTTATTTTGTGCGGTATATGAATTTCATCGGTGTTGGCATTATACACTGTTGCAAAGTTTCTATCAGTGCGCACATGTACACTACAAAGCGCTGTTCAGCTCCAGACGCTATGTTCATTTGTTATCAGCTCCAGACGCTATGTTCATTTGTTATCAGCAGAATACGCATCACAAGAAGATGCGCGTTTTGGACTACGACGAGCAGCAGTAAATTACGTGCATTTTGAAAATTTCTCCATGTGTAAAATGAGAAATTAATTTTTTTTTCAACGTTTCCATGTATAATTTAATTATTACTTTTGTTTGAAAGCACTTTCTCAGTGTTTCATAAATCTCTGACATATTTTCCAAGCACGACTTTTTTTATGCGGTCCCTATCCACCGCACAAAAACAGGTTTTACTGTATTATAATAATAATTAATGCTAAAATAGCATGGCCGTAATATTCTAGTTTTCTACTCATGTGTATTTTCTTTTTTTATGCCATGGAAAGTATTATTCATCATAATAGTTGTAAACCCTTCTATTAATCGTCGTACATAGCACAAATGAATGTAAACAGTCGTCTACTGCATAGGACATGAGAATAAGATCGACATAAAGATGTATATTACAGTAAATTTTACAATCAATATTGTAAGTTATTGAGTGAACCAAAATGTAATGAGTATTACGACATATGCGAAATTAGTCACATGATAGTGTCGCGATTGGAGTGCAAAGAGGAAGAAAGTAGAGTAAACAGGTCGTGACCGGGATGTCCTGAATGAAAATGCTTTTTCTAATATTTTTTTGAACATCACGGATGGAGGCATATATCAAAATTGAGAGATGGTCACTTACTTGACACTTCAAAACCAACTTTCAGAAAGTTCGACTGTTAATGTATAGTGTAGTAAGGGGTGTTAAGTAGTCAATAACTTCACTGCACAGATTAACAAAAAAACAAAACTAGAGTATATATATTTAGAAAAATATAAAAATGTTGAGTAGTATAATATAATAGTGATAATAATAGTAATAATAATAATGATAATAAGGATATTAACCCTTTGCACACGAGTACTTTTTCGCTCGGACAAACTAGGAAGTGGACACGATTTGGAATTGAATTGATTTGAATTTTACGTGTACTTTAAAATAATTTTATACCAAGAACGCAGGCCGAGCAGAGTCTAAGAATAAAGGGTATAGCAGGATAAGGTGGTCAAAAGTGCCCTTGAACCGATTTCAATGGGGGTAGTCTCATTCGATAGATAATGCTCGGCGATCATTGTGTGCCAAATTTTAACCCTTTATCTTGATCGGAAGGGTAGTTATGGGGAAAATTAAAAAAACAGGTTTTTGGCCCTTTTCCCCCATTTATTGAGGTGTAAAAAGTCCGAAAAAATTCTGGCATATTCTACACGGTACCGGACATGTTGGAGAATTTTTTCAGATTTTTCCGTCGAAGTACCTAAGCGTGAAAAATGAGCAAAGTAAAAAAAAACGGAAAAAAGAAGATTTCGTATCGAAATCTTCGAGGTACAACTTTTTGTTTAATATAGTAACAGTCTAACACCTACGATTGTTATCCCCAATTTTTTTCAGATTTTTAAACCACCTGCGTCATTATGAAAAAAATCGAAAACCGATTTTCGGGACGTATTTTGATCTAAAACGCAAGAAGTAATTGTTATTTTTCCATTATTTTCATAGAGTATGTTCATTTTGTGGTTTTTAATGTTTTACCATTACAGATAATTTCATAACAATAAAAGGAATTGAGATAACTCACTTATCTGTAAACTATGTGTTACATTATATACCATAATTTTGAACGTTCTTTCAACAGCAGCAGTGGCGACGCGTCTAGAGTGTCTGCTCTGGAACCGCTATGAACTTTTTGTCGCGGGTTCGCGTCCCGGAAGGTATATTTTTTTTTCTTTTTTTTTTAATCTGTAAATGCATAAAAATAATCAATAATCATTTTTAACAGCTATTGCGATAATCCTAAATGCATAAAAAATGTATATCGTATAGAAAATAGTTTTAGAGCATATCTGTTGTTTTGCCCGCTCTCTCTAGCAATATGTTATCCCATGGTTACGGATACGGACAATTTCTGATTGTCATGTTTACCGTATTTACTGTATCATGCGGTATACACCCTTTTTTATAATTATGGTATCTGTGCTATTGTAAACATTGTAAGGAATACGCCAGAAGAAAATCCGTAATCATAACAACGTGGGATGTACAAAAAGTGTTCCGGTACCGAAAATGTTAAATATATTCAAGATAACATAAATAGTTCATATAACATAGGAAAAAAATTCTCAAAATACTGTGACCAGTACAATACTCTCGCACCTATTGTTTCAATTTTTAACACTAGCCGCAAAGACCCTTCATGTATATTTACTATTACAAGAGTTAATTGTTTGACTGGTTATAAAATAATAGTAATATTTTTCTGACAGGTTTGCATTAGATTGTCAATTCAATATTAGAAAGAAGGAATTAAATAATAAAATTTACTCAATAATATAAAAAATTTCAAATTTCATTTCTTTGATTACACTTGCAAAGTAGCAGATAACAGTTTGCACCTCAAAGTAACAAGTTAGCTCTAAAAGAAAGCACAACACAAACAAGAAAGTTCCTAATTTCCGAAAAAAATTCCAAACCAGCAATCAAACACAATAAAGCCGACCCAATAAAAATCTCTCTCGCAGATCTAATCAATCATAATAAAGGAAGGATCGTCTCGTTTCTCACGTTGCATTCATAGCAAACAAAATTCGCCATTCAGACAGCTACGTGTCGTTGCATCGCACGAGCGAGTTAGATCCCGTCTCTTTCAAAATCTCCCTTAGAGGCTACAACACCCACCCACGTCACACGGATTTCCTTTTCAAACGACGCGGCAGGTCCGGAGGATCCTTGCATCCGGCAGGATCCTTTTCTCCGCGGTGGAAGACTTTAGGACGAGGCCCAAATAGATGATCTATGTACGTCCAGCCTCGGACAAGTCCAAACGCGTTTCGTTTTCACGCGAGATCTTTTTCAGCGAATGCTACTCGCAGGTTCAAACTATCACCGTGGAAAAATGGGTCCATTCGAAATCGTATCTTCTCGGCTACAATGTCCAACGAAATCCACCGCGGAAAATAGGCTTTTCCCTTGAATACACTGAACGAAAACGTGTCTGAACTTGTCCCGGGATTGTTGCAAATGTGATTCGTTTCGTTATATGTACGTGCTATTAGGTAGCGGAAAAAGTTCGTGGGGCTTTCTTTTTTGCAATGAATTTCAATCAGACTTTATTGATACATTCTCTCTTGTTGTGCTTAATCTATTTGCATCGCAGCTCTAAATACGGCAGAAGACCCGTAATATCGCGTATTTCCGCGTCTAGCAATTTCATGTTGACGAGAGCGGAATATTCCGCGGCTGGCGATAACTTATCACGCTCGTGCGCATAATATTTCGCGTACTGATGCAAATGGGTTGACATGTCGAACGCCATGGGAGTCAACGGTGACCGGCGCCATTAAATTCAATGAAATTTCATATGACTTTTAAACTGTAATATTTACTAATATTATATTTTAATTTTGTGATGTATTTAATATTAAAATATTGATATTAACCCTTTTAGTGCCAGGTGAAAAAGAGGTGCCTATGCGAAGATAACCGGCCGAATTTCACGATTTTACTAGGATTTGGAAAAAGACTCATAAAAAGCAAACAAAAAACAATATTTACATAATTCAAATAGCAGTGTATTAAGGACTGAATAGAGAATGAAACAATGACACTAATTTTTCTATATTCATTGAAAATTATATAAATAACAAAGGTATAAATGATCATAAAAAAGATAAAAGTTGAGTTCTCTCATACAAAACGTATTTACACATACAAGAAGTCATCTTTTCATCACAACTTTGAATAGACCATTTATTATAAAGTATATACTTTACATTTTCAATATATTTTGGAACAAAATAAATAATATTGTATAAGAAAAATAAAGAATAACTCCAAGGTACATGGTAAAAATAACTCCAAGGTAAGTACATGGCATCAACCAGCATAGAATATAAGGAAAAGTATACCTGCTTGAGTCTTTAAGATTTCTGCTCTGTATAAATTTGATTTTAATGAAAGAGTTCTTAGGGAAATTTTTACTTCAACGAAAACAATGAAAGTAGCGAATCACCAGTGGTGTTAAAATTGGTATAAATAAAAAATTACGATTATGTTCTTGGTATACATCATTTGCAGCTTTCAATTGTTTAAAAATTTCTTTTCTTATGTGACATGAGATTTCTTGCTTTATGAGTTAAAACTTGGAAATTCATCAGTAAATACAGAAAACTCTTTTACGTAGTCTGTGGTGAAGGCATTGTTAGTGAAAGGAAATTGCAAAAATTATTTAAGAGTTTTTTAAAAGATACTGAATGAATTGATGTAAGTAATTAACTTTTTCCAGTACATACTATATTGAGAAATTTGTATTACAGCTCAAATTGTGTTATTTCTCCCTCACTGAACTTTAAATTTTGGAAACTGGACTTTTTCTAACTTTTACCGTACTTGTCACTTATTATCGCAATAGCGATTGTTGTAATGGACTCGTATTATCAAAACACACATGATTCTTCATACGTAATTTAAGAAGATATTTGTAATTCCATTTGATTTGAATATTTATAATTCTTTATTAGCACCAGCTGCTAATAATGAAGTATAAAGATATAACATATGTTAATAAATACATAATTACTGCACTACGGGTGTTCATGCAAATTTAAAGTTTGATAAATGCAGCTAAGAAAGAATAACACAAATGGTAACCTCTTTCAATCATGTATAATATATATATAATAGATGCTTATAATAACAACTGCTTAATTAATTTGCAACATACATAAAAAATGGGGGCCTCAGTAAAAAGTTGTATTGCAACAGCAATTTCTATCATTATATTATCATTATTATAATTATTTTAGAAGTTGCATTGTATGAAGACGAGTTTAGCTCGACATTCAGATTGACGTAATAAACGTAGTAGCGAGCGACACTCGATATATGAATGCTAAGGGTTAACAGAGTTCAATTTGTCTTAAATAGATGAAAATCCGCGGTTTAATAATTACTGGTGAACGGATTTCTATTGTATTTCACTCAGGTTACCCGCGTTTAGTGATGCAGAGCTTGTACTCACTTTTTATGGAATATTCCGCTTCGGGATGCACATTAGTTTACTTTGCCTTGAAAATTTCAAATTGAATATTTTAAAAATATTTCTATTTAATATAATTCATAGCATTATGGAAAAAAGCCAATTATTAACTTTTTAAATTACCGTAGCTACGTACTTGCCGATTTTTAACTATTTAACTTCTAAATAACTTCTGTATTTGACCAAGATGTACTGCAAACTTTATTTTGCACCAGAAGGTCTGGAAAGAATGCATCGTTGCAGGTTTGAACCTGCATCGAGAAAAAGCAGGTCATTTTGAAGCGATCTTTTCGAACCTTACGCAATTCCTAGCGAAAAATGGCTTTCTCAAAGGTACAATAGAGAAACGTGTTTGAACTTGCAAGAGTCTTTGCCAAATATTCTGCTTACCAGTTAGTTTGAATATCAATGTCGTTTTTACGAAAATTTTTAACATCTCAGTATCGTGTATTGCACTTACATTTGTTTACTGTTCCTTTAACCCCTTAGTTTACAATAACGTGTGACACACGTGACGCGATGAATAGAATACAAAATTTTTCAGTTTTCTAATTATTATCAAATCAAAAACATCAGTCGGTCGCGATACGGTGAAATTATTTTTATGATATTAATATTGCAGTCAACCAAATGTTAAAAGTCAGAGAGAAATATTTTTTTGGAGTTAATTTTCACTTATTGTGAACGCTGTTAAAATGGAAATCATAAGGGGTTAATATATAATTTTACAAATAAAAGTGCACTAATCTAAAGCTTTATTTTCTACATCAGTGTCACAATTCATCATTCGATACTACACTCAATTTTCTAATCAATTTTATAAAGAATTTTCTATAATACTGTGTAAGAATCATCAAAAAATTGCTTAAAAAGGTATTCAATCAGAAGTCAACTATCTTTTCTATTGAAGTAATAAAATTGAAATAACAAAAAAGATAGTTGATTTCTGATTCAATACCTTTATAGTAAGAGCTAATTGTAAGCTGTGAGTTAGTCCAGATATATGTGTAACACTTTTGCATACGTTCTAGAAAGAATGAGAAATAATGAAAGAAAAAGAGAAATGATCGAGTGAGTGAATGTGAAAGATGTGTCAGACGGAAACAGTACGAGAACAGAAGAGTTGATCGAGAAGGAAGGGAAAAGGAAGAGGAACAATAAGATACAGTGAGAAAATGTTATGCGAAGATTTGTACCAATGCTTAAATATGTAAAATAAATGATAGGACGTCTGTCCTAAATTTCCTACGCATATCTATATATAAGAAATCTGACGCCGGTGATTTCAGTATTAAAAAAGAAATAATTAAATAATTTCAAACTCAGAGACGATTTGGCTCCTTGAAAAATTGTAAGAAGGCAGAAGCAAATCTTAAAGACTTTCCAAAGCCGACCAAGTTTCAACACGTTCCATTTCCACCGGAGCATTCATTCACAATGCAATTGTGTGCTCGGTGCAGGCTCGAACCTGCATCGAAAAAGCAGGTCGATTCGAGATGGAGCCTTTTGCTTTTACGCAATTCAACGGGAAGAAAGGCCCAATTGAGGACAAAATGCAGGAACGTGCTCAAAGTTGTTCGAACCTGCCAGAACGTGCTCGAACTTGTTTAAACCTGCAAGAACGTGCTCAAACTTGCACGAACCTGTTTTCTAAACGGCTATATATATTTCTATTTTTGCAAGCAAAGCAATATTCTGTCAGAAACTTTTTTCGTTCTGTGCAAGATATTTTACTATAAACTGAAATCTACTAAAATCAAATTTTAAAGGACTACACGTTCTATTTATGCTGAAAAGTATGTTAGGTGCAGTTATAAATATATAAAAGAGTAACAGATGGATATAAAAGATACAAAATATTTTTACAAAGGTCTAAAGATTAATTATTTAATTACACGATTGATTGATAACTGCATGTGGATAATAATTTTCGAGCAGACATGGAAAGATGTCTCGGATTTTCCGTGTCGAATTGCAAGGCGATAATATATGAGTGTGCGGAATAAGTTAAATAAAGATTTTTTATAAACTCCGGTAAGCACCTTCTAATAGTTATGCATTATTCCATGAAATATGAAGGAATTTTTATGACAGATGAGATTTTCGTTATTTAATCTTGTCAATGCTAATAGCGGCTATAACCATCCGTCACGGTTTGTTACCTGTACCTGGAGGGTCGATTACAGTCTTCCATTTTCACCCTAAAATGACTAGTTACATTATTGTATCGTTATTTATCGATATTTTTATATAAATGTTGATTGTTTATTTCAAATACTACCCAATCATGATAATTTTACAATTAGTTAAATTAAGCTTCACAAAATTTGGTATTAATCAGCATAGTACTAATCGCTAATATTACTTACTGCTTAAAAAAATTATCAGCAACAAATATTTTCTCAGTAAGTGGAAATTATAATCAAACAAATCTTACTTCAAGTATTATTTAATACTTCAATGATAAAAAAGTGACAGTGAAACAGATTACATTCACAATTTCTGTGCTTATAAAATCATAATGTCTAGGTATGTCCACATATCTACATCACAATGCAATATAATTTTTGTTGGACGTGTTTAAGGTTAAATAATCATATAATTAACACTCGTAGCAATAAAACACCCGAAAATTTTATTCATCCAAGTTTAAGTTTTTTTTAAACCTTTTTGAAAAATGAATTCAAAGTACAATTAAAAAAAAACTAAAAAGTGTAAAGAACACTATTACAAAGACCGCCGCAACGTTACCCTTCCTCGTACCGTTAATAAAAATCGTTTTCGATCTGCTAACCCAGATTCTCAACCCTTTACCTGAGCAGGACCGAAAGGGTTAGCGGAAACCTGTGAACAATGAGGGAAAGGGTTCCGCCCAGAAAGGATTCCACCTGCGAAAGGGTTGAAGCAACGGCACAAAAGGATCCCAACTGGAAACACTACACCGCGACAAGTGCAATAAAACATCAACCGAATTATTTTCAATCTACGTAACGAGAAAAAATCAAATAAAAATATTAACCCCAAAAATATATGCTTTGCACCTGGTGTTTTTCACGCAAAGCTGCACGAAAATGAGACACACAGCTGCAAAAATTGTACTTTTCTCCATTATACGAGAGCAAAAGCAGGTTTTCGAGGTGAAAAAAGAAATTCGAAAGGGGGGACACTTGAAACGGAATTCTGAAGTCTTCTTTACGGCGATTCGCTCTACCCCGATCGAAGACACCCCTTCGCGATTGCATCCGACCAGGGGAAGACTTCGGGAGCACCCGCGCAAACACGTGCACCGGGTGCACGTGTGTCTTTTGTCCAAGTTTGACCCTTTTTACCTGGATCTCGCTCAGGAGACACGAAGAACGAGAACCGGTATACGGGGGAGGTCGATCCGATGGGGAGAGTCGAACAAACGGGACGCTTACCCCATTCAGCCATATAAGATATGCATCTATGCCGCTGAATAGCCCGGAAAATAACGAAATTCCAGCGAAGATTTTCGTGATTTTGAATAATATTGCATCCCCCTCGACGGCCTCTCCCCCTTTCTGTCCGGTGCCGTTCGGTGCTTACAAAAGGGTCGAAAGGGTCCGAGTCGAGGTTCTTATTATTGTGCCTCGGAACGTTCACCCGGATGGTCTGGGGGACAAAGGATTCTGCGCGGTTTTCGACGATGGACAGCCGAGTCTAGAGCATATAAAGGATTTATCCGCGGTGGAAACCATCGAGGGTGAAAGAAAATGGAGACGGTTAGGGGTGAGATTGTACGACGCCGAGCAGAATTGGCGCAATAATGTGGGAACGTTTGGTGCATTGGTTTGTTGGAAATGTGGGGAGTTTTTTTATTTAAAATAATTATAAGGAATGGTGCGAGTAAATGATTAAGTTTTAATTAACGCGGAATATGTAGATAAGGGAGATCGGTATAAGATGACCGTACTAGGCAAGAATACATTTTTTTATAGTAATAAATTTTCAAAATTTTAAGAAAGTTTGATTGGAGGATGAGAGGATTGTAAGAAAAACGAACAGAACTTTTTGAGATACTAGTGGTCAAATAAGTTTGAAAATATTGCGTTAAGTGTTGTTTTGTAATTAGTGATTCATTGCTGATTCACTGACAGCACTCTTATAGAATCACAGAGTTTTCTAATACGTTTATAAAATTATTTTTCCATGTATCTAAATTCCAAGACCATGGTGATACTTACTCTAGTTTTCAGCAACGTTAAACGACTTAACGATATAATACGTTGCTATATAAAATTAAAATTTGAATCTTAACCTAGGCATATTAATACGTGTCGATGGCATTCGAGTTTCTGTCCATCATTACGACATTGCAAACGATATTCAGTTTGCCATATTCGTTGATAAACATTACATATTTTTTTAAAGCACAAATGAGACACTCACCGAATGATGCACCTGCTGGTCTGGACGTTGTCACTATCACTCACTACTTTTTCACCTGTAACAATATGCAAACAATTAATTAACTCCAAATAATCCTATTGTAATGTACTGTATTTCGTAAAAACAACCAGAAATTTGATGAATTATTTACGAGTATAAAAGTCAATATCTTGTAAAATCATTATTCCGTAAAAATGACTAAACTTAACCATAGATTTTATACAGGGTGTCCCGTAACTGGTGGTACAACCGAGCGTGGGGTGATTCTACGTGAAAAACTGAATCGAAAATATAGAATAAAATTTTTTCATATGACGCTTCGTTTTTGAGAAAAATAAGTTTGAAAATTTATCGAGTATTATACAGGGTGACCCGTAACTGGTGGTACAACCGAGCGTGGGGTGATTCTACGTGAAAAACTGAATCAAAAATATAGAATAAAATTTTTTCATATGACGCTTCGTTTTTGAGAAAAATAAGTTTGAAAATTAATCGAGTACACGGGCACTGGATCCACGTTTCAGCTCGACGGATTTCGCTATCTTACTTTTACGAGTAGAAGAGCATTTCTGTATTTCGTGCAGTGTTTACAAACATTGTCAGGCTGATGATACCTCTTGTATCAGTTCTACGATCTCCTTATACTGATCGAGCAAGGACCTTTAGTTTCCGAAATACTGTGAATATATATAATACTGGATAAATTTTCAAACTTATTTTTCTCAAAAACGAAGCGTCATATGAAAAAATTTTATTCTATATTTTTGATTCAGTTTTTCACGTAGAATCACCCCACGCTCGGTTGTACCACCAGTTACGGGACACCCTGTATATTTGTGCATTGAACTTTGAAAGTATTAAACAGCATTAAAGTATAAATAAAAACGTAAAATGAAAGCCCACCATTTAAACGGAATTCTTGTCAAACTAACCCCCTGTAGCAATTCGTGGTAAACAGCTAGTCCTGAACAATCAATTAAATTGACAAAAAATAATTGCTGTTTCTATATTGATAAAATTTTGCTACTATCCCCGAATGTATAGTATATAATTTTTCCATTCTACTTAATTGTTGGATTACCACATTTCGCAAGTAATAAGTTTCATTTAAAACACTTCTTAAAATAACAAACCCAGATTAAAATTTGTGTTCAAGGGTAGTACAATATGTCCATATCTAAAATTAAAATGCTGCCATAATTACTTCGACGTACAATAAATTGCCTCTTCAATGATTCACCGTTAGATTGGGAAAATAAAAACTAGCCGATGTGGTATTAATATTATAGAAAACATTATATTGTGTCGTATCTCTCTGATACTTTCAATATGAAAATTTCCTGTCTGATTTGCCACATTACTCGTTACTGTACGTCAGAGTTAAGTAGAACTACCGACAATTAGTTCAGTATATTTAAACATTTTACATAAATACCTCAGAAGAGAATGAAATGTGCAAGAAACTAAATTGATTTAATCTCTCACGTTTTACAAGGTAGACACAGGAAATGAAACATGGTACAGCTCTACAAATTTCAGCAACATTTTTAAAAAAATTCGATACAAGTAATTTTGAACCCCTTGAGAGTAGAGTAGATCTATTGTTAAATATAGCCTACACCGCCGAGATTTGCAGATATACAGGCGACTTCAAAAAAATTGTGATACACAAATGTGTAGTAATACAAATATTATTTAACATTTTGCGTGTCTACAGCCAAAAATAATATTTCTTAAATAAAATACTCATAGAACTGCTTTCCCTGCTTGAAGGATTAACATTTTCATTCTCTGTCAGTCCGTATTTCGCAACAACAACTTCCAATCACCAAACGGTCGTACGTAACAAAGACATTAGGTGTAATAAAAAATTGTTTCTAATGAATTTCATTTGACTGTTACATTTATTTAACCTGAGAAGATCCTCGAATTTTGAGCCATCCGAAGTCTAGATATTAAAAATAATAAAGTACTGTGCAACTTGCAAAACTTCAGGATACAACTTCCTTAACCAGTTAACTGTGTTTGATGAGTATACTCGTCATGCGTAAAAGCTACCACTGATTATTGAAATTGTAATTTTGGCGAAAACTAAAATATATTCGTGAATTTCAAGGTGTTCGCAATATTTTGAGGCCATGCCAAAGTAAAACGAATAACTAAAGGGTATCAACAATTTGAGACAGATTTATGCTCATCTCTCGATTTTCGTGACCCAAAATTTTAAAGAATTTTCACCACAGTTAACTGGTTAATTTATTACATTGTAAACAATTGCACCAACAATATTCGGTATGAACACTCCACACCGTATATAGTATATCAGCATGGAGAATTTTTCCACGTGTGACTAACTCGTTATATACAATTCCTCATGATTTTCACTTATTTCATTCCCTGCAACAATTATTTGGTGCGTAGAAAATTTAATGCCTAGATAAATAGATTTCACCAAAACCTCACAATTTATATCCTAACAGAATTCGTGTGCTGCTAGAAAAGTGGGCGTTGTAATGTTAAGGTTATAAATTACAAATGCTGCCATTTTTCGATCGCATTATTACTTGTGATGAAAAGTGTTTTTTTACGACAATAGGAAAAGGTTTCCTCGGTGGCTCGATAGGAATGAGGCTTGTGCTCATACTCCAAAGCTACCACTCCGTCCACGGAAAAATTTAACAACAGTTTGGTGGGATGTGGGAGGAGTAATTCGCTAAACAGTTCTTCGAATTGGGGAGACAATTATAGCCGAAAAGTACTACCACAGTACATTGCTGCAATGCGTGAAAAATTGAAAATTACACGGCCATTACGTGCTAATCTGCATGGCCGAATGCTTCTCCGCGCCAACACCCGTCCGCATACGTCGTACAAAACAATTTCGAAATTAAATGAATTAAAGTATGAAATTGTGCAACCCACAGCTTATTCAGTGGATCTTTCGTCAACCGACCTTTATTTTTTTAAACATTTAGAACCGTTTTTACGGGCTGAACAGTATGAAAATGAAGACAATCTGAAAAATCCCATATCAGAGTTTATTGATTCTAAAGGTCAGAATTTCTTTGAAACAAGTAATCTATGCATTAAAATCTTGTTGGGAAAAGTGTATTGAAGCAAATGAAGCATATTTTGTTGAAATAAACAGCTTTTGAAAAAAGATATCGAGTTTTATATATTCACTGAAAAATCCGACATTTCATACGCACCAACTTAACCAGTTAAGCGTGTTTGACGACTATATCCGTCATGGAGATGTGGCAGAATTTTGTGTCGTAACAACTACATCCGTCATGCGTAAAATTTTGTTACAATTTGATATTTAAATTGTAATTTTGGCGAAAACTAAATTATATTCGTAAATTTTAATATATTTAAAATGTTTAGAGGTCAAGACGAAATGAAACAAGCAAATAAAAATTATAAATAATTTGAGTTGGATTCATAACTTCCTGAAAGCTAACTCGTAAACAGTGCAGTAACACTGGATCTTTGATTATCCCGATTTTCATCTTGATGTATCAAAACCAAAAAAAAAAGTATGTTTGATTCTCTTAGTGAAGATGTGCTGTTTGTTATAAAAAAAGATTAGGAACGAATCGCGGTATTGATGTCCAACGTGCAAAGTGCCGCTATTGCGTTGTTCCTTGTTTCGTGAATATCACACGACAGCAAGAGTTTAAGTTTTTAACTTCTATAAATATTCGATTTTTTTTCTAAGTTTTCCGTTCATTATGTATAAATATATGTTCATATTAAGCGACTATGTAAATATTACTAATAAAACTGTTAATTTTCTAAAATAAATTAGTCTTTTGGATCCAATATTTCAACAGCGACACTTACTCTGTGTTTGACGACTATACCCGTCATCGCTTGATTATCGCGACACACACTGGTGCCCGCTTTGCCAAAAGGTCGCCACGCTTAACTGGTTAATACAAATACAAAGTATCTGTAGTAGGCGCGACAGATCTTGGAAAAAAGGGGACAAAGGGGATGTACCGTAGAAGTCTCCGTCGCGGCGGGTAATCCAAGAAGTAATTCGGGCCGATTACACACGGTGCCGCCCTAATAACCGAAATTCGTATCGAAGCGAACCGGCATCCCTGAAAAAATATTTAATAAGCGGGAAAAAAGCGTAATAGTCCAGAACGCTACTATAAATTCACCCCCTTCGGCCAGAGGAACGGCAGGGGAGGGGGCGGAGGAGATCACGGGGAAAGAGATAAAATTCCAATTACGAAGATCTCTATCTGACGACCGTTGCCTACCTGCCGAAAACGATTACCAGCGGCGTAGAAGCGAGAAACAAAAAAAGGCATACGGTAGTCCCTGGACTATTTTTCGCCCGGAGCGGGGGACCATTTTTTAGCCGCTTTTTGTTCGCTCGTTTTCTCCCTTTCACTTTTTTTCTCCTCTTCTCCCTCCCTTCCTTACCCTCGCGCTACCGTGCGTTTTGTAATTGCGTGATGTGCTTCTGATATTCTATCTTTTTCTTTTTTTTGGGCAGGCCTGGGAGGATTGGGATTTTATTGTGAATACGCTATGTTTATTGAAGTATTTAATGATCAACCAGGAGCTCGATATTTATGCGGTATAATTATAGTGTTTTTTGCTTCCTGCTCTACGTGGGGATCTTTTGTCGCGAAGAGAATTCACTGGGCTCTACAGTGACATTAATGAAATTGTTGTAAATTGTGTTTCAAAAGCTGCAAGAAGAATGGAGTTTGAAAATAGTTCATCGTTTCTTCAAATTAATAATACCTTCTTTAACTATTGTTATAGTAACAATGAACAACTGTTTTTGTTTTGTTACTTTGATGTGAATGACTTTCATTGGATCTGCATTTCCTATAATTGTTTACTGAACGACACGAATTAAATAAAACATAGTGGTATATAATATAAATTTTTTAATCTACATATATTGCGTGTCAATAGCATGTCATATTTTATTACATTTACGATATAGTATTATATTTAGTCGCGTTGTGCAAATAACCAAATTGTAGTGATAATTCTCTTGTGACAGTAATGTTTCTTGATAGTTTATGTAATTCCATACTGATACTGTAATATACTGATCGTTATATATTAATTCTTTGAGGCACAGTGAGATTAAAAGTGTTCCACCTCTCTGATGCGTGTAGATGCATGGTGGGACATTTTTTGACCCACCACGAAAATTCATATTATTACATAACTTTATCAATAAATATAAACCAACTTTATTGTATTAAAACAAACAAAACGTATGTGCAACATGGGTAATTTTATTTTCTGAATTTCTGTGCCTCAAAGAGTTAACCAGCATACTATCCACTCACATTGCATACTAACATGTTATTACGAATTTTAGAAACTGTTTGAAAATATCAAGTCAACGAACGTGTTTTTACAAACTTACTATTCGTACGAAACAGTTTATTCTGTTAAGATATAATAATTTTTATAATAAAAAAATCAGATATATGAACCGAGAAAAAATGTAATTATAGTTAATCGCCGCATGTATAAAGATTAAGGTTTAAAAATTGAAATAGATTCGTTGCAATATGAGTACAAAAATAGTCATTTATAATTTTTATACATTGATAGCCTAACTTCCTGATGAAAAAGTGGTTCTGAATCGAAAAAAAATTAGCTCTCAATATTCAAAAATTTCTTCGTCAGCAAAGAGTTAACTGCGATATACAAAAGTATCTTATGCTTTTGTTTTGAAACAAGTGCCACATTTAATACTAGAACTACCAGCGTTAAATCTATTGTATATCAATATATTGAATGAGTACTTTGAGAAAGGAGGAATCAAGAGATGCAAAAGATGATCCATTCGGTAATTTATGTTCTATCAGATGGCCGTAAAATATCTACTATATGACTCTCTTATAATCTTTCAGAATTTTTATAAAAAAATTAAAACCAAATTATATTGACTGACTTGATAGTTCTAGTGTTAATGCCTTTTTTTATCCAGAAAAAGTTGTATATAATTCTGTAGACCTTATCATCTGATAACATTATTATTCTCTTTTTATACATATATATTCAGCGTTAAAAAAAAATATTTTAACGCTAGATTTACGGCGTCAATTTGGCTCATTCAAAATTTGATTACTATATATATATAATATATCGGTTGGCTAATTTTTTAAACAATAAATCTTTCATTTAAATTGATTTGGAACTATTTTCTTTGCAAAAAACTTCAATTTTCTTGTATGAGTCAAATTGGATAACTTCAGGAAAATAGGTATATCAACATCCGTAAATCTAGTGTTAAGTTTTCTATTTCCACAATCAACAAATTTTACGCACAATACACGTACCTTAACATCTTTTAAGGTAATGAATTGTTGTATATCTACTGCCAATTGTTTTGCAGCACTGTTATTTTCGAAAAGGCTACTTTCGTGTTCGGAGTTTTACAAACTTAAGATAACATCATCGCGACATGCGGACTATCAGTGATTCTCCCCAATTCTCTTGGCTTTGGAACTAACAATAAGACTGATATTGGAAGAATTTTTTAACAATGTGGTAGGAGGTTCGGTGACCCGACTTCTCGCGATTAAGATTTCAAAGTGCAACATCGTTTCTTCTACCTTCTGTAAAGACTTTCAAATATCTTTTGAAGGGAAAACGGTGATAAAATCAAGGATAAATAACACTTCCCGTTTTGAACCTGTATCACGTTTCGTAATATTCGCAGGTATTATCTTAGAGAACTAGGCCGGTATTCAACAAAATATCTTTGTATTTCAATTTATATATTTATACTTCGTCCTGCTCAAATTTTCAAATTTCTATAATTGTTCTATAGGAAAAGTGTAAAAGAGCATTATCAATATTATCTGTGGTGTACATCAGTTATTTAGGAATTCATTAGCACGTTCCCTCGATCCTTATCGACGGTCAAACACAGGTGATACCACTTGTTGTTTCGAACAATTAACGACGGAAGTAGAAAATAGGATAACGAGTTTGCAATCACAGGGGGAATTAACCTGTCGGTTGTTCGATAAAAATGCCGAGGCACAGTGAAAGTGAAAAAGGAAAATATTTAACCTTTCCCACTGTTATATTCAGGCGTGTTCGTCACGCATGTTGGAGAACTCTACCTCTATTTTCAAGCTGACTAATCGCGTCATTTCCACGAACGTATTTTTATTCACGCGTTGCACATTCTGCAGTAGTTGGTTGCACTGTTTACTTTGTAAACGCGCTGAACTCAACACTGTGAGAGAAAATTCAGCGCACAATTTTAATATTAAACGAAGAGAAAATACACTTTGAGTTTATATCGAAGGCTATGTGTTTACTTAAAACTTTTTTATATACTACTATTGTTACGTGATTGTCTTATACAGTGCATTCGTTTACACATTTAATTATCCTTCACATATTTTATTTAACGCGCTTTCTTCACAGTTAAACGTCATTTTACGCTTTCTAGTTGTATTTTTACGGTATCTTGTGTTTTCTTTTTGACACAAACATTTTTTGTATGTGTTTTATGAATAAAGTGTAAGTATTATAATTATCGAATGCGTTTCTATACTTTAAATAGCATCTGCTATTACAGGCTGCCCTCGATTTTCACACATTCCATTTTCGCACAATTCGCTATTTCGCATGTTTTTAAAAATTCCATTTTTAAAGATTTTTGTCGCTATTTCAAAAAATGTTTGTTTTTATTCGCCACTGCCAAGGAGTGTTGTAGTTCGTGTTCACTAATTACCTGTTAGAGGTGTTTTAACATTGTACTATTGTTTCTAATATTAGCTACTAGATGTTAGAGAATGTCAAGTTTATAATGATACTATATTAACATACACTTTTTCATATTTTTCCTGTATCCCACCACTTTCGAACATTCAATATTCGCACACATTTTCAGGAACCAATTATGTGCGAAAGTCGAGAGTCGACTGTACTTTCTCAATTCCTGTTACATTGAAATTCAAAAGATAATTAAGTATTTGTGTTTCAGAAAACTTGAAATAAAGGTTCTACGATTAAAACAAAAAAGACATTATTGTTAACCTTTTTTTCTTAATCGTAAAAGTTATACTGTATTCTAACTGCAATAATTGTCAAAACCATCTTGGTACGTTAGCCAAGAACTGTTTAATTGTCATTAATATTTGTCGGATAGATTAAATAATTTACAGTAACGAAGTCGTACATTTACGAACAATATAATTCGACAATTTCATATTGATACATTTCATTTAATGATACTGGATCACTGCTAATTAATAGTCCATTTCATCGAGAATGATTGTGGCAACTTTCAATCTGCGCCCTTCCGATAAAATGATTTAGATTACATGATGATTCTCGGGTACGTTATGTTAGAGGCAGAAAATTGCATTGTCATTAAAATTTAATGAACCTATTAAGATTCGACAATGATTTTCAGAAAGGTTTTCTTAATCGATCATCAATGTGATTTAGTTGATAAAACTTTCCCTTCAGTTAGAGAATAACATGTTACTCATGTCCTTCTTAATATATAAAGATACACTGTTGCAATGCAAGTGTAAATTTTCTTTAAAAAAATTTCATATAACCATTCTCCACCTTGGCGACATTCAGGAATTATGAAAATCTTTCCTTTGAAATCAGACGATTTAAAATTATGTCCTCGTTGCTTAAGTTGTTATTAAAACTTTTCTTTGTACTACCATCTTCTGACTTATTTTCAAAGACAACAAAAATATGTAAATGTGACTGGTAGTTCCTAAAAGTATGTGAAGGATAAAAATAAAATTATGAACGGTTAAAAAGCTGGTGGGCTGATCATAAGTCACTATTGTGTATCTTTTTCGTAGAGTCAAAATCGGTGAACTTGAACGAGAAAAGGGTAACGGAATTCTGAAATTATCATAAATGTGATGCTTCGAATTAGTCCAATAACGAGTTACACTCATGTTCCGATTAATTGGATACGAAATTCTCAAGTTTTGCAAAAATTAAAATTAACAATTAGACGCGATACGCTAAAATTATTTGTATAATATTAATATTAGATAAAATTATATCACATATCAAGAATCATTGTTCGACATTCTTATTTTTGCATGCAAAAAGCAGAGACACATACTGTAATATCCGATTCGACTATTAACCCTCCGACTGCTCAATTTGTGGACCAAAATCGCTATAAAAATTGTATATTTGTTTTGCATATGTTAAATCTACACATATTGGAGAATTGAAAAATGCATTTTTTCTTTCTAGAAAAGATTTTTTATATAGATTTTTATCATGAGAAAGTAAGTTGTCAGAAAAATCAATTTCAAAAGTTATCACCGAAAAAAAATTTTTTAATATATTTCACTTGAATTACAGTTAATTTCTATTTATTGCGTAGTATAAAAAAGTAAAATGTAGAAAATTGTATATACTGTATATAATTTATTTCAGTGGTTAAATGGGAAAAAGCGGGATGCGCTCCTCAATATAGAAAGGAAAACACATGCCCGCGGAAATCGCGGGATAAGCAGTTTTTGCTACTTTTGAGTTGCCCCTGAAAATCGCGGGATAAGCAGCCAGAGGGTTAAAAGAAGACTAAAAGCAAAACTGTGTTTTCATCGCCTAACGTTTAAAATCATCAAAATCCGCCACATCGCATCAGGTTGAATTATGCCCTTCTCAACCTTCACAATCCCCGAACAATCCCAAAAGCATCAAATATAATACTAATGTTGCGCCGAGGAGTTTCGCTACATGACATTTTTATATAAGAACCTTTATCACAAAATTGCAACGATCTGCAGATAATCAGTTACAAGACTTTTTTCCAGCGCAGTCTCTTCTAGACTGTCTTCTATGCTCCATTACTTGTCTATCATCGTTGAAACGATCTACTCTCGATCATCGACAATCTCACAGAATACAATCGTCAATTTCGTCGCAAATGGTCGTTTTATTAGGACGTAACAATAACATAAATCATCAAACTCACAAGATATAGAGGAGAAGGAACGAATATGAGATAGGGTAGAAATATGAGACACCATGGTTTTTACCTATGCACATTAATTAGAGGTTTTAAAATCGTGGCATTATTATGTATTATGGCGCCTAAAACGATTTCTATAGCAACGGATGTTGATAGGCGCCGTTGTTTTGTTTAATGGAGGTTATACGCTTCGGCCGTACGGAGAAGTTCTTGCGCGCGCTTCTTAAAATAAACGTACATCAATTAATATTGAGTTTTTTTAAGGAATCGCAAGGTAAGTTATATTACATTAAGTGCAGTTTTAGTATATTAATTGATTTTTAAAGGATTTCTTTCTTTTGCGTATAATATAATAAGAAAAAGTGACACAGTAAAATAGTAGTAATATGAGACGATCAATTGGTAGTAATATGAGACTGTCTTGTATTAGTATTCTTCGACCAGCTGAACAAGTCTCCTAGGAGGTAACCCTGTTTCGGCAAGATCTGATTGTGATGGAAATTTTCCGAAGATCACAAAGGAGAATTATAGCTCCAATGCTTGTCCTGCAATTTGTGGACCCATTCCGAATGTGCCGATCAAGAAGGAGTAAACTACATATGCGATTATTGTAAAGCCAATTAATTATAATTATTCTACTTGTGTTTATGTTTTGTTATGTTTTTTTCAATAATAATAGTGTCTATTACCGTTCTAATACAGTTTTATAACATATATTCGCGCACGAGTAAGAGTGTCTCATATTACTACCCGAATTTTGGACGATCCAAATTCGCCCGTATTTAGAAAAAGTAAAAAAATCATGGGTTCCAGGAGGACGACAATATTTATCTTTACGTAGCACGTTCCATATAAAATTGCCTACATTTTGACGTTTGATTTTTTCATTTCTGACTATTCTAAGATTTTCTACATCAATAAATAAAAAGGTATCTCATTTTCGTACCTTCTCCTCTAATTACGATTGAAAAGTGCAAAGTACAAGGACCCTTAGAGCACCAAAAAATCCCACATCCCCGGCAAGAAAGCTCGTCCGCGTTCGTTCATGCACCGTAAAACAAACACGTAAACAGGCCTGCGTCATGTAAGCGAGTAACCAAATCCATGGCGAGCGAAGGGAAATCTGGTATCTCGATCGTGAAATCAGTACGATTACACGGGCGAGCGCGAAAGGGAGACCGAGAGGCGAGGGCTGCGAGATGTACAAGAGAACGCTACGGCAGTGAAGGGTAAAAAGGGAGGGCAACGAGAGGAACAGAGATGAAAAAGAGGAAGAACTGAAGGGAAGAGGAAGAACGAGGCAGAGGGACGAAGAGAGGGGACGGCCTTCTGGATGCACCTGCCGGTGACGTCAGAAGGGACTTCTTGTTCGGTGCTGTGCAGCCCCGGGGGTCACTACTACTGTTTCAGCTCAGCCTTCGTTCCTCTTCCTTTCTTTTCTGGATCTTCTTCGTCTCCTCTGCTCTCGCCTCGGTGCATGCGATGCACGGAGAAGAGAGCACTCGTCCATCCTTTTTTCTCTCGTTGAGCGAGTATTATTTATATGCTAATGAAAAGCCCGTGTAGAGACACGGCTTTAGCAGTTCTTTGACTTTTCGGTCTTGCACTGCGGAGAAGTGGCTGGGCGGTGAAACCTTGATTTGTGGGTTCCATGGATTCGAGGAGTTGGTGAGGTTCACTTGGATTTCTTTTGCTCGGCTTTACTCAGAATTCTGATGTGATCGTTGAGATTTACTTTAACCAGTTAACTTTGGCGCAAATTCTTTTGAATTTTGAGTCACGAAAATCGAGAGATGAGAGATCTATTTTAAATTATTTATATCCTTCAGTTATTCGTTTTACTTCGGTATGGCCTCAAAATATTGCAAACATCTTGAAATTCACGAATGTATTTTACTTTTCGTCAAAATTACAATTTAAATAACCAGTGGTAGCTTTTACGCGTGACGAGTATACTCGTTAAACACAGCTAACTGGTTTTATGAAATAATACTGTTTTGTAGCTGTAGCTGGAGAATTGTATTGCTGTTGCAGGAAAAGGTCAGGTTTTCTTTAAATTTTGAACGTTTCATATGTTTTTCAAAAGAAAGTGTTGAAAATTTGTCTATTTTTTTAGTGCGATTTGATTTTGCAATTTGTAGTGTATTAATTGCCATTTATTCAGCAATATTTCCTGCTGCCCGATATTTATTTGGCTGTGACGATAACACTAAATATAAATATTGAAGAGTATAAAATCCTGGTATAAAACAGTTATCATATTCTAACATTGAGATTACTGTCATAGAAAATGATGTATGACAGAATGCTACGTCGACTAGAGCTCGACGTAAGATTGCAAGTGGTTAATATCATAGGTCCTTGATATATTCGCCGGGAGCTACATTTTAAACAGTCGCTGATGAACAAAGGGCGTTTACAGTCTGGCTCCTCCCTTTGTAAGAACACATGTATCCGTCAGTATGTTATAACGAACATGTCATGTCGACGAAGATGTACGCGCTGTACATCACAGTAGATCTTTTTCTGTACACATATTACTAAGGTACGTCGTTGAATTTAACAAACGCCTTTTAATCTTCCCAGCGAATCGCTTTGCGGCACAAATACTGGGTCCACTTGGACCCATTCGACTTAACACCCAGCGTTCGATTGTGTTTTACTCATTGTCAGTGTCGAATCAAACCAGATTCTTTAGGCCGATTGAGAGTGAGAATCATCAGCGTAGATACGTGTTTACATCCCTGATTATGACGTAGAAGATATACTGTCATAAGTTGTTTTTTAACCCTTCGCGGTGCGAATTATTTTATTGATTTTGTAGTGAGCAAAATAAAATGAATTTCACATTTTTTATCATTGGTTACTCATTTTTTTAAGTGATGTCAATAACTATAGATACTGATAGATATTTAGGTGCTATTATAAAATCATTAGGAAATTGAACTTCGTTGTTAATTTGTTAAAACTGCCAGCGCTAAATGTATTACCTATATTTTGATACGTTAAATAAATACTTTAAAAACCGAGGAATCGAAAGGCGGAGAAGATGATTAATTCAGTAATTCATATTTTATAAGATGGACGTACAGTATTTATTACATGTTGCTTCTATAAACTTGAAGAGATTTTAGAAAAAATGAGGGACGAGTCGTTTTGATAACCTTGGTAGTTCTAGTGTTAAATAGGTACTTTAAAAAGGCGAAATCAAGAGGTGGAAAGTATGATCGGTACGGTAATCTGTGTTTTATAAGATCAACTTAGAACTGTTAATCTAGGACTCGCCTATAAACTTAGGGAACTTTTGGAAAAAATTCTGAACCAATCATTTTGACTTGCTTGTTAGTTCTAACGTTAAATTATCAGATAATAAAATCAAGTAAAAAACTGTCAAGTACTGCTTGATATAGGACCGCAAAGAGTTAAAAATTAAATTTTTTAACGATTTTTGTGGATATTGCAAGAATCGTTTGCTTATATGCATACGCTTCTAGCAGTAAAGAGACAAGACGATTAATATTATTGGCTCTACTATTGCCTATTAGAGGTGAGGGAATCTCAAGTTTACAAAGAAACGACGTGGAAACGCTAAATACTACAATTACCGATGATTAATGCAATATATATTAAGACACAAAGCAAACACTTCGTAAGAAAAGAAATAGTGGGACCAAAAATCTTGTTCAATTTAATCTTCTTCATTTCGCAAAATGGATGTGGAAAATTAAACAAGATAGAGTGTTAAAAATTTAAGGAAAGTTTTAAAAAATATAGAACAAGTTATTTCATCACTTTGGGAGATCTACTTTTAAACACTCCCTATCATCTTAATTAGGTATATTGATCAATAAATATTTTAAAATGCAATTTTTATTTTTTTTCTGTATCCCTCTACTTTCGATCAGTCAACACGCGCAGAAAATTTCGGGAACCATTTATGTGTGGAAGTTGAGAGCCGCCAGGATAATATTTGTTGATCTTTATTACAATTTTTTAGCAAATGCCTATTGAAAATTGACGAAAATTGATTGTTGTATCAAAGTTTGTACACTGTGTGGCATATACAATGCAAAGCGTTTTATATAGATAGAAGTTTTCAAATCGTGTTCCCCCAATTGCGTGATATACAAATTATAAATTCACGTTGAAATTTCACATGACCGTCTTTTGCATTTGGAATTAGAATCACGAATTTTATATCAACACAGCCAAACTCTGTTGTACGCTGAGAATTTTCAATACAATATCTCCCCGTCACGTATTACACAGTCCAATTGATGAAACAGACCGTGTAAAGTAAATCTTTTAAAACATAAAAAAAGACATAAACCTGCACCTCCATTTACACAGTCCTCGTTTTGTCCAATTTCACTTTATACGATTTTTAGCACATTATACGGCAACAAAATATCAAGCGTGGAATTTGTTATATTTTACAAAGCTCTCATTTAAGTCAATGTCAAATTTAAATGAAATAAGTAATGCACAATTTAAATGAAATGATACTATCTCTCTTGTCCACTTTGCCATTTTTCTCAAGACAGAGCAATATGACTGGCATTGATCGGTAAAAATCTATAATTATACATTTGAAATACCGCATTATCGCGGGACCAGCGTGAAATGTGTTAACCCTTTCGCTACGGTAGTCCCATCCGACGAAGTACCATCACTGAACGGAAACTTGCACCAGAAATATGCACAGTGCACTTGTTTCTACATACTTATACGTTTTTCTAAGTCTTGAAGTTGAAGAAGTAATAAGCTTTGATGTTGTTTCAACAAAGAGCAGTTTTAAGAAGTGATTAAGCCAATATCTTAATAATATCGACAGATAATGTTCAACTGTTAACGAAAAATATTGCCATCGACTGTAGATAGCAAGTGTATACAGATTATTTGGATGCCGCGTATATGCGGCGCTCGTACCCACAGGTCGTCAAGTGGATGCCGCATATATGCGGCGCTTGGAGCGAATGGGTTAAAATAAGGGATTTAGAAAAATGATTTTTATTTTACTTTGAAACGAAGACTGAATTATTCATATCTTACGTTGCTTTCGATTTACACGGTACTCTAAAGAATTTATCATCTGTGTAAATCGAGGGAAAGGTGTATGTGATACACATCTATAAAAGACTGCAACAACACATTCCTCCATGCTCATCAATGAGTAAGTAGTAGCTTCCACAGAACCAATTGTTTAATGAAAATGCTTTAAAAATTGCACTCACAGTCTTATTTCCACTCTTCAATCATTGTCCATCCTCGTACTGGAATAATCATGGTAATGCAATTACGCTAACAAACCGAGCAGGACAAAGACAGAAAAATAAAGAAACTGAGCAGTCAGCCTTCAGTACCTGCACAACTTGACGAGGCTGCTGGAGTTTCCACAGAGCGGGGGCTCGAATTAACATTTCCTCGTTCTCCGTTTGTCGCTCAGAGCTATCATCCGACTACACGGAGCAACGATCCATCGGCGAGTCTTCTCGGGTTTATTATTTGAAACGTCTGCGAAAACTTCGGCGGAACGATACAATCGCTATCCCGAAGGACGCCGGTTTAATCAAGATCGTGTCACATCTCTCGCCTAATGCTACCAACGTCAGAATCCCTACCAACGATTTATCTGATCAACGTCCGGGCTACGATCGTCCCTGACTTTCGAGCATTTGCATAATCTAATATCTTTTGCTGAGCGTGAAACGTAGGTCGGAAATCTTTTTGCGATTGCTACAGTTTTCAGGTTCGTTTTTGAGCTTCTGATTAAAAGCAGAATGGATAGAACTGTTGCATTGTATTGTGAGCGATTTAAAAGTTATAAATACTGGCTAATGTTCCTTTTTTATCTGCATTTTTGCTTATTTGTTTCCTATATATGTCATATACGTGTTATTTCGCTGTCATTGAAATCAGGGAAAAATTATATTTTGACGTGGGTATCTGATGAACACTAGGTTTACGGAGTCAATTTGGCTCATTCAAAATTTGATTACTATATCGATAATATATTGATCACTTAATTTTTGATTAATAAATCTTTCATTTAAATTGATTTGCAAACTATTTTCTTTGCAGAAAACTTTTATTTTCTTGTGTGAGTTAAATTGTCTCATTTCAGAAAAATAGGTATGTACACATAAAATTCTAAATAAAATTTCTTTTTACTGCAGATAATTGTAATTGACGTTTGTTATTAACTTTGAAGGAATATTGTAGAACCTACACGATACTTGAAGCAGGAGAAACTCGATATAAATTTGATGGATACGTTTTTATAAGAAATATGTTTTGATTGGTGCGTCAGCTTCGAGCTGTAGTGCCGTGTTATTAAAGTTATGAAATAAGAAACTAAGGCGTGCATATATTATAACAGCATTGTGCTGATTTTACACGTATATACCACTATAAATTGTCAAACAAAGCGTATACACACTACCGTGCATAAGTATTTGGACACTCAGTACTGAAATTACCGATTTCAGTTGTTGTTTTTTCATAATAAATGATGTTAAATATTAAGTTCATCGATATTTTAAAAAACTATATGGTTATCTGAGACAAGATCGGAAGTCAAAGTTTTCCGTTCAGTATTCTTGCATTTCTCATTGCAAAACAAAGAATTTTATTGTGAAAGATATATTGCAAAGTTAAATATAGACACTTAATATCATTTATACTGCGAAGAAATTTATTTAATCATAAAAGTGTGGGGAGTATACGCCTTACGCGGTCTGAACAGGAAATCTTAAAAAATGATCCGGCATCGAACGTGTTAAAGAATATTTCACGCATTTCTAACAATGAGGAAGTCTCCAAATTCTTATGCACGGTAATGTAACATTCGACTTTTAATATAAATCATTCATAAAGCGCCAAATGTTAAGTTAACATAACAGTAACAGATAAATCTGAAATCAAAATTATTTTCGGTCTCGTAAGAAAGCTGAATATTTTTAAAAAATCACTGCTTGCTCTAAATCTGCAAGATCAATAAACGTAAAAATTACAAATAATGTAAAAATGAGATATTCACAAATAAATAATTTACAAAGCATTTACATATATGCAATAAAAAGTCTGGGTAATACAATAATTAACATAAAATACTGCAAAAATAATATCTTTTATTAACACGTTGAATGCCACTGGTATTTCGCTACTTTCTTCACTTCTACTGAAATGAATTATTTCAATCAAAATCTTTACAGAGCAGAAATTGTCAAATTATTAAATGGACTTGAAGGTAATGTTTCTCCAAATATTTTGCTCAAAAATCAATAGATAATATCACTCTTTAAAAATAAAATCTTGTTACAAATTTATTTGTGTGAATTTACTGTAAAAAAACGACATTACTTTTTGGTCCCCCTAACACAAACAGTTACATCCCTGCCTATCCGAATTTAACCTTCTTTACACAGATATTTAAATATTAAATATATTAGAAAATGTGTGCAATATGCATATACATCCATGTATAATATATAATGCATATTTCTTCAAAGTAATGTTACAATATGAGAATTATACGAATCTTTATTGAATTTCATAGTATAGGTCACTGATAACCTCCTGGCATTCAACGTGTTAACACTTTGACTGTCATGGGGGTCACTGCTATCGAGAGCTATTGAATTCAGTGAAATTTCCCGTAACTTTTAAATTGTAATATTTATGAATTCTCGGATATACTGAATATTTAATTATCGACGTTAAAAAGATAAAGATCTACCGAATAACTACCTATCTGTATCTTTGTAGTTTCTACTTTGTAAAAATGCTATTGGTTTAAAACATTTGGTCTACTTTGCATCTGTCAATTGTATTTCATTGCAATAAAGATTATTATTATTATTATAAAAAAAAAAACAACTGAAGTTTTTTGACGACAATTTTTCCTCTATAATGATTTCTAGTTTAGTAATTAGTCTTTAAGTACTCTGTTAAGTTTGAATGTTAGACAAACCTATTGGTTTCAAACACTTGGTCTACTTTGTATGTATCAACTGTATTTCATTGCAATAAAAATTATTATTATTATTATTATTGTAAAGATGTGAATTTCGTAGAAAAAATTTTACTTCAGTAGAAATTATGAAACTAGCGAAATACCGATGGCGTTCAACGTGTTAATCATGCCATAATAACAGACATGTTTTTTCCAAGTAATTATAATTCCAATGAATACACTAAGCGCCATATAATGAAAGTATAATGCGGTTCTAACTCATTACAGTTGATTTTACGTTTGTCGATACGCCAGCACAAGTGTTGCCGCATTGAAATCGGAATCGGAACGAAAGGATAGTGTTTGAACTAATTAAAATTCAGCAGCCACATTAGGAACCGGTTGCAAAGTCAATTTGATGGGAAGAGAGAAAGGATAGAGATTATCATTTTTCAAGGATCACGGGCGAAGACGCGGAGAGATAGATGCAAGCTGATGTCCAGCATCCTGAATTGATGCACATAACAAAACACAAAGGTGTATCGCGGATCTAGTTTCAAACCGGTCGCGATGTGTGTGGCAAGCAGGAAACGCGTAAAATTACTCGTTTCCGCAATTTTCACTAAATATCATTGCTAAATTGTAAAATCGTGTTTTCTTATAAGGTATTTGTATCATCAGTTTCAATTTATCCGAAAGGCGATGACTGTGAGACATGCAAGGATTCTATTAAGGTTATTGTACCTTCTGTTGCATAAATAGTCCTGTATACAGACTATGTAATATTGTAAAGCAGTATTAACATTATTTTAAGTGCTGCAGAAAGACTTTTATGCAACTATATATTAGTAAATTGTGTACACATTAACCCATTCGCAACCGGCAATTTTTTCCGTTTCTAACACTGAGTACCAACGAAAATAATGAAATTTTGCTGTTGTTGCTGCAAACTTGTATCGTTGAAGCAAGGATAAAAAATGATAATACTTGTTTTGAGATATCAATATTACAATTATGTGTTGTTTAACTCTTTGAGGCCCAGTGGGGTGAAAAGTATCCCACCTCTTTCATACGTGAAGATGCATGGTGAAACATTTTTTGTCCTACCTCGAAAATTTATATTATTATATAACTTTGCGAATAAATATAAACCAATTTTACCCAATTAAAATTTAGAAAAAATGACTGTGCAACTTTGGTCGTTTTATTCTTTGAATTTTCGTGCCTCAAAGAGTTAAAATAAAAAGAATTTTTATAATTTGTATACTTGCATTATAGGTATTTAGTTAATACATCATTTGTCATTACTATGCTTAATTTGTTCAGCATTATGTTACATGTATTTTGGAAAAGGAGAGTAGAGACAAAATTTAATATTTCTGTTTAATGTGATGAATAAACAACAATGACTTTTACATAAAGGAAGTCTACATAATTTGTTTTATGTAGAGATGTCTACATAAGATGTTTTCCACAAGTTTTGCAAACTCTACAACATTTTTGTGAATATTTTGATTTTTCTGATTGAGCAATTCTTTTCCACTGATGTGTTGTCATGTCACCTGAAATTTTGTAAGGACGATCAAGGTATCTCTTTGAGATAGCGGTTATCAGAATCAGAATCTATCAAATTCAGAAAAATTGCAGGACGTGAATTCACGTCAGCAGCAACTAGGAATAGAACCTAAAATGACGTGAATTCACGTTAGCGATCGCAAATGTGTTAATGTCTTAGATTAAGATATTTTATTTTCATTACAATGATAAGATAAATAAATTTCATTTCAATACTAGATCAACCAAGGTGGTAAAAATGACTTTTGCCAAATTATTTGTGACAATTTCTAACACTCCTAGCACTGTTTCTTTTTCAATTTTCTACGACTATCTTTTAGGCTGACAGTGATTAAATTGATCAAGATTTTTGTCTTATGCATTTCTGTTATTCTAACGTGTTCATTTATCATTTTTAAATGTATTACATTAACTGTCGGTAGATCTAGTGTTAATACAAGATTCAATTCTAATAGATTCCTTTAAGTACTCCAATTAGTACTCTGCATTTCTAGTGTAAACTTTCGAACGTGAAAGAAACATGAGAAAATTAAACTTGATTTAAAGATATTAGTTGTTAGCTGATATTTTTCGTTAATTAAGAGAAATCAGTTTGGTAAAATTTTCTACGCTTGTTGCCCGCTTTTATTTAATGGCAGCAACAGTTAGAGGTATTAAAAAATATTTGAAAACAAATTTGAGCTGAAATTAATTTGTTAGAAAATAAATTTGTAGAATGAGTCAATTAATTTTAATCTCCCCTATGAAATATTTCTCTTATCTATTAGCTATCGTATAATAACATTAGTTTGATATTTTCTTTGAGATCAATCAAATTAGATCAGTGATTGTTTTTAAGACTGCTATGTTTTTTTGTAATACTTTAGCATCATGTACCGTTATCTTCAATTTTTGTCTCTTTTGATTACCACCATGTTCTTATTTTGATTTTAATTATTTATAACTGTTCCAAATGCTATCTTTTAATTTACTTTCAATTACAAATCGGTATAACATACGAATGAGTTTAAAAATCAGATGATTTTAGAGTACATCAAGTTATAAGACGCTGCATAATTTTGTCATTAAATTCTGCATGAAAATTGCCATTCAAATATTTTACATGGTACAATTTAATGAAATATCCGGCGCTTAATGCTCTACATAAAAACAATTCACAGAATGTTATAAAAACACAATCACGAAGTTTGGTCGCAACTGTAGCATGTGAAAGCATTCGTTATAATATATCGGTGTGTACAGTCTGCGTGTTATATAAACAGGAATGCGTGCAGTTAATAATTAATGTTTTCACGCATCGTTAGCGTATATAAAAATGTGAACATGCTTTTTATTATCGTCAATAATGGAAAAACGCTTCATAAAATACCGGAAACCTTTTACATTATGTATTGTATATTACTTATTGGAAATAAAACGATTAGAGTGAGGCTATCGATACTTTTGTTAGTGTTCTGAAGTATTTTCAGAAAAATGTTATAATATTATTCGATGCACATGTATAACATATGTTCAGCTATTACACTGCATTTAATTTAATAATTTTTCGATATCAGACACTTTTTAATTTAACAGCATCCTTCGAGTGGAATTTTTTATTCTTTAACCCCTCGCTTTATAATGACGTGTCGTACACATCACACGGTAAATAGAATGGAAGATTTTTAAGTTTTCCAAAAACTATTAAATTGAAAATACAAGTAGGTCAGAAGACGTTGAAATTAGTTCTGTGCTATTAATATTGCGATTATTATTCCGACAATTAATTCTGAGCTATTGCGCGTTCGGTCACGAAACAAATCGTAAGGCAAGGGGTTAACATTTCGGAGGGTGTTTTAAGTAGGTAAATCAGAAATGAGATTCATTTTTTTCAAAAAGGGCCTTATGGATCCCATCATAAATTTTATGAAAATCTACCCTGAATCTATGCACAAAATGAGGTTAATTTGCTGAACTGTGCCGTGCAATTTAATTATCCCATTATGGAGTATCATTTATTATTAATTTTTTTTTAAAGAAAAGTATTTAATCTATGTTTGTACCATACATTTGAAACGTTCAACTACCGCTGAAAATAATTTCGATTTTTATAAACAATAAATTTCGATAAAAGCGTCATATATGGAGGGTCTATAACAATGTGAAAGTGCGTACTATGTAATAAACAAACTGTATAACAAGAATCGCTATAAATATGCACGCAAAAATGATAAGTAGTAAACAAATCCTTTGGATCATTCATACTAAAAAAAATTTCATCAGATAACAATGTCCAGTCATAAATTCATATAACATTGCAACATAAAATAAACCAGTTACTTTAAACCAATAAATAAATACTATCGAAAAGTAAAAAATTCTATAATTTTTAAATCTAAACTTACTTCTAAACTCGTGCTAAAAAGTTGCACCTCGTATTCCCGAACGAACTGCCTACGGCCACACCGTGATTCTCAGGCTCGCAAACAAAAGGGAAACCGACTGCAAAAGCATATTTCCGAGCGGAGACGAGCAAGTGCTGCGTCTTCATGAAAGTAAAATTATTTCCTGCTGCAGGTACTATTGCTACCACCTCTCTGCAACTTAGACGAGCACGTTTACTTCACCTGCCTGCAACTGTACTTCCACGGTCTAAGTGAAAACAAATACCACCGGTGTGTACCTGCTCTCCGAAAATCCGAGACGCAGCCAGTGCGAGAGGAGTAAACAGAGGGCGAGAGAGTGAGAAAGACAGGGAGAAAGAAAGAGAGAAAGAGAGGGGAAGAGAGCAAATGGCTACACACCCCACGAAGCATCCACCCGATGCATCGGTGGAGCCGACCGTTTTGGCACGACCTTCCCGAACCCTCGCTCGACCCCAACAGGTTTCTAGCAAGTGTTTCGTACTACCGTTGCACGATGCTGTCTTTCAGTTTTTGAATTTCTCGGGCAATTCTTTAATTTTAAGTCTGCCATTATCGGGAGAAAAATTTCACTTTTTGTATTAGCAATTATTTTTCGAATTTGACGGCAGGTTGAAATCGATGGATTTTGTCTCGCTTATGATGCAGACTGATACATTTTTCATGAATGAGTTTTCGTTCTATTTTAACATTAATATTTGTAAAATATTTCTGCGAAAAATATTGACTAGAAATTATATTGCAAAGATTTCATTGTACAAGATCACTTCAATTTTTCGATGATTTTTTTAATAGATTTAGTTTCTTCTGTTAACTGTAGACTTTTTGTTTTGTTATAAGTTATTTTCAGAGTATAGTCGACTATGAATGATAGCAGTGGAAGTGAATTGGTTAATAACATATACGCAGAGTGGTTTAATAAAAATAAGTCTTATGGAATTACGTGAATAACAGAAGCATTTTTTTAATAAAAATTCTGTAGTATTAGAAGGGTAAGACCACGATCATACAGATTTGTCAACTTATTTTTATTTGTATATTAATACTCTAAAATAAGTATTTACAGAATCACTCGCCTGATACAGTTCGAAGTGTAAGATGTTTATAAGACAAATAAGTAGAAAATATTTTGCCAAAATTTCTTATTTATTATACTTCTTGTGTGACTATTTAGAACGGAAAGGATTGAATGTTGCTGTTTGAAAATAATTTATTACAATTTTATGTTATTTATTTTTATCTGACGTCAAGTGAGGGCTGGGTAGTCGTCTATTAACTCATTAAAACCCAAAGTTGCGTTAACACAACATTTCACTTATAATTTTTTTTCGGGGAATCGGATTAATTTAATTTATATTTTAACCTATTTCATAGTAAAAGAACATACCAAAGGCTTAATCTATGCACTTTTGTTCTCTAATTGTCCATCACCTTAAGTGCTACTTTAATGTAATATTATAACAAACAAATAGTCGGATTTAAAATATTTCTGTTATTTGAATGCTTGGTCCTTAATGGGTTAAGTTTCGACAAATACTTCAATCCAATGTTAAAAGTCATTTCTAAAGTGCGAAGTCAAAGTTATACTTGCAAAAATATAGTATTAAAGTCATTAATGTATACCATTACATACATACATACTACATACATATTAATATATTGCATTTTTATAGATACGTGAATTTACATATACATCATAGCTAAAAAATAGTATTCTTGGTTATGCATTTATAATAGTTATATAACTTTATTTTATTGTCCACTCAACCGTATCGGGGTGATAACAATGTTACATCGATAGAAACTCAGCGATAACAAAAACCTATTTGGTTATTTTAACACAGAACCGTAAACCGTATATTTTTTATCACCTGTTTGTACTCGATCCCCTTTTAAACTATGTTTCCCAAGGATTCCAATATCTCAATATTTTACATTATATACCTTTGACATAGAGAAATTAAGATAGTTTGAAAAACGTCAAAGATAAATTATTTGGAAACTCGTATCCTTCAATTTGTTGACTGAGAAAATTATACAGAAATTATTTACGTAAGAAATATGTTAATCACGGATTAAATTTTAATTTAAATATTTACACATATTTGTGAACATTCAATAAAGAATTTATTGTACTATTTATGGTTAAATGACAAAAGACGACGTTTACAACCTTCACTAATACACTATAACCTCCTCGTAACATTTTCCTAAATATATACATATATTTATATATTATCTGTACACATTATAATAAGAAACAGAGCAATAAATTGGACTACTCACTATCGAATCATCTGCAAATCACGAACACCGCCACAACCTGCAATCGATCCCCTAATCCCGCCACTTCGCAAGTGCAACAGGTGCTACCGTAAATAACCGTATTAAATAACGATACCACAATAAAAGCCAAATAAAAAATTAACTCTCCCAAACCCAGTCAATCTCGTCGAGTCATCAAATATTCAAACACGCAATAACGAAAATGCCTGCAAAAAGAGTACCGATTCAAAATCCACCTGATTCGAGATACGAACAGGTCGTTGGAAAAAAAGTAACCCCTCAAAAAACTCGATAATTCGATAGGTAGAGGGCGAGGGAAAAAAAAGACAATTTGAAAAAAGCCAGGCAAAAAGCTGGCTTTTTTTAGCCCCACCGTTTGATAAACACGAGACTCGTGTGCGAGGGCGTATAGCTGAGAACCCACAGGGATGGATGGAAGGAACTCCAACTTCTTAGGTAAAAAAAAAAGCACATTCGGAGCGCAGTTAATGAGTCTGAGGGGTGCCTGAGCTATCTCGACGTGTCTAGACACCCGACTCTAAATCTCTCGAGCACCATGGGGTAATGGAGGAAGCCGGAGAACGTTATTACCGCACGTTAATTACTGTAACTCACTATCTGCCGCGTTCACCTGTTGATTTCAATGTCTCTATTCGTTATTCGAGTGTTCTCCTTGTCGCATCTTTGCTACGTTTTTTTAAGTGCCGCGGCTAATTAGAAGATGTTTCTGTGTAGCTACAATATACAGCGTAGTGTAAATTTAAGCAGGAAATGTAACGAAGTTGAGCCTTCATTGCGAAAGAAAAAAAATGTGGAAGTGGGACGCACTCGAATTTTTTAATTTGGATTGTTACGTTTTAGTTTTAATTAAGGAGGATAGTGCTTTCGAAGTAGTTATTTTGTACGTATTTTTTTTTATAATTCTTTTTGCACTGGAAAATTTGTTATATTTCAACATAACAGTGCAGTGACTTGATGGCTTTTCTTTCAATTAACATTAATTTGTAAATATTTGGGATCATGATGTGTAGTATAGTGACTGCAATGTACGAATATTAAATAAAATTTATGTATTTTTTACATTTTTTTTCTATGCTACTCAGTAAGTGGGCTTCAGTGGACGACAAGTTAACAAACATTCAATCTTGATGAAATGTCGAAAACGTTATTAACACGAGAACGACCGGCGTCAAAATCTATGACATTCAAATATATTAAACAAGTACTTTGAAGAAAGGGGAATCAAGAGGTGGAAAATATGATCGATTCGGAAATTTGTGTTTTATAAGATCAGCTTAGATTTTCTAGTCTAGAACCCCTCTATAAAATTAGGGAATTATTGGAAAAAATTGTGAATAAGTCATTTTGACTTGCTTGGTCGTTCTAGTGTTAATATAATACTCTTAAATGTGTAATTTAAAAAAAAAAGTCTCTTATAAAAGTCGCACGACATATTACTTGGAAACGCCAGCTTTCAAAGACAATCAAGGAAAAAGAAGTTACAAGCACGTACATACAATAATCAACCCGCGAAAATTTCTCACCAAGCAGAACCACGGTCTTATCATCTCAAATTCCAGCAATAATCTGTCATTGATAACAAAAATCAAAATGAACGCAAATATAAAACACGCCAAAGATAAATCCCTGATGAATCACGCAACTCATACAGCAGGGCGAAACGTGTCGTAACAGGTTCGTGCTTGTCCTCCCTGAACCACGGCAAATCTATCCACCCTTTTGATCCTGGGGTCTCCTCTCAAGAAGAACCCCGACGTGTTCTTGCTCTTCTTCTGTGCTCTCGGTGGAAACCGGAGTAGGAGGGTAAAGAGCAAAGGAAAGGAAGGATCCACCACGAGGAAGAAGGTGGATGAGCGAGGGGGTGCTCGCGGGGGTGAGTGACGAAGTTTAGGGTGGTAGGTTGTGTTGGATTAGCGTGGAAGGGTGTCGGAGGAGGGAGAGAAGACCGGCAGATGGTCGGCGTGGACCCTGACGTGGGAAGCTCCGAATTCTCCAAGTTCCCACAGCCAGAGTGCACCTGCCCTCCCCACTCTGTTACCCCGTACTGCTTCGCCGGGGCTATATAAGACCTGGGGTTGCTCGTCTAAAGCATCATTCGCTCACTAGCGCTTCGTTCCAAAGCATATCCAAAAGCACCACGAGAAACACGCTTCTCCTTCCTATACTTTCGTCGATCACACGAAATCTCTTCTTCCAATCATCCCAACCAGACTCACGTGTTCGGTACGTCAGTACGGTCGCGTAGTAGCTCTGCGATAAAAACCGGTTCAGTGTTCAAGTTACGAAGAAGGAGAAATAAAATGGCTGCCACCACGATGAGCCACGTGTTCGACTACGAGAACGAGCTTAACGACAATCTTTACAACCTGAAGATGTCGGGGAAGAGCACCACTGGTAGCAAGAGAGTCAAGAGCGTTCTGAAGCCGATTCTACGGCTTCTGAAGAAACGAGCTAGCAGAAGCAAATGCGGAAAGGGACAGAAGGCTGTACCTCAGGTGGAGGTGTTCACCGAAGAGGTCGACAACCAGAACAACGCAAATGAAGCATTGGAAAGGAGACTCCTGGCGGAGCTCGAGGAAGCTGAGGAGGGAGCTGCCATTACCGTCTGTTTGGATGGACAAATGACGGTGGTGCCGGTTGTACCTGGTCAGTGCTACGTGCCGGTTCATTTCGCCCATACTCATGCAGGCGACTTCTACTGGACGACCCTGAGCATGGCGGATAGTGACCTGTGCTACAAGGAGCGCGCTTTCTCGCAAAACCAAATGCCCGAGATGCAAGTCGCGTGAAGAGGGAAAGAACCCTGGAGGATGGGGTGAACGTCGTCTACCTCACACGGAGACTCCAAGAACTCACCCTCGTGTTGTTCCAAGATACTCTGGATTGCCGGATATATGCTTACCGGCTCTCTTCGTCGTGCCTCAGAATTACGGAGGATTCGATGAGGAGGAAAGTGTTCGAGTTTCCGGAGACTGATGCAGTTTATGGGAGAAGATTTTACCGTTGATGAAGAGTCTGCCCTCGAGAATGTACAGAGAATTCTCGTTCCGTCAGACCACACCGTTGAATAAGATTACTTCGAAACTGTGATACGTAGATGTTAATATTTCCACGATGACTGATCGCTCTTCGAGAGGAGTCGGAGATACACGCTGAGAGATGGAGATTGGATACTGAGATCGCGTGGAATACATATTTTATTTTTTGAATTACGCGATACTGTCGAAAGTTAATCGCATTTGTGATATTTGTACCTATATTAGATGTACGTAGTATAATGTCTATATTGTGATATTGGCTTTAATGTTGTCGACATATGTCGATGGAACTATCCTACTGTCTTCCAACTTGTTAAATAATAAATTTACCCATAAAAAAAATATATTGTGTTTACAATCGTTAATCCTTCAACTTTAGTTTGTAAGTTTAATTTTAATTGCGATAAAACGTAAATATGCATGGATCTTCGATACTTTGAAATCTTTCGGGAAATTCCTTACAAGGGCATCCCATACAGAGATATTCACAAAACTGAGCCTCTGTGGGAAAGTCCGTTTGCCTCGAATTCACCTGTGATTTTGGAAATCGTTAGCTCTCTGGGCGGTATTTTTGACAAAGGCTTTCAGTATTTGAAAAGGGTCGATACCTGAAACTAGTTTGGAAAAGCCTCGGGGGTTCCTTCTATCCCACGATGCTCAAAGAAAAGGTTCGGAAAGTCTCTAAAAGAATTTTGTACTTATCGGGGCGAAAAAGTAATGACCAACCACTTTGTATGCAATACTATGGAGTTTGGACTAAATTTTTTGCATTGAAATGAACAAAAGATTGAAAAATGTTCCCACGAGGTAAACTGAAAATGCATGCACTTCGTATAGCCCCATTTAATTCGGATAACAATGTTTGATCCTTGGATTTAATGACAGAGCAAGAAATGCAGGGGAAAGGATAAAGGAATGTTTCGATATCTTAAACTCTGGGTGTATTTTTCGTCGTGTTATATAAAGCTGCCAAAAATTAAGCGATTTATGATAATAATGAAATCAAAGGGAAAGATTGCAGAGAAGAAACTGAAAATATTTTTTTTAACGCTTAATTCCTCATATTATGCAGTGCTGTTTTTTTGTTGTTGTTGTTTTTTTTTAATTACAACCTGATTGACTGCATACCATGGGACGCTTTAAGTAAAACAAGTTTCTTACGTAATGTTAATTTGTTCGATCACCTTGCCTGTGTTATTCGTGAGAACTTTCGAATTTTAATGAGACATAATGATTTCAATCCAATGAATTTTTCGACCCTACTCACCATACAGTGGGAGTAAAAAGGCAGAGGAGTAATGACTGACATGAATTTAATGAATGCTGCGGACTGATGACAATTTAGTAATGTATGCTGCATTTTAAATCGGAACTGTTTCGCCTGTCTGGAAGCTCTTTAGGAAATCTGATGTCCAGCAATGCATCGAGTGTTTCAGCATTTATATTACAACATACAATTTATAAAAAAATGTTTAACAAATGACAAATTATTACATATTTCAGTTTTCAATCTGTATTTCAGAAACTCTGTATCGAAGATGTTTTCAAAATCAAATAACTTGGGGCACTAAAAGTATGGTCTGAAAAAAGTGTGTACCCAAAAAACTGAAAATTGTATAAATTGCTGGATTTTATTCGGTTAAACAATAAAAAAAATACGCAGTAACAGGTAATCAATAATAACATTTATCAAGGGTTTATTATAAGAAATTTATTAATGAAAGTTTTTAGTTTTTGTTTTCCTCTCGCTATGTCTAATATAAAACTTTTATATAAGAGATTTTTAATAACAATTACAATGTACAATATATCCGCAAAAAATTCAAATATTTACTTGCAATGTGATATATAATAGTAGCTAGATGCAGTAACAGTAAATCAGCATACAGGTTCATTTTCAGACGTTTTCTTATTGCAAAAGTAAAGCATAAATGTTGATAATAAAAATGCATTATTACTAAAGATAAGTATTAACATTTTGCTTTCCACAAGCGTTTCATACACCTCGCAAAAAGTATTAATTTTCTAAAAATTCTTTAGCTATTTCCTTTGCGAGAATATGACTTACTACATGTTATATTATATAATATACAAACATAAACATTTTTTAAAATTACACTCTTTCTCAATCGTACTAAAATACATTACTGACATACTACGTATTTTCTGAATTTTCATTGTAACTAGTCCATATCTCAATGTCTATACAAACTTTTAAAACCTAAATATGTTGAAAAAAAAACTTTTCTTGATGCAAACCATCATAGTTTTATAATCATTGCATCTTTTGTTCCCGAGAACCAGCCGGGATTTAAGACAAACAAACAAATGAAAAATATAAAATATCTTACTATAAATATTACATTAAAAATAAAAATAATTTGATGTGTAAGGATACTGTATATTTTAATATACTTCATTGTCAATTAATTACAATGACAAAAAAGAAACCAGTGCAATAACAAAAAAGAACATTGTAAATGAATTCGGAAAATTGGAGAAAGGCCAGTTTGTCAGTGCAGTTCGAAGATAGAAGGAAAATATGCACACGTGTTGTCCATATGTGACAAGCACATGTCCGTCAGGGTGAAGAGGGTGCATGAATTCACATGATTTTCCATGGACGGACAGGGGTAACCGACCCTCCGACTACGAAAAATAACAAAAGATTGCGGTGTACCCGGCACACTGTATCTGATAATAATACAATAATGTGGAGGGTGAATAATTTTAGGGATGATTTCTCGATAGGGTTAATTCAATTTTCTGTTTATTTAACGAGCGAACCATGACTCTTTACCGGATGTTGCATTCGCATAAATAGGGAAGAGGATGCTTTGTACGAGGAAATATGGCAGCTACAGGATCACTAAAATAATTTTTTAATTTGAAATTAAATACCGTATCATTTCTTAACAACTATATAATTGTAGTCACATCTTCCGAATATGAAACTATTGTCCAGTTATAATGATTGATCTTACTTTTATCTGAAGTCTTGAAGATGTATTTTAATTTACTATTATTATTTCAATATTATTTAATGTCGTGAATTTAAAAATTACAACATTGTTCCTTTCATTTTCTACAATTATACAATCAATCTTTATCAATGATTTAGATTTCGTAATCGCGAATTTATAACGATTGATACTTCACTTTATTATTGGAAAACTTGTTTCCTTATTTGCTTTAGCACTAGATTTACCAAGCCAGTCAAAATGACTGGTACGCAATTTTTTCCAAAAATTCTACGGGTTTATGACAGAGCCGTAGAATAAATATTCTTCGTCCATCGTATAAAACATAAATTAATGAATCTATCATCTTTTCCACGTCTTAATTGACCTTGCTTTAAGGTACATATTTAACATATTTAAATATAATAGATTTCACGCTGGTAAATCTAGTGTTAAATACCACATCAAAAGGTATGGGTTAGGTTTTAACTGAATTTACAAAAATTCTTTCTTATTTATTTAAATTACGAGAAGAATTACAGACATATTGTTAGATAGTACATTTTCCAAAAATTTTAATATGTTCATGCGAATTTCAAATGTAAGTGATAAATTAACAATCTCCACCCCCGAAATTGTCATAAACTTTCCTTCCAATCAAAATTTGGCACTAAAGTATCATCATCCCATATTAGTAATATACAGGGTGTCCCGTAACTGGTGGTACAACCGAGCGTGGGGTGATTCTACGTGAAAAACTGAATCAAAAATATAGAATAAAATTTTTTCATATGACGCTTCGTTTTTGAGAAAAATAAGTTTGAAAATTTATCGAGTATTATATATACTCACAGTATTTCGGAAACTAAAGGTCCTTGCTCGATCAGTATAAGGAGATCGTAGAACTGATACAAGAGGTATCATCATCCTGACAATGTTTGTAAACACTGCACGAAATACAGAAATGCTCTTCTACTCGTAAAAGTAAGATAGCGAAATCCGTCGAGCTGAAACGTGGATCCAGTGCCCGTGTACTCGATAAATTTTCAAACTTATTTTTCTCAAAAACGAAGCGTCATATGAAAAAATTTTATTCTATATTTTTGATTCAGTTTTTCACGTAGAATCACCCCACGCTCGGTTGTACCACCAGTTACGGGACACCCTGTATACCACCATTTATCATAAGTGATAATTAACTGGACATTTCATCTCCCAAATTTAAAAAAAAACAATCATCATAAAAAAAAAAAGGAGAAAAATATTTATAAAGTTTTTCGTGTCTTCCATAGCAAATATTATATTTTTCATAATCCTACGTGTTACATTTTTGTACAGTTAAATTACAATTTCATTGACAGTTATAATATTATTGATACAACAGTAGATACAGAATAAAAAACTAGATATTTTCAAACACCCCATAATCGCATTCCCGTAAGGGAGGCGATGGAAGCCTGAAGGGCAGGCAACCCTACGCACAACCCTGCATTAGGAGCAACGGCCATCGAATAAGGAAAGCATTTGCTTTCGACTTTCTTCAACACATCAGATCAAAAAGCATTAAATAGCACGTGACAGTTCTATCGATACGTATCGTTTACATGAAAGACTTTCGCCGTTGCCGATAATCGCATCTGCGTTCACTGAGCCAATCAATTCATCATTTACGCTTCGTGCTTCGATCTTCTTACTTCCCTTAAATTCATGACAGGGCTTGGCAGAGAAACCTCCGTACCAAGAATATCAGTCCTTCTGTTCGATTAATTACGATAATGATTGCATTCGAGGCGAGAAACAGATCATTCGATGGCGTTTCTCACGAGAATCGTTAAAATTCCATGGGAAACGCGAATGACTGGCCCCATTACGCGCGGGCCGGTTCGAAAGACACGGCTGTACGCCTTCGGTAGCGTGAAACTTCGAGTGAAGTGATTATTTCGTCATTTTCGGGTTGAAAGCCAGCTGTCAGGCCGACGTGAAAAAATTCATCAATGACAGGAATGCTCGATAATCGGCGCCGATTTTGAAGTACGTGTGCGAATTGTAAGATTCGACATCTCAAGATCAGACTTACGATTGCTTTCTTCGTGGAAAGCTGACGAGGTGTTCAATACTTTCACCAGAATGAGTGTTGATCATAATTTTATCCTTATCATTTTTGTGTTTTCCCATCGATGTCAACACGTTGTTTTGAAAATTTCCGATTAAATAAATTTAGAAATCGTAGGGGTGACATTAAATAATTTATTTCTTCAGAGGGAAATTCTATTTAATGAAATACGGAGAAGTATTCATACCAACCGTAATGTTTTAAGAGATTTTTCTTTCTACGAAAGTAATTATTTATTATTTTTAAAATAATGTATTGGTAACGCATTCTTAGCATACACGACATTAAATTTTAATCAAATGTATAATATAACGTGTTTGCAGTTAAGAATTTATTGTTACTACAATATTAACAGTTAGTTAAGATAAAAAGATTTTAGAAATAATTTCTGCACATATGTGACAATAAGGTAAAGATACTATTAGAAAATTTATTTTGAAATGTTAGACCAAGAATTATTAAATACTATAATTTGAAAATAACAAAAGCAGTCAACAAAATACTCGACATGCCAATTTTACTTTTACAGGAATTAGTTAAACATATTTTTACTCTATTTTGTTTTTCTGTCACTGTGTTACAATCAAATTTACTTTCATTCAATTCTGCATGGTCCAAATAATTTTCTCAATCTATTCCTCTATGGGCCCTTGTAACTTTGAAGTAACATAAAACAAATCTAAGATTTTATTTTTCAAAATCGATTTTTTAACTTTCTCAAATATTTCAAATTAGCTCTTCAAAACCATGGAAATCTTTACAATCCAACGTTTCAAAATCAAGTCAAAATTTATTATTTATAATAGTACTTTTATTATTTTCTAATGTGCTATCGTGCAAGTAATCTTCAGATATCACAGAAAATTCGGCCCATAGAGGGTTAACTTACTTCAATTTGGGGAGTCTGTCTAATGTTCAACATTTATTTTTCTTGCAGATAACATCGACTGGATAAAATGTATTAACTATGTATGACGCACTTGATATCTCTTTAAAAAAAACATTGATGCAAAAAATTTGTTATACTTCGAAGTAAAGCCATAAAAGATTAACTTTTTTAGGGATAAGATTCGAAACACTGCTCTACGTGTCACCGTGAAACATGGTAAAGCGATAACGTGGGAATGAACACCTTCTTCCGGTGTATGAAAATTGATATTATGGCAGTAATTATCACACTGAATGAATATTTATTTAAATATTTTAAAAGCAATCAAAGAGATTAATAACCGAAAATTGCGTCTGCCATACAAAATTATAATATGCAAAAAATATACTGTTTTCCTAAATGTATCTATGCATTACATGCATTAATACAGTGGTTTTAATTCAACGCATTAATTATAGAGATGCTGCTACAGTTTCAATAATTACACGTAACCTGAGATGTTTCATACCAATTAAAAATAATATTAAAATTCCATATTACCACAAATATTTAATCAGATCAGACAATTCGTTAAGAATAAGAAAAGAGAAGAGTTTCAAGAAATAGATTTGAATGCTAAGAAAAAATTGGTGATAGAACATTCAATCTGCTACCTCTTAAGCACAAATGAATAAAACAGTGGGTCCTATGCGAAATGACCATGACAATTATTAGGCATGCAAATAAGTTCTTTCCCCCTTTTTTCGAAATTCAAGATTTTATTATATAAATTCGGTACAAGATTACGTCTCGAAGTATTTACCCTCATTTTTTATAACCTTTTCTCATCTGGTGGGTAAATTATAAATCCCATCCCTGAAAAATGACGGCTGCTGTCTGTGCCGGATTTTAGTTGAGCAAGTGCTCTATCTCACCGTCATCGAACTTATTCGGGCCACCTGAACGATTGTCGTCTTTCAAATTGAAATTTCCGGCTTTAAATCTCTGGTACCACTTTTTACATGTTCTGTAAGAAACAGTTTCTCTCCCAGTGCCCCACAAACCATTTCAGCAGCTTCTACAGCTGATTTCTTAACTGTTCGAATACCGGGAGAGTTTTAAAAAATTACGTCGAAAAAAGCCAAAAGCCACTTTCGCGCTCTTGAGATTTTATTTCAAAATAAACTAAAGTTGGTGTTTTCTTTTATGTAGTGCACAACAAGAACAATCTTCCCGTGCTTGTACCCTAATTTGGTATTACTTTATATTATAAAAGCGAAACCTGATGCATTCTTAACAAAATATCTTAACAAAGTCTTCCTTCAATTGTCAACGTTGAAAAAATGTCCTTGTGTGTTTTCGACACAGAAACTGAAGAGCGCGAAAGTGGCTCGTGATACGCAAACGGTTAAGTTGGAATGCAAAGAGTAAGCAGTGACGCAAATGATGCTTCTGATAAGCCATATTGTTTGAATTGTTGCTTAGGACTGAGAACTCTTAGAGCGGTCATTACAACTCTTCTTTAAAACAAAAGAATGCTCTTTCAGATGACACCACAATCAATTAATTCGAATAATACAGTCAAAAGGTGTGATCGTAGAAAAAAAGGGGGAGGGAACTTATTTGCACACCTAATACAATCCAAAGGAGCTGAGACAATTGAGCTGTTCAGTGCACAAGTCGATTAACTCCACTTTTAAAAAAATCTTAAATTTAACTGCCGAAGCACTTGGTACAGTCATAACTTTTTATATTTATAATAACTTTCCTGAATGATGAAGATTAACATTGTTAAATGACAAAATTCTTTTGGCCATTGAGTAATAAGTAATTTATTTCAGAGGCCATTTTGATTAACTCCATACTCTAATGTAAGTCGTTACATTAACACTAAACCTACCGACATTATATGTATTCATATTTAGATATATCGAATAAATGGTCCCGGAAGAAAGGAATCAAGAGGTGAAAATGATGATTAATTAACTAATTTACGTTTTACAAGATAGAAGTAGAATATTTACTTCATGACTCTTCTATCAATTCAGAGAGTTTAAAAAAAAAATTGGGACCCGGTCATTTTGACCGGCTTGGTAGCTTTAGTGTTAAAGCAACTCAAATGCACTAGGAGGCGATGATTGGAACAATATAATCAAAACATGTAAGAAGAAAGCTCCATTTAATCTAATCCAAATTACTCATCGAGACTTTTTTTCAACAAAACCTTTAGAAAGTGCAATCATTAACAGAAAAGTAACCGTCACAGAATTTCCAGTAAATTGGCTCTAAATACGTTGGATAAAGTTAGAGAGGTCCAAACCCTACGTCGTACAATTCAAATATGTGTATAATGAAGATTCAGAATTTAATGCTATAAATATAAAGGAATCTGTAGCAGGTAGACCACAAAGTTTTAAAAATGTAGATCAGCCTTTATTATATCCTAAAGGTAGACCTGTGACAAGGGAAGATAGAAGAGTCATGATGGGACCTGCTAAAATTTATTCCTCCTGTTAAATACATTATAATGACAACAAATCGAAATGACGAGCCTTCCTATACAGCTGATGAAAATGATATAATTTATATTGCTTATGAATCAATCACAAATAACATATTATAATAGAACTGTCAACTTTCATTTTTATGGAAAATCTTATATAATAACTAACTTTGTCTGTAATAAAAAACTTAGAAATTTAAACACCAAATTCAACTTTATTACTTTTTTTTCAGTTGTCAAACCGATTAACTCCACCAGCCACACAAAAATTGTAACATTATTGGCGATTATATTTTGGCTATTCTTTCTTATTCATTTTATATACCGTTAGATGAAAGCTATATCTGTATTTATGCATTCTACAATATGTATTTCAATTTATATTATAAAGGGAATTTTAAAAAACAATGTACATTATTTCGACGCATTTCTCGACTTCTCATTTTATGGAGTTAATCGATTTGTGCACTGAACGGCTCAATTGGCAGTCTAATTACAAGAGGCTCTAATTGCTATAATCATTTCGCTTAGGACTTACTGTATTAGGTAGATTCTCAAACTTTGCACAGATCTTTTAGACATATCTATATCTTTTCAGTTGCAAATCCATTCATAGGTTTTACAGAGATACTTCGAATCAATTTTGTTCCATCAGTTTTCTCCTAACGTAGAATTATTTTTATTCTAACATCGTTATTATTCATAACCGACACTGTACACCTTATCATAAATAGGCATTAGCAGCAAAAGACAGCACTAAATACCATAATTGCTTCATCAAGGTCCAACACGTCTCGCTCCCATCATCTCAGCATATATTCTCCGTCAGACTAAAAAAGTCGTTTCAGCAAAAACTAAATTCCCCCTTTCCGTAGCAATTACCACCACCAAACGTTGGCCGATGATAAATTTCGAAATCTTTACATTCCTCAGAATTCATCCCCTCGCGCAACAAAAGTAAAAGGCTGAATAACATGACAATTTTCAAAAAAATCGACTCCACGCATCCGTTGCAATCTCTTTAAAATCAACCGCTCCTCTTTCTAGATGGCAGCCGCGACGTCGTCGCCGATATAACGACTTCCTTGACGTTCACCGCGGACATCGGTGTCTCTAGGAATCGTTTCCAATAAGAATAACGCGTTTCACGCGACGTCCCGGCAAAAAGTCGATTCTTCGCATCCGCGGTACTTTCTCGACGGCGTTTCTCCGGGCGATTTACGGCTCGAGGAAAAGCACGTGTCGCGGAATCGGCACGGTCGGCTTCCCACTTCCTTCGCGCGAGCGCGGTAATCGGGACCGTCTCTGTCCTTCGGTGTACAAGATAGAACGGATAAATCCGTCCTTGTCGAGGCGCTCGTGCCAGAGCACAGTCGCGACCGTTCGATCATTCCCACGGCCCCGAGAACGCCGTATAAATACTCGCGTACACGTGCTCACGCGATGTAAGCGCCTGTGTACGCACGCCTGTCACGTGTGCCGTGTGTGCCTTGTGTTCCGCGCTATCGAGATACATATACCGAGGCACGACGAATTTGGCGCGCTACTACTTTTCGCGTGTTTGACGTCAGCGTATTAATTTAGGGTTTCATAATTAAATGTAGGAAAATTTTTTCTTGATGGTTAACCCTTTTGCTCCGAAGAGAGTATTTATATGCCCTCGAAGAATGAACATTCGTATACGAAGAGCGTATATATACGCTCTCGAAAAGTGGGCCCTCGGGTACGAAGAGCTTATTTTGAAAAATAAGTTATATAATTGTAAATTTTTATATTTTAGAAAGTAAAATGATGTTACTGAATATAATAAGTTTCATGGTAAAATTTAGAGAACAAGAAACGACTTGTAACTACATACTTCTTAGCATTTCGTACCTCAGTATCGACTAGTCTGTTATGCGTTCCGTTCACAGCGATCATATTTTCTCACAAGTTGCTGCTTAGCGAAAAGGTTAAATAGGAGATTGTATTAGGTGTAGCGGAAGTTTTCGCCGTTTTTGAACCAAATGAAGATATGCTCGTTTCTCAATTCATGTGGTACTTTTTATAGGTGGAATTTTATTTTGCGCGGTCAGGTATGTGAATACACTTTTTTTGTAAATTTTGAAGTTGAGAGTTTTATACAGTCAGTATTCCTTAGAATAGAAGAGAATAGAAGAGATTGAATAGAAAAAATTTACATTCACAATGAAAATGGAGTTCATGTCAATTAAAAGAAAGGTATATTGCTCTAAATTAAAATAGCGACAGTGACATCGAATAAAAATTACATACTTCGTTTTTTAAATATTTTAATTATTATTGTGTCAAGTTATGTGAATGATTTTGACTTTGAAGAGAAATTCTGCATCTATAAATTTAAAAAAGATTTGAACGATTCGAATTTTCTGCTAAAAATGATTCTAAAAGCGAAATTACACCTTGTACAAAAAACATCAATTCACCGTAATTATAATAAAATCAGCACGAGAACGTATTCTGTTTGTATCCTATGAAAATTCCTAAATTTTGATAACATGAAAGGTCTATGTTTATTAGAGTGATAGTTTTCGTATTTCGATAGAATTTTCTGTTAAAAATTATCCTAAAGGCGAAATTACACCCTCTCCAAAAGTTCATTAATTGGCATTAAATTACAATAAATTCAGCATGAGAACATATTCTCTTTGTATCTTACAAAAATTTGTAAATCTTCACAACTTGAAAGGGGGTACTTGAAAGGGTTCACTAATTTCTTAGGGGGATGCTTTTCATGTCTTGAATCATCTTTCGACAAAAGAGATCTCCAAGCCAATTTTTAAATTTGATCGAAATGCTTCTAACAAATAAACAAGACTAATCAATCCATATTTAACCAGTTAACTGCGTTCGACGTGCATACACGTCAATACAAAGCTTTGTCGCAGCGATGGTTTTGACAGCGAATTGTAAATTTTGTATCGAATAAAAATGTAGCCTTTCCACATTTCGTTTCCCACTTTATATAGAATTTACAGTAAGAGCATTTGACTTGTGTTCGACAGGTATATTCGTCATTGTTTGATTTAAATTTCACATACCGTGAGAGATTTAAAAACTAAATTTTGCAGTTAACTGGTCAATGGATTATAAATGGTCTAAGTGTATGAAAACTTTGTGAAAATTCCTTATAAAAAAGAACGTGACAGTGAATTCTAATCAAATAATATTGATGTACAGTAGAATCCCTCTAATGTTGACAACGCGGGCCAGGATTATTCGCTAATGTTGACACTTCCCTCTATCCCCACTTTTCATGACTTATTTTCCCCTATGCGCATAACCATGCGCAGAATTGAAAATTGAGTGAAGGATTCATGTAAACATCCGTAACTAACATTCTATTAGGCAATAAAAAGTCCAAGTGGGGGAAAACACAAGTAACAGTAACGGGAGTATCGTGTCAACATTAGCGAGAGAGCAACATTAGAGGGATTCTACTGTATATGTATTAAAAAAAGGACAAAATATATAGGATCATTTTAAAGTCTTATCCCCACCGCGGGTAACCCAGTTGGGTGGATTCGGACTCACGTATTGCACACATATACATATATAGACGTGTTGATACATCGACACAACTTGCAGATACGTTCGTCACTACGATATCACCGATTTCTTGATGATGTTAATTTATCCTGTTGCAATTGCGACATCTGAAAGTCACTGTTTATCTCATGAATTTAAAGATATTTCGAAACGAATGTTTCCTGCATATTTAATGCGATATATGCAACGTTCTTTATTCGCGTTCGTGAATTAATATATTTCTAAAAATATATAAAGCTGAAAGATTATGCAAAATGTAGAAAACAATATAATCCTCAGTTTTTTAAACATCTCCTATAAATTGTCTTTAAAAAATCACCACATTCTTGTAATAAATCTTGAACATTGTTAGCAACATGTTAATTCACTTTATTTGTAGCTTGAAATTGCCCGCGAGTGGCGTGAATGCATCCATATGCAAATCACCATTAATTGATTCCTTGCGTGCATTCAGTTGTTACCCATTCACCTGTTCGCTTTACAGCTGTCGTCACTGTATGTCAATTGATGTCGCAGTGTATTACAAATGTTAGTTAATTCCTCATTAATAAAAGTACAGTATTACCTGTCGATGCTTTTGTTCAATATTTCAAAGCTCAAATTCAACGAACATCGACATCAACAGAACTCTTTCCAATACTTCTCAAAGATCACCAACCCCTACAATTTCTCTCGTCAAATCTTCTACCAAAAACTTACAAAAAACAATTTACCAAAATCCCCGACTCATATATGTAGGATATTGGTAACAATATGCTTATAAACTAATATGTACAAGTGGAAACAAATATGTAAAATATAGGGAACGCTCTACTCTAAACGCATACACACACACACACACTAAATATAGTTAACAAACAATAAAATAACACAACTATAAAATAAATCCGTTCAGTCGCGTCTCTACATCTAATCCTCGCGTCTATTCGTCTGTTCGTCAACTCTATACGTCTATAATTCGTCTATCGTCTATAATTCGTTTATTCTCTCGTTCGTCTATTCTATAACACGTCTAACGTCGAAAACGACTATCGTCAAGCACGTCGATCGTCGATTTGGTCGCTCGTCCTCCTGTCGTCCAGGTTTCGTCGTCGATCGTCTTTTCGTCAGTCAATTGTCGCATGCCAGAAAATTCCAGTGGGATTTTATAAAATCTCCACATAGGGTAAGGTAGCGTAAATCGTACCACCGCTTAAATCGTACCTTTTAAATATTAGGCGTAATATCACGTGATATGCGCCTTTTCTAGCAAAATAAGTTACTGTCTGGTCAATCATATTGTTTCCCATTTTGTTCGTCTCTCGCAATTACCGTGGAAAGGCAATATCTCAAGAAATAAGTTTATCGTAATTTTCGTATAACTTTTACTGCCTGGTTTGTAGTTCATCATGCAAGCACATTATTGATAAAATCATGCTTCATATTTGCAAGTCATGCTGTAACATTTAAGGAGATGTTTGCCGCAAACAAAATCGTATTAGCTATATTCTGTGTTTGGTTATGGTCATTATAATTATAAATCGTACCGTCTCCTAAATCGTACCTACATACATGAGATTCCAAAATCGTACCGGTACGATTTAGGAGTTTACTATTTATGGTTACATAACTTTAATGTAATAAATGCGAATTTGCTTTGGAATTAGTTAATATCACTTGAGTTTAAAATACTGTTTTGAAATTTTTATTATAGACTTAAAACATGGAAAAACGAATTTATAATAGTTGGAAACAAGAAGATATGGAGGTGGGATTAATAAAATTATTCAATAATGAAATTGGATTTAATGAGGCTCACAGAAAATACAATATTCCTAAACCAACTCTATGACGTCATTTTAAAGGATTAAATAGAAATGTGAAAATTGGCAGGCCGAAAGATCTTCGCGAAAATATGGAGAAAGAGTTGATGAAACATACCCTTTCTTTAGAAACAAATTTTTTTGGGCTTACTGCTACCGATCTAAGAAAGCTTGCATTTCAATTAGCGGAAAAATACAAATTGTCCCATCGTGAGGATTCTCTTTCCTCTCGTGAGGAAAGCATGATTCAGTGCTTGAAATGCAAATCATGAGTGCACGATCTATGCGCTGGATTTGGAGAAAGAATGAAAAAATACGTGTGTGATGCTTATAGTAATTAAAGAAGAACCGTATTATTATAATTATTAATGTTATTAAATTATTTTGATTAATGTTGTATAGTTATATCCTTAGGTACGATTTAAGCCTTATATGGTAAACTGGTTTCCTTAATCGTACCGATGAAACTTTTTTAAAATATATATTTTTTTATGTGACAACATAGATTTCTCAATTTCGTCACAATAAATGAAAAGGACGTTTACAAAAGTTTTAAATGACATATCTGCTTCCTATTTATTTAGTAAATCTGCAGTGTTACACAGCTTTCTTTCTTAAGTGGTACGATTTACGCAACCTTACCCTATATCTTCGAAATAACTTGACAAATCCGCCAACATACCGCCAAAGAACCAAACTATAAAATTTCCTTGTAAGAAGAAAATAGATGTACATGAAGCAACAAACCTATCGCGTTTCAGTTCAATTTACGATGCTCCTAACGATCCTTGCTCGCACTGATACATCCAGTGCCATGAATTTACATATGTATCGCAAATTACCCTGAACGTATTTATACGAAAGGACTGTGTAAGTGCTTGTAAGGCCATCGCCGGCAGCGCGATCCAGCACGACACTTACAATTAGAGAGAGAAACCGAGGCACGTGACGCGAGGGCCGATTAGCGCCGGACGCCACGGCAATCTTGTGTCACGAGCGGCGGGTGGTCTTTTTGCGCACGTTCGAGCCCAACTAGATGGATAGATTTATGCGGCACCTTTCTTATCGCTAAGCCGAGCCCCACGGTTCTGTTGGAATTCGAAACGATTGTTGGACAAACTGCAACATGCTCCTGGTTTGCATGCGTCGTTGTTACGGATGTTGGACGTAACTTTGAATTAGTCGGACAAATGTCATTTTCTTCAGCACTACAATACGAGATATGTTCCACATTAGTCGTTAGAAAAGGGAAAGTAATTTTGGAAAATCTTCTATCGCGAATCTGTTAGAATTCGAAACGATTGTTGGACACACTGCAACATGCTCCTGGTTTGCATGCTTCGTTGTTACGAATGTTGGACGTAACTTTGAATTAGTCGGACAAATGTAATTTTCTTCAGCAGTGCAATACGAGATATGTTCCACATTGGTTGTTAGAAAAGGGAAAGTAATTTTGGAAAATCTTCTACTGCCAATCTGTTAGAATTCGAAACGATTGTTGGACAGAGTGCAACATGCTCCTGGTTTGCATGCTTCGTTGTTATGAATGTTGGACGTAACTTTGAATTAGTCGGACAAATGTAATTTTCTTGAGCACTGACCCTCTACAATACGAGTTATGTTCCGCATTGGTCGTTAGGAAAGGGAAAATAATTTTGGAATATCTTCTACCGCGAATCTGTTGGAATTCGAAACTATTATTGAACAGGCTGCAACATGCTCTTGGTCTGCATGCTTGGTGTTGTGGATGTTGGACATAACTTTAATTTAGTCGGGAAAATGTATTTTTATTCAGCACTGACTCTCTGTAATACCAGTTATTGGCCCTTAGAAAAGGAAAAATAATTTTGGAAAATCTTCTACCGCGAATCTATGGTTTTTATTTAAGCCCTTGACATACAAATAAAGTGATAATTGACACGTCCGAAAAATACTATTTAAGTTGGCACAACTGAACAGTTGTGGTCAAGGGTAAAAATAATATTTTATTCCGCAGTTTGCATTGCTATGTTACATGTAAATATAATTATATAATAATAAATTAATAGTTTTGGTGACGCAAGATTGAACACATTTAATAATTTAGAAATATACTGTACAGAAGTTTTTTACATCTCAAAGCCGACAAAGTCTACAATGGCACATTAAATAAATAATGTCTCCCAGACGTCATTGCATATTAAGAGCTTAATATAAAACGTAATGTTTCCTGAGGAATAGTAATCTCAAGATAGAAAACCATACTTAAACTCCAAAGTCTAAAATCAACAGACAACATTAACTACAAAGAAAAGCTGTGTCGAGTGAAGTGACAAGTGACTAACAAGTGGATGGAATATTTTATTGTTTTCTAAAAATAAGATATATTTGGCAGTAGTGGTCGAATTTGAAATAAGTGTTTGACGGCCTGTGAAAGGGCTCCAGTCTTACATTGCCCCTGATATGGTGTTTGAGGTAATTTTATTTAACGAATTTCAGTTTTCACTTGTAAAAAAAGATTTTTCTTTCGCAGAAAAAATCAGCGCTGCGATTTTATGGTGCTCGAAGCAGGTTGATAGGTGCACAGAATTTCTAGATTTCGTAGGTGCTATCATAAAGTTAATGTAATTAAATCGCGCTTAGTGAATGCGAATTACCATACGCATAACAAATTATATTTAGCATTAACCGAATTATTTATATATGCCGAATTGTTTTACTAAGTTTCTATCCATTTTAAGTTAATCTAAGTCTCAGTTGATTATCCATTTTTACTTAATATTAGGAGCAATTATAAGTACTGCGGTATATTTGTATTAAATGCAAAATTATTGTTACTTTCGAAAAGTCAGTAATTAGAAGATGAAACGTTAAGTGCCAGAGAAAACTGTGTCTAGTGTTAAACCTTTGCTCAAAGCAGTGCAAAGGATTAATAAAGTTAGGTTGACATCAAAGAACATTTAAAGTAGATAAAGTAAATAAAGCTTAAAGTAATTTTTGCTATCTGAAGACTTCTTCGACGACTGTGCATTCTTGCAAATTTTTTTACGCTGGAGACACTAATGCTGGCAACTTACAGATTCGTTATTAAGTTTTATCACTATTTCTCCATTTTTCTGATTGTAAGGAGAATATTCACCTCCAAGGAATTCTTAACACAACGTTATACAACAATGGAAACACACAGATAAACGTCAATTAACCCCTTGCCTTGCACTAGGGTGTGGCACCCATGACGTGGTAAATGGAATAACAAATTTTTGAGTTTTCCAAAAACTGTTAAATTAAAAATATCAGTAGGTCAGGAGACGTTGAAATTAGTTGTATGTTAATTGCGTTAACATATACCGGTATATCGAAAATCACTGATAGATTATTATTTCATCAATTAATTCTGAGTTATGCGCGCTCGGTTACAAAAGAAAGCGTAAAGCAAGGGGTTAAAGAAAACGGAACAAAAACGTTTTTTATCTGAAATCTACAGTCTGATTATTTAACATTAGAATTACCACACCAGCCAATATGACCGGTATACAATTTTTTCCCAAAATTCTCCAAGATTGTAGAAGAGTAATGGCAGAAATATTCCACGTCCATCTCAAACAACATCAATCACCCAATCGATCAACTTTCCCGCTTCTTAACCCCTTTAAATTGTGCGGTCGTGTTAATTCGAACGCGCTAAACAGGCCAAACTGTGCACTGTGTTGCATTTAAAATTAAAATAAAAATTTTGATTAATTTTGTAGTTTTTATTTTCTTGCCAAGACAATGTTCTAAAGTGTGTTTTTTTACATTAAAAAATGATTTTTTTTGTCCGCTTTTTTTTCAAAAAATCTGCCCGTTAAGGGGTTAATTCCCCTTTTTCGAAGTACATATTGTACTTATTTAATATATTTATATGTGACAGCTTTAACACCGGTAATTCTGGATTTTTAAGCTAGCCCTAAAGCTTTAAATTTTCAAAAAAATAATCAAAGTAATTTCAGCAAAAAATATATCTTCTTACGCCTTCTTAACTCCAACATTCTCGTTAGATCCTTTTCTCATTTCTCATCGTTCTCCATCTCCGTTTCTCCAGTAATCCGAGACCTAACGCCGGAAGGACTGGAGTAAAAGGAGGAACAAGGTAGTTCGAAAAAATCCGTCTTCTCCTTTACATCTCAGATCAGTGCGAATTTATTTCCCGCTCGCGTACGCAACATACAATTAATTCACAGTACTTCGGGGAGTCGTAACGCGGTCCAGAAAACTCTGACATCGTGACGGGGAAGATTTTGAAAAAGGACGGCTATTACATTTCCACCCAAGATAAGATCCAGGGTCCTTATTTCGAGGATTCGTGAGCGACTGTAATTTACGCGGCACGCCATGCGCCGCATTAAATATTCGCGCTCAACGCACAACAAGAAACATCCAGCCGACGAAAATACGAAACGTTTCGAGAGGGACGCCTTGTGTCACCTTGCCCGACGAAATCTTTGCAAGGTATGCAACTCCTGAGTGTTTTTCGCGTCGATGATCAAAGAGACGCACTGGTATTTTTTCATTTCTTATTTTTGGGGGACAGAAATGCGTTGGATGAAAGACTTTGAATAATAGAACTTTGTGTAAAATGGCTGACAGTTTTAATACTACATCTACCGACAGTTTTTGCACTATACATTTATAAATGCTAAATAAGATGGTAGAAGAAGTATAGAAAATTGAAAAAGTAGCAGCGTGAAAGATTTTTGGAACATTTGTAATTAATTCAGAATAAGTCATGTAGGTAACATTTGTCCGGTGGTGTACTTTGTACATTTCAAAAGAGAATGGAGAGTAGGTATTTGAATCTCAAAGTTAATTCCATGTTGTGTTGCATACAGGTTCTAAAGGAGCTTGATTTACATTGCGAATTTATTTTGTCTCGAACCTTTTAACCTTCCCTGACCTTGATATTTAACACTTTACCGACCGGTATTCCTTTAATATTCTACCCACTTCTCACTGGTCACTTGCCTGCAACTACTTTCCTGATACCCATTTCTCTTCGAAAATTACAAATTCTCGTCACTAGTATCTTGGTACAGTAAATCGCAATGGTAAATAACAATTTATAAATCGCCGTGGAAATCTATTAACACTTTAAACGCCACCTGTATTTCGCTAATTTTATCATTTCTAATCACGAGGAATCTTTTCTATTAAAATCACATCTTTATAAATCAAAACGTTTGAAAACACTGATAGATAGATATTCGGCACATCTTTATCTTTTTAACGCCAATATTTAAATATTCAATATTTTCGAATATTTATAAATATTGCAAGTTAAAAGTTACCTACATAAAATTTCATTGAATTCATTAGCGCCGGTCACCGGTGACCACCATGGCAGTCAACGTGTTAATAAGTTAAAAGTCGAAAAGTGTTGGACCCAAAAAGTCTATTAATAGGCTACTGATCGGTAAAGTGTTAAGAACAGTAAGAAGCAAAATAGTGTCACATCTACACAATAATTACGTTTTCAACAGTTCACAAAATTCCCACACTACAATTTTTCTGCAAAACGTAGAATTTGAAGCACATGTACAAACAACTAAGTACTCCTCCTTATACTAATGTAATCAGAAAGTATCGAGATTGAAGTATTGAAGTGGCCCACTTTATATATACAGATCTGAACATCTTTTGTTCAACAATCTGGAAGACTATTTCTAATCTCTGTTGAAAATTTCACATTGCCATTGTTGGATTGCACAGAAAAGATTGTTTTGTAACTGTAGAAAACGACTCTCGATGATTTTCTATGTATAATTATGATAATGATCTTGGTCTAACGAATTTTTGTTCATTAATTCTTGGTCAAACATTGAAATACTATTCCCCACACTCCATACTCTCTCGATATGTTGGATACAAACTTAATTCTCTAAGATAACACACCCTAACACTACCAAACTTGCTTCAAAATATATTTTAGGATATTTAGTTTTGACAGAAATCACAGGGAAAACGGTTAGCCCACAGTGGCATGAATCGTCAATCTAAAAAAAGTGGAAAAAAATAATAACTCGAGCACCATTCATTTTAGAGAAACATGTTATATACAAAAGTTCCATAATATCGTGGACAGAATATCGATGCAATACTAAATTTTTATTTGTTACATTTCTTCAATGTTGTTTAAAGCTGAACTTCATTTTTCATACAAAAACCGATATCTATATCTTTATTCTACAGAAGAAATAAAAGCCTTTTTCGACAGGCAAACAGTCTCGCGAAATTTCAGCAGGTGTAACAAAGAAGAGCACAGATAGGCGCACAAAATCTTTGCGATAATTATTGGGAGTACAAATTAGTTCGGTCCGTTTTCAAACTATAGCTCTGACTGTAATCAATGTTTCATAGTGACAGCTGATTTTAGTTGTTCCAGAGCGGATGGACATCTGTCAATCATACTCAGTTTGTATCGCTTTGAGTTTCATACAAATATCTTGTTTTTTACTGTGTTGAATATGCCAAATTTTGTGTTAAGTAAGCAGAATTTGCGGGAGTTTTTAATTTTCTGCTTTAATTGGAAAGAAAGTGCAGCTTTTACATCGGATTGTGATTAGGGATGAGAAATGGATATTCTACGACAACCCCAAGAAAAAAAAATACTATATTATGCCCGGCCAATCGTTGCCATCGACATCAACATCAACACCAAAGTCGAATATTCATGATTCGAAGGTCATGTTGTGTGAGACCAAAAGGGTGTTGTATACTATGAGCTGCTACAATCTGGCGATTCTATTACTAGCAATCGCTATTGGCTACAATTGATGCGTTTCAGCCGTGCATTTCGAGCCGTGCAAAAGTCGTAAAAAAATATTTAAAAACGCTCAAACGGGATATTTTACCGCACCCGCCGTATTCACCGGACATTGCTCCTTCTGATTACTGGTTGTTCCAACGGATGCAGCACTATTTGACAGATCACCGGTTCACTTCTTTCGCAGAAATCGAAAATCGGATCCTAACTTGGATCGCCTCAAAAGACGAGACATTTTTTCGAGATGGAATTCGAAAATTGCCTAAGGGGTGGGAAAAAGTAGTAGCCAGTGATGGACAATACTTTGATTAATCTGTTCATTCCTTTTTATACCGAAATAAATGCATTTTTGACCACAAAAAAACGGACCCAACTAATTTGTACTTACAATACATCTATATAGTTTAAGGAATACATATATCTAAGAAATTCCAACCCGGTACCTTTTGGTACTTTTTAGTTATTCAATTTTTAAGTGAACCGTGTACAACGGAGTGTATGTTTTCCTTCCACTGATTGTCAGACTACCCAGCTTGTACTTCTTTGTTGACAAACTAACAATAGAAGTAATTAAGCAATAAAAATAATGTTTAAAAGGTGTTCGTTCTTATTAATGCCGATGAGATTTTCTAATTATTACAGAAATTCTAATTATTGCACCTTGAAGAAATTCGGGTATTTACTGACCGCGCTCCTCATTGAGTACTGTGTTACATAAACTTTAGGAAAGCAGAAAAACCAATGGGGCAGGTTAGCGGAACCGATCTTTTCACGAGTCACTTCCAAATGGTTTAAATTAAATACCCTCAAAGTTTCCAGGAAGTACTTTGGGGTACAACATAAATTTTACAATGTTAACGTTGGCAATTAAAGCCGAAAAACTGTGCATCCTTTAGAATCTCAATCATGAGGAGTCGGGGAAATCCAAATCTTCAAGCACGCTGTCTCAGAGCCATTATAACTTTGGTCTTGTTTCCAAAATTTTTATCTAAAATACAATATACAAGCTGAAATGTATACCTTGCAACAACGTTGTCCTAAGTTATCCTAACAGTGGAACTCTGTGAGCTTTTTCCATTCCCAAAGCTGAAGTTACCATGAACACAGTTTTAACCCTTTGCGGTAAGAGCCGTCCGCGAGTATCTAATTATATAATTATCTATATTTTATAAAATGCGTATTATTATATAGCGTAATGTCTTTCAAAGGTAACTCGACTTTTCACGCTACTATATCCATGCGCATTTTATCGTTCAGAAAAATAGACGTTTGCAAATCGCTTCATAAGTCTCAGTCAGTAGTAAACTAAAGGCGACCATTTGCCGACACTCCACAAAGGTGGAGTTTTTTAAAAACTATTTTTTAACCCAGACTATATCTCAAAATGATTATAAAAAATGTTTCATCAATTGGAAGAAACAATGGTAGGAGAAGGCTTTAGAAGGAGACAAAATAGATTTATAGTTTTTTTTTTGTTGCAGCAGTCCCGATTTTTTGTTTACAGCGGTGCACCGGATGAGAAATATTTCATGAAAAACAGAAGCTTTGTAAACGATGACAATGAATGATTTAAATTAAGTGGAACAAAGTATTAGAAATATTTCTCGGTATCGATGTTCCTAAAAACGCTACGCTCGGAAATATCGTGCTAATGCGTACTGCCAGCCAAAAGAGATACTCTTGATCGCACTTCTTCCTTTAATGGTCCGTGACAAAATTATTCGCGAATGGTGTCGCTAAAAAGGAAGACCTTGAGAGACAGCCAGAGCGAAATCGAGTTGATCGTGACAAGAAGGACAGACAGCTGACACTGTCAAAAGATAAAACTAAACCGTTGCATTAAAATCAGGCTCTCCTTCGTAAAAAGATCACGGCCTCCGAGACCACTCGTCATTTGCGTATCCATTAAAGATAACTATCGCGATGTTGTCTCATAGTGCAAAAATTACGCGACAGTAATTTTCTTTTACGCTGAATTTTATTTAATCTAATTAAAGAATTTTAATACACTCTCAGTAGTCTGCTATTTCAGATACGTCGAAAACTAATATTGACACTTAAAGAACGGATATTTTATTTATTTCGCCCTCCGTTATTGTCTGAAATATTGGCCCCAAATGTCATTTTGATGCATCTATGCTCCGTGATTCTTAAACATATTTTATTTTATCGAATAATTGGAAACCAAGAAAATTAATGAGTTAGGAATAGTAGAGTAAAAGGGCTCTTCAAAGTTCTGATAACTTGATCGTTATTAAATAAAGTCTAATATAGTTATCTTATAATTGGTAGATAACTTTTTATTTTAATATCTTAGATTAATTTTCCTTCTGATTGTCAGTTTAATTCTATTACAGTTTTCAATTCTTCTATAAATAAATGCTAGCTAAATTGTCGACATTTATACGACCTGAAATTTTTATAAACAAAATAAAAGAAATAGAAACGAAAGTTTTTCCTTTAAAAATTTGTTCTTAAACATTCCCTATACGGTTTGCATTTATAATTTAAGAAGAACTAACCCGAGTGAAAATAAAAAATGAAAACAGACTGAAAATTCGAGTAATTTTTCTATATTAATAGACAGTCGGAAACTTAACTTAAAGAAAACTGAGTTAGTGAACAAATGTCGAAAAATCGTAAGCGAAAAAAAACTGAAAACGATCTGACTTTCAGTTTCTTTTCAGTAATCGTTGGAATTAACTGATATATGAGTCTCAAATCAGTCAACTTTCCGATCGAGCTGAATCAATGTAAAATTTTCAGTTTGACTTCAGTCTCGGCTTCAACTGAAAAATTCGTCCATCTTGTTTCAGTCTCAATTCCGTTAAAACTTTCTCAATAGCATATGCCTTCAGAACATTTTTAGATAATTTTCAGTGGCAATTATTTGTCTCGTCTTATTTCCATTCGAAATTCGTCTAAAATCCTGTTTTCAGTCTTATTTCAGTTTTTTTTCCGTTTTTTATTTTTACTCGGGAACTACAGAAGTCATTAAGCAGTATATAATTGTTGGACATTTACAAATCAATATTCTACAAGAGAAAACTGAATTTTTAACACAATATTACAAACACATCCATTTAAAGATCAAAAACTTTTTTTGCACTGTTTATACGTTGTAAATTGATTTTTCTGACTAGCAATAAAATCATTATCGGGATTTTTGCGAATAACGTAAACCCAAAACTATTGCTTCGAACGATATTGAGCCATCCGCATTGCAAAGAATTGTTTATCTTTCCTGTTGATTCGGCTGTTATTACCCTCTGACTGCACAACAACTTACATAAATTCCTTCCTCATGAGTTTGTTCACTTTAAACGACTTGAACACCTGTTCCTCTGATAGCCGTATTTATAAGAAGTTTATAAGCTTTTAATATCGAGAAAGTTGAAAACCGTGTATCACAGAAGGAAAACGATCACTTTCAAGCGCGAACATGAAACGTCAGGATAATAAACACATTAGGACCAACTGTGGGAATTGTTGCGCACTTTTGCTACATCGTAATGGAAAATTTCAATTGACAGCAATTGAAAGTAATACAGATACCGTCGGTCCTCGACTTTCGCAGATAATTGGTTCCTGAAAATGTGTACGAATCTTGAATGTTCGAAAGTAGAGAGATACAGGAAAAACATGAAAAATTGTTTCTTAATCTGATTGCTTTGCGTACTTGATATTCTCTGATAGTCTCTAACATCTAATAGGTAATACCAGAAACAATATTACAATGTTAGAAAACATCTAATAGGTAACGTGTGAGTGACCACTTCTTGGCAGTCACTGCATGGAAGCAAACATTTTTTGTAATACCGACATAAATCTTTAAAAAATCAAATTTTTGAAAACGTGCGAAAGTCGAAGACCGCCTGTAGTCTGATATTTTTCCATACAAAAGTTCTCATATTTTGCGCACAAAACTGAAAAACAATTTCACATAAGAAGTGTCCTTTTCATAAATGACAGTGTGTCAATTACACCAGTTGCTCCTTCTCAATTTACAGGCGATTCTCGACTTTCGCACACTCTACTTTCACACAATTCGCTTTTTCGCACATTTTCAAAAATTCAATTTTTTAAAGATTTTTGTCGCTAATTCAACAGTTGCTTCTATGCAGTCAGTCCCTCGGAGTGAGGTCCCCAAATATAATATTAGAGGACCCTGAGGTTCTCTACTATTGTAATATTGTCTCTAGTATTACCTACTAGATGTTGAAAAATCTCAAGATTACAAAGAAACCATATTAATATACAATAATAAACAACAACAACGAAACTATAGGTTACAAATGGCACAAAAAACAAACGTCATCAGGTAGATATTTGCATTATACATCACACCACCCACAAATACAAAAAAAGAATATAGCTACGAACACAATTGACAGAGCACTACTTTTATCACAACCCATATATAGACTGGAAACAATGAAAACGATCACGACTGACTTAAGAATCAGCGGTTACCCCAAAGATCTAGTACAATCACAATTAAAAAATAGAACAAATAGAATATATAACTCTTTAAGCACAAAAAAACAAGAAAAAAAGGAATATGCAGCCACAATTGTCATCCCGTTCATACAAGGTCTAGGACCAACAATTAAAAAAACGCTGGAGAAATTTAACATAGGTACAATTTTCAAAACATCCAGAAATTTGTATGACATACTCTTCAGCAAAATTAAAGATCGAACGAAAAAGGAGCTGACATCTAACGTGGTGTATAAGATACCTTGTGGTTTTTGTGAGAAGAGTTATATTGGACAAACAAAACAGAATTTAAAAAATAGAATATCTGGACACAAATATAACATAAAACAAGACACAGACTCCCACACAGCATTGACAAAACACATAATAGATACAGACCATAATTTTAACTACAAGCAGACCGAAATACTAGAAATAGAACCAAATTACAAAAAACGACTTATTAAAGAAATGATACACATACACAGCCACAACACAGTAAACCTTAGAACAGACACGCAAAATCTCAGCAATATTTATTTACCAGTGATCAACAATAATAACTTAAGCTCGGAAAATAACAACCACACCATCCAAAATTCAAGTTTAGACTCTGTTGTAACAATGGTCTAAGAAAATCCAAAATCCACTAACATATAGAAAACAGAGAACGAATTTGAATTTCAAAAATCAGGAAAGAACGCGCGCATACATATACACACACACTAACCATCACTACACATACATTACATAACGAGGTATGAAGGCAATAACGAAAAGAAACGATAGAGACCGAAGTACCCCGAAGCGAAACCACGAAAATATACGAAATCTCACGACACCTGAGAACAAAAAAACTCCCCCACCACCTCCATTATGGGAAATACAAATTGTAACGAACATCGCCAGTTACGGAAAGTGGTTCTTCACAGCAACTCGACATGAAGACCGAGTATGTCGAAGACAAATTGTTAAATTAACATCTTAACTCAGAACAAAACCCGAAAAATTATGGAAACACATAAGTTTCGCGATAAAACACACCACACATAACACAGGTAAACCAAAAACACTATAAAATTCTCTTTTTGTTAATTTCCAAAAACCGTTACATTATAGACACACATATACAGTGACACAATTATTATAAGCTTAATTATTTGTAGAAACTCCTGAAGAGGACATCGTAAGATGTCGAAACATGTTGAGTGAATAAAAATTTATATAAAAAAATTTTTAACCATACTTTGTCAACCTAAACGTTGGGAACAATTTGATTTTATTTAATTAATATACAACCTTTAAAATTTTTCGTATATCCCTCTACTTTTGAACACTCAACATTCGCACACATTTTCAGGAAGCAGTAGGGAATATGCATTTGGTTTAAATTTAATTGATTTTCTTTCCCCCGAATCTGTATTGTCCTAACGTATTTAATACTAAACCTACCAAGGCGGTCAAAAGACCGCTACCAAAATATTTTCTAAAAATGATCTAAATTAATAGAGTAGCCATGAAGTAAATATTCCACTTCTATCTTACAAAAGCAAAATGAGTCAATTAATTATCTTCTTTATCTCTCCACTTCTCTTTGTGTAAGGTCGTTATTGAGTATATTTAGATTTTAGTAGATATAACGTCGGTAGGTTTAGTGTTAAACCATTATTTCCTTATTTAGTTTGTTTTTAATTGCATACAATATTAATTAAAAAATGAAAAATAAGCGAGCGAGATTCAAATTTGTGAAACGCATCACCATTGGTCGCATCGAAACGTGACGTCACATACCACGTTTTCGGATTTATCGGCGTTGCTGTTTATATTGTGTTTCAAAGAAAAATTGTTTTTATTTGTGTTTCTGTAGTGTTTTCCATTAGCTAGTGTAATTTCTGGTAGCATTAAATCATCTAGGACGATGACTAAAAGCGGTTTTGTCAAAGCACAATCGGAAAAATCTACCAAAAATAGATGCATCCATGATGACAGCATATTTTGCATCAAATCCAGATTTTTCGTCCGCTGAGATCAAAGGAGTTTAATTTTTTTTTAATTGTTATAATACATGATATATCATAATTTATTATATAGGTTTTTATTCATAAATGCACCCAGCAGTACTTACTTAAACGTAACCTATAAATAATCTTCGGACATTAAAGCTGCTGCTCCTGTTATAATAATTTATAAGTAATTATACGTAATGTTATTTACATTCACTCAAATCAAATTGATCTTTCGTAAATTTTGAAAAAAAAAACAAATATTTGATAAAGAAGTAGATATCAATTTAGATGTTTTCGTGTTTTCGCATCTTTTGGAACAAGAAAAAACACTATCGGGTGTACTTATAATAGTCTTCTTGCACATTGGTACAAGACAATATCTATAAAACGGTTTTTTATCTTTTTTCATGGTCTGAATAGCTATTAAAACTAAAAATCTGTATAAAATAACCAAAAGTAACTGTTAATCTTATAGTAAACAAACACTGGACGTGGCTTGTGACGTCATTCAAAGCCCGCGAAAAATGGCGGCGTTCAAACAGTTCAAATTTAAGCAATGTTTTAAATATTATTTAAAAAAAAAATTTGAGCATTTGTAACAGTATTTACATTTTTTACTATGTTATAACGATGTAAGAAGTGAATTAAAAATATAAAAAAATACATGCATATTCCCTATTATGTGCGAAAGTCGAGGGTCGCCTGTACATGTAAAGTTCCGATGAAACTGATTTCTGTTAATTTCCAGTCTGCTACAACGTGAATTATTTACCCTGTACCATCAAGATGATGTCATTACGCGAAGACCAGTTAAAAATGAAGTTATGACCTAAAGGAAAAAAGAGTCTGGATGAAATCAAAGTCAACGCGAAGTCCCAACATTTTAATCATGATGTGCAACGTTTTATGGGGCTCCGTAAAATTTGCTTGAATAGGGTTTCTTGTGCGCGACCGTGGCCATGAGCCACGCCTTCTTATCGCTATTTTAGAGCCATAACTTTTTTGTGCGAAGGTACCCTTGAGAAAACGGTACGCAGCTACACGCGTCAAAGCTTCTGATTCAGAAGAGTGACGTAAAGAGATAAACGTGTCACTCGCCGGTGTATTTGTCGTTCTCACGTATCAATAAGTGTTGCTGATGGGAATCTATCAAATGACACAGGTAGTTATAAATATAAAATCATGGCTTCTTAGCCATTTCAAATATATATTGTAGTTTCGTTGCACTAAATGCTCTTGTACTTTAACCCTTTGCACTCCGTTGTCGCTGCTGAGGCGAAGTCGAAAGAGAGTGCAAAGGGTTAACCCTTTGCTAGTAGAATTACATAATTCGTATTTTTTGACGATTTTTATATTAATCGTTTCGTAGTAGTAGACTGTTATAACGAAAATTCCTGCAATGCAAGTTTCTACAACGCGACAAAAATATTGTAACTACTGTTTTTATATTACGAGATTCCCCATACCTTGCGCCAAATAATGAACCACAGGGATAATCTAATTTAACCCCTTACTGTACAATGACAAGTGATACTAGTGATGCGGTAAATGGGTTAGGGAATTTTCAAATGTTGCTGATCCTATTAACTCTTTGCGGACAATGAAATTTTTCAATGTCAGAGAGATAATAATTTATTTGATATTTCAAAACCATCCTTTTATCAGGAAGTTAAACTGTTAATGAAAGCAAATTATAAATTACTATTTCTGTAACCATATTTCAACGGTTGTATTTCAATTTTTCAACTCTAACCGTGTAAACACGAGGAGATAAACTATGATTAAATTTTTTCTCAGACCACATATATGCGTCGCTCCTCCTCAAGGGTTAAATGGAAAATGTTGAGGGACGCGACGTAATAATATTATTTTTATAATATTAATATTACGTTAAATTATGGTGATGGAGTTTAATTTTAGCAAGTGAATTCTGAACTATAGCGGATGCAGTCACAAAACAAATCGTGGGGCAAAGACTTAAGAATTAAATATGTCTCATTAAGCACTAAATCGTTTTAATCATGATTAACAGCTTCTTATGTTTCATCGTTATTTTGTTTGAGCAAATTATTGGCCGCTTCAATGCTCCTCCGGCCCATCACAAATTTAAAAATAGAATAGAAGCAAAAAAAAATTTAGTGTTTTAATGAAATTCAGTTAAGAGTATGCTTCTTTTTCTGCATGTGGTAAATATTTAACATCATATCACCGACTAAATATATGAGGAACTTTTATTGCATGGATATTTAAGAATTTATAAAATAGCCTGTCACAATTTTTTATTTTTTTCCAGTTAGCTCCTAAAAAGATTTTATAACCATTTTGTACCTATTTGTACTAAGAAATAGCACACAAATGCAGCAAAGTTTGGTCAACCGTATGAAAAAGGATGTAGCACGGGCAGGTTATAAAAAATGCACTGTAAATGAATATGTAGTTTAATAACTGTCCACACTGGAATAATTTTGAAACTATTAAAAATAGTAGAAAAGTATAAGCATTAGAAATTTTCTATCAAACTGCCAAGTGGCTGATTGTCTAGTACTTACTTACCTACTAATTTCTACAGAGATCAAAAGAGCAATTAAAACACAAATACCTTCTACTGCCTCAATCAAAAGAGCAGCAGATTAAAGACAAAATTGTTAATATTACTTTGACCATTTACGACTAAATCTATTGGGTTATAATATACATTATATATAATTTTTTCGATGACCTTTACTCAATGACCTTTTGCCACCGTTTTGAGTAATTCATGATTCCGCTTGTATAGAAATTGGGCCCATATCAGCAAAAAACTGAACTCAATGCAATTTTAAGCTATCATCACGAGTGAAAGCTTTACCATTCAAAAAGTTTTGCAAACTTCAAAATAAATGGTAATCTAATGGTGCCAGATCAGGGCTATATGGAGGCTGTGACATATCACTTCCCAATCAAGCTTGGCTTTTGCGAAAAAAAAAGTAAAACATATTAAAAATATTCGTTTTTTCACTCCATGTTAAAATTCTCTCAAACAAACAATTACAAACAAAATAAAGCACAATTGTTTTCTAAGCCACGCCAAAAGTGACAACTTTCTATTGTTAAAAGCAAAAAAAATCATAACATTGTCAGAAATCATTGAGAACAAACGTAATGCTGGCTCTCATCAAAAACCGAAATTACTTTCTTGCCGACCGAATATTGTCTTTGCAACTCACATTGCTATTAATTATTTAAATATGTGAAAACTACCATTTCTTTAAGCATAAACATTTCCTTTCTCACCAAAATAATAAAGGCATCGTATTATGTCATCGATACACGGCGAAACTTTGTCGGATGTTTTACATTTCCAGGAAGAAATGCCGGAAAAAGTCTTAAATAACACGATAGTATTTCTCCGTCTTTTTTTACAAGATTGATACAACAATGAAGTAATTCTGGTATAAAGCGTGATTGATATAACAATAGGCCATTATGGGGTAATTTACTGCAATGGATAGTGAAAGTTTCATTATTCCGAACTGTTCCAACATTGATATTATTTTAAGTATATCCTGGCTTGTTAAGATAGTACAAACATTGCAAGGAACGAATGTTATAATGCGATCATAAATACGAAGAATGTATTTGAGAGCGCATAAAACTGAAGACTCGTCCGACGTGTCCATTTAATAACGTAATTATACGATGAACTCACGAAAGGGAAGTTATGTAGTACAACCTGCGTCTTTTACGTTTCAGTAAAATTAAAATGAGTATGTAAATGTTCTGTAACAACAATCGCCAGTCATAATGCATTTCTATAATACATCTCTGTAATGAGTTTGTGTTGAGGATATAGCTCTGACGTACTCCGAAATGCTCTTGTGTTATTTCGTATATTGTTTCTTTTTATTGATTTAATTGTATGTAAAAGTTTGCCACACAGTCCAGGGTCTCAATTGTATTAAACTTTAAAAATTAGGGTAAAGTAATTCAATCATATTTCGAAGTTTAAACATTTAATTAAAATAGTAATAATGATGTTTGGAAAAACGATATTAAATTATTGTGTAAATATTACTTTGTTGTGTATGAAAGATGTAAAACAATAGTACTGACTATTTGAATGAATTTAAAATTGGAAAAATGAAATTATCAACTGGGATATACTTTTTTATAAGGTATAATTGGAACTTCACTAATTGCAGGCTACGACTTCATTTTTCCACTATTGCAATTCTATGGTAATATTGATTAAATTCGCAAAAATTGTTACCTAATTATTTTTCAATTGACCGAAAATAGTGACAAATAATACATTGTATAAATATGACGTACTTTAAATTAGAGATTAATATTTACCATATATGTTTGCGTTACGTCGATACACAATAATAGTTATTCAAAATACATGAATGTATTAAATTTTAGATTAACTATTAATTGTTCTGTAAATTGTGTGACGGAAAAAAATAATCGGTGCAACGGTTACTTGCAGCGTTCTCTCGTGTATTTGTTTGATCGTTTCTAACATTTGTTAATTCAATACGTTCTGTTTTGTCTAGATTAAAACTCCAAATAAAAGTAATATTCGTTTTTTACGGATATTTCGTTCGAATCTGGAAACTGTGACATAATCTTCAAAAAGAATCTTATGAAGTTTGAGCATTCTGTTTAAAGAAACACCTTAACAAATATTCAACAGCATTTAGATTTAAAAAATTCCATACAACAATTGTTTAATACTAAAGCCACCAAGGCAAAGAAAATGGTTGGTTCCTCAATTTTTATAAAAATTCTCAAAGCTCATAGGGGAACCGTAAGGTAAATATTCTACGTACATTTTATAACACATAAATTACAGAATAAATCCTCTGTGGTATCTTTTGATTGCTCTTTTTCCAAAATACTTATTTAATATATTTGAATTTAATAGATTTAACCCTTTGCAATCCTATGTCGAGCTGTACTTGACATATCTTTGCACTTCATTTTATTTTCTAATGATTAACCCCTTGCCGTACAATAACGAGTGCTACTCGTGTTGCGATAAATGGAATAGTCAATTTTTAAGTGCTCTAAAAATTATTTGATCACATATATCAGTGGGTCCTGATAAAATAAAATAAATTCTACGCTATTCAATATTACGTTAAGTCATTCACTAAATTCAAAATTAGTGGCGAGATTGTTATTTTAGTAATAATGCAGAGTCATTGCACATTTAATCACAAAAGAAATGGCACGGCAAGGGGTTAAATATCGACTTTCACATTGTACAAAGATTTTGGAGTATCAGTTAAATATTAATCATTACCTATAGCGATTTCTATCATCAAACATGGATAGTCAATGATAGAAAATGTGAAATTAATTTCATATAGCTTCTTAAAAATTGTCAAAATAATTCATACCGCAAATGTTTAATGACGGGAAATAGTTCTGATGTTAAATTCAAGAAGTCTCTACGTCCATTTCTATCCTAATCCAACAAAACAGCGGTAAATCGCGGCACGTTTAAGCCACGCGTACGATATCCGCATACGAGAGTCGAAGAATGCGAACTATCCTCAGAATCGAAATAAGTAGAAGATAAAATTCTCGTTAGTCTCACAAAGTAGCGGCTCGCTTGGATGTTCAACGAAATTTATTCGTTGCAAATTTATTCCGCCATCGACAAGTAGAATACAAATAAAAGCTTTAAAATTAAAATGAGAGAACGAAAATGTATTTTTAGTAGACTTAAGAGGTCACACAGTCCCTTCGGCTCAAGGACATTCCACGCACGATGTTTTCCTGGTTCTTGGGAAACGAAGACGAGCGAATTTCGGCCACGTGCACGACACGCGTGAGTGTATAAGGCATTTATTTTCAAACTGGTATAAATCACTATACTATAATTTATTCAAACACCGAACGTGAGTCAGATGAAGAAAGGTTTTACTCATTTTCGATTTCATTATCGCTTTTCCTTCAAAACGTAATTTGAAGACTTTTAGCCTTAATGGACGTCACAGAAAAAGCGGCCGCCCTTTGGAACTTTAGTCTCCAGAGGTCGGGGTGACCTGAAGTGGGCAAACCTCCCACCACGCCGACTTGGAACCCTTGAGACGTTGGTTTGTTTCAAAAGAGTTAACCCTTTGAGGACTAGCAACGCATATATGTGGTATGACAAGGAGAACGCAAGGATTTCGGCCAATGAAACTTTAATTGTAAATATCTTAACACATTGCAGGCCGGTCCTGCGATAATGCGGGATTTTAAATATATGACTTTAGATTTTACCGATCAATATCAGTCATATTATTTTACCTTGAGGAAAACGGTAAAGTGGACAAAGAAGGGAATATTATCCCCTTTAAATTGTGCATTACTTAATGTATTTAAATTTATATTGATTTAAATAGTAACATTATCAAATATAATAAATTTGATAGCAGATATTTAGCCGACGTACAATGTATTAAAAACTATTGGCCGTCTACTCCCATAATAGGGTATATTCTTAATCAGAACGACTTACTCTACGAGTATGTAAAATTTCAATAAAATCGGTGACCCGAAGGCCCTGCATTCTCCTTGTGAGAAAAAAATTTAATAGTAACATATCGCTACATGTATACACGGTTAAAGTTTGAAGCTTTAAGTAAAACCGTTCAAATATGATTAATATACATTAATTGTCCAATTTTCGGTTTTAACCCCTTGCCGTGCCATTTCTTTCGTGACTGAATGCACAATAACTCCGAGTTAATAACTGACACAATAATCTATTTTTAATTTCAGATATAGCATATGACTTAACGCAGTATTGAATAGCAAAGAATTAATGTTATATCATCGTCACCCACCGATCTTATTAATTTATTAATTTTTGGAACACTTCAAAATTAACTATTCCATTTATCGCATCACGAGTGTCACTCGTTATTATAGGGTAAGGGGTTAAAAGTAGTTTTGGATCGCCAAATAAACGATTATCTATCAACATTAAAAAATATCTCCGTTCACAAGGAGTTGAAAGAACAGTAAAATCATCTGGTTTAAATTGAAACACCAATCCTTAGACGAATTCATTAAGAAACTACTTGCATCACATTATCTTTCACCCCTAAAATTAATAAATTAATACTTTTTTTTAACACCTACCCGTATTGGACAGAAAATAAATCTGAAGTGTCTTTGTAAAAAAAGAGAGTCATAGATAACTTAAAATTACAATTTATGTTTGCGTACAAGAACGCCCTTGCCTTGCACCTTCACCCGCACCTTATGCGTGTGCGCACCTGTAAACAGCTACTACCTGCATGGTGTCAGCTACTGCTACACCATAAAAAATTAATCCTATTGGCCTTGAATTATTCCAACAAATGAACCCTACATACATATATTTTAACTCAGCATCATTTAATTTTTAGATCCCCTGGGTATCGTAACTTTTCTATGAATAAAATAAGAGGTAATAAATAATATATTCGATAAAAAATGCACAGTTTTCTTAACTCCATAGAAAATCTATGGGGTTTATTAAAAAGATGGTTGCGTAATTCATATAATACAGTACCATCTTCAATTACAGAATTGCATAATAGAATGAAGGAGCAATGGGAGCAAATATCTCCAGATTATTGCAAAACACTGGCAGAAAGTATGCAAAGGCGGATTAATGCAGTTTTAAAAAGCAAAGGGTTGTGGATCAAATATTGAAAGCAAAATATATATCTTTTGATAATGTGGTGCAAAACTGAATAAATTCTTTTCATTCATGATACGTAAACGAAAAAGTAATTTGTAACCAAAGATGCATATTTTATAAGCTGAAAGTATAACTGTATATTCATTAAAACTGTTTCTTGTTCGACTTAATACTTACGTGAACAAATAAAGCTTTGTATATAATTATACAACATTGGTTCAGTTATGCTCCTTACTGTATAAACACCGCAGGTAAACGGAACCACGGCTCTCGGACTATGTTCGCTGGAGATATAAACCTGACTGCAACGGTCAACTCTTAACCCGTAGTGGATTAAGCTGTGCAATGTTTGTTTTGAACGTGTAATAATTTAGCATCCTTGCTACCCCTACGTAATAACTCAGTGGTAATGGAGTTTTCAAAACACATTTCTATCAAATATTTTGTGCGGCTCGTGTCTATTTCTTTACTGACTTCAAAATTACCATTGTAGGATTAAAAATGAAAAATACAATTGAAACTATAACTGACGTTAAAAATAACAAATAAGTAACTCAAATAATTTCTCAAAATAATACAAATTTCAATATTCCAACGTACTTCGTAAATATGATATTGCAAAATTGAAAACTAATCATTTTACTTATAAGAACTACACTCTAAAAGATAATAACATGTTACGTACCGCGTGGATCGTATACGATCCCCAGTAAACTTTCTGTACAGGTTTCTCGCATTTCTCATTGCAAAACAAAGAATTTTATTGTGAAAAATATATTGTAAATTCAAATATAGGCATCTTAATATCCTGTATACCGCAAAGAAATTTATTAAATCGTAAAAGTGTAGGTCGTATACACCTCACGCGGCATAAACAGAAAATCTAAAAAACAATCCGGCACGGAACGTGATAACAACCCTTAATCATTTCCAAGTCCGAATCTACTGCGCAAGATCCATTTAATAGCCCACTCATCATAACATTCCCTAACCCTTAACCCCCAAGATTCAAATTCAAATCTACGAAAAGAAACTATACCAAGTTTACATGTAGTGTGCGATACACGAAAAACTGTGAAGGGGGTAGGAGCTACATCTCTAAAAGAAATAGCGCAAGGTTACCCCGCCGATTATCCATCACCATGTTAGAATGGCTACATAATCTACATGTAACGTTCAGTACACGAAAAAGACGAAGAGGGTAGGTGGTACATATTCCAACAAATAATTGCAGAGTTACACCGCTGCGGATCCATCGTCAATGCTAAGACGGCTCTCTAATGTGCAATATACGAAAAGAGGCAAAGAGAGTAGGTGCTACATCTTCAAAAAAAAAAAAATACCACAAGGTTACCCCGTCGCGCATTCATCGCAATACTAGGGCAGCTCTCTAATCTATATGTAATGTGCGATACAGGAAAAAAGGCAAAGAGGGTAGATGGTAAATCTTCCAAAAGAAATAGAAAAAAGGCGAAGAGGGTAGGTACAACATCTTCAAATAAAAAAAGTGTACGATTATACCGCCGCGGATCTAACGCAATACTAGGCTGGCTCTCTAATATACATCTAATGTGCAATACACGAAAAGAGGCAAAGAGAGTAGGTGCTGCATCTTCAAAAAAAACAAAAACCGCAAGGTTACCCCGTTGCGTATTCATCGCAATACCAGCACGGCACCCTTATCTACATGCAATGTGCGGTCGACGAAAAAAAGCGAAGAGGGTAGGTGCTACATCTCCCAAAAAAAAAACAGCGCAGGGTTACACCGCCACATATCCATCGCAATGCTAGGACGGCTCCCTAATTCGTGAGGCAGCAATCGGGGAAGAAGAGAGCGACAGGAAAGACAGTGGCGAATCTTGGCACGCCTCGGCCACGTGGACGTCGGACGAAACTTTCTCGACTGCAGTTACCGGCCACGGCTTCTCCGGGCCCGTTCTCGTGGGAACCCGAGACAGATGCGTCGCGCGTGAGAATCTCGGGCAGATGCGGACTTACGCACCTTCTCCCGAGTGCGCTACGCACTGTCTCGTATTTATAAGATGTTCGTGTAGGTGTACGTGTACGACATGCCGCTGCTCGAGTATTATACACGCTCTCGACCGTAACCCGCTTATTGCTGGGCCCCTCCCCCACCCCTCTGCCTTAGTGCCAACATGCGCCCTCTCTGTTGGGTCCGCACGGGGCCCTATCGCGGACTCTCCCTCTCTCTGCTTTTCCTTTCTCGCTCGAGCGCTATCCGCGCGCCGTGATTGTAATCTAGGTGCACCGCCGAGGCGTGTGCACGGAACGTGTGCGGAACGTGGCTCTTTTCTTCGTGTTGCCTTTTCTTGTGCCGCGTTTCCTTCAGCCTGGTGGCCAATCGTTTGCCGCGACGTGGTACGCCGTTGTTTTTATATTTTCAGCTTCGATTGCTGTTGATCCTTTTGACCCCTCGATTTGCGATTTTATGAGATTTTGATACAATGAGGGTCGTGGGAGACGGGGATGATGATTGTGAGGATTTCGTGCGAGCAGGTAGTAGGGGATTGCGTGAAGGAATTGAATGTCGGAAATGAGATTTGATCGTTCAATCGCTATTGATCTCTTATTGTTTCATTAATTTGTAAATTTATTTTTAATTAACGACTGATATTAATGAGTTGAATTTTAGTTGGGGGGTTGTAGGATTGAATACAGGTTAGGTTCAGTTTAGTTGTACTTTTTTCTGTGTTTGAGGTTTAGATGAATATAGTGTGATGGTTTGTTTTTTGCTGTTAATTTCCTACTGTTTAATTTTTATTTTCAAATATTGACAAGTTTGCAGAATCTTTTGGAATATGTCTGGTTGATTCTGAGAATTCGTACACATCAGAATGAAATGAGGGAAACAATTGATGCCGCTATTCGCAAAAAAAAAAATTGCAACATAGAATATGAAGTTGTAGAAATTTGGAGATCTTACATATTACATATGTGCTACGAATGAGAAAACAATTCAGTTTGAACTGAAAAGCAGCAAAACTGTTGATAAATTAACATTCAAAGGCTACGCGTTAATCTTAGTTTTCTACGATTCTGTTTTGAAGTTTAAATTTCGTTCGGCTACAACTTGTTTGGCAATACAAATAAAATAATTATTATAGTTCTTCTCATTTTGATTATTTGTTCTAAATATGAATAACAAATTATTTGTTTCGATTAGTAGTAACAGGTAGCAAATACTGATAGTGTCAAATACGGATAAATTATTAAAATTACAAAACGTTTTAATCACCATACTTTTACTTTTCTATTAATTAGTGCTTTTAATACAAATAGCTTATATTTTGAACTAATATTTTGTTACAAATACCCATAAATAATATTAAAAAATGCTAACGAAATAGATAACAATCTTATTTTAAAAACGAAGTAATACTTTCCACCTTGCTCTTTTTTTTAGTTTTAATACTTCCTTTTTTTACCTCTTTTTTTACCACAGCATAAAACCCCGTATTCTGTATACAAAAATTTATCTCTTAAATCAATAATTTTCAAAATTTTATCCCATTTCACACATTTGAAGATACCGCACTCAAAAAAATTGCCTATTACCTTTGAAACGTTAAAGTGCATTCGTTTACGTCGCCTCTGCTTTAACTATTGGCGAAATTTTAATCGGAAGGCCCAATTAAAAGTCAATTTGCGAGAGAACGGTTCGTTTCTGACCCACGGTTGCTGTCAGACATTTTGCTTGCGTAAAAAGACGAATACGAAGAGCCAATAAAAAAATTTGCTACCCTTCCTCGAATTTTGCGGCCGGTTTTTTTCGCAAATCTCCATCGATCCAGAGGTGTAGAACAACCCTTGAAAGCCATGACATATAATTTTGAAACACCCTGTACACCCCGCAGAAAAAGGCAAGAATTCTGTTGGCTATGTTGTCAATATAAACCCTGAACGATCCTCAATTGCTGATTTAGTACATGATTACCGTCGACCACTAATTAAAAAGTCATATAAGTTCCAATAAAACTTCCTCGGTTTTTGCATAATTTACAGGTAAATACAATTTTATTGCTGATTAAGTGTATAAAATACGCGCAAGACTATACACAATTAACCTCATCGTTAATTAACGATCGGTATTTTTCAAAGCTTCCCGGGATCTATCGATGATTATCGCGCGATGGAGAATGAAAAGTCTCCTGAAAAATGAATTTCATCTGTGAATACGAAATAGTTGAAATATCAGGAAATACAGTCATACGTTCGTTTCACACGTGAAACGTGAAAGGCAGCATAAGTGAAAAAAGACAGCTGAATCCTGTTTTTTAAATGCAATTAAAGTCATACAGCTGACAGTTAAAACATGATTTAATATTAATTGAAACAGGACGTAAAACGTATTAAACTGATTGTTTCAAACATCAAATCTCGTTCGATCTTGGTTCATTTCCAAATGATTCTATCGTGGGATTCTTATAAGTTGTAATATTTAAAAATTTGAAATATTGTTATATGTTGTAACTTCTTGTGACTTCGACATGCGATAGAAATATTTGTTTTCTTCTCCCTTTATGATATTCTTCCTAACTTTATGAACTACTAGAAATTTATTTCAAAAATTTAAAAACTTGCTTTACAATTAAATATTAATATGTTTTTAAATATTACTGTGTGATTTGAAATATTTATGTTGACATTTATTGTAGTTCTATCATGTAATTGGATCCGTGAGTTGAAGGACGATAAAGATTCAAAGTTAGCCACTTTCAAGAAATATTAAAATAGAGATGAGTATAATAAAATGCTCTGTATTTGTAACTGATATAGCTCCTTCTGTTTAACGAGAGCAAAAACTCTATTTCTGCAATGCATATATACAGGTTTTCATATAAGTGACCAACTGGAATTAAAAGAAAGAAAGGTCAAGATACGATTAAGGTAACCATTTCAACGAAACTGTTATTATATCGTGTTTCAAAGTATTTTTAATGTTTTAGTAAGAAAGCATGTGGTAGAATTATGAATGAAAATTCCAAATTAACCCTTTGGTAAGTAGGAACGCATTTATATGGTCTGAGAAAAGATTTAATTATATCTTATCGCCGCATTTACACAAAGGTAGAGTTGAAAAATTGAAATGTAGCGATTGAAATACGATTATACAAATAGTAATTTATAATTTCTATACATTAACACTCTGTCAATACGTCACCATCTCCCAATATTCAAAAATGCCTCCATCCGGAAAGGGTTGAATTTCCCCATTATGTATCAAGGAATAGTTCGTTTTTTTTAAATAGATAACAATAATACAAAAATAAGAAATCATTTTTTTATAATAAAGTGCGAAGAAATATTGCCGTGTAATGAAAATATTGATATGCTACGCATTAATATTTGACAGATATTAATCATTAAGTAAAAGTACTAAAAAATACTGATACTACAAATGCTGATCGTTTATTCCTGATACTACATAAATATATTAAAAAATACTGTTCTAAATTAACAAAAATAATAAAAATGGTCCAAAGTTACTGCTTCATATTTAGAAAACGCTCTAAACACGGAACACATACTATTAGAAAAATTCAAAATAATTTTCTGCAATAAGTTTGCCACAAGAAGAAAGAAAAAGTGAAAATTGCCCTTTCACATACAATTCTCTTTAAAGTCAGTCTTCATCAGCAGAACTGAAATGTTCTCACTGGTACTTACAATTAGTATTACAATGCTACCGCATTATTAATATTAATGATACTCGCAATTCAACTTTAAAAACCAATTACGAAACTCCCCTCTTCCTGATAGTCTCAACAAGATTGTGCCTTTAACATTAATACTAATATGTTACTCGAAATCTGTCAGCCTGAACCTATTTTTGGTGGCATGTAATTACCGATAAATAATGAGAATGAAAATGAAAAATGAGAAACCGCACAAATAATGTAACAGCTATCCAAGATCTTTGTAGCAACAACATTGCAGTGCCAATAAAGTGGTTGTCCATTCATATTAATATTTACGGTAAGTATTGGCCATTCCATTTCAGCAATCCATATCAATCAACTGGCAAAATATAATTTTTGAAAATAATTTTAAACTTTATTCTCAAGATCCAAAAAATTAAATAACAACGTTTGAGACGATATAAATGAGCAAGTTATGCAAATTTTAGTTTGCTTCCAATTTACACGATTTTACGTATCCAAATTCACAATTTCAATGTACACAGCTTTTCGAGAAACTTATTTTCAATGTAAATTAGAGAACTAGCTGCAGTTACTGTGATAACAGTTTGCCCTCCTCAATTTTGTTGTTACTTAACAACAAGGAGGCCTCAGTGAAAGAATTTATTGCAACAGTAGTTGTTGTTATTATTATATCATTATTATTACTATCACTGTAGAAATTTCAACGTATATAGTCGAGTCTTGCTCGACATTAACCGTTTTAGTGTCCACCGAAAAAATTGATTGAATTAATGACAAATGTAATTGCGAATAAAAAGAATTGTTATTTTGCAATAGTTTCATATAGAACACGCAATATAGAGCATAAACCGTGTATTTACAATTATCTGTCATAAAATTACTGATATCATATTTGAAGCTGAATATTAACCCTTCGATGCCCAGTGTTAGCACTACTGCTAAAGAAGACATATCGTTGTCCGGCACTAAAAGGGTTAAAGTCGCCGTAAGACGCGTAACGTCGACCCATACTCGACACAGAAGTGCTAAGAGTTAATTTAACACTAGAACGACCAAGCAAGTCAATATGACTTGTTCACATTTTTGTTCAAAAATTCCCTAAGTTCACAGAAGAGTCCTGGACTAAGAATTCTAAGTTGATCTTATAAAATACAGATTACCGAGCAGATCATATTTTCCACCCCTTGATTCCTCTTCTTCGAAAGTTCTTATTTAATACATTTTAATGTAATAAATTTAACGTCGGTCATTCTAGTGTTAATGTTTCTTACTAAACAATTCCAACAGAAACAACAACCAATCTTTATCCATAAATTAGTTACACATCTGCCTAAAACACAATCAACACTATTTACCTTTATTTTCACTTGAATTCTTCTACATCCCCTAACATTGACAATCAAACGAAGAAAACAAAACAAACAAGCAGAAAATGTAGCCAAAAATCGTCTGATTACTTTCAATATCAACGATGTCTTCGATCGAAAGAATTTTAACGACTGACTAATGTGCAAAACGCTGCAAAATTATACGGATAAACGATTCCATCGAAGATTACGTCAGGATCCATTGAACGTTCGGCAGATAAACGGTAAATTGCATGACAAACGATGATTTATTGTGTCAATGTAATTACAGTGAAGTTCGGGTGGATCAGTCATGGAGGATACTTTCTTGGTAAGAAATAATAATCATCGAGACAGTCGTACAGCTACGTGATACGCGCTCAGCAAAAGATCAACGGATAATTACGCGATAATTAGTTTTTGCGGAAAGCGATCTCTCGTTTCGTTTCTCGCCGACACTTCGAGTGAGCTCAGATCTTGGGATTATTTACCGTGTAATGAGAGAGAAATTGATCGAACTTTACGAGTGGCTCTGAGAGCTGCGACCTCCTTTCCTCCTTGATATACGTACGCGCCACTGTTAAGCACCCACCGATAATCTTTGGAGAATTTTATTGTACGACAAGAGAGCTCGTAACTGCACAGGAAAGTAAAGAGACACGGGGCTATTACGTCGGAATGATCTTTTGTTTGGGAGTAAAATATCGATTTTACGTAACGATTTGCACAAAGGCGAAGGGAATCGGTTTCGTGAACGAAGAGAGTACGAGAAAATTCGTGAATGAAGAGGAAGTATTAAATAAGGGAGAACTGTTCGGTGTAGCTGGTTAAAGAGACGCTTTATTTAGTGGAAAGAATAAATAAAATGGCTGTATGCGTTAAAGTGGTGCGTTGCGAAATTCATTGCAAAACAAGAAGTTTGGAACAATTTCGGTTACACCGTCTTAAATTGTTTTCAGGTGTAGAACTACCGAAAATATAAGACAGACTTTAACCAGTTGACTGTGGAATTTAGTTTCAAAAGGTCACCACAGGGTGCGGAATTAAAAACAAGGAATGACGTGTATACACGTCGAACGCAGGGAAAGTGGTACTATTATACATTTTACGAAAAACCAGGAAGAATTACATTTTTATTCGTAAAAAAAGCTAACAATTCGTTTCTGAATACGTTATTCTTATTAAAAGCATGAAAATTGTCAAGAAATAATACTGTACATAAACAAGAAAAACTAAAGATAGCAAGAATAAACAAGAACAATAGGAAATATTTTTCTAAAATATACGTGTTGGTAATATAAAGGGAACATACCGCCAAATAATATTCTTATTACATTTTATTGAGATTTCGAGTTTTTATAGTGAATGGTAATTTTTTATTTTACACGACGAGTATACACGTCAAACGCACCGCAGTAGAGAGTTGGTCCGGCGTGTATATACACGTCGAACGCAGTCAACTGGTTAAGCAGGAATTTTAATTTATTATCTACGTTCCACCAGTCCTAAAAATCGTCTAAAATATGATGCAAATACTGTAAAAATGTAAAAGTGATATTTTCATATATTCAATTAAAAAATGATGTTTTTAAACTTCTTTAATATTTTAAAAATTGATTTGATTACAAAAAAATCTGAAAAAATTCAAAAGTATGAATATCGTTGGGATTAGTAACTGTGAATTTTTAAAGAATTTTCTGTTAAGCTAAATAAGAGAAATCGGACAAAAAGTGCGAACTCTACGTTTCACCCTGTAACGATTCCTACGGTAGACGTAGCAAATTCATACTTTGCAGGAAGATTTTTAACACGTTAAGCGCCACGCTCGTTCTTAAAGCACTTTCCGTTTAGGCCCTTTATTAGAAAAGATATCTTTCTATTTGTTTTAACATACTACATTCATTTTTGATAAAATGTTCTATTTTATACTTAACTCCACTAATTGTGGCTCGGTTAGGCGCGACAACGTAGCTTAGGTAAAAAACTAATTGTTCATTTTCATTGATCAGCGTCAGCATAAGCGAAAAGTCAACGCCCGGCCCGTAGGGACCGGTGTGGCGCTTAACGTGTTAAGGCAGCTATCGAATAGTGTGCCCTAAGATTAATCTGCTTCGGGGACACTTTTTCCATCCTCATCCGCTTACATAGATCTATTGTTAGAAGAAATGAGGGATTCGATCTGGTGTTCGCTAACTAACATGACATTCCAAGATGTTAAACCATATGGCTCCAAGTGTGCCTCCCAGGCTTCGCCGATGTGCGGCATTCTACTCCAAGTGTGCTTGTCAGGCACCCCTGATTTGAAGCGTGCTGTACTCAAAATGTACTTTTTACTTCGGATATTGTTCGAGTCCTTATCGGTAATTATTTATAGATAAAAAATAGTACTTCTCAGTCAATTACAAGTGATCAGTAAAGAAAGTCAGATCTCAACCTGTTTTATTGTAAATCCACCTATTTTTCAATTATGTCGCATTTATAATGGTGTAGCTGGTAACTAGCCAAAAGTAAGTAATGCAATAAAAGAACAAATAGTCTTCAATTGTGCGACCAGGGAACGCAATCCCGGTATGCATCCCGATGACTGTTTTAAACACTACCACACATTAATCAATTATAATTAACCCCTTGCCTTACAATGACGTGTGGTACACGTGATGCGGTGTATGAAAAAGAAAATTTGCAGCTTTTTGAAAAACTATTAAAATGAAAATATCAGTAGGTCAGAATACCCTGAAACTACTTCTATGCTATTAATATTACGTTAACTTATACAGATATATCAGAAATCACTGATCGATTATTATTTGAATAATTAATTCTGAGTTATTGCGCGGTCGGTCACAAAAAAAATCGTAAGGCAAGGGGTTAATAATATAAATATTGTAATCAAAGTTATATTACTTCTGAAATGAATAACGATTACTTTCAATGACCTTAATATTATTACTTACACGTAATAGTAGCATTTAAAGTCTAACACTTAAAAACTTGCAAGTCAAAATATGAAAAGAATAAGTTGGAGTTGCTGGTCGATATTCACACGTAAAAGTTGGAGCGTTAAAGGTTAAACCTTTCATGTCTAAATTATTTTTCACCGAATTTTCTTGTAACAGCTATAAAAAACAGATTTATTTATTATATGCATATCGCATAAGAAAAATATCACAAAGGTGTTCGAGGAAAATGTCATCTCCGATCACTTAACCGCTTAACAGATTTTCTTAGAACCGGCCGTGTAAAGTATTTGCATATTGTAAAATGTTTTTTTTTATTCCTAATTGCGAACGAATTATTCTTTTCGAAAAATAACATAGATCAAACGATACGGAAGTCTACTGTACTTGTACTAATATAGAATCTATCTATGTTCATTTACATGTATCCAAAATTGTAGAATTTGCTTTTAGATTTTTTACAGTTGTTACGAAAATTAATAGGATTTCATCATACCTGTTTATCTAAGGGAGATCCTTCTACACTTCATTGTATAACCAACTAATATTAATAAGAGCAGATAATTATAACAAGAAAAAAAACTAATAAGAAGTATGTAATATAAACACAAAATAAACTAAAAATCGTAAGAAGCAAAAGGCATCGCAAGAACGACGTATACTGCACAAAGATCGCTCAACGACTGAAGAAACGAACGAAAGCCAACGGCAAAAGCTAGGGGTATTATCATTGTTTATTCCTTCAATATACAATGAATAAAGCTTGTTGTAAATGTATACATTCCAGTATAAAATGTTATAGAACTGAGGCGTATATATCAGCGACTGAGCTAAACAAACCGATGAGTGGCGGGAGCGTCAGTTCTGCCCATGAATGTTTGCAATGTTTTGTATGATGACGACTATACTCGTTAGGTGTACAATTTAACTACCACTTACTATTTAATGGTAATTTTAGCTAAAACTAAAATATATTAATCCACACGTTTAAAATATTTGGAAATAAAGACAAAATAATATGAACAAATAAAAAGTATAAATAATTTGAGGTGGATTTATACACGGCCGTATGCAGGATAGCCATATTTGATTTTTCCTGTACTTTTCGCTTATTACTATGTTGTACATGTTTATATTAAGTGAATAATGAAATGTAAATGTCTTAAAATTTTCAATCTTCGAAAGTTCTTCACCGATTGTTTTGAAATTTTGTATATACCCAAAGTATACCTTGCTCATCATTAATATCTTTTTACAGTGCCGAAATAACCTGGTGACAAATCATTTACTGACACACCAACAACATGAGGTGAATGTATAATGAAATTCATTACTTGTTGGGTAAACGAATATTTATCAGTGCATCAAATTTATAACAGTTTTGCATAAACTTATTACAAAAAATTTGTGAAAGGGTGTAATTATCGGTTAATAGATTCACTTCTTAATCGAAAGTGAAATCGACGAATGGAAATTTCAAATAGCAGTATGTTTTCTCGTTTCTTTCGGTGGACCATATTTTAATTTTTCTCGGCAGATATTTCGGTGAATTTGTGAAAAATCAGATGTACCGTATTGTAAAAAAAATTATAAATCTTTGGAAAAATATTATAACAAATGTGGAAACTTCATATTCTACATTTGTTCTGCAATTCGTTATATTTAACACTACCCTCTTAGATCGAACCAGTGGAATTTCACTGGTTCGCCAGTCGAAACTCACTTGTTTACCAGTGACACTCACTGGTTCCGCCAGTGATCTCGGCGGCCATCAAAATTCACTGGTTTACCAGTGAATTTCACTCGTCAGCATATTCAAAAATAAAACACGGCGCATGGCGATGCGGCAGCGGACGCAAATTTCACTGGTTCGCCAGTGAGTTTGTCTTCACTGGTTGAACGAGTGAAATCTCACTGGTTCGATCTAAGAGAGTAGATTTACGGAAGTTGATATACCTATTTTTTTGAAGTGAGCCAATTTGACTCATAGAAGAAAATTGAAGTTTTTTTTGCAAAGAAAATAGTTTCAAATCAACTTAAATGAAAGATTTATTATTAAAAAAAATTAACCAACGAATATATTATATATATATATATATATATAGTAATCAAATTTTGAATGAGCCAAATTGGCTCCGTAAATCTAGTATTAAATTGCAATATTTATGAATTTTCGAACATACTGAATATTTAAGTATTGACGTAAAAATATAAACGTCTGGTGAATACCTCTCTCAGTGTCTCCAAAGTTTCTGCTTTACAAAGATGTGATTTCAATAGAAAAAGTCTCACTTCAGTAGAAATGATGAAATTAGCGAAATACCGGTGGCGTTCAACGTGTTAAGTTGACGGTTTTACGTCCTTGCTCTTCATAGCCCATTTGTCTATGTGTCTTCACTCTCAACACGATTAAAAATCTCAGCTTACATCTTCCTTCCAAAGGAGCAACAAGTAAGAGTCGCGATGATTTTTTTGCAAAGAACGGAGCAATGATTCCCAAGTCAACGGTACTTCCGCCGTAAACTCCATTGCCCGGAGGCAACGGTGAACGGCGCTACTTAATCCTCGAAAAGTCGTCGTGGCTAATGTTACGTCGACTAGTCAGGTGCCTCGTGTAAAGTAGCCGTTGAAAAAGAAAGAGTAGACCGGCAAAAGAGGTTCACTGTTCCTGGATCCTCTCGCATCCGCCGAGGCGGAGATAACGCAGTGAATGGACACCGGATAACCCCTTCCTAACGATCTTATACTCGGTTGAATGACGAAAGGCCACGAGTATCGAGTGAAACGTAAAAAGTGTGCCTTGCTTAATGACCGTACATCCGCGACTTTATTCCTTGGCTACGAGCTAATATCGTGACTTTGATAATCTTGGTCTGTTCGCCGAGGAAGGAAGCGAATACCGATCAGGATTGCTACTCCGTGCGTTTGTAATTAAACGAGACGATGGAGAGATAAGAACCGAATAAAATGTTACTGCTCGAGAATGGTATTATTTTGTGCTGTCTTCTAATTAGCTTCTTATTGATGGCAATCAGTTTCGATGTCTTTAAGGACTGTCTTAACGGAGAATGCTGGACGTAGCCTTTATTGGGAACGTTCGATGAAAAGATACATCGAAGAATTGAATTATTTCAAGCTATTAACATATTGCACGCCGGTCCCGCGATAATGCGAGATTTCAAATACAGGCGGCCCTCGACTTTCGCACATAATTGGTTGCTGAAAATGTGTGCGAATGTTGAATGTTCGAAAGCAGAGAGATACAGAAAAAATATGAAAAATTCTATGACAATGTGGTTTCTTTATGGACTTGAGATTCTCTAATATCTAATAGTCAATACTAGAAGTGATATTACAATGTTCGAAAACTTCTAGTAGGGAATGTGTGGGTGGGCGCGATCTAGAGCATTCCTTGACAGGATGCAAAAATTGTTTGATATAGGGACGAAAATCTTAAAAAAATTGAATTTTTAAAAACGTACGAAGTAGTGAATTGTGCGAAAGTAGAATGTGCGAAAGTCGAGAGTGTATATGATTTTAGATTTTACCGATCAATATCAGTCATATTATTTTATCTTGAGGATAACGGTAAAGTGAACAAAAAAGTCAATATTATTCCCATCAAATTGTGCATTACTTAATGTATTTAAATTTGATATTGAATTAAATAGCAACATTATCAAATATAATAAATTAGGTAGCATATATTTACCTGGCGTACAATGTGTAACTTTATCGGAACTGTTGATGTGTGCTTTTCAAGAGTTTGTTGTATGGTATTAATCATAAGAACAGTAGGTTTTGAAGGGAGGGCCATTTTGACACATTTCAAACATAATATCGGAAATTACAGAAAATCGTTGACATTTTTTCTGCCACTTGTAATCAGTTTTATTCATTCAGCGATACTAGTACATATCAAAGTTTTCTTCAAAGCCCTATAATTTTGAAGTTTTCTGTGTGATGTGCCTATAAACCTATATCGATAGAGATAGAGAAATATCGGCAAAACTAGTGTCGAGTAAAAATTCAAGCTATGTTGTTTTGGCACTAAATAATTACTTAGTTAACAAAATTAAATTCCATTTCGCCATTTTGATAAAACTATAATTATCTGAAAATCTAGTTCTTCTTTTACTAATAGAATAACACTTCTTCCTGGAGAAAACCAGTTTTAACTCGTTCTATACCACTAATTTTATTAATGTGTCGGTAACCAAGTGCAAGTTAATTTAAGACCGAAATAAGGCAATTCGTCAATGTTGAATTTTTTATCTTGTGACCGGCCGGCTTACTAAGTTAGACTTTTTAAAAAGCAAACTTTATTCTACACTACAATACTACAATATTACAATGTTCTCTTATTCTAGTCGAAATGGAATAATACAATAAGACTTGATGTCGACTTCTTGACAAGCTCGATACGAATAGGTCGAAAGACTGGAGGAAGATGATGATCCGCATCGGTGATCTCGGGTTTTTATACCTGAGCATATACGCACTTTTGGTCATCGGCGAAAACATAGTGACTCGTTGTTTAGTCTTCGAGCCCGTCACAATCTAAATCGATTAAATAATCTTCCTCACTACTACCAAATCATTTATAAATATAAATAAGTATGTTAATGAAATCTGACCAGTGGAAGTGGACAATGGACCGCAAACATTTAAAATGTTAAGCGCCACACCAGTGCACTGCAGTGTCTAGGGACCAGTCGTTGATTTTTCGTTTATGTTGACGCTGATCAATGAAAATCGATTAATTTTTTACCTAATCTACGATGTCAAGCCTGGCCGTCATAATTACAGGTTTTAAGTAAGATATAGAACACTTTATCAAAAATTAATGTAGTTTATTAAAACAGATAGAAAGATACCTTTCCTATTAAAAGGCCTAAGCAGAAAGTGTAGTACTTGTTGTGGGGATAATTGTTTTTATTAACATGAATGAATGACAGATTTTAAGTTGTTAAAAATTAAAGCGACGGAATATTCTTTTAACGAATGAATGGTATAAGGCAGTGGTCGGCAAACTTATTAGCCAAAGAGCCAAATATGAACATTACAACAATTTTAAAAAAAATTGGGAGCCAAATCTGCTTGATTAGTAAACTTTTATTACACTAACAACTTACCCTAAGTCGGGGTAAGTTGTTACTTTCCGACTTTAGGCATTAAAAAATTAATAATAAATGAATCTCTCAGAAAATGACCCAAATAACTGTCTTAATATCAAAGTTACATATGTAAGTTGATTTTGATCGCATCGTATGAATACTAAAACCAATTATATTAACAAATTTTGAAGTTAACTAAAAATCGGAACTTTTAGCCCCGATCTCCCCTACGCCGAAAACATACGAACAATTTCAGCCGGTAGCTTGTACATGGTTTGTGTTTACGTTTACGAAAACTAATAAAATTAAACTCGATGTTCGTTACATATTTTTACAACAATATAAAATTTTAATTACCTATCTATCTTTTAACTGAAACAAAAAATTATACATGTTCTCGATTTATAGAAGAATTTTAATTTATCAAAATAAGATGTAATTTTTTTCTTACCAAGTTTTTTTTTTAAATGAAAATATTATTGCGCCTTTCGTGGATATTTGTGCCAGAGCCGCACTTAAAGAGCGAAAGAGCCACATGCGGCTCTGGAGCCGCACTTTGCCGACCACTGGTATAAGGTTTCAAATTAATAGAATCAAAGGGAGTGTGTGTGTGAATATGATTGATTCTTATTGATATGAATGAATGTGGTAATAGATAAAAAACAGAATGCGTGTGGTATGAAGTACGTATCTTTATTGTGTTGTCTTAACCCCTTGCCGTGCCATTTCTTTTGAGATTAAATTTGCAATGATTCTGAATTGATTACTAAAATAACAATCTAACCCCTAATTTCGGATGTAGTAAATGACTTAACACTAGATTTACCAAACCAGTCAAAATGACTGGTTCATAATATTTTCCAAAAATTCTACGGATTTATGAGAGAGCCGTGGAATAAATATTCTTCGTCCATCGTATCAACCGTAAATTACCGAATCTATCACCTTTTCCACGTCGTAATTTTCCTTGCTTTAAGGTACATATTTAACATATTTAAATATAATAAATTTCACGCTGGTAAATCTAGTGCTAACGGAATATTGAATAGCGTAGAATTAATTTGATTTTATCAAGACCCACTGATATTTGTAATCAAATAATTATTGGAGCACTTCAAAATTGACTATTCCATTTATCGTCACGAATAGCACTCGTTATTGTACGGCAAGGTGTTAACAACGGTAACATGGTGTTACGTGACGATGATTTGATACGAGTAATTTATGATAAGAACTTTGTTAAATATATTATTAATTAATCTAACCATTCACAATTATCTCTGGGCTTCACGTGTTAAGGAGAAAAACATTCTTTGCAAAAATCATGGCTTATCACATTATCTTGAACATTCATAAAACTGCACGAGCTAGAGAGAACGAGTCAAATCTCATATTCTTTCGTATTTTATCATGACACTTTGTATAAATGCTCCAATTACAGAACTTTCCTCGTAACCTAGTTATACTTCTTTATAACCAATCAATTACCTCTATTCAATATCTCTTTTTCATTTACTTGAGAAAGTTCAGCATTTTTACGTCCTATTTTTTCGTATAAAAGTAAAAAAATAGTAACTTTTGTAAGTTGAACATACTTTATTACGAGTAACTAAAGAAGAAAATAATTGCATGTTATTCACGAATGAATTGAATAAAGATGTACTTAAATTCACCAAACTCTTTAATGGCTCGGCATCATTTTCGTAAAGTCTCTTCAAGAATAATAGCAAGGAATCGTGCAATCGTTTATGTTTGCAGCAATTACTACCCAAATAAAGGCGCTCCACTTCTCCCTTCAATATACTAACGTTCAATCAACAAAACGAAGAACAAAGTAACAACGGAAATTATCCATCTTGTACGAAGCTTTTCAAAGATGATTGCGTGCAGTGCTGTTTGACAACGTGTAATTTCTTGAACTGCACTCTCATGACCATACATTTCGTATGAAACGGTGTAAAATTAAAGAATTTCGTCGGTAAGAAATCATTTCGTTAAAGACCACACATTCGTATCCTCGAGCACTTCAGGGATCAACTAATAATCCTTTTTTACAATAAAATCGACAAGTAAATTTTGTTTCAAAATTCTGGAGTGGAAAGAGACAGAAGCGCGGTAATTGCAAGATTGAAACGTGCAGTTGCCAAATTTTAATAGTGGGAATTATATTTGTATTAATTTAGCAGTGTCAATGGGAAATAAGTATAAATACAGAAATAGAATATTAAGGGTAAACAAAAGTGGTCGAGTGAAAAATGGTTTAAATAGGAGAAAATCAAATGAAATCAGAATGAATTTAAGTTATTAATTTATTGCAGCTTAATATCTATGAAAATTCGTGTTTTAACACGAAAACTGCCAACGTTGTATCTACCAAAATTTTAATATACAGGTAGCCCTCCTACAACACGGCATCCTATAACACGTTTTATGAATTGCGGAAACCCTTCTACAACACAGTATCCTATATCACGGTTTCGCTGTAACATGGTAAGAAAATTGCAAAAACCTTTATACAACACTGTACTTCTATAGCCGCGACGAGGCTTGCCGTCTTAAAGATACAGTGTGGCATAAACTATTTTGATTTCATCTCCGTGGCTTGAAAACAAAAGTATTTCACGCTGCTGAACGACAGTCTGCGTCGAGCCACGGTGTGTCAAAGAACAACTTTTTCGTCTTTAAATTATTAAGGAAAAATTAACATTGATCCGGTAAGAACCAGAAAGAAAAGTAAAATTTCAGATTTTTTACAGAGGAAAGAAAATACAAAAACTTTAAATGAAGAAAAAAGTTCTGAAATTGAAGGCGATATCATTCCACCAAAAAAAACGTTCTCGATTGATTATATTGAACAGTGACGATGAAGAAATTTATTAAATTATAGTTGCATCAAATTAAAATAATATTTTTTGTTTTGTGTTGTACATCCATTTATATATTTTTAATAAAAATTAAGTTGTTTATGTAGAATTTGAAAAAAAAATTGTTTTTAATAAGTTTTCGGAACGCAACCCCTCTTTTTGTACTTGCTCTGGGTCTCATACAACACGGTTTCACACAACACGGCATTGTTTAGGAACGTATCTACCGTGTCATAGGAGGGTTACCTGTATGTAGTAACTACTTTAGAAAAAGAGAAATCGACAGATAAGAAAGATTAATTATCTATTAATTTAGATAATTTTTAGAAAACAATTGGGTCCGAAGTTTTGACCGGCTTAGTATTTAGGTTTAGTGTTAAATGTCATTTGTTTTCATTACAAACTAAATCCATGAAAGACTTTTATATTTAAAAAATAGGCGCCACAAATCATATTCAATTTCATAAAAACCAATTATCTATGGAAAACTTCAAACATTGTGTACAGTCTGAATAATTCATAAAAAATAATTACCATCATCACAGATGATTAATAAACTAATTTATAACAATGTTTTTAAAATACCCTGAAAATACTATTAACTCAAATATTATACAGTAACAATAATGCAAAAAACGACAAGAAGAAATTTAAATAATCATATTACTGTTATCGGTCATAAAATAAAGATCAATTTTACACAAAATGATTAAAAAATTCTTTGTGCAATAACAGAAAATTATATAAAATAACATCGAATAAAAAGAAATACGAACGAATTAATGTCCGCGTTATTTAAAAAAAAATAGTGACTTAAAACAGATGAATAAAAATAATAATAATTTTAATTGATAACGTCTAATAATTTAGGCGACCAACGAAAAAACTACCATCCGGTACCTTTTGATAATTACTTTACTTAAAGAAAAACAGCAGGAACGAAAATATGGCGTACACGCATTCACTTTGTCACGGTTCACGTTTCTCAGGTGCTTTAGTGTTTCCAATATTTCACGCTTCTTCCGTGGGAAGAAGCCACCAGAATATCAGGAAATATTCCGGTCATTAAAAAAAAGGCACCCCGGCATGCCTCCATTTGGTCATCGGCTGGGAGCAATAGGGAATTCCTATGGCAAAAAGCGGTTCAACACCTTTTTGTGCTAAAGTCGTTTTCAATTTATAATCACTTAATTAGAATTAATGCCATAAAATACTTTAATAGCGAATATTCTGTTTTAATTGGCGATAGTATTAATCGTGGTTACCGAGGGATAACGAGGGTAAAGGTAACAAATTATTATTAGCGTTTAAAATCAAATTAAGTAGGCAGAATGTTCACTGTATCGATTATAATTTGAAAGAGCTTCAGAAGATATAATAAACATATATATAAATATGGAAATTTAAAGTCTTCCGGTTTGAAAAGATTTTTATATTTTCAATTGATTGCTGATATATAAATTTTGCAAAAAGGTGGAATTCGTCTCGATCATTCTTACCCATTATTGCAAAATAGTATACTAATGTTCTTAAAGTTTGCTAAATATTTATGCTATATGACAAGGTGTTGGATAAAATTTTTTTAGAAAATAAGTTCATGTAATAAGAACAAATCCGGTTAATCTATTGTAAAATATAACAATATGTAACTTGTCGTTGAATAGTCTCAGCGGTGAAAATAAAGCTGTTTATTTTAAACTAGTGCACTTCTGACTTGCTATTATTATTTTAATATTAAATATGTTGATCGATTTTCAAATTTTAGATGATAAGATATTGTGCTGCATTTGACATTACTAATATTAAGATCTAAAATTCTTCATTATATTTGCTAATTCTAATCTATCAAAATTGTTGAACTTCTCATTCTTACTAAATGACAAATCATTATTAATTATTTTAACACCTACGGCATATGTATCAAACTAAGTTTTCTAAGTACTTAAATTCGCAAATACCATATTTTTCAACGTTTATAAAAATTCTGAATAAAAAGATAATAATTTTTCCTTTTATCTTCTGCATCTCTCTGTTCCATATGCTGTTTGCTAAATCTAATGTAACGGTTTACTAAACGGGTGGAACTTATCACAAATATCGACAAAAATATACCAAAACTAAATAAAATGTGATGCCAAAAAAGTGAGTAACCTGAATATTATAAGAAAATAGCTACATCATTTATAAAATTGTAACAATATAAGAAAACGGAAAAAGTAGTCTTCGGTAATTAAAACCAAAGAGATGTTTCGATAGAGATATGCAAAGTAGAACTAAAAAGTGTATGCGCATAAGCAGTACAAAAAATAAAATTCTTTAAAAGGTGATAATTTTAATTAGAGGAGTTAGATCGCCGACGTGATAATAATTCAATTCGCGATAATTAACCACCAAACCTTCTGTCCGATTCCTTTTCTGAATCTTAGCGACTAATCTCCGTAAACGAGGATCATATATTCCTTTAGGTAAAAACGATAAGTAAGAGAAAATGAGACATTTGAAATCACGCCAGGTTTCCATTTATCTTGAGAAACGAGAACGGAGGGGTGGCGATATCGCTGCCAAGATAATTAGAACGCCGAATGGTCGCGCGACCAGTCGGAGACAAGTTCAAGATCAAACACTGATATCCCTTTGGAACTTTTTTACATTTTAGTAAATTCGTAAACGTTCCTAATTGAACATGCTGAAGTTTTTAAATATTCTCGACTTTTTATTTAATGAAAAATCATTGTTACAGAATATAATTTATTTGATCTTGATGATGATACGAATCATTTTGATTATTAATTTTAAACGAAAGTTAGTTATCTGTGAAAAAGACTTGAAGAAGGAGAGAAGACCGTGTTGTTTGAACATTTATTAACATTTAAAATAGAGCAAAATTATTCTGACTTAAAAATCACGTAATTTTTCTTTAATGTAAATAACTGAGAAGACAATTTTATATATAAAAATGAACTTTGTGCTGATTTCAAAAAAGAAAATACCGAGTTTGAAAATTAACTAGTAGTTAATGAACTGTCCTATCTATTTGAAGTTTAATCAATTTTTGATTTATTAAGGTTACAGAAGTTACATGGTTTTGAAGGTATGAACACCTTAATTATGATAAAAAATCTGCAAATCTTTTCATTGGGTAAATTATAATAACAGTCTGTGAATACTTTGAAAATAGTTTTTACTTTCAAAAATTTCATATACTGCATATACTGACAATAGTATATATATATATTTGCATATTCGCATATACTGTCAATTATACTTTAACATAAGATTACTATGATCTACGATTTAATTAAAAAATCATGTCTGGCCAACCTAACAGTCAACTAATTCACCTTCTATAACGAATTGTGACTTTAAGTTACATAACAAGTCATTTTACGCTTCTATTTTCAGAAAACAATTTAATTTTGCCAACAATTATAAATTCAATCTCGGACTCTACACACTTAGTTTGCAATACAATTTACCTGTTATACTAATTACCACCATTACAGCTTATGAAATTGGCATCATATACTTATTGTTAGATTAAATAACAATTTACCAAGAAATATAAAAACTTCAGAGTGAATGTGTACTTTCACAATTATAATTAAGTTAACACTTTACCGATCGGTATTTTTTTATCGTCCTACCCCGTTCTGACCGATCACTTGGCCACAAACATTTCCATGATACAAATATCTATTCGAAAATTTCAAATTCTCGACACTGAGTCCTTAACACAGCTATCCGCAATGATAAATGATAATTTATTAATTGGAGTGGCAACCAATTAATAAGTTAAAAGTTCAAAGGCGTGGAGTGCGAAAAGCCTATTAATAGGCTTCCGGTCGGTAAAGTGTTAATAAACAATATATCTGCGTTTAGTATTATAAGAATGTTCCAAATAAAGATAAAAAAAACACCACTCTACATTTTCGAAATGAAATACCGTAAATTTTTTAAATAACCATTGCAAAAACAGCGTAATAAAATAATGTCAATTTAAAAACGAAATGAAATGAAATTTAACGAAAAAACCGATACAAATATTTCCCGCAAGTCGAACGAAAAAAAAAACAGAAGAGAAAATCAAGACATCCTCAATTACAGGGCAAATAAAACGAGCCACCCCAAAAACGTCGTCAAGTCTTGCCGAACGAGCACAAGTCAAACACGAGCTCTGGGGGGTAAGGCACGAACGAACAAGCCACCCCTTGCCACCCTGATTCCCTATGCAGCCACGTGGTTAAGAAATCTCCAAATGCGCCAGGTCACGGAATCCCATATAAGGAACGGAAGAAAAAAAGGGCTGTAAAAGAAGGGTGGCCCCGAGAGGGCAAGAACAAGGGGGAGCCACCCCATAACTCGTGCAGCACACGAGCGAACCGATGCACATGCTCGATATTCCCATGGATTCTTTGCCTTATGGCGGCCGACGTTAAGCGCGCGGACAGCGTAGGTCCGGTCGTCTCCCCTTCTTTTTTTCCCCTCGGTTGCTCTTCTCTTTCCAAACACCACGAGATTTCCCCCTCGTGTGCGGACCACGAGCACGGCGTGTGTAGGCACGCACATGTCCTGAATTCCCACAGTCCCGAGGGCATCGCCGTCACCTTGTGGGAGAGCCACGAGAAAAGCCGAAGGAAGGATGCTCTGTGACGCGGGCGCACCCCCTCCCCCACACCCAGGCCCCGTTCGCCATCCCCTTAGACTCAACGGAGAGGACTGCCACGTGCACTCACGTGTACGACCGACTGCGCAGTAGAGCGCGCGCACGCCCTTTTGCCGCGCTTTTTCGACAGCAGCTCGCCTTTCAAAACAGCCCCCGTGCAAACCGGCACACGGGTAAGTGCTTTTTTTTTGTTTACCGACCACGTGTGCCCTACGTCGTTGGTAAACTTCGACGGTAGATTCCGGTGGACGTTGGAATGTCAGGTGCGATAGGATGGATCTGTAAGTCTCTTTTACTGCGACAATGTACGCTTTGACGACGCTGGAGAACTGTGATAACGCTGGGTCGATAACGTGGTTATCGGAGGAATGGGAATTTTAGTTTTCGGCTCGGGGGAATGTTTAGACGTTTTAATGGTTGTGCAATAAAATTTCGGATTTTACGAGAATGTTTACTTCCGATTATAGGATTGCAGTTGGTTTGTTCTGTAATTTTGTTCGGTCATATTACTGGTTTACGGAAGGTTACATTATGACATAGAATTTAATTACATAAATATTTAAATGAAGATGTAAATAATAATAGTTGCAATGAATACAGATGACAGATACAAAGTAGAACACATGTTTTAAACCAATAGGTTTGTCTAACATTCAAACATAATGGAATATTTAAAGACTAAAGTAAACTATCGTAATAAAAAGCTCAGCAGAAAGGAAACATAAATCGAATAGTACTTAACTAAAAAGCAGATGTTTAAGTATTTTATGTTTATTCTTTTCATAGTATAGGTCAGTAAGGTTATGATTGACAAGATTGCGAATATAAAGAAAGGGACTATGTCTATGAGTCAAGAAAATTTGTTTAATCAGGCAGCTGATACTTGGTATATCAATTGCTGTATCCATGTAGCCAATCGCAACCCATCTGAGGAAGATGTGGGGGGGGGGGGGGGGGCAAAATGGGCCCCTTAAAATTTTGGAGCCCAAAAAATAAAGATATGACTATTTTTTGCTGAAGGGGCCCACTTTGCCCCCCCCCCCCCCTAAATATATAAATGCTTATACTACGGCAATAATTACGGGTTAAACACCATAGCAAGAATTAACTTGAAAGTATCACTGATGAAACGTAAATTAAAACTATTTTGAACACTTCTTCTATTCTGTACTACTTATGAAGTAATGAAAATGATACACTGTAACAAGTTTACCTCGAAGGAGATCAGATGAAGTAGCTTCAAGGTATATCGGATACTTAACCGCAATTAATATTCAATCAAAGTGGATCATCCATGCGAGCAACGCAATAATGTCAGGTAGAAATCAGGTACAAGCATTTTCTATTCAATTGCAGAAGATAGTACAAATTAAAAGCATCAAAGAGAGTACATACATTTTGCATGTATGATGTGGTTATCGATCCAATCAAAGTTTACCGATTCCGGAAGTGCTTTTTAGCTTTCGTTCTCTTCGTACGCTATTACTTTATAAGCTATTAGCTTACGACGCTGGAAGATGCAAAGACCTGCTTAACATCAAAGATCCGCGGTAAGACTATTCTCGGAAAGACTAAGAATTCTCGGTAAGAATGCACTCCTTTCATGTTACTTTTGCATCCTCTGCAAAACAAAATTGCAATTTCCTCGGCTGAATGAGATGTTTTTCTGTTACCGTACAGTAATGTCTAGTCTTCGCTGCTAATTGTAACTCTTAAGAAGCGTTTGGAGTTTAATATCGCTGGTTTATTAACTTTTTGTGAATTTGGGCATTGACATTTTGTATGGTGACTGTTATTAATTAAATATTGATCAATAATAAGAATTTGTTGTTTGTTAGCAGTGTGAGCAAAAACTGGAAAGGGTATTTATACGCATAGTGATTATATTGCAAGCGAAACTTCATGAAATCTAACAGAAAAATGTTTGTGTCCTGTTTCGAAAGATGTTTTTAAATCAATACGAATTTTACGATACCATTGTTAAACTTTTTTCACGGCAAATGTAACCAAATATTTACTTTAGAATAACAAATTAGAATGTAATTCTAAAATTTCATAAAGGAAATTCGTAAAACTCTATGAAAATAGATATTCTAAAGAGTACTGCATATCAAGTGGAGAATTTACAAAAAAAACTTTGTTTATTTAGTAGCCATCTTAATTCAAGCTTTCGCTCCAAAATTGCACAATAAATTAAAGCATATGAATTTCAAGAAAATTCTCGTGTTTTCTATTAAGATATCCGTTAATATTATTTTCGGATTCGATGAGAAGTATTGAAAAATATTAAGTTGGACAAACTCTTGTTATTTTTTACACATTCGCGGACGTGAATGATATAGCATTCATTTTCATTATACTGTAAAATAACAAGAATGATATGCCGAATGATAAAGTCAATTATAATTCATTTAATGTTAGGTATATAACCTTCATTTTTTGTAATTATTATGCATATTTTTACTAATGGACAATGGATTCATTGGGTATTTTCATATTACTTTATTTTTTATGCGTAATTATAAGTTTAACACTTAGCTGCTTGTTTTTGCTACTCACTGAAGTTTGTACTGTCCACGACCGTGTTAATATTATAATTTATACTCCAAATGACTTTGTAATCTTGAACCCAATTTTGTAAATATATGCGCACGGTGAGATATTTATTTTTTCCGATGATTACAATTACAGATATCGTAAAATACTGCAGTGAAATATACAAAACCATGTTTCAAGGTACAAAATTTCATTACGGCGAAAAATTAAACTATATTGTAATATACGTAATGTATTACTCAATGCCTGCTGAATATTTATAATATATCATGTAACCTATTAAAGAAATTGCAATAATTCAGTTAAAGATAATGTATCAGCTGGCACCTTACACAGTGCTTGTTTAAAGTGATTTTAAAAACTGACTGAAAGGTTACTGATAATTGTCCGAACCTCATATTTCAGCTGTAACCAAAGTATACCTTGCTCATCATTAATATCTTTTTACAGTGCCGAAATAACCTGGTGACAAATCATTTACTGACACACCAACAACATAAGGTGAATGTATAATGAAATTCATTACTTGTTGAGTAAACGAATATTTATCAGTGCATCAAATTTATAACAGTTTTGCATAAATTTATTACAAAAAATTGTTGAAAGGGTGTAATTATCGGTTAATAGATTCACTTCTTAATCGAAAGTGAAATCGACGAATGGAAATTTCAAATAGCAGTATGATTTTTCGTTTCTTTCGGTGAACCATATTTTAATTTTACTCGACAGATATTTCGGTGAATTTGTGAAAAATCAGATGTATCGTATTGCAAAAAAAATGATAAATCTTTGGAAAAATGTTAGAACAAATGTAGAAACTTCATATTCTACATTTGTTCTCCAATTCGTTATATTTAACACTAGATTTACGGATATTGACATACCCATTTTTCTGAAGTGAGCCAATTTGACTCATACAAGAAAAGTTTTTTCAAAGAAAATAGTTACAAATCAATTTAATTGAAAGATTTATTATTGAAAAATTAACCAACCAATATATTATATATGTAGTAATCAAATTTTGAACGAGCCAAATTGGCTCCGTAAATCTAGTGCTAAAAAAGAAATTAATTGTAAATTGAAAGAACGAAGGTATAAAATCTATGTACAAAAAATATTATTGCAATCTTGCATATTATACTATTACACATGAATATGTTATTAATCAAGCTCACATATAAATTATCTGCCGAAAACTCATTATCAATTACATAAAATAGAAAAAAAAGTACACTCTTACCGATTATTATTAATTTTCTATCCAACTGACTTTACTATCCGGTAATACCTTACTAACCGTAGTATTGAAGTATCTCTTATCAGTGTTGTTATCAAATAAAACTGAATATCCATCGATGGATATTAAAATTTTAATTTTGATTAAATAAATTATCTAAACGTTGGACTGCTAATGGTTCAAACATATCAAAAACACCTCTCACTCTTTGTACAATATTTTGCACGCAACACATTTGTACATTTTTCCACTGAACGTGGATTAATCGTTAAGGTACTGTGCAAACAGGTTTCTCTTTCGTCTCAATTAATTCGGGCCCCCCTCGATGTCCGGCTACACCACAATACAAAGCACCTGTAGAAATCATGCATCACGCAAGTGCCAGAAGAATGATTAGGTACAACCTTAGTAGGTGTGCGCATTATCCATTAAATTCTGCGCTCAACAGCATGTAGCGCCTCGTCCACTGCTCTTCCTCTTTTTTTCTTTCTTTTCGTGTCATTTCTCTTAATCGTCCGGCACTCCTTACATCTTCCCGCCCACTCACTGAGAAATGAGGACTGAAAGAACCACTTGAAGACACATCGTGCCTCTCTGTCTTTTGGACGGAGAGGAAAGTGGAGGATATGCAGATAGAAAGAGAGAGAGAGAGAGAGAGAAGCAAAATAGTTTATACGAAAGTGTCATATAGTGAAAGATATATTTAATGATGTAGACTATTCGATTAGGAAAAGCTTTTTTAGCAGTTGGCTATAAAAAATGAAAAAACGTTGGCAAACCCATATATAGGTGACCCTCGATTTTCGCATATTCTACTTTCGCACAATTCGCTATTTCGCACGTTTTTGAAAATTCAGTTTTTTAAAGTTTTTCGTCGCTATTTCAAAAAATGTTTGCTTCCTGTCAAAAAATGCTGTAGACCGCGCTCACCCACACGTTGCCTGTTACAAATTTTCTAACATTGTAATATGGTTTCTAATATTGACTATTAGATGTTAGAGAATCTCAAGTTCATAAAGAAACCACATTAATATAGAATTTTTAATATTTTTCCTGTATCCCTCTACTTTCGAACATTCAACATTTTCAGAAACGAATTATGTGAGAAAGTCAAGGGCCGCCTGTTGTTTATTATAAAACTCAAGAGGAATGAATAAAATATTATTGAACAAATTCTTTAATGTTTTATCAATCCTTTGAATGAAGCTGTGACTGTTTTCTCCAATTTTTTCTTGTACAAAAAATTTAAACTTCTATTTCTATAAAAAAAAAAAAAAATCTATGAAAAATTTTGTACAAAACAGTGGTGTTGACAATTTTTACACTATTATTTCAAAGTCTACGGCAGATAGAATCTCTAAGCAGGTCGTAGTTTGGCAATCTCTGATACAAAAGAACATTAAGCAACCTTTCTTAGCAAAGTGCCATGTTTACTTAAATGTTTCTACAAAAAACTACTACTACTGTGAATATTAATTTAGTTAAACAGAAATTCCATTATTTTCGTTAAGCCAAAGAGCTACAAACCCTAATGAAACAATCGCAGTTTAACAACTTCTGATGTGGATAAAATGTGACACTCAAAATAAACAAAAAAAATAATAAATGGCGACAAGAGAAATAAACAGGTAGCATAAGATGTAAAAAAAAATACAAAAATAGGCACTAGAAGTGCACAGGGAGAATAATAAAAGATACATCAAATGAGAAAGCAATAAAAAAGTAGAAAGACACTGCTAGTATACCAACACAAAGAGGCAGACATAAATGAAACAGAAACAAACAAATAATAAATTACAGAGAGAAGAGGGAGTGTTAAAAAATGTAGATAGACGTTGCTGATATAAAAATATAAAAGAGCACACATAAACAAAGTAAGAACAAATAAATAGTAAATTGCAGAGAAACGATAAGAGTAAACGAGAAGCAATCTTGGCCACCCACTTAATGGCGACTCCTGACTTCCATACACATGCACCGTCAATATAAGCGTCTGCACCGACACGTGTTCGCACGTGGCCGAGTAATGCATAGTAATACGCCCGCGCGAAGTGCATTTTCATCGCGATACTGACCTCGATGCAACAGGTTTCGATTAACCCTTCGCAGTCTAATTTAACACGTTGGCAGGGAGACCAGTAGCAGTACATATTTAAATGCGTACGACATCGGAACTCGACTAATTGAGGACCAGTAGATTTCTCGTGTGAACCACCTGTACAAATGGGGGTGTCACGGTGTTTAACTATGCATATTATTATCCGTTTGTAGAATGAATTGTGTTGTGGATATTGTTCGTGCTATAGAGCAACGGTGGACAAATGGGGCTATTATTAGTATTTTTTCCACGGTCGTCTGTGCGCAAACTATATAAGCCAGTCTGCACGGTGAAGGGGGTTGTGGCGGTTGTAGAAATTCACCCCGTTATTATACTTTTGATTTATAAACCTATTTTTATTACACTTGATTTTTATTATTTTCTTTTTCATGATTGCATTTTTTGTATGTGTTGTTATCTTTTTACATGTGACTTGTGAAAGTACGCAATTACATTGATCCTAATCGTACCGCGACGTAACTCTAAGTCCATTTGTATTTAATAATGGCCTGTCTATAATATTTTATATTTATATACAACTTGTTTGGATAACTAAATGAATTTCAATTATAAACAAAAATAATGACATTTTAATCATTCGAATGATCTTATAGGTGACTAATTGTAAGAGTCACATTATGATATGATTCGTTGTAAAAACACGTAACGATTAGGGTTAAATAAAAAATGTTGAATTTGCGTATCTACGCGTGACACTTTATGAAATGTAAAAAAACGAAGTGTGGCCTTCTTTGGCCTCATGTGTGTCCACCCCAGTTATACAGGCTGAACCATATTTTAAAAGTTTGTAAGGCAGTGAAAGAAAGGCTTGTTAACAATTTATACACATTTTGTTGAAATCATTTTACCCGATCATTGCATTGAGGGGAAGGATACATTGGTGCAGATATAACACACAATTTGTTGTGAGTATGGAAATCATGTATGTAGCAGCAAAATTATTACAAATTGTATAACTGACACTTCATAATATTCATAGTTAAATATATTGAGTAAGAAAAGTAGTGAGAAGATATATGAGAGATTTTTGAAGTTGAGCATAGGTGTAATATATTAGTGAACAACGGCCAAGTCAACAAGACTTTACCGGCGGTCTATGAAGCTTTTCATCCCCTTACCGTACCAATTTCTTTTCTGACTGAATGCGCAGCAATTCAAAATTAATTGCTGAAACAACAATCCGTCCCACATTTCTGATATAGCTTATGACTTAAAACAATATTCACACTTTTTTTATTAATTCATTTGCTTATCTCTGAACAATAAGTAGCTTAAAAAAATATTTGCTTTGATACCTTATACATTTTCACAACAATTTTTTCCCTGACCCAATGATTCTAACACCTTAATAATTCTTTATATGACGTGAAAGTCTCTAAGGGCAATCATCTTTTAATCTGCGAGGTGTAGAAATATGTATATAAAGAAACAAAAAATCCCGCATTTTCGCGGGACCGGCGCTTAACCCTTTCCGATCCGAAATATTTTCTCAATTTTCTAGTGAGCTAAATAAAATTAATTTCACAATACTTTCTATCATTATCTATTCTTTTTTTTATTGATATCAATAACTGTAGGCACTAACAGATAAGTAGACGATATTACAAAATCATTATGAAATTTAAAAGTCGATATTAAAGTGTCAGAACATGAAATCAATTGAAAAACTATGTCGAGCAGTACTCGACATAAGACCGCAAAGGGTTAATGTGTTAAGAATCCTATCGTAAGCCACTGATATATTTAATTTAATAGTTTTTGGAAAATTTGAAGAGTCCTACTTCATTTATCGCGTCACGAGTGTCACTCGTTAAGGTACCACAAGGTGTTAATTCCTATTCATCGACGAATTAACATTGCAAAATATGAACATTCAAAAACCCATTACCGTATGTATTTTGAGAATCTAAGAGAGTAATAATTAACTTTATTTCAAATTAACCAGACACACTAACTATTATTATTATCACTAAACTTTCTAAGCTTTTCAAAATTTACTTTAAAACCCTACATTCACTCTTATGGCACATTTAATGTTAAAACATTATGCTACATAATAACTATATCTCTCTGTCAATTTACCACAAGTTTGCACCCCGTCACGAAAACCTCCGCAGGTGTGTCAACGTCAATAATGAATGAGATTTTAATTGACGGTCACTCCCATTGTAGCCTTAACGCTACAATTACAAAGAAAATTAAAAATTCACTGACACACCCCACCCATAAAAATCATCACTCCCCCCATCAACTAAATTTTTAACACAAAATCACCCATGACCTTCAATGAGGGTGAAAATCGCTGTATCAAATCTCGCCGTAACCGTTCACCGGCACGAGCAAGCATCGGTAACAAGTCCCGCCAAAGGGATCGCAGACAAACGATAAATCCGTTGCGATTCCACGATCCCAGAATACTCGAGAAATAATGGCACCGTCCGAAAGAAGAATCATCCAGCCAAAAGGATAGAGAAAGAGAGAAATAGAGAGAGAAAAGCCGAGGGCAACCTTAACCGATCTCACGTTAGCATTTCGACGATCGAGAAAGAGGGAGAGAATCGGCACGCGGAAGGAGAAGAAGGAGAAGACCGAAAGGAGGGAATCCAGGGCACATTGGTGTGCCCGAGTAATACGGCAGATGAGAGGCTGCAGGAGTCCGTGGGAAACATCCTCGGTGGTTCCTTCCTTAGGAAGGCGTGTAGAGAATCCTTAGTGGTCGTGTGCACGTACACGCGAGCGCCGTGGAGGAGTTTCAGGGCAGGCCATCTGCCCGAGTCTCTCACGATTCCAGGCCAGCTGCCGATATCTTCGCATATAAGCGTGCATCGTGAAAGAGCCTCCAGGCGCTAAATGCGCGCCGCGCACACTTATTCGCGACTAGGTGTGTTAAACTGCCTGAAGGCTCGAGGTACCGATCGCCTTCTCACCGCGCCGATTTTTCGTCGTGTACCCCAATCCCTACCCATCTCGTCTTTGCCACCTTCCAGAGTTGGTAGCTGGGTCTCGAGATTAATGCATGGTCTGATGGGGGTTGATCAGCCTCGTGTTGACCACGTGCACTGCACGGGCTGAGACGGCAAGCAGCTCCTTGTCACGATTTCCTAGTCGATCATTGTCAGACCTGTCCTTGCGGTTAGATTGCTATACGTGAATGCGTATTTTAATCCTTTGACGACTATGGATGCATATATGCGGTCTGAGAAAAAATTTAATTATAGTTCATATGTATATACGGTTAGGGTTGCAAAACTGAAATATAAGGGTTGAAGGTGATTATACAAATAGTAATTTGTAATTCTTATACATTAACCGCTTGCCTTATGATTTCCTTTGTGACCGAACGTGCAATAATTCACAATTAATTATTGGAATAATAATCTATCGCTGATTTCCGATATACCAGTATAAATTAACGCAATATTAATATCGTAGAACTAATTTCAACGTTTCCTGGCCTAATGATATTGTGGGGATTTTACAAATCCCGCTGGAATTATTTAGAAAGATCCGCTATGAGACAAGTGAGTAACGAAAAAGACGATCGACGACGAAACGGGAACGGCACGAGGACGACACGAGGATGAGAGACCAGTTCGACGTTAAACGAGTCCGATGGTAGACGACAAACAGAGTATAGAAGAGACGAATAGACGAAGTTACGTATAGAATAGTCGAATAGACGCACGGATTAGATGTATAGACGTGACTGGACGGATTTTGTATCATAGTTGTGTTGTTATATTTAGAGTGTGTGTGTGTATGTATGTGTGGTCTAGAGCGTTTCCTATATTTCACATTAAATTTAAGAAGTTTCCACTTCTATAGATATATTTTTTTAAGTATATTTGTTATCAATATCATACAATATTTTCAATTTACCAGTTTTTGGAAAACTTAAAAATTTTCTATTCTAACAATCGCATCACGTGTACAACACGACATTGTAATTCAAGGGGTTAATACTCTGACTTTCTGATAAACAACAAGTTTTGGATTGCCAAATTCGTACTTATTTCTTAATATTCAAAAATGCCTCCGTCCGCAAAGGTTTAAGTCGGCCTGATTTTTTTCAAGCGCTTAGAACTACCTCGCTCTTGTGCGTGCTGGTAGATGTTTGACTATGCGAGACACGTTGCGTTAAGTGGAAATTACATAATGACTAGGTGGGGAGGAGTGAGATCGAGGAGTAGATACGTCGGTTGGGTTACGGGGGGCTGATTCTCGACCCCTTGCCGGTAATCGGAACATGGTACCTATGGCGGGGTAATTAAGTTAATGTCCGTGATTGGGTCCGATTGCGTATCGACGATGCGACTGAAGCTGATTTCGCGGAACGATCTTGATTCGGGGGGAGGTGATGGTATCAGAGGGTGCGGGATTGGTGGATGATTGTAATTTGCGTTGTGGGAGAGAAATAGGTTGAAGATGTAAAGATGTAAGCGGATAAAATGAATAGGTAGATTATTCGAAATATTTTTTGACATTTTCTGATTTTTGTAGCAGACTCTTTTTGCAATTGAGTGGTCTGTTAGAAATTTCACGGTTTGAGTTTTGCACGCTGATATTGCGCTTTTTGGATTTCATGTTAAAAAATCTTGCGCATTTAAACGATATGAACGACTTTTTTTGTATATAAATAATCCAAATATTACATTTTGTATTTCGTTGTTACCTGTTGCAAATTAACCCTTTGCAGGCGGAGACGTTTTTGAATATTGATAGATTATCACTTATGTGCCGATCCAAAGCCACTTTTTCAAAAGTTGAATTATAAATGTACGTAAATTATAAATTACTGTATTCTTAATTATATTTCACCGATTGTATTTCAATTTTTCAATTATAACTGTGTACAGATACGGCGATAAGATATTTTTAAATTTGTTCTCAGACTACATATATGCGCAGCTAGTCCGCAAAGGGTTAACAGCATTATCACTCTTTCTAACTCCGTCTCTATCGAAGATTGAGACAAGCGCTATCGCACTGCTTGACTTTTCTCAACATCAAATAAAAGGAGACATAATAATCCAATTATGAAAGTCTTATTGCGCTGTTTGGCTTTTTCGATCTTTTTTTAAAAAACTTCTGGTACTCAAAAGGTTAAAAACCAACTCTGCAAACAAAATCTTAACACTAGATTTACGGACGTGAAATCTGTTATACCGGAATATAATAAATAATGACTTTAAAAATAGAGAGATCAAGGGGAAAAGAAGATGATTAGTTAAGTAATTTGTGTATTATAAAATTTATATGAAATATCTACTGTACCACGGCTCTATAAGTTTGGATGGCGTTTCTAAAAATGTAGGAATCCGTCGATTTGACGGCTTCTGTAAACCTAGTGTTAACACTTCTATAAAAATATTATGTTCTCTAACGTAAATGATATGATTACGCAAAAGTAATGCAAACTAAGACTAATATTTGTGTGAAAAATGTTGGCAATCCCTAGTAATAAGATATTGCAATAACGGAAATATTATTTAGAAATGGCAAATCCAAAATAGAGAAACTTTATAAAATTCCAAACACTCTCTTATACAATGAGAGTTTCATCACACGATAATAGTTATTTAGACCATTAAATAAATTAAAGAAAATGTATTATATCTATGAAAAATAAAGTAAATAACCCTGACGAACTATACGGAATAAATTTCTCCCTCAAAAACAAACTGATTCAAAGACAAAACGTGAAAACTTATGCTAATAAATATAACAATTACGTTATAACTATAATATAAATATAAAATTTTTTAAATGAATTATGAAATAATAATTTTAAATCGTTGGACGCGAATGTAAATAAAATTTAATATCACTACAACCACACATTGGCACATCTATGTAGAAAGCAATAAATCACTGACAAGAGACTGACGTGTAAAGATTCATTTATGCATATATTTCGATAAAACGTCATCCCCCTTTCTCACCGAGCAGAGATTTACCTAACGGTCTTTTCCCCTTTCTAGCACAAAAGGTCGCTTCGAAGGGGGTTGTAGTAAATGGATTCTAGGCGAGAGTAAACGACTACCTGTTGGACGAGCTGTGGGTGCACTGTTCACACCACACGTGCACTTTCATTCTTGCTGAAATTTTCCTAGGACACCTGCGAGGAATACACAACCGCCCTGAGCGGAATGCGAAAGGACCTTTTCGTACTGCCGAGTCTGCAGTCGAATGCAAATAAGTGCGAGAGAGAAATTTTTGTGTGGGCTATCGTTTATGCCAGAAGATCGTGGGAGATTTTGGAAATCTTTTGACACGAAGCGGCGTGAGAGAGATTTGTATCTGGAGAAAGGACTACTAGTTTTACAAGGAAAATTCAAGTGATGTGCATAGTGCAATATCACCACTGCATTGTTGAAATATTTAAACAAGGAATTTTTCTTGCACTTTTCGACAAAAGTCGTACAAGTGATATTTTTCAGACTTCCATTTGACTGAAGTATTTCAGTGAAATATGGTGTCTATAAGTGTTTATTGTCTTATTCATTTTGTTAGGACGTGGCGGTTAGCTGTTTAAATAGAAGGAACTTTGTTTAATTTGATTCACTTTTAGTTAAAAATAGCAAAGCTTATGAAAATTCGAGAATATTTAATTAATTAAATTTTGAATTGATTGATTCTTTATTGCAAAGTGAGAACGGAGCAAATAATAGTTCGACTTTAACCCTTTCCTTAAAAATGAATTCATTCTACCGCCAAATATACAATTTCATTTCTCAATAACAATAATTACAATCATTCGAGGATACTTTAATTAAATTCGCAATAGAATTGTGAAATTCTAAGCTGTAAGGTAATTTGATAGATAATTATCACGGATAGTAAGATTCGCGAAATAAAACCGCACGTGATTAAACATTCTCATTGACATTCGACATCCAGCTGAAACTTTTCCTTCCTCCCTTCGTTTCGGAATGCGATGCGACCGCGTTGAAAACAAATCTTCATTGAAAAAAAGAGGGTAGAAAAAGAAGGAGAAAAAAACGGGGAAGGGAATTTTCGTTATATCGGGGTCAAGTTTAGAAAATGCGGAAACGGTTTGCCCATTCAACCTCAAGTCCAGCTCGTGCATTGCACGCTTCCACTGAAAGACTTCCTGAAAGGAGGGCGCTTTTAATTTCTATGGGTTCTGGGCTTTCTCGCTCCCACCCTCGTGGTATGTATAGGGGTGAATTCTTCTGGTGTACGTTTCAATGGGGCAGAAAGTGTGGGAACGTAGCCGCACAAGAAACGGGCCGTGGAACACCCGTATGGGATCCTGTTACGTTTGTGGGGGGCTCGTGCTAAGACATCGAACGGGGAGACGGATTTTTGAGTAACGTTACTGTGAATATATAAACAGGACGTCGAGGGGATTATCAAGAATGCCGATGGATACGTCGTGATAAATGTCATCTACTGTGTTAACGATTTGCAATTTGAGTAATTTTTCATATAACTTGCTAGCAATTGCGAGTTACCAGCTGCTCAAAGACACAGATTTAATGGTGAGACTGTGTCTCTGTAAAAGATTTAATACTGGATCTACCAAATGATCAAAATGACTTGCCCTGAATTTGTTTAACCCTAGATCACTAACCTTATTTTTCGACGCTTAACACTAACCTTCGTCTCTTCGACTACGGTGTTTACAAAAGGGGTTAAAGGGTATTATTTAAACAAAATTTAAACATGTTCTTTTCTATTATTAAAGATAGGCATTTATTTATTACGATAACGTTAACTAATATGGCGTACTTATTAAATCCGTGTCGTCGAATCGACGAAGGTTAGTGATCTAGGGTTAAATTGATCGAGATATTTCTAACGCTGCTTGTTTGTCTACATCGAAGACTGTAACGGATTCGATCGATCTAGTTTTTTCACCCTTCTTTTATTTAGTTCAGATATATTTATATGACAATTTTATATATATTTAATAAGATATCGGTAGATCTAGTGTTAACCCTTTGCAGACGAATGTTACCGTACAAGCAACACCACATTTTTATTAACTAGACATTCACTTTGCGGGGACCGAAATTAATTTTGTTACATATACCGTCCATAGGATTTTTTTTCTCGATATAACAATTCTTATTATAGTTGATACTTTTGCGTAGTACACTTTATAAACCGTTACTTTTCTACTTTTCATTTTTCAGGAATAGCAATAATTAAAATATTAAATTAATCATCAGTAGATCTAGTGTTAAATATAACAGAAAGAACACCAATAATTCTAGTATGTATTAAGTTGTAAATCAATGAGAAAATTAACATAATGTGCCGACGTTATATATACTAAAACTTCTATATACTGTATTTTGGATAAAGATAAATCAAGAGACGCCAAAGATGATAAAAAACAAATGCATGCTTTATGAGATACAAGTGGAATTTTTATTTCACGGCTCTTCTATCAACTTAGGAAATTTTTAGAAAAAATCTGGAACCGGTCATTTTGACCAGTTTGGTGGGTTTAGTGTTAAACTAGCGAAAAATATGTAACTTACTGATTTTTCCGAATTTCAGTAAAATATTCTCAGTAAGCTTTACTTCATTATTAAAAAAAAGAAGTAGAAAGAATTCGGAAAAGCAGCGCGTCTTTTGTTATTTCGTGAAGAAAGCGAACGTTCAACATACATTTGAAACTCAAAATATTAACATAGAACGTATAAATAAATATATAACATACATCTTCCATTTTTTATTCGTAAGCAGACACTTACATGTATCTAATACGCTATTAACTAATCAATAATATTTTTAAAACACAAATTACAACGAAAAAAAAACTTAAAATTATGCTTTTAAAAAAGATATCTTCCTTCAAATAAAAAACACTATTCCTTTAGACATATAACCTGTATGAAAAAAACGCCAAAAAAATTCCAAATGCCCTCTGAATTGCCAAGAAATGGACGTTCTCGCTACATATTACAGCCCTTACACCATCGATCGAAGTACACTGTTCACTATTCCGCGTTCTTTTGTGACAGAATCATGGTGAACATGAGCGGAAGCGGTTGAACGACCGTGAAACACGCTTTTCCCGACTCGTTAATCAGTCTGAAAACAGTAATATAGAGGGTCCCTCGTAGTCGGCGTAAAGAAGAAACATTCGCCACGTATAAGCGCCTCGAAAGCATCCTAATTAGGCAATGAAAGGACTCTTTGTGGTCCTCGAGAGAGACTGTCTTTAAAAGGCGCCGATAACACGTGCGTCGTAGTTTTGGGACGCGCCGTGCATTGGAGTCCTTCCAAGTGTTTCGCATGAGACAAACGTGGAATTATGAATGTAGCTTTGTAGAGTGCCGCTGGTGAAATCACGTCCAACCCGCCATATGGAGAACGTCTAGCAGGACCGCGACAAAGGTCGAATCATTAATAATAATGGAACAGTCAACCTTTTAAGGGCTTTTAACGCTTTTCGTACCGCGTGGAGTGTATTCGCCTCTGTACTTTCCGTTCAAGTCAACTGGAATTCCCATTGCCGTAATAATTTTTAACCCTTTGCAGTCCTCAGTCCAGCTACACTCGACATAGATTTTCACTTCATTTTATTTTCTAATAATTTAATATCTACTTTCTAATTTCATAATGATTTTGTAATATTATGACATAAATATCCGTCAAAATAATAAATAGATATTGCTATTAATAGATCAAAATTAATGAGCAACGATAGGAAATATTAGGAAATTAATTTCATTTAGCTATCTATCACCTATATCCCTATGATTAGTTAGCTATCGTCACTATCAAATTTACAAAATAATTCGGGCCCCAAAAGGTTAACCCTTTGCTCTCGGAGCCATTTCTGACGTTATTAGCAACTTGGCGGTACTTTACTATTCGCTGGTTTGTGCTATTTCAGTAGGAAAATTCAGATAAACTTAGAATTCAGAAAAATTCACTAAATTCAGTAGAATAATTTCAAGAAATGTATGAATTGCGGTACAATAAGTTCATCCTCTGTAATCACTACTAAATTCGAAGGTCCCCTTAGAGGGGGCAACCGAGTGATACGGTAGATTTACGATGTTCGCTCAGGTGGGACATTGGAATGCAAAGGGTTAAAGATTTATTACGAGGTCAAATATCGATATCTAAATATCAGGTTTACGGCGTTTATTGTACCATGGGCCATATGCTCTTTTTTGATAATTATAGTATTTGTATTATTGTAAAAATTATAAGGAATACGGCAGAAGGAATAGCATAGCCCACTTTGGAAAGTGTCCGAAAAACTGTCTGACAAGAAATGTGTTGAGTATCATCACTATAAGTTATCAGCTTCAATTCTGTACAATATTTATTTGCAATGTAAATGCAAACGATATTGCTCCTTTATCGATATGATGTTTGCGGAATTATGAACTTTAGATTTATGTTTTGCATCACATTTTTTCGGCTTGAACTGGCATGGTCATTGCATCTAGGATCTATATGTACAGACATTTCAAAATTTTCCATAATCTTTCAAATTAAAAATATTATTTAAACGTAATATGATAAAATTGTTCCTTAATATTAAAGTTATTGATTATTTTACCAATTTAAGTGTGAATTATTTTGTACGTTTTCACAAAAGAAATCATAAGGGGTTGAATGATAATTTTTGATGAAATTGACGGACAATTTGTACTTAAGCTTTTATCGCTTCACCAGCATCCTTTTTATAATATCATTACAAATTTATTGAATTTTATGTGTATAATTATTTTTTAACGTTGCTGTGGTATTTAACTCATTTCCTTTTTACCATGTTAAGTGCCACTGGTGTTTTGCAATCTCCATGAAAGTGAATTTTTTTTTTATTATAACGAAATCTTTGTGCAACGGAAGCTTTACAAGTACAAATAGTTATATAGGCAGAACTTTTAAATGCCAGTATTAACACTTCCGTGCCGGATCATTTATCGAAGACTTTTTGTTCAGACCACGTGGCGCGTATACGCCCCACACTTTTACTATTAAACAAAATTTGTTTGTAACGTACACTGCCGCACAAAAGTATGTGGACACTTACCACTTTTATGAAATTTCTGATAGATAAGGTATATCTTTGTTATTAATCAATTTTTGTTGCTAAATTCTGTTACGAATATATATGTAATGTATTCCAATAGTACTAAATTACAAGTATTGTTATTCAATTCTTACAAATAAAAAAATCGATTCGGTGGGAGGAAAACGGCATTATATTGCACTGCATGCTTAGAGTTTTTGAGGATTTTCTCTAGCAGTTTCCAGGGACAGCATTGCTTAATTGAGGTCTCTTGCCTTCTCTAGAGTAATATAAACATCTATAAACATGATTGGCAGCGAAATAATTAAACGGTTAATAGCCAGAATGCCACGATAAGTAAACGCGGTCATAAAATCACGCGGTGGATATGTAGACGAAAAGAAGATATAATTATCTGTTATCATTATCGGTGAGATATTTAATAAATTAATATTAAAATATGTTCTCCGATACTATACAAACAGCGATGCCTACAAGATAATCAATTGTACCAAAGATATCGAAACTTTTACAGGTAGTTATGAGAGTTAAGGAAGTGTCCACGTACTTTTGAGCGACAGTGTACGTACTTACAATTTTTCAATAGCACAAAACCATAATTGGACGTGGACGCCCCACGCTATAACAAATGTATTATACATGATATTAAGATGCCTATATTAAACTCTGCAATATATTTTTAAAAAATTCTCCGTATTTTAATGAGTAATGACAAATGCAAGCTCCCTGAACGGAAAGTTCAGTGGGGTTCGTATACGCCCCACGCGGCACGAAACATGTTAAAATGAGCACATTTTGAAAAATTACAATTTCAAATTCATATAAACGTTCTTCATATTCCAAAGTAGCGATCACCGGTAATCCTCACGGCATTCACCAGCCACGTCAACAATATAAATATTAGTAATCATGTTAATCACTGAGTCAATTACAAAATCAGGCATAAAACGTAGCACATTGGCTAACCTAGTCTGCAATTATCTTTACAGAGTATTTAGGTATCTAATAATGTGTTTATTATAATATACGGAAGTAAAGACAATGTTTTACTAACAGCTCTCCCTGCGAATAACGATACTTTATGCGTAATGTGTAAAAAAAATTGAAATATCGCCTGTAAATTGCATGGGCTGTATAGTATGTATATATCAGTACAACGACATTCATAGTTCACTACTTTTTTATAAAGAATGCATCACTTGATACATAAAAAAGTACCTCAATCTATTTAAAAAAACAAAGTTGACCTTCATATATCCTTAACGTGTCCACCTACGGAAAAACTAATGACATCAGATCATGCTCCACTCGATACCATTTAAGTTTCCCATGAAACATTTTTCGTTACGTGCAACAATACCGAAGCTATCAAAATGTGAAAATCGTCTGAGACACCCTGTATAAATGCCCTCCAGAACGAAAGGGCTAACAAAATGTCATCTAGTATGCCGTAATATCTTCGTGTCAACCCTATCTTTCTATCAAGCTACATCATGCGACTTTGCTGTACCAATCTCTCCTTATCGGTATAAAAGCCACCGAGAATCTCAGGCGCTATCGATCAAAGACTTTCCGCCGAGGAAGTGTCACAGTGGCAAACACGCAAAGAGTCGAAGACTGAACCGGGGACTGAATGTCCGGGGAACGTTCGACGGGCCCCGTAAAGCGGGACATGTCGCATACCGGAGGACAAGTTCTCGATTGCATCGGGAATAATTAGTCCTGCTATAAACGAAGCAATTAATCACCGTCAGCTGGATCGTACGTGACGCCGAAATCGACCACACATCGAACTCTGATTGCTGAATTTGATTCCTTGACGTCTGTGTCGAATCGTGCAGGTTCTTTTTGTTTTTCATCACCAGTGAATATTCATGGTCTATCGATGACTTCGTCTTATTTTTATTCGTGCATTTAAATGCATCATTTTCTTCTTTACTTTCAGGAACATTTTTTTATCAATCTTCAAACGTGTAGGTTGACGGGGGCTTAACAATTTGCATTGCAAAATTTTACTTTGGAGATTAATCCAGTTTCCTGCAGGTGAAGAAATTGTATTCTGTTAACATCTTGGACTACGATTTGTTTCGTGGCTGCCTATGCTATAATTCAGAACTTAATTAGTAAAATAAAAATTGATCAATGATACCTGATATGGCGTACAATTTAATATAATAATATGTATAATATTAATGTTATATACGATTTAATGTAAAATGTATAATATTAATGTTGTAGAAATAATATTATCGTGTTGCGACTCATTAATATTTTCGATGTAATAGATTTTGGAAAACTTTAAAAATTTTCTATCCCATTTACCTCATCACGAGTGTCATTCGTTATTGCAAGCCAAGTGGTTAATGGTGAAGTTGAATTGAACACTTCTAAGTAGTTCTTCGAATTATTAGGGCGGCACCGTGTATAATTGGCCCGAACTACTAGATTGTTGCGAATGAAATGGCTGCTTTTGAATCTCTAATATAAACTTTCATTGTACAAGACTTATTCATACGACATTAATCGAAACAATTTTTATAGATTTCATGGATCTATTCAATGCACTTCTGCCTTCCGAATGCCTTCGATGCCGCCGAATGCTACGGCGACAAATTTTCAACGGCCGCATTTTTTTCAGCTGTAACTAAAAACGGATTGTCGGTTAGGAGCATCGTCGGTTATGGTTTGATGCAGCCTATATGTACGTGGCACATTGAGGATTGCAGTTACGAGGTTTTCGTAAAGTGAATTCACCTAAGTAGGTATCTTCTGATATCATCGATTTCTTTGAATTTTGAACTCACCAAATAATGTTACAGAAAACAACATTTCTCAGAGTGAGATAAGTAGTGAAATTTTATAGCAAAATATTGCGGATTACTGTATAATTTGAGAGCTGCATTTAAGACTGAAACTTTTCTTTAATTTCCGTGACAATGATTCATTGCTTTGTATAGCTACCGTCAGTTAGGCAATAATTAATCCATTTTCATGTAAGAACTTTTAAACACCTGCGAATCATTAGTATACGTTCGAATGTGATGGGACAAATGTGAAAGCAAGGAAACCAAACATCGCTATGTAATTACGGTATCACGAGTAAAAGGGAATGATATTTTTTGCAATATACACCGAAAGGTTGTTATTAAAGTGAAAAATTGCATCCGTCAAGCGTCTCTTGCTTTAATCGATAAGTCTTCTCTGACTTTGCTTGCTTTTCATTCCAATCGTTAAATGGGATACATTTATGTTTCCAGACATAATGAAAATAGAAACGTATCTAATTTTATTACACCTTGATCGGTCTTATATTTCTAAGCATTCCTTAAGACATTGACTTTTCTCCGACAAGCATTGATTAAAAGGGAAAACGTACAATTTCATTGAAAATAAAACAAGTTGTCTGACGTGAAAAAGGAACTGTGATAAAATCTAATAACATTCAATATAGAAAATAGTGGGAGTAACAGTTAATGAGTTAAAGTAACAGTTAAGTGTAGTAACTTAATGTGAGTAGATAAGAGAACAATTGAGAAAGAATAATATTACTAACACTGTGACATCATGGACATTAGCACATGGGACAATTTTCCCATCGTCTACAAGGGTAAACTACTACTTTATGTTACTCTATACAAAACGAAAAACTAGAGATAGTACTCAGTAAATAAATATTGTAATAATTTCCATCAAACGATGAAGAGAGTTACTAAAGGTTTTCTTGATAACAGTGACAAACTTTTCAATTTCAGCACTTTTTCAGTCAATTTTCAATTACAGCAATTTTTTAGTCACAGTTACCATGTTCGTTATTCTATTGTTAGTGCGACATGTTATTTGCAATCAGTAATGCTCAGCAAGTCAACGTGAGTAGGTAGTCAGCTGTTGAACACGTTGAAATGATTAAAATTTATTATCAAGGTTCTTGTTCAATTCGAAAAACGTTCAATTTGTTTGCTTCATTTTGGATAAGCGGCCTTGACAAATAAACAAAATTGTAGAATTTTAGGAAATGGTAACCGTTAAAAAGTAGTTGAGCGATAATTGCACCCAAGGACTGTTACTGCTTGTCGTGGTTTTTCTACTGGAGGAGTTATTGGCCCTTATTTGTTTGGAAGTAACGAAGCTATGCCTGTAATTGTTACTGGTGAGCGTTATTTTTTCTTGTGGGGTTATATTAAGTCCCCTGTTTATGCCTTTAAACAACAAACTGCTAATTATCTTAAAATAAACATACGTCATGGTGTCGGTGATTTATGTGTTAGAGCCATCAAAAACTGGATTTCTCGTATCCGTGTTATTAAATGCAATCGTGATGGCCATTTCCATGATATTGTATTTAATGCATAATGCAACCGAATCTTCTTTAAAATAAAGTAGTGAGTAGTAAACTATCTTTCATCATTTTCGTTTTATGACAATTCAAAGTTCTATCGCTCTTATTCAAAGCTTTTGTATATAGGTATTCTATATAGAATTTATAGAAAAGTTTAAGAGAATGTAATTTTAGACAATACATTCTACATTTTTAGTAACTTTAAATATCTCCGAATACTTGCACCCATTTTTGTAAAATAACACAAACTAACATGTTTCTTTTTACTTTAATAAAACTATTTCGTAGATTAGGAATTCGTTCTTCGTTCCTTAACATTTTACCGATCGGTAGCCGATTAATCGGCTTTTTGGGCTCAACACTTTTGGACTTTTAACTTACTAATTGGTTGCTATGGCAATTAATAAATTATTATTTTTCATTGTGGTTAATTGTGCCAAGGACTCAATGAAGAAACTTTGCAATTTTCGAAGAGATATCAGTATCAGGGAAATATTTGCGTGCAAGTGACCGATCAGAAGTGGGCAGGATGTTCAAAAATACCGGCCGGTAAAGTGTTAAGTATCCATAAAAATAAAATATCTGTTATATGGTTTTTCAAGTTCATTAATGCTGCTTCGAAATCTGATTAACAGTAGAACTATCAAGCAAGCCAAAATGACTGCTTCTCAATTTTTTTATAAACTTCTCCAATTTTATTGGGCAGCCATAAAATATATATTTTACGTCCAACCGATAAAACATAAAGTTACGAATCAATCATATTTTTCACCCCTTAATTCTCCTTGTTTCAAGCTACTTATTCGCTATATTTAAATATAATATAATAAATTTAACGCCGGTACTTCTAGTATTAAAACTGTACATCTTACATGGATGATATGAAAAATAACCATAACAGCAGACAGAGAAACAAAAATAAAAACTGTAGAAGCAAGAAGACGAGAACTGTGGAGCTCAGAAGCTCGGCTATAGTCTGATGCTCTATATGAAACAACAACCATGCAATGAAAAACTCAAAAATCCACCAAATATACTAGTTAACAATCCGGTCAATAACTCATCAGATAACAAGAAACTAATAAGAAAGCAATAACTTACAATATTCACTTAACTAATATAAATAATTAATCAAATTACAGTAGACCCATTCATGAACGGTTACTAACGAATGCTGCGTTGCTACACGGTTAGTCGTCACCATATCAAATTGTTATATGCTACGATAACATCAATCACATTAAACAACGTACAAATATTTCAATACATTCTCAACCAGTGTCACACATATGTGGTTGACTTTTATACCTCACATTACATATGCATTAAACATTAAAATATAACGCGATTAATCGCATTGCGCGCATTTCTCTCGTATAATTAGAATAGTTTAGAATGACAATTTTCAGATAATTATTGCCTATCTTTAGTTTCCAGATTAAAGCGTATACGCGTTGTTTTAAAATGGTGAAGTATAAAAATGTGAAGATTTGCAGAAGAGAAAAGGATAAAAGCTTTATGTCTGTACATGTGCATTTTAAACGTCACGGATTCGACGATTAACACTAAATTTACGGAAACCGTCAAATTGACGAGCTTCTATTTTTTTAATGAGCATTTTTCAAATTTACAGAGAAGCAGTGAAGTAGATACTTGTCGTGTATTTAATAATACAAATATTACCTAACGAATTAACATCTTTGCCACTTGATCCCTATTGTTTTCAAAATCCTTATTTAACACTAGATTTGCGGGTGTTGATACACCTATTTATTTGAAGTGAGCCAATTTGACTCGTACAAGAAAATTGAAGTCTTTTGTAAAGAAAATAGTTCCAAATCAATTTAAATGTAAGATTTATTATTAAAAAATTAACTAATCAATCATATTATACACATAGTAATCAAATTTTGAGTGAGTCAAATTGGCTCCGTAAATCTAGTGTTAATATATTGCAGTCTAACAGATTTCACGTCCGTAAAGCTAGTGTTAAACGAACAGAAAATAGAACTGCAGTGTGCGAGAGTGATTTGGCAGCGATGTTTTCCCGTAAAATTTTAATTGACACAAGTAAAAAAGATACTCTCTACTGAATAAAATTACTATAAACTTTACATGACGATCAGCGCTCCGAAAACAGCGTGACACCGGACTTGCTGATTTCCCCTGTGATATTTATTGCGATTGTCCATACACCACTCGTATGTTACATTCGTGCATATCGATATCTAAAGTAATAAAATACTATAAAAGAGTGGCCCTACGTCGCCAAGCTTCCTTTCGTTCAGAAGCGAAATGGTTATTTAAACGTGGCAATGTGAAAGCGAAATGGCATGCAAGGAAATCAAAAGGGAGCATCTTGCTTCGAATGAGATTGATAGCAGTATGGAATGAAAAAGTAAAGGATAAGAATCATTGGTATAATCTGATATCACGAAGCACCATATGATCTTCTTAATATGTCGTAACGGTGACGAGTCACCCTGGTCCTTTCAATTATATTACACTCTTCTTAAGTATACGGTTGTCTTTCTCTTTTTCCCTTCTTCCAGGACTATTCGGAGTTCATTCGTCAATGAAATGAGGTTTCCTTATAGCTTTCATGATTGAAATCCGACTATCCCTTGCGTGGATGCTTTTCGTTTTTTCTTTTGTGGACACTCGAGAGAAATGAAGAATTTATGTGTCTGGTTTTCGTTGAATTGCATTAAAGTGTCGGACGTGAATCGATGCTTTCGTGAAAGTAATTAAGAGAGTTGTCTTCTTTTTTATAGTGATAGTCTGCAATTAAATGAAGCCGATCGAGGGTACGTAAAGAATTCAGTAAAGGCTGATATTTATTGAGTATGTATTTTTTAAAATATCTTTGATCAGTTATGTTAAAATTTATACCGCGATGCATTCTCAAAAAACTCTTCCTCATTCCGTGCACATCGTTTGTGATAAAGTTTGATCAGTTTGGCAGATCATATTCTGATGTTTCAGACGTTACGTCCATGAAAAAGTATTTAATATGCTAATAATAAAAGGCATTAACATCGATAATTCATTTGATTGGCAAATTTAACGAAATCAACGATTGATAAACTGAAGGTTAGCCTACTTATTCCATGCAGTCAGTAACATTTTTTCATTTGTTGATAAAAAATTATATTATTAAGATAATGATTTTTGCTGGAAAATAAAAGTTAACAGCCTACTTCGCCAATTGTTGATGGCACATTGAAAAATCCCTCGGTAAATATGAAAGAATCACTAATGTATGCTCAAATGCATATGTCGAAAAAAGGGAAAGGAAGATTATTTGTAAATTTAACCCTTAAATTCGCGGAGTTGCATTTCTGCAACATAGTAATTCTATGAGAATAAAAAAGAAATCTGAAGGGATTGCGGTTTCTGAACGAACTTTGTCATAGGCTACACTGTACTTTGTAAATTTTTGACAGGTGCAGTGGCACCAACTTTCAAATGTTTTAATAATTTGTCAGTTTTAGCGAGTTTTCATCGGCGCGGAAAAAAGTGATATTGGAATAACTTTCCTCGGTCTTTGTTATAATAGAGAAAATAACTGTTTTTATAACTATTATAATAAATAGAACTATAATGAAGTACTAAAGTATTTTTTTATTCTATTTACATGAGTCAATAATTCCCCATACATCTGCTTACCTAAGAACGCGCAGTGTTGCATTAATGCAACAAAGGATTTTCAGGTAATTTAGAAGCTGAATTCTTTCAAAAGAATTTTTTAAATATTTTTCCTATAATCTAAACTATATATGGATATTAAAAACATTTTTTCTGATTAAAAAAATAAAATCGCGCATTTAAGGGTTAAGTTACTTAAAATGATCGCTTTAATGTAAGTAAATATTGGACTGATAAGAAAGTAATTTCTATTTCGTAGTAGTGAAGAAATTCTGGCCCTTATCAGCGAAACCTGAAGCAATTGCGATTTTAGGCTTTTCACATTAGTGAAAATCTTACCATTCGAGAAGTTTTGCAAACTTAAAAATAACTGGTAACTTGAAAGTGCCAGGTTAGGGCTATGTGAGGGATGTGACATTACTTTCAAATCAAGCTTTCCTATTACGAAAAATAAAAAAGTAAAATATGTCGGAAATGTTTTTTACACTCCATGCTAAAATTTACCCCAAACAAACAATTACAAACAAAATAAAGCACAATTTTTTTCAAAACCGGGCCAAAAGTGACAATTTTCAATTGTCAGAACAAAAAAGCCGTAACATTGTCAGAATGGCAACCCAATAGGTATATAAAAGTCATTAAAACTACTAGATGTCAATAATTACCTTCCTCCTTTACAATATCACGGTTGGAGTTCCTCCAATAACTACGACTAATAATTTACTTATAAATTTCCATCCAGTTATCATTATTTTTTTTTACATGTTACCTAATCCATGCTCAAAATTAAACTTGTTCAAATTAAAACTATCAAAGATATTTCACGACAGTCGACCCCCGGTAATCCGGCCCCTGTCTAATCCGTCACCCCCTGTAATCCGACATGCCTATAACATGTAGGTACAGTCGAGTTGCGTTATGAAAAAATATGGTAAATCGTTCGCGAATGCCTGGACAAACATTAACATAAATGTTTAGTTATTATTTTTTTGTAAGGTCTAGAGCAATAATTATGTTAATTTTATAATAAACCCTAAGCTGTTTATTGTGTTGTTTAATTTACTAAATTCCACATCGTATGAGTTAGGTATAGTACATATAGAATCTTACCACTTCGATATTTTATTTGTCGGACTACAAGGTACGCTTTTCCAAAAAGTTCCGGACTACAGGGGGCTGTAACAGTACTCTATAGTCCGACAAATTTGATAATCCGACACCGCCTTGCAAAACGTTTGTCGGATTACCAAGGGTCGACTGTAATTGTAAGTATCACAAAAAAGAAAATATAAGAGTAATTAAAATTGCAATCACTTAGAACTGATATTTCACTACTTTATTAACTTGTTCTTCCCAACGAGCTACATTAGATTAAAAAAAACTAAAAGAATTAACAACGTTATTCATAAGCAATTCCAAAATATTTCGGGATTTTAAGATAACCACATTTCTCATAAGATTATATTATTTTTTTCCAAACACACGATATTAAATTAAATAACTCAGAATGATAATATGTAAGGGGATTCTACATTCTATAAGACATCAAGCAATAAAACTAACACTATCGGCTCAACGCGCATAGAAAAGTTCCACGAAACGAGTTTGATTTCACTGTCAGAGATCCCTATTCATTCGAAACTCGGCCATAAAAGAGTTACAAAATAAAAGATCCAAATAAATCGGGTACGAACAAGCCGTTTCTAATCCGTGGAAACTGGTCTGATCCTAGGAAGAAGGCGCAACGTTATTTCTTGACCAATATTCTCCTCACCACAGCGATAGTCGTTCTTCAAATCCCAAAAGTTATGTTTACAACCTCGAAGCGATGATAATCCGAAAGGAAAACAGCCGGATCGTATTTAACACTGATACAAGAGGATGTGCCGTTCAATAGAGTTATTAAGTCGCCTAATCCAAAAAATATGTAATTTCATTAAGGGTTGATTCATTCGTGCTGTAGTTATGTGCTGGTGTAAATTAGAGGCAAACTGGATGTTCGGATGCTTGAACCTTGATATTAAGAAGATTTGAATTTGGAAATGAAAGGGGGTATACAAATCACTACAAGATGCAGAACTTCCTTTCTTTCTTATCTTTTCGGTTTAACCCTTTCGCTCCGAGCGCCGCATATATGCGGCATCCAGTTGACGACCTGTAGGTACGAGCACCGCGTATATGCGACATCCAAGCGACGACCTGTGTATACGTGCACCGCTTATATGCGGCATTCAAGTAATATGTATACACTTGCTATCTGTAATCGATGGCAACATTTTTCGTTATCAATTGAATATTTTCTGTTGATATTATTGACATATTGGATTAATCTCCTCTTAAAACTGCTCTTTGTTGAAACATCAAAACGTATTACGCAATAAACTTCAAACATCAATAGGATTTGCATTTTAATAATTTTGTAAGTCTTTTCATATTAAAAATGTAAATATACTTGTTACATTAGAGGAATAACTGTTTTATTCAGCACAGTTGTTATTTAAGACTTAGAAAAACGTATATGTAGAAACAATTGCATTGTGCATATTGCTTAAAAACTAAAAAGTGGGGAAAAATTTGACAGGAGCGACCAAGAATTTGAACTCGGACCCAATTATCAAGAGTTCGAGCCTTCTAATGAATACCCATTATAGCCCATGAAGCGCTACGATCATTTCGCCTAGGACCAACGGTTTTAGATGGCTTCCAAACCACCGGTGCTACTGTATACTAAATAACAAATTAGGAAAAGTTAAAATAAGTGTTAGAGAATTGGAGTTCAGGCCCAATTATCAACGGTTCCAAGCCTTTCGATCCATCCATCCATCATAGTCCATGAAGCGCTACGATCATTTTGCCTAGGACCAACGGTTTTAAATGAGTTCCGAACGAACGAAGCTATGAAATATTAAAGAGTCATTTGGGCTAAATTTGTCTGAGGGGAGGGAACATTTAAATACGGACCTGATAATTTCGGCAATGAGTCTTTATCTCCGTATCCACCATAATCACTTAGAAGTTTCTTTATTCGATATGAATGCGTATCAATGAAAACGCTTTGGCGCATCTTTAACATAAAACCAACCAAACCAGTCAAAATGACTGGTTGCCATTTTGTTTTAAAAGTTCCCTTAATTGATAGGGGACGCAGTAAATATTCCACTTCTACCTCTTAAATTATAAATCATGTCATTGATCATTTCTTTCACCCCTTGATTTCTCTCTCTCTCCAAAGAACGTATTCGGTATACCTAAATGTAATGATATAACATCGGTAGTTTTAGTGTTAAGCACTTACTTGCAGCTTTTTACAATAAACTCAAATATTATTTATACTTTCTATATACACTATCATACTATGATAGGAGAAATTGTTTGATCGAATGTGTAGGGTTTTAGGATGTTTAGCCAACAATATTTATGATAAGGTTGCTTAACACTAGAACGACCAAGCAAGTCAAAATGACTTGTTCACATTCTTTTCCAAAAATTTCCTAAGTTTACAGAAGAGTCCTAGACTAGAAATTCTAAGTTGATCTTATAAAACACAGATTACTAAACCGATCGTATTTTCCACCCCTTGATTCCTCTTCTTCCGATGTTTTTATTTAATATATTTAAATGTAACAAATTTAACGTCGGTCGTTCTACTGTTAAGTCGGACTCTCTAAGAAAAGAGGTCTATTAATTGTCTATACTTTATGTGCAATTTTACAAATATTGCAGCTACTTATTAACACATCTTGCGCGGGAAGCGGCTAAAATCGTTTTGTACGCATTGGTAGTCGAGCGCTGGTAACGACAAAGGTTGTTTTCTATTAATTATTGGTGGATTATTGTTACTAGTGGGCTTGTGTAATGTTTTTACAATAAGACCGGGTACACATGCATACTAGGTCGACGTCCGTACACTTCAACTAAAAACGTGCGTTGCAAAAATGCATTCCTATAATTGCGCTTTGCTGGTGCTGTTATGCTACGATAAGCGTATTCGACACCGAAGCTTCCAGCTATGCATTCACATAAAGTATACGTACACGTATAAATTTTGCTTTGTACACTTGCACAAAGGAAAGTGATTTGAAAGATATCACTAGTTAAAGCATTTTTAAATTCTTGATTTTCTCAGTTTTTGGTTTCTGAGAAAGTATTTTTATTTTTTTTTAAGTGAGTAGAGAAATTGATTTTTAAAGAGAAACTAAAAGTTTTATTAAAAGAAAACTTAAAGGTCAAAGACTACACGTATTTTGTGCAGAAGTAATTTAGCGCACGAATTGCAATAAATCACTCGCTACTCCATGAAAGTTTGGCGGAAAAGGATCCAATGAGGGCAAGATGTGTTAAAAAGAAATGAAGATACACATAGTCTGTCGAATGGCATTAATAAATTTTTAAATGTAACTAAAGAAGCTAATGTTCTAATTGTAAGTCGGATCACGAACGTATATTCTTATACAAGTTCGTATACCTATAGATCGTCGCGTGAGAAGATAAATAACTTATATACTTTTATATTAGTAAAAACGTATTTCAAATATATTTGTTAATAGTAAGAAAACAGCGAACAAAATAAATATTGATTTACATCATGACAGTATACATCAGAAGCAAGGCCAACTACAATGTTCAATATATTTTCAATGTCTTCCTTCTTTTATTGTTTCGCGTCAGATTCAACTCTTCAACAATTCTAACAATAAGTCCTATCGAGAAAACCAAACAAACAAAAACAGCTTAAAGTTCATATGACTCTTAAGACTAGATTTACGGATGTTCATTATATACCTATTATTTGAAGTGAGCCAATTTGACTCATACAAGAAATTGAAGTTTTTTGCAAAGAAAATAGTTTCAAATCAATTTAAAAGAAAGATTTATTATTAAAAAATTAACCAAACAATAAATTATATATATACATATATATAGTAATCGAATTTTGAATGAGCCAAATTGGCTCCGTAAATCTAGTGTTAAATAACTTCAAATAAATTTCAAAATAATTTAATAAACTAAATGTTTTTAATTTCCAAAATTACTCTTTTTAATAAGATAAATAGCTTTATTCAAAATAGTTTGTAAACCACTACAGTCAAAAGTCATGCTTTCTGTCAGGAAATTGAATCTCTATCCAAGAAATTAAGAAACGAGTAACACCCTCGATGTATCGCCGCAAAATAAGAAAAATGAATGTAGAAAAAAAAATCAATTAATTAAGCCATTTAATTGCTTTCCTGTTGCAACATTTCCGTGCAAGAATGTGTACGAAGACATAATTTCAATACACTTTCAACGTAACTAATATACGACAAACGATACTGTACTTGAACTACGTTGAACATCGTACATGCACATAATGAAATTCGCTTTATCACTACACACCTTATTCGTCTTACGTGTGCAATCGCTATCAATAAATTACCAGAAGACATTCGAGCAACTCGGCATGTATCTCTATGCAGTCTTTTTGTGCGAATGGCACTTCATTACTTTCTCAGAGCCATTCAGTTCTGCACGTTAGTGCAGGTTCGAAATGGCGATAAGGAAAGCGTGATTCTTGATAATAATTATACACAGTACCTTGTCGGAAGGAATTTTATAAAAATAATAACAAGCTGATATTCGTTTGTAAAATTAATTGGACTCTTTAAGGAAGACTGCAAAGTGTTGTGATTATCGCAACGTTGAAAATTCAACGTTGACTGTTATTTATTGGACTAATAGTTTTTAACTACGTACCTGAAATTCTTTAAATGTACTTTTTATGTGGTTTATATATTTTTACACCTTTTTTTACATATTAATCACATCTTCACAGCTTTCATTTTTTTTTAAATACATTAACTTTCTTTTCACGAATATTTTTTGCAAAATGTTAACGACTGTAATTTCGTGTTTTAAGTACTTTTTTTGTATTGTTTGCTCCGCGTTAACAAAGTGTTTACATTTGACCAGGAATTAATTATTCTACGCTTTTTCATAACATTTTATACAGTGTTCATCCACTCTGTTAAAAGAGAAATTATATTTATATAATAACCGGTGGTGTTTTTTTCCTTATCACAATTTAATGATGCCTCGCACACATTTTGTACTGGCCAGATTAATTTAAACTTATATTTTAAATTCTGCACAAATTCGAACTTGGAATATAATATAATATGTCAATTTATCATAATAAAAAATTGTGATTTTTCCACGATTATACGAAATTATTTGGACTGAGCAAAATAAGTATTTTGACATAAGAAACATAAGTAAATCATCTCGAAATTTATAACTATTTTTATGCATGTTAAGACGTGAACTCTTACATATGTCAATTTAACCGTTTGAATGCCAAACAGTGGAATCGCGCTTCTTCTGTTCAGTAGAAAAGTGCCAAACTAATCACCTATGGGATTAACCCTTTATGCACACGGTTAGAGTTGAAACTTGAAACTTGAAGTATAACCATATTAACCCTTTGCGAACGGAGGCATTTTTGAATATCGAGAAACAATCAATTATTTAGCGATGAAAAAACATTTTTTCATCGGAAAGACAGTCTGTTAATGTATACAAGTTGAAATTTACTCTTTGTAAAATAATATTTCAACGACTATATTTTAATTTTTCAACTCTAACCGTTTATATATGCACCGACAAACTATAACCAATTTTTTTCTCTAGGCGAATATATTCGCCCGTCGTCCGCAAAGGGTTAACACTCTGACTTTCTGATAGAAAGCTAGTTTTGAATCACCAAATAAGTGATCATTTTTCAATATTTAAAAATGGCTACGTCCACAAAGGATTAATGACATTTTTTGCACGAGCAAATATATTTAAAAAAATTATGTTCCAACAGATGTATTTTAGTTTTTCGACTCTAACCGTGTACATATACGGCAATAAACTATATTTAAATTTTTTTTCACGCCACATATATGCGTTTTTTACCCTCAAAGAGTTAAAAAGATTGTAAATTTATTAAATTTATCGAAAAGGGCGATGATATTCGTTAAAAAAATATTAAAAATAGCATGAAACATTTATTAACGGTTTGAGTGCTAAACTGCACAATCGTGATTCTTCTGTTCAGTACTGAAAAGTGCCCAGTCAATCGACCTATAGAATGCATTACACTTGTTGCACGAACAATACAAATATTTATAATATAATGTCTGTATTATTAATAGTAAAAATATTAATAATATAGACAATATTTTCAACTGATAAACAAACCAACTATATTGACCACTTATTAACAGAAAAACATCACAATCTTATTTTGTTGAACTCTTCGATACAAAACGAAATAAGTGCGATTTCGCTGCTTTACATTTTTCTGTCTGGTTTTCACAAAGAACTCTCAAACGGTTAACACGTTGAATGCCGCCCGCATTTCACCGATGTCAGTATTTCTATTGAAGTAAGACTTTTTCGATTAAAATCATACCTTTAGAAAGCAACAATGTTAACACATTGAGCGCCGGTTCCTCGTTAATGCGGGTTTCTCAGTCTATCCCTTGACCGCCGACTTTGCGATGTTACAGGATTTTTTATTTCTTTATATGGGTATTCCTATACCTCACAGATCAAAAGGTGATCACTCTGCAAAAGTTTCGGGTGGCATAAAGAACTATAAAGGTTCCTTGAATCATTGGATCAGGGAAAACACATTTTACGAAAATGAATAAGGTATTAAAAATTTTCTTTAGCTACTTTATGGTATAATATTAGATGTCAATGCCGTTAGAGCGATGTCTCCCCTTAAATGCGTGATCTAGAGAGAAGTGGAGATCATCTTAAGATGTTGCGTCTCACGATACATTGAAGGCAGTTGAGTTTTAAAGAAACTGTGAGACCCATAACTTTTTTTAGACACCCTTAGATACATTAGATTATTTATTTATTTAGTATTTAGTTTTGTATTCTATATATTTCATATACTCAATACATATGTCCTATTTATTTATATTATATCCTTAGTGTGTTCTGTGTATTCCTTATTCCTAACATTTATCTTTTTTTTATTTTATCCATGCCTACACCTTATTCATATAAAATCCTCCTTAGTATTATTTAATCGACTCCTACTACAACTTATTATTCAGAAAGAAGCAAATGAAGCCGGCGTTTAGACTTTAAATGACTGAAATGGAGCCGGCGCGGCGCTTAATGCGTTAATGGTAAACTTGTCTAAAGTAATACTTTACTTTTTTTAATAGAAACATTTAAATATTGAATATAGTAACGATTTCGTGAATACTGTCGTTTGAACATCGTCCGCGAATTGAATAGAGCCTGTCACCGGTGACCCCGTGGTATTTAATGTGTTAAAGACAAAGTGACTTATGCTACATTAACCCTAGATCACTAATCTTATTTTTCGACGTTTAACACTAACCTTCCTCTCTTCGACTACGGTGTTTACAAAAGGGGTTAAAGGGCATTATTTAAATAAAATTTAAACATGTTTTTTTTTTATTATTAAAAGTAGGTATTTATTTATTACGATAACGTTAACTAATATGGCATACTTATTAAATCCGTGTCGTCGTATCGACGAAGGTTAGTGATCTAGGGTTAAAAAAAAAGGCTCATACGTGATACATAGGTCTGTATCATAGAAATTGCTACGCCAATCAAAATATACAAAAGGAAAAAAAGAATATTAAACTTGTTGTTCCAAATTTTTTTTCCGGAAATTCGAAATTCCTTAATATTCGTTCACACTTCAGTTACAAAAGATGGCGGCAATGTAACACAGAATGAAAAACGTTCTTTCGCCCCTTTGTTCAACCTTACTCCAATCCAATTGGAACGTTATCTCAACCATAGATGAAGCATCGAGATAAAGATCCAATAATAAGTTCTATTAAGTTAAAAAAGGAGAAACCTAACAACAGTTTAATACGGAACGTAATTCTTATTTCAATTAATTTCTTTCTCCTTTTGTGCGTGTTACATTATCCCTACATCTATCGAAGTCGAATGTAAATACAACATCATCGACAAAAACCAACAACAGTAATCTGATACACGGTTGAAGGATCAGGATGAATGGTTAAGAACTACTCATAGCAATTCTACACAAAACGATAATAGGTGCTTAAAATCAACTGCCATAAACTTTCTTTTCTTTTTACATCTGCAATTCAGTATAATTGCAAATTAACTCTCTCCTTCGAACTAAAATTAGAAACTGAATGAAGCACGGGGATCAATATTCTTTAAGGGGTTACGCCACCTTGAGATTATCAAAAAATGGATTTTTTTTAGCTAGATGAATTGTTTATGTTTTTATGAATACTGTAAGAGTCTAACCATTCCAAAATTCAAACTATTACCAAAGTTATGGCAATTAGCAGTGAGCGTGTCGGAGTCGATTTCAGTCGACCCGAATGGGCAAACAAAAAGCCTCTAGAACTTTGAATTGTTATAAATAGACTCCGGATGTTTATGCAAATTTCAATATTAACAAATGCACCTAAGTTAGGAAAACCTATTTAGGGATTTGTTGCACTCGTTAAATATTACAGCGAATACCATACTTTGGATATTTTAGATATGTTTTTATATTATGTTCTTTTTGTATATTTTAGCCGCATCCATTTTGTCATAAATGCATAAAAATCCGGAGTCTAGTTATAAACATAAAAATTGAAAAGATATACTCAAAAGGAAGAAGAAGACATCGCGGCAACAATTGCCGTGAAGGTTTGAACGATTGAAGGTAATTAAACAAAATTTAGGTTTCAAGACGCTTACGACGTACTGTTACTTCTTTTGCGGTTTACTCGAAACTACATTTTTCAAATTGTTGTACACGAAATCTCAATATCTACTCAATCAATTTGGTTAAAATTTACAATACTTATTCTTTATAATATTGTCCACAATGTGACGTAGGATTTTTTTGATTGGGTGCCGTGTTCAAATGTTATAAACATTTCAAACTCAGAATTTCGAGAAAAATTAGAAATGTTGAACAGCTGTCATTTGTACAAAAAAAATTTTTAAATATTTCCCTACGTCACATTAAAGCTATTACCTTCTATAAGCACACAAAATTTTTTTTAAGACAATACCTAGGAGAGAAATCATGTGCGCCATCAGTAAGGATTTTCAAAAGAAGGTCCCACTCATTTTCTCATAACTTCGCCTTTTTAAAAATTTGTTTAATTGTTAACATTGCAAATTGTTCACAAAACTACTATATATATGTACAATAACGATCATTTTATACGCTTAATGGCCGCGTCAAAAAAAAGGTTACATATTTTTAGACCTATTTTTCCGAGCCCCGAGGTGGCATAACCCATAAGAATTTTTCTTATTTGAATGCAGACCAAAAAATGCAACATCAATTTCGTGCAAAAAATTTCCATACCACTTACTCTTTCGTTCCTACTTTCGCCACACAGACCCATCGATTTAATATCAAAGTAAATACTTTGCATCAAATAAGTTTACAAAAATACCTAACTACCACCCTATCCTGCCAGACAACAAATTTTCCCGCCAATTACGACGATAACAATCTCCACATATCCAAAAACCTCGGCCACCCCAAAGACAACCATTCCCCCCGTACAACTCTGCAGAAATCGTGCACTTCATCCCCGGCAATCGATATCCGCAGAATCGATCAACCCAAAACCATTCCTCCACGAGATTCACGCAAAAAAGTCGCAGAGTGCAAAGAGAAGAGATCGAAAATACGAACGGTCTTCTAGAAACCGGCGAAAAGAAAGAGAAGGAGATAGGAGAGAGGGAGATCGTGTTTCGATATTCCCGCGCGTCTGACTCATCTCGTGCCAGCACGTGTTCTACCTGCCCGCCTTCGAAGGATCTCTTTCCCCTCCGTATTCCCCTTCACACACGTGCTTCTCGCGTGTGCGCGCGCACGCAACTACGTTCTCCAATATCGAGAGTTGCCTCTTTTCCTTTTTCTCCTCCCTTTCTCTCTCTATCTTCCCCTTATTTTTCGTCAGCTCGATCTTCTCCTTATTTCCGATTTCATCCATGTATCGTTCACCTAACCCTCTCTCTATCTCTCAAACTATCCTCCTCACTCCTCCGTTAACCATCGACCAGATACTCTCCCCTCTTTATTTCTGTTTCTGTCTGACCCTGTTTTTCTCCGTCCCTCCCAGCCCCGCCTTCCCCCCGCGTCTTCGCCTGTCCTTCGAGCTTGCCGTCCCTACACGCGGTTCGTCCTCGTCTATCTCATCGGTATTCGAGAGGTTCGCTCGAGGCTCGTGGGAAAATGAGGCAGGTGGTAGTTAGATCTCGGAGTCCAGGAACGAGAGATGTGCCTCTCCGCTCGGCAGCGCCATTCATTCGTCGCTGGTATATTATACACACGGACACAACGTCGTTTACCTCGGTATGAGTAAGTTGCGTACGCATAGGTGTGCCAGCAGGTAGAGATACTCTCTCGTGTAACAGGCGAAGGCCTATCGATGAGGGGACGGGTAAGTATTTTTGTTCGATGACCGCAAAGAGGGACCAATTAACGGGTGCTCCTTAACGAGGGCTTCCTGCTCGATTAAAGCGAAATCACGAGCAACTCGGCGACGCCTTTTTACGCGTTGGGTATACCATCATCATGGTTAATAAATCCTCTTCTGGAAGAAATAACTTTGCTCGGTGATGGAAAACCTGACAACTCATGGCTTACCTTTCGAACGAGAGTTGTCGAGTATCGGAGAGTATTTGTGTTTGTTCGTTGGGGATAACAGAGTGAGGAGTATCAAGGAGAGAAGAATGAAGTTGATGCGGAGGGAAACTTTTGTACTGTGCTTCGGAAGTCTTAAGATCCCAATTATATGCTTTTACAAATAATATAGATACCGTACAATTTGCAATTTAGCAATGAACCAAGACGGTTAAAGTGGCCGGTTCTCTAATTTTTTCAAAAGTTTGTTAAATTACAACGGGAAGCAGGAAGTAAATATTACACTTGTAAAACATAGATTACTTAATTTTCCTGCTTTTTCATTTCTTAATTTCTTTTTTCCCAAAGTACTCATTTAGTGTATCTAAACATTCTAGTGTCAGGTATTCTTTCAACCCCCGAAAAACTCCCAACGACAGATTGCTGTCAGACTTGCTATTTTTGTGAATTTCTGCTGAAGTTATTTAGATTAGGCACAGTTACTGCTGTATTGAATCAAGTTTAATGAATTAATAACAGATGGGGAAAAGTATTTTGATTCTGAATGATCCATGTAATTTTAAGACAGTGGCATTAATAGTTTATACGGAAGCTGCAATGACCGCATTAAGATCTCACCTGTAAAGCGTTGCAGTGGACTGTTTAAAATCCTAAGTTCTCCACAATTTGTGGAGAAGCGTTCTCTTTTTTTTAACAATATATTTACGGCAGCCGTCCAATTGACGGCTTCCTATTTTTTAAAAATATTTCCCAAATTTATATAGAAGCAGTACAGTACATACTTCACGCGTCTCTTATAATACACAAATAACTTACTTTATTTTTGCCGCTTAATCCATCTTTTCTCAAAGTTCTTATTTGATATATTTAAATATATAAAACTTAATCTCTTGCCGTACCATTTCTTTTGTGATTAAATGTGCAATAATTTTGAATTAATTACTAAAATAACAATGTAGCCTCTAATTACGGATATAGCAAATGACTTAACGTAATATTGAATAGCATAGAATTAAGTTTATTTTATCAGAAGCAACTGATATTTTTGATAAAATAAGTTTTGGAGCAATTCAAAATTGACTATTGCAGTTATCGCGTCACGAGTAGCACTCGTTATTGTATGGCAAGGGGTTAATGACCGCAAATCTAGTGTCAATCACGTTTTCCTTCCCTTTTTCATGTTTATACTTTGTAAAAAATATTGAAACGTTAAATTAACGATTAAAATTAGTTAAGGTTAATTCTAAACACCGTTAAGTAAATTGATGCACCGTTGCATATATTAGGTCAATTTACTGTCTACGCTTCGTCGTTTGATTTTACTGGTCGATGACCTCAAGGGTAAGGTCATCTGAAGCATAATTTAAAAGTAATTGCTTAACACAAAACCTACCAAGTTGGTCAAAATGACCAATTCCTATTTTCTCTAAAAATTACTTTTATTGATAGGGGAACCAAGAGGTAAATATTTCATTTCTACCTTATAAAAGCTAAACTAGTTAATTAATTATCTATTTCACCCCTCGATTTCCCATCCTGCAAGGTGCTTATTCATTCGACGTGAAATCTCGAGAAATCTCGTTATTATATTAGGTTCTTGAACGGACAATTTGAAATTGATGTTTCCTGACGATATAAATATAGAAATGCACATATATTGTCGACGATTCAACAAAATCTTAATACATTGACCACCAGTCAGGTGATAATACGATTTTATGACAATGAATCTATCGCTTGAGCACCGACCGGTCGCGACCCCATGATCCTGCGGGATTTTTCGTTTCCTTGTATAGATATTCCCTCGCCCCCTTAAATTTGATCATCCCCAAAAATTTTCAGGTGATATGAAAAATCACGAAGTTGCTAGGATCACTGGACCAGCGAAAAAAAATTTACGAGAATATATAAGATTTTAAATATTTTCTTTAGCTGCTCATAATTTAACACTAGATTTACGAAGCCAATTTGGCTCACTCAAAATTTGATTACTATATGTATAGTACATTGATTGGTTAATTTTTTAATAATAAATCTTACATTTAAATTGATTTGGAACTATTTTCTTTATAAAAGACTTCAATATTCTTGTATGAGTCAAATTAGCAAGCTTCAGAAAAATAGGTATATCAACACCCGTTAATCTAGTGTTAAAGACAGGCAAATTAGGCTTTAAATAGCCGATCGTAGCCCTTTAATTTTGTCTAGAAATTTCTCATTTCCGCTGTCAATATATATCCGTTTTCGGTTATCATAAAAAAAATTTCTTAAGTTTAAAAATAACACAAAAAAATATTTTTTTCCAAGAAGGAAAGCTGTTTTTTAAATTTTTGTTAGTGCAAATAGGTATATAACGCCCATTTTAACGTCAAACATTTACTTAAAATATTTTTTTCTGTCTGTATTTTAAGAGATGTACCTGAAAAAGAGCGAGTGTCGGTTTCACTTTGAACTTAAATTTCATGACCTTAAAGGGCGCTTGGGCACGAATTATGCATACCATTATTCTTGTATTGGATCACTCTATAAACTCACAAAATTTCATTCAAATTCATTAATGCCCACTTGAGATCCTTTCCTTGTTAATTTCTAGAAAAAAAATCTACGATTTTTCACAATAAATAAAATTGACCTGCAATTTTGTGCCAAAAAATCAAGAAACCACCCGCGGTTGAGTGTTAACAAGAAGAATTAACGTACCTTCAACTCTTACACGGCAATGTTATTAAACATTATATAAAAAGCGATCCACATACTACTTTCAAAGTGACTAAATGTTAACCCGATTCCAGTATTTCCATCTATGCAACAAATCCAGGATGAAAAGGTTCAAAGAAATTATATAATATCAAATGTACCCGCGAAATCGTAAAGAATGGAAGTCGATAGAAGCATGCAGGTAACGCAGCATGAAATGCAATGTATGTATGAAAGTTTGGACAGTCATCGCGATGACTTCTACCGTCTCGTCTCAATTTCGAAGAAAATTACGGAGGGAATGAGTCAGCCTTGCTGGAATTTCGGGATAAGAAACGAGCACGTCCGTCAAATATACCTGCGAACATATCCAGCGTAGGTGGTCCTTGGTTGCATTTCTGAAAGCTGCGTCATGCGGCCAAACGTCAAACAAGAAAAATCCTCCCTAATCTCTTTGCCACCAACTAACGGAGACAGATTTCTGTCCGGATTATTTGCCTTTAATGCGACATTGGTCGTACGGCTTTCTACGTCAAAGTGTTACATTCCGCGGGGAGGAACAAATTTTAATCCTTTGGAATCTCTGGCATCCAATAACTTCTACTATTCTAAGCATATTATGCAAACGTCATCAAATGATAGTTGTAATAATTGTAATTTAAAAGATGCTTTTTTGATTTTATGAGAAAAGGAGTGTCTGTTATTTGGTACTCGCTAAAGAATAAAAATATCAGTTGGTCTGTTTAGGATAACAATTATATAGTGTTGAAATTTCGCTCACAAATAAGTCAATTATTTGATCTTAAAATTTTATCAGTCTCCTCTCTTTGCGAAGCAGTTTTGCTTATTTCTTCATTATTTTTTATCGATTTTATTTGAGATTTTGAAGAAGTGAACAGTATGTCAAATACAAATGATTACTACTGCACTCATTAATTCTTATAACATCATCAAGGGTTCTATTTAAATTTTAAATTGTGTTTTTATAAATATAATTAATTAACTGTTATGCAATAAAATATTTCTATATCAACATTTTTTATAATTTTAAATTATTTAACATATATCGACAAACAGCTTATTAAATAATATATAGTTTATGTATTATGCCTTTAAGTCAATTCGGCGTTGTAAGTATCAACATGAAAACTCTTTAACTATAACAACTTGTTGGTATTTTAAATAAATGATCAATATTCATGTTAAAATCAAATTGATTATTTAAACGAGACCATGGAAAGCAAATGAAATATTAATAAAATATCCAAGTGATTATGGTTCCTTTAACACTAAACCTACTGCCGCTAAAACTGGGGTATTTAAAGACTTATATTAAATGAGTATTTTGAAAAAAGATAGATCAAGCGATAAAAATACGATTAGTTAAGTAATTTGCATATTATAAGACACACCTGAAATATTTACTATACTGCTTCTCTGTCAATTTAAGGAAAGAGTTTAATTAGTAGGAACCTGTCACTTTCATGGCAGCAATAGCTCTACTGTTAATAACGGAATGGCATTTTATAAAAAATGCAGATAAAAGATTTTAATGAACACTAACCCAAAATGTATCGACCTTACATTTAATTTTCTTCAACTCTGAAAGTAACGGATGCTAAAATGCAGAACAATAGTATCTAAACACTGAACGTATTCTTAAATTATTTCTAAATTATCAAATCTCCGATAAGCACTGTAAACATAAAATCCATACCTACTTAGATATAAAAAAATCCCTCAACAAAAAATAAATAACCTATTTTTATAATTTTCAAGAAACCTTTATATCAAAACGTTCAAATTCTTGGACGCAACCTCCCCAACATAAAAGAATACCGCAAAAAAGAAGATTCGTCTTATCAATTCAACAATCAGAGACTGTAAAAAAAATGCAAATCAGATCAAGATACAGTAACAAAACAAAAACAGCATTCCATCCGCACCGCCGCATAAAAGCAACCACTCTCATCATTGTTCGTCAACATTTGTCAAGCCCTCGTCAAATTTCAATTTTACCAATAGCAATAACCTCGCTGATTTCCACGCGTCGAATTAATTCGCTCCACTTGCGATGCAACAGTTACTCCCATTACGCCTTTCTTTTTCTCACTCAGTCCAAGTAAAAGAAAAAAACGACGAAGCAGTCACAGAATCGTTTCCTTTCATCCCAACACTACCGGCAATTTGTGCCGGCCGGCATTTGCCGTGCTCAGGAGGAAGAAAGAGGAAAAAGAGGGAAGACCTTTAATTTTCAGTGTCTCAGACCCGTGCTCGACACAATGCACCCCGTCCCTTTTCAGTCTCGGTGTGTCCTCCCTCCTGAAGCGCGGACCGGCTGCGTGCTATACGCGTGGGAAAACCGAGCACGTGCGCAATCTTGAGCCTAAGACCCCACAAAGGACGCCTTCGGGGCCCTATGGGGGCCACTCCTCCTCCCTGCGGTCCCCGCGGTCCCTTGCTCTCCACGAAACAGCATCGGCCAACGGGCTCCCATTATCGGTTTTAACCCCTCACGTGACGCCGGCTCGACCACGTTTCCGGTTTACACGTTCGATTGGGCCTCTATTTGCTTCTATTTATGTTTATTACTGCGGGTATTTTTACTGTGAGGTATTTATCAATCGTTACTCTTTGGGATTTGTCAAGATAGATTTTTTAACCGCGGAGATGTTGGATGTTTTAGAATTGCGAAATAAATTATGTATGTACTTGGGGCTTTTAACCCCTTGTCTTATGATTTCTTTTATGACCGAACGCAGAATAACAAAGAATTAATTGTTAGAGTAATAATCAATCACTGATTTCCAATATACCGGTATAAGTTAACGGAATATTAACACGTTCCGTGCCGCGTGGGGCGTATACGACTCCCACTAAACTTTCTGTTTAGGTTTCTTGCATTCCTCATTGCAAAAGAAAGACTTCTACTGTGAAAAATATAGTGTAAAGTTAAACATAGGTAACTTAATATCATGTATACAGCAAACAAGTTTATTTAATCGTAGAACTGTCGGTCCTATACGCCTCACACGGGCTGAACAGAAAATCTTAAAAAATGATCTGGCACGGAACATGTTAATAGTATCGAATTAATTTGAAAGTCTTCTGACCTACTGGTATTTTTAATTTAACAGTTTTTGGATAACTTAAAAATTTTCTATTTCACTGACCGCATCACGTGTGCCACACGTCCGTGTAAGGCAAGGGGTTAAGGGTTACGCCACCTTGAGATTTTCAAAAAATCGATTTTTTTGGGCTAAATGAATTGTTTATATTATTTATGAATATTTTGCGCGTCTAACCATTCCAAAATTGAAACTGTTACCAAAGTTATGGTAATTAGCAGTGAGCGCGTCGGAGTCGACATTAGTCGTTCCGAATGGGCAAAAGCGTCTAGAACTTTGAATTGTTATAAACATAAAAATTGAAAAGAGATGCTCAAAAGGGAGAAGACATCACGGCAACAATTGCCGTGAAGGTTTGAACGATCGAAGGTAATTAAACAAAATTTAGGTTTCAAAACGCTTATGACGTAGTGTTACTTCTTTTGCGTTTTTCTCGAAACTACATTTTTCAAATTGATGTATACAATATCTCAATATCCACTCAAATGATTTGGTTAAAATTTGCAACACTTATTTTTTCTAATATTCTCCACAAGATGACATAGAATTTTTTTGATTGGGCACCGTGTTCAAAAGTTATAAACATTTTAGACTCAGAATTTCGATGGAAATTAGAATTTTCTTTTCAAACAGCTGCCATTTTTACAAAAAAATGTTTAAAAATATTTCCCAAATTCACATTAAAGCTATTACCTTTTTAAATAAGTATACAAATTTTTTTTTGTTTCAGACAATGCCTAACAGAGAAATCATGTACGCCGTCAGTAAGGATTTTCAAAAAAGTCTACTTATTTTCTCGTATCCTCGCCATTTTTGAATCTTTTTTAATTGTTAACATTGCAAATTGTTCACAAAACTACTATATATATGTATAATAACGATCATTTTATACACTTAATGGCAGCGTCAAAAAAAAGTTTCTTTTAGATCTATTTTTCCGAGCGCTAAGGTGGCGTAATCCCTTAACGCGATTATGAATTATTTTAAGCTATTGTCACTTGCCGTTGAAAGTAATTCAGTTGCGTATGTTTAGTGTATTGTAAATATGACTGTTGTTATTAACAACAATGAATGAAATGACAGATTATAGAAACATAGAATGTATATGGCTTGAAGTCTGTTGATTTTGCTTAACGACGATGACTTGGTGATACGTGTAATCTCTAATGAAGATTTATTAATCGTTTATATGATTCTTGCCTTGATTGATGAATAACAAACATTTACAAAGATGATGACAGTTTTATATTGATACACTCTGAAGATGGGTTTCTATGCTCAAAATTGTAATAATGAACTTTCGCAGGTATGGTCTTAGTTTAAAAGATACATTATTTGCTTACAAATTTTTTTGATAATTTCTATATATGTTTTTATGCGAGTAATAAAATCTTTTCCCATTTAACCCTTTAAGGCACGGAAACTTAGAAACTAAAATGACCCATGCTGCAAAGACATTTCTTAAAAAGAATACATCATCTTTGTCCAATTAAAAAAGAAATGTCTCTATTATAAATTAGTAATATAAACTTACATAATAATAAAGTAATATAAATTTTCAATGCGGCAAGAAAAGTGTCGCACCGTGAATATTCACACATCAAAAAGGGCACTTTTAATTTCACCGTTAATGCACAGAAAAACTAACGAACTTTGCTGCTTCAGTCAATATGTTTATAAATTTTCCATGAATTATAAACTGGGTAAATTTTATTTTTTTAGACAAATAAAAGTGTAACAACTGTAATAAAATTATTAGCTAAGCACATTAACAAAAATCACAATGCCTAACTCGAAAATGCAAACAATACAGAAATGAGCAGGACGAAACAACGAATACAGTTCTTCAATTCATGAAACACGAAGCGACACGTGACAATTATGCGCCGACTGACAAACAGGGATCAGATGTCTCATCGGTATGACCAATAATAGATCATACCTGTTCATCATCTATCCATCCAACGCACGTGCCAAAGGTTCAGGCTAAGCTCATTATTCTTTCATAAGCCTACAGTAATCACGTAATAAAACTTTAATCCTCGACCATTTTCATTAATTTCATTTTTATACTCTTCTATTTTCTCATTTAGAACAAATGTGTGTTTCGTCATTCAGTGATAGGCAAATGTCTGGCATATTAGAACATTTTATAATATTGCAATAATGTTGATAAATTTTTACGAATTTTTATTCGGCTTCACATCTATTCTACTAGCAGGCAAAACTTTAAAGATTATTGAATTGTAGAAACTTCGAATGCAATCGGCATCAGTGCAAGGAAAAAATATATAAAACTACTAAAAATCTGTAAAAGATAACATACTATATAAGAAAATCATTCAATACCATATCAAATTCAGTAAAAAAGATTTCTCTCAACTTAGTTCACAAAATTTGTATACCAAAATACCCAAGTACAATTTAGTATGAAAATAAGAACGAAATGTTTTAAGATATAGATATTTCCATTATTAACGATAACACTTTGCCATTTAGAAATTCCGTATTAATTCATAAACCTACCAAAAATATAATATTATTATTACTTACACTTATTATTATAAAAAATATAAACAAAATCAAAAGTCATGTAATATTACGCCTTCGACTTGACACATTCTATGTAGACATTTTATACCACCTCATTAACATTAAAGCGGGAAACCTGTTGAAAAATTTGGCCGAATTTTATTTGTACAAAAAATTTGTATGAATTGGAAACTACTTACTATCTGAATTCGAAAATACACATAACTCTTCAAATCTAAGTAATAACTTCTATTAATCGCAATTTTCTTAAACGGTTTATTCACAATTTTCGAAAAACGTACTTTTACGTGGCCCACATACAACGTATTAAGAGACGTTCACTTCCCAGCTTTTCACGAAAAGCAATATTATAATTCTCCAAAGCTATCATATAATCAACTCCGAGCCTCGAACAAACGAGCATGTCGTAGCCCAAAGCAGGAGCGAAAGGTCGAAGGTCACGGAAAGCCAGTCGGTTCTGGTTTAACCGGAAGGTCCTCAGGAAGCAAGCGGAGGCCGCGATGTATACACGGAAGTGACGGCGTGTGTCGGCATTGTGAGCACGTGCCACGAGGTAGCATTCAATTAAAAAAGAGGAAGGCGAAAAAGAGAGAGGGGTGGTGAGCAGAAAAGGCCATTTAAATAGGGCGAAGTGCATGCAGCATGTGCACACACGGCGCCAGGTGAACCCGACACTCCGTGAGAATGCTTTCGCTTCTTCTTTCCCCGCTTCTTCCTCGTCTTCTTTTTCTTCATGGTTACTCAGCTCGAGCAGTAGGTCAGAGGGTCCCCCGGTGCTTGTCGTGGGGGCCCATGATGTTCGCGGCACCAAATGCAAATTCCCGCTTTTCTACACGCGGATGACTGTGCCAAAATAAATTCATGTGTTTTTGTTCATACTTGTGCTTTTCACTACCTTCCTTTACGATTTTTATTTTGAATTTATAATAAATAAAGATGTCTCTTTGATTTTTAACATTTGGTATAATTGAATGCAGTATTAACACGTGAGCTCCACCCGTATATCGTTAATTTCATTATTTGTACTGAAGTGAAACTTTTTCTATTAACAGGTTCCGTGCCGGACCATTTTGAAAGATTTTCTGTTCAGGCCGCACGGGGCGTATACAAACCACACTTTTACGATTAAATAAATTTGCTTGGAGTATACATAATATTAAGATGCCTATATTTAACTCTACAATATATTTTTCACAATAAAATTCTTCGTTTTGCAATGAGAAATGCAAGCGGCCTGAACGAAAAGTTTAGTGGGGGTTGTACACACCTCAAGCGGCACGGAACGTGTTAAAATCAGATTTTTATAAAGCAGAAACTTTAATGCTAGAATTACCAAGCAAGTCAAAATGACTTGTTCCCAATTTCTTCCAAAGGTTCTGCAAGTTTATAGGACAGTCATACAACAGATACTCTACATTGATCTTATAAAATACAGATTACTGAATCAATCATCGTTTCCACCCCTTGATCTCTCTTCTTCCAATGTACCTATTTAATATATTGAAATGTAGTAGATTTAATGCCGGTAGTTCTAGTGTTAAAGACACACATAGATAGACATTCGGACCTTTATTTTTTTACGCCAATATTTAAATATTCAATGTGTTAAAAAATTCATAAATATTGTAGTTTAAATGTTACATGAAGTTTCATCGAATTCAACAGTGCCGGTGATAATGTTATGGAAATAATTTCACAGCCTCGCGATCGACTAATATTTTCAATTTAATAGTTATTGAAAAACTTTAATATTTTTTTTATATTTTAATAGGGGCGAAGCTTGGACTTTAAGTGCTCGGATTTTGGAAAGTTTAATTAAAACGCGGGGTGCAGAGTATTCTGAGTATGACTATAAAGTAATGGCAATTTTCTGTGAATTTTCTTCTAATTTGACAAACATTTTTTTTAATCTAGATTTAAGAAATTGTATTAACGATCAAAATCTCTACAAGTGTATTGTAAATTTGTAATTTCTTGTAAACCACATGTTAATTGAAAAAAAGCAAATACGATTAGTATAATCGATGTTTATGATTCTCTAAGAGCTTCATTTTGGTAAAGTTTTATTTGTTACTTAAATGAACTCTATGTTATGTAGAAAATAATAATATCGATGAAAAGTAGACTAACTAAATTAAAAAAACAGTATTACTATATTTATTGCCGAGTTCCGTTTTGCTTCGTAAATCATTTTTATAATCAAAACATTATTCCCAATTCTCGTTTAACCTTAACTCATTTGAACAATGTTATTAGTGAAATAAAGTTATTGTGTGTTAAATGTTAAAATAAATATAAAAAAGATGCCACATATAAACTTTTATCCACTGCCACATAATGTCAGAGTAAGACGTCTTGAGATATATGCATGACAAGTTGGTACTCCAAGGTTAAAACAATGAATTTTCAAGACACCCACTTATGTCACAGTTACTTGGATAATTGGACACACAGACCTACGGATAACACTTTAAACGTGCAATCTTATCTTTCACATTTCTGATATTCAAATCATTCACTACGGAAAACTTAAAATAAAACTTGAAACTCTCCACGCAAAAATCATAAACTAGATCGTCTTGTCATTTCTCTTCCAAAATCTTTCCCTTATAAATATCACAAAACAACAAGATAATTACAAGAAAAAGAACAAATTGCCAATTCTAATATTTCTGCAAAAGAACTGCACAACAAATGATAATTTTGCCACTTTGTGTAATCGAGGTACAGAGTATCTAATAATTTGGCGTACACATGTTGAAATTGTACGTATAAGCATAGGAAAACGATGTTATGTGAAAATTGATCAGTGAGCCTTTATTACAAAATTAAACATACATTTTAAGTCTATCTAATTCGGCTATTCAAAGTTCTTCTCGCCTGCACGAATACACGTTTAACGATAGAACGTTGTCGACACAAGATAAGTATAATTAATAAAGGCACTAATAGTATATCAATCCCAATTAGAAATCATTGATTTTAGGATAGCAAACTTTACACAAGAATAACTACACACGATATTTAACTCTTTGCCGCCCTATTTCGAGTCCTCTGTGCAGCATGCTGCTATAATTAATGTTTTACCTATTAAATTTCAACTTTGGAATTTAACAATGATTTTGTATCTTCACACAAACATTCTTCATTATTCGTAACTACTTTTACCATTAACCCCTTGCCGTGCCATTTCTTTTGTGACTGAATGTGCAATAACTTTGAATTAATTACCGAAATAACAATCTAGCCCCTAATTTCGGATATACACCCTCTGTCCCAAAAGTAAGCGGAATGGATTTAAATAAACATAAGTACATCAGAATAGTTGACAAAAATCATTTTAATAACTCGAAATATTCTCCCCCAGCAGAAATACAACGATTTGCTCATTCAAAAAGTCCGTCAAATTACATTTTTACGTCGCTGACTGAAATGATGCTGAGGCTGCTCGTCGTTAACCGTTGAATGTCTTCGATAACTTCTTAAAAACGAATGTAACTGGAGATCAGACAAATTTTGTTGCCTCAATATCGCCAGTATTCACCCGATATGGCTCCCTGTGATTATTTTTTGTCCCCAAAACTGCATTTAGCGGTAAAAGGAAACCGTTATGCATCAATCAAAGACATTCAACGGTCAACGACGAACAAGCTCGGCACCATTCCAGTCAGAGACATAAAAAAGTCATTTGATGCACTTTTTGAATGGGCAGATCGTTGTATTTCTACTGGCGAAGGATATTTTGAGTATATAAAGTGATTTTTGTCAAGTATTTTGAAGTACTTGTGTTTATTTGAATTTATTCCGGTTACTTTTGGAATAGAGGGTGTAGTATATAGCTTAACGTAATATTGAATAGCATAGAATTAATTGTATTTTATCGGGACCCACTGATACTTTTAATTTAATAATTTTTGGAGCATTTCAAAATTAACTATTCCATTTATCGCGTCACGAGAAACACTCGTTATTGTACGGCAAGTGGTTAAATAAAAACGAATAATCAACATGAGTAAATTCTCCGAAAGTACTTATCCTTAGCTAACAAAAAATAGAAAAAAATAATTCGAATCTCAAAGGATTAAGCATCATAATTAGACAGTTTTTTCATATACCGTATTTTTCGATAGAAAACACGCACCTACTGTATCACGCGTACTTCTATCTTTTCGGCATTCTTTTTTTTCTTAGATACAATCCCACCATAGTTTTATTATTGAATTTGGCATCCTTCATGTCGCTTTCTAATGTATAACGCGCAGGTTCTTATTTTATCAAATTTTAACTTTTTTATGTAGATAACGCGAGCGAAAAATATCATAATATTTTTACTTATTTCTGTGAATAGAAAATGTTCACAACGTTTATATAAAAAAGTATCAGACACCCTTTGTACATGTATACATAGAAAATACTTATCTGAAAATCTCAACAGAAAATGGCACGCGACCCACAGCTTTTAATACGGTCAACGAATGACGCGGAGGTCAAACACGAGAAAAATTAATATCCGAGGACGGCATGCCGAACCGAAACGGAAAGTTCTCACGAGAAGGTCGCTGAAATTATTACAGGCATCCGGTATTGCTATCATACGAACAGCCCTTACCAACCCTCCTTCGATATTACATGTGCGCACGGGGAAATCGACGCGTGCGAATGTCATAGGGGTTGATACTCAAGATAGGGGAGAGTGGGATCACGATTTCGTTAGCACGAGCCAAACGGCTCGTGACATATGTTCAGAAACAGCTGATGTACTCACTAATAAGTCTTTCTTTCTCTTTTCTTCGTGGTCTCCCTTTTCCGTAATGTGTGCGATAATGTGAATGTGTAAAACATGGGAAACTGGATAGTCGCGATTGTGAGAAATTTCGTTAACACTATAATGTGATTTTGTTACAACTTTTTGACTATTCTTCTTTTTAAATAGTAAATTGTATAATAACATTTTTATCGTTGTTGAGAATATTGAAGGTAGAAAAGTCGAATGAGGTGTAGATTCAGTTATTTATAGTATTTCTTTAAGTAGTTTTTTTTATTATGGGATGTCTATGGAATTTATATAATTTAATAAGCCTTCTTATGATAGAAAATAGGAGAAATATTGGGTTGTTATGTTTTCGTTGCGAAATATAACTTTTAAAAAATAATTTGATAACTGAAAAGCGGACCGATATTGTTATGAACTTTCTATTAGATTACATTTTAGACATTTAACCCTTTTAGTGCTAGGCGAAAAAGGGATGCCTATGCGAAGATAACCGGCCGAATTTCACGATTTTACTAGAGTTGGGAAAAAGGCTCATAAAATCCAAACAAAAAAAATATTTACATAATTCAATAAGCAGTGTAATAACCCCTTAACGTGCGCGCTCGAGTTAATTCGAGCGCGCTAAACGGACCAAACTGTGCACACTCGAGATAATTCGAGCCGCGTTGTATTTAAAATTAAAATACAAATTTTTATTAATTTTGTATTTTTTTTATTTCTTCGCCAAGACAATGTTCTAAAGTGTGTTTTTTACAAAAAAACAAACAAAAAAAACTGATTTCCTTTAGCTTATTTTTTTTTAAATCTGTACATTAAGGAGTTAAGGACGAAATAGAGAATAAAACAATCACACTAATTTTTCTATATTCATTGAAAATTATATAAATAACAAAGGTACATATGATCATAAAAAAAAGAAAAGTTGAGTTCGCTCTTACAAAACGTATTTGCACATACGAAAAGCCATCTTTTCATCATAACTTTGTATAGACTATTTATTACAAAGTATATACTTTACATTTCCAATATATTTTGTAACAAAATAAATAACATTGCATAACAAAAATAAAGAATAACTCCAACGTTACATGGCATCAACCGACATAAAACATAAGGAAAAGTTCAACCGAGAAACTATTTTTTTGAATTCTCTCGTAATGAAATTAGACCATCTATAACGTATTATAAATTTATTTTGAGATAAACTTCTCTCGCAATGCGAATAATAAGGCGCTACAAGGTGTGGGCCGATATATCGGCCTCCGGCACTAAGAGAGGGTTAAATTATACCCCGGTATAATTTTTGTTTATTGTACTTGTCGCATTATGTTAATCTGAAAACAGAGAAATATTATTCTGTCATCTTGTTTTCTATAAACCTGGGTTAAATTAAATATTTTAATTCTTCGTATATATTTTAACAAAATAAACAAAGTACAATTTTATCCAATATAAAACTTCCTCAGTACTTATTCTACTGAATATTTAAGTTAAACTTTAATTTCAAAACTTTTGACTCCTCTCTTTTTCATTGTTCTCTAAAATAAAAGACAACATACAGTGCAGAAGTTTAAAGTCATAATAACTGATATTCCTCCAACATTTATCAAAAGTAAGAAAGTCACAAAAGTACAATTTGTATCTTAAATCCCTACATGATGCCTTCTTCCACCTAACACATCTCACTGACCCAACTCGCATGTTACTTCAGCACGTGGCAGGCAGTGTAAAAGCTCATGCCACGTGTAACTCGCACGTGGACGATCAAAGTTGTGGAATTAAGTTCATATTGTCCAACGATGTACTTGGAACTTTGTACAACACGCCCAGGACGTACAAAAACAACGAACAATGAACGACACGTGATAGTACACTGACTTTACTTCGCCGCTGACACGTGGCTGCATTAAATTTATTTCGTCGACTGCATCGTTTTAATGGACTGTCATTGATCACGATAGTCCTCGTGGGAGGACTTAATACTCTTCGATGTGACGTTTTACTCTTTTCACTTCCGTACTACGCAATTCTTTGTTTTTACTTGCGAGTGAGAGCATATTTGTTCCAGATTTGAAATTTTGTTCCTTGTGGAAACATATGAAAAAATGAATTGTGTTGGTTTAGGAACGAAGTTTCTTCATATTTTAATGAAAAAATGAAGGAAGCTTATCATATTTTAATACTCATTTAAAATTTGATTACTATATGTACAATATAATATATTGGTTGGTTAATTTTTTTTAATAATAAATCTTTCATTTAAATTGATTTGGAACTATTTTCTTTGCAAAAAACTTCAATTTTCTTGTGTGAGTCAAATTGGCTCACTTCAGAGAAATAGGTATATCAATATCCGTAAATCTAGTGTTAATTGAAACTTATTAAAGCAAACACGCGTCCTTTTCTTCGACCATATTCTGACATTTTTGCAGTAAAACTGCATTATAATTACTGTGAAAATTTCTGTGATTTTTCGCAATGATACGGAGCAACTTTTTTTCCAAATCGCTATTGTAAAACGGTAAATTAGAATTTAATACACATTTAAGTATTAATGTTAATTAGCTTAAGTAAAAATGAATTTTATTCTATGTTAAAAACAATGTATAAGTTTCCGTTGGTTAATTAGATTAGTGAAATTCCTTCCTAGTGAATATTTATCTTTATTTGAAAACTGGAAGAACTTATTGCAACTATTTTACGAAACATGTAAAATTAAATATCAGATTGCTGTCAAAAGTTTTAAATTGGAAAAATGTTTCCAGAAGAAGTCTCAACCTATCATAATTATCAGTGTTTGAGGTTGCCAAGCCACGGTAATATTTTTAATATAACTTTATTGCAACTGAAATACATCTATATAAACAATAGCTGTTGCTTTCCCGTTAAAAGTAGTATTAAAGTGTAAAACTTATTGTCTCAAATTTCTCGAATTTTCCATTTTCCCTGTTCAATCACAAAATATCAAAAAGTTTCATTATGAATCATTATCCGTTGAATCTAAAAAGAAATAATTAATCCAATCTGGGATACAAAATTCTATTGATTAACAGAAACTTTATTGTGACTATAATATAATCACTATTCAGCTCATCTCCGGTAAAATAGTATATAATATTAACACTTTAACGATCGGTAGCCTATTAACACTAGAACAATCACACCAGTCTTTTTGACTGGTACACAATTTTTTCCAAAATTTCTCCAAGTTTACATAAAAGTCATAGGATAAATATTCTACGTGTATATCAATAAACATAAATCACCGAATCGATCAAATTTTCCGCCGCTTGATTCCTCCGTTTTCAAAGTACTCATTTAATTGATTAAAATATGTTAGATTTGAGGCCGGTAGTTCTAGTATCAATAGGCTTTTCGGGCCCAACGTTTTTGGACTTTTAACATATCAATCGGTTGCAACGGCAATTAATAAATTGTTATTTATCATTGTAGTTTACTATACCGAGGACTCAGTGATGAGAATTTATAATTTTCATAGAGACATCGTTATCACAAAAGTATTTGCGACTAAGCGACTGGTCAGAAGTGCGTAGAATGTTAAAAAATGTCGGTCGGTAAAGTGTTAATATTTAAAAGAAGTACCCATCTGCAAATAACCCAATATTTTCGCAAGAACACAATCACAAATATTTCTACAACATTCGTGCACAAAGATAAAGAGAATCCTTAAAATCATCTTCATCGTATCACAACCAGAAAGAAAGATTTCTCCTCGTAGGATTTCTTCTTCAAAGTACACGCGAATTGAAATTCCTTCACAGACAGAAGCGATAAAGCAAGAGCCTCAACTCCAAATAAGAAATCGCACCAATCGCCCAACCATTAACACCCAGACTCGTTACATGGAATTCGCTGACGAACTTGCATTTCCTCGAAGCACTCCCGAATCTTTCTTCTTTCCACGAATGATAAAAAGCATACGAAACGATGAGAGCGGTTCTCGAGCGGCGCGTGTTACACGCTCAGTTACAGTACTTACGATAACGGTAGCCTCGTTATGGAATCCGAAAAATGTGCTACACCGTGTCACGCTTCCGACACGATCGATCACTGTCGTCTGGATTTCGTGTGCCGTGCTTTTCAAGCGACCCGACATTAACGGAGGAAATCGAGTCAGTTTTAATCGGCACGATGACTGCCACGCTCTTTGAGAACCCGCCGTCTCGTGGCTTTGCTCGTTTATTTACATCGTTCACTCGGTGCTCACCGTCGAAAGGCTTCATTGGGTCATTCCGTGAAAGAATTCCTCGCTCTTTTTTCCTCAACTGCGTCGACGAAACCTTTCGACTCTCTCGTTCCAAAGAATTCCTTGACTTTCTGCCACACCGGAAGAGGATTCAATTATGTTGTAATTAAACTCGTTGACAGAGACGTAATGAATTTGGAGATTGTTGCGATATGCGAATTGGAGGATGTGTTGTGGATGGAACGAACATACCATTCGGTAGAAACAAGAAGTCGCTTGATACAACACTTATCTTTACGATATCATTTACAGAAACTTGAGATCAATGAATGACAATCGAAGAGAAAATATTTCTTTAGTAGTTCCTATGGCAATGTAACGAGTGTTATGCATTAAAATCAAAAATGGCGTCAGAAAGAGAGATGTCGAATCGGAGGAAACTACTTGCCAAGTGATTTCTTGTTCCTGTTTAATGATTTTTTGGTCGAGGAAGATTCTTAATCCATTGATATAGAAAAAATTGTCTACAAGAGACAGAGTATTTTAACCCTCTATAGCCCGAATTTTTTATGGCATCTGAAGATCACTTATACAATGTCACATTAGAAAATTATCAAAATACTATTATAAATGGTACAGTTAACTTGATTTTGAAACATTGGATTGTGAAGAACTTTATGATTTTTAACAGCTGAATTATAATATTTAAGAATGTTCAAAAATTGACTTTGAGGAGCAGAAGCTTAGATTTGTCTTGTGTTACTTCAAAGTTAGAGGGACACATGGGGGGTTAATTCGAGCCCTTGCGTGTATATTGTTGTATCCCGTATGGTTTACAACACTTTTACTTAGGAAGACTTATTGCTTTCAGAATTTTAACAAATTTAAGATTTACGTCGTCGTGAGGTACAGATTTTCAGCGATTCTGTACAATTCCTGATTTGATCTGTTTTATTTTTGTAACGAGACTGGCTTTTTAAGGGTTTTACAAGAGTATGGTGGGAAATTCAGATGACTCCGACTTCTCGTGAATAAGGTTCCGAAAGGGTGACCGCTTTTCCTTAGGACCAAAGGTCTTCAAAGCATATTTTGAGGAAAAAGCGATGATGGAATCGGAGATAACTAACAGTTCCCGTTTGAACCCTGATCCACGTTTAGAAATATTTCAATGTGATGTCGCAAAGAATTAGATCGGTATCTAACAATATCCACTTTTGCTCTTCTGCCTTTAATGTCATTGAGTGGTGAACATTTTTAACACTAAACGTACCAGCACTTTGCATATACTTATTCTTACCATAACGAGTCAGATACCTCCTCGCGGTACTTAAGGTATTAAAGAATTTCTCTCGGCAAAAAATAAACTAAGAGAGAAGTGGAAAATTAAAAATTTAATAATCGTTAATTATGTCATGTCGAAATATATCAGTTGTTTTAAAATACGTCATTTCAAGGCATCACATATTCAATAAGATTATGCAGATTAAAATGTTTGTGAAAGAGTTATCTTCACAGATTTCATGAGAATATACTTCGTGAGAGATTCGACACTTCATGGCAGACAATGAGGAACCGGCATGTGGTACCAACATGATGGTGTACCATGCCATTGAGAGATGAGGGAGGACATGGTTAAATTGACATTATTCTCTTAGATAATTGGGTATAGAGGTCCTGTCGCGTGATCTTCATGACATACAGATTAAAATTCAGTAGATTACTATCTTTTTACTAACTTTTCAAGCATGTCTGAAACTGTGGTGTGATGTTAAATTATATTTGAAGACTCCAGAGTTCCAGTATTCGCAATTTCATTATTGCGTCTTTGAAAAAGTGAAATAGGATAATTTTACTCTTAAAATGTATAAAATTTCATTTTCAAATCTCAAAAACTCACAAACTAAAAATTATGATTCATCCGTATTCTTGGGTTTGGTCTTTAGTTTTTTCTTGCAATATACGACAAAAATAACTCAACGTTTCATTAAAAAAAAATACAAAAATATGTGAATTTTTAATATATTTTTTAAATAAATAAATTTGAAGCAATCTTACTTTTTCCATTAAATCCGCAATTAAAAAACGAACAATTTGCATTTTTAATTTTTGATCTACGCCAAATAGTTTCCAAGATATTTAAAAAAAATAGCTTTTTGGTCCCCAACTTTGGGGGCTGTTTTCACCCTCTAGATATGAACGACGACCGATAAAAAAAAATACGTGTCAAATATTTCATCGAATTGTAGGTATATACCCTGTAAATTGCATTACAATTGGAAATTAACACTTGACAAACCTCCCTTGTCAGTAGTTCCAAATTTAATACGTTTGCAAAGAAGAAACTTTCCCAAATATTGCAGAAAATGTCACACAGTACTATAGCAAATAAAAAATCAATTCCTTTGACACTAGATTTTCGGAAGCCGTCAAATCGACGGGTTCCTACTTCTTTTATAAACATTTCTCTTTGCAGAAAAGCTGTACAGTCAATATTTGACACATATGTTGCAATACAGTTATTACTCAACAAATAATCATCTTTGTTGCTTGATCCCTCTTTTTGCAATCTCTTTATTTAATTTGTTGCACTGTAACAGATTTCACTCCCATAAATCTAATGTTAATCCTCACTTTTGACACTTATATGCGACTATCGCAACATTAAAACCCGTTAAAAATAGAAAATGCCGAATTAAAAAGCTGATTGACTATTATCTGCAAAAAGTACACGTTAGCAACCTTCATTCGTTCGTCACGATCGCAAAACTGTTCGCGCAAGATCTCGAACACGTATATCGATAAAATATACTGGCAATGACGAAAAGCAAAGAAACGGCACGAAGTGACTCGTCACATCGCAACTGAACGGAACGACATTCTTCCATTCCTTCATCGGGATTATCAGTCTTCCTGCGAACTGTGAAGATACTCCCGCCTAATTGCCAATGTTTTCACAAAACCCACACGATTCACTTTCACCAAATGAAGCAAACTCGTGATTACATGAGGCAGCGACATGTCGCGATTGTTGGTACTTTCCGACGTCCCAGCTAATTAGATCCCACGGGAAAGAAGGGACGAGAATTCAAAGAAAATAATTTCGCTGTTGAAGGAGAAACGTGAAAGAAATTGGATTTATGATACATGTTGCAGGATCTCATGCGAAACTGGATTTTGTCTTCGTTAATTTTTTATTATGTATTCCACAACTTAAATTATTCCTTTTTTAATTGTCGCCGACTTATTGAATGCAACGTGTGAATTTTCTATTGTTAAATATTTTGTTGATTTGATCTTATCAGTAATGTATATAGAAAGAAATAATTTGGTAGTGTCAAATTATTATTAAACTTCAAAGCGAACATTTATTATCGACTGTAATTCGACATCGAATGACAAAGATAGAAATTAACGTCAGTCTGAAATTTATTAATGTTTTAAGAAATTTGATACCAAAATCGCCAATGTCAGTTATTTATTGTTACATTTAAGTGAAAGGACATAAACTTCTCCATGCCATTTTTCCGTATTAATTGCAAACAATCGGCGGAAAACACATTATATTATGGATTAATTAAAATTGTGTTAGATGAGTTAAATATGGAAACCTTCGAAAAATTTGTAAAAAGAGACGAACAATGTGTACGCATTCAATAATTATGCTAAGTCAAAATTAACATCTACTTAATCTACTTAAATCAAGCACAAAAATTCCAAATTGCAATTTAAGAAGCTAAAAGAGAGACCGTTCGCATCTACACATCCTTCTAAATGTGTAATATATTCTGTGGTCTCTCTACCTGTATAACATTAACGAATTTCTTCGGAGATTTGCCTTTTAATTCGAAAACGTGATAAAAAGTACTTAAATCCTTCGTACAAAGTAAAACGCTGTCCGTGCAACGTGTGTGTACACATACGCTCCTAAAAACTGCTATTCCGCGAAAATGAATAACGGCAAACATATCGAAATAAAAAAGATAACACTTTAACTTCTGCCACGTGCTACGAGTGAGAGTCGTAATTCACAACGAATGAGTCATTAAATATATATGTATGAAATACGGTACGTGTTAATTGACTCGACGAATCCACGTGTTTCCACCTTTGTAATCTGAACGTTTAGATTCAAGATCATTTCAAGGTCACGACATGCACACTATATACATACATAGATATTCGATATCCAAATAATTTCTATATTATTAGTAAATTCAAATTGATTTAAGTGGCATATATCAAATAATTTAAGAAGTTTATAAATATATAGAAATATATATATATAGAATATTTATATATTAGAAATCATTTGTAACTAAAATACCAACGCCACATAGAAACTAATAATATAGAAACGTAGTAATGTAGTAACGTAGAAACTAATAAAAATCATACAAATGACAAATTACATTACTTAAAGTACATTCAACCGAGAAATGCCGGTATTTCAGCACCTCCTACGTTCATTGGCAAAAAGAAATAGGTCAACCTTTGAATTATTCAGGAACTCGAAGTTTTTGAATGCCGCTTTTCGTCTTAGCGAGAATTAGCAAGGCGGTTAAAGTGTTAAACATCAAAGTAACTCTATACAAATATACCCAAATTTCTTATAAATATGTCTTTGCGAAAAATAAAAATACACCTCTCAAAGTGAATTCACCTAAAACGTCTTCATCGCACTCTTAAAAACATTAATTTTTATAAAGCGTGATACATACCAATCTAAATATGTATCATAAAGTCAAAAAAAATGTCCAAAAGACGATACAATCGATCCTCGACTTTCGCACACAATTGGTTCCTGAAAATGTGTACGAATGTTGAATGTTTGAAAGTAAAGAGGTACAGGAAAAACTTGAAAAATTGTATGTTAATCTGCTTCTTTGCGTACTTGAGATTCTCCAATGTCCATTAGGTAATATTAGAAACAATATTGCAAGGTTAGAAAACCTCTAACAGGCAACGTGTACGAAAGAGCGAGCTACGAAAATCTTTAAAAAATTGAACTTTTGAAAACGTGCGAAGTAGCGAATTGTGACAAAGTAGAGGGATACAGGAAAAACATTCAAAATTGTATGTTAATCTGCTTCTTTGCGTACTTCAGATTCTCTAACATCTAGTAGGTAATACTACAAACAATATTACAATGTTAGATAACCTCTAACAGGCAACGTGTGAGTGACCACTCCTTGACAGTGACTGCAGTAGAAGCAAACATTTTTTGAAATACCGACATAAAACTTTAAAAAATTGCATTTTTAAAAAAGTGCGAAATAGAGAATTGTGCGAAAGTAGAACGTGCGAAAATCGAGGGCTGCCTGTATTAACCCATTAAGGGCCAAGCATTAAAATGACAGAAATATTTTAAATGCGACTATTCGTTTGTTATAAGATTACATAAAAGTAGATATAAATATTAAAAATTTATTTTTTTATTTTTCCTCCAAAGTTTCAGAAATTGTAGGACTTAAGGTGATGAACAATTAGAGAACAAAAGTGTATAAATTAAGCCCTTGGTATGTTCTTTTACTATGACATAGGTTAAAATATAGATTAAATTAATCCAATACACCGAAAAAAAATTAGAAGTGAAATATTGCGTTAAAGCAACTTCGGTTCTTATTAGGTCAAAATTCCCACCCAAAAATCATAATTTGCAACATCGAATCTCTATTGGCTCATTCAGCATAGTTCCAAAAAAAGGGTACAGGTATCAACCATATCCAAAATTCTATGGTAGTGCCTACGAAGGTGCCGGCATCGTTAGGGACACGTGCAATTGGTTGGCTCGAGAGGGTCAAGGAGAAAAAGAACGGAAGAAATCGAAGATACGAAGAAGAAAAAGGAACGATACCACGGAGAAGGAGGCGGAGGACGAAGCAAAAGAGGTGGAGGACGAAGCAAAAGAGACGAAGGATACCTCGTAAAGTCGCAGTAGCAGGAAGGACGTAAGCAGTAGGAGCGAGAGAGGGTGAAAAGGGAAAGAAGGACGAAACGAGCGTGCGTAATTATTCGGTGCGAACGACGTTTAAGTACCCCACTCGCAGCGAAATAAGCGAGGTGGTCGGCAAGAGAAGACGAAGGAAAAAGGAAGAAGAGGAAAAAAAGGGTAGTCAGACCGATGGAGAAAGATGGATGGAAGGGCTGGAGGGGGGCATGGAGAGGATATAATTCAGCAAGATCTTCGCCGAAATTAGTATCTCGAAGTGCTCGCAGCGACCGGGCAGGATGTCCACGTAAAATAAGCCGAGATATTCATTCCGGACGATGACTATCCAAAGCGGAGGACAATTTTACGAGCGTCTCTGCGAAATTAAACCCTCGCCGGGCGTGTCCTGACGAGGGCCATTTTCGGCCAATTTTCGTCGGCGATAACTTGCCGAAACTGAAAATATTCCGACCCTTTTTCTACCGCATGTTGCGCCATCGTTTAACGTCCGAGCTTTAAACTTTCTATGCTACGTGAATGATGTGCGTGTGACCTTTTAACTTCTGTTGAATGAAATAACTTAATTTAACGCTAATGCTTGAAATGTATTAATCGGAAGAGAAGCGTCTTTTTTCAGTACAATATGTACTGAATTTGTAGATAATGAAACATCTTTTATAGGTTGAAAGGTGTAATAGCTCTTTTTGGATGTATACATGTACGCGGGTATAATTAAAATTAAAAAATAAGTATCATCAAACGTAGAATATAAGTGGGTATTGGAAATTTGATATAATTTGTAACAAAATGGCAAATACTCAAGTATCTTGATTTATTACATTTAAAAGGGTCAATGATTCTACTATTCTGGAATTTCTTATTATAAGAAAAGTGGTGAAAATTATGTAGCAGGAGAGAGAAAACAATAAAATAAAGAGTACAAATTGTAATCTATCTTTCAAACATAGGATTTTCAAAACGTGACAAAAAGACAGTCGTGACCTCAGATTTAGGTACTAGAACCCTCGTTCTTTTTTAATTCTAATAGCTTATTCAATTCTAACCTACGATAAAAGTTTAATCTTCATAATTCTAATAACACAAAGATTTTTTCCAATTTTTCCATGACACGTACAGTAATTATTTAGTTGAACTGTTACACAGTATTAAAATACACAGAATAAGAATAGTAATGAATAATTCTAAATAATAATAAATGCCAAAAATACTTTACAATGATCACTAATTCAAATTGGTTCATTACTATTCTTTGGTGGCAACGAGGACAGAGCATATGATTCGCAAATATAGGCTTTGATACGATAAGATTTTAATTAATATACAAATATAAAATGGTAGGCTTTATGTCGAATTGTTCGATCAGTGGAAGCGAATGCGCTGCATTAAAAATGTAACACACTCTCAATCTGAAATGTATATTACGTAATGCACCTCGCTATTACGACGCACTACGAATCTCCAAATTAGTAATTAATTTCGAAATGCAACTAATTTCATATCATTGAATTATATACGGCATATTTATATACTGTATAATAATTCATATAAATATTACCCTTGTGAATAACTGATAAAGCGCAGGAAATATTAAATCTGGCATCTTAATCTATTTGTTCATTTATTGCATACGAATTTCCAGTTTAATCTCAATTTCAGTAAGCAGCACATTTTTTTGAACAGCACTGCGATACGTTAAAATACTGCATAACAATTCCTATGAATTTGCAGCATCATAACTTTGTCAAATGAACGGCATCGTAAAATGCTGTTAAGTAACTCAAAATTGATCCAACGACCTAATTAAAAAAGTTTCGAATTGAGTACAACCTCAGCACGCACCTGTTCTCACTTCCTGTCTTCGTAATTGAGACATGAATCAATGCTATGAAATAATGTAAATATATTCGATGCAATTCGTTCAAATATACAAATCACATAAAATACAATAAAACGCTGAAACATGCACCTTAACTCTTTGCGCTCCAAATTATTTTGTTAATTTTGTACTCAGCTAAATGAAATGAATTTCGCAACATTGTCTATCGTTGGACTCTATTTTTTTTAATGACATCAATAACTGTATAAATTGTCGGAAAACAAAATCAAGTACAGTTCGCCATAGGCCTGCAAAGGGCTAATACAATGACTAACAACAATTAAACCGCCGACTTAAATTCATTTTTTGAAAGCTTTAAAGTTGTAAAACGATACATAATCCATATAAACTTAGTATAAAAGAAGCACATCACTCTATATTTAATAAATAAAACAAATTCCCATTTATATTCTACCTCATTACCAAATCACGACAAATTAAATACGCAACTAATTTCATCTTCTTACACCAATATCCCAACTGATATAAGTAAAATATACATCAATGCTACAACTCATATTAATTGTTCATTCTAAACAAAAAATTCCACCCACTCCCACATTTTCAGCAAGAAGTTGCATAAACTCAACTAGCCGATCATCCATTCAGATACAAACACAAAATGATATTCCAGATTCAATGCAATCTCGGGCAAGCCAACGTGGTTTCGTCGCCGAGAAAAAAAATCAAGCATTCACGGTCAATGAGTAGTAATTAATTATAATCCGAGGGTACTTCATCGGTCTCCTCTCTCCGTCCAGTTACACGACCGTGCCCGCGCCCACGCGACAACCGTAACAAACGATTCATCATATCCTTTTCATAACGTCACGTTTTATCGTGCAACATTTGTCTCTCCATCCGCGGCGGGTCTCTCACACGGCGGTTAATACGCGCAGAAAATGATTGATCAATTGCCGAGAGAATGCGAGAGGAGAGGAGAGAAGAGTCTATATGGTATCGTTTCACGGTGGCAGGGTCCGCACGGTGGCTCGATAGGATAGACACGCGCGTGTATATAGAAACATAGGGTATAGGTAAGTAGCTCTACAGCTATATACATATCTATGCGATTCAGTAACGTGTAACCGGTGGGATTGCAATCGCAGAGAGAACGACGGACTTGTGCCCAGCACGCTCCTCGGTGCCGGTGTCCAGAGAAGGACGAATCGGTGCGAGCAGTCGACAGAAAGGAGAAACGAAGACAACCTGACGATAAGAAGACGTAGCACGAGTGCCCGGGGAGAGCAGTAGAATGGAAAAAGGAGGAAGAGGCTAGGTAGGACGAAAGCGGAGGGCTCTCCTTCTATTTCGCCCCGAGACAAGGAGAGGACGTCGATATCGGCTCCTTCCGTATGAGCGCACGCTCGTGAAAGAACGAACCGAAAGGAGCAAAGAGAGAAGGAGAGAGACGTTAAGCCGTGCATACCGTGGCACGACTACCCGAAGAGGATCAGAGGAGGTAAGAGGTATAGGTCCGATCTTTAGGTGGGACGAGGACGAAGAAACGGTGACGATGGCTTGGTGTGGGCGCGTGTCTGGCAGCTGCCGCTTACAGGTGGTGTGCTTGCTTGGGAACCAACCTCTACGGACCGTTCCCACGGAAGGCCTGTCCCCCACCAGGCACCCTCGCACCAGCCCCTCGCCCCACCGCGCCAAAGGGCCCTTGCCTATATAAGCTGCTGCCTCGCCCGACAGCCACCACAATCAAGCTGATCGTTCACGAAGCTCGAGTTGGAGGCGCGTCGCAGATACAATCGATACGTTTCCATCGAATTCAGTGAACACGACAGTTGAGAAGAAATTCGTTGCAAGAGACTTGTGTGACGTTGGGAGATAATACGACGAGTGCTTACGCGACACGAGGATCGTTCGTAATAGTGAAGTTTTTCGTTATCGGGGTGTGTGAAGCTACTGATAAAGGATTAACCATGCAAATGCACGAGCAGATCATGATGGTCGATGGACAGGAGCAACCCATCTCTAGGACTTATCAATACAGAAAGGTAAGGATCTTTGACCTTGACTCTTTCACTTGAAAATTGACACCCACCTGTTGTTCCACTACGTGATTTTAACGAGAGAGTAACCTGATAGTATTGAAAGTTTTTTTGTCCCTTGATTAAAAAGAAATTGTATGAAAACAAAACGGGTTTTCTAACGTATTGCTATTTTTAATTTCCAGGTTATGAAACCTATGTTGGAGCGCAAACGTAGAGCTCGCATCAACCGGTGCCTGGACGAGCTGAAAGACCTGATGGTAACGGCTCTAGCCGGCGACGGCGAGAACGTAGCGAAGTTGGAGAAGGCGGATATTCTGGAGTTAACAGTGCGTCATCTTCACAAGCTACAAAGACAGCAACGTCTTTCCGCGAATCCAGTGATAGATGCGGATCGCTTCAGAGCCGGTTACACGCACTGTGCCAACGAAGTTAGCCGTTGTCTAGCCGCTACACCCGGTGTCGACGTAGCACTTGGCACAAAACTGATGACCCATCTCGGTCACAAATTGAACTCGATGGACAAAACTGGACCTCTGACCATTCACGTGGCTGCACCGCAATCCTCGCCGTCTTCCAGCAGCGAATTAAGCTCCGATGAATACTCCATGCCACTGACTCCAGCCTCCAGCCAACCCTCTCCGGTCAGAACGGACATCGAAGGCATCTCTCAGAGCCACCAGGGTCTTCTGCAGGTGGCTAAACCCAACGAGCCAATTTGGAGACCCTGGTAATCGCGAGGAGTTCCAATTCAACGGGGCAAAGCCATCTGAACCGGTTAACGGGGTTCTCGAAACTGGTTGGGGTGCCAAGTTTTCCACCAGGGGGAGCGAAGAAAACGAAGAATTCGTTCTATGTGCGGAGAGCCGTTACCGGTGTTGCAATTTCGTCTGTGATTTTGACCGGATGACCCGAGGTTACTGGAGAAGGGAGAGCACAATAGGAGGAACGTATTTTTCCTCTGGAGATCCCTATTCTGCTGGACGAATGCGAGAGAAAGATCGTATTCGGACCGCCCACGGGGTGTGCAAGCACGGACCTCCGGTTCCGTGAGAACTGGAGGAAAGTACACTTAAGACGTTCCATTTGCTCAAGACACTCGGAGTGAAGATTAAGTGGAGGGAATATATCCGAAAATAAGTTCTTCTTTATTATTAACAACGCCACTGGATCTTGTAATATTTCATTTATCGTATTACCATTGTAAGGAGTCGGAAAATGCTAGGATCTCGATGTAACGATAAACAAGTCCCGCCGTTCTAGAGCGCCGTGGCTAAAGCTTTAATTTACTCGACGGTTAGAGTTTTTTTTTCTATTGTTTATTTCATACTTTTATCGAGAATTTTTTTATTTTGTCGATTTTGGCGCGGGAATTCCGGCCTCGCGATTGTCTCGATCCTTAGTTCCTCGCCCCGATCGTTTCCCTTTGTGGTGTCTATGTAATCGGAGCGAGGAAGGATTCTTCTCGCGCTAAAAAAAAAATGTTGTTATATGTGCGTCTCTCCTCGGTCAATCGATTGCATGAAGCTTTCGTCTGGACAATTGTACGAGGATTCGTAAATTCGCCTGTTCTGATTGTGATCGGCATATCAATTTTATGACCGAGCGAAGGATCTTGTGATAGAGAAACGTGTACCTGTGATATTTACTGTAGTAGCCGTAGAAAAACGCTAGATTTTTTAATAAAGATGTTTCATTGATAAATCACACTTTTAAATTGCTTTCAACCCTATTGCATGCATTCCTTGACATTATAGATTTAAGTTTGTCAAGTCTTTGAATCATATTGTAAGAAAACATATCTTACATTGTTTACATTCTGGCAACGGGTAGCTGTTGCAGATTGACATTGCTTTAACAGTTTCGTATCATTCTTTTTTTATATACAGCGAAGAAAATATTTGGAGTGATCAAAGGGCAACATGTACTCACTCTAACGTGCCTTTTCGCAATCAATTCGGCTCATTCCTCCGCTGGCAACTCTTTCCCACCTGAAATATTTCATATCTTGGTTAAAGCTGAAGAAAATTTTGACAGTAAAATTGAAGATGAACAATGTCAATACCGTCACAGTGGAATCCTTCCGATTTGTTAAATATAACGGAATGAGCTCGTTAAAAAAGACTGGTGAGAATGCGAGACAAATAATTTCATTGATGGATGAAGTAAAAATCTCTCTTTGTTTGAATACTAAGTGATAAGTTAAATATTATTATAAAGTGCTAAAATAACTGTAGGACAAAATTTAACTTGATCACACGAATGTTTTCATCTTGCATGTCGGTAATGTAAACATAACGTAAGTGTAGCCTGATGGTTATAAGCTTAAAATAAACGAAAATCCTGTATTGCATTTTATTTTTTATGCCGTACAAATATTGAGTATATAATTGCACAAATAACTTCTAATTTATAATAAAAATGTGAATGACAATAGTTGCGATAAGAATTCACAATTATTAGAAAGGAAAATTTCGTTTGCAATTTGTTAATTGTTACATTAAGTAAATATTAATTGTTCAATTAAGAGCATCATATATATCGTGTCCAGAGAAATGTAAACTTCTATCATTAATTAACACTGGAACTACCGTCGTTAAAGTGAATTTTAATTAAAGTTGTAATTGTATTCAAATATGTGAAATAAGTACTTTAGAAGAGGAGCAATTAAATGATGGAAAAGATGATTAATTTAATAGTTCGCGTTTTCTAAGATAAATGTGAAATATCTACTATATGGATTTTAATATCCACTTGGAGGATTTTTCGAAAAATGAGAAACCAGTCATTTTGGCTGTCTCATTGTCACTAGTTCAAGTATGGATTGTTTCTATCATTACTGTTAATTGAGTATTCCTATTTATTTACTATCTTTATAATTTTACTTTCCTTATATTTTAGGTTCACCAAATTTAAGTAAGTACATTCACCATTTAATTTAAATTACTACCTTTGCTTAAATACAACGTTGAAATTAGTTAAAAGTTTGTGTATTGATCTCATTTTAAGTAAGGTTTAAATTTCAATATCCTGCTTTTATGAATTTCACTTAAAACATTCGGCGACTTGTATTTCTTGCAAAGTATAAAAAATATTAATAATTCAAGGAAAGTGATATTGCAGTTATCGAACTGGTTCCAGTTGCATGGATCACCCGGTATGTCAGTATGCATAGAGTGTTTCACCGTATGTGTTACATTTCGATATGTGTGAACTTGAAATAGATATAAAAATGATTTTTATTGTAAATTCCAACGCACAATGACGTCTTTTACAAAATGTGTAATTTCTGTCGGAGCATCGAAAACGGATGTTTGAACATGAATATGTATTTCAACTCTTTGAGAGATAAATACCATTTGTTATTGTCTACTTTAACTTTTCAGAATAAGAAAAAAATATCGTGTCATAAGCAAGGGAATGATAAAAAGATGAAACGTGTGTTAGCCCACTGTGCTGCAAACATGTAAATAAAAGGGTGACTGACTGTTAGTAGTATTCATGAGGGTCTTAAGATGTGGACAATGGAAGAGCTTATTCGCAGATTAACCAATCGTTTCTTTGATATTGTTCCACTGATAAAAATTTCAGTACTAGGCTACTATGGTATGAACAATTAATAATTGTTCTAGTAACGTAGATTGCAGTATTAGATAACTAGACTATTATAATATGAACAATTAATAATTGTATCAGTAATTTAAGTTTAAGTATTAGGCTCCTAGGCTATTATGGTATGAACATTTAATAATTCTTCCATCTTCTGAATTATGATTTCATAATTAACCGGTTAACTGTGGAGTTCAGTTTTATGAATCGGTCGTGAGAGACGGAATTAAAATCGAGTAATGACGTATATATTCGTCGAACACGGGGAAAATTTTTCTGTTATAAATTTTACGAAAAGAGGAAAGCAAAATATGGAAAAATTACATTTTTAGTCCATAAGAAATTGACAATTCAGTATAAAAAGACTACCGCAATAGAACTTTGAATTGACGCGTATACACGTCGAACGCAGTTAACTGGTTAATACAAGTTTAATTTTAAGTTTTAAAATTAAATATAAGGTTTAATGTTAAACAACTAGATTATTAGAGTATGAACAACTGATAATTGTTTCACTAATTAAAATTTCGGTGTTAGAAGATTAGACTATTAGAATATGAGCAATTAATAATTTCTCCGTCAATGAAGGTTATAGTATTACACAACTAGTTTACTACCGTATGAATAGTTAGAATATTTAGAATACGTTAGAAAATTATAATGTTAAGAATATCCTATTACCAGTATACCAATATTCATGGTTTTATTACCAATATTCTCCTACCAGACTTTATAATCTAAACCGTAACGGATTTGAGTTTTAATGATAAGGGAAGTTGTATTACATAAATACCTTCATATCGAAATAATTGGAAAATGTAAAAAGTAATAAAAACTTCTTAAAAAATAAATTTATTTTTATATTCTATGACCTTAGGCATACAAAAAAAACGCCGTATTATTGTACTGCTATCGTTAGAAACTGCTGAGATCGACACCTGAATCATCATAATTGCATCGTCGTTATAGAAATAAATATGCAAGTAATTGCAAATGTAATATACGTTCAATGAGACAACCATAAATTCCGTTAAACGTTTCAATTTTTTATTAATTCTGCAGAGCGGTAACTCCATATCACAATATAAATTGGTGTAAGGAAAAATAAACAACCAAGTTTCAAGAGTTAAGCTAGAAACAATTTACTTCATTGAGTAAATGCTTTGAATTGTTTCGATTTTCATTTCTATGTTAACCCTTGAACCACTATAATCTGGATTAAGAATTACCAAACCATGATTCAACCCCTTCGAGCACTAACACTGATTACAAAGCAAGGCACCTCATATTTTGAATTTTCGACTTACGATTAGAACACTTTCATAATCACGAGCAGAATTAACGAATCATTTAAAAAGTAATTCACGGCTAGGAATGACGAGTTAACCCACGAGCTGGCTATCGATCAGACAATAGAGGCCGTCGATCCCAAGCTAAATTCGGAAGTCTATTGTACTGTGCCAAGAGAGTCTTAACGAGTGCAAACCCCTAATATAGCACGTTAGAGTTATATTCCTACAAATATCAAAGAAAATCATTTGGAACAGTGTTTTCAAAAAAAAAAGAAGAATGCACCGATTTGTTTTTTAATTGGAATGGGGTAAGTCTTAAAGTGAATACGAATAACGGTTCTTTGAATTTTTATACGAAAAGGGAGGAAAATATTAAAATTTCGAAAAAGTTTCTAGTGAATCGAATTGAGAATTTTAAAGTTTGTTAGTAAGGTATTCATGTTAGTCTACTTTCTACGATAATTATAATGCAGGAAGAAAGTAATAATGTTAATGTGAATAAGAATATCCAAAAGGGTAAAAAATTTGTTATTTATTTTCATAAAAATGATCCTTAACTATCACTCGCTTCTTTAAATATCATACTGGATTTACATATATATCTACTTGTAGAGCTGTGTAACTTAAAAATCTAAATCTAAAGAAATACTGATTGCATTACTCAGGTTTCAGCTACTTTCAAATAATGTTATTTTATTTTATTACCAATCGGCAAAAATGTGATAGTAATATTATTCTGGTAGACAGTGACAAGGGATTTATCTATTGCTAAGTTGATGTAGGTGATTCATATGTTTTAACATATATCTACTGTATCAGATTTCAAAATATTAATACGTTTTGTATTAATCGTAAAATTTTTCGATACTTTTTACCTTTAAAAGAGAAAGTAATAAGGTGTAAATTACTTAGACCATCTTGAACGTTCTAACCCTTTGCGATTCAAAATATTTCGAATTATGAACTAATTCTTTGTTAATTAAGTAACTTAATTTTATAAATATATAACCGTTGGTTATTCATTCATATTCAGTGGTAGCAGCAACTATAGATGTTGAAGAATACTTAAGATAAGATACAAATCTTTTTGAATTCGTAGGCTAATAAAAAATTGATTGCAATCGGAATTTGCAACAAATGTAGCTCGACATAGGACTCCAAAGGGTTAATGGGTAGAAATCCCATTTTTCCCCTAAAGAAAAAAAATTTTGATGATGTCCTCCACAAAACGGAAGCATATTTTATGACACGATTTTTTTTTATCTCTCATACACTGCTACCTTCGAAAGATGGTGTTATTTTAGGATTGCGTTATAGTGAGGATTACAAAGAAAAAATAACAAACAACAATGATTTTTTGACATTGACACATTCAACACCATGGAGGTTATCGGTGATCGTCGCTATTACATTCAATGAAGTTTTTTATAACTTTAATATTGTTATTTCGTACATTTCCGAATTTAATAATATATTTAGCATTTCAATAATGTCGTAAATTATAAATTTTGGCCTAGAATGGTGTAGTGACTAAGAATTTCGATGTTATGATCACGTATGTTTAAAATAAAAATTATGTTTTGTATCGTATTATATTCTTACATTTCTAGAAAATATTTTACTTGTTTTTCTACAAAGTTTAAAAGAAAAATCTGATAATAACAGCTCTTCTGATAAAAAGAAAAAGAGTTTGTATAATTACGATAATTAACAGTAATAATAATTTGAAAATTTAAAGTTAATTTTAAAGTAAATTGGAAGTCATCTTGAAAAATGAAAACGATGACTTTCATTGCCTTTAGTTATCTAATATTTAAAAATTCGGAAGACACTGCGGTGATACTTTTATATCTTATGTCTAGAAATCTGTAACTATTTATAATAGATAAAGATAATTATAAATCTATTTTATAAAAAATTATAAAATAGTTAACAATTTTTTTATAGGTTTAGCAAATTCATATATGAGCCATGTTTTTACGATTTCACGTATGAAATACCGTTTTATTAAGATTTGCGAATAATTTTATTGCAGAAGAAAATGTTCTTCAAAATCTATAATTATTAAATTTGCATAAGATTTATATTTGCAATGCATTTTAATTACCAACATCGTTTTCTTTGGAACATCAACCGATGTAAAATTCGATTAAAAAAAAGATAATTAGAAATAATTTCTTAATTAAAAATCTGCATTATGTAACATCATGAAAAAACATAATTCAGTATAATTACGGGAATATTTACAAGCAAAGATGTCATAACGTATTATTTATATAAACATATTACGTATATTTCCTACTATCACACGCAACATTTATTGTAATAAACACACAGTTAGATAAAGAGGTTATGTACACGCTCTGCAAAAATCGTATGACAGTAATTTTTCAATTAAAAGAGTTTCCGAACTGTCAGAAAATATTAAACAGTCAATAATCTAATAGCACACCATGTTGCAATTTCAAAATTGATAATTAAAAATGAAATCATTCTATAACGTATAAAAGTACCTTTTAATTCATTGACAGCTCGCGCACATTTAAAATTTAATGCACACTCTATTTCGTAATCCACTTATAAAACCGCGTTGCCTATAATTCCCAGTTAATTATTGATTAATACGGAAATGACGTTATTTCAAAGTATTAATCCTTTTTCCCTTTATATCTAAAGAAGTTTCCTCCGTTCGATAAATGTATCGGTATTTAAAGTAGCACAAACGAATCTTTCATCTCGCGCACTGGTGCAGTAGAATTCTTTTACGTATGATGGCGTTCTACTTGTCGATGGTTCGACATACGAATAAGAAGGGTTAGGTTAGTAGAGGAATCCCAACTGCGATACATTTCACGTAATACACGAAAAGACAACTCAAGCGATGCATAATCATCATATGTTTTCTTTAATGATGTTTCATTGAGAACAAACACGTCGTCTTGTGAAACAATATTCTCTGCCAAGGTTAATTACCGATGTAAAATTTATTATGGAAGCATTGGCGGTACACGTGAACGAGCGTCGTGTAAATATAGCAGGATTTCGAAAGAATACTACAAAGTTCGAAGGATTTATGGTGAATAGAGGTAAGTTAAGGTAGAGAACACAATGGAGCAACGTCGGCTATCCTTGGAAAAGCAAGAAACACTCTTAAAAGACGATTATACTCACTTTTCCGAGAACGAAACCGCCACTCAGCTGTAGCACGTGCTGTCACTACAGGTGCACGACCACGCTCCGCGGCCATCTTGCGACAGTATTTCCAACTTCGAAACTGTCGTTGAGGCTGTGGCAGTTCTGCTATCGGTATGATAGAAAAGATGATAATGTTTCAACCTCTTTAACCTTCTATGTATAAAATAGGGGAACAGAGAAGTAATGTCGTTTCTTTAAGATAAGTTAAGTTAGCGCCGGACTAGAAGCAATCTTAATAAAATATATCTCAAAAAATTGCTCGCAATATGCTCATCAAGAATATAAAATTGCTAACAAACACTAATTTGACGATTTCTAAGTTATCCGAGTACGAACGGGATCTTTTCTGGGCTCAAAAAATTGCGATTAATTTGCTCATCACTGCAGTGAAGTTAAGTTAGCGCCGGACTAGAAGCAATCTTAATGAATTATATCTCAAAAAATTGCTCGCAATTTGCTCATCAAGAATGTAAAATTGCTCACTCTGCGCCAATTCTTAAAAAAAAGTTATTAAACAATTTCGTAACAAACACTGATTTGACGATTACTAACTTATTCGAGTACGAACGGGATCCTTTCTGGGCTCAAAAGATTGCGATTAATTTGCTCATCACTGTCCCACCTTTTTATTTGCGTTTTATTAACGTTTTTTGAGTTAAAAATAATAATTAAATTTTCGATGTTTTAAGGCCTGGGAAAGCGACAGTAGCGCCGCTAGTTTTGAAACATGGAACTAAGACCAGTAAAAGCGGTCCTCAATACAAATCGGAAATAACAGTTCCGAATTTCTAAATTTTAATTAAAAAAACGTTAATAAAACGCGAATAAAAAGGTGGGGCAGTGATGAGCAAATTAATCGCAATTTTTTGAGCCCAGAAAAGATCCCGTTCGTACTCGGATAACTTAGAAATCGTGAAATTAGTGTTTGTTACGAAATTGTTTAATAACTTTTTGTTAATCATCGCTACCGATTGAACAATTTTGTATTCTTGATGAGCAAATTGCGAACATTTTTTGAGATATAATTCGTTAAGATTGCTTCTAGTCCGGCGCTAACTTAACCCATCTGGTTCACGGAAACCGTCAAATTGACGGATTCTTACCTTTTTAGAAACGCCTTCCAAACCTATGGAGACATGATGCACTAGATATTTTATACATACCTTATAATGTAAAAGTTACTTAACTGATCATCTTCTTTATCACCCGAACCCTCTGTTTCGAAAGTCCTTATTTAAATATTGCTGTATAATAGTTTTCACACCCCTAAATCTAGTGTTAAGTTAATCATATTGTATTATTAAAAACTCTAATTATAATACATAGTAATCGTCCAAAAGCATAGAAAATGTGTTTAAAAAAATCTTCATCTTGAATAAATTTTGTACGACTATGTTTTCTGTTCATTTATTGATAAATTTTTTGTTAATGTAAGCAAACTTTACTAAAGTGTCAATATATCAAATTTTTTAAATTTTCTATTGTCATGTAACTAATTTAACAATAATATCATATTATATACATATTCTGTTTTCCTTTAACATTTATCAATTAATCTATCCGTAATATGAAAAGTAGTTTTGAGCGACTTGAAATATTTATCATTAATTAATTCATAAAATAACGGCTTCCTTTCATTATAAAATTGTTTAGTTTCCAGATGATCCGTTTAGATTAGATAATTTCTACGCTTGTTACCTAAACAAGAGAGATTAAATCAGAGAATTGTACAGAATCGCTGACAGTCTGCAGTTTGCGACTACGTTACTTTAACCCTAGATCACTAACCTTCGTCGATTCGACGACACGGATTTAATAAGTATGCCATATTAGTTAACGTTATTGTAATAAATAAATACCTATTTTTAATTATAGAAAATAAACATGTTAAAATTTTATTTAAATAATACCCTTTAACCCCTTTTTTAAACACCGTAGTCGAAGAGAGGAAGGTTAGTGTTAAGCGTCGAAAAATAAGGTTAGTGATCTAGGATTAAGGTAGTTCTAGCTGGATTCAGAACTACAAGTTTCTTTTTTCATTAGAAATGAAAAAAATTGCGTAAGAATTAATGCAGGGGCTAACTTCACAGAGGTCATTTCATTCACTTTTTAGTTTTTAGACATCAAAAAACATCTTTCTTTATAACTATGAAGTAAAAAATTATGAAAAAATTTAATAATATTCCAAAAGCATAAAATAATACATTGCTAATTTTTTATTAGAATCCATCGACTCGTTTTTCCATTAGAAAAATAAAAAAAGATTTTACGGACTCAGCAAGAATTTTTTTCCATAAGGCCCATGTTAAATATGCTATTTTTAAACACGATTTATTCATAAACCGTGTGGACGAACTTGTTGAGATTCCGGTTATAATTATAAAATATCATGAAGAATATATTTTCAAAATTTTAAGGAAATCTATCGGAAAATGATAAGAGCCTAGAACTACCTTAACTGTTGGTGCCTAGAACTACCATAAGTTTGTTAAAACGCCGAACGCGAAAGTAGTTCTTCAATAAATAAACTGTTGTAAACCGCTTAACTGAATAGAACATTTAAATATCAACAAGTGTAAAAATTATAGTTAGTTGACTTGACGCGTGAACGCCTGAAATATTGAACAAATGCAATAACTTTCTAATTGCACGTATCGATCGGATTACGTTGTTTCCCAGGCGACAAGCAAACTCCTTAACGTGTCTTCCAATGTCGTCAAAGAAGGGAATCGCGCATTCATGAAAATTATTATTATTTCAATTTTGTTGCTATTGTCCGTCACATTAACTGCATTTCTGTCTGATTTGCTCCCTTTTCCAACAGAACTATGGTGCAAAATCAAACAAACCTTCGAAAATCTTCTACGTGTCATCAGAACCAGAAGAAGATGAAAAATATAAAGGTATGAACTTGTAGCAATTTCCTTTTAATGATGCAGAGAGATAGCAATTCGAAACAGAAATTGGGCGCAGAGTATATCTTCTTTCGCTAAATGAATTAATAATTGATTGTTGATTAATACAATTACATTTAACACGTTGAACCCCCTCGATATTTCACTAGTTTCATAATTTTTCCTGAAGTAATACTTTTTCTGTTAAAATTATATCTTTACACAGTCGAAAAGTTAAAGACATAAATAAGTATTTGGAGGATTGTTATTGTGTGAACAATAGAATGAGATGAATGTAAGATGAGTGTATGAGAAAGTGACGTACACACTATGTCGGAAAAATACCGGGACTTTTTAAATAGAAAAAAAACAATCAGATATTTTGCCAAAATTATTTTTTTTTATTCGAAGTACATCCCTTCCAAATCGATACGCCGCTGGGCACGTCTAACCAATGCTAACACCAAATTTTTTATGCCATTTTTTGAAATCGCCTCAATGACCCTTGTCACGGCTTCTTGGACATATACAACATTATCATAAAACGTTTTTGTGAGAATCGTATTTGAAGCACCAAGCTTTGTCACCAGTTACAATTGATTCCAGGAAAGTGCAGTTCTGTCTGGCTGTTTTCGTTCTTCCGTTTATTTAAATCTTTCGTCAAAATTTCGTGAATCATATTCTTAGTCGTATTTAATTGTTCCGCTATCCATCTCACCGTCGAATTCGAATCATAGGCGATTATTTCTCGCACTTTTTCCACCAATTCATCGTGATTTTTGTTCTTCGGCCGGCGTGGCTTTGGGTCGTCTTCCAAAGCGTTACGACCATCCTGGAATCGCTTATACCATTCGAATACACGTGTACGTGATAAACAATCTTCACCATAAATTTTCTTCATTAATTTAAATGTCTCTGTAAAAGTTTCACCGAGCTTGAAACAAAATTTAATATTAGCTCTTTACTCCAACGTGTCTTTGTGACGAGATGACAAAAGGTTATGTCACTTTAAGAGCTACAATACGTTGATTAAAACTAATGAGGGTTGTCTCGTTTTGCAGAGCAGATATACAGCTTTCAAATGATATATTGTTTTAATAGATGGCGTTGGTAGTTTTTTGTAAATTTAAAAAGTTCCGTTACTTCTCCGACATACTGTGAATGACAAGCTGTGGATGAAAGGAGATCGAATAGAAACCAGGAGAGATGAGTGGCGAAAAAACGTAATATGAATTGAGACATATCGATTGCATATTTTATTAATATCATAAATAAATACATTTTAAGAATCTGAGTTTACTTCAGCCATAAATCCCACGTATATATTCAGGAGGTCGTTACCTTTACAAGCCAATATTTAAATATTAAATGTGTTAGAAATTTCGTAGATACTAAAATTTTAAAGTCATACAAAATTTTATTTCAATTTCATTATTTTTTGCCAGCCTCGCCTTTTTGAGTGTTTCCGTAATTGTACGCCTGAGCCTTCAACTATACTATACAATAATAGTTATATTATTAGGTAATTTACTCGTATTAATTATAATTACTATATGTATAACTTAATCCTTAATAATATCATATTAATAAATATAAATCTATATACGCTGTCTAAACATATGAAAATTCACAGGCACAGTCATTCAAGGGATATGAAAATTAATTATCTGAATCGATGTTAATAAATTTCATAATTACCAGAAAATTACTATTATTATATATTTTCTAATGCAGTGTAATAGCAATAATAAAATGCTCTTTTAATTAGGTTGTCCAAGTTTACACTGGCAATGAGCGAATTACTAATTATTGGGCAATTACTGCACGCTGCAACCGTTTCAGTTTGAATCTTACCGAAACGTATAAGTTTCCGATAAAATAATCTGAGAACATTCACTGCTATTTTTAAACAGCGGGAAATATAAGAAATATTTCTACATCGCATTCTATTAAATAAGTGCAACAACTTATTGTTAGAAATGAACGACACGCTCCCGCATATCTTTTCCACCTCACCATACAGCACTGCGGCCCGATCTTTAGTTTATTTACAAATCTCACAGCCACTCTAGACATTTTTCGATAGTTTCTCCTTGGTGCTTATAAACGTCTTACACGGAAACACTAATTATAGTGATTATACATTTATGGCGACTATTCAAATATATTTCTTTCTATAACTATAATCTGATTACAATTATTGTGAGCGTACCGTGTCTACTTCTATTACTTCTTTTAACTCAGAACTTAACAATGTTAACACAACTTTCTTTCGTATAATAAAAGGAAGAGTAGGATAAGGGAGTCAAAAGAAGTTTGAAATAATATAGGATTATAATGTCTGTACCCGGCTAAATATTATAAAATATCGTAGAACTGCGTTATCGTTTATGGATTAATATGTAAAGATGCGAAGAAATAAATAATAATATTCATTATTTTAACAACTTCTCATATTCTCCACTGATAACAAAATGGAACTTCTATAGAATATTCTGAATATCGCGATATGTTAACCGATTCTTCAATTAATCAAACTTCCCTTAGAAATCGAAAAAGTTTTTTTCGCAAGCAGCCCAAAAAACAATCACTGAAAACAACACCACACGCTGTTTATTCATCTGATAAATCGGCGTCTTCGCCCACGGAAGAGAAGAATGAATGCAATAAATCGGAGGAAGTTCAGGAAGAATCGCAAGAAACGATTGATATACCTTACTATACTTCAGCGGTATTTATTTTGTCTTAAATGATAATTTAGACTTTCATGAATATAATAGGTTTGACTGACGTAATTTTGTTGAACAGGACATGAAGAAGAAACGAAGAGATGACATAATGGCGAAAAGAGCGAAGGTCGAAACAGAAAGAGAGGAATTTGTTAAAGAAATGGCTAAGAGAAAAGCAGTTGAAAGGGCACAAATAATCAAAGAAGCGAGAAAGTTAATTCTTTACAGGAAACCTATGTGCAGGCGAATTAATCGGGCTCTTTTATTGTCAGAGGTATCTACATTTTTTTAAGTAAAATATAAATTGTAAAATTGAATATTAACCCTCTATAGTCCGAATTTTTCGTGGTAGGTATCCGAAGATCAGTTTCACAATAGCGTAATTGGAAGATAATAAAAGTAGAATTTGAATTGATAGAATAAAGAAAAATGTCGAATTTTAAATAATTGAATTGTAAAGAATTTCACGATACTGGCGAGATAACTTGCAATATTTGGCAAAGTTAGAAATTTGACTTTGAAGGGTAGAATCTTAGACTTGTCTTGTGTTACTTCAAAGTCACAGGGGCCCATAGAGGGTTAACCTCTTAGGCACGGCTAAATTTTGCGCGGGGCTGTTTCTTTGTACGGTAGAATCTCACACGAATTACGCATGAACGATACAACACAGCAATATGTGACAGATAATGCTGTTCCCTACGCGAGTACATTGGAATGAAGCTTTGAATGATTAAATTATACACCTAATTCTGTTTTTACACGATAGATACGTTCTCGAAGAATACGTGAAAAAAAATTTATTGCATCTACGGAAAAATAGGGGATTGGTTCCAGTCCCAAGAAATCAGCAAAAATAATACAACAAACTATGAGTTTTCATGTTAGGATCTTAAACATTTTATTTCATAAAGATTGCACATGTATCATACAGAGTAAATTATCATTTGAAAAGGAGAAAAACATGTCACTAACTCATGAACACAAACATTAGGCAAGTTAATATGAGTTACCCATAAAAAGATTTTATTCGTTGTCACTTTCTGACAATAAACGCACACGTTCGTGTAAGACTGCAATATTACTGACATCAGTAGAAATGTCTTGGCTATCGCCTTCGTGCTCCATTGGTGAAATTCTTTCTGTAATCTCTTGAACAAAATTAGGATTAGCCTCTTGTGGTGCCGATGTTTCAGTGGATTTAAGAACGAAATGTAGACAAGGTGTTAATAAAACAAAAGTTTTAACCCCTTGACTACGGCAAACTTTGAGACACACCGGCCATATCATTCGTCGATCGATGTCCATACGCCGAGAATGGAACACTTTTGGGTAGGGATGCAATTTTTAAAAACATATCAAATACAACAATATAATAATAATAATAATAATAATAAAATATAACAATAATCAAAAGACTGAATTTCACTACATTAAAACAATATTATTTATTTCTCTGAACCGATTTACCATAAATATTACAAATTCAAAAGTGTCCTTCGTGTCAGAAAGCCAAATTGAGGCGAGCACCTATAGGCGCTCACAGTGTCACAAACGCAAAATTTCTAAGCGCCTATAGGCGTCCACAGTAGCCAAGGTTTTAAAACAATAGCTTACCATTTGTTGACTTTTACGCAAAATTAATTCCTCGTCTCCAATGTCGCAGTTATAAAAATAAAAGTAAAGCAAAATTTTATTCTTAGAATTTGGGTTGATCGTGTTAAGTCAAAATAACTCGTGTAAAAAGAGAATTAAATTTTTTTCCTAATCCGTGTTAAATCAAAATCGTATAAAAGGAGTTCGTGTAAAAACCGCATTAGGTGTAATTTTCTTAAAGATGCGATACGCATACTTTAACTTTAATTCAAGTGAAAAGCGAGTGAGCCACTATAATATTGCGTCGTTCAGAAGAATGACATCTGCGAAAACCACTATAGTGGCGCGTCGTTCAGAAATATGATATCCGCAAAAGCCACTGTAATAGTGCATTCTACCACCCTAAGAGTTTAAATACGCTCTTTAACCGTTTGAGTGCCAGAGCTCTTTGCGAAAATCTGGTCAAAAAGTGCCAAGCAGCGAAATCGCAAATCTTTGGTTTTGCATCGAGGAATGCAAGAAAGTGAAATTTCAATGTTTTTCTACTTATAAATGGCAAATATTCTTGTTTTGTTTGTCAGTTAAAGATATTGTCTATATTGTAGCTGTACTGTCGTAGTCAGTATATATTACTGAACTATTTCTATTATTTTTGCAAAAAGTGTCATTCATTTTATTGGTTGATCGGTTTGGCACTTTCCAGTATTGAACGGAAGAAGCGCGATTGCGCTGCTTGACACTCAAACAGTTAATGTGATGTCAGTCGCGTTCTATTGTTACATATTATAGAAAAACATTTCATAATTATTTATACATTTGATATTATCCTAGCAATCGTTCATTATTGAAAATATTTTTGAAATATAAACTTTTATCTGTCATATTGAATTTTATGTTTAATTAATTTTAACTTGGACTTTGTCAAAAAGCGACATGACTTCTTTTGTTGAAAATAAATGTAAATGATCTTTGCCCTGGAAGAGTTTTCTTATTACTATTTTCGTTGCTCTAACATCGAATTTTCGGTTTTTGCGACTGCAAACACAACAATTTTAAATGCCAACCTTTGCAGCAGCCAGCTGAATTATATTTAACTCTTAGCGGTTCGAATTATTTTCTTAACTTTCTAGTGAGCTAACTAAAATTAATTTCTCAACATTTTATATCATTGGTTATTTATTTTTTTAAATGATATCGATACCTATAGGTAGTGATGGATATTTAGGTGATAATACAAAATCATTAGGAAATTGGAAAGTCGATATTAGAGTTTCAGAATATAAAATCAAGTGAAGAGCTATGTCGAGTACTGCCTGACATAGGACCGCAAAGGATTAATATAATACATCACTTCAGAATAACTTTCAATCGATGTCGTTTCGATTTTGACCAAATAATAATTTTGCATCTTTTTACATAGTTTTTAAATCAAACTTGCTTACAATAAAAAGTTTGTACAGTAATGGGTAGAGAATTAATCAAATTAGATAAATATTTTTATTTCCCAATAGTGCTTTAGAGAATTAGATGAACAGGTCATTTTTCAAAAAACAATTGACGATATGGATAAAAAGCAAGAGACGAAATATATAGATATGTTAAAAGAAGACGTGGCGAAGTACGAAGAAGAGCAAAAACAGGAAGCGGAAGAACGACTGAATAAAATGAGGACTTATGGTGCCGAATTGAAGAAACAGCAAGTTTTAGTCCATTTTCTGTTTCTCGAAAGGGTTGGGGTAACAACTAAATTCACCTTGATCATTATCATTATTTGACGTAAAATGAAGAAATGTTAGTTGCAAACGATAATATATTGTTACGCACGGAACACCCAATACAAATAATATTATTGGATTACGGAATACATACATCGATTGTATAATAAGTAGACTGCGGATGTTTATGCAAATTTCGAGTTTCACAAATGCAGGTCAGACAGGAAAATCTATTTAGGGATTTATTGCACTTAATAAATATTACAACAAATACCATACTTTGGATATTTTAGATATATTTTTATTTTATGTTCTTTTTGTATATTTTAGCCGTATTTAATTTGTCATAAATGCATAAAAATCCGCAGTCTAATAATAAGAGATTATACCGTCGGACGTGTGTTTGAATAAAACATGTCAGAGTAACTCTCGATATTGACAAATTTTCGAAAATTCATTCTTGTCCGAAGTTCCTCCCTAAAATCCTAGGGAGAGCGATAAGATAGCAATTCGAGTTATTTCAGGCTGCTATACTCAGCGTCATTTTTGTATAAAAGTGTAGATTTATTTACTATGTCCAAAATGGCCTTGTGTAGCAATATATATTGTTATTTCATGTAACTACAAACAACAATAACATTCGAGGTAGATATAATGGGTGAGACATCTAACATTTCGAATTTCAATCGGCTATAAAAAGAAACTAATGAATATTTTTCAAAATTATGATTTTATTAGAAAGATTAGACATTTCCATTTAAGAATGAAACACAACGTCATTCCAATGATTGCCACGGCTGGCTTGACAGTACCCCATTCGATCAACCCAACTTTTCAGTACATTTTCGATTGGTTGGGCTCCAATCGCATGAATGGCAATTTCGATTTCGCGTTTCAAGGCATCAATCGTCTCTATATGGTGATTTGACACCGTTGGATTTTTTTGGGGGGAACCCTTAAAGATAAGTGTTACGTTAAGTACCCAGAGGCTATTGATGCCTTGAAACACGAAATCGAAGTTGCCATTTATGCGATTGGAGCCCAACCAATCGAAAATGTACTGAAAAACTGGGTTGATCGAACGCGGTACTGTCAGGCCAGCCGTGGCAGTCATTTGAATGATCTTGTGTTTTATTCTTAAATGAAAATATCTAATCTTTCAAATAAACTCATAATCTTGAAAAAATTTCATTAGTTTTTTCTTATAGTCAATTCAAATTCCAAAGGTCAGACGGCTCACTCTTTAGTTATTGCGCCATCCCGTACATGTATATTCATTCGAAAGCAATTTACAGCAATTCTGTTGTAGGATGGAAGAAATTGAAAGCAACAGTAAAATGAAAGGAAAGGAAGAATTGGAAGCTGAGAGACAAGATCAGATTAACATGAGTAAATGTTTGGAGCTTATGAAAGAACATGAAGCAGAGGAAGTTCGTAGTATTGCATTATATCTTTAACAAAAATTGTTGTTGTAAAGTTGGAATTGTTTACATTAAGGATATTTAATGATCGTGCTCACGACATGTTCCATTAAATGGAATTTTATGAAAATATTATTCTTAAAATGTTTTTTAACGAGATTTTCAAAAATATCCGACGATTTTGCGCGATGGAAATTGATAATTTCTGTTTACAAATTATTTAACACAAATTAAAATTAAGACGCTTCCGTAGAAATAACTAAAAAATCTTACAACAAAATTAAATTCGTGAATCAAAAGTGCACCAAATTTTCAATAGTGAGCGTCACATAAAAAGTGACATTTGCTTAATAAATAAAGCATTTATGTGTAATTTAGACACACCTAAATTCCTGTTAAATTAAACCTATATACGTTGACAAAATTTCATATAGGTATAAATAAGTTATATATTAAAAACATTAATGACTTAATGGATATAAGATTTTAAAGACTCTGAAAATATGCACGTTTCCTAACAGCTTTTAAATAAGAAGCTAAAAATGCAGAAATTTTTCAAAGACGCGATCGAAGAGAAGAAACAATTTGATCTGAAGCTCAAGCACGAAGAAGAATTCGAAGATCGTGCTCTTGAAATTTATAAAAAGGCCAAAGATAGAGTAAAGAAAATGCATAAAAATATCGCACTTCAGGAGAAAGAGGAACGTGAACGTAAAGCACAGCTTACATGTAAATATTTTTATTATTTATGGGACTATATTAATCTTTCACAAACCTTGCACATGTTTCCTTTTAACACATTCATTAAAACTAGAACTACCGGCGTCAAATCTATCATATTTTTATAAATTAAATAAATACTTTGTAAAAGGGGGAATCAAGTGGCGGAAAATTTGATCGATTGGGTGATTTATGTTTATTGATATAGAGGTAGAATATTTATTCTATGACTCTTATGTAAACTTGGAGAATCTTTTTAAAAAATTGTGTATCAGTCATTTTGACTGGTTCGGTAGTTCTAGTGTTAATTTCAATAATATTTGAATCTTATTGCAAATCTAGCTTTGTGCTAGTACTAGTTGTCCCTATTACTTGGATGAGAGGTAAAAAAGATATTTGTTTGTAACTTTGTTATATCTACCTACTAAATAACTCCTTGCTCTACAATAATGATTAACATTCGTGATGTGGTAAAGTGAGTAGAATATTTTCAAGTTTTGCAAAATGTATGAAATTGAAAATACCAGTGAGATGCAACATAATAAAATTCTTTCTATAATATTAATATTACTTTAAATTATGTGATACATATATAAAGAATCATTGATCAATTTTTATTTTATCAATTTAATTCTACATTATTTCGGAGACAGTCACGCCGACAGGTTGAACTCAATAAAAATCTAAAATTCATTGCATAAAAATATGTAAATACCCATTGTACAAAATAACAGTGCAAAATCGAAATATGTGGATCAAAATGTAGTAACTACTGTATAACTGCAAGAATCTCTAGTTTATTTGATTAAAATACAGAACCACTTTTAGTCCAGTCAATAGAGCAGTAACTTTGCCATTTTGAGGTGAGTGGCTGAAACCAACGCGAAAATTTGCGTATATGCTTCCACAATAATAGTTCAAAAATTCAGGCTCCTGAACCATCGGGAACATTTGCAAAAAAATTGCAAAAGGGGGTAAAAATGACATTTTCCTTAATATTTCTTTATCTGTTAGAAATATGTGAAGAAGCTTTAAACAAAAGTTATAGAGAATTAACTTTTATACAAAAAAGGTTCTATACTATTTTTTCGTATTTCTTATAGTTTTTGTACAAATCGCGTTTTAAGTACTAACATTTTTGAAAAATTATTTATCAGTTATAAGTAATTCTTTTCTAAAAAAAAACAACTCTGAACGATTCTTTATTATCCTCCGAACATCTTCAGAAGGTTTTTAACTTTATTGTTATTGTTTATTATTATTTACTAACAATTTAAAAATTTTATATTAATTTTTTTTTTTTTAAGTGTGACAGCATTGTTTTATAGAAATTTTCACGCTGAATCTAATAGCGTGAGAAAAAAAAACAAAATTAAATTATAATAAAACAGAATTAAGTAATATAAAATTTTAAAATTGTTATTAAATAGTAATAAATAATAACAATAAAGTTAAAAACCTTCTGAAGATGTTCGGAGGATAATAAAGAATCATTCAGAGTTGTTTTTTTTTAGAAAAGAATTACTTATAACTGATAAATAATTTTTCAAAAATTTTAGTACTTAAAACGCGATTTGTACAAAAACTATAAGAAATACGAAAAAATAGTATAGAACCTTTTTTGTATAAAAGTTAATTCTCTATAACTTTTGTTCAAAGCTTCTTCACATATTTCTAATAGTTAAAGAAATATTAAGGAAAATGTCATTTTTACCCCCTTTTGCAATTTTTTTGCAAATGTTCCCGATGGTTCAGGAGCCTGAATTTTTGAACTATTATTGTGGAAGCATATACGCAAATTTTCGCGTTGGTTTCAGCCACTCACCTCAAAATGGCAAAGTTACTGCTCTATTGACTGGACTATTTTTTGAATCAGTATCCAATAATAGTGTAATTTAAAGAAATAAATAGGATGACATGAATTAACACATTTAAACTTAAAGAGATTGGTCAAGTGATGACATTCTTTAACACTAGAACGACCGACGTTAAATTTATTATATTTAAATATATTAAATAAGAACTTTGGAAGAAGTGGAATCAAGGGATGGAAAATATGATCGGTTTGGTAATTTGTGTTTTATAAATAAGATCAACTTAGAATATTTAATCTAGGAATTTCCTAAAGGAATTTTTGGAAAGAAATGTGCACAAGTAATTTTGATTTACTTGGTCGTTCTAGTGTTAATGGTATAAAATTATATCAAAATATCACACTTGCTAAATAAAAGCTATCCAATATTCCTTAATAACGCGCGATTAAAGCATTGATAGAATTTGACATTAGTCCAATTGACCTTTGATCAAAAGGAATCTTAACTCTATTAATTAGAATAAATCTAATCATTTTAAATAATACTACGCATGGATAATGTGTCATATTTTATGTGCAATAGCGGAAAGATTTAAAAAGTCACTGAAATCAGTAGAGGCCATAGAGGAAGCGATTTTAAAGAAAGCTGTGGAAGAATATGAGGCGGCTGAACAGGAAAAGCGGAAAGCACAAAAAGATCGTAAAAAGACTATGCATGATTGCATGGAAAAATATAAAATCGAATTGACAGCTGCGAAGGCGAAGAAAATTCAAGAGGAAAAGGACCTGAAGGTTTGGGAAATGATGCAAAGATTTAAAAGGGATGAGTTCGACCGAGAGGTTGTGAAGGAAGAGCAAAAGCAAGAGTGGAATAAGAAGATAGAATACGCAAATATACTGCAGAAACAGATTGTAAGTACCTATATATTGCCTGAAATTAAATGTCGGGAATAAGTTGTTAAAAATAGCAGGTTTCATTGCAGCCGACCTATTCTTCAGTTGTCTAACAATATACACATTTTGTCAAAAATAATTAAATGTCTAAATGCTTTTGACCAGTGTTATGAAAGTATATGGTTCAGTATTAGTCCTTTAATTATACAACTTAACAATTTTTCTTGCTAGTTTACATAAAAAGTTGAAGAAGATTTAAAAGAATTACTTCTGAATCTTTCCACATTTATTTCTTTTATTTGTCCATTTCTTGACCCTTCGTAGCACGATAACGAGTGACACTCGTGGCGCGATAAATTGGATTTTCACGATTTGCAAAACCTATTCATTTGGGAATATCAATGAGATGCGACATGATAAAATTATTTCTATTACCTACATTAAATTATACAATGTATCAAGAATTCTTGTCCGTCCAATTAAATCTTGAATTATTGCCGAGGCAAACGCAATAGAAATCGTCCGACAAAGGGTTAATATAAGTTATATTCTCATAATTTAAGCAACATATATTTATAGGAAGAAAATGAAGCTGAAAGGGAAAAAGAAAAAATTCTAGAAGAGAAAGCTCTTGATGTCAAAGTGATTATTGAGAAAGAAAATAAGAAAGTTCTCGATTACGCTGAAGAAGTTGTTGAAGAATCCAAGGACGTTAGACCTTTGTACCCAATTCTTAAGGCTATAGAGGTAAATGAAAGTCTGACTAAATCGTAAAAATTTCAAATCCCATTGTTTTCAAGGAGAATGAAAGAATACAATATTTACATTACCAGAACATTTTTTCTCAAATGATATAGACCCCTCTTGTCGCACTGATTTATCTCGCGTCATCAGATTTTTTTTGGCCAATATTTCGAAAATAATTTGTTAGTGTCACAGATTTACTTATATGACTACTTTTATTCAAAATAAAGTTGAAAAGTGAAATCAGATCAACCTCGAAAACAATGATCAAGGCCATTGAAAGTTAAAAAGTGGCCAAAACGATATCTTGTTTGCAAACACCACTGCATCGGCCGCATAACAAGTATTTCAATATTCAGGTTGATAAATATTCAGATAAGAGATAAAGGTTGCCGTTATAACTCTGATATTAACAACGTTAACCCTCTTATTGTTAGTGCCGACCAGAAAAATTGATTGTATTAATGAAATATGTAGTTGCAAATAAAACGAACTGTCATTTGTGCATAGTTTCGTACAGAATACGTTATATAAAGCATAAATTGCGTATTTTTAATTATCTGTTATAAAATTACTACTATTATACCAGAAAAAGAAATAACCAGACTGCGGATTTTTATGCATTTATGATAAATTAAATACGGCTAAAATATACAAAAAGGACATAATATAAAAATGTATCTAAAATATCGAAAGTATGGTATTTGTTGTAATATTTAATGAGTGCAATAAATCCCTAGATAGGTTTTCCTGTCTCACCTGCATTTGTAAAACTCGAAATTTGCATAAACATCCGCAGTCTAGAAATAACAATCTCATGATGCACCGATGACAGGATTATTTTTAACGACGATATATGGACCGTTTATTTTGAAAGTGGTGTAAGTCCATTTGCAGCCTGTAAATATAAATAATTTTAGTTAAATTCGCCTAAAAGAAATTTGTATAATCAAATTAGATATTGATAAATGGATAGAAACATTGTCAGATTCGTCATAATTAGCCAATATTTTTAAATTGACAGATATGCTAACCTTTAAATATCTCGAAACAAGAGAAAATGGACTTACACCACTTTCAAAATAAACGGTCCATATCGTTGTTCGGCACTAAAAGGGTTAACCTAATAGGAACAAATGTATTAAATAATTATTTTCGGAAAAAAGAAATCAAGCGGTAAAAAAATGACAAATTCAGTCATTTGTATTTCACAAGATCGTCATGAAAAATTTATTATACAGCACTTCTACAAATTTGTAGAATTTTCATAATAAATTACTAATCAATCTTTTCGTCTGCGTGGTAGTACCAGTACCAAAATATTACAAATTACTCCGTAAAGATATTTTTCAAACAAAAGTTATGAAAGTTGAAATGTAAGGACACTGGTATTATTTGCACATCTAATACGTTATACATTAAACACATTGAAGTTAAATATTATTTATCAGCAGAAAAAAATAACAATTCTTATTCCGTCTCAAGGTTTCCACTATAATAGTAGGTGTAGAAATTATATATTCTATTTATTTTGTTACCGGCGAGGTCCAGAGATTCGAGTTTTTAAAAAGGGAATTTATTCGTCCTCTTAAACTCTACTTTTAACAAACTACAAATCTTACTACACTACTAGAATACTCAAAGAATACAGAAAGGCTTATAAGCTAATAAGTTGATCGATGTTAACTGGTACTGATGAGGAGTGGTAATGCTCGCTCTTCATCGTCGTTCGCGCTTTTATATTGGCGTGATGCGTATTCGATGCGTCTTTGATTTGTAGGTGGTGCGTAGACATACGTCGCATCTTCGTGTCTATCAGTTACATTGCTTATTTGATGCGCAAACTGGTGCGTGGACACGCGTCGCATCTTCGTAATAAACAGCACATATAGATAGTAGGACGTCTATCGGTTACAGTAGATAACAGGATGTCTATCGGTTACAATTTTAATTCGTGCGTTTATTACAGAAATGCAAAAAAGATATGGGGCTTATACCATTAAAAAAGACCCAGGAAGTATCGACGGATGAAAAGCCGAAACGAAAACCGAAAATTCGTCGTACCTGCACAAAATTTGTACCAGAAGATCAAATTTGTTTCTTGTAACAGCAATGTATTATTTATTTATCAATCATTATATATCACAGTGTAACAAAAATATATTGAATTTTCGTGCAGTGTATTCCATAGCGAATTATCGATCAAAATGATCAATTACCAATAATTCTTACGCTATTAATAATTACAAAAAGATATTGTAACGTACTGCCACAACTTTAAAATTGTACAAAAAGGAAGATCCATATTGCTAAAGAATTCAATAAAAAGTCTTTACTCATTTGTTACACATTTTCAAAAGTTTTCTGTATTCTTTGTCTTCAAGATGTATAATACAATTTTGATAGTACTAATTGAATAGATCGTTCAATATAAAAAAATGTCATACATTAAAAACTTACAAATAATTATTTGAAACTCATATATTTGTAATGGTACTTCACGAAGTACATAATTTCTAACACAAATGATATTAATACTGCAAATTTTTCGCACATTTGCCAAACTAACTGCAATCTAGCGGAGAAACATGTATAAAAAGCTAGCGGTCAATAAGGGTTAATCTTCTCGTTCTTATGTGAACAGGATTAATTTGCAAAAAGTAAAGGAGATGCGAAGACGTCTGCATTGAGCCAAGAGATAAAGTCTCCGTCTCGAGATAATTAAGCCCGAGTTTGAATACCCCGTTACCTCTATTCAAATTCTTATATTTTTCCTAGTTATTATGTACACGATAGCGCCTAGGGATCAGAAATCTCCTAAAACAGTGGACCAATATTTATTCCATTGTATCAATGACCTTTTCTGCCGAATAATTTGTGAAAAATCGCGTTAAAAAAATTATGAAAATACGTTTAAATTTTGTCAACAAAATTTCAATCAGTTTTAAAAAAGTTCGATTATCGAGCACATTTTGATGTCGTAAGTAAGTCTAGAAATCATAATGTATTCCAACGTGGAAGCTGGACGTTCTTACTCGACCATTGACGAGAGCGTAAAAAAAAAAACTTAATTCAAAGCGCTGTGACAGCTCATTAAAAAATGAGTTATTGATCAATGATTAGTGTCAGATGTAAAACTTAAAGCGAACTACTGTGATGAAATATTATAGTATATAATATTTTTTAAAATTCAATATATAAATACAAATAAATAATGAAGATATAGCTTTCATCTAGTGAAATGTAAAATGAATAAGACATAGTATTCTTGGAGTAATCTTTATTAATATTGCCATTTCCGCGTAACTAAGGAAGCTTTTCGATTTCCCAAAGGTAAAAAGAATCAATTCAGACTAAATTATTATGCTTTTGCTATTAGAGCACAAATTTATTAGCATACATATTTTATTAAACATTTCCATAAAATTGTGTAATAACTGTTCCGTCACGATACATTATTGTTATTGTTTCGTCAACAATATACATGATTGTCAGCTGTGTGTAGGTAAATACATGTCATATCAATTTGATTTTAAGTTCTTATAGTAATCCTGTTTAATAAGGGAAATTCATACTAGTAGAAACATTGTTTTTATTCACATTAATAAACTAGATCCCACTAATCCACCCTTTTTTCAGAACTTACCTGTAAAAGCTCACCCACATTATTTTACTTCATTATATAATATATTCATTGAATGGAGGAATTCCTCGTATTTAAAAATTAGCTACACTTTAGTCAAGTATCATACTGTTTTCTTCATATTTGTAAGTTTTGTACATTTCTTAATCTCTTAACTGCGAAGAATCAGTACACGAGTTCGTAATGCAGTGTGTGCTGTTTCAACAGAGTTTACTTTACGGGAAGGTACAACAAAGAGGAGGCCCGGTAAGTGCACGAAGTATAGTCTAAAGCAGTGAGTCTAGCTACTTGATGATTTCTGGGTCCTTCGAGCAACTCCGCCTGCTTCTCCCAACCGCTCTGTTTCGCCCAACCAAGCTTGCCTTGCCTTTCACCTCGCAGGCTCGAATCTATTGGCGCAAGCGTGGCAGCATACTGGGACGTCATTCGCAACTAAACTGAACTAAACGCTCGCGCTGGAAAGATGTGCCGCGCTGTCACGCTCGCGCCAATAGACCCGAGCCTGCGAGGTGAAAGGCAAGGCAAGCTTGGTCGGGCGAAACAGAGCGGTTGGGAGAAGCAGGCAGAGTTGCTCGAAGAACCCAGAAATGATCAAGTAGCTAGACTCACTGATCTAAAGAACATATCTGGAAAATGTCAAAAGGTATTTATTTGTCATTTTTTAGTTTTTCAATTTTGAAGTTGGTGATGTAACCTGATGACGTTGGCTCAAACATAAGCAGCCCTTAACATAATGGAAATGGGCTTCGGTCTAAAAAGGCACCCGTAAAATTACAAACGGATGATAGTACTATTTGCTAAAATATAGAAAATGAAAATAGGCACCATCTCAAATATGACACTTCAGATTACACGACTCTACAAAAAAAATTTCGTTCTTTGTCCTAAAGTTTATTTTATGATTTTTCAGTTAATTATGTACTAAAACGAAAAGAAAATACCTTTTTCTTGATCCCCTAGCCGAAAGTACGATCTTCCTGGCCGCTTTTCCCTCCGGGAACAACGGCTTTTGCAGTCAGCTCGAGCTAACGTGTGCTCTGATTGGCTACAAGAATTTTCTGGCTCGCAGTCACAGCGCCATCGTTATGACGTGCGTAACCGTTCAACTAAGCATCATATAATTAAAAAATGTCGTGCAAACTTCGTGTACATTTATGTTGTTGTGAATGTTTTTTCATTTGATAGTGTAACACGTGAAATATAAACTGTTAAAAATGGATGATTCCTCATTTGAAGATTCAATTAATGAAGAGGAGATATTGCAAAATTTTAGGTTAATAAAGTTTTACATTCAAACAATTTCGGTTTTTCCATTTTTTTTTTTCTTTTTTACATCTATTATATACGATTTTTCCCCGACCAGAAAAGATTGCGTCTTATCTAAATTTACCAAATGCAAAGATACACTGGCCATTGTTTTCGAAGAACGTCCGCAACACTACTTTCTGATTCAGGAGCAAATATGCAAATGGTCAAGCAACTTGGAAGATGGCGTTCGGACATAATAGCACAGGGATACATAGAAAATTCGATGCATAATCGACAGATGATATATGATGGAGTTATTCAAAAAACTAAAGTATCAACATCAAAATCCTTAACTAATACACAGGTGGATATCGAAAATATTAATGATGAATCTCATTGCATTATAAACTGGTCAGATTTCTGTGAATATTTTGACGTCAACGACCTTAACCCGATTACAAGTGAAAGAAAAGAAAAAACTTTTTCATTATCAAAATATACTCATATGTCACTTCATTAATCACAAGGTTTTTTTTCAGGTGAGATTAGGAATAGTGATTTTGTCACAGCTGATAAAAATCCATTACTTTTACCAGTTACTAATAAAAAGAAACCATTTACCAATTCCAATACAACCATTAACTAGTTCTATCATAAACCTGGAATAAAATTAAAGTTTGAAAATCAACCAACTACTCAATCATCTACAGGAAAAAAAGAAGAATTAATGAAAATTTGGATAGCCAAAATAACGCTAATAAAAATTCAAGATTAAAAGAAGATAATTTTAAATTTGATAATTGCTCTTTCACTAATTGTGAATTTAAAGTCATTTCATGTACTTGTAATAAAGAAAATACTCCGTGAAATAAGTTGAAAGACAAAAGTTATTTTATATAAATATTAATGCGATAAGTATTATTATTGTTTAAGCTACGTATGATAGATCAATAAAGTTTTACATTCAAACAATTTCGGTTTTTCCATTTTTTTTCTTTTGTACATCTATTATATACGATTTTAACGCCCGCCCCGACCAGCAAAAACCTCGGCTTCGCCTCGGTTTTGCAAAAGTCGGCGGGCGATTCCCAATAATCAGCTGATCGAGAGTAGCAGAAGCCGGGCACACTGCACTACGCTTCGCAAGGATGCCGAAAGGGCGCGCTGATGCCGGCCACAAAAATCAAACCTAATAGCTGTCAGCGTTCTTTTAACAATTAACCCCTTGTAACCCAGATCATAAATTCTAAAATGAATGAAAACCGAACTATCAAAACTAATTTGCAGTAATGTACTAATTAGCGGCATCTCTGCGTAAGGTGATGTATTATTTCGATAGTATGGTATGTAGCAGTGATGATATAATGAGTTAAAAGGGAATAAATATGGTCCGTAGGGCATTTGTAGGATCTTTCTTAGTTTGTTACAGAAATGTTACAAGGGGCTACAAGGGGTTAAAATTAATTATTGAACGTACTTTCGGCTGGAGATAAAGAAAAGTAGTATATGACACACGGCCAAAAAGTTGGATGCCCCAACGTGCGTGATATAAAAGCCGAGGCTTTCCTCCTCCAGGAAATCCAACTTTATGGCCTTGGGTCGTAATATACTAATTTTTGATATGAAGTTTGCTTTTGTGATTGTTATAGTAATAACACTCATTTTCGAATTTTTTTATAAATTTTAATTAATTCTAACACATTCAAAAATACCGCGAGATCAGAGTGGGGTTTTTACGTCCACGCATGCTCATTTAGATAATTTAAAAACAACATGGGAGCGTATTCAGAAGGGCAAGGAGAACGGTTTCATCAGGACATTATGAACTTCGAACAACGTTATCAAGTCCAATACAATGAAAATATGATGGGAGACTATATTTGGGATTTATTAAGGGAAAGTTGTTATGAACATAAAGGAAAAAGTAAAAGCGTGCACTTTTAAATTATTTTCCACTTTTTGTAAGCTATTTTGATAGTAAAACTTAATGAAAATTATAAACATATTTATTTGTATGGTTTCATCTTCAATTAAAAATTAAAACCACATATTTTGAAAAATATCGTTCAAACGGTCTTCTAGATTCTAGATACAAAAGCAAACTTTTTCATGCCATATATTTTTTTTTCGTCTAATTACGACCTAAACTATCGAAATTTTATACTTTAAAGTCAAAGTCAAATTTTGTGTTGACCCATGTTATTCGCATTAATAACAAAAACTAATTGTGCAATATGATTTCCTGTAACGCGAATTCCTACAGTGCGCGACGTACAAATGTTTAATAGAAGTCCACTATACCTCCATGTTTCGAAACAGTCATATCTTTTCATGACTTTGACTAAAATATATTTATGTAACTATCTTCCGACAATATGTATTGACATGGTATTGTTATTTCATTCGAAATGCGTAGAAGAAAAATAGGTTAAATCTTTCTTATATATTTTCCTCCACATGTCTGTCTCTTCAAGTTTAGTTTAGGCACAATTTTGGAAAACTGAATGAATAGAAATGGCAGACAAAAGCGCCAAACCCGAAGAAACACAACCAAAGCAACCGCTGCCTACCGTAATTAATTTTATGAATGCTGGACTGTCAGGGTAATAAACACGATATTACGTATAATTATCTACGTATACATATATAACAACGTTTCATAAAAAAAATTAACTTACGGTTTATTTTTCGAAGTGTACAGTTTATATTGATGATAATTTCGAAGTTTTTATAACTAAAAAATATCTTATCACGACACTAATCTGCTGTTCTTATATTTTGACTTTCAATTAAATCATTTGCTCAAAACTTTATAAGATCTTCAACTAAATGACATTTCAAGGACTTTATCCTTAGTCTACCACAATGACCGAATCGCCTTGCCTCTCATTTTTTGAAAATGTTCCTGGAATTTTTAACGCTAATTCTTTTTCGATTTTTTGCATCTACCTTGATGACTGTAAACGATTGAATCATTCATGTTCGTTGCCTCCTTCATCGACTTGATTCGGACATATTTATTTGTCAATTTTTAATTTATTAAATTAAAAATATATGAAATATATTGAATCTTCGATAGATTCTAGATCGTAGATACTGGATCTACAGAAGTTGTCAAATTGACGTTGATAACATACAAATTACTGTTTGCCCATTGATCTTTCTATTTTCAACACTCTTATTTAATATGTTATTTAAGTATATAAGTAGTGTTAAAAAAAAATTATCTGAGTCCCTTATAAAAGACCTATATTAACTTTTTACATACAGGAATTATTTTTACTTTTATACCTATTCCCTAATGATACATCTTATTTATTCTGAAATACTTTCCATTGCATTTTTATTGAAAAAATATACCTTATTGTTGTCCTTCTACTTATTGTTTTCCTACTGTCTGCTTTAACCTTTTATTGGGAATTGTGCTATTGATGTATTGGAAAGAGGACTACAATTTTTTTAAAAACAGAATTGCCCCCTCTTGCTAAAGAGTTTTTCAAATTGATCATCTGTGAATAATAATTAGTCAAAGTGAACCTTCAGTATCATTTATGACGCTAATCAAATCTGTTATTATACATAGCATAAAAACAGAGTGGCAGAAAAAAAAACACTTAAAAAATAGATTTTCAATTCCTTTCGCCGGAGAATTTCATTTCATTTCATGGATCTTCAGAATGATCTAAAATGTCATTCTTCGAAAAACTGCTAACAGTGAGTAAATTGAAATATTAACATCATTAATTTTCTTTCATAGAATGGCTGCAACTTGTGTAGTCCATCCCATGGACGTAATCAAAAATCGAATTCAAATGCAAACGCAGAAAGCATCGATTGGTAACTTGATATCCTCGATTTATAAGAATGAAGGGATTGCTAAATTTTATTCTGGCCTTTCTGCCGGGCTTTTAAGACAAGCCACGTACACTACCGTACGACTCGGTATTTATAATCAACTTCAGGATTATTGGAAGTAAGTTTCTTAGAGATAAGTTTCCCTTGAAAATCATCTGAAAATCCTGCGATACTACAGTATCCGCGTGTGTTTCATTAATTTATTAACAGATTATTCGTTGATTATCGGCAAATCTGCCGAATAAGTATCTCCTTGTATTTATATACATAAACATATTCCATTAATTAATTTTTTTATCATTAATCATGTGGAATCAGAATCACTGGCAGGGATGAATAGTCAGACTAAATACGAAATGAACTCAATAAGAAAAATTTAAATAAAAATAGTCGTCACACTTCTTTATTTGTTAAGAAAATTAATGAAACAGAATCGTCGCACGCTTTGCTCGTCGACTCTCGTCTTAGGTCTAAAACGTCGTCTGACGACGCTCGCCTTCGTCGCCGAACAAAAAAAAGACCTTAATAAATATATATATTTGCGTGGTCTCACAGAATTTCACCACTGCTCGCAACACCATGGATCAGTCTCATAGTAAAAATAATAAAAATAAGTCTTTACGACTCCACAATCGCAATATAAATCTTTTTCAGAAAAGACATCTTAAAGAAATGAAATTTTTCATAAAGTTTCATTCATAATATTTTATAAATATAATAAATTATTGTTTTCTTTCATGTGATTTTCGCGTAATATTTGTATTTTAAAGAGAAATGTCTCTTCAAAGAATTTCATGTAAACTATGCGCAATTGCATTCCACTTTAGGAAGCATATGAAAAATTAATACCGGCAGTTTTTAGTACGTTGTTTTCAGTACTGCTACTTTGTTAAATAGGGAAAGAAATCCCGGAAAACCCAGTTTCCTCGTGTTATCGGCTATGGCAGGGGCTGCAGGTTCTATAGGTGCATTTGTTGGAACACCTGCCGACGTTGCTCTTGTGAGAATGACTTCCGATGGTAGATTACCAAAAGGTAATTGATACCGCTTTTAAGTTCCACTACACTGTTATAATTTGAAATTAGAATCTAGCATCCAGAGGCGGATTCAGGTCAGTTGAGGTCCTGTACTCAAAAGAAAATATAGGCCCCCTTAAAAAAAAGAGCGAGACATGAAATAATTAAAATAAGAAAATAGTAAGATACTATCAGATTTTAATACTAATTGCAAGCATATGCGTGATTACAATTGCGCATATGATAATAAAGTGTCACTAAAAAAGTGTAATAACGATGTTTTACAGCGTTCATCAGATATCGAGCTTGAAGCACAGCTTTTGAAATCTTACAAAGTCGAGCGACAAAGTTTCATGTGTAATAACTTTTTTGTTGATGAAAAAATCGAAATTCCTATTTATCCGTAATTTTGTATTAGACACGCAGTGTTTACAAAAAAATACTCAAGAAAATTGATTGACATTAAATTGGTAAAATGGCCGAAAATATGTTATTTGTCATTATATTGTTTAAACAAATGGGGATTTTGCGAAAGAAAATTGTACCATTAAATTCGTAACGCAGAAGCGCTAATTTCGCCAATTTACGAGCTTACTCTAATAGTACTTAACCAGTTAACTGTGGCGGAAATTCTTTTGAATTTCCGATCACGAAAATCAAGAGATGAGCATAAATCTATTTCAATTTATTTATACCCTTTGGTTATTCGTTTTATTTCGGCATAGCCCCAAAATATTCCAAACATCTTGAAATTTACGAATATATTTCAGTTTTCGTCAAAATTACAATTTAAATAACCAGTGGCAGCTTTTACGCATGACGAGTATACTCGTCAAACACAGTTAACTGGTTAATACTTACTCTATCTCTCATAGTTTCCGAGATGTTCAACGAGATGCACATTAGCTTTGGGGGCAGTTTTCACCCCTTTAATGTGGACGATTGCCGATAAAAAAAATACGTGTCGAATATTTTAACGATTACTACATCATACTTAAATTTCATCAAAATCTGTGATTGGCACCTCGGGAGGTTCCCTTGTTAGAATTCTATAAATTCAATAAATTATTGTTATCTTTCATGTGCTTTTTACGTAACATTTACATTTTAAAAGACGATTTTCCTACAACTGGAACTAGAAATCGTTCTTTATTCTGTGATAACTAAATAATTCGTTGTTTTATCAGTTCAATATGAGATTTTAGTCCTTTTGTCGTTTTGTCGAGGATATTCGATGCAGTCTTCATAATAAAAGTACATATATATTTTTTAATAAGAAGGGAAAAAGTTAATTAAATTTATGAATATTTTATAATGTTTTCATGACAGATTTTTAAAACAGGTAGAACTATTGACAAATTATTGATAGATCAGAAATAAGTAAACAAACATACTCGTTTGCATTAAAGCAGAGCTGTTACTCCGTTTCTCCTTAATTAAAGTATTTTTCTTATATCTATACCTCACGTTGCTCTGTCATATTATAATTTAACCAGCTATAATAATCTTTTACAACTTATTGCAACCAAAATTTCCTTACTGCAATATCAATATATACGAAATCTGTGCAGACCAAAGAAGAAACTATAAAAATGTCATCGATGCGTTTATGAGAATTGCGAAGGAAGAAGGCGTTCCCAACCTTTGGAGAGGAAGTGTAGCGACGATGGGAAGGGCCGTTGTTGTCAATATCTCTCAATTAGCAATTTACAGTCAAGCAAAGTTTTTAATAGCTACGAAACGTACGTTTTAATCTTTATCTTGATTTGATTCTACTTATTATAATATTATAACAATATATCTATTATGATGTTCTACTTTTCGTAAGAAAAATTACACCTGTGGAGTATTATTTTTAAAAGTGAGCCTAATCGCAAGGATTTAACGTTAAAATTTCCAAAATTTAAGACTCAAACTATAGTTAAATCTTTTGAGCGTTATATCAAGCTACATTTGACATAGCCTTTCACTCTAATTAATTTTGTATCGACTTAAGTCGGCTTTTAAAAATTGAGGCAACCGTCTACATTTAACTTACAATTAGTGCACTTCAACACTCACAGCCGCTGTTATCATTGAGTAAAAATAGCTAAACGGTGGTAAATATTTTTTACAAACTTGATTTACTTTGAACCGCAAAGAATTAAGGGGCCGATGATTTTTTTACGCATATATATAAATGCCCATTTTAGACATATCTTAATTATAAGAAAAATATGGATACCAGCAGCAACCAATTTTTTAACTTTACACATAAAGAATTCATACCATTTTTAAAATTTGCATTAGCTGCAAATTCATGTAATTACGATATTATTATTTATATAATTATAATTATATGTAATTATGTTATAACATTTTTATAACAACTTTTTGTACAGTATCAATTCCAGAAGGCATAGGATTGCACTTCTATGCATCTATGCTGTCAGGGTTTTTCACTACTTTCAATTCCATGCCGTTCGACGTCAGCAAAACTAGGTAATACTCTTTGCTTAATCACTATATCTGAGTTGTTTATTTCGAAAGTGACATAATTCCCTTTCTTTTAAATTGGGATATTTAGAGTTCGCGTTTTGTTGTGTCAAAAAATATTGATGTCAATTTTCAAGAATGCGTACTCATTTAGAAATGATTTCGTATATTCATTGAAAAGTTTCAAAATAGACGACTCATATAAACTTTGGGATATATATTAAATTCCTTAAGCTTTACCTAAAAAATAAACAAACATACATTTTTATTTAATTTAAGAATGTAACAAGAGTTTGTTCGGAGAGTAAATAAAAATAATATTGACACAAGTCAGTATTTCTAAAGAAATATAAATCCACCTTGTATAACATCGAAAATATAATACTATGCAATCTTCATTACCAAAAATACATATTCTCTTTTCGTCAATATTAGCGCAAAATTAAAGATAATGTACTCGACAGTTTCTATTATATTAGTTCTTCTTTTACATAAGTACATTTTGTTATAATCGTAGATTTATCTTCACATCTGTATTAATTTTCTTATGACTTTTTTTATTATCATCTTAATATTGTTTTCTGCTTTGCTTCCTATTTAAAATTGACAATCTCCAGCATTTCTTTTGGTAAAATGTAATCGTTACTTCCTAATCGATCAATGACAAGCTATGAGTATAATTCTACATAAAATACACATCAGTGAACACGAAGTGTCGGTACGGTTAGCGTTAAAACATCTCATGTAACTTCATCGCTAGATATCGGAATTTCGCTGCCATGTATCATTCACAATATTAAATACATAGAAGTTGAAATAATATTAATGCGAAATAATTTATAAAAAAAGATCATTGTCATAAATTTTTAACGTTTCACTCAGCAGTACGGTACAGTCGCTAAATATCGCCCCCTTTTTTTAAAAAAATTATAGAAAAAATTAAATGTCAAAGATTAGGGAGAACACGTCTTTATTATTTAGAATAATTAACAACTCGTTATCTTTGTTACTATTTCTACTAGAATAGATTTTACAATAAATTGGAAACTCTAGGAATACATTTTTGGCCACCTAATTACGTCCAGGGGACGATATTGAGATCACAATAATCACTTGAACTTAAATTACATTTTTAGCAATTTAACAATAATGTAAACATTATAATTATTGTATCAAATCAGTCATTAATCATTGGTACAGTTTAAGAAATTTCAATTCTCCCAGCAAATTGCACAAATAACGTCGTTCACTGGATGATATTAGGCACACATGGGGGGACGATATTGCAAATTTGCTACTTTTATGAATAACATCCATTCAACAAGAAACACACGTCACAACCTAAATGTTTTTGTACCGATTCGAATCTATGCAATAACAATTTACTTTGTCCAAAAAATCATTTCAGTAAGTCAAGCCTGTCAATAATTAAACCATTCCGACAATATATTACTCAAAATCTCACCTCGAACAATTTTTTCTTTTTTTAAATATCGTGTCACTGAAACGACACTTCACCGCGAATTGTTTACAATGACCGACTGAGGTCATTAACTTAAAATTCGGGCTGTGAAAACTAAATGGCGCTAGTTAGAAAAGAAGAAACGGACGGGGACGAAATTTGGCGACTGTACGTTACTTTCAGCAAAAAATGCACCTATCCGCCCAGTATTATTTCATTTGATCATTTCTTTTCGGTTGTTTCCTATACTTAATTCAACATACTTTATTTATCTTCATATTTATTCAAATATCCTTAGAATCACTTGATTTCTGTGCGTTTATAACAAAATCTATGAAGCACAGATCATTATATAACACAATGTAAAATTTAATTAAATATTACATTTGCTTAATAGATTAATGTTGACTTGATAAGATCCTTTTAGTCTTAATTAATTTTTAGAATACAAAACTTCAAGGGATCAGGGAAAGCACCTGGACTGTTCCCAATGATGATATCAATAGCGAAGGCTGAAGGTGTAGGAGCACTTTGGAAAGGATTTTGGCCCACCTATTGCAGAGTGGGTCCGCACACAGTGCTGGTGTTTATAATTAACGAGCAGATTGCAAACTTTTACAGACGACATTTCTGAAATTTGTATATACAATATTATTAGTAACAGATATGAGAACTTTCGTCTTTGACGATTATACAATTTCAAAAATTATTTTCACCGTTTGTACTGTTGTGGATGAACAAGAATTAATGCATTGGTGATTAATTTTTATTGCGCATTGTATAAATACATTGAATACGGAGTTTAAAATGACATAGTTTCATTAATAAAAGATAGTTTATCTTCAAGTTTCTTTGTATTACTTAACTGACCAAAATATGATTTGTATCATTTGATATTCCTCCTTAAATTTTACGTCTTTTGTTAAAACATTTTTGTAATAAAAAACAGATAAATAATTTTGTAATAAGAAACAGATAAATAAGACATTTAATATAAAAAAAGTGTAATTGAACAAGTAAAACTAATTACAATTAGTTTGTTGAGATGAGCCTATCTGATATTAAATAGTTTTATAACTTGAAAGTTTAATCAACCAATTTCTTATGTCGTTCCCTAATTATAAAACGTAAGACGAAAATTTGAACACATCGTGGGCTGTTCTGTTTTGGATCTTTTTAGCTTAAATTTTAAGCTTTAAAACAAGCTTGGAATAAAATGTTTGTCACACGTATCCTCGGAGAAGCGCCGCAAAGCGATTGATTTCGCCGAAATACTGGCCGAAACATCAAACATTTTCTTCGCAGTTTTTAAAAACTCGCTATTGCATTTGATTTGTAACATATCAGAGCACCCGTTTTCATTAATGAATAGATATTAATGAAAATTACAGTGCATGCAGTATGTGTACAGGCTGTACAAAAATTAATGGTCATGGCTGTTCACGAATTTTATTGTTATTTTTATTTCGTGACGGGGAACGCATTAAAGTAGTCGCTGGTATTGCAATTCCCAAATGTAGCCGTTGTGGCCAATGCTTATTTTATTTACAATACAATTTGTATGATGTTCACTCTTCTGTGTCTTATGCAACTCTGGCCCAGTGATGCCAGGACGTGGGATTTTTCCCACTGTTTCCCACCCATGCGGACTACCTAATCCTCAGTAACGTATATACTTCACTCAAATATGGGGTATCGTTAGACCCCTGTGACAATTGAAATACGGTAGAAATTACAGGAAGAGGACATTTTACTAGATACGTCCATGGAAACAACCGCCGACAAACTGTGACGTCAGCATGCGCATGCGCACGATGGCTCCCACGTGGGAGAAAATCCCACGTCCTGGCATCACTGCTCTGGCCACCCAGCTCAGCCATCCCCGCCAAGACCCCGAGCTTGGGTCCCTGAAACTCAGGCGGACGAGGATGACCTCGCTCGTATCGATCGCGGTTACATTTCTAAGAAACTAACGAAAACATTATGCCGTTGCAAAATCCAAGTTTCGCTTGGACATGCCGCCCACCTTGAACGCACGGCGTTCGAAATGTATGGATGGACACATTGTGATAAAGACGTTGGCAATCAGCTGGATGCTGAGTATCTTCGAAGTTGGCCAGATGTGCATGTGCGTGTGCGTGTGTGTGTGTGTGTGTGTCAATACAGATAGTGTTGAGTACTTAAACTATAGGTTTATACATAATGTAATATGCTAAATGATTAATTGGATATAAATATACTTGAGGCTAATTCATAAAGTAATAGATGTTACAAAACTCCTTGTGCTGCTACTCGATTGAGGGTGAGAGATCGTCTGATATTGGTTTGTCCTTTGGCATAGGTAGGAGACAAATTTATGTCACCGGTCGCTTAATAATGCCCTCAGAAACCTTGACGGATACGACACGTGTCACCTTGTCCGCACCTGGATGTGTTTCCGTGATACGGCCCAGACGCCATCGCAAAGGTGGAAGATTATCTTCTCGCAGCACGACCAATGCCCCTGGTGTTAATTCAGAAGTCGTTGTGTGACTCCATTTGTGGCGCTGCTGGAGTTGATGCAGGTACTCCTTGTACCAGCGCTGCCAGAAATGTTGAAATTTCTGCTGCAACAACTGATATCGATTAAGTCGATGTTCGCGGACGTTGCGAAGATCGGATTGAGGTAATGCTGTGAGGGCATCTCCAATGAGAAAATGACCAGGAGTTAATGGTACTGGATCGGTAGGATCTTCAGTGAGCGGACACAAGGGTCTGGAGTTCATGCACGCCTCGATCTGTGTAAACAAGGTGTAAAATTCCTCGTATGTCAACCTGGTTTCACCGATCACGCGTTTGAGGTGAAATTTCGCGGACTTCACTGTGCTCTCCCACAGACCTCCGAAATGAGGCGCATGTGGAGGTATTAGATGCCACCCCATTCGTTCGGTGGCCAAAAACTCTTTAACCTTCGTCTGATGGGACTTTGACTGCAAGAGAATGCCTAATTCATTGAGCTCATTTCGAGCACCAATGAAATTACGACCATTGTCCGAATGGATGCTGTGGCATCGTCCGCGTCGCGAGATAAAACGGCGCAGACAGTTTAGAAACGCGTCGGTGGTAAGATCGGTAGCGACTTCGAGGTGTACGGCCTTCGTAACGAAGCATACAAAGATACAAAGGTATGCCTTTATCGCAGTTCGAATTCGCGACCTCTCCTTTATGAAAATGGGTCCCGCATAATCGACCCCGCAAATGGAAAACGGTCGCGCTGGCGTTATTCTTTCGGCTGGCAGATTTCCCATCATGTACGTTGGGCTGGTAGGTTTTGATCGGAAGCACCTGATGCAATCGCGAATAAGCCTTTTGACCAATGATCTGCCGGACAAAATCCAATATTGCCTTCTGAGGGATGCCAGCACGTTCTGACAACCGGAGTGCAGAAGTCGTTGGTGTTCATGTCGAACTAACAATATTGTCAATGGATGTTTTGGACATAAGATGATCGGATGTTGCTGTTCGTAGGGTATTTTCGCGTTTGCAAGTCTGCCGCCCACCCTGAGCAGTCCCTCTGAGCTCATAAACGGACTCAGGCATCGAAGTTTGCTTTCGCTGAATACTTCCTGCCCTCGATTGATCAGATGCAGTTCCCGCTGAAATGATTCTTGTTGAGCGATTCTCAACAATCGAATGCGAGCGTTCATCAATTCCTTCGTGCTGAGCGTTCCCTCCTGACCATGAGTAACAGCTGTATTGGCGTTGACAGAGCTACTTAGTCTTGTAGCCGCTATACGAGTTTTTTCAAAAAACCGCAGACAAAATGCAGTGACTCGAATTAGTTTAGTTACGCTAGAATACCGTTGATATATGTCGGAATGCAGTAGTATTGTTCCCGCGCATCCAATGATTCGTGCTTCTGGAGCATCATCATTCCCTGATTCCGGTTGACAAGGCCATGCAGATTTGTCCTCCTGAAGCCATGCAGGGCCGGTCCACCAAAGATTGTTTGCCCTTAACCCTGCAGGCGTTGTACCACGGGACATGAGATCAGCAGGATTGTCTGCTGAAGCGACGTGCTTCCAGTTTTTGTTGGTGATTCTCTGAATCTCCGCAACCCGGTTGGCCACAAAGGTTTTCCACCTGTTTGCTGGTGCTCGAATCCAGGCCAAGGTGATCGTCGAGTCGCACCAAAAGTAGAAATTGTCCTCTTCTGCATTCAATGATGTCTTCACTCTATCAGCTAGTTGGGCCAGTAGGGTGGCACCACAAAGCTCCAGGCGAGGCAGGCTTACAACCTTCAAAGGAGCGACTCGTGACTTGGCGCATAGGAGCCTTACCTGACAATTTCCGATGGTGTCGATTGAACGTATGTAGAGGCAGGCTCCGTACGCCTTCTCCGAGGCATCGCAGAATCCATGTACTTCCATGAGTTTTGCTCGCTCGATAACGGTTGGTCGTGGTACCGTTATGTCAGGCAGGCCCAGTAGTTCCTTTCGAAATTCGGTCCACTGCGTGAATGTTTCTTGTGGCAAGGATTCATCCCAGGAAATGTGCAACTGCCATAACTGCTGCAGGATGATCTTGGCGCGCACAATGACCGGTCCGATGAGACCCAGTGGATCGAACAATTTGGCAATCTCCGAAAGAATCATTCTTTTTGTTATTAACGTCCCGTTGGAATGGCGTGGTACAAACCTGAGAGTATCCTCCTTCGCAGACCAGAGGAGCCCCAACGTTTTCGGATCCCTGTTCATCTGCAACTCTTGTTGTCCCTCGTCGCAATCCACTAGAATTCTTTCGTCATTGCTGGCCCATTTGCGCAATTGAAACCCCCCGGTGCTCAAGATTCTGATGATCGATTGCTTCAATTGCTTGGCCTCCTCTATGGTGGCTGCGCCGGTAAGCAGGCCATCAACATAAAAATCCTTTGCGATTACCTGGCTTGCCTCAGGAGATATTAGCCGATGTTCTTCGGCCAATCTCTTCAAGGTCCGCGTTGCTAGAAACGGCGCCGATGCCGTGCCGTACGTCACTGTAGTAAGTTCGTACGACTTGATTGGACAAGAGGAATCTGAACGCCACAGAATTCGCTGATATCGTCGTTGATCTTGTCGTACGAGGATCTGTCTATACATTTTGGCGATATCTGCAGAGATAACATAGCGATGCTGGCGAAATCTTAATAATATTACAAATAAATCGTCTTGTACAGTAGGCCCTACGCGCTGTACGTCGTTCAGCGATATGTTAGTCGTTGTTTGCGCTGAACCGTCAAACACAACCCTTAATTTGGTGGTTGTACTATCCTCCTTGACCACTGCATGGTGGGGAAGATAGTATTCTGAGAGATTCCTCTGATCTAGATTTTCCGTGACCTCTACCATGTGACCGAGATCTTCGTACTCCCTCATGAATTTTATATATTCTTCCCGTAGCTTAGGTTGCCTTTGAAGTTTTCGTTCCATCGCAAGGAACCGTCGTTCGGCCATTTTTCGCGATTCGCCTAATTTCGATACCTCATCGGTAAACGGGATACTGACCACGTATCGGCCAGTCGAATCCCTCGTGGTGGTCGCAAGGAAATGTTTTTCGCACGTGTCAGCGGCATCGACTCTCTCGGACTGTGGCAGCAAGTGTTCGATTGCCCAGAATTTTTCAACTGTCTCCTCTAATTGCTTAATGTTCGAGTGATGGCAAACAACACCCTGCCGTGGATCAGGAACCGATAATTCCAATCGTCCGCCGAGAACCCACCCGAGTTGGGTTTTTTGTAAAACGGGAGAACCTATGCCCATTCGGTGTTGCCCTATGCATATGAGGTCCCAAAATAATCCATTTCCTATCAACAGATCGACACCTCGAGGACGGTAAAACTGTGGGTCGGCGAGGTAATGTCTTTTAGGTATTGGAACCGTGGAAGCGTCAATGGGTGAATTTGGAATATTATCTGATATTTTGGAAATCACGAGACATGGTACCGGAACGCTTAACCCGTTGTACTTCGAGGTCATCGTGACCTGTGTTCTACCACTGATGTTTTGTGATAATAGCCCGATACCTGACACCGATGCCTTGATTGATGTGCATGGCAAGCTCAATTTTTTACGAAATGAGTTTGTAATAAAGTTTCCTTGGGAACCCGAATCCATTAAAATGCGACAATCATGCTTCCTGTCGTGACTATCGGTAACGTGAACAATCGCGGTTAATAGCATGACGTTCAGTTCGTTATCTCTAGACGATGAGGCGTAAGATTGAGAATTCGTAGGTACAACGGATGGACTGATCGCAGTATTTCCGACTGCGCCTGTTGGCGAATTTGTACCCGAAACATTTGATCTGCCGCCTGAATGTGATTGCTGGATGTGCAACAGGGTATTGTGTTTCTTGCCGCACTCCTTGCAAGATCCGCGTGAACAATCCGTAACTCCGTGGCCGATATTCAAACAGTTAAGGCATACATGTAACGCCTTTGCTCGATGTACTCGATCCGCGGGAGTCAATTTTTTAAATTCTGGGCATCTGAACAGCGCGTGAGGCTGATTACATAATGTGCATGTATCGTGTACCCGTGTCGCTAACGTTGTTGTATGCAACGGTTTATTTCGTGAGGTGGAACCGATAGGTTTTGACATTCTCGGAGACGCGTGAGACGCATTTGAGGCTGACGACTCGAGAAACTTGCAATGATGGACGAGGAATTCCTGAATGTCTTCAAATGTGTGTTTCCGAGAAATTGTCGCCGCCTTTCGGTCCCATTCTCGCTTTGTCCGGGAATCAAGTTTCGAAATTACGATCCGCAGGAGCAACGTGCTCCACTGATCTACCGGTTCTCTTAATGCTTGTAAGGCTAATAAATGATTGTTGAGGTTGTCGGAAAATTCCTCCAATAATTCGCTTGACTCTCTAGTAAGAGCAGGCATTTCATAAAAGGCCTTGACATGGTAATCAATTAAGAAATTAGGGTCTTCATACTTCTTTTTTAACGTTCTCCAGGCGTTATGATAGTTAGTTTCCGACAAACCCAGGCCCCTTACGGCACGCGCAGCCCTACCAGAAAGTGAAGACTTTAAGTATTGAAACTTATCTAAGTCTGGCAATGTTGCATTATTATGAACTAACGAAGTGAACGCTTCGGAGAAGTTTACCCAATTCTCGTAACTTCCGTCAAAATTTGGTAGTGTTATCCGCGGTAGCTTTGCCGATTGTCGCGCTTCTGAAACGATGGGAGACGGCGCGAAACCAGGTGCATTATGACCCATCGGGCTATGTGGCGCGAATTCGCGTGCATTCACTTTCGCAATGTGCCGTTGAATAGTTCCGATTAATTCATAATACGTGTCCTCGAATTCGGCACGTTCGGCAAAGTGCGAAGCTGCTTCGTCGGTATTAACAACAAGGTCCTCAATTCGATTCTGCAGTGATTCGAATTTGTCGATCAGACTAACATTTTTTTCCAAGCGAGCTTCCAGCGCAGCGGTCGTCGCTGTCTCAAACGAAGACTCGTAGAACGTTTTTAGCCTTGTTAACGAGGCTTTGATTTGACCGCGTTCAATCACGTATTGTTTGAGAGTCGCGTCCATAGTTGACGTACGAGGAAAACACAAAAATATGACCGAAAGCGTGCAATTGACTCACGGATACTGGTGTAGAGGAGGATTGGACGCTGCAACTGCTGTGCTTCCACGTAGCTTCTTCCCAGGATGTCCGTGTAGTCGTCAAATATGGCAGCAACCCTGACCAAGGATGATCTCCAGGTCCGGCGACGTAGTTGCCTTCCTGCGTGGTTCTCGAAGCAGGAATTGCTGCTGCTGTTGCCAATTTCAGCGACTAGCTGACCGAAGCCTTGACACGTGATTGCCAAGTGGGCTAGTCGTCGAAGGAGATGAACCGCTGACTTCCGAGATGCTGTCTCTCGAAGACTGGATCTCTTGACGGAACTTTATGACACACACTTTCGAATCCGGCTCGAAGGACCAATAATGTTCACGAATTTTATTGTTATTTTTATTTCGTGACGGGGAACGCATTAAAGTAGTCGCTGGTATTGCAATTCCCAAATGTAGCCGTTGTGGCCAATGCTTATTTTATTTACAATACAATTTGTATGATGTTCACTCTTCTGTGTCTTATGCGACTCTGGCCACCCAGCTCAGCCATCCCCGCCAAGACCCCGAGCTTGGATCCCTGAAACTCAGGCGGACGAGGATGACCTCGCTCGTATCGATCGCGGTTACATTTCTAATTGTAAGAAACTAACGAAAACATTATGCCGTTGCAAAATCCAAGTTTCGCTTGGACAATGGCTTTTAGGAGTGCTTTAAGGTAGTTCTAGCTGGATTCAGAACTAAAAGTTTCTTTTTCCCTTAGAAATGATAAAATTGGTGAAAGTATGAAGTAAAAAATTATGAAAAAATTCAATAATATTCCAAAAGCATAAAATAATACATTGCCAATTTTTTATTAGAATCCATCAACTCGTTTTTCCACTAGAAAAATAAAAAAAGATTTTACGGACTCAGCAAAAATTTTTTTCCATAAGGCCCATGTGAAATATATTATTTTTAAACACGATTTATTCATAAACCGTGTGGACGAACTCGTTGAGATTCCGGTTATAATTATAAAATATCATGAAGAATATATTTTCAAAATTTTAAGGAAATCTATCGAAAAATGATAAGAGCCTAGAACTACCTTAACTGTTGGTGCTAGCAAGGATATCTTGTGTTTCCTTTCGAAAGGTTGGCGACCCGAAGGCTGTCTTATGGGCGAAATTTTAATCGGGGAGGCCCAATTTAAAGTTAATTTACGGGAGAACGGTTCGTTCCTGACCCATGGTTCCTCTCAGACATTTTGCTACGTAACAAGACGAATATGATGAGCCAATAAAAAATATTTACTATCCTTTCCCGAATTTTGCGGCTGCTTTTTTTCGCAAATGTCCGTCGATCCAGAGGTGTAGAACCCTTCCAAGCCATGACATATAATTTTGAAACACCCTGTACATTACAGTGATGCAAAAATTGTTGAAATTGCATCTTCACGGCAGTAGAAGTTCTCATGTACGGTCCAGGAACCGCAGATATAATGTAATTAAAAAAAATTAAGTTTGAAGACGCTTACGACGTACTGTTACTTCTTTTGCGCTTTTCTCGAAACTAGATTTTTCAAACTGGTTTACACGATATCTCAATATGTACTTAATTGCTTTAGTTAAACTTTACAACACTTATTTTTTATAATATTCACCAAAGTCAAACGTAGGATTTTTTGATTGGGTGCAATGTTCAAAAGTTATAAACATTTTAAATTCAAAATTTGGATGAAAAATAGAAATTTTCTTTTCAAGCATCTGTAATTTCTACAAAAAATTTATTAAATTATTTCCCTGCTCACATTTTAACTATTACCTTTTCAAGTAAGTACAACCAATTTTTTTGGTCCTATCTCCGCTGTTTTTTAATTTTTTTTAATTGTTAACATTACAAATTGCTCATTAAACTACTATATATACAGGGTGAGGCATTTTAAACAGTTCACCTGAATGACTCTCTTGTTTTTGAAGATAGGAGAAAATGTATTAGACCAAACTTACTTGGTATCAGGGGGCTCATAATCTGGTATTACCAATTTTTCTGTAGGTGGAGGCGTCAAGGAGATGTGAAGGTCAATTCTGTTTTTTTAAATGGAATGGTATGGTTTCTTATTTATAGTCTGATAGAGTGTTTGAAGGCGAATACAATGACCTATTATGAAGGTGATTCAAGGTCACCCAAAGTCAACTGCAATAAAATTAAAAACCCACTACTAAACTTGATATGCAAGAACGTATAAGAAGAGTAATAGAATTGCTCTGTAATAGATACAAATGAAATTTGACAGCAGTGTCATCAGTGTTGCAACGATTTAAACTATGTATCCATGTTCAAGGTAGCCATTTTGAACACTTTTAGTAGCAGTATCAAAGTATCCAAGTATTCGAAAAGTACTCTGAGAGAATTTGTTTTCTATTGCAGTTGACTTTGGGTGACCTTGAATGACCTTCATAATAGGTCATTGTATTCGCCTTCAAACACTCTATCAGATTATAAGTAAGAAACCATACCATTCCATTTAAAAAAAAACAGAATTGACCTTCATATCTCCTTGACGCCTCCACCTACAGAAAAATTGGTAATACCAGATTATGAGCCCCCTGATACCAAGTAAGTTTGGTCTAATGCATTTTCTCCTATTTTCAAAAACAAGCGAGTTATTCAGGTGACGTGTTTAAAATGTCCCACCCTGTATATATATGTGTAAAATAACGATCATTTTATACATTTAATGGTTGCGTCAGAAAAAAGTTTATTTTTAATGGGGCATTAAACCAACTCATATCATAAATAATACTTCTTTATTGACAGCATCGTGAGATCTTCGCGACCTTAAATTTTTCGTTGTCGACGGCAACTTTTCGCCGTTGCTACAGAATTCTGTATGCTTGGCGATGCATAGGTACTTTTTGGTTACACTTATACTTATTAATAATTTTGAACCTGGTATCGTACCAAATCGCAGAAGAGAGACTAAAAACCAAAGATGATCCCAAGGCCCGATATGCACATATCATACTTCGTTTGCTCACGCGTTACCGTTAGCTTTTACATTTATCAATGTTCTACATAATGATACAAACCTATTTACTCGAAATACTAAAATGAAATCAATAAACTTCGTGAGCATTATTGCTTCATTTATTCACACCTTTCACCAGCTAAATTTTCATAATCGAGAGACAATTTGGCAAAGTATTCAGCAATATTCAATAAATTCGATCGCCACGGCTTCTTCGATTTCGAAGTGATAGCTCTGTGCAATTTCTTCAATCTATCTTGTGCAACTGACATTGAAGTCGTCATGGAAGGAGTGATAATCACCATCATACCACAATGTTTCGTTTCACCATCGTGCAATACAAGTTGGACTCCTTCCTTTTGTTTGGTATTATACACAATCTAGGAACGATGAAAATATTTTCATTTCAAAAATTCATTATTATTATGCATTAATCGTCTGATTGATGAACACTTTTCATAGTGTATATATCACAATTAACCATTTAATTTCTAAAGCGCCACGACAGATTAAAAAAATATTGGGTATCAAAATATAATAATAACATCATGGCTCTGTATTAATAATATTAGAAGATGTTGCTTTCATTGAATTACATTGAAAACGATTTTTTCAAAGTTCTTTAACATCCAATTCAGATATGTGAGGCCAAACCAAAGAAGTCACTTTGTATGAGGTACGGGATAAGGAGAAACTATTCTCGCACCAATTCCCATCATATCGGCCCTAAAAACTTGGGCTTGGCGAATACAAGCCGAAAAATAAACACTTATTTCGTTGTTAATCGCTTTTTCGGCCAGTTACGCAGAATCGAAAATGCGTGAGGATGTCTCTATCCGTCAGGCAAATCAGAACAAACCACTTATCAAGTGACTTCTCTCCCTGGTTCAATAATAGTTATAGATCTTGACATATATTTTACTCTTATTACAGGATTATTATCAGTTTATTTCTCTAATTGTAATGTATTCTTTTTCATTTTTACTCACTACAGAAGAAAGAAAAATTATGAATAGCACAAATAGATTAAAATATTCTATAAGAAACATTACATCAATATTTAAACGTACCCCGCATTTCTCAAGTATAGCCTTTAAATTTAACCATGAAAACTCCGCGAATCCGGTATGATACACATATGTGAGGACAATGCCATATCTTTCCATAGTTTCGCTCCATTGTGGTATTCTTTGCGGAAGTAAGTACGACGTTCTTCTTTTCCACGTTTGAGATCGTGCGAGAATGTTCGCGTTGAAAGTATTTTTTGTATAACTGTTTACAATATTATAATTATGTAGTATACTTTGTTTAACTTTAAATCGTTGAAAATGTAAAAGATGATTAAAATTATCAAGCAAATATTGGAACAGAAGCTGTTTAGTATAAAGGGTGGATATCATGTTTTATAAATTAATTTTTTACGCTTCCAGTAGTGAATAAGATTTTCGGGCCAAGTTCATTTCTCTTACCTATATGAAATTATAGAATTGGAAATGCATCAATATTTCTAATGTTACGGGAATTACGATATAAATAAAATATGAATATTTATATATATGTGATAGGGAAATAAAAATTAACTCACATGGCTATCCTTCACAAGTTTAAAATAAGTATGAAACATATTTTAGAAATTACGGAAATTAAAAAATGATTATAAATTGTTTACAGTGATCATATAAATAAAATCGTACTTTTCGAAAACGATGTACCTCTGTTCAATTTAAACATCATTAAGCAATATAAAAAATAGTACCAAATGTAAACGTTTTGATCCATGTTTTTTCATGTACTCACACTATATAAAAATTCAATGGCATATTAAACCTAATTTCTATAAAAGTTCAAAAGAATCTAGTTCCACCTGTAAGTGCCATCAATGGCAAATTGCATCCACTCAACGTAACTCTGCAAGTAGGAGTAATAAGGATGTATATTCAAGATCACTACCATCAGCTTATCCTCGTACTTGTGGGGATAGCAGTAACAGTCGATGGTCAAATAGCCAAAATATCCCTCACGTTGAATCCCCTCAGCGAGCTTATTTACAACTGGTTTCAGTTTTAAAGTGTCCACGGAAGTTTGCGGCAGCATATAAATATACGTCTGCGGACGAGTCTCTGTTGATAGAATACAATCTTTGATACAAATATTTACAGAAAGATACCATAGCTCTGAAGCAAAAACATAATTTTTTTCTTTTGTACCGTATGTTTTGGCTTCAACTGCTACGATCATTTAGTGACTACATACTGTTTTAACCCTTTGCGGTTCGAATTATTGCGTTAACCCCTTGCACTATTTTCACGAGACTGACTCGTGATGAAAATTTTAGACTAAACTTGAATATCAAGAGTGTGACTCTTGCGATTAGACTACTTTCATAATTAACACTAAATGAATTCCATATAATATTAAAACTACACCACTATCTAATGGTTTATTTTTGACAATATCATAAAAATTACATTGAATTAATTTAGTTTATAATAATGTGGTGTGAAATAACTCATAAACTCATTTTTTTAAATTTTGACTTAGACCACTTTCATAATTAAGGGCACAATTATAGAGGATGTACTTATTGCATCGCAAAATTTGAAGAAATGTATGTTTACCCGAACTTTTCTATCGAAATGACAAAAGATAGCAAATAGTAACGTGCTTCCAAGTTGCTAATAGGTCCATGGATTAATTAATTACATACATTAACTATCTATTAATTCTAATACATTTATCATGAGGTAACTGTTTTAATTCTTTATTACGTTTATTGATTTGTCGTAAGGTGAATTCCAAAGTGAATCTATGAACAGTGAATTTTCTTAGACTCTAATAATTATTTAAAAATATTTCAATAAAGCATTCACATAAAATTTCAAACTACAAAATCTTAAAAATAGAAGAAAATATTTCAAAACATACATACCTAAAAGTATCCTATCAGAAGTCCCATACCATATGGGTTTTTTGCCAGTAGCTAATCCAGGTACAAACAATGCACTTATAACGATAGTCGCATTCTTCTCAAATGGTAGAGCTTGCAGCAGAGCGCCAAATTTCTGTACCTGAACATAAAACTCTTTCCACGAATTGTAAGCGTGAGGCATCCTCGTAACAGTTGACAAAACTTTCGGCAAATGTTTCATTAAAGCATCAAGGAAGTCCTTTCGCAGCTCAGGATCTTTCATCCACATGTCGCCATGTTTTTCCCTTTCTCTCCTCAAAATAGGCATAAATGGTATGCTTATATGATTAATTAAAAAGATGGCGTAGTGTTTGACTTTAGATCCATAGTTCAGCTTGATCTGCCACACGCAAACTTCGGTATTAACCACTATAAGTTCTGCCAGAGCAGTGCAAAGGGTAGTATAGTCCTTGACATCTCGCCGATGAGGAGGTTGCAATACCCCAATCTTCTCCACTATTTCTGCCATTGTAGACATATTTGTATACTTCCGCTGCAATTCCATGTCAGGACTTAGCAAAGGGATCCCAAAGTTCCCGGCTAATCTCATGTCGCACTCATCCACGATCCAGGGTAAGAAGTAGGCTGACTTATCGGCGATCTTTTTCCTAATTTCCTGCAGAGAATTCTCCGAACAGTGGAGAATCCTTGCAACGTTTAACGGACGATTACGAAAGGTTTCGGCTTGCGAAAGTGCAACATAAGTGATACGTCTTGCCACATCTTCGGATGGACAAACTGCCTCAATGACGTCGCTGTACATCATTAAAAGATCCGCCGTTGCCTTCACTGGCAACACGTAAATCACTTCGGTCTGTGGATTACGGACCATGGCGACTCTTAAACTTGCCATGTTTTGATGAGTGGTAAAGGCACGTGGAAAAAAGGTTCGACGGATCTCCAGAGGATAACCGAGAGAGGGTATGTGAATAACCACATGTGGATTCTTGATAATGTGGCCGATCTTGTTGCTGAGTTGTAGGGAGAGATCTCGAGTAACGTGAAGGGATATTAACATTTTCATTAAGTAGCGCTCATGCATTTCTCTTTTCCTTTTTAATGAAGTCCAGGAAAACCAGATTATACTTGCTGCTATGTAACGACGCTCCGATTCCCAGATCTCTTTACGTAGCTGCGATAATGATCATTTGTGGGATTTTTAACAGTGTGGGTGTCTACTTTCTTTGCAAAAACTTGGAAAAATATAGGAATGGAGGAATGTAAGAAAGTGAGATTTCAATGTTATTCTGTTTATAGGTAGTAAGTAATGTTGCTTTTATAGAATACGTATACTATCGTAATCAGAATATATTAAGTACTGAGCTGTTTTTATTGGCCATGGAAAAAGCGTTATTCATTCTATAGGTCGATCGAGTTGACACTTTTCAGCAATGAATAGAAGAAGCGTGACTGTGTTAAATCGCACTCAAATTGTTAATAAATGCGTGATTTTTGTTTAATCCAATTTCCAATTGTTTTCCTCAACGAAGGTAATCGCCGTTTTCAATAAATTTAATAAATTGATCATTTCTTTAACACGTTGAATGTTACATTCTAGCGATATTTCGCTAATATCACTATTTCTATTGAAGTGCAACTTTTTCTCTTAAATTTATAACCTTATAAAGCAGAAATGATAGTATTGCATATATGAAAACGGTATTTATAATGAATATCAGTGCATAATAATATCAGTTATAATATTAGTATTATAATAATAGTATTGAATTTAAGATAAAATTGGTTAATTAGCTGATCTACTATTACATTAGATTAAAATCAAATTAAAACGTTTCTTAGTACGCCACGTTAGTCTCACCTTTTCTACTCCATACTGATATTTTGTTAGAAATTCAGACCGTTCATTAATGATGCGGACGAAAGATTGAAAAAAAACAACATTTGTCCGAATAAATAACAGTGTTCATTTAACTACATAAAATATAAATTGAAACTACCACTAATATGGGAAAAAGAATTCATTGTTACCAAAACCAATGTTGAACTTGCTTCAATATAGACTGTCGAAAAATTAACCCATTTGCATCATATGACAAAGTGAAAATATATCTTCACTATCAAATTTTTGTATATGCAATCTAACTATAACAGTTTTTCAAAAGTGATATTATACATTAATCTACGAATGTTTTATAGATAATGTAGGCTGTTCGTATATACTGCTATTCACTCACAATGCCAATGTTTAATTGTTGAATGTGTATTTCGATGATAGTGACTGGAAAAGGTGCGCGTATACAGGGTGTTCCAGCTAATTTTGACATCTTGAATATTTTGGTATTGTGGTATGTAGCAACAGTTAAATATCGTAGGCCAGACCTTACTTCATCGATTTCAAACATGCTACGATGCAAATGGTCGTTATATTGAACCTTACCTGTAAATAAACGCTAATGTAATTACGAATTTTAGAATTACTTAAATTGAAATACCTCCTTAACTTTTCGGCATACATAGGTCAGTACTTTCGTATCACTTGACGCATAAAAAAGTATCTCATTCCATTTAAAAAAACAAAGTTGACCGTCATATGTCCTTGACGCGACCATCTACGGAAAAACTAATGACACCAGATTATGCCCCACTCGATACCATTTAAGTTTCCTGTAAACCATTTTTTGCTACATACCACAATACTGAAATATTCAAGATGTCAAAATTAGCTGGGATACCAGGTATATACGCTTGTGATGCAAATGAGTTAAATGACGAATTGTAAATAAAAAGAAGATAAGAATGGATTGAACAGTTACAAGGATGGAAAAACAATATCGAGAGCCAGGATCAGTAACATAAATAACTATGAACATTGAAAAATGATGTGAAATGACACCAGATTATGCCCCACTCGATACCATTTAAGTTTTCTGTAAACCATTTTTTGCTACATACCACAATACCGAAATATTCAAGATGTCAAAATTAGCTGGGACACCCTCGTATATACGCTTGTAATGCAAATGAGTTAAATGACGAATTATGAATAAAAAGAAGATAAGAATGGATGGAACAGTTACAAGGATGGAAAAACAATGTCGAGAGTCAGGATCAGTAACAAAAAGAGGATTGAACTTTGAAATATGATGTGAAATTTTATTAAACCGGAAGCACGAAAATTGTTTGAAGATGTAGCACAGTAATGGGAAACAAAGTGCATAAAAGTTTCTGTTGGCGTAAAAATTACTATTTACCCAATAACCACGCCAAAGTGCTTGTATCAAGGTTGCAGCGACATTTCTTCCGTCGATGGTTTGAAACTGCAACCTCCAACTTTTCAACCAAAAAGCTTGTGTTTTATCGTTTACCAATGGAAGCAAATCCTCTTTCAGCAACACAAAATTCATACCATTTTCCGGAATAGTCGATAATAATTCGAACACCTTGTGCGGATTGAGATTTAATACCGGTATTCGTCGTTTCTTCACTATTTTTTCTATTTGAGGACGTAACACGAAATGCCACTTGGAATTTAATTGCTGTCCTTTATCATCCAAGGTCCTCGTCCAAAGATCATTAGTTATAAACCCCTCGTTAACAAATTTCAAGCTGTTCATTTGGAAGAACTCGTTTTCTATTGGAGGAAATGGAAAAGATTCTCTGCTCCTCACAATTCCAATGGAATCTCCATTCGTGTTTGGAAAATGATCGTTGTTAGATTTTTCTGTGATTGGTCTTTTATCGATTCTAAAAGTTGTCGACTTATGTCAAACTAATTCCGATGTATTATTAAAAACAAAGTTACTACCCGAGTCGAAATTTTCAGATCTGCAGTAGATTTGCAGGGGTCTGTAGACACAATTATTCTCTGTACCACGTCTGTACTAGATATTCACTCAATAATTACATTTTTTAGGGTTTAACATACGCTTGCACCAGAACTGTGATGTTTACGTTCGTTTGCACTGTATCTGTAGCATGTCCATTACAGATAAAAAAAATTATACAGTTTTCGTGAAATTGTTACAATACTAGTACAAACATGTTGCAAACGGATAAATACAAATTTTAAATGTATATTTATTCGAACTTAGAAATTTTTCGATAAATTTTATGTTAACTTATAAAATTTCGATTCGTAATAATTTTAATAAACAATTAATTACAAATATGTTAAAGAATATGTATTGTAATTTCATATTTTTAATAGCCCTATACAAACGGAATATTAACATTTGCAGACATGCTGCAAATCAAGTGCAAACGTGCTATGGATGAATGCAGACACGCTGCAGATCCAGTACAAACGCGCAACAGAGCTATACGGATGATTTTTACATCTTATGCGGTTATACTGCTGGCCTTTTTCTAATGTGCTGAAAATGCATTTGTTCACGTTGCAAATATAGTGCAGAAGTAGTACAAAGTTTCGATGCAAACGCAGTACAAACACAGTACGGTCGTTTAAAATTGTATCTAATATTTCGACTCGGGATTTCTAACTCATATTTTGTAATTATTGTAAGGATTTGAGGTTGTTATAAAATATTTTCATGTGAAATTGTCATTTATGAAACGTCAAAAAAGGGAATAAAACATTACATTGTAAGGATATCAACAATATTTGGCTTTACTACCACATTTGACCTTGTATGTCCTTCCACTACAGATTGTTGAAACCGTTTTTACATCTGTTATCATATCGCGATAAAAAATATGTAACATTTCATTCAACAGAACAGAGAAGACCTTAAAACCCGGTCTGTATGTACCTATCTTTGCCTTTAGCACCTTTCATGTTATTACAAATAAAGAGAATATTTGAAGTAGGCATATGTTGATTTTGCCCACCCTGCATACAAAGTTAGCCACCTTTGCCTTGCGTTAGGACAGGGGTAGTAAACTTTTTTATACCTACCACCCATTTTTGTATCTTCGTTGGCAGTAAAATTGTCTTACCGTCCACCGATACTGCAGTAACATGAAGGTATAGTAAAAATGAGTTAGTGAATGTTTCGTAAAAACATACAGTTAAATTTATTTTTATTGAAAGGAGAAATAAATTCAAGTCCAGTAGTGCCAGCTTGTGAAAAAAAGAAAATAGCTTCGGCATCGAACAACATCCCTACCACCCACCGTAAAAGCATGAATCGCCTGAGCAATAGGGGCCAGGTCGACTACCCCTACGTTGAAAGAACTATTTCAGACAAGATAGATGCGCTAATGCCCTTGAATGTACATTTCATGACTAAAGTTTACTATTTTCTGAAGAAATAATTAGTTGCCTAAATAATATTTTGATAACAATAATCTACATATTACTTGTAATTTGTATATAAAAGATCCGTATACTATCTAAATAACTCTAAAGGCTGCCATGGAAGAAACACTAAAAAAGACTTACAATTAGAACCACTGCACTACACTATAGCCCCGTCTGATTCTCTTTACCATCATCGTTGCATCAATGAGAGTGAACAGTAATAGAGTTTTCCTTACCATTAAAATAAAAAGTATCAAAATCTAACCAGTAATAATATATGTCACACACATGGAAACTCTCAAACGGAAACTGTGTCTCTAAGAATAAGTATCGAGACAGTAAAAAACGATCGTTATCATTGACTGTACCTTTTAGGTAACCGGAACATCTTCGTCCTCAGCACTGTCATCTCTTGCTTGAATTTTAAATCAGAGTCATCGAACTGCGACGGTGCAGGCATTTTGGGTCTTAATAAGATATTTCGTGTCTCCTCAAGGCTTTCTTTTGGCACGTTTGTCCAAGTGCATTGACAGGACATCTCCAACGGTTCCTGCTCGAATGCACCGCTTAGCATGCATAATCCGAAGGCTTTTCGTACTTGTCTCATAGAAACGTGATTCGGTAACTGCAAGCGATCCATGGTTGCATTTAACAAGTTGAGTTTCATTCCCATAAGATGCTCTTCGCAGATTTGTTCGACCTGCACTAGTTCCATTAAAGCTTGCTCATAGAATGCTTGCGCAGATTGCAAGGCGACGATTTTATTTTTATCGTCGGTCAAACTATTCACCGAAAACAAATGCGATAGAAATAGTGAGAATCGATAAATCCATTTCCGTGTTATAATATGAATAAAGGAAAAGTTTCGCGTGAAATAATTCACTATTTAACATCTGTAATTAAGTTTCCTAGAAGACGGACATAGTATGCACGCAAGTTGCCATTGTAAGTACGTATATAGTTGGGCGCTAAAAAGTTGGCTGTTGGAAAGTTACAGAAGGCAGGAAAAACAATGGCGTAGCATGGGACGTGTCCGGATGAACCGCCATGGGCGGTATATGTCGGAGATAGTAACATTTCTCAGCAAATAATGTTAATTTGAGAATTTTATATATAGAAGGATCTAGAAAGATCCACCGTAAATCATACGACAGGCGAAAAACAAACGCGGACTGCACGGGGACGAAAAGACACAGAATGAGTTGACGAACGCCACGATAGGCGGGCACGTGGTTAGACGAAAAGTAGATGAATAGAGGTAAAGACAGATAGACTTATAGACGAATGGGCTTATACGCAAATAGACTTATTGATAAATAGACGAGTACACGAATAAACAAATAGCCATATAGACAATTAGAAGTATAAGCGAGTAGACGAAAAGATATATTTTAGAATATTAAGTACACACATATAGTGCATATATTTTATAATATTAACCCCTGCCTTACGATTTCTTTTGTGACCGAACGCGCAATAATTCAGAATTAATTGTTGTAATAATAGTCTATCACTGATTTCCGATATACCAGTATAAGTTAAGTTAAGTCATTTCCTAACATACTGATATTTTTAATTTAACAGTTTTTAGAAATCATCAAAATTTTCTATTCCATTTACCGCCTCACGTGTGGCACACGTGATAGTAAGGCAAAGGGTTGAGAGTGTATGTGAGGATCCATTGTCGTTATTTCCATTTATTTACCGTTTCCACTTGAATATATATCACGTGTATTTGTAATAAATAATGTACACCAATAATAGTAAAAACCTATTACCATCATTTCATTTTTGTAATTTTCAAACCCAGTCTCTTAAAGTAAACACTCCACATAGTCGTTTACTTTAGGCGGCTGGGTTTGGGGATTTTAAAAACAAAACGACGATATTAGGCGGTTCAAAACAGGAAGCTATGCAGCCCCTTAGCCATCTTTCAGTTATCGGACTGTATAAATTAGAGAAAATATTTTTACATGGAAAGTATTATATTTATCGTTATTATATTATATCAAAACTTGTGAAACAAATCTTGTTTTTTTATACAAGATGTTCTGATGAACCAAGTTAACTAAAAGAAGATAATTAAATTGCAGACGACATTTATTTTTAAAGGATTATAAGTTCAGATTTAAACGACACATGAGACAAAAATTGTAGTTGGTGCAGTAGTAAAACTAATAAAGAACCATTTTTAAAAATATTTTTTTTATTTACTTTCATTGCATTCTCAGAAGAAGCTAACGAAGTTTGGAAATTACTGTGTTACGAGAATTTTCCTTTTAATAGCATTTTAGTGATACAGATAAAAATTCGGAAACTTCTATTTTACTGACGCATCAAGTTAGATGTTATATAAAAATGTGTGCTTTTATTCAGAAAGTCTTTTTCTTTATATCAATGAAGTAAATATTATAACCTTCTATCTTCCAAAATTTTCTTCCTGCGATTACCGAGATAATCGCGAAGTGAAGAAATTTGTTTTTGCATCACCACGATGTTGTTTTTAAGCATTTCTCCGCACTGAAAATATAATTCTTCATTTTGCAGTAATTTGTGGTGACGATCCATAATGGAATTATTTATTCTTGCAAAAAACTGGTTAACGATAGTAAATGAAGGAACTCACACAACAAAACAATTCACTCACGAATGAGTGAGCGATAAACATTTCAAAATTATTGCCTGAATTCTCGTCAATTAGAAAATGAACTACACAAACAAAGAAACCTTAAAGTTAGTTCTCGATGAATAAAATAATTAATGTTTTAATATTACAATTTAAAAGTGCAACTTATTATTTATGAACAAAATAATGAATGTCCACAAGTAATCATTTTACACTATGTATCTTTGTTGACGCATTATTTCAGTACTATGCAGCTTATCTTTTTATACAAACGATAATATATAGAATTATATTAGACGATTTAAATCAGAGGGTACAAGCCTCTATTAACATTCGTAGAGGACTCTGCTCAAGGTGCGATTATAACCACAGATGATATGTAGAATAGACCGGACATAAGGCTTTTTCGACCTCTGTGAAGTTAGCCCCTGCACTAATTCCCACGCAGTTTTTTTCGTTACTAATCTATTGAGAATCGTTTGAGAGAGTTTGAGAGTACAAAAAAAACTTCTAACGAGGTTTATTTCAATAGAAAAAAATGAAAAATGTGGTGAGTTGTACGTGCACATATGGTGTGCATTTTTCAGTCTGCCGTATCGACTGAGTTGGGCGTAGGCGCGTTTTCTCATTCGCGTTTTTCAATTAAGAAACAAACTCTCAAACGATTCTACATTTGTAAGAGTCCTCTACACACACCGACTTGCTCTCTATTTTAAATTGGCACATAAGACTTTTATTATACATATTTTAATTACCAATTGTGCCTTGCACAGATAAGTTAAGTTAGCGCCGGACTAGAAGCAATCTTAATGAATTATATCTCAAAAAATTGCTCGCAATTTGCTCATCAAGAATGTAAAATTGCTCACTCTGCGCCAAATATTAAAAAAAAGTTATTAAACAATTTCGTAACAAACACTAATTTGACGATTTCTAAGTTATCCGAGTACAAACGGGATCTTTTCTGGGCTCAAAAGATTTCGATTAATTTGCTCATCACTGCCCCATCTTTTTATTCGCGTTTTATTAACGTTTTCAGAATTAAAATTTCGAAATTCGGAACTGTTATTTCCGATTTGGATTGAGGACCGCTTTTACTGGGTGTTAGTTCCATGTTTCAAAACTAGCGGCGCTTCTGTCGTTTTCCCAGGCATTAAAATATCGAAAATTTAATTATTATTTTTAACTCAAAAAACGTTAATAAAACGCAAATAAAAAGATGGGGCAGTGATGAGAAAATTAATCGCAATCTTTTGAGCCCAGAAAAGATCCCGTTTGTACTCGGATAACTTAGAAATCGTCAAATTAGTGTTTGTTACGAAATTGTTTAATAACTTTTTGTTAATATTTGGCGCAGAGTGAGCAATTTTACATTCTTGATGAGCAAATTGCGAACAATTTTTTGAGATATAATTCATTAAGATTGCTTTTAGTCCGGCGCTAACTTAACCCATCTGCCTTGCACCGGGTGCCGTACTATAATGTTGCGCATACCACCCACCACATTTTTCATTCTTTTATATTGAAATAAACCTCGTTAGAAGTTTTTAATGTACTCTCAAACTCTCTCAAACGATTTCAAGTCGATCAAAAAAAAAGTAGCCGTACGTTTCATTTTTAAAGATTTAGAAGAAGTGGGGGCCAACTTCACGCTAAATTTTCAATTGCATTTTTCAAAAAAAACTATCAACTCTCAAACGTTTTTTTTTGTACTCTCAAACTCTCTCAAACGATTCTCAATAGATAAGTAAGGAATAAAACTGCATGGGAATTTGTGCAGGGGCTAACTTCACAGAGGTGAACACATCGAAAATTTAGTTATTATTTTTAACTCAAAAAACGTTAATAAAACGCAAATAAAAAGGTGGGGCAGTGATCAGCAAATTGATCGCAATTTTTTGAGGCCAGAGAAGATCCCGTTCGTACTCGGATAACTTAGAAATCGTCAAATTAGTGTTTGTTACGAAATTGTTTAATAACTTTTTTTTAGTAATCGGCGCCGAGTGAGCAATTTTATATTCTTGATGAGCAAATTGCGAGCAATTTTTTGAGATATAATTCATTAAGATTGCTGCTAGTCCGGCGGTAACTTAACTTATCCCATTGAGATTGCTTCTAGTTCGGTGCTAACTTAACTCATCTAATTTGTGTTTAGCGTTCGTTTGCATGAACAAGTGCCCCGTTTACCAACAGTGGATATCCATCTTTACAAGTCGATAATACAGATCGACTACTCTAGATCATGTAGCGCGAAACAGAGTACCTACTTCTACATTTAATAAAAAAATTAACTGTTATGGACAAACGTTTCTCATTCACACGTCATAAATCAACAACTACTCACTATTTATTTTCAATTCATCCATTCTTCTTACATTCCTAGGTGTTACTCATCTTTTTTTCTGTAGAGATTAATCTCAATATTAATCGTTATATTAACGTAAATTGATTCACTTTTACATATAATTTACAATTCGAAATGTTAGTTGTCGAGTATTTTCCAAATAACACAACTTTTTGACAAAAACCAATCAATATGTTTAAATAAAATCCTCTGTTTCATCATTCTTGAAACAGAGGTCATTACTTGATTATTTTCAGCATGACATTTTATCTATGATTTGTATCACCATATCTCTATTACTTAATCACTCCTCATTAAATATTTATAATAAAAAGAACTTCATACATTCTTGAAATTAACAAAATACAACTCCTTCAGATACTAAAATTCAAATCTTTCAACAACGCCTGTAATAAAAATAATAAATAATGTATTATTTCCTTTTCCAAGATAAATTGTAAACTTTCTCTTTATCATCATTTTGTTTATTCCTCTGCTTATTAGTTATTAATTTTTAATATATTCATAAGAAATCATAAAGGTTTTGTTAAATTCTATTAAGTAGTTAACGATAACTATGAAAAATTATAAATCTTACATTTTTGTTAAAAAATTGTTAACGTCTGGATTAAATCACTCAAAAGAACTCAGCTTTATTTAATTGAATAATTGTATTGCGTTTCAATCTGTCTCCTTCGATTGCAATTGTAACTTCTTCACGAAATTGTTAAGCTTTAAAATAACGCTGTCTCAAAAATGTAGTACTAAATCATTAACAATCTGGAACGAGTATAATTTGAAATTAGATATATCCAGGGGAAACGAAAAACGGAATACCTGAGTATCTTTGTTGGATTTGAAGATACGAAATATCGCTACATGAGAATTAGAATAGTTTCAAAGCACCCACATCGTGATCATAATATTAATTTTTTTTGTGCCTTATTTTTCAGTAATTTGAAGACCACAAACGATATTTCAACTGGAATTATATACTTGTTTTCTTGTATAACTGTTGCCGATTATTAAATAAGTTTAATCATGTATCGCAATGTGACCCTTTCAGTGACCTTTACGCAAAAAAATGGAATAACTAGAATTTTATTTGTAAGGAAAAGTACCTTATTAAAATTTTGATGACAAATTTACAGAGACATGTCGTTTTTCAAGTGTAGTTTTAATTCACAAGAATAATAGTACTAACTATTGAAACAATTGAATCAATTTTGAGATTTCGATGTGACTATTACAACCGATGGCAGCTGGATGAAGTAATTAGTACCAATGGGTGGTGCAACGGCATCCATATTCAATTTTGACTTTCAACTTGATAAAATTTGAAAATGGTTAACAATTATGCAGATGATGATTCGTCTCACCGAACTTTTAGATATGCTGTCAGGATCATTATTCTGGAAAACTTTTTTTCTCTACATGTAATTCCCGCTGGACTTTAGTTTTGAATATTTTGGCAAAACAATTTTGCTATATCTGCATTAAATTTTGCCTATACGTCCATGATATAACGTGTGTGTTAGCACGATATGAGCGCTTATCTACTGATTCTACGTCGAACGGAAAAGAGTCCTTACAACAGGTGAACTCATCCAAAAGATATCGTAAACGGACGTGCGAGAAATATAATTCCAATGTTTAGTCGGACCGTCTCACGGCGACCTTTATTTCAAACTACGGCCAACCAACACTAATTTATCTTTTCGTTGCAAGCACCTAAATTAAGCCAAATTTTTCGGGAGCGTGTACCCTTTTATGCATCATTCACGTCGTGTCTCCGTCCCTGAAGGGTCTGGTTTAAGTCAGGTACCTGTATCAAAAAAATAAACTGCTAGTGGTTGGGCATAGCTTAAAATACTGTTAAAATTACTGTCAAAATTATATAGAGTAACTTACATTAATTGCAGCTCCACCATTTGTTTAAAAGCACCAACGCATACATATTAATAAAATCAGCTCTTTTAAGAGCTACCAAGCAGTCATGAACAAGGAACGACTTGTGTAGGGACTCTATTTCGCGCATCGAAGGATAACATTTCGTGTATAGTAACTTTTTCGTTAATGAAAAAGTTGAAATTCCTATTTATCCAGTATTTAGTACTGGATATGTAGTTTTTATAAAAAAATACTCAAGAAAATTGATTGACATTAAATTGGAAAAATTGCGGAAAACATGTTATTTTTCAACATATTGTTTAAAAAAATGGAGATTTTGCAGAAAAAAGTATACCATTAAATTCGCAATGAAAAGGCACTAATTTCGTCAATTTAAGAAATTACTCTATCTCTCATAGTTCCCAAGATATTTAACGAAATACACTTTAGGACCCCAACTTTGGGGGCGGTTTTCAACCCTTTAACGTGGACGATTGCCGATAAAAAAATACGTGTCGGATATTTTAACGAATGCTACAACATACTTAAACTTTATCAAAATCGATGATTGACACTTCGTTATGTTCCTTTGTAAATACTACACACATTGCCACGGGCGTGCACGTATGTACAGGCAAAATTCAATATACATATAGCAAAAGTTTTTTACCAATATCTCGAAAACTAAAGCCGAACAGTAGCTACATGTACAGGAAAAAGATAATCAGAATCATGATCCTGGCCACATATTCAAGGATCAGTGAAATCGTTCGGACATATCATCACTTGCATAATTACCAAATGGCATTGTAATTTATGTTTTAACGAGATTTTTCACCAACAATTCAGCAGGAAAGGTCATCGATGCAATCAAATAGGCCTACAGTAGATATCACGGCAAAAAACATAGCATATATTTCTCGACAACCTTCCACTGAAAGAAAGTAGAACTTTCTTAAATCCTTCTGAACATAAAATACACTCCAGAAAGCAACATGTCTCTGCAATTTTATCATCAAAATGTTGACGAGGTATAATGCATATAAAAGAAACAAACCTTACACGTTGAATTCTATTTATTCCACTTTTTTGGCTGGAAGGTCATTCAAAGGTCACATTGCGATACATGATTGAATTAGTTTACATATCGGCTACAATTACACAATACCACTACAATATATCGGCTGCAATTAAAAATTAGTTCTATTCAAAAAAACTTTGGTGACTTTAAAGGTATCGAAAAATATAACAATTTACGTTAAAAACTAAACGTCCAAAATAAAATTTAATAGCGCGAGGCGATAGGACATACAGATAAATTCTTTCCATTTTTCGCGATCTGAGACACAGAAAAACCCAAAGCCTAAGCCTAATGAACACAAGACTCACAAACGATTAATTCGGTAAATTTAGATGTAGTAAATAAATATGTCAGAAGACAAGGAATGAAGGTAATAGAAATAAACATAACATAGCAAATGTAACAAGAAAAAACTATTAGAGTTTGAGTAAATTTCCAAAAATGTGAAGGAGAAGCTATTTTAGCCATCTTAATATTCGTTATTTTCTGTCTAAAGTCTAGGTTTATTTCGAAGATAGGAAACGCGATGGCAGCATTACTATATTATTTAACAGCTAATCCAAAGAGGCAAAAGAAATTGCGAACGGAAGCTATTTCATTGCTACCAACCGAAAATACAATGGTTACTGTCGAATGTCTGAATAATGCTTCATACTTACAGGCTTGCATTAAAGAATCTCTCCGCTTGTTTCTCATTCTTCTGTGCTCAGTTCGAAACATGAAAACTGATATCGTCGTGGCTGGATACACGATACCAAAAGGAGTATGTCTAAATTCCTCATCAGGATTTATTCGTATATGTGTGGGAATGAGTATCTGTACATATGTATGCACATGGTGTAGTGTATCATATATGAATCTGCCAATCTGACCGTAAGCGCACGAATGTTTCGTTGAATATCAGCAGAAATTAGATAGATCTTGTTTCTTTAAGGTCGTCAATATAATTACTGATTTAATATCTGTGATGAATGCATGAAGAAGTTTAATCTTTACAAAGGTTATAGGAATTCAAGAATTCTTTCATTTCTATGTCTTTAGATCAATATAGCCATTTGCTATGGTGTCATCTGCTTATAGGTCATAGGTCCTAAGAATTTCGCACGTCCTGATGAATATATCCCGGATAGATGGTTGAAAAACAACGATGAATTCTTATCGTTGAAAGGCACGCACCCATTTGTTTATTTACCTTTTGGTTTTGATGATTGCAGTTGTATCGGCAAAAGATTGGCCATGATGGAGATGGAAATGTTGGCTTTAACCTTTTAGGTATGGTGCGCTCGTCCGCAAGTGGTTACCCCTGGGATGGCGCGCCTGGCCGCAGATGGCAAAAACCGTTTATGACGATTTCCACTAGGACACCACGTGGGAATAGAGTTTTAAATGAATAAACTATAATTTCTTTATACATTTTCATGTAACGGCATCGGAAAACTGAATGAATGAATTAATTATTATTATTTGCTACATGGTACAGTGCGACAACTAAAAGGTGGCTAGCGAGCGGTGGAACTTCTCATTTTCAAACGCCTATTCTGGCCATTTTCTTTATGGAATTCTCAAACCCAATCTCTGAAATTAAACACTTCGAATAATCGTTTATTTTAGAAGATTAGTTTTGGTAATTCCAACGACCAAATTGTTAGAGTAGGTGGTTGAAAAAAAAGGCTGAGCCGTTCACTAGCCATCTTTCAGTTGTCAAACTGTAATTATAAGTTTTTCTGTGTGTAGTATATTTTAAAGCACGAAACGGTGCAGAACCCAGATCACACTCTTCACATTGGACAGCTTCAATATTGTCAGGAAATGTGGTTTAGGCGAAATAATTGAGAAATAAAGTAAAAAACGTATAATACCGTAGAAAATCATCATATAGACGAAAGTGACTATAGTTTTTGTGCCGTTGAAATCGGTGCTATCTACGAAAGCCACTATAGTGACGTTCCGTACCTATAAGGTTAAAGGTAAACATTTTATATTTATTCTACGACAGATCAAAGCAACCCTTTCGTCTTTCTCACGAAATAATATTGTTTGCAGATTATTTGTGTAAATTCAATTGTTTCGCGTAAGTGTATATCATGTACATTGTTGTGCATAAAATAAAACTTATTTTATAAGACGTATCGTAGGCTAAATTGCATGTAGAACCATTTCGGCAAATTTTGATAAGAAAACTTGAAAAGATGGAAAATGTTTACCTGAAATTTATAAAATAGACAAATAAGATGGTGACAAAACATTTAGGAGCTGAAATAGAACAGAGGAAAAGGAAATTTTCCGCGCATTTCATTAAATCACCTATAACAAATCCTAGTTTTAGGTTCGAATATCTTGAAATTTCATAAGTACCTGTAAAATATGTTGTTTACAGCACATTTAAAAAAAAATGTATGCGGTATATAGGGACCGCATTAAAAAAAATTCTGTATAGAAAATATGTAAATTAAAACATCAAAATGTAGCTAGAAATTGGTTTTCCAAACGAGGAGAAACTGAATTCACACACTGAAACATTTTCAAATGTTTTATATGTTTATATATATATTACAAATTGTGCATTTAAAATTATTCATCGTATGCAAGTACACGGATTCTCTTGAAGTTGCTATCTTGCACTTATTAGAGCAACATTATATTTTTTAATTAATTTCTATTCATAATATTCATCTGATGGACTTTTTTTATATATGGACTCAAAAAATATTGCACAAAAAACGCACAAAAATGGACTGCAAAAAGAAACAGATTTGAGTGTACACGTAGATTGTCTGAACAATTTTGAAGCCAATAAGTATTTGTCCGGTCAAATGTAGTTTTATTTTCAACATAGTCTGCTTAGAAGTGAACACACTCTCCCTGCGATGCTGAAACCCGTTTAACCCTTCCAAATAATAGACGCATACCTTTATCAATTATATGTTTTTTTTCTAGTTTTTATTGTAATAGAGCGTTGCCACTTGTCTTCAAATCATGAACTTTGTAGATAAAGAAAAAACAAAACAAATATACATTGTCATATAATTTATTATTGTACTTTATATATAATAATATGCTATTTAACATAATTTATTATATAAATATACATAATTTTATATAGTATATATTGATAAATTTATTATAATATATTATATAATTAATTATTGTTCAATATTTTCATATCATGGAAAATGTCAATAGGTTAGCTTCTATTTTTCGAATTAAATGAACTAAATGGACAACTGTGTACCTGCACCAAAGAGAGGGTAAACTAACTCCTACAGGTACGCGCTTTTGTCCTTTTAACTTTAGTAGTAGAAGTTTCAGATACTTCTTCCCGCTTTTTCGTCTACAGATGCAGCACAAATAACAGGCTGTATTGAAAATAAAGCTCAGAGATTTGTGAATAAGTAATAAGCATTTTTACAACATATTGAGCCTCTCCACCTGACATTTCACAAGAGAAGTAGCGCGCTTTACGATCGATATCGAATTATTTTGATTAACAACGACATACTTGTTACTCTTACAATACACTTTTTATTCGTAACAAATCAATGAATGAATTTGTTTTACAAAATGATAATAATTATTTTTCATTTTTCCAACTGCCGTGGCACGTACATACAATATATAAAATATTAGGTTGAAACTCTCACATCATATTCAGACTGGCAACAAGTTTATTTGACGGGCTTTCTAATTTTCGATTTGAGTAGCTTCAATTATTTCACCGAGGACTTATAGTTCGAAGACTTTCAAACCACCGAGGATATAATATAAATATCGCTAAGATAAATTACCTAGTTCTGTCTGAAAGTCCATATCTACATTTCCCTCTCGTCACTGTAGTCGCCGAACAAAACGAAAGTCGCAATAGTAACAATTATTACTAAAACAATTAAAATCATTCTCATCGACGTGACTACCTAAATCTTTGTTTTGAGTTTTTTGCTCGGGTAGAAATAGACCCATTTCGTATTTTTTTGTTCACATTTTTCTATATCTGTCGTTTGTTACGTGATCACAAGTTCACGATGGATTAGTATCTGTATCCATCGTCGCTGGATGTTCCAGGACTCGGAGATCCTCTTTGGGCTGGCGCTGGTGCTGGCGCAGGATACGTCGCTGTGCCTTCGTACCGAACCATTGGACGGTAACCAGTACCATCGGCAACATAATCGACGAACTGTGTCCTTCCATCTGGTAGTAACACGTGATAGCTTCCGGTTGCTTCGTTGTCTTTTCGCGATTCGTGGTGTCCAAAATCCAATCCAGCCACGGCGTCTTGAACCTCGTAAGAGAATTCGTAGTTTGCCGGATCCTGTGGCAATTGATAAGGTAGAGCTATACATCATGAATTAGTGTGACTACTTTTTGTAAATATTCGATTTTTGTAGTAAGGAATATAGCGTGGTGTTTCCAATGACTTTGAAATATGTTGGAGAGGGTGATATTGCTAGTAACTATCAGATCTAATAAGAATCAATGTCGGTTTTGCTTGCACATGTTGCTCATGCTATTTAATAATAATTGAAGCTACATAATTTACCAAAATTGAACACACAGAAAAACTGTGAAGATTATTGAAAATGTCTTTCGCGTAAAAACCACAATTTTTTCAATTTAGAGTCTGGAAATTTGGTAGCAACAAAATATATATTGAACAAAACCCGAGGACCTACATATTTTATGAGTATCCGTTGACAAGAGAACTGACGCGTCGCGACGGTTACTGTCGAAACCATTTGTACTGCATTTGAGAAAGGTGTTATTGATAGCAGAAAATGCCAGAGATGGTTTCTAAAGTTCCATAGCGGAAATTTGTCATTAAACGATGAAAAACGCCATGGCCGTGTTTCAATTTTCGATCAAGAAATGCTGCAAGCCCTGTTGGTCCAAAATCCGCAATCAACTCAACAGGAATTTGCTACAACATTAAGTTGTTCGCAAGAATTCATTTGCAATCAATTGCGCTTGCTTGGTAAAGATCGAAAGCTTGGAAAATCGGTTTCGCATGAATTAAGAGAAGCCAACCGAAATCAACGAATCGCCATTTGCAATTCGCACTTATCGTGTTAAAACCAACAAAAAAAATCGTGACGGGAAACGAGGAATGGTTTTTTTTTCTACTTGAAGAGACACCAATGGTTAGACAAATATGAGACCTCACATTCATCACGAAGATAAAATTTACACTCAAGAAAAGTCATGCTGTTTACTTGGTGGAATTTTAGAAGCGTCATATATTTTGAGCTACTGCCTATTGACCAAACAATTACTAGCGATAGTTATTGTGAACAACAAGAGAGACTTCGTCAAGTTTTGCAGCAAAATGGATCTGCAGTAACTCTTTGCGAGCCGAATTGTTTTACTAACTTTTCGTCAGATAAGCAAATATAGTGTCTGAAAATTGGCTACTATTGATTATCCATTTTCAATTAATACTAGAATGAATCGTAGGTACCGCGTGTTATTTATGTTAAGATGAAAAATTATCATCGATTTTGGAAAAGTTGATAATTAATTTTAGTTGATATAATTACATATAAAGTTGATTATTAATGGGATTGTAAAGGATTAACAAACAACATCAGAAAAACGGTATTAATTATTAATAGACCTGATATTTTCTTTTTTTCAAATTATATGCGATAAATTTTGCAGCTAAATATTGTATTTTTAATAATTAGTTTGCACTAGTTTAAACAGCTTTATAATTGAATTAGAAATATGTAACTATAATTTTTTTTCTACATTCATTAACGTTTCTTTTGAGCCAATATATTATGATAATTAAACAGTATAATAGTAATGTTTCAGATTATTCTTTCATTTCGTACACATAGCTTTTCCTGTACTGTAAATCAATAATATGTGCAAGATGAAATTATACATGAAAAAGATAAATAATATAAATTATTAATATTATATATTATAATATATATTATTAATATTAAAGTAATATAAATTAATTAGTATAACGCAGTTTAAGCATTCATCAAATCTACAATAGAATCCCAAGCTTTAAAATATTACAGTTGATCCAGTATTCGCCTATACATTACGACATCGCTGCGACTTTAATTAAATAAGAATTTTGCATTATACTATTTATTATATAATAAATTAATACAATATTTATTATCGTTTAACACTAGATCTACGACAGCCATCAAATTGACAGATTTCTACTTTTAGAAATAATTCTCATACTTATGAAAGAACAGCATAGTAGATATTTCACGTGTATTACTTAATTGATCGTATTTTGAGCCGCTCGATCCTTTTTCTTGCAAAATGTTTATTTAGCATGTATGTTTAGTAGCCGGGAATCTAGTGTTAACACATCCAAGTTCTCCCGACCTTCCAAATTCTGTTATAAACGAATCCTAGCATTTAAATCTATCTCGGCAAAAACAGTAGAATACTTACACCCGCCCATTCGTCAGGATGACCACCACCCCCACCTCCTGGAGATGGACGTGTGCCGGGGCCTGTTGGAGGGAGGTAAGCGGGCCCTTGCGGCTCACTGTGAATTCCTACCAACATCATCGCTAACAGGAGTGCCTACACGTGACAAGAACACCATATCTTTCACTTCCTCAATTGCAATATTACTTAGCAACATATTTTCAATTCCGTGATTTCCTCTTTTCTCCTAATATTTAAAAAAAATAGTTTGCCCTTGGAATGCACTCTTTGTCCACCTTTTGAGGTAAAAAGTAAAAAAAACAATAGGCGAAAAAATGTTGCTAAAGTGAAGATACATTTTCTGATGAAAAATATGTCCAAATTGTCTCGAAGCGAGAAAAAAACGTAACTGTACCAACCTTCCAAAACATTGGCAGTTCGGCGCGAACCCGCGAGACTTTACGGAATGAAAATACCTTAACGTTAGAACGCTGGTGGATTTTATACTACGTTCGTGGTTGCGGGCGCGACGAAATGGAGATGGAATGACAGTTATTTGGGGGAACTTTAATACGAACCTATACCTGTAATTATAGTTAATAATAAAACCGCATTATCTTTCCAGCTACCTAGTCGTAATCATTTCGTTTGGTGTGCTCGTAACGGTTCTCCATCCGTCGTGAGCGACCTCAACGCTTTTAATGTGAAATTCGTAAAATGATATTTTTCCCTGCAATGGAACCGCATTGGGAATCGTTGAAACGAATTCACGCATTTAAAGAAGTTCGCAACTTTTCGTGGCAATTTAACTATTTCGCGATACTTGACCGAAGTCAAGCAATTTTTCCTAAACGTGTAGTTGTGCGGTCTTTTGGAAGAAGCAACTAGCAGTCGCTGATGCATTGTGTCCTTCTAGATAAATATATTTGTAGATATTATACTTCTTGAGGTAAATGACAATTACTAACGCTAAACTAACACAGACAATTAAAGAAACACCCCGCTTAACACGGGGGATACGTTCCAATAAGTTCCAGCGCTAAACGCACCCGCGTTAAACGAGGTCATCTTAACACGTAAATAATAGAAATAAGTGAACGACACCGCATCAATGACACTTTATCTTGTCTTTGAACTTCTATAAAAAAAAAACATTTTGTACAAACTGATCCATAATTTCCGTTATAGTGGCTAAACTGTTTTTTAGAAAATCGGTTGAGAGTTCCTTTTGCTCCTCATCTTCAGAAACGCTAACTTTGTCATCTTCGTGTTGTTCTACTAATTGTTTAAGTTCGTCGTTCGAAAGGCTTTCATCTGTTGTAATTTGCAATGATTCATAAATATCCTGCGCATTTATATTATCCAACCCTGTTTCATCAGCTAGCTTGACAATTTCGTCGACTTCAACAATACTACCGCGTAACACTAAAACAGCGTTAAGCGAAGCAGAGTTAAGTGGGGTCTTACTGTACTTATATGAGGAAAGTGTTGATTGTGAGCCACTCTGTCTGCATAGACAGGCAGTTTATCAAAGAATTTAATGATCAGATCGAACAGAATTCAATTTTATAGAAATCGTGCATATTGATGCTGGTAAATCGTTTTCTTTTCTGTCTTATTCGGTAACCGTGTTGCCTGAATATTAAGTAGTACTTCTCGTGCAACAGCTACACCAGATAGAAGTTCATTTAACTCTTCGTCATTGCACATAGTAAGCTATAAGTGCCTTGCAATTTGCAATTCTAACCTTTTTGTTATTTCGAGTAGCATTAGAGTTCTTCGTTATTACTTATCTTCTATCGTTGGAGTTATCTTCAACCCTCAACTACCTACTGGAGCCAACACGTTCTGCAAAACTGCACTTTCGTCAAAGTCTGCAAATACGTCCCACGGGAAATTATAATCCTACTTGAGCAAGACTATGCCTTCGCCCTTTGCTTTTCGTCTTTTTCCTCGGCTAAACATTATTGTAATAAACTTATCGTCATGAAAGGCGAAACGAAATATTCAACGAGACATCTTGATCGGAGATTTGCAACTAACAGTTTTACATGTTCCAATTTCCATAATTTTTTTACGATTACAGCAAGACTAAAACTTCTATTTAATAAACATATGTTGGCTCTATAATTATGCAATAACTTAGTATGGTCCCCGGAGAATTCCCCTTATATTGGGAGTACAAATTAGTTCGGTCCGTTTTCAAACTATAGCTCTGGCTATTATGAATGTTTCATAGTGACAGATGACTTTAGTTGTTCCAGAGCGGTTAGACTTCTGTCAATCATATTCAGTTTGTATCGCTTTGAGTTTCATACAAAAACCTTGTTTTTTTACTGTGTTGAATATGCCAAATTTTGTGTTAAGTAAGCAGCATTTGCGGGAGGTTTTAGTTTTTTGCTTTAATTGGAAAGAAAGTGCAGCTTTTACATCGGATTGTGATTGGAGATGAGAAATGGATATTCTACGACAACCCCAAGAAGAAAAAATACAACACTATGCCCGGCCAATCGTTGCCATCGACATCAACATCAACACCAAAGTCGAATATTCATGATTCGAAGGTCATGTTGTGTATCTGGTGGGACCAAAAGGGTGTTGTATACTATGAGCTGCTACAATTTGGCGATTCTATTACTAGCAATCGGTATAGGCGACAATTGATGCGTTTCAGCCGTGCATTACGAGAAAAACGGCCGAAATACAAGCAAAGACATGACAAAGTTATTCTTGTGCATGACATCGCTCGGCCTCATGTCGCAAAAGTCGTAAAAAAATATTTAAAAACGCTCAAACGGGATATTTTACCGCACCCGCCGTATTCACCGGCCATTGCTCCTTCCGATTACTGGTTGTTCCAACGGATGCAGCACTATTTGAGAGGACACTGGTTCACTTCTTGCGCAGAAATCGAAAATTGGCTCCTAACTGGGATGGCCCCAAAAGACGAGACATTTTTTCGAGATGGAATTTGAAAATTGCCTAAGGGGTGGGAAAAAGTAGTAGCCAGTGATGGACAATACTTTGATTAATCTGTTCATTCATTTTGTACTGAAATAAATGCATTTTTGACCACAAAAAACGGACCGAACTAATTTGTACTCCTAATATGTACCAGCTAGTAGCGGTACCCCGTGCCCATTGGTACGGGCCTGATCCGCAATACTAGTGCGAAAGTAACACGGTTTGCTTTCATTATTAATGGGAATTCGGCGGCTCTATAGTTATGCTAGAAGTTAGTTTGGTCCCCGGAGAATTCCCCTTATATGTATCATCTAGTAGTGGTACCCCCGTGTTCATTTGTACGAGTCTGATCCGTGATACTAGTGCAACAGTAATAAAGTTTGTTCCTGTTATTAACTGTTATATGGTGTCTCTATAGTTAAGCTATAGGTTAATTCAGTCCCCGCAAAATCCCCTCTTTATCAACTAGGGGCGGTAACCCCGTGCCCATTGATACATATCTGATCCGTAATACTAGTGCGAGAGTAATACAGTTTGTTCTAATTGTCAATGGACATACGGTGATCCTCTAGTTATGCTATAGTTGAATTCGGTCCTGGAACATCCCCCTTTTGTAGCAAATAGCGGTATCCCCGTATCCATTGGTACGGGACTGATCTGTTATTAAGGGGTTACATCACTTTGGCGCTCGAAAAAATAGATACCAAAATAAACTTTTTTATTGACACAGCCATTAAGTGTATAAGATGATCGTTATTATGGTTTTGCTAACAGTTTGCACTGCTAGCAATTAAAAAAAAATTTTTAAATGGTGAGAATATGAGAGACTTTTTTGAAAATCCTTACTGACGGTGTACTTTATTTCTTTTAGGTATTGTCTGAAACAAAAAAGAATTTTTGTACTTTACTTAAAAAAGTAATAGCTAAAATTTGAGGTTAATCTGAATTATTTCTCTGACCTGTTGCAATCTTTAACTATCACACGTATAATTGTGTTAATGCTATTTGGTCTTGTTCTACCACTCGCTCGGCTCGTAACGCCATTTAACGGTTTATGGTTCGAATAGAAGCAATACTTTTACAATTCATGGCCGGACATGGAAATTAATTTGAAAACATTTTTGTTTATGTATTCATAGTATTTATTGATAACACTTCTTTTTTGCGGCTGGGTTCTTTTACAAATGCCCCCCGATCGAAAGATGCAAAAGAATTCCAGATACGTTGTGATACATAACTTTGAAACTGCTTATACGTTAAACGTGCGTTTCTTTGAGACGTTTACTAACAATAAGTCTCAAAAATCGAATATGATGGCTAATTTCAATCATGATTTTTATCTTAAGCAAATGCTCTAGCAGCATTTTCTGTGATCAATTATCACATTTTTTCGTGTTAATGAATATCTTTCGAAATGTAGTACTGCAAGAACAAGCACAGTAAGGTGTTGCCGTGCAGCTTTTGTCCAAAACATTTCTTCGTACAGTTCATATCTTATGAATTATTTAACTCGTCACGTTGCAAGAATCACCCTGTATATAATGTATGATTGTTCCGTTTAAGAAAGTAAAAAACATAAAACTGAAAAGGCCAATAATACTCCGATGTATGTCACTTTAGATTATTCCCATTATACAAAAAAATGTCGATTTCCTATAATGCAAATTCATAACATATGTAATATATTATGTGCCTTCTACGAGAATCTCATGTTCTATATTTGTTTATACACGTATGAAAAACTTTACGGTTGATTCAGGGTTTGAGATCCCTTTAAAGAGAGATTGATATAATTGCAAGTCGTTTCAACTGCCCCTCTATCACGAGTACCAGAAATAAAGTTATAAGATAAGTAGCAGGTAGCCTGTATGCATCTAATTGTAAATTTAAAGGATAATTAATTTTTACTCCAAGTCATGTACACAGTGGATTAAAAATCTCACAAAAAGTTTTACGCGATTGATGTTTATTTATTACGAATATTTATCAACTATGGTATTTGTTTTGTATGTACATACAACCTTTTCATTTGTTATCAATACCTGTCGTAAAATTATATACCTAAATAATATATAATACCCTTATCGATTACTCGAAGTTCTTCGCTTTGGTATACGTACAAAAGTGACAATTCGCGTACGAAAAGCGATTTATAAATGCGCGACTGTACTTGCTAATTTCTCTATCGTCTCTTAATTCTACCGTGGTCTAATTGTAAGTCTATGTCGTACGTCCTTGAAGCGTATAAAATTTTTTGGTATCTTCGTTGGCTTCGCGTCCTGTCCGAGTTCCTTCTTGCCATGTTGTGCGTACGTGTTGCCTAGAATTCAATTATTTCGACACGAGATCATAGAAAATCGTACGCAATACGAAAGGTACACGCATACGAGAAGTGCGTTCGTCAGATTCGTGCGTATAAATATGTGCCATCGACGCTTTGCTCACACGTCGATGATGCTGCTGCGTTTCTTCTCAACGTCAGTGGCATCCAAGTCATTTCCGAGGCTACCAACTCTACCTCTCAGTCCAATCCCGGGACCAACTTGACCTGTCGCTTTCAGCTTTTCTTGCATCTGCGCCAGAATATCTTGCATTCGTCGAATCTGTGGAAATACATAAATAAAATAAACTTGAATGTCCCATCAGAGGAGGCATCCGAGTGCTACGTTACATTTACGATGTCCCATGAGGGGTTAGTCGAGAGCAAAGGATGAAAACATCGAGCGTGACTTTATACGAAAGATTTATAATATGTGACATTCCTTTGTCGATCATTTGTTAGACGAATTTGATATGCTTTAACCCTTTTAGTGCCGAATGACGATACACCGTCATTTGCAACACCTGCGAAAAGTGCCAACGGCGATATATCGTTGCGTGTCTAATAGCATCTCACTATTCGCATTGCGAGAAAACTTACTTTCAAAATAAAATGTCTAATTTAATTGGAAGTGAATTTAAAAAATTAATTCTGTATTTAACTGTTTGTTATATACTATGCTGGTTGGTGGCGAGATTGAATATGGCCGTGTATCGCGAAGTTATCCTATATCCTATAGAAAGGGTTAATAGGTTACTACATCATCAATGGTGTAGTACTATCAAAGTGTTTTTTTTGCAATAGCATTCTCTACAGGTCTTTTCCGCTGATTGATTGGGCAAAAATCGCGTTGAAAAATAAATTACAAAAATACTTTCAAATTTTCTGGTCCAAATTAAAAGTGGAAAACACTGAATCACACTTTCCTTATTAAGAATCGAAGAACAAGCTCATCTGTATAAAAAAGAATTGAGCGATCTTCAGCAATATGTTTTTTTCAAAACAAGGAAGAAAACAGTTCCGAATTCTTCAAGATACTGCAAGAATCGATGTACCCAAATCTTAGGGATTTCGTACTCTGAATTTTGTTAAAGTTCGAATCGTTATATTCGTGGAAATCGTTGTCGAAAATGGATAACATGGAGATAGAACAGCGTACACTGCTGAAAGTTTACTCTCTCTCGTTAATTGTACGAGTAAGAACGTTCATTTCTTCCTGTTCATATCTCATTGTCAGATTCACGTACTCGAAATTCCATTTTCCCAAAGCTAATTGAAATGTTAGCGGTAAAACTTAACGCTAGAACTACCGGCCTCAAATCTGACATATTTTAATGAATTAAATAAGTACTTTAAAAAAGGGGGGATCAAGCGGTGGAAGATTTGGTCGATTGGGTGATTTATGTTTATTGATATAGATGTAGAATATTTATTCTACAACTCTTATATAAACTTGGAGAATTTTTTGAAAAAATTGTGTACCAGCCATTTTGACTGGTTTGGTAGCTCTAGTGTTAAAGATATTTTTGTAATTTATTTTTAACTCGATTTTTTATCAATTATTCAGCAAAAAATGTCATCGATCCACTGGAATACAGCTATAATGGATACCAATTAAAAAAAAATACGCATTGGTAACACCCCCCCCCCCCCTCATGGATGACATAGAAACCTATTAACCCCTTGTCATTATTAAATTAGCACAAGAAAAATTGATCATTGATTTTTGTCCTATCGTATGATTGAATGTAATATGAATAATATAGGAATAATTACACTGTGCCGCCTCTCACTGATATTTTCAATTTGATAAGTGTTGGAATAAGAGCAAAAGTTGCTAAAAGTGTTTTGCTTCCCGAAACGTGCTCGTCAATTCTCCTCATGTGATGCTGATTGCAAACATCTTCTAGTTTTGTAATACATTGTGATGAACATACATCCATTCAACAGACAATTTAAGCTTTCTTAAAAACCCTTTCGAACAATAGGTTTTGTACAACCTAAAAATTTCCTATCCAATTTACCGCATCATGAGTGTCACTCGTTATTGTACGGCTAAGGGTTAATAAAAATGTCACCCGAATGCGCCAGCACGCGCGTGTCAATAGGTTTATCCCCTTCTGCTTCGAGCATGGAAATCTGTGCGCTTACTTCTGCAAACTTAATTTTGCGAAACATTTTTCTTGGGGCTTGTGAGCAGACGAAACTAAATACCTTACGGAATTATTTTAATTTCTGAGTCGAAAACAAAAGTGATGCAATTTTCTTTTTGTACTTTCCCCAAGGAGAGAATTTGCCATGTGAATAATTTCGGTTTTTGATGTAAGTCGTATGATATTAGAACGACAAGGCACAATATTAATCCCTTGTTTTATGATTTCTTTTCTTACTGCATTTACAATAACTCAGAATTAATTATCGAAGTAAAAAATTCACAATAATTTTTTATATAACGTATAATTTGCCGCAATATTGTTAGTATAGAAATAATTTTATCGTCTTGTGACCAATTATTATTTTCAATTTAATGGTTGGAAAGTTCAAAATTTTATATTCTGTTCAACGCGTAATGAGTGTGACACATTACTGTTGGGCAAGAGGGTAATTTCGAATAAGTAGCAGCATTGCCAAGATCTTATATTATTACATAGATACTGATATGCTACTCTAAATACGTGGGGTTAAAATATTCATAGATCTTTAAACTGAAAAGCATGCCTATAAAAATGCTGAGTTATTGTTCCAAACAGTATAATTCTAATCATTTATATTATGGAGTAACTATTTATTAAAAACAGTCATCAATTAAATAGTCGAAATTATTATTTTAGGAGAATTCTTTCGGTCTGAAATATTTCAATGATCTAAACTATATAATTTGAAATCTTTTCTTACCTGGATAATAATAAATATTACATATCTTAAATTAGTTAATATTATATTGTGTTGGCAAGAAAGTAATTTCGATTTTCGTTGAGGGCTAGCGTTACGTTTGTTCTAAACGTCTTTTGACAATGTTATGATTTTTTTTCTGACAATTGAAAATTGTCACTTTCGGCTTGGCTTAGAAACAAATTGTGCCTTATTTTGTTTGTAATTGTTTGTTTATGGTGAATTAGAACATGGAATGTAAAACGAATATTTTCGACATATTTTATATATGTGAATATCATATGTCATGCCACAACCCCCATATAGCCTTGATCTGACACCATCAAATTACCATTTATTTTGAAGTTTGCAAAACTTTTTGGGTAGTAAATCTTTCACTAATGATGATAGACTAAAATCGTATTTGGTTCAATTTTTTGCTGATAAGGGGCCAGAATTTCTATAAAATCCGGATCGTGAATTTGTCAAAAAGATGTCAAAAGGTCATCGAAAAAATTCTTTGTTAAAAAAAATTTAATTCCATTTCACACTACAAAACCGAAATTACTTTCTTGCCAACCCAATATAATACTTTGAATACTCAAGAAACAGTTCATCAAACTACCAAAATTCAACATTATTCACAAAAAATAATCCAATTCGTAACGAGAAGCAAGCCATCTTGTTCATTTTATGCAGCTAGTACTTCCTGAATTCGAATTACTGTGTTTCAAACATAGAAATAAATGGTAAGAAAGACATGCAAAATATTTTTAAGCCTTTGTGTCGTTTCTCTTTCTTCTTCCCTGCTTACCTCTTCATCCTTCTGTAGCAACAGCCTGTCCGTGTCAGATATGCTGTTCTCAAAGTGTGGTCCCGAATCTCTCTTCAGCTTACTATAAAGAAAATAAGAACCGTGTTATCGTCCCGTCAAAAAACTAACCAAAATTTACCCTCGCGAACAAAAGACTAAAAAACGAGAAAAAAGTCTGCCATAAAGATAAAAAAAGAGTTATAAGAGCAAAAATTGAACGAGCCAGAAAATATATTTACTATAATTGAAGAACAAGAACTAAAAGTAGAGATATAATATAAGAGATATAAAAAAAAGTCATAAAAGTATCATGTCGGAAGAAAGTACGGCAGGCAGACAAGATAAGATTCGTAAAAGGCAACGATACATCTAAATTACGGGAATAGTATACCTACTGAAATGCAATACTTATTTACATGCGTAAATACCTCCGTTCCCGAATAGCTTGCTGTGAAATTTGGGAAATACATTGCGCCCGGAAGTTCTCATAGTGCACATCCTGCGTGACGTCCTTAAGGTCTTGCATATGTGTCGATATCAACATCGTCCTTAGCTTGACAAAATCGCTGTGTTTCGGGTTCTCGACTGCACTCGATCGAAATTCCAGAATCAATCGCGCATCTTGCACGAACGTTCATCCGCGAAAAAAATTTCGGCGATTCGAGAATTTCTTCCCACTCTTCGTTGTGGGAGTCACGGAATCGTTGGACTACTCACCTTCCACCACTCCCCAAGGATATTGCCGTCCTCGAACTTTCTTTCCCGCGACTTCGAGAACCGTCGAACTGCCAACTACGGCGAATGGGATGCACGCTTTCAGCTCTTTGTCCTGTTGCTTGAATTCCTCATCTTCGTCACTGTCGCAGTCCGGAAATTGATATATCTACGTGCAAAGCATCATATGTATCTAGAGATGGGATCCAATGTATTACAAGTAGTACCGTAACTTGACAAGCTGTGTTTGGAATCTTGATGAGGACATAGAAAAATAATGTTGTTGATTACAGATAGGAATGAAATACAATGGAGCCTCTGTTGTTTGACTACTTGTCGCTTGAACTTTTTTATTGTATGTTTCATTATTGTTGCTGTATATAGTTCAAAGTTATTTATTTATGTCCGTTGCTTTTTATTAGGTTGCTCGGAAAGTTCGTAGCGTTTTCGAACAATGGCACAATTAAAGATTTTTATGACTGTCATTTGTTATTAATGTTATTTTGTAACGGCATAACATTAAAAATCATAGTTTCAGACATTATTCAGAACAAAGGGCAATAAAATTTATTAGTATTTTGTGCGTATAACAATGGCAGGAATATGCAAAATCGAAAAGTAATACTTTATTATTATAATAAAGGTAAAAACGCTGTTGAAACTAACAAGGAGACATTACGACCGTGGACATGGGGATGTTAATGAGCTTCATATTAGGTGAAAGTACATCGAAAAATATTTGTGTCATGTCCGGGCGTTTTTGTGAATGGGCCCTCAATTTTGAGAAATCGCATTTTGAAAAACGCAATTTTTCTGTAGTACGTGATATACTCTTAAAGAGAACGGGACTATCGAATAAGTGCGATGGCTCGGCGGATGCGTGCTTGGCTCATACTTTTGCACTCCGCCGCGCTTCAGGTTCGAATCCTGCCTGATGAGTAATTTTTTTTTTTTTTTTGTAAGTAGATAACGCTTTAAAAAACTGATTTCAGAAAAGATTAAAACTAATATATTTATCTATCTATTTAAATTACTGATTTCGCAAGTGTTAGGGTGAAATTATTCATAAAAACACACAAAACATATAAATTTCCGGCTCCAGGAACATTTTATAAACGCTGCTTTCGAACAAGAACATTTGGATCTAGAAATTTCAGACGGAAAACATGCTTGGTTTACGTTCATAAAAACTTTTCTAGTTGAAAGTAATTTTGAAGCAAACCAAGCATATTTCAACATGTCTTCAAAAACAGGTGCACATAATTGATTATGTGCCAATGCATTTTTACAGAAACATTAAATAATGTTCAATGTAAATAACACTATGATAGTCAAAAGAAATTCTTTGACTGGATAACGCTTCCTTTCACTTCGGTAGTTTCAAGGAAACTAATGATCACGTTAAAATTGTGAAAGAATGCTTTTGAAATATTTACCGAACACTTGAAAAGTTACAAAAAGTTTACGGTAAAGTAATAAAACACAAGTACCGTAACGGTAAATATATTCGTTGTGACGAATAGCGAACCAGGTAATAAAACAGTTGCCCTTTTATTTGCTTGCATCCAAGAAATGTAATTTTGTAGTAAACATTTTTTAAAAGTTATAATATATTATCGATATACAAATTTTCAATTAAATGATATTTAGGAGGATTGAAATATTACAGAAAAGAAAAAAAAAAAAAATTACTCATCAGGCAGGATTCGAACCTGAAGCGCGGCGGAGTGCAAAAGTATGAGCCAAGCACGCATCCGCCGAGCCATCGCACTTATTCGATAGACCCGTTCTCTTTAAGAGTATATCACTTATTACAGAAAAATTGCGTTTTTCAAAATGCGATTTCTCAAAATTGAGGGCCCATTCACAAAAACGCCCGGACATGACACAAATATTTTTCGATGTACTTTCACCTAATATGAAGCACATTAAAATCCCCATGTCCACGGTCGTAATGTCTCCTTGTAAAAGAAAAATATGTCCGATTTACGGAGATGATGCTGTTGGTGATACCACTGTCAGAAAATGGTTTTCTCAGTTCAAAAGTGGTCATTTTTGTTTGGAAGATGCAAAGCGCTCTGGTCAACCATCCGTAATTAATGAAGACGAAATAAAGTTGTTAATAAAAAATAACTCACGGCACACAACTAGAGACATTGCTGAGATATTGAAAATATCAAACAGTACCGCATATGAACATCTTAAGCAACTTGGGTTCAACAGTTGTTATGACATATGGGTTCTGCATAACTTAACGGAGAAGAATTTAAGGGATTGCATCTTTGTATGTGACTCTCTGTTAAAGCGCAACAAAACCGGTCAATTTTTAAGACAAGTGAATACAGATGATGAAAAATGGATTTCATAAAATAATGTTGTAAGAAAAGATCTTAGAGAACCGCAGAAGAATCCGCATTAGTAACACCAAAAGATGCATTGCATTCGAAGAAGGTATTGCTCAGTGTATGGTGGGACTGGAAGGGTATTATTTATTACGAGCTTTTAAACAATAAAGAAACTCTTAATTCTGATAAATATTGCGCTCAAGTGGATCAATTAAAGGAAGAAATTTTAAAAAAACGGTCCGAGTTGACCAAAAGGAAAAATGTCGTTTTCCACCAAGAAATCGCTAGACCGCATGTGTCAATAAAAACCCGATAAAAATTATTGGATTTCGGTTTGGAAATTTTACTCCACCCAACCTACTCACCAGACCTAGCACCATCTGACTATTATTTATTTAGGTCAATGCAAAATTTTTGGAATGACCGAAAATTTAGTTGTCTGGAGGCTTGGAAAAATCAAATAAAGCAGTTCTTTGCTAAGAAAAATGAAAAATTTTTTGAGAAGGGGATTATGAAGCTACCTGATGGATGGCAAAAAGTAAACGATAGAAATGGTGCATATATTATTGAATAAAGTATTTATTTTCCAAAAGTTTATAGAGTTTGAATACCACCCAAGTAACGCTACGAACTTTCCGAACGACCCAATACATGATGGCTGCTATTTTCTGTGAATAAATGTAATTATGAATGTGCAGATGTGACGTGCAAATAAAGTTGACAGTTTCATACTTTGTGACAATGACATTGAATTCGAGAAATGTGTAAAAAAAAGTCACTTATTATACAGGGTGTCCCGGGACTTAACCGACAAACTGCAGCAACATAATCTACAGGTGGAAATAAGAAAAAAATATTGTATGTAGTTTGCATATAAATGCTTTATTAGAAAGTTATAAACAAATAATGAAACATGAAGTAGATAAGAACTGTTTTGAAACTTGAAAAATTAGGTTTACGGTACAGAAGTGACTTTGCCTGAAAATTTAATACAACAAATCAATAAGTCAGTTACTGATATACGCAAAAATTGTCAAGAAATTCGAATTGTAACGAGTTCTGTAGTACATCGATGTCACGCTTGTATTGATGTGCATGGACGACACTTTGAAATGCATTACTGAATCATTTAAAGCTAAAAAACACATGGTATGAATGCACACGTAATATAAACCCGTTCGATTTTCTATATTTGAAAACATATTCTAATGTTTCATTACTTGTTTATGACTTTCTAATAAAGCATTTATATACAAACTGCATATACGATTTGTTTCTTATTTCTACCTGTAGATTATGCTGCCGCAGTTTGTCGGTTAAATTCCGGGACACCATGTATATCGATGTTTGTAATATTAGACAAGAAACTTTGGTTGTTAACGATACGAAAATTAGATACACGATTTGTGCTTCAAAATCATTTTATAGTTCAAACTTAACTTTTCCTGTACCAAATAACTTTCAAACTGAATGTAAATATATGTAGAAGCTATTCACACAGTAAAGAATAGCATTGTTTCGATTTAACTTTACTTTGCACAAAGTGAACGATTTTTTAATATATCGATATGTCACCGTGAAAGACCGAAATTGGAGAATGTCGACTTTCACCGGTGAATGTCAACATATACCAAATACGTCGGTGAAAGATTGAATATTTCATTACATTCTTGTACATTCGGACCCTCACCGGTGCATGTCGACAATCACAGATATGCTCTGGTGGAGGTCCAAAACAGAGGAACCGACAAATAAGCGACTGGCTCTCTCCCGCCAAATCCTTTGTTCTGCTGGGAGTCAGTCAGCTTTGTCAGTCTTATGCAAGCTTTGATGATGCGAGCAACGTTTTCTTAATTTTTTTCCCGATACCGTAATTTATACTGAACGGATACTGCAGTCAATCGTGATCTTTTTCTTGAAAAGTTAAATGTATTAATTGCGGGGAAACGAGAAGACAATTGTTTTTATTTTTCTCAAGAAAAGTACTCTAAAATACTTTCTGAAGTGGTTTCTGCTAAAACTAAGTGCAACACACCTTTCGATTACAGACGATTAAAACGTTTTGACGTTTTAAAAATTAATTTATAATAAATAAATCCATAAGTAAATGCAGTTGTAAAAGTAAGGGACTTATGTGCAGTTCAAAGTCTCATAATAGTTTAAGTTGTTGCAATAAATAAGATTTGAATCACGTAATTAAGTAATTTTTTTATTACTATTATTTTCTTTTCTCATTCAGAATGTACTGTATGTTTTAAATTCTTAGTGCATCCTATCAGAAAAAGAGGCGAAAAAGTTACATCACCCTTGTAACGTGTTATAGCGACTAAATTACGAAGAAGAAAATATAAATCTCCGACATGTTCAACATTCACCATTAGTGCATGGTGAATGTCGACATTTACCGGTGTAAGTCAGAAATAAGGGTATTTAGCAAATATTTCGGACATACACCAAGCGACTATGTGAATGTTGACATTCACCGGTGAAAGTCGACATTCTCCAGATTTCGGAGTTTCACCGTAACAGATACATTTCATTCAACTCCAGCCTTTAGCTCTGTCTCTGAGCCGATGTTTCATATATTCCTGTCGGTTATAATATCGATATGTCACTCGATATTTTTTTGATTGACAGGAAGGACAAATTTCAAGCAAATGTGCTACCTAACAATGAGATGAAGTTGATTTGCAAAACAGCAGATTTTCACTGTAATATGTGTAAGCATAGACGATAAATCGCACAACTATACCAGCGAGTTATTTTCCAAGTTTTTGATCTTTGTCAAGCAATCGCAGTTGATCGCAGATAAATTGCGGCGAACAACTTAACACATCTTGCGCGGAAAGCGACTACAGTCGATTTGTACGCATTGGTAGTCGAGAGCGGGTAACGGCAAAACTCATTTTCTATGAATTATTGGTGGATTATTGTTACTAGTGGGCTTGTGTAATGTTTTTACAATAGGATCGGGTACACATGAGTACTAGGTCGACGTCCGTACACTGTAACTAAAGCGTGCGTTGCAAAAATGCATTCCTATAATTGCGCTTTGCTGGTGCTGTTATGCTACGATAAGCGTATTCGAAACCGGAACTTTCAGCTATTCATTGACATAAATTATACGTATATGTATAAATTTTACTATGTACACTTGCGCAAAGGAAAGTGCTTTGAAAGATATCACTAGTTAACCCCTTAACTTGTACGCTCGAGTTAATTCGAGCGCGCTAAACAGACCAAACTATGCACCCTCGAGATAATTCGAACGGTGTTGAATTTAAAATTAAAATAAAAATTTTGATTAATTTTGTATTTTTTTCCCAAGACAATGTTCCAAAGTATGTTTTTTTACATAAAAAAATTGATTTTTTTTGGCCGTTTTTGTTTCAAAAAATCTGTGTGTTAAGGCATTTTTAAATTCTTGATTTTCTTAGTTTTTGATTTCTGAGAAAGAATTTTGATTTGTTTAAAGTGAATAGAGAAATTGGTTTTCAAAGAGAAACTAAAAGTTTTGTTAAAAGAAAACTTAAAGTTCAAAGACTACAGCTATTTTGTGTAAATGTAATTTAGCGCATGAATTGCAAAAAATCGCCCGCTACTCCATGAAAGTTTGGCGGGAAAGCACCCGCGCAAGATGTGTTAATGTTGCAGCAAGTTCCTGTTAAGTTAATTTCAAATTTTGAACAAAAATGGCTTTTAGTAACTCATGATCGAAAATTGATACGCAGACCTTTTTATCTTTTAATAAAAAACTTCCGCTACGAAACTTCTAGAACTATTTGGGAACTTTAGAACCACCTCTGTCACTTTTTGCTATCAATAACACTTTCCCAAATGCAGTACAAATGGTTTTCATAGTATCCATCGCTTCTCTTTCCAATCGTAAAACATGTAGGGCCTTAGATGCTGTTAGGTATTTTGTTGCCACCCAAATTCCAGATTTCAAATAGAAAAAAGATCATGGTTATAACAGGAAAGACGTTTTCAATAATCTTCACTGTCTCTGTTTAAAATTTGTTACGTTATGTTGCTCACATTGTTACTAAATAGCATGAGCAACCTCCGCAAACAAGACCGACATTTATTCTCACTAGACCTGATCCATTGAAGTGACTTGAAACCAATACACGTTGAATTCAGTCCCCGGCAGAACCATTTCAATTTCCTTAATCCAGTTTCCCTCTTCTATACACAAAACAGCGTACGCTTGCGCGCGAAATAATAGGCATACGATAAATAGTGACAGAAAATACAATTCACTAGAAACTACCTGAATCTCGTGTTCTTCGATGTCCGCAAGAATGTGCTCTTTCAATTTCTTCACCTCGTAAGTCGTCAGTGTATCCGCCTTCGCAATTACCGGAACAACGTTGACTTTTCTATGGAGTCGTCTTAATACCTCCAAATCGAGCTGCCTGAGTCTACGAACAAAAGGACGCAATAAAGAAACAAAGGATTTTAGAAAGACGGAAGAGACGGGGAGACCGATAATGCCGGAAATCGATTCCCAACTGTACCCATGTCCGTAAGGAGGGATGAAGTAGAGACAGCAATGCACGCGATTATCCTGTATGTTTTTTCGATTTAATCCACTCTCGTCTGTGAAATACTGCCGAAACTGTTCGTCGATATACGCCGAGCATGCTTTCCACGTATCCTCGCAATTCACCGCATCACCGAATCCTAAAAACGGAGTCTCCTCTTGAGTTACAAAAAAATGCGCGATATACCCATTCATTCAAAGAAACAATCGGTAATACCTGGAGTATCGACAATGGTCAGACGTAATCTGACACCCCGTTCCTCGATGTCCATTGTCTTCTTCTCAATCGTCGTGGTCTTCTCGATGCGCTCTGAAAGGTAACTTTCGCTTGATCTTGCAAATTCGTTTTCTCCCCCTTTTCATTCACTCTTTCTCTCTCTCTATTTTTAGATCGAACTGAGATTTACTAACCAGCAGCATCGGGAATTCGTCGTTCCTTGTAAAGATCACCAAGGAAGAGACTGTTTATCAAAGTCGATTTACCCAGGCCGCTCTCCCCCAATACCATGAGAGTAAACTCGAACCCTCTTTTAACCGATTTTCTGTGCACTTGCTCCGGAAGTGTCGCAAATCCAATATAATCCCTATCTTGGTAGACAACATTGTCCGATTAGTAACCGGAGAGGGCATCGTCACAAGGGTGGTCTCCACGCGCTTTCTCCCTTTTTTATCTTGCCACATAAGACAACCGATCAGTCGTACATTGGACACAGCAAATTACAACCAAGTTAGATCAAACCAGGATGATTTCATATCAAATATATACAAATATAATGTTCAACATAGCAACAAAAAGAACGCAGCACAGAGAAGTCTATGAGAAGACAGATACTGCGTTATGAGCCTGAATGTCCTCTGCCGTGTACAATGGTGCAATCGGCAGGGAGAAAATACGAAAGAAGGAAGTGTAAGAAGAGTATCACATTTTTCGTGGAATTATGTACGTACCACTGGACATATTGACCGCGCGCGACGACACTTTGGTCCGGCGTCGGGACAGCGCCAATGTCAAAACTAGCGCGAAACGAACAGGACAGGACGCCTACCACCACTGGACACGACACGAATGAGGGTAGCTCTCCTCTGTTTTCCGTTTTCAGAATGGTGTTGCGAGGGCGCAGGCTCGTCTGTCGAGCGATCAATAATAGGTACGCCTGAAAGTTCGGTTTTCGAACCGTTGACTGTTCGGTGAATGCATAAGCGATAGCATTCGAGTGAGTTCTTCCTTCGCTGTCTTCGGGTGTTGATACGGAGCAAGTGCAATATTTCATTGCGTTCATATAGATCTTTTATGATTTTTAATTTGTAACGTTGAGAATCTTGAGAAGTTAAAAGCTTTGCGATCAGTGAAACTTTGTGATATTGGAAAGTGGAAGGCAGCGTTTAATAGTGCGTTGCACTCGTGCGCGCTTGGGGAAGGTGACATCTGTTATTTTGAACGCAGCGGACAGTTGAAATTTGTCGCGCGTGGTTAGTGAACTGTAGAAGTTAAAGGAAAATGTTTGGATAGAAGTGTAATGTAATAAGAATGAATAAAAGATCTACAATTTTGGGACATTGTGTTTGTTAGAAAAATTTATTAGGTTTTTAATTATACGAAGTTTAAAAATAGTTATAGGTACTGATAGCCTTATATTTGAAGGTTTTGCAAGGTAAATTTGAAAGTCCAAATTTGTGGTTTAGCATTTATTGAGTCAACTTAGAAAGTATACTCAAGTGTATCTTTATGCGGTTCTTTTTTCTGCGATTTTTTATGTGTGCTGTATAAAAAAAAGTTCATCGAACGCGTGTTATGCATAAATATTAAATTAAAAATGTAATGTAGTTCTGAACAATTATGAGGTAGTATCTTTATCCTATATCCAAAAGAAAATCCGCTTACTTGACTACGATGAGTAGTCTCAAATGCTTATTTTGAAATGGAATCATGCAAATAAAAGGTTTAAAAATGTTCTGACGTGTAAATTCAATTTTGTCTTGTTTTAAAAACCAATTTCTAGCTACATTGTGAAGCTCTGATTTACATATTTTCTACGTGGAAATTTTTTTATACGATCCGTATATATCGTATAAAGATTGTTTTTCAATGTATTATAAACAATATATTTTATAGCTAATTATGAAACTTTAGGGCATTTTTACGCGATTTCTTTTATACAGTTCTCTTATCGAGAACAGATTTCAGTGTATTGAATGAAAGAACTATTTACATTCTTTTATCCGTCAACCGCGAATTGTTAATGCTTTTGCACTGTACAAATTTTGTCAATCATTATCCGTGAGAATATATACTGTAAGAATTAAGCTTTTGATGGATACGAACTTGACCGCAAAAATCAACTAAATATATTGAATTTATATCGAAATAAACCCGTTTAGATGTTTAGTTTAAGTTTTCATCATTATAAACGTTTTAGAATTTCACCTTATTCTCCGTTGACGCATGAGGGACTATTACAAAGAAGCTCTTAGCTATTAGGGGTTAAAAATATTTTTAAGTAACAGTGAAATCCACTGAAAGTGGCTGCACAATGGTAAAGGGGTGAACGACTGTTCATAGTACAGGCGACCCTCGACTTTCGCACACTCTACTTTCGCACAATTCGCTATTTTGCACATTTTTAAAAATTCAATTTTTTAAAGATTTTTGTCACTATTTCAAAAATTTCTTCTATGCAGTCAGTCCTTCAGAGTGAGGTCCCCAAATACAATATTGAGGAGCCTGAGGTTGTTTACTATTGTAATATTGTCTCTAGTATTACCTACTAGATGTTGAAGAATCTCAAGGTTACAAAGAAACCATATTAATATGCAACTTTTAATATTTTTCAGATATGCCTCTCCTTTCGAACATTTAACATTCACACACATTTCCAGGTACCAATTAAGTACACAGTACTTATGTCGGAAAAATAACGGAACTTTTTAAATAGAAAAAAAACAATCAGATATTTTGCCAAAATTATTTTTTGCATCGATACGCCGCTGGGCACATTCAACCAATGCTAACATCAAATTTTTTATGTCATTTTTTGAAAGTGCCTCAATGACCCTTGTCACGGCTTCTTGGACATGTACAACATTATCATAAAACGTTTTTTGTGAGAATCGTATTTGAAGCCTCGTCACCAGTTACAATTGATTCCAGGAAAGTGGAGTTCTGTCTGGCTGTTTTAATAAGGTCCTTGCAATGTTCAACGCGAGCAACTTGATGGTCCTCGTTTAGCGCGTGAGGAACGAATCGAGCACAGACCTTCCGTTTATTTAAATTTTTCGTCAAAATTTCGTGAATCATATTCTTAGTCGTATTTAATTCTTCCGCTATCCATCTCACAGTCGAATTCGAATCAAAGGCGATTATTTCTCGCACTTTTTCCACCAATTCATCGTGATTTTTGTTCTTCGGCCGGCCTGGCTTTGAGTCGTCTTTCAAAGCGTTACGACCATCCTGGAATCGCTTATACCATTCGAGTACACGTGTACGTGATAAACAATCGTCACCATAAATTTTCTTCATTAATTCAAACGTCTCTGTAAAAGTTTCACCGAGCTTGAAACAAAATTTAATATTAGCTCTTTACTCCAACGTGCCTTTGTGACGAGATGGCAAAAGGTTATGTCACTTTAAGAGCTATAACTGAACAATACGTTGATTAAAACTAATGAGGGTGGCATCGTTTTGCAGAGTAGATATACAGCTTTCAAATGATATATTGTTTTAATAGATGGCGTTGGTATTTTTTGTAAATTTAAAAAGTTCCGTTACTTTTCCGACATACTGTGTATGTGCGAAAGTCAAGGGCCGCCTGTGTTACTGATTTAGTTCTCATTGACGGCTCTACATTAGCATGATGGAAAAGAACGCTCATTCGATTAATGAATTCTAAACATCAAAATTGATTTTTTGGCTATGCGGTATTACCTCATAAAACATTATTATTCTGAAATCTCACTATAAAGGCGGCATAACTTTCTTTCGGACGAATCTCTTTTTTTTTTGATAATGTCTTTGATGTAGCGGTTAACCCTTGTGACTCCAAAAATGTTTCTTCTCGAAGTTATCATACACAATCTATTTCTTAACTCTCGTTACGATTCACTTAAAGAATTAATCGTTTTCCTCACTCTTTGAATGGATAATCCTTTAACACATTCTGTTCCACGTGTACCATTAATGGTACACGCAGACATGTTTTTTTAATGCGTTGAAAACATATTTCATGACAAACTTAATGCTATAAAATATATTTTCATCAAAAGAATAAGGAATTATAAAAAATATGGTATAGAACAAAGCACATAAATTTGTTTAATTGTTATATATATAATAATTAATAATTACATATAATGTTTGATTTTTGTAAAGCAAGGGATGCATCAAAATGGCTTGTCCTTACAATCCCTGCAAAACGTCATTACTCTTCTAGTTTTCTATGTTGTTGCTTCAGTACCAAATTTGTTTACATTTTATTTATAGCAAGAGATGCATCGTTTTCTAGCTCTCACTGCTTTGTCTTCTTCCTTTTTAATTTCATGTCGTTTTTTAGAGTTCGCCATTTCAGGTGTTAAATTATTGCTTTCATTCTCACAGTAACTGAAATAATTAACTAATCATTGATAATTAACTTTAACGTTATCGTTTGGCTTTTAGGTCCAAAACATCTAAAATGCGCCATTAAGATCGTTGAAATAGTACCTTTTTTGACTGCCGGTATGTTTAATGAAGGGTTTTCATTTTTTTGTGTATGGCCGCCAGAAGTGTTTATAAATTGAACAAATACATTTTTGAACATCTTTGTGTAACGGAGGTGGATTAAAAAGGGGCCAAAAGACCGAGTGTCCGACTACCCGAGCCGCTCCGCCCAAGACACACATTCACTTTATTTCGAAAATAACGTATAGGGACATCTCCAATCACATTTCAATTGTTACCATCGTATTCCTGATTAATTGGGGTACTGTGCAACTATATGTAAAAATATCAAAGTGGTCACTTCATATTTTCAATAAAAAATTAATGTTTATAAACTTTTTTGATTTTTTAAAAATCGGTTTCCCAGCCAAAAATCTGAAAAAATTCCAATGTATCCACACCATTGGGTACAACATTTGTGATTTTTTGAGAATTTTTTATCAAGCCAAACGGAAGAAATCGAGCAAAAACCGAAAAACACGTTTTACCCCATAACTACTACTACGGTAGGGGTACCGGGTTAAATTTTGCAGGACGGGTTTTTCCAAAGAGCCCTATCGAACGGTATGCCTCAAAGTTAATTATCTTTGGGGGCACTTTTGCCGTCCTTATCCGGCTATACCCTTTCCTATCGATTTAGGCAAAAAAAAGCTCAAAAATTTCGTTTCACATGAGGTTCCCCTCTTAAGTGGTCAATATACCACGTATTAAAATTTCAATGCTTCCGATAAATATAAGTTGTAATCATACAGGCGGCCCTCGACTGATGTACATTCTATTTTCACACAATTCGCTACTTTGCACGTTTTTAGAAATTCCATTTCTAAAGATTTTGGTCGCCATTTTAAAAAATATCTGCTTTCATTCGCCACTGCCAAGAATTGTTGTAGCTCGTATTCCCATTAGAGGTGTTCTAATATTGTACTATTGTTTCTAATATGAGCTACTAGATGTTAGAGAATCTCAAGTTTACAAAGAAACCACATTAACATACGATTTTTCATATTTTTCCTATATCCCTTTAGTTTCGAACATTCAACAATCGCACACATTTTCTAAAAACGAAGTTTTGACCAACCCAGCAATGTAAAAAACCAATTGCAGTGCAAAGGGTTAAAGGCTTACACGTGCGTGTCTTTGAAATTGAATAGCCTACCTGTAGGCGCCCGATGGGAAGGCCAATCGGCTACGCATTCGAAGGCATTCGGAGGAGCGGCACAGCGAAGTGACCGTTTCCCTCGATTCTCGCGATCCCGAGGAGGTCGCGAAGCTAGGACGTTCCTCGAGTTCCGGCGAGGCGCCACGCCCAGAAGTCAACGTTCCCATGGAGGAGGAGAGGAAGAGAGGGGCAAAAAACCCGGTGGCCGAAGGTGGGCGAAGGTAGCCGCAGCGCGCGACTCGCCGAATCGACAGTCCTGACACGCGAGCCTCGCTCTTGTAATACTTGGAACGCGAGACGGACTCATCCGGCTTATGTACTTATTACACCGCCTTCGTGTCTGTCTTCGAGACCGTAGCCGCTTTACATTCTTTCCTTGCTGGACCCTACTATTCGCGATCAGTCGCGTAAGCCTGATTCCGTGCCACGGATTGCCTCCTCGATCGCTTCTCGAATTGCTGACGAGGAACGTTACTTTTTGCATTTTTATACAACGCTGCGAACTTGACCCTTTCACTATGAGCTATACTTTAGAAACATTTGTATTTATGTTTTGATTGACTACTTTATAATTGCTTTTAATACTAGATATATGTGCCCGTAATTATGAAAGTGGACTAACAATAAGTCATATATTTCTTGTTTCGAGATATTTAATGAATTGCATTGGAATGAATTAAAAAATATTTTTATATTATGCAACATTTTAATTTAGAATTTTATTAGTCTTGATTAATGGAAATTTATTATGAATATGAAATTTTGCGTGAATTTCATACGGAAACGTTGTTGATAAGTTTGAATTGGCTTAGACGATTTCCAAAATTAACTGAATGTCCTATAAATGACTGAAAGTAATTATAAATTACGAGTTTTATTGGAAATAATAATTGTAATGAAATAATTCATGAACATTTATTAATTATTTTTAAGAAGTAATCCGTTTTTATAATTTTAGGCTTTTATCATTATGAGTTTTTAAGATTCTTAAAATGTTCCTCAAAAACTGGAGAGATGTATGGTAGTAAACACATAATATCTTTATGTTTTCCTTCCGTTACTGGTCTAGTGGTGGTGTATAATGAAAGTAATTTAATATTTCCGTATATTTTTGGCCTCCCTCTTTCAGGCGAAAGATCCAAAACGTGGAATTTAGAATCATCTAAAGAAGTTTTATAGAACATCTTATAAGGTTCATTTTGCAAGAATCTCATCCATTGAATTTGCAGCCAAGAGACAGATTCGCCCGCGGTATTTTTTACTCTTCTTGTCGTTGACTCTTCTAGTAGTTTCGTTGAAATAAAATCTGCCACCGTCATTCATTTTACAGTAAATGTATTTCTTATTCTACACTTTTCTATGAATTCATAATAATGCTCAGGATAGTATAAGTAATTTACTTTTTTTATTTTCATTTCTATTAACCCAAAATCGCGGTCATTCGGTAGAAGGGAATGACCAGATACCAAAAATTTAATGGTATGTTTATATAATTTTTTCAAATTGTTGACTTAGACCACTTTTATAATTAACACTATATGAATTCCTTATAATGTTAAAATTACAACCACTATCTGATGGTTCCTTTTTGACAATATCAAAAATTACATTGAATTAATTTAGTTTATAATAATGTGGTGTGAAATAACTGATAAACACATATTTTTTTAAATTTTGACTTAGACCACTTTCATAATTATGGGCACATATCAAAGTGGTCAAAATGGATATAAAATGTGCGAATATTTCTGAAATTTATAATGCTCTTTTTTTTGCAATTTTTTACCCATATCTTGTAGACTGAGAATAATTAAATGGATTAAGCTTTTCGCCTTCATTATTTTTTATTGTTCTAACGCATTCATATGTCATTTTTAATATTCCTAATTATGTGCCTAATTTCATTCTTTCTGTTGCAGTGAAACTTTTTTTATTAACACATTATATGCGGGTGTTTTGTAACACCACATTCAGCTCAAGAGGAAAACTTGTTATAAAACTTGCACGAATTTTATTTTTACAAAAAATGATGTAAATTGGAAACTGCTAACTTTCTAAATTCGAAAATATACTTAAATTTTGAAATCTAAGCGATTAATGCCACGAATCCTTTCTTTAAATCAATCTATGTACAATTTCGAAATACGTATTTTTATGTGGCGCGCATACAATGTGTTAAAGTCAATTTCCGAAATAAATAAACATTTAGTACATCCAACACTACATTACATACTCCTTTTAAGGAATTCAGTTTTCATTTTACAATGATCACATCTTTGTTTGGTGTATTCTCTGCTCTAGACTAATTGTAAGGTAAATATTTAGAATCATTATACAACACGAAGGAAGTTCAGAGAAGTAATAATTATTTTTCCTTAATTAAACAGGTATGTTATATGGTACAATAAGAAGGTTAAACAAATTGAAGAGTTAATACAAAGATGTAATGCTATTGATTCCAAAAATTCCAACGAGTCAGGACCGCGAAGGAATAATAACCAAAAAGGTTTCAAAAATACTTTATTACTGTCATTGTCTTGTATTTCTGGGCACTCTAATTTCTTAGTAGTTACAGCTGTATTCCAATACGATGGAAGATAATTTATTAACGTACATTTTGAATAGTTCTTTCATGTCACATTTTTTATACATGATATTTGCATCATTTTTTCACTCAAAACTTAAGCTGGTGAAAGTGATCAAGGAAGTTCATGCAAACGGCTTAAAACCAAAATTATGAAACCAAATCCATCCGTATCTCAGCGAAATGCGTGTTGAAAGTTGTCTCGATTTACGATAGATCCAGGTGTACGTTAATGGGACGAAATGGCTGATCTTGGTTGGAAGAAATCAAGTCAGGCTTTGAATATTTAATAATTTTATCATAATATACAATATTTGCTGAGATCGGTATATTTGAATAATGATTGATTTTGCAATCATCTAAGGGCAAAAATCATAGCTTTAAATCAAGGAATTTCAATAGCGCGAAAACTTACAAAAATTTCACTGAAATGAAAGTTATTAGAAGAATTAAGAAATTGGCAAGACTTCTTATTTTCTGTACAATTTACCACCATTGGTTAAGGTTGAACTACGTTTCTCAAAAAATTATTTTTTTCAGAATTATTTAGAAGTTCTTTCAAACACATGTTTTTCAGCTTCATTGCTAACTTTAAGACTAAACAATTTTAAAAGTACCGCTATGTACCCTGTAAAAGCTTTGAGGGTGTTTCGTTTAAGTTACATAAGACTAATTCCTATATAAATTGTTTGAACCTACCTGCGCCTTTCATTATTATGTCTTCCTAAAGTTTATGTAACATAGTACGGCTGTCGAGTCTCACTGGGGTGCGCGGTGTATAATTTCCCAATTTTTTCAAAGTTTCGTGAGACAATCAGAAAGTCCCATTGGCATTGACAAGAAAGAAGACTTCTTAAACACTAGTTGTACTTAATTGCTGTTATTGAAAATATGCCGGTAAAGGAATTGGGAAATCCGTCTACATAATCCACTTAAAAATTAAGTAACTAAAAAATTCCGAAAGGTGCAACGTTGACATTTTTTAGATATATTCCATAGACTGTATAAAAGTAATTTCCACAAACATTTCGTACGACTACCTGTTCTCTTCTTTGTTATACTTCGGGAAAGTTTGCGAGACAGTCCGGCTGTTGAATCTCCATACACCGCGCAATCTATAAATTCCCGAAATTCTTCAAAGTATCGTGAAATGATTAAAAAATCTCATTGACATTGACAAGAAAAAAGACTAACTAACACGTTCAGTGCCACGGGTACCATTTTTGGTACACGTTAAACTTGACCTGTACGACTTGACCGACGTGTACCATAAATTTTGACACGCGGACATATTTATTTAATGCGCTGAAAATATATACTTTACCACAAATTTAATTGATATAATAAAATAGTTTATCACAAACTAAACTATATTTCCACTAAAAGAATGAGGTATTATACGAAATGCAATCTAGAACAAAACCCATACATTTGTTTAATTGTTATATATGCAATAATTATTAATTATTTATAATGGTTGCCTTTTTAAAGCAAGGGATGCTTAAAAACGTCGTTTTCTAGAGTTTGTTGCAATTTCAGGAGATAAATTTTTGTTTCATCCTCATAGTAACATAAATGATTGAAAAATAATCGTTTTCTAAATTCTATCATTGACACATGTTGCTGAGTATTACACAATATCCAAGCGTTTATAACTGATGTACATACTTGGGAAAAGCTCAAGTGCTACTTATTCATACCATTTAAAAGTTTTACATAAAGCGTTATTACATACAGCCATTTTTACAAACCGAAAATTTTAGACCTGGCTGCCTTTTACTGTCGAACTGATCACAGTGCCACATGTACCATAAATGGTACACAATGTGATAACCACTCTAAACAATCTACAGGCGGCCCTCGACTTTCGCACATAATTGGTTCCTGAAAATGTGTGCGAATGTTGAATGTTCGAAAGTAGAGGGATATACGAAAAATATTAAAAGTTGCATATTAATATGGTTTCGTTGTAATCTTGACATTTTTCAACCTCTATTAGGTAATACTAGAGACAATATTACAATAGTAGAGAACCTCAGGATCCTCTAATATTGTATTTGGGGACCTCACTCCGAGGGACTGACTGCATAGAAGCAATTTTCGAAATAGCGACAAAAATCTTTAAAAATGTGCGAAAGTAGAGTGTGCGAAAGTCGAGGGTCGCATGTAATTATTTATGGATTGAAGATATAATGACATATTATGTGATAATATATCAATTTTTAATCAAAACAACAAATGACCTGGAGATCATGTCGCGTAAAAACGGCTTGGCACGGAACGAGTTAAATATTAATTTTATTACTTCATTGCTCTTATCATTAGTCTACGAGCAAAGAAAAACGTACTGCGTAACCTAGGTGGCAAGCAATCATATTCTCGAGTGTTTCGGTTCCTTTAAAAATGAAATTACTAAAAAGTGTCGAAAGTTATCAAGTTGAAACTTCTCAGACATATTCCACTGCAGTGGATGCTGGTAAATGCGGATGAACGCGGTACGATGCTGCTGGATGTGACTTGACAACGTGGCCCACGCTCGGAAGAGCCGGGAGAAAGCGAATCCGAGCGTCTCTGAGTATTGCGACAACGTAATTGCCGAGACGACTAAGAGAGAAGACTCTCCGCGCGTATTGCGTCAGCGTGGTAAATGCTGAAAATTCCGAATCGTGCTTTGAAAGAGCTCGTTAGCTCGATACTCCCCTTTTTACGGAGGAAAGGGCGCGCTCTTAAGGAGGAGCAAAACTGTTGATCGCGTAGTAACGCGAATACCATACGGAGGACATTTGAAGGCAAAGGTATAAGTTGAAAGTATCAATAATGATCGGGTAACCTTTTCTCCTTTCAAGACTCAGAACATCGTGCCTGGATGTCGTTTCTGCATCCTGTTCCCCGTAATTTATCATTCTTTCTCGCGGCTCAATGCATCATCCGCAGGTCCAGCGCTGCCCAACTGCTGGCCCACGGACCACATCCGGTCTGTGGAAGGGTTTTTGTGGCTGAAGGATTGAAGTTTAAAATTACATTCCAGTTTTTTTAGATGTACGTCACGATGTGTATAGTGGCATTGAATATACCATGTATTTTAATATGTCATAAATGGTGTATTCAAATTATGCATCTGTACCTGGTTGCAAAATTGTGAAGAGAGAAATTGATCAATAATGTTATAGGAACTGGATAGCAGTAAAGATACGTGTTCAAAACACAGTATGCCGACTGATTCAATTACAGAACTAGTTACTACAAGTACAACATTGTAATTTTTGTAAAATAAAGGACGTTTATTTTTATTTCTTATGTCATTTTTGACGCACATTTATTATTTTAACCTTAAGCGTTTCTGTGCCAACGTGTAAGTACCTTTGAACCTTTTCATATGATTTAAAATTACTCGATTTATTTCATTCTTCTGCTTAACGCTAGGTTTCCGGAAACCATGAAATTGACGGATTCCTATCTTTTTAGAAACTTCTTCCTAATTTATAGAGTACAGTAGATGTTTCCCATGTATTCTATAATATACAAATTAATTAAATGATCATCTTCTTTGACGAACGATCCCTCTATCTTCAAAGTCCTTATTTAATATATTGCGGATTGACAGGTATCACCTCCGTAAATCTAGTGTTAACCCTTTGCACTCCGAATTGTATTTCAATTTTCTTACCAGTAGCTCCCAACGCTTTTAAGTATTTTGTTTAAATTTTACTTGATCTGAAAAATAGGGTAATTTAAAAAAATAAAGTATCTTGTAATTTGCCAGTGCATGATATCTCTTGAAAAAATTTTTAGGATGCAATCCCGGTTTTCTTTCGTACGTTAACATCTATTGGTTTGGACTTAAAAAAATGTCGAGTATGACTCGACAAAGGAGTTTCCGAGATACAAACTAATGTCGAGTTAGACTCGACATAGGAGCGCAAAGGGTTAAGAAAGCGACCAGAAGTGAATATAATTATGAATAAAGTATCGATATTAAAAAAGAGACACAAATTTTTTCATCTTTCTCCACACATTACCTTTTCTCTTTAGAATTCATTAAGGTAGTTCTAGGCACTTATCATTTTTCGATAGATTTCCTTAAAATTTTGAAAATATATTCTTCATGATATTTTATAATTATAACCGGAATCTCAACGAGTTCATCCACACGGTTTATGAATAAATCGTGTTTAAAAATAACATATTTAACATGGGCCTTATGGAAAAAAATGTTTGGCGACTCCGTAAAAACTTTTTTTATTTTTCGACTGGAAAAACGAATCGACGGATTCTAATAAAAAATTAGCAATGTATTATTTTATGCTTTTGGAATATTATTGAATTTTTTCATAATTTTTTACTTCATAGTTATAGAGAAAGATCTTTTTTAATGTCTAAAAAGTGAATGAATTGACCTCTGTGAAGTTAGCCCCTCCATTAATTCTTACGCAATTTTTTTCATTTCTAATGAAAAAAGAAACTTTTAGTTCTGAATCCAGCTAGAACTTAAGTAAAATTTTGTTACTGTATACATACAGGGTGGGACAATAATTATGTTTACCTTGAATATTGCCGTTATTCGTTATAACATGAAAAAATATTATATACATTGTATTGAGGGGAATGCACTGTGGTATAAACATGTTTTCCATGTGTGGAGGCATAGAGTAGATTTCAAGATCCTTTCTATTTTTTAATACTATAGGATTACGGAAGCCGTCAAGTTGATGGATCGCAACCTTTTTAGAAACGCCTTCCAAACTTATAGAGACGTGGAACAGTAGATATTTCACGTGTGTCTTATAACATGCAAATTACTTAACTGATGGTCTTCTTTGCCGCTTGATCCTTTTATTTAAAAAACGCACTTATTTAATACGTTGCGATGTAACACATTTCCCGTCTGTAAATCTAGTGTTAAGTGGAGCACTATGTTTTTTCGTCACAATGTGATAGATATTACGACGATTTTAACGAGCGATCGTTCTTATATTACTACTGATTCATATTAATGTTACCTACTACTGGGATGTTCACAATTTTAACTCCACGCGAAGTAGTGCTACGCAGAAACAATGTTACAGGAGTATTCGTTTGCATAAAAATATAAAAGCCGATATTTCTTTCTAACAACAATGCATCCATATGTCGGCTTGAAATTGGCGTTAGTAGGCTCTTTTTCATTAAATATCTTTTTACCATAAAGTCCACTAAGAAAATGTGTTATACAAAAGTTTATTTATTCTGTAGAATGAATGTCTGCAAAGAAATATATAGATTTTGGTATAAAAAATGAAGTTGACCTTTAAATAAAATTGAAGAAATATAAAAAATAAAAAATTAGTATTGCACCGATGTTATGAAACTTTTATATATAACATTATTCTGTAAAATGAACGGTTCTGGAGTTATTATTTTTTTCCACCTAGATTGTCGATTCGTTTCACTGTACGTCCTCCGGGAAGAACCTATCGTTCTGATGTGTCATTTTGTAGTAACGACTTCGTTTTCTGTAAAGAGAGGATGTATGAAATACAGCATGTGCTAATACAAACTCAGAACCGATGAGGCATTTAGAGTTCCACAATTGAAAGATGGCTAGAGAGCGACGGAGCCTCTTGTTTTCAATCGCTTAATCTCGCCATTTCGTTTGTGGTGTCCTCAAACCCAGTCTCCTAAAGTAAACGCTTCCCACAGTCGTTTTCTTTAGGGCACTGGGCTTGAGTATTCTAGAAACTAAATGGCGAGAATAGACGATTAAAAACGAACGGTTCCGCCGCTTCCTAGCCATCTTTCAGTCGTCAGTTCTTCAGAAAATTGCAACTTTGCATCGACGGAAAGGAACAATATTCATTTTACTTCCATATTTGATCCCACATCATTTTTCACAATAGTTTGCAAAGTTGGCTCAGCATTGGCTATTACATTACGATATAAAAAACATAGCATTCTAATAAAAAAATAGAGAGAAGCTTGTAATCTCCTCTATGCTTCCACTCGAGCAAAAAATGTTTCAAACACGATACATCCTCCTCAACACTGTGCAAGATTTGTATATAACAGCTTTTTATATTATTACAGAAAACGGCAATTATAATAATATAGACGACTAACTAATACAGTCCATTCATTTAAGGCTCAGTTTTCGAGAAGATGACATTTGAAGCTACTGTTACGTCCACCGTTTTCATTCAATGTGCCATGTAATTAACACTAGAACTACCGTCGTTAAATCTATTATATTTTAATATATAAAATAAGTCATTTAAAAAAAGAGAAATCAGTGCGCATTAAAAATGACCAATTCTGTTAATTACCTTTTTTAAAATAGATGTGGAATATTTATTCTACGACTCTCGTATAAACTTGGAGAATTTTTAGAAAAAATTTTGTACCAGTCAATTTGACTGATTCGGTAGTTCTAGGGTTAATAAAGATACACTAGAAAGATTGAAATTTAGTGTACACCTACATTTCCTAAATGCAGTCAAAATGACTGCTTCGAGGAAGAATAATTAATTCATAAAGAATTGCATTTAAAATTAATTCATAATGTTATTTCATATTTTAAAGAAAATTTATTTCGCTTAGTAAACTAAAAAAGTCTTTATTTATTATTATTTATATATTAGATTAGATGCAGTACTTATCGCTAGAAGGAACGGTACGCGCATCACCTTTGTTTCTACGTGTTCAGTTTGGCGATGGAAACAATGAAGCGAAGAGGAAGTCAGGAACAAAGGAATATTCCCACGAAAATGTAAATGCCAAACTCGGTGAATTTTTAACAAATTTTACGAAATCCAATAATAAAGTTCATTTAATTAAATTACATTTCTTTTTGGGCAATATTGGTATAACATATACATACATCAGAAACAAAGAGGGCGGGGGGGGGGGGGGGGGGGCAGGTAAATGGAGCTTTTAATAAATTCACTTATATCGTGTAAATAAAGTCATGTAAAATTTAAGAAATCGTATTATTATGATTATAATTTTTTTGTAAACGAAATTAAGCAGCAGTCAGAGTGACTTTCTTGGGCCATCTAGTGTTAAATCCGAAAATTCTCGGCATTTAACACGTACAATTAGATCAACGTTAGTGCAGTATCCATTGTTTTCTTCATCATTGTTGATGTTTTACATTTCATAGCTGCTGTTTGAGTGCAATTTGATAAAATTAAGAAAATAAAAGTGGGCAGGTTAATAATAATTATCCCAAGTATGACGCTTTGGATATTCATTTCATACAGAAGAATGTTGGCGTAAAACATATGTTTCTGTAACGCGAATTTATAGAACGCGTAGTTCTGGATTCTATTGTGTTTGAAAGTGTTCTTACAATTAGTAAAAATTGCGTTACTTTAATACAGCAACAAGTTGCATTTCTGGCTGTAAAAACGTAAATATAAATGAAATATCCGTTATTAGAAGATTCTATAACGTGACAATATTTTATCAAATCGAATATCTTTTCGATCGATTTATTTATCCATGAATCACATATTGACTCGATAAATTAACAATTTCCTTTTCCTTGAAGAAACATCAATGCAACAGATTTTATTTTTCTACAAAAGTAACAACGCACAGTATGTAATTTGTCGATCTAGCTAAACAAAACTACTTTTTTTAAGAAATTACGGTTTTCATTACTTTTAATGACTTTTCTACTAATACAAAACATAAGCTTGTTCTTAGTGTTAATAATAATATATCTTAATAATTATTTAACATTTATACGCAAAATAAGTAACTTTGAATTTTAAAAATTTGTTGCATGCAACGATGCATTCTATTTTAATATTATAAAGATTTAAATATGTTTAAACAATGGTGAAAGCCGAACAATGCCTAAAATGGCACAATTTTGGAGAATACTTTCCTATTTACCCTGAAAACTAAACCTATAAGAAAAAATGTAATAGCTAGAGGTAATAGGTCAAACATTTTTCTTGTGGAGCACATAAAAATAAAGCGTTTCGTGTCAGATTTTGCTTTTGCTTGAAAAATTAAAATAATTTTGCGTGACGTGTATTTCGTCCGCTCACAAGATCCAAGAACAACTGTAAAACGAGTGACAGATGTTATGATCACTGATCATTGATCAGTCTGTAATGTCTTTTCGCATTTTCAATTGTTTATACCTTTTCCTTCGATTACACAAAATTGGAAACGTGTAATAAACAGTACTCTGTGTTAAAGGTCTACATACATTTTGGAGCAGAACTTAAATTACATGTTAACACTAGAACTACCGTGGTTAAATCTATTATATTTCGATATATTCAATACGTACATTGTGAAAAGAGAAATCAAGAGGTGGAAAAGATGATCGATTCGGTAATCTATGTTTTATAAGATCAACGTAGAATATTTGTTCTATGACTGTCCTATAAACTTGGAAGGTATTGGGGAAATATTTGGAACGAGTCATTTTGTCTTGCTTGGTAGTTCTAATGTTAAATGTATAGAGTGGATTAAAGTTCTAATAAAAGGTCGTTTAGAGAAACACAAAATTGCAAACATATCTCAAATAAGTGAAGATAGCAATACATATAAACAACTACCATTCACATCTTCCGTTACGGAAGAATTATCGAAAATGTCTATTTCATGATACGAGCGCGTAAAAGCAATCTACAGAATATACAACTTTGAGGCCTGTTAATTAACTATTGCATATTATTTTTTAACACTAGAACTACCAAGCAAGTCCAAATTACTTGTTTCCAATTTTTTCCAAAGATTTTTCACGTTGGTAGGATAGTCATAGAACAAATATACTACGTTGATCTTCTGAAGTACAGAGTACTGAATCAATCATCTTTATCACCTCTTTCCAAAGTACTTGAATTCCAAAGTATTTAATATATTGAAATATAATAGATTTAACGCCGGTAGTTCTAGTGTTAAAATAATTTTTACATTTTTTGTTTATATGGACATTCTTTTTTTGATTTACAATAAAATTTTATACATCTGGACCATTACAAAAATTGACTTTTGTCCAGTTAGGTCTACCAACTTCCACACTGTGCAACTTAACACTAGAACTACCAAACCAGTCAAAATGACTGGTATACAATTTTTTCAAAAAAGTCTCCTAGTTTATATATGAGTCATAAAATAAATATTCTACGTCTATATCAATAAACATAAATGAACCAATCGATCAAATTTTCCGCCGCTTGATTTCCCCTTTTTCAAAGTACTTATTTAATTTATTAAACTGCGTTCTATTTTAATATTATAAAGATTTAAACAAGTTTAAACAATAGTGAAAGCTGAAAAATGCCTAAGATGGCACAATTTTTTAAAATAATTTTCTAATCTACCCTGAAAATATACCTATAAGAAAAAATGTAATAGCTAGAGGTAATAGGTCAAACTATATAAATAGGTTGGATTTGACGCCGGTAGTTCTAGTGTTAACAACGTAATCAAAACTTCATCCATTCCCATTGTCCACTACAAACACTTAAAATTTTCATATAAATCCAATAAGAAAAAAAGATCAATAGTGTCGATATTCAAAGTCACATCTTTGATATAAAACCGCAATCCTCCAGCGTTTTTCCTTCAAAAGTTCACCGTAACAACCTTCAACATTTCCCTCTTCTATGTCCGTTTCTTCATCGCCGATAATCGATTGCGGAAGGAACGCAATTAAAATCAAAGATACATTCCAAAAAATGAACACAATCGGTAGTGACACGTGTAAGCATAATCAAGGAAAGGAGTAGGAGGAAAAGAGAAAGAAAGAGGCATTTCTCTCTCGAAGGCGTCCCGGAAAGCTATTAAGAGGGGAGAGAGTTACGTAAACGTATGCTCTCCCGTGAGCGCACGTTTCACTGCTCTCGTCGACCTTTAGGGCCGCGAATCGCAAGGAATAGCGAGGAATCGCGCAGGAAGAATCACGAGTGAAGAGTCGACTTAGCGATGCATCGACACAACACGCTCGTCGATGCTCCGCGCGATGTATGCTGCACGCTCCTTCTAGAATACCAATGCCACACTGGAGATTGTGCGTTGTAACTAGAATCGACTGTTCGTTTTCTTCCTCCTTTGTTTCTTTCCCAGTCGAAAACTCAGTATTTCGACGAGAATGTTTGACGAAATCGAGGAAGAGAGAAGGGCTTTCCGTTTTCAAACGAGTAACACCAAGCGTCCTATCGACTTCCGCGGGAATCGCTCAAGCGAACCAGCCAAGCAGCGCTTTTACATAACGAAAGAGTGAGTCTCGTGTTCTCAGCCGTGTCGCGAAACGCCTGTGAGCACGCGCCTCAGCGTTGGTTCTATCATTACGCAAGCACAGTGGGGCAGCATTATTCTGGGTTAAATAATATTATGTCACGAGGAAAGTGTTGCTCGTGCAATTGAGAGAGCTCAAACACGTCAGACGATTCCACGGCCTCAACTGACCGAACTTTGCTTTCTTGGTGCTACTTTTCCTTTCCTCCTTTCTTCCTTGCCGGTCTCTATTTTTCTTCGTGTCTATCCCGGTGATGGCGAACCTTTTTGGGAAGTGGGTCACATTTTATTCGTTATTTTCTTAGTACTACTTCGTGGACCACTAATTCAATGACGTCACTTGGAAAGAGGATACGTAAGATGGTTAAAAACTTTTTTTTTGTTCTCATCTAATTAACACTAGAACTACCGGCGTTAAATCTATCATATTTCAATATATTAAATAAGTACTTTGAAAAAGAAGGAATCGAGTAGCAGAAATCATGATCAATTCAGTGATTTATGTCTTTTGTGGTGGACGCAGAATTTTCGATCTATGGCTCTTCTATGAACTTGGAAAATTTTTGGAAAAAATTGTGTACCAGTCCTTTTGACTGGTGTGGTAGTTCTAGTGTTAATGTCCACTTGGAAATATTTTTTATAAATTCGACATTAGATATATATACTTTAGTTAATTGTCTACTCTCTCTTTTATAATACAAAAAATAAGTTTGTAAAAATCAACGCAGAGGTCATACAAAAAGCATGTGTGGGTCAGTGACTGACTCGCGGGTCATATGTTCGCCATCAGTGGTTTATCCATTCCTTCGTGTCGCACCAACCGTTGGACATTGATTAATCCGCTATAGAATTATCTCGGATACAATCTTCTTCCTTTTAAACGAAGAACAACGCAAAGAGGGGCACGAAGTATCTCACGACCTCCCTCCCTTCTCTTTCTACGCGATGCATCGAGCATTCGTCTTCGAATACCCGTTCTCGAGACGTTGAGCAACGTTTGACGCAATCGTGGCTGCAGACACAAGCTTGATAACTATCGAACAATACTTGGTGAACCGAATTCTTGTAACAAGACGGGCGAACGATCTCCGGGACGTCGTAGACGGAGGCGCGGCAGCGCGCCTCTTCCGGCACGGATCAAGGTGGTTTGAGGTTCGAGCCCTTCAGAAATAATTCTTCCGCGTACGCGAGGCCGCGGAAAAGAAATCCCGATCACGTAGGTAGGTGCGCGTATGGGCGTACGTACGCTCCTGACGTGTCCCGTTTTTGAAATCGCTTCTACGTGATCGAGGTAGATCCGCTTGAATTTCTTGGGAGTCGCGATTAGCAATCGGCCGTGCGCGGTCTCTGCTAAAGATTACCAACGAGTTTCGGCCCGCTACACCCGCCAGTGTTTTTTAATTTTACGCCGGACTTGATCGCGCCTTCTCTTCAGCTCTTTTGTTCCGCGAGAGAATGCCAAGTGAGCCGAACTTACATAACGAATACTTACTTAAGGAATAGTGTTGAACCTTTGAGTTTAATACTGTTTCGGTGGAATTGCATTTTTCTCTATTCCTATGATATAATTATGGCGATTGCCACGATATGTAGTGGATTCTACTTAACATTTTGCACGCCTGCTAAATATCGGCTGCCAAATTGGTTGTATTTGATAACGTTGAAATTTAAATCGATATTAAATTTAATTTCCTTATGTGATGCACAATATGTACGAAATAATACTCTCTTTTTCTACCACTTTTCCATTTTCCTGGAGATAGAATAATGTGATTGATGTTAGTCAGTGAAATGTACAATTTGAAATAAGCCATTATTGCTTTGGAATTTGTCCTATATTATAGGAGTCATAGACTGACAACATTAAATAAAAAATACATAGATGTCAACGCGCATTTGCGTTTATTAAGTCTTGAATATAATAATTCTCATAGTCGCAATGACTTTCAAAGTTTACTGTTCTATAATACACACCATAACGGAATGCTTCTAAAATTTCTTTTCCTTTAAATAGATTAGATCCATTTGCTGCTCCAAACTACAAATTTCTATCTCTTTGTCGTAATAGTTACTGAAGATCTATTATTTCAAGTTGATGTATATGAAATATCTGATTTTATACAGCGAAATTAAAATGATAGAATTTTTGGAAAATGAATGTTTAGAAATCAAAATAATTTCCATTGACAATACACTTTTGCCAAAGATCTACAAGTGCTTTTTTACGATTTTTATCGTTTCGTGTCACACTAATATTTTAAATCTGACAATGAGTAGTTTTGCAAAACTTGGAAATTCCTTATCCAATTTACCGCAACGCTAGTTCTACTCGTTATTGTACACCAAGAAAAGGTACCGAATGAAGAAGTTCATAAAATTGTCGTTAAACTGTTCTATTAATATCAAACAGATTATACGAAGTCTATGAAAACTGTCCAAGTTTATTATGTGAAATATTTGTTATAAAATTGGTATCTTTCCTATAGATCTATTCTATTCAACGACGAATTATACCAACGACTAATAACCCTTTGTCCTCGAGCGGTGCCTCTCAGGCACCACATGATTCGGTGCCACAACTCGAGAGGTGACTCTCGCTCACCACTTGGTTTGATGCGGAGACCCGATGCGCGAAAATAAGTTGTTTTTTGTTTTGTTTCTTTGACGTGAGTTTCTAAGCCTTTTGGGCCTTATATATATACCTCGAAAAAGGACTATTATTGTTAAGGAGTCCTAAAACTTAGCAGCTGGTGGAGCGGCAAACATCTTGTCGACAGTTCTCTTCAAAAATGGAACCCAAATGTACGATTGAGGCTTACCCGAGTCGAAATTTTGAATTTCTGTTGATTCTCTCGGACCCTGAAATCATCATTTATGATTCTCTTACATTTTCTTCATATTTCTTTTATTCTCCTTAGTTCTCTATTAGCCGTTATAATTCTCTTTTGATTCTCTTTTATGTTCGCAAAATATCCCGAGTCGAAGTTATGAATTTCTGTTGATTATCTCGGACCCTGAAATCATCATTTATGATTCTCTTACATTTTCTTCATATTTCTATTATTCTCCTTACTTCTCTATTAGTCGTTGTAATTCTCTCTTGATTCTCTTTTACTTTCGGAAAATAAATATACAAATTTTTATTAATTAGACATCGAATTGTAATTTAATAATTTAATTATTTCCTACAGTATTTTTCAAAGATACGTAACTTTTTTAGTGTTGCAGCAACACAGAGTCCAGTAATTTTCGTAGGTACAGGTGAACATATAGACTAAATAATAATATTATTATTAAATTATAATAATTATAATATTTATAACTATATATTATAATAATATATAATTATAATAGATAATATTATTATTAAATTCTTTGGAAAGGTAGAAATTAATTTAATATTTAATTGAGAATATCATGGAAACAATAGATCCCATTTTGGATCTTGTGATTAGAAGAGAATTAGTGAAAAAGGGAAGGTATGAATTCTGTAAATAATTATTTCTGTTAATTTATGCTTTTTCCAAATTTCAATTCTGAATTAAAATATATTAATTTAATACGATTAGACCCAAAATTCTTTATTACCAATTGATTTTTTCCGTTAATTTATCATTGTATCAATCTTAATTTTTAAATTTAAGTATATTAAATTAGTATTATTATTTTGATAAATTCAAATATATAATATATAAATATATAATATATAATATATATTTATTATTAGAGTAAAAAATTAATTTAATTTCGTAAGCGTAAAACGGCCGATTATAGCGTAAAACAGCCAATTGCAGCGATCCTACATTCGCTAGCAACGGCGAACAATTGCCCTCGCGATTTAAAGGAGAAAAAAAGTACTGAGCGTCGCGGCGTGTCGTAACATGACGACGTTCGCGAAAAATCAGGCAGTCCAGTAAATGATGTGAATTATATGAAATTTAAGAGTGACAATTGACAATAATATTGGATTGTTATCAAGTGTAGAAATTACTAAAGAATAAACTATTTAGTGTCAACAATAGCTTTAGAATAAAGTGAAAAATGCCGCCAAAACCTAAAAATCCATCTGGTCGTAAAAAAAAGTGGGCACTTATTTGGTGGATTCAGAGTAAATCTTCGAATATTATATCATTAAGTGCAATACCACTAAAAGATAGAACAATTCATTCTATAACTACCTTGTCATGGCATAATGTTTCGGGAAAACAAGAAAAATTTCAAGCAAAAGTCATGGCTATCAGTCGTAAGTATACTTCTTGTTTATTTTTTATTGATGAAACTTTACTGCTGTTTCATTGAAGTTAACAATTTATATGAAGTCAAAATCACTTTCTATTGAATAACTTATAATACGATATACTACACAATTCGAATATTACATTATATTATAGATGATCCAACGTTTTGAGGGAACAAGTGGTAGCAAAAATTCAAAAGGTATATTAATTTTGCTTTCAAGTACCACATCTGACTCTTGAAGTTCAGACATTAAACGCTAAATTTTTGGTAGCATCAGATAGTTCTTCGAAACAAATTATCGAACCAATGGCATCACATGCTCCAGTACAAGCTCCAGTGGAAATTAATAAAACATTGTATAATATTATTTTTCTATTAGTTACACGTCAAAAAATTTGACTATCACGTGTAAATTGTGAAAATGATGCAGTTATTCTACAATACAAATATCTATACTTTTCAGGAGTATCAGAACCTGAAGAGTACGAGGGAAACATTTTAGAAGAGCCTTTGGAAATAGTGAACTGGAGTAATAAATTTTACTTCAATTTATAAACCGCATAAATATTACTAATGTAACTAAAATGTTATAACAATAAAGTTTCCGTGAAATTAATTTTTTCGTAGTTGTCACTCAATTTACTTTTTAAAAAATTAAGTAATATTAATAATTAATGAATAATAAAAAATTCCATCTAAAATACAATGAAAGAGGATCAAAGGAGAACCTAGAAAATCTTTTTATAATACTCTTTTGATTCTCTTCAAGTGTGAAAACGGAAATATCCGCATCCACAGAGTACCAACAGATAATCAAAATAATATAGAGTTTAATGGTCAGATCATACAGATTATAATTCTCTTTTGATTTTCTTCAAGTGTAAAAAATCGAGAGAACCAACAGAAAATCAATTCTTCGACTCGGGTACTCAGGGTGCTCACATTTGTGCATTATTTATATATAATTAATGTAAAGAATGTTTGTGCGTACCCACCAATGACTCTAACGGGACTTTGGACTTGCTCGGAGGAATCTAGAAAATTTGGAACCCTCCATAAGGTGTTGAGGGTATATCGTTGCCTTCCCTCTCTTGAAGTCCTCGAAGGGATGGAGAAAATTAGTCTAATAACCAGTAGTTGTTTATTTTAAACGGCTCCACCCCATAGAACATCAGATATTTCATACACGATTTCAAGGGAGGGGCGCATCATAACGACATGACCGAGTCTCAACTTCGACCTTCAATTTCGAAGAGATCCGTCTAAATGGGAAGCTACATACCATTGTCACAGGAACTAGGAAGGACTGTAAAGTCTGCTCTGAAAGAAATACACCGGGCAAAAGACATCAAACAACATATTTATAAGTTTTATACGTTAATTTGTATGTGTATCCATTTTAAGTTAGAGGTAAGAAATTCCCCAAAGATGCTACGAAGCGTCTGGAGTTGTCGGATCGTCCGCGCGAAAAAGGTCTCGAGCGCAAAGGGTTAATACCAAACAGTTTATATGAAATCTATGAAAACTGTACATGTTTATTGTATGAAATTTTTGTTATAAAATTTGTATCTTTCCTGTAGATCTACAGGCGGTCCTCAACTTTCGCACATAATTGGTTCCTAAAAATGTGTGCGAATGTTGAATGTTCGAATAGAGGGATATACGAAAAATATTAAAAGTTGCATATTAATATGGTTTCTTTGCAATCTTGAGATTTTTCAACATCTAGAAGGTAATACTAGAGACAATATTACAATAATAGAGAACCTTAGGGTCCTCTAATATTGTATTTGGGGACCGCACTCCGAGGGACTGACTGCATAGAAGCAATTATTAAAATAGCGAGAAAAATCATTAAAAAATTGAATTTTAAAAAATGTGCGAAATAATGAATTGTGCGAAAGTATTCAACGACGAACCCAACTTCATTGGCCGGTTCATTTTCCGACAATCCTTAAAACAAGTTCCATATTACTCACTCGCCTCAGAATAGGACACATCAAACTAATCCACCATCTGATCACTAAAACTGACGAACCTATCTGTAGCAGGTGTATCTCTAAACTTACTCTCAAATATATAATGCAAGAATGACTCGGAAACAAAAGCCTAAGGAAAAGAGCGAATCGAGCCAAGAATATCAAAGATTATCTAAACGATAATAACCCTATAGGAAAAATATTAAAATTTTTATGACGAATAGGCATTCTACATGAAATGTAAAAATGTAGATAACAACTAACAACAAGTTAATCAAAAACTTGGTTAAATTCCTACTACTGCTCGCTAAATAACCCCGTAATTCAATAATGTAATTAGCGATACTTTAAGTTAGTGCTAATTTTATGCTATAAGCTTATTTCCGTTAGTATAACACTCTGCAATACAGCACTTCATATTCAATTATTATATTTACATTTGCTCCAATGTACGATAGCGGTGTCAATAAATAAGTTAATAAAAAATGTCCCATACTATTCCAACGTAAATTAGTGTAACAAAATAAGAAAATAATAATTAACATTTTTCAATTGTTTGTCTTAACACTATTTCATATATTTGTAAGTGCTTAATTAATGAAACTATTTGTTAAGGTAACAATTTACAACAAAACATAAATTAAATTTTCCATCTCGTTAAGCTCATACGCATACGCACGTTCAAAAGTTACAGAAGGAATTTTAAGCGAGCCTGTTAACGCAAGAGGGCAGCACGCGTCCGTCAGAAGCAAGAGTTTCTCAGCAGTCGAAAAGGTTGGCTAGTATCCTTTCAAATTTTGAGAATGCAAAGAGAGCGCGTGATTCTCTCTTCCAAAGTGACGTACCTTACATCCGTGTGAAAAAATCTCGATGCGGATGCGCGCAAGGGCATGCTAAGCACGCGAGCGAAAGAGCAACCAAGTTATCCGGCTTGTTTCGAAGTCGTTTGCGCAACAACAGCTCGTGCTCGGTGTACTCGGTGTGCTCGGTAAGAGCGGATGAACTTTTCCGTATCGGGAACGCTTATGAAATAATGTACGAGGAGGATCGGTCGGCCAAAGGTTCGCTCGCTTTGCGTCTTTCACTTGCCGGTGTCTTCGGCTCGAAAGAAGAAGAGAAAGGGACGGTGCTCGCTCCTCTCTACCCACGCGACCGTTTCCCTGTAAGTCGTTTTTCTCGCGGAAGATTCGAAACCTCGATTTAAACATTCTATGGTATCTTTCCATAAATCGCTAAGACGACACGACCTTCGATCCGGTCGGCGAACGACCGACTCTGCCGCTGAATAGCGAGTGAGTCTTAAGTCGCGGAATAGGTTATGTTCATTCTCGCGTACGGGATAACCTAATCGAGTTGCGCAAGAGCCTCGGACGAATAGCGGGTGAGAGAAGAAGGTACGGCAAGACAAGGAGGATAGTTGGAAGAGAGATACATTGGCGTAATGTTGTCGACATCTATGTTTCTTCGCGCAATCAAAGTCGTTTTTACTTTTCCTATGACGAATTTACGATAAAGTACTTTTTTTTAATCTGCTTAACGCTATTTCTACCGCAAGACATTTTTGAAGTTTGTGCTTAAAGTTACTATCACTAGTTGAATCGTTTTTCCTCAAATAAAATTTTTACTTTGCTTATAATGGATTTTAACACTAGAACTACCGGCGTCAAATCCAACATATTTTAATAGATTAAATAAGTACTTTGAAAAAGGGGAAATCAAGCGGCGGAAAATTTGATCGATTAGGTGATTTATGTTTATTGATATAGACGTCAAATATTTATTCTATGACTCTTATATAAACTTGGAGAATTTTTTGAAAAAATTGTGTACCAGTCATTTTTACTGATTTTGTGGTTCTAGTGTTATATTAATTATACGGTATTTTCTTTCTCCAGTTAAAGTACGTAAATAGTATACATATTTTTGCCACGAGGTGTCTTGTCATCTTTGTAGTTAATGCAATTATCCTAGCAGTAACTATTAAAAACTAGTATCTGTCTAATACTTTTTCCTTTATCGGCTAATTAATTCAACATTGTAATATCACTAACTAAGAAATGACGTTATCAAAAAAATGTATGTAGGTATATCTACACAGATTGTTGTTCTAATGGGGCGCACTATTTTCCGCCCTCTTGCAGTTATCTAATAAAATAAAGTTTGAAACAAGTATTGTAGGGTATGGAGTGTACTATAGATACTAGAAAGAAAATTGAAGAACATATCGTTTTTACATATATTTCATTTATGATGCTGTTTTTTACTTAGTAATATTACGATATTGAATTAAGTATTTGATTAAAGAGAAATTATTTGACAAAAATGAATTTCGAACAAAATATTTCAATAACATACGCTGTGCATGTATACGTACATTTCATTTATGATGCTGTTTTTAGTTAATAATATTCCAATATTGAATGAAGTAACTGATAAAAGAAAAATTATTGGACAGAAGTTAGTTTTTAACAATTCCTCTCAAGATACTTGTGTTGTAAATATACCTTTTTAAAATTACTATAGACTTCAACTATATGTCAAATGTTTAATAATTGTTTCGTCTCTGTGTGAACATAATCAATGTTCCAAAATTTTTAAGTGTCCTGTTTCATCAAAATGAAACTATTCCTATTTTTTTCTGTTAAAACGAATTTCTTATGACAACATGGTAAAGCTACTACTGCAAGCAGACTCTGTTGGTAGTAACCATAATACATTTTGTCCGGAAAGGGTTAATGGTGTCACGACAATACGCCGCTGCAAAAGAACCGAACGAACGAAAGCAGAAGGGTAGGTGAAGGTGGGGGAAAGGAAGAGGTACCTCGGGAGTTCATCGCTCGTTACGTAAGCGACGCAAACGGGAATCGAAGGTGCGGTAGAAGATCGCGAATCTCGCGAATCGCTTATCTGTCTGACATTTTCTCTGTAAATACTAATAGGACGACACTCTCGCGCGCCAGCACGTATGTAATTTGATTTACGCTTAGCCGTCTCTGGGTCGAACTTCCAGATCTTGTGCTTCTTCGGCACGAGAAGGATTTCCTCTCTCTTTCGATACTTGCCAGAAAAGAGCAAGATGGTGTGCGTGGAGGTGGGAGAGAAGATTGACGGGGGAACGAAAAAAAGCTCCGGGAGGCCCATGGAGGGATCGTCTTTCGTCTCTTCCCTTGAAGTCGACCACCACGCTTCGCTCTCTTCCGTGAGAAAATTTTCTTCCACGAGTAAGGGCGACGATGCACGGTCCCTCTCGCGCGTGTAACGGGTACGTACCTACATACCCGCCTCCCGGCACGTTTCGTTCGGGTGCCTTCTTTTGTTCGGAAGCGTTCTTTTTGCCTCGAGTTCTCGACTTCTTTTCCTCTTCGACCTTTTCCTCTCTTTTCCTCGTTACACCCCCTCCTTCCCGTTCTTCCTTTCTCCTATTATTCGTCGATATAGGAGCAGGTAGATTTTCTCCTTGGCAATTCTGACTCCCCCGTGCAGCGATGATCTCTTCCGAAATACACACGTTTTACCCTCGCAAGGACTTTGTTACGACGGCTTCTCGTCATTGTGCGATCGAATCAAAGGAAATCCGAGCGCATTTTCCCTGTTACGTGAGCAAATGAGCTCCGTGTCCCAAGAAAGAAGACCCGGTTGAGCCGATCCGTATGAAAAAGGAAGGAGAGAGGACGGAACGAGGACAAGGGGCGAAAAGGCAAAAAAGAGACCTCGAGAGGAACCTGCAGTGGTCGTAGGAGGAGTCGTGGGAAACTCGTCTTTAGTCTTGGAAGAAATTTTGGTTTACGCATGGGGCGGTTTTACCGTCTTGGTATCGAAGATATTTGACGATATATTAAATTGATTTATGTTCTTGTCATTGTTCTTTATCAGTGACAAGATTATTTTCAATTGTAAATATATTAGCGTGACGAATGTAACGCTAATTTGCTGAGCAATTACGAATTTAATCAACGTTGAGAGACACGCGAACTTAATAGGGTGATAAGTGGCATGATGTGAAACTGCGCTTCTCAACTAGGGTTCCGCACGAAATAGGGAAATAAAACAACTTCTTCGACAAATATAAGTTGGAGGTTTAGATATTCTCGAATCTGCGTAGACTTATAAACGGTATGCACTTCAATAAGGCAAATCTATAGCTTTATTCCATTCTTTTTAATAAGTTCCAAAGACGACATCACCAACTATTGTACATTATACATTCGCCCTTTGTATAGAAAGGAAAATTAAATAATTTACTACAGTAAAGAGCTGGGAGCTAATTTAACTCGAGAATACATTCTCGCTAGTTAAAAATTAAACAGCAAATGAACTGTCCGCCTTAGCGAAACTATTGAATATTTTAATATATGACGATATACAATCGAACATTAGTAATATGTATATATACATTTATGAGGAGAGTTAAAAAGCTGAAAGATGTCTCGTACGACATGGATTGGCTATTGTATGTGAGAACATGTGTATGTTCGAAGGATTCATTAATACTTTCTTAACACTAGATTTAGGGCCACTAAATCTGGTATACTTAAATATATTAAATAAATACTTTGAAAAAGATGGATCAAGCGGCAAAAAATACGATCAGTTAAGTCATTTGTGTATTATACTATAAGATACGCCTGAAGTATTTACTGTACTGTTTTCCTATAAATTTGAAAATTTTTTTATAAAAAAGTAGGAATTTGTCAATTTGACGGCTACCATAAATCTAATGTTAAATATTAGTTTCCTTATAATTAATAGGAAAAGTAAGTATTGTGTTGTGATAATATTTCAGCTTGGTCATCAAATATAAATTCGAGGTTCAGATATTCTCAAATCTACGTAAATAGACCTACGAACAATACGAACCGATTTACGTTCCAACATTTATCTTCCGAAAAACAGGCGCAGATTTCACATTAATGTGTCTTATCAAGAAATTTATTATCTGTTTATATCTAATTATATTTAGAATTATATCAATTGCATGTTACTGCATTGTTTTTACGTAAACGACTAAAGTGGCATGCATTTTTTGTTTTCACTGATAATCATTAACAAAAATATTATGGAAAAAATTGTTACATGGATAGTGGGTTTTCCTAGAAGTTGAACATTGTTGAAAGGGTTTCACAAAAGTGAAAAAGCTAGGAAACTCTGACGTAAAATCTCGAAATATAGAATATTACAAAAGTAGAACCAACAGTGTGGAAATAAAAATTGTAGCGTTGTTACAAATGATACGCGCACGCGGTATTTTTTCAACTCTCGCAATAGCAGTTTAACCCTTTCAGATCCGGCGCCCATTAGAATGAAACTTAAATTTATACAACCTAGTTAACAAATTGGTATATTAAAAGTATCCTAAACCATAATGTACACGGTCTTTACTTGTTTCAAGTAGAAAAATTGGTCGATCTTCGGCCTTCGATTTTAATAAATTGTGGTTCTGAAAGTTACTAGTCATGGCTGTTTTAACTATTCGAAAGAAGATCAACAAAAATATATTTTTCACCAATTCGTTTCTACACAGGAAGAAATTTCTCCAAAAACTTTTGCTCAATATAATATATACTAAACTAGAAAAATGAATACAGTTACTCACAAAATTGAGTGTACACTTAATTAATTTTAATTTTGCGCCATTAAAGTAGCAATGTTTCGACACCTTTAATTATATACGTATATGTAAATAATTAATATTATACAGTTTTTTTATTGATTGTTATTTAAACTGTATGAACAATTATAATGTTACGTTACTTCACCAAAATATTTATGTTTTCATTATCTTTTTCACAATTTCTTATTACTAATGTAGGTGTACACTTAATTTTGTGAGTAACTGTATGTCTTTTTTACAAATTGTTTATTGTAGTAACATAAACCTAATGAACATTACAGTAGATATTTCTTAAATTTCATAACAGTACATATAAAACAATGTAGTGCTATTTTTTTGTTTTAAATATAACCTTTGTATAAAAAGATATTTGAAAGCACATTTTGTTTAGTCATAAAAAAATTCGGGTCTGTAAGAGTTAAAGACAGAAGCAATTGACAAAATCGTAGTAGTCGAAAATCGATAACTCCAGTCGTTAAGAGAATACAATTTCTTTGTCAAACCTAATGTGTTACACAAAGTCCGCCTACTTGTCCTATTACAAATAATTTTTAACAGTTTACACCAAATTTCTTTTTCCTACAAATTGATTTCTAATACCTTACAATACAAGATTCATATAAAAAAGTACGTTCTTCACTCACTAAGAGATCAGATTTGGCTACAAAATCTGCTCGTCCGTCTTTCCTCAAATTCTCCAACGACCTTTCCTCAAATTCTCTCGAAACGCTTCCGCAAGCCTGTCAACAGAAAATATGAATACAACGAAGTAAAAAATTTCCGTAGATATTTCGCCGTTAATTTTCGAAGCCGGCAAAGAAGTCTACTCCAGCCTTGCGCACCCCCCCAGTCTAATTTCCATACGAAACCATATGCAAATTGGCGAGCATTCATAGACGCACGAAGTGCGACCCTTGTCCCAAGCCGGAGATGCCTCTCCTTCTGTAAAGCGCCTCGCGTGATTTCCGTTCGCGAAAGGACGGATTTCACGCTTTCACGAAAACCCGAAACACCGAGCCCGTCTGTCGAGCGTGATTAAAGAGCACGATGAAGCCAGAGCGTTTTTTAAGAGCGGACGAGAGGACAGACGGTGGTCTCGTTACGTCGAGCAAGTCTGCTCTATCTCCGATCTTAATTTACCGGACGATTTATCAATTTAACGCGGACGACGATGCGAGTCAGTCTCTCGAAGGTCGAAAGGGCGGGAGGATATGGCGCGAGAGAGGACACCGACAATGAGAGAAGACACCAAGAGAGCATGCCGCATGACGGAACGTTTCGTCGCGTAATCGTAAGGTACAACGGCGGAAGAACTATCGATGGTCCGGAGTTCCACGAAAGATCGTTCCACCGGCTCATTCGATAGTCACGAAAAATCTCGTTGTCGCTTCCGAGAGGGGAGATACGCGTTGGAGCAAACCGGTTACGACTCGACGAGCTCGTTCGAAAGCTTTCGTCGTTTCTCAAGACGGAGAGTACTGGTTTAAGAGGAGGCGGCGGGAACCAGGAGGTCGAAGAGGGTTTTGTTTCTTCTTTTTTTTTCTTACGTTATGATCGATAAATTGGATTACGTTGCGACGTTCTTTTCGCTTTATCGAGGCACGGTGTATTGAGACGAGATCGGAAATGAGTCCGGACGAGGTGGAACGTTCGTTGGATGAACGCTCATCCTTGGGAGACTAGGGCTTTCGCGAATGAGACGACGCGACGTCTCGACGGTAGCGAGCTGGTACGCGCGTACTCGGCCGCGCCTCGACCGACGTTTATTTTGGATTTGTCGCGAGTTCGATGACCGACGACCACGAACGACGGCCGTGAAGAAAGGCCGTGCCCGCATAAGCCTTCCTATATGTATTTACGTATATTACTACACATAAATGCGCGAGATGCTTTTGTTATTTTTCCCTGTTTAATAATGTCTATGTTTTCATCGTGTTATCGATGGCAATGATACAGATACTTGTTGGTAGAGTTGGAGATATAGAAGATATCTAGGCCAAAAAAGTATTGGCTTATCCAATTTTCCTTTGAATATCTTGATGTATCTATTAATCTATTTCTTTTGAATATCTTGATAATCTATTAATATTATCTATATGAGCCGTTTATTTTGAAAGTGGCCTAACTCCGTTTGTATTTTTTTTTTTCGGTTGCCATGGTTACATGTACAACTTTATGTTATTTATCAGTAAAGCATTTCAGGTTGCTTATATTCCGAGCAAATACGATAATTCTTGACACATAAGTTTTCAGTGTTAGTTCAATAATTGAACCGTGTAGTTTGAAAGTGGCCTAACTCTATTTATACTTAAATCAAGATATTTACTATTGATAATGTCCGAAGGCAGTGATGAAGGTAGTTTTAATTAATTAGTATTTAACAAGTTAACCTCAGTTTTAGGAAAATTGCGTTAGTTGAATAACCAGTACGTTTAATTAATATAAAACTTAAAATTTAATTTTAGAAGAACAGAACGAGACCATTTAGTTCAGATAGTGAAGAAGAAATAGTAACTAATGATTTAAAAATAAATCGAAAAAGAAACAGAACTATAGAACAATATTCGTCTTCAGGGGATGAAGATACGAATAACAATGGAGAAAAGATTGATGAATCATACATCCAAAAAGTGCGAAAGATTAAACGGAATTCAGGAAAAAGATATTGTACTCAAACCGGAAATATTGTACCTGCAAAAATTTTCCAAAACAAAGATTTTCAACAAAATTATTAGAAGACGCAATTTTTTAAAGGGTAACGAATTCTGATGGAGAATCAATAAACTGGTTAAAAATATGTTGGATGTGTTTTGTCAGAAGTAAGCCGTATCAAATTTTCTATAAGACATCAATGAATGAGAATGAAAATTTTAAAGTCCTGAATTTACTACGTCGGGGTAGATCAAGAAAGTTCGAAAATATTGTATTGACACCACTGTATAAAAATATCAGACAAATTACAACAGCAAAATTCAAGGACATAATTGACCTTTTACGATATACACCACCGGAACATCATAATTTCTTCAAATCCCTTTCACACACACAAAATGTAGATGAGTAGTAAATTGTTTTGTAATAAATTTATGTTTGTAATTTTGTATGTTATGTGGTTAAAAAATGTTTTGAATCGCATAAATTATGTTTACGAAGTGTTTTAAAGATATGTAAAATAAATTGATTATTGTTTTTTTTTCTATCGGGTTAATATGTGACGATTGAGGTGGTGTAGGGAGTTGTTTTAGTACATTATACAATAATCATTCCCTTGTTTTCGTTGCCGTGTGCTTCGGGTCATTGTCTCGTTGGAAACGAAACATTTCGTTTCTGCCCATTTTTGTTGCACTCGTTAATAAGTTATTTCGCTCCACGTCGATACGGACGTCTGCATTCATTGTACCGTCAATAAAAACAAAATTCCTTGCTCCATAGTATGACATACAGTCCCATACCATACATGATCACCACCGTGCTTCACTGTAGGAATAATATTCTTTTGATTTAATTCGGTGTTCGGTTTCCTCCATACAAATCTTTTTCCATTGGAGTTGAAAAGATTACACTTGTTCTCATCTGATTGTGAGAAAATAACTGTTTTCTAAAATTGCATTATCTTACCTACATATATTTCTGTAAACCTGAGCCGTTTCTCCCTATTTTTCTCATTAATAAACTTTTTTTTTCGCTATCTTATCATTTTCTAAAGAATGTAAAACATGTTGGGCTGTTTGGGCACTTCTTTTCCCGTATATGTCGCAATGTTAACAGCTGAACTATTGGCACTTATAAAAGGATTTTTAATTGCCTCTTTGACGACATCTCTTCTGTTTTCTAATTGTAAGTACTTTTGGACGAATTGATCGTGATTTGTTTTCGACGCTGCTGGTTTCCTTGAATTTTTTTACTGTATTCTCTTTGTCTGTAAACTTAAATTTAATGAATAACAGATTTTTTGGTACTTTCACTACTTTTGAGTAATGAAATAATTTCATCTCGCACGAACAATAACAGTTCGCTATTCTTCATAGTTATGATTCTTGTTCAAAGTGTAAACACATATTGATTGTGTTAACTGAGATACGAGATTCAGAACAGAAAATTCTGTTTATGTTTATGTTCCTAAAATAGAATTTATAAATAAGAATTGTATAATTTTTGTATAACAAAAAATACTGTTGGATACCGACACAATTCTCATTCTCTGAGATTCTCTATCTTCTCTAAGGTAATACTTCCAAACATTACCAACGTGATTCAAGGTCTGAAAGGGAACTATTACTCATCTTCGATTCCGTTGTCGCTTTTCCTGCAAAACATGTTTGGAAGACGTTTGGTTCTGTTGTTAGCGAAAGTCACTGGAAAAGCGATCGCCCTTTTGGAACCTTAGTCACGAGAACTCGGGGTCCTCCGAACCTCCCACCACACTACACAGTATGTCGGAGGAGTAACGGACCTTTTTAAATTTACAAAAAACTACCAATGACATATATTAAAACAATATATCATTTGAAAGCTGTATATCTCCTCTGCAAAACGAGACCACCCTCATTAGTTTTAATCAACGTATTGTTAAATTATAGCTCCTAAAGTGACATAACCTTTTGTCATGTCGTCACAAAGACACGATGAAGTAAAGAGCTAATATTAAATTTTGTTTCAAGCTCGGTGAAACTTTTACAGAGATATTTGAATTAATGAAGAAAACTTGTAGTGACGATTGTTTATCACGTACACGTGTATTCGAACGGTATAAGCGATTCCAGGATGGTCGTAACGCTTTGAAAGACGACCCAAAGCCAGGCCGGCCGAAGAACAAAAATCACGATGAATTGGTGGAAAAAGTGCGAGAAATAATCGCCTATGATTCGAATTCGACTGTGAGATGGATAGCGGAAGAATTAAATACGACTAAGAATATGATTCACGAAATTTTGACGAAAGATTTAAATAAACGGAAGGTCTGTGCTCAATTCGTTCCTCACGCGTTAAACGAGGACCAACAAGTTGCTGACGTTGAACATTGCAAGGACCTTGTTAGAGCAGCCAGATAGAACTCCACTTTACTGGAATCAATTGTAACTGGTGACGAGGCTTCAAATACGATTCTCACAAACAACGTTTTATGATAATGTTATACATGTCCAAGAAGCCGTGACAAGGGTCATTGAGGTGATTGCAAAAAATGACATAAAAAATTTGATGTTAGCATTGGTTGAACATGCCCAGCGGCGTAGCGATGCAGAGGGGATGTACTTCGAATAAAAAAAAATAATTTTGGAAGAATATCTCGTGATGACGGTATTCCTAAGTTTGTTAAAACTCCGAACGCGAAAGTAGTCTTCTAAAATAAAGTGTTGTTGACCACACACGGAATACAACAATACCGTGCCAGTACCTTTTGACTATGGATTTTTCGTTTTCTTTACTTTACTTCCTTGTAACAAGTATCTGAGAATCCTCCGTACTATTTATGTGTGTCAAAAAACACTAGTAACCGTAGTTAATATTAATAGATTACTTTACAGTTAAAAGTAACGAAAACTGGGCGTGCTAATGCTTTTTTGATCCCCTGTACATCTTCGTCAGTCTCCAATTATTCTTAGTGACTCTCTTGGCAGTTGAAATTTGTGACCATTATTTAAAAATTTCGGACTTTATTGGGTAGTAACAGTCAAGTATCTTATAACGCGATCAATTCGTATCACGTTATATACAATTCAGAATAAATCAAGTCAGAAAATGTGTTTTATGGAAAACGCGATAGAAGAAATGCAGAAACAGGACACAAGTATTTCTAATAATAAGTTCTACTCTGCTATATAGAGACCGTATTATAATAATCTAGTTGAGTAATTAAAATCGTGAAGACAGTTTCATATTGTAAGGCAAAAAAAAAGTTTTATCTATATACAAATAGACAAAGGTATTCGTACATTTTATTTACATGTGAAAATCGTGTTCTGTATCATAAATATTTACAAAATTTTCATTTCATAAGTAATATTATTCACCTTAACGCTTTAATGGCCGTACGTCTACGCAGTCAAACGTTTCCAGGGGTCGGAAATATTTTTGAAGAATTAATTTAAAAAACCTTTATTAAAATTAAAAGAAGATCTTATAAAATCAAAGACATACAGAGCAAATACGAATCCAATAGCAGTATCCACACTTGTTTACATTCATAATTCATCACATAGAGAGTGTGGTACTGGCCAATAATCTTCGGCGGTAGCATCACACACATGTCGTGTGAGCGGCCATTAAAGTGTTAAGATGGTACAAAAGCAAAGTTTATCAAAATGTGTACGGGAAAAAATTTAAAAGCTTTAAATGGTGTATCGCAACGCTTTGACATTCCATAGCAAACTGTGTAAAGCATTTAAAAAACAATATCAAGAACGAAGTCAGTTAGAAAATTTATCGAAGTCAGTTGCTGATCCACGATGGGCAGCAGTACGAATTAATGCAAGTTTGGTCGAAAATAACAATTCTTTCGGTTGGTATCGAAAACGTGGAATAAAAAAACCATTTATTCCACCCTCCCCCGCTCCCCTCTCCCAAAGAAAGGTATCCCGATTTGAATTTACCTAAGAATATCTCCGCTGGTCAGTAGCAGATTGGTCGAACGTATTTTTTAGCGATGAAAGCAAGTTTCAATTATTCGGATCTGATGGAATTCATAGACGAAAAAGTAACAGATTTCATCTGCATTATATACCAAATTCCGGCACACAAACATGGAGGTGGATACATTATGATTTGGAGGTGCTTCTCAAGTCAAGGGGTCGATCCTATACATCGTATAAGAGGTACCAGGATCAAAGAAATTTATCTTGATATGTTATAAACTCGTATGTTACCTTATGCAATGCAAACTATAAATAGAAATTGGGTATAGCAATACGATAATAACTCTAAGCGCATATCTCATACCGCAGAAAATTGGTTGATGCAAAACAATGTGAACATCATTGGTGGCCATCGCAAAGCTCGGATCTAAATGTGATAAAAATCCTTTGGGATTGTTTAAAAACGTCGATGAATAATGAAAAAATTCCAAGCGATAATACATTGTTTAAAATTCCTTCTGCAACAATTCTGAAACTTTTAGGATCTATTGCTAAAAGAATACAAGCAGTAATCGATTTCAAAGAATATTCTATCAAGTATTAAATGATTTTGTTGTTCTGTACAGGTGGCCCACGACTTTCGTACAATTCGCTATTTCGCAAGTTTTTAAAAATTAAATTTTTTAGAGAGCTGTGCCGTTATTTCAAAAAATGTTTGCTTCCATGCAGTCACTGTCAATGAGCACTGTCGTTAGCGCTCACTCATTACCTATTAGAGGTTTTCTAATATTGTAACATTGTTTCTAATATTAGCTACTAGATGTTAGAGAATCTCAAGTTTACAAAGAAACCACATTAACATACAATTTTTTATATTTTTCCTATATTCCTCTACTTTTGAACATTCAACATTACACGCATTTTCAGGGACCAATTATGTGCGAAAGTCGAGGACCGACTGTATTAGAACTATAGAAATGTTTATTTATTTCATAGTTTTCTTAACGATTCAGTTTCGTCCGAATAATTTTCTCACTCACATATTACTTTACTTTTTTAAAATATATATTTTTTAACACGTTCAACCCGGCGCATTTTTTCGAAGTTCGTATGGTGGGCGGGCTCGAGATTATCAGTTGTTTATTCGTCTGGCGGCGCTTGTTTGTTTCACTAGACGGAGGAAACTAGGTGTGGATCATCGGTGGTTCACGCCGCCAGACGGAGCAAACTACGTGTGGACCACCGATGGTTCACGCCGCCATGGCGCGCCAGATGAAAGCAATGCCTGTGAACCACTGGTGGTTCACGCCGGGTTGAACATGTTAATGAAATTTGTTTTATTCGTTGATGCGATCTATTTGGCAGCTTGTCGTTTGTAATCTATTTAATTTTATTAATATCAATAGACTGAATCAATTAAGTACCATACATTAAAAAACATCATTTATATCATTAAACAACTAATATTTAGATATACTTATAAGTACTTTATAATCACGAGGTGAAACAGATGATTAATCAAGTAATTTAGGATTTATAAGGCTTATCAATTTAGAAGATTCTTAGAAAAAAAATTGAGAAGAACCGGTCTTTCCGACTGGCTTGTTAGGTTTAGTGTTAATATAACAAACACTAATCGTTTTTCTTGTTTCTTACACTTGGGCCCGTTGTCCACTTTACTATGTCACTCTCAGTATCAAACAGAAGTAAGTCCTTTCAATAAAGTGCACGAAGTAAACCCCCTTAGGTCAATCGAGACAAATTGCGCAAGGTAATCTTAGGATGTAATTGTAAATTCACTGATACATTAACGGGCTTTAGTTCTATTCAATATTTTTTAATGAGTTTCAAAGACGACATCGCCAACTACATTGTAAGTTCGTCCTTAGTATAGAAAGGGAAATTAAATGAATGAAAAAATAAGTTACTACACTAAAGAGCTGGGAGTTAATTTAACTCAAGATCAAATTGCCCCTAGTTAAAAATTAAACAGTGAATGAACTCTCCGCCTCAGCGAAATTCTTGACTAAGTGGACACGTGACGATGCACAATCTAACATTAGTAATATATACATATAAGGATAGTTGAAAAGCTAAAAGGAGATGTTTTATATGACATGAATTGTCTATTGTACGTAGGAACACATGTTAAATATTACTTCGTTAAATTAGTTTCCTTACAATTAATATGTAAGATACATATTTGCTATGACGCGACATAATGTTGAAATAATATTTCAAAGAACTATATTACTTTCTTTTTAGGCAATATGTAATGAAAAATAATTCCACGTCACTTGATCACGCTACAATATTTTAAGCCTTTAGCATTAGAACTATCGACGATTAATGTAATATCTTTAAAGATACTAGATAAATACTTCAAAAAGAGAGGAACAATGAGGGAAGAAACTTGATGAATTTGATCTCTTTCATTTCGTTAAATAGGTGTAGAAGTTAATCACGATAAAGTGTTAATAATATTAGACATACTTTAAAAAATCAGAACAAATCATTGTTTATCATCTTGGTAGACCGAGTGTTATAATAACACAACTAGTAGGGTTAAATCTTATACTGTTTCTAATAAAATCATATAATGTAATCTAATAATGTTATATTCAAATATATTAAATAAATACTTTGGCGAGAGAGGAATCAAAAGGTAAAAAAGATGATCAACATATTTAATTTATGTTTCATAAAATAGATGTAGATAGGTATATGTATTTACTGCATGACGCCCCTATAGATTTGGATGATTTTTCTAAAAAGTTAGGAGTCAAATACTTTGACTGCCTTGGTAGCTTTTGTGTTAATCCTTTGCGGTCCGAATTATTTTGTTAATTTCGTATTGAACGTAAATAAAATTAATTTCACATTTTCTATCATTGGTTGTTTATTCCTTTCTAATGGTAGCAGTAAATACAGGTACTGGCGAATATTTTGATGTCACAAAATCATTATGAAATTAGAGAAATTTATATTTAATTGTCAGGAAAAAAAAACAAGTGAAAATTTTGGACCGCAAAGGGTTAAACTCTATTGGGTCGTGAACATTTCGAATCTTATATGTTATATAGGTACACGTCTCTGTATTTAAGTATGCACGTTACTTTATACTTATTTAATTTGCTCAATTATATTCTTTCGAATAGGAATTAAAACACTAAGCATCTTCGCAACATGTGGATCAATATTTATTTTGACAGTCTGTATAGCTGCAGGGTTAGAGCAAAGAAAAATATAATTTTGTGTACAAGTAATTCGAAGTTCATTACATTAACATTTTTATATAAAGGAACAGTTTTCTTTTTTCAAAATATTTTTCAAATTGTTATATTTCTGTCGATTTTATTGATTTACTTGGTTCTTTGGAAGTATGGGGTGTATTTGATTGTTTTTGAAACCTGTAAATATTATATTATAATTTGTTACCCTGATTGTTAAATTGAAGTTGAATATATAGTTGATAATATGTTTCTATTCCTTTACACATCTACAACCACTGTTAGAAGATATCTGATATCTGTTAACCTCTTGCAGTACAATAATGAGTGATACTCGCGACACAATAAGTGAAATTGAAAATTTTTCAGTTTACCAAAAACTATTAAAAATAACACTAGGTTATAATGCGATCAAATTATTTTCATGCTATTAATATTGCGTTAAATTATACGATAAATCAGAAATTATGGATGGGTTGCTATTTTAGCAATTAATTCAGAATAATTGTGCATTCAGTTATAAAAGAAATGGAAGATCGGCGCCGCACTCAACGTGTAAAAAAAGATAGACTTGTGGAATCATAAAATCATTCTATAAAATATACAAAGAAGTTACGTCGTGATCACAATAACATATCCTTCATCGTCGCATTGGTAAATCGGTAGACATTCGGTGACAAAGAGTTGCAGTGAAATTGTCCTTAATCTGAAAAATCAAAGTGAAAGTTATTTTATTGTTTTATTCTATTGTATTCGTCTCAAGGATCGAAACTTTAAAGGGAAAGATGAATCGAACTAAACTATTTTCTTGGAAAGTCACGTTAGCATTTAAATCATATGGTACTTTATCTTGCTATATTTACCAGTAATATAATTGTAACATGTTATGTAGCATACATTTTCGTAATATTAAGACAAATTAAAAAATAACAGGTACTGTTTAAGACAACTCAACAATTCTCGAAACGGTAAGCGAATACGACTCTTCTATTGTGTTGGTAAGAAAGTAATTTCGCTTTTGCTGTGTGAAATGGAACTCAATTTTTTTTCGAAGACCTTTGTTCGATGACCTTTTGCCATTTTTTGATAAATTCATGACTCTACTTTGACCGATTTAAGGCTAACTTCAAAATAAATGGTAATCTTATGGTGCCAGGTGAAAGCTGTATTGAAGTTGTGACATCACTTTCCAACCAAGCTTTGCTTTTACGAAAGATAAAATAGTAAAATGTGTCAGAAATGTTCCTTTTTACACTCTATATTAAAATCCACCCTAAACAAACAACTACAAACAAAATATAACACAATTTTTTCTAATTGTAAGGCAAGCCGAAACTTACGATTTCCAATTGTCAAAAGAAAAAAATCATAACATTGTCAGAAGTCGTTCAAAACAAACGTAACGCTAGCCCTCAGAGAAAATCGAAATTACTTTGTTCCCAACACAATAATATTTTTTTTCTTGATACTGTACCTTTCCGTTGCATCGTATTATTTTTACTATTTCCACATCTTATTTTGCCAGTCTGCAACGCTTCTCATTAAAATACGTTTAAACCGTAACAATTATACTCGTTTTGGTAGGTCTCATCATCTATTCTCATAATCGATTTTCATCGTCGTTCCAATGACGAGAATGACCGCAGCGGATATGTTAAATTTTTAATGGTGAATCACACACTTTTTCCACACTAAATGTATGAGCATTAACTTTATTATGCTTAAATGTATTAAATAAGTAGTTAGGAAAACAGACGCATCAAGCGGCGAAGAAGTTAATCAATTAAATTCTTGATCTCTTATATACTACACGTGAGATATCTACTGTACTGCTTCTCTATAAATTAAGAAACCTTTGTTAACCGTCTGTAAGTAGTCCGTATGGTTTACGAAGATCAGTTTCACGATAGCACAATTAGAAAATGATAAAGATACTATTTCAAATAATGGATTAAACCTGAATATTAAATATTGAATTGTAAAGAATTTCATGATTTTCACGAGCTAAATTATAATATTCAGCATAGTTAAAAATTTGACTTTGAAGAATAGAATCTATATGTGTCTTAGGTTACCCCAAAGTCACAGGAGCCCATAGAGAGTTAAAAAGACCTAATACACCCGTCAAAGTGACAGTAATTATAGATCTAGTGTTAAGTATACCTAACAACTTAATATGCAAAGTATCCAGAAACTCGTGAAATGAGACCTCTCCATTTCTCTCCCGACAATGTCACCGGTGATCATATAAACGATGATCTCTCCAAAGAATGTTCCACCACAGGACACGAAATATGCGGTATCGGCTATTTCTAAAAAGTCCAAGAAAAACGCTACAAGCCGATTGAAGAAGGGAAAGAGATAAGGGAATGAGAGGACACTATCCCGCAGGACTCGATCAGAAGCCAAAGGCGCCGCTGTCCGTCTTGAAAAGGGATGTCAGTGTCTAAGACGAGGGAGCAGCGTCGATAATTCGCCTTATCCTGAGACAGGATCAGACCGTGAGACCCCGTAGGCGTGTCAAGACATCTCGGTCCCAGATCTGGCCCGCAAGCAAGTCCTCCTCGCGGTCGTTTAATCGCGCTCGGTTTCCCTCTGCCTTCTTCTTTTTTTCTTGCCGAAAATTTACGGCAATGGAGATTGTTCGTTCGGGACAGGCGCGTTGTCGTATTCGATGACATTGTGTTTCTTGCACGAAAAAAAATTAACTACCTCCCTTCCTCGTCCTTTCTATCGTTCATTTAGCAATCGGTCCCCGGAGTCGAGGTGGAGTTTTCTTTCTTCTTTTTATTTGGTTCTCTCGACATCCGGAGAATCGACGAGCTCGCGGTTAAGGTGGGACGATAAGCCGATGAAAAATGGAAAACCCGTTCCTCTTCCTGTCTCGGGATGAGACGATGGTCGTTACACGCTCGAGCGCGCACGGGGGTCTCGAACGTAGGTATCCGCCACCGGGCGCGAGGATCGTGATAAAGATTCGTCCGAAGAACATCAGAAAAACCTCGAATCGACCGGAAGTCGCGGAATAAAACGACCGAGAAAAGCCTACCGGAATCTCTACGCGCAATTCGTGTCATGTCTTTCTCCGATCGGTTGGGACTTAATAGCAACATCCTTGGAGAATCTTATTATAGGAATATCGTCTTGGATGTTCGAGCTCCATTTCGTTTGACACAACTTTAACAGTAAACGTACAAAGCAGGGTCAAATGATCTCTTTCAAAATATACTTTAAAATTGTACATTCATTGTCATCTTTTTCGTTCATTCGACTGTCTGTAAATTCTTATATCATCTGGTTATTCAATTTCTCGCTTTTCGTTTTTCTCGTCGACTCTTATTTTTTACCGTGAAAAATTGTTTATCTACCACACGTATCTCGAGGAGTTATTTGACTTCATACGAAGTTTACATATTTTTGAACATTTGTCTCTAACAGGAACCTTGGTTCTAAACTCATTGTCAGATACGATTCTCAAGTGAAGGTTTCATTTATTTGAACCTGATATGTGTGTTTGGCTTTGGCGTGAGTAGTTAGACGATCCGATCGAATCCATACGACTCGTTATTTAAGTGCCAACTTTGAGATTGCATATCTCTAAGAATGGTGTTGATTAAAAATATTTATTAATGGAAAAGGATGCTCTGATGTGTTACAAATCAAACACAATTGCTAGATCTTAAAAACCGTGGAAAAAACTTTTGGGGTTTTGGCCAGTATTTCAGCGAAATCGACCACTGTGCGACGTAACGTATAAACAGAAAGGACTGTTTTCGGAGATTCACAAGAAATACTCCCTCCAATTAGTTCTCTATAGCTAAACGAAATAGAAATGCAGTCGTATATTGAGAGTTAGAGAGTAAAGATGAGAGCTTAGAAGAAATCAAGTTCGACAAAGAGCGATAATACACGACAGTTTCCATTACATTCAATTGGCCTTGCGAAATTAATTGATTATTTTGTTTATAGAGATACAAATTTGTGTTTGACTATTCTATTAGAAATCAGAAATTATGTTGCAAATTGTTTCCTTTAACAAATTGGGTATTTCTTTCTAAAAATCAAGGTTTATTTCATTAATAAACTGCCAGAAAGATGGGAGAAGGTTATACGTAATAACGGAGAATACATAATAAATTAATATAATTTTGTTATTTAATGAGAGCAAAATAAATGTCTCATTAAAAAGGAAAGTTATTTATGACTCGACCTAATACATAGTGAACGAAAACGTTAATATTAACACTTTAACGCTAGATTTATCAAGGTGGTTAAAATGACTTGTTCTAAATGTTTAATAAATACTACTGAATTTTTCAACGCTGTTTCTTTTTCGATTTTCTACATCTATTGTGTATACTGTAAGCAGTTAAATCGATCAGATACTTCGTCCCCTTCATTCCTTTTTTTGTACCATATTTATTTCAGATTTTGAAACATATTGGAATAATCGCTGGTAGATTCAGTGTTAATGACCGAGCACACCAATTGGCGTCATATATGAAATAATCATATTGCGATATATTAGGCGTACCGAAAAGTAATCAAAAATATTTTTCAACAAAAAATCGAAGGACCTTTTTAAAAAGGGAATCGAACAAACTACCTTTACGCTGGCCAAAAATGTTAGAAAATTATGGAAATTATTTTGTTGATTAATATTTAAGATTTTTTTAATAAATAAATATTTTTCGCCAGCAAAAAAAAAATTGTTTCGTTACTTTTTGATGCCACTAATATTATAGTCATGGAAAGTATTTTGACTCTCGTTAAAAACACTCTCTTCCACAAGAGCGCGTCGATCATTTTTTCTACAAAAAAGGAGTTGTTTATAATTAAACGCATATTGTCGAAATATAAACATTGTACTACAATGCAATTACTTAATATGTTGTAAAGTCACCATCAGGGTCAACTATAGCTTTTAGGCCATAGTCTTAACCACCATTAAGGTATACTTTGAACAAGATTTTCCGCTATTGTTTCCGGTATAGACCGCCATATTTGACGGATGTGACGTTTCAGCTGTTTGACGTTGAACACTCGATTTTCCCTGAGCTTGACCTTTCTTTCTGCCCACACATTTTCAATGGAATTAACGTCAGGCGACCAAGAAGTCCAATCAAGTGTCCTGATCCCATTTTCACGTTTCCACTCCGTGCGTGCACGGATTAGATTTTTCGGATCATTATCTTCTTGTTCTTCAACGTTAATTTTCTCAATTTCAAAACAGATAACAACCCAAAGCATTGAAGTTAAATGTTCAACTAATTGATGTAACCGCGTGTTAAACAAATGCGTCATCTCCGGACAAAATTAGAAACGGCACGCTCTTGTTGAACTCACTGTAATAACCGTTATCTTCATATAATTTCGTATTTCGTATAAATTGAGGGTATTTAGTTCAGTTCTTGGTAAATCAATGAAAATATATAGATACGTGAAACGAATGCAAAGTTTCTTTATGGATTGATTGTTTTGCCAAATGTCACACAAAAATGAATTATTAATCCTTTGTATAAATAAATTTAGTAAGATAAAGTATAAATAATCTTGAAAACAAAGATATATAATTATTTGAACGATATGTGATTCTAATAATGTTGAATGAATAGTGCATAAATTATAATCAAAGCCTCCTTAATGTATCCTTAACACTAGATTTACGCGTGTTGATACACCTATTTTTCTGAAGTGAGCCAATTTGACTCATACAAGAAAATTGAAGTCTTTTGTAAAGAAAATAGTTTTAAATCAATTTAAATGTAAGATCTATTATTAAAAAATTAACCACTCAATCTATTATAGGGGAGGGTGGGGCAAAGTGGGCCCCTTCAGCAAAAAATAGTCATATCTTTATTTTTTTGGGCTCCAAAATTTTAAGGGGCCCACTTTGCCCCCCCCCCCCCCCCCCCCTCCCCTACATATAGTTATCAAATTTTGAGTGAGCCAAATTGGCTCCGTAAATCTAGTGTTAAATATTCATTTCCCATATTATTAGGGATACTGAAAAGTAATCAAAATTGGATAAGTGAAAACGTAATTGGAAACGTTTTTCAACAAAACATCGAAGGACTTTTTTAAAAGAGGAATCGAATAACTACGTACCTTTACTGGCAAAAAGTGTTAGAAAATTATGGAAATTATTTTGTTGATTAGTATCCAAAATTTCTTTAATAAATAAATGTTTTTCGTCAGCAAAAAAGATTTTGATTAGTTTTCGGTACCCCTAATATAAACAAGATTGAGTTTTATACGTGAATCTCTCTTTTTGAGGCATATCCGGCACAAGGAAACAACATTAATTGTATTGGGTAAAATTGTTAATATTTAATCTGAAAACTGCAGCACTCCTTTTGCAAAAATTCAGTATGTCCAAGAGTTTGAAATAGTGACGTCTTTCATAAAATATAATTTTTTTAAATTTCCAACAGAACACGACGGCATTCATCGTTACAAAACGTGATAGTCCACGTATTAAGTAAAACTCTTTTACGTATGACTTAAAATGTAAAATTACAGTCATCAAAAAACTTCTGAACACATTGATACTCTAAAATGTTAGATCCTAAAATCGTTATCACCATTTGTACATAATGCAGTTCATTTTGCAACCACAATTGACTTCGCATGTTCTTGCACGACATCTCGCTGAAATCGTCTAAACATTGCCCATCACGTAGCGATGAAAAATTACAACATTTCATTAAAAAAATAGAGCTGCTCTTGAAATCCTCTCTATTCCTCCACCCACGCAAAAACGTTTGCTTTTTGAACGACACAAGAAATTCTCCCCTATAACTTGTAAGTTTTGTATATAACATTTTTTTATATTTATTCCTTTACTTATTTACGGGTGAATAATACGTTGACACAAAGTAAACAATTATTGATGAGAAAAATTAGATAAATACAATTAACTGCCTAAAGGATCGTAGAGAGTTGTCAAAGAAATTCGCAGAATTACAGCAAGTGTTCGAATTCAAGAACAGGTGATTGATACAGCTATTTTCACCATATAATGTACGATGATTCTCAATGAAGAAAAAGTCACGGTATCTATGGTATCTGTTAGGTGCATAGATTTTAAATAAAGAAAATAATTCAAGATAATCAATAAGCTTTTAGAGCAATTTGAAAGTAAAGATAGTATCAGATAGTACGCGTCTTTTTCTGGGAGTTAGGAAGTTGACTTTTTTCAGTGTTAAATCCCGAGTCATTGGTATAAACCAATATTCAACAAAGCTGTTAGCTATTAATTGGTTAAAACCCACGACATGTTGCCGTTATGAGATTGAATTTGACGTATTATTGGTTTTCCATATCGAATTAATGAACGACCAAAAAGATTTGGCTTAAGCAGGATACTGCATACCGTAAAACGCACACAATTTGTAAATTGCACTTAAGATAATTTACTGCATTTGCCCCTTAACCCATTCGAGACAGATTGCAATGTGTTTCCGAGCGAAAAAGACGTGGTGCACACTGTAGGTGCAATTATATTGAATTGCAATTATCAGTTCATATGGAAAAAGTAGTCGTCGAAATAAGACTGATTTAAAATAAAATGTATCGTTAGAAGTACACATATGTAAACATGAAATTTGGTGTTGCGTTCCATTTAGTCCCCAAAATGCGTGACTGTAAGCCAGGATCATTAGGAATGCAAAAAACGGTTAATATAAAGCGAAAAAATTTTCTGTATCTTTGGATGCTCTCCAAAAAAATGCACCGTCTTGAATGGGTTAAATGTGAACAGTTTAAATATTCGGAACATAGATTACTTTCTTTCCATTTAAAATAAGACAGTTCTTTAAATTTAGTGCAACTATTATTGTTTGATTATTATATTATTATTATAATTATGATAAAGGTTATTCTTTTAATATGATAACAAATAAAGGAAATATTCGAGATGATCAGAGATAGCGCTCCATCCGGTAAAACAAAATTTGTTTTATTTAGCACCAGATCATTCACTTTATATAATAGATCCTTTATTTTGAAGCAACGGGAGTAGAACATTTTTAGGATTGCAGTTATTGTTAGTATGCGATAATATTTTAAAATTTAGTGTAAACGAACATAGTATTTCATTTTGTCTCCAAATTATAGATATTTCTATACTTCATTTAATCTGGCTCTCTTGCCACACTTGTGGAATGAATTGTGATTTACGTGAAATGAATTATGAACGTGATAAGGCAAGTCACAGTCTTGGTTAACAGTAGGAACTGTTTTGCAATTGTTATTTCGCAATCTCTATAACAAAACGTAAACGCAATACCTAAGCCATACCGTTCAGGATTATTGAACAGAAAGAGATTTCATTGCTCTCGTGTTACCAAGCAGAATTTATCGTTAATGACAAAATTGAAAGTGTGTACAATAACTTATATCACTAAACTGATTGTATCGAGTATTCGATATAACCCGGAATTTTGTAGAGAATGAAAAATCCTATAATATAACTGTAGGATTGCGTCTATGACGTCTAAGGAAAAAAAAAACTTTTGCAGATGTAAAGAATTGTACATTAACTCCTTGACCTACGATTTCTTTCTAGGCAGAGCGTGCAAAAACTCAAAACGAATTCGTGAAATCGAAAGTTTTCACTAATTTCTGATATTTTGTATAACTGAATGTAATATTAATAGTTTAGAAATAATGAGATATTTTCGTGACTGGCTGATATTGTCAATTTAATAGTTTTTGGAGGACTTCAAAATTTCCTATTCCATTTTCAGCGTTACGTGTCTCACACGTAGTTATAGGCTAAGGGGTTAAATTACTTGCATTTTTAGTGTATATATAAAAGTAATTTTATAATATAAATTCACATTTTACATTTGTATTTTATATTATTATAATCTTATAATATTAAATTGAACAAAAATATAATTTTACATATATGATAGTCGTAAGATTTTGTGTGAGAAGAATTATGTAAAAAATACTTAAATGTGTGTCGAAATTTGACACAAACATGTAACAACAAATGTATATAGCTTACATTCTTTTGTACGATTGTTTACTTAATTTAAAGGTGTCTTTATTTCCTGAGTACAAAAGTGACTAAAATAACTTATGATAATAACAATATACGTAAAACACATTTAGGGTATGATGTTCCTCTGAGAAACATATTACAGTGCCATTTTATATTAGCTGTTATATTATGAAAATCGTTATGAAATCTGTTTCTATTGTATTACTGTGAAATAAAAAAATAAGCTTGTTCCAGTAAGGTTGATCTTTAATCCACATAAAGCTTTAACGTTCTCAGTTTATTAGCGCTGGAAAACATTGATGAGGAATGTTATTGAAGAACGCTGATTTATTCTATTTTATTAGAACAAGTTAGTGAACAAGTACAAATATGAATGCAGCAAAGTATGCTTATAGAAACAGTTTCGTTACAATTTCGATTTTCCAAAAATTATAAGCAGACAATTAAAAGTCTGACGTTAAAGAGTACATTAACAAAGTACCAAACATAAAGTTACATTTTTATTAGCCCGTTGAAAATGGCGTGTGAAAGTTTTCCTAAAAGTTAAAAATTTGGCATATTTAATAGTTCTATTTATCAGCTATGAACTTTCGAATATTGCGATTGAATGCCATTTTCAACGAACCGATAAGAAAGGACAAGATATCTTTTATTGAAATGTTAGTCCATTATAACCGTAGATAACATGCTTATAGACAGTTTACACTGTCTATTATCATTTCTTACCTTTACATATTAATATTAAATTTATTATAGTCAGTGGCGGATTTCTAAATAGGCTAGATAGACTATAGACTACGACGACGAATTTTTCCAGCGGCCACTAAAAGCGGATTGCCGGTAATAAGCATCGTCGGTGATGATTTAATTTAGCCTATAGGCGGCACATTTGTAAATCCGTCTCTGATTATAGTATCAAGTAAATATTAAAATTATTTTTAGTGTTACTGTTCCAACAGTCAACCTGTATATTCATTATTAATACGTCTAATATTTTCTAAATACTCTATATACAATTAACCCTTTGCATTCCGTTCTCACCGCAGTGGTGACATTATCATAGAAGTTCATAACTCCGCTATTCGATAAATTCGACATATCTTTATATTTTTTTAATATTGTACAGCATAATTTTAAAATCTTTACGCTCCGTCTTCAATGACGAAGAAAGATTTTCAATTTTCCATGGATGTGCAGTCACCCTGCGTAAATATTTCTAGACTAGTCGGTAGCTCGTAGTACAAATTCTCGGAGTGTAAAGTGTTAAAATTTATAAGGTTCATACACGAAGGTTCAAAGGTGAATGTTGTTACCGTTAAGCACAATTCTACAGCTCGGAACAGAAGATATTTGCAAAAAGCACACGGTGTAAAATTTTCTTTCGCCGTGAAATGGGGGGCAACATTTTTCAATGTATCATAGTCTGCTCATCGCGGAAGTACAAAATCTTAAAGAAATGAGAGGTTCCAAATAAGTTATTCTTCTATAAGTTAGTGCTAAAGGTGTAATTCGTTCCGAGTAGCCTTACTATTTGATAGATGACAAGCTTCATGAACAAAGATAAAATTGCCCTTAACCAGTTAGCTGTGTGACGAGTATATTCGTCATGCACAAAAGATATCATTGGTTATTTAAATTGTAATTTTGACGAAAACTAAAATATATTCGTAAATTTCAAGATGTTTGGAATATTTTGAGGCCATGCCGAAATAAAACCAATAACTAAAGGGTATAAATAATTTGAGATAGATTTATGCTCATCTGTCGATTTTCGTGACACAAAAAAAAGAATTTTCGCCACAGTTAACTGGTTAACCCTTTGCTATATTTCGAAACATTTGTCTAACTTTGTAATATGCTCAATGAAATTAATTTCCCAGAATTTTTTATCCCTGGTTACTCATTTCTTTTTAATGACAGTAATAACTATAGGTACTGACGGATGTTTATGTAATATTACAAAATCATTTTGACATTGGAAAGTCGATATGAAATCATTAGAAAATAAAATGAAGTGAAAATCCATGTCAAGTATAACTTGACATAGAACTGCAAAGGGTTAATTGCCGAAGAGAAAATATTACTTACTTGCCACTAGAAACAGCATCTACTTGAAATATCGGCGACGCAACTATTCGAAATGTAAGCTTAAAGCAGCGGTCGGGGAACTTTTTTAATCATTACCCTAAAATATTTTTGTGAAAGTTGATATTACCCCATGGCGAAAAGCAAAAAAAAATGAAATCGCCTCTTTTTAGCATCTTTCATATTATAGCCCCCCATGATAATTTTGAAAAGAAAACAATAACTAAAAATATAATTTAAACATCATTTATTCAATTTATCAATGTAATACCTAGTGATACATAACGGTAATAATAGTAATATAAGTAATATATTTATATATAACAATATGCCTGCATATGTCGCTAAATTGTTTAAGTTGAAAAAAATACTAACAGGTTTATAAAATAACAAATTAAAAATATATGCTTTTTACTCACAAAAGTTTCATTTTTACCCCCAAAAATTTCATTTTTACCCCATTTGGGGTAATTTACCCCGGTTCCCCGACCGCTGGCTTAAAGCATTATATAGTTTTTTTCCTGTGTTCCTCTTTGTAAAGATTGTTACGGAACTAAAGTCAATCTGGGGCGGCTGTTGTCTTAGCAGCCCCGAATCCTAATATACTGTGTTAAAATACTTTCTAATTCTATGCTCTGAGCCAGCGTTTCTTAATACATTCCACGCCGATCTTGCGATAATACGGAATTTTAAATATATAATCACAGATTTCGCCGATCAACACCTGTCATAGTGGTGATCGCTCAAGCGTTCCACGAAACTTACATGATTTTTTCACAAAATTCAGGGCGAAACAATGAAAAACAGCAAGATTTAACTTTCGTACATCTGCAATAATGAAAGTCAGTACCACTTATCTCATTAAAACGTACAAATTTCGTTAAGTGTCAAAGTCCTATTTAAATACCTTGATTTAAAGTTATTTTAAGAATTGTTGGATTGATTTTAAAATTATTATTTGATGCAAATAAATATTATTCGAAATAACTGCCATTATTGAAACACATGAGGGGCTCTACGGATCAGTGAATGTTATAGAGGGTTTCACTTATCAAAAAGTTTAAAAAACATTACTATAAGCAGTTGAAGCTATGGAGAAAATATTAGTACACAAATCATTTGATACAGTTAAAACACAAATGACAATGTAAGTTTGTCTCACTCTTATCACATTTAAGAAGTGCCATTTATAGAAATGGCGTCGTACACAGTACAATAACGTGGTGTTGAATTCTTCTACAAAAATGGACGTGCAGTGAAAAAAATTGTTGAATCTTTTCTGACGAACTACATTTTGAAATTGTTGGATATGTTAATAAACAAAATAGTCGTATTTTGAGCGAGGAAAATTCACGAATAATTCATGAGAAACCTATACATATATTCAAAAGTATAGCAGGTGTGCATTACGGTACGATGGTCAATTAGTCCGTATTTCTTTGATACTGGTGCTGGTGAAGCTGTAACTCTGAACGGTCATCGATGTCATGAGATGATAACTGAATTTTTGTTGCCTGAATTGAATAATATTCATCTGGAGGACGTGTGGTTTCAACAGGGTGACGCTACACCTCATTTTGCGAGTGAAACAATTAAATTGTTGAAAGAAAAATTTAATGGTTCAGTTATTTTAAGAAATGGTGATGTCAATTGACCACCAAGATCATGATTTGACACCATTGGAGTATTTACTTTGGGGTTACGTGAAAAGTCAAGGCTATAAAAACAATCCACAATAGGGAATATGCATGTATTTTTTAAATATTTTTAACTCACTTTTTACATCGTTATAACATAGTAAAAAATATAAATACTGTTACAAATGCTCAATTTTTTTTTAAAATAATATTTAAAACATTGTTTAACACTTTGAACGCCATCGGTATTTCGCTAGATTCACCATTTCTACCGAAGTGGAACTTTTACTATTAAATTCGTATTTTTGCAAAGCAGAAACTTTAAAGATACAGCTAGATAGATATTCGGTAGACCTTTATCTTTTTAATGTCGATATTTAAATATTTAATATATTCGAAAATTCGTAAATATTACAATTTCAAAGTTACACGGAAATTTAATGAATTCAATAGCGCCGGTCATCGATGACCTCCATGGCAGTCAAAGTGTTAAATTTGAACTGTTTGAACGCCGCCATTTATCGCGGGCTTTGAATGACGTCACAAGCCACGTCCAGTGTTTGTTTACTATGACATTAACAGTTACTTTTGGTTATTTTATACAGGTTTTTAATTTTAATAGCTATTCAGACCATGAAAAAAGCTAAAAAAAACGTTTTATAGATATTGTCATGTACCAATGTGCAAGAAGACTATTATAAGTACACCCGATAAAATATTTTTTCCTGTTCCAAAAGATGCGAAAACGCGAAAACATCTAAATTGATATCTACTTCTCTATCAAATAGTTGTTTTTTTTTCAAAATTTACGAAAGTTCAATTTGATTTGAGTGAATGTTAATAACATTACGTATAATTACTTATAAATTATTATAACAGGAACAGCAGCTTTAATATCCGAAGATTATTTATAGGTTATGTTTAAGTAAGTACTGCTGGGTGCATTTGTGAATAAAAACCTATATAATAAATTATAATATATCATGTATTATAACAATTAAAAAAAATTAAACTCCTTTGATCTCAACGGACGTAAAATCTGGATTTGATGCAAAATATGTTATCATCATGAATGCATCTATTTTTGGTAGATTTTTCAGATTGTGCTTTGAGAAAACCGCTTTCTGTCATCGTCTTACAATTAAATGATTTAATGCTACCAGAAATTGTACTAGATAATGGAAAACACTACAGAAAAACAAATAAAAACAATTTTTCTTTGAAACACAATATAAACAGCAACGCCGATTAATCCGAAAACGTGGTATGTGACGTCACGTTTCAATGCGACCAATGGTGATGCGTTTCGCAAATTTGAATCTCGCTCGCTTTTTTAATTAATATTTTATGCAATTGAAAACAAACTACATAAGGAACTAATGGTGTATGTAAGTAACAATGTTAGGACAATATAGATTCGGGGAAAAAAAATCAATTAAATTTAAACCAAATGCATATTCCCTATTGATTCCTGAACTAAAGAATGGAATTATTCGTATCATTGATGAGACAAAATCACAGATATACCAATATGTCATTGAAAATTTTTACAAAAGATTGGAAATCTGTGGAAGTGCAAGGGGTGGTCATCTGGAAGATATTGTTACGTCCTAAACCCAACTTCGTTATATCAATCATCACCATTATTATTATTGTTACTATTATCAATATTACTATTATTATTATCATCATTATTATTATTGTTATTGTTATTATTAGTATTACTAATATAAATGTATTATTATCATCTGAGACACACACACACACATGTATACCGACTTTCCTAAGGGCCCATCCTACTACTCGTAAACCTCATCCCTATCTACCGAGGCCCCTGATCCCCACTCCTAACATTTCCTAATTTTCCGCACCCACGACTTCCCTGAAAATTCGCCACTTCCATTCTATCTTTTCAAACAACACTTAGAGATCACCTTTTTGTTAACCAAGAGACTTACATTTTATCTTTCCAACAAACCACACACACACAGAAATAAAAAAGTCAACAAACTATCATATATATATATATAATATTCAAAAGTTTATTTATTACTTAAATTCACTCGCAAAGACGTTTCGTAGCAATATAGTTTTTTGTATATAAATGGCACAACTTATACTATCATTACAAATAAAAAGCAAAGTGTATGTTTTATTCAAGATTAAAAAAGAACGCGCAATTCGAAAGACCCTCTACCCATCTAAACAACTTCAGTAATGAAAAATATCTAAGAACAATTCCAACATTTTGCAACAAGCAAAGATTGTTTCAAAGAATTTCGAACGCGAGCGGCGTGAAAAAGAAATTCGTAATATTTTGCATAAGACAATGCTTTATAACTACTAGAAGTACCAGTATTTTGTTCCTCATACGTCAGCCTCAGAAGCGAGAATTATCCACTTTACACAAAGTGAAAAAATAGACGTGTCTCCTAATCATGGGCAAACGGGTGACTGCACAACGATGGCTACCGCTCGCATAATAAGTCGGTCTAATCACAAAGAGGAGGTTCAACGGATGCCTTATCGACTCTGGTCGTTGCTTTGGTCCCTCGCGACAGTCTTCTTCGATAGCGACCGGCCATTGCCCCATGGACTCTGCTAATCGAGCTGCCTTCAGGGTATGAATCTTCGCTCATCTGCTTCCGAGAGAACCAAACGGTCCTCTGGACTGAAGCTACCCACGGAAGCTGGGGATGAAGCTGGGAAGAATTCTTTAACCGTTATCTTACTTTCTCTCATCTTTCTAGTATCACAGTATCCTCACAACCTATCTTTTCCATTTCCACGGTAGCTGATATTCTAATAGTGATATGCTTTATAATGTTTTTTGATCCCTCGTTAGCAAATAGTACCTACATAAATTATTCGAATTCAATGACAGTTAGAGGGGTTATATATAGCGTGATTTCGAGTGGGCTGTTTTTTATTCTTTTGTTTTGAGAGGTGCATAAGCGCGTGGCAGCGATAAGTGATGCCATTTATTTTGAGCTAATAACAGCTAGTTCTGTTGGAGATTGGTCCCCGGAACGAATAGATGTATCTAAGCCCACAGGGTTTCTTAATCAAATTAGATTTTTGATATAAACATACGAATGACTGAGTATACAGAAAAATTCCCGAAGACATTTGCGCGCACAGGGGAGACTGAATAAATTATTTGGTATTACAGATAGAAGTAAGAATATTGTCAATAATGTTTGATAGTATTCTGTGAATCTCTACCCTAATATCTGGTCACATTGTCATTTTGTTGGCATATTGGCATTCACGCCAGGATTCGTAGCGCGAATATTATACAGTGACCGCACGCCGAGACTGTTTTGAATGCGTTGTGTGTAATATTGATCGTATAAAATACAGTAAAAACTATAATTAATATTGTCAACAGTGGTCATGAAAAAATTTGAAGATGGCAAATTCTGTTAGGAGTGGAGGGTGGAATAGTGTCGCGACGCATTAAACATTGTGTAATGTTATATCACACACGTAACTTTCTGTCGCACTTACTTCCTAGTTAGTATAATTTCAATACGGATAATAATTATTTCGTTCATGTTGTCAAAGTAAAAATGTTCACAGTAGCTGGTGTTATTTGCAGACAAGTAAATATAGAAAAGTATACTGCTGTCAATAATACTGTATTCTTTCGAAATAATTGACAGTTTTTGTACATAATTTCTCTATAACATAGCAAACTCTATTCAACGGCTGTCTACAATTACAGGAGCCTTTAAAATTGTTCGCACATAACACTAGTCTTTGGAGAAGCTCCTACTTTTTTCGATCATACATCTTGGACTCCGCAGACCTCACAGTACTCGATTCCGCCGGGCGCGAACCTGTTGATACGCGTATTTGATTTAACCCTTAAATGCGCGATTTTATTTTTTTAATCAGAAAAAATGTTTTTAATATCCATATATAGTTTAGATTATAGGAAAAATATTTAAAAAATTCTTTTGAAAGAATTCAGCTTCTAAATTACCTGAAAATCCTTTGTTGCATTTATGCAACACTGCGCGTTCCTAGGTAAGCAGATGTGTGGGGAATTATTGACTCATATAAATAGAATAAAAAAATATTTTAGTACTTAATTATAGTTCTATTTATTATGATAGTTATAAAAACAGTTATTTTCTCTATTGTAACAAAGACCGTGGAAAGTTATTCCAATATCACTTTTTTCCGCGCCGATGAAAACCCGCTAAAACTGACAAATAATTAAAACATTTGAAAGTTGGTGCCACTGCACCTGTCACAAAATTTACAAGGTATACTATAGTCTATGACAAAGTTTGTTCAGAAACCGTAATCCGTTCAGATTTTTTTTTATTCTCATAGAATTAGTATGTTGCAGAAATGCAACTCCGCGAATTGAAGGGTTAAGACATACTTAAGCATACGTTTTTACTAATAATACTTTTGTTTTACTGTACACGCGACGTGATGTGATCTGAAACTCATTTTCGAAATATAACCACAATCTACGGGACACGCACGTCGTTTTTTCCCCTCATCGACGCGCGTGACACAACTTTCCCACGAATGCAGCCCCAATGCGCCACTAGCTCGTGCCAATAGGTTCGTGCCTGGCAAGTAAAAGGCAAGTCAATCTTGGTTGGGTGAAACGGATGGTTGGGAGAAGCAGGCGGAGCTCCCCCGACGACGCGTGTGGTGGTCAAATAAACGGATTCCCTGCACTAGAGGCTTCAAAGGAGACGCTACTGCTATCCCGATCACTGTACGGTCCGGTAACCGGAAGATGGCCAAGGAATGGCGGAGACTTTCGTTTCCAAATTCCTATTCTCAGTATTTCGTTTTCGGAATCCGCAAACCCAGCATTCTAAAGTCCCTAGCCATCTTTTAGTTGTCGAACTGCAGTTATGAATACGTGATAACTGATGCAAGTCATGTTATTTGCAAGAAAATGATCTTATGGACATATTCTAATTGTAAGTTCAATTTCTATTGATCTATTCAATTCCACCTTTCAATTATTGCTGCAGTACTTGATTTCCTATCAGTTTTCGTAGTGGAAACTTATCTACTTGTTGACATATTTTGTAGCACATATTTTATTACGTATTATATTTATTTATTATTATTAAAGAGGCACCTGGTACAGCGGATTTGTCACGACGGACAATGCTATCATATCAAAAGGGTTAATTTCGGAAGATAACATGCGTAAAAAAACTAAAAATTGTACGTCCTAGACGAAATGATATTGACAATAGTAATAGCTTAAAAACAAAATTCAGACATTTTCAGTATCGGTTTAAGGACTATTCCATCGCTACTTATTGCGTGTGTTTGACATTTTTTATGGATCTGTTTGTAAAAATCCTCCTACCAAATTCAAGTCAATTTCAAACGATTGCCATGTTCACATCCTGCGAATTATAAGAGTACAGAACTGTACACTTTTGCCCCGCACGTGGCGTTGTGCGATCTAAGACTGTTCTTCGAGAAATAACCTTAATCAATGTGACCGACACGTCGTTTTGATTTGAGTGGTGGACGTGCGTGGCACGTATATCCAGCTCGAGTGGTTAAATTTAAATGTCGCCCCAATACGCAACCACGTTTTTGACAATAAGTTCGTGCCTGGTTAGTGAAAGATTAATCGGTCTTGATTGGACGAAGTAGATACAGTAGAATCCCTCTAATGTTGCTTTCTCGCTAATATTGACAAGATACTCCCGTTAGTGTTACTTGTATTTTCCCCCACTTGGACTTTTTATTGCCTAATAGAATTTTAGTTTCATAGCGTGTTATTTAAGTTATGGATGTTTGCATGAATCCTTCACTCAATTTTCAATTTTGCGCATGCTTATGTGCATAGGGGAAAATAAGTCATGAAAATTGGGGGTAAAGGGAAGTGTCAACATTAGCGAATGATCCTGGCCGGAGTTGTCAACATTAGAGAGATTCTACTGTAATTTGAAGAAAGAGGCGGAGCTTCCACAAGGACGCATGTGGCGAGCAACTAAACGGTATCTTTGAGCTAGACGATTAGTTAGCCCTGTATGGGTCCCTAAGAATGTAAGATCACGTAAGACACATTCGGGTTGTTATTCTTCAAAGTTGATTTTTTAGCTTTGCTAAATATTATAATTAAGCTCGTGAAAAATCTTTACAATTCAATGTTGAAAATTCACATTTAATTCATTATATAAAATTGCATTTTTATCAGTTTCTAATTATGCTATCGTAAACTCCCAAAAAACTTTTCGCTTTCCTTTCCTTTTACTCTTTAAAATCCTGTATCCCTTTCTGCCTTTTGCTCATTTTACACAACTCGATCTTTATACTCATTTTGTCGAAAATCTCAATCGTCAACCGTCAAGTTGATCGCTCAATCTCTTAACAATAATATCTTACACTACTGTCTAGCTGCAAAACGTGTTTAATGCAAAACATAAATCCTCGCGAAGACTCCAAAGACGGGAACTATAACTTTGATAAAAGTTTATTTTGTCGTAGACACGTAGTGCAGCGTAACAGTGGTTTAGTAATAATTTCTTTCGAGATTGAATTGAATCTTGACGATTGACAATTTGGTACGATAGTTCATTTTGAGAGAATTGAGAATATTAAGACTGAAAAATGAATGTTGTTATATGCAGTATTATGAGTGACTGATTGTGAGTAATGAGGGCTGGCGGAAAGGGACACAGAGTTTTTAAAGGCTTTTGAAAAAGCATTGGACGGTGTTTCGGAATTGGAAGGCTAAAATAGGAAAGTAAGGATTTCAGGAATTGGAACGATGATTCAAGGATGAGTACGTATGGTGTTGAGTGATTGGCCGTTGCAGTACATAATATTTATGTTTACAAGATATTCGCTAAAGTTATCTTATATATTAATAATAGATGGGTGGCTGGGTACATTAAAGTTAACCCTTTACAGACGGAGACATTTTTGAATATTGAGAGATAATCATTTGGCGATTCGAAATCGCTGTTCAAGTAAAAAGTTAAAATATTAATATGTAGAAATTATAAACTACTATTTGTGTAATCATATTCCAACGGTTGTATTTCAATTTTTAAACTTCAATCGCGCATACACGCGACAATAGATTCTAATTGAATTTTTTCTCAGGCCACATACCTATATGCGTCGCTAGTCTGCAAAGGGTTAATACTGAAAAATATTGTACTCAATTCCCGCCGCGAACTTCAACGTAAAATAAGTGTCAGAATTGGAAATCCCACAATACTAACTTAACCAGGGCAAACAAGTAACCCACAATTAGATCTATCGACTTACAATTAGGTAGCTACATTTACGAGCAACTACACGAATGCAACACGATGTATAGCCATAACATTGTTTCAGATCCGTTAATAAAGATGGTAACCGGTTCGAGCATTACTCATCGCATTCGTCTTCGCTGGCAGCCCTTCGTCTGAAAAAATGATCCGCGTTCCTACCCCTCCGACGATGACCGAAGCCGGATTCTCATTTCACGGACGCCCCGAGAAACGGCTCTTCCGTTCGCGGGTTAAAAGGGCTAAAGTCCACGTGAGCCAGCAGAATGGAAGGAGGCCACGGAGAAACAGGAGGGGGCAGCAGAGCCACTAGAGGCGGATGGAGGTGGAAGGTGTTTGCCGAATATTTACGAGGAGTCGACTCTTCGAGCGCGTCCCCATCGGAGAGAAACGTTCCTCGATGCACGCGTCCGCTCGCCTCCGCCCGGCTCCGCTCGCCACCGCCCGCGTCCGCCCGCGTTCTCTGCTCGCGCGCGACGAGACGTGGCAACGCAGGTTGGAATGCAGTTTAGGAACGCGAGAGTCGCCCACGAGGCCAGCTCCCCGGCCCCTCCGACAGGTCCGCTTACAGGAAGAAACCGAGGCCGAGGGGAAGCTCGCGGCTACCAGGAAGGAACTCGTTGGAATTCCCTCGACTCGCCTTCTTCCTTTTCGTCCACAACCGCGCGTTTCTTCCCCTTCTCCCTCCTATTACTTCTCCACCTCCTTCTCCTGCTCTTCACCTCTCTCCCCTACACACTCCTTTACAGTCTTTCCCCTCCCGCGGCGTCCTTGTACTCCCTTTCCTCGAAGAATTCGTGAAACGCGAACGTAGAGTTCACTCGTGCTCGCTGGTGTTGATCGCTCTACCGCTTGCGAGACTTTCCTTTGGCTGGACGTTGAAAATTCATTTGGCAAGTGATTCAAAGCCATGGCGGACACCATCGCACTGCGTGCTCTTTTGACTCTTCGATGTACTCACGATTTGCAGGTCTGAGGTTGTCTTTGGAGTCTTGTATATTAGGTAGCGGAAGAAGCTCGTGTGGATTTGTAATTAAGGATTCAAGTACATTGAATTTTTCTAAAAAGTAATTTTGTTTTGGAAGTGAAAAAAGAAATTGTAAAGATGGGGGACCAACGGTTGCTGTAATGTATCGACCCACCCATGTATTACAAGTATATAAGATAAACTTTAGTGAATATCTTGTAAGTACAAATATTATGTACTGGAGCGACACCGTCACTCACCGTCATACTTATTCATTCTGGAGTCACCGTTACAAGTTCAAAAATCTTTACTTTCCTACTTTGACCCTTCAACTCCGAAACACCGTCCAATCATTTTCCGAAAGCCTTTAACACTAAACCTACCAAGCCGGTCAAAATGACCGGTTCCCAATCTTTTTTTTTAAATTCCCTAAATTGATAGAGGAGTCATGAAGTAAATATTCAACTTCTATCTTATAAAACGTAAATTAGTTAATTAATTATCATTTTCACCTCTTGATTCCTCTTTTGCGGAACCATTTATTCGATATATCTAAATATGAGTACATATAATGTCGGTAGGTTTAGTGTTAAAAACGCTGAGTCCCTTTACACCAAGGTTCATTTTCATCAAGTCCATAAACTCACAATTAGTATAAGTTGAAAAACTCATTGCTAATTCAACTGCTAATTCTAATTGAAACTCTTACAAGTTCAATATTCATTTTAACGTCAAGTTGTATCACTGTCCGAAGTAGACGATGTTGAAATATATCACACTAAAAAATAAAAGTTCTCTTATTCCGGTGGATCCAAAAGAGCGAAGTCTTATTCGCCATTGCAGTGTGAGGAAAAGTTTCAGCTAAAATTCAGAGTGTAAGGAACAGCGCATATTTTAATTTTGCTTTTTTGTATCTTGCAGTTCTGTTTCTATTTGGAGTATCGTAACACGTCAATAGTTTTTTTTTAATCTACTGAATCTTCGGCTGGGAGACTGATGATATTTTAGAAATATTTTGTACTGCGTCGGCACCACGAATCGAACAACAGCTACTACTCCTTCATTCACTGCCGATCATCATCCCTGTTTCACCGTCCCAAGTCCAAAGTCCTTACTTCTTATTTTGACCTTTTAACTCTCAACACTGTCACCCTCCTCCTGCTCCTTTTTTTAAAGCCTTTAAAACCCTTCGACCCTTTCTCTTGATACCCATAATTATACTCAATATCTCTACATTTAGCAACTCCCCCCCCCCCCCCCCCCCCTCTCCATATTTTACAGTGTGGAAGGATGATACTTTCTTTTATTTACTTTTTATATATTTTTTTTCTTTTGATTTACCTTTTTTATTCCATACCGTATTTTAAAGGATGATACTTTCACCTTTATCGTTGATTCCCAACATAAAACACAAACTGTTCTGCCATCACCATCACGGAATTGACATTTCTGCAGTCTTTCCAATTTTTCAAATGTTAATTTTTCAATTACTAAACAACTCTAGTAATGCTAAATGTTTCTATTTTAGTGAATCCACTATACAAATACCAATTCTCACGTTAATTTCAAAATTCCAACAAAACTACATTACTTTATCAATTCGAGCCCAACCGGTAATTTTTAAGTACCGAAAAAAGTTCATGCGAACTTGTAATTCCGAATTCCCGCTCTCCTAACTTTTCTAAAAAATAGTTTTATTTTACAACGTCACAATTGTGTTTTATGACACTTTTACAATGTCGTACAAACTTATGCATTCCTTTTTTGTAAAAATCATGGATTTTATTCGAAACAAATAAATTAATTGCCGTTTCATCTCAGTATCAATTTTGAAATTCTTATTGGCAATGAAATTTGATAAGGATAGAAAAGGAAACAGATCAGAACTATAAATGTGTCAACATCTAGCCGGGAGAGTTAGTTGTCGCATATTGTGAGTCCTATGGAGCTTATTCTGCTCTACTAAACGGTGCGGCATTCATTTGTTCCACTATTTAATAGATGCCTAGTGATAATTATCTCTTTCTGGCTGTGAATTCATACACCGAAATACTTCTGGAATGTCTATACACTTTTTTTGAGGATTTAAATGCATGTATCCTCGCAGTTCATGGGCTTTGATAACGGAGAGATTTCCCAATTCTGTCCCATGTTCTTGCGATTCAATATCTTCGCAAAATCGCTTAAATAATTTTTACAGTGTCCTTTCACGAACAATGCCTTCACCACACACGGTGTAAATGTATTTTGCTATATTGGCTGTTTCTCCAAGACTGGCATCATAAAGAAAGAAAACGCGCGACTCAAATTTTTCTTTGTTCATATATAATTTTAAATAAATAATGGAATTTTTAAACAATTAAAAGCTGCACATCATGTATACCAAGAACATAATCGTTATTTTTTGTTGATGCTAATTTTAAGCATGACGAGCAAATTCCCATAAAATGTTTATGACAGAAGAAATATATCTTTTAGTAAGTCGTACGGTAAACATAAATTCTTTTCTGCACATAGAATGAAAAATATTTATCTTTCTTCTTGATTCTCGAATTTATAAACATTATAAACATATGTTGAAGAAAATTTGAAAGGTATATGGTAAAAAATCCTTATATTACAAATACATTTTATGACATTGGGATTTTTGCTGACAATGAATCAATCTACTTGTATGAATATAAAATAGAATCTTGTACTTCAATGCTCCTTGATATTTTTATGATAGTAAGAATAATAATATTAAATTTCTGAGGGATTAAAATTTTTTTAAGCTTATCCATATGTGGCTGATCCTGTCAAAAAATTTCCTTCAAAAAGAATACAAATCTAAATTAATGTAGATTTTTGTCTTATACCTCAATGAATTTGAACTGTCTCGTAAAATATCCCAAATAGCTAATGATTGAAGTTCCACCAAATTAAATTCCCGTCTAATTCAGAGACAGTTATATCAAATTAAGGAATAGTAACAGGAAAAGTAAAAGGAAGGACAGGTAAATAATTAATATAAGTTAGCAAGTTTTAAAAAATTCAATTCCCCGATAGTTTTTGAAAATCATTCTTATCCTTCATGTATCTTGTGATCAAAAAGTATCCGAAATTTCTCCTTTAACACGTTCACGACGGGGCCTGAATTTAGTGTTCCTACCATGGGCCGATTGTGTTTTTCATATTTTCTTCTATCCGGAGGCATAGTAATGCAAAAAAGGCGTTGATTTGTCTGAGCAAATATCATCTTATAGCTGCTTAAGAAAAACATTCCAATATAATATTATATTATACTACACAAAGAAGCAAATAAATTTGCCAATTACAGTACTTAATTAGTTCTTTATCACTAGATTGCCGGATGTTGGCAATCTTTTTTTTATTAAGAAAATTTTAATAAAATCAAATTTAGCCTGAAATAAGTCAATTTGACTCAAACATCAAAATTAAAGATTAAAAAAAAAAAAATTTTATTTTAAAGAAACTTTATTCAAAACAGATTTCATATGTCTATTCCCTTTTTAAAATACATTTTCCGCGGATTTCTTTTATTACATTTAGCACAGACGGCCTACCCTATTTCTTTTGCATGGCACTTGAACTTTACAATTCGACCGTTTTTTAATATTCTATATATTAGATAGAGGTATGGAGGTATTTTCAGCTTCATTATTAGTATTTACTGTTAGTAAATTAACAAGTTTGAACATGAAAACTCTCGCATCAGGTTGTTTACAGAACATCTCTCTGCACAAGAAATAAGTTATGTAAGTACATGTGTGTAAAACGACCAATTGAAAAAATATTGAATGAGTCAATTTGACTCACATCCGGCAAAATAGATATAGCATATATGGATTTTTGGAACTAAGACGGGTGAAGGGGAAGGAATTTTTATTTGCATACATTTCCTAGTTTTATTAAAAACCACTACATGTTTTTAAAAAAATTACTTTGATTTTCCAAATGTGTAGCAATGAAATCGTAAATGAGTCAAATTTACTCGCTCCAGCAATGTAGTGTTAAATGCGCCAGCACCGGTGGCTCAGCCTGCCCGATGGGACAAACATGAATGCGCCACCGGTGGTTCAGCCCGTTGTGAACGTGTTAAACAAACCGTGCTTGAGATATTGTCAAAATCATTTTTTTCTAAGTTGATACATTTGTCAGTTATTGACATGTCAACGTGAATCGCAATCTGTCGGATAGTTTGTGTGTAATAGCTTTGTAAACAAGTCATTGTTTGATGTACTCTGCGAATTTCGCTATGTCGAATTTGCTCGAGCAAAGAATCTGCCTGAAATTTTGTCTTTCTACCAAATATCATGTGCGGAAGCGTCGAAATGTTAACGATAGCCTACGGAGACTCGACAATGTCAAAAATACAAGCACACGAGTGGTACAAAAAGTTAAAACAGCACTGTGGTTGATGATTTGCCAATCGTCCATCTATCTCTGTAATTGAAGAAAACATTAAAAAAATTAATAAAATTGTGCTCGAAAATCGTCGTGCGGATATCCGGAAGATAGCAGCCGATATTGGCGTCTTCTTCTGATCGGTGCAGAGCGTTATGCATGACGTTTTGGGAATGACACCAGTTGAAGCACGGTTTGTGTTGAGAATGCTGAATCCTTTGCGACTATTTGACTAAAAACAACGTTAATACCGTTCCGCAAACTCCGTATTCACCTGACATGGCCCCGTGTGACTCTTTCCTATTCCCACGACTCAAGTTACCACTTTGCGGAAAGCGTTTTCAGACGATTGAGGCGATAAAGGAGAATTCGCAGAAGGAGCTGAAGGCGATTCCAAAATCGGCCTTATGAAAAGTGTTTTGAAGATTGGAAGAAGCGTTAGAATATGTATTGGTTGTGATGGAGATTACTTTGAAGGGAATAAACTAAATAACGATGCATAATTGAACCGTTTTCGCTTTATTGCCAAATTCCGGGTACTTTTTGATCACAAGGTGCAGGTATCATAACTTCGATGGTGTGGCCAAATGAACACAATAATTAAATTCAATGAAATCACTAAAGAAGAAAAAGAAAGACTTTAAAACTAAGAAATACTTCTTTCTGTTACATTCTTTTTTCATTTTTATTACTCCATTGTATTTCTTTGAGTAACATCACTTATTCGGTAGAGCATTTACTTCAGTTAAGAAGAAAATATTTTTTGTCACATATTTGCCCTTAATACGAATTGGCATTTTCTGATGAGAAGGTCACTTATAAATCTCATCATGTTACAACTAACAATTTTTCAAAAGATTGTCAAAGTGGAACAAGTATATTTCGAAACCCAGCCAGAACTTTTCACATTATCTTATATTTTAGTTGCAACACAAAATTGACACGATGAAATTAAGAATATCTGAACGTAGCAGACGCTTCAAATTACATCTTATTTGATTGTGAGTGTGTTTTTAACCTTTCGGTATGTCCGTTCTGTCCGCTGCAACACTCCTGTTGTACGAGGCGCCATATACTTGTTTGCACTAGCTCTTCGCATTTTCAATTTTTTATTGAATCAGTTTTCATCACACAAAATTGCAAAAGTATAATGGACAGTACACTGTGTCTGTCAAAAGCCAAATATCTTTGGAACGGAACCGAAATGTGTCTGCATGGGATAAAACAATAAAAGAAAACGTAGAGGTCGTCATTTATCTACAATGGCTCTTTGCCTTTTCAAATTGTTCATAGCTTCAGCTTCGGGCACACAAAATTATAAGAGTGTAATACATAATACTCTCAGTTAAGAGTCTATGTACGTTTCGAAAAGAACTTAAATTACATGTTAACTGCCAGCGAGAATTAAAGTAGTAATGAAAAATCGTTTGGAAAAATAAAGAACTGCAAACCTATCCCAAATAAGAGCAGATAACAATACATATATACAGATACTGTTCTTGTCTACTGTTACGGAACAATTATCGAAAATGTCTACAGTCTACAGCATGATACGAGCGAGTAAAAACAATCTACGGAAAGAACTTTGAGGCCTATTAATTACTTATGCATTTTACATTTTTTGCTCATTCGAACATACTACTTTTGTTTTATAACAAAATTTTATACGCCTGGACCATTACGAAAACTAAGTTTTATCCAGCTATTGTAAATCGGTAAAATTTCGAATTGTGTACCCTCTGAAAATGCACACATGCACGCGTGTCAGTCTCCTTTTGTTCGAAGATTTTCCTAAGAGTTAAATAAACAGTATACTTAATAAAACAATGTTTCTTCTAACAAGTAGTGTTTATAGTTTTAATAATAACACTTTTGGTATAAACGCTGGATATATCCGGTGTCTGAACATACCACACCTGTACACGTCACGCTTAATAAAACTCATGTGACATAGAGTACGCGAAAAAAATATTTGACACGTGTTTTTTTATCACTCATGGTCCATATGAGGGTGCAGAAATATTCCTGAAAGTTGAGTGTTGAAAATAGATCTTTTGAGATAGTTCGGTAATCTTTAAGGTAACTCGTTAATTAGAGGACATAAAAAAATCAATTTTTTAAAACTCCGTTTTGTTTGGTATGGATTTTAGCTTCATGATAAAAGTTGCACAAATTTATTTATTAAAATAACGTCTTCACAATCTGAATTTTCAAGTTCGACTTCCTCAAAAACCAAGCCTTCAATAAGATAACTTTGTTTCGTATTTTATACTTTTTTTTTAAGGAGTCAGCTCGTGCCTGCTTACACATGGCATTCCGTCTGTATTTACCACTGAAATATTTATATTGAACGCTAATTAATCCATCAAATTCTTTTTAATAGTTTCATTTGCGTAAACTTTAATTAAGTAATATGGTTTTTAGAAAAGAGTGTTTTTATTGAAGTTCTATCGGTCTTATTGTTAGAAAGTCGTACCTACGTCGGATGGATTAGTTTTGAAATAGGAACCATAAAACGATAATGAGAAAGTATTTAAATTGTCAGATTTTTCCAATTTAGCCACAATTAACGAATCACATCACGTAAATGTCCGTATATATTCATTGTTATATACACCTGCCAACTCCTAGCAACGTAAAACAATATGCGGGGGTTACTCTTATCCAAAATGGACTATTTCGAATTACCCGTTCGTTCGGACAGTTCTGAGTTAAAGCGCCCGTCATATCAGCATTTCCAAAGTTTGATTTGAAGCACGAAAGTGATGTGGTATTGACAAATTTATAGTGATAAGTTGACTGTTAACCCCTTGCCTTACGATTTCTTTCGTGACTGAACGCGCAATAACTCAGAATTAATTGTTGTAATAATAATCTATCACTGATTTTCGATATACCGGTATAAGTTAACATAATATTCATAGCATAAAATTAATTTCAACGTCTCCTTACCTACTAATATTTTCAATTTAACAGTCTTCGGGAAACTTCCAAATTTTCTATTTCATTCACCACGTCACGTATGCCACACGTCATTGTAAGGCAAGGGGTTAACATATGCAATACCCGTTTTAAAAATTTTTAAATATGTACACTTGATGTTAGGTACAATAAACTCAATCGTACTCATATGTTTATTATTATTTAGTAATGTCTTTGATATTATAAAATGTTTATCATTACTTATGCGAATGTTTTTATTTCCTCGAAGAAAGAGAAGAAGAGGGCTTCAACATTTAATCTGAATCATTTTGAAAATAATTGGAGATGTACGTATACGAGTATTAATATATTCACCCCTATAATATATTCAATCGTACGTAGTAACAAGTCATTAAAAGAGGGAATGTGTTCACTATTTCTTCTTTAAAACGATACACATTAAGAATCATTAATAGCATTTGGTGAAGATGACCTCTCCATTCGTTCGAGGTGACCTTTCATACTGATTCTCGTCAGATCGTTGCTTCAGTGACATCAAACAGGGTCGTCATTTTTCCTAACCCACATTTATCACTGCTCATGATGTATAATTTCAACGTATCATCGGATTGAAGTATCTCGAATGAGATCTTTTCAGAATACTCGTTTTATACTAACTTCTTGTTGACGAAAGACGCGAATTCGTGCCATCTTCATTAAAATAACAATTAAATGATAATTATATATATTATATACATATAATGATAATATATATAATGATAATTATGATGTTATGAATAATAATGATATGAAATATGAAAATGTGCTGCGGCTTTTGTAAGATAACGGGGTAAATATTTGTGTTTTTACAGTATAACATACTAACGTAATATGTAACATATTGTTCACGTTAACCCCTTGCCATGCCATTCACTTTGTGATTGCCTCCCCAACAATTCAGAATTAAATTAATAAAATAAACATTGATCAGTGATTATTGACATATTGTATAATTTAACGTAATATTAACCCGAGTCGAAATATTGAACCTATTTTCATGGTATTTACTCCTACTCGAACCTAATATGATACTTTTCAATACTAAAACTCCTAATTTAAACCTGCAATTCCTTCTCAGTGAAATGATACTCTTATTTAGCTATCACCAAAACCTTTATCCCATGAATTGGACCTGTTACTCCTCCTACGTTGAATAATAAGTTTTGTATTCAATATATATTTAATATCGCATAAAGAACTTCAATTTTTTTTAATAATTAATTAATAAGGAATGTATAGATACATAGATGTAACTAGTGGATAAATACTTCAAAAACAGACAGTTTTTATTTATTCCAGCTCTTTTTTATTAATAGGTAATAAAACATATATTTGACAGTCAAAATTCATATATATATACAATTCATAATGATGGCATCTAAAGGAATAGCCTTAAAATGGTTACTTTCATGACAATTAATCAAAAGATTAGAAGTATTAAATGAGTGATAATTACCATTCACAACAAAAACATGATCACAATTAAATTCTTGTATAATAGAATAGTGTTGATGCATACAATTACATATCCTAAGCCTACATCTACAGTGAGAAAGTTTTACAAAACAATGGATTCTTTTACAATGGATACTTTTTATATATAAATTAGTTAATACCATTACGTTATAATGAATTTTTATTTGTTTGTAATTATAGTTATCATATTGATTTGAATAGTGGTATGCTTATAATTGCAAACGAGTAAAAGTCCATTATTTTTTAGTGATTTTGACTAATTTATTTTTAAACAATGTGTATATATATATATATATATATAATAATAATGAGAATAATAATAACATTAATAACTGGATAGGATGTAAATCCTCAACGGAGGTTGAATTTGACGTCCTATTTTGCGCCTTAAGATGGCATAAAGGGAAAGTGCCACTCTTAGGCGCTAAATAAGATCTTATTTTACATTGAATTTAGACCTATTTTGCACTTTTAATTCCTAAATGTTGGGTAGTAAAAGGTTCAAATGAGGTTCAATATTTCGACTCGGGAATATTATAGAAATAATTTTATCGTGTCGCATCTCACTGATATTTTCAATTTAATAGGTTTTGTATGACTTGAAAATATCCTTTCCAATTTATCGCATCACGAGTATCACCCGTTATGGTACGGCAAGGGGTTAATAATGACACTGTTTTAAATAGTTTTCTGAATTTCTTGTGTGCTTCCCACAGTATATCATCGTCAATGTATGAATTGAGACAAGTCAAAGGTATGCCAACTCCGTCAAGTAATAACGTCAGACAGATTGAACTTGATAGTATGTTAGTGAAAGAGAAAACGAAGAAGCGAGTGCATCGTTCTTGTTCGACTGCCTTTAAAGCATTGTGTTTCGCAGAGTTAGTTTGGTGTAAGAGGACATTATATGCAAATATGCCCGTGGCTGTTGCTATAGTAAGATTCTAAGTATGATAATATCTTTAGAAATATAATACGCAGAAAAGGCAGAAAAGATATGTTTTTGCAACTGTTATTTTTCTTTGACTCGTGTGAAATCCCGCGTGTATAAAAATAGTATTATTCACATACTTTTGAGCGGCAGTGTACATTCGTAACATAAAATTTAGGTATGTAAGTCGAAAACTTCTATAAGCTATCCGTAGAGTTGCAAGTAAAACTAAAAAGAAAACATATGTGACTAAAGATGAGAAAATGGGAAAGGAATACGGCGAAAAAAAGATGTAATTTTTATGTTCCATGCATTGCGCCTCTTGAAAATGCAATTGCACCGTGTATGCGATTTTTCTATGATAAACAGGACTAACGATTAGCGTAAGTCTCTGCTTTTTGTGCAAAGTATGCACAAGGAAAAAACTTCCTAAGAAACATTCCAATATTTGGTTTTCCCCTGGGGTATTTAACCACCAATTACAAAAGACTGAACAAACTAGCGACCAAATCATGGCTAGAACGCACCTCCACCATTTCCTGTTCTCTTTGACTTCCTCATCGTTCATCTTCCTCTATCACGGAGTAACCTTCACGATCATCTTGCCAACTCAAAATACCGATTGTACGAAAGTAAGCATTTTACGCCTTCCGTGCGTCGAGCGAGTTTTCAAAACGGGCACGGTCGGGAGAAAACATTTCTCACTGTCTTATTATATATTTTAAGTTTTATTAACGCAAAGAAGAAAATTATGATGGTCGACCTTGCGCGGCACCCAAACGATGGCAGACAAAAAACGTTGCGCTCAAAAGGCTGTCAAATGCGTTCTGATGAAAGAACCGAACAAAAAAAAATAAATTTCACAAAAAGAGGGCGAACGCCGCTAAGGCAATGGTAGGCGAAGACCTCCGAGGCCGTCCGATCGCCCGCAAACGCGATCGTCCATATTTTTGATTCGATCGCGATGTAGAGTGCGACAACCAAAAAATGGTTAAGGAGCGATGAAACTTGTCGTTTTCAAACTCCTGTTCCTGTCATTTTGTTTCTGAAATTCTCAAACCCAGTCTCTTAAACTAAACGCTCCGCATAATCGTTTAGTTTGGAAGGCTAGTTTTGGGAATGCCAAAAACCAAATTGTTAGAATAGCCGGTAGAAAACGAGAGGCGGAGCCATTCACTAGCCATCTTTCAGTTGCCGGAGTATACAAATCGCGTACACCGATTGTTACCACAATTGAACGAATTCACCGGAAGAAATAACGGAGTCTTCAAGTGACAAGACGACATGAAGTACAGGTGCCCCTCAACTTTCGCACAATTCGCTATTTCGAACGCTTTTAAAAATTAAATTTTTTAAAGAGTTGTGCCGTTATTTCAAAAAATGTTTGCTTCCATGCACTCGCTGCCAATTAGCGCAGTCACTTGCACTCACTCATTGCCTATTAGAAGTTTTCTAACATTGTAATATTGTTTCTAATATTTGCTACTAGATGTTAGAGAATCTGAAGTTTACAAAGAAACCACATTAACATACAATTTTTCATATTTTTCTTGTAGCTCTCTACTTTCGAACATTCGAACTTCTCACACATTTTCAGGAACCAATTATGTGCGAAAGTTGAGGGCCGCCTATATTTCAAAATGTGAAATAAATACGGTAGACGAAAAAAAAACGAAAGAGGCGAAGAATTCGATCTACTTAATAGCTAACAATATTTAGGATAGACATAGGAAATCGAAAAAGACGCAGCGTTTAAAATTTTAGGAGGACTTATAAAAAAAATTCAGAGCAAGTCATTTTGACTTGTCTGATCTTCGATTGATTGACTTCAATTTCCAAATATTACCAAATTAGAGATATATTTAACGAAAGTTTAATAAAGCGTTACGAATTTCAGTAAAGTTTGCATTATTACAAGATCAACTGCCTCCAGATAACTATTACCTTATGACGAATAGTACTTCTACTTATCCGAAATGGCCTTAACATTTTTCCTATGGGGAAGAGCGGGGCTAATTGTAAAAGTTACCGAGGTAAGTTGTTCCGATTGAAATAACTCCGCGAGAAGAAGAGATAAGAATATTGTGTAAATTAGTAATGAAATGGAACGCCACATTGCACTGACAATAGCCACTTTAAACAAACGAGTGGGACCCGGAACAACGGAACGACAGCACGTGCCTAGCTGGTCCACTTAAGAAAATATTTTCGCATTTGGTAGGTATTTGTGGTCTATCTCACGAATGATTCGTACGATATTGTTGAGTAGTACTTAAATAAACGGACTTGGTTTAATCATTTATTGTTTCTTATTTCACAAATAATAGCTTTAACAGATATGGTAACAAGTAATCCCGGCTTGTTAACACTAAACCTACCAAGCCGGTCAAAATGACCGATACCCTATTTTTTCTAAAAATTCTCTAAATTGATAGGGAAGACATGAAGCAAATATTCCACTTCTATCTTATAAAACATAAATTACTTAATTGCTCACCTCTTTCACCTCTTAATTTCTCTTTTACACTTTTTATTAAAGGTATCTAAATTTTAGTAGATACTAGCTGAAAGTTCCCGTGCTTCGCTACGGTTTAATATCATTAGGATCATTTAAAACCTGCAATATTTTACGTGCTTCAAAAAAACAAACCCTTAAAATTTCGAATTTTGAAAAATCCTTTCTTAGTGGGTGCCTATACCCTAGAAGGAACGCTCATGCAAAATTTCAAGTTTCTAGGTCAAGTAGTTTCGGTTCTGCGTTGATGAGTTTGGCCCATACTTTAACCCCCCAAAACCCCCACTAAAAATTCGAATTTTTCAAAATCCTTTCTTAGTGAGCACCTAAGACCCAAGGAGAAGGAATGTTCCAATTTTCATTGCAATCCTTTCTGTGGTTTTTGAGATTTCGTGATGAGTGAGTGAGTGAGTGAGTGAGTGAGTGAGTCAGTCAGTGGTATTTGCGCTTTATATATAAGATAACGTCGGTAGTTTTAGTGTTAACAACTTGCCCCAAATAAAAGAATCTCTCAAAAAATAACCCAAATAACTGTCTTAATATCAAAGTTACATATATGTAAGTTGATTTTGATCGCATCGTATGAATACTAAAAGCAAATATTTTAACAAATTTTGAAGACAACTAAAAATCGGAACTTTTAGCCCCGCTCTCCCCTATTCCTCTACTTTCGAACATTCAACATTCGCACGCATTTTCAGGGACCAATTATGTGCGAAAGTCGAGGGCCGACTGTATAAAGAGAAAGAGAAAAGTGTAGGGAGTTGTCCGGCAACCTGCAAAAGATGTCACTCCCATTTCCTCGATTCTCTCTCACGCGAGGGAGAATCTCGTGTCTGTTAACCAGGATATAACAAGCGCTACCGAAAAGATCGTCCGGCTCGCGATCAACGAACAGTTATCATTCGATCGCACGGGTGCGGTCGAATTGAAACTCTTATTGTCAGTCCAGAGCGAACGGCGAGACGAAGGCCGCGGTCGCGTAATTTAACGTCGCTGTTGTCGCGAGAGCGCCGAAGTGAAACGGTCGTGCCTTTCTCGACCTCGCGATCAGGTTCCGGAGGCACTATAACTGGCTGGCTAAAGAGGTGGGTGGATAGGTAGGTAGGTTGGTAGGTAGATAGGTAGATAGGTAGATAGGTAGGTAGGTAGGTAGCTGGGTAGATAGGTAGGTAGGTAGCTAGGTAGGTAGGCAGAGAGGGTAGATACATACGTAGGTAGGTGAGCAGACGTATTTCGAGGCGAGTCAGGGAAGAAAAGATTGCTGGGAGAATGCGAGGAAGCGCGAAGACTGTGGGTATCGTTGGTAGATGACGTAATCGGGCAAGAGGTCTCTTAATTGGCTCGGCGTCTAGCGCGTTAGGATCAATTGTCGACGTAATGCGCGAAGCGACGAGTCGAAACGAAGCGGGGAGAAGAGAGACGGGAGTAACGTAGAGGAACGATGCGAGGGGCTAACGCCGACGCAGCTTCCCACACTGCTCTATGTCTTCGGGCGCCTTTGCGGCGTGGCTTCCGAGTCGACAGGTACTTTGGATTCGTCTTGCTTCGATATCCGCTTCAGGGAATTTTCCTGTTTATTTAAGCTGTCTCGCTTCCACCTACGATTCCCACTTATGGCGACTTCTGTATGTTCTTTTATTGCGTGCTTATTTCGTCTCCAATCGACTGTGTGCAGGACGACTGTTAAGTATATTGAAGAATAGACATTTTGTTGTATTGTCTTGAATTTGATTGTTGAGATTGTTCTGTTTACTATTTCGATCGTTTGTAATTGGGCAGGCAGATTTCTTCTGAAATTACTATTCGACAACCGAAGCTTGACTCGCGAGCGGCAGAGCTTCTCGCTGCCAGCCACGTATTCGCACCATTTTGTTATTAATGTAATGTACCGACCCTCCGATCAGTTAGTATATAAGATAGATTTAGAGAATATTGTATGTACAAACACAAATATTTTGTACGCGGCTCACTCATCACCATTATTATTCATACTAGAATCGCCATCTCAAGTCCAAAATCCTATTCCTTGTTTTGATCCTTACTCATCCACGAGTCATCATCCATATTCAAAGCTCAACTTCCTATTCCTACTCCTGGATTCCCAAATACCGTCATCCTACCCCCTCTCCTCTTCTAAAACCTTTAAAAACCCTACGCCTCATTAGTTCATGTTGCTACTACCAGTTCTCAATTCAAATTCATAAGTTCTAATTCATAGTTCAAGTTCATCGTTTCTCAAATTCCAACTAATTGTGAGAGTCGTATTAAAATTCTAAATCAAATTCTTAACTCTAACTCAAGCCTCTCGCAAGTCCTCATCAATTCATTTTTCACACATCAAACTGCATCGCTGTTGGAACGAGCCAAGTTATTTCAATATATATGTATATAAAAGTCCTAAAAGTTTAAGTTCTCTGTATTTGGCGGATCCTGATCGCGAATCGCATCATTCGCCATTACATTAACACTAGAACTGCCAAACCAGTCAAGATGACTGATACACCGTTTTTTCAAAAAATTCTCCAAGCTTATATAAGAGTCGTAAGATAAAAATTCTACGTCTATATCAATAAACATAACTCATCCAATCAACCAAGTTTTCTGCCGCTTGGTTCCCTCTTTTTCAAAGTGCTTATTTAATATATTGAAATATGATGGATTTAACGCCGGTAGTTCTAGTGTTAAATCAGCCCTGCTCAGCCTCCTGAAGTAAATACGCGACAAAGTCGTAGCATTGAAATATATTCATTTATTTGACAGGAGAAGAGAGACTATCTATCTCCTCCATGTGAGAGATTCCCCTTTACGAATCGCGATGCTCGATAAGGAAACAAAATGCATGATATTACATTGTTTCCTCGTTGCGCGTCGCATTTCGTTAAGGGAAATTTTTCCATGTTGTAGGGGTCATTCTGCCGGAATTATCCTGTTTTTATTATAGTGATATTAGAAATTTGGTGCCTACGCCGATGACCTCACTGTCCCAACCCAAATCGCGATGTCTCCCTTGCTCCGATCCGCAGCGTTCTCTCTCTTCGTCTTTTAGTTCGATTTGAATGTGTAGCTCTTTTAACGAATTGCGAGAAAAAATGTAAAGTGCCTTCATGTATTTATGTGTGACAAGAGGCATGGCCCTTGACGCCTGGCGAATCAGACCCTGCCGAAACAGGCCTTCCTCCAGCGGGTCCAGTTTTGCTTGTCGAAGAATACATGGCCCAGTGGTAAATACACTTGTAACGACGAATAGGGTGATTGGCGCTTCAGGATCCGCCAAGCAAGAGAACTTATACTTTTAGACTTTTTTATATTAAATATCTCGGCACGTTCCGACAGCAATTCGGTTTGATGTACGAAATGATCTGAATTTGATGAGAACATGCGAGAGTTTTTTGAATTAGAATTTAGAATTTGATTTAGAATCAAATAGAAGACGACCCTCACAATAAGGAATATGCATGTATTTTTTTAATATTTTTAATTCACTTTTTACATCCTTGTAACATAGTAAAAAATATAAATATTGTTACAAATGCACATATTTTTGTTTAAATATTTAAAAAATTGATTAAAATCCTGTCACTTCTCAAGTGACATACGACCGTATCGCCTAAGTATTGTTGTCACGTGAGAGGTGGCTTACGACCGTTAAGGGTTAAAACCACTTTCACTTGTAGGTAGAATAATCTAACAGAATGTAAAGTATTGTAACATTTTCAAAAGCACGATTGATGAAGTCGATCAATGAAAAAAATAATTATCGTATTATCATATAGATAATAACTATTGATACTTACTGAAGTCATGAGAAAATACTATTCGCGCTGCTAGATTCACCGAGGCAAAAGAACTTTTACTTTTAAGTGTGATATATTATAATAAATGTCGTTTGCTTCGAACAGCGATACAATGATGTTGATGAATGTCAGGAATAAGAGAATAATGAGAACTTGGCGTTGAAATGAATATCGAACTTGTGAGAGTTTGAATGAGAATTAGCAGTGACTTAGAATCAACAATGAACTAGCAATGAATGTATGAACTTCTGAACTTGCACTAAGAACTTGCAATTAGGCACAGAGTTTTTAAAGGCTTTCGAAAAAGGAGTGGGAGTAGGATCTCGGTTCTTGCGAGTTGAAAGGTCGTAAGAATTTTGAACTTGGAACAGTGATTCGAGGATGAGTAAGCATGATGGTGAGTGATGATGTTGTTCCGGTACAAGATATTTATGTTTACAAGATGTTCGCTAATGCTATCTTATATCCATCCATCCCTTGGTTTACACAATAGATACGGTCCTAAAAAAAGTGTGCAAAACGACACAGTGTAAAAAGAAACACAGAATTTATAAATTGACCTAAAGAGAATAAAGAAAAGTAAAAGATATGCTCACACACACATTCGACTATCAGTATGGGGGAAGTGAGCGACGTTTCTCCAAGGCCGGTTCTGGCGTGCAAAATATCTGCACCTCTGATTTAGAAGTTTTCTTTCCTCCTTTGAATACATTAGAAGTGAAACACAAACACACACGATTTCCACGTTTGCAATTTAATATTTGGAAGGGTTCCTTAGGTAACTTTTAATCAAAATTTTTAAGGGAGTACATTCATTAATGTGATACTCTTTTAGATTAAAAATTGCATAATGCAAACCAATCAAAATAAAATAACACAATTTTTTTATTTTCATTTAAAAATCACCTGAAAACGAAACCGTGCAAGTTGAGGGACGGATGTAATAGTAATAGATGGGGGGGGGGGGGGGGGCGGTAAAGACATTACATATAGTTACGTTCAAACAAGCAGAATCAAAAAAAAAGTTACGAAACGTAACAAGGCGACGAAGAGAAAGAAAAAAGTGAATTACAGTTTAATACATATGTGTTCAACTGCATAGCGCGTTGTCTACATACAGGCCGCAACAATTCTGATGGCGCATCTGATTCGCCAGACGAATAGAGACATTCCTCATCCACATGTATTTTCGATTAAAGCATTGAGGAAATTCAGATTTTTTGTGGAAATCCCAATGCTATACATATATTTATGTAGGATTGGGATACTCGCAGCTATTCGCAGCAAGCAGTGACGTTGCGTTGCGTGGTAATTTGAACAAACGGTGGTACTGTTCGACTACTGAAATATGGCTAGTGACCAGAGAAACCTTTCATTTTCAATTGTCTATTTCTATCATTTTGTGTTCGGAATTCGCAAACCCTGTCTACTAAAACAAACACTCTACGTAGTCGTAGCATTCCTGTATTTCTACTTCTTCGGCTCAATAAATGCAACATGAATATTCGCTTCGTATATTAGACCCGTATTGTTTTGCCTAGCCATCTTTAAGTTGTCGAACTATAACATTTGTAAATAAGGAGTCGTGAGTGTGCAGTGGTGTGAAGAAGTCGGTTTCTGTCCGAGTTTATCTAATTTGTATTGCATTTATTGTTCTAATCGTTTAATCTTTATGTTCTAATAAAATATTCCATCTTACATATATGTAAGCATAGTTATACATTAATGCAGATAATAGAAGAGAATCGCCTGTTGTGTGTGAACAATTGTGTAATTCGTTAAAAAACTTTCATCAACTTATGACTTCTGGTACTAAAAACTTCTAACACTGCGAACAGTTAATATTTCGGTTTAATTCAAAATATCCACTTTTGAACTGCAACAATAGGAAGAAGTATCCTTTGAATCCCCTTATTAAACCATTCCCCGCCAACTTTCTCTTCGTTTGTTTTTTTTCTGGAAGAAGTATTGTAACAGTGTGAAAATAAAAATAAGTCGCGAATATTGTTGCTTAAAAGTACAACGAAAACAGACTCTTTCAACCACATTTAATCTCAGAAGCACCTCAAACATCTAAATTGAATGTTAAAATACTTAAAAAATAAATAAACGGGGATTATGGAAGGTAATGGGTTAAACAGCCTCTTATTATCAACACTTTCCCGACAGGTATTGCTCGAACATCCTGTCCACCTCACAGGATCTGTGTCGATAGAACAAAGAAACTGTAATCTTTTTGAAAAGTACAAATGCCCCTTAGCCACTCCTTAACTCACAATCAGTTCTGCTATAATGATAACTACCAAATTATTGTCTATTATAACAACAGATTCATAAATTAAAAGTCCAAAAGTGACAAGAAAAATTCTATCAACAAACTGCTGGTCCGTAAACAGTTTGTAATGCTTTTAGAAAACCTTATCGCAAAGAGTGAATGTGTACAAGAGAATCTTTCTCTGTTCTTTTTTTTGTTTCCTTTTCTTGCGTTCGTTTCCAACAGTCGTTTTTATCGTTCCAAGTGCTGCCTGCCGACAAATTCCGCGATCAGAAAGTCGAAACAGTGACGCGAATCGTCCGTGAATCGTGCGATCGTGCGACGCCGGACGTCCGAAGGTGTCCGGGTTTCCAACCTCGGTCGAGACAAACATACCAGAGAGACGTGTCGTTTGTTCCAGAAGAAAGAAAGAGACAGGAGGAAAGGAAACAGCAAGAGAAGATCAGTCGGCCGACTGGAATTCATCCATTTGTCGCGTTTCGCAAAACATTTCTTTTCCTTTTTCAATTGGGAGAACAAGAGAATTGCAGACGTTTAGGAATTTTTAAAAGAGAGAGATACAGAGAAAGAGAGGCTAGTTATTGCGGAAATTTATAGCTTGAGAATACGAACCCGAATGCGTTGACGTAAATGTAAATAATAACTTGGACGATATTAAATATATTTTTTTAAAAATAAAAGTCATTGATTTACATTAATTGTTCTTTGCTGATTTCGAAGATGACTTCACAAAAATACATCCGGTTGTTTTTGATACTGATGATTGTGAAATTTGATATTGCACCAATCTGTATTTTTGCATAGCATAATAATTGGGGATGAATGAAAAACAAATAATATAATTTATTCTTGGATCTGCCAAAATGTGCAAAACAAATAATTCGCAATTTCTTTTTAACGGCAGATCTAGGACAGCTGACAAATTGACAAGTTCCTGCTTTTTTAAAAATATTTTTCTTTTTAAGGAAACAGTACAGTGGATATTTCATGTGCAACTTATAATTCATAAATTACTCAACTGATTGTATTTTTCGCCGGCTAGATTTATCTTTGTTCAATTGATATATTTAAATATACAAAATTTAGCTTATTAGAAGAAGAAAAGAAAGAGCCTCGGCATTGCTTTCTTTCTTCTTCATACTTTACAAATTACATCTCTCGTGAAACAGTTACGGCAAGATCAATGAATTTTCTTAGCCTCTTAACTTCTCTTCTTGCAATATATTTAATTGGTATGTGCAACAAATACTGTATTAAACGTTTACAATTTAAATGTATAGTTCCATTTGTAGTTTACCATTCAAAGTTGCGAAAATATAGAATATACTTGATTGTATAAAGAAAGAAGCAGAAGTTATTATGTTTGGATTCTTTTCTGCTGTCTGTTAAGGTAGTTTGCATGTATTTGCATTATATTTTACTTCAACATAGGAAAAAATTACGTCGTTTAAAAAATTACTTTTTAAGTACCTTTTGCTGTACCTTTTGCAGAAACAGTTAGAGTATTAAAAGTTATGTGATTAATTGAAGAAAAAAAATTGCACTTTGGCTGTATTGTTACACTTAAAAGGTAAATAAGGACTGTTAATTTTAAATTTTCATTTTTGTACGATTTTTTTTTGTGACTGCCTCCGCAATAATACAAAATTAAATTGGAAAACTAAACATTGAGAAGAGGTTCTGAATTTACCGGATTACGAGTGTCACTCGTTATTATAGGGCAAGGAGTTAATAAGACTTCAAGTGTTTTTACCTGCTCCTTTTTCTGCCCTTAATCGCTAAACAATTACGTCACTCCTCATTTGTGTGAATTAGTTCGCATTATTTTTTTTTCAGATTTATCACAGGAATTCAGAAATTTTCTGTGTCACAGTGTGGATTTCTAATATAATGCAATGAAATATGGTAGCGATTTAACTGTGTTTCATAAGAAAATTAAATTACTTTGAAGTTCAGAGATAAAGAATAATCCTTATTTTTATATCCGACAATCAAATGCATACAGCTTAATTTAAATATCTACAGTGTGCTTAAAAAATAATCGATTTAAACATGAATGTGCATTTTGTTCATTGAACTCAAAAGAATCTAATTTATGTTGATCTAGTCAGCGAGTTACTTTTGTGCGAAACTATGGACACACCAAGACTCTATTCATATAAATGTTGGTTTTATACAACATAACAATAGGGCAAGAATTTGAAGATTTTACAATGTCATTCTTTACCAGTTTACGAACGTCAGCCTTTCTTCAAAACGGAATTATACATTTTTGTTACTTCTATTTAACGATGATTTCCAAGTTTCCTTGATTGAGAAACGAAATTCCTAGTTTTTTATACAATATCTGTAAAACGTAAACATGAAACTTTTAAAAACACTGCTTTTTACTATCTGTTTCAATCTAGAATTCAATGAAATTGTTCCACGCACAATTGTTACTTTTGTTTCTCTCTTACGCATCAAAGGCCACGATGTTCGTATTGTTTTCTCATTGCAGTACTTAACAATGTTATAAATTCGGAATTCGATATTCCTTTGTTTAGCGCTTATATAAACGTACAAAGAATCAAATCTTGAAAGTATCTCAGACTTGCTAAAAACTGTTTCCGTTAGATCTAACTGAAAGTAGCAAAAAACTCATCTAATTTCGGAGAACTTTCTTTGCAAACCAAAAATGTTAATCATTAACGATAGACGTTACAACCAACACTTCATCAATAAATTTCTTTGACAATAAAATTAAAAGAAATCCACGTCACGAAATTTGAAATTTTTCTTAATTATCATTAAAACCGCTTTTAAAACTTTAATTTATTTTACTATATATATATATATATTTTATAAAGAGCAATAAATGTATTAGAATAACTTAAACTTGGAGATATGTATTGAAATTAGATGTTGTTGATTGAGCATTTAAAAACAGTGACTGTCGCTAGTCATCAATCTTTAGCAGTATACCACTTTACATAAATTATCGATGGAAAATAGATTCTTTTTATAATAGCAGTGCATTTAAAGTGATTTTTGCAAAACACATTCTTATGCACTTTATAATCCAATTTCAGAGGATAAAATCATACATCAATCATAAAACCACAATAAAATTTTTGTATAATGAAACGTTTTCTGAATAGCAAAAAACGTGTCCAAAAAGTTTAAATAAAAACTGTTTCGCATTTTCACATCGATGAAACTGCTGACAAATATTTTGCGAAAAATCCATATTTTTCAGATTACCAGTATCGCTGACCGTTAAAATAGAATTATTTACATTTTCTAATTTCTGCAGAAATGTTTTTTCTTTTAATTCTTCCATCACTGTTAAAGTGATCTACAAATTTATAGTAGAGGCTTTATTAATTATTTAAATGGAAGAAAATTCATCATATCTGTATTATATATATAATTGACGAAATGAAAAATTCAAAGGTTTCATGGAGGGTATAATTAATTAGATTCGTGGCAAGTTTATTTTTCCCAATTTATCGTTCAAGCTATTTGATGGTTTGACTACAGATTTGCATATTATCACACTGTATTTCATAACAACATTAATTCATATGTAATTAGGTTGTTAGAGTAGTTTTCACATTGTGCACCATTTATAGTACAATTTATGTTACAATCGAGGCGTCACAATCAGTTCGATTGTAGCAGTTAGTCAGATTGAAATTGTTCGAATAATACAAAGAACCTGGTATATTCAAATTTGGTAAGCAAAAAAGAAGGAAAGTAAAATGTTTACCAAAAGAGGGAGTAGATAAAAATACGGACAAAACATCTTTTGTTTCTTATTCATTTCCTCTGGAAACCAAGTTGCTACTGTTAATTTTTAATAGTTTATACTTTCATCTTTTAATTTCTTGTACTGATAGAGTGATCCAACTTTCAATTGCTATTCCAAATGTTAAGTAATACGGTAATTAGTATCAAATGCACGCGCAGATTTATATTATCGTCTTCCGATGAGACAAGTGATGCATCATCTGACAATGAGCATTCATGCAGCGCGCCGTAAATTACATGTAATTATTAATTTTTCTATATATAACAATTAAATAAACTTATGCGCTTTGTTTTGCACTACATTTTTTTTAAGCCCTCATTTTTTTGATGGAAATATATTTTACAGTCTGAAGGTCAAGTTTAACGTGTACCACCGTGGTACACGTGGTACCAACAGAACGTGTTGAGCAATTTTTGTATGTAAGAAAAGACGTAATTTTTATGAAAAATTTCTTTCAACATCCTGCGCCATTTACAAGATGTGTACTTGAGCATAAAAGCAATTTTACACTTCTTCACGGAATGAAAGAGTAATTCCACCAGTTAAAAACGGATTTCGACAAAACAAAAAGTCAATATATGTGATGCTTCAATTATTCCTTAGTTTTTATATTTTGTAGTTCAAAATTTCTTGAACATCGGCATTCCGAGGGTTAAATTGTGCACAATTTTTCCAATAAATTTCTTTACCTCAGAATTATTTATAATGCAATCAAACATTTACGTAGTTGTTAGGACTTTCAATTACTTTCCAATCTAATGTACGTTCTTTTCCAAAAACTGATCTAAACTCTAAACCAGTTGTCGCCAAAGTGGTGGTCCGCAAGAAAATTTCGCTAGTCCCCAGAAAAATGTGGAATATACTTACTCATCACGTTATGTTTCAAGATGCATTGAAACATAATTCAATTCATAACAATGCATTTTATGTGTTTTTAGATCACAATTTTTTTTATAAATATATTTAACACTTAAAAAATCCTATTAGTGGCCCGCAGGATTTAAATTATGAATTTACTGGTCCGTGAGGTCAAAAAGTTTGGCGACCGCTGCTCTAAACAACAAAATACAAACGATCAAAATCTTCAAGTAAATTGTCGAAATATGTAATATAAGAAGATAAAAAAATAAACGTAAAGCACTTAAGAGGAATGACGACTTGGAGGAACGCGGAGGACGATCTGGCAGGGTCTTGTTCCACTTCCCGGTGTCCTTCGCATGTACGGGCAGCGAGACAGCAACTCGCACCTCGCTGCCGCACAGTGGTCGATTTCGTTAAAATCCTGGCCGAAACCACAAAACTGCTCTAATTAAAACGAAAACTGATATATTAGTATTATTTAGGTCACTCATCGCAAATCGGAACACAAAATCTCAACAACTCTAAAGTGTTAAATAAAAAAATCGAGCAGGTGTAATAAATGAATTACTCATTGAATTACCAAGGTGGTTTTACAAGAGAATTCAGCAGATTAACGATATAAAACACGATACTTCAGCCCTTTAATATAAAAATGCTACCACTCGTAAGGCGCGACCGACCAGTAATTGAGCCGTTTTCTTTGCGAATGGTGTAAGTCCATTTTATATTACATGGAGATATTTGTGTCCATAATTATGAAATTGGTCTAAGTCAAAATTCAAAAAATATGAGTTTATCAGTTATTTCACACCACATTATTATAAACTAAATTAATTCAATATAATTTTTATGATATTGTCAAAAATGAACTATTAGATAGTGGTTGTAGTTTCAACATTATATGGAATTCATTTAGTGTTAATTATGAAAGTGGTCTAAGTAAACAATTTTTTAAAATTATATAAACATACCCTTAAATTCTTGGTATTTGGTCATTCCTTTCTACCGAATGACCGTGATTTTGGGTTGATAGAAATGAAAATAAGAAAAGTAAATTACTTATACAACTCTGAACATTATTATGAATTGATAGAAAAGTTTAGAAGAAGAAATACATTTTCGGTAAAACGAATGACGTAGTTGGATTTTAGTTCAACGAAACCACTGGAAGAGTCAACGACAAGAAGAGTAAAAAAATACTACGGGCGAATCTGTCTCTTCGCTGCAAATTCAATGGATGAGATTCTTGCAAAATGAACCTTATAAGATGTTCTATAAAACTTCTTTAGATGATTCTAAATTCCACGTTTTGAATCTTTCACCTAAGAGAGGGAGACCAAAAATATATGGAAATATTAAATGACTTCCATTATACACCACCACTAGACCAGTAACGGAAGGAAAACGTAAAGATATTATGTGTTTACTATAATACCATACATCCCTCCAGTTTTTCAAGAACATGACAAGAATGATGACAAAAGGTATTGTAACAAAATGGAGAATATATAATTCAATAAAATATTTATGCACTACAAGAAAATCGTCTTTCATTTTCACCGATAAAAAGGAAATTACTTTCCGAACAACCCAATAGAAGGTATGAATGGGCAGAATGAATGTGCAGAGTGAATGTGATAAGACAGCATTATAGAAAAACTAGGAAATGTAAACCAAGTCAAAAATTTCTTCCCTATGAAGCTGAAATAAAAATTATTATTATTATCAATATTAAATATGGAATTTCAATTGAATCAAATCCATTTTTGTATGAAATTTTTATTAAATATGTCAAAAAAACAAAATAAAAATGCTTTATTTCAATATTTCTTCAGGTAATGCCATTTAAATTATATCAATTACAACTTTATATTAATATGTTCCATTTTTAATTTTTTCCATCATGAGAAAGTTGTTGAAAGTAGTCACGATGTATTGAAGGAATATAAGGTAACGTATAAAAATGAAGTAGAGAAATTATGTAGTATAATTTTTAAACTAAATATTATGTCTTTGCGGAAAGTGAACTTATACCACTTTCAAAGTAATTATATTTGTAATTTCATAAATACGTAAACTTATATTGACAAAATGATACAAATTTTGAAGTATTTTTTTGGGAACTGTCTATAGATAAAAAGCTCATAGCAGATTGCATTCAATGTCATCATTCTCAAAAACGGACGTACACCATTTTCAAAGAAAACGGCTCAATTGTTAATAACTCAAGGGGTAGCAGAAAATAGCAGTTAGAACGGATTGACTTTTGTTCAGTTTTTAAAAAATTAACGTCAACCTACACCAAGCTTTTAATAATTACATTTGCTGATGACACGCGTAAAGTGTCAACTAAAAAAAATAAAATCGACATATTTTGAAATGTAAACATGTCAGGTAACTACCAACCGAAAAAAGCTCATACCTCTATGGTACATCAAAAACATAATTTAACTTCCGGCACGGAAACATCACGTCATAAATATTAGGTGTACAAATTAATTCTCGGCCTTTTTTGACTAACTTTAACATTTATTTATAACAATGTTGATATAAATTCAATATTAAACATAATCTTCTTCATTTTCTATACGTTTTTGCCATCTCTCAGGTAATTGTCGGATTCCAGATCGGAAAAATGATAGTGGTTCACATCAATGAAATCATTGAGGCATTTACAGACCTGTTCAACTTACTTGAATTGAGAATCAGTTAGGTGGTGTTGTAGGGATCGAAATAGGTGGTTATTTGAAAAATCAAAATCAAAATCAAACAAATCATTTCATTCGCCTCTGTAGCATTTATTTTTTTTTAGTTGAAACGCGAAAAGCAGACAGTGCCTTAAATGTTGCTTATCGAACGACATCGTTTCTACACATGATTTTTCACGTTATGTCTGGAGTAAAGTCATGCGATATGTCTTATTTTAAAGCTAACAAATGGCGTTTTAGAATGACTATTAAAATTTGGAAAAATTCTAATCTGAATAGGTTTTGTGGTCGATGAAATCTGGGGGCCGAGAATTAATTTGTACACCTAATATATTAACACTAGATTCACGGATGTTGATATACCTATTTTTCTGAAGTGAGCCAATTTGACTCATACCACAAAATTGAAGTTTTTTGCCAAGAAAATAGTTCCAAATCAATTTAAATGAAAGATTAATTATTAAAAAAAGTAATCAACCAATATATTATATATGTAGTAATCAAATTTTGAATGAGCCAAATTGGCTCCGTAAATCTAATGTCAACTTTGAGACCATGCATCTGTATCAATATCGTATAAATAAAAAGTTTCATCACAGAAAATACATCCTCTAATACGTCATAAATCAAATACAATTGTTACTTTTGCAAGAAAAAAAGTTTTTGAACTTTTGGCCAGGATTTCAACGAAATGGACCACTGTATGACGTGACAGCTTCGATGTTCCCCCTGGTATTCCGCTTTCGCGAGAAAATCTCCTTTCGCCGTGACTTGTTTCTCCTGTACAGCAGAAGGAAAGGGAAGCAGGGGACGAGGAAGTACGTCGTCTTTCCCGATGCAGCTGGAACCCAATCCCGGACGAATTGGCGGGTAAATTCCGCGACGCACGCGGGTCAGGAGCACGCGGCAGGCTGCCGTTATTCCTGAGTCGTTTTCTCGCGGTGTTCCGGGTAATGGTGGTCGTGCCGGCGGCGGTGCCACGGTGGTGATGCTGGAGGCGGTGGCAGTGGTGGTGGTAGATGCCGCTGAGACTCCGAGGGCCTAAAAGGCACGTAATACGACGGCGAACGAGGCGGGTTAATGCGCCGAGTGGAACGAACTTCCGGGTCTTCCGCGACCCTCGTTTGTCTCGGAAGCCAAAGAAGTCACGAGGAGCCGTTACGGGCATCGAGGCATTGAGGCATAAAGGTATTCGAGCCTCTTGGCTGTCGCCTGCGTTGGGAAAAACGACTCCTTTTTCTTCTTCCCTCCTTTTTATTGTTTCTCTTCTTCCTCTCTTCCTTCGTCTTCTTTACGACCATTTGACATTCAATTTCCAGTTTAACAGTTTGCTGATAAAAGAAGCATGAGAGAACTTGGTGGTGGAACTTTCGGTGACCCTTTTGATAGCTTGCTTCTTGCTCGCTTTCGTTGTACGACTTCGTACTGGAATATTTGCAGACACTTGAAGCGATTAGTGCTACTTCATGCGATTATAGTAAAAGGTAGTAGACAAGCCGGAGTTGAGCAATAAAGGGAGGTGAAGGGATATTACAAATTACAGGATGGGGTTAAATACACTTCGTGTGGAGTTGAAACTCGCACTGGAATACGTATACTTTTATTATGAATAATTTAACAAATGACAGTGTTAGTTATGTAACAATTAGATAGATTAGTTACTTATGTATTAATTCGAATTAAACGAAGTTGACGAGTAGATATGGAGATGTATTAGAACAGTGTTTCCCAAACTTTTTTGTGCCATGCCCCAACTTAGCCTTTCTAAAATTCTTATGCCCCCCCTATTTAACATACATCATTTTTAATATTAAAAAAGTGAATTGTTTACTTAAGAAACTTAAATGATAGGTTTTAAGAAGAAATCACTAGGAAATTGTTAACGAAACACAGTAATTAAATTTTCAAAACATTAATGAAAAATTGAAATTGAAATTCCAAATAATTTTAATAAAGATTTTTCTATATTAATTTATTATTTTAATTTAGTGAGATCCTTGCGCAGGGAAGTTTACATGACGACGCCAAACACCCAGTTGATATTTTGGTCTCGTCAAGCGAAATCAAGCATTGCATTTAAATGGCCCGGAGCGAAAGGGTTAAACTCGTGTCGAGTTCATTTTCGAATTTCCCCCCTTAACAATCAAATTGCCCCCCTGTGGGGCGTGGGCCCCACGTTGGAAAACACTGCATTAGAAGGAATCGGAAATTTGAGTGAAATTTTGCATTAATGCTTTCGAAAGCGACTTTGTTATGCACATATACTAGGTCGCGTCATAAGTGACTTCCGTTTCTTCATGAGACATTTATTTTGCTCTCATTAAATAACAAAATTATATTAATTTATTATGTATTCTCCGCCATTACCTACAACCTTATCCCATCTTCCTGGCAGTTTATTAATCTCTTTCTGGTAAAATGTGGTTGGTTTAGACTGGAAGAAGTTTTCGACGGCCTGTCTGACATGTCCTTCGGAATTGAATGTTTTTCCATTCAAAAAGTTTTGTAACGGACAGAAAAGGTGGTAATCTGTTGGGGCAAGGTCCGGGGAGTAAGGTGGGTATGGTAAAACAGACCATCCAAGCTGAAGAATTTTTTCTTGAGTCACCCTTGCCGTATGTGGTCGCGCAATGGCGTATTTTGCAAGTTTCTTTCAGCCCAAACCAACCACATTTTACAAGGAACAGATTAATAAACTGCCAGGAAGATGGGAGAAGGTTATACGTAACTAGCTGAAAGTACCCGTGCTTCGCTATGGTTTAATATCATTAGGATTAAGGACTACTTAAATTAGTAAATATATATTCAATCATTTAAAACCAGCAATATTTTACGTGCTTCGAAACTAAAACAAACCCTTAAAATTTCGAATTTTGAAAAATCCTTTCTCAGTGGATGCTTATACCCTAGAAGGAACGCTCATGCAAAATTTCAAGTTTCTAGGTCAAGTAGTTTCGGTTCTGCGTTGATGAGTTTGGCCCATACTTTAACCCCCCAAAACCCCCCCTAAAATTTCGAATTTTTCAAAACCCTTTCTTAGTGAGCATCTAAGACCCAAGGCGAAGGTATGTTCCAAATTTCATTGCAATCCGTTCTGTGGTTTTTGAGATTTCGTGATGAGTGAGTGAATGAGTGAGTGAGTGAGTCAGTCAATCAGTGGTACTTGAGAATACTTAATAAATTAATATAATTTTTATATTATAACGGGAATATAACGGAGAATACATAATAAATTGATATAATTTTGTTATTTCATGAGAGCAAAATAAATACCCCTTAAAAACCGGAAATTACTTCTAACTCGACCTAACGTATTGACATTGTATAAACTCGCTAATTACGTGAACCAAGAAAAATACGATATTTCCATATTTTGATGCATTTCACTTATCGATTATAAACGCGGCAAGGTCAGAAGAAATAAAATACTCTCTTCAGGATAATATTTCAGGGAGATTAATACTTTCGACATACCACTGTCAATATCTTGCACCTGTTCACAAGTGCCGATTGGATTTACTGTTGTCCAACGTAAATAGAGGTGTACGCTATGAAATAATTAATTTCGTAACAACTTATTATGTAATAAACTTCATACATAAATTATTATTGCCAAAATAAATTGAACAAACGGTTGTGAATTAATTTAAATTAATTTTACGACTGTCTCTATCTTCTCTTAAATATTTATTTTTCCTTAACAATTGCAATAGCTGTAGATTCTGTAGGAGACTAATTAAAAATACGAAATAATTACTAAATTTTAAAGGCGACAATTTAATCAACGAAACATTAGTTCTGACGAAGTTATGGCAACTATATTTCAGCGTACAATATCGGAGGATGGATAACGGTGTACTTCAATAAATAGCTTGCGTAGACCCCCACATGTGGATGATAATTAATTGAATTATATGATAAATGCCACACTTTAAGTTTTATTTTCTGCTTTTTCCACGTTACTTTTCTCCATTATTAACTAGAATTCCATTTCTTCCTGGTTATTGATTGTTGTTTTATTTTGCAAAATAAGAATATTATACGGTTATCTCTTTAAAGTTTATTCCAAGATACAATGCGTCCTACAGGAAAGGTGACTGATGTGAAATAAAATATAAGACGCCGTTTACTTTTAATTTACCTGACTTTTTCCAAAATAGGCTCCTCGTGAGTCAATACACAACTGGAATCGTTGGGAAAATTGTTTGAAACAAATCTGATACAGTCGGCCCAGACTTTCGTAAATAATTGGTATCTGAAAATGTGTGCGAATGTTGAATGTTCGAAAGTAGGGGGATATAGGAAAAATATGAAAAATTGTATGTTAATGTGGTTTCTGTGTAAACTTGAGATTCTCTAACATCTAGTAGGTAATATTAGGAACGATATTACAATATTAGAAAACCTCTAATAGGCAATGAGTGAGCGCGAGCTACAGCGCTCATTGTCAGTGATGCGTGGAAGCAAACATTTTTTGAAATAACGGCACAGCTCTTTAAAAAATGTAATTTTTAAAAAGTGCGGAATAGCGAATTGTGCGAAAGTCGAGGGCCACCTGTACTCAACTTTTGAAATTACCTTCATTACCATAGTCGTAGCCTTCTGGAAGTTTGACATCGTGTCGAAATGTTTTCCTTTCATTGCCACTCTCAGTTTTGGAAATAATTAGAAGTCGCACGGAGACAGATCAGGCGAATAAGGAGGATGTTGAAGCATCACGATACATTTTTGAACGAAGAAATCCTATACGATCTTGTTTTTGTGCGCCGAAATTGAAGTTCAAAACATACTGTTAAAGTTTCGATTATTACAAGCAGTCTGTCATGCCAACGCTGTTAAATTTAAAACAAAAGGTAGTCGAAATACCATGCTGGTGAATTCATGCATCCGTTCACAGATAGCATTGGTATTGATGCGAATATAAAATCAGTCACCTTTCCTGTAGGACGGACTGTATACGTTTCGAACGACAAGAGTTCAAATGACAATAAACGGCAGGATGCATGGTCATGGAAGATAAGTGGTGTGCATTGTAATTTTGGCACCTGGGACTATTCTAACGGAATTAAAAATTTGAAACATATGTACTCAAAGTCTCAAGCAGATAAATTCACCATAATTACATTTGCGCCCAAAATTATAGGTGACGAACTATTTGAAAATCTGTGATTAATCGTTTTGACAATAACCTTCGATGCTCTCTTTCTTCTACTCATCAATTACTTTGAACCTAATTAAATACATAATTACAGGCGGCCCTCGACTTTCGCACATAATTGGTTCCTAAAAATGTGTGCGAATGTTGAATGTTTGAAAGTAGAGGGATATACAAAAAATGTTAAAAATTGCATTTTAATGTGGTTTCTTTGTAATCTTGAAATTCCCCAACCTCTAGTAGGTAATACTAGAGATAATATTCCAATATTAGAAAACCTCAAATAGAAAACGTGTGAGGGAGCGTGAGCGACGAGCTCTGAAGGAATGACTGCATAGAAGCAAACAATTTTCGAAATAGCAACAAAAATTTAAAAAAATTGAGTTCTTAAAAACGTGCGAAATAACGAGTTGTGCGAAAGTACAGTGTGCGAAACTCGAGGGCCGCCTGTAATATACACCTAATTATTCGAATATAATGATAGATGATTCATATATAAACACATTGTGGGCCGATCACGAAATAACTCGTGTTTGCAACAAATATGTACAAAGTTTCATTTAAATTCATTATGTATGAATAAAGTATACCAATGTTTATTTAGATTCTTTCAATCTCATACTCAATTACGAAAAAGATATCCGGTGTGTTAACTTTTACGTAAAACTGTCGATCAACAATGTGTTAAACTGTCAAAGATTTAAAATTATTTACCGATAACGACACTACACAACAAGAAAACTACTCTTAACAAGAAAACCGTGTCATCAATTATGCCTATGAACAAATAAATTCGTCACAGTCGGCTAACTTCAGAAAAATCGTGCAATGTCTCCATTGCAGATTGCACTTAATTAATAATGACCGAAAAGAAGGAATACAACGATCTCGTAGCTGACGACATATAATACTTTTCTTGAGGCTATCCATAAACCATAAATAGGATCACGTAGGTCTGAAACAATGACCTTCAGGCTGCAAATTCAATTTGCGAATTAATTTTTCATCATGGTAAATAAATTTACATCTGTAATTAGCTTTAAAAAAATGGATAAAAAAATATTTGAACACTAGAAATACAAATATTTAGTCTAACGTACTTAGAAATAATAAATGAATATGCTAAAGGAAAAGAAAAAAGAGTAACATGCAAAATTGGTTGATCCAATCGTCTACGTTTTGCAGTGCAGAAAACAGATCAGAGGAATCACCATTATCATACAGTGAAATAAATAAAAATTAATTTTTAATCTTTAAATTTCTCTCGCAGATTTAACTTGAAACCACGTCCTAAAATTCATTGGTCAGCCTTCTACACCATCTATAGCGCACAACATTCTTTCTACAAGTCACCGTGGTCTTTCCATCCTCATAAATTCGATTAAACAATCAATTCCGCACATTGTTAGATCCTGTACGACAGTCCACAATTGTCACGTCTTTTTCCAAGCACTACCAATTAAGATACAACCAATTAAGGTCCGCCAATCTTCATGATGAAGACGTGGTTAAACGTTCCTTCCGAAGAAAAGAGAGGACAAAGCCAGTACGGGTAGGTGACCTAGCCTTCCTTGGGACGCGAGGTGATCTGGGATCGCGCCCTCCGCCGGAGGTACGGTTATGCGAAGGTGAACGATAACGGAACGTACTCCTCTTCCTCTTCCTCCTCAATCCTTTCCTCCTACCCCTCCTTCGATCTTCTGCTTCTTTCGCTTCTTCCTTCCTCCATGTTAAAGTGTTCCTGTCGCTGTTTCACGGAGCTTAGATAGAAGGAGAACGATCGACATAGGCGTTTTAGACAAATTTGTGTCTATCGAAAATACGGCAAGTTAATAATTACCTATCTTCACCACCAGGATAGCGTTAATATCGCAGCGATCCCCTCGACGTCATAAAATAAATAAACAAAGTCATCCGTTTATTGTTTATTCGTGTTGCTTTGAATTTGTTTTTATTGCGTCAAATTTAATAAATTTAAAAAATGGTGAAAGTGTGTTGTGTTAAAAATTGTTTAAGTGGGTGTAAAGCTGATAGAAGTGAAAAAAAAAGTTGAATCTTCGGCAAACATCATTGTTTAAAGCTCCAAAGGTATGTGACAACCATGACAGAGAAGTAAGCAGATAATTAATTATATTTAATTTTCATTGTAAGCAATCGTTTGAATTAAAAAAAATTATTTATCTATCTTGCTTGGTTAAGTATAAACTAGTTTTTCTCATAACTTTGACCGCTAAATTTGAATAAGGGATCTCCGCGATCGCAGTGCACTCTGTAACGAAACTTTATTTTCCTCACACTTTGTAGACATTTTTATACATTACGATCGTTCTCCTTCTATCTAAGCTCCGTGCGCTGTTCTTTCACGAAAGAGGACTACGGAGAGTGGAGTGGGGATGGATCAAACACTGGTATTTAACCGTTTCAGGCCTGAATTGTAGGAGAAGAGAGATTTCTTGTAAATTGTTAGAATTATTTGTAAAATAGGATAACGCAGAAGGCGGACTTTGTGTAACATATTTAATTTAACAAATAAATTCCGTTCTATGAGTAACTGGAATTAATGGTTCACGACGGGGCCTGAATTTAGTGTTCTCACCATGGGGTGCTTGTATTTTTCGTATTTTCTCCTATTCGGCGGCGTAGTAATGCAAAAAAGGCGTTGATCTGTATGCCTAAATGTTATCTTATTATAACTCTTTAAGAAAAACATTCCAATATAATATTATATTATACTATATAAAGATGTAAATAAATTTACCAATTACAGTAATTAGTTATTTAAATGTGCCAGTACCGGTGGCTCAGCCTGCCCGACGGAACAAACATGAATTGAACCACCAGTGGCTCAGCCCGCTCGATGGGACAGACATAAATATATCACCGGTGGTTCAGCTCGCCCGATGGAACAGACATGAATGCGCCACCGGTGGTTCAGCCCGCCGTGAACGTGTTAAACTGCTACAATTATCAAATGCTTCTGTCTTTAATAGAATTTAGAGCTCGCACGGTGGGGCGGCTCTGTTTTTCGTATTTTCTCCCACCCGCGGGTACCCGGTGGCGTAGTAACACAAAAAAAGGCATTGATTTGTTCGAACAAACGTCATCTTGTTATAGCAGCTTAACCCCTTGCCTTACAATGACGTATAGCACCCGTGACGCGATAAATGGAGTAGAAAATTCTTAACCTTTTCAAAAACTATTAAATTGACGTAGAAATTAGTTGTATGCTATTAATATTGCATATTGTGAGCTAAATAAAATTAATTTTACAATATTTCATATCATTGGCGATTCATTTTTTAAAATGATATCAATAGCTATAGATATTGACGGACATTTAGATGATATTACAAAATCCTTTTGGAATTGGAAAGTCGATATTAAATTATCAGAAAATAAAATCAAGTGAATATCTATGTAGTATTGCTCGACATACGACCGCAAAGAGTTAAGAAAATCCATAAAATGGTAGAAAGAGATTGTAGTACATTGCGGTACACCGATGATAAATACATATTAGATATATTTATAACTATAAACAGAATATGTTGCTGCTATACAGGATGCGGTGGAATAATATGTGCAAAAGGGTATGGATTAATTTCTTATAAAGAAAGCGGGATAAAAGGTACAATGAAATTCTTTATCTTAAGGCTTAAATTCGAGAAAAACGATTTTGAAAATTTAAGTTTTGATTACGTTACTTAAATAAACAAAATGCAACTTTTGTTGCGCAACTATATTTAATATGGGCTTAACATGGACTATGACTTCTAAAAAAATGCGTATCCAATACATTTTAAATGTTTTCCAATATTTTTAAAAACCAATCAATTTGATATCAATTTGAAATCATTTGATATCATTGGGCATCTATCAATTCGATATGTATGATATTACCGCTTTAGCTGTAACAGCATACATACGCATCGGATTATCAAATTTAATTTTTTCGAAAACTAAAGCTGAAATTAAACAATTTTATTCTATATTTTGTTATATTTTTCATAAGGACTCACCTCATTATTCCATCGCACCCTTTACATGCTGTCATATATACCATAACTGTCCGTAAATAGCTTTCACATAATTCGGTCGATTTCTGTAATAAATTATTCTTGAAATAAAGTTGATACTTTTCTACATCTAATTTTTTCTAATTATGCCTTGCTATAATTACAAATCACGTACATACCAATGTACGGAACGAAGCAAATCTTGATTTACGATTAGATACTATTTCTTTAACTGTGGCTGTGTTTATAAAAGTTATTCAAATGTGTATTCATTTTTTTTTATTAATTTTATTCAATTTCACAATGGATGAACTGGATGAACACTATTATCCACAAATATTTCATTACGGATTTATCCCTTATGGTACGTGCGCTTTCACAGTGATCCAGTGTAGAAAATTAGCCGCGTTTTAGTTGAAAAATCACTTTTGTCATATCGCTTTTTTATTTTGATTCGATCGATTCCTAAAAGTTTATCGATCTCAGAGGTGGCAAAATTAATGAAAATTGACAAAAATTGTACTTACAACAAACACTTATAGTTGGAACTTTTTCTGGAGACCATTTTCTATCAAAAAGGCACGTTGTCTTTTTCGCGACATTCTGATGAATCTATGTCACATTTTCTAATGACTTTTTTTACTAATTGAAGAGAATTCTTCTACGATAAAAATGCACGTATTGAATATAAATCAAGTGTTTGTACACAGTATGTCGGAAAAATAACGGAACTTTTTAAATAGAAAAAAAAAACAATCAGATATTTTGCCAAAATTATTTTTTTTTATTCGAAGTACATCCCTTCCGCATCGATACGCCACTGGGCACATTCAACCAATGCTAACATCAAATTTTTTATGTCATTTTTTGAAATCGCCTCAATAACCTTTGGCACGGCTTCTTGGAAATGTATAACATTATCATAAAACGTTTTGTGTGAGAATCGTATTTGAAGCACCAAGCCTCGTCACCAGTTACAATTGATTCCAGGAAAGTGCAGTTCTGTCTGGCTGTTTTAATAAGGTCCTTGCAATGTTCAACGCGAGCAACTTGGTCCTCGTTTAACGAATCAAGCACACACCTTCCGTTTATTTAAATCTTTCGTCAAAATTTCGTGAATTATATTCTTAGTCGTATTTAATTCTTCCGCTATCCATCTCACAGTTGAATTCGAATCATAGGCGATTATTTCTCGCACTATTTCCATCAATTCATCGTGATTTTTGTTCTTCGGCCGGCCTGGCTTTGGGTCGTCTTTCAAAGCGTTACGACCATCCTGGAATTGCTTATACCATTCGAATACACGTGTACATGATAAACAATAGTCACCATCAATTTTCTTCATTAATTCAAATGTCTCTGTAAAAGTTTCACCGAACTTGAAACAAAATTTAATATTAGCTCTTTACTCCATCGTTTCTTTGTGACGAGATGATAAAAGGTTATGTCACTTTAAGAGCTATAACTTAACAGTAATGATTAACAGTAATGAGGGTGGTCTCGTTTTGCAGAGGAGATATACAGCTTTCAAATGATATATTGTTTTAATAGATGGCATTGGTAGTTTTTTTGTACATTTAAAAAGTTCCGTTACTTCTCCGACATTAGAATAATAACGTTCAATGAATGAAAGAAAATCGTCAATATTCGTCATCATTTGCAATCAATATCTTTCGAGTCCTGTGTTGTCCTGTATGTACATATTCAGCGGATCGAAATACGTGAAAATCACGCTTAGTTTAGTTCCAAAAAATTTTTTTATCATTAAAACTGCCGATTTTCATCATTTTTACGGTTTTTCGAAATTTTCTCGAAATTTCGAGGGTGTAGGGGTCAAACTGACCTCGAATTCGGATTCAGCGGACCAAAATACGTACCCGTAGGTAGGTCCGGTCAAATGCACATTCTACTTAATTTTTTTTGTGTGCCGGTGTAATCAGTGGCCCAAAAAATATCTAAATACTAATTTTTAGGTAAATCGGAGCTTTCGCGCTTTCGGCGAGGATTTCAAAGATATCAAAACTGTTATGAGGTGCTTGAATAGCTAAGTTAATACTACATCCACCAAAGTGGTCAAAATTACTTACCCTGAATTTCTTTAAATTGTTCTCGAAATTTCTAACGCTAAGTACTTCGTTTTCAATTTTCTACGTGTACTTATATCGAAGACTGTAAGTGATCCAATTGATCACGATTTTTCTCCCTTCATTTATTCAATTCAGACATATTTATCTTATAATTTTAAATACATTGAATTAATTGTCGGTAGATTCAGTATTAAAGTTCAATCCCCTTTTGTGTGAAGAGTCTCCTAAGCGTTAAATAAAAACTGTGCTCAACTCCTTGCTCTACAATAACGTGCGACACTAGTGAAATAATAGTGGAATAGGAAATTGTGAAGTATTCCAAAAACAATTTCATTAAAAAATCAATGGATTAAGAAGCGTTAAAGTTAATTCGACGCTATTGATGTTGCATTAAGTTACACGGTATATCTGATATACTATATCATATACTATATCAGAATCCAGTAATAATTTTGTATCTCAGCAATTTATTCTAAGTTATTACGCATTCGGTCACAAAAGAAATAGTAGGCTCAGGGGTTGATAAAACAATGATTCTTCTAGCAAGTATCGTTTATAGGCTTAATATTAACCCGTTCGGTACGAACGCCGGATATATCTGGCACTCGTAGATATTTACAGGTCATCAGATTCTTGTCGGATATATCCGACGTTCCGACATTAGATGCATGTCGGATATATCGGGTGCTCGTATTAAAGGGTTAATTAGGATTTTACTTGAAATTATTGCTAAATAAAAATTACCTTAGTATATGTTATGAGTACGTTTATAACTTCTCCGAAGAAGTATGAATGTAAAAGCATGCACTTTCCACTGATTATGTTTGACGAATTATTTTTCATTGTTGGTACACGGATTTTAATACATTTATGAAAGATAAAATTATAAGAATAATTAATATAAAGAAACGAGCACATGTTTTGCGGTGTGTGTAAAATTTTGCTAATTTTTTTTAGCACCAGCTCGTGAGTCACTAAGTTAATGACGTTACTTGGAAAGGAGGAGGGGAGAATGATTAAAAACTACCTCTTTTCAGTTCTCATTGTCAGTTAGCCAATGTATCCTTGGACATATTTTTTTATAAATTCGATATTAGCTATATATACTTTATTTTCTTAATATTTTGATTGTTTGTTCTCCCTTTTATGATATCAAAAATAGGGTTCTAAATATCAACGCTTGGCTCAATTACAAAGCCTGCGTGGGTCAGCGTCTGACCCGCAAGTCATAGGTTCGCCATTACTGTTTTAGTCGCACAGATAAATATTTATTCCTCTGTACGGATGCAATAAGTCATACATGCGGGACGTAATTGTAATTATAGTTTATTAATTATAAAGAAACTAAAAGTACAGTTTATCACACTAATATATATTTAAGAAATACTCCTTTCTTTGTAATATGGTTTTTCGCCATTCTTTCATTATTCGATCTGAACGTTTTGGACAGAACTGCAAGTTTTCCTGATGCATATTCAACCCGTGCTTCGCTTTCTTCGACGCTGACGCATACCGAAAAATCTCGTCACTGCATAAATATTTGGTATGCACTTTAAGTTCAACATTCATTTCTTCTTACTCGAAATCTGTTGAAGGCCACTGGAAATGTTGTATGTGTAATAAAATAATGTCAAAATAAAAACTTAAAGCATTCATGTTGACTGAAATGGTATTAATATAGACCGACATCTGAAAGATGGTTATAGAGCGGCGCAGTCTCTCATTTCCAACCGACTGTTTTTGCCGTGTTATTTTTCGAATTCCCAAACTCAATCTCCTAAAGTAAAAAATCTGGATATTCGTTTACTTTAAAAGGTTGGGCTTAGAAATTCCAAAAACAAAATAACGAGAATAGACGTTTGAAGATGAGAGGTTCCGCCATTTCTTAGCCATCTTTTAGTTGTTGGGCTGTAGTAAATCTTAACAAATCGACATATTGTTTGTCAAATCTTTTTTACTCGAATACATGGTGAAATGTTCATGACTAGGAAATTTGTTCCCTTGCGATTCGTAGTTATTAAGGTTCAAATGTGTCCATAATTATGAAAGTGGTCTAAGTCATATATTTCTTGTTTCGAGATATTGAATGAATTGCATTTGAATGAATTAAAAAATATTTTTATATTATGCAACATCTTAATTTAGAATTTTATTAGTCTTGATTAATGAAAATTTATTATGTATATGAAATTTTGCCTGAATTTCAATACGGAAATGTTGTTTTTAAAGTTTGAATTGACTTAGACCATTTTCAAAATTAACTGAATGTCCTATAAATGACTTGAAGTAATAAAAAACTACAAGTTTTGTTAGAAACAATAATTTTAATGAACTAATTCATGAACATTTATTAATTACTTTTAAAAAGTAATCCGTTTTTATAATTTTCGGCTTTTATTATTATGAGTTTTTAAGATTCTTAGAATGTTCTTGAAAAACTGGAGGGATATATGGTAGTATAGTAAACACCTAATATCTTTATGTTTTCCTTCCGTTACTGGTCTTGTGGTGGTGTATAATGGAAGTAATTTAATATCTCCATATATTTTTGGTCTCCCTCTCTTAGGTGAAAGATCCAAAACGTGGAATTTAGAATCATCTAAAGAAGTTTTATAGAACATCTTATAAGGTTCATTTTGCAAGAATCTCATCCATTGAATTTGCAGCCAAGAGACAGATTCGCCCGCGGTATCTTTTACGCTTCTTGTCGTTGACTCTTCTAGTAGTTTTGTTGAAATAAAATCCGACAGCGTCATTCATTTTACAGTAAATGTATTTCTTATTCTACACTTTTCTATCATTCAATGCTCAGGATAGTATAAGTAATTTACTTTTCTTATTTTAATTTCTATCAACCCAAAATCACGGTCATTCGGTAGAAAGGAATGACGAGATACCAAAAATTTCAGGGTATGTTTATATAAATTTTAAAAATTTTTGGCTTAGACCTCTTTCATAATTAACACAAAATAAATTCCATATACTTAATGTTGAAATTACAACCACCATCTAATGGTTCATTTTTGACAATATCATAAAAATTACATTGAATTAATTTAGTTTATAATAATGTAGTGTGAAATAACTGATAAAATTATTTTTTTTAAATTTTGACTTACAATTAGACCACTTTCATAATTATAGGCACAACTACAACTATACAGTATGCATATTTAATAAAAGTTTCCGGCAGTAGAGATAGTACTTACTGTCAAATTAATATCAATTAATTGTCGGTATAAACATATTCACTATAGCAGTACTTAAGGGCACAGTTTAAAATAATTCATTGCCTTGGCGTTAGAATTTTTTGCATTGCGCGACAATATTCACGCATTTCCTTATGGCCAACTGAAAACGAAACAGAGCGATTTTCAGGAACTGCGTCAACATTTTGGAAAAACGCTCAGACCCGTCGATCTTTTATTAAACGGTTACACTCTCTTTCGGTATGTTTGACTCCTCCACTTTCATATATTAAGTATAATTATAATTATAACAAGTATTGGACGGAATTATAAAATGTAAAGACTATTGTGAAGAGAATTGTAGGAGCTTTTAAAAGAAATCTTACTCGACCCCAATGCCATTCAAATATTTTGGGGTGATTCTTACCCTCGCTTGGTGGTGAAAGTGGGGGAGCCAAAAACACCAGAAAACAGTGTCTTCCTTTAATAAAAATTCGACGAGTCTGAGCGTTTTTCAAAAATGTTGGCAAAGTTTCTGAAAATGGCTCCGTTTCGTTTTCAGTTGGCCACTCTGTATATTCAGTAGTGTAGGATTTTTCATGATATAATTAATTCATTATTAGAGTAATATAGATCATTGATTAGAGATTATAGCCTATACAAAATTAGACCACAGCGTGATTACGAATAACAAGTTTAATTATTTTATCGCCTAAAGCAGCGGTTCCCAAACGATAGCGTTGTTATATGCACGTAAGTTCTTGAAAAATAAATTATTGCCCTATTTATTGGAAAATAAATGGACATTAACTTTCCCATCTGTACGAGTATCTCTGATCTACCTTTGTTTTTTATATCACGTGTATTTGTGCAATGACGCGGGCAGTGGCTTCGAAAAGTTCGGGAAACACTGGTCCAAAACGAAAAATAAAACGGGTCTCAGCATCTCAGCGTTTAATACATCTCGTAAAGTATCAGCTGATCGACACTCGCATGCACACTTCTTCTCACATACAATATACTACTAACGCAATAGGAATATTCCAATCCCACAATACTATAATTCTAGTGTTCATAAATAAAATACTACTGAATTTACAGTTTCATTTATTCTTGACATACACCCTCTATCCCAAAGGTAACTGGAATAGATTAAAATAGACACAAGTACTTCAGAATAGTTGACAAAAATCATTTTACTTACTCAAAATATTCTCCTCCAGTGGAAATACAACGATTTGCACGTTTAAAAAGGTATATCAAGTGACTTTTTTATGTCGCTGCCTGGAACGATGCTGAAGTTGGTCATTGTTGACCGTTATCTCCTCTGCAGTTTGAGAAAACAGTTTCACTGTAATAATGTGGAGACAAGCAAAGCATGCTTGGCGTTCGACATGTTAAAATCAACGAATGGAAAATTCAATCGATTCGATTAAAATTTGTAATTGTTTAATCATATCTTTAATCTCCAATAATTCTATTAAAGCCATGAAAAATCCGTGCTTTTAATAAACGGGAAATTATTCATTTGCAGACCGTGAGCAAAAATGTTAATACCTGCGTATTTATGCATATATGTACATATACCTATGGGAAATCATTTACTTACGGTCGTATTTAATTAATCCTTGCATACCTTGAACTTTTAATTAAATTTATTAGGGATTTTAATTAAATTATGGGGAGGTTTTCAATTAAAGGATTGTATTAAAAGGAGTGTCACCATTTTTTGAATTACTCAAACACGAACAAAAGTGTTCAGAGATCAGTCATGTACAGTTATTATTGTTTGGAATTAATATTTATTAGTATTTACGCCTTAAAAAATATCATTTTGATTACTTTTACTGACGATGAGATTACTTACTGTGAATGCAGATTACAATGTTCAACACGATTTTCTTTCGTCAAAATCCACTGAATGATTCTCGTAGAGTTACTCATCTTAAACACGAATCCACCGACAGAATTGCTCGATCATCCTCAGTTTTTTAATAAAATGAGTTTTCGTAAAAACTCCCGATTTTGGTAAAGAATGAAGTATTATGCAAAAAGTATAAACGCTATGAAGTTAAAGTTGGTCTTAAAAAATAGAGGAGAACATGCCGAATGTTATATTGTATGTAATTATTAAAATTGGTTACTTCGAATAGTTATAAATGACGGTCAAAATTTTTAAAAATGCCAATGCGTGAATTTTCTAAGTTATCCTTTATGTAAGGGAGGAAAAACCGGAACAAAATCTATTAGTTTTACAAATTATTTTAATAAATGAATAACATAAACTAATTATCGTAACCGAAAACAACACTTAACACATGAAAGCAACACAATAGTACTTCAAACATAAATCATAACTTTAAATACATGAATTAAATATCTGTAGTTAAATAATCTGTCTGTTCCCTTCTAATCTCCATAAACGACTAACTTAATATCTTTAAAACATGCGGTTCGTCGTTCAGACAACAAGCAACGCAAGTCAGTCGTCGCAGCGGCGACGAACATATTTGGTGTTACATTAACACATTATGAGCGGGTAGCCTAACATATGAAACTATGCTGCGTAGCAGACATAATTTGCGGGATAAGCAAAAATTGCGCGATCAAAAAAAAATAATATTTGCAAAAACAATGGTTAGATTTTAATAAAATTTGTTAATGTACTACTTACCACTATACTTTATTTTATTTTATCAAAAGTTTGGTACTAAAACGTAACCCAGCCTATCAGTATACCTTAATCGAAAGTCAACTATATTGATAAATTTACATTTATAAATCAATAGATATTTTGTAAAAATTGTTTTATTGTCTTTTAAACCTATATAATACTTGTACAGCGTGGTAGTTAAAGAAACAGTCATTTTTATGAAAAAGTAGTCTGCAAAATTCACACATATAGCAACCTAAACTAATGTATTTATCTTATGTCTTGTCTTTTAAACTATTTAAATTTATTATAATGTATAAATTATCTTATTGATTTTGAAAAATATTATATATTATTATTATGGCTCCTTTATTATGTAAACAAATGTTGAAAAAATAAAATTTATAGTACTTGCCCCGCTTTTTAAGTAAGTACATTCAAAAGGTAATTTTACCCGCCCCGCTCATAGCCAGCAGTTCTCACGACGGGTAATTTTACCCACCCCGCTTATAATGTGTTAATATATACATTAACACTCTTACATTTATTTTTATAGTCTTTCACTCTCTCAATATGTGATTTCTCTCATTCATTCCAGTTAATAAAATCAATCGTTTTCGCACTAACTAAGGCTTATATATAACTTAACTTGAACGATATGTTTAGAGTGAAAAATAATTTCTATTTCTCTTTCAAATTATGTAACTTTTATATAGAGTATAAAAATTGTTTATTTATCGCGGATAATCGTTCGTATCAGTTATATATTTTCTTTTTGTGTAAAATGTGAAATATTCTCTGAAGATAATGGGCGATCTTAATCCAAAACGAGTCTAGGAAAATTTATCACACGCGATTCACCATCAACGATTCATCGCCAGTAGTTTGCCATTTTTTTATTGTTAATCAAACCGGCTGACGGTGGTCCCTATTTAAAACAATACCCAACCAACACTAATTTATTTTTTTGCTACGTGCACTTAATTTAAACCAGACCATCAGCGATCCGTTCCCGGTGTTAAATGTGAATGACATGTGAAAGTCATAATCCTGGCAACATATATCCAAAAGTCATTGCAATCGGTGATGTCAATTTTTTTATAATAATATTTTATAATGATGCATTACAATAATTTTAGAACAAATTGATTTTTGTGCTTTTTCTTCATTTCATTATTTAATTATCATAAATAAGTAATAGATGTATGGCAATAGCGATTATTTATAATTGTAAGATATAAATAGTTTATGCGCTAAGCTGACGCTGCGGTAAACTAATGGCAGTGAATTGCCTTCGGTGAACTGCTGTCACTGATTTGTTCAAAGGGTATAGCAGGATAAGGTGGTCAAAAGTGCCCTTGAACCGATTTCAATGGGAGTGGTCTCATTCGATAGATAATGCTCGGCGATCTTTGTGTACAAATTTTTAACCCTGTATCTTGACCAGAAGGGTAGTTATGGGGAAAATTCAAAAAACGGGTTTTTGCCCCATTTTGCCTATTTATTGAGGAGCAAAAAATTCGAAAAAATTCTGACACATTCTACACGGTACCATACATGTTTGAGATTTTTTTCAGATTTTTCTATTGAAGAACCAAAGTGTAACAAATGAGGAAACGCAAAAAAAACGAAAAAAAGTAGATTTCGTATCGAGATCTTCGAACATCATGAAAACTCATTTTAATAATGACTGATTTCATTTTTGCGTAATAAAAAATATAATAGCGATAACTCGGTTGTGTGCTTTTAAAATCTGAAACATAGTAATTATTTCGAAAACCGAAAATTTGTTTGCACTCTGAAGAAATTAATTTTTCAATAAATGTCAATTACACATTTTCCACATGAAAAATTCCATACATTTCACGTGAAGTTAAATACATATATGGAAGATCCGCAGACCGTCGAAGACTAATATTGAAAAACTAACAGTAAGTTCGCGCTCCATTTTAAGAGGGAAAAATATTTCCTCTTTCTCGGAACTTTAAACAAATTTTTTATACGAAATTGTTACTTACAGGTTCCTCATACAGAACTTTATGGTACGGTGCATCCTACATAAAGTTTTAAAAATACAGGTATGACAGTTATTGTTTAAACTTTTAAATTTATCAACGTACATCTTTGTAGAAATACCAAAGCACATTGCTATTCTTCTGCATCCTATTTCTAATCGATAAACTTAATTACAGTGACAAAAAACATAACTGAAACAATTACTGCAATTTTTAAGAAACTGGAAAAAGTAAACTTTTAGTTACAAATTTCATTATCACATGGCAAAGAGGTAAGTAAATTACAGTTACATACATCGTGTTGTAAATAAACTGTCACACTTTGTCCATTGAATACTCTAACTTAATAATGGTGAAAGTGGGAGGGTGGGAGGAACACTTTGGAGTCGAAATAATGTTTTTAAATCTTCTGTAAAATAATTCCAAGTAGTTTTGTCCCATTTTGTATTATTGAACTTTCATCCCTCGCTCTTCTATTTTCCTTGAACTATCATACTTAGGTACAAAGATAAAAAACACTTCGGTCAAATACTGAAAATTAGTTTTGAATCCTGAAATCAAAATTATTTTAATGGAAAATTAACTTTTACAGAAAATTGTGTTGATCATAGTCCGAAGTAACATAAGATGATGCAACAAGATTAAAGTAGATCCCAAAAATTAAATGCCAGAAAGGAAACTACAGTGGGCCCCCCGTATAAGCAGAGTTACATTAACATTAAAACTACTAACGTCATATTTAATATATTTTGCTATACCGCATACATACTTTGAGAAGAGAGAAATCAAGAGGTGAAAAAATGATCAATTAAGAAATTTAGGTTTCAGCATTTTAATATTTACTGCGTGACTCCTTTATCAATTCAGAGAATTTTTAGAAAAAATTGGCAACCGGTCATCTTGACTGGTCTGATAGGTTTAGTGTTAAATCAAGAATGAAAGACATTATGTCGAAAACATAGCCACTTTTTCATATAGCAGAAAATATTGTGTCCAATTTAATTCAAAATTTGTTAAATTAAAATAATTAAAAATTATCTTCGATCGACCCTGTTTCTCAGTTGCTTCGGCCAGTCTCTTCGTCGTTTCCATTTTCATTACTTTAATATCTCTGTACTTCATCTAAAAATATATCTATTGTATTACTTTCTTAAAAAGAAGTTTACAAGTCCATCTTCCAAGTTTTCTTTCACTGTAAAATATACAGATAAACACTTTAACAATAATTGCCACATGTTAGATTTTATTCTTCACAAATAAGTCTAATTTTCATAAAGCCTGAATTTTGATCCCTATATCAAACGTCTCTTTGTAACTGTAAATTCTCTACATAATTTAAAACATTACAACTCCCCGTATTACGTCCCATTATAGGATCTAATTGTAAGAGTCATCGATTCTCCTTCTTTGTCTCTTGTCCTATTCTCAAAGAAAACGAATCACGAAGGAATAGAAAAGAGCTCAGAGCAAGTAAGCGCATTATTAACATCGACCGCGGAAGCGCGAGCGCGCTACCGGTATGATTTTATCGATTGGTCGACGATCGTTTGGAAATTCTCGCGACTTGAAAGCGATGGATCTCCGACTCAATCGCGATCGCGTGTCGACCGCTCGTTACCGCCGCCGGAAGTTGTCGTCGGCTCGATTGCGAGCGACCTCGCGAGTGGAGCGAACCTACCCATTAACTTATTATTGATTATTCGACGCCTCTGGTGTTATAGCCAGGCCGGAACACCCGGAGGTGTTCCTCCTCTCCTCTTCGTGGTCAATCGCCTATCTTCCAGCCACGAGTATTCGTGTAACCACCTTGCCCTCTTTATTTTCTTTTCATGCTCCTGCTCCTGCTCTTGCTTCTGTTCCTGCTCTTGCTTCTGCTCTTGTTTCTGCTCCACCTTCTGCTCCTGCTCTCGCTCCTTCTCCTTTTTCTGTTCCTGCTTCTGCTCTGCTACTTTTTTTGCTCCTGCTCCTGCTCCTGCTCCTGCTCTTGCTTATGCTCTTGCTTCTGCTCCGCCTTCTGCTCCTGCTCTCGCTCCTTCTCCTTTTTCTGTTCCTGCTTCTGCTCTGCTCCTTTTTCTGCTCCTGCTCCTGCTGCTACTCCCGCTCCTGCTTCTACTCCTTCTGCTTCTATTTCTGCTCCTGCTCTCGCTCCTGCTTCTTCTTCTACTCCTGCTCCTGCTTCTGCTCATGCTCATTCGCATGCTCCTGCTCCTGCTTCTTTTTTCTGCTCTTACTCTTGCTCCTGCTTCTTTTTCTACTCCTGCTCCTGCTCCTGTTTCTGCTCATGCTCATGCTCATGGTTATGCTTATGCTCATGCTCATGCTCATGCTCCTGTTTCTGCTCCTGCTCCTGTTCCTGCTGCTGCTCCTGCTCCTGCTCCTTTTATCGTTCAAAGAAGTGGTCGAAGCGTGTACGACGTCACTCAGGAGTCTGGTAAAAATCGCACTCTTTGCGCTGTTTTTGTCATCATTGTCTCCCGGAAGCAGCACTTTTCTACCCTGTACTTTAGCCTCCGTTGTTTCGTGAATTGCGGTTAATTTCGTTCCTCCGTTTCTCTTCCTTTTACGTCTTATCTTGTGTTCTGCTGTCCCGCGGTGTATATTTATTTGGCATTTTCGAGGATTATTTATGCCAATAGTGTACAGTGTACTTTCAGAAAATATGAAGAGTCGGGTAAGATATGGATGCGCAAGTAAAGGTATGAAAGAATGGGATCGGTTTAATGAAAGAGGGGAAATCATTATAGGCCGTTGAGGTGTAATTCAACGATTTTTTTTTTATTCTTGAAGAATGAAGGTTTATGAGAGCCTGCTGCTGTATGATAAACACAAAACGGGTCGATTAAGCGAATTTTATCGTTATGAAAGGCCTTTTAGAAAGCTACTTTTGCGTTACAAGGGCAACCGAATTAAAAGCTTTTGAGTTAAGAAAGATGTGTTTGTAAACAATGTTGTTGTAAAATTCGACAATAAATTACCCTACTTGCTGTTCTTAATAATCTTGTGCAGGCCAAGGCCTTATTGTTTAATAAGTAATATTAGACCACCAACAGAAATATTTATTTAGTACGTGTTCCATAATGTACTTCTTTAACCTATAACATCCCTGCTATGAGAGAACGTATTTTATTTTTGATTTCTATTGAAATTTGCATTTTATTATCGTTTAGTGTCCTTTTTTAATATGTTCACTCTGTTCTATTGACAAAACGCAACATTTTCTACGATATTCTAACTGATTAGGTAACATAAAAGTATTACTATGTTATGTGTCTTTGAATAGATATTGCGTTTAAATGAAAAAAAGCTGTATAAATAGAGTTCGGTAAATTAGTCTTTTCAAGGTTATAAACAATTTTGTTCTATACCAGTTAAAGGTTTTTAATGGGTATTTTATTGTGGTGAAACAACGTTTAATCTGCCTTTCCCATTCGTCTACCTGTCGGATACGAAACGAATAATTTAAAAGAAACAAAGAATTGTTTACGTCATTATTCGATGATAACAGTCTACTCGACAATTGTTCAAACTCATCTTACTCCACCCTATATATAAATGCGTTAAATGTAATAAGATTCATAAATATTATTGATGATTAACAACAACGCTGACCTGAAATATCGCTTGTATATCTTGTCTAACTATGTAAGTTAAATATGCGTTTAACTCCTTAGCCTACAACTACGTGTGAGATTCGTAGCGTGGAAAATGGAATAGGAAATTTTGAAGTCTTCCAAAAATTATGAAATTGACAATATCAGTCGATCACGAAACGGTCTCATTATTTTTGTACTATTAATATCACGTTCAGTTAGGTATACGAAATATTAGAAATCAGTGAAACCTTTTGATTTCAGGAATTAATTTTGAGCCTTTGCACGCCCCATCAAAAAAGAAATCGTAGCTTAAGGGGTTAACCCCTTGCCGTATAATAACGAGAAAATTAGATAGAAAATTTTCAAGGTTTGCAACACAAATCAAATTGAAAATATCAGTGAGACGGAACACGACAAAATTATTTCTATAACATTAATATTACGTTAATTTATGTTATACATCTAGAATCAGTTGATATATAGCACATCAAGATCAACTTTTATTTTATCAATTGAATTCTGAACTACTACGGAAGCAGAAACGAAATCAAACATGAAGAGATTAGCAAAAGAGCAATTAAAAACAGCTCTTAGTTACAATCGGAATAAGTATTGTAAACTGCTTGAACTCATAATTGTTTACCCACTGTTCTGTTTTATGAATTGATTTATGAAAGTGATTCTCAAGAAATATTTCAGGCGTATCGTAAAGACTCAAACTAAAATAGATCACTAGTTGCTCCTTCTGCATAGAACATCATATATCGTGAGAATTTATGCTGGATTCCTTGTCTCTCCGTTTTATTCTTCGACGCATTTGAAGAGCAAATCTGCGAGGTATATTTCAAATGAAGTAGAAGTAATGCACTTTACGATAGTTTCAGTATTAATGGACATATTAATGGACTTTGTGTTTTTCGTTTCTTTTTCGAAAACGTAGCGAATTGGTAATGCTATAAAGTATAATACATATATCACCCACCGCGTTCACTAAAAGTCAGATCACGTGATAAAATACTATCTTGCACAAATATTTATCAGCAATTACTTGAAACTAAAGTGCACATTATTATCTTTTTTGAGCAATGAGTAATTGTTACTTGCAACAGTACTTACAATGTATATTTCGTCCAAAAATGTGCTGGGTTTCATGTCTGCTAAAACTTATTTAAATAGAAAGTATCAAGATAAGATTTCAGTACCAGGAGAGAATAAATGTAACGTCTTAACTCTGTACTCAAACGGTAAAAAGTACTGAGAGTACTAAAAGTACTGTTTTATATACTCTTGGCATCCGTTGTGCTATTTATTTCTATTAGTTCGATCAATCAGAAATTTTGTTACTGTATGTTTTGGCTATCATTCCAATAATAATGTTAACACTTAAAATAGTAATGTAATTACTATTATATTCTAACGATGCATCGTGCTTTTCAGTTAATAATAAGAAATTACAATTTGAAATCATTGCAAGAAGATGCTGATATTGTTTAGCTAAAAATACGTGAAACTGCATAAATTATAAAATGTCCCGATAAGATCACCGGATGTAGTTCTTGAATTAAACAAATTGTTTTCTTGGAAAGTGATAATACTTTCATTTCATTGTAAAGTATATACAAATGTTCTGATTATGCATGGAATAAAATGTCAGGCACATGTGCATTTAAGATAACATTCTCGCATAATTGTGCTTCCATTGGGACAATACAGATTGGATCTCCACTTTAAGATCAGTAATTGTTCATGGCATATTATCATATGCATATGACTTTAAAAAAAATAGAAAGAAGTCGTGTAGTGTTAAATCTCACGATCCATAACATCGTTGAACGTTCAATTTTCAAAATTCATTAACCAAATCAATATCTAGAGATTTGATACTATTGTAACGAGTTAAACAAATAAATAATTGGAAATATTTAAAATATGCAGTATATTTATCCACAGTAAATTAATCCTCTATTTTAGGTGGCTTTCTAAGGTATTTGTAACTTATTTCATTTGCACTTTCCTCGAATAATAATTCGAAATTGTAAGAAAAACTTACGATCAGACGGTGTATATTCACGGCTTTCGTATGTATTGATAGACTTCTGACAGCGTGCAGATACGTCTTTCGTGTATGTAGACCACGTGTGAGGCGTATATATATACGCGTTTTGTAGTAAAAAGGTTAAAACAGAGATCTCATTTGTTATTGTCACAATAAAACCACAATTATGCGAATTTATTATTTTAAATTTCGTTATAACAGCAATCTTTCGAATGAGAGCTTAAGTAATTATTTTCCTGACATTTTATTTCATACATAATCGAAACACTTGTACTTTATAATGATATAAAAATATTATCTAGTTTCAAAGTGTAATTTAGAAACCAAATCTGGTGCTCTTATTGGGACAGTGCTTATATGCAAACAAATTATTTTACCAATGCTTTTGGTTCATTACAATTAGACACTAATTTCTAAAGAGATTAACAACTATAATAAACTCTAATAAATCGGTTTTTAAGAAGTGCAACGTGATATTTTAGGTGCATAGTTTCGTTTAAGTAGAAAATAACAGTCCGCAGAAATTAAATTTTATTCGACTGAATAATTCTTTTTCCTTTTTTTTCACTGCGTCTGCAGTAAAGGGGAAAGACACGGCTCATCCTAGCAATCAGAATCACCTCATATAAACAGCAATCATTATTGACCAACAGGAAGTGTACCTCAACACATTGGGATGCGTTGCATTTTAATTTTTTCGTGCCAAATTGCTAGATCAGTCGGATCACGTCGAAATTCGTGTACCATTTTGCGAAGAAGCAGCAACAGACACGCATAAGGTCATTAGCATACATACATAAGGAGTTTTATTAACACATACAGAACTTGAAGTTTTCGGAGTTAGTCATCATCAATTATGTGATGGAGACTTGGCCCATTTGTAATGGAGTCCCGTAAGATTTTCATTTATACGTACAACGTATTAATCCATTTGCATTGCAGATTGAAACACGGCGGATAACTCGCAGTACCGCGCATTTCCGCGTGCAATAGTTTAACACTAGTAGAGAGTGGGAAATTTCGCATACTGATGCAAACGGATTAATAAATTGCAATTAAAATCTGTATAGTAAGGCATGACTTATTAACCCCGTTGGCTACTGATAGCGCCTATAGGCGCTCGACACAGTTTGGTTTTGTGACACTGATAGCGCCTATTGACGCTCAACGCGATTTAACATTTTAGCACGGAGGACACTTTTAAATTTGTAATATCTATAGTAACTCGGTTCAGAGAAATAAATAATATTGTTTTAATGTAGTGAAATTCATTTTTTTATTATTGAAATATGTTTTCACAAAAATGCATCTCTACCCAAAAGTACTCCATTCTCGGCGTAGGTACTTACATCGTGACTCAATTCTTGCCGTATGATACGACCAGTGCGACTCAAAGTCGTCCGTAGTCAAAGGGTTAAGAGAAAAAACGAATCTGAATTAATATATTATAATTTCAAAATTACATCGCTAAGAGTTTTATTCTTATAATTAACAATTCTTTTCACTTGTCATGTATTTATAGTTTAGATTTCATGAACAAAAGCTAGAAATAAACAAAAATGGTGAACATGCACAACAATTTTGATGTATGGAAAATTGCTAGTGATTCAGTCTAAAAATGGAAATTACTATAGTAGAAAAATAATTTTATGATTAAATGAAATTTAGAAAATTGTTTGCTTTATTTAACAATAGACTTATGGGCGTGAAATTTGTTATACTGCAGTATATTAAATAACAAGGACAAGAGGATAATTCATTAAGTAATTATTGTATTATAAAATACACATGAAATATGTATAGTACAGCTTCTCAATATTATCCCCTTGCCGTACTTTAACGAGTGGCACTCGTGACACAATAAATGAAATAAGTCCATTTTGAAGTGCTCGAAAAATTATTAAATTACAAATATCAGTCGGTCAAGATCAAATAAAAATTATTCTATGCTATTTAATGTTGCGTTAAGTCACTTACTGTATCCCAAATTGAGAATGAATTTTTATTTCAACAATTAATTCAGAGTTATTGCTTATTCAACCATAAAAGAAACGCCACGGCAAGGGGTTAAGAAACGTATATAAAACAAGCAGGAAACCATCGATTTCCACAGCTGTGAAAAGTTAAACGTAGTCACATCAATAATTTAGTAAAAAAAAATAAATAATTGTTGTTTTTTTATTTTTTTGACTGATTTTTCACCGGCAAGAAAATCTGAAAAAAATACAGAATTATTAATTGGGGTACTGTGCAACTATATGTAAAAATATCAAAGTGGTCACTTCATATTTTCAATAAAAAATTAATGTTTATAAACTTTTTTGATTTTTTAAAAATCGGTTTTCCAGCCAAAAAAATCTAAAAAAATTCCAATGTATGCACACCATTGGGTACAACATCTGTGATTTTTTTCAGAATTTCTTATGAAGCCAAACGGGAGAAATTGAACAAAAACCGAAAAACACGTTTTACCCCATAACTACCCCTACGGTAGGGGTACCGGGTTAAAACTCTGCAGGAAGGGTTTTTCCAAAGAACCCTATCGAACGGTATGCCTCAAGGTTAATTATCTTTGGGGGCACGTTTGCCGTCTTTATCTGGCTATACCCTTTGGTCTTAACATTGAAATGTTAACGTAACACTAGTCATGCATTTGCAATTAAATCCAGTGATTTAAACATTCTATTTTCAATTGAAAACGATGTCACATTCGTAAATAATATAATTTAAGTATCTTTATTGCAATTAAAAGTCGAGTGACAGTAGACGTAGCAACTTATCGTTCTAATTATTTTTACTGTACTTAAGTGTAAATACTTATACAAAATCATTGTTCGATTTCAAAGACGAAATCTGTTCAACAAAAAAATTCGTCACTGAAAATTGATATGCTAAAGATAATTTAAAGTAAGGCCACAAAAGGGTTAATTTACTTGCGTGCCGTTCATAATGGGTATGCGAAGAAAACGAAAAGAAAAAACTCACCGAGGACCTCGCGAGGACGTCTTGTTTTGCATGAAGAAAACGGGCGAGGTCCTCTCCGCATCAAGCCCATTTTGCTGTAGATAATAATCATCGGAATTCCCAGGGGAACGACCTCTCCTTCCAATATACTTCCGGTAACGGAATTCAGCGACTAATCGGCCTTTCCGAATTCCAAATGCCGAGTTCCCTTCGAAACGGTAATCACGAACGATCAAAATTGCGAAGCAGCTGACTTAGAAAGTAGGTTGGTTCTTAATTGTTCTTAATAGCTCGTTTCTTGGCACTCACGACTACAGAGACCTCCCTTTATTTTCCCGGATTCCGAGCTCTTCTTAATTCGCACGAAATGACCGAATAATTGGATTCTGGTCTTTAAAAACTTTTTTGTCCACACTCAACTGCGTAGAACGGTAATCAATTAAGATATATCATTACAAAGTGATTAACGCTAGAACTATCGGCGTTAAATCTATCACATTATAATCTACTGAATAAGCAGTTTGAAAAAGAAGGAATCAAGAGGCAGAAAAGATGATCAATTCGGCGATTTAGGTTTTTTAACGTGGATGTTGAATATTTATTCTCTGACCCTTCTATAAAGTTAAAGAATCTTTGGAAAAAATGATGTACTAGTCAAATTGATTGTTTTGGTAGTTCTAGTATGAAATGAATTGTTAGTGCATTGCTTCGGAGTTAATTAACCAATTTGCATCACACGCATATATATATATGCGCACCTTTTCTTGTCATTATTATCGAAATGCATTTATGCATTCACATTGTGAGTGAATAGCTGTATATACGAAGAGCCTAATTGTTTATACAACATTCGTCGATTAAAGTGTAATATCACTTTTAGCTATGTAAGTAAGTACTTTTATATCGTGGTTTTAATACTACTTCGTGTGTTGCACGTTCGCAAATATAAGTTCTGGCAATTTCAAGAAAGCAGCCATCAAGTGTTTACTATAAAATGCAAATCTTGTTATGTCATGACAATTTACGATACATCCATACCTGAAAATGTCAGTCGCAAACATATTTGCTATCGCTTTTTTACAACTGTTGAATTAATCAACTACAATAAGACTAGATGTACATACATAGGGATTGGTACATATAGTAAGAGTTAATTTTACTTCTAATAAATCAGTTATAAATTGGTGACAATGAGAAGTTACACAGCTATTACTTCAAATGAAACAATATTTATTACAGTATTGTTACGCATGGAACACCCAATAAAGTTAATGTTACTGACAATGAGTCACGAGGTACATGAATTGTTATAAATATTAGAAAACATATTCTACATTCAACATGGGATAGAATAAACGTTAATAGTTTTGTAAAAGAGGGTCAATTTATTTACTATGTCCAAAAGGACCATAGGTAAATATTTTATAAATTTACTGTATATAAAGCATGCATGTAAATTTATTGTATTAATAATACTTTAATAATAGGTTGTTCGTTATCAGAAAATATTTGACAATGTAAACATCAACAATTTGTGTTTCCTTTTAAACATTAAGAACAATTTGTGACAACTGATCATGGATAACAAAGGGTATGAATCTGCTGTCATTTTCAATGATTTAATTTTCATTTCAAGCCAAAATTTTACAAATATATATTCGTAATGGTTACATCGGTTATGTATAAATACAATACTTGAATTTGCGAATGTAGAATAAAAAATGGCACTTTATCTGCTAATAGGTCCAAGAAGTAAGATAGCAGGCTTTCCCGGAGAGTTGAATGCTGCTGCAGTCTTGCTGAAAGATGTTAAGTACTTATATAGCTATGGGGAAATCTAGAAGCTAGGAGAGTTGAATGCATTACATATGTACGTAATGCAGGTGTAACCGAAATTTCTATTTGCTTAATGTTAGTTTCAAATTTTTCCTGTTATCGTCCAAGCTTATGTCATATTAAAATGTCAATAGACCATTAAATAAGTAGTTAAATCTTTATGAAAACGACGGAGGGTTCGTGTATACGCATATATGTATGCTTACTTATGTATGTGTACTACATGTGATTACGATTTACAATACGTCCATATACTTTTCTTATTACTTGTTACAATCGACGTATCTGGGAAGTCAGTAACATTGAATGTTAATTTTACGACATGTGCACCCCTAAAACTCCTATGTCGGGTGTAGTTCGACTTTGCATTTCTTAGACCAATTTTAGTGTTGAGCTAGACTCGACTTTATATAACGCAATTTCTAAAATAATAGTAATAATAATAATAATAACATAGTAATAACAATTTCTGTTGCAATACAACTTATTCCCGAGGCATCTTTTTATATACTTTGCAGACTAATTAAGCAGTCAATGATAAGTAACACACAAATTAAAAAGTGCAAGGGGTTAATGCGTAACTATGACATTAACTATGGTGTTAAAGTAAGTGACTTGAAATACTCAATTCAAGTAAAATTTTAATCTAATTTGCTATTTAATGTCCGTCTGAAATGTCTGTACAAAAAATATAATATTTTGATTAACCGGGACAAAATAAGTTACGACCGATTTGCAAATAAGAATAGTCAAAACCTTTAATTATAAGAGTAGTAATAATAGAGTTATGATGCACAAAACACGAGTTTTTAGAGAATACGTCACCAAATTATATTTATTGTAATTGTTAACCATTTTTTTATATTTTGTACATCGAATATCATTTTTTTTTGCTGTAAAAACCGTTCTTCAGATTGCAGCAAGTAAAGTTTGCTCGATATCTATAATATTGAACGTCTAAACATTATCTAAAATATTATTCTAAACAGCGTGTCACTTTCTTTTTTGTTTGTTCCATTTCCAAAATGTAATTTCCCTAATTTCATTTAAAGATATAATTTTAAAATAAATATATATGATAATTATTTTAAATTTGATAATAATTATCATATATTTGAAATAACAGACGAATTTGACAAATGTTAAATAAAAAATTATACGATTTAGGTAGTACTTCAGAAACAATCAGAACAAATCTAAAGGAATGGTTCTTAACATCTTCATCCTTTAAAATTGTATCGCATGATACTGTTATTACAATCACGATTTTTCACAGACTTTTGCTTTTTATATGTTGAAAATGACAAAAGTAATTTTCTCTTGTTCTTCTTCTTATTTGAAATTATTATTATGTCAAGACAAGTTATTACTTCATATCTATTTATGCAAATAGTTAAATTGAATGTAATGAATCAAACGTTATTTTTGATGTTGACAAGTCTATCCTGCAGACATATTTATTCCACCATTTTAAAATGACATAACGATCACTATTCGCGATTGTATGTAAATACGAATACATACAAGAAATTTGACATTTTCATCAGAAATTCTCTTTTACAATACACATTGCTTTTGATAATCACCTGACCTTTGCTTGCGCCTTCGAAGAGTGGATTAACCTTCGTAAGAATTGCCTTTTCGCTCGACTTCTCTAAAACAACATTCTTAAAAAGTAAGTAGTTATATTGCTTCGAAATAGAAATTGAAAATACAAGCAATGCTATAAAAAAAATACAGAGAATATTTTACAATTAGACCAGTGAAGAACAAAATACGGTTCACTTCCAAATACGACCTGCTTAAAACCAGAGATTCTACCCGACCCGTCGCAGATTTTAAAATAATACTTTTAATTTTTGAAAAAGAAACATAAAAAAAGTACCATAACACTTGTTTTTCGGCCACTAAATCTGGTATATCTAAATATGATAAATAAGTACTTTAAAAAAAGATAGACCAAGCAGCAAAAAATACATTTAATTAAGTAATTTGTGTACTGTAAGATACGCGTGAAATATCCACTGTAGTACTTGTCTATAAATTTGTAAAATATTTTTAAAAAAGTAGGAACCTCCTCTATTTAACAGCTATGGTAGATCTAGAGTTAATATCATTCTTGTTACAAATGCAACATGTGCATCCAATTTTAATAGAGAAAGTCCTGAAATCCATCTTCCCTTTTCCAACTTAATAGTTTTCACACTTTTTAGCATTTATAGACATTAATCCTATATAGTCCAAATTTTTTGTGGTATCTGAAGATCAATTTCACAATAATATCATTAGAAAATGATAAAAATACAACTTTAAATGATGGATTAAACCCGATTCTTGAACATTGAATAATAAAGAATCTCATGATTTTCACGAGATAAATTATAATATTTGGAAAAGTTCAAAATCTTACTTTGAAAAATAGAAGCTTAAAATGTGTCTTGCGTTACTTGAAAGTTACAGAAGCACCAAGAGGGTTAAGTCAGAAAAAGGTAATAGACCTCCAGATGTGGTACCGCATCTCAAATTAAAGTCAACAATCAGGGCACCAAATTATGATCTATCGTCTCAACACAAATAATTTCATCCTTCTTATTGATTATAATGAATTTTACTTGTAATATAACTTGTACTTAATTTATTTATATTTGATTCCAAAAGACTTTTCTTGTATTATTAAAGTATATGCATTTTTCCCGAGAGATATTCTTATGATAATTCTAAAACAGGTAAAAAAAAGTGTTGAAAGTTTGGGAAACACTGTCCTAGATCATCACAGTAGCCTTTGAGGGCAATAACAACAAGCAGGAGGGCAGAAAGGCAGTGACGAGGCTGCTCTCCGCAGTCATCCGAGCGAATCGAGTCGAAAGACCGCGCTCTCGGACTCGGTCTAACGCCTAACCTCTAATTGAGATCGTTTCGACTTGGTTCGCATCAATCTATGCGCACGGAGGAAGTTTTGTCCATGTTGGAGAACAAGGAGTACATCGGACGCGCGACAGAAGCGCAGCGGAAGACGAAGGACATCGAATATGATGCTTCCACGGTCTATTCTCTGTGAGAGCAAAAACTCGCAAACGAACTATAGAGAGGAATCGAATGATTAGGAGAGAAATTAAAGTTCGCCGAACGAGTTTCATCGCGACGCGTTTGAACGACCCCTGTGCAGCGTTAATTCAGACAATTTACGACGCGGTCCTCGCTTGGTCGCTCTCGTTACGTTCTTTTCGTGTCCTCCTCTTCTACTTCGTGCTTCTCTCTGCTAGTAATATATATGCTTCCGTCGACTTGACGACTGTTCTCGCGCTCGCCTTCTACTGAAATTTTTCTTGGGGAAAGCATAAAAAAAGATTGTAATACAAATTTTGTTTTCAACTGAGAAATTAAAATTGTTTCACGAGATATTTTTCTTGGGTCTTTAGAGAGGACGGAACTAAACTTCCCGAGAACGAGAAATGTCGCGTCCGTTAAGTAGAAACAAAGCAGAAACAAGAATGAATGTCATCCATTGTCTGCAACAGGTCTTCGCATTTTCTGTTATTTGTATTTACTATCAGCTTTGAATATAAAGGGTGTCTCAGCCAATTTTGACATCTTGATAACTTCGGTATTGTTATATGTAGCGAAAAAAGATTCATGGGAAATTTAAATGGTATTGATAATCTGGTATCATTAGTTTTTCCGTAGGTGGATGCGTCAAGGACATATGAAGGTCAACTTTGTTTTTTTAAATAGAATGAGGTACTTTTTTATGCTTCAAGCGATACAGCTAGACATTCTTTATAAAAAAATACTGACCTATGTATGTCGAAAAGCTAATAGTTTAGGAGATATTTCAGTGTAAATAATTTAAATACAAAGGCATGATTCTTGCCGCATTAGGACGTGAGCTCTGTTTATCTGTTTATCTGTCTGTCACCTGATTTAACGCCGTTCGACATTTCTTATGGGGCTGTTTAACACGTTCGCGACGGGGCCTGAATTTAGTGTTTCTACCATGGGTCGGTTGTGTTTTTCGTATTTTCTCCTATCCGGCCGCGTAGTAATGGAACAAAAGGCGTCGATTTGTCTAAACAAATGTCATCTTATTATAGCTGCATAAGAAAAACATTCCAATATAATATTATGGTATACTATATAAAAATGTAAATAAATTTACCAATTACAGTAATTAGTTCTTTAAGTGCGCCAGCACCGGCGACTCAGCCTGTCCGATGGGACAAACATGAATTGTACCACCGGTGGCTCATCCCGCCCGATGGGACAAACATAAATGTACCACCGATGGTTCAGCCGGCCCGATGGGACAGACATGAATGCGCCAACCCGTCGTTAACGTGTTAAAGGATAAAGTATACACGAAAATTGTAACTAAAGTGCGTGATATGAAGCAGCATATTATCGATGATTGTGGCAAAATATTAGCCGATACATCAAATAACGTAGATCAGTCGTTACTTCATCGATTTGAAAAATGCTGTGATGCAAATGGTCGTTATATTGAACCATACCTGTAAATAAACGCTAATGTAAGTACGAATTTTAGAATTACCTAAATCAGAATATTTCCTAAACTATTAGCTGTTCGACATACGTAGGTCAATACTTTTTTATAAAGAATGTCTAGCTGCATCGCTTGATGCATAAAAGAGTACCTCATTCTATTTAGAAAAACAAAATTGACCTTCATATATCCTTGATGCGTCGCCCTACGAAAAAACTAATGATACCAGCTTATGTCCCAATCGGTACCGTTTAGGATTCCTATGAAACATTTTTCGCTGCATGTCACAATATCGAAGTTAAAACGATGTCAAAATCGGCTGAGACACCCTGTATAAAATTAGAAAAGTGTAATTAGCAGTACACTGAGTCAAAAGTGAAATACCTTTATGGAACGGAACCGAAATACCGCGCGAAATAAGACAATATGATAAATGTAGTGTACCGAGCTTCCGACTAGGATACCTTTACAAAAACTTTGAACTGCGTGGACTCCGTGATCTGACGATCAGTCACGACCGTCCTTACTCATTCCCGAATCATCATTGCAAGTTAAAAAATACTTGCTTTTCGATGTTGACCTTTCAATTCCCAAACACCATCATCCTACTTTTACTTCTTTTCCGATAGCCTTTAAAAACCCTGTGTTACTTTTTGCCAATGATCATTAAGTTCACAAGTTCATAAGCTTATTGTTAGTTCATAAGTTCATTAATCTCACATGAAGTTCCAAACCTCTTTGCTAGTTCATACGTTCATAGCCTCATTACTCGCTCATTACTTCTCATTCACACTCTCACAAATTCAATATTTGAACCGTTTATTTTGAAAGGCGTACTTCCATTCTCTGTTGTTTCGAGAAAATTAAAGCTTAGCATAATGGTCAATTCAACAATACAAATTAATTATGTCAAGTCTGGCAATGTTTCTACTAATTTGCCAATATGTAGTTTGATTATATATATACATGTATATATTCTTTTTACAAGAATTTCACTAAACAATATATATTTAGTATACATTTAATCGCTACATAATTTCATTTCTTTAGCCAATTTTGAATTGAATACAGCATTGCCATTTGTTAACTCATTATATATTACCTATCTGCTCTTAAAATATGAAGCTTGCACTAAATTAATCATTAATTAGGTGACACCCAATTTTTTTTTAAATGGACACACAACTTTTAAGCTGAACAGTCCATTTATTTCAACGCTAAGTTCTCATTATTCTCTTATTCTCGCAATATTCATCAACATCATGTACAGTGCGGCTCGGCCAACTTGGCACCTCGGCGGCGGAGCTTCTCGCTTTCAACCGCCTATTCGCACCATTTTGTTTCTTGGAATCCACTCGCACAGCCTCTTAAAGGAAGCACTCGACAAAGTCGTAGCATTCAAATATTCTTACTAGGTTGGCTGGAGGAGCGAGAAATCCCCCCCCCCCCCCCCACCCCTCCTCCCTCTACAAGGGGGATTCTCTATGACGAAACGCGACGTGTTACATTGTATGGTGTTACATTGTTTTCTCGTCGCGCGTTCCGTGTCGTCAAGGAGAAACTCCCCATGTGGTGGGGATAATTCTGCCGAAGTTTATCCTGTTTTACTATAGAGATGATAGAAATCTGGTGCCTACGCCGATTTCCTCATTGTCGCCACTCAAATTGCGTCGTTTCCCTTGCTCCGATCTGCAGCATTCTCTCTCTTCATCTTTTAGTTCGATTTGTATGTGTAGCTCTTTTAACGAATCGCGAGGTAGAATGTCAAGTGCCTTCCTGTACGTGTGACGAGAGGCATGACGCCTGCCGAATCAAACTCTGCCGAAACAGGTCTACCTCCCAGGTGCCAAGTTGGCTGAACCGCACTGTAGATGGGCGCTTCAAAAAGAGCGCGCCACAGCTGACTGGTTCAAGAAATGCGACTCTCAACGAGGAAGCAATGTAACATCATGCGTTTAAATTATACACTGTTTCCCTGTCAAGCATCGCATTTCGCTAAGGAGGATCCTCCATGTGGAGAACATAGATATTCTCTTTTCTCCAGCCAAATAAGTAAAGATATTTGAATGCTACAACTTTGCCAAGACTTTATTTGAGGAGGCTGAGCGTGAGGATTTCAAAGACAAAATGGCGCGAATAGGCTGTTGAAAACGAGAGGCTTTGCCGCTCGCTCGCCAACTTAAGGTTGTCGAACTATAGATGGACTCCCAACCACCAAGGATGTTGTATTTACACATAGCGCCCAAGAAATATGTGCGAAGGTAGCAGAAATTCGAAAGCTGCCTAATTGGAATTCTGCCCTTTATCATTCCACTCACCATAGCCTTAACCCTCTTCTCACGAGTGCCAACTATAGTCAACATCAACCTAACGACCTACATACCGAGTGCAAAAGACCTGATGGCACGGGGAAAACGATTTGGTCTGATTCGCTAAACAGATAGAGACATTCATCTTTCGCATGTTATTCACAAATTTAACGCGTTGCTACCCGAAAAAGACGCGCATTCATTATTTAGTCACGTGAGCGATGAAAGAAGTGTTTTGTTCTTAGTTGTTCTTGGTCGAGCTTGAGCTTTCCAGGAGCGATATGGTGGAAATAGGAGGTGACAGATCTTTCTTGATGCACTGCTTTGCCGCACGCCATCAGGTCTGTTGCTGTCCGTAAGTATTGCGCTCAGTTTCTTGGTTTGCATACCTCCTCACTACAGTTAAATAAATTAATAGTATTTTGTAGTCGCAATGATGTACATTTTATTAGCACGCCAACCGCTTAAAAATGTTTTTATGTCGATTGTTAGTTAATCTTTTCAATATTGATAACGATCTAATCCGGTAGTAGATGCTTGCGAGGATAAACTGTATAATAATGAATCCCTCGAAGTTCTTCATTTTCTGCGCAAATTTCATAACGCAACGTGAGGACAATTGTAAGTCACCTTCCACATTTATTTTTAAGAAGTGAAAATTGTTGCGTTTACCGATTTTTCAAGTACATCAGTTTTCTTTTTTCAAATTTCGTATTATTTTGTAAACCTTAAAATAACAATACTAATACTTTATATATAGTAATCACTGAAGAATGGAGGCATAGACCGTACGCAGCTGCCTTGTTGTATCACTGTTGTGGGAACTATAATAAGTTAATAACTCACTTATCGTCAATTACTCGCTGTACCATATACCATAATTGTTATATTCGTATAAAGTAAATACTATATTACAACCAAGAGAACGTTAAAAAAAATGTTGGCTGAAAGGGTTAAGATAATTTACTGCAGAAGAAACTTTTACCTGACCTTTCAGTGCAAATAGCACGCGTGTTTTTGGTCGGTTTCAGTAATAGTGCTGCACAAATGATATCGCATATCAGAGAAGGTCGTACGTACCGTGCGGCTCGTCAGACGTGTCACCTAGGAGGTAAGCCTGTTTCGGCAGAGTCTGATTCGCCAGACGTCAAGCGTCATGCCTCTTGTCACATGTACACGAAGGCACTTGACGTTCTACCTCGCGATTCGTTAAAATAGCTACACAAACAAATCGAACTAAAAGACGAAAAGAGAGAACGCTGTAGATCGAAGCAAGGGAGACAACGCGATTTGGGTGGCGACAGTGAGGACATCGGCGTAGGCACCAGATTTCTAACATCTCTATAGTGAAAACAGAATAAACTCCAGCAGAATTACCCCCACCACATGGGGAGATTCTCCTTGATGAAACGAAGCGCTCGACGAGACAACAATGTAATACAATGTCTCGCTCCTCCAAACAAACTAATAAGAATATTTGAATGCTACGACTTTGTCGGGTGCTTCCTTTAAGAGGCTGAGCGAGTGGACTCCAAGAAACAAAATGGTACGAATAGGCGCACAGTGTGTAATTTTAGGGTTCTAGCTGGACAAAAGTCAATTTTCGTAATGGTCCAAATGTATAAAATTTTATTGGAAATCGATAGTAGAATGTCCATAGAAACAGAAAATGTAAAAATTATTTGAAAAAATAATCTGCAATAGTTAATTAACAGGCCTCAAAGTTATACTTTCCGTAGATTGCTTTTACACGCTCCCATCATGCCCTAGACATTTTCGTCAATTGTTTTGTAACGAAAGGTTAGAATGGAATTTGCGTATATGTATCGTTATCTCCACTTATTTGGGATACATTTACAATTTTTTATTTTTCTAAAAGACCTTTCATTACCATTTTAATCCGCTTTAACAATTAACATGTAATTTAAGTTCCGTTCCAAAATGTATGTAGACTTTTAACATATATTACTATTTATTACACTTTTGCAATTTTGTGTGCTTAAAGCTAAAAGTATAACAATTGAACATGCAAAGTGCCGCTTCAGACAAATGATGACATATGTTACTTTTTTATTGTTTTATTCCGCGCGTTCGCGGGATTACGGCTTCCCTTCGGAAAGTTATTTAAGTTTTGACAAAGTGTACCGCTTATTACACTTTTGCAATTTTGCATGTTCAAAGCTAACGATATAAACAATTGAAAATGCAAAGAGCCATTTCAGACAAATGATGACATCTGTTACTTTTTTATTGTTTTATTCCGCGCGGACGCTGAATTTCGCTTCCCTTCGGAAAGTTATTTAAGTTTTGACAAAGTCTACCGTTTATTACACTTTTGCAATTTTGCATGTTCAAAGCTAAAGAAATAAACAATTGAAAATGCAAAGAGCCATTTCAGACAAATGATGCCATCTGTTACTTTTTTATTGTTTTATTACGTCCCTAACGGACGGGAGCGACGTCTCACAGTGGTCTATTTTGCCGAAATCCTGGCCAGGACCCCAAAGAGTGGCGAGGCATTCACTTAGTTTCGTTCGCTCAGAAGACACAAGAAAAATGCCTCGCGGAAGTTTTTAAATTTTTCAGCCAAAAATAAAATTTATATTGCAATTTTTTTGCTTTTTCCAAGAAAAATGTCTGCCCTATCGCCACTTGCTATTAGATTTTTTCCTGGATTTTTAATTTTTAGAGTAAATCGGAAACATATTTTTAAAACATATGGTTAAACATATTTAAATCTTTACTATATTAAAATGATATGCATCGTTGCAATTGGTAGAGTTTACAGAGTCATTTTACACAAAAAAATATTAAAATAAGCCTTAAGATTAAGTTACAGCAAATTTTAAAAGTTGATAGTCTCTTATTTTACGTATAAATGTTAAATAACTATTGAAATATATATTATTATTAACGTTAAGTATAACAGTATGTTGTTTACTAGTAGAAAAGTCAGTAAAAGTAACGAAAACCATAATTTCTTTCAAAAAATAGTTTTGTCCAGCTAGAACCCTAAAATTACACACTGTGAGGCGGTTGAAAACGAGAAGCTCCGCCGCCCAGGTGACAAGCTTGACGAGCCACACGGTAGGAGTCAGATCATTACTTTACCCTGGCCACGAGTCTAAAGTGATCGAACTCTTCAATCGGCGCGAAATAATGTTGACGAGTGTATACATAATTAACCCCTTGCTGTACCATTTCTTTTGGGGCTGAATGTGCAATAACTTTGAATTAATTACCGAAATAACAATCTAACCCCTAATTTCGGATATAGTATTTGACTTAACGTAATATTGAATAGCATAGAATTAATTTTATTTTATGAGGAGCTACTGATATTTTTAATTTAATAATTTTTGGAGCATTTCGGAATTGACTATTCCATTTATCGTGTCACGAGCAACACTCGTTATTGTATGGCAAGGGGTTAAATAACTCTATCTGCGGTGATCCAATTTATTAGGAGGACCGGAAAGTAATGTCGTCTCTTCAGATATTTTGCTCAAAAACCAATGGACTTCCGATTGATCCAGCAATGAAAATGTTCACGCTAGATGGCAAAATATTGTTGCTCATAAAAAATAAAAGATCGTTACAAAATATATTTGAATTTAACCCCTTGACTACTGATAGCGCCTATAGGCGCTCGACACAGTTTGGGTTTCTGATACGAAAGACGCCTACGGGCGTTCGACAAGTTTGGCTTTCTGACACTGATAGCGCCTATAGGCGCTCGACATAGTTTGGCTTTTTGGTACGGAGGGCATTTTAAATTTGTAATATCTATGCTAATTCGGTTCAGAGAAATATATAATATTGTTTAATGTAATGAAATGTAGGTTTTTGATTATTGAAATATGTTTTTACAAGAATGCACACCCAAAAGTGCTCCATTCTCGGTGTATCATGGCTCAATTCCTGTCGTATAGTACGGCCGGCTCGTCAAAGGGTTAATAAAAAAAATTACAATCCTTTCTGGTTCCCCTAATGTATATGCAAAATGCACAACTATTTATTTTTAAACAAAAAAAATAATTTTAATCCATTCACATAGAGCACGGACCGACTTTCTCCATATCTATAATTATTTAATTATGTGGCTAATCGTATAATGCAAATTATACGATTTACATTCAAGGAGTCATCAAAGACGAGAGCTTTGCTTTTAACGAATGGTTTGTTTTTTGCAATGACGTTGTTTTAGCATTAGTGCCGATTGTATTGAATATAACTAACAATAAGTATCTGAGACTTGAGTAACGAAATTGATAATCGTGAATGATTATTAAGACTGACAATGAGTGAATACTGAGACTGTGGGAATATATTGAGAGTCGACGAGAAGAGACAGGGTCTTAGGAGTTTTTATCCATAGTAAATAATATCAGTGAACGTTTTGTAAATACTTTGCACAGTCTTGCAGTTAGAATTTTTAGTAAACCATTCCAGGATTTCATAACACTTATATTCAAGTCATGATTTAATTTTCAACAATACGGATATTGATCTATTTACATATTAATGTACTATTATAGTAGTTTTATTAATATATTCTATATATGTGTATATTCTATATAATTGTATATATGTATATATTCTATATAATTTTTGGCGACGTTGCATTAACACTGACGACGAGTCTGTGGTTTTATCGATGAATAAATATGCTATTTTAAATTGTTACTTATTGTCAGTTACTGACTGTTAAATTTCAAATAGTGTACCGAGTAGTAAATAATGTACCTATATATATCATCGGTGTGTTACAATGGTAACGCCTATGCATGGTGTACCGTAGACATGCTATTTACATTCCACGTACTTAGGCATTTTCTTTTATTTATGTTGCCTGCACATCCGATTGGCAAGTACATAATTGGAATAAAGATTTTTTGTTTCTTTTGTTTTATTTAACCTGCGTTTTTGAAGGTATGCAAAGATTGCTCGTAATTGGCGCACGTTATTTTTACGGTGCTTTTGTTTTGTGGTTTTCCACCGTACGGAAATTTTCTCGCGGTCCATCAACACTTGTTGGTTTTTGTTTGTTACCAATTTTATCTTTATGTATCTTTCATATGCGTGCGTGTGTGTTTCCAATTTTTATTTTCATTATCTTGATTATTGTGAAGGCGGTGAATAGAGTTTATTGATGGACCGGACCCCCACCTATTTCCTCAATACAAATGATTGTGTCGGGCTCAAGATTCACAGTTAAATAATGAGTATACCTTTTACTTAATCATTTCCTTTGTAGTAACACAAAGACACCGGGAAATTACACGACAATAGGGAAATGGATACTTTAATGCTATCAAACACTGGTTAATTAAATCTATTAATATTTTAACGGGTTGAACGCCGTGAAGCTGCTAAATATTTATTCGCTTTTCCGCTTTATGTGTTATAATTGGATATTAAGTATTAACTTCGTCATGTGCAAATGCATACCGTTCCGTGTATCAACCCGATCGTTTGCTTAGTCCATAAGAATCATTTACAATTTATAAATCGAAAATAGATGCATTGTTAAAACTTTGAATACTTTCGCTATTCTAGAAGTTGCATTAATTCAACTGAAATTAATTTTTTTCCTTTAAAATCGCATCCATGTAGACTAGAAGCTTTAAAGATATAAATATTTATATGCTCAGGAGATATTTGCGGATTTAGCACACATATTTTAATGTTCAACGTATTAGCAAAATCGTAAATATTACAATATAAGAATCATATGAAAGTTCATCTAATTCAAAAGTGCCGGCCATCACTGACACCCATGACATTCAACGTGTTAAAATATTTGAGTTGAATAAAAAATATAGTCGTATTCGTTCATTTAGGTACCTGACGATGTTAACGATGTAACGAAATCTGTGTACGTGCTATTATGTAATATAATTATTATTTATATTATTGTTTATGTAATATAATTATATACACCCTCATGTCTTTTAAAACACAGTTAATTTTTTAATTAACTCATATATTTACTATGTTAAGATGCTATGTCACCCAAAAACCTTAAATAATTTCTATATACGTGATAATAAGCTAGATGCCCAAAATGTGAGTTAAAGGTATCGATTCATAATAAATTCTTTTCATGTTCCCGTCGTATGTACAATTATTGCATAGGAATATAAACATTTGTAGAAAAAAACTTGGAAATAATCGACCATGTAATTTATCAACAACCGAGATTAACAAGTTAACCCGTTGCCGCACAATTTTAGTTTGACGAAAGTGCTCAGAAACACATACAAAAATATTTCGAACTTTTAAAGCATGAAAAATCGCACAAAAAGAACAATTGATATGTTATCTGGAATGTTACATCTTTTTTTCGGTGTATTACTGAGTAATTAACAAATAAATACATTAGTACAAAAATGTGCAGGACGACTATAGCCGTCATTTACGGCAACGTGTTAAATACAGGTCCTCTCACTTCGTTTAAAATCGTATTCATTTTGAAATAGATTTCAACCGCACATTCGTTACGAAGCACAGTGTATAATTTGGCCGATCTACCTGGGTAAAAGTTAATATTCATAATGATCTAGATGTGTAAAATTAAATAGTAAATGAATAGTACAGGGCACAGGATTTTAAAGGCTTTCGGAAAAGGAATGGAAGTAGGAATATGGTGTTAGGGAGTTGAAAAGTCAAAGTAGGAATATAAAGATTTTTGGACTTGAAACGGTAATTCAGAGATGATTAAAGATGGTTGTGAATAACGCTGTAGCTGTGACGTAAAATACTTGTATTTACAAGATATTCGCTAAAGTTATCTTGTACAGGGTGTCTCAGCCGATTTTGACATCTTGATAATTTCGGTATTGTGGTATGTAGTCAAAAATGTTTCATAGGAAACTTAAACGGTATAGAGTGGAGCATAATCTGGAGTCATTAGTTTTTCCGTAGGTAGACGCATCAAGGATATATGACGGTCAACTTTGTTTTTTTAAAAGAATGAGGTACTTTTTTATGCATCAAGCGATACAGCTAGACATTCTCCATAAAAAATTGCTGACCTATGTATGTCGAAAAGCTAATAGTTTAGGAGATATTTCAGTGTAAATAATTTAAATACAAAGGCACCATTCCTGCCGTATTAGGACGTGAGCTCTGTTTATCTGTCTGTCACCTGATTTTACTCCGCTCGACTTTTTCTTATGGGGCTATTTAAAGGATAAAATTTACGCGAAAGTTTCAGCTACAGTGAGTAATATGAAGCAGCATATTATCGGTGAATGTGGCAAAATATCAGCCGATATATTAACACATCTTGCGCGGGCATTTTGCCGCCAAAGTCTTGCCGTGTAGCGGGCGATTTTTTACAGTTCAGACGCAAAATTCCTTCTGCATACAATAGCTGTAGTTTTTAAACATTAGGTTTTTTTAATAAAACTTTTAGTTCCTATTGTTTTAGGCCCAATTTCTTTCTTCCCTTTAAAAAAATAATAATAACTTGTCAGAAATGAAAAACTAAGAAAATCAAAAATTTTAAAATGTTTCAAAGTGTGATATCGTTCACAGCACTTTTCTTTGGGCAACGGTACGTTACAAAATTTACACTTATACCGCGTTACACCGCGAATTTTTTTAACGGAGCACACACGACATTGTTGTGAAGTATTTTTCTTTTTTCCAGTTCCCATGATGAGTTCTAATTCTCCCTAGAGGGCCGTTCTTTACTGCTTTTTAAGCAGTGAGTCGTGAGCTTTTTAAGCAAATGAGCCGTAATCGCGTCAGCAAAACGAATTCATAGGAATTCATTCTTGCAACACACATTTTGTATTTTTGCAACGCATGTCTATCCGATTTTATTGTAAAAACATATGTAAATACACACACAAAAACCCATCGATAACAATAATCCATCAATAATTCGTGAGAAACAACTGTAGTCGCTTCCCGCGCAAGATGTGTTAAATAACGTAGGCTACTCCTTACTTGATCGATTTCAAAAATGCTGCGATGCAAATGGTCGTTATATTGAACCATACCTGCAAAATAAAAGCTAATGTAAGTACGAATTTCAGAATTACTTAAATTGAAATATCTCCTAAATTATTAGCTTTTTGACATACATAGGTCAGTATTTTTTTATAAAGAATGTCTAGCTGTATCGCTTGATGCATATAAAAGTACCTCATTCTATCTAAAAAGCAAAATTGACCTTCATATATCCTTGACGCGTCCACCTACGGAAAAACTAATGACACCAGATTATGCTCCACTCTATACTGTTTAACACTAGATTTACGAACTGAGCCAACCTGACTCATTGAAAGGTTGATTACTATATACATATATATATAAAAAAGTTAAATATTGTTTTTGAAAAACATAGGTTGGTTTTTAGTCATATAATGAAATATATGTAACTGTTGATTCCTCTCCCCCGCAGACACCATCATTCCGCATTATCGTATGTGGTATACCTATTTTTACGGTTGTGAGTCAATTTGACTAATAAAATGATTTAACAGTTAATCTCATAACACATGAAATTTGTAACTTTCATTAGAGCAGGGTATCTTGTAGCTTTCAAGTCGCACGTGATTTGTTTCTCCTCTAATTTTTCTCTCCTTGTATACAATCTTTATTTGTGTGAGAGGCATCCTCTTGTTTTCGCGACTCCGCTACATTATCTTTCTTACCTACCCACTCCTGTCATCATTTCGATTTGTACTTCGCGCGTGAACAGAGCATTTTTAGTGAAAATGTATATCAAAAATAGAGTTTCTATGTAAAAAAGGGTTTCGATGAATTTTTTAATAATAAATCTTTCATTTAAATTGATGAGGAACTATTTTCTGTGCAAAAAACTTCAATCTTTTTGTGTGAGTCAAATTGGCTCACTTCAGTAAAAATAGGTATATAATCAATATCCGTAAATCTAGTGTTAAGTTTATCAAGATTATTATCAAGATGTCAAAATCAGCTGAGACACCCTGTACACTAGCAATAAATGGGACGATCGATACATTACAACTACATAAATATAACGCATCACCACCATATGTTTTTTTCCAAAGAATGCACAAACGATTGAAATATCGAAGAAGCAGCAAATGGCAACAAGTTGTACACGATCTCATCTGCAATAACGGGCTGCGCGAGTTTCTTCGGTGATTCGCAACGACTGCACCGACGAGTGAAAAAGACTGGATGATAACCAGAAATTTGGTCGGAACGCGGCGTTGGTTTCGTGAAAAGAAACGAGGATCTTGTTGGAACGGAGACAAAGCGCGTCTCGTTGCGTGCTTCGTGGCCCTCACGTAATTTCGCCCTTGTAAAACGGGAAACGCGATACAATGCAACTGAGAAGAATTCACGGCGCCCTGTTCCGCTGGCGCTACCACCCGAATTGAGACTTTCTTTGTCGCCGTGTCGCAAAGAAGAGCGTTTTGTAACGAGAAAGAATCGGCCTCCGGATAAACGGTCCGCGTCGAGGGAAGAATGGACGTCAGAGTACCATCTCCGAGGGTTCGAAAAACTCGATCGCCATTCCACGTTCTCCCGGTGGTACGCTCTGCAAAGCTATCGGCGTTCATGATCCTGCGGGAACGCGAACCAGGTAAACCGCGAAGGAAGGACGAGCCAACGATGGTGAGTATCCGCGTTTCGTCGTATCGATGTCTCTCGAGAGCTCGCGTATCCGGTCTGCCATAAAAGCGCGTTTCCACCGTCGATTCTCATTGCATCTTTCTTTTCGCTTCCCGTAGCTAGAACTTTAACGATTTTTCACCCTTCTGGACATGTGACCCAGAAAAAAAATAAGTTTTCCTTACGTTTGACCTATGACTCTTTAGAGTACCGATCAAAGAGGTTTCGAGCAGGAAGGAAGCTCGATTTTTAGTCGAGACAGCGACCTTAGGCTGCCGAAGCACAAGGTGGTATCGGTATTTCTTGCGGTTCTTTGTCCCGCGGGCCGAGCACCGGCTTCACCTGCGCCACGCCGCGCCGGTTCGTACGGGTAACTCGATCGCGCGTGGCGTTCCCGCGACAGTGGGGCCCTTCCTCCCTCTCCCTCACCCTCTTAGCCACTCCTTCCGTCTTCACTGCTTCTCTTGTGCCTCTCTTTTTCTCCGTCAAATCTCCCTTTTCTCTTCCATCTTTCATGTCTCCTCCACCTGTCCTTCCTCCCTTCCTGCGTCTCCTGCTCCTCCTCCTCCTCCTCCTCCTTCACCTTCTCCTCCTCCTCTCGTCGAGCTGGTGAGCCTCGTCGTTACGATCCGAGGGCGATCGAGTCTCGGCCACTTCCGGTAAGGTCCAGCTTCTTGTTTTGCGCAGGCTCGAAATTCCTCGCGTCGAGGGATCCGATCGAGATGGCGAAGGAAGACGATGCGACGTTTTGCCGTTCGTTGACGCGGACACTGAGGGTACATCGTTTCCTGGATTTTTCAGTGCGCCTGACATTCCTGAGTTTCTTGACACTTTTATGGTTTTTATCGTAGTTGGAGCAAAACGGGAGATAAGCCTCGCGTGCAGATCATCTGAGATGTACACGTGCGAGGGACGGTGCAAGAAAGTTGTACGGATGGAAAAAATAATGCGAGGAAGTCGTGCAAAGAGTTGACATCTTGGAACATGTCGAATGAATTTTGCAGCGGATTTTACGAAGGAAATAAGACACTGTGTATTATTTTTCAATTTGGTATATTAGAAATTTGCTAACTGCTTCGCGACCTATTCATTCGACAGTTGGCACCGGTAATTTAATTAGAGGCATTTTAGATGCAATCAAAATTTAAGCTTCGGCTTAAAGATACGTAAAAATAAATTCTCTACATTAATACACTAATACACTAATTTACAAAAATAGTTTCTTTTCATAATTTCCATGCATGTAGAAGACACCGTGCTAGACACGAAACACATTGATATTCTCTGGCAGTAAATTGTTGTTTTATATGTATTAATGTGTCCAAGTTGCCATTTACGTTGCTATATGGCATTAAATATATTAACATCTAATTACAAATGTTGCATTCGTTACGTTCACAGGCGTGAATACTGTAACATTAATTTTCATTGTAATGTAAAACGACGTGAATGCAGCATTCGTGTCATGCCAAATAATAAAGCCAATTATAATTCATTTAATTGTATGTATCCTTAATTTTTTGTAATTATTATGCATTTTAAAGCAATAGTCAACTGATTCATTGAGTACTTTCATGTTGTTTTATTTTTTTCTCTGTGCAATTAGAAGTGCAACATTTGATAGTCTATTTTTGAAGCTCATGGAAGTTTTTACTGTCCGCGAACGTGTTAACACGCTCCGTGTCTCGTGGGGGATATGTGTCCCATGCTGCAGTTTCCGTTTGGCCAGCATGGCATTTTTCCTATGAAACAACAAAGTTAAAAAAATGTTATATAACATTATAATTTGTTGACCTCGATGGCCTTAATTTTATGGAACGTATACGGTGCGCGTGACGTGAAGTTCATTTTTTTACAGCATATACCCAGTCAAATTCAACTTAATCTCTAATATAATATCCCTAGTTCACAATTGGCAAAAAATATTACTATAAGATTTGCAAACTTTTGTGATAGTTGACATTCATACAAAAAATCGCATTTCTATTTGTCATGGTTTAACAAAAATTTTCAAATTAAACGTTTTACTTTAAACTAATTTTACGAGTTTATAAAAATAATTTCTTATATATTAAATATATTTCTTTGCTGTCTAATGCAGTGGAAATTTTACATGCATTTGTTGAAACTTATAAGTAAAATTCGGGCAGCGAAAAATGCCAATAATAATAATTATAATGTCAATAAAACATGTTAGTTTTATTTACATAAGGTTTTCATTAAAATTTCGGGGTTTTACAGTGCAAGTTGTGAATCAATATAAAAGACCATTGTAATAATTGAAGTATTTCAACACCGCTTTCATTACAAATAAAGACTATGGTTATTTCCCCTATGACCTATTGTTTCAGCTGGGTTCGGAACCATTACGGCCATGATATACATATTGTTATACATGGGGCATACAATAGAGTTAACGTTACTAATTGTAAGTTACGAGTTTGATGCCCTCAGGTATGGACGTGTTGTAAATCCGCTGCACCAAATAAATATTATATATTATTATAAATATCGTTGGTTCGTTGATAATGATAGATAGAAAATTGTAAGGACACAACACATGAGGAAAATTTCCTAAAGATTACGGGGTAATTGATATCAGGCTCACTGATTACGTGATTTCCCCCGAAAAAAATATTTACATAGTACTTAGCATATGTAGATATTTCTTTCTTGGACAACATGAAAATACATTTAGTTAATAGTTTAACACTAAAACTATCGGCGTCAAATCTATTATATATTATTAGTTCGAATATTTAAATACTTTAATGCTGGAAATGATGATTATTTTAGTAGTTTATGTTTTATCACATGAATTTAGAATCTCTACTCTGTAGCTCCTCTATAATGTTGGTAAATTTTCATAAAAAATTCAGGACTAGTCATTTTAACCACTTTGGTAGTTTTAGTATTAAAGAATATACAAATATAACGCATACAATTTTAAATATCAAATATAGAATATTAAGAAACTTAAAGATCAGTGAACATCATTTTTTCCTAATAATGCAACGTATCCGTAAATTCTTCTATCGGGAAACGTTGATTTGGCACAGTGCATTATTTCTAAATTGTTCCAAATAAGTTTGAATAATTCAAAAAGTGAAAAAATTGCATTACAACATTTATTTAAAGAAGATGACATTCTTTGTGAATTTGAAATTGTAATTTTAATCCAAAAAATGACTTTTACGCTGAGAGTATTTTCAAACTTCACTAATATTTGATACTGTAAAAACCTTATCTGATTTTTTGCAAAACTGCACTTTTTGAATTATCGTGAACTGCTAACTAGAAGAGTAACGAATCAACCGATGTTGAAAAAAATGATTAACTTTGTTACTAAATTGTCCAAGGATTGAGCCTTCAATTTTTGAAGAGCCTAATTTTTACTAACAAAAAATACTGTAACCTTTAATATTCCTTTTTCAAAAGTAGGTTTCATCGTAGCACACACTGTACGACTTATGACAAGTTTTTCACTTTTACATTCTAATTATTATAATGAACATTACGCTTTGTGCGTTTATTATATTACGCATAGATAAAAATTACATCTAGTACTTCATGGCAATCTACAAATATTTCCAAAATTGACTTATTTCTATATTTTATCTTATTTTAGTCGTTTGCTATGTTTAGTCTTATAATATTTTTGTTTGTTTTTTATCATGATTTTCCGTAAATCACACGTTCGACATTTTCTGAATTATTATTTCCTAAGTAACCTGTAAGAAATAATTAGTGTAGTGGCACAACGAGCAGCAACGGTACCATGCGCTGTATATAAAAAACCAATTTATTACTGTCCTTTGTTTATTATAGGACCCTCCAAAATATAAAAAAAATCTAAGACGTCTAAATAAAACAAGTTTAAAACAAAACGCACAATTTGTACCATTGCTACAGAAATTTTCAAGTTTTGCAGAACCTACCAAATGGAAGATGTCAGTGGGGTGCGACGCGATAGAACTATTTTTATATTCATATTACATCAAAAAATACAATTAGCAAGAATCACTAATCAATTTTTATTTCAACAATTTAAATTTGAATTATTGCAGAGAAAGCCACAGACAAAATAGTATGGGATTTGGTCAAAATAGCTGCAGAAACGATTTTCCCGTCTCCCTAATAGGTTTGACGGACATTGTATAAAGGCAAACGTAAATGTGAAGACAGTGGGAAGGAGGTAGGAGGAAAGTTTAGGAGATTTTTAGCTGCCTGAGGCACGTCGAAGAGACGCGGAACGACTACCGGTAGCTCGTAAGGTGGTAGCTCGAAAGGACGAGCCAACAGGGCTGGTCGAAGGAATGAGTTTTTCGGTAGCACAGCGGTACACCGGGAGTCCCGTAAGTTCGTTCGGCATTACCGGTATTCGGTATCGCTAGACGACGGACGCGCGGAGTCCAGGCTACGAGCGAATCGTTACCGGGAACGCGTTGCTTTCACCCGATATAGGAATCGAGGAGGCGTACAAAACACCGTTCGATCGACCTCAGCAGTCGCACGAGCGCGCCTGCCTTCTTGCCTTCTTCCTATCTGTCTATTTGCGGGCTTCTCTCTAGTCTCCCCGGTTTCCCAGATTCTCTCGTTTTCCTAGATCGAAAATTCTTTGATGATCGGATCTCCCCACGTTACACGGCACAGTGGTCCCAAATCACCAAAATATGCGTAAAACTTCAAAGCGTACTTCAATTTAACTGAAAATTCACATATCAGGATAATTTGGATTACCCGATTTTGAAATCTATACTCGACATTTTCAAAAAGAAAATCGTGGATTCAATATAACGGACGCGTGCGTCTGAAAATAACTGATTCCGCGTGAAAGTTAGTATTTTTATATTTTTGCGTCACTGATTGTGATTGAGAACCTTATATTTTAAAAAACGAAATGTCTGATTCGAAATGGAGGATGCGTGTATCTAAAAATTGCTGATTCCGCGTGGAAGTTAGTATTTTGATATTTTTGAGTTGCTGATTGCTATTTGAACCTTATATTTTCAAAAACGAAACCACCAGGCGTAGACAGTTTTGAAACACTTGCTGTGGATAAAATACTTTTTCTTGCATCGTGAAATCTCCTTAATGCAAGGAGGCAAAACGCTGACTCGATGTAATGACAAAGTTTCTGAAGATTATTTTTTTAGTAGTCTTATAGCGAGGCTGGACCGAGAGAACATAAATGGGGAAGAGCGAAAGCTCTTTAACCGCGAGTATGTAACGTGTGATGTAAGGCAGCGTAATTGTATCATATATCGAGTCACGAATCAACTGTACGACGTGTAAGTGGGTAATTGACCGAACTAAGTAATACATTTTTCGTGAATTGCATTTGTCAAGATACCTAAGATGTACTTATATATCTAGTAGAAACATCTGGAGTTTTGCTTGCATTGAGGAAACAAATTGAAGAAGTTTAACGTTTTCAGTATAAACTGTATGCTGTATAGCGCATCCATGTACAGTGTACACTGTGCAATTTATACGAGCCTATTGAGAGAGAAGTCTGCTCATATACCTAATCATACACCTAATTAGGCTGTTCATGTGATAAGAGTTCTCTTATTTCTCCTCTTTTCCCTAAAGTTTCGTTTCAATAACAATAGTTCTTATTTATATAAGAAGATTTCGTTTCCAAAATTTTCCTCTTAACACTAAAACCACTAAGGCGGTTAAAGTTACCGATTCTTCATTTTTCTAAATATTACCCAAATTGATAGGCGAACCATGCAGTAAATATTCTATTTCTATCATATAAAACCTAGATTAATAAATTGATCATCGTTTTCACCTCTTGATTTTTCCTTTTCCAAAGTACTTATTCAATATGTTTAACACTATACTAGACCTACAATCATATTGAAGGGTTTCCGGTGCTTTAAAAACTTTTCTCAAGATAGAGAAGGAGTCCAGTAAATATTTCACGTGTAGCTTATAGTATATAAACTTCCTAACTGGTCGTCTTTTTTTATCGCATGATTAATCTTTTTCCAAATTACTTATTTAATATAATGAAATATATCATCTTTTGCGGCCGTAGGTCTAGTGTAAAATGCTATAGATACGATATCAGTAGTTTTAGTATTAACTATATAATAATTTTGCAGTTTCAAGAATTGGAAAGTTATTCACGTAAAGAATAATTATGATATGCGTACTAAAGCAATTTTTCAGTTATTTCAATAGCCAAAAGGACATAATGTCCTTCAAGTAAATTCGATCTAATAATACAACATAGTAGCCTATCACATTTTTTTTAACAATTTCAATCAATATTCTACTTATTTTTAGTTGATTATTAAGGCAATTAACAATCATTTTATAATTAACAGAAAGAGGATTATGTGATTACTTTCATCATTTCTGTTCTAAACTTGCCAGTCTCATTGTCAGGAGAATAAACGTTAGAGAAGTGTTTCTAACTACAGAAAGTTTTGATAATACGGTATACTTGTACGAAGTATACAAAGTTAAATATCATGAAGTTAGTATGTGTCCCTAAAAAGTATTCACAATCAGTGTTAAAGGTTAAGAAAAAATCAACTAATCCCTCAAATAGTTAACTGTGGCGATTTCTTTTGAGAGTGCGCACCTATTTAGAAAATCGAAAGATAAGCATAAATCTATCTTAAATTATTTATACGTTTTAGTTATTCGTTTTATTTCGGCATGGCCTCAAAATATTCCAAACATCTTGAAATTGACGAATATATTATAGTTTTCGTTTAAAATTATAATTAAAATTACCAGTGGTCGCTAATTTTTACGCATGACGAGTACACGCGTCAATGCACAAAGGGCAGGAGGTAAAAGATCAGATTCGCAATCATTGAAAACGAGTTAAAATCTTTCGTTATCACCAGGAAATTTTTCCAGTGGAATAAAGCTGGCAAAGCATATGATGGCCTGTCGTGTTATTCTTCGACAACCAGAACTAGACTCACCGGAGGGAGGCCTGTTTCGGCAGGGTCTGATTCGCCAGACGTCAAGCGTCATGCCTTTTGTCACACATACACGAAGGCACTTGACATTCTACCTCGCGATGCGTTAAAAGAGCTACATATACAAATCGATCAAAAAGACGAAGAGAGAGAACGATACAGGTCGGAGCAAGGAAGACAACGCGATTTGGTTGAGGACATCGGCGTAGACACCAGATTTCTAACATCACTATAGTAAAAACAGGATAAACTCCGGCAGAATTACCCCCACCACATGGGGAGATTCTACTTGACGAAACGGAACTCGCGACGAGAAACACTGTAACACCATACAATGTAACACGTCGCGTTTCGTCAAGGAGAATCCACCATGTGGAGGGGGTAGAAATTTCTCGCTCCTCCAGCCAAACTAGTAAGAATATTTGAATGCTACGACTCTGTCGAGTGCTTCCTTTAATAGGCTGAGTGAATGGATTCCAAAAAACAAAATGGTGCGAATAGGCGGTTGATAGCGAGAAGCTCCGCCGCGCGAGAGTCTAGTTTTGGTTGTCGAACGGTATACAGGGGTAACCTGAAGTTCGGCCAGTAACAACAGAAAACAAAACACTTCTTTCGTTGTTCACATGAGGATATAACGAATATGCGACTTTTTCGGGGTTTACTGCTTTGGAATCGAAAATAACATGTGAGCGGGGAATGTTTCTATCCGGAGAATAGGAACCAAAACACTTGCTACGCGTCATCAGGTCTTTTGTGCCCGGTACATTATGTTCCGTATTTTTCGTTTTATTCTAATTCAAAGTTCTATCGTTCTCATGGAAAGGTTCTGTATGTGTCTACAGCTCTTTTGATAAACATTATAACATTGACGTTCTAAGCCGTAAAATGATAGTGATCTGAAGGTGTCGCAAACTCTGTAAAGATGTTGAGTTTCCAGTTTTAAAAAAAGTTCTAGTCGATGAAACTGATAGGTATGTATTTATTAATATATTAGTGGGGACCGGATAGTAATGACGTTTCTTCAGATGTTATTACTCAAAAAATAATTAATTTTTATCGATCCAGTATTCAAAACTTACATAGTAGATGAGAAAAGTTTGTTTATAACGACGGTGATTACATCTTCCATTAAAAATAAAAAATTATTACAAATTTATTTGCTTCGACTTAATGTAAAAAAACTACATTACTTTCCGGTCTCCCTAACAGATTAACGCAGCAGTTCAATTATAATACTTTTATTTTTTAAACACGAGATGTTTTTAGTCAGCCAGTGCGCATACATTTTCGTTAAAAAAAAACTTCCTTTACTATAACGTTCAAATTCTTAAACGAGTTTCACTTTATTATTTATTCAAATTTTTGTTTTCTTTAAAAAGGGCACAGTAATAACTATAATTATTAAAACACGTAGACTGACAGCGTCCAGTAACTCTATAACTATGACATCGAGCAAAGTTTAGTCTCCATTCAAAAAGAACTAACGCAAAAAGAAAATAAACATCTTATTTTATATCATTTCTCACTCACAAATAGATATGTTGTTGCTTTCGCCCCACCGCCTCTCTCTCTCTCTCTCTCTCTCTTTCTCTCTCTCTCCCCCGCATTCCTTAATATAATAAATTCTGCGATTATTTCTATCACCCGAATCACTCAGGTACCGCCTGTCCTATCAGTTTTCGTCAAAGGACAGCATATTTGAGCGTTTAATAAGATTGATATATGCACTACATTTATTAAAAGTAATGGTAACATAATTACATCAAGCCAAGATGGCCAGTCTTTAACCTTACTTGAGACGCATTGAAAGTAGCCGAGTTATTTTGGACCACACACGAAATATGTTAATACCGAAGGTGGCTAATGAGCAAAAAACGTAGAGTATGTAATTAACATATGTAAAAAATTTGAACTTCATTAATTCGTGGATTTTTTATTATAAAAGCAAATTTGTTCACAGTCATTCGAAAAAACTTAATTCATAAGTCGTTGTTCTTATAAAATATTATAATTTATGGCGATATTTTGAAATCATTGTTCGAATTCACTTAAGTATATGTTAATACATATATCTTATATATACCAACATTAGAATTAATAAAAGTTAATTTATGACGCATTGTGCAGTTATTGCATTTACAAATCAATTTTCAAGATCTAATATTATAATAATTCTTAATGTTTGCTTCATTAAACACCTACAATATTTGAGATGGAATGCTTCTCGCATTCCTTTTGTGCGAACGTGAACTTCTATTAAGTCCACGAACAGTTACACTATATCATGCTGAGGGGGAATAACTTTACCTCCATTATATGAACAATGTAACTTGTAAAGTAACTTGTTCCCAGTCAGCTTCGTATAGAAGGAGTTGCACCGAATTAAACTCCGATCAGTCCTCAATTAGGTATAAGTGTTTTCAATTCTGATGCTAATACATATGTACTATTGTGATTGTTTCCATACTTTTAACTTTTTTGCCCGTTATGGGTATTTCACCCTAAATTTGTAAAATCTGTACTTTTAGATGGATTTGGAATCACCGAGACAATTGTACAACATAATTAAAAGTTAATAAGCAAGATAATGGTTCGTTTCTGACCCATGGTTCCTCTCAGACATTTTACCGACTCAAAACGGGCGGATGCGATGAGCCAATAAAAAGAATTTGCTACCCTTTCGCAAATTTAGCAGCCTTTTTTCGCAAATCAACCCCTGAGTTAGGAATTAAATAAACCTGCCGCAAAATTCACGAAAGGGTAGCTAAATTTTGTTATTACCTCATCGCATACGCATTAAGGATGTAGAGCAACTCTTTAAGCCGTGAAAATGATTTTGAAACACCCTGTGCCAATATTATGTAGGATGAACTAACAACTTCAACTATAAAAGTGACTACATTTCGAACTTCGTTCTATTAATCCATAATACAAACATTCACTTCTTTAAGCACCTGTCAAACTTTTTTTTTTAAAGGTTTAGGAAAAGATTTTTATTTTCATTACCCTGATTATTTTTTGCACTCCACTTAACCATTAATTTCCCTAATATCCTATACTGATATATAGTGGTATGATTCGAAGATAATAACCACTCCGTTATCTTAGCCTGCTCTCTGTTTCTCCGCTTTTTGTCTACCTTTCCATCCGCCTTTCTTTTGCGTATCATCCATCCTCACCAAGATTCAAGAACACGTTGAAGACACCAAAGGAGAACTTGAAGGTGCAGGATACCGTTCTGTCCTCAGGGACCTCGGTTCACCGGGTCGGTTCTCCCAGTTTCTCGTATGCCCGACAAAAAGCCACTTGACCGCCAATCTTCTCCCCAGCCTTTCCCCCTCTCTCTCTCTTTCTGTCTCTCTATCTCTGTATATCTGTCTCTCCCTTCGCCCCTCTTTATTTTGCTAATTTTTCTTTGATAATTGGATTTTTTTCCTAATTGAAATATTATTTTAAATTTCACCTCTGAACAGAGGATGGTCGTTTGTAATCTGGTAGAATATACAGTTACGATTGAAAAATTTCGAGAAATGTATTTGTAAATAGCTTCTTACGGTGCTATCACCATGAAATTTTGTGTATTCCGTTTTTTACTTAAGAGACGAAGGGGATTTAACACTAGAACGACCGACGATAAATTTATTACATTTAAATATATTAAATAAGAACTTTGGAAGAAGAGGAATCAAGGGTGGAAAATATAATCAGTTTGGTAATCTCTGTTTTCTAAGGTCAACTTAAAAGTTCTAGTCTAGGACTCTCGTATAAACTTATTGTTAGAGAATTTTTGGAAAAAAATACGTACAAGTCATTTTGACTTGCTTGGTCGTTCTAGTGTTAAATACCTTGTCCGTAAGCCAAATTGAGGAACAACTTATGCTAGGATTTATATTTTCAATAACTTTATCTATTGCATGGTCTCTTGAAATTATATTTTCCATCGTGTCTAAAAACGTTAACTTTCTGAAACATTCTATACCAAGTAGTCCATAATTTTGTAATGAAAGGTAAGAAGGTAAGGTACTTAATGTAATTTTGTTGAATGTTAAAAGTCTTTCAGACACATGGGTACCTGCCTTAGTACCTCAACGTGCAACTTACAGAATTTAGTAGATAGCAAGAACAATAGACTGTGAAACTGTAGATATTTACATTGTTTCTTTCGTTATTCAAGCAGAAACATAATACTCCAAATAATTGCTGCTACTATATTATCAGACAACTATAACCATGATAACTTTATCGCATTAACACTAAACCTACATACCAGAGCGGTCAAATGACCGCTTATAAGACTTTAATCAAAATTGTTAAATTCCAGGTTTCCATTTTTCTTGAACTTACAATTAGTGCACTATTTTTTCTGTAACATACAGCTCCTTAATTTTTCAATATCTATCTCTCTTCTTCTTTTGTTTTTCCTTATAATCACATGTACTCTACCGTTATCTACCGTGAGCGTTCTTTTCACTGCTGGAAAATATATGAAATTCTATAAAGTTATCTCAATTGAAATCTCATATTTACTACTAATTTTAAGTTTTCCAAGAGAGTGTCATCTGATTGTGTTTTAGCAACACGCCATGTGCTTATTTACAGTTTGTTTTATGCTAAAATAACGATTATTGAAATTCGATCACTGGCTCTTTACACGGCATTATAAATATTTACAACGTGATCAGTTCTATTTGTAATAATAAAATGGGCTACAAACTTTGGGTAATAAATAAATAAAAATAGAAAGTACTAATTTTTGTATTTTATTATTGGTGGATTAATCAAACACAAATTCAAAAATTATTATTGGAAGAAATACATAATATATGCGAAGGAAACTGCTCTGAAACGGATGAAGAAGAAAATTCTGAGAGTGAGGATGGTATATATGATCTATGGAACACTGACCCTCAGCTATTCGACACGAATAATAAGGAAGAGAACATTGTGAACACGCGTAGGGATCCTCTTTCTAAAAGTGCATATTCCTAACGCGTTTCGAGTCTTCTTTCTAAAAATATATATTCCTAAAGCCCGAAAAAATAAATGTTTTTTAATTATTACATGATAATTGTTTTGTGTTCTATTGCCTATGCTCAATTCTGTATTATTTATAATCAATTGGAAAACGTTTATTTGAAAAGCGGAAATAGGTATATATAAAATGTGAGAAGGTTTAGTGTTAAAAAATCTTTGTACAGCGATTGACTAATATAGTGAAATTTTGTGTAAATGTCAATGCCTTCAATGGGCGACCGCCTTGTCAGCTGGTTCCTCATGGAATTCTCGTCGTATCATCTTCCGCCCATTTTCGATGGCCTCTATCTTTGTGCTTAAGTGCCACCTGTTTGAATCGTTAACCTTTCTGACAATGAATGGGATAACGTCAATCTCATACTAAATTTTTACGACCCTACCCGAATATAAGCCGCTTGGCTTGCTCGTCTACGTATACAATAATAGTGCATTCCTGACATCGATTGTTAAAAAGGCATACATCCCGGAATTTGTAATATATTTTGAAAAATCAACGATCGTATGGAATTTTTCAATTAACGTGTTCGTATCTTCGAGAGAAATATCTTTGTTATTTCGTCAGTGTCAGCCGCAAAAATTCAAGCGGAAAAAGGAAGCCGTTGACTTTTATGACATCCACGAAAGGAAAGTTGACCTTCATTCTGGCAATCGTCTGGGAGGATATTATACCATGGTTAATTTTAAGATTGAACAGAAATTTTAAATAATTTGCAACGACAGTCATGTATATTTTTTTAATCGATTCAAATGATTAGCATCTAATAATAGGAGATTGGAGATAATAAAAGAACATCGGAGCTATAACTATTTCCACTTTTTTTCGCTCCTACTTTACCTTTTTGAGCTACCTTCCTTCAAATTTCATTTGTACCGAGTGTTCCCTTTAATAACATTTGTTTTCGATATTACTTAACTTCGTCAATGAGCTTCAGTAACCAGCTTCGATTTAACATTAGTTCTAGTTATTAATGATTCCCCGGAAATTGATTTTGAGTTTTAATACCAACGTCCGTTCTTCTTTCATGACTTTAGAAATTAATCAATTCTCTCCTTCTCTCTTTCTCTCTCTCTCCCTTTGTATGTGTGTATCTCTTCTTCAGCTCCCTTCTATTTTATTAGTCTTACTTAGTTAACTGTATTGTTTTTTTCCTAACTGAAATCTTATTTTATGTTTCACTTTTAAAAAGAAGATATTTGTTCGCTATCTAACAGAATTTGCAATTTCAGTTAAAAAATTAAAATATATTGGTATAATAAATAGTTTTTTTTCGCGCTTAATTTAATTTTTGGTCTACCTTTCTTCAGATTTTATTTGCACCATGTTATTCAGTCAATAATAGTATTTATTTCCGGTTTATTTCATTTCAGCAACGAGCTTCAGTCATCAGCTTCATTTTAATACTAGATCTACCAAGGGGGTCAAAACGACTTATACTGAATCTTTTAAAATTGATGCCGAAATTTTTAGGGTTGAAAATGCTTGATTTTCTGTATCTGCCTTGTACAATGTGAGGAATTAAATTAATTTAGTTTCTTGCGCTTTTCGTTCTCATTCTTCTAAAGTATTTGACTTGTATTTTTAGATATACTGAAATAATAGTCGGTAGTATTAGTGTTAATAGTAGTTTCAACTGCTATTAATACCCCGAAAATATATTTTGAGTTTTAACATTAGGGTCCGTTCATTTTTTTGGCATTCGAAATCAAAGAAATTATATGAGCGACATACTATAAAATTTCAAGATCCAGAATGTGTCGATGAACGTCGGATTGTTCTTCACATTTTATACATTCCTGACGGACAAAATATTTGCTTTCTTTTAAAAATGATGGCATCAACGGACTCGATCGTTTTGCCATTGCCGTTTAATTTGATACTTTCAAACTGCAAAAACTAAAATACAAACATGCGTGTACCTTCTCAGAATTGATAGCAATTAAAGAATGTGCTAATTCTTTAGAGACCTACAAGTGTAAGCTTCTGACTCTCCCACAATCATTATTCTAAAACAGTCGTTGCAACTTGAAGTAATTAAAAAAAAATGACAAGTTTTTAGTTGCAAGGAAAATTGAGAAGATAGAATCCTGTCTTGACAAAAATGCAGGATTCTTTTTGTGCTGAAACATTTTGAAAACGGTGAAACATGTGGGATACAAATTACATAAAATTTGCATTGGCTTCATACGTCTATAAAACTGCTTAAAAAAATTTCGGAATCACTCGGTTTGTAGTCAGAGCTATGAAACCCAAACATTATTAACCCATTTGCATCACAACCGTATGCATACGCGCTCCTTTTCTAGTCACTATAATCGAAACGCATTTATGCATTCACATTGTGAGTGAATAGCGGTATATATGAACAGCCTAAATTATTTATACAACATTCATCGATTAAAGTGTAATATCACTTCGTGAAATAATGTTATACTTAGATTCCAGATAAAGAAATTTGATAGTGAAGATATATTTTTGACTTTGTCATATGATGCAAATGGGTTAACACTATTGTTACTTTAGATTTTTTAAAATATGTTTCTACGCTAATGCAGAATTGTTAGAAAGATGAAGTTCAAGAAGTACCAAGCAAGTCAAAATGAGTAGTGAACAATTATTTCTAAAAATTCTCCCTGTATACAGGGCAGCTTTAGAGCAAATACACTATGTTGACCTTGTAAAACACGGATTACCGAATAGATCACTTCATTTACTGTTTTTTCCAAAGTACTTAATTAACATATCGAAAAATAATAGATTTAACGTCAGTAGTTCAAGCGTTGAAATTATGAACTATTTTTTGTAAACGCTCATCTTATCTTTCATTTTTTATTATTGCCAGTCAACTCCTAATCTATAAAAAAGAATATACCTTTAACCAAGTATTAAACGATTCAGAAGGAAAATATCTATGGTGAAATACTGTAAAAATAAATGTTTATGTCATTAAACGTGTTATTAACACGTTAAACGCCACCCGTATTTCGTCATTTTTAACTAAAGTAAAACTTTTCCTATTAAAACCATATCTTTGTAAAGTAGAAAACTTAAAAACACAAATAGACATATAGTCAGTAGGACTGTACATTTTGAATGTCAATATTTAAATGTTGAATGTACTAGAATATTCGAAAGTATTATAATTTAAAAATCATATGAAATTTCACTACATTCAATAGCGCCGGTTACCGGTGACCTCTGTGGTATTCAAATTGTTAAAATTAATTTCGTAAGCAAGTCTGCAACATAGGTACATTTTCCGCCGCCATTTCGATCAACTCATTCCTCAGATGGGGTAAATTGCGAGGAAATATTCCAAGAAAACAATATTTCCTGTCTGTGCTTCGAAAGAAACGCACGAAGCCGAGGAAATGCGCTCGATTTAGGTCGCGATTTGACCTAACGGTTCCTCGTTCGTCTCGCGAACAAGTTCCCGCCGTTAGGCTCAAACGGACGCGGACGGATAAAAGAAAGAACTGTGAAACGTTACGTCGCGATCGCATCAGGCATTGGGGGTCGCTTCAGTGGACATTCAGAAATGGGAAAGGCGACGGGAAAGATATCAAACGAGAGTTGTCTCTGCGATCCACCGTAAAAGTGCGAAGTTCAAATTCATTTTATCTTTATATTCGGTAGAAATCGTAAACAGTTAAATACTTAACATTGAGATAACGAGCATGGGAACCAATTGATGCTCAACTAATACTCATAGTTGTGACCGATTAGCCTGATACCAAGTTCTTCTATAATCACTTGTTATTGCATGACAGTTCCGTGAATTACGACAAACTTAGGAATATTTTGAACCAGGCATGTCAAACTCATATTATATTACGGGCTACATGATTTATTTTGACTAAGTTAAGAGTCACATATTTTCAATGTTCAAAAAATAGATAAAATACGATTTTCAGAATGATTATATTATATTTTTTGTATTTATTAAACTCAATGTCAAGCTCAATGTATTGTATGTTATGCATACATGGTCGTTTTTCATTTGATGTCATCTTGTAAACTAAAAATATTTTATCTCTTATTGTGTATTATACGACATAAATACGTAGACATTTTGTATTTCATTTTACTTTTTAAACTTAAACTGTGAATATTTTATATATTTTATAAAAACAAAAATAAAAGTAATGATAAGAAATGAACTGAATCTCAGTTTAATATTACTTTTTAGAAGATTTTTGACATCGTTTTTCACAAAGCAAGTTATCAAAATTTGGTTGAATACATTGAGCTGATGCAATTTGGAAAATCGATAGTACTTACATGTTGATCAGTTAGGCTGGACCTTTCTGAATTTTTGTTATTTTTCATTAAAGAAAATAGTAGTTCTCATAGATAAGTGCTTCAGAATATAGCCTGTATAGGTGTAACAAACGATAACATTTTAGGAAACCGATCTACAGATAAATACGTATCAAAATCTGAAATTCCAACTTCAACAAATTAAGCTATACAAATAAAAATTAAATTTACTTTAAAATAATTAATTAATACTTTTTTCAAAAAATGTTTAGAATGTTTCAGCGGGTCGCGTGTTTGACATGCCTGTCTTACAATTAGATAGATAGGGGAGGCTTTTTTATGGCTTTTATCGAGAATCAGAAATCTATATTTTTTTTTTCGGTTCTTGAAACAATGAACTAACAAATAATCTTAATGTTCGTTAATCCTTATTATTAATCCTTTCCTTGTAAACTATGGTTGTGTCAATTAAATCAACTCTATAAAGTGGAAATTCAACACTTCTTATAGTTACCATATAAGAAGGTTAGAACCGTGAAAATTTGCAATTATCTTGAAAACTGCTTTTCTCAAATATGGAAGATATGGTGCCAATATTCGTTTTTGGCAGCACAAAATGTGTTATGTGTACAAATAAGTTCGGTGCCTTTACATACATACATTCAACTGCAATTACAGTCCAAATTGAAATTTTGTACACGCCCTTTGGTATCTTAAAGTACTAACCTCAACCTATGAAATGCACGATACGAAACACAAATTATTGCATAACGTCAAAAGATAATACTTTGCACGATGGCGTTTCGAAATATCATACTAGACGCTGTATTCTTTTATTTATTCTTTGACTTATTCCTTTTGCATTCGAATTGAAGAAAAATGCTACTCAGGATACCAAACTAATTTATTCTGCATTGTATGAAAATCCTGTACTCCATAAGACATGCAAAAAATGGTCTCAAAAGTGTTGTGGTAGAAATTTTAATCTTAATGATACTGAACACAGTGAAGTGCCGAAATCAGTGGAGGACGACGAATTAGAGCAATCGTTAAACGATGATCGTTGCCAAACGGAACAGGAACTTGGTGTAACTCAACAAGCAATTTCCGCTCGTTTGAAGAAACTTGAGAGAATACAAAAGACCGTTGAGTTTCACACGTACTCAACCCCGAAAATAAAATAACATCCTGTAACATTCAGCGAGAAAAACATTAGAAGCCATTTTTTCTTTCGGCTGGGAGATTCTGCCTCATGTGTAAATATATTCCCCAGGTGAAACTCCCGTGGATTACCATACTTTCCCGTCGCAGCAATATCACTTGCAATTAATTGATTCCCACTTTAAAATTCTCGAAAATGTTGGAAAAAACATTAATGATTTTATTCAATCGAAACAACCATATTCTTATATTAGAGGGATCGGAAAGTAATCTCGTTTCTTTATTAAATTCTAATGTATAAATTAGTAACAACTTTTGTTTTGCACTAATGATGTAATCACCCTCGTTAAAAGCAATATTTTGCCATCTAGCGTGTCAATTTTCAATACTGTATCGATAAAGGTCAATCGGATTCTGAGCCCCTAATTGTCTTATTTTGAATAGCAATCGTTCCATCCGAGGAGAAGTGAATAGTTCGATGAAATGAAATGTGCCAATTTTTTCTAGCATTAAGGAAAGATCTAGCATAATTAGAAACTATTTTCTGCATTGTCTTCTCTACTAAAATGATAATTTCCTAACTTGTTTCATAACTGATCAAATGGTTACGGTAAAAATAGGTCATATTTTTTCTTTTAAAGCATCATGGATTAGCACAAATTCATTGACATAAATGCTCGAAATTCATCCTCATATGTTGATACGTTAACCCTTTTAGTGCCGACCGAAATTATTAATTCAACTAATGACAAATGTACTTACCAATAAGAAGGATTGTCTTTTGGCGATAATCTCATACAGAATACGCAATGTAGAGCATAAAGTGTGTATTTACAATCATCTGTCATTAAATTACTGATGTTATATTGCAAACTGAATATTAACTCTTCGATGACCACTGTTAGCACTATTGCTAACGGTGATATATCGTCGTCCAGCAAAAAAATGGGTTAAACTCGTCGAACCTACTTTGTATTCCAAAATAAATTTAATATTTTTTATTGCAAAGCAAAAATACAGGCAACATGTACTGTCATCGCCGGAAATAACATCCTTCTTGCGTAGTGGTTCTTAACCCGGAGTGCATGCACACCCTTTTAGATTCAAGGGGGTACTGACCAATAAAAATGCTAACACTAGATCTAACAATGTGGTCAAAATGACTTTCTCTGAATTTTTTGTAAATATTCTTGAAATTCCTAACGCTGGATCGGCTTCAATTTTCTACGTCTATCTTAAAGACTATAGGCGATTGAACCGACCAAATTCCCCTCATTTATTTCATTAGGTCCGTTATTTTATTAAGAATCGCTGATCTAGAGAATCTCTATTGTGCAGCGAATTTTCTATGATTCTCCAATACAGAGAATCATCGTTTCTGAATTTCTGAATAACAAGTGGAATTACTATACAGTAAACTTGCACAAGTTGTAGGTATGACAAACCTGCCTTCTATAAAGGAAAAAACAGAATCTAGAACTATAAAAAGCATTAATCATTTTACATTTAGGCAAAAATACAAAAATCATCATTTGATTTGACTTAATTCATTGCCTTAAAAAAGAAATTCACAATCGATAATGGATCAAACCGAGGTTCGATCCTATGTTTGATCGGACAAAGTTGAGAAGAAAAACAATTATCCGACTGCAAGGCACCTCACGAAGAAGGATAACGGTCGATGAATCGATCTCGATCGACTGTCTAGAGAAACGGAAACCACACCCGTTTTACTTGTTTTACTCACTCTGCTCGCTGCCTGTGCTCCTAAGCGTTTCCGTTCGCTGCTCCATCTTCCTGGAAAATATCAGATCCATTGGACGTCCTATCGCGATTCAATTTAATCCTCTTAATACAGAAAGCAATTATAATTGCCCACCAAATCCTCTAATTTATTGCAATCGATGAGAGAAAACATTTGCTCTTGATAATGGATTCGTTTGGGCTAAGATGAATTATGAATGCTGTTTTTAAAAAACTCGTCTAAAATATTTTACCGATAAGAATTATCTTGGTATATCAAATTTTCTAAAATGTTTTAACAATATGTTACAAAATGATGATTAACCTTTTTGCTACGAGCGTTCTGTTATACAGGATGTCTTAGCCGATTTTGACACCTTGATAACTTCGGTATTGTGATATGTAGCGAAAAATGATTAATAGGAAATTTAAATGGTATCGATAATCTGGTGTCATTAGTTTTTCTGTAGGTGGATGCGTCAAGGACATATGAAGGTCAACTTTGTTGTTTTAAACGGAATTAGATACTTTTTTATGCATCAAGCGATGCAGCTAGACATTCTTTGTAAAAAAGTACTGGCCTATGTATGTCGAAAAGCTAATAGTTTAGGAGATATTTCAGTGTAAATAATTAAATACAAAGGCATCATTCCTGCCGCACTAGGACGTGAGCTCTGTTTATCTATTTATCTGTCTGTCACCTGATTTAACGCCGCTCTTATGGAGATTTTACGCGAAAGTTTCAACTACAAAGAGTGATATGAAGCAGCATATTATCGATGAATGTGGCAAAATATCAGCCGATACATTAAATAACGTAGGCCAGTCCTTATTTTATCGATTTCAAAAATGCTGTGATGCAAAAGGTCGTTATATTGAACCACACCTTTAAATAAACGTTAATGTAAGTACGAATTTTAGAATTACTTCAATTTAAATATCTCCTAAACTATTAGCTTTTCGACATACATAGGCCAATACTTTTTTACAAAGAATGTCTAGCTGCACCGCTTGATGCATAAAAAAGTATCTCATTCCGTTTAAAACAATAAAGTTGACCTTCATATGTCCTTGACGCGTCTACCTATGGAAAAACTAATGACACCAGATTATGCTCCACTCGATAGCATTTAAGTTTTCTATGAAACATTTTTCTCTAAATATCACAATACCGAAGTTATCAAGATGTCAAAATCGGCTGAGACACCCTGTATAGCCGTGATATTGCTGTTGAACGAGTTATACCAAGCCACCTCGTTCGATAGAAACAAATGACAGTGAAGAACCAACAAACTATGAAAGTGCAAGTCTAGAGAGATGCGGAGTATGCAAATTAAGAATACACCCTTCACTCAATTTACGCGAATATCCGTTCCACGTGGATTGGATTTACGTGAATAGAAATCGCGTAAATTGAGTTTGTCAGAATAAAAGAAAAAATATTGGAAATAAACTCTAATAAAAGTTGTATAAATACACATGTTTATATTTATTTCATGTAACTTAAGATATTTCAGAGAACAGAAGTATGTAAGTTTTACTCGATATCACTATCGCTACTGCAACTTAAGGCAATAAACCATTTCTTTTTGAACTCTTCCTCTTCGTCGCTTGAAATGTTTGGAAGTTTTTTATTTTCATTGTGAATGTAAATTTTTCGAATGAATTTTTCTCAATATTCTCTTTCACTAAGTTTTCATGAATTACCTGATATTTGTTGCAAAATTTTCATTTTTTGATGAAATTTTAACCGATGTTGCAATACTGACTGTAATGTAGGATAAAATTGCCAATTTTAAAACTTATAGAAAAATATGTATGTATATGTGTGACTACATAAAATAAGATCGCATTAATCAATTCCGCTAATAAAAGTGCAGCGATTATGAAAGTAAATCTACCGCGCAAAAGAATACTCTAATCGTTCATATAGTTAGATGCATTTTATATTTTTTTACATTCAGTATTTATTATTTAAAAATGGTTTATTTCATTATTCAGAAGAGCTTTAAAAGTTTAACGTATTATGAAAATGAATAAATAATTACTGTTAGTTCTTAGTGGAATTTTATGAATAAAGAATTGTGTTCAGTTCCATATTCATGATGTATTAGATTTATTTTTGTTATAGAAGTTTAAATGCTCATTTTTAACAACTATTTACATGATACAAATTAAACTGCTTTAATATAATCATTCTTCGACGTTAGTATTAGTGAAAATCTTTGTATCTTTGTGACTCGATCCTTACTCATCAATCTTTACTCATCGTTGAATCATCGTTCTAACAATAAGTCCAAAAATCCTGCTTCCTTTTTTGACCCTTCGATTCAGAAACGCTGTCATCCTCCTCCCACTACTTTCCCTAAAGTCCTTAAAACCTCGCAAACCTTTTATGAATAGCAATGAATATTAGCAATAAATAAGTCTATAATTAATGTAATAAAAAACTATTTAACAATAAATGTTACAAAATTAAACAAAAAAAGAACTGATTCTTTGGTCATCTTATTCTTTCGTCTGTTTCACTTACTCCTCTTATTTATGTGTTAAGATGACCTCGTTTAACGCTGTTTCGTTTAGCGCTGGAACTTACTGGAACGTATACCCCGCGTTAGGCGGGGTCTTACTGTATTTTTATTCAATTCCATATCTCTAACAGCAAGTTTCACCGCGGATAACGTGTAAACTGTATGCCGCTTTTTACTATAATACCAGGATAGCGATATAAATGAATAAATTCTAATTTATTTATGTATTTTCATTGAAAGTCAACATAGTTCATTACATTTGTAGTGACAAGTTAGGAACCGACCTCTCTAATTATACAACAATCGTCTAATGATACGATAGTTGGTACACAAAATAAAAATGTAATTGTGGTACGCTGCGAGATACCAGTTATATACAGGGTCCGTCAGCAAAATCCGGACAAAATTAAGAGTTCATTCAAACACTTGTTTATTTAGAAATTACTTGTATTGAGGAAAAAAAAATTGTAAATTAATTAGGGGATCCTTGTTAAGTTTTATCATTCAGTATAGCCTCCTTCCGCTGCGTATCACTTCTTGGATTCTTGATATGAAGCGCGAACATGCTCTTTTCACCTGATCCTTGTCCAAATTCGAGAATGCTGCCTCTATAGCGGCCTGAAGGGATGCCACGATGGGGTGCCTGGATTTATTAGACACCCTTTCAATAACGCTCCAAATATAATAACTTAGAAGCTTCAAGTCTGGTCAATTGGGAGGCCAGAAGTCTTTGGACCGAAATATTTCGACGGTATCGGAAAACCAGTTTTGCATTAAATGATTCGTATGAGCTTGTGCGTCAACCTATTGTAAAATGTGGGATCTCCCGGATGCTACACTTTCCATCTTTGGCTTCACTACTAAAATTATCATCCGGAGGTACAGTTTATTGTTAATGGTTTCACCCTTCTTAAAGAAGTGTGGCGGGTTGCTGAGCTTTTTCGTGAGCAGCCGCTGTGCTTACAGACTTTTCTTTGGAATAAATTCGCCTTGACTGATTAGCAGAGCCTTCCACGAACTTGTCTACAGCCGCATACCTTCGTAACAATATCATAAACAGTAGAATTTGGGTATCTAAAGAATCGAATAATTTCAATAGGTGAACGCTCCGCGCGACGCGCTTCAGTTATTGCTGCTTTATGAATATATTCCGAATACTATCTAATCAAATCTGCCATTCAGATGTTACATACGTATTGTACGTACATATGCCTTGCGTAAAAAGAAAGAAACATCTACTGCTGACATTACATGTAGCGGGAAATTGAAATAGAATTTTGTTCGGATTTTACTGACGGACCCTGTACCGTGCGGCTCCACAGCCGTGTCACCTAGGAGGTAAGCCTGTTTTGGCAGAGCCTGATTCGCCAGGCGTCAAGCGTCATGCCTCTTGTCACATGTACACGAAGGCACTTGACGTTCTACCTCGCGATTCGTTAAAAGAGCTACACATACAAATCGAACTAAAAGACGGAAAGAGAGAACGCTGCAGATCGAAGCAAGGGAGACAACGCGATTTGGGTGGCGACAGTGAGGACATCGGCGTAGGCACCAGATTTCTAACATCTCTATAGTGAAAACAGAATAAACTCCGGCAGAATTACCCCCACCACATGGGGAGATTCTCCTTGATGAAACGAAGCGCGCGACGAGACAACAATGTAATACAATGTCTCGCTCCTCCAGACAAACTAATAAGAATATTTGAATGCTACGACTTTGTCGGGTGCTTCCTTTAAGAGGCTGAGCGAGTGGACTCCAAGAAACAAAATGGTACGAATAGGCGGTTGAAAACGAGAAGCTCCGCCGCCCAGGTGACACGGCTGTGGAGCCGCACGGTACATAGCAATGAGAATCCAGAGAGGACAGTAACGAGAAAGCGAATAAAGAAAGTGAAAAAGCTACAAGTGATAAATTACTATCAACCCGAATAAATCAATTTCCACATTCCCAAAGTAGTAAATAAGTGCGAGGAAGTATCTACGTGTCTTAGTGCCATTGTTTTAAAGTAATTTAATTTTTAAATATCTTAAACAGAAATCACGTTATCCAGTGATATGGAAGTACAATGTTGTATAATGGTTTTCGCAATTTTCTTGTCGTGTTAGAGCGAAACCGCGTTATGGACGTCGTGTTGTAGGATGGTTCTCACAATTTGTGAACCGTGTTCTATCGAAACGGTGTTGTAAGAGGGGTATGTAGCTGCACTAGTAATAGAAGAGAGAGTCGGTACATGACAATACATTTTTTATATACGATGTAATGAAAAAAAATTTCAGACGCTTTTTTAGGAACAAGTGATCGGTATAATTCAATACTGTCAGTGCGATACAATGAGGCAATAGCTCAAGAATAATAAAATATACCACGTCATGGTAACATATACTATTTCATAGTAATATTTTATTCACAATACTGATTTAATGTGCTTAAAAGATTTGGAGGGCAATAAATTGGAGTTGGAAGAAGGTAGAGAACAAAAGTGACATCATTTCTTTTACACGATGGCGCTTAACCCCTTGCCGTACAATAACGAGTGATACCCGTGATGCGATAAATGGAATACAACATTTTTAAATTATCCAAAAATTAGTAAATTCAAATTTAAGTAGATTGCGATACGATTAAATTATTGCTATGCTAATAATATTGTCTTAAATTATACGTTATATCACAATTCAGAAATCGATTGTTATTTTAGCAATTAACCGCTTGCCGTGCCATTTCCTTTGTGATTAAATGCACGATGACTCTGAATTAATTACTAAAATAACAATCTAACTACTAATTTCGGATATAGTAAATGACTTAACGTAATATTGAATAGCGTAGAATTAATTTTGTTTTGTAATTTGAAAAGTCATGCAAAAGAAATCAATGAGAATAGATTTCGAGCTCTAATGAAGTCATCATCAGCTACAGCCCGACTTGGATCTTATCTGGTAAGTAGTCGGACCGCTTTAAAGCGGCAGTCGATCACCGATTGTTCTAAACACCGAGAGCTCGACGAGTGTACACTTATGTACTTGCATTACCGCTCGTAAGCCTTTAGGCACACTCAATAAAAGTATAAGTCATATAAAAGAATCGTATGACTTCATATTCATTCATCTCAACAAAAATACGAAAATATTTATTTATTAGTACATCCACAAATACATTCTTTAAAATATACTAAATGAATGGGAAAATGGAAATGCTTAATTTAAAAGTGGTTAGCTCCATTTACGTGATGTCCTTTAAACTGAACAATCACAGCGCACGATCGATTCATTTTCGACATAAGCCTTGCCGGAGTTTCTGGTGTTACTGAAATCTAAGCTGATTGTAGTTTGCTACACATATCAGTACCTGATATTGAAGTTGATTGCCGTATCACCCTGTCCAGTTCTTCTATAGTAAGTCGATCGAGTTCAAGACAGAGTTATGGAGAGGCCATTCCATAATTTTAATAGTTTTCAATTTTATTAGGTCGAGTCATACGTAACTTCCGTTTTTTTATGAGATATTTATTTTGCTCTCATTAAATAACAAAATTATATTAATTTATTATGTATTCTCCGTTATTATGTATAACCTTCTCCCAATTTCCTGGCAGTTTATTAATCCCTTCCTTGTAAAATGTGGTTGGTTTGGACTGGAAAAAACTTGCAAAACACGACAAGGCGCCACCACATACGGCAAAGGTGACTTAAGAAAAAATTCTTCAGCTTAGATGGTCTGTTTTACCACAACCACCTTACTCCCCGGACCTTGCCCAACAGATTACCATCTTTTCTGTTCGTTACAAAACTTTGTGAATGGAAAAATATTCAATTCCGAAAGACAAGTCACACAGGCCGTCGAAATCTTCTTCCAGTCCAAACCAACCACATTTTACAAGGAAGGGATTAAAAATCTCACAGGAAGATGGGAGAAGGTTATACGTAATAACGGAGAATACATAATAAATTAATATAATTTTGTTATTTAATGAGAGCAAAATAAATGTCTCACAAAAAAACGGAAGTTACTTATGACTCGACCTAATATTAATTAATCCCTTCCTTCTCTACATCAAGTAAATACTCTTTGCATAATTTAGATGTATGTTGCGATTCATTATCTTATTGAAAGATAAAAGCTTGACCCAAATGTCGCACTCGTAAAAGTATTGCGTGGTTCTCCAAAAATTTCTTAGAAACTTTCATAACCCATTTCCCTACAGTAACGACTGACACTCGTAATAAAGTAAATGGGATAGGAAATTTTGAAGTTTTCCAGAACCTGTTAAATTGAAAATACCAGTAAGATGCGATGCAATAATTATATTTCTATAACATTAATATTACGTCGAATTATACAACATATCAACAATTACGGATAAAGTTTTATTTTAGCAATTAAATTCTGAATTCTAGCGGAGGAAGTCATAAAACAAATAATAGTGCAAAAGATTAATATTCTGTTAATTCTTGTATGTCCCCTACACCCTTCCCCAGTACCAATAAAACAGCCCTCAATCATTACCAAACAATCTCTATGCTCCACGGTAGCGACAATACACTCTTTTCTCTGACACATTCACACATATATCTACTAACGAATATTCGTCTTTGGGAATCGAAGACTCCAAATTTGGAATCATTAGTCGATAAAACGTTACTCCAATCTTCTATCGTGCGAAGTTGGTGTCCGTAAGCCCATTTAAATCACTTTTGCTTATTGTATTTGCGTAGTGATGGCTCTTTCGCAAAAATACGTTCACAGAATTCTGGTTTCTGTTCCGGGTGAAAATTAAAAACTGAAAACAGACTGAAAATTCGAGTAATTTTTCCATACTAATATACATTCGGAAACTTAACTTAAAGAAAACTGAAGTAGTGAACAAGAGTCGGAAAATCGTAAGCGAAAAAAAACTGAAAACGATCTGAAAATATCCAGGAACTAAACTATGTATAAGTGTGAACTATAACTGATATATGAGTCTCAAATCAGTCTGCTTTCCAATCGAGCTGAATCAATGTAAAATTTTCAGTCTGACTTCAGTCTCGGCTTCAACTGAAAAATTCTTCCGTCTTGTTTCAGTCTCAATACCGTTTAAACTTTCTCAATAGTATATGTCTTCAGTGCATTTTCAGATAATTTTTAGTGGCAATTATTTGTTTCGTCTTATTTCCGTTCGAAATTCGCCTAAAATCCTGTTTTCAGTCTTATTTCAGTTTTTTTCCGTCTTTTATTTTTACTCAGGGTAGGCGACGTTTAACCCCTTGCACTATTTTCACGAGTCTAACTCGTGATGAAAATTTTAGACCAAACTTGAATATCACGAGTTCGGCTCATAGTCTTAACCCCTTGCCGTACCATTTCTTTTCTGATTGACTCTGCAATAACTCAAAATTAAATTGGTAAATTAAAAATCGGGTCAGTGATTCTTGATCCATCCTATAATTCAACCTAATAATAATATTGTAGAAATAATTTTATCGTGTCACGACTCACTTATATTTTCAATTTCATAGGTTTCACAGAATTTGAAAACTTTCTATCCAATTTTCCTCACCACGAGTGTAACTCGTTATAGTACGGCAAATGGTTAATCTCGAACCAAGTATTAATATCTCAAATAAGATCGTGTATCCCCGTACAGGATTACTAAATTTAGACTTTGATTCAAATTCATTTAAGTTTAACAAAAGTTCAATTGCGTGAAGTAAATACTGACACGTTAATCTGTGTCAGTCGCAAGATATCATATATCGGGCGTTCGCCCGGGTCGAAATATTGAACCTCATTTGAACTTTTTACTACCCAATATTTAGGAATTAGAAGTACAAAAATAGGTCTAAATTCAATGTAAAATAAGATCCTATTTAGCGCCTAAAAGTGGCACTTTCCCTTTATGCCACCTTAAGGCGCAAAATAGGACGTCAATTTCAACCTCCGTTGAGGATTTACATCCTATCTAGTTATTAATGTTATTATTATTCTTCTTATTATTGTTTACATATATGTATATATAGTTTTCAAAAATTAATTTGTCAAAATCACTAAAAAATAATGGATTTTTACTCGTTTGCAATTATAAGTGTACCACTATTCGAATTAACGTGATAACTATAATTACAAACAAATAAAAATTCATTATAAATATACATGCATATTGATGTAAATTGAAAGGTTATTTATTTACTTACATTATATATTGAATAGAAAAATTATTATTTAACCTAGGAGGAGTAACAGGTCCAACTCAGGGGATAAAGGTTTTGATGATAGCTAAATAGAAGTATCATTTTACTGAGAAGGAGTCACAGGTTTAAATTAGGAGTTTTATTATAGAAAAGTATCATATTAGGTTCAAATAGGAGTAAATACCATGAAAATAGGTTCAATATTTCGACTCGGGCGGTTTAGGCATAAATTCTTACCGATAGTGCAAGTGGTTAACCGTAGTGACGTCGTCCAAGCGAGAGTGCCTAAACACTTATGAAAGGTCGAATACATAGCTCGGAATTTGTCATCATAGTACACAAGTATCGGCTCTAATTCCAAATTCAACATCTTCCGTTTACCCCCGTCTCCGTACCTCTTCGTTCACCCTGCTCTTTCTCTCTGCCACTGCTCCTGAGCTTGCAGCCTCTTTTCATTTCGCGAACGGAATCGCTACGCTCTCCTAGCGGAGGAAGAGGAAAAACCCTTTTATCGCCGCGTACACCGTTGTCCTTGCACAATGGTCCGTGTAATCAGCGGCGAGTGATTGTCACGCGACTGGTATCGCTCTTTCTCTCTTTCCCTTTCCCTTTCCGTCTGTTTTCTTTGTTCATGTGTCGGAGGATCTTCCCCCTCCGTCACTCCCTCTCTCACAGGCGACCTGCCCTCTCCTTTCAGGGCTTTCCTCCCTTTCCTGCATTTTTCTCCAACTGCAAGGGCCACCGCACAATGACGTCGGGGATTCGTCATTGTTCCGGGCGACCGTAAAAGCAAAGCAAAAGCTGAGGCGAAAGCATCCGAGCAATACTTTAATGTGGCTCTTCCTTCCCCCTTGCCCTCTGCTACGACCATCCAACTTGTGCCATCGACGAAAATCTCATCGTTTAGAGTGCGGCTCGTTCCGACGCGCGAACCGACACGCGAACCGACACGCGAAGCAGTCCGCTGTCGCTGCTTCTGCCGCCGTCGTCGAAGCCGACGCCGACGCCGACGCCATCGTCAGTGCTATCGCCGCCTCCTTCGCCCCAAACGTTCTTTTGCTATTAACTACACGACTACAACAACTGCAACGATGAACCGGGCACCGACTACTTTGAGACGTTCTTCCAAAAAGGGTGTGCGGATCGCGAGAATATTCGACGCGTGAAAAATCATTTTTCGCCTTCCGGACTTAATTTTAACCCCTTGCCGTGCCATTTCTTTTGTGATTAACACTAGATTTACGGATGTTGATATACCTATTTTTCTGAAGTGAACCAATTTGAATCTTACAAAAAAATTGAAATTTTTTGCAAAGAAATTATTGGAAATGGGTGTTTAAATAATTCAATATACTTTATAATTAAAATTAACTTTTATTGTAAGGCTTGGAAGAAACGTCTTTATATAGCTTTGGTTTAGAATGAACTAACTGAACTGCACGAACTGAACTGTGGATGCCCAAAAGACGAGCTCGGGCCCACTTGGTAATATAAACTGTTTATGTTACTCTCCCCTACACTGCAGAGAGAGTCTCCTGTTTGGAATAGGAATTCCTAGAACGTAGAGTCGTTTTTGAACTCATTGATTATTACTTTGTTAAGAATAATCCAACACGCCCTCTCAAAAATGAATCAATCGTTCTAGAACAAAGTAATAAACAGTACATATATCCTTATTTAATATTATAAGAATTAATATCGAATTTAACAATAATACTCAACACAAATATAATATATGTATATAAAAGACGTTCCCATCATTGCCTTTACTCTGGGGAATACAAATGGTCCAACATTTGTTGCAAAGGATTAGGAAAACCCAGAAAACCTAATCAGACCATATAAAATTATGATAAAACAAAAATTATAATATATTTTATTGATATGTAAATGGCTCCGTTAATTCAGGCCCATCCTTGTCCTGAATTCCACAAACTTAGCTGCTGGCAACGGTTTTGTCAGCACATCAGCTATCTGGTTTTCTGTAGAAACAAATTCAAGTTTAATAACATTTTTCTCTATTTGTTCTCTGGAAAAATGATACTTGATATCTATGTGTTTTGATTTCTTGTGATTGCTTGGATTGTTTGCAATACTTATGCAACCATTATTATCTTCATATATTGTTATTGGTTTTTCAATATTTATATTAATACTAACTGCAAGAGACTTTAACCACAAAGCTTCCCTTACGGCCTCAAAAAGTGCCATATATTCTGCTTCTGTAGACGAAGCAGCTACGGATGCTTGTCTTTTCGTTGACCAACAGATTACACATCGCTCAAATAATTTGAACAAGTATCCAGTAGTACTTCTTCTATTATTTTCGTCATGACCTCCCCAATCAGAATCTACGTAACCGCTTATTATGTCTTTATAGTCACCTCTTTGGTAACATAATTTAATATTGCATGAACCTTTCAAATATCTCAATACTCGTTTTAAATTTTGCCAAAGCTCTTTATTATTGTTATTAGTATATCTGCTCAAGATGTTTATTGCAGTACTTAAATCAGGCCTAGTACATATCATTATATACATTAAACAGCCGATCAAGTTTCTGCATGGAGCATCATACTTTTCAATAGAATTTAAAGCTGAATAATCTAACTTACTTGGCAAAGGTGTACTAACGGGCTTACATTCATGCATATTAAATTTTTCTAAAACGGTATTAATATAAGCAGTCTGATCTAGGGTTATTTTGTCATTTGTACGTTCAACTTTTATTCCTAAGAAGAAACTAATATCTTTTAAGTCAGTCATTTTAAATCTGTTCATCAAATATCTCTTGAAGTTAGTTAATGTTTCCATTTTTGCAGTAACAATCACAAGATCATCCACATATAGAATAACATATATATTTTCATATATATTTCCTTTATCCAAGATATAAATACATCGATCGACTGATGAACTTCGGAAATTCCTTTCTACAAGGCATTTCTCAAATACTTCGAACCAACATCTTGCTGCCTGCTTTAAACCATATATGGCTTTATTCAATTTACAGACTTGATTGCTTTTACTTTTAACTCCTTGAGGAACTTCCATATAAATTTCCTCTTTTAACTCGCCATTTAAAAATGCAGTTTTCACATCCATATGATGTATCAATAAATTAAACTGATTTGCAAAAGCAATTATAAATCTAAAACTAGCCATTCTTGCAACTGGTGCAAAAGTTTCATTATAGTCTGTTAAATATTCCTGACTAAAACCGCGAGCAACAAGACGAGCCTTGTATTTCGATGGATTTCCATGTTCATTATTTTTAATGGTAAATACCCACTTACAGTCAACAATATTTATATCTTTAGGTCTTTCTACCAAAATCCAAGTCTTATTTGTTATTAGAGAATTTATTTCATCGTTAATGGCTTGTTCCCATTGAACTCTATCTTCTCTATTTTTAATTTCCTCAAATGTACTTGGAATTTTGTTAGTAAATGATTGTGCACACATTAGAAGATCATATTGTGTGTCACTCTCATTATACGATATAGGAAGTTGTTGTTTAATCCTTTCACTCCTTCTAGGTTCAACTATTTTTAATAAATCATCATTATCATTAATATTTTGATTATCATTTTGAGATGAAGACTTATCGTGCATATCTGTTTCAGTCACAGATTTATTAGGTTCATCAACTAATTTTACTTCAGAATTTACTCTTCTACTCGACTTCGACACATCTGATTTATCTTTATCAGATTTTCGAGACCTTTCATCTATTTCTACTGATTTTGACTGTGTGTCAGATGCATCAGTTTCATTATAGATGTTCTCATCACCCTTTTCAAGTCTCGTTACTGGTCGAGTTTTTAAGTAATTCAATTCGTCTACTATGACGTCTCTAACGACAAGAAATTTTTCATTTTCCACATCCCACACTTTATAACCGTTCGGTTCATAGCCAATTAAAATTCCTTTCATTGACTTTGCATCGAACTTAGTCTTTCTAATTTTATTATGTATGTAAACGGTAGAACCGAAAACCTTTAAATATTTTACTTTGGGCTTTTTACTATGCCACAATTCGAAAGGTGTTTTATGTATTTTTAAAGCTTTAGTTGGGGTTAAATTAATTAAGTACGTAGCAGTAAGCACTGCCTCTCCCCAAAATACTTTATCTAAACTAGCACCACTTATCATTGTGCGTGCCTTTTCTGTTATTGTTCGAACCATACGTTCTGAAACACCGTTCAATTGAGGGGTTCGTGGAACTGTTAAATGAAAACTAATTCCTCTTTGCACGCAATATTCCTTCATCTCATTTGATAAATATTCTCTACCATTGTCACAATATATATTTACCAATTTTAAATTAAAATGGGCCTCACTTTTTGCAACAAAGTCTTGAAAAACAGAAAAGACTTCTGATTTATAAGTGATTAAATATGTGACACAATAATGAGTGAACTCATCTACGAACAGTACGTAATAATTTTTATTATTAATTGTAGACGGAGTGATAGGACCACAAACATCAGAATGAACAATAAACAATGGTCGTTTTATGTGGCTTTTATCTTTTACTTTTTCAAATGATAATCTTGCTTGTTTACCATTTATACAAGCTTCACATAAATTGTCGTTAGGTATGACTTTATTAATGTATTCTGTATCATCGACCATTTGTTTATTTCTCAATTCTAAAAATTTAGCTTTGCCAATATGGCCTAAGCGTTTATGCCACAGTTCATAATTATTACTTATTATATTATGAACTTGAGAATTTCTTTTATTTAATTCTCTTATTTTAATTTTAAAATCAACGGCTATTAAATTATCCAAGGGCTTACCAATCATCACCGTTTTTCCATTCATACTTATCTGGACCCCTTCCGCGTTGAAAGTAATGCACAGTCCTGCCTGCTGCATTCTTCGCACCGACAATAAATTGTACGGGACCTCTGGACAATACAGTACGTCTTCCAAGACACCTTCAATTCCCATATTGCTGGTGACATCGATGGTTCCTTTCTTCGTTGCTGTTATGTAGGTTCCATTTTTGGCAATGGAAATTTTTATTGGCGGTTGTAATACTGTACAACTCGAAAACATATTGTCTTTATTGACGATGTGGTCCGAGGCTCCCGAATCCAGAAGAAAACTTAATTTCTCTTCGGTTTGACGTCGATAACTTCCGACCATGAAGGCGAAACCCGAAGTAGGTTCTTGCGATCCACTTGGTTCCGTAATATTAACTGTTTGCACAGTTCTGGTTCTATCTTCATTATACTGCTGATTTCTTTTATGGTAGAAACAGTCCTTAATTTTGTGACCTCTTCTACCACAATGATGGCATTTGATAAGCTGTCCCTTGTTCTTATTATAATTATTATTCGACCTCTTCACTTTATAATTTTTTTTAAATATTTTTTTATTTTCCTCATACTTTCTTTTATTAACATGAGCATGAAGAACTTTAGAACTCGTGCAACTGCCTTCAATTTTTAGTTTAACTTCGTGGTCTAAAAGTCTCGTCTTTACAAAAGCTATTGTCAAGTTATCTTCCGATAAAGTTTCTATTGCTGTAATAACACCATCATACGATGCAGGAAGTGTTAACAACAAATGTGATACTTTGTCCGTCTCTTCCAATTTCGCTCCAGCTGCTGACAATTCCGTAATTAAGTCATCAAAAATTGCAAAATGCCTTAATAATTCTGTATCACCTTGCAATTTTAAACTTAGTAGTTTCTTCCTTAAAGCTAACTGCGTAGCTAAGCTTTTCCGTTCATATATCATATCCAAGCTCTTCAAAATTTCCCTCGCCGTGTATCCATTTTGCACAAAACCCAAAAAAGAATCCGAGAGGTATTCTACCAGTACACTCTGGGCAACTCTATCGGCTTTTAACCAGTCGTCGGTTAACATTTCGGGAATTTCATCGTCGATAACTTTAATTACGTTTAGTTCATTCATTAGTGCACGTACTCTTAACTTCCACACACTGTACCTGTCACCATCAAAAGGTTTAATGTTTCTTTTCACTTTAAGGTTTTCCATTGTCTTTTTTTATTAACACTAGAGCACTAAATACTATATCACTAAGTACTAAAGTTCTAAAAAGTAATGCACTAAATACTAAGTCTTTTAACACTAAAATACGCTACACAGTTTTTGTAATAATAAAAATATTGTATATTAAACGTAAACTGGGCCCATAACCTATTGGAAATGGGTGTTTAAATAATTCAATATACTTTATAATTAAAATTAACTTTTATTGTAAGGCTTGGAAGAAACGTCTTTATATAGCTTTGGTTTAGAATGAACTAACTGAACTGCACGAACTGAACTGTGGATGCCCAAAAGACGAGCTCGGGCCCACTTGGTAATATAAACTGTTTATGTTACTCTCCCCTACACTGCAGAGAGAGTCTCCTGTTTGGAATAGGAATTCCTAGAACGTAGAGTCGTTTTTGAACTCATTGATTATTACTTTGTTAAGAATAATCCAACAGAAATTAGTTCCAAATTAATTGAAATAAAAGATTTATTTAACCAACCAATGTATTATATATGTAGTAATCAAATTTTGATTGAGCCAAATTGGTTCCGTAAATCTAGTGCTAAATGTGCAATAACTCTGAATTAATTACTAACATAACAATCTAGCCCCTAATTTCGGATATAGTAAACGACTTAACGTAATATTGAAGAACATAGAATTAAATTTGTTTTATCAGGACGAACTGATATTTTTGATAAAATAATTTTTGGAGCACTTCAAAATTGACTATTCCATATATCGCGTCACGAGTAGCACTCGTTATTGTACGGCAAGGGGTTAATACTAGATGTAGTATTTGGTCCACCAAATGAAGTCAATGTGTGGTTTGCTCCGATTTGCCCGACGGAAAGATATTTTCGATTCTAATGCGTGACTGGCCAAAAAAGGGCTTAGCTTTCAGAAAATTAAGTTTTTAGGTATCATTTGCGATGCTCAGGCTTTAAGGGCCGATATTATGGGAATAAGCGGCATTTGTGCTGCATTTTGTGGAATTTTCTCTGAAATTTCTAATTTCAATTTTTTACGACTGTCTGGAAAACTGTAAGCCAGTGTATTCTGCCACTGTATTCAGCTTGGTTCCTATTGTCCACTAGTGGGCGATTCAAGTTTCTATGGTGACGGTAGAGATTTTGTCCGATGTTGAAACTATTTTCTTTTTCTTACAAGCGGCCAACATTGGAGTCGAGTTTATTTTTCCTCTGAATAGAAAGACAAACTTTCATTGCATATTTTTACTAAATTTTCACGCTGAATTTAAGCACACTTTGCTATTGCATTAACCCCGTAGGCTACAACTACGTGTGAGACTCGCAGCGCGGGAAATGGAATAGGAAATTTTAAAGTCTTCCAAAAACAACTAAATTGACAATCTCAGTCGATCACGAAACGGTCTTATTACTTCTGTATTATTAATATCACGTTCAGTTATACGAAATATCAGAAATCAGTGAAACCTTTTGATCTCAGAAGTTAATTGTGAGTCTTTGCACGTCCCATTAGAAAAGAAATCGTAGGTTAAGGGGTTATGTCAAGGTACAGCAGAATTTGTGTGTGATAAGAAAATTTTACTGTCAACAAAGATACAAGAATGAGCGGTAGATACAAAAAAGGTTGCCTATCTCTACTATGAACAATTCAATCGATCTTTTATGCCCGTCTTCATTTATTTGGTTCGGACAGATTTATTTGAAAGTTTTAAGTATATTAAATTAATTATCGGTAGATCTAGTGTTAATGCAATTGCTACTCGTCGCTTCTGAAAGTCGATTGGTAAATGTTGCTGTTCATCAAGCATTTTCTTTATGGAGCCCAATATCTTAATACGGAAAAATAACAGGTTTGGGGTGGCGGTAATTTTAAAATGGAATCATAATATAAGGGATAGAAGGCAGTCTAGTTTACCGATTGAGTTGTTCGAAACACCCTACGAGAAGCGTGTAATAAAATGATTATATATAAAAATTATAATATTATTCTAATTCATCAATTGATAGCTGAAAATTGACACCATGGCATTGATAAACATGGCATAGTCTGAAGTACTAACTCACAATTTGAGGATGTGAAAATAAGTGGAAGAGCTTCATTACCGTGGATTTCAAATGCTTCTTGTAACATTTTGCATCCTAAACAAGTTGAACTCCGCGGCGGTCACCAGTGGCCGGCTCTATTGAATTCAATGAAATTACATATCAGCTTTAAATTATGTTTTCAAATTTTCTAATACATTCAATATTGAAATGTTTGCATTCAAAAGGCAAAGTACTGTTAACCATATATATATATATTGAAATCACATTTTTCCAAAGCAGAAACCTTAAACACACAAATATATATATATATATATATATATATACATACATTCAGGTGCTCTTTGTAACTAATCTTCTATAAACAATCAAATTACTTATGCAGTTCTTCGAAACGCAACATTGCAAGTATGAGTAATAAACCTGCACTCTTCCACATTTTCATCCACATATTGATAAAGTACTTAATGCAATAATAAAAGTTCCACGTGTTCTTACAATTGTCTTGTATATAAGTGCACAAAGTGTTGCATCAATTACGTATTTGACTACCTCATTCTCCTACTTTTAAAATACTTATGAGATAAATACACCCTCTGCGCTAGAAGAAACCAAAATGGTGTTGAGTAAACATAGATATTTATTTCACACCTTGCCGTGCAATAATGTATGTCTTCAAGTTTTGTAGAACGTATAAAATTGAAAATATCAATATGATACGACACGCTAAATCTATTTCTATACTATTAATATCATGTGAAATAATACGATAATCAAGAATCACTTCTAAATTTTTGCGGGAGTGGCCACAAAATAAATTATAGGTACGTCAAGAAATTAAGAATGATTGACAAAAATTATTTTATTTACTCAAAATATTTATTCCGATAGAAATACAAAGATTTGCGCCTTCAAAAAGTGCACGAAATGTTTTTGTTACTGCCGCCGACTGGAATGATACTGAACGTGCTCGTGATTGATCGTTCAATGTCTTCAATTGATGCATAACGGCTTAATTTCATCGCCAAGTGCAACTTTTCAAAGAAAATGTAATCGCGGGAAAGTACATGGGGTGAATACGTGGAATTTTTAAGAAAAAAATTTAATTTTCAATCCAAAAATATATTTATTTTAAGTTGCTGATTATGAATGAAAACTAAAATGGCAGATAAAAAATATCAGTAAGCAGATTTCGATTCCTTCACTCATGCATATAAATGCGCTGTCATACGAACGGCACGCGTCGTTAAGAATTGTTAATAGAATAGCAGAAAGTTGCAGCTGAAACCGACCAGCTTCTGTTCAGAAAACTTCGAACTTTATTTAAAAAATAAAATTAGCACTAACCTGAGCCAACCTTTTAACTATCGTCTTAAGAACTTATAAAGAATCTTCTGAAGATATCATATTTTCTTCATAACAGCTCTGAAGTGTCAATAAAAAAATGAAACCAAAGTATTTTCAAATTTAAAGCATATCGGATAATCAAAAACAAAACTCTGATTCCAGCGCGAAAACATCACGTTACAAATGTATTAACTTTGAGATCGTATACCTTTAAGATTCTGCTGCGAAAAGAAGTTGTATTAGCAAAAACATATGATCTGATATGCCACAAGACAAGTGTAACAGTTAGATTTCAATTACCAAGGAAAAGTTTTTGGACTTTTGACCAGGATTTCAGCAAAATCGACCACTGCACTCTGTATCTTGGCTTCTAGTGATAGAAATATGATGAACTTTTTACAGATCATACACAAAAGGTAAAACTCATTTTGTTAACACTAGAACTACCAAACCAGTCAAAATGAATGATATACAATTTATTCAAAAAATTTTCCAAGTTTATATAAAAGTCATAGAGTAAATATTCTACGTCTATATCAATAAATATAAATCACCCAATCAGTCAAGTTACCTGCCGCTTGATTCCTTCTTCTTCAAAGTACTTATTTAATATATTGAAATATGATAGATTTAACGCCGATAGATCTAGTGTTAAAATAGTCACAAATTTTATTAAAATATAGCTATTCCCGTTACCTTTGGAACAGAGGGTGTATAACAGATTTTACATCGATACTTCTAGCATTATTAGACCAATCACATTCCTCGACACATGAAAAAAAAATGTAGAAATACTCTCAAGTATCGCTCACTTGAGAAGGATGGAAGTGAAAATCTAATTTTCATGTTTCCAACTTTCCGAATCTGTATCTCTACGATTACGTCCGAAAAGGTTCCATTAGATCGGCATTCGGAGGATGCAGGTAGGGCGGAAACTGGGGGACGAGAAAAGCGGGGTCCCTCATCCCAAAGGAGCCCAAAGCGTGTTTGGGCGTCATCGATCGAAGGCGTCCAGCGTGGCGGGCGCCTAAACGTGGCTCGGTTGGATCGGCAGCTTAAATCGCGCTCGTCGTTCCGCGGGGGGTGCGCGTCCGCGCACAGGGCTGGTACCGCACGAGGGTGGCACAAAGGAAACCGGAGTACTAACCGGGGCATTAGCGGGATGCCCCGCTTCCCGACAAACGAGTCGAGCCCCCTCTGCGGACGTTCGTTGCCCCTTTTTCCCCCTGTCACCCTCTGGGAACTTTGCTCTCGCAACCCGATTACGCAGGGGCTACGCTCTTTCGTATCGATTTCGAAAGCGAAAGGGGGACCAGCTTCTGCCGTGGCTCCAGAAAAATCCAGAAAAATCGCACCTCTTTGGTACCTTGTCTTAACTTCATTCCTCGTTGATTGTCGGACAATAAACAATTGAGGTCCGCTGTCGTCCGGATAAGTCGTAAGAGCGACCAAGGAAAGTAGCAAGTGCACAGATTGATAAATGTAGAATATGGTACCTAAACGGCTTACACTAATCGTCGGAAGGAATAAAAAATTTATTTCTAAACGTCGATCCTAAATGTATATTTTTTAAATGTATAATTGATTTCTATTATTTGTTGAGATTTCGCGTTATAAGTGAGTATTTTGCAATAAGTTGAATATAGTTGATACAAGTGAAGAAGAAATGAAGCAATAATTTAAGACTATGTTAGATTTGGTCGAGGAATATCTACAAATGTACATCGGTTTATAATCAGCAAATATAAACCTGGTATCGAAATGGAGTAAGGACATAAAGATACGATGAGGTTCCATTATACTGTTTCTATGAAAAAATGGTCGATATTAGCAATAATTTTACCTACATTGTTTTACAGTATCTAATGGAACAGATATTTAAGGCTATGTCGAAATTGTGAAACGACGATTTTTAATGTCGATACGGCCAGTCGACTAATACAGTTTCCGACAGATTAGTTTGTCAGAAACAAAATTAAATGTGTCGAAAGGATTAACGATCACTATGTTTCTTATAAACGCGTGTGTGAAAGTCAACGAAGGTTACTTTGAACAACTGATGAGGTTGAGTTTCAATTTGAAATCACGGTTTTTAAGAAATGAAGACTGTCTGGACCTGTTGTAATCATATATTTTTGTTTATTATTATTTTAGAGTAGAAAATATTTAAATTCATTATATAACGTATAACATGTATTGAATTGCTACTGTAATACAATGTGTTACGAGTACTGATGTTATTGTTCCATTGCAACAATTGCTCACATATTTCAAAAATACATCCTTTAATATGTATTTAACCCCTCTCTGTACAATTTAACCACGAAAAATTGTATATGATACAGTCCATTTAATTTTTATTTAAAATAGCCCGTTTCATTTTACAACTCGTACATGGTGTTCGATAACATGATATTATTGGTTTGAATAGAATTGTCATTCATTGTGTACACAGCGACAATTAAAAAACTTTTTAAAAGTTATATATTTATTTCTTATGATTCTTCATAATCGTACCGATTACTTTAACCCTTTGAGGATTAACGACGCATATACGCGGTCCGAGAAAAAATTTAATTATAATTTATTGCCCCATGTATACACGGTTACGGTTGAAAAATTGAAATACCACTGTTAAACTATGATTACACAAGTAGTAATTTATAATTTATACACATTAATAGCTTAATTTTCGGATAAATAGATGGTTCTAACTTTCCAAATAAATGATTATCTCTCAATATTCAAAAATGTCTCCGTTCACAAAGGGTTAATTATCAACATCTACGCAACCCTTACTTATTATAGTGGTTATTCCACAATACCGTTTTACATGAACAAAAATATTAAACGATGTTCGCCCTGTTTACAAGAACGTTTGGAATCATAAAAGCAAACATCGTTCTTTAAATCCATAGAAGAATCTTCATTTTTATTGAAGCTATTAATTCCACTTCATTTTTATTAAGACTTTAACTGCACGTATTAAAGCGACCACGATGCCCACAGGGCATTTCGTACTTCGTCCTAGCCTTACTCGATACTTACCACTTGCTGCTTGCTCCTTATTTATCCATTCAGCATTATTCCCGCGATTCAGCCGGCGCGGAAGATCACCAAGCACTCGGCCGTCCGTCGCAACGGTCGCCGCCAAGCCATCGCACAGCCGTCGGTACTTGGTTACTCCTCTTTCGACGCTAAAATCAATTAAAGTCGTTCGAAATTGTCCGTGTGTACGATCGAATTGAGAGGCTCCCACATATCTCGAGAACCGCCCCTCTCCTTTCGTCCCTCCTGCTCGTCCTCTTCGTCGGCTAATCTTTCCCTCCCCATACCTCCGTGTCCCTCGGCCTTTCTCCCTCGGTTCTTCCGTCAATCGGCCGTTTGATTACCCTCAGCCCCTCTGCCGGCGAGTTAACCCGCTCGAGTGCTACTCCCCCACCCCCGCCAGCTCTTTCGTTCTTTCGTTCTTTCGTTCTTTCGTTCTTTCGTTCCTTCGTTCTTTCTCGTTTGATCGGCCGCATTCTTCTTGCTCATTCGCTTCTCGTTGCCTCCGATTGACCTTTCACTCGACCCGCCTTCGGCTCGAGTCGCCACTTCGGCGTTACAACGAACCAGACTGTCTTTGTTCGACCGGAACGTCGCGTCGATCTCAAGGCGTTCGAATCTCGGAAGTTACCTCCCTCCAAACCCTTTCTTGCCTCTCTTTCCTCCATCCCTCCCATTTTCTCTCACTCTCGCTCCTTCTGCATTCTCCTAAGCTTCAAATGACGCTCGGATCGCGTGGTAGTCCGTACCTCCCCCGGTTGTTGTAGCGCGAGACGAATCGGTAACCGACGCCTCGAAAATCGCCGTGTAATTTTCCTCGGGGTCACGGTGACTCTGACAGGGGTTGACGGACACGCACATTTGATCGGAAAACAGCCAGGGGTAGAACTAGAGCTACTCGGCTACTATGGGACCATGGGCGGGTCCATTTCTTGGGAAGAAGATGAATAAAGAGAATGGGGAGCGAAATTATGGTCGACATGGAGTTGAAGCATCAGGCTTCGAATTAGTGGGCTAGAGGTCAAACACCTTTGCCTCTGATTGTCAGAGATATTTTCTCATTGTAAGTAATACGTACAGCGAGTAACTATAATACATATTAGATTATGTTAATACATATTATTAATACATATATTATTTATTAACACTAGAACTACCGGCGTTAAATCCAACATATTTTAATAAATTAAATAAGTACTTTGAAAAAGGGGGAATCAAGCGGCGGAAGATTTGATCGATTGGGTGATTTATGTTTATTGATATAGACGTAGAATATTTATTCTGTGACTCCCATATGAACTTGGAGAATTTTTTGAAAAAATTGTGTACCAGTCATTTTGACTGGTTTGGTAGTTCTAGTGTTAAAGAAATCCTAAATACTAATCAACAATATAATTTCCATCAATTTCTAACAGTTTTTGCCATTGTAAAGATAGTTGTTCCATTCCCTTTTTAAAAAAGTTCTTCGATTTTTTGTTGAAAAACCTTTCCAATTACGGTTTCACTTCTCCAATTTTTATTACTTTTTGGTATCCGTAATATACGAGCACGATGTGATTTTCACTTCGTTACATCTTGTTACTCTGCCATAATAACCATAGAATTTACTATCGTTTGAGGCTCTGCAGATCGCTTGAGGATGAATTTTATTCTCAACTTCGTTTAAGAGTTCCGTGGCTAATTTTGGTGCACCGATTGTGAGTGTAGGATCCTTCATTATTGATCCTGTATCCAGCTTCTTTCCTTGGCTCTTTTGGGGTATAGAGTCTATGCCAGCAGTGGCGAATCAATGACCCGCGGGTCAGACACTGACCCACGCACGCTTTTTAAATGACCCACGCTGATTTTTATACTCTTATTTTTATATTATAAAAAGGAAAACAGGCAATCAAAAATATTCAGAAAAGCAAATATATATATCTAATGTGGAATTTATAAAAAGATATTTCCAAGCCGACATTCGCTAGTTGAGAACCAAGGAAAAGAAGTTTTTAACTATCCTCCCCTTCCCCTTTTCAAGTGACACAACTGACTTAGTGACCCATATGCTTGTAGTAAAAAAATAAGGAACAAAATTTGACCCACTTATCCAAAAGGTTTATCATTACTGGTCTATGCGGTCTTCGCATTTGAACCTTTGATGATATCGGTCACTGTCCTCTTACTCAAGTTGAGCAATGTGCTTATATGACTTGCCTTTTGCATTGTGAAAAACCACAAGTTGTCGTATATTAAAGCCGTTATTACTTTTTATCGCATAACGCGTATGTACTTAATGCTTTACGTAGAGTAACTGATGAACTAAGAGTTGTTAGTGTCATCCGAATAATCGAACGTGATTGTAAATAAACATTGCGTTCTAATGCGTAGTATCTCTCTATTGTAAGTTATGCAAATAAAACTTATACTATTGTTTACTAAAAAATGTACCTTACTGTAATACTTGACTTTGCTCTTTGTTTGTTTTGTTAAGAACAAAGTTATGGTATAACAAATTAAAAATACCGTAGTGCCCGAGTATTAACCCTTTGCGCACCTAGTAGTTTGTATCTCAGAAACTCCTTTGTCGAGACTCACTCGACACTTTCTCAAGTCCAAACCAATGAATGTTAAGGTGCGATAGAAAACCAGAATTGCATCCTAGAAATTTTTCAAGTGATACCATACACTTGCACATTACAAGATACAATAATAGAGAAAGAAATAATGCAGATATTTAATTGAATTTCTTTCTTTCTTTATTTATTTAAATAGCCCTATTTTTTAGTTCAGGTAAATTTCAAACACAACACTTAAAAGCTGTTATGAACTACTGGTAATAAAATTGAAATATAGTTCTTGGTGCAAAGAATTAAAGTTAGCTAATTGTAAGATCATAGGTCAAAACCTCGAAACAGGTCCAATTTTTGCCGAAAATACTAGAATCACTCGGGTCACTGATTAAGAACCGAAACTCAAAATTTTCAAAAATAAAGTAGTGGGTACAATGTATCCGTGAATAGAATTCGATGTTAACATTCATGCATATAAATGCGCTGCCATACGAAAGGTGAGTGCGACCAAGAATTGTTAACAACACAAACAGCGGCATAGTAGAATAGAATAGTGTCCGAATTTTAAAGTTACCCATTTCACGTATGCCCTACTTTTCAAAATTCAGTTATAACTCGAGCACAGTGACCGAAGGCAAAATACAAAAATATGTAACTGCCCTAGGTGACGAAAGAAAAAGTGAAGAAGAAAGGAAAAAGGAATGAAAGTAATTAATTGAAGGAAGTGGTCGGTAATTAAACCAAAGGGCGGTTCGTCCGTTATGTTTAGCGGCCGTTCCTTGAAACGCACGCCAGAGGACAGTGAAATGAAAAGGGTGCGAAACACGCGCGCACATTCGATCACGGATTCGACGCGGCTCGTTTCCACCCTCGGAAATCTGGTCGCACCCCGGCGAGCGTTTGGTGCATTAGTCATTCGTAGCGCAGCTGGGATCAGTGCTTAGGGCTGTCCTGGACTCCCTCTCACCCTTGCACCCCTCTCGTTTCATTCCCTATCGAAGGTCGAATCAATTTTTGCCTATGCCAAAGCTCCACCATGGCTGGAGAGCTTCGGCAAGACAAAGGAGGAGAGAGAAAGTTTGTTACAATAATCTTGGATGAAAGTTCCAATAGCTTAAAAAAGCTTGGCGAAAAGATCCTAAAATTTTGGAAAAATGAAATATTTTCGATCTGTAAGGCAATATTTAAAGACTTATGCGTAATAGAAAATGTAGGAGAGAGGGAAGGATAACAACTTTATTAACACTAAAACTGCCGGTGTTGAATATATTGTATTACAATATGTTAAATAAGTACTTTGAAAAAAGAGGGGTCAAGAGGTGGAAAATATGATCGATACGGCTATTTATGTTTTATAACATAGACGTAAAATTGCTATAGTATGACTCTTCTATAAACTTGGAGAATTTTTGGAAAAAAAATTGAAAATAAGTAATTCTGAATGGTTTGGCATTTCTACGGTTAATCCTCTTGAGATACCACGTTTTTATCGATTGTAATAATCATTAGAGAAATAAATCTTGATAAAGTTTACATGGTATGTGTTAAAATTGATATACTAATTGTAGGAAAAAGAAACAAATATGTGAATTAAATAACAAACTGCAATGTGTTATACATAAAAACAAGAACAGTTTCAGCACTCGCCGGTGCACATATTGCAAATACAACGTAAGTGACATATTACGGTAAATACACTTGAAAAACAAAAATGTTCAGCGATTCTTGTAATTAGAGATTTAAAAATTCAATAAAGGTTTATTAAGAAAAGTTGTTTTATGTAATTTTCTATTGCTTTCAACAATAGTACGTCTCTTATGATTCTAATTAGTATTCATTCAATAAATTTTTCCTTTTTATCGTTAACCGCTCAACAGTTGTTAATTCGCCGAATAAATTTTATTGTTGGATTAAAAATGACGTTTCTCTTAAAAATATATTCCTTGCAACTTCCTGTTGAAGAGTTGAATCTGGCGCAAAGCAATAAAAGAAGCAAGACTTTTAAAATATATTGAAAATTGTAGTTAACCTTGCTTCTGATGTATTCTGTTAAATCAATATTTATTCTGTTCACCGTTTCCTTACTATTAAGCTATTGCCGTGCCATTTCTTTTGCGATTAAATGTGAAACAACTCGGAATTAATTACTAAAATAATAATCTAATCCCTAATTTCGGATATAGTAAATGACTTAAGGTAATATTGAATATCATAGAATTAATTTTATTTTACCAGGACCCACTGATATTTTTGGTAAAATAATTTTTGGAGTACTTCAAAATTGACTTTTCCATTTATCGCGTCACGAGTAGCACTCGTTATTGTACGACAAGGGGTTAACAAATATATTTGAAACACGTTTTTACTAATATAAAAGTATATAATTTATTTATCTTCTCATGCGACGATCTACATACGGCCTTCTATACTTCCGAAGCCAAATTACATTTCTCATCCGTTTCACGGCCGTGTTGTTTCAGCTTGAAATACCCTATAGGGAAATGTATTTTACTAAAATCGAAAGAGGATTGAAAAGTACTGAACTTTCTCCATGGGCACTATCTTTTCTTAAAATGCTTGTAACAAAAGTTTGTAAACAAAGTTTGTTACTTGAAAGAAGAGTAAACAACTGACAAGTAAAATATGCAAATTTTGTTAATCTCTAACACAACGAAGATTCTTCAACACTATGATTACGAAACAAGTCAATATGTCTCATTCATCAAATCTTGTTGAAATTCTCTAAATGTATGTACAGGGAGACTATAGAGCAGATACTCTACGCCTATCTCATAAAACAAAAATTACTGAATTAATCATCTTCTTCATTTTTTGATTCATATTTTTCTAACTTACTAATTTAACCCTTTGCACTTCGAATTATATTTCAATTCTGTCACAAGTAGCGTCCAACGCTTTTAACACTAGATTTGCGGAGTCAATCTGGCTCATTCAAAATTTGATTACTATATATATAATATATTGATTGGTTAATTTTTTAATAATAAATCTTTCATTTAAATTAATTTGGAACTATTTTCTATGCAAAAAACTTCAATTTTCTTGTATAAGTCAAATTGGCACACTTTAGAAAAACAGGTGTATCAGCATCCGTAAATCTAGTGTTAAGTGTCGTGTTTGAATTTTACTTGAATTTAAAAATACAGCAATTACAATAAATAAAGGAAAAAATAAATTCAATTAAATATCTGCTTCACTTTTTTCACTATTGTTGTAGCTTGTAATTTGCAAGTTGCACGATATCTCTTGAAAAAATTTCTAGAATGAAATCCTGGTTTTCTTTCGCACGTTAACATCTATTTGTTTGGACTTGAATAAATGTCGTGTGAAGCTCTACAAAGGAGTTCCTGAGATGCAAACTTATGTCGAGTTGCACTCGGCATAGGAATGTAAAGAGTTAATATATTTAAATGTAATAGTTTTAAAGCCGGCAGTTCTACAGTTAACATTGTATGCGGGTGTTTTGCAACGTCTCATTAAGACTCAAGAGGGAAACTTGTCGAGAAACTTGGACGAATTTTATTCTTACAAAAAATTAGTATAAATTGAAAACCACTAACTTTCTAAATTCAAAAATATACTTAACTTTTCAAATCTAAGTGATTAATGCCATAAATCGACTTTTTTATACAATCTATGCACAGTTTTCAAAAAACGTATTCTTACGTGGCCCACATATACAATGTGTTAATCGCAAGTGGAGCAACGAAGTTCCCAAAACTCTATATAGCGCGTCAAAGAAAAAAAGAAAAGAAACCAGGTGCAATTATTTCCATAATTCCAAACAGATTTTCCGCGTCGGAGCGAAGTGTTCAGTTTCACGTGTTTTGACACTTGCCACGGAAAGACGCCTAGATGAATCGAAATACGAGAACGTTTCCGTTGTCCCCGCATGTATATTTATCGTCGATTTTCTTGGCGCTTCTGGGCTGGTTTCATTGTCAGACACGCGGTCCGCTAGTGGCGTGCCGGATGAAAGGAACGTGCGGACCAAAGGGCTACGAAAGGATTGAAAAGAGAAAAGAAGAGAGAGCGACAGAATGGGAAAGAGAACGAAAGTTAGGAGAAAGGGAAATATAGAGGAAGAAAGAAAGAAAGAAAGAACAAGAGAATAAAGGGAAGGGTGCCGGCGAACCTACCCATCGACAACTGCTTTCATCTTTATAATTCGACCCCTCGCGCCACCCCCGATCCATTTCGCCTTCTCTCCCTAATGCTTTTTTAGCGTCCTCTGGTCGCCTCATTCCACACGTTATCCACCACGCGCGTCGTCCGTCGCGCGTGCCGTATGCGAACTCGCGACTTCTTCCTCTTTGCCTTCCTCTCCCGTGCACTCACGCTCTTTCTGTCTCCTACAATGATAGTATTGTCTCATTTGGAATTGCTGTACCATTATCGTACAACCAGCAAAGAAGATGAATTTCCGGATATCACAAAGCGCAGATTAACAAGTATCATATGACGGCTGAGCGGGAAAATTGTGTATGAAAATCTATGCGTTCAACTGTTTGCGATTAAAAGGTTGCGCTTTGGGGATATAACAAATATGCGATAGAAAACGAAATGCCCCAATACGGGGACACGAAAAGAATTTAGTTTTCGTTTCATTTGTTTGTCATTTATGTAGTTTTCTTTATAAAGGATTGAAACTTCTTATATCATTGGATTATTAACCATGCAGTGGAAGAAAAGATTTGTTTTAATATAACGTTTTTAGGTGGAAATATTGTGGTACTTTCAAAACAGATGTGTCACATTGATTTGCAGTGTAGTTTTGGTATTTAGAAGGTTACAAAGTGAAAATATCATATTACTAGCTGAAAGTTCCCGTGCTTCGCTACGGTTTAATATCATTAGGATTAAGGATTACTTAAATTAGTAAAAGTTAAGTTTAACGTTGATACCCTAGAAGGAACGCTCATGCAAAATTTCAAGTTTCTAGGTCAAGTAGTTTCGGCTCTGCGTTGATGAGTTTGGCTCATACTTTAACCCCCCAAAACCCCCCCTAAAAATTCGAATTTTTCAAAACCCTTTCTTAAGGAGCACCTGAGACCCAAGGAGAAGGAATGTTCTAATTTTCATTGCAATCCGTTCTGTGGTTTTTGAGATTTCGTGATGAGTGAGTGAATGAGTGAGTCAGTTAACTGGTTAAATATTATAACAGTTAATTTCACTTATTAAATTATAAGTCAACTAAATATATTGAATTTATATTTAAATAAAGCAAATGTAAATATTTCGTTTAAGTTTCGACCCTACAAATGTTTTAGAATTTCAATTTTTCGTCGTCTTATGGACGAGTCTTAAAAAATAGATCACTCGTTAAGAATTAGATACGTATGCAAAATATGTGCTTATGATACTTACATACTAGGTGTAATGAGAGGCATCTTTTGTAATAAAATATATTATATATTCTTATGTTCAAATTATTATGCAGACAGACGTTTCTCTTACGCTGTTTAATTTTTCGAAAATAATTGACAGATAATATCACTGTCACTTCATATGCGCAATAATAAATGGTAAGTAAAGAACACACATACAGAATAATTGACAAAGTCAGAAAAAAATATTGATCGAGATTAACATAAACGACTGAAGGAAATGGAAATTGTTGTCTGTAAAAAGTAACGATTTTTTCTTTGGAATAAAAAGTGTAATCTTGTTGAATTTAGTTACAATCATAGTGTATTCTTAATTTAACATCGAATACTGTGATTCTTTATTAATAATATCAAATGAATTCTATAATTTTGCAAAATTCATAACTGCAAGAATATGCAAACAACATTGAATGTAATATACTTTTTTTCTATGTAAAATGGAATTTCAATATTTGTATCCGCAATAAAAGTTAAATCAAGCCATAAAAATTGATAAATTCAAATATCCTTTTATTTTAAGGTAATACTTGCCTGAGTAAGAGTTACCTTATTGATTTTCAGTCTGTGATTATACGTAGACTTACAACACTTCGATTTTCGAAATTTTCCAACACAGAAATTTGACTTATTATACTATAGTAATTCGTTTCTCTTCATAACTTTTTGATAGCACACGAAACCGAAGTATATGTAGCAGAGCAGGTGAGTTAACCTTTTTGACAGCTACTAAATGAATTTACTTAGGTTTCATTGGTAGCAAAATCTTACCTGGAGCAGGTATCGCTGGCAATTACCTTTTACGAAATGCGCCAGGATCACTAGCACGATAGTATGTACACAAGAAAAGTACCTGTTCAAGTTAATATGTAAATACCAGTGAGTACAATTCCGATTGTAAACTAATTGTAAGAATCGTTAACACTTTACTCATTCACTCTGTATTTTCCGTATAAAAATTCACGTGATGCATTCACCAAAGTAAAGATATTATTCTAAGGAGATTTTACCAATTATCGTAGTACAAATTGGATCTAAAAGAATAAAATTTATTATGCAACAGTAATAATATATGGACCGTATAAATCATTAAATTTCTTTCTTCCGTGTTTTTCAACTTTAAAAGCTACGGTCATTTTACCTATAACTTGGAAAGGCAGCAGCAAATGCAGCAAAACGCATTTACAGGGTGGATAGTGAAGGCATTGTTAATGAAAGGGAACTGCAACGATTATTTAACCGATTTTAGGAACGTATTGAATCGTTAGAACATGAGTAAAAGTTGGTACATGTATCGTTTATTAAAGGCGATGAACTGCGAGGGTACATGCATTTAATGTTATTCGCCCTTTAGAGCAATGTATAGATAAAATTCTAGAAGTTTGATATGTTATTTATACACAGCTCAAACGTTTTACTGATTTTTTTGAAAAATATTGGTCGTATAGTTTTTGAATAATTAGATATTGAAAATGCGACTTTTAACACATGGCAAATGGGAGAACTTGCCGGAAATGTCCTATTTATTGAAAATTCACATAATTGGCTACTCAAAAATGTTCAAAAAACTTATTATTCAAAACTTTAACCGTTTTAATTACTATAAAACTTATAAAACATATAAGTACATTCACGTGTAATTTTAGACCAATATTTATTCAAAATAATGAATAACTAGTGAGACAACCATCAGCCATGACAGAGGCTTGGTTCATGTTTGACTGCAAAGAAATTTGGCAACGCTGCATAAAAAGTGCGAAATTCAAAAATTAACTACATATAGTTTATCATAGTACTGAGCGAGATAACATATAATTGCGTTTATAATAATATTTATTTTTCATTCTATGGTTATATAAAAATTTGACAAGGAAATAAAAATAAACTTATTTGTTTACCATACACTAATTATGGATGAATATAATATATATGCATATACATTTCCATGGGTTGTTGCGAAATTTATTATATGACACATAATACGATCATCGAGTAGCATTTAATTTTTAATTTCTAATTATTAATAGTGTGAAAAATTTAATGAAATATTATTCAGTTTTGTGTAAAAATTTAAAAAATATAATTTTCAAACTCGAAATCTTTTTTTCCATTAAAAAAAATACAAAACCGTTAACGACTAATACGGTTCTAGACCAATAACCTTAATGCCTCAAAAAAAGAACAGACATTCCAAAAGTTTTTCGATGTGATTAATCCATAACTAGAAAAAACACCGCAATCACTTTATGTCCATTAAATATTGGAATAAATGAATACTGCACGGTTTAGCAGAGACGAATAAGGGCTATAAAACTCACAATATGAAACAACAAGCTCTCACGGCTTGATTTCACCCATTTATTTTTCTAATTTCTCCATTTGTCTACCGTCTGTTTTTATCGTCTCAAATTTCATTGTCAATAAAAATTTCAACAATGATTTTCAGGTCAAAACAACAATTAATTTATTTGTTTCCAATAAACGAGAAAGGGATGCACAAGCTTGTAGGACTCTGTAAAAGTGTCATAGAAGTCAATTGTCACAAGATTATGAAATAAAACTATTTTTTAGAAAAGTTAAGACTCTTTCAATCTAAAATTACAAATCCGCGCGAACTTTTTCCGCTACCTAATATTTTCTCTTCTTCCTTTCACAAAGAATACAGACTAACAGTAAGCAGAACTCTAAATAAACATTTCCCTAAAGTACGTTAACATTTATCACATAAACAGTGTTTATTCAAACTGAAATTAAGTAATTTTCTACCATTTTATATTCAATGAATCTTTTCAGTTGTTTCAACTAATGCCAATGAGTAGACAGAAAGCCGCTTTCCTGGACGCCCCTCTTCATTATGGTGCAGCGCTTTAACAATTAACACGTAATTTAAGTTCCGTTCCGAAATGTATGTATACTTTTAACATACATTACTATTCATTACTCTTTTGCAATTTTGGGTGTTTAAAGCTAAAGGTATAAACAATTGAAAATGCAAAGTCCCGTTTGAAACAAATTATGACATCTGTTATTTATTTATTGTTTTATTCCGCGCAGACTTCCGCGAGGCATTTACTTATTGTACAATTAGTTTCGTTCGCTCACAAGACCCAAGAAAAATGCCTTGCGGCAGTTTTTAAATTTTTCAGCTGAAAATAAAATTTATCTTGCAATTTTTTGTTCCTTTCCCTAAGAAAAATGTCTGCCCTATCGCCTCCTGATATTAGATGTTTTCTTCGACGTTTAAATTTAAAGTAAATCGGAAAATATTCCTAAAGATTGCGGCATTTTGGACGTCGTTCCTCTTTGAACATTCTTTAAACACATTTAAATCTTTACACATTAAAATGAATTTATAGAATCATTCGACAGAAAAAAATTAAAATAAGCCTTACGATTAAAATACAACAAATTTTTTAAGTTGAGAGTTTCTTATTTTACGTATAAATATTAAATAACTATTAAAATGTATATTATTATGAACGCGAAGTATAGCATTATGTTGTTTACTAGTAGAAAAGTCATTAAAAGTAACGAAAATCATAATTACTTTCAAAAAATAGTTTTGTCCAGCTAGAACGGCGAAATTACACACGGTGCGGCGCGGCGGGAGAAGAAATCTTCTGCATACAGTTCCACTGTTCATTACCAAGAGGGAAAAGAAAAAAAGTTATCGTCGCGTTCTCGGGGAGGTCCCACGTGCATCGCAATCCTCGGCTCGGCCGGTCCCTCGGGAAGACCTCCCGGAGGATCCCAACGAGTGGGTGTCCGGAACAGGCCGCGCAGCAGCGCGGGAGGGGGGCTTCGTGGAAAAGGGCCAGCTCGATGGAAAAACGAGGGAAGAGAGCGGTCGAAACGGTCGCAGATGGTGTCTCGCGTGGTTGGTTTACGATGCGTCCCAGGCCCCTACATATGGGGATGATACCATTTAACCCGCCTCGGAGACCCGGCGGGGTGTCGGATGACGCGCGCACCCTCGTTTTCGGCGCGCAGGTTCGATCCGGTTCGACCGGCAGGTTTCTCCGTCTCTTTCTCTTTCTCTTCCTTTCTCTTTCTCTCTATCTAAACCTCGTTCCCTACCAGTGTCTTTTCCTTCTCGTTTTTCCGTCGATTCCTGGAAGCTCCGCACGGAACAGGCTCGGGGCCTACGATCCGCTTGACGATGGGGCGTTTCGTTACAACAAATCGAACGGAAGAGTCGACGACTCGAATGATGCCTCTTTCACCCTCTTCGTCTGGTCGGGCGATTATAGGATTCCGTCGAAGCTCGATGAAGTCTGACAGCTTCGACGAAGACGTTCGGTGCCAAGAGGGTATGCTGTTTACAGAGTCACGAAGTACCGATTATTGTGAAAGTTACGCGCTTCATGTCTGCGATGAACGAGTCGTCGTGTCAGTAAGCTATTTGCGTCAGTAACGCATATATGCGCATACTTTTTTTTATCACTGCCGCTGGAGCGCATTTAGGCATTTGCATTGTGAATGGATAGTAGTATATATGAACATTCTCAATCATTTATACACCATTTGTCGATTAAGGTATAATATATGTATATATATAAAATTTGATCCGCATTTTTATCATTTATGAAGAACTTTTTGAAAGACTGTTGTAGGGTAAAAGCACTAGTAGTTGACACTGTACCAGTAGTTGACACTTCTTCAAAAAATGTAAATAAATAAGGAAACCACAAGCTGGAATACATCAAACCTTATCAGCAGACTGCGGATGTTTATGCAAATTTCGAGTTTCACAAATGCAGGTGAGACAGGAAAACCTATCTAGGGATTTATTGCACTTAATAAATATTACAACAAATACCATACTTTGGATATTTTAGATATATTTTTATATCATGTTCTTTTTGTATATTTTAGCCGTATTAAATTTGTCATAAATGCATAAAAATCCGCAGTCTACTTATTAGTTTGTATAGTACCGTCTTTCACCAACTTAATTGCAAACTATTGCTCATAGCCATCATTGAGAAGTGTCATAGCAAGCGGTTAATCAAACCCGTGCACTTACGATTTTTGGGTGTTTTTTTATATGAATTAGCTAAGGCTTGGTTGAAATGTAAATCTTGTAAGTTTGTATTATTTAATCATTGCGGATAGAAAGGCATTCGTTTGTGTTGTTTGAATCGTAAAAAAGGGCTCATGTATTAAAATTTTCAACAAAGAATGCAAAATTGCCGAAATTCACCCTGTGTCAAATATTGAGACTTGTAATTGTCTATTATTCAGTAGTTGACATACGGAAATATGTTCTATTTCCTTACGAAAAAGAGTTGTTCTGCAAGAGATTTCAGCAGCAGCAAAGTGGCCGGAAAGAATGGATAAGCTAGATTATGAATGGAAAGCTGTGGTGTTTCGTATTAACGAAACGATTAATACTAGAACTACCGGCATTAGATTTATTACATTTCAATATATTAAATAATTACTTTTAAAAAAGCGAATTTAAGGGGTGGAAAAGATAATCGTTTCAGTAATCTATGTTTTATCAGATCAACGTAGAATATCTGCTCTATGACTCTCCTATAAACTTGCAGAATTTTTGGAAAAAATTGGAAACCAGTCATGGGCAGAACCAGAAATATGTATTCAGTTACCGAACTAAGTTAGATTTTTTAAGGAAGTAACTTCTAATTAATAAATATTTTTTTTTTGTAAACTTACTCAAGAATAATCTTTTTTAAACATTCAATAAATTCCTGTATTCATATACTACCAAGGCTAGTTCATTAATTAGTTTTTCTCCCTGTGTCTACTACTGAAACAAAAGTATGTCAACTACTAAATCTTTCGGTTTCGTCGGGTGTCAACTATTGAATCAAATTTTACTCTTAGCAAAAAAAGGATTTACCACCGCCACACAGTGTGTAATTTTAGGGTTCTAGCTGGACAAAAGTCAATTTTCGTAATGGTCCAAATGTATAAAATTTTATTGGAAATCGATAGTAGAATGTCCATAGAAACAGAAAATGTAAAAATTATTTGAAAAAATAATCTGCAATAGTTAATTAACAGGCCTCAAAGTTATACTTTCCGTAGATTGCTTTTACACGCTCCCATCATGCCCTAGACATTTTCGTCAATTGTTTTGTAACGAAAGGTTAGAAAGGAATTTGCGTATATGTATCGTTATCTCCACTTATTTGGGATACATTTACAATTTTTTATTTTTCTAAAACACCTTTCATTACCAGTTTAATCCGCTTTAACAATAAACATGTAATTTAAGTTCCGTTCCAAAATGTATGTAGACTTTTAACATATATTACTATTTATTACACTTTTGCAATTTTGTGTGCTTAAAGCTAAAAGTATAACAATTGAACATGCAAAGTGCCGCTTCAGACAAATTATGACATCTGTTACTTTTTTATTGTTTTATTCCGCGCGTTCGCGGGATTACGGCTTCCCTTCGGAAAGTTATTTAAGTTTTGACAAAGTGTACCGCTTATTACACTTTTGCAATTTTGCATGTTCAAAGCTAAAGATATAAACAATTGAAAATGCAAAGAGCCATTTCAGACAAATGATGACATCTGTTACTTTTTTATTGTTTTATTCCGCGCGGACTCTGAATTTCGCTTCCCTTCGGAAAGTTATTTAAGTTTTGACAAAGTCTACCGTTTATTACACTTTTGCAATTTTGCATGCTCAAAGCTAATGGTATAAACAATTGAAAATGCAAAGAGCCATTTCAGACAAATGATGACATCTGTTACTTTTTTATTGTTTTATTCCGCGCGGACTCTGAATTTCGCTTCCCTTCGGAAAGTTATTTAAGTTTTGACAAAGTCTACCGTTTATTACACTTTTGCAATTTTGCATGTTCAAAGCTAAAGATATAAACAATTGAAAATGCAAAGAGCCATTTCAGACTAATGATGACATCTGTTACTTTTTTATTGTTTTATTCCGCGCGGACTCTGAATTTCGCTTCCCTTCGGAAAGTTATTTAAGTTTTGACAAAGTCTACCGTTTATTACACTTTTGCAATTTTGCATGTTCAAAGCTAAAGATATAAACAATTGAAAATGCAAAGAGCCATTTCAGATTAATGATGACATCTGTTACTTTTTTATTGTTTTATTCCGCGCGGACTCTGAATTTCGCTTCCCTTCGGAAAGTTATTTAAGTTTTGACAAAGTCTACCGTTTATTACACTTTTGCAATTTTGCATGTTCAAAGCTAAAGATATAAACAATTGAAAATGCAAAGAGCCATTTCAGACAAATGATGACATCTGTTACTTTTTTATTGTTTTATTACGTCCCTAACGGACGGGAGCGACGTCTCACAGTGGTCTACTTTGCCGAAATCCTGGCCAGAACCCCAAAGAGTGGCGAGGCATTCACTTAGTTTCGTTCGCTCAGAAGACGCAAGAAAAATGCCTCGCGGAAGTTTTTAAATTTTTCAGCCAAAAATAAAATTTATATTGCAGTTTTTTTTGCTTTTTCCAGGAAAAATGTCTGCCCTATCGCCACCTGCTATTAGATTTTTTCCTAGATTTTTAATTTTTAGAGTAAATCGGAAACATATTTTTAAAACATATGTTTAAACATATTTAAATCTTTACTACATTAAAATGATATGCATCGTTGCAATTGGTAGAGTTTACAGAGTCATTTTACACAAAAAAATATTAAAATAAGCCTTAAGATTAAGTTACAGCAAATTCTTAAAGTTGATAGTCTCTTATTTTACGTATAAATGTTAAATAACTATTGAAATATATATTATTATTAACGTTAAGTATAACAGTATGTTGTTTACTAGTAGAAAAGTCAGTAAAAGTAACGAAAACCATAATTTCTTTAAAAAAATAGTTTTGTCCAGCTAGAACCCTAAAATTACACACTGTGCGCCAGAAGGAAAAAATACTTGTTGTAATATAATAGAAGAATAGTTTGTGCAGCAACTACTAATCATAAATTTTCCATAAAGTGAACATAGCCTGAGTTATGTAAACAAATAGGAAAAGAAATCCTTAAAGTGTTAACTACTGCTATTTACCTTACAATCAATATGAAGAAATCTGCTAACAAAGGTATATTTTTCATTTTGTCATATTATGCAGATCGATTAATGCTAAGGTACTATGTGCGCAAGGTTCAATTCGGAACCTGAATAGCTGTTAGAATTATTAATACTATAGCCACTGCCAACGAATTTGATGAATTTGAAAAGACTGCTATATATTCGGTGAACATTTTTAATAGAATAGCAATGAAGACAAATAACATTTTATTTTCCGAATACTCCAGAAAGTTTTATATCTTTTTTTACTTAAACAATTGCAAACAAATATAACTAATTTTAAAGAAAACGGAATACGAAAGAGATACACATTTTATAATTTTTTAAACTATAGAAATTATGTAGCAGATTGGCATGATAATGTTTAGGTTCGACCGCAGGATTGTTGGCAGAATACGACACAATCAGTTAATTCCAATAATTGCTCATTACAGCACTTATCGGAAGCTAAATCTATAATACAATTACGTTTTATTATAAATGTGTTCATTTTTCATTTAATGGAATTAAGGTAAAAGTACCAGTAGTTGACAATGTGCCAGTAGTTGACCATTTTTTAGAAAACATACAAAAATAAGGTTTGCATAAGTTGTGCACTTTCGATGAAAGTGAATTTCAAATACCACAGCATCTGTCGATTATATTTTGAAAGAATTACATGCAAAGTGAAGTATACCTATTAACAGCGAACGTTTGAATTCAATAAGGTAAGTAATATGACGTTATATCTCTATTTCCTTAACGTTTCTGTTAAGAATGGCTGTACGGTTCAGGTAAAAAAAATCATAGATTCTGAAGATTTCACAAATGAATTATTTACTGTTTAAGACCTTGCAACGTTTTATAAGTAATATATACATACTGACTTTTAGTCGCTGACACGGTCAACTATTAACTGCATTCGCGGTCAATTATTGATCAGTGTCCAATGTCTACTCTGTTCATCTTCTTCTTCTATTATTATTTAATTATTAATGATAATTTGTACTGGTAACTGTTAAAATTAAACGATAATAAAGTGATTTTCAGCATTAATGCTGTAACCCTGCTTCGAATATAAGCGGTCAACTACTATAAAAGGTGTTCAATTACTAGTTTTATCGATCTCAAAAATGGTCAACTACTGAAGCATTTGCCGATTTTTTAAATATATTTCTCAAATTTTTATAACTTAAGCTTTTTAAAAATTGGTCTTGGTACATAATCTAGAATGTTCAAAGAACGTCTCCAAGCATCGACTCTTGCCATTTATTGACAGACTAAATAGTTACCATTGTTTCTACATTGGCACTACACTTTTAAGTTATTTTTTAACTACATTAATTTTTGATAAAATGTGCTATTTCTTACTTAAAATCATTAATTAGGGTTCGACCAGGCGCCACTGAGTAGCCTAAGTAAAAAACTAATCGACATGAACGAAAAATCAACGACCGGTCCCTAGGGACCGGTGTGGCGCTTAAAGTCTTAACTGGTCAACTACTGGTCAACTACTGTACCTTTATGTTAATCATTATTTATATAATTCAAAGATATTGTATTTGGTATCACTTTAATCAGAAAAATCTCAAAAATACATGGGGAAAAGTTACAAAGAAGTTATAAAGAAGTTTGCTATTGAGTTAGTAATGCTTCACCGATACTTTCGGATCGCACCCCTCTTTGTCGCTTTTATTGTATGTCCTCTTCTAAGTTTTCACTTTGCTCCTGCACAAATTTGAACACAGATTCGACACCTCGACTTCAAAGAGCGATATTTGAGTCCCAAACTCCGTCGCATTTAGCCAGCTTTCACAGTATACATGTATGCCGAACGAAACTGTAATACAGTTAACTTTCAGCGAAGCAGCGTTTCTATTCTGAAAATGTAATGTAAGGCAATAATTGAAATGACATTTGGAAAGTACAATACAAGAAGTATTTATGGATCGTGTTGATCCCTAATACAAAATATCTGCGGCAAATTATCTTCGTGGATGCCAAGGAGGACAATTATTAAGTACGATTTTGCTACGAATTACAAATTTTGTAAAAGCTTATTCTTGGCACCGTACGTAAACGTCCCAAATTGCCGTAATGTGGCCTCTATCGTAAATTTCTTTTTCGGGCATACTTTTTTATGTCTTATTATCAATTGAGAGTTACATCTGTGTCACATTACGGGCCGCGATGTTCTGAAATAGAATGAAAATAGAGAACAATATTTTAAAAAGAAAATAGTAAGTAACCATCAACTAATTGCTTTCATGGTGTATTAGACTCACATTACTTATAACTGATAAATAATTTTTCAAAGATTTTAGCACTTAAAACGCAGTTTGTGCAAAAACTATAAAAAATACGAAAAAATGGCATAGGATCTTTTTTGTAGAGAATTTAATTTTCTACAACTTTTATTTGAAACTTTTTCCCATATTTCTAACCGTTAAAGAAATATTAAGGAAAAAGTCATTTTTGCACTCTTTTGCATTTTTTTCCAAATGTTCCCGGTGGTTCAGGAGCCTGAATTTTTTAACTATTATTGTGGAAGCATATACGCAAATTTTCGCGTTGGTTTCAGCCACTCACCTCAAAATGGCAAAGTTACGGCTCTATTGACTGGACTATATCCACACAGGCTTCTGTCCACGAATTGTCTCAAAGGCCTCACGAAAAACAACAAGCGATCGGCACTCACATTCATGCTTCTTCTCATATACAGTATATTTACAGAATTCGCACCCACAATTTTAACACATTCTGCGCCGGCTAAATATATGCTACCAAATTTATTACATTTGATAATGTTGCGATTTAAATCAATTTATAAAATACATTAAGTAATGCATAATTTAAAGGGAATAATATTGTTCTCTTTGTCCATTTTACCGTTTTCCTCAAGATAAAATAATATGTATTATCATGATAAAATATTAAAATCACACATTTGAATCCCGCATTATCGCGGGACCGGCGTGCAATGTGTGAAAATTTGAAAATGTAACGGACCACACGAGTATCCTATCTATGTATTTCAGTACATGGCCCGCGATTCATGTGAATTTAACACGCCTGGGTAAACCATATTTCTGTTAAATCGATTTGTAAAGTTGTTTAACTGTCTTAGGTCTGCATATAGGTACTATCAATTATCTTTCATGGCTTAACAAATAACATCGAAAGAAATAATAAATTGGCTACCGACAATAGTCGAAAGACACAAAGAAAATTGCAAGAGCTATTGTAATGTTAGGAGTAAATTTGAAATAAACAGAGGCTACAGTAGCCTCATTAAGCAGTTTGATTTTACTGTGCATTCGGATACCTGTGAAGACAAAGAGTGCAATACTAATTTACATTTTTTTTTCCTCCTATTATAACTATAAATCAGGGACTTTACTTGTACGAAAAATTCCTCAAGCAACCTTGGATGAATTAATATTCATTTGTCTGTATTACGTAGAAGGGAAGTTAGGAAACCTGAAGATTCAATAATTTATGTAAATGTACATAAAAAAAGTTGTTATAGTGTTTTCTTCATAGTGAAATAGCTTAAGAACGATTGAGAGTATTGAGAAAAAGTTTTAAACGAGGAGCAGAGTCTAGGAAAATTCACCGACCTCAATTAACCAAGTAGATACGTACAGCTTATATTTTATTGGCAACTTTAAACTAAAAACAACATTTTTCTGTAGGTTATTTTTAAAAAATAAATCTCGCAGGGCAATGAACAATGGTCGATTTCGCCAAAATCCGGCCAAAAGTCATATTTTCATACTTAAAAATCTGTTGTATATCTAGCACTTTCTGTTTGGTCCAAAAACTAACAATAATAGTAATAAAATCTATTGTTAACTAATAAAGAACTTACGTATCATAGTGAATTTATTAATAATAATAAATCATAAACATCTTAGAACAAGTTAACATACGTAATAAATAATAATGGGTCATAACTAGAAATATCTTATAATTTATTACAATTAATTTATTCATTAACGTATGTAATTAATTCAGTTGTAAACAGTCAATACCAAACGTACTCGTTCAAAACATTTTTACTTTCAATTAATAGAGCTCATTATTAGTAACTTATTATCACCAGTATAACAGTTCAAGTTTTATTTTAATAAGTCTATTTAATTCAACGAGAATTTTGAAGTTTCCTTTCAGGAGTTCACGCCAACTAGTCTCAATTTTTAACAGCATTAGAGTCACTAGCAATTATATTACCAAAAGCTTCGATAGAAGGAAAAGAATAAAACTTTGAAAGGAAAAGAATGGAGTTTTCATACTTAAAACTATCCACAATGTATTCTTATGACAAAAAAACTTGTTTTATGACGGCCAGACGATGGACTAATTCTGTTGAACAATTCTATCGAAATAATTTTGTTGAAGGATTTGAGCATACAGAAATTCAGGAACAACTCTCTGTTTATCATCCTGATAATTGAAAATTTAACCGTTGCATTAATAAAGTATTAGTGAAATGCGAGTTGAATAATATTTCAATGGAAATGATCCTGGCAACAAAAAAAGAAGTGTCGCGATTGTGATGAACGAATTAAATGGCTGGATAGTGCACACGATGAACGAGATGATAATGTTAATTACACTGTCCAACAAATTTGAAGCTGTTTTCTGTTTTCCTATAGCCACTATATAATTCTTATAGAGTTTGTCGTCCTGAACACGAATCCGGCAACCAAAATTCTGGATCACCCTCTGTTTTCGAAAAAAATCAGCATTTGTAAAAACGGTCGTTTTCGGTAAAGAAGCTGGTATTACGTGAAAACTAAGAAACGTAGGTTGTTGTTCTTGGTCTCAAAAAATAGAGGAGTGTTTCCCGAGCATGTATGTATAAGCAGTTATAATATTCAGTATTGGTTAATAGCAGTGAATCACTGTCAAAGTTCAAAAACGAGCGCATTTGCGAATTTTTTACGCATTCACTTTACATTTTTACGTAGAGGACTGTTGCTAGCACAAATTTACTGTACACCATTGGATTCTACGTACATTTCTGAATAAAAAACTATCAGCGAAAAATGTCATAACTGTTTTCGTTTCGCCTCAATTTAAGAAAATATCCATCGAGAGCGTGTTCCGACCGTTTTGCCGCTACGACGCCATCGCTTCCTGTGAGCGCTGTAGCTACGCGTAATACTTTCACGGGCCCCGCGCATCGATACATTCCGTTGAAGTAGAATTCTCTACCCCCTTTACTAAAGTGTAAGGCAATACTTATTTTTTTTTTTTTCTTTATAGAGGGGAAATGCTTTACGCACACCTGCAAATGTCTTAGTTTGCGGATAGTGTGGGACTTATTGTTTAACATTTATGAGAATAACGATTTATTGCCGTTATCCCATATAAAATGATTCTCGTTCATTTTTTAAGGCGAGTATTGTTCCATTAGTTAAAATTTAAATTAAAGAGAAAAATAGAATGAAGCAGAGAGGATTTCAAAGCGTATACGAGAGCAATAAGCCTACGGAGTTCCACACTATCCGCAAACTAAGACATTTGCGAGTGTGCGTAAAGCATTTCTCCTCTATAAAAGAGAAAATAAATAAATAAGTATTACCTTACACTTTAGTAAAGAGGTAGAGAATTATCCCTCAACGGAATGTATCGATGCGCGGGGCCCGTGAAAGTATTACGCGTAGCTACGGCGCTCACAGAGAGCGATGGCGTCGTAGTGACAAAACGTTCGGGATGGATATTTTCTTAAATTGTGCGGAAACGAAAACAGTTATGACATTTTTCGCAGATAGTTTTTTATTCAGAAATGTACATAGAATCCAATGGTGTACAGTAAATTTGTGCTAGCAACAGTCCTCTACGTTAAAATGCAAAGTGAATGCGTAAAAAATTCGCGAATCCGCTCGTTTTTGAACTTTGACAGTGATTTACTGCTATTAATCAATACGGAATATTATAATATGCTTATGTATACATACTCGGGAAACACTCCTCTATTTTTTGAGACCAAGAACAACAACCTACGTTTCTTAGTTTTCACGTAATACCAGCTTCTTTACCGAAAACGACCGTTTTTACAAATGCTGATTTTTTTCGAAAACAGAGGGTGATCAAGAAGTTTGGTTGCCGGATTCGTGTTTAGGACGACGAACTCTATAAGAATTATATAGTGGCTATAGGAAAACAGAAAACAGCTTCAAATTTGTTGGACAGTGTTATCGAATTGTAGGAAGTACAGCGCATGATATATCTTATTGATGCACATGCAATGAAATTATATAAATAATAATTTGATATAAATTATCTGTATTGCCTCGCGGCAAAATATGCTACTGATCATTTGTAGATTATAAACTATTTATATGCTGAATTGACGCGGCGATAAACTGCTGGCGATGAATTGTCCAAACATGGTCTTATGCATCTATACCGCATCGCGTAAAGTATTATATATTTTTGCGACTCTTAGCTGATACTGATATACATTTCGACTATTACTACATATATACATATAGTTAAATTAACACTTTGCATGCCACCGATATTTCGCTAGTTTCATCATTTCTACTGAAATGAAACTTTTTCTATTAAAATGACATCTTTGTAAAGCAAAAACTTAAGATACATAAGTAAATATATATTGAATGTAACTTTATCTTTTGAACGCCATCATTTAAATATTGAACGTTTTAAAAAATTCCTAAATATTACAATTGCAAAGTCAACGAAGTAATTTCATTAAATTCATTAGCACCAATCACCGGATATCCCCAACGTGTTTTCAACGTGTTACCAAATAGTACATTCATCTTTGGAAATATTCAGCTCTCAATATCTGCCACTTAGAACGCCAGCACTTACATATAAACAGTAATAAAGAACGTTTTAAGAAGTACAACAGCAGTCTACACATTTGATTTGAAACCGAAAAATCCAGTCAATAAATCATCCTCTCAATTTCGAATCGTCCTCCATTTTTTCCCTCTATATCTTTGTCCACGATTGATTTCAGAGGTCGTGAAAAGCAAAGCTTCGTGATCGGTAAAATTTCTGGCGTTGGAAAGGTAGCGAAATAGCGTCGAGATAGGGAGGAAAGTACCGGCTCGTTCGGTGGTCGATGAAAGCGGCGCCGAGGAGAACGGGGAGCTGGAGGGTGGTACCGGAAGTCGAGTGGGGCAGAAACGAACGGAAGCGAAAGGAGAACGCCGGAGGGAAAGCGGAAGGGCTGCATGGAAGCGCAGGCGAGGCCGGGTTCGTCGAGGGATGAGGAGAGAAGGAGGAAGGGGGTTGAGAGGCTGGGAACGGAAGCGGAAGCCGGATGAAGGGAGCGCAGGAAGACGAAGCGACGTCGACGTCGACGTCGACGTAGACGTAGACGGCAACGTTAGCGGCTGCAGGAACCTCGGCAACGGTGGCGGTGGTGGCGGCGGTGGCGACGACGACCCCGATACGGCGGAAGCGTCGCGTTTGCCGGAAGTCGCCGAGGAAATGAAATGCCTCCCAGCCAGCTAACCCCCACTGGGCTCTTCGTTCGCCCTCTTTTGCCCCTCTACCCTTCCCTTCGCCTTGCTTCTCCTTCTATGCCAACCCCTTTTCCGACCGTTACCACGAAACTCTGCACGAATCGAAGTCGAATTGTGAAAAATTATTAAATACTAGCCGATTTGAGGGTTCACAATTTTACACTTATCCAAGCTCACTTAGGTTTAGAGCGTAGAATAGCTTGTTCCTTTTTTATCTTTAAATAAACATCATTTCTGACGTACTTACTTGGTATTCAGAATAAATGTTTTTTAAAAGAAGATTTCAGATTTTGATGAAACTTACAATTAGTGAGAACATATAGGACATGTAGACTTCTGAAGAAGTCTTCTTGTTTCAAAGAAATATCTTTTGATGGGTATTGATCTTTCACACGAAATTTTTTTATCGTAGAGATTGTAAGAGCTGTAGATACGTGTTTAACTTGTGAAATTTTATGCAATTATAGAATGTTTGTAGAAGTTGGAGTCAAACTTTCAAGTTATAACTTTTATGATAGTCTAACAGTAAAATCAAGTATTGTATTCACGCAACGGATATTTTCAAAATTCTCAAAAAGTTTAATGATTGATAACAAACTCTCTGTTTCTTCTATTGCTTGTTCTTTTCAATGTTCGCGCTTGGCTGCAGCCCTAATCAGAACACAGATTCGATACCTCGACTTCATAAGAGAGATATTTGAGTCCCAAACTACGTCATATATATCCACCTTCTACAGTATACATATATGTCGAACGAAATAGTTATACAGTTAATTTTCTGCGAAGTAGCGTTCAAACAGTGCGAAGAGATTTTTCAAATTCTTAGAAAGTTTAATGAAAGTAGAGATTTGTTAAATTAGAGATCATCGCTTTTTACTCACATCTATTTAAATAAATTATTCTAAACATTTTGCAACATCCTTACATACAAAGGTTTTTATTCGAATTAAGTTTAGAACTACTGGCGTTAAATCTATCATATTTCAATAAATTAATTAAGCACTTTTCACATCAAATATTAGAAACCAGTGATTTTTACTTTCTAGGTGGTTTTTTTGTTAAATGATACTTTTGAAAGACAGCATTACTTCTGAAATAGAGGTATGGTCACTTAATGTTGTGTTTTAACCAAAAAAACTATTGATAATACGGAAACATAAATATGTAACGTAGTATTCGCACTGTTGACATAATTCCTTAAAGCCTCTCATGTTCCTAAAACAAGTATATGTATACCGCATCATTTTTTAAAACCACTCAAAGAGAAAAACTTTTTGTGTAAAGCATTTTCTGCATAGTATGCAGTTTTTACATAACGCTAAGGAAAGTGAAATGGCAGATTTCCATTAGAGAGGTGCATCTACCCTCGAAAAATATTTTTTACATCTTCTGATGAGCATTATATGTGTATATAAAACTTTGTCAAAAATGTATGGATTTAAATGCACGATTTAAATGTGCGATTTTCTCTTTTACAGGATCTATGATTTGTTGTTTAGGAATTAAAAATGTAACGTAAAGTGCAACAAAATCATATATTCGCTATATCAACAAGAAATATTAGATGCTCTTGTTTAACTTCTATTCCGTGCCAATTTTTTTAAGTGTTGAAAATGACAGATATTAAAAAAATATGTGTAATACTGTTCGAGCATATTCTTCCAAACGACCCGAGAAAAAATAAAAGACAGAAAAGAAACTGAAATAAGACTGAACACAGGATTTTAGACCAATTTCGAACGGAAATCAGACGAAACAAATAATTGCCACTGAAAATTATTTGAAAATGTACTGGAGACATATGCTATTGAGAAAGTTCAAACGGAATTGAGATTGAAACAAGACGGAAGAATTTTTCAGTTGAAGCCGAGACAAAAGACAGACTGAAAATTTACATTGATTCAGCTCGATCGAAAGGCAGACTAAGGGTATAGCAGGATAAGGTGGTCAAAAATACCCTTGAACCGATTTCAATTGGGTGGTCTCATTCGCTAGATAATGCTCGGCGATCATTGCGTACCAATTTTTAACCCTATGTCTTGACCGGAAGGGTAGTTATGGGGAAAATTCAAAAAACGAGTTTTTGCCCCATTTTTCCTAATTATTGAGGTGCAAAAAATTCGAAAAAATTCTAACACATTCTACACGGTACCATACATGTTTGAGATTTTTTCAGATTTTTCCAATGAAGAACCTAAGTGTAAAAAATGAGCAAACGCAAAAAAAACAGAAAAAAGTAGATTTCGTATCGAGATCTTCGAGTGACAACTTTTTGCAAATTACAGTAACAATCCAACACTCATGATTGTTATCTCCAATTTTTTTCAGATTTTTAAACCGCCTGCGTCATTGTGAAAAAAATCAAAAACCGATTTGCGCGACGCATTTCAATCTGAAACGCCATGATCCAGTTATTATTTCCTTATTCTTCGATTACAGTATGTTCATTTTGTGACTTTCAGTGTTTCTGCCACGAAGCAAATACATGTTAATATAGAGAATCGAATTAATTAAATCAATTGTGAACTTTGATGGTTCCTGATCTGCAAGAATTTTTAAGGTTTTTTCAATTGAACGATTTGGCGCAGTTGGTAGGGCGTCTGCCTGCGGAAGCGCTGGACACTATTTTCTCGCAGGTTCGAATCCCCATGGGGAACTTGATTTTTTTTTCATTTTTAAAAATTGTCAACTACATAACAATAATTAGTTACTATTTTCAAACATTTAAAAGTATTTTTAAGGTCCAGAAAAATATAAATTAATACAGAACATACTTTTTGCTTGCACCAAATCGTTCACTTGAAAAAACTTTAAAAATTCTTGTAGATCAGGAACCATCAAAGTTCAATTGATTTAATTAATTCGATTCTCTATATTAACATGTAATTGCTTCGTGGCAGAAACACTGAAAGTCACAAAATGAACATACTGTAATCGAAGAATAAGGAAATAATAACTGGATCATGGCGTTTCAGATCGAAACTTTTGACCACCTTATCCTGCTATACCCTTTGAGGCTCATATATCAGTTATAGTTCACACTCATATATAGTTTAGTTTCTGGATATTTTCAGATCATTTTCAGTTTTTTTTCGTTTACGATTTTCCGACTTTTGTTCACTACCTAAGATTTCTTTAAGTTAAGTTTCCGACTCTATACTAGTATAGAAAAATTACTCGAACTTTCAGTCTGTTTTCAGTTTTTTATTTTCACGCGGGAATTCATATTTAATACGTTGTCTCCATCACTAAACTACAAATTTAATTTCTGTACTGTTCAAAAAGATGATTTTACTCCCCGAACTGATGACTTAATTCTCCCTGATGATTTAACCCTCTATGGGCCGAATTTTCTGTGATATCTGGAGATTAGTTGCACCATCACACATTAGAAAATAATAAAAGTGCTATTATAAATAATAAATTTTACTTGATTTTGAAACATTAGATAGTAAAGAATTCCATGGTTTCGAAGAGCTAATTTGAAATATTTCAGAAAGTTAAAAAATTGATTCTGAAAAATAAAAGCTTAGATTTGTTTTGTGTTACTTCAAAGTTACAAGGGCCCATAGAGGGTTAAATCGCATTATGGCACAAACAAAAAATTACAAATTCACACGATAGGAGAGAGATTAATCGCAAGGTAAATCTAAATTGAAAATAACTGATGCACACATAAGCTGATTATTTTAAAAACGACATAAGTCACGTTTTCAATAAAATCAGGTTTATCATAACATCTGTTTCACTTTCACGGCATCTCTTTATTTTAATACAATTTTTAGTCAATGTGATGAAAATAACTTAAATTTTTTAGACACAAATTTTGCAGGTTCACGGTGTAACGAACATATCTATTTTGAAAATCACGTAAGTCATTTTAGCGTATTGAAAAATGATAATTTTGCAAAGGATGTGTAATATCATTTATACTGACAAAAATAAACCATAATTGAAAATTAGAATACAAGTTTTGTATTCGGCTGAGAAATTTAAATAGCACCGCAAGAAGTTATGATATACAGCTTGCTTTACAGGAACATTTGTTGTTTGTGCATTCTTTCATTATAATAATGCAACATTGAGCAAAAAATTGTATTTGTTAAATTTCATCATATAAATAAGGAATACTGTTCAATGGCATTCTCAATTTTAAGATTACATAGATTGTTAAGTTGAAAGTGGTTGTAACAAAAGAAACTTGTCTGTTGAAGGCAAGCGGATTGGGTATCTAAATTCAATACGGAATGTACTATTAGAGTTCCTGTTTAAACCTTCTGTGACATAAAAAATGAGGTCCGTTGGAGTATATTAGAATGACGCGAGTTATTAAACGTTTAACTTCTAGTTACAAAAATATTGATGAGACCAACACAAATGGTACTGTTAGAATTGCATATTAAACCTTGTGTGACAATAAAAGTGCTTCAATACTTCTTCAGGCACGTTTAAATTGAGTAACTCTACAATTAATCTTAAAATTGTGAATGTAATTGAACAATATTATTTATTTAGTTGTTGACATTTTACAAATATTATTCTTCGTTGAGTGTAACATTATTGTCATGAAATAACTCACAATCAGAAACAATAAATGTACTTGTAAAGCAAGCTACATATCATAATAGTAGCTCGAAATTGCTGCGTCGAGAATCATTTGCAGACCTTGAGTCTTGCGGAAAAATTTTAATTTCTCAGCCGAAAACAAAACTTGTGTTGCAACTTTAAATTATGGATTCCCTAAGAAGAATATCTATTCTTTTGACCTCTACTGTTAGAAATCCTCTTGGATGTTTAATTTTTAAGATATACCTACAGGATAATATCCACAAAAATTTGAGCATTTTGAGCGTCGTTATCCTTTTGAGCTTTGTTCAAATATGTTTAAATGTTTACACCATTAAAGTAACATGCATCATTATGATCGGAAGAGTATGCAAAAAAGAATTAAATAATGTTTAAAGCTAAAATACAAAAAATTTTGAAAGATAGAAATTACAATTTTTTTTAAATTGTGTTTCTCCGAAATGGAATCTGATGAAGACAATCAGTTATATTTCTGTTTGGCGTTACAAAATCTACAAGACTCAGAATAAATTCTTTTGGACAAAAAAGAAGTTCATTTTAATAGATCTACGAAATTAAGCAAGTATTGATGCACGACATCCCATTGTGTATAGCCATATTTGCATTATTAGTATTATATAAATTGTCCTAATTTCCAAGTGAATAACTCAGATTGTTATTTGTCTTATTTAGTGCAAAGCAAAGAATTAAAAAAATGAACAATTATTTTTTTATAATTAGAAATGTATTTATTAAAGCAGTTGTCTACTTTCCTTTCAAGTTTTCTTCTTCTAAATCTGTTTTTTTCTCGAAATCTGTGATTTATCTGACAATGAGACATGTTTATAAATTCCTTTATATGAGCTGTTATTTCTGAAAGTGGTATAACTTCATTTAAAAAAAAATGAGTAAACGGCAATTTGCGTAAGATATAAACACCTTCTCTCCATATGTATAATTATACAATTATTGGAGTATGATTTTTTCATAAAGTAAACAAAAGAATTTTGGTTATTAAATGTTATTGCAAAAATCTTTTTTTTGGTAGTGGAAAAAGTCCATTACTAATAATTATAATTAAAACAGCATTCTTATTCTTATTATTAAGTTATATATTATAACTTCACTATGCTAACTGTAAAGGAGAACTAAGTTTAAAATATAAATTTTTTTATTTTTTGTTATCTTAACGAAGTAATTTACATTTTACACTTATTTTTACAGTTATTATTTTTTACATAAAAAAACCACTTGAGTAAAGCTAATGTCCATAAAAATATGGTCTTAAAACTTTTGTTTTTATTTCTTATAATATGTTATTTTTGAAAGTGGTATAAGTTCATTTGGAGTAAAAAATATCGTTTATTTTTTAAATAATTGTAATAATTATCATTTCATAATAAAATTTAAAACGTGTATAGTGTTAAAAATGTCACTCGAATAGATTAACGTGTGCCAATATTTTTAAATTAACTCAAAAGCAAACCTTAAATATCTCGATACATGAAAAAATAGATTTATACCACTTTCAAAAATAACAGCTCATATAGTGCTAAGCACTTGTGTAGTTCTCTCGTAAACTTTAAATTCATTCCAGAAAGACCTTCAATTAGGCAATGCATGCCTAATACTCCCCGACCATGATGGATTTCTGGTACCAATCTTCATAGTTTTACAATTAAATCTGACACAAAAAAGTGTTACTTCGTTCCGTGTCGCCCGGAGATTTTCCAAACTTCAAATTTCGTTCTTAAAACCTTAAAGCGTTATAGGGGATTTATCTGATTTTTAAATCGTATTAGAGTAAACCCGTATTCCAGGATGCTGTGTTGTATAAAGGATACAGATAATGTACTTTGAATTCTTACGCGAATTTTTACAGCATTATGTAAATAATATAATATCCAAAGTGGCCTATATTTTTTACACGGTTGACGAAACTACTTTCGAAATTGTATTATAAATACAAAAATAAAGATACATCTTATATAAGGTGGAGAGTTCGTAAATGGTGCAATTGCATATACTCTAGCTTTCATTTATCAATGTTCTATAAGTTAATATGAAATATTCGACGTAGTTACCGTCCAAGAATGGAGGTGTTTTCCTTGATAAATCAACCAACACTCACGTAAAAGTACATATACAACTTTGAGGTTGCTTTAAACTCCAAAAATAAACAGTTTTTATCATATCTTTTAAAATTTATTGAGAAAAGCATTAGACTGATGTTGCCACGTACATATTACTACATGGGGCATGTGCAGACTATCACGATGGGGTAAATGCATGCTAAACATTTCCAGTTTCGAAAGCACCTAAACTTATCAGTCCTGGAAGAAATGACTATAGCAGTTAACACCGAGAAATGCAAAAGAAGAAAAATTTATATCTTTTGTTAGTATTATCGTTACATGCATTACTTCCGAAATTATCTCACTAGTATTTGGTCGAAAAAACTGTACTTTCAGGAAAACAGATAAAATTATTGTTTCCCGTCGTCATTATTTCAAAAATGGTTGACTGTATTTTTGAGTAGCATCTGCACCACTGCACACATTTTGAAGACTCTTCTGAAATTCGATTTCAAGAAGAAACTTTCTATTTCTGATTGTGTGTTAGAATACGAGAGAGGAAAAGAACCATGAGATATTCATTACTATTATTGGATTATGAAATTAATTATCTGCTTCAACTTCAATGCGAACCACTGTAAATATTTCAATACATACTAATATTTAATTGTAGAAACGACATCACTTTATCGGTGAAATTGTGAAGCCTCAGGAGAGTAACGTTTACAATAAAATGTTGTACTCATAATTAGTAATGTACTTCCAAATTGTCAAATTCCTGATGAGATAGGACACTCATAGCATAGTTAATTTTCAATGCAAATTTCATTTATCATGTTACAAATAGTTTTTATTTAGATATTTGTAGACACGTTACCTGTCTGGACAGTGTCGAAAGTGTGTATTGTAATAATATTAATAGATCTCTTTAACACGTTGCAGTCCGTCGCACAGCAGCCGTTCTAGTTGCACAAAACTATTCCTTGAAAGAAATTTGTATTGACTGTTTTACTAATATAGAACGTAATCTTATTCTTAAGATTAATAAAAATATATATAGATATTAATAATTATTTAATAGTTCCAAGTAAAATAAGAAACTCTCAACTTTAAACATTTTTTTTATTTTAACGTATTAGTTATTTAAGTTTTTCTGCGCAGAATAATTCTGTAAAATATCCAGAATGCAACGATACACATTATTTTAATGTTATAAGGATTCAAAACTGTTTAAACAAGCAAGGCAGCGCTCACAACGTCTCAATTTCTATGGATATTTTCCGATTTACCGTACAAACTACTTATATGTCCAGGAAAAAATCTAAGGAGGCGATAGGGTCGTCATTTTTCTTGGGGAAAGCAGAAAAATAGTTGCGATTCAAATTTTATTTTCGGCTGAGAAACTAAAATAATTCTGCGAGATGTTTAGTGTCGTACGATTTCTTGGGAGCTAGAAACCGCATCCGTCTTAACATTAGAGACATAGTTGGAGACTTTACAATAATACCATAAAATCAAGTTTTCGTACGGTTAGATTCTGTGAATGTTGATTATTAATTAATCAATGCAATAATATAAAAATTAACATATAAAGTTTAATAAATCTTCATTATAAATTATAAGTACAACGAATCGTCGTTAAGCAAAATTGACAAATAAATTAAACACCAAACTACACGCATACTTTTTTTTTATAATCTATCACCTCATTCATTCCTGTTAATAAAAACAATCATATTCACAGGTTCAATCGTTGGTTGAATTAGCAATAGGAATATCATAGAAAGAAAATTCCTAATAGCATAAATAATCTCATTGTACGATGTTTTAGTTTTAGTATATATTATAAAATTAGGAAGTTAAGTAGTATCGTCGAAGAGTTGAAAATTATTCTTGCAATTTACATCGCGTTTTATTCATCTTAACACAACTTATTTAACGCGTTCTACTTACAATTAATTATGTAGGATGTTTTCTTGGTATATGCTAGTCCCTTTTTTCATATGTTCCTTAATCTCTTTTTTTAACCTTTTTTTTTCATATGTTTACAGGTGAAAGTCTTGGTCAAAAGTCGCTCCATATATATGTAAAATTCCTTTTTCCAATATTTTCCTGAGTTCAGTACAAAATTTATAGTTTCCTTGGATCAATTTTTCAATAATCGTTTTACCTCTTTTTTGCAAATACACTTTTACTGATTAATTGTTAGAAAAATTATAGCCGCCTCCAAATCGTTTTCATAAAATTACCACAGTCCTATTGCGCATTTGCTGTCTTACGAAGATGTGAAGAATGCAAACAGAAGCGTAGAGGGAGGCGAGCGATCAAACGGAACGAAAGATCTCGCGAGAAGGGTTTCGAAGAGGTCGATTGCGAAGAGCGTTAAGCCGCGGTGTCAGTGAAAGGCGAATAACGCAAATGCCTTCGAAGTCGCGTAGTTTCCAGGTTCGATAACGCTATTATTCCTAGACGCTAGAGCCCGGTCCGCCTACCGCTTCGCCACCTCGTCGATTCTCCGTCAGCTCTTTCAACCAGGAAAGTATAATATTATTCTGTTCGTATCACCCAGGGTACGAAACATACGGTTACTAGTCAGCGACTTCGTAATTCTTTATCTTGATTCTTCGATTACATAATTGTTGCATGTACGTTAACTAATACAGTCGGCCCTCGACTTTCGCACATAATTGGTTCCTGATAATGTGTGCGAATGTTGAACGTTCGAAAATAGACCCGAGTCGAAATATTGAACCTCATTTGAACCTTTTTCTATCCAACATTTACTACCCAACAGGTCCAATTCAGGGGATAAAGGTTTTGGTGATAGCTAAATAGGAGTATCATTTTACTAAGATTTAAATTAGGAGTTTTAGTATTGAAAAGTATCATATTAGGTTCAAATAGGAGTAAATACCATGAAAATAGGTTCAACATTTCGACTCGGGGAGAGATACAGGAAAAAATTGAAAAATTGCATATTAATGTGGTTTGTTTGTGAACCTGAGATTCTCTAACATCTAATAGGTAATACTAGAAACAATACTGCAATGTTAGAAAACTTCTAATAGGCAATGTTTAAGTGAGTTAAGTTAAAAGTTACTGCAAACTTTTATCACAAAAATCAGGTTTTTTGGAACAGAAGATACAGATGAATATATATTGAGTACCAGGAGAAAACGAGATATGAAATAAAAACCTGCCCCTTGATAATATATGACAATAATATTTATAATTATTTCTGAAAGTAATAATTCTTTAATACGAAACGAGGACAACTTTATCGCGTGAGATGGTATTGAAGTTGAGACTCGTATATCTCCGTTGTGATTTTCTTTTAATTACTTTTGAATTACTTATTGTCAGTAGAAGGTTGGATGAAAAATGTCTTATATCAACACTTAATGAACGGGTCGAATCTGTTCTTTCTCGGTTGCCGAACACTTTTTAGGACAATGGAATAAACATGTATGTATGGTTTTAAAGAATTGTTGTTTTATTAAATCAACACCATTTTTTTATAATATTACTATAAAGTTATTTATTAACATGTCTAGTATTTTTTATGAGGGATATATATTGTGAAACATTCACCCTTGTGAAATGTCAAATTGTGTTGTCAAATGACAGAATTGACTTATGTATCTTGTTTCGTTTCTTTTTCTTCTTCGAGCAGCAGACTTTTTCTTTCCTGGGAGCAACAATTTCACTCTCATTACTAGAAATATTATTTTCTTCGTCATATTTCTCTAATTCACTATCACTTTCTGTATCAAATTAGTTATCAACATAAATTACCTTATCTTCCAGAGAAAACTATTTCGTGTTTGTCATTTGTACGGTTTCAAAATTACATAAAAATGCTACCGAAAAAGAAAAACTGCACAGTAAGATCAATAGATAGTACTATAACTAATGGTAGTAAGAAAAAATAACAGGATGTATTATACATAAAATAAAAAACTAACGTTGCGTACTAAAAATTGAAACAAAAACGTAAATTTACGTGGACCTTCCTAGAAAATCACAATGGAAAAACGTAAGTTTACAAGGCCCGTCCGTTAAGTGTTAAGCTTCTTAGGAAATGGACAATTGGGTACAGAGTAAAAGGCAGGGACCTTAATGAGTGGGGATAAATGTGTTTCTTACATGAGTTATGATCGCTTATGCTAATAATAACAATAGCAGGAATAATAGTAATACCGCAAACAAAACCATCAAGAATGACAGTGAGAATAACACTGACAATGATATTGATGTTAACAATTATAATATTTGTAATTCTAATGAACGTGCTGTGTAATGTATAAAATAGGGCGATGTCGTAACCTCCTCGTTTTAATCCTTATTAATTCTTTGCAAATAACTGTAACAATATTCACATACACCAATACCTAATTTTTATAATAATTTTCAAATGGATATCTTTATAGATTGCAGTCATCACGAAATATGTTAAACAATTCAATACTTTGTCTAAGTTTTTTTATAAACATATGAATCCTTGTGTATAACTAATGTTTCATATAAGTATTTGACTTGTATACAAAAAATAGCTGTTGTTATAACTATAACCTGCTCTGATTGAGATGTGTCTGTATTATAATAGTTTGATTTAAGTCGATCTACTTACACGAAGTTTGCAGCAGGTTTGGATAAGATTTCTTCCTGCACGGCTAAAAATCGTCCACATGACCATTTGTAGGTCGCTCCAAAGAAGGCATTAAAGAAAAGTCAGTTAATGTTCCGACGTATGTATATTTCATGTCGTTATATCATACGAGAAACAAATCCTTTTTGGGCGTAATATAAACATTGCGTGAATTAGGAGGTAGATGTAGGAGGTCTGTAATGACACAGAAATATAAAATCAAGATAAAACATTGCCTAAAATTGAAGTAAAATATTATTGACATCGTGTCAACATTTTGTATATTTATAATCTGCTCTGGTGCCTACATTATTTTTAAATTCTTTAATTGGCTTTCCATGAGAGAATATTCTATTGAGGCAAAGGGTATTGCAGAAAAAGAGGGTCAAAAATGCCCCTGATCTGATTACAGTGAATGAGGTATCATTCGGTAGGTAATAAAAAGAAATTGTATACCAAATTTCAACCCTATACCTTCATCGGTAGGGTTGTTATGGAAAAAATGTTAAAAAATGGTAATTACTCTATTTTCCTGATTTATTGAATTGCAAAGTATTCGAAAAAACTCTGACGCACTTCACAAAAGAAAATGTATTCCTGTATTTATTATAAGAATTCAAATAACTATCTTTCGTAGTTTGGAAGTGAACAACCGATGCGATAATAATACGTTACGTGAACCACCCTGTAGTTTGTGTTACAACATTGTTAGGAATGAGTATAATACTAGCAATAAGATCCGAAAGCATACTGTTAAAAATTCATATCATGCTATCAGTTAAAAACATGCAGCGGCTATTTGTTGCAAATAGTTATAAACAAGATATTTAATGTTCCAACGTCGCAGAAGGCGGACATGTTCGTATAATTTCATACGGTTTTATTTGTGAACGTTATACGTTTCGTAATCATTAAGATTACTTGGTGTAGATTGTTGCTATGTTTACGAGCAGTAACGCCTACACGAAACAATATTTTCTTAATCGAATATAAAATAACGCATAATTATCTTAGCACTTATCTTAGTACTTTCCAAAAAGTCGGATCATACTATTTTAATCCATAATCGATCGTTTGGAATCCGTGTATCCGTGTAGGTTTGCATATTTTAACCCAGAAATGACAAACTCATTTAAACCACAAAAAAATTATTGGGACAAATATAATACGATTCACGTGGGTCACTTTGCACGTAAAAATCTTCCTGAAATTATATTTTTGTAATTAGCCGAATAAATGGTTAATTTGTCGGTCGGAAAACATTTAGGTAATAATTTGAATCACGCAAAACTAAATTCACAAACTAATATTACTCCTTAATTAAAACTATTAACCCTTTGTACTCCTATATCAAGCTACACAACACAGCTTTTTGTGACATTTAACATGTCAACTATTAATTATCGAGTTTTCAAAATCAACAATAATTTTACATTTTAACATGTCATATGTCCTGCCGTACTTACAATTCTTCCAAGTATTAGATATAAATGAATAATCAACAGTAGACAATTTTCCGAGACTGTAGTTGCTTCTCTGACGAAAAATTAGTAAAAAATTCGGAGCGCAAAGAGTTAATATACTACAGACTCAATAACATCAATAATCATAAATCATAAAATATATAAAGTAAAGTACACTATCGTCTGGTACCAATTCGTAGGATCGCTACAACCCGATAATTGAAAGATGGCTAGAGAATGGCGGAACCTCTTGTTTTCAAATGTCTATTTCCGCTATTTCGTTTTTAAAATTCCTAAATCCAGTGTCCCAAACTGAACGCTCCGCATAGTCATTTACTTTAGGAGGCTGGGTTTGGGATTTCCTAAAACGAAATGGTGGAAGTAGGGGATTGAAAACGAGAGGCTGCGCACGTAGACATAGAAATCTTCTTGAAATTATATTTTTGGTCAAAATAAATTATTCTAAATAAACTTAGCAAACAAATTCCGCATTTAACGATCGTATTCTTCTGTTTTTTTTTTTTTAGTTTACTTGTGAGTATTGCGGAGTAGCAAGTAGTCTGTGCAAGTAATAGACCAGCAGTTTGGCAGGAATCGTTAGTTTGAAATTTTATATAAATATGTGGTAAAGACATCGAGACAGAGTTTTACTGCAAAAATCCAGGGTTTTAAAGGGGAAATGCAATTATCTTGTTTATTTGTCAAATGTTTTGCTTTTTAACCCTTTTGTTACTGCTGTCCGCCCCGCCAGAGAACCGCCACTATAAGGAGCCCCGCACAAAAAGTCGGCAGACTTCGGTGCCCAAACTTACAGTGCGGCTGGGCCAACTTGGCACCTGGGAGGTAGGTCTGTTTCGGCAGAGTCTGATTCGCCAGGCGTCAAGCGTCATGCCTCTTGTCACACGTATACGAAGGGACTTGACGTTCTACCTCGCAATTCGTTAAAAGAGCTACACATACAAATCGAACTAAAAGACGAAGACAGAGAACACTGCAGATCGAAGCAAGGGAGACAACGCGATTTGGGTGGCGACAGTGAGGACATCGGCGTAAGCACCAGATTTCTAACATCTCTATAGTAAAAACAGGATAAACTCCGGCAGAATTACTCCCACCACATGGGGAGATTCTCCTTGATGAAACGGAGCACGCGACGAGAAAACAATGTAATACAATGTCTCGCTCCTCCAGCCAAACTAGTAAGAATATTTGAATGCTACGACTTTTTCCGGTGCTTCCTTTAAGAGGCTGAGCGAGTGGATTTCAAGAAACAAAATGGTGCGAATACGCGGTTGAAAGCGAGAAGCTCTGCCGCCGAAGTGCCAAGTTGGCCGAGCCGCACTGTACGTTTTCCACCTGAACAACGTGGCTGTCATATTCTCTTGTATGTACACCTTTCTAAATCTACATAACAAATTTATTGTCGCATTATATGATGAACATTCGTACAAAATATTAATTATATAAGAAACATGAAAATAAGTACATTTTATATATTCCCAGTTATTTGTATATTTACAAACTCTGCAAATGTTATAAATAAAATACAATTTACGGTAATCAATGTATTCATGGGGAAATTAATAATTAATGTATTTCCTTGAAAGTGTTAACAATATGATTGAGAATGATAAATTTGAAACAAAGATCTACACACAAACTAACATTACAATTATTAAATTAGGTATCTAGATTCACGACTATTGTCATTTTTATTGCGAACGACGCAACTTCTATTTCCGTTTCTTCCTACCTGCATATAGAATGAGGACAAATGTTTTTCCTTTAATCGCAAGGGATAATTATTCCCTATTCGTTGATAATATTATAGATTTTGTATGATAATTACCAAGTACTTTTAACAACTTTGCCATGGATATCGGTTCTTTCGTTTTACGTTTAGAAAGGCAATCAGCATTCTAGACGCATATATGTATGTCTAATAGATGAAAAAAAGTTGGCGGTACCACTTCAAAGATTCGAGGGTTGCATTTACAGTATTTACTTGTGACCATATCAACTTTATCTACTGCACCCGTTGAATTGTAATCTACTACATATACAGGCTTTTCAACAACATTTTCCCCTCCACGATTGAATAGTGTTGCAAATTATGCGGTACGCATTTTATCACTAATTGTAAGAACTTATTGGGTGACTGAGAAGGTGCCTTTTCTTTTTTTAACCAATTATGATCAATCTTTGGCATTCCTTTTCGCTATTTCTTTACAGTACCGCGTGCATTTTTGCAATTTTTATATAATTGAGGAAACAAAGCTAGAGACTCGAAGGCCAGTTATCTGCAAAAAAGGTATGGCCCTTTCCTACATAGAATTTCATAAGTAATATCACTTTTACTCGCGATTCTCCTGTAGCTTCTGTTTTGGTATCCAGCATGGTACATAAATGACCCAGCATAAACAACTACAGGGTCCGTCATCAAAATCCGGACAAAATTCTATTTTAATTTCCCGCTACATGTAATGTCAGCAGTAGATGTTTCTTTCTTTTCAAGCAAGGCGTATGTACGTACAATACGTATGTAACATCTAAATGGCAGATTTTATTAGATAGTGTTCGGAATATATTCATAAAGCAGGAATGACTGAAGCGCTTCGCGCGGAGCGTTCAGCTATTGAAATTATTCGATTCTTTAGATACCAGAATTCTACTGTTTATGATATTGTACGAAGGTATGCGGCTGTAGAGAAGTTCGTGGAAGGCTCTGCTAATCGGACAAGGCGGATTTATTCCAAAGAAAAGTCTGTCAGCACAGCGGCTGCCGACGAAAGAGCTCAGCAACCCGCCACATTTCTTTAAGAAGGGTGAAACCATTAACAATAAACTGTACCTCCGGATCATAATTTCGGTAGGGAAGTCAAATATGGAAAGTGTAGCATCCGGGAGATCCCACATTTTACAATAGGTTGACGCACAAGCTGATACGAGTCATCTAATGCAAGACTGGTTTTCCGATAACGTCGAAATATTTCGGTCCAAAGACTTCTGGCCTCCCAATTGACCAGACCTGAAGCTTCTAAGTTATTATGTTTGGAGCGTTATTGAAAGGGTGTCTAATAAATCCAGGCACCCCATCGTGGCATCCCTTCAGGTCGCTATAGAGGCAGCATTTGCGAATTTGGACAAGGATCAGGTGAAAAGAGCATGTTCGCGCTTCAGATCAAGAGTCCAAGAAGTGATCGCAGCGGAAGGAAGCTATACTGAATGATAAAACTTAATAAGGATCCCCTAATGAATTTACACATTTTTAGTTTCATCGATACAAGTAATTTCTAACTAAACAAGTATTTGAATGAACTCTTAATTTTGTCCGGATTTTGCTGACAGACCTAAAGCAAATGTCTAAAGCAAATCCTATCTTGCAATCAGCAAGAATAGAGGATTTGATGCCAAATCTACTTCTTATTTGGAGGAATGTATTGTTTAAAAACAACCACTCTTTGTATAAGAGCAGACTTTCGACAGTGTATAAACGGTGTTAAGGCAGAAATGAATCATCGAATGTCTTTCGTAACATATAAATTGTGTTCCGTAATTGACATAAAAGATTATTATTGCAGCCGAAGATCAGGAGTGAAATATAACATCCCTAGTAATTTAATCTTTTGACCAACAATTAGGAAAAAGTGACACTCGTGGTGCGGTAAATGGAATAGGAAAATTTAAAGTTTTTCAAAAACTGTTATATTGAAAGTATTAGGAGGTCACGGAACGATCAAATTATTTCTATGCTATTAATGTTGCAGTAAGTTATAGGGTATATTAAAAATCAGTGATGTATTTTTATTTTAGAAATGAATTCGGAGTTATTGTCAACTCGGTTACAAAAGAAATTCCGGGGCATGAGGTTAAAGTTGCATTATCTAATAATTTCTTCACCGAAAATATCAATGTGCAGAAGATTTTATTTATTCCAGTATTCTACTAATGACAACTTCTTGTCTCTTGCCATTAGAAATATCACAGTAAAAAAGTAGTACAATTCCATCAGTGCTGTTTACTCCGAATTATTCAAAATATTGCTATTTTTCTCAGGTCAATAGTAATTTGTGTCATTTGCCATGAATTATACGAATCTTCAGAGACGAAGAACTGAAAATAATCTATAATATTTTACGATCAAAAAATATTTCTTGTAATTCCCGAATCTTGTATTGGTGTAAGGGAAAATTCTGTAATTTTTAATTCGTGTTGCACCTAAACAGAGAGTTCGGGCACGAAACCAAGCCTTTTAATGTGATTCAAAGCAGTAATCTGATGAATTCCAAGCTTGAAGCCCACTTCTGTGAAAGTTAACGTGGGATTTTTCCTGATCATACTGCGTAGCACTTCATCATTGACATCTGATGGCCTTCCACATCTGGGTTCATTTTTCAAAGAAAAATCACCCGAAGCTGTTACTGCGTCCTCTCCAAACACGTCACACAAGTTTTCTTTTGCCTTCATCGCGTTATTCCCCTTTTAGAACTCATACAACATACAATGTCGTACGTGCACTTTTTCTTCACTCATGTTGACAGTTTTACAAGTTCGAAAAAACTTACTGAAGTACGAAAAAATGTGTATAAATGATCAATCATATATTAATCTATCTGTTTAAACCGGTTTCAGTCGGATCAGAATTCTTGCTAAGGATCGACAACGCATAAAATTGCACGAGTTCAAAAACGATAGAACTTTCCCTTATACCTAATAATATAAATTTGTCTTTTGGGAATAACATTTTTTGACATCCACATCAAAGTAGCTGCCATTGGTTTCTGCAATCATCTTTGCATCTGATCCTGAAATACTAAAAATATTTTAGCTTCTTTTCTATAAGATAATGTTATTCTCATTTTCATTATCCCAAGCGTTTTTTGAATCAATACCCTTAGAAACAGAATGATTTTTGAATTTTGCCGTAACATTCCGGCATAGGTCAAAAAAATATTTTTCTAAACAAACTTTAACAAAACCTTCAAATAAACCAAATAAAAGTCTAACTCGATTCCAATAGTAAGTCAATCCGATTTTCTAACAGAGTCATCATTCCTTACTCGTCCCCGAATCATCGTTACAAGTCCAAAAATCCTTACTTTGACCTTTCAACTCTCAAACACGATCTTCCTACTTCGACTCCTCCCAAGACCCTTAACAATAGATTCACCAACGTGAAATCCATTATATTTTAATATGTTAAATATGTACCTTAAAGCAAGGAAAATTAAGACGTGGAAAAGATGATACAGTCGGTAATTTATGTTTTATACGATGGACGAAAAATATTTATTCTACGGCTCTCTCATAAACCCGTAAAATTTTTGGAAAAAATTGTGTACTAGTCATTTAGGCTTGGTAAATCTAGTGTTAAAAATCTCTTTCTCCTAACTCTCATTGCTCATTCGCTCATTAACTCATTATCATTTTCATTCTGTATTGCTGTTCAACCGAAATAACATCTAAATATATCATACATAAAAATAAAAGTTTTCCTTTTTGGGTCAATTCAAAAGAGCAAACAGTCTTATTCGCAATTACATATATAATAAACAATTAAGACGTTTCAGAGTAACAGAAGTACGCAAGTTTTACTCGATATCACTATCGCTACTGCAATTTGAAGCAACAAACCATTTCTTTTTGAAGTAATCCTCTTCATTGCTCCAAATGTTTTGAAATTCATCTTCATTTTCATTGGGGCTGTAAATTTTCTCAGATGAGTTTTTCCCAATATTGTTGTATTTCGTGTGAGGTCAACACCACTTTATTTAAGAAGAACTATTGCGCGCTCGGAGTTTTAACAATTTATTAGGTGATTAACACTTTAGCGACCTCTATATTTTGATATCCTACCCACCTCTGATCAGTCACTTAGTCGCAAATACTTCTCTGATACCGATACGTCTATGAAAATTATAAATTCTCGTTACTGAGTCCTCGGCAAAATAAACCGCAATGATAAATAACAATTTATTAATTACTGTGACAACCAATTAATATATTGAAGGTCCAAAAGCGTTGGATCCGAAAAGCCTATTAATATTTAATAGGCTACTAAGTGTTAAGTATGAAATGTCCGATTACTTAAAGCATCAAGTTTGATGCTGGATATCTCCGATATTTCACATCATCCGTCCTTTGTATTTTTTTGCATTGAGAAGGTACGCCATCTGGCTTTTACACGCACTCTTTTATTTTTAATAATCTATCGTATTATCGTGTGGAGGTTAAATATTGTAAGCCATGGATAGGACAAAAATTCGCATTATTTTCGAGGATGATTTCCATCGTGGAACTTATGCAGCGCAGACAAGTCAAAATGTTAACGAAGTATTTGGCAAGGATGTAGCTAGTGAACCTACAGTACGTCGATGGTTTGAAAAATTCCGATCTGGAGATTTTGATCTTCAAAATGAACCACGCGGCCGGCCTGAAAGTAAGGTGGATGACGATCAACTGAAAGCTGTAGTGGAAGCAAAGCCATCTGAAACGACGCGATAATTAGCAGCAAGGTTTGGAGTTACCATTCCCACAATATTATGATATATTTTGATTAATTATGTTACTTTTTGCCCGAGATATAATAAACCAAACTTTTAGTTTCAAATCGAACGTTTCATACTTAATGACCTAATAAGAATAACGTCGTCGCGAGATGCAGACTGTCAGAGATTCTTGACAAAAATTCCCTAATTTGGGTGCAGGATTGACCCTTTAAAGATCTTAAGCTAGTATGGTGGGAGGTTCGGATGACCCCGACTTCTCGTGACTAACAAGGAGAGGACCCCAACTGTCCGACTTCGATTTTAACGAGGCTTTGCAAGATGATAGCATGTAGGTCCCTAATGATATGTGTAAAATATTAGCCGTAGTTATGCAGTAGTTTTAAAGATATAAGCGATTAAAGTTCGTACCTGTTTGTATACTATAAATGTGAATCTGGTTACAACAGCTGTGGTGTATATATGCAAGCAATGTATGTATTGCAAGTGTACGATAATTGTTATCCTGCATTGTGTGCAATTTTATGAAATTAAAATAGAAAAAAAAATTACCCGTCATTGGGACTTGAACGTAAGATGTTCGGGGTCGTGAGCTTTAAACCGCTGCCACTGCCCCACCACAGCTGTTGTAACCCAATTTACATTTATAGTAGGTATATGAAGAGGTATGAACTTTAATCGCTTATATCTTTAAAACTACTGCATAACTACGGCTAATATTTTACACATATCATTAGGGACCTATATGCTATCGTCTTGCAAAGCCTCGTTAAAATCGAAGTCGGACAGTTGGGGTCCTCTCCTTGTAAGGTTCCAAAAGGGCGATAACCAAGGTCTTAAAAACATATTTTGAGGGAAAAGCGATGACGAAATTCGAAGATGACTAATAGTAGTCCCTTTTGGACCTTGAATCACGTTGGTAATATTTGGAGCTATTATCTTATTGTTAGAGAGGATAGTAAATCTGGGAAAACAAGAACTGAGTCGGTAACCAACAATATTTTATATTACTACATTTTCATATTTTTCATAATCACTTACCACCATTCTTCCTCATTTCAGAATCACCATTCCAAGTCCAAAAATCCTTACTTTCCTACTTTAACCTTTCAATTCCTAAACCTCGTCATCGTACTCCCACTTCTTTTCCAAAAACCTTTTAAAAACCCTATATCCCTTTCTGCCAAGGTTCATTCTCATTGCAAGTTCACAAATTCATTAACTTCAAAAACTCATTACTATTATAGTTCAATTCCTAATTCTATTGGGAGTACAAATTAGTTCGGTCCGTTTTCAAACTATAGCTCTGGCTGTTATGAATGTTTCATAGTGACAGCTGATTTTAGTTGTTCCAGAGCGGTTGGACATCTGTCAATCATATTCAGTTTTTATCGCTTTGAGTTTCATACAAAAACCTTGTTTTTTACTGTGTTGAATATGCCAAATTTTGTGTTAAGTAAGCAGCATTTGCGGGAGGTTTTAGTTTTCTGCTTTAATTGTAAGGAAAGTGCAGCTTTTACATCGGATTGTGATTGGGGATGAGAAATAGATATTCTACGGCAACCCCAAGAAGAAAAACCCCAATCGTTGCCATCGACATCAACATCAACACCAAAGTCGAATATTCAGGATTCGAAGGTCATGTTGTGTATCTGGTGGGACCAAAAGGGTGTTGTATACTATGAGTTGCTACAATCTGGCGATTCTATTATTAGCAAACCGGTATAGGCTACAATTGATGCGTTTCAGCCGTGCATTACGAGAAGAACGGCCGAAATACGAGCAAAGACATGACAAAGTTATTCTTGTGCATGACACCGCTCGGCCTCATGTCGCAAAAGTCGTAAAAAAATATTTAAAAACGCTCAAACGGGATATTTTACCGCACCCACCGTATTCACCGGACATTGCTCCTTCTGATTACTGGTTGTTCCAACGGATGCAGCACTATTGGACAGGTCACCGGTTCACTTCTTTCGCAGAAATCGAAAATTGACTCCTATCTTGGATCGCTTCAAAAAACGAGACATTTTTTCGAGATGGAATTCGAAAATTGCCTAAGGGGTGGGAAAAAGTAGTAGCCAGTGATTGACAATACTTTGATTAATCTGTTCATTCATTTTGTACTGAAATAAATGCATTTTTGACCACAAAAAAACGGACCGAACTAATTTGTACTCCTAATAAGTCATTGTTAATTCTAATTTAAACTCTTACAAGTTCAATATTCTTTTCAACGCCAAGTTCTCATTATTCCATTATTCTCCTGATTATTTCATTAAAATCGCTATATCGCTGTTCGATGGAGATGACGTTTAAATAAAACAAACAACTAAAAAGTAAAAGTTCTCTTGTTCCGGTGTATCCAGAAGTGCGAACAGCCTTATTCGCCATTACAATAGCAAAATATATCTGTATACAGGCAGCCCTCGACTTTCGCACATAATTGGTTCCTGACAATGTGTGCGAATGTTGAACGTTCGAAAGTAGAGGGACACAGACAAAATATTAAAAACTCTATGTTAATGTGGTTTCTTTACGAACTTGAAATTCTCTAACATCTAACAGTCAATACTAGAAACGATATTACAATGTTAGGAAACTTCTAATAGGCAATGTGTAGGTGGGCGCGATCTACAGCATTCCTTGACAGGAAGCAAATAGTGTTTAATATAGGGACGAAAATCTTTAAAAAATTGAATTTTTAAAAACATGCGAAATAGCGAATTGTGCGAAAGTCGAGGGCCGTTTGTATATCTGACAGCGTAAAATAAGATCGTATTAATCAATTCCGCGAATGAAAAGAGCCCCATAAACTGAAGTAAGTTTCCCGCGTAAAAGAAACCCTCGCGCAAGAAGAGTGCCGCATAAACTGCAAAATGAGTGTGATCTTCTGTAATTATATTCTATCAAACATACAAAAGGTTTAATCCCTATGAAAAAATTTAATTCCTATTTACCATCTTCATCAGGCCGTCCTCTCATCGATTCACGATTTCGATTCCATCGTCCTTCGAGAGTCCCTCGCAAGTTCTATCCTCAAGTGGGAAACGAGCAGCTCTTTCAACGATTCTCTCGTAACCGCTCGAGCGAAGTACGGCGACGGCGAAATGGAGCTAGGAAAGGAAGGGATGCAAGAAGTGGTGGTGGTGATGAGACGTGGAGAGTGGCAGAGGAGAGCAGCGGGAGATAGCGGTACACTCGAGAGGGAATTGGGTTACCGGCATAAGGTGGATTGCCATAACTCCAGTATTACGGCGTAACGTAAGGGATTATATAATCGTGTTCCGCACCTAAACGACCAATCGGTCGAGCGAGCGACCGAGAGTGCGGCAAACGCGTCTCGAGGCGCCCCTAGGCGGAAGCAGACTTTCTCCGTCTCCGGCGTTCGAGCGCCTACTACAGCCTTTCCGCGTACAAACTGGGACCTCTCTGCCAAATACTGGTAGAAGACAATTCTAATACATTCCCTCTCGTGTTTTCCGCTTCTTCGTATCGTCGATGTCTCTCCTTGTGGCCGATATGCACCGATTTGCTCTTCCTGGTTGAACGAGAAGGCACGAAGTTGTCACTGCCACCTTCGGCGCATACGGAAGACATCGCACGTGTACTGGGTGAGAAGAAGTATTCATCTTATTTACAATTAGACGGAAGAACGGTAGGGAAAACGAACAAGATGATAAAAGAACTATCGGTAGCCCTTTGGAAACCGGTTATCAGTACTGTGGCTGATCTTGGTAGATCTCTTCGGTGGAGAGGGTCCTGGCTTGTCCCGAAGCGACTTACCCACCGTGACAGCAGCTATCATGCTCGCCCGAGCATGCCGCCACACTCTGCTGCCTACCTGCCTGCCTACCTGCCTACCTGCCTACCTGCAGACCTGCCTCGAATCTTTTCCTTAAAGCCCCACGTTACTCACATACATACGTACATCCAGCTGATAGTGAAGCAAGTCAAGTGAACAGGTTGCTTGTTTCAAGCTAATTGTCTCGCGTGAACATGTACTTGCTTTATATTGCAGGTAGGGCAAATACGAGGTGTGATATTTTGTATTGCAAGAGTATTAGACATACCAACTAATATCTTAACATCTTGCCCTAGAATTTCTTTTGGGAATTATGTGTATAGTAACTTGGATTTAATACAGGAAATCAAAATTTCTCACTAATTTCTGATATGCCATATAATATAGCGTCTATTCATAGTGCCTTCTCGGCTTAAGAATACAGTCTTTGCTTATATCTAAGTTAACTACTTCATGCCTTAACTTAGTTTGGACTTTGTTTTCTTGTACATCACTCTCTTTTCCTAAATCCTTGCTCATTCTTTCCACTCTTTCAGTATCCACACATTCTTACTCCGTCCTCCTCCTCATAGTAAATATATATATTTATTTATTTATTTACCGTATAATATAATATGTATTATTTTAGTATATAAGATGTCGAGTGAAGGAGATATCGAAGGAGGTAAGGTGCTACAGGTGCCATAATTTTGGACACCATTTTTTTTAGTATATAATATTTAGTATTATATTTATAATTATAATATGTGGTATTATAATTTTATATATTTACAGTATAATATAATATTTAGTAATGGGAAATAATTATTTCCGGACTTCCATTTTTTTATGAGACATTTATTTTACTCTCATTAAATAACAAAATTATATTAATTTATTATGTATTCTCTGTTATTACGTATAACCTTTTCCCATCTTCCTGGCAGTTTATTAATCCCTTCCTTGTAAAATGTGGTTGGTTTGGACTGTGTTAATCTTCAAATGTCGTTGCGCATGATTGTAATTTCGCAATCAGATTTTTAACTTAAAAATTATTTTTTGCCGAGGATTTAAAGTTCTTCGAAATTTTTATGTTTGAACCAAATAATAAATTTTTTTCTTCCCTGATACCGCAGAAACGAAGAAATAGTAGAGACATATTTTTACATTTGTTTCTTCGGCAGTTTTAAATATATATTTTGTGTGATTACAAAAGCCGCAAACGAAGTTATCTATCCGATCAATATAAAGGGCACTTTGTGCACAAAGCCATGTTTTACTTTTTCTTTTTTTAGAAAAAGTATTTGCGTAAGATTATATTTATAGTGCATATGACGAGTAAAATATCTTTCATCTATATTGGTTACTGGATATTTAAAGATCGTTCTTATTTCTTGTTAATCATATACCTACTTTTTAGTAAAAAATGTTCATGCTCAATTTCTAATTAAAGACAACAAGTATTTTTACACCTAACATTTTTTCATTAACTATCTGCATACTCTCCGCTGTTTTGTATGATCTTTTCGCAAAGTTGCGGCAATATTTTTAATTGGAAAAAAAACACACGATGGAACATTGCAGATGCAATAAGATTCCCTTTCAGTCCCTATAATTTCTGCATGGTCTATCTTGTATTAGTTTGTGCAAATAAGTTTTTTCCCCTTTCTTTCGAAATTCAAGATTTTATTATATAAATTCGGTACAAGGTTACGTCTCGAAGTATTCACCCTCATTTTCTATAACCTTTTCCTATCTGGTGGATAAATAATTGCGGCTGCTTGCTGGGCCGGATTTTCGTTGAGCAAGTGCTCTATCTCATCGTCATTGAACTTCCTCGGGGCACCTAAACAGTTGTCGTCTTCTAAATTACAATTTCGGACTTTAAATCTCTGCTACCACTTTTTACATGTTCTGTACGAAACAGCGTTCTCTCCCAGTGCCGCACAAACCATTTCAGCAGTTTCTACAGCTGATTTCTTAAGCTGGAATGCACAGAATAAGCAGTGACGCAAATGATGCTTCTGACACGCCATATTGTTTGAAATTGTTGCTTAGGACTGGGAAATTTTAGACCGGTCATTATGACTCTTCTTAAAAACAAAAGAATGCTCTTTCAGATGACACCACAATCAATTAATTTGAATAATACAGTCAAAAGTTGTAATCGTAGAGAAAAAGGGGAAGGAACTTATTCGCACACCTAATAGTATACAATTTCGCATGGTCGTGTAGAAACTCACCAAGAGTGAACCTTTTTCTTAGGTAGCTGCTTTAAAATTTTATAAAACTTAGGAATACCTGTAAAATGAATCGTCTAATGCACAAGCTGTTGCGAAAAATATAACATAGCTTTACAGTTTCCTCAAATGCAAATCATCATGTTGTTGTATCACACTTCTGACACCAATTTTATGTTGTATCTCGTAAATGGTTTACAGCACTTTATTTAGGAAGACTTATTGCGCGTTCAGTGTTTTATCAAAATCAAGATATATGTCGTCGCAAGGTACAAACTTTCAGTGATTCTCTACAATTCTCTCATTTTGAAAACAAGACTGACCTTTTATGGATTTTTAGACAGTGTGGTAAGAGGTTCGGATGACCTCGACTTCTCGTGAGTAAGGTTTCAAAAGGGCAATCGCTCTTCCGGTGACGTTCGTTAGGACTGAAGGTCTTCAAAACATATTTTGAGGGAAACGCCGTGACGAAATCGGAGATAAGTAAGAGTTAAGTATTATTGTAAAGAATTAGGTCGGTATCCAACAATGTGCTAAGGATTAAAATTTGGTTAACATTGTCATATATATCCTATTTCTTATCAGCATTGACAAATTGTATTTAAAATCGTTGCTTATTTAGTCAATCATTCAGAAAATCATTGCAAAATCTACATTTAATTCTTTTAACTCGTGCAGCATATAACATGTCAACACACCTGTCCTCGTAATTTTGAGCAAACTTTTCAAAATGAAATTCGTATGCTATTTTACACAACTTACACAGAATGTTATATGATAAAAGATTGAACAGTGCATGATTTATCATCACTCGAAAATTACCACGTTTAAATTTCGCAAACCATTTTTAACAGCTAAAAATACTTGTTCAAAAACTTCATATACATCCTGAATATTTTGTACAATAATTTCAACTAAACTTGAACGTTTTCGTAATTTATACACCATGACATACAGCAAATGACTCCGTTCTTCTTTCTTATATGAATTATTTTTTTGTAATGTAGGTGTATTTAAACAATACGGTCATATTATTCAGACAGCATTGAAAATTGCACTTTTTATTCTACATAAATTGTGTGCATGTAACAAACATTACCTGCAAGTAATCCTTACGGTATCTATTCAAATGGAGCGCGAACTTTTGCACGGACCCAATATTCACTAATTCAGCAACTTATAATTAGTCAAGAGTCGGAGAATTTACTGATTGATTCTATCGATGTGTTCAAAACTACGAATATTATGATTGTAACGACTTTACAGCACAGTATCTACTTGTTTTTAACACGTTAAGCGTCCACTCCTAGGGTCCGGGACCACTCTTTTAAGCCCTTTTTTTAGGAAAGGTATCTTTCTATTTGTTTTATAAACTACATTAATTTTTGATAAAATGTTCTATTTCTTACTTGGAACCATTAATTATGGCTCGATCAGGCGCTACTGACAATGAGTAGCCTAGGTTAACACTAGATTTACGGAGCCAATTCGGCTCATTCAAAATTTGATTACTATATATATAATATATTGGTTGGCTAATTTTTTTAATAATAAATCTTTCATTTAATTTGATTTGGAACTATTTCCTTTGCAAAAAAAACTTCAATTTTCTTGTATGAGTTAAATTGGCTCACTTCAGAAAAATAGGTATATCAACATCCGTAAATCTAAAGTTAAAAACTAATCGTTGATTTTCATTGATCAGCATGAACGAGAACGAGAACGAAAAAGGACTGGTGTGGCGCTTAACGTGTTAACATAAGTATCACACACAATTCACATAAAATTGCAGATGCCAACAGTTAATATTTTATATTTATAAATCTTCCTTTCATTCATATATTTGTTACTCTATTTTTCATTTTAGTTTGGATACGTTACTATGATAAATAGATATATATCACTTAACACTACATTTATGGGCGTGAAATATGTTACACTCGTAATACATTATGTAAGCAAGAACTTTGCAAAAGAGGAATCAAGCGTCAAAAATGATAATTCGTTAAATATTATTTGCAGAAATGAATTTGACGTAAACTCATAAAATGTTTATAAAAAAGCAGGAACCCGTCAATTTTACGGCTTCCGTAAATCTGTTAATCACGAGTCGCAATCATACACACTACAAATCTTTCAAAAATCTTTCAAACTGCAATAATTGCTCCATCACGCCTGCCCTTCCTTCCCATTACCATTTGTAATATATAATCAAAGCAGCGATTAAAAAATTCAACATCATAACAATAGGTAATCAAAAAATGAACTTTTCTATAAACTACCATTATCTTATTATCAAGCAAGCCAAAGTTCAACCGTAAGTTTCACGGTATCGTTCGGATGCACAGTTCACCTACCGATCATTTTACGTTCAACAAAGTGAGTATATATTTTACAATACTTGCTGCCACAGGAACAACAATTGTTAGAACGCTTGCTCCCAGAATAACCAAACAAGTAAGTTGTTCGCTTGACCTGTCTCTTTATTTGCTCCATGTACACGCGGCTTAACATCAGCCCCTACCCTCTCTAGTAGTCAAAACCCTTCTCCCAACGATCTGGAATCGATCTGGCGTTACTCCATCGATCTCTTTCCCCTCAAACGATCTCGAAAGCGACTCTAGCAACGTTTCTCTCTCCGTTGCGCATTCACACATTAGTACGCGAGTACAGAATACATGCACGTGTACAAACACGCGAGGGCCCAACGGCGAGCGATTTTCTCTCGGCGAGTCGACGTAAGGCGCGCGTAAGGTGAAGGTATCGATTGCGCAACATCGATATTATGCAACCGAGTTGGCTTCCTGCCGTTATCTAACTACCGAGGTTGCGGAAACTTGAGGATAGGCTGCACTCCGTCCTCGTAGTCTCAGTCTTCATCGTCGTTACTGTAACTTCTTCTAGACTGCTAATGTTCCTTGGATCCGAAGCTTGATTTGAAATTGAAAAAAAAATCGCATTAAATCGATGGATTTCGATGAGTGGGGTCTTTATAGAATTAACCGGTTTGTTCATCTGCTTTTGCCCTGTGGCTAGAGGAATGAAGAAATTCGATTCCCGAGGCGAAACGTCGGAGGTCGTGAGGAGCCGGAAGATCGCCAGGTTTGCTCGACGAGGAAGGTCGACGACGCTCGTCCGGGAAGTAGGTGCGTCGAACGTAGTTCCTACTTTCGAGGCCAGGACGACCGTAATAGCGATTGACGTTGTAAGATGGAAAGAGAAAGAGGGAGGTAGAGAAGGGGAGAGAAGTCGTTCGTAATCTGTGGGATAGGACGAAGAAGCAGCGAGGCATGTCCGAAGGAAAGGAAGCTCCGCGGACCTCAGTTCCGCTGGCCGTTCTCCTCTCCCCTGGTCTTGTCAGTTCTCAACCTTTTCTTCCTCGAAAATCCATGCGTCTCATTGTCAGACCTGAGGGATACTTACTCGTGAAAAAATGTGCTGCCATTCGAGACGCGTATAATACAAATTGTAGGGGTAGTTTGTGTTGAAACATAGCATGTTGTTTTTCTTGTATCACAATTTCTCTTTCATTCCCTGCGAAAATCAAGCACATTCCTTACGTTCTTTGTGCGTGATGAAGTTTGACGAAGGACAGTATTTCATTTTGTTAATTGTAGTTTAACACTAGATCTACGGAAGCCGTTAAATTGACGGATTCTTACCTTTTTAGAAACGGCTTCCTTTGTGGAGAAGTGGTGCAGAAGATATTTCATACGTTACTTACAATATACAAATTATTTAACTGATCATCGTCTTTGAAGGTTGATCCTTCCTTGTTTTAAAGTACTCATTTGAGATACTTAAGTACAACAGTTTTAACACGTGTAAATCTAGTGTTAAACTAGTACAATAATTTGCAACATTAATAATTTGGCTCATGGAAATGATCAGCAATCTTTTTTTGCTGAGTCCAAATCATCACGGGTAAAATAAAAGACGGAAAAAAAAACTGAAATAAGACTGAAAACAGGATTTTAGAAGAATTGCGAACGGAAATAAGACGAAACAAATAATTGCCACTGAAAATTATCTGAATATGTACTGAAGACATATGCTATTGAGAAAGTTCAAACGGAATTGAGACTGAAACAAAGCGGAAGAGTTTTCCAGTTGATGCCGAGACAGAAGTCAGACTGAAAATTTTACATTGATTCAGCTCAATCTGAAAGCAGACTAATTTCAGTTTTTTGCTTTTCTTATTAATTTAATTCAGTATAATATTTATTTCAGCCTGTTTTCCGTCTGAATTCAGTGTTTAATTTACGATTAAATTTTAGTTTAGTTTCTGGATATTTTCAGATCGTTTTCAGTTGTTTTTTCGCTTACGATTTTCCAACTTTTGTTCGCTACCTCAGTTTTCTTTAAGTTAAGTTTCCGTCTGTATATTAATATAGAAAAATTACTTGATTTTTCAGTCTGTTTTCAGTTTTTTATTTTCACCCGGGACAGACTAAAAAAAGTTTTGGGATCGTAAAGAGACAATTCTTCTTAATACCACATTTATAAGATAAGAATTTATAAGAAGCGTAACTAGCAATGCAAAAAATATCTGCGAACAGTGAGGAGAACAAGTTTGCAAAAATGTGTTACATGTATATTAAACGTGCATAACATAGAATGTAAGAAAACCAGACGATGTAAACAATCTTCGATGATTTTACATTTATCAGAATATTTCGAAATCTATCGAACAACTTGCGAATAATAGCTGTTTTGTTCAAGCCCATGTATAGGCAAATGTGCATTTGTGAAACGAGCTGATGACACAATGCATAGATACAATATGGTGAACGTCTATAAAATAAACATTATATGGAACGAGAATGTTCAAAAAATTAAGCATAGCACATACAGCACAAACATACTGACATTTGTAAACATACTTTTATATGCATATTTATATCTTCGAAGCGGAAGTATTAACAAACCTGTATTTTGAGATACAAATTATAATGCAACTTGTATTGTGAAATATTATATTGAGTGGCATTCAATTATTTCATGAATTTCTTGTTTTCGTTTTATTAGCAGAAATGACTTCCGATTCTAATTTCTAATTTTTGTTGAACAATTTATAATCCGTAATTTTTTTCATGCTATTACTTCCCGAGTCGAAAATTTCGGCCCAAAATCCTCCTAAATTACCAAATAACTTAGGATATTTAGGCTGAATATGGAAAAATATGTTACATATAAAAGAATGCAAATTTTAATTCCACAATCGCCCTAAACTTGTTAATTTTTGCCAGTTTTGCCTAGTTTAGGATCAATTTAGGCTTCATACAGCCCAAAATAATCCTCAGCATTCTTATTTAGAAAATTAATCTAAGCCCAATATTAAGCCATACATTCTATAATGAGGAGTTTTAGAATTGGATTGGAATTGGTGTGGAATGATCTAGGTCCAAAAAAATTCTCAATATCCTAAAAATTAATTTGATTTTAGGAGATTTAGAATTTATGTGGAAGAAAATGATAATTTAATTCCTACTTGGTTCTGAAAGCCCTATTTTTAGAATATGAGTCGACAGACTTGAGACTTCTGAAATATTTTTAGGGGATGTCAGATTAAATTGGAATAAAAATTTCACCTAATCAGTCCACATAACTCCTAAAAATCATATTTACAGGATTTTGAGGCGCGTAGACACACTATGTAGTTGAGGATTTTGAGGTTCAAAATGGTATACATAATTAAGCGGCATATGAGAAATCAAAAGAATCTAGGATTTGAAGTTTCTTTTTAGGCTGGACTTTTCGATTTGAGTTAGCTCATTTACAGTAGTTGAAGAATAAAATAGTTCGTCGTAATTTTTCAATTAGTTCAAAACGTAAAATGTAACCATTTTTTACAGTTATATTAAATAATATTTCAATCTTTCGATTGAAATTCAGATACTAAAATGCTTGATACGAGTTTAATGAGGTACCAACACAAATATAATATCTAAGAATATACAATTCCCACTGTCACAAAGCTAACGCTTTCCTAATTATTGAAATGTTATCTTCACATAAAATACTTCCGATAACAGAAATTAGTGAAGTTAACATACCGGATTATAAATAGCATTGTTATATGTATGTATATAAGCTAAGATGCAAAAAATATAAGACTTATTGTTATTTATTATCGGTAAAGTGTATTTATTTTCTTGTAGGTATAATATTTTCAAACAGAAAACCATAATTCTTCCTAATTCTAGATTGTTTTAAGGTTACATAGGTACAATGTAATTTGTATAACAAACCCTCAAAGAACGAGTCTTTTATTGCAGAGTACAAATCTTAACATGGTTAAGATAATAACGATAATAACGTTGCACTTTATTTATGAAACTATTGTATGAAATTCATGATTGTGTGAGAAGCCGTATAAAGACAGACAACAATACTGGATAACATAATAAATCTTAACCCTTTGCCGTGCAATAACGAGTGACAGTCGCGATGCGGTAAATTCTATAGGAAATCTTCAAGTTTTGCAAAACCTATCAAATTAAAAATACCGGCGACACGATAAAAATAGTTCTATAATATTAATATCACAGTAAATTATGCGACATATCAAAAATCACTAATCAACTTTTATTTGATCAATTTAATCCAAAACTATTGCAGGGGCAATCACTAAAAAAATCTTACTACAAGTCTTTAACACTATATCTATGGCAGCCATCAAATCGATGAGTTTCTATGTTTTTTTCAAATATTTCTCAAGTTTATAGGGAAAAAGTACAGTTGATATTTCACGCGTACCTTATCAAACACAAGTAATTTATCTGACCGCACTGTTTGCCGTTTGATCCACCTTTCTTCAAAGTATTTATTTAATATATTTAAAAATAGCAGATTTAACGACCGTAAATCTAGTGTTAATAAAACTGTCGTGTCTAATGCAAGCGACTGAAAAATCGCCGGTCGCACCAAGTATTATTATATTATGAATTGCAGTCAAACAAAAATTCTAATTTTCTCCGATTTATAGAGATAAAAACGATTTCTTAACAAATTAATACACACGCGACAAGTACTTATACGAGGTGTCCTACGTAGAGAAAACGTTAACTAAAAATATACAAATATGCGTCCTAATTGTCTTTCATACTTGTAATACGAAGAATATACCAACGTACAATTTTATATGCAATAACAAAATAATTACAAAGGAAGTCAACGCAATCTGAAAAGAACCACATTTCTAGAGTACATACATCTCGGTGAGGTCATTCAATGTCAAAGTGTTTTGAAATGCTTCGTATCATCAAGAGCATGAAATCATGCAAAAAGCACCGAGTGTCTCGTCGCTCCGGAATTCGAAAATGTGGTCGCGTCAGAAGGGAGCTGCGAAAAAGCGATTCCACGGATCGAGGCTCGCGTCTAGAGCGACGTCGCCGCAAGCACGAGGTCGACGCTATTTTCGCACGGCCGTACGACGTACCCGTTGACGACGGGCAAGCCGTTCGTCGAATTTTCGAGGAAGTGCCATTCCCGTCTCTCCCTAGTCTCGGAGCTCCGTTAAAACTTGCCCAAAGAATATCGAGATATTCGAAACGAGCAACAAAATTTCATAACACACGCATTTAAAGGAGGAAGAGACACCTCGCAAGGTCGGTGATGGGACAGACGGTCGTCGAGTACCGGTAGTAACGGTACGGTATCACGCGTTATCCGCGAGCAAGGTTTCTAACCGTGCGCATAGTTTTTCCTCTCGGCCTTAGGAACGCGACGAGCCCGTTACACGCGCTCGATCAACGACGATCCGTTCGTTTGCTTCTTCGGAAGAGCCGTACTTACAATCGGTGGCCATCCAAATCTTTCTCTATTCGTTCGTCATGTTCTCCAACCTATCTGAGAGTCACCGAGCATCGCTTCGACGAATCGAAATTTCTGAGAAGCATCTCGTCAGGTAAGGCGTCAACCTCTTCGATGCTTACTTTTGGCTCGAACGTTCGTCTCCACTTTTCTCGCGTCGCGACGCGTCGGTCGAAAGGTGCGCATAGGTAACACGTATCTGGAAGCGTGGGAGCCACGCTCCACCGGCTTCCTCTCACGGCACTGCCATGCTTAATCTTAGGTTTATAAATAAGCCGACCTCTCTTTCTCTCTCTTTCTCTCTCTCTCTCTCTCTCTCTCGCTCGCTCGCTCGCTCTCGCTCTGACGCCGTCTCTTTTCCTCGCCGGTCGGCACTTCTCTCTCCCTCTCCCGGAATCGAACACCTCGCGAGCACGAGGAGAAGAGCGGGAAGGAAGGGGAGAAGGTATGCTCTTCAGTTCCGGCTTCCAGCCGGCCGAGTCTCTATTAATACTCGATTCTAGTCCCTCCTTTCCTCGCTCGGTCTCTTTCTCTCCTTCCGTGGCTCTCGCTCGTTGCCTCCGGCTTCCCCCGTTACGATACTTTCCGTGGTACCGTAGGGGCGCGTGTAAGTCCCACGCGTCACCCACAGCTACCGAAATCATCTCGCTGTGCTTGAAGCCTGCAAGAATTCGATTCGCGGAAGTCTTTCTCTATGATTACTTAACCCTCTCGGTGTTAACGGCGAGTAGAGTCCTCTGTCGTTGGGGCCCGTTTGACCTGACCTACAAATATAATACTTCCTCGATGTTGTTCTATTGAACTACAGTTGCTCGCAGTTGATAGACTTACTTGCGATGAAATACACTTTTGTGAAGCGACTTTTAAGAATTTTAACTTTTTTTATGCTTTTTTTCAAGCTTTGGATGGATTATGGGAGAAACACTTGATTTAACCCTTTGCACTCCTATATCAAACTATACTCGATACAGGTTTCTGTGGTATGTACTTAACACTGGAACTACCAAACCAGTCAAAGTGACTGGTACACAATTTTTTCCAAAAGTTCTCCAAGTTCATAGAACAAAAATTCTGCGTCTATCACAAAAGACATAAATCACCGAATTTATCATCCTTTCCGCCGCTCGATTCATCCTTTTTCAAAGTACTTATTTAATATATTTAAATATGATAGATTTAACGCCGGTAATTCTAGTGTTAAATTTCTTTTACTAATTATCGACTTTGCGAAATCGACAATAATTTTGGATTTCAGCAGAAATATACCGCCGTTTATACACCTACAATTGTTCCTAGTATTAAATAACAATGAATAATAGACAATTTTCTGAGACTATATTTCTCTATTTGACAGAAAAATAGTAAAATAATTTGGAGCGCAAAGTGTCAAGGAAGTGCCGGGCAATTGCGTCAGTCATTATAAATAAGGGAATCCTCTGAATTGTGTATGTTAATCCTTTGCACCCCTTAATTTTTTGTTACCTACCGACAAATCCTTGATTAATTTGCAAAATAAATACACAGCCCGTCCCACAGGAAAGGTGACTGATGTGAAATAAAATATAAGACGCTGTTTACTTTTAGTTTACATAACTTTTTTTCAAAATAGGCTCCTTGTGAATAAATAGACAACTGGAATTGTTGGGAAAATTGTTTGAAACTATTCTGATACTCAGAATGATCGTAGTTTTCTGGATGTTTGACACCGTGTCGAAATCCTTTCCATTCATTGCTATTTTCAGTTTTGGAAATAACTAGAAGTCGCACGGAGACAATTGAGGCGAATAAAAAGGATGTTGAGGCATCACAATACATTTTTGAGCGAACAAATCGCATACGATTTTGTTTTTGTGCGCCGGTGCTGCATTGCTTCTTTCACGACCGAAGTTCAAAACATACTGTTAAAGTTTCGATTATTACAAGCAGTCTGTGATACCAACGCTGTTAAATTTAAAACAAAAGATAGTCAAAATTCCAGGCTAGTGAATTCATGCATCCGTTCACAGACACCATTAGTATTTACGCGAATATAAAATCAGTCACCTTTCCTGTGGGGTGTGTAAAAAGGAGGCCTTAGTGACAAATTGTATTACAACAGAAATTGTTATTATTATGGTATTATTATTATTCCTATTATTTTAGAATCTGCGTTGTATAAGATCGAGTCTAACTCGACATTAAAGCTGACGTAAGAAATATAATATCGAGCGACAATCGACATAAGACTGCTGAGGGTTAAGTTTTAGTAAAGGTTGTTTATTGTCATTTTATATTTTCTGAAAATACAACACACAGGGTGCCCCACGTAGCGCTTTTAATGATTTCTCAAGTACTTGCGATAATATGACAAAAGTTGGCAAATGTTTGCTTGAATATACATTGTAATAAAAAATTTGCAAAAATTATTTTATTTGTAAGTGCCAACGCTCCCTTCGTTTTTAAAAATGGCGCTTTGTATTTTTGACGTAGCAGCAGTGTAGCCCTTGCCAAGGCAAATTCAATGACATAGTATAACTTAACCTTCAGATGACCTTGAAGGGAAAGGAAGGAAAATTTCAACAAAATGTGACAATCTGCTTGAATTGGTGATAATATCTTGTGCTTGTTATTAAGATTAAAAATTACATTCAATTTAGAAACTTACACTAAACCAGTGCAAACGATTTCGTGAAAAAGTCACATCCAATGTTCGATACCTTTTTGAGATAGTCGAAAGAGCAATTGTTTGCAGTGGAGGTCTTGGTGCGCAATTAGCCTGACATTTTATTTCATCATAATCGGAACATTTCTACTTTATAATGAAATAGAAATATTATCACATTTCAAGTAAATAATTTACATAATTCAAAAACATATCTAGTGGCCTTATTGGGACATCCTTTATTAGTAAAGACAGTATGGAAAACGATTTTTTAAGTACCTTACGAGTTACAAAATGCACGCGGAATATTTACTGTAAGTAGACCTACTGCTTCTCTAAATAAAGGAATTTTTATAAGAAAATAATAAGAAAAACTGGAACTTGTAATTTTTGCTATTTCGGTAGCTCTAGTATTAATGTGAATTAAATTAACTAGAAATATAGTCGACGATATAAAGTTGTAATTGTACTGTTAGGTAATAAGGTAAAAGTGACCCCAAAGCTAATTAACCTTGATGTATACCATTCGATAGGGCTGTGCGCAATAAATCATTTCTGCAAAGTATAAATCCGCCACCACTATCGAAGAGGTAGTTAGAGGGTGAAACGTACTTTTCAGTTTTTGCCCAATATCTCCCGTTTGGCTCGATAGAAAATTCTGAAAAAAATCACAGACATTATACCCAATGGTGCACATACTATGGAATTTTTTCGAAACTCACAATACCTTGGAAAGTGAAGTAATTGCAAGTTTAAAATCCTAATATTTGTACGAAACTGTACTTTAGAGACCGTAACGATAATGGAACATAATAAATAAGTACATCAATTTCTAGATCGATACATTTTCTTGATAACCTATCGATTTCGTCATTGTTCCGGTGAAAGATCGATTGACTGGCTTTACCAAACATTCGAATGATAATTCACATCGAGGCGTTGATTGTCATGAGACGATACGCGGGTCAATACGCAGGCCGATAAAATTGCCAAGTGATCAAACGATAAAATTTTTTAGACGGACAATCAATTGAACGACTTTAGTCTCTCGACGGAATGAAAGAAACCAGCCAAGGGCGATCTCATCGGTCGCTGCAGTATGTATTTACAAGTAGTTATTCTTGTGTATCAACTATGTACTAAATATTCTGAGCAACATCAGAATTTATAAAAAAATCTTTCCATGTAATCTAATATAATCTATTTTACATCCGTAACTCCACTAATAGTGTTATAATTATCTTGTTATGCCAGTAATATTATATTGGAAATCAACTTTGTAAACTTTTTAATCCAAGATACATTTTAACTTGTGTTTGACTGATCAAGTAACATTGGTTAATCATTGACAATTAATTTAGTAGATTGAGATACAATAATGTGTTCGAAAGGGAAATATGTATTAATAACAACGTTCCACTGTTTTATAAACCTTGGTGCTATTAAATTATTATCACTGTTGTTGTTGTTGTTATTATTGTTATTTTATTGTCATTTCAATACTCACATCCTGATACAGTTGTTAGACTTATAAATATAATATATTAGTACAGTAAGACTCCACTTAACGTGGGGGATACGTTCCAATAAGTTCCAGCGCTAAACGAAACAGCGTTAACACTAGATTTACGGAGCCAATTTGGCTCATTCCAAATTTGATTACTATATATATATAATATATTGGTTGGATAATTTTTTTAATAATAAATCATTCATTTAAATTGATTTGAAACTATTTTCTTTGCAAAATACTTTGATTTTCTTGTATGAGTTAAATTGGCTCACTTCAGAAAAATAGGTATATCGTAAATCTAGTGTTAAGCGAGGACATCTTAACACGTAAATAATAGGAATAAGTGAAAAAGAACAAAGAATACGAAAATTGATCAGTCCTTTTTTGTTTAATTTTCTAACATTTATTGTTAAATCGTTTTTTGTTGCATCAATTATACACTTATTTATTGCTAATATGCATTTTCATTTATAAAACATTCATGAAAATCGAAAAAGTTTGAGTAAAGGTGTCATATTTGTGACGAGGAAGGTTCTTCCTTATTTGATATTTTTTTTGTGACGAAGTCATCGACAGTCGTTTCTCTTTTCCCATTTCGTTCAACAAGCAATTGTCGATAGAACGACGCCGCATCAATGACACTTTATCTTACCTTTGAACTTCTATCAAAATTTAAATCATTTTGTACAAATTTATTCATAATTTGCGTTATGGTGACTAAACTTTTTTTTAGAAAATCCGTTGGGAGTTCCTTTTGCTGCTCGTCTTTAAAAACGCTAACTTCGTCATCTACGTGCACTTGTTGTTCTCATAATTCTTTAAGATCGTCGTAAGAAAGGCTTTCACCTATTGTAACTTACAATAAGTCATCAATATCCTGCGCATTTATATATAATCTTTATATTATAACAATACTACCGCGTAATACTACAGTGCTCTATTTTCTAACTTCGTTTACATCACCTCTGCTTTAACAAATGGCGAAATTTTAATCGGAAGGCCGAATTAAAAGTTAATTTGTGAGAGAACGGTTCGTTTCTGACCCATGGTTCCTCTCAGACATTTTGCCTACGTAACAAGACGAATACGATGAGCCAATAAAAAAAATTTGCTACCCTTTCCCGAATTTTGCGGCCGGTTTTGTTCGCAAATCTCCATCAATCCTGAGGTGTAGAACAACCCCTTAAAGCCATGACCATTAATTTTTTTACTCCCTGTAAATTAACCCTTTGCGGTCGGAGGCATTTTTGAATATCGAGAAACAATCAATTATTTAGCGATGAAAAAACACTTTTTCATCGGAAAGACAGTCTGTTAATGTTTACAAGTTGAAATTAACTCTTTGTAAAATAATATTTCAACGATTATATTTTAATTTTTCAACTCTAACCGTTTATATATGCACCGACAAACTATAACCAATATTTTTCTCAGGGCGCATATATTCACCCGTCGTCCTCAAAGGGTTAATATAGAAAAATGACTCGAATTTTCACCCGGGACTACAATAGTTTCAAAACAAATTGCCTGTCTATTTTTAAAGCTCAATGAAATTTTTACTGTCCGTGAACGTGTTAATTGGTCCAATTACTTCCGGGAAAGATTCATTTCCTATCACTTCGACAGTGCTTAAAATCTAAAAAATATAATATATTATCCTATAAACTTGTAGACTTGAATGAGTTAAGTATATGCTAAACCTGATCTCAAGCCGTGTTGCGGTATCGGTCGCGGCGTCACGCATTGGTCGGTCGGTCATAGCGCGTCTTTGGTCACCTCGGACCCGGAATCCGCGCGACCGAGGAACGAGAATCACGAACCGGCGGTATTCCAGTTGCGCGATCGATCGCGGTCGTGGCGGGAATTATCGCCTCTGGCCCTCCCTCGAGCTCATGATCGCCGTCGAAGCTCACCACTCGAAGGGGGTGGGGTGTCCGATAGGGGGAGGGGGCCAAAACCGCTTCCCGCGATCAGGCTTCGAGGTGAATCGAGCTTCTACTCGATGGCCACTTGCAGGTAGCGATCTTCGATCTACCTGTTTGGATCGAAGAACACCGTCGATGGCTAGGAGCGATCTTTTTCTTTCAACTAGTGCGAGCGACTTTGATTTGTGTCACTTGTAACGGTAATGTTGATTCATCGTTTTCTTTTTTTACGTCAAGCAACATGACAGATTGCAAAATCGACGCGATGGTAGGGATGGATGAGATTGCGTAAATGTGTAATTAATAATTATAAGTATATTGCGATAACATTTTTGTTGGATGAGTTGTTCAAAGGAGATACGTTAGAATAATGATAAAAATGTGGTAAGAGAATTTTTGGTTATTGGTGGTAGTAAGTAGAATTGGCCCCTTTTGTGGTTGCACATTTACGTGTTAACACTGATCGTACCATGTGCGGTTGGGGATGACCGCACAGTGATCGATTTCACCGAAATCCTAGCCGAAGCCTCAAAATGTACATCAATTAAGTCTAAAATAGACATATTAGGATTATTTGGGTCGTTGATTGTGAATCTAAAGTCTGGGTGAAAGGAATCTAAAATTTTCTGAAACATAATGGCGGATTCAACATGCTAGAGAAGTCTATCAAAGAATTATTGTTTCGATTTGTAACAGATTTGTATATATAGAGGCAGTTACGGTTTCACAGGTGTGTAAAGGCACAGTTATGCGTTCAAGCAATGCATCTCAGAAGACAAAGAAAAAAGAATCGAGCAGCGACAACACATAACAGTTAATTGTTATGCTAGACGTTGGTCAAACAGATTGCATCGCAATTTTAATAAAGCATTTTGTCAACACGTTGAAGGCCACCGGTATTCTACCACATACTTTCATCATTTCTACTGAAGTGAAACTTTCTCTATTAAAAACACATCTTTAGAAAGAAGTTTTAAACATACTGATAAATAAATATTCAACAGACCTTTATCTTTTTAACGCCAATATTTAAATATTAAGTAAGTTCGAAAATTCATAAATATTCCAATTTAAAAGTTATATGAAATTTCATTGAATCACAGTCAATGTGTTGACACTAGAACTACCAGCGTTAATCCTTTTATGTTTTAATATATTAAATAAATTTTTAAAAGAAACAAGAATCAAGAGGTGGAAAAGGTGATCGATTCGGTAATCGGAGTTTCTAGAATCAACGTGCAATATCTGCTCCATGACAGTTTTATTTTAGAGAATTTTTGGAAAAAATTTAAAACCAGTCATTTTGACTTGCTTTGTAGATATAGTGTTAATTTTATTCGTATCTTTATTGAAACACCCATACACATTTAAAAATTAGTATTCCAATGTTTTTCGAATTGTTGCAGATCTAAACTCAGAATTTCTAATAACATATTGGCTAACACGTGTATCGAAAAATTGCTTATTCCAGAGAAAAGTTAGTATTTTAATACAATAAATGTATTATTCGTTGCATTACCACTGTGATTTCAGAATAGAATTGAGCACATTAATTGTATAGATCTGTCCTTTGGTTTAAGGAGGATTTGTAGATACAATCGAAGACATGAGTATGTGAAATTTTGCTTAAACCAATATCTCTCAATATCTTTTAAAATATGGCATTTTAACAAAATGTCTTTCGTTTCCAAGCTTATTTTTAATATCAAATTTATAATAAAAAGGAAATTCATTTGATTTTAATTAATTTTTCAATGAAATTTTTGATATTTGTCACAATCATAAAAAAAACTTTTGATAGTAGCTGTACCCTGAATTTAACTATTAAAAAAAAAGTACGTAAATTTTTTACATCATAAAACACTAATACAAATTTTCTCAATATATTTAAATATAAATTAGAAGACAGATATATACCACAGAAAATCATAAATTTGATTTTATTTAAATAAATTAAATAAAATTAGTTAAATTTTTATGTCATGAAACGTGACAACATCATAACATTTTAATAGTTGGTAGTCGTGAGTGATTCGATTTTGATCGCTCCAGCTTTTCGACGCATTTTAGTAACATTTAAATTCACGCTGTAACATAGCCTATAGCATATTTTTAATTTGCTATAGTCGAGTTTAATTTTATTTCCCGTAGCTGTTTGCGAGGTTGCCATGTTTTCACTGTGAATTACGCTCTACATTCAATTATACCATAAATATCACTCATTTTTATTGTTTTTCTTTATAAATGATATTGAAACCACTAAATGTTAATTGCTTATGTGCTTAGTAGATATTTAATCTACTAGTTTACAATTTTGTGGATTTTTCGTATCGTATTTTCAATGATTCTTTTTACTTTAACTTGTCCTGATAACATGTTTTCCATTTAAGTACGTGTAAATTTGTTATAATTTAAAAATGTTATAACTTTTGAACAAGCTTGTGAAAAAATTTCTAATTTTTTTAGACCTTTCAGAAGACTTATAAGAATAATATATAATTTTTTCATAGAATTCTCATCACTTTTAATATACCAACAAATTATCCTTAAGGAAGTTCGAGCGAATCTAATGTAAAAAAACTTTTTCCAACTTTAAGCTCTGAAACTCTGTATACATGTAACTAAATACTCGATTGATATATCCTAAAAATTTTGAAACGATCCTCCGTCTAGTTTCTTTGAAAAAAAATGTTAAAAATTACATTTTTTAAGTCCTTATACACAGGCTCTTATGGCTGACAAGCTGTACTCGCGTCTTTTTCGATTTTTTTCGATATTAACCTCCCAACTTTAAGGAAAACAAAACTATATGTAATAAACTTGAATAATTGTAGAATAAGATTAGATTTCAATAATATAACCTTACCGATGTAGTTTCGTTGATAATTTAACATAAACTTTATTTGTTACTCATGCTTATTGGTAGCCATACACGTTACTGAACGTTTGGCAACGTTGCGAGAACAGCTGAGAAAAGTATAAGGATAGAAAGAGAGAAAGAGAGAAAATAGAAAATTTATTTTGTCACCTTAGTTCAAAAATTGTAGTTTGAAGCAAATTAGAATAATTTTAGTTCTTGAATAAATGAATGAATAAAATATATAAAGTTATAAATTAATGAAAATAATATCACAATAATTATATTATAAAGAAAATCAACTGTGTTTATGTTTTTAATAACTAAAATATTCGATGTCAGTATGAAAACGGGAGTATAACCCCAAATTAAATAAAAATGTAAATAATTACCTATAAATTTTTTTTCTTTTCTTTTACAATAATTGCAATTTTTGATTTTGCAATTATTGTTCCTGCAATCAATCCGAGCTTTGTTACTCTTGACAACATTTTGTCTCCATTTCACAATATTTTTTTTACAAAATCGACCGTTAAATCTGTGCATTTTTGCAAATTATTTCTATTCACTCATGGACTAAAACACTTAAATTTGATAATGCTCTCTCCGTGGTCTCTAACTATAGTACATAGGAAAAACAATACGCTGTTGCCAGATCTTCTTATTCAAACGGATGAGTCAAAAGTCATGTAGTCATTTCCTTACTTTTGTTAATTAAATAAATAATATTTAACAATTTTTCGATTAGATATGTTATTATAAATTGAAATAATGAATTTTTATTACTATTACAAGAATTGAGATTACAGAAAAATTCAATTACTATTTTGAGTCATTAGTTACGCTCGAACTTCCTTAAGCGGTCACTATTTTTATGCGGCAAACTTACCTCAATTTATGCTAGTCTTTTTATACGCAGAATTCATTAACACAATCTTATTTTAAGCACTCAGATATGTTCATACATATTAATTGCATACCTAACCCAGACTTAAACTGCCCTAGCAGCTTTGTTCCTACACTTCTATGATATTTTGAACTAAATAAATGCGTAGTACTTAAGAGCATAATAAGATTTACTCCAGAATTCAGTAAAAAAATTATTAAAATCCATCAATATTTGAAAAAAAATAACGATTTATTTCAAGTGTTGCAAAAGAAGGCATTTCTTGTGTTGTGTAAAGTTGCATTTAAATCTCCTGCGTCGCTGAAGGGTTAATTCGCTCGCTCCTCGATTGCGAATACACGTACCCAGGTCTGACGTACAAGACAAATCACCCATATTTCTTAACGATTCAGTTCTGTTTTTTATCGACGCGTGTTATTGTAGGCAATTTAAGTTTCTTGTATGTGAACCCTTTATTTTAACAATGCTGAAACACACGTCCACTTTTAATGGCAATCTATAAGCGAAGTAGGTACCGTTTATGAAACAACGAAGTACTCCATCGGACTTCAGATGTAAAAAGTGTTGTACAAAAATGAATACACAGTATGTCGGAAAAATAACGGAACTTTTTAAATAGAAAAAAAAACAATCAGATATTTTGCCAAAATTATTTTTTTTTTTATTCGAAGTACATCCCTTCCGCATCGATATGCCGCTGGGCACATTCAACCAATGCTAACATCAAATTTTTTATGTCATTTTTTGAAATCGCCTCAATGAGTCTTGTCACGGTTTCTTGGACATGTATAACATTATCATAAAACGTTTTGTGTGAGAATCGTATTTGAAGCACCAAGCCTCGTCACCAGTTACAATTGATTCCAGGAAAGTGGAGTTCTGTCTGGCTATTTTAATAAGGTCCTTGCAATGTTCAACGCGAGCAACTTGTTGGTCCTCGTTTAACGCGTGAGGAACGAATCGAGCACAGACCTTCCATTTATTTAAATCTTTCGTCAAAATTTCGTGAAGCATATTCTTAGTCGTATTTAATTCTTCCGCTATCCATCTCACAGTCGAATTCGAATCATAGGCGATTATTTCTCGCACTTTTTCCACCAATTCATCGTGATTTTTATTCTTCGGCCGGCTTGGCTTTGGGTCGTCTTTCAAAGCGTTACGACCATCCTGGAATCGCTTATACCATTCGAATACACGTGTACGTGATAAACGATCGTCACCATAAATTTTCTTCATTAATTCAAATGTCTCTGTAAAAGTTTCACCGAGCTTGAAACAAAATTTAATATTAGTTCTTTACTCCATCGTGACTTTGTGACGAGATGACAAAAGGTTATGTCACTTTAAGAGCTAATAACTTAACAATACGTTGATTAAAACTAATGAGGGTGGTCTCGTTTTGCAGAGGTGATATACAGCTTTCAAATGATATATTGTTTTAATAGATGGCATTGGTAGTTTTTTGTAAATTTAAAAATTTCCGTTACTTCTCCAACATACTGTGTATAGTCAATGGAGATGCCAACGATATTAACCATCGTTTGTGATCAGAGAAACATAAAAATTCCGATCCTGCTGTCGCGACATGTCGCTACGAGTTCTTTCATACTCAATATTAAAGAAAAAACGGATATATCAATATTGAAAGATCTAAAGGTACTGAAAAAGTTGCTATGAAAAAAACGCGATTAAAAATCCCAGTACTGAAAGCCGTACTACTTATGAAAGTAAATTTTCAGAAATAGTGTAATGGCTTTTATTCGTATTTAAAATCATCGCCAAATATGCTGAAGCAAATTTGTTCTTCAGTAAAATGTAAGACATCATAAATTATTTATTTTCAGTTGTTTACTCAGGTTTTTTCATGAAAAGATATAAACTATGAAAAATATGAGTTTTTTTTAATAAACACACTATATTACCAAAAATTAATAGATATCCCGTTTTGTGGAAAAAATAAATGATGACTTTAGACATATTGTAAGCCGCCACTCCGAAGCTGATCGCGAGCCGTAAGGTTAATTAGTGCTGAACGTTCCGACGCAATAGCAAATCGCCGTTGCAAACGAAAAATTGTAGATGTTGCCACGGTTGTCGTATACTTCTAATGAGATGTGATTCAATTTGCAGTATAATGTTATTACAAACATGTTATAGGCAACTACCTAACTTCTTTCAAGTAAAGTTTCTGTTAGTAAAAAAACTCAAAACAGACAGCCTGGTTCGAACTTACTTATTCTTATCTCCAAAAGAGAATATATGTTAAATATATAAAATGAAGTGCATATGTATTTTTATTTGTATTAAAAGTTGAATAGAATTAATTTCCTCTTATATTTTTAAATGTGTATGTATATGTACTATTTTTTAACAAGAGGTAATAATGAACAACGAAGAATTGAATACATTTAGTTTCCTAAACAAAAAATTGGGAACTATGTGAACACGTTAAAATTATGTTAAACGTTACAGGGGACTCTTTATTACAATGGACGAAAGGTAGCCGCATTTTCTTCAGAGCACTATACGAATTCACAATTAGAGTCCACGGTACATACAACATAGCTTAACGTAATTCTCAAGTTTTGCATTATGCTTAAATACTGCACAAGCAGACCCACAAGAAAGAGTAAAGCACGTGGCTCACTTTCACGTGGAAAACTCGAATTCTACCTTGGTGTTCACGCAACGTCAAAAAACCCATATTCTTCCGTTGGATTCAAGTTGGATTCGAGTACAGCCGGGATGGAAGTACAGTGCGGCTCGGACAAGTTGGCATCCCGGCGGCGGAGCTTCTCACTTTCAACCGCTTATGCGCACCATTTAGTTTCTTGGAATCCACTCGCACAGCCTCTTAAAAGAAGCACTCGACAAAGTCGTAGCATTCAAATATTCTTACTAGTTTGGCTGGAGGAGCGAGAAATTTCTTTACCCTCCACATGGGGGATTTTCCTTGACGAAACGCGACGTGTTACATTGTATGATGTTACACTGTTTTCACGTCGCGCGTTACGTGTTGTTAACGAGAATCTCCCTATGTGGTGGGGGTTATTCTGCCGGAGTTTATCCTGTTTTTACTACAGGGATGTTAGAAATCTGGTTCCTACGCCGATGTCCTCACTGTCGCTACCCAAATCGCGTTGTCTCCCTTGCTCCGATCTGCAGCATTCTCTCTCTTCGTCTTTTAGTTCGATTTCTGTGTGTAGCTCTTTTAACGAATCGCGAGGTAGAATACCAAGTGCCTTCGTGTACGTGTGACAAGAGGCATGATGCTTGACGTCTAGCGTATCAGAGTCTGCCGAAGCAGGCCATCCTCCCAGATGCCAACTTGTTTGAGCCACACTGTACTTGGGCCTAATATTTTCCATGGAAGGATTTACTGGGTATACAAGTTGTTAACCTCTGATAGGTGTTTTGTTTCGATTCGCGTGACGAATAGAGACATTTCTCGTTCGCATGTCATTTTCGATTTCAACGCGCTACTGGCTAAAAAAGACACATATCCGTTACGTTTCCGTGTGACGACAAGAAAAGTATTTTGCTTTCGGTTGTTATTGACCGATCTTCAGGTTTCCAGAACCGTTATGGTGGGGACAAGAAGGACAAGAAGGAGCGGCACTCCCCGTTTATCCCATGCTCATACTGCGGGCCATCACAATTTTTCCCAGCGATATGTGTCCTTCCGATCAGAAAACCAATCACGGAACTGGTACGTTAACATTGATTTGCAAGAGAACAGGTCGTTTCTGACACGTGGTTCTTTGCAGACATTTTACCTACACAACGAGACGAATGGGATAAGCCAATTAAAAGTTTGACCTTAATTTTTTACGCTAACCTGGATTCTGTGGCTGGGTTTTTTTAAAAGTGTTCATCGATCGGAAGGTGTGGAACAACGCCTGGTAGGTCATGACACACAATGTTTTGGAAAACTGTGTAAATACGTGATGCAGCGATACGAAAATTGCAACTTTGTAGTGATGCAAATGGTCGTCATTTTGACCATTTCCTTCACCGAAAGAAGGTTTGAAAATATCAAAAATATTATAGTCGCTAAAGTGATAAAAAAAAACACGACATTCCATTTAACAAAATAGAACTGATCTTCAAATCTCCTCTATGTCTCCACCCACGCAAAAATTGTTTGTATTACAATATGTCCCGCTCTATACCGTGTAAGTTTTGTAAATAACATTTTTTCACATTATTACAAATAACGCAGGTATATAGAAGATAATCAAAGGTAGCACTCTGTCTTGATTATTAGCATGGAATTAATAGAACAACTGACCAATGTCAGCAGCAGCCCAAATTGTTACTATTTGGACACTATAAGTAGTGTTCTTTCTCTTCACCCATTATGGGAAAAGATATAAATATGAAAATAATTATAACAAAACGGAGTATTGTAATTTCAACTTCTGGAAGAGATATCTTATTATTAACCATTTCACATTGTAGTACCAGGGGGACAATATTATTTAATTAATATTTTTTCTCTCACCACTGAAACGCGGATCTTGCAATGTATTACCTCCCTCAGAGGTTCTGTTTTCTAAAGAAACATGGATTGAAAAATAAAAATCAATAATAATCTATCGTTTTCTATTCCCAGAAACGAAAAAGAAGAAAAGTGTACCGAATTTATAATAGGTTTTGCGCATGATCAGCGTACAACCCGTGTGGCAAAATTAGAATTAAATAATCGATAATACGTTCCAGTTTGTTGTACATGGGCCAATGTACATCAACGATTAATTTTCTCACAAAGTAACAATTAAATCAACTTTCTCCGAGATACTACGTCGCCCAGCCTTGCAATTGTTATTAAGATCTCCAAAAATACGAAATGATTGCAAATACCTCTACAAGAAAGCGTAGATATTACATAACAATAAGTGAAAACTTGTTTTAACGATATACAAATTTTAATAAAGGTTAAAGATAATAAAGTAAATGTCAAGGTACAAAGAAAGAGAAAAAGAAGGATATACATTAAGAAAGGCGGAAACGTGAACACCCTAAGATTGGGGTACATCGATTCTTCCAGTATTTTCAAGAATTTGACACCTTTTTCTACTCTCGTTTTCAAAGAAACGTCGTGCTGAAATCTGAATTGTAAATCGGATCGCAAGCGGTAATCTAATTATAAGTATTACGATTAAATTATAGAAATACATGAGTCGTTCACAGACTAAAGCAGTTAACTTATTTGTTATGTTTAAAGTAACTCTCTTCAATAATCAGACTTAAGACACTACATGACAACAATTCTTAATGCCGTTGAATAACTTGTTCTCTTTTTTACAAGAAATTTTATCATTGTTTTACTTATGCATAAACATACAATTATACGCATGCTTATCAGGATATAAAACAAATATTTAATATATAAGCGTTAAAATATGTTTTATTTCTCTTCAAACAAACAAATATTAAAATTGCAAGCGTTTTTTTATTCATCTTGCATTAAATAACAGAAGCAGTTACATCTGTTTAACACTTATTCCCTGTTGCTGCTATCTATGATTAACTCGCCACGATATCCTCTTATAAAAATATTGGTTATATTAATTATTTAAGCTTAACGTAATAAAATAGTAAAATCTGCTGCATTCTTTTACATTGTTATATTCTTTTATATCGTTATATATTATTACAAATCTCTTTTAAAGTATTTTCTATACGAACACGGTCACAATTCTTCCGCCTGGTAATACGAATCTGTTACGTGAACTCCTGTTAGGTATAGGGTAATATTTTCCAGGAATATTTAAAAATTTTCAGCTAATTTGACGATGAGAGAAATAAAGAAGTAGGGTCTTACCTAATTATTTTACGTTTAATAGCACGTTATTAAAGGATATTCCTCTACCCGAGTCGAAAAGTCCAGCCTAAAAAGAAACTTCAAATCCTAGATTCTTTTGATCTCTCATTTGCCGCTTAATTATGTATACCATTTTGAACCTCAAAATCCTCAACTACTGTGTCTACGCGTCACAAAGTCCTGTAAATATGATTTTTAGGAGTTATATGGACTGATCAGGTAAAATTTGTATTCCAATTTAATCTGACATCGCCTAAAAATATTTCAGAAGTTCCAAGTCTGTCGACTCATATTCTAAAAATAGGGCTTTCAGGAGCAAGTTGGAATTAAATTATCATTTTATTCCATATAAATTCTAAATCTCCTAAACCAAATTAATTTTTAGTATATCGAGAATTTTTTTGGACCTCGATCATTCCACTCCAATTCCAATCCAATTCTAAAGCTCCTCATTATAGAATGTATGGCTTAATATTGGGCTTAGATTAATTTTCTATATAAGAATGCTGAGGATTATTTTGGGCTGTATGAAGCCTAAATTGATCCTAAACTAGGTAAAAGTGGCAAAAAGTAACAAGTGTAGGGCGATTGTGGAATTAAAATTTGCATTCTTTTATATGTAACATATTTTTCCATATTCAGCCTAAATATCCTAAGTTATTTGGTAATTTAGGAGGATTTTGGGCTGAAATTTTCGACTCGGGTATTCACAAAAAACTCAATTATTCTAAAATATTTTTTTCTTATGATCAAATTAAACGTTTGGAATAATTGCAATAGTAGTTGACATGATACATTATTCTTGCAGTACTATGGGCGATGATAGGTAACACGTATATTCATATAAAATATCATGTTTCTTTTATTTTTACTTTTAAGAGACACAAATATGGGTGAATTATGTATCGGTGACGTAAAAATACGCTTGACACGGAATGAAAAATGTTAACGTCGTGTAACAGGTCAACCGAAATGAAGAGTTGTCTGTGCATATCGATCCTCTATGATCAGCAGAATATTTTAAATAATTTTCATCAACTGTGAAAGTGATTCTGTATACAGTATGGATACCACTAACTGGTATCCAATTTTGACCAAAAATTCTCCAAACTTATAGGAGAGACATAGAGCAAATACTCTATATTGTCGTTGTAAAATACAGTTTACTGAATCGACCACTCTTCCACCTCTTTCTTTCTCCTTTTTCAAAATACAGTAATCCCCCCCCCCCCCCCTATAACACGGTAGATTTGTTCCGCGTTATAGGAAAACGCGTTGTAGGAGTATTCTCGTATAACGCGCTCTATGACCCCGTATAACGCATTATGTACAAATGATTCAAGTAAATCGAATATTAAGGAAAACCTAAATATGTGCGAAATATGTGCATTTTATTAAAATCAAACTAAGAACATTTTAAATAAAAAACTTATACATATGTAACTAAAAAACAGTTAATTTCAAAAAAATTACGTAGTTCCAAAAATAGTTATGTTACATGTTTATTCGCTGTCGGAGCTATCTGAAATAACGTTCCACCGACATCTTTTTTTAATAAAATGTTCAAAGATTTCACAATTTGAATCTTTGTTATTTTCTTTACTTAAGAGCATATCTTCTTGTTTGTCTATATTAATTGAAAATTCACTATCTAATGATTCTTCGTTTTCTATATTATGTTTTTTTCTGAATTTTTACATATGGTGCAAGACAGTATTGAAGATTTATTTTAAATTCACTAGATCGTTCCGCTGAAGAATCACAATTCGTAACAAGTATTTCCAATTGTTTTCCCAGTTTTACTTATCCTCTTCATTTGGACAATCTTGACCTCAGACAATGATAATGCTTCATCCAGAAAACATTCAATCATTCGATGGCACCTATGTGTCCCAAATGTCCGCAGAATTTATTTCATGGTAGATTGTATGTCTCCAGGCCACTAAGTCATATTTTTATTTGGCAACAGTCACCAGAGTATAAAAGTTCTCAAAACCAAAAATTATTAATTCACTAAAAATTTAACATTATTTAACTCTTTTGTAACTTTTCATTTCTTAAAAATCTGCATTGTCACAAATTTTATAAGAACACAATTGACATAATGTGCAAACGTACGCGAAATTGATTATGTACAAATTCATTATAAGTTTCACAGTACAGGAATATAACGTGGGAAATCCCCGCGTTATATGGGGGAAAACATCGTGTACATAAGAGTACCGTGTTATAGGGGGGATTACTGTACCTATTTTACATATTCAAATGTAATAGGTTTAACGTCGGTAGTTCTAATGTCAACTGTTATTGTAATTTTCCTAAAACTAATTGTCTATGCCATGTTATTACACAACAAGAGCATTTTGATCAGTCTTGTTCAATAATATTTGTGCTTGATGTATTTTATATTTTATACTTTTGTCTATATTAATAAAACTTTAGTATCCTTTTACTTCAAATAGTAATTTTACAATAATACTGATATTGTTATCTTTAATTTACGACTCTTTTCTAATCAATTATACCTAAACTACAAACAGTATTTACATATGGTGCAGTTGCTAAAATGTACGAAAGAACAATTTATTACTTGTTGTTTCGTATATGTTCGAGACAATAATATAAGCAAAGACATCGAAAGGGAAAAAGTTTCCGGATATGAAAATAAATTCGAAACTCGGGCATACTGTTTACGACTCCGAGCCGTTACCTCTTTTGTTACCGTAGTCCCATAAAAAAGACATTTAACAGTCGAACGATAAATCAAAGAGTGACTGATTTACCATAACATTACTATTGTTGACGTTAATGTCAAGCAAACATTGTAGAAAATAGGTGTCGTTACTTGATTGCCCGTGAACCTGAAATAATACCTGAAATTGCCTGGGACAAAATTCTTGCATTTTGCGGTAGAAATAGCTACTGCTAAACATGGCTCATTATTATTAATACAAACTCCCTATGTAATATGAGTAAAACGTAATATGATACACCTACATATTATGTTCTGCTGGCGTTCTTTGCTCATAAATAATGGAGTTACTACACTTACAAAATTTCATACCGTCCAAACCTTTCATCATTGATTTGTAAGTAAGTAGGCCAATTTAAAAGTTTCTACAAGTTTTGCACCTTGCGTATATATGTGTGGTACATCTGATAATAATAAGGGTATAATATTATTTTCATGAAAAAGAGAATCAATGGAAAAAATATCGTTTTGTTTTCAGAACTCTTTCCTACTTCTTTACCATCACACTTCTCTCTATCTTCTCTATCTTCTCTCTAACTGTGCACAGTTTCATAAATATTTAAAATATTATGAAACGTAAGTTTATTTCAAAGGATTTCTCTTCTTAATACGTTCGCAGAAAGTAACAAGTTCTCTGGCAATAAGCTACAAAACTAGATAGTGAAGTGTTATGCTTCTAACTACACAGAGAAAAAATAAAATAATATGAAAATACTCGATGTATCAATTGGTAATTACTTTAAAATGCATAATAATTACAAAAAATAAAGGTTATACCAAATTAAACGAATTTTTATTAGCTTTATACTCCTGTTGTCTTCTCCGTGTTAGACATATCGTACAAGTCCCATCATCGAAATCTCTTCAACAACTCACAGACACTTTCTAAACTAAGCATGTATTGGCATACAACAAGCCGAATTCCCCCACGGCAAATCTGTATTTCTATTCTCTCTATGTCGATTTTGGAATTTTCTTTGCAAGACAATTGATGAGATCGGATTATGAAACAAGTGACCTTTAATACGAAATTTTCCAGAAACGAATTTCTAAACGAATGTAGGACCTTTGGAAATCCATAACATCGGTTTAAGAATTTACAGAAATATACTGAACACTAGAATTTCAGTTCCTGTGGGATCTGAATCTTGGAATTTTGACCTCATTGTATATTGTCTTACTTTAACAAGTGATTTTTAATACTAGAGTTACTAGCGTTAAATCCATCACTCTTCTATACATTAAATAAGCACTTTGAAAAAGGAAGAACGAAGAGAGGCAAGAGTAATCCATGATTTGTTACATGAACGTAAAATAATTATAATATGACTCTTCTATAAACTTGGAGAATTTTTGGAAAAAATTGTGTACCAGTCATTTTGACTGGGTTGATAGTTCTAGTGTTAAATCATATCATCATTAAGTGTAATTTCAACCTTTTGTGACCCATACTAGTTTTTCAATATTTCATCAACTATGTATATTTTCAGATATCAAATTATTATAAGATTTCGAAATCGATATTACGGCAATAGGATTATTACATTAGGTACAGAAAACATTACCTGTAAGTGCTGTGTAGCCCGAGATAACGCTACAAAAGATTAATCATCATCACATTTTTCCTATTTAATACGCTTTGTAATTCACATCAATAAATGTACTTTACTGCATCTTACTATTTACTTTGTCATTACCTTATCATCTAGGTTAAAAATTGGGTACTATAGGAGACGGAGTTTCTGCTGTACACATTATTTAACAGGCACTAAATCGTACTGTATTTTATTCTTTCACATTTTCAAATTATCTGCTCAATAAATCATGTTCCTGTAGTTTACATCATAAGTATCATCATTAGCCGTCATTAGTCATAACACCTTTTCATTACAATTTCCTCTGACACCACTGACATAATAAATCAATCCTCCAAAGGTTGAAGGTAGATGTACTTTTTATTTATTATAGATAATCACGAAAAGCTAAAAGACTCGAAGCAAAACTCGATATACAGAATGTTTCGTTTATAAAATTAGAAAATGTGGTTCTCAACAATCCCCGGGTGAAAATAAAAAACTGAAAATTCGATTGATTTTTCTATATTAATATACAGTCGGAAACTTAACTTAAAGAAAACTGAGGTAGGAAACAAAAGTCGGAAAATCGTAAGCGAAAAAAACAACTGAAAACGATCTGAAAATATTCAGAAACTAAACTAAAATCTAATCGTAAATTAAGCACTGAATTCAGACGGAAAACAGGCTAAAATTAATATTATACTAAATTAAATAAGAAAAGGAAGAAACTGAAATTACACTGAATATGGTCTGGATAAATCAATGAATATATTACTAATGCGAAAGAAATACATATAAATATTACATTTATTATAACTCTAATAAACTTGAATTATTATTGCTGTTTGTAGAATTATAATTATAATTAGAGTTATTGTAATCGTAGTAATTATTAAATTCGGGAGGCATATAAGGTAAGAGCACCAGTAATTGACAGTGTACCAGTAGTTGACACATCTTCAAAAAATGTAAATAAATAAGGAAACCACAAGCTGTAATACATCAAACCTTATGAGTTTGTATAGTATCGTCTTTCACAGGCTTAATTGCGTACTATTGCTCATAATCCACCATTGAGAAGTGTTATAGCAACCGGTTAATCAAACCCGTGCTCGGCTCTTACGATTTTGGGGTGTTTTCTTATATGAATCGCTAAGGACTTGGGTGAAATGTAACTCTTGTAAGTTTGTATTATTTAATCATTGCGGATAAAAAGGCATTCGTTTATGTTGTTTGCATCTTAAGAAAGGGTATATGTATTAAAATTTGCAACAAAGAATGCTAAATTGCCGAGATTCACCCTGTGTCAACTATTGGAACTTGTAATTGTCTATTATTCAGTAGTTGACATAGGGAAATATGTTGTATTTCGTTACGAAAAAGAGTTGTTCTGCAAAAGATTTCAGCAGTGGCAAAGTGGCCGAAAAGAATGGATAAGTTAGATTATGATTGGGAAGCTGTGGTGTTTCGTAACAACGAAACCATTAAAATGACCAGAATCAAAAATATGTATTCAGTTACCAAACTATAGTAGATCTTTTAAGGAAGTAACTTCTAATTATTAAATATTCTTTCTTTAAACTTACTCAAGAATAATCTTTTTTACACATCCGATAACTTTCTGTATTTATATACTACCAAGGCTAGTTCATTAATTCCCTGTCTCAACTACTGAATCAAAAGGATGTCAACTACTAAATCTTTCGTTTTTGCTGGGTGTCAACTATTGAATCAAATTTTACTCTTAGAAAAAAATATTTACAACCGCCAGCAGGAATGAATACTTGTCGTAATATAATGGAAGAATACTTTGTGCAGCAACTACTAATCATAAATTTTCCATAAAGTGAACATAGCATGAGTTATGTAAACAAATTGGAAAAAAATTCCTTAAAGTGTCAACTACTGGTACCTTTACCTTATCCCCAAACAGATGCTGGATATGGAAATATGAAAATGCTGAATCAATGTAAAATTTTCAGTCTGACTTCAGTCTCAGCTTCAACTGAAAAATTCTTCCGTCTTGTTTTCGTTTTCCAAAATTCCGTTGGAACTTCCTAAATAGCATATGTCTTCAGTACATTTTCAGATAATTTTCAGTGGCAATTATTTGTTTCGTCTTTTTTCCGTTCGAAATTCGTCTAAAATCCTGTGTTCAGTCTTATTTCAGTTTTTTTTTCCGTCTTTTATTTTTACTCGGGCAATGTTCAGAAACCCAACAAATGTTTTAGTAATACACTACAAAAATTTATGAAGTTCATGTTTATTTTATATTTCGTTAACAATGTTCTAGCTTTTAATCGTCAGCTTTTAACTGCAAATAATCTTAACACTTTTAGTTTACAGTGAGTGATTATTGTCACTAACCACTATTTTTCATACTTTGACTCTGTGGTTATGATTATAAAACACTTTTCTAATATTATTATATCTGTCTTTCTATGATGATTACCTAATTGTCTATTACGCATAGGTAGCTTGTCTATTTATTGCATATTTTCGAAGTATTCGACATTTCTGTGCCTCAAAAGTCTTCAACTTTTTAAATGGCTGTGCCTTGCAACCGCTCAAAGTAGTATTGGATATAATGTTGTTCAATAACAATAGAAGTAAGCAAATAGTACCATTGATTGAAAAATAATAATACATCGCCATGTATGGAAAAAGCAGGAAAAAAGATAATATATTTAATACCTGGCCATTCTTTTTCCTATGGAACTGATTTATCATATTGACGCCCAAAATAATTGCAGTCCTTAAATTAAAACAAATTAAGACATGTGTTTATTGATTATAGATTAATGCTATACGCCACAAAATTCGTAGTAACTAGTTACATATTCAACATCATATAAATGTGGTACATTTTGAGGGCAGTATAAAGAGGGCACAATAAATAATGATAATATCTTTATGTAATCTAAATTACAAAATTTGAATCACTTCTTTTCATGATTAGGTCGTACCTGCACTCAGGACCGATTATAATTAGCACGGTGCTTTTTATTATTTAACCTGTGATGGAACCGCGGAATCCCCATTCTTTAACTCTTTGGGGTACGGTGGGATTAAAAGTGTCACACCTTTTTAATGTACTGTGTGACATGGTGGGACATTTCTAGTCTTTTTGCAATAGCTGCATATGCATAGGTTTATACTTCGTCTTATTTACGTAAAGCAGTTGATAATGTGTTCAACCAATGTTACAAATGCATTCACTTGTGTTGGCAACATTCAACACGCCATTACCGGTCCACCAATTGTTATAAGCGGAAGGTTTTGTGCACTAACACTTTTTCGTATTTTCATGTGAAAAATCGCAGAGGTAAGGTAATTTTTATAAAAATTAGTTCTTTATAAGCAAGTAACGAGTTTTATAATAAAAACGAACGATTAAATTTGTTTGCAATTGCTGAAAGTATGGTGGGACTTTATTTGTCCCACCATGCAACTTAAGGAGTAACACAAAAAAACATATTTGTATTTATTGTTTATGTTTTATATTCTTAAGACTATAAATGATAATATGAATGCAGTGGATTAATTTGATCAATTAATGTCTAGTTATAGCCTTGTTTATGATTAGCTGTTCTTAATGCATATATTTTATATAAACAATTGTGTAAAACAATCACATTAAAAGTATTTAAAGGTCAATGTGCCGAAGGATTTATTAGTCAAACATTTATAGATAACAGTGTACTAATTAAATGTAGCAATAACTCATTATCAATCCAAAAAAGTAACCACAAACGTAAAGTTTCATTAGAAATACGAAAGAGAGATTCAAAACATTTACCAGAACGTTCGTCTCGTAAACGATGTACGCTTTGTAGTATAAAAAAAAAGTAAGTTCGAACACTCTGGTCTTGTACTGTGTGCAAAGTGCCCCTTTGCTTAGGGAAAAATATGTGTTTTAATAAGTACCATTCATGAACCTAGGTGGCACGGTGGGACTACATGAGCCGCGCTCAATGACAATAAATTTAATTAACTATTACTATTTTGTTATGTTTCTACATGATGTTATACCTTTATTAATAAAAATATACCAATTTTGTTTCATTTAAAACCCGATACAATTCCTGTGCAACATGGGCCTATTTTTTATCTGAATTCCTGTGCCGCAAAGGGTTAAGTAAGTGTAGTCATCTCGCTCGCTGTATATTCTGTATTCTATATTCTTTGTTATAAATTTCTGTAAATTTTGGACCTTTGTGGATATAAATACCTAGGTACATAAGGAAGCAGCAAATTTAGCCTACACACCGATCGGCTAAAACCCACGCTATGCCACCGATTTAAACGTTGTCCTAAGAGCAACGTTCATAATAAATAAATCATTGATACAAATAATAATAGCCTACATAGCAATTGATTCACATCGTTCAAATTAATGGTGTAAAATGGTTATAACAGTTATAACCTTACGTAATACTTGTGTAACACATGTAGCGAAAAGATGGAACCACAAATATATAAAGGCTGTAGGAGGATAAGTATGATCCAGCGGCCTTAGCTCCGATCATGCTCGCTTTTTTTGTTAAATTAGTACCTATGTGAGTACTTATCACAGCAATTTTCAACCCTTAAAAATTCATCCCCAGGGAGTAATCGTTAAATAAACAAATTTTTTCAAAAATTCATAACTTGAGAACGACTACTTTGATTTTATTGAAATTTATTCAGGACGTACATATAACTAAGGTCTCTGATTTAAAAAAATTCCAGACTTGATGAATTGACATAACCTTAAAAAAAAATTAAAACATTTTTCAATGACTACTATTGGTAGGTTATGTTTGAGGCACAACTACCAAACTTTTTTTAGAGCTTTCTAACACCATTTTGCACCATATATAATTTTGGTATAATTTATTTCTTGGTGCGTCATATCCAAAAAAAATAAAAAGTCTAATTTGAATCATATTTAATTTTTTTAAATATGTTATAATTATGGCACAGCCATCCTAATTTTTTTCTAGTTTTCTAACGTCATTTTGCATCATATATAATTTTGGTATAATTTATTTCTTGGTGCGTCATATGCAAAAAAAATAAGAAGTATAATTTTAATCATTTTCAATTTTTTCATTATGTTATCATTATAGCACAATCATCTTAATCTTTTTTTAGCTTCCTAACATTATTTTGCAACATGTATAATTTCGGTAGCATTTATTTTTCGGTGCGTCATATGCAAAATAAATGAAAAGTCTAATTTGAATCATCCTCAATTTTTTTCAATATGTTACCGTTATAGCACAATCATGTTATTTTTTTTGGTTTCCTCACATCGTTTTACTTTATCTATAATAATTTCTGAATTCATAATTCATAATAATAATAACAACAACAACAGAAACAGTGATTATAATAGTTATAAAAGTAATAAAGACAATGGCAAGATTAGCTCCATACGCCTGTAGCTCTTGCCCTACAGACTTGATACTTATTATACCCACCACTAAAACGCATATCCCCGCTACATCTATCCACAACAGCACTAGCAACGGACGAAAATTGCATTAGAACGTTAGGTCGATCTGCCGAATCAAAATTAAATATTCGCTATCATCGTCATTGTAGTAAATGGACTTTTTGTTGTTTTTTTTTGGAAGTTGCCGAAATATAGAAAAACTCTATACTTTTATTGATTCCAATGTAACACGCTGAGAATTATGAATTCAGAAATTATTATAGATAGAGTAAAACGATGTTAGAAAACCAAAAAAAATAACATGATTGTGCTATAACGGTAACATATTGAAAAAAATTGAGGATGATTCAAATTAGACTTTTCATTTATTTTGCATATGACGCACCGAAAAATAAATTCTACCGAAATTATACATGGTGCAAAATAATGTTAGGAAGCTAAAAAAAAATTAAGATGATTGTGCTATAATGATAACATAATGAAAAAAATTGAAAATGATTAAAATTATACTTTTTATGTTTTTTGCATATGACGCACCAAGAAATAAATTATACCAAAATTATATATGGTGCAAAATGACGTTAGAAAACTAGAAAAAAATTAGGATGGGTGTGCCATAATTATAACATATTTAAAAAAAAATTAAATATGATTAAAATTAGACTTTTTATTTTTTTTGGATATGACGCACCAAGAAATAAATTATATATGGTGCAAAATGGTGTTAGAAAGCTATAAAAAAAGTTTGGTAGGTGTGCCTCAAACATAACCTACCAATAGTAGTCATTGAAAAATGTTTTAATTTTTTTTTTAAGGTTATGTCAATTCATCAAGTCTGGAATTTTTTTAAATCAGAGACCTTAGTTATATGTACGTCCTGAATAAATTTCAATAATATCAAAATAGTCGTTCTCAAGTTATGAATTTTTGAAAAAATTTGTTTATTTAACGATTACTCCCTGGGGATGAATTTTTAAGGGTTGAAAATTGCTGTGATAAGTACTCACATAGGATCCTTTTTAACAAAAAAAAGCGAGCATGATCGGAGCTAAGGCCGCTGGATCATACTTAACCTCCTATAGCCTTTCTTTCGGAGACTGAGAATCACACTTGTGGAAAATCAGGTTATTACGGAATAACGGACATTGCGTATACATATTATAATCTTTATTGGTAGAATACATTATTTCGGTTTACGTTTCCAAACGGTTAAACATTTGAAAAAAAAAAGATAGTGTATCAGTTACTTCCCATTTTCCTAACAATAAGAACAATATTCATTGTACAAATGATTATGTCGTCGAAAATGTCAACTTTAATTAACACTAATAGTATCACTAAACAAGATATGCACCTTTTGAACTTTGTTGTATCTAAATGTCAGACAAAACTACGCAAGAAATCGTTCCTCCACAGAGATGCCAAGCTAGAGAATTCTTTGAAAGACTCGCACAGTGCATACTGAATTGCAAGATAAACTTTTCAATTCCTTCGGAATCATTGTCAATTCTTACCAAATCCCATTAATTCTTGTTCTTTAAATAGTCATAAACTTCCTTTATGACATACATACTTCAGTACGTAAATAGAAAAATAATAAAATTACCATCTTATGCTAACTATGGATTATGCCTAAGGGAATTATTTCGATTTTACGTCTTAAGGCTTGAGGGTATAAAATAATTGCATGAATTTAAAAGGCTGCAAGTGTCTTCAGATAGTGAATAAACACATCTCCTGGTAACTTCTTCTCGCCTTTTTCGCACATCACCTTCTTTCATTCTCAGTTACCATTTGTACGTATGTAAATATATATGCATATTTAATTATATTCATACTCCTTGCATTACGGTAATGCATTCCACATACGTAAAATATCTTTTTTTACAATAATGCAAAATATGTGTGTAGGTAACAATATATCTCCGGAACGACGCACCATAAATGCAAATTATTTAGTTCCTTAAACATATTTTCAAGTATGTTATAACATAGAGATAAAACCAGACAGGTACATAGATACAATTTTTATTAAAAAATAAACAACTGGCACTTTATTTGCTTTGAGAGTTCTTGAAATTCCTAATGTTTATGTACTCCCAGAATTATCGGATCTTGCCTTGCAAAATGCAAACGATTACGTCGGTAAATTTTTGTTGCCCCTTTGTTCCTTTTAGTCTGACATTTGCCCAATATATTCAACTATTAAATTCACGCATTCACACAGAAAAACATTGTTGTATGGTCAAATTTAGTAATACGTTTCCCACTTTAAGTAAAATAATTTGTAGAAGTTTCCAAATAACCTGAAACGAGTAACTATATCTGTGCTTTAAAATCACCAGTCAAACTTCAATAAGTCGAATTTCAGAGGTAAAGAAGTACTTGCGTAAAAGTAAAGGTTCTGCTTTACTGGATTTTAGAACAGTAGAGATTTTACAAACGAAAATTGCCCTTACATGCACATGCTCATTTTTTCCTACTCTGTGAATATTGTTGCAATATTTTAAGGTTTTGTTCACAAATTATTTAAATCAACAATTCTTGCAAAAAATGTGCATAGTACTTATAAGAGTCGATAGCCAGGAGAAGAGAATGGCAAACGAAGGAATTGTACTTTACAGTAATTGCTCTAATGATATTTTGTAAAGAACGACATTTGTCAATGACCTTTTGAAACCCTTAGCCACATTTGTAGGTATTTAGATATGTATATCGGAAGTTTAATGGTGTTCTATGGGATGCTATTATATTGCATCTTCATTCACGGATAGTTTTAATGGCTACACCATTTTTTTCTTTAATGCAGAGAAATTTTGTGCAAAATTATCTGCACAGTACATCACTCATGAGGTACTATTTCGAATGCGTTTTCTGCAGTGGTATCCTGAGTAGGCATATTTCATTTTAACAATGACTTTTCCTGCTGAATCATTGATGAAAAATTGCGGTAAACAATAAACAAAGTACCAAAATATTTTTAAATTTGGTCACTAAAATTTTGATCAGTTCTGGGAAAATTAGCTTTTCGAGTATGTTTTAATGTGCTCGGGAAATCTGACAAGGAAACACTCCGAGGTATCGATCACGGATTTTGATGAAATTCACATATAATGTTTTAGTTATTCGTCATTTTCAGTTTCGGTCATTCGACAGTTTCAGTCATTCGAAAATCATTAAATTCACAGTATTACTCAGCCATGAGACGTTGAAATGATTTCTATACTAGTTATATTACATTAAGTTATATGTTATAACAAAAATCATTGATCATTTGTTATTTTAGCAGTTAATTCTAAATTATTGCACCTTCAGTCAGAAAAGAAATCGTACGGCAAGGTGTTAAGGGGATCAAACCCGCCCTCAAGTTATGGTTATAAAGTTCATTTCGATGAATATCTTGAAAGCTGCGAGAGATTTAGCAATTGTGTAAATTGATGAAATTTGCGTTTGCTTATGACGAATGGAACGGTGCAAATTATGTTTCGGAATCGCAATTTATTTCTACAAAAATTCAGTATCGGTTTATAAGAATTATGTATCCGTTACAAAATTACGAATACATTAAAGTTTTGATTTTTTCATCACAAAAAGTTATTACACTTGGGACAATCTGCACAAGGGCGAATTCGTTCGTAACGTGACGGCTTGGATATGCGTTACTATATATCCATCCATTCATTCTTGTCCATATTCTTTTAAAATAAGCAAAAATTCATCAATTTTTATTAGCAACGAATGTTTTACGTTCAAAATAGCACTTTTAAGATCTACCAATTAGTCACGAACAAGGGACGACTCATGTAGGCATTCTATTTCACGTGTCGAAAATACAATTTCAAGTGTAATAACTTGTTTTGTGATGAAAAAATCAAAATACTAATTTAGCCGTAATTTGATAATTGATATACATTTTCTATAAGCAAATGCTGAAGAAAAATCATTGACATTAAACTGGAAAAATTAATAAAATAATGACATTTTTTCATATATTGTTTAAACAAATTGAGATTTTGAAAAATAATTTGTACCGTTTAATTCGTCATAAAAAGGCACACATTTTTATAATTTACGCAATTAATCTATCTCTCATATTTTCCGAGATATTTATTGAAATATGCTTTACAACCCTAATTTTGGGGGCGGCTTTCACCTTCTTAATATGAATAATTGTAAAATATTTTTATAAGAACTACAGTACACGTGAGCTTCATAAAAATCGGTGATAGACGCCTCGCGATGTTCCCTTGCCAGTCAGAAAATGTGGCTGGCTCGAGCAATCGGTAAAATACATAAAAGGGTGTGACTAATAATTCGAGTTGTCACAAAATTTATCTTTAGAATTTTTTTATATTTTTATACATAAACGGAAAACGGTCTTATATAGGGTTTCAAATTATCGAGATTAGACCTTAGATGCGCTACATGACTCGTAGATATGTATGATAAATACAATCTACTGACGCAGTGACGCATGACAATAGAATTATTGCAATACTATCTTTATATGGAAATTAGTCATTTTTTATACTTAAATCCTTGCCGCAATTATGCTTCATTTGTACGGATATTAGTCATTTTATTACTCTAGAATCCATATTGAAATTACATTTAATCTTACCTCAACTATGAACTTTTATCCACTTTCAAAATTTCATTTCGAAAATTCTGATTACATTTCCATTATTATCTTCTTAATTTTTCTTTCAATTTCTTACTTTTCACATTGCATCCCTAAATCGATCTTATACAGGTTAATGCATGCTTTTTAGAATCACACTCTATTTGAACTGCGCCATCAATCAGTGTTAATTATGTACGATAATAAAACGACTTCCGGGAATTTCGGTCATTTAATAATCGTTACTGCTACATTTTTATCAAATCAGACTTCCAGAATTTTAATTTCACCGTTCATAATTGTTACAGTTAGTCATCATTAGCGTTAATTTCTTGTTTTTGTAATCTCGCACTGGCGCCATAGATCGTACGTTAAAGCAGTAAATTTCTTTTTCACATCCTTCTCCTACTTCTTCCGCAGTCTCGTCTCGGAGTCCGGCTGGTGGCTTATAACATCCGAAACTTCCACAAATATTCCATTATTAACAGATAGACTGCCACTTGGGCCAGTACATCGGTGATCTACGTTGCATTTTAATATGAAACAATGACATAAACAACTTCGAATGCCAGTATTCAAATCTTTTGTATCGTATCTTAGAAAAATACAATTAAAGTGGTCTTAAAATTATAAGAAAATCAACAAAATTCTGTAGAGTTCACATGGTATTGAACGTGTTAATCTCTTGTCATTTGAATTATTTTTTCAAAATCATCAGCTACGCGAACGTAATTTTCGAAATTTGTATACGTGCTAAAGGATATTTATTTGAATATGCAAATGATTGTAAAATTCCAAAGGAGAAATATTGCGAGTGAACCATTAATTATAAAAAAAGTACGCTGAGTGAACGTTGATATAGGAGTGAAAAGAATTTGTTACAATTATCACCATCACCATTGCTTTTACCGTTAATCATCACTAAAATATTAATACTATTATTGCTATTGTTAATATTGTTATTATTACTATTACTGTTGCTACTGTTAATACTATTATTACTATTGTTACTGTTGTTATTACTATTGTTGTTGCTATCGTCACTAGCTTATCACTATTATTGTTATCTTAATTGTAATTATCAAACAGCTAAAATCCATCTGATTCACGTTTCATTCAAAGGCAAATTCCTTTTTGCCTACTTCATACTTCGACTTCTTGCAAGCACCCACCATTCCTTAAATCCAATTCATCACTTTTGCGACAAGAACTATTTTTCTTTCTTCATTATTTTATCTGACGACAACTCCAAATAATTTATTTTTAATTTTGACACGTCTAAATAAAACAAACGGAAGCATGGTTTTCTAATTTCGTTATAATTACGTCGTACTAGGGGCCAATGCACGCTAACGCTTATATGAGAATAAGAGTATGTTAGAGTATGCAATTATTAAAGTAAATTGTTTTAAATAGTTGCAAACAGCCATCAAATTTTTGCAAAGTACGATGCACGTACATTCTACGTTACATTTTGCATTTTTATAATAAGTTATTAATCTAACACTTTGTTACACAGGATCAAATTCTGTAGACATTATTGCAGAAAAAACTGTCCTGATAAGTTTCAGAAACAGTTTATAAATTCGACAAGTCGAGAAAGTATCGATTGGGAACGTACCGTGCGGCTCCACAGCCGTGTCACCTGGGCGGCGGAGCTTCTCGTTTTCAACCGCCTATTCGTACCATTTTGTTTCTTGGAGTCCACTCGCTCAGCCTCTTAAAGGAAGCACCCGACAAAGTCGTAGCATTCAAATATTCTTATTAGTTTGTCTGGAGGAGCGAGACATTGTATTACATTGTTGTCTCGTCGCGCGCTTCGTTTCATCAAGGCGAATCTCCCCATGTGGTGGGGGTAATTCTGCCGGAGTTTATTCTGTTTTCACTATAGAGATGTTAGAAATCTGGTGGCTACGCCGATGTCCTCACTGTCGCAACCCAAATCGCGTTATCTCCCTTGCTCCGATCTGCAGCGTTCTCTCTCTTTGTCTTTCAGTTCGATTTGTATGTGTAGCTCTTTTAACGAATCGCGAGGTAGAACGTCAAGTGCCTTCGCGTACGTGTGACAAGATGCATGACGCTTGACGCCTGGCGAATCAGGCTCTGCCAAAACAGGCTTACCTCCTAGGTGACACGGCCGTGGAGCCGCACGGTATATTTGGCGTTTTGCCGCCGCACTGTGGTCGATTTCACCGAAATCCTGGCCAAAATCCCAACGATTTTTTTCGCGGTTTTCAAAATCCAGCAATCGCATTTGAGTTGTAACATAGCAAAGCATCCTTTTCCATTAATAATAATTTTTATTGTAAAACACTCTTAGAGATATGTAATCTCAAAGTTCAGATTCCTAATCAGTAACTCAAAAACATTAGATTAGTAATTTTGGCGCAAAAGAAACAATTTCTCGATATGCGTGTACGCCATTTTCTTTTTAGAAATTTTGACTTCAGGTTCGTAATCAGCGACCCAAATAATCCAAGGATATCAATTTTCGTTCAAATCAAAGAACATTTTGCGGTTTTGACCAAAATTTCTACGAAAACGACCACTGGGCGCTTCGAAGAGAATGCATTTTATTAACAGCAGTTTCCTTACGAAACAATTAAACAAAGTCATTTGAGAATAGAAGTAATATATAGCATACAATTAGATATAAATGATATGTTTATTTAGAAAGGTGATATCGAAGAAGCTCTTATCAAAAAGTAACGTTAATCGTTCTGTAAAGTTATCGATACATACATAAACGGGGTGAAGGGAAAAGAGGAAGAGATGCGTTAAAAGTTAATTTAAAAAACATTGGAAAGAAGAAATATTTTATTGGAACTTTTTGGCTGCATGAATGGACAACAAAGTGAATATGACTTCATCAAAATAGAAGAAAACTTCAGAAATACTTATTTTTATATATATTATAATTAAATTAAACGGAAGGAAAGGAATTACTTAAACATATTTCATTAATATTTTAAACAGTAGAGCAAATATATAACTAATATTTTATATATATATAAAATATTAGTATGAGGAATGGATATTCAACAGCTGGAATAAACCAAATAAGAGAGGAAGGAAGATATGTTGTGACAATATTAGAAGGAAGAGACATTGATGTGCAGAAACAAGTGCAAGAGAGCAAAATAAAAGAAGCGAGATACAATAAGATATACAAGCATATCAAGAGTCAAGAAATTCCTAGCTATTTAACAAAAACAGGCACCAAAGGCAGCCAAAAATTAATTGCTAGAGTTAGATGCGGTAATATGGAAGGTTACAATAAGTACTGGTTAGAGAAGGAAAAGAGGAGGTGTGTATTATGCAGCAGAAGAAGAGATACTTTGAAGCATGTAAAAGAAGAATGTGATAAAATCGAAAGAACTGAATTAAAATTAGAGGATATATTAGAAGGAAAAAATGAGGAAAACGTTATAGAATGGTTAAGGTTTACAGATAAGAAGAGTAAAGATATAGTAAAAGAGTTATAATAAAGTCACGAACGTTATGTAAATTAAAGTTAAGTAAATGTGAATAATGTTGAACTATATAAGTATATTATATTATATTACATTGAAGTTTGTAAGAAATTTGTAAAACGTATTGTAAAGTTGTAAAACCAAGTCGATTCTGGGCCGTAAGGGTGAAATAAAAATATCTATCTATCTATATATATAAAATATTAGTACATAATATAATGTAATATTATAAGCCGTTAAGAAGCGCTATTCCTACCCAGAGACTGATCGATTGTAGGTACTGAAAGTGTGTTGAAATCGATTGCTTCATTTGATATACAAATTTAACTCATTTTCAGTGTGATTATTATCACTGCGATTATGTACAATCATACAAAAAATACAATGAAGAAAACCCTGTTTGTCTCACAGGCTACTTATTGTAATGACATTTTTAATCATTGTAATCAAATTTTTTGCTTTAAAAGAAGAGATATCTAGATATCACAAAAGAACAGTGCTAGAAATTACAAATGCAATTGTAATTCATTCGAGGAAAATCGGTCAATATATTGAAAACATTGCAGTCTCACAATCTATAAAGTAATACGCAAAGTCACATGGAAAAATGTGTAATAATAAGAAAAATAATATCAAACAGTATTACATCTTACACCCGTCTCAAGAGATTCACAATCTTCCAATTAAAAATGAATACCAAACCAATATTTAACGTCGCCATTACAATTTCGAATGCGAAAAATCAAGTGCTAGAAGTTGAGAACGAAATATGAGTCTAACGGAAATGCGTGTTTTTCCCGATTAGCGGGACTTCCTTGCCACGATGCCTGAGCGCGATATCTCGACGATATCGTGCCAATATCTTGGCGATATCTTACAATTAGCGATACTGTTGGATTCCACTTACAACTATATCGACAGACGCGACGATCCGAACTTCCGAACGTTATCGACGAGTCATTGCCTTATGTACAGGGTGTTTCACAAATTTACGTCACAACCTAGCATTATTCTATACCAGTAAGGGCAAACCTTTGTAAAAAGTGGGACAAATTTTGTTCATTATTTTTTTTAATACTAGCTCGTGGGTCACTAATTCAAGGCTGTCACTTGGAAAAAGGGAGGAAAGAATATTTATAAACTCCTTTTTTTTGGTATTCAGCTACTCAATATCCACTTGGAAATATTCTTTTATAAAATTGACATTACATATATATATGCTTTATTTTTTTTAATATTTTTGATTGTCTGTTCTCTCTTTTATAACATAAAAAATAAGTTTCTGAAGATCATCGCGTGGGTTAACTAAAAAGCCTGCATGGGTCAGTGTTTGACTCACGAGTTATAGGTTCGCCATCACTATTCTATACTTTCCAAAAGATAGACATTTTTGAAAGAACCAGGCTGTAAAATCTAGGAAAGAGTTGAGAATTGCAGGCGAACATTTGATTGGTTTATCGCATTCATCTAGTTGCAAAGACAAAACGTCTGAAAGAAATTATGGGCCAAAAATGAACCGTTTTCGTACAAATTAATGTTAATTGTAACCATATTTGTGATAGCATGATGACTTTGACGGCAACGTGATTAATTATGATAAATTACCCGAATTTGAGGAATTTCAAGGGACAAAAGTTGAGGGAGATTTAGAACGTTGCTGAAAAAGCAGAACTTTATAATCCATAGTGCAATTGCTAATAAAAGCAAAGTTAAATTGTAGTCTATTTTGTTGTCTATTTGTATCTTTCTACACCGCGGCGCATTAGCTTAAGCTCAGGAAACCAATGCACTGGTTGAAACTTCTCATTTTCGGATATATCCCTTAGACCATAGAAAGAATATAGCAAAGATTTTGTGCTGCTAAATATATACCTGTGTTCTTCTTTACTATACCTGCCAAAAATTAGCTAAACAGTCTGCCTGTCGCAAAAGTAGGCTTTGTAGGCTCTTTCTCATTAAATATCTTTTTAACATGAAGTTCAACAAGAAAATGACTTATATAAAAGTTTCTTTATTTCTTCTATAGAATGAAAATCTGCAAAGAGAGATATAGGTTTTTGTGTAAAAAGTGAAATCCACCTTTAAATAACGTTGAAGAAGTATAAAAAATCAAATTTTAGTATTGCAGTAATATTCTCTCCACGATATTATGAAACTTTTGTACATAAGATTTTTCTCTAAAATGAATGGTTCTTGATTTATTACTTTTTTGCACCTACATTGTCGATTCGTCCCACTGTGCATGCAAGGAGCTCGAACGAGAGTCGGCTTTGGGCCAAAGGCCCCTAGGCACAGCACCCGAGTTCAAGCCGGTGCGCCGCGGCATTGAAAGATACAAATACAGTAGAATCCCTCTAATGTGCTCTCTCACTAATATTGACAGGATACTCCCGTTACTGTTACTTGTATTTTCCCTCACTTGGACTATTTATTGCCCAATAGAATTTTAGTTTCATGGCGCGTCATGTAGGTTATGGATGTTTACATGAATCCTTTACTCAATTTTCAATTTTGCGCATGCTTATGCGCATAGGGGAAAATAAGTCATGAAAAGTGGGAATAGAGGGAAATGTCAACATTAGAGGGATTCTACTGTAAACTGCAAAGTAGACCTCGACACAGTCTTTGATTTTATTAACACCTTCGTCGTCTCATATAAAGAAAATACATCAGGAATTATAATGCTCTGCTTTCTCTATTATATTCATCTTATCTTTTGCCCCTTAAAATTCCTCAAATTTTTATGATTTACCACAATTATATACCTTGTCGTCACAATGCATTACAAATAGAGTTACAATTAACATTAATTTGTACGAAAATTGTTCATTTCTGACTTGTAATTGTTTTCAGATGTTTCCCTACGTAAGGAGACGAATGTGCAGTGGCGGATTTCTAAATAGGCTAGCTAGGCTATAGCCTATGGCGGCAAATTTCCAAAGGCGGCATTTTTTTCAGTGGCCACTGAAAATGGATTGTCGACGTTGAGCACTATGAAGTGATTCCAATAAATGTTTACATAATCTTCGTGTACCTTATTTTATCACCTATTTCTAGCTTTATAAGAAATACAGCATAGACGGCGCTGTGACTTAGCCTATAGGCAGCACATTTGTAAATCCGCTTCTGCGAATTCGATAAGCCAGTAAAAAGTTTGATCTTAATTTTTATCTTTCCTGGATTTTGCAGCTGGATTCTAAAAGTAATCATTATTTTAAAGGTGTAAAACAATGTCTGGTAAGTAGGGACACATCATTTTGCAACACTTTGTACAGCAAGAGAAATTAAATACATATACTATCTTAATCAATATATATTATAAAGCAAAGTGTACAATGTGCGTGCCGCTGAAACTCAGAAATGAGTCCCGGTACGATCAAGGGAGTTATATGGGGTGGTAGCCCTCTATCTACCATCCATGAAGAAGGTTCCCGTTTTTACCTAAACGGCGCGATTTTGAAGATATAAGGGCTGGAATTTTCGCCCTCTAGAAATTTCTAGAACTTTCCAGAACATTTGAGAGTATTCGAGAGCATTCCACAACATTACAGAATGTCGTATGCTAGTATAAATTAAATAAATACATACACATATGTGTAGTAGCAATTATAAAGTTTCCGCCCCGACCAGCTGTATATGTATGTCTTCAGACCAGGATATCGTGTTTTATTTATTGCTATTTGGTACCCATCAGTATATTTTTGGAAATGTTGATGTCAGATTCCTAATCAATGGCTCAAAAATCATTAGAACACTAATTTTGGCGCGTAACCAAATATTCTTTAATACAGATGCCCGTAATATTGAATCCGTTATTTTGTTTTTGTATATTTTGAGCTCGGATTCCCATTCAGCGACCCAAATAACACTAATATACCAATTCTCACCTAAATTGAAATACTCCTTGGCGTCTTGGTCAGAATTTTGGCATAACCGACCACTGTGCGACCCCAACCCAATGGGAATGAGTATGCGTGAACGAGTATACACTGTGTTCTGTAAGGAAATATCATCATTCGCTACTCTATAGATTCTTGCCTCTTATTTCGTTAAGTTACGAAATAGACAGGTGTTAGATTTACCAGCACTCTTCTATAAAATGTAATTTTTCCGGCTTATCTTTTCAATCTGTTGTCAATTAATCCAAACTACACTTTGATAATATTTCTTATCGTCCAATATCTATATTTTTTTTTGATAATGACAATAACTGTAGATATTGAAAAATACTTCGGTTGAATATAAATATAAAGTGCACACCTCTTTCACATCACCCTATGTTATAACGCAAAAATATTGTTAGAAAATACAATAGTTAATTAAGCATGATTGTTCTGTGCAAAGGAAAATAAAAAAAAAACATTTGGGACATTCGAAATTTAAAAAACAATAGAATAACACTAACTGTGAGAAAAATAGAAAAAACAGTTTGTATTTTTCAGTTCTTTGCTGTCTACAAGACACCCAACAAGAAAGCTGTCCAATTATAAAACACTACAAATATTTAAAGACTATATATATACGTACGTATTAGCTTGCTTATTAAAACTTAAAATTTCTTAATAGTTATTCCAGCAATTAAATCTAATATCAATAGTTAATGCAACTCTATATTCGTGTATCCAATAAACCTTTACCATGAGGAATTCATGGTCTATAGTGGACGATAAAAATTTCAATAAGCCACAAATAAACAATCCAGTGTTACGGGTAATTCTCACGAAATTCCGAAATTCTTGTCCTAAAAGTTGTATCAAAAATCTAACAAACATTTAACGGTATCCAATATTTCCTTGAAATATACATTACTGCGACTAAATGATTCACTTAACATTTTGGAACCATGGGTGTAAATAAAAAAAATACATCTATATAATATCTCTAAAATCATTCCCTCACTATGTCCCAAGCTTCAATTCAATAATTTTTGTATCATCAAACAACCAAAAAAATCTTATAATAGTCTTGCAAGTATGACCGATTAATTAAAAATATAGTAGATTAATAAAAAAAACTTAATTTGGTTTATAAAGTAATAAACGGATTAAAAAGAAGAAAACATACACGCGTCCCATACAAATAAATCATTCCCTCACATTTTTCTGACAATCGATTTATCAACGCATTTTCAATCAAACATGAACGATACTATTAGTTTTTGAAAGTTGCTAGTACTATCAATTTAAAAATATGGCGAATTTAACATGAGCGTGTTCGACTTTGTGTTGCAAATAGATATCATTATTTTTTTTTGTTTCATTACATTTTTGATCGTCACTCCCTCACAACCCAAAAAAACAAAAGCTAATATACTTTAACTGTTATTAACTGCATAGAGAAGTAGGGCTTTGGAAGTAATAAACTTAAGCAAAAGAACTTGTTTAAAAATAAGGTTATGTGACGAGTTTCTTTTTTTTTATTCTTTATTTCGTCATTCCCTCACCGTCATTCCCTCATATAAATTAGTAGTGAGGGAATGATGTTTGACTGGGTCAGCTTGCTTTGAATTTATTGTTGCGATCTTGTTGTAGGGTCAAATAATGCCAAGAAAAAAGAAGGTAAGCGAAGAAGAAGCGAAATTAAAAAAGAAAGAATATGATAGGAAGCGTAGGGAGAAAAATTAAATCCGGTTCTGTACGTATTGAAATATTTCGAGAAAAAGAAAGACTTAAATACTTAAGAAAAAAAGAAAAAGCGCAAATAAAACCTATATCCGCCATGAGTGCCAGAGAAAGAAAGCAAAAGAGAAAAAATTGGAAGAAAAATAGCCAAACATATAGAGAGAAAACAGCAAATGTGCGTAAGAATCGAAAAATATTGTTAGACATGACATGAAATAATAATTCTCATAAAACCTGTTTATTCTGGGGACCACTATATAATTAAAATCTAGTAATATTAGTACTACGAAATCCATCGAAAATTAATACAAATTTATTTCAATATTGTTTGTCAATTTATAATGACCGAATTTCGGGATTTCATGAGAATTACCCTTATACTTGTAACTACGCAGTGTAAAAATGAAATGATATGAAAATACTCAAAGAACGAATTGGCCATCACATTTAAAATGCATAATAATTACAAAAATGATGATTATATCAAATTAAATAAATTATAATTGGGTTTACAATTTTGCATTACATGAATGCTATAGCATACATATTATATTACAAAGAAAAGGAATTTTATATCATTTACAACCAGTGGCGGATGTTCGAAGCTCTCGTCACATCTGGAACATTTTTTCTACGTAATTTTTCCTACGAAAATTTGTTCTCCGCAATCGTTCGAAAATCATTCAGAATTACATTAAAACCTACGTGAAAAATTCTAGATGAAAAACCGTATCAGTCAAAATCGTAAAGATAAATAAGGAAAATTATATAATAGGGATATTTTATTGGGAAATGTATAGTGACTTGGTTGTGTCTACACGTCTATGTGTCTGTATTTACTAAAATGAAAAAAAAGAAGGCAACTTTCGTGGAGCAGGTTCATCCCCCAATAGCGTTTAATAAAAACTGATTATATTAAAAAAAAAACGCGAATCGCAAACCATAATATAATATAATATTAAAAGAGAAAAATGTTATATAAAAAAATGTTAAAATCGCATTGTAGCTACCATTTAAAATACTTTATTCGGTACAAAGTGTATTTTCAACAATCAAAGATACCAGTACCAATTACCGGTGACATGTCAATGACCCGATAGTTACTTTATGCAGCTGTAGCACTACGAAATTTGTAAATATTGAGAAAAAGAAATGCATTAACGGGGTTAAAGGCCAAATATTTCTCACCCCGCAAATCGACGCGAGATGTTTGCGAACGAGTAAACGAGTGAACGGGCGAACGAGTGAGTTAGCAAATGAGTGAGAGGTGAACATTAAGGTAGACGAAGAAAGGAAAGCAAAGAGAGAGAGAGAGAAAAAGAAAGAAGGAGAGGAGACGGTTTGGTAATCGACGCTGGCGCAATCCAGGAATTTCTCGTGCGAGCCAAAGGAAGGAAATTGAGTTGCCCAATTAGAAATCGCGGGAGACCGCAGAAAGAAAGGGTGCGAGAGAGGAAAATGATGGAGAAAGAGAGATGGAATTTATTGCTTTGAAGTACGAATCCTGTCAGTGAAAAGATACAATGAAAGAACGATTGGCATAAATTTCCCTAATACTTGAGAGTACAAGGAGCAATTATAGAGTGTCGATATAATTGAAGGACTAAATATCAATATGAATAACAAATCATTATTTTCCGAATAGTAATCATCATATTTAAAGGTATGTCTTTGAATAAAACAAATTAATTTTAATATTCAGAAGGAATTCAAATTGTATCTGTCAATATAAAAGGAATAAAAATAGATTTAACACGATATATTTGTAAAATGTTTTATATTAAATCTACGAATTATTTAATTTGTAAGAAATTAATAGAAGTGGTTCCCTATATCAGTGAGTATAGTATCAAAACGCAGATATTAGAATGGTTTGATTAACAGTAAATATAATGTTGATAACAATATACGCACGCATACTGCAATTCTCAATTTTACCACATATATTTTGTGTTGTAATAAATTTCACTTCAAAATATATTAATACATGAGCGTGCAATAATGAAAGCAGAAATTACAGCTTAAAGTACAATTTTCAATATTGTTTTCATTATTTCACCTTCATATATTGCAATAAATGGCACACTTTTTTTATTATGACCAACACTTAGATAATTTTTTCCTATTTATATCGTCCAAAACTCCTTCGTCTGTTTAAAAGTTAACTCTAATTGTAAGTTTCATCGACGATGAATTCGGAAGGACAATTATATTAAATTTCATTGCATTAGAAACCCGCAGAGAGACACTGGTGTATTTTCTTCAGAAAAAGTGATTTGTGGCTTTCTGGTTGAGGAGTTTTGATCAAGATAGAGAGAAAGTAAACTAATCGCACAGAAGCCAACGTGGCACTCAAGGGTGCGTCAGATGTAGGCTCGTCATACTGTTGCAAACTATGCAAAAAAAGTTTAAGGCATTTTAAAAATATACCCTATGTGATACTAATACCGAAACAATTCTTACTCTGCTGAAAAAGGATCCTTTAGCTGATATACAGACTACAAACAACAATAGGTATGTATGTACGTATTTTTCTTTAGCTTCTTTCTTTGTAATATATATATATATTATAGTTTCGTAATTACTCGAGGAATTAATCTTCCAGCATCACACAGTCATTCTTTAATGAAAAGAAAGTTTTCATTTCTAGATCCACTTTTCAATAGAAAGGATTATTTGTTTCGTTTCGAGCGCATTTCATTGAATTTCCCAATATCTGCACTTCCGTTTCTTAGCAGTATGGGGTGTCTGTAATAGAGAATACATAGTAGATTTATTAAGACAGAGGAGTTTGTATAGCTATCGAACATAAAATTCTATAAACAACGAAATATATGACCTATATTAGCGGTGCCGAAAAGTAATCAAAATTTTTTTCTGACGAAAAACATTTATTTATTAAAGAAATCTTAAACACTAATCAACAAAATAATTTGCATAATTTTCTAACACTTTTTGCCAGCGTAAAGGCTTTTTAAAAAAGTCCTATTTTTTGGTGAAATACGTTTCCAATTATGTTTTCACTTCTCCAATTTTATAGTTTATTAATGCGGTATATTAAATTATTAGTATAGTATTGATATAGTAAAAAATAAGGTATTCCGTGGTCGCACAACAGTCCAAAACTTCGGTTTAACTCTGGAGGCATCTCACATTGTGTTCGATCTCTTAGAAATCTTCGCTAAATTTGCAAAACACATCCAATTTTGGTGAAAAGTAGTATTCTGATATTTTTTTCGGGGTTATTGATTACGAATCTGAATTCAAAATTTTCAAAAACAAAATGGCGGATTCGATAGGCGAGGAAGCGCATTTGTGACATAGGGTTGGGCTGTCGTCGGTGTATCGTTTAGTTAATGAATACTGTCAATCCTACTCTACGTAATTTATGAAATAATATATCTACTTTATCTGTTTCATCGTTGAAATGTGGTTGGGCAGAGTAGTGGTTTTTAATTTCGAGACAACAATACGTAACCGCAGCTAGCTCGTCCTCTGACCGTCATAAACCGGAAGATCTTTGAGGATTCGAATGTATTCTAGCTAGGTGCAGGTATGAAAGTGTTATCTGTTTCCTTTTGTGTTTTTTTATTGTTATTTTTCATCCACCAGTATATCTTTGGTAATTTTTAAGTTCACATTTGGGAATAAAAAACAAAGAAACATTAGAATACTAATTTTTAATTCCAAATTTCTAATTAATTTGATTTTTCAAATTTTGACTTCAAATTCGTAATCTGCTACCTAAATAATCACAATGTGTCAACTTGCGTCTCAAATTTTCACGAAATCGGCCACTATGCAGCAGGTTCCCGACGAAGTGAGCAGGACCCGTTAAAAATAATAACACATATCTGACACATAAGAACGTAGGTACTTATAAAAACTCGATTTTTGCATGATCATATAGGTTAAAGCTTCCAGAAATATCTTCATTGGACAAATTACGAAAGAGCGCCAAAATTAAAATTTCATTATTAATTATTCATTTTCATTGATGGAAAGCTTTGACGATTTTCTTTCATTCATTGAACGTCAATATTTTAATACTACAAACACTCCATTTTAATATTTTAATATTTTGATATTTTGATATTTTGATACTATAACAACTACAAACATTAATTTTATATTCAGCAAGTGTATTTTTATCATAGAAAAATACTCTTAAATTAGGAAAAAAAAGATAGAAAAATACATGATAGATTCTTTAGAATGTCATGAAGGAGACAATGTGTTTTTTCGACATAAATTTATCTCAAGAAAGAGTTCCAACTTTAAGAGATTGTTGTAACTGCACATTTTTCAAATTTCATTAAATTTGCCACTACTGAAGTCCATCAATACATATTTAAGAATCAACATAAAAGTAAAAAAAAACGATATGAAAAAATCGACTTTTTTGAAGATGCGCTGCTAATTTCTCGTGTTGGACCACTGTGTGCTAGTCCGTACATCACTTTACTCTCTCTCTCTCTCTCTCTCTCTCTCTTTGGCCGCACACTACGCTTCGTGATGTCATGACATATATGAAAATCAAAGGGAAGAAACGGCGCGGCATACAATAGGGCGGGCCTGCAGAAATGTTGGACATTATCAGTGTAAAGTATCAAAGTTTAAATTTCAAAATCTGTGGAAATTTGTATTACTATTAAAACTACCAAACAAGATAAAAGAACTGATTACGAACTTTTTCGAAAAATTCTCCAAGTTTATAGAAAAGCCATAGAACAGATATATATAAGTACTACGTTGATGTTATGAAACACAGATTACCAAATCGATCACCTCTTTCCACTTTTTCTGGCAAAATACTTATTTGCGGTATTGCAATACGATACATTTAACGTCGGTAGTTCTATTGCAAACAGATGTAAAAAATCACAAAAAATGTTAGTACCTATATATGACTGCGAAGACTGTGCAAAAGCAAGATGATAAAAAGTAGGATACACCAACTCGTATATAAAATATTGTACAATAGTGCACACAGGGTTTAAAGTTACATACTCATCTTTACTTTAATCTACCATTAATTTAACCCTCTGTAGTCCGACTTTTCGTGGTATCCGAAGATCATTTTCACAATATCATAATTAGAAAATGATGAAAGTACAATTGTAAATAATAGATTAAACCTGATTTTCAAACACTGAATTGTAAAGAATTTCATAATATCCACGAGCTAAATTATAACATTTGGCAAAGTTAAAAATTTTACTTGGAGGAATAGAAGTTTCGACGTGTCTTGCGTTACCTCAAAGTCACAGAGGCCCATAGAGCGTTAATTTATTCAATTTAGGTGATTTCCGTTTTGAGAAGATTTAAAACGTTAAACAAATCAATTTTTCTTTTCTCCATTTTCTTAAAGTAAATATTTTCCAGAATATCTGTGTCAAAGTATATGCGAGAATTTGTAAAAGTAACGAAGATAAAAATATTTATTATTAAAATTTAATGTTAAAATATAATGTTATTATTAAAAACTATTAAAATAATTATAAAAATATTTCCTTCCGATGCACCGTTAGTTTTAACCGCATTTTCCTCAGAACAATGTTTTTATTTGAACAATTTGATTAAATTCTTCACCAAACTTATCGTTATAGCCGGTACCAAAAACTTTAATCTTTTTATTTTATTAAATCTGAAAAATAAGTCTAAGTGGTTAATTTTTAATTTAAAATGTAGCCATTTTTTTAAACAACGAGATATTACATTTATCTGGTACAGGCTATAATCACATTTATGCTGAAGAACATCACAATCCGCTTTTTTGTTTCCATAAAATATTGAAACGAATAGACATCGCACCGTCTAGCAGAGCAAAATAAGCGCCATAGGTCTCACAATATGCAACAACTTGTTCTCATGGTTTGATATTGATAAATTTATAGCCCTGATCTGTCTTAATCACTTTACCATCTACTTTCACCGTCAAATTTCATTGCCAATAAAAATTTCAAAAATTATGCCGAGCTCGAAACGTCAATTAAATAATTTGCTTGGAACAAAATTCACGATTTTTACAAGATAGGGATGTTTAAGCTTGTACGATGTTGTAAAAGTGTCATATCAGTCAATTATAACAACTTTGGAAAATAAAGCTATTTTTTTAAAAAGTTAAGAGTGCTTGAATCTGAAATTACAAAACCATATCAAATTTTTTCGAGTACCTAATACTTTCAGAGGCCCTCCACGTCGATGAACCTCGTGGAAATAACACTCTCAACCCCTTTATACTGATGTGGTGGTAGAAAATAACAGATGAAAGACAAGAACCCTGTAATTTTTCAATGTAGGAATTTTGGTTAATAGAATAAAATTTATTTTAAACAATGAATAAGAAATATTTTTTATAAGAAACAACACAAAACAGCACGAATATAATTAACAGATATAATCCGATCGATCGCAAAATTTGAATTTAGGTGCACGATTTATGATCGCATTGTTCCTGAGATTCGGCAATGGTCAAAGTCACTGTCCGGTTCCATGTCTCCGGGAACCACCCGCCACGGCAGATAAAGACGAATACCGGAAATGGTATACTCAGATCGAGGGTCATGCAACTCTGTAATTGCTGAAACTCTTTGGCTATTTTGGCGACCAAGTTTTTGCTAAATGTGGATGCCATATGCTATCTTTGCCTAGATTTTCATACCTGGGTATAAAGTGCTGCAAACTTTTGCTTCGTTTCGACCTCACTTTCGTTTCTAAAATTGTATTTTCCTTTGCCGATGTTGAAGTTTTGGAAGATTGAGAGATAATCATGTATCTGGCGATCCAAAATTATAATTTTAATCAGAAAGTTAGTATGTAAACGTATGTAAACTAGGGTTAAAGTACCAGTAGTTGACCTTTTCTTAGAAAACATAAAAAAATAAAGTTTGTACTCGCACAATTGTGAATCAATAAATAATGCGTTAGACCTCCGTTTTAAGCTCAGCAACTCTTTGTGGCTTACTAGCACTTACATATAACTTAATAATAAAACCCATACAAAAAAGTCGCATGAAGTCAAATCACACGATCTTGCTGGCCATTTGCTGGTTATTGGGCCGTATTTTTTTTGAAAATGAAACTGAAAATGCAGATATAGCGAATAGTGAACGTTACAGAAGGATGATATATAATTTCTTTCGGTCGGACTTGATTGACTTGGATCTTGAAGACATTTTGGTTTGAGTAGCACGTCGCAACATGTCACACTGTGCGTGAAACTATCGACCTTTTGAAAGGAAAATTTCCTGATCGTGTAATTTCAAGATATGTGGATCAGAATAAATCAGCAAGATCGTGTAATATGACACTATGCGACTACTTTCTATGAGTTTTTTTGAAGTCACACGTGGGTGTTAATGCCCCAAACAATTACTGAGCTTGAACCGGAGATCCAAAGTGTTATTGTCATAATCGAGCCACAATTATATAAGGGTGTATGTTAACACTAGATCTACCACCGGTAAATTATTATATATCAATACACCAAATAAATATTTTGGAAAAAAAGGACTCAAAACGTGGGAAAGATTGTGAATACAGTGCTTTATAAGATCAATATAAAATGTCTACTGAACGGCTATTCTACAAGCTTCAAAAATTTTTGGTAAAAATTGAGATGAAGTGACTTGCAATGAGAGCCGTAATGCAGATTTCCTTGACATTTTTTTCATATATAATTGGAACATTTTCACTTTACAATGAAATAGAAATATTATCACTTTTAGAATAAATAATTTCTATAATTCAAGATCTAAATGCTGCGCCCTTATTGGGACACTGTTAGTAACAAAAAATAATTATTCGCACTTTACAGCAGTTTTTTAAGCCAAACCTATGCTATTCTGTTCAGCATATGTTTTTAGTCATTTTTTAATTTTTCATTGCACGTAATTATGAACTTCGTTGCCGAAATCCGCCGTTTTAGCAAATACTCGTATTTCTTTTTAAAAGTGATTGTGAAAGTGATACAGAAATTTCTTTGTAGTTCGCAACAAAGAATCCTATAAGAATCAGCAAGTGGTTGTTGAAAAGAGAAAAAAGTTTAACATTTGCAAAACAGTGTTATTAACGGCGAATTGTTGTTCATAGTTAATCTTTCGAACAGAAAGTTCACTTCAACAAGGAGTGCAAAACACTTCAAATTTTATCTAGATAATGAAGGAGTACAAAGAATGAAATTACTCGGGACGATGTTATTCCAGGAATTTTTAAAGTACCAAATACACAATTGCTGTCGTTACATTCAATACAAATTTTTAATCAGTAACGACTATCGAAGTAAGGAAGATTCAAAAGAAACTAGATAGCTAGAGAGCGTGTCAAATCGCAAGAGGAAATAAATTCCAGAATCTAACGTCAGATTACAGCGTAGAACGCTGGAATCTCAATTTTGCAACACACTGGAATAACCAGACTCACGGAATTAAACAGTATATCCGTATTACCACATACAAAGAATTTATTCCGTGAAAAAGTAATACCATACACATAATAATGCAAAGAGAAACAGAATGAACAGTCAAGACATTGAAAAATAAGAAATATCAAGATTTATAATATAGTTTAAAAAATTGTTCGCACCTTTCCAGATGTGGTGGAATCAAAATAGTTTCTGACAATCGAAGTTAATGCGCGCCGGCTAAATAAATCAAATATCAGGCGTCAAAGTTATATCAGGGGTACCGGAAAGTAATGCAGGTTTTTTAGATAAAACTGAAACAAATAAATTTGTAACAAGTTTTTATTTTTAATGAATGATATAGTCATCCTCGTTGTGAACAGCTTTTTCCCATCTAGTGCGCACATTTACAATGCTGAATCGACAAAAATCAATTGGTTTTGAGCAAGATATCTAGAGAAACGACATTACTTTACGGTGCCCCTAATATTTGATAATATTGCGATTTAAATCAATATCAAATTTAAATGCATTAAGTAATGTAAAATTTAAACGAAATAATACTGCATATTTCATTCATTTTACCGTTTTTCTAAGGACAGAACGATGCATGTCTTATATTGATCAGTGTAATGTACAACCATATACAGGTATCCCTCCTACAACACGGCATCCTGTAACACGGTTTCGCTATAACACGATTCGTAGCTTGCGGAGGCCTTCCTACAACACGATTTCGCTCCAACACGATAAGAAAATTGCGGAAAGCTTTGCACCACACTGTACTCCTATATCATTGGATAACATGACTTTTATTTACAATATTTAAAAACTAAATTTATTTTGAAGTAATGATGGGAAGGTATAATGAACCATAATGAACCTTTACATAAAAATATATAAGTAAATAATAATTCACTCATTTATAACGCTATTCCGATGTTATAGCAAAAAGGGTCATGCATTTTACGCGTTATCCGCGGCGAGACGTACTGTTTCAGAGATATAGAATTTAAACAAAAATGTTAGCATTCATTAACCCTTTGTGGTCCGAGTTATTTTGTTAATTTTTGTAGTGAGCTAAATAAAAGTTAATTTCACAACATTTTCTAGCATTTTCTATTCGTTTCTTTCAATGTTATCAATGACTATAGATATTGGCGGATATTTAGGTGATATTACAAAATTATTACAAAATTGAAAAGTTGATATTAAATTGGCAGAAAATCAAATCAAATGGAAAGCTATGTCGAGTACTGCTCGACATAGGACCGCAAAGGGTTAAGTTTTCAGAACGTAACTCCTTCTTTTGTACTGGCCCTGGGTCTCATATAACACGGTTTCCTATAACACGGCAATTTCTAGGAACCTATTTACCGTGTTATAGGAGGGTTAGGTGTATTTTAAATCCCGCAATGTTGTGAAAACGGCGTGGAATATATTGAGAACAAATAGGGAAAATGAATAGAATAAAAATCATACGTGGTATGGAAAACTCAGAAAAAAAACATAGTCACAGAACAGCACGGAAATCTTCGGCTATGTAATTGAGGAGCAATTTTAACATTCTTTAATGTTTAACCTAGCATAAACCTTGACCGATATTGTCCTATTCTGAATTTCTTAATCTATTTCATACGCTTTACAGCAATATTGCGATTACAAAAACTAAAAGTATTTAACTTTGAATGTCTAGAAGCGTAATGTCGGTAGGTAGGGCTGTATTCCCTTAAGCTTTTTTCAACTTTAAAAAACGAAAAACTTTGATTTCTAAAAGAACATTTGACATGCAATTATATCGTACTACGTGATTGACAAGTTAACACTTGGGCAATGACGCAGTGACAGATAACAGTCCAGTACAATATTATAGCTACGTAAGTTCTTAAGAATTGAATCGTATCAGTCGATTTCAAATACCTAAGTACTTCAAGTTATTGTAAAAATTGTATTTAAGAAAAATAAATAACAGAACATCATGTTATACTTGAGAAGTATAATCTGTCGTGATAAAAAAATAGAGTAGATAAGTAACTAAGATCAGATGAATCGATACAACAATCTTGTAAACGAATTGACACAATATTGGCGAATAGACAAAATTACCTACCTTTTACCACTACGAAATTTCTGTTTTAACACCGGATGTACCAGGATAGTCAATGTTATAAAGTTCTTAACCCCCTAGTGCATGAATTTCATTTTCTGTATATTGTTAAATAGATTGTTACTTGGAATCAGTTATCTTAACAGACACGGATATAACGCTACGATTGTGCAATTTTTAAAATTTCGCATTTTAAAAATCTCTACAAAGAAATATGCGGAAATTGCAAACCATTTTCTTTCGATATAATTTATGGAAACCCTGTTATTTCGATTTCGATCGCAGAGCTTATTTTATTTTGATATCCTACGTATCTTCGGTAGTTTTGTTGACAGTATTAATTTCACGCATTCAAAGATTTTACAATTAGACTGAAAAATTTTTGTGCAGTTCAAATGCGGGACAGTTAAACCACTGACGTTTCCAATTTTACACCTAATTGTACAGTTGAGACTTGGAAGCCTAACTTATTAGGTCAAAGTCAACTCGCAATTCCACATAATGCAAATTTAATTTGCGAGAAAACGTTTCGTTTCTGAACGATGGTACTCCTCAGACATTTTACCTATACTACCCTTTCGCGAATTTCACGGTATCTTTTTCGCAAATCTCCATTAATTCAAGGGTGTAGAACAATTACTGAAAACCATGACAAATAATTTTGAAACACTCTGTACATGATTAATGTCCAAATTATAACAATAATGTCATCTGAGATACAATACTAACAATAAGAGCGCAGATTCTTATAGGATTTGTATTAATTGTGTTACGATGAAAGTAATATTTGTATAATAATCCAATGACGCGAAGAAAAATGGCAATAAAAAATTAATTCTGTAGACGGGTTGTCAGATAATCTAATTCCCAAACGTAAACCATTGAGGGGGAGGAGGAAACTTTAGAGCACATCATATTTTGTGAGAAAGTGAAAGAAAAAGTGATTGGGTTGACGAGGGAGATCGAACTACCGGAGATTAATACTGTCGGTGAGAGAATAGTGTGGCTGGAGGAGAGGCGAACATAGAACTATGTAAATACCAAACCGGGGCGGAGAAAGTGTTTAAAGAAGAGGAGGGCATCTCTGAAATCGACAGTGCGACAAAATAAGGGCTGTATGTTGTAATATCTAATAAGTTGTTATTATTATATTTTTTTTTTATGTTTGTCTGTTTTGTGTTATTTAATGTAACTTGGATAAGGGCTGAAAAGCCAACACAAGTAAAATAAAGATATATATATATATATATATATATATAACATAAACCATTGAATGATTGTCGAAAAATGATAGGGTAGGGTGGGGCAAAGTGGGCACCTGGGGGCAAAGTGGGCCCCTTAAAATTTTGGAGCCCAAAAAAATAAAGATATGACTATTTTTTGCTGAAGGGGCCCACTTTGCCCCCTCCCCCCCCCCCCTATAACGAATAAAAAAAATAAAGATATGACTATTTTTTGCTGAAGGGGCCCACTTTGCCCCACCCTCCCCTATATATGTAAGAGAGGAAAAGCCGCAACAAAATTTAATAATTTCACAAATTATTGTAATACATTAATAACATTAACTGATTAACATAACGAAAAACAACTTTTAATACATAAAGGCAACACAATAATACTTTAAACATAAATCGTAACATCAACCACATCAAGTAAATATCCGTAATTAATTAATTTGCCTGTTCACTTCTAATCTCCATAAACGACTGACTCAATATTTTGATAAAAATGCGCCTCGTCGTTCCGACACAGGCCTACGCGAGCTAGTCGTCGCAGCGGCAACGATATACATGGTGTTATATTAAAACATATACAAATATATGTATATACATTACCACTTTTACATATACAAATACATCGATACAAATACGTAATTCTAATTCTAATAACACGTGCATTATGAAAATAATGAGCAGCTATGTATTCTACAATATTATGAAGATCAATGAATTATGTAAACAGCCGGATTCCTATTCCAGATTGAATCATTTTCTTCCACTTTCCCTATACTTTTTTTTTATTTTCTCCATTTCTTTTGTAGATTTTCACTTTCTTCCGCAGGGCTTTTTCAATTTTTTCTATTAACGGGAGCGCTATTGCTGAATAACTACACCCAGTGCGATTTCTTCTCCAGCATTAGAATTCGCTCATTTTTGACTGTTTTAAAACAAATAAAAAATTTGCAATTATCTCCTTTTTCTTAACGGTCTTTATGAATTCCATGGTAAATTGTTACGTACCTTTAAATCTCATTCTCAAATTAAATGTTAAATGTTAATTCTCAATCCATTCGGATTTTTCAATCTATGCAGTTCCTTTTTATGCAAGAAAGAACCAAGAAAAAAATACGATTCGTGACAATCTTTACTGGACTGTTAGTTTTCCCAATTTCCATCATTGTTTTTTATAGATTCTATGCACAAGAGATTATTGAAACAGTGAAATAAGCCTACATAGGATATCTTTGGAAAAAAGAGCATTGGTAATAGTACCCCATGGGTGATGTGGAAACCTAATAATACGAATGTGGCCTCAATGCGCCACTACGTGCGTGTCAATAGGTTCGCGCCTGGCACCGTCAAGCGTTAAGACAGGGCTGCACGAGATCAACACACCATAGGTCCCCTCATGCTCTCTATGTAACTCGCACCATGCCAACATGAGGGGATCTGTGGTGCCAAAGACGATCGGGCGGAGGAGGCAGGCGGCGTCCCTTCAAGGACGACTTTAACGTGCAGATCTCGTGCAGCCCTGCATTACAGAATCGGCTGGATCCCAGATGTACAATTGGAAGAAGTAGTCAGTGCTTTGCCAAGGACACGTCCCGTGTGCACTTTATTTCGGACACTGCTACAGCTCATTGTCCTCAGAATATAGGTTGTTCGTGCGTTGTGCGGGGTGTTTCAAAAGTCGTTGTCATGGCTTTCACCCTTGGCGTGTTTTACACCCTTGGATCGGCGGAGATGTGCAAAAAAAGAACACGACGCAAAATTCGCGATATTGTAATAAATTTTTTTCACTGGCTCATTACATTGATCTTTTTGCGAAGGTAAATATCTATGAGGAACCATTGGTCAAAAACGAACTGTTCTCTCGCAAATTAACTTATCTCCAATTGCGACTTGATTTTGGCTTAATAAGTCAGGCTGTGTATGCAAGAGGTTTTGAATCTTGTGTTAACCCGTCATACCCTGGGGTAAATACCAAACGTTCGACAATATTGTAAACAACAATAATATTTTTAAAATATTAAAATTAATGTTGGGAGATTGTAGCTTTCAGCACGATCAAGATCAATATCTCATAGAAAAAAGAAACTTGTAATTATTCGTGCAGTATATCCAAATGATGATAACCCAAAGCTCTAATAGTAATTAATATTATATTAACGAACAATTAAAGAATGAATTTTTAGTTTCAGTTAACTAATTTTTATTTACATTACGTTCTTGTATATATTGTTCTGTGTAATATGCAATGGTTCCTTAAACTGGGAAAGATCTTTCTATAATTTGGTAAAATTGATGTATATCATCCAATAAAATCCAGTGCTGCATATACATATACGTGTGATGTAGTAATGCACTCTTACGGTGTTTCAGAATCAAGTGAAGCATCTTTTTCAACTAATACAATTCGTAGATGCATAAATAAAAACAAGTTTTACGTAATCTGAGGCAATCTTACTATTAGATCTTTATAAAAATTTAAAATACAATATTCTTCGTTATTTTCTACCATCTTTTCTCAATTTTTTCCTTTAATCTTTTTATGCTTTCCAGCATGCTGTCCCTGATGACAATTCTTTTTCACGTCTTTTTCTTTTACAGTTCTTTTTAGAAGTACTCCCGGCCGATCCCACAATACAGACATATCTCATTCACACGTATTTTCGATTTTAATGCGCTTCTGGTCAAAATAGCCATACATTCAAATCCGAATGCATGACGTAAAGCAAGGAGTCCGTTTATTTGATCACCATATGTGTCCTTGAAACAGTTCCACCTGCTACTTCTTCCCTCGCACTTGAGGGCTTTTACTTTCCGGACGCGAACCTATTCCCACGAGCATGATGGCGCATTGAAACGACATTTATACTTAATCACTCGCATAGAAAGGACGTGCCATGGTAGTCAAATTCACTAAAACTATCGTCAGAAATCCATTAAAATCTATTAATTTTTTTTTATTTAACATATAGCTGAGCATAATATTTTACTAATACTTTCAACTTAACGAAATTACTTTCGTTTTATCTTACACGCAATGCCGTGCGTTCTGTAACCATTTTTCGACAAATAACCTTAGTCGACAGAACACACAATTGTTTTGTTTTCGGCAATTGTTGTGCGTGCCACTTCCCAGGGCGAGCGGTTAAATACAGATATCGCCCCAATACGCCACCATGCTCGAACTAATAGCTTCATGCCTGGCAAACGAAAGGCAAGTCCATCTTGGTTGGGCTCAAACAGATGATTAAGAAAAGCAGGCGGAGCTCCCCCAAGGACGCATGCAGTGATCAAATAAACGGACTCCCCGACGTACAGAGTGAATGATTCGCCTAAATGTAAGTGAGAGAATGTTATATAAAGAACGAAAAAAGTGTTTTGTTTTCGATCGTTATTGGCCGAACTTGAGGTTTCTAAAAACCAATATAGCGGAAATAGAAGGTGCGAGCGACAGGTCCCTCTTGCCGCACTGATTTACCGCGCGCCATCACATCTCTTGCGGACGGTAAACGCGGGTACTCTGCTGGCATTCGCCGACTTCCTTCCCCTCTCCTCCCCGAGAAACGCTTTCTGTGTCTCACTCTTCCGTCATTCCGTCAGAGTCTTTCCTCCGGTTCTCCTTCTTTTCTCTCCTTCCACCGCGGTCGAATGATTACGCCACCGTGTCTCTCGACTTCACCGGCCGGCTAATCGACGAGCAAAGAGAGAAAGAGAGAGGGTAGAAGTTCACGCAGCAGATGAACAAGCTGAAGCGAGCGGAGATCGTGAAGATAGACGTAACCGGAAGAGAGAAAGGGCGGAGGTATGAAGGCATGAGCCGAGGTCGAAGGAGGGGGAGGGAGGGTAGATAAAAATGCACAAGATTGAAAATTGTCAAAAATCTTTTCAGGTGTATCATGTAGATTTTTTTGCAAATAAAGAGATCAAAGTAAATATATTAGAATATATATATTGTTCGCACATAATAAGCACTAATTTGACCCTTAATTAATAGCCGGCCTCTGTGTTTCATGTTAGGACGCGTAATCTGCAATCATGATGCATTTTAATTTGCATGAAGGATTAATTACTAGTTATTAAAATTGTTTGCGGTAATTTTCATTAACAAGCCATTTAACGTGTTTGCGAACTTATATTCAAGCACACGTGTTTATTTGAAAATGAAAATTCTGGAGGGAAAAGGGTAATCGACGACCTTGGAACACGCGGTTAAGCAAAGAATTAATGTGGTCAGCGTTCAAACTTAGGTACATACCTAAATAAATGGTTGGGTGAAGATTACCCATAAAACGGAATTAAAATGAAACGTGTCAGTTTGTTAACAACGTGCGCAACACGTGTTACATCCTTTTCCTGAAGAGGCAGGGTATTCAGATCAAATTCTTGATTCCATATTCAGATAAAATAAGTCAAACTTAAATTAGTCCAGCCAACTAATCTCAAGACAGAAAAAATAGTTCTTTTATAAATCAAGAATATAAGCAGAAAATGATCTAACAAGGAGAGGAGTAGAAAAATGATAACGAATGCAGAAGTACATATATGGAAAAATCACCAAAGCAATTGAATAGAGAAGAAAGGGATATCGCGGAGTGAAATAAAAAGTAACAGAGACAGAAGGGAGAAAGGATACGAGTACGAATATAAAAAGGATGCTGTAAAAGAAAGGATCACGCAGACGTCATATAAAGCTGCATCTCCATGAAGCGAATCAGAAACAGCACAATCTGTACAATATTCAATGGAAATTGAAGAGAATGTACTTCAACTGTACCAAACTTATTATGCGGCATCATTACCAATTATCGTGATATGTATTTAGCAACAAAATATTAATAAAACCTTAATACACTAGACTGACGTGAAAAAGTAATCCAGTATTTTCATTCCTAGTAAGTCAAATTTCTTCTCGGTACGTAACTTCTAAAGAAAAGCAAATTCATTATACCGTTCGGCGTGGCTCATTATTTACGAGAAATGTATTTATTAAAATAGTGTATTATTTTCTAGCGTCTTTGACGAGCATCCCTGCCATTATTAACATTAGAACAACCAACGTTAAATCTATTATATTTAAATATATTAAATAAGTGCTTTGAAACAGGGAGAATTAAGAGGTGGAAAAGATGGTCGACTCAGAAATTTATGTTTTATGAGATAGATGTAAAATATCTATTCCACGACTCTCCTAGAAATTCCTATAAACTATTTTTGAAAAAATTTTGTACCGATCATTGTGACTGGTTTGGTAGTTCTACTGTTAACAAACGTTGCCGATCAAACAGCGTAAATCTAACTTAAATTCCGGATACGTGGCATTGTTGCGCGACATTCATCGGAGCTGCGAAATCTCTTCCTTTCCTTCTCTCCTTTCGACGTTGACATAACCGTGTCGGAACGACATCCTCTTCTCGAGAAAACGTTGGAAATTCCGATTCGTTGCAAATTCTGACTGCGATAACTGTGAGAGGTCGTTATACGACCACAGAGATGTTGAAGAAACAGCGCAATGTCTCCTCCTCTCCTGGTGCCCTAAGCATTATTACCTGTCCCTTTTTACGATAGCCATCACGATTTGGAATCGTTTAATTTCCGATCCTGGTTAACGAGTACGTTTTACTTAGATTGAATAACCGATGGATTAATTATCGTGTTATCATATAGCAACGTGTCCCAATCAAGGTTCCCCGGTATCCTGAGGTTCCGCGAAACCTTAATGTTAATGTTTCCACAAGAAATAGGAAAATAACACGTACTAACTGTTATTTTCCTACTATTAGTTGGAGGCTCGAATAATCTCGAATCTGCGTAAATATATAAACAGTGCGCACCGATAACTCGATGGTTAGTTGAGCACAGAAAGTACTAAAAGCAAAACAATTATAATATTGTTGCATGGCTACTGGAATTTGGAATCGTTTCATTTCCGATCTTGGTTAATGAAATGTTCAACTTATCCTTAGCTTGAATAACTGATGGATTAATTACCGTATGGCAGTGTCCCAATCAGGGTTTCCCGGTACCCTGAGGTTCCGCGAAACATTGTTAATATGTTAACCGGGTATGATGGAATAGTTTGTCATATTAGAAAGGCAACTCCAATGAGCATAAAGATTTTTCTTCGTTCTTGAATTTTTAAACTGGATATTTTAAACATATTACATTTTATGTTTTTTTCTTATCCATTAAGTCCTAATACATTGCACGCCGGCTAAATTATGGCTACCAATTTTGTTATATTTGATAATGTTGATATTTAATTCAATATCAAATTTAAGTGCATTAAGGAATACACAATTTAAAGGAAATAACACCTTTTTTCGGTTCAATTTACTGTTTTACTGAAGACAGGATAATATGACTTTTAGCAGTAAAATGTATTATTTGAACCTTATTTAAAATCTATTACTGATAAATCAGTAAAATCTAACAAGGGAACATCCCGAGGTGTAAATCACCGATTTTGATGAAATTTTAGTATGCTATAGTCCTCGCGAAAATATTTGACCCGTATTTTTTTATCGGCAACCGTCCACGTTAAAGGGGTGAAAACCACCCTCAAAATTGGGGTCCTGAAACTTCTTTATCGAATATCTCGAAAACTATTAGAGATACAAAAATTTTGTACAGAGTGAAAATTAATGCCTGTGGATTTTGAATCCATTGGTATAATCATTTTTTTAAAATCCATTTGTTTAAATAATATGCTAAAAAATACCACTTTTTTAATCATTTGTCAGTTAAATTTCAATCAATTGTTTTGAATATTTGTTTTGTATACTATATATCGAAACACAAAATACGGGTAAATTGAAAATTTGATATTTGTATTACAAAAAAAGTTATTGCATTTTCAAGTCTTACGCTTGCGTACTTGTCAAGTTATTCTTTCGTATATACATTTATGACGGCTCTGAAAGGTAAGATTTTATTGTCAGTCACCCATATTGCTTTTATATAAATTTAAAAAATACATAATATAATACCAGCTAAAGAAATTTTAATAAAATCGATGGCACTTAATTCTACGTCATCAGTATTCTGTTAAAAAAATTTGTATTGCGTAATAATACAAGGGAGGATTTGTTGTCACTTGCTAATGATGTTTGATTTTGTCCGATTTTAAAGAAACAATGTTTACGATAAAGATATTGGTACATGCCAGCAAAGCGACCCGTGTTGCAGATCGGATTACCAGTGTAATCGGGCCGACCGACGAATCGCGATGCATTGTCAGTCCTTTAGCATTGTCGCTCGTGTCAGCTATTTTCTGATACTTCCTACCGACAATTTATATGCTAAAAATCGGAGTCATAGTATAATTGCAACGTTAATATGTTGTCACATTTATGAATTCGAATAAATCAGTCCTCTGAAAGTGAAGTGGGTAAATGTCCCGATATTGAAATAGAGTATGTATTACATATACATTCAATGGATATAGAGGCATTTGATACATAAACGTTTACAAGAAACCGTGCCAATAGAATCGTATTTTCCAAGCCATTCCGGCTGATAAAAACATGTGCGAAATTATACAGTACATTGAATTGTTAATATTCGCTTTACGCATATCCGTTTTGTATAAATTCCGTATCAGTAAACTTGTACAAGTAACAAACATAAAGACCTTTCGATAAAATTGACGTCTTACATTGTGTCATTTTCACTAGTTCATGAAGGTATTGAAAGTCGAACTTAATTATCGGTAGAGTATTTGGTGAAAAAATTTAATGTAATATTATCCATGATTCACGTGCAACATTATCACGATGTTGTGACTAACTCTACTTTGATAACGTAAGCTAGTGTTTCACAAATCGAGTTCTGCCGTAGTTGTCTGTAACTTTTACTTTATTCTAATAGTTAGACGTTTCTTTTATGTTTTTCTAATAATAGATACAATAATAGTAATACCACAGCAACGGTAATTAAATAGAGGGTCTTGCCGGGTAAGGACAGAAAAAATATCCAAAACTAATTAATCTTAGGACATATGATTCAATAGATCTTTAAAAAATCTCTTCCAACAATTTATAAAACGGCTACCCTTACCATAGGGATAGTTACAGCGTAAAACAAATTTTACAGTTTCTGTCCGATTTCTCTCATTTGGCTTTGTAGAAAATTATGAAAAAAATTACAGGTGTTATACCCATTGGTGTGCACACATTTGTTTTTTTTCAGATTTGTCCAATGCCAAATTAATATAAAAAAAAGATATATTTTTAACATATGTATTATAATTATATTTTTAACTTACCCAAAATAGATTTTTGGGAGCTTTGGAACATAGTCAAAAAAATTAAAAAACAGTTATTAACCCTTTGCACTTGAAGTTTTTTTTCATTCATATTACCAGCAACTCGAAGCAATTTCAGTAGAAAGATCATATTCACATAAAAGTAAATGATATGCGCATTAAGAGAAAAGTCATTGTTGTATGTCATTGATTTTTAAATTGATTATGAATACAAATGTTATAATGTATAAAGAAACAAAAAATTATAAAATATGTTATGAACTGAGAATTATTTGCATTGTCTCCATAGCGGAGCCCTCGAATTCGAAGACAAATTTTAAATGGCTCCGCTCCGGAGCTCTCGACTGCAAAGGGTTAATATTATTGGCTAAATTATTAATGTTGTCGCATTTACGTTTGTATAGTTTTCGAAATTTACTATAATTATTAGGCTGTAATTTCTTCAGATTTTTTGCAAAAGTGTATCATATTAAAATATGATATAAACATATAAGGATATAATATTTCTTTCAGTTTGAACACGAATATTACCATTTATCAACGAGGTTCAGGCTCTTTAAGAAGATTGCTGAATGACCTTTTTTCTGATAAACACGGCAGAAAGATATACATGAAATTGGCCTAACACCTTCTGCGCGTTCACGTATTAAATGCCTATTATGATATTTTGAGCCTGCAAAGTACTAAACTTAAATCACTTCTCCAAAATTGCAACGATTCCATAGCATTTCTTAATGTAACTTGCACCCCCTCTATTTTTTTTCAAATTATTCTATCCCCTCTCATGTGCGAAATTAACCCTCTATGAGCTTCTGTGACTTTCAGGTAATGCAACACACATTTATGGTTCTATTCGTCAAAGTCAAATTTTTAACTTTCAAAGGTAAATTTTTAATTATGAAATTCTTTGCAATTTAATATTTAACATTCAGGTTTGATCCATTATTTAAAATAGCATTTTTATCATTTTCTAATTGTGCTATAGTGAAACTGATCTTTGGATATTACAGAAAATTCGGACTATAAGGATTAAAACAATTTTAACACTACCAGCAGCGTTAAATCTCTTATTTATAAAAATATGGTAAATAACTACTATAGAAAATGAGAAATCAAAAAGTGGAAGGGATGATTAATTTAGTAATTTATGTTTTACAAGGTGGACGTGGAACATTTATTTCATGACTTCTCCATGAACTTAGAGAATTTTTACAAAAATGTATAACCAGTCATTTTGACTCCCTTCGTAGTTCTAGCGTAAATCCAGTTTTTTTCTAAAAAATGAATAACTAAGTACTATGGTTAACACGATAAAACGGCAAAAGATCCAGTCGCTAACACTAAAATTATCGACGTTATATCTACTAAAATTTAGATATGTCGATTAACCCATTCACGGCCAACTACGAGTTATCTCGTGCTTGCGCTATAAGTTGGAATTAATAAGTTAGTAATAATCACCTAGTGTTTATAGTAATTTTGGAACAAAAATGCTCTTCGTATCTTTATAAATGTCGATATCATATTTTTGATTCATTATATTAATATTTCACAGCCTTTCTGCCGTTTTCTCAAATTTTAACACGCAAAGTTATATTTCCTTAGTTTTTCCGGCAGTAAATGGATTAAGTACTTTGAAAAAAGAGAATTCAAAAGATGAAAATGTTTTATGTTTTAAAAGATAAAAGAGAAATATTTACATCATAGCTGCCCTATCAGTTCAGGTAATTTTTAGAAAACATTGCCAACCGGTCATTTCGATCAGTTTGGTACATTTAGCGTTAACCAACCACGATAAATTAAAGAGAGCATTTATATTGTTCAGAAATAGACCTCAATAGATAATAAAAAGCCGAGACTGGTACGCGTACACTCCAAACCACCTTAAACTCTTCACATTTTCGGTGACGAAGATTCCCGCGCGCGCGGTCCAACGGAAAAAACTCGCGGTCTCTTCGAAGAAGGCGTATCGCTGATCATGGCGCAGGTACGCGGGTCGGGACCCGAGGTCAAAATCTTCCTCCTTTTCCTTCTCGAAGAAACTACCGCGTTAACAATGGACTTCTCAAAATCCTCCCCCTTTGCACAAAGAAAGGATCCTCCGAAAAGTTGCCGTCTCCTTTTCTTCTGTGTCTGGCCCCTCCTCGAGGACCTCTTAAATCCTGAAGAATTTCAAAGGATCTCATCCCAAAGAAGCCACCGAACCACCGCGATATTGTCGACAAAAATTCCAATCGCTTTCTCACCCTCCCCCCTTGCTCTTTCTATTCTTACGAAACAGTTATTTCATCGTTAGATTTGCCTCGAGTTTCCTTAAAATCGTTTCGAAATTATTCTCGCGGCATCGACACCCATCCTATCCCCTCTACCCGTCTATCAATTTCCGTCAACAAAAGGGACACTTCTGGGAGATGCTGCATCAAGGAAGGTTCCTCGGAAAAGAGAATCCGGTGGAAAAGGATCGGTCAAAAAATCGGCGGTAGTCACGAGACAAGCTGGACGTAACAGGTAAAACAGGTTTGTGGACGTCCAGAGATGCGGGCTACCTGCGACGAAGGGGTCCTTCTGGAAGTTCGACGCGTCTGCCTGCCGATACTCGCGGGAAAAAATCGAAGAGCGAAACTGGAGAAAAGGGAAGTAGGGGGAAACGGCACCCGCGCGCTCGGTTCCACACACCTGTCCTACGAACGGCCATCCCGAAATATTATCCGTGATTTGGTATTCGGTCGAATGATCTCAGACTTTGCAAGGGGTTGGGAATCACTTTTTAAAAAGGCCGTTATAACTTGCTCATCTCGGAGAAAATATTGAATCTTTGAATTACACGCGCAATTGAAAGTTTCATTTGCCCGATTAATTTTCAATATCGATGGAAGAGTAAAAAGGAACCAGGGAGAGATTATAGGAGTGAGTCAACAAATAAGATTATTTTTCGGAGGCTCGTTATCGCTCGTTGACTTATCACTATCACGATTAAAGCTCCTTAGGAGCGACGATTAAACGCTATTAATCAACAAGTCTTATAGTCACAAGATTCGAAAAGGTTTTCCACGAAGAGAGTGACTCGTTCGTCTTCTTCGAATTGTATCGCTTCCTCCTTTCAACGAGCGGCTGACATTTCCCGGTTTACCGTTTTCCTTCTTCGTGTTTCTTCGGTCTCCTTTCGTTCTTGGCAAAGACGGCTCAAGTTCCGCCAACAATGCGTTCGTGAATACGTGTACGAGATACGTCGACCCAAACAGGGTTAGGAGAAGGACACAGAGTCAAACTTCCTGTCGATTTCATTTTCGACCCTTCCGTCGGACCATGGAACTTAAAGCGCGAGTCGAGCAAGGTCAAAAGGTCGAGAAAGGCTGGCAGAAAAAAAAATGAAGAGGAGAGGCCGGAACCTTGCGACGTTCGCGTTGGCGTCAGTGGTCGGGACCGCGATTACGAGGAAGCTACGAGGAAGTCGGCGAAGCCCCCACTGTCGGATCTCGCGATGGTATTTCCCACTCGATTACAGCGCTTCGATTATTTCCGTTCGCGCTGTAGGAGCAGCCGTATCTATTGGCCCTTCTCCGAGGTAAGTCTTCTCGCGTTCCACCGTCGAATCTGTTCGCGTCTCCGTCCCGCGTCTGCGCGCAGGCGCGTACAAGTTGTACTTGGAGAGAGGAGTGGGAGTGTGGCGGCAAGCTTCCAGCGACGATCGAGACTCGAGACTCAGTCACTCGAGAGTCTCGAGACTGGACGAGTCGTTTTAATCTCACGACGATCCGTTTGTAAGGAAACTATAGCAAGAATATTTCGTCTCGTCGACGGGGTGAAAGGAGAGCTATCGCGTCGTCCTCGAACGACTTGCTCCCTCATACGAAGCTCATCGAGGACAAGAAAGTGATATCAGTGGAGTGTCCACTCGCAGTGAATCGTGCCTTGTCGTGCCTTGTCGTGGCGTGGCGTGCGGTGTCGTGTCGTGTTTGTCTCACGGTGTCGTGTCGTGCCGTGTCGTGGCGTATCCTGCCCTGTCGTGCCGTACCGCGTAGTGCATCATCGCGTCGTAACGAGCGCGATACGTGGACGTGCGGGCACGCTGCGATACGGAACGCGCGGATGCTTCGATATCATTGGACGAGAACTCTGTCGCTGTGTACGCTCGTGGAGAATCTCGTGCACGAAGTCTGTCGGGAAGAAGACGACGATCGGTCGGTACCTCTGCAGCCGCGTGCGCGATACTCCTCGGTTACCGTCGGCAGCCACAGCCGGAGGATAGCGGAGCAAACACGGGGGCGCGAATAGAGCCGCGCGCGAACAAAGACGGAGCAGAGTAGGTGCACGTGTGAGCGCGCGCGCGCGCGCGCCCTCGCTGCTCGCGAGGATACCTGTGGATGCCAGGCTGGAGTCGAGTATCGAGGCGCCGTTCTACGGATTATTTCCGCTCGATGATCACCAAGAAAGCTCGCTCCCACTCACCAGCCGACGTCGATCACTGATATTACGTCGCGCCGTCGGACGATTTATCGTCATCGCTGCGATTGAGGTAACGATCATTACGTTCACGGTTTTTTGTACTTTTCATACTTTCTGTACGGACGTTTCACGATATCCATTCCGCTGTCACGAGTCCCTCCGTTTCGTTCCTATTTATGCGCATGCGGGAGCGCAATACCGAAACGTGAGCCCGGTCCCTTTAAACGAAGACGGAACAAACTCGTCAAGACTGCTGCGCGTGTACGTAACCTAGGCATCGTTCGCCTCTGCGTTGTCAATTTAACGATGCTACGATCACATATTTAAGGTGTTCTTTACTTTTAGCATCAAGAAATGTGTCAATTCTTGTTAGAATCTCATGTCAGTTTTTTCCAACCGTTAAATTTGATTCCGGATTACGTGTTTCGTCGGATCAAAAGTGAGGAAACGCGGTGATTTGACAAGATTGTCGCGAAAAATTTGCCAGTACGATAATCTGTGATTGTTTGTGAACATAACGCTTACCCATTCTCCCCTTATCGAGGGATACCGAGAGAGCTGATCGAAATTTTGACTGTAAACAAACTAGCCCTCTTTCTCGTTCTTTCCTATCTTCTATCTTTTTTTTTGCGCGATTCTTTTTATTCTCGCCTCGATACGTGCATTCAAGACCCACGATTTATCGCTTGCCAGTGCTCTTCTCGTTTCTTCATTTGTGTCACTTGACCCGGCTGATAGCGAATGGTATCAGAATTTTAAAATGATCGGGACTCCAAAGAAATCGGCTACCTGAACTTTGGGCGACTTACCAAAGTCCGATGTGCGTAAACGTTGAAGGAATTCGCGTTCGTCACTGGAAGACTGGGATTGAGAAAGAAAAGAATACGAGTGTCTCGACGCCTCAAATAACGAAGGCATCGGTCTCGTATTTGTGTACGTCTGCAGCATATTCTCTCTTTCTGCTTCTCTACCTCCTCGCGCTGTCTTTCTCTTCTACCTCTCTCTCTCTCTCTCCCCTCTATCTCAGACGGAAACGAGCAGGCGACCGTTGCTTACGCTCTTCGATCGTTATTCAGGAAGTTGCACGTTATCATTTACATAACACGTGAGCTCGAACAAAATCATGCATAATACCTTCCTCCTTGGCGCAACCGCCTTACCGTTTCTCTGTTTCTTTCCATTTTCTCTACTTCTTTCATTCCCCGCGAAGCCCAAATACAAGCCGCTTCATTCTCATTCAATCTCGTTTTTCGACGATAGAATTGGTACGGCAAAAGGCGCGTCGGTACGTGAGATATTTTTCGATGAAACGTCTTCGACATTACTCAGACATTTGCAAGACTCCGGGAATTCGAACCCTTCGACAGTTACATTTGAGTTTCTCTCGAATATACACATTTTGTAAAATAATCAAAGAGATTTCTGATAATTTCCGGCGTAGAAATCACGAGAGCAAGATGGTAAAAGTGAGATATGCGTTCGACGTGGAAGAAATTGAATTTCCTGGCCAGTCGATAAAGAAGAGTGACCGGTAAATGGAAAAAACATCGACCGAAAGGTCCTTCCGCGTTAGCTTTATTGTATTTTTAGTTGCGCCGGAAAAGTACGAGTGATCGAAAGGGGAGAAGAATCGACGCGTCAACGAAGAGGAAGCGGGAGTTACGTGAGGGTGGTGGTGAAAGGGTGGCGCGCTAGTTTAATGGCAAAGGAGGGAGGAGAAAGGCTTTCGAAACGCAACTTCGACCGGAAGAGTCAGGAAGCGTCCGGAACCCGGAAACCTGGGAGGAAGCGGCGCCGGTAGGCACAGGGGATGGAAATTTCTCGGAAGTGTCCCAAAAGGGGAGACCTAAATCGATCGTTAAGATCGTAGATGAGGCGTTGACATCGAAATAGCCAGGAAATTTCTTCGATCCTTCCATTACCCCTCTTCCATCGTATTATGTCTCCACCTTGAAGGTTTTAGACAACAATCATCTCATCCTTTTTCGTCAAATGGACCATTTTATAAATCTTCTCTCTCTCTCTCGATTAAATGTACCTATAGAAGTTAGATTTCTCTAAAATTCATCTATTTCCACGAAGCATATTTAGGCCGGGCTTTTCCAAAAGCAAATGTATTGCTATTGAAGGAACCGTTATTATGCAAGAGATAACCGTATATCAGTCGTGTCTCTGATAATTTATCGACACGCGATAGCAAAATCCCGAAAACGGTCGATAATAATTCTGCAAAAAAAGAAAGGGCAGTTCTCAAAGTCATCGGGCTCGAAGCGTGTTAGTTATAACGAACTTTGCTCTTGGCTGTATCTTTGACGTGTTCACTTTGTTTGCGAGACGATTCTCGAGCAAACATCTTTTTGAACAGTTTTTTCCCCTTTTTAAATTTCTGTATATTATTATCGACAGTAATTCAAATTAATTTTTTTATTATTATGTCAATTTCTCTGCACATCATTTTTTTCTAAGACAATGAAATATTCTCTCTCTCTGTATGTGTGTGTGTGTGTCTTCCTGCCCTTCTCTAGAAAGCAGAGAACCGGTCGGTATCCGGACCGGAAGCACGGACCTTAGACCTCTTCTTTTCTTTTTCGCTCTCCTCTAGAGGAGAACGCGAAGTGCCCGATTCGATCCTCTTCTTTCTTCTCCTCTTCTCCCTCTTCCCCGGTTCTTCTGCGCAAACTATCTTCAGAGAGGTCTTCCTTTGCTCCCGTTCGGTTAATTCGAGGAGAGAGCAAAACGAAGTCGACGGCCGAGCGATAGATGGCATCCGGTTCCCTTTTTTCGAGACAGAAATCCGGAAAGAAGCAACGTCGATTTCCTCTTTTCAATCCAGACATTTTCATCGTATACCTGTTTCGAATAACTTTTAAAAACGAAAACTTTCCTCGCTAAATGGAAATAAAACTGTTAACTGTCACATTATGTTTCGATGATAGGAAGTTATGGATGTTGTTTATCGATCGATAGGCCAAAATATGGAATTATTGCACGTCGATTTAGGAAAAGAGTTTATGCTCGATCCCGGGAAGACACGCGTGTGCGCGCGCATTCTAGCATTCCTCGCCAGCGTGATAACTATTATTACGAGTCGGATCCGGGACAAGAGACGTTGCTCTTCTCCTTCTCTTCATCTGTTACTACCACTACCGCTATTACTATCGCCGTCTAATAATCACGTATACTCCTCTTGTGTCTTTAGACTTGTCGATTTCTGTACCAAGACGCCGCATTTCGTTTAAACTGTACATCAACTGAGTGTAAATCTCAACAAATTTCAAGCTCAACTATTATTTTTCAATCCGGTTCATATTTGAATTTTATATATGCATATATATGAATTTTTATTTATAAATACATAAAAGTGGAAGTATCGCTTCGTGTCGCATTGATCGCGATCATTAAAATCGGCTCTGATAGAAGAAGGAAAGAGTACAGGAAAAAAACAAGGTTTAGTAATGTTCTTTTTCGCGACAGAAATAATTTACTCGCTTGTAGCTGGAACTTGCCAACGGGTAACAATAAAAATACGTTGGACTGTTTTACATCTCCTCTCGCGATCGAAGTTCTTTCGAGCGTCTTTTTCGGTGCGTTTCGATCCTCTTCGGTCAGCCGTGCCTACCAGCGGACGAAGTCGACGGAGTGAGAAAAAAGATTGAAGAGACCCGAGACACGAGAGAAAAGAGATCGGGTGGGGCTTTCGAGGACACCCTCGCAGAGTAAAGTGCACCTCGAAGGATGGTTTTCGAGTTTACTGGGCCACTCTCAAGAAACCTCGGCTGAAGGGGCGCAAGGGAGACATGTGTGGGGAAGAAAGACGAGACGAGAGCGTGTAAAAGAGAGAAGGGAGAAGAAGCAGAGAAATGAAACGAACGAAGAGAAGAAGGCTGGTTCCCATGAGGAGCCACTGCCGAGTGACGAGGGTGAAGCAGCCTTTTTATCGACTTCCGGTCGGCGTTAGTCGTACGCACGTGCATCCGACGCCTCGATGCTCTCTTTGTGCTTGCACAGAGATTCTCATCCACCCTCTTTCTTCTCCTGCTTTCCTTCCTTTTCTTCCTCTCTGTCTTTCCCGCCTTTTGCCACTGTCGGCGTAACAGGTAGTCGTAGTCTGCTGATCGTATCTTTACTCAACTATCCTACCTTTCCATCAGAGAAATGTTCGAATGGAATGAATATCTCTGGCATATAATTCACTGTTATTCTTAAGCTTATTGTTACATTTGTATGATCATTGTTACAACATTCTACAACGAATAGAGTTAGCACGGAAAATGAGGAATGTTGCTCAATTACTGCTTATAATTTTCAGTTCTAACTGTGATTCTAAAGTTTCAAATGCCACGCAAGTGAAGCAAATGGTCATCCGCTTGATCATTAGTATGTTTCGAAGAAGGACCGGTACGTCTTCTTAATGGTTTCGAGAGATCTTTCACATGACGGGCACAACTGAAGCTGTCTCCGTTTCAATCGTTCACAATTACCATTGAAAACCATCGTTTCCCTATTCGTAGCTCTTGTTACTTTGTTTAAATACATCTAGCAGAAGTCATTGTGTGTTATCATCTCGAGAAGAGTGAAATTTTACAAATAGACTCGTGTTGTAGCTTTACCAGTGCAACGGGAATCTTCAATGCGAAATCCAAATTTGAATTGGAAGCAATTGAAACAATTTGGCTGTTAGACGATTCAGTTTTAATCTTTTTAGCAGAGATTGAAAAAAGCGTCAGAATGGGAATATTCTAAACATTTTACAGATGGAGTTATTACATTTATATTATGACATGCGCACTCATCCGAAAAAGTAGCACGCGCTGGCGGAGAAAACATTCAAAACGTGATTCAAGCAGGGAAGTTGAAATTATCAGTAGTAATAAATAGAGCAAAAGTAATCGAAATGAAAATAATACATTTTCCAGAAATAGGAATTTCACCTATAAACGATTGCACGTTCACAAAAAGATAGGAAAAAAAAACACGCACCACGTGCGTCTCCCGGCCGATAAAATATTGCGGGGGGACATGTCACTGACCCTTTCCTCCTACGATATCTATCTCTCTTTCTCCCGTATCTTCAATCTCAAAAGGCCGCTAGAATTTTACACTGCATTTTCTTCGTTTTCTAACCAAACCTCTCGACAAGTCAGTTCTTATCTAACTTCGGTTCGCACTTATCATTAAGCTTCGTTCAGCTATAGGAAAATCGCCACTTTCGTTTTTCAAATATGAATTCGTACAAATGTTTCACACAAAAGATAGAATCTTTTAGCAGCCGATTTTTCGGTATTGACACGATTTATTCGTATACGGAACATGTACGATGTAATCCAAACGAGGAGAAAAAGAATTAGTCATTTGCCTTTAACAAGAAAAATGAAGAATCCTTTCGCGTTTCTACGACACTGTCCGGTATCTCGACTTGGCTGGTATCTCTCTTTTCTGGCGCGTTCAGTCTCTCTCCCTCCGTCGAAAGAGAGGGAGGTGGTCGCAGCGGCGGGACAAGGAAAGAGGAAGAGGGCAAAGGGGGCCAAGAGGGAGGAACGGGAGAGCACTTCCTTGTGAGTTGGCGAGAGCGTGACGTAAGCGACGCACGAGCACCGGGTTCACCGACCAACTCAAGGTCGCGGAAACTCTATTTCCTTTCTTCTTTTTTGAAATTCTTACTATCCGTCAGTCCTTCGATTAATTTTCTTTGCTCATACATTTTTTCCTCTCATAAGAAGAAAAAATCAATTCTGATTCTATGGCATCGAGAAAAACACGAACCATCGTACTGTCTACTATCAAACAGATCCATTTACCTCTAGTAAGTACAATTACAAGTACGAGAGTTAAATACATTATGTACGATTCTAAAGAAGATTTTGATCTGAGCGCCACTTGAAAGGCGCGGAATTGTTGCGCATGCGTACCCTGCAATTTTTGTTTACGCATCGCGAGTCGGGTTATCGGTCGGTGGCGCGAGAGCGGCGCCGCTCTGGTTTCGTTCGACCGGCAGCTCGCAGTGTCGTTAGACAATTTATCGGTGTTGAACTGCCAACTGATTGCAGCGATCGCGTCACTACTATAGACGCCAAAGACAGATCGAGTCGTTGAGTTGCGAGGGATCGATCGCGAGGGACCGAGATCATGACGAGAGAATTGCGTAATAACGAACGGTTGGTGCGCGGTGCGACGCGGGGTTCGCGGTGCGCAGCCGCTAACTCGTGGAGCGAGGGACTTTCTCCGACGAAGCCGAGATCTCGGTGCAACGAGTTTGCTGATTGCTGATCCGCATTTACCCTCTCCTCTCTTCGTCGCCTGTCGAAGCGCGTTACGTCGCAGCCGCGTAACGATCTATCGCGCTTGCGTTACATCGTGTACTTGCATTGCGTACTTCTCGTTGCTCGATGAGCATTTTTTTTTCAAATTGGAACCATATGTACCGCCAAAAATATTTACAGGAAGAAACCACCACGTACACTGATAGTATTGCGATATTTGAATCCACTGTACTTTATGGAAGTTGCATGACGTAATATTCCGTTTTCTTGTCTTTGTCGTCCTTTTTGTTTTCGTCAACGATGAAAACAATGTAAATCTCAGTTAACACTTAAGTGGATATGTTGGTTTTTCTGATAGTATGTATGGTGCTTATACGGGCTTCTCACTTGAAAGCTGCTTATATTAATGTACTTTAAAGGAAATTTCGTTGCATGTATCATAACTATTGCTTAACAGTAGAACTACCAAGCAATTGTTCCTAATTGTTTTTTTATAAAAGTTCTCTAAATTTACAGGAGAGCCGTAGCGTAGATATTCTTCGTCTATCTTATGAAGCATAAGTTACTGAATTAATCATCTTCTTCACCTTTTGATAGCTATTGTCCAACATATTTATTTAATATATTTAACACTAGAACTGCCAACGTTAAATCTGTAATACGTTTATGAAATGCAAAGTAATACATTTCAATATATCAAATAATTATCTTGGGAAAAGAGGAATCAAGAGGTAGAAAAGAAGATTTTGTGTTTTACAAGATCAATGTAAAATATCTGCACGATGGCTCTTCTACAAGCTTCGAGAATTTTTGGAAAAAATTGAGAACCAGTTTCTTTGTCTTGCTTGGTAGTTCAAGAGTCAATTATAACAGATTTACTATGGTTATTATAGATTTGATGTCTTGTTATTATTGATTTAAGGCATTTTCCAGAACTAACGCGATACTGCTTAATCGATTAAAAACGCTCATATAATTAGTTATTTATTTTCACATTATTAAGTGTACTTTTAAGTATACGCGAAATTGATAGGAAATACACAACTTCTCGTTTTAATTGTAACATTAATCAATAATCCTAATACTTGAATAATAGCCCATTTCGTGTACGAGATATATTTTTATCTATAACACTTTTTGCATTGTCAACGAGTATCAACGAAATTTTTATTATGTAATTAGTTTTTTCACTAAATTTTACGCTACTTGTAATTAAGATATATCGCTTAGAAGGATGAAAATCTGGCTAGGAACGAAGTGTCAGAAATTTGGTTATTGACATAAAGATAGAGGGCGAATGAACTCATGACGAATCAAGGACAACTCGACATTCAATTTGATGTCGTCGGTGGTCATTAACGATGATGAATGTCTGAGAGATATTTGTGGATAGAACAAACGACAAGGGGAAATCGGGAAACGCAATATGTATTTGCCGGGTACCCGGAAGGAAAGGGAGACTCTTCTCTATACGATAAATCTTAAATCCGTTTCAAGGATCTTCCGCTTTCCATCTCTTCGTTCGATATAAATTCCAGTCTTCTTCGAGCTCAAGACATCCCTGAATTGGATTTGAATCAATGTCGAGACTAATATCCCTGCAGTATTACAATTTTCTGATCGATTTATTCTTTCACAATGTAAAAGATTTCCATGAGATTGATAGCAGAAAAATGTGTATGCAGAAAGAACTAAATAGTAAATTCCATTTTTATCCCAATTCGCAGTGAAAGCGATTGTAGTTTTGCTTATGTGTCTTTGGAACACAGGTAGATATTTTGAGGTAGAAATAAGCGTTTAGTGTTTTATTTTCTCAAGTACAACCACGGATTGAATCACAATTCAATAACTGTCTTGCCATACAGTAGCTTGATTCTTCAGTTGTTCCACATACTTTATCGACATCGTAATTCAAACAGATCTAACTATCTATTTGTACATGTTAATTCCTTGTTGGGAAACGACTGAAACTCGTTGCAATGATTTGGATAGGAGATTTTCAAGTTTTGCAAAACCTTTCAAATTGAAAATATCTTCAATAACAATAATGTCACGTTAAATTATATGGCACACCAAGAATGACTGATCAATTTTCATTTTACCAATTTAATTCTGAATTATTGTTCAGCTAGTCATCAAAGAAATCATACGATAAGGGGTTAATATTATGATAGAGATAATTACGAATATTTTGTTTCATAATATAAAAAGACAGAATGATGAATACATTTGCAGATCCAGTCTCACTGCCGACAGAGAAACTTTACTCGTCTCGAATTGTTCACGTTAAATAGGAAGGCATAAAAGGAACAATTGTACTCTTCGGTTATCTTTGCTTCTGCCATCTTTCTTTTCAGTGTGTCGCTGCAACTCATTTTTCGTATTCAGAGAGATCTTTTATTTGTGGGTTAATCAAGAGGGTTGCACTCTGTTCATAAGAGAATAGTCTTCGGAACGGCTATCTGCGGGAAATGTAGCGAGAAGGACGGCAAGTTAACTTCCGCCGCGCAACTTCCTCCTTTCGTTGGCCCGCTGCGCGACCTCGAAGCCGGAAACGTTCGTTCCGGACAATCGAGCAGCCTTTCGCTCGATCGCACGTTCTTTTCTTCCTCCTTCGGAAGCTGTGTACTCTCGGACCGAGAGATGCAATGTTCATCCGACACGAAGCTCGATAAAGTTACGACACAAACGATTAAAACTCCCGAAGGTCGATTTGCCATTCTCTTGAGTACCGAGAGAAAGAAAGAAAGGTGGAAGGGAATAGAGATATATTCTATAGATCTCAATGGACAAAGAGGAGATGTTAAACACTTTGTCTTTGAATTGTTTCAGAGAAAAGAAGGTTAAAGGCAAAACGTGTTATGAAATTGCTGCCAACGATTCAGCTGCCGCAGTTGCCACCGGTTTCGGCCGGGGGTGGAACGACGGGAATGGACTCTCGACTGCCACCGGGCATATCTTTGCCTTTCAGCCCAACGGAGCTGCTTTGGCGATATGGCCCTGCCATGAACTTTCCACCCGCCCATCCACCGCCCAGCCCGTTTCTCGATTTTAAAACGCATCTACCCGCGAGCCTTGGTAAGATCATTTATATTTATGCTCTTTTCCCCCATTCTTTTCCACTTTTATTTTCTTCTTTCTATCGACATAAAACAGAACGGAAGAGAAAAAGTACTAAATGCAAAATATTAAAACAACCATTTTCTTATGATTTCAATAGCGTCGGATCCACGACTCTGGTCGCGCGAGGATGTAGCGACGTTCCTCCGGTGGGCGGAGCGAGAGTTCGACCTGCCACAATTCGACATGGATGTCTTCCAAATGAATGGGAAAGCACTGTGCCTTCTGACCAAGGCTGATTTGGGGGAGCGATGTCCCGGGGCTGGAGACGTATTACACAACGTTTTGTCCATGCTCGCACGAGACTTTGGTCAGCTTCAGAGATGTCTGCCCAGTAGTCCTGTGACACCTACCAGACCTTCCGCGGCGTACCCTCTGAGTCCGCATTCCCATCCTCCAACGCCAACTTGGACAGAAAATCCTTATGCCGCGAATCTGGCCTCCCTTATGTCTACGAACTCTGTGACCCTTTCCCCGGCACCCTCTGTGGATAGTCAAGCTGGATCGCCTGGGCACGGTGTCGACGGAGTTCAAGGTCAACTCTACAAAAGCGATTCCGACGAGGACAATCAGCAATTGGTCGGTGCCACTTCTGCTGGTAGTCCTCCTGCAACACCTACGGCACTAGCAGCGCAAAGGCTTAGCGAGGTCTGTGTCAAGGATCAACCAAGTCCCACCCTAACGCAACAGATGATACCAGGTTTAACCACTACCGGTGCGTTCAGATCGAGCAATTCCGCCGCCGCCGCTGCTGCAGCCGCTGCCGCTGCTGCTGCGAGGGAGTTTTTTCCCACCGACTCTCCGGAACCTAATACCAGTGAGTGGCGTGTTTTACTCCGTTTTATGTCTTTGAATTTCTCTCGGTCTTCGAGGGGCGGAAACATATTGTTCGGCGATTGATCGCAGATGGTAGACTTCTCTGGGACTTTCTTCAGCAATTGCTGAACGACCCGTCGCAGCGGTACACACATTACATCGCCTGGAAAAGCCGGGAAACCGGAGTTTTTAAAATCGTTGATCCTCCGGGGCTCGCTAAGCTCTGGGGTATCCAGAAAAATCACCTTTCTATGAACTACGACAAGATGAGCAGAGCACTTCGGTATTACTACCGTGTCAACATTCTGCGAAAGGTCCAAGGCGAGCGGCACTGTTACCAGTAAGTCTTCTTTCTTTCTATCTCCTCTTCCTCCTCCCTCTTTCCAATCCTCATACTAATCGGTTCGCTTTCTTCTTTCTCTTTTCCATTTATTATGATAAAGATATATGAAGTATTTAATAATTTCAAATGAATCACTTGTCCAGGTTCCTGCGAAACCCGACGGAGCTAAAGAACATAAAAAACATATCTCTGCTGCGTCAGCAGATGCGGATAAAGTCCGAGCCAGAAGAGGAGAGCGGAAGTGGCGTCGAGCCGGAAGTTGACATGCCGACGGACCTCTCGATGTCTAGCATGAGTCAACCGATGAGCGATCAGCAACAGCAGTCGCCGCAACAACAATCTGGGCAGCAGTCGCAATCTCAGTCGCAACCACAGCAGCAACAACCGCTTCCGCTTCATGACCCACCCGCCAAGTACAGAAGTCACGCGTATAACCTCGTCAAGACTAATCAGGAAGCGGAAGAAAGGAAGTGACGCGGGACGCGACGCTGATTCAGCCGCACGTTCTCGACGGGCGTATGGAGGGCCTCGTTACAAAGAGATCGCCACTTTCAAAGGCCGGTGGTCTTTGCGTCGCAGAGATGCGCGCGCAACTTCGAAGGCAGATAAAAAATGAAAGACATTGATAACCGACGAAGTGGACATTCCGAACGCGGAAAGATCGTCGAGCCATGTACGCTCATCAACGAGAATAATTTATTGCAGCCTGTCGATCGCAAGACGGTTGAGCCTACCTGTATAATTCGATCGACGGAAAAACAAAGGCGGGGGGATAGATCGTCGTGTGACGATTCTTGAGAACGCTTCGATGAAGCTGGATTTTTGCGGATATTCCGCCATCTTGTTTATTTTCACCCCTCGCGTGCGTTTGTGTGCGCAAGCGCAAGCCTCGAACCGTTTTCTTCTCAATTGTACCCGCGATAACAAGAAGCTCGACCGTGCGTCGAAGCGGATTATTGACGAACGACCGAGCTCTCTTTTACTATCGTGATTTTCCTCAGAGATTCGCTGTGTATACTTGCCTTCACGTGACTGAAGCATCTCGAAATCGAACTTAGAATTTTTACACTCCCTTGAACTCTTCGGTGCAACGCGTGTTTGTTATCCGATTCGTCTCGCTACCTGTGACTGGGCGACCTCGTGAGTGAATTCCTCTTCAAGCCGTAGCCTTCCAAAAGATAGGAAAGAGGAGGAATGCAACTTTGCGATGCGAAAGTGTCCACATCTAAACAAGCGAATCGTGAGAAAATAACACGACTCATATAAGGCAATCTCTGTCAAAAGGGAAGAAAACGCTAGGCAGAGTTTTATGAAAATTCGGGGCCAGAGTTATATATATATATAAATTTATGTATAAATAAATCTCTCTCTCTCTCTCTCTATACATATACATTTATATATATATATACATACATATATATTTTACTACCGAAGAAAAATTTATATTAAATATCGATTGGCTTATTGCCTATGATACGATCGTGGCTCATATTCCTCGGCTAAAGGGTCACCAACTCCAATACAGAAACGAATAGGGTACCCTGTGGTGCGCGCGCAATTGTAAACATGCCTCTCGGTGTGCTCCGCCTTTGTACAGAATCCGGGAGTGCGACCAAAAGAAAGTTCGAAAATATTGCCTGTGCTGGTTTTGCGTGCGTGCCTGTATGTGGCTGAGAGAACGCGAGACTGAGAGAGAAGAAAGAGAGCGTGAGAGAGTAAGTATGTATGTACGTTGGGAGAGAAAGAGTGAGAGAGAATGTAAGTGAATGTTGCAAGAGATTCATAAATTAGAAATTAAGAGTTTTATCTGGCTTCTCGTGTACTGTGATCTCCGTAAAGTTTTTTTTTATCGCGACGGACGCGATACGCAGCGGAAGCTCCGCTTCGTGTATATAAGTTTCGCGAGAGGACGATTTATGTATTAATTATAGATATCCGAAAATACATATATAAATATATGTGTATATATATATATATATATACACACACACAACAAACACACATATATGGATAGACGCATTCGTACGACATGCGCGTATTTGTAGAATCATGAGGGATGCCGGCACAGTCGTCACTCCTCTACCCACCCTCCTGCGCGCCAATCCACTTCAAACAACCAACCCTTCAACCTAATCAAAGAGTTTATAGATCACTTTTTTGCAGATTCAATATAAAAATAAAGGACGTACAATTCGAGGAAAAATTAAAATTTGTTTTCTCATTATTGAGTAGGAATATTGAGATACTTTTAATGCTTATGTAATATTAAATAAAAAAGAAGGAGGTAACAATATTTGGAGCTATAATTTTATAAAAAAAGAATGATCAACAATGCTAAGATTGAAAGAAGATAACATCTTCAGCTATTACAGAGGTACTGTTTTTAATCTTTCCCTCATCATCTTTAAATTCGGTGTAACTTATCCTCCCAGTAACCATCACTCGTTGACCTTTCTTCATGTAAGTAAAAACACTGTCACGGAGACCTGGCTTAAAAACACATACTCTATGCCATTCAGTATGTTGCAGCATTTCACCTGTAATTATTTACTAATTATACAAGCTGAATGAATTTTGGAACATCATCATGTTCTCAATACTTCTTATAATCTATGTTTGGAACATTCTTACCTTTCTCCTGTTTGTAATTTGTGTGTGTAGCAAGAGAAAAAATAACAACAGGATGTTCTTCGGTACCTCTTTTCCTTGGCTCTATGCCTACTCGACCTAATAATTGCACCTGATTTATTGCTGTAAAACAACAAACAGAACATTATATATATATGACATCATTTCGTATAAAAATTTAATATTAGTATCATCCAACAACTAAAGGTAACAACTACGGAGTAGCAAAGTCTCTTTTTCAACCACCAATACCAGCCAATTCGTTTTTGTAATCTCTAAACTCAGCCTCCTATAGCAAACACTTCACTTAACTCTTCACTTTAGGAAATTGGATTTTGGGATTCTAAAAACAAAATGACGTGGAACAGACAGTTGATAATGAAAGGTTCTGCTGTTCTGTAGCCATATTTCAGTTGTCAGACTATATGTGGTGGGAGTCCCACAATCAATTTAACATATATTAAGCATTGATGTAGATAACTCACTTTCTTATTTTTCCATTTGATAAACTTTGATATATTATCAATTTTACATAATAATCATTACCCTGAATGTAATTCAACATCATGTGAGACAAATATGATCAATTGATCTACAGGCAGTATTCGACTTTCCCACATTTTTAAAAATTTAATTTTTTAAAGATTTTTGTAAATATTGCAAAATGTTTTTACTTCCATACACTTACTTACATAGAGCGCTGTAGTTCAGGCTCACTTGCACACTGCCTATTAGAGTTACTTTAATGTTATAGTATTGTCTCTAGTACTGCCTGCTAAAGATCAGAAAATCTCAAATTTACAAAGCAATCACATGAAAGTGCTTAAACACTCTTCATTACCTAAACTAGGTATACTGATAAACAAATATTTTAAAATACAATTTCTGAAATTTTTCTTATATCCAATTATTTTTGAACATTCACATACCAATTATATGTGTAAGTCGAGGGCTGCCTGTATAACATTAGGATAGTTAGTCATTCTAAAATAACTGTTTTGTTAAAGTGTAAATGAATGCTTCTATAGAGTGTTCTTTTCTCTTAACACATTGTGTATGGATCATTTGATATCTTGTACAATACTTTACAACCCCACTTGGCACGGGGGATAGGTTTCATTAAGTTCTAGTGCTAAACGAAAAAGAGTTAAACGAGGTCATCTTAACACGTAAATGATAGAAATAAGTGAAACAGACCAAAGAATAAGAAAATTTATCAGTTCTTTTTTCGTTTAATTTCGTAGCATTTATTGTTAAATATTTTTTTATTACATCAATTATAGACTTATTTATTGCTAATATCCATTTCTATTCATGAAACATTCATGAAAATCAAAAAAAGTTTGAGTAAACTTGTCATGTTTGTGACAAGGAATGTTCTTTCTCATTTGATATTTTTTGTTGTTTTTTTTGACAAAGTCATCTAAAGTATTTTCTCTTTTCCCATTTCGTTCAACAAGTAGTTGTCGATAGAAAGACACTGCATCAATGACACTTTATCTTGCGCTTGAACTTCTATCAAAATTTAAATCATTTTGTATAAATTGATCCATAATTTCCGTTATTGTGGCCAAACTTTTTTTTTTTGGAAAACCCGTTGAGAGTCCCTTTTGCTCATCTTCAGAAATGCTAACTTCATCATCTTGGTGCACTTCTTGTTCTACTAATTCTTTAAGATCGTCGTTGAAAAGGCTTTCACCTGTTGTAATTTGCAATAATTCATCAATATCCTGCATATTTATATTATCCAACCCTGTTTGATTAACTAGTTTGACAATTTCGCCAACATCAACAACACTTTGTTGCTTGCTAGTTTACTAAGGCAATGTAACTTTGAACATTCTTATGAAACATACTTAAAGAAATAAATGTAGATCCAATTTTCAAAAGAGTACAAAATAATAACAAATAATAGTACCGTACGCAATGTGTTAAATTAAAATTTATAAGTTCGTTTATTTACAACATGGAGGAAGATTGAAAGACTAACAAAATCTTAATCAAAACAACGTAAATTAATATACACTCACTTTTTTCTATAGTGGTTGTTTCCAGTACCGATGCTTCAATATTCGTAGTCACCCATCGTACACTAGTGGGTGCTGAAACCCTTCTCGCAACTTGTGATATAACCTAAAATGAAAGAAATAATATAATCGTTATAAAAATAAAATCTGTAGCAAAAATAATAATTAAGGCACTAGATCTCAAAGGAGTAATTCAACTTACATTTCTAAACATAGTTATCAATGATAGGCGACAAACTGAATTAAAATTTTCGAAATATCATCTAAAACAACAATTACAATTGAACTGCAAGTGAACCACGTTGATTCACAAGACACATGGAGGAAAACTATTGAAAACTATCTTAAATTCGATAAAGAGACGCCGTGCCGCCTATGGTAGTTCATGGACAGGGGGTCTTAAGGGTCTTAAGCTTAGATAGGAACACTTCCTGCTTAAGGTCTGGAATGGTCTGGAAGTGTTTTCATGATAAAGGCAGTACCCTTTGCATTAGTTTCCTTTCTATAGAATAGTAGCTGGAGGGTTTCAAATTTCAAATGTTCTTAAACGTTTTTACCGCACCCATATTTTGGGCAATAACCGGTTAAAATATACCGTAGTTTGAGTTTCTATTAAGATTAATATCATTGATACTCGACATAATCATTAAGTCTTTTATACCAACATAATGGCTATAAGTGCATCCTTTCATCGTAATGTCTTTTTATTAACTCAGCTCGTTCCCCCCGATGATAACTTCAAGAAACATTTTCATGAGGTATATACATGTTAAATATTAAAATATTTGTCAACATTTATTATGATGTATAGTAATGTTGCATTTTAAACACGTATTTATTAATACGTTAGTAATGGCAAATTTCACTGATAATCGTATACTTTTATTTCAGGGTATGTTTGATAAACCAAACACTGCAGGATTCTTATACGTTTCCCATTATTTATTAACGATATACGATCCGATACGATTTAAACAATTAATCGAATGGCCTGTCACTTGTAAGAAAACTGAAGCAAAGTATCGTAATGGTATTAAGGATTATTTGATAACTATATCCTTGGAGAATCCTGATGTCGGTTTTCCCAATATACTTGCTTCGCATCTGCTTCACGCTGGTGGAAGTAAATTTACAATTATTATGTGGAAGTTGTCTCAAGTGGTAGTGAGAACATATATGAAACGTGAATGTAAGATATCTTTGTAAATCTCAGTTGTTGTTTTTTTATATCAATCATAATAGATAATGTATTATGTATCGCATTATTTTTTACAGCCATCTATAATGTCATATATGCTCCACAAGTTGGAACAGAAGGAAATTTAGCAAAATCTTTCCTAGAAGAATCCAACAAAAGGCTTTGTCATAGCATCTCAAGACTAGAGAAAGATTTATCAACTATGGAGGAAACAGTGGAAACTTATTGCGAAACACTACAGCGGAACACTTATTACGTTCATTCAAAGGCAACTTTTTTGGCGTTATTAATTTACTGATACTAGAAATAATACTCTTTGCCGTGATGTCTGCATTAAGCTGTGATACATTGGACTCTTCTTCAATTGTGTTTGCTATAGCAGTTGAATTCGCTTGTGAGGAACACGACAGAGACATTTTACTTAAGTCCGCTGAATAATTGATAAAATCTCATTAATATTTATTCTAAATAGGGTGAAGAGATGATTTGATATTTATCACATACCTGTCCCGTTCTTTTTATTCATTGAGAGAAATAATCGAGAATTGTAGTCAATACTCCCGTTCATCCTTCCATCCAAAAATCCCTTAAAGATACTGAAGATGAGGAAGTCAGGCAAAGTTAGTATTACATTATATAGATATAGCTTTTGGATACTTTAATTATTATCTACAATAATTATAATTTATACATATTAATACTGATTTCAGTGTGGGAAACATCTATAAGTGAAGACATAAAATATGTAAAAAACAGACTGACACTTTAAAAGACACGGGAAAGTTGACAAATAAATTAGTTTATATAACAATACTGAATAGCAATGATGCAGACATATTAGATGCTGAAAGATAAGAAAGGATAGACTTATCTGCATTTTCGGAATTATATTCCCCCGAAATTCAAGTGAGTATGAATTTTTACTTCTATTATTTAAGTCCCTTAAATAAATCGAAATGAATTACGTTTGTACTTTCAGTGCCGTCTGATTCATTTATACAAAAATGATAAATTAGTATTAAATGATTTCGTTCACCTCTGTAATTTGCTCTTTAAACAATTACATGAACGATTAAAATCTGTTATTCTAAAAGATTATACACAGTGTCTATTACAAATTGAAGCAAGTCGCGAAGATACAAGATCAGCACTGAATCATTTCCAATTGCTTCTTTCTGGCGCCACAAAGAAATCGTTACAGCTACAAAATATTTTAAGTCAGAAAAAAGTATTAGCACCAGACAATGATAACACATTCTCTGTATTGAATAAAATTCTAACTCCGTCGCCTCTTACTAAAATTAATACTAATTACAATGATTACAATAATGAATTTGAATAAAGACTGTATTTTACACCGGTAGAAGTTATAGTAATACACATGCATACACATATAGACTTACATATGTTTATTATAATCATTTATTAATTTTTAACTGTGCATAGATCACTGTTTTCGAGATATGAACATCGAGATACATCTGAAGCAAAGCTGAAACAAAATCCATTAATATCTCGAATAAATTTCGATGATACACTTGGTACGAATAGTATTGAAAAGGAATCTACGCGTACGAGTTTAAGAATGCGCAAAAAGAATATGTTGAATATCAAACAAGGGGGGAAATATTCTCGATTATTTCTCTCGATGAATAAAAAGAACAGGACAGGTATGTGATAAATATCAAATCATCTCTTCACCCTATTTAGAATAAATATTAATGAGATTTTATTAATTATTCAGCGGACATAAGTAAAATGTCTCTGCCGTGTTTCTCACAAGCGAATTCAACTGCTATAGCAAACACAATTGAAGAAGAGTCCAATGTATCACAGCTTGATGCAGACATCACGGCAAAGAGTATTATTTCTAGTATCAGTAAATTAATAACGCCGAAAAAGTTGCCTCTGAATGAACGTAATAAGTGTTCCGCTGTAGTGTTTCGCAATAAGTTTCCACTGTTTCCTCCATAGTTGATAAATCTTTCTGTAGTCTTGAGATGCTATGACAAAGCCTTTTGTTGGATTCTTCTAGGAAAGATTTTGCTAAATTTCCTTCTGTTCCAACTTGTGGAGCATATATGACATTATAGATGGCTGTAAAAAATAATGCGATACATAGTACATTATCTATTATGATTGATATAAAAACACAACAACTGAGATTTACAAAGATATCTTACATTCACGTTTTATATATGTTCTCACTACCACTTGAGACAACTTCCACATAATAATTGTAAATTTACTTCCACCAGCGTGAAGCAGATGCGAAGCAAGTATATTGGGAAAACCGACATCAGGATTCTCCAAGGATATAGTTATCAAATAATCCTTAATACCATTACGATACTTTGCTTCAGTTTTCTTACAAGTGACAGGCCATTCGATTAATTGTTTAAATCGTATCGGATCGTATATCGTTAATAAATAATGGGAAACGTATAAGAATCCTGCAGTGTTTGGTTTATCAACCATACCCTGAAATAAAAGTATACGATTATCAGTGAAATTTGCCATTACTAACGTATTAATAAATACGTGTTTAAAATGCAACATTAATATACATCATATTGACAAATATTTTAATATTTAACACGTTCCGTGGCATATCATTTTTTATGATTTTCTGTTCAGGCCGCGTGAGGCGTATAGTACCCAGACTTTTACGATTAAATAAATTTCTTTGCAGTATACATGATATTAAGATGCTTATATTTAACTTTACAATATATTTTTCACAATCAAATTCTTTGTTTTGCAATGAGAAATGCAAGAAAACTAATCGGAAAATTTAGTGTGAGTCTTATACATGGAACGTGTTAACATGCATATACCTCACGAAAATGTTTCTTGAAGTTATCATCGGGGGGAACGAGCTGGGTTAATAAAAATACATTACGATGAAAGGATGCACTTATAGCCATTATGTTGGTATAAAAGACTTAATGATTATATCTAGTATCAAATGATATTAATCTTAATAGAAATTCGAACTACTATATTTTAACCGGTTATTCTTCACAATATGAGTGCGCTAAAAACGTTTTAGAACATTTGAAATTTGAAACCCTCCAGCTACTATTCTATAGAAAGGAAACTAATGCAAAGGGTACTGCCTTTATCATGAAAACACTTCCAGACCTTAAGAGTGACTATGCGAAGTTCACGGCTGAATTCGGAACTTAAAACAATCGATTCCAGTACCTTTCGATTCGATTTGAAACTTAAATTCAGTTCAGAAGTGTACAATTGAAGCTACAGTCCTAAATGAACTTGTAAATCGTTATTAATATAATGTTAGTACGATTAGATTGCTAATACAAGACAATATTTTATGTGTGACAATTCACTTCAAATTTACCTTTTCCAGACAACAGAAATGAGTAGCTTTATGTGTAAATGTCACAGGCATTACAAGATTTGATAACTTTCACATTATTCTTAGTTATCCATATTATACTGAGCTAATTGTAATCGTACACATGAATAAATATAATGATTAATCATCGATCGAAGAACTTTTGTTATTTTGTCTTTAATTGTCTTTAATTGTAACATTTCGTAAGGTGTATATCGAGACGTCATTATAGTGGAATTTTTGAAAAAATTTTATTAGTATTATTAAACTCTTTACATATTTTTGTCGTTATAATGAATAGCTGGTAGAACTCTTAACTTATACATCCACTCATTCAAACACGCGTGACGGACCATTCCATAACTATGTACTCAGTACTCACACTATGTCACATGATCCCCGACAACTTATAAGACTAATGCCATCATTTAACAGCTTACAAAATCTATTTGTTAACTCCTCGTTGTAGTCCAGTCAATAGAGCAGTAACTTTGCCATTTTGAGGTGAGTGGCTGAAACCAACGCGAAAATTTGCGTATATGCTTCCACAATAATAGTTCAAAAATTCAGGCTCCTGAACCATCGGGAACATTTGCAAAAAAATTGCAAAAGGGGGTAAAAATGACATTTTCCGTAATATTTCTTTAACTATTAGAAATATGGGAAAAAGCTTTAAACAAAAGTTATAGAGAATTATCTTTTGTACAAAAAAGGTTCTATGCTATTTTTTCGTATTTCTTATAGTTTTTGTACAAATCGCGTTTTAAGTACTAAAATTTTTGAAAAATTATTTATCAGTTATAAGTAATTCTTTTCTAAAAAAAAAACAACTCTGAACGATTCTTTATTATCCTCCGAACATCTTCAGAAGGTTTTTAACTTTATTGTTATTGTTCATTATTATTTAATAACAATTTAGAAATTTTATATTAATTCTTTTTTATTGTAATTTAATTTTATGTTTTTTTTTCTCACGCTATTAGATTCAGCGTGAAAATTTCTATAAAACAATGCTGTCACACCTAAAAAAACAAAAAAAATTAATATAAAATTTTTAAATTGTTATTAAATAATAATAAACAATAACAATAAAGTTGAAGATGTTCGGAGGATGATAAAGAATCGTTCAGAGTTGTTTTTTTTTTAGAAAAGAATTACTTATAACTGATAAATAATTTTTCAAAAATTTTAGTACTTAAAACGCGATTTGTAAAAAAACTATAAGAAATACGAAAAAATAGCATAGAACCTTTTTTGTACAAAAGTTAATTCTCTATAACTTTTGTTTAAAGCTTTTTCCCATATTTCTAATAGTTAAAGAAATATTACGGAAAATGTCATTTTTACCCCCTTTTGCAATTTTTTTGCAAATGTTCCCGTTTTTTCAGGAGCCTGAATTTTTGAACTATTATTGTGGAAGCATATACGCAAATTTTCGCGTTGGTTTCAGCCACTCACCTCAAAATGGCAAAGTTACTGCTCTATTGACTGGACTATTGAATCGAACGTTCACGTTGCCTATAGCGAGAGACACTTTTACATCGACCTTTCATCACAAATCGATATAAATCAAAAGCGCGTTAATGTTTACACAAAAAAAAATTAAAATACGCCTTACGATTAAAATACAACCAATTTTTAAAGTTGAGAGTTTCTTATTTTACGTATAAATATTAAATAACTATTGAAATATATATTATTATTGTTATTATTATTAACGCTAAGTATAGCATTATGTTGTTTACTAGTAGAAAAGTCATTAAAAGTAACGAAAACCATAATTTCTTTCAAAAAATAGTTTTGTCCAGCTAGAACGGCGCACACTGTGCGGCGCTATGTACGAAAAACTTCTGGCATTTTAAGGTAGACACCGTCTTTATCAACAAGGTAGATACCTCGATTACCGACCACGTCAACCTGATACCTTTAACACTAGATTTACCAAGCCAGTCAAAATAACTGGTCCACAATTTTTTTCCAAAAATTCTACGGGTTTATGAGAGAGCCGTAGAATAAATATTCTTCGCCCATCGTATAAAACATAAATTACCGAATCTATCATCTTTTCCACGTCTTAATTTTCCTTGCTTTAAGGTATAGTCGGAGAGCTGGTCGCCACCTCGACTAAGGTACTCGTCACAAAGCTGAAATTTTTAGCATAGTTTATTCAATAATATTAATGTATGAAAAGCTACTTCTGCCGGGGTTGCCGCGGTTGCAACAATACCCCCTTTATTTTTAAAGTTGTTAATTTTTTTTTTTTGAAAATATACTTTCACACGTCTGCCGTTTATATATGTTATAATTTATACTATTTCAAGTATAAAAAAAAATTGGCAGACGATTCTCTGGGTTACAAATACCTGGCAGACGGGTCTAAAGTTGTTATAGTCTAAGGGCTGGCCGCCACCTCGACTAACAAGGAAGCTATTCGAAGTGCAACTCACGGATTCGAATAAAATTTTGTGGGTTTGTAGAGTGATCCAAGACAAGAAAAATGGTATACTCCATTCGTGCCCAATCGCCCTTTAAGGGCATGAAATTTAACCTCAAAGTGAAATCGACACTTACACTTCCTCGCTTATATCTCCTAAAGTACAAAAGATAGAAAAAAATGTTTTAGGTAAAAGTTTAACGGTAAAAGGAGCGCTATAAAATTGCATTAACAAATTTTTAAAAACAACTTTCCTTCTTGAAAAAAAAATTTTTTATTGCGTTATTTTAAACAATTTTGAAATCTTTTTGGTAATGAAAAATGTGTCATTTTTTATTCTGAATTCAACCATAACAATATTTTTATTATACACCGCTAGGGTTACAGAGATACACGACAAAACGTACTCCCTAGCGCGCGGTACCGCGCAATAGCGCGCTAACACATATAAAGTTACATATTAAGAATGCTCATTTACATTGCAGGACATAACTATGTGACGAAGATGGGTGTGGTAACATAAAAATCGCAAATTATGAAATATTACGTAAAGATTAATGACTTATAATACAGATCGTACTATATCCCATATATGCATACATAAATATTTTTTAAACGCTTATTTAACATTTTACTACATTGTAAGCACACGCCAATACATGTTCTTCACTCGACATAGTTTTCGCAAAGTGAAAAAGACGAAATATTATCTTCATTAACACTAGAACTACCGGCGTTAAATCTATTAAATTTCAATATATTAAATAAGTACTTTGAAAACAGCGGAATCAAAAGGCCGAAAAGAAAATGGATACGGTGATTTATGTTTTTCTAGAATGACGTAGAATATTTATTCCATGACTCCTCTGTAGACTTGAAGAATTTTTGGAAAAAACTGTGTACCAGTCATTTTGACTGGTTCGGTAGTTCTAGTGTTAAAAAAGTGATCTACACACAGATACCTTTTACACCAAGCACATCCTATAATAGCAGGCTTATCACATAATTCGCAACGTGGCAGTTTATCTGCTTCAGGAAATTTAAAACACAAATCTACCGAATTTTCAAACTGTTGTTGTAACCTTTCCTCTAGGTATCCACTTTTATACCAAGAGTTCTTAAATAATTCACGGACTCTCGGAGATGACAACTGGTTCGATGTGAGAGATTGCAATTTGATGATATTATTTCGTAGATGCAAATTTGTAAAATGATTATATGGTATAACTCGATTGGAACAAGTTCTCACAAAATTTGTTCATTCCCCCAAATTATAAAAAGCAACTATTAACGGTGGTAAGCCTGCTATTATAAGATGTGCTTGGTGCAAAAAGTGCCTATGCGTATATCATCTTTTTAACCATTTCACTACTGTGAGCGCCTATAGGCGCTTAGAAATTTTGCGCTAGTGATATCCAGGAATAGAACGCCTATAGGCACTTGACGCTGGCTGGCTTTCTGATACTGAAGGCGCTTAAAGGTGCTCGTTGTAATTTGGCTTTCTGACACGAAGGGGACTTTTAAATTTGTCATATTTGTAGTATATTTGTAATTTGTCATATTTAAAAAATGTTTATTTGTGTATATATGCGATATAGTACGATCTATATCATAAGTCATTAATCTTTACGTAATATTTCATAATTTGCGATTTTTATGTTACCACACCCATCTTCGTTACATAGTTATGTCCTGCAATGTAAATGAGCATTCTTAATATGTAACTTTATATGTTGTTAGCGCGCTATTGCGCGGTACCGCGCGCTAGGGAGTACGTTTTGTCGTGTATCTGTGTAACCCTAGCGGTGTATAATAAAAATATTGTTATGGTTGAATTCAGAATAAAAAATGACACATTTTTCATTACCAAAAAGATTTCAAAATTGTTTAAAATAACGCAATAAAAAATTTTTTTTTCAAGAAGGAAAGTTGTTTTTAAAAATTTGTTAATGCAATTTTATAGCGCTCCTATTACCGTTAAACTTTTACCTAAAACATTTTTTTCTATCTTTTGTACTTTAGGAGATATAAGCGAGGAAGTGTAAGTGTCGATTTCACTTTGAGGTTAAATTTCATGCCCTTAAAGGGCGATTGGGCACGAATGGAGTATACCATTTTTCTTGTCTTGGATCACTCTACAAACCCACAAAATTTTATTCGAATCCGTGAGTTGCACTTCGAATAGCTTCCTTGTTAGTCGAGGTGGCGGCCAGCCCTTAGACTATAACAACTTTAGACCCGTCTGCCAGGTATTTGTAACCCAGAGAATCGTCTGCCAATTTTTTTTTATACTTGAAATAGTATAAATTATAACATATATAAACGGCAGACGTGTGAAAGTATATTTTCAAAAAAAAAAAATTAACAACTTTAAAAATAAAGGGGGTATTGTTGCAACCGCGGCAACCCCGGCAGAAGTAGCTTTTCATACATTAATATTATTGAATAAACTATGCTAAAAATTTCAGCTTTGTGACGAGTACCTTAGTCGAGGTGGCGACCAGCTCTTAGGCTAGTATATATTTAACATATTTAAATATAATAGATTTCACGCTGGTAAATCTAGTGTTAACTGGGTAAACGGTGCGAAAAGTAGAAAAAGAAAAATTACTCTTTTGTTATAAGTTATAATAACACTATCCAACACCATTTTTGCTTTTCGATAGCCACTAGGGGATTCTTGTAAGTCACTCTCTGTTTTTTAAAAGGTATTAGTCTTTTTACAGACAACGGGTTCCATTAAAGGGGGTAGTATTACGAGAAACTAAGAATTTCGTACTTTTTAATGGTAGTAAATATTATAACTGCCAAAGGTTAAAAACGAGCGATTAGCTCGTGTACTTCTAATGCAACTACTTTGCATTTTCGCGTGGAGTACTATTGTTATTTGTATTTCACTCCGTGTCTCTCTTTAATTTAATTAATACAACAAGATTCGCTTGAAACAATAAATAAGTAATTATTTAGTGTTAGTTATTTTTTACATAATATAAAAGCGGGCAATAAGACGGGTTTAACAATCTAATAGAAATGTGAATTTTTTTTTTACACTTTAGAAATGTGGAAGGTCAGAAGTAAGAGAAATAATTTTAACATTGTAGTACAGTTTAAAAATGTTTTTTTCCGTAACAGTATGCTATCTTACAATTACAACATACTAGTGAATACAATATTTTGAAGCATTACATTTATGTCTTTTATTTGTGCCCTTGTAATATGAGAGAGGTGAAAAAAAATGACACACATTCTGTGTTCATAATCCATGTTGATAATTTTTATTGAAAACATAAACATACCTATACGAGCACAGACAACAACGATAACAATCGTCGCAAATATACATGTTTAGAACTATAGCATTAAAGGGGTTAAGCCACAAATACTAGTCGTAATTTCGTATGACAAAAGATAATAGACATGTTCAATTTTTCCGTGTTTTATAACATAATATTTGCTACTATAAAACACATTCATTTACAGGCGCAAAACAAAGCTTTAGTAAGTTTCTCACAATGTCTATTTTAAAAATAGGAATTTTAAAAGATTAGGTTCTATTCTAAATATACGACAATCGAATTTCCTTTCTTAAGAACACTGTTCAACACCATATTTGTTTTCCGATAGCCACTATATCATTCTTATAGAGTTCGTCGTCCTGAACACGAATCCGGCAACGAAATTTCTGGATCACTCTCTGTTTTCGGTAAAGAAGCTGGTATTACGTGAAAACTAAAAAACGTAGGTTGTTGTTCTTGGTTTCAAAAAATAGAGGAGTGTTTCCCGAGTATGTAGTAGTATGAGCAGTTATAATATTCCGTATTTGTTAATAGCAGTAAATCACTGTCAAAGTTCAAAAACGACCGGATGCGCGAATATTTTACGCATTCACTTTGCATTTTCACGTAGAGCATTATTACTAGCACAAATTTACTGTACACCATTGGATTCTACGTGCATTTCTGAATAAAAAACTATCAGCGAAAAATGTCATAACTGTTTTCGTTTCGGCACAATTCAAGAAAATATCCATCGATAGCGTGTTCCGACCGTTTTGCCGCTACGACGCACAGTGGTCGATTTCGCCGAAATCCTGGCCAAAACCCCAAGGAGTTTTTCAATTTAGCTGAAAATTGGTATATTAGTATTATTTCGGTCGCTGATTAAGAATCCGAACTCAGAATTTCCAAAAATAAATGGCGGGTCTAATATGGCGGGTGCGAGTATTGAAAAATTGTCGGATCGGCACGAAAATCAGTAGTCTTATGTTTTTTAACCCCATGAGATAAACATATTATTTCGTTAATTGCCAGGTTGATCTTAGAGAAGGATTAGCAGTATTCATTAAGGGGTTACATACAGTTAGGCGGCCGAAAAAAAGCGATTTTTCAAGAAATTTTCCTGGGAAGACTTTTAAATTTGTTAACGTAAAAATTTGTATACATATTATGGTAACTTTTAACTGTATTTTCACATTTTTTATTAGTAAAAATAATCATTTTGAAAGCTGCTATAGCTGATCTCCAGGAGCTCCTCTCAAAAAAGGCGTCTTGCGGTGACCACGATATCTCTGGACTGGATCATCCAAAATGAAAAAACCAAATGGATTTCGTTAAAGGAATGTGCAATCTAGTTTTTTAATTAATCGAAGGAATAAGCAAAATAACTTTTGGTTACAAAATGGCGGCTTCTAGAAGAAAAAAATCGACATTTGGCCAAAATTTTGGCCTCAAATTGTTTATAAAAAAAGAAATATTTATCGGTGAGGAAAAAGCTTCGATTAATTACTAAAAAATATACTTAAGAAACTTGTGTTAAAATTTGAGATTGATCGGTTCAGCCGTTTCCGAGCAATCTTGGTCACCAACTTTAAGAACACAGTTTCGAGAAAAACGCGTTTAAAGTTTCAAATCACTTTACATTGGGTAAAAAAGTTTTTTTTTTAACTTATATCGAGTCGTCTATTCCAGGGCCATATAATACACCCTCCGCCCCTTCGGCACTTCTAATAACTCGAGTTAGTGTTGTCTACGGACCATTCTTCTCTCTCGTGTGCTCTCATGTGCTCTGAGGTCGGAGATCTTCACGCGCTGTTTATCCTCTCTTTCGGCATATGAATGCGCATTGGGCCCAAGTGGAATCCCAATTGCATTCATATAATACAAAAGTGATGCTGTACCTTCATTAAATATGCCGGCAGCTATGTATGCAGCCGTTTCTACAATTTTCGAACCGGCCGGAACTATTTTTGGAGAGATTTTCCATATAAGTTGATTATAGCTCTCGTTATTGTTTTGGGTGAAACCACCTACACGTCTTTCTAATAATTTCTCATTGCTGAGATCTGTATAAATCGGAAGTAGAGCATCAGCAACATCTTGTAATGACGGATAATTATGATGGAACGTGGATAATTCATTCGCAGCTACTGGCCGCTGCCAACTGCACCATGACTCTGGTCCGATCGGGCATTTCTCGGGTTGAGGTTTTTTGTCCGTTCAGCAATAATAGTAATATGTGGCCCAGAAAAAAAAACTGCGTCTTGTAATTGCTTTTGAGTTTGACTCTCGGCAGTTCCAAGTCGGCTTAACGAATTCCGAGAAATTAATTTGTGTTCATAATAATGTATGCATAATTTTTTTATGAACGATACTGACTATAGTCTTCCGTAGTGGCGAAAGGGTTAATATTTGCTAGTTTGATAAATATTTATAATATTTACAATAGGCGGCTAAATAAAAGGGCCAGCGTTCTAAGTTAGCAATGCCACTACGGCCGCCTACTTTCAAACGCTGTGCCACGTCATTACAAATATGCGTGTAATTTCGTAAACAATTGACGGATTGACTTGAAATTTTCTGGGTGTGAACTTAAATGTATGTACATTAAAAAAATGAAATAAAAAAAAAATCGATTTTTTGAAAATTCTAACTGTATGTAACCCCTTAAGTAAAGCACGATAGCCCGGCACTATGTCATAAATGCACTTCCCCGAGCATGGCGCGCGCGACAAACAAATAACAATAACTCGAAGAATCGCAAAAAGTCGCAAGAGAACTCAACGAGGTCTTCTTCGGGAAGCTTCAAAGTTTAATTTAAAAAAGAAATTACCTTGGACTTTTGTGGACTTCACAACTATTTCATTAGCAAAAGGAAAACATATATATAGGATTGACATTCTGTACCATCACAGTTGTAAAATATTAAATAAAAAAATGAAACCAAGATATTTATAAATTAAAAGTATGATAAATAGCTATCAATACTGAAAAAGTGGATCGTACTTTAAATTCACATTGAAAACGTATTCTCAATTTCGACGTGAAAACGTTACATTATTCAAGTGCCAACTTTGACTTTGCATATCTCTAAGAGTATTGTTCAATAAAAATTTTTATTAATGGAAAACGATGATCTGATGTGTTACAAATCAAACGCAATTGGTAAATTTTGAAAATCGTGAAAAAAAATGTTGGGGTTTTGGCCAGGATTTCGGCGAAATCGACCACTGTGCGACGCCATCGCTCCCTGTAATCGCCGTAGCTATACGTAATATTTTGACGGGCCCCGTGCGTCGATACATTCTTTTGAGGTAGAATTCTCTACCTCTTTACTAAAGTGTAAGGTAATATCTATTTATTTATTTAGGTACTTTTCCGTTAGCCGGGCGCAAAAAAAAATGTAGAATTCCGCCAAATTTCTTACAACCGTGAGGTTCTTTCTTACAAAGGTTATTTTTTATAACCAAATTTCTAGCAGTCTCTTTTTTTCAAGAGAAATATCTATTCATTAATATTTGTTTATAGTTGAACTTGTTTTGCTTACTATTAATTAATATTTGTTTATAGTTGAATGTTTTCGACTTTTATTCCGTTAATTCGACGCGTCGCACAGTGGTCCAGAGCGTGAATTTAGCCGGTCACGCACCTCGCGCAGTTTTCAATCTTTTTCAAATCGTCACCACGGGCTCAAAACACATCGGATTTAGTTAAAAATTGGTATTCTATTATTTTTTGGGTCGCTGATTACGAATCTGAACTCAACAATTTTAAAAACAAAATGGCGGATTAAATATGACGGACAGGTTTGTTTAAAAATTAATTGTTTTGCACAAAAATTAGTATTTCAACGTTTTTTGGGTCGCTGATTACGAATCTAAACTCAAAAATTTTAAAAACAAAATGGCGGTTGATATATAGAGGGCAGCTAAGTACATTAGCTCATTCAGCTTACATAGTTAACTTCAAAATGGAAAAACTAAAAAGTACCACAAAGTAGCCTCTGAGAACTTTGAAGATGTTTAGTTTAAACTATATAGAAATAGTTTCTGCTAAAATTGGCTTTATCTATCTGCACCTTTTGTTGATATTCCTTCCTAATGTTTATGTAACCCAGACTAGCTGCATAGACCCAGTGGGACACGCGGTCAGTAAATTCCCGGGTTTCTTAAAGATACCGTGCAATAAAAACAAAATCTTATTGGCACTAACGAGGACGAAGACTTCTAACGCATCACTTTTATTACTTAATTGCTTTATTGTTAGGATGCGAGCAAAAAGGAATGAGTTAGGTTATCCGATTGAAAGGAAATCCTAGTCTTCGCCGTGCAGGGTTTACTTAAAAATTAAATAACTTATAAGTATCGAAAGGTATTCGGCTAAAACTTTCCACATATATTCCTTAGACTATATAGAAGTTATTTCTGCAAATATTTCGTGCATCTACCTGGGCCCTTCATTGTTATACCTGTCGGAAGTTTACGAGACAGTCTGGCGGCAGCGCCTTGTCGAGGTGCGCGCGAGTCTTTAAACAATAAAAAACCATCCGAGGCGAATCTGGGCGGATGATATTTTTACTGGATCGTTTAGGGGAAGGATTACAGAAAAGAATGGTGTTAATTAGATAGTGTAAGTATGTAGCACATTTTAGATTTTCTCTGCAAAAGATAAAAAACTTCGACGATTTTCTTTCATGTTTTCAACATTAATTTTTGAATAAACTACAAACAATAATTTTATGTTCGACACATGAATTTTTATCGTGGAAGAATGCTCTTCAAATAGAAACACTAATTATTAAAAAATATTGCATAGTTTCGTCAGAATGTTAGAAAGAAGACAACGTGGTTTTTCGATAGAAAAAGGCCTCCAGAAAAAGTTTCAACTTTAAGCGTTTGTTGCAACTACAATTTTTATCCAATTTCAAAAATTTTGTATTTCTGAGGTCAGTGGACATTTAGGAATCGATATAATAAAAAAAAAATCGAAATTTCAAAATCGACTTTTTGACTTTTGTCCGGCTAAATGCACATTCTGGACCACCGTGCGTCGTAGCGGCAAAACGGTCGGAACACGCTCTCGATGGATATTTTCTTAAATTGTGCCGAAACAAAAATAGTTATGTCATTTTTCGCTGATAGTTTTTTATTCAGAAATGCACGTAGAATCCAATGGTGTACAGTAAATTTGTGCTAGCAATAGTGCTCTACGTGAAAATAGAAAGTGAATGCGTAAAAAATTCGCGCAACCACTCGTTTTTGCACTTTGACAGTGATTTACTGTTATTAACAAATACGGAATATTATAACTCCCCATATCTACATACTCGGGAACCACTCCTCTATTTTTTGAGACCAAGAACAACAACCTACGTTTCTTAGTTTTCACGTAATACCAGCTTCTTTACCGTAAACGACCGTTTTTACAAATGATGATTTTTTTCGAAAACTGAGGGTGATTCAGAAATTTCGTTGTCGGATTCGTGTTCAGAACGACAAACTCTATAAGAATTATATAGTGGCTATCGGAAAACAGAAAAAAGTTTCTTTGTTGGACAGTGTAATTTAGGACCAGAATTCTTTGAGAAAACCTGGCTGAAAAGTGCCAAGCGGTGAAATCGTGCCTCTTTCATTTTGCATCGGAATGCGGCGAAATAAGATTTCATTGTCGTTCTGCTTATAAGTGGTAAATATTGTTGTTTTGTTTATCAGTTAAAGATATTGTCTATATTAAATCTGTACTGTCGTATTCAGTATATATTGCTAAACTATTTTTATTGCTCGTGCAAAAACTTTTTCTCATTCTACAGATCGGCTTGGCACTTTTGAGAACTGAACAGGAGAAGCGCGATCGTCTCGCTTGGCAGTTAAACTTTTAACGATTTTATGCCTGAGTTATTGAGAAACTGATCCGATTGGTGGATCTTGCCATTTGAATTCTTCTTGATAAGTAACATAGATCACCCAATAACATATATTAAGTAAACCAAAAGAAGCTGGAAAAACAATTCTTGCTACCCTGTCAATGTAAGAGACGCTGTTTATGTGTCTGGAAATTCTCTCGCCGTATTTTCGGCAATTTCCTGCTGCCTCTCTCTGTCTGCGTTTTCTACAGTTTGAAAAAAAATCGTAAGATTTTAAAAATTCAATAAATCATAAAAGATAAGTTCTATGCATCTATGTACACGCGTATATCGAAAAGGGGAATTTTCTGTTAACACTAGATTTACGAATGTTGATTATATACCTATTTGTACTAAAGTGAGCCAATTTGACTCATAAAAAAAAATTGAAGTTTTTTACAAAGAAAATAGTTCCAAATCAATTTAAACGCAAGATTTATTGTTAAAAAATTCACTGAATATCTTTTTTAAATAAAAACTCTGTTTTTGATATACATTTTCACAAAAAATGCTCTGATTACGCGCGATGTACAAATCAAAATGATGACAAGAGTGGGTAGCTAAGAAAGATAATGTAGTGGAGTAGCGAAAACAAGAAGATGGTTCTCATACAAACATTGTACTATGCAAGGAGAGAAACATTAGAGGATAAACAAATCACGTGCGGCTTGCAAGCTGCAAGATAAAAATAAGTATACCACATTTGATAATGTGAAATGAACATATGTTTTTCAAAAATAATATTTAAGTTTTATATCCATATAGTAATTAAATTTGTAATGAATTAAATTGGCTCATTGTCAGTTCATAAATCTATTGTTAATTCTCAAGACTTATTTGCGATTATTTTAATCGTACTTCTAAAAAAATACAGTGAATGATTAATAAAATTTGTAAAAACGGCTTTGTAATCACTTTAAGAAGTTTTTCGACTTTTTTATAAGAAACGGATTTTGAAAGCGATTATATTGAAAGCTCCCTCTTTCTCACCTGAATGCTTCATCTCCAGTAAGACAGTAAAGGAACTGTCGCCATTTTGGTATACGCATTTCCGTTTGTGTCTGTCTTTCCATAGTAGAGGGTCTCGTTGTCATGGCTACCATAATTGGTCCTTTAGCGTAACTCACAGACTCCTATAAAACATTCAATTTATTCGAGAAATAGCACTATACAAATTTAAATGTGTTTTTTTCTTTACATTATGTATATAAATATCTCATATATTGTATTGTCATGTGGGGCTGCTTGTACCGTGCGGCTCGTCAGACTTGTCACCTGGGCGGCGGAGTTTCTCATTATCAACCGCCTATTCGCACCATTTTGTTTCTTAGAGTCCACTCGCTCAGCCTCTTAAAGGAAGCACCCGACAAAGTCGTAGCATTCAAATATTTGTTACATCCGGCCCTGGAATTTTTCGAATTCCAGTTCAGGCGACAGTCAGGCGCTTGGTAAAAAAGCCTAGGAAGCGAGAAAAGCCCAGCTGTATAGGGTTACTTCCAATCCGCAAACAGCCAAATTCCATTAAGGCCCAATTTACGACTTCCGTTAACCTCGGCGAGAATTTTCACTCGCATCCTTGATGCCCTTCGCTCCCACCAGATCGCTTCCACCTCCACTCAGTTTTCCACATTTTCCAGGATCCCACTCCCAAAAACGCCCTATATAAGCTGGCTAGTTTTTGCTTCAGGGGGTTTTTCTTAAACGTAATCCTGGACGTAACGTTCGTCCTGCGAGATTCGATAGTTCCCCCGCGAACCGACGCGTTATAGTAATTTCGGCCATTTAATTGAAAGCTATTTCAATAGTTAAAGGTAACCACCGAATGGACTTAGTGTTCATTGTTAACCATTTTGTACAGATAGTATTTAACTTATTTAGAAAATATACCTTTATATTCTTACAACGGAATATTTAGAGTCTCTTATTATTTACCTGCACCTTCGAGTAACCGAGCAACGATCCCTTCTTATTCACTCAAGCCGCTCGGGGTGAATAAGATTATTTATTAAAGTTACGGGTCAAGTTTCCGATTTAAGAGTTCACCGTTTGCAACTAAATACCAACTCCCTTACCAGCTATTGGCGGTAGTTCCTGCAATTGGTGCAGGACCGTATCCGTTATACTAGCGCGAAAGCATCGCAAGGTGTCTTTCGTTATTAACGGGCAAACGACGCTCCTATAGAAAGCTATAGGCTAGTTCGGTCCCCGGATTCATATCAGCTATTGGCGGTAGTTCCTGCAATTGGTGCAGGACCGTATCCGTTATACTAGCGCGAATTACCGAAAGGTACATTCGTTATTAACGGGCAAACGACGCTCCTATAGAAAGCTATAGGCTAGTTCGGTCCCCGGATTACTTCCCAAAACCAGTTGCAATTGGTGGCTCCGCAAACCTAGCAAAGAATACCGGTCGCGTTCTGCCAACCGCCCGGCTCGTAACATATTCTTACTACTTTGGCTGGAGCAGCGAGACATTGTATTACATTGTATTCTCGTTGCGCGCTCCGTTTCATCAAGGGGAATCTCCTCATGCGGTGAGGGTAATTCTGTCGGAGTTCAGCTTGTTTTTACTATAGAGATGTTAGAAATCTGGTGCCTACGCCGATGTCCTCACTGTCGCCACCCAAATCGCGTTGTCTCCCTTGCTTCGATCTGCAGCGTTCTCTCTCTTCGTCTTTTAGTTCGATTTGTATGTGTAGCTCTTTTAACGAAACGTGAGGTAGAACGTCAAGTGTACGTGTGACAAGAGGCATGACGCTTGACGCCTGGCGAATCAGACTCTACTGAAACAAACTAAACTACCTCGCGATTCGTTAAAAGAGCTACACATGCAAATCGAACTAAAAGACGAAGAGAGAGAACGCTGCAGATCGAAGCAAGGGAGACAACGCGATTTGGGTGGCGACAGTGAGGACATCGGCGTAGGCACCAGATTTCTAACATCTCTATAGTGAAAACAGAATAAACTCCGGCAGAATTACCCCCACCACATGGGGAGATTCTCCTTGATGAAACGAAGCGCGCGACGAGACAACAATGTAATACAATGTCTCGCTCCTCCAGACAAACTAATAAGAATATTTGAATGCTACGACTTTGTCGGGTGCTTCCTTTAAGAGGCTGAGCGAGTGGACTCCAAGAAACAAAAAGGATACGAATAGGCGGTTGAAAACGAGAAGCTCCGCCGCCCAGGTGACACGGCTGTGGAGCCGCACGGTACCTATATACCGTACGGCTCGTCAGACCTGGCCGTATGAGGAGATTTCCCTTGATGAAACGGAGCGCACGACGAGAATACAATGTAATACAGTGTCACGCTGCTCCAGCCAAAGTAGTAAGAATATTTTAATGCTACGACTTTGTCGGGTGCTTCCTTTAAGAGGCTGAGCGAGTGGATTCCGAGAAACAAAATGGTGCGAAAAGGTGGTTCAAAACGAGAACCTCCGCCGCCGAGGTGCCAGGTCTGACGAGCCGCACGGTAAGTAAATAAAGCCTTTGTAAATGTTACAGCGTGAAAATTCAATTTTCCTTACTTCAAAAATGAATTACTAACTATATCACGAGGTTTTAATTTACATTGTTTCCATGTGGGACTTGTTCCATGCCGTTCTTATTTCTCACATACATTTTTTTTAATGTGTTGCAAACAATATAGTTTATAGCCAATCATGAAGTTATAGTAATTTATTTTAAGTGCCCCTATATTCCGCACAAAATAGGCTTGTGTCTATATCTTTTGTTGGAAATTAACACTAGAACTACCAAGCAAGTCAAAATGACTGGTTCCCCAATTTTTTCCAAAAGTTCTCCAAGTTTCTAGGACAGTTATAGGGCAGATATTCTACATTGGTCTTAAAAAATACAAATTATCGAATCGATCATCTTATCCACCTCTTGGTTTCTCTTTTTCCAAAGTACGTATTTAATATATCGAAAAATAATACATTTAATGCCGGTAGTTCTGGGGTTAAGAAAAGTTTTTGATTGAAACGAAAAAAATTAATAAATCAATGATGCATACAAGAGAGCTGCTTCTTTCTCCTGAAATACTTATAGCGCCCTCAGGATGAATTGTTCGCGAATTGCGAGATATGATACCCCGAAATGTATCTGGATAGTCACTTTCGGTCTCACTTTCGCTCTCACTTCCGCTTTTATTCTCCCATTCTTCCTCCTCCAGGGGAATTTCTCCGCTGCCAACCTGAAAGACAATTTTATCAAGTTCATTAAAATTTAAATTTCATTTGCTTTTCATTTTTTCGCAATTATAATGAGAAGAATTTTTAAATAATCGTAAAGCTGTCAGCATGCTTTACGATTATTTATTTCTTTTTCTTTTTCACCTAATGAATGATTGAAGTGGGCCGTATTTCTTTGTAATGTCGTTTATTATCTTACGATGCGTATTGCTGCTCGGTCGTGAGTGAACTGACTCTTTGGGCCAGAGAATATAAAAAAAGGGTAAAATGTAGCTTGATTTTAAGCCTTGCGGCTTCTAACAGTGAACACGATTGGCCACCTAGCGTCCTCTACATCTGAGGACTCAACAAATCTCAAAAACTAACCAGTTATCTGTCGTTGAAGTCATACAACACTCGCAAAGTCTAATCTTTTTTTCTATTAAAAGCACTAATTATATCCGCAATTGTTATCAATAAAAGGGCATCGGCATATTGAAATCGTCTACCATTTAGCAGATATAAGAAGTCACGTAGTTTATTCCGATTCGCCCTTTTCTTTTCGATTGTCATTCGTCGATCTCAGATTTTCAGGAGTGATATCGTGGAGATAGGCGGTGCGAGCGACATTGTTTCTTTATCCCGCACCCGAACCAAATGACTTCAAGTTTCTGCCGATTGGTATTGTTGGATACCGACCTAATTCTTTACGATACCATGTTCATATATTTCTAAATGTGAGTCAGGATCCAAACGGTAACTATTAGTTACCTCCGATTCCGTCATCGCTCTTCCCTCAAAATATGTTTTGAAGACCTTTGATCTTAAAGAAAAGCGATTGCCCTTTTGGAACCTTACTTATGAGAAGTCGGGGTCATCCGAACCTCCCACCACACTGTCGTAAAACCTTTAAAAGGCCAGTCTCGTTAACAAAACGAGATAGACTAAATGAGGAATTTGTACTGAATCGCTGACAGTCTGCAGCTCGCTACTAACAAGGGAACATCCCGAGGTGTTAATCACCGATTTTGATGAAATTTTAGTATAATGTAGTACTCATTAGAATATTTGGCACGTGTTTTCTTTTATCGGCAATCGTCCACGTTAAAGAGGTGAAAACCGCCCCCAAAATTGGGGTGCTGAACTGTATTTCGTTGAATATCTTGGAAACTATGAGACATAGAGTAATTTCGTAAATTGACGAAATTGACGTACATTACGAAATTACTCTATCTCTCATAATTTGGGATGTTCCCTTGTAAGTTGCCTCAAATCTGTTTAAAATCTCCGCGCAAGAATTCTTCTTGAAAAAAGTGTTGTAAATCACACGGGATACAACAGTATTTAATCACGTTTTCAAAGTTGAAAGAAAGAAGTCCCGCGAAAGGAATTCGAAAGGAATTTAGATCGGGCTAGTCAAAAGTTCTACGGATTTACAAAAAATATTTACATTTTTCGGAACGTTATTACCTTAGTAAAATAGTGCACCCCAGCAAATTCAAGTAGTGTAGCAATGCAGTAACCAAAACTCATCAGCAGAAACCAGTCCAATGCTGTTGCGTATCGAACTTTTGGTAAATCTGTCCTTGAGTCGAGGCTAATAGTCGATAATGTTAAAACAGTGGTAATACCTGAGGGAGTTACAAGAAATGCACATAAATAGTTACTTGTTGAATGTTTAAGAATTATAAGTGTTTAAGAGATATTGATTGACAATAAAAATTATTTTGTATCTTCATAAAAAATTGTTTCACTGTAATGAAACAATGGTATACTTGAATCATTTATTTACCAAGCCCGACGCGATCACTTGTGGCTTCACGATGAATCCAAAACGAAACCCAACTTAGTACGACTATCAGAACGCAAGGGACGTAAACCTGGAAAAACGAAATTGACGTTGAAAACGATGTTATATAACAGTCTCTGTTCCGACGATTTTTAAAGATTTACAACACCACCGTATCTGAATTGGGTTCTTTCCCTTGTTAGCATTTATGTTTTACATCCAGTAAGTGCCGCTCCAGCAGATGTGTGCCAAGAATGCTAAAACTATTTATCTAGCACAAAATTATACAAAGTGGCACGAAGTGTCAAATAAGTAACTTTTCGTTAAAAGTGCAAAAATATAACGTATAATAAGTTCGCGCATTGACACTTTTTTAAACTTTGACGATCATTTACAACTATTGAAAATCACCAATTTTAATAATTATATGCACTAAAATATTCGGCATGTATCCCTCGATCTTTAAACACCAATTTTAACTCCTTAGCGTTTATAGTGTGTACGCAATACCTCATTTTTACCACAGTCGGGTGTTTTTACTCATTTTTTTTCAAAACTGATGGTGATGGAGCAAATCTCCTGGCGGATTTGGATTCAGGATGAGCAACTCTGCGAGGATCTCTCAGGGAATATTGACAAAGAAAGTCGTGTTGGACAGTGTTATTTCCGCCTACGCCATTCCCCTGCATGTACAGTGCGGGTCGGCCAACTTGGTACCTCGGCGGCGGAGCTTCTCGCTTTCAACCGCCTATTCGCACCATTTTGTTTCTTGGTATCCACTCGCTCAGCCTCTTAACACTTTGCCGGCCGCTCTCACGTATGCGTCACATCTCTTCTTCAGAGAGACAAATGAGCGGCGGGCAAAGTGTTAAAGGAAACACCCGACAAAGTTGTAGCATTCAAATATTCTTACTAGTTTGGCTGAAGGAGCGAGACATTGTATTACATTGTTTTCTCGTCGCGCGCTCCGTTTCATCAAGGAGAATCTCCCCATGTGGTGGGAGTAATTCTGCCGAAGTTTATTCTGTTTTTACTATAGAGATGTTAGAAATCTGGTGCCTACGCCGATGTCCTCACGGTCGCCACCCAAATCGCGTTGTCTCCCTTGCTTCGATCTGCAGCGTTCTCTCTCTTCGTCTTTTAGTTCGATTTGTATGTGTAGCTCTTTTAACGAAACGTGAGGTAGAACGTCAAGTGTACGTGTGACAAGAGGCATGACGCTTGACGCCTGGCGAATCAGACTCTACTGAAACAGGCCTACCTCCCAGGTGCAAAGTTGGCCGAGCCGCACTGTACATATCATTGGCCCACCGAAAGAAGTCACCTGACGAATGGTTTGCTCTGATTTTCACGACAGATAGAGATGTCCCTTGCCCTCACGAATTTTCTATTAAAACGCGCGATTGGCCGAAGAAGCAGTTAACGCCGAAGTTAGTTTAGTTTTCGATTATCATTTCAAGGCCAAGCTTAAGTTTCAAGGGCCGATAAGATAGGAATAGGCAGTGTGAAAACAGTCTGCCCTTACCTTGTGCCTTATATCAAGTGACTTCATAATCTTGGCAATCTATACATATTTTGCTTTGAAATTGTACGTACAATTACCAACGAACCTGAATAAGAAAGTAACCGGTATTTCGTTGCAAATTGAAAGAAACTTGGAGAATAGAAAATTCCCCTTCTCGACGGATAAAGGTTAGATTCCTGTATGGGGAGCCCATCAAATCAAATTGCGAGAGCGCCATTCCAGGGACAAAATTGACGGATGAGCCCTCCTGCCACTGGTAAATTAATTGCTCCGATGTGTATGCGTCTATAAAGAACAGATTTGTCGAATATAAAATGGGTAATTATACAGATAATAGTCCGTGATTCTAAGCATCTTTTTCCTATACATATAACTCCCGTTCGGCTTTAGTTTTCAAGATATTGATAAAAAACTTTTGCTACTTCTGCAATACATTCAGTTTTGTCTATATATAAACGCCTATGGTAACGTGTGCGTTAGCCAATACGATCGCTTATCTACTGTTTCTATAGTGGCTGGTAAAAATTTTTTGAAACAGGCAAATTCGCCGAAAAGGTATGTTGACACAGCCAATACTAATTTATCTGTTTGACACAGGAACCAAGTTTAAAACTGACTCTTCGAGGTTAAGGATCCGGAATGAATGGTATAACAGAGTATATGCCTCCGGAGAGTTTGATTTAATTTAAGTGTTTCTAAAGAAAAGATGAATTAGTGTTGGTTAAGCATTGATTTAAGAGAGGACCGTTATTAGGCTGTCCGATTAAACATTGCAATTATATTTTTCACATATCCTTGTCTTATAACAAGGAGTTCGTTTATTTGATCGCCGCACGTGCCCTTGGAGGAATTCCGTCTGCTTCTCCCAACCATCTGTTTACCCAATCAAGATTGACTTGCCTCTGGCTTGCCAGGTGTGAACCTATTGGCACGAGCATAGCGGCGCATTGGGGCGACATTCGTATTTAACTGCTTGCGCTGGAAAAATGTGCCGCTCACGTCGATCACGGAAAACAAAACGATTTGTGTGTCCCGTCGGCTGAGGTTATTCGTCGAACAGTTTCAGATCGCTCCACATTGCGTTTAGGGTAAAACGAATATGTTATTAGTAAAAAAGTATGCTCAGATATGTCTTAAACCAAATGAGATTAACAAATTTTAATATTTTTGGGCTCCTGGTAATGGTTTTGGCGAATTCGACTACTAACAAGGAAGGTATTCGAAGTGCAACTCACGGATTCGAATAAAATTTTGTGGGTTTGTAGAGTGATCCAAGACAAGAAAAATGGTATACTCCATTCGTGCCCAATCGCCCTTTAAGGGCATGAAATTTAACCTCAAAGTGAAATCGACACTTGCACTTCCTCGCTTATATCTCCTAAAGAACAAAAGATAGAAGAAAATGTTTTAGGTAAAAGTTTAATGGTAAAAGGAGTGCTATAAATTTGCATTAACAAATTTTTAAAAACAACTTTCCTTCTTGGAAAAAAATTTTTTTTTGCGTTATTTTAAACAATTTTGAAATCTTTTTGGTAATGAAAAATGTGGCACTTTTTATTCTGAATTCAACCATAACAATATTTTTATTATACACTGCTAGGGTTACAGAGATACACGACAAAACGTACTCCCTAGCGCGTGGTACCGCGCAATAGTGCGCTAACAACATATAAAGTTACATATTAAGAATGCTCATTTTCGTTGCAGGACATAACTATGTGACGAAGATGGGTGTGGTAACATAAAAATCGCAAATTATGAAATATTACATAAAGATTAATGACTTATGATATAAATCGTACTACATCGCATATATACACAAATAAACATTTTTTAAATGTGACAAATTACAAATATGACAAATTTAAAAGTACTCTTCGTGTCAGAAAGCCAAATTACAATGAGCACCTTTAAGCGCCTTCAGTATCAGAGAGCCAGCCAGCGTCAAGCGCCTATAGGCGCTCCTGGGTATCACTAGCGCAAAATTTCTAAGCGCCTATAGGCGCTCACAGTAGTGAAATGGTTAAAACGATGATATACGCATAGGCACTTTTTGCACCAAGCACATCTTATAATAGCAGGCTTATCACCGTTAATCGTAGCTTTTTTTTTATTTTTGGGTATGAAAAAATTTTGTGAGAACTTGTTCCAATTGAGTTTTACCATATAATCTTTTTACAAATTTGCATCTACGAAATAATATCATCAAACTGCAATCTCTCACATCGAATCAGTTTTCATCTCCGAGAGTCCGCGAATTATTATATTTAAGAACTCTTGGTATAAAAGTGGACACCTAGAGGAAAGATTACAACAACAGTTTGAAAATCCGGTAGATTTCTATTTTAAATTTCCTGAAGCAGATAAACTGCCACGTTGTGAATTATGTGGTAAGCCTGCTATTATAAGATGTGCTTGGTGTAAAAAGTATCTGTTTGTAGATCACTTTTTTAATGAAGATAGTATTTCGTCTTTTTCACTTTACGAAACTATGTCGAGTGAAGTAGGTACATGTATTCGCGTGTGCTTACAATGTAGTAAAATGTTAAATAAGCGTTTAAAAAATATTTATGTATGTATATATGGGATATAGTACGATCTGTATTATAAGTCATTAATCTTTACGTAATATTTCATAATTTGCGATTTTTATGTTACCACATCCATCTTCGTCACATAGGCATGTCCTACGACGAAAATGAACATTCTTAATATGTAACTTTATACGTGTTAGCGCGCTATTGCGCGGTTCCGCGCGCTAGGGAGTACGTTTTGTCGTGTATCTGTGTAACCCTAGCGGTGTATAATAAAAATATTGTTATGGTTGAATTCAGAATAAAAAATGCCACATTTTTCATTACCAAAAAGATTTCAAAATTGTTTAATATAACGCAAAAAAAAATTTTTTTTCCAAGAAGGAAAGTTGTTTTTTAAAATTTGTTAATGCAAATTTATAGCGCTCCTTTTACCGTTAAACTTTTACCTAAAACATTTTTTTCTATCTTTTGTACTTTAGGAGATATAAGCGAGGAAGTGCAAGTGTCGATTTCACTTTGAGGTTAAATTTCATGCCCTTAAAGGGCGATTGGGCACGAATGGAGTATACCATTTTTCTTGTCTTGGATCACTCTACAAACCCACAAAATTTTATTCGAATCCGTGAGTTGCACTTCGAATACCTTCCTTGTAAGTGACATTGTACGGTGGAACATAGTGTTGCGTTTTGGTTTACGTAATTGTAAATTCATTTCCCGCGTAAATAGTTAAAGAACTGTGCGACAGTAGAGTGCAAAGATTTCTCGCACCAAAGAATATATTGTTATCGTTGCGGCGGCCTTGGCAATACATTTAACAATTCTATTTAGTCTTCCACTAGCAACGTGTTCAATATGAGTGTTATCTTGACATGGACACTTTATATAAATAATAAATAAATAAAATGACAAATAAGCATAAAAACAAGCTGACAAGATATACTCTAAATCAACTTTCAATTCACACATATATCTTTGTTGTATAACACGCTAAATACCAGAACTGAAATTAGTTGCTTAATTCCAATCATATCACCAATTATGTATGTGTTCTACATCCAGAGGCATTAATACGCCTGGAGATAAGGAAGTTATGTAATAGACTAACGATGACTACACCTACTTGGGTGGGTGGACGGTGGGCAGGGTACGAGGTGAAGCCATCGAAGTAAGAAGAAGAGTAGTCGGTTTAAGGCTTCGCGTCTGAACCGGGAAATTCTGATATGGCTGATGGTAAGAAGCGATGACAGCTTCTCTCTACTCCCTCTCACTGTTTCACTCGCCATTTGGGACCGATCAAATGACCCGAGCCACAAAGCTGTGAGGGCTGGATGGCTGTAGGGGCCCAAGGATGATTGGGCTCCCCCCCCCCCCCGTCTTTGCGAGCGTATTCGCGCGGGTGGGAGAGGAATTACAGCCGTCAGCGACTTCATCTTCATCACAGGAGGGTGGACGTTGGGCAGGGTACGAGGAGAAGCCATCGACGAAGGAGGAAGAGTAGCCGGTTTAAGGCTTCGCGTCTGAGCCAGGGAAATTCTGACATGGCTTATGGTAAGCAGCGATGACTGCTTCCCTCTACTCCCTCGCACTGATCCGCCTTCCACCTGGGGCCGATCGAGCAACCCGAACCACAAAGCTGCGAAGGGTAGATGGCTGTAGGAGACCAAGGAAAGATGGAATCCCCCCGTCTACTCAAGCGCAGCACCATGGACGACTTTCAACGGTGGAGAAGGAGGAACGACTGTAGGAGACCAAGGAAGGATGGAATCCCCCCGTTCCAGTTCCACGAACGAGCCAGGCCAGCTGGGAAACGAAGCCCACGAACTTCTTTGAACACGCCCTGGGCGAACTATCAAAGAACCGGCAAAAATCCCCTGATTCCCTTGTCGCTTGAGGACTCGAACAAACCAGGCAACTGGCTAGCACGTTGATCCGAGACAGGGGTAAAGGGGATGAAAAGCGAACTTTAAAATCCAGACTAGATCTGGATTACCCGCAATACCCCGGACCCCCTGTCGTTGAGGATTCGAACAAACCAGATAACTGGCTAGCGCGTTGATCCGAGACAGGGGTGAGGGGGTTATAAGCGAACTCTCTAAAGCCTAGACTAGGTCTGGGTTGCCCGTGATACCAGGTCTGAGCTACCCGAAGCTTGGACTAGGTCTGGGCTTACCCGCGATACCAGGTCTGGGCTATCCGCAATATCTCCGACTCCCCTGATCGTTTGAGGATTCGAACAAACCAGATATCTGGCTAGCACGTTGGTCCGAGACAGGGGTGAAGGGGAGGAAAGCGAACTCATCCCATTAACCAGCTATCTCCTTCCACGAAGGGAAGATTATTATAGGAACCTCCGATCCACCCTGCAGTGCGCAGGGAGGTAAGGGAACTCGAAGTAATCAACTCCATCACCGTCACAAGGGAATGGATGATGGACAGGGCACGAGGAGAAGCCACCAATGGAAGAAGAAGAAGAAAAATGGCCAGCCGGTCCACGAACGGGAAATCTTATACTTGCGGCGCAAGTGAACGAGAAAGGGGCTCTTGGAATCGAAGAATCAGCGGGCGGAGGATGGCCAGGATTCAGGCACGATATGAAAGATGCATAGAGTCCTGGTCCCCTTCGTCGGCCTTCGTGAACAAGAATCCCTCTCTCTGCGAGCAAACCGTCTCAGGAAGCCTCCCGGGAGGACCACCCTGAGCGACCTGCTCGCCCAACTAACCGCGAAGATCCGATGCTTCCCAAACTTAGAATCAGCATAGAGACCGAACTTAAAAAGCCGGGTACGCGAGTAGCTTAGTGAAAACTTAATCAGACTAACTCAGCCTTTCGCCAGACCTCGTTGGGTGGGGGCTTGCGACTTAACCGCGGGAGGGACCCAGCCGGCTGGTTCAACCCCCATCAGGGACTTTGAGTAGGCAAAGGGTGGGGGGTACCAGCTCCTAGAGTCCAGCTAGACTCACCTATCTGATTGGATAAGGGAGTTAAACCCGAAACGTTTGTTGAAATTAGAGTCACGTGGCAGGATTGTGTATAGATAACAGCAACAGTAGGCAGCCTAGTTAGCTTGTTAGTCCAACATAGCATAACTGTTACACCTGCATCGCATATGCATATAGATAATGATGATAATAGTAATAATGAATTTGGCATTAGGCATCGGTATCATTATTATTATTATTATTATTATTAACACATACATATATGTAGGCATGGCAGCTCATGCATGATAGGAACATGTTTACCCATGGAAGCATCGGATACCCAATCCTGTTCCAAGCCTATTATTGTCACTTGTCGATGACGGTGGCTATCGTTGTTGATGGCTGCTTCATGTGGCGCTCGAACGAGTTACTGGCTATAGGCTGGTGACACCTCTTCAACATTCGATATGCTATCTCATCGACATCGAACGAATTTGGTGGCAGTGATGGGGCGGGGGACAGGAGGAACTGAGACCGAGCCGGGCAGCCCAACGTAATATCACGCTCCTCCTGGGGCAACAGCTAACGATAGGGAGGGATGGCTGCACCAGCGATGAAGTCTCACCCTGCAATGCGGGAGCACCCTTGGCAAGTGGCCCGAGCCAATCCGGATAAAGCCAGGGGCCCTAGCACCAGGTTAAAACCGGGCGGGTAATGCGATCCTTGCTCCGCCGGTGAGGTCCTGCGGCCGAGCCGGGGAGTATTGTGTAGGCACGGGAGTCAACGCTGCTCCAGCTTATCGCCTTGGGGTGGCACCGGTCACCCTCCCGCTGAGGGCTTTCCTAACGTTCCTAACGTTCCTACCTTGACATGGAACCACGTCTGTGCCGGCAAGTCAGTGTCTAGCGTCGAGCGATCTCGACTTTGTGTTTAGCGAAGCGGGCGGTGCTTCTCCAAGGATGGTTCTGGCGTGCAAAACTTGGGCATCTCTGTTGCAAAGTAACAAATGCGATCGTACTGCTTATCGTACAATTTTTCTTGTTACAGTCCTCATAAAAATTGAAAAATGGATTGATAATGTAAAAATTGATCAGTGATTCTTTATTTGTACACCATCGTATAATTTAAGGTAGTATTAGGGGGACCGGAAAGTAATGTTGTTTTTTATATTAAATGCAAACAAATAAATTTGTAACAAGTTTTTATGTTCAGTGGGTGATGTAACCATCCTCGTTATCAACAATCCTTTTCCATCTACTGTGCAAATTTTCAATGCTGGATCGATAAAAATCAATTAGGTTTTGAGAAAAATATCTGGAGAAACGATGTTACTTTTCGGTTCCCCAAATATTAATATCACAGAAATAATTTTATTGTGTAGCCATTCACAATTACTTGATAATTATTTACTAGATACATACTATTTGATACATTTTGCTCGATGGAATTTTCAGAGTTGGTATTCTTAAACTAATTGCAAGCAAGGAATTATATATTGTGTCAATAGAGTGGTGACGGCGATATCCAACATAATGTAACAGAAAATACTTACAGCTGCCGAGGATAAGGGGGCAAGATTGTCGATCCATGGGAAAATTCCGTAGCTCCATGGGACACTTCGCCTTCACGGTGAGCCTGCATTTTGAAAATTTTTTTATAGCGGTATATAGATCGCTAAAACGTAGACAAATGTTTAAGAGTATTTTATATTCGTTAAAATAAAAGACACTTTTCTACATAAGTATCTTATAACAAATGGTTGTAACATCATGGAAAGTTTTATTCAGTTGTAATTGCCGCATGTTTGAACATATACCATAAGACGGTTTTAAAAAATTCTCAATTGAACGGGTACGTACAATTTAATATAGATAGATTTAATTGTATTTTACAATTTAATCGTTATCTGTAGTTGTACTAGTCATAAATGGTACATACATGTATATCATGTACGATTAATAAATACAGAGTGTCTGATTTATGTACATATTTTACCATAAAAGAACAACTTTTTTAATACTTTAACTATTGATTATATGTTTTTACTACTTTCTAAAATTTTGAAGAAACGCAAATATGATTGCTGTGTATGTAATGACAAGAGAGAAAACAAAAGACGTTGAAAAATGTACGGCGATAGATCGGCCAAGACGTTCTAACAATAAAAATAATATGATAAAAAGTAAAAGGTATATAGTAAAGGTATATAGGTATATAGAACAGTGATTTTATTTATTTGATCGCCGCGAGCCTTTTCCGAGTCGTTCCGCCTCCTTCTCCCAACCATCTGTTTTGCATGCGGCGATCAACTAAATAAAATCACTGTCCTAAACGGTTGGGAATAGAGGAAAATGTTATAAAAAAAAGTTGAATGACATCAGACGATGCTTAATACGCAAATAATTTTATGCACTTTTGTGCATTGGTGCATTAGAAAAATGCAACTGCACTTTTTTAAAATGGAATCCTACATTTTTGACTGCAACAATCGATGCAGGTTATTGCATAATACATGAATCCCTAGAATGCACGGTACTTGAAAGGCATAAAGACGCGAATAGCACGCTGAAAAATTATGCCAACTCTCGAATAAAAAGGAATACGTGTTACACGATGTCTCGAGGATTACTGTTAAAAATTAACTCGGTCACACGGTGACATATGCATTGAATATTTATTGAATGAATTTTGTGTTTTTTTCTTGCACAGCTGAAGTTTTCCAACTGAAAATACGTAAAAAAATTGTGTTTTTATTTTCAATGTTTTCTTAATTAATCGGTGGAACCAAATATTCAAGTTTGTATGGAGCTCGAGCTTCAAATTGCACAGTTTTGAATAGCACGGAACGTTATCTCCAAAATTGTATGAATCATTAGTGTAGGGATTTGGGTCAGGAGCGTAAGATTTGTGTGTCTGCGTGAAATACATGAATGTTTTGATAGATTTTAATAACCACGGTTTCGGGCAGGTTGGCGGCGGAAAATAAAGACAGCAGTTGATATAGCGGCAGAAGAGAAAACGCGAGCGGAGCATAGGGACGAAGTATAACAGCGTTTTGTAACAGCGTGTACGATCATCTTTTTCCCTATTTCCCTTTTTCCCTAATCATCTTTCCTTCTTTCATTTCCATTCTATCCTTTTCCTTCCCCCTCCTTTTCTGAATACCATAACCTTGGATTTAGTTACGTTCAGTATTAACACGTTCCGTGCCAGATAATTTTTTAAGATTTTCTGTTCAGATCTTATGAGGCGTCTACGACCCACACTTTTACGATTAAATTAATTTCTTTGCAGTATACATGATATTAAGATCCCTATATTTAACTTTACAATATATTTTTTGCAATAAAATTCTTGGTTTGCAATGAGAAATGCAAGAAAACTGAACGGAAAAATTAGTGTGGGTCGTATACGCCCCACGTGGCATGGAACGTGTAAATTCTTTCGTGTCCAAATACGTTTCCAGTACTTTTATCATTCCCTTCTATTCTTTTTCTGTTCTGGCGATTATCACAACAACATTTGTGTAGGTCAATGTCCAGAACTTTTCATCCCCCTCTTTCAGTCCTCCTGTTTGCCCTGCTCCGAACTCTTTTTCCAGATCCGTTGTGAATATTATGAATATTGTCGGACTGATTGTGAATGAATATCCATATCTCAGTCCATCCTTTGTTCAGAATTCTTCTGATTCTTCCTCATTAACTCTTACCACGTTTCTTGTTTCTCTAAAACTTTTGTAACTACTTTCAACAGTCCTCTGCTCACTCCCTTTTTCTCCATTACTTCCCGCAATTTTTCCCTGTCACCGTGTCAAATGCAGCCTTTCGATCAGAAGTGGAAATTTTTTGCACGCCAGAGCCGTCCTTGGAGAATCATCGCCTCCTTCATCTATACATACGGCCGAGATGTCACTGATTCACAGATGCTCTGTCGGCATCACGGCCGGGCCTATTGGCACTGGTGTGGTGGCGCATTGAGGTGATATTCGTAGTTAATCACTCGCGCTGGAAAGACATGCGTTCCGAGTCAGTCGCGGAAATCAGAACGACGAGCGTGGCATATGTCTTAAATCAAATACAATTAATACATTTTAATGTTTTTAGACTTCTGGCGATGGTTTTGCCGAAATCGACCACTTCATTACGTCTTACGGCTGAATATAGTATTGTGTTCTAGTACGCACATTTGTAAATTATTTACTAGCGCAAATTGTTAAAAATAACTATACGGTACCAGGCTTCCTCGCGTTAAAGAATACATTGTTGCAGCCGCAGCCGTCTTGGCAATATATTTTGCAATCCTGTCCGTTGTACCAATCTTGAAAACGTTTTGTACAATTTTATTCCCTTCAAAATGTTCGGCGCAAAATTCTAATATAATAACTTGTTACATACGGCCCTGAGTCTAAGAAATTTAGACTCTCCAGCTCGGGGCCGGAAATCTACCACATGTGCAGCCGGACCCCTCGATCAGACCCGAAGTCGCTCTGTTTGCTTAGAATAATTACGCTAGGAAATAGGAACTCGAACAGGCGAATGACCTCTTAACAGTAAGACAACTTTTCTATTACATCCCTCGGGAAATTCTTGGAAATAGAAGCACCCCACCACTTTTTCGACCTATAAAAGATCGACTGCAGTTCATGTCACGGGCTTAGTTCACTGTCAGATCGTCACGTTGTTACACCGATTAAACTACGCGTATAGATCTTATCGTTAGACGAAACTTAGAGTTCTTGCTACGACATAACCATATGGAATACGCGCAAAGTCCGCGACATCTATTAGGTAATTTTGTTCTAATACCCTGCATTCCCTCAGTGCGTCAAAATAGAGAGTAGTGCAACTAGGTGCGTGCGAATACATTACACGACTCCACGTAACACCTTTGTACCACACACATACAGTACACTTTAACTGTAAACAGCCATTTATACGAAAATATAACTTGTTCGAGTTTTGATCACTTCGGGTTTAAATCCTTTACGACTACCTATTAGAAATCTCCAGCCTGCGATCCCACAGCAATACATCTTTACCGCTCGAGGTGTATTGCAACAATTATAAAGTTACGTCAGCCTTACTAATATTCCTGTGGCATCTTGTGTTAATCACACGAGAAAGTCTACAAGTGTTCCAACCTCCTGTGGCATCTAGTGGTAACCATACACCGGATAGTCCACAAGTGATTCAACTTCCTACGGCTATCTCGTGTCTCCTATACACGAGATTGTTCGGTACTAACAACTTCTAAAAACCAACATCCAAACGAACACTCTACCTTATTCTTTTACCTCGGTCACTCGCAACGCTCCTGGCCCTGGCACGTAACAAACTAAAACTGAAGGCAACTATAACAACCTATTAGTGACAAAGAGTGGTTCTGCTGCGTTCATTTTCAATTTTGATTTGTTACAAAATGCCAAAACATTGGCAATTTTACATATGTATGAGGATGCACCTCACCGATTTCAATGATTTTCGTATATGTACGTTGTCAAAGTCATGTCAGGAAATCAATGAAAGCGGTAGACTCCCATCTGTATAACCCTTCAAAAATATTTTCTTAATTTATTTTTTTATGCGATTTCTCACCAACGATTCAGTGGAAAAGGACATCAACGCAGTGGAATGGATCTTCAGAGGATAACTCTGCAAAAAAAAGTGCAGTGGTATGTGTCCATGGGTAATATTGGAAACCTATTAACTATTTACTGGCAAGAGAATTTTTATTACAAAAAAAAAACTACATTGTATGTACAATGCATTGCCCCGATTACTTTCTTTGAGGCGAGAAGGCCTGGCATTCTGCTGTCGCAAAATTTTTACAGTATAAATGTCGCCCCAACGTGCCGACACGCGCCACCACGCCACACAGTGGGCCAGAACGTGATTTTAGCTGTTCAGGCACCTCGCACAAAACATAACCATTAACAATTTTAATTTTTCTTTTAGCAATAAATTTTGTATTTACTTTCATGAACTACATCCATTTTGCAGAATTGAAATAGACTCACTTTCACAAAAGTTATTCACTTTATAGTACGACCAGCAAAACAGTGGTTACGCTCACGACGATTGCAGGACTAATGAACGCGGTTTTCAAAATGCGACAACGTTGCAGGTATAAGTAAGAAAACCCTACCCTTCCAGGTTTTCATAGACAAACTATCTGAGTACTAAATACAAGAATAAAAATGGCCCTAACGAAAAGTTCATTTTTGGGGTTTTTCGCACGTTTTGGCGATTTGGAACCAGTGTGTAACGCACCATCATGACGCGTCACGCGCCACCACGCCAGTGCCAATAGGCTCAGCCTATTCTCCAAGGACGGCTCTGGCGTGCAGAAAATGTCCACCTCTGCTTTAGATTGACAAACATTGCATATACTTTTCGTTTTTCTTTTTTGTGTTTCTCTCTCTAACACGTACCGCAATATACAGGGTGTCTCAGCCGATTTTGACATCTTGATAACTTCGGTATTGTGGCATGTAGCGAAAAATGTTTTATAGGAAACTTAAATGATATCGAGTGGACTATAATCTGGTGTCATTCGTTTTTTCGTAGGTGAACGCGTCAAGGATATATGAAGGTCAACTTTGTTTTTTTAAATAGAATGAAGTACATTTTTATGCATCAAGTAACACAGCTAATTAACATATAATTCAATATAATTTCTGTAGAGATGGTTTACGATAAGAAAAAATTTTAAAGTAATTAGAGACATATGTATGTGAGTAGTCTACCTCATGGAATAAAGAATATCTCCGTCCCGTGAAATTCTCAGTAATTTGTTTGGCACCGTAATTGTATGAACATAACTCTCTTTCCCATTGTAAAAATAAGTATCCGGTCTCCAGATCCTTTCGAGCATTTTGATACTTAAACTCAGAGATTTTATCGGGCCCAAAAAGCTCAAACGAGAATCTCGCCACGATTGTCGGAAGTAGCAGTCCATTGAGTAGTCCTGAAATCAAACAATAAGTATTGAGCTTAATACTAGGTGCAGGTATATACAGGGTGGTCCACACAACGTGTGCACCGTTAAAAACTACCAAAATATGCGTTGCACAAAAAAGTTTTTATATAGAAGTTGCATGGTCTGAAGGGGCACATTATATAGTGTAGTTATTTTTTTTATAGGTGGAGGCGTTTCGGAGATTTGAAGGTCAACTTTGTTTTTTTAAATGGAATGCTATATTTTTTATATCAAAATATGGAAGAATGTCGAATTCTGAGTAAAAAAGTATTGACATTTATTTGCCCTAAACCTAATAACTAACGAGTAATTTCACTTTATTTCCTGAAAATTTTCTTCGCGTAATATCAAGTTAGAAATTCGACCTTATCACAGATTTCCGCAGGACAGCGATGTTTACGTGACAGTGTTTACTAATATGAGTGACCTAGTGGCTTAACGCAACTAATGTAAATGTTCAAAGTGATATCCATTGGCATTAATACAGTGATGCAATCTATTAACTAATGAAGAAACTGCATTCTGAATCATATCCGCACTGAGTGTAATGCATGCTTCACGAATACGATGTTTCATATTCTCAGATGTTGTTGGTGGTTCACGATACACTGTGTCTTTTAATGTGCCCCACAGAAAATAGTCTAAAGGAGTAAGGTCCGGTGAGCGTGGAGGCCACATAAATCGTCCGCCACGACCAATCCATCGATTAGGAAATTTTCTATCCAGTACTTGCCTTACATTACGCGCGTAATGTGCAGGACAACCATCATGTTGATACCAGATTTGTGTAAGGATATTTAAAGGTACATTTTCCAATAAAGATGGTAAAGTGTCATTCAAAAAGTTAGCATATTTTTGTCCTGTTAGTCGATCATTAATAAAATATGGCCCAATCAATTGGTTGCCCAGTATTCCACACCACACATTAACGCTCCATTGACGTTGGTGGTCGACTTCTCTCATCCAGTGAGGATTTTCTGGTGCCCAATAACGCATATTTTTCAAATTAATCTGCCTGCGATTAGTAAACGTTGCTTCATCAGTGAACAAAACTTTTTGTAAAAAATAATTATCACTGTTCATTTGATGCAGGAACCACTGGCAGAACCGAACGCGGTTTTCATAATCCGTTCCATGGAGCTCCTGATGAAGTGCTAGGTGATAGGGACGATGTTTTTCATTATGAAGAATGCGTAGTACACTTGTTTTGCTAATTCCAGATCCTCGTCAAATCTGTCGTGTACTAATATGGGGGTTTTCTGTTACCGCTGCTAGGACCGCAATAGCATTTGCATCAGAAGTAGCAGTTTTCGTTAAGTTACGTTTAGTAACATTAAGACTTCCGGTTCGTCGAAGCGATTGACACATTCTCTCAAATATGGCTCGAGATGGCTGATTTCGTTCAGGATACCTTTCGGCATAGATGGCTTTGGCTCTTATTGCATTTTTATGGCACTCACCATAAACTAAAAGCATATCAACTTTTTCGCTATTACAAAATTTCATTTTTACTTTTATCTGTCTGGTAAATACACACAACACCGAAGGTAACTTCAATACTGGATTACGAATATGAAGACGATTGCGAATCATGATAGATGTTGTGTTGATAAACACTGTCACGTAAACATCGCTGTCCTGCGGAAATCTGTGATAAGGTCGAATTTCTAACTTGATATTACGCGAAGAAAATTTTCAGGAAATAAAGTGAAATTACTCGTTAGTTATTAGGTTTAGGGCAAATAAATGTCAATACTTTTTTACTCAGAATTCGACATTCTTCCATATTTTGATATAAAAAATATAGCATTCCATTTAAAAAAACAAAGTTGACCTTCAAATCTCCGAAACGCCTCCACCTATAAAAAAAATAACTACACTATATAATGTGCCCCTTCAGACCATGCAACTTCTATATAAAAACTTTTTTGTGCAACGCATATTTTGGTAGTTTTTAACGGTGCACACGTTGTGTGGACCACCCTGTATATAAGGCAGCTAAAAATGTCTGGTCCCTACTGGCGCAAAGGACTTGCTGGTCTCTGACAAGTGGTATGGTCTGATTCGCCAGACGAATAGAGACATCCCTTGTTCGCACGTAATTTTCTACTTTAACGCACTACCGGTGGAAAAAGCCAGAAAAAACGACGAAAGAAATGTTTCGTTTTTAGTTGTTATTGGCCGAGCTTCAGATTTGTAGGAACGCTATGGAGGGGTTAAATGGTGCGACAGAGAAAGTCTTGATAAAGTGTCTTTATCATTGCGGCACCAAAAGATGTCACTTGATAAGTTGCACCGATTCATCCGACGGAGAAGAGATGTCCTTTGTCCTCACGTATTTTCGATTGTAAAAAATTGACCGAAACATCCATACATTTGAAGCTGTGGGTGAAAAAAGACGGTGCGGCAACTAGTTACTTACCCCTTACCCCATACCTCATACCAAGTGACTTCATAATTCATATACCGCAGGTCACAAAGCCCTTTGCATCCAGTAGTTAAATACTCTGACTTTTCAAATTTAGAAGCTTCTACACATATATTTTTGTGTGCCTGTTTTGCAAAATGTGGCCCAATCCATCATTCTCTTTCCTCCTGTCATTGCGAACCAACAAACACCAACACTTGTTTTAAAAAAAGTTACTTAAGTTTTTCTACATATATATAGCACTCGTAAATGAGTCAAATTGACTTACTCCGGCAATGTAATGTTAATATTCTATAACTGTGATGGAACAAAATGTAGCATTTATGTATTTTCTATCTTCTCCTAAGGAAATAGTTGTGAGTTATCCATGATTCTTCGACAAATTTTTGTCTTTAAATAATTTGTAAAGCTTCTAGAAGAAAGACTAATAGAAAGTTGATAGTTTCTGCTACTTCATGAGTTACTGTTATCTATTTGTCGTACGCGTTATACGCAGTAGCGCATATATGGCTACAAACCGGGATATCGTGTTTTACTTATTGTTATGATGCGCCGATCAGTTTGTTTCTGGTAATTCTTAATCCACATTTGTGAGCAACAATCGAAAAACATTGGAATACTAAGTAGGCGCAGTAATTTTTGGCCAAGATTTCAATAAAATTGACTAAGTACTACGCATCAGCAGTTTTACTGTTAAAATTTCCGATCTAGAAAATGACTGTAATATTTTTAAAGTAGATGAATGTGAAATGCTAGTTTTCGCGAAACGTCTAAGACGTTGAGACAGCCGCAGGGGATGCAATGTATTCTTCGGTGAAGAATTATTAACGATTACAAACTTCAATATGTCAGTCTCGACACACTCATATTCACTTCATAGATGAGTGCATTGACCAGATGGATGTGATTCGTTTTTTTTTTTTTATATTCTACATCTTGTATCAAATTTTATTTGTTGAATATATCGTTAGCATAGTAAATATTTAGTAATTATACAAATAGGGGTCCGTCCCACCCATTGCAATTATTTTCTAATATGGTGCTCTGTTCGGCTTTTGTTTGCGAGATATTGCCAAAAATATAAAAATTTGTTATGCTTAACGCGACGTAGAGTGATTTGAAGCTGTTCTTCGACAATTAACTTTAGTTGACGGGACTTTTTTCAGCGCTGGCAGTTATTTATATAGGAATGTCGTCCCAATGCGCCACCACGCCCATGCTGATAGCTTCGAGTCTGGCAAATGAAAGGCGAGCCAACCAGCGAGGTCTCGAGAGCAAGGGAAGGAGAAGCAGATAGAGCTGCTCCAAAGATGCACGCGGCTATCAAATAAGTGGAGTCACTGGACTAGATAATAATCTGCCGGTAAGAAGATTGTGAGGGACCGCACGGCACTTACCCTAGAACTTTTATAGAATACATATTCGCATCATTATTATGGAATCGAAGAGAATTATTTTTATTTGCGTGTCACCATGAGACTGACGCATGGTGTTGCGAGAAGTGGTACAATTTTGCGAGACCACACGAATATATATGTAGGAATGCAGATGAAATGAGTAAGTGAGAGAGTGAATGAATGAGAGAGAGAACGAGATGATGACGTGAGAAAAAAACAAAAGACAGGGCAGAAGAACGCGAAACGGCAGTGAAGAACGAAACGTGAAAGCAAAAAGAGGCGATAACTGCTACTGCTTATTTTTATTAGTTTTTAAGAGTTTGTTATAGTTATTGTTAGGTTTATGTATCTCTTTAATAAATGTTAGTAGTAAGACTGTGGCACCATCGAAAAAGCAATCCCTACATATGTGTTAAGGTCCGTTTTTCTGTCACGACGACGAAGGCGAGAGTCGTCAGAGGAAGTTTCGAGAAGTTAAGCTGAAAGTCGAAGAATAAATACGTTTGACGATTTGTCTTTCTTTTTAACTTTCTTCTTATGCTTATTTCATGTTAAATCCAATTATCCAGCCCTACCAGCGATTCTGATCCCACATTATTAATCCACCCTTAAATCTAATATATGTGTAATTATCATATTGTTATTTCTTGGAACACACATAAGCGGTGACAAATATTTACATATTTATGGGAAATACTCACCATATCGAGTTCTGATACCGGTCCCATGCTTCGTATTAAGATATTCGTTTTTACAACAGTTGGTATTCCTGAAACAAAAGGAATAGTGTTACAAAGTTCATCCATTTTATGGGGAAATCTGACAATCTTCAAACTCGCTCTTCTTTAAACTCAGGAAAGAAATGCCAAACGAATGTTAGCATTTTGACAGGTGTATACAAAAAAAAAAAGACAAACATTGTCTGTGTTTATGAAAATTGAGCAGGTTATCCGAAATCAATAATTTATAATCAATGAATCAATGATATAGCTAGGTTGGTCAGAAATGATTGCTTGACTGTCCTGTACAGCGTGTATCAAAAAAAGTATCAGCAAATAGTACATAATATTATCACTTGTGGATGAACTCGAGCTTGAACCCATCATTTCACCAAAGTTGCCTGGGTAGAGACTTCTACAAATGATGAATAACTGCGAATACTATGCAGTTCGATATGAAACCCCCTTTTGGGCCTACTAATATATTCGCAAGTCAATCTCTCGTAAACGTGCTTATTACGAGACATGGACCGTTTATTTTGAAAGTGGTGCAAGTCCATTTTCTGTTCTTTCGAGAAAATTAAAGGTTAGCATATCTGTCAATAAAAAAATATTGGTTAATTATGAAAAGTTTGATAATGTTTCTATCAATTTATCAATATGTAATGTGACTATACAAATTTCTTTTAGGCGAATTTAACTCAAATAATGTATATTTATGGATTGCAAATGGATTTACACCACTTTCATATTTAATCAATTGTAAGAATCATTTAATTTCAATTTTGAGAACTCAAATATCACTTAAAATATATTTCATATTAGTCCAATTTAGTTTCTAGATAATAACAAGAAATAAAATAGAAATAGTATTTTTTATTTTGAACGTTAACTATATTTATATATTGTTAAACTCAGCATAAGATATTGGTACTATTTATTTATGCTCTTCTTGTAACAGTGTTTTGAAATTCTCAGTAACAATATTCTCAACTGATGAAGATTCTACCTCTAACATTTTTCTTTCCTTTTTACGTTTCATTAATTTGTTTTTCATAGTGGAATTATATTCATCCTCCAACCCCTCAGATTAATCTTTTGTTTATATCCATGAGTTTTACTTCTGCGTGTATTTATTTAAAATTAAACAGAAATAAATATTTTTAATTGTCATCAAATAATATTATTATAATATAATATTTATTTATTACTTTTTCTTCCCTACTTATATCACTATTTGTTTTTAATATGAAATTATTCATTTTTAGAGGAAAATCAAGTAAGTAACCTTAAATTGTAACTTTCAAAATGTTAAATGAAACAAATGTAACCACCAGTGGTCAGTGATCCCGCAACCTGTCTACGGAAATTGGACTTACACCACTTTCATAATCAATGTCTATGCAATTTCTTTTAGCGGTCAATTTTAAATTGAACGAAACAATAGCATTTTTTAAGATATTAAATATAAACTTTTAATAAATAATAAGTTTCCACTAGATTAAGCATAAATTGCGTGATACTTCATTTTTTTTAAATGGACTTACACCACTTTCAAAATAAACGGTCTATATGTACCGTGCGGCTCGTCAGACCTGTCACCTAGGAGGTAAGCCTGTTTCGGCAGAGTCTGATTCGCCAGGAGTCAAGCGTCATGCCTCTCTTCATACGTACACGAAGGTACCTGACGTTCTGAGTCTTCGACGAGCGCTCGAAGAGCGACATCGCTCCGGCAATCGCTCCGCATCGTTGATATACAAAAACATTTAAACCGCGTGACTCACACAGTGCCGGTGTAAATTCCATACTCGAGTGTACGAAATATTATAACTCGATAGTGTTGAACATTATTATTTCAATTTTGGGGCTTGCTTAGCAAGTCCCAAAAATTAAACAAAACTTTATTTTTTTTATCAAAGTTTATTAAATGGAACAACACTCTTCTCGAGTTGATTCCAAGAAGACAAGTGATACTAACAACGAAAACGACGATGCAGACGAGGCAGTTTTTGCTTCTCCTACAATAGTGCGTACTCGTGCTTTGTCTCTAAAGAGACAAAAATCAAATAATCACAACTCTTCTACTGAAGAAATGCAAACGCGTAAGTCGAGGAAAACACGTGCGTCTGCTCGCACGGCTTCCAGAAGAGGTGAAGCTTCAACATCTGCCGCCACTGCCGAGACTGCAGACAACACTATACAAGTTGATAATCAATCAAGCGACGCTCGATCAACTGCGTCCTCAAATAAAGAAGACGAAAATCCAGAAACATCGCATGAGGCACTCATCCGAGAAAATAAACAATTATTGACCGAAATTAAGTTGTTAAAAATTAAACTTATGACGCTATCTGCACCAGCAACAAAACAATCGAATCTTCAACCCGACACGGAGTGGACAACTGTACAGAGTTCAGCTGGAAAAAGGAATCCACCCCCAAGGCCGACAATCACTGCATCAGGAGCATCGTCGAACAGATTCCTGGCTTTATCTGACTTGGATCGTCAACCAGAGTTGGACATCCCTGAGGTTCCACAGGACCAAATGCCACCAGCGGGAGCGCAAAAATCAGCTAAACCACCTCCAATAATAGTACACGCGGCTTCCCCGCAAACAATTATTAATTTAACCAAAAATTCATTACACAAAGCTTCATTCACGATTAAACGAAGTGGACCTAAAAGCCACATCGTTTATGCTAATAATATCGAAACTTTCAGCAAGGTGAAAGAAAGGGTCTAGCCGAATAAGGGGGTCAAACGTGCCCTTGAGCCGATTTTATTCGACGATGGGTCATTCGATAGGTGGTGATGAACAACCATTGCACAAAAATTTTTAATCTGATACCTTCACCCGGAGTGTAGTTATAGGGTAAAATCGAAAAATCAGTTTTTGCCTCATTTTCCCCAATTAATGTGGTGCAAAAATTCCAAAAAAATTCTGACACATTTTAAACATGAATGTACACGTTAGGGATTTTTTTCAGATTTTTTCTTTGCAAGTTCCACTCACGAAAAATGAAAAACCAAAAAAAAAAATTTTAAACATCGATTTCGTATTGAAATCTTCCGAGCACAACTTTTTCCTTTTTACAGTAGTTGCATAATATTATCATTGTTATACCCTAATTTTTTCAGATTTTTTGAGTACGGTGCATCACGGTCGGAAAAATCAAAAACCGATTTCTGGGACACATTTTGGGCTGAAACTCGCCCATTATCTGCCATTCTTGCATGATTTTAATACAGTATGTTCACATTGTGATCTTCAATGTTTCTGCATAGAAATATGTAGATGTTAAAGTACAATATCGGGATAATTAAATTAATTGCTGATTGTATGGTATTTATAACCTAGAATTTTAACCGCTCTTTCAAAAGCATTGATGGCGCAGTGGCTATGGTGTCTGCCTGTGGAATCGCTGAACACTTTTTTGTCGCGGGTTCGAATCTCCATGTGGGACTTAATTTTTATTCTGTCATTTTTTTTTTTTTTTTATTAAAAACATACCACTATTCAGTATTAGCTTTAAAATGTTTCACAGATATTTTTATGCCTTTCAACAATATGAAATCTATAGAAAAATAATCGTAAAACATGCTTTTCTTACAATTAGACATGCAACGTTTTGCAATTATAAGTATTCTCAAACATTTTATATTGTTCATAGATATTGATTTATTGCAATGTATGAAAATATATTTTAAATATAAAAGAAATATAAAATTCAATGTACAGAATGTAAAAAAGTACTTGTAATTGTAAATCGTGACATGACTGGAAAGAGTCGATGAAGAAAAAAGTATACTGTATAATTCTTTTTAGAAGTATCTGTGAAACGTTTTAAAGCTACTACTGAATATTGTTATGTCTTTAATAAAAAAAAAAAGAAAAATGACAGAAAAAAACTTCAGTCCCACATGGAGATTCGAACCCACGACAAAAACGTGTCCAGCGATTCCACAGGCAGACACCATAGCCACTGCGCCATCAATGCTTTTGAAAGAACGGTTCAAATTCTAGGTTATAAAGACCATACAATCAGCAATTAATTTAATTATCCCGATATTGTACTTTAACATCTACATATTTCTATGCAGAAACATTGAAGATCACAATGTGAACATACTGTATTAAAATCATGCAAGAATGGCAGATAATGGGCGAGTTTCAGCCCAAAATGTATCCCAGAAATCGGTTTTTGATTTTTCCGACCGTGATGCACCGTACTCAAAAAATCTGAAAAAATTGGGGTATAACAATGAAAATATTATGCAACTACTGTAAAAAGGAAAAAATTGTGCTCGGAAGATTTCAATACGAAATCGATGTTTAAAAATTTTTTTTTGGTTTTTCATTCTTCGTGAGTGGAACTTGCAAAGAAAAAATCTGAAGAAAAATCCCTAACGTGTACATTCATGTTTAGAATGTGTCAGAATTTTTTTGGATTTTTTGCACCACATTAATTGGGGAAAATGAGGCAAAAACTGATTTTTCGATTTTACCCTATAACTACCCTCCCGGTGAAGGTATCGGATTAAAAATTTGTGTGCAATGGTTTTTCATCACCACTTATCGAATGACCCATCGTCGAATAAAATCGGCTCAAGGGCACTTTTGACCCCCTTATTCGGCTAGACCCTTTTCACAAGAAATGTTCTAAAATTCTTCACTTATACCTTGAAGACAGCAAAACCCACGACACTCTTGCTGAAGGGCATCGATCCAAATACAGCGACCGACGAATTGTTGACGGAGATTAACTCTATGATCTCTCCAAAGGCCAAGGCCATTAGAATCTCTCAATTCACAACATCGAAATCTAAACAAACCGGTAGACCTCTATCGATATTTATCGTCCAATTTTCACCGAATTCTGATTTAAAAATTATTCAAACAATCAAAGTTCTTAATTATCAAAGAGTTATTTGGGATAAATTCCGTCGACAAGATTTAATTCAATGTTTTAATTGTCAAAGAATCGGACATGCGGCGATTAATTGTCACCTTGATTCCAGATGCGTCAAATGCAATATGTCACATGAAAGGGGTAAGTGCTCGGTGACCGAGGCGACGAAACACGAGGCTATCTACTGTGTGAATTGTGAGAAATTTGGTCACCCCGCCTCATATCGTGGTTGCCCGAGATTTAAAGAGAGGAAGGCATTGGTTGCATTAAAACAAAATCAATTTCAGTCATCGTCGAATATTAATCGCAGACCAGCAGCTACATTGGTCAATCCAAATGTATCGTTCAGCAGAATAGCCGCTGGAGGACAAACGAACGTTGCCTTCCCGCCACTTGCTGCGCGCTTTACAGCGCCACCTACGCAAAGATTAGTACAGCCAACTAACATACAATCAGATCAACAAGTAGATCTTATTGTTAAACAAATTTTATTTTCGATAAATAGAATTTCTGAACAATTGCCTTTGATTTTTCAAAGAATCGATGATAACACCGAAAAGATTAATTTACTTTTTCAATCATCTATAGACGATGATGGAATGCAACCAGCCTTCTCTCAAGGTCAAGTTCCGAGGGGCCAGCGACGTGGGCTCAACTAACAATGGCATCTGCACATTTGACCAGTATCCCGCTTGAAAACCTCCTTATCATTTCCATCAATGTGAATTCTATCATCAACCTGCATAAGCGTGCGTATTTGAATCAATTTCTTTTAAATCATCGACCTGATATTTGCTGTCTTCTCGAAACTAAGCTCAATGCGAAGCATAATTTGGAAATACCACCCCAATATTCAATTATAAGAAAAGATCGTGCAAACAATCGCTTTGGAGGCGGAGTTGCAATTATAATTAAAAAAAAATACTTTGCGAACATTGAGCTGAGTTTCTCTCATTCGAAATCATTCGAAGCTTTAGCGATTTGTCTCGACCTTTCTGGGGGTAGAAGTCTCGTGATCGCGACGGTTTATAGTCCATTCAAGGACAAAATAGTCTTCTTGCGTGATTTAAACGATCTTTTTACACAACTTCGTCTTTCACACGATAACAATCACTTCGTTATAACGGGTGATTTTAATGCAAAGCATACTACCTGGCTCAATGCAGTCAATAATTCGAAAGGCATTGCACTCTTGGAATGGCTTGAGCTTCAAGGTGCTATTTTTCGAACCTCATTGTTATTTTCGGATATTCCATCTTACCACCCTGCAAACTCGAACCTTGATCTCGCATTGACCGATAACAGATTGATCGAACGAATCAATAATAATACAAACAGATTAGAGGTCCTTCCATATGATAGTGACCACTGGGCCATAGTTGTTAGATTGTCCCTCGACGGTTGGAGTGCCTCCGTGGAGGAAGCACCAAAAATTCTTAGACCAAATTTTCGATTAACAAACTGGAAAAAATTTAGACTGGAAATCCATTCTTTCGTTAAACAATTTGATTTAAATTCCTTAATTAACGCGCCGATCGATATGATTAATACATCCATTGAGGTTTTTGAGGATAATATATCCTCAATTATGACGAACTGTACGCCTATGGCCGAAATTCTGAATAACCCAAAGGATTATGACGATCCTCGCATCAATAGACTAAAAAAATTCAAATCAAAAGTCATCACTAAGCTTTATCAACTTTTACGTGTTAATTTAAATTTTGAACAGCAATTCTCAAATAGATATCATTAAATTTTATAAGCAAATTTTGAAACGTATCAATTATAGATTAAGAAAACTTTACACAGCCATAGCTAACAAATTTTGGAATGATCGATTATCGAAACTTGATAATCGAGAACCGTTAAAAATCTATCCAGTCATCAATAGAATCATTAACCCAAAACACACGGAGGCTCTCCCGACGTTGAGGGGAGCAGTCGGCGACTCAACCCTTTGGTCGGAGTCGGGAATCGATGTTTCTCTGCTTCAAAAAATTGATAATAACTATGTAGTAACAGACATCAAAGATAGATTAACACTTCTAGGTATACATTTTGCTCGTGTACATACGAAAAATTTAAATCCGATTAACGAGGAGGAGAAAAATCATAAAAATTCGATCAGTCTGTTGTACGATCAATTTAAAAATAATATTGATCATGTTACATTCGAGTTTAACTCTCTGAACGATCAAATCTGGCCAGAGCATAATACTGATTACTTTATTAATCCAAGAATAATTTGGAGAGCGATCAAATCATTAAAGAACAAAAGATCATCTTCGTTTGATGGAATCCCTAACGTAACGGTTAAACACTTGCCGGGTTCTGCAGTCGAATTCCTTGCGCTAATTTTCAACGCCTGTATGAGATTGTCTTACTTTCCTTCACGTTGGAAGGTTGCCAAATTGATTCCACTGTTCAAAAAGGGCAAAAATCCATTTGATCTAAACAGCTACAGACCGATCAGTCTTTTACCAAACATCGGTAAATTATTTGAAATTATGATCAATACGAGGTGTGTTAAAAAAATAACGAGAATTTTCGTTTTATGAAAAAAATATTTATTTATTCATCAATATCTATTTTGTCCCCTTCAAAATAATCCCCCCCGGATATAATACACTTGTGCCAACGCTTTTTCCAATCCTCGAAACACTTTTGAAACTCGATCTTTGTAATAGCTTTTAGCTCTTTCAGCGATTCGCGTTTAATGCCATCTATGCTTGTAAAACGACGGCCTTTTAATGTTCTCTTTATTTTTGGAAATAGAAAAAAGTCACATGGAGCCATATCTGGCGAATATGGAGGATGAGGCATCGTTACAGTTTTGTTTTTGGCCAAAAATTCACGAACAAGCAATGAAGTGTCAGCAGGTGCATTATCGTGGTGCAAAAGCCATGAATTGTTTTGCCACAAATCCGGGCGTTTTTTTCGGATTGCTTCATGGCATGAGCCAACTGATATGCCAACATCATCAGCGACTTCTCTGATTGTGATTCGGCGATCGGTCATAACCATTTCTTTTACTTTTTTCACGTTTTCATCGGTTGTTGATGTGCTTGGGCGTCCGGGTCGTTCGTCATCTTCAACGTTTTCGCGGTCATCTTGGAAACGCTTATACCACTCGTAAATCCTTGCTTTACTCATAGCAGACTCACCATATGCCTTTGTTAACATTTTACAAACTTCACTACACTTTATTTCATTTTTTACGCAAAATTGAATACAAATTCTTTGATCCATTTTTTTTCACAAACGAAAATCGCCGAGCTCGAAAAACACGTCTAACGTTAGCGGCTGCCACTTAAAAAGTAAGCAATGAATATTGCTGAAAATTTTATCGTACTTCAGGGGCATGTGTACCAATATAATAAAAAAAATTTTATACAGGCGGACTCTCCAAACCCGCGAAATTTAAAAATTCTCGTTACTTTTTGAACACACCTCGTATACGTTTGAACAGTTACGTGGTGACAAATAATCTCATACCCGATTGTCAATTCGGATTTAGGCACTCACATTCTACTGTGCATGCGGTGGCCAAATTGACCAGAGACATCGGGGATTCCCTGAATAATTTAATTATGACAGGAGCATGTCTAATCGATTTAGAAAAGGCATTTGACACCGTATGGACTAAGGGATTAATTGTGAAACTCCACAATATGGGCTTTCCAAACAATTTGTTAGCGTTAACGGAAAATATGATAACAGATCGATCTTTCAAAACTTTTTACAATAACACTTTCTCGTCGCGCACATTTCTTATTGAAAATGGCTTACAACAGGGTGCAGTTAATTCTCCCTTGTTATTTAATCTTTATTTTTCTGATATTTTACAACATTTTAATATCAATAGCCTAACATGCAAAGCAATAGCATTCGGAGATGATCTCATCATTTATAAATCCGGTGCAGATCCTTTAGAGATTCAGCACTCATTGCAAAGAGCCTTTAACACCATTGTTTCTTCCTGCAACAAAAAGAAAATCAGGGTTAATATGCTTAAGTGTGAGACGATTTTGTTCCGAAGGCCAACATACCAACTAAGCAAAAAACATTATAGGCTATCGAAAAAATTTTCATTGCATATACCAGGCAGATCCGATACTCTTCTCCCTAGAGTTAAAAAAGTTAAATATCTCGGAGTAATCTTAACCGAAAGACTCAATTACAACGAACATGCTAATTACAGTCTTGAGAAGGCAAAAGGAAACGCCGCCAAATTAGCTAGATTATTTTACTCTAAACACTTAGGAGAAAATGTAAAACTCTTACTTTACAAGCTCTACGTTCGATCAATCTTGATTTACGCATTTCCTATCTGTTATGCGATCGCACCATATGTAATGGAAAAAATTCGAGCCTTCGAACGAAAAATTTTCCGTGCGATCACGGGACTTCTCTTCCTTCGTAGAATGGCCGATGGTACTGAAAAATATATACATAATCAATTAATTTACAACAAAATTAAATGCGCACGCTTTGATATTTTCGCTTTAAAAATTACTAGAACTTTTATCATCAAATCTATGCAATCTGTGACCAATAACCCAATCATTAATTCTCTTCACATCATGTCCGATGCTCAAGCAAAAAAAGCAAAGGACAACGGTTTTTTCTCCACCGCTGTTTTTCCTTATCTAGATCGTGAAGGTTTCATAGAAAATTTATCAACAAAAATTCCAATTATATATCATACTCACAGAAAGAAGGGTTCTCTCGCACTTCAATATGACCCCACTGTAATCAATTCGGATCTATCACACTTACGATTTTCCATTTCACTTCCTCCGCGGGATACTGATCAAAAATACTATAAATATCTAACTAATTGCCATGGTTGAACTCATGTTTGTTCGTCGCCTCGGTTGCCGAGCACTCCCCCTTCTCAATTACCCTTAACGACAAATTTCTCGTTTTTTGCCCAAATTTTCAGTTTAAAGCTTATTATCGTAAGCTTCTTATGTTTTCACTGTAAATAATCCAATTAGTTTTTAATACTAGCAAATAAGTTTAGCGGTCTTATTCAACCGCATTAATACAATTAGTTAATAAGATTATTACACTTATCTTAATATTTAATCACCATTACTATCTATTAAGCGATTTTCTTATATTCTACGATCTGTTTTCTTCTCCTTATTTAATTCTACTATACATTTAATTTGACCATTGATTCACCGCTGCTTTTCTTTTTGCAAACACGGTCAAATTATAATAACGTATAATTTGGAAGCTTTTCGGCATTTCCGTACAAAGCTATCTGTTCTGTTATTTGGAACATTGGCATCAGCCAATGCTCCCCCCCCCCCCCCCCCCCCCCCTTTGTAACTGTTTTGTCCGTCCTAGTATCTTTTTGTTTGCGATTTTGCCCTTTTTTGACCAAATGTCATTTACTTTTTTGGGGCTTATATTCTAAGGTATATATATTCCCTTTTCTTAATATTACGATCTTTTGAAGTTATCCTTACACATTATATAAATTCCTTTGAGAAGTCGCGCCGCAGCGACCATATTGGAAATTATCAAACATAAATGTATTACTTTTGTTTAAGTTCTCTGTAATTCACTTGATCTGAATAAAGAACTATTAAAGCACCTGACGTTCTACCTCGCGTTTCGTTAAAAGAGCTACACATACAAATCGAACTAAAAGACGAAGAGAGAGAACGTTGCAGATCGAAGCAAGGGAGACAACGCGATTTGGGTGGCGACAGTGAGGACATCGGCGTAGGCACCACATTTCTAACATCTCTATAGTAAAAACAGAACAAACTCCGGCAGAATTACCCCCACCACATGGGGAGATTCTGCTTGATGAAACGGAGCGCGCGACGAGACAACAATGTAATACAATGTCTCGCTCCTCCAGACAAACTAATAAGAACATTTGAATGCTACGACTTTGTCGGGTGCTTCCTTTAAGAGGCTGAGCGAGTGGAATCCAAGAAACAAAATGGTGCGAATAGGCGGTTGAAAACGAGAAGCTCCGCCGCCGAGGTGCCAGGTCTGGCGAGCCGCACGGTATTTCTCACAGAAGTGCCTCGTTATTAGTGGAAGCAACGCTGAGACGACTTTGCGTTGTCTCCTCCATCTTTTATTTCTTGAAACCTAACACATCATAATCTATCAGGCGATGATCTAGATCAGGGCTTGAAATTATTTGCTTGTCGTTCGCGTTCTTGGAGGACTGCGGTCTACCAATACATCCTATGCCTTTAGATCAGAGGACATTTGCAAAAACAAACTGCTGTAAAATTTATAAAAACCTTACAAATGAAGGTCAACATTTTTTATTGCTAAGCTATACTTGGATCGTGATAAGTTATTTTGAAACACTCACTATCTACACCCTTGTCAAAAAATGTAAAATTTTTTTATATCAAAGTATTCTGCGCATTGAGAAGACGAAAAAAATAAAAAGAATCATTTCCCCAGAAAAACCATTAAGTCAAGACAAATTGCTAAAGATTTCACCGCAATGTGATTGTGTTGCGTTACACATAGAAATCTACCACTACTCTGCCGCTTGGAGGAATTTATTTTAACGATATGCAAGGGTGTTATGATGTAAGAGTGGCTGAGCGAGAAAAAAGGATGAAAATATAATGCGAATTAGAGAGATTTGGATGATTCAAAAATGTATATAGGTATGTGTGTGAGAGTCAGAGGGTCGAAGCGAATGAGTATGCTTGTGAACTGCGGCGGTGCAAGGCTCACGGATATGCCGAAATGAAAAGGATGAAGGACGAAACAAAAAATTCATCTTCAATAACCGTCCTTTCCCTTACGCTAAACGTCCATAGAACGATTCACATCTGATCCATGGTTCCTTTCAGTGTATCTACGTAACAAATCGAATACGATGTGTCATTAAAAAAGTTTGACCTTTTGCAATCATTTCGCGCATTTTGCTGTGTATTCTTCTTACAAGTGTCCATCGATCCAAAGGTGTAGTACATCTGTTAGATTGTGACACATAATTTTGAAACAACGTAGTATAACTACAGCTATACATATCTACATTCTGTTTTAAACAATATGAAACACTTTGAAATATTTAATTTAATTCTTAAAATTGACATCACATTGACTTTATATTTTTTGCTCATCTTTCTCTTAAGTTCTAAAAAAGATTGATATCGTGAATCTATAATATAAGTGATGGTAAAATTATCTAACAAGTGTTGTACTTAGCGATCCCGTACGGAGACTGATTCTAATCTTGAGTGATCCCGCGAAATATACTTAATTTAATAACGTACCGTGAAGGGATCCTTCAAAATGTTGTTATAAAAAATATTTCAAATTGTGTCATGTTATGTCATCTTTGTCTTCTTTTTTCTTCAATGTAACTGTGGACGTAATGAAGAAGACAAAAGATAATAAAATTTAACATTTTTTAACAACGGAAAATGTATTTTTTAAAACCTGAACATTAAAATTCTAAAATGAAATTCTAAAATTAAAAATTCTAAAAATAATATTGTTATCGTTACATATGGAATATCCTTTTAGTTCATCCACAAAATTTTTCTTTTAAATAACCGGCATAGCCAAGAAAGAATTGCGAACAACTTTCACTTTTTCTTGGTTTCGAAATTATTGCAATTTTCAGAAGTAATTAAAAAAAGGAAGATAATTACAAAGTAATTAGAAAAATTCAAAAGAAAGTACACTGTTTTACAAGATGTCTAGCCGGATTAGCATGGAAAAAGTCATCCAAAAGCTAGTTAACCTTGGTGTATACTATTTGATAGACTTAAAAAAAATATATATATAAAAAGTTTTAAACTTTCATTTATATAAGCTGTTATATCCGACCCTGAGAATTTTAAAAATTAATTTTTAAAAATTGAATGAAGAATTCTTCATTCAATGCCAGTCAGCCGCTCTCGAAAACGGAAGGTTTAAGAGCAAGTGTTCCTCGCTTTACAGGGCTGCTTTCCACTTATCTAAACTTATACAAACCATGGCACCTTGCACTTTGGCCAGATGCCTTCCATATGTCCTTGGTACCCTTACATCCCTGCCAGAGTCCTACCACCTCCACTCATTTTTCCAAGTCCTTCCCGAAACGGAGCCCTATATAAGCGAGACACTTTTCTGCCTCTGCGGGTCATTTCTTTCATAGAACGTCACGCTGTCAGTCAGACAGGTGAATTTCCAAAGTCTACGGGACTTGGAAACCCCCGCGATCCGACGCGTGACATTCGGTTAAAATACATTATAATATATATTGTTTAAGGATCAAATTGTAATTGCATTTTGAATCTAATTCTTTTGTTAATAACTTGATATACGAATTTCAACGATAAAGTTATTTTCGATTAACTTCCTCTTATCTTCTTGTAACTGAGCAACGTTCCCCTTTATTCACTCAAGCCGCTTGGAGCGAATAAGATTATTGAAAGTTACGGGTAATTCTAGAACCAAAATCCTGGAGTCTGCAACAACCTTATAATAGTTAGTGGCAGTAGCCTTGTACTATTTGGTACATCCCGATCTGCTGTACTAACGCGAATTACCGAAAGGTTTTTCGTTATTAACGGACAACCAGCAACTCTATAGTAATCCTATAGGTTAGTCTGGTTTCCGGAGTTTTATACTTAGTTAGTGGCAGTAACCTTGTATTGTCTAATACATCCCGATTTGCTATACCAGCGGCGGGCGATTATTGCACGCCCGAGCCGTCCTTCGAGAAACACCGCCTCATTCACCCAAACATACAGCCGAGATATCACTGATTCACAACCACTCTGTAGGCGTCACACTCGTGCCTATTGGCACTGACGTGGTGCCGCATTTGGGGCGACATTCGTAGTTAATCGCTCGCGCTGGAAAGACGCTAATATTTTACACATATCATTAGGGACCTACATGCTATCATCTTGCAAAGCCTCGTTAAAATTGAAGTCGGACAGTTGGGGTCCTCTCCTTGTTAGTGTTAGTGAGCGATTCAGATTAGTCAAATCCAAGGGATTATGTATTAATTGTTTGCGACAAAATCACCTTGTGAAGGAGTGTAAGTCTAGTGGATGCAAAATGTGTCACAAAAAGCATCATTCGTTGCTGCATATCGAGTCGAGTCCTAGTATAAAAAATCTTGGAGAAGGGACACCAGGGAACACACCACCGGATTCAGTCGCGTCCAGTTTCTCATGTTCCAACATGCCTGGTTCACATCCATGTATATTATTATCGACAGCGAGCGTAAATGTTCAAGACATACGGGGTGACTGGCATCGAGCTCGTGCATTGTTGGACTCCGGATCACAAGCTAGCTTTATTTCTGAAGAATTCGCAGAAAAAATGGGACTGCCCACCACGAACTATCCGGTAACTGTGTGCGGTATAAATGAAACGGTTGCAAAATCAACTAGATCTATACAAGTTTCGTTACGATCACGGTTTAACGACTTTGAGTCGCGCATTTCATGTATAATTCTACCAAAAATTTCGAATCATCAACCGTTGGTAAAATTGAAGCGCAACGACTTCAAGATACCTGCAAATATTGACTTAGCGGATCCAACCTTTTACACGCAATCAAGTATCGACATGCTCATCGGAGCCAACAAATTCTGGGAGCTCATAGGTGATGAAAGAGTCAAGATTGACAAACACCACCCGCTGTTGATCCAAACTCGTTTGGGATGGATTTTGGCTGGCAGTTTCGAAATTAAACATAGACACGCTAAAAAAATCGGTTGCAACTTCGTTGAGTTTGAGGAGCTAAATCAATCATTGAGCAAGTTTTGGGAAATGGAAAACTTTGATTACTCCAATAAACGCACTGAAGAAGAAGAAATCTGTGAAAACCTGTTCGGACAAATGACTAAAAGAAACAAGCAGGGTCGATTCATAGTTAAATTACCAATCAATGTAGAGGTGTTGAAAAAGCTGGGTGATTCGAGGTGTGCTGCACTTAAACGATTTCAAGCAGTAGAGAGGACATTTGCGAAAAATCCAGATCTAAAAACTGAATACGTGAAATTCATGAAGGAATATGAAACGCTTGACCATATGAGACGGGTTAATGTGGATGACAATAAGGCCAATTCGAGGTACTATATACCGCATCATGCTGTACGTAACCCAAGCAGCACGACCACACGTTTGAGAGTGGTATTCGACGCTGCAGCAAAAACATCGTCCGGGTATTCGTTGAATGATGCACTCTTCAAGGGTCCAACGGTGTAATCGGAACTGTTTCATATATTAATTCGTTTTCGATTCTCGCCATTCGTACTGTATGGCGATATATGCAAGATGTATCGTCAGGTGTTGATCGATCAGGGACAGTGTAGCTTACAGTCCATACTTTGGCGGTATAATCCTCACGATGAGATACAAACATACGAGTTGCAAACGGTGACATATGGCCTAAAACCTTCATCATTTTTGGCGACTCATGCTATACAAAGATTGGTGGACGACGAAACAGATTTCGCACACTTGCGAGACGTTGTATACCGGGATTTCTATGTGGACGACGTAATTACTGGGGCGGACTCGCCATCTGAATTGTTGAAAGTCAAAACGGATTTGACTAATCTAATGTTACGTGGAGGCTTCGAGCTGCATAAATGGCGGTCAAACGTCGACGAGTTGGATGAGGACGAAAATGAATTGAGGCGCATTGGTGAGGAAAAAAGTAGTTCAAGCGCGAAAACTTTGGGCTTAATGTGGAACTCGAAGCTGGACTCAATCCAATATTCATCGTATGATTTCACTACTACAAGGGTAATTACGAAACGTACCATGCTGTCCGAGATCTCAAAATTGTTTGATCCCTTGGGCCTGATTGGTCCAGTTATCATCAAAGCGAAACTCTTGATTCAAAGCATTTGGTTATTGGAGCTAGACTGGGACAGTCCGGTTCCTACGGATCTTTGTAAGTCTTGGGGAAACATCAAACACGACATTAAGTCATTGTCCGAATTAAGAATACCAAGATCAGCGTTACCTTTAAAGGCATCTAAACGATTCGAATTGCATGGCTTCTGCGATGCAACTCCCCAAGCATACGGAGCGTGCATTTATGTTCGTATAATCACTGAAGACGGAAATATAGCTGCGAACTTACTTTGCGCAAAATCAAAGGTAAGCCCATTAAAAACAATCTCATTACCGAGATTAGAATTGTGTGGTGCCGTCGTGTTAATTCGATTGATGAAAAATGTGGAAAGCGCCATCGTAAAGGAATCAGACGGCACTCACTTTTGGACGGATTCGAGGATCGTACTTTCCTAGCTTGGGTCCCCTTCGAGAAGGTGGCAAACTTTCGTTGCACATAGAGTAGGAGAAATTCAGGAAGGTTCTACAGCGAATCAGTGGCACTACGTCAACTCGAAGGAGAATCCTGCAGATTTGATCTCGAGAGGTATGATGCCGCGTGACATACTACAATGCAACCTGTGGTGGAAAGGGCCTGATTGGCTATGCACGGAGGACTTGGATCAACTCGTTCAAGCGGATTTAGGATCACTGCCCGAAGCTCCTGAACAGCGAAAAATCGCATCGTATACTGTGACTACTGAATCGAACTTGAGGTGATAATCGGTTTATGTGAGCGATACTCATCGTTCAACAAATTATTAAGAGTTCTGGCGTACATACTTCGTTTTGTAAATAACTGTAAAAATTCCGTAGTTGGTAAGGTTAGCGGGGTTCTGGGAGTACAGGAATATGTGAAGGCGGAAAAGTTGTTAATTTCTCGAGTACAGAATAAATATTTTGCAGAAGAGATAAGCGCCTTGAAGCTGAAGAAAAATATGAAGACTAATTCGAAATTGAAGAATCTGAATCCATTCCTAGGTTCTGATAGCTTATTGTGCGTCGGGGGCAGATTGTATCACGCGAAGTGCAGTGCTAACACCAAACATCCTATAGTCTTACCCCATCGTTGTGCATTGACCGATTTGATTGTAAGAGATACGCACGAGAGGCTATTACACACAGGTGCCACGACCACCTTGGCGAATGTCCGAACAAAATACTGGCCTATCGCCGGGAAAAGTATTGTAAGACGGATCACGCATGGATGTATGGTATGCAGGAAGGCCGATCCCAAGGAAGCCTTCACAATAATGGGGTCCTTGCCCCCTTCTCGAGTTGAGGTTTCACGCCCATTTTCGAATTGTGGCGTTGATTTGTGTGGGCCATTTCATATTCGAGATCACGTGCGGCGAAAGAATGTGAGTTTTAAAGTCTACGTGGTAGTATTCGTATGCATGAGCACAAAGGCGGTTCATCTAGAATTTGTGGAAGATTTGTCATCGGAAGCATTGTTGAATGCAATAAAGCGAGTCGTATCTCGTAGAGGTAGAATAAGTAATGTATTTTCTGACAACGGGACAAATTTTATAGGTGCAAATCATGAGATTCGGAGTTTCTTAAAAGACATGTCCAAGGATTGCAGGTTCAGTGATGAGTTGCACTCTAACCACTTGAAGTGGCACTTCATTCCCCCCAGGGCACCGCATTTCGATGGTTTATGGGAGGCCGCGGTTAGGTCTTTCAAGAGATTGTTGCGACGAATTGTAGGCGAAGGTATAATAACCTTTATGGAATTTCAAACTTTGATACACCAAATTGAAGCGATACTCAATTCACGCCCGTTGATCCCGTTGTCAGACGACGTAAATGATTACGAAGCGTTAACACCGGCACATTTTTTGATTGGAGAATCACTCTCTTCACTCAGAGAACCCGAGTTAGACGGAATCCCTGTCTTTAAATTGTCTCAGTGGCAGCGGATAGAACAACTTAAGCAACACTTCTGGTCCAGATGGTCGACCGAGTATCTAACTTCGTGTCAACAGCGTTCAAAATGGAACAGAAACACTAAACTCAAATTAGACAAAGGGCAGCTTGTTATGTTGAAAGCAGACGAAAAAATTCCTTTTAAGTGGATACTCGGTCGAATCGAACAGGTGTATCCCGGTCACGACAATGTAGTACAGGCCGTAGATGTACGTACAAAGCATGGGTTGCATAGACGACCAGTAACGAAACTTGCGGTGTTACCACAAGACGAATGACCACCCAGTCAATTGCGTTAGGTTAAATGTAGTAGTAGATTAGGTATAAGTAGAGGTGACGATAGGTCAAATAGTTTTAGTTCATATATTACCAGTAAGGCTTAAAGATAATACAGCACTCGAGCTTAAACGTGTTAAAGTTATTACTCAGGAAAAAGGGTTTGAAAGTTGTTCAGGGTTATTTCTATTCATCAATTGTATGCGTACGACGATGCATGTGTTTGGAAACTGCGTTTGCCAAGGGGGCTGCATGGTCAGGTTCAAATTGGTACGTTGGGCTGGGGTGCGCCTGGGAGGGCGCGCCTGAGCCGCGATAGAAAGCGTGTGTGGCGAAGGAGTGAGTAGTAGTAGCACTTGGTATCGGCATAGAACCTAACCACTCATTGTAAGAGACATTAAAATAAATATTGCAAACTTAGAGCATAAAGAGTAATAAGAACGTTCCTGTTCCTATAAATACTGAGGAAGGTGTGTGAGAGCGGGTACGTTACAGGTGTAAAACCTATGGAAGAGGAGAGCACGTCTGGTACAGCGTGAAACGCGCACAGTCGCGTTTTCTGCCACTAGCCAATCTCGTAACAAAGCCATCTAACCGAAAGTCGCACTTGCGTTGTAAGGCGCAACGTGGAAGTCGTTATCCATCTCTTCCACATTATTTACAAAAACATCTTCAAAATTCAAAACTTGGGCCGCCCAGTAATGGACATGATTTTGTCCGATGCGGAATCTATTTTCTTTTTTTAACCAGCGGCCGTCATTTGAATGAAGTTTATATGTATTTAAAATAAAAAGATAAATTTAACTACATATTTTTACGTAACCTTCACATTGAATTTACTTTGGAATTGCGCTAGATTATATTACTGCAGAATCGGTGAACGGAAAAAATGTTACCACCAATAGAGAATACTAAAATAGGTGGTAGATGTAAAAAAGGTTGACTAGCCCTAATTTATAGTAAACGTCTACTATAGGAATCTTGTTCGATGTATGTACCGTGCGGCTCCACAGCCGTGTCACCTGGGCGGCGGAGCTTCTCGTTTTCAACCGCCTATTCGTACCATTTTGTTTCTTGGAGTCCACTCGCTCAGCCTCTTAAAGGAAGCACCCGACAAAGTCGTAGCATTCAAATATTCTTATTAGTTTGTCTGGAGGAGCGAGACATTGTATTACATTGTTGTCTCGTCGCGCGCTTCGTTTCATCAAGGAGAATCTCCCCATGTGGTGGGGGTAATTCTGCCGGAGTTTATTCTGTTTTCACTATAGAGATGTTAGAAATCTGGTGGCTACGCCGATGTCCTCACTGTCGCCACCCAAATCGCGTTATCTCCCTTGCTCCGATCTGCAGCGTTCCCTCTCTTTGTCTTTCAGTTCGATTTGTATGTGTAGCACTTTTAACGAATCGCGAGGTAGAACGTCAAGTGCCTTCGCGTACGTGTGACAAGAGGCATGACGCTTGTCGCCTGGCGAATCAGGCTCTGCCAAAACAGGCTTACCTCCTAGGTGACACGGCTGTGGAGCCGCACGGTACATACGTCCACGCGTAAACATTAGTTCTTCAGAAATAAAACTCTTCATATTGGGTTGTCTGGAAAATTCGTGCAGATTTTAGAAGGAAGTTGAACAGAATATTTAAATTTTGATACATATTTGTTAAATTATATTCGGCCATTCTATTCTACCCTAAGCTTTTGACATCTTTCAGGTAACTTGAAAATTCCGTGCTCCCAGAACCTCTCGGGTTTTTCGGCGAAAAACTTTTCTACCTAATTTTTTATCTTGACCAAAGTAATGAAGTTCTTTCCATTAAGGAAATTTTGTAATTATCAAAATAGGTGACAATCTGAAGGCGAGAGATATAGAGAATCTGTTGGATAGGGTAGAACAGCTCATCTAGCTCTAACAGTTTTTGTAAAAATCTTAAAGACACAAGATGCCCCGCATTATCTTGATGAAACACGTCGTCATTCCGATTCGCTATTTCTGGACTTTATTTTCAATTTCTGTCTTTAATTCGTCTAATTGGGAGAAATACTTTTCGGAATTTATTGTCTCATTGTTTGGTAATAGTTCATAATACAGGATTCCATTCTACTCTCATCCGACAAAAAACATGACCATTTTCGGATGAAGATCAGCTTTTGGGGTGGCTAAAGTTGGTTCATTTCGGTCTCCTTAAGATGTTTTTTTGCTCAATATCATTCACCATAAACAGTACATATCTTGTTTGCCACTTACGTGTTATTTTCGCATTTCCAGTAAAAGAAAATCATTGAGTGCCTATAATGTACTTTGTTTGCTTCCATATTCAAAAGGGTATAAAACTGCCGAAAATTAACGTATCGTAACCAAAATTTTACCGTCTTTTAAAATATGTACGCATGCCATTCATTTCCAATCATTCTTATGTATTCAGATCTGTCCTTATGCCTCCAGTCGAAAATTAGCACTGTAGCCATTGTTCGATCGAGGATGTAGGAATGCAGGGTAAAGCAGGAAAGGTTTTCTGGGAAGAAAAATTCATTTTATTCATTACCTCTCTTTTGAGGAAGATGGATAATATACAGATAGGATCGGTAGAGCGGACAATAAGGTTTTAACGAAAAAACGAACAAACATAATAGATTTAGAATCGACCAGAAAATCGACTAGGCTTGACTATGAAAATGATTCTGTACAAATATAACCTTTCGCGATTCCACCCGTGACTCTAATTGCGCGGCTCTATTTTACCGACGGGCGTCCAGGATATGCTCTGTACTCTCTCGTTCGGTAGGCGTCCAGGAAAAGCATCCGTACTCTCCATACCGAAACGAGGACCCAGGAACACTCCCGTACTCTCCTGTGTCGTCAATGTATTTGGGCGTCCAGGATATGCTCTGTACTCTCTCGATCGGTAGGTGTCCAGGAAAAGCGTCCGTACTCTCCATACCGAATCGAGGACCCAGGAACAATCCCGTACTCTCCCGTTTTCCCTCTAGCAGGCGTCCAGGAAAAGCGTCCGTACTCTCCTGCCAGAGGTCCCTATTCTGCATACCGAGAGCGACCGTGGAAAGCCTCGTTCTCTCTCTCGGAGCAGAAGAAGGCATATGCCGTGTTGTGCGCCTTCTTTTATACTAGACCGTTGCTACCCTTGGTCATCGAAATCAACAACCCCGTTGTCAAGCCTGGTCTCGCGGTCTCGCGCTTCGCGCCTCCACTCCCTTCCGCGGTCCCTTGCCGATCTCAGAAGCTTCTCGATGCTTCTAGATGCGTCTCGATGTGTCTCGATTTGTCTCGATGCCTCCAGAGGCCTCTCGAAACCTCCCGAAGCTCGTCGCTTCGAGCCTTTATAATTTTCGCCACGCTACATCACGAATTTTTCGGACGACTCACAAGGGAACATCCCGAGGTGTAAATCACCGATTTTTATGACATTTTAGTATGATGTAGTCCTCGCGAAAATATTTGACTCATAATTTTTTTATCGCCAACCGTCCACGTTAAAAGGGTGAAAACCACCCTCAAATTTGAAAAAAAGTATTTTTTATCATATTGTTTAAACAAATGGGTTTTTAAAAAAAATGTTTATACCATTGTATTCGTGGTCGAAATACGCTAATTTTCAGTCCTTATGAAATCTTCGTATCTCTAATAGTTTCGGAGATATTCGATAAAGTATTGTTACCCCAAATTTGGGGGCGGTTTTCACCCCTTTAACGTGGACGGTTGCCGATAAAACAAATTAGGTATCAAATATTTACACAAAATCCACCTTTTACTATAGTTTCATAAGAATTGGTGATTTACAGTTGGGGATATATACCACTACATGGTATTGATGTGGCTCTACAGCCGACAGACCTGGAAAATTGAACAATTCTGGGGAGGTGTGCTTTATATATTTACAATTTTCAAATATAAACTGCTTTTACTGATATATATCTGCTTTAGAATGCTCGTGGTGGTAGAAAATATTTGTTATGCCAATAACAATGAATACCACTATTGCAATAATTATTAAAAATTATTTATTAATCAATCGCATTTTTTAAATTTATATAAAAGCAATATGGCTGACTGACAATAAAATCTGACCTTTCAGAGCAGTCATACATGTATATACGAAAGAATAACTTGACATGTACGCACGCGTAAAAATTGAAAATGCAATAACTTTTTTTGTAATACAAATATCAAATTTTCAATTTATCCGTATTTTGTGTTTCGATATATAGTATTGACAAACAAATATTAAAAAAAAATGATTGAAATTTAACTGACAAAATGATTAAAAAAATGGTATTTTTTGACATATTATTTAAACAAATGGATTTTTTTAAAAAATGATTATACCATTGGATTCAAAATCAGAAGGCATTAATTTTCACTCTCTACGAAATGTTCGTATCTCTAATAGTTTTCGAGATATTCGATAAATAAGTTTCAGGACCCCAACTTTGCGGGTAGTTTTCACCCCTTTAACGTGGACGGTTGCCGATAAAAAAAATACGGGTCAAATATTTTTGTGAGGACTATATCATACTAACATTTCATAAAAATCGGTGATTTACACCTCGGGATGTTCCCTTGTCAGTAGTTATATCAGACCAAGTATAAATAGATCTGACTAGATATAATCAGATCTGACCAGATATAATTATATCTGTTCAGATCTAATTCGTTTTTCCCGGGTAGTAGTAAAAAGTCTTGCACTCGACTCCTGAAGCGAACGTCAACGTAAAATTTATGTCAGAATGGGGGATCCAACTACACGAAGCGTTTATTAAAAATGTTTATCAAAGATGTATATAACTTTGTAGTCAATAAATAACTGTCTCAGTACTAGTTTTAATAATGAAGTTATAATACAGAATGAGGTCTATAGGATTACGATGTGGAAGAATAATACATCTTATAATCCGTTTGATTAAAGTATTAATAGTTTGAAATAATATGAAACACAGGGTCAATGCTCATAGTCTTCTTATTTTGCTTTCTAGGAATTTCACATTTCTGCAGTGAACCCAAAAAACAGTGTTGTATACAAAACTATTATATAATTTCGGAGTGGTGTTTAATCATACTTTGTATTTAGGTAATATTATACTGAAAGATACCTACATAGTCGGAGTAATGGACAATGGACGGTGGAGAGTTCTCCCTATAATGGTGAAACTACACTTACATTTCAAAACTGCAGCCATCGATTTCCGTTCTGACCATGAATGGAAGTTTCAGTAGGAACATGTTGCTTCATAAAATGTGTAAGTTGCTCCTGCCATATTTTATATTTTGTATATATATGCGGCATTGTATTATACATACAATCTTTAATACAAAGCTATAGTTATATTGTTTTTTTATTTTAAAGTAGCCATTTCTATTGCTATACTTTTAAATTTACGGAAGATAAAATATGTATATATATACCCGTTAAAAATTGAGATGACTAGCGATATGAGGCATGGGGTAAGGGGTGTGTTTCTCGCATAGTCTCTTTCCATCATATCTACCCTGGAAAGTGGAAGATAACAAGCGAAAACAAAACGCTTTTTTCGACGTAATGAAAGTGTACATCTTTTTCGGCCAGTCGCCTTATGGAACCGAAAATGTCGTGCGAACGGAAAATGTTTCTATCCATCATGTGAATCAGAACAAAACTGGAAAAAAGAAAATGCCATGGGACATCACATGCTGGACGAGCAATATATATATATATATTGCGGCCTCTTTTTACACTAAGTCCTCCAATTGAAATTTTTGAGGCATTTAAAAAAAAAATAAAATGAACCTATATCTGCTGACTCTCAGCGTTCCTCCTCTCATCCTCGCGAACACATTAAAATGTCATAACGATAGTTCTGCTCTCTGAGAAGCACTTTCGGTGCCACAGAGAGTCCATTCAAAGTTTCCGATTAATTGTGTTATTATAATGTACCATGTACATCAGTCAACTTAACAAATAAAAAAAAGAGCAATATATATATCATATTTATAATAAAAAGAGAGCAATATATACGTTTAACCTTTGCCTTAACCTTTTCGCTACTAGGGGCGACTATAGTTACATTACATATAATGCAGCGTATTGTATATACGACGTGCTTGGAGATACTGCGCATCGAATATGTTACTGTGAACATATAGCAATAAAAATGCAATAACTTTTTTTGTAACACAAGTATCAAATTTCGAATTTATTCATATTTTTTGTTTGACTACATAGTTTTTATAAAGAAATATACATGAAGCTGGACTGAAGTTTAACTGAAAAATTATTTGAAAAATTGTATTTTATAACAGATTCGCCATTACAAAATGGTAATTTTCACTCTGCACAAAAATTCCGTATCTATATTACTTTCCGAGATATTCGATAAATGGATTTCACACCCTTAGGTTTCAGGGCGGGTTTCACTCCTTCAACGTGGTCCAGCGTCGATAAAAAAATAGGAGTCAAATATTTTCGTTAAAACTATACCGTACTAAAGTTTCATAAAAATCGGTAATTTACACTTCGGAATGTTCCCTTGTAGATCGTTGAATTCGTTTTATTTCGAGCTACAGTATTGCCAATTTTAAGTCAAAAATACGAAGTGCCATTTAAAAAAAATGAAGCGGAATGATAAAAACATGCGCCCTTCCACGCAAAAAATGCTTCTACAACAATATGTTCCCTCTGTACCGTGCACCTTTTATATATTACATTTTCTCACATTATTGCAAATAACAAAAATATTCAAGGTGGATGGAGATAGCATCCTACCTCATATACAAAATTATATAATTTAATTTCATTATAATCAGCAATAATCTTCAAGATGGGATTCATATTAAAAAATTTCATTTGATAAAAGGCGACTTCAATGTTACCTTACGTATTAATAACACATGTAATATATATCGTAAGAGAATGAATTTCCTGTTTACAAATTGATTAACTTTTTAACGATTGAAAAGAAAAAAAAACCTTGGACTGTCTAATTATTCAAAATATCTTTATTTAATTTAGCAGCTGCCAGATGTTTGTGAAGGTGGAACAAATTATGTCATAATTACCGACTGTAAGTAACTACTGTTAGATATAACACATTTCAATATTATAAACAAGTATTAGGTTGTTGCGAAGGAAATGGTCGTTTTCGAATCTTTAATATATACTTTTATTCTAAAAACCTATTCAAATTTCATTAACCGAAATAATTTCCGTCGACTTCATGGTGCTTGTTCCACCGCGATGCAAGTGGTTCAATACTTTTTTGAAAGAAGTCTAACGAACGCGTGGCTATTAATTCAGTTTTTACAGAATACCCTTTTTTTAAACATTTTTCCATTCAAAAAGTCATGCACTGCTTGACGAAATGGTAATGAATCTGCGACATTTTACACGAATATTGAGGGCAAGGGTAAACTTCACATTTCAATTCTGCTAATTTCTTTACATTTTGTTTCGTAATTTCGCCGCAAAACCAGCGAATTTTTTCTCTTCCAGTGAGTTCATACGGAATCCATTTATTTAACTTTTTATCTAACTTTTTTTTGCATTCCCCAAAGCCTCCAGGTGTCAGGAGACAGTTGATCAATCTCCTAGATGTATAAATAAGTTCTCGGCCCGAGAATAAAAACAACAAGACATTTGAACGAAGATATTTTTCTTCCATGTCTAGTATATATTACATACTATCAACCAAGTAGACTATTTTCTGAATCACTTGATCAACTTTAAATTACGGCTTGAAATTATTCTTCATGAGCATATTCTCTAAAATGAGTTGCAATAAAACGACAGTAAAATCACTTAGAGGCTTCATCGGATTTTCACTTTTTCCGATCGGTCCAACATCATTTGGCTGATAGCCACTTCAAAGCGTTCGATAAGGTAAAACTTCCATTACCGAGTTTATTGGCATAAGACCATCATTTTTTTATCACTAAGAAATTCCCAATCTGCCTGACAGGTGGAAGAAATATGTGGAAATAAACGGAAATTTATTTCGTGATTAAAAATATCATGATTTTAAGAAAATAAATAGTTTTTCGGCATACATAGGTCAGTACTTTTTTATAAAGAATGTCTAGTTGCATTGCTTGATGCATAAAAAAGTACATACCTTATTCCATTTAAAAAAACAAAGTGGACCTTCATATGTCCTTGACGCGTCCACCTACGGAAAAATTCATGACACGAGATTATGCCCCACTCGATACCATTTAAGTTTCCTGTGAAACATTTTTTGCTACATACCACAATACCGAAATATTCAAGATGTCAAAATCGGCTGGGACACCCTGTATAGTGGTTGTCTCTACGATTTCTCGAACAGTTAGACGTGAGATTTGAAACTACCACTTTTAAAAATGTATCTTTAACACTAGATTTACAGATGTGTAATCTGTTATACAGCAAAATATGACATAAGGACTTTGGAGATCAAGTAAAAAAAAACATCTGAAATGTAAAACATCTACTGTACTGCTTCTCTGTAGAGATAACCCGAGTTGAAAAGTCCAGCCTAAAAAGATACTTCAAATCCTAGATTCTTTTGATTTCTCATTTGCCGCTTAATTATGTATACCATTTTGAACCTCAAAATCCTCAACTAGTGTCTCTACGCGCTTCTAAGTCCTGTAAATATGATTTTTAGGAGTTATATGGACTGATCAGGTAAAATTTTTATTCCAATTTAATCTGACATCCCCTAAAAATGTTTCGGAAGTTCTAAGTCTGTCGACTCTTATTCTAAAAATAGGGCTTTCAGGAGCAAGTAGGAATTAAATTATCATTTTATTCCATATAGATTCTAAATCTCCTAAAATCACTCCAATTCCAATCCAATTCTAAAACTCCTCATTATAGAATGTATGGCTTAATTTTAGGCTTATTGTTAGATTAATTTTCTAAATAAGAATGCTGAGGATTATTTTGGGCTGTATGAAGCCTAAATTGATCCTACCATAAACTAGGCAAAACTGGCAAAAATGAACAAGTTTAGGGCGATTGTGGAATTAAAATTTGCATTCTTTTATAGGATGTAACATATTTTTCCATATTCAGCCTAAATATTCTAAGTTATTTGGTAATTTAGGAGGATTTTGGACTGAAATTTTCGACTCGGGAAATGTTTATGAAGGAAGTAACGACCCGTCAATTCTGACTTCCATTAATCTAGTGTTAATAGCTGTTAGTTTATGACCACAAGACTCGTTTCCCAAATTTGTATCCAATTTGGAACGCAAATTTTCAAACCAAAGTCTTATCGTCTGATTACTCCCCCCAGAATGTCGGAGCCCGAACTAATTCTTTTTTAATTATATAGGTACGCTGCACAATATCAATCGCATTATCCACATAAATTCTTTTACGAGGCACGTGCTTTTCAAATTGTGCACATTCGATACCATTGGCTATAAAATAGCTAAACTACGAGGGTGGGAAGTATCAAATATAAAAATGATCATTTCATTCGCAATGATTTAATACTTAAAAAAGGAGGTGTCTTAAATTAAACAGTAAATATGATGAGGTTAGTGTAATAACATGTAACATAAGACATACGTGGAATATTTATTATACTGCTATTCTATAAAGAGGAATATTTACAATTCAAAAATTCTATTGAAAGGAAATGTGGGAACCCGTCTTTATAACCGACTCGGTAATATTGATGTCAGTGTTAAATATTGTGTGTATAATACAAACCGTACTTCATTATGTACAACTGCAACTTCTACTTTTTCATAAACTCGAACAACTATACTATTATTACATTATTGAAGAGAATGTTTTCCTGTAATCTACGATAAGTCTCGTTTAAAAATACCGGAAACATTATAATAAATGTTTATGTCGTTAGAAATCTATCAAACGGATACTCTCGATCAAAGACCTTTGCGGTGAAAAATCTCGACTGATGTTTTCGACTTTTATCTTGCACACAGACTTTTTTCACTCTCTTTGTCCCGTCATTTGCGTCGTACACGTTACGGTATTCGTTGCTCTGAATAAATATTTTTCGGAAATCTTTCACGACTCTGGCGGGCTTCGAGAAAAAAGTTGAAAAGGAAGGGGCACGAATATCGATGGCCCAGAAAGAAAGAGAGGGGGAGGAATGCAAAAGGAAAATATAGTGTATCGAAAAAAAGAGAGAGCACACGAGAAGATAATCGAGAGGGTGGAGGTGCGCGTTCTTTTAGCGGAGAAGGGAAGGAAAAAAATAGTTGAGAAATCGCGGGAAATTGAGGCTGCATTTTCGGGGTAAGCCCGATTTCAAAGGGACGTTTTTCTCCGACTGGCTGACATCCAACTTTCTATCCTCCGTATTGAATAGATACTCTCCATTTTCCTGTTTCCCGTTTTCTATTCGATCATTCTATTACATAAGGCTTGTTATGCCGCTCTATTTTTTTTACAAACGTCAGCCTGCGGTTATTCGTCTGAAAAGTGGTTTCTCTTTTAAGCCATTTCGACGATTCTGACACTGTAATGTAGATGGCGAAATTAAAATCATGGAGGAATTATCAATATTGTATTCATTTTGTACTCATGAACCCATTTCACCCTATTAACTCTAGAACTACCAAGGCAGTCAAGGTGGCTGGTCTCTTTTTTTTCGAAAAATTTTGCAAGTTTATGGACGAGCTATAGTGCATGTATCCCTCCTACAATAAGGCATTCTAAAACACGGTGTCGCTAAAACACGATAAGAAAACTGCAAAAACCTTTGCACAACACCGTACTTCTATATCACTGGATAACATGATTTTTGTTTGAGATATATTATATATGTAGTGTGTGAGTAATGAATGTAGGTATGTATGAGTATGTGCGTGAGGGATGTTTAGTATATCGAGTGAGAGAAAAGAAATGACGAGCGAGTGAGGATGAACGGCACGTGGAGTGGCTGGATCGAGAGAGTCAAGTGTGAACGAGCGAAGCGATAAGAAGTACGACGTGTGGTCCCTTGCGACGATTATTTCCTACAATTAGTTTCTTTTATTTGTGTACTTGTATTTTTATTTCTTTATCTATTTTTATTATAATAAACTATATATTATTTCATCATTTATATAAAATCCTACATATAAAAACTAAATTGTTTTAAAATAATAATGTGTTGACAGAAAATGATAAGTAGACGCAAACAAAATTAATTTTATTCAAACAATACAAGCTCTCTCTGAATAGCTGTTCGTTCTTTGCACTCACAAAATCTCTCTGCACCTTCTGCACTCACTCTCGTTCGTTTTGTAACTCCGTTCATCATTCCTCTCTCACACTTACCTTTCGCATCTCATTCGTCAAAACTAATCACCGATTCGAATTCGTTCGTAACATACACGTGATCACATTTGCACTTCTCTCGTACTGTTCTCTCTCTCTCTCTTTCTTCATATTTCACTTGCCACAAACGAGAAGGTATGCTGAACTATAGTGCCTTTACATGAAAATTTATAAATAAATTATAATGTAATTATTTGTAACGTTATTTTGATGTTATAACGAAAATTGTCATACATTTACGTGTTATCCGCAGCGAGACTTGCTGTTTCAGAGGTAAGGAATTAAATACAAATGTTTGCTTTTATTAAGTTTTCGGAACGTAACCGTCCCTTTTACACTGGTTCTGGGTCTCACATAACACGGTTTCCTAAAACACGGCAATATCTAGGAACCTGTCTACTGTGTTATAGGAGGATTATCAGTATATGTTTTAAAAAAATATATTACTGAATGAACTATATCTTCCGCCTTAAGATTCTTTTACATTTTAACAATTCTTTAATGGTCTTTTTCTAAAGTACTTATTTAAGTAATATATTATAATATCCCCCAAAAATCAGTCAGTACCTATAACACTATGCAACGCCAGTTTTGTTTTTCGATAGCCACTGTATAATTCTTATAGAGTTCGTTGTCCTGAACATGAATCCGGCAACGAAACTTGTCTATCACCCTCTGTTTTCGAAAAACATCAGCATTTGTAAAAACGGTCATCTTTGGTAAGGAAGCTGATATTACGTGAAAACTAAGAAACGTAGGTTGTTGTTCTTGGTCTAAAAAAATAGACAAGTGTTTGCCGAGTATGAAAATATAAGCATTCATAATATTCCGTATTTGTTAATAGTAGTGAATCACTGTCAAAGTTAAAAAACGAGCGGATGTCCGATCTTTTTACGCATTCACTTTGTAGTTTCACGTAAATTACTATTGTTAGCACAATTTTACTAGCTACCATTAGATTCTACGTGCATTTCTGACTAAAAAACTATCGACGAAAAATATCATAACTGTTTTTGTTTTGACACAATTTAAGAAAAAATCATAAGTGCCGTAGCTACGCATAATACTTTCACGGGACCCGCACGTCGATAAATTCCGTTGAGGTGGAATTTTCAACCAATATATATATATATATGTGTGACCCCAACAAAATGCCCTGCGCCAAGTTCTGATGCAATTATTAAAGCTGAAGACAATTGGAGGAACCAATTAATACCAAAGAGTGGTTCTGGGTATTTGATTTTCACTCTTTTTTGTTGGAAAACTGAAAAATTTCGAAAGTGAAAAAGGAAACCATGAAATACGGAATAACAAAAATCTGCGCGCATATGTTGCAGGTACGGATATGGTTGCCAGGACCAAGGTTTGGTTCAACGGTTAAAACGCATTGTTACTGATCGTGAGACAAAATTGAAAATGTAAAAAGGATGTGATAATTCAAAAGGTAATCATGGCCATAATGCCCGGATTTTTTCAATGGCTTCTCAATATTTTATATACCCACAGAGCATATTGTCGTGATTATGAATATACCCCATTATAGGGGCAGACGTTCAGTAGTTTTTGTGATATTTATAATTAAAGTTTCTTTGCCGTACTTAACCCCTTGACTACGTCATACTTTGAAACGCACCAGCACTACCATACAGGAATTGAGTTACGGAGTAAATATTGTACATACGACGAGAATGGAGCACTTTTGAGTAGGGATGCATTTTTGTGAAAATATAATTCAATAATAATAAAACTGAATTTCACTACATTAAGACAATATTATTTATTTCTCTGAACCGAGTTACCATAAATATTACTTTAAAAGTACCTTCCGTTTCAGAAAGCCAAACCGTGAAGAAGGTCTATGGGCGCTCTCATTGTCAGTGTCAGAAAGCTAAACTGTGTCGAGCGCTTATAGGGGTTCACCGTGTCACAAATGCAATATTTCTAAGCGCCTATAGGTGCCCAAAGTAGCCAAAGGGCAAAGTAGAATTATAAAATGAAATCTCAAAAGTTGTCATGGCACAGTGGCAAGGGCCTGGACCTGTACAGAGAAAACTGGCGTTCGTATTCCTGTCGTGGATAGGTTTAACCCTTTACGGACGACGGGCGAATATATCCGCCCTGAGAAAAAAATTGGTTATAGTTTGTCGGGGAATATATAAACGGTTAGAGTTGAAAAATTAAAATATAATCGTTGAAATATTATTTTACAAAGAGTAAATTTCTACTTGTATACATTAACAGACTGTCTTTCCGATGAAAAAGTGTTTTTTCATCGCAAAATAATTGATTGTTTCTCGATATTCAAAAATACCTCCGTCCGCAAAGGGTTAAAACTTCTTTTTCAATTTTTACCTTCAAACAAAATGAAGTATCAAGAAATTAAAATTTATATATTAAGTGCATTTCGTGGTTGAAAACAAAATGAAGTGAAATTTCAAGTAGAGTTCTGTTTAAGTGAAGCAATGCAATATTAATTATAAATATCTTAAAAAATATTAACTGTGAACCCCAATAATGGGGTACCTTCATAATCAGGACGATCTAATATACAAGTATGTAAAAGTTAAGCAAAATCGAAGACTCAAAGGCCTTATGTTCTCCTTCTGAGTTCATATATTTGTACGTATGTTCGTCTGTGAAAGTTCGTAGTATTAACATAGAACTGTACATACATGCTGCTGGACGATTAAAAGAGAAACACGTATAATAGTCTAATGTTCCCAAACTGATTGAAATTTTGACCATAAAATTTGAAAGCAATTTCGATATTCATGTTTCAATGCAATGTGTTACCAGCGTTTCAGTAAAGAAGGTCATCTGTACAGTGGAATGGGTCTACAGAGAATACCATTGTAGAAAAATTCATTGGTGATAGTGCCCCGTGGATGATAGGGTTTATTAACACTAAAACTACCGGTGTTATATCTACTGAAATTCCGATATACTAAAGAAGTACTTTGGAAAAAGAGAAATCAAGAGGTAAAAAGGACGATTAATATATTAAGTAATTTAGATGTTATAAGATAGCAATGGTATATTTATGATTTCCCTACCCATGTAGATAATTTTTAGAAGAAATTGAGAGACAATAATTTTGACCGGCTTGGTAGGTTTACAGTTGATAAGAATATCGCCCCAATGCGCCCCCACCGCGTTTCAAACGATTCCCGTCTGTCGCCGTTGAGCATTATAACTTCTACAGGATTCCCAACGTGTTTGGAATAATGTGTAATTTTGTTGTTGGAAATTTTTATTCATAATGAGCGACCCAAATAATTATAATGTATCAATTTTCGTCTTAATCGAAGTACGCTTTGAGGTTTTCGCTAGGATTTCGACGAAGTCGATCACTGTGCTCCTCCAAGGAACACTTTTGCGACGATATAATTCCAGAGTTTGATATGCACGGCTTACTTTTTTATAACCAATTATCTCCTCACTCCTTTTCACGTGGTTTCCCTCACTTCCCTCCTCCTCCATTACATATCATCTCGCAGAATCGCTTTCCCAAATCTCTAATCACAAAACCTGCAGGTTATTCTTAATAGGATAAGCTCTATTATTTTTTTCGCGAAATAATTTTCCTCCTGATGAATTCCAATGGATTAATCGGCTGTCGATAATTGCAGGATGGAACGCTTGAGAAAATACCTCGAAAATTGTATTACTTTCCCTGGAGGCGGAGCGCTTCTCTTCCTTTCTCTCCAAGCCAGGGTAAAATTTATGTTCATCGTAATAGCCACAAGAAAAACGAAATGTCACTGTCGAGAATCTTTGAGAACTTTTTAGAAACTTCCTGAGACCGATACTTTACATTCTTGTACGAACGAATTTTGCTATTTGACATACACGAGTTTGACAGAGAAAAATTCCTCGAAAAATGGACTATGAAGTGTGCATAACGAACTCATAGCAGAGTCTCCCAATTTGTAACGTACAAATATAAGGTCAACCATTTGTAATACTTTCACGTCTGATTATTTTTTTACTCTGTTATCGAATTATTTAATTGAAATTTTATTGTAGATAAATAATTATTTCTGCTTGATAATAACTAATGTATGCTCGAACTCTTTAGATACCATTTTTTTATTTTTGTCATAGCAAACAAATACCGTTTAGGCAATTATGCAGATGATGATCCGTTCCAACGATTTCAATAATTTTTGAATATACAGTACAACCTCGCTTTTACGTTTTCCCGCAGTTTACACCGATTTTTTCTGGTCCCTTCAATTTTCCTATGTTCAAAATGTTAAATTATCCCCGCTTTTACACTTTCGAAATTAAATTTTCCCGCAGTTTACTCTTTTTGAAGCCGTCACGAATCTGCGAACGCCATTTTTTTCATGATATTATTGCTTTCTCTCGCAATGTTTTCTCTTGCAACGAGATTTATCTCGTCAGCATCCTGAATGCACTGCATTATATTGCAAAAGCATGGAAGGACGTGAGTCAATCCACCATAAGCAATAGTTTCAGAAAAGCTGGCTTCTTCCAAACCCATTAGGAAGAAGTAAGCGAAGAAGAAGAAGATAGTGATCTTATTTCTGCATGGAAGACATTGAAAATAAATTATGAAGTTAAAGACTTCCTCCATTTTGACGATGAACTTGCAACTGTGAGAACAGTGTCAGTAGAAAGTTTGATCAATTCAGTTCAGGAAGAAAGTGACAGTGATAGTGATTTTGATGATGATGACAATGATGGTGACAATAGTGTGCCTACTTGTGCAGAAGTAGCTTCTGCAATAAACACTATAAAAAAATATATTCCTGCAACAGATGGTGATGTTAATAGTTTTGACCATGTATATGAACTTGAAAAGCGAGTTGAAAGAATTCACCAGAAGAAGGCAAAACAGTCATCCATATTAGACTTTTTTAAAAAATAGTAGAATTTTTGTATTTTAGGGTAATATACATTATTTAATACTTAAAATAAAAGTGGATTGTATTTAATAAAAGTGCAGAAGGGTATTCCCTCCGTTTACACTTTCCCGCGATTTACACAATTTTTTTGAGGTCCCTTGAAAAGTGTAAAAGAGGGGTTCTACTGTATTGTCAAGATCATGATTCTGAACATCATTTTCCTGTACATGTAATTTCTGTTCGGCTTCTACTTCGAAATTTTGGTAAAAAACTCTTACTTCTTTTGCATTAGATTTGGCCTATACGTGCACGTTCATGAAAACGTGTGCGTTAGCACGGTGCGGTCACATATCTACTATTGGGTCGTCGGAAAAGTTATGACACGTATTTTGTATGTATTTCAAAGTCATTTATTTATATAGAGAACAAAGATCAAACAATGATATATTGTCCGTTTTGTTCGATGACCTTTTGCCATATTTCAGGTAGTTTCATAATGTGTCGTTCATAGAAGGACCTATCTTTATAAGCGAAAAACTGAACACGGTGCTGATTTACAGCCTCATCGGAATTAAAAGATACACCACGCAAGGAGTTTTGTAGAGCACGAAACAAATGGAAGTCTGATGGTGCAAGGTCGGGAGAGTATTCTGGATGTGACAGTACATCCCATCCAAACTTCACCAATTTTTACGTGTGATTAAACTTGTATGTGGCCTCACGTTGTCTTGATGAAACACCACTCCTTTACGATTAATAAGCTCTGGGCGTTTTTGGGTGATCGATTCGTTCAAATTGTCCAATTGCCGACAGTACACAGTTGAATTAATAGTTCGGTTCCTTGGTAGGAGCTCGAAAAATACGACACCTTTAAAATCCCACCACACTGAGAGCAATGCTTTTCTTTGATGCATGTCTGCTTTCGATGTCGTTCGAAGTGGACTACCATGTCGGGGCCAAGACCGTTTTCGGGCCACATTTTGTGAACCATCGTTGGCGCTGACGTTCCTGTAGAGCATCACCACCGTAAACTTTACGCAATTTTTCACAAGCTTGACACGCATTTTTCCCTTTACGGAAGTAAAACAGCAAAATATGGCGAAAATGCGCACTTCGGTCTTCCATCTTACTTTTACTGTAAAATCTCTAAAAACCAACGATATAACTCAATTGTTTTTTTAAAATGGCGCTTAAACCGCCAGCTGTTAAATGATATAGTGATAATATAGATGTGAATGACTCTAGTGCATTAAAAAATGATCGACCGCCACCTGTTCGCAAAATGCGTCACGACTTTTCCGACAACCCAATATTTCTAAGGCGGCCTCTTCAAAAAGGTATCTTTTAGAATAACAGTTTTTTCTTTGTTTTTTTGTTCAACATGCGTTTCTGAGAACATGTATGCGCTGCTTGCATTTTTGTTTCATGTAGTACCGACTTTTTTATTACTCACAGTTCAGTGTTAATGTTTATTTTTCCTAATGCTTTTTTTTCCAAAACATTATACATTTCGGATGATCCCCGAATTAATGGCAAAGCGATAAATACCATAGTTGTATTGTGTAGAAACGAATAAACTTTTCTTTCCTCTTTTCGTTATAACTCATTAGTTTCATTATTTTAATACTTAAAATAGATGTTCATACGTTGTAATAAACGAGTATCTATTAAACGGTTTAAATATCTGTGAATAACCAAAACGGTATGACGAGGAAAAACATGCTCTATGATTATTTTTATGCAGGTTTTATATTTTTTGAGACCATAAAAATATTTGTGAAATATTTAAAAGCTACTACGGATTGTTACCATGTGCTTGATAGCTTAAAAAGAAATTACAGAAAGAAATTTAAGACCCTCTCAGAACGCGACGAAAAGTAAAAAAGTTTTACATATATGTGGCATACAATTAGCAATTAATTTAATGTTCTTGATTATCTTCCTTGATAGGTACATATTTTTTCATGAGCAGAGACATTGTAGGTCATAATATGGTCATACTGTATTAAAATAATAGAAGAATAGCAGATACTAATCGTGTTTCAACCCAAAATATTATACATCATCGAACTCAGCTTCTCATTTTTACGACAGTGTTGCACTATATAAAATAATCTGAAGAAATTAAAGAATAGTAATGGTAACATCAGACAGCTCCTGTAAGAACGAACACGTTGTACTCTCAAGATATCAATACCAAACCTACATTTCTCCAATTTTTTTTAGTTTTCTTTTCTTGCACGTATGACTTACAGCGGAAAAATATGGAAGATCCATAACGTGCGTATTCACGTTTAAAATATGTCAGAATATTTCCCAAATTTTGGCACCTCATTAAGTCAGAAAACTGAGACAAAAACTGATTTTTTGAAGTTATCCCACAACTATCTTCCCGTTTAAGTTATCGGATTAAACACACTGTTTAGCATTGTTTGACACTGCTCAACAAATAACCGTCAAAATTTGAAAAAGTAACAACGCGCGAACTTATTATGCTATATTTTTACATTTTTATAAAAATTTATTTATTTCGTACAAATTTATTATACAGAATCACATTCTGTATACATTTCCGAAGAAAAAACAGTCCAGAAAAGTTTCGGAAACAGTTTTCAATTCCGACATGTCGAAAAAATATCTGTCGGAAACGTGTAATCGGCGTTTTGCCGCTATGCGGTCATTGCTCGCCTGGCGCGGCAAGACAATGCCGTAACTACGCATTATCGAAGCCGATGTCATAGTACCACCTGAATAACGATATTGTTTAAAAAAGAAGAATATTATAGTTTCAACAATACTTTATTTTGTAATAAAATTCCAAAACAGTTTTAAACATGCGGCTGTTAACATTTTTAGATTAATTCAAATTAATTAATACGGTTGTAAGTCACCTCTCACGTGACAACAAATATTTTTAATACATTCCCGAGTCGAAGGATTGATTTTCTGTTGGTTTTCTCGATTTTTTATACTTGAAGAAAATCAAAAGAGAATTATAATCTGTATGATCTGACCATTAAACTCTATATTATTTTGATTATCTGTAGGTACTCTGTGGATGGGGATATTTCCGTTTTCACACTTGAAGAAAATCGAAAGAGTATTATAAAAAGATTTTCTAGGTTCTCCTTTAATACTCTTTCATTGTATTTTAGAAGGAATATTTCATTATTTATTAATTATTAATGTTACTTAATTTTTTAAAAAGTAAATTGAGTGACAACTACGAAAAAATTAATTTGACGGAAACTTTATTATTATAACATTTTAGTTATATTAGTAATAAATAATACTGCAATAGTACAAGAAATTGAACCTGATGAAATGTTTGTTCTAGAGCAGCTTTGTCAAGGTCTTGCTCGACAGAGCCGTTTTTCGAGTTGCACCGCCTCCTTCACCTACACCAGGCTGTTGAATTAGTTACATGCCGCGAGCCTTTTCTGAGTCGCTCCGCCTGCTTCTCCCTCCCAACTATTTTACCCAACCAGGAATGACTTGCCAGACTCGGCGTATTACACGAGTATAGTGGCGCTTTAGGGCGCCATTCGCCTCTGTTCCCTCGCGCTGGAAAGACGCCGCGCACGCCGATTACGGGAAAAAAAATCGATGCGCGTATCCCGTCGACTGACGTTATCTGTCAACGAACAGTTTCAGATCGCGTCACATGGCGTTTAGGTTAAAACAAAAGTATTACTAGTAAAAAAGTATGCTCAGATATGTCTTGAATTAAATTTGATTAACAGATTGTTAGCAGAAAAACATTGAAATTTTACTTTGTTGTATTCTTCGATACAAAATGAAAGAAGCGCGTTTTCGCTGCTTGACACTCAATCGGTTAAAATCTCTTGCTAAGTCGACCGTGGCGGCACCAATGTATTCTTTGACGCGAGAGCTAACGTTTTGCTGTCGTCGTATTTTAAATTATTTGCGTTGGAAATTAATTTATACGTGCGCGTGGTAGATCGTAAAACAACTGTTTCTTTAGTATACATACATATGAATTAAAGAAACAAGAGGTAACAAATTGAAAATTACTGAATATAATTTTAATAAACTATCGTTATGATTGTTGTATGTATGGTTGTGTGTATAAATGTATGCACAGTAGAACCATTTATTTTAGAAGAAAATGTTATATGTATATATAAAAGTTTCATAATATTGTGGAGATAACATCGATGCAATACTAATTTTTTTATTTATTTATTTCTTCAACTTTACTTGAAGGAAAACTTCATTGTTTGTACAGAAATATATATCTACGTTGAATGAAAACATATATTCACAAATAGAAATATATGTTTACGTTGTTTAAATTAGATAACTTCAATGTTTCCATTGGTATTTTGAGATACAATATAAGTTTTTCAATGTTATTCCTGTCACTATTCTCTGCCGAATTTGCCAAACCACCGCCGGAAGTCCAAAAACATTAAAATCTCTTAATCGCATTTAATTCAAGACATATCTGAGCATACTTTTTTACTAGTAATACTTTTGTTTTAACCTAAACGCCATGTGACGCGATCTGAAACTGTTCGTTGACAGATAACGTCAGTCGACGGGATACGCGCATCGATTTTTTTCTCGTAATCGGCGTGCGCGGCGATTTTCCAGCGCGAGCGAACAGAGGCGAATGGAGCCCTAAAGCGCCACTATACTCGTGTAATACGCCGAGTCTGGCAAGTCATTCCTGGTTGGGTAAAATAGTTGGGAGGGAGAAGCAGGCGGGGCGACTCAGAAAAGGCTCGCGGCGTGTAACTAATTCAACAGCCTGACCTACACATACAGCCGAGATGTCACTGATTCACAGGCACACCGGCGGCGGTACGGTCGTACCTACTGGTACAAGCATGGTAGCATGTGGCGGCATATTGGGGCGACATTTATATTTTAAAAATTTTGTGACAGCAAAATATCAAACTTATTCGCCTCAAAGAATGTAGAATAATCTAAGAAGTTATTGGGGCGATACATTGTACATACATACAATGTTGTGTTGTCTCTTGCCAGTAAAGAGGTAATAGGTTTCCACATTACCCATGGAAATATGCAAATGCACTATTTGTTACAATGTTATCTTCTGAAAATCTATTCCACTGTATCAATGTCCTTTTCCGCTGAATCGTTGTCGAGAAATCGCATTAAAATGTAAATGAAGAAAATGTTCTTTAACAATCATATAGATGAAAGAAACCGTTGAGATACATCTCTATATGTAAAATTGACAATACTTTGGCATTTTATTACAAAACAACATTGAAATTAAACGAGGCAAAACCACTCTTTGTTACTAAGAGCTACTTATAATTAATTATGTTTTAATTGGTATATTAGAACTTTGCGTCGAGCATTTTGAGACGAATAAAGTTACTGAAAACATTTTCAAGACTGGCACAATGAATTGTATACCACTTTAAAAAAACGCATTGAAAATAGTACCTCATGGGTAATGTGGAAACATATACATAGCCAAAACATATACATAGCCAAGACAACCGCAGCGGCAACAATGTTTTCTTTTACGCTGGGAAACCTAGCGTTCTATTATCGTATAGTTACTTTTAACAATTTGCGCTAATAATTGATTTACAACTATTGGTGCTGGAACACATTACTATATTTAGTCGTAATGCATAACGTAGTGGTTAATTTCGGTAAAACCGTCGCCAGAAGCCCAAAAATATTAAAATATATTAATTGTACTTTATTTAACACATATTCGAGCATACTTTTTCACTAACAATGCTTTTGTGTTATCCTACATGCGATATAGTGCGGTGTGAAATTGTGTATTTCGACAAATAAACTTAATCGATGTGCCACGCACGACGTTATGATCTCCGCGACTGACGCGTAAGGCACGTCTTTTCAGCGCGACTGATTGACTACGAATGTCGCCCCGAATGCGCCCGTGCTCATGCCAATAGGTCCGTTACTATTAAGGGGAGGCAAAGTCAATCAGCGGGCTCTCGAGTGTATAGGAATGAGTAGCAGGCGGAGCAGCTCGAGAAACGGCTCTGTCGAGCAAGACCTTGACAAAGCTGTTCTAGAAGACCACAACATACAATATACAACCCGAGACTTTTTAATTTCAGGAAATTTAAGTGAAAATATCAAAGCTGTTAACATAATTAACATTGTTAATGTTTGCATAAAAATGATGACCAATGATACACCGTACATAGGAATACCTGTAAATTCTAACGACTTGGAGTGATCTAATACTTCTCAAACGAAAAGTTCATAAAATTCTAAAAATGTATATAAAGAATGACAGTTGTAGAGATGAATGTATAGTAAACTTTACAATGATTAAATAATAAGATGAAAAATATGATTTCTCGCTGGTTTTATTTAATTATTTATATCTTTATTTTCATTGTTGACATGAAATAATTAAGAAATAAATTAACAAATAAAAGGATTTTATTATAATCTATTACAATTCGATGTCTAATTAATAAAAATTTGTATATTTATTTTCCGAAAATAAAAGAGAATCGAAAGAGAAATATAACGACTAATAGAGTACTAAGGAGAATAATAGAAATATGAAGAAAATGTAAGAGAATCATAAATTATGATTTCAGGGTCCGAGATAATGAACAGAAATTCATAACTTCGACTCCAGTTATGTTGTATATATTAATACATACAAATATCACATTCAAAAAAATAAATAATTTACTTAAAAAATATTATTCTTATAATACTGAACATTTGTCACATATTTAGTGAAGACAATAGCAACTTACAATTAGTAGAAAATCGTGTAGAAAAAGCTAGCGACCGATAAGGATTAATACTATTGATAGACCTAACCTAGATTTACCAAGGCAATCAATATGACATGCCATGAATTTTTTGAAAATGATGCTGAAACTTCTAACGCTGTTTCTTTTTCAATTTTCTACGTCTATTTTGATGACTGTAAGATATTGAATCGATGAAGTTTTCTGCCCTCTTTATTTATTTGATCAGATTTATTTAACAATATAAAATATATTGAATTAATCGTCGGTAGATCTGGTGTTAATAGACATATGGAGACCCTACAGTTAAGCCATAGGTTAGTCCAGATTATTTTACCCAACACGTTGCAATCCTTTAACTTTCGCAAATATAATTGCATTTCGGTTGCGTTTTGTCACTCGCTTGGCTCATGCTATCAGTAACAACATTAATGATCATTGGTAAAAATATTATTACAAAATATTGTTACATGGATGCTAAGTTTACCTAGAACTTGATGAACTTGACTATGACTTGACTTATATTATCGAATCTTACACATATATGGTCAAGCGGAGCTATTTTAATTTCTCAGCCAAAAACAAAACTTATACTAAAACTTTTAGTCTTCATTTTCTCACGAATAATGTCTGATCTATCGCCTCATACAATTAGAATCTCCCCTGGACGTCTAGTTTTTAATATAAATAGCGAAATATCCACACAGGATTTGGCACGTGAGACATTTTAGACACCGTTTTTGCTTTCAGCATTGTTTAAACTGTTTTAAATGTTTATAACATTAACCGTTTGAGTGCGGTGAAGCGATATCGCGCTTCTCTTGTCCTATGTCAAAAATGCGGAGAAGTGACCCTGCTGTTCCTTTTCGTTAGTATAATTTTCGAATTAATTGGGAACAGTTGTATTTATACCCATTGCAGTTTATTATTAATTTCGTTTAAGTGTGGTTTCTAATAATATAAAAATTATAATAAAACACAGTGGCAATATATAGTAGAGCCGTGGATCATGGTACGGTAGAAGAAATGAGCCAATATAAAAAGATAGATAGATTTCGACTTTAGAAAAATTGCCTGGACGAAACTTGTGACAGTGTGAGGTTTGCAGTAAAAAAAATGGAAATGGAATTAAACGATCCAACTTAATTTGCGCTGTATGTAAAAAAGGAATTGATGGAATTTGTGCAGCAAAACACTCATGTAATAAGTGAGAATAAAAAACATTTTTGATAGTAAAAATTACTTTTTTTATAATAATTAGAGTTAATTATAACCATTTTTACTATTTTCCAAAAAAAATAACTACGCATTTCATTCCGCAATTTTAGCATATACATAAGAAAATTCTTCAGCATTCAAACGGTTAAAGTAACATGCATCGTTATATTCCGAATGGTTTAGAAAATCAATCCTACTCTTACGATTTAAATACATAAACCTCTGAAATTTGAAAATCCCCTATTGATTTCAAAGCTAATTTTCTCAAAAATGTTGGTTGCAAACAATCTTCAGATTTTTATTCAGTGTCACAAAATCTATAATATAATATAATAGAATAAATATTTTTTGGGCAAAAAATCGTGTTGACCAATGTAATTGCGTTAGAACAAATAAGCATACTGTAGGTAAAATTTATCTAACGTAATTGTTTTTATATTTTTTTTAAATGATATCAGCTTAGATATATTTTTTCCTTTATTCACTACACCATATAAATAAGTAGGTATTTACATATACACTCTATAGCCTTGGCCATTAGTCTTCAGCACTTGCTTAAAACAATCGGACCCAATACAAGGACCGACTATCGCACTTATTGTTAGAGCCGAAAAAGAGAAACAAAAATCCGACGGAAGGGATAAACAATAGCATTAGAAGACGGGGCAAGGTTGTGGATACTTACCTTTGCCGTGGGTAGGCAGCTGATTGTTCTCGTAGTTCATTAGAAGATTCTCGAGTACCATGCTGATGTTTCTAGAGACGACGTCATTGACATTCGCCTTGCCAATCGTAGATTTCGCAGACGAGAATCTTGTCGACAACGATTTCATCGTCGACGGACCGACCTCGAGGGCGTGATTCCGATTCTTGCATGTTGATAACAGCAGAACGATGAGAGATAATAATCTGAAAAGATATTTCTTTTACATAGTTCTTATGCTTATTGCTAATTTAACAAATATTACGATACATCGAGTTCATAAATAATGCCATTTTTTAATTTCTTTCTATTAAATACAATAGTGTCCTGTATGCATTTCACTTGTAGGACTTTCCATTGTTATTTGCAAAATCGTAACATATATGTTGACACAATCGAATTCGAAACACACAGATTAAAACTCACCGGTTGTAAAATTGAATTTATGTTGCCGGCAATTAATTCACACTTGAAAATGTGAAAAATATTCGAAGATAGTTCGCATATTTCTGCTAAGAATGTAGGTGATTATTTTTTTGTTAAGGGAAAAGGAAAGATGTTACGTGTACAATCAAATGTCGTACAATGTTTATTAAACGAAATAAAACATGTATTGTCCCCAGATTTAAAGAAGGGAAGTACACTGGAGACTTAACTAACTGTAAATTAGTTTTTAAAAACAATCTGATATTTTAAGTCAAATCAATTCTATCAAATTATATGTAGTTACCAATTTTTATTTTTTACATGTGTATAGAGAATTTGTGGTAAATGTGACTGTGTAAACGGTAAACATTAAAAACAGGTTGAAGATAAGAAATTTGTAGCATATTTTGTTAGCAAATTCATAGTTTATCTGTTGTATCTTTAATATTTTTATAGAAACGATGGTGACCTTTTTAAATAGACTTTTTTAAGTGGGTGGCTGCATACTTTTTTACATTATGTTGGATGACCAACCTATGTTATCTACATACAACGCGCTGCGTTGCCTTAGTGACTCAATGTCCTAAGCGCCTCTTACAATTAGAGAGTCATCTCCGAACCCTGATTCACGCTGGTCAGAGTTCACTCCTAGGATTTGGTCATCCTCGCCCTCTCCCTTCTTTGTTATCACAAAATCTATATCTTAAGGTATATAAGAAACCGCGCGCGAAGAACGACACACAATATTCTCGACTCATTTACTCAAGTTAGTGCCGAAACTCTGTCGGACTCCGCGGTTAAACATTCGGTCTTCGAAATTATAACAGTTGTAACAACCGTGCCCACTGTAAGTCGTCTCGCTTATCCACGGTATACAACAATTATAAGAGAGGAGGCATTAAGATAAGTCGAACCATAGAATATACTGTAGTCTTCAGGGTCGCAGAATGGCAGAAATATGACAAATAAATGTAACATTTCGTAGTACTGCATTTGTTGTATCTTATGTTCCATGTTGCAGTGATAAAATTACATCTCGTTACGAGTAAAAAAATATTTTTTAAAGTTCACTGGAATTCAAGTCATAAACAACTATCAGAAGAGAAAGCATTGCTAAAATAATACCAAGTGACAGATTTGCGGCTGACGACATAAAGATGAAATCTGAAATTGTGAACTAAAAGAGAAGAAAGACGAAATACGCTTAACGCTTGAAATTTAATGTGTTTAATAATAGATTATTATTGTACGCTGGTAAAAGTGGTTATATTAAATATTTTTTACTATATTATATTATATGCTTATAATTAGACTTATCATTTTTGTATATTGACTTGTCAATGCCAGTTCTCGTGTGATGTAAAATATTAGGGTGTCCCATAAGTTTCTTCCGCGCCACGCTATGAATGACTCTGGCTGGCTATGTTTATATAAACATGCAGACTTAGCTCTTAGCCGTTTATGGCATCGGTTACAGTCATTCCACAGCTCTTTCAGAGAACATTTCGTTGGTGATAAAGTCTCTTTTAAAATTTTTTCTGCACTGTTCAATATAGAGAGCCAAAAGAAGCATTTGCGGCATGTTATGCTTCATTGCTTTAAAAAAGGCAATAGTGCAAAGGACACTGCAGACGAGATTTGCACTGTTTGCGGGAGTGGTACTACGACTATTAGGACCGTCTGCAATTGGTTTAAGAAATTTAGAGCTGGCAATTTCGAGTTGAAAGATGAAGATCGCAGCGGCCACCCAGCAACGACGGATACGGACCTTATCAAGACTATACTCGCTGAAAATCCGCGATATAGTGTCCGCGAGATACTGGATGCCACTAACATTCCGAAGACAACAGTACATAAGCATTTAATCAAGATGGGATATGCGTGTCGATATGAAGTTTGGGTTCCACACCTATTGACGGAGAGCGGCCTTATGAACCGCGTCTCTATATTTGCTTCTTCAGCGACATGAAAGAAATCCTTTTTTAAAGAGTCTTGTCACTGTAGACGATACTTGGATTTTATATCAAAATGTGAATCGAAAACGGACTTGGTCTAAGGAAAATAGACCCTCTACTGTTGCGAAGCCTCGACTTCATCCGAAGAAGGTTCTTTTGTGCATTTGGTGGGACTGAAAAGATGTAGTGTACTACGAGCTCCTTTCTCAAGGTGAAACAATCAATGCTGACAAATATTGCAATCAACTCGATCAACTGAAAGCTGCCATAGCAGAAAAACGGCCAGAATTGTCGAACCGACGAGGCGTCGTTTCCATCACGACAATACAAGTGTAATGTACCGACCCTCCGCTTAGTTAGTATATAAGATAACTATAAGAATATTTTATAAGCGCAAATATTTTTTACGCAGCTAAACTAACTTGCGTCATCACCTCTGACTCACTACTCCAAATTCAGACCTCCTAGTTTTCCATCCCGACCTTTCAACTCCCTAGTACCGTTACCATTCTTACTCATCCCTGAAAACCTCGTTCTAAGTCCGAAATCCTACTTCTTACTTTGACCTTCGCCTTGTATCCATCATTATCACTACTCCTACTCCTTCTCCAAAAGTCCCTTAAAAACCCAGCATTCTCTGCCCATTCAGATCATTCTTTTCACTAACCCTGATATACGTCGAATCGTTGCCCGAACGCTGTCCGTACAAGTCACGAAATTTTAATATATAAAAGTCCTAAAAGTTATAAGTTCTCTTATTTGGCGGACCTTAAGTGCGGATCCCTCAATCCGCCATTACACAAGACCGCATGTTGCGTTGGCCGTAAGGCAAAAATTATTGCAGTTCGATTGGGACGTTCTACCTCATCCTCCGTACTCCACAGACCGTGCTCCATCCGATTATTATTTGTTCCTCTCTTTAAGAAATTCTCTCCGTTGTAAATCTTTCAAATCCATAAGCGAAATAAAAACGCACTTAAATGAATATTTTGCGATTAAGCCTCCAAAATTTTGGAAAGAGGGTATAATGAGGCTTCCTGAGAGATGGAAGAAGATTATAGAACAGAACGGTTCATATATAACATAGTGAATCAACCTTAAACAACAAATATCGTATATTCATTTCGCATCAAAAAAAGAGAAGAAACTTATGGGACACCCTAATAATATGCAGTATTCTTAATTTACAAGAATTAAGATCTCTAGAACAACATTAAAAATACAAAGAAAGTAGACACGCTATCTTCTTGCTAATAAAATATAGTACAAATCTCCCTTTATTATTATTTTTTCTAATATTGGCTCTTCACGAAAGAACCTTTTTTTTTTATACAAGATGTCCCGCGTAAAACTTCTGACGTATTTAAGTACTTGAGATAATCTGAAAAGAAAATATTTTAAACAAAAGCTTATCACCTTTTAAGTCGCTATACATCACAATAAATAAAATATTTTTTAAAATTATTTTTATTTTATTATTGTCAAGATATATTTTTTTAAATGATACTTTCTGTTTTTGACTCAGCAATGGTATAACTCGTACCGAGACTAATTCAACGAGCTAGTGCACCATAACCTTGGAATGAACTTGAAGACAAAGAATGGAAAATTTCAATAAAAAATGGCAACCTACTTGAATGGGTGATAATAACTTGTTTTTATTATTAAGATTAGAAATTACATTTAATTCAGGAACCTTGACTGCTGAACGTAAACGATTTCGTGAAAAAGGCACGACAAATATTGGAATTGAAATCCATCTTCTTGTAGGGACAGTTATGCTCTATGTAGTAAGTTTGCATTGGCTGCTTTTACGATACTGTCACCAGTTGTCATCACTTGATTTTTTTTATGTAGACGTTTACAGTCGATAGTATATGTCGCTCCAATACAAAATAAAGGACATTTAATACAACGACTCCATACTACATGCGAAGAACTTCGCTACAGCGGTGTCGTAAATAATTGTTATTGTGCTTGCAAGAACATTTTTCACTAAATGGTTTCAGTTCATGTAGTCTAGGTTCTTGAATTGAATGTAATTTCTAATCTCAACAGTAGACAGAAATTATTATCACCTATTCGAGCAGATTGTAATTTTTTGTTGAAAATTTCCTTTTTTTGCCTTCAAAATCATCCAAAGGTTATGACATACTACGTCTCTGAATTCGCTTTAAGACGGACTACAATACTGCAAAGTCAAAAATATAAAGCGCCATTTTAACAAATAAAGGTGGCTTTGACAATAATAAAAAATAACGTCTCCAAATTTATTTATTGCAATGTATAGCCCATTGAAAACTGATCAGCTTTTCTGTAAACAATTTTTTGTGAGGTTATCGCAAGTACTTAAAAACCTGTGAAGAGTGTGGGAAACCCTGTATATATGAGAAAAGAATAAAGAGAAAGGGTAATTAAAATTATAATGAATGTTATAACGAAATATTTTTAATTGCAAGTGGTCGCATTAAAATATATCTACCCTTCTGTTTCTTTTGTTGGACATTCAAGATGTTCAAGTGATTTTGGTTCGAAGATTGTAATTTTATTGAAGATATTTGAAATATGAGTTTTATCGGAGACTGCTCGTACATGAAGATGAAAAGTTCATAAATATAAGTAGATTTTATCCTCAACATTGTGCAATTTTAAGAAAATCGTAATGTCACATGGTTGGCCAGTATTCTTAAAGTTTTTTTGTTTGCGCAAGAATGAAAATTTCATATCGTCTTAAAAAGTGCAATCATCTTTAAAAACATTTTGACACCTATCAAATTTCAAATAGAGTGACCTTCACTAGTTACTGTGTGTTTAATTTATCAAATATAACACATTCTTGTTACTTGTAATTACAGATTACAGAAAACTTTATATAACAAATATTGTGTATTATTAAAAGTATATTTTGACAAATAGATGATTTACGTGTCACTTTCAATTATCCGTAGCCATAGCCTTCAATTTTTGCAAAATTAACAAAAAAAAGTGGTACAAATATTCTCGCGAGACACAGTATCGTCGAGCGGTCATACAAATGTAGTTGCTACCACGAAAATGAAAAACTTCCCTCGTGTGGTGCTAAAAGCATTTTAAAGAATTTTGTGGAGGAAATTCTAATTTCCTGTACGAGTCACGATTACATTGACTAATTATATTAAACTACATGTATTCTACAATTAAATTACTTTTATTCTCCGTCAATACTCAAGAAAGGCAACTAATCTATGTATTGTTAGGCTGGAAAGGATACAAATTATTCTTAAAATGGCATTAGTTATGCAGCTGTTTCTCAGCCAATGATAGAGTTCATCTGTTTAGTTAGAGACACACAAGTAAATTTTAAAGTTACTTAACATATATTCTGAAAAGCACTAATTAGTGATAAATGCTGAGCAATAGTAACGGTATTTCTAACTTGAAATACAAGGAATTGTGAAATAAATAATTTGCAATGTATCCAGAAGGCTATACAAAAAAATAAGAGGTTGCAAATAACATTTGATAAATGACGTAAAGCAAGTAGCACACAAATTTTCCTTCAATGTAAACATGGAAAAGTATTAGGAAAGTATGAAAGTAGAAAGACACGAATAGTTTTGAAACAAATAATGAACATCATTTACATATTATTTGAACGACAGTGATATGGCGATTATGAATTAGTATCCAAGGATGCTTTTTCAATGACAGAAGATCACAAATACACCTGTCCGTCGATTTACACGGATGATAGATTCCTTAGAAAATCGTGTAAATGGAAAGCAACCTAAAATGTAAATAATTCAATCTTCATTTCAAAGTAAAATAAATGTAATTTCATTAAAATTCTTTATTTCAAAAACCTTGTATAAAAGGTACCGTGTAAATCAGGGAATAAGTCTAATATGGCATACAAGCATTTTAATTCGTATTCAACTTACACTAAAATGCACCCAATTTTGTTTTTATACACGAACTTCTTTTACACGATTTTGATTTAACACGAATTAGGAAAAAAATTTAATTCTTTTTTTATACGACTTATTTTGGTTTAACACGATCGACCCAAATTCTAAGGAGAAAGTTTTCCTTTACTTTTCTTTTTATAACTGCGAAATTGGAGACGAGGAATTAATTTTGCGTAAAAGTCAATAAATGGTAAGTCATAGATTTGAAACCTTTGTTTTATGAACCCCTTAGCTGAAACATCAGCACCACAGGAGGCTAGTCCTAATTTTGTTCAACAGATTACAGAAAGAATTTCGCCAATGGAGCACGAAGACGATAACCAAGACATTTCTAGTGATAACAGTAATATTGCAGTCTTATGCAAACGTATGCGTTTATTGTCAGAAAGTGACAACGAATAAAATCTTTTTATGTGTAACTCATATTATCTTGCTTAATTTTTGTGTTCATGAATTAGTGACATGTTTTTTTTCCTTTTAAAATGTTAATTTACTTTGTATGATACATGTGCAATCTTTATGGAATAAAATGTTTAAGATTCTAACATGAAAACTCATGGTTTATTGTATTATTTTTGCTGATTTCCTTGGGACTGGAACTAATCTTCTATTTTTTCATAGATGCTATACCTATATTTTTTTACACGTATTCTTCGGGACCGTATCTACCGTGTAAAAACATAATTAGGTGTATATAAATACACAGCGTAAATGCATTTCCCCTCCTCGGAAAAAAAGGTGTGTATACACAGGACAATTTAGTAAGGAAGAATAAGATATAAAAAATAAGAAATTTCTATTTGCAGTTTCTACAGCGTTATTTAAAAAGTACAAAGATAATAAAGATAATGAAGAGGAGTCAAATAAGTACAATTAATAAATCGTAAAAATTATACAATGAGACGAAAAATATCGCACAAATTATCGTCCGGTAACAATGTAGTAAGAATAGGATATAGCGCAGACAAGGATTTAAAAAAATAATAACAGCCCATTAAAAGACGGTAAGATACTAAAACGAAAAATGAAAAAGCAATCTACTTGGAAATACATATGTTGTTCACAAAATACATACTGAAGAAGGGGAAAAATGCAGATTACAGCTATCATCTGCCCCACGTTGATCGGAATTTTAAATGAACATCTGAGAAAAAGGTATGAAAAAAGTGAGGTAGTAAAGATAATCAATAAAATTGAACATAATTTTTTTAGTGTTTGGGAAAAGAGCGCGAAAAAATGGAAAAGATCGGTGTAATACATCGGAAAGTAGGGAGAAAATCGGCCGATTTGGACTTAACAAGGAAGAACGTTCACTCGAAAGACCGAAAGACCGAGGGGAGCCCTCGGAGCCCTCGTCGGAAGTTGCTGAATCCGCGGCTAAGGAGAGCACTCAGATACCCTTATCCTCCTCTTCCTCCTACCCCTTTTGCGCCCTTTACCGTAGCGCCTCGTTCATAGTCTCACCGATATACCGACATTTTCTTCTCTATTTGACTTTTGGTGATTTTTGATCTAGCACAATGCGAACGATTTTAATCGACGTATTTTAGATGATATTGCGATTTATCGATGATATAGAGAAGTCAGTTAATGGAAAACTTATAAAGCATGGCGAAAGGGAGAAGAGAAGGAGAATTGAGAACGTAACCGGAAATTGAAAAAGGGGAACCAACTGCAGTGGGTGAGATATGAAAACGATACGAAGAGTACGTTTCGCTCGTATTTCAATGTGAATTTCGTGAAGTAAACCAGCCCCATTTTAATTTCGATGTTTCATTAACGCTTTGGTAAAACAAGAGCATGTACACGTTCTAAAACAAACAGACCAGCTCGGTATCTGTCGAATATTTGCGCCTTTGTTGATTTTGAGCCTAGCTACTGCTCTGCTTTCACATTGCGCTAATCCATCAATCGCTAGACGCTCGTTTCATTGATATTGTTCTTTCTACTTCACAGAAGACTGTTCTATCTTATCGCGAAATAAAGGAACCATTTTATCAAGAAATCCAATTTTTTTCGATTTTTTCATTAATGTTCTAAACATCAGTAAGCCACAGTCACGGCCGAGATGAAGGAAAATTTGGGGTAAGATAATTCCGCGAAAGCTATTGCAAAATTTACATCTAAAGGCTAACAATCAAAGTAGTCATATCAAAGTACAAAGAAACTGTTGAAAGGTATAATTACTAAAAGGAAGAGAAATCAAATGAGGTAGATGAAAATCGACGGAAAAATGATAACTCACGCGAGCATCCAGCTGTCTGTTTTCCGTAGATTTTATCCGCGGATATTGTTTTGATCGTCTTGATCGTCTTGATCGTCTTAATCGTCTTAGACAAAAAGAGATGAGTCTCGAGCCGCCGGTGCCGGCACACGCGAGGAAGATCTACACGACCTGTCACCGTCTCACAATCCTCGTGGATTTCCCACCGGGGAAGTCTAATGGGGTGTGAGCATGCGCTGACAATCCCTTCCATTGCAATGCATTGGTCGACTTGGCGGGCAACGCGCACGCATCCTTTCGTTATGATAACGCGTTGCAAGATGTAACGTATCACGGTACGAAACACCGATTGATCACTTATGTTTTTTACGTACCACCAATTTCTTCTACTTATATGTACCAGTGACGGCGAACTTTTTTGCGAAGTGTGTTAAATTTTGTTCACTACTTTTTTTAGTACTACTTTGTGAAAGGTTGTGGGTCACTAAGGTCACGTCATTTACAAAGTGGAGGGGAGAATGGTTTAAGATTACTACAGTTCGAAATATTTTGTTATAAATTCGACATTACATATATAGTCAACATTCCTACAATGCGGTTTCCATATAACGCGGAGCCGAAATTGCGAGAGCCCTCTTATAACGCGGTTTCGGTCCAACAACGTTCAATCAACAAATTGGTTTAAGAAAATTCTCGATTGCATGAATTTATCTATGTGTTAAATTTTTACAGTTGAAATTAACGGGGAATTCCCTTCCTTTTGGTGAAGCTACCTCACCATTTTCTAAATTCAGTTATCAGAGAATTCCCCTATAAGCGAAAAAACGATGTGAGATTGTTCACAGTGCTCTGTTTTAATGCTTAAAATAGACCGTATGATTGATTGTTGCGTATTTGCATGCATTTTTTTATCGCGCTGCCGAACTTTCGTTGTTACAACCACCCAATTTGTTATCAATTTTAACGCATCTTGCGTGGGTGCTTTCCTGCGAAACTTTCATGGAGCAGCGGGCGATTTGATGCAATTCGTGCGCTAAATAACTTCTGCACAAAATAGCTGTAGTCTCTCAACTTTAAGTTTTCTTTTAATAAAACTTTCAGTTTCTCTTTAAAAATCAATTTCTCTATCCATTTTAAAAAAATAAAAATTCTTTCTCAGAAATCAAAAACGAAACAATATACGTATACGTATAATTTTTGTCAATGCATAGCTGGAAGCACCGGTGTCGAATACGCTTATGGTAGCATAACAGCACCAGTAGGGATTGCAATATCGGACCAAAAGTTCAATACCGGTATCCGGTATTTTTTAGATCTTAATACCGGAATACCGGTTTTAACCCTTAAATGCGCGATTTTATTTTTTTAATCAGAAAAAATGTTTTTAATATTCATATATAGTTTAGATTATAGGAAAAATATTAAAAAAATTCTTTTGAAAGAATTCAGCTTCTAAATTACCTGAAAATCCTTTGTTGCATTTATGCAACACTGCGCGTTCCTAGGTAAGCAGATGTATGGGGAATTATTGACTCATGTAAATAGAATAAAAAAATTCTTTAGTACTTAATTATAGTTCTATTTATTATGATAGTTATAAAAACAGTTATTTTCTCTATTATAACAAAGATCGACGAAAGTTATTCCAATATCACTTTTTTCCGCGCCGATGAAAACCCGCTAAAACTGACAAATAATTAAAACATTTGAAAGTTGGTGCCACTGCGCCTGTCAAAAATTTACAAAGTACACTATAGTCTATGACAAAGTTCGTTCAGAAACCTTAATTCGTTCAGATTTTTTTTTATTCTCATAGAATTACTCTGTTGCAGAAATGCAACTCCGCGAATTTAAAGGTTAATACCGGTAATAGGAATTTTAGAAATAGAAAGAAAACACAGGTGTTTCTTTGTTTTACTTGACAGTTTTATTACAGAGAGTAAATATCACAAAAAATCATTTGAAACTTATAAATTATAACAGTACATAAAGAATCACAAAAAAAGTAAAGGAAAAAGGAATATCTTATGTATTTAAATCACAAAAAACTGTAAATATCACTATTCAGTCTGTGGTACTATTACAAATTTTTGAAATGTGATCTTAAAAAACATAATGCATCAATTGTACTGTCATTAACCCTGGAACGTAATTTTGTGGATTCCAAGAAACAAAATGGTGCGGATAGGTGGTTGAAAGCGAGAATCTCCACCGCCGAGGTGCCAAGTTGGCCGAGCCGCACTGTACATACAGACTTCCATTTTATCTTTTCGACAACGAACAACACTTATATTTCTACTTTTCAATGTTACACACACACATTATTGCAAAGAAATAAAAGAGATATTATAAAATATAACAAACTTATATATTTAGTTTTCGCAAGTTTAAACAATCCCTCTCGAAAACAAAGTGATGCTCGTTTCGTAATGCAAATTTTACATAATTTTCTTGGTTTTGTTAGAAAACAGTTTTTTTTTTAGTTTAGTTTAGGTTAGTTTAGTTTTAGTTTGATTTTTATTATTATTTCCTTGTATGAACTCTTCGATTTAATAAAGATAATTTTATTGTATTTAACATATTATCTTGCCTTTTGTGTTTGTCAAATTTTTTCCACAACCGTGCGCACCGTAACTTGACTCTTTGAGAACTTTCTGTTAGAACGGGGCCCCACTATATTGCGACACGAGTCTGGCATCGTGGGGCTTATCTTACCCTGTGCGACGAACCTTTTTTTCCAGTACAGAGCCAACCCATCCACAAAGGTGAAACTAGCAGTGCAAGAAATGACGAAAGATTCGAAAGGTCGAAAATTAAGTGCTGTGGGTGTCATTGAGTGGGCCATAAGGCATCGGAGTACGACCGAAATCATGGAAATCCTCGGTACATTGCTAAAAGTACTGACGAAAATAACTTTTTTGGGTCGACAGTTTTGGCGCAGAATAGCGCGGGTTTTTGGGCCGAGGAAAATATTCGAGATCGGTGGATGCTTGATAGAGCCTGCACATCGCACCTGTACAAGGACGAATACAAGTTCGTAGATATGGAAAAGAATCATTCTGGACAATTAAATCTCGCGAATAATGCGTCAACGGAAACACGTGCGGTTGGAACGGTCTACGTGAAGGTGAAAACAAAATGTTTCACAATAAGAAAACGGAAAGACAGTCGTGAAATTGAACGACGTTTTGCATGTGCCGGATCTACGTTCTTCCCATCATTTTCATACAAGGCAGAACAAATCAAACTGATTAACAAGTGATTTTAGTTCCTTCCGAGTTTCCCTTAACGCGGTTTCCATATAACGCGGTACGAATTAATCGCGTTATAGGAGGGTTGACTGTATATGGTAAGGTAAATGTGATTAATCTGGTAATTATGTATAATCACCACTCAGTTTTGTAGATGTGATAAATTCTTGAATATTTATCAAATTAACTGGCCCGGTTATATAACTCCCAACTTGTAATTGTAAATATGATAAAAAGTATAATTCCATTGCCCAGTTGGGCCCTGACTTACAACTATGATCAGCCAACACTAATTCATCTTTCTGGCATTATTCAGCTTACAGGCAGCTAACTTAACTCATTGTCAGACTTTTTTAGAACAGGGGGCCATGATGAATTGTGTAAAGCAGGATACATTCCTCCGAAGAGGTTTAATTTAGGTGCTTTTATTGAGAAGATAAATTAGTGTTGGTTTAGCGTAGTTTTAATTATAAAAAATTGGAATTATATTTTTTATCATATTCACCATCACGAGTTGAGAATTATGTAATCTTGTCGGTTAATTTGATAAATATTCAGGAATTCATCACATTTACCAAACTTAATAGTGATTCTTACATTCCGGATGTTTATGCAAGTTTCAAGTTTAACAGATGCAGCTAAGACAGGAGAACCTATTTAGGAATTTGTTGCACTTGATAATTATTACAACGAATACCATACTTTGGATATTTTAGATATATTTCTATATTATGTCCTTTTTGTATATTTTAGCCGTATTAATTTTGTCTTAAATGCATAAAAATCCGAAGTCTAGTGATTATACATAATTACCGGGGATTATATATGATCACCGGATTAATTACTTTTACTAAAATATATATACAACTTTATTTTTTAAATATTTTTGATTGCGTGCTATCTCATTTATTATATAAAAGATAGGATTATAAAAATCAACTCATGGGTCATTTACAAAGCCTGCGTGCGCCAATGTCTGACCCGCGGGCCATAAGTCCACCATCCCTGACTTGTCCAGTCAAGTTTCCTATACCATTGATTCGTACTGCGTTGTATGGGAACCACGTTATATTAACCCTTTGCGGTCGTATGTCTTCTCTCAGCCACCAAAGCTTTTTTACCGTTCCGGTCGTATGTCTTCTCTCAGCCACCACAGCAAGGAACCATACAAATCCTATACTGTATTCATTAATTTATCAGTTTAAACTTTCTCTAAACGAACCTAAATGCCTAAGGAACCTATTCACTAACCAATTCGATGCTCCTATCAATTGGAGATAACGAAATCCAATATAAAACAAAAGCTGTCACCCCGCACTCGCCATGCAAGACGCTGCGCTGTGGGGAGTCAGTCACCTTTTGAGCTTAAAGAAATCGACAACATTCGGCGATACCTTGTAGAATTCCAAAGAATATTGTATAAATTGTGTCTAACAGTAATAAGACATTCTCGCTTGTTAAAATATTTCAAAATAATACTCCAAAATGGCAAAAAGAAAGTTACCGCAAGAAGTGTTCTGTGAAACTGAAAATAGCGATGAAGAGTTTTATTTTGACCCCTTCAATACAGACTCTGCATATAAGGCGTCAGCTAGAAGAGAGAATAGGACGCCTATGACACATTTTATGTTTTTTCCGAAAATTTGTGGGACAACTGGTTGGTGGTTATCGTGATGGAGCACAATAAAAACTAGGAAAATCATCGACCTCAGATAAGCAGGAAAGACTGAATTCAAAACTGCACATATTGTGGCATTGTGAAGACGTAAAAAGTAAAGATTGCGCAGTATGTTCAAACGGAAAGATTAAGGGCAGAAGGCGCCAAACCAATTATATTTGCGATACATGCAATCGAAAACCAGGCCTGCATGTTGGAGATTGCTTTGAAAAATACCAGACGATGAAAAACTATAATATATAATTTTTATACAAAAACGTGACATTAGATCACTTTATTGAGTAAACATACATCTAAAGTTCACAAAAGAACTACTAAATCTTGTTTATACTTCGTAATCTTGCATGTTATGTATCCCTGCTCTTTTGACGGAATTTAATTCCGACCAGTACGATACCTATGTCCAAATTTAATACGACCGCAAAGGGTTAAATACGGAACAAATATAACTAGAAAATGTTTTTAATAGAAAACGTGATATGAGAAACGCAGAAACAAGACACAAATATTTCTAATAATAAGTTTTACCGCGTAATATGGAAACCATTCCTGTGTTACATGGAGAACACGTTATAAGAAGTCGGAATTTAAACGAAAAAATTGAGTATGTACCGCATTACAATAGAATATTGACAAAAAATAAATTGTAAATGTACCAGCCCTATTCAAATTTATATAATGATTACATTCTTAAAGTATAAAGTTGTGATTGATATGGTTAATAAGTGAAATTTTATTATAGAAAATACGAGTAGGCCTCCTACAACGTGGTACATAGATACATTCCTTGAAAATACCGTGTTGTGGGAAATCGCCTGACAGGAGGCACCAACTTAATACAAAAGTTGGAATTCGGTTCTAAAGAGAGAAAAACTGCCTTCTATGGTAGAACATTTTCATCATCTTTTAAAATGTACATAAAAGCATTTCATAAAAAAAAGCACTTAAATAGAACTAAACGTCATATAAAAACTAAAAAGATTATGATTTCAAGAAAAAATCAAAAAGGAATAAGTATAATGTTCTGCTCGCTTTATTCCTCACCGTCACTTATTATAATTGTTCGAGAACGTTTGACTGCTATATCTTATATCTAAAAAATTCCGTTTCTACACAATTGAAAGCGTTTGATTCTACGTTTCTGCGCCGAAATGGGAACTCCAATAACAGAAAGCAAAAACTGGACAGAGGAAATGAGAAAAGCTTTTCTTTCACTGCAGTCTCTGTTTCTAAGTTATTACGACACGAATGTGCACTAGTGTGCGTTGCAACGAATATGACACATTCTCTAAACCACGTTGTAAGAAAGTTTCTGTATTTTTCCAACCGTGTTGGAGTGAAAACACGCAGTAAAGGTGCCACTTTGTAGGAGGCCTAACTGTATACATAATGAATATGGAACATAAACATATAACGAAAAATTATTTATCATAAAAAACTTAAAATTATATATAATTGTAGGAATCGTTTTTGACGGCATTTTAAGAAATCATATATATGTGTTTATATTGAACGAATGAGTGTGCGAATCAGGTATCGAGATGCTGAGGGACGACGATTAGATGGTAGAAGACGTTAAGACGTGACGAATAGAAGACGAGCTTTAAGACGAAAGTTATAAGACGTATATTTTAAGACGTGATTATAGTTATTTTCAGTTTAATTTTAACTTTAGTTTTGCGTGTTATTTTTATTACATATAGTTTTAGCGAGGGAACATACCGAACCCGTACACGCCGATTTTGATGAAAATTAGGTAGGTAGATCTCGAAGAAATATTTGACACGTATTTTTTTATATCCGCTGTCGTCCACATTGAAGCGGTAATATTAGCCCTCAAAGTTTGGGGTTGAAAACAGTTTTTTTGAAATATCTCCGAAATTCAAGGGCGTAGGCAAAAATTTTTTTTCAAATTGTGCGTCTCGAAATTACGAATCCATCGATATATATAATAAATTGCAAAAAATTATTTGTTTAAACAATATACGAAAATTTCGAAATTTTTGTTAACTTTTCATTAGTTTTTCGTACTAAATGTTGTTCTTTTCTCGTGTAAATTTGTATGTGTAGAGTGTAGACAAAATTAGTGAATACGTGTTTTTGGAATTTTTTCTTTTCTAACATTTAACGATAATTATGTAGCGTTTAATTTCCGCCCGCCTCGTATTGTAGTAACCCAAGGAAAGCATCTCTTTCTAATAAAATCTTTTTTACATTATGAGATTTTATATTACAAAATTTACGCAAAACAATAGAGTTATAAACCCAGATGGGTTAAGTTAGCGCCGGACTAGAAGCAATCTTAATGAATTATATCTCAAAAAATTGCTCGCAATTTGCTCATCAAGAATGTAAAATTGCTCACTCTGCGCCAATTATTAACAAAAAGTTATTAAACAATTTCGTAACAAACACTAATTTGACGATTTCTAAGTTATCCGAGTACGAACGGGATCCTTTATGTGCTCAAAAGATTGCGATTAATTTGCTCATCACTGCCCCACCTTGTTATTTGAGTTTTATTAACGTTTTTTGAGTTAAAAATAATAATTAAATTTTCGATGTTTTAAGACCTTGGGAAACGACAGTAGCGCCGCTAGTTTTGAAACATGGAACTAACACCCAGTAAAAGCGGTCCTCAATCCAAATCGGAAATAACAGTTCCGAATTTCGAAATTTTAATTCATAAAACGTTAATAAAACGCGAATAAAAAGGTGGGGCAGTGATGAGCACATTAATCGCAATCTTTTGAGCCCAGAAAGTATCCCGTTCGTACTCGGATAACTTAGAAATCGTCAAATGAGTGTTTGTTACGAAATTGTTTAATAACTTTTTGTTAATAATTGGCGCAGAGTGAGCAATTTTACATTCTTGATGAGCAAATTGCGAGCAATTTTTTGAGATATAATTCATTAAGATTGCTTCTAGTCCGGCGCTAACTTAACTTCACTTATAAACCCGGACATTAACAAAGAAATAAATTTTCGCAGCCGAGGAAAACGTCAATTACCTACAGAAGGCTATTAGTTCTTCCATGGGCCCTGTTAAAGGTAAGGCCATAAACACATGCGTTTTTCTTACTGGCTCTATGAGCCCTTGGTCGACGTTCCAAGCCGGTATACCATACCAAGGTGATTAAATTTTTGACATAGTAAATTACACACTTCGGACAATGAAACTAATTCGTATGCCTCTTTTGTTAAGTATCCGTCTGCGAAGGTTGTCCTACCGATAGAAACGCCATCCGCAAAGTTATAATTTTTACATTAATACAAATATCCACCTTCTGCAAATGTCCACTAATCCAAAAGGACAGAACAAAGCCTGGGTACTCATGGCGAACAATATTCATATCCTACCTTGTACGAAACGGGCGGAAGTTAAACGTTATATAATTATCGTTAAATGTTAGAAAACAACAAATTCCAAAAACACGTATTCACTAATTTTGTCTATACTTTACACATATAAATTTACACGAGAAAAGAACAACATTTAGTACGAAAAACTAATGAAAAGTTAACAAAAATTTCGAAATTTTCATATATTGTTTAAACAAATAATTTTTTGCAATTTATTATATATATCGATGGATTCGTAATTTCGAGACGCACAATTTGAAAAAAAATTTTTGCCTACGCCCTTGAATTTCGGAGATATTTCAAAAAAACTGTTTTCAACCCCAAACTTTGAGGGCTAATATTACCGCTTCAATGTGGACGACAGCGGATATAAAAAAATACGTGTCAAATATTTCTTCGAGATCTACCTACCACATAATTTTCATCAAAATCGGCGTGTACGGGTTCGGTATGTTCCCTTTAGTAAGTTTCTTATACCGTGGTTTCCATATAACGCAGTACGATTTAATCGCGTCGTAGGAAAGTTAACTGTAACTCATTGTTAATATACACTGAGCAACTTGTATTTTTTCTACTCGATATAACAATAGTAACTTTCTTTCTATATTAACAGGTTTCGGACTGCCGATAACACTGCACTATCATGATGTACCAGCATTAGTTTTATCGATAAGTAGAACCATATGCAGTTTTAAAATGTTTGTAACATATACCAAAATTTAACACCTATCAATTGTTAGCTTTTTATACATGCTTCTCCACTAGGTTGCAGTTAGTTTCGATAAATATGCGAAAAATGATCAGTATTATAAAAATAAGATTTTTGTTTAAAATTATTTATTTTTTGAAGAAGCGTTACAAATATATGAGTTTAAAATTATTATTTATAAATTTTTAATGTATGACATTTTTTTAAATACTCTCCAACATGAAGGAATGGCTTTCTGTTGCACATATCACAGAAGTACACTGTTGTTTGTCTTCCTCCAGGCTATTATGTACATACACTGTTCAACAAATTTGAACTTTTTTTAATTTCTCGAATATCCACTGGGTGATCCTCGTAGAGTTGCTCATCCTAAACACGAATCCGCCGGTAGAATTGCTTCATCACCCTCAGTTTTTTAATGAAATAAGTTTTTGTAAAAACACCCGATTTTGGCAAAAAAATAAGGTATTACGCGAAAAGTATAAACGCTAGGAAGTTAAAGTTGATCTTAGAATATAGAGGAAAACGTGTCAAATATTTTAGTGTATATAGTTATTAAAATTGGTTGTTGTAAATAGTTGTAAACGACCGTCAAAGTTTAAAAAAGTTCCAGTGCGCGAACTTGCTACGTTATATTTTTACATCTTTATAAAATGTTATTCGTCTAGCACGAATTTGCTGTACTAGATCGCATTCCGTAGACATTTCTGAAGAGAAAACTGCCTATAAAAGTTTCGAAAACAGTTTTCAATTCCGGCGGGTCGATAAAATATCTGTCGGGGACATGTAATTGAAGTCTTGCCGCCATGCAGCCATTATGGCAAAAAGGTATCGTAGCTGTGCGTATCGACACCGATACGATAGTATCATCCAAAGAGCATGTTATTTTATAACTATAACATATTCGTAAATACTGTACTACAAAATGTTACACATGTTTTTTTTACTTCTGCCCTTGTATAATCCTTAAGGGCATAGTATGTTATATTGTTCAGCCCGTCTTAATTAAAGATCATTTTGTTTCTAGATAAATCTTATTAATGCAAATAACTTCGCTGGCGTCCTCTTAGCAAAATGTACTACAACTTTGTCCCATTCGATTTTTTTCTAACGTTGACCATTTATGATAAAAAATCTATAATAAGATTAATTGCAAACACCCCGTCTAAAATACTTCTTAGTCATTGTTTGACGCGAGTATTGTTCCATTGGTTTAATTAAAGAGAAAAGTAGAGTAAATCAGAGAGAGATTTTAGTGGATATACCAAAGCAATAGGCCTATGGAGTCCCACACTATCCGCAAAATAACACATTTCCGAGTGCGCGTAAATTATTTCTCTTCTATAAAAAAAATATTAGCTCAGACTTTAATGAAGAGGATGGAAATACCACCTCAGCGGGATCTATCGACGCTCAGGGCCCGTGAAAGTATTATGCGTAGGTACGGCACTTATGAAGCCGGCTCTAGAGCGATGGCGTCGTAAACGGCGGGCACATGCTATTGATGGATATTTTCTTAAATTGTGTCAAAACAAAAACAGTTATGACATTTTTCGCTGACAGTTTTTTTTTTCAGAAATGCACGTAGAATCCAATGATGTACAGTAAATTTGTGCTAGCAATAGTACTGTACGTGAAAATGCAAAGTGAATGCGCAAAAAGTTCGCGCATCCGCTCGTTTTTCAACTTTGACAGTGATTTACTGCTATGAACAAGTAGGGAATATTATAACTGCTCATATCTTCATACTCGGGAAACACTTCTCTATTTTTTGAGACCAAGAACAACAACCTACGTTTCCTAGTTTTCACGTAATACCAGCATCTTTACCGAAATCCACCGTTTTTACAAAAGCTGGCGTCTTTCGAAAACAGAGGATGATAGAGTTTCGTTGCCGGATTCATGTTCAGGGCGACGCTCTCTATAACAATTACATAGTGGCTATCGGAAAACAGAAAAAACTTTCAAAATTGTTGGAAAGGGTAATTAGCAATTTGGGTAGCAGCGAATTACGATAAACAAAGTAACATAAAATGCGTACTGGAAAAATGTATTTTTGAACTGTATTCCAAGACTTCTAAAAATATGAAAAAATTACACATGAATATTTACGGTACGATGAAATTACTGTACAAATATAAAAGTGGTAACTTTTTAATTTTTTAAAAATCGATTTGCCAATTGAAAAATCTGAAAAATTACAGAGTGTGCACCCTATGTGGTATAATGTCTGGGATTTTTTTCAGAGTTTTCTATCGAGCCAAACGGGAGATTTGTTCACCCCAACGGCAGGGGTAGGGGATTCATACTTGTAGAAATATATACCTCAGATTAGTGTACCTCAAGATTAATTATCTTTGGAAGTATTTTTATCATACTTGTAATGCTTGACCCTTTTTCGTATATTCACCGAAAGCAAGTGAAATCTAGTGGACAATCATGAATAACAAGATAGCCACTGATATAGGTTAATTTCACCTGACGTTTTCAAAAACACAAAAAAAAAATTCAGAAACCTAGCAAATCTTGGGGTTTCCAATTTTTTGTTAAGTTTCCTATAACAATTGTCGCGAAAATGAAAAGCCCAAAGTTAAGGTAAAATACGGAGCGGGTCGAAGGGAATGAAAAAAGTGCAGAAAGGGAGAGAGGAAAGAGAGAGAGAGAAAGAATTTCAAAAACTAAAATCGATTGCATAATCCTCGAAGGTCAATGACTCTCAGCGTTGCGCGCACCTGCCGGTGATGTTCGCGCGGTTCGATCTTTCTGTCGGAATTCGTTCGGCGACTGTGTCACTGGGTCACAGAGAAACAGGGCCGCGCATGCGGATTTTCAGCCACTCCTTGTGCGCCAGCGAGATCTGTGTTTAGGGGGGAGGATGAAAGGAAGAGGGGGAACAGCTCGTTGATCTTCGACAAGCAGAGACCACCGGCTGAGAGCTAAGGGTGACCGAAGGAGACAGAGACGCAAGTAGAGAAAGAACGAGACAAAAAACAGGAGTAGAGGGAGACGGCAAAAGAGAGACAAAGGTGTTTTGAGTAAGAAAGTAATCGCCCTTGGTAAATATTGCACAGAGAAACACAGACGTAACTGAGCCAAGCTGTAAAACTCAAGAGAACACAGTCGGAGAAATACAGTCTATCCTGGTCCAGCTTATGAAATGGGCGATACATCATATTTACAAAAGTACGGGAACTCATTGTTGCATCAAAATGAAAATACAATGAATATAGCTAAGAGATTCTGGGGACGAAACATTGTAGCCAAATGAGAGTTCTTGGTTTAAGGAAGCTGCAAGAGGAACGAAGAGGGGAGAAAAGGATGGAGAAGCAACGAGAATCGAAAGGAAAAGGAACAGCTCTGGTTGGCCCAAATGGGGTTACTGGCGTCGAGAGAGAGTGAATCCGCGCAAAGGAAGGAAGAAAGGGCGGGGGGTGGAACGTAGAAGAGCGGCGCGCAGTATCCGAAGTCTCGGAAAGTATCTTCGACGAAAACGTCGAACGTTGTTCGCGAACGAATCTCGAGGTCGGTTACAGCAGTCGGTCTCGTGGCAAATGCACCCTTTCGCGTGGCAGATGTGTTGTGCAGAGTGATGGACTAAGTGTGCTGGAAAGGAGTCGAAAGCGTAATTCATAGGGTCTCACAAGAGAAGGTGAAAACAATCGACGTCTTCCCAAGATGTTCGAAGACGCGACTCTTGCTGTTGAACGCAAGCTTGAAGAAACCTCGATTTTTTTCTGGGCTTCCAAACGTTGGACGAGAGAAAATGTTTGCCCCATTTTTAGAGAATTTGCCTCGCGCTCGTAGACGTTGCAATCTGAGCGGTGTTTTCACTTATATCACCCGTTGAAATTGGTCGTCTTCGTCGTGAGTTATAAAGTTTGGACGATAATAAAAAGTCGAATTGAAAACTTGGGAGAGAAGGGTGCGCCGTACCGTTTAAGTCAAGAAAGAAAACGAAGCTGTTTCCGTTCAGAAATTCAAGGGACTCGATGTCATTGAGCTGCGAGGACATTTCAAGATGACGTTTCCTTTTCTTCTCTGATGTCACTGCGAAGCATGGAACTTGGCAGAATGCAGCTGCAGTTGACGTTTCTTCTGACGCACCTGGCTCACCTCTTTGTCAGGTAGATAACTGGTCTTTCTTGTTCTTATAGAAGACCGAGGGTTTGGAGTGTGCATTTTCTGTTGACTTTTTATCGGATAGTGGATGGAAATGTTTCATCGAACTTTAAGCACGAGTTGCATTCTTGGTAATCCTTTTCCAGGGCTAGCCCAAAAAGCACGGGGGTGTCCGACAGATTGGAAAATGTCACGCAAACCATATCGCGAATTCTCGACGGCTATGACATTCGGCTAAGGCCGAATTTTGGCGGTGAGTATTCGCTCGGAGCTTTTTAAGATTAGATTTAGTGGCGTTGAATCTGTTATACTTAAATATATTAAATAAATACTTGGAAAAAAGAGGGATCAACTGGCAAAGAAGATGATCAGTTAAATGTTACAATGTACCCGGGTCGAAATATTGAACCTATTTGCATGGTATTTACTCCTATTTGAACCTAATATGATACTTTTCAATACTAAAACTCCTAATTTCAACCTGTAACTCCTTCTCAGTAAACTGATACTCCTATTTAGCTATCACCAAAACCTTTATCCCCTGAATTGGACCTGTTACTCCTCCTAGGTTAAATAATAAGTTTTGTATTCAATATATATTTAATATCCCACAAGGAACTTTAATTTTTTTTTAATAATTAATTAATAAGGAATGTATACGTACATAAATGTAACTAGTGGATAAATACTTCAAAAACAGTCACTTTTTATATATTCCAGCTCTTTTTTATTAATAGGTAATGAAACATACATTTGACAGTCAAAATTCATATATATATATACAATTCATAATGATGGCATCTACAAGAATAGCCTTAAAATGGTTAGTTCCATGACAATTAATCACTTTAGAAGTGTTAAATGAGTGATGATTATCATTCGCAACAAAAACATGATCGCAATTAAATTCTTGTATAATAGAATAGTATTGATGCATACAGTAACATATCCTAAGTCTACATCTACAGTGAGAAGGTTTTCAAAACAATGGCTTTTTCCGATTTTATTTTGGCCATTTTCTAAATACTGTATAACAGAAGAGTTTGTTTGTAATGCTCTGGTGTACATTTCAGAAACATATAGTTTATATAATAATTACATATAGTATATTTTTTAATAAGAATAATAATAACATTAATAACTGGATAGGATGTAAATCCTCAACGGAGGTTGAAATTGATGTCCTATTTTGCGCCTTAAGATGGCATAAAGGGAAAGTGCCACTTTTAAGCGCTAAATAGGATCTTATTTTACATTGAATTTAGACCTATTTTTGTATTTCTAATTCCTAAATGTTGGGTAGTAAAAGGTTCAAATGAAGTTCAATATTTCGACTCGGTTATATATGAAATATCTACTGTAACCCGTCTCTATGTACTTAGAAATCGTTTCTAAAAAAGTATGAATCTGTCAATTTAACGGTTTCAGTAGATCTAGGGTTAAAAAAAGATGTAAGCAGTAGCGAAACTCTGTTTTTAAACTGCTCGTATTAAAGTTCACTTACACAAATTGATCCATATATTTGTTCATTTTTAATTATGGAGAATACATTGATCTGATGCTTGAAAATACTTTAATATTTCTGATTCGTCTCATCATTAACCCTTTGCGGTCCTATGTCGAGCAGCACTCGACATAGCTTTTCACTTGATTTTGTTTTCTGACAATTTAATATGTTAATTTTAATAACGGAATTCTACTGGATTATTTAGCAGCGTACTATTGATTATAATTTATCAATTTTATTGTTAAGAAGTTACGGGCACAACTAATTTCGGGCTACCTGAGTCGAAATATTGAACCTCATTTGAATCTTTTACTACTTAACATTTAGGAATTACAAGTACAAAAATAGGTCTAAATTCAATGCAAAATAACATCCTATTTAGCGCCTAAAAGTGGCGCAAATTTCCCTTTATGCCATCTTAAGGCTCAAAATAGGACGTCAATTTCAACCTCCGTTGAGGATTTACATCCTATCCAGTTATTAATGTTATTATTATTTTTATTATTATTATTTATATATATACGCATAGTTTTAAAAAATAAATTGATCAAAAGCACTAAAAAATAATGGATTTTTACTCGTTTGCAATTATAAGTGTACCACTATTCGAATTAATGTGATAACTATGATTATAAACAAATAAAAATTCGTTATAACGTAATGGTATTAACTAATTCATATGTAAAAAGTATACATGCATATTGATGTAAATTGAAAGATTATTTATTTATTTACATTACCCCAATAATAACACGAATAACTATGATAAATGTTATTTTTATTTTATTTTCTTTCTTTTAACAAATCTTATATTTTTATTTCATGTATTAGTTATAATGACGTATAGTCCATAGAGTCATATAAGATTTCATGACAGCTCGTGATTAAATTTGATGTTTGTTGTCCCGATGATTCGCCGTATTCATTAGAGACAAAAGAATCTATAATAAACAGAAGTACGAATTAAAACAATTTTATGAACTGTACAAAATAACAATTGGACAACTATATATGCAATCAATTTTTACCATAATTCACATTTTCATCATTTTCAGGATAAGATTGATAAAAATTTGTTCGTTCTATATTTGTAAAATTTTGATGAGTTTTCGTTGATAAAATCAGGACGTTTATATTTTCTTTAGATGATAAAGCCTGATTTAATGTGGGTTGAATTTCAGTCTGTTTGTAACAGTTATCATAATTATTACACATCGGAAAATCTATTGTATAATATAAAAATGCATTTAAGTCATCTAATCACTATCATATTTGGCAATTTTTTAAGTTTAAATATAACAAAAGTTAATCCATATTGTCTCTTACACATTTCTTTTGATTTTGTATTTGTTACATGTTTAGATGTTGATGGCAGATTCAATGGAGACTGAAATTTAGTTTGTTCACAATATTCGTTTAAGCTATAAGGTTCTGAAGCATCTGTAAAATAATAGTGTACTGTAGAAGTCTCATCATCATCTAATAATTGCTTTTAAAAATTAAAGTCAGAATATCTTTATGCGATATTAAATGTATATTGAAAACAAAAATTATTATTTAACCTAGGAGGAGTAACAGGTCCAATTCAGGGGATAAAGGTTTTGGTGATAGCGAAATAGGAGTATCATTTTACTGAGAAGGAATTACAGGTTTGAATTGGGAGTTTTCGTATTGAAAAGTATCATATTAGGTTCAAATAGGTGTAAATACCATGAAAATAGGTTCAATATTTCGACTCAGATATTTATTGTTTTTACATAACTATCGAAATTTCCTTTTCGCACGTAAAATAATTTATCATACTTCAATAAAAAGTGAATTATAATAAGGATAATAATCTAACTGTACAATTTTACGCTCAAGGACATTGAGAAAAAGAATATCTTATTCTTTTTCTGCACTATTATGTCGTACAATACATACATGAAATATTTAAAACAGAAATTGTACGACTATTTTATATAGCTATATAAAACGATACAATTTCGTAGTCCTAAATGTAATTTAGATGATTATAAAATCATCGATAATCTACTACCGACATCTCTTTGATATGCATTTAATGTCATCATTCATATAAATGAAATTAATTGAAAAATAGATAAGGGTAAAATGTATGAAGGAAAGAAAGAATAAAAAAATTACTGTTTCAATTAGAGATCAAAGCCAATATAGTTGCTACAAAGAATTTCACGTTACAGTAATAGCAACAAGAACGACAATTTCAATAGGATCGCAAAAAGTAAATGCTATGCTTCAATAAAAGTTTTATTTTTCTGAGAAAATTCGTTTTCAAGAAACTACAACTTTTCAATTGCCAGAATTTGTTGATATTTTAACCGTACGTTATTTAAACTTTGATACTCAAAATGGTTCGACAAACGCCCTATGTGTTACGAGTCTTACTAATTTAATATTATAGATATTTTAAAATATTCAAACAACGCTCAAACCGAAAACGTTAAAAAAAGACTGAATTTTTATAGATATTTTCATATTTCTTCCAATCTCACCAATTAAATGTACTTGAGAAAATCTACCGCCAGAAGGCGATAGAGAATACATATTCCTTGCAGAAACGATAATTAACCCATTGCCGCACACTTTTAATTTGACGAAAGTGCTCAGAAACACACACGAAAATATTTCGAACTTTTAAAGCATGAAAAATCGCACAAAAAGAACAATTGATATGTTATCTGGAATGTTACATCTTTTTTTCGGTGTATTACTGAGTAATTAACAAATAAATACATTAGTATAAAAATGTGCAAGACGGCTATAGCCGTCATTTGCGGCAACGTGTTAAAGATTGCAACACAAGTTTTGCTTACACCAGAGACATTAAAATAGCTTTGCAAACCGGAAGGTACTGCCAGTGATTCTTAGGGTAGACGTATTATCCGTGCTAATACATAGGTACAAAATCTTGCTTTACAGTTGCACTTCTTGCTTACGAGTTATATCTGTTATTTTATGACAATAATGCTACATTAAACATTGTATTGTATTTGCAAAATTTGAACGGAAAAATAAACAATATTGTCACATAGGATTTACAATTTGAAGATTAATTTTATTGGTAAAACTGCTCGAACATGATTGATAGTACTTTTCTCGCCACACAAGGTTTGATATGTAATTATAATAGCATTTATTGAATGAATTCGGGTATGCAATTCGTCTGTCTTTATCGGCCAAGGTTTCTTCGTGGCACAGAAAACCGCGAAACCGTGGAATCCAATTTTTGATGAAAGTTAATAAAATCTTCAACGCGATGAAGTAAAAGGCCATTGTTAACACGTTGAAAGCCCCCGGTATTTCGCTAATTTCATCATTTCTACTGAAGTGAAACTTGTTCTATTAAAATCATATTTTTATGCAGCAGAAATTCTAAAGATACTGATAGATAGACAATCAGTACACCTTTATCATTCTAACGACAATATCGAAATATTAAGTATGTTAGAAAATGCATAAATATTGCAATTTAACCATTTGAGTGCCAGAGCTCTTTGCGAAAATCTGATCGAAAAGTGCCAAGCAGCGAAATCGCGCTTCTTTCGTTTTGTATCGAGGAATGTAACAAACTAAAATTTCAATGTTTTTCTGCTAACAAATGGTAAATATTCTTGTTCTGTTTGTTAGTTAAAAATATTGTCTATGTTGTAGCTGTACTGTCCTAATCAGTATATAATACTGAACTATATTTATTATTTATGCTAAAAGTGTCATTCATTTTATCGGGCGATAACCTTGGCACTTTTCAGTCTGAACGGAAGAAGCGCAAAATCGCTCCTTGGCACTCAAAGAGTTAAACGTAACATGAAACTTCATTGAATTCAATAGTACCGGTCACCGGTGACCCTCGTGGCAGTCAACGTGTTAAATAGAATAGAAATAAAAGAGGATAAGATAAAGAAGAGTGCGCCTTCGTTTTCGATGTTGTTTTATTTGACAGGAGAGCCCCTGTTGGTCGGGATGGATCTGACGATCGCGAGTTTCGATGCGATTTCCGAAGTGAACATGGTGAGTCGATCGAGACCAGAGTCGGAACAGCGTGCGGTCGAAGATAGTGGAAGAGTCCGTTTTCCCGTACGGTTCTTTGCCGCAGGATTACACGATAACGATGTACTTGAATCAGTACTGGAAGGACGAGAGACTGGCGTTCTCCCAGAAAGAGGAGGTGCTCACATTGAGCGGTGACTTCGCGGAAAAGATTTGGGTACCGGACACTTTCTTCGCTAACGACAAGAACAGGTGCGAGAGACGGCTCCGGAAGGGAAAGAAAGAGAGCGCCTGCCGGCACATCTCGCTGATAAAACTCTCTCAGGATACCTCCGAATGGACGGGAGGCGCGAGTGGAGAAGTTCGAGAGAAAAAACGATTTTTCTTCGATTTGTTCGCAGTTTCTTGCACGACGTCACCGAGCGTAATAAGCTCGTCAGGCTGTCGGGAGACGGCTCGGTGACTTACGGCATGAGATTTACGACGACCCTGGCCTGCATGATGGATCTGCACTACTATCCGCTCGATTCGCAGAACTGCACCGTAGAAATCGAGAGCTGTACGATCATTTCTACCTTACGTAGATCCCAATCTTTTAAACTATCTATCTCTTTCTCTTATTTAACGCCTTGTTATATATTTCTGTGTGTATATGTGTGCGTGAGAGCGGGCGCGTGTGGATCTTGTTCCTGGCGACAATCTTTTCTCGGGTGTTCATTCTTCCGTGTTCTTTCGAAGTTCGATCATGGTGGAACAGACCTGGGTAATTTGTACTAACTGCATGCCAGTCCTCCGCCACATTTGTTACCACTTATTCTTCTATTGTTCGGTGCATGAAAACGAACCAGAAGAATAGCTCTTATCCGAGTGGGTCTTTATACTTTGTGGTCCATCTTTTTCGACGGCTTTTTTTATCATAGTTTTGCACCGGTGAATGCTTTGCTGTGTCAAGAATAATTGGAAACAGGAAAAGTAAGGTAACAAGTAGTAAACGTTAATGCAAAATTTGCGGGTAACAGGGAAAACTTACATTTGTGGACATTGGGATTTTTGTGAGCTGTGTATTAGGCGAAAGTACATGTAAAAATATTTGTGTCGGGTCCGGGTATTTTTGTGATGGCCTCAATTTTGAGTAAATGTACTTTGAGAAACATAAGTTTTCTACTGTATGTGATATACTGTTAAAGACGACTTATCTATCGAAGAAGTGCCGTGGCTCGGTGGAAGTTTATTTTGCACGACCTTTGCACTCTGCAGAGATTTAGGATCAAATCCCGCCTGGGGTATATACAGGGTGTCCCAGCCGATTTTGTCAACTTGATAACTTCGGTATTGTGGTATGTAGCAAAAAATTTTTCATAGGAAACTTAAATGGTATCGAGTGGGCCATAATCTGGTGTCATCGGTTTTTCCGTAATTGGACGCGTCAAGGACATGTAAAGGTCAACTTTGTTTTTTTAAATAGAATGCGGTACTTTTTTATGCATCAAGCGATACAGCTAGACATTTTTTATAAAAAAGTACTGACCTATGTATGTCGAAAAGATTATAGTTGAGGAGCTATATACAAATAGAACATGAATTTTAACATATTCAGTAAATATGTACTGTGTGATCGAGTTAATTTTTAACAGCAGTATTTGCAACTTCGTGTAATTCGAGGGTTGCAGTAATTTTCAACCCTTTGCGGGCGGAGACTCTTTTGGATATTGAGAGATAATCAGTCATTCAGCGATCAAAAACTACTCTTTTATTAGAAAGTTTAAGTATTAATGTATACAAATTATAAATTACTATTTGCAAAATCATATTTCAGCGGTTCTATCTCAACTTTTCAATTCTAATCGTGTATGCATGCCACTATAAACTATAATTATGTTTTTTTTCTTAAGCCACATATGGATGCCTCACTTGCCAAATCGATTAACTCCATAAAACAAGAAGTTGAGGAAGATGATAAAATAGTATATATTGTTTTTTAAAATTCTTCTCAAATTAAAAATTCAAAAATGCGATGTAGACTGTATTACTGCATATGTACCTTTTGTCTAACAACATATGGAAAGTATGAGATAGAATATTCTTAGAGTAATTGTTATTATTGCTACAATTTTTTCGTGATGAAAGGAGTTAATCGTTTTCGCAAGTGAAAGAAAATTATTAATTCAAAATTCAGTCTTCGAATAATTTTTTTATTACGGAAAAACTTCATTATATAAATATATGTTTTATTAAAGATTTTAGCAAAAATGAATAACAACTGTTCTGTTACTGACGTAAATATTTAATAGAGTCAATTATACTACTCAATTGCTTTTTGGTCAACAATTACACCTTTAGCATATCTGACACCAACACTCTCACATATCCAAACAATCCCACATATTTTGTTCAGGTTGGGTCTCTAACTGATAAAATTCCTCCATGGCAACTTTCCTTTGATCCGAATTGATTTTTTCATCGCACTTCTGAAAACATGGAAGATTTACAAATGTTTTTTTCCGGTATTAAATGCCCATTTCTATTTCTGTATCTTTATCTTTTTATTATTTTATGCTTTTGGATATTTCGGTCCCATTCAGTATGGTTACAGCTTCTTCTTCGTCCAATCGAATTATTTGTTGGAATTTTTTCATTGCTGTGATCAGACGATGAATCCGAATAAATACGAAATCGTTTTCTAGAACCCTGCTTTCTGTCAATAAGTTGTATTGAAAAACCATCCATTCATTATTTTCCTTATTCGAATAATTCTTACTAACATCTTCCATTTTAATATTATAATGGTTTAATTTTTTTTCATAAAAACAACACGCACTAAAATTGAAATTTATAAGTACTTGCTTCTGCGGTAATTCGAATACAACTGATTTATAGTTTATATTTCTCGTACTTGATTCGTATGAGCGATAACAGTTCTCGTCTAATGGAGACAATGAAATTAAAAGAACAACTTTCAGATATCTCCGTAGCAGAGGAAAACGAGTGCAGTGGGTTAACTAGATTTTTATTATGATTTGAATACATTATAGGATGGAGTTAATCAGATTGGCTTCTGAAATAAATTATTTATTGTTCAATAGCTAAAAGAATTTTGTTATTTAGTGGTGTTAGTATTTGTTTTTAGAGAAATTTGTTTTGAATATATACAGCTAATAGCTAAATAAGTGCTTTGATACTGAAATGTAATAAAATTCAGAAAATTGAGATAATCGATTTGGCAAGTAAAGCATCCATTATGTGGACCGTTTATTTTGAAAGTGGTGTAAGTCCATTTTTTTAAAAAAATGCAGTACCACGCAATTTATGCTTAATTTAGTATAAACTTTTTATTTATTACAAGTTAATATTTAATATCTTAAAAAATGCTATTGTGTCGTTCAATTTAAAATTGACCGCTAAAAGAAATTGCATAGACATTGATTATGAAAGTGCTGTAAGTCCATTTTCCGTAGACAGGTTACGAGATCAGCGACCACTGGTGGCGACATTTGTATCATTTAACATTTCGAAAGTTACAATTGAAGGTTACTTACTTGATTTTCCTCTAAAAATGAATAATTCCATATTAAAAACCAATAGTGATATAGGTAAGAAGAAGTAATAAATCAATATTATATTATAGAATATAATTTTATGGCAATTAAAAATATTTATTTCTGTTTAATTTTAAATAAATACACGCAGAAGTAAAACTCATGAGTATAAACAAAAGAGTATAAACGAAAGAAGAATTCGAAGGTAGAATCTTCATCAGTTGAGGATATTGTTACTGAGAATTTCAAAACACTGTTACAAGAAGAGCATAAATAAATAATACCAATATCTCATGCTGAGTTTAAAAATATATAAATATAATTAACGTTCGAAATAAAAAATACTATTTCTATTTTATTTCTTGTTATTATCTATAAACCAAATTGGATTAATATGAAATATATTTTAAGTGATATTTGAGTTTTCAAAATTGAAATTAAATTATATATTAATAAACTGATAGAAACATTATCAGACTTGTCATAATTAACTAATATTTTTTAATTGGCAGATATGCTAACCTTGAATTTTCTCGAAATAACAGAAAATGGACTTGCACCACTTTCAAAATAAACGGTCCATATGTGTCTGTAGTGTCAAAGTGTTAACTGTGCTACTCGCGACTTCGTACTATTTAAGTAGCGTGTTATTCGAAAGACGTCTGTACTAACATATTTTTGCCGTAAACTTATTCGCTAAGAGGATATTGAAGTTAAAAGTTCTCTGAATTATTACGGTCTCTTGGCAACTGTTCCGAAGTACCTACGTTAAGTCCTATTATAATCTTTGTAATCATGAAGCACCTGCTAGTACTAGTCACTGTAAGATTAAAATTTCCATCGGGAACTATTCACTATCCTTGTACAACCGTTTGTCGACCTAGTGTTTCTAAATTATGGCATTTACGAATAGTGAAGCAATTGATTTGTTCGTTTTGTTTAACAAATGCAATCATAAGTTATTCAAGCCGCAGGGTTATATTGCAGACATATCCTAATCAGTAACATTTCTCATACTTGTATTTTTACAAACTGGAGTTCAATTTTCGCCAGTATAGCTCCTTTTAAAAATCAAAACGGGACATGTCGAAATCAATCGTTGAAAACGAAAATAGTATGAAAACAGGGCTGCCGAATTAAATCTGTATACATCTATGAGAGATCCGTCCAGAGAAGGTCAAATTTCTAAACCCTCGGTTCAATGCATTTTGAAAACGCAGCACTTTTATCTGTATCGGTTTTCAAATTGACATCGTGGCCTGGGGTCGAAATTCGAAGAATGAACTGTTGTCGATATCTTTGATGGCGTATTCAGGAAAATGAGGCTTTTGTATTTTATATTCTGTGGACAGACGAAGCGATATTCACGAACGATGAGATGTTCATTTGGCGTAATGAACCTACACTCGTCCCTTAATTTGAGCGCCACTTTTTATACGCGGAATTGATTAATGCGATCTTATTTTACGCTGCCAGAGCTCTTTAGTTGCAAGTGATGAAATGAACAGACGCATATGATTTTCCCCCATATTGGGTGGCATATAAAAAGTCGCGGTTGACTGATGCAACTTTTCGTAAAAGAATTTATAAATGTTTTGTTGTAGGAGCAGAAGATTACACGAAGGTAAACGGTTTGCTTTTAAAATACTACTAAATAGCACCATGCTATCCATCCAACTTACAAGGGAAGATCTACATTTTCACTCTGTACGAAATTTTCGTATCTCTAATAGTTTTCGAGATATTCGATAAATAAGTTTCAGGACCCCAACTTTGAGGGTGATTTTCACCCCTTTAACGTGGACGGTTAACGATAAAAAAATACCGTTCAAATATTTTCTAGAGAGCGATATCATACTCAAATTTCATCAAAATCGGCTGTTTACACCTCGGGAAGTTCCCTTGTTAGAGCATCCAAACGCGAAAGTAATATTTTTGCCATCAAATGCAAATAATTTGATCCAGCCTGTAGGTCAAGGCATAATTATTATTTTCGAAATTAATTACATTAAACGTAAATATTATACTTTCCAGAATTTTTGCGATGAACTAAAGAATGATGAATATTTAACAATTTCAGAAGCGTCGAAACAATATGATATTTTAAATTGTGCTAAGGATATTGCTCTGGCTCGAAGTGCTGTAGAACATTCAAATTGAAATATAGTACTTGCTAGAAAAAAGTATAGCCCTCAGGCAATACTGTTCTGACAACTGAAAAACTAGTATCCAGTGTTATTGCTTTATCACAATAGGCTGAAATAGGATGCTTTGCCAATTTGAATGAAATTAACGTTACGAAAATTATAGAAGTTGTGCACTGATTTCGAAAGTTTGGGAAACACTGTTCTCGCGGTATACGAGCAAAGTACTGACAGAAAAAATTTTATTTTTATGACTGTAGCAACAATTACATTAAAAGTTCTTATCAAAATGAAAGGGTTAAGCCGTGACCGAGTTTTTCAATTCTTACAGAGAGAATTGATCGTGATTGCCATGATCCAATATATTCTTCCATTTGAATCGTCATATTTCCTGCCAACTTAATTCGATAAATCGATTAGCCTGTGGATAAAATATCATTTTCGTATAGTCAAAACTTTATTATGTTGGAAAGAAAAATTAATATGCAACTGCATGCGTACTGTATGCAAACATTTAACACGTTCACGACGGGCTGAACCACCGGTGGCGCATTCATGTTTGTCCCATCGGGTAGGCTGAGCTGCCGGTGCAGGCGCATTTAAAGAACTAATTACTGTAATTGGTAAATTTATTTACATCTTTATATAGTATAATATAATATTATATTAGAATGTTTTTCTTAACCAGCTATAATAAGATGGAATTTGTTCAGACTAATCAACGCCTTTTTTGCATTACAACGCCGCCGCACCGGAGAGGAGAAAATATGAAAAACACGACCGCCTCATGGTGGGAACACTAAATTGAGGCCCCGCCGTGAAAGTGTTACTTAATATTGAAAGTTGCACATTTACAGATACATTCATGTATACATATAAACATTTATATATTTGTACAGTTAACATGCCAAAGTTTGTTTATACTCAAAAACTTCAACCGTACGATTATCATATACACAGGGCAGGGACTTGGAATCCACTCATTAACACTACAACAACTGACACAAAATCTGTTATATTTAAATATATTAAATAAGCAATTTAGGCAAAGAGGGATCAGAACGTAGAAACAATTATTAATTCAGTGATTTACGTTTTATAAAATGGACGTAAACCATCTACTCTATGATTTTCCTATAAAATTTGAAAGTTTTATAGTAAATGGGAATCGAATCATTTTCACTGACATGGTAACTCTAGTGTTAACTTGGGAAATGTTACTTAAAACGGCGATCTGGACATCATACGAGGTGTGTCCGAAAAGTATCCGACCTGAGTTCATATCCCGCGTTGGTACTATTCATCGTTACTCGGGCCGTGGCATCCTTCGAAGTAGTCCCCATTTGATTGAATCATACGCTCCCAGCGGTGCTTCCACATCTTAAGAAGGTCGGTTGAAAACTGAAGTATTAGATAAAACCTTGAATTTGAAATATATTATTCCTGAAATCATGTAGAATAATTCTGAAAAAATTCAGACCATCTTATCGAATTATTAAAGAAGATATCAAGCTTTAAACATCGACGGTAATACACGACGGTATATGGTGTATAGTCATAATGCAAATTGAATTGCAATATTTAAAGTATTTCCAATTTAGATATTGAGTTCAAAAAGAATTTTATTCATAAACTAATAATTATATTTTTATTTTATCGAAGAAAAAACATTCCTTATCGATGTATTTTTTAAATAATTTGGAAAAGAAAAGTCGAAAAACGGGAAATTCATGTTGCATCTACAGTCCTCGAACCCAGATTTCGGAATGGCCTTCAGCTCGCGCGTCGCATTGCTCTGAATTGCCTCGATATGGTCGAACCGCTTTCCCTTGCGCGCCATTTTCAATTTTGAGAACATACAAAAGTCGCAGGGAGCTATGTCAGGACTGTACGAAGGCTGGCGAAGCTGTACAATCTTGTGCTTCGCCAAAAGTTTCTGCACAAGGTTCGATGAATGAGCTGGCGCGTTATCGTGGTGAAGAAGCCAGTCACCATTTGACCAGAAACACGGTCGTTTTCTTCTAACGGCATTATGCAATCTTTTCAGAACTTCAACGTAATATTCTTTGTTGATCGTCTGATGTCTTGAAGCAAATTCGTAGTGCACAACACCCTCACAATCGAAAAAAATAATCAGCATTGACTTGACATGGCTCCGACTTTGACGTGCCTTTTAAAAACGTGCCATTTTTAAACCACCTGTACCACTTCTTTATCTGTATTATGCCCATACTTTCGTCCCCAAAGGCCTTCTGTATCATTTCAATCGTCTCTGTACAACTCTTGTCGAGATTGAAGCAAAACTTGACGCAAATTCGTTGATCTCTTCTTTCTGCCATTTTCAACAGTAAACAAATGCGACGAACGGAAAAAACACGTTGAACATAAACACACGCTGCGCGAGATCGAGGCGTCTGGCGGGTAATTAGGACATTCATGGAGCTTATGAGGGACTACTGGTTACGCTCATACCTCGCAGAGGCCAATCGAACGCTCTGGCTCGAAGATATGAACTCTGGTCGGATACTTTTCGGACACACCTCGTATTTCACGATCGTTCAAATCAGCGAAATGTGCCTTAAAGTCAATAATGATTCCTTGGAACTTACATCAGCCACGTGTAATCCACTTACATTTGTAGAACCAAGCAACGTCCATCTGTATTTCACTCAAAAGTTGTTAATGAACTTTTGAAAAGAAAGTTGAGTGAAACGTTTCGCGAGATGTTGGTTTTCCAGGTCTGAGCATGACGAACTTCGAAAGCCTTATTTGCAAATTCATTGTCCAACGTTTTGAAAGTTAAAGAGGGATTTGCAAAAACATACCATATCAGTACGTCACGAATCGTCGTTTCTGATTGTGTGAATTCAATCATCACCATATGTAAGACTTTAGGAAAACATTGCAGATGGCTATACAGTGCTGGACGTAGTGATGTATTGGAAGGAGACACCTGTTCGCGGTGTCGAGGAAGCAGAGTTGCCGCAGTTCACAATTATCGGCTACGAGACGAACGACAGAAAGGAGAGGCTCGCAACAGGAATCTATCAGAGGCTCTCGTTAAGCTTCAAGTTGCAGAGAAACATCGGCTACTTCGTCTTTCAAACTTACTTGCCGAGTATCCTAATCGTGATGCTCAGTTGGGTCAGCTTCTGGATCAATCATGAGGCCACCAGTGCCAGAGTAGCTCTCGGTAAATCGAAAACCTTTCTTGGTCTTCTCATTATCTTTCTATAGCTTTATTATCGTTAAGTTTATCGCATGTTAATTGTAAGAGATCCAATGATGATAATAACACATTATCCACATGTGGTGGTAAATATATAAATGAGAAAACGGGTGCACTAGAACACGCTCCTATTTATAGGGTACTAGAGAGAAGTCCATTTTTTTATTTGTTAAGTTAACTGATTTACATGGTACATTGTAATAATACAATTAATCGCAAACTTATAACGGGATCTCTGTGGCACCGAAAGTGCTTCTCGGACAGCAGAACTATGGTTATGACTAGACTCCGGATGTTTATGCAAATTTCAAATTCAACAAATGCAGTTAAGACAAGAGAACCTATTTAGGGATTTGTTGCACTCCATAAATGTTACAACGAATACCATACTTTGGATATTTCGGATATATTTTTATATTATGTTCGTTTTGTGTATTTTAGCCGCATTCATTTTGTCATAAATGCATAAACATCCGGAGTCTAGTTATGACACTTTAATGTGTTCGTGAAGATGAAGGGAGGAATACTGGGAGTCAGCAGATATAATTTCATTTTATTTTTTTTTAAGCTTCTCAAAAATTTCAATTGGAGAACTTCGTGCTAGAGAGAAGTCCCGCGGAAAGATTATGGCTACGGTCGATGAAAGTCAAAGAAATACGTCTCTGCTCATGTGTAACAGGATCGCGTAACACAGAATATAAATAAACCAATTTGGAATAATGAGAGATAGTACGAAATGATCGATGCACCGGCACGGCATGAGCAAACAATATTGTTATTAACACATTAAAGGCGGGAGTCGTAGTACTACGATTTATCTCGAGTGTAGCTTAAAGGCGGGAGTCGTAGTACTACGATTTATCTCGACTGTAGCTTAAAGGCGGGGGTTGTAGTAAATAAACTTTTTTAAGTCTAAATTTTTTTATGATTACACAAAATATCGCCCGCTCTAGGACGAAAAACAAGGCGGGGCGGTCGCCGCGTTACCTAGCATACTTTCGTCAAGATCTCCCGCCTTTAATGTGTTAATATGGCTGGAACAGTTAAGTGTTTTATCCCTTTTTTTTTGCGAACCATAAGTAAAGATAATTACTTTTTATTAGTATAATCTCGTTGATATACTTCGATAACTTAAAGATGACTAGGAAGCGGCGGGATCTCTCATTTTCAACTGCCTATTTCCGCCCTTTCGTTTTTGAAATCTTCATACCCTACTTTCTAAAGTAAAAGACTATGCGAAGTGTTTACTTTAGGAGACTGGGTTTTGGAATTCCAAAAACGAAATGGCGGCAATAGGCTTTGGCAAATGAAAGCTTCCGCAGCTCACTAGCCATCTTTCAGTTGTCAAACTATAGTTGTACGGAAACCTCCTGTGATTGGAAATGTTCACAGCGAATTAAGGAAATATTTTGAGTCTCCACAAGGACGGGGATTTGACTATTATAGTTGAAATTGTATGGGACATACGGTATCAGAGGTGCGAGTGTGAAGATTCCGGGAATATTTAAAAATTGCGGTAGGTGGGACCAACAAATTTATCCTTTTACCAATCTACTGTTCCGCGAGGCTTCTCTTTAGCAGCACAAACAGACATCAATCCAGATTCTAAATTAGAATTGTTACTATAAAATGATTATCACGTGTACAATGTTTAAAAATAATTTGTCATGAAGTCATCAATTTCTCATCAAGCGTTATTTTAAAAAAAATACGGGATGCAAAATGCGCGACTGCGAATTACAAATTAAAATCTAATTTTCTATTGGCTCGCCGCATTCATCTCGTTGCGTAAATAAAATGCCTGAGGGGAAACATATGTCAAAATTTTCTTCGAAAATTAATGTTAAATTAGTTATTCCGTGATTGACTCCGGGGATAGCTACACAGAGAAAGAAACACACGAATTACTCACGATTCGCCCGATGGATAGTGGCGTCCCACGTCCTCAGTGTTTTTAATTGTCATGCGTGATTGGCCGAAAAAGCGTTAAATAACTGTTTAGATTTCGGTTATTCCCTTACCCTGTACTTAAAGTCACTCCAATGCACAGTGGAACGAAATGGGTAATCTAGGTGGAAGAAAATCAAGTCCGAGATATGAATTTTAATAATTTTATCTTAATCTAGAATGGTTGCTGAGACCATTGATAACAATAATAATTGATTTTGCAACATCTAAGTGCACAAATCAGCGCTTAACCCCTTGTAACCCAGATCATAAATTCTAAAATAAATAAAAACCGAACTATCAGAATTAATTTGCAGTAATATACTAATTAGCGGCATCTCTGCGTAAGATGGTGTATTGTTTCGATAGTATGGTATGTAGCAGTGATGATACAATGAGTTAAAAGGGAATAAATATGGTCCGTATGGAATTTGTAGAATCTTTTTTAGTTTGTTACAGAAATGTCACAAGGGGCTACAAGGGGTTAAAAAGAATTTTTAATTTTAACGGCACGACAACGTACCAGTATTTCTCTGAAAATAATATAAGGGAAAGTCCTGCAGTACCGTCAGCTTAAGGTTTAACAGCAAAAAAATCGAAATACCTAAGGTTACATGTTCAATACCTCCTGATATATGTAAAAGAACTATTATGCTATTAAAAAAAAGTAACAAACAACCAATACGTTTAGATATTATCAGCTTTATTACAACAATTGTAAGACTAGGAAAAATCAGACTACAAAAAATTGGCCTCCAGTACCGGCCACTAAAGATGTAACCATTTATACAATACAACTAGCTGAAGTACCCGTGCTTCGCTACGGTTTAATCGAAACTAAAAAAAAACCTTAAAATTTCGAATTTTGAAAAATCCTTTCTTAGTGGGTGCTTATACCCTAGAAGGAACGCTCATGCAAAATTTCAAGTTTCTTGGTCAAGTAGTTTCGGCTCTGCGTTGATGAGTTCGGCCCGTACTTTAACCCCCCAAAACCCCCCCTAAAATTTCGAATTTTTCAAAACCCTTTCTTAGTGAGCACCTAAGACCCAAGGGGAAGGTATGTTCCAAATTTCATTGTAATCCGTTCTGTGGTTTTTGAGATTTCGTGATGAGTGGATGAATGAGTCAGTCAGTCAGTCAGTCAGTCAGTCAGTGGTATTTGAGCTTTATATAATAGATAGTCGCAAATGTAATGATCGGATATCTCCGATATGTTTGCACAAGCCTCATGGGCCCAAATCTTGCAGTTTCCACACTGTATCCAATCTTCTTCATGAGATTCAGCATACAAAGGACAAACTGACTCTTCTTCACCGATAGAATTTTAATTACGTAGCGCACGTTCTTCGCGGACAACAGAAATCTTCGATTTGCCAGTAAACCGGTCTCGATAGGTCGACGCCGAGCGGGGCATATACTTGTATGACTGTATCGCACTAATGGTGGTAAAAATCTAAACTTCATCTATTACAGTATTACAGAAATTACAACTGGCCGGTACTGGATGCCGGCCGGTACTGGGGTACTCTCCCCTACTGTTAGTGGCATTACGAATTTTGTGAGATTTTTCATTTTTTACACAGCTTATCACCATTAGTTAACGATGAAGTACCCATAAACGATTTTTCAAAAAATTATTTTTTAAACAAGTTATGGAAGTTTTTTCAAACACATGTTTTTCGGCGGAATGTGCACACTTTTGCAGACGAAACTTATATTGTACCCCAAAGTAACCCTTGGAAACTTTGTGAGTTTTTAGGTTAAACCAGTCAAGTCAAGGTTTGGCTCGACAGAGCCGTTTCTCGAGCTGCTCCGCCTGCTACTCCTTCCTATACACTCGAGAGCTCGCTGATTGACTTTGCCTCCCCTTCATAGTAGCGGACCTATTGGCATGAGCACGGGTGTATTCGGGGCGACATTCGTAGTCAATCAGTCGCGCTGAAAAAGTCGTGCCTTGCGCGTCAGTCGCGGAGATCAGAACGTCGTGCGTGGCACGTCGATAAAGGTTATTTGTCGAAATACAATTTCACACCGCACTATATCGCATGTAGGGTAATACAAAAGTATTGTTAGTGAAAAAGTATGCTCGAATATGTGTTAAATAAAGTACAATTAATATATTATAATATTTTTGGGCTTCTGGCGACGATTTTACCGAAATTAACCACTACGTTATGCATTACGACTAAATATAGTATTGTGTTCCAGCACCAATAGTTGTAAATCAATTATTAGCGCAAATTGTTAAAAGTAACTACACGATAATAGAACGCTAGGTTTCCCAGCGTAAAAGAACACATTGTTGCCGCCGCAGTTGTCTTAAATGTTTTCAGTAACTTTATTCGTCTCAAAATGCTCGACGCAAAGTTCTAATATACCAATTAAAACATAATTAATTATAAGAAGCTCTTAGTAACAAAGAGTGGTTCTCCCTCGTTTAATTTCAATGTTGTTTTGTAATAAAATGCCAAAGTATTGTCAATTTTACATATAGAGATGTATCTCAACGGTTTCTTTCATCTGTATGATTGTTAAAAAACATTTTCTTCATTTATATTTTAATGCGATTTCTCGACAACGATTCAGCGGAAAAGGACATTGATACAGTGGAATAGATTTTCAGAAGATAACTTTGTAACAAAGAGTGCATTTGCATATTTCCGTGGGTAATGTGGAAACCTATATTACCTCTTTACTGTTAAAAGACAACACAACATTGTACAATGTATCGCCCCAATAACTTCTTACATTATTCTACATTCTTTGAGGCGAACAAGTTTGCATTTTGCTGTCGCAAAATTTTTAAAATATAAATGTCGCCCCAATATACCGCCACATGCTACCACGCTTGTACCAGTAGGCACGACCGTAACGCCGCCGGTGTGCCTGTGAATCAGTGACATCTCGGCTGTATGTGTAGGTGAAGGAGGCGGCGCAGCTCGAGAAACGGCTCTGTCGAGCCAAACCTTGACTTGACTGGGTTAAACCATGTAGAAGCGGCTCCTGCAAATATCGGCTACGCCTTTTTTTTAGAAGGAGGAGGGGAAATGCCTTTATGCACTCCCCGAATGATCGGCTACGCCTACCTACGCCTTTTTAAAGTTTATGTGACATAGTGTGGCTGCTGAGTCCCCGTGGGGTTCGCCATCACTAAATGTCCGGGTGTCTTTAACGTAAATACTGTCCAGCAATTGCAACATCCCATTGACATTAATAAAAATGGAGACTTCTTAAATATCACTTTTATTACTTAATTGCCCTTACTATTAGTTTGCAATTAGAGACGAATAAGCTAGGTAATCAGGGTGAAAATCACGGTACACGGTCCACTTAAACAGTGAATAACTAAAAAATACCGAAAGGTGCCTGGTTAAAACTTCGCAGATATATTCCTTAGACTATGCAAAAGTAATTCATGTAAAGATTTCGTGCGCACATCTGCGCTCTTCTTCGTTATAGCTCATGAAAGTTTGTTGGACTGTCCGCCTATCGAAAATGGCTTTAGTAGGCTCTTTTTCATTAAATATCTTTTTAATATAAAATCCAGCAAAAAAATATCTTATACAAAAGTTTCTTTATTACTACTATAGAATGAATATCTGTAAAAGTTCTTTATTTCGTCTGTAGTATGAATGTCTATAAAGAAACTTTTTAAATATAAAGTTCAACAAGAAAATGTCTTATACAAAAGCTTCTTTATTTCTTCTGTAAAATGAATGTCTATAAAGAAATCTACCGATTTTTGTATAAAAAATAAAGATGGCCTTTAATAACATAGAAGAAATATAAAAAATAAAAAAATTAGTATTACACCGATATTATTTCCACGATATTATGAAACTTTTGTATGTAACATTTTTCTCCAAAATGAACGGTTGTAGAGTTATTATTCTTTTCCACCTAAATTGTCGATTCGTTCCACTGTGCAATGGTTTGACGCCGTATACGAATTTACTGATTGGCCGAAGTTACATTACCAGTTTAGAGCTAGAAAGATGTGAATGACTTGCGATTGGTTTCGAGTCTTCTCAAAGGCCTTCCTCAGGAGAAGATCAACATATGCGCTTTAATTATTAATTGGATGGCATAGTCGCCCATACTTGAATTTTGTGTATCAGGCCTCTGTTATAACCCTTAACGGCCAAGAAACCTCGCTACAATCGTAACATTTATGCCATGAAAAAGGGAACACCCCACGGAGACATTAAAAGAATTCAGTTTTAATTTCATTTATTTATCATCGCTGTCATTTTGTTCATCAAGTATTGCACCTTATTGAATCACTGATTTGTCGATCATACACTGACACAAAAGATTCATCGTAATGTAACGCTTTAAGGTATAAATATTGTGGAGTTTTTAGAACGGACCTGTTATATTGATATTCAGTGTAGTTTTAGTATTTAGATGGTTACAACAACACCTTGTTAATACAGTGTCATGTAGTATCATTTAGTGATCTGATAGTATCATCGGATATTACATAATTCTATGTGAAAGAATAAAAACATGTTGAAAAACTATTTATACGACAGTAAAGTAGTATTTCCAGATACTGTATAATACCACAGCCATATAAAATTCTGTACTTTCTGTTACAATGACTGTAACGTCAATTTCACATTTTTGGAAATTATTGTAAATTCGAGTATTTTTAATAAGCCTGGGCAAACCTCAATAAACGCCCTAATTATAGCATGTGTGTAGGATCGTGAAAAAGAAAGAGAGGCGCGCAGAAACCCATCCAAAAAACCATACAAAATTTACCACCCGTTCAAAGGGCTATCATCTCCGAGAGTTTTTTCTTCTCTCGTGTTTCAGGTATAACGACAGTTTTGACGATGACAACGATCTCAACGGGTGTACGCAGCTCATTGCCGCGTATCAGCTATGTCAAAGCTATCGACATTTATCTCGTTATGTGCTTCGTCTTCGTTTTCGCGGCCCTTCTAGAATATGCAGCAGTAAATTACACGTATTGGGGTGCCAGAGCGAAAAAAAAGACCAAAAAGAAAGGCACCGATGAAAGGAAGGTCGTCGTGTCGAAAACGGGTAAATATTTATTTTTTATATACAACGAAATACGCGAGAAAAATTACCAGTGCACCCATAATGATGATTGAGAAACATCGCGGAAGCAAAATATAATATTGTAATCGCAAGTCCCAATGGGATGTATAGACTGTTTCTTTTTTAAAGGTATGGAACTTTAAAATGAAATAAAACACATAAAAACCATGGTTATGGTCATGGTTTTGGTTTACTTCAAATCATAATATTATATCATTTATGTTAAAAAATGATTTCTGGCATATAAGCGCCGCAGCTGGGTCCAATGGAGTGCAATCTCAAAGTCCAATTTTCGACCATGCGAAATTATGCGCTCGTCGAACGTTTTCTTCAACGAATTATTTGTTTCTCTCGATATGTGGCATAGGTATTGCGCCGTCTTGTTGAAACCAGACCTCTTCCACATTAATGCCATGAAGTTGGGGAACGAAGGAGTCGGTAACCATTAACACGTTCCGTGCCACGTGTACCATTTCTGGTACACGCTAAACTTGACCGGCAGGCCACGCAGTAGCGGCGTTAGGGTAGGGCGCGGTGGGGCGACCGCCCAGGGCGCCGGACATAAAGGGGCGCCGCAGGTTGAATTTTTCAACTGTCTTTTGGACACCACATTAATTTCACTCAATGAAAAATTCAAACAATTAAATGAGTACTCGGAATCTTGGTCTTTTTTATACAATATAAAACAGATTCCGGAAAAACCCGACCTTGTCAAACTCTGTGGTGATCTCCAATTGAAATTAAGTGTAGACTCTAAATCAGATATAGATGGTTGTATGCTGCGTGATGAACTCATAAGTCTGAAATCTTTTTTGCCTGATCAGAATGTGGTCACTCCTGTTTTTGTTTTAAATTTTATCGAAGATCGCAACTTACACGAACTATACCCAAATGTATGGATAGCATTGCGAATATTATTGACCGTACCCGTAACGGTTGCTAGTGGGGAGAGCAGTTTTTCTAAGCTTAAGCTGATAAAAACCTATCTGCGATCGACAATATCTCAATTTAGATTGACAAACTTGGCAACTTTGTCAATCGAAAATGAAATTGCTGAAAACATCGACTTTGATAACTTAATAAAAGAGTTCGCCGATAGAATGGCTAGAAAAGTCAAATTTTATTATTTTTTTTTTTAAATATATGGTTATTTTTTAATAAATGGTTATTTCATTACATCCTTTGCCTTATTTCATATACGTTTGAATAGCAGTTAGGGGGCGCTGTAGAAATCTCGCCCAGGGCGCTGGTAGTGCTAAAACCGGCACTGAGGCCACGTGTACTATAATATAAAAAATATAAATGGTACACGCAGACATATTTACTTAATGCGCTGAAAATATATATTTTATGTCAAATTTAATTGTGTAAACTATATTTCCACTAAAAGAGTGAGGTATTGTACGAAATGCAATTTAGAACAAAACACATGCAATTGTTTAATTGTTATATATGCAATAATTATTAATTACATATAATGAATGACTTTTTTAAAGAAAGGAACGCATAAAAATGTCGTTTTCTACAGTTTGTTGCAATTTTAGGAGATAAATTGCTACATATTTTCATCCTCACAGTGACATAAATAATTAACTAATCGTTTTCTAAATTCTATTATTGACACCGGTCTATGTTCCCGAGTATTACACAATATCGAAGTGTTTATAACTGATGTATGTATTTGGGAAAATTATTTTTCCCACTTATTTATACCATTTAAAAGTTTTATTTAAAGCGTTATTACATACTGCCATTTTTATTAACTGATAATTTTGGAAGTGGCTGACTTTTACTGTCGAACTGATCGCAGCTCCACGTGTACCATAAATGGTACACAATGTGATAACCACTCTAAACAACCTGATTACTTATGGATTGATGTTGTAATGACATATTATGTAATAATATATAAATTTGTAGTCAAAACAACAAATGGCCTGGAGATCACGTCGAGTAAAAACGGATTGGCACGGAACGTGTTAACCTATAGCGCTCTCCATTAATCGTAACGTCTTGGCCTGTATCGTCTTTGATAAAATATAGGCTAATAATTCCACCGGTCCATAGGTCGATATTTATCGACTTTTTCGTTCTCCAATTGTATGGCATTAATATGAAAGAGCTTTGGTTTAAACAAGACGGCATAACATACCACACATCGCGCGACAGAATCAATTTACTGAAGGAAACATTCGATGTGCGTATAATTTTGCGAATCGGGTCAGTGCATTGGCTTCCATGATCGTGTGATATCACCCCTCTGGATTATTATCTGTAGGGAAACGTAAAGTTCCCAGTGTATGCTGATGAACCACAAACTTTGGATTACTTGGAAGTCGATATTAGCCGCGTTATCGCCAATATAAAATTGGACTTCGAGATTGTGCTTCATTGGGGCCAGCCACGGCGCCCATATGCCAGAAATCATTTGTTAACACAAATGGCATAATATTATGATCTGAATAAAACAAAAACCATTGTTTTTATGTTTTATTTCATTTTTCAGTTCCTTACCTTTAAAAAAAACACACCCTATATATACGGGCGGACAACTGAGAGATGGGTAAGGAGCGGCGGAGCCTCCCGTTTTCAACTGCTAGTTTCCGCCATTTCGGTTTTGGAATCACCAAGCCCAGCCCCCTAGAGTAAACACTCTGCATAGCCGTAGCATTCTCATATTTTTCCTGGCCAGATAAATGCAATATGGCTATTCTCTCCGCATGGAGAGATTCCTCTTGGCGAACCGCGACGCATCAACGAGACAGCAGTATAACATGGTGCAAGCCGGAATGTGAATGTGACCGACTTAATTCAAGGATACAATTTCTCATTTTTAATGTTGTTTTGAAATTTTTGCTAACGTATTAGGTCAAGGAAAAAGTTCGTAGCGTTTTTTCACAAAAATTCAAACACATTGTTTTTATATTTCAAATGAACTTTATTAAACTAAATATGTGCCGTTTTGATCGATAACGCGAGTCGAAAAGTCCAGCCTAAAAAGAAACTTCAAGTCCTAGATTCTTTTGATTTCTCATTTGCTGCTTAATTATGTATACCGTTTTGAACCTCAAAATCCTCAACTAGTGTGTCTACGCGCCTCAAAGTCCTGTAAATATGATTTTTAGGAGTTATATGGACTGATCAGGTAAAATTTTTATTCCAATTTAATCTGACATCCCCTAAAAATATTTCAGAAGTTCCAAGACTGACGACTCATATTCTAAAAATATGGCTTTCAGGAGCAAGTAGGAATTAAATTATCATTTTATTCCATATAAATTCTAAATCTCCTAAAATCACTCCAATTCCATTCCAATTCTGAAACTCCTCATTATAGAATGTATGGCTTAATATTGGGCTTAGATTAATTTTCTCAATAAGAATGCTGAGGATTATTTTGGGCTGTATGAAGCCTAAATTGATGTTAAACTAGGCAAAACTGGCAAAAATGAACAAGTTTAGGGCGATTGTGGAATTAAAATTTGCTTTCTTTTATATGTAACATATTTTTCCATATTCAGCCTAAATATCCTAAGTTATTTGGTAATTTAGGGTGATTTTGGACTGAAATTTTCGACTCGGGAACCTTTTGTCATTTTTCTGGTAAAACCATTACGCCATCACTGTAGAACTTCTGTGATTTCTGGGCGAAAAATAGATCCAAGTGATTTTGGCAGGCCTCTTTTGAAGCCAGCTTTACCCCATTAAGAGAATTTTGGAGAGAGCGAAATAGGTGATAATTGGAAGGGGCAAGATCTGGACTATACGGCAGATGCATAAAAATTTCCCAGCCGAACTCTCTCAATTTTTTCCGTGGTCATTAAAAAGTTGTGCGGTCTAACATTGTCGTGATGGAAGACAATGTCATTCATATTTATGAGTTCTGGCCGTTTTATCTCTATTGCGCGTTCTAATCACATTAATTGCTGACAGTAGATATTTGAATCAATCGTCTGACCGAGTTGGAGCAGCTGGTAATACACAGTTCCCTTCCAGTCCCACCAAATGCAAAGCATTACCTTATGACGCGTCAATCCGGGTTTTGCCACCATTTGTGTAGCTTCACCAATCTTGGACCACGATCTTTTTCGTAAATTATTGTCGTTTATTATATATCGTTTATTATAACTACCCTTCCGATCAAGATAAAGGGTTAAAATTTGGTACACAATGATCGCCGAGCATTATCTATCGAATGAGACTACCCCCATTGAAATCGGTTGAAGGGCACTTTTGACCACCTTATCCTGCTATACCCTTTCCAGAACGGAAACGAACAAACCATTTACGTACTGCTGATTTTGATAAAGTATCTTCACCGTAAACACTACAAATTTTTTCATAAGGCTGCGAAGCGTTATCGCCTTGGTCAAAGTGATACTGCAAAATATAGCTAATTTTATCAGAAGGTTTGCTCTTTCTTAGAACGCAATAACTTTTGACTAAATAAACAAATGTCAAATATGTTTGTTTTTAAATAATCGATGTACTGTCACCTTACAAACGCGCTCTAACACCATCTGTTGCAAAAGACGCCACGAACTTTTTCCTTAACCTATTATTTCTGATATTTTTCTGACTAAAATGATATCAAAGACAATATAGCTTGTATCATTTTAATCAGAATACATTGGAAAAATGTTATATTCATAAAAATTAACAAATATAAAAGTTTCGTTATTAGTTGATCATTCATTGATGCTTTTGGTCTTCCCGCTTTGTTTGCTTCGAGTTATTCTAAACCTAACGAAGGTGTCTATCAACATAATCGATGAACATGTTTTTATTCCTATCTTTTTCTGAATGCAACTTTTTCCAATGTATTTTTGAGATTTAACTAATTAAAATTATACCGAATACATTATGTCTGAATTATATTAAGTAGTAAGTAAACATAATTCAAAATATATCGTGTTTGATATCATTTAGATTAGAAAAATCTTACAAATACACCGATAAAGGTTAAAAAAAAAGTTAAATGAAAGTGTTTTACCCTTGTCTTGGATTAATCACGCTCGTATTCCGGTTTGCATCACGTTACGCTACTCCCTCGTCGAGCATTGTGATTCGCTAAGGGGAGGGTAGTTATATTACATTTATCCAGCTTTTAGCTTTTGTGATATTCTCACAAGGGAGGTTTCCCGAGTGTTGATAACCTATTGTGATGAAATTTACAGGGTATGTACAATTCGATAAAATATTTGACACGTATTTTTTTCATCGGGCATTGTTCATATCTACAGGGTGAAAACAGCCCTCAAAGTTGGGAATCGAAAAGTTATTTTTTTAAATATCTTGGAAACTATTTGGTGTAGATCAAAAATTAAAAATGCAAGTTGTTTGTTTTCCAATGGCGAATTTAATGGAAATGGTAGGATTGCTTCAAATATATTTTGAATCTGAATTTATTTTAAGATACATTGAAGTTAACTTAGTTTTTGAGTTAATTCTCGTTAATAAAAAATCATTTTTCTAAAAACTGCAGCATTTTTTCAAAGTATTGTGATTACAAAATATTGCCTAGAAGTCCGTGGAGTGGACTACCAACAGGCTCAAGAAATGCTAGGAGCGCAAAGGGTTAACACTAGGGAATCCTCCCTTGTCAGTTCCACTACCCAAATCGCGTCCTCCCCTTTACTGTGATCTGCAGCATTCACTCTGTTCATCTTTTAGTCCGATTTGAATGTGTTACCTCTCTCATTGTCAGAGAATAGGGAAGAAGAACGTAAAGTGTTTCAGTATACAGTGCCGCTCGGCCAACTTGGCACCTGGGAGGTAGGCCTGATTCGGCAGAGTCTGATTCGCCAGACGTCAAGCGTCATGCCTCTTGTCACACTTACACGAAGGGACTTGACGTTCTACCTCGCAATTCGTTAAAAGAGCTACACATACAAATCGAACTAAAAGACGAAGACAGAGAACGCTGCAGATCGAAGCAAGGGAGACAACGCGATTTGGGTGGCGACAGTGAGGACATCGGCGTAAGCACCAGATTTCTAACATCTCTATAGTAAAAACAGGATAAACTCCGCCAGAATTACTCCCACCACATGGGGAGATTCTCCTTGATGAAACGGAGCACGCGACGAGAAAACAATGTAATACAATGTCTCGCTCCTCCAGCCAAACTAGTAAGAATATTTGAATGCTACGAATTTGTCGGGTGCTTCCTTTAAGAGGCTGAGCGAGTGGATTCCAAGAAACAAAATCGTGCGAATAGGCGGTTGAAAGCGAGAAGCTCCGCCGCCGAGGTGCCAAGTTGGCCGAGCCGCACTGTACGTGCGAGGGAAGGCATGGCCTTTGACGTCTGACGAATTAGATCCGCATTCTTTTCCTAACCGTCTCTCATTGTCGAACTACATGCAAAGATACGATTGCAATGAACCTTAAGATGAACATACTTGTCATAGATATTTAAATCCACCAAAGGTGACGAGGAGAAGGAAAACTAAAAATTTATTGTCACGTCTGTTCCCGTACTGTCAAACTTAAAAAAATTGCATTTCTATATAAACGCGTCAGAAAGGCTCTAATAAAGAAAATCTTACGAGGGATATAGAAGACCCGTACACTCCGATTTTGGTAAAAATCAGACGGTAGATAATTCTCAAAAAAATACTTGACACGTATTTTTTTATGTCGGCACAGAATATTTTAATGTCACATTGAAAGGGTGATAAAACCCCTCAAACTTTGGAACTAAAAATGTTTTTCTTGAAATAACTCCATGATTAACAGGAATGAGGAAATATTCTTTTAATTGTGCGTCTTAAAATGCCGATTTCAGTGACATGAAAAATAATTGCCTAAAATCCCGAGGAAAAGAACATAGACACATGCGTTTTTTTGTACTGGCTGGATGGCCAGGTCGCCCATATTTTGAAGCCCGTATTATGTGTAACTGTGGTTAGGTGTTTGAAATAGTAAATTAGAGACTTTGAGCAATAATGATAATACGTGTATGTACTTTTTTTCCCTGTTCGCAAAGATTGTGCTACAGATAGAAAAGTCTGTCAAGGAATTGCAGTTGTAACATTAACACTAAAGCTACCAGAGGGGGGTCGATTGACCCCGAAACTGTTTAACGTAAATTTTCCTTTAAGAAAAACTGTAAGAGAAAATTTGCACGGAAGTGTTTCATTTCTATCCCATAGTTTCTTTCAAAAGTTTTACCTACGTTTCGAAGCGAATTGGATAAGCTAATAAAAAAGTTTGATCTTAAGTTGCAAGGCTTTTGCAAAGTGGTAGATTTTTCTATGTCATGAAAAATTTGTCATGTCATTACAAACAATTTCCATACGACTGGCATGAAGCAAGCTATTATTAAATACTATGGAGTTATCGTTGATTGTTAGCACACACAGAATTACAAAAACTCGAGTTCACTAATTTTGTTCATAGTTTACACGCATAAATATACCTTTAAATAGAACAGCATTTAGTACGAACAATTTAAAAAAGACATAATTTGAATATATTGTTTAAACCGAATTCAACATCTCAAGACACAATTTAAAAAAAGTTTTCTTTCTTACGCTTTTTAATCGTGGATATATTTCGAAAAAAACATTTTCAACCTCAAAATTTGAGGAGTATTATCACCCTTCCAATGTGGACGATATACAATAGCAAAAAGTATATGTCAATCATATAGGCATTGATTGTTCCACTTGAACAGTCTTGTGCTTGAAAACCCTAATCTCTATTAAAAAAAAAATGCGCTTATTAAATTATTATGGTATGTAATGTCACCGTCGAAAATCTTTTTACATTATTCGGACTTACGTATCGGACTTATCGTAAATAATTTTTGGCACTAGGCATAACGACAATGAACTTGAAGTACATACACGTTATTAAATTATGACGTTAGAGTTTCTTGGTGTACACATCATCCTAAACGATTTTCCTCGTATTGTTAGATACGTTTTCACGTTTATAGTAACACTGTTCAACACGATCTTTTTTGCAATATCCACTGGATGTTCTTCATAGGATTGTTCGTCCTAAAGGCAAGTTCGATAGCAAAATTTCTCCATCAAATTCAGTTTTTGAAAGATATCCGTTTCGGTTTTCGTAAAAGCACGCGATTTTGGTAGAAAATGAGGTATTACGTAGGAACAAGGTAGAAGTGAAGTAGAAAGGATTGTGATTATAATAAATCGGTATATTAATTAAGGGTTACAACGCCATTACTTTGGTTACAGTAAAGATGAGCAGCTGTAAGACAAACGAATAAAAGATGCCAAGAATCTTGACTTTGCCAATCTCTGTCAAGTTTATCAAATCCGATGTATCCATTCATTGTGTAAATAACTAATGTTACATGTTTTACCTAACACTTAAAACGATAATACTTTATCACTAAAACAGACATTCGGTTTGTTAATCCCTTAACGCACAGATAAAAAAACGAATGAAGCTCGCTTTTCCACCAATTTTTCTACTCTTTATCTTAATTGCACATAAAACAAAATTAACAAATCTTGTGAATAAAAACACAGAAGAGTCCCTTTCGCGTTCCCTTTAACGCGGACGATTACTGATAAAAAAATACGTTTTAAATATTTTCGCGAAAACTATTATATATCATACTAACATTTCGTAAAAATCGGTGATGTTCCCTTATTAAGCATCAAAGTAATTTTATTAATAACAATTATTTTAGCCAAAATATACTACTGCGCGGTTAATTTTAAAGCTAGGAAAATACAAAAAGGAGCGTAATATATAACGAATAAATTTTACTGTATTCATACACGGTCCGTCCCACAGGAAAGGTGATTAATGTGAAATAAAATATAAGACGCTGTTTACTTTTAGTTTACATGACCTTTTTTCAAAATAGGCTCCTTGTGAGTCAATGCACAACTATTAGGTATAAGGGAAAGTTCTGTCGTTTTTTAACACGTGCACTTTTATGCGTTGTCGATCCTCAACAAGAATTCTGATCCGACTGAAACCAGTTTAAACACTTAGATTAGTATATGATTGATGATTTAGACACATTTTTTTGTATTTTAGTCAGTTTTTTAAACTTGTACAACTCTTAACATGAGTGAAGAAAAAGTGCACTTAAGACATTGCATGTTGTACGAGTTGCAAAAAGGGAATAACGCGATGGAGGCAACAAAAAACTTGTGTTTCGAGAGGATGCAGTAACAGTTCGAAAATGTCAAAGATGGTTTGTGAAATTTCGTTCGGGTGATTTTTCTTTGAAAGATGGACCCAGATCAGGAACGCCATCGCAGTATAGTCAGGACAAATCCCACGTCAACTTCCTCAAAAATGGGCTTCAAACATGAAATTCACAGACTACTCCTTTAGATCACATTAAAAGACTTAGCTTCCTGTTCAAAATCTCTGTTTGGATGCCATACGAATTAAAAACGACAGAACTTTCCCTTACACCTAATATTAGGTTGTCATGATCATACTGCTACGGCTTTCTAATCTGGGTTCATCTTTCAAAGAAAAGTCACACGAACGAAATTTCGCAAACCATCTTTGACATTTTCGAACTGTTACTGCATCCTCTCGAAACACGTCACACCAGCTTTTTTTGCCTCCATCGCGTTATTCCCTTTTTGCAACTCATACAACATGCAATGTCTTAAGTTCACTTTTTCTTCACTCATGTTAAGAGTTGTACAAGTTTAAAAAACTGACTAAAATACAAAAAAATGTGTCTAAATCATCAATCATATACTAATCTAAGTGTTTAAACTGGTTTCAGTCGGATCAGAATTCTTGTTGAGGATCGACAACGCATAAAAGTGCACGTGTTAAAAAACGACAGAACTTTCCCTTATACCTAATAGAATCTTTGGGAAAATTGTTTGAAATAATTCTGACACTCAACCTTTGAAATTACCTTCAGTACCATGGTCGTATAGCTTTCTGGATGTTTGACAGCGTGTCGAAATGCTCTCCTTTCATTTTTTTCCTTTCTTTTCATTTTGAAGATAATCAGAAGTCGCATGCAGACAGATCAGGCGAATAAGGAGGATGTTGAAGCATCACGATACATTTTTGTGCGGAAAAATCGCATATGATCTTTGCTTCTTTCACGACCGTAGTTCAAAACGAGCTGTTAAAATGTCTGCTATTACAAGCAGCCTATCATGCCAACGCCGCACAGTGGTCGATTTCGCCGAAATCCTGGCCAAAACCCCAAGGAGTTTTTCAATTTAGCTGAAAATTAGTATATTAGTATTATTTCGGTCGCTGATTAAGAATCCGAACTCAGAATTTCCAAAAACAAAATGGCGGCTCTAATATGGCGGGTGCGAGTAGCGAAAAATTGTCGGATCGGCACAAAAATCAGTAGTCTTATGTTTTTCCGGTCGCTGATTAAGAATCCGAACACAGAATTTCCAAAAACAAAATGGCGGCTCTAATATGGCAGGTGCGAGTATCGACAAATTGTCAGATCGGCACGAAAATCAGTAGTCTTATGATAGCCCGGCCCTATGTCATAAATGCACTTCCCCGAGCATGGCGCGCGCGACAAACAAATAACAATAACTCGAAGAATCGCAAAAAGTCGCAAGAAAACTCAACAAGATCTTCTTCGGGAAGCTTCAAAGTTTAATTTAAAAAAATATATATTATGTTATTCCACGGACTTCCTCAGTTTTAATGATATTTATTGCAGCAGTCGCTGTATCTTAATACAAGTGTAAGAGTGTTAATACTTATATAAATGTAACACCGAGTATGTTCGTCGCCGCTGCGACGACTGACTCGCGTTAGCTTGTCGTCCGGAACGACGAACAGCATTTTTTATAAATATTGAGTTAGTTGTTTAGAGAGACTAGAAGCGAACGGATAAAAAGTTTTACGAAAGATATTTAATTTATGATTTATGTTTAAAGAGTTATTTATGTGTTTAAGTGTTGTCTTATGTTATTAATTTATTAAAATAATTGATAAAAATAATAGTTTTTCCTCTCTTACACAAGCATGTCATTGCTGTTCCATCTCCGAATTTCTCTTTATTTAATAAAAATTTCGGTCGAAGGAGAAAGATGAAACATTGTAAGGAGCAAATATTTCCCTCATACCTGCAACTAGCCAGATTATCATTAGAATCGTCAAAGATCTTTCGGTTTATGACGGTAAGCGGTCGAGGTAGCCGCGGCTATCTATTGTTGCCTCGAAACAATAGGCCACCAGCTTGTTTAAACTCATTCCGATTTTTAACCCCATGAAATAAACATATTATTTCGTTAATTGCCAGGTTGATCTTAGAGAAGGATTAGCAGTATTCATTAGGTAAAGCACGATAGCCCGGCTCTATGTCATAAATGCACTTCCCCGAGCATGGCGCGCGCGACAAACAAATAACAATTACTCGAAGAATCGCAAAAAGTCGCAAGAAAACTCAACGAGGTCTTCTTCGGGAAGCTTCAAAGTTTAATTTAAAAAAAAAATTAGCTTGGATGGTTTTGGAATTCACAACTATTTCACTAGCAGAAGGAAAAAAATATATAGGATTTACATTCTGTGCCATCACAGTTGTAAAATATTAAATAAAAAAATGAAACCAAGATATTTATAAATTAAAAGTATAATAAATAGGTACCAATACTGAAAAAGTGGATCAAACTTTAATTTCACATTGAAAACGTATTCTCAATTTCGACGTGAAAACGTTACATTATTTAAGTGCCAACTTTGACATTGCATATCTCTAAGAGTATTGTTCAATAAAAATTTTTATTAATGGAAAACAATGCTCTGATGTGTTCCAAATCAAACGCAATTGCTAAATTTTGAAAATTCTAAAAAAAAATTTTGGGGTTTTGGCCAGGATTTCGGCGAAATCGACCACTGTGCGCCGTTAAATTTAAAACAAAAAGTAGTCGAAATACCACGCTAGTGAATTCATGCATCCGTTCACAGACAGCATTAGTATTTACGCGAATATAAAATCAGTCACCTTTCCTGTGGGACGGACCGTGTATATGAAACTAATTGTAAGTTCAAGTTTGCACGTATTAAGTCGGATACATGGAAAAAATTTCGTTTTTCTTTATATGAATGAACTCGACTGAATGCGTAAAAGGGTTAATGACACTATAACTTGTCTAATTGGGAGACCGCTAATAAGAACTTTGTATTCCATGCAAAAGGAAGCAAGACAAGCTCTCCATTTCCGGGCTCAACGGAAGCAGATATAATAGAACTCCGAGACCTGCGTATGTCTCCTCTGCCAAGCATTAGAAACAGATCAGGTCTAGTGAGTGGTGCCTCCACGCCTGGAACAGGAAGGGACCATGATCCTGCCAAGTTTCCTCCGAGTTTTCGCATCTCTAGGGCTGCAGCCTACAATACTCATGGAAGGAACACCGGTCTGAGATACAGAGGCCCTCGACAGCATAAACCAAAGGTACATGAAAGTTTCACGCTGAAATTTTATTAAATGTACAAATTAACACGTTCGTCGCCGCGTCACTCATATCAGGGTAACGGGTACCTATACATACTTCCGCGGAGGCTCCGTCACCCAATATGCGTGATGCTCCTCTTGTTCAAGTTAAATATGATTTTCAATTGAACTTTTACAAGGAATTTAATAGAATAAACACTGAAATATAAATATAGGATATGCAACATAAAAATATTAAAAATCACTTTTATTACTTAATTGGTCTTATTGTTGACGGGAGACAGACCGCCTCACTGTGGTCCAGAACGTGAATTTAGCCGGACACGCACCTCGCGCAGTTTTCAATCTTTTTCAAATCGTCACCACGGGCTCAAAACACATCGGATTTAGTTAAAAATTGGTATTCTATTATTTTTTGGGTCGCTGATTACGAATCTGAACTCAAAAATTTTAAAAACAAAATGGCGGATTAAATAATTTCAAATACCCATTTACTACATGGGATTAACTTTTTGCCTTCTTCTAATTTAATCAGTTTGTTCTAAGACCCCCTGAAATATTTCCTGAGACCAGTAATAGAAATAATAATTGATTTTGCAACAATAAAAGTGTACAAATCAATGTTTAAAAACGCCGATCTCCAAAAGTGTGGAAACATTCAAATACTTCCCTCAAAAGGAAATGCTATTAGAACAATTAAGAATTTTGTGAGACTCTTAACTTTTTTTAGAGTGAATCACCGTTAATTAATGTTGAAGAATCCATAAATAATTTGTTGAAAAATTAATTTTTCAACCGTTTTTGGTTGTTTTTCCAAACACATGTTTTTTGCCTTACATTGCTAACTTCAAAATGGAAAAACTAAAAAGCACCACAAAGGAACTTCGAAAATATTTAGTTTAAACTGTATAGAAATAATTCCTGCAAAAATTGACAACATTTACCTGCACTTTTCGTTCATATTCCTTCCTAAAGCGTATGTAACGGAGACCAGCTGTATAGACTCCGTGGGACACGCGGTCACTAAATTCCCGGGTTTCTTAAAGATACCGTGCAATAAAAACAAAATCTTATTGGCACTAACGAGGACGAAGACTTCTAAAGCATCACTTTTATTACTTAATTGCTTTATTGTTAGGATGCGAGCAAAAAGGAATGAGCTAGGTTATCCGCTTGAAAGGAAATCCTAGTATTCGCCGTGCAGGGTTCACTTAAAAATTAAATAACTTATAAGTATCGAAAGGTATTCGGCTAAAACTTTCCACATATATTCCTTAGACTATATAGAAGTTATTTCTGCAAATATTTCGTGCATCTACCTGGGCCCTTCATTGTTATACCTGTCGGAAGTTTACGAGACAGTCTGGCGACAGCGCCTTGTCGAGGTGCGCGCGAGTCTTTAAACAATAAAAAACCATCCGAGGCGGATCCGGGCGGATGATATTTTTGCAGGATCGTTTAGGGAAAGGATTACAGAAAAGAATGGTGTTAATTAGATAGTGTAAGTATGTAGCACATTTTAGATTTTCTCTGCAAAAGATAAAAAACTTCAACGATTTTCTTTCATGTTTTCAACATTAATTTTTGAATAAACTACAAACAATAATTTTATGTTCGACACATGAATTTTTATCGTGGAAGAATGCTCTTTAAATAGAAACAATAATTATTAAAAAATATTGCATAGTTTCGTCAGAATGTTAGAAAGAAGACAACGTGGTTTTTCGACAGAAAAAGGCCTCCAGAAAAAGTTTCAACTTTAAACGTTTGTTGCAACTACAATTTTTATCCAATTTCAAAAAAATTTTATTTCTGAGGTCAGTGGACATTTAGGAATCGATGTATCAAAAAAAATTCGAAATTCCAAAATCGACTTTTTGACTTTTGTCCAGCTAAATGCACATTCTGGACCACCGCGCGCCTGTCGAAAAAAGCTTCTGTAGGCTCTTTTCCATTAAATATCTTTTTAACATAACATCCAACGAGAAAACGACTTATACAAAATTTTCTTTATTTCTACTGTAGAATGAAAATCTGTAAAGAAAGATATAGATTTTTCTATAAAAAATGAAGTTTATGTTATATATACATGTTATATATGCATGTTATTAATAAAAAATTAATATTGCACAGATATTCTCTCCGCAATAATATGAAACTTACGTATATAACATTTTTCTCTAAAACCAATGGTTCTAGAGTTATTATTTTTTTCCACTGTGCGACAGTTGGATTTGGGCTCCACAAGAAACTCAACCGAATCGCGCTGAGCGACGAACGTGTTAATGCGTGTTACCCTAGCCACGAATTGTAAATTTATTTTGTGTTCGAATTCTTGCCGGCTTGAAATTTCTTTGACGTTTTGCTGACATTTTCGACAAAAGCAGACATGGAGTAGACTGGTGCTTACAATAATTATGTCGAGGTTACCGATACAGTAAACATATATTTCAATAATAATGTCGCAAAAAAATTTAACACTAAACTACGGACGTTATATCTACTAATTGTAAGATATATAACAACTGCCGTAGGAAAAGAAAAACGTGAAAAATATGATTAATTAATTATTTTAGATTTTATAAGATAGAAGTGGAATATTTACTGTACAGCTGGCCTATCAATTTCGACAACTCTAAGAAAAAATATAGAACCGGTCTTTCGACCGGCTTGGTAGGTCTAGCGTTAAATAACAATGTTTCCACTGTAATGCACGCGATGCACTAATGCACTGTCGGAATAAGACTTTGTGGAATATAATTTCTCGAAATTCTGTTCAGAATTACCGCTGACAATGACACCTTCTATCAGTCATGCGTGAATTTATTACTTTTTGGCTACTAATTCTTTGTGAGTTGGAGATGCAGGGTTTTAAGGCGTTTCACAATGTGTAATTTAGCCGATCTAGCTGGGCAAAAGTCAATTTTAGTAATGGTCCAAATGTATTAAATTTTATTGTAAATCGATAGTAGAATGTCCATAGAAACAGAATATGTAAAAATGATTTTAAAAAATAATCTGTAATAGTTAATTAAGAGGCCTCAAAGTTGTACTTTCCGTAGAATGCTTTTACACGCTCGTGTCATGCCCTAGACATTTTCGACAATTGTTTTGTAACGAAAGGGTAGAATGGACTTTGTGTATATTTGTGTATATTGTTATCTCCACTTATTTCGGACATGTTTACAATATTTCTTTTTTCTAAATGACCTTTCGTTACCCTTTTAATCCGCTCTAACAATTAACATGTAATTTAAGTTCCGTTCCGAAATGTACATAGACTTTTAACATAGATTACTATTTATTACACTTTTGCAATTTTATGTGTATAAAGCTAACGGCATAAACAATTGAAAATCCAAAGAGTTAATGCAGAAAAATGATGACATCTGTTACTTTGTTATTGTTTTATTCCGCGCGGGCACAGCATTTCAATTCCCCTTCGGAAAGTTATTTAAGTTTTGACAAAGTGTACTGCTTATTACACTTTTGCAATTTTGTGTGTTCAATGCTAAAGGTATAAACAATTGAAAATCCGAAGAGCCATTGCAGATAAATGATAACTCTGTTACTTTTTTATTGTTTTATTCTGTACGTGCATGGCATTTCAGCTCAGTTTGGGAACCTTGTTGGGTATTGTGAGCGGACAAAATTAAACGTCTCGAGAAAATATTTTAATTTTTCAACCGGAAAGAAAATTTGTGTTCCAACATTTTTTGAAAAGATTAGAATCATGTTTCGCAGCATACGACTGTAGCAATCGCCTAAAGCTCCACGGAAAGAACTCTTTTTTTATAACTAATACATTAATAATAGATGAGAGTGTCGGTATATTACACTAAGAGTCCTAAAATTCTGATGTTATTGCTATGATATCTTAATAAGTGCAAAAATATTTGGGAAAAGCGATAACTAATCCAAAATAAGCAGCGCATCCTATTTGAAAAATTGGGGTACTTTTTACAAAAATATTTAATATGAATTTATATCCAACAAAAGCTTTAACCCTTTGCGGTCCAAATGATGTTGTCAATTTGATATTGAGCTAAATGAAATTAATTTCCCAATATTATCTGTCGTTGGTCATTAATTTTTATTTATTGATAGCGATAACTATTCGTTCTGACGAATATTTATGTGATATTACAAAATTATTATGAACTTAGAAAGTCGATATTAAATCGTTAGAAAATAAAATGAAGTGAAAATGTATGTCGAGCTACACTCGGCATAGGACTGCACAGGGTTAAAGACAAAATCCTTTCCGTGTTCCTTTGGCAATGTCCCTTTATTTCTTTTTTAATACGTTGACTGCCGTGGGGGTCACCAGTGACCGGCGCTATTGAATTCAATGAAATTTCATGTGACTTTGGAATTATAATATTTCCGAATTTTCTAACACATTCAATATTTAAATACTACATTTCTGCAGATAAAACCTTATTTGTGTATTTAATGTTTCTGCTTTACAAAAAGATGGGATTTTAAGGATGATTTGTAGGTACAATCGGAGACATGAGCATGTGAAATTTTGATTAAACCAATATCTCTCAATATCTTTTAAAATATGGCATTTTAACAAAATGTCTTTTGTTCCCAAGCTTATTTTTAATATCAAATTTTTAATAAAATGGAAATGCATTTGATTTCAATTAATTTTTCAATAAAATTTTTGATATTTGTCACAATCATAAAAAAATTTTTGATAGTGGCTGTACCTTGAATTTAACTATTAAAAAAAAATACGTAAACTTTTTGCATCAAAAAACACTAATACAAATTTTCTCTGCGTATTTAAATAAAAATTAGAAAACAGATATATACTACAGAAAATCATGAATTTGATTTTATTTAAATAAATTAAATAAAATAAGTTAAATTTTTATCTGGTGAAACGTGACAACATCGCAACATTTTAATAGTTGGTAGTCGTGAGTGATTCGATTTTGATCGCTCCAACTTTTCGACGCATTTTATTAACATTTAAACTCACGCTGTAACATAGCCTATAGCATATTTTTAATTTGTTCTAGTCGAGTTTAATTTCATTTCCCATAGCTGTTTGCGAGGTTGCCATGTTTTCACTGTGAATTATGCTCTGCATTCAATTAGACCATAAATATCACTCATTTTTATTATTTTTCTCTATAAATAATATTGAAACCACTAAATGTTAATTGTTTATGTGCTTCGTAGATATTTAATCTACTAGTTTACAATTTTTTGGATTTTTCGAATCGCATTTTCAATGATTTTTTTTACTCTAACTTGTTCTGATAACATGTTTTCCATTTAAGTACGTGTAAATTTGTTATAATTTAAAAATGTTATAACTTTTAAACGAGCTTGTGAAAAAATTTCTAATTTTTTGCGGCGTCTCAGAAGACTTATAAGAATAATATATAATTTTTTCATAGGATTCTCATCGCTTTTAATATACCAACAAATCATCCTTAATAAGAAAAGTATCACTTCAGGAGAAATGATAAAACAAGTAAAATATCAGCGGCATTCAACGTGTTAATCTATCTAATAATAAGACACACGAATATAGTGGTAATCATAAATTGCAGATGTTACATGCAATACGGCGAGGTGCGTCAGTGTTACGAGTTTCAATGCCGAAGATCAAAGACGTGAACATCATTGACAAATACTCGAGGATCGTGTTCCCAGTTAGTTTCATGCTCTTCAACGCTGTATATTGGGTCTTCTACATTCTCTGAGCGCGATTCTCTATATCCTCTTGCCACCTTCCGGCCGAAGAAACGAAAAGGACCAATCGATAGTCGAGATGGATCTCACGTAAGAACAGATCGATCTCTGTCTCAAGGCAAGTAGGTATCGAAAGTACCGAATCGAAAGCTGCCAACGAATAATAATAACAACTTATCGACGTGAAAGTTTCATTGAAATATAATACATCTGTCGTTTAAATCTGTAAGGGAATAATGTAATTTAAAGGGTGCGTCGGTGAACGCGTTGAATTAATGTTAGTCCGCACAAAACCGAAAGTCGTTCGAAATTGCTCGTGAAAATGAAAAACTCTGGTAATGTATAACTTCTTGTGAGTAAATCTACCAGAGAACTTCGCGAACAAGGATTAAATGATTTTTATGAAACGTTATGAATTTAAACAAAACGCCTAAGGTAATTTGGTGATTATTTCTCTCGATGATTATGTCGTACGAGGGAAAGTTTCAAAATCGGAATGCTCTCTGACGTATTTTATAGAGTAGATAATACAAACAATTGAAAGAAGTTTATATTTATGCTAGTGTTTTGCAGAAGATAAAATAGAACGATGGATGATGGATCAAATCAGAAGAGCATAAAGAATTATGACTTTGCTGGTAATTGCGTTTTTTTCACGATTCCGTTTTTCCTCTGATGTTTCATTTTCACTTAAAGACTTAATATTTTTTACTTGATAAAGTATATTATCCTTTTTTTGTAAACAACAACTGACAATGAGTAGTAACGCAGTCGACGTTGTATGAGGAAATTAATTATTAAAAAATTGGCAATTGCTTAAATCTTTAATATCACCACCGATCTCAGTAATTTTCTTCCAACAAAAGAAATTCATTCTTGCAAAATAGAATGACTTTTACAACTTTTATTAAATGAAGTCAATAAAACTTTGGCGTTAAATTATGCGATTCGTCATTAAACTACGAAAATGTTTGTAGAAAATCCATGAATAGAATGGTATTTGCTTTATTAGTCTCGTTTAGGTGATATGTCATAAGAAATATAGACAGGTTTAACTAGTGTACATGTACAACGGAATGCGATTTTAGTTGTACTTGCATTGTTTGTGTGTACATATAGAAGACACGGTTAGACACTTACACGAGTGGTTATATTCTTAAAATATCATCTGAGACAATTGTTTATTCATATAAATTTCTATGTAAATAAAAATTTATTTGTCAACCATATTTATGTAAATTATCCGCTTTCTATAAACTATATTCGTTTCCTTTCATCCTTTACTTCATTCGAATTGAATTGTGTCACACTTTAATCCGCATATGCAATGCAAATCAACACTTGTAACATTACTCTTAAGTCTTAATTTATAAATTATTTTGCTTCTTCAATTATGTTAAATAATGATGAGTAAATGCATTAACGCAGAGTGCACTTTTTGAACTTTTCATTTCTCATTACACTGTTCAAATTTGAACTTTTTTTATTTTCTTAAATATCTAAATTTATTTTCTCGAACTCTACGAGGATCACCCAGCGGATATTCGAGAAAAAAATCGTGTTGAACAGTGTGATTTGCTTTCATTCTGCGCAATGTAGAGAATGGAACAATAATATCTATGCTCACCTTGAATAGATCCGTTTTTTGTCATAATATGGCAAACTATTATATATACAGCTTGCATGGTATAGACCAGGGTGTTGAATTCAAGACATATCTGAGTATACTTTTTTACTAGTAATACTTTTGTTTTAACCTATACGCGATGTGACGCAATCTGAAACTGTTCGTTGACAGATAACGTCAGTCGACGGGACGCGAGCATCGATTTTTTTTCCCGTAATCGGCGTGCGCGGCGTCTTTCCAGCGCGAGCGAACAGAGGCGAATGGCGCCCTAAAGCGCCACCATACTCGTGCGATAGGCGCGAGCCTGGCAAGTCATTCTTGGTTGGTTAAAACAGTTGGTAGGGAGAAGCAGGCGGAGCAACTCATTGTCAGAAAAGGCTAGTGGCGATCAACTGATTCAACACCCTGGTATAGATTCTATACATAGTGACTACGTTGTACGCGCTCGATTAGTTACATTTTGTTATATTCTTGTTAATCTTTGTATTTCCGTATAAATAGTTCTTATCGTTGCATTATAATAAACAACACGCACTAAATTTCGAAGTGCAAGTTTATTTTTCAGAGAAATTAAAAAATTAAATTTCGACAACTTAATTTTCCAATGTATTAGACATCTGTGTCTAACCTTTGGGCAAAAGGTGAATGAGTCAAAAAACAGTTTAGCTTATTTTCAAATCTGGGGATTTCATCAGTCCAATTACATATATACTTATATGTGTAATTTATTTTTAAAGTGCCCTAAGTTCATTGGTCAATTATTTTCTGTTGCACGTAGTTACATGTACAACTTGAAGTTATCTATCAATAAAGCATGTGTGATTCAGTATATTCAAAATAAATACGATCATTTTGGACACATAAGTTTTCGGAGTTAGTTCAATAATTAAAACCCTCATTTTGAAAGTGGTCTAAGTCCAATTTATTATTGATAATGTTCGAAGGTAGTGATGAAGGTAATTTTAATTAATTAGTATTTAACAAGTTAATCTCAGTTTGTGAACAATTGCTTTAGTTGGGTAATCAGTACGTTTAATTAATAAAGTTAAAGACGAATTAGTAACTAATGATTCTAAGGAAAATCGAAAAAGAAAATAATTATAGAACAATATTCGTCGTGAGGGGACGAAGATACAGATAACAATGGAGAAAAGATTGATGAAACATACACCCAGAAAGTACGAAAAATTAAACGGTCTACAGGAAAAGATATTATACTCAAACCGGAAACATTGTATCTGCAAAAGTTTTCCAAAACAAAGATTACCGTTGTTGAAAAGCTCGCATAAAAAATTACGAAGAAGAAGAAAGAAAGAATATTTTTTAGAAGTTTTATTATTTTGGAGATTTTAATAAACAAAATGTATTGCTTTGCGAAGCTATCAAGCGCAGAACATTGAAATGAAGACGTTAAAAAAAACGGGAAAGGTTCCCCAAGAAATTGTAGTTTTACGTATTTGTTAAATTCTAAAAAGAAAGTATTGTTTTTTTCCAATTTGAAGCATTTTAAATTATGTTGGATGGACTTGGGTTCTTTCAAAATAATGAATCTGGTTGTTAACTTTGAAAGTGACTTAACTCCATTCTTGGTAAGAAAACGCATATTATTCACTTAATATTTGACATTATTTTAATAGGAACTATAAATTTAACTCCTTTAGATACACTTAAGCAGCATGACTCATTGGTAACCTACAGTAGAATCCCTCTAACGTTGCTCTGTCGCTAATGTTGGCAGGATACTCCCGTTACTGTTACTTGTATTTTCCCCCACTTAGACTTTTTATTGCCCAATAGAATTTTTGGTTCGTGGCGTGTTATGTAGGTTATGAATGTTTACATGAATCCTTCACTCAAGTTTCAGTTCTGCGCATGCTTATGCGCATAGGGGAAAATAAGTCATGAAAAGTGGGGATAGAGGGGAGTGTCAACATTAGCGAATGATCCTGGCCCGTGTTGTCAACATTACGTCAATGATTTGTTTTACGTGAAGCTCCTGCTTCGCGGCTTAATCCTCACGGCCCCCCATGGGCGCGGGATCGAGATACGCTCGATCAACGCGTACGAACGGCGTACTACCAGTCTTAGCACGAAGATTGTGCGTCACACTGGTGGGAGCGGAGACCTTCTTAACTCCTACCGGCTATGCAGGTCGGTACCCGAGGTGGAAGTTTTACTGCACCTCACACAGCGACATCCGTAGCATAAAGCCTGCCAATGTCTCGCCAGCATTTGGCTCTTGAAACTTTCGCCCCCACGATGTTCCTACCCACGGCTGGGCCGGAGTGGGCTAAAACTCCGTGGGCAACCCAGCCCCCGTGGTACCAATACACCCTTGGTTTGGGAGCACTTGACTCAGGTCGGTGGGGTCGTTAAGCCCAGTGGGGTCTCCCAGGCCACAGAATGGGGACCCCACACCTTGCCGTAAGACAGCTCGGGGACCCCCGGGCGCGCGAATGCCCGTACCTACCCAGGCAACTGGGTGTGCCCCTGGGGGAACACTACTCGGGTCCGGTGGGTTGTCAACATTAGAGGGATTCTACTGTATATGTATATTTTTAATGGCATTGAAACACAAACCCTTAAATATCCCAATTTAAGTATAAATGGACTTAGGCCACTTTCAAAATAAACGGCTCATATATGGAGCGTTGCATGGAGCATCGCGTTTTATGAAAACACCACAAACGTTCTCAATAAAGGGTCTAACCTGGCAATCGTGGTAAAAGTATCCCCAAAGCTAATTAATCTTGAGGCATACCATTCGATAGGACGTTTTGGAAAAATACTTTCTGCAAAGTATGAATCTACTACCCCTACGATAGGGGTAGTTACAGGATAAAACGTACTTTACGGTTTTTACTGTATCAAAAAATCGAAATCTCAACCAAAAAATCTGAAAAAAATCCAAAGTATGCACACCATTGGGTATAATATTTGTGATTTTATTCAGAATTTTCTATCAAGCCAAACGGGAAAAATCAGGAAAAACTATAAAGTAAGTTTCACCCTGCAACTACCCTTATCGAATGATATACCTCAGGATTAATTAACTTTGGGGGCACATTTATCATTCTTGTTCGGCTAGACCCCTTGACACGTTATAGGAATACGTCTTATGTGGGAGATTTAATGTACCACAGAGAATGAGAAAAACATAAGAATTTGATTTGGATGATTTTATTCGATCCTTTGATATATGTACGTATTATTTTAACGTAGAGATATATTACAAAAATGCTGCTATTAGGTAGTCAGCAAGTGAAAATAAATAATGAAGGGTGTAAAGGGAGAGTGAGTTGATTATCGCTCGACTTCCATTGAGCTACGAGAATTCGAACGAGTAGTCTCTCCTGTTTCGAATAACAATTGTATCCTTGACATGAAGGAGAGACAATATTAATCGTAAACAATAGAAAACATGCTGTTGGTGATGATAGTTAAATAATTTTTTAATGTCCTTCTGTTCTTGGCCTGAATTTCCACTTTTTACAAAATTCAAATTTGCAGTTTTCTTCTCTCTAATTGTTAACTCGAAGAAATGATACAACGTTATTTCGAAACGTTCGTGTCTTGAAGTTTCGTTTTGAGTTTTATTTTCGAAATTTGTTCTACTTCGATGTATCTTTGTTGCCTGGTCTCTTTGTTTTTGATACTCCAACCGAGAAATGTAAAAATTGAGTCGCGGGACCTCGTCGTCGTATATTCTCATGCAATCACGCATCAGATTCGAATTGATCTGACTTCTGAAAAGTCACGCCAATGAACTCTTCTCACAAATCGCCACAATTTTTTCTCTGATTTAAAATTGTTTCAATGTTCCGATGAATTCGAGCGATCTGTAATTTCTTCCGCTTCGAAGGCTCACCCTCTTCTATGTAGAGATTACCGCTGATTTCTGGCCAGCCAATTGTTACCGGTGTTTCTCTCTTCCGGTCTGTAAACAAACGGAAATCACAATTACTATGGTATCTTGGTTAACGATAGCCTTCTATAATGCGTAAGTACTTGGTTTAACAAAACCCAGACTTCGATTTAAAAAAAAATGGAATTTTCCATTTCGAGTGCATTTTATTGTCAGCCACGCATGAAAAGATATGGTCGAACAGAGTACACTCAAATATACATTTACGCAGTCCTTTTTTCAGTATGTTTTTTTCTTATGCGATTTTTTATACACGATTTTCTTTTGGTATATGAAAAAACTATCAGGTGCATATTCTGAATTAAAATTGATTTAAAAATGTAATGTATCTCTGAACAAGTGCTCTGTTGCAATTTCAAGTAACGAATGTGATTTTGAACCTTTTTGCCATAAGAAAATCCGCGTACTTGACTACTACGAATAGTTTTTAATGCACATTTGGAAATGTTTATAAGTGAAGAAAACATGTAAAAATATTTCGGCCTATAAGTTACCTTTTCCGATTTCTAACATCACAAAGTTGTCATTTACATATTTTCTATGTGGAATTTTTTTATGCGATCCTTATTTACTGCATAATTTTTTTAAATGCGTTGCAAAAAATGTATTTTATAATTATTTATGAAGTGTTGTTTCAGGTTATGTTTTTATTGCCTCTATCCCCGTACAAAAATTGCTTTAAATATATGTAATGAATTATAACACTATGCAATATTTTTCACACGTAATCTTAATTTACTCTGATGGAAAATATATTTTTCTAGATGTTTGGCAAAGTAACAAGTGCAACTACGTTTCAATGTCAGTACTTTTTCTTTCGTAGCGATAGAATTCATTTGCACGATTTTCACTCACGTGAAAAGTGGAACAGAAACTCGACGTGAATTGAAAAACGGGCCTATAAACTCGATTGTGTTTCACTCATAACGACAAACTACTTGTATTTTCCATTTTTTTTCTTCTCTTACAATGCAATGAACATAAGTTTATAATTTATTATTTTTTGTTAGATATATAACACCTCATAGTAACAGACAGAAACAAACAACCCTAGATATATTTTTTACAGGCCCATTTGTCTAAAAAAAATTCAGACCTGAGCCCAATGGATCTTCTGGTGAAGACTGATAAGTAAAATTATTTTTATAAAGAAACAATGTACTAATGTTCATTACTTTTATAGTAAGTACATATAACAAATAAATGCGTTCATTATGGTTGTGAAAAGAACACAGAACAAATTAAATAGTCGATTTTCAATGAAACCTTATGAAAATCGTACCTTCGATAGTAACGTAACGGTTAACACTTGACGGTCGCCACGCACGAATGGTGACTTTAGTCAACCGTAAAAATTTCATACGAATTTATATCAATATTAATTATAAAATTGTATTTTGTAATGGAATATTTTTTACATACTAGAGCCTTTTATTTTTCATATATTATATACATTATAACTTTGAATTTATTATTTATATTATGCTACAAGCAGTTATGAGGTAAAGGTGGGTCAGAGAAAGAAGCACGTGATACGTGGTTTGCTCCGATACGCTCGACGGGTAGAGACGATCCTCGTCATCGCGCACTTTCTATTCTAATTCGTGATTGGCCGAAAAAGCTCTTAACGACGAAATAGGTGTTTAGTTTTCGGTTGTCATTCGCTGAGTACAGGTTTTAGGGGCCCATAGAATGGGAATAAGATGGTGTGAGGGCACTCTCCTTTTAATCCGCACCCCATACCAACTTCTTACAAGGGAATATCACGAAGTGTAAATCACCGATTTCGATGAAATATTAGTATGATATACTTATCGTCAAAATATTTGACACGTATACTTTTTATCGGCAACCGTTCACGTTAAAGGGGTGAAAACTGAAAAAATAATTTAAAAATTATATTTTTTAATATATTGTTTAAACAAATTGATTTTCTAAAAAAATGTTTACAACATCGGATTCCTTATCTCAAGGGGTTATTTTTCATTCCATACAAAATTTTCGTGTCTCTAATAGTTTCGGAGATATTCGACAAAATACTTTTCGTTACCCCAAGTTTAAGGGTAGTTTTCACCCCTTTAACGTGGAGATTACCGATAAAACAATGTAGGTGTCAAATATTTTCACAAAGACCACATTGTACTATAGTTTCATAAGAATTTTGCATATTATTTAAACAAATGGATTTAAAAAAAAATGTTTATATCATTGGATTCACTGCCCGAAGGTGTTAATTTTCACTGCTTCTGAAATTTTCGTATCTCTAATGGGTTTCGAGATATTCAGCAAATAAGAGTCGGAACCCCAAGTTTGAGGGCGGTTTTCACTCCTTTAACGTGGACGGTTGCCGATGAAAAAGAATGTATGTCAAATATTTTCACGAAAATTATGTCATACTAAACTCTCATAAAAATCGGTGATTTACACTTCGAGATGCTCCCTTGTTAATCTATCCAATCTGTGTATTCGACGCTCACGACTCGCCGGATTAGACACTCTCTTCTCGGACATTTTTTCTATGCATTATTGTTGTGAAACTCCGGAAGAATACGTCTCTCTCTTAACAGTAGAACGACCAAGCAAGTCAAAATGACTTATTCACAATTTTTTCCAAAAATTCCCTAAGTTGATAGGGGAGTCCTAGACTAGAAACTCTAAGCTGATCTTATAAAACACAAAGGGTCTAGCCGAATAAGGGGGTCAAAAGGGCCCTTGAGCCGACATTATTCGACGATGGGTCATTCGATAGGTGATGATGAAAAACCGTTGCACACAAATTTTTAATCCGATACCTTCACCGGGAGGGTAGTTATAGGGTAAAATCGAAATATCAGTTTTTGCCTCATTTTCCCCAATTAATGTAGTGAAAAAATTCCCCAAAATTCTAACACATTCTAAACATGAATGTACACGTTAGGGATTTTTTTCAGATTTTTCCTTTGCAAGTGCCACTCACGAAAAATGAAAAACCAAAAACAAAATTTTTAAATATCGATTTCGTATTGAAATCTTCCGAGCACAACTTTTTCCTTTTTACAGTAGTTGCATAATGTTATTATTGTTATACCCTAATTTTTTCAGATTTTTTGAGTACGGTGCATCACGGTCGGAAAAATCAAAAACCGATTTCTAGGACACATTTTGGGCTGAAAGTCATCCATTATCTGCCATTCTTGCATGATTTTAATACAGTATGTTCATATTGTGACCTTCAATGTTTCTGCATAGAAAGATGTAGATGTTAAAGAACAATATCGGGATAATTAAATAAATTGCTGATTGTATGATCTTTATAACCTAGAATTTTAACCGTTCTTTCAAAAGCATTAATGGCGCAGTGGCTATGGTGTCTCCCTGTGGAATCGCTGGACACTTTTTTGTCGCGGGTTCGAATCTCCATGTGGGACTTAAGTTTTTTTCTGTAATTTTTTTTTTTTATTAAAGACATAACAATATTCAGTAGTAGCTTTAAAATGTATGTAGAATGTGTTAGAATTTTTTGGGAATTTTTTCACTACATTAATTGGGGAAAATGAGGCAAAAACTGATTTTTCGATTTTACCCTATAACTACCCTCCCGGTGAAGGTATCGGATTAAAAATTTGTGTGCAATGGTTTTTCATCATCACCTATCGAATGACCCATCGTCGAATAAAATCGGCTCAAGGGCACTTTTGACCCCCTTATTCGGCTAGACCCTTTCCGAATCGATCATATCTTCCACCTCTTGATTCCCCTTTTTTCAAAGTTACTTATTTAATATATTTGAATGTTATAGATTTAACGCCGGTCGTTCTAGTGTTAATAGGATTCCGACAAACGCCAATTATACTGTATTACCTATTTGTCGAAATACCGTATTGCATTATTGTTATATATACAACGACATCGTGTAAAAAAGAAAAAGGATATTATACTTCCAGCAATATTTTATTTTGTAACAAAATTTAGGATCACCCACTGGATATTGGCTATATAGTTCTATATAGCTATATAAGTTCTAATTTGTTGGACAGTGTAATTAATCATGGGGCATACCATTCGATAAATCTCTGAAAAACACTTCTTGCAATGTGTGAAATCGCATGTCAAAAGTCAATCTTGCATTATAAGACGAAAGGGTATAGCCGGATAAGGACGGCAAAAGTGCCCCCAAAGATAATTAACCTTGAGGCATACCGTTCGATAGGGCTCTTTGGAAAAACCCTTCCTGCAAAGTTTTAACCCGGTACCCCTACCGTAGGGGTAGTTATGGGGTAAAACGCGTTTTAATTTTTTTGACTGATTTGTTACCGGCAAAAAATTCGGAAAAAAATTACAGAATTATTAATTGAGGTACTGTGCAACTATATATAAAAATATCAAAGTGGTCACTTCGTATTTTCAATAAAAAATTAATGTTTATAAACTTTTTTGATTTTTTAAAAATCTGTTTTCCAGCCAAAAAATCTGAAAAAATTCCAATGTATGCACACCATTGGGTACAACATCTGTGATTTTTTTCAGAATTTTTTATCAAGCCAAACGGGAGAAATCGAGCAGAAACCGAAAAACACATTTTACCCCATAACTACGCCTACGGTAGGGGTACCGGGTTAAAACTTTGCAGGAAGGGTTTTGCCTCAAGGTTAATTATCTTTGAGGAAACTTTTACCGTCGTTATCCGGCTATACCCTTTACCATAACAGAAAAGGTTGTTAAAGAGATCCGAAGAATTTGTAACAAAGGAAGCCATTCTATTGATTCGTAGATAAGAAAATTCCAGTGAAATGATTGACTCACCTAAAAGTTTTTCGAGATACTGGCATCGAATTTCAGGATCCCCTGGATTCATGGATGCACCTGCGACCATTTCGGCCAGTTCCGCTTTAACCATTAGGTTTAATCTCGCTGAGATCTCCTCAAAACCCGCTGTAACGAGAATGGAAAGTTTCCTGTTAAGAATCACTGCACATCGCTCCTATTTCTCAAACATGTATTGCAAGGGATCAGAAAGAAGTCACTTGGGACGTAAGCGGAGACTGCTCTCGCACTACCTATCTCTTTCTATTCTATATGTCTGCTGTCCTCTTCATTCATAGTCGTAGCTATTCACATTCATTTAAGTAGGTAAAATCGGTGTCTACCAACCTGATAATAAAAATCTCGTGCGTACGTCAATGTTTCGATTCTCACGATCGATATCGTGCTGTCGCACTCACATCAGTTCCACGGCTTTTTCTTTTCTCTCTTTGTCTCGCAGTGCGATTTCACCTCAATTGTCTTGTTTCTTATCCCTTGCAATATTATAAATTTGTATTATACAATCAGAAATACTTTTCCCTTATTCAAACGTGCAAGGTACATGTCAAATAATAGGTTGATTCCAATTATTGTTGTTAAAATAATAATGTAAAATCTATAACTAGTATAATAATAATATGTTGTTAAACGTGATTCTAATTAGTTTCAAATGGTTCTAACTGATTACTACTTGTGTTTACATGTACATATTACAATTACATTTTAATGGCCATTAAAGTCATGGCTGTTGTTTATTGTAGATAATACATTTACAGCCAATATACTTGTATGTTTAGTACATCGTCAGAAGTGTGAACCATGTTTGATATAAGACATATCTTCGTATACTTTTTTAATAATAATATTTGTGTTTTACCCCACACGTGGTGCGATCTGAAAGTGTTTTTCGACAAATAACCGTAATCGACGTGTCACGCTCGTCGTTTCGATTTTCGTGATCGACGTGCGTGACACGTGTTTAGAGCGCGAGTGGCAAATAAAAGGCAAATCAACCAGCGACCTCTCAAGTACAAAGGAAGGAGTAATAGGCGGAGTTCCTCCAAAGACGCATGCGGCGATCAAATAAACGGCTTCCTCGGTATAGAAAAACTCCTATCACATGACTGTAAAAGTGCTTCTGAGACATTATTTCAAAGCATCCTGTAGTAATATTATAAAACCAGTGCAGGTGAAACGACGATACTAAAAATCACTTGTTGGATTCAAACACGCTACAACAATCTTGCTTATGTCAGGAATTTTATTTCAACAATCACCATGTGCATACACTTTCTAGTCTCGTGCACGTTGTCATATTACTTTCCACAAAACTGATACTATTCACACAAGGAGAACTTACACCCGTGGACATCGGGATTCTAATGAGCTTCATAGTAGGTAAAAGTACACCGAAAAATATCTGTGTCATGTCCGGCCGTTTTTGTGAATGTGCGCTCAATTTTGAGAAATCGCATTTTGAAAAATGCAATTTTTGTATGCTACATGATATAATCTTATAGAGTAAGGATCTATCGAAGAAGTGCGATGGCTCGGCGGATGTGTGGTCTGTTTATACTTTTGCACTCCTCATGTTAGTGAAATAACAGCGAAATAGTATATTACGACCCAAGGCCAGAAAGTTGGATTTCCTGGCGTGTGTGATATAAAAGCCGAGGCGAAGCCGAGACGATATATAATAGATGTACAAAAGAAAAAAAATGGAAAAACCGAAATTGTTTGAATGTAAAACTTTATTAATCTATCATACGTAGCTTAAACAATAATAATACTGAATCGTCCATTTTTAACAGTTTAAATGAAAAAACATTCACAACAACATAAATGAGCCGTTTATTTTGAAAGTGGCCTAACACCATTTGTCAATTTTTCTCCGATTGCCATGAATATATGTACAACTTTATGTAATTTATTAGTAAAGCATTTCAGGTTGATTATATTCCAATCAAATACGATAATTCTTGACAAAACGTTGGCGCTGTGACTGCGAGCCAGAAAATTCTTGTAGCCAATCAGAGCACGCGTTAGTTCGAGCTGACTGCAAAAGCCGTTGTTCCCGGAGGGAAAAGCGGCTCAGGAAGATCGTACTTTCGGCTAAGGGATCAAGAAAATGGAATTTAATAATTGTGAAAAAGTGAATATACTTGTAAGACCCTGTGCAAGCGAGGCACCGAGCTAGGTGTTCTCATTGTCAAGGCTAGCTTCCGTGAAGACGACAATTCCTCTAACGAGGGAGGAAGACGACCCTACTCCTACGGAGCCTTTTCGCGGAAAGGAAGTCCTCGAAGGACTCAGCAATAGCTGAGGAGTGTTATCAGGCAATCATCACAGAGAAGACCAAGTGAGACTCTTGAAAGAGGGTAATCGCAAACAATATTAGTATTTGTATTATTGACTCAGAACGAGATTATTATATATTGTAACAACTGATATTTGTATACTTTCATAATATGGACCGTTTATTTTGAAAGTGGTGTAAGTCCATTTAAAAAAAATGAAGTATCACACAATTTATGCTTAATTTAGTGTATACTTTTTCTTTATGCCAAGTTAATATTTAATATCTTAAAAAATGCTAATGTTTTGTTCAGTTTCGAATTGGCCTCTAAAAGAAATTGAATAGCCATTGATTACGAAAGTGCTGTAAGTTCAACTTCCATAGCCAGGTTGAGGGGTCAGTGGCCACTACTAGCTACATTTTTTTTACTGAACATTTCCAAAGTTACAAGTTAAGGTAACTTACTTTATTTTCCTCCAAACATGAATAATTTCATATTACCATCAAATAGTGATACAAATAAGAAGAAGTGGTAAATCAATACTATATTATAATAATAAATAATATTATTTTCCGGCAATTAAAAATATTTATTTTGTTTAATTTTAAATAAATACACGGAGAAGTAAAACTTATGAGTATATAGAGTCGGAGGATGAATATAATTCCATTATGAAAAAAAAATTAATGAAACGTAAAAAAGAAAGAAGAATTATAGAGGTAGAATCTTCATCAGTTGAGGATATTGCTACTGAGAATTTCAAAACACTGTCACAAGAAGAGTATAAATAAATAATACCCATATCTTATGTTAACTTTACCTATATATAAATATAATTAACGTTCGAAATAAAAAATACTACTTCTATTATATTTCTTGTTATTATCTATAAACACAATTAGATTAATATGAAATGTATTTTAAGTGATATTTGAGTTTTCAAAATTGAAACTAAATAACACTTACAATTGATTAATTATGAAAGTAGTCCATTTGTAGCTCGTAAACATACAATATTTTAGTTAAATTCTCCTAAAAGCAATTTGTATAATCAAATTACATATTGATAAATTGATAGAAATATTGTCAGACTCGTTACAATTAACCAATATTTTTTTATTGACAGATATGCTAATCTTTAATTTTCTCGAAGCAACAGAAAATGGAGTTACACCACTTTCAAAATAAACGATCCAAAGAATGTTTGTATAAAGAGAAAAAGCCATGTTTTGTATTGTTAGCTAAAGGTCGTTGTTTGCAACGTTTTTAGTATTAAATTGGCAATTTCCCGCATATCTGTCGAGAAAATAATATCGTTATTTTATTGCTAGTCATTGTAAATCCAATAAAGTTATACGTGTACATGTACTCCATAAATTGTTCGTTTTACAATAAATATTAAAATTTGTTATGTAAGGTATCGATTTATACAAAAAAAGTAATGTATTATAGCGTGTACTCGGAGGAAAAAGCAAAGTGATGAAGATAAAATTCTGTTAGGGACGCGGAAATGTTGAATATCTGACCTCATTTGCAATTAGTTTTATCTGTCCATGTTTTTTTCTGCTTACATTTTTCTTATGCAGTGATTCATTAAATATATATAACGAAACGAATTATTTTTTGGGAACAGCGACGAATGTAGCTATTTCTATAACACTGTGTAAAATTACAAAATATATAATTTACTTTCTATAATCGTGAAATAATTTGTTTTAATCAAATAATTACATCACGGTTTGTGGACATATACTTACGTCTAAAATCTACACGTGCATTGAAACAAACAATCGATTTGCAACAAAATATAAAAGTGTCGATAATAAAATATTTAATTCGATAATAAATGAAATGAAACATATACATATTTAAAAGTCGTTTAACTGTAATTGGGAAGTATCTAAATTAATTGTGGAAAATATAAGTTAACGCGTAAAAATAGTCCAATACAAAAGGAATAAGAAGTATATAATTATCATTTCTTTGAGAAAAGAAGGAAAAACGCTCGTAACAATGTAATTATCGCTTTCGGAGATTATAGATAAACTTTTTAGATGAAAATCGCTGTAGGTCTTGTCGCTGGGAAGGAAGCTGGAGCGTGAATACAAGAGCTTATAAACAGAAGCACGTCGAGCGGTAAACGACAAAAAGCGACTTCTCAGCCGATAAATCGTTCTACGGCGAACGCGAACGCGAAAGGAATAGAAGAAACGGGAGATCATTGGACGCGGAGACGTCATATCCGGGCGCGGTAGGTCGAGCCAAGGTGAGGAGAGGTCGTGAGCAGCCCTCTAATGAAGAAAATGTCGCCTTGCATTTTAAAGGCTGCTTCTCTCTCTGTCTTTCTCTCTCTCTCTCTCCCTCTGATTGGGTACAAACCCCCTCCTTCCGAGAAATTCTACCCGGTAACGAACGACTTTCAGTGTTTTTCGAACGACTACGCAACGATAAGAATTATCATACACTCTAAAAATCGATACTATTAACATTTTCGCAGTCGCTGTGACCAAACTGAATTTCAATTTTCAACATGAATATTGTGCAAAGGTTTAAATATTTTACAATTGTAGGTTCTTCTGGCAAGGTTATTTCAAAGTTATGTACGAAAAACTATACTTTTTAGTAGTCAATTTCGACCTTAATCGTTATCAAGGTGTATGGTATTCTAATTGCTGTAGAGGCTTATTGTTGTACTTTCAGTTGTACAATATATTTCTATTATAATGTTCACTGTTTTGAACATATCCTTCCATATCCTATTTAATGTCCTACAAAAGGTGTAAGTTTACAATGATGATTTTATTGGGTACCGGCCTAGCACTCTAATTGTAAGATAAAATCCGCAAATATTACCGAACGTGATTCAGGAATCAAACAGGAAGCTGTTTTTTATTCTGGATTTTGTTAGTTTTCCATCAAAACATATTTGGAAGAACTTTAGTCTTTACAGAAGTTATAGGAAATGCCTGCTCCCTTTAGAACCTTGACCACAAGAAGTCATCCAAATATCCCACCATATTGACTAAAAATCTTTAAAAGGGCAGTCTTGTTTCACTTATAGAATTGTCTAGAATTTCTGACAGTCCGCATCTCACAACGATGTTATATTAACTCATTCTCTGCCAAATTACTTTGGTTTGATTGTTTCTGAAAGTATTTTCATAGTGTAAAAATAAAAATAATTCACGAAAATTACTGTTCAAATATACAACTAAAGGAGACTGTTTTCAACACATTTAATCTCAAAAGCACGTCAAATATCTAAATTGAATGCTAAAAGGCTTAGAATATTGAATAAATCTCCAAATCAGGTTCATGGAAGGTAATGGGTTAAGTTTGTAAAACTCTGAACGCGAAAGTAGTCTCTTTGAAATAAAAGTACTGTAATCCAATCACGGAATACAAAAATGTTGTAACATTAACACGTTGAATGTCACTCATGTCTGCTTACTTTCATAAGTTCTAGTGAAGTTAAGGTTTTTCTGTGAAGATCGTATCTTTATTCAGACAAGTGCTCGGAATTATTTGTACTCCCGACCGCACACGCGAGGTCTCACTGATTCACATATACTACCTCCTGCCAGGTACGGATTCATTGTCACGGAAGTGAAAGCGCAATAGGGCAAAATTCGTATTATCACATTGTTGGCCGGCAATTTTACATAGAAGATAACTCATGTGACCGTCTTTTTTTTCCGTAACTGAGTATGACATTGAAAGAATCTAAATAAACTTCACTTTTTTTGGTGTGATAAAACTGAAACAGCTAACACAAATTAAAACACGAATTATCTCGTGACCTGTCAATAACGTTTGGGCATGAAAAAACGAGTTACCTTGTGAGCAATCAACAATGTGTTAATAGGTTTCCTCACCACCCATAGAGTACGATTAGCAACATGTATTGTTTTCAGTTATACCGTCTGAAGGCTTACTTCACTGTATGAATGACGGTACTCACAGACATAAATGATTTTTTAATGTATTGTTAGGATTATGAGTTCGAGTAATATGTCGCGCTTAGCTTCAGTTTTAGAGATATTGAGAAAAAAAGCTTCTCCTGCTACATTGAATTTTGCATACTATAATGCAGGCTGTTGAATTAGTTACACGCCGCGAGCCTTTTCTGAGTCGCTCCGCCTGCTTCTCCCTCCCAACTATTTTACCCAACCAGGAATGACTTGCCAGACTCGGCGTATTACACGAGTATAGTGGCGCTTTAGGGCGCCATTCGCCTCTGATCGCTCGCGCTAGAGAGACGCCGCGCACGCCGATTACGGGAAAAAAAATCGATGCGCGTGTCCCGTCGACTGACGTTATCTGTCAACGAACAGTTTCAGATCGCGTCACATCGCGTATAGGTTAAAGCAAAAATATTACTAGTAAAAAAGTATGCTCAGATATGTCTTGAATTAAATGCGATTAAGAGATTTTAATGTTTTTGGACTTCCGGCGGTGGTTTGGCAAATTCTGCAGAGAATAGTGACAGGAATAACATTGAAAAACTTATATTGTATCTCAAAATACCAATGGAAACATTGAGGGTATCTAATTTAAACAACGTAAACATATTCTATTTGTGAATATATGTTTTCATTCAATGTAGATATATATTTCTGTACAAACAATGAAGTTTTCCTTTAAGTAAAGTTGAAGAAATAAATAATTAAGAAAATTAGTATTGCATCGATATTATCTCCACAATATTATGAAACTTTTATATATACATATAACATTTTCTTCTAAAATAAATGGTTCTACTGTGCATACATTTATACACACAACCATATAAACAACAATCATAACGACAGTTTATTAAAATTATATTCAGTAATCTTTAATTTTTTCCCTCTTGTTTCTTTAATTCATATGTATACTAAAGAAACAGTTGTGTTACGATCTAGCATGCGCACGTATAAATTAATTTCCAACGCAAATAATTTAAAACTTCGGCGGCAGCAAAACGTTAGCTCTTGCGTCAAAGAATACATTGTTGCCACCACGGTCAACTTAGCAATAGATTTTAACCGTTTGAGTGTCAAGCAGCGAAAACGTGCTTCTTTCGTTTTGTATCGAGGAATGCAACAAAGTAAAATTTCAATGTTTTTCTGCTAACAATCTGTTAATCGCATTTAATTCAAGACATATCTGAGCATACTTTTTTACTAGTAATATTTTTGCTTTAACCTATACGCGATGTGACGCGATCTGAAACTGTTCGTTGACAGATAACGTCAGTCGACGGGACACGCGCATCGATTTTTTTTCCCGTAATCGGCGTGCGCGGCGTCTCTCCAGCGCGAGCGATCAGAGGCGAATGGCGCCCTAAAGCGCCACTATACTCGTGTAATACGCCGAGTCTGGCAAGTCATTCCTGGTTGGGTAAAATAGTTGGGAGGGAGAAGCAGGCGGAGCGACTCAGAAAAGGCTCGCGGCGTGTAACTAATTCAACAGCCTGCTATAATGACATAAGAAGCCTTGGGACTTTTTTCGGGCGATGAATTCTCAAAACATCTATATGACATCCTTGATATATTGTATACCTATTAATTTGATCCATTCTATTAACTCACATGTTTCTCAAACCTTATTAACATTTTGTGTACGGGTGACAAGATATCTCGTACATCCGTCCTTCTATTTGCACGGTTTATAAATAAAAAGAAAAAGAATTTCTTTTTTATTTTATTTCGATTTTTTTGCATTATGTCAGTTATAAATCAAAAGGGTATTATATTAATGAATGCACTCTTTTAAAAATTCGATTAAAAGTTACCTAAGCAACCCTTGTAAAAATTGAATTGTAAACGTAAAAGTTATGGGTTTTACTTCTAATGTATTCAAGGAAAGAAGGGAAACGGCTATATCAGAGGTGCAGAAATTTCGCGCGCTAGAGCCGTCCTTGGGGAAAAGCCATCTAGTTCACCGATTCACCCAGCCGAGATGTCACTGGCTCACAGACATTCCCTTGGCGTCACGCACGGACTTACTGGCACTACGCTCTAAAAATTAATGAACCTATCTCTATTTTTTCCTTTAATTCTAGCCTCATTGTACACGGTTATGATGAACATATTCTCCACTTTTCTTTATTCTTTTTAGAACAATTTACACGATTTAGAGATTAATTGAACATATCCTTCTATTTCGTATAAATTGTTTGTTTCGTTTTACACTGCTTCATTTTAGGAACGTGACTACCGTGTAAACTGTGGGAAGAGTGTATTTAGCAAACCAACCATCGTAGTCGTCTTGCAAATTCTCTCGCTTGACATTTCCTTATATGTACAGGGTGTAAAAAAATTAATGGTCATGGCTTTAAGCGGTTGTTCTATACCTCTGGATCGATGGAGATTTGCGAAACAAACCGGCCGCAAAATTCGGGAAAGGGTAGCAAATTTTTTTTATTGGCTCATCGTATTCGTCTTGTTACGTAGGTAAAATGTCTGAGAGGAACCATGGGTCAGAAACGAACCGTTCTCTCGCAAATTAACTTTTAATTGGGCCTTTCGATTGTACGTGGATATCAACGGCATAAAAAATTATATTAAATTGTTCTTTTGGCTATTTTACTAACTATAAGGCAATGTAGTCTTGAATATTCTTACGAAAAATACTTAGCGAAATAAATGTACGTCGCATTTCCAAAATAATGTAATATTAGTGGTAACGAAAAGCAAACAAAATTTGTTTGCTGGCAAAAAACATTTATTTATTAATGATATCTTAAATACTAATTAACAAAATAATTTCCATAATTTTCTACCACTTTTTGCCAGCGTAAAGGTAGTTGTCTGATTCCCTTTTGAAAAAAGTCCTTCGATTTTTTGTATTCAGTTCTCCAATTTTTATTACTTTTCGGTACCTCTAATATATAAAATGTACCAAATCTGTGGAGTGCTTAAAAATCTGCGAGCCCTGCAAGTGTGTTGAAACAGGATAGTTCCGTAATCAATGTGTTAAAATTTTGTTGGTACCTTTGAGCTGACACTTCGTAATTTAGAACTGGACCGGGCTCGTTCGAATGAGTGCACAGCGATCCAGAACGTGAATTTAGCTGTTCAGGCACCTCGCACAGTTTTCGATCTCTTTCAAATCGTCACCAGGAGCGAAAAACACATCTGATTTAGCTAAAAATTGGTATTCTAATATTTTTTGGGTCGCTAATTACGAATCTGAACTCAAAAATTTTTAAAACAGAATGGCGGATTAAATATGGCGGACAGGTGTGTGTAAAAATTAATAGTTCCGCCATTGAATTGAGTTGCCGCCATTTCAAATACTAATTAATTTATACTAGTATATATATATATATATAAACGTATATAAACGTATATCTATATATAATATATATTAAAATGCTATCCCTTAGTTTATGTACCCCAAACCAGCTATCGAGACGCAATGGGACATGTCAATAAATTCCCGGAATTCTTCAAGATACCCTACAATAAAATAGAAATCTTTTTGACATTAACGAGGACGAAGACGATAACGTTTATTACTTAATTGTTCTTAATGTTAGGTTGCGAGCAAAGAGAAATGAGGTAGGTTATCCGAGTGAAACGCAGGTAATCCAATTCTCCGCGGTGCAGAGTTCACTTAAAAATTGAATAACTTAAGGTAGTTCTATGCAAATATTTTTTTCGACCAATTTTTTTTAAATTTTGGATATCCATGCAGTATTATATTCCAAAACAATTTGCGAAAGATCAATGAAATTAACCACATAGTTTATGAGAAAATTATTTTTAAAATAAATTATTTTTACACGAGTCTTATAGGGACAGCCATTTCTACATGCCTTGGAATGCATGTTTTTATTTTTTTTAACCGAAACGAGTCGACAAAAATCTTTATAAAAATAGTAGTGGTCTAATCAATTCTTTTAGAACCCGATGTAATTTTTCTATCATTATTTACCACGTACTTATTAAGAAAACTTCTATTAAAAGTTGAAAAATCGTGAAAAAAAGTGAGAGTACACGCGATGATTTACATTAGCAAAATAAAACTGGCAACGTTGCTTACGTCACTTAACATGATTTTTACCGCCAATTTTTCAAATCTTCGTCTTATCAATACTAAATTGAATTCGTTTTTTATATACAAATAATAAATAAATAAAATTATTGAAAGAAAAGGATCTTTGAAAATTTCATTTTATTAACACTAGAACTACCAAGCAAGTCAAAATGACTGGTTCCAAATTTTTTCCAAAAGCTCTCCAAGTTTTTAGGACAGTCATAGTGAAAATATTCTACGTTGATCTTATAAAACATAAATAACCGAATCGATCATATTCTCCATCTTTTCATTCCTCTTTTTCCTAAGTACTTGTTTAATATACCTATTGAAATACAACAGATTTAACGCCGGTAGTTCTAGTGTTAATAAACGATATAAAATTAAAATTCGCTCAACTTGGTCTTTTAATTCTTAGCATGTTAAACATTATTAATAGATAATATATAAGAAACACAGGACTCAGTTAAATTCTGTTTAGAAAACATATATATTTTGCTTTTGAATTTCTATTACATTAATGAATTTTAAGTTATAATAATATAATAAAAGTTTAAAAAATGTAATAATAACAATGGTTCTCAAATTCAATAATTAAATATTATATAGATTAATACTTTCCTTTTATGACTTTCATAAAATATTCAATAATAGTAAGAAAATTAAAATTTGAGCTCAAAACGAAAATGACTAATTATTTTTTTTTAAAAATTCAATTATTTTTCTTAAAATTTTTTTATTCTTAGTAACCAAAGTTGTCCCATCTTTATTTTTTTTAGATAATAGGTCTATGATAGCATTTTCTCCATCTTGTAGATATATTTTTTTCAATTTATTGTAATTTATCCCAGCCTGTGAGATTTTTTTAATCATACCAGACGAAATAATATTTTGAAGTGGTTGTAAAGTTTTTTTTAAACAGTTTTCATTTTGTAATCTCATAACAGATTGCAAAGTAGCTCTAAATGATACCGCTGTATCGAAAAACTCAGTTTTAGAAATTAGTAATGAGCTTACTTGCTGTAATACATTCGCGTCGTACACTGCATCGTGAAAATTCTCGTTAGAATTTTCAGGTAGAAAATCATTCGCTAATGCAAATAACTTGAATACTCCTGGTCCTTTTCGATCAGGATACTTTTTTATGAAAATATTTAAAGAATCTGAAAATCCAATAATCAAATTTTCAAATTCAGATATTAGTGAATGTTTTTGAATTGCTCGAACTAAATAATGAGAATCAAATGTAACTTTATGGGCTACAAGGAGAATAGGTGTTGACAATGAAGCTAAATAATTTTTAAATTCTAACAAAGCTTGGTGTATCGGTATAGAAGATACTTTTTTACCATGTAAAAATAATTCACCATGAACATTTTCTAACCCAGTAACTGCTGATGCAGAGACTGTGACAGGCTGTGATGGATTTATATAAGTAGAAAATATTGATTCTTGACCAACAGCTGCGATTTGTAAAATATCCGCTGATCTTCCAAATCCTGAAGTTTCTAGATCAAAATAAATGATGTTGTACTCATTAACTGCTTTCAAAAGACAAGGTGATCTTTCATTTTCTTCATTAACATTATTTTCAGCAAATAAATCATTTGATAATTCGAGACCACAATTAGATTCGTACATAGTACCTTCTGACTTCTCGTTTTTTTTTCTAAAATCTACTCTTTGTTGTCGCAAATGTACCCTTCTCAATTTTGTTTCTGGTAAAGAAGCTGTTTTTGCACGTTTAAGTCTTTTTTCATCTAGTTGACTTGAAAACGATGCGGTTCTCTTGCCTGGACTCATATTCAACTGCTTTTCTACTTTAGATAAATACAAATTACCTTCATTTTTTGTACATACAGCACTAGCTATTCTAAAATCACTAGCCGCACTGAGTGAATGACAATCTTTTTTCTGATTCTTATGTACAACCATATTGTGAAAGCTTTCATTACTTTGACTGGATGCTCCAGTTGAAAACTTCGAGGCATTATTTGCATACTTTTGAAAAATTGTTGACAACTCTTTGCAGAGCTCTGGATCGTGAAGTAAAATAGTTTGTGATTTGGTATTGTTATTAGAATAATTAGAATCTCGATGACACCAAGAATCGCAATTTTCGTGTCGACCATAAACATGATCTGGAATAGATCGAAGTGTGGATGCTAATTTTGCTGTTTGCCCTTTATTTTGAGCTACAGCATATCCAAAGCACTTCTTCAAATGCGGAATTACGCTCTTATGTGCCATTTCTCTATATTTTTTTTTTAAAGAATACAAATCACTAACAAAGTGTTTACGAAGATGATTATAGTCAGCAAGCTTCACGATACTATGTTTACTATTCTTGCGTACTGAAGATATTGTTGCACTATCTTCATCTCCAATTAAGAATCGAACATTAACGTTTGCTTCTTTTAAAATTGAGCTATCGTTAACAAGAGCAGAACCAAGATCAGCCTCCATGGCTTTGGCAGATCCTTGAAAGTTTTTGCGACAGTCATGTTTTTTGTCAGCGTTTTTTCCACACTGGCGGCATTTTCTGTTTCGTGTTCCATAATCGATTATTTTTTTTTGATAGAAATCCAATTATTGCGCCATAGCCGTTTAAGCTATCGTAGCTATTTCCTGCACCTCTTTTGGACCAAGCCATGTCGTAGGAAACTATGATGTTTACGATGTTTTCTACTGCCATATCAAATTCTTCAGTATGGTCTTCACTTGACATGCTGGGATCACGATCAAATTTATATAACTGGGGGTAAACCTCCTTCACCACTTCATCGGGGCTATTACAATAAAATGAAATCATAAAATTACATTAAAATTTATCGAAATAAACGAATATATTTGCTGAAAAAACTTCATGGAAGCTACATAAAAAATTGAATTTTTATTGTACATTGATTACAATATATCGTTTGAATTCCTACAAATTAAAAATTGATTTCATTACATATTTACTCCAAAAAAGAGTTATATTCACAATTAAAACAATTACTATATACCAAAAACTATAAACTGATTGGTAAAAAAATAGACATAAAATCGTAAGTAACTATAGTTTTCAACCATTTGTATAATAATCTATTCGTTTAATATGATTTTAAGGAATCAAAATTCATAAAAAATTAGCTTACAGTTCTTCACATAATTTCGTAATATTTTGAACAACAAGAAGTCTTTCCTCTTCCGCAGCTTTTCTACAACTATCTTTGGCAGTTTTTTCAATAGCCAATCCAACTTCTCGCTCAAATTTTTTATATAATGCTGGATAAATTATTGGAAAATTCACACAAGCTAACAATTTATTCAAAGCAGTACACCCAATCCCACTGTGTATGGCACCTGTAATATTACTTTCACCTTCATCATCAAATGATAACTTATAATTAATCACAAATAAACGATCATCATTCTAAATTGTTCTTACCAAGAATTAATCTTGTATTCACATCACTTTTCATTGTTTTTTTTTCACTTGACAGGTGTGATTTGCTGGTGTATACTTCTTTGACAGCTTTACATTCAGTGCATGTAACTAATAAATTAACTCGTTGACCAACCAATTTTTCTTCTTTCGTATTTTTTAAATGCAATAATTGACCACATTTTTCACACTGTAAATTTTCAGTTAAAACTTGTAAATCTATGAAACGCATGCCTTCACACAAACCATACTTCATGCTACTTGAGATTAATTTTGGATTCTCGGCTTCTCCAATACAATGAGTTAAATTTCTGATTTTTTCTTTTAGTTTCCCTTTATTGAGAAACTCCACTGCTTTCAAATTTCTTTCGAGAGTTTTTTTTTTCACAAATTTGCCCTTATATCTTGTTTTTTCCATGATGATCAACGTGTCAACTCTAATAACTGTCAAATTCTCATTTGTATCTATAGGTTAAAGTAAGTTGAATGATGCGATGTTGCCGCGATGTATTTGTCATAGTGTACGTTAAAAAATTCTCTCTATGTACACACTTTTCTATCTGTAGTAGGTACCGTATCGACAAAAGTTTGATTTAAAATAAATAAATTAGAATTATTTCGCATATTTAAACAATTATTTTTCTCTTTATAAACATTTACTATGATGATTATAATAGAATAGTAGAAGTATTTTTACCAATTTTTGTGAAAAAATGATATAAAAAGAATTAAAATCTGAGAACATAAAAATAAATTTTTTGTTCTGAATATGCATAGAACTACCTTAAAAGTATCAAAAGGTACTCGACTAAAACTTTCCACATATATTCTTTACACTACGAGGGCAGTCCCAGAAGTACCCGACCTAACAAAGAAAACATATCAAATTAAGCGTTTTTGTAACTACAGTCACTGCAAACCTAAGTGTGTGATCATGTAGGTAAATTTCACATGTCACACATATTTTTAATGTGTGAATGTGGCACGGTGTTTGAAAATCACATAGCTCAAATCGGATAAATATTAATTTCATACACTTCTTGTGTATAATTTAATTCAAATACTTCATTTATGTATGAAATGATTGAATTTTCAATCATTTCACGTTTTAAGAAAGTTAAAATCATTTACATATTAGCGATTCACACACTTCATTCTAAATAATACACTAACAACATTCACACATTAGCAATCTTAATATAGAAAATTGTCAAAAATTATATATTTATGATACACCATTAGGGAGAAAATTCCAAGAGTTAGGAAGGTTTGAAAATTACAAAAGTTCGAATTAATAAGTAAGTACACTGCAAACCCAAGTGTATGAATTTCAATTACTTTACGCGTATGAATGCTTGTAGACAGTTTTTACACACTAAAAAGTATGTGAATTAAATCAAATATCACGTGTGTGTGATTTTAATACTTTTTTAATGTGTGAATACTTTCAACAATTTTACAGGTTACAAAACGTGTGAATCAAATCACACACTTAAAGTGTGCGATTTTTAAAGAACGTAAATAAGTATTTGTATACACTGCAAATCCAAGTGTGTTATTTTAAAACACAAAAACGTATTATTTCTTTGTAGTCACTTTTTAGACGTTTCCCGGTGTGTTATTATTTAACACAGTACATGTGTGTTATTTTTCAGCATGTAGGTGCATTATTTTTAAAATACATAAATGGGTTATTTTAAAATATAAATATATATGTGAGAAGAATATTTTATTAGAACAAAACGATTAAACGATTAGAACAATAAATACAATACAAATCAGATCAACTCGGACACAAAATCGACTTCTTCATACCACTGCTCAATCACGACTCTATTTACAAATGTTACCGCCGCTTGTTCAAATATTCCAATCCTACATATATATATGTAAAGAGATTCCTTTTCTGATGGTGCCCACAGTCTTCTTGCTATTAACTAACATTTGTTAAAAAGATACATAAAACCAACAATAACTATAACATACACTTAGAAACTAATAAAAATAAGCAGTAACAGTTATGGCGTCTTTTCGCTTTCACGTTTCGTTCTTCACTGCTGTTTTGCAACTGTTTTGTTTCTTCTGCCCTGTCTTTTGTTTCTCACGTCATCTCGTTCTCTCTGTCATTCATTCACTTTCTCACTCACTCATTTCATCTGCCTTCTTACATATTTATAGTTAAATCAATTACATATTCACAGAATTGAATAAAATTATATTAAATATTATTATGATTGTTCAATATTTTAAAGGAGTGCAGGAACTCCGGTATTAATATGCAACCTACCACATTCAAGAATATTTCGATATATTATAGATGAGAATGATTGGTTAACGTGTCAAATGATGCGAACCAATAATGCAAAAATTACAGTTATTGTTTTTCTACTCTTTTAAGTGGTAATAATAACTGATAATTATCTGGTCAGTAAATATATAAAAAATAAACGGCTAACACGTAAAAATGTATAATTCTAACGAAATGTGTAATTTTAATACACTTTTGTGCATAAAAGTGAAGTGTGTTTAAATTTAACATACAAAAAAAATGCATTATTTATTTACTTGGATAAAACGTGTAAAATAACTCATTAGATGTGTTAAAACCTCACGTTAATTTTTTCAAGTGTTTTATTTTAATGCACATAATTGCATTTACACGTTTAGACGTGTTAATGAAGTGTGCTTACACATTTTGGTGCATTTAAATTACCCACTTTTAACACACTTGGATTTGCAGTGTACACATAAAATAGACCAAACAGACAATTAAGTCTGTTTATTAACCATTAAAAATTATTTTCTTAATAATAACTGCATACTACTTACTTATTAATTCGAACTTTTGTAATTTTCAAACCTTCCTAACTCTTGGAATTTTCTCCCTAATGGTGTATCATAAATATATAATTTTTGACAATTTTCTATATTAAGATTGCTAATGTGTGAATGTTGTTAGTGTATTATTTAGAATGAAGTGTGTGAATCGCTAATATGTAAATGATTTTAACTTTCTTAAAACGTGAAATGATTGAAAATTCAATCATTTCATACATAAATGAAGTATTTGAATTAAATTATACACAAGAAGTGTATGAAATTAATATTTATCCGAATTGAGCTATGTGATTTTCAAACACCATGCCACATTCACACATTAAAAATATGTGTGACATGTGAAATTTACCTACATGATCACACACTTAGGTTTGCAGTGTATTCACTCAAAACTAAATCCAATCGCCATTATCACGACGATACTGTTACTTTGAACAAGTCGCGACGTCTAAATAAACCTATTTTTACAAATCTAAGGTTTCGTCTTTGGTATCCTTACGAAGCTTCGTGCAAATCCACATTACGTTTGTAATCTGACGTTCACGTGTAATTATAGTCTTTAATCAAAATCTTTAATTTATTACTCATTTAGTTTTGTCAAAAATTTTTTTAGATTAATGTTCATTACTTACTTCAGTAATAAATAATAAATCGTGACTTTTTCTGTAAAATTATTGAGATAATCTTATTTTTTATTTCTTTTCCTGGACAAAATTATAGCAATAATGATACTAGTATCTGTTCTACGATATCAGTAAAAATATTAGTGAAAGGTAAGAAACGGCTTCCTAATACTCAATTTCTAAAAAATTTCTAAACTGGCATGAAAGTCACATAGTAGATGTTTCGTGTCTATTTTCTAAATCATATGTTAGGGGTACAGAAAAGTAATCAAAATTGAAAAAGCGAAAACGTAAGTGGAAACATTTTTCAACAAAAAATCGGAGGGCTTTTTTAAAAAAGGAATCGAAGAACTAACTTTTCGCTAGCAAAAAGTGTTAGAAAATTATGTAAATGATTTTGTTGATTAGTATTTAAGATTTCTTTAATAAATAAATGTTTTTCGCCGACAAACAAAATTTTGATTACTTTAGATACTCCTAATAATTACCGAATTGATCATCTTTTTCACCTCTTAATTTTTTTGGGCCTTTACCCAAAGTGTTAGAGGGACGGGAAAGTAATGTCGTTTCGACGCATATCGATATTCGTTTGTAATTTATCAGCTCACTGTGTGCTTCAAAGTAGTGCCAAAGACATTTTAAGGATAGAGTGGCTTGTTTACTCGTAAATAATTAAATAAAAATTTTTTGTTTACAATTTATGGTGAAATGGCAGACGAAATGCCAGAAGAGGTATATACATATCGGCATTGTATGCTTTCTGAGTTTTGCAAGAGTTGTATCGCGACAGTTACTTCCAAAAACATTTGCTATGTTTATCTAGATGCATTAGACGTTCGTAAATGTCAAAGATGGTTTTCTAAGTTCAAATCCGGTAATTTTGATCTTTCCGACTCGTATCGATCAGAAAGACCAACAACTTTAGACAATGACATATTAAGGGCGGAAGTGGAAGCAATCCATGTCAGACCATCAAGAAGCTGTTAAACACTCTTAACCAACCTTGGTTAACCATCCAAGAACATTTGAAGCAAATTGAGAAAGTATGCAGAGCACGTATTTGGGTCCCACATAATCTGTCCGAAGAGAACAAAGCTAACCGATCCACCACATGCAACTTGTTGATTGAGTGGCACAATACAGAAGCATTTTTTGATCGCTTGATCAGTGGAGATGAAAAATGTGCACTTTATGATAATCCAAAACGCAAAAGGCAGTGGCTCTCACGAAATGAATCGCCATGAATTACAGCTAAGCCAGGTTTACATCCCAAGAAGGCACTTTTTTGTGTTTAGTGGAGTATTCGCGGGATCGTTCATTTTGAATTGTTGAAACCTGGACAAACTGTGAATGCAGACCTTTGCTGTGAACAATTGGATCGAGTAAATCAATCTTTAACTGAAAAGTGTTCAACGATTATCAACAGAAAAGGCGTCATTCCGCAACATGATAGTGGAAGACCGCACTGCGAAAGACGAACCCTGGAAAAAATGAACGAATTGGGGTGGGAGGTCTTGCTTCATCCACCATACTCGCCCAATATTGCACCATCGGATTTCCATTTATTCCGATCGCTACAACATTTTCTAAGTGGCAAAAAATGTGAAAATTTGGATGATGTCCAAAATGCCATCACCAGATATTTGCACAAAAGCCAATTGATTTTTATCGATCCGCCATTAAAAATGTGCACACTATATGGCAAAAGGTTGTTGATAACTAGGGTGGTTACATAATTAATTAAATATAAAAACCTGTTAAAAACTTATCTGTTTGAATTTAATCTAAGAAAACGGCATTACTTTCCAGCCCCCCTAGCATTTACTCATTATATTTGAATACAATTGTTACATATACCTAATAGATTTAACGCCGGTACTTCTAATAACTACAATAACAATTATGGTCAGCGAAGTTAATAAAAATGACAAGGATATTAATCACAATAAAATTGAAGGTCGAGAGTTAAGATGCATAACAGGTTGGGACAAGGAATTGCGGAAATCATAAATCATATGAAAGGTAAGTACTTCGTTGAAGACAGGAAAGAACTATCGACGCAGGGAAAGGGTCAGGAAAGACTAACTTCGCGTACACCTTTTCAATGCAAAATCGGATGTCTGTTTCGTTGGTTCTACATACCTGGTTCGAAATTCTTCTTCATTCGACGCCATTGCCGGGCGTAGACTAAAGCAGAGCACCCCGCGACGATAAAGAACAAAATGCACGCACATACTGCCATAATTAAGGCACCAGTCTGCCAATCCCACAGAATTTCCTCATCGCTGGTAGATGTTTTCCTCGCGTATAAATGTGCAATCTGGAAATAAGTACAAATCGATCTTGTTACAGAGAAAAAAATTATTAAATAGTAAGTGGACCTTTTCGAAACATTTCAGGACATATAAAGTTCCTTGATTTCGCCAGTGTCAATTACATTCGCAATGCAGCTATATTTCGGTAATGTGGGGATTTTATAAATTCCGCTAGAATTATCTAGAACGAAGACAGTTGACGAGCGAACAGTTCGACGTTAGACGAGACATAGAGCAGACGTGTAAAGTTCGACGGTAGATGAGTTAGAGAATAGATAGACGTATAAATGAATAGACAAATAGACTTACAGACTAGACGAATAGAATTATAGACGATAGACGCATAGAGAGACTAGACGAATAGACGAACAAGTAGACGTGGCTAGACGGATTTTACATTGATGTTTGTATTTTATATTATTTAGAGTGTGCGTGTGTGCGTGTTGGAAAAATACGTTCCCTATATTTTACATTACATCTACGTTTCCACTTGTACAGACTATTTTTAAGTATACAGTAAAACCTGTTTTTGTGCGGTCCTTTTTTATGCGATTTTATTTTTGTGCGATTTGTTTTGTGCGATTTATTTTGTGCGGTATATGAATTCCATCGGTGTTGGCATTACACACTGTTGCAAAGTTTTCTATCAGTGTGCACATGTACACTACAAAGCGCTGTTCGGCTCCAGACGCTATGTTCATTTGTTATCAGCAGAATACGCATCACAAGAAGATGCGCGTTTTGGACTACGCGAGCAGCAGTAAATTATGTGCATTTTGAAAATTTCTCCATGTGTAAAATGAGAAATTAATTTTTTTTCAACGTTTCCACGTATAATTTAATTATTACTTTTGTTTGAAAGCACTTTCTCAGTGTTTCATAAATCTTTGACATATTTTCCAAGCGCGATTTTTTTTATGCGGTCCCTATCCACCGCATAAAAAAAATTTTTTCTAATATGTTGTAAAAAATTATTTGTTATAAATGTTTATGAAATTTCTGAACATTTCTTTTTTTGTGCGGTTTCTTTTATGTGGACCCTATCTACCGCACAAAAACAGGTTTTACTGTATATGTAGGATTTGGAGCGAGATGCTGTGTTAACAGTCATTTGTTTCCCGGCAAATTGTAAACGGAGCGTCATTGCTTGACGACGCTCGGCAGTTCTTCACCGGCAGTCGTACAGGAATGTGCTCATTATACCTTTTTTTTCAATAAAACCTTTCTTTTTCTATAAAACGCCTAATTCGATCATCCAGAGAATCCCACATATATAACATTTCCTTCTTATGTTTTTATAAGGGATCACGTCGTAGTCGCTGGTGCATTTATTCCGTCGCTACCTGTATGCGCATCTACCCAAAATAATATGGCTTACAATTAGACGAAATGAGAACTGCAGTTAAAGACGGAAAACAGAATAGAAAGAAAATGTAGGCGATTTTCCTACCGCTACACAATAGTCCTAAATCGCCAAAATATGCACGAAATCTAAAGCGCACTTCAATTTTGCTGAAGACCTATACATTTTTTCCCTTCTCCTAAGGAAATAGTTGTGAGAAACCCAAAATACCAACGTGATTTCTTTTTAAATTAAACTATGAAGCTTTCCGCAGGAAGCCTCGTTGAGTTTTCTTACTACTTTTTGCTACTTCACGAGTTATTGTTATTTGTTTGTCGCGCACGTCGTACTCGAAGAAGTGAATTTATGTCGTAGGGCCGGGCTATCGTGCCTTACTTAATGAATACTGTTAATCTTACTCTACAGGTACTCTGGTAATTTACAAAGTAGGTAATATATTTATTTCGTCGGGTTGAAAATTCAAATGGGATTAAGTAGACTAATAGTCTGATAGTTTTATTTCGAGAGAGCAATAGGTAGCCGCGGACGACTCTTCCGCTGAGTGTCATGAATTGAAGGATCTTTGAGAATTCTAATGAATTCTACCTAGTTGCAGATATAAAAAAGTTATTTCCTTTCCAATATTGTGTTTCGCTTCTTGCAACGAAATTTTTAATAATTAAAAGGAAAATGAAGATCGAATCTCCGTGGTATATGATGCCATGATAGAGTCGCTGAAGCAATAAATATCGTTAATACTTCGTAATAAAGCAGAATTACATGATAATTTTTGTTTTTTAATCAAGTTTGGAGTTCCCTGAAGTAAAACACACCGACTTTTATTGCTAAATTTTGCTACTTAAGAAGTACTTTCGTGAAGCAGTGCATGTATGGCCCCAGACCAGGATATCGTGTTTTATTTATTGTCATTTTGTATCCAACATTTTTGAAAATTTTAATTTCAAATTTGTAATTAGTGGCTTTAAAAAAAATTGGAATACTATTTTTGGCACGCAACTAAACACTTTTTTATACACACGTCCGCCTTATTAAATCCGCCATTTCGTTTTCGAATATTTTGAGTTCGGATTCTTTATCAGCGACCGGAAAAACATAAGAATACTAATTTTCGTGGCGCACCGATAAGTTTTTGATACACACGTCCGTCATATTAAAGCCGCCATTTTGTTATTGGAAATTTTTAGCTCGGATTCTTAAACAGCGACCCAAATAATACTAATATACCAATTTTTAGCTAAATTGAAATACTCCTTAGGGTTTTGGTCAGGATTTTGTCGACATCGACCACTGTGCGTCGATTCTATAGTTAAGGATGATTTGTTGGTATATTAAAAGCGATGAGAATCCTATGAAAAAATTATATATTATTCTTATAAGTCTTCTGCAACGTCTCAAAAAATTAGAAATTTTTTCACAAGCTCGTTCAAAAGTTATAACATTTTTAAATTATAACAAATTTACACATACTTAAATGGAAAACATGTTATTAGGACAAGTTAAAATAAAAAAAATCATTGAAAATACTATTCGAAAAATTCACAAAATTGGAAACTAGTAGAATAGTAGTTAAATATCTACGAAGCACCTAAGCAATTAACATTTAATGGCTTCAATATTATTTATAGAGAAAAATAATAAAAATGAGTGATATTTACAGTCTAATTGAATGCAGAGCGTAATTCACAGTGAAAACATGGCAACCTCGCAAACAACTACGGGAAATAAAATTAAACTCGACTATAGCAAATTAAAAATATGCTATAGGCTATGTTACAACGTGAATTTAAATGTTAATAAAATGCGTCGAAAAGTTGGAGCGATCAAAACCGAATCACTCACCAACTATTAAAATGTTGCGATGTTGTCACGTTTCATAAGATAAAAAGTTAACTTATTTTATTTAATTTATTTAAACAAAATCAAATCTATGATTTTCTGTTGTATATATCTGTCTTCTAATTTTTATTTAAATAAATTGAGAAAATTTGTATTAGTGTTGTTACGTCCCGAAACCGAATCTTTTTCCTTAATTCTTCTTTAAAATTTCTTTCTCATTTCTTCCTTCTACTCTATATTTGCAAATACCATCGGTATTTTGGGATTTACCCCTAAGCAAATGTGTGTAGAAGAAAGACAATTCGAATTCCGCTAATGCGAGAATGCTCCTGCATTCTGAGAATTCCGACAACAATATAAAAGACTACGGCGTTACAGCCGGCTGGAAATTAGCGATCTGAACAAAACACCTTAACTCAGCGGATAGGGTTTCGATTCGTAGTCATACAGACCATCCGGTTCCGCGAATTGCGCTTTGCGACTTGCGAATTAACGGCGACTGACCTGTGAGCCCGGATGAAAAGCAGGATGGAAAAATTTCGAAACATCTCGAATCGAACTCTGCAAAACGTGATCACGGGTAAGGTCTACTACCTCCGAACACCCAAAGTTAATAAAAGTCAAAAGACGAGCTCGACTCGCCACTATTGTCTGATCAGTCACGAGGTGTGTAGACGGTAGTCCGTGAAAACGTATATACCTAGTTAATCTTAGATTCTCTATTTAAGCATAGTTCGGTTACATATTGTGATCCGAAGGACTTAGTTTTTCACGTTAAATTAACATTTCTTTCATTTCTTTGTTTCTTTTATTATAGTACCACGCGTTATAATTGTAGCTAAACTTAATCTAATTTATCATTAAATATCGTTTAAATCTAAATTCGTGATATAACATTTGCGAGTTCGCAACAGTGTAAGAAGAAATTTAACTTTCCAACCTTCTCTCAGCATCCGGTTCACAGGCAGATTAGGACAGCGAAAAAGGACGGAACGACCTACATATTTATAATCAAAACTATCAGGGTGACTTCCATATACATGAAACATTTTATTTTGCTAGTCGCATTCTGATTGATCCATTGGGTCGTGGGATTTTCCCTAAATCGAATACGACTTTTTGGTAATTCTGTCACACTAACGAGCCCTGATTTCGGAAGTATATAATAATTTCTGTAAATGGGAAATTCTCTCCTCCCTGTTAAGGGCGGGTTTTAACGAGTCTCTCGTTTTGGGACAATACCCTCAAAACCCAACCGATATTGGAAGGAGACAGTTTCACCACCCAAAAATTTGTAGTATTGCACACTCCTGTTCATTATTCAAACGTTTGTACAGAAACCTCCAACTCAAACTGAACTGCACACATTTTGAATATATATATTTTTCTGTTGTCATCTAATTAAGGAAAGTCTAAATTCAATTCATTAAATCTGGACATCCATATCCTAAACATCAAATTTCGATTCACATAGACCTGTACTGGTCTCGACAGATCGACCCATCCATCCTGTCCTCTCCTCGCCTTAGGCTGGGGAGAGTAACAAAATTTTATTAGAGTTAAACGCGGAAACCCGCATGCGATTCGTTTCGTATTAGCTAGAACGCGCGGAGTCTACCGTCCGTCGGCACCCGCTCGACGGCGGACGGCACGCGGAAAATACAGCGCCGCACGTAACAGTGTTTTGTGATGTAAAAAATTTACGTATTTTTTTCAATAGTTAAGTTCAGGGTACAGCCACTATCAAATGTTTTTTTATAATTGTGACAAATATCAAAAGTTTCATTGAAAAATTAACTAAAATCAAATGAATTTCCATTTTATTAAAAATATGATATTAAAAATAAGCTTGGGAACAAAAGGCATTTCGTTAAAATGCATTTAGTACAAGACTGATCCGCCATACCAGCGCGAATTACCGAAAGATTTTTCGTTGTTAAGGGACATACGACGACCCTATAGATAGGCCCTAGGTTAGTTCGGTCTCGGGAATATTCTCCCAACTCTGTTGCAATCTTTGACTCTCGCAAGAATAATTGCGATAACGCATTTCGGTCGCTCTCTGCCACTCGCCCGGCTCCTAACAAGGGATTAAGAATGCCATCTCAAGGGGACCTGCCGATGTTCAGGGTCCGTGAAATTGTTATGCGTAGTTACGGCAATTACGAGTCCAACTCAGCAAGCGATAGCGTCGTAGCGAGAAAACGGCCGGTACACGTTGTTGACAGATATTTTCTTAAATTGTACCAAAACAAAAACTATTATAATATTTTTCGTCGATGGTGTCTTCTTCAGAAATGTCCACAGAATTCAACGAGGTATAGTAAAGTGCTAACTCTACGTGAAAATTCAAATTAAATGCGTAGGAAATTTACGAATCCGCTCGTGTTTAAACTGTGACAGTCATTTACTATTATTAAAAGGTACGAAATATTATAACTACTTCCACCTGTATACTCAGGAAACAGTCCTCTATTATTTGAAACCGAGCAGGACCATCTACTGTTCTTAGTTTTCACCTAATACGTAAGTTATTCAACAAAATCCACCATTTTCACAAAAACTGATGTTTTTCGAAAACAGAGCATGATATGGAAATTTCGTGGGCGGATTCGTGTTCAGGACGATGAAATGTAAGAATCAATCAGTGTGAATCACTCATAGTGGCTATCGGAAAACGAAAATGATATTGGACAGTGTAATTAGCCCGTTTATGACAAAATTATCTGTTGTGCAGCATACTTCATAGGATTTTTGTTAGATACACCGAGAATACTTTTTTAGTAATTTACAAAATAGTTCATCGAGTCAAGTCGTATCAACTGCTTTTTTCCTATTTATCATTGGGGCCGCCATGGAATCACCTGTATTTCTTGCTCAGCAAATATCAAAAGTTAATTTCCTGTTTGCGTGAAAAGTTGATTGTTTAAGTCAAAAATAGAATTGGTATTCGGGAATTATTTTTCTAGAATTACTAAAACCCACAATTGAATTATTTATTACTGTTCTGAAGATCTTGCTAATGGACGGAAAAAGACTTTTTGAATGGTATCAACTCTTCGGATCGCTGCCGTCCTCTCCTTTCCGGCGCCAGTCGGACGTTTCTTGTTAGCGAAAACATAGAAATTAAAAAAAGGCCTGACTTCATAGGGTCACGTTCCATTCAGGACCCCAACAAACCTCATCCATCTTCCGCAATCTTCGCGAGATTTTCTCTCGCCTCTTCGATGCCCTTATTTCCCCACCAGAGTCCTACAGCCTCCACACCCTTTTTCCTCTGTGTTATGAAAACTGGGCCCTATATAACGAAGCCATTTTTTGTTTCCTCGGGGCCAGCATTCCTTAAAAAACGTCACGCTGCTAGTCAGTTGATCAATATATGAAAATCCACGGCATTTTGCATCGCTCAAGCATTGTAAGTACAAGACGTACAATGCGGCTCGGCCAACTTTGCACCTGGGAGGTAGGCCTTTTTCGGCAAAGTCTGATTCGCCAGGCGTCAAGCGTCATGCCTCTTCTTACATGTACACGAAGATACTTGACGTTCTACCTCGTGATTCGTTAAAAGAGCTACGCATACAAATCGAACTAAAAGACGAAAAGAGAGAACGCTGCAGATCGGAGCAAGGGAGACAACGCGATTTGGGCGGCGACAGTGAGGACATCGGCGTAGGCACCAGATTTCTAACATCTCTATAGTAAAAACAAGATAAACTCCGGCAGAATTACCCCCACAACATGGGGAGATTTTCCTTGACGAAACGGAGCGCGCGGCGAGAAAACAATGTAATACAATGTCTGGCTCCTCCAGCCAAACTAGTAAGAATATTTAAATGCTACGACTTTGTCGGGTGCTTCCTTCAAGAGGCTGAGCGAGTGGATTCCAAGAAACAAAATGGTGCGAATAGGCGGTTGAAAGCGAGAAGCTCCGCCGACGAGGTGCCAAGTTGGCCGAGCCGCACTGTAGGAACCTCCGTGACGGGTGATCTTCGAAAAATTCCAAATTGTAAGAACTACTTTTTGTTATTGCATTTTGAACAAACATTAATAATGACTTTCGATATACGGTTATTTTCATTCTGGTGACATTTAATTTGCAGTTATTCCTCTACTTTTCATGAATCTTCATGTAACGGAGTAACGATCTTCTTTGTTGTCTCTTATTGCTCGAGGTGCATGAGATTTTAAAACTGAAGTTTCGGGTAATTGTTGGAAAAAAAATGTACAGGCTGTAACAAAATTTTCACTTCCTATTATCAACTAGTGGCGGTACCCCCGTGTCCATTGGTACGGGACTGATCCACTAAATTACCGCGAAAGTACCGCGAGGTGCTCTCGTTATTAACGGGCATCCGGCGATCCTGTAGTTAGGCTATAGGCTAGTTCAGTCCCTCGATTATTTCCTGGGCCGTTGGAATCCTTAACTCTCGCAAGTGTAATTACATTAACGCATTCGGTCTCGTTCTACCATTCACCCGAGTCTTAACAGGAAATAGGCTACGTTTAGATAATTATTAAAAATGATGTGAGATGTGATGTTAAAACTGCGGTGTTTTGGGTGCGTTGTTTGGAATTTCATCTAAAATAGCCGACTTCTTATTTTTTCAATATTGTTTAGTTTTGGGTAGGAAGTAAAAAAGTGTGGAGGAATTTAGTCTACGTTTGGTTGGTCTGCAGTGTTCCCGAGTCGAAATATTTAACCTCATTTGAACCTTTTACTACCCAACATTTAAGAATTAAAAGTACAAAAATAGGTCTAAATTCAATGTAAAATAAGATCCTATTTAGCGCCCAAAAGTGGCACAAATTTCCCTTTATTCCTTTATTATTTCCCTTAAGGCGCAAAATAGGACGTCAATTTCAACCTCCGTTGAGGATTTACAATTATCCAGTCCCGAGTCGAAATATTGAACCTTATTTGCACCATTTACCATCTAACATTTACTACTCAACAGGTCCAATTCAGGCGATAGAGGTTTTGGTGATACCTAAATAGGAATATCATTTTACTGAAAAGGAGTTACAGGTTTAAATTAAGAGTTTTAGTATTAAAAAGTATCATATTAGGTTCAAATAGGAGTAAATACCATGAAAATAGGTTCAATATTTCGTCTCGGGGGAGTCACAGGTTTAAATTAGGAGTTTTAGTATTGAAAACTATCATATTAGGTTCTAATAGGTGTAAATACCATGAAAATAGGTTCAATATTTCGACTCGGGTTCACTTCAGAAAATTTGCACACCGTAATAGTTTTTGTTACTTTAGATATCTTTACAAAAAGTTATTGCTTTCTGTCGAATTACGTTAGGGAATTGTAACGTCCCCGTATAGATGTTCTAGGTTAGGTCAACTCAATGGGCCGACTCAAAGTGAGTGCCTAAGTTATCTAATTTTTTAACTGTTTGCAGTTTATGCAAAATGGTTGCGACACTTCTCTATTACTTGCATCGGTGTCTATTTTATTTGACCGCGGACATTTTCCTGAATTGTATGGCGAGTCACACTTAACGCATTTGTATTTCAAGTTATAGTTAAATATCACATGTCCTACACCCTAACATTTCTTACATTGGTTCCGATTATTTTTTATTAACCCTTTGAGGACTAGCGACACATATATCCAGTCCGAGGAAAAATTTAATTATAGTTTATAGCCGTATGTATACGTGGTTAGTGTTGAGAAATTGAAATACATCTATTGAAATATGGTGGCACAAGCAGTAATTTATAATAAACATGCATTAGTAGCCTAATCTTCGAATAAATAGGTGGTTCCGAATTTCCAAACAAATGATTATCTCTTAATATTGAAAAAGGTCTCCATCCGTAAAGGGTTAAATTTTGCCAGAAAACTAAAAACTGTAATACGATCTTAACGTATTTTACATTAGAAGCGTGACGCGATGGTATATAAAACGTTGTATCGTTTTAAAATACCTGAAAATTCATTTATTTTCGTTAGCTCTAAAATAGCTCTACTAAAACTACCTCTTTTAAGTGCTACCAACTAGTCCTGAACAAGGAACGATTCATGTGGCCACTCTATTTTACACGTCGAACGCTATAATTGCAAGTTCGATGACTTTGTTTGTGAAGAAAAAATAAAAATCAAGTTATTATTTAATAATGTATATATAGTTTCTAAAAACAAATGCTCAAGAAAATTGATTGACATTAAAGTGGAAGAACTAACGATAAATGCAATTTTTTCGTATACTGTATAAGCAAATGGAGATAGTGCAAAATAATCTACATCGTTTAATTCGTCATAAAAGAGCACAAATTTCGTCAATTTACGCAATTACTCAATCTCTCATATCTTCCAAGACATTCACCGAAATATACCTTGTAACTGTAACTTTGGAAAGAGCGGGGAGGGGGGCAATTTCCACCTCCTTGACATGAACGATTGCCGATGAAAAAAATATGTATAACATATTTTTATATAATATATTTATTGTATTCGAGACAGTTAATAGAAACACTTTTCGGAAAAAAATTGAAATAACTATTACGGTTAAGATACAACAAATTTTCAAAGTTAAAAGTTTCTTAGTTTACGTATATATCAATACTAAGAATAAGATTATATTTTTTAAACTAGAAAAGTAAGTAAAGTCGATGAAAACTAGGATCTTTTGAAAAAATGATTCTTCTCTCAAAACTTTGTCCCGGTATATCGGCCAAATTACACACTGTATGGCGCCCTCGAAGGAGTTGGAATAACGGGCCCACTCGTTAGAAAGGTACCTCATAAGAGTAGGATTTTTGTATGTGTGAGTCATTGTATAAGACGAATGTGAGACGACTGTATAAGAAAATGACGTGTGACAAGGTATGAATGGATGTAGAGCCAACGGGAAAAGAAATAAGAATGCAGCAAAGTGGCGAAGAACGGCAGAGGAGTTCAGTTGTTACGATCTGCGACGTTAATTTAGAGTATTTTATCATAGCGATTCTTTTTCTATTTTATAAATGTTGAAAAAAAGCAGTTTAAAGGGCCGACTTTACTACAATACAAAATCCCAAATAAAGATGTGCGAAAAATATTAGATGATTCCATAAGTGCCCGATTTTCAAAGATGGCGTACACTTATAATAACTGTAGAATGGAGTTCCGATGTTTCTGTTTCGTTTTGTAGCAACTTGTTGCTATCAAATAACATCAAATAGCGTTTCGGTTACTTCATTTATCCATAAAGGAATTTTTTAGAATAGAAGTCAGAAAGAATCGTTTCAGGCATGTAGACTGTACGAGTTTTGGAAGAGCATTTCTGTTTTTTTCCATAAGAAAAACATTCAGAGCATTTATTGCCGTACCAAACATTTGTATGAAAATATTTGCCTTCCAAGTCTAGTGTCATATAATAAAAACCTGATAGATTACTTTTTCGAATCAACAGATTAACATAACTTTCAACCATATACCGTAATGACACATTAGGCACTGGATGCTTTTTACGTTTAAATTGGAAAAAGATACTTCCGTGACTAAGGAAATGATTTGTCAGCCAGTGGGAGAGAATGCCGTATCCATCACTACCGTGAATATGTGGTTTCAAAAGTTCTGGAGGGGATATTTCGATCTCGAAGACGGTGACAACAAGGAGGACCAAAAACATTTGGAGCATTTGCTGGAGGAAGATCCTTGCCAACCGTAATCGGAGCTTGCTACTACGATAGAAGTTACTCAGCAAGACATTTCCGGTGGTTTAACACGTTGAGTGCGACGTCGATTTTGCTATACTCCCACTCAGACGGCAGCACGTAAGGTATTCACAAATTTTAAAAGAAAGAAAAAAAGACGCATAAAATTTGGAAACACTGTGCTGAATGTTATAGCACGAACACAAAAATATTCGAACGTAAGTTTGCCAGAAAACTCACAAAACAAGTTGTTACTTTCTGTAATATGTGCATATCTCAACCACATCTTTGCTTAACACGTTCGTGGACGTGAAAGCTATAGCATTCAAATTTTAAAACCAATTTTTATTCATTTAATCAATTTGATCAATTTGATCTATATCGTTATAGATGCTATAGCATTCATTGTATATAACGGTTAAAATACGACATTCTGACTAGTCTTACAATATATGTCTAATCAAATTTCGTATATCAACCAATTTTTTAAAAAATTGACTGTCAATTTTGGTACCTCGCTGAAACATTTACTGTCCGCGAACGTGTCAAGATATTTTAATAACCTTCACTAAATTTTAAGGTAAAATTAGCACCGATGTCGACCAAAAAAAAAGTCTCTGTCAATCCCTACGGACTGAAGCCGCTTGAACGGAAAGTTCACTGTCAGTCCCCAGGGACTGGCGTAGCACTCAACGGGTTAAAAAACTCGATAAGATTCAAAAGGGTGGGCCGCTGGGTTCTGCGCGTGCTTTCGGAAAACAACAAAGCGGCATCACTGATGGTTGAAAAATTTTGCCACACACGACGTATTCACCAAACTTTCACCTGTTCCGATTAAGGGGTTATGCCACTTTAAGCTTTAAAAAAAACAATATTTTTTCGCTAGATGATTTGTTTGTATTTTTAAGAATGTAAGAGCGCGTTAGCGCATTTTATGTATTGATTTAGCGTGCTATTTTATGTATTATTACGCGCGTTGGCGATCGTCTACGCTCCGATCGCCCTGACGACATGCGCGAGATGGTTGTTTTAAAAAAATGAGAAAAGAGCAATTCTTCGCCGACGGCCATCAGAAGCGTTAATAATATTAAAGGTTTATGTTTTTTTCATATGAAAGATATTTATTAATCCTTCCGCCGTCCCCCACAAGAATATTTTAAGCGTTTAACCATTACGAAAATCAAGTATTACCAAAATTATAGAAATTACATAACAGTGAGCGTGTCGGAGTCGACTTCAGTCGACCCGAAATTGGTCTATGCCATAGACTCTATGGTTCCAAAAGTACATTACAGTAATGCAAAAATTGTTGAGATTGCATTTTATATTGCAGTTATCACGGCAACAATAGAAGATCTCATGTACAGTCCAGGAATCGGATTGAAGATAATTAAAAAAACAAATTAGAGTTCAAGACGCTTATGAACTACATTTTTCAAAACGGTGTGCACGATATCTCAATATCTACTCAACCAAATGGGTTCAAATTTACGCCACTTATTCTCTATAATATTCTCCAAAATATAACGTAGAATTTTTTTGATTGGGTGTCGTGTTCAAAAGTTATGAACATTTTAAACTCAGAATTTCGATTATTTTTTTAATATGATACACTATTGCAGAAAATTTGAAAAAATTATTTATAGCAGCCTTGAGAAATTGTGAAAATATAAACGTGGTCAGATCAATAATTTAGCTAAAAATATAAACAATTGTTGGTTTTTAATTTTTTTAACTGCCGTCCATTACTCTTAAAATTCTGAAAAAATTGCACATTACTAATTAAGGTACTATGAAGTACTGTAAAAATACAAAAGTGATCAGTTCATATTTTCTTTTCATTTCATAATTCATAGTTTACGAATTTTTTAATTTTTTAAAAATCGATTTGTCAACCAAAAAATCTGAAAAAATTCCAAAGTATGCATACCATTGGGTATAATGTCTGTGTTTTATTTCAGAATTTTCTATCAAGCCAAACGGGAGAAATTGAGCAAAAACCGTAAAGTACATTTCACCGTACAACTACCCCTACGGTAGGGGTAGTGGGTTCATACTTTGCAGGAAGGGTTTTTCCAAAGAGCCCTATCGAATGATATGCCTCAAGGTTAACACCTTAACTTGTACGCTCGAGTTAATTCGAGTGCGCTAAACAGGCCAAACTGTGCACACTCGAGATAATTCGAGCGGCGTTGTATTTAAAATTAAAATAAAAATTTTAATTAATTTTCTATTTTTTTTTTTTTACTTTTTTTGCCAAGACAATGTTGTAAACTGCTTTTTTTTACATTAAAAAAATTGACTTTTTTGGCCGTTTTTTGTTAAATCTGTGCGTTAAGGGGTTAATTACCTTTGCGAGCACTTTTACCATCCTTACCCGGCTATACCCTTCATGCGATTTTCATTCACCTGAATCAAATCCACGCGGAACGGATATTTGCATAAATTGAAGGAAGAATGTTCCTATACAGATTTCTATTACAATACTGTTTTAGACAAAAGATCGAGATCAGAAAATTCCTAAATACTACCTGTTGTCCGTTCGGATCGCCGTAGAGATGATCAGCATCTTCGGGAGAATTCTTGACCTCCTGTCGTGTCCGTTGTTGGTGCCCCGACTCCGGAAATCTCCATAGCATTTCAGAAGTGACAGAGGTCTCAAGGCTTGCACGACTGCTTTCCGGTCGTTTCCGCGTCGAAAGGAAGGACCAATCGAGCTCAAGAGCAGATAGCGGGCCACATATCGCGTCCTTGTGCACCGCACAAGGACTCAGCGTGAATTCGGGAGCGCATTTGGTACAGGGTCGGCAACTTGCGCGCTCAACCGACCAGAACTCGAGACCTGGCTCACAAACAGGCCGTCGTGGAGGGGAAGCGGAACAACTAGTCTCTTGCAGTACTAACGGCAGCAAGGCCAGCAAATACCATTCTCGAGCTCGCTCCCGAGGCATCACCTAGAATTTTTCATTTTTATTTTTATTTTTATAATACTGTCTTTTGGTACTTATTTTCTGATAGGGGCTATCGAGACAAATACAATGATGTGCAACGTTAAGGTCTTTGAAGGTCACTTGAAGCAAAAAAGTTGCAATGAGCTTACAGTGGCGAGCATATAAATAGGGAAATTATTTTTTAAATAAATAGACTATTTTTTTAAATGTACGGTTGGTATTTATGTTGTTCTTCATATGGACATCGGACGTACGATTCTTAATCTTTAAAATGACAAAATTGCTAATATTGGATTTATTTCACTCTTATTAAAATAATGTGAAACATAAAATGAGAATATTCTCGGGCAGCAACTAAATAGAGAAACGCATTGTTGATTACTCAAACGATTTTGTTTACTAATATAGACAACATAATTTTATTTAACAATTAGTATTTTGTTGGACCACCTTTACTTTTTATATTTTTTAAACATCACCGAGACATGGACCTAATAAACCGAACATAGTACAGTCGAGATCCTCTTATTTCGAAGAGTCTAATTCGATTTCCCCTCGTTTCTTGGGCGGAGTTATCTCCCCACTCTTTAAGATTCTCCTCATTTCGTTGCCCGTCAGGTGATAGAGGTTGTGTATTCGTGTTGGAGGTTATGTTTGTGGAAACCAAAGCACACACGAGGAAAAGGGAAAGAATGTCATTTATCTGTCTCTTTTTATTCTCACTCTCTCCTGGCGGAGGACTATTGGAGGGGATCGAATTACGAGGAACTTCGGAGAAACGACATTGGAAATAAGAGGAGCTCCACTGTAGTCAATTGGAATCTTACTCCAAGAATCTTCTATTAGTGCGTGTAATTTGTTTAAATTGTATAGCTTTTTTGTTTTATATTTTTTTCCACGTAACACCAAAGATGTTCGATGGGATTTAAGTCGGATGACTGAGTTGGCCAGTGCATAACATTAACCCTTAACGCTCAAACTTTTAAGTGTGAATATCGACCAGCGACTCCAACTTATTCTTGTCATATTTTGACTTGCAAGTTTTTAAGTATTAGACTTTAAATGCTACAATTACATGTAAATAATAATATTAAAGTCATTGAAAGCAATCGTTATTCATTTCAGAAGTAATATAATTTTGATTGCAATATTTATATTATTAATTAGAATTGATTCATGTGTAGTAGTTTTTACAACAGTCCTTGGGATGCAAACCGGGTTTGCATTCATTGGTCTCAGTAGAAAACTATTTGTTTTTTTACCGCATTACTTCCTTTTGGGTAGCCAACAGCAACATCATTATAAATGCGACATAATTGAAAAATAGATGGATTTACAATAAGATAGGTTGAAATCCGACTTTCTTTACTGATCCCTTGTAACTGACTGAGAAGTACTATTTTTTATCTATCAATAATTACCGATAACGACCCGAACAATATCCGAAGTGAAAAGTACACTTGGAGCGATAAGATTTAACATTATGATCTGCTAAAAACTGTTTCGCTTGGCGAGAAGTACCTATGCTTCGGGTCATTATCGGTCTGAAATATCTAATCCTGCGCCAGTCGTTCGTTCGGAAATGGGATTAAATGTGCCCATAATTATGAAAGTGGTCTAATTGTAAGTCATATATTTCTTGTTTCGAGATATTTAATGAATTGCATTTGAGTGAATTAAAAAATATTTTTATATTATGCAACATCTTAATTTAGAATTTTATTAGTCTTGATTAATGGAAATTTATTATGAATATGAAATTTCGCGTGAATTCCATACGGAAATGTTGTTTTTAAAGTTTGAATTGATTTAGACCATTTTCATAATTAACTGAATGTCCTATAAATGACTTAAAGTAATAAAAAACTACGAGTTTTATTAGAAACAATAATTTTAATGAAATAATTGATGAACATTTATTAATTATTTAAAAAAATTAATCCGTTTTTATAATTATAGTCTTTTATTATTATGAGTTTTTAAGATTCTTAAAATGTTCTTGAAAAACTGGAGCGATGTATGGTATTATAGTAAACACATAATATCTTTATGTTTTCCTTCAGTTACTGGTCTAGAGGTGGTGTATTATCAAAGTAATTTAATATTTCCGTATATTTTTGGTCTCCCTCTTTTAGGTAAAAGATCCAGAACGTGGAATTTAGAATTACCTAAAGAAGTTTTATAGAACATTTTATAAGGTTCATTTTGCAAGAATCTCATCCATTGAATTAGCAGCGATGAGACAGATTCGCCCGCGGTATTTTTTACTGTTCTTGTCGTTGACTCTTCCAGTGGTTTCGTTGAAATAAAATTCAGCTATGTCATTCGTTTTACCGAAAATGTATGTCTTCTTCTACACTTTTCTATCAATTCATAATAATGCTCAGGGTTGTATAAGTAATTTACTTTTCTTATTTTCATTTCTATCAACCCAAAATCACGGTCATTCGGTAGAAAGGAGTGACCAGATACCAATAATTTAAGGGTATGTTTATATAATTTTTAAAAATTGTTGACTTAGACCACTTTCATAATTAACACTAAATGAATTCCATATAATGTTGAAACTATAACCACTATCTAATGGCTCATTTTTGACAATATCATAAAAATTACATTGAATTAATTTAGTTTATAATAATGTGGTGTGAAATAACTGATAAACTCATTGTTTTTTAATTTTGACTTAGACCACTTTCATATTTATGGGCACAAATGATGTTCTAAAATATCAACATAAACGTGCTCATCCATTATTCCATTTATGTTACATATTAGGTCTGAACCATTTATGTTCATGCCAGCCCACATCATCACAGATCTAGCCTGGCATTCGGAACAGAACATCTTTTACATAGATCGGTAAAATTACAACCTGTGCGACGACCGCGGTCGACCGGTTTCTATATCTACCCCTAACCGATAGTACACATCGTCTCAACCAGGGACAGCGTCTAAAGCAGGGCCTGTTCAGTCAGCTTTACTGGATGAGTCAACGAGCAGGCCCAGGACGAAACGCAGCGGGCTAAATAACGCCTCTAAAATCTTTTACTGGGAACCGAAGAATGTTAACCGGACTGGACTGTGGGTGTTGGAAATTTGGGACACAGTCAGGGGGATTGTGCGCCCGGCCGCAGCTCAGATCCCATCACAGTATTCTTCACAGGAATTGCCTAGCCATGATATACCTTTCTATAATATGGACCGTTTATTTTCAAAGTGGTGTGAGTCTATTTTCTGTTGTTTCGAGAAAATTGAAGGTTAATCTGTCGATTAAAAGATATTGGTTAATTATGACAAGCCTGACAATGTTTCTATCAATTTATCAATATGTAATTTGATTATACACATTTCTTTTAGGCAAATTTAACTGAAATTATGTATATTTGCCAGCTGTAACGAATCATTTAATTTCAATTTTGAAAACACATATAACACTTAAAATATAGATAATCCAATTTTGTTTATGGATAATAACAAGAAATAGAATAGAAGTAGTACCTTTTATTTTGAACGTTGATTATATTTATATTAGGTGTAGAAATAAATTCTTTCCAAATTTTTGATAGAATCAAAGCTTTATTTAAGAAATCGCATTAAACCTCAATCATTGAAGTATTCATCATTATTATCAATGCATTTTCGCCACTCTTCTGGCAACTTGCGGATCCCGGTTCGATAGAAACTTGATGACTTCGAAGCAATAAAGTCGTCTAGGTTTTTTCGTACTTTATCCTGTGTTTTAAAGTGTATCTCTTGTAAATGACATTGAAGAGATTTGAATAAATAAAAATCATATGAGGCTGTATCTGGAGAATAAGCTGCGTAAGGTAGGGTTTCCCGGCTCAACGTGAAGATGACATCTTTTGTCATCTTTGCGGTATGTGGACGAGCGTTGTCGTGAAGGAGAATAATCTTACGACTGCCTTGACAAGATAATGGTCTTTTTCGATTGATTTCATTACTTAACACTAGATTTACGGATGTTGATATACCTATTTTTCTGAAGTGAGTCAATTTGACTCATACAAGAAAATTAAAGTATTTTGCAAAGAAAATAGTTCCAAATCAATTTAAATGAAAGATTTATTATTAAAAAAATTAACCAATCAATATATTCTATATATAGTAAACAAATTTTGAATGAGCCAAATTGGCTCCGTAAATGTAGTGTTAATTTTATTAACTGTTGCTGATAAAGATCTGCGGTCGTTCCTCCCGGATTTAAGAGTTCGTAATACAAAATTCCTTTCACATCCCACCAAATGCATAACATAAAATAACATAATGAATGTCTCAGGCTGACCAGGATTTACCCAGGATTTTTTTCTCTTCCGATTATCATAGAGAATCCATTTCTCGTCGCCTGTTACTAGTTGGTATAGAAAATCTTTTTTATTAAAACGACTTGGTAATGACAAAGTTGTCTCATACCGCCGAACCTTGTTCTCCGCGGACAGCTTATGTGGTACCCATTTCCCGAACTTTTGAATTTTGCCCATTTGATTTAACCGAAACGAAACGCTTCTCTAAATAACACCAAATGCTCTACAAGTTCGTTTTATGTTAGTATTGAAACGTTGGGAACATATTTTGTAGTACATGACTGTAGTAACCGGCTAAAGACAACCGGAAAGAACTCTTTTCTACACCTAATATATTGTTAAACTCAACATAAGACATTAATTGAAAATAAAACGGGATTTATTCATTCTTCTTGTGATAGTGTTTTGAAATTCTCACAGTCAGTAACAATATCCTCAATTGATGAAGATTCTATCTCTATAATTGTTCTTCCCTTTTTACGTTTTATTAATTTGTCTTTCATAGTGGAATTATATTCATCCTTCGACCATCAGATTACTCTTTTATTTATACTCATGAGTTTTATTTCTGCGTGTATTTATTTAAAATTAAATAAACTGATTATTTTTAATTGTCATAAAATAATATTATTATAATATAATATTGATTTATTACTTCTTCTTAACTATATCACTATTTGCTTTTAATATGAAATTATTCTTTTTTAGAGGAAAATCAAGTAAGTAACCTTAAATTGTAACTTTCGAAATATTAAATAAAAGAAGCGTAGCCACCAGTGGCCTCTGATCCCACAACCTCTATAGAGAAATTGGACTTACACCACTTTGATAATCAATGGCTACGCATTTTCTTTTCGCGGCCAATTTTAAATTGAACAAAACATTGCCACTTTTTAAGATATTTAAATATCAACTAGTTATAAATAAAAAGTATACACTATATTTAGCATAAATTGCGTGATATTTCATTTTTTTTCTAAAAATGGACTTACACCACTTTCAATATAAACAGTTCATATAATCTATACTTAACACTAGATTTACGGATGTTGATATACCTATTTTTCTGAAGTGAGCTAATTTGAATCATACAAGAAAATTGAAATTTTTTGCAAAGAAAATAGTTCCAATTCAATTGAAATGAAAGATTTATTATTAAAAAATTAACCAACCAATACATTATAGGTATATGTAGTTATCAAATTTTGAATGAGCCAAATTGGCTCCGTAAATCTAGTGTTAAGGGATTGCATAATATCCGTGTGCAGAGAGTAGTCGCAGCGGCGACAATTCCTCAAGCTGTACTCTTACTGACAAATTGTCTACCTTATTGTTAGAATTACTACGTTGTGTTGCCACTTGAAACACAGAATTTCGGCTAAAATTAAAAGAATTCAACAATGCCCTCATAACGGTAATCACGTCGATTCAAATGGGGTGTTACTAGAACGAAATTATCAAGTTGAGAAGGAGAAAGATTGTACCCTCTTTGAGCACATTATTCCTGTAAGATTTTCATTAACAATATACGATTACATATGGACTGTTTATTTTGACAGTGGTGTAAGTCCATTTTAAAAAAAAAAAACGAAGTATCACGCAATTTATGCTTAATTTAGTGAAAACTTTTTATTTATTACAAGTTAATATTTAATATCTTTAAAAATGGCATTGTTTTGTTCAATTTTAAATTGACCGCTAAAAGAAATTGCATAGACATTGATTATGAAAGTGGTGTAAGTCCAATTTCCGTAGAGAGGTTGCGGGATCTGAGACCACTGGTGGCTACATTTGTTTCATTTAACATTTCGAAAGTTACATTTTAAGCTTACCTATTTGATATTCCTCTAAAAATGAATAATTTTATATTAAAAACAAATAGTGATATAGATAAGAAGAAGTCATAAACGTATAGTAAAATTTTAACCTTTTGTGGGCGGGACGGATCGAAGTTATCCGATTATCGCGATAGTTATTGCTTATATCACTCCACGATGCCAAATACTGGACATAAGTATATGCGCAGACACTCACAGAATCAGCATAATATTATTTGTTCCTAAATATGTTTTAATAGAAATTTATGTTACTGATATTGTTGCATTTATTAATGAAATAGTAAGTTTTACGACTAACCATAAAATCATAAAGTTTAATCAATATTTTTCTCTTGTATGATATATTTCGAAACGTCGATCAACGCAAAGGCTTACGTTACACTCCTTGCATTCATATCGTGTATCTTTTTGACGCTTAATTCTTCGCACATACAGGGTGTTTCAAATATACTTGTTATATCCTATCAGGCATTGTTCTACACCTTTAGGTCGATTGACATTTGAAAAAAGACCCGTGGGAAAATTCGCGAAAAAGTTACAAGTTACTTAAGGTAAAACTTTTTTATCGATTCATCCCAAATGTCTTGTTACATAGGGAAAATGTCTGAGAGAAACCATGGGTAAGAAACGAACTGTTCTCTTGCAAATTGACTTTCATTCTGACAGAAATTGTGTCTTCGCCATTGAATTTTCGCTCAATAAGTTAACACGTTCATGACGGAGCCTGAATTTAATGTTTCCACCATGGGGAGGTTGTGTTTTTCGTATTTTCTCCTATCCGGCCGCGTAGTAATAGAAAAAAAGGCGTCGATTTGTCTGAACAAATGTCATCTTATTGTAGCTGCTTAAGAAAAACATTCCAATATAATATTATAGTATACTATATAAAGATTTAAATAAATTTACCAATTACAGTAATTAGTTCTTTAAATGCGATAGCACCGGCGCCTCAGCCTGCCCGACGCGACGGGACAAACATAAATGTACCACCAGTGGTTCAGGCCATCGTGAACGTGTTAATCCTACAAATCTCGCATCCGCAAGAAAGCAACACACGAATTATCCTTACGATATGGAATGTCCCATCACTGGTTAAAGCAGAAGCGTGCTAAACGGAATTCGAAAATGGAGGTCTAGGTTACCAAACCAGCAAGAAAAGCACTCATTTTCAAGTGTTTATGTTCTTCTCTCCAGGAGGGCACCGCTTCCTAGCCTCCGAAAAATTACCTCGAAACATTTAATTCAAGAGGGAGTCATTTTCACCACCTTAATGCAAATAGAGGTCGTTAAAAAAATCGTGTTAAATATTTCTTCAACATATACCACTCGAGCAAGTTTAATAAAAATTAGCGTTTCGTTGGCCATCCAAAACGAAGGTGTTATCTAAAAATAAAGGGGAATTTGGAAGAAAGCGAAAGTCTGTCCTTCCTTTGCTGATGTGTGCTGCACTTTTTGAAACTGTTAAATCAACATTTGACAGCCTTTTGAGGTAAAATTTAACTTTCTATGGTTTGTAGCTTTTACGTAATGCCTCATTTAATCAAAATTTCTGAGTTTTTACAGAATCTTATGTTATTCAAGAAATGAAGGTGATAAAACATTTTTGTTTCTGTTTCGTGTTTACGGCGAGTAATTCTACGAGGATAACCCGGTGGATATAACAGATCAAATTTCGTATTGAACAGATGAGCACCTATCTTGTCAAACATGGAGCACATGGTACATACACGGTAGGTCTCCTAATGTTATCAGCTGAATAACTCATAGAATATACGCTGTTTGAAAAAAACATTGCAGACAAAAGTAGCACTATTACGAAAGGAGTATTCAATAGTAATATTGTTTTCTTGCTTTCTTACTACGTTATCGAGTTATACATATTAGCTTCCTTTTATTCAATGCCTAAATTTTCCTTCTAAATTCTGATAAAGCATCGAATTCTGCGTAAAAAATCATTATACTATGAAGGGTTCAACAAAACTGCTATAATGTGAAGAGAAATATTGTTTACAGTAACAGATAATGTTGTTAAACATGATCCTAGGCATCATACATTCTTGGTATTATCACATTATAATATATGTTACAATATATATATTTTTTTCCGTACAGTAAATACATATTAAGAGTGCCTTAGCTGATCACGTTAAAAAACTCACACTGTATATTACGTCGAACTTTCCAAATGCATAACATATCCATACACTTACATATAACTGTGACAAGTTAGCGAGGAAGAGAGAGCGACGGCTAGAGAGAAAGGCGGGAGGGGTGAGATAATGTGGTAACGCCTGTATAATAAACGAATTACGAGGCCAAATGTTTGGTGCAAATGGATTTCAATGAATAAGGTGCGACAGATAAGCGTGAGGAAAGTGTTCTACTTCTTTTGGCCGCACATCCCAGATCTCACCGATCGCCATATGTTCTATGTGTCAGGAACGGACCTACCGATACGCAGGTGGTGGCGCATTGGGGCAACATTCGTATTAATAACGCTGTCTAACAAATTTGAAACTGTTTTCTGTTTTCCAATAGCCACTATATAATTCTTATAGAGTTCGTCGTCCTGAATACGAATACGGCAACAAAATTTCTGGATCACCCTCTATTTTCGGAAAAAATCAGCATTTGTAAAAACGGTCGTTTTCGGTAAAGAAGCTGTTATTACGTGAAATCCAAGAAACGTAGGTAGTTGTTCTTTGTCTCAAAAAATAGAGGAGTGTTTTCCGAGTACGTAGGTATGAGCAGTTATAATATTCCGTACGTTATGGACATATACGATATATGTACGATGTTGGACATTTTTGGACACACACAAATTTGTTGGACAGTGTAATAGATCTATCAAGGAAGTCAAAATTCTTAGCCTGAATTCTTTGAAAATGTATCTGAAATTTCTAACGCTGTTTCTTTTGCAATTTTCTCCGTCTATATTGAAGACTATAAGTGATTGAATCGATCAAGATTTTTGTTCCCTGCGTGTATTTAATTTGGACATACTTATTTAACAATTTTAACACTAGAACTACCAAACCAGTCAAAATGACTATTAGACAGTTTTTTACAAACAATTTGCAAGTCTATAGGAGAGTCATAGAATTAGTATTCTACGTTTATCTAGAGAAACATAAACTACGGAATCGATCATTTTTTCGACCTTTTGATTCCTCCGTTTTAAAGTACGTATTTCATATTAGGTGTAATGAAAAGTAATCAAAATTATGTTTTGCTGGCGAAAAACATTTATTTATTAAAGAGATCTTAAACACTAACCAACAAAATAATTTCGATTATTTGGTAACACTTTTTGCCAGCGTAAAGATAGTTGTTCGATTCCCTGTTTAAAAAAGGCCTCCGACCTTTTGTTGAAAAACGTTTCCAATTACGTTTTCACTTTTTCAATTTTTATTACTTTCCGGTACCCTTAATATATTGAAATATGATACATTTAACGCCGGTAGTTTTAGTGTTAAATACACCCGGCTCTCTAGTTGCACGGTGTTCAATTACACGGTTTTTAAATGAAAAGAAAAAAAAATTGTTACTTTATTTTGATTGTTTTGCATTAGGCCATTTATAAATTTAAAGAGTATCATATGAATGAACGCGCTGTTTTAAAAATCCAATCAAAAGTTACCTAAGCAACCCCTGCAAACAGTGAATTCTAATCAAAGGTGAAAAAGTCAGTTAATAGCGTAATAATTTCATTATTACTATAATGTCAATGCAAAAACATGAGATTGTCATACAAAGGCAAACAATTCGTTGGAAAAGAAAATTGAAATTTTAGACATATTAAAATCTGGACAAAACTGCACATCCTTAATAAAAGGATATGGAATGAATGAGACAACAGTAAGTACAATAATGCGAATGAAAGATACTAATAAAAAAAATGTAATCAAGGGAACTGCTGTAAGTGCAAAATTTTCTACATAGGTACATATAATCGAGACCATTTAATAAAAGCAATAGAAAAAGCTCTTGTAATTTGGATAGAGAATAATAGTAAAAAAAGTAACGGTTGATTTTAAATTCGATAAGACACGAAGCGCTTAACACATGGATGACGAGATATTTCGTTTTTAGTAAACCGACCATCGTGAGCAGTTTACGAGGTATGCTATTTAGCATTTTTTTATATGCACTTGGATATTGACGACATAAAAAATTAGAAATAAACTTGATTCTTTCGTTACTTTACTAAGGCAATGTAGCGTTGAATATTCTTATGGTAGATACGTTGCGAAATAAATGTACAGGTAACCCTCCTGTAACACAGTAGATACGTTCCTAAAAAATGCCGTGTTGTGTGGAACCGTGTTATATGAGACCCAGAGCAAGTACAAAAAGAGGGGTTACGTTCCGAAAACTTATTAAAAACAAAATTTTTTTTTTGAATTCTACATAAACAACTTAATTTTTATTAAAAATATATAAATGTATGTACAATACAAAACAAAAAATATTATTTTAAGTTGATGCAACTATAATTTAATAAATTTCTTCATCGTCACTGTTCAGTATAATCAATCGAGAACGTTTTTTTGGTGGAATGATATCGCCTTCAATTTCAGAACTTTTTTCTCCATTTAAAGTTTTTGTATTTTCTTTCCTCTTTAAAAAATCTGTAATTTTACTTTGCTTTCTGATTCTTACCGGATCAATGTTAATTTTTCCTTAATATTTTAAAGACGAAAAAGTTGTTCTTTGACACACCGTGGCTCGACGCAGACTGTCGATCAGCAGCGTGAAATATTACTTTATAGCACTACATGCCCTAAGTTTGTATCATACGCCACGACTATTCGTTGGCTAAATAACCAAAAAGAACACTGCGCACATGCAGTGAAACAAATACCTGATTACGTGTGCGCATGTGCGCAATGTTCTTTTTGGTTATTTAGCCAACGAATAGCCTGGTGTATGATACGAACTTAGGGCATGCAGTGCTATAAAATATTGAACGATACAAGTATTGTGTATGAGCGATCTGAACGGCGTGTTAGCACACTCGCTTCGCTCGTGTGCCAATTTCACAACGTTCACTAATCGCTCATGCACAATACTTGTATCGTTATATACTATACGTTGTTCGGAAAGTAATTTCGTTTTTTCCCGACGGAGGACATAATTATATTTTTTCACAATTAACTTCACACTTGATTCGCATTGCTATTATAGGTATATTTTGACAGTTGATATAGCAACGCTTGTTTGTGAAAAAATTTGTTTGATTCTACACAATAGTTTTTCTTTGGTGCTCTATTAAAGATGGGAAGTCGACAGCAGCATTTTCGCCATATTTTACTTTTTTACTATCGAAAAGGTAAAAATGCTGTTCAAGCAAGAAAAAAAATATTCGATTTTTATGGGGTAGACGCATTAACATAACGGCAGTGCCAAAACTGGATTGCAAAATTTTTTGAACGGCTAAACCTTTACTTCGAATGAGGACGTCAAAAAAGGCTTTGATTTTTTTGCCAGCAAAGATCAAAACTTTTATGAACGTCGAATCATATTACTGCCAGAAAGATGACAAAAGGTATTAGAACAAAATGGAGAATATATAATTCAGTGACATATTTATGGACTCCAAGAAAATCGTCTTTCATTCTCACCGAAAAAAACGAAATTACTTTCCGAACAACCCAATACTTTTGTTTTCAAGCCACGGAGATGAAATCAAAATAGTGTGGGATCGGGGCGGAGAAGCCCTCCTATAAAGAACTTAGGAGAAAAGGACGTGAAAAGAAATTATCATCAGCGAGAGAGGTCGCTGGCGCAGTGGTTTCGCGCCGACCCAGGCGATCGTCGACGTTCAGCTACTCTGGCCGAGTACCTGCCTTGGATGGGTGACCGCGCGCCTCTCCTTTCTTTTTCACGATCCTACAAATTGGGGGCCCCTCCGGGATAGGAGGAACAGCTACCGCAACGATCCCCACGAAGCTGGAAGACGTTTGGAGAAGAGAAAAAAAAAAAAAATCGGCGTGCGCAAATAGCGAAGTTGAGGAAATGAACGGGTCACACACTAGGCACCAAGCTAAGTTGTTGATACGTTGTTGTGAAGTCGGCCTAGGTGTGTGGACGTTCGACAAAGCGACGACGATGATGCGCCGCCGATAAAGACGATTTAAAGACGAGTGACGTTACCGACATTTGAGGACAAATGTCAATCTCAGGATGGCCGAGTGTGGGATCGGGACGGAGAAGCCCTCCTAAAAAGAACTAAAGAGAAAAGGACGTGAAAAGAAATTATCATCAGCGAGAGGTCGCTGGCGCAGTGGTTTCGCGCCGACCCAGGCGATCGTCGACGTTCAGCTACTCTGGCCGAGTACCTGCCTTGGATGGGTGACCGCGCGCCTCTCCTTTCTTTTTCACGATCCTACAAATTGGGGGCCCCTCCGGGATAGGAGGAACAGCTACCGCAACGATCCCCACGAAGCTGGAAGACGTTTGGAGAAGAGAAAAAAAAAAAATCGGCGTGCGCAAATAGCGAAGTTGAGGAAATGAACGGGTCACACACTAGGCACCAAGCTAAGTTGTGTTGATACGTTGTTGTGAAGTCGGCCTAGGTGTGTGGACGTTCGACAAAGCGACGACGATGATGCGCCGCCGATAAAGACGATTTAAAGACGAGTGACGTTACCGACATTTGAGGACAAATGTCAATCTCAGGATGGCCGAGTGTGGGATCGGGACGGAGAAGCCCTCCTAAAAAGAACTAAAGAGAAAAGGACGTGAAAAGAAATTATCATCAGCGAGAGGTCGCTGGCGCAGTGGTTTCGCGCCGACCCAGGCGATCGTCGACGTTCAGCTACTCTGGCCGAGTACCTGCCTTGGATGGGTGACCGCGCGCCTCTCCTTTCTTTTTCACGATCCTACAATAGTTTATGCCACACTGTATCTTTAAGATAGCAAGCCTCGTCGCGGCTATAGAAGTACAGCAGCTTTGTCAAGGTCTTGCTCGACAGAGCCGTTTCTCGAGCTGCACCGCCTCCTTCACCTACACATACAGCCGAGATGTCACTGATTTACAGGCACTCCGGCGGCGTTACGGTCGTACCTACTGGTACAAGCGTGGTAGCATGTGGCGGCATATTGGGGCGACATTTATATTTTAAAAATTTTGTGACAGCAAAATGCCAAACTTATTCGCCTCAAAGAATGTAGAATAATGTAAGAAGTTATTGGGGCGATACATTGTACAATGTTGTGTTGTCTCTTGCCAGTAAAGAGGTAATAGGTTTCCACATTACCCATGGAAATATGGAAATGCACTCTTTGTTACAAAGTTATCTTCTGAAAATCTATTCCACTGTTTCAATGTCCTTTTCCGCTGAATCGTTGTCGAGAAATCGCATTAAAATATAAACGAAGAAAATGTTTTTTAACAATCATACAAATGAAAGAAACCGTTGAGATACATCTCTATATGTAAAATTGACAATACTTTGGCAGTTTATTACAAAACAACATTGAAATTAAACGAGGCGAAACCACACTTTGTTACTAAGAGCTTCTTATAATTAATTGTGTTTTAATTGGTATATTAGAACTTTTTTTTTTTTTTATTCAATTATTTAACGTCGCATCAACCACTGACATGGGTTATTAGCGACTATACGGAGCGGATTACAGTTTATTGTACAACTTGGTTTGTTTGAGGTATTTTAGAAGGTTTTGGACCGATTCGGTATGTAGTAGGTTGTCCTTCAGGGTGGGTCTTATCTGAAGCAGGTGTCTAATGGTGCAGAATCTTCTGCAGGTTAGAATGATGTGGTCCACAGTTAAACTCCCAGACAAAAATATAGCACGCCTGTGCTATCTTTAATTTCTCACATTGTAATTACGATAGCGCGATAATTGCGACGACTATATAGAGCATACCTTCTACGAATATGTAAACACGACATAGAATGATCTTTCGTCACTGACCTCTGTTAGTAGAAGTAGGAATGTGCAAATGGGTACAGACAAAATGATAGCACACTTAGAAATTGGAGATGTGCATTTAATTTAACAGAGAATAAACATATAGAAATGTTACAAAAATATAATTTTATATGTTTTTACATGATTCTAATAATGTGTCGAGCCTCCTTTATTTTCAATAACTTCTAACATTCTTTTCGGTAACGATTTATATAATTGTCTAACTTTGGATTGCGGTAAGTTTTCCCATTCTCTTTTTATGCAAGCTTTTAGCTCGCTTATGCTTGCAAATTGTCTGCCTTCTGCGTAGACAGCTTGCGAAAGCATTCCCCAACAATTCTCGATGATGTTAAGGTCGGGAGAACATGCCGGCCATTGAAGCGTCGTAATTTTCTCCGTTAAAAAATATTGTTTTACAGCTTTTGCAGTATGTACTGCAGCATTATCGTGTTGAAAAATGTATGGTGCATTCGTAATGGATTGGGCACACTTATTAATTTGATGTTTTATTAATTTTGTGTAGTTGACGCTGTTCATTCTGCCCTCCACGAAGTTAATTTCGGTTCTCCCATTGTATCCAATGCCAGCCCAGATCATAACTCCACTTCCATGCATCTGGCGCCTAATTTTTGTTAGTGGTGGTTTTCGAATATCGTGGTAGTAATGTGCACATCCGTCTGGTCCATCAAGATTGAAGCGTTTTTCATCAGTGAAAATAACTTTTCTCCAACTCTTTTGCCAATGTATATGTTCTCGTGCAAATGACAAGCGTGTCTCTTCATGTTTAGCATTCAATTCAGGTTTTGCCATTATTTTGGTCCGATTTATAATATTACTGGCCCGAAGTACACGGCGAACGTTTTGGATGTTCGTTTCTACTCTAGCTTTCGTGGCAATTTCCCGTGCAGTGGTACAAGAGTTTGAAGCAGCACGTATTATAGCTCGTGTATCACGATCCGATAAAGCTGCCGGTCTTCCAGTACTTTTCTTTGTACTATATGCACTAGTATCTTTTAATAAATTATATATTACCTTGCGGCTACGATTAATTTCTCTTGCCTTTTGAGAAATACTTAACTTTTGCTTTTTTAAAGCCAAAATGGTGCTAATCTGGCACTCACTAAGCCTCTTGCCACGACCCATTCCGAAGATATCAATTAGAAATTGGTTGAAAGTACTCACTACGCTAATGTTCACGAAATACTGGAGAATATGTCAATATAGCCCGAGTGTGCTATCATTCTGTCTGGGCCCGTTTGTACGTTCTTACTTCTACTAGTAAAAGTAATTGATGAAAGGTCAATCTATGTCATGTTTACATATTCGTAGAAGGTATGCTCTATATAGTCGTCGCAATTATCGCGCTATCGTAATTACAAGGTGAGAAATTAAAGATAGCACAGGCGTGCTATCTTTTTGTCTGGGAGTGTAGGTGTTCCTTGCATGCATCGCAGGTCGGGGGTTCCTCTTTTTTCAGCAGATGGTGGTGCGTGAGTTTTGTGTGTCCTATTACAATTCTGGTTATTGCTATTTGGTCGCGTCATGGTAGGGTATGAGTGATGGACTTCTTAAAGAAGTTGTCCTTGATTGTTGTTAGCCGCGGCTTGGCTACAGATTTCCAAGTGTCGTTCCACATCATCATTATTTTGTCCTTTAGGGGGGGAAGTAGAGATGTTGGTGGTGCGTTATGGTAGTCTTGGGTGCAAGCTGGAGAGTTGGCTGCTTCTTTGGCTGCTTCATCTGCTGTTTCATTTCCTTCTATGCCGACATGTGAAGGGATCCAGACTAACGTGATTTTATTGTTCTGTTGGGTACTTCTGGCGTATGCCGTCTGGCATTCCTGGGTAAGGTGGTCGCTGGTCCAGTGGTCTTGAACTGTCGTGATTGCGTTGATGGAATCACAATAGATAATAAAGTTTTTGTCGTGGACTGTTGTTGTGTGGTCAATCGCTTCTTTTAGAGCTTTAAGCTCACAGAATAGGATAGGCGCGTTAGGGTGGATTTTGACTTTTTTTACACATTGGTCGTAGACGATTGCGAATCCTGATCCCGTTGAAGTCTTGGATCCATCGGTGTATATTTTTGAATGGTCGGAGTAGGATTGATCTAGGTCATGGAAGAGTGCTCTAATTAAAGATGGATTGGTTTTCATGTGGTGGAATTTGAGTAAGCTGAGGTTCGCTACAGGTTTAGGAATGGACCATGGGGGGGAATCGTGGATATAACTGCTTGTTGTGGGCCGTATTTCCATGTTGAGTTCGTTTAGGTAGTTGTGTAGTCTGGAGTAGAAAGGGAGGGGGGTTCTTTTTTTTGGTTGGTTTATGCTAGAGGTGTTTGTTTTGAAGATGCTCTGGGAAACAGGGTTTTGTGGATTGGAGGCTACTTTGATTGCGAATTTGGTACTTAGATATTTTCTTCTGATGGATAGCGGTGGTTCCGATGCTTCACTGAGAATGCCGTTGATTGGACTGGTCCGAAAGGCGCCTGTTGTTATTCTGAGTGCGTTGTTGTGAATGACTTCCAGCTTTTTTAATATATTAGGGTTTGCAGAGTTGTAGATGATAGCTCCATAGTCCATTTTTGACCTCACGACCGCTTTGTAAGTAAGTAGCTGAGTGGATAGATCTGCTCCCCAATTGTTTGCTGCTATTGATTTGAGAATATTTATTTGCTGGTAACAATCGATTTTGAGTTTGTCTATGTGAGGTTTCCACGTTAGTTGGGAGTCGAAGGTTAGTCCTAGTAATTTGACGGTATTTGATATTTTTAAGGGATGTTTATTTAAAAATAGTTGTATATCAGTAACTTGTCGATTCCTGCTGAAGGTAATTACTTCGGACTTTTTGCTGGAAAATTTGAATCCTGAAGTGAGTGACCAATCGTGTAGTTCATTAAGCGATTCTTGTAGATGGGCCTGAATGCTGTGGGGATTTCTTCCTCGACATGCGAGGGTTAGATCGTCTGCAAAAAGTAGGCCTTTGACTGGGTTTTTTATGTTGTTGAGAACATCATTTATTGCGACAAGGAAGAGTGATACGCTTAACACTGATCCTTGTGGCACTCCATTTTCTATTGTTCTTTTGGAGGATAGAGTGTTGTTGCTTCTGACTTGGATGGTCCTAATGGCTAAGAAATTTCCGATAAAGTTTAGGATGTTGCCATTAAATCCGTGGTTTCGAAGGATTCTCAAAATTCGGTTTCTCCAAACCATGTCGTAGGCCTTTTCTATGTCCAGGCACACCGCTGTTACATGTTGTTTGTTTTTTAAGGCTTCGCATATGTCTGTCTCCAGGTTTATTAGATGGTCGTACGTGGAACGGAATTGTCGAAAGCCACTTTGATGTTTGGAGATTAGTTGGTTTTTTTCCAGGTACCATCGAAATCTGTAGTTTACGATTTTCTCCATTAATTTACACATTGTATTGGTTAGGGCAATCGGTCGATAGCTGTTCGGATCAGTTGGAGGTTTTCCTGGCTTGAGGATGGGGATAATTATAGCTTCGCTCCATCTTGGTGGGAAGATGTTGTGTGTCCAAATGAAGTTAAAGAGCGATAACATGTATTGGATTGCTGTATCCGGTAGGTTGGCTAAGAAGCAGTTTGGAATTTCGTCAGGCCCTGGGCTGGTGTTGGAGCTTTAATTTGGGAAATGCTGTATTTCGCTGAGTTGGAGGGGCATGTTAAGGGCAGACATGGTGGTTGACTCATTGTTTGTGGGTGGGGGGGCCGGGGAGTTGGAGTCTGTTTCACGTTTGTGTTTCTGGAATTCGTTGGTATAGTTACTGTCGCTGGAGTTTCTTTGGAATGTTGCTGCTAATATCTCTGATATCTCGTTTAGATCGGTGGTGAGTGAGTAGTCCTCTTTCGCTAAGGCAGGAATTGTGTATTGTGAGTTTGTGCCCTTGATTGTTTTGACCTTTTTCCAGATTGCTGACAGCGGTGTGTGGGAGTTTAGAGATGAGGTAAATTTGATCCACGATTGCTTTTTGCTTTCTTTAATGATTTTGCGAGATTTCGCTCTGAGTTTCTTGAAATTGACGAGGTTTTCGGCGGTTCTATGTTTTTTGTACGTGTTGAAGGCATGTTTATAATCTTTGGTAGCTTGTGAACATTATTCTGTCCACCATGGGTTATACAGGTTTTTTGTATTAGGGATGCCTTTCGTTGTCGGGATGGCTGTGTTGGCTGCCTTTTTGATGGTTTCCAGAAATTTTTGAATGCTGTGTTAAAGTTTGTAGAGTTTAGTAAAGATGGATCAATAAGCTCCAATAGAGAATTAGATATTGATTCGCGGAATATTTCCCAGTTGGCCTTCTTTATTTTCCATTTCTTGGGTCTGGTTGGGTTGCTCTTTTGGTTTAGATTGTAGGTTACCTTAATCGGGAAGTGGTCACTGTCGTGTAGATCGTTTATTGTGCTCCATGTGGTAATATGTGCGATTGTTGGGCTGCATAATGATAGGTCTATTGCACTAAGCCGACCAGTTGCAGGGCAGAAATGGGTAGGAGCTGTGTCGTTTAGTAGGATAAGATTTGATGTGTTTATAATGTTTTCCATGTTAGACCCTCGTACGTCAGTTTTGTGTGATCCCCAGAGGATGTTGTGGCAGTTGAAGTCACCAAGAATGATGTGCGGTTTTGGTAGTTGTTCGAAGAGTTGGGAGATTTCTGACTCGTTTAAAGGTTGGCTGTTCGGTATATATATGTTGCATATATATAAGTTAGTGGGGCATGTAACTTTAATGACGATTGCTTCTAAGTTGGTTGAGGGGATTACTTCTTCACTATGGATATCGTTCTTGACGAGAATCGCTACTCCCCCACTTGCGTGTGTGGTGTTGCGGTTTTTGAAGAACGTTTTGTAATTTTTAATTCTTCCTGAACTGTGGTCTTTGAAGTTTGTTTCCTGTAGACAGATTACTTGTGGTTGTGTTTCGCTGATCAATAGCTGTAAGTACTCAAGTCGACTGTAGAAGCCGTTGAGATTCCACTGGATGATTTGAAGTGGCATGAGGTTGAATAGATTAAGGTTTGTGGAGATTGTGGTTGAGTTCGGAAGGAATCGACGATGGTTCAGTAGAAAGGATGGACTGTAGCGAGATGGGTGGGAGAGAATCGGTTTCTAGTTTTTTAATTAAGCGGTGTATTCTATTTTTCATCCTTTGGTCGTGGAGAAGGGGGTAGATTGAATTTAACATGTGTGTCAGCGCTTTGGAATCAGAAGTGTAGTCCTTGGCAATATCGTTTGGGTTGTCCATGCCAATCGCGTTTTCTAGAAAGCTCTTAAGCTGCGCATAACTTAGGATGAAGTTGTATGATGGGTCTTCAACGGTTGGTTTGGTTGGATTTAGTATGCTATCTATTTCTTCAATAAGTTTGGATAAGGATTGGCTTCGTTTGGCTTTCTCTTTGGTGTTGGTTTTTGTTTGTTGTTTGTTTGGTTTTACATCGTTGTTGGATGTCTTTGTAATATCTAGACTTTCCTCGTCCGTTGAATTATTTCTTGCGGTGGACGATAGCGGTCTTTTTTTTGCAGATATTTGTTGCTGGGTCGTGTCGATCATTGAGTCTTCCGTTGACATTGTGAGGGTGACTGTAGTGGGGTTGATGATGTTCGCGTTTGACGTATTATTTTCTGCTCTGGTTAGTTTAACATTTAACGTAATTTCTCCGTTAGGTGTAGTATTCGAGTGAGTTGCCGGTTCTTGATTGTTTTGTGGATGTTCGTTGTTAGTTATTTTATTGTGCCTTGGGTTTGGAGTTGGGGTTTGCGCAATGATGGTGCATTGTTTGGCTACGTGGCCTTCCTCTTTGCATAGAAAGTAGGAAATTTTGTCGGTCAATGCAAAAATTCTATATTGAGTGTCGCTATGTGTGAGGAGAAAAGAGTCGGGGATTTTTGTAGCATCGTCTGGGTTGACGTACACTTGCCTTCTAAAGCTCATGATATGGGAAAAGCCGGGCTCTTGTAGTCCAGCTCGGAGGAAGGAAAGTTTGGATACAAGTCTGATATTATGGTCGTTAAGGAACTTTTCTATGTGCTCGTGGGGTATTGTAGGTGAAACATTTGATAGGACAATTCTTTGGGATGGGTTGAGTAAGGGTCTAACGGTGGTTATCGTGTTGTTGATTTTTAATGTTTTGTGTTTAGTCGAGAAGTTCTTTGCTGTAGTTTTTGTGTCAAGATAGATGCATATTCTGTCATTTGCTATTCTGGAGATAAAGCGAATGGCGTTGGGGCCAGTAATATTTGCTACCGCCTGTACGTAGTCCTTGATCGTTGTATTTTCCATTGCATCAATTATAATTGCCTGTTCTTTACTTGGGAACATGGTGTTAACCGTAGCTGACGCATAAGATTTTAAATTCTGTTGTGTTGGAAGGTTCGATGAGTAGCGGTCCGGTTCGGTGTTGGTATCCATGATTAGGCTTGTATGTACAGAAGCCTTGTAGGAAGCACTAACACTATGATTTGGTGGGGTGTGTAGTGAGGTAGCACAGCAAGGTAAACACGCACACTAGTTTAAGACACCGAGTCTATGAGCTCGGTTTTGGTACTCGCGAGCGATTATAAACACGTCTAAGCGGTTCGATTGCTCGGGAGAGACTCGATTAGAATTTTGCGTCGAGCATTTTGAGACGAATAAAGTTACTGAAAACATTTTCAAGACTGGCACAATGAACTGTATACCACTTAAAAAAAACGCATTGAAAATAGTACCTCATGGGTAATGTGGAAACCTATTACTTATCACTTAGTTTACGAGAGAATAGGCAGTATTGCAAAACATATAGCCAAGACAACCGCGGCGGCAACAATGTTTTCTTTTACGCTGGGAAACCTAGCGTTCTATTATCGTATAGTTACTTTTAACAATTTGCGCTAATAATTGATTTACAACTATTGGTGCTGGAACACAATACATACTATATTTAGTCGTAATGCATAACTTACAAGGGAACATACCGAGGTGTCCCCCTCCGATTTTGATGAAATTTGGCACAGTTGTTCAGTACGCGAGAATAATCGATACGTATTTTTTTATATCTGCTAAGTCGCACGTTTAGGGGGTGAAACCACCCTTCAAAGTTTCGGATTTTTTTCTTTTTTTGCTTATAACTTTGAAACGGTTAATGATAGACATTTTTGATAAATGTACGAAATATTTGTTTTTTCGTCTACTAAAGGCTTACGGAACTTAAAATTTGATTTAACGATTTTTTGTTAATTTTTTATTAAAAAATAACGTGTTTTTCGTTATATCTTTAAAGTTTACGATCCGATTTTAACCAAACTTTTTTTAAATGGTAGAGAAATCAAAAATAAAAGTTACGTGTTTTTGCGTTTTTCCATAATCTACTCTGGAGTCGTGAAATTAACCCTTTTCTTTTTTAGGGTTTTGGCACTTTACGTTACTATATCTGATCAACGAATGATGATGGGAAAAATGTATTATGCAACAAATACTTCTTTTCTCATCTACTATATTATTGTTTTTGTAAAAAATCAAAATTTGAAAATTTTTTGTTTTCTTTATAATATTTAGGCTGCGCACATCCGCCAGGACGCGTCAATCACAAACTATCGTAGATATCATAAAATTTCATAAGGGAAAATTTCATGGATTTTTACATATAAAATAATATATTTATAATTTATTTAAATCACAATTTATTTATAACAAAAAAAATAATTTAATTTATGAATTTAATATACATATACTATTACAGCTTCTATGAAACATATAGTTCGCAAAAATGATATTCTTCTCTGCGATTCTTTATTAATTCTTGTTATCTCTATTATCTTTATTTGATATTAATCTTACCTAAATGAACCCTAACTAAACTAAATTAATCATGTGTGCTGTTTTGTATATAACGTAAATGGTTAACGACAAAAAGTAAATTTATGGAACACAACCTGCCATTATAACATGTGCGTGGTGTAAAAAATCACTTTGTTTTGAACATTTCTTCGTGGAGTACCATTTTTGTGGACTATATGTTCCATAGAAACCATAATAGTTTATGTATATTAAATTAATAAATTAAATTATTTTTTTGTTATAAATAAATTGTGATTTAAATAAATTATAAATATATTCTTTTTATATGTAAAAATCCATGAAACTTTCCCTTATGAAATTTTATGATATCTACGATAGTTTGTGATTGACGCGTCTTGGCGGATGTGCGCAGCCTAAATATTATAAAGCAAAACAAAAAATTTTCAAATTTTGATTTTTTACAAAAACAGTAATATAGTAGATGAGAAAGGAAGTATTTGTTGCATAATACATTTTTCCCATCATCATTCGTTGATCAGATATAGTAACGTAAAGTGCCAAAACCCTATAAAGAAAAGGGTTAATTTCACGACTCCAGAGTAGATTATGGAAAAACGCAAAAACACGTAACTTTTATTTTTGATTTCTCTACCATTTAAAAAAAGTTTGGTTAAAATCGGATCGTAAACTTTAAAGATATAACGAAAAACACGTTATTTTTTAATAAAAAATTAACAAAAAATCGTTAAATCAAATTTTAAGTTCCGTGGGCCTTTAGTAGACGAAAAAACAAATATTTCGTACATTTATCAAAAATGTCTATCATTAACCGTTTCAAAGTTATAAGCAAAAAAAGAAAAAAATCCGAAACTTTGAAGGGTGGTTTCACCCCCTAAACGTGCGACTTAGCAGATATAAAAAATACGTATCGATTATTCTCGCGTACTGAACAACTGTGCCAAATTTCATCAAAATCGGAGGGGGACACCTCGGTATGTTCCCTTGTTAGTGATTAATTTCGGTAAAACCGTCGCCAGAAGCCCAAAAATATTAAAATATATTAATTGTACTTTATTTAACACATATTCGAGCATACTTTTTCACTAACAATACTTTTGTGTTACCCTACATGCGATATAGTGCGGTGTGAAATTGTATTTCGACAAATAACCTTAATCGACGTGCCACGCACGACGTTCTGATCTCCGCGACTGACGCGCAAGGCACGTCTATTCAGCGCGACTGATTGACTACGAATGTCGGCCCGAATATGCCCGTGCTCATGCCAATAGGTCCGCTACTGTTAAGGGGAGCAGAGCCGGTTTTAGCACTACCAGCGCCCTGGGCGAGATTTCTACGCCCCCCCCCCCCCCCCCCTCACACCCAACTGTTATTCAAATCTATACGAAAAAAGGCAAAGGATATAATGAAATAACCATTTATTTAAAAATAACCATTTATTAAAAAATAACCATTTATTTTTAAAAAAAACTAACAAAATTTGACTTTTCTAGCCTTTCTATTGGCGAACTCTTTTATTAAATTATCAAAGTCGATGTTTTCCGCAATTTCATTTTCGATTGACAAAGTTGCCAAGTTTGTCAATCTAAATTGAGATATTGTCGATCGCAGATAGGTTTTTACCAGCTTAAGCTTAGAAAAACTCCTCTCCCCATTAGCAACCGTTACGGGTATAGTCAATAATATTCGCAATGCTATCCATACATTTGGGTATAATTCTTGTAAGTTGCGATCTTTGATCAAATTTAAAACAAAAACAGGAGTGACCAAATTCTGATCAGGCAAAAAAGATTTCAGACTTATGAGTTCATCACACAGCATACAACCATCTATATCTGATTTAGAGTCTACAGTTAATTTCAATTGCAGATCACCACAGAGTTTGACAAGGTCAGATTTTTCCGGAATCTGTTTTATATTGTATAAAAAAGACCAAGATTCCGAGTACTCATTTAATTGTTTGAATTTTTCATTGACTGAAATTAATGTGGTGTCCAAAAGATAGTTGAAAAATTCAACCTAAAATTTTTTTTCTGGACAAGTTATAAGCTCATCGCGGAAATTTTCATCAGCCTGACGCTTAATACGTCGAATTCTTGTTGTGGCTCTAAACACAGGTTCAATTTCAAGTTCTTCGGCCAATTCCTTCGCAGTTAAAATGGCGCTTTGAAAGCCTCATACCCGCCATATTGAAACCGCCATTTTTTTTGGAAATTTTGAGATCAGATTTGCCATCAGCGACCCAAAAAATATTAGAATACCAATTTTTAGCTAAGTCGGATGTGTTTTGCGCTCTTGGTGACGATAGGAATAAGATCGAAATCTGTGCGAGGTGCCTGAACTGCTAAATTCACATTTTGCACCACTGTACGATGTAATGAATGAGAATGAGCTGACTGTGTTCCGCTTCGTCTAAAATATTTTTTAAAGATAATTCCCGACCATAGATGAAAACACTATCATTGATAATGTGTTTAACTATGGTCGGGCATTCCCGTTAAAATGAACTGCATGCAGTGCCAACACAACAAATTTTTCGCAAAACTTTGGGAATTTACGAGTAAGTAGGCCTCGTTCAATGAACGAGAGGACATCAAGGGGCGCCTGCGGCGACGCCCCTTTATGTCCGGCGCCCTGGGCGGTCGCCCTACCGCGCCCTACCCTAACGCCGCCACTGAAGGGGAGGCAAAGTCAATCAGCGAGCTCTCGAGTGTATAGGAAGGAGTAGCAGGCGGATCAGCTCGAGAAACGGCTCTGTCGAGCAAGACCTTGACAAAGCTGAAGTACAGTGTTGTATAAAGGTTTTTGCAATTTTCTTACCATGTTACAGCGAAACCGTGTTATAGAATACCGTGTTGTAGAAGGGTTTCCGCAATTCATAAATCGTGTTATAGCGAAACCGTGTTATAGGATGCCGTGTTGTAGGAGGGCTACCTGTATATCGAATTTTTGAAAGAGTAAAAAACAATCGGATATGTAAAATGCACCAAACCTCTGATGCATTTCAAAATGGGGTGCGGGCTCTGCAAGCTCGATAAAACAGCAAAGCGTTGTACGCATGTGTTAACATTCTTATCTCTTTCAAAAAAAGCAACAAACTTCACCTACTACAGAATTTAGTGCAAGAAGGGGATGGTTCGAGAATTTTCAAAAACGGCGTAATCTGCATGGCATTCAACTTAATTTCACACATCCTTCTATTTCGTAAAAAATTCTATGTTTCATTTTGCACGATTTTTTTAGGAACGTATCTATCGTGTAAACTGAGAGATATGTGTATATTGAATTAATCATTGATTGATCTAGAGTTAACTAGTTAACAACGGAATTTAGTTTTTAGAATCCCTCGTGGGATACGAAAATAAAATTGAGCAATGACTTGTATGTACATCGAACCCAGCGAATGCTTCTGTTAATACATTTTTAAAGAACAATTTTTAGACAAGAAATTGAAAATTCAGTATTAATGCCACCACAAGAAAACTTTGGATTTACGTATAAATATGTCAAACGCAGTTATTAGGTTAACACGTTCCATGCCATTTGTACGATTTCTGGTACACGTTAAACTTGACCTGCAGGCCACGTGTACCATAAATGGTACACGCAAACATATTTATTTAATGCGCTGAAAATATATATTTTATCACAAATTTAATTATGTAAACTATATTTTCACTAAAAGAATGAGGTATTGTATGAAATGCAATCTAGAACAATACGAATACATTTGTTTAATTGTTATATATGCAATAATTATTAATTACATATAATGGTTGACTTTTTTAAAGCAACGGATGGATAAAAATGTTGTTTTCTAGAATTTGTTGCAATTTTACGAGATAAATTGTTGTTTTCAACCTCACAGTAACATAAATAATTAACTAATCGTTTTCTAAATTCTATTATTGACACAGATCTATGTTGCTGAGTATTACACAATATCCAAGCGTTTATAACTGGTGTATTTGAGAGAAGCGTAAATGCTACTTATTTATACCATTTAAAAGTTTTACGTAAACCGTTATTACATACTGCCATTTTTACTAACCAAAAATTTTAGAACTGGCTGACTTTTTCTGCCGAATTGATCGCAGCACCACGTGTACCATAAATGGTACACGATGCGATAACCACTCCAAACAAGCTAAATATTTATCGACTGATGATGTAATGAAATATTGTGTGATACTATACTAATCTTTAGTCAAAACATCAAATGGCCTGTACGACAAGTTGAGCAAAAACGGCTTGGCAGGGAACGTGTTGAGCGATTTTGGGAAGGTATTGAACCGCTAGAACATGAGCCAGAGTGGGGACGTCTATCCGTTATTAACAGTAAATGTTCCAAGGTCAAATGACAGGCACTTTATTCCATCCCTTTATATTGGGTTGATCAAAAAGTTCGTTCAGTTTGTCGACACATAATTGCAACCCACATTTTTCAAAATCATTGAAATTTAATCTGTGATGTATTGTTCCAATTTATCTAACACCTTTTTCCAAATTCCGCATAGGTTCAATATGCTCCGTCCGTAGAAGTCCTTAGACTTATCCGCAAAAAACTTAATGAGCTGACATTTTATAGTGTTTTCGTTTTTTAGAGATTTTCCGTTGAGAGCGTCACAAATACGATCCACGTCTTTACTTGTCCTACTATTTCTATTTTGGTTCCACCCCACAATAACTCAGAATTAATTCCTGATATCGAAATCTCTCTCCGATTTCTTATATGTGCCCATAATTATGAAAGTGGTCTAAGTCATATATTTCTTGTTTCGAGATATTTAATGACTTGCATTTGAACGAATTAAAAACAACTTTTATATTATGCAACATTTTAATTTAGAGTTTTATTAGTCTTGATTAATGGAAATTTATTATGAATATGAAATTTTGCGTGAATTTCATACGGAAATGTTGTTTTTAAAGTTTGAATTGATTTAGACCATTTTCATACTTAACTGAATGTCCTATAAAAGACTTAAAGCAATAAAAACTACGAGTTGTATATATGTGATATCGTCGTCGAGACGCCGCAATGTTCTTTTATTCGTAACGTCACGACGCGCAGCGTGCGACCCCGGAAGGGCCTAGAGAACAGTGTGTGCTTGGCATCGTAACGCTAAGGATCTTAAATGTTTTATGTTTTATGTCTTATTATGTTCTTATGTATCTTATGTTTATTCCGTTCATATTAATTTAATTATAGTATACCCTTAGTCATTTAAATAAATAAGTAGTAATAATAGTATATTAGTTCCTTAGTGCCGTATTGTTTTATTTATTACTCTACAGGCAATTAGTTAAAAGGACCCTCTAACAGAGTTTAATTAGAAACAATAATTTTAATGAAATAATTCATCAACATTTTTTAATTATTGTTAAAAAGTAATCGATTTTTATCATTTTAGAGTTTTATCTTTTTGGACATTTAAAAACTGTCCGTTGGACATTCAAAACTGGAGGGATGTATGCTAGTAAACACATAATATCTTTATGTTTTTCTTCCATTACTGGTCTAGTGGTAGTGTATAATGGAAGTTAGTCTAATATCGGACCTTAGAACTACAGGATAACTCCATAACGCAGCGTATACGCAATGTCAGCACTAACCAACATAGAATATAACAAAAAGTTAAATCTAAAAACAATTTTGTTAATTCTTTTGCAATTAAATGGGATCATTTACAAAATTTTACAGATTTATTTTGAGAGGAAGTCTTCTCGCAATGCGAATAGTAAGACGCCATCGAATACGCAACGGTATATCGTCGTTGGAGCTTTTTGCAATACAGGCGTCCCTCGTCTTTCGCACATTCTATTTTCGCACAATTCGCTATTTAGCACGTTTTTAAAAATTCCATTTTTAAAGGTTTTTGTCGCTGTTTCAAAAAATGTTTGCTGTCATTCGTCACTGCCAAAGAGTGTTGTACCTCGTGTTCACTAATTGCCTATTAGAGGTGTTCTAATATTGTACTATTGTTTCTAACATTAGCTACCAGATGTTAGAGAATCTCAATTTTACAAAGAAACCACATTAACATACAATTTTTCATATTTTTCCTGTGTCCCTCTACTTTCAAACATTCAATAATCGCATACATTTTCGGGAACCAATTATGTGCGAAAGTGGAGGGTCTACTGTATTACGAACGACGATATATCGGCACTAAAAGGGTTAAATCAGACAATCAGAAGTGCGCGATCAAAAGTCATTAATCCTATGAGCGTTCTTTTCCATCATGATAATGCGGGGAAGCGTTCATCTGTGCAGACTGGAAAAAAATTATATCCTGAAAAGTCCCCGGCACTAGTTTCCAACAATTACCACTTACTTCGCTCGATAAAGAACTCTTAACGAAAAATCTTTCAAAAACAAGCATGCTATAAAATGTCACTGTTACATCCCAACTCCAACCCCATTGTATCGATCTTCATCATTATTATTATTGTTATTTTTATTATTAGTATTACTATTATAAGTGTACTGTTCTCATCTAATTGTAACATACACACACACATATACATGCATACAGGCTGTCCTAAGGACCCATCCCAATCCTCGTAAACCTCATCGCTACCTACCGAGGCTCCTCATCCCCACTCCTAACATCTCCTAATTTTTTGCAGCCACGACTTTCCTGAAAATTCACCGCTTACATTCTGCCGTTTCAACAAACAGCACACATACATTTGTACTTTTCAATGTTCGACACAAACATTACTATAAAGAAATAAAAATAGATATTACAAAATATAATAAAGTTATATACAGGGTATCCCAGTCGATTTTGACATCTTGAATATTTCGGTATTGTGGTATGTAGCAAGAAATGTTTTCTAGGAAACTTAAATGGTATCGAGTGGGGCATAATCTGATGTCATTAGTTTTTCTGTAGGTGGACGCGTCAAGGACATATGAAGGTCAACTTTGTATTTTTAAATGGAATGAGGTACTTTTTTATGCATGAAGCGATGCAGCTAGATATTCTTTATAAAAAAGTACTGACCTATGTATGCCGAAAAGCTAATAGTTTAGGAGATATTTCAATTTAAGTAATTCTAAAATTCGTAATTACATTAGCGTTTATTTACAGGTAAGGTTCAATACTACGACCATTTACATCGCAGCATTTTTTAAATCGATGAAGTAAGGACTGACCTACGTTATTTAATGTATCGGCTAATATTTCGCCAGATTCATCCATAACAGCTTTGTCAAGGTCTTGCTCGACAGAGCCGTTTCTCGAGCTGGTCCGCCTGCTACCCCTTCCTATACACTCGAGAGCTCGCTGATTGACTTTGCCTCCCCTTAATAGTAGCGGACCTATTGGCATGAGCACGGGCGCATTCGGGGCGACATCAGAACGTCGTGCGTGGCACGTCGATTAAGGTTATTTGTCGAAATACAATTTCACACCGCACTATATCGCATGTAGGGTAACACAAAAGTATTGTTAGTGAAAAAGTATGCTCGAATATGTGTTAAATAAAGTACAATTAATATATTTTAATATTTTTGTGCTTCTGGCGACGGTTTTACCGAAATTAATCACTACGTTATGCATTACGACTAAATATAGTATTGTGTTCCAGCACCAATAGTTGTAAATCAATTATTAGCGCAAATTGTTAAAAGTAACTATACGATAATAGAACGCTAGGTTTCCCAGCGTAAAAGAAAACATTGTTGCCGCCGCGGTTGTCTTGGCTATATGTTTTGCAATACTGCCTATTCTCTCGTAAACTAAGTGATAAGTAATAGGTTTCCACATTACCCATGAGGTACTATTTTCAATGCGTTTTTTTTTAAGTGGTATACAGTTCATTGTGCTAGTCTTGAAAATGTTTTCAGTAACTTTATTCGTTTCAAAATGCTCGACGCAAAGTTCTAATATACCAATTAAAACATAATTAATTATAAGAAGCTCTTAGTAACAAAGAGTGGTTTCGCCTCGTTTAATTTCAATGTTGTTTTGTAATAAACTGCCAAAGTATTGTCAATTTTACATATAGAGATGTATCTCAACAGTTTCTTTCATTTGTATGATTGTTAAAAAACATTTTCTTCGTTTATATTTTAATGCGATTTCTCGACAACGATTCAGCGGAAAAGGACATTGATACAGTGGAATAGATTTTCAGAAGATAACTTTGTAACAAAGAGTGCATTTGCATATTTCCATGGGTAATGTGGAAACCTATTACCTCTTTACTGGCAAGAGACAACACAACATTGTACAATGTATCGCCCCAATAACTTCTTACATTATTCTACATTCTTTGAGGCGAATAAGTTTGGCATTTTGCTGTCATAAAATTTTTAAAGTATAAATGTCGCCCCAATATGCCGCCACATGCTACCACGCTTGTACCAGTAGGTACCGTGCGACTCGCCAGACCTGACACATAGGAGGTAAGCCTGTTTCGGCAGAGTCTGATTCGCCAGGCGCCAAGTTTCATGCCTCTTGTCACACGTACACGAAGGGACTTGACGTTCTACCTCGCGATTCGTTAAAAGAGCTACACATACAAATCGAACTAAAAGACGAAGAGAGAGAACGCTGCAGATCGAAGCAAGGGAGACAACGCGATTTGGGTGGCGACAGTGAGGACTTCGGCGTAGGAACCAGATTTCTAACATCTCTATAGTAAAAACAAAATAAACTCCGGCAGAATTACCCCCACCACATGGGGAGATTCATCCTTGATGAAACGGAGTGCGCGACGAGACAACAATGTAATACAATGTCTTGCTCCTCCAGACAAACTAATAAGAATATTTGAATGCTACGACTTTGTCAGGTGCTTCCTTTAAGAGGCTGAGCGGGTGGACTCCAAGAAACAAAATGGTACGAATAGGCGGTTGAAAACAAGAAACTCCGCCGCCGAGGTGCCAGGTCCGGCGAGCCGCACGGTACGACCGTAACGCCGCCGGAGTGCCTGTAAATCAGTGACATCTCGGCTGAATGTGTAGGTGAAGAAGGCGGTGCAGCTCGAGAAACGGCTCTGTCGAGCAAGACCTTGACAAAGCTGATCCATAATGTGCTGCTCCATATCACTCACTTTAGTTGAAACTTTCGCGTTTTATCCTTTAAAAAGCCCCATAAGAAAAAGTCAGGCGGCGTTAAATCAGGTGACTGACAGATAAATAAATAAACAGAGCTCACGTCCTAATGCGACAGGAATGATGCCTTTGTATTTAGATTATACTGAAATATCTCCTTAGCTATTAGCTTTTCGAGATACATAGGTCAGTACCTTTTTATAAAGAATGTCTAGCTGCATCGCTTGATGTATAAAAAAAGTACACCATGCTATTTAAAAAAACAAAGTTGACCTCCATATGTCCGTGACGCGTCCACCTACGGAAAAACTAATGACACCAGATTATGCCCCACTCGATACCATTTAAGTTTAGTATAAAACATTTTTTGCTACATACCACAATACCGAAATATTCAAGATGTCAGAATCGGCTGAGTCACCCTGTATATATTTAATATTCGCAAGTTTAAACATTCCTTCGCGAAAACAAATTGGTGCTCGTTTCGTAACAGTCATCTCAATAAGTTTTGCGGATAAGTCTTGGGACTTATGCTAAGTCGTTCTATAAGTTCGTGTTGCGCATATGTGTGCACTTTCCGCAACCGAAGTAACCGAAGGGATTAGAGTTTAATGGTCCAGTAGAGTGTAGAAAAGACATGCGAAAGAAACAGTTAGTGAACAGGAAGTATTTCTACTGCAAACAATATTTGTACTGTAGAAAGGCCTTTCATCGTCCCATAGATGCAAAAAGTGGTTTGATCGATTTCGCAAAAGAATTTTTTATCTTGGAGATTAGGCACAATCTGGATGTCTAACTGAAGTAGACGAACACACAATTTGTAACCTAATGGATCAAAGACAAAGTTTATCGGTTCAAGAGATGTCAGAAACTTTAACACTAGATTTACGGACGTAGAATCCGGTATACTTCAATAAATTAAATACGTACAGGGTGTTTAAAAATTATATGTCATGGCTTTCAGGAGTTGTTGTACACCTCTGGATCGATGGAGATTTGTGAAAGAAACCTGCCGCAAAATTCGGGAAAGGGTAGCAAATTTTTTTATTGGCTCATCGTATTCGTCTTGTCACGTAAGCAAAATGTCTGAGAGTAGCCGTGGATCAGAAATGAACCGTTCTCTCGCAAATTAACTTTTAATTGGGCCTTCCGATTAAAATCTCGCCCATATGGCAGAAGAAATTCCTTCATTTACCGTCCTCAAACGTGTACTGAAGTTACTGACAAACATTTCATAATTTTCTCGTTAAAAGTCACGTGAAGGTCAACATATTGTACCTCGTTGGATTCGTTTTTTTACAAGCTATAAGACTGTTGTTGTGAAAATATACAGTCTCATTTTTAAAAATTCGGTAGCCTTGAAATCTCGAAGAAAATGATCTTGAGAAAAAAATTCGGCCCGCCACCGTATTGGCGCCTTCAAACAGAATATTTTCTCCCTTTGACATTTTTTTCTATCATTCAAAATAAGCGGTGTATTTAACCCTTTTAGTGCCGACCGAAAAAATTAATTGAATTAATGACAAATGCAGTTGCGAATAAAAAGATTTGCCATTTGGCGATAGTTTCATATAGAACACGCAATATAGAGCATAAATTGTGTACTTACAATTAACTGTCATAAAATTACTGATATCGTATAAGAAACTAAATATTATCCCTTCGATGCCCAGTGTCATTTGTTATTAATGTTATTTTGTAACAGCATAATATTAAAAATCATAGTTTCAGACATTATTCAGAACAAAAGGAAATAATATTTATTAGTATCTTGTGCGTATAACAGTGGCAAGAATATTGAAGACAGAAAAGTACATTTCCCACATTTAATACTTTATTATTATAATAAAGGTAAAAACGCTGTTGAAACTAAAAGAAAAATATGTGCGGTTTACGGAGATGATGGTGTTGGTGATAGCACTGTCAGAAAATGGTTTTCCTACATAGTTCAAAAGTGGTAATTTTTGTTTGGAAGATGCAAAGCGCTCTGGTCGACCATCCGTTATTGATGAAGACGAAATAAAATTGTTAATAAAAAATAATTCACGGCACACAACTAGGGACATTGCTGAGATAATGAAAATATCAAACAGTACCGCGTATGAACATCTTAAGCAACTTGAGTTCAACATTTGTTATGACGTATTGGTGCCGCATGACTTAACGGAGAAGAATTGAAAGGATCGCATCTCTGTATGTGACTCTCGGTTAAAACGCTACAAAACCTGTCAATTTTTAGGACAAGTGATTACAGGAGATAAAAAATGGATTTTATATAATAATGTTGTAAGAAAAGATCTTAGAGAATCGCAGAAGAATCCGCATTAGTAACACCAAAAGATGCATTGCATTCAAAGAAGGCATTGCTCAGTGTATGGTGGGACTGGAAGGGTATTATTTATTACGAAGTTTTAAACAATAAAGAAACTCTTAATTCTGATAAATATAGCGCCCAAGTGGATCAATTAAAGGAAGCAATTTAAAAAAACGGCCCGAGTTGACCAAAAGGAAGAATGTCGTTTTCCACCAAGAAATCGCTAGTCCGCATGTGTCAATGAAAACCCGATAAAAATTATTGGATTTCGGTTGGGAAATTTTACCTCACCCAACCTACTCGCCAGAGCCAGCACCATCTGATTATTATTTATTTAGGTTTATGCAAAATTTTTTGAGTGACCAAAAATTTAGTTGTCTGGAGGCTTGCAAAAATCATTTAAAGCGGTTCTTTGTTAAGAAAAATAAAAACTTTTTTGAAAAGGGGATTATGAAGCTACCTGATAGGTAGCAAAAAGTAATCGATAGAAATGGTGCATATACAGGGTCCGTCAGCAAAATCCGGACAAAATTAAGAGTTCATTCAAACACTTGTTTAGTTAGAAATTACTTGTATTGATGAAAAAAAATGTGTAAATTAATTAGGGGATCCTTATTAAGTTTTATTATTCAATATAGCCTCCTTCCGCTGCGATCACTTCTTACAACTAGAATCTTGATCTGAAGCGCGAATTGAATGAAGTGTTCAATATTATTGAATGAAGTGTTTATTTTCCAAAAGTTTATCGAGTTTGATTATCGCCCAAGTAACGCTACGAACTTTCCGAACGACCCAATATATACAATATACAATATATTGAGCTGGACATTGAGTCTAATAAATACATAATACGTAATATAATTATTCTATATTCGTATTTTTTTAATTCTTTGAACACGCAAAATATGCGCCTCCCAACTTAATACAAAATTGATTGTTTGAACTGTAATATCATATGAGTTTAACATGCCTGCAATATATACTTATACGCTCGATTATCCTCAGAGGTCTACGTGGGAATTGAGGTCTCGCTCGGAAACGCAACGGATCTCGGAGGAAGATCGCGCTCGCGTCAGCAAGTCCCACGGACAGGCGGATCGAACCGTTGCATTTTGATCGTGGCTCGCATGCGCACCGCGCGATCGAGAAATATGAAGCGCGCTGCAAATTTCAAACAGCCGGGAGAATTACTGTCGTGCGTGGAATTCAGTGAGGGACATCTTTATTAGTCAAGTATTATTACGATAACTGAAAATTATTGTGATTCGTCACCGTGGTTATACAAAATCTTACTTATTCTCATTGTTTAAATTCGTATTTACTTCCAATTAACCTCTTAATTGGCAATTAGCCTTTCAACGGCTTTATCTATTAGCAATTCTCTTTTATACTAATATTGCGAAAAATGTAGTATGTTTGCTCAATGATAAATGAATAAAAGGATAATATAATTGCGGCTTTAATTGTTATTAACCAAGGAGTTAAGTATCGTTTTGTAGAATTCTACGTAACTCTCGTTCAGAAAGTTCATTGTACATAAAGCACTTCTCGATTCCGTTATCTGATGAAATTGGATGATAATTTTTAGACGGTAGTAGTTTGCAAATCAATTTTGATATACTTCATTTCATCTCGTTTCATTTCGTTCTATTTAACTTCCACTCATTCCATTTCATTTTATTTTATCTTTTTTATAGTATGACCTTGAGAAAGCGTAATCCAGATAGTTGAACACAATAAAAAACGTCACGGCGAAATGTAGTTGAATTCGTGCAAATATCAAATCAAAAATGTGAAAATAAGTCTCGCAATTAATTAAAAAACAAACAACTATATTTTAAGAATTTATACGTACGCTGATTTAGGTAAGTTCAGGTCCGTCATGATTCAGCCTCATCGACAAATCCAACATTGGTTATCAGAAGGAAAAAAGGAAGTAAAGACAAAGTTCACGGGAAAACGCCAAGTTTTCCATTCAAGCACGATGATAAACAGAACACTGAACCAAATTCCAAACACACGTTCGTACAATTATCGTAGAGAAAGTATTGTTTTTAACGTATGACGAATTAGAAGGAAGGAACGGCACAATTTCAAAAATTTCCCTCCCGCCGCTCAAAATACGTGCGTCTTGTCGGCCGGTCGCTACGCGACTGGCCCGATTGGTCCGACTGGTCCGACTGGTCTGACTGGTTCGACTGGTTATTCTAATTTCCGCCCACGATTCTGATGATGAAAGAAAGAGAAAGACGAACATAGAGAGAAACGCAACAATGGAGGCAGAAACGAAAGAAGAGCAGGGGGAGCCACTCGATGGAATAAAGAGAGAGAAGCTGACGATGGCTTTGATCCAGGACCACTCACCCCTTTTCTTACAATTAGAGTTTAATATCAAGTTAAAATAATATTCAAAAATGTAAAAAAAAACTAACATACATAATACTGATACCTCAGTCTTTACCAATTAAAGATAATCAATTAGTCGTCAATTCAAATGTATAATCCGACAAAACGTTGTACTATTATGTATTTTGAATGGTTTTTTTGAAGGTCTCTCTGTATTCAGAAAAATGTATATAAATACTTATAATGAAATGTTTTGTAAAGAAACGACCTACACCTCTATGACCTACAATGTCTGGTAATGTTAAATACCTTATCGATAAAAAGAAAAGGTCGATTAAATATATCCATTCAAATGTAATTCACATGTTAGTGGTTTTGTTTTATAAATCTTTTTCTATTTGATATGTGTTGTCATTCTATTGCAACTTCAACTTCGAATATTTATAAGAAAAGAGTGGATATGCGATAAGACAGTTGAGTAACTGAAGACTAAGTACCGATATAATAGTGCACCGTTATAACAAAATTTATTGTATTTTCATCGAATGTCAATACAAATCCAGTGATACTACCTTCCAAAAACTGGTAGTCATCTTTATTATATATGTACCAATATGTACTTGCACGCCATCTTGCAACTTTGACTAGTTTTTCTCACGGTATAAAATCGAAAACGTGTATTATAAAAAAGAAGAATAGAATGAGTACCGGTATGAAAACTTCTTTATAAATATTCCCTTCGTATCTAAGTATCATAAATTTGTATTAATTGCTCTTTAACAGTATACATTATCGAGAAGCAAATACGACTGTTTATCGTTCTGTCAACTTTTTAATATATCAATACTGTATTCAGATAAATCTTATGCAACTAAGTTTCAAACTCTGCCTGAAATTTTTCATGATTTTTCAAAATCTACTTTCTGTTGATGATTATAAAAAAAAAATGTTAAATGTATTCTAACCTCAAAATTTATGTATTATGTTCTTATACGTCGATTAAAATGTTGAAATATAATGAATGGATCGAAATGCAATAATTTACTTCAGAAAATAATATATTACGTGCTTCACGATTTATTTATTTCATTCTATATAAATTTGTATTAATTGTCATTTGAAAATTGTAATTTCCATAGTGCTACAATGAATAATAAATAAATATTTAAACAAAGATTGATCATCAAGAAGGCTGTTCATGATTTTATAATACATAAGTTTAATAAATATTGCATGCCTGCAAATAAGGTATATATAGCACTTTGTCCCTGAAACCAGCATTTCCCTTTTTTCCCAATTGATAGTAATATCTACTTACATTGAAAATTTTTAACCACTTGCGCTGGGAACTGATTTCCAACTGCGCTTGTCAAAACCATTACCGGGAATCCAAAAACATGAAAATCTATTAATCATGTTTGAATTAAGACATATCTCGGCATACCATTTCCCTCGTAATGCTTGTGTTTTTGCCTACATGGAACATTGTACGATCTGAAACTTTTTCTTTGACAAATAATCATAGTTGATTTTATTTCTATGACAACTGCCTACCGACATGCATAGCACATCGTTTCAGCGCAAGTGGGTGAGCTGAAAATCTCTAAACTTTGTGTTTATAGTAAAAATTTCATAAAACTCTTTTTAGATGCTGTCGAAGAAGTCTCGACTAGGAGAGCAATATCAACAGTGGCATTGATCTTCTTTGTTTCTTCGTCGGCACTACTTTATGTCTATACTAGTTTTCCGCAACTTGCAGAGTAAGAGGCCCTTGCTATAATAATTTCTGTAGAAACTTTATATTCGTCATTTATTTCAGAACTGAACGGCAACACATAAAACTACCACTTCATATTGAAGATGCTAAAAATTTAGGAATGGTTCTCAGTCGTTACAAAGACCTGTATTACTTTCAGGTGTTGGCTGGTTTATTTATCACTTATATATTGTATCCTTTAAAATTTAGTTAAATAAGTCACATATCTACACTTAACACAGTAAGGACTGCTCAGAAGTTTTTTCTTGTTCCAAGCTTCATCTGTTACGTATTGATCATGAGAAAACTTTTGTTTCCTACAAGCTGTCTTTAGATGTTCCCTTCTCTGATACAATGTATCTACTTTGCTTATTTAAGTGTTTAAATCAATAGTCAATGTATTAAATTCGATTAGTTTCATGTTGTTGTTTTTTTTGCTTATTTACCAATGCTTCGCAAAGTGTATAAATGCACGAAGCCCAAATAAAAACTGCTTAGGCTCCAAGACAAAGGGACACGTAACATTGCATTTTAGTGATTCTAATAGTCTACGTCTTCAAGTTCCTCGCGCTTTTAAAAACAGATTTTTCAGAAAAGGGAAGGAATTGAAAGAAACTCAAATACTTCCAAAATTTTTTTAAGATAATGTATCACATGTTCCTAGCGAGAACAAAGATGTGGGTGACTGTTTTGATGGTTGCAGAAAAGATTCTAATGACGATTATTAAAAAAACATAATTTTTTTTCCTAGTAATACTGAACCTATCCAATTCTATAATTTCTGAAAGTTTAAAAAAAAATTGCTTCATAAACAGAAATTTATGATGTTATGATGATTTTGGTAACATGCACGTTTTCTCAGAAATGTCTCAACCGTTTGTCTTACAGATTTCTTCGCAGACCTTAATGTGTTAACAAATATTTCAATGATCACAGCAACAAATTTCTATTCCAGCAGAAATTTTTCCTGAACATTTGCTTAGTTTGCAAACTTTTGCAATTCCAGGGTCAATTTTTCTTTCGATCCTTTCTGGTTTCCTTTTCCCATTTCCTCTTGCCTTGTTATTGATTTGCACCTGCAGTGCAGTAGGCGCGTCGCTTTGTTACATGCTTTCTTCGTTGTTGGGGCGAAAGTTACTTTTTAAGTACTTTCCAGAAAGAGCTCAAGAATGGACACTCTCAATAAGAAAGCACAAAGACCACCTACTCAATTATGTTTTGTTCCTGCGGATGACTCCACTTTTACCAAACTGGTTTATTAATCTGGCTAGCCCTGTCGTTGGAGTACCTCTATCGCCGTTTGCAGTGGGAACGTTTTTTGGAGTGGCTCCGCCATCTTTTGTTGCTATTCAAGCAGGTCAGACTTTACAGAATCTGACATCTTCGAGTGACGCATGGTCATGGAATAGTGTCTTAATACTCTGTAGTTTTGCAGTGCTCTCATTAGTACCTGTTTTATTTAAACGAAAACTTAGGCAAAAGTTTGAGTGAATATCAGAACTAACTTAGAGAAAAAATAATGAACTTTTATAATTTATTTATTTAAGATAGAAAAATGTAAGTTTATGTAAAATCTCTTTGCGCCGAAAAAAACTTTATTTTAAGGTGAAGCATTACTCGTACAACGCAGAAAAAGAAAATTTCTTAAGATACCACTTATTAAGGTATCAGATTAATTTCATTCCTTAATTATAGTATCTGTTTAGTTGAAATGTTTGACACTGAGTATTCAATTTTCAACTTGTTACAAAATAATCTTCTGTGAATAAAGCACAATCTATTAGTTAGAAAAGAATGCCAATATTTATTAATTTCTATTACATTTTAACTTTGTCTGAAAGTTTGTACATGTCTCTATAATTTTAAGTTAAATGTGGGTTTCTAACACCATGTCAAACGCCTCTGTACATTAGATTTAGAGTTGAAAGTCACAGCAAAATGATGTATTATATATAAGTGGTCAAAAGTGTCCTAATCGATTTCACTGGGTGAGTTGACATTCCGTAGGTAATAAAGAAAAACATGGTATACCAAATATTAACCCCGTAGTTTGACTGATAGAAGAACTGTTATGGCACAAATTCAAAATTGTCTGTTTACCTAAATTCCTCATTTATTGAGTCAAGAGAATGTAGAAAAAATGATGGGTAATTACATGGAAAACGCCTATCTATCGATTTTAATGATTTGTCGGTGTGATGCTAGGAACATAATTCTGGAAAAATTTTTTCTGTACCTCAAACCCTTGTTCGACTTTAGATTTCAAGACATTGTCAGAAAACTTCTGCCGCTTCTACATTGAATTCTGCCTATATTTGCATGTCATGACAACGTATGCATCAACATGTGCAGCGACTTATGTACTGCTGGCCAAGCCAAAGACATCACTTTGTATATTGTATGACCACCACCCGCACCGCCTATTCCCATCATATCAGTCCTAGGAGCCTGATCTCGGTAAACGACAACGGAAAACTAAGCATTTATTTCGTTATTTCCATGACGGCGTATCGACTGTGCGCCTTTTTCAGCAAGTAGAGCCTTAGAATCGAAAATGACGTCAGAACGACGAATGTCTCTGTTGGGCGAATCGGAGCAAATCACTTATGAAGTGGCTTTTTTTACTTGACCAATGATACCTAAATACTCTTTCTGTAATGCACAAAGTATAATTTGGCCGATCTACTTGAACAAAACATTTTTTTTTTAAAAAGAAGTATGATTTTCATTCAATGTACTGATTTTTCTACTAATACAAAATATAATTTTATTCTTAGTATTCATAATAATATATATTTTAATAATTGTTTAACATTTATACGTAAAAGAAGAAAATTTGAAATTTAACAATTGTTTTGTATTTTAATTGTGCTAGACATTTAAATTTTTTGTGCAAATGATTCTGTAAACTATCCAGAATACAACGATGCATATTATTTTAATGTTATAAAGACTTAAATATGTTTAAATAATGTTCAAAAACACCTCAATTTTTATGATTATTTTCGCATTTACCTTAAAAACTAAACGTCCAGAAAAAAATCGAATAGGAGGTGGCGTTAGGGCAGACATTTTCTTCGGGGAAGCATAAAAACAAAGTTGCAAGACAAATTTTGTTTCCGGCTGAGAATTTAAAGTAGTTCTTTGAGACGTTTAGTTTCATCTGCACACAACCAGAACCAAAATGCTGCTTTCGCGAATAAAACAATAAAAAAAAGGCAGATGTCATTTGTTTGCAATGTCTCTCCGCATTTCCGATTATTTACAGCTTCAGCTTTAACGCTGATACCATTCTCACCTACTGTTATGAAAGAATTATCGAAAATGCCAATGTATGAATACGAGCGTGTAAAAGCAATGTACGGAAATTACAACTTTGCGATCTATTAATTAATTACGGCAAAATTAATTTATAAAATAATTTTTACGCTTTCTACTTATATGGGTATCGTATTTATTGATTTACAATAAAATTTAATAAATCTGGACCATTACGAAAATTGACTTTTGTCCAGCTATATCGGGTAACGGTATAAGTTACACAATGCAACGTGCCCGGAAAAGAGTCTATATAACAAGTGAAGTCTGTAGCTATCTCCGAAAGGGTAGTAATATTTAACCCCTTAACTTGTGCGCTCGAGTTAATTCGAGCGCGCTAAACAGGCTAAACTGTGCACACTCGAGATAATTCGAGCAGCGTTGTATTTTATGCTGCTACATTTTTTTACACCTGAATATAATCGAGAATTGAAAATAACAATGTGAAAGCTAAGAGAAAAAATTGTTTTATTGATATTTCCCAGATAGACTGGAATATTGCAGCAATATTGCAGCAATATTGCGAATCTTGCACAATATTGGCAACATTGCAGCAATGTTGCTGCAACATTGCAGTGGCAATATTGCAGCGGAACATTGCCGCAACATTGCTGCAACATTGCAGTGGCAATATTGCAGCGCAACATTGCCGCAATATTGCCGCAACATTGCCGCAACATTGCCGCAACATTGCCGCAACATTGCCGCAACATTGCCGCAACATTGCCGCAACATTGCCGCAACATTGCCGCAATATTGCCGCAACATTGCCGCAATATTGCCGCGGGAACATTGCAATGGCAACATTGAAATGTATGCTCAACATTGATGAATATACCCCATTATAGGGGCAAACACTCAATGGTTTTTAAGATATTTGCAATTAAAGTTTCATTGCCATATTTAAGTGGAACTGTAGAACGTAACATCAAGAGCTGCCGTAGCGTAGCGGCAACGTTCTGGGTTCGCACGGAAAAGACTAGGGTTCGAATCCCATCGTGGGTAAAAAAGTATGAGTAAGGTAAGAAAAAAAAATCCCATTGCAAAGTGGCTTTCCCAGTCCAAAACTTTTAGAATAAATCGTTCGAGAATTCAAGAACGTCCAGTTATCCGATGACACCGATGGCAATTCGGAACAAATAAACAAGATAATATAATTATTAACATCAAGCGTAAACTCCAGTAACAAATCAATATTACTTCGTTTTTTTTTAAATTCAAAATGTTTTTTTTTCTATTGAATAAATGCAATTATCACAAATAAATGTTTGTTCATCCAACCAATATTCCAGCAATATTGCTACAACGTTCGCAATATTCCCGCAACGTTCGCAATATTCCTGCAATGTTCGCAATATTCCTGCAATATTCCCGCAACGTTCGCAATATTCCTGCAACGTTCGCAATATTCCTGCAACGTTCGCAATATTCCTGCAATATTCCCGCAACGTTCGCAATATTCCTGCAACGTTCGCAATATTGCTGCAATATTGCTGCAATGTTCGCAATATTGCTGCAATATTGCTGCAACATTGGCAATCTTGCTGCAATGTTGCTGCAATATTCCCGGCAATATTGCTGCAATATTCCTGCAAGCTACAAAGAGGCGGACATAGGAATATTGCAGCAATGTTGCGGCAATGTTGCGGCAATATTCCCTGCAACGTTTAATGTTGCACGGCAATATTGCTGCAATATTGCTGCAATATTCCATTCTGTCTGGGTTTATCATTTACATGGATTGTAAGCTATAACACTTATTTACTCGAGAATAAAATATAGCCTTTTTCCATGGAACAAAATCGCAATATAACAAAATTGTCCACCAAAAGAAAAGTTGAATCAGGAGCAGTAACAAATGGAAACCTTTGAGGATGTGGATTTGGTTGGACATTGCTTATCTCCTTCCAATCAACGGCTATATCTTCTTCTGAACTGTCTTCAGAATCGCTACTATACTTATCACTTTCTTCTGAGCCACTTTCCGACAGCGTATTATTATTATTTCTGTTGTAAAAGTATAAATAAATATTTTTACTGATCAAAATATGTTTTTTTCGAAATAGCAATTTGAAAAGAAAGATAAAAAAGTCGATGTACGTGTAACATTGTAATATTCGGCTCTTTTTTGCAATGTGGATCAAAATCCAAAATTAAAATAAAAATTTTGATTAATTTTTTTTTTTAATTTTTTTGCCAAGACAATGTTCTAAAGTGTGTTTTTTGCATTAAAAAATTGATTTCTTTTAGCCGGTTAAAAAAAAAAAATCTGTGCGTTAAGGAGTTAATTTATCTGTATTTACCCGATTTGTACATGTTTCTTCTTATTTCTGTTTAAGCATCACGCATATAACCCATACATATGTACATCATCAAGTGTGTCGATCGATATTTTGTGGCACAGCCAGGATCATCGAGCTCGGTTAGCATGTTAAGCGCCACATCGGTCCCCAGGGACCGGTTGTTGATTTTTTGTTCATGTTCACGCTGATCAATGAAAATCAACGATTAGTTTTTTATCTAGGCTACTCAGTAGCGACTGATCGAGCCATAATTAATAATTTTAAGTAAGAAATGGAACATTCTATCAAAAATTAATGTAATTTATTAAAACAAATAGAAAGATACTTTTCCTAAAAAAGGGCTTAAAAGTGTAGTGCCGGACTCTAGGAGTGGGCGCTTAACGTGTTAAAAACACTTGATACCACGTTACATGTGCAATACAAAATGCATTCATACATGCAGGGTGTCCTACGCAAGTGGAACAGACTGTATTTACCTCCTAAACGGTTGGGAATAGAAGAAAATGTTATAAGAAAAAGTTTAATGTCATCAGACGACGCATAATACGCAACTATTTTTATGCACTTTCGTGCATCGGTCCATCAGAAAAAATTTTATATACCATAATAAGTTAACATTTCCGTACTTAATTTAAATGTTTAAAAATATCCGTAACCATGGGATAACATATTGCTAGAGAGAGCCGGCAAAACAACAGATATGCTCTAAAACTATTTTCTATACGATATACATTTTTTATGCATTTAGGGTTATCGCAATAGCTGTTAAAAATGATTATTGATTATTTTTATGCATTTACAGATTAAAAAAAAAAATAAAAAAAAATATACCTTCCGGGACGCGAACCCGCGACAAAAAAGTTCATAGCGGTTCCAGAGCAGACACTCTAGACGCGTCGCCACTGCTGCTGTTGAAAGAACGTCCAAAATTATGGTATGTACAAATTTTTGGAAATATCTTTCAAAAGCTAGTCCAGCGCGTTGTTTGTGTAGTATCTTATAGAATACTACAACATTCTACAACTATTCACGTAATTCTAAAATACTGTCCCAATCCGCGTACTTTGTTGTAGAAATTTGTAGAAATTAAACACAGTGAAGATAGGGTCAAGTTGTAGAAAATTGTTCAATGTTGTAGCCAGTTGTAGCAATATGTTGTAGAGAATTGTAGTTCGTTGTAGATATATTTCCACCAGGGTCACATATGGTACGGCACCCGGTGCAATGCACAGTCGATAATTAAAATATAATAAAAGACTTATGCGCCAATTCAAAATAGAGAGCATGTCGGTGTGTGTAGAGGACTCTTAGAAACGTAGAATCGTTTGAGAGTTTGTTTTTTAATTGAAAAAGGCGAATGAGAAGACACGCCTACGCCCAACTCAGTCGATACGGCAGACGGGCGTAGCCTCGCAAACATTCAACGAAACCGATTTGAAAGTAAATAGAATCGTTTGAGAGAGTTTGAGAGTACAAAAAAACGTTTGAGAGTTGATAGTTTTATCGAAAAATTCAACCGAAAATTTTGCCTGAAGTTGGTTCACACTTTCTCTAAATCTGTAAAAATGAAGCGTACGGCTCTATTTTTTTTTGATAGACTTGAAATCGTTTGAGAGAGTTTGAGACAACATTAAAAACTTCTAACGAGGTTTATTTCAATAGAAAAAAATGAAAAATGTGGTGAGTTGTACGTGCACATATGGTATGCATTGTTCAGTCTGCCGTATCAACCGAGTTAGGCGTAGGCGTGTCTTCTCATTCGCCTTTTTCAATTAAAAAACAAACTCTCAAACGATTCTACATTTCTAAGAGTCCTCTACACACACCGACATGCTCTCTATTTTAAATTGGCGCATAAGTCTATTATTATATTTTAATTATCGACTGTGCATTGCACCGAGTGCCGTACCATATGTGAGCGTACAAGCCATCACATTTAAAAATTTGTTTTCTATTGAAATAAGCCTCGTTAGAAGTTTTTAATGTTCTCTCAAACTCTCTCAAACGATTTCAAGTCGATCAAAAAAAAATTAGAGCCGTACGTTTCATTTTTACAGATTTAGAGAAAGTGGGGACCAACTTTAGGCAAAATTTTCAATTGAATTTTTCGATAAAACTATGAACTCTCAAACGTTTTTTTTGTACTCTCAAACTCTCTCAAACGATTCTATTTACTTTCAAATCGGTTTCGTTGAATGTTTGCGAGCTACGCCCGTCTGCCGTATCGACTGAGTTGGGCGTAGGCGTGTCTTCTCATTCGCCTTTTTCAATTAAAAAACAAACTCTCAAACGATTCTACATTTCTAAGAGTACTCTACACACACCGACATGCTCTCTATTTTAAATTGGCGCATAAGTCTTTTATTATATTTTAATTATCGACTGTGCATTGCACCGGGTGCCGTACCATATGTGAGCGTACAAGCCACCACATATTTAATTTTTTTTCTATTGAAATAAGCCTCGTTAGAAGTTTTTAATGTTCTCTCAAACTCTCTCAAACGATTTCAAGTCGATTAAAAAAAAAAGGGCCGTACGTTTCATTTTTCGAGATTTAGAAAAAGTGGGGGCCAACTTCACGTCAAATTTTCAATTGCGTTTTTCAAAAAAACTATTAACTCTCAAACGTTTTTCTTGTACTCTCAAACTCTATCAAACGATTCTCAATAAATTAGTAACGAAAAAAACTACGTAGGAATTAGTGCAGGGGCTAACTTCACAGAGGTTATGATCTATGGTTAAGATTTAACTATGTTTATCCACTCTTACTGCAGTTCATGTTTTACCAGCATGTTTACCAGTTTCAAATGATTCAAATTGATCTCTGGGTGGTGACGATTTTTGGAACACGATTCTGAATCAACAAAAACACTTATTTTTTAAAAATCAGGTACGTCGTTGTGATTTAACGCTTCACGAAATAAAGTCACGTATGTAAAAACAATTAGGAGATACGTCATTATGATTTGTGCTTGATTTAAATTACAACATACTAGTTAATGTTTTTTTTCTGATGGATTTCTTTTTCAAAGTCACATTGTATATTTCGCAAATTTTTTTTACGAAAAATTTATTTGCTATTCAAATCTAATTCTGTACTTCCTTTACCAAAGTTCATAGTTCGGTAATATGGAAAGTATTAATAAAATTGCTGAACTTTCAGAAAAAAAGAAGAGGTTCCTGTGAAGAACAATGTAAAAGGAACCAAAGTATAAACTGTAATGATCTTGGCAATGCTTATGAGAAAACTGAGAAGCGTAAAAGGTTTGTAAGTTATATATTTTATAATTATATAGAGAAACATATATTATCCTGTAATATATATTGGTTATTATCTACATTATATTGAAAAGGTGTAAGAGTTTCCAATGATGAGACATTCGTGATCCAAAATCAGTAGTATATATGGGGGTTCGAAAACATGGTTGAGTATTTGTGTCTTTTGCAAATGTGTATTATTTTATTCCTATTAACTTTTAACCACTCTTCCTGACTGCAACTCCTTACTTATCAATAATTGTTCACTTTTCCTTTTGCTGGTGTTATTATTCCTTTCTTTCTCTTTATTATTCAAGTTTCCTGTAAACCTTAAGAAATAAAAAAAAGTTATTTTGTAGAGTAGTCTAATTATGTATATTAAACTGGTTTACAACACTGTAGATAAGTTCTGTGTTTTATGAATCCATGCTGTATTAGTTACATAGATTATAAAAATACATCAGCCATTCACAGCCCAGAACGATTAACTTACTTATTACATTTAAAATAATTTTTTTCAATAATCAAGTTTAAGACACTATATAACAATTTTCATCGTCACTGAGTAATAAGAGTTTTTTTTTTCACAAGGTTATTTTTCTTAAGACTTTGTCTGAATTCCACTTTATGTACTTGTATATTAGGAATGAGCTACAATTGACAAGAATTTCGGTTTATGAATATGAAATGGAGAAAGTTTTCAAACATGTTTTGATATGCCGTCCAACTATAAATAAACTAGGATGATCTTCTCTAAAAATGGGGTTTTACAATTTTTCCGCCGTTTTATACAAATTCGTCTTATATGAACCTGCCTTATAAGAGGGTCTACTTTATGTAGCATTTAATATCACATTTATACATGTGTAATACTACTGTCGTTGGTTCAGAAGAATATTATAAAAGTTGATCGTTTGATATAAAATTTTTAAAATTTAGTTTTTGTTTTAATTCACTAAATTGTTTTCCACTTTTAACAAGTGGAACTTTTTTCGTTTAATTGATTAAAAAGGGATTTTATTTTTATTTTAGATTCTGTTTTTGTATATTTCTTTGAAATTGCCCATTTTAGTAGGTTAATATTAAGCATTACACTACACTTTTTAATTTCTAAACAGATTTCAGACCTTCCGAAATGGAGCTACGAATTATGACTTGAATATCCTTTCTCTGCAATAAACCTCCATGTATACACTATGGCAAGTAAGCATCACTTGTAACTAGCATGTTTTAAGGGGTAAGTATCTTTTATCACTCTTCGCTATCACAGTCATTTCCTGATGGGTTTTGCAGTTTTACCCTGGTGGAAATATATCTACAACTTTTTATGCTACTCAACAACAAATTACAATTTTCTACAACATTTTGCGTGGTTGTAGAAAATTGTAGCTCGTTACTATAATATTCTACGACATTCAACATCTCACTAAAACTTATTCGATTCTCTTACGTAATAAATTGTAGAGCACTACAAATTTTTACAACAAATTACAACTTCCTACTCTAAGACAAATGGAAGTTGAAAGAATAATCTCTATTAAAACACAGCACGCGTAGTTTGTTCTTGTATTTTATACAATACTACAAAATTCTACAACTTTTAATCTCCTATCTAAAAATTTAGAAAATAGCCTTCAAAAGTTTAGCGCATAGTTTGGTGTAGTATTTTATAGAATACTACAAAATCCTACCACATTCTACAAGTTTTTATGTCTTATCTACAAATTTTTGGAAATATCTTTCAAGAGCTAGCCAAGCGCGTTGTTTGTTGTAGTATCTTATAGAATACTACAATATTCTACAACTTTCCATGTCATATCTAAAGGTTTGGAAAATAGCCTTCAATAGTTTAGCGCAGGCTGTTGAATTAGTTACACGCCGCGAGCCTTTTCTGAGTCGCTCCGCCTGCTTCTCCTTCCCAACTATTTTACCCAACCAGGAATGACTTGCCAGACTCGGCGTATTACACAAGTATAGTGGCGCTTTAGGGCGCCATTCGCCTCTGTTCGCTCGCGCTGGAAAGACGCCGCGCACGCCGATTACGGGAAAAAAAATCGATGCGCGTATCCCGTCGACTGACTTTATCTGTCAACGAATAGTTTCAGATCGCGTCACATGGCGTTTAGGTTAAAACAAAAGTATTACTAGTAAAAAAGTATGCTCAGATATGTCTTGAATTAAATTGCGATTAACAGATTGTTAGCAGAAAAACATTGAAATTTTACTTTGTTGCATTCCTCGATACAAAACGAAAGAAGCGCGTTTTCGCTGCTTGACACTCAAACGGTTAAAATCTATTGCAAAGTTGACCGTGGCGGCAACAATGTATTCTTTGACGCGAGAGCTAACGTTTTGCTGTCGCCGTATTTTTAAATTATTTGCGTTGGAAATTAATTTATACGTGCGCGTGCTAGATCGTAACACAACTGTTTCTTTAGTATACATATGAATTAAAGAAACAAGAGGTAAAAAATTAAAGATTACTGGATATAATTTTAATAAACTGTCGTTATGATTGTTGTATGTACGGTTGTGTGTACAAATGTATGCACAGTAGAACCATTTATTTTAGAAGAAAAAGTTATATGTATATATAAAAGTTTCATAATATTGTGGAGATAATATGGATGCAATACTAATTTTTTTATTTATTTATTTCTTCAACTTTACTTGAAGGAAAACTTCATTGTTTGTACAGAAATATATATCTACATTGAATGAAAACATATATTCACAAATAGAAATATGTGTTTACGTTGTTTAAATTAGATACCCTCAATGTTTCCATTGGTATTTTGAGATAGAATATAAGTTTTTCAATGTTATTCCTGTCACTATTCTCTGCCGAATTTGCTAAACCACCGCCGGAAGTCCAAAAACATTAAAATCTCTTAATCGCATTTAATTCAAGCCATATCTGAGCATAATTTTTTACTAGTAATACTTTTGTTTTAACCTAAACGCCATGTGACGCGATCTGAAACTGTTCGTTGACAGATAACGTCAGTCGACGGGATACGCGCATCGATTTTTTTTCCTGTAATCGGCGTGCACGGCGTCTTTCCAGCGCGAGCGAACAGAGGCGAATGGCGCCCTAAAGCGCCACTATACTTGTGTAATACGCCGAGTCTGGCAAGTCATTCCTGGTTGGGTAAAATAGTTGGGAAGGAGAAGCAGGCGGAGCGACTCAGAAAAGGCTCGCGGCGTGTAACTAATTCAACAGCCTGGTTTAGCGCGTAGTATTTTTTAATACAACATATTTTGAACCCGTATAGTATTTAAAACTTTTTACAACTCTTCACGAAATTCTAAAATACTGTCCCAATCCGCGTTCTTGGTTGTAGTAATTTGTTGAAAGTAAACACAGTGAAGATAGGGTCAAGTTGTAGAAAATTGTTCAATGTTGTAGCAATATATTGTAGAGAATTGTAGTTCGTTGTAGATATATTTCCACCAGGGTAATAAGTCTATTTCATTATGTTTTTAACCTTTCTCAAGGCTTCACTGCTGATTATTTTGTTTTTCCTTTCCTGCAATTTCCAAAAGGAAATACATAGTAGTAACAGTATTCTTAGTTGTGTTCTTTTACTATACAAGTTTTACGTTATATTATAATAGAACAGCTAACTTTAATTGGCTTAGGAATTACATATGTTAGTATTTCAAATATCATAAATTTGTAACACACACAGTTAATCTTCTGGTATATGGTTATTTAATTAAATTCTGACATTGTTCTCGCTTTATATTTGGTTGAGTACAAGCAGTGTTCGGAAAAACTGGTCAAAAGCTGCCTAGACAATTTTTTTGTTCTCCATGAATGAAATTAAGAAACACGGTGTTACGAGCCGGGCGGTTGGCAGAACGCGACCGGTATTCTTTGCTAGGTTTGCGGAGCCACCAATTGCAACTGGTTTTGGGAAGTAATCCGGGGACCGAACTAGCCTATAGCTTTCTATAGGAGCGTCGTTTGCCTGTTAATAACGAAAGACACCTTGCGATGCTTTCGCGCTAGTATAACGGATATGGTCCTGCACCAATTGCAGGAACTACCGCCAATAGCTGGTAAGGGAGTTGATATTTAGTTGCAAACGGAGAACTCTTAAATCGGAAACTTGACCCGTAACTTTAACAAATAATCTTATTCACCCCGAGCGGCTTGAGTGAATAAGAAGGGATCGTTGCTCGGTTACTCGAAGGTGCAGGTAAATAATAAGAGACTCTAAATATTCCGTTGTAAGAATATAAAGGTATATTTTCTAAATAAGTTAAATACTATCTGTACAAAATGGTTAACAATGAACACTAAGTCCATTCGGTGGTTACCTTTAACTATGGAAATAGCTTTCAATTAAATGGCCGAAATTACTATAACGCGTCGGTCCGCGGGGGAACTGTCGAATCTCGCAGGACGAACGTTACGTCAAGGATTACGTTTAAGAAAAACCCGAAGAAGCAAAAACTAGCCAGCTTATATAGGGCGTTTTTTGGGAGTGGGGTCCTGGAAAATGTGGAAAACTGAGTGGAGGTGGAAGCAGTCTGGTGGGAGCGAAGGGCGTCAAGGATGCGAGTGAAAATTCTCGCCGAGGTTAACGGAAGTCGTAAATTGGGCCTTAATGGAATTTGGCTGTTTGCGGACTGGAAGTAACCCTATACAGCTAGGCTTTTTCTCGCTTCCTAGGCTTTTTTACCAAGCGTCTGACTGGCGCCTGAACTGGAATTCGAAAAATTCCAGGGTCGGATGTAACAACGGTTTTAAATTGTCTGCTTATAAGCAGAAAATTGTTTGTTTGATTACACTCTTCAACACGATTTTTTTTCTCGAATATCCAATGGGTCATCCTCGTAGAGTTGCTCATCCTAAACACGAATCCATCGGCAGAATTGCTCCATCACCCTCAGTTTTTTAGTAAAATGAGTTTTTGTAAAAACACCAAATTTTGGCAGAAAATGAGGTTTTACGCGAAAAGTATAAAAGCTAGATATTAAAACTGGTCTTAAAAGATAGAAGAAAACATGCCGAATATTACAGTGTATATAGTTACTAAAATTGATTGTTGTAAATACTAACAAATGACCGCCAAAGTTTAAAAAACTGCGGATGTGCGAACTTGCTACGTTATATTTTTACATTTTTATGAAAAATTATATATCTAGCACGAATTGGTTATACTAGATCGCATTCCTTAAACATTTCTGAAGAAAAAACTGCCCACAAAAGTTTTGGGCACAGTTTTCAATGCCGACGGGTCGGAAAAATATCCGTCGCGAACGTGTACTTATCTAAATTATGGTTATGAAATTTGAGATGAGACAACTATTTGAATAATGCCGGTACGGAAATTCCTTTTTATTGTATAATCGCTTTGCAGAATAGAATAAAATTTATTTCACCATTCTTGCCTTCTAGGCTTAAGAATACAGTCTTTGCTTATATCTAACTTAACTACTTCATGCCTTAACTTAGGTTGAACTTTGGTTGAACTTTGATTCATTGCACATAACTCTCTTTTCCGGAAACTAGTGATGCAACGGAAGTGTCGTAGCGGAACCAAAAACGGAAACAGATGTCAAAAGTAAATTTTAGCAGAAACGGAAACGGATGCAGAAACAGAAGTGTAAATAATATGGAAAAAAAAAACAAATTTACAAATATATTTCTTTATTAAGTATCAAATACACCAAATCTAGAATCTAGATTAGAAATAGATATATTAGAAATCTACTATAGAAAACAATATTGCAACTTTGCAACTGAACACTTAATTAACATTCAAAATTAAGTAGTTATATTTTATATAAAGTATAAGTATAAATATATAAAGGTAAGTTATATTTTATGAAAAGTAATTTGGCCGCTTTTGCACCTAACAGTCTGTTCCGGTGTTCTTCGTATATAAGACCAGCTCCGCTAAATAATTGCTCACTGGCGACGCTGATGGGGGGTACCGACAAATATTGGCGCACTAATGGCAAAAGATTAGCCATTCTCAGCCGTCGTAAACTTCCGATTGTATCTCCGTTATAAAAGTAGCGGAAACAGAAGCAGAAACGAATGTTGAAAAGCGCGCGGAACTTCCGCACTTGCGGAAACAGAAACAGAGATCCGTTGCATCACTACCGGAAACCCTTACTCATTCTTCCCACTCTTTCAGTCTCCACGCATTCTTACTTCGTCCTCCTCCTCCTCCGAATCATTCACACTGTCCATACCTTTCCTCCTCTCTTTATCCCTATCCTTCTCTCTAGTGGCTTTTTCAAATTTTCTAACATATTCGCACATTTCCGGCCTTATTACACCTTTTAATAATTCTTTCCAGCGGCGTCCCCCCTCGTACCTATGTCCTCCACCTTGTCTCTCAAGTCTTTTGGCAGTTTTTTCTTCAATTCTTCGCACTTCCACACATGGTCCAGACTCTCTTCTTTCTCCTCGCAAATTCTGCATTTCGTGTCACTATATCCTTTGTTTCCATTTTTGCCTACATTCCCGCAGCTCATTCGCGCCCACTGTGCTTTATCCGCCTCGCTCGTTTCTCTCCTTAACCAGTATTCTTCCATCCCTGGTGCGACCTTTCATAACTTATAATTTATGCAGTATCGTGACTTTTCTATTCTGCTCCAGCCTAGCTGTATGATCTGGTCCCTCCTTATCTTCCACCCTTCTTCCAGTTTTTCCTTTATGCTATCCATGTCCCTTCCCTCCTTTAGCATTTCCAGAGTAGTTCTATTTCCCACCTCCTTCATTGCTGCCTCCAAGTCTAGTGTCCACCTCGAAGGGTTACCGTTCCTCCAGTTTCAAATTTCCTCCTTGAGACAGGTTTTAGGCCATCTCCTCTCTTCCAGCTCCATGATCTTTACCAAGTATGCCCCCGCTTGAGTTCTAGCTTCCACTTCTAGCTTACTTCTTCCTGACTCCATCCACCAAATATATGCTGGGGTATTTCTGCGCAGGCCCATTATCATTTTCATAAATCTGCCCCCTGCTTTTTCTATCTCTTGTTGTTGAAATAAAGGAATCCAAAGTTGAATGTTGGTGCGATAGATGAGGGCAGCACATTTAACGAGTAACCCACATATATATGTGCATCTAGAATATACAGTGGCGAGCATGTAAATAGGGAAACGATTTTTTTGATAAGTAGAATTTTGTTTTAAATGTACGTTTCGGATTTATGTTTTTCTTGACACGGACATCGAACTTACGATTCTTAAGCTTTAAAATGCCGTAAAATTTTTAGTATTAGATTTATTTAACTATTAATAATATAAGGTGAAACGTAAAATGAGAATATTTTCGGAGAGCAACTAAATAGGGAAATACATTGTTCATTATTAAAACGATTTTATTTACCAAGATAAACAACATGTTTGTATTTAACAATTAATATTTCGTTGGGCCACCTTTACTTTTTATAACTTCTGAACATCGCTGAGGCATAGACCTAATAAGTTGAACACAATAGTCAATTGGAATCTTGCGCCAAGTATCTTGTACTAGTACATATAATTTGTTTAAATTTGACGGCTTTTGTGTTTTAATTTCTTTTTCAACAAAACACCAAAGGTGTTCAATGGGGTTTAAGTCGGGATACTGGGCCGGCCAGAGCATAACATTGATATTATGGTCTGCTAAATACTGTTTTGCTTTGGGAGATGTGTGCTTTGGATCATTATCGGCCTGAAATATCCAATCCTGCGACAGTTTTTCGTTCCCAAATGGGATTAGATGATTTTCTAAAATATCAACATAAACGAGCTGATCCATTATCCCATTTATACAACATATCGGGCCAGAACCATTTATGGTTATCCCAGCCCACTCCATCACAGATCCATCTCTCCCTTTAATTGTTGATTTGATACATTTTTCATTGAATTCTTCGCCAATTCTGCGTCTTACGTACATTTTCCCGTCTGAGCCAAATTAGTTAAATTTAGATTCATCGGTGAATATTACTTTCGACCACTGTTCGTTTGTCCAACAAAGATGTTCTTTCGCGAATGCCAACCTAGCTTTCCCATTCTTTTGACTTATGAACGGGTTTTTGCGTTCAAAACGCCCTTTCAGCCCAAATTTGTTTAGTCACCGTCGTACAGTGCGAACACCAATTTTTGTATCAAAACGTGTAGAAATTTCACGATGAATATCCACAGCAGTCAGAAATCTGTCACCTTCCAAAAGTCGATGGATAGTTCTATCAATTCGCAACGTGGTTTTCCGAAGACGTGCTTGTCTTGGTTTATTTTTTATGGTTCCATTATTATTTACATGTTTTAATGCTTGGTGGACATCATTAATTGAAACATTAAGGCGCTCAGATATTTCACGAAGCGTCAATTCTTCATTGCGAAGACGAAAAATGACATCACGCTCCTCAGGTGTGATATGTTTTGCACGACCCATTTCTATTCGGAATAAAAATATTCCTAACTAATTCTGCAGCTAATAACCCTATTTATACATTAAACTAATAAGAAACTTACCGCAATATGATTTTAATGTAATAATCAGGTATTTCCCTATTTAGTTGCTCTCTACGATTTTACCACTAACGGTCATCAGATGCGAGTAACAGTTTGTAAACAAACAATTAAGCGACTCTGACGGTAGCAAATAAAGCTTGAAATATGCGTCATCGAAAGCCATGATGTAACCAAGTGAAATATTTGTAAATATAAAGTAGCATGATGCCATGACTTCAACGAAATAGCTTCCCTATTTATGTGCTCGCCACTGTAAGTTTTGGGTATATGTAAAAAAGGGAGAATAGAAGGTTCTCGGTTTTATTGTATAGTTATAAGCGTTGCCTTTTAATTACAAATATATTTCACTTAATATTCAGTTCAGTATATTTTTCGCCTAAGAAGATTGTATAGGATACATAGTAATAAAATTAAATAATGAGAAGAGAGTAAGACTCATTTTCTTTACCACGTGGACTCAACACTTGTCTCTCCCGCCAGTCCCATATTTCTACACCATACATTAGTACAGACTTTGCTAGCGTATCCAATAGGTAACCTTTTCGCTTTAGCCCTCCAATCCTTGCCCTCTTCATGATTCCCCAGTAGGGTGGTCCTTAGCTATAGGGGTAAAAGAATTTTTCTCAGTTCTGTTTTTTCTTATCTTCTCAAATTTTGACTTGTGATAAGAAAACTATGTTCCCCAAATTTCAGCGAGATCGGATAACAGGAACACGTGCCGCATTTAAAGAGAAGTTTTACAATTTTTATTATTTACACCGATTTCAATATAAATGTCATTTATAGGTTTAAAGTAGTTCTTAAAATATTCAAAGAAAATATTTTTTATATCTACATCGTATTATTTAAGCTATATCGATAACTATTTAATGTAAAAGTTATAAATTAATGGATACAAGTCAATAGATGTACAAGTCTTTCATTATGGTTGATTGATTCGTATCGGGGTAACACCGACGATAATCTTCTACTACTTGAAAAATTAATTATTTATCACTTTCATTTTTCGTAGGCAAGCTATTGTAATCGGTAATCAGCTTCACTCCACGTTCCGCAGTGTCATTCACAACTTTTTAATTCATTATTATTTGTAACGCATCTTTATAAGTTTCATCACTGTCCCAAACTGAAGGGGCTTTTTGTAAAAAATCTGTACAAATATTGAATATAGAAAAAAAATTGTGGCTTTGTGTTGAAATAAAATTTTCTATGCCAATATTAATATAGTCTTTTACATCTTTTAACGTAATCCTTTTATAAGGAGTTTCAGTTTTATTCGATTTCAAATTCTGCAGCATACGCTTCTTTATGCCATATGATAATTTTGTACTAAATAAGGCCAGAATTGCACATTCTGGAATGTGTACCATGTCGTTTCTTCCGTGACTGTTCTTTTTCTATTCTAATTGCTCTCTGGAGCTCCCTTTTCATTAAACTCATATCCGTTCCTATTATTGAGCATTCTCTACCCCTTTTCCTTTGATTTAAAAGGAAAAGTCTGTCTTCTTCAATATTGATACTATTTAATGCATCTTCATGTGCGATGTCAAAAAGATCGTCCATTCAAGAAATTCTTGTTCTCTCTTTTTTTGCAACTCACTTCGACGTTTGTTAGAGCGCCGTAAGTTTTTGTTTTTTAATACTATTGTATGTTTGTCATACTGAAATACGTGTCTTATCCCAAAAGATTTCCACCTCCTTTATTATAATCCCGGCACTCGATCGAAGCTCTAAGTTTATATAACATAAGTTGTAAAAGAGCACACGCAAAGCTTGACCATTATTAGCAAGCTTCGTTCCAATAATTTGATTTTCGCTATAACCTAATAGATATGTTTCATCAGCACTTCTAGTTTCCATATTGTTACTATTTCAATTGATGCTGCTCTTCGAAACACAAACTATCAGCTCTCAGTAAGATCTAAAGGAGAACCAATAGTGTTTATGTTGCCTCGTATGCTTCAAGGTATTTAACAATGAAGATTTAACAAAAAATAAGAAGTAAAAAGATATAGCGAGCGCGAACTATGTAGTGAATGATATTAACACTAAACCTACCAGGACCGGTCAAATTGACCGTTTTCAATCTTTTGTAACACGTACACATTTTTAAACGTTATAATACCGTTATCAAACTATATGACAATTCTTAGAATATGCATATAATATTTTCTTCATTTTTTACTTCTAGTTATTCTCTCTATTTTCCAAGAAAAATTTGTTATGTGGCCTACCTACCGCGGTCGGTCAATATGACCGGTGGGAAGAAGTATTATACGGTTGTCTCAAAGTAAAATTTTTTATATTTATCTCAGAGTCGGTTTCAATTAAAAACAGTAGACAGCAATAGTGTTGACTACAGTCTCGAGTAGGATACTTCTAAAGAGTTTCTTATGCAATTTTTTTACAATTGTTTATTTGAAGGAGGTAAAGTAAAGTATCAAAACTTGGATGTAAATTTCTTATTCCTTACATAGTGTAATAATCTGTTGTAGATATTTACCCTAAAAATTTCAAAGCTTTTGAAAATTACAAATTACCTAAGAAGTATAACGGACATAGAAGAAGAGTTTTCAGAATTTGATGAACAAGAATGTGGCGACACGACCATTCGTCGCCACTTTTCGAGTGCGTCGTTGTTCAGGGTTTAGTCTAGCATTCTCGGACAGAGAGATGATCTTCTAAATACAATAAATTATTTAGTTTATTTTCCCGACGTCGCTCTGTGCCGAGTGCCGGATGGGACCACCCTCGCTCGGGCCCGGCGTGGTCTATTTCTGTCAACACTCCTCGAACTGTTGCGATCAGTTCGAAGTATCGATAGCGCAAAATTATATAAAAATAAATTTGGACGAAACTTCATGAAAATTCTTTATTTTATATACATTTAGCAATAAATCAACCTTATTTGCATTGAATAATAAAATTGATAACTTTTTTAATTACCGGTCAATTTGACCGCGCGCGGTAGGAATAGGTATGCAAGAATTGTCGGTAGGTTTAGTGTTAAAAAATGTAATGCTCCTCCGACCTGGTCTCTCCGCTCCCTTTATCAGTTTTTTCAAAAACCCCTTACTCCGTCAACATACCCTGGGAGAAGGACTTACTGTTAGTAACATGCTATGAGGAAAGAAGTTGGGCCGCGATCGAATGTTATTGATTCTGCCTGGATTTCGTGGGTGGTAATCAAAAAGTGCAAGGTTTGCATTGGTACTTGCCAGAATCCGTCGAAGGCCTAGGCAGAGGGTGAGGGCCTTAAGGCGGTCCTCTAGTTTCTGGGGTCGAAAAAATCGATTTTTTTTTCATAAATCACATCTACAATATGTGTTGAAAATGTGTGCCAAAGGATTTTTCGATATTCGAAGTGGTTCACAAGTTACGGCCCAGGAACGCGCACCGGGCTGCTCCGAAAGCCGAGCGGCTCTGACCATTGTATTGATATCCCTAAATCTAACTGCTACCTGCACCTTTTGTGAATTAGGCCCGAGTAAAGGGGAGCTGAGACCGTTGACAGGCGCTTTCGAATATTGACTAAGACGCCGTGAAGCGTCGTTTAGTTCAGTTTTGCTGTGGCAGTTGCGAAGCGTACTATATTTTCTCTTGCGAGTCGCACACGTAGCTGATTTTTTGAAAATAATTTTCAAAATGTTAAAGAAAGGAAGTACAGACGCCCCGGCTCGTTACGATCGACCTAAAAAGCGACAATTCGCGGGCAACCGACACACTTTTGAACCAGACAAGTCGTTTACATTGGCGTCAGAGAAGAAACTTCGTCAAAATAAAAATTTTGAAGTGAACTTTGTGAGTGTATTTTCAACCATTTCTTCGGGTGTTATTTGTAAAGAGTGCAAAAGTACGGTGACTTTCCATCACCGTGATATACGAGGATTGGGCTTTAAAATTTCTATGGCGTGCAAGTGTGATTGGACTTTTGCTCCGAAGCACCTCCATTCTGGGCCAAAAGTGGTTGAAATCGCCACGTTTCTTGCTGTCATAATCTTCAACGAAGGATTCAAATCTATCCTGAAGACCTTGGAAACCATGGGAGTGAAAATCGGCCCACAACCTAAAGGATATGTTCAACAGCGTGATAGCTCCCGAATCGACCGTTCAGAAAGGCGCACGAGTAATGTTGTAAAACAGGCCCGAATCGCGAAAAGGAGAGACGGAGCAGCTCTGCGTGACTTCCAAGAAGAAGAGGAAGGCCTATTGTATGGTCCAGGCATAGCAGATTGACGGTGAAATAAAATTTTTAGTATAAATCACATGCGCGAACTTTCAAATGCGTTTTTCTCGAAACACCATTCTTCGAAACGGTAACCACGATATTACAGAAAGTACTGCACCGATCTTGTTCAAATTTATACAGCATCTTTAATATGTTATAGCCAGCGATTGAACTAGGATTATCATCATTGCTTCGATAGTTTTTTTTGTACGAGCGAAAAACTTGAGAAAAAATGAGTAAAAAATAGAATGTAATTTTCAAAAGTGTATAAAAAAGTCAATTTTTGTAATTTAGAATTCACTCTAGTTGAATCGCTAGTCTTAAATATGAAGATTAAAATGCCGTATGGTTTTTTGAATTCAGATAAGCAGAACAGCCGCAATCTTGGTCACCGTCAAGCACCTCTTTTACTTGATGTCTTCCTGTCGGCCACTATAACTATCATTCTATTATATATTTTGACTTCAAAAAATTTGTAAAGCTTATTTAAATGTTAAGAAAGATTATGCAAAAACAATGAGATTGATTATTTCGATGCTTTGCCCGTAAAAAATTATTGAAAACGCCGTAAAAAAACAGCCGAGAAACTAGAGGACCGCCTTAAACTACGAGATTGACGTGGATTTAGGAAACGCTAAATTTATGACATATGTCCGGATTAAGTCATATGTCATAAATTTACCTCGCAATAACATATCGTGCAAATCTGGTGGATACGTGCAACCCTCCGGTTACACTGTTCAACAAATTTGAACTTTTTTTATTTTCTCAAATATCCAAAGGGTGATCCTCATAGAGTTAGTCATCCTAAACACGAATCCGTCGGCAGAATTGCTCCATCACCCTAAGTTTTTTAGTAAAATGAGTTTTTGTAAAAACACCAAATTTTGGCAGAAAATGAGGTATTACGCGAAAAGTAAAAACGCTACGAAGTTGAGATTGGTCTCAAAAGATAGAGGAAAACATGCCGAATATTTTAGTATTTATATTTATCAACATTGGTTGTTGCAAATAGTAACAAATGACCGTCAAAGTTTAAAAAAGTGCGGATGCGCGAACTTACTATGCTATACTTTTACATTTTTATGAAAAGTTATTTATCTAGCACGAATTTGCTATACTGGATCGCATTCCTTAGACATTTCTGAAGAGAAAACTGCCCCCAAAAGTGTCGGGAACTGTTTTCAATCCTGACGCACAGTGGTCCAGAGCGTGAATTTAGCTGTTCACGCATCTCGCGCAGTTTTCAATCTTTTTCAAATCGTCACCACGGGCTCAAAACACATCGGATTTAGTTAAAAATTGGTATTCTATTATTTTTTGGGTTGCTGATTACGAATCTGAACTCAAAAATTTTAAACACAAAATGGCGGTTGATATACAAAGGGTAGCTATGTACATTAGCTTATTCAGCTTACATTGCTAACTTCAAAATGGAAAAACTAAAAAGTACCACAAAGTAGCCTCTGAGAACTTTGAAGATGTTTAGTTTAAACTATATAGAAATAGTTCCTGCTAAAATTGGCTTTATCTATCTGGACCTTTTGTTGATATCCCTTCCTAAAGTTTATGTAACTCATTGTCAGACCAGCTGCATAGACCCAGTGGGACACGCGGTCAGTAAATTCCCCGGTTTCTTAATGATACCGTGCAATAAAAACAAAATCTTATTGGCACTAACGAGGACGAAGACTTTTAAAGCATCACTTTTATTACTTAATTGCTTTATTGTTAGCATGCGAGCAAAGAGGAATGAGCTAGGTTATCCGATTGAAAGGAAATCCTAGTCTTCGCCGTGCAGGGTTCTCTTAAAAATTTAATAACTTAGAAGTATCGAAAGGTACTCGGCTAAAACTTTCCACACATATTCCTTAGACTATATAGAAGTTATTTCTGCAAATATTTCGTGCGTTTACCTGCCCCCTTCATTGTTATATCTGCCGAAAGTTTACGAGACAGTCCGGCGGCAGCGCGTTGCCGAGGTGCGCGCGACTCTTTAAACAATAAAAACTCATTGAAGCCGGATCCGGCCGGATATGATTTTTGCAGGATCCTTTAGGGGAAGGATTATAGAAAACAACTGTGGCAATTAGAGCCTGGGACTCGTTGGGACTTGGAAGATCTTGACTGCAAAAGATAAAAAAACTTTGACGATTTTCTTTCATTCATTTAACTTTAATTTTTGAATAAACTACAAACAATAATTTTATATTCCGCACGTGAATTTTTATCGTCGAAGAATGCTTTTCAAATAGAAACAATCATTATTAAAAAATATTGCATACTTTCGCCAAAATGTCACGAAGAAGACAACGTGTTTTTTCGATAGAAAGTGGTCTTCAGAAAAAGTTTCAACTTTAAGCGTTTGTTGTAACTACAATTTTTATCCAATTTCAATAATTTTTTATATCTGAGGTCCATGGACATTTAAGAATCGATATCACAAGAAAAAAAGTCGAAATTCCAAAATCGACTTTGTTCCGTCGCGAAAAGCAACGGTATTTAGTAATAAGATAAAATCGGTAACTACGATGCGAACGACGTGCACAGCTGTCCTTTCAATAGCCAATTTCAAAACTTTATTTATGACAAGTAACTTCACCGTTTTTCTGGAAGGTCAAGAAAAAGGGCCCACGTGTTTAACAGAACACTAGTAGGCTTGTAAAACATCTGGGCCTGGCAATTTCTTACCTTCCATACCTCAACAGCTGTGCACCGTCAAAATTCCGAGAAAGCGCGCGGCTTTATTACCTGGCCTAATCACTCATAGAGCACTCGACTTCCACCCCACCAAACCTCGAATTTGTCACCTGGATGGGTAGAGTCTTACAAAATCAAAGATCCACCTACATGCCTATGAGTGGTTGGGTCAAACCCCTTCTTTAACGAAAACACCCCCATGGGTGTTTAGGAAGGGAAGGGCCGAAGCGTTAAGAAGGCAAATTCCGCGCAAAGGGTATAGCAGGATAAGGTGGTCAAAAGTGCCCTTGAACCGATTTCAATGGGGGTAGTCTCATTCGATAGATAATGCTCGGCGATCATTGTGTACCGAATTTTAACCCTTTATCTTGATCGGAAGGGTAGTTATGGGGAAAATTAAAAAAACAGGTTTTTGGCCCTTTTCCCCCATTTATTGAGGTGCAAAAAATCCGAAAAAATTCTGGCATATTCTACACGGTACCGGGCATGTTGGAGAATTTTTTCAGATTTTTCAGTCGAAGTACCTAAGCGTGAAAAATGGGCAAAGTCAAAAAAAACGGAAAAAAGAAGATTTCGTATCGAAATCTTCGAGGTACAACTTTTTGTTTTATATAGTAACAATCTAACACCTACGATTGTTATCCCCAATTTTTTTCAGATTTTTAAACCACCTGCGTCAATATGAAAAAAATCGAAAACCGATTTTCGGGACGTATTTTGATCTAAAACGCAAGAAGTAATTGTTATTTTTCCATTATTTTCATAGAGTATGTTCATTTTATGGTTTTTAATGTTTTACCATTACAGATAATTTCATAACAATAAAAGGAATTGAGATAACTCACTTATCTGTAAACTATGTGTTACATTATGTACCATAATTTTGAACGTTCTTTCAACAGCAGCAGTGGCCACGCGTCTAGAGTGTCTGCTCTGGAACCGCTATGAACTTTTTGTCGCGGGTTCGCGTCCCGGAAGGTATATTTTTTTTTCTTTTTTTTTTTAATCTGTAAATGCATAAAAATAATCAATAATCATTTTTAACAGCTATTGCGATAATCCTAAATGCATAAAAAATGTATATCGTATAGAAAATAGTTTTAGAGCATATCTGTTGCTTTGCCGGCTCTCTCTAGCAATATGTTATCCCATGGTTACGGATATTTTTAAACATTTAAATTACGGAAATGTTAACTTATTATGGTATATAAAAATGTATATTCGGCACTAAAGGAACGGAGTTTATACCTTGACAAATTCCTGCCGAAATCATGTTGAATGAAAACAAAAGTTCCTTTCTTTTGGTAGATTATTATTTTTCGCCATAAGTACTAGTTTGTTATTTGTTCCGAAATCATATAGAATAAATAATACGTTTGAGGGCCATAACTGTACAATAGATACAATCGTTAAAATTGCTTTATTGTTATATACGAATTTACTTCTTAAGCTTTTAGATGTCTTACTGATGAGCATTTGTATCGCTGTCAAAATACCTTTAAGAAATAGAGGCATATAATTTAGTTTGCAGGATTTTATTATTTTATTGCGCCTGCTCCAACATCACACGAACCCTTCCTGTCCGTAAGCCTTCACCAATGGCCTGCTGGCATTGAAGGTTTGGCGCAGATACTAAGCTAATCCCCTATAGGTATTTATGTTATATTGGTCAATTCACTGTTAAATGGTTTCTGTCTCTACCTAGTCACATGGAACTGTACATACTTAAAAAAGTACAAATATTCATAAATGGTAACATACCCAGCATTAAATCGGTTTGACACATTCGAGACAATAGCGGAGACCCAACCATAAACTGTCTTCCCTACGCTCATTTCAGAATTAACAAATTAAAAATGGCAATATAATACAAACCAATAGAAATTCATATTTTCCAAGTTTCGAGCATATCCCCTCCATGTCAACGATTCTTCTTTGAATATAAGGGAAAGAAACATGCAAGTAAAGTAATCATTACGTGCATATACTCTGTTAGTGCAAGTGTTGTGATCTTTGGTGCCGAATATACATTTTTATATACCATAATAAGTTAACATTTCCGTAATTTAAATGTTTAAAAATATCCGTAACCATGGGATAACATATTGCTAGAGAGAGCCGGCAAAGCAGCAGATATGCTCTAAAACTATTTTCTATACGATATACATTTTTTATGCATTTAGGATTATCGCAATAGCTGTTAAAAATGATTATTGATTATTTTTATGCATTTACAGATTAAAAAAAAAAGAAAAAAAAATATACCTTCCGGGACGCGAACCCGCGACAAAAAGTTCATAGCGGTTCCAGAGCAGACACTCTAGACGCGTGGCCACTGCTGCTGTTGAAAGAACGTTCAAAATTATGGTACATAATGTAACAAATAGTTTACAGATAAGTGAGTTATCTCAATTCCTTTTATTGTTATGAAATTATCTGTAATGGTAAAACATTAAAAACCACAAAATGAACATACTCTATGAAAATAATGGAAAAATAACAATTACTTCTTGCGTTTTAGATCAAAATACGTCCCGAAAATCGGTTTTCGATTTTTTTCATAATGACGCAGGTGGTTTAAAAATCTGAAAAAAATTGGGGATAACAATCGTAGGTGTTAGATTGTTACTATATAAAACAAAAAGTTGTACCTCGAAGATTTCGATACGAAATCTTCTTTTTTCCGTTTTTTTTTGACTTTGCCCATTTTTCACGCTTAGGTACTTCGACGGAAAAATCTGAAAAAATTCTCCAACATGCCCGGTACCGTGTAGAATATGCCAGAATTTTTTCGGATTTTTTGCACCTCAATAAATGGGGGAAAAGGGCCAAAAACCTGTTTTTTTAATTTTCCCCATAACTACCCTTCCGATCAAGATAAAGGGTTAAAATTTGGTACACAATGGTCGCCGAGCATTATCTATCGAATGAGACTACCCCCATTGAAATCGGTTCAAGGGCACTTTTGACCACCTTATCCTGCTATACCCTTTAGTGAGAATCTCTAAACATTCAAAAATCGAAACAAACTCAGAATCGCTCGAAACCGGAGTCGACTTCTCAAACGAAGTATTCAAACGTTGTAACACTTTCACTTGTATCTATTTGTACAGTTAAATAATAATCAAAGTTTTAGTTTTATATAAATTACTAAAATTTCCTCAAACGAAACACCTCCCACTGAGTTATCACCACCGGAAGCAATCGTTCGGGTAGCACTCGGCGATTCACTCACGCAAACGTAATCGGTGGTCGTAAGATTGGTCCTTCGAGCCGGATAAGTGTTTCGTGGTGAGGAACAAAGAACTGACGTGCAAGGTGCAAGTGAAAAGGAAACACCGACGATCCACGGGGCTGCCGACTTACAACCGACAGCACGGACGCGATCGACATCGGTATCAAGAAGCAGAAGCAACGACTTGATCGAGTAACCAGCCAGCCTTCAAAACACGACTGCACCATCCCGAGGAACTTAGCCGAAAGAGACGGCTAAGCACAGCATCCTTCGAGGTCTTCGTCGGCAACCGGAGCAGACGCAGGATCTTCGAGGACTCGTTCGAGCAGACGTCTGAAGAAACGACGGACTGCAAACACGCATCGGAAGGAGCGGCCTGCCACAGCATCCGCCTCAAGGAGACACCAGAAGAGCATCAGTTATCAGCCAAGTAAGCGTATTGATTCGCCTTTCCTTGTCTTTCCGCTCTCCTCTGAGTCGCGATCTCGATTACAAAATGGCAACCGATCTCCGAACCCTAATTAGAACCCGTGGCAATATCAAAGCGCAATGTACACGCATTCGCACGTTCTTAACGAGTAACGAAACCCCTAATGTAAGCGAATTGCAAGCGCGTAGAACGAGATTAAACGAATTACGCAAAGAATTCGAGACAGTACAATTCGAGATAGAGGCTATCGATGAAACAGCTGACCACGAGAAGGAGAGAGACCAATTCGAAACACTACAGCTTGAATGTTTTAGTTTGATCTGCCAAGTATTAGAACCGCATCAACCAAATTCAATAGAACGGCAAAACACTCCGTCTTCTTCTTCTTCTTGTGGAAACGCTTGTAATGGAAAGTCACAGTCGATTGCCCCGCGAGTCAAAATTAAGGATTTTGACGGTAATTATGCGGAATGGAATAGTTTTCATGATACGTTCAAATCCGTCGTCCACGAAGATGAAAATACACCCGCAGTTCAAAAATTCGAGTTATTGAAATCGCATCTTAAAGGGGAAGCTTTCGCCGTGGTCAGTGTCTTAAACCCTTCGGAGGAAAATTATAGCGTCGCTTGGGAATCGCTTAAGGAAACGTATAACAAGCCGCGTAAAATTATCGAAGCACATATTCGCTCGTTGTTTGAATTAAAAGAAGCTTCGAAGAATTCTCCAATATCTATGCGTTCGTTAGCCGTAAGGGCACAGTTACACGTAACGGCATTAAAATCTCAAGGCGAACCCGTTGAATGGCACGAAATGCTTATATACATATTAACGAGCAAATTAGACAAAGAGACGCGGAATTTATGGGAACAATCTTTAGTCAAGGGGCAGAAACCGACGACCGAAGACCTTTTCGAGTTTTTCCAGAAATATTCTAATGATTCTGAGCCGGTACAACTAGTTACACATAATAGTTCGAATCATTCTCGCGATTCTCAGCACTCAAAGAATAGGCCGCCAGGTAAACCCAAGCGCTTCACGCAAGGGTACGTCAGTACGTCGCACGAACCGCAGTGCGAGATTTGTAACGGTATACATTACGTCTCGAGGTGCGAGCTTTTTAATCGTTTAGACGGGAACGAACGGTACGTAGCCGCAAGAAAGGCTAATTTATGCACAAATTGTTTACGCGCCGGTCATTGGGAAAAACAGTGCCGGTCTAGTTCATGCCAAAAATGCCAGGGTAGGCATCACACGCTCTTACACCTTAATTATCAGATTAACGAGCAGGCTAAGAGTTTCAAGAACGAACCCACCCCTTCCACGAGCAAGGCCTGTCCTGTAGCTCTTACAGCACAGGTTTCGAACGAGATTTTGCTATCGACCGCGAAAATAACCATTTTAGGCAAGGGAAACGAAGAGTACGACTGCCGAGTCTTGCTAGACAGCGGGTCACAGTCTAATTTTATTACGGAAGGTTTCGCGAGGCAACTAGGGCTGCCGACCACGAGGGTCGACATACCTGCCGCAGGATTAGGACAGAAAGCGACCAGAATATCGCGAAAAATTAAAACAATCATTAAGGATAGGCATTCGAAATTTATGCAACAAACCGAGTTCTTGATATTACCTAGAATCACGTCACTACTTCCGTCACAATTCGTAGATAGGGAATCTCTCAAAATCCCAAACCAAATTAGTTTAGCTGACCCTGATTTTCACAAGCCAGACGAAATTGACGCCCTGTTAGGAGAACAAATCTTCTATAAATTACTATGCGAAGGGCAAATGCAACTCGGTAATAAGACTGCTATACTACAGAAAACGAAGGTAGGCTGGATTATTTCCGGTTCGGTAAAGGTAGCAGAGGTATCTCCACTCGAACATAAATGCCATTTTATACAAATCCCGTTAGAACAGCAGTTAGAAAACTTTTGGAGAATAAAGGAATGTGCACCACAGACTTGTTTGTCTCAAGAAGAGCAACAATGTGAAGATCAATTCAGTAGGGAAACGACTCGCGATTCTACCGGACGGTACATAGTTTGGTTACCGTTTGTTTCGTGGCGTCAAGATCGGACGTAGATAGATTTGACGACCACTAACTCTCACTCGCGGTTCGCGTTGATTATACTTCGCGAATGAGTGATTTTCTGTTTCGTAATTCTCGACCGACGGAGAATTATCCGTTCGTGAAAATGATTGTAACTCCAAAATATAAAATAGCAAACTACGACGGTTTTCGTCGTCAGCGAGCTCGGTATGTTTGCGTTTCGGTGTTCGTAAGGCAAGTGACTTCGAGGATTTTTCCTCCGAAGTCCCTCGACGACGCTATGGGCCGGACATCCCCACTTGCTGAATTTTCGCGACGTTTCAGCAGGCGGGTTTTTCGGATTTTCCGGGCAGTGCGCGATGTTGATTGGCCGCACTTTCCTCCGAGAGGAGTGACCACCCCCATGGGACTCTCGGCGAGAAGGGCCCCACGGAGGCAGGAGTTCACCCCCTGCGAATACGTGGTGGAGGAAAGTGCAACCAGATGTGCCCAAAAAATCCTAGTCCGGCCGATCGGCAGAATTTCCCTTCGAAGGCGCGATTTATGACCGATTTGTCATCGCGAGTCAGCGGCGGTCGATGGGACCTTTCGGGCCGAAGTCCCTGTTTACCACCCGCTGACAGAGCACGACGGATTAACGAAAACGTTCATTCAAAACGAAGGCTGCTTAATTCCTCAAGGACCGGAGTTCTAGCGGTCTTGGCGCACGATGGTCGCCAAATGTTCGATGGTAATAAAAAATCTGGCAGCCAGACCCGGGCCTCAAAGAACGGCAAACTTTCGCTTCGTTCCGAACGCGCTTTTGTTTCCGTACGACGGAACATGCTCCCCCCGTTGAGAGACTCTGTCGATCAATTACGTTACCGATTTCGTTCTGCTCGCTGACGCTGGCTTCGATGATACCGATGCCGCTTCATCGACCCTTGAAGCGGTGCCAGCTGATTCGGTACGCTCTACGAAGACGGCGATGACTCCTCGTAGATGGGAAGGGGTGCCAGCTGCCGAACGTTGCGCCGGTAGACGCCGCACGCTGTGCGAACGGTGACAGCGCGCACGACGTCGTCCTTCCCTGGATGGACCTGCTCGATACGCCCGAGATGCCACTGTAGTGGCGGCGTATGGTCCTCCTTCAGTACCACGATCGTCCCCTCCGTGATGTTGTGGTTCCCCTTGGTCCAGCGGTGGCGTACATTCAGGAGGTTAATGTACTCCTTATGCCAGCGCGTCCAGAAATCTTGCTTGACCTTCTGGATATGTTGCCAGTTGGTCAAGCGATTGCTGGGAGTGCCGCTGAAATCGGCCTCGGGGAGGCTCGTTAAGGCGTTACCGATTAAGAAATGACCCGGGGTTAACGCGAGGGGATCGTTAGGATCGGATGATAGAGGTGTCAGAGGTCGGGAGTTGAGGATGGCTTCGACTTCAATGACGAACGTGTTGAACTGTTCGAGAGTGAACAGTTCCTCGCCGACGACGCGTTTAACGTGATGTTTAAACGATTTAACGGCTGCTTCCCATAAGCCTCCGAAATGAGGCGAGAGAGCCGGCGTGAAGTGCCACGTAATGTTCCTCTCCGTGAGGAAGCGCCGGATCCCTTCGTCCTCAGGTAGGGAATTGTGCAGCGCCGTTAAATCGTTGCTCGCGCCAACGCAGTTCGTACCGTTATCCGAATATATATTTCGGCACAGTCCTCTTCGACCGACGAAGCGTTTAAGGGCCGCCATAAACGCCTCCGATGTCAGGTCCCCGACAACCTCTAAATGGACTGCCTTTGTCGCAAAACAAATGAAGACCGCGACGTACACCTTCACTTGTTTGCGGTTTCGGTAGCGCCGTTCCTTGACATGAAATGGCCCGCAATAATCTACACCTGTGTTGTAGAACGGTCGATGCTCCGTTACCCTCGCCGCAGGTAACTGACCCATAATGTACTGGGTCTCAGGTGGATTCACCCGGAAACACTTGACGCACTGCCGAACGATTTTTCGCGTTGTGTTGCGTCCGTCGATCGGCCAATACGTTTGTCGAACGATGTTTAGCGTCGATGTGATTCCGGTGTGGTGATGCTGGAGATGGGCCTGCCGGATGATGAGGCCAGTGACGTGATGTCCCCTCGGTAAGATTATCGGATGTTTTTGCTCGAAGGGCAGGTCCCAGTTTTGCAAACGTCCCCCCACTCGCAGGAGACCCCTTTCGTCCACGAAAGGGTGCAGTGGTAGGAGTCTGCTTTTGCGGTGCAATTCAGTCCCGCCCTTGAGCTGCTGCAACTCTTGCGCAAACGCGGGAGCTTGCACGAGTTGCAGAATCCGATCTGTGGCTTTCTGCAGTTCTTCGACGGTTAAAGGTCCCTTGTCGCGATCGGGCCGTCCAAACCGAAGACAGTAAGCCACAATTCTCTTCAGCCGAGAGAAACATGAATATTTCTCCAGGATCTCCTCGCTATGGATAATGGTCGTGGTGAAGCAGATGACTGGTCGGGCTTCCGGAATTTCTTCGAGTACGTCGATGGGGGACACAGGCCAAGTTGATTCAATGTTCGACAACCAGGATGGTCCATGCTTCCATGCGCGATGGTCGATTAATTCGCTCGGCGATTGTCCGCGAGATAACACGTCGGCGGGATTATCTTCCGATCGGACATGTCGCCATGATCGCGCGTCGGTTTTTCGCTGGATTTCTGCCACACGGTTCGCGACGAAAGTTTTCAGTGTTGCCGGAGATCGTCGGAGCCAATTGAGGACGATGGTTGAATCGGTCCAGAAGATCGTGCGATCAATTTCTTCAACCATCGCCTCTCGGATCGTAGCGTATAGGCTGGCGAGCAATGCGGCGCTGCACAGCTCCAGTCGTGCGAGGGTAACGGTTTTAAGAGGCGCAACCCGTGATTTTGCGCACAGAAGATGCGTCTCCGTCTGTCCGTTTTCGTCGACCGAGCGAATGTACACGCACGCTCCGTATGCCCGTTCGCTGGCATCACAAAATCCGTGCAGCTCCATACGGTGATGTTCCCGTTGCGCAACGTGACGTTTGAACGACGCCTTGTTTAAATTTGCAAGGTCGTTCACAAAGGTGGACCATTCTGTGTGCAACTGAGCGGGCAACGATTCGTCCCAGTCGAGTTTCAGTTGCCACAATCGTTGCATTATAATCTTCGCCACAATGGTAACCGGACCGAGCAGTCCCAAAGGGTCGAAGATTCTCGCGATGGTTGAAAGAATGGTCCGCTTCGTCACTCTTTGCGCGATATTTGGATCGACGGTGTAGGTGATGATATCCTCGTTGGCGTTCCATATTACTCCCAGGGTCTTCACGGTGTCGGTGTCGCCGAAGAATTTCGGATGGATCTGTTTGTCCGATAGTCCGGTAAGGAGGGCTGGCTCGTTGGATGCCCACTGCCTGATGTTTAAGCCTCCTCGTTGAAGTACATCGATGATTTCATCTCGAAGCGCCAACGTTTGATCGAGCGTATCGGCGCCGGTGAGAAGGTCATCGACGTACAGATCCCTCTTCAGCGTCGTTGAAGCCCTGGGAAAGTCGGTCCGTTCGTCGTCTGCCAATTGTTGGACGCATCTTATGGCGAGAAACGGAGCCGAAGAAAGCCCGAACGTAACGGTGTTCAGCTCGTATGTGGCGATCTCGTTTTGCTCGTTTCTCCACAAGATGCGCTGGTATCGGCGATCCTCTTCCCGCACGATGAACTGGCGGTACATCTTCTCGATATCACCGGTCAGCACGAACGCGTGAATCCGGAACCGCAGGAGCAAGGCGAATAAATCGTCCTGCAGCGTGGGTCCCGTTAGCAGAGCGTCGTTGAGTGAAACGCCGCTGCTGGATTTTGCCGATCCGTCGAAAACCACGCGAACCTTTGTCGTTGTACTAGAAGGTTTCACGACCGCGTGGTGAGGCAGGTAGAATCCCGGCGCGTCGAAGGTTTCTGCCTGTTTCATGTGTCCGAGTGAGAGGTACTCCTCGATGACAGTAGAGTATTCGCGCCTCAATTCCGGCTCACGATTAAGCCTTCGTTCTAATGAGAAAAATCGGTTGACTGCTCGCGCACGTGACTCGCCGATTTGCGATTTTTTCTCATTGAACGGCAGCGCGACGATATATCGACCCGTATCGTCCCGTTTGACATGCCTCGCGAAATGGTTCTCGCAGTCTCGTTCCTCCTCGGAGAGATGTCGTCCGCTCTGGCCCTCCTCTATCTCCCAAAATCTTCGAAGATCGAAGTCCAGGGTAGAGAAGAACGCGTTGCGTCTCGTCCTTGGCGCGATGGATGGTGCGCTCCCCCCGATGATCCATCCGAACTGAGTCTTCTGGAGAACGAGATCTGCTCCCTTTCGCGGCGCGAGATCGATTTGCCCCACACATAACGACGCGAGTGCGGGGCCGCTACCGATCAACATGTCCACGGGCGCTGGTTGATGAAAGTACGGATCGGCTAATCGTATGTTTGCCGGAATTGAAAGTCTCGCCCTGTCGATGCGCGTATCCGGAAGCAATCCTGCGATCTTCGGCACCGTGCAGAAAGTCAGATTGCGCGTATAATTCGACAGGCGAGACTTTATGGTGGTCGCGACGATTTTGCTTGAGACCGTGTTTGCCGTGTTCAAGGTTTCGATGGCCACGGAAAACCTTTTCTGGGGAAGACGCAACTTCGCGGCGAGATCTTCTGTTATGAAGTTTGCGTTCGCGCACGTATCCACCAACGTACGGCAGTCGATCATTCTCTCGTCGCGATCGAGAACTTTGATGATCGCCGTGGTCATCAGGCCGTTGGTCGAATTGTCGATGGGTTGCGTCTCCTTGCTGCGTTTCGGTCTGTTCCGTGGCCGCTTGCGTCGCGTATCGTCGGGCGATGCCAGTCATGCCGACGTTGGACTTGCCGAATCGCGGTGTAGTCGCGTATTATGCGCGCCGTTGCATACGCGACATTTTCCCGCCTTGCAATTCTCCGTCTTGTGGTCCGTTCTTAAACAGTTCAGACAAAGATTTGCTTTTCGCGCGACTTCGATTCTTTTTTCGATCGTCTGGGCGAGAAACTGGTTGCAGCCGTATTCCGGATGCGCACCCTGCTTGCAGATCCGGCATTTTGTGATGGATGTCGCGAAGGATTGCCTTTTTCCGCGAATGGACGATGTTGGCGACGGCGGTGAATTTCGATGGGAGTAACGCTGTGGTTGAGAGTATCGCGATTGCGGCGAATGATGCGGAGGCTGCGACCGTTTCGTTGGCGGCGATGATCGTAGATGTTCTTGGGCCGAAGAACGAGGCGAAGAAGGCGGCGAGTGTTGCGGCGTTGTTCCCGATCGCTTCTTTCCCCGTTTCTTCGGTGTTTCCCACTGCCCTTCGTCCTCATCGCTTTCGCTAGTGCAACAGAAGTGCACTTTTCGCGGCGCGGGAGATTCCGTGTCTTCTTCGTTTCCTTGATGCACCACCGTGAGGAGGAATCCGAAGACATCGTCGATGGTAGGCATCTCCTTTGTTCGAAGCGTTTTCTCCCAATCGGACCGCGTTTTCTTTCCCATTCGCGATACCACGATACTCGTCAACATATCACTCGCGATCTGTTCCCGCGATCGACCCAGTGACTCCAATGAGCGCAGATGTTGTTGCATGTGTGTCACTAAGTCCAGAATTGACGGCGGTGAGTTGTCGGGCATCTTCGGCGTATCACGAAGCAATGCGGCGTGGCGGAGGATCTGGAGGCGTTCGTTGTCGTAAACCTCAACGAGTTGCCTCCATGCGAGATCGTAATCTTTATCGCAAACCTTGTAGCCCTTAATCGTGCGAAGGGCTCTCCCCGATAGTGACAGGTATAAATAGTTCATTTTCTTCGACTTGCTTAATCGGTCGTTCGTATGAATCATATCCACGAATGCGTCCTTGAACGTAATCCAGTTCTCGATTAAGCCGTCGAATTTAGGCAGGTCGATTTTCGGCAGGGCTTCGTCTGAACCCGTTACGGTCGCGGTCGATGGAGTCGGTGTGGCCGATTGCGCAGGATGTCCGTCGTTGCGCGCTGCTTCTGCCGATGCTTCGGCACGTTGCAGCACGTGCATCGCGGTCGCGAGAACATGGTCGAAACGCTCTAATATTTCGTTGTATTGCGCGTCTGTGTCTTCGGGACCGTCGATGAGGATCAAATCATCCTGTATCGCGTCGAATGCCGTTAGTTGTTGCTCCAGCCGTTTGATTTTATTACGGAGTTTAATCCGCTCCGTCTCCGAGTCCTTATATGTCGCGACGTATTTCTCGACCGTGGTAATCTGCGACTTGAATGTACGACGCCGTTGTCTTCGTACGCGGATGTCTGTCTCAGAGAATGCACTTGCTTCGCTCGCGGTCGCGGTCGCGTTCACGTTTGCCATTTTAAGAAGTTTTAGTATGGAAAGGACGGATCACTTCGAACTTGGTAATATTAACGAGCCTACCTGGTCGATGGCTTGTCTCCGGTTCGCTCGATTGCCGTCGACTGCTCCCAGGTGGGTGATTCCAAGCCGTGACTTCCGTTTCGCCTTTCCCTTGGATCCACTGGATGGCTGCTGCTCGTCCTTAGGGTGGATCCGGCTCGAAGGACCAAAATGTTTCGTGGCGTCAAGATCGGACGTAGATAGATTTGACGACCACTAACTCTCACTCGCGGTTCGCGTTGATTATACTTCGCGAATGAGTGATTTTCTGTTTCGTAATTCTCGACCGACGGAGAATTATCCGTTCGTGAAAATGATTGTAACTCCAAAATATAAAATAGCAAACTACGACGGTTTTCGTCGTCAGCGAGCTCGGTATGTTTGCGTTTCGGTGTTCGTAAGGCAAGTGACTTCGAGGATTTTTCCTCCGAAGTCCCTCGACGACGCTATGGGCCGGACATCCCCACTTGCTGAATTTTCGCGACGTTTCAGCAGGCGGGTTTTTCGGATTTTCCGGGCAGTGCGCGATGTTGATTGGCCGCACTTTCCTCCGAGAGGAGTGACCACCCCCATGGGACTCTCGGCGAGAAGGGCCCCACGGAGGCAGGAGTTCACCCCCTGCGAATACGTGGTGGAGGAAAGTGCAACCAGATGTGCCCAAAAAATCCTAGTCCGGCCGATCGGCAGAATTTCCCTTCGAAGGCGCGATTTATGACCGATTTGTCATCGCGAGTCAGCGGCGGTCGATGGGACCTTTCGGGCCGAAGTCCCTGTTTACCACCCGCTGACAGAGCACGACGGATTAACGAAAACGTTCATTCAAAACGAAGGCTGCTTAATTCCTCAAGGACCGGAGTTCTAGCTGTCTTGGCGCATGATGGTCGCCAAATGTTCGATGGTAATAAAAAATCTGGCAGCCAGACCCGGGCCTCAAAGAACGGCAAACTTTCGCTTCGTTCCGAACGCGCTTTTGTTTCCGTACGACGGAACACCGTTTAACGAAAGGAAAACACAGCTAGGAGAATCTTATGATATTGCTTTGAAACGTTTTTTCGCGCTGGAAAGAAAACTAGAGAAAAATGCTGATTTAAGGAAACAATATACCGCGTTCTTAGAAGAATACGAAAGTTTAGGCCATATGACGCTTACCAACAACGCGAACCGAAGCGAGGGTTTTTACCTGCCCCATCACGCGGTGCTCAAACAGACAAGTCTCACGACTAAAGTACGCGTGGTTTGCGACGGCTCCGCTAAATCATCCACCGGGGTAGCGTTAAACGACGCATTGTTAGTAGGTCCTAAAATCCAAGACGAATTATTCGCCCTTCTGGCTCGATTCCGAACCCATGCAGTGGTGTTCACCGCGGATGTAGAGAAGATGTTTCGGCAAATTCTGGTGCATCCGGAAGATGCAAATTTCCAAAAAATCCTCTGGCGTCCGAGCAAGGGAGAGCCCGTGAAAACTTATAAATTAAATACCGTTACTTATGGTACCGCGTCGGCACCTTTTTTGTCAGTCCGCGCGTTACAACAATTAGCCCGAGACGAAGGGGATTCCTTCCCCAAGGCCGCTTCAGTATTTCTTACAGACTTTTACATGGACGATTTACTAACGGGTGCATGCTCTCTCGCGGAAGCTAAACAATTAAAAACGGAAATTATAGCGTTGGCTAAGGCGGGCGGCTTTAATTTGAGACAATGGGCGTCCAATCAACCACAGCTCATCGAAGATTTAAAAACATGTTCGAATTCCGATAATATTTGCTTAGAGTCATCTACGGTTAAAAAGACGTTGGGGATTAATTGGCATCCGTCGAAAGATGAATTTAGCTACTCGGCTGAGTTTACTCCACAAATAGGACCTACCACAAAAAGATTAATTTTATCAAAAATAGCGCAACTATTTGATCCATTAGGGTTACTCGGACCAGTAGTTATTACAGCAAAAATAATCATGCAGGACTTGTGGAAATCCCAATTAAAATGGGACGAAGAGGTATCCGAGAGTGTAAAGGAGCGATGGAATAACTACGTTAAAGAACTCTCAAATGTAACCGAGATTCATATCCCGCGTGCAGTCACTCATACAAACTCAATCGATGTACAACTACATGGATTCTCGGACGCAAGCGAAAAGGCTTATGGGGCCTGTATTTATCTACGCTCAATCAATGCTAAAAGGGAAGTTATTACTCATTTATTGTGTGCGAAATCTCGCGTAGCTCCACTAAAGATCATTTCTTTACCGCGCTTAGAATTATGCGCGGCTCTGTTACTAATTAAGCTTTATAAAACCGTAGTGCCAGCATTAAAGCTTTCCTTTTCTAAGATTAGATTTTGGTCAGATTCAATGATTACCCTGCATTGGATCAATACACCGCCGCACACATTAAAAACATTTATCGCGAATCGAGTTTCGGAAATTCAAAGTAGCTCCAATCCCGCGGATTGGTCACACGTACCCTCCGCGGAAAACCCCGCGGATGTAGTATCAAGGGGACAGCTCCCCTCGGAATTCAGGTATAACCAGCAATGGTTTAAGGGACCGGCTTGGCTAGCAAAAGGAGAGGCACAGTGGCCTAACATTCAACTCCCTCGCATAGACATACCTGAATTGAAGACGATTACCCTGGTCACGACGGTGACCAACGATTACCTGCTAAGGCGCTTCTCGACCTTTACTACTCTCCAAAGAGTAGTAGCTTACCTGTTAAGATTTAAAAACAACGCCCTCCAGAAAGACAAACAAACAGGACCTCTTACCTGCAAGGAATTACAGCGAGCTCATACAACAATTATTATCCTCGTTCAATCAGAAGCTTTTTAACGCGAAGTTAACGATTTAAAAAATTCTAAGGTCGTATCTAAGAGCAGTAAGCTCGCTATGCTTAACCCTTTCATAGACACCGAAGGCATTATTCGCGTAGGGGGACGCTTAAGTAACGCAGCAATTATGTACAGCCAAAAACACCCAATAGTTTTACCGCGATCACATTACATTACACAATTAATTATTCGAAAGGAACATATACGACACATGCACGCCGGAATTAACGCCACACTTAACGCCGTAAGACAACGGTACTGGCCGATCGATGGCAAAAATACTACGCGTTTTATAGTACACCGTTGCCTTAGATGTTTCAAAGCCAAACCTAAGGATGCACCGTCATATCGCATGGGGAACTTACCGAAAAACCGAATTAACGCCTTTCGACCCTTTGAGAACGCCGGTATAGATTATTGCGGTCCCTTTTTTGTTAAAGAAAAGCGCTACCGTAATCAAGCCCGACTAAAAGTATACGTAGCGGTATTTGTCTGCTTTGCTACAAAGGCCGTTCATTTGGAACTGGTTAGCGATTTAACAACAGAAGCATTTCTAGCCAGCCTTAAAAGATTTTTTGCACGCCGAGGACTATCTAAAAACCTTTATTCAGACAACGCGACGAATTTTACGGGAGCCAAAAATGAATTAATTGAACTGCAGGCGTGTTTAAATTCTACTGGACACAATGAGCGTATCATGGACTATTTAGCGAATAATAGCGTTAATTGGCATTTTTCTCCGCCTCGAGCGCCTCACTTCGGTGGATTATGGGAGGCGGCAGTTAAATCCTTTAAACACCATATGATTAGGACGATCGGCGATACACTGTTTACTTACGAACAGCTAAACAGTTATATCATAGAAGTAGAAGCCATTTTAAACTCCCGACCTTTGATCCCTTTGTCTTCGGATCCAAACGACCTTAACGCTCTCACTCCCTCTCATTTCCTCATAGGCGAATCAATAACAAGCTTACCGGAGCATGATTTTACTGATACACCTGTTAATCGCTTATCCTTATGGCAACACATCCAACGGGTCAAGCAACACTTCTGGACTCGTTGGCATAAGGAATACTTAAATGAGATTAATTTAAGAACAAAATGGCGCACGGATTCTACAAAGCAGCTGAAGGTGGGAGAGCTGGTACTCCTGAAGGAGGATAATCTACCACCTATGCGATGGATGCTGGGACGCATCATCGACACGCACCCAGGCGAGGACGACATCGTCAGAGTGGTCACCGTTAAGACGACATCGGGCACACTTAAGCGTAGCGTCAAAAGGTTGTGTCCTTTACCTTTGGATGATGACCTAGCGATCGACCATTAATTAGTATTGAACGAAGTTGTTCAAGGCGGGCGGGATGTTCCGTCGCGAAAAGCAACGGTATTTAGTAATAAGATAAAATCGGTAACTACGATGCGAACGACGTGCACAGCTGTCCTTTCAATAGCCAATTTCAAAACTTTATTTGTGACAAGTAACTTCACCGTTTTTCTGGAAGGTCAAGAAAAAGGGCCCACGTGTTTAACAGAACACTAGTAGGCTTGTAAAACATCTGGGCCTGGCAATTTCTTACCTTCCATACCTCAACAGCTGTGCACCGTCAAAATTCCGAGAAAGCGCGCGGCTTTATTACCTGGCCTAATCACTCATAGAGCACTCGACTTCCACCCCACCAAACCTCGAATTTGTCACCTGGATGGGTAGAGTCTTACAAAATCAAAGATCCACCTACATGCCTATGAGTGGTTGGGTCAAACCCCTTCTTTAACGAAAACACCCCCATGGGTGTTTAGGAAGGGAAGGGCCGAAGCGTTAAGAAGGCAAATTCCGCGCAAATTTAGTGAGAATCTCTAAACATTCAAAAATCGAAACAAACTCAGAATCGCTCGAAACCGGAGTCGACTTCTCAAACGAAGTATTCAAACGTTGTAACACTTTCACTTGTATCTATTTGTACAGTTAAATAATAATCAAAGTTTTAGTTTTATATAAATTACTAAAATTTCCTCAAACGAAACACCTCCCACTGAGTTATCACCACCGGAAGCAATCGTTCGGGTAGCACTCGGCGATTCACTCACGCAAACGTAATCGGTGGTCGTAAGAGACTTTTTGCATTTTGCGCGGTTAAATGCACATTCTGGACCACTGTGTGACGGGTCGAAAAAATATCCGTCGGGAACTTGTAATCGGCGTTCGACGCCATGCTGCTATTCTACGCGGGTCGCCAGTGAGACAGTGCCGTAACTACGCGTTATCGACGCCGATCTGATAGTACCATCTGAAGGGCTCTCAACTCTGACAAATATAAATAAATAATTGTTTTTTTTTTTTATGTTTTAGTTAGAACTCTGATCTGTTCTTACAGTTGTTTAAGTTTTTCATTCTAAGCAATTGAAAATGCTTTCCTTTGTTCGGAATAAAATGTGTGCTCTACGGGACACTATGTTCTACGCAGGCCGACTCTTTGCCGGACGTCTGTATGGCATATGTCAAGTGTCGAGAACGACTTATTATTAGAGCAGATATTTTCCAGAACCCACTTTCACTAAAATTTCGTTTCTCACGACTCTTTATATGTACCGTAACTGTTTCTTTCCGTTTTTACTTGCACCCATAAATTAACGTTCTTTCTTCGTCTCCTACGCTTCTAAATTCCCTCAACTTCTAAACCGCCCACTTTTACCATCTCCAACTTTTTTCTAACAATAGCAATTAATTCCAATTTTGAAGACTAAACTTTTTTTCTCCCGAGACATTGTGTTTCCTGCACTTCCTTGATTCAGTATAACTGGAAATAGAAAACAATCTTCGCATTTGAAAATAGAAAACACCCTTTTTCAGGCGAACTTAATTTGAAGTGTTAATATATATTAAGCATATCAATAAAATAAGTATCGACATATCTATATATATATATCGATATTCATCTTATTTTATTTATACACTTGATTCTAAAATAATAAATTAATAACAAATTATATTTAAACTTTATACCAGAAACTTTTTGTGTATATGTATAGGCAGATTTAAGTAGCAAGTGGTTCATACTAAGTGTCAAGTGGTAATTGTTTTGTATCAAGTCTTAAGTGTGTGTCGTTTACTGCAATGTTTCGGAAGTGCAAAAATCAGCCAGACTCTTTCTGTTATGTTTGTGGAGAGGTGGTACCAAAATCGCAACGACGAAGTATATCACCGTTAATAGCATTTGCGGTGACCAAATTATAAATAATATTTCTAAACAAAGTTAATGAAAAATAATTGATCATTTATATTTATCAGAGTTGAGAGCCCTTCAGATGGTACTGTCAGATCGGCGTCGATAACGCGTAGTTACGGCACTGTCTCACTGGTGGCCTGCGTAGAATAGCAGCATGGCGTCGAACGCCGATTACACGTTCCCGACGGATATTTTTTCGACCTGTCGGGATTGAAAACAGTTCCCGAAACTTTTGGGGGCAGTTTTCTCTTCAGAAATGTCTAAGGGATGCGATCCAGTATAGCAAATTCGTGCTAGATAAATAACTTTTCATAAAAATGTAAAAGTATAGCATAGTAAGTTCGCGCATCCGCACTTTTTTAAACTTTGACGGTCATTTGTTACTATTTGCAACAACCAATGTTGATAAATATATATACTAAAATATTCGGCATGTTTTCCTCTATCTTTTGAGACCAATCTCAACTTCGTAGCGTTTATACTTTTCGCGTAATACCTCATTTTCTGCCAAAATTTGGTGTTTTTACAAAAACTCATTTTACTAAAAAACTGAGGGTGATGGAGCAATTCTGCCGACGGATTCGTGTTTAGAATGACTAACTCTACGAGGATCACCCATTGGATATTTGAGAAAAAAAATCGTGTTGAACAGTGTTATCAATGGATTTTTGCCAGATAGGCCCGCTCTGCACGGCTGCGAAAATAGATAAAAATGATGACACGCTATGACTCCCGTGACATTACCCAGGCTATAAATTATACCTAAACAACAACTTTCTTTCCGAACAGCCTGGAACCTACGTGTACCGTCGTTGGCGATTTTGAGATAAAAGCATTACGACGTGCGCTGCGCATCTTTCAAGCGCAAGCGGTTAATGTTGAAACTTTGTCACAGATGCGGCACGGGTTTCCGTTATCCGATTTCGCTGAAATTTGGCACATATTATTTTTTCATTAGGTGTCATAATTTGAAAGGGTAAGACCAGAAAAACTCAGAAGTTGAAAAATAAGGACCACCCTATTCCCCAGGCTGCATTTATGGCCACTTGCGTCTTGCACACCATGCTTCGTATGTGTTTCGTATATGAGCTCTTCGTGGTGAACCAGAACCCGAGGTCCTTGAAACTTTTCACTTGCTCTATTTCTTGTCCGTTATACATCCATTTCTCGTTCCTCTTTTTCCCGCCCTTTTCTGAAAACCATTATTTCTTTACATTCACCTCCATTCTGTTCCTTTTAACATATTGCTCCAAGGTTTTCAGCATCCCTTCTAGTCCCGTTGCCTCATCTGCGACGAGCGCGGAGTCGCTGCGAACATAAGTGCGAATATTTTCGTTCTCCCTATCACTGTTCCGCCCTCGTTATGACTCTCCCATTCATCGTCTATATCGCCAAGGAATATATTAAATAAGGTCGGGCATAGAGGGCATTCTTGTTTTACTCCTCTTCGGGTTTCATATCCCTCCGTGATCCTTTCTTCCGTAATGATATCATTCGTCTTCCTGTAGATGCTCCTTATCATGTTCCACATTCTTCCAGTAATTCCTTTTCTTCTCAGCTTCTCCAGCATCAGCTCACGGTCCACTACATCAAACGCGGCTTGGAAGTCCACGAATGCCACGTACAATTTTCCTCTTTTCTTCCTCAGCTTGTTGTTAATTGCTGCATTTAGCACGAACACGTGGTCCCTCGTAGCTCTCTTCTCCCTAAACTCGCTCTGTCTTTCCCTCAACTTGCCCTTGGTTTCGAGCCAATCCCTTAGCCCAGTGAGTCTAGCTACTTGATCATTTCTGGGTCCTTCGAGCAACTCCGCCTGCTTCTCCCAACCGTTCTGTTTCGCCCAACCAAGCTTGCCTTGCCTTTCACCTCGCAGGTTCGGACCTATTGGCATGAGCGTGGTAGCATACTGGGGCGACATTCGCAACTAACCGCTCGCGCTGGAAAGACGTGCCGCGCTCGCCGACGGCAGTAAACAAACCGATGCGCGTGACGCTTCGATTGAGATTATACGTCGAGAAACAGTTTCAGATCGTACTACGTCGCGTGTAGGATAAAATAACAGTGTTATTCGTAAAAAAGTATGCTCAGATATGTCTTAAAATCTAAGTCTCAGGCGATATAATTTAATTTCCAGCTCAAATAAATGGAAAATTCAGCGATGTAAGAACGTTAGCCCTCGCGTCAAACAATACATTGTTGCCGCCGCGATTCTCTTGCTGATAGATTTTAAGATTTCAGGCAGTTACAACAAAGAAGAGCAGGTAGGCGAACGAAATCTTTGCGGTAATTACTGAATACATATGAGAAATTTCAATCCGGTACCTTTCGGTACTTCTTACAATTAGTTATTCAGTTTTTAAATGAACCGTGTATAATGGGTACATGATATATGCGACGTAGTGCGATCTGAAACTGTTTCTCGACGTATAATCTCAATCGATGCGTCACGCGTATCGATTTGTTTACTGTCGTCGGAGAGCGCAGCACGTCTTTCCAGCGCGAGCGGTTAGTTGCGAATGTCGCCCCAGTATGCTACCACGCTCGTGCCAATAGATCCAAACCTGCGAGGTGAAAGGCAAGGCAAGCTTGGTTGGGCGAAACAGAACGGTTGGGAGAAGCAGGCGGAGTTGCTCGAAGGACCCAGAAATGATCAAGTAGCTAGACTCACTGCCTTAGCCTCTTCGCCATTATACAGGTCAGAATTTTGTAACTTACGTTTAGAAGCGACACTCCCCTATAATTAGCTGCTTCGTTGTCATCCCCGGCGTTGAATATAGGATATATTCTGGCCACATCCTAAGTCTTTCCTATCTTCCCGCTCCTCCAAAGGTCATTGATGATTCCTCTCAGCACTTCGTGAATCTCTCTTGGTATTCCCGTGAAAAATTTTAGCCTGACTCTATCCTCTCCCGACGTCTTCCTTTTCTTCATTTTAGTCATCGTCTTTATCATTTCATCGAAGCCAATGTCCCCGTTCAATTCCTGCTGTTCTTCCCCGTTGTCCTCAACTTCTTCTTGGTATCTTTCTGGGTCTCCCTCTTGGTTGTTTCTTTGGCTCGCTTCCCCTCCTAGAAGATATCGGAAATGTTCCTTCCATTCCTCTTTCTTAATGTTCTTCCCCTTTCTTTTCTTCCTTAGGCGAAATGCCCTCAGTGACTACCAGAATTCATTCATTGAACTGCTTTTCTCTACCCTCTCCCATATTGCTTCTCTCCATTGCTTTTCCTTACTTCTGTAGAGCTCTCTTAATTCTTTCTTCGCTGTAGGCAGTGCTTGTCTGTCCTCATCCACTTTTGATTTCAGGAATTTACTCAATTTCTTCCATACTTCCTTTCTTTTACCCTTACACTTTTCAACCAGCCATGGTTTTTCCCTTCTTCTTACTGCCCTTCTGATCATGCCCACCCTCCTCGCCGCTTCGCAGTGTGTAATTTTAGGGTTCTAGCTGGACAAAACTATTTTTTGAAAGAAATTATGGTTTTCGTTACTCTTACTGACTTTTCTACTAGTAAACAACATATTGTTATATTTAGCGTCAATAATAATACATATTTCAATAGTTATTTAACATTTATACGTAAAATAAGAGACCCTCAAAGGGTCTAGCCCAGTGGTCGGCAAACTTATTAGCCAAAGAGCCAAATATGAACATTACAACAATTTAAAAAAAAAAATTGGGAGCCAAATCTGCTTGTTTAGTAAACTTTTATTACACTAACAACTTACCCCAAGTCGGGGTAAGTTGTTACTTTCCGACTTTAGGCATTAAAAAATTAATAATAAAAGAATCTCTCAAAAAATGACCCAAATAACTGTCATCAAAGTTATATATGTAAGTTGATTTTGATCGCATCGTATGAATACTAAAAGCAATTATATTAACAAATTTTGAAGTTAATTAAAAATCGGAACTTTTAGCCCCGATCTCCCCTACGCCGAAAACATACGAACAATTTCAGCCGGTAGCTTGTACATGGTTTGTGTTTACGTTTACGAAAACTAATAAAATTAAACTCGATGTTCGTTACATATTTTTACAACAATATAAAATTTTAATTACCTATCTATCTTTTAACTTAAACAAACAATTATACATGTTCTCGATTTATAGAAGAATTTTAATTTATCAAAATAAGATGTAATTTTTTTCTTACCAAGTTTTTTTTTAAATGAAAATATTATTGCGTCTTCTGTGGATATTTGTGCCAGAGCCGCACTTAAAGAGCCAAAGAGCCACATGCGGCTCTGGAGCCGCACTTTGCCGACCACTGGTCTAGCCGAATAAGGGGGTCAAAAGTGCCCTTGAGCCGATTTTATTCGACGATGGTTCATTCGATAGGTGATGATGAAAAACCATTGTACACAAATTTTTAATCCGATACCTTCACCGGGAGGGTGGTTACAGGGTAAAATCGAAAAACCAGTTTTTGCCTCATTTTCACCAATTAATGTGGAGCAAAAATTCTAACACATTCTAAACATGAATGTACACATTAGGGATTTTTTTCAGATTTTTCCTTTGCAAGTTCCACTCACGAAAAATGAAAAACCGAAAAAAAATTTTTAAACATCGATTTCTTATTGAAATCTTCCGAGCACAACTTTTTCCTTTTTACACATTTTAAATTTTTAAACATTTTAAAGCTACTACTGAATATTGTTATGTCTTTAATAAAAAAAAAAAAAAAAAAAAATGACAGAAAAAAACTTAAGTCCCACATAGAGATTCGAACCCGCGACAAAAAATTGTCCAGCGATTCCACAGGCAGACACCATAGCCACTGCGCCATTAATGCTTTTGAAAGAACGGCTAAAATTCTAGGTTATAAAGACCATACATTCAGCAATTTATTTTATTATTCCGATATTGTTCTTTAACATCTACATATTTCTATGCAGAAACATTGAAGGTCACAATATGAACATACTGTATTAAAATCATGCAAGAATGGCAGATAATGGGCGAGATTCAGCCCAAAATGTGTCCCAGAAATCGGTTTTTGATTTTTCCGACCGTGATGCACTGTACTCACAAAATCTGAAAAAATTAGGGTATAACAATGATAACATTATGCAACTACTGTAAAAAGGAAAAAGTTGTGCTCGGAAGATTTCAATACAAAATCGATGTTTAAAAATTTTTTTTTCGGTTTTTCATTTTTCGTGAGTGGAACTTGCAAAGGAAAAATCTGAAAAAATCCTTAATGTGTACATTCATGTTTAGAATGTGTTAGAATTTTTTTGGAATTTTTGCTCCACATTAATTGGTGAAAATGAGGCAAAAACTGGTTTTTCGATTTTACCCTGTAACCACCCTCCCGGTGAAGGTATCGGATTAAAAATTTGTGTGCAATGGTTTTTCATCATCACCTATCGAATGAACCATCGTCGAATAAAATCGGCTCAAGGGCACTTTTGACCCCCTTATTCGGCTAGACCAGTGGTCGGCAAAGTGCGGCTCCAGAGCCGCATGTGGCTCTTTGGCTCTTTAAGTGCGGCTCTGGCACAAATATCCACAGAAGACGCAATAATATTTTCATTTAAAAAAAAACTTGGTAAGAAAAAAATTACATCTTATTTTGATAAATTAAAATTCTTCTATAAATCGAGAACATGTATAATTGTTTGTTTAAGTTAAAAGATAGATAGGTAATTAAAATTTTATATTGTTGTAAAAATATGTAACGAACATCGAGTTTAATTTTATTAGTTTTCGTAAACGTAAACATAAACCATGTACAAGCTACCGGCTGAAATTGTTCGTATGTTTTCGGCGTAGGGGAGATCGGGGCTAAAAGTTCCGATTTTTAATTAACTTCAAAATTTGTTAATATAATTGCTTTTAGTATTCATACGATGCGATCAAAATCAACTTACATATATAACTTTGATGACAGTTATTTGGGTCATTTTTTGAGAGATTCTTTTATTATTAATTTTTTAATGCCTAAAGTCGGAAAGTAACAACTTACCCCGACTTGGGGTAAGTTGTTAGTGTAATAAAAGTTTACTAAACAAGCAGATTTGGCTCCCAATTTTTTTTTAAATTGTTGTAATGTTCATATTTGGCTCTTTGGCTAATAAGTTTGCCGACCACTGGGCTAGACCCTTTGAGGGTCTCTTATTTTACGTATAAATGTTAAATAACTATTGAAATATGTATTATTATTGACGCTAAATATAACAATATGTTGTTTACTAGTAGAAAAGTCAGTAAGAGTAACGAAAACCATAATTTCTTTCAAAAAATAGTTTTGTCCAGCTAGAACCCTAAAATTACACACTGCGAAGCGGCGAGGAGGGTGGGCATGATCAGAAGGGCATTGAATTCGGTTCAAGGGCACATTTGACCATCTTAACCGGCTATACCCTTTGGCCAGGATTTCGGCAAAATAGACCACTGTGAGACGTCGTTCCCGTCCGTTAGGGACATAATAAAACAATAAAAAGGTAACAGATGTCATCATCTGTCTTCCAGAACCCTTCGCATTTTCAATTGCTCATACCTTTAGCATTAAACACCCGAAAGTGCAAAAGTATACTAAACGGTACACTTTGTCAAAACTTAAATAGCTTTCCGAAGGGAAGCGAAATTCATTGTCCGCTCGGAATAAAACAATAAAAAAGTAACAGATGTCATCATTTGTCTGAAGCGACACTTTCCATGTTCAATTGTTATACTTTTAGCTTTAAGCACACAAAATTGCAAAAGTGTAATAAATAGTAATATATGTTAAAAGTCTACATATATTTCGGAACGGAACTTAAATTACATGTCAGTTGTTAAAGCGGATTAAAATGGTAATAAAAGGTAGTTTAAAAAAACAAAACATTGTAAACATGTCCCAAATAAGTGAAGATAACAATACATATACACAAAGTCCATTCTAACCTTTCGTTACAAAACAATTGTCGAAAATGTCTTGGGCATGACTCGAGCATGTAAAAGCATTCTACGGAAAGAACAACTTTGAGGCCTGTTAATTAACTATTACAGATTGTTTTTTCAAATAATGTTTACATTTTCTGGTTCTATGGACATTCTGCTATCGATTTCCAATAAAATTGTATTCATCTGGATCATTACGAAAATCGACTTTTGTCGACCTAGAACAGCAAAATTACACACTGTGCGACGCGTTATTCAAGTGCCACCTTTGAGCTTGCATATCTCTAAGAATGTTGTGAAATAAAAATTTTAATTAGTGGAAAAGGATGCTCTGATGGGTTACAAAGATTATTTTGTTTATAGAAATAAAAATTTGTGTTTGATTATTTTATTAGAAATCAGAAATTGTGTTGCAAATTATTTCCTTTAATAAATTGGGCATTTCTTTCTAAAAATCAAGGTTTATTTACCCCTCATGATAAGATTAGGTAGGTGTAAAGTTACCGGTACGTTTAGTGTTAGATAACATTGTAAAACTATAACAAATAAAAAATTATTATTACACCGATATTCTCTCTACGATATTATGAAACTTTTGTGTATGTACATGTTTCCCGAGTTATTATTTCTTTCCACTGAGGTTGACGATTCGTTCCACTGTGCGTCCTGGTGTTTATAAAAACTGAGTGTATGTAAACACAGCAGGACGAACTGTTGCACAGCAAAGGAATGAGAGTGAGAGTGAGACTCGTGCGTTCATGTAAAAGTAGGCCGTGAAGATAAAAATATGTATGTATAAAGCCGAAAAGTTGTAAAGACGAAAGATGTTAATTATAGTTTACTTCATATTTAGTTTATATTCGTAACTAGTTTCATTTATAGTTACTTTAATTTTCTTGCAAATAAATAGTTCTAAGTGTAATTCGTATTATATCACGTCGAACTACGAATATTCCTATAGTAACAAAAATTGTAATAACTGGTAAATTGAAATACTTACAATTAGCCCTTTACGCTTGACGTCTTTTATAGGCATGCAGAAGTTATTGCGTCTTCGAGCGACGGTTGCGCTGCGAAGAATTGCGATAACGAACGCAGGATCACGCGACGATTCGTAGGAAGACGTTAGCGCCAACGGAATAAGACGATTGGGGTTAGTCTCGAACAGTCTCGAGCCGGCCGCCGAGGAGTAAGGTGCTGTTGCGAACGAAGAACTACTTTACTTTCTTCGTTGATGAAAGTTTTTCGGTACGTAAACCTAATAAATAGTTCGTTTAAACTGAGTATTTATGAACGGAGAATGTTGCTGCACGAGAAAAGTTGCCGAGATATCATTTATTTAACATTTGTCGTACTTTAATTATCGTAACGTATTGATAATGTAGTTGGTCATTTATCCTGTTACAGAACAATGATAATATTTTTCCGAAAGAAATGTAGGTTATTCTGGATATATTATAAAAAATAACATAGGAAACGGTTTTTACCTACTATATATTTAAATATAAAAATTACGTTTTCTCTTATTCCATTGAACCCGAAGTTTTTTTGGTATTCAGTCAAGCTAGTGTTAAATGGTATGTGAAAAATTTGAATATTTTCATTCGTATTTGTTGCCAAACGCTCTTTCATCGTGAAATAAATGCATAACCATAAACGATGATTCAAATTAGCGAACACGTGTTTCTGGAATCTTTAGAATTTGAGTCTTTACTCTAATTATTTGGTATACAACGTTCCCGCGCGTTGACTGGAATATACTTTTTCCAAAATTGAGCTGATTTTATGGCGGGAATTATTATTCTCTGCACTTTTAAAAATATTGCAATCTCTCAATTTAGAAAACAACAATTCCAATATTGGGTGATAAGTGCGGACTGCGATAATAATTAGGACAGGACGATGTATTAATTAAGAGAATAATATATTTGTATCTCAATGCTTTCGCTGCTCGTTCGACACTTCCTCGTGGCACGATTACCATGGCTTACATTTTGTTGCCGAAAAGACAAACGAATGTCAATGACAGTCGTGCGACTCGATCAGTAGTCATACAATGTAATGCAATATGTATCGGCTCTTTCAAACACTTGCAGTAAAAAAAAGCAGAGATAAATATAAAAGAAAAAAATTATAAAATTTATTCTGAATAAGGTTTACTAGTTGGAATTTTAGGATTAAGTGTATCAAACATAAATTACCTTTAGGCCAAAAACTTTATTTAACTTCATTTCAATAAGTTCATTATATATTAAATATTTATTTTAATATATTAAATATTTCCTGATCGCGTGAAAATCTATTAACAGAATTTTCAATTTTTCAGGCTGCTCCTTATCAAAACCAGAGCTATACACAGGATAAAATATAAGGATGACCGAGAACTGACAAATGGTCATCGACTGGTGAGTGCATTTTCATTATACTGTTAATACATACACTGTATATGTACAAATGGATCTTTTATGTACATAGGATTTTACAACTGATTTAGGATAACTTTATTTTTGAAACAAATATTCTATGACATTAGCGCATTGAAAACCCTATCACCCAGATATGGGTGACAGCTGTTTTTATGGGGGCCCCATCACACACATGAATAGCATTCTTTGCACAGTTAAATAGAATTTTACAAGTAGCTTATGGCAATATCAATATCATTTTAAACAACAATTCATACTGCTAATCTGTAACACTATGGTGAGACTTGGATTTGAACATATACAAAATGGATTTGTTCCTTGCACGGCATTCAATGTTTTAATACATGTATATATGAATTGAAACTTGTTCAGTTGGATATTTGTCCAATGTACCAATATTGCTATTTGAGTCGCTCAGAAGCCAATGGTTAAATCCAGAAAACAGAAATTGAGAAGATTAATGTTTATTAACCACTTAACGCTCAGGTTTTTTTTGAATCGACCGTCCAAAAACGCACAAGTTTTTTTTTGCCTGAATGCTTATCTTGTGCATATTATAAAATGTTTTTTGTACTCCTAGTGGCGAACGAATTATTTTTTTCGGAAAAATAACAAGTTTTTCATCATACCTGTTTATCTAAGGGAAATCCTTCTATAACTTATATAACCAAATAACATTAACAGCAACAATTAATTATAACAAGCAGAACACAAAAGTAATAATATGAGAAATAAACACACTATAAACTAAAAATCGTAAAACGAAAAAGATATTACAAGGATGACGTATACTGCACACTGATCGCTCAAAGACTGAAGAAACAGACAAAAGGTAACGGCAGAAGACGGAGAGATTATCTGTATTTATTCCTCCAATATACAATGTATAAAGTTTTTGGAAATGTATACATTTCAGTGTAAGATGTCAAAGAACTGAGTTCTAAAATATCAGCGGGTAAGATAAAGAAACGGCAGAGTGGCGGCCGTATCAGCTATGCCCGTGAACGTCACGGGCATGCACAAATTCGACCGTTTGGCGTGCCCGTGAACGTCACGGGCATGAGCGTTAAGTGGTTAATAAATTAATTTTTACAATTTTTGGTTTATTAATGTTATTATAACATATATAAGATCTTTTTTTCTAAAGGTAGACTCTGTAAGAAAATGACATATGTACAGGATGTGTAAATAAAAACACAAGTATTTAATTAAACAATGTCGGTATCTTAAATACTTTAGAACCTACATATTTTTGCAGCTGAAAACTAAGAAATTTATACAAAAATAGTGCAATAACGTTTGTTGTTATGAGTTTTATTTTTATTCATCATAGCAAACATCTTCTTCCTCTGAGTTATCAAAATATAAATTTTGTTTTTAACACATTGCATGCCAGTGCGAAATTTTAAATGTATGATTGTAGACTTGGCTAATCAATACCTGTCATATTATTCTGGATTGAGGAAATGGTGCACTGGATAAAAAGCCAGTATTATTTCGTTTAATTTGTGCATTACTTAATGTATTTAATTTTAATATTGACTCGTCAAGATTAACACAGTATTCAAGGTTTTAGCAGTTGATATTCAGCTGGCATGCAAAGCATTAATGTCCCGTAAAAGTCATGTTTTGTTGGAGATATACACTTAATAAATTCATTATGTCTTTCTTTGTTTCTTTTGAAATTGTTCTTTTATTAGGATAGAGCAATAGTTATTTATATTTTGAAAGATTGCTGGCTTACCGATCATGTTTTTTTTTATATTAACTACATGAGAGATATCATCCTCGCTAAAATTATTGATATTTTTCTGTTGGTAATAGTATCTTCCCAATGATTTTGAGGAAAGGAAATCTTGGTAATTCATTTCAATAGCGCTGAAAGAGTTTTAATTTTTCACTACTACAAATTGTGTGATAGCAGTCGCTAGGGTTATATACTTATTTTTTTTTGCATGAGCTTCTATAAATGCAAGATCAGCGTCATTGGGCAAATAACTTTTCCCAGTTAATGAAAACTTTAGCTCTATTGATTGAGCTTTTATGCCTTCACTCTGAATTAATTTCAATAAACTTAATACAGATTTTATAGTTTGATTCAGGTGTGTATCCGAATCTGAATACATTCTAAATATTTGTAAATCCTGTGCATATAATTTAATATGTTTAATTAAAATAGTCTGACGCTTCTTGTGCAGCCCGAGATCATTGGGTTATAGGTCTAGCATACATTATGTAGTCTTTGCTAAACTTTAAATCATGAGACCCAGATTGTGTACATATAAATTTCTCATGTAATAAGTGACTTATGAGGAGAGTTTTGGATATGATGATTTCTAAATTACCATTCTTTTTTTAGATAAAAACCAAACTCATATGTTTCGTTTGAAGAAAAATTTAGTTTTTATTTCAAAATTGATGCACAGAAAATATTGATGAAAAATAGAATTATTCTCAATCATTTCCAATGTTATTGTACAATATATTCAGAAGTTATAAAAAAGGGTTAACCTCGAAAGAACGAAGCAACAAGTGAATCCATTAATATCTAATTGTAAGAAGGATATTATTTATTTTATTCAAATTTACAAACACCAGAACATATAAAAAAAATGGATTTAACTGAATTGGCTTCAGAGCAGCTCATTTAATACTTTCCGCTGTTATATACATGGCTTTCCCAGTGTTTCATAAAGCGTTGCATTATAAAATTCATTTGAACTACTTGACATTAACCTTGATAAAATTTTAGTTACACTTTTTCTTTGGAAATTGATTACTTCATCGCTGCGACTACAACTTTCAAGTATGTTTTTATTTTGTCTAATGATATAATGAAAATAAAAATATTTTTTATTTTTGTTCGTTTTCCAAAATTCAGTCATACAGCAGGAAAAGTATTTTGAAGAAATAGCTATACTATTCCTACAACTTCAAAGATACTATAAAGATAAGTACAGGTAACCCTCGTGTAACACGGTAGATAGATTTCTAAAAATTGCCGTGTTGTAGGAAAACATATTTTATGAGGGACAGAGCCAGTACAAAAGAAAGAGTTACATTCCGAAAACTTAATAAAAGCAAACATTCTTTTCTAATTCCACGTCTTTGAAATAGCAAGTCTCCCTGCGGATAACAGTGTTAATGGATGCCGTGGTGTAGGAAAGTTCCTGCTATTTATGAATCGTGTTCTAGCGAACCTGTGTTACAGGATGTCGTGTTTAAGGATGTTCTGGCGGTAAAAAAAACATACACAGATCCTTGAAAATTCGACAATATATAATTTCAAGTAAAATAAGACAGTTGACGTTATTTGGATATGATTCACTACATCGTTTAAAAGTTATAGCAGTTTAAAGTTTGCGTATTTTAACACGTCTTTATATGGGAGAATTGAAAAAAATTTTATTGAAACCTTATTTTACAGGTACAGTATTTACTCTGATTCCATGATACATTAGAATTCCTTGACAGTTTACAAGACCATTAGTTGCTGTTGCTGATGCAGAGATTTGTCTTGTAGGATTGATGTAAACATTAAATGTCTTTCCCATGTATTGCTCCAATTTGCAAAATATCACAGCCTCTGTCAAGTCCGGAGGTCTCCAAATCAAAAATAATAATGGGTGTTTGATTACATTACAGCTCATAATCTGAAATATCATTGTTATTTATAGGTATCTCAGATTCAGTTAAAAGCGAACAGTTGCTCTTATATGTTACGCCTTCAATACGTTCTTTACAGTAACGTAGAGCAGATTTTTTAGCTTTTAATTGTATACGTCTTCTTTTAAATTGTGGTGTTTTTATCAGAGTTCGTCTTTTAACCATTTTCTTTTGAGTTCTCGAAATATGTTGAGCATGATGTTTCCCAGGTGATAAAGGGTATAGCAGGATAAGGTGGTCAAAAGTGCCCTTGAACCGATTTCAATGGGGGTGGTCTCATTCGATAGATAATGCTCTGCGATCATTGCGTACCAATTTTTAACCCTATATCTTGACCGGAAGGGTAGTTATGGGGAAAATTCAAAAAACGGGTTTTTGCCCCATTTTGCCTAGTTATTGAGGTGCAAAAAATTCGAAAAAATTCTGACATATTCTACAAGGTACCATACATGTTTGAGATTTTTTCAGATTTTTCCATTGAAGAACCTAAGTGTAAAAAATGAGCAAACGGAAAAAAGTAGATTTCGTATCGAGATCTTCGAGTGACAACTTTTTGCAAATTACAGTAACAATCCAACACTCATGATTGTTATCTCCAATTTTTTTCAGATTTTTAAACCGCCTGCGTCATTGTGAAAAAAATCAAAAGCCGATTTGCGCGACGCATTTCGATGTGAAACACCATGATCCAGTTATTATTTCCTTATTCTTCGATTACAGTATGTTCATTTTGTGACTTTCAGTGTTCTACCACGAAGCATTTACATGTTAATATAGAGAATCGAATTAATTAAATCAATTGTGAACTTTGATGGTTCTTGATCTGCAAGAATTTGTAAGATTTTTTCAAGTGAACGATTTGGCGCAGTTGGCAGGGCGTCTGCCTGCGGAAGCGCTGAACACTATTTTGTCGCAGGTTCGAATCTCCATGGGGAACTTGATTTTTTTTTTCATTTTTAAAAATTGTCAACTACATAACAATAATTAGTTGCTATTTCCAAACATTTAAAAGAATTTTTAAGGTCCAGAAAAATATAAATTAATACAGAACATACTTTTTGCTTTATCGAGTTTTTCTAGTCATACCATCTTCTGCGATTACGGCTATTATCAAACATTGTAACACTGGATTTACTACGATATTTGAAGACATATGTTACTTACTAAATGGTCATAATATTATTAAAATATCTTGTTCACTTGTAACAATGATTGTTTAAAGGAATGAAGAGTTTCTTTCTATCCGAAGATAATAACTTTTCCTACATCCTTTACTGATTAACATACACCTTCATACACCGTAGAACAACCGATGTCTATTCAATGTTAGAGTGTTTAATAATATTCGTAGTCGTAGAACAGTGTATGAATAGAAAAATCCTACAAAGCAAAAAGTATGTTCTGTACTAATTTATATTTTTCTGGACCTTAAAAATACTTTTAAATGTTTGAAAATAGCAACTAATTATTGTTATGTAGTTTACAATTTTTAAAAATGAAAAAAAAAATCAAGTTCCCCATGGGGATTCGAACCTGCGACAAAATAGTGTTCAGCGCTTCCGCAGGCAGACGCCCTACGAACTGCGCCAAATCGTTCACTTGAAAAACTAGGCAAAATGGGGCAAAAACCCGTTTTTTGAATTTTCCCCATAACTACCCTTCCGGTCAAGATATAGGGTTAAAAATTGGCACGCAATGATCGCAGAGCATTATCTATCGAATGAGACCACCCCCATTGAAATCGGTTCAAGGGCACTTTTGACCACCTTATCCTGCTATACCCTTTATTGTTTTAAATATTTCTTCTGTATACTGCTCTCCTAAATTTGTTTGTCCTACAGTACAAGCGCATCGGTAATCAGCCGAAGCTGTAGTGCTATAACAACGTGATTTTGGATGTTTAGACATCATCATGGCATTTAAACTTTCATTTGAATTGCTGGAAGTACCACTTGAAAATTTATCTGCGTTTTTAACTAACTGATCAAATATATTCTTCAGATCTTTGAATAGATTTTCATCTTGAAATCCACCAGGTACAATTTTGTGATCATAATTTTCAGGGTCTTGTACATATCCATACCATTCACCACAATCCGTATGAATATTGAAAATATGATCTGGAATACTACGAATTGCATCAGTCATTTTTTTACTGTTGCCTCGATTTTGAGTGACCGCATACATGAAACAACGGTGAAGATAAATGATACGATCCTTTGTCAACTCTTTGTGACTCATTTCTATTTTATACAGTTGTTTTTTAACGCCACCCGATAAATGATTAACATCCGATTGCTTAATTATTTGATGGTTGCTCACAGCCCTACACGCTGGAATTGTAGAACTGTCATCTCCTATAAATACACCAACGTCTAGATTTTGTGATTTTAATACATCACTGTCAACCATAATTTTTATTCCAACATGCGCCTCCATCGCCTTAGCAGAACCGTAAAAATTCTTACGACACTTATGCCCAAAAGGATTGACAGTTTTATCACATTTCCGACATTTCCGATTGCACGTCGAGTAGTCCAACACTAAGCCACTACAATAACCTATGATCGCGCCAAATCCATTAAAACTATCATAATTACGTCCTGCACCACGAGTGCTCCACCCCATATCATACGAAACTAATATTCGCACAACCTCGTTGAATGAAACAATATTTTCTGAAATAGACTCTTCATTAGATACGTCACTACCGGCACTGCACGAACTTTTTGATGGTACAAGAAAATTAGAATCTGTTGTTTCCGGCCTGAAAAAAAAATAGAAAGAAAACGCCACTTAAACAAACATCGAGAGAATTATCATTTTAAATCATGTTTATTCTTATAATTGATCATAAAAATATAATGGTAAATTTTAATTGAAAAATTTTCTAATAATTTTCAGAATATTTGTGTAAATAAGATCAAAAATTTAAAAGAAATGTACAAATGCATAATTGATTATAATATACAGTCCATTAACTGGAATTAATTAAAAATGAAAAATTAACATATAATTACAATAATTTTACAATATCCTCTATTTGCTCCAAAGTTAATTTTCGTTCTAAAGCTGCAGCATCAGAGCAACTTTTTTTTGCTTCTTTTTCAGCAGCTTCTCCAATTTCTGCCTCATATCTTTGATACGTTTTGTAGTCGAAGCACGGAATATTCATGCATGCACACAACTTTGACAGTTGTGTCCAGCCCAAACCACAATGTAAAGTACCTAACAAAAATTCAATTCAATTATGTAACATCAATTCAATTCAATAAGTGTCCTTACTGTCATAAAATAATCATTTAGAAGTGAAATTATTGATAAACACTTATCTAAAACTGTTTTGTAGTACGAGACAAAACGAACACTCCTTTTATCAACACATTGTGCACATTTACTGGTACAAACTTGATTAACACTCCAGCACACGCATAAAATAATTTCATGAGCACACGCAAGGCGGGGAATCCCTCACCCGTATGTTTAATGCTATATATATTATATCTTGTATTTTTTTAATATTTTACACAAGGTTATCTTATTATAAACCCATTACAAAGGGATAAAAGTAATTCAGATGTATTACAGCTAAAGTAATTATAAATATTACTTACTATGTAATTTTGTTACTTCAGTTTCTTAATTTTGTACCACCATGACACGCAAGGCGGGGAATCCCTCAATGGTCAGAACGACGCAACATGTTACTGAACGTAATACATTTATTACACCATTTGAAAATATATAACAAAGGCTATAGGAGGATAAGTATGATCCAGCGGCCTTAGCTCCGATTATGCTCGCTTTTTTTTGTTAAAAAGGTTCCTATGTGAGTACTTATCACAGCAATTTTCAACCCTTAAAAATTCATCCCCAGGGAGTAATCGTTAAATAAACAAATTTTTTCAAAAATTCATAACTTGAGAACGGCTACTTCGATTTTATTGAAATTTATTCAGGACGTACATATAACTAAGGTCTCCGATTAAAAAAATTCCAGACTTGATGAATTGACATAACCTTAGAAAAAAAATTAAAACATTTTTCAATGACTACTATTGGTAGGTTATGTTTGAGGCACAACTACCAAACTTTTTTTATAGCTTTCTAACACCATTTTGCACTATATATAATTTTGGTATAATTTATTTCTTGGTGCGTCATACTCAAAAAAAATAAAAAGTCGAATTTTAATCATATTTAATTTTTTTAAATATGTTATAATTATGGCACACCCATCCTAATTTTTTTCTAGTTTTCTAACGTCATTTTACACCATATATAATTTTGGTATAATTTATTTCTTGGCGCGTCATATGCAAAAAAAATAAACAGTATAATTTTAATCATTTTCAATTTTTTTCATTATGTTATCATTATAGCACAATCATCTTAATTTTTTTTTAGCTTTCTAACATTATTTTGCACCATGTATAATTTCGGTAGAATTTATTTTTCGGTGCGTCATATGCAAAATAAATGAAAAGTCTAATTTTAATCATCCTCAATTTTTTTCAATATGTTACCGTTATAGCACAATCATGTTATTTTTTTTGGTTTCCTCACATCGTTTTACTTTATCTATAATAATTTCTGAATTCATAATTCTCAGCGTGTTACATTGGAATTGTTGTTAATAAGATTGAAATAGAGGCGGGACAAGTCAGAGACACAAACAGGATTAGGTATAATAAAAGAGTAATCTTTTATTAATAAGATTGGTTATATGAATAATTATTTGTTACACTGGATATCTTTAAATAGGCTGACTCTCGCTAACGACGGTTTCTCACCAACGACTAAACTGTGGGCCCGTCGATGTAGCCCTCATCGACGGCCTGTTTATAGAAGCATAAACAATCGCTTCTCCGTATCCATCTGGTATCGCCCGGTATAGGCGGAAGCTTATACAATATTACAATAGGAATCAATAAAAGTATACAGTTTTTCTATATTTCGGCAACTTCCAAAAAAAAAAAAAAAACAAAAAGTCCATTTACTACAATGGCGATGATAGCGAATATTTAATTTTGATTCGGCAGATCGACCTAACGTTCTAATGCAATTTTCGTCCGTTGCTAGTGCTGTGGTGGATAGATGTAGCGGGGATATGCGTTTTAGTGGTGGGTATAATGAGTTAGGTATCAAGTCTGTCGTTCGCGCGGGCCCGCATGAGCGGGTAAGAGCTACAGACGTATGGAGCTAATCTTGCCATTGTCTTTATTACTTTTATAACTATTATAATCACTGTTTCTGTTGTTGTTGTTGTTGTTGTTATTATTATTATTATTATTATTATTATGAATTATTATTATTATTATTATTATTATGAATTATGAATTCAGAAATTATTATAGATAAAGTAAAACGATGTGAGGAAACCAAAAAAAATAACACGTTTGTGCTATAACGGTAACATATTGAAAAAAATTGAGGATGATTAAAATTAGACTTTTCATTTATTTTGCATATGACGCACCGAAAAATAAATTCTACTGAAATTATACATGGTGCAAAATAATGTTAGGAAGCTAAAAAAAAATTAAGATGATTGAGCTATAATGATAACACAATGAAAAAAATTAAATATGATTAAAATTTGACTTTTTATTTTTTTTGGATATGACGCACCAAGAAATAAATTATACCAAAATTATATATGGTGCAAAATGGTGTTAGAAAGCTATAAAAAAAGTTTGGTAGCTGTGCCTCAAACATAACCTACCAATAGTAGTCATTGAAAAATGTTTTAATTTTTTTTCTAAGGTTATGTCAATTCATCAAGTCTGGAATTTTTTTTAATCAGAGACCTTAGTTATATGTACGTCCTGAATAAATTTCAATAAAATCAAAGTAGTCGTTCTCAAGTTATGAATTTTTGAAAAAATTTGTTTATTTAACGATTACTCCCTGGGCATGAATTTTTAAGGGTTGAAAATTGCTGTGATAAGTACTCACATAGGAACCTTTTTAACAAAAAAAAGCGAGCATGATCGGAGCTAAGGCCGCTGGATCATACTTATCCTCTTATAGCCTTTCTTAGGAATATAAATGTAAGATATTACAAACATATACATGACAACACTAACACTTGTTTATAGTTAGTCTACTTCTTCTTCTTCTTCTTCAGGGTTTTCAATGCAACTGGTGCAAATTGTTATCGTATGCTCTCGACAGATGGCCCGCTCACAAATCTTGCATTTGGTTTTTGTTTTCCGATTTTTCTTTTTAGGACAGTAGTTGCATCGGACTTCAACTGTTTCCGTTTCCTGGGCAATTTCATCATGTTGCCTTTTTCTTGGTAGTGAGAATATTTCACTTATTCTCAGCTTCATGGTGGTTGAATTTTTTGTCTCATACAAGCGACGTTTACAGTGGTCAAGAACCAGTGACTTTCCCAGTAAATACAGAAACTGGCTTCTCTTTAGGTTATCTTGGGAATTATGTCGATATGTGATGAAGGAGTTTATGCCCCCAATATTCAACATAAAGTAGAAGATCACCAGTGGCCAACGTGTCGCGATTCTTGACACAGAATACTTCTTTTGCAGAGCATCACTTGTGTCAACACCAATTTTCGTCTTGTTATAAAAGGTAACAATCTCAGGTTTTTGAGCGGCACCACTGTCTTCGTCAATCGCATCATTATTGTGGAGAGTCGAAAGAAGCACCACAACTTTTCCTGGACGGGGCTTGTAAGACACAAGAGTTGCCGTTGTAGAAAATCCAAAAAGTGAACTCGGCACAGGCCTCTGCTTATCTTTGGCAACAAATAGTGGAGGGATATCCGTTTTATTTTTTCGCAGTCCCAACAATGGTTAGTCTTTTTTGCAAAAGGCTTTCTGCTAAAGGCACAGAAGTGAAGAAGTTGTCACAAGTTATGTTTCTTCCACTGTTTTCAAGGTGGCTGACCATACGTTGAACAACAGCTGTAGCTGAGTTGTTTACACGGTAAGGCCCCGGTTCCTGGTTACCAACAAATATTTCCATATTAGATGTATAGAACGTCTTTTTTTTAGTTTAGAATTATATAATTTTAATCGGAAGGCCCAATTACAAGTTAATTTGTGAGTGAACGGTTCGTTTCTGACCCATGGTTCCTCTCAGACATTTTACCTACGTAACAAGACGAATACGATGAGGCAATGAAAAAAATTTGCTACCCTTTCCCGAATTATGCGGCCAGTTTTTTTCGCAAATCTCCATCGATCCAGAGGTGTAGAACAACCCTTTAAAGCCATGACCATGAATTTTTTTACACCCTGTACAATTCAACTGTAAAGTAATATTTAACATATCGCATATATGTATATAGTATATGTGTATAATGTTATTAAAAATCTATAAAATTATTCTGTAATAAATTTAACATCAACACTCATTAAAAAAAAACTGATTAAAATAAATATTCAATAGATGATATGAACTGTGTAAAATTGACAAATTATTTGATAGAAAATAAAAAATTCATTGATATAAATACATGTACGTATTTATGATGTGAATTGATATGTAAATTAATATGGTGATTTATAAATTACTAAACAAAAGTAATACAATCAAAGTAACTTCTATACACATACACTCCGCGACAACGGCTTAAGGCCAGCAATCCCTTTAGAAGCGTGACAAACATGAATATTTCGGGAATTTTTTTAGAGGGGATAAAATAATCGAATCATTTTGAAATTTTGACATAAGTTTATTATAACATCCAAGTTGAAGAAAAAATTTTTTTTCTTGGGATGACCAACAAAATGGCGGCGTTGTTAAGGGTCTTCGGTCACCTGTTTTCCGCGACATGGAAAACTGCTGCAGTTGTCACTCTTTTGCTATTGATCTGAAAAAGATTTAACAAGTCTCATTCGTTTACTGACATATTAAGGGGAAGGATATACCTAAAAAATTATGAAAAAGTGCAAAATTGAAAATTTGGCAGCCTTTTTACTCTAAATGTCGAATTTTCGACCATTTTTTCGACATATTTGACCCCAAAAAAATTATTTATTTACACGCTACCTTTCAAACTTTAGGTATATCCTTCCGATAATATTACTGAGAGTAACCTCCCAAAATTTCATCGAAATCGGTCGATAACTTTTTGAGCTACAACACGAGCAGTTTTTGAAAATGTAGTTTCGAGATAATCGCGTTTAAAGTTTCAACATGTGAAAACTATTAATTGTAGTGACTTACCGTATAATCAGTGTTTCCAGGTGTGTACAGTAGACCTTCGACTTCCTCAAAAAACTGATTTTCTTTCGCCAGCTCTTGTTTCCGGGGTGTATGAGCTTCTCTCGTCTCAGAAAGACTCAGTCTGTTTTGTCTTACTATTCACGCCTCATCAGAGGTTTCGGCGAAATCTCTGCACTTGGTGCCAACGACTATGTCCAACGCATTCATAATCCTTAAGATCGAAGAAAAGCCGTCATTGAATCTGCCAGCAGCAATGTAGGCCGAAATTTCAACAATTTTTAAACCAGAATGCAGGTTGTTTGAAGCCAATCGCCAGATCGTCGAGTTGAAGCTTTCGTTTGCATTCTGGGTATGGACTCCCAAGCACCTTTCTAGCAAATCATCTCTCGACAAATCTTGATAAATTGGCAGGAGATGTTGTTTGATATTTTGACCAATGCATTCACTTTTTATGACTTGCACTTGCACTTATGTCATCACTAGTACTCGGCCCGAAACTTTCCTTGCTCGCGTTAGTGAATTGATTTCCTTGAAATCTCTTTTTCCTTACACATTTCCGAGCTATATTGCCTCGAGTTCCTTTCGGATAGTTCGGCATTTTACTTTGGAAAACTCAACCGTTCACGACAAAATTTCAAACGAAACTGAATCTGTTGCTCGGGTAACATTTTGTTTCGTATACTTACCGTTTCACGCTATATAGATATATAAATAATGTCCTTGTCATAAAAAGGAGTGGCGTGTCGTATCGAAAAATTTCTCGAAACATCTGCCTGGTGAAACAGAGTGTAAATAAAGACGTATTGTAAAACAGAGGTTGCTCCGGCACTAACGGACTCTGACCCATGCTGTCCCTCCGCTCTATACTACATGCGATAACTTCACTAATATCCAATATTTCGGATTTTCCTTTGGTCAGTATATTCTTTGGGTATTATACTTTCGATATATGTATTAAAAAAAAAAACGATTTTTTGAAAATTCTAAAGGGATTGCTGGCCTTAACCTCACCCAACAATAGTGGTATAAATCACAGTAGGTGCGACGAATTTTCGATGTGACTTTTTCCTAACACGTGTTGAGGGGTATATAGGTATGTCGTAAAAGATCAGGTAATAACTCCCAGGTATAAACCTTCTAGAATTTTTTCTTTGCGCGGGTGCATATAAACGTGCGACAACTGCTTAACCTCAGGTAAGAGAATTTTGCAAATTAAAAGGAAGGATGTGTGTTTGAGGGGACATAATGAATGAAACTAATGAAATAATAACATACGATTTATTTTTCATTGAAATTAGTAGTGCGTATGCATTCCATTAACATTAATTAACTCAAACAACCTATTGGGTATACTATCGTATAAATTTTCCACAAGACTTCGCGGAATTTCCCTCCAATAAGTTTCTATTGCTTCCGCTAGTTTCTGTGCACTATTATACTGCGTACTACCTTCGTACACCTTCCTTGACAGCCATCCCCACAAGTTTTCAATGATGTTTAGGTCAGGTGATAGGGATGGCCATTCAAGTACGGTAATATTGTTTTCTTCAAACCATGTTTGAACCAATGCCGCAGTATGTATTGGTGCATGGTCATGCTGGAAAATCCACTGCCTGTCTCCCATTACTTGTTCCAGCTCCTGCTTCTTTGTTTGCAATAAGTTTTTGTATGTCGCCGCAGTTTGCCTGCCCGCCAGGATGGATATTCCGATTCCTCCGTAGTATGAAATGGCACCCCAAACCATAACAGAACCTATTCTGCTATGGCGTCTTGCAAGAAGCTTTTTCTCTTTCCACAAATCGTGGTAATAATAATTAAAACCATCTGGGCCGTCCAAACAAAACCTTTTTTCATCGGAGAAAATGACGTTCCTCCATTCTTCCTTCCAGTGCATGTTCCTTCGTGCAAACTCCAACCTTGCATTTTGGTGACGCTTTGTTAAAACTGGTTTTCTTTTCAATTTCATTCTCCTAATGGTTGGAGATGCTTGTATAATTCTTTGCACAGTCCGCAGACTTGCGGAAGTGCCAACAGCTTGCAAAATTTCGCGAGCTCTACGGGTTGAGTTTGATGCTTCCCGTAATATTAAACGGCGTTCTCGCTCAGTAGTTGCCGTTTTGCTTCCTCCTCTTTGATTTTGACCATAATTCTTGGGTGCTTTGAAAAAGTTGTTGATTACGCGAGGACTTCGGTTGATTTTCCTCGCAATTTCTCGATTTGATAAGCCATCCGACTTGAAGGCCTTTACTTTCCCAATTTCTTCTGCAGTCAGTTGTTTTCCTCGTGGCATTGTAGTAAATAACAACTAGAAGCCTACTAAGCGGTGTGGTAAGCAAAAATACTGAAATACCCGCTTTGAAAGCACAAGAACGACTAGTGAGGTTAAGCAGTTGTCGCACGTTTATATGCACCCGCGCAAAGAAAAAATTCTAGAAGGTTTATACCTGGGAGTTATTACCTGATCTTTTACGACATACCTATTTACCCCTCAACACGTGTTAGGAAAAAGTCACATCGAAAATTCGTCGCACCTACTGTGATTTACACCACTATTGTTGGGTGAGGTTAAGCAGTTGTCGCGGAGTGTATGTATATGAAATTATGAAATATTGCTTATAGACTAGATATATAAAAACAAAAAGAAAATGAAAGGTGAATTGGCTCAGCTACTACTCCTTGATCGGCTGGCTTTTCCTTTGAGGCGTTCCCTTGGGCATCGGAGACGGTTGGGAAGCCAGACCTGAATCCTCAGAGTCCAGGATGGTCCGGTTTTCTCCCGGCGTGTTTGTATTTGGCATGCCCTGCCGCAGGGGAGTCGCAGCACCCAGCAGGTCCATATCTGATTGAATTTCCGTGATCCTAATACCTGAATGCTGCGACGAAGGCATTTTTGGTTGCAGGCTCTCCAGCCCGTTGGCGATCCGAAGTTGTCACCCTATAGGTGTATTAGAAAATAACTTTTTATGAGGCTGTTCTATGAACGATCTCAATGGGACCTTGGGCGCTGAGACCGAATGCTGAACAGCCGGCTCACTTTATTTACCTCTAGGGTGAGCTTTACGGGTCTCTTTACGGGAAGCTTTATTTTTTCTTTCGGCATGTCCAACTCGTCGTTTTGAAGAGCTTCTCTAAATGAAGACCTAGCGAAAATACCACCGTCACTCTCACTTCCATAAACTCCAACATCTACCAACGTAAACTTGTACTCGTAATCACAAACTGCGAGAAGAACAGTACTAAAAGTTTTTTTTACAATTTAAACACATTGATTCAGAATTAGGTGGAGCCACGATCTCGACATGTTTGCCATCAATGGCTCTAATGCAATTAGGCATATTCCAATATTCGTAAAATCCTGTAGCTATTTGTTTCCACTGCTCTTCAGTAGGAGGTTGTAAATACTTTTGTGACAAAAATTTTGATAACACATCACACATGTTGTTAATAATTTCATGGTATGTAGATTTCCCCACACGGAACTGAAGTGCCAGTGATGATACTTCATCTCCAGTAACCAAGAACCTGTATGAGAAAGCATGATATTTCAATTTTATGATGATACAATATTAATGATATAGGAAGAAAACTGAATTAAATATCAATTAACATACCTTAATGTCATTACTACTCTTTCTTCAGGTGAGATTGGCTGTCGACGACTGGTTTTCACTACATAAGGAGTCACTTCCATTAACAATTTATCAAACGACTGCTTGGTCATTCGAATATAATTTTCAAATTTAGCCGGAAAATTTGTAATTTCTTTAACACGTTAACGCCGGCCTGCATCAACGGTGGGTCACACGTGTCTTTTCCGTGGGGCGGCGTCACACTTGTATTTCACAAAGTAGGTAGTACAAAATAGGTTTATTATTCAATTCTCGACATTATAAACATTAGAAATATTCAATATTAAAAAAAGAAAACAATTTAATATTATAAAAATAATATAATTATTTATTTTTCTTATGTAATTTTTCAAAACATGTTAGGCAGTGTGCCGGTTGGCCCTTACATCGGTTGCAATAAGTTTTTACCTTTTTCGCCTTTTTCGCGGCATACTGCCTACCATTTATTCTAGACATACGTTTATAACATTCCTTACATCGCCGCCTAGTTTTTCTCGCGGGTCCTTGGAACGACTGCAGAAAATGTGTACGTTTTTTTAGCACTGCTTCAGTTTCAGTTGGCGTTTGTTCTCTGTAGGGTTCCACTGTACTGAGGAGATAATCAATAATTTTTTCGCGGAATTTAAAAATTTTAATACCTTTGGTACCCCATTTTTTATGTATGTACCAGGCATTGACAAGACAAGTTCCGCATAATAATTCGATAACAACTTTTCTGTACCACTTTACTGTTCTGCGTAAGCAGCTATAATAAGAAGACATCTGATCCGATAGGTCACCCCCCTTCTTAGCATCGTTATAAAGGAATACTATGTCCGGCTTTAACTTACTATTATTACCCTGCACAAGAACACATTTGTGGTTTTCAGATGTGGCTAGCATGCATACTGGTCTTTTATCCGTCCACTTTAAAAATTTAACGTCGCACCGATCTTGAAAACACATAAAGCCACCCCGTTGTTGTTTCGGTTTTGCCTGCAGCGGGAGAAATTTTTTATTAATTTTTATTGTACCGCAAATAAATGTTCTTTTTTGCAGAAGTTCCTCGGCCAATGGGACACTAGTGTAAAAACTGTCAGTAAATAATACGCATCCTTCAAATAATAATTCGTCTACCAATGTCATTACTACATCATTCGCATGTGTTTTCACTATTCTAGTTGAATTTTTTCCGGCATAAATATGAATGTTATAGGTGTAGCCTTCCGGAAGCCACAGTTTATAAAGTTTGATACCATATTTATGCCGCTTTCCCGGGATATATTGGCGAAAACTGAGGCGTCCTCTCCACGGTACCATGGTTTCGTCGATTACAATATTTCTACCAGGTTTAACAGTATTCTTGAAAGTTTGGACAATTGCGTCAACAATATTTTTGAGTTTGTACAAACGGTCCTCAGTCCTAGCCGTGGAATTGTCGACAAAATGTAAATATCTAAGTATCGATATAAACCGATCGCGCTTCATCGCGTTTTTTATTCGCGCATTTGAATACATGTCCTTTCGAGACCAATATAATCTAATTTCAGGTAGTGGCGCTACACCCATGATAAGCAGGATACCAATAAAAATGTTGAATTCCTCTTTTGTCACAGGCTTCCAGGCCAGTTGGTGTCTTCTACTGCTAGATGCAGAGTTGCTTATGCATTGTACTGCATATCTATTCGTTTCCTCAACGATCATTTCCAATATATGGTCCGTGAAGAATAACTTATACAAACAAACCGGATCGTCGCAGTCCGTGTCATCAATCAGCAACTCTTCATCTTGCGAATACTCGTTCATGGTTTGACCTCCTTCTCTTATTTCCTGCCATTCGTCATCAAGATCCACTTCCTCTAAATCCGACTCGACATTTTCTTCCGTGCTATTGTCGTTTAGTTCGTTAGCTATCGGTTCACTGTCATTACTTGTCTCGTCTGAAGAGGTAGGGAGTACTCGTGCTCTTCGTATGATACTCCTGCTTCCAATTACTGATTCATCAGACGAGTCACTGATCTCCATATCCATAGTGTCTATTATTTAGGTGGGCAAAAATTAAATAAGAATATGCTAACCGTCTTTCTAGAAGAAAAGAAAATTTTGACTACCGTTATACTTACTGTAAGAAAGGTGTGCTCAGGAAACTCGTTATATCAGAATTCTATTGAACTCGCACCTCACAAAAACTTCGCATAACCCACAATACGCGCAACGCAGACTAAATAAACTCTTCTTCACTTGCCGTCAACTCTAAACTCTCCGTAAACCTCGTGCTGTTGTCTAAACTCTCAATGATCATCCCCAGTTACTAGGTCACATAGTATATATTCAAAAAGTGTCGGCTGGGGCGTATTCGTTCCCTCAGAAGTCACTGATTTCCCTCATTATGTGTGGGCGGCCCTAAACGTCTAATTGGCCGCCGAAGGCCCAGAGGCTGGTCAAAGTTCACCTACCTAAACCTCACCCCTAGGCCCGCGATCGGCCAAGGGAAAGGGAACCGATTTCCGGAAAGTCGCGCCATGGTCCTCGGCCACTTAGCCGGGCAGTAAATCTTTCTCCGGCAATCCTGGAAAAAAAACTCTAGTGTGGAGCCCCATCAAGTTGCATTTTACAGGTTTCCTCCGCACAGCATGTTACTCGGGCTTCGAGTGCCAGGGCGTCTGGAAATCGTCAGTCGAGGATTCCACGAAATTGCTGCTCACACTCAACATAATTTACGACTAAAACTTACACTACGTCCTAACACTAATTTCGTCGTGCACGACTATTTTTTTTTCCTGTACGTAATTGAAAAATTTGTTGTTTCGCGCTAAGAACGTTTCTTACAGAAAAATGTTCACAGAATTGCGTGCGATGGTGAGAATTCGCGTCAGACATCTACTGTTTGAGAAAAATTAGGGCCAAAACTGGTCCCGTCAGGTTTACTTAACATTTACAGGCATATGCAAATTGATATTGGAAAACTATAGTATATCAATGTATTAGTTGAAGCCCACGGAATTCATTGAATCCAACGGGAATCGTATAGCTTTTGTAGTTTTGTTATAAATTAAGGTCAAAGTTGAAAAATTGCGATTTTTTTCAAAACCGATTTCCTCAAAAACTGAGGTTGATAGACACAAACTTATTTCAGATTCGTTTTTAGCTCGTCGAGATCTATAAACATCACCTAGCGGGTATTACCGCGCAACAATCGTGTTGAACAGTGTAATCTGACGCTACGCCGCACAGTGCGGCCAAACGGTAGAGTTTGGGACAAAAATCCAAATTTGGTCATAATCATTACACCGGCACACAAAAAAAATTAAGTAGAATGTGCATTTGACCGGACCTACCTACGGGTACGTATTTTGGTCCGCTGAATCCGAATTCGAGGTCAGTTTGACCCCTACACCCTCGAAATTTCGAGAAAACTTCGAAAAACCGTAAAAATGATGAAAATCGGCAGTTTTAATGATAAAAAAATTTGTTGGAACTAAACTAAGCGTGATTTTCATGTATTTCGATCCGCTGAATATGAATCGAAACTTTATTGAGACCACGAGCCGTTTTAAATTTGAAAAAATCACACAAAACTCTCGAAAATTCCGAAAAAATATAGTTTTCATGATAAAAAAACTTCTTCTGGTCCAATTCAGATAAAATTTTATATCTTTTGATGTCTTCAATTCGCATCTTAATTTTTTTAGTCTATTCACCCTCTAAAGCTGGAAAAATTCGAAAAAATTGTAAAAATTACCATTCATAACAGAAAAAAAATTGATCGAACATGATTTAATGCCTAAAATAAATACTCTATAACGTAGATATATCAAATAACTTGAAATCTGTGAAAAACACAAGACATAAACAGATAGAAAGAAATGATTTTTACGAATCCTAAACTTTCCTTCGTTTGTATCGCTCTCTTTTATCCTCAAATGATCTTCGTAGTGGATTCCTCTTTCGTTTACGATTTTCTTCGGGTACTTCTCTTTTTAACATCCAACAAAAATCTGCCATCATGTTAACACTCCAATTTCCTTGGTATCTACTCTCCATTTCACTGATGTCTTGGTGAAAACGTTCTCCCTGTTCTTCACTATAGTCTCCACAATTGTCAGGGAAGTGGTCAAGATGAGAATCTAAAAAGTGTAATTTGAGATTCATTAAACAACCCAAATTTTTGTAGTTTTCCAGCAATGCGTCAACTAAAGTGCTGTAATCCTCACTTCTGTTATTTCCAAAAAAGTTTTGTGAAACGTTTTTGAAGCTTACCCAAGCTGCTTTTTCTGTGTCGTTCATTGTTCCTTCAAAATTTGCATCCTGAAATAAAGATCGTATTTGGGGTCCATCAAAAATTCCCTCTTTCAATTTCGCATCACTTATTGCAGGGAACTTTCCTCTCAAGTACGCAAACAATCACCATCTTTATTCAGAGCTTTCACGTACTGTTTTATGAGTCCCAACTTGATATGTAGTGGTGGCAGCAAATATTTGGAAGGCTGAATTAAGGGTGGTCGTATAACGTTATGGGAACCTGGATTCAATGCAGATCTTGATGGCCATTCTTTTTTGACATAGTGATTTTTTCGGTCTCTGCTATCAAACAAACATAAATAGCAAGGATATTTGGTGAATCCCGATTGCTGACCTAAAAGAAGTGTTGCAATTTTGAGATCTCCACAAATTTTCCAGTTATGCTCTGAATATTTTATTTTTCCCAATACAATCTGTAAATTTTCATAAGTTTCTTTCAGTTTTGTCGAATGAGCTATTGGAATCGGCGCAAATTCATTCCCAATATGAAGCAAAACAGCTTTAAGACTTCGTTTCGATGAATCGATAAAAAGTCTCCACTCATCGTCCTTATACGTGTTCGGTTTCAATTCATCAACTAAAGCTTTAACATCTGAACAGTATACCACCGAATTTTGATCGTCGTTCATAAAAAATTTCCGGAATTTTTTTTCCCTATTTCGATAGAATGTCACTGATACACCTTTAGCCAACAAATGTTTTTCTTTCAACCTTGACGCAAGTAATTCAGCTCCATCTTTCGGTAAAGCCAAGTCTCGAACCAGATCATTAAGTTCTTCTCGGCTAAACGTTTCAGGGTCTTTTGTTTTTCCGCCACGTAAGTACTCTTCATCTTCTGAATATTCTTCTTCCGAACTTTCTTCAACTAGCGTATCGTCTTCTTCTACATCCATTTCTTCAACCGTATTAATTTCCTTGACAACTTCTATTTTTTGTGGCTTAATAAATAACTGATGAAACATTGGCGTATACAATTTCTTTTTTTGTAGTCCAGGTGAACCCGGTAGTATCTGTCATACAGAAATAACAATTCTGTAAACCAGTTGGTGAAGACCATATCATTGGTATTGTGAATTTCAAGTTGTCCTGTTTCTTGTTTTTTCCCCACCGGGTTAACATCATGTTACATCGACTACAAATCGTATGTGGAACCCATGCTGAATCCAAATTAGTAATTTGGAGACCAAAACATTCTTCATAAATTTGTTTGATCTTATCAGATAACGATCTTCGATTCCTTTCCAAATTGAATTCTCCACAAATGTAACAAAATGAATCAGGACTTTTATTACACAGATGAGAATTACTTCTTGTAATAGTATACTCTCCAGTAGCCAAGTTTCCCACTTCTGAAGAGCTGCAGTCGCTTGATGACGACGCCTGCGAGCCTGCTTTCTCACCCTGACCAGACGCCGATACTGGGGCTCCGACTCCCTGCATCGTAAAGTACTTATCACTTGTACCTGCCATAACGGCACACACGCCGTTAACCCAGGGACTCTGCCAGATGGTTCTGTTGCCCACCGTCACCACGTGGAGGTGCCCTGGTTACAGGCACAAGCAATTAAGTCTTCAAAAGTCAAAAACGAGAGTAAAAAAAACAAAAAAATTACTTTTTTCGGAATTTTGGAGGGTTTGTGTGATTTTTTTACATTTAAAACGGCTCGTGGTCTCAATAAAGTTTCGATTCATATTCAGCGGATCGAAATACATGAAAATCACGCTTAGTTTAGTTCCAAACAATTTTTTTATCATTAAAACTGCCGATTTTCATCATTTTTACGGTTTTTCGAAGTTTTCTCGAAATTTCGAGGGTGTAGGGGTCAAACTGACCTCGAATTCGGATTCAGCGGACCAAAATACGTACTCGTAGGTAGGTCCGGTCAAATGCACATTCTACTTAATTTTTTTTGTGTGCCGGTTATTATATTTGAATTTTCTTACATAAACTATCTCTAATATTTATAATGTTAATGAAAAAGTATTATAATTCATCTTCACTTAAGCTACTATGAAAATCTTCGAAATCAACAGAATTGAGCGTTTCATTTTCCTCTGCAATATGTAGGAATTCTTTAAGCTTCGAAAAATCTTCATGTTGTTTTTTCGAAGAAGCTTTGCGATGCATGGAGATTAGAAGATCCGATGTAAGGAGGAGCCTATTAACACTAAACCTACCAAAGCGGTCATAATGACCGGTTCTCAATTTTTTCAAAAAACTACCTAAATTGATAGGAGTGCCGTGAAGTAAAAATTCTACTTCTACCATATAAAGCCTAAGTTAGTTAATTAACTAATCGTTTCACCTCTTGATTTATCTTTTTCCAAAGTATTTGTTCAATAAATCTAAATTTCAGTAGATATAACGTCGGTAGTTTTAGTGTTAAATAAATCTTTATTTGTGTCCTCTCTATTCGTTTTCCGGGTATGGTATAACCTATGCCTTCTAATCTCCTTGTGATTTGCCTCTAGAGCTTCTTCGGAAAAAACACCAATTGGTACATTAAAGAAATTTATTACTTCAGAGGCGTGTATTAATACTTTGTGGAGAGTTACGGGCATGTAAATACCAGTCATATTTTTCTATATATAATTTAAAGCTGTTTTTCAACAATACATTAAATGATTCTGTATTTATTTTCTGCCCACAGGATAAAATTCTTAAAATTATATAATATTATCAATCAAAATTTTTATCAATTTTTGTTATGTTTGAGCTAATGCTTGAATTCCTGAAAAACGTCCTGGCTGTATTACCGTCATTGGTGGTACCATATCCGTGTTTTGACTTGTCCACAATTAGCCCCAATTGCGATTTAAACTCCTCTTGGATACGTTTTTTATTATTTTCAAACGTTTTTTTATTTTCTGCTCCTCTCACTTGCCACTTTTTAAAAGGGAGCCTATAGGCAATATGCAGAAGGCACTCAAAAAACCGTATTCAGCAATGCAAAGTGGGCAAACCAAAACGGTAATGCTTAGTTTTTCCAGGTTTTTCAGCAACTCTTAACAAATTCGTTTCTTTAGGAGATGCCCCACAAATATAACATTTGGAACTAGAATTAGTGTTGGACAAAATTTTGCTAACACTACCATCTAACATTGTAAAATGTAATTGATAACTGACTTTTATTTCATTGTCGGTAAATAAGGGGAAAGATTTGCTATTTCGAGATTGATTTGTGATTCCTCTTGTCTAATAAGAGATGCATTTTCTTTCATGAATATGAATTTTATCGGTCGGCAGAAAAATGTCGAAGAAGGGCGCGGATTTGTCCATAAGGTGTTACTATCCCTATTTACATCTATTAACCCCTTGCACTACCGCGAATCTCTGAAAACGCCGTGCCAAACTTGGCCGTCGGAACGGTTGCGGGAGGTGCCGAGCGGCGGAGCTCGAGTGGCGCAATTTGAAACACACCTTACGACTGACAATGAGTTACATAGTCCTGCTCTCGTATTTATTTCACACAATGAAAATCTTTGAAAAACTTAAATGAATTTGAATAATAAATGTGTAGAAATACTTTAATTATTACATATAATAATAATAATAATAGTAATAATAATAATAACAACAACAACAACAACAATAAAGGAAATAATAAACACATCAGAAATAAATTTTAATATAATATAATAATAATAGGTAGGGGAAGGTAGCCTAATTTGGACCACTTTTGTATATTTCAGTATATAGAGATACATAAGAAGTGTCAATAAAAATTAGCTAGTAGAAAAGAAACTTACTAATTATACCTTCAAAATAATACCGTTTATTAAATTTTAGAAAACATTTATAACCGTCAAAAAGGAGTTTATAAAAATCGTGCCATCGGTCCAAATAAGGAAACCGGTTTCCTAAATTGGACTGCTAGTTTCCTAATTTGGACCATTAGCTTTGGTAACAACAATTCGAACAAAAGAATCCTTTAATTCTAGAGCTAACTCCAGCACACTGGGTATGTACCCAAGTGTGGCATTTCATGCATCGTATCATATCTTCTTCCTTGGTTTCTTCGCACAATCCACAAAACCATGAATCACCACCTGCTTTTTTATATTTTTGCAATTTGCGAAAGTTTGGTGAATTTATTTTTTTAAATTTTTGTTTTAACTTACAAGGGAACATACCGAGGTGTCCCCCTCCGATTTTGATGAAATTTGGCACAGTTGTTCAGTACGCGAGAATAATCGATACGTATTTTTTTATATCTGCTAAGTCGCACGTTTAGGGGGTGAAACCACCTTTCAAATTTTCGGATTTTTTTCTTTTTTTGCTTATAACTTTGAAACGGTTAATGATAGACATTTTTGATAAATGTACGAAATATTTGTTTTTTCGTCTACTAAAGGCCTACGGAACTTAAAATTTGATTTAACGATTTTTTGTTAATTTTTTATTAAAAAATAACGTGTTTTTCGTTATATCTTTAAAGTTTACGATCCGATTTTAACCAAACTTTTTTTAAATGGTAGAGAAATCAAAAATAAAAGTTACGTGTTTTTGCGTTTTTCCATAATCTACTCTGGAGTCGTGAAATTAACCCTTTTCTTTTTTAGGGTTTTGGCACTCTACGTTACTATATCTGATCAACGAATGATGATGGGAAAAATGTATTATGCAACAAATACTTCTTTTCTCATCTACTATATTATTGTTTTTGTAAAAAATCAAAATTTGAAAATTTTTTGTTTTCTTTATAATATTTAGGCTGCGCACATCCGCCAGGACGCGTCAATCACAAACTATCGTAGATGTCATAAAATTTCATAAGGGAAAGTTTCATGGATTTTTACATATAAAATAATATATTTATAATTTATTTAAATCACAATTTATTTATAACAAAAAAAAATAATTTAATTTATGAATTTAATATACATATACTATTACAGCTTCTATGAAACATATAGTTCGCAAAAATGATATTCTTCTCTGCGATTCTTTATTAATTCTTGTTATCTCTATTATCTTTATTTGATATTAATCTTACCTAAATGAACCCTAACTAAACTAAATTAATCATGTGTGCTGTTTTGTATATAACGTAAATGGTTAACGACAAAAAGTAAATTTATGGAACACAACCTGCCATTATAACATGTGCGTGGTGTAAAAAATCACTTTGTTTTGAACATTTCTTCGTGGAGTACCATTTTTGTGGACTATATGTTCCGTAGAAACCATAATAGTTTATGTATTATATATTAATAAATTAAATTATTTTTTTGTTATAAATAAATTGTGATTTAAATAAATTATAAATATATTCTTTTTATATGTAAAAATCCATGAAACTTTCCCTTATGAAATTTTATGATATCTACGGTAGTTTGTGATTGACGCGTCTTGGCGGATGTGCGCAGCCTAAATATTATAAAGCAAAACAAAAAATTTTCAAATTTTGATTTTTTACAAAAACAGTAATATAGTAGATGAGAAAGGAAGTATTTGTTGCATAATACATTTTTCCCATCATCATTCGTTGATCAGATATAGTAACGTAAAGTGCCAAAACCCTATAAAGAAAAGGGTTAATTTCACGAATCCAGAGTAGATTATGGAAAAACGCAAAAACACGTAACTTTTATTTTTGATTTCTCTACCATTTAAAAAAAGTTCGGTTAAAATCGGATCGTAAACTTTAAAGATATAACGAAAAACACGTTATTTTTTAATAAAAAATTAACAAAAAATCGTTAAATCTAATTTTAAGTTCCGTAGGCCTTTAGTAGACGAAAAAACAAATATTTCGTACATTTATCAAAAATGTCTATCATTAACCGTTTCAAAGTTATAAGCAAAAAAAGAAAAAAATCCGAAACTTTGAAGGGTGGTTTCACCCCCTAAACGTGCGACTTAGCAGATATAAAAAAATACGTATCGATTATTCTCGCGTACTGAACAACTATGCCAAATTTCATCAAAATCGGAGGGGGACACCACGGTATGTTCCCTTGTTAGATTTGTAAGGACTGCTGGTTATTTCGACTGCTTTCTGGGCTATTGGTGCACTGCGAGAAGACGAAGGGCCATCTGGATTTGGATTTTCTTTTGCGCGCGGTGATATTTCTTCAAGAATCCTTTTAAATCGTTTGTTCTGTGGCTCGTTACCTCGACTATCTTCATCATCATCACTGCTAGAAGATGTTACAAGAGGTGCCAGAAGGTTGCAAAACATCAGCTGATGCAAATTGGTCATCTGTAAATACATGCCTGTTCACAGGCCAAATTCCGGTAGCACGGAAAGCACTCTCTGCAATTCTCACAGTGGCTGCTCTACCATATGCCTCATTGAGTAATTTTGATATTTGAGTCTGATATATTTTATCCCCTTTATATAAGCGAAGGAACGTTTCCTGAGCTTGTGTAAAGTAAGTCTGCAGAGGACCAAAAAATGCTACGTCCAAAGGCTGTAAACGGTGGGTGGTATGGCCAGGCAGTTGCAGTAAGATGATTCCATTCTTCCTAGCAAACTCACAAGCCTGCAAATTTTTGCTGTGTGTCGTGTGGCCATCAAGCAGTAGGAGAACTTTTTTATCTATGCTGCAGTTAACATGCTTTTGAAAATGTTTCAGCCACTCTACAAAGAGGTCTGAGTTTATGTATCCCGTGTCTGAAATCGTAACAATACTGGCGAGAGGTGCTCCAACTTTTAGATCAGGGTGATATTTTTTTCTCTTAAAAATGATCATTGGTGGAATGTATAAACCAGCAGCACTAACTGCACATACCATGGTTGTATTGACGCCACGTTCACCACTTGTTAGACTTCCAACCTGGTGTTTTCCTTTACGAGCAACTATTCTCGGGAGACTTTTTTGCACCGTGGTAAACCCAGATTCGTCCACGTTAAACATAGTTTCGGCTGTAAACGCATGCTCATCGACAATCCGTTCTAAAAGATCAAAAAAATGATTCACATTCTCTCTATTAAAGCTTCTGGCTCTTGCCATCGAGGTTCCTTCGGGTTTTCGGATCGAAAGTTGGGGATTTCGTTTCAAAAATGCGTAGAACCATTTTTTACCAGCAATTTTTTTAATTCTATTGAAACTGTGTGGTAAGTTATACTTTTCTGCAACATCAAATGCCAGTTTTCTAACTTCTGTTATTGTCAAACCAAAAAAACATTCTTCTAGGTGAAGGATGTGCTCAGAAATAATTTTTTCCATATCTGTAGAAAATATCGGCGGTCTACCTAATGCTTTAACTTTATTGCGAACGGAGTTCTTGTCGTCAGCATGTCTCTTGATAGTTGCCTTAGGAACCCCATACACACGACTGCATTCATTCAAGCCATAATCACCATTTTGGCATGCGGCAATAGCTAATAATAGATCCTTTTCAGACCATAGTCCATAGTGTCCTCTTTTTGACATTGTAATCCTAAGAAAATTTTTTCAATTTCAATTTACTTATAAAAAAGTGTTACAAATATCACTGCCGAAATTGGACCGGTCCAATTTAGACAACTATGTTCGGTCCAATTTGGGCAACTTGAATATTTAATGTTGGACAATGAACAGAAACCTAAATTTAACGTAACTTCTCAAAATTGTAAGTGGAAGCTATAGATAAATAAATAAGGTTTATGATGATATAATAAAACTTGTAATTACTTACGTTTAGACGAATCAACGGCTTTCACTCCTACGTCGAAATAACTAATTGCCAACTTCGTGAAACACAGAATTATTCTGTCATGGTAACCGCGAGACATTTTTAACAAAACACAATCACATTAATCTCGCCTACATCTACGTCTTACGAGACGCCTATCTAAAATCACACATACTTCAACATTCTTCAGATATCATAGTGGTCCAAATTAGGCGATGGTCCAAATTAGGCTACCTTCCCCTAATATAAATATAAACGCGGTAGTAATATTTTTAATGAAATCAATGCCATTATCATCAGATCTAAAAATAAAAAACAAAATATAAATAAACAATTAATTATCAACAAACAATTAAGTTAAAAAATACTTACGAGTCTGAAATTAGTAATCTTGCTTGGTATGATATGCTATAAAACAGTCCGGTACATGCAAGGCCACCTTACATTTCGAACATTCCCACGTTGTTTCACTTCGTTGTTTGTGTTTGTAACACACTTTACATGTCTTACTTGGATGTTGCTTTGCAGGAGTAGGAGCAATATGTTGTGCAAAATGAGCACAATATTGTGCCTGTAAGCGCATTGGTGTTTCATATCCTGCACATGTCGGGCGCCTTGTATAATCAGGCAGCTGACCATATTTTAAAAGTTCCTCGGCTATATCAATTCTGTAATGCACGTACGATTGTTTTCCTGAATCTTGTAATTGTTTTTTCAGAATGAATGTATTAAATAGCGCCATGTCGGACATGTAAAAAAAGAGTTTTTTATAACCCTTCAAATATTTCCTCATAATGGGAAAACATGCCAACATTTGGTCATTGAGATCAATGCCACCCATTCCATTATTATATTCAATTACGCAGTTTGGTTTCCTTTTGATTCCATTGCGCCTATCCGTTACCTCGGTAAATTCTACCAATGCGTGTTTAGTTGTCAACATATAAACATCACGTTTATCTTTCCATTTCATAGCTAACAAGCTATTGCACGTTCTGTAGACACATTCTCCTGGTTTTAATTTTTTTGTTGCGAGATCTTTCGGCATATTTTTCCTGTTATTACGCACGGTACCGATAACATTAGTCTTCTGATTATGCAATTTTAGAAAGAGAGCGGGTGAGGAATACCAGTTGTCAATATACAACGTGTATCCTTTATTTAATATCGGTTGTGCCAATTCCATCACAACACTTTCTGATGCACTATCATTTTGGTCAATTTTGTCTTGGCCAATGTATATTTTAAATTTGCTGCAAAATCCAGTGTTTGCTTCACACAGCTTATATATTTTTATGCCAAACCTGGCTCGTTTAGATGGATTAAATTGTTTGTATGCCAAGCGACCCTTATATCGCATCAATGACTCATCGATACTCACATGTTCACTTAGTGTGTAAATGTTACTAAATTTCTCGTTCCAATAATTAATAATTGGTCTTATCTTGTGAAGCCGGTCATTGCTTTGGCCCGTTTCATTATTTGCGAAATGTAAGCATCTTGATATCTGAGTGAATCTCTTCAACGGCATTACTTTACCAAATACAGGAGTTTCTACCACATCCCGCTTAGTCCAATACATTTGAATATTCGGTTTTTTTACTTGTGTCATCAAAATACACAAAGCATAGTAAGCCAACATCTCATTTTTGGTGACTGGAAACCAATTATCATCCACTTTTCTTCTTCTCCCGTTGCTCATTATTTGTTCGGCATAAAGATTTGTTTGCGTAACTACTATGTCCCAGAAATTGTCGTCGAAAAGTGTAAAAAATAAATCTAATGATACGTTGCGTGTATTTAATCGATCTAAAACATCGTTTGTTACGCCATGCAATTCGGAATATTTCCAAATTTGTATAGAGGCAACACTTTCCTTCCAATTCCAATTAACACTCGAGCCGGGTCTAAGATTCTCCTCTTCATCAGTATCGGATAAAATAAATCTTCGTGCACGATTCACCACTGGCGCAATAATACTGCTATCATCAGAATGATCATCACTTATGACTCGTTCTTCTACTTTTTTACTATTTTCACTTCCCCGCGAACCACGTGTTTTTTTGTCAGTTTGGCTTCTTTTTTTATACATTATGATGGGGTTGGCAATATTACAAATAATGAATAATAGGATTTTTTGTGAAGAAGGCTGTTCGAAACGTATGCACCTCGTACGACGGAATGGTTCAAACTGAAGTACCACAGAAACTTTTCTTCTCGCTGTGTGTCCACGTTTATACAAGAAATCTTAATGATCTGTTCTATCGGCACGGCCGAATGGAACACTATCCCCTAGATAACACGTTGCCTATACGAGGACATATAATCCCATTCAAGAGAACCAAGAATGGACCTGAGATTAGGATCACGAGTCAGACTCGTGATATTCATATTTGGCCTGAAATGTCGATAACGAGTCTGACTCGTGATATTCATGTTTGGCACGAAATGTCGATCACGAGTCAGACTCGTGATATTCATGTTTGGCACAAAACTTTCATCACGAGTCAGACTCGTTAAAGTAGTGTAAGGGGTTAACTGTATTGGTACCAACGCTATTACGAACAGAAATTCGTCTGTCTCAGTGAGGTATGCTACTAGTAAACTGTTGTTTGTAATTACTGTGTCCGGAGTTTCCGTCGAAGCCCCACTTGCAGATCAGCTTCAAATTACAGCTGCTATTTACATTAATTATTTTTAAAATGCTCTTAACCGTTGCAATTAATGAACTTTCTACACTAATTTTTGCAAATGTCTCCTTCACTAGTACTGTCGGTGGTAAAAATGACTTTTTCATTTGCCTCAATATTTTTATCGACGGAAAACATTTTTTATGGAGTGCATTTATAAAAGAACGGAGAATATTATATTTCCTTTCGGATAAATCTAAATCTAGATATAAAGCTATAATTTCGTGAGCTGCTATATCTGTATGTACTTCCGTCGCGGAGGGTGGTTTTAGTATATTAGCAGCAAGCCGAATTTCTTCCGGCTCTTTTTCAGTTACTAACTGTTTCGCGCGACGCCTTTGTGTTTTTAAGGTTGTTTAGAAGAAAATCACGAGTAATGAGAAAAAACTGAAATTAATACAGTAGATAGTCGACTATTCCAGCCATGTCTCTGTGAAATTTCAAGACGATTCGGGGCTTATTAACACTAGGTTACGGGACCCATTAATTTGACGGAATTCAAACTTTGCAATGAAATATCTCGAAAACCGCTTGATCGATTTCAACCGTTTTGTATCGTAAATTAATCATTTCATCCAAAGAATTTATACACACAGTTTTTTTTCCCCTAAGCCTTCTACTTTTTGAGATTCATATGTGGTATACCTATCTCTACGGGACCCGTCAAATTGACGGATTAGCTAATTTCATGAGTAATGTTTATATATTTACTTTGTTCGTATAATCATTACTTCAGTTTACTTACTACTACAGTTTTTCAAGAACAGTGTCCAAAAGATTCTATATTTATTGTTATTTTAGACAGTCTCTGCTTATGGTAAGTATCTTCAATAGGGTAATCGAATTGGTGCACAATATTTTTTTATTTTGACCAATCCGCCTTTTCTAGCAAATGTAAATGTCTGGTAAATGGCCACCTAAACTTTTTTTACACGATATTATTCTGTTCTCAAAATTGTTTATCACATCCACACACAGTGACTCCTGAATCCCATTAACAGTCCTACGAATATTTTCCTTTAGTTCCTCTGTTGTTTGTGGATTGTTCTGGTAGACATGCTGTTTGACGTAACCCCAAAGAAAAAAAATCTAAAGGCGTCAAGTCGCATGATCTTGGCGGCCAATTGACATTACCGTTTTTTGTTAGAACTCTGTCGCTGAACTTTGACTGTAATAAAGTTATTGTTTCGGTGGATGTGTGGCATGTGGCTCCATCTTGCTGAAACCACATATTGCTTAGATCGATATCGATCAACTTTGGCCATAAAAAGTTCCTTAACATCGTGCGATAACGTTCGCCATTAACCCTTCTTTGCATGATTTTTTCAATTTTTTTAAAATAAATCAGGGTGATGTAATTAATGCTCTAGATTAAAGGAAAAATATTTAAAAAAATCCTAGTGTAAATAAAAATATGTATTATGTAAAAAACAATATGATGGAAATTTACATCATCATGCATTGTCACATATTTAGCTCAGTACTAAATAAATAAAAAAATATAGTTTACTCAATCTTCTTTATTCTTTATGATAATTTAAAAAACAATTATTATTCTTATTTAAGCACAAATTGACGCCACATTTATTACACGAAATTGTGGAATAGCCTTTACATTTGGGAAATTTGCACCGGAGTGACCCACCTACTTTTGGCCAATGTTCAGCACCATCTTTTCTTATGTCTTTTGGAGGTGGTGGAGCTGGAGAACCTTTTCTTTTTTTTTATTGTAATTCTTCTTCTAGTACACTGGTACTAGGACGCCCTCTTTTAGCTTCTTTGGTGGTTCCTCTGTTGCATAGCACAAAGGCCAATTCATTTCTGAATTGGCCCATTGTAAGCAGACTCTTTTTAGGTTCACCTCTTTCTTGAGCATTTTTTTTTATAAACAATCCAAGAGTTTATAATAGCTAGATCAAATAGATGAAAAAAAATACGCAAATACCAGTTTTTAGACCTCATTTTTATATGATTTCTGCCCAAAAAGCTATCCATGAGATCTACTCCTCCCATATGTTTATTGTACTCTTGGACAATAAACGGGCAAGTAATATCAATTTTTCCTTTTGTTATCCTGTCAAATCTATTGACTTTAGTTACAGGCAATGCTCCAGAATAAGAAGATAACAGGGTTACTATCTTATTATCTTTCCAAGCCACACAACTCAAATCTATACCATCATGCACAGGCACTCTTTCCTCAAAACTACCTCTGGGCACAGATTTTTTCATGAAATTTTTCTTCTCTGGAGAAGAGAAGAAAGAGGTATAAAAATTATCAAAGTATATGATGTGGTTTTGCTTTCTTGGCACTCCTCGAAGCAAACGAACTACAACATTTCCTGTTGCACCAAGATCTGGTTCATCTGGGAGTTTCTCTGTATTCTCTTGTCCAGAATATACCTCAAACTTGTGGGCATATCCCATCAAATCACAGAGAACATATAAGTTGAAGCCCCATTTATGGGGCTTCTTAGGCAGATACTGTTTTAAAAAATGCCCTATTTTGGTAGAACACATCTGTTCATCCACAGAAAGTCTTTGATTCATTGGCACTGTGGCAAACCTCTCATTGAGATGCTTGATAACAGGGCGGATTTTATAAAGCCTGTCATGTTCTGGATGACCTATAGCTTTGTGAAGATCATTGTTATTAAAATGTAATGATAACTTTATTTTCTCAAACTTGTTCAGTGGCATTGTTGAAGAAATGGGCTCATATCCAAACTTTGGCGACCAGTATGATCTTGTGCTAGGAAATTTGATTACTGACATGTATAATAATATACCAAAGAACTTATACAAATCATATTCTGTAAATGTTATAGATGAACTGGGATTACTCTGTATTATATATAAATTTGTCTCCTCTACTAATGTTTTGATAATATCTTCAGTGATAAAATGGTTAAAACATTGATATGGAGTTTCTAGGTGTGATAGACCACCTGAAGCAGTAGAACTCCCCAAGAAAGTAATTTTATCTGTGTCATACACCAGATTCCTTTTTTTCCAAATCAAGCTTCTTTTGTCAAATGGAAAACTGGATGAAGACTGCAAATTGGATGAAGTTGATGGGTGAGAGGGTTCTTGATCTTCTGGTTCTACAAGAGGAGGATCAATGTCAGCAGTTTCATCCACATCATCATCATCATCATCGTTCTCCTCCTGCAACACTCATAACTTCATCAGCATCGCGGTTTTCATCATCGGAATCTTGGTCATCAAGGCCATCTTCTGAGAGCCAACCGCCTTCTAACTTACTAAGATAATCTTCAACATCTCTTTCATTCAAGTTTCCCTAAAAAACAACATAAAATAAACATTTACAAAAAAATGTTTGCCATACATTACAAGTGAAGTTACTGCATAGTGATGTAAATTTCCATCACATAATTTTGAGAAATTTATTCACAGTGTTTTGATATAAATTGTACATAAAATAACAAAAACATGAAAACAAACCTTTTTTCCACTCATTTTCACTTTTATTGTATTTTATATCTCCGTTTATTTCCATAAAACAATTTAAAATCTCGCTCCTTTCTTCCAGTCACAACAAACAGCGGAATGACAAGTTATAGGCCTCTTAATTCACAGTGACGTTTGCTATTTTTTGACAACTGCGTTTTGTTGTACGCAATAGTCGCTTAAAAAGTTGCCAGCAACAACAAATTTACAGTACAAGGGTTTTGAGTACCTTTTTTTGTTGACTAAATATTATGATTGAAATTTCCATCATCATGCAAAGAAGGGTTAACCGTAACTGCTTGGCCATTTTCATTGTCAAAGAAGTACGGGCCAATTATGCCTCCAGCCCATAAACCACACCAAACAGTGATTCGCTGTGGATGCATTGGTTGCTCAAGGATCTCTTTTGGGTTTTCAGAACCCCAAACGCGACAATTTTGCTTATTGACAAAACCATTTAAATGGAAATGGGCCTCGTCACTGAAAATGATTTTTTTGCAGAAATCTTTATCCACTGCTTTGTTGTCAAGGACCCATTTCACAAATGCACGACGCTTCCCATGGTCTGTTGGTAATAAATGCTGAGTTAGCTGAATTTTGTAAGCATGTAGAGCCAAATCATTCTTTAAAATTCGCCATGTCGTAGTCCTCTCGTAATTCGCCTGTCGTAGTGCCCACCATTGTTGGATATTTACAGGCAATTTTATGCAATATTGGAAACTGTATTTTGTAATCTTTCCAAATTTCTAGAGGATTGTCGTTAAGTCTTCCAACAGGACTTGTCAGATAAACTGAAAGTTCATCCGACAAGCTATCTTCAGATTTATTACTCTTCCAATTGTGATGTACCAGTTTGTAATGATCACTCCATAATGAAAATGTCTCTTCACTTTTATCAGACTTATCCGAGTCTGACTCGATTTCTTCAATTTGACGCAAATGAATCTTCATTAAATCTTTGATTTTCGATACAGCATTGCCACAAGCTATTGCATCGTTAAAGTGAATTTTTTTAAAACGTGGGTCTAAAGTGTTTGCTATAGCAAGAGGAGTTACATGTTCAATGGAACCCATTCTTTTCGTAATTTCTTGCAGAGCCAGTTTTTGCACTTCTCGTGCCACAGGTTCTCCTGCGACACCTGCTGAAGTAATTTTGGAAAATATGCAGCGGACTAAAGGTATAATTTTGCTGGTTGTGCAATATTTATCTGCAGAAATTTCTTTTGTGGCTACCTCCAAAGGCCGCAATATCAGGAGGACGGATGAGGCAATGGATATTTCTGAACTGCTGAGCATTGGGGGTGCGGTGGCGTGTCGAAAAAGAATATCATTTATGACACTCCGCAGTTCTAAAAATCTTTGTACCATGTAGTAAGTACTATTCCAGCGCGTCGGTACGCTTTGTATAAGTTTAGTCTCAGTAGAAGTAGCTTTGCGCAATTCGTCACTAGCAACGTAACTTTGTTTGAACCAGGTCACAATTGCTTTAATTTTAGTAACAATTTTTTGCCACTCAGTACATGCCATTGTGCCCTCAGCCACCAAATTTAACGTATGAGCCAAACATGGAATGTGTTTCTTCTTACCAAACGTCAATTCTACAGCTTTCACCATATTGGCAGCATTATCGGTTACAACAGCCGTCACATTATCTTTTTTAATACCCCATTCTGCACAAGTTTTTAAAAGCATTTCAGAAATATATTGTGACGTATGTCTTTCATCGAGTTCATACACGCCGAGAGTAACTGAAATGAGTTCAATTTCTATTCCAAAATGAACAGTTACGCCTATAAAACTTTTCATATTTAATGTATCAGACCAAATATCTGTCGTCAAGGTTAAGTCTTCTATCGAAGACAATTTCTTTTTAAAAGTTTCTGAAACAACCTCATATTTATTATCCAACCATCGTCTTAGACTTGTTCTACTTGGTATTTTATATTGAGGAGCAACTGCTTTCATAAGATTTTTGAAACCTTCATTCTCGACTATTGAGAAAGGCTGGTGATCTTTACAAATCATATACAGGGTTAGGCGATTGAACTGTTACCTATTCAAACGACCATATTTTTTTTGGATGAAATTATTTTTTATTGATTCAAATTACAAAAATGTTTGGAAATAATAAAAATTTTAGAATCCATTCACTTTAGCTCGATGTGGCCACCTTTTGCCTTGACTATGGCCTTCAAACGGCTTAAAAATGAGTTGCATGCTGCACGAATATGATCTTGCGGTATTTTGGCCCATTCCCGTACAATGGCTTTCTTCAGCGCATCCATACTGACATATTTTTTAGTCCTCACCTTGCTCTCCAAAATGGCCCAGATGGAATAGTCCATCGGATTTGCATCTGGCGAATTCGAAAGCCATTGTGTGGACGAAATGAAGTGTGGAACATGGTTTTTTAACCATTCTTGGTTCACACGAGCTTTATGAGACGGTGCCGAGTCTTGTTGGAACGTCCATGGTGTACGACCGAAATGTTTGCATGCCCACGGCTTTAAAGCAGCTTCCAAAACATTTTCCCGATAATAAGTAGCATTGACTTTGACACTAGCATCGATGAAAACGATTGGACAGCGTCCATCGGCGGTCACAGCTGCCCATACCATTACTTGACATGGAAAATTACTTCGGGTTGTCGTTCGTAGGCTCAAATTTTCGTAAGTGCGTTCAGTTAAGTAAACTCGATCATTGTGAGAGTTTATGAACTGCTCAATAAGGAAATTTTTCTCATCAGAGAACACAATGTTTGAAAATTCGCCACGTTCGTGCCAGCGTAACAACTCTGTTGCTCTTTCGAGTCTAACTTTTTTTTGCTTTGGTGTAAGATCATGTGCCTTTTGGAACTTGTAAGGCTTTACCTTGAGCTCATTTTGGAATATGCGTCGGATGCTTCGCTGGGATATTTTCAGTTCTTTGGCCATTTGATTACCACTACGGCGTGGATTTCGTTCAAGTCGAGCCTTCACTTTCCGAACCATTTCAGGTGATGTTGCTGTTTTTTTTCGTCCACCACCATAGCGTTTGGCAATGCTGCCTGTATCATTATAACGATTTATGGTGCGATACACAAACATTTTATTCACTTGGAGATGCCTCAGATCACGAACAATAGCTGGTTGTGATTTTCCACTCAAATATAACGCAATCACACTATTACGTTTGAGTTCCATTTCGAATAACTTTTGTTCTATAAAACTTAGGCGCAAATTCTTTTGGTAGCATGTAAACAATATAAACAGATGTCAATGCTGTGAATTTGACATAGTTACCAATACCGCGTTGCCATATATACCGGTGTGAAGTTGGTAACACTTCAATTGCCTAACCCTGTATAACAAACAATTGTTAAGTTTTCTTGTTTTCATGCCGGATTCTGAATAAGAGGAGATTTCTTGAAAACTGGTCTTGATAGATTTTTGACGTTTTATAGGGATTACTTCCGAGTCAGAATCTAAAGCTTTATCCAACGGTTTTGACGTACTTTGAGAACTACTCGTCGAAGGAATAACGGTTTCGGAATCAGATTGAACTGATTTAAGTTCATCAACAATACCAATGCAAGGTGTCTCATTGGAACTTGAAGCAGCTGGCTCTAGAACTGATTGCGTGATACTTTCTTTCTCCGATGTAGTCCTTTGAAACGGAACAATTTCAATGTAAGCAGCCTTGTGGACATTACGAATATGCCCAAATAAGTTTGTTGTATTTCCAGTACACTTGATAACTTTTTGACATAACTTACATTTAGATTTATTGTCATCAATTCTGTCGTAAAACTTCCAGACTAAACTTTTCTTTTTAGGCGCCATTATATTCTGAAATAGATTAAAAAGGAATGTATTTTCAATTAAAAAAAATATCGATAACATGGAATCACTAGTGATATGATTCGTTATTAACTTCGGTTTATCTAATAAAAATGTATCGATTACCGTATGTATCATTTGTTATGATAAATAATTACTCCCTTTAAAGTAAATAATTGGACATTTACATGATTACTTAGATTAGACAGATTAATATGAAAAATATTTTTATATTTCTAACCTAGAAGACTAAAACGCGATGTAATGTTTTACTTAAATAGGTACGACATTAAGCACGAAATACAATTAAAGTATTAGTTACGGAATTTTTGTTTAATTTACAATCATGCTTTTACGGAAATCTCGAAAATTGTTACTTATATATTATTTAGATGCACGCACTTACCTTTGTTTACTTGTCCAACGTGTTCACAGACTTATTATGATATTAACATTACATATAACGTGTAACACCTTGCGAGTGCTGAATAATGTAATTGAAAAAGACAAAAAAATAGTTATTAACCGTAGAGAGAGAGAGAGGGGAAGGTTTGATTGTTTGCCTTTTCGATGCATCGAAAAAAAAACATCGATGTATACTCGATGTTTAAAACTTAACAATACATCGGTTTGATTCGATGCATCGTTACTATACATCGAGTATTTTTAAAACATCGATGTATATCGTCCACTCCTACGTAGTCCTCGAAATGTTTAATTGCTGCGATCGACGTGAGATTGACATGTGTGGAGTTTCAGCCACACTTTCACGAACTGCATCAATGTTGTCGGAGGTGCGAACTGGGCGAGTACGTGCTGGCGTCTTTACATCTTGCACAGATCCAGTTTCCTCAAATTTCTTCAATAAACTGTGTATTGTTCTTTCCGATGGGCGGTTATGCGGACCAAAGAAATCGCGAATTTTACGAAACGTATTCCTTACGGAACATGAATTTTCGTAATAAGTCCTAACGATATAAACACGGTCTTTCACTGTATATCGCTCCATGATTAAAATTGTAATAGTCTACTAATAAGAGATGTCGCCACAAAACCTGAAAGTATATAACCATACGACAAGCAGATGCTAAAAACATTCGGAAGCTCTTGTTGAAAGACCCTTTATATAAGAAACGTCCGTAAACCTAGTGTTAACGGAGTAAAAAAATCGTAAAGTTGCTTAACTACAGTGTAAATGGAGAGAGTTAGGCGTGATCGCAATTAACTCGCGATAACTCTTTTCGTACCATTGAACTTTTCTTGAAAAAATAGGGACGAATTCTTTGAAATATTCCGCGTTGATCAATACCGAAATCATCAACTTTTGGAGATTTCTTAGCAAGATATTTCAACGTAAAGATAGAAAATCGCGTCAAAATTTACTTCGAGTGAGTAAGTGCCTGACAGACACGGCAACGCCGCACTTTCAAGCCTAAAGGGAGGGGCGGAATACACGGGACTAACTACTCGTGCATACCCGCGCCAAATTTAAAAGAACATAGGTACCACTTTAGAACCAAATATTCATTACAGCACCCAGTAAATACTTATTTCCTTTTTTTCATAAATTCTTCTTTTAGTTAATTATTTTATAAATATTTTCCACATTTTATTTCAATTCAATAATATGTAAAAAAGTAAAATCGAATTGGTATTATCAAATATCTATATTTTCTGTATTCTCTACATTTATCATATCAATAACACTTTTCAAAAAATAAATTATATTATTTATAATTCTCATATCTTTGGTCACATTAGGTTTGCCGTTGACTGATTTTGATAAAAGCGCAATAATGCTTGGTTCGCCTTCATCAATAAATACTTCAATGAACTTATCATATGTAATAGTAGCCTTTATCAATTTATCGCATATTTTTTTTGAAATCACATTGTGCAGTGGTCTTAATGTTCTTGCTGTCAGCATCGCATTACGTTTCTTGCTAGTAGCCGATTGATTCAATAAACCCATACCGGATTTATATGTAGTACCTTCTACCTTTTCTTTTTTTTTCCCTCAAAATCGTACGATATTTTTTCAGAAGATTTCGTCGAGCTTTGAACTTAGTTGTTGCTACTTTTTGTTTACGATTTCGCGCGTGTCTTTCTCGTCCTTCAACGTATGCATTCATACGAGGACCAGGTATCAAATTTAGTTCCAGTAACACTTCAATTAGGCATCGGTTCCCAAGATTTTTACTCGCAGTAGCAAGGGCAACACGATGATGAAGCGAAGATGTCAAGCCGTAGAATCGCGATTTGGGAGCTTTGCTAACAATTATGGCATTCAAGTTCTCGTTAGGTTGACTTGAGCTTGCAGTAACGAATTTATCAACGTTTTCTGCTAATTTGTTGAAAAATTTGGACAAATCTTCATATAATGCCAAATTCTTCAGACCTCCTGGTATCGTTGAATGGTCGTAGTTTTCTTTATCTTCCTCGAAATTGCACCAGTCTCCACAGCGCTCATGGTTGTTGAAAGAATGATCTACGATTTGCTTTATCGTCTCCTTCATGGCATCTTTATCATTTTTATTTTGAGCAACTGCGTATGTAACCATCTGTGAAGATGAATGATGGCATTTTTTTTGAGTTCACGATGATTTTTACTCATAGACCATAACGTTTTTTTAACATTCTTTGAAGCGTGATTGATGTCAGAAAATTTTATAATTTGATGATGGGATTCCTGGCGCACTGCAGAGATGGTTGAGCTGTCGTCGTCCCCAACGAGAACTCCGATTTCAATCTTGGCTTCCTTCAGAATGGTGCTATGAGTAACTAACAAGGGAACCTCCCGAGGTGCCAATCACCGATTTTGATAAAATTTGAGTATGATGTAGTACTCGTGAAAATATTCGACACGTATTTTTTTTATCGGCAATCGTTCAGGTTTAAGGGGTGAAAACCGCCCTCAAAGTTGGGGTGCTAAAGTATATTTCCTTGATTATCTCGGAAACTATGAGAGATAGAGTAATTGCGTAAATTGACGAAATTAGCGCCTTTCCATCACGAATCTAACGGTATACTTTTCTTTTGCAAAACCTTCATTTGTTTAAACAATATGTTAAAAAATAACATATTTTTGGCAGTTTCACCAACTTAATGTTGATCAATTTTCATGAAATTTTTTTTATATAAACTAGATATCCAATGCAAAATTACGGATAAATAGGAATTTCGATTTTTTTATTAACAAAAAAGTTATTGCACATGAGATTTTATCGTCCGCCGCGCGAAATAGAGTCCCTATATGAGTCGTTCCTTGTTCATAATCACTTGGTAGCTCTTAAAAGAGCTGATTTTATGAATGTATATGTATTAGTGCTTTTAAATTAATGATGGAGCTGCAAATAATATGTGTTATTGTATATAATTTTGGCAATAATGATACTCTTGAAAAAAGTGTTGAAAACACAAATGATTTTTACACCATGAGCACCTCAATGCAACTACGTCGTCACAGTCGAAACAATTGTTAATATCAATTTGTAAATCGGTAAAACAAAATGTAACGGGATTTATAAATTCGTTTGGTCTATTCTGTGTGTAGCCGCAGCGAAACTATGCATATCTAAACATGTCTTCATATCTCGGAGAGGACAGCTGATTGTGAATCAGTGACTGCAATTTTATTATATTGTCCCTTGCGTATAAATTTATATTAATATTCAAATTTATTGTCAAATCTGATATTTTTCGTGCAAAATTTTTCCAAACACGAAATCCAAACACGTCCAAAGGCTGGATCTGTCCTGTTGTACCTTTTGGTATCTTTAACAACTTTATTGTTTTTCCTTCTGGAACTGAATTGTTCAGTAACTCTTCGTCGTATCCAGTCCACGCATCAAGCAAGAGGACAGCACAGTTTGACACTTGAGGGAGAAACACATTTTCAAACTATGTCTTTAAGTTCTCTTTATTTAATTTTCCTGACGTAGTTGCTCCGATCACGATGTTGGGAGCTTTAAATACATTGTGCTGCACACGAGGTCCTAATCGCCCACTTTGTTCTTTTAATACAATAAATAAAGGAGATAGAAGTTTTTCGTCTGCTGATACTGTGGGTTGTATCGTATAACTATGCGTGATTGCAGATGACGATTGAATCATGCTTTGAGTTTCTTTTTCACCTCTCCATGATAAACTTCTTCCCGAATGCATTTCTAACTGAAAACCGCTTTGATCGGTATTAAAAATATTTTGTTTTCCATATTCTTCAAAGAATGGTTTGGCGTTTTGGATAAAGTTGGTTGCTGTTGCCGTTATTTCTGATAAAGGGTATAGCAGGATAAGGTGGTCAAAAGTGCCCTTGAACCGATTTCAATGGGGGTAGTCTCATTCGATAGATAATGCTCGGCGATCATTGTGTACCAAATTTTAACCCTTTATCTTGATCGGAAGGGTAGTTATGGGGAAAATTAAAAAAAACAGGTTTTTGGCCCTTTTCCCCAATTTATTGAGGTGTAAAAAATCCGAAAAAATTCTGGCATATTCTACACGGTACCGGACATGTTGGAGAATTTTTTCAGATTTTTCCGTCGAAGTACCTAAGCGTGAAAAATGGGCAAAGTAAAAAAAAAAAACGGAAAAAAAGAAGATTTCGTGTCGAAATCTTCGAGGTACAACTTTTTGTTTTATATAGTAACAATCTAACACCTACGATTGTTATCCCCAATTTTTTTCAGATTTTTAAACCACCTGCGTCATTATGAAAAAAATCGAAAACCGAATTTCGGGACGTATTTTGATCTAAAACGCAAGAAGTAATTGTTATTTTTCCATTATTTTCATAGAGTATGTTCATTTTGTGGTTTTTAATGTTTTACCATTACAGATAATTTCATAACAATAAAAGGAATTGAGATAACTCACTTATCTGTAAACTGTGTGTTACATTATGTACCATAATTTTGAACGTTCTTTCAACAGCAGCAGTGGCGACGCGTCTAGAGTGTCTGCTCTGGAACCGCTATGAACTTTTTTGTCGCGGGTTCGCGTCCCGGAAGGTATATTTTTTTTTCTTTTTTTTAATCTGTAAATGCATAAAAATAATCAATAATCATTTTTAACAGCTATTGCGATAATCCTAAATGCATAAAAAATGTACATCGTATAGAAAATAGTTTTAGAGCATATCTGTTGTTTTGCCAGCTCTCTCTAGCAATATGTTATCCCATGGTTACGGATATTTTTAAACATTTAAATTACGGAAATGTTAACTTATTATGGTATATAAAAATGTATATTCGGCACTAAAGGAACGGAGTTTATACCTTGACAAATTCCTGCCGAAGTTATGTTGAATGAAAACAAAAGTTCCTTTCTTTTGGTAGATTATTATTTTTCGCCATAAGTACTAGGTTGTTATTTGTTCCGAAATCATATAGAATAAATAATACGTTTGAGGGCCATAACTGTACAATAGATACATTCGTTAAAATTGCTTTATTGTTATATAGGAATTTACTTCTTAAGCTTTTAGATATCTTACTGTTGAGCATTTGTATCGCTTTCAAAATACCTTTAACCCTTTCGCGACTACCGCCGGATATATCCGGCGCGCGCGAAGCGACCGCCAGAGCCTACCGCCGCACAGTGTGTAATTTTAGGGTTCTAGCTGGACAAAAGTCAATTTTCGTAATGGTCCAAATGTATAAAATTTTATTGGAAACCGATAGTAGATTGTCCATAGAAACAGAAAATGTAAAAATTATTTGAAAAAATAATCTGCAATAGTTAATTAACTGGCCTCAAAGTTATACTTTCCGTAGATTGCTTTTACACGCTCCCATCATGCCCTAGACATTTTCGTCAATTGTTTTGTAACGAAAGGTTAGAATGGAATTTGCGTGTATGTATCGTTAGCTCCACTTATTTGGGATACATTTACAATTTTTTATTTTTCTAAAAGACCTTTCATTACCATTTTAATCCGCTTTAACAATTAACATGTAATTTAAGTTCCGTTCCAAAATGTATGTAGACTTTTAACATATATTACTATTTATTACACTTTTGCAATTTTGTGTGCTTAAAGCTAAAAGTATAACAATTGAACATATAAAGTGCCGCTTCAGACAAATGATGACATCTGTTACTTTTTTATTGTTTTATTCCGCGCGGTCGCGGGATTACGGCTTCCCTTCGGAAAGTTGTTTAAGTTTTGACAAAGTGTACCGCTTATTACACTTTTGCAATTTTACATGTTCAAAGCTAAAGGTATAAACAATTGAAAATGCAAAGAGCCATTTCAGACAAATGATGACATCTGTTACTTTTTTATTGTTTTATTACGTCCCTAACGGACGGGAGCGACGTCTCACAGTGGTCTATTTTGCCGAAATCCTGGCCAGAACCCCAAGGAGTGGCGAGGCATTTACTTACAATTAGTTTCGTTCACTCAGAAGACACAAGAAAAATGCCTCGCGGAAGTTTTTAAATTTTTCAGCCAAAAATAAAATCTATATTGCAATTTTTTTTGCTTTTTCCAAGAAAAATGTCTGCCCTATCACCTTCGGCTATTAGATTTTTTTCTGGATTTTTAATTTTTAGAGTAAATCGTAAACATATTTTTAAAACATATGTTTAAACATATTTAAATCTTTACAACATTAAAAATGATATGCATCGTTGCAATTGGTAGAGTTTACAGAGTCATTTTACACAAAAAAAAATTGAAATAAGCCTTAAGATTAAGTTACAGCAAATTTTTAAAGTTGATAGTCTCTTATTTTACGTATAAATGTTAAATAACTATTGAAATATGTATTATTATTAACGCTAAGTATAACAATATGTTGTTTACTAGTAGAAACGTCAGTAAAAGTAACGAAAACCATAATTTTTTTCAAAAAATAGTTTTGTCCAGCTAGAACCCTAAAATTACACACTGTGCGCCGGATAAATCCGGCGAGCATGAAACGATCGCCAGGGCCTACCGCCGGATATATCCGGCGAGCAAGAAACGATCGCCGGGCCCAGCGCCGGCAATGGCCGTGGCCGTTGCGAACAGTTTTCTGCTTAGTAGCGGCAACGTTATTAATTGAATTATTATTTATATATATTAAATTACTTTATATGTATAATGATTTTTATAATGTTTCCCTTTTGTTATTGACACCTTCAACATGTCGAGTCTACAGACCAATTTTCCTACGTTATCGTTTTCGTAATCTCTGCTCAGGAACCTATCAGTCCGGACCCGTTTTAATCATTTATTTACTTTCCTATTAAACCAAGTGATAAAAAAATAGAGTCCCGAAACTTCCTTTCATCTCATATTTTGCATAATTATTTATTCATCTTTACAATTTACTTGGTTTGATGAAAGTAACGATCGCAGCCGATCAGTTACTTTAGATTCTTTCTTTCATATAAACACCCATCTATCTGCTGCCATTGAATTCACGAATTTAATCGTATGAGACTGTGCACGCGCTCTGTGTAGATTTGCGCCGCGGCGCACAGTGGTTTATTTGGCCGAAAACCTGGCCAAAACTCAAGGACTTTTTCAATTTAGCTGAAAATTGGTGTATTAGTATTATTTGGGTCGCTGATTAAGAATCTGAACTCAAAATTTCCAAAAACAAAATGGCGGCTCTAATATGGCGGATGCGACTATCGAAAAATTGTCGGATCGGCACGGAAATCAGTAGTCTTATGTTTTTCCGGTCGCTGATTAAGAATCTGAACTCAGAATTTCCAAAAACAAAATGGCGGCTTCAATATGGCGGATGCGAGTATCGAAAAATTGTCGGATCGGCACGAAAATCAGTAGTCTTATGTTTTTCCGGTCGCTGATTAAGAATCTGAACTCAGAATTTCCAAAAACAAAATGGCGGCTTCAATATGGCGGATGCGAGTATCGAAAAATTGTCGGATCGGCACGAAAATCAGTAGTCTTATGTTTTTCCGGTCGCTGATTAAGAATCTGAACTCAGAATTTCCAAAAACAAAATGGCGGCTTCAATGTGGCGGATGCGAGTATCGAAAAATTGTCGGATCGGCACGAAAATCAGTAGTCTTATGTTTTTCCGGTCGCTGATTAAGAATCTGAACTCAGAATTTCCAAAAACAAAATGGCGGCTTCAATGTGGCGGATGCGAGTATCGAAAAATTGTCGGATCGGCACGAAAATCAGTAGTCTTATGTTTTTACGGTCGCTGATTAAGAATCTGAACTCAGAATTTCCAAAAACAAAATGGCGGCTTCAATGTGACGGATGCGAGTATTGAAAAATTGTCGGATCGGCACGAAAATCAGTAGTCTTATGTTTTTCCGGCCGCTGATTAAGAATCTGAACTCAGAATTTCCAAAAACAAATTGGCGAACAAACATAATTAAAAAATTAAGAATTTATTTAGATATTATGATACATTTATTGATCACAGTGAATTATATTCATCTTATAAGCTTTTAATATTACAGAGAATCGTAACAATTACCTTATAACGAACGTATTATAGTTAACTGACTAATTATTTTGAAATTAAATATATTTTTCTTTTATTATCTTCTTTATCTAGTCCTTCGTAACCTTCGAGCAATTCGGTTATGTCCTCTTGTCCTCCGCAGTATCGGCCACCGAGAATCATATTTTCAAATAATAGTTAGCTTCGGTACATTGAAGTCAATACAAAAATTAAATGGAGCATATAGTAATTTAATATTACAGAGAATCATAACAATTACCTTATAACGAACGTATTATAGTTAACTGACTAATTATTTTGAAATTAAATATATTTTTCTTTTATTATCTTCTTTATCTAGTCCTTCGTCACCTTCGAGCAATTCGGTTATGTCCTCTTGTCCTCCGCAGTATCGGCCACCGAGAATCATATTTTCAAATAATAGTTAGTTTCGGTACATTGAAATCAATATAGAAATTAAATTGAGCATATAGTACTAAATATTTATCATACCTTCTTAATTAAAAGAATAAATGTAATCTTGTCATTGCGATCCTGCCCTACTTAGTCTTCTTCGTCTTCTTCGTCGTCTTCTTCTTCTTCTTCTTCTTCTTCTTCTTCTTCGGACTGGATAGGTGTATCTAGAAATTGGTAGACTTCTTTGGGATAACTGTTCTTCCTCTTCTTCGTTCTAGGTGTTCTAGTTCCGCTTATGAACGGATCCGAAGATACGAGTAATCGATGGAACACTTCCTCTATTGTTTTTGTCCGGGAACATTTCCTAGAGTAGTGTTCTCTATAATTTTTTATATCTTTATTTCGACTTTCTTGTGCTTCTTCTCCCAGCTGGCCAATTGGGAGAAGGGCATGCTGAATAATTTCTGATGAATGTATTAGTATTTTATGGACTGTGGTTGGCATATTGTACCACGGATACAGCTCTACAAATTTCTCAGCAGTCTCTAAGCAATATGCCTTAAATATTTCTATTTTAATAGGATATTTACTTGAAATAGTTATTAAAATGTTGTGAAACCGCGTTATTATATCTTCGGCTATACCAGTAATTTTTGCGGACATAGAGGTGTCTTCGAAAAAACGGCGAGCGGTGTTGCCATCGTTACTCGTACCGAATCCCGGCTTTGGTTTATCTACGAGCAAGCCCATTTGTGTTTTAAATTCCATCTGTAGCCTTCTTTTGTTTTCTGCCACTATCTTCTTATTTTCTTCCCCTCGAACGTGCCACTGTTGGATGGTCTTCTTATATGATAAATGCAACACGCATTCAAAAAAGCGTATCCATGCGTGTAACGGCGATAAGCCGAACCTCAATTTTGTTACATCACCAATCGTTTGTTGTTTCATCAACTCTATATTGTTGAAATCTTTACATGTTAAGCCACAAAGGTAGCATCTCTGAGTAGCAGAATTTTCTGCTACTGCATTGCATACCTTTCCATCCAGCATAGTGAATAGTAATGTGTAATTTATTTTAACAGAGTGATTATTTATATTAATGTGGCATTCACTCAAATTTCGGATTTCATTTTCCACTTTATTTACCTCTTGCATTATAACACTTGTTGTTTCGTGAACGAATCTTAACGAGATAGGTCTGCAAAGTCTTGCCGGAGATGGGTGTTCATTGTTCCACAGCACAGTTTTTTCTTCGTTGACGGTATCTATTGATTCAAGCTGCAATGGAACAAGGGACGAAACAAATATGCTTGAATCTGAAGCAGTTGATTCTTCAAATTGTTGCTTATATTCACTTAATCCCGATGTCCCAAAGCAGCCCCATTTAACTATTAAATTTAAATTATTGTTTTCTACATTCTGGATCAATCGTTCATCTAATAACTTGAAAATTCGCGAAACCGTATGATCCAGCAGACTTTGCAGGCTCACCTCGGCACTCGTCTCACTGATAACAATGTTACGCGGGTAACAATTCTTTTTCGCCTTTAAAACTGACGCATAACTGGGAAATAAATTTGTACCATATGTTTTAGCTTCATCGCGTATCAAGTTATATTGATCCCTCGATAGCTTGGCCGCTATTATAAAAGATAATGCCATATCGCTGGTATAAGACTCCTTCAGTACTCTTGATTTACGATAAGCTTCTTTGTATTCCTTGGCACGTTCTGGAGATGCAACGATTTCTTTTATTATATTCGCGGCATCTACGTCCTGATCGCTTCGCAACTGCATTTGAGCCGCATAAGTTAGTTCCCCGGAACTAAAGCTAGATCGTAGATCCTCCGTTTTCCTTCTCTTTGACCTTTCACTAGCAGTACCAAAATTAATTTGTGGTCTTCCAGGTGATTTTGGTACTGGGATCCTGGCCGAAATGTCAATTTTTCCAATTAACCACTTCCGATTTTTTCGTTGGAAATGGATGAAGTTCCTGTGGCAGGTATTCCATTTCCTCCTCCATGTTGCACAGAATAATTTCAATTCACTGTCTGATTTCGTAGACAATTCTACGAACCCAGTGATGGTTTTGACGTATTCGAAAACGTGATTGCACTTATCTCCCCAATTATTTGCGGAAGAATTCCGCAAACAATCAACGAGGTCTTCCCTCCGCAGTGAAATCGATGGTGCTTCAGAAGATGATGATTCCATAGCACTACACAATACACACTGAACTCTACTCTTTGCGAAATTGCTGTCACAGCTAAGTAAGTAAAAATCACAAAGTACAAGTGATATCTACCGTGTCAGAAAACGTAGCACGGTATAAATAGTTTACGGTGCTTCCACCTCCAATTTTTCATTCCAGTATTTAAAATTACGGTGGAAGGAGAAAAGCTAAACTTTGCGAGAAACAAATATAGCCCTCATACCTGCAACTAGCCAGATTTTCAGCCGAAACGTCAAACATCTTTCGGTTTATGACGGTAAGCGGTCGAGGTGATCGCGGCTATCTATTGTTGCTTTGGAACAAAAGGCCACCAGCTTGCTTAAAATTATTTTGATTTTTAACCTGAACGAAATAAATATAGCGTTTCGTTAATTACAAGGGTAACCTTAGTGAAGGACTAGCATTATTCGTTTGTCCAAGGCACGATAGCCTGGCCGTATGTCATAAACGTATTTCCCCGAGCATGGCGCGTGCGACAAACAAATAAGAATATCGCGTACAATTGCAAAAAGTCGCAAAATGTTACAACGGGGACTTCTTCGGGAAGCTTTAAAGTTTAATTTAAAAAAAAAAACATATTCTGATATTCCTTTTCCTTCAAAAGTTATAATGATATTTATTGCAACAGTCACGTTATCTTAATACCAGCATATCACAGCTATTCCATCTTCGAATTTTCCATTGTTTAATGAAAATCTCGACTGAAAGAGATTGATAGAACATTGTGAGAAACAAATATAGCCCTCGTACCTGCAACTAGCCAGATTTTCAATCGAAACGTCAAACATCTTTCGGTTTATGACGGTAAGCGGTCGAGGTGATCGCGGCTATCTATTGTTGCTTTGGAACAAAAGGCCACCAGCTTGCTTAAAATTATTTTGATTTTTAACCTGAACGAAATAAATATAGCGTTTCGTTAATTACAAGGGTAACCTTAGTGAAGGACTAGCATTATTCGTTTGTCCAAGGCACGATAGCCTGGCCGTATGTCATAAACGTATTTCCCCGAGCATGGCGCGTGCGACAAACAAATAAGAATATCTCGTAGAATCGCAAAAAGTCGCAAAATTTTACAACGGGGACTTCTTCGGGAAGCTTCAAACTTTAATTTAAAAAAAAAAATCACGTACTTTTGCGTACTTCACAACTATTTCCTCTGCAAAAGGAAAAAAATGTATGGGTTTTGCAATCTGTGCCATCGCAGTTGTAAAATATTAAATAAAAAAATGAAACCAAGGTACTTATAATTTAAAAGTATGACGAATAGCAACAAATACTTGCAAAGTTGATTGTACCATTATTTCACCTTGAAAACGTATTCTGAATATCGACGTGAATACGTTACATTATTCAAGTGCCAACTTTCACATTGCATATCTCTAAGAGCGTTGTTCAATAAAAACTTTTATTAATGGAAACCGATGCTCTGATATGTTACAAATCAAACGCAATTGCTAAATTTTGAAAATCGCGAAAAAAATTTTTGGCTTTTTGGCCAGGTTTTCGGCCAAATGAACCACTGTGCGGCGCCCCGTTCAGTGGAGTCGCTTACGCGGAGCGAACCGCCGTCGCGAAAGGGTTAAGAAATAGAGGCATATAATTTAGTTTGCAGGACTTTATTATTTTATTGCGCCTGCTCCAATATCACACGAACCCTTCCTGTCCGTAAGCCTTCACCAATGACCTGCTGGCATTGAAGGTTTGGCGCAGGTACTAAGCTAATCCCCTATAGGTATTTATGTTATATTGGTCAATTCACTGTTAAATGGTTTCTGTCTCTACCTAGTCACATGGAACTGTACATACTTAAAAAAGTACAAATATTCATAAATGGTAACATACGCAGTATTAAATCGGTTTGACACATTCGAGACAATAGCGGAGACCCAACCATAATCTGTCTTCCCTACGCTCATTTCAGAATTAACAAATTAAAAATGGCAATATAATACAAACCAATAGAAATTCATATTTTCCAAGTTTCGAGCATATCCCCTCCATGTCAACGATTCTTCTTTGAATATAAGGGAAAGAAACATGCAAGTAAAGTAATCATTACGTGCATATACTCTGTTAGTGCAAGTGTTGTGATCTTTGGTGCTGAATATACATTTTTATATACCATAATAAGTTAACATTTCCGTAATTTAAATGTTTAAAAATATCCGTAACCATGGGATAACATATTGCTAGAGAGAGCCGGCAAAACAACAGATATGCTCTAAAACTATTTTCTATACGATATACATTTTTTATGCATTTAGGATTATCGCAATAGCTGTTAAAAATGATTATTGATTATTTTTATGCATTTACAGATTAAAAAAAAAGAAAAAAAAAGATACCTTCCGGGACGCGAACCCGCGACAAAAAAGTTCATAGCGGTTCCAGAGCAGACACTCTAGACGCGTCGCCACTGCTGCTGTTGAAAGAACGTTCAAAATTATGGTACATAATGTAACACACAGTTTACAGATAAGTGAGTTATCTCAATTCCTTTTATTGTTATGAAATTATCTGTAATGGTAAAACATTAAAAACCACAAAATGAACATACTCTATGAAAATAATGGAAAAATAACAATTACTTCTTGCGTTTTAGATCAAAATACGTCCCGAAAATCGGTTTTCGATTTTTTTCATAATGACGCAGGTGGTTTAAAAATCTGAAAAAAATTGGGGATAACAATCGTAGGTGTTAGATTGTTACTATATAAAACAAAAAGTTGTACCTCGAAGATTTCGACACGAAATCTTCTTTTTTCCGTTTTTTTTTACTTTGCCCATTTTTCACGCTTAGGTACTTCGACGGAAAAATCTGAAAAAATTCTCCAACATGTCCGGTACCGTGTAGAATATGCCAGAATTTTTTCGGATTTTTTACACCTCAATACATTGGGGAAAAGAGCCAAAAACCTGTTTTTTTTTTAATTTTCCCCATAACTACCCTTCCGATCAAGATAAAGGGTTAAAATTTGGTACACAATGATCGCCGAGCATTATCTATCGAATGAGACTACCCCCATTGAAATCGGTTCAAGGGCACTTTTGACCATCTTATCCTGCTATACCCTTTTCCGTATAATTTCGAGTTATAAATTCTGTCGTCTTTCGTGAAACAATGCCATATCTCGTTTTGAAATTATGTAACCAATGCGGTGATGCTCGAAACCCATCTAGATTCCATTTTTTATTTTTTTGTAGAGACCATCTCCGAATGTCAATATCATGAACCAATACTTTTCTATTTCTTGCCTCTACGAATCTGTTTATGGTATTTGTTGTAATTTTTTTCATCTTATCAGCATAAGATCCGCCTACGGCTAGTTGTTTCTCCCATCTATACAATTGCTTCAGGTTCTTCACCTTTTTATACCGTCCTCTCACTGTTTCGACCGATAATCTTTTCCTTTTTCCACTCTTCCAAAAATTGATGACATTTTCTTTATATTCTAAACCTACTTCGGCAGGATCAGATCTTTCCTCATCTTCGATATCGGGCGAGCTCCCAGATCCTGCACCAGCCGGGTGCACTTCGGAGGATGAACAGGAAGCAATTCCTTCTGTATCTCCATAGTCACATGGTGTTGACATTAAATCTTCCATTGCATCGTCAAATAGCAATTCTTGCTCTGTCGCTATTTCTATAAATCCACTAGACTTATACCTGATAATTAAATCTATAATGGTGTTTGCTAATTCAACGTCCATAGCACTTACCGGCGATGCTCTATCGTCATTACTACAATCATACGTTTCAATTAAAATATTGATAATATTTATAGGATTTACTGCCATGGCTAAAAATCTAAATTGCTTTAATTATGTAATAAACAACGTCAAATTATAAACAATAACAGATAAATTGCAATTTTGCACAAAGGTACTTACTGTAAACTATTACCGTAAGAATCTTGTAGCGCTTTCCAAAATCTTCGCAATAGCAAAAACTCTTTCGTCAGCACACGAATGTTGATGTGAATAGAATTTCTCAAATATTAAACAGTCACTATTATATATCCCTCAAAGACAATGACGTATAGACTCTACTATGGCTCTCATTGGTTATTAGTATAATAATTAAACCCAACCCTCTTTTCCCTCACGGAAAGGAAAATTCCGAAGTATGTTGTAAAAAAGGGAAAGAACCTTAAAATTTGTCATTAGACTAAAGCCTGTGACTTTCTTAACCCCTAGACAAAAGGCCATAATCTTTGATATTTCTAACAATAAGGAAACCGAAGCACTAGATTCGTGAAGTGCTGTAAACATACGCCTCGGATAGTTCCCATTTATTATAAGCGGTCAGTACCTTTTCTATAAATATTTTGCACTCCGTTCTTGCTGCATTTATTATCCATTCAACCCACCATTTTTAAGCATCATAAAACGTAATTACTTGTTCGGCTTTATGCATTTGTAACAAATCATAATTAGCATTTATAACATCACCGAATTCACTGGACGAACTGGCTAAGTTTTAATAAGTAACCTTCGGTGGCAATAACGAGTCAAAGACTTTTCAAAAATGTATTTCACCATTCTTTAGGGTTGCTATTGTTAGTCCGTTAACAGGTCGAAAATATTCCCACCATGCCGACCCGGGAATGTCCCACCGTAAACCGCACGCAGTGCGGTAGCCGTAAATCGTATCCTTTTAAGGGAACGGAAAATCCTTTTCTTTTTGTTAGTAACCAATAATTAACTGTAAAATCAACTCATTTACGAACTACCAATTGATTATGAGCAAGAACCGACTCATGTAGGGACTCTATTGCGCGCGGCGGACGATAAAATCTCATGTGCAATAACTTTTTTGTTAATAAAAAAATCGAAATTCCTATTTATCCGTAATTTTGCATTGGATATCTAGTTTATATAAAAAAAATTTCATGAAAATTGATCAACATTAAGTTGGTGAAACTGCCAAAAATATGTTATTTTTTCACATATTGTTTAAACAAATGAAGGTTTTGCAAAAAAAAAGAGTATACCGTTAGATTCGTGATGGAAAGGCGCTAATTTCGTCAATTTACGCAATTACTCTATCTCTCATAGTTTCCGAGATAATCAAGGAAATATACTTTAGCTCCCCAACTTTGAGGGCGGTTTTCACCCCTTAAACCTGAACGATTGCCGATAAAAAAAATACGTGTCGAATATTTTCACGAGTACTACATCATACTCAAATTTTATCAAAATCGGTGAATGGCACCTCGGGAGGTTCCCTTGTAAGTAATTTATCTACTACTACTTGAGCGAGGCCTTTTTCTTTTATTTCTCTCTGGTCGCGTTGGTCCTTGGCTCCGCGATAGCAAAAAAAAAGACAAACAATAGTGTGAGACCGCATCGGCTAGCATTCAAAATTTTATGTCCCATTTGTGGTGCTTCTTATTTGGTAAATAGTGGGTCAGTGCTGACCTGCTTTTGGTGCCTACTAATGATTCGTCCTCGCTCAAGTGCTGATTTGGCGAATAATGAAATTTGAATTTCCTATTTGCATGAGCAACGACAGGTTCAAACTTTGCTGTTGGGTCGTATTCATTGTTATCTCGTGCTGGTAATGTACTATTGTCCACAGTATGAAAAAATTTACAAAGTAACTGGAATCTATTCCGGCTAAACATTTGGCCGAACCATGGGATGTATCGATGATTTCGTGACCAGTAACTAAAAAATGTTGGCCTACGGGTTATTCCCATTTCAAGTAAAACGGCTATGAATGCTCTCAATTCTTTGATTGTCGTTTTCTTCCAGGTCAGTGTTGTGGATCTATTTGCTGGTCCAACATTTTCGAAAAACTGCTGTGCGTACCGATTTGTTTCAATTTTCAACATGTCCAAAAATTGGTGCGTAAAAAATAAATCGAAATATTCTATTGGTTTCGATATGTTCTGTGGTATATGTTTAGGGCCGGGTATTTCCGAAAATAACGGGTGCGGGTTATATTGGCTATCGTTATCCACATCTACTTCCCTGAAATTCGTGAGAAATTCATCACTATCACTCTCGTCATCTTCATCTTCCGATTCTTCTTCGCTGGATTCACTGTCGCTATATATCCTGCGATTACACCGACGGCTTGGCGCAAATAATTGGTCATCACTGTCAACCTGTTTTTCAGCTATATCTAACTCGTCAACAAGTCGCACTAATTCTCCATCATCCATGTTCGTACAGGGTATAATTTTTCCAAAAACGTAGCAACAAAACTGACAAAATTTTTCGCTGCTAATTGTGTTTCTATGAAAACGTTGACGGCTTTTGAACACTGACTGCACGTTAGACGGATCAAGAAAGACTGAAAAAGATTTTAGGCTCGTCGTGTCGATGCACGGATACCACTTGAGTTTTCTGACAACTATCACAAACATCGTAAAGATTGCGATTACGGCCCAGAGAAACTACAGTCAAGCGCCGATATAATCAATCCCGATGTATTCAACTTGACGTAGCTGTTATAATCAACTTTTTCATCCCCACTGCTACCGAGCGGAAGAGGCGGTCTGTTCAGTCATTTGGCGCATTTTTCAAATGTCGTATTTCTTTAAGAAAGGGCATTATCATAATTAGATTAAAAGAAAATAGTTTTATCATTTTTTCAGTTTTTTATAAAAATATTTATTACAATGATAATACTGATAATACAATTTTTTATATATGAAACAGAAATACATATCATATAGCTTTATCTTTTTAGTATGACATATATTTCTTTATAAAATATAAAAAACTTAAAATAAATCATCAAATATTTTATATTGCCTGTCTTTTGCATGGTAATAATACTATTATTACACTATTAATTTTTATAAAAATATGGAATTTTTCATCACATCTTTAAATATTTGATTGTAGCTATCTTAAAAACAGTAATAAGAACAATATTTTCCTTTTCCTTTTTATAAAACTATAATAATACCAATCTAACTTCAAACATTTCATATAATACATATATCTCAAACACAGAAATTAAACTAATATCAATTTGTTTTCTTTATGAAAATATGAGATCACTAAAAATAAATTTAAATGGTTTTGAAAGGCAACAGCTGACAATAAATAATTCAATATTATCAATGAACTATAAAATAATATAAAGTTATGTCAGTTTTTTTAATAATTTTTTACTTATAATTTGGCGCCAATTTTCTAACTTTACAAAAAGACCAGCAAATGTTGGGTCATCACTTGTCAAAGACCAATCCATGATCATTTTTAATGCACCATAAACATCTTTTAAAGTAATGTCTGTATTTTTTTCAATTACTGGCTCTTCATCCTCTGAAGTCATCTCCGATTCGGTTAAAACTTTGTTAGCTGCTGAAGAGCATTCTCCTATAAGTTCATCATTTGAAGGTCTTTTCCAACATAGCTCATGTTTAACTGCGTTAATCCATTGCTCAGTCTCTTCAATATTTATATCACATAATTCTGGAATACATGAAATCAATATTTGTAAATCACTAGAATTAGGTACTTCGATATAAGTATCAAGTGTCCCATCATTTTCCATAGGAATCAAAGGCTTGATTGTGATATTTTACTAATTTATTTTCATTTTTATATTTTAATTATTGACAGATATAAAAATCATTTTGTAAATTAAATTCAACAACCGCACAATCTCACTTTCATCTATTATTTACCATATAGTTTTTACTAAAAAAATATAATTTTAACCCTTTGCGGTCGTATTAAATTTGGACATGGGTATCGTACTGGTCGGAATTAATTTCCGTCGAAAGAGCAGGGATACATAACATGCAAGATTACGAAGGATAAACAAGATTTAGTAAGTCTTTTGTGAACTTTAGATGTATGTTTACTCAATAAAGTGATCTAATGTCACGTTTTTGTATAAAAATTATATTTTATAGTTTTCCATCGCGTGGTATTTTTCGAACTAATCTCCAACATGCAGGCCAGGTTTTCGATTGCATGTATCGCAAAAATAATTAGTTTGGCGCCTTCCGCCCTTAATCTTTCTGTTTGAACATACTGTGCAATCTTTACTTTTTACGTCTTCACAATGCCACAATATGTGCAGTTTTCCATTCAGTCTTTCCTCCTTATCTGAGGTCGATGGTTTTCTTAGTTTTGATTGTGCTCCATCACGATAACCACCAACCAGTTGTCCCACCAATTTTCGGAAAAAACATAAAATGTGTCATAGGCGTCCTGTTCTCTCTTCTAGCTGACGCCTTATATGCAGAGTCTGTATTGAAGGGGTCAAAATAAAACTCTTCGTCGCTATTTTCAGTTTCACAGAACACTTCTTGCGGTAACTTTCTTTTTTGCCATTTTGGAGTATTATTTTGAAATATTTTAACAAGCGAGAATGTCTTATTACTGTTAAACACAATTTATACAATATTCTTTGGAATTCTACAAGGTATCGCCGAACGTTGTCGATTTCTTTACGCTCAAAAGGCGACTGACTCGCTACAGCGCAGCATCTTGCATGGCGAGTGCGGGGTGACAGCTTTTGTTTAGATTGGATTTCGTTATCTCCAATTGATAGGAGCACCGAATAGGTTCCTTAGGCATTTAGGTTCGTTTAGAGAAAGTGTAAACTGATAAATGAATGAATAAAGTATAAGATTTGTATGGTTCCTTGCTGTGGTGGCTGAGAGAAGACATACGACCGCAAAGGATTAATTAAATTAAGTTAATTGAATCTCACTACGTACCTTTTGCATATGTGTTGTTTCCATTTTCTTCCTTTTTTAATTATAAACTATTTTAATAAACTATTATATTACAACCGACAGATCACTATCGCACATATGTAACATGTAAATACTATTTAAGGTTATGCACGTGCTATCGAAAAATGTCGTTTCTGCGCATATTGCTGCGCACTCCTTAAGAAAATAGGGGAAATTATAAAATTAAAGAAGGGATAGAGAAAAATGTGAATACATCAGCAACTTCCGCCCCCAACTAGTTGATTACATCGGCGCTTGACTGTATCCCGTGTCGACGGATATCCGAGGGATATCATGTGTCGCGTTTCTACCTCATCGCTCTAACATATACAGACCCTCGGCACTAATTATGAAATTAATAGCATAAGAGATAACAAAATGACCATTTTTTCATTTGTGTTGCATAGAATATGAACCATTTTAACATTTTATAAAGTTATTTTGAAACACAGACCTCTTGTGATGAGTATAATAAGGCTTTCAACGGTGGCGCAACGATATATCGTCGTTGGTATTTTTGGCAAGTGCACCGAACGACGATATATCATAGCTGTTGGGATAAGGTTGAAGCTGGGTACAGCACTGAATGTTATACTGGCTTGCTCAATCTTGCATAATCTGTGCATTTTGAGAAGAGAAGCTGACCCTATAGATCAGCAGTTATTGTCCAATTTACAAAAACTTATTTTAAATGGACTAATGCAACAAATAAATGACGATCCAAATGGTGTTGAGCCTATCTAAGGCTTTCCAAGAAACCAATTAGTTCAGTACTTTGAAAATGTTGTCCAAGATTAATAAATTTTAAATATACACAAACCTTTTACTTGTCGCAATATCTCACTTTTTATTTCCACTTCTTTTGCAGCAGCTTGCAACAACATTTTGCGTTTGAACTCCAGTTCTTGCTCTAGTAGAGCTCTTTTCAAATCTTCCACATCCTTCTTCTTTGTATTTAGTTCTGATATCCCCGCACAGACTGTGGAAACTGCTTCAGACCGCTCACTAGTTTCTGACAAACGTACTCGACGCCTCCTTGACCACAATGGCTTTTGCCTCGTGGCCACAGCTTCTTCTTCTTTGGTTGGTTGTGAAACTTGTACGACCTCTACATCATCTTCCTACAAATTATAAAAAGACATAGTTGATACACAAGTTAAACTTAATAATAGATGAGCCATTTTCATAATAGGTGTGGGTAACACTATTTGTATAATTAACTTACAAGCTCCCTACTCACCTGTAACTCCACCTCTTCATTCAATGCTGCTTGAACTTTATTAGGCTCTGATACAGGCTCAATGTAGTCTGCTACAGGGGTGTCTGCGTCGCAGTCATTCACATTTAGAATGCCCGTGCAGCCACGACCCATTATGGAACATACTTGATCCATAATAGGATTAACTTTAACGCAGGATGGTCCACCTCCAGTTGCAGTTATATTTTTATTATTTTTTGAATAATAAAGTTTACCTTCGCTTTTTAGCTTCTCCCACAACTTCATTAAAGATTCTTAGAAGTTACTTATCGCCCCCATTTTTGCTCTTCAAAACCCGGGACGATTACGATAACCGGGGCGACAAAAATTGATCATGCAATCCTACGTATTTTGACCCGAGGAATTCGAAAAAAATAGTGAAAAAAATCCTTCTCGATTTTTTGTTAGGATAATCGTTGATTTTTCGAATTTCCTAATCATTAATTCGACTATTTTCCAAAATATTGATGCTACATATCGAAAAAATTTATTATCACGGTTTGGAGAAGAATGGTGGATGCGGGGGAATCGGGGTTGTGAGGGTGGAGTAGAAACGGTGAATATTCAATAAGAAAGAGGACGAGATTTCCCAATTTTTTGATACTTAAGTTTTATTCAACATGAAGATAAAATAAACAAAAATGGAAAGCAACGAAAAATAGAACTAAAAGTGAACGGAAAATAGTTAAATCTTTGAGTCACAACTTAACAGTTCGGATAAACAATGAACAGACAATAAACAATGAACAGAAAAATCAAAAAGCAAAAGAAAACTTGATTCATCTAAAAAAAAAAAATTCTCAAAATTGAAATTCCTCCTCGTCAAAAATGGAATCATCATCTTCATCATCCGGATGCTCCAACAGCTCTTCCAATTTCTCGTCGATCGACTCCAGACGACTCTTCTTTGCTGGCATGTAGTCCTCCAAACCTTCAGACTCGACCGTTGGGGGATCAAACTCCAGCAACTCCAATCCTACAATTTTTTCCCCATCGACCACACCTGGGTACACCTTCTTCACATCCAATAGAAATTGCATGATGTGTGCTCCTGCATCCTTCCCATGATTCCTCTCCAGCTGATGTCTTCGATAAAAATAGAGGGCCATGTACTGGTGTAGAAGTTTTGGAGTTCTCCGACACACGATTGCCTTCTTTAATAAACGATTCTGGTTCTCCAGGTCGTTGATGGTGTTGATGGGATTCTCCTTATTCACATATTCCCCTTTACTGTGATCTGTCATCAGGTGGACCGTATTCTCTCCGATGATGCTCTGTACATTCGCATATTGACATGCACTATCCGTGCAAATGCGACTTGTGGATAGGTCTACATATTTCTTGATGTAAGGCCACAAGGCTTCTTTCGATTTCGCGTTCACTCGAAAGAACAACCCTTCTTTGTTCTCCTTACAATATAAACCAAGCACAGTGATCGTCATCTGCTCCGTTATCCTTCCGCGATTGTATTTGCGCTTGGTCAGAAATGTCTCGTCAATTTGCACTGTTTTTCCATGCCCCCCGAGGCGTATATCAATGTGTGATGTAATCACTTCAGCAACTTCACGACAATAACTATAATAATCAACAACAGTGGTTTGACTGAGAATTTCGCCATCATTTTGCCGTCGCCAATTCTCAAGATTTTTAATTGTATCAGTCACTTTTATTTTAATAACAAAAGAAATGATATTAGCAAACACTTCATTGATTGGGATATGGCAATTAGTACCTTCTAAAAAAGTTCCACCTGCTGGATTGATTGTCTCACGACAACTACGCGATCCCTTCTTCTTGTTGCCTCCTTTTGAGCAACGCCAAATCCACCCCAATTTTGCACTTTCTTTGTCCTCTACCACCATGCATGCATCACGACACTGAGGAGGTGACGATTCTCGTGATGGGATTAAACCAATTTCTTCAAGAAATTTGATCGCGGTTTCTTCAGTCCTAATCAAATTATCCCACGATGTGAAAATTGAGAAGTTTTGGAGTTTCTCGTGCACTTTGAACTCCATCATTGATTCTCAATTCCTCAATTAACCTCAATTAACGTTCAATTAACCACCACCACCCACACCACCCACAAGAAGAAATCCCCTGGGAAGAAAACTCGAAAGAACACACGCTGAAGAAATATGAATAATGCCCTGGGGAACAGTCCAATATCTCCAAGATTCCTGCACTATGACCCTGTATAATCCTCTAAAGATTTTCACCAATTCGTAATCAATGCACGAAACACGATTAATCAATTTTCGCATTCGTAAAAAAAACCCCAATTAATTCCCATAATCATCTGAATTGAAAATTTCTTCGTAGTTCAAATGCCATCCGCTAGATGCTACTCCCATAGTAATAGGAAATTGCAGTTTCGGAAGAAAAAAGAACCAAAGGATTGAATAAACATCAATATTTTTAATAATTTATAGAAAAAAATACGTGCATTCTAATGTTCCCGGAAGAAATTTTATCCCGTAAATCCTACTAGACATTTTCTTTCCCTAAACAAACCCCCAACAATAAGGAAAAAAAACAATTAAATCCCTCCCCCCTCTTTGAAAATTTTCATTGTGGATGGAGAAAAACTCCCTCTTCCTCCTTTGTCTGTCAATAGGCAAAAGAAATGGAAAAAAAAAGCAAAAAAGCTCCCCCTTCCTTTTTTTCTGCCCGAACTTAGAAGGAGTTCTGTGCGGAATAATGTGGGGGCGGAAAGGGTGAAATAACCGGGGTCCAGGGGCGAAGCCCCGGAGGGGGGGGGGGGGTTCCCATTCCGCTGAAAAAAGGTTCATATAAGGGGGAAAAAATGAAAAAATTACTCTGTTTCTTTCACTTTCCGAGGAGACTTTTTTTATTAAAAATCATCATTATTCGTAAAAAATCATTTTTAAACTTGAATTATATCGCCTAAAAACTTCTGAGAAATAGGAATGATAATATTTACCCCCCCCCCCCCCCCAAAAAAAACCCCTAATCCCCAAGTCCCCAAAATTCTATGATTATCCTTATTTTCTTTAGATGAAAAAATCGAAAAACATGAATACCAAATAACGATAGAATTTTTTAAATATTTTTCTTGAATTCCCCACCCCAAAATACGTATGAATACATGGTCAAACTTTGTCGCCCCGGATATCGTAATCATGCCCAAAACCCATCTAATAAGTGCCTTGTTATAGTCGTCTATATAATTTTAATAGACTTACCTGTAGTTCATCCCGGAACAGTTAAATTTTTCCGTAAGGGAAATCCACGCGTTCGCTTTCGCATCATTTGTTGAACCATCCGTTTTTTGCATAAAATGGTGTCTTTGTATTCAATTAACAAACACAATAATTTTTCCTTCTCTTCTGGAGTACAATTCTGGCCACGCCTCCGCTTTTCTACCATTATTTTTAAAATCTCGGAAAATTACAAAAAAAAGCAAATATAAAGTCCTAACCTCCAACCCAAAAGCTTTCCTCCTTTATCTTAAGAAATGGCTACAGTTTATGCAGCCATTGAAAAAAAACTGCCACTTTGTTAAGGAGCCCATAGTTAGGGGTCGCTTAACTCGGTGCAAATCAATTTAGGCAAAGGACCGATTTAGGGGAACACTTAGGTTATGGGTATCTTAGCTAAGTAATACTTTAGGAGACCTTGGTGAAAACAGGCATAAATGTATCTAAAACTGAACCGAACGTCAAACTAAAAATTTGTGTACATAGAGAAACTTTCATTTTTTCCATTTGTGAGGGATAAATGTGTGCAGAAGAAATGTTTTTGGCTAGCCGACATGGCCCCCTATTTTGATCTATAAAGAAGGTATCTTCAATGTGTTTCCACATTGCGATACCTTCTTCGTTGTTATATGTAAATTTTAAATCTTTGTTCATTAAATTATTTCTCATGCATTTCAGTAAATGCGGTACATCATACAATGGAATAATGCGCCGGCCATCAATAATGACTACATCATGGTGGGTTTCGTTACCGGCATGAAATGAAGCACGGCGTGAATCTAAAATTAAGTGCTTTATAGCTTTGGCATTCGTTGTCCCTTGGTCACAAACAGTCGCTTCTACACTAATGCCAATTTCATTACACTTTTTAATAATTGATTTATAATATAGGGAAATTTGTTCCCAGGGCGTAGTTCCCTTACAAAAAGAAAAGGAGACTGGTTGCTTCCATGGCTCGCTTATACCTTTTAGCATCCACACCATACCTGGTCAGCAATAATTGGCTGCCGTTCTATTCCATTATCAGAAAATCCAATGACCTCGTCATTATAGATATCATACGATAATGACGAAGTCAACTTCATTTCATCCAAAAGAAGTACCGCGCATCGATCTTTATCACTACAATACTTCATCTTTTCTTTTAAATTTAAAATATAGGTTCGTGCATACCGGCATCAATTCCAAAATTAGACATGAATTTTCTAAGTGTTTCAATGGAAGGTATAATCAATAATTGTGATAAAAATCTATAACAACTCGCAGAACATCTTTTCAATATAGATACCGCGAGGACTTTATCATCGATGATAAAGTCTCGCGAATATTTATTCCTACTAATATTACGTATATTAGATACTTCCAACTGCTTTGTTGCGTTTGGCAGGCATTCAAACATATCATATTTACGGTTTGTTGCCAAGCAGGTGGAACGTTTCTATAGTCATCAAAACTATAAACCGCCCAGCTATTAGGGGCAGCTAATTTGTGTTCGTGGAGGTATCTAAAACCTTCCGCGGCAAGAACGATCGAACCATTTAAGTCCATGCTCATTTTAGCGAGCATTGTGTCGGGACTCGGGTATATTCCTTGGTTGGGTGACAATTGTAATCACCGACTGACCGATCGATCCGATGTCGTCAACTTTAATTGGGATTAATTTCGCTGAGGATCTTGTTATCTCAGTATGGATATTAGTTAGCACAGTGGTTACTAATGGTATGGACTCGTGTTCTGAAGTGAAGTCTCCATCATCATTAAAGCCGCATTCCGGTAGCCATTGAACCTGTAAGGGAGTGAGCTTTACAGCTGGGGCGTACCCAAACATATTGCTCGTTGGCTGGCCTATATTTTCGCCATCAGGTACCATATCTTCAGGGAGATCCCAAGTGGGATCTAGTCTTTGATCAAGAGTGTAAGCGAGATCAGATGAGATTCGATTTGCATACACAGCGAGGCACGGACAGGATCCATACAAATAATGTGTATCGGCTGATATCTTGCCGAACCATCCGATTGTGCCATCTTCGGAGTCATGGTATGCTCTAGGTTTTGCTCTAAACCTTATCTCTCGTCCGTTCGCTTGGGTATTCTCAAATCCGTCGAGATATATCGATAAAAGTACAGGAGGTTCGTACTTACCTGCATAAATCATGTCCATATAGTCAAATTCTGTAGTAGTCACGGGACGTCCTGACGCTTTAAGTACTCGGACCAATCGCGCATATGATAGTGATGGGTCTAGGTTCGCGTCCAGGCTCGGGGATGATAGATTTTCTATACAGAGGATCGTTTTTAGGCTGACTGGAACTCGTTGAAAGGAATTGAGGCTTCGGCGGCCCTGACACCTTCTCCCCCTCGATTCTTGGAGGTCTGATATTTGTCTTCTGCCTAGGTTTAACAACCTTAGGTCTGTCTTGCCGTTGGAAACTTGTTCCCGGCTCCGCTATCTCGTCAAAACGAGGCGGGTTAGGTGGTCGATTCCGTTGTCCATCCCTACCGCGACCTTGCCCACGGTAATTCATGTTGTAGAATTCTTTTGCCAACTGATTCGCCATCCGGCTTCCCTAGAGAAATTTAACAAAGTTAAAAAGGGATTCAAACATATCATATAAATTGTTGTTAGAACATCTTGTAGCATCTAATGTTCTATCCTTATAGGCTAAGTTACGGTTCTTCATTCTTCGTACTTCTGCGGTCAAAGTAGAAATCGCGTTGTAAATCTGGTTATCCATGTTGTTCAATTGTTTTTCCCTTGTTGTGCCAAAAAGCTTCATGATGGATTCTAAAATAAGAAAATAATACTCGATTAGTAATATTGGGTTGGCAACTAAGTAATTGCGGATTTTTTTTAGAAAATCAAAGACAATTTTTTCATGGAACTAAATAACTTTATTCTGTAATGTATTGCCCATTTTGATCAATGACCTTTTGCCATCTTTCAGGCAGCATCATAATCCCACGTTCATAAAACTTCTGGTTTTTATTAGCAAAAAACTGAATCAGGTACGATTTGACATCATCATCATTATTGAAATTTTTACCATTCAAGGAGTTTTGTAAAGATCGAATCAAAAAGTAATCAGATGGTGCAAGGTCATGACTATATGGTGGATGTGGCAAAACATCCGAACCAAGCTCCAATAATTTTTGCCGAGTGACCAAAAATGTGTGTGGCCTTTTGCATTGTCATGATGGAATACAACACTTTTTCGATTTGTCAATTCTGGCCGCTTTTCTTCAACTGCATTGTTTAATTTCGTTAGTTGTTCAATGTAGACATAAGAATTGATCGTTCGGTTGGGTGGTGAGAGTTCAAAGTAGGCAATTCCTTTGTAATCCCACCAAACTGATAACAAAACCTTCTTTTGATGAATATCAGCTTTTGATGTTGTTTGACTTTGTTCACCTGGCCTTCTCCACGATCTTTTCCGCTTGATATTGTTGTAAACAACCCATTTTTCATCGCCAGTTATCAGTCGTTTTAAAAATGGATCATTTTCATTACGTTTCTATAGCAAATCGCAGCTGTTAATGCGTTGCGTTAAATGCGTTTCTTTCAGTTCGTGAGGAACCCATGTATCGAGTTTTTGAACATAGCCAAGTTGTTTTAAGTGATTTTCAATGCATGTATGTGATACATGAAGCTTCTCTGCAATCTCACGTGTTGTACTGTGACGATCCGAATCGATTATTGCTTTGATTAGGGCGTCATCAACTTCAACTGGACGACCAGTGCGTTTTTCATCTTTGAGTGAAAAATCACCAGAACAAAATTTGGCAAACCAATTTTGACACTGCCGTTCTTTTAAGGCTTCGTCACCATAAACAGCACATAACTTTTTATGAGCTTGCGATGCGTTTTTCCCTTTGCGGAAATAAAAAAGCAAAATATGACGAAAATGTTCCTTTTGATTTTCCATTTTTCAACGAACGCCAAACGAAAACTACGCAACCGATCAAAAAACTTTTTTTACTGATTGACAGCTGAATTGCCAACTATTAAATAACAAAATGTGTTTTACATTTGTACTACGTCTGCAAACCTAAAAATTCAACTGAAGCCATCTATGAGTGAAATCCGCAATTACTTAGTTGCCAACCCAATAGATATGAAATAAACATTACGCTACAATCAATGTTGTGATACCCGCGGAAGATTTATATTTGTGTGGCAAGTTAAAATTGTAACCGTTCCGTCTCAGTGACCTTGGGTATCATTGTCGCCAGGTTATTTATTTAGAGAAAATATAACCAAAAAGTTTTCTAATCGCGTATCGCAAATTGCTATTATGAGTTTAAATTCTCACTTACTTTGATCCTGAGCGCTCTCTCCTTTTCCGCTTGGTTGCCGGTTTCCTTCCTGAAATCGCAATCCGTTAGATCCGCAAGGAGTGGTGGGAAGTGGGAGTCCGTCAATAACTCGATGCACTTTTATAAAATATAAACACTTAATTTGTTCGGGTGCTCTGCTTTTATGATACACTCCCGCACTTATCACTAGTCCTATATCTAACTATATACACTTAAATCCTAACGCAAATACATTCACTTAATTCTATCAACGCGATTAAACTAAATTCTGCTACGATATCTGGATCGCAGTTAATCACTCCAAAAGAATCGAAAAAATCACCACAAGGAAAATAAACCTTTATATACAGGGTGTCCCAGACCACCCGTCCACCCCTTTTAAAATCCAGGGAAATGGTTTTTTTGAAAAACCCAAAAAATTTTTATCACCAAATCGGGTATGCTCTATCTGATGATGGTATTTTCATCTTCCGGTTTCGATCGGAAATGGGTTATTCAGACAGGAACTTCGTTTTTTTAAATGGAACATGATATTTTTGATTACATATTCGGATTGTACGTAAAAAAATATGAATCTTTTGTACCAAACATTTTTTCGAAAAACGTCAACTTCGACCTTGAAATGACCTTACAACTAAATTGGTTTTGGCCAAAGCCGGTTTTGACCGGAAATGATGTTTTTGGGTTTTTTTGTCCCCCCCCCCCCCCCCCGCGCCCCGGGTAAGAATGTATGACTACATTCGATTAGGTCTGCTGTTCGAAATGTGCACCGTTTGCTTGAATGCAAGCAAGTGTTCTTTTCCGAAAATTATTTGTTGCACTAAGAATTTCGTCAGCATCTAAAGAAACAATAGTGTCGCGTATTCTCTGGATCATATTGTCTCTTGTTGTAGGTTGTTCGCGGTATACCAAATCCTTCACTCTTCCCCACAAATAATAATCTAGAATAGTTAGGTCCGGTGATCGTGGTGGCCAATTGTATGGGCCATATTTGCCTATCCATTTATTTGGATACAGAATGTTTAATTGTTCACGAGCTACTCTAGATGTGTGCGCCGGGCATCCGTCTTGCTGAAACCACATGTTTAAACGCAATTGTAATGGAATATTTGCAAGTAATAGCGGGAGATCATTTTTAATGAAATTAGCGTACCGAATGCCGTTTAGGTTTTCTTCAAAAATAAACGGCCCAACGACATGTTTGTCAATAATGCCACACCAAACATTGACTTTCCAAACATGTTGATGGTCCATTTCTTGCAACCAGTGAGGATTTTCTTGTGCCCAATAACGAGAATTCCAAGTATTTACAGAATCGTTACTTTTGAATGTGCATTCATCAGAAAATAAAATTTTTTGGTGGAAGTTTGGCGGTTGATGACGCATCCAATTGCAAAATTCGAGTCTTTGTCTACAGTCATCCATCGTCAATGCTTGATGAAGACTCATTCTGTACGGATGTAGCTTGTTTTCATGAAAAATTCGCGCGATTGAGTTACGACTAATACCAGAATCTTTTTCTGTACGCCTTAATGAATCGTGAGGATGTAATTGAGCGGATGCAAGAATCTCCGGTGTTCTTACATCCCTAATTGGCCGTTTAATTTGTTTACCTTTATTATGATCCGTTTGAATAATACCTTTATTGCTAATTCGCTTAGTTAAGCGAGAAAAGACTTTGCGGGAGTGAGGAGTGCGATCTGGGTATCGCTCTCGCCACAACCGTTCAGCTGTTTTAAATTGACCACCGCATTCACCTAAAATAAGCATCATATCCTTAGCTTCTGCGCTTGAATACGACATCGCTAGTCAATAAGAATTTGGTTGCTTCGAGAAATAAAGATTACTCGTCCGATATGCAGGTAGTCGCTATCGAGAATCCTCAAGTGTGGGGGACTAGGCGGCATAAGGAGAAACAGTGGGATAATGTGATGCCACGTAAGGATGGTGGAGGGGGAATCGTGGTGGCACCATCTGGCGACGGTGGTCCATATGCTGGCGTAGTTGCGGCACCGAGGAGATACAGCAGACCTAATCGAATGTAGTCATTACATTCTTACCCGGGCGGGGGGGGGGGGGGGGGGGGGGGGGGCGGAAAAAACAAAAAACCCAAAAACATCCGGCATAACCAGTTGAGATGTAATAAACGGCGACACATAGCACTCATACTTATTATGATCATGAGCCGTTATCCTGCCGAAACTTCCCGATGGTATTCCTGGTACGTTTTCGGCTGGAGGTATTGATACCTGTGGTATTCCAATATCAGGCACATTTACTTTTACGAGATCACCTTGCGGTGTCGTAGTGTTAGCTATGGACCTATAGTATTCAGCAATAGGTGCTGGAATAACAATGTCCTCCGGAATCAAGTTCATCGGAGATTCTTCATCGGCGTAGCGGTCTTCCGCATTCACCGTTCGGACGTGATCAATTATCACGGCATTCAACACGCTGGTGTAAACGTGCTGAAATGCACAGAATGGCACTTCTCTACGTAAGCGAGAATTCTCAGCCTCGAGATCCGCATACACTCTCTCGCACAGAAGTGGGAATGTTGAAAAATCCATATTCTGGGTGTAAATCCGGGTTGCGGGTGTGGTGCCATTATACTGTCCCTCTTGCCACAGTGGTTCATCCCGTAGGTTTTCCTTACTGGCTTTCGTCACCGTGGGAGTTATTTCCGCAGGATCCGAAATCACTGCTGGCTTTACTTCAGATGGGGGTCTTCCACCCTTCTGGTTCCATTTGTTAGTCCTTTGGGAGGGTTTTCCTCTCCCCGCTGGCCTAGGCTGTGGTGGTTCTGGTTCGCCAGCCCAATCCTTGATTGGAGTCTGGTTGTACTTCTTGGTGTTGAACTCAAACATGCGCCTAGCGTTGCGATTCATCACAGGTGTTCCTGCGGAATTAGCATTAACCTTCTGGTTTTGCATAACAAAATTAGTAACCGTACTTTTTAAAGAAAAAGATAAACCTTAAACGACCTTAAACGACCGGCTTTGGCCAAAACCAATTTAGTTGTAAGGTCATTTCAAGGTCGAAGTTGACGTTTTTCGAAAAAATGTTTGGTACAAAAGATTCATATTTTTTTACGTACAATCCGAATATGTAATCAAAAATATCATGTTCCATTTAAAAAAACGAAGTTCCTGTCTGAATAACCCATTTCCGATCGAAACCGGAAGATGAAAATACCATCATCAGATAGAGCATACCCGATTTGGTGATAAAAATTTTTTGGGTTTTTCAAAAAAACCATTTCCCTGGATTTTAAAAGGGGTGGACGGGTGGTCTGGGACACCCTGTATATTGATTCTAATGTTAAAGTCCTCAACTGACTAACTAGCTAACACTCGCATGACTTAGACAGCGGTTATGCCTCAGGCGGCATATTATTTATAATGTTTAAAAAAAATGTAATTGTAAAACGCAGTATATGATACATTTTTAAATTATTTAGCCTAACGATTACAAATATGTCGTGCGTGCAGCATCAAAGTATCATGATCCTTCAGTAATTCTATACGGCCATGTAAAATTTTATTTATAACGGAAACATATTCTCTAATATTATAACGCGCGAACTCTTCAACAACAGTCGATCAGAATAGATTGACGTGCTCGTACGGTACAAATCGAAGTTAATATTTCTTATAATGTTATGTACTAAAATGCATGATAAATTTTGTAGGTGGGCGATGGTCGGCATATAATAGAAACAAAGATGTGCCACTTTTTCAATTTGTTCACGAAATGTATCGCTCTGTCGCGATATATTTTGCGAACAGACCAGACATGCATTATATTTTTTTTAAATGTTTGGTACAATTTTGTTATGAAATAGGCCGAAGTGATTATTGCAAGAAAAAGTCATGTCTGGTTCTGACAGATCTGGAATGCTAATATTATTTTTACCGCTTGCGACAGGAGCACAAATAAATCTTTTGAGATCGGAAAAAAAGCCGGCGGATTCGTATGGTTCGCAATTAGCGCACTTAGAATGTAAGCTACTCGAACAATTATTTAATAGTAAAGTTTTATATATATTGATGAAATTTAAACAATTAGGATTAATATCGCGACATCTATGTGGACGAACTAAACCAAAAAAATTCTCTAAACTATCTTGATTAAAAATTTTTGTCTCAAAGCACTCGAATTCCAATTCCTCCAAGCAGGTTTTTAAAATCTTGAATCCATGTAAAGTATGGATCCAGTTTTTTAAAAAGTCTGGATGGGTTTTATCCGCCGGCTTGCTTTTTATAAATGCCATGGAATTAAAGACATTTATAGCATTATTCCATATCTCGATATTCTTTTCAGCAGAAAACATTTCCTTCGCACCTGTTTTATAATTTAATGAATCGAATAATTCATTTAAAAAAAGACACAATCGCAATGTATAAATTCCATCGGATGGCATCTTTTTCGTCCCGCATATACTGGAATAGTTTGCACTACTAAAAGTATCAATTACCGAACTAAAAGTTAAACAAAAAATTTGTGCACAAAGAGAAACTTTCATCTTTTCCGTTTGTGAGGGATACACGTGTGCAAATAGTAAAGGGTCTTTCAACAAGAGCTTCCGGAAGTTTTTTGTAAATAAAACATGTTTATATTCAGAGAATTGGCAAAATTTTTATTGGTATTTTTAGTACGATCTTTTACAATTAAGTATGAAATACAATATCGAGTAAATGGCCACCTAAACTTTTTTTACACGATATTATTCTGTTCTCAAAATTGTTTATCACATCCACACACAGTGACTCCTGAATCCCATTAACCTTTAATTACACGCGCCCAAAAATATTGCATAATTACACGCGTGGTGCTTTTTATACACCAGCTGAAAAATTACTTCTAAGATGTTAATCTGGTAGGTTTAGGTACACAAATTAACTCACAAATAATAGTCTTTATTATTAAGTGTAAACAAAACAAAATAAAAATTCAACTTATTGGATATAAAATATTTTTAACTTAACCTAAAAAAAATTAAAGTTTTTATCTAGTCATCGCTATTTATTCCTTGATCTACAATGTCGGTCTGGTTTTTGCAGTCCCGACAAGTAATCACAGCACTTGAATGTTCTTTGCACACCGACTTTTTGCATGTAGAACACGTAATTGTTGTCACTCGATTTTTTTTTCTTCCACAAAAGAAACACCTTTTGCGAAATTTGGGTTGCGGTTCTTCGGTTTGTTCATCTTCTTGGTTTGGGTTGTATTTTTTCAAAAAAAGTTGAATATCTGTGGGCAGGCTTTGAAGAATGGATCTTTCAGCAAGGTATGGTTTCATCAGGGAAAGCGACAAATTTTTTAAAAAAATTCTTCGATATTTTGTAGGATCATTCACATGCGCAGCATTGTATATTATCTGACTATTTATACCGCCAATATTTATTAGCTGAAAGAATATTACTAACGGATAGCGCCTAGTTCTTCTTGATACTGAATAAGTAGCACACATCTTATCGACAGTATCAATGCCACCCTTGTTGGCATTATAGTCTAAAATTACTGTAGGTTTCTTGGTTTCAGGATCTATATGGCCATCATCATGCATTGTAGAAATTAACACCACAGCTCTGTTTTTTTTAGGAACATACGATACAATGGTAGCATCGTTTTGGTACCCAAAAATACACGAACTGACCTCCCTTGCCTTATTTGGTAAAAACTCTGGCGGAAGTTCCCTTTTATTTTTTTTTATTGTTCCAACCATCGTAATTTTTTCTTTTAGCAAGCCAAGCGCTAGCGGATAATTGCTATACCAATTGTCACATGTCAAATTTCTGTTTTGTCCTTTCCATTGCTTTATTAGCCTATGCGTAATGTCATCTGGTTTGTTAGAAACTCTGTAAGGACATTCAGGCTGTTGACCACAGTAGACCTCGAAATCGCTAATATAGAAGGTTTTAGAATCGCACAGTACGAAAGCTTTGATCCCATATTTGGCGGGCTTATTCGGGATATATTGAATAAAACTACATCTCCCTCTAAATGGTATTAACATTTCATCTATGGTCACATTGGTGCCAAGACAGTAATTTCGTTTACAGTTCTGTACGAAATGGTCCAAGGTAAACCGAATTGCAGCAAGTTTGTCGGTTTTCTGCCTTTCAGGTCGAGTAGTCTTATCGTCAAACCTAATAGCAGCTAGCAAAAATACGAATCTATTACAACCCATACAAGCTCTAAATATTTCCGACCCTGTTCCGTCAGTTGTCCACAGCTCTAGAAAATTTGTATGATTTTGCTTTTTTACTCCAGCTAAAAGAAGTAACCCTATAAAAGCTATAATTTCAGTTTTGGTTGTGTTTTTCGCATCGCCTTGTCTTGAAAAATTTGGGCGCATTCTCTCAATTTCCAAGTTAGTACATTTTACAATATTGTCAATGATAGTATCGGTAAAAAAAATTTCAAACGCACTTCGTTCGTCTGTAATTTCTCGTGAATGGGTAGTCGGTCCAGAAAATATCCGTACAATATTTTTTTTTCTGGTCTTGCTAAACCTACTTGCGATTGGTTCCTTACACCATTTAGTCTTTTTATCTTTGCCTAAAAAATATTCCAAATTTCCTTCTTCAAGATCTTCATCAGCTTTAGCTTGCAAATCGTCATCACTTTCTTGTTCTTCCGACTCTGAATCATGTTCACTATAAATTATAACTTCGTCCTCCGACGTATCTGGATCTCCTCCGACTTCCTCTTCAGAATCTTCATCAAATATAGCTTGTGCCGTAGCTTCGAGTTCAGTCTGGCTGTGATTTTTTGAATCCCTGACTTTTACACGCTTCCTGAAGATACAAAATTTATAAAAAACCACATAAAGAATAACACATTTTTTAAGCAAAACTTAATTTACATCGTTCAAATTTACTTACATTATTACACGCCTGGTGTATTTTGTGCACCGCAAAGTAACACCGCAAATTATTTAAAGAAATAACAACACACTTTTCACTGCAGCTGCGACGTAACTGATGGCACTTGAGCTAGATATGCTAAAGAAAGGTTAGAAAGCGCGGGCAGAGTGGAACAAGAATTTAAACGGAAATGCCGATAGCTTTTGTTAAAATGGTGACTTTTATACACCGGCGCGTGTAGTTAAAGGTTAACAGTCCTACGAATATTTTCCTTTAGTTCCTCTGTTGTTTGTGGATTGTTCTGGTAGACATGCTGTTTGACGTAACCCCAAAGAAAAAAATCTAAAGGCGTCAAGTCGCATGATCTTGGCGGCCAATTGACATTACCGTTTTTTGTTAGAACTCTATCGCTGAACTTTGACTGTAATAAAGTTATTGTTTCGGTGGATGTGTGGCATGTGGCTCCATCTTGCTGAAACCACATATTGCTTAGATCGATATCGATCAACTTTGGCCATAAAAAGTTTCTTAGCATCGTGCGATAACGTTCGCCATTAACCGTAACTGCTTGGCCATTTTCATTTTCAAAGAAGTACGGGCCAATTATGCCTCCAGCCCATAAACCACACCAAACAGTGATTCGCTGTGGATGCATTGGTTGCTCAAGGATCTCTTTTGGGTTTTCAGAACCCCAAACGCGACAATTTTGCTTATTGACAAAACCATTTAAATGGAAATGGGCCTCGCCACTGAAAATGATTTTTTTGCAGAAATCTTTATCCACTGCTTTGTTGTCAAGGACCCATTTCACAAATGCACGACGCTTCCCATGGTCTGTTGGTAATAAATGCTGAGTTAGCTGAATTTTGTAAGCATGTAGAGCCAAATCATTCTTTAAAATTCGCCATGTCGTAGTCCTCGAAATGTTTAATTGCTGCGATCGACGTGAGATTGACATGTGTGGAGTTTCAGCCACACTTTCACGAACTGCATCAATGGTGTCGGAGGTGCGAACTGGGCGAGTACGTGCTGGCGTCTTTACATCTTGCACAGATCCAGTTTCCTCAAAGGGTATAGCCGGATAAGGACGGCAAAAGTGCCCCCAAAGCTAATTAACCTTGAAGTGTACCGTTCGATAGGGCTCTTTGGAAAAACCCTTCTTGCAAAGTTTTAACCCGGTACCCCTACCGTAGGGGTAGTTATGGGGTAAAACGTGTTTTTCGGTTTTTGCTCGATTTCTCCCGTTTGGCTTGATTGAAAATTCTGAAAAAATCACACATATTATACCCAATGGTGTGCATAGTCTGGAATTTTTTCAGATTTTCTGGTTGGCAAATCGATTTTTAAAAAATTAAAAAAGTTTATAAACATTAATTTTGTATTGAAAATATGAAGTACTTTTATATTTTTACAGTACCTGAATAGTACCCTAATTATTAATGTGTAATTTTTTCAGATTTTTACGAGTAGTGGACGGCAGTTAAAAAATTAAAAACCAACAATTGTTTAATTTTTTGCTAAATTATTGATGTGACCACGTTTATATTTTCACAGTTTCTCAAGTTTGCTATAAACAATTGACTGTAATTTTTTCAGATTTTTTGCAACAGTGTATCATACCAAAAAAAATAAAAAACCGATGTTCACTCATGACCAATACACAAATAAGTGTAGACTTGAATGATCGAAAATTATACGCAGTACCCACTATTTCACATGAAATAAACTAAAATACTTCATTATTAAATATTTTTACATTTGAAAAATTAATTTTACTGAATGAGTTTTACGTTTTCTAATTTTTGGACTCAGGACCGTGAGGCGCATAAGTTCCGTCTCCACCGTTCTCACTGTATTATCGAATTTAAGCATTCACCAAGGAAAATACATAAATTATCCTCGTTTAAATATAAAAAATATTGCAAGTTAGGTATGAATTATTAGATACTTTTACATTTGTAAAAATATTTTACAAATATCAAATATTTATTTATTTATTTATTTAATGTTTATAATACGTCAATTGCTATTTAAATGTTAGAGAAACTCCAAATTCTTACTTAATGCATGAAAATTAAAAATTGGTAAAAGGCAATGTACATATATACTTATTACCCTGCTTAGGGCAAAGTCTACAGAGGAGAGCTGTTACCGGCTAGTTCCAGCCGTAAGACTCGAATGGCTACAGGTTTATGAAACATCTATTACAATTTTTTTTGGATACAAGTTCCAAATCCTCCAATAAGTTCTAATAATTTGGAATTGGTATAGCTGTGGATTATTATAAACAAACTAACATAAAATACGCATTCCAAAAAACATCGGTTTTTTAATTTTTTTGGTATGATACACTGTTGCAAAAAATCTGAAAAAATTACAGTCAATTGTTTATAGCAAACTTGAGAAACTGTGAAAATATAAACGTGGTCACATCAATAATTTAGCAAAAAATATAAACAATTGTTGGTTTTTAATATTTATAACTGCCGTCCACTACTCGTAAAAATCTGAAAAAATTACCCATTAATAATTAGGGTACTACGCAGGTACTGTAAAAATATAAAAGTGGTCACTTCATATTTTCAATAAAAAATTAATGTTTATAAACTTTTTTAATTTTTTAAAAATCGATTTGCCAACCAGAAAATCTGAAAAAATTCCAGACTATGCACACCATTGGGTATAATATGTGTGATTTTTTTCAGAATTTTCTATCAAGCCAAACGGGAGAAATCGAGCAAAAACCGAAAAACACGTATTACCCCATAACTACCCCTACGGTAGGGGTACCGGGTTTATACTTAGCAGGAAGGATTTTTCCATAGAGCCCAATCGAATGGTATGCCTCAAAGTTAATTACCTTTAGGGGCACTTTTGCCATCCTTATCCGGCTATACCCTTTCTTCAATAAACTGTGTATTGTTCTTTCCGATGGGCGGTTATGCGGACCAAAGAAATCGCGAATTTTACGAAACGTATTCCTTACGGAACATGAATTTTCGTAATAAGTCCTAACGATATAAACACGGTCTTTCACTGTATATCGCTCCATGATTAAAATTGTAATAGTCTACTAATAAGAGATGTCGCCACAAAACCTGAAAGTATATAACCATACGACAAGCAGATGCTAAAAACATTCGGAAGCTCTTGTTGAAAGACCCTTTATATTACGACCCAAGTCCAGAAAGTTGGATTTCCCGGCGTGTGTGATATATGTAAAAGCCGAGGCTTTTATATCACGCACGTTAGGGCATCCAACTTCCTGGCCGTGTGTCGTATACTATTTTTCTTTATCTCCAGCCGAAAGTACGTTAAATAATCAATTTTAATTGTTAAAAGAACGCTGACAGCTATTAGGTTTGATTTTTGTGGCCGGCATCAGCGCGCCCTTTCGGCATCCTTGCGAAGCGTAGTGCAGTGTGCCCGGTTTCTGCTACTCTCGATCAGCTGATTATTGGGAATCGCCCGCCAACTTTTGCAAAACCGATGCGAAGCCGAGGTTTTTGCTGGTCGGGGCGGACGTTAAAATCGTATATAATAGATGTACAAAAGAAAAAAAATGGAAAAACCGAAATTGTTTGAATGTAAAACTTTATTAATCATACGTAGCTTAAGCAATAATAATACTGAATCGTCCATTTTTACCAGTTTAAATGAAAAAACATTCACAACAACATAAATGAGCCGTTTATTTTGAAAGTGGCCTAACTCCATTTGTCAATTTTTCTCCGATTGCCATGAATATACATATGTACAACTTTATGTAATTTATTAGTAACACATTTCAGGTTGATTATATTCCAATCAAATACGATAATTCTTGACAAAACGTTGGCGCTGTGACTGCGAGCCAGAAAATTCTTGTAGCCAATCAGAGCACGCGTTAGCTCAAGCTGACTGCAAAAGCCGTTGTTCCCGGAGGGAAAAAAGCGGGCAGGAAGATCGTACTTTCGGGTAGGGGATCAAGAAAAGAAATATTTGTGGCTAGCCGACATGGCCTCTTATTCTGATCTATTAGGTGCTTGCATGTATCTTGATCATTTTTTCACTTTAAAAGGCATTTATTGAGAAAAACTGGTAAAATATATATCAATCAAAATATTTTCCTTCATTTTCTATAACTTTTTCCCATCTTTCTGGCAACATAGCGATACCGTGTCGAAAGAACGATTTTGGTTTTGCAGCGATCCAATCATCTGTTACGTGCGGTGCTATATTATATATAGCGAGCCGTCCGTCGTCGAGCGGTTACCGACGGTCGGTGAGGAGACGCTCGTTACATCGGGAAATTATAAGATTTTGAAAGGTTATTGGATTGGGGATGTGAAAGAGGTAAAAGAATATATAGTTGATTATACTCTACTTAGCTTAAGGCTAGCAGAGGACAGGATGGATGGGCCGATCTGTTGAAACCCGTACAGGTTTATTAGAATCGAAACTTGAAAGAATAAGGAATTTAAATAATAATGTTTTTGAACAAAGATTGAACTGGTAAAATAAAGTATATTCAAACTGTGTTTAAGAAATTATACAACTCAAAGATTGATAGAGAGAAGCTTTGGAGTTATGAATTATCAAATATAAAATGACAATGTAGGGGTGGTGAAATTTATTCGAAACAAGGTTCGAATGAATTTCCCATTCACAAATAATTAATTAATCTTTACTTTTGACGGTTCGTTTCAGGGCTCGTAATCAGTGAAATAGTCAATGAAAATATTCAATATTAAATTTGGTAAAAATTGGAACTCACCCTGGTTTTCCAGTAGCTGATTCAATTATGAATTATAACGCAGCGCTGTGTCTAATCGTATACGTTCACAAGATTGTTGTTCTAATATTCGCTTCGTTGTTATGATATTACAGTGTACGCTGAGTTTAAAGACGGTTTGGATATCTGTACAGAGAAAATGAATTAAGAGTTGCACTTTGGTATGAGGGTATGTTCACTTATGACTAACGGATTAAGTTTACGATTATATGGTATAGTTATACGGTGAACGATAATATTCATATACAGTGCCTACCAAAAGTTCCGGGCCACCTAAATAATTTTTGAACGGTTTGAGATATAGGATTGAAATTTAGAGAGACTCAATGGGATTAAAAAATCTATTATTTAACCATAAAATCACCCACCTCGGCACCTCCGGGGGGCGGGGGGAGAGAGGAGCACGAAAATCTCAAATGGAATGTGGGGTTGAGTGTGGGCTCGTTCGAAACGGCCTTTCGAGACGAAAACAACCCGAGGTCGCCGAGGTCTCTACGATTTTTTTTCGCAGAGTTATCATCATTTGAACATTGAGATTTTGCGATAGCGAGGGCTCACGGCGGCAACAGAAAAAAGATCAGGCTTCACGCATTTCTGTGTGCGTGTATGCATATGCGTGTGTGCGCATGTGTCTCCGACCAACAAAGGCAAGACCAGACCGCTAGTGTGTCCGACCAACAAAGGCAAGACCAGACCGCTAGTGTGTCCGACCAACAAAGGCAAGACCAGACCGCTAGTGTGTCCGACCAACAAAGGCAAGACCAGACCGCTAGTGTGTCCGACCAACAAAGGCAAGACCGCTAGTGTGTCCGACCAACAAAGGCAAGACCGCTAGTGTGTCCGACCAACAAAGGCAAGACCGCTAGTGTGTCCGACCAACAAAGGCAAGACCGGTATGGGAACACTGGCGTATGTGAAGGAATAAAAACACTAATTATTTGATCAAGTGTTCAAATTGATGTCCTTGGACAACTTGGCATTGTCCTAAACGAACGTAAAACGTTTCAATTACGTTAGTTAAACAATCGGGTGTAATTGAATTTGAAACGTTCACTATTTTTTCCCGCAGCTCTTCTAAATTTTCGGACCTAGTCTCATAGACCTTTGTTTTCAAATATCCCCAATAAAAGAAATCTAATGGGGTCAGATCTGGTGATCTCGGTGGCCATTCTATTTTGCCTCTTCTACCAATCCATCGATCAGTAAAAACATGGTTCAGAATATTTCGAGCTTGCAGAGAAAAATGAGCTGGAGCCCCATCCTGCTGGAACCAAACTTTGTGGAAAGCTTCTCCAGCAATATCTTGAAGTGCTGGTATTACTTGGTTTCTTAGCAAATTGCAATAATTTTCAGCATTTATGTTTCCTTCGATAAAAAATGGTCCTATAATACGATTAAGCATTATTCCGGCCCAAACGTTAATCTTCTGAGGATACTGCGTGTGACTGTCTCTCATCCAATGCGGATTTACATCTGCCCAATACCTCATATTCTGTCGATTGACAGAACCATTTAATTCGAATGTTGCTTCGTCAGAGAAGCAGATCCAGTCGAAAAACTGACAATTTTCAGCAAGTCGTGTCATCATTTTGTCGCAAAATTCCACTCGTCTATCATAATCGTTTTCGGATAGCTCCTGGACTAAATGTATTTTGTAAGGATGATAGTGATGCTTCTTCAAAATTCGATGAGTTGATGTTGAACTAATATCTTTTTCTTGAGCTGCTCTCGAAACCGATGTATGGGGATGCTCATGTATAGTTAAAAGAACATCTAAAGCTTTATCATCATTAGTAGCACTTTTGGGTCTTCCAGATCTAGGCGCATCTTTAATTGTACCGGTTCGTTGAAAACGACCAACAGTTCTTTCAACAGTTGACTTTGAAATTGGATCACGATCAGGATATGTGGTATTGAATAAATCCGCTACTTCTCGGTAGGATCTTGTTTTGTCGCCATATCCTCTCATCATTAATACTGTGATCTTTTCTCTATCAGTTAAATGCATTTTCAAAAATGCTGTACAATGAAAAATACCGAAGCGAAAAAGATATTAGAGACAAGCGCTCTCTCAAATTCATAAGCGTCCCCGTCAAACAAAGAATTTACAAGTGTAAGCGACAACGGCTGTCATCAAGTGGGCGACGCCACGTGTCGCTACGGGCGATGCGTTACACGTGAAGCCTGATCTTTTTTCTGTTGCCGCCGTGAGCCCTCGCTATCGCAAAATCTCAATGTTCAAATGATGATAACTCTGCGAAAAAAAATCGTAGAGACCTCGGCGACCTCGGGTTGTTTTCGTCTCGAAAGGCCGTTTCGAACGAGCCCACACTCAACCCCACATTCCATTTGAGATTTTCGTGCTCCTCTCTCCCCCCGCCCCCCGGAGGTGCCGAGGTGGGTGATTTTATGGTTAAATAATAGATTTTTTAATCCCATTGAGTCTCTGTAAATTTCAATCCTATATCTCAAACCGTTCAAAAATTATTTAGGTGGCCCGGAACTTTTGGTAGGCACTGTATATAGATATAGTGATCGTATTTCAAAAGGTGACAAAATTTAGATAGAATATCTCGCGCGAAACACTGAGTCTTTCGGCACTATTTATCGATACCGAACTTTCGCTCACTGAGAATCGAATATTCTCCTTACGGTTTCGCGGGCTAACAATCACGCACTTCGCGACTTGACGATTGAAAGCCAAGAGATTTCTAAGTTAACTAAGATATCCAATTAGAATGTTTGACGAGGAAATCAAAGTCCGTTACCGCGTATCAAACTATTGAAGTTATTCGCGGATAACTTGGCTTAACGACACCCCGGACTCAATGCCTACGCACCTCGCGACTTTCCAGACAAGAGTAACGAGTTAATCTCGCCCCGGGTCTCACGAAGGGTGGACCCATGGTAGAGGTGGTAGCCACGTTCCGTGGTCACGTCATGCTTAGGTTTTAATTCTGGGAATGCAACTCTTTAGTCTTCTTCTCTGTTCAGTTCTTACTAAATTCTTATCAATAAGTACGTGACTGAATGTACCTCGAGCGCAATGGTCCCGTAGCAGTCCTGAGAAAAGTTTAGTGGAGAAATCTCATCGGTTAGCCGAGACGCAGCGGAAATGAGAAATCTAATATACTGAGCTCAACGTATAAATGAACAATGGGTGACCGAAAGAAAAGAATGAAAATAAAAATAAAAGTATAAAGGAATCGAAAAATTTAGTTCGGGACGTAACATCCCTCCCCCCTTAGGAAAAGGCGTCGTCCTCGATGCCTATACGTATGGACGACGGGATAACCTGTCGTAGCGCACGTCAACCCGGGGAAAGTGAGGATCGCTTCTATACTCACGCGCTGAAGTACCACCCAAGCGTATTACCAAATTATGCCGCCGAGGATTCGCACTTAAGCTTGTATAGAAACGGTCCACCGTTTGGCGCCCAACGTTCCGGCACCCCTCTAAGTCAATATACGCCACAACAGGGCATCCCCTGATGAGACCGCGTATATCTTCATCCATGACGCCCACGTTATCGCGGCAGACCAGCATCACCAGGGATGCCAGACGGCTCAGAAACCGGGCTCCCACACTCGGATGTCGTTCGGGACGTAACACATCAATCCGTTTTTGCACTTCTTCAGCATTTCGAAAACGTGTGCCAGCCGAGCCATGCTGCATCGATCTGAACAAATGGTAATCAGAAGGTGCTATGTCTGGTGAGTACGCTGGGTGCGGCAGAACTTCCCATTCGAGCTTTAGCAGTGTATCCTTCACAACTCTTGCAACGTGTGGCCGAGCGTTGTCATGCAAGAGGATGACTTTGCGTTTGTTACTCGCAATTGCTGGTCTTTTTTGAAACAATTCGTCGTTCAATTTGTTCAATTGACGTCGGTAGACATCTGCAGTAACAGTTTCATTCGGCTTCAGCAGCTCGTAATACACAACACCTTGCTGATCCCACCATATGCACAACAAGACTTTATGGCCATGAATATTCCGCTTCGGTGTCGATGTGGATGGCTCTCCTGGATTAATCCATGACTTCTTGCGCTTAGGATTGTCGTAGTAGATCCACTTTTCATCGCCAGTCACAATACGCCACAGAAAACTCTTCTTTTTTTGCCTGGCAAGCAATGAAACCGCGATGTTGAAACGGTTCGCAATGGCATTTTCAGTCAATTCGTGTGGTAACGATTTTCCCTCCTTTTGGATCTTCCCCATCACACGCAAACGTCTGGAAACAGTTGATTCATTAACTGCTAATCTGTCTGACAGTTCTTTCAGAGTTTGAGCTGGGTTTTCGTCCAATAAGTCTTGCAATTGATTGTCTTCGAATTTTTTGGTCCTCCACGCCGTTCTTTGTCATTGACATCGAAATCACCACTCTTAAATCGTTGAAACCAAAACCGGCAATTGGGATATGACGGAGCAGCATCACCATAAGTTTCTAAAAGTGTCTGATGGGCTTCGGAAGCAGATTTCTTCAAATCAAACAAAAATAGCAATGAATGACGAAAATGCAACTTGGAGCGTTCCATGATTGAGGTCTTTATACACTGAATAACTCAATAATACGGAATGGTAAACTTTCAAAATGATAACAATGTAGCAATAGTACATTAGCAAAACGCAAAACCATTGTCTTTCATGTAGGTGCTTCGCATGTTTACAAATAGATGCCGCTGATCAAAATACACGCAAGCACCTAATATAAAGAAGGCATCCTCAACGTGTTTCCACATTGCGATACCTTCTTCCTTGTTAATTGTAAATTTCAAATTTTTACTAATTAAATTATTCCTCATGCATTTTAGCAAATGCGGAACTTCATACAGTGGAACGATACGACGGCCATCAATGACAACTACATTATGATGTGTTTCATTACCGGCATGAAATGAGGCACGGCATGAATCTAATAGTAGTAATAATCATTAGGAGTGTGCGAATATTCGGAATGTTCGAAAAATTCGGTTCGAATCGAATATTCGTGTTTTCGAATAATTCGAATAATCATCGAATAATTCGAAGAATAATCGAATAATTCCGAATTATTCTCGAATAAGTCGAATTTTCATTGAATAAGTCGAATTTTCCAATAAAAAATCTATTAATACATTTTTATTGTTCGTTATTATCAGTAAGATATAAAAAAAAGATTAGTTTTGGGATAAAGATTTACTGCTTAAGATATAAGTTGTTTCTTACTAGTAAGATAACACTCTGATTGTAAGCTTTGCCGAAAATATTTATTAGTTTTATATTTTTAACTTCCCAGTGGGAATTTATAGTGATGGGTCCGATTTTGCGAATCCCGAATTTTGACAAATCTCCACGTTTCAAGGTCCCCAGAGTCGAATACAATAGTTTTTGAGTGGACGTCTGTGTGTGTGTATGTACGTATTTGCGTTCGGAATTATTTTTCTGCTCGATTATCTCGAGAATAAAAAATGATATCGACGTGGGACCAATTACATTCGACGCGTAATTATGTAACTTAGAACTCATTAAGTTTTTCGCAAAATCGGTCCAGCCATTTTTTTTGCACAATCAAAAAACTGGAAAAAATGGTAAACTAGCTAAATCTTATCATTCTTTCCGCTGGGAAGTTGGTAGTGTGGACCTTTCGGGTCGCACCCAGACCACTGAAGAGCACTGGTATTTTTATATTGGTTTCAATGACATTTATAAAAATTGAATAATCATCTTACACATCAAATAAACTTTCGACATTAGCTAAAACAGGTTTAAGAGAAACTTTACCATTCCCACTCGGCAAATTTGTTAAAAGTGATAGAGTTTGAATATTTGTGAATTTTTTTTAATTATAACATTACAAGTAAGCTCATTAACAAAAACATTTATATTCTGTTCAAAACACTAAATTCAATTTTGAACCTGTGATCTAAATCTTGGATCCTAATGAATTTCAATCAACATCTAATAATGATAGCCAACGAGATTCCAATCATAAGACACAAAAGACTATAATCCTCTACTCAATTATACAAAAATATTTATCTACACACAAAATTTAAAACTTCAATCCAAGTTATAGCTAAATTAATTCAAATTTCTATAGAGAAAAATTAAATAAGAAACATTCTCTGGCGATAGAGAGGTACGCTTATCAGTCACAATATCTCCAGCAGACAAAAACAACCGTTCACTCTCCACTGATGTGCATGGAATTGCTAAATACCGTCTAGCTATTGTCACTAATTGTGGGTATTTTTTATTTTCTTTTTTCCACCAAGCAATCGGATCTGTAGTTGGTAGAATCCGTTCAGAATGGATGTGATGAGCAGGGTTTTACCACAGTGTGAAGAAACAGTTTTATGCCCGTTTTCACCGCCGACACCTAATATTTAAGTATCCCCTAATTAAATTTAAGCATCACCTAATTGTAAAATCGCTTTCACCAAGGGATAATTGTCACCTAACACAATAAGTGGCCCCTTAAACTTACGGGGTCGAGCAAGGGTTTCCTTTGGCTTAAGTGTCAGTTTATTTCAATCGCGTCTTTTGAGAAGTGCAAGCAATTTTACGAAATGGGCGATATTTTTGAGTTTTTAGATAATTTAGATGGTATAGAAGCGATTGAAAATGTGTTTGATATTTTTCGAAGACCGCGTATTTTTAGGGAAAGACCAAATTACTTCGAAAAGTACGATGATGTAGATTTTATTCGGAGGTATAGGTTATCAAAACGGAGTGTATTGTTTTTGTTAGAAAAAATTGAAGAGTTTTTAGAATTCCCGGACAATAGGTAAGTACCTACCTACCAAATATGTTTGAAACCAATCTGAAAGATAGGTACCTACTACTACGTGTAACTATGTGGTAATAATTTCATTATTTATGTGTAATGTCTATCAATGTTAATATTAGCTGACATTTTTTTCAGGAATAATTCAGTGTCTCCTATAAATCAATTACTGATCGCCTTAAGGTTTTACGCCACTGGTAACCATTTGCTCTCAGTATCAGACATGGGAGGAATCAGTGTATCTACTGCTAGTAGAATTGTGAAGCGGGTTTCAGAAGCTATTGTGCGACTTACAAGGGAACCTCCCGAGGTGCCAATCACCGATTTTGATAAAATTTGAGTATGATGTAGTACTCGTGAAAACATTCGACACGTATTTTTTTTTATCGGCAATCGTTCAGGTTTAAGGGGTGAAAACCGCCCTCAAAGTTGGGGTGCTAAAGTATATTTCCTTGATTATCTCGGAAACTATGAGAGATAGAGTAATTGCGTAAATTGACGAAATTAGCGCCTTTCCATCACGAATCTAACGGTATACTTTTTTTTGCATAACCTTCATTTGTTTAAACAATATGTTAAAAAATAACATATTTTTGGCAGTTTCACCAACTTAATGTTGATCAATTTTCATGAAATTTTTTTTATATAAACTAGATATCCAATGCAAAATTACGGATAAATAGGAATTTCGATTTTTTTATTAACAAAAAAGTTATTGTATATGAGATTTTATCGTCCGCCGCGCGAAGTAGAGTCCCTATATGAGTTGTTCCTTGTTCATAATCACTTGGTAGCTCTTAAAAGAGCTGATTTTATGAATGTATATGTATTAGTGCTTTTAAATTAATGATGGAGCTGCAAATAATATGTGTTATTGTATATAATTTTGGCAATAATGATACTCTTGAAAAAAGTGTTGAAAACACAAATGATTTTTACACCATGAGCACCTCAATGCAACTACGTCGTCACAGTCGAAACAATTGTTAATATCAATTTGTAAATCGGTAAAACAAAATGTAACGGGATTTATAAATTCGTTTGGTCTATTCTCTGTGTAGCGATGATGATCGGTATTAAAAATATTTTGTTTTCCATATTCTTCAAAGAATGGTTTGGCGTTTTGGATAAAGTTGGTTGCTGTTGCCGTTATTTCTGATAAATTTTCCGTATAATTTCGAGTTATAAATTTTGTCGTCCTTCTTGAAACAATGCCATATCTCGTTTTGAAATTATGCAACCAATGCGGTGATGCTCGAAACCCATCTAAATTCCATTTTTTATTTTCTTGTAGAGACCATCTCCGAATGTCAATATCATGAACCAATACTTTTCTATTTCTTGCCTCTGCGAATCTGTTTATGGTATTTGTTGTAATTTTTTTCATCTTATCAGCATAAGATCCGCCTACGGCTAGTTGTTTCTCCCATCTATACAATTGCTTCAGGTTCTTCACCTTTTTATACCGTCCTCTCACTGTTTCGACCGATAATCTTTTCCTTTTTCCACTCTTCCAAAAATTGATGACATTTTCTTTATATTCTAAACCTACTTCGGCAGGATCAGATCTTTCCTCATCTTCGATGTCGGGCGAGCTCCCAGATCCTGCACCAGCCGGGTGCACTTCGGAGGATGAACAGGAAGCAATTCCTTCTGTATCTCCATAGTCACATGGTGTTGACATTAAATCTTCCATTGCATCGTCAAATAGCAATTCTTGCTCTGTCTCTATTTCTATAAATCCACTAGACTTATACCTGATAATTAAATCTATAATGGTGTTTGCTAATTCAACGTCCATAGCACTTACCGGCGATGCTCTATCGTCATTACTACAATCATACGTTTCAATTAAAATATTGATAATATTTATAGGATTTACTGCCATGGCTAAAAATCTAAATTGCTTTAATTATGTAATAAACAACGTCAAATTATAAACAATAACAGATAAATTGCAATTTTGCACAAAGGTACTTACTGTAAACTATTACCGTAAGAATCTTGTAGCGCTTTCCAAAATCTTCGCAATAGCAAAAACTCTTTCGTCAGCACACGAATGTTGATGTGAATAGAATTTCTCAAATATTAAACAGTCACTATTATATATCCCTCAAAGACAATGACGTATAGACTCTACTATGGCTCTCATTGGTTATTAGTATAATAATTAAACCCAACCCTCTTTTCCCTGACGGAAAGGAAAATTCCGAAGTATGTTGTAAAAAAGGGAAAGAACCTTAAAATTTGTCATTAGACTAAAGCCTGTGACTTTCTTAACCCCTAGACAAAAGGCCATAATCTTTGATATTTCTAACAATAAGGAAACCGAAGCACTAGATTCGTGAAGTGCTGTAAACATACGCCTCGGATACTTCCCATTTATTATAAGCGGTCAGTACCTTTTCTATAAATATTTTGCACTCCGTTCTTGCTGCATTTATTATCCATTCAACCCACCATTTTTAAGCATCATAAAACGTAATTACTTGTTCGGCTTTATGCATTTGTAACAAATCATAATTAGCATTTATAACATCACCGAATTCACTGGACGAACTGGCTAAGTTTTAATAAGTAACCTTCGGTGGCAATAACGAGTCAAAGACTTTTCAAAAATGTATTTCACCATTCTTTAGGGTTGCTATTGTTAGTCCGTTAACAGGTCGAAAATATTCCCACCATGCCGACCCGGGAATGTCCCACCGTAAACCGCACGCAGTGCGGTAGCCGTAAATCGTATCCTTTTAAGGGAACGGAAAATCCTTTTCTTTTTGTTAGTAACCAATAATTAACTGTAAAATCAACTCATTTACGAACTACCAATTGATTATGAGCAAGAACCGACTCATGTAGGGACTCTATTGCGCGCGGCGGACGATAAAATCTCATGTGCAATAACTTTTTTGTTAATAAAAAAATCGAAATTCCTATTTATCCGTAATTTTGCATTGGATATCTAGTTTATATAAAAAAAATTTCATGAAAATTGATCAACATTAAGTTGGTGAAACTGCCAAAAATATGTTATTTTTTAACATATTGTTTAAACAAATGAAGGTTATGCAAAAAAAAGTATACCGTTAGATTCGTGATGGAAAGGCGCTAATTTCGTCTTACGAAATTACTCTATCTCTCATAGTTTCCGAGGTAATCAAGGAAATATACTTTTGCACCCCAACTTTGAGGGCGGTTTTCACCCCTTAAACCTGAACGATTGCCGATAAAAAAAAATACGTGTCGAATGTTTTCACGAGTACTACATCATACTCAAATTTTATCAAAATCGGTGATTGGCACCTCGGGAGGTTCCCTTGTTAGAGGAGAATTCATTAAATTTCCCGAGACTGAAGAAGAGCAGAGTAAAGTCAAGATGGACTTTTTCAAAATTGCGAAATTTCCTAATTGCTTGGGTTGCATAGATTGTACACATATAAAGATACAATCACCAGGTAACTCTCCATAAACTTCTTCTTGTCAATATCTATGAAAACGAAGAGAAAACCCTGAATAATTTGCAAATTAGGTAGACATACTTAGCTCACCTACTGGATGTCATTGTTCTAGGTGGTAATGACGCAGAATTATTTAGAAATCGAAAATCATATATGTCAGTTAATGTGCAAACGATCAGTACAGCAGATTTATTAATAACAAATATTGTGTCACGCTGGCCTGGTTCAACTCACGACTCAACTATATACCAAAATAGTAATACCCGAGACGAAATTTTAGGCCAGTCTTCGTCTTCAAAGTCCTCAATGAAGACTTTGAGACTTATTTAAGAGTTCCTGGATCGGTAAATACATACAATTTAAAACCAGGTTTAGTCCTCAAAGTAGTAGTTACGCGCCGATTCCGCACTTTGAGGACTAGAACTGGCTTTACTAATTCCTTTTTAATCCTCAAAAGTCTCAACACTTAAAATAAAGTTAAACCCATAAAAGTTCTCAAAACCCTCTTAACTCTAAATAAATCCTCAAAAGCCTCAATACTTCAAATAAAATGAAACCCATAAAAGTTCTCAAAACCCTCTTAACTCTAAATAAATCCTCAAAATTCTCAACTATTTCAGGAGCATAGGAGAGGGGGAGAAAATTGCAAAAATGTACCAGTTTTAAGTCTGTTTATCATAAAATGAAAAACAAATGACATGGATAATTATTGATGTCAAATGAATATTATTTACCGTTTTTCTACATTTTATGATAAGCAGGCCTAAAACTGGTACATCCATGCAGAATTATAAATACTTAAAATAAATGTACAATTTAAACCGAAATAATTATTTAATTAGTTATAAATGTATATTATACAATTTTTACAATAATAAGTATGATCGAGAACAATTACCATCGCCATAATGGACTATGTTACCATGATCTTTAGGATTATTCTGAACGTTATGTGGTGCACTATTAATTTCATTTTTTTGTTGTTGTTTGTGCTTGTTATGCCTTCTTTTGTTGCACGTTATTTTATTTATATGGCTGGTATATGCTTTTTTTTCTACTTCTTCTTTTGATCGAGTATTTATCCAATCTGAAAAACAAAAACAAAAATTATTCCGCAATCAAAAAGACTACTTATTTTGTTTATGTAAAAATTATCAACTTAATATGACTACGTATACGTAATTATTGACACTTTACCATATAATGCTAGGTATAACTGACTGTCAATCCCCTTTCTTTTGCTGCTATTTCCTTTGGCACAATAATATTTCAAATTTTTTTTGTAAATTGTCTGCAGCGTCAAACTAACTAGTTCCTTCCAGTCAGAAATACCTTCTTCAATTTCTGTTTTTATTTCCAGAACCGACTTTATATTTATAGGAAGGTATATATCATATTTCTCAGAGATTTTTGTCTATATAAAAATAATTATATATTTAAATTGTGTATTTCACGAGTATGATTAATTCTGTTGCAAAGTTTCAATAAATTACTTTATTTTTTCCGGATTCTCTAAGATTAATAGAGATTCCAGTATCCTTCTCTAATTCAGTTGATTCCTCTTCTTGTAAATATCTGTCAACTTTCAATGCACTGTATACTTTTTTAAAAAATTTTATATTGTTTTCTGAAACTAATTTTATGATTAATTATAAATATCCCTATAATAATAGTATAATCAATTAAATACATTATAATTTAAACATGTCAGAAATATGATATTCATCATCGTACCTTCATCACCACATATAAATTTATCATTAGTTTTCTCTGCCCTTTTCTTCGAAAATCTTTTGCTGCTTGCAATTTTATTTATTTCATTAATAATCATTGATTTCGTCACATCTTTTACCTTCGATTTGATATATGCTAAAAGTATTAAAAAATTCAATTACTCCATTACACTTGAAAATATACTATAATAATATATTATGATCAGCTTACAACAAACAGTCTTTAATAAATGTTGGTCAATTCCGGGATGCTGCGTGTTTCTTTTCCCTTGAGCTGAGCGATGGTAGATATTATCACCATACGTCTCATCTATAATTATTTTCAATAACTGTTTCCAACTATTTTCATGAAACGATATTTTTTCAATGTTTTCTATTACTGTTAGCGGCAAATAAATCCCACTACCGGCTACTATTTCTTTCTAAAATTAATATAAAATACTTTTTAATGTATAAATTTCGCTATCAACTTATTGCATAATAATAACTACATATATTTGTTCTAACCTTATTATTTCCAGGAGTTTTGTAAAAATCTGATAACTGAAAAAGTGATAATTCAAAATAAGTAAGCAAACAAATACGAAATAAGTTACAGAAATTACCTCAATAATAACTGTTGAATGAGGATTATATTTTTGTTGATGTTGAAAAGCTTTTTCTAGTCCAGAAATGACACTTTGAAAGAACTGCATATTACTGTCTGAAACTAAAAGAATACTTAAATAACAACAAAAAACAAGAGTCTTTCATATGCATTGTAAGCTAATCAAAAAATTTACCTTCAACTGGCATAAACGTATGTAAAGCTCCAATGTTCATTTCATCAGAATTAGATTCATCTTCATCGGAACTAGATTCTTCTGAGTGATCAAATGCAGAATTTAAATTATGTTTTTCAATATTATCAACCGGTCTTGCTAATGGCTGAGGCTGTTGGGATGGCCCATCATAAGGCATGCTATTAGCTTCAATATTTTGATCGAATGATGAATTGTTCTGATAGGCTTGTAGATTGAGTGAGTGTATCATTGACTGAGACGGTTGGTATGACCCATCATGAGGCATGCTATGAGCTTCAATATTTTGATCGATTGAATTTTTCATAACTTTTTTCACTATCCGTTTTGTAGGTGATAGAATAATATCGTCGGTTATTGCAGGACTCACATCCAAGTGCTTATTTTGAGACTGTGCCGATGTGATTACTTTTGTAGTTTGATTATTGTCTGGTTTATGTTGAGAATTTGGTAAAATGTTTTTATCCTTTTGTGATATTCTGTGCATTTTAGGCTTCGATTGTGTGAGATCCACTGGTTGACAATCCATACTACTGTCGATAGCGTGTTCCACATTCAACGGCTGTTTCACAGTCAATGATGACGTATTTCGTAATGATGTTTCCAATGAATCAGGGACTATTTCGTTAGAATCATTCTTTGCATGGTTATTGTTATTCTCTTTATCATGATAATTGCTTAGGTCTTGCATGTTTTTGTTGTTGTTATTATTCTTTACTACTTTGTTACAGCTGTTGTTTTCAGACAATTTTGGCCACATTTGTGGTACTTCATTTATATTTTGTTCGACGGTTTTTTCCATTATTTTTGTTGAACGATGTTGCTTTTTCTGTGTCAAATCTAACTGTCTTTTCCTATCTATTACAGATTTTGTAAACATTTTTGTATGTAATTCCTGTATATTTCCATCAGAATCTAAAGGAATTTTCTCCAATTCATCCTTATCGTCTGAAAAAAACATCAAGCGTCGTTTATATTAATATTGTCCACATATATGTTGAATTTTTTTGACAGTAATACTGAAATGAAATAGAAATAATTCAAATGCTTACCACCGAATTTGATTATTTTAGCACTGAACTTTCTTGATGCACTAGTTTTTTTATCAACCCATGGCAGTCTCACAATGTTTCCTATTTTCTTGCGAGTTTTAGGTAACAAAGATGTTTCAACAACATCTTTGTAAGCACTGTTCACTCACCATATCAATGCATACATAGCACAATTAGAGGCACTTGTTTCTGCGTTATTCTTTCTAATTTTCGGTGGCATTATTTTTTGAAAATATTAACTATGAAATCAGTACTTCAAAGTAAAAAAAAATACCAGTTTCGAACGATTCTGCGTCTTATTTTTAGTATTACTCTTGTTACGCCTTAGAAGGTGCTTCTTGTCCTTCCGATCGCGGATGCTCGATCGGTAATTAATTAACTAAGTCCACTGAGGTTAACGTGAGATATATTCACAAGGCTTAAACTACTATACAAATGATATACAACAAAATATGAACTTCCGAGTAACGTGATGTTTCAATGGCAATACTGTAGCGTTAGAGAGCCGAGCCGATGCGCTCGGTCCTTTTATAGAAAGGTTTTTAAGGGGTACTCTTGGTGAGTCAGGAGAAGGGGTACAATTTTTCTGCCAAACGTGGAAACATTTGGTCACCACTTGGTGACGATTCTGCCGATTTTTACCTTGCTGGTTTGCGCCTAGGTACGGTTTATGACAGTACCTAGGTACAGGCGGTACAGAAAGTTTCCACGTTTGACAGTCGGAATAAAAAGTATTTCGCGACGATGGGCCGCGACAACTCTTTCACATAGAAAAAGGCGTTTGCATTTGGGCACTGATGTCTTCCCGGCAGAATTGAGCACTCAGATGTGATTGCTTATAGTGAAACATGACAGACAGTCCTAGAGTTGATATAGAATTTGAAACTGGTGCTGACTTATGGTTCCTGACCGCCAAATTCTGACTTGAAGGATTCTTTCGGACATTTATAAAGCATATTTGCCTTCGAACCCCATATTTTGAATTTTTCTCCAATTTTCAAGTTTTTATATACTATCCATAATTAATTATATAATAAAATTCGGAATTCATCATGTCACGAAAGTGTTTTAGTGATCTTTCAAGAAAACGAAAAGGATCTATCTTTAATGATATGTATCGTAGAATAAGAGAACATAGTGATCTTGATAATCAAGTAAGATTAAATGATGATGATGTACAAGAACAAGAAGAATTTAATGAGGTTTGTTTTCACCGTTTGTTTTTTTTATCATTCAAACCCTTTGTCTATTTTATTGTTCCATGGAATCTCCCATTGAGCTGTATAATATGCATTTTATATAATAAAATGTATTGGTTTGTACATAGGCTGTCGCCAACATTCGAGCAAATAGGAGCAACGATTCTCGAAATGAATTGGAGGATATTAATAATAGCGCCATTTATGTTGCAAATTATAATGAAGAAAATATGAATGTAAATGAAAACATTGAAGTTCAAGGTGAAGTCAGAGTTAGAAATGATCATTTACCGAGAATGAATGTCAATGAAAATAACAGAGAGCATCAAGGAGAACATCGAATTAGAAATGAAAATTTACTTCACAACAATACTGATTATGATAATAATGAAGGAGAAAATACTGGTAATGATGATGATGAAGATACTGTCCCAGATGACGACCAAGAAATTAGTTCAGATGATGATAATATTGATGACGACTTTGAGAGTAATTTTAATGAACCTCTTTACGATGAAGCACCTCTATCAGTTTCTGAAAGCATGGCTCTTATTTCCACTATTTTTGTTACACATAATATAACACAAACCTGTCTTGCAGATTTAATTTATGTTGTGAATGCACATTGTAGGCCTGAAGGGCTTTACAAAAATAATTTGAACAAATTTAAAAAATTTTTTTCATTGGGAAAAGATAAATGTAAATACAAGAGGCATTATTATTGTAAATCATGCAAAAAAAGTCTTAATTATGATGAATATATTTGCAGTAATTGTCAAATAGTCAGAAATGAGAACCAATCATATTTTGTCGAAATACCTATTAAGCCGCAATTAAAGACACTGTACAAACGACAAGATTTCTGTAATGCGTTACAACATAGACATTTAAGAACAGAAGAAAATCATCAAAATGATTTAACTGATTTGTATAAAGGAAGATTATATTCATCTATGGTAAACAATGGTTTTTTAATGAATCGAAACAACATTTCTTTCACATGGTATACAGATGGAGTACCGGTTTTCAAATCGTCAATGATAAGTATGTGGCCGCTATTATTAAGTATAAATGAATTACCATTTCATGAACGAACCTACCGACAAAATATATTATTAATTGGCCTATGGTTTGGCAATGAAAAGCCGAATGCTAATTTATTCATTCTCAAGTTTCACAAGCAATTCGAGGAATTGAAAAGTGGAATAAACATCACTACATACGATGGGCGTCGAATTAAAGTACAAGGAGCTCTTCTGTTAGGTACGTGTGATTTACCTGCAAAATCACAATTTCTTAACATGATACAGTTTAATGGAGCATATGGCTGTTCGTCTTGCTACTGTCGAGGTGAAACTTTTTATCTAAATTCGGGTGGAACAACTCACGTATATCCGTATGTTGCTGATCCAGTAATACGAACATTAAAAGGTTACTATGAAGATTTAGAAGTTAACACATATGGGCGTCAAAGGACCATGCATTCTTTCGAAGTTAATGCCAAACTTTCTCACAGGAATGGCAATAGACCGTATGCATTGCATAGATGGGGGAGTAGTGAAGAAATTGTTATCTTTATGGTTTGATAAAGACTTTAGCAACGAAGTATTTTCATTAGTTCCTGTAAAAGAAGTAATAAATGAAAGATTATTAATTATTAAACCACCAAAATTTGTCGATCGGATGCCTCGTAAAATAGAAGATTTGCATCACTGGAAAACCTGTGAATTAAAAATATGGATGCTTTATTATGCAATTCCAGTATTAAGTGGAATAATGCAGCAGCGATATTTCGAAAATTTTTTATGTCTTGTGTGTGGCATATCATTGTTAAGTGCTGATAACATATCTAATAGTGATATCGATGTAGCATCAAATATTCTGTATAAATTTGTTGACGAATTTCAAGCCTTATACGGTTTACGACATTTCTCTATCAATATTCATTTAATATTACACTTGGCTGAATGTGTACGTGATCTAGGTCCGTTATGGAGTTATAGTTGCTATCCATATGAAGATCTTAATGGAAAGTTTCTTAAAATAATTCACGGAACACGACATATCGATAGTCAAGTTATTAATGCTCACAATAGATGGCTAAAAAGTCAACGATACTTACAATTAGATGGAATTCAAGAGGGGCCAATTAGAGATTTCTGTTTCGGTAAGAAGCATGGTGTGAGATTAAATGAAAAATTATCCAGTAATAGCTACAGTGTTGGAGTTTACCAATTTTTACCAGAATTGGATCCATCAATACAACGTGCAATTAGTCATTTATTGCCGTTACCACCGAATACAGTACAATGTTACTTCCGTGTGTTGAAGGATGGTAAACTGTACGTACGTGAAAAGTATACCAGAGCTCTACAAACTTCATCTTCTCATGTTAGGTATAAAGACACCACAGGATTATGTTTTGGATTGATAAACTGTTTTTTAAAAATTACACATTGCGAACATGGCAATAGCAATAATTGTAACTGTGAACCAACTCATGTTGCGATAATACAAAAATTCGAATGGGTTAAACCATTTGTAGCACGTGGTACAAATAGAATATCGGCAGATTTATCACATATTCATCTTTATTGGAAATTAAATGACTTCATAGCTATTCCAATCGCAGATCTTGACTCAGTCTGTTTCAATTTTACATTCACCGATGCCTTAACGAATTTAACACACACCTACATTGTCGTGCCCATTAATTCAAAAGAGTTTGAGTGAGAATGATTTATACTTTGTAATTTTTTGTACTTACAAACATTGATATAAGATTTTGTAAATATTTTATACTGTAACTATCGCTATTTTTAAGAATAAATTATGATTTTTAACGCAAAGATAAGTTACCTTTCAACGAATAATATTTATTTAATAAAAAACAAACCTAATTCAATGTTATTAAGACAATATCAGCAAGTTTTTATGCTGGGAATTTAAAGCACTTTAAATCAGGGACTTAATACCGGTATAATTTTTATACCGGTATCGCCCGCGTGACGTAATACCGGTATAGTCTTCATACCGGTATCACGGCACTTGAGATAATACCGGAATAACCTAGATACCGGTATTAGACTCTGACAAAGCTATACCGGTATTTTTCGGTATTTCACTTATAGAGAGTAAAGGTAAATTCATACAAATAAAAGACATGCAAAGTATTTAATTGGTGGTTGTGAAGCGGTTAAGAGGTAAGATTAAAACGTATTTTCTTTCTTAATAATAAAAAACAGTATAAAATATATGGTGTTATAGAAAACAAATAATATTTCGTAATCTCATAAATTTATATATTTATAATTTATTGCACCTCATCACTAATATATCATTGAGTATGTCGTCGGAAAATCCGTAAAGAAATTTATAGACTTTCGCATAAAAAATGATGTTAACCATTAAATAACAATTAAAAAATATAAAAAGTTAACGATGTAGTGACATTCTTTTCACGATATTATGGAACTTTTGTGTAAAACATTTTTCTCTAAAATGAACGGTTCTCGAGTTATTATTTTTTTCCAGTTAGATTGTCGATTCATTCCACAGTGCGGCAGAATCTCCCTTCAAGGGTGCGTTTTATGACCGATTTGTCATCGCGAGTCAGCGGTGGTCGATGGGACCGTTCGGGCCGAAGTCCCCGTTTACCACCCGCAGACAGAGCACAACTGATTAACGGAAACGTTCATTCAAAACGAAGACTGCCTTATTCTTCAAGGATCGGGGTTTTGGTCGCCCTGGCGCGTGATGGTTGCCAAATGTTGGTGAATAATAAAAAATCTGGCGACCACACCCGGGCCCCAAGGAACGGCAAACTTTAAAGTTTAAATAAATTCTCAGGAATAATTGAAAAAAAAGAACATATTTGCAATGGTTCATCCATACTATCTTATGATAGGACTATCAAGTTGAAAACTTGAGGCTTTTACGTGGATCGAATTATGTACGACTTTCTAATAATACCCAGACAGACTGGAATATTGCAGCAATGTTGCGGCAATATTCCCTGCAACGTTTAATGTTGCACGGCAATATTGCTGCAATATTCCAGTCTGTCTGGGTATCTTCAGAAACCTCATTGAGAATTTTGATGTTTCTATTTGAATTAAAGTAATTGTTTAACCCTTTGCGGTCGTATGTCTTCTCTCAGCCACCAAAGCTTTTTTACCGTTCCGGTCGTATGTCTTCTCTCAGCCACCACAGCAAGGAACCATACAAATCCTATACTGTATTCATTCATTTATCAGTTTACACTTTCTCTAAACGAACCTAAATGCCTAAGGAACCTTTTCACGAACCAATTCGGTGCTCCTATCAATTGGATATAAGGAAATCCAATCTAAACAAAAGCTGTCACCCCGCACTCGCCATGCAAGACGCTGCGCTGTGGCGAGTCAGTCGCCTTTTGAGCGTAAAGAAATCGACAACGTTCGGCGATACCATGTAGAATTCCAAAGAATATTGTATAAATTGTGTTTAACAATAATAAGACATTCTCGCTTGTTAAAATATTTCAAAATAATACTCCAAAATGGCAAAAAGAGTTACCGCAAGAAGTGTTCTGTGAAACTGAAAATAGGGATGAAGAGTTTTGTTTTGACCCCTTCAATATAGACTCTGCATATAAGGCGTCAGCTAGAAGAGAGATCAGGACGCCTATGACGTATTTTATGTATTTCCGAAAATTTGTGGGACAACTGGTTGGTGGTTATCGTGATGGAGCACAATCAAAACTAGGAAAACCATCGACCTCAGATAAGGAGGAAAGACTGAATGGAAAACTGCACATATTGTGGCATTGTGAAGACGTAAAAAGTAAAGATTGCTCAGTATGTTCAAACAGAAAGATTAAGGGCGGAAGGCGACAAACCAATTATTTGTGCGATACATGCAATCGAAAGCCAGGCCTGCATGTTGGAGATTGCTTCGAAAAATACCACACGATGGAAAACTATAAAATATAATTTTTATACAAAAACGTGACATTAGATCACTTTATTGAGTAAACATACATCTAAAGTTCACAAAAGAACTACTAAATCTTGTTTATACTTCGTAATCTTGCATGTTATGTATCCCTGCTCTTTCGACGGAAATTAATTCCGACCAGTACGATACCCATGTCCAAATTTAATACGACCGCAAAGGGTTAAATGTCGGTTTAGTCCTCAAAAAACTCATTGAGAATTTTGATGTTTCTATTTGAATTAAAGTAATTGTTTAAATGTCGGTTTAGTCCTCAAAAAACTCATTGAGAATTTTGATGTTTCTATTTGAATTAAAGTAGTTGTTTAAATGTCGGTTTAGTCCTCAAAATCCTCATTGAGAATTTTGAGGTTTCTATTTGAATTAAAGTAGTTGTTTAAATGTCGGTTTAGTCCTCAAAATCCTCATTGAGAATTTTGAGGTTTCTATTTGAATTAAAGTAGTTGTTTAAATGTCGGTTTAGTCCTCAAAATCCTCATTGAGACTTTCTGAGAACTATATCCGCATTAAATTGTAGACGGCAAAATTCTACATCAAAGAAATGAGGACTTTTGAGACTTAAAGCTGGCCTAAAATTTCGTCTCGGGTATATACAGTAGATTTGAAAGGGGAGTTTACGGCACAGGTTACTTGTTAGGGGACAGTAGTTATCCCCTAAAGGTACGTTTATTTTATCATATTTACAAAGTGTTATTATTAATTAACTTAAATTCTAAAACAAACTATTATATTCTGTAAGTTTATCACATTTTTATGAATTTTCTTCTTGCACCTGTGATGGCTGTGGAGCCCATAACAGGTTACTCATGATTTTTCCATCTGGAAAAAAAAACAAACACTAATTTTTTTTTCAGTCTCATCTTCTGACACCATTCCTGAATCCAATGACTGAAGGCCAACACAAATATAATAAAGCCCAAATTAAAACACGCAATGTGGTAGAACGGCAGTATGGACTACTTAAAAGAAGGTTTCCTGTGTTAGCAGTTGGGATAAGGTTGAAGCTGGAAACAGCACTGAATGTTATATTAGCTTGCTCAATCTTGCATAATCTGTGCATTTTGAGAAGAGAAGCTGACCCTATAGATGAGCAGTTGTTGCCCAATTTACAAGAATTGATTTTAAATGGACAAATGGAACAAATAAATGAGGGTCCAAATGGTGTTGAGCCTATCTATGGCTTTCGAAGAAACCAATTAGTTCAGTACTTTGAAAATGTTGTCCAAGATTACTAAGTTTTAAATATACACAAACCTTTTACTTGATGCAATATCTCATTTTTAATCTCCAATTCTTTTTCAGCAGCTTGCAACTGCAGTTCAAACAATTTGTGTTTAAACTACAGTTCTTGCTCTAATATAGCTATTTTTAATTCTTCAACATCCTTCTTCTTTATATGGACTTCTGAAATCCCTGCACACACTGTTGACACAGCTTCAGATCGCTCGCTCATTTCGGATAATCTCGCTCTATGCCTCCTACACCACAATGGCTTTTGTCTCGTTGCTACAGGTTCTCTTTGTTTCGTTGGCTCTGCAATCTGTTGAACCTCTACAGCATCTTTCTACAAATTATAAAAAGACGTAGTTGATACACAAGTTAAAGTTAATAATGGATGAGCCATTTTCATAATAGGTGTGGGTAACACTATTTGTATAATTAACTTACAAGCTCCCTACTCATCGGTAACTCCACCTCTTCATTCGATGGTGCTTGATTCGGCTCTGGAACCATGTATTCTCTCACAGGCACAGGGTACTCTGCCGCAGGGGTGTCTGTGCCACAATCATTGACATTCAGAATTCCCGTACACCCACGACCCATTATAGAACAAACTTGTTCCATAATTGGATTTATTTGAACACAGGAGGGTCCACCTCCAGTAGCATTAACATTTTTATTATTCTTGGAATAATATAATTTACTTTCGCTTTTAAGCTTTTCCCACAATTTCATTAGTGATTCTTTGTTTCTGAAATGTAAAAAATAATTTTGAAGTTACTTATCGCCCCCATTTTTGTTCTTCAAAACCCATCAAATAAGTGCCTTGTTATAGTCGTCTATATAATTTTAAGAGACTTACCTGTAATTCGTCCCGGAACAGTTAAATTTTTCCGTAAGGGAAATCCATGCATTTGATTTTGCATCATTCGTAGTTCCGTCTGTTTTCTTGCACAAAATTGTTTCTTTATATTCAATCAACAATGCCAATAATTTTTCTTTTTCTTCCACAGTAAAATTTTGACCGCGCCTCCGCTTTTCAGCCATTATTTATGAAATATCACAAAAAAATATGCAAATCCAAACACGTAGCTTCTAACCCAAAAGCTTTTCTCTTAAGAAATGGCTACAGTTTATGCAGCCATAGAAAAAAAAACTGCCACTTTGTTAAGGAGCCCATAGTTAGGGGTCGGTTAAGTCGGTGCAAATCAATTTAGGTAAAGGACCGATTTAGGGGAACACTTAGGTTACGGGTATCTTAGCTAAGTAATACTTTAGGAGACCTTGGTGAAAACGGGCATTAGACGAACACAGCGTTCCACTTTATTTTATGTACTGATAAGAAAAACGTGCTACAATGAGTTGTATCGGATAGAGACAATATGGAGAACGGAAGTTCAGTCCTTTTGTACACGACCATCCAGTAAGGCGGTCGTCCACCGGTCGTCCGTGTTCGGGCGCGAGTATTTGAATACTCAACAGGATGTATATGAACAATTCTTCCTTAATTTTTTGTGTCAGCTTTGATACAGACTCTTCATAACGATTGACATTTGGTGTTTTCATATAATCCCAAAATGACTGACTATTATTTAGACTTACTATAAATTTTAAAAAATCATCGATATAAATTTATCAAATTTTCATAACGAATTTACTATATATTAAATTGAATGATTATGAGACAAAAAAATATAAACTAGGTTATGTAAGCTTACATTCGCGAGCAGGTGAACACTCTTGAGATAATTGATCTGATTGAAAATCCACGATTTCACGTTGTATTTTGTTTTGAATTTTTTTGGATAAGTCATCTTCGAAGAAATAAGTTTTATAACGAGGATCCAAAAAATTTGCAATTTGATAATGATTAGGATCATCATTATCTTCAAGGCGTTCCACATCACCGAATCTGATAGACAAGGCTTCTATAATACTAGATGCTAGCTGATTAATCATATCATCATCAACATTGATGTTTTCCAGCTTTAATTTTATGCCTCTTAACATTGGCAAAACCATTGATAACGTTGGATAATTTGTCCCTGATGATATTACTGTTGCATCATATAAAGGTTTTAGTACCTTTATAACTTGATTAACTGCTTTCCACTCAGATCCAGTAAAGTTATCAATGCTTTCAATATTAGAAAGTACTTGAGATAAAGGAATTCTTAATTTTTCTATCCTCTCAAGCATTTCCTATTCCGAATTCCACCGGGTGTCCACCATTTGTTTGAGAACCAAAGGGTCACGGTCGTTTATCAGTTTTTGTGCATCATCTAATTGTCGCCTGGCAGCGTTAGAGTGACGGAAATGTGTAGCAATTCTTCGTGCCTAAAAAATAGTAGAATAAAAATAATTTCAATAATAACAGTTTTATTAGAAGCAGATACAACGGTAATAATCATAGTTATAAAAAAAACAATAATAATATAAATTACTTTTACTAACAGCTCTCGGATACCAACTACATTAGATTTTGCATCATTTAGTGCAAGCTGTAAAGTATGAGCAAAACAATAGATATGTATCCATTCTTCTTTTGATACTGCACTAGATAAATTTCGAGCATTGTCCGTAACAAAATATATCGGTATATTGAGCTCATTAATTCCCATTCGTCCATCATTTTCTGCAGAGTGGAATGCAAATATAAACCTGTATGCCGTTCATGTAACTGCTCCATTCCTAATAGTAGGGGAGCCCAAGCGGGGATTTTTGAAGTGACTCGAGCGTGTCAGAAAATTATATAGGGAGAATCCTTGCACCCTTTAATGTACCTCTACCAAGTATGAACCCTCCATATGGTGGGGTGTGTTGAGGGGAACCGGTCTGATTAGTAAAAAAAAAATCGATTCTTAGAAAAACTCGAGCGCGTCAGTCATTTACAGTATGTACGCGCATTATATTTCTGGTAACTATTAGATATTAATCTGACGATTAATTCAAGGGGGCTGGCCGTAACGAGCGGTTGAAAAAAAAAAGTTATTCGAGCGTGTCAGACATTCAAAGTGTATGTCAACTAAAGCTTAAAAAGTGTCCTATTAAAATATCTGACGATTTGGACATGACACAAACTCATAATATATTTTTGTACATGTAAAAAAAAAAAGGTGATCTTGAGATACTCCAGCGCGTCAGATTTTTATGCAGGAGGGTCAAGTTGATGCCATAGTCCCCCTGAATAATAATCTGACAATTATATGGAGGGATATCGCTAGTCTGACCATTTTGAAGGAAATTTAGAAATAATATATCCGCATTTACGTACAGAAATTGGATAATTTATTAATATAAAATTAAATATAGATCATTACAATTTAAAATAAATTACAGATCATTAAAATTTAAAATACATATTTTAGTCTTCATCTCCACTAGACTCATCTTCGAAGTTTGTTTCCACTTCAACTTCCTGGACGTCCTCGTCATCTTGTGACTCTGTAACCAAGAATGGTTATGATACATTATAATGTTATATTTATGTTATGATAGTATAATATGGAAAAGAAAACGTACCTGAATCCAAAGTATCTCCTAAAATGTCAGGTGTTATGACGATGTCTTCGTACGCTTCAGGAAGTAGGTTTCCTAGGAACCAAGTTGGCTCCAATTTTCCATCCACGTTTCTCCATCCGTATTCTAGTGGTGACATTTCCGTAGGAATACGATTGTGAGCGTTTCTCCACAAACAAGCAATATATTTCGTTCGCAATAAATGTTGTTGCAGCTCCGATCGACATGGTGGCAAATTACAAGCATTGTAATTACGCACATTCAGTGAAAAGGGTTGAGACGTATCATTTACTTTGTACGTTTTATTAAATATTTCCATCCTAGCAATATTAACGTCAGCTAGTTTTTTAAACCCGTACAAATGGCAAATGAACGATTCCACGGTGGAAGATGATGCCTCAATATTATATGCTTCAGAGCCCAAGTTTGCAAATACTTCTTGTATATTTACAGATCCCATTAGAATCTGTAGAGGCCTTTTTTTACCTCGCCTGTAAAAAGCTGGGTTGTAATCACATCCCGTTAGAGCATGCAGAGCTGGTAGTGCTTTTGATACAAGTGGGCCCAATTTCGTAAAAAGAGCGGAAATGTCGATATATCGGCGTGCATTCCCTACTCCGAGATCAATCCAGACTTGTACAGACGATTTCATATGTTCCATGTTGGCTAACATAATAACCACGATATCTGTATCAGAGGTTCTGATGGTGACAGTAGACTCTTCTTCCATTTGACAAGCAAAAAATACAGCTTTTGTATCCGCTTCTTCATGATCGGGACATGACAGTTCATGATCAATAATTCGCGATAATTCATTATCGATAACAGAGTACACGTAACATAAATCATGAATTAGAAATATTTTCTTGTTACCAATAATTGATTTCATCTCCTGTTTAGCCCAATGCTCGATAAGAAATTTCACTAATGCTTCTTTGAACTTTATATTTTTCAAATCTTTGGAGAAGTCAGAGGTTCTGCTTTGTTGTGGACCGGCAATATGAAAATCTTTGTCATCTATATTGCGTCGAAGAGCATGTTCACAATCTTTTATCGAAGGTGTGAAGTAACGATCAAATATAATGGCTATACTATCTGCTGGAGTTTTTACAAGAGCTTGCAAAATTTTCTTTGATAAATCACCGAAATTGCGCGGCATTTGTTTAAAAGTATTTAAGAAGAAGAAGCCATCTACGATTCCACAGTCTACCTGGGGTGGTGGTTGTTCCATTTCTTCAATTCTCATTTCTAGTTCTTCAACCAGTACTGATTTTGCAGTTTTATTAAAAGAACCATCTATATGGCATAGTGATACCGGGACTGGTGTTATTGGAAAACACAATACTTTTCCAAGATCTAAGTTTGCAACCAGAGATAGACCTAATAATCTACCGAATAAATCCCGCTGAAGTGTGACCTCATGAACTTTTTCTCCAATCTTCACAACCTTTTTCTTCTTTACACTTGCAAAAGTAAGTATTGGATTTTTCTTCAGAGATTTGTGAAATCTATCCGGATTCATATTACATTCCGTTATAAACTGATCGCGGAGAGACATCCCAGATGAAACAGTGCTTAGCAAGCAATTAGCAATTTCTTGGCTAGTAGCCTGTCCTGTAGAAATATTATATAGATTATCTTTGTCTATGGAGGAAGTAAAGGGATTGGTGATCTGCTCAATGCTATACATGAAAGCTTTAACCCTTTTAGTGCCGCGCAAAAAGAGGTGCCTATGCGAGAATAACCGGCCGAATTTCACGGTTTTACTAGGGTTTGGGAAAATGCTCATAAAAACCAAACCAGAAACAATATTTACAAGATTCAAAAAGCAGTATGTTAAGGACGAAATAGAGAACAAAACAATGACACTAGTTTTTCTATATCCATTGAAAATTTTATAAGTAACAAAGGTATAAAAGATCATGAAGAAAGTAAAAGTCCAATTCTCTCTTACAAAACGTATTTGCATATACAAAAAGTCACCTTTTCATCATAATCTTATATAGAACATTTATTACAAAGTATATACTTTGCATTTCCGATATATTTTGTAACAAGATAAATAATATTACATAACAAACATAAAAAATAACTCGAAGGTACATGGTAAGCGCCGCACGGCGACGGCTTGGTGGAAATAATTCCTCATCACTGTCGACCTCTTCTTCATTTATATCTAACGCGTCAACAATTCGGACCAATTCTGCGTCATCCATGTCAGTAATAGGGTGTAATTTTTATAAAATCGTAGCACCAAAATTCACAAAACTTTTTGCTACTAACTCAACTACTGACGGTTTTCGAACACTGACTACTCGTTAGACGGACCAAGAAAGACTGAAAGAAAGATTTTAGTTTCGCCGTGTCGATGCACGACGACGTGTAATTTGAACTGTTTGATAACTATCATAAACACAAAGATTGCGATTACGCTTCCCAAGAAAGTTTCTTGGGAACCGTAATCGATCTCGAATAATCCCGTGTCTCGTTTCTACTTTATCGCTCTAACATATACAGAGCTTCGGCACTGATGAACATAAGATATAACAAACTAATAAACATTTTTTCAATTGTAGTCCATCGAATTTCAATCAATTTAACGTTTTATAAAATTATTTATTGGTATATACCTCTTCTGATGCGTATAACACAACGCCAACGCATGAACGACGATATATCGTCGTTGGCACTTTTCGCAAGTGTATCAAACGACGATATATCGTCGTTCGGCACTAAAAGGGTTAATTTGCTTTTGATGCTCCTTGAGTCTATCTGGATGTAAGTCTGCGGCGACGTCTTCACTATTGTTACTCATCCCTGCACGATTTAAAACGTGTGAAATAATTCGAGTTCGAGCTCCATGATTTCGTGCCCAACGTTGTCTGGCAGAAATAGAGCTCGTCAGGTTCACGATTCCCGTGAGCCGACGTGCTGCTTCACCATTAATTGTTTGCTCTAACGTTAAGTCAACTGGGATCCGCGAAAAGGGTTTTTGGGTTCTCCTAATACCAAACGAGCCTTTAGCAATTTCCTCTCGAAGGCCTGGATGTGTATTGCTAATGTGTTGAAGTTGAATTAAATAAAACACTAGCCACCGGCTGTAATTTTGTTGATTGAAGTAGAAAAACAAACAGACGATTTTTCCAAGAACATAAATGTATGCATCTAAATCTCCAACTCTTATACTTCTGATAAATAAATGGTAAAGATTTATAAAATCAATGTACATAGCATAAAATTGTGCCGTTTTACCGTGCTTGCCTCGTAAAGTTTCTGCTGTATATTGATCATATAATTGGAGTAGATTTTGTGTATCTGGAAGCTGTATTTGAGGCGAGCTATCTTGAAGCTGCGAGAAATCAGTGAGATATTCAATTACACAATCTTCGATAGTCAAATTCGTGTTTTCCAAAAAAGACTGAAAGTGAAATTGCTGCAATGATAACGCCATAATAGAATGTAATCTTTTACATCTATTATAATTTTTCCCAGTAATAAAACCTGAAACTGATCCTTCAGCAATTAGATCTGATTCCGTCATGATATTAGTGAGTCCGCATTCTTCAATAAAAGTGCCAACTGCTTTGAAAAAAGCCATTTCGATGTGAAAAGCCCCCATGTGAATAAAAATGTTATCAAATTTTGGAGATTCTTGAGATTGTATGCAATAACTCGTGCGAGCTATAGCTAAATCATATGTAACCTGAATGTATGGAGCGTTACATTCCTTTGCAACTTCTTGGCACAATTCTAAAGTTTTCCAAACTGTCGAATGATTAGTGGGAGACTCGTTTATGGGAGTCAAATACGAAATTTTTTGGACAGGTGAATTATCAATGTAAATTTTACTATTATACCCAACCCACATTGGAGTACCACGTACATTGAGCTTATGCGACAACATCCACATAATATCTAATTGTTTAGCTGTAATTAAATTTGCAGGATTTTTGTTGAGTGCGGAAATGTCAAGCTTATTCCAAGTTGCTATTTTTAATATTTTTGTAAATGGGCGCATCTCGAAAGTTATTTCTTCAAAGGCTCGGCGTTTCCGGTTTCTCGGTGTTAGAAGCGTAGATTCTGATGTATTGCTGCATACAGTTTGATTAGAAGCTAGATTTTCAACTTCATTGGCAGCTGAAGATATTGAAGGCATTGTATCTGCATTTGGAGCAATGTTTTGAAAAATTATCCCCACTGTATCGTGAAGAGTATCTTTTCCATTTAGTGTTTCGACGAAGCGATCAAAGTTATCGAAGGCAACTGCCGTATTTAAGTCCGGACGACGTAAGATATCTTCAGGGCACACGAAGGTACTGTTAGCCGTAGAAAAAGTTAATTCGGCCTCTAATTCTTCCAAAGTAGTATACGAACAACAGTGCCCATATTTAGATAACAAGTTGATTATTTTTTTGCTATTACACAAGCTTTTGACTGCTAAACCTAAACTTATATGTTTGGAAGTTTTGATTTTATGGTTTGAAGCAGCGTAGATCATATCTTGTCCAATAGAAAAAATTGCAAGATCGTTATTTGTTTTCCTTATTTTACGTTTTTGCCTCGATAGATGCGAAACATCGCCCATAACAAATGTTTCCAAGAAGCAGGTTAAAAGTTCTGGCACATAATCTAATTCACCTTTAATTAAATCTTCAGCAGTGCAATCATCAGGCAATTTTGTTGTCGTACAATTTTGAATTACCTCTCGGAGTTGTGCTGCAACCGAACGAATTGTCTCCTTCATTGCCATGCTTTTAAATAAATCACTATATGCCACAATATCAGCTGAAATCGGAGCAAGAAACTTCTTTTTTTCAGCATAAATAATTTTAATCGTTTTCGAAAAAGTATCCATGATCTTTCTTTCTAAGTGGCGATCAGAAAATGAACTGCTGTTAATAGAATCCGATAACAACTTGCATTGTTCAACTAATAGTTTGTGGTATTCTTTTTTTACGTGATCAAAAAAAAGGCATTCATTTTTTTCAACAACCAATTCTTCTATCATTTCACACAGCAATTCATAAGCTGTATTCGAAGCCTTGCGTTTCTTTATAAAATCACTTTCTTCTTTTTTATTAATGTCTCGCAAATAAAGATCCTTACAGCATTTATGATAAGGAATTGCAGAAGTATCCGCAAAAGAACTGATTTTCTCCAACATCTCAATGTCATTGTGTTCTGTAGCTGCACTTTTTAATAATTCAATTGTCCGTAATTTATTTACTGCTAATGGCACATCGCGGCCATGACGGCGTTTTCGCGATTTTTTGCAAATGAAACACTCCCTTAGCAGCAAATCTGATTGGATGACCTGTTCATCCGCATCTAATGGATCATCACAATCATCCGAGTGAGGTTCAGGGTTGGTTGATGGACCCGCTCTGAAAATGTTTGACCCATAATTAGCACTATCATTTTATTCTTATTCAATAATTAGAAATCTTAAATTTCGAAGACTTTTAAAATGAATATAAATGAAGGTGTCAAATATTCAATATTATGGTGACATTATGCATAAATGAAATAAATTTTTGAATAAAAGTCGTCAAAATTTTAATTTTCAAAAAAAATTCCTGTGAGCATTTTTATATTAGAAGCAACAAAAAAACCAGAATGACCAAATACATTTTTTTTCATGAACGAACAATTGTAATTATTAATTATAAATATGAATTTTGAAATTACGTAGAAAAAATAAAAAATTCTTGAAAATTATAACATACATTTTGGTCACAAATTTTAATTTCTGGTAACTTTTATTTAACGAATTTTTGTATCGGACCATTATTTCCCACGTTAAATTATACATTAATAACATTACAACCGATTAGTTATATTTTTTTTCATTTTAACACTGTGAAATACGATAGATAATAAATAATATAATACATTGATACTTACTCGTGTATTGTACCAACAACCGGTATTGTGCTGGGAGTATACACATCGAGACTCTCTCCAGCATGTTCTGGTGCATCAACACGTGCCTGTTCACTTTCTGGAGTAATTTGATTTTGGCTCCGAAAATCTGATGGTATTTTGATTGCTGTAAAAAGTTTATAGCACTGGGCATGATAGCCATCGTTCAATGAGGTTTCTTCCGAAAGTTCAACAGTAGCATAAGTGTTGCTCGATCTTCTGACAACAGGCTTCACTTTGCGATACTCCAAAATAGTTATACACTTTTTTAAAGTTTCTGGAGTAAACTTTTTAATTTTTTCACAAGTTTCTTTTCCACAAAAAACACATTTCACACTTACGTTACTCATTATTGTAATGGATGTAAAACTAATCGCATTAAATTCACAAAACACCACAAACAAACGAAAACATCGAGCGTCTACCAAAAACGAGCACGCTATTGTGATCAGCTGAGATGCCATCATGGCGGCAAACGTTAGTTTAGGGACGGTGCGAGAGAGTGAGAGATAGAGAAAGAGCGAGAAAGAAAAAGAGACGCGGAGTGGGGAATACACAGCACTCAGCCGCTGTACGCTTCACCTTTACTCCACGATTCTACTAACATCGCCCCATGAAAACTGTCAGATTATTAGTTCTTTGTAATTCTAATAGTGTTTCCTTCAAAATAAAAAAAAAATTGAAACGCGCTCGAGTATTTCAAGGTGACGTTTTTTTTTTACAACTTCGAGACTCGCTTATTTCTTAATGTCACGCTCAAATTGTCAGATTATTGAGATATACAATCTTCTCAATGTAATTAATCAACTTTCTCTTAATCTGACGCGCTCGAGTTTTTCTAAGGATCGATTTTTTTTTACCAATCAGACGGGTTCCCCTCAACACACCCCACCATATGGAGGGTTCATACTTGGTAGAGGTACATTAAAGGGTGCAAGGATTCTCCCTATATAATTTTCTGACACGCTCGAGTCACTTCAAAAATCCCCGCTTGGGCTCCCCTACTATAACGTAATATTTTTTTGATCAAAATCTTGTGTTAAGTAATGGACAGTCAGACTGATATAACTGTCTTCGGCTCTGGATGTGCAGCAGTCTGTGGTGAAACATAAACTCATTAATCCTGACTTGACATCATTGGTCAGTTCAGTTAATAATGAATTTTTCATTTTTAAATAAAGCATTAGTGCCAGTTGACGTGATAATGTTGTACGACAAGGAAGGTCATAGTTAGGAGCTAGCTTTTTCAATAATTTTCTAAATCCCTTATCTTCCACACATGAAAATGGTTTCAAATCCATTGCTACCATTTCCATTAATAATTCATCTATTTCCGATTTTTCTACTTCATCCACTTGTGTATTGCGACGCTTTGTCTTTCTGTTATCATTTTCTCGCAATTTTCTTTTTTCAACACATTTCTGCCAATTTTCGTGATGTTTAGCATGCAAATGATTAAACATGGTTGTTGTGGTGCCTATTAGAATATTTAAATAAATAAAATATTTGTAGAATCAAATAAAATAACAAAAAAATTTGTATTTTAATACAAATAGTGAACACTTTAAAAAAAAAAAACCAACGAAATTACAGTTACAAATACCGTAAAGATATTAACACTAAGATTTTAAATACTTTTGTTAAAATATTTTACATGCCTGCTAGATAGCAACAATTTTGACTTTCCTTCTCGTTTTTGAGATTATTGCCAAAAGATTTCTGCAATTTTTTCTGTACAAAATATATTCGGTATTCATAGTTGTTTTATTTATCCTTTATTTTTATTTTGCATAAAGTGAAATTTCTAAACTATCATGAATCCTTATTTATTTATAAATTATTATATTGAAGAGTTTACTAGTTATTATTTGATGTTTATTTATTATCATTGATGTTGATTAAATTTTAAAAGCAACCAAGGCTGACGGACTGTTAATAAATAAGAGTATTGGTTTATCTCAATAAGCATCAGAATAAACAAAGTTAAAAGAAAAGTAAATTCATTGGGGAATACTGGATGTTTATTTAACAAAATTCCTCCAATCTTGCTAATGTCCCAATGGTACCAACCAATGCAATTAAATTAACTTTACAATATTACTGGAATTCAGATCATCAATTACTATTCTTTAACAAAATCATTCAACTCAAAGGCTATAGGAGGATAAGTATGATCCAGCGGCCTTAGCTCCGATCATGTTCGCTTTTTTTTGTTAAAAATTTTCAACCCTTAAAAATTCATCCCCAGGGAGTAATCGTTAAATAAACAAATTTGTTCAAAAATTCATAACTTGAGAACAACTATTTTGATTTTATTGAAATTTATTCAAGACGTACATATAACTAAGGTCTCTGATTTAAAAAAATTCCAGACTTGATGAATTGACATAACGTTAAAAAAAAAATTAAAACATTTTTCAATGACTACTATTGGTAGGTTATGTTTGAGGCACAACTACCAAACTTTTTTTATAGCTTTCTAACACCATTTTGCACCATATATAATTTTGGTATAGTTTATTTCTTGGTGCGTCATATCCAAAAAAAATAAAAAGTCTAATTTTAATCATATTTAATTTTTTTTAAATATGTTATAATTATGGCACACCCATCCTAATTTTTTTCTAGTTTTCTAACGTCATTTTGCACCATATATAATTTTGGTATAATTTATTTCTTGGTGCGTCATATGCGAAACAAATAAAAAGTATAATTTTAATCATTTTCAATTTTTTTCATTATGTTATCATTATAGCACAATCATCTTAATTTTTTTTTAGCTTCCTAACATTATTTTGCACCATGTATAATTTCGGTAGAATTTATTTTTCGGTGCGTCATATGCAAAATAAATGAAAAGTCTAATTTGAATCATCTTCAATTTTTTCCAATATGTTACCGTTATAGCACAATCATGTTATTTTTTTTGGTTTTCTAACATCTTTTTACTCTATCTATAATAATTTCTGAATTCATAATTCTCAGCGTGTTACATTGGAATCAATAAAAGTATACAGTTTTTCTATATTTCGGCAACTTCCAAAAAAAAAACAACAAAAAGTCCATTTACTACAATGACGATGATAGCGAATATTTAATTTTGATTCGGCAGATCGACCTAACGTTCTAATGCAATTTTCGTCCGTTGCTAATGCTGTTGTGGATAGATGTAGCGGGGATATGCGTTTTAGTGGTGGGTATAATGAGTTAGGTATCAAGTCTGTCGTTCCTGCGGGCCCGCATGAGCGGGCAAGAGCTACAGACGCACAGTGGTCGATTTGGCCAAAATCCTGGCCAAAAGTCCAAAGAGTTTTCGATTTCGATGCAAATTGGTATATAAGTATTTTTTGGGTCGCTGATTAAGAATCCGAGCTCAAAATTTAAAAAAAAAAGATGGCGGCTTCAAAATGGCGGACGCGTGTGTCAAAAAATTATCGGATTGGCATGAAAATTAGTATTCTTATGTTTTTTCGGTCGCTGATTAAGAATCCGAGCTCAAAATTTAAAAAAAAAGATGGCGGCTTCAAAATGGCGGACGCGTGTGTCAAAAAATTATCGGATTGGCATGAAAATTAGTATTCTTATGTTTTTTCGGTCGCTGATTAAGAATCCGAGCTCAAAATTTAAAAAAAAAGATGGCGGCTTCAAAATGGCGGACGCGTGTGTCAAAAAATTATCGGATTGGCATGAAAATTAGTATTCTTATGTTTTTTCGGTCGCTGATTAAGAATCCGAGCACAAAATTGGAAAAAATGGCGGGCACATGTAATTAATAATTAATAATTTATTTAGAATAAATTTATTTGAATAATATTTATTAGTTGTTACAATAAATGTATTAACAACAATGAATTACGATCATCTTATGGCAACGTGTTTAGTATTACAAGGAATCATAACAAGTACCTTATAAAAAATTGTAATATAAATAGTTGATTAATTGTTTGTAAATAATATCTTATACCTTTATGATCTCCTTTCTCTTGTCCTTCTCAACTTTCTACTTATGCTTCATTATCTTCTCCTTGTTCTCCACAGTATCGGCCACCGAGAATCATATTTTCATACAATAATTAGTTTTCGTATATTCTATTCAGTCATAATATGGAATGGAGCATATAGTAGTAAATCCTTATCATACCTTATTAATCCAATAATTAAATGTAATCTTCTATTTCCTGGTAATTCTGTTCCATTTATTCGTCTCCTTCTTCCTCTTCTTCTTCTTCTTCTGAATGAAGAGTTTCCGGTATATCCAGGAAATGCATAACTTCTGCAGGATACCTTTCCACTTTTTTCTTTCTTGACGTTGTTATGCCGTTAATGAATGGGTCTGACGATACAAGCAAACGATGGAATACGTCCTCCATTGTTTTCGTCCGACAAAATTTTCTGGAGTAGCGTTCTCGATAATTTTTAATATCTTTGTTCCTACTTTCTTGTGCTTCTTCTCCCAACTGGCCAATTGGAAGAAGTGCATGTTCAATTATATCGGATGAATGAATTAAAATTTTGTGCACTGTGGTTGGCATATTATACCACGGATATAATTTCACAAACTCTTCCGCAGTTTCTAAGCAATAAGATTTAAATATTTCTATTTTTACCGGATGGGTACTTGAAATGGTAATTAAAATATTATGAAATCGTGATATTATATCTTCGGCTATACCAGTAATCTTTGCAGACATGGAGCTGTTTTGGAAAAAACGACGAGCGGTATTACCATCGTTAGTTGTACCAAACCCTGGTTTCGGTTTGTCCACGAGCAAGCCCATTTCTTTTTTAAATAAATTTTGCAGCCTTTTTTTATTTTCTGCCACTATTTTCTTATTGTCTTCACCTCGAACGTACCACTGTTGAATGGTCATCTTGTAGGCTAGATGCAATAAGCATTCAAAAAACCGAATCCACGCATGTAGTGGGGACAAGCCAAATCTCAATTTCGATCCATCTTCAACAGTTTGCTGCTTAACCAAGTCCAGGTTATTAAAATCCTTGCTTGTGAGGCCACAAAGATAACATCTTTGAGTGGCTGAATTCTCTGTTACTGCGTTACACACTTTTCCATCAATCATTGTAAATAATAATGTGTAACTTATTGTTAAATTGAAGTCGTTAATATCGACATTGCAGCTACTCAATCTTTCAATTTCTTTTTCCACTTTATTCACTACGTTCACTATAACACTTGTAGTCTCATTGACGTATTCCAAATGAATAGGCCTGCAAAGTCTTGCTGATGATGGCTGGTCATTCTTCCATAGCACATTTTTTATTCTATTATCAGAATCCATTGATACGAGCTGTAATGGAACAAGGGACGAAGCGAATATGCTCGAATCTGAAGCAGTCCATTCTTCGAATTTTTGGTTATATTCACTTATTCCGGATGTCCCATCACATCCCCATTTAACTATTAAGTTCAAATTTCTACAATCTACACTTTGAAAACATTGGTAACCTAACAATTTAACAATTCGCGAAACTGTATGATCCAGCAGACTTTGCAGGCTTACTTCGGCACACGTTTCACTGACAACAATGTTACGTGGGTAGCAATTTTTCTTTGATTCCACAATCGATCCATAACTAGGATACATATTTGTTTGGTGTATTTTAGCACCATCGCGAATCAAATTGTATTGATGCTTTGATAGTTTGGCCTCTACTATCAAAGACAGTGCCTCATCGCTGGTGTAGGACTTCATCAATACCTTTGATTTTCGATCTGCTTCTTTATACTCTTTGGCACGTTCTGGTGTTTTAATAATTTGCTTGATTATATCAGCTGCATCCAGGTCTTGGTGGCTCCGGAGCTGCATTTGAGCAGCATATGATAGCTCTTCTGAACTGAAGCTTGCTCGTAGATCCTCTGTCTTCCTCCTTTTGGAACGATCACTGGCTTCAGAAAATTCTATAGCTGGTCTCCCAATCGTTCTCACAATAGGGTTCTTGGCTGAAAAATTAATTTTCCCAGCCAACCAGCCTTGAAATTTTCTTTCGAAATATATGTTATTTCTGCGGCACAGGTTCCATCGGGTCCTCCATTTTGAAGTGAAAGCCCGCAAGTGAATCAATGATTCGGCAGACAATTCTGCGAAACCCGTTACGCTTTTCACATATGCGCACAGCTGATCCCGTTTATTTTTCCATATATTTGAGGAACAATTCCTCAAACAGTCTGCAAGATCTTTTTTGGATACGGCAGATGATGGTGTCTCATGCGATGTAGACTCCATATTACCACACAAATCACTAGCACTTTATCACTTACGAAAACGCTATGAAAGCAATGTAAGTATTACAAAGTTTAAGTGATATCTAACGTGTCGGAAAATGTCGCGTGGTATAAATACCTTACGGAAGATCCACCTCCACCTTTTCATTTCCGTACGGAAAATCACGGTGGAAGGAGAGAAACGGAATATTATAAGAAACAAATATCATCTCCATACCTGCTACCAGCCACGTAAAAGTCGAATCCTCAAAGATATTCCAGTTTATGACGGCAAGCGGTCGGGGTACCCTCGACTAGCTATTGTTACCACAAAACAAAAGACCACCAGTCTGTTTAAACTTATTTCGATTTTTAAGCCCATGAAACATATACATTATTTCGTTAATTGCCAGGGTGAACTTAGTGCAGGATTAACAGTATCCATAGAGAAAAGCATGATATCTTGGCCCTAGGTCGTAAACGCTCTTCCTACAGTATGGCGCGCGCGACAAACAAATAACAATAACTCGTGGAGTAGCAAAAAGTAGCAAAAAACATCAACGAGGCTTCCTTCCGGAAGCTTTAAACTTTAATTTAAAAAAAAAAACACGGAGGTATTTTGGGTTCCTCACAACTATTTCCCTACCTGAAGGAAAGAAATGTATAGGTTTTATATTTTGTACTGTTACAGTTGTAAAAAATTAAATAAAAAAATAAAACCAAGATATTTATAAGTTAAAAGTATGATAAATAGTTACCAATACTGAAAATGAGGATTGTTCTTTCATATCACATTGAAAATGTACTCTCAATTCCGACGTAAAAACGTTACGTTATCTAAGTGTCAACTTTGACGTTGAATATCTCTAACAATAATGGGCAATAAAAATTTTTATTGCTGAGAAAAGATGCTCTGATATGTTATGAATCAACCGCAGTTGCTAGATTTTGAATATCGTTAAAAAAATTTTTTGACTTTTGGCCAGGATTTCGGCCAAATCGACCACTGTGAGACGTATGGAGCTAATCTTGCCATTGTCTTTATTACTTTTATAACTATTATAATCACTGTTTCTGTTGTTGTTGTTGTTGTTATTATTATTATTATGAATTATGAATTCAGAAATTATTATAGATAGAGTAAAACGATGTTAGAAAACCAAAAAAAATAACATGATTGTGCTATAACGGTAACATATTGGAAAAAATTGAGGATGATTCAAATTAGACTTCTCATTTATTTTGCATATAACGCACCGAAAAATAAATTCTACCGAAATTATACATGGTGCAAAATAATGTTAGGAAGCTAAAAAAAAATTAAGATGATTGTGCTATAATGATAACATAATGAAAAAAATTGAAAATTATTAAAATTATACTTTTTATTTTTTTTGCATATGACGCACCAAGAAATAAATTATACCAAAATTATATATGGTGCAAAATGACGTTAGAAAACTAGAAAAAAATTAGGATGGGTGTGCCATAATTATAACATATTTAAAAAAAATTAAATATGATTAAAATTAGACTTTTTATTTTTTTTGGATATGACGCACCAAGAAATAAATTATACCAAAATTATATATGGTGCAAAATGGTGTTAGAAAGCTATAAAAAAAGTTTGGTAGTTGTGCCTCAAACATAACCTACCAATAGTAGTCATTAAAAAATGTTTTAATTTTTTTTTAAGGTTATGTCAATTCATCAAGTCTGGAATTTTTTTAAATCAGAGACCTTAGTTATATGTACGTCCGGAATAAATTTCAATAAAATCGAAATAGTTGTTCTCAAGTTATGAATTTTTGAAAAAATTTGTTTATTTAACAATTACTCCCTGGGGATGAATTTTTAAGGGTTGAAAATTGCTGTGATAAGTACTCACATAGGAACCTTTTTAACAAAAAAAAGCGAGCATGATCGGAGCTAAGGCCGCTGGATCATACTTATCCTCCTACAGCCTTTACATTCTAAAACTTCTTATCCACTTTTAATACATCCCTTGAACAGAATTCACCTGATGTTTATCATGCCAAAAGGTTCGAATCTTTCTCTAACAAAACATAACATAATTAATTCTTCAAATTGAACTCTAATCTTAAAATCATGATCATAAGTAAAACATTGAATTTAACTCGGCACAATATAATTATAAATCCTATATGAAATACATATAATATCCCACAAGAGTAAACGAAGTCTCGAAGATCGTTCTTGATTTATCATTTATATTACGCTTAAAAGTTATTAACTATTCATTTCAACAGTAATATTTCAAAATTATATAAAGGTTTTGTTGCAAACTTTAAGACATAGCTTTTTGACCTGTCCTTAGTTAATCTGGAACTCTAAAACCTTAATAATAAATATTAATAATAATCTTAACCTCTAGGCCTTAGTTGATTCCAAATAAATATAAACATCATCAACAATCAATGATTGTTGCGCTCGTGAGCAACAAAACATTGAAACAAACTAATATAAACTCCTATGCAACGTGACGTTAAAACAATAAAGTTACAATGTACATATGTGTATATATATAAGTCTATATACATTATACACTGTAGAAACTTCATCAAAAAAGGATATTTAACTAATAGAATAAACTTTTAGAAAATTTTTATACTAAATTTGTAAATTGATAATGCTGGTCTTATCACATTGTATTTACCTGTTGGTGTTTTCAATGAAATTGAACAGATATTGCAAGTAGCTTGAGACAACCACCTTTCTTGATTATTTATGAATTTTAACAATTTAAGATTATCAGAATCGAAAGGTGCCACCCGGCGCGGCCTGGGTCAGTTGCTGCCGGGGCTCTGACGAAATTTTGGGCAAATTTATTGGAAAATTATATGAATTGATAAATGTTGGGCGCCAGTTGGTTTTATGAACCAACACAAGTTTTATTTAACAAAATAAGACTAGTTGAGCCAGCGGTAGGTGAGGCCCTCCCAGGGGAGGGTAGGTCGGGTGACCCAAAGGTGAAATACAAGAAATGGAATGTCGAATATATGAGACAAAATTATTTACTTCAGATAAATAGTTCCCACTTACTTGACAATTACGCTCCTTAACACTAGTTTGACAATAATATTGACGAATGAATGAGAGCCGCAGCCGTAATAATTTCGTATCACAAAATATGCTCTTAATACAATCACGTTCTACTCTCGTTGGCTTATGGGACAGAAGTCCCTTTGGATCCTGCCTGATCCTTACAATCCGGCTAACGGGGACAGAGTCCCTCTGGATCTTGCCCGATCCTTTTACTTCGGCTCATGGGGACCAGTGATGCCAGGACGTGGGATTTTTCCCACCCGTGCACGCTACCCAATTCTCAGTAACGTATATACTTCACTCAAATATGGGGTATCGTTAGACCTCTGTGACAATTGAAATACGGTAGGAATTACAGAAAGAGGATATTTTACTAGATACGTCCATGGAAACAACCGCTGTCGAGCTGTGACGACAGCATGCGCATGCGCACGATGGCTCCCACGTGGGATAAAATCCCACGTCCTGGCATCACTGATGGGGACAGAGTGTCGCATGCTCGATCGGCGATCGAACGCGAAAGATGTTCGCCCTCTGCTGGCCCTTTATCTATTACAATTAGCGGCGCCATTTCCCTGCGAGGGAATTTCGAACGCGAGTCGGTAATATTCTCGCTTATCTGGAGTCAGATCCCCGACGATGTTGAGTAGGTTTGACAATTTTACTTTCCTGTCACAAGCTGTTTGCTTGCCGTTGTTACGTGCGGCGCTTTATTTCCCGCGTGCCGTCCGCCGTCGAGCGGGTGTCAACGGACGGTAGATTCCGCGCGTTCTAGCTAATACGAAAATTTTGTAGCTCTCCCCAGACTATGTCGAGGAGAGGACAGGATGGATGGGCCGATCTGTTGAAACCCGTACAGGTTTATTGGAATCGAAATTTGAAAGAATAAGTATTTTAAATAATATTGTTTTCAAACAAGGATTTAACTGGTAAAATAAAGTATATTCAACTGCAAAGGAAATTGTACAACTCAAAGAATGATAGAGAGAGAGAGAGAGAGACTTTAAGATTCTGAATTATCGATCATGAAAATAACAACGTAAGGGTGGTGAAATTTATTCGAAACGAAGTTCGAATGAATTTCCCATTCACAAGAATTAACAAGACTTTACTTTCGAGATTCGGTTCAGGGTTCGTATTCAAGGAAATAGACAGTGAAAATGTTCAATATTAGTTTGGTAAAAACTGGAACTCACCCTGTTTCTCCGGCGGTTGATACAATTATGGTTTTGCGGATAAATGTATAAATTGAGCGTACAGTAGTAATACAGTTGTTCCGGCTAAAATGTTCCACAATTGCTAATACAGTATCGATGTTATCGCTGGGGATACAATGTTTCTTAGCGCTTGGCAATCTAGACAGAGAATGTGAATTAGAAGTTGCACTTCGTACATACGTAGGATCAATTATGATTAACGGCTTAGAATCATAGATTATACGATACAGACATTTGATCGAGGGTAGTGTTTAAAAGCAATAGAATTTTGACGTAAAATCTCGCGCGAAACGCTGAGTCCTTCGGCACTGATTATCGGTACCGAACTATTTCTCACTGACAATGAGAATCGGAGATTCTCACTATCGCAGTTTCGCGAGCTATCAATCACGCACTACGCGACTTGACGATTGAAAGCCAGGAGATATTTAAGTTAACTAAGATATGCAATTAGAATGTTTGACGAGGATATCAAAGTCCGTTACCGCGTATCAAACTATTGAAGTTATTCGCGGATAACTTGGCTTAACCGTTATGTCAATAACCGGGTACCCGGGTACCCATTTCGATGAAAACCATAAGAAATGGGCAAGTTAGAATCAAAATTTCGAAAAACGCTTCTGGATCCCCATTATTTGGACAATTCTGCGTGGATTCGTGAAAGAAAAATTTAAGATTTATTTAAATCTGATGAATACCATAGCCTCAAAGTCAACTACACGCTTTGTCAATAACCGGGGTACCCGGGTACCCCATTGCTTTACGTAAGGAATAGAAGTATTGAGGAAGTCGCAGCGGGTTTTTCCAAGCATTTTATTTGAAAATCAATATACAAGCACGAAATATGTTGCAAAAAAGTATTATTTATTTAATAATTGTATACAGAATATGTCATGGAAACTGACAAGTTTGACAAATGCATAACTTTATTGTATGCTCGTTGCACACTGGTTTTTCGCATTTAGAGCAAGCTTTCCTTGTCTTTCGTCTTTTACGGAAAGCTCCTGTAGTTGCACAAATATAACAAGCGCCAACAACTTTCTTCCGTCCCGTATGGTCTCGCTGTGACAACGTGGAAGTGGAAGGATGTTCAAGTTCGTCATTCAACGACTTTCCTAATATGCATTCAACGGCCAGCTTCGTTGTAAAATGCCGCATGGCCTGTACATTCTGTGTTCTATTCTGAATGGCAGGCATACACAGTTCTTCTCCTAATTGACGCAAAAATAAGCGACGTTGATCGGATTTCCTCTGCAGCATGTTGTTGTTCATGTTGTAAATATTGTACGCAGCAAATGCGGCGATGTCTATTATATTGTAAAAAAAGGCCAATGGCCATCGGTTTGTCCGACGCTGAGTCGTATATCGCCTTATCATTTTGTCCATTGTGTCAACGCCGGATTTTGTGCGATTATAAAACATTATAATTTCTGGTTTATTCTTTGGTACAGTAATAGTTACATCATGGTGCATTGTGGAGAGTAGAATAACGGCCTTCTTTTTTCTCGGTACGTACGAACAAATAGTTATATCATTATCAAATCCAAATAACGTGGAACCAACTTCCCTTGAATTCGATGGCGCCATTTCCGTCGGTATATAATTTTTCTTTTTCTTCAAAGTTCCTACTATTGTCAAATTCCACGATAATAAATGCCTAGCGAGCGGCAGCGACGTAAAGAAATTATCTGTTGTAATGTTTCGGCCACTCGATTTGAACGGAGCGGCCAATTCCTTTACAACCCGTTCCCCTTGATTCACTTCTCGGCCCGTGCTCTGCTTCCCCGTGTATATTTGCCCCGTCAGGGGGTAATAATTTTCTGCGTCGCATATCCACCACACTTTTATGCCATACTTGGCGGGTTTGGACGGAATGTATTGTGTAAATCTGGTCCTGCCTCGGTATGGATATAATTGTTCGTCAATGGTCAGATTCTCATTTGGCCTGTATTTTTTTGATAAATTGCTATTTAGCATTGTCCAAATATCGCGTATAGGAGCGGCTTTATCTTCCGTCAGACGATCGACACGCGAATTTTGATTATCAAATCTGATGAACCTGGTAATCGCCCAAAATCTGTTTATACCCATTGTCGCTCTGTACAAGGGATAAGAAGTTCTTTTCCACATTTCGAAAGTGTGATCCGTATTGGAGTTATTTGCGCCAGCTGTAATCAGAATACCTAAGTACGCTTCCAATTCGCTAACGGTCAGTGGCTTCCAACTTTTTGGGGATTTTGTCGGGTTTTCCATGTTATATTTTGCGTAGACTGTCTTTGACTTTTGATTAGTACATCTCACGATTATGTCCAGCATTTCCTCAGAAAATATGCACCGAAACGTGTCGCGAATAGACAACGTATCCGTTGACCGATGCGGCCCACTTCTCTGTCGTAAAACATTGTGGGCTGGTACCTGGTGCTGTGCAGGTGGTGTGCTGTGCCATATAGTCCCATCTTTTGCAATAAATGTCGCAGAATTGGGGACAGGAATCGCAGGTCCAGCAAACTCGTCCTCGTCTGCGAAATTGTCGTCGCTATCGTCTTCTACTTCATCGTCTCGCTCTTCGACTAAAAAGTAATATACAAATAATAGTTTTTTCATTCTCTACATTTTCTTTGTAATAATAAGGTTGTCAACATTGTGTTCCTTATGTACTAAAAGGTGATTGCAAAATTACCATATTTTTCATCGTCTGAATATTCTTCCGGCGAAGTTCCTTCTGATGGCAGCCAGTCCTCGTCCTCACTGTCCGAGAAATTAGCGCATTCTTCTTGAATGTTTTCACACAAGGAGTTTAAATAGTTTATCCTTTCCTGTGCTGATAATCTAAAAAATCGTTAATATATAGTGATAACGCACTATTGGACATAAATTTACTTCCATCGTACCGCACAGAATAATTTACCTTTTAAACTGCTCTGGCGTTAATTCGTCATCCATTTTTAATGGATAATAATATTACTGATGTAATATTATTTACAGTTTGTTTATCAATAACAAAAATCTCACGTGGAACACTGCACTGAATATAACACTTCTGCACGCACTAAATGCACCCGCGAGATTGCGTCTGTCGCGTCGCAGCCGCAGTCTCTTTTTGGGTCACTGGACCTATGCAGTCCTCACCAGGGAAATCCGCCACATTACCCAAAGAGGTGTTCGAATTTGAGCCGGAGACGCTCAGGGTCGGTTTTGGGAAGGGCCTTATAGGCGGGGATTGGTGGAGGGGGTGGAGAATTAGGAGACGGTGTTGGAAGAGAAGGAGGTGGAGGAGGAGGAACTTGGTCGAGGAGGTTCTCGAAGAGAGTAGAAAACTCCTCCGGGGCCACCTTATTCGGTACCTGGTGAAGGGCTCGAATCAGGCGGCGTGCCTGACGTTGTTTCCCTGCTCGGGTTTTGCCCATAGGAAAATAGGTTCAGGAAAACAAGGGTGAATCGACTGAACGCCCTATGGCGAGAGCGCAAGCCGGGAATCAAAGGAATGGGTTGAACGCCCTATGGCGAGAGCGCAAACCCATGTAAGGAATCAAGCTGAACGCCCTATGGCGAGAGCGCAAGCTTGAGGAATCAGGGAATTTGGTAGTTCGAGAGAGAAACAACAATGGTTCCCGGAGAAGATTCCGGGAAAAAGGAAACAAACACAAAAAATAACGAAACAGTTAACTTTCGACAAGAGAATATAGGAAAACAGAACTGCACGAAGGGAAAGTGTCTCCGACTGACCTCGTCAAGATTTTTTTACGTACTTCTTCGTTCGTGATTTTCTCTGTCTTTTTATAGGAAAATCCTGGGACCAGTGCGGGTGCTGATTGGTCCCAGGGTTTCCTTTGCTACAAGAGGAGGGAGAATCCCTTCCTCACCACTTTTCCTTCCCTTCGTGTGTAATTCTTTCCCTTTTCCTTTTTTTTTTTATTAATTATATATAAACTATAAGGTTCCCCTTTTTTTATATACAGTTTTATTGTATTCACGATATTAGGATTCTAATGGTTTTTGAACGGTGTTTATAGCTTGATTTTTAACAATGATACGGAAATTTATTTAATTGAGCATGAAATATATATATATATGTGAGATAATGTTTTTGTTAATATTACCGGTGAATCCAAATATCGTGAATGTTTATCCTCCGTTCCAGAAGGAAAAGCTAATAATTATCTGCTTTTTACTTTTGCCTAAGCAACTTGGCTGTTTTCTTCGGCTACTTTCGCCTGGTTAGTGGGGGGGAAGTTGATATTTGCCAGCACACCCTTTTGTTCGGTGGTGCTGGCCGATGTTCTGGGCCCTGTGTGTGGTCATAAACCCAGGGCCGCATTTAGCTTTTTCTTCTGGGGATGCCGATCTTATCTATTCTTATTATTTTTTTATAATATAAGTTAATATAAGGGGAGGGCGCGACGCAGGATGCGACACGTCACATTGGCTATAAAACAGTCGACGTAGACAGTTTGGCACATTTTCCCCTACTTTCTCACCACATTCATCACTACTTTCAACATATTGAGACAAAGAAAACCTGCAGAAACGTGTATAGGGAAAGTCAGACCATATGAGGGATTAGGAACGCAGATCCCTGCTTGCATTGTAAGGCGGGTACCCGGGTACCCCGGTTATTGACAACAAGGGAATTTTTTGGTTATTGACATAACGGTTAACCACTTAACGCTCATGCCCGTGACGTTCACGGGCACGCCAAACGGTCGAATTTGTGCATGCCCGTGACGTTCACGGGCATAGCTGATACGGCCGCCGCTCTGCGGATTGTTTATCTTAGCCGCTGATATTTTAGAACTCAGTCTTTTGACATCTTACACTGAAATGTATACATTTCCAAAAACTTTATACATTGTATATTGGAGGAATAAATACAGATAATCTCTCCGTCTTCTGCCATTAGCTTTTGTCTGTTTCTTCAGTCTTTGAGCGATCAGTGTGCAGTATACGTCATCCTTGTAATATCCTTTTCGTCTTACGATTTTTAGTTTATAGTGTGTTTATTTCTTATATTATTACTTTTGTGTTCTGCTTGTTATAATTAATTGTTGTTGTTAATGTTATTTGGTTATATAAGTTATAGAAGGATTTCCCTTAGATAAACAGGTATGATGAAAAACTTGTTATTTTTCCGAAAAAGATAATTCGTTCGCCACTAGGAGTACAAAAAACATTTTATAATATGCACAAGATAAGCATTCAGGCAAAAAAAAACTTGTGCGTTTTGGGACGGTCGATTCGAAAAAAACCTGAGCGTTAAGTGGTTAACGACACCCCGGACTCAATGCCTACGCACCTCGCGACTTTCCAGACAAGAGTGACGAGTTAATCTCGCCCTGGGTCTCACGAAGGGTGGACCCATGATGGAGGTGGTAGCCACGTTCCGTGGTCACGTTATGCTTAGTTTTTGATTCCGGTAATGCAACTCTTTATTCTTCTTCTCTGTTCAGCTGTCTTTAACTGCTTATTTTAAGTGATACATAACAGAATGTGCTACGCACGTGGATTGGATCACGCTCTTAGTATTATGTTTGCTAGAATGCGTGTGAAATTTAATATTTTAGATCAAACGGAAGGCGAGTGGAAAAATTGAAAAGAAAAATTTAGTTCGGGACGTAACACCGTCAACAATATTTGATTTAAAATATCTCCATATAACACTCCGAGATGAATCATTTCCATCTTCTTCTTCACTCGAAATTTGATTAAGATCATTTTCCGCACACGATGTTGAAGACGATGCCATTCTGATGCTTTAAATTTCACTACTTTTTAACAATTTATATGTTGTACCAGGTTGAATTCAAAATCAAGATGAAACTGGTGATAATGCTAAAATCTACGCATGATGGCGTGCTCGTATAAGTTTTTGGAGCATTAAATAAATACGTGTTATGCCATCTACAACTGTCAAAATTCACAAACTAAGCGATTTCAAATTTTATTTATACAAATCATAAATGTTTACATTGTTAAAGAATAAAATTGATTCTTTAACTAAAAGAGGATAAAAATAATTTCGATAGATACTGTTGTTATTTTAAAAATTGAGTTCAGTGTGCTCAGAAATTGGAGAATAATAAATTTGTAGATAAATCAAATGTACCAGATAGGTAATATATTCTATTACGGGTAATATTTCAATTCAATAGAATTAAATATTTTATTGAATTGAATATTCAAGTATATTCCCCTATATATTTTTCTATGAAAAAGTGATAGTTTTAGTAAAGAAGAAGGTAAAAATAATGATTGGATTCAGTGAAAAAAATCGACTAAAATTGTCAAAGAAACTCTAAGCACTGAGGAGTTTGATAATCCATTTATCAAAACATCTATATTATTTGCTAAGTTCGGTAGAACAGTTTGATTTTTATAACTATCTTTTAAATTAGTGATCAAAAAGTTAGAATTAATAAAAATTCTTATTTAGCTTCTAATCAAAATATTATTTTGTTTATAAGAAACCTGTTTTATATGTTAAATAAAAAATAATTATATTGTTTGGAATTATTAAGTTTTTTTTTCAGTTTTATTGATTATAATAGGAAACGCAGAATATTAATCGATTTTTTATTTAAAAAATCAATCTATTTGATGAAAAATCAACTTATTCGATAAAAATTCAGAATTATTCGAAGTATCCGAACTATTCGAAAATTCGAATATTCGATTCGATTCGATTCGAATACTATTCGCACACCCCTAACTAATTCATTAAAATTGAAATAGAAATTGTTAAATTCATCGAAATAATATTTACAATTGATAAAATTTATAATATAAATATGTACAATTCATGAAATTGAAGTAAAAAAATTAAATTGCAGTGAGTCGATACGACAAAAATTAAAAAATCTTTAAAAAAACTTCAATTATCGTTAATAACATATAGAGTTTCTTTTCAATGTAATAGAAGTCCTAAACAATGTTTTCCATTGGAAAGGAGACGATTTACATTTAGCTACATCTGAGTTTGACTAATAATTATCCAATAAAAAATATTAGGGATAATTGTAGAGTTCAAAGTGATTGAATTGAAACTTTTTTTACACATGATCATGGCTTAGGGAATGTTGAATGAAGTAATTCTTACAATTCATCGCATAATTTTTCAATATTATCTATTATTAACTTTCTTTCTTCTTCAGCAGCTTTTTTGCAACTCTCCTTGGCTGCTTTTTCTATGGCCGGGGCCCACTTCTCTTTCTTATCGCTTGAATAAAGTATCGGATATTTGCGGGATATTTAGACAAGCTAATATTTTATTCAGCGCTGTGTGACCAACACCTGCATGTAATGAACCTAAAAATCATAATTTTTACTTAGTTTAATGTTAATATTTTTAAAGACTACTTTCACCGGTATCGAATGAGATTTTATTGATATAAACTTACCGAGCACAACTTTAGAATTAACATCAGAAAGCTTCGAATTTTTATCTCCGTCATGTACTTTGCCTGCCATAACTTTCGTTACACAAGAACAATTTTCACATTTTACCCACAACTTCGAATTGAGACCCAAGAGTTGTTCTTTTTGTATATTTTCCAAACTTAACACTTGTCTACATTCACAACATTTAAAATTTTTTCCAAGTTCTGAATACTCCACAATACGTCTTCCTTCTAGGTTAGGGCTAACACATTTCTTTTCTTCTTCTTCTAATTGAGCTTTTTTTTCTTTGGCTTTCTGCATAGCAGAAACAAAACTTAATTTTTTTATCTTTTATAAATTGTCCTTTGTGTCGTAATTGTTTTGGCATTGTTAAAATTTAATATATATAGTTTTTTTCGAGAACGCGATGTCAACAGTAATAAGCTAATATAAGCAATCATATACAGGTATGTGTTCAGATCAACGTTGCCAGATCACCAAAACAGAAAATATTCAATAGTATGTGTGAGTATCTGTGTGCCGAGGCTTTTAATTTTTGACAATAGTAAATGCTCTGATTATACTATACCACACTGGAACTACCTTAACACTGCATCGCGATTGACTTTACGGCAACGAAACTGAGAATCGATGATCGAGCGTAAGAATCGCAATCTGGAGCTCTCCTTCGAGTCCCCAAATAGCGATTTTTATTTTTATTTTTAATTATTTCCCTAAACACATTTTGTAGCCTATACAAATAAGTTTTCTTATAATATAAACAAATGCAGTCAAGATTTTAATTGCAATAAAGTTTAATAAAATATTGATATTACTACAAATTATTTTTTCGCAATAATTGTCCAGTTTCATCGTTTTTCTCGATACTTCCTTCCTTCCAAGACGGAGGCTTTCCAGATAAAATATCGTCCTTTTTTTTCCCCCGAGGAGGGGAAATGCATTTACGCACACCCCCGACATAAATTGCCAGGGGTAGTGTGGGACTCGCCGGGAGTTTGACCTCCCGGAATACCCACTAAAACCCCTCCTCTATCTCCCTCTCGACAGCTACAGGGGAGGGCGGCACTGTTTCTCACACTACTTCGCCCTCCCCTGCTTCCTGTATGGGAGTCTGTCTCTCACTACGACACACACATATCTTATAAATAACATATATGGACGTCACAAGTCATTCACACTAACAACTTCCACCCTTCACGCATTCACACATTCACGTACACCCTCTCCTTATACCGCATATCCTGGATCCGGCCAAGTGGAAGCTCCAATTGGCCGGGACTCCCTGCTCCCTGCACAGGTAGCAAGGGGCGCGTTTATCACACTCCTTGGCCCTGTGCCCCTTCTCCCCGCACCTCCTGCAGACTACCTCCCCCACCCCTACTTTCTGGCACCCATAGCTGAGATGTCCCAGGTCATGGCACCTGAAACATCTCTTGGGTGTCCAGAGTTCTTTTATCCTGACCCGACAATACCCAATTCTGATTTTCCTCCCCTCCCTGGATTCCAAACTTCTTATCTCAGAAATTTCCACCCGCGCCCTCTTTACACCTCCCCTTGTCCATCTGATATCCCAGACCCTAACATCTTCCGCTTCGACCTTGAATTCTTTTATACAGGCTTCTTCCACCTCCCTAGCCTCGACTAAAGGATCGAGATCGAAGATTTCGTAGGTGGAGGAGGGTCTTTTTTCCTCAATCTTAACCCCCTCTCCACCCACTGTCTCCCTGATCTTCTCCGCCACCTCTCTACATTTTTTCTTTCCATCCATCTCGATAATTATATACCCCCCCCCCCCCCCCCCCCTTGTTTTACGGAGCCCTTTGGTTCCTTCTAACACTTTCCCCCCACCGGACTTGAACTCACCGTAAATTTGGAGGCTCGTTTTGTTATCCGAGCCTCTAATTATAATGGCTTCCCCCATCCTTCTCGTAATTCTGCCTCCCTCGTCACGTTTCCCCTTCTCTATCGCGTTCCCCCTCGACTTTCTCCCCACAACCTCCGCCCACCTTTCATGCTGTCCTTCGTCTGTCACGTCACCGTCCTTCTTCTCGTCCGTCCCTACTCCAATCGTCGTTTCGTCCGTCCCGTCCTGTCTTTTCCTTTTCGTATTGTCCTTCTGTGGTGGTGTTATGTCTTTCGGTTTGTCCGTCTGTCCCCTGTCCCTTGTCCTACTCTGTGTCTGTGTCTGTCTGGCGCTGACAAGGTCGAAGTGGGTATGAATGCCCATCGACCTTGTCAGCCTATCGTTTGTCTCTGTCTCCGCCTGTGTTGTCCTGTCCGTCATGTTAATTATCGTTGTCTGAGTCCCTGTAATTGTTATATATTTTTTTGTCGGTTGTAACTTGTCCGTCTGCGTCCCTACTTCCTTTCCTACATCCCTATTTTTCTCCCTCTGTCTCGTCTCGTCCATTGTCTGGGTGTAATTCTCCTCACTATCACTACCCTTATTCGCCCATCTCAGAATGTTCTTAATGATATCTATGTTGTCTATCATCAAGTCTCCCACGTTCGTGCATTCTTTCCTGGACTCGGTTCTAACGTGCTTGTTTCCCTGGATGTATTTATTAAGCACGTTAAACCTGTCAACGAATTCTTGGGTGTTGTGCATTAAAACACCCAATCCCTCGCGTACATAGTCCATGCACGACTTTCCCACTGCCCACCCATATCTCTCAAATTCTCTTTCCTCGTAGGAGGATGCAATTCTGTCCATCCTACCCATCCTTCTCCTCTTTTGTATCCTATCCTAAATCCAAGCCCTCTCTTCCTTATTATCCCGTGTCGCCACCCCCTGGCTTAATCCCCCCCCCCCCCCCCCCCCCCCCCTCGAAGACTGAATCCCCATCCCTTGACTCGCCAGTAACTATGTTTGCTGGGGAGGCCTGGTACCCCCCCCCCCCCCCCCCAGCTCACGGTCGTCGGATGACGATGCGCCAGGGCCCGCTCTACCACCACTGGACGCACCGGTACTGGGGTATCCCTCCCCTGCACCGTAAACGTTTTTTCCATGTCATCGTTCTGTCATAATTATTTATTATTTTTGCCAAGTCCGTCAACTAGATTTCCGTCCTACTAATGAGAGCGAATGAGAAGATGAATGAGAGAATGAGTGAGTGGATGAATGAATGAGGTGAATGAGTGAATGTATGAATGATTGGATGAATGATTGAATGCATGAATGAATGAATGAAGGTGAATTGGTGGATCTTACAAGGGAACATATCGAACTCGAACACACCGATTTTGATGAAATTTATGTCAGAGGTAGTCCTCATAAAAATATTAGACACGTATTTTTTTTTATCGGCAACCATCCACTCTGAAGGGGTGAAAACACCCCTCAAAGTTGAGGGCAGAAAACACATTTTTGGGAATATCTCGGTAACCAACGGTCAAAAAAATTTGAATTTTTTTTCAAATTGTTTGTTTTTCAACCAGGAATTTAACTGTGTAAGAAAAGACGCCTAAAAGTTATTTGTTTAAAAAATATATTAAAAAATTAATTTTTTTTGTTAATATCTCCCAAAAAACATTCGCAATAAATTAAATAAATTTATGTACATAGACTATGGTCCAAATTAGCGGATACGTGTTTTTTGATTTTTTCGATTTTTGACGATAAGGGTCATTATTTCGCATTTAACTTTTCTCGCTCCGTGCGGGACTGGCCGGCCGAAATGGACATTTTTCATAACAAAGCTAATTTGATTGCCAAGAATAGTATTCTAATAATTTATGTGAAAGAATGTTAAACATAAAATAAGAACAGCTAGTGTTAAAAACCAAAAAATTCCAATCTCACGTATCCACTGATTTAGATCATAGTTAACGTACCTACATACTATTCGATAGCGGAATAAGGCTGATATCTGATAAGATAAAATTAACGAAAAAATTCAATTTTTTAATACACGATTTGTTTAAATGATATAATTAAATTTGAATTTTTTCGTTAATTTTTCCTGATAAGTGTTATTCTGCTATCGTATAACATGTACAAAAACTATGACCTGAATCAGTGGATACGTGATTTTTGAAGTTTTTGGGTTTTGACGCTAATCGTTATTATTTGATGTTTTAACAAGATTATTAAAATTCTGGTCTTTGCCATAAGAACATCTATGTCCTGAAGGAAGTCCACTTCGACTGGGCAGTTCCGCACGGAGCAATCAAACAAAAATGTACTCCTTTCAAAACAAAACTGGTCTACTTGTAAGGACTAACATTCTACGTATATGACAAAAGGAAAAATCGAGAAAGTATAAAAAAAAAAAAATAAAAAACTTTATTCTGTAGCGTTCACAGTAATCGTATTGTACGAAGAAGTGTGTTAAACATAAATGTTCTTTGCACCAAGAACATTTAAGTGTGATCACTAGACTGCGGATGTTTATGCAAATTTCGAGGTTCACAAATGCAGGTGAGACAGGAAAACCTATCTAGGGATTTATTGCACTTAATAAATATTACAACAAATACCGTACTTTGGATATTTTAGATATATTTTTATATTATGTTCGTTTTGTATATTTTAGCCGTATTTAATTTGTCATAAATGCATGAAAATCCGCAGTCTAGTGATCACACAATTGTACTGGAAACATTTCATATTTTCTAATTGCATGAAAGAAAAGTCCACAGGATGTTCGAATTCTTCAGGTCGTTCATCTATATAGCCACAACTGAATCACGCATATCGAAATAAGTTTTTCAGTAACGGGGACTATGTAGACTAATTTTTATGATTTCATTTATATACTTCCGGATTGTTACGATGTAGAACTACATGGAAAACAAGTCTGCAATAATATCAGCTTTGTTATGAAAAAAGTCCATTTCGGCCGGCCAGTCCCGCACGGAGCGAGAAAAGTTAATCGCGAAATAATGACCCTTATCGTCAAAAATCGAAAAAATCCAAAAACACGTATCCGCTAATTTGGACCATAGTCTATGTACATAAATTTATTTAATTTATTGCCAATGTTTTTTGGGAGATATTAACAAAAAAAAATAATTTTTTAATATATTTTTTAAACAAATAACTTTTAGGCGTCTTTTCTTACACAGTTAAATTCCTGGTTGAAAAACAAACAATTTGAAAAAAAATTCAAATTTTTTTGACCCCTGGTTACCGAGATATTCCCAAAAATGTGTTTTCTGCCCTCAACTTTGAGGGGTGTTTTCACCCCTTCAGAGTGGATGGTTGCCGATAAAAAAAAATACGTGTCTAATATTTTTATGAGGACTACCTCTGACATAAATTTCATCAAAATCGGTGTGTTCGAGTTCGATATGTTCCCTTGTTAGCAGAACCACATAGTGGGATCCCACCGTGTGGTTCTCCCGGGCCACACCACGAGGAGGTGTCCACCATCGCAGCCCAGATAAAATACAGTCTGTCAAGTAAGAGCGTAGTCGGAAAAATATAGACAAGAATTTATTAACTAAAATTGTTATATACATATATGGGTTGTACTCAATATGAAAAATGATGCAATTTGGTTAATAATGTGTCCAGTCTCCATTGGCGTCGATAATTGCCTGGCACCTCCGAGGCATGCTTTCGACCAAATTGACGGCGTATTCCAGCGGCAAGGATCTCCAGATCCGACGAATTTCGCAAGATAATTGCTTCAAAGTGTACGTGCGTTTTCCACGAAGCTCCTGCTTAATATATGCCCACACATTTTCGATGGGATTTGCATCGGGCGATCGCGACGGCCAATTCAACGTAACAATGCCAGATTTGTTCTTCCACTCGGTACAGAGCTTGCTGCGATGTTTAGGATCATTGTCCTCTTGCAAAATCCAATCCTCATTCTTACTAATAAACCATCGTTTGGCAGACGGTAGCAAAGCCTTTTTGTATATTTGCAGCATTTTTTCAGCATTTAGATTGTAGGTAAAGAGGTGCATAGTGCCGAACCCCTGCTTTGAGAAGCACCCCCAGAGATGCACTTTTATTCCGAGTTTTACGGTCCGCTGGACAAGCCTATTGGTAGTAGTTGACCAGGCTCGTGTGAAGATACAACGTGCCCATATTGAACATTCGTCAGTAAAAATTACATTGTGAAAATCTTCAGTGATATTCTCATGCACCCAAGCGAGTCGCTTCGTCACATGTTTTTCAGACAATAAAGGTTTCTTTATTGTGTTGCGCCATTTTATGTCATGAGCACGGAGATGAGTTCGTATAGTTTCGTACGATATATCTAAGCCTTTTGACTTTAATTTTGCTTGTCCTTGACGAAGTGTCAAAGCAGGATTTCGCGAAAACATATTCAGTATTCTTTTCTCGTCTTTTTCGTCCATTTTGCCTATCGAGCCACGTTGTGGTAAATCATCGACATTTTTTACCTGTTTATACCGCTGAATCCACTTCTGTACAAATGCTTTTGACTTCTTCATGTACTTAGCAGCCGCTGATTGCGACATTTTCGGACTTTTTGGGTGGGTGCAAAGGAACACAGCCTCGTAGCGCGACGCGTATTTAGCACTCATGACGGTTAACGTGATTCTCTTCCAAAATATCAAAGACAATTGAATATTTCTTCACAACGCATTAAGGACAAAGCTTCCTTCTAGCGGCTCACGCATAAATTAGAGTGATATCATTTATTAGCTGTCAATAATGTCGACCACGCTCTTACTTGACAGACTGTATCGTCCTATAACAACAAAAAAATACAAAATCAGTCACGATTTCAGTTGTAATAAAGTTCAATGAAGTATCGATTTTAATATAAACTTACTTCTTTTTGTAATGGTGTTCTAATTTCCTTTGCTTCTTGGTATTCCTGGAAAATTAGAATAAATGATATATATTATATAAAATAATATAAACAACTATAAATTATAAAATACTATAAAAATATAATATAAAAAATACAAATACTATAAAAAGCATATAAAAAATATAAAATACTATAAATTATTTAATTAATACTATGCTACTAAATTATGTACACTTATTATTAATATAATGGCACTGACACTACAAACAATACTTATACACTACTATTTTAAACACTATTAATCACAATCGTAAACACAATAACAAACACTAATACAGTCACAATCACAGATACACATTATACACAATCACAATCTATTTATAAGTTCGCCGTTGTGTGCAATGTCAACAGTTGTGTGTTTCGTGCACACGGCGAACTTGCATATAAGTTTGCTCCTGAAATTAGTCTTAAATGTCTATCATCGATAGACATGGTGCAACTAGACTCCTGTCTAGCTTTGAGTGATGTGCGCACCACACAGATGGAATTTAGGAGATCAGCTCCTATTTTATTCCTTTTTTTCGACTTAATGTCAGGAAGCATGGAACAAATTCTTTCTGCCTCGGCATTGGAGTGTGGCAGACATCGGACATTGCTCAACAGAGATGTTAAGTGTGGGAAAAGAGGAAAATTCTCAGAATTTTTTTGCATGTCGATATCCATCCACATGCCGTCGAAAGAAAGAAGCGCCCAACGATCTTTTTGAGATTGGGATGTGCCAAAATACAGAATGTCCCACTCATTCTGTAAATCTTTGACACTGTAATTTCCCAATTTTTGGGCTACAGCAGCGACACTAAGGAACGAAGAATTCCTGTCGCTGCTGAAGAGTGCAATTGACGGCTTGAAAACCGTCAATTGGAAAAGAAAGGTATCGTCATGGGGCAGTCGAGATCTTATTTCATTGCTTACAGTGATATAAAACTGTAAGCAACGTTCCCGGAAGGAGATCACTTCTACTTCGGACATCCCATGACGTAATGCTTCTTCCAAAAACTCCTCTGTTTCGGGCCCAAGGCGCACCTTATCTAGCGCGACTTGGTTTGATTTTGATGTAAAATCAATTTCCCGAATGTTATGGGGAGTACTTATTAGGGTACATCTAATAAAATGTTGCAAAAAGAAACGCAGGAGTTTTGCAGAAGAAGGCTGCAACTCCTGTACTAGTGTTTCTTTTGCTTGGAAGAAGGCATTAAACTCGTTCAGAGCATTCAAGGCGTATTTAAAAAAAAAAAGAAATATATTCTTTCAGGTCGGATCTGCTAAGGAGAGAAGAAAAACTCTCAGCAGTTGCCGACCTTTCGGAAAACGCCTGCTCTATAAAAAATTGAACGAGATCGTCCCAACATTCCAAAAGCCGTTCGACACACTGGTATCTTGCCAGCCAGCGTGTCTCAGCTAGCTTTAGAATTTTTACAGGAGAGTTTTCATAACTCTCCTGAAATTGTCGAAAAATAGCAGCCCGTTTGGGGCTGCTATTTACAGAGGAAGCGACCCCGCGAAGCAAATCGTCGCATTCCCTTGGAAGCATTCCGCAAGTAGCGCTTGCTGCTAACGCTGCGGAATGGCACACGCACGGCATAGTAATCGCGCTTGCATTTTTCTCGAGTAACTTGCTCTTAAATGAAGAGCGACAACCTGTCATAACGGACGCGTTGTCACAGCTAAGAGCAGCGACGTTTCTCAGCGGAATTTGCATTCTCAGCAAATGATGTTCAAAAGCTTTGAAAAGCTTCTCCGCTGAGCAATCGCTTGCATCTAGATGAATAAGCTGTAACAACTCTGTTGTTACAGACAAACGACATGGTTCCACGTACCTGACGGCAAGTGTAAGCCATTTGTCGTTTGTCGAATCCGTAGCCTCATCTTCGTAAACAGAAAATTTACCATGCCGCACATTGTCGGCTATATGTTCCGTTTTCCGAACGGATAGCACGTTTGAAATTATTTTGGCGCACTTTGTGCGGCCTAATTTCATGTCCCGTAGGACAGGGTGCCCTTCGCCTATATCTTGCATAAGCGCAAGTAATTTGGCGCAAGCGAAATCGGGAGATTGTTTGCGACGATGAAAGCCGAACACTTGAGCTCTCCGATTTTCACCTTATTGGCATGCTCATCGGAAGATGTTGATACCTCTTCATCAAGTTGCCCTGGATTCAGTTTCAACCAATTATTTTGGTGAACCTGCGAGGATGCATGCTTGCGTATTTGTGAAAGTCCGCAACAGAAGACTCTGTTGCAGATCTTACACACGCATTTTGATGCATCCGAAGGATGTTCCTCCAGCCAAACCGTTAACCTCTTAATGCCTGAATTATGTTCTGCATTAAAAAAAAAAAAATTCTTACATCAAAATACCTTATTTGCACCTCAAGGATCATAAAAAAAAATTTTTTTAATTTTTTTCTGCATTAAATAAAATTTTTAGGGTTCGTTGCAAAAATGCAACAACAGGCATTCGTGGAGAAAAAGGAGTATTTTTGAAGTAATACAACATGCTTTCTAAAACATTAGTTTTTTATTTACAAACACCAATTTACTGTAAAGTTACATGTAAATATTGTCAACATATTTACAGACTTTTCAGACTTCACACTCCGTGAAAAGAGGAGCTAAAACAGTTCCTATTTTTTGTTAAACATAAGTGCACTCCGCACTTGTTGCATTTAACAACAGTGATACCTTTGCAACCACTTTTTGTTACACCGCTGTCTTTCTTCTGTGATGATAGGCCAGTGGGCAACACCGTCTTTTCAACTGTTGACTTCGGGTGGTGCCACAGCTGGTCCTCGCTTTTCCTTCTCCAAGTACTCGACTTCCTCTTGATCTAGGCTAGGCCTACCTCTTTTACGCTGCTGTTTCCCTTGGTTGCACAGAGCTGCTGCAATGTCAGACCTGAATTGGAGCAAGTCCACAACACCTTTTTGGTTGACATTTTTTCTTGAGCAGTCCCGGCGATACACAAGCCAGGCATTCACAACAGCCATGTCTACAAAGTGATGTACTATTTTTAGATAGTACTTTCTACATTTGATAGAAATCCGATAGTATGCTATAAGGCCGTCAAGCAGATCCACTCCGCCCATAAATTTATTGTATGCTATCACTGCATTTGGGCAAGACACAACTACATCTTTCCGTGCCTTTTTGTCAAATCGTTTCACGTTTGTAAGTGGCTGAGCAGTTTTAAATGATGATACCAGTACGACACCCCTGTTATCCATCCACTTCACAGCTCTGATTTCTACATTCGTAGAAGACACATGCTTTTTTTCAATGACAGATCCTCTACCAAGGTTTTTTTTTCATATCTTTGTCGGTAGGGAAGTTCAGGCCTTTGAATCGATCGGTCCTAACCGTACCCAGTGATTCAATTCCGATCTTTTGGAGCTCAAGAAAAAGGAGCAGGGATGAAAACCAATTGTCAAAAAATAGTTTGTAATTCTTATCTCTAGGTACCGAGTCAACAAGCTTTAGTACAATATTTGAACTGGCACCAATGTCTGGGAACCCAGCAACAGGCTGTATTTTCCCACAGTAAATCTCAAAATCGTATACCAGGCCAGTTGTGTCACATAACACAAATATTTTGAAACCCCACTTTTTGGGTTTTTTGGGGTTACACTGTTCGAATCTGATTTTCCCTTATAGGGAACTATTTGCTCATTAACACAAAGATGCTCGTTTTTAGGTAGGGCCCTAAACTTTGGCTGCAAAGCATCGACTAAAGGCCTAATTTTAAACAGCCTATCTCTGTTAGGGTCATTTATTATCAACATAGAGTTGTCATTGCAGTGCAGTTTTGATTTAATTTCTTCCCAACGATCCCTACTCATCACATTGGCATCGGCAGGGAGCCGTGGGGACTTCGTGAGTGGTTTAGTTCCCCGGCTTTGGGCTTTACGACCCCACCGGACCCGAGTAGTGTTCCCCCAGGGGCCTACCCAGTTTTTCTGGGTAGGTACGGGCACTCGCGCGCCCGGGGGTCCCCGAGCTGTCTACGGCAAGGTGTGGGGTCCCCATTCTGCGGCCTGGGTGACCCCACTGGGCTTAACGACCCCACCGACCTAGTTAAATGCTCCCAGACCAAGGGTGTATTGGTACCGCGGGGGCTGGGTTGCCCACGGAGATTTTAGTCCACTCCGGCCCAGCCGTGGTTAGGACCATCGCGGGGGCGAAAGTTTCAAGAGCCAAATGCTGGCGAGACATTGGCGGGCTTTATGCTACGGATGTCGCTGTGTGAGGTGCAGTAAAACTTCCACCTCGGGTACCGACCTGCAAAGCCGGTAGGAGTTAAGAAAGTCTCCGCTCCCACCAGTGTGACGCACAATCTTCGTGCTAAGACTGGTAGTACGCCGTTCGTACGCGTTGATCAAGCGTATCTCGATCCCGCGCCCATGGGGGCCGTGAGGATAAGCCAAAAGGCAGGGGCTTCACGTTAAACAAATCATTGGATCTCATCACATTGGCTTTACGACCCCACCGGACCCGAGTAGTGTTCCCCCAGGGGCCTACCCAGCACGCTGGGTAGGTACGGGCATTCGCGCGCCCGGGGGTCCCCGAGCTGTCTTACGGCAAGGTGTGGGGTCCCCATTCTGTGGCCTGGGAGACCCCACTGGGCTTAACGACCCCACCGACCTGAGTCAAGTGCTCCCAAACCAAGGGTGTATTGGTACCACGGGGGCTGGGTTGCCCACGAAGTTTTAGCCCACTCCGGCCCAGCCGTGGGTAGGACCATCGTGGGGGCGAAAGTTTCAAGAGCCAAATGCTGGCGAGACATTGGCGGGCTTTATGCTACGGATGTCGCTGTGTGAGGTGCAGTAAAACTTCCACCTCGGGTACCGACCTGCATAGCCGGTAGGAGTTAAGAAAGTCTCCGCTCTCACCAGTGTGACGCACAATCTTCGTGCTAAGACTGGTAGTACGCCGTTCGTACGCGTTGATCGAGCGTATCTCGATCCCGCGCCCATGGGGGCCGTGAGGATAAGCCGCAAGGCAGGGGCTTCACGTTAAACAAATCATTGGATCTCATCACATTGGCAACTTTGTCAATTCTCGTATTGTATGCCCAGTACATTCTGGCCCTAGGCAGATCATAAATTGATATCCAAATGCACACACCTAGGTATTGCTCTAGCTCATTGGTAGTCAAATTTAGCGGTTTGTTAGGATTTGTTTGAATAGCATACAGATTAGACTGTTCTACAATGGTTTGCAAAAGATCATCGTCAAAATAATATTTGTAAGATGAAGGTTGTTTTTGTTCGGTCGTGACGTCAAATGTGACCAGTTATGTATTTTTCTCTTCGTAATGAAGGACGGCTATTTGTCGACCGGAGTTGAAATAAAGTACTTCTTGTTCAAATTTTTCGATCCGTTTCGGTAACCGTATGTTACTCTCTTCAGTCGTAAAAATTTATTAAAAGAAGACCTAGGATATTTTTCGTTTGAGGTGGGCCTAGGTGCCCTTTGTCTCAGATGTTGGAAGGAGACTAATTTAAAATTGTCAAATAATATGTAAAATTGTCTCAAAATAATATTTGAAATAATCGATGGGAGTGTCAATTTCAAAAGTGTCAGGGTGCGGAAGAGCATCTAGCCATTCAGGTACCACCTTTTCGCTATTTTCTGGAGTGACATCGGTCCACAAAGGTGGAGGGGACTTAGGTGGTTTTGCTTCTTCCTGTAGATCTTCTCCGTGAACTGGGTGATTCTCGGGAATTCCCTCATCGCTCGTATCACGTACGCCGACCTGCTGTCGGCTTGAGAAAATGTCTTTCAGCCTCCTCATTTGGACTGTGCCGGGATCGTAGTCCGGGTCAACGTCATTATCATCAGCTGCACTCTCTTCGCTGGAGTCCGGAGGTAACAGCTCCCTGCCCGGTATCTCTACTGCGACTCTCTTTGATCGACGCATCTAAAACAAAACAGTCGAATCTTTTTCCTTAGATGTCGACTGTTTCTATCAATGCCTGTTGTTGCGAAAAAGTGACAAACTGATTTTACGTCATAAAACTATCTTATTTAGAACAAAAAACTTGACCATCTACACGAAAGTGAAGTTTATGAACCAACGAAACAGCTGATGTTTTTTATTTAGCTAAAACTTACCTTCTTCCTTGAAATAATTGCAGTTGAAAATCAATAATTTTCTACACTCCGAAAGTTGAGATGTCAACATACAAAATGGCTTTCAGACAGCTTCACTTCAGCAGTACTGCCACCACAATAGCATGAAATTTATCGACAGTTCGTTGCGAAACTGGTACAACAGGCAACAAAGGACTGGAACGATGTTTTCATAGAGAAAAGAAATTAAAATGGGTTTGTTGCAAAATCGCAACTCACGGCATTAAGAGGTTAAAGTACTATCAACATCGTACCAATGGCGTAGAAATCTTTTAGATTTCTTTTGGGTTTGTACATTTACACTTTCCATAACTAAATTTAAAATTCAAAATCCACTAATAACAAAATCACTCTCACACTATAAAACGCTTCACAACCCACTGTCACTTATTCACATAAAAGTTTTTATGTAAATTAACATATCACAGAGCAAACCAAGATTTTACGTCCGTCACATATGTAGGCACGTGCCGTATAGCGTATAATCCCGCCAAGTGAACATCTATAACATTGATGCGCAGGTGCATCCCCACCACTGAGCCGAAGCCCACGCGTCGACAAGTGTAACGTGATCCGGGATCTTTAATTTGATTCGCAGGAAGCAAAGGTCTGAGCGCTTGCGTCCATCGTGTAGAGCGTACATCTTTTTTACGTTTGCCAACGGCAGGGACCGATGAACCAAGGCAAAACAAAAAGCAGCGTATCGGTGAGCCAATACTAACGCAACAATGAAACTTCTTTATTTTTCATTCTTTTTGCATGAAACTTTTACCAACAAATTGGTGACATTTTTCTGATTAAAATGATACCAAGAATGACATAATACGGACTACAATTAACGAAGTTACATGATAAATTTGTTTGCGTAATTTAAGGATATCTTTCTTAAATATAGTTCGATTTTTGTGATTCATACGCTCGATCATCGATTCTCAGTTTCGTTGCCGTAAAGTCAATCGCGATGCAGTGTTAAAAATAGATTGTGGCTGGCGCAAGCGCATTAGCAGCGCACACGGACATGGTAGTTGTACGATAGTAGATGTAACGCGCGAGGGCACGGAAGAAGCCAGTCGGGGAATACTGTAGATGGAAGAGGGGGTAAGATTCGGATCCGAGGATCCTCGTTCTGGCTACACTGGCTTGGACCCCCTGGTTTGCACGTGTACTGCCAGTTCCTCACTTCCGTCTTCTTCGTCGCTAGATCTTTCGCTCGATAGCGAACTCGATATTGATTCTCGCCTGTGGGGTCTTCTTCGGCTATGGGGCTGTTACGTAGCGCGAGAGGTTATGTGCGCTCGCAACACTAGCCTTAAGGCGGCACAAGGAGGTACCACACAATCGGCACGCGCGCGCGCCGTTTCTAACATCGCTGCCGCCGGTGAGGTAGACAACGTCTCGGTGTCACGTGGAAAAGGCAATGGTAGGCAATGGAGAGGTGAAGAACAAGAGAGATCCCGATTTCGGTTTGAGCGATAACAATAACAAAAATATATTCTGAATCTTTTTGGTGAATGCGCGAATGACGGAGTGGAGCACTGTCACGGTCACTGAAATCGTGTGGCAACGAAATAGAGGAAACGAGAACTGAGATTGAGAACTGTACTTCACGCGGCAAAAGCACGTCCGCTCCATGGACCTAAGAATTGTATGGACGGAGCATAAGCTAAGAATTTGGGCGCGGGGCTCACCATTAGCGGTAAGGGCAATACAGGGTCTGCGCCATTTTGACCACCTCACTGGTAGTGCTACCTGGTGAGCAAACTGTAAAGCTAGAATGAAATTCAAAGATAATAATCAGAATCATTTTAGAAACGCACGATGATTTTGATAGCATATTTAATTTCTATCCGTTCAAAAATATATTTATAATAAATATAATTGTACATATATTTATTCATTTGTTTATTCAAATTATTTATTTATTCATCTACAGAAAGAAACAAAACTTCTTAAAGTTACTACTGACCTCTGAAAAGGACAAGTTTATTCAAAGTTTGTCTATCACTGACATTAGTTATGAAATTTTTGCCGATATAATACAAACGAGTCGCGACATACTTGCGAACAACTGCCTCGATTAAATGGGCACGATGATTATATATAATATTATCCATGCCATCTTCTGGGGACGAGTGATCTTCCAAACTCAAAAATACATCCTCATTGCCAATAAATTCATGGAGGATGGAATTCACTAAATTATTGCCATGAAATTTTGATGACGAAACATTACCTTGAGTTTCACGCAACGTGAATCTGATTTTGCGTTCACTTAACTTACATATATAAATCATGTCAGGTGAGGGGTAAATCAGGCCACCTAAACTTTTTTGACTAATATTAGTCGATGTTCCATCAAATGTCAAGCTCACTATTTTAATACCAACGTCATGCAAAGCGCTCAAGCATTGTTTTACTAGATTACACTTCTGCTCACTCGATGTACCAGTCGTTAGGAAATAAGCAATCGGTATTTTCCAATTACTATTGATACAATTGACTAAAAAGACTAATGCATCTTTTGCTACAGGTAAATTATCATCGTCAGCTCCATTTCCCATGTCCACATATCCATAATACCTTTCACCATCATATTCGATCTGTTGCCGAACAGACATTTCATCAAACATCAAAGCACCTAATAAAAGATAGTCTGATGACGCTGCACGTGCTCCAATGCATTCTAAAGCCTCTGAATTTAGTCCAGGATCTCCGTTCACTGACTGATACCATTTTGAAATGGTTTTGGGATGAGGTAAACATGTATCAAATTTGTCACGGACATATGCGTAAGCTCTCGGTGAATAATAATGCAGTGTCAGTGCAAATGTACGGAGTTCTGGACTATATTGTTTCTGTACAGGCAAATTTTTGGCTTTGCTAAGTTGTCGTGCTAGGAGATCTTCATTCGACTTACCTAGACATTGTAAAATATCGAATTCAGTGTCAGTCATAAAATTCTTATCTTTCAATGTTTCTAAAACATTTTTCATTCGAGCAATTTGTTTTTCTTTGTTCCGTAGCTTGTCTTGAACTGATTTGACCTTCTTCTTGTAAGACTCGATTACAACTTTATTTGATTCTCTGATTCGTTCTTTCGAGGGCGAATGGAAGATTCTTGCCGGGGAAACACTTGTAGCCCGATCAACAGTCTCCCTTTTTTCAGTTTGTTCGATGAATCTATCGGGCGAAACAGATGTGCAACGGTCGACGAGTAATTTTTCGTCACTAGTGGAGAGTAGTTTTCTTTTCTTTGTACTACATGAGACAATAGTGGTGTCCTCAATATCTGCGCTGAAGACTTCAGAATATTTACGTTTATAGGCTGGCTGTTTTATCTGAAATCGTACAATATCAATGTTCCTAGTATATTCTAGATTGGACAATGTAGAGAACTACGACAAGTTTGAAATGCGTTTACTGTCGGAAAAAAATACACACATGTGGAACTGCGTTATCATTGAGCCGAGTTTTTGTCGAAGACGTCCTGTCAAAAAATGTCTCTTCAAAGTGTAGTGAACATAAATAACTACCACTTTTTGGCTGCCAATCACCTAATTGCATCGCATCGATCCATGCTTTTCGTCTCTGTGGATCTTTCGGAAAACTGAAAAATTGGAAATAATACGGAAGTAATTCTCGCAGTGAAGCAAGCAATTTCAATAAGACTTGCTGACAAGTTACTCAGTTATGGAAACTTAACTTAACCTTCTCTTCGAGCTCCAACTGACGGTGTGTCTTGCGATCTTGGTCGTTTATATTGTCACACCCAATTGCGGCACATTTCGGCATTTTCACAAGTTTATGACAACAAATACATGTATAGACTGAACGTGAATATACGAATAATGATACGAATACGAATGAATAATAACGAATAATAATATTTTTTCGAATGATGCAAAACATCGTTATTACAAACACGGCGTTTGTTGATTTCATTGCCAGCAGGCGTCACTACCAGTGAGGCGGTCAAAATGGCGCAACCAATTAGAACGCAGCATCCCCCTTCCGTCTTACGGCATACCCCCGCAGGGCTTATGCTCCGTCCATACAATTCTTAGGTCCATGGTCCGCTCGCGAGGCTATCCGGAAAGGAAGAGAGCTCCTTTGAGCTCGCCGGATGTGCATTTTTCAAACCGGAAGTATGACAAAAAACGATTGACGCTGGGCGGAAGTATCGCTCCGAGCGCCATCTTTTGGTGAACCAATGGTACTGCTCCATCTTCCTTTATCTTGCTGTTTCATTCATTTCGCTCGTTATTTCGCGTTATAATTTTATACTGGGGTTGTTTTCCGAGGTTATCCGGGTATTTTTCTCCCGTACTTTTGGTCGAATCGTTTTTCTTAATATTTTCCTCTTTTTTTATATCTTCATAATGTACTAATTATAATTATAAAATTAGTCTTTTTTATATTAAATATATAACGAAGCTATAAGTTAAATATTTATTAAAAAAATACCAGTTTAAGTTTTTTTCTATCAGAATAAGTTATGAATGATTTTATCAATATTGTTCTAAGAACATATTGGTAATATTATTTTAAGACATTGGTCATACTATTTGACTAGGGAAATTTTTTTTTATTACAAAAAATTAGATTTTATAGAATTGGTTTCATCACAAATAATAGGGCAATGAAATTAAATATTCATTTAACCAATTTATAAAAAAAACTATCTAGTCAAAATGTTGATAAGGTCTGAGAAAATTCTATAAAAAAAAAGATTATTTTTAACTTCGAGGAGAAAGATCATATGTCACACAGGATAAATTATGAAAAATTTAAGAATGATATGCCCTTTAGTTATTTAGCCGTTTTAGATCATATGTTAAAATTATTTTTTCTTAAACTCAACATTTTTTTGGTGAGCCCTTTTGATGTCTTCTATCTTCTGAGTCATAGCTTGCTATAAGTCACACCACTTGTAGGGAGCTCTATCATGTTTAGTTTTCTTCATCCAACCATTTTGCTCTGCGTACTTTCAAATCAAAAAATCACTTTCAAAAAATATCATGTTCAACAAGTTATAAGTAATTTGACATAAGATAAATTGAGAAATTTTGAATGATTATTACGATAAAAAAAATTCCATTAGATAGCAATGTAATGTCTTACATAAATATGCTGTACAAAATTTTTAATATAATTTGGAATGATAGTCAAACCTGAAGATATCTGATAATTTTTGGTTTCGTTTAAAAAATAAATTACTACCGAAGTAATATTTATCAAAAATTCATCTATTTTTGAAATTTCCACATGAGTGTATTTTTAAAATTTTTCTAGTAATAATTTATTTGACTAAAACAAATTGTCACATGTCTATTGAAGTAAATCTAGAAGATATTAATCGATTTTTTAAAACAAATGAGCAAACAACATAATTAAAAAATGGCAATTTCGTAAAAGTTTACTCAGAAATTTTTTGATTTCCTTTGTATTTTTTTTTTTTTTTTATTGTTTTAACACTGAAATTGGCCGACATTTGTTTATTTTACATTTTTATTATTAGAAAATTTGTATTTTTTTTTTAAATTAAGCTTAAAAAAATGTTTTAAACAAATTGCATTTATATTTTTTTTTAAATTTTTAGAGGTGCTATTTTTCGGAATTTTTTATTCATAATAATTTATTTGTTTATATAGATAATTTAAAAAATTCTCAGATGACGGTCTATTTAACAATTAAAACATCATTACCTGATTGCATGATGACTGTACCATTATATTTAGAATTTTGCCATAAAAAACTGACCAACTCTCCCGGATTTGGAATATTTTCCTCGTCATAAATTACATCAAAGTCTTCAACTTTACAATAAGAATTGTCGGTTTGACAATGAATAACAAACATCTTCGAAAATTCGAACAGATTTAACTGCTCTATGGCATTAATTTTAGACCAATAATTGTTGATAAGTATATCCAGGTACTTTTGCGATACTTTTATAAATCAATTAGATTAATTACGCATTTGCTCTTCTCTAGAAATCTAGAAATCTCGTGGCACATGTATTGTTATAGGTTAGAACACACAACTATATATACACACGTACACATCACTGGATTTGGTCGCATACGTGTAAGTAACACGCAACTACATACTGTAGATGATACATATAGTTTGTGTTATGTCTAGTACAGTAGAACTCCTATAACTTGGACCACTTTAAGTTGGACTTCTTCTATCCCTACTTCCTCTACTCCTTGCTATCTGGCTAACAAGGAGACATTACGACCGTGGACATGGGGATTTTAATGAGCTTCATATTAGGTGAAAGTACATCGAAAAATATTTGTGTCATGTCCGGGCGTTTTTGTGAATGGGCCCTCAATTTTGAGAAATCGCATTTTGAAAAACGCAATTTTTCTGTAGTACGTGATATACTCTTAAAGAGAATGAGTATATCGAATAAGTGCGATGGCTCGGCGGATGCGTGCTTGGCTTATACTTTTGCACTCCGCTGCGCTTCAGGTTCGAATCCTGCCCGATGAATAATTTTTTTTCTTTTTTTTGTTAGTAGATAATGTTTTAAATAACTGATTTCAAAACGGATTAAAACTAATGTATTTATCTATCTATTCAAATTACTGATTTCACAAGTGTTCGGATGAAATGATTCATAAAAACAGGCAAAACATATAAATTTCCGGCACCAGGAACATTTTATAAACGCTGCTTCCGAACAAGAACATTTGGATCTAGAAATTTCAGACGGAAAACATGCTTGGTTTACGTTCATAAAAACTTTTCTAGTTGAAAGTAATTTTGAAGCAAACCAAGCATATTTCAACATGTCTTCAAAAACAGGTGCACATAATTGATTATGTGCCAATGCATGGATCTTTATAGCATCTTCTCTAGAATTTATTTCTTTTTGACTATTTAGCAAATGTGGATTATTTTGCAATCTTTTGATAAATATTTTCAACTGTCTAAAAAAATATACATCGAGTGGTTGGCAAATATTTGTACAATGTGGAAGGATAACTTTTACTTTGTAAGTTTCCTCATTAGTTCCGTTTGTAAATGTTTCATCATATAATGATAAATTTGTTTGTCCCTTCCACGAATCTAATATCATTACAAACTTTTCTTCTTTAACATAAGGTTTAATTATTTTTTTTAAATAAACGCCAGTTAAAGGTGGGTCATTTTTCCGGATTTTGAACATTCAATATGTATATATTTATACCGGTCCATGCATTGCTGTATCTGTTCCGTAACTTTAGGACCGAAGGTACCTTTCGGCTCTTGCAAACACAGGTAGTAACTTACCGGAAAGGGTCAAAGTATATTGGGCGGTATACGAATGTGTAATTTTGTAGTTGCAAGGAAACTAATGATCACGTTAAAATTGTGAATGAATGCTTTTGAAATATTTACCGAACACTTGAAAAGTTACAAAAAGTTTACGGTAAAGTAATAAAACACAGGTACCGTAACGGTAAATATATTCGTTCGACGAATAGCGAACCAGGTAATAAAACAGTTGCCCTTTTATTTTCTTGCATCCAAGAAATGTAATTTTGTAGTAAACATTTTTTAAAAGTTATAATATATTATCGATATACAAATTTTCAATTAAATGATATTTAGGAGGATTGAAATATTACAGAAAAGAAAAAAAAAAAAAATTATTCATCAGGCAGGATTCGAACCTGAAGCGCGGCGGAGTGCAAAAGTATAAGCCAAGCACGCATCCGCCGAGCCATCGCACTTAGTCGATAGACCCGTTCTCTTTAAGAGTATATCACGTACTACAGAAAAATTGCGTTTTTCAAAATGCGATTTCTCAAAATTGAGGGCCCATTCACAAAAACGCCCGGACATGACACAAATATTTTTCGATGTACTTTCACCTAATATGAAGCTCATTAAAATCCCCATGTCCACGGTCGTAATGTCTCCTTGTGAGCAGTGTCACGTGGTGCGATATCCCCTCTACGACTAGTAAGAAGCGCAAGAGAGAGAGACAGCAATTTCTGTCTCACTCAGAGTTGACTGGAGAGGGTATCCTATAAGTTCTAATTCTCAGAATTCTGCTCCCGCAGCTTACAAGTTATAAGAGTTCTACTGTACGCGGTTAATTTGAATTGGTCTGCATATTGCATAGAATACACGTCCACTATATAGATGTATATATACATATAATCACATAAGTAACAAGTACAAACTTCAATGTTGACATTTATAAATGTATAACCTACAACGGAAATATAATATTTCATTAGAAAAAAATAACGTGTGAAAGAAATAAAGTTTTTATTCCATCCAATACATTTTTATATATTTTTATAAAAAAATACAAAATATATAAATTTTTATATCTTTATATATATTTATATATCATAATATATAAGTATGGATGTATTTATTATAATTTTCTGCCTGTCGGCTACAAAATGGACTAGCCTTACATTCCGTCCTCACTCATCCCTCCATTCATTATACTCTTTATTCACACTTACTCATTGCACATATCTTTTCACCTTCTTAACCTATGTATCTTTTTACAGCACTAACTCTACCTACTTACGTTTCTATTTTACTTATCCTTTATCTTACTATCCATTACTTACAACGCAGTTCTTCTCTATTTTATAGCTATTCACTGTTACTCTATAGTATCTTCTTCTTTACTTTCCTTTTTACATTTTTCCAACTTTCGCAACCACTCTACAATATTTTTTTTTCCGTTCCCTCCACCGCTTTCTCCAATCTTATCTCCGTATCCTTAACCTTCTCACACTCGTCTACATACATAATATATAAGTCTACAGTTTAGGATTTTCTGATTGATACATAATAATATATTAGGTTGGGGAAAAAGAAATCCATTATTTTTATATGAACTTCAGGACTTTATTTAACATGCTTCGGATTGTCCGATTTGGGTCAAATATGCACCGTTTTGTTGTATGATTTGTTGCCATTTTAAAGGTAACTTCATAATGCCTCTCTCATAGAAGTCCTGGTCTCTATTTGCAAAAAACTCTAGTAGTCGATTTTCACAATCCTCCCTAGATGCCAATTTTTTATCATTAAAGAAATTTTGCAATGCAAGAAAAAGATGATAATCGCTTGGTGCCAAGTCCGGACTGTATGGCGGATGCATTAAAACTTCCCAACCAAGCTCCCGAAGTTTCTGGCGAGTCACTGTAGATGTGTGTGGCCTAGCGTTGTCCTGGTGGAACACGACACCTCTCCTGTTGGCTAATTCTGGCCGTTTCTGGTCAATCGCTATCTTCAAACGGTCCAGTTGTTGACAGTAGAGATCAGAATTTAGCGTTTGGCCATATGGAAGCAACTCATAATAAATAATCCCCTTCCAGTCCCACCAAATGCATAGCAGAACCTTCCTGGCCGTTAGTCCTGGTTTGGCCACCGTTTGAGGTGCTTCACCGCCCTTTGACCACGATCGTTTTCGCACAGGGTTATCGTATGTGATCCATTTCTCATCTCCAGCAGGGTAGGCAAGCTGCCGTGTTATAAAAAAGGACTGAAAACAGCGCCAGCTGGTAGGTGCGGGAACGAACTAAAGGCATAAATTTATTTATAGCATGCCTATCTATATTAATGTATATACAGTGGTTGTATTCTAGGTGGCATTGTTTCCTTCAAAATTTATTTTAAAATGAAAATAATAAAATTACATTTTGGTTAATACGTTTTTATTAATACGCATAATACAAACAATTGATATACATAGATATATACAAAAAAATATGTATATATATATTTATATACATACGCAATATAAATATTTTATAATATTCTACAAATAAAGTTGAAAAATTTATCAATTAGAAATAACGAAAAATTTTCTAAAAACCACTCAGACAGCTCCTTTTTTATTCTCTGGGATTGAGTGCAGAGGTTGAACGGTCATTGATGACTCTGAACTTGAGGCAAATCAAGTTCTTGAGCCGTCCTCACGCTCAAGAAAGGCTGCTGCATTTCATCATTGTGGTAACAATTACAACTTATAAATAAATACTTATAAATAAATTAATACTGTGTGTGTGTGTGTGTGTGGTGTATACATATGTACAATGTGAATGCAAAATATGTACGAAAAAATGTACAATATAAATGTAAAATATGTACAAATAAATATAATACATATACAAATATAAAATAATAAATATATAATAAAAATGGCATACGAATTGTTTACAATGTTTTTTTACAATGCTTTTGTGCATATTCATATGCCATTTGCATGAGATCATCTGCATGCACAGGTGGTTGTTGTGTACCTCTTAATATTTTTGTAATAACCGAAAAGTAATTTTGCATAATATATACTACACTTTCATCAATGATGTCTAATTTTAATTTTGAAGTATGATCGCAGTTCTGAAATGGAAATGTAATTTCGTTATTCAGAACTGCTTTCACTGCGGTGCCAAATTTAGAAATGTATGAAATTTTGCCTAGGTACTCTCCACACGTGAATACAATTTCTTTCATGCATTCAATGAAAGTTTCATCATTAATAAGTATGCGCGTGTAATTAGAGTAACAAATTTCACAAGTGACAGATTTTATAATTTTTTTTAAAATAATCTTTTTTATACCAACCATTACATTCTCATCTACTTTATAATTACTATTGCATGCTACTGTAATGGTAGGTAAATTAATTACATATGATGAACTATCTTGTGAAGCTGTTCTGTTAAAAAAAAGACATTTAAAATTGAACAAATAATCACTTGTGTCATCTAATTCACAGTTACCAGTCAAATTTGATTCCATATATGAATTTAAAATGAGGCTTTTATAAAATCCGACAAATGCTGAACATGTTGGATTTGTATTTTGGACTCCATATTGACGAATTTGGCCGAAAAAATTTTCTAATGAATCTTGATTTATTACACTAAATTTAGAAAATCCAACATTTTTTAAATTATTTTTAATTAATTTAAATCCTTTTAGCGTCTGCATCCAATTTGCTAGAACCTGTGGATTAGCTTGATCTGTTGCCTTTTTTTTAACAAAGCGCATTGTTTCTATTATAGAAATAGAATCATTCCATATTTGTATTTGTTCATCATTATTTACAGAAGGAATGATGCTTTTCTTATTTAAACTATCAAATAAATTATTAAAAAATAGTAACAACTGCGCTGTATTAACACCATCACGAGGCATACTTCTTTGCTCACACACGCTTTTAGCCCCACTGCGACTCATTAATGACATTACACTAGCCACAATGTGACTAAAAACCTGTGTGCAACACGAAACTTTCAGTTTTTTAATTTAATTTTTCACAACATGATGATCAGATAGTTTTTGCATTGTTCTAAAAAATGTTCCACTACTCTGATCAATAAAATAGGCATCTTCTATATGCGACCATTTGGCTGTTCGGACAATATCATCTTTTAATTTAAATTGCAAATCTTTTGTTAATAAATTATTGCGTATGCATTTCAAAAGATGCGGAATATCATATAGTGGAACTATATGATGCCCATTGATAACTATTACGTCATTTTCTAAAATTTCATTATTTTGAAATGCATCGCGTTTCGAATCTAAAATTAACTTCCTAATCGCTTTTTTGTTGTTACAACCTTGGTCGCATACAGAAGCTACAATTTTTAAACCAACATCATGGGCACGCATAACAATTTGTTTAAACATATATACAATTTTTTCCCATGACGTTGTTCCTTTGCAAAATGTAAAAGCAATAGGTTGCTTCCATGGTCGATCACCATGAATTCCTCGCAGAAACCAAACCAAAACATGATCTGCGATTTCGTTTTCCCGGCAATGTCCTTCATCCACAAATCCATAAACTACATCTGACGGGGCATTATAATGAAACGAAGGACATAGTTTCATCTCGTCAAAAATTAAAATACTATATTTAAATTTGGGGTCGGTAAAATTTCGAACGCGTTTTTCTAGATCCTCGAACATGGAATCGCAAATACCTGGTGTTATAGGTATTTGCTGCACAACCTTTATAAGCGTTTCTTTACTTGGAAGACAAAATACACTACTCATAAATTTATAATTTTTAGGACTTTTTTTTGTATAAAGCTAACGCAAATGCTTTATCTTCCAATGTAAAAGTACGCTTAAACTTATTACATTTTGCATTCCTAAAATTTGATATAATAAATTCCTGAGCTGTAGTGCTCAGGGTTTGTAATATATCTACACTCTGTTCAGGAAGAGCGTTGGAACGATTTCTAAAAAAGTAATCCGCATTTTTTAATAATTCTGATATAGAATTAAAGAACACTTAAAATACTTGGTCCCAATTACCTAATAATGTATAAAATCTCCTCTGCTTCGTATTAGAGCCTCGCACCGTTTTGGCATACTTCTTACGAGGTTTTCTGCGTAATCTGTTGGCAGCGATCTCCATACTGTTCTTATTTGACGACACAGGTGCTTCAATGTAAGTATTCGTCTCCCACGAAGTCTCAGCTTCATAACAGACCAAACATTTTCAATCGGATGTACATCGGGTGATTGCAAAGGCCAGTTTAAGACATTGATGTTATGTTCTCCTTTCCACGCGGTGCACAGTTGACTACGATGCTTTGGATCGTTATCCTCCTGCAGGACCCAGGATGCATTATCTCCACCAAACCACATCTTCGCAGACTTTAACAAGTGCTTCTGATATATTTTCAGCATTCTTTCTGCATTTAAGATGTTGGTAAATAGGAACAAAGGCCCAAAGCCGAGCGAGGAGAAGCAACCCCAAACGTGTACTTTAATAGGGTGTTTAACAGTCCTCTGTACCATTGGATGGCCTTACTTAGTCCAGGCATACCTTTTCGGAGCCCATAGCCAAAAAGAAGACTCGTCAGAAAAAATAACGTTGTCCCAATTTCGGTCGATGTTCTGCCGTGCCCAGTTGAGCCGCCTTTGCATATGTTTTTCCAACAATAGAGGTTTCAGTAAAGTACTTCGATACTTTACGCTGGATTCCTTCAATCTTTCTTTTATAGTAGCCAGACTAACCTTTATTCCTTTTTTCTCTAAAAGATTCTGACCTTGTCGTAAGGATAGGGAGGGATTTGCTTCAAACAGTCTACAAATGACTTTATCCTGCTTTCTTGTTGTACCTCGTCGTTTGCCCCTTCCTCCAAAGTCATCGACATTCTTTGTAGAGTTATAACGTTCTACCCACTTTCGCACAAACTCTACTGATTTTTTCATATATCGGGCGGCCGCTGAATAACTTAATTTTGGCCCTTTGGGATGCGTACAAAGGAACACTGCCTCAAATCTTTTAGCGTATATCGCACTCATCACAAACTCTGTTCGTTCTCTAAGAAGGGCAAAGCAATGCTGAAGGATACAAAGTAACGCGATCTAGACCACATGTTTCCAAAGCTAAACATACAGTTCTTATCCCTCGCCTTCCCATAACAAAGAAGTATTCGTTCCAACGCTCTTACTGAACAGAGTGTATATTACCCGATCTTATCATTTTCTTCAGTTCGTGAAGGCGTCCCTGCAGATTCGCATTTCTTTGGCGCAATCTGCACATTGTCTTCTTAAGGGCTGCAACAGCGTTGTACAGCTTCTTCTGCTGTGGCTCCACATTGGGTTTTCTTGAAATACCCAAAACTTTGAATAAGCCTAGAAGCAAACACCAAACCAACCCATGCTCAAGCAAACCAAAAGAATTAAGTCCATGCATCAATATAGTAGCAGTGCTATTGATTTGATGCTAATACCGAGGAAACGAAATTACTCTTTATTAAAGAATTAAAGTGGTAGAAAGAATAAAGAATGATGAATTCAATAGGATTAATAGAATTAGAAAGATTAAAAAAAATTAAGTTTTATAAACATTGAAAGTGAAAAGCATACCGTTACCAAAGAAAGATATAACTTCGCTTTTCAACATGATTATCAAACCAATTGTTATCAGTTACAAAACGAAATTATTTAAATTGAAAAATTATAACTTTCACCAATTACCACAATCAAAATTATATAGAATACATGCATATAGGAAAAAGTTTAATACTCTCATTTGCTGCATTACACTTGTTTCATTCTTTTCATATGTAACAAGAAAGGAATGCATGTTTCATACAGTAATAAGTAACAAGCCACTCATTTAAAAAATATAAATATCTTACATGTTTTTTGTCTATGTCCAGTGCTGGTTCCTACAGAGCTGCTGGCCAATCCCCGATAATCTTCTCTTGTGTTGCGTGGAAGTTGAAGAAGTTCCATTACTTCTTGATTATCTCTTCGTTCTTCTACTACCATTTCTTCTGCGGTACCTAACAAAAGAATATTAATAAATAATGAATAAAAACGCTACTCGTAAATAACATATTACAAAAGTTACGGTTTATATAGATACCTGGAAGAAACAATGTTGGTACCGCTGTGTTTGCAAGGTTCTTGGCCAGAAGATATTTGTTTTCAAAATGCTTAGCGCAAATGACCCTCCTACGAATTTTCTCCGCACTTAAATTAACTAAGTTTGGATTGCCACTTGCTGCTAAACATTTTGAACAAATTTCTGGCCGAGAGCTTGGAAAGGAAAATATCCGTCCACCGGCTATCCGGCACGATGTCACTTCACATTTCTTCTTCTTATTCATACCTGCAAAAAGGCTTCAATTATAACAATATTCTAACACTTATAACAATTATAAAGAAAAAAAAAAAAAACAAAACTTGTGAAAATTCCAAAAATAAAAAGAATAAAATAAAATGAAAAGAAAAGATTACTTAATAATTAGAAACTAAATATATCTAAGAACTACAATTAAAAATTAAAAAGGATAGATTAATTAATAATTAAGAACTAAATATATCTACGAACTACAATTAAAAATTAAAGGGGAAAGATTAATAAATAATTAAGAACTAAATATATCTAAGAATAGAATAAAAAAAGAAAAAGGAATTATTAAAAATTAAATGAAAATTAAGAATTAAATAATTAATATTAAAAATTATAATTAGTAATGTTCGTTGCTGCTCGCACGTGGTCGCTCGGGTAGCTCAGAACAATTGAATAACGTTTGATTTTGGCGGCACACCGACTTCCTCTTGCAAATGTAGTTGAAATTGACACTATCGCCACCTGGTAGGCGCGGGTCGCGTAACTAGGAACCGCTGTGCCCATTACAGCTTGCCGACCCTGATCTCCAGTCACCATCCGTTTAAGAAATGGGTCTATCTCATTCCGTTTGGCCAAGGCTTCGCAGATGGAAATTCGATCCATCATGTTTTTTTCTGTTAATTGGTGTGGCATCCAAACATCGAGCTTCTTTTTGAATCCAGCTTTGTGTAAATGGTTTAAAACTGTTTTATGGTCGATTTTTAGCTCCTGGGCGATGTTACGACTGCTAACATGCCGGTCAACTTCGATCATTTCTCCGATTTTATCGACATTTTCGACGACCGGCCTACCTGTGCGAGGTGCATCTTTAACATCAAAAATTCCTGAACGGAATCTACGAAACCAAAATTGCACATAATTGGCTGTTACAGTATCGGAACCATAAACACCATTCATAATTTTAGCCGCCTGGCTTGCATTTTCGCCTTTGTCAAAGAAAAACTGTAAAATGTACCGAATTTTCTCTTTGTTCACTTCCATTTTTAACACCCAGTAACTCACAACTGAATGCACCAAACAAAAAACAGCAAAAGAATTTTTTTTACTGCGAAATGTCACCTTTCCAACGAGCATAAATCTGAAATTGTTTGATCGATACTTTACGAGAAATATGGGGTTCTTGCTATTCTGTCGAGTCCTCCTCGGTCGTCGGGCTGTTACGCAGCACGAGGAGATAAATGCGCTTGCCCGTAGCGCTAAGGCGGCAATAGGAGGTACCCCACAATCGACGCGCACACGCGCCGATCCTAACCTCGTTGCCGTCGGTAAAGCAGTCAACCTCTCGGAGACACGTGGGAAATATAATGGAGAGGCGAGAAACACAGATACAACTTCGGTTCGAACAATAAAAATAACAAAATGTATTTCAAGTATCCCTGGAGGATGCGCGAAACCGGGGTGGAGCACTATAGCGGCCACCGCTATCGCGTCGTAACAAGATGTAGAAAAAATGAGACTTGAGATAGAACTGTTCTCACAAGGCTAAATGCACGTCCGCTCGCCGAGCACTCCGGAAAGGAAGAGCGTTCCTTTGCTCGCCGGATGTCATTTTTCCAAACGGAAGTATGACAAATGAAGCTGGGCGGAAATGCGATAGGCCCGCCACAGTACTCCCCTCCTAGTGAAACGATACAGAAAAAATAAGAGTATAAACTGTAAGAAAATATGAGAACATGCTATAAAATATGACAATACACATAATAACACTTAATTAGGAACGTTAAATTTCACAGTCTTTTTGATTTTAACAGTCTCAGGCAAACGACTAGACGGTCCTGAATAAACTTTCGGTAAATCGCTGGCGCGAGACGTTTGCAATACGTCGTCGGTGTTGACCACGAACGCGGGTTTTAATCGCTCTACGGAAACGTTCACGCGATTACCGTTGAGATCAATAGCGAACACTTTGTCTGTTAAACGTTCTAATACTGCGTGTGGACCTGAATACGGCGGTTCGAGAGACTGTCTCACTCCGTCTTGACGAAGAAACACATGTGTGCAATCGTGAATACGTTTGTGCAAAAACAAGTTCGTTTTGTTGTGGTGCACGGGACGGTGTGAACGTAGTTTTCTCATGATCACTCGGAAATCCTCGATGAAGATCTGAGGGTCGTGAGGAACCTCTTCGGAGTCGAAGAATTCTCCGGGTAAGCAGAGAGCTGAGCCATAGACTGCCATGGCAGGTGAATGACCGAGGTCCTCCTTAAATGCGTTTCTTAGGCCGAGAAGAACGACTGGTAACACTTTGACCCAGTCCTGTGTCTCGTGACACATTAAGGCTGCTTTGAAAGTACGGTGCCACCGCTCAACGAGCCCATTGCTCTGAGGGTGGTACGCTGTTGTCCTGGCACGATGTGCACCAACCAATCTGGTTAATGCAGAGAACAAGGCGGACTCAAATTGTGTGCCTTGGTCCGTGGTAATGGTGCTGGGAGAACCGAAACGAGCCACCCAGTTAGCGAAGAAAGCTGCTGCCACAGTGTCGGCCGTGACGTCCTGCAAGGGAATGGCCTCCGGCCAGCGTGTAAAACGGTCGATCATGGTGAGCACGTACCTATAATCTCGAGAAAGCGGCAACGGTCCAACAATGTCCAAGTGAATATGTTCAAATCTGCATTGTGGGACAGAGATTCTGTCGGGCAGGAGCTGGTTGTGACGGTGTACCTTGGCTCTCTGGCAAGCCAAACACGCTCTGGCCCATTCCTTGATATCCTTGGCCATGCTCGGCCAAACGAACCTCTGCTTGATTTGCTGCAGTGTACCGCGTCCTCCAGGGTGAGACGGGCTGTGCACCATGTCGAAAATGCGTCGACGCAGGGATGCTGGAATGATGGGTTGAGTGCTGCTGCCAGAACAGTCACAATATAACGTGGAGTTAGAACCTGTGAGTATGAATGGTTCAAGCTGGAGCGACGTTGGATTGGCCTGGACGAACTGCTGGAAGTCGTCATCTGCTTGTTGTGCTGCGGCAATTTCCTCAGTACTGATAGAATACGGCATAGTTATTGAGCCTATGCGCGATAAGGCGTCTGCCACGGAATTTTCCTCTCCTGAAACATGCCGTAGATCCGTGGTGAATTCGGAAATGAATGCCAATTGTCTTACTTGTCTGGGAGACATTTCATCGATCTTCTTCCGAAAAGCGTAGGTTAACGGCTTGTGATCCGTAAGCACGTAAAATTGCCTTCCTTCGAGCATGAAACGAAAATGTTTGATGGCTGCATAAACACCCAGCAACTCGCGGTCGTACGTACTGTAGCGCTGCTGTGTTGGTGTGAGCTTTCGTGAGAAAAAGCTTAGTGGTTGTACGATTCCATTGAGTTCCTGTTGGAGAACAGCCCCCATTGCTGTGTCTGAGGCGTCTGTTTGTAGGAACAATTTGGCGTCGCTAGAAGGATAGCTGAGAATGGTGGCTTTTGCTAGTGCTTGCTTGACGCCATTGAAAGTCTGCTCAAGTTGAGATGTCCAGCTGATTTTGACAGCACTGCCCTTGGTATGACCCGCGGTGAGCGAGTATAAAGGAGTCTGTAAACGAGCAATATCTTTGAGAAACCTGTGGTAAAAATTGGTCATACCGAGGAATCTCCGAAGGTCCTTGACTGTTTCAGGCCTTGGGTAATCCAGGATAATTTGGACTTTGGCAGGAGATGGAAAAAGTCCATCGGCAGAAATGGTGTGTCCCAGGAAATTGACGATTCGTTCTCCGAAAACACACTTGCTCGGGTTGATAACCATTCCATACTGGCTGAGACGGGTGAATAGTTGTCGCAAATGTTGACGATGCTCCTCGATGTCCTTGGATGCCACCAGGATATCGTCTATGTAGGCAAAACAAAAGTCGAGACCAGAAATCGCCTCGTTGATGAAGCGTTGGAAAGTCTGAGCGGCATTTCGAAGTCCAAAAGTCATGTACGGAAATTCGAAAAGACCGAACGGTGTAATAATCGCCGTCTTTGGTATGTCGCACTCGCGCATCGGTATTTGCTGATAAGCGCGAACGAGATCGATTGTGGAGAAGACGGATTTTCCGTTAACACGTTGAGCGCCACGTCAGCCACCGGTGGCTGACACGAGCCTTTCCGTTTGGACCGCGTCAGCCACCGGTGGCTGACAGCCGGTAACACGATATAGAGCTATAAAATGTACGTTGTTTTGTAGAATTACAGAATATTTATTTAAATCTTACTTAATTTTGATCCATTACAGGACTAATGAATGTCATTAAAACATAATAAACATAAAAACGGTTTTCCTTCACAGCTATTACAAAATGTGACAACTCGCTTAGTCTTTTTTCTGGCCATTGCTCTACCATCTTCTTCTACATTCTTATCATAACACAATTTGCAATATTTCCGTACTTCACGGACTTTTCCCGTTTTTCTTTGTAGTTTATGTTGCCTTTTTTTAGATCTTCTTGCATTTGTGTTCGATGGAGTGTCTTCTTTGTCATAACTTGTAAGGGATAGTGCTAATTCTTTCCGGAATTCAGTTATGCGAATTTTCTGCTTCGTAATATTTTTGTATAGAATATAACTATTTAAAACCGTAGTATTTAGTAACAATTCGAAGGCTAGTTTTCGATACCATTTTATGCTCCTGCGTAACGGATTGCTGTAGGCATTCATTTGGTCGGATAGGTCGACAGCTGCCTTTCGTCTGTTGTAGTCTACTATGATTTCTGGTTTGCACTTATTTCCGGATCGGCATTTAACATTCACCACTTTTGACGAGTGCTTTGTCGATAGAACTAGGATGTCCTTCCTATCTCTCCATTTCAAAATGGTTATCCCTTTGTTATTTTCTTTTGCCACGATTTCTCCTCGTTTTAATTTTGCTGATACTACTTCGTGCGGAATTCCTCGTCGATTTGAACGTAATGTTCCCACTAAATGTGTGTTTTTCCTGATTAATTTTTCCGCTAGTTCTAAGCTCGTGTACCAGTTGTCAGTGTAGAGCGTGTGTCCCTTGTCGAATAAATCTTTGCAAAGAGACATTACAACGTTAGCGGGCGTAGTATTTTCTGTTTCCAGAGTTTTCCCTGCGTATACACGGAAAGCATACGTATATCCCAATCCACAGCACAACTTAAATATTTTGATTCCATATCTGTGGCGCTTTTGTTTTAGATATTGCCTAAACATAATGCGGCCACGAAAGGGAATCAAGGATTCGTCAATGCATATTTCCTCGGTTGGATTATAATATTTTTGGTAATTGGTTTCCAAAGTGTCTAGAATTGGTTGTACTTTGAATAAGCGATTGGAACGATTATCGTTTCTGTTGTCTGCAAAATGTATCATTCTTAGTAACAGTTCAAATCTGTTCCTTGACATCACTTTTGTTGGAAGCGTTAGCAAATAAGCAGGATCTTTGGACCAATAATCGCGTATAGCTGGTAATTTTACTAGTCCCATCCATATAATCAGTCCCAAAAATCTCTTTATTTCAGATATACTTGTCTCTCTCCACTTTACCAAACGATTCGAGTATCCATCTTCTAAGCTCTGTGTTGCATATAAGTTTGTCTGTTTGACAATTTCCTCGATGAATTCATCCGGCACAAATAATTGATAGCAGGTTTCTATGGTTATATCTGATCCTAGATGCAAATGTTCACATACAAACCCAGAAGGATGTGTAAATGGCACCACCTTTGACTGGTTACCCCTCGGTTCATGCCATTCTTCAACAATCTCCTCCTCCTCATCAGATGATAAAAATATATCCACTCTAGGCCGTTTTCTAGCAAGAATAATTTCACTGCTGCTATCGCTTTCATACTCTCGGACTGACATTTTGACGCTCAGGGCTAAAGAAAATTTTTGTCTGCACGGGGCAAAGAACTGTAATGAACTGATTTGTTGCAAAGGGAACATCGACCACGAATCCATTTCGATCAAATCTTATCTAGCGGCCCAAACGGTAAAGAAAACAAAACAGACTTGTCCGCGCGTAACGTGTTGAATGAATGCCTATAGGAATCACGTTTCAAATGTAAACTATCTTCTACTGCGACAGGAAACACTAGCCCTACAATACCACCGCTTCGAAGTAGCGGCGCGCGTGGCCCAAACGGGATTGCCTTAGAAATACGCGTGGCGCTCAACGTGTTAAGAAACTGTGTAGAATCCTGCAGGTACGGAATTGGATAACGATCTGGAACAGTCGCGTCGTTTAAACGTCTATAGTCGCCGCACGGCCTCCAGTCGTTGTTTTTCTTCGGTACGAGATGTAGTGGGCTGGCCCATGGACTCTTAGAGGGACGGCAAAGTCCATGCTGGAGCATAAAATCGAATTCCTCCTTGGCTGCTCTTAATTTGTCCGGTGCCAATCGTCTGGCGCGCGCGTTGACAGGCGGACCCTTTGTCTCGATGCAGTGCTCCACGTTGTGCGGCCTGCACTTGGGCACAATGTTGGCGCGTGTCAAATCAGGAAATTCCTGCAGTAATTCTGTAAAAGAACTGTCCAGAGAGGAGGCGCGTAGGCTGCTGCTCGGATGTTTACTCAACAAACACACGGTGTTCAACGAGGTGGTTGAATCGATCAAACGACGTCGAACCACGTCTATGTTTAATTTGTAATGCGACAATATGTCCATACCCAATAAAGGTTGTTGCACATCCGCAACGATGAACGGCCAGTGCATGGGACGACGCAGACCAAAATCCATGCGAATTAATCTACGTCCGTACGTTGCAATCTTGGTCGCGTTGGCCCCGTACAGATATAAATCGGACTTATTCCTACGATCCGCACGTTCTGCAGGAATGACAGAGACGTCGGCTCCTGTGTCCACCAGAAATTGCAATCCGGTGTTCCTGTCGACGACTAAGAGGCGACGCTGTGTGGCACTCGGTGGTCCCGTCGCCTTGGATACCGAGGGGGTTAGTTTTCCGGATGCTTTTTCACCCAAGAGCAAGGTTGTGTGCACTTGTTTGCCTTATTTCCAAAACGCGCGTGATACCAACAAACACCGTTGTTGTTACGGTTACGGGAAACCGACCTTGAACGTCGTTGCATTCGGCGGTTACGATCAGGAACATACGCACCGCGAGTTTCGAGATGCTCGAGTCTTCTGACTATCTCGTTAAGCTGCTCCGTGACTTGATTGACAGGCAGAGGTTGCGGCGGCCCGGCGATGCTGTTTACCGTCGGAGCCTGTATCTCTGCGAGCTGGTCCGCGAGGGTCGCCAACTCGTCCAGCGGATCCTTTCTCCCTGAGAGGATCGCCTGCGTCTGACGCGGTAACCGCTGTAGCCACAGAGACTTAAGTACATCGTCTGGTAAGCGCTTCTTGGCCAAGTCGCGCATGTGACGTAGGAATTGCGAAGGGCGACGGTCGCCGAGCTCCACTTCGACCAACAACCGCCGGAGCTTCGTCTCCGCACTGTCGCTAAAGCACTTAATGAGGCGCGCCTTCAACGCGGCGTACTTACCCTCGTCCGGGTGCTCCAGCAGGATGTCGCCGACTTGCACGACATCACTCTCGGCCAAGCCTTCGGCAATATAATCGCACTTCGTGGTATCCTGTGTGATTCCTGCGCGACGAAATTGTCCCTCCATGTTGAAAAACCATAATTCCGGGTTCTCACGCCAGAATGGGATTGCTCTCACGCTTACGCGACCGATCGTCATCGCCTGCTCGTGAGACACGTGGTCGGTTGAGCGACCCGCGTGCACGGCGCCGTTAGAACCGCCCTCGCTGGCCATAATTCGGACGGGTTAGCTCGGTTAGTACACTTCCGAAACGTTGACTGTTCTTGTTCGGGGTCACCAACTATGGGGTTCTTGCTATTCTGTCGAGTCCTCCTCGGTCGTCGGGCTGTTACGCAGCACGAGGAGATAAATGCGCTTGCCCGTAGCGCTAAGGCAGGGAGAGGTAACTCCCATGCTTTAAATTTCGACCGCGGACGTACTGCCATCTGAACGAGAAAGCTTTTTCTGGAACTAATTTCTATATATATATACCATACTGTTCTATATATACCATACTGTTCTATATATACCATATATATAGTACTACAGCTTTCAATTTTAGAATGATTAGAAAGGTATGAGTATACCAAATTCTATTTCCCAATAGTTCGTGATTTTTTTTCACGCTATTGTGAAATAGAATTTAGTATACTCTTTATATAAAAAGTATGAAGGGAATACATAAAGTTACAACTTATTTATTTCTACAATAGTATAAATTTAAAATACATTTGTTTACATTGGTCACTTATAGCTAATTATCTTATAATTACATTATTCACTTTTTTATATACTATCCCTCCTCCTCTCTCAAACGGGCTTGGGACCGTCTATGGCGGAGTTAAGCCTGGTACCCCAGCCAGGGACCAGGGATTTTTAATGAGGTGTATCTCCTCTCTTCATTGTCGCAATCTTCTCTTCAAACGAAGATTGTATTTTTCTTGAGCTTTTCTCATGACGACGTTGTTCGATTTTTTCGAATATTTCCCGCTCAACCCCATATTAATCTTGTCGCACCAATTCTTTAAATGCATGTTGATGAGAGACTTAAGAATTGTCTCTTTAAGTGTCTCAGTGTGAGTAGTGCATTCGATAAAATCAAATATTATATTTTCGCAAAGTATTTGTGATAATACTTTTGATATATTATATTTGAAATATGAACGATCAGTCGCTCTATGCAACATTTTTTTTATTTTGGGGATAGCGTTCTTTAAGAATGCATCATTTGTGCAACTCATTATGCAGTTGTTGCATTGTTTATGCGGTTCTTTTTCTAATATTCGTTTTATTAGACAATTATTGTCACTATGGATATAAGATATATCCGTGCCGGAACTTACGTGGGATAAATTCAAAATATCTGGTACCAACTCTTGTTCATTTGCATTTTCCTGCATCTCTTGGTCCAGATATTTGTCAAAGGTGAACAATAGTTTCCCCGTATCAAAACATTCACAGTTTTGTCCAGTGCTGCTTCGTGATGATAAATTGTTAATTAATAATGTTTTATAGGCACCACTGAATCCAATGCATGTTGGGTTATTATTTCTCCAACCAGTGGCCCTTATGCTCCCGAAAAAATTTTCAAGGGGATCTTGATTAACGAAGCGCGTCTTCAAATATTCGAAGCCATGGTTCGACAATTCTTTCCATAGTTCCTGAAAATTTTCGATCGTTTTGACCCAGTTATTTAAGCATGACGATCTTGAGGTTGGTACTTTTGTGACTGGGTGCACGTAGCGCATCTTTTTTATTCTTGGTATTGCCGCAGCCCAAAATCCGTGGTGCTCGCTTCCTTCTGATAAGATAATTCGCAAAGGTGCATCCTGTTTGAAGGAATGACCATTTACAGAATTAAATAATTTATCAAAAAAATGTAGGGTAGCGGCTGCCACCATCCCATCATCTTTTGGAACTTTCCACGATTCCGGGGTTGTATCGTAAGTACCTGTAAAAGGTATAGTACTAATTGAAATATATGTAAATCCCAAGAATGTGCAAATACATAGCGATACTGTTATAAAAGTTAACTTACATTGTGAATAATGTTCTACGGCCGCAGCCACTGTAGTGCTAAATAATTCTGTTGCGTATTTTACTCTCATTTTTTTGATTTTATGCGGGATTACGTGTTGATCCGTAATTTTCCGCATTAACCGATTAATCCGGCTTGCATATATATCTATATTATAAATGTTTTCTAAGATGCGCCACGTTAAAAATTCTCTTTTTATTGTCCCAGTAGAGACATTTACTTCCAAATCCTTGTTCAATAAATTATTGCGCACTGCTTTTATTAGGTGGGGCGGATCGTAAAAAGGAATAATTTTTGTCCCACCTAATTCGAAAGTGTAGGTTCCTAGAAATTAAATTTTTTGCTTTTGGTAAAACCGTATATGTGAAAGATATTTCACGCTGTATAACCGAAAAAACAAACAACTTATACTTACGGTGTTCTTCACCTCGCTTCCATTTTTCTTTTCTCGTATCTTCTACGAGTCGATTGATAGCAGCTACATTACTGGTGCCTTGATCACACACAGTTGCAACCACTTTCAATCCCGTTGCTGACACTTTGCTTATTACGTCTTTGATGCAGCATAGCAATTGCGTTGACGTTGTTTGGCTTTCGCAAAAGTTATAAGCAACTGGAATTTTCCATCCAGTTCTTAAGCCTCTCAACATAAATACCAACGCATGGTCCGCAAAATTAGCAGTGCGTCTTTGTCCCCAGTCTTCAACACCAACAATACAGTCTTGCCCTGCGTTGTAGTCTACATGGGGCTCCAGCGCCATTTCGTCCCACATCAGTATGCAGTACTTATCTTTCCTCGTTAATTTTGTTACATTTTCACCGAGGTGCTTCATCATAAAATTACAGACACCTGTTTTTAATCTTAATTGTTTTATTATGTCTTTCAATAATTTTACGCTCGGCATATTGTAGAGTTGCCTCAATAGTCGATATGCCTTGGGCGACTGTTTATATATCGTCAGAGACATTATCTTCTCTTCTTTAGTATAGCGTCTCCCCTAAAATAAAATTTATCATTAGTTCAGAATATTTTAATGTAAATATTATTAAATAGTTTCTTCAAAGTCACATATATATCACAAGATAACTTTAGTAACAACATTAGCACTATTAATTAATCAGCTTTTTATTTACCTGCGGTGCATATTCTGAAGTCCGCATCTGCATACGTATCAACATCTTTTGGCAGGGCCGTGCCTGGGTATATGGCCGCCTGCGTGCCAGTCTGTATGGCCGCCCCCAGGATAACATTAAAAAAAACTACTTTAATTTTTAATGTTTATTATTATACACAGGGCATCAAACCGGGAAAAAAATCAGTTTTTGGTTAACCGAAATCGAGAACGAAAAAAAATATTGGTTTTGTTTCCAAAACCGGTTTCTGAAAAGAAAAACCGGCTAAAAACCGGTTTTATGAGATTTATATGTTTGGATGAAATTTAAGAAAAAAAAATGCACAAAATAAACATTTTTTTATTTAAAATTTAAACAAAAATAATAACATGAAAAAAATTATGGTATTGGTTTTATAATCACAGACAAAATTATCAAACATAAAGAACAAGGAATAACCCTTAAATCTATACTAACATATTAGGATAACAAAGCTCAGTGGCCAATGGCAGATCTGGGCTGACTTGCAACTTGGGAGGTATACAAAATAGAATTAATTTACTTACTTTAATAATAACATGAAAAAAAGTAATTATGGTATTGGTATTATAATCACAGACAAAATTATCAAACATAAAGAACATAGGAATACGATAATTTAAAATCCTAGGTGTCGCTCAGTGACAATTTAAAATTATTTGATTTTAAAAAATCAAATCTTACGTATTATTTATTGATATTGAAAATAGTAAAGGTTTTTGGTTAATTAACCGGTTTCATAAAATTATTTCGGTTAGGTTACCGGTTAATTAGGGAAATCTTTCAATCTTTCAATTATCGCGATTGAAAGTGAAATTGCTGAATCTTCACGAAGCAATTATTAAATAAAGTACATATTAAAAGTTAATCCTACGGGATTTTTTACTGACAAAATCGTCAATTGCTTCGTGAATATTTAAAGATTCAGCAATTTCACTTTCAATCGCGATAATTGAAAGATTGCTCATACGTTCTTGCGTCATGGAAGTACGTAGGTAATTTTTTATGATTTTCAATTTAGAAAAACTACGTTCTCCAGACGCAACTGATACAGGCATGGTCAATAATAGTTTTAAGCTTGTAGATACATTTGGAAATGAATTTTGTAAATTGTGTTTGTACAAATACTTTAGGAGTTCTTCGGGTTGTTTCCTATCTTTTATAATTATTTTCAATGAAATTAACTCTTCGTATAATTCTGCTCCGTTTATGTCGCACGATTCGCCATCCTTGAATTTATTATGAAAGTCGAAGCAACTTTTTTTTATGTCGTCCTCTCCTATTTCAACAAATTTATATAAAAATCCGAAAGACTGTTCGAAATTGGATAATGTTTCAAATCGGGTAGTAACAGATGAAATGGCTGTATCCAATATTACATAGAAAAAATTAATTTTGAAATTTTCTTTAGCAGTTAACTGAATATCCTCATCTCCTTCATAGTCAAATTGTTTTCGCTTATGGCGTCGACGTAGATTAATTTCAACAGGAAATTCCGGTTGTATTTCAAGTGATTCACATAATTCATCAGCAATTTTCAAATACTGAGACAACCACCTTTCTTGTTTATTTAAAAATCTGAAAATTTATATTTATTTCAACCGAAAGGCGTCACCCGGCGCGGCCTGGGTCAATTGCTGCCGGGGCTCTAACGTAATTTTGGGCAAACTATTGGAAATTTATATGAAATCATATTTGTTGGGCGCCAGTTGGTTCTATTAACCAACACAAGTTTTATTTAACAAAATAAGGCTAGTTGAGCCAGCGGTAGGTGAGGCCCTCTCAGGGGAGGGTAGGTCGGACGACCCGAAAGGTAAAGTACAAGAAATGGAATGCCAAATATAAAGACAAAATTATTTACTTCAGATAAATAGTTCTCACTTACTTGACAATTGTTGTTGCTTAACACTAGTTATTGACAAATGTATTCAAGCCGTAGCCGTAACAATTTCTTATTGCGAAATATATCCTTTATAATATCTTTCTATAGCTTATGAGACCGGAGATTACTCTTGAACCTTATTCGACGGTCCCCCGGGACAGAGTGTCGCATGCTCGATCGGCGATCGATTCCGATAGATGTTCGCCCTCTGCTGGCCCTTTGTCTATTACGATTAACGGCGCCATTTTCCCTGCGAGGGAATTTCGAACGCGAGTCGGTAATATTCTCGCTTATCTGGAGTCAGATCCCCGACGATGTTGAGTCGGTTTGACAATTTTACTTTCCTGTCACATTCTCCCCCCTCAAACCTCAACGTCGGAGAGGGATGATCTCAGCGAAGCTGCGAAACGGTCTCTCTACAATAAGAGCTAATTAACAATCTTATAAATTTTAAAATAGGTTTTAGCAAGTAGAGAACTAGAGTCTTACCTGAAGTATTCCATGACATAAATTAAAAAATAAATCTCGTCTTCATAATTTCCTCACTCCATTTCCTGTGGAAGGAAGGGATTATCGGAAACACACACAGACACGACATTTTGCTATTAAACATTTATTGAGTAGTATGGGATATGTTGATTAAACAAAGACAAACACAAGGGGTTTCTTATGAGTAGAAAGTTATTCTCGCACTGGCATCGTCCAGTCGAGAGATTGTCGGCGGTAGAACGGGGTCCCTAGTGATTTTTGTTAGGAGCTTTCTTGAACTTTGATGGGACGATGACCTTAATTTCCTCGTCTTCGCTAAGTTCGGGACGCTCCTTCATTATCTCGTCCAGGGTCTTTTCTGTTAAAGGCGTGTACAAAGCACACATTGCTTGTCGACGTTTTTCATCAGATAGTTGAATGGCCGTTTTTGCCGCAGGGTTGGCCAGAAACTCTGCTGTAGCTAAGGCCTTCTCTCGGATCAGAAATCGTCGATTCTGGTTGGCCTCGTGCTTGGGGTCGTCAAACCTGATCTTGTATTTTCTTTTTAGGGCGGTCTCGCCCTGGCCAACCATTACCTGGTGGTCAATTGGAATGAACCACGTTGGCCACGTGGCGTAATTCAGGCGCAGCCAATCGGTTATGCCCGCATAGCGAATGTTACAATCGGGGCACTCCGGGCAATACAAGCTTAAGTCCCTAGAGCATCCTGGGCATCTTCCTAACAGACGTTCGTGTTCAATTCCATGGGGGTATATACAGTCTTCTGTATCAAATCCGTCGGCCCCGCAAATTTGGCAAAATCCCGGCCTGTAAGGCAACTTACAATACTTAAAGTGGTGGTCGGTGGATCGGCAATTCACGCACCCGGCCACGTACTGCTTCCCAACCTGTGTCACATACGTTTGAGTGCTCTTGTGGACCCTTTTCGCCTCCATCCGAGCCACTAGGGTCTCTGCTCTCTTTCGGATAATATCTTTCAACATTCGTTCCGACATTATTCGGCAGTCGGCGAAATATAGTTTCGGCTGTCCCTCGGCGGCGTTGAACCCGGGAACGTCGAGCTCCTTCAGGATCTCGTTGAAGGTGGGCTCCCGTGCTGGTGGTGCCGGCTCGACTGCTACCGACGGTGCGACTTCTGCGGTCGGGTTATCCGTCGATCGGAGTGGCCTCTTGTTCTTCGTCGAAGTCTGGAGCGGGTGTGATCTGGTGTCTACCCGTTTCCGCAACAAGTTCTCCTGGTGGAGGTCTGCTTCCGTTACAACAATTGTCGAAGTTGGTAATTTGGCAGGCAGTTTATTGCGTATTTTCTTTAACAAGGTGTGGGTTCCCCCAGGTGCTTCTGCCTTGGTGATTGTCGCCGACTGATGTTTGCCAACTTTCGGTATGGCTCCCAGCCTTCTGGAAGCGGGTTCATCCCTCGTGATGGTTGTTTTTTCATCGAACAGGCGGGCTAGGGCAGTCTCCTCATCGTCCGATGCTGTATCGAAGGAGCTGTCGCTGTCTTCCTGAGCCTGAAGATTCATAAGCTCCTCCGTCAAGTTGGCGAGCCGTTGTCGAATCGCCTGCTTGATCTTCTCGATTTCTTCCATTTTTAACAGTTTGGGCTTTGCGGGATTCATTCTGGTGAGGTAGTTCACGCTCCACGCTAGGATAAGACAAACATAAGGGTGACGAAAAGGACATCTACATGGGAGTGTTCGGATTTCTAAGACTACGACGGGGAATCTTTAGATCTGTTAGATAGTATTTACCAATAAGTTTGTTGTTTTGGTCTACCAGTTCCACAGTCATAGGTCCTAATACCCTTCTTATTTTAGCTGGCCCAAGATATTTGTGTGCCAGCTTAGCATTGTAACCCTCTGCTTTATTACTAAGTTTTTTATTAGGATAGTAGACTTCCATCCCTTCCTTTACCTTAATTTGTGTTACCCTGTTTTTATTGAACTTGGCGAGACGTTCGTCCGAATATTTCTTTAGTTGCATTTCGATTTTATGCCGTAACTCATCGATGTTATTCATTCTCTCTACCCAATGGTTTATTGTGTCATTTGAAACACGCGATGCATTTTCTGAGCCACTGACATGTCGAAAAATTGCTTCTCGCCCGTGGTTTAGGAAAAACGGCGATATTCGGGTTCCCGCATGTGGTACCGTGTTATACGCAAACTGGAGTTTGGACAAGTATCGATCCCACTCGTTCTGCTTGTCTTTAACGAATGCAGCTATCATTGGTTTTATTGTCCGGTTAACACGCTCTACCGGATTTCCTTGTGGATGCGCTAACGGAGTGGTAATATGTTTTACTCCTCTCGCGGCTAAGAAATTGCTAACATCCCTATTAAGGTACTCTTTGCCGTTGTCGGAGATAATCGATTGAGGTGTACCCCATCTATCGAAAACAGCGTCCAGTGATCCAACTACCGTTTTACCCTTCTTATCGCGAGTCGCGAACAATTCTATGTATTTTGTCGACAGGTCTTGGATGACAATTATATGGGAGTTACCTTTCTTCGAACGAGTAGTCATATCGGCCGTATCAACGGCAATTTGCGTCCAGGGTGTCTGTAATGATCGAGTTACCAACGGTCCTTTAACCGGCTTTTGATTATCTTTTACCCCAATGCAAATGTCACACCCGTCGACTAATAGTCTAACGTCTTGTGTCATTCCCGGCCAATAATAATTTTGTCGAATACGTTCTAACGTCTTGTCGCGGCCTAAGTGTCCTGCCTGCGGGATTTCGTGATTTTCGCGCATTATTCTGATAATTTCATCGGGTTTTACCACCATTTTCCAAGGATGTTCGTCGTCTATTATCGCCTTAGCATAATCGGGCCTATGATACATGAGTTTACCATTCTCTACTTTCCAGTCGGGAAACCTACCCGGGTACTTGCTTACAAGTTCGAATTTCGTGTCATACCAATTTTGGTCACAAATAGAATTTAGCGGAATTCGGTTCCGTACGGTTTCCTCAACTACTTCTTCCCAACCCGCGGAATCTACATCTATGTCAAACATACGCGAGAGAGCGTCGGGCGCTTCGTTCAGCGTACCGCGTTTATGCTCGACGGTCATATTATGTTGGAGGAGATAAATAGCCCATCGCGCAAGGCGACCCACCGGGTTCTTGATCCCGTGTAGCCAACGTAATGCCTGGTGGTCTGTGACGACTTTAAATGGCATACCCTCTAGATAGCAACGAAGTTTTTCGACTGCCCATACTACCGCTAGGCATTCCTTTTCCGTGGTCGTGTAGTGGAGCTCTGCTCCCCTTAATGGTCTACTGAGGGCCTCGATTAAGAGTTCTTTATCGGAATCAGTATCTTTTTGTACCAAAATTGCGCCTAGACCAAAGTCGCTTGCGTCGGTATACAAGATGAAAGGTTGCCCCGGTATGGGAATATATAATCGCGGTGCATCGACTAAGGCTTGCTTAACTTCGTCAAAGGCCTTTTGTTCTATTTCGGTCCAATGCCAAGGAACCTTAGGACTGGTCAATTTATTAAGAGGTCCCTGTTTACGCGCTATATTTTTCAAATGTCGATGATACCAGTTTACCAACCCATTAAATTGACGCAATTGTGTACGATCCCTCGGTACCGGATACTCGAGAATTGGTTGTATTTTCTCCGGGTTCGGTCGCATCCCGAACTCGTCGATAATGTAACCGAGATACTTAACGCTCTTACACGCGAAGCTACTCTTTTCGCGATTGATTGTTAATTTAGCCTCTCTCAAGACTTCGAAGAGTATTGACAACAGGGTTAAGTGTTCGTCCAGCTCTTGGCCTACGACGATCCAATCGTCGAGGTAAACAAATAACTGGTCGATCCAACGATTTGGTAGATTACGTTCCATTATAATCTCTTTCACGCGTCTCTTGAGAGTATCCATCAACCGTTGAAATGTCGATGGTGCTCCCGTTAATCCGTAGGGCATCCTAACCCATTCGAGAAGACCTTTTCCTTCTACTACGAAAGCGGTATACTTTCGACTTTCCTCGTCCATAGAAATTTGGTGGAAAGCTTCACTCATATCTAAAGTCGAGATGATTTTCGCGTGGTGTAACTGAGATAGTATGGAGCCCATTTGTGGGAGTGGGTACGCGGGTTTTTTCGTTTTTCTATTTAGTTCCCTATAGTCGATACAGAACCGTAATCCGCCGTTGGCTTTTGGTGCTACGACCGGTGAACTAGCCCAATTGCTGTTACTCCAAGTGATATACCCCTTTTCCAACAAGCGATCTACTTCCTGATTAATAAAATTCCGTAATCGCTCACTACGTCTGTAAGGTTTTTGTCTATGCGGTGTAGTATCCTCTAATTCGATTACGTGTGTTATTAGGTTTGTCGCGTCGGAGCAATCTTTGTCGAATTTAGCGAATTCTTTATCTAGGAAATCTTTTAACTTTCGTGTTTGATCCGTAGATAGGACTTTCAGTTCCGTAGGGAAAATAAAACGGTGGGAGAGATTATAAGAATATTGACTACCCGCCAACGTCCAGATTCTTTTGTACGGGTCAACTTGTACTTTAAATGATAACCAAAAGTCCATTCCCAGTATTAAATCTCCTGACAGACCCGGGAAAATGCTAAACCACTGAGGACCGTATACGTCTCCTACATCGATAACGAAGCACGTACCCCCGATGGATTTAACTACAGAGCTATCACCCAGACGTATACCTACTGTCGATGTTGAATCTGGTTCTATCTCGTGTAATTGATATTGTTCTACACGTTTATATGCCTCAGTACTCAAATAGGATCTTTCGCTACCACTATCTAGAATGCCTACAATCTTTTCACCGGAAATTATTATTTCTGCCGGAATTCTCAACACTTTAGAAGGTTCTCTGACGTTGTCATTGCCGCGATATATTCGCCGTTGAGGTAATCCCTTCGGTTTCCAATTATTTAATAAATCGGCATTATTCGATTGGTTCAAATTTAATGTGGTAACCTGGTCTGATTGGTTTCCCGAAATTGTCAAAAGTTCGACTGGATCTATTAATTTACTGGGAATTGTTACATCTGATTCACTATCCGTAGGATCTAACTCGTCGTCTGTTCTCTCTTCTATTTCCCATAGAAAGGTTGTAGTTTTACTTTCAATTGATTGCGAGTTGTCCCCTACATAGTGCAAAGTTTGTACCACGGGGTTATTAGACTTTTGATCAAGATCTTTTACCTGGTTAATTCTTATTCCCGTATTTTTATTATCCTCATTAGTACAATCATTTCCCTCGGTTACGCCCTGTCGTCCAGTAACTGAAGGAGGAGCTACTGAGGGCCTTTCAGGTTTCCCTGAAATGATTGGCAATCCTTATTAGTGTGCCCCTTTTTTCTGCAGATAAAGCACACTTCTTGTCTTTCCACGGAGCACGAACGCGCTAGGTGTCCCGATTCACCGCAATTATAGCAAAATACTTTACTCCAATCTCGCGGTGTATTAGGCCATACTTTCGGTGAAGTATCGTCCGATTTAGATGAAACATCACTCCGTTTGGATTTCTTGTCAAAATTGGATAGGTTTCGTTCTAGCCGTTGGTGCGTTAGCGACTTGGAATTGGATATGATTTCTCTATTAGTTGTATTCGATCGGCGATTTTTCGGCTGAAAGGCATTCAAGTTCGCGGCGGTATCGCAATCTTCGTCCGCGCTATTTTGAGAGATTTCGGAATCTTCTTCGCTTGAACTTTCCCCTTGTAGTTGTCGCATATCCACCCTTTCTTTCCTGGTCCGCGTTTCCCGATTGCTTTCGGTCGAACGATTATAGATGTAATATCTTTCATTTACATAATGTAGGAAATCTTCGTAATTAGTAATCGGCAAATTTAAAATTTCTAAAGTTAGCCGCGGATTGAATTTTACTAAGATCTGTTTTAATTGATCTTTAAACGATGGTGGACGTTTCATTTTTTCGAATATGAAGCGAGCTCTACAAGTGAACAACGCGAGGCTCTCGCCCCTTTCTACTTTTAAATCTCGAATTTCAGCAAAAAGATCACCGTCAGCTTTCCTAACTCCCCATTGGTATCGGAAGGCTCTTGTGAATTCTCTCCAAGTACGCCAGTGTCTTTTGTTAATCAAGTACCAACTTCTATAAGCACCTTCGAATATATTTGACAAACACGGAACAAATAGATCTTTATTGACTCCGCTTGTATTAAGAAGATCTTTTAAAATTAATAGGAAATGGTCCGGATCCTTTTCCGTGCGTGGGAAATTAATTTTCCATCCGGCTACTATTCTACCTATTTTTATAGCTAAGTTAGAATCCGAAGTGCTTGTACTAGTAGGTGAATAACTCGTTCCTCTACCGCGTACGGACGAAAATAACGAGGATTGTCTAGTTCTATAATTGTAATAATCTCTATCCGAATTGTTTATCCCGTCGCTATTACCGGATTCACTGGTTCGCCAGTAGAACGCGCCCCTTCTAGTCGATTTTCTACGACGATCTAGAAAATTTCGCGAAGGTGGTAGGTCATCGGTACTAACAGAACTTTCGTTACTAAAACGACGCGTTACTAACCGTGAATTTCTCTGGCTTGATCTATGAAGCGAGGAATTATAGTTATTATCGATTAATTCGTCTAATCGGGATATTCGGCGATATTCATCGGCCGTTACGAAATTTTCTTCGAACACCCTTTTTCCGTTCGGTAGATAATAAACCGTTTTAATTTTATGTGGTTCGTTAAGAGAACTTCGTTCCGATATGGTTCGCCTCTGACCATCTTGTGCTATAAAAATTGGGTTATCGAAGTGCACTCTTCGAAATTCCCTTTCGACCGATTCTTCGGCCCTTCCACGAAACGTAGGATCATTAATATCTTGATTTATAAAATTTTGGGGATAAGATTCAAGACTGCCTGCTCGAATCCTATCACTGACAGGGTTGTTATCTAACAATAATCTCTGTCTTCCCTGACTAAGACACGGATTTACAATTCTCCGATTTTCATAAACAAAGCTGTCAGTTCGAACTACAGACGGTTCTCCCCGACTTTCATTAATTAATTGCGAATTATCTCTACGGACCATAGACGATCCTTCTCTATTTGCCATATATTTCTTTGAAAAATTATCTTTATTTACTTTACGCCCGGGTTCGACAACAGACGGTTTCCCCCGAGTTCCATTATTTGCTCGTTCCGAAGTAGAGGCCCCCCTTCGCCGATTCCTACGACGCGAGGTTCCCGGATCCCTCTCTTCGTTACTATATTCACTGAGGGAGAGGGAATTCGACCCCTCCGCTTCTCGTGATGGCAACCCTGACGCGTCTCCCCCCTCAGACCGGTGGTTATAACGCGACGAACTATTATTGCCCAATATACTGACATAATTTCCCAAGTTATGTCCCTGACCCTGTCCCATTAAGCCTTGCATTGCATTTATTATTCTATTCTGAAATTCATTTAATTTAGCGTCTAGCTCAGCCCGTAGACCTGTCAACTGAGCATCTTCGACGCACGTTACTAACGTCTCGTGGGGAGTGGGGGTATTCCTTCCCCTTTCCCCTTCAACTCGTACCGGAGTCCCTATCCGAACAGACGCGGAAGGTGGCCCGATAGTATTATCATTTAACATACCTGTTTCTATATTCTGAACAGTTTCAATTTCGACCGTTGCCTTAGCATTTCGCGGATTCTTATCGGTTTGACTTTGAACGCTACTTGCGACAGATTCCTCTCCCGATATATCTCCTCCTAGCGAAGCTGCATTCGGCATTTCAAGCGAGGTCGATTCCTTGCCCTTTTTCGTATTACCCCTCGTATTCCGCGGCGCCGTTCCTTTCGACTTCCGCGGGGGAGAAAGAAATAATGAAGTCATTATATAATCTTTCGGAGAACGAATTGCCAAGATATATGTTCTAGTACTTACTATTAGTACACTCAAATAACATTTCAATTAATGTTCATCAATAATAACATCCATAATATTCAATATTCACAAATAATATCTCAATCAATGTTCATCAATAACAACCATAATATTCAATATTCGCAATTAATATCTCAATCAATATTCATCAATAACATCCATAATATTCAGTATTCACAAATAATATCTCAATCAATATTCATCAATAACAACCATAATATTCAATATTCACAAATAATATTTCAATCAATATTCATCAATAACATTTTGCATAATTATTCAGTGTTCACAAACAATTCTCGTAATAAGTAATATTCATCAATAACAATTTGCATAATATTCAACATTCACAAATAATATTCGTGATTAATAATATCCATCAATAGCAATTTGCATAATATTCAACGTTCACAAATAATATTCATAATAAGCAATATTCATCAATAATAATTTGCATGATATTCAAACAATTTTATAACGGTTACTGGTAGACCAAGATTCCAAGGAATTTGAAACGTATTTAGCAAATGAAAGTAAGAGGAAGAAAGCCCTTGTGAAGATAACGCTCAACGTAAACAACTCGACTAAGCCCAAACAAGGTCGCTGCGACCGGGCGTTTCTTATATGAAACGGTCGTTCGCTCTACGAAAATATTTTAACCGTAATTCAATGAATTTACCAGAACTTTACATTTACTTCGAATTTTAAGCATTTAATATCAATAATATAATTCCAAAATTTGCCCAGACAACAATATTAAATGAAATACTAAATTTTATAGCAAAATTTTCCAACCTCGCCCCACGTTGGGCGCCAAATGAGACAACCACCTTTCTTGTTTATTTAAAAATCTGAAAATTTATATTTATTTCAACCGAAAGGCGTCACCCGGCGCGGCCTGGGTCAATTGCTGCCGGGGCTCTAACGTAATTTTGGGCAAACTATTGGAAATTTATATGAAATCATATTTGTTGGGCGCCAGTTGGTTCTATTAACCAACACAAGTTTTATTTAACAAAATAAGGCTAGTTGAGCCAGCGGTAGGTGAGGCCCTCTCAGGGGAGGGTAGGTCGGACGACCCGAAAGGTAAAGTACAAGAAATGGAATGCCAAATATAAAGACAAAATTATTTACTTCAGATAAATAGTTCTCACTTACTTGACAATTGTTGTTGCTTAACACTAGTTATTGACAAATGTATTCAAGCCGTAGCCGTAACAATTTCTTATTGCGAAATATATCCTTTATAATATCTTTCTATAGCTTATGAGACCGGAGATTACTCTTGAACCTTATTCGACGGTCCCCCGGGACAGAGTGTCGCATGCTCGATCGGCGATCGATTCCGATAGATGTTCGCCCTCTGCTGGCCCTTTGTCTATTACGATTAACGGCGCCATTTTCCCTGCGAGGGAATTTCGAACGCGAGTCGGTAATATTCTCGCTTATCTGGAGTCAGATCCCCGACGATGTTGAGTCGGTTTGACAATTTTACTTTCCTGTCACAATACTTTTCGAAATTTTCATCATTTCTAATACTTTGGAAAAAAATTAAAATATTATTAATAGATTCAGCACATGAAGTAAGATTCCAAGAAACGGTCTGCATCATTTTACTAATAATATTTACTTTTTCTAAGATTTCGTACCATATCACTGTGGAACAAATAAATTTGTACGATTTAATTTTCATTGCCAAACATTTAGCTTCATGTTGACCTATTGGTGTTGAACATTCTTCCGCTAGTTCTATTAGGCTGTCATAAATTTCACCTAATTCATGACGCAGTGGTCTAATCGCCTTAATCCTTGATTCCCACCGGGTTACGCTAACTTGTTTTACTGTTAACGATTTTACATGTTTTTTTAAAATTTGCCATCGAAAAGGTGATCCGGAAAAGTAATTGTATATTGCTGACACATTACTAAAAAAATCCACAGTTGAAAAAGAAACTTTCGCTGCATCATTGACGACCAAATTTAATGTATGCGCGTTGCATGGCATAAACAAAGCTCGTGGATAATTGTCCAAAATTCGTTTCTGCAATCCAATATGTTTTCCAGCCATATTTGATCCATTATCATACCCCTGGCCTCTCATATCGTTAACATTTAATTTAAGAGAGCTTAATTTTTCAATTAAAAAGTCGTAAAAAGCTTCTCCAGTACTTTTTTGAGCTGGAGAAAAACCAACGAAATTTTCTCTCACTTCTACTTCGTCATTTTGAATATGCACATATCTCAAAATTATTGTAATTTGCTCGACATGTCCCATGTCCGGCGTACAATCCAAAATTACTGAAAAATATTTGGCGTCTTTTATTGCTGACAAAATATATTTTTGAATTTGCGCTGCAAGGATACTAATTATTTCATTTTGGAAGCGATTTCCCGCATAATGTGGCATATGGTTCTTTAAAGCAACTGATTGTTGAATGCGATTTATGTGATCTGCCATAACATCATCAAATTTTCCTATCATTTCAATTGCTTTTAGAAAATTTCCATTATTGTTTTCATACAATCTGCTCGAGCTACCTCTAAACGCTAAACCCTGTACTGCCAGAAATTGTACCACAGATATCATGCGTACGACAATTTGATACCATCGTTTTTTCTCTGCGTCATAATACCGTTGCAAATTTTTATCAATTGTAGCTTTGTTTTTTAAATTTAATTCCAAATTTTTCCAATTGGTGCAATTTCCGATATGCAGCGATGTTTTTTCATGACGAGATAAATTATCAGATGTGTGTTGCCAATCATTGAAGCCTTCATTAACTAATTTTATTTCTTGTTTGCCAAATAATTTACAACAGAAGCAAAATATGGAATCCGTTTTTGGAGAATAGATTAACCACTCACGATTAAATTTTTCACCATTTGGCATTTTTCTATAGAAATAAGTTGATGAAAATGATCTTCCCAATTCATTAATTGGATATGTAGATTGTTTATTTTGTATGGGTCCTTTTTCGATTAATATATCCAATATTTTAGTGGTAATTGTTAAAGGCCAGCAAGCTGGATCATTTAAATCCATACACATAGCAAAATATGCTTTATCAATTTCAGCGGTATCGGTATTGTATAGATCGATATCCTTATTATCTTCTGTTTCCATTTCGTCGGTACTACTAGTATTGTCATTAGCCTTTTCATTTTCGACAGATAATTCATTTTCATTTTTATCGCAAAACAAATCATCAATTGGATTTAATTGGCTAATACAACTACTTTCCGGTTCTGGCGATTTTACTAAAAACTTTGTTAATGAGCCAAACATTTTTTTAGCTTCATTTTGCTTTTCCTCTCGCTTTCTTTTATATTGCGCTCCAGACAATCTTTTCGTTTTCCTTTCAGACATTCGTAGGCCTTTAAAAATGTTTAAAAAATAAAAAATTTAAAAAAAAAATTAAATAATAATTAAAATAAATAATAAAATAGCGCAATTTAATATTAAATTACTTAAAATCTATAATTAATGTATATTTTAATGCGCATAGGATGACATGATAAGAAAATCATTTATAAGCTTTTTAAGTAAAACATATTTTTAAACATAAATATGTCAAGATTTATTTTGAAAATGAAAACGGAGAGGAAAATTCAACCACATATAACTGTTTTCTAGTTCAATGTCAGGTAAATTTCTTCCATTTAATAACAATAACATTGCTATTATAAAAAGGAATCATAAGCTTAATTTAAAGAGTTGCTTTCGGCTACACAAGTTCAAATGCTTGATTTTCCATCGGCGGGTTGTGAGCGATTTAAACAGAGAATCTCGTATGCAAACAAACAACTTTTAATTATTATATAAATGCATTCAAAATGAGAAAGATATTCATTTTTTAGTATAAATTAAGGAAGATTTTAAGTAATTTAATATTAAATTGCACTATTTTATTATTTATTTTAATTATTATTTAATTTTTTTTTTAAAATTTTTTTTAATATTATTAAATATTTTTTAATATTTATTTAAGAATTTCATATCAAAAGGCCTTTTCCCTCCAAAAAGACCCGCCAAAATTTCCCGGGCCCAAAATTGAAAGTCTACCCAAATTTTACATTTTTTGTGTATTACCTTTTTCAGTCTTTGTCGAGTAAATAAACTTTTTATTAAATTTCACCACACGAACACACAACTAAAAGTTTTCAGGAATTAAGCAATTTATTTTTATTCGTTAAATCAGGGGTCGGCGCGACCGTGCACGATCGAGCTGATTTTCGAAAAGCTCCGCCTCCCACCACCCCCTTACGTTCTCACTTCCGCGCGATACCTACAAGCCTCCAGAGCCTCAAGAGCGTAGTCTTAACGTAGTGTAATGCGGGGCCTTCATATTACGAAAATATTATCAAAATTACAAAAATATTATTCAGTTTTAAATTTTAAACTATTGATTTTTAAATTTTAGATTTTGCTTTAAAATAATTGAATGAAATTTTTGTAATTTTGATAATATTTTCGTAATATGAAGGCCCCGCGTTACTCTACGTTAAGAGTACACTCTTGAGGCTCTGGAGGCTTGTAGGTATCGCGCGGAAGTGAGAACGTAAGGGGGTGGTGGGAGGCGGAGCTTTTCGAAAATCAGCTCGATCGTGCACGGTCGCGCCGACCCCTGCGTTAAATTAAAGACTTTAATAATATCGGATCACACACAGGACACAAATAACGATTTATCCTCGCTAGTCTATAGACCAGTCAAGTCAAGGTTTGGCTCGACAGAGCCGTTTCTCGAGCTGCTCCGCCTGCTACTCCTTCCTATACACTCGAGAGCTCGCTGATTGACTTTGCCTCCCCTTCATAGTAGCGAACCTATTGGCATGAGCACGGGCGTATTCGGGGCGACATTCGTAGTCAATCAGTCGCGCTGAAAAGTCGTGCCTTGCGCGTCAGTCGCGGAGATCAGAACGTCGTGCGTGGCACGTCGACTAAGGTTATTTGTCGAAATACAATTTCACACCGCACTATATCGCATGAAGGGTAACACAAAAGTATTGTTAGTGAAAAAGTATGCTCGAATATGTGTTAAATAAAGTACAATTAATATATTTTAATATTTTTGGGCTTCTGGCGACGATTTTACCGAAATTAACCACTACGTTATGCATTACGACTAAATATAGTATTGTGTTCCAGCGCCAATAGTTGTAAATCAATTATTAGCGCAAATTGTTAAAAGTAACTACACGATAATAGAACGCTAGGTTTCCCAGCGTAAAAGAACACATTGTTGCCGCCGCAGTTGTCTTGGCTATAGGTTTTGCAATACTGCCTATTCTCTCGTAAACTGAGTGATAAGTAATAGGTTTCCACATTACCCATGAGGTACTATTTTCAATGCGTTTTTTTTAAGTGGTATACAATTCATTGTGCCAGTCTTGAAAATGTTTTCAGTAACTTTATTCGTCTCAAAATGCTCGACGCAAAGCTCTAATATACCAATTAAAACATAATTAATTATAAGAAGCTCTTAGTAACAAAGAGTGGTTCTGCCTCATTTAATTTCAATGTTGTTTTGTAATAAAATGCCAAAGTATTGTCAATTTTACATATAGAGATGTATCTCAACGGTTTCTTTCATCTGTATGATTGTTAAAAAACATTTTCTTCATTTATATTTTAATGCGATTTCTCGACAACGATTCAGCGGAAAAGGACATTGATACAGTGGAATAGATTTTCAGAAGATAACTTTGTAACAAAGAGTGCATTTGCATATTTCCATGGGTAATGTGGAAACCTATATTACCTCTTTACTGTTAAAAGACAACACAACATTGTACAATGTATCGCCCCAATAACTTCTTACATTATTCTACATTCTTTGAGGCGAACAAGTTTACATTTTGCTGTCGCAAAATTTTAAAAATATAAATGTCGCCCCAATATACCGCCACATGCTACCACGCTTGTACCAGTAGGCACGACCGTAACGCCGCCGGTGCGCCTGTGAATCAGTGACATCTCGGCTGTATGTGTAGGTGAAGGAGACGGCGCAGCTCGAGAAACAGCTCTGTCGAGCCAAACCTTGACTTGACTGCTATAGACTAATACGACTAATAAGACGAATAAGACCGCTTACGCGACGCCGGTCAATTGAAAAAACTATTTCGGCTCTTCGCTCGTGCAATGTTCGAAAAAATTCGGATTCGCTGCATGACTAGGTATATAAATACTACAACGACATAATCAGTTTTTATACATTTCTTATTTCTGAGAAACTCTTTTTAGATAGATTAGATTAGAGAAACTGTTTTTACTTCGTATCTTAATGAAAACAAACCGATTGTATTTTTGCCCAGTAAACAACTTGTAACGATTTGGCCGCCTCTTAATTTCGGCCGCCTGCGTGCGGTGCACGCAATGAACGCCCGTCAGGCACGGCCCTGTCTTTTGGCCTGCTGATAACCCTTTATATCAGGCTGTTGAATTAGTTACACGCCGCGAGCCTTTTCTGAGTCGCTCCGCCTGCTTCTCCTTCCCCACTTTTTCACCCAACCAGGAACGACTTCCCAGACTCGGCGTATTACACGAGCATAGTGGCGCTTTAGGGCGCTATTATTCGCCTCTGTTCGCTCGCGCTGGAAAGGCGCCGCGGACGCCGATTACGGGAACAAAAATCGATGCGCGGATCCCGTCGACTGACGTTATCTGTCAACGAACAGTTTCAGATCGCGTCACATGGCGTTTAGGTTAAAACAAAAGTATTACTGGTAAAAAAGTATGCTCAGATATGTCTTGAATTAAATGCGATTAAGAGATTTTAATGTTTTTGGACTTCCGGCGGTGGTTTGGCAAATTCGGCAGAGAATAGTGACAGGAATAACATTGAAAAACTTATATCGTATCTCAAAATACCAATGGAAACATTGAGGGTATCTAATTTAAACAACATAAACATATATTTCTATTTGTGAATATATGTTTTCATTCAATGTAGATATATATTTCTGTACAAAGAATGAAGTTTTCCTTCAAGTAAAGTTGAAGAAATAAATAAAGAAAAGAATTAGTATTGCATCGATATTATCTCCACAATATTATGAAACTTTTATATATACATATAACATTTTCTTCTAAAATAAATGGTTCTACTGTGCATACATTTATACACACAACCATATATACAACAATCGTAACGATAGTTTATTAAAATTATATCCAGTAATCTTGAATTTGTTGCCTCTTGTTTAATTAAATTCATATGTATACTAAAGAAACAGTTGTGTTACGATCTGCACGCGCTCGTATAAATTAATTTCCAACGCAAATAATTTAAAAATACGGCGACAGCAAAACGTTAGCTCTCGCGTCAAAGAATACATTGTTGCCGCCACGGTCGACTTAGCAAGAGATTTTAAATAGGTTTATTAATTAAAAATAGGTTTCCACATCACCCATGAGCTACTATTGTCAATGCGTTTTTTTTTTTACAGTGGTGTCCCCTGTAGGCCTATTCCACTCTTTCGATACCCTTTATTATTGAAAAATTTCGCGAAAGAAATTGTGAATGAAAAATTGCATTAAAAGTAAACTACAAAGATATTATAAAGAAAAATTTTATAATTCTCTACGAAATAAACTAATTGTACCAATGCTTGTATAGACTGCTTTAAATATGATCAATGTTACTTGGGAAAAGTAGATTTTCGGGCGCGTTTAGGCGTCGGTACATCTGGTACGTCAACGGGAAGCGTGGACGTTCCTAATCGTAGTACCGATGAAAGCGAGGAATCATGCAGTTGTGAACGATGTTCGGATTTAATTCGGCGCATTTTTGAAAACGAGCACTCGCAAAGGTAGGTCGTGCCGAATATTGATAATACACGGAGTGCAAAATCCCTAAGATTGGGGTACGTCGATTCATCTAAAATTTTGAAGAATTCGGCACCTTTTTCTTCCCTCGATTTCAAAGAAATATCGCGCTGAAGACTGCGCAATTCGTCTTGATATTGGAGGGCCTGTTCTTCAATTTTTACGGTGAAGGGATTTTCATAGAGAGTTAAGTCACTTCGGAGCAATTCGAATTCAGTGAAGCGCTTTTGGAACTCATCTATCACCGATTGAAGAATGTGAAAATGATTAACAAAATTGCACTCATTGCCGAATTCTTCTAACATAATTTTGCAAGACGGAAATAAGAAAAAACTGTTTTCTTTTAAATGACGTTGGAAAAATACCAGCTTCCTACGGAAATGATCGACGTAACTACATAATTTAGAAATAGTTAGGCTGGATTTTTGAAGTTTCAAATTTAATACTTGTAAATGGTTACAAAGATCTACTATGAAGGCGAGTTCGCAAAGGAAACTTACATCAGTTAAATGGGAAATATGGTTTTCTGAATTAGAAGTTGGGTGCTCTTGCAAGAAAAGGACGATCTCTTTTCTTATGGCAAAGAACTTCGATAAACATTCGGCTGCACTAAGCCAGCGCACTTCGCAATGTAAGGGAATGTCGGAATAGGAAGCGTGATGCGTTTTAAGAAATTCTCTGAATTTCCTATGGGATAGAAATTTATTTCCGCCTCTGATAGAATTTATTACCTCAGTAACTTTCTTCATGACGGAAGATAATTTTATATCCCTTCCGCACAACGCTTCCTGATGGATGATACAATGTATCATTGGAAATTTGAGGCCGCGACTTTTAAATTGCCCATGCAGTCCTGTTTTGGTACCTGTCATTGATTTTGCACCATCGGTTACCACTGCAGAGCATTTAGAAAAATTTGTATGGAATTTTCGAAGAGTGTTCTCTACTGCATCGAAGATATGCGCACCTGTCACCGCATTATGCAATGGAACTAAATCTAACAGCTCCTCGACATACGAAAAATCATTTTGTACAATTCGAACAAAGATGCTCAATTGACTCGTATGTCGTATATCGGTGCTTTCGTCTAAACTTAATGAAAAATAGCGACAGGTGCTTAAGCGTGCAGCTAACACCTCTTCTAAAGATGCGTCTATGTCTGAAATTCGGGAGCTTACCGTGGCTGCACTCAATGGAATACTCGCAGCTTCTTCCATTGTAATCGAATTGCCGAAAGATTTAATTGCTTCTATGATGCATTCCTTCACGTACTCGCCATCTCTAAATGGTTTGCCTCGCTTTGCTATGACACGCGATATAGCATATGAGGCTAAACGGGATTTTTCCGAGACCGAAGCCTCGGAATAAACTGCACGACCCTCTTGTTGTACTAATTTCAGCCCTTCTATTAAATCTATCTTTTCCCTTTCTTCATATGATCCATATTTTTCAGCATGACGCGTACGAAAATGACGTTTAATACTATATGCGCTAATAGCAGTCGGTTGAAACCCGCAAATAAGGCAAATTGTTAAGCTACCGATTTTTGCAAAAAAATAATTTTCCCATACCTTATTGAAATATTGAAGATAAACTTGGCCCGACATTATGTGATATTCCTGCCGTTCTGTTTCGAAAAGAGGCCGAGCCGATGAACTCGGCCTTTAAATAGGCCTTTTAAACAAAACACTATCGATAAAGCCTGAAGAGCACAAGTGTATACAATGTAGTCACGTCGATCATTTCCGTAGGAAGCTGGTATTTTTCCAACGTCATTTAAAAGAAAACAGTTTTTTCTTATTTCCGTCTTGCAAAATTATGTTTGAAGAATTCGGCAATGAGTGCAATTTTGTTAATCATTTTCACACTCTTCAATCGGTGATAGATGAGTTCCAAAAGCGCTTTACTGACTTCGATTCGCACCGAAATGACTTAACTCTCTATGAAAATCCCTTCGCCGTAAAAATATACAAACAGGCCCTCCAGTATCAAGACGAATTGCGCAGTCTTCATGCAATGCAATTTTTCATTCGCGATTTCTTTCGCAAAATTTTTCACTAATGAAAAAGGGTATCGAAAAAGTGGAATAGGCCTACAGGGGATACCGCTGTAGAAAAACACATTGACAATAGTACCTCATGGGTGATGTGGAAACCTATTTTTAATTAATAAACCTATTTAAAATCTCTTGCTAAGTCGACCGTGGCGGCAACAATGTATTCTTTGACGCGAGAGCTAACGTTTTGCTGTCGCCGTATTTTTAAATTATTTGCGTTGGAAATTAATTTATACGAGCGCGTGCAGATCGTAACACAACTGTTTCTTTAGTATACATATGAATTTAATTAAACAAGAGGTAACAAATTCAAGATTACTGGATATAATTTTAATAAACTATCGTTACGATTGTTGTATATATGGTTGTGTGTATAAATGTATGCACAGTAGAACCATTTATTTTAGAAGAAAATGTTATATGTATATATAAAAGTTTCATAATATTGTGGAGATAATATCGATGCAATACTAATTCTTTTCTTTATTTATTTCTTCAACTTTACTTGAAGGAAAACTTCATTCTTTGTACAGAAATATATATCTACATTGAATGAAAACATATATTCACAAATAGAAATATATGTTTATGTTGTTTAAATTAGATACCCTCAATGTTTCCATTGGTATTTTGAGATACGATATAAGTTTTTCAATGTTATTCCTGTCACTATTCTCTGCCGAATTTGCCAAACCACCGCCGGAAGTCCAAAAACATTAAAATCTCTTAATCGCATTTAATTCAAGACATATCTGAGCATACTTTTTTACCAGTAATACTTTTGTTTTAACCTAAACGCCATGTGACGCGATCTGAAACTGTTCGTTGACAGATAACGTCAGTCGACGGGATCCGCGCATCGATTTTTGTTCCCGTAATCGGCGTCCGCGGCGCCTTTCCAGCGCGAGCGAACAGAGGCGAATAGCGCCCTAAATAGACTAACAAGGAGACATTACGACCGTGGACATGGGGATTTTAATGAGCTTCATATTAGGTGAAAGTACATCGAAAAATATTTGTGTCATGTCCGGGCGTTTTTGTGAATGGGCCCTCAATTTTGAGAAATCGCATTTTGAAAAACGCAATTTTTCTGTAGTACGTGATATACTCTTAAAGAGAACGAGTATATCGAATAAGTGCGATGGCTCGGCGGATGCGTGCTTGGCTTATACTTTTGCACTCCGCCGCGCTTCAGGTTCGAATCCTGCCTGATGAATAATTTTTTTTTTTCTTTTCTGTAATATTTCAATTCTCCTAAATATCATTTAATTGAAAATTTGTATATCGATAATATATTATAACTTTTAAAAAATGTTTACTACAAAATTACATTTCTTGGATGCAAGCAAATAAAAGGGCAACTGTTTTATTACCTGGTTCGCTATTCGTCACAACGAATATATTTACCGTTACGGTACCTGTGTTTTATTACTTTACCGTAAACTTTTTGTAACTTTTCAAGTGTTCGGTAAATATTTCAAAAGCATTCTTTCACAATTTTAACGTGATCATTAGTTTCCTTGCAACTACCGAAGTGAAAGGAAGCGTTATCCAGTCAAAAAATTTCTTTTGACTATCATAGTGTTATTTACATTGAACATTATTTAATCTTTCTGTAAAAATGCATTGGCACATAATCAATTATGTGCACCTGTTTTTGAAGACATGTTGAAATATGCTTGGTTTGCTTCAAAATTACTTTCAACTAGAAAAGTTTTTATGAACGTAAACCAAGCATGTTTTCCGTCTGAAATTTCTAGATCCAAATGTTCTTGTTCGGAAGCAGCGTTTATAAAATGTTCCTGGTGCCGGAAATTTTTATGTTTTGCCTGTTTTTATGAATCATTTCATCCGAACACTTGTGAAATCAGTAATTTGAATAGATAGATAAATATATTACTTTTAAACCGTTTTGAAATCAGTTATTTAAAACGTTATCTACTAACAAAAAAAAAAAAATTATTCATCGGGCAGGATTCGCACCTGAAGCGCGGCGGAGTGCAAAAGTATAAGCCAAGCACGCATCCGCCGAGCCATCGCACTTATTCGATATACTGGTTCTCTTTAAGAGTATATCACGTACTACAGAAAAATTGCGTTTTTCAAAATGCGATTTCTCAAAATTGAGGGCCCATTCACAAAAACGCGCGGACATGACACAAATATTTTTCGATGTACTTTCACCTAATGTGAAGCTCATTAAAATCCCCATGTCCACGGTCGTAATGTCTCCTTGTAAGAGCCAGCGCCTGCCAGACCTACGTTAAAGTATAAAAGCTGAAAATTTGTTTGCGTGTTCTTACTGGTGTAGGGAACAATGTTTAGGGGCTAAAAACCTTGACTAACGGTGTCTTCGGCAGGTAACAGGTAATTTAGGGTGCAGTACATGACCTCTGGCACGTTATAGTATAAAAGCTGAAATTTACAGAGAGTCTTCAAATGACCATTCTTAGTCAATATTTAAAATGACAGACCTATCCGAAGGGTCTAACACTCCCCCAGACGCGATAGAAGGGCAAATGCACTGACAATGAGAGAGCATTGCTCAGGTATATGAATGCATTTAAGAGAGTATTCGTGCAGTTTAAATTTTATAATTAATGAAAATTATATGTGAATATTACTTAAAAATTATCATACAATAATTTTCAAATAACCAGACATATTCGAAGGGTTAAACACCCCCTTAGACTGAATAAAGGCCAGCTAGAACTATATATGAGAGAGCATCAGAAAACTGTTAAGTTAAGTGAACTTGATGCGAAGAAAATTATTTATTCAGTACATAGACATTAAATTTAGATTGTTTATTTATTAATATAAGTAAATAAATTAAATTATCTTAATGTTAAGTAGTAAATACACATATATATATCTTATTCAAATAGACCTAAGTGTTCGAATATTATTGCAAAATAATTCTCAAGAAAATATATAAAATACAATAATATATTAAAATATTATATTCATATTTCGTTAAATATTATTAAATTATTCTAAATTTGTTTAGTTATGTCATGATTATTGAATAGTACATATCTACTTATATATATTTTATATTATTTTAAAACTCTACAAATTAATTCCAAAATACTGACTAATATTATTTTCCATTTATTCATATACATAAGTAACGCTCTATCGATGCATTTGACTTTATACCGCTAATATACAATAATATTTTATATAGTAATATTTTATAATATAATAATATTATATATTATTTTGAAACGCTACTAATTAATTCCAAACGAATATTTTGTTCCATTTATTCATATACATAAGTTACGATCTATCGATGCATTTGACTTTATACCGCTAATTAATATTAAGCTAAATTTAATTTATTTACTTATATTAATAAATAAACAATCTAAATTTAATGTCTATGTACTGAATAAATAATTTTCTTCGCATCAAGTTCACTTAACTTAACAGTTTTCTGATGCTCTCTCATATATAGTTCTAGCTGGCCTTTATTCAGTCTAAGGGGGTGTTTAATCCTTCGAATATGTCTGGTTATTTGAAAATTATTGTATGATAATTTTTAAGTAATATTCACATGTAATTTTCATTAATTATAAAATTTAAACTGCACGAATACTCTCTTAAATGCATTCATATACCTGAGCAATGCTCTCTCATTGTCAGTGCATTTGCCCTTCTATCGCGTCTGGGGGAGTGTTAGACCCTTCGGATAGGTCTGTCATTTTAAATATTGACTAAGAATGGTCATTTGAAGACTCTGTGTAAATTTCAGCTTTTATACTATAACGTGCCAGAGGTCATGTACTGCACCCTAAATTACCTGTTACCTGCCGAAGGCACCGTTAGTCAAGGTTTTTAGCCCCTAAACATTGTTCCCTACACCAGTAAGAACACGCAAACAAATTTTCAGCTTTTATACTTTAACGTAGGTCTGGCAGGCGCTGGCTCTTAGTCTAAAAGCGCCACTATGCTCGTGTAATACGCCGAGTCTGGGAAGTCGTTCCTGGTTGGGTGAAAAAGTGGGGAAGGAGAAGCAGGCGGAGCGACTCAGAAAAGGCTCCCGGCGTGTAACTAATTCAACAGCCTGCTTTATATTGTTCTAGGAACTGGGTTACAGGGGGTGTTCCTGATACTTTATGATGGCCTTTCATTCGAATTTGTTTCAATTCTTGGCGCAATGATTTGTTGCATTTCATTGAATACCTCTGTCTTTTTAATAGTTTTTTCAAGGTATTACTTGTTGCTTGTCCCCTTGGTGTAAAAGCAACAGTATTACTCATACAAACATTGGCCATATTTTTTGTCCCTTTTCCTGATGTACTACATACGGTACATTGATAAACTGTACCACCTAAAGGAAACAAATAAAAATTGTCATTAACCTGCATTAACCATTTCGTTCTTTTGGACGTGTTATCACGCGACATAAATACTGTTCGTAAAAGGTCACAGACGAGTACTTACGTTGCGTGATAACACGTCCGTAGGAACGAAGTGGTTAATATGTAATATTTAATTTCCATGGTTTTATCAAATCTTTAATAATCAAATTTAATTATCTTACTAGATAATATCGGATCCAATGTATTCAATTGTACACCATCAGTATCAATATTCATTTCCTCTGTTTCTACAACAATACAAAAATACATTGCACTTACAAACTTTCTACAATACCTAATTTACTTATAAATATTTTCTTAATACTTACTTGGTGCTACATGTGGAAATTGCTGGCTTTGTACCGCATATGAAGTGCTAGGTGCACTATCTAGTGTTCCTGCACTTTCAATTTGCATTGGCAGATGCAACACAGGAATTGCATCCGAACGCAATTGGCGGTACTTCCCGGCCAGATAAGCACTTTCAGAAAAGTGCTTATAACATACTTTGTATGTTTGCCGCTGTTGTGCACTAAGTTTCATCAGCTCGATGTTTCCTACTGCCTGCACCCATAAATTAGATTTTTCCACGTTTTTGGGAAATTTATGGCCTGGAGACTCTGCACCTGAACAGCATCCTGGTACCGCGCACAGTTTCCTCATGTTTATCTACTAAAAAATAACACAGAATGAACACTGCAAATGCACTATATAATTGAGAAACAAAAAAAGAATAAATGTTAAATTAATAAGTGAAATATAGAAAAAAATAATATGTATAATAGTATATATAAAATATTGAATAACATAATATAAATAATAGTACATATAAAATATCTATTAAAATGATGAAAAATAATATGCGATAATAAGTCCAGTATCTGGTAGTATCCGCTTGTGCACGCTTGTGGTTATGTATCACAAATGGTGGTTGCCAGAAATGATGGAGGCAGTGACGCCAGATTTTTCCCAAGCATGCGCACTACCAAATCCTCAGTAATGTACATACTTTACTCAAATATGGGGTATCGTTAGACCGCCGTGACAATTTAAATACAGTAGAAATTACAGGAAGAGGACATTTTTAAAAGAAATAATATATTTACGTGGAAATAAATACATATATGTTTTTTTATTATTTTGTATATCTGCAGCCGATTTATTAAATGAATACCAACATTTGTTGCGAGAGTAAGGAAAACTGGAGAAAACCTTACTAGTATTCAAACCAGAACATTGTACATAAACCATGTGGTACATAAGAATATATTATTTACATAATAAATCAAAATTTTTTAAATGAAAATATGCTCCGATGTAGCAGCCCTAGGAGGTTGCTAAAACAAAGAAATATATCACAAATTAATCACACATATGTTTGTCTCGTGAAGTAAAAAGTAAACATAAAAAAGGAAAACAAGATATATAATAAATTTGTCATAAAATAGATAAAAAATACATAAATAAAGGTATCCTAATATTGCGCAAAGAGTCATGCACCTGTGTATGCTAGACAACGAAACTAAAAAGATAAAACTATATATTACACATAACAAATAAATAAAAGTATTCCCTGAGGAAAAATATTGCACTATTGTAATGTTTTTTATCGCATGAGGTAGCAAAAAATTGTTTCCCATCTGTTTCATTAATTGTTCACTACTTTCTGCTAATTTATGAATTAATACTTTTCTGCTTTGAAATAAGGCATTAAATTCATTGAAAAAATTTAATGAATATTTCAAGAATAGCATAAAAGCTTTAATTTCACAACCGCCTAGAAAAATTGAAATAGTTATTGCCGAATTATTTTTATTTTCTAGTGTCTCCAGGTAGAAGTAATGTTTTAAAACTTCCCAGTTATCAAGAAGTCTTACAACACACTTCTGTAAGACGAGCCATCTTGTACCTGACAATTTTAAAACTTTTCGCGACTCTACTTTAAAAAATTCCTGAAATTCCTGCAGGATAGCTGATCGTTTTGCACTTTCGTTACAAAACAGTCATCGAAAATTTTTAGGGCATGATACAAGCGTGTAAGAGCATTCTACGAAAAGTTCAACTTTGAGGCCAGTTATTTGACAATTACCGATTGTTTTTTCAAATAATTTTTACATTTTCTGTTTATTTGGACATTTTATTATCGATTCCCAACAAAATTTTATTCATTTGGACCATTACAAAAAATGAATTTTGTTCAGCTAGAACAGCGAAATTGCATACTGTGCGAGGACGTGATTTATGATCGCATTGTCATCGCAGGTCAGCGAAAGTCGGTGGGACCGTTCGAGCCGAAGTTCCCGTTTACCACCCGCTGACAGAGCACAACGGATTAACGAAAACGTCTATTCAAAACGAAGACTGTTTTATTTCTTAACCCCTTGACTGACGAATTAAATGGAATTTGATGCGACAAAAAAAAAACTATTTAATTTCGCTTAATTGAACAGTTACGTGAAGACTGAGAAAGAGTACATTTTATTTTCAAATTTGGATTTTTATTAATCAGATTGACGTCACCAAAGAGCATCTAAATTACATTAAAAAATAATAATTTAATAGTTCTGCACAGTATGGAATATTTCGAAGCATTTTGGAACATGTAACGGGACTAAACATTTTTTGCACTGCCATGTTGTTTCACTTCTTATGTTGTTTTTTGCGCACACGCGGCATCTCTTTGTTGGTAGTTTCTTTTTCTCAGTCGAGGAAATATGTTCAGGGAAATGTGCCCAATGTTTGGCCTGTAACCGAGTCGGGCATTCACTTTGCGACGGTCTGCCACGTGCTGGATAGTCAGGAAGAGACAAATTATATAGCATGTCTTCTGCAATATTCAACCTAAAATTTACCATCGATTGCTTTGTTCGATTCGGCAACTTGGAATATAGCACATAAGCGTTATAGACAGCTATATCAAACATATAAAAGAACATTTTTTTGTATCCTTTGATACTCTTCCGCATTAGTGGGAAACTTGCAAGAAATTGGTCTTGCCTATCAACACCTCCCATTCCACGGTTGTACTCTATTACACAGCTGGGTTTTATAACATTTTCTTGCTCGCCTCCTTTCTTTCTTCTGATTTTTCCTGTGGTAACCATTTCTGCTCTTGAATGTTTGCTGCTCATTATATATACATCTTTCTTATCACGCCAGCGTAAGCACAGAATGCCTTTACATGATAACGTTGTTACATCTCCCCTTTTTAGTTTGTATGATGTAAGCTTCTTTGGCATATTCTTTCGATTTTTCCTAACCGTTCCAATAACATTTGTATTATTTCTATTCAAAATCTTGAATAATTCTGGTGAGGAATACCAATTGTCTAAAAACAAGGTATACCCTTCCCCTAAAATAGGTTCAGCCAGTTCCATTACTATACTTTGTGATACAGGTATATCAGTTCCTTCAATTTTATCCTGTCCCGTGTAAATTTTAAACCGAGAACAATATCCAGAAGTAGATTCACATAACTTGTAGAATTTGATTCCAAATCTCGCCCGTTTTGATGCAATAAACTGAACGTAATTCAGTCACCCTCTAAATTTCATAAGAGATTCGTCTATGACAACATCTTCTTCTGGGACGTATAATTGTTGGAATTTGGTATTTAGATATTCGACCACGGGTCGAATTTTTCGTATTCTATCTTTTTTAGACATCGTCTCATTATTTACAAAATGGAGATAGTGCATTATAGATAGGAAACGTTTATAAGGCATAATTTCCGAAAAGACAGGTGTTTGTATTATTCTGCGTTTAGACCAATACATTTCTAATTTGGATTTTTTTACTTGCGACATTATAATACATAACGCAAAATACGCCCTGATTTCATCATTCGTTACTGGAAACCAGTCTTTGCTCATTTTCGTAGTGTGTTCCATGTTCATCTGATCTGCATATCTATTTGTTTCCCGGACTATCATTTCAAAAAAGTCGTCAGATAAAATTTGTTTTAAAACACACAGAGGTGTTGAATCTGCTCCCAATGTTCGTAATACTAATGGATTGATACCGGGAGTTTCGGTAAATTCTTTTATGTTTACAATATTTTCGTCTTCTGTCCAATTCCATTCATCGTCTGCTACATCAGAATCATCACTGCTTGATATGGGTCTTACACGTTTACGAACATTTTGTAGAACGGAGCTTGCTTCACTTGATCTTGAACTATCACTTGTATAGTCAATGGTATGAACACTTCGATGACCGGTGTCAATCTCATCATCAGTACTAGAGTAACCAATTGCACCATCATCCCCACTTTCATATAATGCATCCGGCTTATACATGTTACGGGGATTATTTATAATCTTTACTAAACTCAAATATTGGCTAGTATAACATTCACCGTGCGAGACTTCTGCTAAACTGAACTCTTACTTTCAGTGTGCTTTTTTAAATGAGAATCGTCGAACGAGTGAAGCAACTATGTAATCTAATTGTAACTTGCACGGCGTCCGCCGAAAGAAGCGCTTGACGAGTCTGACTCGTCAAAGTCTGTGATGGCCCAGGAAATCAATGACGAGTCAGACTCGTCAAAGTCAGTCAAGGGGTTAAGGACCAGAGTTTTGGACGTCTTTGCGCGTGATGGTCGCCAAATGTTGTTAAATAATAAAACATCTGGCGGCCAGACACGGGCCTCAAAGAACGGTAAACTTTCGCTTCGTTTCGAACGCGCTTTTGTCTCCGTACGAAGGAACAGTCACTCTGATATACTAATATTGCACTACGATACAATATTTTATTCAGTTTAACGAAAAGCGCGGAAAACGACTGGCAAGGGAACATCCCGAGGTGTGATTCACCGATTTTGATGAAACTTAGGTATAATGTAGTTTTCATACAAATATTTGACACGTATTTTTTTTTATCGGCAATGATTCATGTTTAGAGGGTGAAAACCACCCTCAAAGTTAGGGCTCAAAAGTATATTTCGGCGAATATCTCGGAAACTATGAGAGTTAGAGCATTTGTGTCTTTTAATAGCGAATTGAATGGTAAAAACTATTTTGCAAAATCTCCATTTGTTTAAACAATATATGAAAAAATCGATTTTTTTTGTCGGTTTTTCCACTTTAATGGCAATGAATTTTCATGAGTCTTTGTTTATAGAAACTATATGTTTGTAAGGGACATATGTTTGTAAAGGACATATAGTTTCTATACACAAAGACTCATGAAAATTCATTGCCATTAAAGTGGAAAAACCGACAAAAAAAATCGATTTTTTCATATATTGTTTAAACAAATGGAGATTTTGCAAAATAGTTTTTACCATTCAATTCGCTATTAAAAGACACAAATGCTCTAACTCTCATAGTTTCTCGAGGTATTCGCCGAAATATACTTTTGAGCCCTAACTTTGAGGGTGGTTTTCACCCTCTAAACATGAATCATTGCCGATAAAAAAAATACGTGTCAAATATTTGTATGAAAACTACATTATACCTGAGTTTCATCAAAATCGGTGAGTCACACCTCGGGATGTTCCCTTGTGGGAAGGGCCCCTTATGCGACGTACTGTTGCACACATTGCGCATAGATAGATACGTCTATGGAAATAATTCCCGCCGAGCTGTGACGTCAGCATGCGCATGCGCACGAAGGCTCACGCATGGGAGAAAATCCCATGTCTGGCGTCACTGGAGAGTACACGGATTGGAGAAGTAGTAACTGTGTAAGTTCCTCACAGATTACAGAAACTGTACGTGTATGAGTTTTCATACGTGCTGCCATCTGAACGAGAAAGCTTTTTCTGGAACTAACGTGGTCGAAGAATCTCCATAAGAGTTTCCTCCCCCTGCGCTAAGGCGGCAATAGGAGGTACCCCACAATCGACGCGCACACGCGCCGATCCTAACCTCGTTGCCGTCGGTAAAGCAGTCAACCTCTCGGAGACACGTGGGAAATATAATGGAGAGGCGAGAAACACAGATACAACTTCGGTTCGAACAATAAAAATAACAAAATGTATTTCAAGTATCCCTGGAGGATGCGCGAAACCGGGGTGGAGCACTATAGCGGCCACCGCTATCGCGTCGTAACAAGATGTAGAAAAAATGAGACTTGAGATAGAACTGTTCTCACAAGGCTAAATGCACGTCCGCTCGCCGAGCACTCCGGAAAGGAAGAGCGTTCCTTTGCTCGCCGGATGTCATTTTTCCAAACGGAAGTATGACAAATGAAGCTGGGCGGAAATGCGATAGGCCCGCCACAGAAATCTATCAGTACAGCCATCTACCGAAAAAATAATGGATTTCTTTTTCCCCAACCTAATATAATTATATAAAATTTTATAAAATTTATATAGTTTTATAAAATTATATAAAAATTAATAAAATTTAATATAAAAATCTAGATATAATCATACAAAATTATATAAAATAAGATACAATTTTATATAATTTTATATACTTATATATAACTTTATATCATTTTTTTTTCCCGGGTGTCGACTCGCTCTTTTCATTCGACTGTCTCAGTCAGTCATATATTCAGTCCTTTCTGGTTCCCCGCGCGTTCCTACCCTTTATTTATTTAAAAATTTTGTAATAATTTTCTCCCTTTGTTGGACGTTTACGCTTTTGCCCCTCTTATACGGAAACCCCTCGCGAGTCGAGCTTCCGGGCTCGCTTCGTCCACGTTGCTTATTTCTTGTTTGTTTAAACAAATTAATTTTTTAACTTTGTTGGAGTCGTTCTCGTTCGATTTCGCCAGTTTCCTTTTATCGGAAGTGGCCCTTCGAGCGGTCGCGATCTTCCACCCTCATTATTTAAATAAATTAATTTGTCAAATCAGCGTTGGAACCGTTGTGACGATACTTCCTGATTTCCCGTTAAATGAAACAGTTATCTCGCCCTTCTACGATTTACCAACGTCGATTTTTCGTTAACCCCTACAATATCCATGGAGACCTTGTCATTAAATGTTTTTGGGGTGTCGGTGATTACCATGGGCATCCTCGTCGGTCTGTGATCGCTTTTGTTCTTTTTGCAAATCGGGCAGTGCTTTACAAATTCTATGATTTCGCTATACATATTCGGCCAATAGAATCTAGAAGCGACTCTTCTATACGTTCGTTTTTCCCCTCCATGTCCTCCTACACGGTTTTCGTGATTCTCTTTTATTATTTGTCGTTTTTCCTGCTCGCTTTCGGGGACCAACACGTGGTTTGCTTTAAGGGGACCCGGTGGTCTAGCGGCCTAAAATTTAAACTATTTTCAAAATTTTTTTTCTATATGAGGGTAATGAGTAAAGCTTTCAATTTTTTTGCACTTATTTTATTACTTATCAACTACACAAAAATGAAAAATAAGACAAAAAAAAATTTTTTTTTAATTAGAAAAATGGTGCTGAAGTCTCCCTCTCTAGAAAAATGGAATTGACTGGTGAGTGGTGATTCATCTCTTCCTCTGATCTGAAATAAAAAAATTGGACGAATTTTTAATTAGTATAAATATAGCTATCGCAGGAACTAGAATAAAAAATTGACAAAATGGCGCGTAGTTAAAAGTACGAGTTTGAAAACGACCAGTTTTTTAAAATGTTTTGTTAATAAAAAAAATATAAATATTTTAAGGAAACTATTTGTTTTAGTTCTAGCGAGAGCTAGAACTGTACAGAATAACATATTAAAATTTCAGACCAATCGTTCGAGTAGTTTTTTTTTTCTGGCCCCCGCAAGCCGAAAAAAAGTAGTTTCGAGATAATCGCGTTGAAAGTTTCAAGTAAGTATATTCTCAAGAAATTGGATTGAAACATGTACTTACAATTAATCGGCGATCTCAGCTCCATAAAGAATTCCCTCCGTCTTCTCAAAATCTTCACTTTCTTTACTCTTGGCTTTTTTACGAGCAGTTCTTGCCTCTTTGGAGTCACTTGTGCTTTGACGATCGGCCTTGTAGATTCGGCGCTCGTCACGATCCTGGGCTAGTTGATCGGCGTATGGGCCGATTTTAATACCCATTACTTCCATAATCTTTAAAATAGCTTTGAACCCTTCGTTAAAAGTACAAGCAGCACAATATACAGCGATGTCTACAATTTTTTTTCCAGCAAATTGATGCTTCGGTGCAAGTTGCCAGACCCAAGAGTTGAAACTCTCATTGTTATTTTGAGTGTTATTGCCGAGACATTTTTTAAACAAATTTTCATCCGTTAAACCCTCATAAACTGGCTTCAAAATGGCTTGAGCGTCATCATCCAGAGCAGCTGAATGCTCATAGGTGTCCAAAGAACCAGCAGCTTCACTTTGACGCCATTTATACCAAGACTTCGGACCTCTTGGACAGTAGAAGTGTTGCGGATTTTCATTTGTTGAAATCTTGTGATAATACCCCGCCCAAATTTCGTTCTTCATGTCTTCTATAGAAGCAGGGTGTCGACGAATTGCTAAACCGTAAAATATAGAAAGTTCTTGTAATAATTTATTGGTTAATTTTTGTGTTTTGACAGTATCTTTTCCTACAGATTTTTTCCTAGTTTTCTTAGGTTTTTCATCTTTACCAGTGTTCTCATCTTTACCAGTTGCTTTCGATATTTCTAATTTCGCTTTTTCCAACTGTTCATATTTTTTTTTAGTTTCGAGTCCACGTTTATATAAACGTTTTTTAACATGTAAAACACACTCTTTTTTTTTTTAACAATACAATCATCACCGTAGGGATTTACTTCCAATAGAGATTTGAATGTTTTCGTGTCGCCGTCTCCAATATAATGAGCATACTTGACTCCATATAGTTGTTCGGACCTTTCAAATATTTCTGTTATACCGTCCACTTCCATTTCTCCTGAACTTCCCTCATGATTAGCATCGCAATCATTTTTATGTTCGTCATACCACAGCGCATATTCATCAGTTTGTGTTTTTCCGACCCAGTTCGAACATCCTTGACAAATTTTGCTTTTAACAGTAACGTCCAGAATTTTGTTAGTATACTTTCCAATAATTGACACTGACCCGAGAAGAGAAGAAAAACCACGTTTCGCCCATGAACCATCGCCAGATATAGAAAGTTCATTAGCTGGATATCCTTGCTCTTCATTCATTTCCATTTCTTCGGAGACAGCTTTTTTGAAAACAATTTTAGTAACGGCCTCCGCAGCAATTTTTATGTTATTTACTATACTATAATAAGTGCTGTTACGGGAGACCGTGTCCTAAATCCATCAACCCGTAAAAATTGTTAATCCCTTGAACACCAACTCCAAGCATCCTCATAGCAAAAACAAGTCTGCGGTTACTTTCAAATGCCTTGTCTATAAAAGGAGAAGACGGAATTAAGCTTTCTTTACACTGACATTGGACAGAAAGCTTAAATCCTAAACCACGTTGTGAATTTTTACTGAAACTAACATCACCATTGCAGTCATTACACTTCACTAACTGCTGTAATGTTAGAAAAACAGTGGTGAATTGAATTATACAATAATTCATACTTGGATCCATATTATATTTTAATTCCTCACTGTTTTTTATTTTTTTAGCCGAAGTGCTTGTGTATCCAGTACTATTTTCACTCGTGTAACGATTACCTTGAAATGATCTTTTTTTGCTCTTATGACTAGGTCTTTTATTACTTTTTCGGCTCTGCTTACGATCCATATTTTTCAATAAAATTATAACACTCGATGTTACTGTCACTGAGGAACACGTTAAACTAACCAATATAACTCTCAAAACTAAAATATTTCCCCTTAAATTTATACATTAGTGTTAGTCAGGTATACGAACCCGAGCAGCTGCAACTAGCGAACAATAGAGCCCGACCCACTGATTCTTCTACCTACCTGACCTTGTAATGGGCTATAGATCCTGAAATACTCGGAATTTCGTCATCCAATTTTAACAGTATATTTTTAAGATACTATACTGTCAAAAAAGAAAAAAAAATAAATTTTTCGAAAATTCTAGACCACCGGGTCCCCTTAAGATAGATGTTCACGTCCGATCCTCCAAAAAGGGAGCATATAATTTCTTTTAAGCGTGGCGTGTTCCCGCAGAAAGTTTCTTGTAAATCGACCAAGTCTATCGCTACATCTTTTACCTCGTGTGCCACGATGAAGTTTCTGGCTTCTTCCAATAGTTCTGCGTAGTCGTCGACTGTAGCGTGCGGTGTCATCTCGATGAGAATACGTGGAGTATCATCTTGATCGACTGCAATTACCCGGTTTTCTTCCCCTGTATTCTGGTATACGGCCACAGCCTCGTCCGGAATGTCAGCTACCATCGCGATGTTTTTCCTCCATCTTATATCTGGAACCTCCAATGTGACCATGACGGGGTTTCTCGAAAGAGCGTCGGCATTTGTATTCAATGTCCCCTTCTTGTAAATTATCTGGTAATCGTACTCTTCTAGTGTGATTCTCCACCGCATCAGCTTTGAGCTGGGGTCGTTATTTTTCATTAACCACTGAAGCGGCTGATGATCGGGCACTATTTTGAACTTTCTGCCGTATAAGTAGGGCCTAAAATGTTTGACTGCCCACACGATAGCTAGTAATTCCTTTTCGGTTGTACTGTAGTTTTTCTCAGCCGAGTTTAGAGTGCGGCTAGTGTAAGACACAGGTAAGTCCTTGCCGATAGCGCCTTGTGACAGTACAGCCCCGATAGCTTCGTTGGATGCGTCAGTCGTCAGTATGAATTCACGGCTGAAATCGGGATATTGCAATATTGGCTCCTTACAAAGTTCTTCGTGGATGGTTTCGAACGCTCGCTGCTGCTCTGGTCCAAATTCAAAGGTGACGTCCTTCTTCAGTAGAATAGTAAGGGGTTTGGTTTTCTTGCTGAAGTCTTTGATAAATCGGCGATAGTATCCTGCTAATCCCAAAAACTGTTTAATATTTTTCTGTGTCCTGGGTATTGGAAATTCCTTTACGGCACGGATTTTTTCCGGGTTGGGTTTCACACACTCCTTGGTTATTACGTGGCCCAGATACTGCAGTTCGTCCTTGAGGTACTCGCATTTATCGGGCTGTAATTTTAACCCAGTTTCGGAAAAGCGTTCAAATAGTTTTTTCAGTTTCTTATTGTGTTCTTCTATTGATTCCCCGTAGACTACGACGTCATCTAGGTAAACGAAACAAGTTGTCCCTACGAGTCCGCGTAGGGCATTGTCGATCATACGCTGGAAGGTTGCGGGTGCGTTCTTGAGTTCAAACGGCATACGGGCAAATTCAAAATGTCCGTCTGGTGTGCTGAACGCTCTTTTTGCCTTTGAATTTTGACTGACGGGGATTTGGTGAAACGCACTTGCAAGATCAAATGCGGAAAAATATCGGGATCGTCCTATCTGATCTAGAATTTCCTCGATATTTGGCAATGGGTATGCGTCCTGGACGGTCTTATCGTTAATTTTTCTAGAGTCTATGACTATTCTCCATTTCTTTTGACCGCTTGCATCGGCTTTCTTGGGAACTACCCATAAGGGTGAGTTATACGGAGATTGCGACGCACAGTGGTCCCAAATCGCTAAAACGTGCGAAAAACCTCAAAAATGAACTTTTCGTTCGGGCCATTTTTATTATTGCATTTGGTACTCAGATAGTTTGTCTATGAAAACCTGGAAGGGCAGGGTTTTTTTACTTATACCTGCGACGTTGTCGCATTTTGAATATCGCGTTCATTAGTCCCGCAGTCGTCGTGAGCGTAACCACTGTTTTGCTGGCCGCAGTATAAAGTGAATAACTTGTGTGAAAGTGAGTCTATTTCAATTCTGCAAAATGGATGGAGTTCATGGAAGTAAGTACAACATTTATTGGTAAAAGAAAAATTAAAATTGCTAATGGTTATGTTTTGAAACTGCAATGCAAATAGTAGGAAATATCGGGTCAATCTTTATGTGAGAATTTTACAAATGTAGAGAAAAAGTTAAGTGCTCCACAGTGTTCCACTATGATTCTTGTTTAGGCTTATAGGTTACACTTTCAACTTGCTGTACCTCCAAGGTTTAGGTGCTATTAGGCGCTATTAGGGTATTTTTGTAATTTTTTGTACAGCGGCGTACTCGCATTCTGAGCTTATAAGCGCGTTTCATCAAGAATCGTGGACGATACAAAAAAAATTCTCATATGAATTTTATACGATTTGTGAATAACTTATTAGTTAATTATAACACATTTGTTTAAACTAATATACATAGTTCATAAAAAGGTAAAATTAATTTTTTTCTTGCAAGTATACATGTTACGATAGCCATTCGTTTTATTTCAGTAATATATATCAAAAATGTTTAAATTTTGTGTAATATTTATTATTTTCCTATATTATTAAATTATTGAATGATTTACACCAAGCAAACATTACTTTGAGGGATATTTTAATGTGAATCTTGGGAGCTTTGAATGCGAATTTTTCTATTTATTAGACTACATGTTTACTATGTTTTTTAAATCTATTATAGTCATTAATGCATCATTTTGCAACTTTATTGCATTCCAGCATCTTCTGGTGGCAAACAATTTTTCAAAGCGAACAATTTTGTTCATGGTTCGAGACTATTTATTATTTGAAATTTACTGTGTCAACAAATTTATTGGAATTACTAAATAAATTGTTCACTTGTGATAGATTTTCTTGCTTATTAACGAACAATATTTATTGTCACATTTTTTAATTACTTGTTAGAGTAAAAATGAGTTGCATACTAGCTTTCGCGCAGAACCGGCGATTTTTAGACACACGCGTCGGCTATATTGAAAACGCTATTTTGGTTTTGGAAATTGTAAGTTCAGTTTCGTATTCAGCGACCCAAAAAACATTAGCATACTAACTTTCGCATCGAACCAGCAGTTTTTACATATACGTATCCGCCATACTGAATCCGCCATTTTGTTTTTGGAAATTGTAAGTTCAGATTCGTACTCAGCGATCCAAAAAACATTAGGATACTAACTTTCGCGCCGAAGCAGCAATTTTGAAATATATGTGTCCGCCATATTGGATCCGCCATTTTGTTTTTGTAAATTTTGAGTTCAAATTCGTAATCAGCGACCCAAATTACCCCGGTATGTCAATTTTCAGCTAAATTGAAGCACGCTTTGAGGTTTATCGCATTTTTTGGCCATTTGGGACCACTGTGCGACGGTTCAATTATACCCTTCCTTAGCATATCTGCTACCTGTCTTTTTATTTCCTCTTGGTGCACTGGCGGATAGCGATATTGTTTAACATTGACTGGGGTTTCGTCAATGGTTTCAATTTTATGCTCTGCGAGTCCCGTACATGGCAGAGGGTCGCCCGGTAATGCGAATATGTGTTGGTGCGAGTCTATTATGTCCCAGAGGCTGGATTTCAGTCTTTCATCGAGAATGTGATTGAGCCGCGTGTTTTCCTTCAGTAACTTGGAACGATCTGTACTATATGTTGTTCGAACGCTAAATACTGGTTCCTTTTCCGGTAGTGTAAATATGATGCGTCTATTTTCTAGGTCTACGAGTGCGTGCTCCTGTTCTAAAAACGGTCTACCAATTATTGCTTCTTCTTCGAGTGGATAATCATTCGGTACAATCGCAAAAGTGTGCTGCTTATCATTTATGTCTATTCGGCATTCGCGGGTGCATATTAATGGTTTGTTTATTATCCCGATGAGTTGATTGATTGCTGATCGAGAGGGTAGATTTCGCGTGAACTTTTCTTTAATTAAATTTATCCCTGCTCCGGTGTCGGCAAGACATCTAATTGTGTGACCGTTGTACAATTTTATTGATAATATGGCTCCTGGATTTCGTTCGTTACTGACTGTGTATATTCTGGCGCTGGCCATTCTATGTCCGTTTCCATTGTCCGGGTCTCTGCGTACTTTACCTGGTCCGGTGGTCGGAAAGACATTGTACCGTACCTAAAATTTGACTGCGGTGCACGATTGGGACAGTCTCTACTGAAATGAGCTTTACTGCCGCGATTACGACACCCTGACTGTATAACAGTGGGTGGTCTGTGTTGTGGTCCTAACACTGCTGGTCGTTGTAAAACATGCGAATTCCTTGGTGGCGGAAAGTTTACTGGTCTTGAAGGATAAAATTTACGATAGAAGTCTCTAGTTGCGATTTCTTCTCTTTCAACTTCTAATGCGTAGTTCTGTGCCTCCTTTAAATTTGTGGGTCTATATGCTTGAAGTTTGTCGCGGATACTTGTTGTAAGTCCCCGAATATATTGCGGAAGAGCTATTCTATCTTCGTTCGCAAATAGTATTGTTTTATGCGCGCGCGGAGTTGACGGATCATTAATCACGGTCCGTTTCAAATTTCTGTGCGCGGTATTAAATCGACGATTATAAACTTTTACTTCGTCTCGTCCCTGGATACACTGACTACGTTCAAGTACGGCTAGATCGTAGTTTTTAATGCACCCGTATTCATTCCGCAGAGCCGTTATCAGATCGTCTATTGCTTTTAATTCTAACCCGTCAATGACTTGTCTTGCTTCTCGCACTATTCGTTTCGTAACGATCAAACGGATAAACCTATTATGAAGTTCCCCTGGAAGACTGTTTAGTGAAAGTTTTAGTTCTGTTATGAACGTTTCTACAGATATATTATGACCGTCGAATTCCGTAATAATTTCTAATTCGTCTCGTAAGTCGCGCGTCGAAGTTCTTCCATGTGACCTTTCTGAGGACTCGTCTTCAGAAGTGTCGTCGTTTAGGGTATGCACATCGTTGGCTCTATTGTTCGAAGTTGATTTGTCTACATTGCTTTCTTTTTTGTGCTTTATACTTCTCAATTCGCTTTGCACATTTGCCATTTGTATGGCGAGATTCTGAATCATTTCTACGAGGTTAATTTCTTGATTCGCGTGATTTGCCATTTCTATTGATTCTAATCCAAAAGAACTCTCAATATCTTCCGAATTTACCGATGTAGACTCGTCTGTATCGATAACTGGTTTGGTTGTTCGATGTTTAACGAAAGGGTCTAGCCCAGTGATTCCCAAAGTCGTCTATATCGACCCCCAGGGGTCGATGAAGACCTGCAAGTGGTCTACGTGGGCGAAAAAAAAAATTGGGGGTCTATGAAATGAAAATGGGGGTCAATGGCAAGAAATTTCAAAAATTGCAAAAAACAGTATAATTGATATCATTTTGACATTAAAAAAAATTACAAAAATATAATATTATTAATATAATTAATATCGTCGGTCTAAAACTACTTTCACTTGATCTCGGAGCATTTTATACGCGTCTCACTCTCTCCATAGTACACGCCTAACTTAGCGTCTCACTCACTCCACACAGCTGTGAGTCTTCTAAAAGAGAAACAACGGTCGGTGCTTTCACTAAGGCCGCGCAAAAATCGCATCGACTCATAAACTTTGTGTATTATAGTGTAACCCCTGCAATCCGTATATTTTATTCTCAGGCCTCATTCAGATTGTTCGAGTTGTTTGGATTAACGAAGACACAGAAATTGTATGTTATATGATTGTATGGTAGGAAATACTTCAATATAGTTAGATAGACCCACAGCAGGGGGTCTATTGTTGTGTCCCGGCGGTGAAAATGAACAGGGGAAGGGGTAGAGTTTATGTTCTAGATTCACCTTGACAGGATAAAAATCGGTTTTTAGCCAATCCTACCTGGGTGGTGGTCGGCTGGGACCCGATTTTAAATTGTTAACCCGTCCATAAACAGAGAGACTCTAGCACTGGAGGCGAAGTAGAATATGCGCTTGGCTCACCGTTTGTCGCTCGCGTACAATGCGTTCGAGGAGGGAGATCCGGCGTTGATTGGTGACGTCAGCTCGGCTCGCAGTAGAATGACTTGGCGCGCAGCGTCTTTACTGCACGATCAGCTGATGAGTCCGGGGGCCAGTGTACGACGAGTTGGGACAGGTCAGCGCTCCGGTGACGTGTCACTCGAGGGTTATCACCTTGATCTCAGCTGTTGGGCAGTGGCGCTTCTTGTCGGATTTGGCTCCGTGTGTGAGAGGGACCAATACAGAGGTGCACTCCGCAGTGATTCCCAGCCGTTGACGCTTTGCTTGTGTTTCACGAATCTACGGAATCAAATGTGATGAAACCACGTTACAATTGAACGGTTGAGCGCCGTGCTCTTCGATTAAAACTTCACGTCGACGATTTCGATATTTCGTGGCTCGTGGGTCAGCTTCCTGTACGAGGTGTGGCTATTAAATAACAAGACTGCTTACAAAAAATGGTTTAATTAAAAAAATTATAGTACAATTGAACTTTCCCCCTCAATATACTCCCCTCCCCTCGCCCCACACCGCTCCATCCTTTTTTTCCACTGCTCAAAGCAGTGTTCGAAGTCGTTTTTTGTTAGGCCTTTCAGAAGCTCCGCCGTTTCCTTTTCACTTCTTCCATCGACTCGAATTGGCTTCCCTTTAGTGCGGACTTGATTTTCGGAAACAGGTAGAAGTCGCAGGGTGCTAGATCAGGGGAGTAAGGAGGGTGTTCCAGCACTGGAGTACCCCTAGCGGCCAAATAACGCTTAAGAGAAAGTGCGTTGTGCGCAGGTGCGTTGTCCTGGTGCAGAATCCACGACTTGTTTTTCCACAACGCCGGCCGTTTTTTACGAACTCGTTCGCGCAGTGTTGCCAGAACTGTCAAATAGTATTGTTGGTTCATCGTCTGCCCCTCTGGAACCCATTCAGTCATCACAATGCCGTTGATGTCGAAGAAAACGATCAACATTGCCTTGAATTTTGACTTCGACATCCGCGCTTTTTTGATTCTTGGCGATTCAGGAGTCTTCCAGTGCATGGATTGCCGCTTAGTTTCGACGTCGTATTGAAATATCCATGTTTCATCGCACGTAATGATGTTTTGCATAATTTCAGGCTCTTCTTCTAACCTTTTGAGAAAGTCTGAGCAGATCTGTCGACGGACGAGCTTTTGATCGGGAGTCAAGTTTTTCGGTATCAACTTTGCACAGACTTTTCTCATGTTCAATTCTTCGTGTAAAATTTTTCTGACGGTTTCCTTATCGGCATTCACAGCCTCAGCAATCATTCGGATACTCATACGACGATCTTTTCGCACGATTTCGTTGATTTCATTCACTTTTTTTGACGTTGAAATGGAAACAGGACGGCCCGGACGCTGGTCATCTTTGGTGCTCTCTCGACCCTCAGAAAATCTTTTGTGCCACTCAAAAACACGCGCACGTGATAGAGAACTCTCACCGTAAGCCTCTTTTAATAATTTATAGCACTCGGTCGGGGTTTTTTTCAGTTTCATGAGGAATTTCACATTGATACGTTGTTCGTGTTTTTCGTCACACATCGTTTTCGGCGTAGGAACAAAAACACGTTTATTTTAAACCGCTACAGAAAAAAAACTACTTCACCGCCAGACATGTGTTCTCGTACTAGAATAGTAGACCCTTCCAGCTGTACAACGGTGCATTAGGTTCCCGCCTATCCCCTCCTGGAGGCCGTCTGCGCGCGCAGTCTCGTTATTTAATAGCCACACCTCGTACGTTCCGAGGAGGAAGGTCAGTGAAATAACGAGTGGTAGGAAATAGCTTCCACGATAATTCAAGATCTACGTCTATTGGTACCGAGGAGATTTCCCTAGTGGCTGTTTGCGGAACTAACGTATGACAGATACTTTCACCTAGCTGTGTAATAAAAAGATCCGGTTTATTGTTGTTTTAAATTATTTATACAAAATTTTGCTATGATTTCACTGTTAGTCATCTACGAAGTGGTAAAAAATACCAAAAGACCACTCCGTGAGGGTGAACAGTATTTTCAAAGTGGAATGTTAATGTGTGTTGGTGTCAAAGAACGAAAATCTGAAAAAGTTAAGTGTCTGGGCTTAGCTGCATAAACTTCTGGTGTACTTGATTATCCACATGAAGCATCTGTTTTGACAGCATTTTCAGATAATGCTATTTTAGTACAACCAGTAGAAGTAATAGGTTCAGAAAAATTAAATTCCTCCTCTTGAATAGGATTTTTAACTTCAAATTCATTTTTTTGGATATCATTGCTGAAATCATAAATTTCTCTATCAGTATAAAAGTATAAAGTGCGAGTATTCTATGGATTGGAGTGTAAATGTAACTTACTTTACTGAAACTGAAGAATTATGCCTTCTTTGTGCACGTTCAGAACGCTGATCAATACATAACTGTTTTTCAACAGTCAGCTGTTTGTCATGCTGTCTTACAGGCAATTTTTTACTTGGAATAACATCCCTTTTTAATTTTCGTCTACTTTTCGCAGTACCTAAACATTGAAATTAGAAACATATTATCATAATAGTGTTGATAACTTCTGATGTGAATAACAGTAAGGTTAATGATTATTAGATCGTACCTGGAAAGTAATCTAATTCGGTAAAATGTTCTGAGCAAACTCGCATATAATTTGATGAAGGTTTTCCTAATCTAAGAACACTTTCCCAACGTTTTCTCAACTTGTCATCAGTAGGAAAAATATGAAAACTTAAACCCTCTTTATTATAATTATTACATTGAGGAACACAACAGTAAGTATTTCCTTTTTTTTATTATTCTTTGTATTCATCTTAACACTTAAATTATCGTAATCGATCGTACAATTTTTTTGAAATTCTTAAAAAATTATGAAACGATTATGAACAAAACGGTATATTCTACGTATATTCGTATTTCTATCTGTCATACATTAGTTCTGCGACTTGCCACTAGGGAATCTACTCATCGCCAATAGTGGTAGGAACGATTACGGTGGATTTTTCTAGGTAGACGTTGAGTTTCGTGGGAATATCGGAGATGATTTTGGGTAGTGGGTAAGGCGTCCGTGAGTGGTTGAGAACTGGAGGAACTTCTGACTTAGATTCAGATCCTAGGAGGTCTTGGTTGTAACTATCGGCGCTGTTGGGTTTGTAGAGAGCTCGCAAAAGACGGCGGAGATGCTGACGTCTGCCGGCTCTGCGTACGCGGCGTGGCATGAATGTTTTGGATGGAGTACGACAGGCAGGGTTGAGTGGTCAATCGTGTGCAGACCTAGTCCGCACCGCCGAAATACAAACGATCTCTGCCCTATGCATAACTCTGGAACGATGGACCGTGAGGGAAGGTTCGGTGTGTCTGGTGTTGATCGGTATATTCTGTGTGCAGGTCTGACCCGCACCGCCAGAATAAGATCGTTCTAAGGAGGATTCGGCGTGATTCTAATAGTTAAGGGAGTCTCCGTGTGCGGATCTAGCCTGCACCGCCAGAGATATCGGGGTTAGGGGAACGTTGACTAAATAAGATGCGCGAATTCGTATGCTAGAGCTCGACGTTGAAGAATGGAAATTGGGAATTCACTTAGACGAAGATTCTGAACTCGAGTCTATTAAGTTAAACTAAAAATATATATTTATTCAACACTTAGTATTACGCACAAAACAAGAAAAGAACGAAAGTATAAAATGAATTGAGACAGTAAGAGTATTGATACACGTAAAATTAAACTAAGGATATAGAAATTACAATCTAGTAAGGATTTAGTGAACGCTTCGCGAAATAGAACTTCCTTGCTCGGAGGGAACTAGAAGGTGACCGCTCTGGTCGAGATTTTGAATAAGACTCCCTTTCGAATGTCGCTGACTCTTCCTCATTAGGTCGGTTTGGTAGTGGGGGAAGCCAGGGTGTGAGTAAAGGTGGGTCCAAAATCCGCGGTTGGGTGACGTAATTGGACTCTACCCACTCCTACTCACAGGAGTTGCTTATCGGGTGCAGAAGATGTTATTGCGAATTGGAAGGATGAGGACCGCATGGAGGTATGATGTGAAGAGGTGGCGCGGTTTCCCGCGCTTGGAATTAGAAGGAGTCTTGGTTCCAGCTACGCGATCTTAGCACCTCATGTGCGGAATTTCGATTGACCAATTATACCATCTGAAAGGTCAGAAATTGGTCATAAAAAGTCAGTTGGTCTTATTAATTGGTCAGCGTTAGAAAATTTTTTATTAAGGGTTAAAGTATTTCAACGTCATTGAGAAATTTTAGCACCTCATTCGCGAAAAAAATAAAAAATTCCACCTATACGCGATCGGGAAGCATTCGCTGATAATTGGTCAGCTTATATAAATATTTGGTCAGCTTAATTTAATATTAAAAAAAATAAAATAAGTTGGCATTGTCGTAACGTGCATGCTTCGGGCCGGGTAACTGTATCAGGGCAGTGAGCACTTACGCACAGCTCTTCACTATGAACCAGACGGTGTGGGGGAAATATTTTTTTATAATTTTTTTTTGAGAAAGAAAAACTTAGACATGTTATACTATCAAATATATAATAGTGGAGAAAGAAATAGGTTAGTTTTTTAACCTAGGTGAAGGTCAAAGTGCATGCATGGGATTTGGGGGATGATTGTTAACTTGTTTATTTTATAATAATTTTATATAAACGTGAATTTTAAAGCTACTTTTGAATATTGTTATGTCTTTTATAAAAAAAAAAAAGAAATTACAGAAAAAAAACTTAAGTCCCACATGGAGATTCGAACCCGCGACAAAAAAGTGTCCAGTGATTCCACAGGCAGACACCATAGCCACTGCGCCATTGATGCTATTGAAAGAACGGTTAAAATTCTAGGTTATAAAGACCATACAATCAGCAATTTATTTAATTATCCCGATATTGTTCTTTAACATCTACATATTTCTATGCAGAAACATTGAAGGTCACAATATGAACATACTGTATTAAAATCATGCAAGAATGGCAAATAATGGGCGAGTTTCAGCCCAAAATTGTCCCAGAAATCGGTTTTTGATTTTTCCGACCGTGATGCACCGTACTCAAAAAATCTGAAAAAATTAGGGTATAACAATGATAACATTATGCAACTAGTGTAAAAAGGAAAAAGTTGTGCTCGGAAGATTTCAATACGAAATCGATGTTTAAAAAATTTTTTTTCGGTTTTTCATTTTTCGTGAGTTTAATTTGCAAAGGAAAAATCTGGAAAAAATTCCTAACGTGTACATTCATGTTTAGAATGTGATAGAATTTTTTAGGAATTTTTGCTCCACATTAATTGGGGAAAATGAGGTAAAAACTGGTTTTTCGATTTTACCCTATAACTACCCTCCCGGTGAAGGTATCGGATTAAAAATTTGTGTGCAATGGTTTTTCATCATCACCTATCGAATGACCCATCGTCGAATAAAATCGGCTCAAGGGCACTTTTGACCCCCTTATTCGGCTAGACCCTTTTGGGAAGGTACTGTCCACAGGTGAATACAATTGCTCTCAATGCATTTGATGAATGTTTCGTCATCGACAAGTATGCTCGTGTAATTAGAATAACAAGCTTCACAAGTGACGGATTTTATAACTTTCTTTAAAATAATCTTTTTTATACCAACTATTACATTCTCATCTACTTTATAATTACTATTGCATGCTACTGTAATGGTAGGTAAATTAATTACATATGATGAACTATCTTGTGAAGCTGTTCTGTTAAAAAAAAAGACATTTAAAATTAAACAAATAATCACTTGTGTCATCTAATTCACAGTTTCCGGTCAAATTGGAATCCATGTATGAATTTAAGAGAAGACTTTTATAAAATCCGACAAATGCCGAACATGTCGGATTTGTATTTCTAATGGCATATTGCCGAATTTGACTGAACAAATTTTCCAAGGAATCTTGATTGATAATGCTAAATTTTGAAAATCCAAATTGTTTTAAATTATTTTTAATTAATTTATATCCTTTCAAGGTATGAATCCAATTTGCAAGAACCTGTGGATTAGCCCGATCTGTTGTCTATTTTTTAACAAAGCGCATTGTTTCTATTACAGAAATAGCATCATTCCATATTTGAATTTGTTCGTCATTATTTACAGATGGAATGATAGCTCTTCCTATTTAAGCTGTCAAATAAATTATTAAAAAATAATAACAATTGCGCTGTATGTTCTCCATCACGAGGCATACTTCTTTGTTGACACACGCTTTTAGCCCCACTGCGACTCATTAATGACATTACACTAGCAACAGTGTGACTAAAAACCTGTGTACAACAGGAAACTTTCATTTTTTTAATTTTATTTTTTACAACATGTTGATCAGTGAGCTTTCGCATTGTTCTGAGAAAAGCTCCGCTACTCTGATCAATAAAATATGCATCTTCAATATGCGACCATTTGGCTGTTCGAATAACATTGTCTTTCAATTTAAATTCTAAATCTTTTGTTAATAAATTATTCCGTATGCATTTTAAAAGATGTGGGACATCATATAGTGGAACTATATGATGCCCATTAATTATTATTACATTATCTTCGATAATTTCATTACGGTGAAAAGCATCGCATTTTGAATCTAAAATTAAATTTTTTATTGCTCTACTATTATTACCACCTTGGTCGCATACAGATGCTATAATTTTCAAACCAACATCATGGGCACGAATAACAATTTGTTTGAACATATATACAATTTTTTCCCATGACGTTGCTCCTTTACAAAACGTGAATGCAATTGGTTGTTTCCATGGGCGATCATCATGAACTCCTCTCAAAAACCAAACTAAAACGTGATCCGCGATTTCATTTTGCCGGCAATGTCCTTCATCGACAAATCCATAAACTAAATCCGACGGGGCATTATAATGAAACGAAGGACTTAGTTTCATCTCGTCGAAAATTAAAATACAATATTTGAATTTATCATCATTAAAATTTAATACACGTTTTTCTATGTCATCAAACATGGAGTTGCAAATACCTGGTGTTACAGGTATTTGCTGCACAACCTTTCTAAGCGTTTCCTTACTTGGAAGACAAAATATGTTACTCATAAATTTATAATTTTTGGGACTTTTTTTGTACATAGCTAATGCAAATGCTTTATCTTCCAATGTAAAAATACGCTTAAACTTATTGCATTTTGCGTTTCTAAAATTAGAAATAATAAATTCTTGAGCTGTTGTGCACAAGGTCTGTAATACGTCTATATTACCAGTACTTATCATTTCTTTGAATTCCTGCAGGCGTCCCTGCAGATCTATATTTCTTTTTCGCAGCCTGCATGTTGCCTTCTTAAGGGCTGCAATGATATTGTACATTTTCTTCTGTTGTGGCTCCAAATTTTTCTGTCTTGACATTCCCAATAATGTAAGTAATGCTGGAAGCAAACACCAAACCAAACCATGCACAAACAAACCAAAAGAATTAAGTCCATGCTTTTTCAGTTTTGTAGCGATTCTATTGATTTGATAGTAATGCTGAGGAAACGAAATTACTCTTTGTTAAAGGATAAAAGTGGTAGACAGAATAAAGAATGATGAATTCAATAGGATGAATAGAATTAGGAAGCATAAAAGAAATTAAGTTTTATAACCATTGAAAGTGAGAAGCATACCGTCACCAAAGAAATAGATAACTTCGCCTTTCTGCATGATTATCAAATCAATTGTTATTCGTTACAAAACTAAATTATTTAATTTGAAAATGTATAGCTTCCACCAATCAACATAATCCAAATTATTTAGAGTACATGCATATAGGAAAAATTTTAATACTTGTTCGCCACATTAAACTTGTTTCATTCTTTGATATGTAACAAGAAAGGAATGCATGTTTCATACAGTAATATGTAACAAACCACTCATTTAAAAAATAGAAATTGCTTACATGTTCGTTGCTTATATTCAGTACTGCTTCCTGCAGAGTCACTGGCCATTCCCTGATGATCTTCTTGTGGAAGTTGGAGAACTTCCATTGCTCGTTGTTCCCCTCTTGGTTCTTCTACTTTCATTTCTTCTGTGGTGCCTAACAAAAGAATATTAATTAATAATGAATAAAAAGGTACTTATAAATAATATGTTACAAAAATTACAGTTTATATAGATACCTGGAAAAAACAATGTCGGCACAGCTGTGTTGGCAAGCTTCTTGACCAGAAAATATTTTTGTTCAAAATGCTTAGCGCAAATGACTCTACTTTGGATTTTGTCCTCACTTAACTTTACCAAATCTGGATCGCCGCTTACTGCTAACCATTTTGAGAAAATTTCTGGCCGAGAACTTGGTGGCGGGAACGTAAACATCCTACCACCGGTTACCCGGCAGGATATTACTCCGCACTTTTTCTTCTTATTCATATCTGTAAAAAAACTTCAATTGTAGCAATATTTTAACACTTATAACAATTATAAAGAAAAAAGAAATAAATTATAATAGTAAAATGTCAAAACTCTACGTACTACTATGAAATACTACTAAAATTAATCTAATACTAATAACTATAACTAAAAGTAAATATAATTAAGAATTGTAACTAAATACTACTAAAATTAATAAAATAATAATAACTATAACCAAAAGAAAATATAATTAAAAATTGTAACTAAATACTACTAAAATTAATAAAATAATAACTATAACTAAAAGTAGATATAATTAAGAATTATAACTAAATACTACTAAAATTAATAAAATAATAATCAAAAACTAATTAAAAGTTAAGTATTAAAGAATAATTATATTTAATGTCTTTTTGGCTGCACGCTGCTAATCGTTCGGGTAGCTTCGAAACAATTGAAGATCATTCAAGATTGTTTTTGGCGCCACAGATCACACCGATTTCCTCATGCAAATGTAGTTGAAATTCGTCAATTCGGTGTGTATTTCAGAGTAGCATCAGTATCGCCACCTGGTTTTCCTGGGGCGCGTAACTTGGAACCGCTGAGCCCATTACAGCTTGTCGACCCTGAGCCCAAGCCTCAATGTTAATCGTGTTTACAGACTTTTAGTTCTGTTCGTGTTCCTAGGAGGCTCTGTTGCTCGTACGACTGTAGCGCCTCTGCCGGCTTAATCGTTATTTAACCATATACAGTGCTGTGCAAAAGTCTTAGGCCACCTACGTTATATTACCAATTTACGTTTATGACGTTAAAAATCGGACAAAAATTCACATTCGGCGTACATATTTTATTAGACTAATATTATTTTTCAATGTAACTTTACAAAGTATATAAAAATTATACAAATTTGGTGGAAACTTCAATATTTTGTATGGCCTCCTTTTGCTTTGATCTGTAGCGTTGACTCTTCTTGTACAGCTTTCATATAATTTTTCAATAATTTCCGAGGGAATTTTTTGCCATTCTGCTCGTAATATTTCAAATAGTTCATCTGCATTTTTTGGTTGGCTTTTTCTTCGTGCTCTGTCCAAATAATCCCAAACATGTTCGATAATATTTAAGTCAGGACTTTGAGGTGGCCAGTTCATAACTTTTAATGTTTCACTGTCCTCTAAATCTTTCAAATAATTTTTTATAATTCGGGCAGTGTGTTTGGGGTCGTTGTCATGTTGAAAGACAAATTTATTGCCAATTAGCCGTTGCCCAGACGGTACTGCATGCTGCTGCATAATCATTAAGTATTGAGCGGCTGTCAATTTTCCATCAATCCTGATCAAATCTCCTACTCCATTTGCAGAAATACAGCCCCAAACCATTACCGATCCACCACCATGTTTAATTGTTGGTTTTAAACATGATTCTTGGTACGCTTCTCCTTTTCGCCTCCGTACATACTGACGCCTCTTGTTACCAAAGATCTCAAATTTTGATTCGTCCGTCCATAAGACCGTTTTCCAATCTTCTATTTGCCAACTACTGTGTTCCCGAGCATATTGTAGTCTTTTCTGCTTGTTTCCTTTTCGAAACAATGGTTTCTTAACTGCAACACATCCTCTTAGTCCGTTTTTTAAAAGAGCTCGACGAACTGTTGACGCGTCAACTGATACTCCGGTAGAATGCTGCAGATCTTCTGCCAGTTCTACTGAAGATCTTGTCCGATTACATAATGATTGCAGTCTTAAATACTTTTCATGGCATTCCTTCAACTTCTTAGGCCGTCCACATCGTTCCTTGTCCTCAACAGATCCAGTTTCATTGAATTTCTTTATCGTGTTTTGAATTGCCGTCCTTGAAAATTTACATTTTCTGACAATTTCTCTTTGACTAAGTCCTTCTTGATAATAAATAATGATGCGGTGTCTATCTGCTATGGATATTTTTGCCATCGCACTGATCCAATATTATGATCCAATATTTAATATAGCAATAATGTTGTGCCACACACACGCACCACACGTAAACTAAGAAACGTCAATAATTGTTTGTATTGAAATCGTAGGAAGATGTTTGCGAGTCGAAAGTTGAAACAGAAATGAAATATTAATAGTAAAGAGGTATTCAGTTAGAATTTCTACCTGAAACGGTTTAAGAAGCGACTTTGAGTGCATGTCACAAAGAGCAATAAATCCCTACCGACATTACATTTCTCAATAACCACCAGAAAACATCTGTTTTTCATTCGTGGGTCTGACATATTAAACTGTTAGAATATATAACATAATAATAAATTAGCATCATGTTCCCATATATCATTAACATAGATTTATTCAAGAATAAAACAAATTTCACATAGTGGCCTAAGACTTTTGCACAGCACTGTATATAGCATACTATTCCTACACACACATAGATAAAAGTTTTCTACCCTTTTGTTACGAATATTTGAGTAATTTACAAGACGTAATAAAAAGAACAAATATAAAATTGTGGAGTATATAGATTTATTAGAACATAAAGAGTTAATCCAATTCCGATTTATAAATCATCGGATGCTACAACATTTAAATAATTGTAATTTAAAAAATATATATATATAACTACCATAATACATAAATTAAATAATTCCTAAATGTAGAATTATCTAATGACTTGTAAACGAGAGTGTACATTCCATGCGTATACCATCAACGTATCGGGCTTTTCTGGTAAATCTACGCGACCGCGCAAAATTCTATTAATATTATCAACATATTCTTTTATATAATATTTAACACATTCTTCGAATACGATGTTATTTAATACGTTAACATACTCGCACGTTAGAAAATCGAAATTTACATATTTTTTAATATCACTTATTAAAATGCATGCAATATTTTTTGCAGTGAGCCACAGTCGGCATGTAATAGTAACATAAGTGTGCCATTTTTTCAATTTGTTCATAAAATATATCGTCCTGCCGCGATATATTTTGTGATAAAACCATGCATGATTTAACTTTATTTAAAATAAATGGTAAAATTTTTTTTAAAAATATACTAATATGTTGTTTACATGAATATAATATACGTGGTCCAGGCAGATCGGGTATGTTATCGGCGCTATCGCCATTTGCTGCAGGAGTATATATAAAATTTCTAATATCTGCAAGGAAGTCGGTAGATTCATCGACTTCGTAGTTTGCGCCCATTGAATTTTTAACAATTTTGGTATGATTACTTAATAATACATTTTTATATGTATTAACAACATTTTTGCAATTAGGATTAACATCGCGGCATCTATGCTGTCGTACTAACAATAAGCCAAAAAAATTTTCATGCGTATCCTGATTAAAATCTCTAGTTTCGAAGGACTCGAAGCCAAAATCCTCCAAGCACTTTTTTAAAAATTTGAATCCATGTAACGTATGAATCCCATTTTTTAAGAAACGTGGATGGGTTTTATCTGCACACTTTCTTTTTACAAATTTCATTGTTTTAAAAACTACAATGGCGTCATCCCATACATCTTCTTGATATTGGGAAGTGAAACTCACTGGTGCACCTTTTTTATAATTCAACGTATCGAACAAAGAATTTAAAAAACGACATAATTTTCCCGTATAAATTCCGTCTGACGACATTTTTAAACCACTCGAATTGGTATAATTCGTGCGACTAACAATATCCATCAATGTCCCTACTGTATGACTAAAAACTTGCCAACAAAGAGATATTTTCATTTTTTCTTTTTGAGACGGATTAATATGTGCAGAAGTAAGTTTTCTAGCCAACCAACATGGCGCTCTGCTTACATCTAAAAGAAAAGTGTCTTCAACATGTTTCCACGTGGATACGCATTCTTCGTTATCCATAGAAAATATTAAATCTTTATTTCTTAAATTGTTTCGCATGCATTTTCATAAGTGTGGAATGTAATATAACGGAACAATAGTTTTTCGATTAATGACAATCACGTTATGCTGCATTTCATTACTAGAATGAAATGCAGAACGGCACGAATATGAAATCAAATGATTTAACGCTTTCACGTTTTCGCTCCCTGGTCGCAAACGGTAGCTATAACATTAATTCCATTAATATGGCATTTAATAATAATATCTTTATAGAACTGGCAAATATTTTCCCACGAAGTGGTTCGTTTAGAAAACAAATACGCTACCGGATGCTTCCATGGGCGATTTATGCCTTTTAACATCCATACCATAACGTGATCGGCAATGATGGATTGGCGTACTGTTTATCAACGAATCCAGTAATCTCATCGCTATACACATCATATGATAACGATGAGGTTAATTTCATCTCATCGAAGAGAAGTATCTCATATCGATCTTTATCGTCATCGAAATTTTGACATGTAACACATAAATCACCAAAACATGATTTTCAATTCCTGTATTAAAGGGGATATCGACTATAAATTTACGAAGAGTTTCTATGTACGGTAAAATAAATAACTTTGCGAAAAAGCTATAAATACTTGCGGAACTTCTCTTTAATAGAGATAACGCGAACACTTTATCATCTACGGTAAAATGTCGCGAATACTTGTTTTTATTCATATTTCGTATGTTACATGCTAGAAGTTGTTGTGTCGCGACTGGTAAAGATTTAAAAGAATCGTACAAATTGCTATCCGCACATCTTTCAGCATCCCAGACAGACTGGAATATTGCAGCAATATTGCGAATCTTGCACAATATTGGCAACATTGCAGCAATGTTGCTGCAACATTGCAGTGGCAATATTGCAGCGGAACATTGCCGCAACATTGCAGCGCAACATTGCCGCAATATTGCCGCAACATTGCACAGTGGAACGAATCGACCATCTAGGTGGAAAAAAATAATAAATCGACAACCGTTCATTTCAGAGAAAAATGTTTTATACAAAAATTTCATAATATCGTGGAAAGAATATTGGTGTTATACAATTTTTTTTTTTATATTCCTTCAATGTTATTTAAAGATCAACTTAATGTTTTATACAAAAATCGGTAGATTTTTTTATAGACGTTCATTGTACAGGAAAAATAAAGAAACTTTTGTATAAGACATTTTCTTATTGGACTTTATATTAAAAAGATATTTAATGAACAAGATCCTACAAAAGCCTTTTTCGATAGGCGGACTGTCCAGCAAACATTCAACAGCTATAACAAAGAATTGCACAGATATGCGCACAAAATCTTTGCGTTAATTACTTCTTCATAGTCTAAGGAATATACCTGCGAAGTTTCAGCCAGGTACTTTTCGGTACTTTTTAGTTATTCAATGTTTAAGTGGACCGTGTACCGTGATTTTCACCATAATTACCCAGACAGATTGGAATATTGCAGCAACATTGCTGCAACATTGCAGCAACATTGCAGCAACATTGCCGCAACATTGCCGCCACATTGCTGCAACATTGCCGCAACATTGCCGCAACATTGCCGAAATATTGCCGCAATATTGCTGCAACATTGCAGTGGCAATATTGCCGCGGGAACATTGCAATGGCAACATTGAAATGTATGCTCAACATTGATGAATATACCCCATTATAGGGGCAAACACTCAATGGTTTTTAAGATATTTGCAATTAAAGTTTCATTGCCATATTTAAGTGGAACTGTAGAACGTAACATCAAGAGCTGCCGTAGCGTAGCGGCAACGTTCTGGGTTCGCACGGAAAAGACTAAGGTTCGAATCCCATCGTGGGTAAAAAAGTAGGAGTAAGGTAAGAAAAAAAATCCCATTGCAAAAGTTGGCTTTCCAGTCCAAAACTAGAATAAATCGTTCGAGAATTCAAGAACATCCAGTTCTCCGATGACACACCGATGGCAATTCGGAACAAATAAACAAGATAATATAATTATTATTAACATCAAGCGTAAACTCAGTAACAAATCAATATTACTTTGTTTTTTTTTAAATTCAAAATGTTTTTTTTTTTCTATTGAATAAATGCAATTATCACAAATAAATGTTTGTTCATCCAACCAATATTCCAGCAATATTGCTACAACGTTCGCAATATTCCCGCAACGTTCGCAATATTCCTGCAACGTTCGCAATATTGCTGCAATATTCCTGCAAGCTACAAAAAGGCGGACATAGGAATATTGCAGCAATGTTGCGGCAATATTCCCTGCAACGTTTAATGTTGCACGGCAATATTGCTGCAATATTCCAGTCTGTCTGGGATGTAACAAACAGTACATTATGTTTGACTTATATCTACGCAGCCGTTTCATCTCTCGCGTCAACCGCAGCATGATGTTCTAAATTCTTCTTTCCTCTTCTCTCAAACACGTCGACCGTGACACGCCAAACATCTTGATAATAGACTCTGAAATATGGAGAAATAATACTCGATTAGTAAAGGTTATTATATGAAAGATTATAATTACCATCTAGATCGTAGTTTTTCCCGTTTTTCTTCTCTGAAATCAAATCTAGATTATTTTACATTTTCATTTAAAAAATTTAGTACTAACCATATTTTTTCTTGATTTGCTTCTTCTTCATTACTTTTCTTAATGATCCCCCGGTCTGCAAAATTGGTAAAACATTTACCCCTAAGGTAGCTGTAAGAATAATATAATTAATATAATGAACAAAATAACTAATGAGTTCTTTTAATTAATTTTAATGGTATAAAAATTATATATTCACATTCCATTACTTCTGTACAATCTACTACTTCATCCTCTTCTTTAATTGTTGACATTGCTAGAAATAAAATATTTTTGTTTACAATATGTTCTTCTTAACATACAGTGGGGGACAAAAGTATTCGTACACTTGGAATATAGAAATAAAAGCAGCAATATCTTTTATGTTATTAATTGTATTTAAACATATGTAGCTGTATATTGTGCACAACAGTTATAACAACAAATGAGCAAAAACAAAACTTAATTACATTATTTCGTAACTTACAATGGCAAAAATTTCACAAAATGGCAAGAAATTGCAGGGACGAAAGTATTCGTACATTTCATTATTATAATCGCTGCAATTAATTTACCAATAATTTTCTAAATTAATACTTAGTAGGATAGCCTTTCTGTCGAATTACTTCATGTAATCTATCGGGCATTGATAATACTAAACTTTTAATGAAGTCAGGTTCTAAATTAGACCATTCTCTTTTTAATATCTCTTTTAAGTGTTCTTTCGATGTTATGTCGTATTTTCGCACATTTTTTTCAAGTTTTGCCCATACATGTTCTATGGGATTTAAATCAGATGATTGCGGTGGAGTTACTAACATGTGGGGAGTATTGTATAACAACCACTGACGCACTATATGGGCTGTATGTTTCGGATCACAGTCTTGTTGGAACTTCCAACATAATTCTCATTTAATTCACCAATAGCTAATGAATTTGAATTTTCACTGTCGCTCTCATTAGTTTCATTAACTTCTTCGTTTACCTGATCATTAGCTATTAATTCCCCAAGTTTAATCATATTCGACCCATTATCAGTAGTTATAGAGTAAATTTGTTGTACTGATATACCATAATCGGAAAGTACCTTTTTAAGGATTGTTAGTATGTTGAGTGCCGTATGTCGAATATAAGTTTCTGTCACTGCCAAAGTGTTTAAATAAATTTTTTCGTCATCTATGTACTGGACGTTAATGCCAATAAATGTGCGATCCAGGCACGTTGCAGAATCGACTTTTATTGACAGTAATCTGTTTTTTAATTTTTTTCCAAGATGTTTTCGAAATTTATCTGCCTTGTTAACAACATAATTTCTAACATCTTGCGACGAAATAGATGCATTTGAAATGGATGGTATCATTTTTAGAATATTTTGAAATGCCCTGTCATTTATCAAACTAAACGGCCGTCCATGAATTGTCACTAAACTGGCACATTCATGCACCACTTTTTCTTTATTGCTAATATTAATGCACGATGAAGTTGTAGCACACGTTTCTTCTTGTTTTCGTTTTTTATTCCGAAACATTACTGATGTAAATTCGTCTGGATGGGTCGACGATAAATGTGATAAAAGATTGGTACCGTGATTTCCCTAAAAATGCGCATCATATAAAATAATAATCAAATACATACATACATTAAAAACAGTTATAAATTACTTACGGTAACTTCGTGGCTACAATTACCAATCACACACACTGACTTATTTTGTGCTGTATTGTGTTCATAATATTCATATACAGCATTTGCCCTTTTTCCACCCATTTTTTACTAATACAGTCTGTCAAGTAAGAGCGTAGTCGGAAAAATATAGACAAGAATTTATTAACTAAAATTCTTATATACATATATGGGTTGTACTCAATATGAAAAATGATGCAATTTGGTTAATAATGTGTCCAGTCTCCATTGGCGTCGATAATTGCCTGGCACCTCCGAGGCATGCTTTCGACCAAATTGACGGCGTATTCCAGCGGCAAGGATCTCCAGATCCGACGCACAGTGGTTCATTTGGCCGAAAACCTGGCCAAAAAGCCAAAAATTTTTTTCGCGATTTCCAAAATTTAGCAATTGCGTTTGATTTGTAACACATCAGAGCATCGTTTTCCATTAATAAAAATTTTTATTGAACAATACTCTTAGAGATATGCAGTGTCAAAGTTGGCACTTGAATAATGTAACGTTTTCACGTCGAAATTCAGAATACGTTTTCAATGTGAAATAATGGTACAATCAACTTTGCAAGTATTTGTTGCTATTCGTCATACTTTTAAATTATAAGTACCTTGGTTTCATTTTTTTATTTAATATTTTACAACTGCGATGGCACAGATTGCAAAACCCATACATTTTTTTCCTTTTGCAGAGGAAATAGTTGTGAAGTACGCAAAAGTACAAAGCGAATTTTTTTTAAAATTAAACTTTGAAGCTTCCCGAAGAAGTCCCCGTTGTAAAATTTTGCGACTTTTTGCGATTCTACGAGATATTCTTATTTGTTTGTCGCACGCGCCATGCTCGGGGAAATACGTTTATGACATACGGCCAGGCTATCGTGCCTTGGACAAACGAATAATGCTAATCCTTCACTAAGGTTACCCTTGTAATTAACGAAACGCTATATTTATTTCGTTCAGGTTAAAAATCAAAATAATTTTAAGCAAGCTGGTGGCCTTTTGTTCCAAAGCAGCAATAGATAGCCGCGATCACCTCGACCGCTTACCGTCATAAACCGAAAGATGTTTTACGTTTCGGCTGGAAATCTGGCTAGTTGCAGGTATGAGGGCTATATTTGTTTCTCACAATGTTCTATCAATCTCTTTCAGTCGAGATTTTCATTAAACAATGGAAAATTCGAAGATGGAATAGCTGTGATATGCTGGTATTAAGATAACGTGACTGTTGCAATAAATATCATTATAACTTTTGAAGGAAAAGGAATATCAGAAAATATTTTTTTTTAAATTAAACTTTACAGCTTCCCGAAGAAGTCCCCGTTGTAACATTTTGCGACTTTTTACAATTGTACGCGATATTCTTATTTGTTTGTCGCACGCGCCATGCTCGGGGAAATACGTTTATGACATACGGCCAGGCTATCGTGCCTTGGACAAACGAGTAATGCTAATGCTTCACTAATAGTCCAGTCAAATAAGACTTTGAAGGTTACAAAAATTCCCATAGAGCTAAAAATTGGTATGAATGTTCAGAATGCTATTATAAATGAATTGTGAAAAGTCCCCATCAATCCCCCTTGTGCAAAAAATTTTATTGATGGTGAAAGTTTGCAAAAATAGGTTTTTCGCGTTTTTCAGCTAAACGGTGAGTTTTACAGCAAAAATAGTTCAGACAAAAATTGTAGATCATTCGATTCTCTACAAAAAATGTATCCACACTTTTTTTCATAAGTATTGCCATTTCCGTGATACAGCGGTTCAAAGAACTGAAAAAATTATTTTATTCGTAATATGCACACGTTTCCACACCACCTATGAGGTAGTGTGCTTGGTGCTGTTTTTTTAACGTGGTTTCCCCGGTAGGCCTATTCCACGATCTATTGTGATTCTATTGAATTCAAAGTGAGTATTGAAAATGATGAAAGCTGTGTAAATTATGTAATATATAAATGAAAAAATAATTTGGAAAAATTATTCGTCGGATTCATAATAATCCAATGGAACTTCTAGTGTACTGTCTTCGTTTTCTTCATCTTCTTTTTCTTCATCTTCCTGCTGGATACAAATATGTTCTAAAAGTGATACATCATATGTCTCATCACTGATATCGTAATTATCCTCATCTAGTATCGATTCAACATTGGAACACGACTGTCCTTGACAATTGGTACATACTAAAGAACAAAACAGTCCAACCTTTTTACAGCCGCATTTAGCATTGCAACCTTTTTTGCAATTGCAAAAGATGGTGTTAAGGAGTTTTTCTGGTGCAGGTGGGAGTAACGTATGAATTGGTTCCAATGCATTGTCAACTAACTTCCAACCCCAGTCTTCTGGATCCATTTTATTACCAAGCCACACTTGAACTTGATAATATACCCGGAATAGATGTTGTTGAGCAGCAGCAGAGGTTGGGGGAAGACAAGCTAATTGCACTTGTTTTTTATTATAAGTTTTTTTTTGCAAAAGATAAGTATCGGAGTTTATCCAAGCAGGTAACTTTTTTTGGAGCTCCGTACATAGAAAGAAGAAAGTGAATTCCATTAGTGATTATAACTGCACATGAATTTTTACACATGTCTGGTCTTTCACGTACTCCGAAAACTCATCATCTCTTTCAATACTTGCATCAATTAATGTTTAATGCCGCGATCAACAGTAACAACTCCACTTTCAGTCAAAGGTTGACTACAAATAAAGCAGAATTGCGACATTTTTTTTTTAATAACAGTAAAATGCACAAACTTTGTTACAAAATATAAGCGATAGCCACGAGTTGTCACTACGAAGGAATGCTTACGACTAACAGTATTTTGTTGAGTATGAGACTTTTGAAACGGAGCAGGTATACGAGCATCGTCACGCTGACAATTGAATGGAAGACAAATGTTACTCAAGGCCATGCGACTAAATGAAAATAGGGGCGGAGTTTTTGACGTTCATTTATATTCTAAGAATTTTATAATTTGTATGTATAAGACATAGGGACTCATATTTTTACTCGTATAACGGTTCAAAAATGTATATAAAAGTACATTACGTGCATATTACGAATAAAATAATTTTTTCAGTTCTTTGAACCGCTGTATCACGGAAATGGCAATACTTATGAAAAAAAGTGTGGATACATTTTTTGTAGAGAATCGAATGATCTAAAATTTTTGTCTGAACTATTTTTGCTGTAAAACTCACCGTTTAGCTGAAAAACGCGAAAAACCTATTTTTGCAAACTTTCACCATCAATAAAATTTTTTGCACAAGGGGGATTGATGGGGACTTTTCACAATTCATTTATAATAGTATTCTGAACATTCATACCAATTTTTAGCTCTATGGGAATTTTTGTAACCTTACTTCTATTTTAAGGATTAATTTGACTGGACTATAAGGTTACCCTCGTAATTAACGAAACGCTATATTTATTTCGTTCAGGTTAAAAATCAAAATAATACTGATTTTCGTGCCGATCCGACAATTTTTCAATACTCGCATCCGCCATATTGAAGCCGCCATTTTGTGTTTGGAAATTCTGAGTTCAGATTCTTAATCAGCGACCGGAAAAACATAAGACTACTGATTTTCGTGCCGATCCGACAATTTTTCGATACTCGCACTTGCCATATTAGAGCCGCCATTTTGTTTTTGGAAATTTTGAGTTCAGATTCTTAATCAGCGACCCAAATAATACTAATACACCAATTTTCAGCTAAATTGAAAAACTCCTTGAGTTTTGGCCAGGTTTTCGGCCAAATGAACCACTGTGCGACGAATTTCGCAAGATAATTGCTTCAAAGTGTACGTGCGTTTTCCACGAAGCTTCTGCTTAATATATGCCCACACATTTTCGATGGGATTTGCATCGGGCGATCGCGACGGCCAATTCAACGTAACAATGCCAGATTTGTTCTTCCACTCGGTACAGAGCTTGCTGCGATGTTTAGGATCATTGTCCTCTTGCAAAATCCAATCCTCATTCTTACTAATAAACCATCGTTTGGCAGACGGTAGCAAAGCCTTTTTGTATATTTGCAGCATTTTTTCAGCATTTAGATTGTAGGTAAAGAGGTGCATAGTGCCGAACCCCTGCTTTGAGAAGCACCCCCAGAGATGCACTTTTATTCCGAGTTTTACGGTCCGCTGGACAAGCCTATTGGTAGTAGTTGACCAGGCTCGTGTGAAGATACAACGTGCCCATATTGAACATTCGTCAGTAAAAATTACATTGTGAAAATCTTCAGTGATATTCTCATGCGCCCAAGCGAGTCGCTTCGTCACATGTTTTTCAGACAATAAAGGTTTCTTTATTGTGTTGCGCCATTTTATGTCATGAGCACGGAGATGAGTTCGTATAGTTTCGTACGATATATCTAAGCCTTTTGACTTTAATTTTGCTTGTCCTTGACGAAGTGTCAAAGCAGGATTTCGCGAAAACATATTCAGTATTCTTTTCTCGTCTTTTTCGTCCATTTTGCCTATCGAGCCACGTTGTGGTAAATCATCGACATTTTTTACCTGTTTATACCGCTGAATCCACTTCTGTACAAATGCTTTTGACTTCTTCATGTACTTAGCAGCCGCTGATTGCGACATTTTCGGACCTTTTGGGTGGGTGCAAAGGAACACAGCCTCGTAGCGCGACGCGTAAGGTAAAGGGCCCAATTATGAAACGCTTCTGTACCATAACAATTAGATAATACGTTTTTGGAACTATTATATAGTATCAAAATGTCTTTTTTTGTTGCCAATCTAAACTTTAGACGTTCCTTTATTCAGAAAAAATTTTTTCAAAACTACTCTACACAAATTACATCAATAATAAACCGAAAAAGGCAGTGGTTTTAATGTACGTGATAAATGGAACACTTTTTCAAAGATGCACCGGTGTTCCATAGGCAATGTCCCGATTTATGGTGCTATAAGAATACATGGAAATGAAATTACTCACTTCTTACAATTTCAAATTTGATTGTGAAATGAATAACTTATTTGGATTCGTATTACAAAATAATTTATTTAAGGTTACTCAAACATAATTTTATAACATTTATAAAGATTCTTCTTTAATTTTTTTTTGAATCATTTTCATTTTCTCTTGTAATGCTTTTTTTTCTTCAGCCAATTTTTTTTTTTTCTAATTGTAACTGCTTCTTTTGATCCAATTTTTGTTGCTTTAATTCTTTCTGTTTTTCTTTTTCGATTTCTTGAGACCACCACGCATCTGAAGTTCCAGCAGCCGGTTTTTTAGGTGTATTTGAAGATTTTAGTTTATCCCGTTTTTTTTTTGGTAGATATTTGACTGGTAGAGTGAACGCTTCATTAAAACTATTTTTAACATTAGAATTTAAATCTGAAACAGGGAGAAATGAATTGGAGGATATTTTATAAGTGTATATATAAGATTACTTCAAGTATTATAAAAGCTTCACAGAATCATACTGCTAACATTGATCATTAGCACTTGGTTGGATGTTTTCATTCAGCAACTGTGTGAGATTGTTTGCAGAAAACCATTGCTCGTTGTTGTTGTTTTTTACAATCTTATTCTGAATATATTCTTGTTGAACTTTTATAATTTCATTGGCATTGTCTCAAATGAATATGACATATAAAAATGTGTAACATTTCATAATGATTTAAAAATACATAAATATAAATACATACTTTGGCTATTTTCAATATTTTCCATGGGCAATAGTGATGGTGTTGCTTCTGTATGTATTAGAAGTTCTTTAACTGCTAAAGGTTTTGATTTTTCAGTATTGCGTCCATCGGTCACTGATATGGGTAATCTTGTATAACTTTTTATTGAGTTTTCTGTACTAGCCAGAGCTAATTCACCATTATCTTGGACAATATAATCACTAGCCTCCAATGTTATGTCAGTATGATTTGAAGTAATTTGATCAATAACTACTGGTAAGCCTGGCTCTACAAACTTATCAATGACCTCATCAATATGCGTAGGTGGTCTTTCCTGGTTAGCCTGAATGTCTTTAGTTGATGATTGATCCATTCCTTCGACGCTAACTGTACAAACTGCATTATGACTAACTAAGTTTTTTGAGTTTTGTACACTCATTTCATTAAACACATTGCTGGCTTCTGGTACATTAATATTTGCAATACTTAAACAATTATCAGTAGTATTATTATTAAACTTAGATTCATCACTCTCCAATGCTTCTTGTGAATAAAAATTATATTGTAAACTATCCAAGTTCTTACCCAGTTTACCTATTGTATTGTAAAAATTAATTAAAAATACATATCATACATACAGTAAGTATAAGAAACTATAAATAGGAAATTTGAGAATTAGTTAAGCATGTCAATCAATTTTAAATCTACTCAATAATAAAAATAAATACACAATTTATGTACCAGAAACCTGTCGATGCCAGTATTCAAATAAACTCTTATTTTCTAATTGGCCAGTCCAAATGCCATCTGATGAACATCTTTTAAAATCTATTAACAATTGTGGTGGCAAATTACTCTCAAGCTGCTTTAAGTGAGATTTTCTATCCTCAAAATCAGCTTGATGTTGAGTCTCTTCTTGTTGAATTGCAGAATCATTTTTTTTCTTCTTCTTCAAGATATCATAATCCACAGCTGAGGGGTTAAACGGATACAGTCCAGATCCTCTAAAACCACTTTGAATACAATTTTTTTCAATTTCAGTCATTCTATCAAGCGTATACTTTAACACAATAGGAAAGTCTTCTCTTTTAATTTTCAGAGTATTATTTTCATTTCTCCATTTAGGAACTGTTTTTTTCCAAACTTCTTTAAATGGATGGAAAAATGAGATATCCAATGGTTGTACAATATGTGTTGAATTCGGAAAAAAGCCAATTAACTCTATCATCTTTTCTCTACAAAATGACACAAGAGGTATATTCATATGGGATGAGTGGTTGTCCAGATATACAATTATTGGAAATTGTATATGATTCTGGAGAAGCCACGGATAAAAAACATTAGTTATATATTTAAAAAATGTCTCAGTGGTCATCCATGCATTTTCTGAAATCCCAAGACCCCATCCATTTGGTGTATTTTTAATGATTTTTTGTGGCAACTTGTCTTTGTAAGGAAACATTAGCATTGGTGGAGCTCGAAGACCACTTGCAGCATACATAAATAATACAGTATGGCATTCTTTCCCAGCATCCACAACTTTATAGACAGCGCGAGCACCTTTTTCTGTTATTACTTTCTCTGAATCAGGGCACAGCATGAGACTTGTCTCGTCACAGTTAAAAATTCTACTAGGCTCTATGTTTAATAAATTTTTACTCTTTAAATACTGTGCTATCTCAGCAAACCATTTCTGCAAATCCTCTCTTGTGACTGATGCCCTGGTTAAACTAAGATGCTGTGGTTTTCTGAAAGTTAAATTTGGGTGACGCTTTTTAAAGCTTTCATACCAGTGTCGACCTGGTCGCTGATTGATAAATGGTGTCTTCTTATTTATTAATTGTATATACTTTTGAACACTATCAAATAATTCAGTTTTAGTAACAGGCACGCCTGTTTGTGCTCTGTGAACTATCCACTCTACTATATCTTTCTCTTCACCTTCCGTTAAAATTGTTGATGGACCAGGTTTTTTTGTTGCTGTAAGTGGCTTCTTCATTTTTCTGTAGAGTGTTGTTAATGGAATATTGTATAATGCAGATGCTTTTCTCAAAGACACACCATTCTTTACTGCTTCCAAAGCGCGGTTCAAACTATCAACTGAATAATTAATTCTTTTATTTTTATGTTTTTTTTTAATACACTTGTCACTGATAATAACAATATTTTTTTTAGGCTTTTCCTTTTTACTATTTATTGTCTTTTTCTTTGTCTTCATGATAATTATCTGTTATGAAATAAGTAAAAAAAAATTACCACGTGTACATTGTTGAGGTTTGATTATTTTTCCTAACTAATACTCAATCATTGCATTCACCTGATTATATCTTCACAGCAAAGAATTTTACCGCAGTATCTTGTCTTACATAACACGTAAACTTAAAAGTCATTCGTTTCGAAAATGCACCGTTTTTATTAAAAAATAAATAGATATAAGATGTTTCATGTATCAGGTACACTACAGCAGCGTGATGAACGTATGAAGTGGAACACCCTGCCGGACGTTTCCATTAATACGTACATTTGAATTTAAGGTGAACGTATCAAGAAACAACTATTAAAATCAAACTCTCAAATTATGAGCTTTAAAATTATTCAAAATTTATTTATAAATACTCATAATTCGCAATAAAATTGAAATATTTCAAACACCTACGCTCTACCTTATCTTTTACATGTAGCGTTAGTAATTATGCAGATTTCGTCAGTGAGTGTTTTATTTATTTTTTATCGTGAATTGAAAGAAAAAAGTGGTTATGAAATTAAGACTAAAAGTTAGATAGGGACCTATAATTTTACTATTTATTTTTTCTTAAATACATAACACGCAATTTTTTTTTAAATTGTTCCAATAATATAATGTTCCACTAGAAAGGTACAGTGTTTCATAATTGGGCCTTTTACCTTATTTAGCACTCATGACGGTTAACGTGATTCTCTTCCAAAATATCAAAGACAATTGAATATTTCTTCACAACGCATTAAGGACAAAGCTTCCTTCTAGCGGCTCACGCATAAATTAGAGTGATATCATTTATTAGCTGTCAATAATGTCGACCACGCTCTTACTTGACAGACTGTATGTTAAAATTTAAAATAAGATTAACACTGACACTAATAGTAATCCTTGGGTATGAGGTTGTGGAAGGAAGTGTAGCGTAAATTTCGACACAATAATTGTTTTTCACCACTCGCGGAATTACGTACATATCTATTTAACGCGTATGACAAACTGTGATTCGAGTTTCGAGAATTAGTGTCTCGGAAAAAATATTTCTCCCGAAACCTCTCGACGATGTTGTGGGCCGGACATCCCCGCTTGCTGAATTTTTGCGACGTTTGAGCAGGCAGTTTTTTGGGATTTTCCGGGCGGTGCGAGATGTTAATTGGCTGCACCTTCCTTCCGGAAAGAGTGACCACCCCCATGAGGCCCTCGACGAGGGAGGACCCACGGAGGCGAAGACTCACCCCCTGCGACGACGTGGTGGAGGAAAGTACAACCACATGTTCCCAAAAAATCCTACTCCGGCCGATCGGCACACAGTGGAACGAAATGGGTAATCTAGGTGGAAAAAAATCTTGTCTGGGATTTGAATTTTAATAATCTTATCTTCATCTAGAATGTTTGCTGAGACCAGTGATAGCATTATTAATTGATTTTGCAATCATCTAAATGTAAAAATCAGCACTTAAAGACAACAAATTTCAAAAGCGCGAAAACGTCCAAATACTTTTCTGAAAAGAAGATTCTGTTAGAGGCATTAAGAATTTTGCGAGACTTTTTATTTTTTGTACAGTTTATCACTGTTAGTTAACCTTGAAATGCCCATAAACTGTTTTTCGAAAAATTAATTTTTAAACAATTTATGGAACTTTCTTTAGACACATGTTTTTCGGAGAAATTAGCAAACTTTAGCAGAGAAAAACTTATAATGTATATCAAAATATTACCTCGACATTTTGAGGGTATTTAGTTTAAACCTTGTAGAAGCAGTTCCTGCAAAAAAAGGCTGCGCTTTCTGCCGCCTTTTGTTGTTATTCCTTTCTAAAGTTTATGACATATTACGGCTGCCGACTACATGCGGAGCACGCGGTCACAAAAGGACCAGATGTCTACACTAACAAACAACGAAATGTATATCTTTGAAAATCCGTCTACATATTCTTTAGATTGTGTAGAAGTAATTAGTGGAAAAATTTAACATAAAGTGCAATGAGAAAATGACTTATCAAAAGTTTCTTTATTTCTTTCGTAGAATAAAAGTCCGTAAAGAAATTTATAGACTTTCGCATAAAAAATGATGTAAACCATTAAATAACAATTAAAAAATATAAAAAATAAAAAATTAACGATGCAGTGACATTCTTTTCACGATATTATGGAACTTTTGTGTAAAACATTTTTCTCTAAAATGAACGGTTCTCGAGTTATTATTTTTTTCCAGTTAGATTGTCGATTCATTCCTCAGTGCGGCAGAATCTCCCTTCAAGGGTGCGTTTTATGACCGATTTGTCATCGCGAGTCAGCGGTGGTCGCTGGGACCGTTCGGGCCGAAGTACCCGTTTAGCACCCGCAGACAGAGCACAACTGATTAACGGAAACGTTCATTCAAAACGAAGACTGCCTAATTCCTCAAGGATCGGAGTTTTGGTCGCCCTGGCGCGTGATGGTTGCCAAATGTTGGTGAATAATAAAAAATCTGGCGACCAAACCCGGGCTCCAAGGAACGGCAAACTTTCGCTTCGTCTCGATTGCGCTTTTCTCCCCGTACGACGTAACAATAATAATGCTTAAGGAGTCCTTAATAGGGACTAGGATATAAGGACTAAAGTATAAACTAAAAGTTGTAACTAAAAATAAATTATAACTAAGAATAATAATAAATTAAAAGTGTTGACGCGTGATAGCGCAACAAAGATAAACGATTCGCCTAAGAAATCGGTGGCCTCGCGAAGCGGTCACCGGGGCTGCATCGCGTACCGTTAGGCGCGACCTGGCTGGTCATTGTTCGGCAGGATTACCGAAAATACAGGAATCGACAGGCCCATCTGGCTGCCAGATGTTCCAAGTTCAGTCGTCTGGTTTATGACTCAAGTCATAAACCTAGGCGACTGAAAATATTAATTATATTCAACGTTCGTGCATTATTTCTTAGAACCGAACCACCGGTTCTTGGAATCCTGCCGTCTACAGTGACCAGCCAATCACAAAATTCGATTTCAGTGACCGACGTCACTTCCGTTCTATCTGCCAATCAGAAAATCATATTCTGAGAAGTACCGAACCCTCCAATCGGAAAATTTCTAAGTTTGCACATCACCCCTTCTCATTACGAACAGTGAGGAGGAGGGGGCCGATTGGAGGGCGATTCGGACTTTGGCGGATAGAACGGAATCAGAACTGTTTTGGCAATCGAACACATTAGAACTGCATTAACTACCAAACGATTAAGAACTGTTTTGGCAATCAAACGAATTAGAACTATTTTTTCCAACAATCTCGTACAACATACATCTCGAACAAGAGATACATTAGTTTAAGTGTCGTTATTTGACTGTTATTTCATCTTAAGTGTAAATAAAGTATAACTCGATTCAAATCAAGATTCAGCTAATTCGGGAGACCCAAAAAAACCAGGTTGCGGCACTTTAATTAGTCCCGCGCCATCACGTCAACCTCGCAACCAAGCGAAAGAGACGTGCGACTCAACAAAAAGTATAAACTAACAAATTATAATCGCAAAAGCGCGAAAGGAACGGTCGCTTTAGGATCGTCGCCACTGCGCGCAGTGGTCCAGCGTGAAAAATTAACCACTCATCAGTACTGAAATGGGATGAGAAATTGTAATAAAATAACAAATCCACAAAAATTACCGGTGCTCCAGCAATTATTAAATTTCAGTACAAATTCCTGATACCGGTAATATTACATGCTGATATTTCGGTTTCGACGAAAGATATGAAACTATAACCGAAAAATACCGGTACCATACCGGTATTTTCCATTTCGGTTGGAGTCTCCGATACCGGTATTTCGATATTTCGGTATCTATAACGGTTATGAAGGTCTAACCGAAAAATACCGGTATTATACCGGTATTTGTCATACCGGTATAAGTCTCTGGTTGGAAGTAAAATGTTCTCCCAATACCTAATTTATCAGCACTTTCGTGTAAATTTTCTTTTAAAATGTTTAAATATAAATGTTTATCCATTGTCCTATCTATGATTACTAATTTTCCGACTCCAGAAGCAGCAATACATCCCCACACCATCACACTTCCACCTCCGTGCTTCACCGTCGGTTGCATATTTTTGGGGTCCAATTCAGTATTAGCTCTCCGCCACACTGTTTTATGACCATCCGACTCAAAAATATTAAATTTCGACTCATCAGAAAATATTACATTCTTCCAGAAGTCGTCGCTAACGTTTATGTATTCTTCTGCAAATACTAATCTCTTTTTTTTATTTACTTTGCTGATAAGTGGTTTCCTCCTCCCAACTCTGCTGTTATATCCTTCGCGATGCAGCACTCTTCGTACTGTTTTCGGATGAACTTCCTTCCCGATATATTCTTGAAGGTGTGACGCGATTTCCGATGCACTGGTATCTGTTTTTTTTTTTAATAATTCGGACGATTTTACGCTCCTCTCTCACAGTTAGCTTCCGAGGTCTGCCGGTTCTTTCTTTATTCCGCAATGTTCCCTCTTCTTTATATTTCTTTATTATACTCTGTACAGTTGATCGACTTCTTTTTAGTATTACTGATATATAGGGTATTTCATTAAGCGTGTCAGAACTTTAAAATTAAATAAGAAAAGTTGTGTGCAACATATGCGGAAAACATTTATTGCGGCTTAAAATGTATTTCATACCATTATATATTAAAAATTACATCATTTAAATGGCCTCTGCGGCTTTGCCTACAGGACTTGATGCGAGAAGTCCAATTTTGCAGGACTCTATTGCATAAGTCGGGCTGGATCTCACCAATCGTTTCAATGATATTGTTCTCCAGCTGGTGAATTGTTGTCGGCTTGTTACAATAAACCAGCGACTTAACGTAGCCCCAAAGGAAAAAGTCTAAGGGCGTTAAATCGCATGATCTTGGCGGCCATTCCACATTGCCTCTTCTGGAAATAACGCGTTCTGGAAACCTTTCTTGCAGTAACTCCAGTGTAACGTCTGATGTGTGACACGTTGCACCGTCTTGTTGGAACCACATGCCGTCTAGGTCTACGTTATCTAATTTAGGCCACAAAAAGTTAGTTATCATGGCACGATACCGTTCGCCATTTACGGTCACCGTTTGACCATTCTCGTTCCGGAAGACGTACGGCCCAATGATACCGTCTGACCAAAATCCACACCAAACAGTGAGTTTCTCCGGATGCAATTTAGTCTCTTGATATTTCTGTGGATTACTCTCGCCCCAAATGCGGCAATTTTGCTTGTTTACGAAGCCATTTAACCAAAAATGTGCTTCATCACTGAAGATAATTTTTTCACCAAACTTAGAGTCTCTTTGCAATTGCTCCAGAACCCAATCAGCGAACGTACGACGCATTCGGTGGTCTTGAGGTTTTAGCTCTTGTGTCAGTTGGATCTTATAAGGGTGCATTCCTAAGTCCTTCCGTAAAATTCGCCATGTTGAGGTCGCAGAAAGACCGACTGCTTGTGCACGACGAGAAACTGAAAGTTTTGGGTTTTCAGCCACATTTTCAGCAACAGCAGCAATATTATCGGTTGACCGCGCACTTCTGCGTCGTACAGACATTGTTATATCAGTAACAGAACCGCTTTGCTCGAATTTCTTGATAATTCGATGAATTGATCGCTCGGTGGGACGGTCATTTCGGCCGTAAATATCTCGTAGCTCGCGAAAAGTTCGGCGAATCGAACAGGAATTTTTATAATAAATTTTAACCATTTCGACGCGTTGTTGAACAGTGTAGCGCTCCATGGTGAAATGGCGACTATGGTAGATTACAAGCATCGAAGGATGACAGTGCTGCCACCCGAAACGTAATAGCAATATGTTGTCAAAGTTCGGACATAGCTATTGAAAGACCCTTTATTTCTATATGATTTACCCTCTTCGTACAACTGTATAATAATTTTTCTTTCTTCCAACGTAGTTTCATTGCATTTTCTCCCCATATTCCAAATATTCACTAATAACGTGCACTCGCAACGACTAGAAGTAATGAAACTAACGTGAGATCTTCTAAAGCAGTCAAGTCAAGGTTTGGCTCGACAGAGCCGTTTCTCGAGCTGCTCCGCCTGCTACTCCTTCCTATACACTCGAGAGCTCGCTGATTGACTTTGCCTCCCCTTCATAGTAGCGGACCTATTGGCATGAGCACGGGCGTATTCGGGGCGACATTCGTAGTCAATCAGTCGCGCTGAAAAAGTCGTGCCTTGCGCGTCAGTCGCGGAGATCAGAACGTCGTGCGTGGCACGTCGATAAAGGTTATTTGTCGAAATACAATTTCACACCGCACTATATCGCATGTAGGGTAATACAAAAGTGTTGTTAGTGAAAAAGTATGCTCGAATATGTGTTAAATAAAGTACAATTAATATATTTTAATATTTTTGGGCTTCTGGCGACGATTTTACCGAAATTAACCACTACGTTATGCATTACGACTAAATATAGTATTGTGTTCCAGCACCAATAGTTGTAAATCAATTATTAGCGCAAATTGTTAAAAGTAACTACACGATAATAGAACGCTAGGTTTCCCAGCGTAAAAGAACACATTGTTGCCGCTGCAGTTGTCTTAAATGTTTTCAGTAACTTTATTCGTCTCAAAATGCTCGACGCAAAGTTCTAATATACCAATTAAAACATAATTAATTATAAGAAGCTCTTAATAACAAAGAGTGGTTCTGCCTCGTTTAATTTCAATGTTGTTTTGTAATAAAATGCCAAAGTATTGTCAATTTTACATATAGAGATTATCTCAACGGTTTCTTTCACCTGTATGATTGTTAAAAAACATTTTCTTCGTTTATATTTTAATGCGATTTCTCGACAACGATTCAGCGGAAAAGGACATTGATACAGTGGAATAGATTTTCAGAAGATAACTTTGTAACAAAGAGTGCATTTGCATATTTCCATGGGTAATGTGGAAACCTATATTACCTCTTTACTGTTAAAAGACAACACAACATTGTACAATGTATCGCCCCAATAACTTCTTACATTATTCTACATTCTTTGAGGCGAACAAGTTTGCATTTTGCTGTCGCAAAATTTTTAAAATATAAATGTCGCCCCAATATACCGCCACATGCTACCACGCTTGTACCAGTAGGCACGACCGTAACGCCGCTGGAGTGTCTGTGAATCAGTGACATCTCGGCTGTACGTGTAGGTGAAGGAGGCGGCGCAGCTCGAGAAACGGCTCTGTCGAGCCAAACCTTGACTTGACTGTTCTAAAGTAATGTTTGCATTGATTACAATGTTGTGATTCCTTAGTAACTGCTGTGTTTATCAACAGAAATAGTGGTGTACGAATACTTTTGTCCCTGCAATTTCTCAGCATTTTGTGAAATTTTTGTCATTGTAAGTTAAAAAATAATGTAATTAAGTTTTGTTTTTGCTCATTTGTTGTTATAACTGTTGTACACAATATACAGCTACATATGTAGAACTACAATTAATAACATAAAAGATATTGTTGCTTTTATTTCTATATTCCAAGTGTACGAATACTTTTGTCCTCCACTGTATATATTTCAAGTTTTAGTATTCTATATAATATATACTTACATAAAGTATCCGAAAAAAGTATCCATACACTGTGATGCGTTTCAGTTTAGACAGTAATAATACTATTTATATAACGCCAATGAAAAAATCAAACACGTAGAGACGCAGGGATTTAACCCAGTATTAAAATGATATGTATTTTATTAAGGTATAAACAAAAATTATAAGATACAAAACAGTGTACTTTCATACGAAGATAAATCGGCGAGAAAAAAGTATTCATACATTAAATTCATTCTAGTAAATAAACGATATTTACAATAATTAATATTTCGTAGGGTATCCCTGATTATCTATAATTGCCTGTAAACGTCTAGGCATAGATGCAACTACATTACTTGTCATATTTTCTTGTATTTTGTTCCACTCTTCCGACAATGCGTTTTTTAAACTAATTTTATTTGAAATTGAATATTTTTGTATACGGCGTTTTAATTCTCCCCATATGTACTCGATTGGGTTGATGTCGGGAGATTGCGGAGGGGTTTCCAAGACATGTGGTGTGTTGTATGTACAACAACCATTCTCTAACTATATCGGATTTGTGTTTGGAGACGTTATCTTGCTGAAACCAGTAACAATCTAAAAGACCCGGTTTTTTGGCACTTTGTTCTAAATTCAATTTAAGAATATTTATGTATTTATATTTGTCCATTATTCCGTCTATAAAATGTAAATCTCCTAACCCATTTGCACATATGCAGCCCCAGACCATGATGCTACCACCACCAGGCTTTACCGTGGATCTGATATTTGTTTTCTTTAATGCTTCTCCTTTCTTCCTCCACACTAATTTTCTTCCATCAGAACTCCAGATATTAAATTTACTCTCATCTGAGAAAATTACTTTTTTCCAAAAATCTAATGGCTGATGAATATAAGTTTTTGCAAATTTTAGTCTTTTTTCTCTGTTAATCTTATTGATGTAAGGTTTTCTCCTGGCTACTCGTGCAGAATATCCCATTTCCCTTAGTTTATTGGATATTGTTCTTGAACAAACTTTTTTTCCACTAGCTAATTCTAATTCTGCTGCAATTTTAGGTGCACTTCTGAATGGATTTTTTTTGACCTTTCGTGCAATAAATCTCTCATCCCTGTCACTTAGTTTAGTCGGCCTTCCAGAACGTCGTTTATTTTTTACTAGTCCTGTATCTCTATATTTATTAATAATATATTGGACACTAGCATGACTTCTTTTAACTATTATTCCAATTTGGCGAAGCGACTTTCCGCTTTTCCAAAGCTCAATTATAATATTTCGTTCCTCTACCGTAGTTTCTTTGCTCTTTGGACTCATTTTGGTAACTATCAACAACTCAATGACAAAAGAACGCCAATAAAAAGTAACATAAGATAAAGTATTATAAATTGAAACAGATACAGGTCGGGATTTTCTTTATTTTAAGCTTTTAGTTAACAATTCTCCGATAGATGACATCTGTATGAATACTTTTTTCTACCTGATTTTTCTTCGTATCAAAGAATATTGTTTTTTATCTTAAAATTTGTATTTAAACCTTAATAAAATTTATATCATTTTAATGCTGGGTTAATTCTCTACGTCTCTACGTGTTTGATTTTTTCTTTGACATTATATAAATAGTATCATTACTGTCTAAACTAGAACGCATCACGGTGTATGGATACTTTTTTCGGATACTGTATTTGCGAAGGTTTGTCTTCTACTTCTTCTTCAATTCCATATGTGCCACTCCTTGGCACATTTATGGGTTCTAACAAAAATAAACGGAATGTTAATAAAATATTTAAGCATAGTACGTACATATCTATAAATAAATAATGCATATAACATAATACGAATCTGCTTTATCACGGAGTAAATTTCCGGCGCTATACAAATAGGTACACTATTAATACAAAAACAGATGCAAACAAAAGTATAATGAATTTATATATATACATAAAGATTCACTTTACCTGGTAAATTCAAGGTGGGTATTGCGGTCCTTGAAAAGGTTTTCTGTAAAAAAAATGTCTTTTCGAAGTGTACTTCGCACACTTTCCTATTTTGCGAAGTTTTCGCAGAAATACTTAATAAATATGGATTTCCGCATGCAGAAATCCATTTTATTAGCCTTTCTTCTTGCGAAGGTGGTGGCATTTCAAACAATTTAACATTTTGCGAACTGCAATCTTTCACACTGCACCGAGACATCGTCGCTGTTATAATGGCCGTTATAATGATTTCTCTCTTTTTTATCAGACAAATGACAATATTGAAACAAAAGACGAAAGTTAATAAGCGCGCCATATTTCAAATTTTTAAAAGAAAGCGCTAATTTGATGATACTACCGCCTCTTACAAACACTAAATTCGGCGATACTACCGCCTCCTACAACTGCGAACATGAAACATTTTTTGAAACTTGGGTAAAGCCCTTCCCATCTAACAATAAGCTTGGACCCCCTGCTGCCAACCCGTATCGAGAGAGATATCAACACTGGGTATCCCTCTTTCTGTCAGTACAGTCCCGCCTGAAAGTTTTCTCGCTCCCATCACAAATTTGAGCAGCGGGCCACGTGTAACGAAATATGTAACCGAATATTGGAGCTTTGCCGGAGCTGCGCCAACAATGTAATTTTTTTAGGAAGAGGGAATAGAGGAAAAAATTTTATACGGCAAATATGGTAACCTTTATTGAAGATAAATAAAATTTTCATCAATGCTTAACATCTGATGAGATAAGGTATTATTATGTACAATTACCCGAAATGTGGTTTCGGGTTTTTCCATACCAATTTCATTCTCATTTTTCTAGAGATGCCTTTTCATTTTTCCTTTTATGTCGACGAATATGTTACTTGTTGGCAGGTTCTGTAATTAATAAATAAGGTATTTGAGTATTTACACAAATAAAATGAAAACACGAAAAATGTAATGTTCATGTAATTTTAATAAGAAAGATAGAAACAATCTCATGCATCTAAAATATATTGCACATAAATACATAAATATATGAAGCATATATACAGGGTGTCTCATTTTAATCTTTACAGTCGAATATCTCGAAAACTATTGACTTTTCGAAAAAAATGTTTAGACGAAGCATACTCTATTCGAAGGGGGACAGACAATGGTGAACACCGTTTTTTTCTAGATGGAGGCGCCTCCGAGATATGAAGGTCACCTTTGTTTTTTTAAATGGAAACGTGGTTTTTTGTTATGGTAGATACATAGCTTAGCTCAAGACGAATTCACTGGCCTACATTATGTTGACCTTGAAATGTCATTCAAGGTCATTTCAATGAATTAAAGTTCTCTTACAACTGCGCGCCCAGAAAATGTTTCTCATCTTCTAAATTCAAATGGATGACCTTGAGCATCAATGCAGCACTGGATTCTGTTCCTAAATGACAGCTCCACTTGTTCTAAAGTTTGCCTGGTAACTTGACTGCAAGCATTTATTATTCGAGTCTTCATGTTTTCGGGTGTGGTTGGCTCTTCCACATAAACTTTATCTTTTATGTAACCCCACAAGTAAAAATCCAAAGGTGTTAAATCTGGCGACCTTGGTGGAAAGGGTGTCGGACTTCCTCTACCTATCCACTGGCCAGGAAACATTTCATGTAAGGTTTGTCGAACGCGGCGATCGTAATGAGCTGGAGCACCATCATGCTGGAACCACATCCGCACTCTGGTGGCCAGTGGAATGTCTTCCAAAAGGATTTGAAATTCGTTACGAAGAAAATTATTGTATCGTTCTCCAGTTAGTGTACCATTAAAAAAATACGGACCCACTAACGAGCCACCAACAATGCCACACCAAACATTTAGAGACCATTGATGTTGATGTTCAATTGCTCGATGCCGGTGAGGATTTTCATCACACCAATAGTGGAAATTGTGACGATTTACTTCTCCCGTGTTTTTAAAAGTTGCTTCGTCCGAAAAGAGCACGTAGGAGAAAAAGAAAGGATCACGCATTATCCTACGCATAGACCATTGGCAAAATCTCAATCTGGCACCATAATCGGCATCACTCAATGCTTGGTGTAACGAAATGTGATACGGGTGAAAACGATGTTGCCGAAGGATTCTGGACGCCGTAGATCGTGATACACCGATATTATTTTCTATGCACCTGGTACTGGTATGAGGATTTGCTGCTACTGCTGCCAGCGTTAAAATTTCTGATCTTTCTGAACGGCGCTGATGACGGCGTCGATGCAAAAATCCTTGCCGAGCCCGAATTTCGCAATTTCTAATGACGACTGCACTTGGGTGCCGGCGATTCGGAAATCTTTCCCGATACACTCGGGCAGCTGCCCTATAACTTTGCTGACATTCTCCCAAAATTAAAATCATGTCAACAATTTCATCAGGCGTATAATCAGCCATCGTGAAATTAATTGCTATCAAAAAGAACACTTGTACTACCTACTCACTGCTTCGAATCAACTTAAAGATATTCTGCTAGCAGGTATTCTGTGTTTGTAAACATTAATATCAATAGTGTTAATGCTCAAGAAGATGAGAAACATTTTCTGGGCGCGCAGTTGTAAGAGAACTTTAATTCATTGAAATGACCTTGAATGACATTTCAAGGTCAACATAATGTAGGCCAGTGAATTCGTCTTGAGCTAAGCTATGTATCTACCATAACAAAAAACCACGTTTCCATTTAAAAAAACAAAGGTGACCTTCATATCTCGGAGGCGCCTCCATCTAGAAAAAAACGGTGTTCACCATTGTCTGTCCCCCTTCGAATAGAGTATGCTTCGTCTAAACATTTTTTTCGAAAAGTCAATAGTTTTCGAGATATTCGACTGTAAAGATTAAAATGAGACACCCTGTATATAAACTGAATAGTACATGCACCAGATAGAACATATAAATACCAAAAAATCATAAAATTCAGTCATTCAACGTGAGCTTTTTAAAGAAAAGCTATTAAAGCAATTTCATAATGATAATACCTTAAATTATCTACTCAAATATGATAAAACAATATTGTGTTGTGCAATTTTTGCCTCATATTTACTCTATTACCTACATACTCCAGAGTTGTTGTTTTTGCATAAGCATTCAGTCGTATCTTTGAGTATGTCGCACAAATGAATTTCATAATTTTAATTTCATGTAATTCATTAATTACATTAATTGTTTCAACGGGTTGGCGTAAATAACGATGAAATGCTTGGTATGAAATGTTTCACAGTCATTGCGATTATACGATCTTTTAAATTTACGGATCCCATGAACCCTACGCTAATTTCAATTTGAAAAACTTTTTCACAAAATTCAACGATTTTGAAAGCAATGTTAGATGGAATGCAAAGGCCTCCCCTATTTACAAATTGTACAAATGCAGAGTTGAACCCTGAATTAACGGAATACTGGTGATCGCATATATTCCTGGATACCAAAATGTCACAGCAATGCGAACAGTTGGATTGGTTTTTGAATTTTTTTACAATGTTGCCTGCAATATAATATAAAATATTTTTTTGGGCTCCAAATATTTTTGCACCCTGTGACACAACACACCTTGACCATTGTTGTTTTTTATATAATTCACTTTTTAGATTTATTCGGAAAGAAAAATCAAATTAATTTTTGAAACACACCACAAGCACCAAACCGATGAAACGTACTAAACTGAAATGGGTGAACAAACTTTTTGCAGCCCGTGTACCCTGATGAGCGTGGCGTAGTTGTGCACATGCGCAGTATGGTTAGAAAGAGCAAAAGATACCGTTTGTCGCTATCTCTCTCGATACGCTGCTTCTACAGGGAGAAAATAGCCAGCGTGCATTCCAGTAGTATTATAGTTCAGTGGTCCAAGCCTCCGTGTTAATGGGTATAGCCGGTTAAGATGGTCAAATGTGCCCTTGAACCGAATTCAAATCGCGATGAGTCATTCGAAAGCTTATAAAAAAAGAATGATTTCTGCCAAGTTTCAACTTTGAAAAAAATTCAAACAATGCCGTAATTGACAGGATAAACGGCGGCATAACAAGCAGTCCAAACTTATATTTACGTATATTTCAGGTTAATATGTTTTTCAAATATTCTTAAAACATTTGAAAGTAAATATTGATCGTTGTGTCGTAAAGTTAGGAAATATATGTAATTAACGAAAAAAAAAAAACTTAGCCTGAGGGACTTGGAAGTTCGAGGCTCGAACCTACGTTCAAAAAGTTCGCAGCGGCAGCTCCACACTCTACCGTTGCGCCACCGACGCCGTTGGAAAATACGGTACATACTTTACAATGTAAGGCGCATAACAGTTTCAAATGATTCGGTTTTTTCAGTTTCTTTAATTCCTGTGATGTTTTGCTGTACGTATAAACATAGAAGATCGCATAAAATACCTATTTCATGAAGCAATTCGACGTATAAGTTACTCTGACACGGAAAAAACGACGAAAAAATAGGTTTTTAATTTTTTTAACTGCGGCGCACCAAATTGAAAAATCTGAAAAAAATTCAGGACAATAGTAACAATGATACGTACTTACAGTAAAAATATAATTATAGTGCCAAGACTGCTTCGATACACAATCGGCATTTTTCATCATTTTTTAGCGTTTTTTATTTTTCACAGCTTGTTTTTTCAATTTAAAAATCTGAAAAAATTCTCTAATATGTGCCCTGATAACAGAAGTGCCTCTGAATTTTTTCAAAATTTTTTATCCGCTGGTATAGGAGAAATTCGGCAAAAACCTGATTTTCTATTTTTACCCTTTACTCCCCCCCGGGTCGAGATTCAAAGTTGAAACTTGGCAGAAATCATTCTTTTTTTATAAGCTTTCGAATGACTCATCGCGATTTGAATTCGGTTCAAGGGCACATTTGACCATCTTAACCGGCTATACCCTTTGCGGACACAATTTAGTTCCGCAATGAACTTTAGGTGTCGCTACTTTTGCGCGATTGCAGCGCCTCTTCTGACGTTTTTCCAAATAATTCATATACTAGGTGCGCGCGTGCTCATATGTACACGAGCACACACATGTATGCACACACGAACACATTTAACCACCTACATGGACATGCGCACCCGCGCAACCATTTTCATATTCTTTTTTTTAAGGGAAAAAGGATAACACAAAATTAAAATTATGAATTATAAAATTTTATTTTAAAATTATGAATTATAAAAGTTTATTTTAAAATTATGAACGTAATATATATGTATATTTATGTTTATAAAAAATGTAATTATAGAACGCAATATATAGGGGAAGTACGTACAAAATGACATATAGTTTTGGTTTTGGGTCATAACTCTCTAATGGTAAATCATAGCGCATTCATATTGCACACCAGTAATCTTAGGTTTCATATCTTTGAATTATAATAGATACTTAAAAGATAAACAAACTAGAAAAAATAATAATTTTAAATTTAACAGAGATCATCGAAATTCATTTTGTCCATATGCTATGGACAAAATGGCATACCACATACGAACTAAATGACATACACGGCAAAAGTTATAAAATTAAAAGCAAAGCTCGCAAATGAACCGCGTGGTTCGTTTAGAAACGTCCGCGCAAGAAGCGTGGGCCCAATGCGAACATTTTAAACACCGCAACCAGTCTTCTCCAGGTTTTGATTGTGAATAAAGATCGTTGCAATATATGCATGCACAATCCTCTTCGTCATCTTGAGTGTAATTTGGCCAATTTTCTTCTTCGCTGTCTTCATGGAATATGGTTTTGGTAACCTTTCGTCTTTTCTTCTCTGAAGGAGCTTTAGGCTCATTTTTTGACTTAATTTCGTTCATATTTGGAGTGGACGTCAAAACTAAAGAGGTTTGGTGTTTCTTTGGCTTACGTTTGCCTTGGCCACTTACGTAAAGTCCTTTTGGGACAGGAGATAAAACTTCAATAGGCACTGCTAAAGTATGGGATGAGGGATGTAATTCATTACCAATAGATGGGCGATTTTGATTTGCAGCAGGTAAAATAAGGTCTTGACCAGTGTTTGCTGTTGAATTGTTAGCTGGTTCAGTAGAGTCGGTTGTTTGAACTGTTGTGTCATTATTGACAGGTGTTACGGCGCGCATTATTTGTTGCTGAGTTTTAGAAGCTTGGAGATCGGCGTTCCAGGAAGTGACATTAAATCGTCTAGCTGTTGTGTGGAGGGTCCTGCTATGGGAACTGGAATAGGACCTATTTGCTGATGAAATTGCATATTGGTGGTGTCTTCCAGTGGTGGTATGTTTGTAGTCTCTGCAGGTTCGTACATATAATCGGGAAATATTTCAGGGTGTTAGAGGCCAAATCCCAGTGCTCTTAAATCCGTTACAACCATTTTGCACTGTAGCTGCCTTACCATAAGCTTCTTTGAACAGGCCAGCAATTTGAAATTGTGTAACAACACGCCCTGGGTGTTGTTTAAGCCATTTGGATGTCTCTTGGTTGAAATATGTCTTCAAAGGCGCGAAAAATGAGACATCCAAAGGCTGGAGGCGATGAGTGCAATGTGGAGGTAGACACAGAATAATAATGCCGTTTTGTTTCGCATATTCTAAAGTTTCAAGCCCTTTGTGGCTTACATGCCCGTCGACAATCAATATAACTTTATCGTCAATAGATGATTTAACAAAACTTTGAAAGTGTTTGAGCCATTTCAGAAATAAATCCCTTGTCATCCATCCTGATGGTTGCGCTACACCTAAAGTGCCAGGAGGTGCTTCATCGACCAATTCCTTTTTCATATTTTTCCTAGAAAATATCATCATCGGCTGAACAAAGGTACCAATAGCATTAACACAACAAACAACAGTGGTGTTAGTTCCACGTTTTGCGCTAGTTATTACGCCAACTTGCTTCCTACCAGTAGTAGCCAATATCTTTTGGGGTTTTTGTACAGTAGACAGGCTTGATTCGTCAGTATTATAAATTCTGTGTGGCCCAATTTTCTCAGATTCCAGCAGATGTCCGTAAATCTCAAAAAACTTTTTGACTTGAGGTCGATTAAAAGCTTGAGCACGAGCAGCTGAAGTAGCTTCTGGTTTGCGTAAAGAAATATCTTTATTTCGTCTCAAAAACCCTTCTAACCATTCTTGTCCAGCTTTTCGTTTTTGCGGGTTAAATTTGTGAGCAACACCGTTTTTTTCAGCCAACTCAAAAGCTAATTCTTGAACAGACGTTCGCGTCAGTCCAAACAAACGAGATTCAAGTAATTTCAAATGCTCAACTAATTTTTTTTCCACATCAGGTCTAAAAGTAGCTTTCCAACATCCTAGACCCTTTGCAGACGACTCCAAAGTTTTGTTACTATTCGAAGCATGTCTTCTTAGTGTTGCTTGTGGGACTCCAAATGTCTTCGACGCCAAAAGCCAGCCCATTTTATTACTGCGAACTGCTTCTACAGCTTTACGCATTGATTCCTCACTCCAGGATTGACGATCAGTCGTACGCTTATAATTACGTGGCATTTTGGTATCAGCTGTTAATATCTGTAAAGAAATTAACAGCTAATTAACGCGAAACAGGTATTGGGTACCTACAATTAACTCATTGAGTTCTTATGGACAAAACGACATACCTATGTCATTTTGTCCGTTACATATGTATGTCATTTTGTCCATAAAGCGTTATAAAAAATCAAAATTCAACAATAAATGCAAAATGATTATTATTTACAGAAAAAACTATTTGAAGGCAACAATAAGTACTTAAGGAATGTAACAAATGTAAACACAAGATAATATTATGAAAAACATAATATTAATACACAAAACTCCCTGCAGTTAAAAAAAAAATTCGTAACTTACCAATGTTTGTCGTCAGCCATGACACCCAAACGAAAGACTGGCGCGAGTTCACGTTTTGACAGGTTAGTATTACCGGCTAGAGTCATGTGATGTAGTTATCTATGGCGGGCTAGAAGCGGCAGAATTTGGAATATGATGCCTGTGTCATTTTGTCGGTATATGTCATTTTGTACGTACTTCCCCTAATACATTTTAAAATTATTTAGCCTAACGATTACAAATATGTCGTACGTGCAGCATCAAAGTATCATGATACTTCGGTAATTCTATACCGCCATGTAAAATTTTATTTATAAGGGAAACATATTCTCTAATATTATAACGCGTGAACTCTTCAACAAAGGTCGATCGCAATAGATTGACGTACTCGCACGGTACAAATTCGAAATTAATATATTTTATAATGTTATGTACTAAAGTGCATAATAAATTTTGTAGGTGGGCGATGGTCGGCATATAATAGAAACAAAGATGTGCCACTTTTTCAATTTGTTCACGAAATGTATCGTCCTGTCGCGATACATTTTGTGAACAGACCATACATGCATTATATTTTTTTTAAATGTTTGGTACAATTTTGTTATGAAATAGGCCGAAGTGATTATTGCAAGAAAAAGTCATGTCTGGTTCTGGCAGATCTAGAATGTTAATATTATTTTTACCACTTGCGACAGGAGCACAAATAAATCTTTTGAGATCGGAAAGAAAGCCGGCGGATTTATCTGGTTCGCAATTAGTGCATTTAGAATTTAAGCTACTCGAACAATTATTTGATATTAAAGTTTTATATGTATTGATAAAATTTAAACAATTAGGATTAATATCGCGACATCTATGTGGACGAAGTAAACCAAAAAAATTCTCTAAACTATCTTGATTAAAAATTTTTGTCTCAAAGCACTCGAATTCCAATTCCTCCAAGCAGGTTTTTAAAATCTTGAATCCATGTAAAGTATGGATCCAGTTTTTTAAAAAGTCTAGATGGGTTTTATCCGCCGGCTTGCTTTTTATAAATGCCATTGAATTAAAGACATTTATAGCATTATTCCATATCTCGATATTCTTTTCAGCAGAAAACATTTCCTTCGCACCTGTTTTATAATTCAATGAATCGAATAATTCATTTAAAAAAAGACACAATCGCGATGTATAAATTCCATCGGATGGCATCTTTTTCGTCCCGCACAAACTGGAATTGTTTGCATTACTAAAAGTATCAATAACAGGACCAAAAGTTAAACTAAAAATTTGAGCACAAAGAGAAACTTTCATCTTTTCCGTTTGTGAGGGATACACGTGTGCAAAAGAAATATTTTTGGCTAGCCGATATGGCCCCCATTGCGATACCTTCTTCCTTGTTAATTGTAAATTTCAAATTTTTGCTAATTAAATTATTCCTCATGCACTTTAGCAAATGCGGAACATCATATAGTGGAACAATACGACTGCCATCAATGACAACTACAGTATCATGTGCTTCATTACCGGCATGAAATGAGGCACGGCGTGAATCTAATAATAAATGCTTTAAAGCTTTGGCATTTGTTGTGCCTTGGTCGCAAACAGATGCTACTACATTAATGCCTACTTCATGGCATTTCCTAACTATCTTTTTATAAGGAAGGGAAATATCTTCCCACGGCGTAGTGCCTTTACAAAATGAAAAAGCAACTGGTTGCTTCCAAGGCTCGCTTATGCCTTTCAGCATCCACACCATAACGTGGTCAGCAATAATTGACTGCCGTACCGTTCCATTATCGGAAAATCCGATAACTTCATCATTATACATATCATATGATAATGATGGAGTTAACTTCATTTCATCGAAAAGAAGAACTGCGCATCGATCTTTATCACTGTAATATTGCATTTGTGCTTCTAAATTTATGAAAACAAAATCATGCATTCCCGCATTAATGTTAAACCCAGCCATAAATTTCCTAATTGTTTCCAAAGACGGAAGAATTAGTAATTTTGATAAAAGTCGATAACCACTCGCAGAACATCTGTTCATAATAGATAACGCTAGCACTTTATCATCGGTTGTAAAGTGTCGCGAATATCTATTTTTATTAATATTACGTATATTAGATGCTACAAGTTGCTTCATCGCCTCTGGCAGACACTCGTACTTCTCATCCAAATTATTGTTGGAGCATCTTGCAGCATCTAATATTCGTTCCTTATAACATAAATTACGCCTTTTCAGTCGCCGCACTTCCCCAGTTAACGTGGTGATTGCAGCGTACATCTTCTTGTCCAGTTCGCTGAGCCGCTTCTCCCTCGTTGCGCCAAACGGTTTCACGATAGATTCTAAGATCAGAAAATAATACTCAATTAATAATATATATGAAATAAATATTACGCTACAATCAGTGCTGTGATACGGCGAAAGGAATACATTTCTGCGATAAGTTAAAATTAATTTTATATTATTTTACAGTTTTAGATAATATGATGTGATACTAACCATATTTCCTTTTCTTTGGATTTTTCTTTAATTTTCCCTCGACGTTACTGCATTCTCCTGCTTCCATTCCAGATGTAGCTGTCATAACAAAATAAATATGAGTAATGGAACATAAAACGGTATCCACTTAATTAGAGAATTGACAAAAATAATGTATAAAAATGTCATCAAAATCGCATGGAATAATAATGGAAGCGGAAGTAAATCGATGCCCGGTCACTTGGTTATTCACGTGATCTTTCCGATCACATTGAGCGCGAGATTTAAATTCTTAATGACAATAAGAATGTTATTATTATTATTTCTAAAAAAATATATAATAATATTGTCATATATAATAATAACAATCAATAAATAATATTATTATTATATATTTAAGAGAAATATACTATTACTCTAACATGTTTCTACACGACAGTTGCTTACTCAATAACTAATAACTAATAAGTAATTGTTGAAAACTCGTATAAAAACATCACTATAAAAATACATATACAGGGTGTCCCAGACCACCCGTCCACCCCTTTTAAAATCCAGGGAAATGGTTTTTTTGAAAAACCCAAAAAATTTTTATCACCAAATCGGGTATGCTCTATCTGATGATGGTATTTTCATCTTCCGGTTTCGATCGGAAATGGGTTATTCAGACAGGAACTTCGTTTTTTTAAATGGAACATGATATTTTTGATTACATATTCGGATTGTACGTAAAAAAATATGAATCTTTTGTACCAAACATTTTTTCGAAAAACGTCAACTTCGACCTTGAAATGACCTTACAACTAAATTGGTTTTGGCCAAAGCCGGTTTTGACCGGAAATGATGTTTTTGGGTTTTTTGTCCCCCCCCCCCCCCCCCCCCCGCCCCGGGTAAGAATGTATGACTACATTCGATTAGGTCTGCTGTTCGAAATGTGCACCGTTTGCTTGAATGCAAGCAAGTGTTCTTTTCCGAAAATTATTTGTTGCACTAAGAATTTCGTCAGCATCTAAAGAAACAATAGTGTCGCGTATTCTCTGGATCATATTGTCTCTTGTTGTAGGTTGTTCGCGGTATACCAAATCCTTCACTCTTCCCCACAAATAATAATGTAGAATAGTTAGGTCCGGTGATCGTGGTGGCCAATTGTATGGGCCATATTTGCCTATCCATTTATTTGGATACAGAATGTTTAATTGTTCACGAGCTACTCTAGATGTGTGCGCCGGGCATCCGTCTTGCTGAAACCACATGTTTAAACGCAATTGTAATGGAATATTTGCAAGTAATAGCGGGAGATCATTTTTAATGAAATTAGCGTACCGAATGCCGTTTAGGTTTTCTTCAAAAATAAACGGCCCAACGACATGTTTGTCAATAATGCCACACCAAACATTGACTTTCCAAACATGTTGATGGTCCATTTCTTGCAACCAGTGAGGATTTTCTTGTGCCCAATAACGAGAATTCCAAGTATTTACAGAATCGTTACTTTTGAATGTGCATTCATCAGAAAATAAAATTTTTTGGTGGAAGTTTGGCGGTTGATGACGCATCCAATTGCAAAATTCGAGTCTTTGTCTACAGTCATCCATCGTCAATGCTTGATGAAGACTCATTCTGTACGGATGTAGCTTGTTTTCATGAAAAATTCGCGCGATTGAGTTACGACTAATACCAGAATCTTTTTCTGTACGCCTTAATGAATCGTGAGGATGTAATTGAGCGGATGCAAGAATCTCCGGTGTTCTTACATCCCTAATTGGCCGTTTAATTTGTTTACCTTTATTATGATCCGTTTGAATAATACCTTTATTGCTAATTCGCTTAGTTAAGCGAGAAAAGACTTTGCGGGAGTGAGGAGTGCGATCTGGGTATCGCTCTCGCCACAACCGTTCAGCTGTTTTAAATTGACCACCGCATTCACCTAAAATAAGCATCATATCCTTAGCTTCTGCGCTTGAATACGACATCGCTAGTCAATAAGAATTTGGTTGCTTCGAGAAATAAAGATTACTCGTCCGATATGCAGGTAGTCGCTATCGAGAATCCTCAAGTGTGGGGGACTAGGCGGCATAAGGAGAAACAGTGGGATAATGTGATGCCACGTAAGGATGGTGGAGGGGGAATCGTGGTGGCACCATCTGGCGACGGTGGTCCATATGCTGGCGTAGTTGCGGCACCGAGGAGATACAGCAGACCTAATCGAATGTAGTCATTACATTCTTACCCGAGGCGGGGGGGGGGGGGGGGGGGGGGGACAAAAAACCCAAAAACATCCGGCATAACCAGTTGAGATGTAATAAACGGCGACACATAGCACTCATACTTATTATGATCATGAGCCGTTATCCTGCCGAAACTTCCCGATGGTATTCCTGGTACGTTTTCGGCTGGAGGTATTGATACCTGTGGTATTCCAATATCAGGCACATTTACTTTTACGAGATCACCTTGCGGTGTCGTAGTGTTAGCTATGGACCTATAGTATTCAGCAATAGGTGCTGGAATAACAATGTCCTCCGGAATCAAGTTCATCGGAGATTCTTCATCGGCGTAGCGGTCTTCCGCATTCACCGTTCGGACGTGATCAATTATCACGGCATTCAACACGCTGGTGTAAACGTGCTGAAATGCACAGAATGGCACTTCTCTACGTAAGCGAGAATTCTCAGCCTCGAGATCCGCATACACTCTCTCGCACAGAAGTGGGAATGTTGAAAAATCCATATTCTGGGTGTAAATCCGGGTTGCGGGTGTGGTGCCATTATACTGTCCCTCTTGCCACAGTGGTTCATCCCGTAGGTTTTCCTTACTGGCTTTCGTCACCGTGGGAGTTATTTCCGCAGGATCCGAAATCACTGCTGGCTTTACTTCAGATGGGGGTCTTCCACCCTTCTGGTTCCATTTGTTAGTCCTTTGGGAGGGTTTTCCTCTCCCCGCTGGCCTAGGCTGTGGTGGTTCTGGTTCGCCAGCCCAATCCTTGATTGGAGTCTGGTTGTACTTCTTGGTGTTGAACTCAAACATGCGCCTAGCGTTGCGATTCATCACAGGTGTTCCTGCGGAATTAGCCTTAACCTTCTGGTTTTGCATAACAAAATTAGTAACCGTACTTTTTAAAGAAAAAGATAAACCTTAAACGACCTTAAACGACCGGCTTTGGCCAAAACCAATTTAGTTGTAAGGTCATTTCAAGGTCGAAGTTGACGTTTTTCGAAAAAATGTTTGGTACAAAAGATTCATATTTTTTTACGTACAATCCGAATATGTAATCAAAAATATCATGTTCCATTTAAAAAAACGAAGTTCCTGTCTGAATAACCCATTTCCGATCGAAACCGGAAGATGAAAATACCATCATCAGATAGAGCATACCCGATTTGGTGATAAAAATTTTTTGGGTTTTTCAAAAAAACCATTTCCCTGGATTTTAAAAGGGGTGGACGGGTGGTCTGGGACACCCTGTACATTGTTAAGGAGAGAACGGCATTTTCAACCCTGCACTTTCGATCGTTGTGTCCAGTTGTGTCTTACCGTTTTCTCCCACATCTGGCTCATAAAGCCCGAAAGAATGCACTCAGATGTTTTGAGTGGTTTCAAGTGTAGAACCACTTTCTCCCGATACATCTGGTTTTTGTCCGTTGGTCAATTTCCTTTTAATGCTAATTAGAAATCTAAGGCGTTCGGAAAATCCGTCATACTATGAAATTTACTTTGACGCTTTATAATTTATATTGATTTATATACTTACATTCTACTAACTGCGTAGAGTCAGATTCGAAAATCTCCTCCGTAGATGAAGCAGCTCTGCTCGATGTTTCTAAAACAAAAAAACAATTTTCTGAATAATACATTCTAATATTATACCTTCAAACAAACACATGATAACGAAATCATATTCACTTAACCGCGTAATAAATCAATTGCCAAAACCACATTTTTCGGAAGCAAAACATCGACGAAATTAATCTTGTTCCAAATTTTATGCTAATTTGAAATTTTAATCCGAGGGTCTCTATGCACTGCGGGTATTGTGTATAACAATTTTTCTTTTCTCACACGAACCCCACCTCGTTATCTTAGGAAATAGAATAAATATTACGGAGTATAAAATATAGTTGTACCTGGTAAATATAATGTAGGTATTGCCGTATTACATAGTCTGCTGGATAATAAAAATCGCTCCTCAAAATGCATCGGGCAGATCCCCTTTGCGTCCAGAGTTGGCGCCTGTAAATTAAACAAATTTGGATCACCGCAAGCAACTATCCACTTTGAACGCCTTGTATCATCACTGCGTGGAAAGTAAAATACTTTACCGGATGATAAACAATTCTTTACACAACACAAAACCATTCTGAATTGAAGAGCAGACTCTTCTCGAGCCAGCTCACAATCAGAAGTAAAGCTTTCGAATTTTATGCAGCCCGCCAGCTTTCGCCATTTCGAATTCGTTATAGATGGCACTGACTCCGCTGAAACTACTGCCATCTACAGTTCAAAGTTGAACTATTCCTTTAAAACTTTGTATCAGTACTCCCATATAAGCTTGGACCCCCTGGATGCAACCTGTGAACAAACATTCACTCAGGGCCGTGAAACTCAATGTAAAAATTCTGGTCGCTGTCGCCGCAGCGCCGCCTGGTATCCTGGGATAAGAACTACAGCGCAACTAGCGCCACCTGCAGCACGATCATATAACTAAATAGGATAACAGGGCACGGGGGGCGGCTTTCAAATACAGGCGGTTCCTCTAAACCAGTGATTCCCAAAGTGGTCTATATCGACCCCCAGGGGTCGATGAAGACCTGCAAGTGGTCTACGTGGGCGAAAAAAAAATTGGGGGTCTATGAAATGAAAATGGGGGTCAATGGCAAGAAATTTCAAAAATTGCAAAAAGCAGTACAATTGATATAACTTTGACATTAAAAAAAATTAGAAAAATATAATATTATTAATATAATTAATATCGTCGGTCTAAAACTATTTTCACTTGATCTCGGAGCATTTTATACGCGTCTCACTCTCTTCATAGTACGCGCCTAACTTAGCGTTTCACTCATTCCACAGTGTGCGTTTTACTCATTCCACAGAATTGTGAGTCTTCTAAAAGAGAAACAACGATCGGTGCTTTCACTAAGGCCGCGCGAAAATAGTCACTCATCGCATCAACTCATAAATTTTGTGTATTACAGTGTAACCCCTATAATCCGTATGTCTTATTCTCAGGCCTCATTCAGATTGTTCGAGTTGTTTGGATTAACCAAGACACAGAAATTGTATGTTATATGATTGTATGTTAGGAAATATACTTCAATATAGTTAGATAGACCCACAGCAGGGGGTCTATCTAAAATTGAAAAACATGACAAGGGGTCTACGAGAGAAAAAAGTTTGGGAACCTCTGCTCTAAACGTACAATGTTATTTTTTTCTTATTTTGGTGTTAAAAAAAATACGCAAAATATATATGTACATTGATTTATTTTCGTTTGATTTGGATATACACTTACACGTACATCTATTAACACTTATTTACGATTGTTGTAACTTTTACACTGCACTGAACTGTTTATAACACTTCTTCTTGATCCATATTGCTATCTGAAACAGAACACAGTAAACAAAGTATTGGTATAAAGAACAGTATGAATGATTTGGATTTATATTACCTTTTTTGTTGATGATCCGCATCCTCGGAAGCACGTTACCAATCTGCATGGATGCCACATGTGGGATCTGTAACAATACGCGTTAGAAGATTAATTTCGTCAATATCTTAAGAACGTCTTAAGAACAAATTCGTACTGATACTCTGCGGAAAGCTGAGTAGGCAGAAAACATACCTAATTTCAAATTATTCGAGTATCTTCTGTTAAGGTTATCTGCCCCATCGACCTACTGCAGTTGATCGCGTCTGCATAGACTGCGTAGATACGTATCCCTACCACTGTGTTATAAAGCAGAAGTAGCTTCCCACAGATTGGGTCGAGACGAAAGTTTTAAAGAGACAATTAACCTAAATTAAACATTCATTTTATCGGTAATATACGAAAGATAAGTATCAAAAGTTGCAAAGAGAAAGTGTAACAATAGTTATGACTAGTTTTAGAATCGCCTTTTTGTATAACTTACGCGGAGTGGAGCCTACTCTACTAGGAATGAGTAGCTTTGGCCGAATAAAAAATTTAAAAAAATTGGAAAGGCGTTAGGTAAAACGATGGTAAATGAATAAACAGACATATGGGAAGAATGTGTACATATATTATAAAAAAATTTCAGTAATTTACAATAAACAAACACAAACAAAAAGTAACAGAAACATTTAGGTGTGCCGAGAAGTTCTGTCCGCTTCCACCATAATAGAAAATAATTTTTAAAAATGATAAATTGTACATTAATATACGCTAAATGGACAGAACTTTTCACTACGCCTAGTACAATGCATAATACATAAATATAATGACTAAAATGTATACAATAGTCTGAAAAAATTGAAAACAGAGCTATTCATTTTAAAAATCGCCGAAAGTAAATGAAGAGAAATGAAAATAAGGCAAAGTAAGTATAAACATGAAAGTGAATTAAGATAAATGAAAAAAATGAACTATCGACTTTTAAAATGAACGGCTCAATGTTTTTTGATATATACATTGCACATTTGTATAAAATGCGCAATGATATATTTACAAAATTTATACTTTATAATCTTACTTGCTACTGCGGAATGAAGCCTGCACCCCACAGGCGGCATATTTGGGGACAAGCTTCAACAAGCCTCTCCGTAAGTTTTTTCGAGTGTGCCCAGACTTTTAAATTATTATGTACAATGCCGCCTAAATGAAAGAAGCTATGTGCAACTGATGGTTTCATCTGGGCACATACGCAACGGGTTCTTCCCTCGGGAGGCATAGGATGGGGGCAAAGGAATAGGGATCGGAAACAAGAATGGCAATACGGATGGGTAGAAAAATATGTGATAAAAACAATGCGGATGGCACTTGGGGACATGGTCGCAGGAAGGTGGGGCTGGCGATCACACCAAGCCAAGCATCGTTCGAATTCTTCGTACCCTTTAGAGTACGAATCCAAACGACACTCGGAGGTCCCAGCAGTGGGCGAATTGGATGGCACTGTACTTTCGGATATGAGTTGTATCATATCCGAAAGCACATCGGCGCTATCTGCTTCGCAGTTGAAATCACCGACGACGCCGATCAATCCATTTACTATCGCTGTCCGCAAACCCGAAACGAATTGCGATGGGGTGGGTCGATGATTGGCGCCACTGGTCTGGCGTATGATGCCAAACAAATTCTCTAACGGGTCTTGGTTCAGGAACCGGGTGTTAAGTTTCTTAACACCCAATTCTTGAAGCCTCCGCCAAAGGATTCGAACGGCATCTATATCATTAACCCACCCTTCGCGCACGAAATTTTTTAATCGTACCCCGTTTCACGTAAACTTCCAGGAATTGACCTGTTCCCCGATGAGTGACCAGAAGGTCTCGTGGCACGAGCCCTCCTGGACCGGCATCCGGAGACGAGACGCTTCCCGGGGGTTGCTATTAAACGAATCAAACAATTGATCTACGTCGTCGATAAAATCTGCCAAATCAAGTGCTATTCCTGCTTAGAGCAGTATGAGATCGTCTTGTTGATCGTCATTTCGTCAAATATAATGACGCAGACCTTGAAATCGTCGGGTTTGGCCCCGATCACACGACCCAAGTGCCGGATGTATATGGGGTTCAAATCTACTGTTAGAGGAATACTACTGTTCAATGTTAGTAGTGTCCGGGGCGACGGAAGAACCATAAACTTACGGAGAAGCTTGTACGCTGCTGGGCTGTGGTTCCTCAACGCCATGCAAGTAACCCGCACTGACAGAGACCATCGCCTCCCTCGACGATCTCTGCCAGTGTTCTCCAACTGGGCCTGTAAGAGGTCAAAGAAATATGGGGTCACCACTTGCCGCAAATACTCCAACACGCGACTCCGAAAAACACGCTTATTGGAGTATAGTGCCCGCAAGCGTAACACCTGCCTTCTCAACCTCTTACGGTCCCTTCGCCCACGCTGAACTACCTGTTGCAAATGGCGCTCCCGGGGCGTTGCAGCCCTTGACCGTGGCGTGCACGGCCAAGAAGCTACATCCCTGGTCACGTTCATCTGCACAGGAAAGTTCAACGTTTGCGATGTTGAAGGACCGGGTTAACTTGCATCTATTACATGCAATGCGTTCGACGCTGGTCCTCGTTCTCCTGGGCCTCCTGGTCCTCGTTGGGGTGGTGTCGGTCCTCCTTCTCCTGGGCCTCCCGGTCCTCGTTAGGGTGGTGTCGGTCCTCCTTCTCCTGGGCCTCCCGGTCCTCGTTGGGGTGGTGTCGGTCGTCCTCCCAGTGATCCTGCAGGTGGAACTGTAACAAACATTTGAACATCTTACTTCGCTAATATGTGAGCGTTACAAACGGCTCAATGAAATAAAATGATATACTTACGAAGTGTTGGTACAGCTCCTCGTCTTAAATATGTATTATAGCTGGTTCGATGTAGCCAGCGCTGCGCAAAATGCTGGCTGCACAGAAGAAACGTTTTCGATGTCACTTTTGTGAGCCCGCAGAATTGCAGCCACTGGTGCCGCAATAATGCATCTTTGGGAAGTTTGTGGAACGACAAGTGTCGTCCCTCTTCCCGGTATGATGCACTGTGACATATGGCACACCGTCGGCAAGATTCCGGCATCTAGTGTGGAAAAAAGTAGAAATTAATAAAATGTGCCAAATGTAAATTGAACAGATACAATCTAAATAAAATGAACTATGAAGATTGAAAACCAACTGACCGTGAAAGCAGAAAAATCGATGTAGCACTCTGCACGGGCCACGTAGAAATTATCTTGCATTTCCAAAAACCTTGCCTTTTATAACTTCGCAACCTTCCACCACTCCCCATTTTCGACCTGATGGTCACTTAGGTTCGTGGAAATACGCATACGCATTCGTTACAATTCGTAACGATCTGTACTCTTATTGCTCTGTTTCGAACGTTTTCCTGCCCTACCTGTCCCCTCCCACTATGCCTCTAAAATTTCCCAAAACCGCATTGGTCACGGTATTCTTTTTTTCAGTAATCATGCACGCCTACATTTTGCAAAAATAATCCGAAGATTGTAAAACAATGTTACATGTGAAACATTATCAGCCGATGCAACTGATTTATAATATTTATAAAACTTGACATCCCGAATTAATGTACAGGGTGTTTCAAAAATATTTGTCATGGCTTTCAGGGGTTGTTCTACACCTCTGGATCGATGGAGATTTGCGAAAAAAACTTGCCGCAAAATTCGGGAAAGGGTAGCAAATTTTTTTTATTGGCTCATCGTATTCGTCTTGTTAGGTAGGTAAAATGTTTGAGAGGAACCATGGGTTAGAAACGAACCGTTCTCTCACAAATTAACTTTTAATTGGGCCTTACGATTAAAATTTCGCCCATACGACAGCCTTCGAGTCGCCGATCTTTCGAAAGGAAACACATGAGATACCCTTGCTAGCTCCAATAGTTGAAACAGAGGCAACATAATTGAAGAGAGAGAAAAAGACTAGAAAATGCCAGTGACCTGCGTTCGGTGTCGGGATCACTCAAGGGCCCACCCGGGAAATAGAGTATAAACACTTACACTTCTCTTCTGGTTCGGTGACACAGTGCCCTATTTTCTAGCTTCGTTTACGTCGCCTCTACTTTAACTATCGGCGAAATTTTAATCGGAAGGCCCAATTAAAAGTTAATTTGCGAGAGAACGGTTCATTTCTGACCCATGGTTCCTCTCAGACATTTTGCCTACGCAACAAAACGAATACGCTGAGCCAATAAAAAAAATTTCCTACCCTTTCCCGAATTTTGCGGCAGGTTTTTTTCGCAAATCTCCATCGATCCAGAGGTGTAGAACAACCCCTGAAAGCCATGACAAATATTTTTGAAACACCCTGTACAGTAAAGTCCCGTACAATTCCGCCAATACCACCGCTCAATGAATAAAAATACGTGGGTAATTTGAAAAGTTCGCGGCTTAAGAATAAAAACATACAATTTTGAATTTTAAATTGTTTTTATTTTTCGATATAATCTCCTTGAACTTCAATGCACTTCATCCAGCGGTGCTCTAATGCTCTTATACCCTCTTGAAAGTCCGTTTCGGGAAGGTCTTCAAAATAGCTGTTTACTGTGGCTATAAGTTCATTATCTGATGAAAATCGACAACCACCAAGAAATTTTTTCACTTTTGGGAGTAGGTGGAAGTCAGAGGGGGCTAAATCTGGGGAATAAGCAGGGTGAGGAAGCAAATCAAACTTTAATTCAGCGATCTTTGCCATAGTTAAGCCGCTTGTATGGGGCCGAGCATTATCCTGGTGAAAAATGATCTTTTTTTTTGACAAACCTGGTCTTTTTTCACGAATTGCTTTAATTAATCGATCTAAAAGATTAGAATAATATTCTCCAGTAATCGTACGATCTCTAGGAAGTTAGTCAATCAGCAATATTCCTTTGGCATCCCAAAAAACTGAAGCCATAACTTTTCCAGCGGATAAAATTGACTTTGCCTTCTTTGGTGGTGGAGAACCGTTATGTTTCCATTGTTTAGATTGTTGTTTTGACTCTGGAGTGTAATGATGAATCTAAGTTTCATCTGTGGTCACAAATCGACGAATAAAGTCCGTGGTATTATTCTTAAAACGATTCAAACAGTCTTGGGAAATTTGCATTCGAATGTGCTTTTGACTCTCAGTTAACAACCGCGGCACCCATCTCGCCGACAGCTTTTTCATGCCTAATTCTTTGGTTAGGATATGATGTGCTCGTTCATCTGAAATGCCCACATCTTTAGCAATTTGGGATACTTTTAATCGGCGATCCTGTAACACAATATTGTACACTTTGATAACGATTTCTTCTGTCGTTGCAGTTTTTGGACGCCCACTACGCGAGTCGTCTTGCAAGGTGGTACGACCACGTTTAAACTCAGCTGCCCATTTCTTCACTGTCGTATATGATGGTGCATTATCATCCAACACATTTTTCATTTCATTAAAAATTTCTATAGGTGTTAAACCTTTTTGTACGAAAAACTTAATTACGGCACGGTGCTCGAAGTTATCCATTTCACTGCGGGCAGCGATATAGTTTTCTTTAAATTAATTTTTTCAACAAACTACTCCACAGATAAAGTTCAGCCTTTAAGGTTATGTATGAAATGAATGTCGCTTCAAGATATAACAATAAAATTTTAAAAATTATTGCCATCTATGGATGAGGCCGCGAACTTTTCAAATTACCCATGTATATTTCATCATGTATTTAAAAAGTGCATACACCCTACTGACGTACGGATTATTGAAGCCCTTTATTGAACAAAGGCCGCAATCAATTGCAAACAAATAAATCAGACTGACAAAGATTCACGACTTGCGCTTTGTGAATCAGTCATACTCTCCTATATTCATTTATACTACGAATAAAACAAATGCATGGTTATAATTAGGCGGCAGTATTAATAAGACAGGCGACAATATTAATAAGAAAACACGATATTCGGTATAAAAATATTTATTTCCAATTTTTGGTTGTGGTATAAAACCAAAAAAAAGGTTTTGTTTAGTCTCAGAATCTGTACTGTAATTTAATGTAATCAACCTTCTCTTTTTAATTGACTCAAAGTTGCTTTCTTCATCCCTTACATTATTTGCATGTCTTACCTCACTCGCATTATTAATGTTTACGTTTCTCGATGAACTTTTCAGCAGCTCATCTTCTGCTAAGTTGTCGTAAATTGCTTGATATTGATGTATAATAACTTCAATCAATGATTACAGGCAAATATATTTTCTGACTCCGTAAAATGAGATCGCATAAATTAATGTCGCATATAAAAATAACCGCGTAAATGGACGGGTGGATGTATTAGTTTCTTAACAAGTAATCTACATTTCATTTGATGTTTTTACAAAACTTGAATAAGAAAGATAAAAATTGCTTTGCAAAAATATCGAGCAGGACAATAATACGGACAGGCATTGTAAAGCGAAGGTACCGACATGTATACAGCTGTGGGGATAAGAAAATAACAATAGCGCGTAAATAAAAACGGTGTGGGGATTCAGGAACAGTAAGGTAATAGTAAAGATGGATGCGGTCAGAGTAAGGGTTCGAGTATAATGAAGTAATGAAACCACGGTAAAGTATGTACGGTTGACCTGAGCAAAATGTTTCAGAGGTATTCATTAGGTTCAACAAGCGCGCAGTTGTTACTAAGGAATTCGATGTTCAAAAGGAAAGTAAAACAGATCATGTAAATGGTTACAGTACAAAAAATTGCCTCAAATTAACAGGAACTCGCGAGTTGCAATGTACAGGGTGTAAAAAAATCAATGGTTATGGCTTTAAGGGGTTGTTCTACACCTCTGGATCGATGGAGATTTGTGAAAAAAACCGGCCGCAAAATTCGGGAAAGGGAAGCAAATTTTTTTTATTGGCTCATCATATTCGTCTTGTTACGTAGGAAAAATGTCTGAGAGGAACCATGGGTCAGAAACGAACCGTTCTCTCACAAATTAACTTTTAATTGGGCCTTCCAATAAAAATTTCGCCATTAGTTAAGGCGGTCCTCTAGTTTCTCGGCTGTTTTTTTACGGCGTTTTCAATAATTTTTTACCGGCAAAGCATCGAAATAATCAATCTCATTGTTTTTGCATAATCTTTCTTAACATTTAAATAAGCTTTACAAATTTTTTGAAGTCAAAATATATAATAGAATGAAAGTTATAGTGGCCGACAGGAAGACATCAAGTAAAAGAGGTGCTTGACGGTGACCAAGATTGCGGCTGTTCTGCTTATCTGAATTCAAAAAACCATACGGCATTTTAATCTTCATATTTAAGACTAGCGATTCAACTAGAGTGAATTCTAAATTACAAAAATTGACTTTTTTATACACTTTTGAAAATTACATTCTATTTTTTACTCATTTTTTCTTAAGTTTTTCGCTCGTACAAAAAAAAACTATCGAAGCAATGATGATAATCCTAGTTCAATCGCTGGCTATAACATATTAAAGATGCTGTATAAATTTGAACAAGATCGGTGCAGTATTTTCTGAAATATCGTGGTTACCGTTTCGAAGAATGGTGTTTCGAGAAAAACGCATTTGAAAGTTCGCGCATGTGATTTATACTAAAAATTTTATCTCACCGTCAATCTGCTATGCCTGGACCATACAATAGGCCTTCCTCTTCTTCTTGGAAGTCACGCAGAGCTGCTCCGTCTCTCCTTTTCGCGATTCGGGCCTGTTTTACAACATCACTCTTGCGCCTTTCTGAACGGTCGATCCGAGAGCTATCACGCTGTTGAACATATCCTTTAGGTTGTGGGCCGATTTTCACTCCCATGGTTTCCAAGGTCTTCAGGATAGATTTGAATCCTTCGTTGAAGATTATGACAGCGAGAAACGTGGCGATTTTAACCACTTTTGGCCCAGAATGGAGGTGCTTCGGAGCAAAAGTCCCGTCACACTTGCACGCCATAGAAATTTTAAAGCCTAATCCTCGTATATCACGGTGATGGAAAGTCACCGTACTTTTGCACTCTTTACAAATAACAGCCGAAGAAATGGTTGAAAATGCACTCACAAAGTTCACTTCAAAATTTTTATTTTGACGAAGTTTCTTCGCTGACGCCGATGTAAACGACTTGTCTGGTTCAAAAGTGTGTCGGTCGCCCGCGAATTTTCGCTTTTTAGGTCGATCGTAACGAGCCGGGGCGTCTGTACTTGCTTTCTTTAACATTTTGAAAATTATTTTCAAAAAATCAGCTACGTGTGCGACTCGCAAGAGAAAATATAGTACGCTTCGCAACTGCCACAGCAAAACTGAACTAAACGACGCTTCACGGCGTCTTAGTCAATATTCGGAAGCGTCTGTCAAGGGTCAGCTCCCCTTTACTCGAGCCTAATTCACAAAAGGTGCAGGTAGCAATTAGATTTAGGGATATCAATACAATGGTCAGCGCCGCTCGGCTTTCGGAGCAGCCCGGCGCGCGTTCCTGGGCCGTAACTTGTGAACCACTTCGAATATCGAAAAATCCTTTGGCACACATTTTCAGTACATGTTGTAGATGTGATTTATGAAAAAGAAAAATCGATTTTTTCGACCCGAGAAACTAAAGGACCGCCTTAAAGCAGAGGCGACGTAAACGAAGTTAGAAAATGGGGCACTGTGTCACCGTACCAGAAGAGAAGTGCATGTGTTTATGCTCTTCTCCCCGGGTGGGCCCTTGAGCGAACCCAACACCGAACGCAGGTCAATGACATTTTTCTAGTCATTTTCTATCTTCGTTTATGTTGCCTCTGCTTCAACTATTGGAGCTAGCAGGTGTATTTCATGTGTTCCCTTTCGAAAGGTCGGTGACTCGAAGGCTGCCATATGGGCGAAATTTTGATCGGAAGGCCGAGTTAAAAGTTAATTTGTGAGAGAACGGTTCGTTTCTGACCCATGGTTCCTGTCAGACATTTTACCTACGTAACAAGACGAATACGATGAGCCAATAAAAAAAATTTGTTATCCTTTCCCGAATTTTGCGGTCGGTTTTTTTCGCAAATCTCCATCGATCCAGAGGTGTAGAACAACCCCTTAAAGCCATGACCATTAATTTTTTTACACCCTGTACAAACTGAAATCCTAGCAAGCGGTACTGCCCTTACCATAAATAAAAAATAAAATTATAGCCAGAATACGGCAAGAGTCAGACGCGCAACAGTAAATGATGATTAAATTATGTGCAACAATGTGGGAACAGTAAAGTAGTAGAGTAAAGGTAAAACTATGTTCAGGTTTGTGCAAAAGTATGGTAATAGTTGTTTTAGGTAATCCAATAGTAACGGCAGGTCGACATAAAACGCAGGTAACGGTGCAAGGACGGTAAAGGAAGAATAGACCATGAGTGCGGTCGGTGTACGGGTGCGGGCATAATAAAGCAATAAAGTCACAGTAACACAAGGGTAAAGCAAAAGTATAGTGATAATGAAATTCAATAAGAGACACAATAGCCACACCAGAGCGCAGTGCATCGAATATAATAATAGAGCGGGAGTAAATCGGGAGTAAAGCTGAAATACAGCAAAACCACAGTTAACATCAAACATAACGGCGAAATAATAGTAAGGCGGACTAAAATTAATCAAAAACAAGTAAAATAACAGTTAGAATAGGGCTGAATAGAGCGGGAGTAAGTCGGGAGTAAATCGAGAGTAATGTGGGAGTAAAGCTGAAATACACTAAAAACACAGTTAATATGAAATATAACGACGAAATAATGGTAAAGTGGACTAAAATCAATTGAAAACAAGTAAAATAACAGTTAGAATAGGGCTGAATGGAGCGGGAGTAAATCGGGAGTAAGGCAAGAGTAATGCGGGAGTAAAGTAAGAATATAACGAAAAATGAAGCCAATATGTGGTGTAATAATGCAATAAGGGTCAGGTCAAGTAGAATCGAGTAAAATTAAGCAAACTAATAGCTAGAATAGGCCACAGTGAGGCGAGAGTAAAACAAGAGTAAGAGTAATGATAGAGTAAAAGTAAAGGAAGAGTAAATTTCACGCGTTTCCCTGCATCTTTTACGCTAAACTACGTTTAGATGGGAACTAGGAACAGAAGGGATTACACAAAACCTTTATTTTTTTAATGTTCTTTATAATTTATTATATTTCGTAATTTGCGGCATCATCATTGCCGGAGTAGCTTGTTGGCCATAGAATATGATCGAAGATATAGGGTTAGTTCTTATCCCAGGATACCAGGCGGCGCTGCGACTCGACGACCGACTTGTCCCATAAGAGTTGCAGGGGCCTGTAGTCACTGCGCACTACGAGAAAACCCCATAATTCCGCTGAAACTACTGCCATCTACAGTTCTTAAATGAACTATTTCTTTAAAACTTTGTGCCGTACTCCCATATAAGCTTGGACCCCCTGGCCTGAAGGCTCCGACACTCTTCAGGTGAGCGATCCTAATCTACTTAGCTAACATAGCTTAACTTATTCTCGCCTTTTAACTTAGATTTAGATTTAGTTAACTTGAACGATGACTCTACGTTCTGGAGGAAGCCTACCTATCTGTCCCTGTCTTCGAATCCCTTCGTCCAGAGGAATTCTCTACAAAAGTCGGAGAAGACGCAGAATGCCTCCGGCTCGGTAACGAGTCTTCAAGCTGACGCCAGCCACCCCTCTTCGCCGACAATCTCCTGCAGAGCTACTCTCTGAGGAGCGAACTTCGGGCACTCCAGGAGGTGGTGTGACACAGAGTCAGTGCCGCCACCGCAGGCGCATTCCGCATTGTCGACGACAGTGTACTTCGCGAGACGCTCGCGAAAGTTGCCGTGACTGGTCTGCACCTGTGTGCTGTAGTGGTTGGGCACCACCCATCGTGCAGCAAGTCTCTACTGCACGGACTCGAAGAAGGCGAACATGGTACAGTCGTTCGTGGATACCTCCCATTGCGCCTGCCACATCTTGTTCGCCTCAGCCTTTACGCGCTCGGTCGCGCCTTTGTCCGCGGCGGGGACCAGGACCTCCCCGATCTTGGTGTCCCTACCTTTTCTGATATCGTACGCTGCCCTTCGCTGGGCGAGGAAGATATCAATGGGGGCTAACCCTGCAACGACGCCAAGGGATTCGAAAGAAGTCTTTCTGTAGGCCGAGCATACTGAAATGAGCGCACGCCGTTGTGCATGGTCTTAAGGGTCTTAGCCTAGCCTGCTCCGCACACATCGCACCATCCCGCGGCCGCGTGTGTAACTACTGGACAGAGTACTCCGCGGTACATGATGGCAAGCGTGTCAAAGCGGAGGCCCCATTGACATGTCGCAAGTTTTCTAAGAGACCCGAACAGCGCACAGTGGTCCCAAATCGCTAAAACGTGCGTAAAACCTCAATAATGAACTTTTCGTTAGGGCCATTTTTATTATTGCATTTGGTACTCAGATAATTTGTCTATGAAAACCTGGAAGGGCAGGGTTTTTTTACGTATACCTGCGACGTTGTCGCATTTTGAAAATCGCGTTCATTACTCCCGCAATCATCGTGATCGTAACCACTGTTTTGCTGGCCGCAGTATAAAGTGAATAACTTTTGTGAAAGTGAGTCTATTTCAATTCTGCAAAATGGATAGAGTTCATGGAACTAAGTACAACATTTATTGATAAAAGAAAAATTTAAATTGTTAATGGTTATGTTTTAAAAATGCAATGCAAATAGTAGGAAATATGGGGTCAATCTTTATGTGAGAATTTCACATATGTAGTGAAAAAGTTAAGTGCTCCACAGTGTTCCACTATGATTCTTGTTTAGGCTTATAGGTTACACTTTCAACTTGCTGTACCTCCAAGGTTTAGGTGCTATTTGGCGCTATTAGGGTATTTTTGTAATTTTTTGTGCAGCGGTGTACTCGCGTTCTGAGCTTACAAGCGCGTTTCATCGACAACCGTGGACGATACAAAAAAAAATTCTCATATAAATTTTATACGATTTGAGAGTAACTTATTATTCAATCATAATACATTTGTTTAAACTAATATACATTGTTCATAAAAAGGTAAAATTAATTTTTTTCTTGCAAGTATAAGTGTTACGATAGCCATTCGTTTTATTTCATTAATATATATCACAAATGTTTAAATTCTTTCTAATATTTATGATTTTTCTATATTATTAAATTATTGAATGATTTGCACCAAGCAAACATTGCTTTGAGGGATATTTGAATGTGAATCTTGGGAGCTTTGAATGCGAATATTTCTATTTATTAGACTACATGTTAAACTATGTTTTTTTAAATCTACTATAATCACTAATGCATCATTTTACGACTTTATTGCATTTCAGCATATGCTGATGGCGAATAATTTTTCAAAGCGAACAATTTTTTCCATGCTTCGAGACTATTTATTTGAAATTCACTGCGTCAACAAATTTATTGGAATTACTAAATAACTTGTGATAGATTTTCTTGCTTATTAAGGAAAAATATTTATTGTTACATATTTAATTACTTGTTACAGTAAATATGAGTTGCATACTAGCTTTCGCGCGAAACCGGAAATTTTTAGACACACGCGTCGACCATATTGAAACCGCTATTTTGTTTTTGCAAATTGTAAGGTCAGATTCGTATTCAGCGATCCAAAAAACATTAACATAGGTACTAACTTTCGCACCGAACCAGCAGTTTTTACATACACGTATCCGCCATACTGAATCCGCCATTTTGATTTTGGAAATTCTAAGTTCAGATTCGTATTCAGCGACCCAAAAAATACTGTGATACTAACTTTCGTGCCGAACCAGCAATTTTTAGATATATGTGTTCGCCATATTGGATCCGCCATTTTGTTTTTCTAAATTTTGAGTTCAGTTTCGTAATCAGCAACCCAAATTACCCCGGTATGTCAATTTTCAGCTAAATTGAAGCACGCTTTGAGGTTTTTCGCATGTTTTGGCCATTTGGGACCACTGTGCAGCGACCCGACCATGTCGCTGAGGTATTGGCAGTGGGATCGGACACCCATGCCTTGATCAAAATGGACACCAAGATATCGCACAGTTTTCTTGAACGCTATCGGTTTGTCGCTTAACTTAATGGTCGGAGTTCGCGCGATTAGATTGGGCTTCTTTGATCGCAGCTGTTTACGCTTACGATCCGGGCGCGCTCCTCCCCGTCTTCCTACTGGGGCTCTATCTATCCAGCCGCATTTTAGCACGATTGCTTCTGTTTTGCGCGCTGAGATTTCTAATTTGGCCCTAGTACACCAGCTAACCATAAGGTCCGCAGCGTGTTGACCTTCGAGGTCCAGCTCGCGGCGCGAGTCAGCGCCTATAAGGTCGAGGAGATCGTCCGCATAAGCGATGAACCTAATCCCCGAGACGTCTAGAAGCCTGAAGAGTTCGTCAAACACGAGGCTCCAGCAGGCGGGACCAAGAACAGAACCTTGTGGATAACCCCTTTCTGCCTGCTTGGAAACCTCGATTGAACCTATAGAGATCTTGATTCGGCGGGCGTCGAAGTAACTCTTTATTACATCGAAAACGTTCCGGGGGCAGTCCCTCTTTTTAAGTGACTCGAGAACTAGGGGCCACCAGACGTTGTCGAAAGCTCCTGAGATGTCGAAGAGCAGCCCCACGCAGTATCGTGCATCGTCGGCAGACACTAAGCGGCGCAACTCCACGACAGCGTCTTCCGTCGACTTTCCGGGCATAAACCCCGAACTGCCGCTTGGAGATCTTTCCGGGGCCCAACGATGTGCTGGCTAGTCGAAGCTTTATTAGCTTTTCGAAAAGTTTCCCTATCACGGAGAGGAGACAGATCGGACGGTACGATTTCGACTTGAGAGGGTAAGAATCGTACGAGAACCAATTTCCCGACGGAAATCGAGCTCCTGTGTCCTCGCCTGTAAAGGCATACGCCACAAATTCCTTCTGTATCCACTTTCCAGCGATCCACCACTTACCACCGGAACGGGCGATGGAGAAACCCACAGCATGCCTGTGCGCATTTCGCAGGAGGACGAACTCAGTTACGGTCCAGGTGGTGACGTTTCCATCTCCACCGGAACCGCATCCACGGGGTCCCCTGGGCGGCATCGTCCTGATGTCATGCGTGACACCCATGTGACCCTGTTGTTATCTGAAAGAATATAGAAAATTAGTAGCCTGAGGACTCGGCCGTCCTAATAGCACTTGAGAGGGTAAGTTTCCGAGCCGATGAAGCCACACAGTTTGCACTTATATCCCACGGTCGCAATCCCGTGCACATTTCTCAAATGACGAGTTAATTCGCCTCTACCCGCAAAGACGCCTCCACTCCGCAGCAGGCGCAGGTCCACTCCTGATGTGGTACATATCGGACAGCAGATACCCTCGATGGAAAATCTATAATTATTTTCTCCACTTTCACCGAGCACGACGCAAACGAGGTGGGAATAGGATTTATGAAAATTTCGCCGTAGAAGGCAAAGCGATAGCAGGATTAGGGTTTCACCATAAATAAAAATCTTGTAATTCAAGATTTCTTCACAAATCTTATATTTGTGAAATATATTTACAAATATGAAAATATTTAATAATTAGTTCCTAATACAATGTTTTTATGTTTAAACGGAGGGAATGCATGGATTTTCCATGGTGAACGCTTAAATTCGCAAATCAAAACTGAGCGATGAAGACTGAACTATACGCGCTTTACATTCCTGAGTTCAAAAACAATAAATAGTACGCGTAAAACTCATTGAATACATTTCATTTTTCAAGTTTAAAAATATTTAATAATTAAGTACATTCATTTATTTTATATGTAGGATCAGCAAACGATTGTTCCCCTTTTAATTTTTCGAACTACTCGTTTATTATTTTACACTAGAATCTAATGTGTGAATCTAGTGACTAGATGATTAAAACTAACGTCTACGACTGATAGATTTTCGCCTTGTTCGATTCGCTTATCCGTCCGTCTTTTCGTCCTGCTATGTTACAACTAAACCAGCGTCAAGAATTTTTTGCACGCCAGAGCCGTCCTTCGAGAAACACCGCCTCCTTCACCCAACATACAGCCAAGATGTCACTGATTCACAGCCACTCTGTAGGCGACACGGTCGTGCCTATTGGCACTGGCGTGGTGGCGCATTTGGGGCGACATTCGTAGTTATCACTCGCGCTGGAAAGACGTGCCTCGCGCGTCAGTCGCAGAGATTAGAACGATGCGGTCGTGACGTGGCACGTCGACTCAGAATATTTGTTGAGGAACTGTTTCAAATGGCACTACGTCTCATGTAGGAGAAGACAAAAGTATTGTTAGTGAAAAAGTATTCTCACATATGTTTTAAATCAAATACAATTAATATATTTTAATGTTTTTGACCTTTGGCAATGGTTTTGCCGAAATCGACCAGTTCATTTCAGAAAATGAATGCCTTCGGACCTTGAATCCAATGGTATAATCAAGTTTTGAAAAAATCCATTTGTTTAAATAATATGCTAATACAGCTTTTTTTATCATAGTGTCAGTTAAATGTCAATCAATTTTCATGAATATTTGTTTGTGAATACTATATATCGAAACACTTTTTCGTAATTCTAACATTCAAATTCGCAAATAAAATAGAAAGTGAAATAGAAGTCGAAATACATACGAAATATGTACAACTTGATACAAAAATAAATGAACCGTATCTCATAAGTAGAGATGAATTTGGGGGCAGAAAAAAAAGAAAAAGAAATGGGTTTCCAAAATGCAACATACGGGGATCGATTCCGAGTCCATAGTGCCCATAGACTTCTTGTCCGCTCAACCGGGAAACTTTTGAAAAACATTCAAACTGTATGGTACTAACCAGGCATGTGGATTTCTGAAAATGTTTTTACAGGTTGTATTGTATCAATGTCGAAAAGATTCTGTAGTTCTTCATTTTTGAAGTTTCAAGGACACCCCGCACGTGGTCGATCTTCCAAATCAAAGTTGCCTTCTTTAAAAGTTTTGAAACAATTCCTCCATATTCTATCGTTTTCTGTGCCATCACTGTAAGAGTCACAAATCATTTTAGCAGCTTCGGTTACCGATTTTCCAAGATTAAATGCAAAAAGTATGCAATATCATGTGTCATAATTTAAATGGTAAGATCAGAAAAAATCGGAAGTTGAACAATAAGGTCCACCTTACTGTTGCTGGAAGTGCACACGCATAATACAAGACTGAGGAATTGCCATTCGTTTGTGAAAGAAATTCATACATTCTATAAAGCCTTCGTGATTCTTCCTATTGCAAACCTTTCATTTCGTCCTTGATTTTTAAAATGTTTTTTGAGCCGAACGACTGATTGACATAAAAGAATAAGCGTTTTTTTGCTTCTTGGCACAAGTATCAGTTGCTGTGGTTATTCGCCTATCCACTAATTTCATTGCAGATACAGGAAAGTTCAGCCAGGCGCAGAATAATTTCCTAATTTTGATCAATATCTACATAAGAACTAAACAATTACAATGTTGAAATAGTCGAGCCAAACAATTCTTCTCGAAAGGATGTAACTATCACCTGCATCGTAATTCCTTTACCTTTGTAATAGCAACGTGAACCTGTCCGAACGCTGCTATTTACTGATCTTCCATCGACTACTTATTGATAAGCAGTCACCGCGAATTATGAAGAACTGGAACCCTGTTTGTTTTCAGAGTGGACTGGAATGTGAGGTGTAGTTGTAAATGAAGTAATTCGAAAACTTCACGGCTAAAGAAACAAATCAAATGCTTCTCGATGTCATCTTTCCGTTTTCGTTTATTCTCAACATTCCTATCAGACATCCAACAGTAATAAACAGTTGTTTTTTTTATTTGAAACGGTTTCACGACCTTTTTATTTTCTCTAACTCTTGCCAACAATCCCTGCTTCTGCAAAAACAAGCTGCACACGATTTCAATCGTACACTTTATTGGTGATTCACCAAAAAAAAGTTAGCCAATTTTGTCTTCATAACTTGATTTGGATAACCAGATCATAATCATTGGCTTCTTATTGCGTGCATGAAAACGCAAGACCACTTCTACGGAACCAACAAGTGGAAAGGAAAGCACTTCCTTATTAAAGATTCAAGTATGGAATCTCTTCCACGACAAGAAAGAAAAGACAAGTTTGGTCAGAGCAGTGAGATCTCGGCTGGTTAGAATGACGATCACTTCGGTGTTCGGATCACAAAGAGTATTCCCTCTCTTAAGCAGAGAGTGGAATAAATAGTTCACTTCAATCCTTAAAGAAACCTAAAGCAACGAAAGAGAATCTATCTTTGCCTCTCCGTGGAAAAGAAAACGGTTGTTACTGTTGCGTTTTAGTCACTGATAAGGTTATTGATCTGATAGAAATTTTGAACGATCAATAAACTTGATAACGTAGAGAGACAAGCCGATTACTTTACAAATAGTCATGTTGAATGCCAACTTTTCCTTTCCGAATAAGCATCGTTGCAATTCTTCATTAAAGTAATAAGTATAGTTCTCTAGAGATTAGCTTCTCTGTACAAGTTCTTGCCTTCTTAATCACTTCGGTACGAACATCGACTATAGTCAACGACTCTACACAGCTAATATGCACCGTACCGAAGTGATTATTGGTAACGCATACTTTTGGAAGAATTTTTGGTCCAAAGTTTTGCATGTTTGATTTAGCCGCTTGTAATTATGCACTGGCTATACTTTCTTCCTCAAGATTTTACTTGATTTTGCGAGGACGTTTGGCGGCATTATAATATATATATGGTGGTAAAATCTCAGACTCGCAATCAGTTGTAATTAGTGCGGTTCGATCACCCCGTTATCGCGACAAATTTTTTTAACATTGCATTTTAGGGTCTTTCTGCGGTGGCTCCAGTAACACCTTAAGTAATGGATCGTGAGCGAAACAAGTGTAGCAATTGAAAGCAAAGAAATGTATAAATCAACACCAGAGAATTTGGTTACAGAGCTGTGGAAGTTTCGAAAGTAAGGACACAGACTCGCAATCGATGAATCCTAATTCTTCCTCGCATTTGGAAAATTTGTCCAGTGTGATGTATGTAACTATTATATGGCCGTAAAACCAGGAAATCTATTTCATATAATATAAAGGTAGGCCTCCCACTACGCGGTACATAAGTTCCTAGAAAATAACGAGTTGTGAGAAATCTCATTATAGGAGCCATGATCTTAATACAAACATTGGGATTCGGTTGTAAAAAGAGAACAATTGCTTTTTATGGTGTAACATTATCATCATTTTTTTAAATTTATGTACATAAAAACATTTCATAAAAAGCAGAATTAAAATCGAACATCATATAAACACTCAAAAGATTATAATTTCAAGTAAAAGCTCGACAGAGGAAGTGAGAAAAGCTTTTCTTTGACCGTGCAGTGTTACTGGCGTATTACAACGCTAATGTGCACTAGTATGTGAAACAATGAATATGACACATTTACTAAACCGCGTGTAGGAGGCCTATCTGAATATGTATAATCCATAGGCATATAATAGTTTTATATTAGCTTGCTACATCTTAGACGAAATGACGGCAGCAGTAGAAGACGAGGAACTACGGCAGAAAGAAACAATTTGTTTGGATCAATTTAATACGATACTTCGAATTTATAAGTTTCGAAGAGTTGTCCAAACTGAATACTTTACGCGATTGATCCATTCATGTCATTACTTGTTTTCGTGATTGCAATACAAACTTTGTTTTTATGTTTGCTATTCGCGATGTTCTTCAAGGTTTGAACTTCTATTTCCACACTATTTGGAGTTTTCATGAATGATGTTCCTCAGTCCTACTTCTACAAAATTACCTTATGTGCACATGATACTGTAGCTTCTCCGTTTGTGTGAATCATTGTCACCTTCACTGGGAGATTTGAGCATTTTGCAATGGATTGTTTAATGTCTCTTTAATTTTCTCTCATTTGAATTTCGGGTATAAACTCTGAGAAAGTGAGGTGACCAAATATAATAGAGTCCGGCATGTGAAAAATAGCTAGGGGGCAACATGTTCTCGCGACCTATCACTCTTTCAACATACAATGGCTTCGCATCATCAGACGGACCATACAAATATAAAAAACTTTACCATTATGATACCAATCCCCGATCGCATCGTTCCACCATATTGTAACATCCATGAATCAGCATTGGAATATAAATTCACACTTTTTAAAGCCGCGAAAATTGCGTTAGCACGCCAATTTTAACTACATATGAAATTTCTTTAAATGACGATATTTATTCCAATGCTGGGCGACAAATGGATCAGCATGTTGAAATTCATCTGTACGTGCAACCTAATGCACAAACTGATAATGGAACGATAAATTATTTATTTGGATAGCTTCAAAAAAAACGTCATCGGCTGCCTTCGCCGTATATGTTAAAACAGATCGACTTGAATGGAAGTTTTGAATAATTAAATGTAAATTACCCGGAAAATAAATTATACGCATATCCCGAATTTCAGGAAAACTATATGAATCAATAAAATTAACGTAAATCTGATAGTAAAAAAATTACGAAATAACCACTATTATCTTTTTCCCTTGCGGCACAAATTTGAATATACGGAGCAAAGTAATGAGCAAGAGATTTACGTCTGCATACACAAACAGAAGTCGAATAGCATTACAATATTTATGACCACTCTTTTTACAATTTGTCAACGTAATAACCGGCTTAACACTTTACCGACCGGTATTTCTTAACATCCTACCCACTTCTGATCGGTCATTTGCACGCAAATATTTCCCTGATACTGATGTCTCTTCGAAAATTACAAAGTTTCTTCACTGATTCCTTGGCTCAGTTAACCGCAATGAAAAATAATAATTTATTAATTGTCATAGCGACCAATTAATAAGTTAAAAGTCCAAAAGTGTTTGACCCGAAAAGCCGATTAATGGGCTACCGGTCGGTAAAGTGTTAATAGTTTTTTTAAACGCAGGAAAATGATCCGTCGTAACCGATCCTCCGCGATCAGCCGGCGGCCACGGTCGTCAGATTATTTTTTCTTGGATCATCAATTGTCACTGATCAATCTACGTCTCTGCACGCAATATTTACGCCTCGCGCGCCGGCGGTCAATATCGACTAACTATTGGGTGTACAAATTAATTCTCGGCCTTTTTTGACTAACTTTGACATTTATTTATAACAATGTTGATATAAATTCAATATTAAACATAATCTTCTTCATTTTCTATACGTTTTTGCCATCTCTCAAGTAATTGTCGGATTCCAGATCGGAAAAATGATAGTGGTTCACATTAGTGAAATCATTGAGGCATTTATAGACCTGTTCAACTTACTTAAATTGAGAATCAGTTAGGTGGTGTTGTAGGGATCGAAATAAGTGGTTATTTGAAAGGGCTAAGTATGGAGAAAATTCGAAACTGTTGAAACCATTTTTTACAAGTGCTGCACGATATAGCGTTTCTTTTTTTTTAGTTAAAACGCGAAAAGAAGACAGTGCCTTAAATGTTGCTTATCGAACGACATCGCTTCTACACATGATTTTTCACGTTATGTCTGGAGTAGGGTCATGCGATATATCTTATTTTAAAGCTAACAAGTGGCGCTTTAGAATGACTATTCAAATTTGGAAGAATTCTAATCTGAATAGGTTTTGTGGTCGATGAAATCTGGGGGCCGAGAATTAATTTATACACCTAATAGATTCGGAGACGCGAGAGTGATTCTAAATTAATCTTCCCTTCGTAATGATTTTAACGGTAAGTCAATCGTGCCCGCATTTCATAGAACGCGAATTTTGCCTGGTTCACTCGTAAGTCACCTCTCACGTGACAACAGTACTTTGTCGATGCGGTAGCACGTCACGTGGGAGGTGACAACGAGTGAACAAGTCAAAATTCGTGTTCTATGAAGTGCAGGCACGATTGACTTGTGAGTTAAGCCTCAGCAACGGAGCGATTTACATCTCCACTGACATATCACTGCCTTTTGTACTCTATTTTTAATATATTGAGTCCAAAGATGAATAAAGAAAATTGTAGAAATTTCGATAGTGATGATAGGACTGTTATCAGATTCCGTTCAAGATAAAGTAAGCTGTTAGCTTTATTATGGCAAGACAAACGAATTATTACCATACTTACAAGGGAACATTTCGAAGTGTCAGTCACCGATTTTGTTGAAAATTGAGTATGACGTAGGCCTCGTTAAAATATTGGACACGTATTTTTTTTATCGGCAATCGTCGCCGTTTAAGCGGTGAAACTCACCCCTCAAAGTTAGGACCCTAAAGTACATTTCGTCGATTATCTCGGAAACTATGAGAAATAGAGCATTTGCGTAAAGTGACGAAATTTGCGTCTATCAACACAATGGTAAAAATCATTTTGGAAAATCTCAATTTGTTTAAACAATATATGAAAAATTCGAATTTTTTGTTAGTATTTCCCCTTCAATGCCAATGGATTTTCTTGAGTTTTTGTTTATAGAAACTATATGTCCTTTACAAAAATACAGATAAATCATAATTTTTATTTTTTCACCAGAAAAAAAGTTATTAAACTTGAAATTGTACCGTTCGACGCGCGAAATAGAGTGCCTACATGAGTTGTTCCTTGTTCATAACCAGTTGGTAGCTCTGAAAAGAGCTGATTTTATAGATTTACATTAGTTATTGTTTCAAATAGATGGTGGAGGCCCAATTAATAGAAGTTATGCTATGTAATTATCACAGTTGTGATATTCTTCAAAGAAGTGCTTAAAACATAAATGTTGTTTACACCACGAGCACCTCAAGGCAACTACGTCTTCATAATTGAAACAGTTTATGATATCAAATTGTAATTCTGTAAAACAATATGTTACTGGATTTAAAAATTCGTGTGACCTTCTTTCAACATAACCGCATCGAAACCATGCGTATCTAAACAGATCTTCAAATCTCGGGGAAGATAATTGATTGTGAATAATAGATTGCAATTTTATGATTGTATTCCTGCTATATAAATTAACGTTAATATTTAAATTCAGTGTTAAATCTGATATCTTCCTGGCGAAATTTTTCCAAATACGGAATCCATAAACATCCAGTGGTTGTACCATTCCTGTTGTAACTTCTGGTATTTTTAAAAATTCGACTGTTTTTCCTTCTGAAATCGCACTTTTTATCAATTCCTCGTCATATCCAGTCCTCGAATCGAATAAAATAACAGCATTGTTCGATATATTAGGCAGAAACACACTTTCGAACCATCTTTTTAAAAGCTCTTTGGTTAATTTCCCTGACGTGGTTGCCCCAGTGGCGATATTAAGGGCTTGGAACATTGTTTGCTGCGCACGTGGCCCTAACCGCCCGCTTGGTTCTTTTAATACAATAAATAACGGCGAAAGCACTTTTCCGTCTGCTGTGACCGTTAGTGTAAGGTACAGTGGTACTCCTAAATACTCGAACACTTTAGTATCGACTTCCCCTATGTGGACGGAGTTTAAGATTCCCCTACTCTGGCAGTCTTCTCTTCTCCTATCTGCGCGACCTGCGCGAAAAAACAAAGATAGAAATAATGAAATCATAACCTCACATTATGTATGTAGTTTGGCGCGATTCTACATCCCCCACTTTGTAGCTATGACAAAGAAGAGAGTATCTACTCTCTCTGTTTATGTACTAATAGAGGGGTGAACTTTTAGTCTCGAATTCTAGGAATTCCTGTCCCCGAAGGTTCGGGTATTTAGGAGTATCACTGTATAACTATGTGTAACTGCTGGTGCTGATTGCATTATACCTTGGGTTTCTTTTTCGCCTTTCCATGACAAACTTCTCCCTGCATGCATTTCTAACTGGAATCCACTTTGGTCCGTATTAAAAATATTTTGTGGTCCATATTCTTCAAAGAATGTTTTGACATTTGCAACGAATTGCTTCGCCGATTCCGCGGTTATGGATAAATTTTTATTATAGCATCGGGTTACGAATTTCGTTGTTTTTCTTGAGACAATACCGTATTTTAATTTGAACTAGTGTAGCCAGTAAGATGATGCTTGAAATCCTTCTAAATTGCATTTTCGATTTTCTTGCAATAGACTAAGAGCCAGCGCCTGCCAGACCTACGTTAAAGTATAAAAGCTGAAAATTTGTTTGCGTGTTCTTACTGGTGTAGGGAACAATGTTTAGGGGCTAAAAACCTTGACTATAACGGTGCCTTCGGCAGGTAACAGGTAATTTAGGGTGCAGTACATGACCTCTGGCACGTTATAGTATAAAAGCTGAAATTTACACAGAGTCTTCAAATGACCATTCTTAGTCAATATTTAAAATGACACACCTATCCGAAGGGTCTAACACTTCCCCAGACGCGATAGAAGGGCAAATGCACTGACAATGAGAGAACATTGCTCAGGTATATGAATGCATTTAAGAGAGTATGCGTGCAGTTTAAATTTTATAATTAATGAAAATTATATGTGAATATTACTTAAAAATTATCATACAATAATTTTCAAATAACCAGACATATTCGAAGGGTTAAACACCCCCTTAGACTGAATAAAGGCCAGCTAGAACTATATATGAGAGAGCATCAGAAAACTGTTAAGTTAAGTGAACTTGATGCGAAGAAAATTATTTATTCAGTACATAGACATTAAATTTAAATTGTTTATTTATTAATATAAGTAAATAAATTAAATTTAGCTTAATATTAATTAGCGGTATAAAGTCAAATGCATCGATAGATCGTAACTTATGTATATGAATAAATGGAAAAAAATATTCGTTTGGAATTAATTAGTAGCGTTTCAAAATAATATAAAATATTATTATATTATAAAATATTACTATATAAAATATTATTGTATATTAGCGGTATAAAGTCAAATGCATCGATAGAGCGTTACTTATGTATATGAATAAATGGAAAATAATATTAGTCAGTATTTTGGAATTAATTTGTAGAGTTTTAAAATAATATAAAATATATATAAGTAGATATGTACTATTCAATAATCATGACATAACTAAAAAAATTTAGAATAATTTAATAATATTTAACGAAATATGAATATAATATTTTAATATATTATTGTATTTTATATATTTTCTTGAGAATTATTTTGCAATAATATTCGAACACTTACAAGGAGAGGACCCCAACTGTCCGACATCGATTTTAACGAGGCTTTGCAAGACGATACCATATAGGTCCCTAATGATATGTGTAAAATATTAGCCGTAGTTATGCAGTAGTTTTAAAGATATGAGCGATTAAAGTTCATCCCTCTTCATATAGGGTAAGTCCGGGGGAGATGGCCCTAGTAACTTTAAGACTCTATTGTGAAGGAATTATGACGAATAAAACATTGAATTAGTATAGAACATAAACTTTATTTATTACTCTTATCAAACATTAACGATAAATTATTTTAAAGAACGCAAACAATGTAATTTTAGACTTTAAAAAAAAACTAGGACTGGCCATCTCTCCCAGAGTGTCCGGGAGTGATGGCCATAGTGATCGGGGAGAGATGGCCAGTACTCTTTTTGCCTTTCCCTTTGCCCTTGAGATCTTTTAACTCCTTTTTTTTCTTATTACCGCAGTAAGAACACATATCCTCAAACTCGGTGCAGTTTTCATGCACCCAGAACATGCAAATATTGCATTGTATCTAATATTCAGCTAATTGTGTCCTGTAATAATTATCACCACACCTCTACAGTTTTCTTTCTCTCTATCTTCAGATTCACTTTCAGAGGTATCATAGAAAACGATGGGAATTTCTTCGCAACTGCTATAAGACAACCTACGAATTGCCTTTCGTTTCTGAACAGTATTTTTTTCTTAGGTCTATCAGTCTTAGTTTCCGTTTTTATTTTTGTTTTTTTTTTACTTTTCTTCCTTTTTCTCTTTTTCATTTTCTTTCAATTTTCGTTTTTTAATATGCCCTTCAGAGGTCAAAAGTGATCGGTGACTGATACTGAACTTTCCGTTCAGGCCGCGTCCAAATTTTATGGCCATCTCTCCCGTAAATACTATGGCCATCTTTCCCGATTGTCCGAGTGAGATGGCCACATTACTTAATTAAAGCAACTTCTCAATTTTGTAGTTAATTTTGAAGTTAGAACACGAGAAAGTTTGTTTGCTTCACATAGAAAGCATGAAAACGGACAAAACTTTCAAAACTTCTTTGTGACCATTTAATATGTCAACCGCTTAGTTTAGATCGAACGTGTTATTAAAAAACAAAGTCAAATTTCTCACCTTTCCGTAATTGTTTCGCAAAAAAATCCACTAACACTTCTTGCCCGTGCCAAAACGAATCGATACTAAATTAAAGTACTGCCATTTATGAATTATTACTTGAAGTTTTTTCTATTGGCCATCTCTCCCGTACGGCCATCTCCCCCGGAATTACCCTACTATAATTGTAATTTGGGTTACAACAGCTGTGTTGGAGCAGTGGCAGCGGTTTAAGGCTCACGACCCGAACGTCGTCCGTTTGAGTCCCTCATGACGGGTAATTTTTTTTTCTCTTTTAATTTGATAAAATTGCACACAATGCAGAATAACAATTATCGTACACTTGGAATATATACATTTACATTACGTACGTTTCGGACCTCGCAAACTGTCTTTTTACAGCTTTTCGAAATATATAATCTTCAAAGTCCTCGAAGACAATTCAAACTGTATAGCTAGCTAAATAAAAGTTAGTTGATTTTAAACCGTTGGAGGAAGCATTAGCCGTGCGTTTTTTAAGGCGTACAATCAATTTTACAAGGCTTACTGCACAGTCCGAGAAAGCATCTGTTTCGAAAAGTTTACGTTTTTTCAGCCACGCGGGTGCCACTTTTCTTTACTTTTAACACGTTGAGTGCTACGTCACTCCCCGGGGACTGACAGTGAACATTCCGTTCAGGCGGCGTCGGTCTCTGGGGACTGACAGCGAAGTTCTCGTTTGGTCCACGTCGGTGCATGAGACCGGCATTGTAAAGAGTTAAATTATTAATGACAATTAAAAAATGTATGTTAATATTTAATGAAGTTTATTAAAACACTTTAAACAAAGATGTGGCTGTGATTTGCACATATTACAGTATGTAACAACTTTCTTTGTTCTTTTCCTCGCTAACTGGCGTCCGATCGTGCTTGCATTTGTGCTGTAACATTCAGCACAGTATTTTCTAACTTTATGCGCCATTTCGACAGTCCAAACGAAATGGATACAGAGTAACAAAGTTATCGTTTGTGTATACTCTTTAGTCGAGCGTTCGGTATCAAGTGCTCACGCGCTGCCGCCTGAGCGAAAAGTATAGCGAAATCGGCGTAGCACTCAACGTGTTAATGGCCTAGGTCTTTGGAAATCCTTACCCTGCAGTTTGATTTATTTCCGTATTTTCGATGTACTTTCAATAGCGATTGCCATGCAGCGAGCCTAGAATATAAGTCTGGAAACCATGTGTTTCGTGCGCAATTTCATGAAATTAAAATAGAAAAAAAAAATTGTCCGTCACGGGGATTCGAACGCAAGATGTTCGGCTCGTGAGCCTTAAACCACAGTCACTGCGCCACCAGAGCTGTTGTAACCAGATTCACATTCATAGTATACAAACAGGTACGAACTTTAATCGCTTATATTTTTAATACTACTGCATAACTACGGCTAATATTTTACACATATCATTAGGGACCTACATGCTATCATCTTTCAAAGCCTCGTTAAAATCGAAGTCGGACAGTTGGGGTCCTCTCCTTGTTAGGTCTATTTGAATAAGATACATATATATGTGTATTTACCACTTAACATTAAGATAATTTAATTTATTTACTTATATTAATAAATAAACAATCTAAATTTAATGTCTATGTACTGAATAAATAATTTTCTTCGCATCAAGTTCACTTAACTTAACAGTTTTCTGATGCTCTCTCATATATAGTTCTAGCTGGCCTTTATTCAGTCTAGGAACGTTAGGAACGTTAGGAAAGTCCTCAGCGGGAGGGTGACCGGTGCCACCCCAAGGCGATAAGCTGGAGCAGCGTTGACTCCCGTGCCTACACAATACTCCCCGGCTCGGCCGCTGTTTGGACCTCACCGGCGGAGCAAGGATCGCATTACCCGCCCGGTTTTAACCTGGTGCTAGGGCCCCTGGCTTTATTCGGATCGGCCCGGGCCACTTGCCAAGGGTGCTCCCGCAGTACAGGGTGAGATTTCATTGTCGGTGCAGCCATCCCTACCTAGCCACTAGCTGTTGCCTCAGGAGAAGCGTGAAATTACGTTGGGCTGCCCGGCTCGATCTCAGTTTCTCCTGCTCGTCACTCCCCATCACCACTTGTACGTTCGAATATCGAAGAGGCAGCACATCCAAGCCGACGATGTGCTATTGATCATTGATCAAGTAACACGCGTTCGAGCGCCGCAACAAGAGCAGCACGCCGGCAAGGCAGGCCTGACATCGATAAATGTGATGATAACAAATTCCGAACAGGATTGGGTATCCGATGCTTCCTTGGGATACATTGTATTCCTATCGTGCATGCATGAGCTGCCATGCCTACATTGAGTTATGAATATCTAATATTGAGCAGAATTAAGCAAAGTTGCTCCCCACCCATCCTATTTATTTATTTATTTAGTTGAATAATTTAACATAGTGTGAACAACAACAGTAGTAAATAACAGCAGCAAATATATATATAGCAGCAGCACTTTGATAGATTGGAATAAATGGAGTGTGGTAGTAGTAGTAATAGTAGTAGTAGTAATAGTAGTAGTAGTAGTAATAGTAGTAGTAGTAGTAGTAATAGTAGTAATAATAGTAGTAGTAGTAGTAGTAGTATTAGTAGTAGTAATAATGATAATAATAATAATAATAATAATAATAATAACAATAATATGTTAATAGTAGTAATAGTAATAGAAGAATAATAATGAAGATAATGATGATTATCAATATTGGTGATAGTAGTTAGTTAATTAGTTAGTTAGTTAGTTAGTTAGTTTGTTAAATTAGTTAGTTAGTAGTAGTAGTAGTAGTAGTAGTAATAGTAATAGTAGTAATAATAATAGCGATAATAATTAATAGGTAAGTAAGTAATAGCAATAGCGATAATAGTAGTAGTAGTAGTATTATTATTATTATTAGTAATAACAATGATAAATAATAGTGTAGTGTAATGATGATAATATTAAATAGAGAGAGAGAGAGAGAGAGAGATGATTTATCAATAATAATGTTGTAATTTATATATATATAGACAGATAGATAATAAGTAAAATAATAATAGTAAAGTAAAGTAATAGTATTAGTAGTAATATAAATAGAGAGAGAGAGAGATGATGATTTATGTTGTAATTTAATTTAGACAGATACTAATAATAATAATAAGTAAATAATAGCAATAAAAGTAATAGTATTAGTAGTATTAGTAGTAGTGGTATCATTAAAAGAGAGAGAGGGAGAGATAGATGATTTATCATCAATAATGATGTTATTGTAATGTTGTAAACAAATTTAGACAGATAATAATAAGTAATAAGTAAATAAATAGTAATAATAGTAATAGTATTAATAATAGCATTGACACTATTAAGAGAGAGAGAGAGAGAGATGATTTATCAATAATGGTATTGGTAGCAAATTAATTTGTTAGTTGGTTAGTTAATTAATTAATTAAACAGATAGTAATATGTAAATAATAGTAATAATAGGATTAGAATTAATGATAGTAGCGATGATAATAGTAATACTAGGAATAGTAGGAGTAGCATTAGCAGAAGGTGATGAAAGATGATTATCCATATCGATAACAATAATAAATTAATTGATTAATAATAGTAGTTGTAGAGATGGTGTTCGTAAATAAATATATTAAAATTGGTTATCAATATCAATAGTAATGATGATGATAATAATTAGCTAGTTGGCTAGTTAGTTAATTAGTATTGATAGTATTAACAGTAGTGATAATAGTAAAATATGAAGAAGTTGGTTATCCATATCAATAGAGGTGATAATGAAAATTAGTTAGCTATTCAATAATAATAATGATATTAGTAATGATAACAGTAGTGATCGTATTAGTAGTAGATTATCATCACCACTGTCGCCACCACCATCGCTGACAGTAGCAGCAATAACAGCAGTGATAATAAATATTATTAGTGGTAGTATTAGCAATAGTAAAAATATAAGAAGTAAGAATAGTAATAGTGATAAGATAGATTATAACAAATTATCAGTTTCGATAGTGATGAGGATAACGATAATAATTAGCTAGTTAATTAAGTTAGCAATAATAGTAATTAAAAATATCATAAAAAGAGAGTAAAATAGTAATGTATATTATTATTGACCCCAGTAATAACAACAAAACTAACAATTAATATAAAAGTGAAACTGTTGATAATAATGTCACTACCATTAGTAACCCAACTGATGTATAACAGAATAATAAGAAGAAGAAGAGAGTTTGTTGATATCACCACCATCATCACCATGTGAGATCAATATGTTAAATAGTAGTGTTAATATTATAATATGAGAGGAAGAGAAAATGTTATTATGAATAATAGTGTTAGTAGTAGAATTAGTATTAGATGTATAGGACAGCACTATTTGTTACATAATGATAATAAGAGAGACAGGGAAGATATAATGATGAGTTAAAAGTAGGCGAAAAAATAAAAATTTAGAAAAGATAGTGAATATGAGTAGATAAATCAGAAAAAGAAGAGTGGATAAAGTAAATTGTTAGTCGATAATTCAGTGCAGTAGGTAAGTCAATGGAAAAAGATAAGTTAGATTATTCTAATATGTCGGTCAGTGTAAGTCGGTAACTCAATAAGTCGGTAAGACAGTAAGTCGGTAAGACAGTGAGTCGGTGCGTCAGTGAGTCGGTAATTTAATAGGTAAAGAGAGAGTGGTAAAAGAAGATAACGTAGATAGAAGTTAGTGTGTGTGTGTGTGCTACTGCTGCCTGTCTAATTCTATCAATTGAGCAATTATCTGCTCCTTCGATCTTTCTGATTCTAACTATCTATTTGCAAACTCTATTCTGTTACCCTTCCACCCTTACCCTCGCCCCTCCTCCCCCCCTCGCGGTTTTTCTATTTGATATAGCGTCACACTTGCATTTTCTCACGATGCAGGTATGACCGTTATTTGTTCATTTACTGAAATCAAACTAACTATGCTGCCTGCTGCTGTTGTTCTCTAAATACAATCCTGCCGCGTGACTCTAAATTTTGTCAAACGTTTCGAATATGACTCCCTTATCCGATTCGATAGGTGAGTCTAGCTGGATTCTAGAAGCTGGTACCTCCCACCCTTTTTTACCTACTCAAGGTCCCTGATGGAGAGCCCCTTTCAACTTCATCGAAGTCTCCTTACAGGTGTGACATCGATTCCATAGTGGGTTGAACCAGCCGGCTGGGTCTCTCCCGCGATTAAGTCGGAAACCCCCCACCCGACGAGGTCTGGCGAGAGGCTGAGCTGGTCTGAATTATTTTGCTAAGCTACTCGCGTACCCGGCTTTTTAATTACGGTCTCTAAGGTGACTCTAATTTGGGAAGCATTCGGATTTACGCAAATTAGTTTGGCGAGCAGGTCGCTCAGGGTGGTCCCCCCGGGAGGCTTCCTGAGACAGTTTGCTCGCAAGGAGAGAGATTCTCGTTCTCAAGGACCGATGCAGGCGATCAGATCTCTATGGTTTTACATTTGCCTGAGTCCCGATCCTCCCGCATCCGCCGAATTCCTTGATTCCAAGATCTCTCTCCCGTTCACTTGCGCCGCAAGTGTATATACCTCCTGTCTCTTCTTCTTCGCCTGCTGAGTTTCGTCCATCCACGGACCCATGCGCCGACAGGCGGCAGGATTCCAACCTTCCTTGGTCTCCCACCGCCGTTCATCGTGCAGGATTCGTGATTCGAGGTTGTCTGCTGGCCTCGTAGGAAGGTCGGATCAGAGCGAGAGGGAGTGGAGGGGAGCATACATCGCTGCTTTCCTCAAGCCATGTCGGAGTTTCCCTGGTTCCGACACGAAACCGTGAACCAGCTACTTCTCTTCCTCTTTCGATGGCTCCCCTGGTACCCTGCTCGACTTCTCCGCTCCCTTGCATCGTTGCTCTCCTGTGTAGGAGAAGCTTCCTCACCTTCCTGTGTCGTCACAGGCAGGATCAGAGATTCTTTTTATCGTTCTCCTTCTCCTCTCATTACAAGAGGAGAGAGGATTCTTTTCGGAATAAGTTCGCTCTATCTCTTACTCCCCGTCTCGGATCAACGTGCTAGCCAGTCGAGCTGGTTGTCCGAATCCTCGAGCGAGCAGGGAGGTCAGAGATATTGCGGGTAACCTCAGACCTAGTGTTTCGGGTAAGCCCAGACCTGGTCAAAGCTGCCTCGGGACAGCTCAGACCTAGTATTTCGGACAACCTAGACCTAGGTCATCGGCCGTTCGATGGTTCGCTAATCGTCCCTTTCACCCCTGTCTCGGCTCAACGTGCTAGCCAGACTCCTGGTTTGTCCGAATCCTCGAGCGACAGGGGGTTCGAGGGACTTTTGCGGGTTCTTTGTTGGTTCGCCTAGAGCGTGTTCTCCGTGGGTTCGTGGGCTTTTCCCCAGTTGGTTCGGCTCGTTCGAGGAGTTGAAATCTTGGATTCCAACTTGTAGTTCGGGATTCTCGGTCCATCCCGAGTCGAGGGGTGAGTCGGAAGAGAAGGGAGTAGAGGGGAGCAGTCATCGCTGCTTACCAAAAGCCATATCGGAATTTCGCCGGTTCAGACGCGAAGCCTTAAACCGGTTACTCTTCTTCCTCGTTCGATGGCTCCTCCTCGTACCCTGTCCCTCGCTCACTCCGCTCGAAGTGACAAAGATGCTGCTTGCTGCTGTCTTTTTCTCTCCCTGCGTATCGCCTGATGCATGTTCGTGGAGATTGTTTGTGGAACGGGGAAACGGGGGGATTCCATCCTTCCTTGGTCTCCTACAGCCGTTCCCCGTCCCACGCGTAGAGATCCGGTCCCTGCGGGTCGTTCGTACGACGGCAAAGTAAGTCCGCCTGTTGAATTTTCTCGTGTTGTTGCGCTGAGGTGGACGGGGGGATTCCATCCTTCCTGGGTCTCCTACAGCCGTCCACCTTCCGCGTTCCTGCATTCATGGGTGTTTTGGTCAACCCTAGGTGGAGGGTGAATACGCAGGAGGGAGTAGAGGGAAGCAGTCATCGCTGCTCACCACGAGCCATGTCAGAATTTCCCCGGTTCAGACGCGAAGCCTTAAACCGACTACTCTTCCTCCTTCGTTGATGGCTTCGCCTCGTACCCTGCCCAACGAGCTCCCTCCTGTGACGAGGATGATGACCTCGTTGATCGGGATCCTGGATCGATCCGAGTGAGGGGCGAGTCCGCGAGAGGGAGTAGAAGGAAGCAGTCATCGCTGCTTACCGAAAGCCATATCGGAATTTCGCCGATTCAGACGCGAAGCCTTAAATCGGTTACTCTTCTTCCTCGTTCGATGGCTTCTCCTCGTACCCTGCTCACCGCTCGTTCCCTCACGATGATGATGATGATGCTTGTCTGCTGTAATCTCTTCCCCTCCCTGCGTACTACAGGCAGGATCGGAGATGCCTCTGGTTCTGTCTTTCCCTACGGGTGAAAAGATTCTGATTTATTCGTGTCTCACCTGTGACGTGCCCATTGATATTGCTTATGGAGCGGGGAACGGGGGGATTCCATCCTTCCTTGGTCTCCTACTGCCGTTCCCCGTCTAACGTGTTGAGACCCGGTCTCTGCTGCTCGTTCGTGGAGTGGAGAAATTTTATCCACCTTATTCTCCCGCTGCCATCCATCCCTCGCAATCGTGAGTTCAGGGTTGTTTCCAGTCAACCCTGCGTGGAGGGCGGATTCGTGAGAGGGAGTAGAGGGAAGCAGTCATCGCTGCTCACCACGAGCCATGTCAGAATTTCCCCGGTTCAGACGCGAAGCCTTAAACCGACTACTCTTCCTCCTTCGTCGATGGCTTCGCCTCGTACCCTGCCCTACGATCTCCCTCCTGTGGCGAGGATAATAACCTCGCTGGACGGGATCCTTGATCGAACCCGAATGAAGGACGAATCAGTGAGAGGGAGTAGAGGGAAGCAGTCATCGCTGCTTACCAAAAGCCATATCAGAATTTCACCGATTCAGACGCGAAGCCTTAAACCGGCTACTCTTCCTCCTCATTCGATGGCCTCTCCTCGTACCCTGTTCACCACTCGCTCCCTCATAATGATGAAATTATCGTCCGCTGCGTTCACCTTCCCTCACTGCGTGCTGCAGGCAAGGTCGGAGGTACCTAAAGTTCTGTTTCTCTTGCGGGAGGAAAGTCTTTTTATGTAAGGTTCGCCTAAGGCGTGTCTTCGAGGAGTCTCCTACCGTCTTCCACTCCTCGTGTTCTTTCGTTCGTCTTCTTTGGTTCTTTGCCCGTTGCTACTCCCTCACCCTCCTGCGTGTTGCAGAATGGATCGGAGGTTCTATTGGTTCGCTTTTATCCTCGTTCGAGGAAAAAGTCAGTCCGATGGGTCGTTCAGTCTCCTGAAAGGGGTCGACCGAGAAAAGAGAGAGAGAGAAAGAGGCGATGTCGCCGCTGCCTTCAGCCAAATGAGATGGATTTCACCGGTCTTGATTCCGAATCATGATCCGACTACTTCCATCGCGTAAGTCGACAGCCCCTGTATCCCGATTCTCATCTCATTCCCGTTCCCCCCCTTCAGGGCTGTGTTTCGATCGTTCGCTGTCTTTCCCATCACCTCCGCCTCGGATCGATGTGTTCGTCAGATCCCTGATTCACACGGATCCTCGAACGGCCGGGGAGATCGGAAATTCTTGCGGAGTCTGCAACGTTCGCCCGAGTCGTTTGTCAATAAGTCGTGGACTTGTTCCCCACAGTCCTGTACACATTCTCTTTTTCCTTCATTCGATCTTTCTCCATGGATTCACTTCATCCAGAAGCTTGATTATTTTCTCCGGTGGGATCTCTTTGATCTCCTCCTCTGCAAGGAATTCCTTCCCTAGGAATCTCTTTCTTTTTCTCATAATAGCCGGGCAATGGCATAGGATGTGTTTTCCCGTTTCCGGGGTTTCCTCGCACGATCCACAGTTTTCAACAACTTCTTTCCCTATTCGCTTCAAATGATTTCCCAATGCTGCATGGTTCGTCATAATTCCAATCATTTTCGATAGATCTTTTCTCTCCATTTCTCTCAATGCCTTTCTTTGCTTGTAAGGAATTTCATCTCCCAGAAGTTCTTTTGCATGGATGCAACCGTCGCACAGTGGTCGATTTCGCCGAAATCCTGGCCAAAACTATAAGGAGTTTTTCAATTTAGCTGAAAATTGGTATATTAGTATTATTTTGGTCGCTGATTAAGAATCCGAACTCAGAATTTCCAAAAACAAAATGGCGGCTCTAATATGGCGGGTGCGAGTATCGAAAAATTGTCGGATCGGCACGAAAATCAGTAGTCTTATGTTTTTCCGGTCGCTGATTAAGAATCCAAACTCAGAATTTCCAAAAACAAAATGGCGGCTCTAATATGGCGGGTGCGAGTATCGAAAAATTGTCGGATCGGCACGAAAATCAGTAGTCTTATGTTTTTCCGGTCGCTGATTAAGAATCCAAACTCAGAATTTTCAAAAACAAAATGGCGGCTTTAATATGGTGGTTGCGAGTATCGAAAAATTGTCGGATCGGCACGAAAATCAGTAGTCTTATGTTTTTCCGGTCGCTGATTAAGAATCCAAACTCAGAATTTTCAAAAACAAAATGGCGGCTTTAATATGGTGGTTGCGAGTATCGAAAAATTGTCGGATCGGCACGAAAATCAGTAGTCTTATGTTTTTCCGGTTGCTGATTAAGAATCCGAACTCAGAATTTCCAAAAACAAAATGGTAGACACACATAATTGAAAATTAATAATTTATTTGGTTATTACAATAAATGTATTGATAATAACGGATTATAGTCATCTTATAAGAAGGTGTTAAATATTACAAAGAAACGTAACAATTACCTTATAACAAATGTATTATAATTAATTGATTAATTATTTTTAAAAAATATCTTTTCCTTTCAGTATCTTCTTTGCCATGTCCGTCCTGACCTTCGACTAATTCGATTTTATCCTCTTGTTGGTCTCCACAGAATCGGCGACCGAGAATCATATTTTCATATGTTAGTTAGATTTGGTCCATTGAATTCAGTTTAGAAATGAAATTGAGTATATAGTAGTAAATATTTATCATACCTTGTTAATTCAATAATTAAATGAAATCTTGTCGTTCTTCATAATCCTGCCCTTGTTAGTACTCTTCGTTTTCTTCTTCTTCTTCTTCTTCTTCTTCTTCTTCTTCTTCTTCTTCTGAGTCAACAGTTCCAGTTATATCCAGAAATTGGATAACTTCTTTAGGATATCTGGGCACCTTTTTCTTTGTAGCCGTTGTAGTACCGCTTATGAACGGATCCGATGATACAAGTAATCGATGGAACACGTCCTCTATTGTTTTCGTCCGACAAAATTTCCTGGAGTAGCGTTCTCTATAATTTTTTATATCTTTATTTCTACTTTCTTGCGCTTCTTCTCCCAACTGGCCAATTGGAAGAAGTGCATGTTTAATAATATCAGAACTATGTATTAATATTTTATGGACCGTTGTTGGCATACTGTACCACGGATATAACTTTACAAATTTCTCGGCAGTCTCTAAACAATATGCTTTAAAAATGTCTACTTTTACTGGATGTGTACTCGAAATAGTTATTAAAATATTATGAAATCGGGTTATTATATCTTCGGCTACACCAGTAATTTTTGCAGACATAGAGGCATTGCGGAAAAAACGGCGAGCGGTGTTACCATCGTTACTTGTACCAAATCCTGGTTTTGGCTTGTCTACGAGCAAGCCCATTTCTGCTTTGAACTCCATTTGCAGCCTTCTTTTATTTTCTGCCACTATCTTCTTGTTTTCTTCGCCTCGAACGTGCCACTGTTGAATGGTCATCTTATAAGATAAATGCAATAAGCATTCAAAAAAGCGTATCCACGCATGTAATGGCGATAAGCCGAATCTCAATTTTGATCCATCTTCAACAGTTTGCTGCTTCATTAAGTCCATGTTGTTGAAATCTTTGCAGGTCAAACCACAAAGATAACATCTCTGAGTAGCAGAATTTTCTGCTACTGCATTACAAACTTTACCATCAATCATTGCGAACAGCATTGTATAGTTTATTTTAAAATTGTAATCATTTATATTAATATCACTTTTATTTAAATTTTTGATTTCATTTTCTACTCTGTTCACCTCTTGCATTATAACACTTGTTGTTTCATGAACGTATTTTAAACAAATAGGCCTGCAAAGTCTTGCCGAAGATGGCTGGTCATTCTTCCACAGCACGATTTTTTTTTCGTTGGCGGTATCAATTGTTTCAAGCTGCAATGGGACAAGGGACGAAACAAATATGCTCGAATCTGAAGCAGTTGATTCTTCAAATTTTTGCTTGTATTCACTCAATCCAGATGTCCCATCGCAGCCCCATTTAACTATTAAATTTAAATTTGTATTATCTACATTTTCAAAGTATCGTTCTCCTAGTAATTTAAGAATTCGCGAAACCGTATGGTCCAGCAGACTTCGCAAGCTTACTTCGGCACACGTCTCATTAACAATAATGTTACTTGGGTAACAATTCTTCTTTGCTTCTAAAATAGAGCCGTAGCTCGGATATAAATTGGTGCTATGTATTTTAGCTCCGTCGCGAATAAAATTGTATTGATGCTTTGATAGTTTGGCCTCTACTATCAAAGATAATGCCTCATCACTGGTATAGGGCTTCGCCAATACTTTTGATTTGCGATCAGCTTCTCTATATTCTTTGGCACGTTCTGGCGATGTGATTATTTCTTTTATTATATTTGCGGCATCTAAGTCGTTGTGGCTTCTTAATTGCATTTGGGCAGCATAAGACAGCTCTTCAGAAGTGAAGCTTGCCCGTAGATCCTCCGTTTTTCTCCTCTTTGATCGTTCACTGGCACCACAAAAATCAATGCTCGGTCTCCCAGTTGCTTTTGCAACTGGGTTCTTGGCCGAAATGTTTATTCTTCCAGATAGCCATTTATGATTTTTTCTTTGGAAGTGGGTGACGTTTCTGTGACAGATATTCCACCGTGCCCTCCATTTTGCAAAAAAATCGTGCAAATCGATCACAGATTCGGGAGATAACTCGGCGTAACCAGTGATGGTTTTTACGTACTCGCATACGTGATTACGCCTATCCTTCCAATTTTTTGAAGAACAATTCCTCAAACAATCAGCAAGATCTTGCATCGGTAGAGAAGTTGATGGTGCTTCAGAAGTTGCAGCCTCCATAGCACTACACAATTCACTGACGCTCTACTGTTTACGAACTCGCTGTGACAGCTAAGTAAATATCACAAAGTTCAAGTGATATCTACCGCGTCAGAAAATGCAACGTGGTATAAATACCTTAAATTTCCACCTCCAATTTTTCATTTCAGTACTGAAAATTTCGGTGGAAGGAGAAAGATGAAACATTGTAAGGGAGAAATATTTCCCTCATACCTGCAACTAGCCAGGTTTTCAATAGAATCGTCAAAGATCTTTCGGTTTATGACGGTAAGCGGTCGAGGTAGCCGCGGCTATCTATTGTTGCCTCGAAACAATAGGCCACCAGCTTGTTTAAACTCATTCCGATTTTTAACCCCATGAAATAAACATATTATTTCGTTAATTGCCAGGTTGATCTTAGAGAAGGATTAGCAGTATTCATTAGGTAAAGCACGATAGCCCGGCTCTATGTCATAAATGCACTTCCCCGAGCATAGCGCGCGCGACAAACAAATAACAATAACTCGAAGAATCGCAAAAAGTCGCAAGAAAACTCAACGAGGTCTTCTTCGGGAAGCTTCAAAGTTTAATTTAAAAAAAAATATATTATGTTATTCCACGGACTTCTGCAGTTTTAATGATATTTATTGCAGCAGTCCCTGTATCCTAATACAAGCATGTCATTGCTGTTCCATCTCCGAATTTCCCTTTGCTTAATAAAAATTTCGATCGAAGGAGAAAGATGAAACATTGTAAGGAACAAATATTTCCCTCATACCTGCAACTAGCCAGGTTTTCAATAGAATCGTCAAAGATCTTTCGGTTTATGACGGTAAGCGGTCGAGGTAGCCGCGGCTATCTATTGTTGCCTCGAAACAATAGGCCACCAGCTTGTTTAAACTCATTCCGATTTTTAACCCCATGAAATAAACATATTATTTCGTTAATTGCCAGGTTGATCTTAGAGAAGGATTAGCAGTATTCATTAGGTAAAGCACGATAGCCCGGCTCTATGTCATAAATGCACTTCCCCGAGCATAGCGCGCGCGACAAACAAATAACAATTACTCGAAGAATCGCAAAAAGTCGCAAGAAAACTCAACGAGGTCTTCTTCGGGAAGCTTCAAAGTTTAATTTAAAAAAAAAATCACGGCAGCAAATTGCAGCATTCACAACTATTTCATTAGCAAAAGGAAAAAAATGTTTAGGTTTTACGTTCAGTACCAACAGAGTTGTAAAATATTAAATAAAAAAATGAAACCAAGATATATATAAATTAAAAGTATGATAAATAGCTACCAATACTGAAAAAGTGGATCAAACTTTAATTTCATATTGAAAACGTATTCTCAATTTCGACGTGAAAACGTTACATTATTTAAGTGCCAACTTTGACATTGCATATCTCTAAGAGTATTGTTCAATAAAAATTTTTATTAATGGAAAACGATGCTCTGATGTGTTACAAATCAAACGCAATTGCTAAATTTTGAAAATTCTAAAAAAAAATTTTGGGGTTTTGGCCAGGATTTCGGCGAAATCGACCACTGTGCGTCGGTGCTCGTCCATACTCTCTTCCTTTCCGTTGTTCTCCATTCCTTTATAACTTGTTTCGCCGTTGCCTCTGAGATCGGTAACATAGGTTCCGGTCCGATCGGAGGTTCGTCCGAACCCTCGTTCGCCAGTCTGTCCGCCAGTTCGTTCCCTGCTATTCCTTTGTGTCCTGGTACCCATATCAGAGTTATCTTGTTGCCCAACGTCGCGAGTTCGTTGAGCGCTCTTCTACAGTCGATCACCGTTCTTGATAGCGATGCTCCGTTGTTCAATGCCAGCAATGCTGCCTGACTGTCCGAGCATATCGTGATGCTCTCCCTTCTTAATCCCTCCGATATCAGATGATCGATACAGTCCTTTATTGCCGTGACTTCCGCTTGAAAGACCGTCGGTAGTTTCCCGAGTCGTAGGATACTCGTTTCTCTCGGGTCTCCTTCCCTTATCCAGGCTGCTCCCGTAAGTTCGTTCTTCCTTGAACCGTCCGTGTAGTATATTCTGCCGTTCGAGTCGTATGGCTTCTTCCCGTCGTCCCAGTCTTTTCTCGGTCCTATAGAGACCGTGTACTTTCTTCCAAAATCGTACTCCATGACTGTTTTGTCGGCTGGCATATGAAAAATGTCCCTTATCTCTTTCGGGGCTTCCTTGTAAATTATATCGATGTGTCGATTCATTCCTCTCCTGGTCTTTTTCTCACCGCTCCAGAGGTTCCAGTAGTTCAGTCTATAGGCTGTTCTCAGCGCCAATTCTTTGATTTTCACGTCCAAAGGGGTGACGTCGCACATCACTTCCAACGCTCTCGTCGGAGTAGTTTTGAACGCGCCAGTGATTCTTCTCAGCGCCATTCCTTGAACACTGTCCAACTTCGTTCTGACGGTAGTCAGTGTCGTTGCTCTCCACCAGATCAGAGCTCCAAAAGTAATCCTAGGCACAATAATTGCCTCGTAGATCCATTTGCTTCTTACAGGGTCCAAACCCCATTTCGCTCCTACCATTCTGTACATCACGTTCAAGTTCTTCTTTGCTCTCTCGAGCTGTAATCTTATATGTGTTGACCATATCAATCTATCCGTGATATGTACCCCTAGGTATTTAACCTTTCTCACAAAAGTTAAGGGTTCTTCCTTGTAGACTAAGTCATCTATGACTGGTCTTCGTTCGTTGGAAACGTAGCTCCTGGAGAACATCATCATCTCCATTTTGGCCGGATTTACCGATAATCCCGTTGCTTCGCACCATACTTCTAGTACTTGCAGAGCCGTCCTCGCCTTGTCTTTGGCTTCTTCCAAGGTTTTTCCTTTCGCCAGAAAATTCACGTCGTCCGCGTACGCCGCTGCTTCCACTCCACATTCCTGCAATGCTCCTATCAGTCCATCGACTGCGATGCACCATAGTAGAGGTGACAGTATACCTCCTTGTGGACAGCCTCTGTTTACCGCTGCTTTCAGTTCCGTGGTGCCCTTCTTGACCTGAAGAGTTCTGTTGCTCAGCATCTTCACTATCCATACTCTGATTTCGTCCTCTACCTCAAAGTCCCTCAGCGATTGCTCGATCAATTCCGTCGAGGTCATGTTGAAAGCTCCTTCGATATCGGCGAATCCTCCTATTGCTACGCCCTTTTCGTTAAAGGTGTCCTCCACACTGCCCACTAGATCGTGCAGCGCCGTTTCTACGGATCTTCCTGCTCTGAAAGCGTGTTGTTTTGGATTCAATGGTTTCCTTTTGAAAGTGACCTCCTTCAGGTATCTATCCACCAATCTTTCCGCTGTCTTCAATAAAAACGGTGTTAGACTGATCGGTCTATACGCCTTCGGCGTCGTGTAATCTGGTTTCCCTGGCTTGGGTAGGAAGACGACTCTCGTCTCTCCCCATTTCGATGGATAGCACCCCGTAGCGATGGATGCTCTTATGACTTTTACCACGAAATCTTCTATCCATGGTAGAGCCTTTTTCAACAGTTGTGGGTAAATTCCGTCCGTACCCGGTGCCTTGTATGGGTCGAAGGACATTATTGCCCATCTGACTCTTTGTCGACTCACGACTTTGTTCGCCAGTTCCCAATTCGGTCTCGTTCCTTCCGTATTCACTTGTGTATTTCCTTGACTATCCTGTAATCTGCAACATCCGGGAAAGTGTTCCTTCAGTAACATTTCTAAGATCTCTTCGTCGTTGTCCGTGAATTCACCCGTCTTTTTCTTCAGGGCTCCTATTCCTTTCTGTCCATCTTCGGATAACATTTTGTTCAATCTCGCCGTTTCCGGTAGTTTCTTCACGCTTTCGCAGTATTTTCTCCACGAGGTTCTCTTACTTTCGAAGATCATTCTTCTTAGCTTCCTATTGGCCTTGTTCACTTTGTCCCAAATTTCTCTTCCGCCTCGTCTTCTCGCAAGTTTCTTCAAGTGGGAGATTCTGTTACTCTCCTTCTCCAGCTTCCTATTCCACCAGGGCAATCTTATCGTGTTCTTGCTTTCCTTTTCTTCCGTAGCTTCTTCCCATGCCTCGTTCAATAGACGATTCAATGCTTCGATCGCTTCGTCGATCTCCTCTTGATTTCCATATCTCTTTGGCAGTATGTCTTTCTTCATTTCTATCAGTGTCTTGAATCTTCTCCAGTCCGTCTTCCTCGGATCTCTTTTCCATATTCTTTCCGTTATATCTTCTTCAGTTATCTCCATCACGATGTACCTATGGTCGGATTTTGAGTCTTCTTGACTTACATGCCAGTTCTTCAACATGCCTAACGTTCCTGAGGATCCTAATGTGACGTCCAGTACCTCTTCTCTTTGCATATTACAGAAGGTGGGCTCGTTCCCTCTGTTTAGGCAGGTTAGTCCAAGATCTTGCATCTCTTCCATTAGCATTTTTCCTCTTGCGTTTGTTTCGGTGCTTCCCCATACAGTGTTCTTTGCATTGGCATCCATTCCTATTAGAATCTCCTTCCCCTTGTCGTTGCTCCATTCGCATACCTCTTTTCCTTTCATGCCGAGCACGGTATCCTTCCCGTCCCACTTTGAATAGATTGATGCCACTATCAGTCTTCTGTTTTCTCCGGACTCGCTTGATTTCCAGGATATCTCCACCACCGTAGTGTGGTTATCGTTGAATTGTGGTAGAAGAGTCACGTTGATTCCTCTTCTCGTTACGATACAAGTCCTCGAGTTCTTGTTTACCGCTGTACACCAAATACTCCCTGCGGCGTTCATTCCTCTTATCCCTCCGTACGCTATGTACGGTTCTTGAATTAATGCGATATCGATGTCGCCTTTCTTCATAAATGTTGTTAGCATCGCCGCTGCGACCGGTGCATGATGAAGATTTATTTGTACAATCTTCATTCTATATATTTGGTTTAACGTCGCGCTGTGCTAAAGATCTAAAAAGAGTGAATCTTAATGGGTTAAGATACTGATTGCACCGTTCGTATGATATATACCTTTTAAACTGCTGCACCCTGGAAATAATGGGGCGGTGCAATCAAATTATTAAATTATATTATCTATAAATTTATAAAGTCACTCCAAGTAATTATTATTTAGATTGAATCCATGACTATGAGTGACATTTCAGCGTAGAAATTTTTCCCTTGAATATAGGATGAAACATTTACTGTAGTAGAATCTTATATGAGTTTGCTCAAACTGGAAACATAAATCACCATGTCCCATGTAAAACACGCAACATGCCTCATTGATTCACATAGGACCCGCGAATTAAGCCTTTGACTCTCTAAGATTGAGTTATTTAGCATGTCCCATAGTCAACAGATATATATCAGTGTCAGTAACAATAACTATAACCATGCACAATTTGATATATAAGAAAATATTGAAATAGATCGTTGACCTACCTTAACACATCTGTAAATATTATTACATGTAAATATATAAACATAATAAATATTATACTTCAATTGAATATTTCTTCTTCATCTGTTCTATTATCTCACGTGTATTATTCATTATTATTATTTATTATAGAGTTATTATTTGTTTGTATTGTTGTATTGTTTATAATTTATTACTGTTCATTTAATGATTTATTCCTTAATATTAGTTTAATAATTTATTTATTACTGAGTCATCAAATTTATATATGAAAATAAACTATTCTGCATTGAAATTAATTCTTTACCTATTTATTTATTTATCCTTTATCAACACTTATTAGAAGAGAGTGATTCAAATAGTATAACAATTAAGATCTAATTAAATCGGTTTAGAACAGAATTAGAATATACGTTTTTATTTCAAATAAAGTATTACAAATCATATGTAAAGAAGAGGCGGGTAAACTTCTTCACATTATTAAGTGCTAGTAACAGTTTTCCTTCCAGATATTTGGGGAATGTAGCTATACGATAAGATACTCGGATGTGTATGTGGGAATGTAGGAGGATTATGTGCGGGAAGACCCTGAGCTCAATTCAAGTTCAATACATGTTCATGTGTATGATCCTAAATATCATACACATATTTTAATATCCGACCCTCCATGCCTTCATCGGTTCCCTTTATATATTAAAGGTTCTTAGGATATTTATGTTTCGCAAGGGTGTGCTATATCTTCAACCCTTAAATGTAATATCTATGTAATATTTAAATTGGATAAATAGAGTGGACTGGAATAGTGTCTATTCGGTCCCCGCATGAAAGTGTAGCATGTGAATTATTTATATAGAGTGTAAGAATAATAAAGAAATAGCTATTGTTATAAGAGAAATAGAATGAGGAAGGTCGCATGTTCGCTCAAATATCCATTCCTAGATTTAGTTCATTATTCATATTTGAAAATCCCTTATTAGTATCAATCATCAATCCATATGGCTCAAGTCTCATGCCTAGTTCAACTATTTTAATCAAAGTAATTAGATACTTAATTCTATGAGGATTCTTTTAGATATCACCAGTTTCATTGGCATTATATGATTTCCTTTTTACCCTTTGATTTTAATAGATTCTTAATGATTTTTAAAATTTAGATTATAAGTTTAGGTTTTTTTAAAATTTTAGATTTTTTAAAAATTTTTAGACTCAAAACCCAGTTCTTAAGATTTTCGTTCGTTTTAATGTTTTACTAAATTAACTGTACATATATATTAATTGTGTTAATCTTGTTATGATGTATTTGTGTGTACTAATGTATTATAAGATATGTATATAAGTGTTAGTGTTGAAACAAAAGTGTATGTATAATTAGTTTTTAGTAGGGGCCTCAGATTTCTTATATTCGAGAAATAAGATTCTCGTTTGAGGGTTTGATTTCTTCATCGGCTCCCTAATGTATGATTGAATGGGTTTTAAAACTACTGTGTATTTGTACTGTTAGCTATATGAACTGTGTATATGACTATTAATGTGTATAGGTGTATTGAAAAGTGTGTTAATTACTTGTATAACGAGATCCTTAATTTAATTACTCCCCCCACCGTCAAGGTGTTCCCTTTGCTTCTAATCTTTGGAATAACCTTTGTCGGTATTTTATAATAAAAACGTCTACTTCTCCCATCCGCATGTCCCTTTCTTATTAGTTCCCATTCTCCCGTACACCAACCTTCAATTTCCAACTCGATCAAGCCCTTTAAAACCTCACTCTCCATTTTATGAGTCGAACACCAAACTACAATCTCCTTCTTTTTCTCTGTTTCACCCTCCACCCCTATTCTAACCTTCTTTTCCCTTACCCATATCCCCTTTGAAATCACCTCCTTTATCAATTCTAGAGTATTTCTATTTCTGCTGGTCAGTTTGATTGTCCCGTTTTTGAAATTTATCTTGTCTATTTTTACTAGTTTCTTTAACTCCAATGAGTATTTCATGATCTCATAGATCACGTCGTCTACGTCATCTTTTTTGAATACTGAATCAGGATGATCTTCCATAGTTATTATAATTGTACTGGAATATTCGTTAGAAGCACCTGGCTCCTGACCCAGTTGCATCAAGCATAAATCATCCTCGCTGTCTAGTATGTTCTGACTTTCAGCCATTTTGCTTTTTTATTTTTTCTTTTTTATATATTTAGAGGTGGTTGTAGTTGTCCACGAGTCTGAAAAATTTATTGTGAATTTGAATCATGCACAAGACCTGATCCAAGTAGGATAATGAGACTTTCATTTTATTATTTATGTATGTTACTTCTAGTATTTAAAATTTTTCTATTTCTGATAAATGAGCGAACTGTTGAATAAAATCTATTTTAGGTCATGATAGTAAATGCGTCTATATAACCCAGACCTAACCCCCGGATTCTTGGCGGGAAGTACCGTAATCTTGTCTAGTACATTGATACTACAGACATTAACAACATTTATTACACCCTATAGAGAGAGAAGTGACACACATATACATAGCAAATACATTAGGGAAAAAATAAGTTTCAATATACACTAAATAAAAAGACAGATAATGTTATTATAGTAGCCTCTATAAGCATTTATACTTGGGACAAGGGCAATATTAACACATTGGTTGTATCATATTATGGATTTCCTAACGGTTGCAATATTATTTATTAATACTTTGGGAGGGTAACCATTCAACTTATAATTCTATTAAAGTTTCTATAAATCGATTGAGAATCTAGAACACGTATATTCGTTTTATAAACCTATAGTCAAGCAAACATTAGTGGAGGGATCTTTGTTATTAATTGGTTTAAAAGAGGCAATTTCATTTCCCCATCCATTCTACTCTTGGATAATTAATAAATTCAGTTTTCAAGACATATATTCCATATAGATTAATGGCTCGTCAAATAATAATTCACAGAGAAAAGTTCAATTATATGATCCAACTTGTGCAAGTGAGGGAGAACACATTTATATATAATGAGGACATGAACAGGACAATAACCATGATAGATTATTGATTAAAGAAAGGGACTTATACTTCCCAGCCATAATTATAGTTATTCATATATTGATCATCAGTTGGCCATGCATATAAATTAAATGATACTGGGATTCATATCATAAAGAATGCTAAGATACTTCTTTCAAGGATGGAAGGATTAAAAATACATCTATATAAACAATACTAATTGTAGACAGAAAACATGCACCATATATATCTCCCCTAAAAATTCTGGCATCATGTAGTTATAAGTAGAGATGAACATAATAATAATACATACATTATACTATATTATTGATTTCCTTACGGTTGTAAGGAAATCTGCTAATACATTGGAAGGATAACCATCCAATCTACAATTCCATTATATTTATAGAATCAGTTGAAGATTTTAAAACACGTTTATTCGTTTTATAAACCTGCAGCAAAACAATCATTAGCAAAAGGAGCGAAAGGAATAGGACCCATCTTCACCATTCATCCCCTTAATTGAAGGGGAATTCATTCTTTCCTACTCCCGACCACGAGTATGCTACGGAAAGGTCAGCAACTTTATTCATTCAGGTTAATAGTACATCGAGGGAGAACAAACTCGAACAACATTCAATCGTATATATAAGGGGGAAGGGATCCATATATATGTAATCAATACATGAAGGAGAGACAATTTTCCTTGATGTATCATATTCAGGAATAAATTACGGAAATATAGTGTCTCCTAGTGATATTTATAACTAGATTATGTAAGTGAAGTAAATAATGTCGAAGCACCCATTGCAAAATGTTGTAAACCTCTTTATGCGTGTGAAGAAGTGTATTAAAATATTGAAAATACAAGTACTCAACACTCAATCATTCAAAGGCTTTACAGGATCCCTGAAGAATTTAGAACATTCACATTTTATAAACCTGCAGCAAAGCGATCATTAGCAGAGAGAGTTAGAGAAATAGATTCTCCCCTCATAATCTCTCCCATATACTGAGGAGAATCCCAGTCCCCTCTTCCCCATCCATTCATGCGAAAGGGAGGTCAATAACTTTTATTATCCTAGGGTTTAGCACATCAAAAGAGAGTAATATCAATAATATTCCTATATACATATATAGAGGGGAAAGGATATATACATATTCGACAAATACATGAGGGAGGGACGATTTTAACGATATATCAATTAAAGGAAACAAGGAAAAGGAAGAAAATGACATAGATAAAGTGTCCCTTAGAACATTTGTATTTGGGATAAGTATGCAAAGCAGGCATTATCAAGGCATTCATTATGATTTATTATAGATTCTTTGTGAATGTAAGGAAGTCTTTTAATATACTGAGAAAGCAAGCGTTCAGCATAAAATCAATTAAGATCTCTGTAAACTATTAGGGAATCTAGAACACGTGTATTCTTTTACAAACCTACAGCCAAACGAACATTAGTGAGGGGATCTAAGTTACAAATTGGTTGGTTATTAGGAGCATTTCATCTCCTCCTTTCCCCTCCATCTCTAGATTATTGATAATTCGAATTTTAAAGCCTTATCACATTTAAATTGATGCTTTACAAGTAACGATCATTCCAAAGAAACTTAGATTAAATATTTGATTTTATAGATAAAGTGGGAAAGCCTATACATATATAAAGGAGCATGACAGGGATTATGGGTCAAGATGATATGTCAAGTAAAGAATTAGACTATGTATTCTTCAGTTATAATTGCAAATGCTTAAGAATCGTTTATATTTGGGATATGTAAGCGAACTAAATGATATCGAAATCTATGTTACATGAGACATTACAGATCCTATCCAATCACAGGAGAAATAACATGCTGGAGTAGTAAATATTCCATGTCTTTCAAGAGTAATCTCCTGTAATCCATTAAATGATTCGTATTATATTTGTTCCCCTGCAAGTCCCATCATTCTGCAAGAACCATTAGCAGAGAGAGCGAAAGGAAAAAGGGCCCTTCTTCACCCTTCATCCCCTTAATTGAAGGGGAATTCATTCTTTCCTACTCCCGACCACGAACATGCCACGGAAAGGTCAATAATTTTATTCATTTATGTTGATAATGCATCAAAAGAGGACAAACTCAAACAACATTCATTTATACATGAAGGGAGAGAAGGGACTCACACATGTGTAATTAATACATGAAGGAGGGACAATTTTCCTTGGTATAACAAGTTCGGAAGTAGATTATGAAGATATGATTTCTTTTGGGAACATTTATAACTAGATTATGTCAGCAAAGCAAATGATGTCGAAGCGCTCATTGCGATGTTATGGGTCTCTTAATGTGTGTGAAGAAGTCTATTAATATATAGAATATACAAGTATTCAACACGCAATTTAAAGATTTTGTAAGATCCTTGAAGAATTTTTTTTTTTTATTATAAAAAAAAAAAAAAAAAACATAAACATTTTATAAACCTGTAGCAAAGCGATCACTAGTAGAGAGAACTAGGGGGATAGATTCTCCCTTCACAATTTCTCCTTTAAACAAAAGAGAATCCTAATCCCCCCTTCCCCATCCAGGCATGCGATAGGAAGATCAATATTTATTCAGTCTAAGGGGGTGTTTAACCCTTCGAATATGTCTGGTTATTTGAAAATTATTGTATGATAATTTTTAAGTAATATTCACATATAATTTTCATTAATTGTAAAATTTAAACTGCACGCATACTCTCTTAAATGCATTCATATACCTGAGCAATGCTCTCTCATTGTCAGTGCATTTGCCCTTCTATCGCGTCTGGGGAAGTGTTAGACCCTTCGGATAGGTCTGTCATTTTAAATATTGACTAAGAATAGTCATTTGAAGACTCTGTATAAATTTCAGCTTTTATACTATAACGTGCCAGAGGTCATGTACTGCACCCTAAATTACCTGTTACCTGCCGAAGGCACCGTTAGTCAAGGTTTTTAACCCCTAAACATTGTTCCCTACACCAGTAAGAACACGCAAACAAATTTTCAGCTTTTATACTTTAACGTAGGTCTGACAGGCGCTGGCTCTTAGTCTACAATGACCATCTCCGAATATCAATATCGTGTATTAATATTTTTCGGTTTCGTCCCTCTACGAACTTTTCTAAAATTTTTGTAGCAATTGTTTTAATTTATCACATAACCTTTTCCTTTTTCCACTTCTCCAGTAGTTTACAGCGTTTGCTTTGTATTCAAAATCTATTTCAATTGGATCAGTTCTTACCGAATCATCTTCAATATCGGGTGAGCTCCCAGATCCAGTTTCAGTCGTGTGCAACTCCGAAGACGCCGCAGACCAATCAGCCTGGCTACGTCCCTGTCTTTTGTGGCCACTGTTTGCACGACTTCTCTTGTGATGTTGGCCAGGTCTGGCAGTGCCACTCTTCTCTCTTCCGTCTTTGATGGTAGTGGGATGATTTCGGTTTCAGCGTCCGACAGATTGATCACCTCAATTTCTGGTGAGGCCTCCTTTCCCTCGACATCTGTGGAGCAGGATGCCGGCCTTCCGTCGGGGAGGGTGATCCGCAGAACCGCATCGTAGGCTAATGCCCGTTTCCACCGCCGACGCCTAACATTTAAGTATCCCCTAATTAAATTTAAGCATCACCTAATTGTAAAATCGCTTTCACCAAGGAATAACTGTCACCTAACACAATAAATGGCCCCTTAAACTTACGGGGCCGAGGAAGGGTCTCCTTTGGCTTAAGTGTTAGTTTCTTTTAACCGCGTCTTTTAAGAACTGCAAGCAGTTTTATGCAATGGGCGATATTTTTGATTTTTTAGATAATTTAGATGGTGTAGAAGCGACTGAAAATGTGTTTAACCCTCGCAGTACTCCGCTCGGGTTCGCTCGGACCCCGATGTAAGATGCAACTTCGATCAATATATCTTTCGACTTGCGGCGTTCGTTTTGATCGCTAGCATTCAGTTCCTCGCGCCATCATTTGTTTATTTTGTAGAGATAAGAGACGAATATCTCTCGTAGCATACAATGTATATAGGAATGGAAGCCTACCGAAGCAGTACAGGGGCAAGGAGGGTATCCCTCTAGACGCGCCTTCATCATTTTACTTTCAGCAGTGTCCAAAGTGACTTTGCGGTAGAAGGACTGACTCTTTGCGGAACACTAATTCCGTCCATTATTTCGGTCTATTTATTATCCATTTTTAATTTTTAATATAAAGTATCAAACGCACCTGATGTTGAATTGTAATAGATAGTCATTCCCGAATTAAAATTTTTATTCCACTGGAAACAGAACGTTCCAAATAAATGCTTGAGATTAGAAAATACTCTATGTAGTATCGCAAACTTTGGGTCTTTTTAGAAGTTTGCTGTGAAATAGCTGTAGATGTTAAGGGTAAGGGATGGAATATTTATGACTTCCTTCTAATTAGAAGACACATAGACATGCCAAAGATTTTCATTTATGTGTAATATTTGCATTTTTCAATTATACTATTTCTATGATAAAAACAGATGAGAAATTGAAAATAGAATAAATGCAATGCGTGATTTTGTTGCTAGAGACCTTAAGGAGAAGCCGCCAAATAATATTGCTTGTAGTAGCTGGTTCATATTTACAAACACATTGATAGGCATAGTGGCGGCTTGTCCTTTGAAACCTCTAAAGAAACCGCGCTATGGGTCCGGGCGACGGCCGTTCCGCTGCTGCTACCGTCAGTACTCCGAGAGTTAATATTTTTCGAAGACCACGTATTTTTAGGGAAAGACCAAATTACTTCGAAAAGTACGATGATGTAGACTTTATTCGGAGGTATTAGTTATCAGAACGGAGTGTAATGTTTTTGTTGGAAAAAATTGAAGAGTTTTTAGAATTCCCGGACAATAAGTAAGTACCTAGCTAAATTAAAACTCGCAATGTGGTAGAACGGCAGTATGGACTACTTAAAAGAAGGTTTCCTGTGTTAGCAGTTGGGATAAGGTTGAAGCTGGAAACAGCACTGAATGTTATACTGGCTTGCTCAATCTTGCATAATCTGTGCATTTTAAGAAGAGAAGCTGACCCTATAGATCAGCAGTTATTGTCCAATTTACAAAAACTTATTTTAAATGGACTAATGCAACAAATAAATGAGGATCCAAATGGTGTTGAGCCTATCTAAGGCTTTCGAAGAAACCAAGTAGTTCAGTACTTTGAAAATGTTGTCCAAGATTAATAAATTTTAAATATACACAAACCTTTTACTTGTCGCAATATCTCACTTTTTATTTCCACTTCTTTTGCAGCAGCTTGCAACAACATTTTGCGTTTGAACTCCAGTTCTTGCTCTAGTAGAGCTCTTTTCAAATCTTCCACATCCTTCTTCTTTGTATTTAGTTCTGATATCCCCGCACAGACTGTGGAAACTGCTTCAGACCGCTCACTAGTTTCTGACAAACGTACTCGACGCCTCCTTGACCACAATGGCTTTTGCCTCGTGGCCACAGCTTCTTCTTCTTTGGTTGGTTGTGAAACTTGTACGACCTCTACATCATCTTCCTACAAATTATAAAAAGACATAGTTGATACACAAGTTAAACTTAATAATAGATGAGCCATTTTCATAATAGGTGTGGGTAACACTATTTGTATAATTAACTTACAAGCCCCCTACTCATCTGTAACTCCACCTCTTCATTCAATACTGCTTGAACTTTATTAGGCTCTGATACAGGCTCAATGTAGTCTGCTACAGGGGTGTCTGCGTCGCAGTCATTCACATTTAGAATGCCCGTGCAGCCACGACCCATTATGGAACATACTTGATCCATAATAGGATTAACTTTAACGCAGGATGGTCCACCTCCAGTTGCAGTTATATTTTTATTATTTTTTGAATAATAAAGTTTACCTTCGCTTTTTAGCTTCTCCCACAACTTCATAAAAGATTCTTTGTTTCTGAAATATAAAAAATAATTTTGAAGTTACTTATCGCCCCCATTTTTGCTCTTCAAAACCCATCAAATAAGTGCCTTGTTTTATAGTCGTCTATATAATTTTAATAGACTTACCTGTAGTTCATCCCGGAGCAGTTAAATTTTTCCGTAAGGGAAATCCACGCGTTCGATTTTGCATCATTCGTTGAACCATCAGTTTTTTTGTACAAAATTGTCTCTTTGTATTGAATCAATAAACACAATAATTTTTCCTTCTCTTCTGGAGGAAAATTCTGACCACGCCTCCGCTTTTCTGCCATTATTTTTAAAATCTCAGAAAATCACAAAAAACTACGCAAATGCAAACACCTAACCTCCAACCCAAAAGCTTTTCTCTTTTATTTTAAGAAATGGCTACAGTTTATGCAGCCATAGAAAAAAAAACTGACACTTTGTTAAGGAGCCCATAGTTAGGGGTCGCTTAACTCGGTGCAAATCAATTTAGGTAAAGGACCGATTTAGGGGAACACTTAGGTTATGGGTATCTTAGCTAAGTAATACTTTAGGAGACCTTGGTGAAAACGGGCATTAGTATGGTATACGGTAAGTCCATACGATTGAGTTTATAGAGAAGTGCATTATGCCAAACAGTGTCACACGCCTTAGATAGGTCGAGGAGAATCATGGCGGTGTCACGCCGGGTGTTAAAGTTGTGCGTGATATGCTGAGTGATGCGAGCAACCTGATGTATAGTAGAGTGTCTAGCTCGAAATCCAAATTGTTGGTTAATGAGAATATTATTACCATGAACGTAAGCCTCAATATTATGAAGAATTGCTTTTTCAAAGATTTTTCCGATAATGGGAAGAAGACTGATTGGTCTATAACTAGAAGGATTAGCTGGAGGTTTGCCAGGCTTAAGTATGGGAATAACTTTTGCCACCTTCCAGGGAGCAGGAAAGTGACAGAAGTTGAACGAGAATTTAAAGTAGTAATATATTTGGCAAAAGATCTTAGGTGAAGCATTAAACAGCATCGGAACAGAAATGTGGTCAGGGCCAGGTGCCTTACGTGGTTTCATTTTACAAACGATTTCGTAGATTCTAGAAGGAGAGAAGAGAGATACTGGAGGTTTATCCTCATAAGAGTCCCATTCAAAGTTATCCTAAAAATATTGAACTCATTGAGATTTGGAAGACGGAAGGTTAAGGGGGGAAATAGGTGTAGAACGGCGTATTTAGAGTAATTTTCATGAATTTTGTTAACATATAACAAATAGATACATTTTATTAAGATTTTGAGGTTATTTTATAGATATATTGAAGAACATTTGCTGACAGTTTCAAACATTTTTCTTGAAAAATCCCGGAGATATCACCTGCTGCACATTATAAGTCGCCACCCGCATCGGCAGTTTGCGTACATCCTGGAGGTCACAATTTTTATCTGAGTACAATTTTTTTGGAAGATTTACTTTTTTCATAAGTGTCTCTTCTATTTGAACTAAAATTATCACCAAAAAATCGAAAATTTCTATTTCTTTTTAGACTGTGAAAATTAAGTACGATTTTTTACCGCTTTTTTGTTCTGTTTTGTGAAATAAAAAGATAGTAAAAATGAAAATATTGTTTATGTTTTTAGTTCAAATAGAAGGTATATATATAAAGAAAATATGTGCTAAATTTGATAAGGATTGATCAAAAACTCTTCGCGCTAGAGTGTACGCAAATTCGAAAAAAGTAATATCGAGAAAAACGCGTTTGAAAACAAGAGTGGCAGTGAAGGTAAATTTAAGGCAGTAATGAATCAATTTAAACATCTTATGAATTAATCAGCTATTCCAGCACCATATTGCAGTCCTTCATCAGCTTCATATGTATCATTTTGAGCTCTGTGCTTTTCTTTTCGAGCTTCTCGAGCTTCTTTACTACTCATGGAGCTGCGTCGATTTTGTTGGTTTATGCGTCGATCATCTACTTCTTGGGCAAAATTGTAGCTTCGGTTACCCATGACAATGTTAAGCTCGTTCATAACAGATAAAATACTGGAACTTCCTTCATTAAATAACCATGCAGCCAAATATGCGGCGACCTCAACTATTTTTAAACCAGAGTTTAAATGTTTGGGAGCCAATCGCCAAACGGTTGAATTAAAACTTTCATTAGCATTTTGTGTATGCCCGCCTAAACATCTCTCGAGTAAATCAACCCTGAAAAGCTCTTTTTAAATTGGTAGGACTGCTTTTTGAACATCATCATGCAGTGGTTTTGGATGCGCAGGAGGCTCTGTTCCAAGAGCTTCAGCCTCTTTCCATTTACACCAGCTGTCTGCGCCCACTGGACAATTGTCATGATTCGGATCGTCGTCAGTTGATGTCATGTGATCATACGTAGCCATTATTGCCTTTTTCATGTCTCGTAGTACGTACTTAATTTTGTCACTAAAGCTTCTGTCAACTTTCCCCTACCTCCCAATTTTTTGTCTTTGTTTACACTTCGAAGACGCGTTCCCATTCATTTTTGTACGTGGCCTATGCATTCGTTCTTTGCGACTGTCAATTCATCGCCGTAAGGATTCAATTTAAGCACTGCCGTAAATGTTTTTGAGTCACCATCGAAATACATTTCGAATGCTCCTGACGGTCGACCGAAGAACGCTCGCTCAAATGCTTATAACTTTTAAACGGCTTCGAATTTTGCTTTGAAATTTTCTGGCAATGTTATTGAATAGTTGTAGAATCGAATTATGAAAAAAAAAAAAAATATTTTTTGAGACCTCTATACCTATTTCCCCCCTTAAGCGCGTCCTTATGGACAGAAGCAAAGTTATTGGCCAAGGCATCAGCTTTTTCAAATGAGGAGTGCAATTTAACTCCATTCACCTCGAAAAACCGAGAGGGTAGATTTCTATTGGAACGTGAATATGATCTGTAAGTGCTCCAAAAGGTAGGATCTGGTTTTGTAAAAGATTTGAGCATAGAGAGCCAGGGATCTTGACGGAGAAAGGAAATTCTTCGACTAATAGAGCGAGAGTATTCTTTGATCATATTGGAGAAATAATTAAGACCAGTCCGTTAGTACATTTTACGTAACTTCCTTCAGATTGTGAGTTTGACGAGGGAAATAAGAATCGCATGATTTGCAAGGGCGTCTTGTCGTGTACGTTAGATCGTGTTAACCTTTCTGGAGACTGATTGGGAGGCACAAGAGGATAAGAAACTATTAAATTCGATAATAGAATCATCAATCTCTTGTTTGGAGTTAAAGTTCGAAATGATTTTCCAATTAAGAGATAAAGAGCGATAAGGCTCCCAATCAATAATGGAATTATACAATGGAGAGGAGAAGTTGGAATTAGACGAGACTTTAAGAGAAACAGGTCGATGTGAAGTGCCGAAGAGATCCAGTGTGACACAAGTAAATTCTAACGGAATATCCGTAATATAGAAGTCAATAACCGAGGGAACACATCGAGGCTGGTAATGAGTGCGCGTCTTGGGTGAAACAATCCGGAAGCTAGAGCGAATCATAGTGTCGTATAAGACAGTACCCGCTTTATTGGCTGTGTTGTTATGCCAGAAACGGTGTTTAGCATTCCAATCACCGCCAATCAGAAAAGGAGTACCGTGGTGCAACATGGTATCAAAGTCACCTCTGGTTAAAATTTGTCCAGGAACTAGATAAATAACTCCAACCAAAACTTAGGCTGATCGAGTTGAATCACAAGGAGCTCCAAATTCGTCTGAATTCGTGTCACTGTGAAATTAAAGGAATTGTTAATAAGGATGGCCACACCACCACAACGGGTTTGGCGATGCTTGCGGACCACAGTATAACCGAGGATCGCAAACGGCGTATTGGGAGAAAGCCAGGATTCAGTTACCAACATGATGTCACATGCATTAACATGTAATTGATTAATTATTTCATTACGCTTGGGAACAACAGAGCCAGCGTTCCAGGTGATAATATGCGGGAAGGAAGCCATTATTTAAGTTGGGAGACTACCTGCCAGTAAGCATGAAATTTTTCGAGGTTGGTGTTACAAGTTTTGAGTTTGTCTATCAAGGTAGTGACAGTAGAATAAATCATATTAAGATCGCAAAGAGAGTTGAATTCATTAAAATCATCATTTATTTTATTTAAATTATTAAGATCAGAAGGCAGCGAGTGGAGTACGGGCCTTAAGAACATCTACATACGTACGAGAACGTAATATGGAAGAATTAGGTTTAGGAACTGGTGTGCCCACGGGTGGAGGAGGAAAATTTCCTACAGAAAAAGTAGGTGGTAGATCACGATTGATAGGAAGAATTATGTTATTAGTTAAAGACAGGGACGACCTTTTCTCTAAGTATTTAATCAACGACGGGCATCTACTGTAATTTGCAATGTGGCCACCCTTGCAATTAACACAAGAGGGAACAACGTCGAATGGTTTAGTACAGACTGAGGACGAGTGAGTACCCGCTCATTTGACGCAGCGGGGAGGTAAATTGCAATTATTAGCGGAATGCCCATACGCTTGGCAGCGAAAACATTGAGTGTAAGGTCTTTTGGAGAGAAATTTTTCCCAGTATACCCGGATATCAAACAAAAACCCTACTTTATTAACTTGGGCTATGGTGGTCAAAATAGGAAAATTGATTTTATAAATCCCAAAGTGCGATTTCGAATTTTTTTGACTAATATTTGAGCAGGATACCGGAGATAGGCCACGTGACTTTAGCTCAGCGATGAGCTCATCGGCAGGGATGAGGGGTAAGCCCTTATGTACCATGACGAGAGTCCTCTCATCGGAGGAGCTGTACGTGAAAAAAGGAACTTGGGATTCCTTCAGTGAGTCTTCAAACTGATTGTGATGTTCCATGGAGTTGAATTGTAGACGAATACGTTTACCAAGGAATTTAGCGGAGTAGGATGAAGCACCGATTCGGCATTCATTTTCTTTTTAAATGCGGGAATATTCATATGAAAGCCCGAAATATACAATATGGGAGGACGGACTTTGCGTTGATTTTCACCTACTCCACCCTTGGCGGAGGGGGGCGAGGGACGATAGGGGGAGAACTTGAAATCTGTTCCTGGTAGGAATGTCAAGAGGAACAGGAGGAGGAGCAGTAGTAGACGGCACCTCAGTGGGAGAAGTTGATTTACAACGTCCCCTAGATTTTTTAGATTTATGAGACGAGGCAGGAGTAACAGCAGGAGATGAGTCATCGGAACTATGTAAAAGGCATGATAAGACAGGGAGGGGCATCTAATACCGAGGGCCGAAGGTCAGCAACGAGCAACGGATTTGCTAACGAGGCTGACGAAGTACCCGGATTTACTTTCGGAGTGTTAGAACTAACTGATTTGTTTACATTTGGGTTCGAATGTAGGTTGCCAGGCAAAACATTGCCGGCGACGCACAGTGGTCCCAAATCGCTAAAACGTGCGAAAAACCTCAAAAATGAACTTTTCGTTAGGGCTATTTTCATTATTGCATTTGGTACTCAGATAGTGTGTCTATGAAAACCTGGAAGGACAGGGTTTTTTTTCTGTATACCTGCGACGTTGTCGCATTTTGAAAATCGCATTCATTAGTCCCGCAATCATCGTGAGCGTAACCATTGTTTTGCTGGACGCAGTATAAAGTGAATAACTTTTGTGAAAGTGAGTCTATTTCAATTCTGCAAAATGGGTGGAGTTCATGGAAGTAAGTACATCATTTATTGATGAAAGAAAAATTAAAATTGTTAATGGTTATGTTTGAAAACGGCAATGGAAATAGTTGAAAATATGGGGTCAATCTTTATGTGAGAATTTCACATATGTAATGAAAAAGTTAAGTGCTCCACAGTGTTCCACTATGATTCTTGTTTAGGCTTATAGGTTACACTTTCAACTTGCTGTACCTCCAAGGTTTAGGTGCTATTAGGTGCTATTAGGGTATTTTTGTAATTTTTTGTGCAGCGGTGTACTCGCGTTCTGAGCTTACAAGCGCGTTTTATCGACAACCGTGGGCGATACAAAAAAAATTGTCATATAAATTTTATACGATTTGAGAGTAACTTATTATTCAATCATAATAAATTTGTTTAAACTAATATACATACTTCATAAAAAGGTAAAATTAATTTTTTTCTTGCAAGTATAAGTATTAAGGTAGCCATTCGTTTTATTTCATTAATATATATATCAAAAATGTTTAAATTCTTTCTAATATTTATTATTTTTCTATATTATTAAATTATTGAATGATTTGCACCAAGCAAACACTACTTTGAGGGATATTTGAATGTGAATCTTGGGAGCTTTGAATGCGAACATTTCTATTTATTAGACTACATGTTCAACTATGTTTTTTAAATATATTATAATCACTAATGTATCATTTTGCGACTTTATTGCATTTAAGCATCTGCTGATGGCGACCAATTTTTTCCGTGCTTCGAGACTATTTATTTGAAATTCACTGCGTCAACAAATTTATTGGAATTACTAAATAAATTGTTCACTTGTGATAGATTTTCTTGCTTATTAACGAAAAATATTTATTGTTACTTATATAATTACTTGTTAGAGTAAATATGAGTTGCATACTAGCTTTCGCGCAAAACCGGAAATTTTTAGACACACGCGTCGGCCATATTGAAACCGCTATTTTGTTTTTGGAAATTGTAAGTTTAGATTCGTATTCAGCGATCCAAAAAACATTGACATACTAACTTTCGCACCGAACCAGCAGTTTTTACATACACGTATCCGCCATACTGAATCCGCCATTTTGTTTTTGGAAATTTTAAGTTCAGATTCGTATTCAGCGACCCAAATTACCCCGGTATGTCAATTTTCAGCTAAATTGAAGCACGCTTTGAGGTTTTTCGCATGTTTTGGCCATTTGGGACCACTGAGCGACGGATTTAACACGCTTAAGCGGCAATGTACGTTTTATAGTCATGTGTATCTTGCCCGTCGGAACCAGCTCCGAGCGGGAAAGAGAGTAACAAAGAAAAATGCGCGAAATAAGTAAGGAGTAATCAGCTAGAATAAGTTACAACGTAAGCATAAAAAAACACAAAAGCAAAATAACCTAGACCCAGAGATTAATTAATATAGTTTTACAACATGAGCTAATTACAGAATTAATAAATCAATAATTCGATAAAGTAATATAACAATAAATGTGTGTAGTAGCAATAAACAGTGTATGAATAGATAAATAGTATTTGTTGAATTGTGCGCCACAACAACATTTAGCACATAACGTGTTGGTAGCCTTGTTTTTTCTTTCATTTTTCTTTAGATGGCACACCAGTGACCACTCTACCACAAGATGTCCGAGTGTCCCGTGAAGACAGCACGTGTGCAATATTGAAGCTTGATATATTCATTTAAAATCATTAGCAGTTAAGATATTTTTTCTGTATTACCATTTAAATAAAAAGCTCAAACAGTATTAGTTAATTATAATTACTTATATAAGAAAATGATTTTAATGAAAATAATGAGTAGATTATATACTATGTAAAGTAGTAAAACAACATATGAAACAAAGTTGCAAACGAAAGGAAAGAAAGGCAGTAGTGACTGTAATTTAAAATGAGTACGTGATAATATATAGAACAAAGAAAAGTGAATTTGTTAAAGAAATTAATAAGATATTGATGAATAAATTCCAGACGAGATAAGTTAAACTGAAATAATTGCACAGTATTAATGAAACTGAACGAGATAATAATTACCTTCCGAGGACAAAGTCCAACGGAAGGAGATGACTTACTTGAGATGCAGGATAGAAATATAAAATTATTAACAAACGAAATGAAATTAAAGAGAAGAGAAAATACAAACTGAGCAATTAAGGAGTAACACTATGATATATTATTTAGTACACTCGCAAAAGATCCGTAGGCACGAGGGATGTCTTCGCTTTACCACGTCTCACAAATGAATGTGGCGCAGTAGAAGGAATTTGCCGTGTTTTGCGCCTTCTTTTATACTGTCACAGAAAAAGGATTCTGTAGCGTCGCAAGCCCTATTTTATACCCGCTCGTTGCTACCCTTGGCCGTGAAAATCAACAGTCGCGTTGTCAAGCTTACTCTCGCGGATCGTGCGTCGCGCCTAGCGACTCCCTTCTGCGGTCCATTGCCGATCACCGAAACTTCTCGATGCTTCTCGATGCTTGTCGATGCTTCCCGAAGCTTCCAGCAGCTTCTCGATGCGTCTTGATGCCTCTAGACTCTGTTGGGAAATTTTTCAAAAATTTCCCGAAAAGGGTCTAGCCGAATAAGGGGGTCAAAAGTGCCTTTCAGCCGATTGTATTCGACGATGGGTTATTCGATAGGTGATGATGAAAAACCATTGCACACAAATTTTTAATCCGATACCTTCACCGGGAGGGTAGTTATAGGGTAAAATCGAAAAATCAGTTTTTGCCTCATTTTCCCCAATTAATGTGGTGCAAAAATTCCAAAAAAATTCTAACACATTCTAAACATGAATGTACAGGTTAGGGATTTTTTTCAGATTTTTCCTTTGCAAGTTCCACTCACGAAAAATGAAAAACCAAAAAAAAAATTTTAAATATCGATTTCGTATTGAAATCTTCCGAGCACAACTTTTTCCTTTTTACAGCAGTTGCGTAATGTTATCATTGTTATACCCTAATTTTTTCAGATTTTTTGAGTACGGTGCATCACGGTCGGAAAAATCAAAAACCGATTTCTGGGACACATTTTGGGCTGAAACTCGCCCATTATCTGTCATTCTTGAATGATTTTAATACAGTATGTTCATATTGTTACCTTCAATGTTTTTGCATAGAAATATGTAGATGTTAAAGAACAATATCGGGATAATTAAATAAATTGCTGATTGTATGGTCTTTATAACCTAGAATTTGAACCGTTCTTTCAAAAGCATTAATTGCGCAGTGGCTATGGTGTCTGCCTGTGGAATTGCTGGACACTTTTTTGTCGCGGGTTCGAATCTCCATGTGGGACTTAAGTTTTTTTCTGACATTTTTTTTTTTTTTATGAAAGACAACAATATTCAGTAGTAGCTTTAAAATGTTTCACAGATATTGTTATGCCTTTCAACAATATAAAATCTATAGAAGAATAATCGTAAAACATGCTTTTCTTATAGTTAGATATGCAACGTTTAGCAATTATAAGTATTCTCAAACATTTTATATTGTTCATAGATATTGGTTTATTGCAATGTATGAAAATATATTTTAAGTATGAAAGAAATATAAAATTCAATGTACAGAATGAAAAAGTACTTGTAATTGTAAATCGTGACATGACTGGAAAGAGTCGATGAAGAAATAAGTATACTGTATAATTATGTTTAGAAGTATCTGTGAAACATTTTAAAGCTACTACTGAATATTGTTATGTCTTTAATAAAAAAAATAAAAAAAATGGCAGAAAAAAACTTAAGTCCCACATGGAGATTCGAACCCGCGACAAAAAAGTGTCCAGCGATTCCACAGGCAGACACCATAGCCACTGCGCCATTAATGCTTTTGATAGAACGGTTCAAATTCTAGGTTATAAAGACCATACAATCAGCAATTTATTTAATTATACCGATATTGTTCTTTAACATCTACATATTTCTATGCAGAAACATTGAAGGTAACAATATGAACATACTGTATTAAAATCATTCAAGAATGACAGATAATGGGCGAGTTTCAGCCCAAAATGTGTCCCAGAAATCGGTTTTTGATTTTTCCGACCGTGATGCACCGTACTCAAAAAATCTGAAAAAATTAGGGTATAACAATGATAACATTACGTAACTACTGTAAACAGGAAAAAGTTGTGCTCGGAAGATTTCAATACGAAATCGATGTTTAAAAATTTTTTTTTGGTTTTTCATTTTTCATGAGTGGAACTTGCAAAGGAAAAATCTGAAAAAAATCCCTAACCTGTACATTCATGTTTAGAATGTGTTAGAATTTTTTTGGAATTTTTGCACCACATTAATTGGGGAAAATGAGGCAAAAACTGATTTTTCGATTTTACCCTATAACTACCCTCCCGGTGAAGCTATCGGATTAAAAATTTGTGTGCAATGGTTTTTCATCATCACCTATTGAATGACCCATCGCCGAATAAAATCGGCTCAAGGGAACTTTTGACCCCCTTATTCGTTTAGACCCTTTCTCAGACTCGCTGAAGATGTTATCCTCACAAAGTCATTAATCTCTGAGGTCAGCTCTCTAGTCTTGTATAATGATTCTGAGCCTCCTGAAAAAGTCTTAATCATCGCATTAGCGAGATAAATGCGGCGGCCAACGTCAACGTCATCATCAGAGATACTAAACCTCTTGTTCAATGGACCAGGTTTCTTAGATCCTCTGATGTGTACCGGAGTTACCGGAGCAGACGTGATCTCATGATCATCATAAAGATCACCAGTGATCTCATGGTCAAAACGTCTGCGAGCGATCTCATCATCTCGGGCTCGCTGTCGCCCTTGGACACGCTCGATAATACGTCGACTGCGGCGTTCAGGAGGGACGGAGTGATCTCGACGTCCACTTCAAGCTTTACCTCTAGCACGGCCACGAATTGAAGTATTCTGGACGACACATATAAGACAATACCACTATGGAGGGGCGAGGGTCCAACAATAAATAGGATTGGTTTCTCTGAAAAGCAGAGGTTATGTTTTTTTATTATTTACACTATTTACAAAGTTATGTACATTCCTACCTGAAAAGCAGAGAAACGACAATTAAAGCTATTTGCTGTCGATATTCTGCCTTCACGCCCGAGCTTCTACTGTTCTCTATGATTCTCTATTTGTTAAGATTATTAATGTTATGTTCGGCTCTTCGCACATGTGCTTCTCTTCTTTTCTTCTCCTCTCTCTCTTCCCGATCCTCATCTCCGCCGTGGTAACTGGAGAAGGCGCCAACTTTTGAAAGATAGTGTGCTATCTTTATACACATTCTTCAGGTGTCGCATAGAAATAGTCAGAAACATCAATAGCGCCATCGCCAAAGAAATCATCTGTATCAAATCCAGGAACATCCCACGTCTCATCAGCTGATAAGTACAGCTTTTCTCTAGCAGGTTTTGAAATTCGGAGGTTCTTATTAAGATTCTCTGGTCTGATTCTATGATCAATACGTGATCTTTCATTCATATATTCCCAATGGTGAGAGGGAACCAATTCATCCTCATCATCCGAATTCTCGAGCTCCATGTGTAATATCTTGTCATATTCGAGTGGTAAATCAAAGTCATGTTCGGCACAAAGTGAAATTAAATCAGATGGATCAGGAGCATCTTCATACATAATGAAAACAGAGTGGTGGTTCTTAGCAGCGAAGGCTGCATCAACCATACGCTTAAGAATGGTGTATGGAAACATCCTAAGATAGGTAGAACGATGGTAAAGTTTAAAACGCTTCGATAAAGCACAAAGTCGTTTAACGGCTGCATTCAGAACCTGAAAAACTGCCTCAGGCAGTTGTAATATCTCAGTTTCGGCGTCTGATAAGTTAATTACTTCTACCTCGGGTGCCGTATCTTCTTCTTCTATTTCCGACTCTTCCTCTAATGGCGGGGGAGTCCAGAATTTCATAATGTTGTCGGAAGCCAATTTTTCGATTCGAACCTCGCAAAGAGGCATACCTGTGTACTTGCTGGGCCAATTTTCGGACGTTTGCGAATTCGCGGGGGTACGCGGTTTGGGGTTGCTGCCTCCTGACGCGACGGGACAGCTATTTAGTCGTACTGCCTCCGGTGAGGCCAGCGCAGCGGCGGACGCGGGGACTTGTACCATTAGTTTCGCAGCGCTTAGGAGGGGAAAGAGTTCGCGAGGTGAGATGCGGACGCGGACGGGATAGACGCAGACGCGATAAACGGGAGATTCGTGAGTTTACGCATCTCAGGCAGGGCCGGCCTTGTCCTGAGGTCCCTACCTACGTGATTGCGACCCAGGGGATCTAATTCCTTGTGCCTAACCAAGACTATCGAGACAGCCCGCACGCTGCTCGGGACGGCACGGTGACTGACCGCTACCTCGTGTCCGCACTCCGGCACCTCTTGATGGGGCGGCATGCTCGGGCGCGGTTCGGCGAGACGTCCTCGAGGAGGAAACGGCTACCCTCACCGACCGCGCGGACGCGCGTACTCGCAACCTGGTGACGGAGGCCTCCGATGTTCCTGCACTGGCGGCAACGTTTGGCTGGGAACGAGCAGCCAAACGCGCACTCCTCATCTCCATGACAGCCCCCCCCCCCCCACCCCCCACCGTCCGGGGTTCCGAAGGGGGGGTTATTTTACCTCCGGAATATTTTGATACCAGAGGAGACATCGTATTGTATAAAAAGATGTAACGCATCTCTGCGGCCCGCTAGGAAACCTATCCCTGAGATCGGGCGCACTCGGGGGATACCTAACTGAAAATAAGAGGTAGTAATTAGTCATGGTTCTTCAAAATCCCATATGCAGTCCTCCCAGGCCGTACGACGAGGAGGTGTCCATCATGGCGGCCCGAATGTGAGGCGATCATCGTTCTAATTTCCTTCGCGGGAATCACTTCAATGTCCAGACGGTCTTGCGGAGAGTACTGTTTATAATTCCTTTTCCGCTTGTGCCCAACCAGTCCCGCAACCTACTTGTCTCCTTCCGAGATTGTCTACACCAGAGGTTCCCAAACTTTTTTCTCTCGTAGACCCCTTGTCATGTTTTTCAATTTTAGATAGACCCCCTGCTGTGGGTCTATCTAACTATATAGAAGTATATTTTCTAACATACAATCATATAACATACTATTTCTGTGTCTTCGTTAATCCAAACAACTCGAACAATCTGAATGAGGCCTGAGAATAAGATATACGGATTACAGGGGTTATACTGTAATACACAAAAATACACAAAATTTATGAGTCGATGCGATGCGTGACTATTTTCGCGCGGCCTTAGTGAAAGCACCGATCGTTGTTTCTCTTTTAGAAGACTCACAGCTCTGTGGAGTGAGTGAGACGCGTATAAAATGCTCCGAGATCAAGTGGAAGTAGTTTTCGACCGACGATATTAATTATATTAATAATATTATATTTTTGTATTTTTTTTTTTAATGTGAAAGTTATATGTATACTGTTTTTTGCAATTTTTGAAATTTCTTGCCATTGACCCCCATTTTCATTTCATAGACCCCCAATTTTTTTTTCGCCCACGTAGACCACTTGCAGGTCTTCATCGACCCCTGGGGGTCGATATAGACCACTTTGGGAATCACTGGTCTACACCATACCAGGCGTGATATCGGCCAGCTCGTGCAAAGTGATTCTTCCGGCGTCCTCGCCTTTTGTCGGAAATGGCAGAATTTCCGTTTCGGCATCCGACAAGGTAATTATTTCAACTTCCTCGTCGTCGTATATAATAGGTTAAGGAAAAAGTTCGTCGCGTTTTTTCCAATAGATCTCTGGTCAAACAATTATTGAAGAAGTGGATGAAATTTTGGAAAAAATAATGAAGAACGGCACGCATCAACCTATGACATCGCTTCGGAACTGAAGATCTTACAAAAAGCAGTTCTGACATTAGTCACGGATCTAATTTATAGGTCAGAGGCCATCAATACTTTAAATAATCTGTTCCTTGTAATGCGACAGGGCGACGAGACATTTGCCAAACGCCCGTCGTCTTTCAAGAACACCACACGAAATCGAGACAAACTCCAAACGCTGTGGCGACGCGTAGTGGTCGATTTCACCGAAATCCTCGCCAAAACCCCAAACATTTTCGTAACGATTTGATAAATCTGGCAATTGCGTTTGATTTGTAACATATCAGAGCATCGTTTTCCATTAATAAAATTTTTTATCGAAGAATACTTTTAGAGATATGCAATGTCAAAGTTGGCACTTGAATAATGAAGGTAACGCTTTCACGTCGAAATTGACAATATGTTTTCAATGTGAAATTAAAGTACCATACACTTTTTCAATATTGGTAACTATTTATCATACATTTGATTTATAAATATCTTTATTGCCTCATTTTTTTATTTAATATTTTACAACTGTGATGGTACAGAATGTAAAACCTATCCATTTTTTCCCTTTTGCTAATGAAATAGTCGTGAACGCTCTGAAATGCGACCGTAATTTCTTTTTAAATTCAAGCTTGAAGCTTCCCGAAGAAGACCTCGTTGAGCTTTCTTGCGACTATACGAGACATTCTTATTTGTTTGTCGCGCGCGCCATGCTCGAGGGAGTGCATTTATGACATAGGGCCGGGTTATTTTGCCTTACTTAATGAATACTGTTAATCTTACTCTACAGGCACTTTGGTAATTTACAAAATAATATATTTATTTCGTCGCGTTGAAAGTTCAAATGGGGTTAACTAGACACTGGTAGTCTGATAGTTTTATTTCGAGACAGCAATAGGTATGAAGCTGCGGACGACTCTTCCACTGACCGCCATCCGTGAAGCAGTGCATTATTTATTGTTATTTTGTATCTATCAGTATATTTTAGGAAATTTTTGTTTCAGATTTGTAATTAGTGGCTCAAAAAACATTAGAATACCAATTCTGGCGCGCAACTAAACACTTTTTTATACAAATGTCCGCCATATTGAATCCGCCATTTTATTTTTGTATTTTCTGAAATCGGATTCTTAATTAGCGACCAAAAAAATATAAGAATACTAATTTTCGTACCGATCCGACAATTTTTCGATACTCGCACCCGCCATATTAAAGCCGCCATTTTGTTTTTGGAAATTCTGAGTTCGGATTCTTAATCAGAGATCCAAATAAATTCCCCTTTTATTTTCAATTAATGTTCCCCCAGAGGAACAAACCCCTCTGGGGGTAATACATTACAGATTTTGTGCTATGCACGATTGTTAAATTTATAATATATAAAAGTCACCCGGGTTGCCGCCCGGGGTAACAAAGGCGCCTTTTACGGGGTAGATTCGGGGTATGAAACCCAATTTTTATTGCGATTTTTATTAGCGAGCAGTACGGTGGGTGGCGTTTGATTTTTCATTTACGCATAATTATACAAAACAAACAAACAAAAGAAAAAGAAAGAAAAGAAAAAGAAAAAGAAAATTAAGAAATAAATAGGTAGATGTATAGATGCGCATATATAAGAATTCAACGTGTGGAACAACTAGTAATGAAGAAAAATGAGAAAGAATAAACGGAAATACAAAAGAAAAAAAATATAAAAATTAGATAACAAAGTAAATAAATATAATAAAATAACAAGTAGTACGGCAAATGACTAGGTTCCCACTTCGCTCGCCACCCCTGCTCTCGCAATCGCATAGAGAATATAAATTGAAGATTGATCAGTAACGCACGTTACAACAGTAGTTGAGATCCTGCATAAACTACCACCCACATGGCATAAAGCAGAGGGTGTAAGACTCTATTACCAGTAGGGCGGCAGGTAGATACAGGATCTTGAACAACGAGTTAGATTAAGAGAAAAGAAGTAATATAGACTAGCATATAGAAAACAATGAATAACTCGTGTAGAATCGAGCGTATGGTGTAAATTAGTATAAAATAGAGTAAAATAGAATAGGTAAGATAAGATAGCATAAAATTATATAAAATAGAGTTGTATAAATAAAATAAAATGGAGAAAAGTAGCAGCGATCTAGTTTAAATTAGTTTAACCCTTTGCAGTCGGCGAAATTTTGTCTGTTGGGAGTACCAGCTATTCGAGGCAAAATAAAATAAGTTTTTAGTATTAATTTCCTTCTAAGTATGAGTAGATATAAATACAAATACTTGAAGGCACCGAATAAGTTTAAGCTGCTGGTCTAGAGTGTATGGTATTATTTAACTCGTGTAACACCAGAGGCCCTTAGCCTTTATAATTTCCATGGTTATGGATAATAAATAAATAATTAAATAAATAAATAAATAAATAAATAAGCACTGTCATGGCGCCACATCAGCGACCCCGACTTCTGCGACATTTTTCGAGTGCCCTTACAGTGGTGGCAACGACCGCAAAGGGATAGAATATAAATCGGTATGGTAGAATCGAGCTAAGCTAGATCGTGCAGCAAGTTAAAATATGAGAAACCTCGGTGGCTGAGATATATAGATATTAAATAGGTAAATGAATAGATAAATAAATAGATAAATAAATAAATAATAAATAAGTAACAAGATAGATAAATAAGTAGATAATTAAATAAATAAATAAATGACTAGATTTAGTAGGTTGACCACCGAGGGGATGGGCAATAGCCCCGCGACATTCATACTACCCTCTGGTGCATCTGTTCGCAGGGTGGTCTCGCAGGATCGTGCGATGCACCAGAGGGCCCCATGCATTCAACTCATTCTTTCAAACCCGGGGCGAGTCCCCATTGCCATCTCCACAACGCCCGAGGCATTGCTGCAATTCTGCGTGGACCCCTCGCGAGCATCCGGTTGGCCGACAGCACTTTCCGAGGAGGGACCTCTGTACTGTCGGACACCCGACACGTGCTCTACGTATATGTCCCTCGACCAGCGGATGGTATCCGAAATCATGAGGCGGCGCATCATAGCTGCGTACCGCTCGCTAACGCGAAGCAGTCTCAGCACCGCCTCATTTTTCGGGCACCACGAGCCGAGTGCGCCGACAAGGAAGGCGTCTACGTAGACGCGGTATCCATCCCGTGCAAGCCTCTCAGCTAAAGGAGCGTATTTAGCGAGTTTACGCTCCCTCGCTTCCTTGAAGGCTTCCGCTCGGTTTTCGAACGGGATGGCTACGTCGACCATCACTATCGTCCGGGAAGCCTCGTGGCGAACCACGAGATCCGGACGGAGCGAGGCCAATTCCCCGTCGACACCCTCGATCCGCTGGTTTACCCGAAGTACACCAGGTAACCGGGAGGCATTTTTAAGGCGGTCCAGAACGGCGTTATGCCGTAGCTGGATTGCAGCCGAATGCGGTCCACAATGGCAGAGTACGTGGGGTAAGGTCTCGAGACCTCCCCCGCATCGCCGGCAACGCTTGTCTCCCTCGCCCCAGCGCCTGTTGCCGTTCAAAGGAACGACGTCAAGCCTGGCGCGATGGATAAAACGCCAATCAGCGAAGCGGGTGAAGCTGCCCGTTCGGAGGAAGTGATTACTCACTTTCGACCTCGCGGACACCTCGTAAACCTTACCCTGGTCTTTCTTTAATAGCAGCGTATGCAAATAATACTCTGCCACCGCTTCTCGCACCCGGTGTACAACCTGCGACCTCGACCGCGGAGTCAAGATCACAGGACGCCCATTCGTCCCACGGAGCCTCAGGGACAGCTCCTCCCTCTCCGACGTCCACTGCCACCGGATCTGCAGCTTCTCTTCCTGCCTGCGGGCGGCGTTCCTCGCGTTGGCCCAAATTCCCGGGGACGTGGCATCCCTTTGCAGCCGTCCCTCCCGGGAACCCGAGAGGTAGGCCGCAAGGTCCACATTGGAGGGAGACAGCCCGGTCTTGCGAAGCGTGGCCTCCCGCAGCGACGCCCACGCCAACTCTCTCACCGGCGCATCAGGAGACGTAAGCATCCTGAACGCGTGTGCAATGGTGAGAGCGTCCGCGAGGTCCGCGAGCGGAAGGAGTCCAGCCCCCCCCCCCCCCCCCGGCTGGGTGGGAGAAAGACAACCTCCGCGCTCGCACGCTGAGGGAGGTTCATCCACGACTTCGCAAGCCGTTTTATGAACTTATCTACCTCCCTTAATGGTCCCCGGAGTATCTTCGCCCCGCGAAGCAAGAAGTCAAGCCGGGGAAGTATAAATACAGCCACCGACTCGAGCTTCTGCCACGGGGTCAATTTCGATGCGTCTACCGCACGCAGGCATTCGATTAGCTGCTCCAGAGTGGCAATAGGCGTTTGCTGCACCCTGAAGCCCGTGGCAATGCCCAGGTGTTCATAGGGCTCCCCGGCTCCCAACGCTCGGATTGGGACATCCTGAAGGACGAACTCGGAGGGCAGGACCCTGCCGCCGTTCCCTCCGATGACGTGGAGGGAGGCACATTTAGCAGGGTTGAACCGTAACCCTATCCTCCTCGCTTCGTCCTCCACTGCACGAAGCAGATCCCGCATTCCCTCGGGCGTTTCCGCGACGAGAGCAAGGTCGTCCGCATACGCTAAGATGTTAAAGCGTTGGCCGTGCAGTGAATAACCCGCTCTCGTGCCGATTGCCTTTCGGACAACCGACTCGATCGCGAGGTTAAACACGATTGGGCTTAGCGGACAGCCTTGCTTCACGCCCGAGCGAATCGGGATGGGGCTCGTGTACCCCTCTGCAGCACGAACACGCGTCGAGCAACCCGTATACATCGCCTTCCACACCGGCAGCCTCGAGGGCACTGCTGATGGTCGAATGCGGAATCGATCCAAAAGCATTGGAAAGATCCAGCCAAGCGACCACCGCCTGCTTCCTCGGTCTGCGCGCATCCGCAAGGATCTCCCCGAGTACGAAGTTGTGCTCGTAGCACCCCTCGCATCGAAGGAAACCCTTCTGGCTCCAGCTGAGCCTCCCGTTCGCAACCGCCCAGTCGGTCAGGCGGTCGGCGAGCAGGGCAGCGTAGAGCTTAGACGCAGTATTGCCGAGCGCCAACGGACGCCAGTTCGACAGGTCGTCCCTGTTCCCCTTCTTAAACACTAAAACCGTGTTGGAGGTCTTCCAGGGCGTAGGAACCGACTCCAGGCGGTAGCAAGCATTGAAAACCGCCGTCAGCAGCCGAGAGCCCGGGATCAGCCATTCGGAGGTCAGCGTACGAGACGCCGTCCGGCCCAGGCGCAGAATTACTCATACGCCCGAGCCGACGTTCGACCTCCTTTTCCGTGAATGGCTGAGCCAGGCCCTCCGCGCCGGCTGCTGGAGCCCCCGTAATCCGCGCAGGAGTAAGACCGGATAGGTCATTCCCTCCACCATACACTTCCTCGAAGTATCTTTGGATTTCCTCCCTCTGCAACTGGCAGAAGGGGGAAGATCCGCCGAATACCTCTCGGATTGCACGGCTTCGGTTCAGCCTATACAATCTTTGAAGCCTTGCGGCCTCCCGCACAGGATTCCTACGTCCTTCTCCCTGAGAGGGGGTGGGACGACTGGGTCGACCTTCACGACCGGTATCGCGCCCGGGTCCATCGCGCCGCGCTCCCGCAGCACCCGCATCTCCGACCGCCGTGCGGCCGGGGGCGGCTTGTACCGGCCTCGCTTCGAGCGGTCGAGCCTCGATTTTCCCCGCAGCCTTGGAAATATATGGCGACTTCCGCCGCCATACACTCCAGATCTTCTATACAGGAGGCAGCGTTCGCGATTTCCAGGAGGAGATCCCGCTGCTGCAGTTCCTCGCGAGTCGCGCGGCGTTTTGAGGCGCCAGCGCGGCTCGGATTGCTGCCAGCCGGGTTCCCCCCGGTTCGCTCGCTCCGCCCCCGCTGCGAGGTCGTGACCCGACCGCTGTCCGGTCGGCCTGAACGGAGAGGCACGCCGGAAGCCTGCGGACCCGCCGCATAGCTCCGGCTTACCCCGGTTGACATCGGCGCGAGCCCGCGCCTTTCGGCGGGCACACGAGTCGCAGGGCAACGACGTGTCGGGGTGGCAGTTGTTACGCCAGCAGCCTCCGGAGGTCCCTCGTCGGTCCGGCTGCCAGATCCCCTTCGCTCGTTCAGGGCCCTAAAAGAGGATGCAGAATCAATATTCTTTCGTGGCTTTCCCACTCTGCTTCCCGGCGGGGGAAGCAGGGGAAAGCTAACCTCCGTAACGGGCGGAGGCAACGGCGACACGCGAACCGGCGGCGAAAAATCGGGTCGCGCCGGCACTTCCGGGGGAGATTGCGGCGGCGGCGTCCTCCGCGCTCTTCTCCCCGCGACGACCTTCCACGGCTGCTCCTCTCCCTCGCTGTCAATTTCCGTTTCCTCCGCGAGGGGTGGCTGGTGGTTGGCCGGAGTCGTCTTCTTAGAGGCCGGCCTCAAAATTACCACCTCGCGCACCACCGGCAGCGCCCTTACCGCCGGACGATCCCCTTGGATCGGGCGCGCCGGAACGGAGACGCTGGCCGAAACCAGCGGCGCTCCACAGCACGAGGTCGTAATTGTTGCCGTAGTGAGTGCTACGGAGGCGGCCGACGTGCTGGGGCGGGTATTATTGACGGCGACCCCCACCGGACTCCTGGGAAAAGGGAGTCCCGTGGTCGCCGGCAACCGCATCGGTGAGAAATGCACGTCGGCTTGTGCCTCCACGGGCACTTTCGGCAATTTCCCTCCTCCGCTAGTGGGAGGAGAGCTCGGTCCAGTATTTTTCCGTTCAACGGCGGCCGCGGGCCGCGGGGGTGACGTCCCGAGCGGTTTAACCCGCGGCGCACCTTTCACTGGACCGGTCACCACCGATCGAGTGGCGGTTTTCGTTCGAGATGGTAGTTTTACTACCACCGGCACGCTCGCCGCCCTGCGTGATCGTAAGACGGGCGGCGATGCTCTCTCTCCTCCTTCCATTCCTTTTCGTCCCCCCGGGCCGCGGGGGGCACAGGCAGTCAAAGGGTTGGAGTGTCCTTCGCTGGATCTTCGTCCCCCCGCGGCTCGGGGGGCCCTCCTGTCGTCCGGCGGTGCCGTACCGGCTCGACGCGTCCGTTCCCCCGACAGTCGGGGGCGGACAGCCCCTGGAAGGATTGGACCAGTACTGCTCCTACCCCCGACGTGCCGGGGGATGCTTCTGCGGCTGCTGGGGGGGGGGGGGGTGGTGGTGGAAGATCCCTTCGCTCTTCCAGCAGCCGCGACCCTCGGTGGCGCATTACCCTGCGCGGGTCTGGAGGTGGTGGAGGCATCTTTGATGGAGGCAGATGTTGTGGGAGGAGAGAGTTTTTTCGTTACAATGCGCGCCGGTGGCCTACCCTCGCCACTCGGTCGGCGGGTTGCCGAAATTCCCGCACTACGGGAGGCGGCCTCTTTCTGCAGCCGTGGTTTTGTGGCCCGCTGGATTGCCGCGCGGGTTGCCCGAACCGCCATTGCTGCGGCCGATGGCGGTGCCGAGGTGACGGCGGCGTAGGTCGTCGCGGGTTGCCGCGCCGACGAAGTTAAATATTTCTCCCGCCGGAACGCCGGCGAGACCCGCTCCGCGTCGCTTGTTATTGTTGTCGCAGCGGTCACTGAAACCGTTTCGGTTATAAGCGCCGCTGCGACCGTTAAAATTGTCGGTGACCCCCCAGCGGAGAGGGGGGTCACAACCGTCGTTTCGACGTTAATAATGCCGGCCGAATCCGCGGAGTCGCCGACCCGTCCACCCGATTCGGACGATGCAGAGTGGCCGGGAGCCAACGGCACCATAGCCGATGCATCTATGCGGGAGCACTTCCGCGGAGGAGTCACGGGAACCGGTCCGTGAGCACTAGCGTAGTGCAACTTCACCGCCTTGACGGGATACCTGCCTTCGCCGGTGAAGTCGCACTCACTGCATTTGTAGCCCACGGATTCGGTACCGTGGATCCTTTTTAAATGCTTTGCGAGCTCGCCTCTACCCGCATAGACTCCACCTCGCAGCAGGCGCGGATCCACACCCGATGTGGAACAAATCGGACACGGATATCCGCCGACCGATGGATAGGATATTAATATCCTCTCCATTTTCCGCACGCGAGTTGAGCCGAACAAGAATTGGATGGGATATTGAAAATTTTGCTGTAGAAGGCACAGCGAAAGAATGAGTTTCCTAACGCTTTCCCGACCGACGGAATCGAAATTTCTCGCGAAACCGACACTCGCAGGCCAGGGAAACGAAGGGGGAGGAACTTAGATTGGAAAGGAATAAGGTTCGTAGGAAAGGGGTTACCGGCTCAGAGGGAACCGGGGGAGATTTTAAATTAGGCAAATGGAAGGTAGAAGAAAGCGATAGAAGGAATTGCCTTAGTTACACTTGGCGCCGAATGCTGCCTTCCTCGCGAAAAGCAACGCACGAGCGTTCGCGTAACAAAGGAGGAGGATTTAAATTTAGAAAGGAAAACAAGGGTTAAGGACAGGGTGTTGCCAACTCAGAAGGAGTTGGAGGTGATAGAATCAAAAAAGGAAAGAAAGCGGTTGGGAAGTACGCGGCACTTAAGTAGAATTAAACACTCGCGTACCTTGTTCGCTCGCGTTCGGGATCGGCGAGTCCCCGCGTCGTCCCGCGGCTGCTGTTTCGGTGTCTCTCGGTGGCTGGTGCGGTTGCTTCCCGTTGCAGGACTTCGCCGTTGCTCCTCGGCCTTTGCTGGACTATCCCTCGCGGCTTCCACACACACGATCCGGTAAAAAATTTTGGGATGTCCAGTGGTGAGTTAAAATTTCTGGCAGCTGCTGGTTGAAGTTTGAGCTGGAAAACACAAGCAGAACCAGCAGACTGCCTCGCGCGAAATACAAATCAAAAATAAATAAAAGATAAAACTTCTCTTTATTTTCAGTTAATGTTCCCCCAGAGGAACACACCCCCCTGGGGGTAGTACATTACAAATTGAGCGCTGCTGCGCACAGAATAAAATTAATTATATAGTTATGCCGCCCGGGTGGCTGCCCGGAGCGGCTACAGCGCATCCATCCATTTATCTGGGGTTTAATATGCCCCGTATAATATTAACTTAAGATGCGTACTGGCGGTCGTGTGCGGTGAGAGTGGGCTTCCTCCTGGCTCGTAGCGAAATTGCACAATACAATAATAATTAAATACGTAGGTAGGTCGATGAATAAATAAATAAATAAGATACAATAGCGTAAGTGAACTAGACTAGAATAAGATAAAATCACGCCAAAAACATTTCATCGCCTTCTTTTCGCATGCCACTCATATTTCCGCCTTCGCATATAGGCATATGGTAAACAATAAAACAGTAAAAAGAAATAGGATAACAAGATAAAATAGAGTGAAATAAGTAAATATAAGTTGAGTAAAATATAAATAAAATATAACGGCTCGTGTATAGGGCGAGCGTATAAGATAAAATATAATAAGATAAAATGAAATTGTAATAAATATTAAAATAATGAACAATGAATAAATAAGATAAAAATGATTAAAACCCTGGTGGACTAGTAAATACAGGTAGGACTAATATATAAAGTTTTCCACCAAGGGATCGGGCAGTCGCCCCGCGGCATTCATACCACCCTCTGATGCATTGCATCGCAAAAATAGAACTCGCAGGTTCCAGCAACGCACCAGAGGGCCACACGCATTCGATCCCGTCACTCGTTCCCGGGGCGGGTCCCCAATGTCTCCTCCACGCCGTCCAAGGCCTCGGCGTGATAATTCGGTTCAGGTCCTCGGGGAGCATTCTGAGTTATATTTGAAAGGGTGGGCAGCCGGTATTGGCGCACCCCCGAGACATGCTCGACATAGATATCCCTTGACCAGCGGATGGTGTCGGAAATCATGAGTCGGCGCATCATTGCCGCATACCGCTCGCTAACGCGGAGCAGACTCAGCACCGCCTCATTTTCCGGCCACCACGAGCCGAGTGCGCCGACGAGGAAGGCGCGCACTAGGACCCGGTAGCCGTCCCTTGAAAGCTTCTCGGCCAGGGGGGCGTACTTAGCGATTTTACGCTCCCTGGCCGCTACGAAAGCCTCCAAACGATTTTCGAATGGGACGGCCACATCCACGATGACAATCGTCCTCGACGCTTCGTGGCGAACCACGAGGTCGGGACGCAGTGCCGCAAATTCCTCGCCAGCCCCCTCGATCCGCTGGTTAATGCGAATGCTTCCTGGCATCCGGGTCGCAGCTTTTAGGCGCTCCAGAATTGCGTTATGTCGCAACTGGATTGCAGCCGAATGCGGTCCACAGTGGCACATCACGTGGGGTAAGGTCTCGAGACTCTCCCCGCAGCGCCGGCAACGCTTGTCGCCATCTCCCCAGCGCCTGTTGCCGTTCAAAGGAACAACATCAAGCCTGGCTCGATGGATAAAGCGCCAATCAGCGAAACGAGTGAAGCTGCCCGTCCGGAGAAAGTGATTACTCACTCTCTCGCGGCCGGACACCTCGAAGACCTTACCCTGGTCTCTTTTTAGGAGCAGTGTGCTCTGATAGTACTCTGCCACGGTTTCACGCATCCTGGCTACCCGCGGAGTCACGATGACAGGACGCCCCCGCGCACCACGTAGACTCAGGGCGAGTTCGTTTAGTTCAGACGACCATCGCCAGCTGAATCCCCACCGATCTGCATGCTTGCGCGCGGCGGTGCGGGTTGACGACCAAATTCCAGGGACCGTTGCCTCCCACTGCGATCTTCCCGTTCGGTCGCCCGAAAGGAAATCCGCGAGGTCGGCGTTGGAGGTCGCCGTGGCGAGCCCGCGAGTCGCGGCCACCCGCAGCGAGGACCACGCCAAATCCCTCACCGGAGCATCAGGCGCACTAAGCAGCCTGAATGCATGTGCAATGGTGAGGGCGTCGGCGAGGTCCGCAAGCGGGAGAAGTCCTCCGCCCCCCCTACTGGGAGGGAGGAAGACGATCTCCGCACTCGCTCGCTGAGGGAGGTTCATCCACGCCTTCGCGAGCCGCCGGACATATTTGTCGACCTCCTTTAACGGTCCCCGGAGAATCTTGGCCCCTCTTAGCAGGAAGTCGAGCCGGGGCAGAACGAACACTGCCACCGCCTCGAGTTTCTGCCACGGAGCCAATTTGGAGTCGTCGACCGCGCGCAAGCACTCGATCAGCTCCTCGATGCTGGCAATCGGCGTCTGATCCACCCTGAATCCCGTGGGAATCCCAAGATGGTCGTAGGATTCCCCTTCCGCCAGTGCTCGCATTGGGATATCCTGGAGGGTGAAGACGGAGGGAATAACCCCGCCGCCACGACCGCCGATGACGTGCAGTGTGGCACATTTGGCGGGGTTGAAGCAAAGCCCGATCCTCCGTGCTTCCCCCTCCACTGCCCTCAGCAGATCCCGCATTCCCTCGGGCGTATCCGCGATGAGAGCGAGGTCGTCCGCATACGCCAAGATGGAAAAGCGTTGGCCATGCAACGAATAACCCGCTCCCGAGCCGATGGCCTTTCGGATCACCGACTCGATCGCAAGGTTAAACGTGATTGGGCTCAGCGGACAGCCTTGCCTCACGCCCGAACGAATAGGGATGGGGTTCGTGTACCCCTCTGCCGCGCGAATGCGCGTGGTGCAGCCGTCGTACATGGAGTTCCATGTATTTAAAATGCGTGGGTGCACTCCGGCGCTGACGAGAGCATTGCGGATGGTTGCGTGCGGGATCGATCCAAATGCATTGGACAAATCCAGCCAGGCAACCACCGCCTGTTTTCTCGTCTTGCGCGCGTCCGCAAGTACCTCCCCCAGTACGAAGTTGTGCTCATAGCACCCCTCGCACCGGAGGAAGCCCTTTTGCGCCCAGCTAATACGCCCGCTCCCGACCGCCCAGTCGGTCAAGCGGTCCGCAATCAACGCCGCGAAGAGTTTACCCGCGGTATTGCCGAGCGCGAGTGGGCGCCAATTGGAAAGGTCGCTCTTATCCCCTTTCTTGTACACCAAGACCGTGTTGGAGGTCTTCCAAGACGATGGAACCGACTCCAGGCGGTAACATAAATTAAAGACCGCTGTGAGCAAGCGAGAACCCGGGTCAGCCATCCTCAGATCGGAATAGGTGATTCCATCCGGCCCGGGCGCGGAATTACTCGCACGCCCAAGCCGGTCACCGACTTCCTTCTCCGAGAACAGCCTAGCCAGGCCCTCGCTGTCCACTTCTGGAGTCCCCGTAGTCCGCCCGAAAGGTGGAGGGGGGCTCGGCAGGCAATCGCTTTCGCCATGCACTTCCTTGAAGTATCGGAAAACTTCCTCCCTCTGCACCTGGCAGAAGGGTGAAGATCCTCCGAATACCTCGCGGATAGCTCGGCTCCGGTTTTGCCTGTAGAGCCTCTGAATCCTCGCAGCCTCTCGGACAGGATTCCATCGCCTTTCTCCCTGTGAAGGGTCAGAGCGACTGGTTTCCTCTCGGCGACCACTCCCTCGCTCGGCGCCTCCGCGGTTACCTCCCGCATAGCGCCGATCACTTCCCGCCGTTCCTCCTCGGCGGCCGTTCCCAGTCTCGCTTCGAGCGGTCGTGCTGCGTTTCTCTCCGCAGCTTTGGAAGTAGGCGGCGATTTCCGTCGCCACCACTTCCAGATCTTCGACAGTGGACGCGGCTTCGGCGAGGCCTATCAACAGATCCCTCTGTTGGAGTTCCTCACGCGTCGCACGGCGCTTGGAAGCACCAGAACGGCGCGGATTTCCTCCCTCAGAGGGCTGCCTGGCCCCCCTCGTCCGCTCCTGCTGCGGAGTCGAAACACGACCGCTTTCCGGTCGACCTGAGCGGGGCGGATCGAGAGCGGTTGACGGACCCGCAGCGACACGCCGGCTCACCCCGGACAGACGCGCTCTGGCCCGTGGATACACGAAACTCGTCGAGATGCGTCGGGGGAGGGGTGGACACACCAGGCAGCGCCGCCACCCCACCCCGCTCTCCCCGGGACCTGTAAAATGGCGAAGCCAGATTATTATTTTTGTTTTTTGAACTCCCCACCCTGCCTCCCGGAGGGGGGAGCAGGGGGAAGTTCGCCGTTGTGACGGGCGGCGGCGGCGGCGAAACGCGAGCCGGCAGTGGGCTTATGTTTCGCGCCGGACTCCCCGGGGGAGAAATTCGCGGAGGCGTCCTTTGCGCCCTTCTCCCTACGACGACTTGCCACGGCTGCATTCCCTCGCCGATGTCGTTCTCCTCCTCTTCGGCGATGGGTGGCTGGTGGTGGTGGGGCTGCTCCTTTTTCGAGGCCGGCCTCAGAATCACCACCTCCCGCACAACCGGAACCCCTCTTGTCGCCGGGCGAACCCCTTGACCAGAGAAGGTCGGCGCAGAGACGCTGGCTGCCACCAGCGGAGCTCCGCAGCAGGTGGTGGTGACAGTCTCCGTAGTAAGTGCTACGGAGGCCGCCGACGTGCATATGCGGGTGTTATTGGCGGTGACCGCCACCGGGCTGCTTGAAAAAGGCAGTCCACCGGTCACCGTCAACCGCGTAGGTGGAGTTGGCACGCCGGCTGTCGCCTCCACGGGTGACGTCGGCAATTCACGGCCTCCGATAGTCGGAGGCGTGCTCGGCCCAGCACTTCTGCGTTCTACGGCCGCTGCAGGAGGCGCACGCTGTGATTTCAGCGGTTTATCCCGCAGCGGACCCTTAGCTGGGCCGGTCGCCGTCGATCGAGACGAGGTTGTCGTTCTAAGTGGATTTATATCCACCGGCACACTCGCCGCCCTCCTGGACCTCGTCATGGGCGGCGATTTCCTCCCTTTCTCCTCCACTCCTTTTCGTCCCCCCGTTCCTCGGGGGGCACAAGCAGTCGGGGGGGTGACCTCTCCCTCGCTGGATTTTCGTCCCCCCTGGGAACGGGGGGTCCTCCTTCCGTCCGGCGGTGCCGTGCCGGCCCGGCGCGTCCTTGCCCCCGACACTGGGGAGCGGACAGCCCCTGGAGGGGTTGGTCCAGCGCTGTTTCCACCCCCCGAGTGCCGGGGGATGCTTCTGCGGCTGCTGGGGGGAGAAATGGTGGTAGATCTCCTCACTCGCCCAGCAGCCGCGGCCTTCGTCATCGTCGCCGTCTTCGGCGATGGCCTGGAGGTGGAGGCGGTTGCCTTGGTGGAGGAGGATTTTGGGAGGCTCGGTCTTCTTAAAGTTGAATTGTGTGCCGGTGGACCACTACTCTCGCTCGACCGACGGGTTACCGACGTACCCGCACTACGAGAGGCGGCCTCTATTGGCAGCCGTGGCTTCGTGGCCCGCAAGATGGCAGCGCGGGTCGCACGAACCGCTGCGACGGCGACAGATGGCGGCGCCGCCGTGACAGCGGCGTAAGTCGTCGCAGGTTGCCGCGCGTTCGAATTTGAACTTCCCCCCCTGAGGAAGATCGGCGCGACTCTTGCCGCGGCGCTTGTTTTCGAGGCCGCAGCGGTCACAGTAACCGTTGCGGTTGTTTGCGCCGCTGCGGCCGTTATTATAGTTGGGGACCCCCCAGCAGTGAGGGGGGTCATAATATTCACCGCGGCTATCGAAATTGTTGTTCAGAGGGAATCGGGGGAAATTTAAAATTGGCAAACGGAAGAGAGAGTAAAGCGATAGAAGGATTTACCTCTGTTACACTCGGCAACGACCGTTACCCCTCTCGCGAGGAGCAACGCGCGAGCGTTCGCGTAACAAAGGGGGAGGATTTAAATATGGAAAGGAAAACAGGGTTGAGGACAAGGTGTTGCCAACTCAGAAGGAGTTGGAGGTGATAGAGTCAAAGGGAAAGAAAGCGGTTGGGAAGTACGCGGCACTTAGAGAAAAGTGAACTCGTGTACCTTGTTCGCTCGCGTACGGGGCCGACGGACTCCCACGCCGTCCCGCGGCTGCTGCTCTGGTGTCCCACGGTGGCTGGGGCAGTTGCTTCCCGTTGTGGGACTCGCCTTTGCTTCTCGGCCACACTGGACACTCCCTCGCGGCGTACACACTCGGAGTAAAATAGTCGGGATGTCCAGTGTCCACTTGGCAGCTGCTGGGCACGCTAAAAACTCGTAAAAAATAAAGGAATTAGGCCAGCAGGCTGCCTCGCGCGATTGTGTAGGAAGTAAATAAATAAATAAGTAAGTAAATAGATGAATAAATAAATAAGTAAATATAAGTAGATATATAAAATAATAAAACAAAAATCCTACGACATGAGGCCGAGTGACTTGGTGTCACTCACATAGAATCATGTCTGAGTAAGTAAATGGAGGTTGATCCTCCACTGGAGCAAGATCAGGGTTGGGCACGCCATCTGCGCGCTCTCGTCTATGCAATAAATTCTCCCTCGCCTGAACAACCCGATCCGGCTGGGCCCTCGCCGCACGTCTCTGGTGCTGAAGGTACGCCTGATGGGTCACTGCATAGCCCAATGCCCGAACGAACCTCATACGGCCGTCCCTGATGGCCACTCGGCCAGGTTTGTCCATCCGGGATAACTCCTCGCGGGTCGGGACATCCCCCCAGTCCTCCCGAACATCCCTCTGGATCCGGAGCTCCCTGTCTCCCTGGCCCACGACCTCGTGAGTAAGCCCAGTAACATACGTACGAGACAAGGAAGCCCAAGATGTATAGGACTGCCCACGGCAACCCGCCTTGGATGCCATATCTACGCCAGAAATAGTTCGGTCCAGGTAACCGACCGAACTGCCCACCTCGGGAAGAGGGTGAGCCCACCACCCCGCGAGGTTCTTCACTGTATCGGGAAAGCGGATATTGTTGGAAGATGCAGAAGTCTGCGTCTTCGGGTCCGTCATCTTGTAATGCAAGCATTAAGAAAAACTCAACAGACAAAAAAACTGAATGCCAAACTCAAAGGACACAAACAGTATTGTATATTGAGATCCAGATACGGCTGGCTCCTAGCATATTTTGTCGCAATCGGTCGCAGTCTAACTGGGATTAGCGTACCCGTAAGCTGCACCCAGAACAGCACGGGGAAGAATTGACATGTACAAGGACACCAACTCTTCACTCACACGACCATTAGGCCGAGAAGCGACTACTATACCAATTTTGAGCTATATTGAAAAACTCCTCGGGGTTTTGGCCAGGATTTCGGCAAAATCGACCACTGTTCAATTCTTTCAATTCTTTCAATCAAATTGTTATATTAATGTTCTTATAATATAAATAAATGTCGATGACGTGACAATCACGAATTCAAAGTAAATTAAAAGTAAAAAATTTACTTTATATCATATTTTGGAACCAATATTCAACCATGATAAACACAAAATATTTCTTGCATGTTTAAAAAAATTCTCCTTCTAATATTACATGAAGTTGCATTTTATAATAAGAAAAAAATGTTTTTTTTTTCATAAAAGGAAATAAATATTATCCGTATATTTGGAAAAAATATATTCTACATCTAATATTAAATACAAATTCATTTTATAATAAGAAACAAATATTTTCTTCGTAATATGAAATAAATATTATCTGTATATTAGGAAAAAATATTCTATTTCTAATATTACATAAAGATTCATTTTAAAATAAGAAAAAAAAAATTTCTTCGTAATATGAAATACCACTGGCCAGCTCTTTGGTGCTATGCCAAAGATATCGGTCGCTTCGTTCATTAAAATCATATTCCGCTTTCAGCTCTTCGAATACTTCACTCGCTCTCGCCTCAGACACTATCTCAGGCAGCACAGCCTTATGCCTGCTTCTGCCGGTGGCGCTGTAATAATGATTGCATATCATTTTATCCAAAAACATAAACAGACTCGCTCTGCCACGCTCATATTCATACAAGATTCGCATCATGTGCCCACTCGGCGAACATATCTCGTCGGTCATGGAGAAAGTCATCGGAGGCCTGGCATAGACCAGCCCCTCGCTCTTGGCTCCATCCCGTTTCGCTAAGTCGTAGTTATACATGCCTATTTCACGTGCTATATTGCCGAACACTCCTTTTATCAGGTACGTCTCTGAAAACATGTATTCATCTCTGTACAATGGAATGTTCTTGTCAACAACTACATAAATGCCGTCCAATTTCGCTCTGATGAATGGACGGGAGTCGCACACGCTGTGTTTACTTAAGTTCAAAATCACCTCCTCCGTTAGTTCATGCTCTCCATCCCCGAGCCAACCCTTCGAAAAATACGTTACAAACTTCGCCTGAGCTCCAGAAAAGTACGTCTTCATATCCACTTCAGAAATACGGTTAATTGTAAATAAATTTATGTCAACCTTCGACTCTGGGTACGGAGGTAGGAACACATAGTTCCCTATGTCCATAGTTCCATATGTCCCTCATCAACATGCAGCTATGAAAGGCATCAATGGCGCCATGCTCCACTCTAAATACATCAATAAACGCGGTGAGCGCTTGCACTACTGTAGCGCTCACATACCGGAGGCCGCCCATCCGGGCCACATATCACACAAAAATTTTAAATTTGTTGTACGCGTACTTATCGACAATACGGCGTTGCCAAACACTTTCATTCACAAACAGTGGCCATATTGTAAACGTGAAATGCATGATTTTATAGTTTTCAATTAATAATTTCTTTATTAAATATTCGGCAGCTGCAATTTTTTGTGTGAAATGTCTATTCGAAAACGTTTCCGAATTAATGATCTCGTTTTTCATAAGTATTTGCAGTATGGAAGATTGGAAAATTGAACGATAAAGTCGGAAGTGCTATTTCTCTCTCTCTCACTCTCATTTACGTCAATGTATGAAACTGTATTTTTAAATTCGATTTTTTCATCGAAATGCCCGGTAACTGAGCTTTTTTTACTTGTAACTTGTTCGTTACAATCTTAAGAACATCATATTTTAACGTTAAATTTATTTGCAGACTTTGGTCAAGTGCAAGAACTACCTTAAGTAAAATGATTTTTGTAAAAACACCAAATTTTGGCAAAAAATGAGGTATTACGCGAAAAGTATAAACGCTACGAAGTTGAAATTGGTCTTAAAAGATAGAGGAAAACATGCCAAATATTTTAGTGTATGTATATAATAAAATTGGTTGTTGTAAATAGTAACAACTGACCGTCAAAGTTTAAAAAACTGCGGATGTGCGAACTTGCTACGTTATATTTTTACATTTTTATGAAAAATTATATATCTAGCACGAATTGGTTATACTGTATCGCATTCCTTAGACATTTTTGAAGAGAAAACTGCCCACAAAAGTTTTGGGAACAGTTTTCAATCCCGACGGTTCGAAAAAATATCCGTCGAGAACGTGTAATCGGCGTTTTGTCGCCATGCTGCTACTCTAGTGGCGTGACAGTGCCGTAACTACGCGTTATCGACTCCGATCTGACAGTACCATCCGAAGGGCGAACATTAACACTTTGCGGTCCGCGGCTCACTCGAAGACATATGCCTAACGCCTTTCAGTCTAGCGGAGGCTCAATTCGCAACTGACCACGCTTATTTGACGGATTTTGTTCTTACACAAATCCTGATATCTAAAAGACTACTGAACTTAACACCTCGGGGAATTTTTTGTCGTGAAGTTCATTTCTTTTTGTATTATTACTAGACTGCGGAACTTTATGCAATTTTGATATGTCAAAATATGCAAAATATATGCAATTTTTATGCAGAATGTATGTAAAATATATGCAAAAAATATGCAAAATACTCTCTCTGAATAATTGTATTGTTAACGTATGAATCAGTCGGATATAGCATAATATGATATAGCATAGTTATATATCATTTATTACTGTTTGTAATTGGCATTACAGTATGTCACAATGATTTTTTCTATATTTTCAACTGTCATATGGCGCCTTTTGTCAGATAAAATTAATTTATAGGCCGAAAACGTTCTTTCAACATCACAAGATGTGATGGGGGCATATTTATACTTTTTCCAGTATCTTGTTTTTATTTCCTTCGGTCCGTCGTTATTGGAATCATCTAAAACATTATTCAATTTAGACAATATTTCAAATCCTACATTTTTCTGGTAAACATATTTATATTTCGCTCGCACTTTTTCTCCACAGGCAGTAGGTGGTATATTATCTAAATTTCGAGCGAAATCTCTAACTAATTTAATCGAATCTTTTAATGATAACGTAATGATAACGTAAATGAATATCTCCAACTTCAGATATCCATTTCTTTACCATCACACACTGTTTGCTCGATTTCGGCATCGTGAAGAAAATCCTGGAATGAAAATTTCGGAATGTTGAATTTCTCCTTGCTACCAACGCGTTACAAGGCAACTGAATACGGTATAACACTTCAATATAAATATCCGTTTACAATTTATGTTTATGATCACGATTTATAAACGAATGTCAATGGGGATGTGTTGATTACGTTCAATGGAACGAATGATCCTATGTTGACATAATTTAGAATATTATCACGCAACATTATTATTACTCGTTTCTTAGGCCGCAGTGATATAGAGAGCGGCGACCAGGAGAGAAATTTAAATATGTACAATATTCACCATATGCACAATATGCAGAAAATATGCACAATATGCAAAAAATATGCACAACATATGTTTATGCTGAATATGCAAAATAAAAAATATATTTTTGGAATCATCTAATCATGACATAAATTTCAGTTCAGGTCCCATTGGTCTACCTATTTTCTATAAAAATATGCATTTGCATAAACATCCGCAGTCTAATTATTACACACGATAAATAGTAACTTTTATGTAAAAGTTGTATTATGAAAGACAATTAAGTCGCCGCCTATTTTGAGTTGGGAAAAAGTCAAACACTGATATAATCGAGTTTTCTCTGCGTATAAGTGATATAAAAATGTACAATAAATGAATATGAGACATTTTTTTATAGAATTTATATATATTATACATTTGTTCTGTATGGTATTTTTCGAAAGAAACACCAAGGTATAACCCTACATTGCACTGTGGACAATAGTACGAAGTTTCTTTTCTTAATGCAATTCCCACTTGTGCCTCCCCTTTATCAGCACAAACTTTGCATCTTCTTGCAGGGTGCTTGTTAGTATCTGTCGGTGGTATTTTTCTTATAAAATGTCTTTCGGTTAAACGTTTTAGACCTGGCAAAGATACCACGTTCTCTTCATGTACAACGTTTTCCACTAGATGTGTTCCAATTGCTGCTATAAAAATTAAAATAAATGTTACCAGATCGCCTATGACACGATGCCATCGGCGGACCGCAACGTCGGAATAAGTGAGACGGCACCATGTCGTCGAAGGGCCAATACGACAAAAGAAGCGTCGACGGACCGCAAAGTGTTAAAGACTTCGTCTATAGTGGACGGAGACGCGTGGTCCAAAGGCATACACTTGTTTAGTTCCCTTGTGTCCAAGCATACACCTAACTCGCCGTTCCGATTAACGACCACTACCAACGGACTTATATATGATGTGGGTCCCCTTCGTATAACCCCCTTTTGTTCCAACTCTTTCATGTGCTCGCGAACTCGTGGCATATGCTTTGCCGGGATCGGATAGAGTTTAGCTTTGAAGGGACTGGTATCTAGCTAATAAAAAAGATTTATATCTTATAAACTAACTCATTTTCAACCTAGAACTTCTAATAGTTTTTTCAAGAGAATATAACACATCGATTGATGATAACATTACACAAATATAGATTTTGCAAAGTATGATGACTTTTGAAATACTTTTGAATCAACATGTACAGCACGTTGTTGGCAGTTCTGAGACAAAAGCATTACGACGTGCGTGACACGCAAGCGGTAAAATTTTGAAACCGACGTAAATGCGGCATAGGTTTCCGTTACCTGATTTCGCTGAAGGTTGGCACATATCATTCTAATCACGTGTCATGATTTAAAAAAGTAAGATCAAACAAAATCAGAAGTTGAACAATAAGGACCACCGTACTGCTGCTGCAAGTGCACACGCTGAATACAACGCTGAGGAACTGTCATTCGTGTGCGAAAGAAATTCATGCAATCTCTAAATGATTCTTCCTATTGCAAACCTTTCATTTCGTCCTTGATTTTTAAAATGTTTTTTGAGTCGAACGACTGATTGACATAAAACAATAAACGTTTTTTTGCTTCTTGGCACATGTATCAGTTGCTATGGTTATTCGCTTATGCACTAATTTTATTGCAGATACAGGAAAGCTTTAGCCAGACGCAGTATAATTTCCTAACTTTGATTAATATCTACATAACCACTGAACAATTACAATGTTGAAATAGCCGAGCCAAACAATTCTTCTTGAAAGGATGTAACTATCATCTGCATCGTAATTCCTTTACCTTTGTAATAGCAAAGCGAAAATGTTCCGACGATGCTATTTACTGATCTTACATCAACTGCTTATTCACAAGCAGTCTCCGCGAGTTATGAAGAACTGGAACCCTGTTTCTTGTCGGAGTGGACTGGAATGCACGGTTCTAAATGAATTAATTTCAAAAACTTCACGGCCAAAGAAACGAATAAAGTGCTTTTCGACCTTTAGTCCAATTAAACGACGATGATATCATCTTTCCGTTTCGGTTTATTCTCAACATTCCTATCAGAAATCCAACAGCGATACAGTTGTTTCTCTTTATTTCAAATGGTTTCACGAACTTTTCATTTCCTCTAACTTTTGCCACCGGTCCCTGTTTCTGTCAAAACAAGCTGCACACGATTTCGATCGTATATTTTATTGATGATTCACCAAAGAAAAAGTTAAGCCAATTTTGTCTTCACAACTTGATTTGGATAACCAGATCATAATCATTGGCTTCTTATTGCGTGCATGAAAACGCAAGATCACTTCTACGGAACCAACAAGTGAAAAGGAAAACATTTCCTTATTAAAGGTTCAAATATGGAATCTCTTTCACTACAAGAAAGAAAAGATAAGTTTGGTCAGAGCAGAGAGATCCCGGCTGGTTAGAGAGACGATCACTTCGGTATTCGGATCAGAAAGAGTATTCCCTCTGTTAAGCAGAGAGTGGAATAAATAGTTCACTTCAATCCTTAAAGAAACCTGAAACTATCTCTTTGCCTCTCCGGAGAAAAGAAAACTGTTGTTACTGTTGCGTTTTAGTCACTGATAAGGTTACTGATCTGATAGAAATTTTGCACGATAACTAAACTTGATGGAGTCGAAAGGCAAGCACATTACTTCACAAGTATTCATAATTAATGCCAACTTTTCCTTTCCGAATAAGCATAGTTGCAGTTCTTCATTAAAGTAATAAGCATATTTCGCTAGAAATTAGCTTCTCTGTACAAGTTCTTGCCTTCTTAACCAGTTCGGAACGAGCATCGACTACATTCAACGACTACACACACCGTATCTAATATGTGCCGTACCGAAGTGAATAATGATAATGCATACTTTTGGAAGAATTGCTGGTGAAAAGTTTTGCATGTTTGATGCAGCCGCTTGCAATTATACACTGACTATACTTTCTTTCTCAACATTTTATTTGATCTTGCTAGGACGCTTGGCGGGGCTATGATACATATGGTGGTAAAGTCTCAGAGCCGCAATCAGATGTAATTAGTGCGGTTCGATCACCTGGTTATCACGACAAATTTTTTTAACATTACATTTTAGTGTCTTTCATTGGTGGTTTCAGTAACACTTTAAGTAATGGATCGTAAGCGAAACAACTGTAGCAATTGAAAGCAAAAAAATGTAAAAAAAAATCAACAACAACAGAGAATTTGGTTACATAGCTATGGCAGTTTTGGAATTAAAGGCACGGACTTACAATCGAAGGATCCTAATTCTTCCTCGCATTTGGAAAATTTGTCCAGTGTGATGTATGTGACTATTATATGACCGTAGAGCCAGGAAAAAACCTATTGTAGTTACATAGGTAGGCCTCCTACTACGCGGTAAATACATTCCTTGATATTAACCAGTTGTGAGAAATCCCATTACAGGAGACATGAACTTCATACAAGAAATGGGATTCCTTTGTAAAAAGGGAACAATTGCTTTTTATGGTGTAACTGTATCACAATTTTTTAAATTTATGTACATATGTAAAAACATTTCATAAAAAGCATAATGAAAATCGAACATCATATAAACACTAAAAAGATTATTATATTTCAAGTAAAAGCTCGACAGAGGAAGTGAGAAAATCTTTTCTTTGACCGTGTTCTGTGTCATTGACGTGTTACAACGCTAATATGCACTAGTATGCGAGACAATGAATATGACACATTTACTAAACCACGTGTAGGGGGCCTATCTGAATATGTATAATCTAGACCCATATAATAGTTTTATATTAAGTTGCTACATCTTAGGCGAAATGATAGGAGCAGTAGAAGACGAGGAGCTACAACAGAAAGAAAATAGGTGTTGGGATCAATTTAATGCGATACTTTGAATTTATAAGCTTCGAAGAGTTGCTCAAACTGACTACTTTACGCAATTGATCCATTCATGTCATTACTTTTTTTCGTGATTACAACACAAACTTTGTTTTTATATTTGCAATTTGCGAGGTTCTTTAAGGTTTAAATTTCTATTTTCACACTATTTGGAGTCTTCATGAATGATGTTCCTCAGTCCCATTTCTACAAAATAAACTTATGTGCACATGATACTGTAGCTTTTCCGTTTGTGTGTATCATTGTCACTTTTACTGGTAGATTTGAGAATTTTGCAATGGGTTTCTTAGTTTCTCCTTAGTTTTTTCTCATTTGAACTTCGGGAATAAACTCTGAGAAAGTGACGTGACCAAATATATGTATGTATATAGAGTCCGGCATGCGAAAGATAGGTAGGGGGCAACATGTTCTGGCAACTTATCACCCTTTCAACCTACAATGTCTTCCCAACATTATACGGACCATACAAATGTAAAACTTAACGATTATGAACGATTGCATCGTTCCACCATGTTGTAACATCCATGGCCCAGCATTGGTAAATAAATTCACACTTTTTAAAGCCGCGAAAATTGCGTTTGCACGCCAATTTTAACTCCATATGAAATTTCTCTAAGTAACGTTAGTTATTCCAATGCTGGACCACAAATGGATCAGTATGTTGAAATTAATCTGTACGCGCAACCTAATGCACAAACTGATAATAGAACGCTAAATCATTTATTTTGATACCTTCGAAAAAACATCATCGTCTGCCTTCGTCATATATGTTAAAACAGATAGACTTGAATATCAGTTTTGGAAATTTAAATGTAAATCAGCCGGAAAATAAATTTTACACATATCCCGAATTTCATGAAAACAATATAAGTCAATAAAATTGACGTAAATATGATAGTGAAAAAATTATGAAATAATCACTATTATATTTTTCCTAGCGGCACAAATTTGAATATACGGAGCAAAGTAATGTGGGATCGGAGCGTGGAAGCCCTCCTATAAAAAGAACTTAGGAAGAAAAGGACGTGAAAAGGAATGTTCAGCAGGGAGAGGTCGCTGGCGCAGTGGTTCCGCGCCGACCCAGGCGATCGTCGACGTTAAGGAGGAGCCACAATAAGCACATTAAACGTAGGAATTAGGAACTGGACTTAAAAAATAAACATAGAACACTGCATCCGTTCACAATTAAACATTAAACACTATCTTGTGCAGTAAGGTTACGAAGGTGTTTTTTCGTATTTTCTGTGTTGTGATATATAGAGCGTATAAAACTAATTGTGAACAAAATGACCCGGGAAAAACGAATTAGATCTGATCAGATATAACTATATCTGGGCTGAAAACTTCACCAGATATAATCAGATCTAGTATAAGAAGATGTTAACAGTCCTGTCTGGTTCGCTTGTGAAAGTTTAGAATAATATTTCTGACGGACCCGCAGCGACACGCCGGCTCACCCCGGCTGCACCCCGGACAGACGCGCTCTGGCCCGTGGATACACGAAACTCGTCGAGATGCGTCGGGGGAGGGGTGGACACACCAGGCAGCGCCGCCACCCCACCCCGCTCTCCCCGGGACCTGTAAAATGGCGAAGCCAGATTATTATTTTTGTTTTTTGAACTCCCCACCCTGCCTCCCGGAGGGGGGAGCAGGGGGAAGTTCGCCGTTGTGACGGGCGGCGGCGGCGGCGAAACGCGAGCCGGCAGTGGGCTTATGTTTCGCGCCGGACTCCCCGGGGGAGAAATTCGCGGAGGCGTCCTTTGCGCCCTTCTCCCTACGACGACTTGCCACGGCTGCATTCCCTCGCCGATGTCGTTCTCCTCCTCTTCGGCGATGGGTGGCTGGTGGTGGTGGGGCTGCTCCTTTTTCGAGGCCGGCCTCAGAATCACCACCTCCCGCACAACCGGAACCCCTCTTGTCGCCGGGCGAACCCCTTGACCAGAGAAGGTCGGCGCAGAGACGCTGGCTGCCACCAGCGGAGCTCCGCAGCAGGTGGTGGTGACAGTCTCCGTAGTAAGTGCTACGGAGGCCGCCGACGTGCATATGCGGGTGTTATTGGCGGTGACCGCCACCGGGCTGCTTGAAAAAGGCAGTCCACCGGTCACCGTCAACCGCGTAGGTGGAGTTGGCACGCCGGCTGTCGCCTCCACGGGTGACGTCGGCAATTCACGGCCTCCGATAGTCGGAGGCGTGCTCGGCCCAGCACTTCTGCGTTCTACGGCCGCTGCAGGAGGCGCACGCTGTGATTTCAGCGGTTTATCCCGCAGCGGACCCTTAGCTGGGCCGGTCGCCGTCGATCGAGACGAGGTTGTCGTTCTAAGTGGATTTATATCCACCGGCACACTCGCCGCCCTCCTGGACCTCGTCATGGGCGGCGATTTCCTCCCTTTCTCCTCCACTCCTTTTCGTCCCCCCGTTCCTCGGGGGGCACAAGCAGTCGGGGGGGGGTGACCTCTCCCTCGCTGGATTTTCGTCCCCCCTGGGAACGGGGGGCCCTCCTTCCGTCCGGCGGTGCCGTGCCGGCCCGGCGCGTCCTTGCCCCCGACACTGGGGAGCGGACAGCCCCTGGAGGGGTTGGTCCAGCGCTGTTTCCACCCCCCGAGTGCCGGGGGATGCTTCTGCGGCTGCTGGGGGGAGAAATGGTGGTAGATCTCCTCACTCGCCCAGCAGCCGCGGCCTTCGTCATCGTCGCCGTCTTCGGCGATGGCCTGGAGGTGGAGGCGGTTGCCTTGGTGGAGGAGGATTTTGGGAGGCTCGGTCTTCTTAAAGTTGAATTGTGTGCCGGTGGACCACTACTCTCGCTCGACCGACGGGTTACCGACGTACCCGCACTACGAGAGGCGGCCTCTATTGGCAGCCGTGGCTTCGTGGCCCGCAAGATGGCAGCGCGGGTCGCACGAACCGCTGCGACGGCGACAGATGGCGGCGCCGCCGTGACAGCGGCGTAAGTCGTCGCAGGTTGCCGCGCGTTCGAATTTGAACTTCCCCCCCTGAGGAAGATCGGCGCGACTCTTGCCGCGGCGCTTGTTTTCGAGGCCGCAGCGGTCACAGTAACCGTTGCGGTTGTTTGCGCCGCTGCGGCCGTTATTATAGTTGGGGACCCCCCAGCAGTGAGGGGGGTCATAATATTCACCGCGGCTATCGAAATTGTTGTTCAGAGGGAATCGGGGGAAATTTAAAATTGGCAAACGGAAGAGAGAGTAAAGCGATAGAAGGATTTACCTCTGTTACACTCGGCAACGACCGTTACCCCTCTCGCGAGGAGCAACGCGCGAGCGTTCGCGTAACAAAGGGGGAGGATTTAAATATGGAAAGGAAAACAGGGTTGAGGACAAGGTGTTGCCAACTCAGAAGGAGTTGGAGGTGATAGAGTCAAAGGGAAAGAAAGCGGTTGGGAAGTACGCGGCACTTAGAGAAAAGTGAACTCGTGTACCTTGTTCGCTCGCGTACGGGGCCGACGGACTCCCACGCCGTCCCGCGGCTGCTGCTCTGGTGTCCCACGGTGGCTGGGGCAGTTGCTTCCCGTTGTGGGACTCGCCTTTGCTTCTCGGCCACACTGGACACTCCCTCGCGGCGTACACACTCGGAGTAAAATAGTCGGGATGTCCAGTGTCCACTTGGCAGCTGCTGGGCACGCTAAAAACTCGTAAAAAATAAAGGAATTAGGCCAGCAGGCTGCCTCGCGCGATTGTGTAGGAAGTAAATAAATAAATAAGTAAGTAAATAGATGAATAAATAAATAAGTAAATATAAGTAGATATATAAAATAATAAAACAAAAATCCTACGACATGAGGCCGAGTGACTTGGTGTCACTCACATAGAATCATGTCTGAGTAAGTAAATGGAGGTTGATCCTCCACTGGAGCAAGATCAGGGTTGGGCACGCCATCTGCGCGCTCTCGTCTATGCAATAAATTCTCCCTCGCCTGAACAACCCGATCCGGCTGGGCCCTCGCCGCACGTCTCTGGTGCTGAAGGTACGCCTGATGGGTCACTGCATAGCCCAATGCCCGAACGAACCTCATACGGCCGTCCCTGATGGCCACTCGGCCAGGTTTGTCCATCCGGGATAACTCCTCGCGGGTCGGGACATCCCCCCAGTCCTCCCGAACATCCCTCTGGATCCGGAGCTCCCTGTCTCCCTGGCCCACGACCTCGTGAGTAAGCCCAGTAACATACGTACGAGACAAGGAAGCCAAGATGTATAGGACTGCCCACGGCAACCCGCCTTGGATGCCATATCTACGCCAGAAATAGTTCGGTCCAGGTAACCGACCGAACTGCCCACCTCGGGAAGAGGGTGAGCCCACCACCCCGCGAGGTTCTTCACTGTATCGGGAAAGCGGATATTGTTGGAAGATGCAGAAGTCTGCGTCTTCGGGTCCGTCATCTTGTAATGCAAGCATTAAGAAAAACTCAACAGACAAAAAAACTGAATGCCAAACTCAAAGGACACAAACAGTATTGTATATTGAGATCCAGATACGGCTGGCTCCTAGCATATTTTGTCGCAATCGGTCGCAGTCTAACTGGGATTAGCGTACCCGTAAGCTGCACCCAGAACAGCACGGGGAAGAATTGACATGTACAAGGACACCAACTCTTCACTCACACGACCATTAGGCCGAGAAGCGACTACTATACCAATTTTGAGCTATATTGAAAAACTCCTCGGGGTTTTGGCCAGGATTTCGGCAAAATCGACCACTGTTCAATTCTTTCAATTCTTTCAATCAAATTGTTATATTAATGTTCTTATAATATAAATAAATGTCGATGACGTGACAATCACGAATTCAAAGTAAATTAAAAGTAAAAAATTTACTTTATATCATATTTTGGAACCAATATTCAACCATGATAAACACAAAATATTTCTTGCATGTTTAAAAAAATTCTCCTTCTAATATTACATGAAGTTGCATTTTATAATAAGAAAAAAATGTTTTTTTTTTCATAAAAGGAAATAAATATTATCCGTATATTTGGAAAAAATATATTCTACATCTAATATTAAATACAAATTCATTTTATAATAAGAAACAAATATTTTCTTCGTAATATGAAATAAATATTATCTGTATATTAGGAAAAAATATTCTATTTCTAATATTACATAAAGATTCATTTTAAAATAAGAAAAAAAAAATTTCTTCGTAATATGAAATACCACTGGCCAGCTCTTTGGTGCTATGCCAAAGATATCGGTCGCTTCGTTCATTAAAATCATATTCCGCTTTCAGCTCTTCGAATACTTCACTCGCTCTCGCCTCAGACACTATCTCAGGCAGCACAGCCTTATGCCTGCTTCTGCCGGTGGCGCTGTAATAATGATTGCATATCATTTTATCCAAAAACATAAACAGACTCGCTCTGCCACGCTCATATTCATACAAGATTCGCATCATGTGCCCACTCGGCGAACATATCTCGTCGGTCATGGAGAAAGTCATCGGAGGCCTGGCATAGACCAGCCCCTCGCTCTTGGCTCCATCCCGTTTCGCTAAGTCGTAGTTATACATGCCTATTTCACGTGCTATATTGCCGAACACTCCTTTTATCAGGTACGTCTCTGAAAACATGTATTCATCTCTGTACAATGGAATGTTCTTGTCAACAACTACATAAATGCCGTCCAATTTCGCTCTGATGAATGGACGGGAGTCGCACACGCTGTGTTTACTTAAGTTCAAAATCACCTCCTCCGTTAGTTCATGCTCTCCATCCCCGAGCCAACCCTTCGAAAAATACGTTACAAACTTCGCCTGAGCTCCAGAAAAGTACGTCTTCATATCCACTTCAGAAATACGGTTAATTGTAAATAAATTTATGTCAACCTTCGACTCTGGGTACGGAGGTAGGAACACATAGTTCCCTATGTCCATAGTTCCATATGTCCCTCATCAACATGCAGCTATGAAAGGCATCAATGGCGCCATGCTCCACTCTAAATACATCAATAAACGCGGTGAGCGCTTGCACTACTGTAGCGCTCACATACCGGAGGCCGCCCATCCGGGCCACATATCACACAAAAATTTTAAATTTGTTGTACGCGTACTTATCGACAATACGGCGTTGCCAAACACTTTCATTCACAAACAGTGGCCATATTGTAAACGTGAAATGCATGATTTTATAGTTTTCAATTAATAATTTCTTTATTAAATATTCGGCAGCTGCAATTTTTTGTGTGAAATGTCTATTCGAAAACGTTTCCGAATTAATGATCTCGTTTTTCATAAGTATTTGCAGTATGGAAGATTGGAAAATTGAACGATAAAGTCGGAAGTGCTATTTCTCTCTCTCTCACTCTCATTTACGTCAATGTATGAAACTGTATTTTTAAATTCGATTTTTTCATCGAAATGCCCGGTAACTGAGCTTTTTTTACTTGTAACTTGTTCGTTACAATCTTAAGAACATCATATTTTAACGTTAAATTTATTTGCAGACTTTGGTCAAGTGCAAGAACTACCTTAAGTAAAATGATTTTTGTAAAAACACCAAATTTTGGCAAAAAATGAGGTATTACGCGAAAAGTATAAACGCTACGAAGTTGAAATTGGTCTTAAAAGATAGAGGAAAACATGCCAAATATTTTAGTGTATGTATATAATAAAATTGGTTGTTGTAAATAGTAACAACTGACCGTCAAAGTTTAAAAAACTGCGGATGTGCGAACTTGCTACGTTATATTTTTACATTTTTATGAAAAATTATATATCTAGCACGAATTGGTTATACTGTATCGCATTCCTTAGACATTTTTGAAGAGAAAACTGCCCACAAAAGTTTTGGGAACAGTTTTCAATCCCGACGGTTCGAAAAAATATCCGTCGAGAACGTGTAATCGGCGTTTTGTCGCCATGCTGCTACTCTAGTGGCGTGACAGTGCCGTAACTACGCGTTATCGACTCCGATCTGACAGTACCATCCGAAGGGCGAACATTAACACTTTGCGGTCCGCGGCTCACTCGAAGACATATGCCTAACGCCTTTCAGTCTAGCGGAGGCTCAATTCGCAACTGACCACGCTTATTTGACGGATTTTGTTCTTACACAAATCCTGATATCTAAAAGACTACTGAACTTAACACCTCGGGGAATTTTTTGTCGTGAAGTTCATTTCTTTTTGTATTATTACTAGACTGCGGAACTTTATGCAATTTTGATATGTCAAAATATGCAAAATATATGCAATTTTTATGCAGAATGTATGTAAAATATATGCAAAAAATATGCAAAATACTCTCTCTGAATAATTGTATTGTTAACGTATGAATCAGTCGGATATAGCATAATATGATATAGCATAGTTATATATCATTTATTACTGTTTGTAATTGGCATTACAGTATGTCACAATGATTTTTTCTATATTTTCAACTGTCATATGGCGCCTTTTGTCAGATAAAATTAATTTATAGGCCGAAAACGTTCTTTCAACATCACAAGATGTGATGGGGGCATATTTATACTTTTTCCAGTATCTTGTTTTTATTTCCTTCGGTCCGTCGTTATTGGAATCATCTAAAACATTATTCAATTTAGACAATATTTCAAATCCTACATTTTTCTGGTAAACATATTTATATTTCGCTCGCACTTTTTCTCCACAGGCAGTAGGTGGTATATTATCTAAATTTCGAGCGAAATCTCTAACTAATTTAATCGAATCTTTTAATGATAACGTAATGATAACGTAAATGAATATCTCCAACTTCAGATATCCATTTCTTTACCATCACACACTGTTTGCTCGATTTCGGCATCGTGAAGAAAATCCTGGAATGAAAATTTCGGAATGTTGAATTTCTCCTTGCTACCAACGCGTTACAAGGCAACTGAATACGGTATAACACTTCAATATAAATATCCGTTTACAATTTATGTTTATGATCACGATTTATAAACGAATGTCAATGGGGATGTGTTGATTACGTTCAATGGAACGAATGATCCTATGTTGACATAATTTAGAATATTATCACGCAACATTATTATTACTCGTTTCTTAGGCCGCAGTGATATAGAGAGCGGCGACCAGGAGAGAAATTTAAATATGTACAATATTCACCATATGCACAATATGCAGAAAATATGCACAATATGCAAAAAATATGCACAACATATGTTTATGCTGAATATGCAAAATAAAAAATATATTTTTGGAATCATCTAATCATGACATAAATTTCAGTTCAGGTCCCATTGGTCTACCTATTTTCTATAAAAATATGCATTTGCATAAACATCCGCAGTCTAATTATTACACACGATAAATAGTAACTTTTATGTAAAAGTTGTATTATGAAAGACAATTAAGTCGCCGCCTATTTTGAGTTGGGAAAAAGTCAAACACTGATATAATCGAGTTTTCTCTGCGTATAAGTGATATAAAAATGTACAATAAATGAATATGAGACATTTTTTTATAGAATTTATATATATTATACATTTGTTCTGTATGGTATTTTTCGAAAGAAACACCAAGGTATAACCCTACATTGCACTGTGGACAATAGTACGAAGTTTCTTTTCTTAATGCAATTCCCACTTGTGCCTCCCCTTTATCAGCACAAACTTTGCATCTTCTTGCAGGGTGCTTGTTAGTATCTGTCGGTGGTATTTTTCTTATAAAATGTCTTTCGGTTAAACGTTTTAGACCTGGCAAAGATACCACGTTCTCTTCATGTACAACGTTTTCCACTAGATGTGTTCCAATTGCTGCTATAAAAATTAAAATAAATGTTACCAGATCGCCTATGACACGATGCCATCGGCGGACCGCAACGTCGGAATAAGTGAGACGGCACCATGTCGTCGAAGGGCCAATACGACAAAAGAAGCGTCGACGGACCGCAAAGTGTTAAAGACTTCGTCTATAGTGGACGGAGACGCGTGGTCCAAAGGCATACACTTGTTTAGTTCCCTTGTGTCCAAGCATACACCTAACTCGCCGTTCCGATTAACGACCACTACCAACGGACTTATATATGATGTGGGTCCCCTTCGTATAACCCCCTTTTGTTCCAACTCTTTCATGTGCTCGCGAACTCGTGGCATATGCTTTGCCGGGATCGGATAGAGTTTAGCTTTGAAGGGACTGGTATCTAGCTAATAAAAAAGATTTATATCTTATAAACTAACTCATTTTCAACCTAGAACTTCTAATAGTTTTTTCAAGAGAATATAACACATCGATTGATGATAACATTACACAAATATAGATTTTGCAAAGTATGATGACTTTTGAAATACTTTTGAATCAACATGTACAGCACGTTGTTGGCAGTTCTGAGACAAAAGCATTACGACGTGCGTGACACGCAAGCGGTAAAATTTTGAAACCGACGTAAATGCGGCATAGGTTTCCGTTACCTGATTTCGCTGAAGGTTGGCACATATCATTCTAATCACGTGTCATGATTTAAAAAAGTAAGATCAAACAAAATCAGAAGTTGAACAATAAGGACCACCGTACTGCTGCTGCAAGTGCACACGCTGAATACAACGCTGAGGAACTGTCATTCGTGTGCGAAAGAAATTCATGCAATCTCTAAATGATTCTTCCTATTGCAAACCTTTCATTTCGTCCTTGATTTTTAAAATGTTTTTTGAGTCGAACGACTGATTGACATAAAACAATAAACGTTTTTTTGCTTCTTGGCACATGTATCAGTTGCTATGGTTATTCGCTTATGCACTAATTTTATTGCAGATACAGGAAAGCTTTAGCCAGACGCAGTATAATTTCCTAACTTTGATTAATATCTACATAACCACTGAACAATTACAATGTTGAAATAGCCGAGCCAAACAATTCTTCTTGAAAGGATGTAACTATCATCTGCATCGTAATTCCTTTACCTTTGTAATAGCAAAGCGAAAATGTTCCGACGATGCTATTTACTGATCTTACATCAACTGCTTATTCACAAGCAGTCTCCGCGAGTTATGAAGAACTGGAACCCTGTTTCTTGTCGGAGTGGACTGGAATGCACGGTTCTAAATGAATTAATTTCAAAAACTTCACGGCCAAAGAAACGAATAAAGTGCTTTTCGACCTTTAGTCCAATTAAACGACGATGATATCATCTTTCCGTTTCGGTTTATTCTCAACATTCCTATCAGAAATCCAACAGCGATACAGTTGTTTCTCTTTATTTCAAATGGTTTCACGAACTTTTCATTTCCTCTAACTTTTGCCACCGGTCCCTGTTTCTGTCAAAACAAGCTGCACACGATTTCGATCGTATATTTTATTGATGATTCACCAAAGAAAAAGTTAAGCCAATTTTGTCTTCACAACTTGATTTGGATAACCAGATCATAATCATTGGCTTCTTATTGCGTGCATGAAAACGCAAGATCACTTCTACGGAACCAACAAGTGAAAAGGAAAACATTTCCTTATTAAAGGTTCAAATATGGAATCTCTTTCACTACAAGAAAGAAAAGATAAGTTTGGTCAGAGCAGAGAGATCCCGGCTGGTTAGAGAGACGATCACTTCGGTATTCGGATCAGAAAGAGTATTCCCTCTGTTAAGCAGAGAGTGGAATAAATAGTTCACTTCAATCCTTAAAGAAACCTGAAACTATCTCTTTGCCTCTCCGGAGAAAAGAAAACTGTTGTTACTGTTGCGTTTTAGTCACTGATAAGGTTACTGATCTGATAGAAATTTTGCACGATAACTAAACTTGATGGAGTCGAAAGGCAAGCACATTACTTCACAAGTATTCATAATTAATGCCAACTTTTCCTTTCCGAATAAGCATAGTTGCAGTTCTTCATTAAAGTAATAAGCATATTTCGCTAGAAATTAGCTTCTCTGTACAAGTTCTTGCCTTCTTAACCAGTTCGGAACGAGCATCGACTACATTCAACGACTACACACACCGTATCTAATATGTGCCGTACCGAAGTGAATAATGATAATGCATACTTTTGGAAGAATTGCTGGTGAAAAGTTTTGCATGTTTGATGCAGCCGCTTGCAATTATACACTGACTATACTTTCTTTCTCAACATTTTATTTGATCTTGCTAGGACGCTTGGCGGGGCTATGATACATATGGTGGTAAAGTCTCAGAGCCGCAATCAGATGTAATTAGTGCGGTTCGATCACCTGGTTATCACGACAAATTTTTTTAACATTACATTTTAGTGTCTTTCATTGGTGGTTTCAGTAACACTTTAAGTAATGGATCGTAAGCGAAACAACTGTAGCAATTGAAAGCAAAAAAATGTAAAAAAAAATCAACAACAACAGAGAATTTGGTTACATAGCTATGGCAGTTTTGGAATTAAAGGCACGGACTTACAATCGAAGGATCCTAATTCTTCCTCGCATTTGGAAAATTTGTCCAGTGTGATGTATGTGACTATTATATGACCGTAGAGCCAGGAAAAAACCTATTGTAGTTACATAGGTAGGCCTCCTACTACGCGGTAAATACATTCCTTGATATTAACCAGTTGTGAGAAATCCCATTACAGGAGACATGAACTTCATACAAGAAATGGGATTCCTTTGTAAAAAGGGAACAATTGCTTTTTATGGTGTAACTGTATCACAATTTTTTAAATTTATGTACATATGTAAAAACATTTCATAAAAAGCATAATGAAAATCGAACATCATATAAACACTAAAAAGATTATTATATTTCAAGTAAAAGCTCGACAGAGGAAGTGAGAAAATCTTTTCTTTGACCGTGTTCTGTGTCATTGACGTGTTACAACGCTAATATGCACTAGTATGCGAGACAATGAATATGACACATTTACTAAACCACGTGTAGGGGGCCTATCTGAATATGTATAATCTAGACCCATATAATAGTTTTATATTAAGTTGCTACATCTTAGGCGAAATGATAGGAGCAGTAGAAGACGAGGAGCTACAACAGAAAGAAAATAGGTGTTGGGATCAATTTAATGCGATACTTTGAATTTATAAGCTTCGAAGAGTTGCTCAAACTGACTACTTTACGCAATTGATCCATTCATGTCATTACTTTTTTTCGTGATTACAACACAAACTTTGTTTTTATATTTGCAATTTGCGAGGTTCTTTAAGGTTTAAATTTCTATTTTCACACTATTTGGAGTCTTCATGAATGATGTTCCTCAGTCCCATTTCTACAAAATAAACTTATGTGCACATGATACTGTAGCTTTTCCGTTTGTGTGTATCATTGTCACTTTTACTGGTAGATTTGAGAATTTTGCAATGGGTTTCTTAGTTTCTCCTTAGTTTTTTCTCATTTGAACTTCGGGAATAAACTCTGAGAAAGTGACGTGACCAAATATATGTATGTATATAGAGTCCGGCATGCGAAAGATAGGTAGGGGGCAACATGTTCTGGCAACTTATCACCCTTTCAACCTACAATGTCTTCCCAACATTATACGGACCATACAAATGTAAAACTTAACGATTATGAACGATTGCATCGTTCCACCATGTTGTAACATCCATGGCCCAGCATTGGTAAATAAATTCACACTTTTTAAAGCCGCGAAAATTGCGTTTGCACGCCAATTTTAACTCCATATGAAATTTCTCTAAGTAACGTTAGTTATTCCAATGCTGGACCACAAATGGATCAGTATGTTGAAATTAATCTGTACGCGCAACCTAATGCACAAACTGATAATAGAACGCTAAATCATTTATTTTGATACCTTCGAAAAAACATCATCGTCTGCCTTCGTCATATATGTTAAAACAGATAGACTTGAATATCAGTTTTGGAAATTTAAATGTAAATCAGCCGGAAAATAAATTTTACACATATCCCGAATTTCATGAAAACAATATAAGTCAATAAAATTGACGTAAATATGATAGTGAAAAAATTATGAAATAATCACTATTATATTTTTCCTAGCGGCACAAATTTGAATATACGGAGCAAAGTAATGTGGGATCGGAGCGTGGAAGCCCTCCTATAAAAAGAACTTAGGAAGAAAAGGACGTGAAAAGGAATGTTCAGCAGGGAGAGGTCGCTGGCGCAGTGGTTCCGCGCCGACCCAGGCGATCGTCGACGTTAAGGAGGAGCCACAATAAGCACATTAAACGTAGGAATTAGGAACTGGACTTAAAAAATAAACATAGAACACTGCATCCGTTCACAATTTAACATTAAACACTATCTTGTGCAGTAAGGTTACGAAGGTGTTTTTTCGTATTTTCTGTGTTGTGATATATAGAGCGTATAAAACTAATTGTGAACAAAATGACCCGGGAAAAACGAATTAGATCTGATCAGATATAACTATATCTGGGCTGAAAACTTCACCAGATATAATCAGATCTAGTATAAGAAGATGTTAACAGTCCTGTCTGGTTCGCTTGTGAAAGTTTAGAATAATATTTCTGACGGACCCGCAGCGACACGCCGGCTCACGCCGGCTCACCCCGGACAGACGCGCTCTGGCCCGTGGATACACGAAACTCGTCGAGATGCGTCGGGGGAGGGGTGGACACACCAGGCAGCGCCGCCACCCCACCCCGCTCTCCCCGGGACCTGTAAAATGGCGAAGCCAGATTATTATTTTTGTTTTTTGAACTCCCCACCCTGCCTCCCGGAGGGGGGAGCAGGGGGAAGTTCGCCGTTGTGACGGGCGGCGGCGGCGGCGAAACGCGAGCCGGCAGTGGGCTTATGTTTCGCGCCGGACTCCCCGGGGGAGAAATTCGCGGAGGCGTCCTTTGCGCCCTTCTCCCTACGACGACTTGCCACGGCTGCATTCCCTCGCCGATGTCGTTCTCCTCCTCTTCGGCGATGGGTGGCTGGTGGTGGTGGGGCTGCTCCTTTTTCGAGGCCGGCCTCAGAATCACCACCTCCCGCACAACCGGAACCCCTCTTGTCGCCGGGCGAACCCCTTGACCAGAGAAGGTCGGCGCAGAGACGCTGGCTGCCACCAGCGGAGCTCCGCAGCAGGTGGTGGTGACAGTCTCCGTAGTAAGTGCTACGGAGGCCGCCGACGTGCATATGCGGGTGTTATTGGCGGTGACCGCCACCGGGCTGCTTGAAAAAGGCAGTCCACCGGTCACCGTCAACCGCGTAGGTGGAGTTGGCACGCCGGCTGTCGCCTCCACGGGTGACGTCGGCAATTCACGGCCTCCGATAGTCGGAGGCGTGCTCGGCCCAGCACTTCTGCGTTCTACGGCCGCTGCAGGAGGCGCACGCTGTGATTTCAGCGGTTTATCCCGCAGCGGACCCTTAGCTGGGCCGGTCGCCGTCGATCGAGACGAGGTTGTCGTTCTAAGTGGATTTATATCCACCGGCACACTCGCCGCCCTCCTGGACCTCGTCATGGGCGGCGATTTCCTCCCTTTCTCCTCCACTCCTTTTCGTCCCCCCGTTCCTCGGGGGGCACAAGCAGTCGGGGGGGTGACCTCTCCCTCGCTGGATTTTCGTCCCCCCTGGGAACGGGGGGCCCTCCTTCCGTCCGGCGGTGCCGTGCCGGCCCGGCGCGTCCTTGCCCCCGACACTGGGGAGCGGACAGCCCCTGGAGGGGTTGGTCCAGCGCTGTTTCCACCCCCCGAGTGCCGGGGGATGCTTCTGCGGCTGCTGGGGGGAGAAATGGTGGTAGATCTCCTCACTCGCCCAGCAGCCGCGGCCTTCGTCTTCGTCGCCGTCTTCGGCGATGGCCTGGAGGTGGAGGCGGTTGCCTTGGTGGAGGAGGATTTTGGGAGGCTCGGTCTTCTTAAAGTTGAATTGTGTGCCGGTGGACCACTACTCTCGCTCGACCGACGGGTTACCGACGTACCCGCACTACGAGAGGCGGCCTCTATTGGCAGCCGTGGCTTCGTGGCCCGCAAGATGGCAGCGCGGGTCGCACGAACCGCTGCGACGGCGACAGATGGCGGCGCCGCCGTGACAGCGGCGTAAGTCGTCGCAGGTTGCCGCGCGTTCGAATTTGAACTTCCCCCCCTGAGGAAGATCGGCGCGACTCTTGCCGCGGCGCTTGTTTTCGAGGCCGCAGCGGTCACAGTAACCGTTGCGGTTGTTTGCGCCGCTGCGGCCGTTATTATAGTTGGGGACCCCCCAGCAGTGAGGGGGGTCATAATATTCACCGCGGCTATCGAAATTGTTGTTCAGAGGGAATCGGGGGAAATTTAAAATTGGCAAACGGAAGAGAGAGTAAAGCGATAGAAGGATTTACCTCTGTTACACTCGGCAACGACCGTTACCCCTCTCGCGAGGAGCAACGCGCGAGCGTTCGCGTAACAAAGGGGGAGGATTTAAATATGGAAAGGAAAACAGGGTTGAGGACAAGGTGTTGCCAACTCAGAAGGAGTTGGAGGTGATAGAGTCAAAGGGAAAGAAAGCGGTTGGGAAGTACGCGGCACTTAGAGAAAAGTGAACTCGTGTACCTTGTTCGCTCGCGTACGGGGCCGACGGACTCCCACGCCGTCCCGCGGCTGCTGCTCTGGTGTCCCACGGTGGCTGGGGCAGTTGCTTCCCGTTGTGGGACTCGCCTTTGCTTCTCGGCCACACTGGACACTCCCTCGCGGCGTACACACTCGGAGTAAAATAGTCGGGATGTCCAGTGTCCACTTGGCAGCTGCTGGGCACGCTAAAAACTCGTAAAAAATAAAGGAATTAGGCCAGCAGGCTGCCTCGCGCGATTGTGTAGGAAGTAAATAAATAAATAAGTAAGTAAATAGATGAATAAATAAATAAGTAAATATAAGTAGATATATAAAATAATAAAACAAAAATCCTACGACATGAGGCCGAGTGACTTGGTGTCACTCACATAGAATCATGTCTGAGTAAGTAAATGGAGGTTGATCCTCCACTGGAGCAAGATCAGGGTTGGGCACGCCATCTGCGCGCTCTCGTCTATGCAATAAATTCTCCCTCGCCTGAACAACCCGATCCGGCTGGGCCCTCGCCGCACGTCTCTGGTGCTGAAGGTACGCCTGATGGGTCACTGCATAGCCCAATGCCCGAACGAACCTCATACGGCCGTCCCTGATGGCCACTCGGCCAGGTTTGTCCATCCGGGATAACTCCTCGCGGGTCGGGACATCCCCCCAGTCCTCCCGAACATCCCTCTGGATCCGGAGCTCCCTGTCTCCCTGGCCCACGACCTCGTGAGTAAGCCCAGTAACATACGTACGAGACAAGGAAGCCCAAGATGTATAGGACTGCCCACGGCAACCCGCCTTGGATGCCATATCTACGCCAGAAATAGTTCGGTCCAGGTAACCGACCGAACTGCCCACCTCGGGAAGAGGGTGAGCCCACCACCCCGCGAGGTTCTTCACTGTATCGGGAAAGCGGATATTGTTGGAAGATGCAGAAGTCTGCGTCTTCGGGTCCGTCATCTTGTAATGCAAGCATTAAGAAAAACTCAACAGACAAAAAAACTGAATGCCAAACTCAAAGGACACAAACAGTATTGTATATTGAGATCCAGATACGGCTGGCTCCTAGCATATTTTGTCGCAATCGGTCGCAGTCTAACTGGGATTAGCGTACCCGTAAGCTGCACCCAGAACAGCACGGGGAAGAATTGACATGTACAAGGACACCAACTCTTCACTCACACGACCATTAGGCCGAGAAGCGACTACTATACCAATTTTGAGCTATATTGAAAAACTCCTCGGGGTTTTGGCCAGGATTTCGGCAAAATCGACCACTGTTCAATTCTTTCAATTCTTTCAATCAAATTGTTATATTAATGTTCTTATAATATAAATAAATGTCGATGACGTGACAATCACGAATTCAAAGTAAATTAAAAGTAAAAAATTTACTTTATATCATATTTTGGAACCAATATTCAACCATGATAAACACAAAATATTTCTTGCATGTTTAAAAAAATTCTCCTTCTAATATTACATGAAGTTGCATTTTATAATAAGAAAAAAATGTTTTTTTTTTTCACAAAAGGAAATAAATATTATCCGTATATTTGGAAAAAATATATTCTACATCTAATATTAAATACAAATTCATTTTATAATAAGAAACAAATATTTTCTTCGTAATATGAAATAAATATTATCTGTATATTAGGAAAAAATATTCTATTTCTAATATTACATAAAGATTCATTTTAAAATAAGAAAAAAAAAATTTCTTCGTAATATGAAATACCACTGGCCAGCTCTTTGGTGCTATGCCAAAGATATCGGTCGCTTCGTTCATTAAAATCATATTCCGCTTTCAGCTCTTCGAATACTTCACTCGCTCTCGCCTCAGACACTATCTCAGGCAGCACAGCCTTATGCCTGCTTCTGCCGGTGGCGCTGTAATAATGATTGCATATCATTTTATCCAAAAACATAAACAGACTCGCTCTGCCACGCTCATATTCATACAAGATTCGCATCATGTGCCCACTCGGCGAACATATCTCGTCGGTCATGGAGAAAGTCATCGGAGGCCTGGCATAGACCAGCCCCTCGCTCTTGGCTCCATCCCGTTTCGCTAAGTCGTAGTTATACATGCCTATTTCACGTGCTATATTGCCGAACACTCCTTTTATCAGGTACGTCTCTGAAAACATGTATTCATCTCTGTACAATGGAATGTTCTTGTCAACAACTACATAAATGCCGTCCAATTTCGCTCTGATGAATGGACGGGAGTCGCACACGCTGTGTTTACTTAAGTTCAAAATCACCTCCTCCGTTAGTTCATGCTCTCCATCCCCGAGCCAACCCTTCGAAAAATACGTTACAAACTTCGCCTGAGCTCCAGAAAAGTACGTCTTCATATCCACTTCAGAAATACGGTTAATTGTAAATAAATTTATGTCAACCTTCGACTCTGGGTACGGAGGTAGGAACACATAGTTCCCTATGTCCATAGTTCCATATGTCCCTCATCAACATGCAGCTATGAAAGGCATCAATGGCGCCATGCTCCACTCTAAATACATCAATAAACGCGGTGAGCGCTTGCACTACTGTAGCGCTCACATACCGGAGGCCGCCCATCCGGGCCACATATCACACAAAAATTTTAAATTTGTTGTACGCGTACTTATCGACAATACGGCGTTGCCAAACACTTTCATTCACAAACAGTGGCCATATTGTAAACGTGAAATGCATGATTTTATAGTTTTCAATTAATAATTTCTTTATTAAATATTCGGCAGCTGCAATTTTTTGTGTGAAATGTCTATTCGAAAACGTTTCCGAATTAATGATCTCGTTTTTCATAAGTATTTGCAGTATGGAAGATTGGAAAATTGAACGATAAAGTCGGAAGTGCTATTTCTCTCTCTCTCACTCTCATTTACGTCAATGTATGAAACTGTATTTTTAAATTCGATTTTTTCATCGAAATGCCCGGTAACTGAGCTTTTTTTACTTGTAACTTGTTCGTTACAATCTTAAGAACATCATATTTTAACGTTAAATTTATTTGCAGACTTTGGTCAAGTGCAAGAACTACCTTAAGTAAAATGATTTTTGTAAAAACACCAAATTTTGGCAAAAAATGAGGTATTACGCGAAAAGTATAAACGCTACGAAGTTGAAATTGGTCTTAAAAGATAGAGGAAAACATGCCAAATATTTTAGTGTATGTATATAATAAAATTGGTTGTTGTAAATAGTAACAACTGACCGTCAAAGTTTAAAAAACTGCGGATGTGCGAACTTGCTACGTTATATTTTTACATTTTTATGAAAAATTATATATCTAGCACGAATTGGTTATACTGTATCGCATTCCTTAGACATTTTTGAAGAGAAAACTGCCCACAAAAGTTTTGGGAACAGTTTTCAATCCCGACGGTTCGAAAAAATATCCGTCGAGAACGTGTAATCGGCGTTTTGTCGCCATGCTGCTACTCTAGTGGCGTGACAGTGCCGTAACTACGCGTTATCGACTCCGATCTGACAGTACCATCCGAAGGGCGAACATTAACACTTTGCGGTCCGCGGCTCACTCGAAGACATATGCCTAACGCCTTTCAGTCTAGCGGAGGCTCAATTCGCAACTGACCACGCTTATTTGACGGATTTTGTTCTTACACAAATCCTGATATCTAAAAGACTACTGAACTTAACACCTCGGGGAATTTTTTGTCGTGAAGTTCATTTCTTTTTGTATTATTACTAGACTGCGGAACTTTATGCAATTTTGATATGTCAAAATATGCAAAATATATGCAATTTTTATGCAGAATGTATGTAAAATATATGCAAAAAATATGCAAAATACTCTCTCTGAATAATTGTATTGTTAACGTATGAATCAGTCGGATATAGCATAATATGATATAGCATAGTTATATATCATTTATTACTGTTTGTAATTGGCATTACAGTATGTCACAATGATTTTTTCTATATTTTCAACTGTCATATGGCGCCTTTTGTCAGATAAAATTAATTTATAGGCCGAAAACGTTCTTTCAACATCACAAGATGTGATGGGGGCATATTTATACTTTTTCCAGTATCTTGTTTTTATTTCCTTCGGTCCGTCGTTATTGGAATCATCTAAAACATTATTCAATTTAGACAATATTTCAAATCCTACATTTTTCTGGTAAACATATTTATATTTCGCTCGCACTTTTTCTCCACAGGCAGTAGGTGGTATATTATCTAAATTTCGAGCGAAATCTCTAACTAATTTAATCGAATCTTTTAATGATAACGTAATGATAACGTAAATGAATATCTCCAACTTCAGATATCCATTTCTTTACCATCACACACTGTTTGCTCGATTTCGGCATCGTGAAGAAAATCCTGGAATGAAAATTTCGGAATGTTGAATTTCTCCTTGCTACCAACGCGTTACAAGGCAACTGAATACGGTATAACACTTCAATATAAATATCCGTTTACAATTTATGTTTATGATCACGATTTATAAACGAATGTCAATGGGGATGTGTTGATTACGTTCAATGGAACGAATGATCCTATGTTGACATAATTTAGAATATTATCACGCAACATTATTATTACTCGTTTCTTAGGCCGCAGTGATATAGAGAGCGGCGACCAGGAGAGAAATTTAAATATGTACAATATTCACCATATGCACAATATGCAGAAAATATGCACAATATGCAAAAAATATGCACAACATATGTTTATGCTGAATATGCAAAATAAAAAATATATTTTTGGAATCATCTAATCATGACATAAATTTCAGTTCAGGTCCCATTGGTCTACCTATTTTCTATAAAAATATGCATTTGCATAAACATCCGCAGTCTAATTATTACACACGATAAATAGTAACTTTTATGTAAAAGTTGTATTATGAAAGACAATTAAGTCGCCGCCTATTTTGAGTTGGGAAAAAGTCAAACACTGATATAATCGAGTTTTCTCTGCGTATAAGTGATATAAAAATGTACAATAAATGAATATGAGACATTTTTTTATAGAATTTATATATATTATACATTTGTTCTGTATGGTATTTTTCGAAAGAAACACCAAGGTATAACCCTACATTGCACTGTGGACAATAGTACGAAGTTTCTTTTCTTAATGCAATTCCCACTTGTGCCTCCCCTTTATCAGCACAAACTTTGCATCTTCTTGCAGGGTGCTTGTTAGTATCTGTCGGTGGTATTTTTCTTATAAAATGTCTTTCGGTTAAACGTTTTAGACCTGGCAAAGATACCACGTTCTCTTCATGTACAACGTTTTCCACTAGATGTGTTCCAATTGCTGCTATAAAAATTAAAATAAATGTTACCAGATCGCCTATGACACGATGCCATCGGCGGACCGCAACGTCGGAATAAGTGAGACGGCACCATGTCGTCGAAGGGCCAATACGACAAAAGAAGCGTCGACGGACCGCAAAGTGTTAAAGACTTCGTCTATAGTGGACGGAGACGCGTGGTCCAAAGGCATACACTTGTTTAGTTCCCTTGTGTCCAAGCATACACCTAACTCGCCGTTCCGATTAACGACCACTACCAACGGACTTATATATGATGTGGGTCCCCTTCGTATAACCCCCTTTTGTTCCAACTCTTTCATGTGCTCGCGAACTCGTGGCATATGCTTTGCCGGGATCGGATAGAGTTTAGCTTTGAAGGGACTGGTATCTAGCTAATAAAAAAGATTTATATCTTATAAACTAACTCATTTTCAACCTAGAACTTCTAATAGTTTTTTCAAGAGAATATAACACATCGATTGATGATAACATTACACAAATATAGATTTTGCAAAGTATGATGACTTTTGAAATACTTTTGAATCAACATGTACAGCACGTTGTTGGCAGTTCTGAGACAAAAGCATTACGACGTGCGTGACACGCAAGCGGTAAAATTTTGAAACCGACGTAAATGCGGCATAGGTTTCCGTTACCTGATTTCGCTGAAGGTTGGCACATATCATTCTAATCACGTGTCATGATTTAAAAAAGTAAGATCAAACAAAATCAGAAGTTGAACAATAAGGACCACCGTACTGCTGCTGCAAGTGCACACGCTGAATACAACGCTGAGGAACTGTCATTCGTGTGCGAAAGAAATTCATGCAATCTCTAAATGATTCTTCCTATTGCAAACCTTTCATTTCGTCCTTGATTTTTAAAATGTTTTTTGAGTCGAACGACTGATTGACATAAAACAATAAACGTTTTTTTGCTTCTTGGCACATGTATCAGTTGCTATGGTTATTCGCTTATGCACTAATTTTATTGCAGATACAGGAAAGCTTTAGCCAGACGCAGTATAATTTCCTAACTTTGATTAATATCTACATAACCACTGAACAATTACAATGTTGAAATAGCCGAGCCAAACAATTCTTCTTGAAAGGATGTAACTATCATCTGCATCGTAATTCCTTTACCTTTGTAATAGCAAAGCGAAAATGTTCCGACGATGCTATTTACTGATCTTACATCAACTGCTTATTCACAAGCAGTCTCCGCGAGTTATGAAGAACTGGAACCCTGTTTCTTGTCGGAGTGGACTGGAATGCACGGTTCTAAATGAATTAATTTCAAAAACTTCACGGCCAAAGAAACGAATAAAGTGCTTTTCGACCTTTAGTCCAATTAAACGACGATGATATCATCTTTCCGTTTCGGTTTATTCTCAACATTCCTATCAGAAATCCAACAGCGATACAGTTGTTTCTCTTTATTTCAAATGGTTTCACGAACTTTTCATTTCCTCTAACTTTTGCCACCGGTCCCTGTTTCTGTCAAAACAAGCTGCACACGATTTCGATCGTATATTTTATTGATGATTCACCAAAGAAAAAGTTAAGCCAATTTTGTCTTCACAACTTGATTTGGATAACCAGATCATAATCATTGGCTTCTTATTGCGTGCATGAAAACGCAAGATCACTTCTACGGAACCAACAAGTGAAAAGGAAAACATTTCCTTATTAAAGGTTCAAATATGGAATCTCTTTCACTACAAGAAAGAAAAGATAAGTTTGGTCAGAGCAGAGAGATCCCGGCTGGTTAGAGAGACGATCACTTCGGTATTCGGATCAGAAAGAGTATTCCCTCTGTTAAGCAGAGAGTGGAATAAATAGTTCACTTCAATCCTTAAAGAAACCTGAAACTATCTCTTTGCCTCTCCGGAGAAAAGAAAACTGTTGTTACTGTTGCGTTTTAGTCACTGATAAGGTTACTGATCTGATAGAAATTTTGCACGATAACTAAACTTGATGGAGTCGAAAGGCAAGCACATTACTTCACAAGTATTCATAATTAATGCCAACTTTTCCTTTCCGAATAAGCATAGTTGCAGTTCTTCATTAAAGTAATAAGCATATTTCGCTAGAAATTAGCTTCTCTGTACAAGTTCTTGCCTTCTTAACCAGTTCGGAACGAGCATCGACTACATTCAACGACTACACACACCGTATCTAATATGTGCCGTACCGAAGTGAATAATGATAATGCATACTTTTGGAAGAATTGCTGGTGAAAAGTTTTGCATGTTTGATGCAGCCGCTTGCAATTATACACTGACTATACTTTCTTTCTCAACATTTTATTTGATCTTGCTAGGACGCTTGGCGGGGCTATGATACATATGGTGGTAAAGTCTCAGAGCCGCAATCAGATGTAATTAGTGCGGTTCGATCACCTGGTTATCACGACAAATTTTTTTAACATTACATTTTAGTGTCTTTCATTGGTGGTTTCAGTAACACTTTAAGTAATGGATCGTAAGCGAAACAACTGTAGCAATTGAAAGCAAAAAAATGTAAAAAAAAATCAACAACAACAGAGAATTTGGTTACATAGCTATGGCAGTTTTGGAATTAAAGGCACGGACTTACAATCGAAGGATCCTAATTCTTCCTCGCATTTGGAAAATTTGTCCAGTGTGATGTATGTGACTATTATATGACCGTAGAGCCAGGAAAAAACCTATTGTAGTTACATAGGTAGGCCTCCTACTACGCGGTAAATACATTCCTTGATATTAACCAGTTGTGAGAAATCCCATTACAGGAGACATGAACTTCATACAAGAAATGGGATTCCTTTGTAAAAAGGGAACAATTGCTTTTTATGGTGTAACTGTATCACAATTTTTTAAATTTATGTACATATGTAAAAACATTTCATAAAAAGCATAATGAAAATCGAACATCATATAAACACTAAAAAGATTATTATATTTCAAGTAAAAGCTCGACAGAGGAAGTGAGAAAATCTTTTCTTTGACCGTGTTCTGTGTCATTGACGTGTTACAACGCTAATATGCACTAGTATGCGAGACAATGAATATGACACATTTACTAAACCACGTGTAGGGGGCCTATCTGAATATGTATAATCTAGACCCATATAATAGTTTTATATTAAGTTGCTACATCTTAGGCGAAATGATAGGAGCAGTAGAAGACGAGGAGCTACAACAGAAAGAAAATAGGTGTTGGGATCAATTTAATGCGATACTTTGAATTTATAAGCTTCGAAGAGTTGCTCAAACTGACTACTTTACGCAATTGATCCATTCATGTCATTACTTTTTTTCGTGATTACAACACAAACTTTGTTTTTATATTTGCAATTTGCGAGGTTCTTTAAGGTTTAAATTTCTATTTTCACACTATTTGGAGTCTTCATGAATGATGTTCCTCAGTCCCATTTCTACAAAATAAACTTATGTGCACATGATACTGTAGCTTTTCCGTTTGTGTGTATCATTGTCACTTTTACTGGTAGATTTGAGAATTTTGCAATGGGTTTCTTAGTTTCTCCTTAGTTTTTTCTCATTTGAACTTCGGGAATAAACTCTGAGAAAGTGACGTGACCAAATATATGTATGTATATAGAGTCCGGCATGCGAAAGATAGGTAGGGGGCAACATGTTCTGGCAACTTATCACCCTTTCAACCTACAATGTCTTCCCAACATTATACGGACCATACAAATGTAAAACTTAACGATTATGAACGATTGCATCGTTCCACCATGTTGTAACATCCATGGCCCAGCATTGGTAAATAAATTCACACTTTTTAAAGCCGCGAAAATTGCGTTTGCACGCCAATTTTAACTCCATATGAAATTTCTCTAAGTAACGTTAGTTATTCCAATGCTGGACCACAAATGGATCAGTATGTTGAAATTAATCTGTACGCGCAACCTAATGCACAAACTGATAATAGAACGCTAAATCATTTATTTTGATACCTTCGAAAAAACATCATCGTCTGCCTTCGTCATATATGTTAAAACAGATAGACTTGAATATCAGTTTTGGAAATTTAAATGTAAATCAGCCGGAAAATAAATTTTACACATATCCCGAATTTCATGAAAACAATATAAGTCAATAAAATTGACGTAAATATGATAGTGAAAAAATTATGAAATAATCACTATTATATTTTTCCTAGCGGCACAAATTTGAATATACGGAGCAAAGTAATGTGGGATCGGAGCGTGGAAGCCCTCCTATAAAAAGAACTTAGGAAGAAAAGGACGTGAAAAGGAATTTTTTTTGAGAACCTTTATTATATCCAATAGGCACGTGTACAGAGTAGAGCCATAAGGCAAAGCGATCGCAATTGGTCGCTCCGGTTTGGCCGAATACTCGGCAACTCAGCGGAGCAAACTAACAGTGTAGACGAAAAACGCGCCAGATTTGAATCGTCAAAAGACACATATTATGATAGAATGCCTCAGAAAAATCAGAATGGAGCGGAAGTAAAAAAAAAGGCTTCGCTTACTCTAAAAAGGGTGAAAGGGAGGAATAAGTGGCGATTAAGCCGACGAAGGTACAGTGCAAGTACTAGAGATGGAACCTCTAAAAGACTGATCCAATGGAGGTACGGTATTGATATAACAATATCCTCTCAATTGACCGTACCCCACAAAAACAAGAAAGGAAGAATTAAATAGGGAAAGGGAAGAAAAAAAAAAAAAAAATTGAACAGAAAAGAAATTTGTGGAAATTTCTTCCTAATACTCTCTCTCACAAGAGAGGAAAGGGAATGGCAACTACGCTTGGTACCATAATTTTCACAGAGTCGCACATATTTACAGTGTAAAGAAAAATACAAAAATAGCAGTATAATATGATGCTAAGAACATACATAATTTTTGTTTGAACAAACATTTAGAAGCAAGGCTTCAATGCGAGGGAGGCGTCGGTGGTAAGCGACTCCTAATGCAACCAAGAGATTCTTTTCAGATATTTATAGCTCGCTACGTCAATGTCTATAGGTGGAAGCGACGTGGAAAACCGAAGCAGACTAGCATCTAGTTTCAATTGCACTGGATCATAATTCAAAGCAAGAGAGCGCTTTCTCCTAGGAGTGTGGTAGATCACTGGCACTTTAGTCTCGTGGTCCTGAATGTAACCATTTTTATCCAAGTATGGAAAGAGAGCAATTGAAAGAAATCCCGACGTGCGGGCTTTTTCCGCGTAACCGTCGGAGGATTCTGTAATGTTTGCTATCAACGGATTATTCGTTTTCGTATGTGCGGCTTTGTGGAGGAACGTGCGCGCCAGTTTTATCGCGAAAATATCGAAACGCGGGCAATTAAGTCTTTTGTATACGGACAAATTAGAAACATACTTCTCCGAGCCGTCAGGGAGTCGGCGAAGTAACCAAAGGCCTGTGATAGCCCGGAAGATTTTTCTCTCAAAAGCCCTGATGCTCTCCATGATGTAAGGAGCAATTGGATACCAGATTGGAAAAGCATAGGATAAAATCGAACGAATGTACATTTTGTAAATTAAGAGTTTAACTTTAATGCACAGTACTTTAGAGTAGAGTAAGCATGCAAGTTTTGACGCTGAACCTCTTGCCTTATTTAGCAAGTAAATCGCATGATGATTGTAATTTAGTCGATCGTCTAAAATTACACCTAGATATTTTACTTGTTTGAGTCTTGGAATATGTACGCCTGATTCATTCGGTACGTGCAGTTTAAATTCCTTGGCTCGTTTGGACTGCTTTTTGCTCAATAATTGAGACGGCTTCGAGAATAGAATCGTCTCGCACTTAAGCGGATTTACGCGAACTTTCTTGTCGTTACAAGAAGCTGTAATCCAATTAAGATCTCTTTGTAGCCGGTCGCGAATTACATACGGATCCGTGTCGCTATTGTACACGATGAGATCATCGGCGAAAGCGATTGCTTTGGAAGACGAGCCGGGGCCATTGAAGTTATCAAGAATGTCCGAAAAATACAGATTGAAGAGTATGGGAGAATTCACCGCACCCTGCTGTAATCCATTTTCGATAGAAAATTTCCTTGGCGAGACCTCACCATTGCAGTAAACACGGAATGATCGGCTAGTGATTGAATTATCGACGAGTTGAATTAAATGTAAAGGCAATCCATGTTTGTGCAAACGCACCAACAACCCCACTCTCCATACCGTATCAAACGCCTTCTCCAAGTCGATTAAACACGCGCCTATCATCGAACTTTCCAAAAGAGCTTTCGCGATATCTGTGGTCAAAACAGCCGTTGCGTGCACAGTCGAATGTGCCTGTTTAAAGCCGAACTGGTAATCCGGCAGCAACCTCATGGAGCGCACCAGAGCATTCAATTTAATGTTGATAATTACTTCAAAGAGTTTGCCTATATTAGGCAGTAAACTAATAGGCCTATAGCTATTCAGGTCTGAAGGAGCTTTACCTTTTTTTAATAGTGGTAAAAGTTTCGCGGTCTTCCAGGTCTCGGGGAAGTAGTGTAAGCGTAAACAAGCGTTAAAAATTGAAGCTAGAAATAATATCGCGCAACGCGGTAAATGTTTAAGGGCGACGTTCGGTATACCGTCGAATGACGCAGATTTCTTATTTTTTAGTTTCTTAATGGCCCAAGCGACCTGCCGCGGAGATGTAAAGTAATCTTGGTGGACGAGAGGCTCCCTTTGCTCGTTACACGAGGCAAATTCTAAGAACGATGTTCTGTACCCGCGTCTCATCGCCGTATAATCATTTTTGACCGCGATTTCGTGAGCGCGTTCTCTTGCTGTTCGAGCCTTGAGGTTTTTGGTGTGCACTCTAGCAAAGTGCACACCTAGCATTGAGAGTCTGTCGTTCATATCACTAATAACAAAACCGTTATTGATCTTTTGCAATGCGGAGGTATCGATTCCGGAATCATGCCACAGTTGTACGTCATTCGCGGCCCCCCTGAGTGACGGGAGGACCCCCGCATCCCTAGGCGATATAATTTTATTTATGAACGAGTGCAGTTTAGCTGGTTCTCTCATATCAAGCTTAGAAAGCTTATCTTGCCAGAACGAGCTGGAGACCTTTGTGAATCTCTTTTTCAAGTGGTAGTTCGTTCTTTTTAATATATTTTTGTAATATTCAATATTATTGGTCAAATCGTTCGAACGATAAATGTTCGAACGAGACAGTGCGAAGATTTTGGTGATTAATCTCGACTTAAACCTCTTCAGTCTGTTAATTAACCAGTCGTCATAATCCGTTGGTTTGCTGATAATTTCGGCTGATGGGGTGCAGTCACAAAGGATCTTTGCAACTCCACATTCGAATTTATCAACGGCCGTATTAATCATATTTACTGGCGGATTTAAGAAATCTGAGTCGAGTGACTTCGTTAAATTTAAAACATTAAGGCGGAATTTTTTCCAGTTTGTTTTATGAAATTGAAATCCCGTTTTCTTTTGTGCCTCTGGAACGGAAGCCCTCCAGCCCGCCAGGGATAGCTCCACGACAGTGGCCCAATGGTCACTGTCGTAGGGCAGAACCCTCAGTCTATCTGAACCGTGATTGATGCGCACGCGCAAACGATCGTCCACAAGCGCTAAATCTAAATTGGAATTGGCCGGGTGATACGTCGGTGTGTCCGAAAAAAGCAACTTGGCGCGAAGGCTTGCACCCCGGAACTGTAGCCAGTCCCAGAGAGCAAGACCCTTGCCATTGTTTACCCTGTTTAGCCAGGTAGTGTGCTTGGCGTTAAAATCGCCAGCTATAATATAAAAGTTATGGTTGTTTTGCAAGTGTAATTGCAGAAAAAGGCTTTCCAGTTCTCTTAAGAATAGGATTTTATCCCTATTTGGTGAATACACCGACGCAACAATTAAATTTCGGCCGTTTCCAAGATCAAGACCGATTGCTATCGCTTCCAGAGATCTGCTCGTCGAGAACGAAAGCTCGAATCGCGTAAATTTAAATTTCTTGCGAATAACAATGGCCACACCGCCGCCGAAGCGGTTGTGCGACCTATCCCTACGCAGTACAGTATACTCGCTGGGAAGATCAAGTCTATGTCTCGGGTTCAGCTTCGTCTCGACAAGGCAGCAGATATCCGGATTATACCTGGTTAAAAACTGTTGGAGATACGCCCTCCTGTGAAGGCTTATGATAGAATTGACATTCACTGTTATTATCAGTAGGCTTTCTAAAGACATTGATGCAGCTAGCTGTTGGACCGCCATTGAAGGGAAAGTCTAATGGCGAACTCTACCGCCGCCGCCTCTCCTCTGCGCCCTGGGGGCGCGGGTTACCTCGCCATCTATAAAGGAATTAAACAAAAAGTTAATTCTTTCTGAGTTTTCGGTAATACGTTGAAAGATTGCCGGCATTTGATCGGCGATACTTTTAACCATCGCAGATAAGTTAGCGATGTTATTATCCCCTTGAGGTTGGGTTGTAGGGTGCGGTGGTCCACCCATTGGTTGCACGGGTAATGGGAAGTTGACCGATGGCACAGGAACGTCCGTACTATTCGCCGTAGCCATCTGACTGTAGGATATGTTCGAGCGAACATAGTTAGCTGGACGTCTTAATGTGGCGGCTTGTTGCCTTGAGATATTCGATTGAATGTTGGAGGGAGCTAAAGCAGCCTTCCTTGCTCGGAACTTTTCGCAACCTCGATAAGAGGCCGGATGTCCAAACTTCTGACAGTTCACGCAGAAGATGGCTTCGTGGCTTGTAGCTTCCGTCACTGAACACTTGCCCCGCTCATGTGACTGGTTGCACTTGACGCAACGGTAATCCAGGTTGCAGTTGATTGCGGCGTGGCCAATTCGCTGACAATTGTGACACTGGATCACTTCCTGGCGGCGGAAGCGATCCCAGCGAATTCTTTGGTAGTTTAATGACTTAATACTAGATATGACATTTATGTCAGACGTTGGCTCAAAATGAACCAGAAACATCGGCAACGGTGTGCCGGTTAGTTTAGATTTAGCTGTTTCGAAAGGCGAAACTTTTATGGCCTTGGCCTTAGGCTCAACGATGGAATTTATTTCTTCTAACAGTTCCGAAGTCGAATTGTTTGGGTCGATGCCCTTCAAGAGCATCATTACTGGTTTTTCACCTTTCGGTGTATAAGTATAGAAATGAATATTTGCTCTTACGAGCATAGCTTTTAACTTATTATAAATTTCTAATGAGTTAGAATAAATAACGTGACTTTTCGGCCCGCTGCGTTTGATGGTAAAAGCTGCTTTCTGAACGCAGCTTTTACTTAAATTAATAATTGTTTGCGGCGACGCTGCATGAACAATGATGGGTGGGGGCTTACCCTTTTCTTTTGTTGAACTTTCCGCCGCAGGTTGCGCGCTTTTTTGTGGTCTGCGGTCCGTAGAGCGTGTGGAGGTGTTTTCTTCAACGTCCATTTCTCTATCCCTGTCAGATAAAGCGACAAATCTGTTAGAAGTCGCAGCCGCAATCTGGACAGATGTCGGGGGTGGTGAGGACCTCCTTGTAGTCTTCTGCGTCGCGGCAGAGAGAGCTAGATTCTGCGCCTTGAGACGATTAATCTCGATTTGCATTTTCTTGATCTCGTTCATGAGGGTCGTGATCGACGGTGAAGCCTCCGAAGTGGACGGGACCGGCCGCGCAGACTGGGCGCTCGTAGAAGATCCATTGTCCATATGGTCCTCCTGGTTGCAGGGGTCAGCAAGTGGCGATACGCTCCTGCTCTTCGTACTTTTGGTGGACAGCTCTCGGTTGAGCGTTGTCTGTTTTTGCTTTTTTGGCGCCATATCTTCAATAGATGAGTCCTTTTCGGTGATCTTATAACGCTTGAGAGAAGTCGACAACCGTGGACGAATCTTCTTTTCTTTTACAGCCTCATCACTCGATTGTCTGTCTTCGAAAGATTGTGAAGGCGGAAGGTCCTCCGCTGCCTCTTTCTTTGATAGGTGTTTGTCCATCCAACGATTGGATGGCAACTAAAAAAAATGTCGCTGACGGGACTTGCGGTAGCAAGTCCCGTTGACCACCGTTGTGGTCAGTCGCAATCTAAAGTAAGATGAAAGGAGCAGTACTAACGTTAATAAACGAAACAAAGAGTATGAATAGGTATCCCCCGGCTGGATTGAATATAACCAGTTCTTTATGTCTTCGTCGGAACAGGATGATGAAGAAACAACGAACGTCTTACAATTCACTAGATAAATAGGGAGCTTAAGCGCGAGCGGTACGTCAGAGCGTCTGATACGTTCGAGCGTCTAACGTAGACTGACGTGAAAAGGAATGTTCAGCAGGGTGAGGTCGCTGGCGCAGTGGTTCCGCGCCGACCCAGGCGATCGTCGACGTTAAGGAGGAGCCACAATAAGCACATTAAACGTAGGAATTAGGAACTGGACTTAAAAAATAAACATAGAACACTGCATCCGTTCACAATTAAACATTAAACACTATCTTGTGCAGTAAGGTTACGAAGGTGTTTTTTCGTATTTTCTGTGTTGTGATATATAGAGCGTATAAAACTAATTGTGAACAAAATGACCCGGGAAAAACGAATTAGATCTGATCAGATATAACTATATCTGGGCTGAAAACTTCACCAGATATAATCAGATCTAGTATAAGAAGATGTTAACAGTCCTGTCTGGTTCGCTTGTGAAAGTTTAGAATAATATTTCTGACGGACCCGCAGCGACACGCCGGCTCACCCCGGCTGCACCCCGGACAGACGCGCTCTGGCCCGTGGATACACGAAACTCGTCGAGATGCGTCGGGGGAGGGGTGGACACACCAGGCAGCGCCGCCACCCCACCCCGCTCTCCCCGGGACCTGTAAAATGGCGAAGCCAGATTATTATTTTTGTTTTTTGAACTCCCCACCCTGCCTCCCGGAGGGGGGAGCAGGGGGAAGTTCGCCGTTGTGACGGGCGGCGGCGGCGGCGAAACGCGAGCCGGCAGTGGGCTTATGTTTCGCGCCGGACTCCCCGGGGGAGAAATTCGCGGAGGCGTCCTTTGCGCCCTTCTCCCTACGACGACTTGCCACGGCTGCATTCCCTCGCCGATGTCGTTCTCCTCCTCTTCGGCGATGGGTGGCTGGTGGTGGTGGGGCTGCTCCTTTTTCGAGGCCGGCCTCAGAATCACCACCTCCCGCACAACCGGAACCCCTCTTGTCGCCGGGCGAACCCCTTGACCAGAGAAGGTCGGCGCAGAGACGCTGGCTGCCACCAGCGGAGCTCCGCAGCAGGTGGTGGTGACAGTCTCCGTAGTAAGTGCTACGGAGGCCGCCGACGTGCATATGCGGGTGTTATTGGCGGTGACCGCCACCGGGCTGCTTGAAAAAGGCAGTCCACCGGTCACCGTCAACCGCGTAGGTGGAGTTGGCACGCCGGCTGTCGCCTCCACGGGTGACGTCGGCAATTCACGGCCTCCGATAGTCGGAGGCGTGCTCGGCCCAGCACTTCTGCGTTCTACGGCCGCTGCAGGAGGCGCACGCTGTGATTTCAGCGGTTTATCCCGCAGCGGACCCTTAGCTGGGCCGGTCGCCGTCGATCGAGACGAGGTTGTCGTTCTAAGTGGATTTATATCCACCGGCACACTCGCCGCCCTCCTGGACCTCGTCATGGGCGGCGATTTCCTCCCTTTCTCCTCCACTCCTTTTCGTCCCCCCGTTCCTCGGGGGGCACAAGCAGTCGGGGGGGTGACCTCTCCCTCGCTGGATTTTCGTCCCCCCTGGGAACGGGGGGCCCTCCTTCCGTCCGGCGGTGCCGTGCCGGCCCGGCGCGTCCTTGCCCCCGACACTGGGGAGCGGACAGCCCCTGGAGGGGTTGGTCCAGCGCTGTTTCCACCCCCCGAGTGCCGGGGGATGCTTCTGCGGCTGCTGGGGGGAGAAATGGTGGTAGATCTCCTCACTCGCCCAGCAGCCGCGGCCTTCGTCATCGTCGCCGTCTTCGGCGATGGCCTGGAGGTGGAGGCGGTTGCCTTGGTGGAGGAGGATTTTGGGAGGCTCGGTCTTCTTAAAGTTGAATTGTGTGCCGGTGGACCACTACTCTCGCTCGACCGACGGGTTACCGACGTACCCGCACTACGAGAGGCGGCCTCTATTGGCAGCCGTGGCTTCGTGGCCCGCAAGATGGCAGCGCGGGTCGCACGAACCGCTGCGACGGCGACAGATGGCGGCGCCGCCGTGACAGCGGCGTAAGTCGTCGCAGGTTGCCGCGCGTTCGAATTTGAACTTCCCCCCCTGAGGAAGATCGGCGCGACTCTTGCCGCGGCGCTTGTTTTCGAGGCCGCAGCGGTCACAGTAACCGTTGCGGTTGTTTGCGCCGCTGCGGCCGTTATTATAGTTGGGGACCCCCCAGCAGTGAGGGGGGTCATAATATTCACCGCGGCTATCGAAATTGTTGTTCAGAGGGAATCGGGGGAAATTTAAAATTGGCAAACGGAAGAGAGAGTAAAGCGATAGAAGGATTTACCTCTGTTACACTCGGCAACGACCGTTACCCCTCTCGCGAGGAGCAACGCGCGAGCGTTCGCGTAACAAAGGGGGAGGATTTAAATATGGAAAGGAAAACAGGGTTGAGGACAAGGTGTTGCCAACTCAGAAGGAGTTGGAGGTGATAGAGTCAAAGGGAAAGAAAGCGGTTGGGAAGTACGCGGCACTTAGAGAAAAGTGAACTCGTGTACCTTGTTCGCTCGCGTACGGGGCCGACGGACTCCCACGCCGTCCCGCGGCTGCTGCTCTGGTGTCCCACGGTGGCTGGGGCAGTTGCTTCCCGTTGTGGGACTCGCCTTTGCTTCTCGGCCACACTGGACACTCCCTCGCGGCGTACACACTCGGAGTAAAATAGTCGGGATGTCCAGTGTCCACTTGGCAGCTGCTGGGCACGCTAAAAACTCGTAAAAAATAAAGGAATTAGGCCAGCAGGCTGCCTCGCGCGATTGTGTAGGAAGTAAATAAATAAATAAGTAAGTAAATAGATGAATAAATAAATAAGTAAATATAAGTAGATATATAAAATAATAAAACAAAAATCCTACGACATGAGGCCGAGTGACTTGGTGTCACTCACATAGAATCATGTCTGAGTAAGTAAATGGAGGTTGATCCTCCACTGGAGCAAGATCAGGGTTGGGCACGCCATCTGCGCGCTCTCGTCTATGCAATAAATTCTCCCTCGCCTGAACAACCCGATCCGGCTGGGCCCTCGCCGCACGTCTCTGGTGCTGAAGGTACGCCTGATGGGTCACTGCATAGCCCAATGCCCGAACGAACCTCATACGGCCGTCCCTGATGGCCACTCGGCCAGGTTTGTCCATCCGGGATAACTCCTCGCGGGTCGGGACATCCCCCCAGTCCTCCCGAACATCCCTCTGGATCCGGAGCTCCCTGTCTCCCTGGCCCACGACCTCGTGAGTAAGCCCAGTAACATACGTACGAGACAAGGAAGCCCAAGATGTATAGGACTGCCCACGGCAACCCGCCTTGGATGCCATATCTACGCCAGAAATAGTTCGGTCCAGGTAACCGACCGAACTGCCCACCTCGGGAAGAGGGTGAGCCCACCATCCCGCGAGGTTCTTCACTGTATCGGGAAAGCGGATATTGTTGGAAGATGCAGAAGTCTGCGTCTTCGGGTCCGTCATCTTGTAATGCAAGCATTAAGAAAAACTCAACAGACAAAAAAACTGAATGCCAAACTCAAAGGACACAAACAGTATTGTATATTGAGATCCAGATACGGCTGGCTCCTAGCATATTTTGTCGCAATCGGTCGCAGTCTAACTGGGATTAGCGTACCCGTAAGCTGCACCCAGAACAGCACGGGGAAGAATTGACATGTACAAGGACACCAACTCTTCACTCACACGACCATTAGGCCGAGAAGCGACTACTATACCAATTTTGAGCTATATTGAAAAACTCCTCGGGGTTTTGGCCAGGATTTCGGCAAAATCGACCACTGTTCAATTCTTTCAATTCTTTCAATCAAATTGTTATATTAATGTTCTTATAATATAAATAAATGTCGATGACGTGACAATCACGAATTCAAAGTAAATTAAAAGTAAAAAATTTACTTTATATCATATTTTGGAACCAATATTCAACCATGATAAACACAAAATATTTCTTGCATGTTTAAAAAAATTCTCCTTCTAATATTACATGAAGTTGCATTTTATAATAAGAAAAAAATGTTTTTTTTTTCATAAAAGGAAATAAATATTATCCGTATATTTGGAAAAAATATATTCTACATCTAATATTAAATACAAATTCATTTTATAATAAGAAACAAATATTTTCTTCGTAATATGAAATAAATATTATCTGTATATTAGGAAAAAATATTCTATTTCTAATATTACATAAAGATTCATTTTAAAATAAGAAAAAAAAAATTTCTTCGTAATATGAAATACCACTGGCCAGCTCTTTGGTGCTATGCCAAAGATATCGGTCGCTTCGTTCATTAAAATCATATTCCGCTTTCAGCTCTTCGAATACTTCACTCGCTCTCGCCTCAGACACTATCTCAGGCAGCACAGCCTTATGCCTGCTTCTGCCGGTGGCGCTGTAATAATGATTGCATATCATTTTATCCAAAAACATAAACAGACTCGCTCTGCCACGCTCATATTCATACAAGATTCGCATCATGTGCCCACTCGGCGAACATATCTCGTCGGTCATGGAGAAAGTCATCGGAGGCCTGGCATAGACCAGCCCCTCGCTCTTGGCTCCATCCCGTTTCGCTAACAAGGAGACATTACGACCGTGGACATGGGGATTTTAATGAGCTTCATATTAGGTGAAAGTACATCGAAAAATATTTGTGTCATGTCCGGGCGTTTTTGTGAATGGGCCCTCAATTTTGAGAAATCGCATTTTGAAAAACGCAATTTTTCTGTAATAAGTGATATACTCTTAAAGAGAACGGGTCTATCGAATAAGTGCGATGGCTCGGCGGATGCGTGCTTGGCTCATACTTTTGCACTCCGCCGCGCTTCAGGTTCGAATCCTGCCTGATGAGTAATTTTTTTTTTTTCTTCTTTTCTGCAATATTTCAATCCTCCTAAATATCATTTAATTGAAAATTTTTATATCGATAATATATTATAACTTTTAAAAAATGTTTACTACAAAATTACATTTCTTGGATGCAAGCAAATAAAAGGGCAACTGTTTTATTACCTGGTTCGCTATTCGTCACAACGAATATATTTACCGTTACGGTACTTGTGTTTTATTACTTTACCGTAAACTTTTTGTAACTTTTCAAGTGTTCGGTAAATATTTCAAAAGCATTCTTTCACAATTTTAACGTGATCATTAGTTTCCTTGAAACTACCGAAGTGAAAGGAAGCGTTATCCAGTCAAAGAATTTCTTTTGACTATCATAGTGTTATTTACATTGAACATTATTTAATCTTTCTGTAAAAATGCATTGGCACATAATCAATTATGTGCACCTGTTTTTGAAGACATGTTGAAATATGCTTGGTTTGCTTCAAAATTACTTTCAACTAGAAAAGTTTTTATGAACGTAAACCAAGCATGTTTTCCGTCTGAAATTTCTAGATCCAAATGTTCTTGTTCGAAAGCAGCGTTTATAAAATGTTCCTGGTGCCGGAAATTTATATGTTTTGTGTGTTTTTATGAATAATTTCACCCTAACACTTGCGAAATCAGTAATTTAAATAGATAGATAAATATATTAGTTTTAATCTTTTCTGAAATCAGTTTTTTAAAGCGTTATCTACTTACAAAAAAAAAAAAAATTACTCATCAGGCAGGATTTGAACCTGAAGCGCGGCGGAGTGCAAAAGTATGAGCCAAGCACGCATCCGCCGAGCCATCGCACTTATTCGATAGTCACGTTCTCTTTAAGAGTATATCACTTATTACAGAAAAATTGCGTTTTTCAAAATGCGATTTCTCAAAATTGAGGGCCCATTCACAAAAACGCCCGGACATGACACAAATATTTTTCGATGTACTTTCACCTAATATGAAGCTCATTAAAATCCCCATGTCCACGGTCGTAATGTCTCCTTGTAAGTCGTAGTTATACATGCCTATTTCACGTGCTATATTGCCGAACACTCCTTTTATCAGGTACGTCTCTGAAAACATGTATTCATCTCTGTACAATGGAATGTTCTTGTCAACAACTACATAAATGCCGTCCAATTTCGCTCTGATGAATGGACGGGAGTCGCACACGCTGTGTTTACTTAAGTTCAAAATCACCTCCTCCGTTAGTTCATGCTCTCCATCCCCGAGCCAACCCTTCGAAAAATACGTTACAAACTTCGCCTGAGCTCCAGAAAAGTACGTCTTCATATCCACTTCAGAAATACGGTTAATTGTAAATAAATTTATGTCAACCTTCGACTCTGGGTACGGAGGTAGGAACACATAGTTCCCTATGTCCATAGTTCCATATGTCCCTCATCAACATGCAGCTATGAAAGGCATCAATGGCGCCATGCTCCACTCTAAATACATCAATAAACGCGGTGAGCGCTTGCACTACTGTAGCGCTCACATACCGGAGGCCGCCCATCCGGGCCACATATCACACAAAAATTTTAAATTTGTTGTACGCGTACTTATCGACAATACGGCGTTGCCAAACACTTTCATTCACAAACAGTGGCCATATTGTAAACGTGAAATGCATGATTTTATAGTTTTCAATTAATAATTTCTTTATTAAATATTCGGCAGCTGCAATTTTTTGTGTGAAATGTCTATTCGAAAACGTTTCCGAATTAATGATCTCGTTTTTCATAAGTATTTGCAGTATGGAAGATTGGAAAATTGAACGATAAAGTCGGAAGTGCTATTTCTCTCTCTCTCACTCTCATTTACGTCAATGTATGAAACTGTATTTTTAAATTCGATTTTTTCATCGAAATGCCCGGTAACTGAGCTTTTTTTACTTGTAACTTGTTCGTTACAATCTTAAGAACATCATATTTTAACGTTAAATTTATTTGCAGACTTTGGGCAAGTGCAAGAACTACCTTAAGTAAAATGATTTTTGTACAAACACCAAATTTTGGCAGAAAATGAGGTATTACGCGAAAAGTATAAACGATGCGAAGTTGAAATTTGTCTTAAAAGATAGAGGAAAACATGCCGAATATTTTTGTATATATAGTTATTACAACTGGTTGTTGCAAATAGTTACAAATGACCGTCAAAGTTTAAAAAAGTGAGGATGCGCGAACTTGCTACGTTATATTTTTACATTTTTATGAAAAGTTCTTCATCCGACACGAATTTGCTATACTGGATCGCATTCCTTAGACATTTCTGAAGAGAAAAGGGGCCCATAAAAGTTTTGGGAACAGTTTTCAATTCCGACAGAACGAAAAAATATCTGTCGAGAACGTGTAATCGGCGCATTGTCGCCACCTTGGTATTACACGCGCCACGCGGAGATGACAGTGCCGTGTTTACGTGTTATCGACTCCGATCTGACAAGACCATCCGAAGGGCACTTAACTGTGATAAGTATAAATAATCAATAGTTTTGCATTCATTTTTATATACAAATTTTATTTATCATTCGGTGACAGAATTATAACGAATGTTTTCATTAATTTTAATTGATCTACAAATGCTACATGCTGAAAACCATTTTGGCATTTCATTACAAGATAATATTATTGGAACTGCAATATTCTTGTTCTTTTTTAAAAAAGAACTCAGTCATTCACTCTCTCACTCACTCATTCAATATGCATTCCTACATATTAGATGTACCGAAAAGTATCCAAAATCAGAGAAGTGAAAATGTAATTTTATTATAAATTATTATTTTATCACAATTTTATAATAATTTTATCACATTTGTCGAAGGTAGTACGATCGATTGCTGCAAAGTATGGACCTGTGCTTTGAAAGTTGAGAACTTGAGACGTTTCATAAATTTCAACTCAATATTTTGTACAGGGAATCCTTTAAAGTTTATCTACGAGATTCGTTAACAAAATTCGTTATTCTACCGCAAAAATGGCCTCTTGATAACTGTACGTATTAATATTTGCGTTACCAACAACATGCGACAAACCGTCAACGAATCTCGAATCTAAGCGTCGGTATCGTAGAGTACGAGAGTTACACCGAACAGGCCACAGTCCGCCATCTTGGCCCGAAGCATCGAGTCGGACTGCCCGAGACAACGGCCCGAGTGATTCCCTAGGCCCGAGTGACTCCCTAGGCCCGAGTGGATTCACTAGGCCCGAGTGGATTCCCTAGGCCCGAGTGACTCCCTAGGCCCGAGTGTGTCGGGTACCCGCCCGAGCCCGCCCGAAAATTTTTGGCCCGGCCCGAGCCTCGGGTACCCGACACATGAGTCGGGCCGCACACCCCTACTTTTCAAGCAATACGTGAGACCAGTGATGCCAGAACGAGGATCCTCGGATCCGACTCTTACCCCCTCTTTCATCTACAGTATTCCCCTACTGGCTTCTTCCGTTCACACGCGCGTTACCTCTACTATCGTACCACTGCTATGTCCGTGTGCGCTGTTTCTGCGCTTGCGCTTTTCATACTGGCGGGAAAGCATGATACCACCACTCCGACTTATTGTATTCCCCGACTGGCTTCTTCCGTGCACTCGCGCGTTACATCACTATCGTACAACTACCATGTCCGTGTGCGCTGCTAATGCGCTTGCGCCAGCCACAATCTATTTTTAACACTGCATCGCGAATCGTGATTGACTTTACGGCAACGAAACTGAGAATCGATGATCGAGCGTATGAATCGCAATCTGGAGCTCTCCTTCGAGACCCCACATAGCGATTTTTATTTTTTTTTTAATTATTTCCCTAAACACATTTTGTAGCCTATACAAATAAGTTTTCTTATAATATAAACAAATGCAGTCAAGATTTTAATTGCAATAAAGTTTAATAAAATATTGATATTACTACAAATTATTTTTTCGCAATAACTGTCCAGTTTCATCGTTTTTCTCGATATTTCTTTTTTCGTAATAATGGTCTAGTTCTATTGTTCCTCTCGATACTTCCTTCCTTCCAAGACGGAGGCGTTCCAGATAAAATATCGTCCTATAACAAAAAAAAATACAAAATAACTCACGATTTCAGTTGTAATAAAGTTCAATGAAGTATTGATTTTAATAGAAACTTATCTTTTTTCGTAATAATGGACTAGTTCCATTGTTCCTCTCGATACTTCTTTCCTTCCAAGACGGAGGCATTCCAGATAAAATATTGTCCTATAACAAAAAAAATACAAAATCAGTCACGATTTCAGTTGTAATAAAGTTCAATGAAGTATTGATTTTAATATAAACTTACTTCTTTTTGTAATGGTGTTCTAATTTTTTATATTCCGGGAAAATTAGAATAAATGATACTTATTATATAAAATAATATAAATAACTATAAATTATAAAATACTATGAAAATATAATATAACAAATATAAAATACTATAAATTATTTAATTAATACTATGCTACTAAATTATGTACACTTATTATTAATATAATGGCACTGACACTACAAACAATACTTATACACTACTATTTTAAACACTATTAATCACAATCGTAAACACAATAACAAACACTAATACAGTCACAATCACAGATACACATTATACACAATCACAATCTATTTACAAGTTCGCCGTTGTGTGCAATGACAACAGTTGCGTGTTTCGTGCACCCGGCGAACTTGCATATAATTTTGCTCCTGAAATTAGTCTTAAATGTCTATCATCGATAGACATGGTGCAACTAGACTCCTGTCTAGCTTTGAGTGATGTGCGCACCACACAGATGGAATTTAGGAGATCAGTTCCTATTTTATTCCTTTTTTTCGACTTAATGTCAGGAAGCATGGAAAAAATTCTTTCTGCCTCGGCATTGGAGTGTGGCAGACATCGGACATTGCTCAACAGAGATGTTAAGTGTGGGAAAATAGGAAAATTCTCAGAATTGTTTTGCATGCCGATATCCATCCACATGCCGTCGAAAGAAAGAAGCGCCCAACGATCTTTTTGAGATTGGGATGTGCCAAAATACAGAATGTCCCACTCATTCTGTAAATCTTTGACACTGTAATTTCCCAATTTTTGGGCTACAGCAGCGACACTAAGGAACGAAGAATTCCTGTCGCTGCTGAAGAGTGCAATTGACGGCTTGAAAACCGTCAATTGCAAAAGAAAGGTATCGTCATGGGGCAGTCGAGATCTTATTTCATTGCTTACAGTGATATAAAACTGTAAGCAACGTTCCCGGAAGGAGATCACTTCTACTTCGGACATCCCATGACGTAATGCTTCTTCCAAAAACTCCTCTGTTTCGGGCCCAAGGTGCACCTTATCTAGCGCGACTTGGTTTGATTTTGATGTAAAATCAATTTCCCGAATGTTTTGGGGAGTACTTATTAGGGGACATCTAATAAAATTTTGCAAAAAGAAACGCAGGAGTTTTGCAGAAGAAGGCTGCAACTCCTGTACTAGTGTTTCTTTTGCTTGGAAGAAGGCATTAAACTCGTTCAGAGCATTCAAGGCGTATTTAAAAGAAAAAGAAATATATTCTTTCAGGTCGGATCTGCTAAGGAGAGAAGAAAAACTCTCAGCAGTTGCCGACCTTTCGGAAAACGCCTGCTCTATAAAAAATTGAACGAGATCGTCCCAACATTCCAAAAGCCGTTCGACACACTGGTATCTTGCCAGCCAGCGTGTCTCAGCTAGCTTTAGAATTTTTACAGGAGAGTTTTCATAACTCTCCTGAAATTGTCGAAAAATAGCAGCCCGTTTGGGGCTGCTATTTACAAAGGAAGCGACCCCGCGAAGCAAATCGTCGCATTCCCTTGGAAGCATTCCGCAAGCAGCGCTTGCTGCTAACGCTGCGGAATGGCACACGCACGGCATAGTAATCGCGCTTGCATTTTTCTCGAGCAACTTGCTCTTAAATGAAGAGCGACAACCTGTCATAACGGACGCGTTGTCACAGCTAAGAGCAGCGACGTTTCTCAGCGGAATTTGCATTCTCAGCAAATGATGTTCAAAAACTTTGAAAAGCTTCTCCGCTGAGCAATCGCTTGTATCTAGATGAATAAGCTGTAACAACTCTGTTGTTACAGACAAACGACATGGTTCCACGTACCTGACGGCAAGTGTAAGCCATTTGTCGTTTGTCGAATCCGTAGCCTCATCTTCGTAAACAGAAAATTTACCATGCCGCACATGGTCGGCTATATGTTCGGTTTCCCGAACGGATAGCACGTTTGAAATTATTTTGGCGCACTTTGTGCGGCCTAATTTCATGTCCCGTAGGACAGGGTGCCCTTCGCCTATATCTTGCATAAGCGCAAGTAATTTGGCGCAAGCGAAATCGGGAGATTGTTTGCGACGATGAAAGCCGAACACTTGATCTCTCCGATTTTCACCTTATTGGCATGCTCATCCGAAGATGTTGATATCTCTTCACCAAGTTGCCCTGGATTCAGTTTCAACCAATTATTTTGGTGAACCTGCGAGGATGCATGCTTGCGTATTTGTGAAAGTCCGCAACAGAAGACTCTGTTGCAGATCTTACACACGCATTTTGATGCATCCGAAGGATGTTCCTCCAGCCAAACCTTTAAAGTACTATCAACATCGTACCAATGGCGTAGAAATCTTTTAGATTTCTTTTGACTTTGTGCATTTGCACTTTCCATAACTAAATTTAAAATTCAAAGTCCACTAATAACAAAATCACTCTCACACTATAAAACGCTTCACAACCCACTGTCACTTATTCACAAAAAAGTTTTTATGTAAATTAGCCAAGATTTCACGTCCGTCAGATATGTGGCACGTGCCGTATAGGGTATAATCCCGCCAAGTGAACATCTATAACATTGATGCGCAGGTGCATCCCCACCAATGCAAAACAAAAAGCAGCGTATCGGTGAGCCAATACTAATGCAACAATGAAACTTCTTTGTTTTTCATTCTTTTTGTATGTGACATTTTTCTGATTAAAATGATACCAAGTGTAAGACCCCACGACAGCAAGGCGCCGAGCGAGGGAGGAAGACGACCCTTACCCCTACGGGGCCTTTTCGAGGAAAAGGAGGTGAAAAGTGGCAGTCGATAGACAGTCGTTGTAGACTCGACATATACAGGGTGAGTCTCCTAACGTGACGACCTCAAATAACTCGTAAGGTATGCGTTGCACGAAAAAATGTTTCAAACAAAAGTTGCATCGTATCTAGGGGGGGACATACAGTGCTCTAATCAGTTTTTTATTACCTTACTTTTTTATTGAGATATTAGGGTCACCTTCAGTGTTTTAAATGGAATGACTAATATTTTTTTTCAAATTCGGCTAAGTCATCAAATTTTGCGTAAGAAAGTATTATACAAAGTGGGACTTAAAATGAATAATTACTGAGATACTTATAAAACAAGTTTTATTTCAAATGGTGTTCGAAGTGCTGCCCGTTACAGTCAATACACTTACGTAATCGAATTATCAGTGAGTGAAGAACTTTTTCCAATGTTTCTGTAGTTATTGCAGCACATGCACTAATAATACGTTCTCGCATATCTTCCGCTGTCGTAGGTGCTTCGCGATAAACTTCATTTTTTAATGCTCCCCAAAGGAAATAGTCCAGCGGCGTTAAATCTGGTGAGCGAGCTGGCCAACCAATGTTACTACCACGACCGATCCAACGATTAGGAAACATTCTACTTAATACTTGCCGCGATTGCCGAGCATAATGAGCAGGACAGCCATCATGTTGATACCACATTATTTGTCGTATTAAACATGGTACATTTTCTAATAGGCCTGGCAGTGTTTCAGACAAGAATGTGGAGTATGTTTGACCTGTTAGTGATCTTTCAATGAAATACGGTCCAATGATCTGGTGACCAATTATGCCGCACCAAACATTCAAATTCCACCTGTGTTGGTGGTCAACTTCACGAAGCCAATGTGGGTTCTCTGTTGCCCAAAAATGTGCATTTTTTGTATTCACATTTCCGCAATTTGTAAACGTGGCTTCGTCAGTCCATAAAACAGTCTGTACAAATGTACCATTTGAATCTTGCATCTGGTGCAAAAACCACTCACAGAACTGCACGCGTTTTTCAAAGTCTCGTTCATGTAGCTTTTGATGTACCGACAAGTGATACGGATAAAAGTTCTCCGAATGAAGAATACGCACAACACTGCTTTGACAAATGTCCAAACCACGTGAAATCTGCCGTGTACTGATATGCGGATTATGGGCAATAGCTGCTAAGGTTGAAGTACGATATCCTTCGTTATTCAAAATTTTGTGATACTTTTTACGTTTCTGTACATTAAAGTTGCCATGTTCCTTGAGTCTTCGATGAAGCCTTAAGAAAGTAGAGTGCGACGGCTGATTTCGATCAGGATACTTAGCTTGGTACAAGATCTTAGCTCTTATAGCATTTTCTTCACATGCACCATAAACAATTATCATATCGTATTTTTCACTGTTACTGAACATCGTAATGTAAGCGTAAATCAGTTGATCGCAGCGGAGTAAAGCAGTTGATCACCGCGATGATGGTTTCGATGGTAACGGTGAACAATTGCCGTTGTTGACAAAGGAGAAGTGAAAAAGAAATGAGCATCGCGAGATGGCATTTGTGACTTGACGACGTTCGCGCGGAAATTCTAACAGCCCAGTTCCGACCAGGAGTTAATAAACTTCGATTAATATTTTTTATTGTGACTTTACTCCCCCCCCCCCCCCCCCCCCCCCCCCCCACCCCATGCCAATTCACTTAACATTTATTTCGGTGGAAGCTTATAGTAATAAAAATGTATGTTAGGTTTAGGGTAAATTATATGAGTGAGGTGTATATTCTTCTAAAGGTCTGGAATAAGTGCCGTGCTGTTACTCAAAGTCCTCTTATTAGAAGATGCAATACCTTCCCATTCCATGGCTAGATCCATGGCTAGATTCATGGCTAGAACTTGTTTACAGACATGACCTGTCGCCGTGATCAAACTCGTGTTAAGAGTCACATTGACTACGCGTAATTCCTAATAGAAGATTATTAATTTGAAGATATCTCAGTAATTATACATTTTAAGTCCCACTTTGTATAATACTTTCTTACGCAGAATTTGATGTCATAGCCGAATTCGGAAAAAAATATTAGTCATTCCATTTAAAAAATTGAAGGTGACCCTAATATCTCAATAAAGAAGTAAGGTAATAAAAAACAGATTAGAGCACTGTATGTCCCCCTACATACGATGCAACTTTTGTTTGAAACATTTTTTCGTGCAACGAATACCTTACGAGTTATTTGAGGTCGTCATGTTATGAGACTCACCCTGTAGAGTCGTCATCGAATTGTTAAAGGATCGACACAGAGTCGATATATAGTCGTTAGAGAGTCAATGTCCTTGTAGTCCAGTAAAGGTGCAGTTAAAAATAGGGGTATTAGAAAATCGAACCTCCACTTTTAGAACAAGGTTATTTTTGTGTAAAATTGCACGAGGATTCTAAAAAATCCATTCGCAGGCAAAAAAAGTGTACGCGTCATTGTGTTTTTTTGTTATAATCAATTTTTGCCTGCTCGAGCCCGCACATTTTCGTTTATAACTTTTTAACTATGCAGAAATCGACTATGATTGATAGGACATGTTTTGTTCCTTACCATCTAATAAAACTTTCTGTCACCTCACTTTTTTTATTTGTTACTTAGTTTTTGAGATATTCGATCTCAAAAGATGAAAAAGAGCGTGCTAACAATTTTTCAGTTACCACGCGAATTTGTTGGTATTACAGTTACCTAAGCGATCGAATTTATCGATATCGCATTTTACCAACTGCTCGACTTTACATTACAGCAATGCGCGGGCATGCGCATCATTCAAATAAACGGCGTACATATAATCTACGGCTTTTATTATTTATTTCTTTTTATTATTTACATATAATGTTTTTATATTATTATCAATACACGAAATGACTTATGCACTTGTTTTCAATAGGAGAAGATGAATTTTTAATTGAAATACCATTTATTTGTTAATTATTATTGGCATTTACTATCAATCACCATTGTTATTGTCCTCATTGTTGATATTACAATTCAGTAAATTATATTCTATTACATTTATTTAAAAAAAATATAGAACACAGTGTTCCGTCGCAAGCAACGGTATTTAAGATTAGTTAGAACCGGAAACTTTACGATGCGGACTACGTGCACAGCTGTCCTTCAATATTCACAATTTCAGACCTTTTGTTAATTATTAGCTTCACCGTTTTTCTGGAAGGTGAAGAAAAGGGCCCACGTGTTTAACGGAACACTCTACCGTGAGTTTAAAAACATCTGGGCCTTGCAAATTTCTTACCTTCCAGGTCCTCAACAGCTGTGCATCGTAAAGGTCCCAAGAATCAGCGTTCGGCTTATTACCTGGCCTAATCACTCATAGAGCATTCGACTTCCACCCTACCAGCCCCCAAATTTGTTACCGATGGATGGGTGGAGTCTTACCAAAATCAAAGTTCCACCTACATGCCTATGAGTGGTTGGGTCGAGGCCCTCCTCTAACGAGGACATCCCCAAGGATGTTAGGAAAGGGAAAGCCGAAGCTTTAAAAATACAAGCTCCGCGACAAACCACGGATGCTCTCTCAAAAATCGGAACAAGTTAACACGCAATTTCACCCGCGTTCCGATTATCCCGCGCAATCGACGAGTCGACTTCTCAACGAAATACTCAACTTGTAACACACACTTTCACTTGTATATATTGTACAGTCAAATAATAACCAAGTTTAGTTTACCCAAAGTAATAACATTTCCTCACACGAAACATCTTCCACTGAGTTATCACCACCGGAAGCAATCGTTCGGGTAGCACTCGGCGATTCACTCACTCACACGTAATCGGTGGTCGTAAGATTGGTCCTTCGAGCCGGATAAGTGTTTCGTGGTGAGGAACAAAGAACTGACGTGCAAAGTGCAAGTGAAAAAGAACACCGACGATCCACGGGGCTGCCGACTTACAACCGACAGCACGGACGCGATCGACATCGGTATCAAGAAGCAGAAGCAACGACTTGTTTGATCAACCAGCCAGCCTTCAAAACACGGCTGCACCATCCCGAGGAACTTAGCTGAAAGAGACGGCTAAGCACAGCATCCTTCGAGGTCTTCGTCGGCAACCAGAGCAGACGCAGCATCTTCGAGGACTCGTTCGAGCAGACGTCTGAAGAAACGACGGACTGCAATCACGCATCGGAAGGACCGGCCTACCACAGCATCCGCCTCGAGGAGACACCAGAAGGGCATCAGTTACCACTGAAGTAAGCGTATTGATTCGCCTTTCCTAGTTTTTCCGCTCTCCGTTGAGTCGCGATCACGAGTAAGAAAATGGCAGCCGATCTCCGAACTCTAGTTAGAACCCGTGTCAATATCATAGGACAGTGTACACGCATTCACAAGTTTTTAACGGCAAACGAAAATCTTATTGCAAGCGAGCTAATAGCGCGTAGATATAGATTAAACGAATTACGCGAAGAATTCGAGGAAGTACAATTCAAAATAGAAAGTAGCGACAAGACAACTGACCACGAGAAGGAGAGAGATCAATTCGAAACACTAGATTTGGAATGTCATAGTTTGATCTACAGATTATTAGAAGCAAAACGCCCAATTTCAACAGAAAGACAAAACTCTTCATCCTCTTGTTCTTGTGGAAACGATTGCAATGATAGGTCACAATCAAATGATCCTCTAGTCAGAATTGAGGATTTTGATGGTAATATCGCGACAAAAATCGAAATCGAACCATTTGACGGTAACATTTTAGAATGGCAGGCTTTTTATAACTCATTTGTCTCGTTAGTACACGAAAACGAGAAAATACAAACAGAGCAGAAATTTTTATTGTTAAAATCGCTTCTCACCGGTAAAGCAGCCACAGTAATCGAACCCTTTAACGCGACGGATAATTATTTTACCGCGTGGGACAAGGTTAGAAAACGCTTCGAGAAGGTACCCTCAGGTAAGCCGATCGAGGATTCGCCCGAAGAACCGGGATCGGTGGTACCTGAGGACGGGCCGAGAACAACGGCGGTAGAACTGACCGCGATCGAAACACGGAAAACAACACCGTCAATTTCTTGCATACAATTATTAGACCGAAACAAAGAATCACAACTTTGTAAGGTTTTAATACATAACGAAACGTTCAGAAATTACGCAAGCGATGGTAGGAATCACGCAGAGAATAGCGTCAAAGGCCGTAGCAGCCAATCCCTTTCTCAGGCCGAATCTATAGATTCAACGGGTATTACGGAAAAAATACCGATGAACTTTAACGCGAAAGACGTAACCCTATCTGAGGGAACAAACATTGCAAACTTAGAATTGCACAAGCCAGCGAACGTAGAAGCGCTGCCAGGAGGGTGTAGCAACCGCAAGCTACTTAAATTCAATACGGGAAGAATTCGACTTCCTAATCATTTACCTGTCCGTAACACGGTACGAAACACAGAAACGCGTCGGTTACCTTGGGGCCAGGTAGGCGGCTACCTGACATTGCCGAGTAAGTCTCATCGATACTTAGATCCCGCGAAACGAGATAATCGAATACAGATGTTCGAAAAACTAAGGACACGTATTTCTAAACCGCGCTTACACATTAAAAAACGTTATGGAAAACGTTCTCGTTACATTCCACATCGTGATCAATCGAGCCCACGAGCAGTGAAATTGCCCTTCGACGAAGGAAGACAACTCTGGGACGACTCGAACAAAACCGCGTGTAGAAGAATCCGCGCGTCAAGAAAGACATTTAATTCAATCGCGAAAGTAAGGCAGAAACGCGTAAATAGCTCCAACGAATACAGAACGTTAACGCATAGAACGCGCATATCGAGCGTAGGAAAAGGTAACGATCATTTCTACCTGCCGCGCCGCGAAGGGAAAAAGGGTACCAGCTTCGCGAGGAAACTTCGGACAAGCCGAAACGCAACCGCTAAACGGAAAAGAGCAACGGTAAACGAGGCAATATTAGTAAAACCCACGATACAGGTGGACGGATTTACTAAAAAATTGCGAGTAAGGACACATTCTATTGTGTTAACGACAACCGTAGCAACTACGCGCGTAACCGCGTATTAAGGGACGTTAGGACCGGTTACTGTGGACAGTTTTACAAGGTGAAGAAGCGGTTTAGAGATACCTACCACCTGCTAACACCCAAATCGCCACACTTCGGTGGCTTGCGAATATAATTAGGGTATAGATTTATGTTTCTAGCGTAACGTCATAATTAAGACAACGCAATACTAATTGTAATACTCGGATAAACTACTATCACTACTATCATTTACTTAAACGTCTAAGACTGTACTGTAAAAATACCCTAATATAAAACGCAAACTTAATTCTTAAACGTACGAAATACTAGATAACGTAATCGTTAAGGTCCGTAACATCTCGTTTTCAAACACAGTTGCTCTGGGTCCATTCGGGACCGTACGAATAGATATAGAATAATGCGACGACTCGCATACTTACGACGAACTAACGTACATACATTCTACGCGGCAAACGTACGCGATACTTATTAGTAAACTTCTTTACTACATAATTCAGCTTTCTATATCTTATAATATCTTGTTACTCATACTTATATCTTGTTAGCTTATCCTTCTATCTCGTATCTATAGATAGGTCTTCCGTAAGACTAACAATTAATCGAACATAACACTACAGAGCAAACTATTACTATTGTTTACTTAGATAGCTAACAAACAATTGCGAAACTTGTAAACGTGAGGTACGAAAACGCAAGGCAGCAACCATAAAACAATCGCGATCCGTAAAAATCGTTAGTAAATACGGCAATCTCTAAGCCCACCTGGGGCCACAAGCTGCATATAATTATACTTCTAGGAAAAACCGTAAGAAAAGGGTACTGTGCAGCATCCTTACGAAAAGGGTCGCATCTACCCTACAGTCATAAGCTAATATAAACGTATTACAGTTAAATACTGCGATTTGAGATGAAGCAATCAAATCCTACAGTACGATCCATAGAACCTAACGATTCCCGTTATCCAAACTGATCCAGTTCTCCAAATGTAAACTTTGAACGATTTACAATGTAAAGAACTTACGCTAGATCGGTGAGGGATGCTATACCCTACCGATGAAAACAACCGAATAGTTCGCTGTCACTCTCATCTAAACCAAACGCGTCAACAAGCAACCAAATTCGATACATGTACGGTATCGTAGATTTCTTTAGTTAATAGCGTAAGTTTTAATTAACTCCTGGATCAGATACTTATAATTTGTGGATCTATTAGTCATCTATTAGCTAAGTAACTGTATTGTTGAAACGTGACCGTTCAAGGCGGGCGGGATGTTCCGTCGCAAGCAACGGTATTTAAGATTAGTTAGAACCGGAAACTTTACGATGCGGACTACGTGCACAGCTGTCCTTCAATATTCACAATTTCAGACCTTTTGTTAATTATTAGCTTCACCGTTTTTCTGGAAGGTGAAGAAAAGGGCCCACGTGTTTAACGGAACACTCTACCGTGAGTTTAAAAACATCTGGGCCTTGCAAATTTCTTACCTTCCAGGTCCTCAACAGCTGTGCATCGTAAAGGTCCCAAGAATCAGCGTTCGGCTTATTACCTGGCCTAATCACTCATAGAGCATTCGACTTCCACCCTACCAGCCCCCAAATTTGTTACCGATGGATGGGTGGAGTCTTACCAAAATCAAAGTTCCACCTACATGCCTATGAGTGGTTGGGTCGAGGCCCTCCTCTAACGAGGACATCCCCAAGGATGTTAGGAAAGGGAAAGCCGAAGCTTTAAAAATACAAGCTCCGCGACAAACCACGGATTCTCTCAAAAATCGGAACAAGTTCTTACACGCAATTTCACCCGCGTTCCGATTATCCCGCGCAATCGACGAGTCGACTTCTCAACGAAATACTCAACTTGTAACACACACTTTCACTTGTATATATTGTACAGTCAAATAATAACCAAGTTTAGTTTACCCAAAGTAATAACATTTCCTCACACGAAACATCTTCCACTGAGTTATCACCACCGGAAGCAATCGTTCGGGTAGCACTCGGCGATTCACTCACTCACACGTAATCGGTGGTCGTAAGACACAGAATATAAATATAACAAAATGTAATAGAATATACTTCAATTAAATAAAATAAAATAAAGAAATTAATAATAAAACAGTAACGTGACAAAATAAAATAAAATTCAGATAAATAAAAATTCGCAGTACAAAATAAAGTAAAATAAATTTAAAAAAAAAATAAATAACAGGATCATTCAGACTAATATTGACTACAAACATAACAGGATGTAACAGAATATACTTCAATAGTAAATAACATATATATTTATTATAATTTTCTGCCTGCCGGCTACAAAATGGACTAGCCTTACATTTCCAACCTCACTCATCCCTCCATTCTTTATGCTCTTAAACAAAACTTACACATTGCACATCTCTTTTCGCGTTCTTAACCTATGTACCTTTTTACATCACTAACTTTACTTTTTTACATTTCTATTTTACTTATGCTCTATCTTACTATCATTTACTTACAACACAGTTCTACTCTACCTTATCGCTATTCGCTGTTACTCTGTCCTGCATTCTTCATTACTTTCCTTTTTACATTTTTCCAACTTTCGCAACCACTCTACAATGTTTTCTTTTACCGTTCCCTCCACCACTTCCTCCAATCTTATTTGCCTATCCTTAGCTTTCTCACACTCTTCTACATAATGCTTCAACGTCGCCATTCCTCTTTCACACAGCCTACAAGTTCTTTCCTCTATTCCCAACCAAAATTTATTGCTTTCCTCCATACACCCACACCTCGCTCTCGCTACTAATTTTTGACTACCCTTTTTCCCGTTCTTTTCCAAATATTCCGGCAACCTATCCAGTCTAATAAATTTGTACGTTGTATTATAACGAGTCTTTTGAATCTTTTCATATTGCACCTGCCTCTGTACTTCTAAATCTCGCTCCTCTAACAATTTTTCTATATCTACCTCTCTACTCCTATTATATTCCAGCTCCATCTGACTCATACCATTTCTGTTTAAATATTCTTCCCTTTCTTTCCAACTCTTTGTTTTAAACTTCCCCTTCTCCTTTTCTTTTAAACATTCCTTAACCAACTCCTTCCCTTCCTCCCTCCTCACTGATTCCTCATATCTTATTGCCCTCTTCCCTGTCCTAATTCTGATTTTCTTTTTCATTGTCTCCGCAAGCACAATATAGTCTGGAGTGCACCTCTCTAATCCTAACGTCCATTTAACGTATTTGACTAAAACACGCTCTACTTCCGCCCTTTCCTTATATCCCCATAATTCCGCCCCATATAACATTACCCCCATCACCAGATATTCGAACATAAGCATTCTCCATCCGAAACAGTCCTTAAATTTCCTCTCCCCTATCCCCCATACTTGCCTAACAACTACATTTGCTCTTTTCACTCTTTCCTTTACATGCTTATTCATAGACCCATTACTCTGGAAAATTATTCCCAAATACTCAAACTCCTTCACTATCTCGATTTCCTCTCCCTTCCACTCCCATTTCACCCCCTTCCTTCTACCCCCTCCACTTTTCTTAAATTCCATTATTTTTGTTTTCCCTGTATTCAATTTCAAGTCCTTTTTCTCTAAATACTTTTCTAGCCTTCTTATCATTTCCTTCATTTCCTCTCTATCATTCGCTATCAGCGCTAAATCATCTGCATAAGCCAGCGACCACAGCTTCCGATTGCCTACCACAACTCCTCCTACCTGGCCCTTCTCTAATTCCTCTTCTAGATTCGCTATGTACAAAGTAAATAACGTCGGGCTCAAAGGGCACCCCTGCCTAACCCCCTCCTTGGTCCAAAACACCTCCGACATCTTCTCTCCCACTCTTATCTCGTTTGTTGTTTCCTCATATAATTCCTTTATCCTTTCAACTAATCCCTTCCGAACTCCTCTTCTTTCCATTTCCCTCCATAATTTCTTCCTTACCACCGTATCAAAGGCTGCTGTAAGATCCACAAACAGGGTGTACAGTTTCCCTCTCTTTTTCAGCAACTCCTTTTCTATCGCATGTTGCAGTATATACGCACAGTCTACGGTGCTTCTATTTTTTCTGAATCCGTTCTGAGTCTCCGGGAGTAGCTTCTTACTCTCTACTTCCTGCCTCAACCTATTATTCAGTATCATCGCATACACCTTATACGCCGTACTGAGTAGCGATATACCCCTTACTAGTAATTTTTGACCTCGTCCTTGTCTCCCTTCTTATAAATCGGTATTATGATTGCCTTTGCCCAATCCGACGGTAATCCTTGACCCTCCCAAACTTTCTTTATTAGCATGATCAGAGCTCTCCTTGCCTGACCTTCACTATACTTCCATGCTTCCCCTGGGATCCCGTCCGTTCCACATGCTTTCCCCGTTTTAATTTGCTTTAGCTGCATCTCAATCTCTTCTTCTGTGATGTTTTCCACCTCCTCTTCTTCTTCTACTGCCACTCTTCTCCGCTCTCCTCTACACCTCTCCTTACTTCCATTTAGCAACTGCAAAAAATGCTTTTCCCAATCCTCCATCCTTATGTTTCCCGCCACTTCTCTCGCCCTTCTTCTCTCCTTATTAATATATCTCCAAATCTCGGTCTCTGATTTTATCTTCCTTATCTCCTCCAATTCCTCTTCTCGTTTTTCTTTTTCCTTTTCTTTGCACATCTTGCTAAACTCCTTCCTTTCCTCCATATATACTTGCCTTGATTTTTTCCCTTCTTTCCACTTTCTATAACTTCGTGCTAGCTTCCTTTTCCTCCGCGTGCATTCTCTGTCCCACCAGAACCTTTCTCCTAGTCTCCTGTTTTTTATTTTTATTGTCTTACTTACCATGCACTCTCCCATTGACTTTCTCAGTTCTAACCATCTCTCTTCGATTCCACCCTCTCTAAACTGGATGCTTCCCAATCTCTCGTTAAAGGTCTTCCTACTGTCTTTATCCCATAGTTGTATCGCCTTCGTTGCGCTTTTACTTCCCAGCCTCTCTTCCCCTCTTTCCAAACTTAGTATTACTGCCAGCGGTTGATGATCTGCTTCTACCCTTTCTTCTACTTTGAACTGGTCAATCTTCTCTATCGTTTCCTCATTTACCACAACGTAGTCTATGACCGATGCTCCTCTCCCTCCAATGTATGTGAGCTCTCCCTCTCTGTCTCCGTTCCAATTTCCATTTAAAATGTGCCATGCTCGCTCCTCTATCATACTTATTAGCAGGCCCGTGAAACTCTTATGGGACAACTCGGTCGTCGATTCGCAGCGCCACCTGTTATCCGGGGATAAGAACTAACCCTATATCTTCGATTATATTCTATGGCCAACAAGCTATGCCGGCAATGATGATGGCGCAAATTACGAAATATAATAAATTATAAAGAACATTAAAAAAATAAAGGTTTTGTGTAATCCCTTCTGTTCCTAGTTCCCATCTAAACGTAGTTTAGCGTAAAAGATGCAGGGAAACGCGTGAAATTTACTCTTCCTCTACTTTTACTCTATCATTACTCTTACTCTTACTCTTGTTTTACTCTCGCCTCACTGTGGCCTATTCTAGCTATTAGTTTGCTTAATTTTACTCGATTCTACTTGACCTCACCCTTATTGCATTATTACACCACATATTGGCTTCATTTTTCGTTATATTCTTACTTTACTCCGGCATTACTCTTGCCTTACTCCCGACTTACTCCCGCTCCATTCAGCCCTATTCTAACTGCTATTTTACTTGTTTTCAATTGATTTTAGTCCACTTTACCATTATTTCGTCGTTATGTTTCATATTAACTGTGTTTTTAGTGTATTTCACTTTTACTCCCGCTTTACTCTTGCCTTACTCTCGATTTACTCCCGACTTACTCCCGCTCTTTTCAGCACTATTCTAACTGTTATTTTACTTGTTTTTGATTAATTTTAGTCCGCCTTACTATTATTTCGTCGTTATATTTCATATTAACTGTGTTTTTAGTGTATTTCACTTTTACTCCCGCTTTACTCTCGATTTACTCCCGACTTACTCCCGCTCTTTTCAGCCCTGTTCTAACTGTTATTTTACTTGTTTTCAATTGATTTTAGTCCACTTTACTATTATTTCGTCGTTATGTTTCATATTAACTGTGTTTTTAGTGTATTTCACTTTTACTCCCGCTTTACTCTTGCCTTACTCTCGATTTACTCCCGACTTACTCCCGCTCTTTTCAGCACTATTCTAACTGTTATTTTACTTGTTTTTGATTAATTTTAGTCCGCCTTACTATTATTTCGTCGTTATATTTCATATTAACTGAGTTTTTAGTGTATTTCACTTTTACTCCCGTTTTACTCTCGATTTACTCCCGACTTACTCCCGCTCTTTTCAGCACTATTCTAACTGTTATTTTTCTTTGTTTTTGATTAATTTTAGTCCGCCTTACTATTATTTCGTCGTTATATTTCATATTAACTGTGTTTTTAGTGTATTTCACTTTTACTCCCGCTTTACTCTCGATTTACTCCCGACTTACTCCCGCTCTTTTCAGCCCTGTTCTAACTGTTATTTTACTTGTTTTCAATTGATTTTAGTCCACTTTACTATTATTTCGTCGTTATATTTCATATTAACTGAGTTTTTAGTGTATTTCACTTTTACTCCCGCTTTACTCTCGATTTACTCCCGACTTACTCCCGCTCTTTTCAGCACTATTCTAACTGTTATTTTTCTTTGTTTTTGATTAATTTTAGTCCGCCTTACTATTATTTCGTCGTTATATTTCATATTAACTGTGTTTTTAGTGTATTTCACTTTTACTCCCGCTTTACTGTCGATTTACTCCCGACTTACTCCCGCTCTTTTCAGCCCTGTTCTAACTGTTCTTTTACTTGTTTTTGATTAATTTTAGTCCGCCTTACTATTATTTCGTCGTTATATTTCATATTAACTGTGTTTTTAGTGTATTTCACTTTTACTCCCGCTTTACTCTTGATTTACTCCCGACGTACTCCCGCTCTATTCAGCCCTATTCTAACTGTTATTTTACTTGTTTTTTACTTTAAAATGAATAGCTCAATTTTCAATTTTTTCATACTATTGTATACATTTTAGTTATTATATTTATGTATTATGCATTGTACTAGGCGTAGCGAAAAGTTCTGTCCATTTAGCGTATGTTAATGTACAATTTATCATTTTTAAAAATAATTTTCTATTATGGTGGAAGCGGACAGAACTCCTCGGCACACCTAAATGTTTCTATTACTTTTTGTTTGTATTTGTTTATTGTAAACTATTAAAAGTTTCTTATAATATATGTACACATTCTTCCCATATGTCTGTTTATTCATTTACCATCGTTTTACCTAACGCCTTTCCAATTTTTTTTTATTTTTTTATTATTATTGTTACACTTTCTGTTTGCAACTTTTGATACTTATCTTTCGTATCTTACCGATAAAATGAATGTTTAATTTAGGTTCATTGTCTCTTTAAAACTTTCGTCTCGAAGCTACTTCTGCTTTATAACACAGTTGTAGGGATACGTATTTACGCAGTCTACGCAGGCGCGATCAACTGCAGTAGGTCGATGGGGCACATAACCTCACATAACCTTAACAGAAGATACTCGAATAAATAGGTATGTTTTCTGCCTACTCAGCTTTCCGTAGAGTATCAGTACGAATTTGTTCTTAAGACGTTCTTAAGATATTGACGAAATTAATCTTGTAACGCGTATTGTTACATCTGCATCCATGCAGATTGGTAATGTGCTTCCGAGGATGCGGATCATCAACAAAAAAGGTAATATAAATCCAAATCATTCATACTGTTCTTTATACCAATACTTTTTTTACTGTGTTCTAATTTGTTTACTGTCTTCTGTTTCAGATAGCAATATGGATCAAGAAGAAGTGTTATAAACAGTTCAGTGCAGTGTAAAAGTTACAACAATCGTAAATAAGTGTTAGTAGATGTATGTGTAAGTGTATATGCAAATCGAACGACAATAAATGAATGTACATATATATTTTGCGTATTTTTTTTAACACCTAAATAAGAAAAAAAATAACTGTACGTTTAGAGGAACCGCCTATATTTGAAAGCCGCCCCCCTTGCCCCGTTCCCCTATTTAGTTCTATGATCGTGCTGCAGGTGGCGCTAGTTGCGCTGTAGTTCTTATCCCAGGATAACAGGCGGCGCGCGGCAACGGCGACCAAAAGTTTTACATTGAGTTGCACAGCCCTGCTTATTAGCACCTCTCCTTCTCCATTTACCACCGCATCCTTTGATTTTCTCCTTTCTTGCTCTTCCTCTTCCCCGTTTCTGTATAAACTTCCTTTCTTTCCAGTGCGAGCATTAAAATCCCCTCCTATCACTATGTTTTCTTCATTCTCCTCCTTTATTTCTTCGTCCAAAATCCTCCTTATTCTACTCATACACCCTTTATTGTATATTGTCCATACTCTCCATTCTTTTCCCATTATCTTCATCCATCTCTCCACCATACCCTCCTCTTCTCTAGTTTCGTGTGACATACTCCACCTCTTCTTAACTCCTGTAATTATCCCACCGCTTGCTCTCCCCTTCCTCCTTTCCTTCTTTGCTGCTTGGCATCTCCATTCAAAACCATTCGGTAATTTCTTGGACAGCTGTTCCCATGTCTTCTCTTCCACCCATGTCTCAATTAATCCCACCGAGTCATACTGTCCAATATAATCCCAAAATTCTTTTCCTTTATTCATGACACCTGCCACATTCCAAAACAGGAATTTTATTTTTTCCTTCTTCTCATCCTCTTGTTTCTCCATTACTTCTTCTTCCTCCCTCTCCATCTCCAGCCAGCTTCCTCCGTTTGTTTTACTCTTTCCTCTGATTGGCTCATTTCCCAAAACACTTACTTGCGTCGCTTTCCCTCCTCCACCGTTTGGTCTTCCACCTTCCTCTCCCTCCCTTTTCTTGTTTTTCTGTACATCTACCTCCAAAAAACCTTCTTTTCTTCTATCTCCTCTTTCTCCTCATTCCAGATGTACCACTTTTCCTGTATTTTTATTTTTTGTACCCCACTTTTACTTCTTTGCCTTCTGTCCTTTTCTTCCATGCCATCTCTCTTAGCAGACCTTGCACCCTTCTTTCCTCCTCTCTCAGGTCATGTTCTATATAAATTCTATTTCTTCCTAATTTCCTTTTTTTTCCCATTATTTCCTGTTTCTTTGCCCAATCCTTCATCTCTACTATCATGATGCTGACCTCCTCACCATTGCCTTTGGTTTCCACTGTCTTTACCCCCTCTTTGATTTCAAACTCCTGTTCTAGGAATTTTTCCACCTTTTCTTTCGCCTCTCCCCTTTTTGCTTTCATTCCTTTTATCACTATCCTGTTCTTCCTTTCTTTCCTACTTTGCTTCTCCATTCTTCTTTTAATGCTCCCTATCTCTCTCCACATCTCTTTTGTTCCTGCATTATCCTTCTTTTCCCCTCCGTCCTTCAATTTCAACTCCATCCTACGCACTGCTTCATTTATCACTTCCTCCTTCTCCTCTTGTCTATGCTGTCTTTCTCTCCTCTCGCCTTCCTCAATCCTCTTAACTACCTCTTCCATCCTTCCATATAGCTCCTCCTCCTTTTCTTTCCACCTATCTTCCATTATTTCTATTCTTCTTCCCAAGCTTTTAACTTCTTTCTTTATTTCTCTTTCCAGCTCTTCCCTTCCCCTACGAATCTCTGCACTTATGTCCCTCATTTTTTCCGTTATCACCTCTATTACTTTCTGTAGTTGGTCTTGCATGCAGTGTTCTTTCGCCTTCTCCATTTTCACCTCCTCTTTTTGTGGTGTTTTCTTGACATCCTTCTTCTTTGCCATTGTTTGGCCCTCCGCTTCCTCTTCCTCTGTTTCTTCACTCTTCTCCATGTCATTTCCCCACATCTCTGTCACCTTTCTGTTACTGGAGCTTTCTCTACTCCTGCTGACTTCTAATGAGGGCCTTCCCCTCTTTCTTCTCAGCTTGTCTGGTGTGTTTTCCCCTTTATCCACCTTCGCATCTTGAACTTCTTCTCCTCTCACTTCTTCCTTTCCACCCATATTTCTATTATTCTCTATTTTCTACACTTAAAATAAAGGTATACCTATTTTCTTCCCTTACTTAAACCAAATCTGACCTTCAGCGTTGTGCCAACCTAACCTCACTTCCTAAAGATGTGTTTTTGTTGCCTTTACCTTTACTCTATCTCTCTAACTATTTATTTACAACAATCTACCTTATTTACCAACTCTTTTATCTAATTCCTAAGCCTACATTCCTTAAATATTATTTCTTTGGTCAATATTCCTCTACTGCCTCTCACACACCCTCATTCACCCTCCGCGCCCTCTCTCGGTCTCCCCAATAGTAAATAACATAAAAATTAAATAAAATAAAAGTAAAAAATTAATAACAAAATAGTAACATAACAGAATAAAATAAAATTCAATTAAATTAAAATTTCCAGCATAAAATAAAAAATTTTAAATTGGAAAAAAATGCATGATGAAATCATAAAGCAATGCAATAAAAATGAACAGAATTAATAAAGATCCAGTGTAAAATTTATTAAATTATGTTTTATAACCATTCCTTTCTGAATATAAAGTAGAGATTATTAATATGATGAAATGTAATAGAATGCAGTTTAGTCGTAAAGAAAATTAAAATTCCTAGTATAAAATATATAAGCTTTCTTAACCTTAGTTACAGTTGTGGTAATTATATTTTTTTTAATAATTATTTCTTTTAAATTTCAGTTTATTCAATTCTATTTTCATTTTCATACATATCACGAAATAATTACGTACCAAAATCAATCATTCTTATTTATTGTGTACATATTACATTTATTTAGTAAAGGTTTTTACAGTAAAAAATAATAATTTTTCAATACTTTCGACAATTATTGTTTGGAACAACTTGGTTGATTATCATCATCGTCATCCACCTCCATTTCTACATTTGCAAGTAACGCTAAACTAGCAGGATATTCACAAAATTGTTCTAATGATCGTTGCTCTTCATCCGTTTCTCCAATTGTTATATGTTCCGAATTTTCACACCCGTTTCCTGCACAATGTTTACATGCATATGAACATTTTAATCCGTTCTTTTTACATGTACAAGCATTTGATCTGCAGCCTGTTGAGCAACCACAAGACATCATGTTGTACAATATATCAAGAACTGCAACAGAAGTTGTCATAACAGGTGATAGTGTATCACCATTAAGGTACCAGCCCCAACTTTCTGCCGATTTTATTACTCCTTTCCATGCTTGATTTTGATGATACGCTCTGTAACAGTGCTGATGAGCTGCTTCGCTTGTAGGTGGAAGGTTACTTAAGTGAATTTCTTTTTTGCTTCTATTGATAAGTTGATGGAATGAAATACTTCTTAAATCATTTAATGTTCGCACATCTGCAGACGCTTTGTAAATAAGTAGCATTAGCTGTTCTCCTGTGACTTTAATTGTGTGCATCGTTGAAGTTTCATCATTGAACAATTTCAAAAAATATTCCACGTTTGGATTAGTAATCAATTTCTTAAATGTCGTAAAAACTGTTTTCTTCCCAATTGAAAAAAGTGCTGATGTCGTGGAGCATCCACTTAGAGCATGTAATACAGAGAAGTATGGATAAAGACAAGGATATTTTTTACGTTGTGTATTGATAGAGTACCATTCTGTCTCTTTTTTAACTACTTTTAGTAGATAAATATCGTTATCTGTCGGTGCCATAGAAGTCAATGTATATAAAAAATGGGCATTGTTAGTGACAATGCAAACAGGAGTTTTTTCTTGTGCTAATCTTATTGATTGATTAATGATATACTCATCAGCATCAATATCAATGAGATTCAATGGAGTTGATTCAGTTGTTCCCAGTAATTTGTAATTAATTCCATTAACATTGAAGGCATTACAGAGTTGGCTGATAAATAAATTTTTATTTTCTCGATTAGTTAAGAGTTTATGACCATGCACTGAAACTAATTTCGTTTCATCAAAAATTATCTTTCCACAGTTATATTTCCTATGTATTCGTTTCTGTTCAGCAAATTTGGGGAATTGTCCAGCATAATTGTTGTCTAAATTAAAAACTACCAATGTATTTTGCCCATAGTATTTCTTGATATATTCGATGAAATAATTATAAACACCAGCATACGTTATACGTAGCTGCCACGTCAAGTGATTGAGTAACCATTCACCATCAATAATATAAAAAAAGTCAATATTAACAGATTCTGTTTCTGGCGTAAAAATGTCGAAGTTTGATGAACTGCTCTTCCTCATACCATTTTCATCAAATAAAGCTGGTGGAAAGGGACTTAATTCATAATAAAAATGAGTTTTCAATTCTTCTTCTGATGGATGCAATCTAAGCATTCGTTGGAATATAAATGTAGAATTCACAGTTATTCGGCTATTTCCTACTTTAACTCCTGATTGCATTGCTGATAATGGTTGAATTCTTTGGCTTCTTTTGTAAGAAACATTCGCGAAGTTATCTCCAACAGTATTTTTCAAGAGATTCATACCAACTTCTTTAGCATTCCAGCAGTTTATGCTATCACCACAAACTCCAGTAGAGAGGGACATGATTTTATCATTTGGTATAAATGGAGAATGTTGTTGAAACCATTCTAACAGCTTTCTGGTATCCCTTTCGTTTGCATTGATTGAGCTATCCCTGAAATCTTTATGTTGCTCGCTGCTTTCATCGCGAACTTCAGTATACTCTTCCAAAGTTTCACATATATGAATAGATGTGGGCATTGCATTTATCCAATTGGATACGACACTTTCAGTTATTCCGCGACCTCTAGTAATTCCCCCGCGACTATGCATAGATCGCATCAACGTCTGCTCAATGGTCATGTCGGTCCAAATGCCACTCCAGAATTTGTTGGTTCTTCTTATTGTAAAATATCCTTTTTTAGTATATGCTTCGTATTCACTTGGAATCATAGTGTCTTTTAAATTTACCATTCTTGGAAATATAAATGGGCAGATTTAGCGTATAAATTATGGCCCGTGCTATGGAAATAGGGCAGCATGTGTTGGATGCACGACAAGTGCAGTTCCCAATCACCCATTCTTTCTGCCATAATAAATGATCTTGTCAGTGATATTAAATTTATATATTGGAGCCATAATTTTGCTGTTAAACCATTCTTTGTTTCAACATCTTCAATGTGTAATTTTAATTTGTTTTCTAATTCTAAAGTAATTGGTGAAGAAGTCAGTAACGATAAGCTCAGGTGATCCTCAGATGGCTCTTCTCTTTGGATAGATTGAAGAAACTCACTATATAAGTCATCATTTTTTTTTCTTTTCTCGAATTCTTCAACAAATTGGCTATTTCTTCTCTTTCAGTCATTGTAATGTATGATTCGTCTAACAACATTTGTATTAATGCCGATTGAGTTAATACATGAGCTCTTATTGCTCTACTATAGTGTTTGCCAGAGATCATGTTTTCGATTGATTGTTCTGCATAAACTCCAGTTGATGACCAAGCTTCTTTTAAACCGCTTCCCTGCATAATATATCCAATAGATCCTAAAAATGACATTAGTAAGTGAAATCCGCCTAATTTCACTACTATGTTTTGACAATTAATGATTGAATCATCGCCCTCATTTGTGTTCACGCTACGTTCTTTATTGTTTTCGATTATAGTAGCAATGATATTTCGTGCTTTAATATAAAGAGGCTGATCGAAAGTTACAAAAGTTGTACCTTGATGCACTGCCTTCACTTGCTTACAAGCAAAAGTGAGAGCTGTGTAAAGAGCATCATTATCAGAAGACTTAAGATTTATGAATGGTAAGAACCTCACTGCTGATTTTTCATATTTGTGATGATGTGTATGATGCTCCATAAATCCGTTCCATTCGGGAAAATCTTTAATTCTGAGCCATTTTCCAGTGACCCAAAGAATTTCTGCGGCAATTAATTGGACTGAACGAGGTTCAGATGAACGAAGTTTATCGTGGTCTAATATTGTTATTTTAGCCAAACCGTTGAAACCATAATTATCGAATTTCTTAATTGGAATACTTGCTTTCATAGCCAGTTCTGCTTCTTCAGGGATCACCTTCAGCCGAGGAATAGGATCATCAAGAGGAATTGAGGAATGTGGAGTGATGCATTCAATATCTCCAGTGTAATGAAAAGTATTCTTCCCATCAATTGTGTGGACATCATAATCAGCATTATCAAACGCATATTGCAAAAAAATGTTGTCCACTGCCGGCAAATCTTTTTGTCCGTTCATACAATAATGTTTCCTTGTAGGAATCTCCAAACCCTAACTTAGATAAAATATCTATCAACAATCTGGATTCAAATTTTCTATGAACATAAATAGATACAGCAAGAAGAAGCGGCGAAATAAATGATTTCGGGCGCGTTGCTGCCATAATGGCATGAGCAATGCTAGTGATTTTAATTGTTGAAGAAGACGGATTTCTCTTACGTTTTAAAATTACTTGCTCCAAAAATAATGATAAAGACTCCGGTATAACATCTTCAACGTTGTTCAAAAAAGTAGAACTGGCTGGGTATGTATGTATGTCTATTGTAGGCCTTTTCACAAAGGGTATAGCAGGATAAGGTGGTCAAAAGTGCCCTTGAACCGATTTCAATGGGGGTAGTCTCATTCGATAGATAATGCTCGGCGATCATTGTGTACCAAATTTTAACCCTTTATCTTGATCGGAAGGGTAGTTATGGGGAAAATTTAAAAAACAGGTTTTGGCCCTTTTCCCCCATTTATTGAGGTGTAAAAAATCCGAAAAAATTCTGGCATATTCTACACGGTACCGGACATGTTGGAGAATTTTTTCAGATTTTTCCGTCGAAGTACCTAAGCGTGAAAAATGGGCAAAGTAAAAAAAAACGGAAAAAAGAAGATTTCTTATCGAAATCTTCGAGGTACAACTTTTTGTTTTATATAGTAACAATCTAACACCTACGATTGTTATTCCCAATTTTTTTCAGATTTTTAAACCACCTGCGTCATTATAAAAAAAAATCGAAAACCGATTTTCGGGACGTATTTTGATCTAAAACGCAAGAAGTAATTGTTATTTTTCCATTATTTTCATAGAGTATGTTCATTTTGTGGTTTTTAATGTTTTACCATTATAGATAATTTCATAACAATAAAAGGAATTGAGATAACTCACTTATCTGAAAACTATGTGTTACATTATGAGACAACCACCTTTCTTGATTATTTAAGAATTTTAACAATTTAAGATTATCAGAATCGAAAGGTGCCACCCGGCGCGGCCTGGGTCAATTGCTGCCGGGGCTCTGACGAACTTTTGGGCAAATTTATTGGAAAATCATATAAATTGATAAATGTTGGGCGCCAGTTGGTTTATGAACCAACACAAGTTTTATTTAACAAAATAAGGCTAGTTGAGCCGGCGGTAGGTGAGGCCCTCTCAGGGGAGGGTAGGTCGGATGACCCAAAGGTGAGATACAAGAAATGGAATGCCGAATATATGAGACAAAATTATTTACTTCAGATAAATAGTTCCCACTTACTTGACAATATTTGTTGCTTAACACTAGTTTGTTAACAATATCGACGAATGTATTTGAGCCGCAGCCGTAATAATTCCTTATCGCAAAATGTTCTTAATACAATCTTTCTATTCTCTTTGGCTTACGGGACAGAAGTTCACTCTCGAACTTTACAAGACGGTCCCCCGGGACGGAGTCCCTCTGGATCTTGCCCGATCCTTTTACTTCGGCTCGTGGGGACAGAGTCCCTCTCGATCCTTACAATTCGGCTCGCGGGGACAGAGTGTCGCATGCTCGATCGGCGATCGAACCCGAAAGATGTTCGCCCTCTGCTGGCCCTTTGTCTATTACAATTAACGGCGCCATTTCCCTGCGAGGGAATTTCGAACGCGAGTCGGTAGTATTCTCGCTTATCTGGAGTCAGATCCCCGATGATGTTGAGTAGGTTTGACAATTTTACTTTCCTGTCACATTATGTACCATAATTTTGAACGTTCTTTCAACAGCAGCAGTGGCGACGCGTCAATAAGTTAACATTTCCGTAATTTAAATGTTTAAAAATATCCGTAACCATGGGATAACATATTGCTAGAGAGAGCCGGCAAAACAATAGATATGCTCTAAAACTATTTTCTATACGATATACATTTTTTATGCATTTAGGATTATCGCAATAGCTGTTAAAAATGATTATTGATTATTTTTATGCATTTACAGATTAAAAAAAAAAGAAAAAAAAATATACCTTCCGGGACGCGAACCCGCGACAAAAAGTTCATAGCGGTTCCAGAGCAGACACTCTTGACGCGTCGCCACTGCTGCTGTTGAAAGAACGTTCAAAATTATGGTACATAATGTAACACATAGTTTACAGATAAGTGAGTTATCTCAATCCCTTTTATTGTTATGAAATTATCTGTAATGGTAAAACATTAAAAACCACAAAATGAACATACTCTATGAAAATAATGGAAAAATAACAATTACTTCTTGCGTTTTAGATCAAAATACGTCCCGAAAATCGGTTTTCGATTTTTTTCATAATGACGCAGGTGGTTTAAAAATCTGAAAAAAATTGGGGATAACAATCGTAGGTGTTAGATTGTTACTATATAAAACAAAAAGTTGTACAGGGTGTTTCAAAAATATTTGTCATGGCTTTCAGGGGTTGTTCTACACCTCTGGATCGATGGAGATTTGCGAAAAAAACTTGCCGCAAAATTCGGGAAAGGGTAGCAAATTTTTTTTATTGGCTCATCGTATTCGTCTTTTTACGTAGGTAAAATGTCTGAGAGGAACCATGGGTCAGAAACGAACCGTTCTCTCGCAAATGAACTTTTAATTGGGCCTTCCGATTAAAATTTCGCCATTAGTTAAAGCAGAGGCGACGTAAACGAAGTTAGAAAATGGGGCACTGTGTCACCGTACTAGAAGAGAAGTGCATGTGTTTATGCTCTTCTCCCCGGGTGGGCCCTTGAGCGAACCCAACACCGAACGCAGGTCAATGACATTTTTCTAGTCAGTTTCTATCTTCGTTTATGTTGCTTCTGCTTCAACTATTGGAGCTAGCAGGGGTATTTCATGTGTTTCCTTTTGAAAGGTCGGTGACTCGAAGGCTGCCATATGGGCGAAATTTTGATCGGAAGGCCGAATTAAAAGTTAATTTGTGAGAGAACGGTTCGTTTCTGACCCATGGTTCCTCTCAGACATTTTGCCTACGTAACAAGACGAATATGATGAGCCAATAAAAAAATTTGCTTCCCTTTCCCGAATTTTGCGGCCGGTTTTTTTCACAAATCTCCATCGATCCAGAGGTGTAGAACAACCCCTTAAAGCCATGACCATTAATTTTTTTACACCCTGTACAAATATACAAAGCCTAAGGTACGTGCAATGAAAGCGAAGTAAATTAGAAAGAGAATTATATGCAATACTTATTTGCAAGATATGTACATAAAGCAGATTTAAGAATTAACTGCTGGAAAAAAATGACAACTTATTGTTTGATAAATCTGATTAAAAATGTTGCACCCGACGTAATTTAGATACTGCAGACCGATTACACTGTTCAACACATTTTACCTTTTTTTATTTTCTCAAATCTCCAATGGGTGATCCTCGTAGAGTTAGTCATCCTAAATACAAATCCGTCGGCAGAATTGCTCCATCACTTTCAGTTTTTTAGTAAAATTAGTTTTTGTAAAAACACCAAATTTTGACAGAAAATGAGGTATTACGCGAAAAGTATAAACGATGCGAAGTTGAAATTTGTCTTAAAATATAGAGGAAATCATGCCGAATATTTTAGTGTATGTAGTTATTAAAATTGGTTATTGGAAATAGTAACAAATGACTGTCAAAGTTTTAAAAAGAGCGGATGCGCGAACTTGCTATGCTATACTTTTACATTTTTATGAAAAGTTATTTATCTAGCACGAATTTGCTATACTGGATCGTGTTCCTTAAATATTTCTGAAGAGAAAACTGCCCCCAAAAGTTTCGGGAACAGTTTTCAATCCCGACGGGTCGAAAAAATATCCGTCGAGAACGTGTAAGCGGCGTTCGACGCCATGCTGCTATTCTACGCGGGCCGCCAGTGTCACAGTGCCGTAACTACGCGTTATCGACGCCGATCTGACAGTACCATCCGAAGGGCACTCAACTCTGACAAATATAAATAAATAATTGTTTTTTTTTATGTTTTAGTTAGAACTCTGATTTGTTCTTACTCTTGTTTAAATTTTCCATGCTAAGCAATTGAAAATGCTTTCCTTTGTTCGGAATAAAATGTATGCTCTACGGGACACTATGTTCTACGCAGGCAGACTCTTTGCCGGACGTTTGCAAGGCATATGTCAAGTGTCGAGAACGACTTATTGTTAAAGCAGACATTTTCCAGAACCCACTTTCACTAAAATTTCGTTTCTCACGACTTTTTATACCGTAGCCGTTTCTTTCCGTTTTTCCTTGAACCCTTAAATTAACGTTCTTTCTTAGTCTCCTACGCTTCTAAATTCCCTCAACTTCTAAACCGCCTACTTTTACCATCTCCAACTCTTTTCTAATGAATAAAAATCAATGACCTCCCCCTCACAAATTCTTAAAATCACCACTAGCAATTAGTTCCAATTTTGAAGGCTAAACTTCTTTTCTCTCGAGACATTGTGTTTCCTGCACTTCCTTAATTCAGTATAACTGGAAATAGAAAACAATCTTCGCATTTGGGAAAAGAAGACAGCCTTTGTCAGGCGAACTTAATTTTGAGTGTGAATATATACATATATATATATACAGGGTGGTCCACACAACGTGTGCACCGTTAAAAACTACCAAAATATGCGTTGCACAAAAAAGTTTTTATATAGAAGTTGCATGGTCTGAAGGGGCACATTATATAGTATAGTTATTTTTTTTATAGGTGGAGGCGTTTCGGAGATTTGAAGGTCAACTTTGTTTTTTTAAATGGAATGCTATATTTTTTATATCAAAATATGGAAGAATGTCGAATTCTGAGTAAAAAAGTATTGACATTTATTTGCCCTAAACCTAATAACTAACGAGTAATTTCACTTTATTTCCTGAAAATTTTCTTCGCGTAATATCAAGTTAGAAATTCGACCTTATCACAGATTTCCGCAGGACAGCGATGTTTACGTGACAGTGTTTACTAATATGAGTGACCTAGTGGCTTAACGCAACTAATGTAAATGTTCAAAGTGATATCCATTGGCATTAATACAGTGATGCAATCTATTAACTAATGAAGAAACTGCATTCTGAATCATATCCGCACTGAGTGTAATGCATGCTTCACGAATACGATGTTTCATATTCTCAGATGTTGTTGGTGGTTCACGATACACTGTGTCTTTTAATGTGCCCCACAGAAAATAGTCTAAAGGAGTAAGTTCCGGTGAGCGTGGAGGCCACATAAATCGTCCGCCACGACCAATCCATCGATTAGGAAATTTTCTATCCAGTACTTGCCTTACATTACGCGCGTAATGTGCAGGACAACCATCATGTTGATACCAGATTTGTGTAAGGATATTTAAAGGTACATTTTCCAATAAAGATGGTAAAGTGTCATTCAAAAATTTAGCATATTTTTGTCCTGTTAGTCGATCATTAATAAAATATGGCCCAATCAATTGGTTGCTCAGTATTCCACACCACACATTAACGCTCCATTGACGTTGGTGGTCGACTTCTCTCATCCAGTGAGGATTTTCTGGTGCCCAATAATGCATATTTTTCAAATTAATCTGCCTGCGATTAGTAAACGTTGCTTCATCAGTGAACAAAACTTTTTGTAAAAAATAATTATCACTGTTCATTTGATGCAGGAACCACTGGCAGAACCGAACGCGGTTTTCATAATCCGTTCCATGGTGCTCCTGATGAAGTGCTAGGTGATAGGGACGATGTTTTTCATTATGAAGAATGCGTAGTACACTTGTTTTGCTAATTCCAGATCCTCGTGAAATCTGTCATGTACTAATATGGGGGTTTTCTGTTACCGCTGCTAGGACCGCAATAGCATTTGCATCAGAAGTAGCAGTTTTCGTTAAGTTACGTTTAGTAACATTAAGACTTCCGGTTCGTCGAAGCGATTGACACATTCTCTCAAATATGGCTCGAGATGGCTGATTTCGTTCAGGATACCTTTCGGCATAGATGGCTTTGGCTCTTATTGCATTTTTATGGCACTCACCATAAACTAAAAGCATATCAACTTTTTCGCTATTACAAAATTTCATTTTTACTTTTATCTGTCTGGTAAATACACACAACACCGAAGGTAACTTCAATACTGGATTACGAATATGAAGACGATTGCGAATCATGATAGATGTTGTGTTGATAAACACTGTCACGTAAACATCGCTGTCCTGCGGAAATCTGTGATAAGGTCGAATTTCTAACTCGATATTACGCGAAGAAAATTTTCAGGAAATAAAGTGAAATTACTCGTTAGTTATTAGGTTTAGGGCAAATAAATGTCAATACTTTTTTACTCAGAATTCGACATTCTTCCATATTTTGATATAAAAAATATAGCATTCCATTAAAAAAACAAAGTTGACCTTCAAATCTCCGAAACGCCTCCACCTATAAAAAAAATAACTACACTATATAATGTGTTAGATATAGTCAAATCCGCGTTCTTCTTCTTACACGAAAGCTATTGTTTCCTTGTGTTTACGCGCTACGCGTAGAATGTATGTGTGTGTGGCTAGGGCATTTAGCCTAACGAATATTCGTGAAAGCAGTAAGCATCCGGCTTTTGTACGAGCAATACTTTGCACGCTTCGCTATTTCTTTTCGGTTTTCTCGAACATTACAATCGGGGTATATTACAATAAAGTTAGTTTTACAATAGTCTGGCATTTTTGTTCACGGACTTCAACAGGTTATGGGCCCGGGCACGTAAAAGCCCAGACGAGAAAAAGTTTAGAATCGCGAAAAAGGTGTTGCGAAAATAAAACACGTGGAAAGTTCTCGAAGAGTCGAGTGAGAAAGCGCGGGAAAGTGTATAGTGAAAAGGCTTGAGTGATTTCAAGACGATGTCGTCAACCTTTAACATAAAACCACTTACAAAAGACAATTATGATAGTTGGTCAATGCAGATGGAAGCTGTGGCAGTGAAAAACGGTACTTGGAAGCATGTGTGCGGCAAGATACCGAGGCCGAAGCTGAAACCAGGAGCGGAAGAAGAATCCAATATGGCGCAAGAAAAATGGGATGACGATAACGCCAAAGCGAGGGCAGATCTAATAATTGCAATTGATCCGAGTTTATTGCGATTGGTCAAAGGGTTGAGCACAGCAGCGGAGGTGTGGTGCAGATTAAAATCAGAATTTGCATCAACGGGGCCTGTTAAGAAGGCGAGCTTGCTGAAGCGTATATCAACGTTCAAGATGGCCGAAGGCGATGATCTCCGAACGCAGCTAATGGAATTCTTCGACGTTACAGCACAATTGGAAACGATGGGTATTCCAATAAACCGAGAATTACTGTCATATATGCTGCTAAACAGCTTACCATCGAGCTTCGACATGCTAAAATGCGGAATGGAGTCGAGGGATACAATACCGACTCCTGAAATAATTCGACAGAAGGTTCTAGAAGAATTCGACTCGAGAAAGCAGCGACGAAGCGACGAAGCAGCGGAAGCGATGTGGGCACAGAGGGGCAGGGGAAAGTTCCAAAATGGCCGAGGCGGTAAGAAAAATGGCGATTACCGCCCAGTGACAGAAAATAAAGCGAAGGAAAATAAAAATTTCCGGTACAAGTGCTTTAGGTGTCATAGTTTCGGTCATAAGGCTGCCGAATGTCCTGAAAAGGGTTCGCGAGACAGTTCAAGGCGCGAATCGTCGTCGAAAGCCGAGGTAGTTGAAACCGCGTTTTTAAGTGTAGTGCGAGAAGAATTGCTAGGTGCAAAAGACCGTGCTTATGTGAGACGCTGGTGTTTGGATAGTGGCTGCACATCACATATGTGCAACGATGAAGACATCCTTCAAAAATGTACGAGTACGAGGAAGGAAAAGTTGTTGCTGGCCAGTGATATCCAAATTGACATTGACGCGCGGGGGACGGCTAGTGTTGTGACAACGGACGGTAAACAAAAAGAGTCCGTGAAACTCAACGATGTGTTACTAGTCAAAGAACTACGTACAAATCTATTATCGGTGGCAAAAATCACAGATCATGGACACACCGTTCTATTCGACAAAGACAGAGCAACAGTGCGCGGAAAGGACGGAAAAATAAAACTCGTTGCTAAGCGCGAAGGGAATCTTTATTATTTCTGTGAGAAACAAGAGCAAGTAAATCTTGCGAATAGCGGTATGAGTGTAGATGTGTGGCATCGCCGACTAGGCCACTTAAATGTACGGGATGTTCTTATGCTATCGAAGAGAGGACTAGCTACGGGAATAAACATTGTGAGTGAGAGACTATCACGGCCGTGTGACGTATGCATGCGCGGGAAATTGACAGCGTTGCCGTTTCCGAAGAGATCCCAGAAAAGTTCAGAGGTGTTGAATATAGTGCACTCTGATGTGTGGGGACCTGCGAGGACGGAATCATTTAAGCGCTTCAAATACTTTGTCACGTTTATTGATGATCACAGCCGATGGTGTGAGGTCATGTTCCTGAGAAATAAAAGTGACGTGTTTCAATTATTCAAGGAGTATAAAGCGCGAGTTGAAAACTAGACTGGTAAACGAATAAAGTGCCTGATGACAGACAATGGACGAGAGTACTGTAATCGCGAGTTCGATGAATTTTTGAAAGAGAATGGCATCTCTAGGCGATTGACAGTAGCTCACACACCGCAACAAAATGGTGTTGCTGAGCGTATGAACAGAACTCTCGTTGAAATGACAAGGTGTTTACTAGTGCAAACAGGATTGAAAAATGCCTTCTGGGCTGAAACGCTTGCCGCATCAAATTATTTACGAAACAGGTGTCCGACAACGAGTTTGGGAGGTCATACTCCGTACGAGTATTGGTGTAAGTGTATACCGGACCTGAGCAATCTCAGAGCGTACGGAGCAAAAGCGTACGTGTTGCAGAAGGAGCCTGGTAGGGGTAAATTTGAGCCCAAGGCGAAAGAAGGCGTCCTGGTGGGATACTCGGAAAAATCAAAAGGGTATCGAGTGTACGTTCCTGAAGACGACAAAGTCGTAATAACCAGGGACGTAAGATTCGTTGAAGAAGGGGTGACGGAAGAGTTGACCGAGAGAGGTACCAACGAGTCCACTGAGAAGTTCGACGAAGACAAAGAGAGCCGAGTTGGGATAGAAATAAAATCCAACGAAGACAGTGAGCTACCTGCGGGAAGAGACGGTTCGTCGGTGCCGAAAATTGTTGTAGACTCACCAGCAAGGTCATCGGTGACATCAACTGGTACGCGAGGAGCGGGCAGACCAAGACTGATCCGCTCAGGTTGTAGAGGAAGACCGAGAAAAATATATCAAACAAGATCGGCTTCAGCGGAATCAAGAACGTGCGATGAAGAGCCTGATGACGAAGAAAGTGAAGATAGGTCCGAAGATGAAGTGTTCGCGGATACTATAGACGATGATTTTCCAGCGATAGAGATGGCGAACCTAGCCGATCTGTCGGTAAAGAGCGCGATGAGTGGCCGCGAATCTCAAGAGTGGTTAGAGGCAATCGCCGAAGAAATACAAGCGCTGATCAAGCACGATACGTGGACACTAGTGAAGCGACCCAAGGACAGAAAGGTAATTACGTGTAAAATTGTTCTAAGAAATAAAATGAAGCCAGATGGGAGCTTAGGGCGCAGAAAAGCAAGAGTCGTCGCGCGTGGATTCACTCAGCGTGAGGGAATCGACTTTGCAGAAACGTTCGCGCCTGTAGCTCGCTTAGATTCAGTAAGATTACTGATGGCTTTAGCAGCGAAAGAAAATCTTCAAGTCTTCCAGCTGGACGTGGTTGCTGCATATCTGAACGGGGAGCTGGATGAGGAAATCTTCATGGAGACACCGGAGTACATCGAGGAGGCGCTAAGTGAAATAGTGCGAAAAGATGGTGACAGTGAAGTCGGTGTCAAAGCTCAAAAAATGATTCGTGAATTGCGAGAAGGTGAAAAAGTGTGTCGGTTAAACAGAGCGCTGTACGGTTTACGTCAAGCCGGTCGCCAGTGGAATAAAAGGTTGGACAGAGCGCTTAGAAATTTTAATTTAAATTCGGCGGCAAACGACACGTGCCTGTATTATAACACGAATGAGAGAGAGCGTACCTTTGTTGTTGTGTATGTTGACGATATTCTGTACGCGTCAAACAGTGAGAAGAGATTGCAAGAGATTCGAGCGGGGCTGGGAAAGGCGTTCGATATTAAAAATTTGGGTCTTGCAAGTTGTTGTCTCGGCATTGAAATCATACAAGGAGCCGGTGAAATTAAATTAAGTCAAGCGGGGTATGTGAGTGATTTGCTGAAAAAGTTCGGCATGAATGAATCGAAACCCGTGAATACACCGAGCGAGCCGCGAGCAAATTTGTCGATTGGAGTGCCGCGAAAAAGTGAGAATCAAAAAGAAATACCATATAGACAGTTAATCGGTTCGTTAATGTACTTGGCTGTCGCTACGAGACCGGACATTGCATTTACAGTAAATAGATTATCGCAATTTAATGTCAAGTACGGCGAAGAACATTGGGCAGCAGCAAAACGTGTGTTGCGATATTTAAAAGGCACGCAAAATCAAGCGCTTGTGTATAAAAGAAATAGACTTGGTATATTTGGTTACTCAGACGCGGATCACGCAGCAGATGTAAGAGACAGAATATCGTATACGGGATATTTGTTTGTTTTCAGTGGTGCGGCGATTACCTGGCGGTCGTGTAAACAAAAGACTGTCGCGATTTCGACAACAGAAGCCGAGTACGTAGCGCTGTCAGAAGCATCTCGAGAAGCGATATATTTAAGGAATTTAATGCTTGATATGAAAATGCCGGAGTTGTCGTGTGTAACAATTGGTACCGATAATCGTGGGGCTAAAGCAATAGCCGAGAACGCGGTGTATCATGCAAGGACAAAACACATTGCAACGAGATATCATTTTGTTCGTCAAGCGCTTCGAGAAAATAAACTCAAATTGGTATACACGCCAACTGAGGAGATGCCAGCTGATATGCTAACGAAACCGTTGCCGGGTCCAGCGCATTTTAAACACATGTCAAGCATGGGAATGAGTGTTTGTTGAGAATGCAAGAACGTCGAATTTGAAGAAGGCGTGTTAGATATAGTCAAATCCGCGTTCTTCTTCTTACACGAAAGCTATTGTTTCCTTGTGTTTACGCGCTACGCGTAGAATGTATGTGTGTGTGGCTAGGGCATTTAGCCTAACGAATATTCGTGAAAGCAGTAAGCATCCGGCTTTTGTACGAGCAATACTTTGCACGCTTCGCTATTTCTTTTCGGTTTTCTCGAACATTACAATCGGGGTATATTACAATAAAGTTAGTTTTACAATAGTCTGGCATTTTTGTTCACGGACTTCAACATAATGTGCCCCTTCAGACCATGCAACTTCTATATAAAAACTTTTTTGTGCAACGCATATTTTGGTAGTTTTTAACGGTGCAAACGTTGTGTGGACCACCCTGTATATACATAAGTACAGAATTATGGGCGACATATATAGTATATGGGATCATTAATGGTGTTATGATTATGTAGATATGCGTATAATCAACATATTATTAGTATAGATACTAGAAATTTACCTAGAGCATCTAAAGATAGGTATATACATGAAGGGTAATGGTGTCAGAGTAGATAGAGTAGACATTTTATTTTAGTTTTAATTAATGGGCCGGATTGTTTTCGGTCAATTTATATGGGTTAATAGTGTGGATATCTCGCGATTTAGTGTTTTTTGAAAGTTGTATAAGTGTACCGGAGCGTATAGATATAGTTCGAGATTGCTGTTTGGCCTTGGATATATCGTTATACGAATCTAAGCTTTACCTAATGTTCTGGGGATAATTTTTTTTTTTTTTTTTTCAATAGGGATAACTGGATGGTATGAGTGATTTTGAAAAGAGCATTGATTATAATATTTGGTGGTTAACTGTAGTGTGGGGCTTCGGTTTGCTGTTGTATGGCTAAATTCTTTTTCTATTACTGAGGGTTTTAGAGTTAATCTAGAATTTGTTAGTATTATTTCGTTATTTGTCAACTTATATAATTTATAGAGTCTCGCACAGGATCCCGATATATAAGAGTAAAGCCCGCCTTTTTATACGTGTCTTCTGGCTAATCTCCTGTCTTTTAATTATACTTCCCGAGGAGGTTTGGACCTTCTTTTCCTTTGTATTCCGTTTTTTTTTTTTTTTTTTTTTTATATCTCTCCTATCAGGTTCGTCTCGTCATGCGTAGGGTGAGTTGTTGTCTGAGGTATGTAGAGGGAAGTGAGTGTATTATATAATTGTATATTGTGCGTTGGATGTACGTGTGGGTGTGTAACTTGTTGTTTTTTGGTGGGGCCTCTGAGGGTTACTTTTCGAGAATCTATAGTCTCGTTTAGGTTGTGTTTCATCATCGGCTCCCTAGTCTGTGTTTGGTTGACCTGTTTGTGTGTCTATTGTCTGTGCTGTGGAGTTCGTGAGGTCTGTCTTGTAGTGAGTTGCCCTTGTCTATCTGTAGAGTGAGAATCTTAATTTAATCACCCCTCCCACCGTTAGCGAATTCCCTCTGCCTCTAATTTTGCTCATCGTTCTTGCCGGGATTTTGTAGTAAAACCTCCGGCTTTTCCCGTCCGCGTGCCCTTTCCTTATCAAGCTCCATTCCTTTGTCCCCCAATCTTTTACCTCCATCTCGATTAGCCCCCTTAGCATCTCGTCCTCCATACGGTGGGTGGAGCACCATATCACGTCGTCCTTTTTCCTTTCTATTTCCTCCTCTTGCCCCTCCCTCACCCTCTTTCCTCTAATCACTATCCCTTTTCCCAGCGCCTCCCTTATTGTTATGAGCGTGTTGCTATTCTTACTGGTCAGCCTGACAGTCCCATTTTTAAAATTGACCCTTTCTATTTTCATCACTGTCTTTTTTTCTAGTGACGTCTTCATTATCTCGTAGATGATGTCGTCTACTTCATCTTTTTTCAATGTGGAGTTCGGGTGGTCCTCCGTAGTAATTATGACCGCGTCATTTCGTTGCTCCGAATTGAGCTGTCCTTGACCAGATTGGTCAAGGCGCAGTTCATCTTCGGTATCTAGGATCAACTGGCTGTCCAACATTTCCATATTATAAAGAGGAGGTTAGCCCCTGAAGTCCTGCAATCGAAATGGAAGTCCTAGGGGCATAGCGTAGATATATGTGCGAGACTCTTTTCAATAGGCTGAATATACGTGTAATTTAGGGTTTGAGTATGAGGAATGGTTAAGGTATGATTATTGTGTTAGTAAGTTAGTATTTATATTTGGGGTATCTATTTTGTTGAGGCTCTTTTACGATATCGTATTATTTATTTCCATATTGTATTAAATTTTAGCTTTTGCTATATTTAGATTAGAGAAGTAGCAATCAATTCTCTTGTATTTAGGTAAGTGGTCTATGGTTCGGGGTTGGAGGAGTAGGGTGTGAGGAGTAGGGCTGATTCGTCAATTAGGAGGAGTTTAGAGAGTGGGATTTATTTTATGGGGAGATATGTAGTGGAGTTATGAGTTATTGAGAAGGGATTTTAGTGTTGGGTTTGGGTTTTTATGTATATATTTTTTGGGGGGAGGTAACAGTCTCGGACCGGGACTATCGCTCTCAGGTGTTATACGGTGCAACCCATGTAACAAATGCTTGACTTCGCAAATCAACGAGCTGAACTTTCCTGCCGTCCCCGCTGCACTCAAAGCCTTCAAAACACTCAAAGAATCTGAGAAGATAACTAATTTGTTGACATTTCTACTCGAGAAACTCCGCAGAGCATCAATTATGGCCATAGCTTCAGCGGAGAAAATCGAGGCATGTTTAACTGTCCTGTTCAAACTTAGGGTATTGCTAGAAACCTCCAACCAGGCGAATCCAACGAATTCCCTCCCCAACATCTTAGACCCATCCGTGAAAATTACTGTTGCATCTTGAAATTCATCACGAAAAAGCGACCAAAAGAGTTTCTCTCTATTCTCATTTTTAGACTCTTGAATTTTCTTTCCTTCTTCCCAAGAAACTTTAGCTACAACGAACATAGATTGAAACGGGTATTTAAACCCAACCGGGCGTGGATCCTTAGCCATCAAATGGCTAATAGGTTCAATTTCTCGAAAACACCAAATTAACTCAGGGGCTTTAGTTTTAAAGACCGTTGTAGGACAGCATCTAGTCTCAGAAAAATCAGAAAGAATATCAATAACTCTGTGGTTTAAGTTAGAAAAACACCGTGTCAAGAAGTTACGCGTCATAAACCTGAACCTGATCTCCAAAGGGGGTTCTTTTGTCTCAGCAGCAATGACATTGAGAGGAGTCGAGTTCCTATACCCTATTGCCAGCCTCAACGCTTTATATTGAATTCTGTTTAACAGTGTCATAAGAGATTTATTTAAAGATACAAAAAGAAAAGCCCCGTACTCAATTCGAGATCTAACTAAACTCTTATACAGTTTGATCAAAGTTGGAGGGTCTGCACCAGTCCATGTCAGTCTTAAATAACTTAAAATTGCTTGTAGATTGATGCATTTTGCTCGTATAGCATGAACCTGATGATCCCACTTTAACGAGCTCTGAAAGAAAACTCCCAGAAATTTGACCACTTGTGAAGACCAGAGTCTTTCCTCGTTTACTCGAATATACCACGACCTGGTTGCAATTTTAAAATCCGAACTAAATACAATCAGTTGACATTTCTCTGCAGCTAGCTCAAGCCCACTATCATACAGAAAGGGAACAATCCTTCGGATCGACTCCGACACAACCTTTAAAACCTTTTTTGGGTCAGTATCCACTGCGTACATGCAAACATCGTCCGCGAATTGCAAAATTTTGCACTCTGCTGGGATATGGTGCTCCAAAGCTGCCATGTACACTGAGTACAATATGGGGCTTAATACACTGTCTTGTGGTAGGCCTCTAGAAACTTTTCTATAACAATCGATTGAGTCATACTTCACTGACAAAGTTCTATCCGATACTAAGTTATAGATAAATTTCAACACTGACTTAGGCCATCCCAAACTAATAAGCCTACTGACCAAAACATCAGCTAATACATTGTCATAAGCACTTCGAATATCTAAAAAAATTGCTCCAACACACTGTTTTTTATCGAAAGCTCTCAAGATCTCAGAATTAAGAACAGCCAAGTTATCCAAACACGATTTATTTCTTCTGAACCCAAACTGTGAATCAGGAAGTTTGTTGTAAAATTCCAACCACCAAGAAATTCTAAGATTTAGCATTTTTTCCAAGACCTTAAGCAAGCATGGTGCCAGAGAAATTTGTCGCACATTGTTACTTTGGTTCTTAGGAATAAAAAATATCGAGTACTGACGCCATTTATAGGGGAAAGATCCTGAGGCAAAAATCGTATTATACAGCTCTAACAAAGCTAGCCTAATATCTTTTGGAAAGGTCTGAATCAGAAAGTAATCAATTCCGTCCAGGCCTGGACTAGACCTGCTCCTTGAATTGGCTATTGCAGCCTCTAATTCTTCAAGCGTGAAAGGAGAATCCAGAAATAAATCACCTTCTACCTCATCTAAACATGGAGCCTCTGTTGGTACCCAGGCCGGACGCAACACATCAATACCCTCATTAACCTTCTCTAACACTTCCTCATTAAATTCGTTTGAGCACTGACTGGAACTCCACCCTTTTCTAATTGCTTTTAGCTTTTTCCATATATAAGATGGGCTTGTGAATTTGTTGATGCTATCTAAGAAAGAACGAAAATAGTCTTTTTTAGCTTTTCGAATCCCCACCTTTGTTCTAGCCTCTGCTTTTTTGTACTTCAAAAAATTGTCTTCAGAAGGAAAATCTCTCAGTCGGTAAAAGGCAGCGGAACGTAGTCTCACCAGCCGATCGCATTCCTCATTCCAAAACATAGCTGATTTTCTGCTTGCTTTTCTATGATAAGCCCTATCCTTACTTTTACTTTTAGCAGGACATCTCCTGGGAGTAGCCGCATTCACGCAATCCTCGATTATTGATACAAAAGTTGAGTACATCACCTGAATATCGATTTCTGGGTTTTGCACAATGGACATCAACTCATTACTTCGTAAGTTAAATTCAGTATGAACCCTGTTCCAGTCAGTTCTATTATTATATAATCTCTTGGATCCTCTATTAATTACTCTTTTCTCTACTTCTCTAACAAAATCTATAAAGATAGGGAAATGATCACTGCCCCAGGGCTCCCTACCGACTTTCCAGTCAAACAAGGGCAACGGGGCACAATCAGCGAAAGCCAAATCTAAAGCAGATTCTACCCCATACTGACGCGAATGAAAGGTCTTGACTTTACCATTTAATAACCCAACCTCCGACTCATCTATATCTTTAAACAATTTAATACCTTCAGCAGAAGTCGTTTCATTTCCCCACAGTTGGTGGTGGGCGTTGAAATCACCAGTAATTAAAAAATTCTCCCGGAATTGGTTCAGGAAGCGCACCCACATGTCCTTGGAAATAGATCGTTCAGGGGGCCTGTAACAGGAAGCTATTAGAAAAGATTCATTGTTCAAGAAAAGCTCAATAGCACAAATTTCAATATTATTATTGCAGTTAAACGCACCACGCCTTCTTTTATACTTAAGATTATTTCTGACAAGAATAGCGACCCCTCCGCCCTGACGCCCCATTCTGTCTTTACATACCACATCAAAACCTTTAATAGAAAAAAAATCGTCACTTCTCAACCAGGTTTCCGACAGCAGAATCACATCAAAGTTTGAGGCTCTATGCTGTAGTTCAGGTACCTTTCTTTTAATACTACAACAATTCCATTGACAAATTCTAAGAGAGTTAACATTATTTGCCATTTTTAGATAAGATATGTAATTCAATCGTTCTTAGCAACCTGGAAATCAGCTTTTCGACATCTGGAATTTTCTCCACTATTTCTCTTATTCGCCTGCTGAAGTCATCACTGGTGCCCCAATCTTCTTTCTCTTTGAGATCACGGACCAAGCTGCATATTTCCTTACTGATAACTGCTGAGGTTCCCTGCTCTGAGTTGAACGACTGTTTTGAGGATTGACTACCTCCCATTCTTGGACCATTTGAATTAACTGCTTGACTATAAGATCCACTCCCTTTAACCACTTAACGCTCAGTTTTTTTTCGAATCGACCGTCCAAAAACGCACAAGTTTTTTTTTGCCTGAATGCTTATCTTGTGCATATTATAAAATGTTTTTTGTACTCTTAGTGGCGAACGAATTATTTTTTTCGGAAAAATAACAAGTTTTTCATCATACCTGTTTATCTAAGGGAAATCCTTCTATAACTTATATAACCAAATAACATTAACAGCAACAATTAATTATGACAAGCAGAACACAAAAGTAATAATATAAGAAATAAACACACTATAAACTAAAAATCGTAAGACGAAAAAGATATTACAAGGATGACGTATACTGCACACTGATCGCTCAAAGACTCAAGAAACAGACAAAAGGTAACGGCAGAAGACGGAGAGATTATCTGTATTTATTCCTCCAACATACAATGTATAAAGTTTTTGGAAATGTATACATTTCAGTGTAAGATGTCAAAGAACTGAGTTCTGAAATATCAGCGGCTAAGATAAAGAAACCGCAGAGTGGCGGCCGTATCAGCTATGCCCGTGAACGTCACGGGCATGCTCAAATTCGACCGTTTGGCGTGCCCGTGAACGTCACGGGCATGAGCGTTAAGTGGTTAAAGCTTGGGCCGTTAGGTCCCTTTACATTCCTTAAGCTAGGAAAGTTCGCAGCATTAGTTGAGAAGGAATTATGATCTTGAATTTCTTGAGATCTGTTGAAAAAACTACCTCTTGCTACAGAAAAGGAAACATTGTTTTCCGCCATGATTCGACTTATCTCAAACTGCTGTTGAATTTTTGGACACTTAGCATCTAAAGAGAAATGTGCACCCTTGCAATTTATACAACTCAAGGAGCAAAGAGTCTCTCCGCCATGTTTATTTTTTCCACATCTAACAAGGGAGGTTTCCCAAGTGTTAATTTCCGATTGTAATGAAATTTACAGGGTAGGTACAATTCGTTAAAATATTTGACACGTATTTTTTTTTATCGGCCATCGTTCATATCTAGAGGGTGAAAACAGCCCCCCAAAGTTGGGGTCAAAAAGCTATTTTTTTAAATATCTCGGAAACTATTTGGTGTAGATCAAAAATTAAAAATGCAAATTGTTCGTTTTTCCATGACGGATTTAATGGGAAAAGTAAGATTTCTTCAAAATTGTTTATTTAAAAAATTTTTTAAAAAATTCACATATTTTTGTATTTTTTTTTGGTAAAACGTTGAGTTATTTTTGTCATATATTGCAAGAAGATACTATATACCAAACCCAAGAATACGGATAAATCAGAATTTTTAGTTTCATCGTCATTATGGATATTTTTGTTTTTTGAATTACATTGCCATTTCGCAGTGAGAACTCCCTTCTGGTATATGATCACTTCTACGTGGAATGGCATGATACTTCAGTAATTATATTATATTATGTATAAGAATTATCCCTTGAAAATTAGATAAAAAGTAAAAATGTTTTCACGATAAACCCTGCTACTCCATGGGCGTTGCAGGTACCGTGCGGCTCCACGGCCGTGTCACCTGGGCGGCGGAGCTTCTCGTTTTCAACCGCCTATTCGTACCATTTTGTTTCTTGGAGTCCACTCGCTCAGCCTCTTAAAGGAAGCACCCGACAAAGTCGTAGCATTCAAATATTCTTATTAGTTTGTCTGGAGGAGCGAGACATTGTATTACATTGTTGTCTCGTCGCGCGCTTCGTTTCATCAAGGCGAATCTCCCCATGTGGTGGGGGTTATTCTGCCGGAGTTTATTCTGTTTTCACTATAGAGATGTTAGAAATCTGGTGGCTACGCCGATGTCCTCACTGTCGCTACCCAAATCGCGTTATCTCCCTTGCTCCGATCTGCAGCGTTCTCTCTCTTTGTCTTTCAGTTCGATTTGTATGTGTAGCTCTTTTAACGAATCGCGAGGTAGAACGTCAAGTGCCTTCGCGTACGTGTGACAAGAGGCATGACGCTTGATGCCTGGCGAATCAGGCTCTGCCAAAACAGGCTTACCTCCTAGGTGACACGGCCGTGGAGCCGCACGGTACATATACACTACCGGCTAAAAGTTTGGAATCACTACACAAATTTAAAGAAACAGGTCATTTATAAGAAATTTAATGACTTTAGAGTAACTAAGGACAGTTTATTTATCGAAAAAGTTACAAGTAGCTTGTTTTACAGTTTGTATTATTTTTTTCTATCGAGGAATGAGTATTGTTCTGCAAACTTCCTTTTCATAAAAAAAAACACCTTTACTTTTAATGACAGTCTGACATATTCTGGGCATCCGGGCAAATAGTTTTTCGAGTGTTTCTAATTTTATATCTTTCCATGCTTCTTGTAGAAGTTGCCATAGATGTCCGTGTGAAGTTGGACAGTGCAGCCGGATATTCCGATTGAGTTCTTCCCACAAAAGCTCTGAAGTAATGTGTAGGCGAGAGTGTTCAGAACCGAGGTTTATTGAAATGCGAGAGTTGTTCCTTGAATTCTGATTACACACTGGTCTCTACAATTAATTGCCTTATTATATATATGGTTCAGTTGTGTGCGTCGGAGTGGGGGGCGTCTACCTATGTCTCGCTAGACGAGTCCCTCCGACGCTTGCAATTGGTCAAGGAGGTAATGCGGGGGTAAGGCCCTAAGCAGGTACGTCTATATTAGGAACCTCGTGTCATGAAGTTCCTCATTTGCTTGTTATCCGCGGCTGTGAGTTTACTGTACTAAATACATTCATTAATAATTATTAAAAATAGTTGTTATGATTTTCTGAACTTCATGACACGGCCGCCACAGCTCTATTGGGTTCAGGTCTGGAGATTGTGCTGGCCATGTCATATTTCTCAAGAAACCTTCCGTTTCTTTTTGCAATAGAAATTCCTTGCACAATTTAGAGGAGTGCTCAGGATCATTATCTTGCTGCATAATAAAGTTTCTACCTATTAATCGGTGACCTGATGGTATGGCGTGCTGCTCAAGTATCTATTTATAGTCTTCTTTTTTCACTGTACCTTCTATTTTTATTAGACTTCCTACTCCAACGGCTGAGAAACATCCCCACACCATAACTGAACCGCCACCATGTTTGACAGTGGGTACATTACACTCTGGCAACATTTTTTCTTGTACAGATCAGCGGACAAATATCCTTCGGTGCGACCCAAATATTTGAAACTTTGATTCGTCACTCCAGAGGACACTGCCCCAATCCGCAGGTGTCCAATTTTTGTGATTTCTTGCTCAATCTAACCGCATTTTAGGATTTTTTTGCGACAGCAATGGTTTCCTGATTGCCAGACGGCCGTTTAAACCTGCAGCTCTTAGTCGCCTTTTCACTGTTGTTAGATATACTGGATTCGGTCTATTGTCATTCAATCTTGCACGAATTTCTGAAGCCGTTAGTCGTCTGTTCCGCTTGCAAATAATATTTATTCTCACATCTTCAGTCCTTGATGTAATTTTGGGTCTTCCTGATCGTGATTTGTCTTTCAAACTGCCAGTATTCACGAAACGTTTTACTGTATACTGCACGCCCTTGTATGACACTTTCAACTTCTTTGCAATATTACGCAAAGAATAACCTTCCTCTCTAAGTGTAATAATTGCACTTCGAGTTTCAATGCTAATTTCTTTTCTTCTTGCCATTTTAAAGTACTAGAGTCAAATTATTACTGCTGATAACTCTTCAACTCCTTTGTTGATGAGAATGATGACAATGTATGACAAATGCTCTATTTATATATTTTTTCGGTCCCAAAGTCAGCCAATAGGAATCTTCTACTGTAATACTTAACGCTTATTGAAGAACAAAAGAATCATGGGTTTCTATATAAGCCGACAACAGAACATCTTTCCCGATAGTATGAAAGTTCATTCCGTGCATTGTCTTAAACTGGGTGTATAACCTATACAAGAACATTATGGACATAAGAACATGCCGAAATCTCTAAAATCATAATGCAGCATGTTAATATCTGATATAATAACAAAGGATCATTTCAAAGTTTATCGGTGTAATCGATTATGACTGAAATCAGCAAGTGATTCCAAACTTTTGGCCGGTAGTGTATACAGGGTATTTCACCTAACTTGACCACCTTAAATATATCGCTTATTTCGTAAGATAGAAAAAAATGTCAGAGGGAGAAAATATTCTGTTCGAAGGCGCCAATACGGTGATGGGCCGAATTTTTTTCTTAAGGTCATTTTTTTGGAGATTTCAAGGTCATCGTATTTTTTTAAATGGGACCGCATATTTTCACTACAACAGGCTCATAGCTTACAAAAAAACGAATCCAACGAGGTGCAATATGTTGACCTTCACGTGACCTTTAGCGAGAATATTTTGAAATGTTTGTCAGTAACTTCAGTACGCGCTCGGGGATGGTAAATGAAGGAATGTCAATTTCATTGAACCAGTCTTAAGTTAAATCTTTATTTTAGAAGGTGTTCAAAATGTGCACCATGAACCTGGATACATTTTTGAAGGCGGTAAATAAATTCTTGCCGTACATTTTTAAGTTGTTGTACAGTAATTGATCTACATTCATGTAGAACCCTTTGTCGCATGTTTTCTGCTGTTGTGGGAACGTCATTGTAAACTTTACTTTTTAGATGTCCCCACAGAAAGAAATCAAGTGGCGTAAGATCCGGCGATCGAGCTGGCCAACAAATTCGTGCGCCACGTCCTATCCAACGATCGGGAAAAATTCTGTCTAGTACATTTCGTGCGACGAGTGCATTATGAGCTGGGCAGCCGTCATGCTGAAACCACATTCTTGACCGATATTGTAACGGAACGTCTTCTAGCAATATGGATAATTCATTTGTTAAAAAATCTGCATAGTTTCGACCATTTAATGTTCCTTCGATACAGAATGGGCCAATAACTCGGTGGTTGATGATACCGCACCACACATTTACCCTCCATGGACGCTGATTCTGAACTTGCCTCAGCCAATGTGGATTTTCCACAGACCAATAATGCATATTGTGCTTATTTATTTGCCCGTTATTAGTAAATGAGGCCTCGTCAGTAAATAACACATTATTAAAAAAATGTTGGTTATGGTACTGTACTTGATTCAATGCCCAGTTACAGAAGACACGTCGTTTTTCAAAATCGTTATCATCAAGTGCTTGATGTAACGAAACGCGGTATGGATGGAATTGGTTGTGATTCAAAATTCGCCACACGCTTGTACAAGACAAGGCAGACTCAGATGCAATCTGTGAGCAACTAACATGAGGATTTGCTTGTACTGCAGCCAAAACTGTGATTTCAGCTTCTTCGTTTGTTTTAGTTTTAGTACGATTTCTTTTAGGTAAAACGACACTGCCTGTTTCAGTAAATAATTTTAATATACGGTCAAAATTTCGCCTGCAAGGAACGCGACGATCGGGATGTCTTTCTTCATACAACCGTTGTGCATGCGTTGAGTTCCTTCCTGCTTCTCCGTAGATTAAAATCATTTCAACTTTTTCTGCTGTACTGTACATGATGGATAAGCTTATTGCACTGATACCGACACCGTAGCTTGTTGTGCTGATACTAATTGTAAGGAGATAATCTTCTGCTAAGATTAACGCTTTGATAATAATGTGTAGCGCCATAGCAACGCCTTTGTAAATGATACATTGTAGCCGCGCGCCGCTGTAACATCCTGATAGAGGATCCGGCGAATAGCAACGACGATCACGCCAAAAATGCTTGTAAACATACTTCAACCGATGAAAGGTGAATACGAATGTCTGTTTACAAGCACCAGGGACAATTACACGGTACACTGTTTCAATGAAATTGACATTCCTTCATTTACCATCCCCGAGCGCGTACTGAAGTTACTGACAAACATTTCAAAATATTCTCGCTAAAGGTCACGTGAAGGTCAACATATTGCACCTCGTTGGATTCGTTTTTTTATAAGCTATGAGCCTGTTGTAGTGAAAATATGCGGTCCCATTTAAAAAAAATACGATGACCTTGAAATCTCCAAAAAAATGACCTTAAGAAAAAAATTCGGCCCATCATCGTATTGGCGCCTTCGAACAAAACATTTTCTCCCTCTGACATTTTTTTCTATCTTACGAAATAAGCGATATATTAAAGGTGGTCAAGTTAGGTGAAATACCCTGTATATGACTCGGGCCGTTACGGGCATGCAAGGCGCGACTGCTGCGCGACTTGTATCAGAAATCTGGTCGAATAAGAAACGCTTGTTAGAACGGACATTCATTAATTTTATATTATGTATTGTAAGAAATACATATTGTCCTCACCATAAATCCGCTTGTAACTCACTCGATTGGACGCATTCGACAACCACACGGCATTTATGTTCAGCAAGCGGAAAAATATTTTTTTTATATATTGTTCTATCTTATAATGACCAGGCAATATGATAATAATTTGTAGTGCCCCTTTAAGAGAAAAAAATTCTTACGAGTCGAAGGTATGAAGCAGGCTCCAGCGTGATACATATCTTAAGTTTACATTTAATATAAGCAACTCTGCCAGCGACTGCCGTTGAAGTTCGTTTTGAGCATCTATGCGAGTCGGATACGAAACACTTATTAATACCTTTATTCACTATTATTAATACCATTATTATTATTCATTATTATTATTACTATTATTATCATTGTTATATTATACTGTTCAATATTTTCCATTTATCCAAATATATATACTCTCGTTTTGTTTTTTTTGTTAATTTGTGCAGTAAATTTATGGACTATTTAATACCCCTTACTACAAAGTGATCTAAAATTTGACTTCTTTGCAGTTGTATTAATGTTTATGTAAGCTAAAGTAGGAATTCAGGTAACCCAGACGTAATCCACACTATTTTTTAAATGGCTACCATGCTTTTATAAAGGTTGGAAAAGATCGTAGAAACAACCGTTTCTTATTCGGCCAGACTTTTGATACAAGTCGCGCAACGGACGCGCCTTGCGTGCCGGTAACGGACGGAGCCATATTCCTCCAATACCCATGGAGTAGCAGGGATTATCGCGAAAACATTTTTATTTTTTATACAATTTTCAAGGGATAATTCTTATACATAATATAATATAATTACTGAAGTATCGTGCCATTCCACGTAGAAGTGATCATATACCAGAAGGGAGTTCTCACTGCGAAATGGCAATGTAATTCAAAAAACAAAAATATCCATAATGACGATGAAACTAAAAATTCTGATTTATCCGTATTCTTGGGTTTGGTATATAGTATCTTCTTGCAATATATGACAAAAATAACTCAACGTTTTACCAAAAAAAAATACAAAAATATGTGAATGTTTTAAAAAATTTTTTAAATAAACAATTTTGAAGAAATCTTACTTTTCCCATTAAATCCGTCATGGAAAAACGAACAATTTGCATTTTTAATTTTTGATCTACACCAAATAGTTTCCGAGATATTTAAAAAAATAGCTTTTTGACCCCAACTTTGGGGGGCTGTTTTCACCCTCTAGATATGAACGATGGCCGATAAAAAAAAATACGTGTCAAATATTTTAACGAATTGTACCTACCCTGTAAATTTCATTACAATCGGAAATTAATACTTGGGAAACCTCCTTTGTAAGACATTTTTCCTCTTCTTTACAGAATTTCATTGTGTGACCAACTCTGCCGCATCTATAACATTTCCTCGTGGTTGGAATAAAAGGAAACAGACCTAATCTTGTTTTCCAAAAATAAACTACATTTGGCATATCTTTATTGCGTATAACAATCTGCACAGAAGTAGTGTCTATCCACGCTGTATTGCCATTATTTACAGCTCTTCTTTTCAAGCGTATAACACTAACAACATTTAACGTAGGATTATTCTGGTTAAGTTCCGTTTTTAACATATCAAGTTCAAAGTCCAAAGGAATGTCTTTGATAACACCTTTTCTGAAAACTGTCCAGCTAGGAACAAAAGCCACATAACCCCACTCATGTAAGAACTTATTTGACAACATTTGATTAGCTGCATCACGAGAGAAAAAAGTAACCTCCCAAACTCTCTTGGATAAAGGAGCGAGTTGGTCATACTTGACAACTGCTCTGTATAATAGACGAGCCACCTCTAATGCCATTATAGGCTTCCCATTTGTTTCTTGATCCTTCCTTTGTTTCATTAGCTGCACCACGAACGGGCCATTATCAGTTTTTTCGTACTGAAAAGGTTTTTCTGACTCCGATTTCGAACGTTCCATTGGTTTGTTGTTTGACAACACCTCGCTCCCATTGTTGGTTATATTACCGTGCTTGTTTACATTCTTGTACCTTCTGAGACTGTTGGAATGTACTGAGTCATGACTTAAGCCGCGTTCACGTTCGCTTTCTTTGTCTCCCATTCCTTCTTCTTCTATTTCTCTCTCGTTTTCGCCATCGGAGCATTCTAGGTTCGAGCTTAAGCTCCGATTTTTCTTCTCATCATTTCGAGACAAAGGACTTCTACTCTTACTTCTTTTTTGGTTTTTACCATTACTATCATCTTCCATGGGATCGTTACTCTCCCTTTTACTCGCATTATTTCTTCTATTGTTTCTCGCCATACCTGCTTCCATTACTAAGTTCTTATAACACAAGGTTTGATAGCCAACATCTAAATTCTTACTTAATGAACTCCTTACATGTTTTTCTCCGCCACCTAGTGGCTCCTCACCACTGAATACACTTTTAACTGACAGTTTTAAGCAATATCCGATATCAAAACTTCACCGAAAAGGATATTTTAGCTGCTAAAAAGCCGCCAACGAACCTTCCAGCCACGTTGCCCACGCGGTCTCCCAGATAAATCGACATTCTTCTTTTTTCAAACACGATGCCAGAGGCATCTAACGATCCACAATATACACCATCCTCCCAACCACACACACACACACACACACACACACACACACTTATCCCCATCTCAACTTTTTCCATCCCCACCGCACAAAAAATCTCCACCACTTTTTACCAACGCCCAACACTCCCCTCCACCAACGACTGCCTCACCCCCTCTGGCCATAATATCGTTGAAGTTCTCCCCCCCCCCCCCCCGCAACAACGATTGCCCCCCCCCCCCCTGGCCGCAATATTGTAGAAATTACATTTCTACCCTACTTACACTTCTTTTATTAAGTTGTGTTAAAAAAGAATAAAATTTATGAAGTGCTGTATGAAGAGTAACAGAGTCCAGTCGATCATTATTTAATAATAAATAACCTTGATCAACAGTGAGACTATGAACTGCTGAAGCAGAATCTGGTATCCCACGTTGTGGATTGATGTAAATAGAAAATGTCAAATCCCTACAAACAGCACCAATTTGAAGAATTTCTGCATTCCTTCCGAAACCGGATGTCTCAAAATCAAAATAAACTTTAGCTAGGGAGCGATCTTCAAATTGAACAATCTCTAACTCATCACTTATACCTTCACTGTTTAATAATCCCAAATTTGATTGATAAATAATTCCATCAGACTTTTCTTTTCTATGTCTCATTTCACTTTTTCGCTTCTTCAAAAATAATCTTCTTTTTTTGAATTCCGGCTTCTTAGATTTTTCAGATCGAGCTAAAGCAGTTCGACTAACTTGATTTATATGCTTCCGTGTACTTTTTCCAGGTGACATACGTAATTTTTCGGATATAATGGATATATATTCTTCTCCAATATTCTTTTGACAAACTAAGAAAGCATATCAGAAAGATGCTGATTCTGAAAGGCTATAGCAACGCGATTTTGGTGCCTTGCTAATCATTGTAGAGTTCAGACTTTCATTGGATTGACTGGAAGCAACTGCTAAAAATTTGTGGGAGTTCTCAGATACTTTATTAAATAAATTTTTCAAATCAATAAGTAGCTTGTCAGATTTGAAACCATTAGTTATGATTTTATGTTGATAATTGGCTGGATCTTTGTGATAGCCACACCAATCACCGCAATTATCGTGATTATTAAAACTATGATCGGGAATAGCTTTAATTGATGATGTCATTTGAAAACTCAAACCCCGATTTTGTTCTAGACCAGTGGTCGGCAAACTTATTAGCCAAAGAGCCAAATATGAACATTACAACAATTTAAAAAAAAATTGGGAGCCAAATTTGCTTGTTTAGTAAACTTTTATTACACTAAATAAGTAGTACACTAAATAAAACTAAATTTCATACTTAATAAATATTTATTAATGCGAACAATGTGCTTGCATCTCCTTGGAAAATTTGAGTAAGTCAGGTTTGTATGTTGTTGTTTTTAATTTTAGGCATGATTCCAAGTTCTCATCAATAAGACGACTACTCAGTTTACTCTTGATAATGTTCATGCTTGAAAAAGATTGTTCGCATATATATGTAGAACCGAAAAGGGAAAGAACAGCAAACGCGAGCTTTTTCAGCTGATCGTAAGAGTCAGGAATACTACTCCAAGCGTTGAAAATGATCATGTCTTCCTTCTCCAGGTCATTCAAAGCAGACCACTTGTGTTGTGAACTAAAATCACATTTTTTCTTCCCCAATATTTCTAATTCAACACAAAGACGTTCGAATTTAGAGCGCCATATCTCCTTGTTTTTTAAATCCAGCAATTGTATTTCAAAGCTACCAATGTCAATTTCAAAAGAGAAAATTTCAACTCAGTTGTCGTAGCATTAAGAGGATTTTTGACAAATGCTAAAGTTGCTCTGCTGTTTTTAAATTCCTGAAATCTGCCGAGAAATGCTTCCCTCATATTTAAAATTATTGTTTTAAAATGGTGTTTATCAATAGAGGAATTATTTTCTTGGCGATGCTTCAGCAAGCTCGGAAAGTGAAACAATGTTTCCCTTGCAAAATCCTGAGCAAAAATGGATAATTTGTTTTCGAATGTTATTACTTCGTCTGACATCGAAAAAATTAAGTTTCCTTTCCCTTGTAGTTTACGATTAAGCTGATTTAGATGAGACGTAACGTCTACCATGAAATAAAAGTTTTGGATCCACTGATCGTCTGTTAGTTCTGGATAGTGAACGCCCTTCGTAAGAGGGACGCGAAACGTTTTAAAACGTTCCCTCTTGATAACCAACGTACCTTGTTATGAAGCAGAAGATCAGCGTATTCACTCTCCATTTCAAATGAAAATTCTTTGAATTGGCGATGATTAAGAGCTTTAGCTAAAATGGAGTTGATAATGGTAATCACTAATTCCATAACTTTACAAATTTCATCCGGAAATGTTTGCGCACAAAGCGCTTCTTGGTGAATGATACAATGGTAAACAAGTGTAAATGGGTTATAATTCTTGCGCCCTCTACTTCTGTGTCTCATCCGGTGTTGTGCCATGTCTGCCTTAGACGCGTTGTATTTTTGTCATAAGCAATCGTATAATATATAGTTAATCTTACAATTAGTTGTATTTATCACCAATGTATCATAATATTAAAGTTACATTAATAAACACTCTTTTTAAACTGATAATCCTCGCTGCGCCAACAACAAGTATCTCGTGATTAATTTTTTCTTTCAAAATAGCAACAAACCCTTTTCTTACGCCGGTCATACTTTTGGCCCCATCTGTTGAAATCGACACAATTTTATCGAGGGGAATATGATGTTTATCCATACACTCAATTACAGCATTTGCGATATCTTCTCCACGCGTCTGACCTTTGAGTGGCAATAATCCTAAAAGTTCTTCTTTAGGGCCTGAATGAGACATAAATCTTACAAAAAGTGAAACTTGTGCTGTATCATTTATGTCACAAGACTCGTCAACTGCTATTGATAAAGCCGAAACCAATTTCAGATCTTCGATATGCTGGCTGGTTATATTGGAACACATTTTAATTGTTCTATCTTTAATGGTTTTGGCAGACAATGGTAACTCTTTAATTCTTTTCAGAATATCTGCTTTGTTCTTAAAACCCCGAAATAGCTCTTCGGATGCATTTATAAAACAATTTTTTATGTATTCGCCGTCTGTGTACGGTTTTCCTCTCTTAGCAATCTCTTGGCTAAAAACAAAACTTGCCATATTAATATTGCTGGAAGATTGCATCCAGTTATTAAACACAGAAGTTGACGACTCTTGACTCTTCTGAAGTTCCTCAACTGCTTTCTTCCTTGCATCACCGGTAGGATATTTAGTGCTAAATGACGCGTGCATTCTTGTAAAGTGTCTCTCTAAATTTGACTTCTTGTTATGCGCGAATTTCTCCTTACAAATAAGACATGTCGAAAGTCCATTCAAGTTTTGAATAAACGCAAAATTCTCAGTCCACTCAACTTTAAATTCGCGGTTTTCATCTTCCGTTTTTGTTTGCTTTTTTTGGTAGCCATGTTAATTGGGGCGCCTATAAAAATATTCCAAAATATATTTTTTTTTAAAACCACCAGTACAAAATTATTATCATTATTAAATTGATGAAAATAAAAATTAAAAAAAAAACTTTTTAAAAAATACAATTTTATTAATATATCTAACTGCACTAAAAAGAAAAAAATAATTTTTTCCATCATCAGAATAACAAAACTTTTAATATGACCAAAAATGGAAGAAAACTTCCAACATTTGGAGAAATAGAAGTTATCGAAAAATCGATTACAAATTTTGTACCGGAACCACAAACATACATAGCAGGTTGAATAAAATCGTATAAAAATAACTATAAGATGTGCAGCTAGATTGAAAAATAGAACAACTTTTTAATAACGACAGGACAACGGCACACACGGTAGATAAGACAAAACTGTTCACACTGCAACTGCTGGTCTGTGATGCCAATTTGTCCCCCACTACTTTAGAAAAAGTATGCGCTCGCATGCTTGTGGTAACTTTGTATCACACCGGAGTACGACGAAACATACGAACAATTTCAGCCGGTAGCTTGTACATGGTTTGTGTTTACGTTTACGAAAACTAATAAAATTAAACTCGATGCTCGTTACGTATTTTTACAACAATATAACATTTTAATTACCTATCTATCTTTTAACTTAAACAAAAAATTATACATGTTCTCGATTTATAGAAGAATTTTAATTTATCAAAATAAGATGTCATTTTTTTCTTACCAAGTTTTTTTTTAAATAAAAATATTATTGCGCCTTCCGTGGATATTTGTGCCAGTGCCGCACTTAAAGAGCCAAAGAGCAACATGCGGCTCTGGAGCCGCACTTTGCCAGTACGCGACGCGAGCTCGTAGCGACAACATCTCAGTGCTCGTACGCGACGTAAACAAAATTCCTAAGTGCCCATACAGAGAGTCATTCGTACTGTCAAAGTGTATCTTGTTATACTCCAAGTGATCGGCTAATTTCGTTACTATTATTGGGGCTTGCTTCCGCAAGTCCCAATACAGTTCTTCATTTTTTTTTTTTTTTTCTTCATTCTGACCGTCCATTTTTATGGAACATCATATTACACGCATAGACGCTAATAACTCTTCCGCATCGGTGGCGGCCGATGCCTATAATTCGGACGAAAATTTTGCATCCCTTGAGACTACTAGCCAGGGATCGCTATCGCTGTCTCTAAAAAGACATAAATCATCATCCAATCCGTCTTCATCCGAGGACATTCAAATGAAGAAGTCGCGCAAAATTTCCGCTTCACGCACAGCCGCACGGCAATCTGCCGACGCTAAAACGGATCCAGTTAACACCATGGACAATGACACAGGATTGAAATCGCTCGATCAACAATCCAGCGATGCGATGTCCACAGCATCATCCAAACAAGGCGCTGAAGCATCTTATAACAAAGACAATCTAATACGTGAAAATAAAAGACTCTTAAACGAAATAAAATTGCTCAAAGAGCAAATCCAAGCGCTCGCTGGACCCTCTACATCTACTCGGACCATTGAATCGCCAACATCGGAATGGATCACCATTGGATCCCGTAGACCTGCAGGACGACACGCGCCTTCTCCGACGCCGACGCTGGACAAACCTCCCACCGCCAACCGTTTTCAGGCCTTCGCCGAGCCCAACGCTCTACCGGAGGTGTCCAGGGACCAGCCTTCCCCCTTCAGGCATCCGGCCCCACCACAGCAAACTACCAGACAAGATAAGTCGAACAAACCACCACCGTTGATCGTGCATGGGGCTTCACCGCATTTAATAATAAACATAACTAAGAATGCCCTTCAAAAGGCATCCTTCACTATAAAAAGAAGTGGCTCGAAAAGCCACGTCATATACCCGAATTCTCTCGAAGCTTATTCGAAGATCAAAGACATTATGATGAAAAACCAGCTCAAGTTCTTCACTTATACGCCGAAGAACGAAAAACCATTGACGATGCTTCTCAAGGGTATCGACCCAAACACCGACAAGAATGAACTGTTGTCGGAAATTAATTCCATCACCGCACCTAAAGCCAAAGCCACTCGTATTTCCAATTTTGTAACCGCGAAATCGAAACAATCCGGCTTGCCCCTGCCTATGTTCGTATTGCAATTTGACGCGAATACTGATGTAACCGATCTTGCGATCGGTCACTTGCGGCAGTAGCCGGTCGGATGATGGAAGGAAGGGTTAAGAACCACGCTGTTATTCGGTGCTTGTCGGTCCCGAACTAGCGGGAAAGCACCGTCGACGTACGGAGAGTTAGTCCGTCGGGATGGCAGCGGGCGAGAGTTTGCAAAAATGTGTTTGAGGCGGTATCGGACGGGTATTTCTACACAGCCAATAGCACGTCTCTGGAGTGAGAGTTAATCTCCCCGCTGCCATGCCGCGGCGCCGGTTTTATAGGTGACGGCGGCCGCGATCTCTTGCGAGAAAGCGGCGCACCACCTGGCGGAGGAGTAACGAAGTAGCGCTTCGTTACATCCTCCCCCCTCTTCCTGAGCCCCAAACGTACCCTCCGGTGCTTTTCCACGGTTTCTAGACTCGGTCTTTATTCGGTCACTAAATATTTACATCGTTTGTTTGTCGGGGTTTTTCGGTGAGAGGGCGGTTTCCCTCAACGGCGGGTCGGTACATTGTAGTTCTTAACCTAACTTATCCTAACTATGTACAACTTAGCCTAACTTATCTATATTTACAACTTAACCTAACTTATCCTATGCTTAAGTCTAACTTAACCTAATCGTGGGGGGTCGTCCTGGACGAGGAGCGTGAGGACTAGGTCCCCAGCTGTGCCCACGTCGATGGCCACGGCGTGGTGGCCGTCCTGGAGTCGCAGGTGGTTGCCCGGTCGTAATAGGCTGCCCGTTACCCAGAATCGGCTGTGGCTGCCGGCAGCTCTCCACCGTGGAGCGTGGAGTTGGTGGTGCGAGGGGGCTCGTCCTACTTGGCCGCAGTGGCCTGGGGCGGAGGCCGGACGCGGAGGAGCCGGCGGAGCAGGCCACCCGGTGGGAGACGGCGGTGCCGTCGGTGGCGGCGTCTTTGCCCGGAACGGCATCGTCGGCGGCGGTGGCGGCAGCAGCAATTTTAATTCGCCTGGGCCGGTCTTTCTCGCCGCTGGGTTCCTCGGCGGCGGTGTTGGTGTCGCCGAGGTTGGCCCTGGCTCTGGCTCGTGTCCAGGGAGCGTCGGCTTGGCCTCGTCGGTTGGCCATGCTGGAGCTGGCGGTGTTGCGGCTGGCACTGGCGGCGTCATCGGCTCGGCCGTGGCCGGTGTCGTCGGTCGGTTTTTGGTGGGTCCGGCCGAGGGAGCCGGTGTGGCAGGCGGTGGTCCCTCCGGGAGCCTGCGCCGGACTGGGTGCTCCCCGGCCGTACCGGCCGTGTCTTCTTGCGCCGCTCGGGTCGTAGCGTCTCGGACCGGCGGACACTTGGTGCTCGCCGGGCCCGTGACCCCGTCAGCTTCCTCGTCGCGGATGGCAGGCGGGCTCGCCCTAGCGGTAGGTACGTGCCGCCTGCGGGGAGCGTTGCTCTGCGGCGTACGATGGCCTTCTGTTCGTTCTTCAGGCTGTTCGGCATGGCTGGCTGGCTGCTCGGCGTGGCTGGCTGCTCGGTGTAGCTGGCTGGCTCATCTCGAGTGTCGTCCCGGAGCGACTGGTCGGCCTTATATATCCCGATTTTGGGGGCCGTTTCCCCACCCTGATGCCCGGGGTGGGGGCGCAGATCCTTGATGTGCGCCCTCCCGCGGTGACGACGGTTAGCGGTTTCTCCGAGCCGGTAGATGGCGGGTGAGACCCTTCCGATTATTCGGAAGGAACCCGCATACCGTGGAGCCAGTTTTGCGCTGAACGCCTTGGAGGCGCTAGACAGCGGATGTTCCTTCTTGAGGACCCAGTCGCCGATCTTCGGGGTCCAGTCTCGGCGACGGCGATCGTACGGTCCGCGTTGCCGGTCGAAGGCCCTGACCAGATTCGCCTTCACCAGCTCGTATGCCTCCTGCAGTCGCCGTGCATTCTCCTCCGGGTGCGGTCGGTGATTCTCGGTTGGCTCCGTGGTGTTCGGTGGCTCTGGTTCTCGTCCGAAGTTGAGGAAGGCTGGCGAGTACCCGGTGGAGTCATGCCTCGCCGTGTTGAAGGCGAAGGCCAGCTCCGGGAGCCAGCGGTCCCACGTCCGGTGGTCGTCTTCCGCGTACTGAGCGATCATTGTCTTGATGCTCCTATTGGCCCGTTCCACCGGGTTGCACTGCGGTGAGTAAGGTGGCGTTTTCTGGTGCCTGATCCCAAGCTGCTTTAGTGTCCGTGCAAACTCGCGGCTCTCGAACTGCCGTCCGTTGTCCGAGATCAAGGTCCTTGGGCACCCGTACCGGTAGACCACTCGTTCTTTTAGTGCCCGGATGAGAGCGGAAGAGGTTGCCTGGTGGAGGGGCTGGAGTTCTACCCACTTCGTAAATTTATCCTGGATGACCAGGAGGGTAGTGTTGCCCTTGCTGGTGCGTGGCATCGGCCCGACAAAATCGAAGGCGACCACGTCCCATGGTCGCTGCGCCAGGGTGGTGCTCATTTTCCCCGCTGGAGCTTCCGTGGGTGCCTTGTAGCGGAGGCAGATGTCGCACTGTCGGACATACCCAGCCACGTCGCGAAACATTCCTGGCCAGAAAAAGCGGTGCGCGGCTCGGGCGGCGGTCTTGGCGATGCCCAGGTGTCTGGCCTCCGGGGAATCGTGTATCTTGGCGAGGACCGTTGCTCGCTCGCCACGAGGAACACAGGCTTTCCACGGCGACAGCTGTTGGTCGTCGGCCACCTGGAGTCGGTCTAGGCAGTTTCGATAGAGCCGCCCATCCTGGATGCGGTATTCCGGGTACCGTGCTGGTTGTTCCTCAACCGCGCCTTTGATCCGTTCGTACCATTCGTCCGGTCCGTGGTTTAGTCCAGCGATCTCGGTAGGTTGCCGGGACAGTGCGTCCGCCACGGTATTGGCGCTCCCCTTCCGGTACTTAATCTGGACGTCGTACTGTTGGAGCTCGACGTTCCAGCGGGCAAGACGGCCGGTTGGTCCCTCCAGCTTGTTGAGCCACTTGAGAGCTTGATAGTCCGTGAGTACCGTGAACGGGTAGCCCTCCAGGTACGGCCTCATTTTTCGGATTCCCCATACGACCGCCAAGCACTCCTTCTCCGTTACGGAGTAGTTTTGTTCGGCTGCGTTGAGCGTTCGGCTCGCGTAGGCGATCACGCGCTCGCCATCCTCGTGGTCCTGGGTGAGAATGGCCCCGAGGCCGTAGTGACTCGCATCGGTCTGCAGCACGAACGGCCGAGAGAAATCCGGGCAGGCCAGGACCGGAGCCGCGGTGAGTTGTTGCCGTAATGCCTGGAAGGCTTCCTCCTTTTCCCGGGTCCAGCGCCATCTCTCCTTTTTCTTCAGTAACCGATGCAGCGGGTGGGCTAGCTCGGCGAACCTGGTGATAAACCGGCGATACCAGGAGAGTACGCCCAGGAATCGTTGGAGCTGCTTAATGTTGGTCGGTGCGTTCATCGCCATAATGGCTTGAACCTTCTCGGGGTCGGTTTGGATACCCTGGGCGTTGATGAGGTGGCCCAGGTACCTCAGCTCCGGCACGCAGAATTTGCATTTCTCCGGGTTGATCCGGAAATTGGCCCGCCGGAGTCGCCGGAAGACCGTGCGGAGGCGGCCTAGGTGTTCCTCGAATGTTCGGCTCAAGACGATAACATCGTCGAGGTAGGCGAACGCCGAGGGTTCCATTTCCGGGCCGATAACTCGGTCAAGCAGTCGTTGGAATGTGGCCGGCGTGGAGTGGAGGCCGAACGGCATCACCTTGAACTGGTACAGGCCGCGTCCCGGGACGGTGAAGGCGGTGACCGGGCGGCTTTCGCGGGTCAGCGGGACCTGCCAGTAGCCATTCCGAAGGTCCAACGTGGAGAGCTAACGGGCTTCCCGGAGCTTGTCCAAGGTGGCGTGGACTTGGGGTAGCGGGTAGGCATCCCGCTCGGATACTTCGTTGACCCTTCGGAAGTCGATGCAGAAACGGTGCCTGCCGTCCTTCTTCCTTACGATGACCACTGGTGAGCTCCACGGGCTACACGAAGGCTCGATGACGTCGTCGCGTAACATCGCTTCCACCTCTTCGTCGATCACCTTCTGCATGGCCGGATTCCGGGGTGAATACCGATGTTTAATCGGCTCTCCTGGTCGTACCCTGATATGGTGCTGCAGTAGTGGCGTCGGGCCGTGGATATGGTCAAACTGGGGCAACTCCTCGTCGAGGAGTCGCCGCAACTCGGCCTGTTGTCGAGCCGTGCACGTTCCCAACCCGGTCGTTGAATCGGTGGCCAGCGTCTCGATGGTAGTTTGCCGGAGTGGTCGGTTGGCCGTGGAGTTCTCGACGGCAAGTCGCCGGAGTGGCCGTTTGGCTGTAACGTCCTCGACGGCAGATTGCCGGAGTGATCGTTTGGTCATGACGTTCTCGACGGCAGATTGCCGGAGTGGCCGTTTGGCCGTGGGGTTCTCGACGGCATATTGCCGGAGTAGCCTTTCGGCTGTAACGTAATCGACAGCAGATCGCCGGAGTGAGCGTGTGGTCATGACGTTCTCGACGGCGGATTGCCGGAGTGGCCTTTCGGCGGTAACGTCCTCGACGGCAGATCGCCGGAGTGAGCGTTTGGTCATGACGTTCTCGACGGCGGATTGCCGGAGTGGCCTTTCGGCGGTAACGTCCTCGACGGCAGATTGCCGGAGTGACCGTGTGGTCGTGACGTTCTCAACGGCAGGTTGCCGGAGCGTCCTGTTGGACCGTTCGGGTTTTCGGAAGGCGACGGTGTACCCGATGTTCCGGAGTGCGTCCACCCCCAGCACGATGTGGTGAGCTAGTTCCGGGAGGACCAGAAAGTCTTGCCGCAGGGGTTGCCCCTCTACCTGGAGATGGAGTCGGATGTTTCCCGCGAGGCGGATCCTTCGCCCGTCGGCCGTTCGGGCGTAGCCGAGTTTCGGTGTCATCCGGGCGCCTTGACGTTTACCCCATTCGGCGATCTCGGCGCTTACGAACGAACGGGCCGCTCCACTGTCTATCAGGGCAGTTGACGAAGATCCTTGGGTCGTCTCCGTCCGGTGTTGCGCCGCTCATGATGCGGTGGACCGGGCCGCGGCACGAGGCCCGCCGCGACGCCCGCCGCGACGCACGTTCCCCGCCGGGCACGGGCAGTCTCGCGACAGCCGGCCCAGCCGTCCGCACCGGGAGCAGAAGCGCTGTGCTGGTCGCCGGCACTCCGTCCGTTGATGTCCCCGTTGTCCACATCGCCAGCAGTTTTGGCCCGGGTCATAGTTCTCCGTGACGAGGGTCGCCGCGGCGTCGGTGGCGGTGTTGACCCGTGATGCTACCGGCGTGGGTCGTCTGGTGGCTCCCTTCTGGTCCTCGGCCATGGCGACCTCGTGCTCCTTGGCCAGCTGAAGGAGCTCCGGCAGTGTGGCGAACTGCGACCGGCGGATGTTCAACCGGTAGTGTGGCCGCAGGTTCCGCTGGATACGGTCGAGGCAGGCCTGCTCGTCCATCCCCCCGTGCCGGCGCATGAGGGTCCTAATGGCCGTAACGAACTCCTGGACGTTCTCGGCCGGTCGCTGCGTTCGGTGGACGATGTCTTCCTCGATGCTCGCCCGGTTGATGGGAGGGAGGTAGAACAACCGGAAGTCCTCCGGGAAGTCTGCCCAGGTGGCCCATTGGTCTTTCTGGTTGCGGTACCAGAGTAGGGCCTGGCCGCGCAGCAACTCCGGCAGGCAGGATAGGAGCTCGTCCGCTGGTACCCGGTAGGCCGCCCTGAGGTCCTCCAGCCGTTCCAGGAAGGCTTGGGGTTCTTTGACTCCGTCAAAGTGGCAACCCCATTTGCGCACCCGGTCCATCGCGTGGAGTTCGCGTGGCCAGGTCGGCTCCACTGGCGGTTGGGGCTCTGGTGTGAGCGTCGCCGGTGTGGTGGGGCCCTTGACTTCGCCCTGATTGGTGCGTCGGACCTCCTCTGTTAACCTCCTCCTGAGATCGTCCACCGTGCCTTCGGTTGCCATCCCTCTCCGTCGTAGCTCCTCGGTCAGCTCGGTCTTCCTTAGTGTGTATACCCAGCTGGTCGGCTCTGCCATGGGGGTCCTCCCTTCTCCCGAGAGAACGTCCCTGTTCGGGCGCCAAATTTGTAACCGATCTTGCGATCGGTCACTTGCGGCAGTAGCCGGTCGGATGATGGAAGGAAGGGTTAAGAACCACGCTGTTATTCGGTGCTTGTCGGTCCCGAACTAGCGAGAAAGCACCGTCGACGTACGGAGAGTTAGTCCGTCGGAATGGCAGCGGGCGAGAGTTTGCAAAAATGTGTTTGAGGCGGTATCGGACGGGTATTTCTACACAGCCAATAGCACGTCTCTGGAACGTCATGATTTGTTTAACGTGGAGCACCTGCCCTTCGGCTTAATCCCCACGGCCCCCATGGGCGCGGGATCGAGATACGCTCGATCAACGCGTACGTGACTAAGCACCGTACTACCAGTCTTAACACGAAGTTGTGCGTCACACTGGTCGGAGCGGAGACTTTCTTAACTCCTACCGACTCTGCTGGCCGGCACCCGAGATGGAAGGTTTACTGCATCTCACACAGCGACATCCGTAGCATAAGCCCGCCAATGTCTCGCCAGCATTTGACTCTTGAAACTTTCGCCCCCACGATGGACCTACCCACGGCTGGGCCGGAGTGGTCTAAAACTCCGTGGGCAACCCAGCCCCCGTGGTACCAATACACCCTTGGTTTGGGAGCACTTGACTCAGGTCGGTGGGGTCGTTAAGCCCAGTGGGGTCTCCCAGGCCGCAGAATGGGGACCCCACACCTTGCCGAAACTAGCTCGGGGACCCCCGGGCGCGCAAATGCCCGTACCTACCCAGCGTGCTGGGTAGGCCCCTGGGGGAACACTACTCGGGTCCGGTGGGGTCGTAAAGCCCAAAGCCGGGGAACCAAACCACTCACGAGGTCCCCACGGCTCCCTGCCGATAGCACGTCTCTGGAGTGAGAGTTAATCTCCCCGCTGCCATGCCGCGGCGCCGGTTTTATAGGTGACGGCGGCCGCGATCTCTTGCGAGAAAGCGGCGCGCCACCTGGCGGAGGAGTAACGAAGTAGCGCTTCGTTACACTGATATCAAATTTATTCAATCTATCAAGATTTTAAATTATCAACGCGTCAGATGGGAGAAATTGCATAGGCAGGATCTTTTACAATGTTTTAACTGTCAACGTATAGGCCATGCATCCGCTAACTGCCATCTAGACTTTAGATGTGTCAAATGCAATTTGTCTCACGAGCGTGGGAAGTGCTCGGTCACGGAAGCGACCAAACACGACGCAATTTACTGCGTCAACTGTGAGAAATTCGGCCACCCCGCGTCATACCGAGGTTGCCCGAAATTTAAGGAGAGAAGAGCCGTTGCCGCCCCTACGAGCAGCAGAGCTCCCCAGCCAGTCGCAACCAGAAGACTTCCATCTCCCCTCGTCAATCCGACGACGCTATACAGTAGTGTTGCGAGTGGAGTGGGGGGCCTAGTAGGTAAGGCCGCACATGCTTATTCATCGACTACGTTTAACAGAGGATCAGCCCCTCTCGATGCTACGTCCAACGAGAAACAGGTCGACTTAAAAAACATGTTTTCGGCCATCAAAAGTATAGCCGATCAATTACCAATTATTTTTCAACGCATCGGCGAAAATACCGAAAAAATTAATTTCCTCCTTCAATCTTTTATAGATGATAATCATACTCAATCTGTTGATTATCATGGACGTACCACGAGAGGCGTTCGAAATGATTTCCCGCAATAATGGCCACTACCGATCAAAACAGTATCCCGTTGGACAATCTCCGAATCATTACTGTCAACGTCAACTCTGTTATAAATCTTCACAAACGTGCATATTTGCAGCAATTTTTGAACTCTCATCGACCCGACGTATGTGGTCTCATTGAAACGAAGCTAAATCCGAGACAAAATTTGGAGGTTCCACCACAATTTGTAATAATACGCAAAGACAGAGCAAACAACCGTTTCGGCGGCGGTGTCGCTATGGTTATTAATAGAAAATACAAATTCACTCGTATAGAACTCTCCACTTCTCACGAAAAATCTTTAGAAGCCATTGCGATCCGCTTGGATCTTTCGGCTGGTAGAAGCCTCGTGATCGCGGCGGTGTATAGCCCTTTCAATGACAAAATCGTGTTCCTTCGTGACCTCGATGATCTATGTGCTCAGTTGCGAGTTGCAAATGACTCGAATCACTTTGTGATCGCGGGCGATCTTAACGCCAAACACACATCATGGCGTAATACAGTCAACAACAGCAAGGGGTTAGCTCTTTTTGACTGGCTACAGTTACAGGGTGCTATCTTCCGCGCTTCCCTTCTATATTCGGAAATACCGACTTATCATCCGGCTAACTCGAACTTGGACATTGCTTTGGTGGACAGCAGGCTGATCGATCGTATTAACGATGGAACGCAAAGGCTGGGTCAGCTGCCCTATGATAGCGATCATTGGGCCATAACGACTAATCTCTCTCTCCTCGGTTGGAATACATACGTAGAACGAGCCCCCAGAGTACTGAGACTAAATTATCGTTTGACCAAATGGAAAGAATACAAACTCAAACTCCATAATTATATCAACAGCCTAAATCTCCCATCGTTACTTAATGCGTCGATCGAAATGATTAATGCTTCAATAGAGGCCCTCGAGGAAAATATTTCCGTAATTCTGACGAGCTGTACACCTACCGTGGAGGCTCTGAACTGCCCGAGAGAATATGACGACCGACGCATTAATAAGCTCAAAAAATTTAAATCCAAACTTATCACCAGATTATTTCGTTTATTGCGCCTTCGCGACAATTTAACTCCAATACAGTCTAACATGATCAAATTTTATAAATCAATAATTCAGCGTACCAATTACAGACTCAAAAAACTCTACTCTGCAGTTGCAAATAAATTCTGGAACGACAGACTGTCCAAACTAGATACTCGTGATCCCATTAAGCTATACCCTTTTATAAACAGAATTATAAATCCAAAAAACAATGACTCAATTCCGCCACTAAGAGGCGCGATAAACGACGATTTTCTTTGGTCTGAATCCGGAATAGATACATCGACACTCCAGAAAATAGATAATAACTTTGTAGTGTCAAGCACTGACGATCGTTTGACCTTACTTGGGGTGCACTTTGCGAGAGTACATACAAAAAATCTGACTCCTACAACCGAGGAAGAGAGGAATCACGAGCACGAGGTAAAGCAGACTTACGATCGAATACGGGATTCACGTGAAAATATCAATTGGCAATTCGCTTCGCTACACGAACAGATCTGGCCTTCAATTCATACAAACTATCTAATAACTCCCACAATGATCTTACGAGCCATCAAATATCTTAAAAACAAAAAATCCACCTCGTTCGACGGCATACCAAACGTCGCCATCAAACGCCTTCCAGGCTCCGTTATTGAATACCTCACGCTAATTTTTAACGCATGTTTACGTCTATCTTACTTTCCCATTCGTTGGAAAACGGCCAAGCTCGTCCCATTGCACAAAAAAGGGAAAAACCTTTACGACTTAAATAATTACCGGCCGATCAGTCTGCTGCCAAACCTGGGCAAATTGTTCGAGATCATGATTAACATACGTTTGAATCATTTTGTGCGGTCCAATAAATTAATTTCTGATTATCAATTTGGTTTCAAACACTCGCACTCTACGGTTCATGCTATTGCCAAATTGACTCGCGACATTGCCGACTCGCTCAACAGCTCAGCTGTGACTGGGGCTTGTTTAATTGACCTCGAGAAAGCATTTGATACTGTTTGGACTACGGGATTGATAGTTAAATTACACAAAATGAATCCCCCCCCCCCCCGAGTTGTTGCTTCTAACTGAGAACATGATCACTGGCCGCGCTTTTAAAACTTTTCACAATAATACTTTTTCCGTTCGTACTTTCAATATTTTAAATGGTCTGCAGCAGGGCGCCGTAAATTCTCCTCTACTATTCAACTTATACTTCTCTGATATTTTAAACAATTTTAACAAAAGTAACGATACTTGCAAAGCTTTGGCCTTTGCTGATGATTTAATCATCTATAAATCCGGCGTTGATCCTATCGACATTCAGTCACACTTGCAGAGGGCTTTCGATTTTGTTGTCTCGGCGTGTAACATGAAGAAGGTGAGAGTAAATATGTTCAAATGCGAGACTATTCTATTCATTAGGCCCACGTCACAAATTAGTAAAAAACAATACAGGCTCTCAAAAAATTTTTCGATTCACGCGACGGAAAGATTTGACCTTTTAATCCCTCGGCTGAAAAAGGTCAAATATTTGGGTGTAATTCTCAACGAACACTTAAACTATAATGAACACGCCAACTACTGTCTCGGGAAAGCAAAAGGTATAGCATCTAAATTGGCTCGCCTCTTCTACTCAAAACACCTCGGTGAGAATGTCAAACTACTACTTTACAAGCTTTATGTCAGGTCAGTACTATCTTATGCGATCCCAATCTGGTTCTCAATTTCGCCTTATGTGATGGAGCGCATTCGCACCTTCGAGAGGAAAATATTCCGGGCGATCACGGGTCTTCTCATGCCCAGACGTATGTCGGATGGTACCAAGCGACACTTCCGCAATCAAACAATTTATAGCAGGGTTGACTGTTCGCGGTTTGATATTTTTGCACTTAAAATCACCAGAATGTTTATCCTTAAATCTTTGCACTCAAACTCTGACAATCCTCTCATCACCTCGTTACATACAATGTCGGACGAGGAGGCTAGGAAGGCTCGCGAAAATGGGTTTCTCTCTACTGCTGCCTTTCCCTATCTCGACAGAGATGGATACATTCAGGATTTTCGCTCCAAAATTCCCATCATATACCATACGCATAGAAAAAGGGCCTCGCTTGCTTTTCGATACGATCCTTTGGTAGTTTCTGCCGATGTATCACAACTGCAACATTCTGTATCTCTTCCTCCACGGGATACTGTCCAAAAGCATTACAATTATCTCGATAAACTACCATGGCTTAAATCTTGACCGATCGTCGTACTCTGAACCGAGCACTTCCATTATCTTAGTTTAAACTCTGTATATACTCTTTAGTCCATAACATAGTTAGATTAGTATATCTACTTTAAGTAACTTTAAGAATATCGTTGATGTCAACAATATCCTTTACTATCCTCTTGATTCGTATGGAACGTTATTCAGTATAATGTCATGCCACTTGTATCCGCAAGCACGGTAATTTTTCTTTATCATGGATTTCTTTACTTATTTAATTCTTCCATCGTCTAATTCTTGACCACTAATCCGTGCAATTTTTCTTATTTATTTCGGAGCCAAAAGGATCGATAGGCCGTGCTTTCGCAGTCTCTACGCGTACTGAACGTCGAGATCAAGCCAGCTTTTGCCCTTTTGCTCTCTGCCTTTTTTTATGATCATATCAAATCTTTTGGGGCGTAATACTAATTGCTTAACTTTATCATACAGCGCAATTTGATTCTTTTCTTGTATTGTATAATGTCCGTTTTCCTGCGAGAAGTCGCTATTGTGCGACCATACAGGAGTTATATAGTTGTATGTTTATGCTATCCTAGCATCATGTATATATGTATGATTGAATAAAGGAACTGTTCCATGCAGCCGCACTTTGCCGACCACTATTCTAGACAATAAGTAAAACAACGGTAGAAATATTGAATAGAATCTTTGGTCAATTCCTAATGATAAGTCTTTAATTTATATAATTCATTTTTAAGACCTTTACTGACGTGATTTTTATCTGAAAATTTGATGATTTGATGATTACTGGCTTGACGCACTGCAGCAATGGTGGAACAATCATCATCACCTATAAATATTCCAATTTCCATATTGCACTCTTTCAATATAGAGCTATTAACTGTAATATCGACAGCTGCTTTGGGCTCCATTGCTTTGGCACTACCTTGAACATTACGACGACAATCATGATTGTTTGGACTGTGTCCTAAATCACAACTCCGACATTTTCTTTGTTTGGTACCAAAGTCTAAAACTTTTCCGGTTTCTCGGCCAATTCGTATTCGTCTTGTTACGTAGGCAAAATGTCTCACAGGAACCATGGGTCAGAAACGAACCGTTCTCTCGCAAATTAACTTTTAATTGGGCCTTCCGATTAAAATTTTGCCTTTATATATCGGTCATCGACAGCTGTGGTTGATAAAATTTGAGCGATTGAGTCAAATGGACAGGTATTTTTAATATAAAAATGAATATTATCAATTAAAACGGCTCTTAATGAATTTTCATTTTCTAGAACATTCATTTTCTTCAGAGTTATTTTACAGTTTTCATTATCATTTATAAGTGAAATACTAGGCTGATCTTGGAAGTAAAAGCCTAGTTTTTTCTTTATAAGTTGTGTTGGTATTTCATCCTTTGTAGTCTCTTCTTTAATAGTCTTTGTAAAATCATTGTTTTCTTTCTTTCCTTTATTCCGCCAATTGTCATATGAATCAACGTCTTCATTATAACACAGGCCTGTTTGAATTATCGGAGAAACTTCTGCATCATTTTGTTTTAATTTTTTCTCTTCTATTTGAAAATTATTCACTAAATTAGAGTTCAACAGTGCCGAACCACCTTGAAGATCTTTATGTTCAATTTTTAAAAATTTATCGACACGAATTGGGTTTTTATAATCTGCTAAGACACGGTGTTTTTTATTATTAAAATAGCTATCAACATAACTTGTTGTAGCATGTTCCACTTTTCCTGCTAAACATGCTGCAGAACATAATGGAAATTCATGTGCAATTAATTTAACAAAATCTTCTATAAAACGTTTTTTAAAAAAACCATTTGGCTCAACACCTTTCTCGTCTATTTCTTCAGTTGATAATTTAATATTATTTATACATTTTTTAATGATAGAGCTAGGTTCTACATCATTCCCAATATTATCGATGATATATTTAGTTTCTTTAGATATTGTTGATGTTTCATCATTATTTTCATTATATGCACGATTACTGATCAAGAGCTCCAATTCTTTTCGTATTTCTATCACACTTTCTCCGGTTCTTAATACTGAATCTTGGTATTGGTTATTGCAAACTATAAAAATCTTTTTTAGAATCTATTCAAATTCCGTTATATTTTGGGCATCAATTAACAATGCAACACAAAACACATAAAATTTTCGTATTACTTTGTTTTCGATGGACTTTACTGATTGCCAATTCGTTATCATTTTAATGAAATGAGCTATATCCAACCTGATAAACGTTGCAATTGGTGGACGCATTTGATGTGATGTATCACCGATTGAATTTAGAAAAAGCGTTTCTATGTATATTTTGATATTTTGCTCGTTGATGCTAATTACAGAGCATTAATTAGGGCCCTTGAGTAGTCACATGTAACTTGATCCGGTTTTGGAGCATCCATCCTGATCCAATTTTTTATCCAAAACTCTAATAACACTGTACTTTGATCGTCTGTCAAAAGTTGGTGGCCAGATAAAGTGAAACGATCGAAAGGGTATAGCCGGATAAGGACGGCAAAAGTGCCCCCAAAGATACACTCCGGGACAAAAAGATAGCACATCGTATAACTTTTCGTATTTGATACTATAAACTTAACAAAATGAACAGTTTAATATGTTAACAAATTTGGGCATACCTGTATGTATAATGTATTGAATATCATCGACAACATTTACTTCTATAGAATTCTAGGAATGAAAACGCAAAAATTGTGATTCGCAGGCGGGACGAAATGATAGCACACGCAGCAGATTTACACTTTTCAGTTGTACATAAAGTTTCTCTATAGCAAGTATTCATTGTAAAACGAAAATCATAAATTGTGTACTACTTTCCTTTTTGTTTATTTGTTATATTAACATAGTAAAATATTAGCAATGGGTCGTGGAAAGAAATTAAGTGAATGTGAAATACAAACTATACTGAAGTTAAAGGAAGAACAATATTTAATTACAAAAATATTAAAAATTGTAAATAGGAGCCGAAAAGTTATTATGAACTTATTAAAAAATCCTGAAAATTACGGAAAAAAGAAGAGTTCTGGCCGTCCACAGAGTTTAACTGCTCGCGAAAAACGTCAAATAATGGAACTAGCATCGAATTCGAAGATGACTGCAAGACAAATCGCAGAAAGTGATGGTATAAACACTAACGTAAAGAATGTACGTCGTGTTTTACAACAATGCAAGCACTTAGTGAGAAGAAAATTACAGAAGAAACCTTGGCTAAAGAAGGAGCATGAAACGTTCCGTTTACAATTTGTCGAAAAGCGTATAAATTTGGGGACAAAATGGCGAAGGATCATATTTACTGACGAAAAGAAATTCAATTTGGATGGACGGACGGCCTTAATTATTACTACCATGATTTTAGAAAAGAACAGCTATTTTTAAGCCGTCGTCATATGGGAGGCGGCAGCGTGATGATTTGGGCTGGTATTGGATATCGAGGTAAAACAGAAATAAAATTTATAAAAGGACGAATGAATAGTAAACAGTATATTGAAATGATAAATGAACAATTACACACATATGCTGAAAAAATTGGCGGAAATAAATACATTTTTCAACAAGATAATGCTGCAGTCCACACGGCGAAAGCAGTGAAAGAATACTTTTTCTTAAAAAATATTCGTGTTTTGGATTGGCCATCCAGATCCCCCGATCTCAACATCATTGAAAATTGTTGAGGACATCTTACCAGAGCCGTATACCAAAATGGCATACAATTTGAAAATATTAATGATCTAAAACAATGCATTTTGGACGAGTGGGAGAACATCAACCAGAAAAGTATTAAAAAACTGTATAAATCTATGCCAAATAGAATGATTGAAGTTATTAGATCTAAAGGTGGCTCTACAAAATATTAAGCATTGAATAAGATTGATTAATTGTTTTATATTTCACGTCTTTTGTTAAATGTGCTATCACTTTGTCCCGCCTGTGAACCACAATATTTACGTTTTCATTCCTAGAATTCTATCGAAGTAAATGTTGTCGATGATATTCAATACATTATACGTACAGGTATGCCCAAATTTAGTAACATATTAAACTTTTCATTTTGTTAAGTTTATAGTATCAAATACGAAAAGTTATACGATGTGCTATCTTTTTGTCCCGGAGTGTAATTAACCTTGAAGTGTACCGTTCGATAGGGCTCTTTGGAAAAACCCTTCTTGCAAAGTTTTAACCCGGTACCCCTACCGTAGGGGTAGTTATGGGGTAAAACGTGTTTTTCGGTTTTTGCTCGATTTCTCCCGTTTGGCTTGATTGAATATTCTGAAAAAAATCACACATATTATACCCAATGGTGTGCATAGTCTGGAATTTTTTCAGATTTTCTGGTTGGCAAATCGATTTTTAAAAAATTAAAAAAGTTTATAAACATTAATTTTTATTGAAAATATGAAGTGACCACTTTTATATTTTTACAGTACCTGAATAGTACCCTAATTATTAATGTGTAATTTTTTCAGATTTTTACGAGTAGTGGACGGCAGTTAAAAAATTAAAAACCAACAATTGTTTATATTTTTTGCTAAATTATTGATGTGACCACGTTTATATTTTCACAGTTTCTCAAGTTTGCTATAAACAATTGACTGTAATTTTTTCAGATTTTTTGCAACAGTGTATCATACCAAAAAAAATAAAAAACCGATGTTCACTCATGACCAATACACAAATAAGTGTAGACTTGAATGATCGAAAATTATACGCAGTACCCACTATTTCACATGAAATAAACTAAAATACTTCATTATTAAATATTTTTACATTTGAAAAATTAATTTTACTGAATGAGTTTTACGTTTTCTAATTTTTGGACTCAGGACCGTGAGGCGCATAAGTTCCGTCTCCACCGTTCTCACTGTATTATCGAATTTAAGCATTCACCAAGGAAAATACATAAATTATCCTCGTTTAAATATAAAAAATATTGCAAGTTAGGTATGAATTATTAGATACTTTTACATTTGTAAAAATATTTTACAAATATCAAATATTTATTTATTTATTTATTTAATGTTTATAATACGTCAATTGCTATTTAAATGTTAGAGAAACTCCAAATTCTTACTTAATGCATGAAAATTAAAAATTGGTAAAAGGCAATGTACATATATACTTATTACCCTGCTTAGGGCAAAGTCTACAGAGGAGAGCTGTTACCGGCTAGTTCCAGCCGTAAGACTCGAATGGCTACAGGTTTATGAAACATCTATTACAATTTTTTTTGGATACGAGACAAGTTCCAAATCCTCCAATAAGTTCTAATAATTTGGAATTGGTATAGCTGTGGATTATTATAAACAAACTAACATAAAATACGCATTCCAAAAAACATCGGTTTTTTAATTTTTTTGGTATGATACACTGTTGCAAAAAATCTGAAAAAATTACAGTCAATTGTTTATAGCAAACTTGAGAAACTGTGAAAATATAAACGTGGTCACATCAATAATTTAGCAAAAAATATAAACAATTGTTGGTTTTTAATATTTATAACTGCCGTCCACTACTCGTAAAAACCTGAAAAAATTACCCATTAATAATTAGGGTACTACGCAGGTACTGTAAAAATATAAAAGTGGTCACTTCATATTTTCAATAAAAAATTAATGTTTATAAACTTTTTAATTTTTTAAAAATCGATTTGCCAACCAGAAAATCTGAAAAAATTCCAGACTATGCACACCATTGGGTATAATATGTGTGATTTTTTTCAGAATTTTCTATCAAGCCAAACGGGAGAAATCGAGCAAAAACCGAAAAACACGTTTTACCCCATAACTACCCCTACGGTAGGGGTACCGGGTTTATACTTTGCAGGAAGGGTTTTTCCATAGAGCCCTATCGAATAGTATGCCTCAAAGTTAATTACCTTTGGGGGCACTTTTGCCATCCTTATCCGGCTATACCCTTTATCACGATTGCATATAAGAAAATATGGCCACTAGTACGTCCATTATTATATGCAATTTTTTTACAAATGCTTCCGGTACCATCAACTGCTACCGTTGATTTTTGTTTTTTAATTTTCATCAAATGATAGTATCCAGGCGAGTGCAACCTCCCTGATTCCTCCCCCCTTGCGGATGTCAGCCTAACTTTTCCCCCCTTCAAAGTGGCTTCTGCCACGCCTTCCATGCGACCAGCAGATCCCAAGACCTGCCAGGGACGGACATCAGCTTGGTCAGAGTTTTTCTTGGAGGTTAGCCCTCCCCCGAACAAGTCCGGGATCGGCCTCCAGGAGCCCTTGCAGCCGTCGTCCTCCAATCATAACGGTGATGCCTCCAAAGGTGGTCACCGCGCGTGCCAACGTTACAAACGTAGCCACATCCACAATTCGTACCCCTTTACTTCCATTCGCAACGTCAAATCGCCGTATTCTGACATACGGCTCCACACTTTTAGTAGCGAAGGCTCGGAGGCTTCCGTTAAACAGGTCTTTTACGTTCACTCGGATTCGTGTTCCAGGCAGATTGGCATATTCGACATTGCCGATGAAATTGAATCCGTTTCTCATACTTTCAGTCGATTCACATATTTCAATGCCAGCAACGAATTTTTCCTGATTCGGGGGTAATTCGTAAATATTCAGTTTCACTATCTTAATGTCATCCTCTTTCGCGCAGTGAACTGTCGAAAAGAAGACGTCGCCACCATGTGTCATCTTGCGATAGTACGAGGCATAGATCGACGTGCTTAGACCTTTTTAACCCCCATCGGCAAGCCTGATTCAAACCAGGCGTAATTTAACATGGGCACGAAAATTGGTGCACACAACTGGTTGTAGATGAACGAATATAATTTAATATTGGGTGTACAAATAAGTTTTGCGGGTTTCTTTTTGTAACTTTGAAGCTTTATTCAGGGAAATTGGAAGAATGTATTTCGTTCAAAGTATCGTCCATCATTTGCTACGACTTTTCCACATTTTTCAGATAGCTTACGGATTCCGCATTTAAAAAATTCCTCGTCTTTTGGGGCGATCCAAGAACCGATCCAATTTTTGGCTTCTTCGTGTTTAATGAAGTGCTGCTCGGCCAAGCCATTAGGCATCGACCGGAACAAGTGGAAGTTGGAAAGAGCAATGTCTGGTCACTACAGCGGGTGGGGTAGGACACCCCATAGAAGCTCCTCCAAAGTTTCCTTGACGACTTTTGCAGAATGTGAGCGAGCGTTGGCATGCTGAAAGATCACTTTCTCGTGTCCTTTGACATGTTGGGGGCGTTTGAGCTTCAATGATCGGCTCAATTGCATCAACTATTGTTTGTAACATTCCCCAGTGATGGTTTCATAAGGCTGGAGTATAATAACCCCCAATAACCCATCCAGCTCAGCGTGTTCAAGCTTTACTGGTCTTCCTTGGCGTTCTTTGTCTCTGGTGTCGAAATCGCCACTTTTAAAACGACGGAACTAGTTCTCACATGTTTTTATTGATGGAAGATGTTCCCCATATGCTTCACACAGCAATCAATGACCATCAGCTGCACTTTTCTTCCAATGAAAACTGAAAAGAAGCGCTTCCCGCAAATTTCGTTTTGTTGGTATAAAGGTTGCCATGGTTTGAGCACAAAAAAAGTATGTTGTTTACACTTCAGCGAAATGAAAGAGACTGATTTTTAGAGGGAAATGATGATGCTTTAACATGAATATAGTTACAAAGTTGCCCGGTCGGTTTTAATACTAGCAACGCCATGTTATGTAAATCCCTCGAAACTTATTTGTACACCTAATAGCATCTTCCCTGGTTGATACTTCTCGCTAAGGCTCCACTACTAACAGGTGATAGCAGTTCTGAATTTTTATTAGGAAATTCTTCACTTGGCGATAGAAGTACACGTCGCAGGGCTGGACCAGCGGCGTGCACTTGGGTGGAACGACTTTGACGATGCAGGTACAGTTGCCTTCATCGGTTGTAAATAAAGCGTGATATATCTGCATATTTGTCTGCCCTCCCCAAGATTAAATAATTAAAAGAAATTTTTGATCTCCCACGTAGGGCTGGATCACTGATTTTAAAAATGACTTATATAATTTTTTAGTTAGTTTGCCCGATTTTGATGACGTTACAATTACGTTTTTGTATCTTTCTTCCAATTTCTCAACTTTTTTCCGCACGGTCGGACCAAATTTTCCCGTGGTTCCTGTATGCACAGAAATACATGGGGCAACAGTTTTCCCGACGTCGATGTAGCGTATTGAGCGGTATACGAATGCGTTGCTTTGTTAATGCTTTTTCTGTTGACAAAGATGTTTTTTTCTCCTCTTTATTTCCAAAGTCCTGTCGAAGGGAGACAGGTACTAACACCTTGTTTGATCTGTATTGATTATATATTTGGTGTCGAATTTGGGTGTGACGAATTTCATAATTTTCCGAAACTTATCAGCGGCCTTTATTGTTTCATCCAAACTTGAATTTTTTTTTAAATGAAACGTATTTCGTTATTTTTCTCTGCCGAATTCGATGCTTACTTTTAAAGTATGCCACCCAACGAGCAGAAGCTTTAAAGACAAAATTGTCCGACGGGAATTGCCTGGCTGCTGTCAGAGCCCACTCTTGCAGTAGGCGAGTGGTATCTTGTTGAAAGTTCTGTCGACTTTTATTTGTTTTTCCCAAAGAATAATGTCATCTCTTTTTTTTTAATTTTTGCTTCATTTTTTTCGTAATGTTTCTGAACCCCAAGGGAGATGCCGACGTGCCTGTACGGGCTCGATAAAAACTTTGAAGAAAGTTGCGTCCCGAAGAAATTTTGCACTGAAGTGCCTCTATGGTAATGCTTCTCGAAGGACCACCCCGTTTTGTTGGTAAAAATGGGGAAAAATAAATATTTGTAACTTGTGCGTGGACTATGAAAAATGGTTGTACTGTATTCGTTCTAAGCTCAAAACGTTCTGGTTGACAAGCAAAAACTGTATGTGTAAGCGGTGCAATGCGCCCCTCTCTTCGAGTCGTGTACGAAATTTCTGATTTTCGATGGGGGTGGAGAATCATGAAAGTAAGCAACTATTGGTTACTAGAATAATTTTCTCCACCCCCTTGAGGGCTAGAAGAGAGGGAAGGTAACGACATGTACTCAGTACCTGATGGAGGATTTCAAAACTTCCATCTGCTCGCGAGCAAGACCCAAAGTCCCGTTAGAGTCATCGGTAGGTATGCACAAAATTCCTTACATTAATTATGTACAAATAAATACAAAAACGTGCGCACCCTGACCGAGCCCCAGTCGCGCCTTCGGGTTTATTGCCGAAGACAGATGTCGACCAGACCTTTGCCGCTCCACCAGGCCCAAGGTTTATGATTCCTTAACAGTACCAGATTGACTACTTTAATTTTACAATCTAATGGAATATTTTGTCATCGTTTTTTCTCATTCGGCTCGTACCATTCATCGTCCACAGAGTCCTCGTGCGTTACTTCTTCATATAAGTTCTCATGATCCGATTCATCATTATCAATTAAACACTCCTAATTTAAAACCAAACACGTACGTTTCGCCGGAAGAATACTGAGAAAAATTTAGTGTTTATCTCTATTGGAAATGGGTATTAAAAATAATAAGTATACTTTTAAAATTAAAAATTACTTTATTCGAAGGCTAGATAAAATATGTCTTTATATGTTTCGGGTCTAGAACCGACTGACTGGGCACGATCAAAAAGTAGAGCTCGGGCCCACTTACAAGGGAACATCCCGAAGTGTAACTCACCGATTTTGATGAAATTTTAGTGTGATATAGTCCTCGCAAAAATATTCGACACGTATTTTTTTTATCGGCAATCGTCCACGTTAAAGGGGTGAAAACCACCCTCAAAGTTCGGATAACGAAAACTGTTTTATCGAATATCTCGGAAACTATTAGAGATACGAAAATTTCCTAAGGAGTGAAAATTAACGTATTTCAATCACGAATCCAATGCTATAAACATTTTTTTAAAAAACCCGTTTGTTTAAACAATATGTTAAAAAATACTTTTTTGTTCATAATATTTTCCGTTAAAATTCTTTCAATTTTCTTAAATAATAGTTTGTATACACTATATAGTCAAACAAAAAATACGGATCAATTAGAAGTTTCATATTTGTGTTACAAAAAGAGTTATTGCATTTTCAATTCTTACGCTTGTTGCGTGAAATGGAATATATTTGTATATGCGACCGAAGTCAAATTCCACTTTCACAAGTTTGAACGATAGTATCTTCATAGCAGAAACTATTTGTACAATTAAATTACTTGACCTGTTGTTGTTTAGCCGGAAAATGTGGGAGTAATAAACGTATGTCGATAGAATCCTTCTGATTGTAGGATGGGTGACTCGTGATGGGTTATAATCATCGAAAGGTAAAAAGACACAAAAGGCAAAGAAATTTGTCATGACAATTATGACAATACGGATATCCTTATTGGTTTCCATCATGGGAGGTGTACAAATATTCAGGGAAGGTCATTTTTATATCCAAGGTAGAAGCCTTTAATTATTAGCTCCAGTTTCAACTAATAACACAGGGAATGTTAGGAACAATGCTATCACACTGATTTACAAAATAAAGGGATGATTAAGGTACCATCTGTTGGCGACTCATTGTCAGCGGATTAAATAGGACGCGGCATTCTTATTGCCATATAATTTCGGCAAATTTTTAATTCTTTTGTTACTAAAGTTACAGTTGGTGTTTTAAATGAGCAGCACAATATGCTATAAAACATTTCGAGTGCAGGTAATAGCGGATTTGGGTACGACGATATACCTGTATATTCATCAACCCTTACTCTAGTTAACGAGGATCCATTCTCTCTGTTTTATTATCACCCCCGTGGAGTAGGTCCGTACCCTCAATTCAATTCATTCTTCACAAGAACAGAAGTTGCATGGTCGTTTTCAATTGGATATCCTTAAAGATAGTTATTATGTTAACGCTTTCCCTTTACTACCACCCCTCGAATGTTTGAACCAATGGAAATACGTATAGACACACTTTTCTGAAAAATGTATATTGTAAGGAGTGGTAAAAAATTATAAGAACACTGTGAAATAATTTCAAACTCACAACCAGTCTACACGAAATTGTCGAACGTAAACTGTTTTTGTTTCCTGTAGAGTTTGTTTGTAACAGTCAGTCACTCATAACAACTTTCTTTCATCTTCAAAGACTTTATACGTGGTATTCCTGATAAATTTGTTGTTCTTCGCGCACGTAATACAATTAACGCTTAAATAAAATAAAATTATACAATCTGCTGATATACAGGGTACTTTTGAGTTTTATTACTATAAAATAAGATAATTACATTCATGCAAATAAATCCAATTAATATCGTTAATATTTTAATGGAGAAATACAATTACAATGATGGTAGTGAAAAAACAGCCGTGAATAGTAGGGAGATTGAATTGGCGTATAATATTATATGTAGATTTAATAGATAGATGTAAGGGTGCAGGACATACAGAAATAGAAATGTCTGATGAATTATTATTCGAAGAAGCAATGGGCGAAGTATCACATGCCGGTCAGATTGAAGATGAAGTGATTTCAACTTCCTCAGAATCGCCCATACTTCAGGAAACGTCAGGAAGTTCATTTAACAGCAACGGCAATGTGGAAACAAATAAGGAAGATGTAATAAGTATTGAGTATAAAAAAAATGCTGTTAAGTTTTGGAGATCGGGAAAAAAGAAACGGTTATCACTCGAAACTGTAAAAGGTAGATTTAAAATGGTTAGAAATGTGACACAGCTGTATAGGTGGGAAAAGTAAATTGTTGCAGGCGGAACACGTTTTGAAAAATTGAAAGAAAGGCTCTAGGAGGATAAGTATGATCCAGCGGCCTTAGCTCCGATCATGCTCGATTTTTTTTGTTAAATCAGTTCCTATGTGAGTAATTATCACAGCAATTTTCAACCCTTAAAAATTCATCCCCAGGGAGTAATCGTTAAATAACAAAATTTTTTCAAAAATTCATAACTTGAGAACGACTACTTTGATTTTATTGAAATTTAGTCAGGACGTACATAAAACTAAGGTCTCTGATTAAAAAAAATTCCAGACTTGATGAATTGACATAACCTTAGAAAAAAAATTAAAACATTTTTCAATGACTACTATTGGTAGGTTATGTTTGAGGCACAACTACCAAACTTTTTTTTTAGCTTTCTAACACCATTTTGCACCATATATAATTTTGGTATAATTTATTTCTTGGTGCGTCATATGCAAAAAAAATAAAAAGTCTAATTTTAATCATCTTCAATTTTTTTCAATATGTTACCATTATAGCACAACCATGTTTTTTTTGGTTTTCTAACATCGTTTTATTCTATCTATAATCATTTTTGAATTCATAATTCTCAGCGTGTAACATTGGAATCAAAAAAAGTATACAGTTTTTCTATATTTCGGCAACTTCCAAAAAAAAAAAAACGAAAAGTCCATTTACTACAATGACGATGATAGCGGATATTTAATTTTGATTCGGCAGATCGACCTAACGTTCTAATGCAATTAACGTCTGTTGCTAGTGCTGTGGTAGATACATGTAGCGGGGATATGCGTGTTAGTGGTGGGGATAATGAGTTAGGTATGTATCTAGTCTGTCGTTCGCGCGGGCACGCATGAACGGGCAAGAGCTACAGACGTTTCGAGCTAATCTTGCCATTGTCTTTATTACTTTTCTTACTTTTATAACTATTATAATCACTGTTTCTGTTGTTGTTGTTATTATTATTATTATTATTATGAATAATGAATGCAGAAATTATTATAGATAGAGTAAAACGAAGTTAGAAAACGAAAAAAAATGACATGATTGTGCTATAATGGTAACATATTGAAAAAAATTGAAGATCATTAAAATTAGACTTTTCATTTATTTTGCCTATGACGCACCGAAAAATACATTCTACCGAAATTATACATGGTGCAAAATAATGTTAGGAAGCTAAAAAAAATTAAGATGATTGTGCTATAATGATAACATAATGAAAAAAATTGAAAATTATTAAAATTAGACTTTTTTATTTTTTTTGCATATGACGCACCAAGAAATAAATTATACCAAAATTATATATAGTGCAAAATGACGTTAGAAAACTAGAAAAAAATTAGGATGGGTGTGCCATAATTATAACATATTTAAAAAAAATTAAATATGATTAAAATTAGACTTTTTATTTTTTTTGAATATGACGCACCAAGAAATAAATTATACCAAAATTATGTATGGTGCAAATGGTGTTAGAAAGCTAAAAAAAAGTTTGGTAGTTGTGCCTCAAACATAACCTACCAATAGTAGTCATTGAAAAATGTTTTAATTTTTTTTCTAAGGTTATGTCAATTCATCAAGTCTGGAATTTTTTTTAATCAGAGACCTTAGTTTTATGTACGTCCTGACTAAATTTCAATAAAATCAAAGTAGTCGTTCTCAAGTTATGAATTTTTGAAAAAATTTTGTTATTTAACGATTACTCCCTGGGGATGAATTTTTAAGGGTTGAAAATTGCTGTGATAATTACTCACATAGGAACTAATTTAACAAAACAAAGCGAGCATGATCGGAGCTAAGGCCGCTGGATCATACTTATCCTCCTATAGCCTTTCAAATCAAACGTTGAAGAAATTTCTAGAAGCTCGAGATCGAAACGTATTAATACATGATATTGACATTCGAAGATGGGCAATGCAAGTAAACCGAAATTTAAATCTGGAAGGATTCCGAGTGTTGGATTCTTTTAGGTGGGAACCCGTAGAATTAACTTACACCTTTATTTAAAGTCATTCGTTTATTATAATTCAACCATCTTTTTAATCACATAGGTCACACATTTCTCGCACGCACTTTTGAATGACCGGTACAGGGAGGAAATGAAAGAAAACAAGTTAGAGAGTAAACTCATTCGATCTTTTTACAGCCCACGATCAATCTGGTACACATAGAGAGTCGCACGCGCTCCTATAGCGGCGGCAAAACCACGTGTGACACCATCGAATATACAAACATATATGGGCCTATTTCTAACACCGAGCATCGCCTCATTGGCTATGGACTTTTAAAAATACATACCGAATTGTTTCGAGAAAAACAACTAAATTCATAACACGAAATTATAGTGATGTAGCCATAATTTAGGGGATTTGAGGAACTTCGGGTCGTGGTAAGGATCTGGAGACAGAGGAATTATTTTTTGAGTCTTTATTCCCTTTCTACAAATGGGTAAAGGATTACAAGGGTTGGATGATTCTATTCGGTGGAGCCAATTTCATAAAAAATAGAACAAGCTTGACAAAGGGACTTGCAATTTATTTAGAAAGGCGTGAATCTACCAATATACTGCATAACTCGAAATCTATTTAAATTCGACAACTATCCCGTTTCGTTCTGTCTAAGTCGTCTTGGGCGTCCAGGATATGCTCTGTACTCTCTCGTTTCTCACGAGGACCCAGGAACACTCCCGTACTCTCCCATTTCGTCTAAGTCGTCTAGGGCGTCCAGGATATGCTCTGTACTCCCTCGTTTCTCACGAGGACCCAGGAACACTCCCGTACTCTCCCATTTCGTCTGAGTCGTCTAGGGCGTCCAGGATATACTCTGTACTCTCTCGTTTCTCACGAGGACCCAGGAACACTCCCGTACTCTCCCATTTCCCCCTCTAAGCAGGCGTCCAGCTATTCGCCGTACTCTCCTGCCAGAGAGGCCCTACGGCTAACCGAGAGCGGCCGATGGTATTACCTCGTCCTCTCTCTCTCGGCGCAGAAGAAGAATTCTGTAGCGTTGCAAGCCCTATTTTATACCTGCTCGTTGCTACCCTTGATCGTGAAAATCAACAGTCGCGTTGTCAAGCTTGCTCTCGCGGATCGCGCCTCGCTCCTCGCGACTCCCTTCCGCGGTCCATTGCCGATCTCCGAAGCTTCTCGATGCTTCTCGATGCTTCTCGATCCTTCCCGAAGCTTCCAGAAGCTTCTCGATGCTTCTAGATCAGTCAAGTCAAGGTTTGGCTCGACAGAGCCGTTTCTCGAGCTGCGCCGCCTCCTTCACCTACACATACAGCCGAGATGTCACTGATTCACAGGCGCACCGGCGGCGTTACGGTCGTGCCTACTGGTACAAGCGTGGTAGCATGTGGCGGTATATTGGGGCGACATTTATATTTTTAAAATTTTGCGACAGCAAAATGCAAACTTGTTCGCCTCAAAGAATGAAGAATAATGTAAGAAGTTATTGGGGCGATACATTGTACAATGGTGTGTTGTCTTATAACAGTAAAGAGGTAATATAGGTTTCCACATTACCCATAGAAATATGCAAATGCACTCTTTCTTACAAAGTTATCTTCTGAAAATCTATTCCACTGTATCAATGTCCTTTTCCGCTGAATCGTTGTCGAGAAATCGCATTAAAATATAAATGAAGAAAATGTTTTTTAACAATCATACAGATGAAAGAAACCGTTGAGATACATCTCTATATGTAAAATTGACAATACTTTGGCATTTTATTACAAAACAACATTGAAATTAAACGAGGCAGAACCACTCTTTGTTACTAAGAGCTTCTTATAATTAATTATGTTTTAATTGGTATATTAGAACTTTGCGTCGAGCATTTTGAGACGAATAAAGTTACGGAAAACATTTAAGACAACTGCGGCGGCAACAATGTGTTCTTTTACGCTGGGAAACCTAGCGTTCTATTATCGTGTAGTTACTTTTAACAATTTGCGCTAATAATTGATTTACAACTATTGGTGCTGGAACACAATACTATATTTAGTCGTAATGCATAACGTAGTGGTTAATTTCGGTAAAATCGTCGCCAGAAGCCCAAAAATATTAAAATATATTAATTGTACTTTATTTAACACATATTCGAGCATACTTTTTCACTAACAATACTTTTGTATTACCCTACATGCGATATAGTGCGGTGTGAAATTGTATTTCGACAAATAACCTTTATCGACGTGCCACGCACGACGTTCTGATCTCCGCGACTGACGCGCAAGGCACGACTTTTTCAGCGCGACTGATTGACTACGAATGTCGCCCCGAATACGCCCGTGCTCATGCTAATAGGTCCGCTACTATGAAGGGGAGGCAAAGTCAATCAGCGAGCTCTCGAGTGTATAGGAAGGAGTAGCAGGCGGAGCAGCTCGAGAAACGGCTCTGTCGAGCCAAACCTTGACTTGACTGTTCTAGATGCTTCTCGATGCGTCTCGATGCGTCTCGATGCCTCCAGAGGCCTCTCGAACCCTCCCGAAGCTCGTCGCTTCGAGCCTTTATAATATTCGCCATGTTAGAGTGAAAATTTTTCAGCCATAAAAGAATCAGCGGACAATTTTGTTAGGAATGCAAGTACATTTTTTGAATTTGGGGAGGAAAATATTTTCAACACAGATCAGAGTGGATTTCAATTAGAAATTCATTCTGGAAGAAGCTTATCATGGAAAGGCGAAAAAGAAACGCGAGCAATAATTCAATCGAAATCAGCTACCACGCATAGTTATACCATCCAGCCGACGATATCAGCAGATGGAAAATTACTTTCTCCTTTGTTTATAGTTTTGAAAGAAGCGTCCGGGAAAATAGGACCACGTGTACAACGAACAATGTTCACAGCTCCTAACATAGCAGTTGGAGCAACTACCTCTGGAAAGATGAGTAAAGTGTTATTAAAGACATGGTTTTCGAATGTCTTTCTTCCGAATACATCGGATACTGCAGTCTTGTTGTACGATTCGTGGAGCGGATATGACGAACCATTAATGAAAAACGAAATTCCAGAAGGCAAAACAGTAAAATTATTAAAAATACCTCAAGGTGCAACAAGCCTCATTCAACCATTAGATGTTTACGGATTTCGAATTTGGAAGAATTTCGCGAGAAAAATTTCAGATTTAATAATCAATTTAAATATCAATATTAACTTATATACGCGAGATAATATTCTTAAATTACAGTCACTAATACATAATCAACTATCCTCTCCACGATATCAAGAAATGTTCAAGTAGGTACGCATGGTTCCGATGCGGCTATATTACCAATAGGCCTCAAAAATTTGACAATCCAGTACAGTTCTGCTTCACAGATTTACAGTTAGATAATATAACCTGTTTCAACTGCGATGATGTAGTTGCTTTGAAATGTTCGTGGTGTACGAGGAACTTGTGTTTCAAACATTTCTTTCAGGAATACCATTATTGCGAAAATTATTTGGAGTAATTAATTAATTGGTTGCATCTCTTAAATCGATACAAAAACGATATGAGTGAATGACAATAAAATCTGCTCTTTTCAGAGCAACCAACTATGTATATACGAAGGAAAAACTTAACAAGTTCATCAAGCTTAAGAATTGAAAATGCAATAACTCTTTTTGTAACACAAATATGAATCTTCTAATTGATCCGTATTTTTTGTTTGGCTATATAGTGTATACAAACTATTATTTAAGAAAATTGAAAGAATTTTAACTGAAAGTATTATGAAAAAAAAAGTATTTTTTAACATATTGTTTAACCAAACGGGGTTTTTAAAAAAATGTTTATAGCATTGGATTCGTGATTGAAATACGTTAATTTTCACTCCTTAGGAAATTTTCGTATCTCTAATAGTTTCCGAGATATTCGATAAAACAGTTTTCATAATCCGGACTTTGGGGGTGGTTTTCACCCCTTTAACGTGGACGATTGCCGATAAATGAAAGTAGATATTAAATATATCCACGAAAAGCACCTTATACTATAGTTTCATAAGAATTGGTGAGTTACACCTCGGGATAGTCATTTATGATATCAATGTGAATCCGCCGACAGGCAAAAGAAATAAATTAATTCTCGGGAGGTGTGCGTTATATATTTACTATTTTCTAACGTTATATGCTTGAATTGATTATAGGGATGCTTTAGAATGCTCGTGGTGTAAGAAAATATTGGTTATAAGAATAACAATGAATACCATTATTACAATAATTGTTACAAATTATTAATTAATCAATCAAATTTTTTTGATTTATATAAAGACGATATGTGTGTCTGGCAATGAAATCTGGCCTTTTAAAGCAGTCATACATGTATATACGAAGGCATAACTTAACAAGAACGTAAGAGAAAAAATTTGTTGTATCCCACTTCTGACACCAATTTTATTGTTGTATGCCGTGGATGGTTAACAACACTTTATTTAGGAAGAACTGTTGCACGCTCGGAGTTTTAACAATTTTAGAATAACGTCGTCGCGAGATGCCGACCGTCAGAGATTCGATACAAAATTCCTGATTTAGTCTGTCTAAATTTGGTAATAAGACTGGCCTTTTAAAGGACCTTAAGCTAGTGTGGTGGGAGGTTTGGATGACTCTGACTTCTCGTGACTAAGGTTCCAAAAGGGCGATCGCTTTTCCAGCGACTTTCGCGAAGACCAAAGGTCTTGGAAACATATTTTGGAAGGAAAAGCGATGACGGAATCGAGGATGAGTAATATTCCCTTTTGGACCTTGAATCACGTTGAGTAATATTTGGAGCTTGTATCTTATTGTTAAAGAAGATAGTGAGTTTGAGGAACATGAATCGAGTTGGTATCCAACAAATTAAAAATGCAATAACTTTTTTTACAAAAAAAATTTCAAATTTCCATTTTATCCGTATTTTGTGTTTTGGTATATGATATTCTCAGAAAAATATTCAAGAAAATTTATTGAAATGTGACTTGCAAAATCATTAAAAAAGTTGTATTTTTAAGCATATTATTTAAACAAACTAGTTTTAAAAAAATATATTTATATCATCAGATTTGTGGTCGAAATACGTTAATTTTCTCTCTTTACGAAATTTTCGTATCTCTAATAGTTTTCCAGATATTCAATAAATAAGTTTCAGGGTGCCAACTTTGAGGGTGGTTTTCAGCCCTTTAACGTGGACGATTGCCGATAAAAAAAATACGTGTCGAATATTTTTGCGAGGACTATATCATACTAAAATTTCATCAAAATCAGTGAGTTACACCTCGGGATGTTCCCTTGTTAGTAGCATAAACTGTTTATCTGACTCTCCCCTGCACTGCAGAGAGTCTTCTGTTTAGTCTACGAATTCCTAGAACGGAGAGTCGTTTTTGTACTTATTCAATATATGTAATACTATATTGTTAATATAAATCCAACAATCTCAAAATCGATGCAAAGAAAATATTGATAAAAAGTGGAATTATTCCCATTGATTTCCGAAATTATTGAATAATATATTCAGAAACTCTAAAGATGGGTTGACCTAGAAATAACAAAGCGACAAATGTTATATACATTTCCGTTGTTATATACATGGTTTTTCCAAAGTTTCATAAAGCTTTTCATTAGAAAATTCATTCTAACTATTGCAAGGGATCAGAAACAAGTCACTTGAGGGGAAATCGCACTGCGAGACAAAGAGAGAAAAGAAAAAGCCGTGAAACTGAGTGCGACAGCACGATATCGATCGTGAAAATCGAAATATTGACGTAAGTACGCACGATATTTTTATTATCAGATTGGTAGACACGAATTGTACCTACTATGATGTTATTGACTAAAATGCATGCTTAATTTTTTAGGTGGGCGATACTCGGCATGTAATAAATACAAAGATGTGCCAGTTGTTCCATTTGTTCATGAAATGTATCGTCCTGCCGCGATACATTTTGTGAACAGACCAGACATGCATTATATTTTTTTTAAATGGAAGGTAAAATTTTAGTGCGAAAAATTGCATAATGTAAGCTACAACTAGTAATGATGTCTGGTTCTGGCAGATCAGGAATGTTAATATTACTGTCACCACTTACGACAGGAGCACAAATAACACTTTTCAGGTTGGAAAGAAAGTCTGCGGATTCGTCGGGTTCGCAATTAGTGCACTTTGAATTCAAACTACTAGAACAATTATTTAATAATAAAGTTTTATATGTATTAATAAAATTCAAGCAATTAGGATTTATGTCTCAACATCTATGTTGACGTACCAAGCCAAAAAAATGTTCTAAAGCATCTTGATTAAAAATTTTCGTTTCAAACCGCTCGAACCCCAAGTCCTCCAAGCAGGTTTTTAAAATCTTGAATCTGTGTAACGTGTGGATCCAATTTTTTAAAAAGTCTGGATGGGTTTTATCTGCTGGCTTCCTTTTAATAAATGCCATTGACGAAAATACGTTAATGGCATTATTTCATACTGCGACCTTTCTATCGCCGGTATACAGTATTCCCTGGTTATATGCACAAGGAGGGGCCCTCGATAACTGCATCGCGACCATCCCCGCCACATAGGGGGATCCCCCTCGGCGAGCCGCCACATTCAGAGACGGGGAAGTGTAACATGATACTTTTGGATCGTGTCCATGAGCCAATACTAATCGAAGGACTGAACTTTTCCGTTTTTGATTATTTTTCGTTAAAAATTTCGCTATCGTGTTTGTGACAATTTTGTGATTAAAATGATACCAAACACGACATAATTTGAGCAACATTTACTTAATATTTAAATCGCTTATTTGCTATATAGATAATTCAAACATGTCGTGTTTGGTATCATTTTAATCAGAAAAAACTCACAAATACGTTAACGAAGTTTCCAAAACAAAAAAATTGAAAATGGAAAAGTTCAATCCTCCAATTAGTATTAACTCAGCGATAGGTTCGGGCCGGTCCCCCTGTACGTTGGGCCTCTCTGTCTCTTCTACTATCTGTGTTTTTCTAAGCTCGGCACTCGGCTCGAGCCGTGACATAAACACAGTGTTGACATTCAGCTACGACCAGTGCATATAAGTTTTGCACAGGGACTCTATAGCAGTGCATATATAGAGTTTGGTAACTATTCAATGTTTACGAATTTAGAAAGGGGTAAGCAATGGGACAACGTCCTCCTCCTCCTCCTCCTCCCCCCCCCCCCCCTCTAGAAGATGAAGGGGTTGATGGAACCGAGACTCGTCTTCGATGCACACGCAATTGACGGCGATGAGTCCGTTTCTACGAACATTTTAAGGAGCATTCTTTGCTCCATGCACGAGCTGATGAAACAAATTTTTACGATGCCTAAAGTTTCTTAAATGCGTGTGCTATGGAGAGACACGATCCTCAAAACGTTTGTACATACATACGAACAGAGTCATCGCTGTCACAGTTTTTATCCTTTACCCTTTGCATCTTCGACGGGGTGGTTTTTCACTGTTTTCCGCTTTTTAAATTCGCGGTCAACTTGAGCTGTATGAAAATACCGAATTGTTATTCACGTCAATAAAAGCACAGCAGTGTCGACAGGTGTGCAAAGTTTAAATGCACTGTGCTGTGTTTACGTCGCTGCTCCAATTGAGCGCCGAACTTAGAAAAGACAGTAAGTATAATTCAAAGCATATCGTATTGGGTATCATCTTAATCAGAAAAATTTCACAAACCGGAGGATAAAACTTTTCCATTTTTGATATTTCTTTTTCGCAAATTTCGATAACGTATTTGTGAAATTTTTCTGATTAAGATGATACCCAATACGATATGCTTTGAATTATACTTACTGTCTTTTCTAAGTTCGGCGCTCAATTGGACCAGCGACGTAAACACAGCACAGTGCATTTAAACATTGCACACCTGTCGACACTGCTGTGCTTTTATTGACGTGAATAACAATTCGGTATTTTCATACAGCTCAAGTTGACCGCGAATTTAAAAAGCGGAAAACAGTGAAAAACCACCCCGTCGAAGATGCAAAGGGTAAAGGATAAAAACTGTGACAGCGATGACTCTTTTCGTATGTATGTACAAACGTTTTGAGGATCGTGTCTCTCCATAGCACAGGCATTTAAGAAACTTTAGGCATCGTAAAAATTTGTTTCATCAGCTCGTGCATGGAGCAAAGAATGCTCCTTAAAATGTTCGTAGAAGCGGACTCATCGCCGTCAATCGCGTGTGCATCGAAGACGAGTCTCGGTTCCATCAACCCCTTCATCTTCTAGAGGGGGGGGGGGGGGAGGAGGAGGAGGACGTTGTCCCATTGCTTACCCCTTTCTAAATTCGTAAACATTGAATAGTTACCAAACTCTATATATGCACTGCTATAGAGTCCCTGTGCAAAACTTATATGCACTGGTCGTAGCTGAATGTCAACACTGTGTTTATGTCACGGCTCGAGCCGAGTGCCGAGCTTATAAAAAGACAGATAGTAGAAGAGACAGAGAGGTCCAACGTACAGGGGGACCGGCCCGAACCTATCGCTGAGTTAATACTAATGGGAGGATTGAACTTTTCCATTTTCAATTTTTTTGTTTTGGAAACTTCGTTAACGTATTTGTGAGTTTTTTCTGATTAAAATGACACCAAACACGACATGTTTGAATTATCTATATAGCAAATAAGCGATTTAAATATTAAGTAAATGTTGCTCAAATTATGTCGTGTTTGGTATCATTTTAATCACAAAATTGTCACAAACACGATAGCGAAGTTTTTAACGAAAAATAATCAAAAACGGAAAAGTTCAGTCCTTCGATTAGTATTGGCTCATGGACACGATCGGGCCGGTCCCCCTATAGCTTAGATCTCTCTGTCTCTTCTACTGTCTGTTCTTTTCTAAGTTCACGCTCGGCTGGAGCCAGAACGTAAACACAAAATAGAAACCACCACTTCGTAACTCCACAGTTTCGGTCCCGAATTCTGTGCATATATCCAGGGTTTACTGTACATTGCTTTTGCACCATTTTTATAATATAAGGTATCGAATAATTCGTTTAAAAAAAGACATAATCTCGATGTATAAACACCATCGGATGACATCTTTTTTGTCGCACACAAACTGAAATAATTTGAAACGCTAAATGTATCTAAAACTGAACCGCGTGTTAAACTAAAAATTTGTGTACATAGAGAAACTTTCATTTTTTCCATTTGTGAGGGATAAATGTGTGCAGAAGAAATGTTTTTGGCTAGCCGACATGGCCCCCTATTTTGATCTATAAAGAAGGTATCTTCAATGTGTTTCCACATTGCGATACCTTCTTCGTTGTTATATGTAAATTTTAAATCTTTGTTCATTAAATTATTTCTCATGTATTTCAGTAAATGCGGTACATCTGTTACGTCCCGAAACCGAATCTTTTTCTTTAATTCTTCTTTAAATATAATTTCTTTTTCATTTCTTCCTTCTACTCTATATTTGCAAATACCATCGGTATTTTGGGATTTTCCCCTAAGCAAATGTGCGTAGAAGAAAGACAATTCGAATTCCGCTAATGTAAGAATGCTCCTGCATTCTGAGAATTCCGACAATAATACAAAAGACTACGGCGTTACAGCCGGCTGGAAATTAGCGATCTGAACAAAACACCTTAACTCAGCGGATAGGGTTTCGATTCGTGGTCATACAGACCATCCGGTTCCGCGAATTGCGATTTGCGACTTGCGAATTAACGGCGACTGACCTGTGAGCCCGGATGGAAAGAAGGATGGAAAAATTTCGAAACATCTCCAAGAATCGAACTCTGCAAAACGTGATCATGGGTAAGGTCTATCACCTCCGAACACCCAAAGTTAATAAAAGTCAAAAGACGAGCTCGACTCGCCACTATTGTCTGATCAGTCACGAGGTGTGTAGACGGTAGTCCGTGAAAACGTATATAGTGAATCTTAGATTCTCTATTTAAGCATAGTTCGGTTAACATATTGTGATCCGAAGGACTTAGTTTTTCACGTTAAATTAATATTCCTTTCATTTCTTTGTTTCTTTTATTATAGTACCACGCGTTATAATTGTAGCTAAGCTCAATCTAATTTATCATTAAATATAGTTTAAATCTAAATTCGTCCTATAACATTTGCGAGTTCGCAACAGTGTAAGAAGAAATCTAACTTTCCAACCTTCTCTCAGCATCCGGTTCACAGCCAGATTAGGACAACGAAAAAGGACGGAACGATCTACATACTTATAATCAAAACTATCAGGGTGAGTTCCATATACATGAAACATTTTATTTTGCTAGTCGCATTCTGATTGATCCATTGGGTCGTGGGATTTTCCCTAAATCGAATACGACTTTTTGGTAATTCTGTTACACTGACGAGCCCTGATTTCGGAAGTATATAATAATTTCTGTAAATGGGAAATTCTCTCCTCCCTGTTAAGGGCGGGTTTTAACGAGTCTCTCGTTTTGGGACAATACCCTCAAAACCCAACCGATACTGCAAGGAGACAGTTTCACCACCCAAAAATTTGTAGTATTGCGCACCCCTGTTCATTATTCGAATGTTTCTACAGAAACCTCCAACTCAAACTGAACTGCACACATTTTGAATATATATATATATATATTTTTCTGTTGTCATACCTAATTAAAGAAAGTCTAAATTCAATTCATTAAACCTAGACATCCATATCCTAAACATCAAGTTTCGATTCACATAGACCTGTACTGGTCTCGACAGATCGACCCATCCATCCTGTCCTCTCCTCGCCTTAGGCTGGGGAGAGTAACAAAATTTTATTAGAGTTAAACGCGGAAACCCGCGTGCGATTCGTTTCGTATTAGCTAGAACGCGCGGAGTCTACCGTCCGTCGGCACCCGCTCGACGGCGGACGGCACGCGGAAAATACAGCGCCGCACGTAACACATCATACAATGGAATAATACGCCGGCCATCAATAATGACTACATCATGGTGGGTTTCGTTACCGGCATGAAATGAAGCACGGCGTGAATCTAAAATTAAGTGCTTTATAGCTTTGGCATTCGTTGTCCCTTGGTCGCAAACAGTCGCTACTACACTAATGCCAATTTCACTGCACTTTTTAATAACTGATTTATAATATAGGGAAATTTGTTTCCAGGGCGTAGTTCCCTTACAAAAAGAAAAGGCGACTGGTTGCTTCCATCGTTCGCTTATGCCTTTCAGCATCCACACCATAAAGTGATCAGCAATAATTGGCAGCCGTTCTATTCCATTATCAGAAAATCCAATGACCTCGTCATTATAGATATCATACGATAATGACGAAGTCAACTTAATTTCATCAAAAAGAAGTACTGCGCATAGATCTTTATCACTACAATACTTCATATTTTCTTTTAAATTTAAAAAAATAGGGTCATGTATACCTGCACCAATTCCAAAATTCGACAACAATTTTCGAAGTGTTTCTACGGAAGGCAAAATCAATAATTGTGATAAAAATCTATAAGAACTCGCAGAACATCTTTTCAATATAGATACCGCGAGGACTTCATCATCGATGGTAAAGTCTCGCGAATATTTATTTCTACTAATATTGCGTATATTAAATACCACAAGTTGCTTTGTTGTCTTTGGCAGGCATTCAAACATACGATATAAATTGTTGTTTGAACATCTTGCAGCATCTAATAGTCTATCCTTATAGGCTAATTGTAAGTTGCGTTTCTTCATTCTTCGTCCTTCTGCTGTCAAAGTAGAAATGGCGTTGTAAATCTTCTTATCCATATTGTTCAATTGTTTTTCCCTCGTTGTGCCAAAAAGCTTCATGATGGATTCTAAAATAAGAAAATAATAATTCATTAGTAATAGATATAAAATAAACATTACGCTACAATCAATGTTGTGATACCGCGGAAGGTATATATTTGTGTGACAAGTTAAAATCAACTTTATATCATTTTTCAGTTTCAGATAATATGCACATACAACTAACCATATTTCCTTTTCTTCGTCTTTTTCTTCAATTTTCCCTCGGCGTTAGTTTTCTTCTCTGCTATCATTCCAGGTGTAGCTGTAATGACGCAATAAATGTGAATATTGGAACATAAAACGGAATCCACTTAATTAGATAATCCACAAGAATAATATATAAAAATTTAAGTCAACCCTAGTCCGAAATCGCATAAAACAAATATGGAAGGAAATCGATATTTGGTCACATGGTTATTCACGTGATCTTTTCGACACATCAGATGGGTGCGAATATTTAAATTCTCAATGACAATAATAACAATAGTAATACTAACGATAGCAACATTGATCATCATTATTGTTTCAAAAAATGTATAATAATATTGTCATATACAGGGTATTTCACCTAACTTGACCACCTTTAATATATCGCTTATTTCGTAAGATAGAAAAAAATGTCAGAGGGAGAAAATATTTTGTTCGAAGGCGCCAATACGGTGATGGGCCGAATTTTTTTCTTAAGGTCATTTTTTTGGAGATTTCAAGGTCATCGTATTTTTTTTAAATGGGACCGCATATTTTCACTACAACAGGCTCATAGCTTATAAAAAAACGAATCCAACGAGGTGCAATATGTTGACCTTCACGTGACCTTTAGCGAGAATATTTTGAAATGTTTGTCAGTAACTTCAGTACGCGCTCGGGGATGGTAAATGAAGGAATGTCAATTTCATTGAAACAGTGTACCGTGTAATTGTCCCTGGTGCTTGTAAACAGACATTCGTATTCACCTTTCATCGGTTGAAGTATGTTTACAAGCATTTTTGGCGTGATCGTCGTTGCTATTCGCCGGATCCTCTATCAGGATGTTACAGCGGCGCGCGGCTACAATGTATCATTTACAAAGGCGTTGCTATGGCGCTACACATTATTATCAAAGCGTTAATCTTAGCAGAAGATTATCTCCTTACAATTAGTATCAGCACAACAAGCTACGGTGTCGGTATCAGTGCAATAAGCTTATCCATCATGTACAGTACAGCAGAAAAAGTTGAAATGATTTTAATCTACGGAGAAGCAGGAAGGAACTCAACGCATGCACAACGGTTGTATGAAGAAAGACATCCCGATCGTCGCGTTCCTTGCAGGCGAAATTTTGACCGTATATTAAAATTATTTACTGAAACAGGCAGTGTCGTTTTACCTAAAAGAAATCGTACTAAAACTAAAACAAACGAAGAAGCTGAAATCACAGTTTTGGCTGCAGTACAAGCAAATCCTCATGTTAGTTGCTCACAGATTGCATCTGAGTCTGCCTTGTCTTGTACAAGCGTGTGGCGAATTTTGAATCACAACCAATTCCATCCATACCGCGTTTCGTTACATCAAGCACTTGATGATAACGATTTTGAAAAACGACGTGTCTTCTGTAACTGGGCATTGAATCAAGTACAGTACCATAACCAACATTTTTTTAATAATGTGTTATTTACTGACGAGGCCTCATTTACTAATAACGGGCAAATAAATAAGCACAATATGCATTATTGGTCTGTGGAAAATCCACATTGGCTGAGGCAAGTTCAGAATCAGCGTCCATGGAGGGTAAATGTGTGGTGCGGTATCATCAACCACCGAGTTATTGGCCCATTCTGTATCAAAGGAACATTAAATGGTCGAAACTATGCAGATTTTTTAACAAATGAATTATCCATATTGCTAGAAGACGTTCCGTTACAATATCGGTCAAGAATGTGGTTTCAGCATGACGGCTGCCCAGCTCATAATGCACTCGTCGCACGAAATGTACTAGACAGAATTTTTCCCGATCGTTGGATAGGACGTGGCGCACGAATTTGTTGGCCAGCTCGATCGCCGGATCTTACGCCACTTGATTTCTTTCTGTGGGGACATCTAAAAAGTAAAGTTTACAATGACGTTCCCACAACAGCAGAAAACATGCGACAAAGGGTTCTACATGAATGTAGATCAATTACTGTACAACAACTTAAAAATGTACGGCAAGAATTTATTTACCGCCTTCAAAAATGTATCCAGGTTCATGGTGCACATTTTGAACACCTTCTAAAATAAAGATTTAACTTAAGACTGGTTCAATGAAATTGACATTCCTTCATTTACCATCCCCGAGCGCGTACTGAAGTTACTGACAAACATTTCAAAATATTCTCGCTAAAGGTCACGTGAAGGTCAACATATTGCACCTCGTTGGATTCGTTTTTTTATAAGCTATGAGCCTGTTGTAGTGAAAATATGCGGTCCCATTTAAAAAAAATACGATGACCTTGAAATCTCGAAAAAAATGACCTTAAGAAAAAAATTCGGCCCATCACCGTATTGGCGCCTTCGAACAGAATATTTTCTCCCTCTGACATTTTTTTCTATCTTACGAAATAAGCGATATATTTAAGGTGGTCAAGTTAGGTGAAATACCCTGTATAACAGGCTGTTGAATTAGTTACACGCCGCGAGCCTTTTCTGAGTCGCTCCGCCTGCTTCTCCTTCCCAACTATTTTACCCAACCAGGAATGACTTGCCAGACTCGGCGTATTACACGAGTATAGTGGCGCTTTAGGGCGCCATTCGCCTCTGTTCGCTCGCGCTGGAAAGACGCCGCGCACGCCGATTACGGGAAAAAAAATCGATGCGCGTATCCCGTCGACTGACGTTATCTGTCAACGAACAGTTTCAGATCGCGTCACATGGCGTTTAGGTTAAAACAAAAGTATTACTAGTAAAAAAGTATGCTCAGATATGTCTTGAATTAAATGCGATTAACAGATTGTTAGCAGAAAAACATTGAAATTTTACTTTGTTGCATTCCTCGATACAAAACGAAAGAAGCGCGTTTTCGCTGCTTGACACTCAAACGGTTAAAATCTATTGCTAAGTTGACCGTGGCGGCAACAATGTATTCTTTGACGCGAGAGCTAACGTTTTGCTGTCGCCGTATTTTTAAATTATTTGCGTTGGAAATTAATTTATACGTGCGCGTGCTAGATCGTAACACAACTGTTTCTTTAGTATACATATGAATTAAAGAAACAAGAGGTAAAAAATTAAAGATTACTGGATATAATTTTAATAAACTGTCGTTATGATTGTTGTATGTACGGTTGTGTGTACAAATGTATGCACAGTAGAACCATTTATTTTAGAAGAAAAAGTTATATGTATATATAAAAGTTTCATAATATTGTGGAGATAATATGGATGCAATACTAATTTTTTTATTTATTTATTTCTTCAACTTTACTTGAAGGAAAACTTCATTGTTTGTACAGAAATATATATCTACATTGAATGAAAACATATATTCACAAATAGAAATATATGTTTACGTTGTTTAAATTAGATACCCTCAATGTTTCCATTGGTATTTTGAGATAGAATATAAGTTTTTCAATGTTATTCCTGTCACTATGCTCTGCCGAATTTGCCAAACCACCGCCGGAAGTCCAAAAACATTAAAGTCTCTTAATCGCATTTAATTCAAGCCATATCTGAGCATAATTTTTTACTAGTAATACTTTTGTTTTAACCTAAACGCCATGTGACGCGATCTGAAACTGTTCGTTGACAGATAACGTCAGTCGACGGGATACGCGCATCGATTTTTTTCCCCGTAATCGGCGTGCGCGGCGTCTTTCCAGCGCGAGCGAACAGAGGCGAATGGCGCCCTAAAGCGCCACTATACTCGTGTAGTACGCCGAGTCTGGCAAGTCATTCCTGGTTGGGTAAAATAGTTGGGAAGGAGAAGCAGGCGGAGCGACTCAGAAAAGGCTCGCGGCGTGTAACTAATTCAACAGCCTGCTGTATAATAATAACAACAAATATATAATATTATTATTATATATTTTGGAGAAATATATTATTTTTCTAAAATGTTTCTACACGAGTGATGCTTGCTCAGCAAGTAATAACTAATAATTAATAGTTGAAAACCCGTGTAGAAACACAAGTAAAAATACAGTTACATTGTTTTGGAGAAAACGGCATCTTCAACCCCGTGCCTTCGACCGTTGTGTCCGGTTATGTATTATCGGTCTTACCTTCTTCTCCCACATCTGGCTCATAAAGCCCGAAAGAATGCACTCAGATGTTTCTAGTGGTTCTAACAACCACTTTTTCTCGATACATCTGGTTTTTGTCCGATCGTCTATTTTTTTTAAGGCTTACTTAAAATATGAGGCGATCGGAAAATCCCTCGTACTATATACAGTAAATCCTGGATAAATGCACTGAATTCGGGACCGAAACAGTGCAGTTACGAAGTGGTGGTTTCTATTTTGTGTTTACGTTCGGGCTCCAGCCGAGCGTGAACTTAGAAAAGAACAGACAGTAGAAGAGACAGAGAGGTCCAAGCTACAGGGGGACCGGCCCGAACGTGTCGGTGTCGCAATACTAATCGGAGGATGGAATTTTTCCATTTTTGATTTTTTTGTTTTGAAAACTTCGCTAACGTATTCGTGACAATTTTGTGATTAAAATGATACCAAACACGACATAGTTTGGGCAATATTTACTTAATATTTAATTCGTTTACTTGCTATTTAGATAACTCAAACATATCGTGTTTGGTATCATTTTAATCAGAAAATTGTCACAAATACGTTAGCGAAGGTTTCAAAACAAAAAAATCAAAAATGGAAAAATTCCATCCTCCGATTAGTTTGCGACACCGACACGTTCCGATGATATCATATTACACTGCCTCGTCGCCGAACGTCGAGGTTCGACCGAGGGGGATCCCTCTATGTGGAGGGGATGGCCGCGATGCATTTATCCAGGGAAATTTCTTGTGCATTTATCCAGGGATTACTGTAATTTGCTTTCGCGCTTTCAAATTTATATACTTACATTCTGCTAACTGTGTAGAACCAGATTCAAAAATCTCCTCCGTTGGCGAAGAAGCTTTGCTTTACTTTTACACGAAAACCCGATAATGAAATCATATTCACGCGTAATAAATAAATTTTCAAAACCACATATTTTAGAAGGGCAGCATCAAAGATATTAATCTTTTACAAAATTTTTATGTGAATTGAACCTTTAAATATAACACGTATTAGAATATACGTAAATATAACCCTGGGGTCTCCTGGACCCCAATTTAATTTTGTTTATATTTACCATATCTTTTAGATTTTTTTTTTTAATATTTTGTTTACACCTTCCTCATGTATAGTTAAATGTGCTGAAACCATTTTTAGAGGTGAGAAAGATTTATCCAATTTTAGAAGTGTTTTTCCAATAGATGTTCAATTTCATTTACTAAAAAAGTAATGGTTTTCGAAAAACTTTTTAAATTTTAAATTTTCAAAACAAGATTGAAACTACTTATATTTTCTGAAAGAACATAAACAATAGTATAATTTAGTATTTTTGCAAACGTGAAAGCCTTTAAGATTTTTCTTATAATACCTCCCAAAAAGACATATTTTACTATGAAAAGAATAAGGGTACAAAATAAAAACCCGCTAAATTTAAAACCACAATTTTTATTTATACACTATAAACTACATTTATTTCACTCCTTTTCAATAAATTGTAGGTAGTTACATTTAAAAAAAAATAAAATAGGTATATATAATAAAAATAATAATAATATAAAATATAATAAAATAATAAACCGCTTACAGTAAAAGTGAACATGTAAAGAAAAATTGATTATTTACTTTGAGGTGTTTTATATCCTTTTACTACTCTGCAAACCATTGCACGATGTTCTTCACACATAGCAGTTTGACATGATGAGCAGCAGAGTTTCGTTTTTCGATTTCTTCCTCGAGGACAGAAAGAACAACGCTATTTTCTCGGAGGCTCGTCGTCATTTGCAGCTTGACGTTCTGTTGGGATCTGCAGTATTTCTCGAATTGCAAGTTTGATTCCTCTTTGAATGGTTGGGATTTCCAATCGTTCATACAGCCATGGTTTGATTAAGTTCTTTGCCAGAATCTGCAAGTACTTCCTTCTGCTGAGTTTAGGATTCTCCGCATTCGAAAGGTACAAAACCATAGAGTTGAAGCCACACTGATCCAACATTCCGAAAAAGAATCTCACCGGCCAACGCTTCGTCCTCCGGCAGACGCTGTAACCATGACACAATTTGTCAAATGTGTCAGTCCCTCCTTTGGTTGAGTTATAGAAATGAACTATTTCCGGTTTCTTGGTCTCTGCATCCACGTTTGCACTGTGATGCATTGTTGAGAGCAAAATAACATTCTTCTTCTCTTTTGGGCTATAGGAAACTAAGGTCTTGTTATGGTCGAAAGCGAATAACGATTCTCCTGCAGGTTTAGATTGCAAAAATTTTGCAGGTATCTCAGTCTTGTTAGCTCTCATGGTTCCAACCATTGTTAGTTTGTGATCAACAAGCATTTTGTTGAACATCGGGACGGACGTGAACCAGTTGTCAGTCGTAACATTACGATTTGTCCCGTATATTGGCTCAGATAGCTTCCTAACATAATACGTGGGGACTGGTTCCTTATTCTGGGTTGTTACTTCTCCAATGTAAGGAATTGCGTTCAACATGTAACTGGACTTACAATTAGAATCGTTTAGCATAACTGTTTTCAAACCATACCTGTCCGGTTTTGATTTTATGTACATCCTGAAGCCACATCTACCACGAAAACCTAGAAGCTGTTCATCTATGGTGCAGTGCTCAAATGGTGTGTAATATGCACGACAATGTTCCACAAATGTGTCCCATATATATCGTATTGCAGCCAAACGATCATCTCTTACTCTCTCCTGCTTAGTGGCTTTGTCATCAAAGCGCAAACAAGTACTTATAAAGCGAAAACGTGGCAAAGACATAGTAGCTCTGTAAATAGAAAACCCTAACTCAGTTGACCAAAGTTCTTCTAAAGGGTCTAGCCGAATGAGGGGGTCAAAAGTGCCCTTGAGCCGATTTTATTCGACGATGGGTCATTCGATAGGTGATGATGAAAAACCATTGCACACAAATTTTTAATCCGATACCTTCACCGGGAGGGTAGTTACAGGGTAAAATCGAAAAATCAGTTTTTGCCTCATTTTCCCCAATTAATGTGGTGCAAAAATTCCAAAAAAATTCTAACACATTCTAAACATGAATGTACACGTTAGGGATTTTTTTCAGATTTTTCCTTTGCAAGTTCCACTCACGAAAAATGAAAAACCAAAAACAAAATTTTTAAACATCGATTTCGTATTGAAATCTTCCGAGCACAACTTTTTCCTTTTTACAGTAGTTGCATAATGTTATCATTGTTATACCCTAATTTTTTCAGATTTTTTGAGTACGGTGCATCACGGTCGGAAAAATCAAAAACCGATTTCTGGGACACATTTTGGGCTGAAACTCGCCCATTATCTGCCATTCTTGCATGATTTTAATACAGTATGTTCATATTATGGTCTTCAATGTTTCTGCATAGAAATATGTGGATGTTACAGAACAAGATCTGGATAATTAAATAAATTGCTGATTGTATGGTGTGTATAACCTAGAATTTTAACCGTTCTTTCAAAAGCATTAATGGCGCAGTGGCTATGGTGTCTATCTGTGGAAGCGCTGGACACTTTTTTGTCGCGGGTTCGAATCTCCATGTGGGACTTAAGTTTTTCTGCCATTTTTTTTTTTTATTAAAGACAACAATGTTCAATAGTAGCTTTAAAATGTTTCACAGATACTTCTAAAAATAATTATACAGTATACTTTTTTCTTCATCGACTCTTTTCAGTCATCTCACGATTTACAATTACAAGTACTTTTTTACATTCTGTACATTGAATTTTATATTTCTTTCATACTTAAAATATATTTTCATACATTGCAATAAACCAATATCTATGTGGGACTGGTTAGTTTTTATTGTGTGTGTGTTGTGTCTCTTTGTGCCGTACCGCGCGAAGAAAGACGATCCGACGTCGGCCGAGCATGATTGCGGAGTGAATGTGTGTGTGAGTATGTATATCAAAGTGTGCTACCAATGCGTAACCGATGCGAAGCCGAAAAACAGTAGTCGGCTAGCAGCCATCGTACAGCACGAACGTGATTTATATTCTAAAATAAATATTACTTTGTTTCTCGTTAAACCAGCTCCCTTGATTTTCCACAATCCCACATATGGGGGCTCGTCCCGGATGGTGAGTCAATCAGGGAACAATTTCAGTTGTTTAAAGTGGTCAGTTGTTTAAAGTGGACAGTTGTTAAAGTGGACAGTTGTTAGAAGTTGACAGTTGTAACGTGAAACACTGTGTTCGTGCAAATGAAGTATTCAGAAGAAATTAAGATGGCTACAAGATCAGAAGCAAAGGATGACGGAAAAGAAAAGGAACTGCCAGTACCGGAAGGTGAAGAAAGTGCGACGACCTCGAAGTTGCCTGGTCGACAGTCAAAAAGATGCGGTACACGTAAGGCAGTTAATACAGAGAAATTGCCGTTAGAGGCAATAGAACAGATGAAGATCAGTGAATTAAAGGAGAAGTTAGACGAGTTTCAACTACCGAAAACCGGTAAGAAGGAGGATCTACAGGAAAGACTAAAGCAATATTTAAAAAGCACCACCGAAGACGAAGGCGAGAACGACGGCGACGACGATCTGAACGAGACGATCATCCAGCGCGGTCCAGATGACGATAGCGTCGAATCATCCGAAGAAGACACAGAAAGTGAAACTGAAGATGAAAGAAGTATGATACGAAGACGTTCAGGTATTTCACGTGCCGAGCGACGGCGATCCGACGCAAAATCCGATAGGCGTACGCGACGCGGTGATCGATTTACTATCAGAGACGTCGAGGAAAGTATCTCGCATTTTACCGGGGATAACGAATTATCAATATCTGAGTGGGTGGAAGAATTTGAAAATACAAGTAAATTGTTAGGGTGGGATGATTTACAACAGTTGATTTATGCGAAGCGTTTGTTACAAGGTTCCGCGAAAAAATTTCTACGGTTTCATAAAGATATTCAGACATGGTCGAAGTTGAAAAGACGTCTCATCCGAGAATTTATTGTTAAAGTAAGCAGTGCGTCGATACATAATCAGTTGTTAAACCGAAAACGATTACCGGGCGAAACTACGCGACAGTATATGTACGCGATGCAGGAAATCGCAATGCAGGGTAATATCGACGACGTTTCGCTTATCGAATATATAGTACATGGAGTACCGGACGATGAAAATAAGTCAATTCTCTATAACGCAGATTCGTTGTGGCAACTACGGCTTGCATTTGAAAAGTACGATCGAATAAAACAGTTCACCGCGCGTAAAGGAAAAACAACGCAATCTGAGGCGAGTAAAAGTAGAAGAAATGCACGGGTTGATAGCGGCAAGAAAATGCGATGTTTTAATTGCGGCTCGACGGAACATGAGCGACAAGATTGTACACACATAAGCAAAGGCCCGAAATGTTTTGCCTGTAACGATTTTGGCCATCGCGCGGCAGATTGTAAAAAACCAAAGAAGAATATTACGGGTAATACAGCGGTAAACTCAGTACAGTAAAACTCCGATAAATGCCGAAGAAGTTTGTACCGATAAATGCATCGCGACTATCCCCTCCACATAGGGGGATCCCCCTCGGTCGAACCTCGACGTTCGGCGACGAGGCAGTGTAACACGATACTATCGGAACCATCGGAACGTATCCATGTGATAATACTAATCCGAGACTTGAACTTTTCCATTTTCGATTTTTTTTTGTTGAAAACTTCGCTAACGTATTTGTGACAAGTTTCTGATTAAAATGATACCAAACACGACATAGTTTGAGCAATATTTACTTAATATTTAATTCGTTTACTTGCTATTTAGATAACTCAAACATATCGTGTTTGGTATCATTTTAATCATAAAAATGTCACAAATACGTTAGCGAAGTTTTCAAAACAAAAAAATCAAAAATGGAAAAGTTCCATCCTCCGCTTAGTATTGCGTCATCCATGCGTTAGGGCCGGTCCCCCTGTGCGTTGGGCCTCTCTGTCTGTTCTACTGTCTGTCCTTTTCTAAGCTCGGCGCTCGCTGGAGCCTCAACGTAAACAGTCCTGACATACAGCAGCGTCCTATGCATTTGAGTTTCGCACAGGGAACCATTTAGCAGTGCAGTTAATGGTACAGGTAACTATTCTATGTTTTCATCTGACTCCAGCTGACCACGAATCTAGAAAGGGGTAAGCAATGGGAAACCGCCCCCTCGAAGATGATAGGGTTAAAGGAACCGGGACTCGGTTGCGGTGCACACGCGATTGACGGCGATGCGTTCATCTTTGCTCCATTCACGAGCTAATGGACTACATTTTGACGATGCTCAAAGTTTGTTAGATATCTATGCTATTGAGAGAAACGTTCCTCAAAACGTTCGTACGAACGGACTCCTCGCTGTCAATCACGTGTCCATCACATGGCGACTTCCGTTATTTTTAACTGTTGCATCTTCGAGGGGGTGGTTTTCCATGGTCTGTTCCTTTCTGAATTTACGGTCAGCTGGAGTCGCATGAAAACACTGAATAGTTACGCAACTCGACAAATTAACAGCTATATGCAACCTGTGCAAGGTTTAAATGCACAGGTTGCGGCTGAATGGCAGGACTGTGTTTACGTTACGGCTCCAGCCGAGTTTGTTGTTGTTATTATGTTTGCTGTTTACTAAAATTTAATATTAAAACTTGTTGTTAATAAAAGAAACATCATCCTTCTCAACCAGGTCGTCTTCACCTATTATGGCCTCCTGTTTGCCACCCTCAACGTCTCCTCATTTTATGTATTTTCCATAATACTATATTAAAATTAATTAGAACTCAGTGTCGGCCTTAAACTCACGCCTTAATTATGTAATATTTCCGCCACGTCGTAACGTCTTCTATTGCATTACGCTCTACTAATCGGAGTATGGAACTTTTCCATTTTTGGTTCTTATTTTTTGAAAACTCGTTAACGTATTTGCGAGATTTTTTTTTATTAAAATGATACCGAACGCGATACGGTTTGAATTATATTTAATGCATTTTCTAAGTTCGGCGCTCAATTGGAGCCGTAACGTAGACACAGCCCTGTGCATTTAGACATTGCACAGCTGTCGATTTGCTGTACATTTATTGAGTTGGTAACAATTCAGCGTTTACATGCGTGTCTAACTGACCTCGAATTTAGAAAGTGGCAAACAATGGGGGGACCCCTCACCCCCGAAGATGCAGGGGTTAAAGGTACTAAGGCACGATTATGATGAACACGCGATTGACAGCGAGGAGTACGTTCGTACGAACGTTTTGAGGAACGTTTCTCTCAATAGCATAGATATCTAACAAACTTTGAGCATCGTCAAAATGAACTCCATTAGCTCGTGAATGGAGCAAAGATGAACGCATCGCCGTCAATCGCGTGTGCACCGCAACCGAGTCCCGGTTCCTTTAACCCTATCATCTTCGAGGGGGCGGTTTCCCATTGCTTACCCCTTTCTAGATTCGTGGTCAGCTGGAGTCAGATGAAAACATAGAATAGTTACCTGTACCGTTAACTGCACTGCTAAATGGTTCCCTGTGCGAAACTCAAATGCATAGGACGCTGCTGTATGTCAGGACTGTTTACGTTGAGGCTCCAGCGAGCGCCGACCTTAGAAAAGGACAGACAGTAGAAAAGACAGAGAGGCCCAACGCACAGGGGGACCGGCCCTAACGCATGGATGACGCAATACTAAGCGGAGGATGGAACTTTTCCATTTTTGATTTTTTTGTTTTGAAAACTTCGCTAACGTATTTGTGACATTTTTATGATTAAAATGATACCAAACACGATATGTTTGAGTTATCTAAATAGCAAGTAAACGAATTAAATATTAAGTAAATATTGCTCAAACTATGTCGTGTTTGGTATCATTTTAATCAGAAACTTGTCACAAATACGTTAGCGAAGTTTTCAACCAAAAAAAATCAAAAATGGAAAAGTTCAAGTCTCGGATTAGTATTATCACATGGATACGTTCGGGCCGGTCCCCCTATAGGTTGGACCTCTTTGTCTCTTCTACTGTCTGTTCTTTTCCAAGCTCACGCTCGGTTGGAGCCTGAACGTAAACACAAAATAGAAACCACTGCTTCGTAACTGCACTGATTCGGTCCCGAATTCTCTGCATTTATCGAGGTTTTACTGTAATTTGCATCGACAACACGTCAGTCACGGTAGAGATATGCGGGAGATCATTTTTAGCACTTGTAGATACCGGCAGTGATGTAAATTTGATCCGGCAAGATGTTTACACGGAGATCGGTTGTCCGCCTTTAAATAAAACAGAAAGGATCTTTGCTGGATTCGGTAATGCGGTAACTTCATCCGTAGGTAAATTAAATATCGAAATGAAAGTAAATGAACAATATTGCAGCATGGATGTGTATGTTGTATCATCGAATGCAATGAGCGCTAAAGTTATTTTAGGCGGCGAGTTTTTAAAGAATACGGAGGTATGGATGCAGCGAGGCAAGGTAACGATAAAGGTATTATGTCGGAATGAAATTTTGAGCGATAATAAAAACGATGTACCGGCACTTGTTAATACCGATACGCGGGAATGTGAAACAGATTGTCATGTTACACAATTAATGAGAATAGTAGAAGACGCGCCGAACGAAATTGATGTGAGCGAACCGTTTAAAACTGAAGTACAAAATCTCATTCAAAATTATAACCCAGAGAAACAAATAACGACAAGCGTGGTTACAAGATTTGCTTTAACGAGTGACGAAGTAGTTTGTCAGCGACCGCGTAGGTTAGCCCCAAAAGAAAAAGAAATTTTGCGTGCGCAGATTGATGAGTGGATGGATGAGGGCATTATACGCCCTAGCAGAAGTGAATACGCTAGTCCTGTTGTCGTGGTGCCGAAAAAGAATGGTACGTACCGCGTGTGTATTGACTTTAGACAGTTAAATCGGAAAATTACGAAAGACAAATTTCCAATGCCTCTGATCGATGATTGTATAGACGTGTTAGCTGGTGCTCGTGTGTTTTCGGTCATCGACTTAAAGAACGGATTTCTGCATGTTCCGGTCGCAGAAGAATGTCGGAAATTTACCGCGTTCGTGTCACCGCTGGGGTTATACGAGTTTAATAAAACACCCTTCGGACTATGCAATAGCCCTGCGAGCTTTGTTCGATTCGTAAATGAGGTGTTCCAAGATTTGATACGTAAAGGAACGTTGTTTGTATATATTGACGACTTAATTATACCTGGCACGGATGAAAGAGACGCGTTCAATAAACTCGTGGAAACTCTAGAAGTAGCCAGTCGGAATGGTTTAAAGATCAATTGGAAAAAGTGTTCCTTTCTTAAAAGACGCATAGAATTTCTCGGGTATGAAATTGAAAATGGATATATTAGTCCGTCGGCAGAAACAATTAAAGCTGTTCAACGTTTTCCGGAACCAAAGTCAAAAAAGGAGATACAAAGTTTTCTAGGCCTCACCGGGTATTTCCGAAAGTTTGTAAGAGATTATGCGAAGATAGCGCGTCCATTGTCTGATGTGCTTAAAGGTGCTCGCGCGTTTAGCTTTGACGAACCACAGAGGCGAGCGTTCGACACGTTGAAAGAACTCTTATCTCGTGATCCGATACTGCGTATATACGATCCTACTGCGACTACAGTAGGACTCCTCGGCAATCTACGGCATCGGGGCGAAAATTCCCGGAAAAAGATTGTAGGTTCCCAGCCCCTCCACTGAGTGACGCTCAGTGGAGGGGAGCTTTAAGAAAGGACAGAAAACTCTTAACATATCTTTGTTCCGCTCACTCTCTAGTTGAAAAAAGCGGGGAAGTAAAAAGAGTGGTGGTAACTAATTCTCCGCCCAAAGAGGGGAATGAGATTCTAGGTTCCTCGATTGCCGAGGAGTCCTACTGTACCGAAGTACATACCGACGCAAGAAAAGAAGGCTTCGGTGCCGTTCTGCTACAAAAAATACAGACGGAAAAGAACTTCCATGCGGTACATTATCTTAGCCGCGAAACGTCAGACGCAGAGAAGAAATTACATTCGTATGAGTTAGAAATGTTAGCCATTATAACAGCGGTAAAGAAATTTCGCGTCTACTTATTAGGATTGTCCTTTAAAATAATTACCGACTGCGACGCGTTTAGAAAGACACTACAAAAGAAAGATTTGTCCCCGAAAATAGCACGGTGGGCCATGATGTTAGAAGAGTTTTCCTACGAAGTGGAACATCGGCCGGGGGAACGATTAAAACATGCCGATGCTCTTAGTCGGTATCCAGTAATGATCATTGAAGACAAGTTATTCGCCGTAATTCGTAAAGTTCAGGAGGAAAATCGTAAAAATTATGATAAATTTAGTAAAGATGCTAAAGTGTACAAGGAAGGCGACCTGGTCGTTATTAAACGCACACAGTTTGGTCCCGGGCTGAAGATTAAAAAGAAATTCCTTGGAACGTACAAAATATCGCGCGTTAAAAGGAATAATCGATACGAGGTTATTAGAATCGGCGAAGGCGAGGGTCCGAAGATAACGTCCACATCAGCTGACTTCATGAAGATCTACACTGAATTGTCTTCAGGGCCTGAAGATGAGTCAGAAATGGCCGAGTGTGGGACTGGTTAGTTTTTAGTGTGTGTGTGTTGTGTCTCTTTGTGCCGTACCGCGCGAAGAAAGACGATCCGACGTCGGCCGAGCATGATTGCGGAGTGAATGTGTGTGTGAGTATGTATATCAAAGTGTGCTACCAATGCGTAACCGATGCGAAGCCGAAAAACAGTAGTCGGCTAGCAGCCATCGTACAGCACGAACGTGATTTATATTCTAAAATAAATATTACTTTGTTTCTCGTTAAACCAGCTCTCTTGATTTTCCACAATCCCACATCTATGAACAATATAAAATGTTTGAGAATACTTATAATTGCAAAACGTTGCATGTCTAATTGTAAGAACAGCATGTTTTACGATTATTTTTCTATAGGTTTTATATTGTTGAAAGGCAAACAAATATCTTTGAAACATTTTAAAGCTACTACTGAATATTGTTGTCTTTAATCAACAACAAAAAATGACAGAAAAAACTTAAGTCCCATATGGAGATTCGAACCCGCGACAAAAAAGTGTCCAGCGATTCCACAGGCAGACACCATAGCCACTGCGCCATTAATGCTTTTGAAAGAACGGTAAAAATTCTAGGTTATAATAGACTAAGAGCCAGCGCCTTCCAGACCTACGTTAAAGTATAAAAGCTGAAAATTTGTTTGCGTGTTCTTACTGGTGTAGGGAACAATGTTTAGGGGCTAAAAACCTTGACTAACGGTGCCTTCGGCAGGTAACAGGTAATTTAGGGTGCATACATGACCTCTGGCACGTTATAGTATAAAAGCTGAAATTTACACAGAGTCTTCAAATTACCATTCTTAGTCAATATTTAAAATGACAGACCTATCCGAAGGGTCTAACACTCCCCCAGACGCGATAGAAGGGCAAATGCACTGACAATGAGAGAGCATTGCTCAGGTATATGAATGCATTTAAGAGAGTATTCGTGCAGTTTAAATTTTATAATTAATGAAAATTATATGTGAATATTACTTAAAAATTATCATACAATAATTTTCAAATAACCAGACATATTCGAAGGGTTAAACACCCCCTTAGACTGAATAAAGGCCAGCTAGAACTATATATGAGAGAGCATCAGAAAACTGTTAAGTTAAGTGAACTTGATGCGAAGAAAATTATTTATTCAGTACATAGACATTAAATTTAGATTGTTTATTTATTAATATAAGTAAATAAATTAAATTTAGCTTAATATTAATTAGCGGTATAAAGTCAAATGCATCGATAGATCGTATCTTATGTATATGAATAAATGGAAAAAAATATTCGTTTGGAATTAATTAGTAGCGTTTCAAAATAATATAAAATATTATTATATTATAAAATATTACTATATAAAATATTATTGTATATTAGCGGTATAAAGTCAAATGCATCGATAGAGCGTTACTTACGTATATGAATAAATGGAAAATAATATTAGTCAGTATTTTGGAATTAATTTGTAGAGTTTTAAAATAATATAAAATATATATAAGTAGATATGTACTATTCAATAATCATGACATTACTAAAAAAATTTAGAATAATTTAATAATATTTAACGAAATATGGATATTGTAACGCGCTTCCCCCGCGACGTTCTCCTCGCGTCGTCCGGACTCTGGATGGCCGAGAGTCACCGGAGTTCGCTCCGTCGTAGGTTACGCCGGAACTCGGGAGTTGGAGAACAGCTCCTGATATCGGGGAGGACAACAACCCTCCGCAAGTCAGCTAGGATCGGAGGTTCTGGATCATCCGAGAAACCACATCCGTCGCTAGACTGGAGTTGAGGGCTTGCGTCCGTCCACCAATACTTCGGAGTGTCTCCCACGGGTGGAGGTCAAGGCTTCGACTGGATATCAGTGGATCGTCCGACTGCCTAGTCCGAAGCCCTTGACCACCCGCTCACAACTCGACTTTTTCGGTTAATCGAGGCCCTTTTTATGCGTGGGGCCTCGCTCCTAATTGGTCGACTTCCGGGAGTGGGGGTAGGGTGCGTACGGTCGACTCGCACCCCCCCCCCCCCCCCTCCCTTGCCGGTACCTATCCGTCTATCATTGCATACGAGTCGCTACAATATAATATTTTAATATATTATTGTATTTTATATATTTTCTTGAGAATTATTTTGCAATAATATTCGAACACTTAGGTCTATTTGAATAAGATATATATACAGGGTGTCCCGTAACTGGTGGTACAACCGAGCGTGGGGTGATTCTACGTGAAAAACTGAATCAAAAATATAGAATAAAATTTTTTCATATGACGCTTCGTTTTTGAGAAAAATAAGTTTGAAAATTTATCGAGTACGCGGGCACTGGATCCACGTTTCAGAACGGCGGATTTCACTGTGGAGTACGTCCACTCTTCGCAATCGCCGTCAATGTTTGTATCCACCGAATGGTTTGTATCAATCCTCACTTTTTAGGAATTCGTCTAACATATGAACTGCTGGAAGTGATGTCCATGTAGTTGCAAGCATAACCGTGCTCTTCTTATTAAATTGCACCGAACGTTTTCCATTGTGTTGTCACGCAATTTTAATTGTTCGAACGCTATAATAATTTTTTGTTTTAATTGTTTAGCACTCGTTATGTCATCGCTGTAAACAATCGTCTTGACGTGACCCCACAAATAAAAATCTAACGGTGATAGGTCTGGAGATCGTGGTGGCCAAGGTATTTTGCCATCGCGGCCGATCCAGCGGTCATAATTTTCGTTTAAGAAGCGTCTTACTTCTCGACTGTAGTGTGGTGGTGCTCCGTCTTGTTGATAAATTAAATTCCTTCTTATTGAAAGGGGAACATTTTCCAATAACTCGGGCAACTCGTACCGTAATAAATGTAAATATGCTTCTGATGTTACATTGCCTGGGAAGAAAAAGGGCCCTATAATTTGATCACTATGCCAGCCCAGACGTTACAACTCCATCTTATTTGAAAATTTGTCTGCGAAACTACATGTGGGTTTTCCTCTGACCACCTATGTGTGTTATGTACATTAAACATCCCGTCTCTCGTGAATTTTGCTTCATCTGTCCATAAAATGTAATTCAGAAGATGAGTGTGTGTCAGCAACCAGTGACAGAATACCATTCGTGGAACATAATCACGCTCTGTAAGACCTTGCACTCTAACAATGTGATAAGGATATAGCCCATTCTCCCGCAGTATACGATGAACTGTAGATCAGCTGACATTATGCTGTGATGCAATATTCCTGACACTTATGCTCGGATCGTCGTTCGTATCTTGTACAATCCTTTCTTCTACATTGCGATTCACTCTCCGGGTAAGACCTCCGTGCGAACGAAGTCGTTCAAAAGAACCATATTCCGCGAGGATTCGTTCTGCTCTTTGAATGACTCTTCGGTCGGGATAACGACGATTAAGGTACCGATCTCTGTAATACCTGGCCGCAGCCGAAGCATTGCCGCCACAGGCACCCAAAGCGAGAATCAGGTCAGTATACTCCCGATTGCTATAAGTTGCCATACTCACAGTATTTCGGAAACTAAAGGTCCTTGCTCGATCAGTATAAGGAGATCGTAGAACGGATACAAGAGGTATCATCATCCTGACAATGTTTGTAAACACTGCACGAAATACAGAAATGCTCTTCTACTCGTAAAAGTAAGATAGCGAAATCCGTCGAGCTGAAACGTGGATCCAGTGCCCGTGTACTCGATAAATTTTCAAACTTATTTTTCTCAAAAACGAAGCGTCATATGAAAAAATTTTTTTCTATATTTTTGTTTCAGTTTTTCACGTAGAATCACCCCACGCTCGGTTGTACCACCAGTTACGGGACACCCTGTATATATATATGTGTATTTACTACTTAACATTAAGATAATTTAATTTATTTACTTATATTAATAAATAAACAATCTAAATTTAATGTCTATGTACTGAATAAATAATTTTCTTCGCATCAAGTTCACTTAACTTAACAGTTTTCTGATGCTCTCTCATATAATATAGTTCTAGCTGGCCTTTATTCAGTCTAAGGGGGTGTTTAACCCTTCGAATATGTCTGGTTATTTGAAAATTATTGTATGATAATTTTTAAGTAATATTCACATATAATTTTCATTAATTATAAAATTTAAACTGCACGAATACTCTCTTAAATGCATTCATATACCTGAGCAATGCTCTCTCATTGTCAGTGCATTTGCCCTTCTATCGCGTCTGGGGGAGTGTTAGACCCTTCGGATAGGTCTGTCATTTTAAATATTGACTAAGAATGGTAATTTGAAGACTCTGTGTAAATTTCAGCTTTTATACTATAACGTGCCAGAGGTCATGTACTGCACCCTAAATTACCTGTTATCTGCCGAAGGCACCGTTAGTCAAGGTTTTTAGCCCCTAAACATTGTTCCCTACACCAGTAAGAACACTCAAACAAATTTTCAGCTTTTATACTTTAACGTAGGTCTGGAAGGCGCTGGCTCTTAGTCTATATACAGTAATCCCTGGATAAATGCACAAGAGATTTCCCTGGATAAATGCATCGCGGCCATCCCCTCCACATAGGGGGATCCCCCTCGGTCGAACCTCGACGTTCGACGACGAGGCAGTGTAAATTGATATTATCGGAACGTGTCGGTGACGCAATACTAATCGGAGACTTGAACTTTTCCATTTTTTATTTTTTCGTTTTGAAAACTTCGCTAATGTATTTGTGACTGTTTTCTGATTAAAATGATACCAAACGCGATATGTTTGAGTTTCCTAAATAGAAAGTAAACGAATTAAATATTAAGTAAATATTGCTCAAACTATGTCGTATTTGGTATCATTTTAATCAGAAAAATGCCACAAATATGTTAGCGAAGTTCTCAACAAAAAAAAAATAAAAAATGGAAAAGTTCAAGTCGCCAATTAGTATTGCGTCACCGACACGTTAGGGCCGGTCCCCCTGTAGCTTGGACCTCTCTGTCTCTTCTACTGTATGTTCTTTTCTAAGTTCACGCTCGGCTGGAGCCCGAACGTAAACACAAAATAGAAACCACCACTTCGTAACTGCACTGTTTCGGTCCCGAATTCAGTGCATTTATCCAGGATTTACTGTATTTTACGCAACTGTTACAACAAAGCATTGTTGGCATTTGTTTACTGCCGTTGCTAAGGAATGCATTTATACGTATCTCACACACGCATAATGGTATTAATTCTGTGTAGGTGCTCGAAAAAATTGACAAACGCATATATGCGTCCTTAGTCCATACCGATAGCTTTCGCCAGACGCATATATGCGTCTGTAGCAATCAAAGGGTTAAATAAATAGTTTTACGTAAATGTGTAAAACTTTGTATGTACGAATTTTAAATAAATTTCTAAAGATAAATTAAACATTGATATTTTTCTTTAAAACAACAAGTATACTGAAGTTTGCTTCACTATTGTAAAAGTGTGAAATAAACAATTATATGAACCGTAAAATTAAAAATTAAATAAATTTCACAATTTTACAATAATGGAGCAACCTTTAGTATACCTCTTTAATAGTACTTTTAAATCAGTAAGCGATAGTACTATATATGTGGTATATATAGCATACTGTGCTATATATATAAAAAGTAGTTCTAATGTACGGGTTCCGCCCTAGGCGACAGCACATCTGCGCACCAAATTTTATATATGGGAGTTGACACCCTCTGCTCTTGTTGGAAAGCACCATATGTTAATCGTGTTTACAGACTTTTAGTTCTGTTCGTGTTCCTAGGAGACTCTGTTGCTCGTACGACTGTAGCGCCTCTGCCGGCTCAATCGTTATTTAAGTCATATGTATAGCATACTATACCTACACACCCATAGATAAGTTTTCTACCCTTTTGTTACGAATATTTGATTAATTCACAAGACGTAATAAAAAGAACAAATATAAAATTGTGGAGTATACAGATTTATTAGAACCTAAAGAGTTAACCCATTTCCGATTTATAAATCATCGGGTGCTACAACATTTAAATAATTGTAATTTAAAAAAAAATATATATACAGTCGACCCCCGGTAATCCGGTCCCTGTCTAATCCGTCACCCCTTGAAATTCGACCTGCCTATAAGATGTAGGTACAGTCGAGTTGTGTTACGAAACTATCACGCGGGGGGGGGGGGGGGGATGTCTAGAACATTAATTATGTTAAATTTATAAGAAGCCCTAAGCTGTTTATTGTGTTGTTTAATTTACTAAATTTCACATCGTATGATTTAGGTATAGTACATATAATATCTTATCACTTTGATATATTTGTCGGATTACGAGGTACGCTTTTCCAAAAAATTCCGGAATACAGGGGGTTGTGACAGTACTCTATAGTCCGACACATTTGATAATCCGACACCGCCTTGCAAAACGTTTGTCGGATAACCAACGGTCGACTGCATATACCTACCTGTTAAAATAATTACTTCCATTTTCTATATTAAATTACTTTATTTAGTTTTCTACATTATGTCTACACTATGCGAAAAACGAGACTCTTACTTCTTACACGTTCTTTTCTTTTCTTTCACTCATCTGCCATAGATGACGCTTCCATCGATACCGGGAGAATAAGACATTTTAAATTTACTTATTTCAACACTACCATAATACATAAATTAAATAATTCCTAAATGTAGAATTATCTAATGACTTATAAACGAGAGTGTACATTCCATGCGTGCACCATCAACGTATCGGGCTTTTCTGGTAAATCAACGCGGCCGCGTAAAATTCGATTAATATTATCAACATATTCTTTTACATTATATTTAACACATTCTTCGAATACGATGTTATTTAATACATTAACATGCTCGCACGTTACAAAATCGAAATTTACATATTTTTTAATATTACTTATTAAAATGCATGCAATTTTTTTGCAGTGAGCCACAGTCGGCATGGAATAGTAATATAAGTGTGCTATTTTTTCAATTTGTTCATAAAATATATCGTCCTGCCGCGATATATTTTGTGAGCAAACCACGCACGATTTAACTTTATTTAAAATAAATGGTAAAATTTTTTATTAAATATACTATTATGTTGTTTACATGAATATAATATACGTGGTCCAGGCAGATCGGGTATGTTAGCGGCGCTATCGCCATTTGCTGCAGGAGTATATATAAAATTTCTAATATCTGCAAGGAAGTCGGTAGATTCATCGACTTCGCAGTTTGCGCCCATTTAATTTTTAACAATTTTGGTATAATTACTTAATAATAAATTTTTATATGTATCAACAAAATTTTTGCAATTAGGATTAACATCGCGGCATCTATGTTGTCGTACTAAGCCAAACAAATTTTCAAGCGTATACTGATTAAAATCTCTAGTTTCGAAGGACTCGAAGGCAAAATCCTCCAAGCACTTTTTTAAAAATTTGAATCCATGTAACGTATGAATCCAATTTTTTAAAAAACGTGAATGGGTTTTATCTAGACACTTCCTTTTTACAAATTTCATTGTTATAAACTACAATGGCGTCGTCCCATACATCTTCTTGATATTGGGAAGTGAAATTCACTGGTGCACCTTTTTTATAATTCAACGTATCGAACAAAGAATTTAAAAAACGACATAATTTTCCCGTATAGATTCCGTCTGAGGACATTTTTAAACCACTCGAATTGGTATAATTCGTGCGACTAACAATATCCATCAATGTCCCTACTGTATGACTAAAAACTTGACAACAAAGAGATACTTTCATTTTTTCTTTTTGAGACGGATTAATATGTGCAGAAGTAAGTTTTCTAGCCAACCGACATGGCGCTCTGCTTACATCTAAAAGAAAAGTGTCTTCAACATGTTTCCACGTGGATACGCATTCTTCGTTATCCATAGAAAATATGAAATCTTTATTTATTAAATTGTTTCGCATGCATTTTAATAAGTGTGGAATGTCATATAACGGAACAATAGTTTTTCCATTAACACAATCACGTTATGCTGCATTTCATTACTAGAATGAAATGCAGAACGGCACGAATATGAAATCAAATGATTTAACGCTTTCACGTTTGTCGCTCCCTGGTCGCAAACGGTAGCTATAACATTAATTCCATTAATATGGCATTTAATAATAATATCTTTATAGAACTGGCAAATATTTTCCCAAGAAGTGGTTCGTTTAGAAAACAAATACGCTACCGGTTGCTTCCATGGGCGATTTATGCCTTTTAACATCCATACCATAACGTGATCGGCAATGATGGATTGGCGTAATGTTTATCAACGAATCCAGTAATTTCATCGCTATACACATCATATAATAACGATGAGGTTAATTTCATCTCATCGAAGAGAAGTATCGCATATCGATCTTTATCGTCATCGAAATTTTGAAATCTAACACATAAATCATCAAAAACACGATTTTCAATTCCTGTATTAAAGGGGATATCGACTATAAAGGGTATAGCAGGATAAGGTGGTCAAAAGTGCCCTTGAACCGATTTCAATGGGGGTAGTCTCATTCGATAGATAATGCTCGGCGATCATTGTGTACCAACTTTTAACCCTTTATCTTGATCGGAAGGGTAGTTATGGGGAAAATTAAAAAAACAGGTTTTTGGCCCTTTTCCCCCATTTATTGAGGTGTAAAAAATCCGAAAAAATTCTGGCATATTCTACACGGTACCGGACATGTTGGAGAATTTTTTCAGATTTTTCCGTCGAAGTACCTAAGCGTGAAAAATGGGCAAAGTAAAAAAAAAACGGAAAAAAGAAGATTTCGTATCGAAATCTTCGAGGTACAACTTTTTGTTTTATATAGTAACAATCTAACACCTACGATTGTTATCCCCAATTTTTTTTTAGATTTTTAAACCACCTGCGTCATTATGAAAAAAATCGAAAACCGATTTTCGGGACGTATTTTGATCTAAAACGCAAGAAGTAATTGTTATTTTTCCATTATTTTCATAGAGTATGTTCATTTTGCGGTTTTTAATGTTTTACCATTACAGATAATTTCATAACAATAAAAGGAATTGAGATAACTCACTTATCTGTAAACTATGTGTTACATTATGTACCATAATTTTGAACGTTCTTTCAACAGCAGCAGTGGCGACGCGTCTAGAGTGTCTGCTCTGGAACCGCTATGAACTTTTTGTCGCAGGTTCGCGTCCCGGAAGGTATGTTTTTTTTTTTCTTTTTTTTTTAATCTGTAAATGCATAAAAATAATCAATAATCATTTTTAATAGCTATTGCGATAATCCTCAATGCATAAAAAATGTATATCGTATAAAAAATAGTTTTAGAGCATATCTGTTGTTTTGCCGGCTCTCTCTAGCAGTATGTTATCCCATGGTTACGGATATTTTTAAACATTTAAATTACGGAAATGTTAACTTATTATGGTATATAAAAATGTATATTCGGCACTAAAGGAACGGACTTTATACCTTGACAAATTCCTGCCGAAGTCATGTTGAATGAAAACAAAAGTTCCTTTCTTTTGGTAGATTATTATTTTTCGCCATAAGTACTAGTTTGTTATTTGTTCCGAAATCATATAGAATAAATAATACGTTTGAGGGCCATAACTGTACAATAGATACATTCGTTAAAATTGCTTTATTGTTATATACGAATTTACTTCTTAAGCTTTTAGATATCTTACTGATGATCATTTGTATCGCTTTCAAAATACCTTTAAGAAATATAATTTAGTTTCCAGGACTTTATTATTTTATTGCGCCTGCTCCAATATCACACGAACCCTTCCTGTCCGTAAGCCTTCACCAATGACCTGCTGGCATTGAAGGTTTGGCGCAGGTACTAAGCTAATCCCCTATAGGTATTTATGTTATATTGGTCAATTCACTGTTAAATGGTTTCTGTCTCTACCTACTCATATGGAACTGTACATACTTAAAAAAGTACAAATATTCATAAATGGTAACATACCCAGCATTAAATCGGTTTGACACATTCGAGACAATAGCGGAGACCCAACCATAAACTGTCTTCCCTACGCTCATTTCAGAATTAACAAATTAAAAATGGCAATATAATACAAACCAATAGAAATTAATATTTTCCAAGTTTCGAGCATATCCCCTCCATGTCAACGATTCTTCTTTGAATATAAGGGAAAGAAACATGCAAGTAAAGTAATCATTACGTGCATATACTCTGTTAGTGCAAGTGTTGTGATCTTTGGTGCCGAATATACATTTTTATATACCATAATAAGTTAACATTTCCGTAATTTAAATGTTTAAAAATATCCGTAACCATGGGATAACATATTGCTAGAGAGAGCCGGCAAGACAACAGATATGCTCTAAAACTATTTTCTATACGATATACATTTTTTATGCATTTAGGATTATCGCAATAGCTGTTAAAAATGATTATTGATTATTTTTATGCATTTACAGATTAAAAAAAAGAGAAAAAAAAAATATACCTTCCGGGACGCGAACCCGCGACAAAAAGTTCATAGCGGTTCCAGAGCAGACACTCTAGACGCGTCGCCACTGCTGCTGTTGAAAGAACGTTCAAAATTATGGTACATAATGTAACACATAGTTTACAGATAAGTGAGTTATCTCAATTCCTTTTATTGTTATGAAATTATCTGTAATGGTAAAACATTAAAAACCACAAAATGAACATACTCTATGAAAATAATGGAAAAATAACAATTACTTCTTACGTTTTAGATCAAAATACGTCCCGAAAATCGGTTTTCGATTTTTTTCATAATGACGCAGGTGGTTTAAAAATCTGAAAAAAAATTGGGGATAACAATCGTAGGTGTTAGATTGTTACTATATAAAACAAAAAGTTGTACCTCGAAGATTTCGATACGAAATCTTCTTTTTTCCGTTTTTTTTTTACTTTGCCCATTTTTCACGCTTAGGTACTTCGACGGAAAAATCTGAAAAAATTCTCCAACATGTCCGGTACCGTGTAGAATATGCCAGAATTTTTTCGGATTTTTTACACCTCAATAAATGGGGGAAAAGGGCCAAAAACCTGTTTTTTTAATTTTCCCCATAACTACCCTTCCGATCAAGATAAAGGGTTAAAATTTGGTACACAATGATCGCCGAGCATTATCTATCGAATGAGACTACCCCCATTGAAATCGGTTCAAGGGCACTTTTGACCACCTTATCCTGCTATACCCTTTACGAAGAGTTTCTATGGACGTTAAAATAAATAACTTTGCTAAAAAACTATAAATACTTGCGGAACTTCTCTTTAATAGAGATAACGCGAACACTTTATCATCTACGGTAAAATGTTGCGAATACTTGTTTTTATTCATATTTCGTATGTTACATGCTAGAAGTTGTTGTATCGCGACTGGTAAAGATTTAAAAGAATCGTACAAATTGCTATCCGCACATCTTTCAGCATATCGGCAGGGAGCCGTGGGGGCTTCGTGAGTGGTTTAGTCCCCCGGCTTTGGGCTTTACGACCCCACCGCACAGTGGAACGAAATGGGTAATCTAAGTGGAAAAAAATCAAGTCTGGGATTTGAATTTTAATAATCTTATCTTAATCTAGAATGTTTGCTGAGACCAGTGATAGCAATAATAATCGATTTTGCAATTAACTAAATGCAAAAATCAGCGCTTAAAAACAATAAATTTCAACAGCGCGAGAACGTTCAAATACTTCTCTGAAATTAAGATACTGTTAGAGGCAGTAATAATTATGCGAGACTTTTTATTTTTTGCACAGTTTATCATCATTGGTTAATCTTGAAGTACCCAAAATGATTTTTCGAAAAATTATTTTTTAAAGAAGTTCTGTAAGTTTTTTTAGACACATGTTTTACGGAGGAATTTGCAAACTTTTGCAGAGAAAAACTTATATTGTACCCCAAAGTACCCCCTGGAAATTTTGAGGGTAATAAGTTTGAACCTTGTAGAAACAGCTCCTGCAAAAATCGGCTGCGCCTACCTGCGCCTTTTGTTGTTATAACTTTCTAAAGTTTATGTGACACAGCACGGCTGGCGACTTCCCGTGGAGCACGCGGTCAAAAAATGCCCAGATGTCGTCGACGTAAATATCGTTCAGCAATTATAACATCTCATTGGCAACATTAAGAATGGAGACTTCTGAAATATCACTTTTATTGCTTAATTGCTCTTATTGTTAGTTTGCCATTAGAGACTAGCAAGCTAGGTAGTTAGGGTGAAAATCACGGTACACGGATCACTTAAACATTGAATAATTAAAATGTACCGAAAAGTACCGGGCTGAAACTTTACATATATATTCCTTAGACTATGTAGAAGTAATTAACGCAAAAATTTCGTGCGCAAACCTGCGCTCTTCTTTGTTATACCTGCTGAAAGTTAGCGAGGCAGTTCGGCTGTTGATTCTCAACGGGGCACGCGGTACACTTAAAAATTGAATAACAAAAAAATACCGTAAAGTACCGGGCTGAAACTTTACATATATATTCCTCAGATTATACAGAAGTAAATTAACGCCAAGATTTTGTGCGCATATCTGTGCAATTCTTTGTTACAGCTGCTGAATGTTTGTTGGGCCGTCCGCCTATCGAAAAAGGCTTTAGTAGGATCTTTTTCATTAAATATCTTTTTAATATAGAGTCCAATAAGAAAATGTCTTATACAAAAGTTTCAATATTTCTCCTGTACAATGGACGTCTATAAACAAATCTACCCATTTTTGTATAAAAAATTAAGTTGACCTTTAAATAACATTGAAGAAATCTAGAAAATAAAAAATTAGTATTACACCAATATTCTTTCCCCGATATTATGCAACTTTTGTATAAAACATTTTTCTCTAAAATGAACGGTTTTCGAGTTATTATTTTTTTCCACCTAGATGGTCGATTCGTTCCACTGTGCACCGGACCCGAGTAACTTACCCTCAGGGGCCTGCCCAGCTCTTTAGCTGGGTGAGTACGGGCACTCGCGCGCCCGGGGTTTCCGAGCTGTCTTACGGCAAGGTGTGGGGTTCCCATTCTGTGGCCTGGGTGACCCCACTGGGCTTAACGACCCCACCGACCTGAGTCAAGTGCTCCCATACCAAGGGTGTATTGGTACTGCGGGGGCTGGGTTGCCCACGGAGTTTTAGCCCACTCCGGCCCAGCCGTGGGTAGGACCATCGCGGGGGCGAAGTTTCAAAGAGCCATATGCTGGCGAGACATTGGCGGGCCATCGTGCTACGGATGTCGCTGTGTGAGATGCAGTAAAACTTCCATCTCGGGTACCGACCTGCATAGCCGGTAGGGGTTTAGAAATTCTTCGCTCCCACCAATGTGAAGCACAATCTTCGTGCTAAGACTGGTAGTACTTTTTGTACGCGTTAATCGGGCGTATCCCGATCCCGCGCCCATGGGTGCCGTGGAGGTGAGCCGCAAGGCAGGTACTTCACGTTAAATAAAAGTCGAACGACATCTTTCAGTATGTAACAAACGGTACATTATGTTAGACTTACATCTACGCAGCCGTTTCATCTCTCGCGTCAACCGCAGCATGATGTTATAAATTCTTCTTTCCTCTTCTCCCAAACACGTCGACCGTGACACGCCAAACATCTTGATAATAGACTCTGAAATATGGAGAAATAATACTTGATTAGTAAAGGTTATTATATGAAAGATTATAATTACCATCTGGATCGTAGTTTTTCCCGTTTTACTTCTCTGAAATCAAATCTAGATTATTTTACATTTTCATTTAAAAAATTTAGTACTAACCATATCTTTTCTTGATTTGCTTCTTCTTCATTACTTTTCTTAATAATCCCCCGGTCTACAAAATTGGTAATACATTTACCCCTGAGGTAGCTGTAAGAATAATATAATTAATATAATGAACAAAATAACTAATGAGTTCTGTTAATTAATTTTAATGGTATAAAAATTATATATTCACATTCCATTACTTCTGTACAGTCTACTACTTCATCCCCTTCTTTAATTGTTGACATTGCTAGAAAAAAAATATTTTTGTTTACAATATGTTCTTCTTAACATATATATTTCAAGTTTTAGTATTATATATAATATATACTTACATATTTGCGAAGGTTTGTCTTCTACTTCTTCTTCAATTCCATATATGCCACTCCTTGGCACATTTATGGGTTCTAACAAAAATAAACGGAATGTTAATAAAATATTTAAGCATAGTACGTACATATCTATAAATAAATAATGCATATAACATAATACGAATCTGCTTTAACACGAAGTAAATTTCCTGCCCTATACAAATAGATTCACTTTACCAGGTAAATTCAAGGTGGGTATTGCGATCCTTGAAAAGGTTTTCTGTAAAAAAAATCTCTTTTCGAAGTGAACTTCGCACACTTTCCTATTTTGCGAAGTTTTCGCAGAAATACTTAATAAATATGGATTTCCGCACGCAGAAATCTATTTTATTAGCCTTTCTTCTTGCGAAGGTGGTGGCATTTCAAACAATTTAACATTTTGCGAACTGCAATCTTTCACACTGCACCGAGACATCGTCGCTGTTATAATGGCCGTTATAATGATTTCTCTCTTTTTTATCAGACAAATGACAATATTGAAACAAAAGACGAAAGTTAATAAGCGCGCCATATTTCAAATTTTTAAAAGAAAGCGCTAATTTGATGATACTACCGCCTCTTACAAACACTAAATTCGGCGATACTACCGCCTCCTACAACTGCGAACATGAAACATTTTTCGAAGCTTGGGTAAAGCCTTTCCCATCTAAGCAGGGTAGGCAAGCTGCCGTGTTATAAAAAAGGACTGAAAACAGCGCCGATTGTAGTTACGGGCAGGGTCGACAAGCTGTGACAAGAAAACAGAGGTTAGAAAGTGTATGTGTTCCTATGTACACCTATGTATATTATAATTCTTTTTTATTGTGAATGTTAATAAAAAATAGTTAATTGAAACATAACGTTGTTATTTTAATTTAAAAATAAAATTGTAAAGAAAACAAGGCCAACTTTAGAATTTAATCACTGTATATACATTGATATAGATAGGTATGCTATACATAAATTTATGCCTTTAGTTCTCCGCTCAGCTAAAAGCGGCGCTGTTTGCGGACCTTTTTCATACACGGCAGCTTGCCTACCCCGGTTACGGGTACGAACTAAAGGCATAAATTTATGTATAGCATGCCTATCTATATTAATGTATATACAGTGGTTGTATTCTAGGTGGCATTGATTCCATTAAAATTTATTTTAAAATGAAAATAATAAAATTACATTTTGGTTAATACGTTTTTATTAATACGCATAATAGAAACAATTGATATACATAGATATATATATATATATTTATATATATACGCAATATAAATATTTTATTAATATTCTACAAATAAAGTTGAAAAATTTAACAATTAGAAATAACGAAAAATTTTCTAAAGACCACTCAGACAGCTCCTTTTTTATTCTCTGGGACTGACAATGAGTGCAGAGGTTGAACGGTCATTGATGACTCTAAACTTGAGGCAAATCAAGTTCTTGAGACGTCCTCACGCTCAAGAAAGGCAGCTGCATTTTATCATTGTGATAACACTAAACTTATAAATAAATTAATGCTGTGTGTGTGTGTGAGTGTGTGTGGTGTATGCATATGTACAAAAAAAAGAAAAAATGTACAAATAAATATAATACATATACAAATATAAAATAATAAATATATAATAAGAACGGCATACGAATTGCTTACAACGTTTTTTTACAATGTTTTCGTACATATTCATATGCCATTTGCATGATATCATCTGCATGCACAGGTGGTTGTTGTGTACCTCTCAATATTTTTCTAATAACTGAAAAGTAATTTTGTGTAATATATCACCGTTTATTCTTCAATTAATGTTCCCCCAGAGCAGTGGTCGGCAAACTTATTAGCCAAAGAGCCAAATATGAACATTACAACAATTTAAAAAATATTGGGAGCCAAATCTGCCTGTTTAGTAAACTTTTATTACACTAACAACTTACCGACTTTAGGCATTAAAAAATTAATAATAAAAGAATCTCTCAAAAAATGACCCAAATAACTGTCTTAATATCAAAGTTACATATATAAGTTGATTTTGATCGCATCGTATGAATACTAAAAGCAATTATATTAACAAATTTTGAAGTTAACTAAAAATCGGAACTTTTAGTCCCGATCTCCCCTACGCCGAAAACATACGAACAATTTCAGCCGGTAGCTCGTACATGGTTTGTGTTTACGTTTACGAAAACTAATAAAATTAAACTCGATGTTCGTTACATATTTTTACAACAATATAAAATTTTAATTACCTATCTATCTTTTAACTTAAACAAACAATTATACATGTTCTCGATTTATAGAAGAATTTTAATTTATCAAAATAAGATGTAATTTTTTTCTTACCAAGTTTTTTTTTAAATGAAAATATTATTGCGTCTTCTGTGGATATTTGTGCCAGAGCCGCACTTAAAGAGCCAAAGAGCCACATGCGGCTCTGGAGCCGCACTTTGCCGACCACTGCCCCAGAGGAACAAATCCCTCTGGGGGTAATATATTACAAATTTCGCGCAATTGCGCAGTGAATCATTTTACATAATTGTGCCGTCCGGGTGGCTGCCCGGCGCGGCTGCAGCGCATCAGAAGGCGATTTATCAGGGTCGTATTTGCCCTGGGTAGCAGCCAGCGATTTCCAGCGTGGAAAATTTGTTTGAGCGGCTGTCACGAACTCACTTGGCGTATAAATAAATAATAAATGTGTAAATAAATAAATAAATAGTGTACAATTTATGTGTGGAGGTTTCTCAGTAGTCGCACAGAATAAAATATTGTAGGATTTATTATTCAATAAAGAATAATAAATAGTTTATTAAATATAAAATATATAAAATATAAAATAAAAACAAAGGCACACTAAAACACACAGAATACACAAAAACTATTCTAAGCTATTCTGTAAATCGCTGGTCGCTGTTAAACTCTGAATATTCTATTCGCTGTGACGCTGGTAAAAACTCTATTCTCTATCGCTGTCAAATATACTCTGGGCCTTCTTACGCACTTCGATTCCTCTGAAGGCCCTACACCCCACAAACAAACATACACATTCATACACCCTCATCATCTCGCAGGCACTTTCTCTTACAACCCTCTTTCACTCTCTCTCACACATACACGCTCCTTCGTTGCTCTCTCTCTCTCTCTCTCTCGCTATCTCTCGCATTTATTCCATCGCGCTTTTGCATCCTATAATATAGTAAACAATAAATAAATAATTAAATAAAATAAGCTAAAACTGAATATCATAGGACCTACTGGAACCTCCACCCGCTCAAGTCCCACGCCAACGCATAGAATCCATAAAATCGTAAATAACAAGCAATAAAAAAGATATAGGATAAAAAATAGGATGTAAAATGTAAAATATTAAAAAAAATAAAGAAAATAAAATTAGATAAGATGAGATAAAATACAACAAAGCATGGTCAGTGACTTCTGACCAGCTAGTGTTAAAATTGCTCGCGCATAAGGCGAGTCCATAAAATAATAAATAAATATATAAAAGAATAATAAATAAATATATAAAACTTCTCGAAAGGGGTATGGGCAATAGCCCCGCGACAGTCATTCTGTCATCCCGAGCGATGCATCTCAGGATGACCTCACAGGGCCGTACATCGCTCTGGAGGACCCCATTCACTCACAATTTTACTCACGCATACTCGGGGCGAGTCCCCGGAATTTCCTCAGTGCCGTCCGAGGCTTCGGCGTACAAACAACCTTGTTCAGGCCCTCGGAGAGCGCTCTGAGTTAAACGCGCATCGGGCGGCGGCCGGTATTGGGGCACACCCGACACATACTCCACATGAATATCCCTCGACCAGCGGATGGTGTCCGAGATCATGAGACGACGCATCATCGCTGCGTACCGCTCGACAACTAGGAGCAGTCTCAGCACCGTCTCATTTCCCTGCCACCACGATCCAAGGGCGCCGACGAGGAAGGCGTCGACCATGACTCGGAAGCCATCCCTGGAGAGCTTTTCAGCCAAAGGAGCGTACTTAGCGATTTTACGCTCCCTGGCCTCCACGAAAGCCTCCAGTCGGTTCTCAAACGGGATGACCACGTCTACGAGAATCATGGTCTTCGAGGCCTCGTGACGAATCACGAGGTCCGAACGCAAGCTGTCAAATTCCCCGCCCGCACCCTTCACTCGCTGGTTGACGCGGACGGTTCCTGGCAGACGGGTGGCGGTTTTTAGGCGTTTCAGAACGGCATTATGCCGTAGCTGAATTGCAGCCGAGTGCGGTCCGCAATGGCCGAGCACATGGGGCAAGGTTTCGAGGGCTTCACCGCATCGTCGACAACGCTTGTCTTCATCTTCCCAGCGCCTGTTGCCGTTCAAAGGAACAACATCAAGCCTGGCTCGATGGATGAAGCGCCAATCAGCAAAACGCGTGAAGCTTCCAGTCCGAATCAAGTGATTGCTCACCGTCGATCGGCTGGATACCTCGAAGACCTTGCCCTGATCCTTTTTGAGCAAAAGCTCGTGTAAATAGTGCTGGGCCACTGCTTCTTGCAGTCTGGCTACAACCTGAGATCGCGACTGCGGAGTCACGATAACAGGCCGCCCCCGCGACCCACGAAGGCTCAGGGCCAGTTCATTACGATCAGACGACCACAGCCAGCGGATTCGCAGCCTCTCCGATTGCCTGCAAGCTGCATTGCGCGCATTGGCCCAGACTCCAGGGGACGTGGCATCCCTTCGCAGCCTGCCCTCCCGGGAACCCGAGAGGTAGGCCGCAAAGTCCACATTCGAAGGAGGGACGCCGGACTTTCGAAGCGTCGCCTCCCTCAGCGAAGCCCATGCCAATTCCCTCACCGATGCATCTGGAGCAGTGAGCATCCGGAATGCATGTGCAATGGTGAGGATATCAGCAAGGTCTGCCAGCGGGAGGAGCCCCGTCCCCCCCTTATTCGGGGGAAGAAAGACTACCTCCGCGCCCGCGCGCTGGAGGAGGTTTAACCACGACGTCAAAAGCCTTTTGATGAATTTATCAACCTCTTTCAATGGTCCCCTGAAGACTTTTGCTCCCCTTAGCAGAAAGTAGAGACGGGGCAGAATGAACACCGCCACCGTCTCAAGTTTCTGCCAGGGGGCCAGCCTCGGCGCGTCAACTGCTCGCACGCAATCGATCAGCTCCTCCAGCGTAGCTACTGGTGTCTGATCGACCCTAAACCCCGTGGGGATCCCTAGGTGATCATAGGGTTCACCCTCCGTCAGGGCCCGCATCGAGATACCCTGGAGGGAGAAGACGGAGGGTACAACCCTGCCACCATTGCCGCCGATGATGTGCAGCGTGGCACATTTGGCAGGGTTAAACAAAAGACCTATCCTCCGTGCCTCCCCCTCCACTGCCTGCAGCAGCTCCCTCATTCCCTCGGGCGTATCCGCGATGAGGGCGAGGTCGTCCGCGTACGCTAGGATGGAGTAGCGATGGCCATGCAACGAATAACCCGCTCTCGAGGCAGCAGCTTTTCGGACCACTGACTCGATCGCAAAGTTAAACGTGATAGCGCTCAGCGGACAGCCTTGCCTCACGCCCGAACGAATGGGGATGGGATCCGTGTACCCCTCGGCCGCGCCTATACGCGTCGTGCAGCCATCGTACAGGATGTTTCAAAAATATTTGTCATGGCTTTCAGGGGTTGTTCTACACCTCTGGATCGATGGAGATTTGCGAAAAAAACCTGCCGCAAAATTCGGGAAAGGGTAGCAAATTTTTTTTATTGGCTCATCGTATTCGTCTTGTTACGTAGGCAAAATGTCTGAGAGGAACCATGGGTCAGAAATGAACCGTTCTCTCGCAAATCAACTTTTAATTGGTCCTTCCGATTAAAATTTCGCCGATAGTTAAAGCAGAGGCGACGTAAGCGAAGATAGAAAATAGGGCACTGTGTCACCGAACCAGAAGAGAAGTGTAAGTGTTTATACTCTTCTTCCCGGGTGGGCCCTTGAGCGGACCCGACACCGAACGCAGGACATTGACATTTTCTAGTCATTTTCTCTCTCTTCAATTATGTTGCCTCTGTTTCAACTATTGGAACTAGCAAGGGTATCTCATGTGTTTTCTTTCGAAAGGTCGGTGACTCGAAGGCTGCCGTACGGGCGAAATTGTAATCAGGATGCCCAATTAAAAGTTAATTTCCGAGAGAACGGTTCGTTTCTGACCCATGGTTCCTCTCAGACATTTCACCTGCGTAACAAGACGAATACGATGAGCCAATAAAAAAATTTGCCACCCTTTCCCGAATTTTGCGGCAAGTTTTTTTCGCAAATCTCCATTCGATCCAGAGGTGTAGAACAACCGCTGAAAGTCATGACAAATATTTTTGAAACACCCTGTACATGGCCTTCCACGTAGCGTGAAGGCGCGGGTGGACTCCGGCGTTCTCGAGGGCATTGCTAATGGTCGCGTGCGGCATCGAACCAAACGCGTTGGAAAGATCCAGCCAGGCGACCACCGCTTGTTTCGTCGGCTTGCGCGCGTCCGCAAGTACCTCCCCCAGCACGTAATTGTGCTCATAGCATCCCTCGTACCGGAGGAAGCCCTTTTGAGCCCAACTTATCCGCCCGTTCTTGACCGCCCAGTCAGTCAGATGGTCCGCGATCAGCGCCGCGTACAGCTTTCCCGCGGTATTGCCGACCGCAAGCGGTCGCCAGTTGGAAAGGGCGCCTTTCTCCCCTTTCTTATACACTAATACCGTGTTGGAGGTCTTCCAAGACGATGTGACCGACTGCAGGCGGTAACACGCATTGTAAACCGCAGTCAACAGTCGGGAGCCTGGGTCAGCCGCTCGGAGGTCGGAATATTTAATTCCGTCCGGCCCAGGCGCAGAGTTGGACATGCGCCCGAGCCGGCCCTCGACCTCTTTCTCGGTGAACGGCTGAACCAGACTCTCGCTGTCGACATCTGGAGTCCCCGTAATCCGTGCGGGAGAAGAACTGCACAGGTCATTCCCTCCACCATGCACGTCTTCGAAGTAACGCTGGATAATCTCCCTCTGCACTTGGCAGAAGGGAGAGGGTCCATCGAAAACTTCTCTGACTGCTCGGCTTCGGTTCTGCCTGTACAGTCTCTGTATGCGAGTAGCCTCCCGCACAGGATCCCATCGCCTTTCTCCCTGTGAAGGGTTAGGGCGACTGAATCCTCATTGTCGACCATTCGCCGTTCCTCCCCGGCGGCCACTCCTCGGGCGGTCACTCCACGATTTTCTCCGGAGCGTTGGAAGTAGGCGGCGACTTGCGTCGCCACCTCCTCCAGTTCTTCAGAGGTAGAGGCGGAATTCGCGCGATCGAGCAGCAAATCCCTCTGCTGGAGTTCTTCCCGGGTCGCATGGCGTTTGAAATTGCCAGTGAGGCTCGGGTACCCTCCCACAGGGGGCCGCTCGACCAGTTCGTCTCGCCCCTGCTGCGGCGTCGCGGCTTGACCGCCCTCTGGACGGTCCACACGGAGCGAGCAGTGGGCAGTTGATGGACCCGTCGCAATACCTCCGTCCACCCTAGCTACACTCGGCGCAGACGCCTTCCGGCCGGCGGGCACACGGGATGCCGAGCATGGCGCTGGGGGGGGGGGGGTGTCAGTGGTGCCGCCAGCCTGCGGCGAACCCCCGCTCCGCCAACCCGGGACCTGAAACCACAAACATTATTTTTTGTTTTAGTTACTCTGCTTCCCGGAGGGGGAAGCAGAGAGAAATTCGACATCGTTACGGGTGGCGGCGTCGGCGAAACGCGCGTCAGCGGCAGAACATCAGATCTCGCCGGCACTTCCGGGGGAGACTGCGGCGGCGGTGTCCTGCGCGCTCTTCTCCTCGCGACGACTAGCCACAGCTGCTGCTCTCCCTCGCTGTCCTCAAGCTCCCGTACCTCAGCGAGGGGTGACTGATGTTCGGTCGTGATGGTCTTCTTCGAGGCCTGCCTCAGAATCACCACCTACCGCACGACCGGCACTCCTCTGGTTACCAGCTACTCAGCGCCACTTTACGGCAGAAACGAACATTTACAGACCCTCGTATTATTTATTATAAATTTGGAACTAAGTAACGTATTATAATGATATTGGACTTATATGAATTGGTTGAAATCGAGGAAAGTATGTTTGCAAAAAAATCAATATTTTATTGTTTATAATTTTGTGCAGAATGATAAATTTTGGAACATTCCCCAATATGCATTGCAGGTTGATTAGTACATGTTTGACAATAATAAGTTGTTTGACGCCTGCCACCAGGTGTTTTCCTGTCAGAACAAACAATGGAATCCCGTTTTCTTTCTCCCACATCGAAAATATGTAGCTTATTATTCAATCTATTACCCGCCGAAGATGTGGATCGACGCGCTCTCGATTAACGAATGTAAGACACCGTTTTCTCCTTTTATACATATAATATAATACGGGCGTTTATAAATGTTTAAGCTGATAAATACAATGTACAATAATCTCGGTTCGCGCCAATAATACAAATGTAAATAATGTTTAGTCGCGACGTCACTCTTGTAAGAGTGTTCCCTCGATGTATGCAAGGCGTCGACTCCGTAACGACTGCCTTGCTATCCCTCGTTGTTATTGCTGGGTCCTTCGAGGACCTCCTTTTCCTCGACAAGGCCCGGTAGGGGGGAGGGTCATTTTCCTCCCACGCTGGAGGAATTGTCCTCGTGACGAAAGCCAGGCGTGTAAACGCCTAGCTCGACGCCTCGCTGGCGCTGAGTCTTACACGAAAATCACTTCTCAACTCATCAATAAGTGCCTTTAATGAACTTGTAGTGCGTCATTTGTGTTTGATTATTCTTTTTGAAATGCGCTAAATTATGTAGGAGTATGATATTTACCAAAACAATATCATTGTTTTGATTTTTTCACTTGTTAGATCTACCTGTACCGCTCGACACTTCAAACCAGACTGACATGAGCTCAGCTTTGAATATCTTCTCCTCCAGTTGTAGATTTGTTTATTTATATTTATAAATCTCACTATACAGTGCGAGGTATGCTCGCATACCGAACTGTCTTCTATTTACAAACTCTTCTTATCGCTCTTTTCAAGTGGCGCGCCATGGCGCCGAGAAGTGCTCGGACCGTCGTGACATTTTTTTCATATATCTTAGTAATTTCACGATATTTTGATTTGATTTCTTGTGCCATTTCAAGAGAAAGCTTCAGGGAAACATGCATGTCTCAAAAAGTTGCGCTGAAATAACTCAATTCCCAGTAATCACTTGTAAACTTGAATGTCCCCTGAGAGGGGACATCCGAGTGATATGCTAGAATTACGATGTCCCCTGAGAGGGGACAGCGGAGTGCAAAGGGTTAAGGAACGATACCTCGATCGTATGCGCCCGGGGCCTCCAGATCCACCGCGCTTCCTCGGTTGTCGCAGCAGGTGTCCCACGGTGGCAGGGGCGGTTGCTTCTCGGTCTAGAGTACTCGCCGATGCTTCTCGGCCACACTGGACGCTCCCTCGCGGCGCACACACTCGAACATAAAAAGAGGCGGGATGTCCAGTGTCCACTCGTCAGCTGACGCGCACGCTAAAACTCAGTAGAGAAAAGGATTAGGCCAGCAGGCTGCCTCGCGCGATTAATTGGTGTAGGAGAGGAATAAATAAACAAAAATCCTATAACATAACATAAGGCCGAGAAGCGACTACACTTTCATCAATGATGTCTAATTTTAATTTTGAAGCATGATCGCAGTTCTGAAATGGAAATGTAATTTCATTATTCAGAACTGCTTTCAGTGCGGTGCCAAATTGAGAAATGTATGAAATTTTGGGTAGGTACTGTCCACACGTGAATACAATTTCTCTCATGCATTCAATGAAAGTTTCATCATTAATAAGTATGCGCGTGTAATTATAGTAACAAACTTCACAAGTGACAGATCTTATAATTTTTTTTTAAATAATCTTTTTTATACCAACCATTACGTTCTCATCTTCTTCATAATTACTATTGCATGCTACTGTAATGGTTGGTAAATTAACCCTAGACCACTAACCTTCGTCGATTCGACGACGCGGATTTAATAAGTATGCCTTAATAGTTAACATTATCGTAATAAATAAATACCTATCTTTAATAATAGAAAAAAACATGTTTAAATTTTATTTAAATAATACCCTTTAACCCCTTTTGTAAACACCGTAGTCGAAGAAACGAAGGTTATTGTTAAGCGTCGTAAAATAAGGTTAGTGATCTAGGGTTAAATACATATGATGAACCATCTTGTGAAGCTGTTCTGTTAAAAAAAAGACATTTAAAATTAAACAAATAATCACTTCTGTCATCTAATTCACAATTACCAGTTAAATTGGATTCCATATATGAATTTAAAATAAGGCTTTTATAAAATCCGACAAATGCTGAACATGTCGGATTTGTATTTTGCATTCTATACAGATGAATTTGGCCGAAAAAATTTTCGAATTCATCTTGATTTATTACACTAAATCTAGAAAATCCAACATTTTAAAATTTATTTTTAATTAATTTAAATCCTTTTAGTGTGTGTATCCAATTTGCTAGAACCTGTGGATTAGCTTGATCTGTTGCCCTTTTTTTAAGATAGCGCATTGTTTCTATTATAGACATAGCATCATTCCATATTTGTATTTGTTCATCATTATTTACTTAAGGAATGATGCTCTTCTTATTTATACTATCAAATAAATTATTAGAAAATGGTAACAACTGCGCTGTATTTTCCCCATCACGTGGCATACTTCTTTGTTCGCACACGCTTTTAGCCCCACTGCGACTCATTAATGACATTACATTAGCCACAGTGTGACTAAAAACCTGTGTGCAACACGAAACTTTCATTTTCTTAATTTTATTTTTTACAACATGATGATCAGATAGTTTTCGCATTGTTCTAAGAAATGCTCCACTACTCTGATCAACAAAATAGGCATCTTCTATATGCGACCATATGGCTATTCGAACAATATCATATTTTAATTTACATTGCAAATCTTTTGTTAACAAATTATTGCGTATGCATTGCAAAAGATGCGGAGCATCATATAGTGGAACTATATAGTGGAACTATATGATGCCCATTGATAACTATTACCTACATCCCTTTTAAAATTTCATTATTTTGAAATGCATCGCGTCTCGAATCTAAAATTAAATTCCTAACTGCTTTTTTGTTGTTACAACCTTGGTCGCATACAGAAGCTACAATTTTTAGACCAACATCACGGGCACGCATAACAATTTGTTTAAACATATTGAAATGGGTTGGGTTAATAACTGTTAACCCCAGAGTATATATCCCACTGTGAGTTATATATTTCACGTTTATTGTTCATCACTTTAACATAACTCTTAATATTATAACTAAACATAGTTGAAATAAATTCGCCACGTGCACAGCGCTTATGGAAAAAGGAAAAACTATCTGTGTCTGCGCCATCCCGTGGACTAATGAGAAAATAAAAGTAATCATAATAATACTTCGGTCGTTGGGTGAAGCAAACTCCACTTCACATATTGTTACGAAGCACGTTACGAAGCACCCAGTAGATTCAATGTTACTGGGAAACGAGACATGTCAATTGTTTGTTAAATAAAGAGTAGAGATTCTACGGTCGGTGGTCCTCGTAGACGGACGTATTCTCTTAAATAAAAGTTATCGTTTTTAATTCTGTTTTAATTAATTATGTCCATTGTTTTCGCGTCAAGAAATTGTGTAAGACGAGGGCGACGAGCGTGAGAAGATCCTGGACATATTAATTCTTTCATGGCCATCGAGGGAATGTTCCTTAGGATGAAGGAAAGAATGAGAACACAACAGGAAGATTTTAATACAGAGTTTATGAGAAAATTTGAGGAGAACGACCGACGGAATCGTGATTTATCTGATGAAATACGGGAAATGGAACGCCGAAATCAGGCTAGATTTTCCAATTTAGAATCACAAATTTCAATCTCACAGAATAGAAATGTTAATAATGATAATAGAATACCTGAACAGCAGGGTTCGATAAGTGTCGAAAATTCTCAAACTGTGGTTGCTGCTTTGCCCTCTCAGAATTCCTCGGTTTCTTTGTTGGGATATAAATTAAAACCAGGAAAATTTGATGGGACAAAGTGGAGTGAATTTGTTGCACAATTTAATGTTTTGGCTAAAATTGGTAATTGGGATGAGAGAGCAAAAGCAGTAGCTCTATTTAATTCTTTGGAAGGTTCAGCACTATCCGTTTTATCTACATTGTTTGGAAGAATCACACAGACTAGATTTTGAAAAATTATATGCAGCATTAGAGTTACGATTTGGAGAAAAACGCGATGTTAATTTACATTATGTACAGTTTCAGAATTATTATCAAAAACATGATCAAGATTTACCAGCTTTAGCAAATGAAATTGAAAGATTAGAGAATCTAGCTTTTCCTGATTGTCCGTCAACAATAAAAAATCGCTTAGCATCTTCCCAATTTATTAACGCATTAAAAGATATAGAATTACAAAAACAGTTACGTTTGGCGGGTACAGCTAATTTGCACGAAACCATTTCAAAAGCATTAGAAATTCAAGTTATTAATAACCTTAGTAGACAACGTCGTGAAGTTAATAATAAACATTTTATTAATGACAGGTGACAAACATTCAATAAGAAGTTTGAACCAAAACTGAATCATGAAGTAGTTTCTAATCGAGTTACATTTAACAAATCGAATAATAGTAATCAATTTAATAAGACCGGCCGAACCTTCCCAATTAATCAATCGTTAAAATTATTAAAATGTTGGAAATGTGGAAAAGGGTATAGCAGGATAAGGTGGTCAAAAGTGCCCTTGAACCGATTTCAATGGGGGTGGTCTCATTCGATAGATAATGCTCGGCGATCATTGCGTACCAATTTTTAACCCTATATCTTGACCGGAAGGGTAGTTATGGGGAAAATTCAAAAAACGGATTTTTGCCCCATTTTGCCTAGTTATTGAGGTGCAAAAAATTCGAAAAAATTCTGACATATTCTACAATGTACCATACATGTTTGAGATTTTTTTCAGATTTTTCCATTGAAGAACCTAAGTGTAAAAAATGAGCAAACGCAAAAAAAACGGAAAAAAGTAGATTTCGTATCGAGATATTCGAGTGACAACTTTTTGAAAATTACAGTAACAATCCAACACTCATGATTGTTATCTCCAATTTTTTTCAGATTTTTAAACCGCCTGCGTCATTGTGAAAAAAATCAAAAACCGATTTGCGCGACGCATTTCGATGTGAAACGCCATGATCCAGTTATTATTTCCTTATTCTTCGATTACAGTATATTCATTTTGTGACTTCCAATGTTTCTGCCACGAAGCAAATACATGTTAATATAGTGATTCGAATTAATTAAATCAATTGTGAACTTTGATGGTTCTTCATCTGCAAGAATTTTGAAGGTTTTGCAAGTGAACGGTTTGGCGCAGTTGGTAGGGCGTCTGTCTGCGGAAGCGCTGGACACTATTTTGTCGCAGGTTCGAATCCCCATGGGGAACTTGATTTTTTTTTCATTTTTAAAAATTATCAACTACATAACAACAATTAGTTGCTATTTTCAAATATTTAAAAGTATTTTTAAGGTCCAGAAAAATATAAATTAATACAGAACATACTTTTTGCTTTATCGAGTTTTTCTAGTCATACCATCTTCTGCGATTACGGCTATTATCAAACATTGTAACACTGGAATTACTACGATATTTGAAGACATATGTTACTTACTAAATGGTCATAATATTATTAGAATATCTTGTTCACTTGTAACAATGATTGTTTAAAGGAATGCAGAGTTTCTTTCTATCCGAAGATAATAACTTTTCCTACCTCCTTTGCTGATTAACATACACCTTCATACACCGTAGAACAACCGATGTCTATTCAATGTTAGAGTGTTTAATAATACTCGTAGTCGTAGAGCAGTGTATGAATAGAAATATCCTACAAAGTGTCGGGATGTATTGTTGGTGAATAATTTGAACTTCAAGTTCCCGTGAACAAAGTCTTTAATAATCAAATACGAACTTAACTGGACGAGCGCTGAAAATATAATGACTAATTGTAAGAAACTATCTAGTTAGCTCGAAGGAGCCGCTCCCACGCAACCGGCGAATTTTCCGTGACCGCTCAGCCAATAGGAAAACAAGAAAATTAACCGATTGCGCCCTCTTTTCCTTACGCCCTTGGCACGCTTTTTAGGGAAAAGAGGCGAAGGTTTTGGCGGCAAGTTTTCGCTGGCAAGGGGTCGGTCACGTACGCATTTCCTCCGCGCCCCCGCTTCGTCTTGCGCGGCCCAAGGTTGTCGTTGGGCCTGCACTCGAAGGGACATCGGAAATGCGTAATTTATGGCACTTACAAGAGCTATTGAGAATGTGCAGAGATTCTAGAAAACTCTAAGTGAAACTAAACACAAAAGGCACTTCTCTCAAAAATAGCTGTGTTGCAGCAAATGACATAAGCCATGACAACCGTTTGCACGAGAGTTGAAAAACCGCGTAGGTGGTCGCTACAAAAGCAAGAAGTATGTTCTGTATTAATTTATATTTTTCTGGTCCTTAAAAAAACTTTTAAATGTTTGGAAATAGTAACTAATTATTATTATGTAGTTGACAATTTTTAAACATGAAAAAAAAATATCAAGTTCCCCATGGGGATTCGAACCTGCGACAAAATAGTGTCCAGCGCTTCCGCAGGCAGACGCCCTACTTTTTTTTTTTTTTTTTATAAAAAGTTTTTTATTGAAAAAGATAACAAAATATACATATATAATAGGTTCAACAAGTTTAACTTACTAACTATTATACCTTAAGTAAATATTGTGCGATCACTTATTTCTAAGACTTATGGCTGCACTTCTCAGCACTCGAGTCTTTGGTATATCATAAACTATTTAATTTTATTTGTCAATTTTCAGTTATCTGCTCCAGGTAATCTTATATATTTAATTTATGAGGACTTGAGGAGGGAAAAATTTTATAATGTGTATTAACGTTTAGAATGAGAAGAGAGAAAATGATAAGAAAAAGAAAAAAACCCTCCGAGGTAATTTATACTATGTGTGTTAATGGAGCGTGAGCTATTCACTGGAGGTGTTGTAAATAGCTATACAGTAAACCCTGGATATATGCACAGAATTCGGGACCGAAACTGTGGAGTTACGAAGTGGTGGTTTCTATTTTGTGTTTACGTTCTGGCTCCAGCCGAGCGTGAACTTAGAAAAGAACAGACAGTAGAAGAGACAGAGAGATCTAAGCTATAGGGGGACCGGCCCGATCGTGTCCATGAGCCAATACTAATCGAAGGACTGAACTTTTCCGTTTTTGATTATTTTTCGTTAAAAACTTCGCTATCGTGTTTGTGACAATTTTGTGATTAAAATGATACCAAACACGACATAATTTGAGCAACATTTACTTAATATTTAAATCGCTTATTTGCTATATAGATAATTCAAACATGTCGTGTTTGGTGTCATTTTAATCAGAAAAAACTCACAAATACGTTAACGAAGTTTCCAAAACAAAAAAATTGAAAATGGAAAAGTTCAATCCTCCAATTAGTATTAACTCAGCGATAGGTTCGGGCCGGTCCCCCTGTACGTTGGGCCTCTCTGTCTCTTCTACTATCTGTCTTTTTCTAAGCTCGGCACTCGGCTCGAGCCGTGACATAGACACAGTGTTGACATTCAGCTACGACCAGTGCATATAAGTTTTGCACAGGGACTCTATAGCAGTGCATATATAGAGTTTGGTAACTATTCAATGTTTACGAATTTAGAAAGGCGTAAGCAATGGGACAACGTCCTCCTCCTCCTCCTCCTCCTCCCCCCCCCCCCCTCTAGAAGATGAAGGGGTTGGTGGAACCGAGACTCGTCTTCGATGCACACGCGATTGACGGCGATGAGTCCGTTTCTACGAACATTTTAAGGAGCATTCTTTGCTCCATGCACGAGCTGATGAAACAAATTTTTACGATGCCTAAAGTTTCTTAAATGCCTGTGCTATGGAGAGACACGATCCTCAAAACGTTTGTACATACATACGAACAGAGTCATCGCTGTCACAGTTTTTATCCTTTATCCTTTGCATCTTCGACGGGGTGGTTTTTCACTGTTTTCCGCTTTTTAAATTCGCGGTCAACTTGAGCTGTATGAAAATACCGAATTGTTATTCACGTCAATAAAAGCACAGCAGTGTCGACAGGTGTGCAATGTTTAAATGCACTGTGCTGTGTTTACGTCGTTGCTCCAATTGAGCGCCGAACTTAGAAAAGACAGTAAGTATAATTCAAAGCATATCGTATTGGGTATCATCTTAATCAGAAAAATTTCACAAACCGGAGGATAAAACTTTTCCATTTTTGATATTTCTTTTTCGCAAATTTCGATAACGTATTTGTGAAATTTTTCTGATTAAGATGATACCCAATACGATATGCTTTGAATTATACTTACTGTCTTTTCTAAGTTCGGCGCTCAATTGGAGCAGCGACGTAAACACAGCACAGTGCATTTAAACATTGCACACCTGTCGACACTGCTGTGCTTTTATTGACGTGAATAACAATTCGGTATTTTCATACAGCTCAAGTTGACCGCGAATTTAAAAAGCGGAAAACAGTGAAAAACCACCCCGTCGAAGATGCAAAGGATAAAGGATAAAAACTGTGACAGCGATGACTCTGTTCGTATGTATGTACAAACGTTTTGAGGATCGTGTCTCTCCATAGCACAGGCATTTAAGAAACTTTAGGCATCGTAAAAATTTGTTTCATCAGCTCGTGCATGGAGCAAAGAATGCTCCTTAAAATGTTCGTAGAAACGGACTCATCGCCGTCAATCGCGTGTGCATCGAAGACGAGTCTCGGTTCCATCAACCCCTTCATCTTCTAGAGGGGGGGGGGGGAGGAGGAGGAGGAGGAAGTTGTCCCATTGCTTACCCCTTTCTAAATTCGTAAACATTGAATAGTTACCAAACTCTATATATGCACTGCTATAGAGTCCCTGTGCAAAACTTATATGCACTGGTCGTAGCTGAATGTCAACACTGTGTTTATGTCACGGCTCGAGCCGAGTGCCGAGCTTAGAAAAAGACAGATAGTAGAAGAGACAGAGAGGCCCAACGTACAGGGGGACCGGCCCGAACCTATCGCTGAGTTAATACTAATTGGAGGATTGAACTTTTCCATTTTCAATTTTTTTGTTTTGGAAACTTCGTTAACGTATTTGTGAGTTTTTTCTGATTAAAATGATACCAAACACGACATGTTTGAATTATCTATATAGCAAATAAGCGATTTAAATATTAAGTAAATGTTGCTCAAATTATGTCGTGTTTGGTATCATTTTAATCACAAAATTGTCACAAACACGATAGCGAAGTTTTTAACGAAAAATAATCAAAAACGGAAAAGTTCAGTCCTTCGATTAGTATTGGCTCATGGACACGATCCGAAAGTATCATGTTACACTTCCCCGTCTCTGAATGTGGCGGCTCGCCGAGGGGGATCCCCCTATGTGGCGGGGATGGTCGCGATGCAGTTATCGAGGGCCCCTCCTTGTGCATATAACCAGGGAATACTGTATTTGTATTTCGTTGCGCTTTTAAATTTAATTAGCTTTCAGATATGAATCTGAATAATAAATAATTAATTATCAATATAATACTTTTTGTTTGCTTATGATTAAACTAAGTTGATATGTATTAGGAGTAAAGGAGTAGTAACTTATAGCAATTATACTAATATTAATACTAATAATAATAGTTTGTACTGTGTAACCTGATTGGAAGAGTCCTGTAGGGTAGGGTTATTTGTATAAGATTCTTTAATAAATTGAGGTTAAGTTAAAGATTTTAGTCATTATAATTACTGTTAGTGTTCCCCCTGTAAGAGTAATTCTTTTTCCTGTTAGCGATGGCCAAAAGGTCAGGATGAGAAAGGTCAATCCACCAGTATTTGTTAATATTGTCTTTGACAATTACTCTATCAGTGTCGTTGTGGTCAACGAGTGGAATAGCGGTTGAATATACCAGGTTTCTTGGGTTGTTAGCCTCTGTTTCATTTAGATTAATTCTATTGTCGGCTTTGTTGCGTCTCCAATGATATATTAGGGGGATGTTATTATCGTTTTGAAGTAGGTTGGCTTTGTCTACATAGGTGAATGTTTGTGGTTGTATATAGCCTTCCTTACATTGTCTCAGGACCGTATTTGGGTCATAATGGCTGAGATTAACAATCATGGGGTTGGAACTAGTCTTAGCTGTTGCAAAATATTTCCTTGTTAGTTTTAAGATGAAGTTATCGATTCTTGGAATGTTAGCTTTATTGTATAGTGCTTTATTACTAGTTCTTCTATGGAAATTAGAGTGATGTGATCTATACATAAACAAGCAAGGTCTAAGGCAGCTTCTTTCAAAGGATCTGACCTTTTCCATAGTATGGGCACTGGTATTCCAGATGATTGGGGCCGCATAAGTTATTATTGGTCTAACTAGGAGTAGGTAGCATATTACTTTGACTTTTGAGTTGAGATCTTTGCTAAAGAAGATTCTCGAGTTGGCCCTAAAAGCCTTTTTGGCTTTTTCCAGTTGGATTTCCATATGAGAAGCGAGTCTTAATAGATGATCTAAGTAAAAACCTAAATATCTTACTATTTTCTTGTGAGGGACTTCTACTGTTATATTGGTTCCCGTTTCTGATATGCAGATTTTGAATTCATTAATTTTTCTTTTATTGGTTTTGGAGAGATCTTTGGTTGTCCTGCGGAAAACAATGCTCTCACATTTGCCTGGGTTTATTTTAAGTTTCCATGAAGCATAGTATCTATTAACGTCGTTAATCACTCCATTTAGGGAAGTATTTAATTCGTTTAGGTTATTCCCAGGCCAGTAAATAATAATATCATCGGCGAAGGCAATTGCTAGGGGACCGTCTCCGTTTTCCTCACTGAAATTGAATTCTTTCATTAAATCCGCTGTGTAAATATTAAATAGTATGGGAGAGTTAACAGTTCCCTGTTGGAGACCGTTCATGATTTTAAACTCTTGAGATGAGTAGTGGGTACCATCCCAAGTAGTGAAGGATTTGTTGGATATCATATCCAGAATCAGTAAAATGAGGTTTTTGGGGAAGTCGTATGTATGTAATTTATAGATTAGGGCGTCAATCCAGATTGAATCGAAGGCTTTTTCTAAGTCTAATAAAATTGCTGGGACAACCTTACCTTCCAAAACTGTTTTTGCAATATCAGAGACTAATTTGTTAATGGCATTCACTGTGGAGTGCTTTCTCCTGAATCCAAATTGGTTTAATGGGATAATGTTTTTCTTAGTACAGACTTTTAATATGTGTTTGTTAATGACCACTGTTGACGCGTGATAGCGCAACAAAGATAAACGATCCGCCTAAGAAATCGGTGGCCTCGCGAAGCGGTCACCGGGGGCTGCATCGCGTACCGTTAGGCGCGACCTGGCTGGTCATTGTTCGGCAGGATTACCGAAAATACAGGAATCGACAGGCCCATCTGGCTACCAGATGTTCCAAGTTCAGTCGTCTGGTTTATGACTCAAGTCATAAACCTAGGCGACTGAAAATATTAATTATATTCAACGTTCGTACATCATTTCTTAGAACCGAACCACCGGTTCTTGGAATCCTGCCGTCTACAGTGACCAGCCAATCACAAAATTCGATTTCAGTGACCGACGTCACTTCCGTTCTATCTGCCAATCAGAAAATCATATTCTGAGAAGTACCGAACCCTCCAATCGGAAAATTTCTAAGTTTGCACATCACCCCTTCTCACTACGAACAGTGAGGAGGAGGGGGTCGATTGGAGGGCGATTCGGACTTTGGCGGATAGAACGGAAGCAGAACTGTTTTGGCAATCAAACGAATTAGAACTATTTTTTCCAACAATCCACGTGTAACATACATCTCGACCAAGAGATAAAATAGTTTAAGTGTCGTTATTTGACTGTTATTTCATTTTAAGTGTAAATAAAGTATAACTCGATTCAAATCAAGATTCAGCTAATTCGGGAGACCCAAAAAAAACAGGTTGCGGCACTTTAATTAGTCCCGCGCCATCACGTCAACCTCGCAACCAAGCGAAAGAGACGTGCGACTCAACATTTTGGTCCTTCGAGCCGGATCCAGCGACTGCATCCGATTGTCTCCCGAGTTGCAACAGCAACAAACTATTAAACACGAGACTGGTTGTGCTCGAGCAAGAGGCAACCCAAGCAACGACAAATCCACCCACGGATTTTCATCATACCAACGCAAAGTTGCGCTCAAACAAGAGGCAACCCCAGCATCACAGAAATCCACTCACGGATTTATAAGCCGCAACCAAGCGGAGTCAAGCAGTGCAAACCGGAGCCAAGCAGTGCCAACCGGAACACAGCAGAGCCGAGCAGTTCTCAGCATCACGCAGCCAAGCAGTGCCAACCGGAGCCTAGCAGAGCCACGCAGAGATACGCAACCAAGCGACTCAACTGAGAGATTCTCCAACATCACGCAGCCAAGCAGTGCAAAACCGGAGCCAAGCAGTGCCAACCGGATCAACTGAGAGATTCTCCAGCATCACGTGGCCAAGCAGTTCTCGCAGCTAAAGCATCATCGGCAGTCGTCAAACAAGAAACAAGGTCAGATCGTACGCTTATTAGTCGCATCACCATCCTTTTATTAATCCAACCACGTTGCGCAATATCCTTGAGCGCCGATAATGTCATTCCCTGTTGAATCCAACATGACTACCGAGCAAATAGCCAATACCCTTCGTAACAAACGCACGAGTCTAAAGGGGAAACTGACCCTTTTTAAAAAGTTTTTAGACGGTTGCGATGAAAACACAGATCGCATAATTATTCGAAACAAACTAAACCGCATTACCCAACATTTCACAGACGTTTCTAAGTTACATTTAGAATTAACATGCGGTAACGATACGATCGATTGCGCGGATGAAGAAAATCAATTAGAAGACGAATTTGATCTCTTAGACTGCCGAGCACAGCATTTAATCATCACCGCGACTACAACAACGACGTCGACTCACGGCGCGATTTCTCCGCGAAGCGATAATACCAGTAACATGGGTGAGAGCGATATCAAATTGCCACGAATAAACCTACCATCGTTTAATGGTCAGTACGAAGACTGGCCAGGTTTTTCCGAACAATTCATCTCCTCGGTCCACGAAAATAACACAATCCCGGACCATAAAAAACTTACATATTTACAGTCGTGCTTGACCGGTGAGGCGGCAAAGGAAATACAGTCTCTCGGGAACTCAGCAGACAAGTATCAAATCGCGTGGTCCATGCTGAAGAAGGCCTTTGACCGACCATCCATTCTAGTTGACAACCATATCAGAGCACTAATGTCATTATCAACCAAGAGCAAAACACAAAACATTCCTTTAAATCGGTTTCTCTCGGAAGCCGCAGCACACTATCGTTCTTTACAAACGTCGGGGCATTTAACTGTCGATACGATATTAATACACTTGTTAACATCTCATCTTGACAACGACTTATTAACAAAATGGAAAGAATCGAAGGGGACAGAATTCCCGGACATCGATAGATTTTTCGAATTCCTTCGCGAGCGGTGCGATATCATAACGTCGGTAAACGGAAAAGCCGCTGCACAACAAACGCCGCGAAATCATAATCAGAATACGCGTTCAAATCCTCACGCACTGCAACACGTTGTATGCCGCGAAAAACCGCGCAACACTTACGTAACCCGAACAAGGGAACATTGCAACATTTGCCAGAATGCTCATTATACGCAAAACTGCGACCGACTCACTCAGACGAATCATCGCGAACGTATTAAGTTAATCGAACGGTTAAATTTATGCACTAACTGTCTGCGCACCGGGCATAGAATCGACGAATGCACCGCCTCGTCGTGTAAACGATGCAATCGCCGGCATCACACGCTTCTCCATTGCGAGCCTGACGGGATTAAACCTTCGCCGCAGACTGAAAAAATTCTTGATAGCGAATCTTCGTCATCGCAAGTTCTAACAACTTGTCTTAAGTCCTCGACACAAGCTGAAGCATTACTATTTACAGCGGTAATTGATATCACAGACCGAAACGGAAGGGCTCACTCTTGTAGAGTCCTCTTAGATTCGTGCGCGCAATCTAATTTCATGACGGAAGAATTAGCAAAAAAATTAAACTTAACACGGTCCAAAATCGATATTCCGGTAAGCGGCATTAATCAAGTAGAATCACGCGTAAAACACAAGGTACGTACAAACATCGCTTCACGAAACGCTACATTTACTCAAGAACTAACATTCTTAGTCATACCGAAAATCAGCGAGACGCTTCCATCGCGTTACGTAGATCGCGGATCGCTACAACTACCGCGAAATATTAAACTGGCCGATCCAGGTTTCCATAAACCCGCCAACATCGACGGCCTAATTGGCGCTGAATTATTCAGCCGATTACTGTGCGTCGGACAGATCACTTTGAACAATGGAGCAGTCACACTCCAAAAAACGAAGTTCGGTTGGGTCGTGTCGGGCACACCGCATCCGAACACAGTCATTCACACTACAAGGTGTCACTTATCGACAACCGGGCAATGTAGAAGTAACGCAAAGATCGTGAACCGCAAGGAGTACAGCGAGCAACAGCTCTTAACTCCAAGGAGTCAAGCGTACGAAACACATCACGCAATGCACACCAGCCGCGCCAAAATTCCAAGGCGATACGTAATAAATTCATCTACTATGAAATCGAATTGCAGTAGCGGAAACTTTTACACCGTCGCGAAGAAACTCCAGTCGGCAACCAAGTCGTTGGATTTCGGTCGCGAAATCGGTCCAGCACGACCGTACGAGTCCAAGGGATTCCAAAACGCGGTCAACCATAGCGCTAAACATAATCATCCCATACTATTTCACAGACTCTTTCACTCCAGGCAAAATACATTTTCTAACTGCGCGAAGAATCAATCGATAAACGTAGAAGACTATCAACACTAGCAGCATTTTTTTTAACAATCATAGCATCATCAGAGTGGGAGGTCGGATCAAACGTACCAGTATAGCACCAACGCCATCCGATAGCTCTGCCTTCTCCGTATAATTTTTAACTACCATTCTCATACATGAAATTCACATGAATCGTTATCATGCCAGAGCATCCACAATATTGAGCGCCATGCGCCAGACGAATTAACCATTAAACGATCGAAAACAGCGGAAACACCACATTATTTTCGCAATCGTAGATGCTGTGCTAAGCAACAAAGCTCCGTCTATCATGTCTCGTGGAAATTGAGGCGAATCTTGAATTCGCGACTGCTCATACCAACTTCCCGTATTCCTAACGACTCCTGATCCTGTCCTAATCGGTGATGCGATAACAAGCACACCAGATCGAGATCTCCGACCTGCGACAAGTGCGAGCTTGTCTCGCTCATCACTACTGGCAATGCGCGAAAACAACCATCGCGACGTAGTGAGAACTAGCGCGAATGTCCGAGAAACATCCGGGTACCAATACTGTCCTTCGCGTCATTACATACGTTTGGCAACAAGCGAATAAGCAAAGCGTAAATTTAATATCGCCGCTTCTGTTAGATATAGAAAACGAATAACCACGAGCGCGTTTTATCTTCTATTAATCATTATGTTCACATATTATCTGTAGCTCTATCATATAGATTATGTAAATCATCAATTCTATATCATTCAGTAAGTTTGCATATTACTCTTAGCTCTATCGTATAGCGTATGTAAATCGTCTTCTTATAATCACATAACTATCGTATAATCATCTTATATTAACCATTAGCATTATCATATAACACGGCATGCTAAATGCTACGAATTTCCGAGGGCGTAATCTTCCCTAGCAAATCTTGGCGCATTTATACAAGCACGTATATCACATTGAACGCAAGCCGTTCAAGGGGGGGAGTATGTTGACGCGTGATAGCGCAACAAAGATAAACGATCCGCCTAAGAAATCGGTGGCCTCGCGAAGCGGTCACCGGGGGCTGCATCGCGTACCGTTAGGCGCGACCTGGCTGGTCATTGTTCGGCAGGATTACCGAAAATACAGGAATCGACAGGCCCATCTGGCTACCAGATGTTCCAAGTTCAGTCGTCTGGTTTATGACTCAAGTCATAAACCTAGGCGACTGAAAATATTAATTATATTCAACGTTCGTACATCATTTCTTAGAACCGAACCACCGGTTCTTGGAATCCTGCCGTCTACAGTGACCAGCCAATCACAAAATTCGATTTCAGTGACCGACGTCACTTCCGTTCTATCTGCCAATCAGAAAATCATATTCTGAGAAGTACCGAACCCTCCAATCGGAAAATTTCTAAGTTTGCACATCACCCCTTCTCACTACGAACAGTGAGGAGGAGGGGGTCGATTGGAGGGCGATTCGGACTTTGGCGGATAGAACGGAAGCAGAACTGTTTTGGCAATCAAACGAATTAGAACTATTTTTTCCAACAATCCACGTGTAACATACATCTCGACCAAGAGATAAAATAGTTTAAGTGTCGTTATTTGACTGTTATTTCATTTTAAGTGTAAATAAAGTATAACTCGATTCAAATCAAGATTCAGCTAATTCGGGAGACCCAAAAAAAACAGGTTGCGGCACTTTAATTAGTCCCGCGCCATCACGTCAACCTCGCAACCAAGCGAAAGAGACGTGCGACTCAACAACCACTTCAAATACTTTACTTAGGCTGGCAGTAAGACTGATTGGCCTATAGTTTCTGGGGTCAGAGAGATCTTTTCCTGGTTTTTGAAGTGGGATTACTTTAGCTGTTTTCCATGCTGAGGGGAAGTAGTGAGAATTTATCATATTATTGAATAGCTTAGTAAGGGCTATAATAATATTAAGTGGCAGGTGCTTGCAGACTATGGGTGGAATACCATCTGTTCCTGAAGAGGATTTGTTCGGTAGCTTCCTTAATATTTGTTTTAAGTCTGAGACATTGCAGAAATTTAGTTCTAGTTCTTCATCTATGGTAGGGCAAGAGGCTTTGTTATTATAAGAGAAGTAGGTCATTGTTGTGTTGGTTGAATTATGAATTTTTAGTGTCTCTTTGTAATATGCGATAATAGGGTCAATTTTTCTTTTGTTAATATTGGCTTCTTCAAAATATTTTGGTGTGTTGATCATTTCGAAGGCATGACCAATGTAATTTAGTTTATCGATTGGATTCGTTATGGTTACTGAACCATCAGTGTTATGGGTGGCTGAATTTATAAGAAATCCGTTGAATTGGAGATCTGAATTGTGAGAGGGCTTATAATTAAGGTTTTTAATTTCATTATTTTTCCTAGGACGGAGGAATCTGTTAACTTTTGAAAAGAAGTTAAAGGGGTCGTGATGGTCGATACTCTTAATTTGGTGTTCCCAATAATTAATGACCGCTTTGGTGAATTCTTTCTTTAGTTTTTTTTTTATGTATTTAAGGTTGAGTTTGACTAGTGTAGAGTACGAACCTATGAGTTTAGGATCATATTTCCTAATGTCAAAGATTTCTCTAACCAGGTGAGCTTTGGTTTTTTTGAGATGAAGAATTTTTGTGTTGTAGTATTTCAGAATGTTGTCATTGATTTTGTATATAGGAATGGTTTTTTCGATACCTTCGAGAATTTTTTTGTGTAGACTATTTAAGTGATGGTCGATTTCTGATACCGTTAAGTTTCTATCCTCTGGAATTTCATCTATGAAGCTCTGCTCTAAATAAGCTTCGAACCTACTCCAGTCAGAGGCCTTGAAATTGTATTTGTGGTTCTTGATGGGTGCCTTAAATTTGAAGAGGTTGGGGTTAAGATTAATATTAATTAGGATGGCATTGTGGTCACTATCATAAGGAATGTCAGTTGCAACTTTTTTGTTCTCTGTGATTGTTAATCTGCTGTCCATAATGAAGCAGTCCAGATACGATCCTGAGGACGGAAATGTAGGAGATTCCGGAGGGATAAATTTAGCTTTGAATTCAAAACCGTTGTCTTTTTCCCAGTTAAATAACATTCTTCCCCTAACGTTATCTACCGTATCTCCCCAATCTGTTCTTCTACCATTTAGGTCACCTCCAATCGGGTAATAATTGTTATTATTGTCTAAGTTAAGAATTGTAAATAATTCTGTGAGTTCCTTCGTGAACTCTATACTATTATTGTGTGGGGCGTATATACTAATTATGTATAGGTTTTTTAATTCTATATTGACTAATTTTATGGCTGAAAATTCTAAGATGTTGAATTTGTTTCTATCAATGAACTCAAGCTCTGAGTAGTCAAGGGATCTTTTAATTAGGATGGCTGTTCCCCCGCCTGTGGATCCCCTATCATTTCTAATTATATTATAATTAGCAAACGAGACTTTATGTGATATTCTAAGCTTGGTCTCACTTATTAACAAAATATCACAGTTATTGTTAGTTATGAAACTATAAATACAATCTCTTCTATATATAGCGCCAATAGAATTAGCATTTATAGCAGCTATTCTTAGGCTTTGTGTTTTAGAGGAGTTGGTGAAAATATGATTGTTTGTTCCATTAATAGGAAATGAGTTATTGTGAGTGTTGTTGTCATTAATTGGAGAGGTATAATCTCTAATGTTATTTTTGTTTGCAATGGGATTTAACGTGTTGGCCATTGCTAATTTTCATTGCTATTATAGTTTATCCTTTCTAGGATGAATTTTATTTTTTTTATCGTGATCCGCAAGTTGAGTATTAATATTTTCAAATTGGGGAATTAATGCTTGCGTGATTTGAAAGCTGACTGAGTCAGTAATTGAATTAACTATTAGGTTGAGTTTATCGTAGATTTTCTCATTTAGGGTGTTATCGATATACTTGACCATATTAAATTCTTGTTTATCCTGCGACGGAAGATTGGTGGGATGGTGTTGAATATTTGTCAACCTTGTATTGCTCGAGGGTCGTCCTTGGGTTATCTCTGCATACAAAGCCATAGTCCTTAGTGGTCTTCTAGTTGTGGAAGGAGTTTCCACTCTGGTTTTGGGTGGTGCTGTCTTAATTTGAGTCGATGTCTTGAGGTTGTTTGTTGTCCTTGCTTTATCTTTGTCAGCAGTAGCGGCCTTTAGTAAGTTGTGGAAGTATACTAAATACTGACAACCTCTATAAGATGCCGGGTGCCCTTTCTGTTGGCAGTTGGCACAAGTTAATTGTGATTTATCTGTGTTAGCATCAAGCTCACAGTTGCCTGGTTCGTGGGATTTGGCGCATTTCACACATCTATAGTCAAGGTTGCAGTATTTGCTTATATGGTTGACCCTTTGGCATCTTCTGCATTGAGTTAACTTGTTATGCCTGAGTGTCTCCCAGTATGCTTTTTGGTACGCTATTGATTTTATTTGTGTTAGAGCTTTACTATCACTGTCATGTGATAGTTGGATTATGTAGTGTTCATTGTTTGAGTCAGCCCTGCTACTGAGTTTTACGGCTGCCACTTTCAGTATTTGTAATTTCGATATATTTAGGTTATTAATTTCTGAAGCTATTTCGTCTGCAGTTACATCCTTGATGCCTTTAAGAATATAATTCTTTGGTTTAAGGCAATTAGGGGTATATGTAAAAAATTTGACTTTCTCAATTTTTAGTGCTTCCGTAATGCAGTAAAAATCTTTGAGGATATTGCAATTGATTGTCAAGTTGTCTTTCTTTTTAACGTTAATATTAAAAGCATTACTCTTAACATTATTTTTTAACAATATTTGTACTATTGACTTTAGTGAGTTGTTTTGAATGTGGATTGGTGGCGGTTTAGCGTTCTTAATCTTAATTGTATTCGATGTGTCTTCGGTATTGGTATCATCTAGAACGGTACTATTATTGGCTTCTTCTGTGGTGGCGTTAGCGTCTTGTTCAGCTAACATTTCGTAGGAGTTACAAGTAGTGATGCCGGTGATGGGCTTATCTGCCGACAGAGGGCTATTAATTTTCGAAGTTCTTTTAGGAACTTTCCAGTCGTCTTCATCCATGGATTGGGCGGTATCTTGGCCATCTTGGATATTTGGCGGGCTGCATCGTTTATTGCCGCCATTGTTGGTATCCGAAGCCGATCTTTTCCTGCAGGCTTGCAGATTTGGCGTTATTTGGGGCCTGTTTGATTTTACATGGCCACCTAGATTTTTGATTTGCTTAATGATATCCTTTTCTAATAAGAGAGGATTCAGTCCTCGGATATCACTATTATTATTCTTAGTTTTAGATCCATTTTGGTTTTTGGTTTTTATTGCACTTCTTGCTCCACTATAACTAGCCATACTGCTTAAATGTACACTTGTATCACGCAAACTGTTCTTACTCATTCTTGTTAATATGTTAATAACACTTTGTAAACTTTTCCACCGTTTCCCTCATGGGGTGGTGGAAAGAAAAGAAAAGAAAGAAAGAGTTTTATTTTTTATAGGTTAGACGGACTTTAGCTGCCACGATGTGCACTCTACGGAGGCCATAGTGGAACTAGCAGGCAGACGCCCTACCAACTGCGCCAAATCGTTCACTTGAAAAAACCTTCAAAATTCTTGTAGATCAAGAACCATCAAAGTTCACAATTGATTTAATTAATTCGATTCTCTATATTAACATGTAATTGCTTCGTGGCAGAAACATTGGAAGTCACAAAATGAATATACTGTAATCGAAGAATAAGGAAATAATACCTGGATCATGGCGTTTCACATCGAAATGCGTCGCGCAAATCGGTTTTTGATTTTTTTCACAATGACGCAGGCGGTTTAAAAATCTGAAAAAAATTGGAGATAACAATCATGAGTGTTGGATTGTTACTGTAATTTGCAAAAAGTTGTCACTCGAAGATCTCGATACGAAATCTACTTTTTTCCGGTTTTTTTGCGTTTGCTCATTTTTTACACTTAGGTTCTTCAATGGAAAAATCTGAAAAAAATCTCAAACATGTACGGTACCGTGTAGAATATGTCAGAATTTTTTCGAATTTTTTGCACCTCAATAACTAGGCAAAATGGGGCAAAAACCCGTTTTTTGAATTTTCCCCATAACTACCCTTCCGGTCAAGATACAGGGTTAAAAATTGGTACGCAATGATCGCCGAGCATTATCTATCGAATGAGACCACCCCCATTGAAATCGGTTCAATGGCACTTTTGACCACCTTATCCTGCTATACCCTTTGGTCATAATCAATATCATTGTAAAGAGAATCAGGCGGGAAAAGAAAAAGGGTTAAATTAAGGGAGGAAAATTTAGCCCGAATTAAAAATGCCTCCTCGCATAACAAAATGTTAACAAGTTTAAAGTTTACGATTCAGTTAGACGAGTTCAAAATAATTCTGATTTATTCGACAATTGATTTATTTACACCTTTTGTCATGTTGATTATCTTTTTAATGTTTACATGTTTTAATTTTTGCAAAAAGTTGATTAAACCTTTATTTTGTGCATCAGAATTAAAGGATACCGAAAAGATAGTAGTTAGATCTGTTAAAAATGAAATTCTTGATAAAGGTCTTTATATTGACGGTTCTATAGACGGAAAATTAGTTAACATGTTAATTGATACTGGTTCTGTCGTTACTCTTCTTCGAGCGGATGGTAATCACGTGAACTAACAGTCGGAGGATCAACACCAATGACGTAATCACCGACAGTTATTGGTAATTGCTTTTAGTTTAAGACTCAGTTTATTTTAACAATTAACAAATAACACAAAAACTTAACCGCTGCAATAATTAATAATGATGTTAGCGAAGCAGAAAGAAATAAAAGAAGCGAGTAAATGTTGCACGTGGCGAAAAGCGCGAATATCAGCTGAGAGAGCGACAAAGCGAATGGAACAGCGCAAGCGAACCGCGAAAAGAGAGAGCAAGCAGGAGGAGCGCAGTAGTTTTATAGGAAAAGGAAAAGGGAAGAAGGTGGGGATTAGGAAACCGGTAAGGAATATTCTGGAAGAATTCGGTTAGGAGTTTAAAATAGGGCAGAAAAACTGGGATAAGGTGAAGGATAAGAGCGACAGAGAAAGACGAGCAGAAGACAAGGATGGTGAATGAGGAGCGATGAACTGAGGTGTAAACACGTTGAAGGAAAGCGGTCTGGAGAGAGGCAGGCAGAGAGACAACATCGAACGGCTGATTTCAAATCAGCTGTTCGATGGGAAACAAGAAGCAGATTAAGGAAAGTGAAAGAAATTTGGAGAAAAGGAAGGGATTGTGCGGATTAAAAGGAATCTCTAACAGTAATCCAATCTTAGGAACGTCGATACCAAGCATGCGTAAATATTTAAACATGCCTGGCCGCTCTCTCACATAGGCGGCCATATCCTCAGGAGTGTAGCCAAAATCGCTCATCCTATGCTAGATCATCTGAAGCCAGCGTTAAGCGTGGCCACCATGCATGGTAGACCACATTTGGCCAATCGCCCTTGCAATCCGAGTCTGGTTATCAATGATAATCCTCTCGGGCATGATAAATGAGGCAACAAGAAATGAATGCCCCTTGTAAGGTAATCCATTACGGTTCATATAACCAAGGAATTGAATGTTCATCTTATTAGTTGTTGCATAAGTTTTGGAACGGTTAATTTCCATCTCAAACTTCTCAAGTGCCAATTGGGCGTAGTCATCAATATTGACGACTCCGTAGATAGCTAGAAATCCGTCATCACCAAGGTAAATATCGCCAGCTGGCAAATAGCCAGTCAGTTTGTAGGTGCAATATCTTGAAACAAGACAATTCACAATGGTATCGATAATGTTAGTAAACATCGATTCTGACGGAACACCTCCAGATTTTTGAAATCTCTCTCCGGTTGGTAGGCGAACTGGAGTGTTGAAAAAATAGCCCACCATCTTCTTGAAACGGCGAATAGTGCGATCAGCGTTAACTGGCCACACTTTACCCTCAGAATCAAGGACCCCATCCAGATGAAATGAATCCATCACGATCTGCATAGCATCCCTAATCAGCCACGGCGGTACTGTACGATCAAACTGAGTATAGTCCACCATTAGGTAAGTTGATTCACGATGGGTCATACACATATCATTGATATATGCCAGTCAAGTCAAGGTTTGGCTCGACAGAGCCGTTTCTCGAGCTGCGCCGCCTCCTTCACCTACACATACAGCCGAGATGTCACTGATTCACAGGCGCATCGGCGGCGTTACGGTCGTGCCTACTGGTACAAGCGTGGTAGCATGTGGCGGTATATTGGGGCGACATTTATATTTTAAAAATTTTGCGACAGCAAAATGCAAACTTGTTCGCCTCAAAGAATGTAGAATAATGTAAGAAGTTATTGGGGCGATACATTGTATAATGTTGTGTTGTCTTTTAACAGTAAAGAGGTAATATAGGTTTCCACATTACCCATGGAAATATGCAAATGCACTCTTTGTTACAAAGTTATCTTCTGAAAATCTATTCCACTGTATCAATGTCCTTTTCCGCTGAATCGTTGTCGAGAAATCGCATTAAAATATAAATGAAGAAAATGTTTTTTAACAATCATACAGATGAAAGAAACCGTTGAGATACATCTCTATATGTAAAATTGACAATACTTTGGCATTTTATTACAAAACAACATTGAAATTAAACGAGGCAGAACCACTCTTTGTTATTAAGAGCTTCTTATAATTAATTATGTTTTAATTGGTATATTAGAACTTTGCGTCGAGCATTTTGAGACGAATAAAGTTACTGAAAACATTTAAGACAACTGCAGCGGCAACAATGTGTTCTTTTACGCTGGGACACCTAGCGTTCTATTATCGTGTAGTTACTTTTAACAATTTGCGCTAATAATTGATTTACAACTATTGGTGCTGGAACACAATACTATATTTAGTCGTAATGCATAACGTAGTGGTTAATTTCGGTAAAATCGTCGCCAGAAGCCCAAAAATATTAAAATATATTAATTGTACTTTATTTAACACATATTCGAGCATACTTTTTCACTAACAATACTTTTGTATTACCCTACATGCGATATAGTGCGGTGTGAAATTGTATTTCGACAAATAACCTTTATCGACGTGCCACGCACGACGTTCTGATCTCCGCGACTGACGCGCAAGGCACGACTTTTTCAGCGCGACTGATTGACTACGAATGTCGCCCCGAATACGCCCGTGCTCATGCCAATAGGTCCGCTACTATGAAGGGGAGGCAAAGTCAATCAGCGAGCTCTCGAGTGTATAGGAAGGAGTAGCAGGCGGAGCAGCTCGAGAAACGGCTCTGTCGAGCCAAACCTTGACTTGACTGATATATGCCATCCCACCGGTCGCTATAGGAGCGTCCATCTCCTTCAAAGCCTTGATATAAGGGTAGAAGAAGCGGCCCTCCTCACATACGACTGTTACAGGGTAACCCCATACAGCTCGTATCTTATTGGTATCAGGAGAACAGATTTGTTCGCGAAAGAAACCAGCAACATCTGGAAGTCCGACTACGCGGCCCTTCCCTACACTATCCCACATGCCAAAGATCGCGGATCTACACGTTGCATCTTCAATGACTTCTTTCTTAGTCCTAAAACCCATCTGGGTATAAGGAAGTCCTGGTGACCTGTCCTTTGGAAAATCAGGGTGGGCAAACACACCACCCAGAGTTAATGGCGTCAACTTCTCTTTAGGCATGAAATCACCATGCCTTCAGAGACGAGTCGGTCAGCAAGGTAGGAATGGATTGTTTTTCGCAATGCGGGACTTATTCCTTTCCGCGGTGGCATTAAAAGGTTTGATTGAGTCGATATCATTTTCATTCACACGGTTAGGTATAGACTCAAGCAGGAAGGGAAATCAAGACAGAAGAACTGTTTAAGGAAAGGAAGAACAGGCATTTTTGGAAATACAAAAAGACAAAGTCACTATATAAAATTGCAAGAGTTACCACAGAATAAGTATTGCAGAATACCATCGTTCTTCCTAAGGTTTTTGAAGTGGTTTTCCCTTGGGACGAAGAGTGAATACTAGAACGAAAGTGATTTGAGTTAGACCACATTTTAGTACATCAATACTCCTACTCAAATCACAGGTGAAGAATTCTTTCCCCTTTGGAAGAATTGCATCCATGAAAGAAGATAGCTGTCCTATTAAAATTTTGAAGAGGATGTTGCGATCGGGACGATCGCTTATTCGGAAGGGGGGATAGTGTTACGAAGCACGTTAGGAAGCCAGTAGATTCAATGTTACTGGGAAACGAGACATGTCAATTGTTTGTTAAATAAAGAGTGGAGATTCTACGGTCGGTGGTCCTCGTAGACGGACGTGTTCTCTTAAATAAAAGTTATCGTTTTTAATTGTGTTTTAATTTATTATGTCCGAAAGGATAGGGCGTACGCGGTCGACTCGTAACAATATATACAATCTTTTCCCATGACGTTGCTCCTTTGCAAAATGTAAAAGCAATAGGTTGCTTCCATGGTCGATCACCATGAATTCCTCGCAGAAACCAAACCAAAACATGGTCAGCGATTTCGTTTTCCCGGCAATGTCCTTCATCTACAAATCCATAAACTACATCTGACGGGGCATTATAATGAAACGAAGGACATAGTTTCATCTCGTCAAAAATTAAAATACAATATTTAAATTTGGAGTTGGTAAAATTTTGAACGTGTTTTTCTAGGTCCTCGAACATGGAATCGCAAATACCTGGCGTTATAGGTATTTGCTGCACAACCTTTCTAAGCGTTTCTTTACTTGGAAGACAAAATACACTACTCACAAAATTATAATTTTTAGGACTTTTTTTGTACAAAGCTAACGCAAATGCTTTATCTTCCAATGTAACAGTACGCTTACACTTATTATATTTTGCATTCCTACAATTCGATATAATAAATTCCTGAGCTGGGTTTGTAATATATCTATGTAGGTTAGTTTTCAATTGTAACGCCAGACCAATGTTCCTAAGGAAATTTATTATGTCATTTCATTAAAACTATACAATACAAATTATTTTACACAAACTATAAACTATATGGAAGGAATGTTCCTGTCAGATACCTAAGGAAATTGGTTTCTGAAGCTCTTAATTCAGTTTGGTGTATTCACGTTGATATCCTTCCCTCACACTCCTGCCACCTGTCAGCCAGTCCTACTTCTCCTTTAAACGGGAATACGTTTCCCGTTTACATCTATTATATATTACCCGATCTTACCATTCTCTCCAGTTCGTGAAGGCGTCCCTGCAGATTCGCATTTCTTTGGCGCAATCTGCACATTGTCTTCTTAAGGGCTTCTGCTGTGGCTCCACATTGTGTTGTCTTGAAATACCCAAAACTTTGAATAAGCCTAGAAGCAAACACCAAACCAACCCATGCTCAAGCAAATCAAAAGAAGTTCATGGATCAATATCATAGCAGTACAATTGATTTGATACTAATACCGAGGAAACGAAATTACTCTTTATTAAAGAATTAAAGTGGTAGAAAGAATAATGAATGATGAATTCAATAGGATTAATAGAATTAGATCAATTAATAATTAAGAACTAAATATAGATAATCGTTTATTTTTAGCCTCCCGGCCACAAAAAGGATCTCGGTTTACAATAGCTAACTTAACTAATTTCATTATCACTATTTACACTCCAGCACACAGCATATTCATTCACTCGTCCACACCTGCTACTCTATTGCCCCTTTCTTTTGCTATCATAATGTCTTTGGTTTACTGACTAAATTTTCTATTGCACGTTGTATGTTAATATTCCATACTCGCTTCACCCTTCTCCTGCCTAATCCCCTAACCTCCGTTTATCCCTTCCTCTCCCTATCCTTTTCTTTCTTCATCTTCGCTACTTTCCTTATCCATTCCACCCCTCTATAATTCCCCTCCTCGCTCACCACCTCGCGTATGCTTATCTCTCTTTCCAGTTTTGCGCAGTCCCTTATTAGGTGTTCCAGATTCCCATATTTGACCCCGCATAGCTCGCATCGTCGCTCCTCTTCCTTTTCCCAATATCTGCTCCACCTCTCCATCGAGCCGCACCTTGCCTGCGCTATGAGTTTCTGGCTTCCCTCCTTACCTTCCCTATCTAGGTACCGTGGTAGTTGTGGCGTCCTTATATACTTAAACCTTTGGCAGTACTGCGATGTTTCTATTCTGTTTGCCAATTCTTCTCCTACCTCTATCCCCCTCTGCCGTTTCTCCATCACTCCTATCTTGCTCATTCCATTCCTCCGCAGATAACTTTCCCTTTCATGCGTACTCTTCGTGCTCATAGTTTCTTTCTCATCTACACATTCCCTCAGCAACCTTCTTCCTTCCCCCTTTCTCACTTTCTCTTCAAACCTCCATGTCCTTATCCCTGTCGCGATTCTGATTCTCTCCCTCTTCGTCTCGTCTAAAACTATGTTCTCTGGCGTCTGTCTGCTCAGTCCTAGTACCTATTGGATGTATCTCCCCTGTATTTTCTCTACTTCTTTCCATTCTTTAAAGCCCCACAGCTCTACCCCGTATAACAATACTCCCATCACCAGCCTGTCGAACATCCACATCCTCAGTTTGAAATCGTCTCTGAATTTCCTCTCCCCAATGCCCCACACTTGGTTTAAAACCACATTTGCCTTTTTCATTCTCACTCCGACGTGTTTTGTCAGATTTCCGTCTCTTTGGAGGCATACTCCCAGGTACGTAAACTCCTCCACGCTTTCTACTTTCTCCCTCTTCCAGTACCATTTGCCTTGTTTTGCCCTCCCCTTGCTCTTACTGCAGACCATCACTTTCGACTTTTCTGCGTTCAGTTGTAACTGCTTTTCCTCCAGATATGCTTCCAGGTTCTTCACCATCTCCTTCAACTCCAGTGCCTCTTTTGCAACCAGCGCAACGTCGTCTGCGTAGGCCAGCGACCAGAACTTCTCTCTTCCCACTTTTATTCCTCCTGTCCTGTTCTTTCTGAAACATTCCTCCGTGTCTGCGATAAACAGAGTGAACAGTGTTGGGCTGAGAGGGCACCCCTGTCTTACCCCCTCACTGGCCCAAAATTCCTCCGTCTCTCCCTTCTCCGTTTTCACTGCGGTTCTCGCCTCCCAGTAAATCTCTTTGACCCTCTCTATTAATCCTCTTCTGATCCCCAACTTGTCCATCTGCTGCCACAGCTTGTCCATGCTAACTGTGTCGAAGGCTGCTTTCAGATCTACAAAGAAGACATGTATTTTCCCTTTCTTTTTCTTCATCTCTCTCTCTATTACGTATTGCAGGACGTATGCATTGTCTATTGCACCTCTGCCTTTTCGGAACCCTGCTTGCGTCTCCGGCAAAATCTTCTTTTCCTCCATTTCCCTTTGCAGCCTGCCGTTTAGTATTGACGCGTATATTTTATACGCTGTGCATAGAAGGCTGATTCCTCTGTAATTCGCCGCCACTTCCTGATCCCCTTTCTTATACAGCGTTGTTATTACTGCTTTCCTACACTCGTCTGGGAATCCTTTACTTGACCATATTGTCTTTATCAATTCTTTTAACCTCTTTCGCGTATTTCCTTCACAATACAACCATACCTCGTTCTGTATCCTGTCTGTCCCTGTTGCCTTCTTCTTTTGCAGCTTCCTAATCTGCGCTTCGATTTCTTCATCTGTGACACCCGCTTCGTCATCCTTCTCCGCAGTCACTTCTCTCATTTCACCCCTCCTTTCCTCGTCTGAGCCCCCTAACAGCTTCTTGAAGTGTTCTCTCCATTCCTCCTTTCCAATATTATTGTCCTTCCTTGTCTTTCTCTTTCTTTCCTTGTTTATGTACGCCCAAATTTGGTTTTTCCCCTTTGCATTTTTGATTTCCAGTTTTTCCTTTTGCTTCATCATCTCTCTCTTCCTCTCGCATATCCTTTTGAACTCCCCCCCCCCCCCCCCCCCCCCCCCGATACGCCTGTCTCTGCACCTTGCCTGTTTTCCATTTCTTGTATATTCTTTTCACCTTCCTCTTCTCCCTGCTGCACTCCTTATCCCACCAGCTCACCTGCCCTATTCTCCATTCCCTCGACCTACGCTCCGTCTTTACTATACTTTCGTCTACCCCCTTCTTCAGCTCCTCCCAGATCTTCTCCATGTCCTCCTCTTCTCTCTTGTCTCTTCCTTGTACCTCTTTGTCGGCTCCTCGTTCCAGCTGTTTATTCTTCTTATTGTCTCTTTTACCTTTTCCCTTACTCTTCCTCCTCTCACGCTGACTCTCAGACACAGTGGCTGGTGATCCGACTCTACTCTTTCTTCCACCCGCATTCTTTCTACCTTTTCCCATGCTTCCTCATTTATTACAACATAGTCCATCACCGACGTCCCCCGTTTTCCTATTTGCGCATACTCTCTGTTTTGTTAGATTAATAATAACACGTTTGCTGAAGAATGTTGTTTATTGAAAACTTAACAGAAAAGATGAGGTTAGACTAACTGACTCAAAAAGAACGCCAGGGGCCCTCGCGGGCGGTCCCAGGGTCGGCACCTTCTACTTATTTTTTTCCGTGCATAATCTGACACTCTCCCTCTTCATCTCCTTTCACGTTCCCGTTAAGCAGGAATAGACCCTCTTCTTCCATCCATTTGACCATTTTTTCCCCCTCCTTATTCCTTACTTTGTCTTTCGATTTTCGGTCCCCTTGCTCCTCCTACTCCTCCTCTCCTCTGTATATGCTCGCCTCGCATCCAGTTCTGGCATTGAAATCTCCCCCAATTATCAATAAGTACCTCGTCTCCTGCCTGTTCCCTTTCCTCCGTCAGTATCGGTATGAGCCTGCTTACTCTTGGTTACTGTAGATCGACCATATGTTCTACTGTTCTTCCTCCACCCTTACTTTTACTCCGATCAGTCCTTCTACACTACTTCTTTCCTCCTGTATTTCCCATCCCTCTCTGACTCCTATTAAAATTCCTCCGCATGCTCTTCCTCTCTCCCTTTCCCTTCTTGCTGCCTGGTGCTTCCAAACATATCCCTGTGGTAGTCTCCCTCTCAGCTTCTCCCAACTTTTCTGTTCAACCCAAGTCTCTGTCAACCCTATGTAATCGTGCTGTTCCACATATTCCCAGAAGTCTCTATCCTTCCTGGCTATCCCTGCCACATTCCAGAACAATAGCTTTCCACTTCTTCTGACTTCCTCCCTTTCCCTCTTTTGCTTCCCCCCTGACCCTTCATTACAACTCCTTCCCTCTCCTACCTTTTCTTCTTTCTCGTTTTCACCCCGCGAGGCTAATGCCCGAAAATGTTCCTTTCCCTTATTCCTCCCTCTTCGTCACACCACTCAAACCATTTGCCCCCTATTACTATTTTTCTATATCTTACCCTAACCTCCCTGCCTTCAGCTCTTTCTCCTCTAGCTATTTCCCTCAGTCGCCTTTGCACTGCCCGTTCTTCTTCAGTTAGGTCATGGTCTATAAAAATGTCCCTCAGCCCCTTTTTGCCTTTCTTTCTCATTATTATCCGTTAGTCTCCTATTACTACTGCTTTCCCTTCTCCTGCTCTCTTCCCCACTAGGTCTTCCTCTTTTCCTTCTCTCAACTTTTTCTCCATCTTCTTGTATTTTTTCTGCTAGTCCGTCCTCGGCCATTTCCTTCTTTTTCTGCCTCTCTCTGAGACTCAAGCCTATCCTATCTGTGGCTTAACACGTGTTCTTGTTTACGCGTCATACCTGTTAGATATAGTCAAATCCGCGTTCTTCTTCTTACACGAAAGCAATTGTTTCCGTGTGTTTACGCGCTGCGCGTAGAATGTATGTGTGTGTGGCTAGGGCATTTAGCCTCCCAGACAGACTGGAATATTGCAGCAATATTGCGAATCTTGCACAATATTGGCAACATTGCCGCAACATTGCAGTGGCAATATTGCCGCGGGAACATTTAAATGTATGCTCAACATTGATGAATATACCCTATTATAGGGGCAAACACTCAATGGTTTTTAAGATATTTGCAATTAAAGTTTCATTGCCATATTTAAGTGAAACTGTAGAACGTAACATCAAGAGCTGCCGTAGCGTAGCGGCAACGTTCTGGGTTCGCACAGAAAAGACTAGGGTTCGAATCCCATCGTGGGTAAAAAAAAAGTAGGAGTAAGTAAGAAAAAAAAATCCCATTGCAAAGTGGCTTTCCCAGTCCAAAACTTAGAATAAATCGTTCGAGAATTCAAAAACATCCAGTTACCCGATGACACCGATGGCAATTCGGAACAAATAAACAAGATAATATAATTATTAACATCAAGCGTAAACTCAGTAACAAATCAATATTACTGTTTTTTTTTAAATTCAGAATGTTTTTTTTTTGTATTGAATAAATGCAATTATCACAAATAAATGTTTGTTCATCCAACCAATATCCCAGCAATATTGCTACAACGTTCGCAATATTCCTGCAACGTTCGCAATATTCCTGCAATATTGCTGCAATGTTGCTGCAATATTCCCGGCAATATTGCCGCAATATTCCTGCAAGCTACAAAGAGGCGGACATAGGAATATTGCAGCAATGTTGCGGCAATATTCCCTGCAACGTTTAATGTTGCACGGCAATATTGCTGCAATATTCCAGTCTGTCTGGGCTAACGAATATTGGAGGAGTCAGTAAGCATCCGGCTTTTGTACGAGCAATACTTTGCACGCTTCACCGTTTCCTTTTTTTGTTTTCTCGAACATTCCAATCGGGATATCTTAAAATAGAGTTCATTTTTCAATTGGGAACTGACAAATTGAGGCACGCAGTCTGGTGGCAAAAAAGCAAACTATTAATAGCTTACAACGGTCGAGTAAACACATGGTAAATGCGTGTTGTTTGTATTAACAATACATTTTTTATAAAAAGTAATAGATAAATAAAAGTAAAAATGGAAGTTGGAATTTTTACAGAACGTAATAAATCAAAAAATAGAGTATGTTGTGCAGTTAGAGATTGTAACAGTAAAGCTAATAAAAATTTAAACGTGGTTTTCCATAAATTTCCAAAGGCTGGTGATCGTACAGTGTTATTAGAAAATTTGTTTGGTAATTTGGAAGAAATTGATAAATTTCAAGCGTGGAAGAAGTTATTAAAAATAAATGAAGTTACTCCTCAAACGAAAATTTGCTCTCTACATTTTAAAAAACCGATTATATAAAATATAAAATATATATTTATATATTATTAAAATATCTCCAAGTCATCTTCTTTAATAAAATAACAATTTTAAATTTATTACATACATGTTGCAAGTCTAAGTTTATAAATTTTAGAGGTTAGAAATTTTCAACTTACCGATAACAACCCCTAATCCTGCCTTACAAGAACAGGCAATTGCAATTATTTTCCCGGTTTTACTAATTTTTGCGTTTATTTCATGTGGCTTTTCTTTTATGTGTGACGTTTGTACACAAAGCACGGTAACTACAGTCACATTTTTATCACTTTTTTCACGATTAATTCCACATTTAAATAAATAACCGGCCGATAAAATTCTTTGCGCATCATGAATATTTTTTTGGTTCGGATTATCACCCGTCCATAATAATATATCTGTGAAATTTAATAACATTTTAATGATTTAGCCTACTATCGTATGGGTTAAACATTTAAAAGTGTAAGCTACTTTCCGACATGTTTTTAAAGCCACGCCTCCATGTCAGTTCCCAATAGTCTGGCCTTTTTGTTCACGGACTTCAACAATACCAATCTAACCTCACTTTTTACGTCTCCTCCTTTTCTTTTCGGGTCTCGTAATTTAACTACTAGCTTTTCTTTTCCCCGCCTTCCTCTTTACTTCCTACCCCCTTTTTCTTTTTTCTTTTCAAATTGTCTGCCCTATTTTCCTATTTTTTCAACTAATTCCTCTACCACACTCGCACTTCTCTCCACTCTCATCCACGCCCTCTACCGGTCCCAAGAACTAAATATATCTACGAACTACAATTAAAAATTAAAGGGGAAAGATTAATTAATAATTAAGAACTAAATATATCTACGAACTACAATTAGGCGTGACCCTGATGGGAACGATGTGCAAAATATATGTGACAGTGATAGAGAAAAGGATGGGGGAAGAGATGAAAGAGAGGGGAATGTTGCCTGAGTGTCAGACGGGTTTTAGAAGTGGAATGGGTGTGATGGAGAATGTATATGTGATGAATTATCTGATTGGTAGAATGATTGGTGTGAAAGGTGGAAGGATGGTGGTGTGTTTTATGGATATGAAGGCAGCGTTTGATATGGTAGATAGAGGTAAGCTGTGGAGAGTTTTGAGTGAGAGAGGAGTGAGTGAAGGTTTAAGGGAAAGGATAAGAGAAATGTATGAGGAAACAGTGTGCAAGGTAAGAGTGAATGGGGAGTTGAGTGAACCATTTTGGACAGGGAGAGGAGTAAGGCAAGGATGTCCGCTAAGTGCGAAGTTATTTACCCTGTACTTGGCGGATATCGAGGAAAGACTGGAGAAGAGAGGGAAAGGAGGTGTAAATGTGGGGGGAAAAAGGTTGTATTGTTTGTTGTATGCGGATGATATTGTGTTAGTGGCGGAGAATGAGAATGGAATGAGGTTAATGATTGATGAAATGAGAGCGTATGTAAGGGAGAAAGGACTAGTTCTGAATGTAAAGAAAACGAAGGTGATGAGGTGCGGAAAGAGGGTATGCGGAAGAGAGAAATGGATGTGGGGGGAGGAAGAAATAGAGGAGGTGAAAGAGTACAAATATTTAGGTTATGTATTGGAGAGGAGAGGGGGTCAGGAGAGACATGTAAATGAAAGAGTGAGAAGAGCAAATGTAGTAATGAGAGAGGTGTGGGGTTTGGGAAAAAGAGTGTTTGGGAAGGATGTAGCGAGGAGACTATGGTTGTTTGATGTGTTGGTGTGGCCGGTGCTGGTGTATGGAGCGGAAGTGTGGGGGTGGTCAGAAAGGAGGAAAGTGGAGGGAGTGCATGAGAGGTATATGAGATGGGTGTTAGGAGTAGACAGGGTCACGCCGGGGTACATGGTGAGGGATGAATGTGACAGAGAGATGATGCGTGTGAGATATATGAGGAGGGCGTGGATGTATGAGGAAGGATTGAGGGAAGGGAAAGGGAATTTGTGGGCAAGGGAATGTCTGAGGGAGGTAGATGGGAGAAGGGGGAGAAAGAGTTTATGGTACGGATGGGAAAGGGAGAGGGGATTATGGATGGAGAAGAGGGGAGTGGGAGCAAGGGGGAGAGGAGGAAGAACGGAGATGGAGGGTAGGGAGATATGGAAGGGAATTGAAGAGGAGGAAAGGAGGGAAATGAGAAGAGATACGGATAGGAGAATAGAGGAAGCGAAATATAATAAATTGTACAAGCATGTGAGAGTGGATGGGATACCGGAGTACATGAAAAAAGGATGGAAGGAGGATGAATGGAGAAGGATAGTGAGGTATAGATTGGGAAATGAGATGAGAGAGAGTAAATACTGGGAGAATGATGATGAGAGGAAATGTAGAATGTGTGGATGGGAGTGTGAGAGCTGGGGACATGTGCTGGAGGAGTGCGTGAGAGAGATGAATGGAAGGGAATGCGAGTCAGTAATAGAGAGAGTGAAAGAGATTTTGAATGGTGACGGGAGTGGGAGGGAGTGGATGAAGAGGATGGATGAGTGGAGGAAAGAAAAGGAGGATGGGAGGGAGAAGGAAGCGGGAAGTTAAGAGGGGTAGTAGAAAGAAAGCAGCGGAAACGGAGGTCGACTAGGGCTGTCTCTCTCTCTCGTGCGACTTTAGGTTAAGGAAGATGTAGTAATAATTTAGGATTAGGATTAAGATAGAGTAAGAAAGTAGATGTAAGGGCGGAAAAGAGAAGAAGAGGAGGAAAGATAGTTGTAAGCGGAGCGGAGGTCCGCGTGTACCCCGCAAGGGCACAGAATATATTAACCCTACGAACTACAATTAACAATTAAAGGGGAAAGATTAATTAATAATTAAGAACTAAATATATCTAAGAACAGAAAAAAAATAGAAAAAAAAATTATTAATAATTAAATGAAAATTAAGAATTAAATAATTAATATTAAAAATTATAATTAATAATGTTCGTTGCTACTCGCTCGGGTAGCTCAGACCAATTGAATAACGTTTGATTTTGGCGGCACAGGTCACACCGACTTCCTCTTGCAAATGTAGTTGAAATTGACACTATCGCCACCTGGTAGGTGCGGGACGCGTAACTAGGAACCGCTGAGCCCATTAAGGATGTTTTGGAGGTACAATCGGAGACAAAAGTACATGAAATTAGAAATTCGCGATAAATTAGGTTTGACAGCATATCATGAGGGAAATAAATACTATTTATACTAAATAAAAAGTATATGGTTTGAGAGAAAATTTGAAATTTTACCAAAAACTTTGAAAAAAATGAGAAATAACATATAATGTGGAAAATTTGTAACTAACTTTTGGCAGTGAATATGCTTTGATTTTGTCAGTTTTTAATTGGGTTCAGGCATCTCTAAATGACTTTTACGCACTGGATTTTTGCACACTAAACTCTATATATTTAATATTAAACGATAAAAACGTACAAAGAAAGGCTTCGAAGTTATACGTGCGTGAGGACAGCTTCGCAACAACGAGCGTGAAGAAAAGATGTCGCTGGTGTGTCTTAGGAGCCGATATCGATATATTCTAACAGATTTCAACTTCGAAACAAAAAAATATTAAGTTTCAATCTTTATTAATAATGAGCGCATAACTTTTTAATATGTTTAAATAATAATTAAAACTTTAAATTCGTATTTATTTAATACAATTATAAATAAAAAAAAATTAAAAAATTAATAATTGCACTCTATACAGAACGAAGTAAACGTGACAACACTAAGGGTGTGCAGGCTGTGCCATGTGCCGGGTACCCGACGCCTCGGGTCGGGCCGAAGAAAGTCGGTCGGGCTCGGGCGGGTACCCGACACACTGGGGCCTAGGGGAACCCGACTGATTTCGGGCCGCCCGACTGATCTCGGGTATTTCGTTTGCTTCGGGTCAAGATGGCGGACTCGAGGCTGTTCGGTGTAACTCTTACGCTCCATGAGCGTGTCTCGCACTGAATCGCCGGTATCCGGTGCTTTCCAACAAGAGACACAGGCGACACTGTGTTGCACTGTGTAACACAGTGTCTACATTGGTGCTTTTCAACTACGACACAGAGAGACACAGAGCGACACTGCAAGACACAGCTCAAACTTGAGTTTGGCCGTGTCGGGCGTCAATAGTGCCAACACATCGAGCAAAGAAATTATTTTTTCAAGTGTGGTACTTGCAAATTTGTCATAAGACATTCCTTTGTTATTGGCGCCTTAACGTACAAAATAAAATTATACTTTGCTTGACGACGCACGTGTTCCAAGACACAAATTAAAAAGAAAATTAGAGTTTGCAAAAAATGTCTTCGTGTTGGAGGAATAATGTACCGGACCCAGAACTCTTCGAGGGTAATCAATATTTATTATTTTTATTTAAGGAATAATTTATCTAAAAAATAATTCGTTGATTAACCATTATCCGTACGTATTTGATCGGATTAATTTGTAGATTTATTCTTTTGTCGGTATTGTAAAGATGTTATTCCTACATTAGATAATATAAAATTCCATGCCTGTTTTAATGGAAAAGAAGTTTTCCTTGAAGGGGAAAAAGAGTTATACTCACGTGCAGTGAATGAGATTCTCTGTAAGTAATTTCAAATAAAAAAGTATTTATTCTATAAATATAAAACAAAGGGCTGTGTCAAAATATTCGCTGACATTCTTATAAATTAAAAGGTATAATAAAAATAGGTATTTAATATATATTGCAATTGTAGTCAAAGCTGAGAAAATAAAAAAAAAATTATTAAACATATGTAGGCAGTTGATGTGAAACTTCTCCTAAGCTGAGCCATAATTAATTGTAAAACCAATTTTATGTGAACGTTGTTATATAACAAAGTTATATACATAGTAGAGGTTGAGTTAGTATAAAGGAATAGAAATAATTTATCATCAAAGTCAGTGAAGATCACGATTTATCTAAAATGTATTTTTCTATTAAGAATTATACAGCAAAAATAACTTACCATATTCGAAAATAATATACTTTTGTTTGTTGCGAAATAATTATCAATCCGAATCTTCTTCTTTACGGGTTTGGATTTTCTACAGACGGATTTGAATCTACGTTTTTTACTACGTTATACTCGTATAGTCTTTTACGCACTCTAGTGACCGTATCTAGTAACTTATCTGTTCCAATTAGACTACAGAATTGTGTTTCACTGTTTCTCTCTGTGTTACACTGTGTCACACCCTAGCATGCTTGTTGGAAAGCACACATTGTTGCCTGATCCTGCCTGAAGTTGGCTCCCATTTTCGCCATAGACTAGTAAAAACGAAGCGTACGGTTTCCCGTTTTTTTTTTAAATCGACTTAAAATCGTTTCAGAGGGTTTGGGAGTACAAGAAAAACGCTTGAGAGCGTGTGAGAGTACAAAAAAACCGTTTGAGAATTGATAGTTTTTTAGAAAAATTCAATTGACAATGTTGCCTGATCCTGCCTGAAGTTGGGTCCGATTTTCGGCATAGACTAGTAAAATCGTAGCGTACGGTTTCCCGTTTTTTTTTTAAATCGACTTAAAATCGTTTGAGAGGGTTGGAGAGTACAAAAAAAACCGTTTGAGAATTGATAGTTTTTTAGAAAAATTCAGGTGTCTGAAGTTTTTATTGTACTCTCAAACTCTCTCAAACGTTTTTCTTGTACTCTCAAACCCTCTCAAACGATTTTAAATCGAATTAAAAAAAAACGGGAAACCGTACACTTCGTTTTTACTAGTCTATGGCGAAAATGGGAGCCAACTTCAGGCAGGATCAGGGAACATGGTAAATTGAATTTTTTTAAAAAACTATCAATTCTCAAACGGTTTTCTTGTACTCTCACACTCTCTCAAACGTTTTTCTTGTACTCTCAAACCCTCTCTAACGATTTTAAGTCGATTTAAAAAAAAAACGGGAAACCGTACACTTCGTTTTTACTAGTCTATGGCGAAAATGGGAGCCAACTTCAGGCAGGATCAGGCAACATGGTAAATTGAATTTTTTTAAAAAACTATCAATTCTCAAACGGTTTTCTTGTACTCTCACACTCTCTCAAACGTTTTTCTTGTACTCTCAAACCCTCTCTAACAATTTTAAGTCGATTTAAAAAAAAAACGGGAAACCGTACACTTCGTTTTTACTAGTCTATGGCGAAAATGGGAGCCAACTTCAGGCAGGATCAGGCAACATTGTCAATTGAATTTTTCTAAAAAACTATCAATTCTCAAACGGTTTTTTTGTACTCTCAAACTCTCTCAAACGATTTCAAGTCGATTGAAAAAAAAGGACGTTGTACGTTTTGTTTTTACAAATTTAGAAAAAGAGGGGGCCAACTTCACACAAAATTTTCAATTGAATTTTTCGAAAAAACTATTAACTCTCAAACGTTTTTGTTGTTCTCTCAAACTCTCTCAAACGATTCTCAATACATTAGAAATGATAAAAATTGCGTAAGAATTAATGCAGGGGCTAACTTCACAGAGGTAGATTCTTCGACCACGTTAGTTTCAGAAAAAGCTTTCTTGTTCAGATGGCAGCACGTATGAAAACTCATACACGTACAGTTTCTGTAATCTGCGAGGAACTTACACATTTACTACTTCTCCAATTCGTGTAATCCGCGCAATTCCGCCTCCATCATTTCTGGCAACGACCATTTGTGATACATAACCACGAGCGGATACTACCAGAAACTAGAATTATTATCGCATATCATTTTACTATTATTTATATTGTTTTATTCAATATTTTATATATACTATTATTTATATTATTTTATTGATTATTTTATATATACTATTATATATATTACTTTTTTTTCACTTATTAATTTAACATTTATTCCTTTTTTTGTTTCTCAATTATATATTGCATTTTCAGTGTTCATTCTGTGTTACTTTTTAATAGATAAACATGAGGAGACTGTGCGCAGTTCCAGGATGCTGTTCAGGTGGAGAGGCTCCAGGCCATAAATTTCCCAAAAATGCGGAAAAATCTCATTTATGGGTGCAGGCAATAGGGGACATCGAGCTCATGAAAATTAGTGCACAACAGCGGCAAACATACAAAGTATGTTATAAGCACTTTCATGAAAATGCTTATCTGGCCGGGAAGTACCGCCAATTGCGTTCAGATGCAATTCCGGTTTTGAATCTGCCAATGGAAATGGAAAGTGCAGAAACAATGGATAGTGCACCTAGCATTTCATATGAGGTACAAAGCCAGCAAGTTCTACATGTAGCACCAAGTAAGTATTAAGAAAATATTTATAAGTAAAATAGGTATTATAGAGAGTTTGTAAATGCAATGTAATTTTGTATTGCTTTAGGAACAGAGGAAATGAATATTGATGCTGATTGTATTTAGCACTACAGTGGCTGCGGCCGTAGAACATTATTCACAATGTCAGTTAACGTTTATAACAGTATCGCTATGTATTTGCACATTCTTGGCATTTACATATATTTCAATTAGTACTATACCTTTTACAGGTACTTGCGATACAATCACGGAATCGTGGAAAGTACCAAGAGATGATGGGATGGTGATAGCCGCTACACTAAATTTTTTTGACAAATTATTTAATTCCGTAAACGGTCATTCCACCACTTAAAGAGACAATTATTAAGTCACTCATCAACATTCATTTAAAGAACTGGTGTGACAAAATTAATATGAGGTTGAGCGGAAAATATTCGAAAAAAAGCGAATAACACTGTCATGAAGAAAGCTCAACAAAAGTACAATCTTCGTTTGAAGAGAAGATTGCGACAGTGAAGAGAGGAGATACACCTCTTTAAAAATCCTGGTCTCGGCTGACCCGGCCGTCAGTACTTATCAAAGGGTCCCTGGCTGGTGCACCAGGCCTAACTCCGCCATAGACGGTCCCAAGCCCGTTTGAGAAAGGAGGAGGGATAGTATATAAAAAAGTGAATAATGTAATTATAAGATAAGTAGCTAAAAGTGACCAATGTAAACAAATGTATTTTAAATTTATACTACTGTAGAAATAAATAAGTTGTAACTTAATGTATTCCCTTGATATACTTTATATAAAAAGTATACTAAATTCTATTTCACAATAGCGTGAAAAAAATCACAAACTATTGGGAAATAGAATTTGGTATACTCATACCTTTCTAATCATTCTAAAGTTGAAAGCTGTAGTACTATATATATGGTATATATAGAACAGTATGGTATATATATATAGAAATTAGTTCCAGAAAAAGCTTTCTCGTTCAGATGGCAGTACGTCCGGGGTCGAAATTTAAAGCATGGGAGTTACCTCTCCCTGCCGGTCGGGTTTCCCTAGTCCCGAGCAGGCCAGTGAAACTCTTATGGGACAACTCGGTCGTCGATTCGCAGCGCCACCTGTTATCCGGGGATAAGAACTAACCTTGTATCTTCGATCATATTCTATGGTCAACAAGCTACGCCGGCAATGATGATGGCGCAAATTACGAAATATAATAAATTATAAAGAACATTAAAAAAATAAAGGTTTTGTGTAATCCCTTCTGTTCCTAGTTCCCATCTAAACGTAGTTTAGCGTAAAAGATGCAGGGAAACGCGTGAAATTTACTCGTCCTCTACTTTTACTGTATCATTACTCTTACTCTTACTCTTGTTTTACTCTCGCCTCACTGTGCCCTATTCTAGCTATTAGTTTGCTTAATTTTACTCGATTCTACTTGACCTGACCCTTATTGCATTATTACACCACATATTGGCTTCATTTTTCGTTATATTCTTACTTTACTCCGGCATTACTCTTGCCTTACTCCCGACTTACTCCCGCTCCATTCAGCCCTATTCTAACTGTTATTTTACTTGTTTTCAATTGATTTTAGTCCACTTTACCATTATTTCGTCGTTATATTTCATATTAACTGTGTTTTTAGTGTATTACAGCTTTACTCCCGCTTTACTCTCGATTTACTCCCGACTTACTCCCGCTCTATTCAGCCCTATTCTAACTGTTATTTTACTTGTTTTTGATTAATTTTAGTCCGCCTTACTATTATTTCGTCGTTATGTTTCATATTAACTGTGTTTTTAGTGTATTTCAGCTTTACTCCCGCATTACTTTTGCCTTACTCCCGATTTACTCCCGACTTACTCCCGCTCCATTCAGCCCTATTCTAACTGTTATTTTACTTGTTTTTGATTAATTTTAGTCCGCCTTACTATTATTTCGTCGTTATGTTTCATATTAACTGTGTTTTTAGTGTATTTCAGCTTTACTCCCGCTTTACTCCCGCATTACTCCCGCATTACTCTCGATTTACTCCCGACTTACTCCCGCTCTATTCAGCCCTATTCTAACTGTTATTTTACTTGTTTTTGATTAATTTTAGTCCGCCTTACTATTATTTCGCCGTTATGTTTGATGTTAACTGTGGTTTTGCTGTATTTCAGCTTTACTCCCGATTTACTCCCGCTCTATTATTATATTCGGTGCACTGCGCTCTGGTGTGCCTATTGTGTCTCTTATTGAATTCCATTATCACTATACTTTTGCTTTACCCTTGTGTTACTGTGACTTTATTGCTTTATTATGCCCGCACCCGTACACCGACCGCACTCATGGTCTATTCTTCCTTTACCGTCCTTGCACCGTTACCTGCGTTTTATGTCGACCTGCCGTTACTATTGGATTACCTAAAACAACTATTACCATTTTTTTGCACAAACCTGAGTATAGTTTTACCGTTACTCTACTACTTTCCTGTTCCCACATTGTTGTACATAATTTAATCATCATTTACTGTTGCGCGTCTTACTCTTGCCGTATTCTGGCTGTAATTTTATTTTTTATTTATGGTAAGGGCAGTACCGCTTGCTAGGATTTCAGTTTGTACATTGCAACTCGCGAGACCCTGTTCATTTGACGCAATTTTTTGTACTGTAACCATTTACATGATCTCTTTTTACTATCCTTTTGAACATCGAATTCGTCTCGACCCAATCTGTGGAAAGCTACTTCTGCTTTATAACACAGTGGTAGGGATACGTATCTACGCAGTCTACGCAGGCGCGATCAACTGCAGTAGGTCGATGGGGCACATAACCTTAACAGAAGATACTCGAATAATTAGGTATGTTTTCTGCCTACTCGCTTTCCGTAGAGTATCAGTACGAATTTGTTCTTAAGACGTTCTTAAGATATTGACGAAATTAATCTTGTAACGCGTATTGTTACAGATCCCACATGTGGCATCCATGCAGATTGTTACAGATCCCACATGTGGCATCCATGCAGATTGTTAATGTGCTTCCGAGGATGCGGATCATCAACAAAAAAGGTAATATAAATCCAAATCATTCATACTGTTCTTTATACCAATACTTTTTTTACTGTGTTCTAATTTGTTTACTGTCTTCTGTTTCACATAGCAATATGGATCAAGAAGAAGTGTTATAAACAGTTCAGTGCAGTGTAAAAGTTACAACAATCGTAAATAAGTGTTAGGAGATGTATGTGTAAGTGTATATGCAAATCTAACGAAAATAAATCAATGTACATATATATTTTGCGTATTTGTTTTTAACACCTAAATAAGAAAAAAATAACATTGTACGTTTAGAGGAACCGCCTATATTTGAAAGCCGCCCCCTTGCCCCGTTCCCCTATTTAGTTCTATGATCGTGCTGCAGGTGGCGCTAGTTGCGCTGTAGTTCTTATCCCAGGATAACAGGCGGCGCTGCGGCAATGGCGACCAAAAGTTTCACATTGAGTTTCTCAGCCCTGGTCCCGAGTGTGTCGGGTACGCGCCCGAGCCCGACCGACTTTCGCCGGCCCGACCCGAGCCCGACGAGCCGGGTATTTGCACACCCTTATTTGAAACCTTCATTTTCAACTAACAAAAAGGTTAGTTGTCTTTACAAATTATAAATATTATTGCATTATTTATTTTTTTAGTTTTATCACCAGTAGATGAATACGCATATATTTCTCCGAAACTACTTTCAATTGACTTCTGACGTTTCAAAGGTAATACCCTATCATCATCAATGTCAGTAATAATTTTAGAAGAGTCAGCACTTCTTTTGCGATTGTCCATTGTCGACGTTGAAGGAGACGAATGACAATCGTTTACGGTGTCTTACGACCACCGATTACGTTTGCGTGACTGAATCGCCGAGTGTTACCCGAACGATTGCTTCCGGTGGTGATAACTCAGTTGGGAGATGTTTAGTTTGAGGAAATGTTAGTAATTTATGTAAAACTAAAACTTTGATTACACTGTTCAACAAATTTGAACTTTTTTTATTTTCTCAAATATCCAATGGGTGATCCTCGTAGAGTTAGTCATCCTAAACACGAATCCGTCGGCAGAATTGCTCCATCACCCTCAGTTTTTTAGTAAAATGAGTTTTTGTAAAAACACCAAATTTTGGCAGAGAATGAGGTATTACGTGAAAAGTATAAACGCTACGAAGTTGATATTGATCTCAAAAGATAGAGGAAAACATGCCGAATATTTTAGTATATATATTTGTCAAAATTGGTTGTTGCAAATAGTAACAAATGACCGTCAAAGTTTAAAAAAGTGCGGATGCGCGAACTTACTATGCTATACTTTTACATTTTTATGAAAAGTTATTTATCTAGCACGAATTTGCTATACTGGATCGCATTCCTTAGACACTTCTGAAGAGAACACTGCTCCCAAAAGTTTCGGGAACTGTTTTCAATCCCGACGGGTCGAAAAAATATCCGTCGGGAACGTGTAATCGGCGTTCGAGGCCATGCTGCTATTCTACGCGGGCCGCCAGTGAGACAGTGCCGTAACTACGCGGTATCGACGCCGATCTGACAGTACCATCTGAAGGGCTCTCAACTCTGATAAATATAAATGATCAATTATTTTTCATTAATTTTTGTTTAAAAATATTATTTATAATTTGGTCACCGCAAATGCTATTAACGGTGATATACTTCGTCGTTGCGATTTTGGTACCACCTCTCCACAAACATAACAGAAAGAGTCTGGTTGATTTTTGCACTTGCGAAACATTGCAGTAAATGACACACACTTAAGACGTGATAGAAAACAATTACCACTTGACACTTAGTATGAACCACTTGCCACTTAAATCTGCCTATACATATACACAAAAAGTTTCTCGTATAAAGTTTAAATATAATTTGTTATTAATTTATTATTTTAGAATCAAGTGTATAAATAAAATAAGATGAATATCGATATATATATAGATATGTCGATACTTATTTTATTGATATGCTTAATATATATATATTAACACTTAAAATTAAGTTCGCCTGAAAAAGGGTGTTTTCTTTTTTCAAATGCGAAGATTGTTTTCTATTTCCAGTTATACAGAATCAAGGAAGTGCAGGAAACACAATGTCTCGGGAGAAAAAAAGTTTAGTCTTCAAAATTGGAACTAATTGCTATTGGTGATTTTAAGAATTTGTGAGAGGGAGGTCATTGATTTTTATTCGTTAGAAAAAAGTTGGAGATGGTGTAACGTCCTGGTGACGTCACTGGGCATTACTAGTAGAAATAGGTTATGTTAAGATACGATCTCTATGTATATAGACACATTTATTTACCGCTAGATGTCTCCAAATTTTCGCGAAAGTAATTTCATTTTGTATTAGTTATAAGGTAAAGGGCCCAGTTTCTGACCTTTTTAGAGTGACGATTGAGGTTATACTGCAATAACTAATATAAAATTTAGTTTAAAGAAAAGATTGATAATTTTATCAACTAGTTTAGACTATTGAGAATAAGGTCACATGGATAAAATAATTATTTGAAGGAAATTAATAATTTAAATCAATTTTTTAAAAACTGATGTTCACAGACCCAGTTTCTGACCATCAGAATCTCTTGTGTTGTAGTTTGTGACCCTGACAGTAGCCCAGTTTCTGACCCTCGAATTTGAACATGATACATTCTTTGTTAGGTTATGTAGTGGTAAGTTTAAATGTACTAAAGCATTAAGTAAATCCATAAATTAAATATTTATTGTGAAAAACATTGTTTTTTTTTAAAGTAAAACACAAATAATTTCAATCATGCTATAAAATATTACATAAACCAACAAATCACGATTAATTTTTAAAATTACTCTTGTTTCTTTTTTTTCTTTTTTTCTTCAACTTTTTCTTTTTTAAGTATTTTTTCTGTTTCTTTAATTGTTTTATTTGTTAACCTTTCAACTTTTTTCAATTCTTTTTCGTGTTCTAATTTTTTGTTTTTTTGCTTTTTTGCTTTGATAATATTTTATTTAATTAATTAATATTTCATATGAATTAATTAAATAACATTTTAAATATTCTTCAATTAAAATAGTAATAATAATAGAAATACTAACGAAATTGACATTCTTTTCACAATGATTGTTTTATTATTCAAAAAATTGCTTTTAAGAACTACTTAAATATAATTTTTTATTTGTTAAAATGAACATTAAATGTTAGCTTATTGCTATAATTATGAAAAATAATCTAAAATAACTGTAACTATTACTATTTTAACATTTTATGGATGTCACTAAATAAATAACGTCGTGCGTAATAGATTATTATTTCAGGGTCAACAACTGCATCGTGCCTTCAAAATTGAGCCTACTTATTGACCACCAATTTCTAATAGTAAAATGTTTTTTAATATGCTTTAAAATTATTTTCATTGAAATTATAGTTATTTATTGACCTATCCATATATTTTTAATTACATTTTCATACTTAAATGATAATTAATCCAAAAACTCAATGGTTGTACGCCCTTACGCAAACTGCTTAGACCATAACGAAAAAATGGCTTCCACAGTCACTTCAGACTTTAACATTTCTTTTTATTTAGTTATTATTTTCTATATTTTTGTAACTGTCATTAATTAGGCGCAAAATAAGTTACTTTAAATAAAAAAAAATTTATTTCCTTATTCAAAAAAGTATTTTTTTTTTAAATTTAAAATAAAGTTGAGAAGGTCAGAAACTGGGCCAGGGTCAATAACTGGGTCTTTTACCTTATATAGGCAGCAGAAAGCTCAGGATCTTCGATCAAAACTCCCAAGTTGAGATCCCAATTGTATTTACTTTCGAGCAGGGAATTGTAGTGCTTGATTATAGCACACTCTTCTCACCTGCACGAAAAGTTTCGGAGAGGAGCCTTTGCGGCGGGCGGAGCGGAATACTGCACGCTCAGCGAGCAATTGCTCCATAGATTCTCCATCCCTCTTTAGTTCTCGCGATACGTCGCGACTTAAGCAGGTCCTCCCGATAGGCTTTTGCGGAACGCCGCACAGTGGTCCCAAATCGCTAAAACATGCGAAAAACCTCAATAATGAACTTTTCGTTAGGGTCATTTTTATTATTGCATTTGGTACTCAGATAGTTTGTCTATGAAAACCTGGAAGGGCAGGGTTATTTTACGTATACCTGCGACGTTGTCGCATTTTGAAAATCGCGTTCATTAGTCCCGCAATAATCGTGAGCGTAACCACTGTTTTGGTGACTGCAGTATGAAGTGAATAACTTTTGTGAAAGTGAGTCTATTTCAATTCTGCAAAATGGATGGAGTTCATGGAAGTAAGTACAACATTTATTGATAAAAGAAAAATTAAAATTGTTAATGGTTATGTTTTAAAACTGCAATGCAAATAGTACGAAATATGGGGTCAATCTTTATGTGAGAATTTCACATATGTAGGGAAAAAGTTAAGTGCTCCACAGTGTTCCACTATGATGCTTGTTTAGGCTTATAGGTTACATTTTCAACTTGCTGTATCTCCAAGGTTTAGGTGCTACTAGGCGCTATTAGGGTATTTTTGTAATTTTTTGTGCAGCGGTATACTCGCGTTCTGAGCTTACAAGCGCGTTTCATCGACAACCGTGGACGATACAAAAAAAAATTCTCATATAAATTTTACGATTTGAGAGTAACTTATTATTCAATCATAATACATTTGTTTAAACTAATATAAATAGTTCATAAAAAGGTAAAATTAATTTTTTTTTTGCAAGTATAAGTGTTACGATAGCCATTCGTTTTATTTCATTAATATATATCAAAAATGTTTAAATTCTTTCTAATATTTATTATTTTTCTATATTATTAAATTATTGAATGATTTGCACCAAGCAAACATTACTTTGAGGGATATTTGAATGTGAATCTTGGGAGCTTTGAATGCGAATATTTCTATTTATTAGACTACATGTTAAACTATGTTTTTTTAAATCTATTATAATCACTAATGCATCATTTTGCGACTTTATTGCATTTCAGCAACTGATGATGGCGAACAATTTTTCAAAGCGAACATATTTTTCCGTGCTTGGAGACTATTTATTTGAAATTCACTGTGTCAACGAATTTATTGGAATTACTTACTAAATAAATTGTTCACTTGTGATAGATTTTCTTGCTTATTAACGAAAAATATTTATTGTGACATATTTAATTACTTGTTAGAGTAAATATGAGTTGCATACTAGCTTTCGCGCGAAACCGGCAATTTTTGGACACACGCGTCGGCCATATTGAAACCGCTATTTTGTTTTTGCAAATTGTAAGGTCAGATTCGTATTCAGCGATCGAAAAAATATTGGGATACTAACTTTCGTGCCGAACCAGCAATTTTTAGATATGTGTGTTCGCCATATTGGATCCGCCATTTTGGTTTTGTAAATTTTGAGTTCAGATTCGTAATCAGCGACCCAAATTACCCCGATATGTCAATTTTCAGCTAAATTGAAGCACGCTTTGAGGTTTTTCGCATGTTTTGGCCATTTGGGACCACTGTGCGCCGGTGCGGGCTACTGCACGGTCAGCGTTCGGGCAATCGTAGTTACGGTCCTTTCCGGTTCGCGGTATATCATAGAAAACCTGCTTAAGGTATTAGGCTACGCGTATTATTATTAGTTATATATATATATATATATATATATATATATATATACATATACAATATATATATATATATATATATATATATACATTTATCAAAAGCTGCTTTGCTCTTGTTCCTTTTTTCCTTTATTATTATTTCTATTATTATTATTATTATTATTATTATTATTCAGAAAATATATTTTGTTTCATTTTTAAATCATTGTTCCTTTTATTTACTGAACCCAATGAATTCTCAAAAGGTAGTGGTTCAGGGGGCGGAATTGACAGGCGAGACGGAGCTCTCCAAAAAGAAAAGACGCGGGGGAAAGCGGAATAAGGGTCGAAAACAACATGATACCTCAGAGAAAAAGGTTAACGAAAATAGCAAGTTAATTAAGAAGAAAACGCGTCGCGGTGGTCGTAAACACCATCTGAACGTCCTACAAACTGAATTTTATAAAACACCAGGAGCGTTCGACGAAAGGGTATTTTCGCGTCCTGCCCAATCGGAGCCGGTGTCAAAATAATGCGTTAGATAACAGTTTTCCTTTTTTTTTGTTTTTGATTATTCTTTTCCTTTTTTTTCCTCTCTAAAATTACAAATTTGGTTCCCCTCCTATCAATGTTGCGTTAGGACGTAACAATGGTAAAAGTGGGCGGTTTAGAAGTTGAGGGAATTTAGAAGCGTAGGAGACGAAGAAAGAACGTTAATTTATCGGTGCAAGGAAAAACGGAAAGAAACAGTTACGGTACATATAAAGAGTCGTGAGAAACGAAATTTTAGTGAAAGTGGGTTCTGGAAAATATCTGCTCTAACAATAAGTCGTTCTCGACACTTGACATATGCCATGCAGACGTCCGGCAAAGAGTCGGCCTGCGTAGAACATAGTGTCCCGTAGAGCACACATTTTATTCCGAACAAAGGAAAGCATTTTCGATTGCTTAGCATGAAAAACTTAAACAACTGTAAGAATAGATCAGAGTTCTAACTAAAACATAAAAAAAAACAATAATTTATTTATATTTATCAGAGTTGAGAGCCCTTCAGATGGTACTGTCAGATCGGCGTCGATACCGCGTAGTTACGGCACTGTCTCACTGGCGGCCCGCGTAGAATAGCAGCATGGCCTCGAACGCCGATTACACGTTCCCGACGGATATTTTTTCGACCCGTCGGGATTGAAAACAGTTCCCGAAACTTTTGGGAGCAGTGTTCTCTTCAGAAGTGTCTAAGGAATGCGATCCAGTATAGCAAATTCGTGCTAGATAAATAACTTTTCATAAAAATGTAAAAGTATAGCATAGTAAGTTCGCGCATCCGCACTTTTTTAAACTTTGACGGTCATTTGTTACTATTTGCAACAACCAATTTTGACAAATATATATACTAAAATATTCGGCATGTTTTCCTCTATCTTTTGAGATCAATATCAACTTCGTAGCGTTTATACTTTTCACGTAATACCTCATTCTCTGCCAAAATTTGGTGTTTTTACAAAAACTCATTTTACTAAAAAACTGAGGGTGATGGAGCAATTCTGCCGACGGATTCGTGTTTAGGATGACTAACTCTACGAGGATCACCCATTGGATATTTGAGAAAAAAAATCGTGTTGAACAGTGTTATTATTTAACTGTACAAATAGATACAAGTGAAAGTGTTACAATGTTTGAATACTTCGTTTGAGAAGTCGACTCCGGTTTCGAGCGATTCTGAGTTTGTTTCGATTTTGATTGTTTAGAGATTCTAACTAATTTTGCGCGGAATTTGCCTTCTTAACGCTTCGGTCCTTCCCTTCCTAAACACCCATGGGGGTGTTTTCGTTAAAGAAGGGGTTTGACCCAACCACTCATAGGCATGTAGGTGGATCTTTGATTTTGTAAGACTCCACCCATCCAGGTGACAAATTCGAGGTTTGGTGGGGTGGAAGTCGAGTGCCTATGAGTGATTAGGCCAGGTAATAAAGCCGCGCGCTTTCTCGGAATTTTGACGGTGCACAGCTGTTGAGGTATGGAAGGTAAGAAATTGCCAGGCCCAGATGTTTTACAAGCCTACTAGTGTTCTGTTAAACACGTGGGCCCTTTTCTTGACCTTCCGGAAAAACGGTGAAGTTACTTGTCATAAATAAAGTTTTGAAATTGGTTATTGAAAGGACAGCTGTGCACGGTCGTTCGCATCGTAGTTACCGATTTTACTCTTATTACTAAATACCGTTGCTTTTCGCGACGGAACACGGTATTTTCTGGATTCGTGATATCTTCTTCTGAAATACCAGGCATTGATAAATTTGAATTTAAATCTTTCTTCCACGCAAATGTAGCAGTATTTTTATTCGGGAAAATGTCCAAGTTGGCAGCTTTATGGATATTTTTAATATGTGCCATTAAATTGGACGTATTGCCAGCAGATTTGATATTTTTTGACAGAGTTTGCACTTGGCAGTTTTCTCTTCATTTTTCTCAAAGTATTTCCAAACAACACTCTTTTTGTTCGGTGCCATGGTGAAAGAAATCCTGGTTTCTTAAAAGAAAAAGAAAATTTGAGAAAGTGTTGGATACCAACTCAATTCATGTTTTATCAAACTCGCTATCTTCTCTGACAATAAGATATTAGCTCCAAATAATCCTCAACGTGATTCAAGGTCCAAAAGGGAACTATTAGTCATCTTCCAATTCCGTCATCGCTTTTCCCTCAAAATATGTTTTCAAGACCTTTGGTCTTCGCGAAAGTCGCTGGAAAAGCGATCGCCCTTTTGGAACCTTAGTCACGAGAAGTCAGAGTCATCCAAACCTCCCACCAAACTAGTTTAAGGTCCTTTAAAGGGCCAGTTTCATTACCAAATTGAGACAGACTCAATCAGGAATTTTGTATCGAATCTCTGACGGTCGGCATCTCGCGACGACGTTATTCTAAAATTGTTTAAAACTCCGAGCGTGCAACAGTTCTTCCTAAATAAAGTGTTGTTAACCAACCAAGGCATACAACATTAAAATTGGTGTCAGAAGTGGGATACAACAAAAGAAAAAAAAACAGTCACTTAAAAATTTAAGAATAATGAAAAGTTGAATCCAACAACATAAATTTTGTCAACCATGTCCCTTCCCTAATGCTCAAACAAAAACAAGTAGTCGATTGATAACACATTATTTACAACTAAAACTAAATATTGGGCATTTAACAAAAATACTAAGGAAGTTCCGTTATTTTTTATATAATTAAATATTAAACCAAATTTTGATATAGGTTTTAAATAACATCATACTTACTGTATGCATCGTAAACTGTATCCAAGCAAATATTAAATTGTATTTTCACAGATTATTTTAGATAGATTTCTTATTACTTTTTATTTGGAGCGTCTTAACCTCCTTTTATTTCTAAATTTTTCTTCACTAAACGATCAAAACAAACAAGAATCAAGAAATCAGACGTCCAGCATGTGTCCAACAAACGACTACAGACCGCCGCGCCGCGGCGCGCCGGATTACATTTTAACCGTGCGGGGATGGCGCATAGTGCAGTTGAAAAAGTCCGTTTTGCTATTACTACATAGTACAATTTCCAATGCAAAACTCTTCCCACTGCTGCCATTAATTTAAAAATTTACTCCCAAAATTAGTTTGAAAAAAATCATCATCATTTCAACCTTACAAAATTTACTATATACAGGAACGTTTCTTTATTTTCTTATAGCAATTAATGCAATAAATGCAAAATTTAATAGAAAAATTAAATTAAACTTAATAGAGAATAAATTCAGGGTTGCCATATGAACATAAAGTAGAAATGGTATGTTTTTAATTTTATACGATATTTCATATATCGGATCAAATATACCGATAGTTATATCGATATCAGATTATTCGATAATATCGGGTTGATTCGATATATCTGTAGGATTTTATATAAATGATGAAATAATGTATATAGTTTATTATAATAAAAATAGATAAAGGAATAAAAATACAGGTACACAAATAAAAGAAACTAATTGTAGAAAATAATCGTCGCAAGGAACCACACGTCGTACTTCTTATCGCTTCGCTCGTTCACACTTGACTCTCCCGATCCAGCCACTCCACGTGCCGTTCATCCTCACTCGCTCGTCATTTCTTTTCTCTCACTCGATATACTAACACGTTGACTGCCACGCGTATTTGCAACGAAATCTTCGTCAGGCCACATGTGCCGCTGTATAAAGCGTGCGCTGGTGGCTCATATCTGTTTTTCTTTCTTTCGATGCATTTTTGCGATCCTCACTTGTTACCTTATTTCTCTGCATGGATAGTTTTCTTAGCATGCAAAAGATGTTATTCAAATAAAAGATACGAAATGGACCGCTCAAAGGCACGGGAGAATCTGAAAAAACCAACAACCTTTTGTCCAATCTGTCCTGATCAACCCCAACTTTGCAGAGAATGTTTTAATGTTTTACACTACGAATAATTATTTTAATGAAACATTTTTATAAGAATTCAATAGTTTTATTACCTCCTGTTGAATACTTGTCAAAATATTTTTGAAAATCCTTTGTAAGTAGCCAAATCAGCGTCATCCGAATACAGGCGAAACAGGCCGATGAGAACTCTTGCTGTCACCCGAATTACGGGTGACGCGGCCTGATAAGAACTTCTGCTGTCACCCGAATACGGGTGACGCGGCGGTCAACGTGCTAAACATCCCTCACGCACATACTCATACATACCTACATTCATTCCTCACACACTACATATCGAATGTATATATCGATATTTTATGGTACATATATCGATTTATATCGAGCATCCCTATATGGAACGCCATGTTTCTGTTCACAATAAAGGAGGAGCCACAATAAGCACACTAAACATTAAACGTAGGAATTAGGAATTGAACTTAAAAAATAAACATAGAACACTGCATCCGTTCACAATTAAACATTAAACACTATCTTGTGCAGTAAGGTTACGAAGGTGTTTTTTCGTATTTTCTGTGTTGTGATATATAGTGCGTATAACACTAATTGTGAACAAAATGACCCGGGAAAAACGAATTAGATCTGGTCAGATATAACTATATCTGGGCTGAAAACTTCACCAGATATAATCAGATCTAGTTGTATCTGATCAGATCTGGCCAGATATAACTAGATCTGATCACATCTAAAGTGTCATATCAGACCAGATATAAATAGATCTGACTAGATATAATCAGATCTGAGCAGATATAATTATATCTGTACAAATCTAATTTGTTTTTCCCGGGATGTTTCCTTCATCTCATGATTTTTATAATCCCGATGCTTTTTATCCCATAAATAGGGATAACCTTCTACTAAAGAAATTAACAATTCATCACCTGTCTTAGCAGCTAATATTGCTTCACTTTTAGCCATTTCTTGCAAACAACACAAAACGATCTGACTCAAACTGAGTGTCTAAACATAAATGCGTCACATAAAACATTAAGGTTTCTTCTATGTTTAATCGTAATGTTTTATTCACTGAACTCTAATAATACTGGAACGGGCACTGGCTAATCTCTCCCATGTAGAAGCACCGTATCGAGAGAGATAGCGACACCGGGTATCTTTAGCTCTTTCTAACCATACTGCGCATGTGCAGAATTACGTCACGCTCATCAGGGTACACGGGCTGCAAAAAGTTTTTTCCCTTATCTCAGTTTAGTACGTTTCATCGGTGTGGTGTGTTTCAATGGGAGGGAGAAAACTTTCAGACGGGATTGTACAGACAGGGAGAAGGATACCCGAAGTGGATATCTCTCTCGATACGGTTTGGGAGCGTCAGCGCCCGTTCCAGTATTATTAGAGTTCAGTGGTTCTCTTCCTTTATTGTGAACAGAACCCTGGGCGTTCCATAAGCAGGAACTAAAGTTTAATTCCTTATTCCTAAAGTCTAATGTTTATGTGGGGAGTAATCTGTTCGCACCCACAAGCACGTTTTTATTTTCTCGGCAGGATGTTTGGCGTTTTAGGAAAACTACTTAGGTGCTTCCAATAGATTACTATATTTATTGTATTTTATTTTTAACGACGTATATTTAACACGTTATATTAAGTACACCACCAAATCAGAAAACGTTACAACAGCAAATCAGAGACCGATACAGCCGAAGGAAAGGAAAAGAATGAATCGACTCGTCTCCGTGTCCGGTTATTTTTTTTCCTTCTCGGCAGATGGCGTGGTGGTGACCTGAGGAGTTGCCACACTCACTCCCCCTCCCCACTGTGAAGTTAGCCACTGCATTAATTCTTACGCAATTTTTATCATTTCTAATGTATTGAGAATCGTTTGAGAGAGTTTGAGAGAACAACAAAAACATTTGAGAGTTAATAGTTTTTTCGAAAAATTCAATTGAAAATTTGGTGTGAAGTTGGCCCCCACTTTTTCTAAATTTGTAAAAACAAAACGTACGGCCCTCTTTTTTTTTTGATCGACTGGGAATCGTTTGAGAGAGGTTGAGAGAACATTAAAAACTTCTAACAAGGCTTATTTCAACAGCAAAAAATTAAAAATGTGGTGGCTTGTACGCTCACATATGGTACGGTACCCGGTGCAATGCACAGTCGCACAGTGGTCGATTTCGCCGAAATCCTGGCCAAAACCCCGAGGAGATTTCAATTGAGCTAAAAATTGGTATATTAGTATTATTTCGGTCACTGATTAAGAATCCGAACTCAAAATATTTCCAAATACAATGGCGGATTCAATATGGCGGACATCCGTATAAAAAATGTTTGGTTGCGCGCCAAAATTGGTATTCTAATGTTTTTTGAGCTACTTCTTACGAACCTGTAACTAAAATTTCCTAAAATATACTGATGGATACGAAATAACAATAAATTGAACACGATATCCTGATTTGAGGTCATACATGCACTGCTTCACGGATAGCAGTCAGTGGAAGAATTGTATACTGCTACCTATTGCTGTCTCAAAATAAAACTATCAGACTACCAGTCTACTTAACCCCATTTGAATTTTCAACCCGACGAAATAAATAAATTATTTTGTAAATTACCAGAGTGCCTGTAGAATAAGATTAACAGTATTCATTACGGCACGATAGCCCGTCCCTATGTCATAAATGCACTTCCCCGAGCATGGCGCGCGCGACAAACAAATAATAACAAATAATAATTACTCGAAGAATCGCAAAAAGTCGCAAGAAAACTCAACGAGGTCTTCTTCGGGAAGCTTCAAAGTTTAATTTAAAAAAAAATTACCTTGGACTTTTGTACACTTCACAACTATTTCAATAGCAAAAGGAAAAAATATATAGGATTTACATTCTGTACCATCACAGTTGTAAAATATTATATAAAAAAATGAAAACAAGATATTTATAAATTAAAAGTATGATAAATAGCTACCAATACTGAAAAAGTGGATCGTACTTTAATTTCACATTGAAAACGTATTCTCAATTTCGACGTGAAAACGTTACATTATTCAAGTGCCAACTTTGACATTGCATATCTCTAAGACTATTGTTCAATAAAAAATTTTATTAATGGAAAACGATGCTCTGATGTGTTACAAATCAAACGCAATTGCTAAATATTAAAAATCGGGGAAAAAAAGTTGGGCTTTTGGTCACGATTTCGGCGAAATCGACCACTGTGCGGCGGAACTTCTTGCTTTCCGCCGCCCATTCGCACCATTTTGTTTTCTGGAATTAACCCACTCAGCCTCTTGAAGTAACCACTCGACAAAGTCGTAGCGTTGAAATATTCTTACTAGTTCGGCTGGAGAAGCGAGAAATTTCTACCCCCTCCACATAGTTGGATACTCCTTGATGAAATGCAACGCTCAACCATGAAACAGTAATAACATGCAACATGAGTACGAGGGTGATTCATCCACTTCGAGGATAAAACTTTTTCATGTTTAATCCTCTTTTTAAACCATTGAAATATGCAGACATTTTATGAGAGAAGAGAAATCAATAAACTAACTCACTATTTATTAGTATGTACAAATAAACAGTGCTAAATTTATTATTTTTTAAAACTGTTACTATTTCGCTATTTACTGAAAGTTCTTGGTACGCTTGTCACTCTCAAAGAGAAGTACCGTGCGGCTCGTCAGACGTGTCACCTAGGAGGTAAGCCTGTTTCGGCAGAGTCTGATTCGCCAGGCGTCAAGCGTCATGCCTCTTGTCCCACGTACACGAAGGCACTTGACGTTCTACCTCGCGATTCGTTAAAAGAGCTACGTATACAAATCGAACTAAAAGACGAAAAGAAAGAACGCTGCAGATCGAAACAAGGGAGACAACGCGATTTGGGTGGCGACAGTGAGGACATCGGCGTAGGCACCAGATTTCTAACATCTCTATAGTGAAAACAGAATAAACTCCGGCAGAATTACCCCCACCACATGGGGAGATTCTCCTTGATGAAACGAAGCGCGCGACGAGACAACAATGTAATACAATGTCTCGCTCCTCCAGACAAACTAATAAGAATATTTGAATGCTACGACTTTGTCGGGTGCTCCCTTGAAGAGGCTGAGCGAGTGGACTCCAAGAAACAAAATGGTACGAATAGGCGGTTGAAAACGAGAAGCTCCGCCGCACAGTGGTCGATTTCGCCGAAATCCTGGCCAAAACCCCAAAACTTTTTCACAATTTTCAAAATTTAGCAATTGCGTTTGATTTGTAACACATCAGAGCATCGTTTTCCATTAATAAAAATTTTTATTGAACAATACTCTTAGAGGTATGCAATGTCAAAGTTGGCACTTAAATAATGTAACGTTTTCACGTCGAAATTGAGAATACGTTTTCAATATGAAATTAAAGTTTGATCCACTTTTTCAGTATTGGTAGCTATTTATCATACTTTTAATTTATAAATATCTTGGTTTCATTTTTTTATTTAATATTTTACAACTCTGTTGGTACTGAACGTAAAACCTAAACATTTTTTTCCTTTTGCTAATGAAATAGTTGTGAATGCTGCAAATTGCTGCCGTGATTTTTTTTTTAAATTAAACTTTGAAGCTTCCCGAAGAAGACCTCGTTGAGTTTTCATGCGACTTTTTGCGATTCTTCGAGTTATTGTTATCTGTTTGTCGCGCGCGCCATGCTTCGGGAAGTGCATTTATGACATAGGGCCGGGCTATCATAAGACTACTGATTTTCGTGCCGATCCGACAATTTTTCGATAGTCGCACCTGCCATATTAGTGCCGCCATTTTATTTTTGGGAATTCTGAGTTCGGATTCTTAATCAGCGACCGGAAAATCATAAGACTACTGATTTTCATGCCGATCCGACAATTTTTCGATACTCGCCCCGCCATATTAGAGCCGCCATTTTGTTTTTGGAAATTCTGAGTTCGGATTCTTAATCAGCGACCGGAAAAACATAAGACTACTGATTTTCATGCCGATCCGACAATTTTTCAATACTCGCATCCGCCATATTGAAGCCGCCATTTTGTTTTTCGAAATTTTGAGTTCAGATTCTTAATCAGCGACCCAAATAATACTAATACACCAATTTTGAGCTAAATTGAAAAACTCCTTGGGGTTTTGGCCAGGTTTTCGTCCAAATGAACCACTGTGCGACGGGTCGAAAAAATATCCGTCGCGAACGTGTAATCGGCGTTTCGTCGCCATGCTGCTATTCTACGCGGGCCTGCTGTGTGACAGTGCCGTAACTACGCGTTATCGACGCCGATCTGACAGTATCATCCGAAGGGCGCTCAACTCTGTTAAATATAAATGATCAATTGTTTTTCATTAATTTTTGTTTAAAAATATTGTTTATAATTTCGACGATCTTCCGACAAGCGGATAATACAGTATATGTATTATCCGGGATGTTAACAGAAATGTTCTCTAGAATTTTCATAACAATAATTCATAAAAAAAATGCGCGAGAAGGAAATGTGTGACCCGGCATGCCCTAGACATCGAATTGATCATATTGTATTATTGTTATAAACTACGATATTCTTTGAAAATGAACAAGAATATTATAGTTCCAATAATATTTCCTTGTAACGAAATGCCAAAATGCAGCATTTCATTTCCTCATTTCAGCAGGCAGCATTTGTAGATCAATTAAAATTAATTAAAACGTTTTTGATAATTCGGTGACCAAATTATAAACAATATTTTTAAACAAAAATTAATGCAAAACAATTGATCATTTATTGTTCGAAATCCGCGCTACGCGCTTGGCGTGCGACGGCACACCGCGCCTGCGCATCGTCACTGCCGATCGTGGCTCGGCGTTTACCTCCGCTCCCCGGAGTGCCCGCTCCGCCGAGGAGCACTTACATCCTGCCCTCCGCCTCACCCCAAAAGTGAGGGGTCCTGCCGAACGCTCTCGAACTAGAACGATCTCGATTCGGATTGTTCGAGCATGCTCATCTAGACCTTTCTGGAGCGTTCGGTAGGACAAACATATAAATATCAGCTGGGCGATCAGCTGTTCGAGTTTCAGTTTTGTTTACACCTGCGTCACAGCCACGTTCGATACGAGTTAATCTTCGCTCACTGTTTAGTAGTGCTATAATTTTCTTTGTTTCGTGAGTGCCTAATTTGCCTTTGTTTAGCTTTTGTATTCTTCCGCGGACAGAAAATAAACGTTTAGTGAATTTCATCTATTAATTCATTGTAGTTTCTCCTGTCAGTCGACTACATTTTCTTTCTTGCGCCGCGCTCAGACCGCTTATATTTCGCTTGAGATTCTATCACATTTATATTTAACAGAGTTGAGCGCCCTCCGGATGGTACTGTCAGATCGGCGTCGATAACGCGTAGGTACGGCACTGTCACACAGCAGGCCCGCTTAGAATAGCAGCACGGCGACGAAACGCCGATTACACGCTCGCGACGGATATTTTTTCGACCCGTCGGGATTGAAAACTGTTCCCAAAACTTTTGGGGGCAGTTTTCGCTTCAGAAATGTGTAAGGAATGCGATCCAGTACAGCAAATTCGTGCTAAATAAATAAATTTTCATAAAAATGTAAAAGTATAGCATAGCAAGTTCGCGCATCCGCTCTTTTTTAAATTTTGACGATCATTTGTTACTATTTACAACAACCAATTTTAATAACTATATACACTAAACGATTCGGCATGTTTTCCTCTATCTTTTGAGACCAATTTCAACTTCGTAGCGTTTATACTTTTCGCGTAATACCTCATTTTCTCTCAAAATTTGGTGTTTTTACAAAAACTCATTTTACTAAAAAACTGAGGGTGATGGAGCAATTCTGCCGACGGATTCGTGTTTAGCACGAGTAATTCTACGAGGATCACCCATTGGATATTCGAGAAAAAAAATTGTGTTGAACAGTGTAATCTATCATCAGCTGCTTTCTACCGATATTCCTTTGAAGAGCCAGTGCCATTGAAATCGGTTAGAAACATTTGGCTACCACGTTGCACACGATTCCCTAAACTTTTGAACTCGGGGTAAAATAAAATCATAACTCCGCACTTGGGTCCTACCGTGGTAAGTACCGTCATAAATTATAGAACTTCTCTGTCTTTTTACCTTCTTTCCACTTTTCGTAAAACCGTTACTCGGTTCATGAACGGATATAGAGGGGAAATAGTGGAAGAACATTTCCCAATTTATTTGTGAGATTTTTTTTATTAACCCTTAACGTTCCAACTTTTAAGTGTGAATATCGAAATTCACCTTTAAATAACATTGAAAAAATATAAAAAATAAAAAATTAGTATTACACCGATATTCTTTTCACGATATTATGAAGCATTTGTATATAACATTTTTCTCTGAAATGAACGGTTCTGAAGTTATTATTTTTTTCCATCTAGATTGTCGATTCATTCCACTCTGCGATGGTGCCTGAGAGGCACACTTGGAGCGATAAGGGTTAAAATGATACCTTACACGATATGTTTTAATTGAGTTAAATAGTGAGGAAATATATAGTAAATAGTGAATAAATATAATTGGAAATATGTCGTGTGAGGTATCATTTTAATTAGAAAAATCTTATAAATACAACAGCAATGATTTAAAAGAAAAAGAAATGAAAGATGAAAAAGTTTTATTCTTGAAGTGGATGAGTCACACTCTTATTCCTTTTGCATGCTGTTACATTGGTTTCTCGTCGCGTGTTCTGTTTCGTCAAGGAGCATCTCCCTATGTGGCGGGGGTAATTCTACCGGAGTTTATCCTGCTTTTACTATAGAGATGTTAGAAATCTGGTGTACACGCCGATGTCCTCACCGTCGCCACAAAAATCGCGTTGTCTCCCTTGCTCCGATTGGCAGCGTTCTCTTTCTTCGTCTTTTAGTTCGATTTGTATGTGTAGCTCTTTTAACGAATTGCGAGATAAAATATCAAGTGCCTTCGTGTACAGGGTGTAAATTAATGGTCATGGCTTTAAGGGGTTATTCTACACCTCTGGATCGATGGAGATTTGCAAAAAAAAACGGCCGCAAAATTCGGGAAAGGGTAGCAAATTTTTTTTATTGGCTCATCGTATTCGCCTTGTTACGTAGGTAAAATGTCTGAGAGGAACCATAGGTCAGAAACGAACCGTTCTCTCACAAATTAACTTTTAATTGGGCCTTCTGATAAAAATTTCGCCATTAGTTAAAGCAGAGGCGACGTAAACGAAGTTAGAAAATGGGGCACTGTGTCACCGTACCAGAAGAGAAGTGCATGTGTTTATGCTCTTCTCGCCGGGTGGGCCCTTGAGCGAACCCAACACCGAACGCAGGTCAATGACATTTTTCTAGTCATTTTCTATCTTCGTTTATGTTGCCTCTGCTTCAACTATTGGAGCTAGCAGGGGTATTTCATGTGTTTCCTTTCGAAAGGTCGGTGACTCGAAGGCTGCCATATGGGCGAAATTTTGATCGGAAGGCCGAATTACAAGTTAATTTGCGAGAGAACGGTTCATTTCTGACCCATGGTTCCTCTCAGACATTTTGCCTACGTAACAAGTCGAATACGATGATCCAATAAAAAAAATTTGCTACCCTTTCCCGAATTTTGCGGCAAGTTTTTTTCGCAAATCTCCATCGATCCAGAGGTGTAGAACAACCCCTGAAAGCCATGACAAATATTTTTGAAACACCCTGTACAGGGTGTAAAAAAATTAATGGTCATGGCTTTAAGGGGTTGTTCTACACCTCTGGATCGATGGAGATTTGCGAAAAAAACCGGCCGCAAAATTCGGGAAAGGGTAGCAAATTTTTTTTATTGGCTCATCGTATTCGTCCTGTTACGTAGGTAAAATGTCTGGGAGGAACCATGGGTCAGAAACGAACCGTTCACTCACAAATTAACTTTTAATTGGGCCTTACGATTAAAATTTCGCCGATAGTTAAAGCAGAGGCGACGTAAACGAAGCTAGAAAATAGGGCACTGTGTCACCGAACCAGAAGAGAAGTGTAAGTGTTTATACTCTTCTTCCCGGGTGGGCCCTTGAGTGAACCCGACACCGAACGCAGGTCATTGACATTTTCTAGTCTTTTTCTCTCTCTTCAATTATGTTGCCTCTGTTTCAACTATTGGAGCTAGCAAGGGTATCTCATGTGTTTCCTTTCGAAAGGTCGGCGACTCGAAGGCTGTCGTATGGGCGAAATTTTAATCGTAAGGCCCAATAAAAAGTTAATTTGTGAGAGAACGGTTCGTTTCTGACCCATGGTTCCTCTCAGACATTTTGCCTACGTAACAAGACGAATACGATGAGCCAATAAAAAAAATTTGCTACCCTTTCCCGAATTTTGCGGCAAGTTTTTTTCGCAAATCTCCATCAATCCAGAGGTGTAGAACAACCCCTGAAAGCCATGACAAATATTTTTGAAACACCCTGTACATCCACTACGTCGTACGTATTTTCATTTTGATTTGTCGTTGGTTATCTAGATAAGCAATCCGCATTGCTATGTAATTTTGTATTTTTATATTTTATCGTGTAATCAAAACCTCGTAAGAATAATGCATAATACTGCATACGCATTGCGCTGTACATTGGTAAACTTTTCGAAGGCGAAAATATATGTACTAACGTAAAGGCACCAGTAGTTGACCAGTTAAGACAAATTTTTGCCGTAAATGGTTGTAACATTGTGTATACTTATTATATAGTGCAGTTCAATGCGTGAAAATGTTCTTTGAACTTCAGACATCAAATAACAAAGCATACTTTTTCGAAAAGTAAAGCGTGACATAAAAATTATAAACGTTTATTGACAGTGTATCACTGCATCAGTAGTTGACCATTTGTGAATCTGAAAAAAACAGTAATTGACCTTTCTATTCGTTAGTATTTGACCACTTATATTAGAGCCAAAATCAATTTAATATGATTTATTTACATCAGGTACAAGAAAAAACAAGTAATTGAACAAATACAAATAAAAAGAAGATTGTTTCTGAAAATTAACAAACAATAAAGTTAACTATCATAGGAATATTTTCTTTGGAAACGCAATGTGGTGGAAAGGAGGTTTTAATCACTCGTTAACTGCACTAATAAAACTGTTCAATAAGAATGATATTCTAATGGATATACAAATAGAATTAAAATGGAATTAAAAATAAGCGTCTTAAAAATATACGTCTTGAAACTCTCGTCTTTTCACATTCGCTGATCTCTACGCACTATATAAATATTCGTCATTTGAAAACATCGTCAGCTCATTCGCACACTCACTCACCCAATACAAACGCACATTCACACTTTTTCGAACGTCGTCAAGAACGATTCCTACACTATAATTCCATATTGAATCTATTTCAGGTATAGAATAAATATTTCGCGTTTTGCTCGTTTTAACAGGGTCATTAATATCAAAAAGTATATTTTCCCATTCATAGTCTGACACATCGGGTGTTTCTGGCCATTTCCACAATCGACCATGCTTCTGCATAGAGGATACAGTTGCTTTAGTGTCAGTAACACTAACGATTTTCCCAGGAAAATATTCACCTTCGTATACAAATATTACATGCTCATTAACGTCTTTATTAACGCCTAGCAATTTATTTTTTTCCATTGTTTCACTCCTTTCCAATGTATTCTCCTCCATAGGCGTCTCGTAGCCTTCACAATCTATGATTTCAGAGTTAGAGTCTGAACTCTCAGATGAATATTTAAAGATTTTCTTTCCCTTTCTTCGTTTCGGTTGGTGTGCTTTGTGCTGTTTAGCTCTTTCCTTTTCTTCCATACTTCTTTGCCTTTTTGCAGCTCGCTCTTTCTTTAATTCTTCATTTTCTTCTTTCTTCTTTATCTTGTTTAAAATAAATTCTTGAAACAATTTCCCGGATACAATAGATGGCATTTTTTCTTTTGGTACATTCTTCTTCTCCTCTGTGTTTTTATTTCTAATACCTGAATAATACTTGTGTTTTCCAAAAAGGCTTGGGATTGTTTGTAAATTACTAGTAGAGGGAACATTATCTGAGTTATTTGTATTGCTTGGATGCAATTCAGGTGAAGGACTGACATAGTTTGGAATAACATTATTATTTTGACATTTCCCACTTGGATGATGTTAAATTGACTTAATACGTTGGCTGCATAAGCGATGTCTGGGCGAGTAGCGTTAGATAAGTATGTTAGCACACCCACTAGTTCGCGGAAAGGTACGTCTTTCATATCACTTTGACTAGGTTCTATGTGTAGTCCAGTCAAGTTAAGCCTGAAATGGCAATTTTTCAACCTCGGTAAAACTTGGCTGAAATATTCCTAGGCATACTAGATTTGACTAGGGATAGTTTTAAGGTTGTTGCGAACTCAGCGTCAGGGTGAAAAAGGGGTGAAATTGCTCCAAAAGCCATTTTTTCGCATTTTTCGCGTAAACCATAATAAATATAGAGAAATGTTTCAAACAAAAGTTGTAGAGAATATTAAGATCTACAACTTTTGTATAAATCATTTTTTTGCATCTATTGCAGTTTTCGCGAAAAGTCAATTTAAACATCGAAATCTTTGAAATAAATTTTTTTTTTTCATAAAATTTTTAAATATGAAATTTAAAAATAAAAAGTCCTTAGCCATTTTTTGTGATTTTGCGAATTATAGAAGTTGGGAAAAGTTGGGGTGCTGTGGGCCCGGCACTGAGCGCGAGAGAGACAGCGTATCGGACGCACTCTTCGCACTCATTGCCGCATTTGCTACGATTAAAAGAGAAGGGCGGATGTTGTGAATGCGTGCAACAGAAAAGGATGGATGAAGAAAGTGAAGAGCGCTGTCAACCATTTGTCGGAAACAGAAGGGACGCGTATAGACATGCGTAAGATTAAGATAGACAGATGCTTTCTATTCTTTAGTGTTCTCACTGCGTATATGATACCTGATGCCATCATTCTTATTATTCTCGCATATGTATAGATAGATAAATGTTATTTTTCAGAGCAAATAAAATATAAATAAATTAAAATTTTTTTTATTATTATTCATTTTTAATTAATCATAATAAAATAATTACAAATAATAATAATAATTAATATTTTCTTTATTATTAATTAATTTTTTATTAGCAAATAAAATATAAATAAATATAAATAAATTTTTTATTTGTTATTTTCATTCGTTATTTTTATTAGAAAATGAAATACAAAATTTTATATGCAACACATTTTAACGACAAGAAAAGACGTTGTGGATCATTACTCCACATTTTCATACATTTGTCAATTACATTTCATGTTTTTATTCACTCCTATCTACATCCATCTCATCTGTGCCTTGCTCTTCTTCCTCCTCTTCCTTCTCTTCTTGTTCTTCACCCTGTTGACTACTTTCATGTGTGAAGTCTTCAGGATTATCTTCATCTCCACTTTCATGGAGATCAATATCCATTGGAACGGCGATCTTGTGCGGATTCGAACAGCTTTCACCATTACAATGTTTGCACAATTGAGTGCAATTTAACCCAATTGTCGCGCAACTACATCGTACAGTTGAGCAGTCCCCAGTGCACGCACAGTTGATCATAGTCAATAAATCCTGAGGCGCTGGATCTTCTGGTGTTAATATTGGGACAAACATCATTTGCGTTCGTGTCCATCCCCACAACTCTGGATTTAAATTGTTGCCTATCCACAATTGAATTTGATAGTAGACACGTTTGACGTGTTCCGTTAAAGCAGCTTTAGTCGGTGGAAGTGATGCCAATGATATTTTTTTCTTAGATTTACTAATTAACCGTTTGAATGTTTCATACCTAAGTGTATCCATTTTAGTTATTTTCTTATCATTTTTGCTATACAATTGTATAACAATATCTTCCGCAACCGCGTACAATTGCGTAATTGAGGCGTCGGACTTGTAAAATATTTTTGCGGCGTTTTCTATTTTTCTATTTGTCTCTAATAACTTGATGATACTTTTTTTCCCTTTTTGGAAAAAGGCACTGGTCGTGTCACATCCCCCAAATGCATGGGCGAATAATATAAATGATTTCAGCTTCTGTTGGTTATATGTTGAGTACAATATGTCTTTTGTTTTTCCACCAGCTATTTTATAAAAATAGAATCCTATATTTGTTGGTGCTAATGCAACTAACAATATGAGTAAGTCCACGTCATTACCAACAACGGTAACAGGGTTTGACGATGTCGTGGAAAGTGTCAATGCAGTGTTAATTATCAATCCATCAGCATCTTCTGTGGCTATATGAACTGTGATGTTTTTTTTTACAAGATATGACTGCAGCTTCTCCACAAATTTCACTTTATTTTCAATGTTCGATAAAAATTTCTTTTGATTCATTGTAACAATATGGTCTTCATTAATACATATATCTGCAGCTACTGTGCTCTCATTTCGACGATACCGTTCGTAGGATTTAACTCCGATTACATTATTGTTGTAACCGTCAAATATTACAGTTACATGACTTCCAAAATGATTTTGTATATACGAATAGTATAAATTAAATATTTCTGAGAAAGATCTACTATGCGGCCAGACGACTTGATGCAGCAACCATCCACCATCGACAACAATCAATGAATTACGTATTAATGAATCGGAGTGAGCATAAGGTGTGAATACTTTATACAGCTCAGCTTTATTTGATTTTCTCATAAGACCATCATCATCGAACAAGCTTAGTGGATAAGGCGAAAGTTCATATTGAAATGCTTTGCGCATTTTTTTTGCATCACCTTGGATGACTATGGAGATTCGTTGAAACAACAACAATGGATCAATAATTGACATTCTTCCACTGATATGTAAATTTTTCGCCTGTGTTGAATTTTTGACTTTATATAATTTAGTGAGAGATGCTTCAGGTGTCTTTCCAATTAATGTCATCATGCCATTACTGCCAATTTCAAATGCTCTATGGCAATTAATCTCGGAACCACCTATTACTCCAGTCGACAATGAAAGTAAGCATGGGCGAAAACTAAACGGAGTGTGTCCCTTAAGCCAGATAATTAACCTAGAGATATCCAAATTATCTCTCTTCAATCTGCTAGCGCCTAGGTCAACATGCTGCTCACTGTTATTTGATGAGATCTTTAAATATTCTTCCACGTTCTCCATAACGTTGAATGCTGCAGGCATACCCAATAAATAGCGTGCTACAACACTTGGTGTAACACCTCTTCCATGCTTTAAATCTGTGCCAAAAAAGCGGTTTAGAGTTTGTTCAATAGTCATATCTGACCAAATTCCGGACCATGCTTTATAACTACGATGAATTGTGAAGTATCCTTCTCGTGTATATTTATCATACTCAATTGGATCCATTGTTAACTCCAGTTGCATCATGTCTTGTAAATATATCTGCGCACTTTTCGCATAAGCGAAATGGGCAGAAGCGTGAAAGAGCGGTAGCATACTTTTGATACTTGCCAAGTGTAAAGACCAGTTACCTAATCTTTCGGCTTCCACAAATTGAAGTGCAATGGAGACAGCTTTAAAATATTGCACCCATAATTGCGCAGTTGGATTTTTGTCGCTTACTTTTTTAAAATAATCTTCAATCATTCTTGTGACTTTTACAGCGGCGTTATTCTCTTGAAGTTCACATAGTTGAGGTGGACTTTCATGCCAATTTAAGGATAAAGATCTGATTGTTTCCTTCGCTTCGTTGTATTCATTATATCGTTCATTAGCTTCCTCATCAGCATTTTTTGTAGATTCCAATTCATCAGCAATATTTTCACAGACTAGTATTCCAAGTGCAGTAAAGGTCAGAATGTGTGCTCGCAAAGACCTACTGAAAGCATGGCCAGACATCATTTTTTTTATTGATAATGTTGCATACATCTGTGACCATAAGTCTTCTAATCCACTACCGGCCATTATGTGGCCTATGGCGCCCAGGTATGACATCAATAGATGAAATCCGCCTAATCGAACAATGATATTTTTAAATGTCGAGTCTTCCATGTGAGAAACAATGGAACGTGCTTTTAAATATAACGGCTGGTCGTAGGTTACAAAGCAAGTCTTTTGTTTTAAATTATTTGTTCTGTTTAATGCGTAATGCAGCGAAGTGTTGATGGTCGTTAGATTGGATGGAGGCTCATTAATAAATGGCAAACAAGTGATGTGAGAAACCGTGAAGTCCACACTACTGGAAATCACTTCCATATATCCTTTCCAAGTTGGTACTTCAGGGATGGCCATTTGTTTAGCTAGTAAATACGTTGTATAATAATTCCTGAGCAAAGGTACATCTGGATTGTCCATGCTATTTGTTGATGTGAATTTGATTTTCTGCAGTGTTGGTTTACTGTGGCTAACGAAGGGTATTGTTCTAATTTGTTTTTGTTTTGCTAATTCTCCAGCAGACGGCATCTTACCTAATTTTTTGGTATCACCATTATATTGAACGTTACACCCTGGAGTATATACGGATATACCACCGAGGCAATGAAACGTCTCACGACCATCCAAGGTATTGACATTATGGTCGGTGTTATCGAATACGAATTGAACAAAAGCATCATTACTTACAAACTTCGGTGGGTCCATTATCGTTGAAGCTTCATACAATTGAATTGTCGCATATGGTGAAGAAATACCTAATTTAGATAATAATTGAATTATCAATTTTGATCGAGTCTTCCTGTAGATATATGTTCCAACAGCCAGTTGTAAAGTCGAAATAAATGACTTCGGGCGTAATATTGAAATAGCAATATGTGCTATCATGTCACGTTTTGCAGTACTATCTTCAGCAAATGTATCGGTAGTGCATAACCAATTTCCTAAAAAATTAGTGTAGGATCGTGAAAAAGAAAGGAGAGGCGCGCGGTCACCCATCCAAGGCAGGTACTCGGCCAGAGTAGCTGAACGTCGACGATCGCCTGGGTCGGCGCGGAACCACTGCGCCAGCGACCTCTCGCTGATGATAATTTCTTTTCACGTCCTTTTCTCCTAAGTTCTTTATAGGAGGGCTTCTCCGCCCCGATCCCACATTAGTTAATCGGCGTGGAATATTATCACTGACATTGTCTAAAAAACGATCAGAAGGCGGATAAGATGTATTATTATATGAATATTTCATTATCTCATCTTGAAGTATGCCAGCTGCAACTTTTAAGATCGTATCCTTCGCTGATTCACTTATGTTGTTTTTCTCAAAGTGCCAATCTGCACAAATTTGTCCGATGTCTGCCTTTTTGTATAAATATGTAGGTGGTTTCCCCCGGGCATGAACGATGTTTAGATCATTGCCAAAATGTTTTTTTAGTCCTGTAAACAATGTATCGTTCGATCGAAAATGATCTCCCATAATCTCTTTTAATTCTTGTTGAGTATATTTGTGTTTGTTCGATACTTCAATAAAATTAATGACTTCCTTCATAGCTGCTTCATATCCTTTGTCAACTTTTTTGGCCTTTGTGGGATACATAGCTTGGGCAAGCCTAGTATAACATATTTTATGATATGCAGCTTGAGCGTTTACTAATGAATCAACGCTATTCAGACGATGAATTATTTGACGAGTTTTAAAATCATCGTTTTTTTCGCAAATGAGTATAAACCGTTGTTTGGTCTTATCCTCATGAGTAATATTTTGCACAACTTTATTTTTTCGATTTAATTTTTCACTGCAAATGAAGCAGAGGTCTTTGAAGTTGAATGTGTTCGATGAACTTGAAGCATTATCCATTTTCGGAATGCAGTAAAGCTGCAAAATAAAATATGTAAACAGCTAATCATGCAATAATGAATTTACCCGTAAGAATAAATAAACATTCATAAGTTTGTGACATAAGTTTGTACTCACCCACAATAGTGTATCGAAAGAGAGTGTTTAAAAAACGACGAAATAGTGGAAAAGATAATGCCACAAACTAGCTGACTCCAATTGTAAGGACTGTAACTGATGAAAAAAAATGTTCGCTCCAAAACTTGAAATAAAGGCTTTCTATCATTATATCGCCCTCTAACCGGCCCCCTCCTCCTCACTGATGTTGGTGAGAAGGGGTGGTGTGCAAATTAGAAAATTTCCAATTGGAGGGTTCGGTATTTCTCAGAATACGATTTTCTGATTGGCAGATAGAACGGAAGTAACGTCGGTCACAGGAATCGAATTTTGTGATTGGCTGGTCATTGTAGGCGGCAGGATTCCAAGAACCGGTGGTTCGGTCCCAAGAAATGATGTACCCTACATTTTAATTCATATTTTCAGTCGCCTAGGTTTATGACGAGTCATAAACCAGACGACTGACTTTGGGACATTTGGCAGCCAGATGGGCCTGCCGATTTCTGAATTTTCGATAATCCTGCCGAACAATGACCAGCCAGGTCGCGCCTAACGGTAGGTGACGGCTTCGCGAGGCCACTGATTTTTTAAGCGTATCGTTTATCGCTGGTACGCTGTCACGCGTCAACAATACTATATATACATTTTTAATTATTAATTATTATTATTTTTTTAATTGGCCATATTTTCCAATAATTATTCCGGAATCTTATATTCCAGAATATTATATTATATATTATTACAACATTTTATAACTCATTATAGGTGTAACAAGTAATGTATTTTCTTCAGTTTGTTTAAAATTATATTCACGACAGTATTTAATAATCTGAAACAGTATATTTCAGATTATACAGTATTTTAAGCTATTGACTCTTGTACCAATGCCCACAATCGAAAGAATAAAAAAACAAAGAACGAGCGAAAAATCAATTATTGACGAGATTTTCTTAAAGTTCTTGCGCCATCCCGGCATTGGCAGTAATGTATAATGATAGTTTCCTTCGACATCAATATAGAGAGAAACAAAAATATTCACACAAAGGATACACACAAAAATTCTCTTACAAACGATAGGCCTTCACGACACGGCAACAAAAATAAAACTAATTATCCGATTTTAGTCTTGTTAAAAGAAGTGTGTATACAAAACGAGGAATGTTAAAACATATCAACATCTCATCAATATTTGATTTTCTGTGTTTTATTTATTCCTTCGATTGTAGGTATTGGTACAAGAGTCAATAGCTACGCTTCGGAAAAAATTAAAATACTGTATAATCTGAAATATATTGTTTCAGATTATTAAATACTGATGTAAATATAATTTTAAACAAACTGAAAAAAATACATTACGTGTTACGTCTATAATGAGCTATAAAATATTATAAAATAAGCAACATAAGCATTTCGGCATACTTAGTTATTGGAAAATATGGCCAATTAAAAAAAATAATAATGATTAATAATTAAAAAAATATGTATAGTATAGATATAATGATAGAAAGCCTTTATTTCAAGTTTTGGAGCGAATATATTTTTTTTCATCCGTTATAGTCCTTACAATTGGAGTCAGCTAGTTTGTGGCATTATTTTTCAACTATTTCGTTGATTTTTAAACGATTTTCTTTCGATATACTATTGTGGGTGAGTACAAACTTATGTCACAAACTTATGAATATTTATTTATTCTTACGGGTAAAGTCATTATTGCATGGTTAGCTGTTTGCACATTTTATTTTGCAGCTTTACTGCATTCCGAAAATGGATAATGCTTCAATTTCATCGAACACATTCAGCTTCAAAGATCTCTGCTTCATTTGCAATGAAAAATTAAATCGGAAAAATAAAGTTGTGCAATTTGGGCGAAGAGTTGGCAGCATGCCTCAACTTCTACTCACATTTTACTTTATAACTCAAAAACGAATAATTTCCCCAAGATTTGGCAAACACCATTCGAAAGGGCATAAAACGCACTATTATTGCAGCGTTGTTGGTTGGAATCAATTGATACTTTTTGGGGGAATTGCCATTTTTCTGCATTTTTTCCACATTGAAAAACGGGAAAAATATGAAAAAAGTATGTGTTCAATAAATAAATTACATAAACCTATATACCGTTGCACAGTGGAACGAATCGACCATCTAGGTGGAAAAAAATAATAACTCGAAAACCGTTCATTTTAGAGAAAAATGTTTTATACAATGTTATTTAAAGGTCAACTTAACTTTTTTTACAAAAATCGGTACATTTTTTTATAGACGTTCATTGTACAGGAAAAATAAAGAAACTTTTGTATAAGACATTTTCTTGTTGGACTTTATATTAAAAAGATATTTAATGAAAAAGATCCTACTAAAGCCTTTTTCGATAGGCGGACTGCCCAACAAACATTCAACAGGTAGAACAAAGAATTGCATAGATATGCGCACAAAATCTTTATGTTAATTATTTCTTCAATTTTTAAGTGAACCGCGTGCCCCGTTGCGAATCGACAATCGAACTGTCTCGCTAACTTTCAGCAGGTATAACAATAAAAAGCGCAGCTGCACGTACGAAATTTTTCCGCTTATTACTTCTACACAATCTAAGGAATATATAGACGGTGTTTCAAAGAGGTACATTTCGTTCTTTGTTAGTTATTTATTGTTTAATGGGACCGCGCGCCACGGTGAAATTCGACTGCCGAGTCGCATCCCTACCTTTAATCAGGTAAAACTAAAAAGGGCGCAAGTGGATCCATGAAATTTTTCCACAAATTACTTCTACACAGTCTAAGGAATATATAGACGGAGTTTCAAAGAGGTACATTTCGTTGTTTGTTAGTTGTAGACATCTGGTCCTTTTGTGACCGCGTGCTCCGCAGGGAGTCGGCAGCCGTACTATGTCATAAACTTGAGAAAGGAATAACAAAAAAAGGCGGCAGAAAGCGCAGCCTTTTTTTGCAGGAGCTGCTTCTACAAGGTTTAAACTAAATACCCTCAAAATTTCCAGGTAGTATTTTGATATACATTATAAGTTTTTCTCTGCTAAATTTCGCCCAAGAACATGTGTCTAAACAAGGTTCCATAAAATGTTTAAAAATTAATTTGTCGAAAAATCGTTTATGGGCATTCCAAGGTTAACTAACAGTGATAAACTGTACAAAAAATAAAAAGTCTCGCAAAATTCTTAATGCCTCTATCAGTATCTTCTTTTCAGAGAAGTATTTGGAAGTTTTCGCGCTGTTGAAATTTCTTATTTTTAAGTACTGATTTTTACATTTAGATGATTGCAAAATTAATTATTATTGCTATCACTGGCCTCAGCAAACATTTTACATTAAGATAGCATTATTAAATTTCAAATCCCAGACTTGATTTTTTTCCACCTAGATTACCCATTTCGTTCCACTGTGCGTTGGAAAGCTTGATTTTTTAATGATTTTTTAGTGCCAGTCTCGGGACGATATCTTGTTTTCTGAAAAACTTGCAGCACATAATAGATTCGGCCAAATACGTACTGTGACCCCCACCCCTTAACCGTGAAGTTCAGCGAAATTATTAATTATAATTCATAATTAATATTTAATATATAAAATTATATAAATAAAACGAAAAAAAATTGATTTATTTATATTTTATTTGCTCTGAAAAATAACATTTATCTATCTATACATATGCGAGAATAATGTGAATGATATCATCAGGTATCATATACGCAGTGAGAACACCAATTGTAAAGAATAGAAAGCATCTGTCTTTCTTAATCTTACGCATGTCTGTATGCGTCCCTTCTCTTTCCGACAAATGGCTGACAGCGCTCTTCACTTTCTTCATCCATCCTTTTCTGTTGCACGCATTCACAACATCTGCCCTTCTCTTTTAATCGTAGCAAATGCGGCAATGAGTGCGAAGAGTGCGTCCGATACGCTGTCTCTCTCGCGCTCAGTGCCGGGCCCACAGCACCCCAACTTTTCCCAACTTCTATAATTCGCAAAATCGCAAAAAATGGCTAAGGACTTTTTATTTTTAAATTTCATATTTAAAAATTTTATGAAAAAAAAAAATTTATTTCAAAGATTTCGATGTTTAAATTGACTTTTCGCGAAAACTGCAATAGATGCAAAAAAATGATTTATACAAAAGTTGTAGATCTTAATATTCTCTACAACTTTTGTTTGAAATATTTCTCTATATTTATTATGGTTTACGCGAAAAATGCGAAAAAATGGCTTTTGGAGCAATTTCACCCCTTTTTCACCCTGACGCTGAGTTCGCAACAACCTTAAAACTATCCCTAGTCAAATCTAGTATGCCTAGGAATATTTCAGCCAAGTTTTACCGAGGTTGAAGAATTGCCATTTCAGGCTTAACTTGACTGGACTATGTGATTGAAAGACTCGTTTGGTACTAAAGGTGTAGCTACCAGTTTACAATCATCCATGCAAAATTTTGAAAGTGTCTCTTGGATGTACCTGCTCTGGCTTAGTGTGATTCGCCCAGTATCGCCTTCTCTTTTAATTTGTATCCCTAATATGTTTGTCACATTGCCTAAGTCTTTCATTTTAAATTTACTTTTTAACGCTTCTTTTAATTTCTTTAAACTTACTAAGTCTTTAGATGCAACTAATATATCATCTACATAAATGATCAATATCACAATTTCGCGACTATTCCGGTTAACATAAATACATGGGTTTAATTGCGATTTACTTACAAGGAGACATTACACCCGTGGACATGGGGATTTTAATGAGCTTCATATTAGGTGAAAGTACGTCGAAAAATATTTGTGTCATGTCCGGGCGTTTTTGTGAATGGGCCCTCAATTTTGAGAAATCGCATTTTGAAGAACGCAATTTTTCTATAGTACCTGATATACTCTTAAAGAGAACGGGTCTATCGAATAAGTGCGATGGCTCGGCGGATGCGTGCTTGGCTTGTTACGAGCCGAGCGGTTGGCAGAACGCGACCGGTATTCTTTGCTTACGTTTGCGGAGCCACCAATTGCAACTGGTTTTGGGAAATAATCCGGGGACCGAACTAGCCTATAGCTTTCTATAGGAGCGTCGTTTGCCCGTTAATAACGAATGTACCTTTCGGTAATTCGCGCTAGAATAACGGATACGGTCCTGCACCAACTGCAGGAACTACCGCCAATAGCTGGTATGAATCCGGGGACCGAACTAGCCTATAGCTTTCTATAGGAGCGTCGTTTGCCCGTTAATAACGAAAGACACCTTGCGATGCTTTCGCGCTAGTATAACGGATACGGCCCTGCACCAATTGCAGGAACTACAGCCAATAGCTGGTATGAATCCGGGGACCGAACTAGCCTATAGCTTTCTATAGGAGCGTCGTTTGCCCGTTAATAACGAAAGGCACCTTGCGATACTTTCGCGCTAGTATAACGGATATGGTCCTGCACCAATTGCAGGAACTACCGCCAATAGCTGGTATGAATCCGGGGACCGAACTAGCCTATAGCTTTCTATAGGAGCGTCGTTTGCCCGTTAATAACGAAAGACACCTTGCGATGCTTTCGCGCTAGTATAACGGATACGGCCCTGCACCAATTGCAGGAACTACAGCCAATAGCTGGTATGAATCCGGGGACCGAACTAGCCTATAGCTTTCTATAGGAGCGTCGTTTGCCCGTTAATAACGAAAGGCACCTTGCGATGCTTTCGCGCTAGTATAACGGATACGGTCCTGCACCAATTGCAGGAACTACCGCCAATAGCTGGTATGAATCCGGGGACCGAACTAGCCTATAGCTTTCTATAGGAGCGTCGTTTGCCCGTTAATAACGAAAGGCACCTTGCGATGCTTTCGCGCTAGTATAACGGATACGGTCCTGCACCAATTGCAGGAACTACCGCCAATAGCTGGTAAGGGAGTTGGTATTTAGTTGCAAACGGTGAACTCTTAAATCGGAAAGTTGACCCGTAACTTTAACAAATAATCTTATTCACCCCGAGCGGCTTGAGTGAATAAGAAGGGATCGTTGCTCGGTTACTCGAAGGTGCAGGTAAATAATAAGAGACTCTAAATATTCCGTTGTAAGAATATAAAGGTATATTTTCTAAATAAGTTAAATACTATCTGTACAAAAATGGTTAACAATGAACACTAAGTCCATTCGGTGGTTACCTTTAACTATTGAAATAGCTTTCAATTAAATGGCCGAAATTACTATAACGCGTCGGTTCGCGGGGGAACTATCGAATCTCGCAGGACGAACGTTACGTCAAGGATTACGTTTAAGAAAAAACCCCGAAGAAGCAAAAAACAGCCAGCTTATATAGGGCGTTTTTTGGGAGTGGGGTCCTGGGAAATGTGGAAAACTGAGTGGAGGTGGAAGCGGTCTGGTGGGAGCGAAGGGCATCAAGGATGCGAGTGAAAATTCTCGCCGAGGTTAACGGAAGTCGTAAATTGGGCCTTAATGGAATTTGGCTGTTTGCGGATTGGAAGTAACCCTATACAGCTAGGCTTTTTCTCGCTTCCTAGGCTTTTTTACCAAGCGTCTGACTGGCGCCTGAACTGGAATTCGAAAAATTCCAGGGTCGGATGTAACAGGCTTATACTTTTGCACTCCGCCGCGCTTCAGGTTCGAATCCTGCTTGATGAGTAAATTTTTTTTTTATTTCTTTTCTAAAATATTTTAATCCTCGTAAATATCATTTAATTGAAAATTTGTATATAGGCAACATAGTATAACTTTTAAAAAATGTTTACTACAAAATTACATTTCTTGGATGCAAGCAAATATAAAGGGTAATTGTTTTATTACACTGGTTCACTATTCACCACAACGAATATATTTACCGTTAGGGTACCTGTGTTTTATTACTTTACCGTAGACTTTTTGTAACTTTTCAAGTGTTCGGTAAATATTTGAAAAGCATTCTTTTACATTTTGAACGTGATCATTAGTTTCCTTGCAACTGCCGAAGTGAGAGGAAGTGTTATCCTGTCAACAAGTTTTCTTTTGGCTTTCATAGTGATATTTACATTGAACATTATTTAATCTTTCTGTAAAAATGAGTGCACCAGGAGGTTCTTCACAGTGTAGTGCGATGAACATTGATGAAAATATTAATCCAACATTATCATCCTTTTTGAACGTTACCGAAGCATGTTTTCCGCCTGAAATTTCAAAATCCAAATGTTCTTGTTCGAAAGCAGCGTTTATAAAATGTTCCTGGTGCCGGAAATTTATATATTTTGTGTGTTTTTATGAATCATTTCACCCTAACACTTGTGAAATCAGCAATTTAAATAGATAGATAAATATATTAGTTTTAATCCGTTCTGAAATCAGTTTTTTAAAGCGTTACCTACTTACAAAAAAAAATGACTCATCAGGCAGGATTCGAACCTGAAGCGCGACGGAGTGCAAAAGTATAAGCCAAGCACGCATCCGCCGAGCCATCGCACTTATTCGATAGACCAGTTCTCTTTAAGAGTATATCAGATACTATAGAAAAATTGTGTTTTCAAAATGCGATTTCTCAAAATTGAAGGCCCATTCACAAAAACGCCCGGACATGACACAAATATTTTTCGATGTACTTTCACCTAATATGAAGCTCATTAAAATCCCCATGTCCACGGGTATAATGTCTACTTGTTAGACCTATAGTTAATAAGTAGTCATTTAAAGTTTCATACCAATCACGCTCCGCCTGCTTTAGTCCGTATAGGGGTTTGTTTAATTTGCACACTTTTGCTGCACATCCGGGTTGCTCAAACATTTCTGGTTGTTGCATGTAAATAGTGTCCGTTAATTTTCCTTGGACGTAGGCCGTTACAACGTCCATATGATGTACATGCATTCGACATTTTGCGGCACAGGCCAGAATCGTCCGAATGGATTCATATCCTGCCACAGGTGCATATACCTCATCATAGTCTATGTGCTTCCGTTGTTCGTTGCCTCTAGCCACTAGCTTGGCTTTGAATTTATCAAGCGTTCCGTCTTGATTTCGTTTTGTTTTAAACACCCACCTATTTGTGAGTACCTTTGCGTTTTTTGGCTTGTCCACTAGTTCCCATGTTTGATTGTCTATTAGTGATTCGTTTTCTTCTTCCATCGCCGCTAGTCAGTATGGTCCTTCAGCACTCTCCATTGCTTCGGTTGGGGTTACTGGATCTACGGAGTTAGTATTTGGTATGTAATTATATGACTTTCTGGGCCTACCTGATTTTCCCGTTTTTATTATTTTTGGCCGTCCGGTCGCCCGTCTCGATCCGTGGTGACTGGGTTCGTTCCCGACTTCTGAAGAATGGGGTTTTATCGTGTCCATCGAAATTTCCCTTTCACTCCCCTCTTCACTTGTCTCGCTTAGTGTTTCATCCCCTTTTTCGTTCAAGTCAATCATGCTTGGTTGCAAAGATTTAGTTTGGGACGGATCAGTGAAAACCGCCACGTGTGGAGCGGTTTCTTCGTGGAAACGCGCATCCCTCCTCTTGATGACGCTTCGTGTTCCACAATCCCAGAGTCGGTATGCCTTGGATTCCGTTGAGTATCCCACTAGTATATATTCCTTGCCTCGAGGTAAAAATTTGTTCCCCCCGGGTCGTTTTTCCAAAGCAATTGCTTTGCTCCCAAATATGCGAAAATACCCGACGTATGGCGTTTTGCCTGTCCACTCTTCGTAAGGAGTTTTATTTCCCAGTTTGGAAGTTGGGCTTCGGTTCCTGATATGTACTGCGGTGTTTATCGCTTCTGCCCACAAGCTTAGTGGAAACTGTGCTTGTGTCAACATACTTCGTGCCATTTCAAGGAGGGTTCTATTGGCGCGTTCAGCTACACCATTTTGTTGCAGTGTATATGTTGTGGACAGTTGTCTTATTATTCCATTGTCCTTGAGATAATCACTAAATTCTATGGATATATATTCTTTCGCATTGTCACTTCTTAGCTTCTTAATCTGTTGACCGGTTTGTTTTTCTACTCTGTTTTTATATTCCTTAAATGCTGTTAGGATATCTGACTTCTTCTTTAATATGGCTATTTCTGTATACCTCGACTTGTCGTCTATAGAGGTTGCAAAGTATTTTGCACCGCCCAAAGAAGGAGTAGACATAGGTCCGCAAATATCTGTGTGTACGAGACCTAACGTTTCCTTGTCTCTGTTATTTGAACTTTTAAATGGCATTTGGCAAATCTTACTTTTGTCACAAATCTCACATCTTGGCGTATCCTGTATTTGCCTTGACGGTATGTCCATTCCATTCACCATGCTTTCATTGGATAATTTCTTTATGTCAGGAATATTTAAGTGCCCAAATCTTTGATGCCATCGAGTCAGTCTGTTATCTTGCTCATTGGCTCTTAGGGCGTACAGATCAGTGTCATTCAGTAGATATAAACCATTTTCTTTTTGGGCTTTTATAACTGCTGATCCATCTTCACGTTTTAATATGGCTGAATGTTTGTAGAAGTGAACAGAGTACCCATTATCCGTTATACTAGACACTGAAAGAAGGTTATTTCTAAAGTCGGGGACCCACATCACATTTTTTAAAGTAATATTGTTCTCGCTGTGGTGTCCTGTTTTCACTTTTAACTTTACAGTACCCTCTCCTAATACTTTGGCGCTGTCGTCAGTTGCAGTATATACGTGCCCTTGTGCTCCTTGGTTAATCCTTACGAATTTGTTCTTTTCCTTGCACATGTGCTTGGTGGCTCCGCTAACCAGACACCATTTTTCTGTTAACGTAGCATTTGCGTTAAAGGCAATAGCAGTCATTGCGTCTTCTGCATCACGTCCCATTGATATTTGCTTTGATTTGTTTCTGCAATGCTTTGCGAAGTGACCAGTCTTTCCACATATGTAGCACTTGTATGGTGCCTTCTTTTGTGTGGAGTATTCTTGTTTAGGCTTACGGTAGTGTTCGCTTGGTTGGAGAGAAGGGCTTCCTCACCTTCATTGCCTGCGGTTCCATGACATTCCGCTCTTCTTATTTCCTCCTCCAGTAGTTTGACTTTGAGTTCCTGCATTGTAGGCATCTTTTCTCGAGACTCTATTGCTATACAGAAATTTTCATACTCACTAGTTAGGGAGTTCAATAGCATGATTGACAGTACTGGCTCTGGTAGCTTTATACCAGATTCTTCCAGTTGTTCTAATTTGTGTAGAAATTCATCTATGTACTGAGCCATACTCTGACTTGGGTCTTTTCTCATTTTGTAAATTTGTTTAAATAACACGCACTGTCGCATACCCCCTTTGATTCGTACACTGCTTTTAGTGCCTCCCATGCCTGCATTGAAGTTTCTGCTCGTTTTATATGATTGTATTGGTTTTTATGTATATTTAGAATAATTGTGTCGAGCGCCTTTTCATCCTTCTGCGTCCACGCCGCAGCATTTGCTTCAGTTTTCGTAATTGTCCCGTTCACATAATTCCACAACTCATTGTATCTCAGGATACTTTTTATTTGAATCTTCCACGATTCATAATTATTATTGTCAAATTTTTCGGAGGAATTTAAGGTCGTAAGACTCATGGTTCTATCAGTCGTTATTGCCACGTGGAAAAGAAAACTAACCTCTTACAGCCAACTAATATACAGGGTGGTCCACACAACGTGTGCACCGTTAAAAACTACCAAAATATGCGTTTCACAAAAAAGTTTTTATATAGAAGTTGCATGGTCTGAAGGGGCACATTATATAGTGTAGTAATTTTTTTATAGGTGGTGTTTCGGAGATTTGAAGGTCAACTTTGTTTTTTTAAATGGAATGCTATATTTTTTATATCAAAATATGGAAGAATGTCGAATTCTGAGTAAAAAAGTATTGACATTTATTTGCCCTAAACCTAATAACTAACGAGTAATTTCACTTTATTTCCTGAAAATTTACTTCGCGTAATATCAAGTTAGAAATTTGACCTTATCACAGATTTCCGCAGGACAGCGATGTTTACGTGACAGTGTTTATCAACACAACATCTATCATGATTCGCAATCGTCTTCATATTCGTAATCCAGTATTGAAGTTACCTTCGGTGTTGTGTGTATTTACCAGACAGATAAAAGTAAAAATGAAATTTTGTAATAGCGAAAAAGTTGATATGCTTTTAGTTTATGGTGAGTGCCATAAAAATGCAATAAGAGCCAAAGCCATCTATGCCGAAAGGTATCCTGAACGAAATCAGCCATTTCGAGCCATATTTGAGAGAATGTGTCAATCGCTTCGACGAACCGGAAGTCTTAATGTTACTAAACGTAACTTAACGAAAACTGCTACTTCTGATGCAAATGCTATTGCGGTCCTAGCAGCGGAAACAGAAAACCCCCTGTTGCGCGTCAATTTGTGGGGCCAGGCTTCGACTGGACCAGTTCGGGTTGTAAAGCCGAACCTTCGCTTGGTTGCCGCGAAGAACACGAAATTTTGCGCTCCCCGCGATTTCTTGCTGCTGATGAGCGTCACGAGGGTTTTCAGGGGTGGAGTGAAAGGATGTGCCTTGATATTGAATCACTCCGAGTTTGAATATTCAAGTTTAATAAATTAATCGGGATAAAGTATAGTACAAGTAGAAACTTAACAAACCAAACTTAAAAACTGTATTGCGCGTAATAGCGGAGTAAACTGTTACCGGTCGGAAACCGGAGGAGTGAAAATATTGCTTGTTAGGACGTGATTTGATTGACTGATGTGGAGTGACTGACTCTTCGAAGAATTGGAAGAGTCCTCCTTGGAAGATTCTCCCTCCACCGCCAGGTTACGCCCCCGAGAAAGATATTTGTACGCCGCCGGAAATTACGGCGTAAACAAGTATTGAAAAAACCTAGTGACTTTTCTCGGAGCGCGCGGGTGTTCGGGTGTGACGTCACTAGACACCCTTAGCTGGTGGAGGGGATAGCGGCTCAGTCCGCGCGGAGTGCGAATCCGCTCGTCCTCACCCCGGTTTGGGACCAAGGTGGCCGAGGAGAGTGGTGGGCCTCGCAACCCCGTCGGCGCAGGCGATGATTTATGATGCGGCTGTTATCCATTGAGGCACGAGGGAGTGCGCCAAGGTGGCGAAGGTCTGGCGCGCACGTGAGCGCCTAGATAGTAACGGCATCTCAAAAATGGCCTTCGTGCTCGCACCATAAACCCATTGTCTCCATGAAAAAAAACCTCTGCTCGCCGAGCAAGCATTGGAAAGCTCGCGACAAATATTTCGGAATCACCTTAATGGGAACCGGCTGACGGACTTGTAATTCCGTCAACCCGGGTGATTGCAGCTGCTCTGGAACGCAAAGACGATTTCTAACAATAAATCCATGAGACAATGTAACGCCCGAGCTCGACCACCTTCCTGACCGTTGCGAACTGTCCAAGGGTAGCAACACCCCCATATTAGTACACGACAGATTTCACGAGGATCTGGAATTAGCAAAACAAGTGTACTACGCATTCTTCATAATGAAAAACATCGTCCCTATCACCTAGCACTTCATCAGGAGCTCCATGGAACGGATTATGAAAACCGCGTTCGGTTCTGCCAGTGGTTCCTGCATCAAATGAACAGTGATAATTATTTTTTACAAAAAGTTTTGTTCACTGATGAAGCAACGTTTACTAATCGCAGGCAGATTAATTTGAAAAATATGCATTATTGCGCACCAGAAAATCCTCACTGGATGAGAGAAGTCGACCACCAACGTCAATGGAGCGTTAATGTGTGGTGTGGAATACTGGGCAACCAATTGATTGGGCCATATTTTATTAATGATCGACTAACAGGACAAAAATATGCTAACTTTTTGAATGACACTTTACCATCTTTATTGGAAAATGTACCTTTAAATATCCTTACACAAATCTGGTATCAACATGATGGTTGTCCTGCACATTACGCGCGTAATGTAAGGCAAGTACTGGATAGAAAATTTCCTAATCGATGGATTGGTCGTGGCGGACGATTTATGTGGCCTCCACGCTCACCGGACCTTACTCCTTTAGACTATTTTCTGTGGGGCACATTAAAAGACACAGTGTATCGTGAACCACCAACAACATCTGAGAATATGAAACATCGTATTCGTGAAGCATGCATTACACTCAGTGCGGATATGATTCAGAATGCAGTTTCTTCATTAGTTAATAGATTGCATCACTGTATTAATGCCAATGGATATCACTTTGAACATTTACATTAGTTGCGTTAAGCCACTAGGTCACTCATATTAGTAAACACTGTCACGTAAACATCGCTGTCCTGCGGAAATCTGTGATAAGGTCGAATTTCTAACATGATATTACGCGAAGAAAATTTTCAGGAAATAAAGTGAAATTACTCGTTAGTTATTAGGTTTAGGGCAAATAAATGTCAATACTTTTTTACTCAGAATTCGACATTCTTCCATATTTTGATATAAAAAATATAGCATTCCATTTAAAAAAACAAAGTTGACCTTCAAATCTCCGAAACGCCTCCACCTATAAAAAAAATAACTACACTATATAATGTGCCCCTTCAGACCATGCAACTTCTATATAAAAACTTTTTTGTGCAACGCATATTTTGGTAGTTTTTAACGGTGCACACGTTGTGTGGACCACCCTGTATATTTTCTTTAACTTACTTTCTGGGCCCATTACCTGTTGAACTTTGGATAAGTCGCTTCGTAGGAGGTATGTGTGGTTGGTGACAATAAACTCGTTAGATTGTTCACATTTAACTTGGATTTATTACTTCTACACTCTACACTCTTAACACTCGTTTTCGCATGGCAGGCTCGAGACAGACAGAGGGAAAAGGGTAAGAAAAGAAAAGGCGCCGCGCGCGCGCATGCGCACGACCTAAGCGGACGTCTCGAACCTTTTATTTAACAGATGATCTTCCTCTAAAAATGACTGATGTGGAATACCGTCTGCATTCAAAGAGTGTTCATCTTCAGCATTTATATTAACAGATAATACTGCTATTTCTTCGTTTACAGATTTCTCAGCACCAGACAATTTTCCCAACTCGGTTAGAGTTTTTTTCCATAATATAAATAAGGAAGTGTCATGTGGATCCCCAGACCATTGTTCAGACGAACATCGAAAAGTATTAAGCTTTTCACATTCGATATTTTCGTTTAAAAATTAAAGACCTTGTTGTACGTAATTTATCCGCCACAATTGTGCTTCCTTACTAATCTCAATTTCATTTTGTTTTATTGGTGTCTTAACTACTAGCAGATTCCACGGATATAAGCCGCATTTACGGAAGCCATTACACAGAATGCTTTCATTTAGAATATTATCTATCACTTCTTTAATGTAAGAGAGGAAAAACTATTATTTTTATAAATTATTTTAATAAATTAATAACATAAGACAACACATAATCACATAAAATAACTCTTCAAACATAAATCATAACTTCTAATACGTAAATTAAATATCTGTCGTAAAACTATTTATCCAATCGCTTCTAATATCTCTAAACAACTAACTGAATATTTATATAAAATGCTGTTCGTCGTTCCGGACGACAAGCCAACGCGAGTCAGTCGTCGCAGCGGCGACGAACATACTCGGTGTTACATTCATATAAATATTAACACTCTTACATTAAGAAGATTTGGAAAATCCTTTTTTTTCAATATTGGATGATCAACATTCTGGAGTCTCCACTCGTGAACCTTTTTTTCCAAGCTCCTTTGACAGCCTTGAAAACAGCAACATCCCTGGGTTGTAATAGGTGGGTAGCGTTGGGGTAGAGGGCCACCAAAATAATAACGTTCTTTTCGCAGAATTGGCTTGTTTGCAAACTTAAGTGCGAAACATGCCCATCAATAAAAAGAATTATAGGAAATGCAACTTTGATTTTTAGTAGCCATGGATGAAAAATATTAGAAATAAACTCGAAAAATGCTGCGCAGGTCATCCACCCCGAATCGCTTTTAAAGCGAAAATTATTAACAATTTCTTGCGGTGTGCGTACGTACTTGAACAAGATCGTTGTAGGTGCAACTAAACCACTGGCACTGCATGTTAACAAGGCTGTTACACATTCTTTTTCATCAGCATTTACTTGCTGGTAAACAGTTTTAGCTCCCTTCTTCACTAATACTTTATTACCCTTTGGATTTAGGAAAAATGCTGTTTCATCAGAATTAAAAATGCGAGATGGGTCATCTAAATTCTTTTCAAAATTGTGTTCTTTTAAATAATTATAAACTCCAGAAAACCATTTTTGTATTGCAATATTAGTAACCGATGCGCATGAAATTGTCAAGTTTTGGGAAACCCTTTTTGACACCGTAGGGTTTCGGCGTAAAAATGCCCTTAGCCACGTTTTCCCGGGGCGATCGTTTTTAAATAGATTTAAACTTTTTTTTTCTATTACGAAGTGCTGGACACTAGTTATAAGCTTAAGATAATTAAGATAAGATGTTACTGGGAAACCCACAGCAGCCATGTTTTCGATCCATTGACATATTTCTTTTTCTTCTAATTTGCTTAAAGTTGAAGCAGGTTCCATGCTTCTTTCTATAGGTGAATTACCTTCCACCTTATATTTAACAGTTATTCTTGGCACTGTTGTGTCCCGGGGGTGAAAATGAACAGGGGAAGAGGTAGAGTTTATGTTTCAGATTCACCTTGACAGGATAAAAATCGGTTTTTTAGCCAATCCTACCTGGGTGGTGGTCGGCTGGGACCCGATTTTAAATTGTTAACCCGTTCATAAATAAAGAGACTCTGGCACTGGAGGCGAAGTAGAACATGCGCTTGGCTCACCGTTTGTCGCTCGCTTACAATGCGTTCGAGGCGGGAGATCTGGCGTTGATTGATGACGTCAGCTCGGCTCGCAGTAGAATGACTTGGCGCGCAGCGTCGTTACTGCACGATCAGCTGATGAGTCCGGGGGCCAGTGTACGCCGAGTTGGGGCAGGTCAGCACTCTGGTGACGTGTCACTCGAGGGTTACCACCTTGATCTCAGCTGTTGGCCAGTGGCGCTTCTTCACGGATTTGGCTCCGTGTGTGAGAGGGACCAATACAGAGGTACACTTCGCAGTGATTCCCAGCCGTTGACGCTTTGTTTGTGTTTCACGAATCCACGGAATCAAATGTGATGAAACCACGTTACTATCGAATGGTTGAGCGCCGTGCTCTTCGATTAAAACTTCACGTCGACGATTTCGATATTTCGTGGCTCGTGGGTCAGCTTCCTGTACGTTCCGAGGAGGAAGGTCAGTGAAATGACGAGTGGTAGGAAATAGCTTCCACGATAATTCAAGATCTACGTCTGTTGTGGTAGGAACGATTACGGTGGATTTTTCTAGGTAGACGTTGAGTTTCGTGGGAATATCGGAGACGATTTTGGGTAGTGGGTAAGGAGTCCGTGAGTGGTTGATTACTGGAGGCACTTCAGGTTTAGGTTCAGATCCTAGGAGGTCTTGGTTGTAACTATCGGCGCTATTGGGTTTGTAGAGAGCTCGCAAAAGACGACGGAGCTGCTGACGTCTGCCGGTTCTGCGTACGCGGCGTGACATGAATGTTTCGGATGGAGTACGACGGGCAGGGTTGAATGGACAATCGTGTGCAGATCTAGTCCGCACCGCCGAAATACAAACGATCTCTGCACTGTGCGTAACTCTGGAACGATGGACGGTGAGGGAAGGTTCGGTGTGTCTGGTGTTGATCGGTATATTCTGTGTGCAGGTCTGACCCGCACCGCCAGAATAAGATCGTCCTAAGGAGGATTCGGCGTGATTCTAATAGTTAAGGAAGTCTCCGTGTGCGGATCTAGCCTGCACCGCCAGAGATATCGGGGTTAGAGGAACGTTGACTAAATAAGATGTGCGAATTCGTATACTACAGCACGACGTTGAAGGATGGAAATTGGGAATTCACTTAGACGAAGATTCTGAACTCGACTCTATTAAGTAAAACTAAATAATATATATTTATTCAACACTTAGCATTACGCACAAAACAAGAAAAGAACGAAAGTATAAAATGAATTGAGTCACTAAGAGTATTAATACACGTAAAATTAGACTAAGGATATAGAAATTACAATCTAGTAAGGATTTAGTGAACGCTTCGCGAAATAGAACTTCCTCGCTCGGAGGGAACTAGAAGGTGACAGCTCTGGTCGAGATTTTGAATAAGACTCCCTTTCGAATGTCGCTGACTCTTCCTCATTAGGTCGGTTTGGTAGTGGGGGAAGCCAGGGTGTGAGTAAAGGTGGGTCCAAAATCCGCGGTTGGGTGACGTAATTAGACTCTACCCACTCTTACTCACAGGAGTTGCTTATCAGGTGCAGAAGATGTTATTGCGAATTGGAAGGATGAGGAACGCATGGAGGTAGTATGATAGGAAGATATGATGTGAAGAGGTGGCGCGGTTTCCCGCGCTTGGAATTAGAAGGAGTCCTGGTTCCGATTGAGTTCCGGTGTGCCGGGTAATAGGAAAACATGACGTCATTCGTTCCTGGTGGTCGGAAGTTCTATTTCGTACTGTCGGAGTGTCAGGGGATTGATTTAACACGGGATGACATTGGTTCGACAATATCCCCTGACGCTCTGTCCTGTTATTAGGTTATTATTAAATTAGTTTAAACGAAAAAATAGAGGTCAAAATTACGGGGACGTAACAGCATCCAGAATTTTCGTGCAGCTGTTCTTATAGGCATTTTCCGTAAATTGACGTCTTCTATCGCCGCTTTCATAGCTTCTTCAGAATAATTTCTGATAGCACCCTTGATAGGCAGCATCTTCAGTTCAGTAGTTTAATAATCTATAAAATTTGTGCATATGTAAGTACATTTTACCGTTTTGTCAACTTTTGATTTGACCGCTAATTATGTTAATAGTTGACCGTGCGATCATCTACTAAAATACGTTATACTATAAAAGTGAGCGTTATGTTACTTGTTTCTAATGAAATTACATGTAACATAGATATAATATAATTGGTATTTAAAGTTGGTTAGTTTATGCTAGTAATTGACCATGTATGTCAACTTCTAGAATTAATCAGAACGCTATGATTCGGTAGTAGACCTACCGGTCAATTAAGTTTTTGAAAGTAGGATAAGAAAAACAATCTGCTTAATAAATATAAAATTTAATAACAGTTAAATTGTAAAAGTTTCAAGCATAAAGGTTCAAAACTTCAAAAATTACTTACCGTCAAATGCACACGGTTTCTTAATGATAATGTTAACAAGGTTATACTATCGAGCAATACGACTGACATTACCAAGTTTAATCGTCCGTAGTTTTGATAAACAGTCGTATCCAAGGAAAAAGATATGAACATCATGTCGGTAAAGGACGTAGCGCAACTATATTATTTGTTTTCAGAGGCATTCATTTATAAAAAGCTTATTTTTAACGTTTTAATTGAAAGTGGTCAACTTCTGGCACATGGTCAATGACTGGTGCCTTTACCTTAATGGCTTATGGTCTGTGTACAATGTAAATTTGTTACTATAGAGATACTGATGAAATTTCTTTATCCCGAAGATTATGCTGTAAGCTTCCTTATCAATTTGCGCGTATTTTTGTTGTGTATCATTTAGTGTACTCGAAGCGTATTGTATTGCTCTTTCGCTCCCATCGGGATAAACGTGAGATAGGACTGCCTCTACACCGTAAGAACTTGCATCCGTGGCTAATATTAAAGGTAGCTTAGGATCGTAATGAGCCAGTACCTCATTGCTTTGGAAAGCTTTCTTTGTGTTTGTAAACGCGTGTTCGCATTCTTTTGACCATACGAAGTTAGTTTCCTTGTGTAACAATCTATTCTGTAGCGACCATCTACATAGAGTTTTTCAACTCTCGTGCAAACGGTTGTCATGGCTTATGTCATTTGTTGCAACACAGCTATTTTTGAGAGAAAGTGTCTTTTGTGTTTAGTTTCGCTTAGAGTATTCTAGAATCTCTGCACATTCTCAATAGCTCTTATAAGTGCCATAAATTACGCGTTTCCGATATCCCTTCGAGTGCAGGCCCATCGACAACCTTGGGCCGCGCAAGACGAAGCGGGGGCGCGGAGGAAATGCATACGTGACCGACCCCTTGCCAGCGAAAACTTGCCGCCAAAACCTTCGCCTCTTTTCCCTAAAAAGCGCGCCAAGGGCGTAAGGAAAAGAGGGCGCAATCGGTTAATTTTCTCGTTTTCCGATTGGCTGAGCGGCCACGGAAGTTCGCCGGTTGCGTGGGAGCGGCTCCTTCGAGCTAAATAGATAATAACTTACACATTATATTTTGAGCGCTCGGTTAATTAAGATCCTACTTTTTTATTAAAGCTTTTGTTCACGGGAAACTGAAGATCAAATTATTCACCAACTATCCGTACCGACAATTCAAAGGGTATAAAATTGAACTGAGATTCTTAATGAATCTCCCGTAATAGTTCACGAAATCAATGAATGCTCGAACTTCTGATACGTTTCGGGGTGTAGGCATTTTCTCTATAGCCAGTGATGCCAGGACGTGGGATTTTTCCCACCCATGCGCACTACCTAATTCTCAGGAACGTATATACTTCACTCAAATATGGGGTATCGTTAGACCCCTGTGACAATTGAAATAGGTTGGAAAATACAGGAAGAGGACATTTTACTAAATACATCCATGGAAACAACCGCCGCTGAGCTGTGACGTCGCATGCGCATGCGCACGACGGCTCCCACGTGGGAGAAAATCCCACGTCCTGGCATCACTGTCTATAGCTTCTATCTTTTTACGGTCTTTATGTATACCGTCTGTGGGCGAAGGTAGTGCAGAAAAACAGAAACGAGGGCTTAAATTCGTAACAATGGTTATATTTCACACGTTACCCGTCCGGATGTCGACCAGGGACTGCCCTTGGTCACGCGCATCGCATGCCATAACGTCTTCTGCCCAAACAAAAGACGATCGGCCGTCTCTTACTTATCGCCCATGGCGTTCGATGTTACAGTCCGTCTTACGTTTACCTACAGCTCGGCCATCCTGACAGTTTGGTCGCCCTCGACCAACAACACATTGAATATTAGAGCATTCAGTTTAAATCATTCAGAACAAAGTAACATGCAATAAACTGTAACTAAGTAAAATGGAATATTATTAACAATACGTCGCAGATTAAGATAACATACGATAAACTATAACTACGGAATAGCATGCAACATAATATAAATTAACAATATTCATCCTAAACGTGGTCAAATATAACGCTTCATTTGGTCTGGACTAACGGTGCCCTGATAAGTTCTTTGAGTAATCTGAAATGCGTCAATGTCACCCACAATATATCGGTCCTTACCTAAAACTTTCTTTACTTCATATGACCCACGATATTTCGGGATTAACTTTTTATTTACACCGACTGTCGAATCTACATTCCTAATCATTACTAAATCTCCCATAAAATACGTAGCGGATTTTTTTCGTTTCTTGTTGTAATATTGTTTATTGGAATTTTGACTTTTCTCGATGTTATTCGATGCGTTTTCTCGGATTTCTGTTAAATTACGTTCTTCCTCACGGTTCTGATCGAGTACTAACCTTATACGATCGTTTACTTTTCCCATCTGATCTACCCCGAATAATAATCTGCTGGGTGTTTCACCCGTCGACCGTCAAACAGTATTATTTAATGCGAATTCTACGTTTTCGCTAATTGAATCCCACTTTTCAAGCGATTCACACGACTTTGCCAGCATTGGTGTGATAACGCGATTGAAGCGCTCTACCTGTCCATTTGCGCGCGGGGTGCCTACTGCAACGAGTACATACATGCTCGATCATTTCAGATTTCAGAAAGTCTTTAAATTCTTCGGAGGTAAATGCCGATCCTCGATCACTAACTACACGTTTCGGCTTACTATATACAGAGAAATATGCTTTCAGATGTTTAATCACCTCTCGAGATGCGGTTGTTTTACACGGATATAATTTTATGAATTTGGTGAACCCGTCGACTATTAATAGAATGTGTCGGTATCCCTTCTTCGTTTTTTCAAGTGGGCCGTAGTGATCGATGTGAACTGTGCGGAATGGAACTTTATCTTTTTCTATAGAATGTAAGAAACCTTCACTCTTACCACTGACAGGACTAAACTCCATGCATTTTAAACAGTTTGCAATGTACTCTTTAACTTTCCCTGTCATGAACGGAAACCGGTATACTTTTGTGATGTTATCAATAACCTCATTAATACCCACGTGACCTAAATCGTCATGACAAGTTCGTATCACGTTATTCTCCATCGCTTTTGGTACGTAAAATAATAAACCTCTGACTTTATCTTTCCGATAGACCAGACAATCGCGCAGTTCGAAAATTTTTTTCTCACTTTTTCTAGTTCCTCTCTAATTTTCCGGATTTCTTCATCTCGATCTTGACTGATTGATAGGGTTTGCTCAAAGGTGTTTCCCTCTATGACTAAGATACTATGACATCGGCTTAAAGCATCTACATGTGCCATGCGCTTACCCGGACGATGCTGAATTTCATAATCATAATTCTCCAGAAACAATGCCCACCGCGATATTCTCGGGTTTACTTGGCGTTTACTAAGCGTAAGTCTGAAGCTATCGCAGTCTGTAATTATTTTAAACTTTATTCCGGATAAATATACATGAAAACGTTTGACTGCATAAACGACTGACAAGCATTCGAGTTCGAAACTATGGTATCTTGATTCGACAGACGTGGTACGTTGGCTAAAATACGATACGGGTTGAAATTTACCATCTAACTGTCTTTGTAATAAAATACTGCCAAATCCTGCAGAGCTCGCGTCACAATGTAATTCCGTTTCTAATTTTGGAGAATAGATTGCTAATATCGGTCATGTTACTAACATTGTCTTCAAACGATCAAACGTTTCCTGCTCTTTCGAACCCCATACATACTTTGCATCGCTCTTGATCAGATCATACAGCGGCTTAGCTAGTACAGAAAATTCCGGTACAAACCGCCTAAAATATCGAGCTAGACACACAAACCGGTGTAGTTCCCTCGAATTACGTGGCAACGGATAATGTATAACGGATTTGATGTTTTCATCACTCGGACGAATGCCATGCTCATTTACTTTGTAGCCTAGATATGTGACTTCGTTGACCGCAAAAAAACATTTATCAAGACGGAAACGCAGTGAGTACCCTACCGCTATTTCGAACACTTCTCGCAATATGTCGAGGTGCTGTTCCATAGTATCAGTTGCTATTAGTAAATCGTCTAAATATAACAAAATTTTATTTTCTCTGATTAATTTATCGAAACAGTGATTCACGAACCACTGAAAGACACGAGGTGCGTTTGTCAGCCCGAACGGCATACGAAGATATTCGAACTGTCCGAGAGGCGTAACAAACGACGTATATTTAATAGATCCTTCTGCCATTTGCACGTGGTGGAACCCATCCTTTAGGTCAAGCGTGGTATAATATTTTTTCCCTTTTAGTTGATCCAGATTGTCGTCTATTAACGGTGTCGGATAATTATCCTTAATCGTTATTTTATTTAATTCGCGGAAGTTGACGCAAAGCCTAAGTTCCCCACCTTTATTTCGCACTAAAACGATCGGACTTGCATATGGCGATTTACGCAGTCTAATTATGCCATTCATCCATCTAAAATTACGCGGAGTTCTTCTTTGTCGGCGTATGCCAGTCGCCTCGGACAGAACGAAATTGGCTGTTCATGCTTCACAGATATTGTCATTTCGAATTCATGAGCATCCTCAGACGCAGCGGAATTGATTTTCGATTGGTACTCGTGAGCATACAAATTTGTAATTCGTTTTTCGAAATGGCTTGACAGATTAGCATTTATTTGTAAATTGTTTGTATTAAGCTCGTCGCAATATTCTAAATGTAGCAATTCATTATCGCGGCAAAATTTATTTCCAGATGACTCTAAATCAGTTTTCGTAATTTTATATCTTTTCACAAAGAAATTATTATTACTGATTGTGAGTTTGACGAAAAATCTCGACCAAGCAAAATACTAGGGCTTATCGTATTATCAGGAACAATACGAAATGTCATTTTTATATTGATCTCACAAATATTAACATCAGTTTCAAAAATACCCAGAATCTTTAATTTGGAATTATTCAGATCATGAAATTTATAATCCTCTCTACTGGCCGACGAATTACCATTGCTCGGAGCAAAACTCTCTTTTATTAGACTGATCGGTGATCCTGAATCGCCTATCGCTGAATATGTGTACCTGCAACGATCACCATTCTCGTCAAGCGCGTTAAACGATAATGGTACCGTATACGGCGGGTGTAGAGGTCTTGTCTCAACCAGATTGGCTGCGGTTGACACAGAGGGTGACGCCGAGGTGGGGTGCTTTCTTTTCTCCGGACAACCCCTTAACCCATGTTCCGTTGACCCACAGCGAAAACATGCGCCCTCTGCAGATCGCGGCTGCTTGCATTTCGGAACAGTGTGTCCAATTTGTCCGCAGTTGTAACACTTTATGATATTGCGATCCGTTACCACTCGCTCCCTCCGGGCGTCCCCCGCATCGTCGAGCCGCTTCGTCCTCTCGTCCCTTGAACTCTTATCAAATGTCTTCTTCGGCCGTAAGCTTATCTTACCGAAAGGTTCGAATAGATCGGCCTGTCGCTTGAACCGCGACATGCGTACTTGATCCTGAAGTCGCATGTCGGGTATCCCGTCGATGAGATAGTCTATCATTTCGTTGTCTGCTATCGGGACCTGATTTGCGAGAACAATCTTCTCATGATAGTATTTACTGAAAGATTCGCCTGATTGCCAGATTCGTTTTTCAAATTCTTTCCGAAGAGCCAACTGACCCTGACGATGGTCATACATGACTTTCATGCGCTCAACGAGCTCCGCGACCCTGAGACTAATATGTTCTGGTCTGGAATGAAACCATGCCTGAGCATCACCTTTTAACTTTGATGTGATAAGCAGCTTCGTGGTGTTCTCATCTAAATTGTACGTGACTCGGACAAAATTCAGCTGCTGCTCCCACTTCCAGAAAGTATTGTCGCTGCCGTTGAATTCGGCTAGCAATCCACTGACTATTTTTATATTAAAGTTCGTCGACGCATTGCTCGTCTGTCCCGCACTTCCATCGCTGAGCATCGGACTCGCCGACATTAGCCGTTCTCTTCGCAGCAAATCAATTTCTCGCTGCAGCAGATCTCTCTCACGTCTCACAAGGTCGAGTTCCCTAGACACGTGGTCTTCCACTGGTTGCGGAACGTCCGAATTTCCCAACGCCATTGCCTGCGCGTCGTCTTCACCATCCGTGGCCTCTTGATCAAGCACGTGGCTGAATTCGGTTTCCAGATTTTTCCAGATGTTTGCATCGTACGTTGTCAATCGCATAATGAGGTCATTTTTATTACCCGCCGTCGCCAAATTCTTCTCGCGTAATATTGCTTTCAACTGGGCGACGGTGTAATTGCCTGCTTCCTTGCCCGACATGATGCAGATTTAAAATATCACAGACCCTAATAATCGTGCAGCACAAATCACAAAGTTTTCCGCACAGAGCGAACAGAAAGTCTTCGCGAGACGCGGACAGAGAACAAAGCACTAACAGAACAGAACAAACAGATCGACAGATTCTATGAACTACGAACAGACGTTGATGACACCCCTGATTGTTTAGATTCACCCTAGGCACAACAGATTCGAATCCCACTTCTGAAAATCTATGTGGGAAGGGCGTGCAGGAAACAGAAACGACGGTTTAACCCTTTCGGTACGGAGAGGCTGGCCGCGGTTATACATTCGTGGGACGAGGAAGTTTTCCACGAGAGGGGTTGCACTCTACGGCGGCGTAAGCCGCGAAAACGTGTTTTGCAGCATTCATAGAATTTTTGGACTATGTTTCTTAGATGTCCATTTGATGCCAGAAGGAGTATCAATTCGTACTTCAGGCATTTCTGCTTCTTCGGACTCCGAGGTGCTAAGTACACGTGCCGGATTGTTTCTCCTCCTTTTTCGAAATGCTAATAAATATTCATTTTCTTCTTCAGAATCACTTTTTGAAGCAATGATTTTCTTTATCCATTGTGCTCCTTTCAAACGTTTTACACTCATCCTGAAGGGAACTAAATTCAAATTGTAAAAGTTTTACATTCAAAAAATTAACATATAAACAGACATACCAATTTGTTTTTCGTAGCTTATCTATAAAGCAGCTAACGTAGCTAAACCGTATCCCGACGATTAGAAAAGCCGGGAATTTTAAACACAGAATAGTAAAGTAATGCGTACTATAGAGAGCAATCATACCCACATACTTTCCGTGGGTGCCACTAGGCGGCAGTGGTAGCACCCACATAACTTTCTAAGGATGCCGCCAATTGGCGACGGTAGGACCCAGAAAATGTTTAGTGGATGCCGCCAATGGGCGACGGTAGGACCCAGAGAATGTTTAGTGGATGCCGCCAATGGGCGACGGTAGGACTCAGAGAATGTTTAGTGGATGCCGCCAACGGGCGGCAGTAGTACCGAAAGGGTTAAATTTGTAACAGTAGTTATATTTTACACGTTACCGGTCCGGGTGTCGACCATGGACTGCCCTTGGCCACGCGCAACACATGCCGTAACGTCTTCTGCCCAAAACAAAAGACGATCGGCCGCCTCTTACTTATCGCCCGTGACGTTCGATATTACACTCCGTCTTAAGGTCTATTTACACACATCAGTGACATGACCGTGACGTGACAGATCAGTGTCAGTGCTATCCGTGATACTGCAGTGATGCCTATTCCCACACATCAGTGCCTTGTCAGTACGACTTGTGGCATGATCAGTTCTACGTGCGTGTTTCATACATAGTGTTAACATAGTGTAACATATAAAATGTCGAAGTTTACAGAATCTGATTTATTGATGATTGCTGTTGTTTTGGATGAAGAAGAGGAGCAACAAGGGAAAAAGCGGAAGTGGGTTCATCAAGCCTGGAAGAAGAGAAGAACAGAAGGGGAATTTGCCACTCTTTATAAGGAGTTAGTGCACGATGGAGCAAAGTTCCATGAATATTTTAGAATGTCAGAAAATGCATTTAACATTCTGTTGACTAAATTGGAAGGTAGCCTAAAAAAGCAGGACACAAACTGGAGGAAAGCCATTTCTCCGAGGGAACGGCTAGCTGTTTGCTTGAGGTATGTAATTTAAACTAGCATGTGTTTAATAAACTTTTGAAATTTATTTAAAAAAAAAACACGCGTTTTGACATAAAAATACCAACAAACTAAGCATAAATTTTTAATTTTTACTAAAAACTACAAAGAATTTCAATCAGTTAATTCAATTTTTATTCCCGGTACTGATTATTTACTGAAAAATACAAATAATATCAATTTAATTTATTGGATTTTGATTGTTGATTAATCACTGACAATTATGAAAATATTGTTGCACTGAATAGTTCAGGGAAGATGATGGTTGACCCACATTTAAGTATTGAGTTTCATTCTCTGTGACGCATTGATTGTAGCCTTCTACAGGAGAAGACAGTCCAGAGTATGTTGGTGTCGGAGTTGAGAGGTGTGAACGGGAAGACGATCTCTCACTTTGCTCTCCTTCCATTATCATTTTAAACTCATACTTTTGCATTACAGAAAACATTTCTGCTTTAGTAAAGTGCCAGTCACGAGGAGGGAGCTTTTTCAATGCTGGGGCTATTCCTGCTAAAAATGCGTCAACAGGATCTGGTGACTGAGTTGTAAGAGAGCTCTTACTTTCCTTTTCTTTTATAAGATACTCCATAACAGTAGCAGCAGCAGTTTTAGGAATAATCTTTCCTTGGAATGACAGTTTTCGTTTTTTATGTTGTGTTGAGTTTACTGAAGAGCTTGGTTGTGTTGGAGTATCTAACACGTAGCACTGCGGCTTCTCGATTACTGAACTGTCTAGTTCAGTAGCAGGTTGTTGGGTCTCATTATCTTCTGGAATTTTGATCATCTCTTCATCTCCGGACATATCCTGGCTTCTTGCCTCGTCACCAATGTTGCTCTTTGTCTCCCTTTCATTAAAAAAATCTTTCAAGAAGTTCAATTGCTCAGAATATTTGTAGACTTTTCCAGGTTTCGCCTTCTGGCCACTGGCTGTCTTATTTTTCTTAAGTGACTTCCTAAAATTGTCTCTTGTGTTAGCCCATCTGACCTTACAGGACTGCCCTGAAAATAAAACCACTGGCTATAATGAACATGCAGTATTTAACCCTACGTCTGGCTCCGTGTTCAAAAGGAACCTAAAGAAATGAAAATAAAAGAAAATACAAATAATATAACAACTAAAATATATATTCAAACAGATGTTTACGAGTATTATTAGTTTTAAGGGGATAGAAAATTAGATTTCGTATTTTATATATGCAGTACCGACTGAATACATAACTTTTAAAGTTTAATTTCAAAAAGTTGTAGTTTTCGGAAAAACAATTACTGTACTTTCACACAGATTTTTCAATTTTATTTTATTTTAGAAGCATTCAAAATTATACCAAAAGTGGCTACCACTACAGAAACCCATCATTCGCTAGATACAAGGTTATTTTTTTTTCTTTATTTCAGGCATTTGGCCACTGGGGATGCACTAAACACTATTTCCTTCAGTTATCGTATGGGTCATACTACAGTGTACAAGATCGTGAGAGAAACCTGTAACATTATTGTTGAAAACCTGATGGAAGAAATGATGTCTACACCAACAGAAGAAATGTGGAGGAACATTGCTCGTGATTTTTATGAGATTTGGAACTTTCCTAACTGCATTGGTGCGTTGGATGGCAAACCCGTTGCCATGCAGGCCCCTCCAAACACTGGATCATTATTCTTTAATTATAAAAAAACATTTTCTGTTGTTTTGATGGCTCTTGTGGACGCTCATTACAATTTTATTGCAGTTGATGTAGGGGCATACGGAAAGAATAGTGATGGGGGAATCTTTGCCAATTCTAATTTAGGTAAATCACTTCAGCAAAGGTCTTTGAATGTACCTGACAGTTCTGCGATGCCAAACACAAATATTGAAGTTCCGTACGTCATTGTTGCTGATGAGGCATTCCCGCTAAAAGACTACATTATGCGACCATATCCGGGAGATAATTTGGATGACCGAAAACGAAACTTTAACTATCGTTTGAGCCGTGCAAGGAGGACATCAGAAAACACTTTTGGTATTTTGGCCCAGAAATTCCGAATTTACAATAGGCCTATTCAGGCTTACCCAGAAAACGTTAATAACACTGTTCAACGCGATTTTTTTTCTCAAATATCCAATGGGCGATCCTCGTAAAGTTAGTCATCCTAAACACGGATCCGTCGGCAGAATTGCTCCATCACCCTCAGTTTTTTAGTAAAATGAGTTTTTGTAAAAACACCAAATTTTGGCAGAAAATGAGGTATTACGCGAAAAGTATAAACGATGCGAAGTTGAAATTTGTCTTAAAAGATAGAGGAAATCACGACGAATATTTTAGTGTATATATTTATTAAAATTGGTTGTTGCAAATAGTAACAAATGACGGTCAAAGTTTAAAAAAGTGCAGATGCGCGAACTTACTATGCTATACTTTTACATTTTTATGAAAAGTTATTTATCTAGCACGAATTTGCTATACTGGATCGCATTCCTTAGACATTTCTGAAGAGAAAACTGCCCCCAAAAGTTTCGGGAACAGTTTTCAATCCCAACGGGTCGAAAAAATATCTGTCGAGAACGTGTAATCGGCGTTCGACGCCATGCTGCTATTCTACGCGGGCCGCCAGTGTTACAGTGCCGGAACTACGCGTTATCGACGCCGATTTGACAGTACCATCTGAAGGGCGTTCAACTCTGATAAATATAAATGATCAATTATTTTTCATTAATTTTTGTTTAAAAATATTATTTATAATTTGGTTACCGCAAATGCTATTAACGGTGATATACTTCGTCGTTGCGATTTTGGTACCCCTCTCCACAAACATAACAGAATGAGTCTGGCTGATTTTTGCACTTGCGAAACATTGCAGTAAACGACACACACTTAAGGTTATTCGCCCTTTAGAGCAATGTATAGATAAAATTCTAGAATTTTGATATGTTATTTGTACACAGCTCATACGTTGTACTGATTTTTTTGAAAAATATTGGCCGTATAGTTTTTGAATAATTAAATATTAAAAATGCGACTTTTAACACATGGTAAATGGGAGAACTTGCTGGAAATGACCTATTTATTGAAATTTCACATAATTGGCTATTAAAAAATGTTCAAAAAACTTATTATTCAAAACTTTAACCGTTTTAATTACTATAAAAATTATAAAACATATACATTCACGTGTAATTTTAGACCAATATTAATTCAAAATAATGAAAAACTAGTGAGACAACCATCAGCCATGACAGAGGCTTGGTTCATGTTTGACTGCAAAGAAATTTGGCAACGCTGCATAAAAAGCGCGAAATTCAAAAATTAACTACATATAGTTTATCTACTAGTGAGCGTGACAACTGTTACATACGGCCCTGAGTCTAAGAAATATAGACTCTCCAACTCGGGGCCGGAAATCTACCACTTGTGCAGCCGGACCCCTCGATCAGTCCCGAAGTCGCTCTGTTTGCTTAGAATAATTACGTTAGGAAATAGGAACTCGAACAGGCGAATGACCTCTTAACAGTAAGACACCTTTTCTATTACATCCCTCGGGAAATTCCTGGAAATAGTAGTACCCCACCACCTTTTTCGACCTATAAAAGATCGACTGCAGTTCATGCCATGGGCTTAGTTCACTGTAAGATCGTCACGTTGTTACACCGATTAAACTACGCGTATAGATCTAATCGTTAGACGAAACTTAGAGTTCTCGCTACGATATAACCATATAGAATACGCGTAAAGTCCACGATATCTATTAGGCATTTCTGTTCTAATACCCCGCATTTCCTCAGTGCGTCAAAATAGAGAGTAGTGCAACTAGGTGCGTGCGAACACATTACACGACTCCACGTAACACCTTTGTACCACACACATACAGTACACTTTAACTGTAACCAGCCATTTATACGAAAATACAACTTGTTCGAGTTTTGATCACTTCGGGTTTAAATCCTTTACGACTACTTATTAGAAATCTCCAGCCTGCGATCCCACAGCAATACATCTTTACCGCTCGAGGTGTATTGCAACAATTATAAAGTTACGTCAGCCTTACTAACATTCCTGTGGCATCTTGTGTTAATCACACGAGAATGTCCATAAGTGTTCCAACCTCCTGTGGCATCTTGTGTTAATCGCACGAGAAAGTCCATAAGTGTTCCAACCTCCCGTAGCACCTCGTGTTAATCGCACGAGATAGTCTACAAGTGTTCCAACCTCCCGTGGCATCTAGTGGTAACCATACACCGGAAAGTCCACAAGTGATTTAACTTCCTACGGCTATCTCGTGTCTCCTATACACGAGATTGTTCGGTACTAACAACTTCTAAAAACCAACATCCAAACGAACACTCTACCTTATTCTTTTACCTCGGCCACTCGCAACGCTCCTGGCCCTGGCTCGTAACACAACATATAGTTGCGTTTATAATAATATTTATTTTTCATTCTATGGTTATAAAAAAATTTGACAAGGAAATAAAAATGAAACTATTTGTTTACAATACACTAATTATGGATGAACATAATATATATGCATATACATTTCCATGCGTTGTTGCCAAATTTATTATATGACACATAATAGTGTAGTATCGAGAATTGAGCATGGCCCCATCGCGGTCGCCTAGACTAAACAGTCTAGGCGACTGTTTACAAGACGCATTCTGCGGAGGCCCTACGGTCCTTAGTTACGATTAGTTTTAAGAAATGCATGTGTGAATGTATGAACGAGTGTATGAATGTTTGAGTTTGAATGAATGCTGAAGACAGACAATTATGTGGCAGTTCTTGGTTGACTAGCGAGTAGTACAGATCACTTATTTCATTTTATACAATTACTTCGTATATAGTTTTTAATAAATAATCTTAATTTTACATTATTAATTTTCCACCTATACATCCAATCCCACAATAGGATCATCGAGTAGCATTTAATTTTTAATTTTCAATTATTAATAGTGTGAAAAATTTAATGAAATATTATTCAGTTTTATGTAAAAATGAAAAAAAATAATTTTCAAACTCGAAATCTTTTTTTTTTCATTAAAAAAAATACAAACCGTTAACGACTAATACGGTTCTAGGCTAATAACCTTAAGACTTGATACAAAACGATTACCACTTGACACTTACAATTAGTATGAACCACTTGCCACTTAAATCCGCCTATACGTATACAAAAAAAGTTTCTCCTATAAAGTTTAAATATAATTTGTTATTAATTTATTATTTTAGAATCAAGTGTATAAATAAAATAAGATGAATATCGATATATATATATATATATAGATATGTCAATACTTATTTTATTTATATACTATATATATATATATATATACATATACAGTAGAACCCCGCTGTAATCAACCCCGCTGTAAGCAACATTTCACTGTAGTCAACTCAACGCTTTCACCGTAATCAACTTCCCCGCCCCCCACCAAAACAAATACCAACCAGTATTATGCTCACAAGGAGAGGACCCCAACTGTCCGACTTCAATTTTAACGAGGCTTTGCAAGATGATAGCATGTAGGTCCCTAATGATACGTGTAAAATATTAGCCGTAGTTATGCAGTAGTTTTAAAAATATAAGCGATTAAAGTTCGTACCTGTTTGTATACTATGAATGTGAATCTGGTTACAACAACTCTGGTGGCGCAGTGACTGCGGTTTAAGGTCTATTTACACACATCAGTGACGTGACTGTGACGTGACCGATCAGTGTCAGTGCTATCCGTGACACTGCAGTGATGCCTATTCCCACACATCAGTGCCTTGTCAGTACGACTTGTGGCATGATCAGTTCTACGTTCGTATTTCATACATAGTGTTAACATAGTGTAACATGTAAAATGTCGAAGTTTACAGAATCTGATTTATTGATGATTGCTGTTGTTTTGGATGAAGAAGAGGAGCAACAAGGGAAAAAGCGGAAGTGGGTTCATCAAGTCTGGAAGAAGAGAAGAACAGAAGGGGAATTTGCCACTCTTTATAAGGAGTTAGTGCACGATGGAGCAAAGTTCCATGAATATTTTAGAATATTTAAAGGTCTATTTACACACATCAGTGACGTGACCGTGACATGACAGATCAGTGTCAGTGCTATCCGTGACACTGCAGTGATGCCTATTCCCACACATCAGTGCCTTGTCAGTACGACTTGTGGCATGATCAGTTCTACGTTCGTATTTCATACATAGTGTTAACATAGTGTAACATGTAAAATGTCGAAGTTTACAGAATCTGATTTATTGATGATTGCTGTTGTTTTGGATGAAGAAGACGAGCAACAAGGGAAAAAGCGGAAGTGGGTTCATCAAGCCTGGAAGAAGAGAAGAACAGAAGGGGAATTTGCCACTCTTTATAAGGAGTTAGTGCACGATGGAGCAAAGTTCCATGAATATTTTAGAATATTTAATATAGAAACTACACAACGAAACGAGACAGTGTCACGACCGTGAAAACAGGAAAATATCGTCGAGGACTAACCTGAATTTCACTGTACGGTCACGGCGGGAGCACTGACGGCACTGATACGGACCGGCGCCGGGCCAGTATGAACAACACCACGCTAGTCCCTTAAAAGAATATCTTCCGGCAAGCTGGTAGGAGTACGTGCCAGTCACGTCACGGTCACGTCACTGATGTGTGTAAATAGACCTTAATATAGAAACTTCACATCGAAACGAGACAGTGTCACGACCGTGAAAACAAGAAAATGTCGTCGAGGACTAACCGAATTTCACTGTACGGTCACGGCGGGAGCACTGACGGCACTGATACGGACCGGCGCCGGGCCAGTATGAACAACACCACGCTAGTCCCTTAAAAGAATATCTTCCGGCAAGCTGGTAGGAGTACGTGCCTGTCACGTCACGGTCACGTCACTGATGTGTGTAAATAGACCTTTGAGGGACTAGCGTGGTGTTGTTCATACTGGCCCGGCGCCGGTCCGTATCAGTGCCGTCAGTGCTCCCGCCGTGACCGTACAGTGAAATTCAGGTTAGTCCTCGACGATATTTTCTTGTTTTCACGGTCGTGACACTGTCTCGTTTCGATGTGAAGTTTCTATATTAAATATTCTAAAATATTCATGGAACTTTGCTCCATCGTGCACTAACTCCTTATAAAGAGTGGCAAATTCCCCTTCTGTTCTTCTCTTCTTCCAGGCTTGATGAACCCACTTCCGCTTTTTCCCTTGTTGCTCCTCTTCTTCATCCAAAACAACAGCAATCATCAATAAATCAGATTCTGTAAACTTCGACATTTTACATGTTACACTATGTTAACACTATGTATGAAATACGAACGTAGAACTGATCATGCCACAAGTCGTACTGACAAGGCACTGATGTGTGGGAATAGGCATCACTGCAGTGTCACGGATAGCACTGACACTGATCGGTCACGTCACAGTCACGTCACTGATGTGTGTAAATAGACCTTAAAAGAATATCTTCCGGCAAGCTGGTAGGAGTACGTGCCTGTCACGTCACGGTCACGTCACTGATGTGTGTAAATAGACCTTTAAGGCTCACGAGCCGAACATCTTGCGTTCGAATCCCCGTGACGGACAATTTTTTTTTTCTATTTTAATTTCATGAAATTGCGCACGAAACACATGGTTTCCAGACTTATATTCTAGGCTCGCTGCATGGCAATCGCTATTGAAAGTACATCGAAAATACGGAAATAAATCAAACTGCAGGGTAAGGATTTCCAGAGACCTAGGCCATTAAAAGTAAACAAAAGTGGCACCCGCGTGGCTGAAAAAACGTAAACTTTTCGAAACAGATGCTTTCTCGGACTGTGCAGTAAGCCTTGTAAAACTGATTGTACGCCTTAAAAAACGCACGGCTAATGCTTCCTCCAACGGTTTAAAATTAACTAACTTTTATTTAGCTAGCTATACAGTTTGAATTGTCTTCGAGGACTTTGAAGATTAAATATTTCGAAAAGCTGTAAAAAGACAGTTTGCGAGGTCCGAAACGTACATAATGTAAATGTATATATTGCAAGTGTACGATAATTGTTATTCTGCATTGTGTGCAATTTTATCAAATTAAAAGAGAAAAAAAAATTACCCGTCATGAGGGACTCGAACGGACGAAGTTCGGGTCGTGAGCCTTAAACCGCTGCCACTGCTCCAACACAGCTGTTGTAACCCAAATTACATTTATAGTATATGAAGAGGGATGAACTTTAATCGCTTATATCTTTAAAACTACTGCATAACTACGGCTAATATTTTACACATATCATTAGGGACCTATATGCTATCGTCTTGCAAAGCCTCGTTAAAATCGATGTCGGACAGTTGGGGTCCTCTCCTTGTCAGTGTCAACCTATTTTGGACTTTCTGCGCCTGTCGATGCGCAGACGGAAACATTCTGAAAAAAGAAGATAGATACATTAGCAATGCAGAGAGCGGATGAAGAGCGTTGGAGGAGAAAGTTGAATACAGCGAAAGAGTCAAGATTTTCTGAGTTGATTACAGCGGGGTTCTACTGTATGTATATATTAACACTAAAAATTAAGTTCGCCTGAAAAAGGCTGTTTTCTTTTTTCAAATGCGAAGATTGTTTTCTATTTCCAGTTATAGTGAATCAAGGAAGTGCAGGAAACACAATGTCTCGGGAGAAAAAAAGTTTAGTCTTGAAAATTGGAACTAATTGCTATTGGTGATTTTAAGAATTTGTGAGAGGGAGGTCATTGATTTTTATTCGTTAGAAAAAAGTTAGAGATGGTAAAAGTGGGCGGTTTAGAAGTTGAGGGAATTTAGAAGCGTAGGAGACGAAGAAAGAACGTTAATTTATGGGTGCAAGGAAAAACGGAAAGAAACGGCTACGGTATAAAGAGTCGTGAGAAACGAAATTTTAGTGAAAGTGGGTTCTGGAAAATATCTGCTCTAACAATAAGTCGTTCTGGACACTTGACATATGCCATGCAGACGTCCGGCAAAGAGTCGGCCTGCGTAGAACATAGTGTCCCGTATAGCACACATTTTATTCCGAACAAAGGAAAGCATTTTCAATTGCTTAGTATGAAAAACTTAAACAACTGTAAGAAGAGATCAGAGTTCTAACTAAAACATAAAAAAAATACAATTATTTATTTATATTTGTCAGAGTTGAGCGCCCTTCGGCTGGTACTGTCAGATCGGCGTCGATAACGCGCAGTTGCGTCACTGTAACACTAGCGGCCCGCGTAGAATAGCAGCATGGCGTCTAACGCCGATTACACGTTCTCGACGGATATTTTTTCGACCTGTCGGGATTGAAAACTGTTCCCGAAACTTTTGGGGGCAGTTTTCTCTTCAGAAATGTCTAAGGAATGCGATCCAGTATAGCAAATTCGTGCTAGATAAATAACTTTTCATAAAAATGTAAAAGTATAGCATAGTAAGTTCGCGCATCCGTACTTTTTTAAACTTTGCCGGTCATTTGTTACTATTTGCAACAACCAATTTTAATAAATTGTAACGAAGCGCTACTTCGTTACTCCTCCGCCAGGTGGCGCGCCGCTTTCTTACAAGAGATCGGGGCCGCCGTCACCTATAAAACCGGCGCCGCGGCATGGCATCGGGGAGATTAACTCTCACTCCTGAGTCGAGTAATTGGTTGTGTGGGATTATCCGCCCAATACGGCTCAAATGCTTTTTGCAACTCTTTCCCGCTGCCATCCCGACGGACTAACTCTCCGTACGTTGACGGTGCTTTCCCGCTGGTTCGGGACCGACAAGCATCGAACAACAGCGTGGTTCTTAACCTCCTACCACCTTCCGCATCCTCACCGGCGCTTCCGCCGAAGTAGCCGACACCGTCGCACAGTGGTTCATTTGGCCGAAAACCTGGCCAAAAAGCCAAAAATTTTTTTCGCGATTTACAAAATTTAGCAATTGCGTTTGATTTGTAACACATCAGAGCATCGTTTTCCATTAATAAAAATTTTTATTGAACAATACTCAGAGATATGCAGTGTCAAAGTTGGCACTTGAATAATGTAACGTTTTCACGTCGAAATTCAGAATACGTTTTCAATGCGAAATAATGGTACAATCAACTTTGCAAGTATTTGTTGCTATTCGTCATACTTTTAAATTATAAGTACCTTGGTTTCATTTTTTTATTTAATATTTTACAACTGCGATGGCACAGATTGCAAACCCCATACATTTTTTTCCTTTTGCAGAGGAAATAGTTGTGAAGTACGCAAAAGTACAAAGCGAATTTTTTTTTAAATTAAACTTTGAAGCTTCCCGAAGAAGTTCCCGTTGTAAAATTTTGCGACTTTTTGCGATTCTACGAGATATTCTTATTTGTTTGTCGCACGCGCCATGCTCGGGGAAATACGTTTATGACATACGGCCAGGCTATCGTGCCTTGGACAAACGAATAATGCTAATCCTTCACTAAGGTTACCCTTGTAATTAACGAAACGCTATATTTATTTCGTTCAGGTTAAAAATACTCGCATCCGCCATATTGAAGCCGCCATTTTGTTTTTGGAAATTCTGAGTTCAGATTCTTAATCAGCGACCGGAAAAACATAAGACTACTGATTTTCGTGCCGATCCGACAATTATTCGATACTCGCATCCGCCATATTGAAGCCGCCATTTTGTTTTTGGAAATTCTGAGTTCAGATTCTTAATCAGCGACCGGAAAAACATAAGACTACTGATTTTCGTGCCGATCCGACAATTTTTCGATACTCGCACTTGCCATATTAGAGCCGCCATTTTGTTTTTGGAAATTTTGAGTTTAGATTCTTAATCAGCGACCCAAATAATACTAATACACCAATTTTCAGCTAAATTGAAAAACTCCTTGAGTTTTGGCCAGGTTTTCGGCCAAATGAACCACTGTGCGTCGGCTACATCCGAGTCGGGTCAGTCTGTGCCGAGCGCTCGAAAAGAACGGTTGTGGTTCTGAGAGCTCCCGTATAACAGTCTAGCGAACCTTTTCAAAGTGCGAGAGGACCTTTCTTAGTGTTTAAAAGTTAAAATAAACTTTCACTGACTGCTGTGTTTCAATTTTTCAACGGGCTTGCCCGTGCAAGACCCACGAAATTTAACTTAAATTTTATTTTTGTTTTAATTAAGTGAGTGTATGGAGCATCACTCCTCACTAAAAAATTCAGTGAAGGAAGTGAATTCTAACGAGGAAAAAGTAGAGAAAACCGGTGATGCGCAAGCATCTCCACTGGTTAGACAATCTAGATCAAAATCGCTGAAACGGCAGCAATCAAACGCATCAAACTCATCGATCAACATGGTGCCGAAGAAAACGAAACGACCAGCTGGAAAACGAGCTTCGTCCAGGGGAGTCTCTACTTCCCGTGAAAATTCTCCGGCATCAACGGAGATGCAGGAGGACAGAAACAACGCGATGAACCTCGACGATGCTTCCACCTCGTCGATGATTCAAGATACGGTATCAACGGTCCAATCGACGTTGGCTCTACAGCAGGAAAATCTACGTCTCCTAAATCGAATCAAGCTGCTTGAAGCGCAGCTAAAAACCTTCCCGACCCTGACGACTCCGTCTCGCTCGGTAGAAAATCCATCCGAAACGGGATGGATGCAAGTAAGTAAGTCTCCTTCCACAGGGAGGCGTTCGCCAGTCCAACAACCGCAACACCCTTCGTTGGAGGGCACCAGCAACCGTTTTTTGGCTCTGGCTGATCTGGACAAACCACGGCAGGCTACGGAGCAGCAGGATGTTCTTGCCCCTCATCAGACTCAACCTTCGCAATCGGCTAAAAAAGCTGTAAAACCACCACCAATAGTGGTGCATGCGGCATCCCCGCAAATTATTATTAACATATCAAAAAATTCCTTGCCTAAGGCTTCATTTAATATTAAACGTACCAGCAATAAAAGTCTTGTAATATACGCGAATTCTCGAGAGATATTCGACAAATTGAAGGTTATTCTTAACAATAACCAGATTAAGTATTTCACTTATACCCCGAAAGATGAAAAACTAGTTACACTACTTTTGAAGGGTATAGACCCTAATACACCGATGGAAGAGTTACTTGCGGAAATAAATTCCATTGCCGCTACAAAGGCCAAGGCCATCCGTGGCTCTCAATTCTCGACTCTGAAATCGAAACAATCTGGCATTCCATTGCCAATATTTCTGATTCAATTCTCAAATGATTCAGACGTTAAATTTATTCAAAATATTAATATCCTAAACTATCAGCGTGTCAATTGGGAGAAATTCCGGAGGCGAGACCTCTTGCAGTGTTTTAACTGCCAACGCATCGGTCACTCGTCGGCTAACTGCAGTCTCGATTACAGATGTGTTAAATGCAACCTATCTCACGAGCGAGGTAAATGCTCGGTGACTGAAACCACCAAGCATGACGCAATATTCTGCGTCAACTGTGAGAAGTTCGGCCATCCTGCTTCCTACAGAGGATGCCCGAAATTCAAGGAAAGAAGAGCGGTTATTGCTGCCTCCCGCATGCAACAACCATCCAACATCACGACTCCAAGAAGACAGCCTTCTCAACTCGTAAATCCGAGCATCTCGTACAGCAGAGTAGCAGCAGGAACTCCATCTGCTCTACCCACATCAAACATCAGAAGACCATCTCAATTAAACAACGCATCGCAACCAACAATCTCATCTATGGATCAATCCGTTAATTTAAATGCTATAATGGCAGCTATAAAGGAATTTCCGACCAAATTCCATTAATTTTTCAACGAATTAACGAAAATTCTGAGAAGATAAACTTCTTATTTCAATCCTTTATAGATGATGACACAAACAACGTCACCTATCAAGGTCGAGGCGCTGGAGGCAGACAGACCAGATTTTAGTAACTATGCCTTCTGACGATAGCAATCCTATTCCGCTCGAAAACATTCGCATTATTTCGGCGAATGTTAATTCCATCATAAATCTTCATAAAAGAGCGTACTTGCATCAATTTCTTACGAATCACCAACCGGACGTTTGTTGCCTCGTAGAAACTAAATTAAATGCAAGACACGTGGTTGAGCTACCGGCGCAATATACCATCATTCGTAGAGACAGAAATAATAATCGCCGGGGCGGAGGCGTAGCTATAATTATTAAAAAAGCTTACAAATTCACAAGAATAGAACTTTCTTTTTCAAGTGAGAGATCTATTAAGGCGATAGCCATCAGGCTGAAATTATCGACTAATAAACACATAGTAATAGCTTCGGTCTACAGTTTTTGTAAAGATAAATGGCTATTCCTTCGCGATCTTGAGGACTTATGCACGCAATTGCGCCTTGCAAACGACGCGAACCACTTTGTCATAACGGGGGATTTCAACGCTAAACATACATCATGGCTAAATAACGTCAATAATGGTAAAGGTTTGGCCCTTTTTGAATGGTTGCAATTGCAGGGTGCAAACTTCCGCACTAAATTATTATTTTCCAACATTCCCACTTTTCATCCGGCAAATTCGAACCTAGACTTGGCTTTGGTCGACGATAGGCTAGTAGACAGAATTAACAATAGAACGCGAAGGTTGGGAATATTGCCCTATGATAGTGACCATTGGGCCACCGTTGTTGAAATTTCCTTAAACGGATGGAGTGCTTCTTTGGATCGAGCACCACGAGTCACACGACTTTCTTATAAATATACAAACTGGAAAGAATATAAACTCTCAATTCACAAATTTATTCAGGAACTAAATCTCAATTCCCTTTTAAATGCTTCGGTGGAAATGATTAATTCTTCTATCGAGGCTCTCGAGGAGAACATCTCCACTGCTTTGAGGAAATGTACTCCAATGGTCGAAGAGATCCGAAGCCCGAAAGATTATGATAACCGAAGCATTTTAAAACTCAAAAAATTTAAATCAAGAACATTGACCAGACTTTTCACTAGACTCAGACGAGACACTAACAGCACTTACAATGACGAGATGACGAAATTTCTTAAAAATCTCGTAAAGAAAACTAACTATAGATTGCGTAAACTATACACTAGTTCATCTACAAAATTCTGGGACAATAGACTGACAGAGCTCGATACTAGAGAACCAAAAAAGCTTTTTTCATTTATAAACAAAATTATAAAATCAAAGGGTGTGGAGGCGCTTCCTCCGTTGATAGGTCCCGTTGATGATACTAATTTGTGGACGGAATCGGGTATTGACACATCGTTGTTACAGATAAAGGATGGCAATTTCATGGTCACTGAACTTGATGACAGATTATTATTATTAGGCACGCATTTTGCAAGGGTACATACCAAAAATCTTGAGTCAACAGACCCTGACACAATACAATATGAAAGGAACATATGTGCTGAATATATCGCTCTCCACTCCTCGCGAGAGGAGGCATTCTTTAATTTTGAATCAATCAGTGACCAGATTTGGCCTTCCTGTCATTCGGATTATTTTATTTCACCGAGAATAGTACATAAAGCTCTAAAAACCCTGAAAATTAAATATTCGTCCTCGTTTGACGGGATACCAAACGCAGCGGTGAAAAGACTTCCAGGTTCGGCTGTCAGTTATCTCGCGCTTTTATTTAACGCTTGTCTTCGTTTATCATATTTTCCGGAAAAATGGAAAACAGCCAAGCTTATGCCGTTATTAAAAAAAGGCAAACCCAGTAACGAATTGAACAGTTATCGTCCAATTAGTTTACTTCCAAATCTTGGTAAACTTTTCGAAATTATGATAAACATACGTTTAAATTCTTTTGTTCAGTCGAGAAATATCATTCCAATTTATCAGTTTGGTTTTAAATTTTCCCACTCCACTGTACATGCAATTGCAAAATTAACACGAGACGTCGCCGACTCTCTTAATAACTCCGCTATGACAGGTGCAATTTTCATAGATTTAGAAAAAGCTTTTGATACTGTATGGACTACTGGACTGATTGTGAAACTTGCTAAAATGAACATGCCTAAGCATTTATTACTTTTAATCGAGAACTTAATCATAAACAGATCTTTCAGAACCTTTCATAATAATCTTTATTCATCACAACCATTCAGAATCCAAAACGGTTTACAACAAGGTGCCGTCAATTCCCCGCTACTTTTCAATATCTATTTTTCAGATATTTTGAACAATTTTAACAATCTTGATTCACAATGTAAGGCAATAGCGTTTGCTGATGACCTCGTTGTTTACAAATCCAGTAACGATCCGGTTGAAATTCAAAATCAGCTCCAGAAGTCCTTTAACCTGATAGTTAAACAATGCAATTATAAAAAAATTAGAGTTAACCTTCTTAAATGCGAAACAATCTTATTTACACGCCCAGCTCGTTCTCTGAGCAAAAAACGGTATAAGCTGGCTAAAAACTTCCAAATCCACGCGCCTAACAGATTCGACGTATTGTTGCCACGTTCCAAAAAAATCAAATATCTGGGAGTCATACTCACTGAAAGATTGAATTATAACGAACATGCAGCCTATTGTCTGGGGAAAGCCAAGGGTAGTGCAGCCAAGCTCGCGAGATTGCTCTATTCTAAATTCTTGAATCCTCAAATCAAACTTTTGTTGTACAAGTTGTACGTACGTTCCATATTACTGTACGCAATCCCAGTCTGGTTTCCGATCGCTCCATACGTGATGGAGCGGATTCGCATCTTTGAAAGAAAAATCTTCCGTGCAATTTCAGATCTATTTGCCCCGCGTAGAGTAGGTGAAGGTTCAATCAAATCCGTTCACAATCAAACGATCTATAACAAGTTAAACTGTTCGAGATTTGACATAGTCGCAATTAAACTTACAAGAACTTTTATTTTGAAATCGATGCAAAACGTTTCAAATAATCCTTTAATTACAAACCTTTATTCCATATCCGACTCCGAGGCGGAAGCGGCCAGAGTGAATGGATATTTATCCGTTGCGGCTTTTCCGTTTCTCGATAGAGAAGGATATATTCAAAACTCTTTATCTAAAATCCCATTTATTTACCATATTCCACGTAAAAAGGGGTCAATGGCCCTACTTTACAATCCTTCTTCAATAGTTGATAATCCTTCACTACTTCAATTTTCTACCTCTCTCCCACCTCGGGATATGGACCATAACAATTATAGATATACTATGAAACTTCCATGGATGATCTGACTGCCTCCAGCGCCTCGTACCGAAGAGTGTTACACACTCAAGCGTAAAAATCTCAAATGATCTCAGACTTTAGCATGTATGCATACTGAATTTTAGTTCATAACACGCATCACTGTATATATCATCTGACATTCATACCATTGTTTATCTAACTCATCACTTATATGAATTTGCTAACTGCGAATAGTCAATTAAGTTAAGTTACTATTATAATTAGACTCAGAATCATTTCTTTCTTTATTTAATTCTTCAGTTATGCTGTCAGGTCACAAATTGCTCAGTTCTGTTTATTATAATTACCGGGCCTAGACATATTCATCTTCTCATGGTATGTTTTCTGTTCATAAAGGAGCTTTACTCCACAAATCTTTGTACATAATTGTACATTATTTTTCTCTTTTGTAATTGTCTTGTCCGTCCTTGTGTATCTATGTTAGCGAAGATGCCCTTTTTGAATTGTCTTTGTATAATTTTTGAGGCTACTTTATACCATATTAGTTACTTTTGTATCTCATTTAAAAATCATTTATTAATTTTCTTTGTCAATAACAATGTTATAGTCTTTCTCTGAGAAGTCGCATTGCGACCATAGTGAAATATTAATGTTAAAATTGTAACTGCTCGAATGAGCGCATAAATTGTAATTGTTTATGACTATAATAAAAAAAAAAAAAAAAAAAAAAAACATCCGAGTCGGGAACCCCCGAACCTCCTCGCCGACCGGCACTCGCTTCCAAGAGCAACTGACCACGGTCAGTCCCCAACGGCGCCCAACTCGTTGACACTCCTTCCCTTCCGCCGTTCGGCCGGCTACTGCCACAAGTGATCGATCGCAAGATCGGTTACAAAATATATACACTAAAATATTCGGCATGATTTCCTCTATCTTTTAAGACAAATTTCAACTTCGCATCGTTTATACTTTTCGCGGAATACCTCATTTTCTGTCAAAATTTGATGTTCTTACAAAAACTCATTTTACTAAAAAACTGAGGGTGATGGAGCAATTCTGCCGACGGATTCGTGTTTAGGATGACTAACTCTACGAGGATCACCCATTGGATATTTGAGAAAATAAAAAAGGTTAAAATTTGTTGAACAGTGTAATGTAATTCTTGCAACTTGCTTATTACATAACTTTGTAAAAAAATATGATAAAAATAGTTACAACCATGCTGCTCAGAATGAATCAAGGAATGAGGACAATGCACTTAGAATTAACAACATTTAGAATACCAAGGCGGTAACGCTACCTCCAGGGCATTTCGGGTCAGAGAATTGTTCACTGACTACTTCAATTCGGAGAATGGATCGCTCCCTTGGTAATCAATTCCGTTAGTAAAAGATAATGTTAAAACATGTAGGTAGCATACTGTAAAAATGTATATATTATGTTTATTGTGAAATATAATCAAAGTATTTACTTACCTATTGCTTCAATTTCTTCTCCTATTTTAGCCCAAATAGTATTCTTAAATTCCATATATATATTAAATCTCTGTCATTATTTTCCTTCTGCTTCTGTTTATTATATAGTAACTCACATCCGTTCTTATCTTCTTGAAATTTCAGGTCACAATCACACTTGACTTTGTCAATTTCTGGAATATATTACGGTATGTATTATTTTTAGCATATCCTATAAATATACAGTGGCTCACGAAAGTATTCGAACGATCACACTCGCGAACTTTAATGAACGAAATAACGTATGTTAAACTAATTTATTCAAAACAATTTGGTATTTACAACAAGGGGGAAGATTAAAGATTTTACCAGTAAAACTTGGAAGTGATCCAACCATGTAGACAGTAGTTGTGATATATTTATTAGAAACATGTACAATGAGTGACTCACAAAAGTATTCGAACACTTAACATATCATTACATTACATAATATTAATATTTTGTTGGACCCCCATTGGAAGTTATGTAATGGCGGATTGACGGATCCGCACTTAAGGTCCGCCAAATAAGAGAACTTATAAACTTTGGATTTTTGTGTATTAAAATAACTTGACTCGTTCAGACAGCGTTCGGACAGCGATTTTGCGTATAACAGAGTTAGTGAAAAGAAATGTATTATGGGCAGAGAATACGGGGTTTTTAAGGGACTTTTGGAGAAGGAGTGGGAGTAGTGATAATGATGGATGCAAGGCGAAGGTCAAAGTAAGAAGTGGGATTTCGGACTTGGAACGGTGATTTCGGAGATGAGTAAGGAGCGGTGACGATGTTAGGGAGTTGAAAGGTCGGGATGGAAAACTAGGAGGTCTGGGTTTGAAGTGATGAATCAGAGGTGATGATGGAAGTTAGTCTAGCGGCGTCTAAAATATTTGCGCTTGTAAAATATTCTTACAGTTATCTTATATACTAACTAAGCGGAGGGTCAATACATTACAGTTATAATGTGTCTCAATCGACTTTCCATACTATAAACCAATGTTTTTGTTAAAGTACTTTCAATGGAATTCCATATTTTCATAATCTTTTCTTTGAGCATTTGCATTGGAGTAATTTGAAAATTATTTAATCTTTTGCCGATTTTAGCCCATAAATTTTCAATAGGGTTGATGTCTGGGCTTTGGGGTGGACATGTGTGGTGTGTTATATAAGATCAATTCTTTTACAATTCTTGTAGTATGTTTGAGATCGTTATCTTGTTGGAAGTGGAAGTCTTCAAATAATCCCAATTTACGGGCACTTTCCTTTAGATTATTTTTCAAAATATTTAAATATTTATATTTATCAAGTATTCCATCGACAAATACTAAATTGCCAGTACCATTTGCTGCCATGCAGCCCCATACCATGATCGAGCCACCTCCGTGTTTTACCGTTTGCTGTAAATTTTTAATTTCTAATTCGGTATTCGGTTTTCTCCATACATAATTTCGACCATGAGAGCTAAAAACATTAAATTTCGACTCATCTGAAAAGATTATTTTATCCCAAAAAGAATTATCTTTATTGATATATTTTTTTGCAAAATTCAGTCTTTTTTTCAATTTTCCTTATTAATATAGGGCTTCTTTTGCGGTACTCTGCCATGAAAATTATTATTTCGAAGGATTCGGAGACACAATTCGGGATGAACTTCTTTGTTAAACATATCAGCTACCATATTCGTGAGTTTAGGAGCGGATATACATAGTAGGAGTTTTTTTCACTTCACGGATAATAATTCTCTCTTCTCTTTCTGTTAATTTTTTTGGCCGACCTGAACGAGCTTTGTTCACAATAGTTCCTTCAACTTTCGACTTTTTTATGATATAATGTATCGTAGACTTACTTCTATTTAAAATTGTTGAAATCTCACTATGTGATTTTCCATCTTTATGTAACCGATGTATCACTTCTCTTTCACACTTTTGAGTTTCTGACTTTTTGGTATTTATTTCAAATATTATTCTTCACAATTTTGCGTTACTGTTACTGAAACGATGTCTTAGCATCAATTAAATGTATTAACGTTTCTATTCAGTGTCACTGTTTACATTCATTGTTCGGAAAGATGAAAAAATGTCAACAATGTAACAGCGTTCGAATACTTTTGTTAGTCACTCATTGTACAGGGTGTTTCAAAAATATTTGTCATGGCTTTCAGGGGTTGTTCTACACCTCTGGATCGATGGAGATTTGCGAAAAAAACTTGCCGCAAAATTCGGGAAAGGGTAGCAAATTTTTTTTATTGGCTCATCGTATTCGTCTCGTTACGTTGGCAAAATGTCTGAGAGGAACCATGGGTCAGAAATGAACCGTTCTCTCGCAAATTAACTTTTAATTGGGCCTTCCGATTAAAATTTCGCCGATAGCTAAATCAGAGGCGACGTAAACGAAGCTAGAAAATAGGGCACTGTGTCACCGAACCAGAAAAGAAGTGTAAGTGTTTATACTCTTCTTCCCGGGTGGGCCCTTGAGTGAACCCGACACCGAACGCAGGTCATTGACATTTTCTAGTCTTTTTCTCTCTCTTCAATTATGTTGCCTCTGTTTCAACTATTGGAGCTAGCAAGGGTATCTCATGTGTTTCCTTTCGAAAGGTCGGCGACTCGAAGGCTGTCGTATGGGCGAAATTTTAATCGTAAGGCCCAATTAAAAGTTAATTTGTGAGAGAACGGTTCGTTTCTGACCCTTGGTTCCTCTCAGACATTTTGCCTATGTAACAAGACGAATACGATGAGCCAATAAAAAAAATTTGCTACCCTTTCCCGAATTTTACGCCAAGTTTTTTTTCGCAAATCTCCATCGATCCAGAGGTGTAGAACAACCCCTGAAAGCCATGACAAATATTTTTGAAACACCCTGTACGTGTTTCTAATAAATGTCTCACAACTACTGTCCAGATAGTTGAATCCCTTGCAAGTTTCACTTGCAAAATCTTGAGTCTTCCCCCTTGTTGTAGATACCAAATACATTTGAATAAATTAGTTTAACGTACGTTATTTCGTTCATTAAGGTAGTTCTATGCAAATATTTTTTTCGACCAATTTTTTTTAAATTGTGGATATCCATGCAGTATTATATTCCAAAACAATTTGCGAAAGATCAATGAAATTAACCACATAGTTTATGAGAAAATTATTTTCAAAATAAATTATTTTTACACGAATCTTATAGGGACAGCCATTTTTACATTCCTTGGATTACAGGTTTTTATTTTTTTTATCCGAAACGAGTCGACAAAAATCTTTATAAAAATAGTAGTGGCCTAATCAATTCATTTAGAACCCGATGTAATTTTTCTATCATTATTTACCACGTACTTATGAAGAAAACTTCTATTAAAAGTTGTAAAAAATCTATGAAACGCATGCCTTCACACAAACCATACTTCATGCTACTCGTACTTGAGATTACTTTTGGATGTTCGGCTTCTCCACTAGAATGAGTTAAATTTCTGATTTGTTTTTTTAGTTTCTCTTTATTGAGAATCTCCACTGCTTTCAAATTTCTTTCGAGAGTTTTTTTTTCACAAATTTGTAATTTGTCGTTTTCAAAAAAACGTCTCAACTCTAATAACTGCCATGTTACATCCGGCCCTGGAATTTTCGAATTCCAGTTCAGGCGCCAGTCAGGCGCTTGGTAAAAGAGCCTAGGAAGCGAGAAAAAGCCTAGCTGTATAGGGTTACCTGCAATCCGCAAACAGCCAAATTCCATTAAGGCCCAATTTATGACTTCCGTTAACCTTGGCGAGAATTTTCACTCGCATCCTTGAAGCCCTTCGCTCCCACCAGACCGCTTCCACCTCCACTCAGTTTTCCACATTTTCCAGGACCCCACTCCCAAAAAACGCCCTATATAAGCTGGCTGTTTTTTGCTTCTTCGGGTTTTTTCTTAAACGTAATCGTGGACGTAACGTTCGTCCTGCGAGATACGACAGTTCCCCCGCGAACCGACGCGTTATAGTAATTTCGGCCATTTAATTGAAAGCTATTTCAATAGTTAAAGGTAACCACCGAATGGACTTAGTGTTCATTGTTAACCATTTTGTACAGATAGTATTTAACTTATTTAGAAAATATACCTTTATATTCTTACAACGGAATATTTAGAGTCTCTTATTATTTACCTGCACCTTCGAGTAACCGAGCAACGATCCCTTCTTATTCACTCAAGCCGCTCGGGGTGAATAAGATTATTTGTTTAAAGTTACGGGTCAAGTTTCCGATTTAAGAGTTCACCGTTTGCAACTAAATACCAACTCCCTTACCAGCTATTGGCGGTAGTTCCTGCAATTGGTGCAGGACCGTATCCGTTATACTAGCGCGAAAGCATCGCAAGGTGTCTTTCGTTATTAACGGGCAAACGACGCTCCTATAGAAAGCTATAGGCTAGTTCGGTCCCCGGATTCATACCAGCTATTGGCGGTAGTTCCTGCAATTGGTGCAGGACCGTATCCGTTATACTAGCGCGAATTACCGAAAGGTACATTCGTTATTAACGGGCAAACGACGCTCCTATAGAAAGCTATAGGCTAGTTCGGTCCCCGGATTACTTCCCAAAACCAGTTGCAATTGGTGGCTCCGCAAACCTAGCAAAGAATACCGGTCGCGTTCTGCCAACCGCCCGGCTCGTAACAGCCACATTCTCATTTGTATTTATAGGTTAGAGTAGGTTGAATGATGCGATGATGCCACGATGTATTTGTCATAGTGTACGTCAAAAAATTCTCTCTATGTACACACCTTTTTATATGTAGTAGGTACCGTATCGACAAAAGTTTGATTTAAAATAAATAAATTAGAATTATTTCGCATATTTAAACAATTATTTTTCTCTTTATAAACATTTACTATGATGATTATAATAGAATAGTAGAAGTATTTTTACCAATTTTTGTGAAGAAATGATATGAAAAAAATTAAAATCTGAAAACGTAAAAATAAATTTTTTGTTCTGAATATGCATAGAACTACCTTAAAGATCGCAAGTATGATCGTTCGAATACTTTCGTGAGCCAATGTACCTTTTTTAGTCTTTGATGCAAAGGGTATAGCAGGATAAGGCGGTCAAAAGTGCCTTTCAACCGATTTCAATGGGGGTGGTCTCATTCGATAGATAATGCTCGGCGATCATTGTGTACAAATTTTTAACCCTGTATCTTGATCGGAAGGGTAGTTATGGGGAAAATTCAAAAAACGGATTTTTGTCCCATTTTGCCTATGTATTGAGGTGGAAAAAATTCGAAAAAATTCTGACATATTCTACGGTACCATACATGTTTGAGATTTTTTTCAGATTTTTCCATTGTAAAACCTAAGTGTGACAAATGAGCAAACGCAAAAAAAACGGAAAAAAGTAGATTTCGTATCGAGATCTTTGAGTGACAACTTTTTTCAAATTACAGTAACAATCCAACACTCATGATTGTTACCTCCAATTTTTTTCAGATTTTTAAACCGCCTGCGTCATTGTGAAAAAAATCGAAAACCGATTTGCACGACGCATTTCGATGTGAAACACCATGATCCAGTTATTATTTCCTCATTATTTGATTACAGTATGTTCATTTTGTGACTTTCAGTGTTGCTGCCACGAAGCAATTACATGTTAATTTAGAGGATCGAATTAATTAAATCAATCGTGAACACTGATGGTTCTTTATATGCAAGAATTTTTAAGATCTTTTCAAGTAAGTGATTTGGCGCAGTTGGTAGGGCGTCTGTCTGGAGTGCAGCTAACCTAAAAAGTTTCTACTATTTTTCTCTATAGTGAAATAGTGGATAAGTCTTCATTAAAGTATTTAGTTTTATAATTATAAAGAATGAGTAAGTTCATTATAAACGATAAAAGATTAAATAATAGCGGAATGGCTAGTGATACTAGAAATAAAAGTGCTGTGAAAATAAAAGGTCAGAATGGAGCTAAAAACAACTCCAAAAATAGTGATATCCGTCGTATGAATCCGCTTCTAATTGAAAAAGATATAATTAAACAAATTAAAGGCCTAGGAGGCCATATAAAGCCTAGAAAGCCTCAAATAGCCCCAAATCTACAAGCTTGTAGGAAACGCGCGGCATCGGAAGTCAACAATGGCGGCGTTAAACGATGTAGCCCGTCCGAAAATCAAGATGGCCAAGCAGCCGTTCAGCATAGTGAAGAAGGCGACTGGAAATTTCCTAAAAAAACTTCTAGAAACAAAAGCCCTTCTGCTGCCGAAAAATCCACCATTGTCTTATTATCAACAGCCAACTCCTTCGAAACGCTAATTGGCCAAGATACAAATGCCATCTCAGAGGAAATTGAGGCTGACCCAATTTTAGAAGATACGGACGACCTATCAAATATTAATAAGGTTAAGAACGCCAAACCACCTCCAATCTACGTACAAAATAGCACCTTAAAAACTATAGTACAAGTACTCCTTAAAAATAATACATATTAAGAAAAATTCATTCAACGTTAGCATCAAAAGCAAAGACAACCTATCGATAAATTGTAATAACCTTTCTAGTTTTTACAATTCTTCTGATGCGTTAAAAAAAGAAAATATTAAGTTTTTCACGTACACCCCTAGCTGCCTCAAGCCCAAAAACTACATTCTAAAAGGGGTTAAGGATGTCTCTGCGGAAGAAATAGCGGCAGAAATAATCAGCTTGCAAATAGCAAAACTAAATATACTAAAAGTAGCAACAGTAAAACTCAGCAATAAGACTGATATAAATAATGAACACTATATAATTCAGCTATCCCACGACAGTGACAGTAAACAACTCTTCCAAATCAAGTCAATTGCTTATCAAAAAGCGCACTGGGAAATCCTCAAATACCATAAGCTAACTCAATGCAGAAGATGCCAACGGGTTAACCATGTCAGCAAATACAGTATTCCCTGGTTATATGCACAAGGAGGGGCCCTCGATAAATGCATCGCGACCATCCCCACCACATAGGGGGATCCCCCTCGGCGAGCCGCCACATTCAGCGACGGGGAAGTGTAACATGATACTTTCGGATCGTGTCCATGAGCCAATACTAATCGAAGGACTGAACTTTTCCGTTTTTGATTATTTTTCGTTAAAAACTTCGCTATCGTGTTTGTGACAATTTTGTGATTAAAATGATACCAAACACGACATGTTTGAATTATCTATATAGCAAATAAGCGATTTAAATATTAAGTAAATCAGTCAAGTCAAGGTTTGGCTCGACAGAGCCGTTTCTCGAGCTGCGCCGCCTCCTTCACCTACACATACAGCCGAGATGTCACTGATTCATAGGCACACCGGCGGCGTTACGGTCGTGCCTACTGGTACAAGCGTGGTAGCATGTGGCGGTATATTGGGGCGACATTTATATTTTAAAAATTTTGCGACAGCAAAATGCAAACTTGTTCGCCTCAAAGAATGTAGAATAATGTAAGAAGTTATTGGGGCGATACATTGTACAATGTTGTGTTGTCTTTTAACAGTGAAGAGGCAATATAGGTTTCCACATTACCCATGGAAATATGCAAATGCACTCTTTGTTACAAAGTTATCTTCTGAAAATCTATTCCACTGTATCAATGTCCTTTTCCGCTGAATCGTTGTCGAGAAATCGCATTAAAATATAAATGAAGAAAATGTTTTTTAACAATCATACAGATGAAAGAAACCGTTGAGATACATCTCTATATGTAAAATTGACAATACTTTGGCATTTTATTACAAAACAACATTGAAATTAAACGAGGCAGAACCACTCTTTGTTACTAAGAGCTTCTTATAATTAATTATGTTTTAATTGGTATATTAGAACTTTGCGTCGAGCATTTTGAGACGAATAAAGTTACTGAAAACATTTAAGACAACTGCGGCGGCAACAATGTGTTCTTTTACGCTGGGAAACCTAGCGTTCTATTATCGTGTAGTTACTTTTAACAATTTGCGCTAATAATTGATTTACAACTATTGGTGCTGGAACACAATACTATATTTAGTCGTAATGCATAACGTAGTGGTTAATTTCGGTAAAATCGTCGCCAGAAGCCCAAAAATATTAAAATATATTAATTGTACTTTATTTAACACATATTCGAGCATACTTTTTCACTAACAATACTTTTGTATTACCCTACATGCGATATAGTGCGGTGTGAAATTGTATTTCGACAAATAACCTTTATCGACGTGCCACGCACGACGTTCTGATCTCCGCGACTGACGCGCAAGGCACGACTTTTTCAGCGCGACTGATTGACTACGAATGTCGCCCCGAATACGCCCGTGCTCATGCCAATAGGTCCGCTACTATGAAGGGGAGGCAAAGTCAATCAGCGAGCTCTCGAGTGTATAGGAAGGAGTAGCAGGCGGAGCAGCTCGAGAAACGGCTCTGTCGAGCCAAACCTTGACTTGACTGAAGTAAATGTTGCTCAAATTATGTCGTGTTTGGTATCATTTTAATCACAAAATTGTCACAAACACGATAGCGAAGTTTTTAACGAAAAATAATCAAAAACGGAAGAGTTCAGTCCTTCGATTAGTATTGGCTCATGGACACGATCGGGCCGGTCCCCCTATAGCTTAGATCTCTCTGTCTCTTCTACTGTCTGTTCTTTTCTAAGTTCACGCTCGGCTGGAGCCAGAACGTAAACACAAAATAGAAACCACCACTTCGTAACTCCACAGTTTCGGTCCCGAATTCTGTGCATATATCCAGGGTTTACTGTACTGCAATCTAGATTGCAGATGCGTCAAGTGTGCCAAATCACATGAGCCTGGCGAATGTGAATTAAACTCCAATACTGATAGATCGCAACTTACATGTGCAAATTGCCAAGAAAAAAGGCACCCAGCATCCTACAGAGGATGCCCATACTTATTGTATTTTCAAAACCTACTTAAGACTGCTACGGACAACAAAGGAAAGCCAATGGCAACTAAGTCACTAAAGCCAGTAGTTCACAATGTTACTACTAGTACTTCAAAACTCTCGCCAGAAGTACCTTGTTACGAGCCAGGGCCAGGAGCGTTGCGAGTGGCCGAGGTAAAAGAATAAGGTAGAGCGTTCGTTTGGATGTTGGTTTTTAGAAGTTGTTAGTACCGAACAATCTCGTGTATAGGAGACACGAGATAGCCGTAGGAAGTTGAATCACTTGTGGACTTTCCGGTGTATGGTTACCACTAGATGCCACGGGAGGTTGGAACACTTGTAGACTATCTCGTGCGATTAACACGAGGTGCTACGGGAGGTTGGAACACTTATGGACTTTCTCGTGCGATTAACACAAGATGCCACAGGAGGTTGGAACACTTATGGACTTTCTCGTGTGATTAACACAAGATGCCACAGGAATGTTAGTAAGGCTGACGTAACTTTATAATTGTTGCAATACACCTCGAGCGGTAAAGATGTATTGCTGTGGGATCGCAGGCTGGAGATTTCTAATAGGTAGTCGTAAAGGATTTAAACCCGAAGTGATCAAAACTCGAACAAGTTATATTTTCGTATAAATGGATGGTTACAGTTAAAGTGTACTGTATGTGTGTGGTACAAAGGTGTTACGTGGAGTCGTGTAATGTGTTCGCACGCACCTAGTTGCACTACTCTCTATTTTGACGCACTGAGGAAATGCGGGGTATTAGAACAGAAATGCCTATTAGATATCGCGGACTTTACGCGTATTCTATATGGTTATATCGTAGCGAGAACTCTAAGTTTCGTCTAACGATTAGATCTATACGCGTAGTTTAATCGGTGTAACAACGTGACGATCTTACAGTGAACTAAGCCCATGACATGAACTGCAGTCGATCTTTTATAGGTCGAAAAATGTGGTGGGGTACTACTATTTCCAGGAATTTCCGAGGGGTGTAATAGAAAAGCTGTCTTATTATTTAGAGGTCATTCGCCTGTTCGAGTTCCTATTTCCTAACGTAATTATTCTAAGCAAACAGAGCGACTTCGGGTCTGATCGAGGGGTCCGGTTGCACATGTGGTAGATTTCCGGCCCCGAGCTGGAGAGTCTAAATTTCTTAGACTCAGGGCCGTATGTAACAACCTTCATCATCAAGACCTTTAAGGACCTCTGCCTCATACGCGGAAGTAGCCCAAGGACGTTCCAGCTACAATCAAACGGCCGCATATAATCCTCAACCATGTGACAAGATACTTTACCAAAAGAGTGATAATAATATGATGGTCAAGTATATTGATGACACTCTAAACACTAAAATTTATGATAAATTGAATGTAATTGTCAAATCCATTACTGCTCTAAGTAAGCACTCTCTAATTCAGTAAGCTCTCAAATTACCCAATCGCTTATTCCACAATTTGATAATATTAATTCCCAACTAATGGAACATGATAGAAAAATTAAATTCATCCTGGAAAGGATCAACTGCAACAGCAAAGAAAATTAGTAATGGCTAACAATCTAAATTTTAATAATACTATTAACCTAAACATTAGAGTCGTTAACTCTCCAGTACATGAAGATAGCATAAGCAATAGTTGCTATAATACTCCTGCTAATGGAGCAAATAATGACAACATTACAACCGAATCGATTAATATACAAAACCTAAATATAGCTGCAATCAATGCAAACTCTATAGGTGCAATAAATAGAAGAGACTGTGTTTTTAAATTCCTTAAGGACAACGACTGTGATATATTGCTTGTCAGCGAAACTAGGCTCAAGAAAGTTCATAAGATCTCTTTTCCTAACCATAACCTTATAAGAAATGATAGAGGATCCAATGGTGGTGGAACAGCCATCATAATCAAAAGATCCTTTGAGTATACTGGGCCTGATTACATAGACAGAAGCAAATTCCATATATTAGAATTCTCAGTTATCAAATTAGTAAACATTGGAATAAAAAATCTATTCATAGTTAGTATATATGCGCCGTTTAATAATTGCGTAGGCTTTTCTGAAGAGCTCTCCGAGCTATTCTCAATGCTCAATCTTGATAATCATAATAATTATTACCTGATTGGAGGAGACCTGAATGGAAGGCGTATCGATTGGGGAGACTCAGTTAATAATGTTAGAGGGAGGATGTTGTTCAACTGGTAAAAAGACAATGGAACAGAATTTAAGGCCAGATTTATCCCACCAGAAGCACCTACTTTCCCATCCTCTGGATCTTACCTTGATTGTTTTATAATAGATAGTAGAATACCAATCATAAATAATAAAAAGGCCGCATCAGTCATTCCATACGACAGTGACCACAATGCTATACTTCTCAATATCAGACTCAACCCCAATCTTTTCAAACTAAAAGCAGCTAATAAGAAATTTAAATATAATTTTAAGGTTACTGATTGGAATAAATTTGAGACACAACTTGAACAAATATTTACTGATGAAATCCCTGATAACAAGAACTTAACAATAAACGAAATCGACCAACATCTAGATATCATAAATAGTAAAATACTTGAAGGAATTGAAAATACAATACCAACTTTCAATGCCAATGATAGCATTTTGAAATACTACAATGCAAAAGTTCTAAAACTAAAAAAAAACAAAGCTCTTCTTGTCAGGGAAATCTTCAATATTAGAAAGTACGACCCTAAACTTACAAGACCATACTCTGCATTAGTCAAAATCAGACTTAACAACATAAAAAAAAACTTAAGACCGAATTCAACAAGGCAGTAACCAATTACTGGGAACTCCAAATTAAAGGCATCAATCATCATGATCCCTTTAATTTTTTCCCTAAAATCAACAGATTTCTTAGAGCCCGAAAAAATAATGAAATTAAAAATCTCAGCTTCAAACCCACTAGTAATTCGGATACTCTAATCAACAGAATCAACATCAACTCTACTATACAAAACGCTGATGGTTCATTCACTATATCTAACCCGACTGATAAACTTAATTTTATTGGTCACAGCTTTGAGAAAATCAATTCACCCAAATATTTTGAAGAAGCTAAAGATAATAAAATTAAGATTAACCCCCTTGTAACTTATTATAAAGACACTTTAAATATGTACAAAACAACTAATACTTCTCTGGTTAATTTTTTCAATAATAATAAAGCCTCCTGCCCTACTTATGATGAAGAGCAGGATCTAAATCATCACTTCTATAATACTTACTTTTGTAACGTTTCAGATATAAAGCAAATTCTAAAAAAATTACCTAATAAAACCTCTTCGGGGATCGATGGTATACCGCCTATTGTTTGCAAGCATCTACCGCTAAATATTATCATAGCCCTCACTAAACTTTTTAATAATTTACTTAATTCTTTTTACTTTCCCTCAGCTTGGAAAATTGCTAAAGTTCTCCCATTCCAAAAACCGGGTAAGGATCACTCTGACCCTGGAAGCTATAGGCCCATCAGTCTTACAGCCAGCCTGAGTAAAGTTTACGAAGTCATAATTAACAAACATCTAATCAAGGTTTGCTCTGATAATAATATTATCCCCCAAAACCAATTTGGATTTAGGAGAGCTCACTCCACAGTATATGCCATTAATAAATTAGTATCAGATATATCAAAATCTGTCTTAGATGGCAAGGTAGTCCCAGCAATTCTAATCGACCTTGAAAAAGCATTCGATACGATTTGGATTGACGCTTTAATTTACAAACTCCATATGCATAGCTTTCCTAAACATCTTATTCTTCTAGTACTTGATATGGTCACAAACAAATCATTTATTACATGGGACGGTATCCACTCCTCCTCCCTTAAGTTTCGAATCTTAGACGGTCTTCAACAAGGGACAGTAAACTCCCCCCTACTTTTTAATATCTATACCACAGACCTGATGAAGGAATTCAATTTTAGTGAGGAAACTGGAGACGGTCCTCTGGCAATTGCTTTTGCGGACGATATTATTATTTACTGGCCAGGAAAAAATCTCAAAGTCTTAAAGACATCATTAAATAACATTGTTAATGATGTCAATAAATATTCGTTTTCCGCAGAACCACCAAAGACCTATCCAAACTCAATAAAAAAGAAATAAATTAATTTAAAATTAATATAGTAGAAACGGGTACTAACAGGTTAGTTGAAGTTCCTCATAAGAAAATAGTAAGATACCTGGGTTTTTACATTGACCATTTAATAAGACTGGTACCACATATTGAAATCCAGCTAGAAAAGGCCAAAAAAGCCTTCAGGGCCAATGCAAAAATTTTTTACAGCAAGCACCTCAATTCCAGGGTCAAAGTGATCTGTTACTTACTCTTAATAAGACCGATCATAACATGTGCTGCTCCAATTATGTGGAACACTAGTGCATATGCAATGGAAAAAATCAGAGCCTTTGAGAGAAGTTGTCTCAGACACTGCTTCTTCCTGTATAGGTCGTCTCATTCTAATGTCCAAAGAAGAATTAGTAATAAGGTCCTCTACGATAGAGCCAACATCCCAAGAGTGGACAATTTCATGCTGAAATTAACCAGAAAATACTTTGCGGCTGCCAAAGATAGCTCCAATCCCTTGATAGTTAGCATAAGCTCATTTGACCCGGACTCCGTAAAGAGGCAATGTCATGAAGGATACATTCAACCGCAAACTTTCACTTTTGTAGATAAAACTACTTTAATACAAGATGAAAATAATATCCCCCTAATATTTCACTGGAGGCGTAATAAAGCTGATAAAAGAATAAATTTAGTGGAATCAGAGGCAAATAACCCCGCTAACCTAGTGTACTCAACCAGTATTCCTCTCACCAATTATAATGATGCCGACAGAACTTTAGTTAAAAATAATATAAACAAATATTGGTGGATTGACAACACTTTTTTTTTTACATGGGGAAATCTTCAATAAGACACCCGCCGCCTGAGAGGGGCAACGGGTAGTGTGGGATTCTTACCCACTAAAACCCCATGGCAACCTCGCAGAGTCTTGTAGGCGGACCCCGGGCACCAGCTCGCGACTCTTCCGCAGCCCGCCAAACTCTGGTCCCGGTGGAGATGGCAATTGCCACCCGCACCGGGTCTTCCCGTAAAGTTGAAGCCGTCATGCGGTTAGCTTACATGACGGCTTCCCATCCCATCATGGTGGACAAGTCCATGCCAGGCAGAGTCCCTCAACTCATACCTGGCCCATGATACGTTGCGTCGGGAAGCAAGTTCCGGAGAGGAGGATGCATGTACCTCTCCGGATACTTGGATCCTGACTACCCTTCCCTTGTAAAATAAAACCCTCCCTGAATAATAATAAATACCCATAAACATTCACTCACCATTCATACCAATAAATATAGTCATTCGATCCATTTATTCAGATATAATAATTGGGCGCAGGGTGGACGCCTTCGGTAATCCGAAAGGAGGCAATGTTGCGCATGCTCGCATCATCACCTCCTCCTAAGACTACCGTCTCCTCGCCCGAGCTGGACGGCGAGCAGATCTGGCTGCCACCCTTAACCCCTCCCGATCCCTCTCCGCGGCTTCCTTCTGCAGGAGGACCTCCTCGCAGAAGGTCGCCGCGGCCCTCCATTTATCTTCCGTGAGGAGCATCTCCCTCACCACATTTTGTAGTGAGATATCCCTCCCCACGGCGTCCCTAAGGACACCGCGCTGAACCGCCCACGCTGGGCAGACCTCCAGCGTGTGCTGCGCAGTGTCCTCCTCCGGTCACAATGGTGACACTCCGTGGTCTTCTCCTTCCCTATATTGTACAGGTACTCACCAAAGCAACCATGCCCGGTGAGCATCTGTGTCAGGCGATAAGTGAGGCGGCCATGCTTTCTGTTCACCCACTCCCGAAGGAGCGGGCGAATAGCCTTCACAGCGCGACTTCCGCGTTGGCCGGATCGTCTAACCAATCCAGCCAGCGGTTCCAGACACGCTGCTCAGCCTGGCTTCTCACTTCACTTCCAGAGGTTTCCGGCTGTTCCACCCCGTCCGCCTGCCACGCGGCACGGAGATCTATATAGACCGCCGCAGCCATGGTCGCATAGCAGGAAAACGGGGGTGAACTGGCCAGAACTGTGGCGGCCGCGTAGGATATCGTGCGGTAACCCCGCACGATCCTGATCGCCATCACCCGGTGCACTTTGCGGAGGACACAGTCCCCCCGGGTGTTGACGGCCAGCCCGCCAGCCCATATCGGCGCTCCGTAAAACACCATGGACCTGACGACTCCCATGTACAGCCGCCTGACACTCCCGCTCGGCCCCCGAGATTAGGCGCGAGACGGCTTAAAGCAGCCGCCGCACGCTCCAATCGGGGAGCCAAGTTCTCGAAGTGATGTGAGAACCGTCAATAGCTGTCCACGATGAGGCCCAGGTATTTCAACCTGCGCCTCACCGGAATATCCATCCCACTCACCTTGATGGAGGCCTTCGGTGGGACGCCTCGACCGGAGACCTCACACATCCAGATGGCCTCCGTCTTGGCGGCCGATACCTCCAGCCCCAATCCCTGAATCGCGGAGACCACGAGTGCCACCGATTCCTCGGCAGTCCTTGTGGTGCTCCTCCAGTCCGCTCCGACGACAACGATCATGGTGTCGTCAGCGTACGCCACAATGTCGTGTCGTCGGGGAGGGTGATCCGCAGAACGGCATCGTAGGCTAAGTCCCACAGGAGCGGACCCAAAACGGATCCCTGTGGGACGCCCCGATGCACGGCGTGGCATTCCTCGCCGTCCCTCCCGTGTAGATTGACAACACTCATCCAGACCTGGTGGCCATTGCTTCTAGGAAAATAAACAACTCTTCCAGGGGGAACGCTAATAACCAAAGATATAGAAATATTTCTGATACCCATAATAATTAAGCTATAACTAAGAGCATCTCTTCAGGATCTCCTCCAATCAGGTGATAAAATATAAACTTCTTTCTATGTTTGTCTAGTTCTAATTATTATGAAACATAAAGGTATTATTTACGATTACTGATAGTGCCTAGATACTTAATCTAATATTAATTAATAACACCTAAACGTACAATTCATTAATACCTAAATAGCTACTTGCTATGACACATAGCAAATAGCTTATGCTCCTTGTGATTCAAACTCGCATAAATTACTTTGAGGTTTTTTTTTTGTATATTAATACACATCTCTTTTTCCCTCTTCACGCAGTATTATATAGATTTAACAATTATGTTTACCAGGAGCAGAGAAAGGACCAATATTAATTAAACAAATTTTGTGTAAGATCTAGTAAAGACTCGAGTGCTGAGAGTAGACAGCCATAAGTCTTATATCACAGCTATATGGGCAATATTAATCTTAAGGCATTATAGTTAGTAGTGGTACATAATGCATATAGTAGTAGCGGTACATAAATTGCTAATTTCTAGTATGTAGGAAAATAATGCGAAAGAAAGAAAAAACCTACTTGCGAAAATGAACCGGTTTTGTATGTAATTAATCTATGAAGGTATTAAAGATATGTAGTCTATCGTATGGTAATTTGTGTTTATATTCGAAGGGCATGTTGTAGCTTCTCAGGTTGGTGATTCCTTGTAGTAGTTTATTGCACGTTAATTGGTTTTCGTAAAACCTTTCTCCAAGTTGCTTTATGTAATGATCAATATATTCTATGTTGACTTCTTCATGTAGATGTAGAATTCGAGTATATCTGTTTGCAGAAAGTACCATTCTAAGGCATCTGTTTTGTAGAATTTGTAATTTCCTTATCTGTGTTTTAGCTGCACTGCACCAGACAGGTGCAGCATATGTAATGATGGGCCTTAATATTGCTTTGTATATGAGTTTCTTGTTTGAGGACGATAAAGGTGAGTTTATTATTAGCAGAGGATATATCTTTTTAATTACTGCATATGTCTTCATTGTGATGTGTTTCATATGCATATTGTATGTCAATTTACTATCCAGGTGGACTTCTAAATATTTCACTGAGTGTACGGGTGCTATCGGGTGGCCATATACAGTGATTGGCTGGAAGATTTTTGTTTCATTCCGTTTTTTACTGAACACAATTACTTCTGTTTTGATTTGATTTACTTTTATTATCCAGTTGCTGTAGTATTTTTCTAATGTGGAGATATGTATTTGCAATTGTTTCGCTGCTACTATTACTGAGAATGAGTGTGCGTATATGGCTAGATCGACGGCGAATAAAGCAGTACAGTAAAACTCCGATAAATGCCGAAGAAGTTTGTACCGATAAATGCATCGCGACTATCCCCTCCACATAGGGGGATCCCCCTCGGTCGAACCTCGACGTTCGGCGACGAGGCAGTGTAACACGATACTATCGGAACCATCGGAACGTATCCATGTGATAATACTAATCCGAGACTTGAACTTTTCCATTTTTGATTTTTTTTGGTTGAAAACTTCGCTAACGTATTTGTGACAAGTTTCTGATTAAAATGATACCAAACACGACATAGTTTGAGCAATATTTACTTAATATTTAATTCGTTTACTTGCTATTTAGATAACTCAAACATATCGTGTTTGGTATCATTTTAATCAGAAAAATGTCACAAATACGTTAGCGAAGTTTTCAAAACAAAAAAATCAAAAATGGAAAAGTTCCATCCTCCGCTTAGTATTGCGTCATCCATGCGTTAGGGCCGGTCCCCCTGTGCGTTGGGCCTCTCTGTCTTTTCTACTGTCTGTCCTTTTCTAAGCTCGGCGCTCGCTGGAGCCTCAACGTAAACACAGTCCTGACATTCAGCAGCGTCCTATGCATTTAAGTCTTGCACAGGGAACCATTTAGCAGTGCAGTTAACGGTACAGGTAACTATTCTATGTTTTCATCTGACTCCAGCTGACCACGAATTTAGAAAGGGGTAAGCAATGGGAAACCGCCCCCTCGAAGATGATAGGGTTAAAGGAACCGGGACTCGGTTGCGGTGCACACGCGATTGACGGCGGTGCGTTCATCTTTGCTCCATTCACGAGCTCATGGAGTAGACTTTGACGATGCTCAAAGTTTTTTAGATATCTATGCTATTGAGAGAAACGTTCCGCAAAACGTTCGTACGAACGGTCTCCTCGCTGTCAATCGCGTGTGCATCACAAACGAGTCACAGTAGCTTTAACCTTTGCATCTCCGAGGGGGTGGTTTCCCATTGTTTGTCACTTTCTAAATTCGCGGTCAGTTAGAGTCGCATGAAAACGCTGAATTGTTACCCAACTCAATAAATGTACAGCAAATCGACTGCTGTGCAATGTCGAAATGCACAAGGCTGTGTCTACGTTACGGCTCCAATTGAGCGCCGAACTTAGAAAATGCATTAAATATAATTCAAACCGTATCGCGTTTGGTATCATTTTAATAAAAAAAATCTCACAAATACGTTAACGAGTTTTCAAAAAATAAGAATCAAAAATGGAAAAGTTTGATATTCCGATTAGTAGAGCGTAATGCAATAGAAGACGTTACGACGTGCGGACACATGACACAATTAAGACGTGAATTTAAGGACAACGCTTAATTCTAAGTAATTTTAACATATTATTTTAAAAAAATACATAAAATGAGAAAACTTTAGGGGTGGGAAACAAGGGGCAATAATAGCTGAGGACGAGCTATTTGAGAAGGAAGATGCTTCTTTTAGTAATAACAAATTATAATATTAAATCTTATTAAATAACAATCATAACAACAACAAACTCGGCTAGAGCCGTAAACACAGTCCTGCCATTGAACCGAAGCCTGTGCATTTAAACCTTGAACAGGTTTCAATATAGCTGTGCATTTATATCGAGTTGTATAACTATTCACTGTTTTTACGCTGCTCCAGCTGAGTGTGAATTTAGAAAGGACCAGAAAATTAAAAACCAGTTCCTTGAAGATGCAATAGTTAAAGGTAACGAGCCTCGCCAAGTGATGGACACGTGATTAACCGCGACAGTTCTATCCCTACGAACCTTTTCAGGTATGTTCTTTTTTCCATTCACGAACTGATGGAAGCAAACTTGGATATTGCCCATTTATTACATGGCTACGCTATTGGTACAAAATAATTAAAATTTTTAAAAGCAAAACACCAGGTGCGGCCGGTGGAATTCGTGGAAGCAGAGTAATTTAACTAAAGCCGTTTTCGTCAAAATAGTCATGGGATTGCTCATGCAATAAATCTTCAGAAAGGTTTTGAATACATTGAGGACGAACGGTTTGCTAAATATTGGGCCAGAAATACAGTTAGAAAAACGCCGTGAAAATAATACTGTATAGAAAATCCATAAACGTAATTTGAAAGGAGTCTTCAATCTGTTAACCCTTAGCACTCCTATGTCAAATGTGCCTCGACATTACATTTCTTACTTCAACTTTAATGTCGAATTAGATTCGACTTTACACAACGCAATTTCTAAAACAATTGTAATACTAGTAACAATATAATAATAACAATTTCCGTTTTAATACAACTTGTTACTCAGGCCTTTTTTTATATATTTCGCAAATTAATTATGAAGTTATTGGTAAGTAACAAAAAGTTAGGAGTGCAAAGGGTTAATGTTTTAAGATCAAACCGAACACAGAGTGGTTCACGTACAGGTAGTACAGTCATTTTCTAAGTTCGGCGCTCAATTGGAGCCGTAACGTAGACACAGCCTTGTGCATTTCGACATTGCACAGCAGTCGATTTGCTGTACATTTATTGAGTTGGGTAACAATTCAGCGTTTTCATGCGACTCTAACTGACCGCGAATTTAGAAAGTGACAAATAATGGGAAACCACCCCCTCGGAGATGCAAAGGTTAAAGCTACTGTGACTCGTTTGTGATGCACACGCGATTGACAGCGAGGAGACCGTTCGTACGAACGTTTTGCGGAACGTTTCTCTCAATAGCATAGATATCTAAAAAACTTTGAGCATCGTCAAAGTCTACTCCATGAGCTCGTGAATGGAGCAAAGATGAACGCATCGCCGTCAATCGCGCGTGCACCGCAACCGAGTCCCGGTTCCTTTAACCCTATCATCTTCGAGGGGGCGGTTTCCCATTGCTTACCCCTTTCTAGATTCGTGGTCAGCTGGAGTCAGATGAAAACATAGAATAGTTACCTGTACCGTTAACTGCACTGCTAAATGGTTCCCTGTGCGAGACTTAAATGCATAGGACGCTGCTGAATGTCAGGACTGTGTTTACGTTGAGGCTCCAGCGAGCGCCGAGCTTAGAAAAGGACAGACAGTAGAAAAGACAGAGAGGCCCAACGCACAGGGGGACCGGCCCTAACGCATGGATGACGCAATACTAAGCGGAGGATGGAACTTTTCCATTTTTGATTTTTTTGTTTTGAAAACTTCGCTAACGTATTTGTGACATTTTTCTGATTAAAATGATACCAAACACGATATGTTTGAGTTATCTAAATAGCAAGTAAACGAATTAAATATTAAGTAAATATTGCTCAAACTATGTCGTGTTTGGTATCATTTTAATCAGAAACTTGTCACGAATACGTTAGCGAAGTTTTCAACCAAAAAAAATCAAAAATGGAAAAGTTCAAGTGTCGGATTAGTATTGTCACATGGATACGTTCGGGCCGGTCCCCCTATAGGTTGGACCTCTTTGTCTCTTCTACTGTCTGTTCTTTTCTAAGCTCACGCTCGGCTGGAGCCTGAACGTAAACACAAAATAGAAACCACTGCTTCGTAACTGCACTGATTCGGTCCCGAATTCTCTGCATTTATCGAGGTTTTACTGTATTGGTTTTTTCGAATTTTGGTATGTCATTTATATGGATGGTGAATAACTTCGGTCCAAGAACTGATCCTTGTGGTACTCCTGCGCCTATTTTACGTTTGGTAGATTTTGTACCATCCACAGTTACTATTAAGTGTCTATCTTTAAGGTAGGAGTGTATAAATTTGATGAGGACGTCTGGATACTTGTATTTAATCATTTTATATATTACAGCACATTGCCATACTTTATCAAATGCCTTTTCTAAGTCAATTAATGCCATTACTGTTACCTTATTTTTGTTGTAGTTAATACTGATGTCGTTTACTATTCTCGTAACTTGTTGTACCGTGTTGTGCTTCTGTCTGAATCCAAATTGCTCATCTATTAGGATTTCACGTTTGCTTTCGTGTTTGTGTAAACGTGTTAATATTATTTTTTCTGTTAGTTTGCTAAGTGTACTTAGTAAGCTGATTGGTCTGTAGCTGCTTGGATCGTTACTTTTCTTGCCAGGTTTGAGTATAGGAGTTACGAGTCCAGTTTTCCAGTGTGAAGTGAAGTGAGCGTACTTTATTGAAGCGTTTATTATATACATTATTTGTACTATTATTTTCTTTGGTAGATATTTGAGAATTATGTTTTGTATACTGTCTAAGCCTGGTGCTTTTTTGGAAGGTACTTTATTTATTTCTAGTGTGATTTCTTTAGGGTTGGTGTAGTATCTATGAGCTTCTGTAGATGCTGAGGATTTCAAGTAGTCCTTTACTGTTTCTATGACATTTTCCTGTGTTGTTGTATTATTTGTGAGATTAATATTGTGCACATCTTCGAATTGTGTAGCCAGTAGATTAGCTTTTGCTTCTGTTGTTACAGCCTCTATACCGTTTTTCTCTAGTGTAGGTACTGTATTGTATTCTGTCTTAAGGATTTTTGTCTTTCTCCAAAGAGAGGTATCCTTGGGATTAAGTTTTTGAAGTTGGTTGTTCCATTTTTCATTTCTATATTCTCTTATTTTTCTCTTAATAGTCCTATTTGCTTCCTATAGCACCAATTTGACTTGCGGCATTCGGGTTCGTTGCCACCTTTTCCTTATCTTGTTTCTACTTTTAATTAAATCTAATATCACACGCGGCAGTCAGCAGACAGACGCCCTACCAACTCCGTCAAATCGTTCACTTAAAAGACTTTAAAAATTCTTGCATATAAGGAACCATCAGTGTTCACAATTGATTTAATTAATTCGATTCTTTATATTAACATGTAATTGCTTCGTGGCAGCAACACTGACAGTCACAAAATGAACATACTGTAATCGAAGAATGAGGAAATAATAACTGGATCATGGTGTTTCACATCGAAATGCGTCGCGCAAATCGGTTTTCGATTTTTTTCGCAATGACGCAGGCAGTTTAAAAATCTGAAAAAAAATTGCAGGTAACCATCATGAGTGTTGGATTGTTACTGTAATTTCCAAAAAGTTGTCACTCCAAGATCTCGATACGAAATCTACTTTTTTCCGTTTGCTCATTTATTACACTTAGGTTCTTCAATGGAAAAATCTGAAAAAAATCTCAAACATGTATGGTACCGTGCAGAATATGTCAGAATTTTTTCGAATATTTTCCACCTCAATACATAGGCAAAATGGGGCAAAAACCCGTTTTTTGAAATTTCCCCATAACTACCCTTCCGGCCAAGATACAGGGTTAAAAATTTTTGTACACAATGATCGCCGAGCATTATCTATCGAATGAGACCACCCCCATTGAAATCGGTTGAAGGGCACTTTTGACCACCTTATCCTGCTATACCCTTTATTTCTATTTCCTTCTTTATTCAGCACGTAAGCAATACATCCAAATATTCTCATATATCCCACGTTTGGCTTTCTCTTCTTCCACATTTCATATGGCGTTTTACTATGTACACTTGATTTAATTCTATTTCTAATATGTGCTGCTGTACATACTGCCTCCGCCCAGAAATCTAATGGAAAATTAGAATCAGATAAAATACTTCTTGCCATCTCGATTATTGATTTATTTGCACGTTCTACTATTTCATTGCATTTAGGCGTTCTTGATAGACTTAATTCATGTTTGATTCCTTTCATCTCAAACCATTTCTTCAATTGTAAACCGAGAATTTCACATCCATTATCTGATCGTATCATCTTTAATTTATACCCAGTTTGGTTTTCTTTAAATATGATTAATTTTTTCAATTCGTTTGCAGCTTCACTCTTTCTTTCTAATAATTGAACAAAATTCTGTTGTCTGCTAATGAAATTTCTCTTTCCTCTTCTTGAATATTATCAAAAATATCTTTTTGATGTGTCATATGGCTTGTTGAACCCGAATCTAGTAACCAAATAATGTCTTTATTATTATTATTACCCTCAAAATTTGTTTTGTTTTCAATAGTCGTCATTCTATTTTCTCGCTTCTTTTCGGATACATTTAATATTGCTTCATCTTTAGTTGATAATGACATTTCACCTCGAATTCGACCACGAATATTTTTGTTAAACTGTTTATTTTGTTTTTCATATGATCGAATATTCCTCCTTGACTCCCTACAATTTGCTGCGATATGGATAAGTTCTTGACAATTGAAACATTTTAGTTTATTATAACATTCACTTGATGTGTGACCTCTTTTACCACAATTATAACAATTACTTTGAAATTTTGATTTTTCTCTTACCCTTCTTATTGTTTCATTTTCTTTCGATACTTTATCTTCTCTTCTTCTTTCTCTTCTCAATTCCTCTTGTTTAAGTGCATATCTTATATTATATCTTCGATCGTAATATTGCGTTACGTTTCAAATACTCGTATATTGGCGTCATATTCTGGTCTTAATCCTTTTAGTATGTACATTTTAATTTCATATTCTTCAATATCTTTATCTAATTGTACACACTGACTCTGTAATGTTTCAGCTTTATTTATATACGCGTCTACATTTTCATCTCTCCTCATCCTTAAATTACATAATTCGTTAAGTGATCGCGCTTTTAGTTGTTCTGTTTCACCTGCTATATTATTTTTAATCAAGGTCCAAAGTTTATCCGCACTCTTCTCTCTACTATATTTTAATATTTGAGCTTTACTCATCGTGTTCATAATTATGGTTCTCGCAGCATAATTGTTGTCGTCCCATTCATTCCATAGTCGAAATTTCCTCTCGTAATCATCTTCATTTTCTACAGGTTTAATTAATGGCTTCACTCCAATTATGGCTTTCCATAATCGTTTTGTTCTTAAAATTCTTTCCACTTTTTCACTCCATAAAAAATAATTATTATCGTCGAGTAGCTCTACATTTGCATATAATCCCTCTGCCATTTTTACTCATTATTTTTCACTTCAAATTGCTCAATTTTACTTTAGTCAACTAATCACGTTATCACTACGTTATTAACCACGTCGCTCTGCTACCATTTTGTGGATGTTTTATTTAATAAATTATATATTTTACAAAATTCATTATTTTTCTCGTATCACATATAATCAACAACTCCTTCATGTTTCGAAGACAACCCACATTCAGTTTTTACATTCCGCTTCTACATTCATTCTGTTATGCCGTGTGGAGTGAAAATGCGTTCGCTTCTTTTAAACGCATTGATTTATTTCTAGTCCAGTCAAATTAATCATTAAAATAGAAGTAAGGTTACAAAAATTCCCATAGAGCTAAAAATTGGTATGAATGTTCAGAATACTATTATAAATGAATTGTGAAAAGTCCCCATCAATCCCCCTTGTGCAAAAAATTTTATTGATGGTGAAAGTTTGCAAAAATAGGTTTTTCGCGTTTTTCAGCTAAACGGTGAGTTTTACAGCAAAAATAGTTCAGACAAAAATTGTAGATCATCCGATTCTCTACAAAAAATGTATCCACACTTTTTTTCATAAGTATTGCTATTTCCGTGATACAGCGGTTCAAAGAACTGAAGAAATTATTTTATTCGTAATATGCACGTTAATGTACTTTTATATACATTTTTGAACCGTTATACGAGTACAAATATGAGTCCCTATGGCTTATACATACAAATTATAAAATTCTTAAAATATAAATGAACGTCAAAAACTCCGCCCCTATTTTAATTTAGTCCCATGGCCTTGAGTAACATTTGTCTTCCATTCAATTGTCAGCGTGGCGATGCTCGTATACCTGCTCCGTTTCAAAGGTCTCATACTCAACAAAATACTGTTAGTCGTAAGCATTCCTTCGTAGTGACAACTCGTGGCTATCGCTTATATTTTGTAACAAAATTTGTGCATTTTACTGTTTTTAAAAAAAAATGTCGCAATTCTGCTTTATTTGTAGTCAACCTTTGACTGAAAGTGGAGTTGTTACTGTTGATCGCAGCATGAAAGCATTAATTGAGGCAAGTATTGAAAGAGGTGATGAGTTTTCGGAGTACCTGAAAGACCAGACATCTGTAAAAATTCATGTGCAGTTATAATCACTAATGGAATTCACTTCTTTCTTTCTATGTACGGAGCTCCAAAAAAAGTTACCTGCTTGGATAAACTCCGATACTTATATTTTGCAAAAAACAACTTATAATAAAAAACAAGTGCAATTAGCTTGTCTTCCCCCAACCTCTGCTGCTGCTCAACAACATCTATTCCGGGTATATTATCAAGTTCAAGTGTGGCTTGGTAATAAAATGGATCCAGAAGACTGGGGTTGGAAGTTAGTTGACAATGCATTGGAACCAATTCATACGTTACTCCCACCTGCACCAGAAAAACTCCTTAACACCATCTTTTGCAATTGCAAAAAAGGTTGCAATGCTAAATGCGGCTGTAAAAAGGTTGGACTGTTTTGTTCTTTAGCATGTACCAATTGTCAAGGACAGTCGTGCTCCAATGTTGAATCGATACTAGATGAGGATAATTACGATATCAGTGATGAGACATATGATGTATCACTTTTAGAACATATTTGTATCCAGCAGGAAGATGAAGAAAAAGAAGATGATGAAAACGAAGACAGTACACTAGAAGTTCCATTGGATTATTATGAATCCGACGAATAATTTTTCCAAATTATTTTTTCATTTATATATTACATAATTTACACAGCTTTCATCATTTTCAATACTCAATTTGAATTCAATAGGATCACAATAGATCGTGGAATAGGCCTACCGGGGAAACCACGTTAAAAAAAAGCGCCAAGCACACTACCTCATAGGTGGTGTGGAAACGTGTGCATATTACGAATAAAATAATTTTTTCAGTTCTTTGAACCGCTGTATCACGGAAATGGCAATACTTATGAAAAACAGTGCGGATACATTTTTTGTAGAGAATCGGATGATCTACAATTTTTGTCTGAACTAGTTTTGCTGTAAAACTCACCGTTTAACTGAAAAACGCGAAAACCCTATTTTTGCAAACTTTCACCATCAATAAAATTTTTTGCACAAGGGGGATTGATGGGGACTTTTCACAATTCATTTATAATAGTATTCTGAACATCCATACCAATTTTTAGCTCTATGGGAATTTTTGTAACCTTCAAAGTCTTATTTGACTGGACTATTCAGGATATCCAGAAAGAAAAAGACACCAAGTGCAAAACTTAGAATTATAGTTTAATTAAAAGAGTCGCACGTCTTTACAGTTTGGTCGTCGAGACGAGAGTGTTCAATCGTGAGCCTCGTTGCGCCGATTCGATGCCGCCCTTTTTATTCCAAGAAAGGTTTATCGCTAAGGAGACTTATCTAAAGTGTCGCATGAGAATGCTATCCGATATTCCTCATCCGGCATTCACGGAAGTACCTAACAATTCATATTAATAAAAATCGACCATATTGACACTTCCTTTCTTTTACCCTTACATTCTTCATCCAGCCATGGTTTTTCCGATCTTCTTACTGCCCTTCTGATCATGCCAACTCTCCTCGCCGATTCGCAGTGTGTAATTTTAGGGTTCTAGCTGGACAAAATTATTTTTTTAAAGAAATTATGGTTTTCGTTACTTTTACTGACTTTTCAACTAGTAAACAACATATTGTTATACTTAGCATCAATAATAATACATATTTCAATAGTTATTTAACATTTATACGTAAAATAAGAGACCCTCAACTTCAAAAAGGGTGTAGCCGAATAAGGGGGTCAAAAGTACCCTTGAGCCGATTTTATTCGAGGATGGGTCATTCGATAGGTGATGATGAAAAACCATTGCACACAAATTTTTAATCCGATACATTCACCGGGAGGGTAGTTATAGGGTAAAATCAAAAAATCAGTTTTTGCCTCATTTTCCCCAATTAATGTAGTGCAAAAATTCCCAACAAATTCTAACACATTCTAAACATGAATGTACACGTTAGGGATTTTTCCTTTGCAAGTGCCACTCACGAAAAATGAAAAACCAAAAAAAAATTTTTAAACATCGATTTCGTATTGAAATCTTCCGAGCACAACTTTTTCCTTTTTACAGTAGTTGCATAATGTTATCATTGTTATACCCTAATTGTTTCAGATTTTTTGAGTACGGTGCATCACGGTCGGAAAAATCAAAAACCGATTTCTGGGACACATTTTGGGCTGAAACTCGCCCATTATCTGCCATTCTTGCATGATTTTAATACAGTATGTTCATATTGTGACCTTCAATGTTTCTGCATAGAAATATGTAGATGTTAAAGAACAATATCGGGATAATTAAATAAATTGCTGATTGTATGGTCTTTATAACCTAGAATTTTAACCGTTCTTTCAAAAGCATGAATGGCGCAGTGGCTATGGTGTCTGCCTGTGGAATCGCTGGACACTTTTTTGTCGCGAGTTCGAATCTCCATGTGGGTCTTAAGTTTTTTTCTGTCATTTTTTTTTATTATTAAAGACATAACAATATTCAGTAGTAGCTTTAAAATGTTTCACAGATACTTCTAAAAATAAGTATACAGTATACCTTTTTCTTCATCGACTCTTTCCAGTCATGTCACGATTTACAATTACAAATACTTTTTTACATTCTGTACATTGAATTTTATATTTCTTTCATACGCAAAATATATTTTCATACATTGCAATAAACGAATATCTATGAACAATATCAAATGTTTGAGAATACTTATAATTGCAAAACGTTGCATGTCTAATTGTAAGAAAACCATGTTTTACGATTATTTTTCTATAGGTTTTATATTGTTGAAAGGCATAAAAACATCTGTGAAACATTTTAAAGCTACTACTGAATATTGTTATGTCTTTAATAAAAAAAAAAAATAAAAAAAAATGACAGAAAAAAACTTAAGTCCCAGATGGAGATTCGAACCCGCGACAAAAAAGTGTCCAGCGATTCCACAGGTAGACACCATAGCCACTGCGCCATTAATGCTTTTGAAAGAACGGCTAAGATTCTAGGTTATAAAGACCATACAATCAGCAATTTATTTAATTATCCCGATATTGTTCTTTAACATCTACATATTTCTATGCAGAAACATTGAAGGTCACAATATGAACATACTGTATTAAAATCATGCAAGAATGGCAGATAATGGGCGAGTTTCAGCCCAAAATGTGTCCCAAAAATCGGTTTTTGATTTTTCCGACCGTGATGCACCGTACTCAAAAAATCCGAAACAATTAGGGTATAACAATGATAACATTATGCAACTACTGTAAAAAGGAAAAAGTTGTGCTCGGAAGATTTCAATACGAAATCGATGTTTAAAAATTTTTTTTTGGTTTTTCATTTTTCGTGAGTGGCACTTGCAAAGGAAAAATCTGAAAAAAAATCCCTAACGTGTACATTCATGTTTAGAATGTGTTAGAATTTTTTGGGAATTTTTGCACTACATTAATTGGGGAAAATGAGGCAAAAACTGATTTTTCGATTTTACCCTATAACTACCCTCCCGGTGAAGGTATCGGATTAAAAATTTGTGTGCAATAGTTTTTCATCATCACCTATCGAATGACCCATCCTCGAATAAAATCGGCTCAAGGGCACTTTTGACCCCCTTATTCGGCTAGACCCTTTGATGTAATTTAATCTTAAGGCTTATTTTAATTTTTTTTGTGTAAAATGACTCTGTAAACTCTACCAATTGCAACGATGCATATCATTTTAATGTTATAAATATTTAAATATGTTTAAACAATGCTCAAAGCGGAGCAACGGCCAAAATTCCGCAATATTTATGAATAGTTTCCGATTTATTCTAAAAATTAAACATGCAGGAAAAATTCTAATAGCAGGAGGCGATAGGGCAGACATTTTTCTTGGGAAAAGTAAACAAAAATTACAATGTAAATTTTATTTTCGGCTGAAAAATTTAAAAACTTCCGCGAGGCATTTTTCTTGTGTCTTCTCAGCGAACGAAACTGGCCAGGATTTCGGCAAAATAGACCACTGTGAGCCGTTGCTCCCGTCCGTTAGGGACGTAATAAAACAATAAAAAGGTAACAGATGTCATCATCTGTCTTCAATAACCTTTCACATTTTCAATTGCTCATACCTTTAGTTTTAACCTTTTAGGTACGGCTGAATTCTGCATGCGGCTATTTCCCTGGACAGCAGAGTCTGACGTGAACGATGTATAAACGATACAACACTATAAAGTGAGTCGGACAATACCGTTCTGTGCACGAGTACATTCAAATGAAGTATTTGATAATTAAATCATAATTTTAAAAAAAATATACTACACATACTTTAACTTTAACAATTCACTTTAATCATCTTATATATAAAGCTCAAATACCACTGACTGACTGACTGACTGACTGACTGACTGACTCATTCATCCACTCATCACGAAATCTCAAAAACCACAGAACGGATTGCAATGAAAATTGGAACATACCTTCTCCTTGGGTCTTAGGTGCTCACTAAGAAAGGGTTTTGAAAAATTCGAAATTTTAGGGGGGTTTTGGGGGGTTAAAGTATGGGCCAAACTCATCAACGCAAAGACGAAACTACTTGACCTAGAAAATTGAAATTTTGCATGAGCGTTCCTTCTAGGATATAAGCACTCACTAAGAAAGGATTTTTCAAAATTCGAAATTTTAAGGTTTTTTTTTAGTTTAGATTACACCGTAGTGAAGCACGGGAGCTTTCAGCTAGTTAATAATATAATTGAGTATAATATATTTTGAAACATGGTACGATACATAAACCTACGTCATCATTTACACATTTGCGGGGAAGGGCGTGCAGAAAACAGAAACGACGCACAGTGGTCCAGAATGTGCATTTAGCCGCGCAAAAGTCAAAAAGTCGATTTCGGAATTGCGATTTCTTTTTTGCATATATCGATTCCTAAATGTCCAACGACCTCAGAAATAAAAAATTTTTTGAAATTGGATAAAAATTGTAGTTACAACAAACGCTTAAAGTTGAAACTTTTTCTGGAGGCCTTTTTCTATCGAGAAACAACGTTGTCTTCTTTCTAACATTCTGACGAAACTATGCAATATTTTTTAATAATTATTGTTTCTATTTGAAGAGCATTCTTCCACGATAAAAATTCACGTGCAAACATAAAATTATTGTTTGTAGTTTATCCAAAAATTAATGTTGAAAACATGAAAGAAAATCGTCGAAGTTTTTTATATTTTGCAGGCAAAAACTAAAAAGTCCCACTAGATCCCACTCTCTGATTAACAACACTGTTTTCTGTGATCCTTCCCCTAAACGATCCTGTAAAAACCTAATCCACCCGGATCCACCTTCGACGCATTTTTATTGTTTAAAGAGTCGCTCGCACCTCGGCCAGGCGGTGCCGCGGGACTGTCTCATAAACTTTTGGCAGATATAACAATGAAGAATGCAGGTAGGCGCACAAAATCTTTGCAGAAATAACTTCTATATAGGCTAAGGAATATATGTGGAAAGTTCTAACCGAATATCTTTCGATACTTATAAGTTATTTAATTTTAAAGTGAACCTTGCACGGCGAAGACTAGGATTTTCTTTCAATCGGATAACCTAGCTCAGGCTGTTGAATTAGTTACACGCCGCGAGCCTTTTCTGAGTCGCTCCGCCTGCTTCTCCCTCCCAACTATTTTACCCAACCAGGAATGACTTGCCAGACTTGGCATATTACACGAGTATAGTGTCGCTTTAGGGCGCCATTCGCCTCTGTTCGCTCGCGCTGGAAAGACGCCGCGCACGCCGATTACGGGAAAAAAAATCGATGCGCGTATCCCGTCGACTGACGTTATCTGTCAACGAACAGTTTCAGATCGCGTCACATGGCGTTTAGGTTAAAACAAAAGTATTACTAGTAAAAAAGTATGCTCAGATATGTCTTGAATTAAATGTGATTAACAGATTGTTAGCAGAAAAACATTGAAATTTTACTTTGTTGCATTCTTCGATACAAAATGTAAGAAGCGCGTTTTCGCTGCTTGACACTCAACCGGTTAAAATCTCTTGCTAAGTCGACCGTGGCGGCAACAATGTATTCTTTGACGCGAGAGCTAACGTTTTGCTGTCGCCGTATTTTTAAATTATTTGCGTTGGAAATTAATTTATACGTACGCGTGCTAGATCGTAACACAACTGTTTCTTTAGTATACATATGTATTAAAGAAACAAGAGGTAACATATTCAAGATTACTGGATATAATTGTAATAAACTATCGTTATGATTGTTGTATGTATGGTTGTGTGTATAAGTGTATGCATAGTAGAACCATTTATTTTAGAAGAAAATGTTATATGTATATATAAAAGTTTCATAATATAGTGGAGATAATATCGATGCAATACTAATTTTTTTATTTATTTATTTCTTCAACTTTACTTGAAGGAAAACTTCATTGTTTGTACAGAAATATATATCTACATTGAATGAAAACATATATTCACAAATAGAAATATATGTTTACGTTGTTTAAATTAGATACCCTCAATGTTTCCATTGGTATTTTGAGATACAATATAAGTTTTTCAATGTTATTCCTGTCACTATTCTCTGCCGAATTTGCCAAACCACCGCCGGAAGTCCAAAAACATTAAAATCTCTTAATCGCATTTTATTTAAGACATATCTGAGCATACTTTTTTACTAGTAATACTTCTGTTTTAACCTAAACGCCATGTGACGCAATCTGAAACTGATCGTTGATAGATAACGTCAGTCGACGGGATACGCGCATCGATTTTTTTTCCCGTAATCGGTGTGTGCGGCGTCTTTCCAGCGCGAGCGAACAGAGGCGAATGGCGTCCTAAAGCGCCACTATACTCGTGTAATACGCCGAGTCTGGCAAGTCATTCCTGGTTGGGTAAAATAATTGGGAGGGAGAAGCAGGCGGAGCGACTCAGAAAAGGCTCGCGGCGCACAGTGGTCGATTTCGCCGAAATCCTGGCCAAAACCCCAAAATTTTTTTTTAGAATTTTCAAAATTTAGCAATTGCGTTTGATTTGTAACATATCAGATCATTGTTTTCCATTAATAAAAATTTTTATTGAACAATACTCTTAGAGATATGCAATGTCAAAGTTGGCACTTAAATAATGTAACGTTTTCACGTCGAAATTGAGAATACGTTTTCAATGTGAAATTAAAGTTTGATCCACTTTTTCAGTATTGGTAGCTATTTATTATACTTTTAATTTATAAATATCTTGGTTTCATTTTTTTATTTAATATTTTACAACTGTGATGGCACAGAATGTAAATCCTATATATTTTTTTCCTTCTGCTAGTGAAATAGTTGTGAATTCCAAAACCATCCAAGCTAATTTTTTTTTTAAATTAAACTTTGAAGCTTCCCGAAGAAGACCCCGTTGAGTTTTCTTGCGACTTTTTGCGATTCTTCGAGTAATTGTTATTTGTTTGTCGCGCGCGCCATGCTCGGGGAAGTGCATTTATGACATAGAGCCGGGCTATCGTGCTTTACCTAATGAATACTGCTAATCCTTCTCTAAGATCAACCTGGCAATTAACGAAATAATATGTTTATTTCACGGGGTTAAAAATCGGAATGAGTTTAAACAAGCTGGTGGCCTATTGTTCCGAGGCAACAATAGATAGCCGCGGCTACCTCGACCGCTTACCGTCATAAACCGAAAGATCTTTGACGATTCTAATGAAAATCTGGCTAGTTGCAGGTATGAGGGAAATATTTGTTCCTTATAATGTTTCATCTTTCTCCTTCGACCGAAATTTTTATTAAGCAAAGGGAAATTCGGAGATGGAACAGCAATGACATGCTTGTATTAGGATACAGGGACTGCTGCAATAAATATCATTAAAACTGCAGAAGTCCGTGGAATAACATAATATATTTTTTTTTAAATTAAACTTTGAAGCTTCCCGAAGAAGACCTCGTTGAGTTTTCTTGCGACTTTTTGCGATTCTTCGAGTTATTGTTATTTGTTTGTCGCGCGCGCCATGCTGGGGAAGAGCATTTATGACATAGGGCCGGGCTATCATAAGACTAGTGATTTTCGAGCCGATCCGACAATTTTTCGATACTCGCACCCGCCATATTTGAGCCGCCATTTTGTTTTTGGAAATTCTGAGTTCGGATTCTTAATCAGCGACCAGAAAAACATAAGACTACTGATTTTCGTGCCGATCCGACAATTTTTCGATACTCGCACCCACCATATTAAAGCCGCCATTTTGTTTTTGGAAATTCTGAGTTCGGATTCTTAATCAGCGACCAGAAAAACATAAGACTACTGATTTTCGTGCCGATCCGGCAATTTTTCGATACTCGCACCCACCATATTAAAGCCGCCATTTTGTTTTTGAAAATTCTGAGTTTGGATTCTTAATCAGCGACCGGAAAAACATAAGACTACTGATTTTCGTGCCGATCCGACAATTTTTCGATACTCGCACCCGCCATATTAGAGCCGCCATTTTGTTTTTGGAAATTCTGAGTTCGGATTCTTAATCAGCGACCAAAATAATACTAATATACCAATTTTCAGCTAAATTGAAAAACTCCTTATATTTTTGGCCAGGATTTCGGCGAAATCGACCACTGTGCGGCGTGTAACTAATTCAACAGCCTGACCTAGCTCATTCCTCTTTGCTCACATGCTAACAATAAAGCAATTAGGTAATAAAAGTGATGCTTTAGAAGTCTTCGTCCTCGTTAGTGCCAATAAGATTGTTAAGGCCCAAGCCCTTAATGTATAAGGTTTATTACACTGACTAAGAGGCTACTATTTTTTAGGAAAACAGTTAGTTTAGCGGGACGCAGAAGTGCCAGATGTGGAACTTCTGCGGACCCTCTTTTCCAAGAAATCCTCGCCTGCGAGTTTGATTATTTCCAGATTTTCAGCAAAGACTCAATGGTTATTGCCGTGCAATAAACTCAGTGCGCCGGAGCGTGTTCTTCGGCCGTCGAACAGCCCTCGAGCGGGCCTCTTTCTCCTACTGCAGGCCTTTGCCCCTTCATCGGTCCCAAAAGGGGGGCGCGCTTCCACAAGCGCGCCAAAACAGCGCTCGCGCCAAATCACCTACGCGCTAGTTACTTTTGGGAAACCGATTTCCTCCGTACAACTTCCGAGGGCGCAAAAATCACATTCTTGAAAGCAAGGTGCCCTCGGAAGGGGAAGCGCGGGTAAAGGCCTCGCGACATTCTCTCATTACCAAAATCAGTCTGAAAACCGCCGACACGAGTAGCGTCTCGTCCGGATTTACCGGTCACTCACAAGATCCCGGCGCGAGTAGCGTCTCGCCCGGATAACAAAGTCGATGAGTAGCGTCTCGTCCAGACTCATTCACACCTCCGGCACGAGTAGCGTCTCGTCCGGACTTGCAACTAAGCCGAAATTCACTTCATTCAATCTCAGTTTTTGTTACTCACAGTTTTGTTATACTTGTTAAGTTTGTTCATCTTTACAATAAAATACAGTCCACTAAAATAAGAAAGTACTTGCTAAATTCACGGAAGGGCGAAATTGCCATCTGCAACAATACCACGCCTAAACCCGTAAACAAAGATTTTGTTTTTATTGCACGGTATCTTTAAGAAACCCGGGAATTTGCTGACCGCGTGTCCCACTGGGTCTATGCAGCTGGTCTGGGTTACATAAACTTTAGGAAGGAATATCAACAAAAGGTGCAGATAGATAAAGCCAATTTTATCAGGAACTATTTCTATATAGTTTAAACTAAACATCTTCAAAGTTCTCAGAGGCTACTTTGTGGTACTTTTTAGTTTTTCTATTTTGAAGTTAGCAATGTAAGCTGAATAAGCTAATGTACATAGCTACCCTTTATATATCAACCGCCATTTTGTTTTTAAAATTTTTTAGTTCAGATTCGTAATCAGCGACCCAAAAAATCATTAGAATACTAATTTTTGTGCAAAACAATTAATTTTTAAACAAACCTGTCCGCCATATTTAGTCCGCCATTTTTTTTTTTAATTTTTGTGTTCAGATTCGTAATCAGCAACCCAAAAAATAATAGAATACCAATTTTTAACTAAATCCGATGTGTTTTGAGCCCGTGGTGACGATTTGAAAAAGATTGAAAACCGCACGGTGTGCGTGAACAGCTAAATTCACGCTCTGGACCACTGTGCGACGCAGTGATGCCAGAACGAGGATCCTCGGATCCGACTCTTACCCCTTCTTTCATCTACAGTATTCCCCGACTGGCTTCTTCCGTGCACTCGCGCGTTACATCTACTATCGTACAACTACCATGTCCGTGTGCGCTGCTAATGCGCTTGCGCCAGCCACAATCTATTTTTAACACTGCATCGCGAATCGTGATTGACTTTACGGCAACGAAACTGAGAATCGATGATCGAGCGTATGAATCGCAATCTGGAGCTCTCCTTCGAGTCCCCACATAGCGATTTTTTTTTTTTTTAATTATTTCCCTAAACACATTTTGTAGCCTATACAAATAAGTTTTCTTATAATATAAACAAATGCAGTCAAGATTTTAATTGCAATAAAGTTTAATAAAATATTGATATTACTACAAATTATTTTTAAAAATTATTTTCCTAATCACATTTTGTAGCCTTTAGAAAAATGTGAAATATAGAAACTATCTTAAAGCACACATATTTAATTTCCACAGAAACGTATAATTGCTGTAAAAATTGCATTATTAAAAATTGGTACGTAAGAACTGATTGTTGACATTTATTTGGACGAATTCTAAAATGTGGAAATACAGAAAGTGTTTATTAATTTTCTAAACAAACGCTTTATTATTTGTCAAATATGTAAATAATATTGTACTGGCTGGATCGTGACTGCGAATATGCCATTCGATAGCCTATCCAAAAAAACCCTTCATGCAAAGTTTTAACCCCCTGGCACTTCTGTAAGGCTAGTTATGGGGAAAAATTGAAAAATCCGTTTTTGACCATTTTTTCCTAGTTAATATAAATTGGAAAATGTGATTGAAAAAAATCACACATATTCGTGGTATAGAATTACGTATTTGAAAATTTTTTAGTTTGTGCGGTATTGCATAAAAAATTAAAATCGTGAAAAAAAATGAAAAAATGTTAATTTTATAGCGAAGTTTCAGAGTGACACCTCTGGATTTAATTTTGTAACAAGGTATAATCACTAGTAATATGCATGATTTTTTTCAGATTTTTATTCCCGTGCAATTATGAAAAAATTAGAAAAAAGGTATGTTCAGGATTTTGTATGTGCATTAGTTAAAAATATAATGACGTTTCATTATCTTTTTTTGCGTAATATACTGTAGGTAGAAAAGCGATGCGACATCTGTTCTTTCTCTGTCATCGGGGCCCTGCGTCGTTTCAACGTAAATAACGCAGGGTGGGCCTTTTAACCCTTTCGCTTCGGATGTCCAGTCCGCCGTAGTACTGTCTCTGCACGGGCGCGCGCGCCGCGAATATGCACAATATGCGTTGTTGCTCTATATACGTTTTCCTAGGTCTTAAGTTACAATTTTGCTAAATAAAACAATCTTTGTTACTATATAATGAGTATTATTTACATCAGTCAAGTCAAGGTCTTGCTCGACAGAGCCGTTTCTCGAGCTGCGCCGCCTCCTTCACCTACACATACAGCCGAGATGTCACTGATTCACAGACACTCCAGCGGCGTTACGGTCGTACCTACTGGTACAAGCGTGGTAGCATGTGGCGGTATATTGGGGCCACATTTATATTTTAAAAATTTTGCGACAGCAAAATGCCAAACTTGTTCGCCTCAAAGAATGTAGAATAATGTAAGAAGTTATTGGGGCGATACATTGTACAATGTTGTGTTGTCTTTTAACAGTAAAGAGGTAATATAGGTTTCCACATTACCCATGGAAATATGCAAATGCACTCTTTGTTACAAAGTTATCTTCTGAAAATCTATTCCACTGTATCAATGTCCTTTTCCGCTGAATCGTTGTCGAGAAATCGCATTAAAATATAAATGAAGAAAATGTTTTTTAACAAACATACAGATGAAAGAAACCGTTGAGATACATCTCTATATGTAAAATTGACAATACTTTGGCATTTTATTACAAAACAACATTGAAATTAAACGAGGCAGAACCACTCTTTGTTACTAAGAGCTTCTTATAATTAATTATGTTTTAATTGGTATATTAGAACTTTGCGTCGAGCATTTTGAGACGAATAAAGTTACTGAAAACATTTTCAAGACTGGCACAATGAATTGTATACCACTTAAAAAAAACGCATTGAAAATAGTACCTCATGGGTAATGTGGAAACCTATTACTTATCACTCAGTTTACGAGAGAATAGGCAGTATTGCAAAACCTATAGCCAAGACAACTGCGGCGGCAACAATGTGTTCTTTTACGCTGGGAAACCTAGCGTTCTATTATCGTGTAGTTACTTTTAACAATTTGCGCTAATAATTGATTTACAACTATTGGTGCTGGAACACAATACTATATTTAGTCGTAATGCATAACGTAGTGGTTAATTTCGGTAAAATCGTCGCCAGAAGCCCAAAAATATTAAAATATATTAATTGTACTTTATTTAACACATATTCGAGCATACTTTTTCACTAACAATACTTTTGTGTTACCCTTCATGCGATATAGTGCGGTGTGAAATTGTATTTCGACAAATAACCTTAGTCGACGTGCTACGCACGACGTTCTGATCTCCGCGACTGACGCGCAAGGCACGACTTTTCAGCGCGACTGATTGACTACGAATGTCGCCCAAAATACGCCCGTGCTCATGCCAATAGGTCCGCTACTATTAAGGGGAGGCAAAGTCAATCAGCGAGCTCTCGAGTGTATAGGAAGGAGTAGCAGGCGGAGCAGCTCGAGAAACGGCTCTGTCGAGCAAGACCTTGACTTGACTGATATACATTTTTAATATGAAAAGGCTTAAAAAATTACCCATGGCACTTGTAAATTCATCATTTGGATACCGGACATATGGGGTGACGACGTCGTGTGGTCGCCGCTTATAAGCGGCGCTCGTACCCACAGGTCATCTTGTGGATGCCGCCTATAAGCGGCGCTCGTACCCATAAGCCATCTTGCGGGCGCCGCTTATAAGCGGCGCTCGAAGCGAAAGGGTTAAGAACGACGTCGTAGCGAGAAACAGTCTTATTGCAGCGTTCCTTTAGTAAGGAGCTGCCAGATTCAAATTATCTTGATTGTAACCCCCATTGTATTTTAACGTATTGTATTGTTTTTTTCCTTTTGTATTTTTTTAAAATTCTAAATATATTATTTCTATCGTAGTAAACCCCACAATACAATATTGAACATCCCCCTACGTAGAGGAGTAGCGATCGCATTTTTAAAATTTTGCTATTGCAATCAATATTAAGCTGTTACTTTGAAATAGTATCAATAACACTGTTCAACAAATTTTAACTTTTTTTATTTTCTCCAATATCCAATGGGTGATCCTCGTAGAGTTAGTCATCCTAAACACGAATCCGTCGGCAGAATTGCTCCATCACGCTCAGTTTTTTAGTAAAATGAGTTTTTGTAAAAACACCAAATTTTGGCAGAAAATGAGGTATTACGCGAAAAGTATAAACGCTACGAAGTTGAGATTGGTCTCAAAAGATAGAGGAAATCATGCCGAATATTTTAGTGTATATATTTATTAAAATTGGTTGTTGCAAATAGTAACAAATGACCGTCAAAGTTTAAAAAAGTGCGGATGCGCGATCTTACTATGCTATACTTTTACATTTTTATGAAAAGTTATTTATCTAGCACGAATTTGCTATACTGGATCGCATTCCTTAGACATTTCTGAAGAGAAAACTGCCCCCAAAAGTTTCGGGAACAGTTTTCAATCCCGACGGGTCGAAAAAATATCCGTCGAGAACGTGTAATCGGCGTTCGACGCCATGCTGCTATTCTACGCGGGCCGCCAGTGAGACAATGCTGTAACTACGCGTTATCGACGCCGATCTGACAGTACCATCTGAAGGGCGCTCAACTCTGACAAATATAAATGATCAATTATTTTTCATTCATTGTTGTTTAAAAATATTATTTATAATTTGATCACCGCAAATGTTATTAACGGTGATATACTTCGTCGTTGCGATTTTGGTACCACTTCTCCACAGACATAACAAAACGAGTCTGGCTGATTTTTGCACTTGCGAAACATTGCAGTAAACGACACACACTTAAGACTTGATACAAAACGATTACCACTTCACACTTAGTATGAACCATTTGCTACTTAAATCTGCCTATACATATACACAAAAAGTTTCTCCTATAAAGTTTAAATATAATTTGTTATTAATTTATTATTTTAGAATCAAGTGTATAAATAAAATAAGATGAATATCGATATATATATATATATATTGTAGTAAGGGGGGTATTAAATAGTCAATAAATGCACTTCACCAATTAACAAAAACAAAACTAGAGTATATATATTTAGATAGATGAGAATATTGAGTAATATAATATAACAATGGTTATAATAGTAATAATAATAATGAATAACAATAATAATAATGGTATTAATAATGGTGAATAAAGGTATTAATAAGCGTTTCGCATCCTACTCGAATAGATGCTCAAAACGAACTGCCTAAAACGAACTCCAACGACGGTCGCTAGCACAGTTGTTTATATTAAATGTAAACTTAAGATATCTCGCTCGAGCCTACTTCACTCCTTCGACCTGAAAGAATTTTTTTCCTTCTTAAAGGGGCACTACAATATATATAGAGATATGTCGATACTTATTTTATTTATATGCTTATTTTTTATATTATTTATATTATTATATTTATATTCAATTGCATAGCATGAAAAACTTAAACAATTTTAAGAACAGATCAGAGTTCTAACTAAAACATAAAAAAAAAACAATCATTTATTTGCATTTGTCAGAGTTGAGCGCCCTTCGGATGGTACTGTCAGATCGGCGTCGACAACGCGTGGTTACAGCATTGTCTCACTGGCGGCCCGCGTAGAATAGCAGCATGGCGTCGAACGCCGATTACACGTTCTCGACGGATATTTTTTCGACCCGTCGGGATTGAAAACTGTTCCCGAAACTTTTGGGGGCAGTTTTCTCTTCAGAAATGTCTAAGGAATGCGATCCAGTATAGCAAATTCGTGCTAGATAAATAACTTTTCATAAAAATGTAAAAGTATAGCATAGTAAGATCGCGCATCCGCATTTTTTTAAACTTTGACGGTCATTTGTTACTATTTGCAACAACCAATTTTAATAAATATATACACTAAAATATTCGGCATGATTTCCTCTATCTTTTGAGACCAATCTCAACTTCGTAGCGTTTATACTTTTCGCGTAATACCTCATTTTCTGCCAAAATTTGGTGTTTTTACAAAAACTCATTTTACTAAAAAACTGAGCGTGATGGAGCAATTCTGCCGACGGATTCGTGTTTAGGATGACTAACTCTACGAGAATCACCCATTGGATATTTGAGAAAAAAAATCGTGTTGAACAGTGTAATTGGTAAGACGTACGGTTAGACATACGGACCTTGTATAACTGGCATTTTACCCTTAATTACAAGAGCGGCGGTTGGCGTAGGGATTAGGGTCTAGACTTCGTAGTCTCAGGGTCTCCGGGTCGAAACTCGATTATGGAACTTTTATTTATTCTTTCTCTCGAATGTTTTTTACTTTTTGTCCTTAAAGTTTTTCATATTTTATTCTAAATATATTTCTTCCGAGTATTATAGTGTTATTTTTAAATTACTTAATGCAAAAATATTTATAAAACAATATTTTATTATTTCATTAAATATTTCTGGGTTATAATACAATTATCATTAACATCTTTCGCATGCAATAAATATATTTAGTTTAAATATTCGTAACTTGCGATGATGAACGATCACGAAACGCATAAAGTCTTTTTGTCAAAGTTCACCTTGCTGTATATTTGTTACATGAAAAATTTATTTGCATAATTGAAAGTTAGTTTTATTAAAAATAGTCCGATTTATGTCATATTTAGTATCATTTTCATCGGAAAAGCATAAGGAATTGATTGGTATAATTTTTATAACGATTTAACAGAAAATATCGAAATTTTAATGTGCAGTAATACAAATTATACGCTTGACTGCGCGGCACCGCTTGATCTTCGAGCGTCATGCGATGCGTGTGCCTTGGGTCGCTCGAGCGATGAGTCACGATTTCTTTAAAAAATCAAATTGTTTACCTTTCGTCGTATCAATATGAAAGTAACACCAATGGATTCCTTGTGTTTTTTCAATGAAAATGATACCAAATATGACATAAATCGGGCTATTTTTAACAAAGTTAGCGTTAAATTATGCAAATAAATTTTTCATGTAACTTCGTTAATTATAGTCCGTATTATGTCATTCTTGTGTAAGACACAACACGTTCGGGAAACCGAACGTATAGCCGACAACGTGCGGCATGGTAAATTTTCTGTCTACGAAGATGAGGCTACGGATTCGACAAACGACAAATGGCTTACACTTGCCGTCAGGTACAGGGTGTAAAAAAATTAATGGTCATGGCTTTAAGGGGTTCTTCTACACCTCTGGATCGATGGAGATTTGCAAAAAAAACCGGCCGCAAAATTCGGGAAAGGGTAGCAAATTTTTTTTATTGGCTCATCCTATTCGTCTTGTTACGTAGGTAAAATGTCTGAGAGGAACCATGGGTCAGAAACGAACCGTTCTCTCACAAATTAACTTTTAATTCGGCCTTCCGATCAAAATTTCGCCCATATGGCAGCCTTCGAGTCACCGACCTTTCGAAAGGAAACACATGAAATACCCTTGCTAGCTCCAATAGTTGAAGCAGAGGCAACATAAACGAAGATAGAAAATGACTAGAAAAATGTCATTGACCTGCGTTCGGTGTTGGGTTCGCTCAAGGGCCCACCCGGGGAGAAGAGCATAAACACATGCACTTCTCTTCTAGTACGGTGACACAGTGCCCCATTTTCTAACTTCGTTTAGGTCGCCTCTGCTTTAACTAATGGCGAAATTTTTATCGGAAGGCCCAATTAAAAGTTAATTTGTGAGAGAACGGTACGTTTCTGACCCATGGTTCCTCTCAGACATTTTACCTACGTAACAAGACGAATACGATGAGCCAATAAAAAAAATTTGCTACCCTTTCCCGAATTTTGCGGCAGGTTTTTTTCGCAAATCTCCATCGATCCAGAGGTGTAGAACAACCCCTTAAAGCCATGACCATTAATTTTTTTACACCCTGTACGTGGAACCATGTCGTTTGTCTGTAAGAACAGAGTTGTTACAGCTTATTCACCTAGATGCAAGCGATTGCTCAGCGGAGAAGCTTTTCAAAGCTTTTGAACATCATTTGCTGAGAATGCAAATTCCGCTGAGAAACGTCGCTGCTCTTAGCTGTGACAACGCGTCCGTTATGACAGGTTGTCGCTCTTCATTTAAGAGCAAGTTGCTCGAAAAAAATGCAAGCGCGATTACTATGCCGTGCGTGTGCCATTCCGCAGCGTTAGCAGCAAGCGCTGCTTGCGGAAAGCTTCCGAGGGAATGCGACGATTTGCTTCGCGGGGTCGCTTCCTTTGTAAATAGCAGCCCCAAACGGGCTGCTATTTTTCGACAATTTCAGGAGAGTTATGAAAACTCTCCTGTAAAAATTCTAAAGCTAGCTGAGACACGCTGGCTGGCAAGATACCAGTGTGTCGAACGGCTTTTAGAATGTTGGGACAATCTCGTTCAATTTTTTATAGAGCAGGCGTTTTCCGAAAGGTCGGCAACTGCTGAGAGTTTTTCTTCTCTCCTTAGCAGATCCGACCTGAAAGGATATTTCTTTTTTTTTAAATACGCCTTGAATGCTCTGAACGAGTTTAATGCCTTCTTCCAAGCAAAAGAAACACTAGTACAGGAGTTGCAGCCTTCTTCTGCAAAACTCCTGCGTTTCTTTTTGCAAAATTTTATTAGATGTCCCCTAATAAGTACTCCCCAAAACATTCGGGAAATTGATTTTACATCAAAATCAAACCAAGTCGCGCTAGATAAGGTTCGCCTTGGGCCCGAAACAGAGGAGTTTTTGGAAGAAGCATTACGTCATGGGATGCCCAAAGTAGAAGTGATCTCCTTCCGGGAACGTTGCTTACAGTTTTATATCACTGTAAGCAATGAAATAAGATCTCGACTGCCCCATGACGATACCTTTCTTTTGCAATTGACGGTTTTCAAGCCGTCAATTGCACTTTTCAGCAGCGACAGGAATTCTTCGTTCCTTATTGTCGCTGCTGTAGCCCAAAAATTGGGAAATTACAGTGTCAAAGATTTACAGAATGAGTGGGACATTCTGTATTTTGGCACATCCCAATCTCAAAAAGATCGTTGGGCGCTTCTTTCTTTCGACGGCATGTGGATGGATATCGGCATGCAAAAAAATTCTGGGAATTTTCCTCTTTTCCCACACTTAACATCTCTGTTGAGCAATGTCCGATGTCTGCCACACTCCAATGCCGAGGCAGAAAGAATTTTTTCCATGCTTCCTGACATTAAGTCGAAAAAAAGGAATAAAATAGGAGCTGATCTCCTAAATTCCATCTGTGTGGTGCGCACATCATTCAAAGCTAGACAGGAGTCTAGTTGCACCATGTCTATCGATGATAGACATTTAAGACTAATGTCAGGAGCAAACTTATATGCAAGTTCGCCGTGTGCACGAAACGCGCAACTGTTGACATTGCACACAACGGCGAACTTGTAAATAGATTGTGATTGTGTATAATGTGTATCTGTGATTGTGACTGTATTAGTGTTTGTTATTGTGTTTGCGATTGTGATTAATAGTGTTTAAAATAGTAGTGTATAAGTATTGTTTGTAGTGTCAGTGCCATTATATTAATAATAAGTGTACATAATTTAGTAGCATAGTATTAATTAAATAATTTATAGTATTTTATATTTGTTATATTATATTTTCATAGTATTTTATAATTTATAGTTATTTATATTATTTTATATAATAAATATCATTTATCCTAATTTTCCCGGAATATAAAAAATTAGAACACCATTACAAAAAGAAGTAAGTTTATATTAAAATCAATACTTCATTGAACTTTATTACAACTGAAATCGTGACTGATTTTATATTTTTTTTGTTATAGGACAATATTTTATCTGGAATGCCTCCGTCTTGGAAGGAAGGAAGTATCGAGAGGAACAATGGAACTAGACCATTATTACGAAAAAAGATAAGTTTCTATTAAAATCAATACTTCATTCAACTTTATTACAACTGAAATCGTGACTGATTTTGTATTTTTTTTGTTATAGGACGATATTTTATCTGGAACGCCTACGTCTTGGAAGGAAGGAAGTATCGAGAGGAACAATGGAACTAGACCATTATTACGAAAAAAGATAAGTTTCTATTAAAATCAATACTTCATTGAACTTTATTACAACTGAAATCGTGACTTATTTTGTATTTTTTTTGTTATAGGACGATATTTTATCTGGAACGCCTCCGTCTTGGAAGGAAGGATGTATCGAGAGGAACAATGGAACTAGACCAGTGAAGTCAAGGTTTGGCTCGACAGAGCCGTTTCTCGAGCTGCGGCGCCTCCTTCGCCTACACATACAGCCGAGATGTCACTGATTCACAGGCGCTCCGGCGGCGTTACGGTCGTACCTACTGGTACAAGCGTGGTAGCATGTGGCGGCATTTTGGGGCGACATTTATATTTTAAAAATTTTGCGACAGCAAAATGCCAAACTTGTTCGCCTCAAAGAATGTAGAATAATGTAAGAAGTTATTGGGGCGATACATTGTACAATGTTGTGTTGTCTTTTAACAGTAAAGAGGTAATATAGGTTTCCACATTACCCATGGAAATATGCAAATGCACTCTTTGTTACAAAGTTATCTTCTGAAAATCTATTCCACTGTATCAATGTCCTTTTCCGCTGAATCGTTGTCGAGAAATCGCATTAAAATATAAATGAAGAAAATGTTTTTTAACAATCATACAGATGAAAGAAACCGTTGAGATACATCTCTACATGTAAAATTGACAATACTTTGGCATTTTATTATAAAACAACATTGAAATTAAACGAGGCAGAACCACTCTTTGTTACTAAGAGCTTCTTATAATTAATTATGTTTTAATTGGTATATTAGAACTTTGCGTCGAGCAGTTTGAGACGAATAAAGTTACTGAAAACATTTTCAAGACTGGCACAATGAATTGTATACCACTTAAAAAAGACGCATTGAAAATAGTACCTCATGGGTAATGTGGAAACCTATTACTTATCACTTAGTTTACGAGAGAATAGGCAGTATTGCAAAACCTATAGCCAAGACAACCGCGGCGGCAACAATGTTTTCTTTTACGCTGGGAAACCTAGCGTTCTATTATCGTATAGTTACTTTTAACAATTTGCGCTAATAATTGATTTACAACTATTGGTGCTGGAACACAATACTATATTTAGTCGTAATGCATAACGTAGTGGTTAATTTAGGTAAAATCGTCGCCAGAAGCCCAAAAATATTAAAATATATTAATTGTACTTTATTTAACACATATTCGAACATACTTTTTCACTAACAAAACTTTTGTGTTACCCTACATGCGATATAGTGCGGTGTGAAATTGTATTTCGACAAATAACCTTAATCGACGTGCCACGCACGACGTTCTGATCTCCGCGACTGACGCGCAAGGCACGACTTTTCAGCGCGACTGATTGACTACGAATGTCGCCCCGAATACGCCCGTGCTCATGCCAATAGGTCCGCTACTATTAAGGGGAGGCAAAGTCAATCAGCGAGCTCTCGAGTGTATAGGAAGGAGTAGCAGGCGGAGCAGCTCGAGAAACGGCTCTGTCGAGCCAAACCTTGACTTGACTGAACTAGATCATTATTACGAAAAAAGATAAGTTTCTATTAAAATCAATACTTCATTGAACTTTATTACAACTGAAATCGTGACTGATTTTGTATTTTTTTTGGTTATAGGACGATATTTTATCTGGAACGCCTCCGTCTTGGAAGAAGGGAAATATCGAGAAAAACGATGAAACTGGACAATTATTGCGAAAAAATAATTTGTAGTAATATCAATATTTTATTAAACTTTATTGCAATTAAAATCTTGACTGCATTTGTTTATATTATAAGAAAACTTATTTGTATAGGCTACAAAATGTGTTTAGGGAAATAATTAAAAAAAAAAAAAATCGCTATGTGGGGACTCGAAGGAGAGCTCCAGATTGCGATTCATACGCTCGATCATCGATTCTCAGTTTCGTTGCCGTAAAGTCAATCACGATTCGCGATGCAGTGTTAAAAATAGATTGTGGCTGGCGCAAGCGCATTAGCAGCGCACACGGACATGGTAGTTGTACGATAGTAGATGTAACGCGCGAGTGCACGGAAGAAGCCAGTCGGGGAATACAATAAGTCGGAGTGGTGGTATCACGCATTCCCGCCAGTATGAAAAGCGCAAGCGCAGAAACAGCGCACACGGACATAGTAGTGGTACGATAGTAGAGGTAACGCGCGTGTGAACGGAAGAAGCCAGTAGGGGAATACTGTAGATGAAAGAGGGGGTAAGAGTCGGATCCGAGGATCCTCGTTCTGGCATCACTGGTGCGACGGTTTGAATTTGTAACAGTAGTTATATTTTACACGTTACCCGTCCGGGTGTCGACCGTGGACTGCCCTTGGCCACGCGCAACACATGCCGTAACGTCTTTTGCCCAAAACAAAAGACGATCGGCCGCCTCTTACTGTCGAAACTATCGTCCCAAAATATCCACCCTTCTTATGCAAACAGGACCTTTCCAATTCAGGCGTAGATCTCCACAGCGTAACCAATTTACATCGTCCCTACTCATTATCTCCCTGCATCACGGACTTTCCCACATTCTTTCCTTATCTCAAAAACAGCCAAATCCTTTTTCCCTCATCCAACGGAAATCGTCTGTCAGATCGTTAGAATGACCTACCGTTTCCGTCCCTCGACTTCAACATTCTCCCAACACTATCTTCGATAAATATCTTTTGTTTTCAAGATGGTCTTTTCTATCGTCTCTCCAACTTTCCCAGGCTTTCCTAACGAAATCCATCCCTACCTTTCCTTTTTAGGGACCATCCCTACCCCCACTCTACAAAATCTTACCATAAAAAGGGAACTTTCGAGAGACCCTTACGCATTTTTCATCACGTTACTCTGCGCGTCGCTAGCAAGATATTATACCTTTGTAAAAATCTACCACAAAAATAAATAAATGAATTAAACAAACATCGTCTTGTGCGGTTCGACGACATAATTTGGTGGCAGCGGTGTGGGATATTGTCTGTGGACTTCAACCAACGGAAAATCTTCTAGTTGACTAGATATCCTTCAAGAAGGAATCGTTGGGATATCCTCAAAAAGAACTCAGAGAATCGCACCAAGAAGACGAACTGGATCAAACGTGGACTCAGTGGCGCCAAGGCAGGACCAACGTAAGTCTTTCTACCAATACACTGTCTGACTTCTTGAACGACTACGTGATTGCTCCTCCTGGTGAAATGTCAAGAGCGCAAAGTCCCACTCGAGCTCAAATCGATATGAATTTGATTGCTGAAAAACTGCTACAAGTATGCGATAGATTAAGGGCATTAGAACAATCGAAACCGGTCGAACAAAACACGGCTTGTCCGCCTTCCCAAAATGTAGAACTACAACCCGCGATCACGATAGAAAAATATGAACAATGTTTGCCGCTAATTCCTGACTTTAATGGAACCAACACGGAGAATTTTATTAGTACCGTTATAAAAGTCTCAACCATGCTGAATCAGAACCAGCATTCACTCCTCTTACTGGGAATTATCTCACAAAAATTAAAAGGGCGAGCTGCTACAACGATCCGACCGGATACGATAACGCCGATTCCGAAATTAATAGAGAAGATTCGATTTATCTACGGGAGAACGGTTGACGCTTCGTCGATAAAAACGAAACGAGATGCGTGTAAACAGAGTCCAAACGAATCAATAAACGATTTTATACACCGTTTCTCCGAGATACAAGATGAACTCTTGTCTGCTGTGAACTCCGAAAGAAGATTGCAAACGTATATTGACATAAAGGAAATTATCTGCAACGAAGAAGGAATTAAGTGCTTTCGGCGTAACGTCAGGCCCGAAATCTCCCAATATCTATTCAGCCAACAGCTGGAGACGCTAAACCAAGCGTTCGAGGCAGCACGCATGTACGACACCGAGTTGCAATACGTGCAACAGCAACGCAAAATGTGGACGCAAACGAGGGATCAACGAAATCCAAGGGAGCAACGCCAACCAGTCCTCAGAAATTCGGACTCAGGATGGCATACAAAGGAGTGCAAGTACTGCAAACGTCGTGGACATCTTGAAACCGAATGCAGAACAAAACAATGGAGAGAACAACGAGGAAACCAGGTTGGACAACAGCGAAATTTTCAATGGGCCCCGCCGAACACCATACCACCAGACGCACAGTCACCATCGGAAGTGCCAGATCCACAGCAACAGAGGAACATCGTGTGGACCATTCCCCGTTTGTTCGATTAGAATTACCGGGACTTCGACCGACCATATTCCTGATAGATACAGGTAGCGAAATTTCAATAATTAAAGAAAAGCAACTATTAGATAAGAATCTTCCAAAAGGAATGCCAATGACACTTAGGGGTATTACTAACAATACTACAAACACTTGATATTCTGTTTTTATACCATTTAATGAAGCCTGCAATCAATTTCAAGTGGTAGACGATAAATCCCCTATAATTCAAGACGGTATATTAGGCGCAGATTTTTTGTTCAAACACGACTTCTCCCTTTCAAGCAAAGTTTTTAAGATTGGGAACATTATCAAAAGATGCAATAGTTCGAATAACAACTGTAAAAATAAAACAGTGCTTGTAAATTTCATAACGGGAACTGGAGCAATCACGAAAATCGATACAAACGGTCAGCCTATACTTTCTGAATTTCTTAAAAGTCAAGTTGAATCCGTAGAAGATTTTGATGAAAAATTGGTTTTCCGCATAAGCAGTAAAGATAAAACAAACGAAAGGATTAATTTGCTAAAAGAAAACACTCGACTAGATCACTTAACCGAGGGTAGAAAAGAAATATGGGAAATCATCTCGAACTATCACGATATCTTCATACTACCTGGCGACCCTCTCCCAAGGTCATCAATTCTCGAACACGAAATTAAAACTACCGACGAAATTCCAATATATACGAAACAGTATAGGTATCCTCCGATCCATCAGGACGAAATTAAACGACAAATAGCGGACATGTTACAGAAGGGTATTATTAGAGATAGCGACAGTCCATATAACAGTCCACTCTGGATCGTCCCCAAAAAATTAGATGCCTCGGGAAAACAAAAATGGCGTTTAGTGATAGATTATAGAAAACTGAACGAGAAAACAATAAAAGATTCGTATCCGATCCCCAATATCGACGAAATTCTCGATAAATTAGGTAACGCGAAATACTTTTCAGCCATTGACCTAGCCTCGGGATTTCACCAGATCGGTATTAAAGATAACGATGTTCAAAAAACTGCCTTCTCAACTAGCAACGGACACTTTGAATTCGCTAGAATGCCTTTCGGCCTAAAAAATGCACCTCCAACATTTCAGAGACTAATGAATCGCGGACTGCAGGGTTTAATTGGCAACAATTGTTTCGTCTACATCGACGATATTGTAGTCTTCGGCAGAACCTTAGAAGAACATAACAAAAATTTGAAACTTTTGTTCGAACGCCTGCATCAATGCGGTCTAAAACTTCAACCGGATAAATGCGAGTACCTAAAGCCAGAATTAGAATATTTAGGCCATGTTATCTCAGCAAACGGTGTACAACCCAATCCAAAGCGTATCGAAAAAGTAAAAAACTATCCTATACCTAAAAACGCGAAGGAAATTAAACAATTCTTAGGACTATGCGGCTACTATAGGAAATTTGTTCAGGATTTCGCTAAGATCGCAAAACCTCTCAATCGGCTGTTAAAGAAAGACGAAATATTTCAGTGGACTGATGAGCAACAGATAGCCTTCGAAACCTTATGTAACGCGTTAACGACCCAACCGATCCTTCAATATCCTAACTGGGCAGAACCTTTTGTTCTCACCACAGACGCAAGTAATTACGCGCTAGGTGCTGTCTTATCGCAAGGTACGATAGGGAAGGATAAACCAATAGCATACGCTTCACGAACATTGAATAACGCGGAGACTCGCTACTCGACGACGGAAAAAGAGTTACTAGCGATAGTATGGGCAACGAAGCATTTCCACCAATATCTATACGGGCGTAAATTCACAATCGTTACCGATCATAAACCACTCGTCTGGTTAATGAACGTTAAAGATCCAAACTCGCGTTTAGTACGATGGAGATTAAAATTATTAGAGTACGAATATGAAATACTGTACAAACAAGGAAAGAGCAATACAAACGCTGATGCACTTTCACGAAGTAGGATTAGGGTAATAGAACACGATCCGGTAGGAAACGAGCTAGAACGATATTTGTCATTCTATTCAAACAATCCTCAGCTAAGTTCTACAGGTGACAATTTCATTAAAGAACTTGTAGAAGGTCCTAACGAGACCGCAAACACAGGTACCCGCAACCGCGGCCCTTCGATCTTATCCCAGGTAACAATTTCTCAAGGGTTCCTGAGGGAATCGCCAACAATCGTTTACACTGAGATACCTCCGGAGATTACTGAAAAAGGGAAAACGTACGTGTCCCCGCACGATACCGAGAGGGCAAAACTTGAAACATTTAACAACATACTTAACAGCGGGACAAAATTAAACATAATACAGGATAGAAATCGGAATTCCGAGATCGCATCTTTATTTTCAAGGTTCGACCGCGATATAGAAATTTTTATTTCAAGACCAATCCCTACAGGTAAAAGGGAAATTATTAGGTTAGCTCATGATTCAATTTTTGGGGGGCATTACGCGTACGATAAGACATTGCAGAAAATACGGAAACAATACGAATGGCCTAATATTACGCGAGACGTGAAAACCTACGTTGAAAATTGTATCACTTGTCAGAAACAAAAAGAAACGAAACGACAAACGTATATCCCACAAATGACCGACATTCCAAGTAAGCCTACTGACAAGATATCCGTCGATATAGTGGGTCCGTTAGACGAAACAGCGCGCAAAAACAAATATATACTAGTAATACAAGATTATTTAACCAGGTATATAATGTGCGAACCGTTAATCGATAAATCGTCTGCAGCCATCATACAAGCAGTTTGGGGTTCTTGGTTAAGAATTTTTGGCAAACCTAAGGAAATTTTAACAGACAACGGAAAAGAATTTACATCTTCAGAATTTACCGACTTCTGTAACCTCATGAAGGCAAAACACGTGCTGACTGCAGTCTATCACCCTCAATCAAACGGAAAAAACGAAAGGTCGCATACCATTCTAAAGGAATATATACGTTGTTACCAAACCGCGGAAAATCCATGGGACCAACTACTCCCAAAAGCTATGTTAAATTACAATTGCACCATTAACCGCGCTACGGGATATACACCATTCGAGCTACAATTAGGTTACGAACCCAACAGCATTTTCGATGAGCAGGACGAGTACCTGACTCTGAAACAGCAGGTAGACAACCTTAAACTTAAACACGAAAATAAGATAATAGATACATTAAAGAACCTTCAATCGCAACAACCCTCCACTTCCTACAAGCATCTTGAACCAATTCGGAAAGGTGACCTAGTTCTTATTCGCAATTATAATTATAAACCATTAGAAGACCGTTGGCGAGGACCTTTCAAGGTAGCGGAAGTAATTAACGACCATTCGATAAAAATTGACGATAATGGAAAAAATTGGTGACTGCTCTACTTCACTTGACGACATTGGCACTCCTAAGGATTACGCATTCCGCACTAGCTGAAGACACCGACGAAAAGTACAAATTCGTAGCGCTTAGCGACCAAGAAACTATTTTCCTTGAGCACTTAAGTCAAGTCAGAATATACCATGAACAATGGAAGATAGTTATCGGTTACGATTTTGCACATATCGATGCTGATCTAAAAGCTATCGAAGATACGTATCAACGCGTTCTGTCCGGAATATGCCTTCGAGAATTATCAGGTACAAAATTCACGTGTTCCTCACGCAATAGATTAATCAAACGAGTGTCAGATTTCAAACACATTCGTGGAGAGCTTCGCAACGCCCTATACACTGCGGGTATCGATAGCAGCTCCTCGCGTGTTCGACGTGGAATCTTCGATTTTGTAGGAACCGTAAGTAAAACCCTTTTCGGTACTCTCGACGCATCGGACGCACAATATTATAACGACGAACTCGATAAGCTCTACACAGATCAGAATAAAATAATACATTACGTACGTAATCAAACTAGCATTATATTAACTGCCATGAAAACAAACGCAGAATTATTTAATAAAACTCACGATCAGATAGAGTCTGTCAACAGGCAGTTCAATTTGTTAAGAGATTTATCTAAGGCAAACGAAATGAATATACAGATTGACGAAATAATATTAGATTTAGAGACATGCATTAGCGATTTGCGCGAACAAGCTCGTAGGATAGAGGACCTAGCGTTCGACGCTAAACATGGAATCGTTAAGCCCTACGCATTACCACCTGAGCAATTATTTCAAATACTCCGAAAGCATGAACATATCGACAATTTCCCAGTACCTCTGAAAGAAACATATTATATGGCGCTAATCGATATCTGCGAAATAAATATTGTACTTAACGGAAAGCGTGCGCTATTAGAAATAAAAGTCCCATTGCTAGAGGAAAAAGTATATAACTTGGCTAAAGTCATATCACTTCCGCTTCACGGATGGATGTTTCACTCCATATTGAACACCCAGCAGCGGCTTATACTGCTAGATACATTGCGACTCGCGTTTATACCAATTACTACGCCGGACGTTGCGAACGCAAAGAAATTAAACGATCAACTTATTATTAAGCGATACTCTCCAGACTACACTACACATTTTCAAGACAATTGCCTAACCAACATATTAACAAGGCATGAATCCACTAATTGTGAAACCAAGTATATGCGAATTCAGAACACTGTTTGGATACAACTACAGACAGGGAACCAATGGATCGGGATAGCTCCAAAACCCGAAACGTTGCATATACTTTGTTCCGACCGGACGCCTAGACATGTAGAAATTAAGAACAACTTTATATTGACCCTAGCACCTGATTGTAGTGGAATCTCGCTTTCAGCTACACTAAAACCGAATAACATAATAAACAGTAACCGAACCAATGGTTACCAAATTGTCACTACCCGAGTAAAGCTACCAAATTTAAATATATCAGAAAGCGATAGTCCCCTAAATCTTATCCAAAATCCGCATATAGAACCGGAAGAACTGCAAGCGATCGGACGAACATTAGAAGAACTGCAAGACATATCCGAGAAAACAATTCACCATCAACGGTTAAAAACCTGGAAAGAAAATTTTTTCGAATATGTATCATATGCAGGATATGCAGCCCTTTTGGGACTATTATTCGTCTTGCTCACTAAGATAGGTTTCTTCAAAGCTTTGGTCAATGTAATACGAACCTTCGTGGGAAACTGTTACACTAATTGTAGTTTTAACAACCAAGCTGCGACACAACATGTAACGTATAGTAACATTCCCCGACCTAACGAATCCGCCTCTTTAAATCAAGGCTTCCGAGACCTTTTGTCCAAATCATAGACAAAGGTCTTCAATAAGGGGGGAGGTGTCGAAACTATCGTCCCAAAATATCCACCCTTCTTATGCAAACAGGACCTTTCCAATCCAGGCGTAGATCTCCACAGCGTAACCAATTTACATCGTCCCTACTCATTATCTCCCTGCATCACGGACTTTCCCACATTCTTTCCTTATCTCAAAAACAGCCAAATCCTTTTTCCCTCATCCAACGGAAATCGTCTGTCAGATCGTTAGAATGACCTACCGTTTCCGTCCCTCGACTTCAACATTCTCCCAACACTATCTTCGATAAATATCTTTTGTTTTCAAGATGGTCTTTTCTATCGTCTCTCCAACTTTCCCAGGCTTTCCTAACGAACTTCCATCCCTACCTTTCCTTTTTAGGGACCATCCCTACCCCCACTCTACAAAATCTTACCATAAAAAGGGAACTTTCGAGAGACCCTTACGCATTTTTCATCACGTTATTCTGCGCGTCGCTAGCAAGATATTATACCTTTGTAAAAATCTACCACAAAAATAAATAAATGAATTATACAAACATCGTCTTGTGCAGTTCGACGACATTACTTATCGCCCGTGACATTCGTTGTTACACTTCGTCTTACGATTACCTACAGATGTCACAGTCGGTCTTACGCTTACCCTACACATTCATAACGAGATCTTCGCCTTGTATCGTTTTTCGAATACACTATACAATTTCGTAAAGCTTTTTTAGAATTTTTAGATTTGCAGTAGGATGGAAAGTGTACATAGCTGACGCTGTGTTATACCTGACACTGCCGTATTAAAAACAAAGACTGTATATTCTGTTTGTCAATTGTTAATACTGTTGTAAATTGATGTAAAGACAAACGAAGTGTGGAACAATGCATATGTAGACAGTTATTCAATTCAAATGGTGGGTATGTGAGCCACTAGAGCAAGCCACTATAGTGGCGCCTCGTTCAGAGAGATGACATACACGAAAGCCACTATAGTGGCGCGTCGTCCTAAAAGATGATATCCGCAAAAGCCACTATAGTGACGCGTCGTTCCTAAAAGGTTAAATACCCGAAAGAGCAAAAGTGTAATAAACATTACACTTTGTCAAAACTTAGATAGCTTTCCGAAGGGAAGCGAAATTCAGAGTCCGCGCGGAATAAGACAATAAAAAAGTAACAGATGTCATCATTTGTCTGAAATGGCTCTTTGCATTTTCAATTGTTTATGCCTTTAGCTTTGAACATGCAAAATTTCAAAAGTTGTAGGGCAATTTGTAATAAAATAAGGATATTAAACGTTCATTAAATTTATTTGCATCATAACCGTTCGGTCGACACGAGGAGACTGTTTTCTCCCCCTTTTCTCGTTGTCCAGCAACGGCTTCTTTTTGTTTCTCCCGGATTGCCGTACGTACAGCCGCATCCATCGCACACATGTGCACGCGCATAGTTACGTCTATACAAGTCGTTACAAAGTGTAATAAATAGTAATATATGTTAAAAGTCTACATATATTTCGGAACGGAACTTAAATTACATGTCAATTGTTAAAGCGGATTAAAATTGTAATAAAAGGTAGTTTAAAAAACAAAACATTGTAAACATGTCCCAAATAAGTGAAGATAACAATACATATACACAAAGTCCATTCTAACCTTTCGTTACAAAACAATTGTCGAAAATGTCTTGGGCATGACTCGAGCATGTAAAAGCATTCTACGAAAAGAACAACTTTGAGGCCTGTTAATTAACTATTACAGATTACTTTTTCAAATAATGTTTACATTTTCTGGTTCTATGGACATTCTGCTATCGATTTCCAATAAAATTGTATTCATCTGGACCATTACGAAAATCGACTTTTGTCGACCTAGAACAGCAAAATTACACACTGTGCGACGCGTTATTCAAGTGCCACCTTTGAGATTGCATATCTCTAAGAATGTTGTGAAATAAAAATTTTGATTAGTGGAAAAGGATGCTCTGATGGGTTTCAAAGATTATTTTGTTTATAGAAATAAAAATTTGTGTTTGATTATTTTATTAGAAATCAGAAATTGTGTTGCAAATTATTTCCTTTAATAAATTGGGCATTTCTTTCTAAAAATCAAGGTTTATATACCCCTCATGATAAGATTAGGTAGGTGTAAAGTTACCGGTACGTTTAGTGTTAGATAACATTGTAAAACTATAACAAATAAAAAATTATTATTACACCGATATTCTCTCCACGATATTATGAAACTTTTGTACATGTACAGCATGTTTCCCGAATTATTATTTGTTTCCACTGAGATTGTCGATTCGTTCCACTGTGCGTCCTGGTGTTTATAAAAACTGACAATGAGTGTATGTAAACACAGCAGGACGAACTGTTGCACAGCAAAGGAATGAGAGTGAGAGTGAGACTCGTGCGTTCATGTAAAAGTAAGCCGTGAAGATGAAAATATGTATGTATAAAGCCGAAAAGTTGTAAAGATGAAAGATGTTAATTATAGTTTACTTCAATTTAGTTTATATTCGTAACTAGTTTCATTTATAGTTACTTTAATTTTCTTGCAAATAAATAGTTTTAAGTGTAATTCGTATTATATCACGTCGAACTACGAATATTCCTATAGTAACAAAAATTGTAATAACTGGTAAATTGAAATACTTACAATTAGCCCTTTACGCTTGACGTCTTTTATAGGCATGCAGAAGTTGTCTTCGAGCGACGGTTGCGCTGCGAAGAATTGCGATAACGAACGCAGGATCACGCGACGATTCCTAGGAAGACGTTAGCGCCAACGGAATGAGACGATTGGGGTTAGTCTCGAATAGTCTCGAGCCGGCCGCCGAGGAGTAAGGTGCTGTTGCGAACGAAGAACTACTTTACTTTCTTCGTTGATGAAAATGTTTTTCGGTAAGTAAACCTAATAAATAGTTCCTTTAAACTGAGTATTTATGAACGGAGAATGTTGCTGCACGAGAAAAGTTGCCGAGATATCATTTATTTAACATTTGTCGTACTTTAATTATCGTAACGTATTGATAATGTAGTTGGTCATTTATCCTGTTACAGAACAATGATAATATTTTTCCGAAAGAAATGTAGGTTATTCTGGATATATTATAAAAAATAACATAGGAAACGGTTTTTACCTACTATATATTTAAATATAAAAATTACGTTTTCTCTTATTCCATTGAACCCGAAGTTTTTTTGGTATTCAGTCAAGCTAGTGTTAAATGGTATGTGAAAAATTTGAATATTTTCATTCGTATTTGTTGCCAAACGCTCTTTCATCGTGAAATAAATGCATAACCATAAACGATGATTCAAATTAGCGAACACGTGTTTCTGGAATCTTTAGAATTTGATTCTTTACTCTAATTATTTGGTATACAACGTTCCCGCGCGTTGACTGGAATATACTTTTTCCAAAACTGAGCTGATTTTATGGCGCGAATTATTATTCTCTGCACTTTTAAAAATATTGCAATCTCTCAATTTAGAAAACAATTCCAATATTGGGTGATAAGTGCGGACTACGATAATAATTAGGAAAGGACGGTGTAGTAATTAAGAAAATAATATATTTGTATCTCTTATGCTTTCGCTGCTCGATCGACTCTTCCTCGTGGCACGATTACCATGGCTTACATTTTGTTGCCGAAAAGACAAACGAACGTCAATGACAGTCGTGCGACTCGATCAGTAGTCATACAATGTAATACAATATGTATCGGCTCTTTCAAACACTTGCAGTAAAAAAAAGCAGGGATAAATATAAAAGAAAAAATTATAAAATTTATTCTGAATAAGGTTTACTAGTTGGAATTTTAGGATTAAGTGTATCAAACATAAATTACCTTTAGGCCAAAAACTTTATTTAACTTCATTTCAATAAGTTCATTATATATTAAATATTTATTTTAATATATTAAATATTTCCTGATCGCGTGAAAATCTATTAACAGAATTTTCAATTTTTCAGGCTGCTCTTTATCAAAACCAGATCTATACACAGGATATAATATAAGGATAACCCAGAACTGACAAATAGTCATCGACTGGTGAGTGCATTTTCATTATACTGTTAATACATACACTGTATATGTACAAATAGATCTTTTATAGGGCTCATCACCTATAATCGGGTGACACTTTTCTTGGTCTTGTTACATAGGATTTTACAACTGATTTAAGATAACTTTATTTTTGAAACAAATATTCTATGATATTAGCGCATTGAAAACCCTATCACCCAGATATGGGTGACAGCTGTTTTTATGGGGGCCCCATCACACATACATGAATAGCATTCTTTGCACAGTTAAATAGAATTTTACAAGTATCTTATGGCAATATCAATATCATTTTAAACAACAATTCATACTGCTAATCTGTAACACTATGGTGAGACTCGGATTTGAACATATACAAAATGGATTTGTTCCTTGCACGGCATTCGACGTTTTAATACATGTATATATGAATTGAAACTTGTTCAGTTGGATATTTGTCCAATGTAGCAATATTGCTATTTGAGTAGCTCAGAAAATAGAAATTGAGATGATTAATGTTTATTAATGTTATTAGAATGTATATAAGATCTTTTTTTCTAAAGGTAAGTATTCAATTAAACAATGTCGGTATCTTAAATACTTTAGAACCTACATATTTTTGCAGTTGAAAACTAAGAAATTTATACAAAAATAGTGCAATAACGTTTGTTGTTATGAGTTTTAGTTTTATTCATCATAGCAAAGATCTTCTTCCACTGAGTTATCAAAATCTAAATTTTGTTTTTAACACATTGCATGCCAGTCCCACGATAATGTGAAATTTTAAATGAATGCATGTATGCTTGGCTAATCAATACCTGTCATATTATTCTGGATTGAGGAAACGGTACACTGGATAAAAAGCCATTATTATTTCGCTTAATTTGTGCATTACTTAATGTATTTAATTTTAATATTGACTCAACAAGATTAACACAGCATTCAAGATTTCAGCAGTTGATATTCAGCCGACATGCAATGCATTAATGTCCCGTAAAAGTCATGTTTTGTTGGAGATATACACTTAAGAAATTCATTACGTCTTTCTTTGTTTCTTTTGAAATTGTTCTTTTATTAGGATACAGCAATAGTTATTTATATTTTGAAAAGTTGCTGGCTTACCGATCTCTAACTACATGAGAGATGTCATCCTCGCTACAATTATTGATATATTTCTCTTGGTAATAGTATCTTCCAATGATTTTGAAAAAAGGAAATCTTGGTAATTCATTTCAATAGCGCTGAAAGGGATTTAATTTTTTACTACTACAAATTGTGTGATAGCAGTCGCTAGGGTTATATACTGATTTTCTTTTGCACGAGCTTCTATAACTGCAAGATCAGCGTCATTGGGCAAATAACTGCGCCCACTTAATAAAAACTTTAGCTCAATTGATTCAGCTTTTATGCCTTCACTTTGAATTAATTTCAATAAACTTAACACTAGATTTACGGACATTGGTTATATACCTACTTTTACTGAAGTGAGCCAATTTGACTCATACAAGAAAATTGAAATTTTTTGCAAGAAAAATAGTTCCAAATCAATTTAAATGAAATATTTATTATTAAAGAATTCATTGAAAACATTGTTCATATATAAATTCTGTTTTTGAAATACATTTTCCGCAAACATTTCTATTACATTTAGCACAAAGGTTTGTACATCTGTTTCTCTTGCATGATTGTTGAACTTGACAATTCTTCCTTGCTACAATAGTATGAATTTTTGTCATTGGAATGGAAGTGTTCTCGGCTTCTTCTTTATATTTACTTCTTAGCTCTTCAGCTAATTGGAAAATAAAATCTTTTCTTAAAATATTTACTTGAGTGGCCTCTTTATACAGAATCCAAGCATTGATTGCTGCTAAATCTAAAATGTTATAGAAAACTTGTAGAGGCCATCTGCGTGAGCCTGCTTTAACGCTATATTTTCGGGCCATTTGGTCAAGTATATCCATGTCATACTTGGTACTATTATAATAGGTTACTGTTTCTGGAGTAAGTTTTTTATTTTTTTCAATTGTTATATTTTTATGTTTTGAACTTAGTGTTAGATTATGATTTGTTCAACATCACAGTTTATTGTATTTTATAAACAGTTACGCAGTATATATAATACAAGTCACTAAAAACTATTCTATGTTTAAGCGAATGATATAATAAGTATTTTTACTTGTTAATAATTGTGTTACGTTTGTATAACGTTTTATTTACAAAGTGTCTTACAATTTTGTTATAACATGAATAGGCGAACTTGATACGAGAGACAAGGCTCAACCCGAGGTCTAGCGGGATCTGCGCATCGGCGACAACTCGCGACAAAAGACGATCGCACGCGATTCTCATTTGTCTCGCCAGGAGCCGTGCGAATACAACTGCGCGCACTATTTTCGCATCTTTATCCGCAACAAATTGATAATTAATGTTACTGTGTGCCACACCGTGTTACTACCTATCTTACGTTTTTACTTTACTCTCTCTCTCTTCCTCTCTACTACGCCATCTGTCTACACTTTTAGGATTACGGCGTATATTCAACACCTCCCCTTAATCCGAAAAGTGTTTCTTCTTCCTTCTTCAAACAACTAACATAGATTTAAAATACTTAAATTTAACTGGACCGAGTGCTTTTGTTAAAATGTCTGCAGGTTGTTCGTTAGTGTTTCTATATATTATCTTAATGCTATTTTCTTTTACTTTTTCGCTTATAAAGTGATAGCGGACGTCGATATGTTTCGAACGTCTGTTAAAGACTCCCGATTTTATCAATTTTATAGAACTCTGATTATCTATATACATTTCACAATTAACTTGTTTTAGTAAGAGTTCATGTACAAAATATTTTAGATACAAAAGTTCCTTGCAACAGTCTGCTGCTGCTACAAACTCAGCCTCGGTACTTGACAATGCTGTTATGGGTTGTTTACGGGATGCCCAACTGACTGGTCCTCCAAGGAAAGTTATAAAATATCCCGTCGTGCTTCTGCGCGTTCGTTTATCGTTTGCATAATCAGCATCGCAATAACTTCTTAGTGTGTAGTCCTCGCTTGTATCATCGTATTTTACTCCATCACCCTTGAATGCCTGCAAATATCTAAAAATTCTTTTAACATTATTAACGTCTCACAGTGTGTAATTTTAGGTTTCTAGCTGGACAAAAGTCAATTTTCGTAATGGTCCAAATGTATAAAATTTTATTGGAAATCGATAGTAGAATGTCCATAGAAACAGAAAATGTAAAAATTATTTGAAAAAATAATCTGCAATAGTTAATTAACAGGCCTCAAAGTTATACTTTCCGTAGATTGCTTTTACACGCTCCCATCATGCCCTAGACATTTTCGTCAATTGTTTTGTAACGAAAGGTTAGAATGGAATTTGCGTAAATGTATCGTTATCTCCACTTATTTGGAATACATTTACAATTTTTTATTTTTCTAAAAGACCTTTCATTACCATTTTAATCCGCTTTAACAATTAACATGTAATTTAAGTTCCGTTCCAAAATGTATGTAGACTTTTAACATATATTACTATTTATTACACTTTTGCAATTTTGTGTGCTTAAAGCTAAAAGTATAACAATTGAACATGCAATGTGCCGCTTCAGACAAATTATGACATCTGTTACTTTTTTATTGTTTTATTCCGCGCGTTCGCGGGATTACGGCTTCCCTTCGGAAAGTTATTTAAGTTTTGACAAAGTGTACCGCTTATTACACTTTTGCAATTTTGCATGTTCAAAGCTAAATATATAAACAATTGAAAATGCAAAGAGCCATTTCAGACAAATGATGACATCTGTTACTTTTTTATTGTTTTATTCCGCGCGGACGCTGAATTTCGCTTCCCTTCGGAATGTTATTTAAGTTTTGACAAAGTATACCATTTATTACACTTTTTCAATTTTGCATGCTCAAAGTTAAAGGTATAAACAATTGAAAATGCAAAGAGCCATTTCAGACAAATGATGACATCTGTTACTTTTTTATTGTTTTATTCCGCACGGACTCTGAATTTCGCTTCCCTTCGGAATGTTATTTAAGTTTTGACAAATTATACCGTTTATTACACTTTTGCAATTTTGCATGTTCAAAGCTAAAGATATAAACAATTGAAAATGCAAAGAGCCATTTCAGACAAATGATGACATCTGTTACTTTTTTATTGTTTTATTCCGCGCGGACGCTGAATTTCGCTTCCCTTCGGAATGTTATTTAAGTTTTGACAAAGTATACCGTTTATTACACTTTTGCAATTTTGCATGCTCAAAGCTAAAGGTATAAACAATTGAAAATGCAAAGAGCCATTTCAGACAAATGATGACATCTGTTACTTTTTTATTGTTTTATTCCGCACGGACTCTGAATTTCGCTTCCCTTCGGAATGTTATTTAAGTTTTGACAAAGTATACCGTTTATTACACTTTTGCAATTTTGCATGTTCAAAGCTAAAGATATAAAGAATTGAAAATGCAAAGAGCCATTTCAGACAAATGATGACATCTGTTACTTTTTTATTGTTTTATTCCGCACGGACGCTGAATTTCGCTTCCCTTCGGAAAGTTATTTAAGTTTTGACAAAGTCTACCGTTTATTACACTTTTGCAATTTTGCATGTTCAAAGCTAAAGATATAAACAATTGAAAATGCAAAGAGCCATTTCAGACAAATGATGACATCTGTTACTTTTTTATTGTTTTATTACGTCCCTAACGGACGGGAGCGACGCACAGTGGTCGATTTCGCCGAAATCCTGGCCAAAACCCCAAAATTTTTTTTTAGAATTTTCAAAATTTAGCAATTGCGTTTGATTTGTAACACATCAGAGCATTGTTTTCCATTAATAAAAATTTTTATTGAACAATACTCTTAGAGATATGCAATGTCAAAGTTGGCACTTAAATAATGTAACGTTTTCACGACGAAATTGAGAATACGTTTTCAATGTGAAATTAAAGTTTGATCCACTTTTTCAGTATTGGTAGCTATTTATTATACTTTTAATTTATAAATAACTTGGTTTCATTTTTTTATTTAATATTTTACAACTGTGATGGCACAGAATGTAAATCCTATATATTTTTTTCCTTCTGTTAGTGAAATAGTTGTGAATTCCAAAACCATCCAAGCTAATTTTTTTTTTAAATTAAACTTTGAAGCTTCCCGAAGAAGACCTCGTTGAGTTTTCTTGCGACTTTTTGCGATTCTTCGAGTAATTGTTATTTGTTTGTCGCGCGCGCCATGCTCGGGGAAGTGCATTTATGACATAGAGCCGGGCTATCGTGCTTTACCTAATGAATATTGCTAATCCTTCTCTAAGATCAACCTGGCAATTAACGAAATAATATGTTTATTTCATGGGGTTAAAAATCGGAATGAGTTTAAACAAGCTGGTGGCCTATTGTTTCGAGGCAACAATAGATAGGCGCGGCTACCTCGACCGCTTACCGTCATAAACCGAAAGATCTTTGACGATTCTAATGAAAATCTGGCTAGTTGCAGGTATGAGGGAAATATTTGTTCCTTACAATGTTTCATCTTTCTCCTTCGACCGAAATTTTTATTAAACAAAGGGAAATTCGGAGACGGAACAGCGATGACATGCTTGTATTAGGATACAGCGACTGCTGCAATAAATATCATTAAAACTGCCGAAGTCCGTGGAATAACATAATATATTTTTTTTTAACTTAAACTTAGAAGCTTCCCGAAGAAGATCTTGTTGAGATTTCTTGCGACTTTTTGCAATTCTTCGAGTAATTGTTATTTGTGTGTCGCGCGCGCCATGCTCGGGGAAGTGCATTTATGACATAGAGCCGGGCTATCGTGCTTTACCTAATGAATACTGCTCATCCTTCTCTAAAATCAACCTGGCAGTTAACGAAATAATATGTTTATTTCATGGGGTTAAAAATCGGAATGAGTTTAAACAAGCTGGTGGCCTATTGTTTCGAGGCAACTATAGATAGCCGCGGCTACCTCGACCGCTTACCGTCATAAACCGAAAGATCTTTGACGATTCTAATGAAAATCTGGCTAGTTGCAGGTATGAGGGAAATATTTGTTCCTTACAATGTTTCATCTTTCTCCTTCGACCGAAATTTTTATTAAATAAAGAGAAATTCGGAGATGGAACAGCAATGACATGCTTGTATTAAGATACAGCGACTGCTGCAATAAATATCATTAAAACTGCAGAAGTCCGTGGAATAACATAATATATATTTTTTTTAAATTAAACTTTGAAGCTTCCCGAAGAAGATCTTGTTAAGTTTTCTTGCGACTTTTTGCGATTCTTCGAGTTATTGTTATTTGTTTGTCGCGCGCGCCATGCTCGGGGAAGTGCATTTATGACATAGGGCCGGGCTATCATAAGACTACTGATTTTCGTGCCGATCCGACAATTTTTCGATACTCGCACCTGCCATATTAGAGCCGCCATTTTGTTTTTGGAAATTCTGTGTTCGGATTCTTAATCAGCGACCGGAAAAATATAAGACTACTGATTTTCGAGCCGATCCGACAATTTTTCGATACTCGCACCCGCCATATTAAAGCCGCCATTTTGTTTTTGAAAATTCTGAGTTTGGATTCTTAATCAGCGACCGGAAAAACATAAGACTACTGATTTTCCTGCCGATCCGACAATTTTTCGATACTCGCACCCGCCATATTAGAGCCGCCATTTTGTTTTTGGAAATTCTGAGTTCGGATTCTTAATCAGTGACCGAAATAATAGTAATATACCAATTTTCAGCTAAATTGAAAAACTCCTTGGGGTTTTGGCCAGGATTTCGGCGAAATCGACCACTGTGCGACGTCTCACAGTGGTCTATTTTGCCGAAATCCTGGCCAGAACCCCAAAGAGTGGCGAAGCATTCACTTACAATTAGTTTCGTTCGCTCAAAAGACACAAGAAAAATGCCTCGCGGAAGTTTTTAAATTTTTCAGCCAAAAATAAAATTTATATTGCAATTTTTTTTGCTTTTTCCAAGAAAAATGTCTGCCTTATCGCCACCTGCTGTTAGATTTTTTCTTGGATTTATAATTTTTAGCGTAAATCGGAAACATATTTTTAAAACATATGTTTAAACATATTTAAATCTTTACTACATTAAAATGATATGCATCGTTGCAATTGGTAGAGTTTACAGTCATTTTACACAAAATAATATTAAAATAAGCCTTAAGATTAAGTTACAGCAAATTCTTAAAGTTGATAGTCTCTTATTTTACGTATAAATGTTAAATAACTATTGAAATATATTATTATTAACGTTAAGTGTAACAGTATGTTGTTTACTAGTAGAAAAGTTAGTAAAAGTAACGAAAACCATAATTTCTTTCAAAAAATAGTTTTGTCCAGCTAGAACCCTAAAATTACACACTGTGCGTCTGTTTGTGTTGGATTTTCTACCTGCCTGCTGCAGTAGCCCACTGCATAGGATAAATCTGGCCTCGTTTTTGCCGCCAAATATATTAAATTACCAACTGCTTCGCGGTATGGAAATTTAGGTTGTTTCTCTGGTTCCGTTTTTACAATCTCGTTATGTGATACCATTGGAGTGTCAACTGGTTTGGCATTTTCCATATTGTATGTTTCCAATATTTTCTCAGTATAATTTCTTTGCGTTAATTTTAAGTTATTTTCTTGTTTTTGTATTTAATAAGACCCAAAAAAGAGTTCGGACCAAAATCTGATGTAATTTCAAAAATATTTTTTAATTGACTGAGTATATATTCCAGCTCTTGTTTCTTCTGTCCAAAAAATATTCCGTCATCAACGTGAATCGCCAAGATGATTGAATTTTCATCGTTCCTAAAAATGCATTTTTCTGTTGTAAATTGTTTTAAACCGTAGTTTCTAAGAATTTCGGTAAATTTCCTATTCCAACAGTTTGGAGCTTGTTTTAAGCCATAAAGTGCCTTTTTTAATTTACAGACTCTTCCTTTTTCTTCAAATCCTTCTGGCAGTTTCATGTAAATGCTTTCGTTAGTTTCCGCATATAAAAAGGCTGTTTTTACGTCAAATTTTACAAAATTCCATTTTCTTGCATTTGCTAAGGCAAATAATATTCGAAGCGTTGCTGTATTTACTACTGGACAGTAGAGTCTCTCATAGTCAATTTCTTCTTTTTGCTCGCAACCTCTGATTACACTGTTCAACAAATTTGAAGCTGTTTTCTGTTTTCCTATAGCCACTATATAATTCTTATAGAGTTCGTCGTCCTGAACACGAATCCGGCAACCAAATTTCTGGATCACCCTCTGTTTTCGAAAAAAATCAGCATTTGTAAAAGCGGTCGTTTTCGGTAAAGAAGCTGGTATTACGTGAAAACTAAGAAACGTAGGTTGTTGTTCTTGGGCCCAAAAAATAGAGGAGTGTTTCCCGAGTATGTATATATAAGCATATTATAATATTCCGTATTGATTAATAGCAGTAAATCACTGTCAAAGTTCAAAAACGAGCGAATTCCCGAATTTTTTACTCATTCACTTTGCATTTTCACGTAGAGGACTGTTGCTAGCACAAATTTACTGTACACCATTGGATTCTACGTACATTTCTGAATAAAAAACAATCAGCGGAAATTGTCATAACTGTTTTCGTTTCGGCACAATTTAAGAAAATATCCATCCCGAACGTTTTGTCACTACGACGCCATCGCTCCCTGTAAGCGCCGTAGCTACGCGTAATACTTTCACGGGCCCCGCGCATCGATACATTCTGTTGAGGTAGAATTCTCTACCCCTTTACTAAAGTGTAAGGTAATACTTATTTATTTATTTTTTTTATAGAGGAGAAATGCTTTACGCACACTCGCAAATGTCTTAGTTTGCGGATAGTGTGGAACTCCGTAGGCTTATTATTTTCGTATACGCTCTGAAATCCTCTCTGCTTCATTCTGCTTTTCTCTTTAATTTAACTAATAAAACAATACTGGCCTTAAAAAATAAACGAGAATCATTTTATATGGGATAGCGGCAATAAATCGTTATTCTCATAAATGTTAAACACCAGGAAAAAATCGAAGGGGAGAAAGTTCGAGTATACTTTTTGCTAGCAAAAGATGATAACGAAAGTTTTTGTTTATTTTAAGTTAACAATGAAAATTTTATGGATTTCTATATTCATAAATAGAAGTGATAAATGTAATATTTCGCAATATAGGCTAAGAAAAATGTATTTAACTACACTGCAATATGAACTACAGACGACAGATGAAGAAAATGGATTTGCAAAAGAATATAAAATATCAGATTTTCGACTGTTAGCATATCGGCGAAATTGGTTTACCGCTTACCGTGTTAATATGTTTAATCGTACTTTATCATTCTGTATTATTATCTATCACAAACAAGAAGTTGCGAAATGTGCATAAATTCTTCTACTAAATTGTTACTTTGACGGATGTAAAGAACCACAGATTTTTCGTTTGTTCGACCTCGGTTCTGTTTTTTAAGCGGCATTTAACTTTTCTAGACATTGTATGTCCAAGATTCTGAACAGATCTCACTTCTGTCAGAATCTCGTACGAATAGGTCGTATTGAAACGTTCAGACAGACTTTGGCTTACGCTAAATTAGTTGCTTTTTCAGTGTTGTTACTTTGCTTTGTTCTTTATTCAGACTGTTAGTGATACATTTTACCATCGTTTTTCTCGTAAATGGCAAGCATTACATAGAAACCAAAGGGGTGAAATTCCAGCACAATTTACCAATTTTTTCTTTATTCATAACAATATGTAATCTTATGACTATAAAATACTCGTAAATGCTATATTATAACATGTTCCACATATTTCTTTCATTTCAAATCTTCTAAATAAAGAAAATTTCGCTATCGTATTCCTACAAAATATACTACAACATTCTCCCCTTTGATTTTTTTCTTTTGTTTAATATTTATGAAAATAATGATAATAAGATTTATCGCGCTCACATAAAAGATTTCTTATTCATTGTTTGAAGCGAGTATTGTTTCATTAGTTAAATTAAAGAGAAAAGCAGAATGAAGCAGAGAGGATTTCAGAGCATATACGAAAACAATAAGCCTATACGGAGTTCCACACTATCCGCAAACTAAGGCATTTGCGAGTGTGCGTAAAGCATTTCTCCTCTATAAAAAAAATAAATAAATAAGTATTACCTTACACTTTAGTAAAGGGGTAGAGAATTCTACCTCAACAGAATGTATCGATGCGCGGGGCCCGTGAAAGTATTACGCGTAGCTACGGCGCTTACAGGGAGCGATGGCGTCGTAGTGACAAAACGTTCGGGATGGATATTTTCTTAAATTGTGCCGAAACGAAAACAGTTATGACAATTTCCGCTGATTGTTTTTTATTCAGAAATGTACGTAGAATCCAATGGTGTACAGTAAATTTGTGCTAGCAATAGTCCTCTACGTGAAAATGCAAAGTGAATGAGTAAAAAATTCGGGAATTCGCTCGTTTTTGAACTTTGACAGTGATTTACTGCTATTAATCAATACGGAATATTATAATATGCTTATATATACATACTCGGGAAACACTCCTCTATTTTTTGAGCCCAAGAACAACAACCTACGTTTCTTAGTTTTCACGTAATACCAGCTTCTTTACCGAAAACGACCGCTTTTACAAATGCTGATTTTTTTCGAAAACAGAGGGTGATCCAGAAATTTGGTTGCCAGATTCGTGTTCAGGACGACGAACTCTATAAGAATTATATAGTGGCTATAGGAAAACAGAAAACAGCTTCAAATTTGTTGAACAGTGTTACCAGTCGCGCTTTATATACTCCATTGTCCTTTTTTCGAAAAAGCCATCTCCCAGACAAGCATTTGTTGTCTTCTACTTGCTTTTCTTCAATTATTTCCCATGTGTTGTTGCGTTGCAATGAATCTTTTTCTTCTTCAATTGCTTTTTCCCATTTTTCTTTTTCATCACTTTCCATAGCTTCATTATATGTTAAGTAAACATAGTCATTGTATTTTCTAGGATACTTTATGTTTCTTGTGGATCGTCTTGGAGTTTCTTGTTCTTTTCTAGTATTATTTTCATTTTCTTCGTGCTGCTCGTCTTCTTCTTCGTTGTCACATGTTATCTCTCTGTTTTCCTGTACAGTTTCTTCTTCGATCTCATCTTCATCTTCAGTCTCTGTTTTAATTTCTTTATTTCTCTGTTTTGTTTCATCGATATCGTCTTCATCTTCTATAAAGTGTACGTCTCTTAATATGATGATTTTTCTTTTGTTTGAATCCCATAATCTGTATCCTGTATCAGTGTAACGTACAAAAGTTGTATTTTTACTTCTATTATCTAGCTTTTTAAGTTGCTCCAAGTTCTTGGCGTATGCTTTACAATCAAACACTTTGAGTTTTCTCAGATTGGGTTTTCTCCCGTTCCACAATTCATATGCTGTTTTCCCGTGTACTTTCGTCGGACTCCGATTGTGCAGGTATGCTGCCGTCCTTACTGCTTCTCCCCACAGGGTTTTATTTTCTTTTTTATTTAGAATCATGGATCTTACTTTTTCCACTAATGTCCTATTTAGTCTCTCCGCCTTACCATTTAATTGAGGCGTGTGAGGTGGTGTGAAGTTTATTTTTATACCTTTCGACTTGCACCAAGTCATTATATTTTTATTTGCGTATTCTCTTCCATTATCACATCTTATTGTTTTAACTTTTGAATTCCATTTCGTTTCTACTTCTTTAATAAATGTTTTAAGTTTTTCATATACTTCTGATTTTTCTTCCAGCAGATATACCATGGTATAGTTTGTGTAATCGTCTAAAAATGTCAAGAAGTATCTTTTCCTGTCCCATGTATCTGGTGTAATAGGCCCACATACGTCCGTATGTATGATACCAAGTGGTTCGCTTGCTCTGTTCCTTTCTTCACCGAATGGCGTTCTTTTCTGCTTTGCCTGTGTACAATTTTCACAATTTCTTAATTTTTCAGTGATTTGCTCTGGTTTTACCTCGATACGATCTGCTAGTTTTAGTAGTTTTATCATATTATCCACTCCTAAGTGTCCAAGTCTTCTGTGCCACAACATGGCAGATTGCTTTTGACATATGCTTAATGCTTCTTCTTTTTGACACCCATCCACTATATATAAACCATTTGTGTTTCTGTTTCCGTTTAATACAATTCGATTATCTTTACTTATTGTTACATTATCTTTATAAAAGGTTACTTTACCACCGCGTTTAGTGATTTCCCCAACTGATAATAAATTTTCTTTCAAATTTGGAACATATAAAACTTTTTTTAACTCACAGTTTTCCATGTTTATTGTTCCTATTTTACAGGCTGTCATTGAACCTTCATTACTGGCTACTCCGACTTTCATATTTGTTGTCCGACTTTGTTGCAAAAGTTTTCCGCTGTTGGTCATATGCGATGTGGCTCCTGAGTCGACGATCCATTTGTCTCCGCTTTCAGTGCACGTTAAAAACGCTATTTTACTTGCTTCTTCTTTCTCTGTCTGATTTTCTCTCTTTCTAAAGAAACAATCCTTCTCATTATGGTTATTCTTTTTACAAATTTTACACATCGGCATTTTATTTTTATCACAATTTTTAGCTACGTGACCTGGCTTTTGGCACACAAAACAAATTATATCTTTAGATCTTTTACCATTGTCCACCCTTTTACAATTGAATGACCTGTGTCCTCTTTTCTTACATTTATAACAGACTGTTTCCTGAGCTTTGAGTGCGATTTGATCTTCCTCTACTTCCTTATTTCTTGCTTCCTCAGCTAATAGCCTGGCCGTCAGGTTACTGAGAGTGCGTTCAGTCGTAGGTGTCGATTCCCAAGCACTGGTGAAAAATCTGTAACTTTCTGGTAGTGTACTTAATATCTTTGATATCACCATTCCGTCATTTATCTTTTCTCCTAATGATGTAAGCTTGAAGGCAAGATTTTTTAAATGGGTTATATGCGTAGCAAAATCAGTCTCTTTTTTCTTTTTATATTCATAAAATTCTTGTAACATAGAGCAAATTTGTTGAGCCGTATCACGTTCATATATCTCTTTTAATTTTGACCACATTTCATTGGCAGTTTTACAAGTCATAATATGTATTAGACAAGATTTTTCAATCGTACTTACAATCAGTCGTTTAGCTTTTGCATCCTTTTTCTTCCAACTATCTGTGGTCTTATTCTCTTCTGGAGTTACTTTTATTACGATATCCAATAATTCAGCTGCCTCCAGATGAATTTCCATCTAAAATTTCCACATGGCGTATCCGTTTGCATCCTTCAATTTTTCAATGTTTTCTGACAATCCAGCCATATTTTTATCCGTGCTCATTTTTTTACTTCTTAATTTCACCAATATTTTAAGTTTATTTTAATTTTTTAATTTTTATTAGTCTTTATTTTCTAACACGTGGACCTGGGCCCATAACCTGTTAGATTATGATTTGTTCAACATCACAGTTTATTGTATTTTATAAACAGTTACGCAGTATATATAATACAAGTCACTAAAAGCTATTCTATGTTTAAGCGAATGATATAATAAGTATTTTTACTTGTTAATAATTGATAATTAATGTTACTGTGTGCCACACCGTGTTACTACCTATCTTACGTTTTTACTTTACTCTCTCTCCAGGGGGTGGAAACTCCCATGTTAAAAAATTTGGACTAATTCTGCCACAAATGTGCTGCCGTCTAGTGAAGAACCCGTGAGTTGAAACTAATAATTATATATATAGCATACTATGCCATATATATATATATATATATATATATATATATATGCATTATTGCTTTTAAACTTTGAAATAATGAAGAAGCATATTGAGCTCAGGTTTACCATTGTGAAATTTCATAAATTTTAATCAATTTCACAATGGTAAAACTGAGCTCAATATACTTATATAATATTTTGAACAGTCTCACTCGAGTACCCAAACCGTTCGGACGTGTTTATCGTCGCTCGCGAGTTCCTCGAGTATACAATACAAAGTGTACTGTCTCCGTCAGTGTACCAACCAACTCTCACAAACATACCAATACAACAGCAGTTTATATCACAGTGTATATCATTGACGGGACTTCTGTACACACAGAGGTCCCATCATGGATTTAAACAGATCACCGACGTACAACGCTCCAAAACCGTCAATTGTTCAACCAACAAAATCCTATGCCTCAGCCGCTGTCAATAATGTATTTCCGACAAAAGAACAGGCGCTAATTGTTGATGCTATTGGCGACACGGCCATAAAAGACTACGTGCAAGCCGTAGCAAGGATTACTGGACCCAACGCCATTCGGTTCATATCACGCATCGCCAACGATAGAATTTGCATTTACCTTGATAGCGCAAATACAGCAAAAAACTTCGCAGCCAACTACAAAACACTACTTATCAACAATACAACAACTACGGTCAGACCCTTAATAAACCCTTCACAAAGAATCGTCCTGTCTAATGTTTCTCCTACTATTCCTCACGACTTCATCGAAAAGTTCCTAACGGACCACAATGTCAGACTGACCTCCAAACTCAACTTTCTTCGAGCAGGAATCCAAGACCCTGGCTTCTCTCACATAATGAGTTTCCGTAGACAAGTATATATTAACCCAGACGACACCAATAAAATACCTGATTCATTCCTTGTCACACACGAAGAAACACAGTACAGAATTTTCGTATCCACTGACAAAGTATCTTGTTTTTTGTGCAAAAAAGAAGGACATATTGCAAAACACTGTAACATTTCCAAAGAATTACCAAATACAAGCCCAGCAGACGACCAAGACATCGAAAATAACGTACAAGAAACATCAATTACAAGGAATGAAATATCCCTCCATAACGACACTCACACTAACACAAATACCCACACCGCAAGCGCGATCAAAATAGGAAGCAACATTATCGATCCACCTTTAGATTACCACGACACTGCCGATAACAACATCATAGATCCAGCAAATCTAGATACCACCACCAGGAAAAGACCTCTACCGAGCTATTCTAGCGATCAATCGGTAAGTGACCCTATACCACAACAAATAACTAAGCCACACGAAAATGAACCGAATACAACCAAACCACCAACCCTCAACTCAAAAAAGAAGCCCAAACGCAGCCAGTCGCTATCTAGAATTATTGAAGAAATGGATGAAATTTTAAGACCACTCAAACCTGCCTTCGAGGACCCTTCTCAGAATTTCATCCTCAACTACATTCAACTTAAAAGTTTCCTAGAAAATGCAATTGCCACGGAAAACCCCACAGACATTGCCAGGGCCTATACATCTGATTTGTCGGCATTAATTCACATGGTAAACTCTATTTACCCATTGATACACGACCAAAGAATGAAAAACAGATTGCATCGACTAACCAAGAAACTTCAACCTGACCCCTCCCCAGTCATCTCTCTACAAACTATCCTCGCTAAAGAACCATCGTCGTCTTCCCCAGAATAAAACCCGATCACAAACACGCATTACCTTCCATCAACTAACAAATTATGCCACTTCAAATCATACAGTGGAATCTCAACGGTTTCTACAAAAGACTCGAACACCTACATCGGCTGATTGATGAGACCCAACCCGATATACTCTGTCTACAAGAAACTAATTTTAAAAACAATAAATCTGGCAAAATTAAAAAATACAAAACGTTCTACAAAAACCGCAACTCCACCCACGCAAGTGGTGGTGTCGCCATCCTTGTCAAGGACGACATACACAGCCAAGAAATACCAGTAACAACCAGCTTAGAAGCCATAGTCACCAAAATATCATGCCCCACAAATTTATACATATGCAACATATACATACCTAACAGTCAACACGTGAACGAAACAGATATAATCGAATTAATTAATCAAATACCTAAACCGTTTATTATACTTGGCGACTTTAACAGCCACAATCCACTTTGGGGGTCATACAAAACTGACCAGCGAGGAGCCATCATCGAAAAAATAATAAATGCAATCAACATTAACTTATTAAACACCGATGACCCTACTCACTTTTCTGCGGCATCTGGCCGCTTCAGTGCGATCGATCTATCTTTAAGTTCCCCCTCAATCACTCAAAATATCTCATGGAATACACTGAATGATCTCTACGACAGCGACCACTTCCCAATTAAAATATGCTACAACCTCCACCAAAACCATAAAATCTTCAAACCATCAAGATGGAAAATAGATAAAGCCGATTGGACCCAGTATCAAAAGATAATATTAGCCAATCTCTCCCAATTGAAAACGCCTGACCCCACGAACCCAGATACTCTAAACTCGGCTCTCGAACGTTTCTCCGAAACTATCATAAGCGCAGCTAATATAGCTATCCCAAGATCGAAGATAGTTAACAACCCCCAAATCAAATACAATCCGTGGTGGAATGAAGAGTGCTCAAAAGCCGTTGAAAAATACAAACATGCATTTAATGTATACAAGAAACATAAAACCCCTGAAAACCTAATCAACTTCAAAAGATACAGAGCTCTCTCCCGTAAAATTATCAAAAACCGTAAAAAAGAAACATGGATAGAATTCGTCTCATCCCTGAATACACACACACCACCGTCAGCGATCTGGAAAAAAATCAGAGCCATAAAAGGGTCTAACACACAGTTTGTAATATCTGCTTTAGAAAGAGAGGACAACTCTATCACAACCGACTCCAGTGAAATATCAGAAATCCTAGCCGAGACCTTCCAAAAGAATTCTAGCAACAATAACTACCCAACAAAATTTATACGACATAAACAAAAAATAGAATCCAACCCACCTAATACCCCCACGACAACACTCAACACTTCCACAACGACTTCCTTAAACACACATATAACTCTCAACGAGCTCCAGCACTTCCTAAACAAATGCAAAAATACCAGCCCAGGTCCTGACGGCATCCCGAACATTCTCCTAACCAACCTACCACGTGAAGCTCTCGAATATTTACTATTAATTTTCAACTATATTTGGACGCACAACAGTTTCCCTGACAGATGGAGAGAAGCTATAGTCATCCCCATCCTGAAACCTGGCAAACCCCCAACAGCACCCAACAGCTATCGACCGATTGCTTTAACAAACACACTATGCAAACTCATGGAAAAGATAGTCAACCACAGACTTCGGTGGTACTTAGAACACAACCAACTAATTTCCAAATACCAAAGCGGCTTCCGAAATTTCCACTCCACCTACGATCACCTAATCACACTGGAAACTGACATTTGCGAAGCATTCGCCAGAAAACAATATGCTACAGCTGTGTGCCTAGACATAGAAACAGCCTATGACATGATCTGGAGAGAAAGAATCCTTCGAATCCTCCGGATCCACAACCTAAACGGAAACATCTTCAACTTTATCAACAATTTCTTGTCCAAACGCACCATACAAGTCAGAGCCAACAACATCCTATCCCCACACAAAATCCTTGAAAACGGTGTCCCACAAGGATCCGTGCTAAGTGTTACCCTCTTCCTGGTGGGCATTAACGATATTCTGAACAACATATCAAAGCCAGTCAAAGGCCTACTATTTGCGGACGACCTTACTCTACTGTGTACAGGAAGAAGCCTCACCACTATACAAATGATACTCCAAGAAACACTAAACAAACTGCAGGAATGGACCCTCCACACAGGATTTAAATTCTCCGGAACTAAATCAGAAGTCATCACCTTCTTCAGACACCAACAACCACAGAAAATAAAGCTAACCCTAAACAACACGACACTGAGAGAAACACCATTCATCAAATTATTGGGCCTTACCTTTGACAACCAGCTAACATGGAAACCCCACATAAACAACCTTAAAGCAAATGTTAATCAACGACTAAACATACTAAAAACAATTGCAGCAAATAACTGGGGAGCAGACCTGGATACACTCCTCCTAACATACAAAACAATAATAAGGTCAAAATTAGACTACGGATCAATTGCCTACAACTCTGCCAATCCTAACACCCTAAAGACACTAGACGTCATCCAAAACAACGCCCTACGAATTGTAGTAGGTGCCTTCCGCACCAGCCCGATCAACGGCATCCTCAGCGAGGCATCAGAACCACCCCTACAAATTAGACGGAAGTATCTAAGTATCAAGTTCGCTATACAAACAGCCACCTGCCCACAAAAACCTGTTTACCAGTCCATCTTCAAACATACTAATCTTAACCTCCTTCAGCTCAAAAAGCGGATACCTCGCCCGTTCTACTACAGACTAAACAACTACACAAAGGAAATCAACTTTGAACTACATCCTGTAGAAAGTCGAACAGTCCACAGTGTCTCTCCATGGACCATCCCAAAAATCAACATCAACTCTACATTACTGCACTACCACAAGAAAAACACATATCCGACCACATACAAGGATCTATTCCAAGAAGTAGTAGAAACCCTCCCCACCTCCACACATACGCACATCTATACTGACGGCTCCAAGACACCAAATGGCTCCGGATACTCAGTTGTTAACAATCATGAAATAGTCAAGGTCAAACTTCACCACAACGCACCTATCCTCTTCTGTGAATTAAATGCACTAAAGCAAGCAATTAAAATCACAGCCAACAGCAGTAATAAGAACTTTGCCATCTTCTGCGATTCGCTCAACGCCATCACCTCAATTCAAGACCCGTGGTCAAGGAACCCCACCGTCCAAGAATGCCAAAAACACTACACTGAATCCACACTCCACAAAAACAACAAGATTACAATTGTATGGATCCCATCGCACGTTGGTATAATAGGCAATGAAAAAGCGAACAAAATAGCATACGACACTGCCAAGTCACCAAGCGTCGAACATTTCTATAACATAGCACCTCAGGAATCGCTACTATCAGAAGCTAAACAAAAAATTACCGAGGACTGGAACACCAACTGGAAAACCACAACCAAATTACACACAACATCAATCAGACACCACTTCTTTAAAAAATCCATCGCCCGTACTCTTCCGAGACGCGACCAAGTAGTCATCTCAAGGATCACAATTGGTCACACCTGACTAACTCACCTGTATCTACTCAACAAAGAAGATCCACCTACTTGCGAATCCTGCAGAGAGCGATTAACAGTAGAACACATCGTAACTCACTGCCGAAAGTTCGCAACACATAGACAATCACACAGTATAAAACCTATCCTAAGTGACAATTTAAAAGACAAGGAATCGGCCCAAAAAGTACTAACATATCTTAAGCTTACCCATCTTTATAATAGATTATAAACCTACCTTTATGTCGCTAATAACCCTACCAGTGGTTGATGCGACTATAAACTAATATAAAAAAAAAAAAAATATTTTGAAGGAAGAGGTAAACTTAAGTCTACTTAATTAAATTTATTAAATTCGGAAACATACAATCTTTTTATTACATATTTACTTATAACTACATATTTTAAATTGTAATATTTATTATTATATTAATTATTCTACTAACCCTCCTCCTTTCTCAAACGGGCTTGGGACCGTCTATGGCGGAGTTATGGCAGTTACCCAGCCAGGGACCCTTTGCTAGGTACCGACGGCCGGGTCAGCCGAGCCCAGGTTTTTTATAGAGGTGCTGCTCCTCTCTTTTCGTGACATATAATGCTACTAATTTACGTAGCAAATCTTCACCTGTACCCTAGGCAGGGGCCCTTTGCTGGGTACTGACGGCCGGGCCAGCAGAGCCCAGGTTTTTTTAAGAGGTTTATCTCCTCTCTTCTTACTGTCGTAATTTTCTCTTTAATCGCAGATGGTATTTCTGTTGAGCTTTTTTCATTATTACATTTTGTGTCTTAACACGTTGAGCGCCACGTCAGCCACCGGTGGCTGACACGAGTCTTTCCGTTTGGGCCGCGTCAGCCACCGGTGGCTGACAGCCGGTAACACGATATAGAGCTATAAAATGTACGTTGTTTTATAGAATTACAGAATATTTATTTAAATCTTACTTAATTTTGATGCATTACAGGACTAATGAATTTCATTGAAACATGATAAACATAAAAACGGTTTTCCTTCGCAGCTGTTACAAAATGTTACAAGTTGTGTATTTTTCTCTTCGTAATGAAGGACGGCTATTTGTCGACCGGAGTTTAAATAAAATACTTCTTGTTCAAATTTTTCGATACGTTTCGGTAACTGTATGTTACCCTCCTCAGTCGTAAAATTTATTAAAAGAAGACCTAGGATATTTTTCTGTTTGAGGTGGGCCTAGGTGCCCTTTGTCTCAGATGTTGGAAGGAGAGTCTCCTTACGGTAAAGAAAACAAAACAGACTTGTCCGCGCGTAACGTGTTGAATGAATGCCTATAGGAATCACGTTTCAAATGTAAACTATCTTCTACTGCGACAGGAAACACTAGCCCTACAATACCACCGCTTCGAAGTAGCGGCGCGCGTAGCCCAAACGGGATTGCCTTAGAAATACGCGTGGCGCTCAACGTGGTAATTGTATTTTTTCCACTCAACATTTTGTTGATTCGTTCGCACCAGCTCGCAAGAAAATTATTGATGGCAGCATTCAGGATTGCATCTTTCAATGATTCAAAATGATCACTACATTGAATAAAATCGAATGTGATCCTTTTCTTTACAGCTTCTTTTAATAATTTTGATATTTTAAATTTGTAATACACGTCATTTATTGTCCGGTATAATATCTTATTCATTTTTAAGACAGCTTTTCTAAATGATGCATGTCTGCAACTCAACATGCAAATGTTGCATTCTCTGTTAACATATTTTTGAAGAACTTGCTTTAATATACAGTTCTTCGTGACGTGTATATAAGATGCACTGGTACCGGTTGAAGTTGATATTGTTATATTTAACACATCTGCGATTTCATCTTAATTTTCCATGTTTTCGAAGACACATTGTTCCAGATATGACTTCAAAGTGAACAATAATTCCCCGTCGCATACATTTTCGCAGTTCCCTTTATTGCTGCGTCCAGATGATAGATTATTAATCAATAATGTTTTGTAAGCGCCATTAAATCCAGTGCAAGTGGGATTGATGTTTCTGCAACCTGTAGCTCTTATGCTGCCAAAAAAATTTTCTAGTGCATCTTGATTTATATAACGGGATTTTAATTTACGAAACCCGTGAGAATTTAGATCCTTCCATAGTTCTTCAAAATTTTGTATTGTCTTAATCCAGTTCTTTACACATGCTGACCCTCCAGATGCTTCCTTAGTCGCCGAATTCACGAATCGCATGTTTTTCAATTGAAGAACTGCATTTGTCCAAAAATTGTGGTGCGAACTTTTTTCTGTCACCATACTTCGTAACGGTTTGTTTTCTTCCAATTGGTGACCGTTTACGGAATCAAACAGATTGTCAAAAAAATTTAAAAGTTTAGCAGTTGTCTCTGCTTCATTCGGCATTGCTAGTGGTCCAATGTCCGTACGATAGGTATCTATAAATTTTAGTTATAATAAATATATATGTATATTGAAAAGAACATGGAAATATGTAGTAAAAAGTTATCAATATTAACTTACCAGCTCGTGCAAGATACTGTAATGTTACAGAGACCGTATCGCTAAAAACTTGAGTGGCGTACTTCACTTTCATTTTTTTAATCTTTTGTGGGATTACATGCTCATCTGATAGTTTTTTCATCATTCGGGAGAAGCTACATATGTGTGATTCCATTTTATATGCTAATTCTATATGTTTCCAGGATCCAAACTCCCGTTTTCCGTCCGTATTGTTAACATTTACTTCCAAGTCTTTGGTCAGTAAATTGTTTCGGACGGTTTTCAATAAATGTGGCGGATCGTAAAACGGGATTATTTTCTCATCGTCCAACTCGAAGGTGTAGGTTCCTAAAAAGAATATTTTTTGGTTTTAGTAAAGTATCAACAAACAGTAAAACATTGACGAATATATTGCGTCTTATAAGTTTTTAAAAGTTATACTTACGATGCTCTTCGCCTCGTTTCCATTTTGTTCTTGTTGTTTCATCTACGAGGCGATTGATGGCTGTTACATTACTTGTGCCTTGATCGCACACTGTAGCAACCACTTTGAATCCTGTTGCTGTTATATTTTGTATGATATCTTTAATACAATATAGCAGCTGTGGTGTGGTGGTTTGATTTTCACAGAAATGGTATGCGACGGGTACTTTCCATCCAGTTTCTAATCCTTTTAACATAAAAACCAACGCATGATCCGCAAAATTGCCAGTTCTTCTTTTGCCCCAGTCTTCTACTCCAATGATTCGGTTTTGAATCTTATCATAAAATAAGTGAGGCTGTAGGGCCATTTCATCCCACATCAGTACGCAATATTTTTGTCTTTCTGACAACTTGGTAGCTTCTTCTGCCAAATGCTTTAGCATTATATTGCACGTGCCGGTACTTAGCTTGATGCTTTGCAACATACTTTTCAATGTGCGTGTACTCGGCATGTTACATAATTTCTGTAACAATTTGTATGTCCTTGGCGACTGTTTGAAAATGGTTAATGACAATATTTTTTCATCTTCTGTATAACGTCTTCCCTGTAATCAAATTAATTATTAGCTTAACATATCTGAATTTGAAAATTGTTATATATTTTGTACAGTTATACAACAATGTTATTGTAAAAAATAGTTTGTTATTATTAAATGTTTAACTTTCCTACCTGTGGTGCATATTCTGAAGTCCGTAACTGCATGTCGATTAATGTTCTTTGAGTTGCAGACAATGCATCATACTGATTTAAGAGCTGCTGTCGTGACCTTTTCTGGAGGGTTCTGAGTTTTTGCCTCAGAGTTTTATTTTCTTTTTCGACATATTTTTGCCGTGCCATTAACTTTTTTATATCTGTGAACACCTTTAGACCTTTAGGTGTAAACGCAGTACTTTTTGTAATGATATTGTGATTCCTTCTTCTCGTTATGTTCGAAGAACTGCATGCAGTGCACAAACCCAATGGACTGTCTATAAGACAAAGTTAAAAATAACAATTATTAATGTTTCATATTAGTAGTTGTATTACATTTGTAATAAATAGACCAAGAATTACTTGAAAGACGTGGTACATCCTCTGGTATAATGTATGGAACACTTGATGATGTGCCTTGTTGATTTTCAATATATTCAACTGGAGCCTCTTCTATGTGTACTTCTGTTTCTAAAGAAACAAAAACGTGTTCTATGTATATAAATTGTATACTTTGTATTACATTTCTCAAACACATTTTTAATTCTTACCTTGTACTTCTTCTTCTGCAATTTCAAAGTGTGCCACATTTTCAATTATTCTTTCATTACTCTCCTCAACATTTTCCACCACCATTTGAGTCGGTAAATTCAGAGAAGGAATCACGTCGGGAAATAATTTTCTATATGCTCCTACCCTATAGGCACTGTCAGGAAAATGTTTGTAGCACACTTTATACTGTTGCCTCGCTGAGGTAGAAACACTTAACAGGTCCAGATTCCCTATTGCCTTGACCCACTCCTCCGATATTGCAGCCACCTTAGGAAATTTGTGACCAGGCGCTTCTTGGCCTGAACCACAGCCAGGAACGCAGCATACCTTCCGCATCCTGATATACTAAAAAACAGTAAAATAAATTAAAAAAGCGAATTACGAAAATTTATGAAATAATAAATAAAACTGCAAGTAATTGTAGAATTAGCGCTTAAACAATTGGACAAATTCCAACTGAAAGCGCTAATACAACAATATAAATTAAGATGAAATGAATAAAAGTATTGTATGTTATTTGAATTTGAATTCAAATTTTTTCTTTCGTCAGAGATATATCTCGTTCGAATGTACATACAGTACTGAAGTTGTCCTGATTTTCTGAAATCCTGCCATCCTTCCAAAACTTTCTCTTCTTAAGATCATCATGCAGCCACATGTTTTCAAGTGCTTTCACGTGTTTCAAGTGCATCCGATGCCGATGCAGTCAAATGTTGCTTTGAATAGTGGGAGTAGCGCGCCTCACGGATAGTCTAAGGAGTGAATGTGTAGGTTTCTCATGGATTCTACAATTGTACGTGTATTAGTTTAGCATACGTGGCGCCGTCTGAACAAGAACCCGTGAACGAGAGTTAAAACGGCTCGAAGTTTTTCAATAAGAGTTTCACCCCCCTGTCTCTCTCTCTTCCTCTCTACTACGCCATCTGTCTACACTTTTAGGATTACGGCGTATATTCAACACTTAGTAGTAAAACTTTTTTATTAGGCTTGCTTTTATAAATGGTCAAGGTACAATTTTCAGATTTATAAAGTTTTGTAGAAAACTGTGTCATTTCATCTTTCTTAGCTTTCGCAATTTTAGGTAATTCTTTTCGGTTTGCACGTATAGTGCCAATCAAAGTAGTTTTCTTTGCAAGTAACTTTTTTGCAAGTGAAATGCTTGTAAAAAAATTGTCTGTAGTAATATTTCGTCCACAACCTAAATATGGCTCTGCAAGCTTAGTTACTACAAATTCGCTCAAGGGAATGTTTGATCCTCGGGTTTCATCCTTGCCCAAGTACGGAAAACCGTTTACAAGGTATTTGCTTTTAACATCGGATGCCGGCCAAAAGGGTATAGCCGGTTAAGATGGTCAAATGTGCCCTTGAACCGAATTCAAATCGCAATGAGTCATTCGAAAGCTTATAAAAAAAGAATAATTTCTGCCAAGTTTCAACTTTGTATCTCGACCCGGGGGGTAGTAAAGGGTAAAAATAGAAAATCAGGTTTTTGCCGAATTTCTCCTATACCAGCGGATGAAAAATTTTGAAAAAATTCAGAGGCATTTCTGTTATCAGGGCACATATTAGAGAATTGTTCCAGATTTTTAAATTGAAAAACCAAGCTGTGAAAAATAAAAAACGCCAAAAAATTCTGAAAAATGCCGATTGTGTATCGAAGCAGTCTTGGCACTATAATTATATTTTTACTGTAAGTACGTATCATTGTTACTATTGTCCTGAATTTTTTTCAGATTTTTCAATTTGGTGCGCCGCAGTTAAAAAAATTAAAAACCGATTTTTTCGTCGTTTTTTTCCGTGTCAAAGTAACTTATACGTCGAATTGCTTCATAAAATAGGTATTTTATGTGATCTTCTATGTTTATACGTACAGCAAAACATCACAGGAGTTAAAGAAACTGAAAAAACCGAATCATTTGAAACTGTTATGCGCCTTATATTGTAAAGTATCTACCGTATTTTCCAACGGCGTCGGTGGCGCAGCGGTAGAGTGTCGAGCTGCTATACCGCTGCGAACTTTTTGAACATAGGTTCGAGCCTCGAACTTCCAAGTCCCTTAGGCTGTTTTTTTTTTTTTTTTTTTTTTTTTTTTTGTTAATTATATATATTTCCGAACTTTACGACACAACGATCAATATTTATTATCAAATGTTTTAAGAATATTTGAAAAACATATTAACCTGAAATATACGTAAATATGAGTTTGGACTGCTTGTTATGCCGCCGTTTATCCTGTCAATTACGGCATTGTTTGAAATTGGTTTTCAAATCTCTTACCTTTCATGCATTGAACCCGTGACAGAAATTCTAACATACATTTTGAATAAAAGAGAGAATAGAATTGTATGATCTAATTCGAATAGACGAAAAGGCTAAATAGTAGAAAAACAACAACACGATTTTTGTTGCCATATCCATCCATAATTGTTGAAGGTAAGAGATTTTAAAACCAATTTCAAACAATGCCGTAATTGGCAGGATAAACGGCGGCATAACAAGCAGTCCAAACTCATATTTACGTATATTTCAGGTTAATATGTTTTTCAAATATTCTTAAAACATTTGATAATAAATATTGATCGTTGTGTCGTAAAGTTCGGAAATATATATAATTAACAAAAAAAAAAAAAAAAAAAAAAACAGCCTAAGGGACTTGGAAGTTCGAGGCTCGAACCTACGTTCAAAAAGTTCGCAGCGGTATAGCAGCTCGACACTCTACCGCTGCGCCACCGACGCCGTTGGAAAATGTGGTAGATACTTTACAATATAAGGCGCATAACAGTTTCAAATGATTCGGTTTTTTCAGTTTCTTTAATTCCTATGATGTTGTGCTGTACGTATAAACATAGAAGATCGCATAAAATACCTATTTCATGAAGCAATTCGACGTATAAGTTACTCTGACACGGAAAAAATGACGAAAAAATCGGTTTTTAATTTTTTTAACTGCGGCGCACCAAATTGAAAAATCTGAAAAAAATTCAGGACAATAGTAACAATGATACGTACTTACAGTAAAAATATAATTATAGTGCCAAGACTGCTTCGATACACAATCGGCATTTTTCAGCATTTTTTGGCGTTTTTTATTTTTCACAGCTTGGTTTTTCAATTTAAAAATCTGAAACAATTCTCTAATATGTGCCCTGACAACAGAAATGCCTCTGAATTTTTTCAAAATTTTTCATCCACTGGTATAGGAGGAATTCGGAAAAAACCTGATTTTCCATTTTTACCTTTTACTACCCCCCGGGTCGAGATACAAAGTTGAAACTTGGCAGAAATCATTCTTTTTTTATAAGCTTTCGAATGACTCATCGCGATTTGAATTCGGTTCAAGGGCACATTTGACCATCTTAACCGGCTATACCCTTTGATGCCAAATTTATCCGGCTTATTCTGCATATACTGTGTAAATCGGCATCTAGCTTTAGTAGGGAACAATTGCTCATCGATTGTTATGTTTGCGTCAGGTTTGTAACAAGCCTGACTATTCTCTATAAATTTATCCCAAAGGGTCTAGCCGAATAAGGGGGTCAAAAGTGCCCTTGAGCTGATTTTATTCGACGATGGGTCATTCGATAGGTGACGATGAAAAACCATTGCACACAAATTTTTAATCCGATACCTTCACCGGGAGGGTAGTTATTGGGTAAAATCGAAAAACCAGTTTTTGCCTCATTTTCCACAATTAATGTGGAGCAAAAATTCCAACAAAATTCTAACACATTCTAAACATGAATGTACACGTTAGGGATTTTTTTCAGATTTTTCCTTTGCAAGTTACATTCACGAAAAATGAAAAACCGAAACAAAATTTTTTAAACATCGATTTCGTATTGAAATCTTCCGAGCACAACTTTTTCCTTTTTACAGTAGTTGCATAATGTTATCATTGTTATACCCTAATTTTTTCAGATTTTTTGAGTACGGTGCATCACGGTCGGAAAAATCAAAAACCGATTTCTGGGACACAGTTTGGGCTGAAACTCTCCCATTATCTGCCATTCTTGCATGATTTTAATACACTATGTTCATATTGTGACCTTCAATGTTTCTGCATAGAACTATGTAGATATTAAAGAACAATATCGGGATAATTAAATAAATTGCTGATTGTATGGTCTTTATAACCTAGAATTTGAACCGTTCTTTCAAAAGCATTAATGGCGCAGTGGCTATGGTGTCTGCCTGTGGAATCGCTGGACACTGTTTTGTCGCGGGTTCGAATCTCCATGTGGGACTTAAGTTTTTTTGTCATTTTTTTTTTTTTTATCAAAAACATAACAATATTCAGTAGTAGCTTTAAAATGTTTCACACATATTTTTATGCCTTTCAACAATATGAAACCGATAGAAAAATAATCGTGAAAAATGCTTTTCTTACAATTAGACATGCAACGTTTTGCAATTATAAGTATTCTCAAATATTTTATATTGTTCATAAATATTGGTTTATTGCAATGTATGAAAATATATTTTAAATATGAAAGAAATATAAAATTCAATGTACAGAATGTAAAAAAGTAAGTACTTGTAATTGTAAATGGTGACATGACTGGAAAGAGTCGATGAAGAAAAAAGTATACTGTATAATTATTTTTAGAAGTATCTGTGAAACATTTTAAAGCTACTACTGAATGTTGTTATGTCTTTAATAATAAAAAAAAAATGACAGAAAAAAACTTAAGTCCCACATGGAGATTCGAACCCGCGACAAAAAAGTGTCCAGCGATTCCACAGGCAGACACCATAGCCACTGCGCCATTAATGCTTTTGAAAGAACGGTTCAAATTCTAGGTTATAAAGACCGTACAATCAGCAATTTATTTAATTATCCCGATATTGTTCTTTAACATCTACATATTTCTATGCAGAAACATTGAAGGTCACAATATGAACATACTGTATTAAAATCATGCAAGAATGGCAGATAATGGGCGAGTTTCAGCCCAAAATGTGTCCCAGAAATCGGTTTTTGATTTTTCCGACCGTGATGCACCGTACTCAAAAAATCCGAAACAATTAGGGTATAACAATGATAACATTATGCAACTACTGTAAAAAGGAAAAAGTTGTGCTCGGAAGATTTCAATACGAAATCGATGTTTAAAAATTTTTTTTTGGTTTTTCATTTTTCGTGAGTGGCACTTGCAAAGGAAAAATCTGAAAAAAATCCCTAACGTGTACATTCATGTTTAGAATGTGTTAGAATTTTGTTGGAATTTTTGCTCCACATTAATTGTGGAAAATGAGGCAAAAACTGGTTTTTCGATTTTACCCAATAACTACCCTCCCGGTGAAGGTATCGAATTAAAAATTTGTGTGCATTGGTTTTTCATCATCACCTATCGAATGACCCATCGTCGAATAAAATCGGCTCAAGGGCACTTTTGACCCCCTTATTCGGCTAGACCCTTTTTGAAATCAAGGCAAAGGGTATAGCAGGATAAGGTGGTCAAAAGTGCCCTTGAACCGATTTCAATGAGGGTAGTCTCATTCGATAGATAATGCTCAGCGATCATTGTGTACCAAATTTTAACCCTTTATCTTGATCGGAAGGGTAGTTATGGGGAAAATTAAAAAAACAGGTTTTTGGCCCTTTTCCCCCATTTATTGAGGTGTAAAAAATCCGAAAAAATTCTGGCATATTCTACACGGTACCGGACATGTTGGAGAATTTTTTCAGATTTTTCCGTCGAAGTACCTAAGCGTGAAAAATGGGCAAAGTCAAAAAAAAACGGAAAAAAGAAGATTTCGTATCGAAATCTTCGAGGTACAACTTTTTGTTTTATATAGTAACAATCTAACACCTACGATTGTTATCCCCAATTTTTTTCAGATTTTTAAACCACCTGCGTCATTATGAAAAAAATCGAAAACCGATTTTCGGGACGTATTTTGATCTAAAACGCAAGAAGTAATTGTTATTTTTCCATTATTTACATAGAGTATGTTCATTTTGTGGTTTTTAATGTTTTACCATTACAGATAATTTCATAACAATAAACGGAATTGAGATAACTCATTTATCTATAAACTATGTGTTACATTATGTACCATAATTTTGAACGTTCTTTCAACAGCAGCAGTGGCCGCGCGTCTAGAGTGTCTGCTCTGGAACCGCTATGAACTTTTTGTCGCGGGTTCGCGTCCCGGAAGGTATATTTTTTTTTCTTTTTTTTTAATCTGTAAATGCATAAAAATAATCAATAATCATTTTTAACAGCTATTGCGATAATCCTAAATGCATAAAAAATGTATATCGTATCGAAAATAGTTTTAGAGCATATCTGTTGTTTTGCCGGCTCTCTCTAGCAGTATGTTATCCCATGGTTACGGATATTTTTAAACATTTAAATTACGGAAATGTTAACTTATTATGGTGTATAAAAATGTATATTCGGCACTAAAGGAACGGAGTTTATACCTTGACAAATTCCTGCCGAAGTCATGTTGAATGAAAACAAAAGTTCCTTTCTTTTGGTAGATTATTATTTTTCGCCATAAGTACTAGTTTGTTATTTGTTCCGAAATCATATAGAATAAATAATACGTTTGAGGGCCATAACTGTACAATAGATACATTCGTTAAAATTGCTTTATTGTTATATACGTATTTACTTCTTAAGCTTTTAGATATCTTACTGATGAGAATTTGTATCGCTTTCAAAATACCTTTAAGAAATAGAGGCATATAATTTAGTTTGCAGGATTTTATTATTTTATTGCGCCTGCTCCAATATCACACAAACCCTTCCTGTCCGTAAGCCTTCACCAATGACCTGGTGGCATTGAAGGTTTGGCGCAGATACTAAGCTAATCCCCTACAGGTATTTATGTTATATTGGTCAATTCACTGTTAAATGGTTTCTGTCTCTACCTAGTCACATGGAACTGTACATACTTAAAAAAGTACAAATATTCATAAATGGTAACATACCCAGCATTAAATCGGTTTGACACATTCGAGACAATAGCGGAGACCCAACCATAAACTGTCTTCCCTACGCTCATTTCAGAATTAACAAATTAAAAATGGCAATATAATACAAACCAATAGAAATTAATATTTTCCAAGTTTCGAGCATATCCCCTCCATGTCAACGATTCTTCTTTGAATATAAGGGAAAGAAACATGCAAGTAAAGTAATCATTACGTGCATATACTCTGTTAGTGCAAGTGTTGTGATCTTTGGTGCCAAATATACATTTTTATATACCATAATAAGTTAACATTTCCGTAATTTAAATGTTTAAAAATATCCGTAACCATGGGATAACATATTGCTAGAGAGAGCCGGGAAAACAACAGATATGCTCTAAAACTATTTTCGATACGATATACATTTTTTATGCATTTAGGATTATCGCAATAGCTGTTAAAAATGATTATTGATTATTTTTATGCATTTACAGATTAAAAAAAAAAGAAAAAAAAATATACCTTCCGGGACGCGAACCCGCGACAAAAAGTTCATAGCGGTTCCAGAGCAGACACTCTAGACGCGCGGCCACTGCTGCTGTTGAAAGAACGTTCAAAATTATGGTACATAATGTAACACATAGTTTACAGATAAGTGAGTTATCTCAATTCCGTTTATTGTTATGAAATTATCTGTAATGGTAGAACATTAAAAACCACAAAATGAACATACTCTATGTAAATAATGGAAAAATAACAATTACTTCTTGCGTTTTAGATCAAAATACGTCCCGAAAATCGGTTTTCGATTTTTTTCATAATGACGCAGGTGGTTTAAAAATCTGAAAAAAATTGGGGATAACAATCGTAGGTGTTAGATTGTTACTATATAAAACAAAAAGTTGTATCTCGAAGATTTCGATACGAAATCTTCTTTTTTCCGTTTTTTTTTACTTTTCCCATTTTTCACGCTTAGGTACTTCGACGAAAAAATCTGAAAAAATTCTCCAACATGTCCGGTACCGTGTAGAATATGCCAGAATTTTTTCGGATTTTTTACACCTCAATAAATGGGGGAAAAGGGCCAAAAACCTGTTTTTTTAATTTTCCCCATAACTACCCTTCCGATCAAGATAAAGGGTTAAAATTTGGTACACAATGATCGCCGAGCATTATCTATCGAATGAGACTACCCCCATTGAAATCGGTTCAAGGGCACTTTTGACCACCTTATCCTGCTATACCCTTTGTCTGTTTTCAGTCTTGCACTGTGTTCATTTTTTTTATCAAAACGTATGAACCGAAGTATGTCCATAAATTTATCTCTAGACATTGTCTGGGCGAAAAAAGCCGGATCCCACTTCGCAGACCACAAATATGAAGACTTCAAATTTTTTGCCTCATATGGTCCTCTAGCAAATAAAATTGCTACAAAGGCCCACAATTGTGATGTTGTATGTTTTTATGGATGCGATCATACTTTCGTCAATTACACTGTTCAACAAATTTTAACTTTTTTTATTTTCTCCAATATCTAATGGGTGATCCTCGTAGAGTTAGTCATCCTAAACACGAATCCGTCGGCAGAATTGCTCCATGACGCTCAGTTTTTTAGTAAAATGAGTTTTTGTAAAAACACCAAATTTTGGCAGAAAATGAGGTATTACGCGAAAAGTATAAACGCTACGAAGTTGAAATTGGTCTCAAAAGATAGAGGAAATCATGCCGAATATTTTAGTGTATATATTTATTAAAATTGGTTGTTGCAAATAGTAACAAATGACTGTCAAAGTTTAAAAAAGTGCGGATGCGCGATCTTACTATGCTATACTTTTACATTTTTATGAAAAGTTATTTATCTAGCACGAATTTGCTATACTGGATCGCATTCCTTAGACATTTCTGAAGAGAAAACTGCCCCCAAAAGTTTCGGGAACTGTTTTCAATCCCGACGGGTCCAAAAAATATCCGTCGGGAACGTGTAATCGGCGTTCGACGCCATGCTGCTATTCTACGCGGGCCGCCAGTGAGATAGTGCCGTAACTACGCGTTATCGACGCCGATCTGACAGTACCATCTGAAGAGCTCTCCACTCTGATAAATATAAATGATCAATTATTTTTCATTAATTTTTGTTTAAAAATAGTATTTATAATTTGGTCACCGAATTATAAAAAACGTTTTAATTAATTTTAATTGATTTACAAATGTTGCCTATTGAAATGATGAAATGAAATGCTGCATTTTGGCATTTCGTTACAAGAAAATATTATTGGAACTATGATATTCTTGTTCTTTTTTAAAAAATAACGTTGTTTATAACAATATTACAATATGATCTTCCGACAAGCGGATAGTACAGTATAATGGGCATTTGTCGGGATGTTAACGGAAATGTTCTCTGGAATTTTCGTAACAGTAATTCATAGAAAAAATGCCCGAGAAGGAAATGTGTGACCCGGCGTGCCCTAGATGTCGAATTGATCTACGATGCCTTCCTTCATGAATGTTATCCTTTAAGGGTCTTCTTCTCCGCATCTTGGGTGAGATCTTTGTTCTCCCCTCGCTGGAGACAGCTACCGTGGCGAAAGTCGAGCGTTAGAATGCCGCGTTTGGCTTGAAATCTTACGTATCGCCAACCTAGTTTAATCGTTAGCGTTTGTTTTCAAACACTACGTAGTTTTCTGAAAAAGAAATCGAGGAAACGTACTTATAAATAACATCGTCTTAACCAACCCTTATAAAAGGGCAATTTTATTGACTACGATACTCCCCGGTTTTTCCGTGTTACATGTTGTCGATTTTATCGATAAACTGCAGCACATTCCAATTAATGTACTCATTGTTGAATTAATTTTCCCCACTGCATTGTCGAACAGCAAAAGTATCACACTAACAACTTATTTCTTCGTTCTGTAACGATAAAGAACATTTACCGTACGGTGGCAGAATCCCCTTTGTTCACTGGTATGACAAGATTATGTTCTTTCTTCGTCATGCAATATATAAATATATTAGCATTATAATATTATTAAATGAAATACTTAGCTTTCGAACCTCGAACTGCATTAATTTATATAATGTAATTCTCAATTTTCCTATACTAAATGGCCACTCAATAGTTCGGTTTTGACGTCTGCGTTCGGTTCTCCTGAATTACTCTGTACTGTCCTACTGTCGAGGGACACTTGCCATGCGGCCGTTTCGACTTTGACCTCAGCAGGTACGGATGACGGTCCGATGGTCAATGAACCTAAACTTCTAACCGTATTCATTATTCTTATCCTTGTCCTTTTCTTTGTGTAGTCAACACCTTCAGAGAATATCGTGAATGACTTTTAATATTAACCGATCCCACGAGCGATCTTTCCATATGATCTCAAGTAAGGTCACCCACACTTTTTCCATTGCCCACATTATGTATTAAACTTCACGCATGAAATTTTACTAATACAAAGAGAATGCAACTAGCACGTTCTTCACTTCACTTCACTTCACTTCACTTCACTTCACTTCGCATGTAGCGTAAACTAATCCATATAAAGTGAACAATTGTACCACTGTAAACTGTAACACTGCACCTAAAAAATTTAAAAGTGTTTTCGTCTTGTTCTCCGTTTATACATTTTATCTTCGGTGTCGCTGACGAGCGTCCAGCAATAGTCCGCAAGCATTGCAGTCATTTTCTTTCCCTGGTATCGCTTTTCAATTTTTGATATGTCTTTGTGGAATCGTTCTCCATGTTCGTCGCTCACATCACCGAGATTAGCAGGAAAAAAATCCAGATGGGAATGTAGAAAATGTAATTTTAGGGACATATTACAGCCAAGATCTTTGCAGCTTTTTAAAAGTTTGTTTACAATGGAAACATAATTTTTTGATTTATGTTTTCCTAAAAAGTTCTCTGTTACTTTTTTAAATGAGATCCATACGGCTTTTTCCATGTCATTCAATACTTTTGTAAAATCTTCATCCATCATTAAATTTCTAATCTGAGGACCAACAAATATACCCTCTTTTATTTTCGCATCTGTTATTTGCGGAAACTTTGTTTTTAAATATTCGAATCCAGGGCCTGATTTATTCATCGCCTTTACAAAATTTTTCATGATCCCCAATTTAATGTGTAGTGGCGGTAAATACACATTTTGGGGATCAATTAAACTATTAAATTTTACGTTTTTCGTACCCGGTATTAATTGGCATCGTGGTGCCCACTCCTTTTTAATATAATGTTGATCTTTTGCTCTACTGTCCCACTAGCACAAAAAACAACAATACTTAGTATAACCCGCTTGTAGTCCAAGTAATATAGCAATCACTTTCAAGTCACCACACACTTTCCACTTGTACTTTTCGTACTGAATTTTACACAAAACTGTTTTTAATGAATCATAAGATTCTTTCATTTTCGTCGAGTATGCAACAGGGATGGAAGGGCGTTCATTCCCAATATGTAACAATACCGCCTTTAAACTATACTTCGACGAATCTATGAATAATCTCCACTCTTTTGGTTCATGTTCGAAACCCAATGTTTTCATTAGAGAAGTTACTTCAGTATACACGCACAGGTCCTTGTACATACAAAACTGTTCCTCTAATGTATGTTGCCGAGTTCTAAAATGCGTAATTTTGGTTGTACTGTCCAGTAAATTCCACCCTTGTAGCCGGGATCCTAAGAGCTCTGCCTGATCCTTCGAGAGTTGTAAATCTCGAACAAGATCGTTGAGGTCGGATTGACTTAATAAATGTGGCTCTTTTGATGACGATGGGGATTCTATTGAATAATCCTCGTTTTCTTCGCTTCAGGTTTTCGCGTCTTCGTCAGCAGCCTCATACTTGCTGGGAATAATTTCTGGCGGTACTGGTGGTAGTATTTCCTCGGAATGTGGTACAGGTCGGATAGCAGAAGGTACACTTGGGTACTCAATTTTCTTCTTGCCTCTCTTGTTGAAGCCATAGATTTTGCTTAAGCAAAAATAACAATCTGTGGTGTGATCCGTAGGCTCTCGCCATACCATTGGAACTGCAAATGGCATATTCTTCCGATTGCCCTTCAACCAAGCTGAAAGACCGATGTAGCATCGCGAACAACAAATGTGAGGAGCCCAACACTTATCTTGATCCACGAGTTTGCAGCCAAAATAATGTTCATACGCAAATGCTATTAACGGTGATATACTTCGTCGTTGCGATTTTGGTACCACCTCTCCACAAACATAACAGAAAGAGTCTGGCTGATTTTTTCACTTGCGAAACATTGCAGTAAACGACACACACTTAAGACTTGATACAAAACAATTACCACTTGACACTTAGTATGAACCACTTGCCACTTAAATGTGCCTATACATATACACCAAAAGTTTCTCCTATAAAGTTTAAATATAATTTGTTATTAATTTATTATTTTAGAATCAAGTGTATAAATAAAATAAGATGAATATCGATATATATATATATAGATATGTATGTCGATACTTATTTTATTGATATGCTTAATATATATAGGTATATATGTATATCTTAACACTTAAAATTAAGTTCGCCTGAAAAAGGCTGTTTTCTTTTTTCAAATGCGAAGATTGTTTTCTATTTCCAGTTATACTGAATCAAGGAAGTGCAGGAAACACAATGTCTCGGGAGAAAAAAAGTTTAGTCTTCAAAATTGGAACTAATTGCTATTGGTGATTTTAAGAATTTGTGAGAGGGAGGTCATTGATTTTTATTCGTTAGAAAAAAGTTGGAGATGGTAAAAGTGGGCGGTTTAGAAGTTGAGGGAATTTAGAAGCGTAGGAGACGAAGAAAGAACGTTAATTTATGGGTGCAAGGAAAAACGGAAAGAAACGGTTACGGTATAAAGAGTCGTGAGAAACGAAATTTTAGTGAAAGTGGGTTCTGGAAAATATCTGCTCTAACAATAATTCGTTCTCGACACTTGACATATGCTATGCAGACGTCCGCCAAAGAGTCGGCCTGCGTAGAACATAGTGTCCCGTATAGCACACATTTTATTCCGAACAAAGGAAAGCATTTTCAATTGCTTAGCATGAAAAACTTAAACAACTGTAAGAACAGATCAGAGTTCTAACTAAAACATAAAAAAAAACAATTATTTATGTATATTTGTCAGAGTTGAAAGCCCTTCAGATGGTACTGTCAGATCGGCGTCGATAACGCGTAGTTACGACACTGTCTCACTGGCGCACAGTGGTCCAGAATGTGCATTTAGCCGCGCAAAATGGAAAAAGTGGATTTTGGAATTTCGACTTTTTTCGTGTGATATCGATTCTTAAATGTCCATAGACCTCAGATATAAAATATTATTGAAATTGGATAAAAATTGGAGTTACAACAAACGCTTAAAGTTGAAACTTTTTCTGAAGACCACTTTCTATCGAAAAAACACGTCTTCTTCGTAACATTCTGGCGAAAGTATGCAATATTTTTTAATAATGATTGTTTCTACTTGAAAAGCATTCTTCGACGATAAAAATTCACGTGCGGAATATAAAATTATTGTTTGTAGTTTATTCAAAAATTAATGTTAAATGAATGAAAGAAAATCGTCAAAGTTTTTTATCTTTTGCAGTCAAGATCTTCCAAGTCCCAACGAGTCCCAGGCTCTAATTGCCACAGTTGTTTTCTATAATCCTTCCCCTAAACGATCCTGCAAAAATCATATCCGGCCGGATCCCGCTTCAATGAGTTTTTATTGTTTAAAGAGTCGCGCGCACCTCGGCAACGCGCTGTCGCCGGACTGTCTCGTAAACTTTTGGCAGATATAACAATGAAGCGGGCAGGTAAACGCACGAAATATTTGCAGAATTAACTTCTGTGTAGTCTAAGGAATATATGTGGAAAGTTTTAGCCGAGTACCTTTCGCTACTTCTAACTTATTAAAGGGTATAGCCGGTTAAGATGGTCAAATGTGCCCTTGAACCGAATTCAAATCGCGATGAGTCATTCGAAAGCTTATAAAAAAAGAATGATTTCTGCCAAGTTTCAACTTTGAATCTCGACCCGGGGGGTAGTAAAGGGTAAAAATAGAAAATCAGGTTTTTGCCGAATTTCTCCTATACCAGCGGATAAAAAATTTTGAAAAAATTCAGAGGCACTTCTGTTATCAGGGCACATATTAGAGAATTTTTTCAGATTTTTAAATTGAAAAAACAAGCTGTGAAAAATAAAAAACGCTAAAAAATGATGAAAAATGCCGATTGTGTATCGAAGCAGTCTTGGCACTATAATTATATTTTTACTGTAAGTACGTATCATTGTTACTATTGTCCTGAATTTTTTTCAGATTTTTCAATTTGGTGCGCCGCAGTTAAAAAAATTAAAACCCGATTTTTTCGTCGTTTTTTCCGTGTCAGAGTAACTTATACGTCGAATTGCTTCATGAAATAGGTATTTTATGCGATCTTCTATGTTTATACGTACAGCAAAACATCACAGGAATTAAAGAAACTGAAAAAACCGAATCATTTGAAACTGTTATGCGCCTTACATTGTAAAGTATGTACCGTATTTTCCAACGGCGTCGGTGGCGCAGCGGTAGAGTGTCGAGCTGCCGCTGCGAACTTTTTGAACGTAGGTTCGAGCCTCGAACTTCCAAGTCCCTTAGGCTAAGTTTTTTTTTTTCGTTAATTACATATATTTCCTAACTTTACGACACAACGATCAATATTTACTTTCAAATGTTTTAAGAATATTTGAAATATGACTTTGGACTGCTTGTTATGCCGCCGTTTATCCTGTCAATTACGGCATTGTTTGAAATTGGTTGAAATTGGTTTTCAAATCTCTTACCTTTCATGCATTGAACCCGTGACAGAAATTCTAACATACATTTTGAATAAAAGAGAGAATAGAATTGTATGATCTAATTCGAATAGACGAAAAGGCTAAATAGTAGAAAAACAACAACACGATTTTTGTTGCCATCCATCCATAACTGTTAAAGGTAAGAGATTTGAAAACCAATTTCAAACAATGCCGTAATTGACAGGATAAACGGCGGCATAACAAGCAGTCCAAACTTATATTTACGTATATTTCAGGTTAATATGTTTTTCAAATATTCTTAAAACATTTGAAAGTAAATATTGATCGTTGTGTCGTAAAGTTAGGAAATATATGTAATTAACGAAAAAAAAAAAAACTTAGCCTAAGGGACTTGGAAGTTCGAGGCTCGAACCTACGTTCAAAAAGTTCGCAGCGGCAGCTCGACACTCTACCGCTGCGCCACCGACGCCGTTGGAAAATACGGTACATACTTTACAATGTAAGGCGCATAACAGTTTCAAATGATTCGGTTTTTTCAGTTTCTTTAATTCCTGTGATGTTTTGCTGTACGTATAAACATAGAAGATCGCATAAAATACCTATTTCATGAAGCAATTCGACGTATAAGTTACTCTGACACGGAAAAAACGACGAAAAAATCGGGTTTTAATTTTTTTAACTGCGGCGCACCAAATTGAAAAATCTGAAAAAAATTCAGGACAATAGTAACAATGATACGTACTTACAGTAAAAATATAATTATAGTGCCAAGACTGCTTCGATACACAATCGGCATTTCTCATCATTTTTTAACGTTTTTTATTTTTCACAGCTTGTTTTTTCAATTTAAAAATCTGAAAAAATTCTCTAATATGTGCCCTGATAACAGAAGTGCCTCTGAATTTTTTCAAAATTTTTTATCCGCTGGTATAGGAGAAATTCGGCAAAAACCTGATTTTCTATTTTTACCCTTTACTACCCCCCGGGTCGAGATTCAAAGTTGAAACTCGGCAGAAATCATTCTTTTTTTATAAGCTTTCGAATGACTCATCGCGATTTGAATTCGGTTCAAGGGCACATTTGACCATCTTAACCGGCTATACCCTTTTTAAGAGAACCCTGCACGGCGAACACTAGGATTTCCTTTCAATCAGATAACCTAGCTCATTCCTCTTTGCTCGCATCCTAACAATAAAGCAATTAAGTAATAAAAGTGATGCTTTAGAAGTCTTCGTCCTTGTTAGTGCCAATAAGATTTTGTTTTTATTGCACGGTATCTTTAAGAAACCCGGGAATTTACTGACCGCGTGTCCCACTGGGTCTATGCAGCTGGTCTGGGTTACATCAACTTTAGGAAGGGATATCAAGAAAAGGTGCAGATAGATAAAGCCAATTTTAGCAGGAACTATTTTTATATAGTTTAAACTAAACATCTTCAAAGTTCTCAGTGGCTAGTTTGTGGTACTTTTTAGTTTTTCCATTTTGAAGTTAGCAATGTAAGCTGAATAAGGTAATGTACGTAGCTACCGTCTACATATCAACCGGCATTTTGTTTTAAAAATTTTTGAGTTCAGATTCGTAATCAGCGACCCAAAAAACATTAGAATACTAATTTTTGTGCTAAACAATTAATTTTTAAACAAACCTGTCCGCCATATTTAATCCGCCATTTTGTTTTTAAAACTTTTTAGTTCAGATTCGTAATCAGCAACCCAAAAAATAATATAATACCAATTTTTAACTAAATCCGATGTGTTTTGAGCCCGTAGTGACGATTTGAAAAAGATTGAAACTGCGCGAGGTGCGTGAACAGCTAAATTCACGCTCTGGACCACTGTGTGGCGGCCCGCGTAGAATAGCAGCATGGCGTCGAACGCCGATTACACGTTCCCGACGGATATTTTTTCGACCCGTCGGGGTTGAAAACAGTTCCCGAAACTTTTGGGGGCAGTTTTCTCTTCAGAAATGTCTAAGGAATGCGATCCAGTATAGCAAATTCGTGCTAGATAAATAACTTTCCATAAAAATGTAAAAGTATAGCATAGTAAGTTCGCGCATCCGCACTTTTTTAAACTTTGACGGTCATTTGTTACTATTTGCAACAACCAATTTTAATAAATATATACACTAAAATATTCGGCATGATTTCCTCTATCTTTTGAGACCAATTTCAACTTCGTAGCGTTTATACTTTTCGCGTAATACCTCATTTTCTGCCAAAATTTGGTGATTTTACAAAAACTCATTTTACTAAAAAACTGAGCGTCATGGAGCAATTCTGCCGACGGATTCGTGTTTAGGATGACTAACTCTACGAGGATCACCCATTGAATATTGGAGAAAAAAAATCGTGTTGAACAGTGTTATCAAATTGAACGCGCTACTTACCGAACCAAGTATAATATGCCTTTTAGCATAGGCAGTTGGACCAGAGACGTCTTTGAACATGGTATAAATCGGTAATCTACCTACATTTCTACCTTCGTTCAATGTTTCCCATAAAGTCCCATCAGCAGCTTTTTCGGCTGAAGTTTCTATATCAGAATATGTATCGATAGCGTCTAAATCATTTTCGGTTACAGAATCAGAAATAACTCTAGCTCTTTTTTTACTGGCAACCGTATAACGAAAAACTTCATCTTCGCTTTCGGTTTCAGAATCAGAAATAACACTGGCTCTTTTTTTGCTAGAAGCTATATAACAAAGATCTTCATCTTCACTGCTTGAAAATTCAATTTTATTGACTTCCTCCTCTAATTCAATTTCGCTATCACATTGGTCTATATCAATTGCATCCGATTCATTATCTGATTGGCCTTCCATTATTTTGATTAGTTTTTCAACAAAAGAATATTTCTCTGATTTTTTCCCATAATAGCAACCCTAGATAACCAGATAAAATGAATATCAATTGTAATACCTTATGCAAATAAATTACAAAATTACCTTTATGGACCAAATTTTTCTTGTAAAAAATGAATTTTATAAAATTATAAATTATATATTATTTCACTGCACTGCACTGCTCACATGCGTGGTATAAATCGAAATGATGACAGAAGTGGGATATAATGTAGCGGAGTAGCGAAAACAAGTGAAAATGTTTCTCACATACACACAAACATTGTATGTCAGGAATGCCAAATGAGAAGAGAAACAAATCATGTACGATTTGACTGTTGCCCAGGCCTGATAGGACCAATAAATTTCACGTGTTATGCGATTAACTGTTAAATCATTCTATGAGTCAAATTGGCTCACAACCGTAAAAATAGGTATACCACATTCGATAATGCGAAATGAGGGGGTCTGCGGGGGAGAGGAATCCACGTTTATATATATTTCAATATGTGGCTAAAAACCAACGTATGATTTTCAAGAATAATATTTAAGTTTTTTATATATATATATATAGTAGTCAAGTGTTCAATGAGTCAAATTGGCTCAGTTCCTAAATCTAGTGTTAATACAGTTTTTATATTTCAATTCAGGTGTGTATACGAAGCTGAATACATTCTAAATACAGTGAGTAACTTTAATATTCGGACACTATGAAATTTTTGGTTTATTACATCATAATTTCATCTCTAACAAAACAAAGAAAGAACAAAATCAAGTACTATATTAAGGTATATGTCTAGTAAGCAACAGTATAAATTTTATTTACATAACTTGCAACAGTTGTTAAATAACACGATTTAAATAAAACATTGTCCAATTTTCACGTTACTTTAATATTCGGACACTTATAGAAACTACGTATTCCGAAGCTTATGTTTAAGCTAATTTTAATAATAATAGGTACCTTAATATTTTGTTGGATAGCCATTCTGCTGGATTACTTGTTTTAAACGTTGTGGCATATTTCTAATGATTTTTTTAAAATATTCGGTGTTTATATTGTTCCATTCCTCTTTTAATCTATGTTTCAACATTTCTTTTGAAGTTATTGTTGTTTTTCTGATACGTCGATCTAGTTCATCCCACATATTTTCAATAGGGTTGAGGTCTGGTGATTGGGGTGGTGGTTGTAACACTTTTGGGCAATTATACAATAAATATTCCTGCACAATGCGTGCCTTATGTTTCGGATCATTGTCCTGGTAAAATTTAAATGTGTTTAAAATTCCCATGTGTGTAGCACTTTTGTGTAAATTGTTTTTTAATATGTTCAAATATACATTTTTATCCATAATATTGTCAATAAAAACTAATTCGCCCGGTCCAAATGTGGATATACAGCCCCAAACTAGTACACTGCCACCTCCGTGCTTCACTGTCGGTCTTAGATTTTTAAATTTAAATTCTTCATTTTTCTTCCGCCATACCATCCTTCGCCCATCTGACCCAAAAATATTAAATTTACTTTCGTCCGCAAAAATGACATCGTTCCACCATGCTTCTTCCTTCAAAACAAATTCCTTGGCAAAATTTAATCTTTTCTTCCGATTTTGTTCGTTCACATACGGTTTCTTCCTAGCCACTCTTCCATTGTAGCCACTATCTTTTAAAGTTCTGCGGATAGTTTGAGGATGTACCTTTTTCCCAGTCTCGTTTAAGAGCTCAGCTGCCAATTTTGGTGCACTAAGTGTAGGATCTTTCTTTATTTTTCTGATCAACTTCCTCTTGTCACGTGCATCTAACTTCTTTGGCTGGCCCTTTTGAGGTATAGAGTCTATGCGGTCCTCACACTTGAATCGTTTAACGATATCTGCCACTGTACTCTTGCTCATGTTGAGCATGGCAGCAATTTGTCTATATGATTTTCCTTTTGCATTGTGAAAAATCACAAGTTGTCGTAGATTGAAACAGGTATTACTTTTGCGCGGCATTATAAACGTGAACTTAACGATTATCGAACAGTAACTGATGAAATAATATTCGTTAGTATCATCCGAACAGTCGACCATGTTTGTAAACAAACATTGCGTTCTAGCTCGAAGCAACTCGGCATATACACTTACAAAAGGTGCTACATTACCAAGTGTCCGAATATTAAAGTAACGTGAAAATCGGACAGTGTTTTATTTAAATCGTGTTATTTAACAACTGTTGCAAGTTATGTAAATAAAATTTATACTATTGCTTACTAGACATATACCTTAATACAATACTTGATTTTGTCCTTTGTTTGTTTTATTAGAAACGAAATTATGATGTAACAAACCAAAAATCTCATAGTGTCCGAATATTAAAGTTACTCACTGTATTTGTAAATCCTGTGAAAATAGTTTAATATGTTTAATTAAAACAGGCTGATGCTTCTTGTGCATCCCCAGATCATTGGGTTACAGATCTAGCAACAAGTGAATCCTTTAATAACTAATTGTAAGAAGGATATTATTTATTTTATTCAAATTTACAAAAATCAGAAAATATCAAAAAATGGATTTAACTGCATTGGCTTGAGAGTGGCTCATGTAATACTTTCCGCTGTTATATACATGGCTTTCCCAGAGTTTCATAAAGCGTTTCATTATAAAATTCGTTTCAACTACTTGACATTAACCTTGATAAAATTTTAGTTACACTTTTTCTTTGGAAATTGATTACTTCATCGCTACGACTACAACTTTCAAGTATATTTTTATTTTGTCTAATGGATATTTCAAAGGTAAAAAAGTCTCTGAGGTACAGAATGAATTTGTTGTAGAAAAATAACCTAAAGAAACACAATCTTTTCCTGAGGCTCATAAAAGTGCAAACTATTTGAATAAACTATGTTTTATTTTTGTTCGTTTTCCAAAATTCAATCATACAGTACCAAAAGTATTTTGAAGAAATAACTATACTATTCCGACAACTTCGAAGATACTATAAAGGTAAGTACAGATAACCCTCGTGTAACACGGTAGATAGGTTTCTAAAAATTGCCGTGTTGTAGGAAAACATGTTTTATTAGGGACAGAGACAGTACAAAAGAAGGAGTGACGTTCCGAAAACTTAATAAAAGCAAACATTCTTTTTTAATTCCACGTCTTTGAAATAGCAAGTCTCCCCGCGGATAACCGTGTTAATGGATGCCGCGTGGTGTAGAAAAGTTCCTGCAATTTATGAATTGTGTTCTAGCGAAACTGTGTTACAGGATGTCGTGTTTAATATATTATATATTACACAGTATATTGGTATAAAGATCAATTACACTGTTCAACAAATTTGAACTTTTTCTATTTTCTCAAATATCCAATCTTTTGGAGTTGCTCATCCTAACTACGAATCCGTCGCCAGAATTGCTCCATCATCCTCAGTTTTTTAGTAAAATTTTTTTTGTAAAAACACCAAAGGCTGTAGGAGGATAAGTATGATCCAGCGGCCTTAACTCCGATCATACTCGCTTTTTTTTGTTAAATTAGTACCTATGTGAGTACTTATCACAGCAATTTTCAACCCTTAAAAATCCATCCCCAGGGAGTAATCGTTAAATAAACAAATTTTTTCAAGAATTCATAACTTGAGAACGACTACTTTGATTTTATTGAAATTTAGTCAGGACGTACATATAGCTAAGGTCTCTGATTAAAAAAAATTTCAGACTTGATGAATTGACATAACCTTAGAAAAAAAATTAAAACATTTTTCAATGACTACTATTGGTACGTTATGTTTGAGGCACAACTACCAAACTTTTTTTATAGCTTTCTAACACCATTTTGCACCATATATAATTTTGGTATAATTTATTTCTTGGTGCGTCATATCCAAAAAAAATAAAAAGTGTAATTTTAATCATATTTAATTTTTTTAAATATGTTATAATTATGGCACACCCATCCTAATTTTTTTCTAGTTTTCTAACGTCATTTTGCACCATATATAATTTTGGTATAATTTATTTCTTGGTGCGTCAATGCAAAAAAAAAATAAAAAGTATAATTTTAATCATTTTCAATTTTTTTCATTATGTTATCATTATAGCACAAGCATCTTAATTTTTTTTTAGCTTCCTAACATTATTTTGCACCATGTATAATTTCGGTAGAATTTATTTTTCGGTGCGTCATATGCAAAATAAATGAATTCTAATTTGAATCATCCTCAATTTTTTTCAATATGTTACCGTTATAGCACAATCATGTTATTTTTTTTGGTTTCCTCACATCGTTTTACTTTATCTATAATAATTTCTGAATTCATAATTCATAATAATAATAATAACAACAATAACAACAGAAACAGTGATTATAATAGTTATAAAAGTAATAAAGACACTGGCAAGATTAGCTCCATACGTCTGTAGCTCTTGCCTGCTCATGCGGGCCCGCGCGAACGACAGACTTGATACCTAACTCATTATACCCACCACTAAAACGCATATCGCCGCTACATCTATCCACAACAGCACTAGCAACGGACGAAAATTGCATTAGAACGTTAGGTCGATCTGCCGAATCAAAATTAAATATTCGCTATCATCGTCATTGTAGTAAATGGACTTTTTGTTGTTTTTTTTTTTTTTGGAAGTTGCCGAAATATAGAAAAACTGTATATTTTTATTGATTCCAATGTAACACGCTGAGAATTATGAATTCAGAAATTATTATAGATAGAGTAAAACGATGATAGAAAACCAAAAAAAATAATATGATTGTGCTATAACGGTAAGATATTGAAAAAAATTGAAGATGATTCAAATTAGACTTTTCATTTATTTTGCATATGACGCACCGAAAAATAAATTCTATCGAAATTATACATGGTGCAAAATAATGTTAGGAAGCTAAAAAATAATTAAGATGATTGTGCTATAATGATAACATAATGAAAAAAATTAAATATGATTAAAATTAGACTTTTTATTTTTTTTGGATATGACGCACCAAGAAATAAATTATACCAAAATTATATATGGTGCAAAATGGTGTTAGAAAGCTATAAAAAAAGTTTAGTAGTTGTGCCTCAAACATAACCTACCAATAGTAGTCATTGAAAAATGTTTTAATTTTTTTTTTAAGGTTATGTCAATTCATCAAGTCTGGAATTTTTTTAAATCAGAGACCTTAGTTATATGTACGTCCTGAATAAATTTCAATAAAATCAAAATAGTTGTTCTCATGTTATGAATTTTTGAAAAAATTTCTTTATTTAACGATTACTCCCTGGGGATGAATTTTTAAGGGTTGAAAATTGCTGTGATAAGTACTCACATAGGAACCTTTTTAACAAAAAAAAGCGAGCATGATCGGAGCTAAGGCCGCTGGATCATACTTATCCTCCTATAGCCTTTTGGCATAAAATGAGGTATTACGCGAAAAGTATAAACGCTACTTACAAGGGAGGTTTCCCAAGTGTTAATTTCCGGTTGTAATGAAATATACAGGGTATATACAATTCGATGAAATATTTGACACGTATTTTTTTTTTATTGGCCATCGTTCATACCTAGAGGGTTGAAACAGATCCCAAAGTTGGACATCAAAAAGCTATTTTTTTAAATACCTCGGAAACTATTTGGTGTAGATCAAAAATTAAAAATGCAAATTGTTCGTTTTTCAATGGCGGATTTAATGGGTAAAGTAAGATTTCTTCAAATTTATTTATTTAAAAAATATATCAAAAATTCATTTTTTTTTTTTTTCAAGTAAAACGTTGAGTCATTTTTGTCGTATATTGCAAGAAAATACTATAGACGAAACCCAAGAATACGGATAAATCAGAATTTTTAGTTTCATCGTCATAACGGATATTTTTGTTTCGTAAATTACATTGCCATTTCGCAGCCGAGAACTCCCTTCTGGTATACATATGATCACTTCTACGTGCAATCGTATGATACTTCAGTAATTACATTATATTACATATAATAATTATCCCTTGAAAGTTAGATAAGAAGTAAAAATGTTTTCACGATAAACCCTGCTACTTCATGGTCGTTGCAGGTACAGGGTGTTTCAAAAATATTTGTCATGGCTTTCAGGAGTTGTTCTACACCTCTGGATCGATGGAGATTTGTAAAATTCGGGAAAGGGTAGCAAATTTTTTTTATTGGCTCATCGTATTCGTCTTGTTACGTAGGTAAAATGTCTGAGAAGATCCATGGGTCAGAAACGAACCGTTCTCTCACAAATTAACTTTTAATTCGACCGCAGCACAGTGGTCCCAAATCGCTAAAACGTGCGAAAAACCTCAATAATGAACTTTTCGTTAGGGCCATTTTTATTATTGCATTTGGTACTCAGATAGTTTGTCTATGAAAACCTGAAAGGGCAGGGTTTTTTTACGTATACCTGCGACGTTGTCGCATTTTGAAAATCGCGTTGATTAGTCAATCATCGTGAGCGTAACCACTGTTTTGCTGGCCGCAGTATAAAGTGAATAACTTTTGCGAAAGTGAGTCTATTTCAATTCTGCAAAATGGATGGAGTTCATGGAAGTAAGTACAACATTTATTGATAAAAGAAAAATTAAAATTGTTAATGGTTATGTTTTAAAACTGCAATGCAAATAGTACGAAATATGGGGCCAATCTTTATGTGAGAATTTCACATATATAGTGAAAAAGTTAAGTGCTCCACAGTGTTCCACTATGATTCTTGTTTATGCTTATAGGTTACACTTTCAACTTGCTGTACCTCCAAGGTTTAGGTGCTATTAGGCGCTATTAGGGTATTTTTGTAATTTTTTGTGCAGCGGTGTACTCGCGTTCTGAGCTTACAAGCGCGTTTCATCGACAACCGTGGACGATACAAAAAAAAATTCTCATAAATTTTATACGATTTGAGAGTAACTTATTATTCGGTCATAATAAATTTGTTTAAACTGTTACGTGCCAGGGCCAGGAGCGTTGCGAGTGGCCGAGGTAAAAGAATAAGGTAGAGTGTTCGTTTGGATGTTGGTTTTTAAAAGTTGTTAGTACCGAACAATCTCGTGTATAGGAGACACGAGATAGCCGTAGGAAGTGAATCACTTGTGGACTTTCCGGTGTATGGTTACCACTGGATGCCACGGGAGGTTGGAACACTTGTAGACTAGCTCGTGCGATTAACACGAGGTGCTACGGGAGGTTGGAACACTTATGGACTTTCTTGTGCGATTAACACAAGATGCCACAGGAATGTTAGTAAGGCTGACGTAACTTTATAATTGTTGCAATACACCTCGAGCGGTAAAGATGTATTGCTGTGGGATCGCAGGCTGGAGATTTCTAATAGGTAGTCGTAAAGGATTTAAACCCGAAGTGATCAAAACTCGAACAAGTTATATTTTCGTATAAATGGCTGGATACAGTTAAAGTGTACTGTATGTGTGTGGTACAAAGGTGTTACGTGGAGTCGTGTAATGTGTTCGCACGCACCTAGTTGCACTGAGGAAATGCGGGGTATTAGAACAGAAATGCCTTAATAGATATCGCGGACTTTACGCGTATTCTATATGGTTATATCGTAGCGAGAACTCTAAGTTTCGTCTAACGATTAGATCTATACGCGTAGTTTAATCGGTGTAACAACGTGACGATCTAACAGTGAACTAAGCCCGTGAGATGTTCTGCGGTTGATCTTTTATAGGTCGAAAAAGTGGTGGGGTACTACTATTTCCAGGAGTTTCCCGAGGGAAGTAATAGAAAAGGTGTCTTACTGTTAAGAGGTCATTCGCCTGTTCGAGTTCCTATTTCCTAACGTAATTATTCTAAGCAAACAGAGCGACTTCGGGACTGATCGAGGGGTCCGGCTGCACAAGTGGTAGATTTCCGGCCCCGAGCTGGAGAGTCTAAATTTCTTAGACTCAGGGCCGTATGTAACACCTCCCCTCTAAGATGAAACATCGCTAATTGCGATGCTTTCGAGTTAGTTGCGAAGGGCGCTCTGTTTGCGATTCCTAAATGTAAAAACTTAAACTTCTATGCTTAATAAATTAGAGAAAGATTGCTGCCGTCTCAAACAGCCACGCTTCGGCCTGGGCACTGACTGTCTCCGCGGTTGCTTAGGGTGTACCTCAGAATATCGTAAGATATTAGCAACTACGAAGTGTCCTCTTAGGCAGCAACTTTTTACAAGGTAGTAATGAAGACGATGAAAGAAAAATAAAAGGAAACAAAATAATAAAGAAAGACCAGGGTACTAGCCTATTTTACGGTAGGGTGCTGTTGCTGTTTTACCATCGTGTTATGACATCTATTCGGTAACCTGAGTTTAATTCCTCGGGTGTTTGTTCAAAACATTCCTCTATGCATACGGTACAGGTTTCCGCCGGTGCGATTTTGGTGAGTGTCCTCCGACACCCTCTGCAGTTTTTGTAGAGATGCGCTGTTTCCCGTGTTACCAGGCAGTGCCATCCTCCCGGTTTGAATAGATCTTGAAGTTCCGGTCGTAATTTGTAATAGCAATTGCCGCACAGGAACGTGCCGTCCTGTCCTTGAGGAATCGGGGGTGTGGGGGCTTTTATGCAGACCATCTGCATGAGTTGTTGGTAGGCCTCGGGATGGTCAGCTGGACGAACTCCGTCTATTGGCCCGTAGTACTCCTCGCCTTCTTGCTCCGGTGTTCGGAATAGGCCGTGTCTTACTGGCATTTTTGGAATATCGACTTTGCTCTGTAAGGTACTAGAGTGAACTGTATAATTTCCTGCTGGATCCTGTCTATTTATAGGAATTTTGAGAGAGGTGGTAGTAGGAGTAAGTGGTCGGAGGGGGATGTTACCGATTAACATTACAATTAGGCCTCTTCTTCTGGATCGGGGGTCCCATTGCTTGTCCCGGCATCCAGGACTTAATATTCTCGTCTGTTAATATTGTAAGAGAGGTGCTACTGTCGTCGATTTTCCCTTTCGGGGCGCCAGCTGTTTCCGACTGCTTCGTAATGTTCACTTGTATAGCCATATAGTGTTGATTTGGTTTCTTTGTTTGTGTTGACCGTCCCCGTCGGTATGATCCCTCAGTTTTATTGTAGGTCCCTTTTGTGGTAATTATGGTACCGGCACGGGCTTCGAGTTGCCATTGTCCCCGGTGCTTTGTTTGCATTCCGAAGGTTCTGCGGCCTTCGGCTTGGTCCGTTTGGGTTTCCTTCGAAGCCGTGGGCGCCATGTGGTATAACTTGTGAAAATGCGGTGTTTTCCCTCGCTTATATAGCTCCTGTGTGGGTCCTGAGGCTGACATTTTTTATGGTGGGGGTTGGATCGGGCATTAACTCCAAGGGGGTTGTTGCCTCTTCTGCTATATTTTGTTGTATCTTCCGATAATTGCAACTAAATTTGGCCTTAGACAGACAGAATACCGTAATTATGATTAGTGTAATGCCGGAGATTCCGATACCTGAGTACAGTGCTGCGTGTGTATTCCTTTCCAATCTTTTCTGTCCTTCCAATGATTTGGCCTGATTTTCTAATTTCTTCAGCGATATAGAGGCTTAGCTGTTTTTCCAGTCAACGTTATACTCGGAGGTGTAATTAACGTGGTTCAGATTCTGCAGAATATCCAAATGGTGTTCATTAATGATAGGTGCGATGGCCGTTAGATTTAGGGAAATCTTCGGGGCGTATACATAATCGCCCGTAGTGTCCAGAGTTTCGAGAGACATTAATTTTGTTGAATCTATGGTGGCTGTGCATCCTGGCCTTATATAGATAATGCCGGTTCCGGTTATGTAGTCGGGTGTTGAGGTTTGTCCCTTGCAGTATATTTGTATTCTTTTCTTGTCCTTTGTATAGTACAGCCAGGCCTTTTGAGATTCCAGTCGTTGGAAGAAGGTTCGTTGAGGAGTAGCTACTTGTATATTGCAGGTTTCCCATTGAACGGTTGTTGGATTTAATAATAAAGAGGTTTCGCAGATGGGTCGTGTATCGATTCGGTGGACTGGTAATGTTGCTTGGCCAATATATTGTTTATGGTGTTTGAAAGCTTGGAGGATGTATTCTTCGGTTGGAGTGAAGTAATTTTGTTCATCCGATGAAACGGCAATATACGGAGTTTCGGTTTTCACGAAGCTTATTACCTGTTTCGTTCCGTACAATTGAGTGGATGGGCAAGGGTAGAGTTTATACAAATGAAATATGGTTTGATCTATCAGAGGTACGGTTAGTTCCAGCAACACCCTACCTTTAGTATAGGCGAGTTTTAATTTAGTTATCCCTTCGATTTGTTCTGACATCAGTTCACTCGGTGTTAAAGGGAATGCATATGAAGTGGTTTCTTTTAATTTGTGAGCTGACTCTATCAATTGCTTAGGAGATAAAATAGCGGGATGTAATATTCCTTGTTTTGCAAATAATAAAGCATCTATTATTATTATTAGGCTAGCACGATAATTATCCACGGTTCTTTCGAGTTCGGACATCCAATCTCGCATACTACTGTGGAATTTCACTTTGTCGAGTTCGTTTTGTGTCTCGTGTAATGATCTAGCAATAGCGGTTGTTTGCGCTAACAATTTTCTTGTTGATGTCGTTAAGTTATTCAGCTGAGAATGTATGTTATCGAACTCTGCACGGATTACATAAGTTTGTTTAGCTATCATTTCTGTTATATTATTTTCACGAGCATACAATTTATCCAATTCTGTATTGTAATATTGTGCGTCTTTTTCGTCGAGGGTACCGAACAGTACATTGCTAATGGTTCCTATAAAAGCGAAGGGTGCATTTCTTTTTACGAAACTTCTGTGTGCTATGTATTTTTTAAAGGCTGTGTCGGTTATCGAAGCCTTCAAGAGGTCACTATATCTATCCGTTTCGGCTAGTTTTTGCATAAGTTGAGGTCCGATTTCTTTGCTGAGACACGAAGTGTAGTTATAAGATTTGCATAGACTATTGGCACTGATTAGATGTACTTCGATATTTGGTTTGCTTTCCAAGAAACTTTCTACTTCTATGGATGTTACGAGCCGCCATTGCATGTGATAAGTTCGGATGTCCTGTAATTTTTCAAAGAAGAGTCCCGTATTATATTTAAGTGGTGTGATTTGGTAGTCCTTAGGATTTTTGTCCCCCCGTATGGAAATGGGTCCTGTTGCCAATAAGAACGTCAGGAGTAGTGATATCATTTTTCCTGTAACGGTACAAAGATTTGTTTTATTAACCGGAGTCGGATTCGTTGTCTGTTATGTGTGAGTGTTTCAATTTATCTTGATGCTTTACAACTAATTTATTAGTGTCTGTTCGAAGTATTACGTTGTTTAGGTCGGCAACGTCTATGATTTCGAACGGCCCTAAATAGTGAGGATCAAATTTGCTAATCCGCGGTTCTTTTAAGACGTACGCGAAATCCCCAACCTTAAAGGTTATTGGATTTATGTGTTTATCGTATCGTTGTTTTGAACGTAAGTTCACGTTTTCAATACTATTTCCTGCTATATTACGAATTTCGGTCATTCTATTTATTAATTCCGTGAGATAGGTGCCGTAGGTTTCTAAATTTCTACCGGATTGGAATGAATTAGGTAACGTCGCCAGTTTTCCATATTCGAATTCTGTTGCGCTTGAACTATCTTCGTCGTCTGAACTGTTTGTCTCCGAGGTTACCACGGCACGCGGCAGCCTTTGTCCATTAGTTTTATGGAGTTCAGGTATAAGCCTATTTATGAATGGTATCCTTCTTGAATTGGTGATATTCCGAGGCGCCGGCTTCACCACAGGTGTCGACGTTGTTAATGACTGAGGAATTTTACCTGTATTGTCTTCATTGTTCAATTCTGTCGCGGGTAATGGTGGAAGGTTTATAATATTGGGAAATTTATGCTTGACTTTGCCTTCGGTATTCATTTTAATTGTTGCGTCCATTACCGTTTCGTCTAGGTCTGTTTCGTCGGGCACTAGCGTTGTATCTGCATCACTATGAGAATTGTTATTGAAAGAGTAGGAAAATGAGTTTTCTAATTGTGTGGAATGCGCTGCCGGTGGTCCTATGGTTGACAATTCGTCTCCTAAGGTTTTTTCGTGTTGTAGGCTTGGGAGAAAACTTTCCCTAGAGGTTCTTTTCTTCCGTAGGAGTTGCAAATTTTTAGTTCGGGGTGTAACGACGTCTTCTGTTGATTCTTCTGAACTGTTGTCATTGTATATTGGTCTTTTGTCTCGATCTCTTCTGAGCTCTCGAATACGGTGTCCTATGGTACTTTCATTTGGGTTTATCCGTGGAATTTGTAATTTAAAGTCCTTGTCTCTACATTCTCGAGGTATTAGCGGAAGACAGATGGTCGATGGGTTTCTGGAGAGAGCATCAGCGTTCTTATTTGTTTTTCCGGCTTTATGAACGACGTTATATTCATATTCCAATAGTCTTAATTTCCACTTTACTAGTCTGGAAGTCGGATCTTTGACGGAGTGTAACCAAACTATGGGTCTGTGATCGGTAACCAATGTAAATTTTCGTCCGTAGACATATGGTCTGAAATACTTAACATCGTATACCATGGCGAGACATTCCTTTTCGGTAGCGGAGTAATTTATTTCGGCTTTGTTGAGGCTTCTTGAGGCGTATGCGATGGGTAGGTCCTTTCCTATTTCTCCTTGACTTAAAACGGCTCCTAATGCAAAGTCAGATGCATCTGTAGTGATAATGAATGGTTGAGAAAAGTCGGGGTACTGAAGTATCGGTTGTTCGCACAGCTCGTCTCTTAATATATTGAAACTACGTTCCTGTTCTTCGGTCCATCTGAATTTTTTCCCTTTTCCTAAAATATCTATCAAAGGTTTTGCTTTTCTTGAAAAATCTGGTATGAATCTTCTGTAATAACCGGCAAGTCCTAAAAATTGCTGGATATTCCTCTGTGTTTTTGGAGTCGGAAAATTCCTTACTGCTTTTAGTTTTGCCGGATCGGGTTTAACTCCCTTCCCAGAAATAATATGTCCTAGATAGGCAACTTCTTTTCGAAGAAATTGACATTTGGAGGTTTGCAGGGTAAGACCATGTTCTCTGAGACGGTTTAAAAGTTTTTTGACCTTAATATCGTGTTCCTGAAGAGATGACGCGTAGATGACAATGTCGTCCAAATATACGAATAATTCTGTTCCTTGTAGTCCTGTTAGAACTTGGTCCATCAAGCGTTGAAATGTTGGGGGTGCATTTTTCAGACCAAATGGCATCCGTGCAAATTCGTAGTGTCCATGAGGTGTCGTGAAAGCTGTTTTCGGTCGATCCTTAGGATTAGTTTCTATTTGATGAAAACCGCTGGCTAAATCAAATATAGAAAAATATTTTGCGCCTCCTAGTTTGTCTAGGATTTCGGTGATCTGTGGTAATGGGTATTTATCGCCTATAGTCTTTTCGTTGAGGGCCCGAAAATCTATTACCATACGCCACCGTTTATTGCCCTTGGCATCTGCTTTCTTAGGCACGATCCACAATGGGGAGTTGTACGGTGAGGTCGATGGCTTTATTATCCCATCGGCTAACAGTTCGTTTACCTGTTTCTTTATTTCCTCCTGATGAATGGGCGGATAGCGGTACTGCCTGGTGTTAATTGGAATATCATCTGTCGTGTGAATAGAATGCTGAAAATTTCTAACTTTACCCAGCTTATCTCCAGGTAAATAAAATCTGTCTGGAAATTCGTGAATGATATTTAAAATATGTTGGCGTTCCTCTTGATTAAGATGATCGAATTTTAAATTTTCTTGAATGAGTTTAGTTCTTTCTCGAATATTGACAGGTTTCTTATGAAAATTTTGTGGAAAATACTCGCCATCTGAAGAACTAAGTATTTCATATGGTTCGATGACTTGAGGTTCGAGGTCGACTTCTATATCCTCTTCTCCGGTGTTTGTTGCGAAGACGTAGCAATTACCTTGATTGTTGGTTACTGCAGCTTCACCGATGAACAGATCCTTTTGCGTGTTAATACGTGGCAAGTATCCTTCTTTAATCTCTGGATTAGCTATCCTTACGCTAATTTGTTGTGACGTCCGTTTTGGAATACGGTGTGTAGTTTTCTGTGGGGTTGTCTGGAATTCTGCAATATTACTAAAGCGGATAGGTTTAGTTGGTTTGTTACTATAGTGACTATTGTTCCATGATGATACGAGATCTCTGCTTTTTCTTGTAATAGGTAAGGACTGCCAATAAGTCCGTCTGCAGCAATTGGTAATGATTTTATTACATAGAAGAATGCGGGTGCATCGTTAATATGCAAGACTGTAGTACCCAGAGTACGTATTGCAGTTTGTGAAAGAACGGTAATATCAATTTCGTCTCGGTTGATAATTGGGGCCTTCTCTCCAAGAGCGTCGAGAAGAACTAGGTTGACTGAAGCACCACCGTCTATTAGGAATTCACCTTCGCTTGCTTCCAATTCCGGGACTCTGCCTCGAATTCGCGGGGTTGCTGTTTCTTTGATGAGGTATTTGACTCTTGTTCCCGAAACCTGACGGTTTTCCGTTGACTTTGCTTTGTGGGGCCCACCACGTTGTCGGTGTGGCGAGCCATTTCGGAGTTTAAAGAACCGGTGCGTTCCATTGAAGACTCACGTGACGAATTCGACCGTTGACGTGAATGAAATTTTCTTCGAGAATGCTTTCGACACGTCTCGGCGTCGTGCCCTCGTACACCGCAGCTCCAGCAGTATAATGATGTTTGCTCGGCTCTATTGTTTCCGCGGCGCACCGAATGTCTACCTTCTGTATCCGAAACAGAAGAATCGTACGAAGGGGACCGTGAAGCGATCCTCCTATCTACGGTCATTGCCGTTGTACGCGATCTATGGGACCCAGATTCCCTTTCAGATCCCGATTCACTTCTATCCCTGTACCGATATCTATAACGATCGATAGGACTCGGTGAACGCGGGTAATCTACTCTGCGTCTGTCTTCATATTCTTGCGAATATCTTTTCGGCGAAAAATCTTTATAATCGCGGCGCGATGATCTAACCGGAGAATCATCTTCCGTCGCGTGTCTACGATTTCTTAACCGATGCTCTATTTGCAGTACGGCTGCAAAAGCTTCATCTAATGATTTTAATTTACTACCTAGAACGGCGATTTTCCACGCAACGCGATCTGGTAGGCCTTCAATAAAATTCTCGAGTACATCGGATTCCATTTCCTCTATGAATTTGTCAGCGTTTTCACCGTGTCTATCGCGAATCGCGGTTTGCGTACGGTGTAAGAGCTGCTGAACCCTATCTATATACTCTCTTAAATTTTCGTCTCTGTTAATTCTAAGACGCGCCATTTCTGCCCGAAAGTACGATAAGTTCTTTCCTCGAGCGTATCGCGTTTTTAAATGTTTAAGTAGTTCCTCTACTTTTGTAAAAGATTTATCCTGAATACTAGTTCTAGCGGGCCCAATAAGCTTTGTTAGGATTATAGCTAAATATTCCTGCTCGGCACCCTCCGGTATCAAGACTAAACCGTTTTCTACGCTTTGAACAAAGCTAATCAACGATGGGTGTTTTCCATCGAATTTTGGAATCGCGATTGTCGCATTTTGCAGACAATTATGTCGCGTAAGGGCGGTCATTGAATTCGCCATCGACAGCGTTAAATTCGCAATGTCTACCGACGCAACGTTACCGCTATTATTAAAAGAAATTTCGAAATACTTGTGAGTGTTCTTGATCACTCAAAAATTTTATACAACAATAAAGAAATTTTAGCAAACAGCCTGGTATCCCACCGCTGTCACCAGTTTGTTACGTGCCAGGGCCAGGAGCGTTGCGAGTGGCCGAGGTAAAAGATTAAGGTAGAGTGTTCGTTTGGATGTTGGTTTTTAGAAGTTGTTAGTACCGAACAATCTCGTGTATAGGAGGCACGAGATAGCCGTAGGAAGTGAATCACTTGTGGACTTTCCGGTGTATGGTTACCACTGGATGCCACGGGAGGTTGGAACACTTGTAGACTAGCTCGTGCGATTAACACGAGGTGCTACGGGAGGTTGGAACACTTGTAGACTAGCTCGTGCGATTAACACGAGGTGCTACGGGAGGTTGGAACACTTATGGACTTTCTTGTGCGATTAACACAAGATGCCACAGGAATGTTAGTAAGGCTGACGTAACTTTATAATTGTTGCAATACACCTCGAGCGGTAAAGATGTATTGCTGTGGGATCGCAGGCTGGAGATTTCTAATAGGTAGTCGTAAAGGATTTAAACCCGAAGTGATCAAAACTCGAACAAGTTATATTTTCGTATAAATGGCTGGATACAGTTAAAGTGTACTGTATGTGTGTGGTACAAAGGTGTTACGTGGAGTCGTGTAATGTGTTCGCACGCACCTAGTTGCACTACTCTCTATTTTGACGCACTGAGGAAATGCGGGGTATTAGAACAGAAATGCCTTAATAGATATCGCGGACTTTACGCGTATTCTATATGGTTATATCGTAGCGAGAACTCTAAGTTTCGTCTAACGATTAGATCTATACGCGTAGTTTAATCGGTGTAACAACGTGACGATCTAACAGTGAACTAAGCCCGTGAGATGTTCTGCGGTTGATCTTTTATAGGTCGAAAAAGTGGTGGGGTACTACTATTTCCAGGAATTTCCCGAGGGAAGTAATAGAAAAGGTGTCTTACTGTTAAGAGGTCATTCGCCTGTTCGAGTTCCTATTACCTAACGTAATTATTCTAAGCAAACAGAGCGACTTCGGGACTGATCGAGGGGTCCGGCTGCACAAGTGGTAGATTTCCGGCCCCGAGCTGGAGAGTCTAAATTTCTTAGACTCAGGGCCGTATGTAACAAAACTAATATACATAGTTCATAAAAAGATAAAATTAATTTTTTTTTTGCAAGTATAAGTGTTACGATAGCCATTCGTTTTATTTCATAAATATATATAAAAAATGTTTAAATTCTTTCTAATATTTATTATTTTTCTATATTATTAAATTATTGAATGATTTGCACCAAGCATACATTACTTTGAGGGATATTTGAATGTGAATCTTGTGAGCTTTGAATGCGAATATTTCTATTTATTAGACTACATGTTAAACTATGTTTTTTTAAATCTATTATAATCACTAATGCATCATTTTGCGATTTTATTGCATTTCAGAATCTGTTGATGGCGAACAATTTTTCAAAGCGAACAATTTTTTCCGTGCTTCGAGACTATTTATTTGAAATTCACTGCGTCAACGATTTTATTGGAATTACTAAATAAATTGTTCACTTGTAATAGATTTTCTTGCTTATTAACGAAAAATATTTGTTGTTACATATTTGATTACTTGTTAGAGTAAATATGAGTTGTTGCATACTAGCTTTCGCGCAAAACCAGAAATTTTTAGACACACGCGTCGGCCATATTGAAACCGCTATTTTGTTTTTGCTAAATGTAAGGTCAGATTCTCGTATTCAGCGATCCAAAAAAACATTAACATACTAACTTTCGCACCGAACCAGCAGTTTTTACATACACGTATCCGCCATACTGAATCCGCCATTTTGTTTTTGGAAATTCTCAGTTCAGATTCGTATTCAGCGACCCAAAAAATATTGGGATACTAACTTTCGTGCCGAACCAGCAATTTTTAGATATATGTGTTCGCCATATTGGATCCGCCATTTTGTTTTTGTAAGTTTTGAGTTCAGATTCGTAATCAGCGACCCAAATTACCCCGGTATGTCAATTTTCAGCTAAATTGAAGCACGCTTTGAGGTTTTTCGCATGTTTTGGCCATTTGGGACCACTGTGCGCAGGTTCGGACATTTGGTTCACGCACTCGGTCGAGCGGCCGCGGCCGAATATACATTTTTATATACCATAATAAGTTAACATTTCCGTAATTTAAATGTTTAAAAATATCCGTAACCATGGGAGAACATATTGCTAGAGAGAGCCGGCAAAACAACAGATTTGCTCCAAAACTATTTTCTATACGATATACATTTTTTATGCATTTAGGGTTATCGCAATAGCTGTTAAAAATGATTATTGATTATTTTTATGCATTTAAAGATTTAAAAAAAAAAAGAAAAAAAATATACCTTCCGGGACGCGAACCCGCGACAAAAAAGTTCATAGCGGTTCCAGAGCAGACACTCTAGACGCGTCGCCACTGCTGCTGTTGAAAGAACGTTCAAAATTACAGTACATAATGAAACACACAGTTTACAGATAAGTGAGTTATCCCAATTCCTTTTATTGTTATGAAATTATCTGTAATGGTAAAACATTAAAAACCACAAAATGAATATACTCTATCAAAATAATGGAAAAATAACAATTACTTCTTGCGTTTTAGATCAAAATACGTCCCGAAAATCGGTTTTCGATTTTTTTCATAATGATGCAGGTGGTTTAAAAATCTGAAAAAAATTGGGGATAACAATCGTAGGTGTTGAACCTTACTTTCACTTTAATGGCTTTAATAGAACTAAGGGGTTTACACGAGCGAGATCACGGTGCGGCCGCAACGCGCAGCAAGCCTAGTTTTCAAAGCGAACCTTTTAATTTGCTTTCCAACACTCTCCCTCAAATGGAAGGTTCGATTGGTGCCTTGGTCACAATCCTTTAATACCAAGCATATTAGTAAGGTTTCTGTGTTTCGGCGAAGGTAACCCTTTTGTTAAGATGTCGGCGATCATTTCTTCTGTAGATATGTGTTCCAGTTTTAACCGACCATCCTTGAGTATTTCACGTAGGAAGTGGTATTGCACGTCTATATGCTTCGTCCTTGAATGAAAAGTTTGATTTTCAGCCAATTTCTTCGCACTTATGTTGTCATTGTAGATTTTGATGTCGGCCAATTCGTTCAATCCTAAATCTGAAAGGAATCTTTTCAAATATATTGCTTCTTTTGCGGATTCCGCTAGACTCATATATTCGGCCTCTGTAGTAGATAGGGCTACTGTGCGTTGTTTCTTTGATTCCCATGTGATCGCTCCACCGCATAGTATAAATGCGTAACCTGTGTACGAACGACGGTCTATAGAGTTATTAGCCAAATCAGCGTCTGCATATCCTTTAATTGGCTCGTCATCCATGTTAAAATTTAATCCGAAATTAATAGTTCCTTTTAAGTAACGTAATACGAGGTGTGTTCAAAAAATAACGAGAATTTTCGTTTTATGAAAAAAATATTTATTTATTCATCAATATCTATTTTGTCCCCTTCATAATAATCCCCCCCCCCCCCCCCCCCCCCCCCATATAATACACTTGTGCCAACGCTTTTTCCAATCCTCGAAACACTTTTGAAACTCGATCTTTGTAATAGCTTTTAGCTCTTTCAGCGATTCGCGTTTAATGTCATCTATGCTTGTAAAACGACGGCCTTTTAATGTTCTCTTTATTTTTGGAAATAGAAAAAAGTCACATGGAGCCATATCTGGCGAATATGGAGGCTGAGGCATCGTTACAGTTTTGTTTTTGGCCAAAAATTCACGAACAAGCAATGAAGTGTGAGCAGGTGCATTATCGTGGTGCAAAAGCCATGAATTGTTTTGCCACAAATCCGGGCGTTTTTTTCGGATTGCTTCATGGCATGAGCCAACTGATATGCCAACATCATCAGCGACTTCTCTGATTGTGATTCGGCGATCGTTCATAACCATTTCTTTTACTTTTTTCACGTTTTCATCGGTTGTTGATGTGCTTGGGCGTCCGGGTCGTTCGTCATCTTCAACGTTTTCGCGGCCATCTTGGAAACGCTTATACCACTCGTAAATCCTTGCTTTACTCATAGCAGACTCACCATAATGCCTTTGTTAACATTTTACAAACTTCACTACGCTTTATTTCATTTTTTACGCAAAATTGAATACAAATTCTTTGATCCATTTTTTTTCACAAACGAAAATCGCCGAGCTCGAAAAACACGTCTAACGTTAGCGGCTGCCACTTAAAAAGTAAGCAATGAATATTGCTGAAAATTTTATCGTACTTCAGGGGCATGTGTACCAATATAATAAAAAAAAATTTTATACAGGCGGACTCTCCAAACCCGCGAAATTTAAAAATTTTCGTTACTTTTTGAACACACCTCGTATACGCTTACCGGCTTTCCAATGGCATTGTTTGTAGCAGGTATTAAATTGACTCAATGTATTTACCGCATGAGTAATGTCTGGTCTGGTTGTCATAGCCAGATAGGTTAATGCGCCAATCAACTCTCGGAATGGTACCTTCTCTATGTTTTCTTCACCGCTTCCTTCTGTTGGGAATTTTTGATTTGTATCCATGGGTGTGCTCACTGGTTTGACCTCTGACATACCAAACCTCTTTAATATGTCCTTGATGTATCCTGTTTGCTGTAGAATGAATTTATTGTCCTCCCTGAAAAATTCTATACCAAGACAATGTTTAATCTGACCAAGATCTTTAATTTCGAAAGATTTTAACAAGTTATGTTTAACGTGGTTTATATTTCTAATGTCATGTGACGCAATTATAATATCGTCGACGTAAACCAGTATTATTGTTAATGATTCGTCCTTCTTTATGTAATATATACATGGATCTGCATTTGATTGTACCGCTTCCATTTCTTTTAGTTTTTCATCCAGTTTCATGTACCATTGACGTCCTGACTGCTTTAATCTATATAATGATTTCCTTAATAGACAGACTTTGTTTCCTGATTCTATTTCTTTTAACATTTTATTTGCTTTGCTTCTCAATGAATTGTCTTTATCGTTTCCTTTTATGATTCTGGTTAGACTATCTTCAAATTTTTCTGGGATGTCCATATATATTGTCTCTTCTAATGTTCCGTTTAAATAGGGGAGGGCGGGGTTCAACGTGCCGATTTTACTAAAATGCAAGATAGCACCTACACTATGAATGTCATATTCATGCTTTGTAAAGTATCTAATGCGAAATTTAATGTAGTTTTTATAACCATATGCTATTTTGAAGTATATTCAATATCAATTAATTGATAGGCTATAATATAAAAAAAGTCAGAGCAGCACAACTTACCCCATCAAGGGGCGGATTGTGCCGAGAGTGAGGTAAGATGTGCCGCTTATATTTTAATTATGTTGCAGTCAATTAAATGAGAGTTAAAACAACAAATAGACTTTTAATTTGCAAATAACGTGTATTTATTGATAAGTTAACAATTTGTAACTAACATTAGCTTATATAAGTTTGACATTTGTACTTTGAGATGAACATGAAATTGATTTGAGATGAAACTAATGAGATGAACATAGTAACTTAGAAATTTGAAACAAAAAAATTATAAGTTACAACCTAAAACTCAACATTATCTCTTAATTTAACCAAATAATCATCATGTTCTTCTTTTAATAAACATTTGCATAAATAAGACTGTCATTTCAAGGTTGTCAACAGTGTACCCTGTGTACCTTATTTGAAATAAAACTTTACAAGTTAGAATATAAAACTCAACATTTTACACTAGTTAAACAAAACAAAATAATAGTTTTCTTCTTAACGTTAATCAGTCGTAGTAGCTAACCTATATACCTAAATTATTTCTCTGTCTGAAATTAGATTTTTTTTATTTTTTTTGTAGACTCTCATCCTAAAAACAATATAAATAGTAATTAGAATTATATGGGTATAGTTGTGACCTAAACGGGATTAATTGTGCCGCGGCACAATGAACCCCCGGCCATCGGCACTTTAGACCCCGTTAGTACCATCATCACCTAAACTTCGATTGTTAAAAATATGTTGAACGCAGCGTTATTTTACAGTGTCCTTACGATTCCCTAATAAATTGTCAACAAATTATAAAAATACTCAAAACAATAGTTTACAAAATGTAAGAGATAGACCAAAAACTATTATCACGGAAATATTTACTTATGTGGCACCGGCACAGCACGTGGCTATGAGCTACTCAAGCCGCGATGCAGATGCAACTAAAATGACTGCCGATTGTGCGCGTGGGTAAAGCATTTCACGATGCACTAGCAGAATGTATTTATCTCTTTTTCGCGTTGAAATATTCTCATCGGCACAATCTACCCCCGGCACTTTGAACCCCGCTCTCCCCTACGCCGTTGTAACATCTATTTGGTGTACCTGGATTTTATATCGAACAGCTATTGCTATGATAATGCGTAATGAACTCAATCTAGAAACAGGCGCGAAAGTTTTATTGTAATCTATACCGGGTTGTTGGCTGTATCCTTTTGCGACTATTCTCGCTTTCCTTTTGTCGACCTCGCCGTTTGGCTTGTATTTGTTTGTTAATACCAACCTACTCTTAATTACTTCCCGTTCCGCGGGTCTTTCGACAATTTCGCAGACGTCGTATTTTAATAATGACGTTACCTCGTCTGTAACAGCCTTCATCTAGTCATCCTTGGAGTTGCTAGACATAGCTTCTTTAACGGAAATTCCCTCTGCAAGGTTTGCGATTTCTTGAACCATGTTTGCTTCCGCAACCGATTGATATTGCTTTCTGGGCCTTCCTTTCAATCCTGGTTTTATTTTTCTTGGCCTACCTCGCGCTCTTCTGTATTCTTGACTGTTTTCTATAGTTGTTTCACAATCTTCCTTATCTTCCTCTGCTTTTTCGTTTTCCTCTCCCGATTCTGTTTGTTCCTCGTTGAAAATATCGGCTTCATCTGCAGGATCCTTTAAGAGCGTAACTGTATTCTGGTCTAGTTCTTCAGTGTTTATGAATTTAACGTCTCTACTTATCGTAATTTTATCTGTGGTTGTATCTAATAGACGGTATCCTTTAGTTTCTTCTGAGTATTCTACGAATTTGTATTCTCTCCCTTTTTCCTCTAATTTCTTTCTTAATTCTTTGGGCACGTGAGCGTATGCTTTACATCCGAATATGTGAAAATCCTTCAAATCCGGTTTATTGCCAGTCCATCTTTCGCATGGGGTCATTCCTGTAGCTTTGGTTAGTGTTCGATTCTGTATGAAATTGGCGGTATTCACGGCTTCTCCCCAGTATTTCTTAGGAAATTTTGCATCATAAAGCAAACACCTTGCCATTTCAATGATACTTCTATTTTTCCGTTCTGCCACCCCGTTTTGTTCTGGCGTATAGGCTGCTGTATACTGTGTCTGTATTCCTTCATTTTTACAGAAATTCCTTAACTCTTGATTGACGTATTCCTTTCCTCTGTCTGACCTTATTACTTTTGGCGTTTTCCCAAATTTTGTCTTCATGTTCTGGATGAAATTTATAATGTGATTATTAACTTCATATTTATGCCCTAGTAAATGCACCATGGTATATCGGCTGAAATCGTCTAGTAACGTTAAAATATACCGCTTTTTGCCAGGTGTCGTGACCTGCATGGGGCCACATACATCCGTATGTATTAAGTCTAATATTTCTTTTGATTGGTTAGTTAATTTTTTTGGAAAAGGTTTTCTAGTAATTTTTCCTTTAGTACATACGTCACATACCTCTCTTATTCCGCAATCCTTGATTTTTAAATTTTCTGCCAGGCATCTGTTTTCCATATCTTTAATTGCCTGAATGTCTCGGTGCCCCATTTTTCTGTGCCACATATGCTGACAGTTCTCCTTATGTTCTGTTTTGATAGCTAATGCCTTATCTCCCGTTCTTAACTTGTACAGGTTGCTCGTTAGATCTGCTGTGGTTATTAATCTTCCATTTTTCATGATGTTGCAACTCTTTTGGCTGAAATTTACTTGAAAGCATTTCTCTGTTAATTTCTTTACTGATATTAGATTTTCTTCAAGTGATGGTACGTATAAAACGTTTTGTATTGTGATATCAGTTTTCTCACCTTTTGCGTTTTCTATAGTTAACTTCCCGTCACCAACACCGAGTACTTCAGAGAAATTTCCATTCGCAAGTCTTACCTTCTCATTTTGATAACTTTTGAATGTATGGAAGAAATCCTTATTAGACGTCATGTGGCTTGTGGCCCCTGAGTCGATATACCAGGCATCCGTACCGACGTTTCCTTCATTAACTGTAAAGCATAGGTGCAACGCATCACTATTTTCCGTGTCCATTACCTGGTTTGCTTTCTCCTTGTTTGCTTTCCATCTCTTATATTTTATACAGTCTCTTTTGAGATGTCCTGGTTTCTTGCAAAAGAAACATGTTACTGGTTCCTCATTATTTGCATGCTTTGATTTTTCTGTATAGTTTTTCTTATATTGGATCTTAAGAGCCTTATCGTCGTTGTTGTTTTCTAAGAATCGAGCGTTCTGTCGTCTCTTACTTTCATCGAGGAGTTTGCCTTTGACCAATCCTAATGTTAAATCCTCTTCTTTTCGGGTTTCTATAGCTGTAATTAGCGAGTTATATGAATCAGGTAAACTACTTAATATCATTGCGATTATTAATTTTTCTCGTAGTTCTTCACCTATTGCCGCTAATTGATCTGTAATTTCTAATATCTTATTAATATGGCTTTCCATATCTCCTTCTTCTTGCAAATTCATCTTACATAATCTTTTCAATAGGAATACCTGATTTGTGAGTGACGCTTTCACATGATAACTTCTTAATGCGTCCCACGCCTCCTTCGCACTTTTCGTGCTTTTGATGTGCCTTAATTGGTCATCCTCGACAAAAAGTCCGACTGTTGCACGTGCTTGTCTATCTGCCTTTTTCCACTTTTCGTCCACCTGCTCCGGTTTTGGATCCGCGATAGTGTGCCACGTGTCTTCTTTCGTTAGGAGTAGCTCCATTTTCCACTTCCAAATTTGATAATTTTCATTGTTTAACTTGGTAATTGTTACCTTTGCTTCAGTCATCCTGATAGATTTTTCACACTTTTCTATGTGCACTTTATTTTTAACTTTAAAAAGAAACTTTATGTTAACTTTAATCTTTACTTTAATTTCAGCACGTGGCCTTGGCCCATAACGTGTTGAACCTTACTTTCACTTTAATGGCTTTAATAGAACTAAGGGGTTTACACGAGCGAAATCACGGTGCGGCCGCAACGCGCAGCAAGCCTAGTTTTCAAAGCGAACCTTTTAATTTGCTTTCCAACAGTAGGTGTTAGATTGTTACTATATAAAACAAAAAGTTGTACCTCGAAGATTTCGATACGAAATCTTCTTTTTTCCGTTTTCTTTTTACTTTGCCCATTTTTCACGCTTAGGTACTTCGACGGAAAAATCTGAAAAAAATCTCCAACATGTCCAGTACCGTGTAGAATGTGCCAGAATTTTTTCGGATTTTTTACACCTCAATAAATGGGGGAAAAGGGCCGAAAACCTGTTTTTTAAATTTTCCCCATAACTACCCTTCCGATCAAGATAAAGGGTTAAAATTTGGTACACAATGATCGCCGAGCATTATTTATTGAATGAGACCACCCCCATTGAAATCGGTTGAAGGGCACTTTTGACCACCTTATCCTGCTATACTCTTTGTTGACGTCCATGTATCACAGTAACTGCTACTTGCTTTAATCTTCTCTGCTTCTGAGTCGGAAGTACTACTTATACGGATTTTCTTTTTCTTTCTCTGTAGTATAACATTATTTTGATTTTCATTATCTAAATCGTTTTCTGAATCAGTAGATCCGTTACAGAATACAATTTTTCGTCGTGACATTCTGACAAGGGGGATGCAAAAAGATTTTATAAAACAAACTAAACAAAGCTCCAGATAAAATTTTTAAATAAATATTACAAACCTTGAAAAATTAATAGCTGTTATTCAGTTTCTTGTAATGCTTCTTATTATATTATAATTTGAATAGAACACACGGAAGAAATTTGTTTGGACGTACAGAATATCTTATGTGCGTTTGAAATATATCGTTAATGGCATTAACTCAATACGGGTCAATGGAATTGCAGAATGAACACCGGATAAATATTAGCCTCTGATAGTTTGAAGAAGACTGGAGCGTGATTTTTTCCCGATTGCTTCCAACCCAATGCATGTTTTATTTCTGGAGCAAAACAAATGAAAACGGATCAAAGAATGACAAATGCTATCGATGTGCTACGTGTATACCAACGAAAGAAATAAAAATATAACATGGCCGTTGGGTAAGCGGTATCACGTTGGCGCCGGCTGCAGCCGGCGCTCGTACGCACAGGGCATCGCGTGGAAGCCGGCTATATCCGGCGCTCGTACACAGAGGACATCGAGTGGATGCCGGCTAGATCCGGCGCTCGTACACAGAGGTCATCGAGTGGATGCCGGCTAGATCCGGCGCTCGTAACGAAGGGGTTAAGATTTCTAACTCTCACAAACTGTAAGTGTTAAGTTGTTGATTGTGATGCGCCCCTCTCTTGAAGTCGTGTATGAAATCTCTGATCTTCGATGAGAGTAGAGTCATTGAAAAATGAGCAACTATTGGATGATACCGAATTTTCTCCACCCGCTCAAGGACTTCAAGGGAGGGAAGGCGACGACATGCCCTCAACACCTGATGGAGGATTTCAAATTTACCAGCTACCTCCGAACAAGTCCAAAGTTCCGTTATAGTCATCGGCGCGTACGCGCAAAAATTTCTTACATTAATTACTCTATCCAACACCATTTTTGTTTGCCGATAGCCACTACGTAATTCTTATACATATAGAGTTCGTCCTCCTGAACACGAATCCGACAACGAAATTTGGATGGAAATTCTGGATCGATGGAGATTTGCGAAAAAAATCTGCCGCAAAATTCTGGAAAGGGTAGCATATTCCCTATTACGAGATAACTCGTAGCATGTTCTTTTCAAAAAAGAACATTCTACAAGCTTTTTGATGATTAATGTGTACTGTAATGAACGTTTTTAATAATATAATATGATTAAATTAAATTAGCTGCTGGGACCGGAATCCTTGAAAGTGCCGTGGCAGTTAACGTGTTAATAGTAGTTACTAAAATGCATGCAATTTTTTTGCAGTGAGCCACAGTCGGCATGTAATGATAATATAAGTGTGCCATTTTTTCAATTTGCTGCAGAACGATATATTTTAGGAACAAACCACGCATGCATTAACTTTATTTAAAATAAATGGTAATTTTTTTTTTAAATGTACTAATGTTGCTTACACGAATATAATATACGTGTTCCAAGCAGATCGGGTATGTTATCGTCACTATCGCCATTTGCTGCAGAAATATACATAAAATTTCTAATATCTGCAAGGAAATCGGTAGATTCATCGACTCTGCAGTTTGCACCCATTGAATTAAAAAAATTTTTTGTATAATTAATTAATAATCAATTTTTATATGTGTAATGTACCGACCCTCCGCTTAGTTAGTATATAAGATAACTGTAAGAATATTTTGTAAGCGCAAACATTTGTGCGCCGTCAAACTAACTTCCATCGTCACCTCTGACTCACTACTTCAAATCCAGATCTCCTAGTTTTCCATCCCGACGTTTCAACTCCCTAGCATCGTCACCGCTCCTTACTCATCTCCGAAATCACCGTTCTAAGTCCGAAATCCTACTTCTTACTTTGACCTTCGCCTTGCATCTATCATTATCTCTACTTCCACTCCTTCTCCAAAAGTCCCTTAAAAACCCCGTATTCTCAATTTAAGAGGTTCATTCAAGAAGTTCATATTCAGGAGTTCATTCAGTTCACTCACATCATTCAACACATTCTTTTCACTAACTCTGTCATACGCAAAATCGCTGTCAGAACGCTGTCTGAACGAGTAAAGTTATTTTAATACACATAAACGTCCAAAAGTTTATAAGTTCTCTTATTTGATGGATCCAGATCGCGAATAGCAATCATTCGCCATTACATATGTGTTAACAAAATTTCTACAATTAAGATTAACATCGCGGCATCTATGTTTTCGTACTAAGCCAACAAAATTTTGAAGTGTATTCTGACTAAAAACTGTAGCTTCGAAGGACTCGAAGCCAAAATCCTCTAACAAGGAGACGGTACGGCAGTCGGGTCTCAGAATTTCTTCAAACTTGGCAGAGGGGGAGGCCACCCCTCGAATATTAAGCGTGTAAAGCCATTCGACTAGATGGCCAGGCATTTTCGAAAAAAACGACTTTTTCTAAATTCCAAGCGCGGTAAATACAAGGGACGCTATGCCGTATACAAGTGAGTTCGTAGCTCATTCGGCAGCGTTCTAGTCTGGTAACTGCTAGGTCGCTGGAGCGAGTCTCGCTGCATGCAATTTTTTTTTCTCCCTTCTTTTTTTCCCTTTCTACGTATATTTCAAATAAAATTATTGGAATAAAATTATTGGAATAAAATTATTGGAATGGGAATTTTATTTTACTTTAGATAATAAAATAAATATACAGTTTTACGTACTCTTATACTTTGCAGCGACTATCGTTGCAACTTTATTAAAATTACAATTTACAAAATATTTAACAAACTATATTTTACTAGTTTTCACCTTTGCAAATGCCTGAATGATATTCGTCATAAAAACACGGAAAACAATGTGTTACTCTACATCGCGCACATTGTATGAACGAAGAATTCTTACAAATACACGCTTTCTTTAAACTTTCTGTAGAGAAACAAATTTCATTAACATTCTTAAATATATCTCTTTCGTCGCATAATTTCGAGGCGTACCACGCATACCTAATCATATCGGCAAAAACTGGGGAAGACAATTGATGATGGACGATTGACTGTATTCTCATACAATCTTCTCTTGAATTAATTTCCCGTTTGTTTTCTATTAGGAACGCACAATTTTGTAAGCGTTTAATTAAATTTTTGACCTGGCGGTAAAAATATACATCGCACGGCTGGACTAATGGTGTGCATTTTGGAGGAATAACTTTGAGAGTGCAGGTTGGTAATCGCTCTTCATTTTGAAATATTTCGTCATAAAGAGACGGATTACTCTGTCCTCCCCAAGAATCTACCAGAAGTAAAAAGTTTTGTCGTCCCACGTAGGGCTTTAATACATTTTGTAAAAATTGCGTATACAGTTTCGTCGTCAATTTCCCGGATTTGGAAGATGTAACGACGACATTAGGATATTTTTTCAAGTATTTCTCTACGGTTTTTTGCACTCTGGGACCAAACGAACCGGTTGTCTCTTGCAGACAGATAAAAACATGCGGTAGCAATTTCCCAGATAATGTCACCGCATATTGTGCTGTGTATGAATGCGTTAACTTATGCAAATCCTGTCGTTGGACCAAGACCATCTTCGTTCCTTGAGTCTCCAGGGTTCTATCATAAGAAGATTGGTATTGGCAGCCTGGAACACATGTAGTAAAAACGTAATATAATAAAGGGGTACAAAATACTTTCATTAGTGATAAAGAATTACACAATTTCGTTACATACCTGTTTGATCTGTATTAATCACGAGATCCTTATTGAACTGGGGAATTAACTCCCGAGTCTGCAATCGAAAATCTTCGGCAGCAGCAAGTGTTTCCTCCAGTTTCGTGGTTTCTAATTCCGTCACAAACTTGGTAATTTTACGCTGGCGGATTTTGTGCTTCCTTTTAAATTTTGTCACCCACGATTCGGAAGCTTTGAAATCAAAATTTTTAAACTGTCTTGCAGCACTTAAGGCCCACTGTCGCAAGTTTCTGGTAGTAACTCCCTGATTTTGCTCTCGAGCTTCCCTGAATCTATCGTAAGTCCACGATTCGATGAGTGCATATTTATCAGTCGGAGTTCCACCATTTTTTACTTGCTGCTCCCATTTTATAACATCTTCTTTGCGTTTAAGGCGGTGGCACCCTTTAGTCTGCAAGCTCTTTAAGGACCAATTCGGATGTGCTTTCGCTATATTGATGGCTTTAACTTTGTAATCCAGTGAAATGTGATCCTTGCACGTTCTTCCTTTTGTTTTTTCGGCTTCGCAGTTATCTTCATCGTGCAATCCGTCACCTTGAACTTCTTCGAACACATCATTTGTATCAATTTCGTTCGCCATAATTAAATCCTGGCATTTTGTAAATTTCTTCTCATACAATACTTCCAGGGTATATTGGAAAATATCTTCTGCGAAGAGCATCGATTTTTCACTAATTCTCCCGGAAGATTGCGATGAGAATAAATTATTTGATTCCAGGAGATTTCGGTAGTAATCAATGGCGTCTCTTAAACAGAAATCTTCGCTTTCACTACAAGTGGTAGACAATCTTTCTTCCTCTTGTTCTTCTGCTTGCACCGCAGAAGGGCCGGCGATATCAATCGGTGTATCTTCTGACATTTTTGCAGTTAGTTCTTCTTGTACACTGTGCGAAGAGTCTTCCCGAATGACTCACAGAAATTTGCTCTAATGACTTCAAAAAGTAACGATCAACTAATCACAACAACTTTAAAGCAACCGTTATTATCCCTACCACACCCGTATTGGGTGCAAATACAATTGGAGGAAAAACATTTGAAAAAGTTGTAGCGAATGTATACTAATCATTCGCACACATTTTATTGCCGGGAAAACCTTTAATTTTCTTGACTGGAAAGTACGCAGGTATGCGCAAGGAACAAAACGTTCGGCATGCAATAAAATCCTTACGGTATATAACGAACGTCATGATTTGTTTAACGTGGAGCACCTGCCTTGCGGCTTAATCCCCACGGCCCCCATGGGCGCGGGATCGAGATACGCTCGATCAACGCGTACGTGCCTAAGCAGCGTACTACCAGTCTTAACACGAAGCTTGTGCGTCACACTGGTCGGAGCGGAGACTTTCTTAACTCCTACCGGCTCTGCAGGCCGGCACCCGAGATGGAAGGTTTACTGCATCTCACACAGCGACATCCGTAGCATAAGCCCGCCAATGTCTCGCCAGCATTTGGCTCTTGAAACTTTCGCCCCCACGATGGACCTACCCACGGCTGGGCCGGAGTGGGCTAAAACTCCGTGGGCAACCCAGCCCCCGTGGTACCAATACACCCTTGGTTTGGGAGCACTTGACTCAGGTCGGTGGGGTCGTTAAGCCCAGTAGGGTCGCCCAGGCCACAGAATGGGGACCCTACACCTTGCCGTAAGACAGCTCGGGGACCCCCGGGCGCACGAATGCCCGTACCTACCCAGGTTAACTGGGTAGGCCCCTGGGGGAACACTACTCGGGTCCGGTGGGGTCGTAAAGCCCAAAACCGGGGGACTAAACCACTCACGAAGCCCCCACGGCTCCCTGCCGATCGGTATATAACGATAAGGAGATTTAAAAAAACAGTGCGACGCGATGGTCGCTACAAAGTATACGACGACCTAAACGTACATGCGATGCATATTTTTACCGCCAGGTAAAAAATTTAATTAAACGCTTGCAGAATTGTGCGTTCCTAATTGTGTATTTGTAAGAATTCTGCGTTCATACAATGTGCGCGATGTAGAGTAACACATTGTTTTCCGTGTTTTTATGACGAATATCATTCAGGCATTTGCAAAGGTGAAAACTAGTAAAATATAGTTTGTTAAATATTTTGTAAATTGTAATTTTAATAAAGTTGCAACGATAGTCGCTGCAAAGTATAAGAGTACGTAAAACTGTATATTTATTTTATTATCTAAAGTAAAATAAAATTCCCATTCCAATAATTTTATTCCAATAATTTTATTTGGAATATACGTAGAAAGGGAAAAAAAGAAGGGAGAAAAAAAAATTGCATGCAGCGAGACTCGATCCAGCGACCTAGCGGTTACCAGACTAGAACGCTGCCGAATGAGCTACGAACTCACTTGTATACGGCATAGCGTCCCTTGTATTTACCGCGCTTGGAATTTAGAAAAAGTCGTTTTTTTCGAAAATGCCTGGCCATCTAGTCGAATGGCTTTACACGCTTAATATTCGAGGGGTGGCCTCCCCCTCTGCCAAGTTTGAAGAAATTCTGAGACCCGACTGCCGTACCGTCTCCTTGTAAGCACTTTTTTAAAAACTTGAGTCCACGTAACGTATGAATCCAATTTTTTAAGAAACGTAGATGGGTTTTATCTTCAGATTTCCTTTTTACAAATTTCATTGTATTAAAAACTACAATGGCGTCGTATCATATTTCGTCTTGATATTGGGAAGTAAAACTCTCTGCTGCACCTTTCTTATAATTCAATGTATTGAACATGGTATTTGAAAAACAATATAATTTTCCTCGTATAAATTCCGTCAGAGGACATTTTTAAACCACTCGAATTAGTATAATTGATAGGAGTAAGCAGGGTGGCGTATAATAAACAGTAGACCGAATAAAGAATCTATTAAATGTATTTCAAACGTAACGAATAATGAAGTTGTTTCCGCGTAGAGCGTATAGATGCGACTGGTAAAAAGGACTGGGCGCCTGCGACACTTAAGGAAGTTCGAGCGAATCTAATGTAAAAAAACTTTTTCCAACTTTAAGCTTTGAAACTCTGTATACATGTCATTAAATAGTCGATTGATATATCCTAAAAATTTTGAAACGATCCTCCGTCTAGTTTCTTTGAAAAAAAAAATGTTAAAAATTACATTTTTTAAGTCCTTATACACAGGCTCTTATGGCTGACAAGCTGTACTCTCGTCTTTTTCGATTTTTTTCGATATTAACCTCCCAACTTTAAGGAAAACAAAACTATGTGTAATAAACTTGAATAATTGTAGAATAAGATTAGATTTCAATAATATAACCTTACCGATGTAGTTTCGTTGATAATTTAACATAAACTTTATTTGTTACTCATGCTTATTGGTAGCCGTACACGTTACTGAACGTTTGGCAACGTTGCGAGAACAGCTGAGAAAAGTATAAGGATAGAAAAAGAGATAGAGAGAAAGAGAGAAGATAGAAAATTTATTTTGTCACCTTAGTTCAAAAATTGTAGTTTGAAGCAAATTAGAATAATTTTAGTTCTTGAATAAATGAATGAATAAAATATATAAAGTTATAAATTAATGAAAATAATATCACAATAATTATATTATAAAGAAAATCAACTGTGTTTATGTTTTTAAAAACCAAATTATTCGATGTCAGTATGAAAACGGGAGTATAACCTCAAATTAAATAAAAATGTAAATAATTACCTATACATTTTTTTTCTTTTCTTTTACAATAATTGCAATTTTTGATTTTGAAGTTATTGTTCCTGCAATCAATCCGAGCTTTGTTACTCTTGATAACATTTTGTCTCCATTTCACAATATTTTTTTTTTAAATCGACCGTTAAATCTGTGCATTTTTGCAAATTATTTCCATTCACTCATGGACTAAAACACTTAAATTTGATAATGCTCTCTCCGTGCTCTCTAACTATAGTACATAGGAAGAACAATACGCTGTTGCCAGATCTTCTTATTCAAACGGATGAGTCAAAAGTCACGTAGTCATTTCGTTACTTTTGTTAATTAAATAAATAATATTTAACAATTTTTGGATTAGATATGTTATTATAAATTGAAATAATGAATTTTTATTACTATTACAAGAATTGAAAATACAGAAAAATTCAATTACTATTTTGAGTCATTAGTTACGCTCGAACTTCCTTAAGATCTCTAACGTAAACCAAATTCCTGGTCACAGGGCCGCATGACACAAGATGTGTCTCTCGCATATTCTAACAATAATTCGTGCTGACTGAAAATGTCCATCATTTACCCCACTGTATGACTAAAAACTTAACAACTGGGAGATAGTCTAGGTTCGTGGATTATAATTAATAAGGAGCTAATTATAATCGTATCCGCTGTTTATTCAGATATACTATACACCAATATGTCACACGGGGTGTCTTTTGGTGACACGACTGGTTTATCGACTTATTTTTAGATTGTGTAGAGTAACGCATGCGTAATAGATCGATGACTGTATGATGTGAGGGTATAAAGTACGTGTAAGTATTACTACATCCGACAACAACAAAGTGATACTTTCATTTTTCTTTTTGAGACGGATTAATATATGCAAAAAAAAGTTTTCTAGCCAACCGAAATTGCGCTCTGCTTATCTTTCCGACACTCTCGATTACTGACGTAAACTCAACTCAATTGATCTAATCTCTGAAGAATCTCTAGTAATCTATTGTTATATTTATAGCCCCACTCGTCATATGTCAACTTTTTGTAATAAAACTTAAAGTTATTTAACTTAAAATCTGTAGCCTTGAAGATTCCACCGCATAGATGGCATTCCAATAAATTTAACGCTAAACTAATTAATAAGCTTTTTCTTATTGTCTTCTTACTCAACATAACCTTAGGACACTTACAAACATGTGTATAGGTTATACGACGAGACGGTTACAACTTAGATTTAGGATATGCTAAGTGTCTATTCATAAAGGCTTTCATAGTCAAACTTTTTCTCCTCTTCTTTCTAGGTGATCTCACTGCTAGAGTTTCCTTACTTCCTGCCATCTGAGTATCCGAGTCTTCTGATGTTGTTTTTTCTAATCTAATAGTTTCTGCAGATGAGCTTTCTGACACATTTAGTGATGTTGTGGCAGACTCATAGACAGAGCTATCAGATTTGATGGAATCTTGGCTGTCATCTCATTTTCTTTGGATTGACACCCCAGGGACATCTATCCTAGCCTTCATAACAGTCTCAGCTTCCATTTTTTAAAGCTTTAATGCAGCAAAAGATCTTTGCTCAGATCTTATTAGTTCACTTATATTTTCATATGAGAAATCTGTAGGTACACCACCTGTTGCATATCTGCTGCTAATAATTTTGATTCTTCCCTTATTAGACTCGTGTCCTTGTCTCATGTATTGTTTTGTAATTTTTACGACTATACTTAGTTACATAATTTACAATTGTTGGTAAATCAGTTTCTAAATCTTTACTTAATTTATTCAAATCTTTGCAGAAACAAGCCCCTGCTAATGGTGTTAAAAGTATTTCATCTTCTTGTAAACCTAATTTAATTAACCTACCTAATGTGTCATGGACAAGCAAAGCTGCTTGTTTTAATGAAAGGATCATAGTGTTTTTTGTGTTCTCTGGTTTAAATTCGGCGTTTTCCTGCTTATATGTAGCTATGAATACATAATGATTAGTTTCACCAACCTTAAGGGGGTCGGTTGAAAACTCAAGTATTAGATAAAACCTTGAATTTGAAATATATTATTCCTGAAATCATGTAGAATAATTCTGAAAAAAATTCAGACCATCTTATCGAATTATTAAAAAAGATATTAGACTTTAAACATCGACGGTAATACACGACGGTATATGGTGTATAGTCATAATGCAGATTGAATTGCAATATTTAAAGTATTTCCAATTTAGATATCGAGTTGAAAAACAATTTTATTCATAAAGTAATAATTATACTTTTATTGTATCGAAGAAAAAACATTCCTTATCGATGTATTTTTTAAATAATTCGGAAAAGAAAAGTCGAAAAACGGGTAATTCGTGTCCCATCTACACCGCCATATTGCCGCCATGTTAACTGAGTGGAGAATTGACAACGTCGCATTATGATGTACCGTATGCATCATAGAGTTTTCCTTATAGGATTTAATGGATAGTTGTCATGTTTAATTATAAACACTCTTTTATTTATAAATTTATTATTATAGATCTTTTTATTAATAATATTTTAACATTATGATACATTGTCTAGATACAACTATAATTTGAAATTACAATTAATATTTACAATACCATCTTTATAATACACATTAATTAAACACTTATTGTTGAATATTTTTTAGTTTTTCAATTACTTTTTCAATAATTGAAGAATTTTTTGTTACTCGGGGTCGTCCACCTATATCCTCCATAAACAAAATTTGTATGCCTTGCCCACCATTGTCGCGAAAAACATTTTGTAACATGTCCCATGTTAGACCTGCAGAAGCTATTTTTGTTATCATTCCTGTTTTTATTTCAGGTTCTAAATATGATAATGTTTTTTTAATATCATCTGTTCGCGATTTGAGTTGCTCTTGATGAAGTAAAGTCGGAATCGATCGCGATCTTTCGATTAGCAACTTTCTCGGCAAATTCACCAACTCCGTAATTTTTTTTAAATTTTCCACATCAACTATTGCATTATGGCACCCTTCAGCAGCTAATGGTCCGAAGTAGTCATTAATCAGTGATTCCAGGGAAAAACTTTTTTTTTCTGCCGCGCGTTCTTTTAAATATTCTTTTAATAATGGGAATGTGTCTGCAAACCCAGATATGATGTGTGTAAATTCTTCTATATTATCATATTGTTTTACGTATCTTAAAATTATTGGAACATCAAATCTAAAAAAACATAGAGAGCATGATTAACAATAATTATAATGATCACAGGGAATACTATATACGACACATAATTTACAATTACCGGAATCCATTATGTGCAATTAAAATAAGATTAGTTCCTATTGATTGCAGATATTGCTTAAATTGTTGAATTGCAACAGAAGGAGACACAGTGCTTAATTCTTTACTTCCAGATTCATTAGTGAGGTAAAGTTTACCATTCTCTATGGATAACTTTGTTATTCTTCGTGCACCTTCACTCATGTACGTTGGCATAAGATACACGTTGAACTGTGTATTATCTGACATTGCAGATATCTGTATCAATTTTAAGAAGTAGTTAAAATTTGATACTTTTAATTATTAATATATTATTTACTCCCAAGAATTACCTGACAAAGGCTATAGGAGGATAAGTATGAACCAGCGGCCTTAGCTCCGATCATGCTCGCTTTTTTTTGTTAAATTAGTACCTATGTGAGTACTTATCACAGCAATTTTCAACCCTTAAAAATTCATCCCCAGGGAGTAATCGTTAAATAAACAAATTTTTTCAAAAATTCATAACTTGAGAACGACTACTTTGATTTTATTGAAATTTATTGAGGACGTACATATAACTAAGGTCTCTGATTTAAAAAAATTCCAGACTTGATGAATTGACATAACCTTAGAAAAAAAATTAAAACATTTTTCAATGACTACTATTGATAGGGTATGTTTGAGGCACAACTACCAAACTTTTTTTATAGCTTTCTAACACCATTTTGCACCATATATAATTTTGGTATAATTTATTTCTTGGTGCGTCATATGCAAAAAAAATAAAAAATATAATTTTAATCATTTTCAATTTTTTTCATTATGTTAACATTATAGCACAATCATCTTAATTTTTTTTAGATTCCTAACATTATTTTGCACCATGTATAATTTCGGTAGAATTTATTTTTCGGTGCGTCATATGCAAAATAAATGAAAAGTCTAATTTTAATCATCCTCAATTTTTTTCAATATGTTACCGTTATAGCACAATCATGTTACTTTTTTTGGTTTCCTCACATCGTTTTACTTTATCTATAATAATTTCTGAATTCATAACTCATAGTAATAATAATAACAATAATAAAAACAACAACAACAGAAACAGTGATTATAATAGTTATAAAAGTAATAAAGACAATGGCAAGATTAGCTCCATACGTCTGTAGCTCTTGCCCGCTCATGCGGGCCCGCGCGAACGACAGACTTGATACCTAACTCATTATACCCACCACTAAAACGCATATCCCCGCTTACATCTATCTACCACAGCACTAGCAACGGACGAAAATTGCATTAGAACGTTAGGTCGATCTGCCGAATCAAAATTAAATATGAGCTATCATCGTCATTGTAGTACTTAAATGGACTTTTTGTTGTTTTTTTTTGGAAGTTGCCGAAATATAGAAAAACTGTATACTTTTATTGATTCCAATGTAACACGCTGAGAATTATGAATTCAGAAATTATTATAGATAGAGTAAAACGATGTTAGAAAACCAAAAAAAATAACATGATTGTGCTATAACGGTAACATATTGAACAAAATTGAGGATGATTAAAATTAGACTTTTCATTTATTTTGCATATGACGCACCGAAAAATAAATTCTACCGAAATTATACATGGTGCAAAATAATGTTAGGAAGCTAAAAAAAATTAAGATGATTGTGCTATAATGTTAACATAATGAAAAAAATTGAAAATGATTAAAATTATACTTTTTATTTTTTTTGCATATGACGCACCAAGAAATAAATTATACCAAAATTATATATGGTGCAAAATGACGTTAGAAAGCTATAAAAAAATTAGGATGGGTGTGCCATAATTATAACATATTTAAAAAAATTAAATATGATTAAAATTAGACTTTTTATTTTTTTTGGATATGACGCACCAAGAAATAAATTATACCAAAATTATATATGGTGCAAAATGGTGTTAGAAAGCTATAAAAAAAGTTTGGTAGTTGTGCCTCAAACATACCCTATCAATAGTAGTCATTGAAAAATGTTTTAATTTTTTTTCTAAGGTTATGTCAATTCATCAAGTCTGGAATTTTTTTAAATCAGAGACCTTAGTTATATGTACGTCCTCAATAAATTTCAATAAAATCAAAGTAGTCGTTCTCAAGTTATGAATTTTTGAAAAAATTTGTTTATTTAACGATTACTCCCTGGGGATGAATTTTTAAGGGTTGAAAATTGCTGTGATAAGTACTCACATAGGAACCTTTTTAACAAAAAAAAGCGAGCATGATCGGATCTAAGGCCGCTGGATCATACTTATCCTCCTATAGCCTTTCGGCATTTTTTGGTGATCTTGAATTAGTTTCCAGGTCAAAGAAAACAATTTTGTTGTTTTCTCTTTCACCTATATTAGCGTTTGAAACGTATCATTTATGTGTGTTTATAAGCACTCATACAATAGAAAATTTACTTCAAAATCACAAAGAACTTACCGATTACTGGAACTGGCGGAATTAATTCATTAATTATTTGGGATGGTCCAGCAAGCTCATATCCGGATTCGTATGTAATTCCTTCGCGATTTGTAGCACTAGCTTCTTTTTGACTTCTTTCCTTTTTTTTGTCAATCGGTTTAGTTTGAATGCTGCAGTTCGACTTTTGGCTCCTTTCTGGCTCCTTTCTTTATCTTTTCTTTGGCGGTGAACTGTCATATATTTCCCTGATGGTAAACCTAACTTTTCAAATACTTGCATTACGTACGAAGATCCAAAATTTTTCTGAGCCACTGCTGCAGCCACTCTGAAGTGCAGTGATTCGGAAGCTCCGTAAAATTTATTTTTAGGATGTTTACAACATACAATATGATTAAACGACTCATTTCGCTGAGAAGAACCACACGGAGCTAACTTATCCGCGCTGTTGGAATATTTCCTAAATAATTAAATTAATTTTATTTTCAATTTTTCGTCTGTTAGAGGTTTGCCATACGGTAAACCGTGATGCACATACGATTTAGTGCGTGTGTTAAAAGATCGACACCAACTTCCACAATTGGTATGATTTCCATACGCGTGGTCAACGATATTAATGATCGCGGCTTTAGTTTTAGGAACATCACCCTTGTTCTGTTTAATTGCATATGTAAATGCTCGCGAAAAATAATCTACCAATTTTTTTGAAATACCAAGGGCAAAAAGATTTTTAATTAGGTTTTTTTTAACATGGTTCATATCTGACCATTTCTTTATATCATACTTTATTTCTTTTCTAACTGCTGCTATTGATGAAGCATCATCGTCTCCAATAAGAACGGATATGAACACATTCTCAGCATTCAGTAGTTCATTCTTAGCAATAAGTTGTACTGCCATATCGGGTTCCATAGCTTTAGCGCTTCGTTTAAAATTTAGTCGGCAGTCATGGGTATTTTTATCATGCTCTTTTTCGCAGACAGCACAACGTTTCGAGCGCACTGCATACGATAATACTTTCCCTGTGTAATGACCAATTAACGAACTATGGCCAGTTAAACTGTTGTATGAGCGGCCTGTACCCCGAGTTTGCCATGCTGCATCAAAGCTGGCAATAATACCATTATTTTTATTTTTATCGCCATGTGTCACATCATCATCACTATCCGTTGTTTGTTTATTTGTTTCCTTATGTATGGTGATATCATGATCTTCATCAGTATTCACTTGATTTTTTTCAATGTTTATAGTCTCGTCAAGGTTATCCTCAACTGTCTGAATGATATCATCATCATCGTTATCTATTGTCTGCATAATCTCATTATCATTGCCATCTATTATTTTAATACTCTCTAAATCATCAAAGATTTCGAATTCATCATTATTGCTAGGGTTAATTTTATTTGTATTTATTCCCTGCTCTAAGTCTACATGTAGCTGATCTATTAATACATTACAATCATCATCTTCATTAGGAAGTGAGCTGGAAAAATTTTAATAAATGTTACAATTCAAAACTTATTATTAACTTATAATACAATTTTATATTGAAGGTAATTAAACTGTTCCCGATTTCGATGAAAACAACAATTCCCCAATTGAACATATTTAGGATCGGCATTGGTATCAGTTATTCCAATCTAGAATAAATACATTTCATGACTATATGCATATAACATAGAAATATGTAATATATCCATATAATTATATGTCCACATTTATATATTATATATATACACATTATTCTTTAGAAAAATGTACCTTTCTTAACCTTCCGTGATTCTGGCCCAACCTCACATATGACTTTTGATCAAAACTCAACAGCCTTTGAAGGTTGTTCCTTAACACGTTGAGCGCCACGCGTATTTCTAAGGCAATCCCGTTTGGGCCACGCGCGCCGCTACTTCGAAGCGGTGGTATTGTAGGGCTAGTGTTTCCTGTCGCAGTAGAAGATAGTTTACATTTGAAACGTGATTCCTATAGGCATTCATTCAACACGTTACGCGCGGACAAGTCTGTTTTGTTTTCTTTACCGTTTGGGCCGCTAGATAAGATTTGATCGAAATGGATTCGTGGTCGATGTTCCCTTTGCAACAAATCAGTTCATTACAGTTCTTTGCCCCGTGCAGACAAAAATTTTCTTTAGCCCTGAGCGTCAAAATGTCAGTCCGAGAGTATGAAAGCGATAGCAGCAGTGAAATTATTCTTGCTAGAAAACGGCCTAGAGTGGATATATTTTTATCATCTGATGAGGAGGAGGAGATTGTTGAAGAATGGCATGAACCGAGGGGTAACCAGTCAAAGGTGGTGCCATTTACACATCCTTCTGGGTTTATATGTGAACATTTGCATCTAGGATCAGATATAACCATAGAAACCTGCTATCAATTATTTGTGCCGGATGAATTCATCGAGGAAATTGTCAAACAGACAAACTTATATGCAACACAGAGCTTAGAAGATGGATACTCGAATCGTTTGGTAAAGTGGAGAGAGACAAGTATATCTGAAATAAAGAGATTTTTGGGACTGATTATATGGATGGGACTAGTAAAATTACCAGCTATACGCGATTATTGGTCCAAAGATCCTGCTTATTTGCTAACGCTTCCAACAAAAGTGATGTCAAGGAACAGATTTGAACTGTTACTAAGAATGATACATTTTGCAGACAACAGAAACGATAATCGTTCCAATCGCTTATTCAAAGTACAACCAATTCTAGACACTTTGGAAACCAATTACAAAAATATTATAATCCAACCGAGGAAATATGCATTGACGAATCCTTGATTCCCTTTCGTGGCCGCATTATGTTTAGGCAATATCTAAAACAAAAGCGCCACAGATATGGAATCAAAATATTTAAGTTGTGCTGTGGATTGGGATATACGTATGCTTTCCGTGTATACGCAGGGAAAACTCTGGAAACAGAAAATACTACGCCCGCTAACGTTGTAATGTCTCTTTGCAAAGATTTATTCGACAAGGGACACACGCTCTACACTGACAACTGGTACACGAGCTTAGAACTAGCGGAAAAATTAATCAGGAAAAACACACATTTAGTGGGAACATTACGTTCAAATCGACGAGGAATTCCGCACGAAGTAGTATCAGCAAAATTAAAACGAGGAGAAATCGTGGCAAAAGAAAATAACAAAGGGATAACCATTTTGAAATGGAGAGATAGGAAGGACATCCTAGTTCTATCGACAAAGCACTCGTCAAAAGTGGTGAATGTTAAATGCCGATCCGGAAATAAGTGCAAACCAGAAATCATAGTAGACTACAACAGACGAAAGGCAGCTGTCGACCTATCCGACCAAATGAATGCCTACAGCAATCCGTTACGCAGGAGCATAAAATGGTATCGAAAACTAGCCTTCGAATTGTTACTAAATACTACGGTTTTAAATAGTTATATTCTATACAAAAATATTACGAAGCAGAAAATTCGCATAACTGAATTCCGGAAAGAATTAGCACTATCCCTTACAAGTTATGACAAAGAAGACACTCCATCGAACACAAATGCAAGAAGATCTAAAAAAAGGCAACATAAACTACAAAGAAAAACGGGAAAAGTCCGTGAAGTACGGAAATATTGCAAATTGTGTTATGATAAGAATGTAGAAGAAGATGGTAGAGCAATGGCCAGAAAAAAGACTAAGCGAGTTGTCACATTTTGTAATAGCTGTGAAGGAAAACCGTTTTTATGTTTATTATGTTTTAATGACATTCATTAGTCCTGTAATGGATCAAAATTAAGTAAGATTTAAATAAATATTCTGTAATTCTACAAAACAACGTACATTTTATAGCTCTATATCGTGTTACCGGCTGTCAGCCACCGGTGGCTGACGCGGTCCAAACGGAAAGGCTCGTGTCAGCCACCGGTGGCTGACGTGGCGCTCAACGTGTTAACCAAATCTGTCATGTAGTCATCGCAGTGAATTTTACATATCTTTCTTAATTCAGACAGGTTAAAATCCATGTCTGTGTGTCGATCCATAAACTCCTTGGCCGTAATACCTATAATGTTAACCCCTTGGGTACGGATTTATTTGAGAAAATATTTGCATGTGGAACGGATTTACTTTTTGGTTACTTGGAGTAGTATGTAAAAGCAATACATTTTACGTAAGAATTCATTCATTTCTAAAATATTAATGACATATGTAGTATTAACAAGGGACGTTTCCCAAGTGTTAATTTCCGATTGTAATGAAAGGGTATAGCCGGATAAGGATGACAAAAGTGCCCCCAAAGGTAATTAACTTTGAGGCATACCATTCGATAGGGCTCTTCGGAAAAACGCTTCCTGCAAAGTATAAACCCGGTACCCCTACCGTAGGGGTAGTTATAGGGTGAAACGTACTTTACGGTTTTTGCTCGATTTCTCCCGTTTGGCTTGATAGAAAATTCTGAAAAAAATCACACATATTATACCCAGTGGTGTGCATAGTCTGGAATTTTTTCAGATTTTTTGGTTGGCAAATCGATTTTTAAAAAATTAAAAAAGTTTATAAACATTAATTTTTTATTGAAAATATGAAGTGACCACTTTTATATTTTTACAGTACCTGCATAGTACCCTAATTATTAATGTGTAATTTTTTCAGATTTTTACGAGTAGTGGACGGCAGTTAAAAAAATTAAAAACCAACAATTGTTTATATTTTTTGCTAAATTATTGATGTGACGACGTTTATATTTTCACAGTTTCTCAAGTTTTCTATAAACAATTGACTGTAATTTTTTCAGATTTTTTGCAACAGTGTATCATAACAAAAAAAATAAAAAACCGATGTTCACTCATGACCAATACACAAATAAGTGTAGACTTGGATGATCGAAAATTATACACAATACCCACTATTTCACATGAAATAAACTAATATACTTCATTATTAAATATTTTTACATTTGAAAAATTAATTTTACTGAATGAGTTTTACGTTTTCTAATTTTTGGACCGTGAGGCGCATAAGTTCCGTCTCCACCGTTCTCACTGTATTATCGAATTTAAGCATTCACCAAGGAAAATACATAAATTATCCTCGTTTAAATATAAAAAATATTGCGAGTTAGATATGAATTATTAGATACTTTTACATTTGTAAAAATATTTTACAAATATAAAATATTTATTTATTTAATCTTTATAATACGTCAATTGCTATTTAAATGTTAGAGAAACTCCAAATTCTTACTTAACCTTTTCACTGCGGCGCGATCTCGGAATAATCCATCAACAGGGACGGCGTGTATACGCACGTCGGTCGCTGCGGCGCGCAGACCAGCGACCAAAACAGTACTCGGAGATTTGATATCATTCGTAGGACTTAAAAAGCAATCCGTACAAATAAATTAAAAATATCCATTACTTATTTATTTTGAGTAGCTTTTTATGCTATTTTAATTTATATAACTCAACTTAAAGATTTCTTCAATTACAGTGGCTAATTAAATACAAAGTAAAAAATATAAAGGAAAGAAGAATGACAAACAATTTTACATTATGAACGCATAAAAATAATAAAAATATAATAGGAAAAATTTAATAATTCATTTCTGTGTGGTATATCCTAAAGCACGGATCAACACATAGACCTACATCACATTCTCTGCATTCATACCTAGTTTCTCGACGAATATCGTGTTTAGTGCATACTGTACATCTTCGGGCAGGATTGTTTTTTTTGGAAGACGGATTAACATATTTGCTGGGAAAATGCCTTTCAATAAGACGTAATGGGCCATCAGTATTTCTATTGCCTTGATATGCACTTGGTGTTCGTAGATATTTACCAAATATTTGTGTTATTAGTAATAAATGAAATTTCGCGAACGATAACTCTTTACCTGATTTGCATTTATATAATACGTACGAATTCCAAATACTTATATCTAACAAATGAAAAAAAAATTTTTTATACCATTTGTAACTTTTTCTAATACATTCAATGGTACTAATAACCATGTCCGCCCTATCTACAGCGCCCATAGAACGGTTATAGTCTAAAATACACGACGGTTTTTTTATCGGTGATTTTGTCCGGTAATCAAGCTTCTTTGTCTCTACAACATCAGCGGAATGTAAACTAGTCAACATCCAAACTTCTCTTTTATCCTGCCATTTTATACATAGTAAAGTTTCAGTTGAACGAAATGATATTTCTCCTTTTTCTAATTTGCTTGGAATATTTGGAACATGTTTTCGGTTTTTCTTTACGGTACCACAACTGTTTGTTTTGTTGAAATGTAAGGTGCTAAATAAAGTTGGACTGGAGTACCAGTTATCAACGAATAAACTATGACCTTTCCCGAGATAATCTTTCAAGAGGGTCATAACTATATTTCCCGATTTACCCAAATTTTCATGATATACAGAAACTTCTGTTTCTAAACCTAAATATACTAACATGTCTAAAATATAGCCCATTTTACAGTCGCAAGCAACAAAGGACTTTATCCCAAATCGACTCCGTTTGGATGGAATAAATTGCTTGAACGACAAGCGACCCTTGAACAATAATAGGCTTTCATCGATGCATATATTTTGAAATGGGTAAAAGTTTTGTTTTAGAGAAAATCGAAATCTATCATGCAGTTCGCGAATTTTATACAATTTATCTCTATGATTTGATATTTCTGAATTGCTAAAATGTAGACACTGCATCAAGTTCAAAAATCTGTCTCGAGGCATAATATCGTGAAAAATGTCCGTCTTCATAAACTTGTTTTTCGACCAATATTCTGAATAACCAAGCTTTTTTATACGTGACATTAACAGTACGGTGCCCAAAAAACAGTATATCTCTTCTATATCAGTATTGTGCCATGAATTTATTCGCGAATTGATTTTCCAGGTTCGAGTTCTTGCTATATAATTATGGTAACTATTTGTGTGTTTTACAATAAAATCTACTAAAGACTCTGAGAAATATAATTGGAAATAGTCCAAAGGGTTTGCCGTGTTGTCCAAGGCTGCTTTGGGTCCCGAATCTTTTTCGTCAAAATTATGTACTTTTGGACATAGATTTTGCTGCGACCAACTCATGTCCGTAATTGAAACTGCCGGTGTAAATTCGTTCCTGTTTATTGCTGGTGGTTGCAGGACTTCTTGTTCTTCGGTTTCTAATTTTGAATCAGAACTCATAAACCGCAAAACGTGTTCTGTTCTTCGGATAAGTTCGTTCTCTTCTTCAGACGAAGATCTTTCATCAAGTAGTTTTGTTCCTTCCTCTTCACTAGAACTTATGATTACACGTCTTCGTTTCTTTCCGCGAAACATTTTGAGGGTGTACTATATTATTTAGAAAAATGACGAATGGATAAAATAAATAATTCACCAAGCTAAATAAATAAACACTCACATTCGCCGTAAAGAAACGTTCACGAATTAATTCACAATCAGTGGAATTGGAATAATGCCGAGTATGCACAACGCGCGTGGCAAAATTGAGATAGAGGAAGGTCAAAAAGAGGAGGATCGGGATTACCTCAGTCGAGTATCTATGTATATATGGAGAACTAAAAAGGCACAGAGAGTAGCCAGTAAAATCCTGTGAAAATCAGAAAGTAAAATCCGAGAATTAGACCGTTATAGGTTAAGAGTATATCTGCGGTTTCCCCATAAGGTTTTCGAATTAATATTACTCACTACGAATGCATTCGTCAACGAATACGTCCCACGCCGATCAATTATCGCATCTTGTAATTGCAATGTCACAACAAATGTGACAAGAATTAATCAACAATCGTTTAAACATTTACCAATACCGCTGTGCCTATGTCCGAAAGAACGATTTGAATGAGTCGGTAAAACAGGAAAGGTATCAGAGTATAAAAATACAGATGCCGTAAATTTACGTCGCTCGTATATATCGATGGATTTCTCAGGACGTATCTTTACGTCTTGTGTGTATATCGATAGACTTCTCACGACGTATATTTACGTCTTTCGTAGTGAAAGGGTTAATGCATGAAAATTAAAAATTGGTAAAAGGCAATGTACATATATACTTATTACCCTCCTTAGGGCAAAGTCTACAGAGGAGAGCTGTTACCGGCTAGTTCCAGCGGTAAGACTCGAATGGGTACAGGTTTATGAAACATCTATTACAATTTTATTTGGATACGAGACAAGTTCCATATCCTCCAATAAGTTCTAATAATTAGGAATTGGTATAGCTGTGGATTATTATAAACAAACTAACATAAAATACGCATTCCAAAAAACATCGGTTTTTTATTTTTTTTGTTATGATACACTGTTGCAAAAAATCTGAAAATATTACAGTCAATTGTTTATAGCAAACTTGAGAAACTGTGAAAATATAAACGTGGTCACATCAATAATTTAGCAAAAAATATAAACAATTGTTGGTTTTTAATTTTTTTAACAGCCGTCCACTACTCGTAAGAATCTGAAAAAATTACACATTAATAATTAGGGTACTATGCAGGTACTGCAAAAATATAAAAGTGGTCACTTCATATTTTCAATAAAAAATTAATGTTTATAAACTTTTTTAATTTTTTAAAAATCGATTTGCCAACCAAAAAATCTGAAAAAATTCCAGACTATGCACACCACTGGGTATAATATGTGTGATTTTTTTTCAGAATTTTCTATCAGGCCAAACGGGAGAAATCGAGCAGAAACCGTAAAGTACGTTTCACCCTATAACTACCCCTACGGTAGGGGTAACGGGTTTATACTTTGCAGAAAGGGTTTTTCCAAAGAGCCCTATCGAATGGTATGCCTCAAAGTTAATTACCTTTGGGGGCACTTTTGCCATCCTTATCCGGCTATACCCTTTACAGGGTATGTACAATTCGATGAAATATTTGACACGTATTTTTTTTATCGGCCATCGTTCATATCTAGAGGGTGAAAACAGCCCCCAAAGTTGGGGATCAAAAAGCAATTTTTTTAAAATATCGCGGAAACTATTTGGTGTAGATCAAAAATTAAAATTGCAAATTGTTCGTTTATCATTGGCGGATTTAATGGGTAAAGTAAGATTTCTTCAAATTTATTTAATTAAAAAATATATTAAAAATTCAGATATTTTTTTTTGTTTTTTAGTAAAACGTTGAGTTATTTTTGTCTCATATTGCAAGAAAATACTATAGACCAAACCCAAGAATACGAATAAATCAGAATTTTTAGTTTGATCGTCATAATGGATATTTCTGTTTCGTAAATTACATTGCCATTTCGCAGTCGAGAACTCCCTTCTGGTATATGATCACTTCTACGTGCAATCGTATGATGCTTCAGTAATTATATTATATTACGTACAATAATTATCCCCTGAAAATTAGATAAGAAGTAAAAATGTTTTCACGATAAACCCTGCTACTCCATGGGCGTTGCAGATATATATGTTTATTATCTGGTACTTGTGAGCCCAATTTCGACCGTTAGCTGGTTGTTGTGGAGCCATTTTCGAAATATGATGCCAGGCCTCATAAAATTTTGGGAAAAACCTGACTTGTGACACCAGGCCTCATAAATGCCATTTTCGACCGTAGGTATATATGTCTATATTTACGCGTATTTGCAATTATTTAGGTATATATGTGTTAACTAGTCATTAAAATGTATTATTCCAATGAAAAATACACTTTTTACCGACAAATACATTGATTTATCATTTTCAGCACACAAAAACGAACGAATAAACGAATGTTCAGACATTACTCTGATTTTGATAGACTTGAATGTTAGAGACCTTTAAGCTTGAGAAATTGCAGAAATCGTAAAATCAGACCCATTTTAACCGTTTCTAATGAGGAATTGAATCAAGAGGGATTAAAATGTTGAATAGAAAAGAAAAAAAATTCATTAAGTAGCACAATATTTAATCAAATCGGAATGTACTTTATTTTTACTTATACATTTGAAAAAAAGTAATTTTTTAATATGAGAACAAAAAGGTATTTTACCAGAGAACATGTAATGAACAACGAAACTTTATAGTGTAGCATGGCGAACATTATAAAGGCTCGAAGCGACAAGCTTCGGGAGGTTTCGAGAGGCCTCTGGAGGCATCGAGACACATCGAGAAGCATCTAGAAGCATCGAGAAGCTTCTAGAAGGACCGAGAAACATTGAGAAGCTTCGGAGATCGGCAATGGACCGCGGAAGGGAGTCGCGAGGAGCGAGGCGCGATCCGCGAGAGCAAGCTTGACAACGCGACTTTTGATTTTCACGACCAAGGGTAGCAACGAGCGGGTATAAAATAGGGCTTGCAACGCTACAGAATTCTTCTGCGCCGAGAGAGAGGACGAGGTAATACCATCGGCCGCTCTCGGTTAGCCATAGGGCCTCTCTGGCAGGAGAGTACGGCGAATAGTTGGACGCCTACTTAGAGGGGGAAATGGGAGATTACGGGAGTGTTCCTGGGTCCTCGGCTTGGACGAGAGAGTACAGAGCATATCCTGGACGCCCTAGACGACTTAGACGAAATGGGAGAGTACGGGAGTGTTCCTGGGTCCTCGTGTAAAACGAGTGAGTACAGAGCATATCCTGGACGCCCGAGACGACTTACACAGAACGAAACGGGATAGTTGTCGAATTTAAATAGATTCAAGTTACGCGGTATATTGGTAGATTCACGTCTTACTAAATAAATAGCAAGTCCCTTTGTCAAGCTTGATCTATTTTATGAAATTTTGCTCTACCGAATAAAACTATCCAATCCTTGTAATCCTTTCCCATTTGTAAAAAAGTAATAAAACTCAAAAAATAATTCCACTGTCTCCAGATCTTTATCACGACCCGAAGTTCCAAAATCCTTCTTAAACAATGGCTACAATAGTATGTAATACATTTTTCAATAAAACTATGAGTTTATGCAACTCTTACAATTTTTTTCTCAATAACAAAAATTATATTGATCATGTCAATAATATAGATTCTTCTTATCAAGTAAAATTAAAAAAAGAAGAAAAAAGAGGACTTTATTGAGTATTACCCTTGAGTTTAAAATAGAAAAAAATTATTTTTTCTTCGCCTTATATTGATTACTCATCCATGCTTTTACTTATTTGTCATGTCTTCTGCCTAGTACAGCAGGATTGTTTTTTATTAAATTATCTATTTCTTTCTTAGATGGGAATGTGTGTCTTTTCATATGGTCTGAAAAAGTAGATTTAACCAAATGCACTTCTTCTTCAGTCCATGCAACTCGATGAATAGGTTTATTTCTAGAAGTTGTTTGAGTGTTACAATCACCTACATCAGTATCATTTTCGCCATTTTTTTGCTTTTTAGGTAAGATATTATCTGTTAGATCATTCGAATTACGACGTTTTCTTGTTTTTTTACACTTTTTTATTTCATCGTCAGAGGATTCATCACTTGATTCATCTCCAGATAAAACATTGAATGGTGCATCATTGTCATTTTCATCTTCAGAATCGATTTCATTATTTGTATCTTCAGAAACAACAGCACTACTACTCATTGAACTACTTGATGCTTTTTCACTTTTTTCTAAATATTGTGTAATTGTCAAAATTTCCCGTTGAGTCCTATCACGATAATGACTCTTATGATTTTTTTCTGCGTGTCCCATGAAGTGAGCCAAATCACTTACATCGGCATCAGATAAATTATGGTCCGCTAATAATGTTGCAAGGTGTTTCCGTAATTTCGTTCCTCGTAATTTTTCGTGATCACTGACACCACTCAAATCCGCATACTTACGCATTACCTCGCAAGCTACTAAACGTCGATTCCGTTTATTCTGAAGACCGGGTAGACAAAAAATGTACGGATTATTAGAGGACACATTAGCAGCTTTCCTGCAGTCAATTATAGTTTCAATACTTTCTCGAATTTCTCTTCTTAATAGAATAGATACAGTTCGTCCTAATTTTCCTATATATATATAATGAATGTTGAGCTGGACCATATCTGGGCGCTAACCTCAGATATTACTCGGTCATGATTTGTTGGTTGTATGACTTCTAAGAAGCCTACAAAACCAGCGCGCTGCAGCGGTGACTTTTCTTTTCACGCTTCCTGGACAGATCTTATATTTACTCTCTAACGTAAAGAGTACTTTGTTGACGAGGCCGGTTACTTGCGGGCTGAATTGTATGCGCGCCTCAATCCCGGAATTTGTGCCATCGCACAGTGGCCCAGAGCGTGAATTTAGCCGGTCACGCACCTCGCGCAGTTTTCAATCTTTTTCAAATCGTCACCACGGGCTCAAAACACATCGGATTTAAGGTAAAAGTCCGTATTATGAGACACATTTTCAAGTAGGTCGAACATTACCGCTATTATAACATTAATTTTAGTAAAAAATACAATTTAAATCATGTCACAATTATTTCATCATTTTTAGATGAATATTTGTAGTTTGTAATGAATATTAAGTTGAAAATAAATAAAAATAGCCTTTTTTTAAGGGAACGTCTATGTCCCTATCTATGAGACACTTTTAATGTATATGGCCCTACTGTCTCATAATACAGGACCCTATTTTTGAGACAGTTAAAAAATCAACAAGACAGATTTTATATTATCTATTTATTAATTTGAGATCACAATACGTATAAAATAAGTAATTAACTTTAATTGAAGCAAACAAATTATAAAATTTTCATAAATTAAATAACAAATCAACATTAATTATTGAAACATGAAACTTATTTTTCTTTTTTTATTCTCTTTTGGATTTCTTTAACTTTTTCCATCAATTTTTTTTTCTTCTTGCAATTCCTTTTTATTTTTTTGCTTTTCTTCTTTTATCTTTCTTAGGTTTTCCTTTTCCATTTGATGCTGGTACCATTCATCGGAAGTCCCTACGGATGGTAACTTCGACTTCCCTGTATTTTCGATTTTAACTCTTTTTTTTTGGTAAATATTCAACTGGCAGAGTAAATATTTCCTTTAAAGGTTTTTTGGATGAAATATCTAACAAAAAAAGGTGTCAAATTTTTATCAAAAATTTTTAAATAAAAATGTATGAGAAATTATTTCGCGTTACCTTTGTCAGCCCTTACTGACGGAATGTCATACTTCGTAGAATGTTTGCCAATCGTATCAGAAAAATCATTTTTATTTTTTTCTACGAATTTTGAAAATAACAGTCACATTACTGTTACAATTTGTCGATGGGACAAGCATTAAATTGGATATGAATTATAATAATATATTGTAACAGCGGTCGTCGTTCGGGCCCCACGTTGGGCGCCATTATGTAACGCACTTCACTTCGCGTCGTCCGGACTCTGGATCGCCAAGAGTCACTGGAGTTCGCTCCGTCGTAGGTTACGCCGTTACTTGGGAGTTGGAGAACAGCTCCTGATATCGGGGAGGACAACAACCCTCCGCAAGTCAGCTAGGATCGGTGGTTCTGGATCATCCGAGTAACCACATCCGTCGCTAGACTGGAGTTGAGGGCTTGCGTCTGTCCACCAATACTTCGGAGTGTCTTCAACGGGTGGAGGTCAAGCCTTCGACTGGATATCAGTGGATCGTCCGACTGCCTAGTCCGAAGCCCTTGACCACCCGCTCACAACTCCGACCTTTTGGTTAAACGAGGCCCTTTTTATCCGATTAACGATTAAGGATTCAATTACGGCCTCGCTCCTCATTGGTCGGCTTCCGGTATTGGGGCTAGGGTGCGTACGTTCGACTCGCACCCCCCTCTCTTCCTGGTACCTATTTGTCCACCGCTTTATGCGGGTTGCTACAATATTTCAATATTTCCACTAAGTGCAGGACTGATAATTTTTCCTTGTGCTCTGATCTCGTCAACAGGGATATGTTGATTTAAATCTATTTGAGTGGACTGTGAGATATCATTGCTATCAATTGCTGATTGATCATTAACTTCAGCAGATTCACAGACGAGTTCTAAAAGTTGCCCATCGTTAAGAAAAGTAGCTTGTTCACAGTTATTAATCATATTAGAACCACTTTCTACAATAATAACCGATTTTAATGCTTCTTCGCTATTTATTAATTCGGTTGCGCTTATATTCGATAATAACTTTTGATCATTCGTAGAAGTATAATTTATAGAAGAAATTGCATTCGCATTAATATTATTGGATAAAAAAAGTTGATTAGTCTTCAATTTATCCTGCAGAATACTTTCGGTATGATGGTAATTTACATTTTCAACTCCCTTGATTATTGGTGTTTGTTTCATATTACCTATTTATACAAATATGTAAATATGTGTTAAGTAAAGTATATTAAATTATTCAAAGTATCTGAAAAAATTGATTAATTGTGTACATAATAAATCGATATAAAAAATAATCATTTTAATTTGAAATTTGTTTTTAAATGTAATGAATCGTAAAAATCGTTATAAAAGATTTTAAGCAAGACGTTTTAAATAAGATAAAATATCTATAAATACTAGATTAATGAATAAGTAAAATATATATCAAATATTTATATATAAGTATTAGGTCAATAATTGTTAATTATAACTATTCAGTTAATTGCTTTGAATACCCCTAGAATTTTCTGAAATTGAAAACCAATAATCGAACAATCCTTTTTTTTCAATATTTCCAGTCCAGGATCCACTCTCAGCTGCATTTTTGAACTCCGAAAGCGTATCTGCCGGTAAACTCTTCTCAAAATTCGATACAAACTGTTTTTTATCTTCAACGCTGTTTAAATCAGAGTCATTGACTTCCTGTTCACCACTCGATAGTTTCGATTTTTTACCCTTTTGTAAAATATTGTAATCTACTTCATTCGGATTAAATGGGTAAAGTCCTGATCCTTTAAAACCACTAATGACCACATTTTTTTCATTTTTCATGTTATCTAAAGTAAATTTTAGAACTAAAGGAAAATCTTCTTTTTTTATTTGTGTAACACCTTGTAGATTTTTCCATTTAGGTACACTTTTTTTCCATGCTTCTTTGAAGGGGTGGAAAAATGAAATATCTAAAGGTTGCATTATATGCGTAGAATTGGGAGGTAGCATAACTAGTTCGATTTGCTTTTCTCTACAGAACCTAACTAACGGCAAGTTCGAATGTGATGAATGGTTGTCCATGTAGAGAACGACTGGAAATTCAGTCTTTTCGCTGACTAGCCATGGATAGAATACATTTGTGACATATTCATAAAAGGTTTCTGTGGTCATCCAACCGCTGTCTGAAATACCTATCCCCCATCCTGCAGGAGCATTTTCAATTATTTTCTTTGGTACAGTTTTTTTGTAACAATACATCAACATTGGAGGAGCACGAGTCCCATCAGCCCTGTACAAAAATAGAATAGTTAGGGCTTCTTTGCCACCATCAACTACTTTATATACAGCACGAGATCCTTTTTGTGCTAACACACTCTCTGCATCAGGACAGAGAAGAATACTGCTTTCATCACAGTTAAAAATCCTCGTAGGAGGAATATTTAACAGATTCTTATTATGTAGATATTTCTTGGAGTCTTTAAACCAATCTTGTAACTCTTCAAAACTGACAGCTGCTCTACTCTGACTTAAATGCTGGGGCTTCCTGATGGATAATTGTGGGACGACTAGGACGACCATCAGTGAACGGAGTTTTCATTTCCAATTGTTGAACATATTTCTGGACACAATCGAGTAATTCCGTTTTGGTAACAGGTGCTCCCATTGCAGCTCTATCAAGCACCCACTTAACAACGTCATGCTCTTCCTTTGATGACAAAACTGTCTTTGGTCCAGTTTCACTTTTCACTTTTTGAGGGTCAATATTTTTCTTTCTAACTAGTGTAGTTACCGGAATACCAAAAGCAGTAGCTGCTTTTCTTAGAGAAAGCCCAGGATCTTTCAAAACTTTTAGAGCTTTTTCTATATTTAATGGATCATAATTACGCCTTTTATTTTTTTTCCTAATTGTCTTCTTCTTCAAATTGGAGCACAACACATTTCTTTTGGTTGACTTGGATTGCTTCAGTGTTTCCTTTGACTTTTTTTTACTCTTCATCTTTTTAGTTTTTTCATACAAATCTTTAGTTGTTCACTATCCTCTCTTAACATAAAACATTTTACAAATTTATATTTATGAAAATGTTAGAAAGGCTGTAGGAGGATAAGTATGATCCAGCGGCCTTAGCTCCGATCATGCTCGCTTCTTTTTGTTAAATTAGTACCTATGTGAGTACTTATCACAGCAATTTTCAACCCTTAAAAATTCATCCCCAGGGAGTAATCGTTGAATAAACAAATTTTTTCAAAAATTCATAACTTGAGAACGACTACTTTGATTTTATTGAAATTTATTCAGGACGTACATATAACTATGGTCTCTGATTAAACAAAATTTCAGACTTGATGAATTGACATAACCTTAGAAAAAAAATTAAAACATTTTTCAATTACTACTATTGGTAGGTTATGTTTGAGGCACAACTACTAAACTTTTTTTATAGCTTCCTAACAACATTTTGCACCATATATAATTTTGGTATAATTTATTTCTTGGTGCGTCATATCCAAAAAAAATAAAAAGTCTAATTTTAATCATATTTAATTTTTTTAAATATGTTATAATTATGGCACACCCATCCTAATTTTTTTCTGGTTTTCTAACATCATTTTGCACCATACATAATGTTGGTATAATTTATTTCTTGGTGCGTCAATGCAAAAAAAATAAAAAGTATAATTTTAGTCATTTTCAATTTTTTTCATTATGTTATCATTATAGCACAATCATCTTAATTATTTTTTAGCTTCCTATCATTATTTTGCACCATGTATAATTTCGGTAGAATTTATTTTTCGGTGCGTCATATGCAAAATAAATGAAAAGTCTAATTTGAATCATCCTCAATTTTTTTCAATATCTTACCGTTATAGCACAATCATGTTATTTTTTTTTGTTTTCTAACATCGTTTTACTCTATCTATAATAATTTCTGAATTCATAATTCTCAGCGTGTTACATTGGAATCAATAAAAGTATACAGTTTTTCTATATTTCGGCAACTTCCAAAAAAAAAAAACAAAAAGTCCATTTACTACAATGACGATGATAGCGAATATTTAATTTTGATTCGGCAGATTGACCTAACGTTCTAATGCAATTTTCGTCTGTTGCTAGTGCTGTTGTGGATAGATGTAGCGGGGATATGCGTTTTAGTGGTGGGTATAATGAGTTAGGTATCAAGTCTGTCATTCGCGCGGGCCCGCATGAGCAGGCAAGAGCTACAGACGTATGGAGCTAATCTTGCCATTGTCTTTATTACTTTTATAACTATTATAATCACTGTTTCTGTTGTTGTTGTTGTTATTATTATTATTATGAATTATGAATTCAGAAATTATTATAGATAAAGTAAAACGATGTGAGGAAACCAAAAAAAATAACATGATTGTGCTATAACGGTAACATATTGAAAAAAATTGAGGATGATTCAAATTAGACTTTTCTTTTATTTCGCATATGACGCACCGAAAAATAAATTCTACCGAAATTATACATGGTGCAAAATAATGTTAGGAAGCTAAAAAAAAATTAAGATGCTTGTGCTATAATGATAAGATAATGTTACGTGCCAGGGCCAGGAGCGTTGCGAGTGGCCGAGGTAAAAGAATAAGGTAGAGTGTTCGTTTGGATGTTGGTTTTTAGAAGTTGTTAGTACCGAACAATCTCGTGTATAGGAGACACGAGATAGCCGTAGGAAGTTGAATCACTTGTGGACTTTCCGGTGTATGGTTAACACTAGATGCCACGGGAGGTTGGAACACTTGTAGACTATCTCGTGCGATTAACACGAGGTGCTACGGGAGGTTGGAACACTTATGGACTTTCTTGTGCGATTAACACAAGATGCCACAGGAGGTTGGAACACTTATGGACTTTCTCGTGTGATTAACACAAGATGCCACAGGAATGTTAGTAAGGCTGACGTAACTTTATAATTGTTGCAATACACCTCGAGCGGTAAAGATGTATTGCTGTGGGATCGCAGGCTGGAGATTTCTAATAGGTAGTCGTAAAGGATTTAAACCCGAAGTGATCAAAACTCGAACAAGTTATATTTTCGTATAAATGGCTGGTTACAGTTAAAGTGTACTGTATGTGTGTGGTACAAAGGTGTTACGTGGAGTCGTGTAATGTGTTCGCACGCACCTAGTTGCACTACTCTCTATTTTGACGCACTGAGGAAATGCGGGGTATTAGAACAGAAATGCCTGATAGATATCGCGGACTTTACGCGTATTCTATATGGTTATATCGTAGCGAGAACTCTAAGTTTCGTCTAACGATTAGATCTATACGCGTAGTTTAATCGGTGTAACAACGTGACGATCTTACAGTGAACTAAGCCCATGACATGAACTGCAGTCGATCTTTTATAGGTCGAAAAAGTGGTGGGGTGCTTCTATTTCCAAGAATTTCCCGAGGGATGTAATAGAAAAGGTGTCTTACTGTTAAGAGGTCATTCGCCTGTTCGAGTTCCTATTTCCTAACGTAATTATTCTAAGCAAACAGAGCGACTTCGGGACTGATCGAGGGGTCCGGCTGCACAAGTGGTAGATTTCCGGCCCCGAGCTGGAGAGTCTAAATTTCTTAGACTCAGGGCCGTATGTAACAATAATGAAAAAAATTGAAAATGATTAAAATTATACTTTTTATTTTTTTTTTGCATTGACGCACCAAGAAATAAATTATACCAAAATTATATATGGTGCAAAATGGTGTTAGAAAGCTATAAAAAAAGTTTGGTAGTTGTGCCTCAAACATAACGTACCAATAGTAGTCATTGAAAAATGTTTTAATTTTTTTTCGAAGGTTATGTCAATTCGTCAAGTCTGAAATTTTTTTTAATCAGAGACCTTAGTTATATGTACGTCCTGACTAAATTTCAATAAAATCAAAGTAGTCGTTCTCAAGTTATGAATTTTTGAAAAAATTTGTTTATTTAACGATTACTCCCTGGGGATGAATTTTTAAGGGTTGAAAATTGCTGTGATAAGTACTCACATAGGTACTAATTTAACAAAAAGAAGCGAGCATGATCGGAGCTAAGGCCGCTGGATCATACTTATCCTCCTACAGCCTTTGCCTGTGGACTATGCGTTCCAGTATTTTAGAAAACAGACATAGTATGGCTATAGGCCGGAACTGTTGCACGGTGGTTGGATTTTTTACTTTATTCAGCGGCCGAACAATAGCACACTTCCAGCGCTCCGGAAATATAGCGGTTGTTAGTGAGCAATTGAGAAGGTGAAGCAAGTGCGGAAAGATTACCGGCACAGCCTCCATAATGTCACGTAAGGATAGGTCATCCACGCCTTTTGCTTGTGAGGTGAAGTGCTTTAAGGCATTAGCGAGGTCTGTTGGCGAAATATCCTTGAATTAGAAGAGTGCATCGTCGTAGTTAGGAGGTGGAAGAGATTCAAAGAAAGAAGACACCTCCATGGTCGACAACCGCCTTTGAGATACCATGGCGAAATGCACATTTAGTTCTTCTAAGGAAAATTCAACATAGTTGCCCACTGTGCGTGTCGCAATACCCAGTGCGCGTAGTTCCTTCCAGAGAGTAGCTGAGTTCTTGATACCAGAGAGTCGCGAGACGTAATACGTTGATCTGGCATCAGATATCTGCCTGTGTAGCTCGTCCCTAGCTTGCCGGTACCGTTGAAGAGCTATCTCTGTACGTGAGCGTTTAAAGGCACGATAGAGTGAGTCCCTGATCCGAAGAAGAGATTTTAGCCTCGCTGTGATCCACGGTTAGCAGTTACGCTTCGGGACAATGGTGATGTACGGAGCATACCTAACTAGTGCTAGTATAAGGTTGTTCTCAAGACAACAAAGTAAATCATCAACTGAGACAGGCGTATTATAGACGGCCCAGTCGAGATTAACCAGGAATTGTTGGAATGCTTCCGTGCTGAGCCCCTTATATGATCGTGTCCTAAAGGTTTTTACGGGCAATGATCCAGATGTTGAGATTGTTACTGATATCAAGTTATGTCCCGCGATGAACGGAGCTTGCGATTGCTCGTAAGAGATTAGGAAACTTTTATCACTGAGGAGACACAAATCCAGCAAGGTGTCAGACGTACGAGTATGATAAGTAGATGCAAATGGCACCATATAGAGTGAATGAGACGTGCAGAAGTCCCGAACATTCTCAACGTCATATGTATGTCTAAGCTGATCTGCGTTAAAATCACCAAGAATGATGTTAATTGCATAGTCAGAGCAGAATCTATCGTAGTCAGTTTCGAAGGTGGCGAGATTAGCTGCCTTTGGAAGACGATAAACAACCGCGGCCAGTAGCGGTTGTCCTCCCAACGGTTTGACCTCAAGAATCAGGTATTCCGGACTACATGTATACTTCGATGGTGATTCCGCCAGCACCCTCGTCCGAAGTGAGTTGTGAACGTAGAATGCTACCGCACCACCCATTTTTCCGACTGGATCATTCCGTAAGAGTGAGTAGCCCGGTAAAGCAACGGTACAATCATCAATGAGAGGGGTTAGCCAGGTTTCCGTAACAGCAATGACATGAAAAAAGCAGGTAGCGAAGCGGAAGTGCATGTCGTCTAAATGAGCTCGTACAGAGTTAGCATTGAAGTGACACAAGCTGAGACAGGCATTACTAATAAACCGTCTTCTAGGTAGTGATCTGGTAGAGAGCGGCCTTCGAGCAGTACTCGGATGATAGAAAGACCGTCACGCTGTTTCGAGAATCCGCAAATCGTCCATTGTCCGAATTCGCTTGATAGGAGATCCGTTCTCCCTTCTAACAAGTATAACTCCATCCCGATGCCATACGTACTTAAATCCTTTAGGTCTTGCCTTGGCCTTAACCTCCGTGTAAAGTTTATACACACTTGCCGGTAAGGCTTCATTAATGTTAATGACCCTCGGAGGAGTAGAATATGGTGGATGAAGACCAGCAGTTGTTAGCCGGCCCTTAATTTTCTTTGCTGCTATCAGGCGATCCGAGACTTCCCGTGAGCGTAGCTTCACCAGAATCGGCAAAGGAGCATCTTTCTTCTTAGCTTTGTCACGTGTGATGAGAAAGCGCGTGGACACTATATCTTCTTCAATAAGAGAGCAGCCGACAGCCTTAGCAACTTGCCCGACTACGGCTCGAATGCTCCCCTCATCTTCACACGGCGCTCCGGGCACTATCACCTCCGGCTGTCGAACAAGAGCGGTAGTACGCCTCAGCTCAATCTGCTCAGCTTTTTGTGTCTGACTGAGTGCCCCGAGTTCAGCACGTAGTTCTGCATTCTCTTTCTTGAGACCTTCGATCAACTCAGAATTAGCCGCTAATTGAGCCTGCATAGCAGGCAATCCAGCGAGCTTCAATGCCAGGTCATCGATCCGAGAACTCAGAAATCTAAGCACGTCGACCGTAGATAGTGTGTCAGGTAGTGGTGAGGGAGGCCCTACCACAGATAATGAAGACAGCAAGGAGGCATTTAGGCACGTTGATGTTGATGCTGACCCTGGTGGTGGCTGTGCCGGCGTCATCGAATGGCTCTGCCTAGACGTCATGACACTAGCATTCGAAGCGACAGACTCTCGTCGCCCATGAACAAACTTAGCACCCACACAGCAGGGTTTCTTCTTCGAACAACCAGGATGGAAGATAGACTTGCATGTGGTGCAATGAACTGCCCCCAATGAAATGGTTTTCTTGCAGCTCTTACAGGATCCTGTGACTCGCTGCGACATGTCGATGCGTGTTTAATAAATCGATATGACAACGGATTACCGACAGAGCGATATCGATATCAATCAATGCCGTGCGATGGCGCTCCGTTAACCCAGAAAATCGGCAAGATGAAGATCGGTTGTTCTGAAGAGCAACAAGGAAAGGAGGTTATGTCGCCCCAATACAAGTTTGAGAAAAACCTCCAAAAATTAGATGCAGTAAAAGGAGCAAACTGCAGGCAAGCCTAGCAAAATGCTCGAATAAAAACCCAAGCAGTACTACCTAAAACAAAACAGCCCGAAGGCAATTTACGGCAGAAATTGTTCAAAGAAGAGAGAGCGATAAAGATCGTGTTGATGTACTCACAGAGGAGAGAAGAGAGAGAGAGAAGAAGAAGAAATATAGCACATCACAATATACATACAGATACATACGTACTCTTACTCACACATATACTCATTCGCTAATCGACATCAAAGGAGACGCCATCATTCAGCAGAAAGGCATAGAGACGGACTGCGAACGCCGAAGAAGTGCGTACATTACGCACCTCAGCAGGGAGCGCATTCCAGCACCTTACCGCCGTAGCCAAGAAAGAGCTGCGTAAAGCATCAGTTCTACACAGCGACAAAACTAAATCGCCTTCACGTGAACGCGTCCAACGCACACGAACATCATACGCAAAAACAAATCGGTTAAATAAATAGCCAGGGCTCCTCCTATTAATTATTGGGTTGGCGGGAAAATTCTGTCGTATTTTACTACTTGCAGGTAATTTTACCTTTTCGGTCAAAACAAGCAGGTAGAATGCGTCATGTGGGGGCTTATTATTTAGCGTACATTTCATAGCATATAAGGCAACTATTTTCAATACCCTTCATCAGTTAGTTACGAAGTACAGAGTGAAAAACATGGCAGTGGATAAAGTGCATTTAAGACATTGCATTTTGTATGAGTTTCAGAGAGGAAGCAATGCGTCGGTTGCTTGTAAAAACCTATGTGACACGTTCGGAAGTGTAGTCGTGAATGTACGGACCTGCCAAAGATGGTTTTCAAAATTTCGTTCAGGAGATTTCAGTCTCGATGAAGATCGTCGATGTGGGCGGCCATCCAAGGTGGATAAAGACATTTTACGGTCTATGTTGGAGAATAACCCATCTCTAACTGCCAGAGTAATTGCAAAAGAACTCGGAATACACCATTCGACAGCTGAGGAACACATAAAACAGCTTGGATTTGTCTTGAAGCAGAGTATTTGGGGTCCGCACAATTTGAGTGAAAAAAACTTAGCGGATCGTGTGAGAGTTTGTTCATCTTTGTTTATTAGGCATAATGTGGAGCCCTTTTTGGACAAACTCATTACGGGAGATGAAAAGTGGATCCTTTACGAGAATGTAAAGAGAAAAAAAGTTTACTGCAAACCTGGAACATCCAGCACAACTGTTGCTAAACCAAGCCTGCATCAACGGAAGGTAATGCTTTGTTTATGGTGGGATAGAAGAAGACCAATTTATTACGAGCTACTGAAACAAGGGCAAAGTATCAATGCAATCATTTACTGCAACCAGCTGGATAAACTGAATGCAGCTATCAAAGAAAAGCGACCTGTACTAGCGAACAGAAGAGGAATTCTTTTCCACCAAGATAATGCAAGACCACATACTGCAATGGTGACTCAACAAAAGTTGAATGAGCTTGGATGGAAAGTACTTAGTCACCCACCATATTCACCAGATATAGCTCCATCGGATTACTATTTATTCCGATCACTCCAAAATTATCTGACGGGAAAAAAATTTGATTCTTTCGAAGATGTCTCGGCGGCAGTTGCTGAATACTTTGATTCCAAGGATGAGAATTTCTATGCTAGGGGAATCGACAAGCTGCCTGAAAGATGGCAACGAGTGGTTGAAAATAATTAAATTGTAAATAAACGGCATTGAAACTAATTGAAATATTAGATATGAAATACGACAGAACTTTCCCGCCAACCCAATAGATCAAAAGTACGTCGACAGACTATGTAGGACCTTCTTTGACCTACTGTGAGCCACTGGAGGCGACTGCGGTAAGGAGAAATGTGCTCAAACCTATTTCAATCTAAAATCAATCGAATTCAGCGATTCAACGCCCTCTCCAGAATGCCATTAACCTCATCCGTCGCATCCGTGAGTAATTCGCAGCAGTAGTCTAAATGAGGTAAAATAAGCGATGCCGCTAATTTACGTCGCAAGGGAACAGGTAAAAAATGCTTGTTGAGCTTGAGCAAGTGCAGCGTCTTGCAAATCTTCTTAGATACCGTTATTGCATGCTCACGCCAACACAATGAAGAGGTTATACTGACGCCAAGCAATTTAACAGACCTGACAAAAGGTACGGAGTAGCCGTCAACAACAACCATAGGCAATATCCGGTCATAAAGCTCATTGATGTACCTACGACTACCAAGCATAATGCATCCTGTTTTTTGGCTATTAAGTACCAAATGATTGGCACTCGCCCAATCACAGATGCCACGAATTGCCTCGTTTAACAAGCATATAGCATTGGAAACCTCATGAGGATAACAATGTAAGTAGATTTGCAAATCGTCCGCATAAAAACTATACCTAAAATAAGACGATAAAGCCTGACGGAAATCAGATACATAAATGCAAAACAAAAGAGGACCCAAGACCGATCCCTGAGGCACTCCAGAATTGACTGGAGACCAAGAGGACATTTTCCCGGCGACCCCGCGGACGGCCTCCCTCCTACCGACTAAGTAAGAGACGAACCACCGCAACACCGACTGAGACACCCCAAGTAGACGCAGCTTAGAGATGAGACGCGAATGGTGTACTCTATCAAAAGCTTTGGAAAAATCAAAAGAGACAAGAATCGTGACTTTCCTGGCATCAACGGCAACCCTTACGTCCTCGAGCACACGAAGAAGAGCCGTATGGGTACCGTGGTACCTTCTGTAGGCCGACTGACAGCTGTCAAAAGCTGGTTGGTGTCCAAAAAGTCCAATAACTGCTTGGCCACGACTTTGTCAACGACCTTGGACAAGGCACATAATAAAGATATGGGCCTAAAATCCGAGGGCGCTGCAGGATGTTTAATTTTTGGTAAAGGAACAATGACAGCCGATTTCCAAAGAAGAGGAAAATGACCACAAGAAAGTGACCTGTTGACCAGCTCAAGGATGATGCCAAAAGACGCAGGGAGAGATAGGAAGATGAGCGATATAGGAAGGCCGTCGACACCAGGCGAATCCGATTTCAAAGAGTGTAGTGCAAGGAGTAAATCCCCAGGCAAAACATACTTGAAATAAAACAGGTCATCCCGATATGTACCAGAGCCGTTTAGCGGCCCGAAATCAGAAGAGGAAGCATTTGAAGCAGATAGAAAAGCGCAATTAAGATCGTCCAAAACGAGTCCCGCTGGCAGAGAATAAGCGCTGCTTTTAGCTAGTCCCAAGGAACGCAATTTTGCCCACAAAACATTAGTAGTAGGAGCCTGAGAAAGCGCCTTGGTAAAGAACGCCCTCTTGGCATCCCTGATGACACGCTTAGCGCCATTTCTGCATGCCCTGAAAGCTTCCCAGTCAAGAGGATTCCTCGTTCTGAGGAACCTCTTCCTAAGTGTCTCCGTTTTCCTCATGAGGTCCCGAATACCACCCGTCAACCAAGGAGCAGTTTTATAAGAGCGCCTTAATATTTTCCACGGCGCATGCAAGTCGTAACAAGCAGACAAGTTTGAACTAAAAGTGGCTGCAAAGTCATCAAGATAAGGCATAGTAAGGCAAGGACTCAACATGTCCTCAGCTTCAAGTAAGAAATTATCCTTACAAAAATTACTATAATCGCGTCTCCGCACAGATGTTCGGCCAAGGCTAGGTGTGACAACACCTAGAGTGACAGATATGAGATCGTGATTCCAGAGGAAAGAGACCGCGGTTTGCCCAAATTCGGCCACCCTCCCCAGGTCATCAACAATACCTAGGTCAATAGAGGTATGACTCGACGCAGTATGATGAGTAGGGCGAAATGGAATCAAATATAGTGCATTGGATTCAAGAAGTTCACGAAACTTAATGGAATCGAAAGTATTCACGCCAACGTTAATATTAAAATCCCCAAGTATCACCACACTGCGATAGTCCACAAATAAATCAGCGATATGATCTTTTAATTCACTAAGATAACCAGCCTTAGGGGGACGATAAACGACACCAGCCAAGATCTTAGAGACAGAGCCGCCATACAATTCAAGGAGCAGGTATTCGGGGCGCCTGCGATAAGTACCATCTGAGGAGGCTAAGACGCGTCCAACAAGTGACCGATGGACGAACATCGCAACTCCACCACCCCTCACGCCAATTCTATCACGTCCAAAAAGATTATAATCCGTTAGTGCAACGTAACTATCAGCAACAAGGTCCGAAAGCCAAGTTTCAGACAAACATATGACGTGATATGAATTGACAGAAAAGAAGTGTCGAAACTCGTCTAAGTGAGTAACCAAGGACTGACAGTTTACATGACAAATTTTTAAACCCGTAGCTGATTTATCCATAATCGATTCGAGAGGCCTTATCCCTAACTCGCCTCATCAATATGGTACATTTAGCAGCATCGAATGCACTGTGCCTGATAGACGTTAACTTGGCCTCCTTGCAATTATGACACGCGAGGTCAACGGCGGACCCGCCACAAACGGAAGTGGCGTGACCCCTGCACACTTACCACACTTAGTGGAGTTTTTACATTCCCTCGCGATATGACCGAAAGCAAGGCACTGAAAACACTGAAGGACCCGCAAGTGATCCTCCACTCTGCATGGTCGCCACGGAAGGAAGACTTTACCCTGCGCCAACAACCTCTTGTGACACAAAGCATTGGTCTCGATTACCACGCTAGTAACATTGCTGTTTGGACGCGGAGGATATCGATAAACCGCACTAATCTTAACGTCATCTACATTGTCTAAATTCAGTTTAATAATCGATTCGCACAAGTCACTATCACGCAAGTCAACCGGAACTCCTCGAACCACCATACGCGGGTTAAGACGCTCTTTGTCTTTGACTTCCAAGCCGGCAGCAAGCAAGGAAAGGGAACCCCTAAGGCCCTCAATGTCACATTTCGAGGCAATAACTCGCACATAATTATTTCGGGAATTTATAACTCGGTTTACGCGCAGATCAGCCTCTTGCAGGTCAACCGCTTTAACTAAGGCAGACCTAGTATCATCCGCGCTCTTAAATTTGCCAGCGGAACCTGCAACAGGCTCCACTACGAAGCTAATAGAGGTGGGTAGCTCCACAGAATGTCCGCGTGGCAGTATCACCTTCCTACTGACGTTAGCCTGACGTGAAGAAGCGTCAGAAGCGTAAGACGCATCTTTGCCGCCCACCAACGCAGGCTGAATCTCCTCCCGGACAGCCACTTTCACGACCTCTTTTACTGCGGCAGTCACCTCTGTACGTAAAGACTTCCGGAGAGAGGATTCCAATTTAGCCTTGGTCTTAATCGTCGCGACGGCCTCCAAGTAAGCTGATGACAAATAATTGACAGCACCAAACATCTGCTGCAGAACGACCTCCAGCAACCTCTTCTTATCTATTTGCTCCTTGCTGGATAAAAGAACAGAGGAAGCCTCTTTCGCCTTATCCTTCAAGGAGGACACCAACTCCAAAACGGCCTCACGTGAAAGCATATGGTCGGCAGCCTCCTCATAATCAGAATCGCTATCACACGTATCGCTACGCCCAGTTTCCGTGGCGCCGCCGATGGATGGCACCTCCGGCGGCCGCGATCACCGGTCAGCCGTAATCGTCGTTAGCAAGTGGCAAGAGCAAAAGTGAGGTTAGATCGGCAAGGAAAAATCGGAGAGGCTAAATCAGCAATAGCAAGCTGCAAATCCCAAAGCTTAATTAGGAAATTAAATAGCGCATTCCCAAAGCTCCAAGAAGAGTTGAAAAGAGAGAGAGAGAGAAAGATATAGTATTATAATTTAATAGAAAGAGATTTTACTGTTGAGTTTAAGTCTTATATTTTTAAGAAAAGAAAGATAATTGACACAATTTTAAGCTATCACTCTCAAGCACAACGCGAGAGTGCCTGAATTTCTATAAAAGATGCAATAGATATTTTCATTATTTATATTTCTAAGAAGAGAGAGAGTCGCGATAGAGAAAGAGAGAAAGTGAGATTTACATACAAGAAGAATGAGAAAGAGAGAGAGAGAGATATGGATTTATTAAAACTTGATGAAAAGAAAAGCGAAAAATAATTTTTATTTCTTTTAATTTAAGTCTTCTCTTTTTTTAAAGAGATAATAGTCCCAAATTTAATCTGTTACTCTCAGATACAACTTGAAAGTATCTGAATTTCTGTAAAATGTGCAGTAAATCTTTTTATCAATTTATATTTCTAAAAAGGGAGAAGATCGCAGTAGAGAGTGAGGGAGAGCTATATATGACGAGAATGAGAGGGAAAGAGAGAGATATATATATAATCATTACATCTTAGCGAGAGGAGATTTTACTGTTAATTTCAAGTTTTACTGTACATAGCTACCCTCTATATCAACCGCCATTTTGTTTTTAAAATTTTTGTGTTCAGATTCGTAATCAGCGGACCAAAAAACATTAGAATACTAATTTTTGTGCAAAACAATTAATTTTTAAAGAAACCTGTCCGCCATATTTAATCCACCATTTTGTTTTTAAAATTTTTGAGTTCAGATTCGTAATAAGCAACCCAAAAAATAATAGAATACCAATTTTTAACTAAATCCGGTGTGTTTTGAGCCCGTGGTGACGATTTGAAAAAGATTGAAAACTGCGTGAGGTGCGTGAACAGCTAAATTCACGCTCTGGACCACTGTGCGTCACCGCGTGACACGCGGAGACATGTAACACTCATACATATTATGAGTGTCAGCATCTACCGGTCCAAACGTGCCACTAGAGTCATCATCGGTAGCAATTGGTGTTGCTACTGCCGGAACGTTTAAAGCAACGGTTTCGCCCGTCGCCGTTACTGTCTTACCAATATTGGTGTCGGGAGGATCATCTGGTCCAGATAAGCGCCGACGTCACCCTCCGCTCTCAATTGGCCCTCTTTATTTTCATTTTGCTGGACATCGATGATTGTCACAGCGACGGCAGTCGTACATCCGTGTAGGAAGGCGGAATATGGTAATTTCCGTGCCAAGCGGTCATCCACCGCTTGGATGTCCCGGAACGTCCGCTGGACTAGCAATGGGAATGTCGAGAAGTTAAGATTCTGACCAGTAAGCTGATTATCAGCAATACTTCCCATTATAGGTCCGACGGAGTACATTGTGCCTGCCTGCTCGGGCGTCTCATTAACAGTCCGTGCCGCCTTTTCCTCTTCAGCGCGGTTTTCCGGCACTGGTACTTTCCGCTGGGGATTGGAACGTCCAGCTCTCCAATTCTGTGCACGGTTACGGTCCCGGTTCTCTCGCTTTGATAGGGCGGGCCGGGCCTTCGCCTGTGCATATCTCTCTTCCGCACTTTCATGATCTACCCAATCAAAATGTGGAGCATTATCGACTTTACAAGTGTTATACTTCATGAAAATAAAATAATAAATTAATATTTAGTAGAATAACCTCTAGAATCAACAACTGCCTGCATTCTTTTGGGCATAGATTTGAAAAAACTATTTAATGTAGCAGGAGTAATGTTTTGCCATTTTTGGCAAAGAGTTTCATACAATTTAGCAGTATTTAGAAATTTTTCATTTTTTATGGATAATTTCAAATGTTCCCAAAGATGTTCTATTGGATTTAGTTCCGGACTTTGCGATGGCCACTTAAGAACGTTTACATTATTTGCACGAATCCAATTTTTCACGGTACAGGAGGCGTGTTTTGGATCATTATCATGTTGGAATATCCAATTTTCGTCCATGACTTCCCTTGCGTGAGGCAACATATCTGTCTCTAATATTTCTACGTACTGTTCCTTCTTCATTATACCTTTAATTTGCCGCAATGGACCAACGCCGTGACCGGAAAAGCACCCCCAAACCATAATGTTTCCTCCTCCATGCTTTACTGTGGGAATTTGGTAACGCCCGTTGAATCTTTGACCTTTTGGTCGACGTACCCACTGAATTCCATCAGATCCAAATAATTTAAATTTGCTTTCATCGGTGAAAAGCACATTGGACCAGTCTTCTATTGACCAATGAAGGTGTTCCTGAGCAAATTTAAGTCGGGCCATCCTATTCTTTTTCGAAATCAATGGTTTCTTGACTCCATGTCGTCCATGTAACCCGAAAGACACTACACGACGTCGTACTGTACGCACACTAATTGTCCAAGTCGTTTTTCCGTATTCCATTTCATCTGCCACATGTCCATTACATTTTCTGTTATATTTTCTTCCTCTCTCTTTATTTTCTCTCTTTTTCCTCCTTCACTTAGATATTTGTCATTCTTAATCTTAACGCTGTTAAAATATATTTCTTTCCTTAGTTTAATTTTATACTCTATCGGCATTTTTCCTGTAATCGCACAAAGTCTCCTGTTTGAAACATTTCTATATGATCTAGCTAATCCACTTAAGCATATACGTTGTGCCATTCTTAATTTCTTTTTATTCCTTTCATATTCAATCGCATCTGACCAGACGTCGTATTTGCCTGTCTTGTCTAATTGAGGTCTTTTTCGGACGGCCAGACTTGGATTTAATTTCTAAATGTCCTCGTTCTTGAAATCGCTTTTGAATGCAGTATATAGTTTGTTTAGCGATGTTAAAGCGCCGGGAAACGTTAGATATGGATTCACCATTTTGTAAAGCATTTACAACCTGTTCCTTCATATATTTCGGTAAACTTTGTCCTCGCACCATCTTTGTAGGAATAGAATAAAAGCACAAAAAAAGAATTTAGCAAATATATAATGAATACTTTTGTTCGAATTCATTTGTCCGGTACTGTATGGCTCGGGCCGTTACGGACATGCAAGGCGCGATCGCTGCGCGACTGGTAACAGAAGTCTGGTCGAATAAGAAACGCTTGTAAGCACAGACAGTCATTAATTTTATATTATGTATTGTAAGAAGTACAGGGTGTTTCAAAAATATTTGTCATGGCTTTCAGGGGTTGTTCTACACCTCTGGATCGATGGAGATTTGCGAAAAAAACTTGCCGCAAAATTCGGGAAAGGGTAGCAAATTTTTTTATTGGCTCATCCTATTCGTCTTGTTACGTAGGTAAAATGTCTGAGAGGAACCATGGGTCAGAAACGAACCGTTCTCTCGCAAATTAACTTTTAATTGGGCCTTCCGATTAAAATTTCGCCGATAGTTAAAGCAGAGGCGACGTAAACGAACCTAGAAAATAGGGCACTGTGTCACCGAACCAGAAGAGAAGTGTAAGTGTTTATACTCTTCTTCCCGGGTGGGCCCTTGAGTGAACCCGACACCGAACGCAGGTCATTGACATTTTCTAGTCTTTTTCTCTCTCTTCAATTATGTTGCCTCTGTTTCAACTATTGGAGCTAGCAAGGGTATCTCATGTGTTTCCCTTCGAAAGGTCGGCGACTCGAAGGCTGTCGTATGGGCGAAATTTTAATCGTAAGGCCCAATTAAAAGTTAATTTGTGAGAGAACGGTTCATTTCTGACCCATGGTTCCTCTCAGACATTTTGCCTACGTAACAAGACGAATACGATGAGCCAATAAAAAAAATTTGCTACCCTTTCCCGAATTTTGCGGCAAGTTTTTTTCGCAAATCTCCATCGATCCAGAGGTGTAGAACAACCCCTGAAAGCCATGACAAATATTTTTGAAACACCCTGTACATACTGTCCTCACCTTGAATCCGTTAGTAATCCACTAGATTGGTCGCATTCGATAACCACGTGGTATTCATGTTCAGCAAGCGAAAAAATATTGTTTTTTATGTATTGTTCTATCTTATAATGACCCGGCAATATGATAATAATTTGTAGTGCCCCTTTAAGAGAAAAAAATTCTTACGAGTCGAAGGTATGAAGTAGGCTCGAGCGTGATATCTTAAGTTTACATTTAATATAAGCAGCTCTGCTAGCGACTGCCGTTGGAACTCGTTTTGAACATCTATGCGAGTCGGATACGAAACACTTATTAATACCTTTATTCACTATTATTAATACCATCATAATTATTACTATTATTATCATTGTTATATTATACTGCTCAATATTTTTCATTTATCTAAATATATATACTCTCGTTTTTTTTTGTTAATTTGTGCGGTGAATTTATGGATTATTTAATACCCCTTACTACAAATTTGTGATCTAAAATTTGACTTCTTTGCAGTTGTATTAATGTTTATGTAATTATGTTTATGTAATGTATTAATGAATTCAGGTAACCCAGACCTAAACCAGACTATTTTTTTAATGGCTACCATGCTTTTATAAAGGTTGGAAAAGGTCGTGGAAACAACCGTTTCTTATTCGGCCAGACTTTTTATACAAGTCGCGCAACGGTCGCGCCTTGCATGCCGATAATGGAAGGAGCCATATTCCTCCAATACCCATGGAGTAGCAGGGATTATCGCGAAGACATTTTTATTTTTTATACAATTTTCAAGGAACAATTCTTATACGTAATATAAGGTGTAGTAAAAAGAAATCCATTATTTTTGCATGAAATCGAAGGCTTTATTTAGCACAGTAAGAATGATCTAATTTAGGTCCAATATGCGCCGTTTTCTTCGATAACTTGTTGCCATTTTGAAGGTAATATCATTATGCGTCTCTCATAGAAGCCCTCATCCCTATTGACAAAAATTGAGACAGTCGATTTTCACAAGCCTCTCTTGAATCGAATTTTTCACCAGCAAAATTGTTCGCCATGGACAGGAACAGATGGTAATCACTTGGTGCCAGGTCCGGACTATAAGGTGGATGCATAAGAACGTCCCAACCAAGCTCCCGGAGCTTCTGGCGAGTCAGTATCGATGTGTGTGGCCTTGCATTGTCCTGATGGAACACAATTCCTCTCCTATTGGCCAAAGTTGGCCGCTTCTGGGCGATTGCTTCCTTCAGACGCTCCAATTGTTAACAGTACAGTTCCGAGTTAAGAATTTCACCGTAGGGGAGCAGCTCATAGTAGATAATTCCCTGCCAATCCCACCAAACACACAGCAAAACCTTCCTGGCCGTCAATCCTGGCTTGGCCACTCTTTTCGCCGGCTCACCGCGATTCGACCATGACCGTTTTCGCTTGACATTGTCGTAAGTGATCCACTTTTCATCACCAGTCACCAACCGCTTCAGAAACGGGTCGATTTTGTTGCGATTCAGCAGCGATTCGCAGATGGAAATTCGGTCCATGAGGTTTCTTTGCGTTAACTCGTGTGGGACCCATACATCGAGCTTCTTTTTGTATCCAGCCTTATTCAAATGATTCCAAACAGATTTTTTGTGCAATATTTAGCTCTTGGGCAATCGGAACAGTGCTTACATGACGGTCGGACTCGATAATGTCCATGATTTTATCGACATATTCGACAATTGGCCTTCCAGTGCGTGGAGCATCTTTCACATCGAAATTACCGGAACGGAATCGACGAAACCAAAATTGCGCGTGATTGACTGTTACAGTATCAGGACCATAAACACTATTCACATTTTCAGCCGCCTGGCTTGCATTTTCGCCTTTATCGAAGAAAAACTGTAAAATATAGCATATTTTCTCTTTGCTAGTGTCCATCTTTGACGCCCGCTCAAACAAAACTGAGTCGACTAATCACAAAACTATCAGAACAGTGTTTTCAGTACGAAATCTTAAGTTTCGAACGCCATCAAGTGTAGCCCGATCGAATTTATACAACGCGAGATACAGATAATTAAAGCCATCTATTGGAAAAATAATGGATTTCTTTTTACTACACCTTATATAATATAATTACTGAAGCATGATGCGATTGCACGTTGAAGTGATCATATACCAGAAGGGAGTTCTCGACTGCGAAATGGCAATGTAATTTACGAAACAGAAATATCCATTATGACGATCATACTAAAAATTCTGATTTATTCGTATTCTTGGGTTTGGTCTATAGTATTTTCTTGCGATATGAGACAAAAATAACTCAACATTTTACTAAAAAAAAAAATATACAAAAATATCTGAATTTTTAATATATTTTTTAAATAAATAATTTTGAAGAAATCTTATTTTTTCCATTAAATCCGCCATTGAAAAACGAACAATTTGCATTTTTAATTTTTGATCTACACCAAGTAGCTTCTGAGATATTTAAAAAATAGCTTTTTGATCCCCAACTTTGGGGGTTGTTTTCACCCTCTAGATATGAACGATGGCCGATAAAAAAAAATACGTGTCAAATATTTCATCGAATTGTACATACCCTATAATTTTCATTACAATCGGAAATTAACACTTGTGAAACCTCCCTTGTAAGATGACTTCAGGTAATTAATTCCAGGTATTTCAGAAAAACTTTTTATATCGGCTATATTTTTTTTCCTTCCCAAATCCATTCCCCTGATAATGGTTCACGAGAAGATTCACTATCACTGCTCGAAAGACGTCTTGTGCGTCTTTCAAACCTTGGTATTATATCACAATTGTCATCATTTTCTAGTTCACTATCGTCTTCATCACCTTCACTTTCTATTTCATTGTAATTGTCAATTTCAGAATCACTAAACAATTCTTCTTCAGATTTCCGAAAGTCACTTTCATTAAAACTTTCGTTATCATTATCATAAAATATATTCCTTATTTCTGACATAATGCGGCAATGTATCGCAAATAATGTTCACCGAAATACTGTAATTGCCTCTTCTATTATGACTGATACAAATTACGATGAAATGAAGAGAATTGTGCGTGTAAAATATTGTAAACTCAAATGACGTCTTAGACACGACATCCACTCCTGGGGCAAACAAGTGCATGACGTGTCTAAGACGTCAAATGTACCCAAGGGGTTAAACTCCTTAGCAATCGTATCTGCCATAAGCACACTAGGTTTACTACCTCTAACGCTACAGTTCAGAGTAGTCGCAGGAGTAGTCATATTTTTTATCTAAGTTGTGAAAATTGATATAATTAAATAAAGAATATTCTAATATATGTTGAAGTTCTAAGAAGTTTCCTTCAAATTCTTGTAACGCTAAATATACAATATACAATATACAATACCACTACCATTAACTGGCGGAAGTGTAATCTTAACAGTGTGTTCTCCTGAAAATTTTGTATGATACAGAGAACGATAAACAAACTTAGTACCCTGTCTAGAAATAATGGGTTTCTTAAACAGAAATCCACAACTACACAAATCTCTATTTACAATATATCCTGCAGTGCTCTCTTTAATAATCTCAATCTCTATATTTTCCAAGTTTGAGTTTATTATGAGAATGATGGGGAAGTACATCAACGTCGCTGCGTGCTGCTGCTGCCACTCTTGTCAACAACTTTGATCATAGCCATTGGGCCATTTGATTGGTTACGTACTCTCGCGGGAACGATCGAGCGAGTATTTTCCGCGCTTCTTCTTCACTCTTGCCCCACATCTTCCGCATATGTCTTCCCACCAGTGAGTAGCGCAGCAACAAAGACTCTGCATCTCTTGAGAGATCGTGTACCAACATCAATGATTTAAGGGGGTAAATACAATTACACGGGCAAAAATTACGCATTAAAAACCATTTTTTTTTTTACAAAGAAGGTTTAATGCAATAATTATAAAACTTTGTACACTTGTTAACGAATAAATGAGGAATTTAAAAAAAATTTGTTTTAATTTTTTAAAACAAAATGGCGGCTGTACGCTGGCGTGAAGTTGACCTACAAAAAAACGGCAACCACTCTGGACGTCGTGTTATTGATCTGTAACAGCCCATAAAAAAATTTGGCTTAAATATACATGTCATTTGTCGGTAAACCTCAAAAATTTAAAAAAAAATAATTCTGCGTTTGGTAGAAGTTTTTATAAAAAAACGATAATTTTCACTATTTTTCAGCCATTTTTACATTAATAATTCAATTTTGCAACATAAAATACCAAAACAATTAGGTTTGCAGACAAACCTAAGGTATAAAGAAGAAACTCTAAAAATTTCAGCTAAATTGGACAAGTAGTTTTTGAGTAATCGTGGTTGCCAATTTTAAAAATCTCGTTTTGAGAAAAATGCGTTCAAAGTTTTGAAAACCGGAAAATTGTACTTACGGTTCAATCAGCGATTCCAGGGGCATATAATAGACCTTCAACCTTTTCGTACATGCTGTTGTTAATATTGTGTAGCTCTCTGTGAGCTTTACGAGCTTCTTTGCTGGTTTGTTCGGTCCGAACGTCTTGCCTCTTAATTCTTTCCGAGTCCTTTAATGCGCGTATTCAAGGCTCTGCCGACCAACGATGATTTCCATGGCATTCATTATCTTTAAAACAGTTGTCAGACCTTCATTAAAGACTCCAGCAGCAATATGGGCCGAAATATCAATGATTTTTACGCCGGAATGAGAATTTTTCGGTGCTAGGCGCCACACCGTGCTGTTGAAACTTTCGTTCGCATTTTGCGTATGACCGACTAAGCAACGGTGTAGCAAGTCGCCTGTCAATAAATCCTCGTAAATTGGCAGTAAATGCTTTTGTACATCTGGATGCAAAGGTGCGGGATGTTTAATTTTACTCGCATCTGCTCCAGTAGTCTATGCCTTTTTCCATTTACACCAGCTATCCGCTCCGTCCAGGCAGTACGCGTGATTGGGGTTTTCGTCGGTCGAGCACATATGATGATATGTTGCTAATATATCTTTTTTCATGCCATCTATGTTATCGATATTACGCCGGATGGCAAGGCCATAGTATGTAGTTAATTTTTTTATTAGTGCATCGGTAAATTTAACAAATTTTTTTTGTTTATCTTTACCACCAATACCGTGCAGCTTTTTTACGTTTCTAAGGCGGCTTCCCATTCTCTTTTGTACGTGCCCGATGCATTCGCTTTTTGTCACGACGAGATCTCCGCACGGAGCAGCATCGAGTAAGGCCTTGAAAGTTTTTGAATCACCGTCCCCTATATAATTGACGTATTTTACTCCATACTTTTCCTCGGATCGCTGAAAAATTTCGAGCATAGAGTCCACTTCCATTTAGCCTGCAGATCCTTCGTGATTTTTTTCGCAAGTTGCTTCATGTTCCTCATACCACGTAAGAAAATCTTCGGTATTCAATTCAGTTTTTTTACGCGCACATTGAAAACAAGAACTGCATTTAACTACTATGTCTACTATTTTTCCACTGTAATATCCAATCAATGTAGTTACTCCAAACAGAGATTGAAAGCCTCTTTTTCTCCAGCTTCCATCACCGGACACTTTAAAATGCAGAAGGGGCTTTTCACATTTTTCGTTTTCCAACTTCTCTTCTTCTATGGCTTTCTTGCAGCAATAATCGAAAACAGATGAAGTAGCAGCATAAAAATAATCAATGATGCGATCGTAGGATGATTGAGAAATACCTTTACAGATGTCCATAAAATTAATAAATAAATTAATCCCATCTCTTCCTATACCAAGCAATCGCGTAACCAATACTACACGTCTGTTTATTTCATAGCCAGTATTTACAAGTGGTCCTGAATTTATAAGACGTCTGTCACACCGACATATAACTACGAGCTTGAAGCCCAAGCCTCGGTTTGTTGTTTCTTCAAACCGCACATTTTGCTTACAACTACGACAACATAATATGTCAGATAGGGAATTAAACACACAGAAAAATTCAATGATGCGGTATGCAAGTAAAGGGCTGCTCGAAATGTCAGAACAGTCAGCAGTAACAAGTTTCCTTGCAGTAGCACTTGGACTTGAAGAATCCAAATCGGAGCTCGTATCTAGAGAGATACGATACATCTGACAAGAGTGTCAGAATGTTGATTGCCATGAAATTTTCTTTTTTTTTTAACGATTTGTACGAGAAGGAGCACTTTTTTCGCCTTTAGGATACGACATTTTTACACCGAAAATACACGTGATTCTGTAGAGCAACAGGGCAACACTGACAGTTACGTTCGAATTCGGCGTCGTAGCCGACGCTCCTTCTGTAGGGCAATGATGTCACCAATATACAGTTGTATGCAAAAGTGTCCGGCCAAAGATAATTTTATAATTTAATGATGTATGAAGGGAGTAAAATTGGATCACAAATATATTAACGTTAAGTTCTTTTATTAAACAATGAAAATGAATAATTCAAAAAATTAATTTCACCTTTGATAAATATTCAAAACCAAAATAACAATTTTCACTTTCCATAACTATCCGGCCAAGTATGAATTTGGCACTTTACGCATAGAAAAACAATAATAACACAAAAAAAAATGGTTGGAAATGATAATAACTGAGTCAGCCTCATTAATATTTAGTTGCCATGCCGTTCGAAGCTATTACGGCAGCACATCGGTGAGGCATCGATTCAATAAGTTTAGAAATTCTATTTTGAGAGATATTTTTCCATTCTTCTTGCACTTTTACCAACAAAGCAGCTTTATTAGCATAAGTTCTAGTTCCTAATCTTAGTTTTAGCTCTTGCCACAAATGTTCTATGGGATTCAGGTCCGGAGACTGACTCGGCCAGTCTAAAACTCGAATTTTTTTGTTGTGAAAATCCTGCTGAAGGAGCTGCGATCGATGTTTTGGATCATTATCCTGCTGAAATATCCACCTTCGTGGCATGTTCTGACGAGCATAAGGTAGCATTTGCTTCAGTATAATATCCTTATACATTACAGAGTTCATGGTGCCATCTATTTTAAAAATTGGACCGACACCTTTCCAAGATAATGCACCCCATAGCATAACGCTACCTCCACCGTGTTTTACAGTCGGAATTTGATATTTGGAATCATATCTACTGCCTTTTGGTCGTCGTACGTACCTCCTCCCATCATTTCCAAACAAATTGATTTTGGTTTCGTCCGAAAATAATACTTTCTTCCAGTCTTCAACAGTCCAGCTCTGGCGAACTTTTGCGAATGCTAATCTAGCCTTCTTATTTTTTTTACTGATTAGCGGTTTCTTCACCCCCACTCGTCCAAAAAGTCCCACTTCTTTTAGTCTGCTCGTGAGTGGTTTAGCTCCCCGGTCTTGGGCTTTACGACCCCACCGGACCCGAGTAGTGTTCCCCCAGGGGCCTACCCAGTTAACCTGGGTAGGTACGGGCATTCGCGCGCCCGGGGGTCCCCGAGCTGGCTACGGCAAGGTGTAGGGTCCCCATTCTGTGGCCTGGGTGACCCTACTGGGCTTAACGACCCCACCGACCTGAGTCAAGTGCTCCCAGACCAAGGGTGTATTGGTACCACGGGGGCTGGGTTGCCCACGGAGTTTTAGCCCACTCCGGCCCGGCCGTGGGTAGGTCCATCGTGGGGGCGAAAGTTTCAAGAGCCAAATGCTGGCGAGACATTGGCGGGCTTACGCTACGGATGTCGCTGTGTGAGATGCAGTAAAACTTCCATCTCGGGCGCCGGCCTGTAGAGCCGGTAGGAGTTAAGAAAGTCTCCGCTCCGACCAGTGTGAGACATAAGCTTCGTGTTTAGACTGGTAGTATGCTGCTTAGGCACGTACGCGTTGATCGAGCGTATCTCGATCCCGCGCCCATGGGGGCCGTGGGGATTAAGCCGAAGGGCAGGTGCTCCACGTTAAACAAATCATGACGTTCTTTTAGTCTGCGTTCCTCCGGCTTTGGGCTTTACGACCCCACCGGACCCGAGTAGTGTTCCCCCAGGGGCCTACCCAGTTATCTGGGTAGGTACGGGCATTCGCGCGCCCGGGGGTCCCCGAGCTGTCTTACGGCAAGGTGTGGGGTCCCCATTCTGTGGCCTGGGAGACCCCACTGGGCTTAACGACCCCACCGACCTGAGTCAAGTGCTCCCAAACCAAGGGTGTATTGGTACCACGGGGGCTGGGTTGCCCACGGAGTTTTAGCCCACTCCGGCCCAGCCGTGGGTAGGACCATCGTGGGGGCGAAAGTTTCAAGAGCCATATGCTGGCGAGACATTGGCGGGTTTTCATGCTACGGATGTCGCTGTGTGAGGTGCAGTAAAACTTCCACCTCGGGTACCGACCTGCATAGCCGGTAGGAGTTACGAAGGTCTCCGCTCCCACCAGTGTGACGCACAATCTTCGTGCTAAGACTGGTAGTACGCCGTTCGTACGCGTTGATCGAGCGTATCTCGATCCCGCGCCCATGGGGGCCGTGAGGATTAAGCCGCGAGGCAGGTGCTTCACGTAAAACAAATCATTGACGTTCTTTTAGTCTGCGTGAAACAGTACTTTGACTTACGTCTGCCAAATTTTCTTCTCGTAATTCCCGTGCAATAATGGCAGCGTTCTTTTTCACATCTACAACAGCTTTTCTCTTAATCAATTTATCAACACGAGAAGTAGTTTTTCTTGGTCTCCCGGGACATTTTTTATCTTGTAAATTTCCAGTAGTTTTGTATTTATTTATTATGTCGTTCACAGTCGATTTTCCTATTGTTAAAATTTTAGCTATTTCACGCGAAACTTTTCCTTCACTATGCAGCTTGAGAACGACGTTACGGATGTCAACGGACGTGCGTTTCGGCATGTTTACAGATTGATACTGATAGAAGAATCAAACAAAAATAGAACTTTCCACGCTTACATAGTTTCGAGACCCAAAACGTAAACAAAGCCGAGCAAATTGTACTGCTGCAATATTTGGCCGGATATTTATGAACAAGTAAAATATGTTATTTTCGTTATCAATTGTTGCTAGTTATTAAAATAAATTTTACAATTAGAAGTTTTAATTATATATTTCAAATACTTTACGATGAAATATTTTGGTTTTCGATTCGCACCGGTTACATGTTACAAAATCGTGAAATTATCTTTGGCCGGACACTTTTGCATGCAACTGTATATATGCAAGTGTGTGTGTATATATACACATATATACATACATATAATACCCTCAGGTACACAAATCTGGCCTGGGGTATTTCAAAGTACGATACAATAGATTAAACTTTCATTAGGGTCGGCCGCTCTCGCATACCTGCTATGCGCTGAAAAAGGCGTTCTCGAAAAATGAAGAAAAAATATATAAGGAGTTCGATTTTCGATCTGCAACTTTTTGCAGCATATTCTACGGGAAATTTCCTAACTTTTTAGAGGAACAAAAAAAATCGATTTTTTTGACCTTCTAATTTTATTTACCCCCTTAAGAAGGGTTCACAATAGAACATTAAACATAAGACTTTAGGAATAAGGAATTAAACTTTAGTTCCGTCTTATGGAATGCCATGGTTCTGTTCACAATAAAGGAATAGAACATTACGATTAAACATAGGAGAAACCTTAATGTTTTATGTGACGCATTTATGTTTAGACAGTCAGATCGTTGTGTGTTGTTTGCAAGAAATGGCTGAAAGTGAAGCAGTATTGAAGCTGAAAGTGAAAGCTTCATCACCAACGAAATAGTTGAAAGTAAAAATATCAGATCCTGGAAGCTTTATTTTTTCTTTCGGCATGTCCAACTCATCGTTTTGAAGAGCTTCTCCAAATGAAGACTTAGCGAAAATACCACCGTCACTCTCACTTCCATAAGCTCCAACATCCATCAACGTAAACTTGTACTCGTAATCACAAACGGCGAGAAGAACAGTACTCAAAGTTTTTTATACTTAAAACACATTGATCCAGAATTACGTGGAGCAACGATCTCGACATGTTTGCCATCAATGGCTCTAATGCAATTAGGCATATTCCAATATTCGTGAAATCCTGTAGCTATTTGTTTCCACTGCTCTTCAATAGGAGGTTGTAAGTACTTTTGTGACAAAAATATTGATAACACAACACACATTTCGTTAATAATTTCATGGTATGTAGATTTCCCCGCACGGAACTGAAGTGCCAGTGACGATACTTCATCTCCAGTAGCCAAGAACCTGTATGACAAAGCATGATATTTTATTTTTATGATGATACAATATTAATGATATAGAAAGAAAACTGAATTAAATATCAATTAACATACCTTAATGTCATTACTAATCTTTCTTCAGGTGAGATTGGCTGTCGACGACTGGTTTTCACTATATAAGGAGTCACTTCCATTAACAATTTATCAAATGACTGCTTGGTCATTTGAATATAATTTTCAAATTTAGCCAGAAAATTTGTCATTTCTTTAAATAATGTAAAATATTGTCTTAAATTGGTACGATGCAAATTTATAGGATGTACTTCAAACTGTCTTTTACGTTTTTTTGATTCTTTTATCTTCACTAACAATAAGTGCATTATTAACCACATCATTTCTAGATTTAAAACCAGAGCAGACAATACTAAATCGTTATTATTCATTTTGTTCACAATTAGTCTTATACGCTCTATATATCACAATACAGAAAATACGAAAAAACACCTTCATAACCTTATTATTATGGCTGCTCCTTTAATTTTGCGGACACGATTTAGTTGACGCGACGAATGGAGATGTCGCGACTTTTGCGCGATTACAGCGCCTCTTCTGGTGTTTTTCTAAGTAATGCATATATATAGCATATACGAAGCTCGCGCGTGCTCACATATACGTGAGCACACACATGTCTCTCTGCTGACACGCACACAGCTAGCCACCTACATGGACTTGCACGCGCGCGCAGCCGTTTCGTACCCTTTACCTTAATATTGACTTTCATTTTGTTTTAAGGAAAAACAATAAAACAAAGTTCCAATTATGAATTCCAAACATTTATTTTTAAATTACATGTAAAATTATACAAACGTTAAAAAAATTAATACTTATTATTTATAACACATATGTATATTTATAACGTAATTATAAAAATATATTTTGTATAATATGTAGAAAAGAAATATAAATATGTAATATAAAAATATATTTTCTATAATATATAAAAAGGAAATGTAAATATATAATATAAAAATATACTTTATATAATATAAGAAGGAAATATAAATATATAATTTAAAAATGTATAAAGTATAAAAAAGATATATAGAGATCTAATGTTACAATGCGATTAATATGAAATATAATTGAACGGAATACGAATTAATAATTACGCATATTTCGTGCGTGCAGCATCAATGTATCGTGAATTGTCGGTACTTCACTACGGCCATGCAAAATTTGGTTTATAACTGAAATATACTCTCTAATATTATAACTCGTACATTCTTGAACAACGGTCGTTCGCAATGCATTGACGTGCTCGCACGGAACAAATTCAAAATGCGCACACTTTATGATGTTATTGACTAAAATGCATGATAAATTTTTTAGGTGGGCGATACTCGGCATGTAATAAAAACAGAGATGTGCCAGTTGTTCATTTCGTTCACGAAATGTATCGTCCTGCCGCAATACATTTTGTGTACAGACCAGACATACATTATATTTTTTAAAAATAGAAGGTAAAATTTTAGTACGGAAAATTGCAAAATGTAAGCTACAAGTAGTAATGATGTCTGGTTCTGGCAGATCGGGAATTTTAATATTACTGTCACCACTTATGACAGGAGCACAAATAAAACTTTTCAGTTCAGAAAGAAAGTCTGCGGATTCGTCGGGTTCGCAATTAGTGCACTTAGAATTCAAACTACTAGGACAATTATTTAATAGTAAAGTTTTATATGTATTCATGAAATTCAAACAATTCGGATTTATGTCTCGACATCTATGTTGGCGTACTAAACCAAAAAATTTTCCAAAGAATCTTGATTAAAAATTTTCGTCTCAAAGCACTCGAATCCCAAGTTCCCCAAGCAGGTTTTTAAAACCTTGAATCCGTGTAACGTATGGATCCAATTTTTAAAAAAGTGTGAATGGGTTTTATATGCTGGCTTCCTTTTAATAAATGCCATTGCCGAAAATACGTTAATGGCATTATTCCATACTTCGACCTTTCTATCGCCGGTATACATTGCTTTTGCACCATTTTTACAATTTAAAGTATCAAATAATTCGTTTAAAAAAAAACATAAGTATAAACGCCATCTGATGACATCTTTTTTGTCCCACACAAACTGGAATAATTGGAAACGCTAAATGTATCTATTACTGAACCAAAAGTCAAACTAAAAATTTGTGCACATAGGGAAACTTTCATTTTTTCCATTTGTGAGGGATAAATGTGTGCAGAAGAAGTGTTTTTGGCTAGTCGACATAGCCCCCTATTTTGATCTGTAAAGAAGGCATCTTCAATGTGTTTCCACATTGCGATACATTCTTCGTTGATGTATGTAAATTTTAAATCTTTGTTCATTAAATTATTTCTCATGCATTTCAGTAAATGCGGTACATCATACAATGGAATAATACGCCAGACATCAATAATGACTACATCATGATGGGTTTCGTTACCGGCATGAAATGAAGCACGGCGTGAATCTAAATTTAAGTGCTTTATAGCTTTGGCATTCGTTGTCCCTTGGTCGCAAACAGTCGCTACTACACGAATACCAATTTCACTGCACTTTTTAATAACTGATTTATAATATAGGGAAATTTGTTCCCTGGGCGTAGTTCCCCTACAAAAAGGAAAGGCGACTGGTTGCTTCCATGGTTCGCTTATGCCTTTCAGCATCCACACCATAACTTGGTCAGCAATAATTGGCTGCCGTTCTATTCCATTATCAGAAAATCCAATGACCTCGTCATTATAGATATCATACGATAATGACGAAGTCAACTTCATTTCATCAAAAAGAAGTACTGCGCATCGATCTTTATCACTACAATACTTCATCTTTTCTTTTAGATTTAAAAAAATAGGTTCATGTATACCGGCACCAATTCCAAAATTCGACAAGAATTTTCGAAGTGTTTCTATGGAAGGGAAAATCAATAATTGTGATAAAAATCTATAAGAACTCGCAGAACATCTTTTCAATATAGATACCACGAGGACTTTATCATCGATGGTAAAGTCTCGCGAATATTTATTCCTACTAATATTACGTATTTTAGATACTACAAGCTGCTTTGTTGCCTTTGGCAGGCATTCAAACATATCATATTTACGGTTTGTTGTCAAGCAGGTGGAACGTTTCTATAGTCATCAAAACTATAAACCGCCCAGCTATTAGGGGCAGCTAATTTGTGTTCGTGGAGGTATCTAAAACCTTCCGCGGCAAGAACGATCGAACCATTTAAGTCCAAGCTCATTTTAGCGAGCATTGTGTGTCGGGACTCGGGTATATTCCTTGGTTGGGTGACAATTGTAATCACCGACTGACCGATCGATCCGATGTCGTCAACTTTAATTGGGGTTAATTTCGCTGAGGATCTTGTTATCTCAGTATGGATATTAGTTAGCACAGTGGTTACTAATGGTATGGACTCGTGTTCTGAAGTGAAGTCTCCATCATCATTAAAGCCGCATTCCGGTAGCCATTGAACCTGTAAGGGAGTGAGCTTTACAGCTGGGGCGTACCCCAACATATTGCTCGTTGACTAGCCTATATTTTCGCCATCAGGTGCCATACCTTCAGGGAGATCCCAATTGGAATCAGTCTGTACCGAGCGCTCGTCAGAGTAAGACGTGCCTACGAGAGCTCCCATACAGAAATAGTACCGCGTAGTTACAGTAAGAGAGTCATTTCACCGCGTCAGTGAAGCTCAGATACTAAGTGATTGACGTTTAAATTAATTTTTTTTAATGAGTGAGTGTATGGAACACTTGGGTCGTAAAGACCCAACGAACTTGGCGGAAGCCGAAAGCAACGTCGACAAATGTGAACCCGCAAGCGTTGTTGCACCAGTAAGACGATCACGGTCGTTGTCCGTGAAAAGACAAACCAGTGAAGTGCCGCCTACACTGGGAAACATGAGTGCGAAGAGAACGAGAAAAGTGGCTACAAAAAATGGAGCGTCACGAGGCTCAGTCCCTTCGCGAGATACATCGCCGAGGACGATCGGCAGTCAAGAAGGAAGCGAACTGATGTCTACCACATCGTCACAGCAGGGAAATAACCTGCCGAATCAAAAATTGGACAAACTGCAGCAGGAGAATCTCCGGCTGCAAAACCGTATCAAGCTGCTGGAAGCGCAGCTGAAAACGATACGACCGCATTCCCCCGCGTTGAGATCGCAGGACGACCCATCCACCTCTGGATGGGTCAACGTAAGTAAGTCCTATTTCTCAGAAAGAAGATCGCCGCTGAAGGATGACCGTCAACTTCCGACGAGTGGCGGGAAAAACCGCTTCTTGGCACTGGCCGATCTAGATGGACCATCGCCGGTGGTCAATCAGCCAAGCAGCCAGGCGACGCCAATGATGCAGCCGATGACGGCCGCAGGGAAAACTACGAAGCCACCACCAATCGTAGTTCATGCGGCTTCGCCACAATTAATTATTAACATCTCAAAGAATTCGTTGCCGAAAGCGGCTTTTACTATCAAACGTACTAGCCCCAAAAGCAACGTAATATACGCGAATTCCTGCGAAATATTCTACAAGATAAAAACGATTTTGGACAAGAACCAAATCAAATATTATACTTATACGTCGAAGGAAGAAAAACCTCTTACCTTGCTACTGAAGGGCATAGACCCAAACACACCGATTGAAGAACTGTTGACGGAAATTAACTCCATTGCCGCGTCTAAAGTCAAGGCCACGCGCGGTACACAGTTCACAACGGCCAAATCCAAACATTCAGGCATTCCCCTGCCTATGTATATTATTCAATTCGCCCCAGGGTCGGATCTAAAATTTATTCAAAATATAAACGTGCTGAATTATCAGCGCGTGAGATGGGAAAAATTCCGCCGACAAGATCCACTTCAGTGTTTCAACTGTCAGCGCATAGGGCATTCGTCCATTAATTGCAAGCTCGATTTTAGATGCGTGAAATGCAACCACTCACACGAAAGGGGCAAATGCTCCGTAACCGAGGCCACGAAGCATGAAGACATCTACTGTGTGAACTGCGAGAAATTCGGACATCCCGCATCCTACAGAGGATGCCCGATGTTGAAGGAGAGGAGGGCTGCGATTGCGGCCTCTCGGGTCTCCAGAACTGCAACCGTCGAGGGACCAAGGTTCCAGACTACGCTGACAGTCAATCCGGCGCTGCCTTACAGCAGGATAGCAAGAGGACTCACCGTCTCACCCCCTCCAAGTAATGCAAGTCCAATGCAGGATGGACGTCCGATGCAAAACGTCAGTGCACCGGCCGATGACAACATAAGTTTAAACTCAATCATGACAGCGATCAAAGGAATCGCGGATCAACTTCCTTTAATCTCCCAAAGATGCAATGAAAACGCGGAGAAGATTAATTTTTTATTTCAATCTTTTACAGATGTGGAGGTACCAGAATTGCCCCCCCAAGGACGAGGAGCGAGGGGCAGACAGCAAGCGAGGCATTAACCAATGCATATCCATGGTGGTCAGCAAATTCCGTTAGATAGAATTCGCCTAATTGAGGCGAACGTAAATTCTGTAGTAAGTTTGCATAAAAGAGCGTACCTCCAGCAGTTTCTAGTAGAGCATGAACCTGATATCTGTTGCCTCGTGGAGACAAAGCTCAATCCCAGACACGTGCTCGAGCTTCCCTCGAATTACACGATTGTACGCAAAGATCGCTCCAATAACCGCACAGGCGGAGGAGCGGCAATAATTATCAACCGCGACTATAAATTCTCTAGGATTGAGATGTCCTTCTCCTCGGAGAAATCCATCGAGGCGGTGGCCGTCCGGTTGGAGCTGTCCGGTAACAGGACCCTCGTGATCGCGTCGGTTTATAGTCCGTGCAGGGACAAAGTACTCTTTTTGCGCGATTTAGATGACATATTCTTGCAGCTGCGCCTGGCGAGGGAATCAAACTATTACATTATCGCGGGCGATTTGAACGCCAAGCACAAATCTTGGTTAAACTTATTAAACAACGGTAAGGGTCTGGCTCTGTTCGACTGGTTGCAGCTGCGGGGGGCAGGTCTACGCGCGGAGCTTCTTTTCTCCGAAACTCCGACATTTCACGCGGCAAATTCAAATTTAGACGTTGCCTTGATCGACAGCAGGCTTAACGACCTAATTAACGGAGGCATGCGCAGACTGAACGTTTTACCGTACGACAGTGACCATTGGGCCACGATGATTGACCTCTCCCTGGGTGGGTGGAGCGCATCCGTTGAAAGGGAAGAGAGGGATACATGCATGTTGTATAGTGAGACGAACTGGCGAGAGTTCCGGGAGTCTGTCGGTAAATTCATAAACGAACAGGACAGTGACGAACTTCTAAACGCACGGGTTGAAATGATTAATAAGGCTATTGAGGCTTTCGAGGACAATGTGTCTACGACCCTGAAGCGATGCACTCCCATCGCTAATGTGGTAACAAGCCCAAGAGATTATGACAACCGACAAATAGTAAAACTTAAAAAATTAAAATCACGCACGTTGACACGACTGTACAAACTACTAAGACAGTACGGTAACTGCCAGGACAGACCCGACCTAATTAACTTCTACAAATCCATACTACGACGAACGAATTATAGACTCAGTAAACTATATACAGTAATTTCAAATAAATTTTGGAATGACAGACTCTCGGGGCTCGACACCGGAGAGCCTCGCAAAATGTTCCCTCTCATTAATAGGATAATCAAGCCGAGATCGAAGGGGGCGCTCCCCCCCAGCAGGGAAGAGTGGACGACGAATATCTTTGGTCAGAAACCGGGATCAACACCACCGGTCTGCCGAAGAAGGACGGCAACGTAACAGTCGCCTCCCTTGACGACGGATTGCTCTTACTTGGTGCGCATTTTGCGCGTGTTCACACTAAAAACTTGCACTCTGACGAATCGGAGGTAACTTGCCATGAGGGCAGAGTGAGGGAGGAGCTGGAGGCGATCCGAAACTCGCGCAGCAATGCCGAGTGGAGGTTCGCCTCGGTCTCCGACCAGCTCTGGCCGTCGAGCGGCGACGATTACTTTGTCAATCCGGCGTTATTGCGGAGCGCATTGAAAACGCTGAAGAACAAGAGGTCGTCGTCGTTCGACGGCATCCCCAACGTGGCGGTCAAACGACTACCCGGTTCGGCCATTGATTTCTTAACTTTAATATTCAACGCATGCCTGCGAATCTCCTACTTTCCGACAAAGTGGAAAACAGCAAAAGTGGTACCACTACTCAAGAAGGGAAAACCAGATAACGAACTGAACAGCTACAGACCAATAAGCCTGCTGCCGAATCTCGGCAAGTTATTCGAAATTATGATTAACAAAAGACTAACTGCCTTTGTACGTGAGAAAAAGATAATTCCAATTTACCAATTTGGCTTCCAACATGCCCACTCGACGGTCCACGCAATTGGCAAAAAGCGATATCTCGCAAACGTTGAACAACTCGGCAATGGCCGGGGCGATTTTGATAGACCTTGAAAAAGCCTTCGACACCGTCTGGACGGAGGGCTTGCTGGTCAGGCTAGCCAGTCTGGGGATGCCTGATCGACTTTTACTTTTAATCGAAAATTTAATAACCGATAGGGCCTTTAAAACTTTTCACAAAAAAACGACTTCCTCAAAGTCGTTCAAAATTCTCAACGGTCTACAACAGGGTGCGGTAAATTCGCCGCTCCTGTTCAACATTTACTTCTCCAATATTTTAGATAAGTTCAACAACACTAACTCACCTTGCCGCGCAATAGCTTTTGCCGATGACCTCTTAATATATGAATCAGGCATCTGCCCCCTGACAATACAGGTTCGCCTTCAGCAGGCGTTCAACGCTATAGTGAAGGAATGTAATCTTAAAAAAGTCCGTGTAAATCTGTCGAAGTGCGAGACCATATTTTTCATAAGACCGTCGTATCTGGTAAGCAAAAAGCAGCGTAAGTTGGCGAAAAAATTTGCGATTCATGCACCGAATCGTTGTGACATTTTACTACCGCGCACAAAAAGTGTGAAATATCTGGGAGTCATCTTGAACGAAAGACTGAACTATAACGAGCATGCGATCCATTGTCTAGAAAAAGCAAAGGGCAGTGCTTCCAAGCTTGCTCGGCTCTTTTATTCAAGATCACTTGGAGCGTCGGTCAAGCTGCTCCTATATAAACTATACGTGAGATCCATACTGTCTTATGCAGTGCCAATATGGTTTCCGATCGCACCGTATACAATGGAGCGCATTCGCTCGTTCGAAGGAAAAATCTTCCGAGCGATCACGGGGCTCACGGCTCAGCGGAAATTCGTAGACGGTACTAAAAAGTACGTCCACAATCAAACTGTTTATAATAAACTAAACAGCACGAGATTCGACATCTTTGCCATCAAAATCACGCGTACATTTTTACTCAAAGCCAGTTCCACTAAATCTAGCAACCCTTTAATTGCAAGTTTGCACATATTGCCCGATAATGAGGCTAGGAGGGCCAAGGACACGGGATACCTGTCCATCTCGGCTTTTCCCTATCTCGACCGAAAGGGATACATACAAGATTTGCAATCGAAGATACCCATAATCTATCACGTTCCTCGTAGAAAAGGGTTTTTAGCCCTTCTCTACGAGCCTGATAAGATCGCGGAAAATCCGAGTCACTTAAAATATTCTACCTCCCTACCTCCTAGGGATGTGGATCAAAAATCTTATAAATATATTCACCAACTACCATGGATGGCAGGCTGACTGCCCCTCGCTCCCCGTCGGCGAGAGTGCTGCGTCACTCGAACGCCATCAAATTAAAACACATCTAAAAGTTAATAACGCAGCCTGTTGCGTAAAAAGATTGGAAAACCTTACTTTTAAGCCATACACTTATAGCCATGTAGACAGAGTTTTGTTTTCAAGCTTAGATCGCCATAGTGGATCTTGCTCCTCTAGCTTAGTAATCTTTCTTATAACGCTTAGATTGAAAAATCTCCATCGTATTAATGTAAGCGAGAACCATATTCATTAGAAATTTCCTTCTTCTTATTTAATTCTTCGGTAAAGAAGGCAAACCCCCGTCCTTTTGGTTAAAATTCTTCTTTATGTTATCACAAAAGGGGTCTTGCTTATCATGAAAATCTTCTAATTGTAAGTTAAGTTCTACACATTAGGAGTCTCTCCATAAACCTGGCTGTAACTCCACCCGCTAATTTTACCTCTGTCAATTGTTTTGTTCGTCCCTGGTGTAAGTGTTAGCGAATAAGCCCTTTTTGAGTCATTCATTGTTTTTGGGGCTCATATTCAATCAACATTACATAATAACGTACATTTAAGCGATTTATATTTGTTAATTTTCATTATACATACAATTCTGCGAGAAGTCGCTCAGCGGCCATGTAGAATACAATAGTTAATGTAAAATAATGCTCCTAAGAGCGATAATTCTCAAATGTATAATGACCAATAAGAAAAAAAAAAAAATCACAATTGGAATCTAGTCTTTGATCAAGAGTGTAAGCGAGATCAGATGAGATTCGATTCGCATACACAGCGAGGCACGGATAGGATCCATACAAATAATGTGTATCGGTTGATATCTTGCCGAAGCATCCGATTGTGCCATCTTCGGAGTCATGATATGCTCTAGGTTTTGCTCTAAACCTTATCTCTCGTCCGTTCGCTTGGGTATTCCCAAATCCGTCGAGATACATCCATAAAAGTACAAAAGGTTCGTACTTACCTGCATAAATCATGTCCATATAGTCAAATTCTGTAGTAGTCACGGGACGTCCTACAGATTCCGGTACACCACGAGCAAACCCTGCGTCAATTGCAGATATGTTTTTATACGCTCGTAGAATAATTTGGTCTGGGGCGTGAAATCCCGGGTAGATCAGTTCCTCTTGAGCGATGGGTCTAGCTTCGCGCCCAGGCTCGGGGCTGATAGATTCTCTATACAGAGGATCGTTTTTAGGCTGACTGGAACTCGTCGAAAGGAATTGAGGCTTCGGCGGCCCTGACACCTTCTCCCCCTCGATTCTTGGAGGTCTGATATTTGTCTTCTGCAAAGGTTTAACAACCTTAGGTCTGTCTTGCCGTTGGAAACTTGTTCCCGGCTCCGCTATCTCAACAAAACGAGGCGGGTTAGGTTGTCGATTCTGTTGTCCACTCCTACCGCGACCTTGCCCACGGTAATTCATGTTGTAGAATTCCTTTGCCAACTGATTCGCCATCCGGCTTCCCTAGAGAAATTTCACACAGTTAGAAATTGTTTCAAACATATCATATAAATTGTTGTTAGAACATCTTGTAGCATCTAATATTCTATACTTATAGGCTAAGTTACGGTTCTTCATTCTTCGTACTTCTGCCGTCAAAGTAGAAATCGCGTTGTAAATCTTCTTATCCATGTTGTTCAATTGTTTTTCCCTCGTTGTGCCAAAAAGCTTCATGATGGCTTGTAAAATAAGAAAATAATACTCAATTAGTAATAGATATGAAATCAACATTACGCTACAATCAATGTTGTGATACCGCGGAAGATTTATATTTGTGTGACAAGTTAAAATCAACTTTATATCATTTTTCAGTTTTAGTTAATATGCATATACAATTAACCATATTACCTTTTCTTCGTCTTTTCTTCAAGTTTCCCTCGGCGTTAGCTTCCTTTTCTGCTTCTATTCCAGATGTAGTTGTAATGACGCAATAAATATGAATATTGGAACATAAAACGGAATCCACTTAATTGGATATTTCACAAATCTAATTTATAAAAGTATAAGTCAACACAGTTCCCCCCGTGCCGAAATCGCATAAAACAAATATGGAAGTAAATCGATGTTTGATCACATGGTTATACACGTGATCGTTCCGATCACATTGTTTGAGCGCGAGCTTTAAATTCTCAATGACAATAAGAATGTTATTGTTATTATTTTTCAAAAATATATAATAATATTGTCATATATAATAATAACAATCAATAAATAATATTATTATTATATATTTAAGAGAAATATGGTATTACTCTAACATGTTTCTACACTACAGTTGCTTACTCAATAATTAATAACTAATAAGTAATTCTTGAAAACTCGTATAAAAACATCACAATAAAAATACATATACATTGTTAAGGAGAGAACGGTATTTTCAACCGTGCGCTTTCGATCGTTGTGTCCAGTTGTGTCTTACCGTTTTCTCCCACATCTGGCTCATAAAGCCCGAAAGAATGCACTCAGATGTTTTAAGTGGTTTCAAGTGGTTTTAGCAACCACTTTCTCCCGATACATCAGGTTTTTGTCCGTTGGTTTATTTCCTTTTAATGCTAATTAGAAATCTAAGGCGTTCGGAAAATCCGTCATACTATGAAATTTGCTTTGGCACGTTATAATTTATATTGATTTATATACTTACATTCTGCTAACTGCGTAGAGTCGGATTCGAAAATCTCCTCCGTTGATAAAGCAGCTCTGCTCGATGTTAAAAAAAATTCTGAATAATACATTCTATTATACCTTCAAACAAACACATGATAACGAAATCATATTCACTTAACCGTGTAATAAATCAATTGTCAATACCACATTTTTTGGAAGCAAAACGTCGGTGAAATTAATCTTGTTCCAAATTTTATGCGAATTTGAAATTTTAACCCGAGGGTATCTATACACTGCGGGTATTGTGTATAACAACTTTTCTTTTCTCGTACGTACCCCACCTCGTTATCTTAGGAAATAGAATAAATATTACGGAGTATAAAATATAGTTGTACCTGGTAAATGTAATGTGGGTATTGCCGTATTAGATAGCCTGCTGTATAAAAAATATCGCTCCTCAAAGTGCCTCGGCCAGATCCCTTTCGTATCCAGAGTTGTCGCCTGTAAATTAAACAATTTTGGATCACCGCAAGCAACTATTCACTTTGAAGAAAGCCTTGAAACATCACTGCGTGGAAAGTAAAATACTTTACCGGATGATAAGCAATTTTTAACAGAATACAAAACCATTCTGAATTTAAGAGCAGACTCTTCTCGAGCCAGCTCACACTAACAAGGGGAGGACCAGACCCGGGGGTCACCGATTTTGATGAAATTTGGTACACGTGTTCTACTTGGAAAATCATTCGACCCATGTTTTGCCAAAAGTGTAGATAAGTCCAAATTTTTGAAAAAATCAAGGTCAAAAAAAAAATTTTTTCCGATCGACTTGAAACTTTGTAGACATGTTCTACGAGCAAAATTAAGGTATACGTATTGTTTTATTTCGCTGTAAAAACATTTTGAAAATTACTAGGTACGATTAGTACCTTAGAGATAAAACTGTTCTCAACAAAGCGGCGTAGCTGAGCGGATGAGGTAGCGTACTGTGGGTACTATGGACGCAGGATCGATTCCCGCATGGTGTTTTTTGCATTTTTTTTTTTTAATTTTTTATCTCTCTGCAAATACATATAAATTATTTCTAGACAATATTTTAAAACCGTATGTACAAAATAACAAGTTCTGTTTACTAACTGACTCCTGGACCGGCCAAACTGATGGTAGCATGTACGACGAAAGATTTCATAATGACCGTATGGAGTGCACTTTTCAGCTAAAAATTGCACCACCGCAATGCACATCCATCTGTCAACCGTGCGATGTCTATTTTTATCGGCAGGTAAAAATTTTACTGAAGCAAATACAGAACGCCCCATCAGTGATACAAGAAAAAAGGTCCTTACATAAAAGAGCTGATGCAATTAAAATACATGCAACAATCCATAACCAACTATCTGCTCCGATATTTACAAACATGATACAATATGCGTGGTATGCATCGAAATTAACACATACACGTACCATATTTGTTAACGTTAACCAAGTTTGTTTTCCAAAGTCGGATGTTAATAAGAAATGTACTTGCAACGCCGTATCCTTTATCACAGTTCTTGGTGTGAATATCGTTTATGTTTTCAATGTTTCTACGACGAGTACCACCCGCACAAGTGTGTAGTTTTTAATGAGAAATAAATTATTTTTATTAAAATACAAAATTGTGAACTTCATAGTAATCATAACAAGAAATCCATAAATAAAATAGAACGTAACGCGCAATTTAAAATGTACAAATTAAATACTAGACCATATTAAAATAAATAAAACATGTGGCGTATGGAAAACGATAATTGAGATAAAAAATAAAAAAAAAAATACAAAAAACACCATGCGGGAATCGATCCTGCGTCCATAGTACCCACAGTACGCTACCTCATCCGCTCAGCTACGCCGCTTTGTTGAGAACAGTTTTATCTCTAAGGTACTAATCGTACCTAGTAAGTTTCAAAATGTTTTTACAGCGAAATAAAACAATACGTATACCTTAATTTTGCTCGTAGAACATGTCTACAAAGTTTCAAGTCGATCGGAAAAAATTTTTTTTTGACCTTGATTTTTTCAAAAATTTGGACTTATCTACACTTTTGGCAAAACATGGGTCGAATGATTTTCCAAGTAGAACACGTGTACCAAATTTCATCCAAATCCGCGACCCCCGGGTCTGGTCCTCCCCTTGTAAGAAGTAAAGCTTTCGAATTTTATGCGGCCCGCCAGCTTTCGCCATTTTGAATTCGTTACAGACGACACTGATTCTGTGGCGGGCCAGTCGGACTTCCGCCCAGCGTCGTCGATCGCGTTCGTCATACTTCCGGTTGAAAAATGCACATCCGGCGAGCTCAGGGGAGCTCTCTTCCTTTCTAGCGTGCCTAGCGAGCGGACGTGCTTGCCGTGTGAAATAAAGTTCGGTCAGGTTTTGTTTCTCTATTTCGTTGCCACATGGTACCAGTAACCGCGACAGTGCTCCACTCAGTGATATCTTGCATCCTCCAAGACTCATAATATATTATACTGTTATTGTTATCACTGAAACCAAAGTTTGGATCTCTCTTGTTCTCCACCTCTCCATGGCCTGCCATTGCCTATTCCACGTGTTCCTGAGACGCAGCCTACCTTACCGGCGGTAGCGAGGTTTACATTGGCGCGCGTAGCGTGTCGACTGTGGGGTACATATCTCCTTGTACCGCCTTACAAGGAGAGGACCCCAACTGTCCGACTTCGATTTTAACGAGGCTTTGCAAGACGATAGCATGTAGGTCCCTAATGATATGTGTAAAATATTAGCCGTAGTTATGCAGTAGTTTTAAAGATATAAGCGATTAAAGTTCATCCCTCTTCATATACTATAAATGTAAATTGAGTTACAACAGCTGTGTTGGGTCAGTGGCAGCGGGTTAAGGCTCACGACCCGAACGTCGTACGTTCGAGTCCTCCCATGACGGGTAATTTTTTTTTCTATTTTAATTTGATAAAATTGCACACAATGCAGAATAACAATTATCGTACACTTGCAATGTATACATTTACATTATGTACGTTTCGGACCTCGCAAACTGTCTTTTTACAGCTTTCCGAAACATTTAATCTTCAAAGTCCTCGAAGACAATTCAAAATGTATAACTAGCTAAATAAAAGTTAGTTAATTTTAAACCGTTGGAGGAAGCATTATTCGTGCGTTTTTTAAGGCGTTCAATCTTAATTTTACAAGGCTTACTGTACAGTCCGAGAAAGCATCTGTTTCGGAAAGTTTCCGTTTTTCAGCCACGCGGGTGCCACTTTTCTTTACTTTTAATGTCCTAGGTCTCTGGAATCCTTGCCCTGCAGTTTGATTTAATTCCGTATTTTCGATGTACTTTCAATAGCGATTGCCATGCAGCGAGCCTAGAATATAAGTCTGGAAACCATGTGTTTCGTGCGCAATTTCATCAAATTAAAATAGAAAAAAAAAATTGTCCGTCACGGGGACTCGAACGCAATATGTTCGGCTCGTGAACCTTAAACCGCAGTCACTGCGCCACCACAGCTGTTGTAACCAGATTCACATTTATAGTATACAAACAGGTACGAACTTTAATCGCTTATATTTTTAAAACTACTGCATAACTACGGCTAATATTTTACACATATCATTAGGGACCTACATGCTATCATCTTGCAAAGCCTCGTTAAAATCGAAGTCGGACAGTTGGGGTCTTCTCCTTGTTAGTGCTAGTGTTGCGAGCGCACCTAACCTCTCGCGCTACGCAACGATGCAACCTGTGAACAAACACACACTGCGCACTACGAGAAAACCCCATAATTCCGCTGAAACTACTGCCATCTACAGTCCTTAAATGAACTATTCCTTTAAAACTTTGTGCCCGTACACCCATATAAGCTTGGACCCCCTGGCCTGAAGGCTCCGACACTCTTCAGGTGAGCGATCCTAATCTACTTAGCTAACATAGCTTAACTTATTCTCGCCTTTTAACTTAGATTTAGATTTAGTTAACTTGAACGATGACTCTACGTTCTGGAGGAAGCCTACCTATCTGTCCCTGTCTTCGAATCCCTTCGTCCAGAGGAATTCTCTACAAAAGTCGGAGAAGACGCAGAATGCCTCCGGCTCGGTAACGAGTCTTCAAGCTGACGCCAGCCACCCCTCTTCGCCGACAATCTCCTGCAGAGCTACTCTCTGAGGAGCGAACTTCGGGCACTCCAGGAGGTGGTGTGACACAGAGTCAGTGCCGCCACCGCAGGCGCATTCCGCATTGTCGACGACAGTGTACTTCGCGAGACGCTCGCGAAAGTTGCCGTGACTGGTCTGCACCTGTGTGCTATAGTGGTTGGGCACCACCCATCGTGCAGCAAGTCTCTACTGCACGGACTCGAAGAAGGCGAACATGGTACAGTCGTTCGTGGATACCTCCCATTGCGCCTGCCACATCTTGTTCGCCTCAGCCTTTACGCGCTCGGTCGCTCCTTTGTCCGCGGCGGGGACCAGGACCTCCCCGATCTTGGTGTCCCTACCTTTTCTGATATCGTACGCTGCCCTTCGCTGGGCGAGGAAGATATCAATGGGGGCTAACCCTGCAACGACGCCAAGGGATTCGAAAGAAGTCTTTCTGTAGGCCGAGCATACTGAAATGAGCGCACGCCGTTGTGCATGGTCTTAAGGGTCTTAGCCTAGCCTGCTCCGCACACATCGCACCATCCCGCGGCCGCGTGTGTAACTACTGGACAGAGTACTCCGCGGTACATGATGGCAAGCGTGTCAAAGCGGAGGCCCCATTGACATGTCGCAAGTTTTCTAAGAGACCCGAACAGCGCACAGTGGTCCCAAATCGCTAAAACGTGCGTAAAACCTCAATAATGAACTTTTCGTTAGGGCCATTTTTATTATTGCATTTGGTACTCAGATAATTTGTCTATGAAAACCTGGAAGGGCAGGGTTTTTTTACGTATACCTGCGACGTTGTCGCATTTTGAAAATCGCGTTCATTACTCCCGCAATCATCGTGATCGTAACCACTGTTTTGCTGGCCGCAGTATAAAGTGAATAACTTTTGTGAAAGTGAGTCTATTTCAATTCTGCAAAATGGATAGAGTTCATGGAACTAAGTACAACATTTATTGATAAAAGAAAAATTTAAATTGTTAATGGTTATGTTTTAAAAATGCAATGCAAATAGTAGGAAATATGGGGTCAATCTTTATGTGAGAATTTCACATATGTAGTGAAAAAGTTAAGTGCTCCACAGTGTTCCACTATGATTCTTGTTTAGGCTTATAGGTTACACTTTCAACTTGCTGTACCTCCAAGGTTTAGGTGCTATTTGGCGCTATTAGGGTATTTTTGTAATTTTTTGTGCAGCGGTGTACTCGCGTTCTGAGCTTACAAGCGCGTTTCATCGACAACCGTGGACGATACAAAAAAAAATTCTCATATAAATTTTATACGATTTGAGAGTAACTTATTATTCAATCATAATACATTTGTTTAAACTAATATACATTGTTCATAAAAAGGTAAAATTAATTTTTTTCTTGCAAGTATAAGTGTTACGATAGCCATTCGTTTTATTTCATTAATATATATCACAAATGTTTAAATTCTTTCTAATATTTATGATTTTTCTATATTATTAAATTATTGAATGATTTGCACCAAGCAAACATTGCTTTGAGGGATATTTGAATGTGAATCTTGGGAGCTTTGAATGCGAATATTTCTATTTATTAGACTACATGTTAAACTATGTTTTTTTAAATCTACTATAATCACTAATGCATCATTTTACGACTTTATTGCATTTCAGCATATGCTGATGGCGAATAATTTTTCAAAGCGAACAATTTTTTCCATGCTTCGAGACTATTTATTTGAAATTCACTGCGTCAACAAATTTATTGGAATTACTAAATAACTTGTGATAGATTTTCTTGCTTATTAAGGAAAAATATTTATTGTTACATATTTAATTACTTGTTACAGTAAATATGAGTTGCATACTAGCTTTCGCGCGAAACCGGAAATTTTTAGACACACGCGTCGACCATATTGAAACCGCTATTTTGTTTTTGCAAATTGTAAGGTCAGATTCGTATTCAGCGATCCAAAAAACATTAACATAGGTACTAACTTTCGCACCGAACCAGCAGTTTTTACATACACGTATCCGCCATACTGAATCCGCCATTTTGTTTTTGGAAATTCTAAGTTCAGATTCGTATTCAGCGACCCAAAAAATACTGTGATACTAACTTTCGTGCCGAACCAGCAATTTTTAGATATATGTGTTCGCCATATTGGATCCGCCATTTTGTTTTTCTAAATTTTGAGTTCAGTTTCGTAATCAGCAACCCAAATTACCCCGGTATGTCAATTTTCAGCTAAATTGAAGCACGCTTTGAGGTTTTTCGCATGTTTTGGCCATTTGGGACCACTGTGCAGCGACCCGACCATGTCGCTGAGGTATTGGCAGTGGGATCGGACACCCATGCCTTGATCAAAATGGACACCAAGATATCGCACAGTTTTCTTGAACGCTATCGGTTTGTCGCTTAACTTAATGGTCGGAGTTCGCGCGATTAGATTGGGCTTCTTTGATCGCAGCTGTTTACGCTTACGATCCGGGCGCGCTCCTCCCCGTCTTCCTACTGGGGCTCTATCTATCCAGCCGCATTTTAGCACGATTGCTTCTGTTTTGCGCGCTGAGATTTCTAATTTGGCCCTAGTACACCAGCTAACCATAAGGTCCGCAGCGTGTTGACCTTCGAGGTCCAGCTCGCGGCGCGAGTCAGCGCCTATAAGGTCGAGGAGATCGTCCGCATAAGCGATGAACCTAATCCCCGAGACGTCTAGAAGCCTGAAGAGTTCGTCAAACACGAGGCTCCAGCAGGCGGGACCAAGAACAGAACCTTGTGGATAACCCCTTTCTGCCTGCTTGGAAACCTCGATTGAACCTATAGAGATCTTGATTCGGCGGGCGTCGAAGTAACTCTTTATTACATCGAAAACGTTCCGGGGGCAGTCCCTCTTTTTAAGTGACTCGAGAACTAGGGGCCACCAGACGTTGTCGAAAGCTCCTGAGATGTCGAAGAGCAGCCCCACGCAGTATCGTGCATCGTCGGCAGACACTAAGCGGCGCAACTCCACGACAGCGTCTTCCGTCGACTTTCCGGGCATAAACCCCGAACTGCCGCTTGGAGATCTTTCCGGGGCCCAACGATGTGCTGGCTAGTCGAAGCTTTATTAGCTTTTCGAAAAGTTTCCCTATCACGGAGAGGAGACAGATCGGACGGTACGATTTCGACTTGAGAGGGTAAGAATCGTACGAGAACCAATTTCCCGACGGAAATCGAGCTCCTGTGTCCTCGCCTGTAAAGGCATACGCCACAAATTCCTTCTGTATCCACTTTCCAGCGATCCACCACTTACCACCGGAACGGGCGATGGAGAAACCCACAGCATGCCTGTGCGCATTTCGCAGGAGGACGAACTCAGTTACGGTCCAGGTGGTGACGTTTCCATCTCCACCGGAACCGCATCCACGGGGTCCCCTGGGCGGCATCGTCCTGATGTCATGCGTGACACCCATGTGACCCTGTTGTTATCTGAAAGAATATAGAAAATTAGTAGCCTGAGGACTCGGCCGTCCTAATAGCACTTGAGAGGGTAAGTTTCCGAGCCGATGAAGCCACACAGTTTGCACTTATATCCCACGGTCGCAATCCCGTGCACATTTCTCAAATGACGAGTTAATTCGCCTCTACCCGCAAAGACGCCTCCACTCCGCAGCAGGCGCAGGTCCACTCCTGATGTGGTACATATCGGACAGCAGATACCCTCGATGGAAAATCTATAATTATTTTCTCCACTTTCACCGAGCACGACGCAAACGAGGTGGGAATAGGATTTATGAAAATTTCGCCGTAGAAGGCAAAGCGATAGCAGGATTAGGGTTTCACCATAAATAAAAATCTTGTAATTCAAGATTTCTTCACAAATCTTATATTTGTGAAATATATTTACAAATATGAAAATATTTAATAATTAGTTCCTAATACAATGTTTTTATGTTTAAACGGAGGGAATGCATGGATTTTCCATGGTGAACGCTTAAATTCGCAAATCAAAACTGAGCGATGAAGACTGAACTATACGCGCTTTACATTCCTGAGTTCAAAAACAAGAAATAGTACGCGTAAAACTCATTGAATACATTTCATTTTTCAAGTTTAAAAATATTTAATAATTAAGTACATTCATTTATTTTATATGTAGGATCAGCAAACGATTGTTCCCCTTTTAATTTTTCGAACTACTCGTTTATTATTTTACACTAGAATCTAATGTGTGAATCTAGTGACTAGATGATTAAAACTAACGTCTACGACTGATAGATTTTCGCCTTGTTCGATTCGCTTATCCGTCCGTCTTTTCGTCCTGCTATGTTACAACTAAACCAGCGTCAAGAATTTTTTGCACGCCAGAGCCGTCCTTCGAGAAACACCGCCTCCTTCACCCAACATACAGCCAAGATGTCACTGATTCACAGCCACTCTGTAGGCGACACGGTCGTGCCTATTGGCACTGGCGTGGTGGCGCATTTGGGGCGACATTCGTAGTTATCACTCGCGCTGGAAAGACGTGCCTCGCGCGTCAGTCGCAGAGATTAGAACGATGCGGTCGTGACGTGGCACGTCGACTCAGAATATTTGTTGAGGAACAGTTTCAAATGGCACTACGTCTCATGTAGGAGAAGACAAAAGTATTGTTAGTGAAAAAGTATTCTCACATATGTTTTAAATCAAATACAATTAATATATTTTAATGTTTTTGACCTTTGGCAATGGTTTTGCCGAAATCGACCAGTTCATTTCAGAAAATGAATGCCTTCGGACCTTGAATCCAATGGTATAATCAAGTTTTGAAAAAATCCATTTGTTTAAATAATATGCTAATACAGCTTTTTTTATCATAGTGTCAGTTAAATGTCAATCAATTTTCATGAATATTTGTTTGTGAATACTATATATCGAAACACTTTTTCGTAATTCTAACATTCAAATTCGCAAATAAAGTAGAAAGTGAAATAGAAGTCGAAATACATACGAAATATGTACAACTTGATACAAAAATAAATGAACCGTATCTCATAAGTAGAGATGAATTTGGGGGCAGAAAAAAAAGAAAAAGAAATGGGTTTCCAAAATGCAACATACGGGGATCGATTCCGAGTCCATAGTGCCCATAGACTTCTTGTCCGCTCAACCGGGAAACTTTTGAAAAACATTCAAACTGTATGGTACTAACCAGGCATGTGGATTTCTGAAAATGTTTTTACAGGTTGTATTGTATCAATGTCGAAAAGATTCTGTAGTTCTTCATTTTTGAAGTTTCAAGGACACCCCGCACGTGGTCGATCTTCCAAATCAAAGTTGCCTTCTTTAAAAGTTTTGAAACAATTCCTCCATATTCTATCGTTTTCTGTGCCATCACTGTAAGAGTCACAAATCATTTTAGCAGCTTCGGTTACCGATTTTCCAAGATTAAATGCAAAAAGTATGCAATATCATGTGTCATAATTTAAATGGTAAGATCAGAAAAAATCGGAAGTTGAACAATAAGGTCCACCTTACTGTTGCTGGAAGTGCACACGCATAATACAAGACTGAGGAATTGCCATTCGTTTGTGAAAGAAATTCATACATTCTATAAAGCCTTCGTGATTCTTCCTATTGCAAACCTTTCATTTCGTCCTTGATTTTTAAAATGTTTTTTGAGCCGAACGACTGATTGACATAAAAGAATAAGCGTTTTTTTGCTTCTTGGCACAAGTATCAGTTGCTGTGGTTATTCGCCTATCCACTAATTTCATTGCAGATACAGGAAAGTTCAGCCAGGCGCAGAATAATTTCCTAATTTTGATCAATATCTACATAAGAACTAAACAATTACAATGTTGAAATAGTCGAGCCAAACAATTCTTCTCGAAAGGATGTAACTATCACCTGCATCGTAATTCCTTTACCTTTGTAATAGCAACGTGAACCTGTCCGAACGCTGCTATTTACTGATCTTCCATCGACTACTTATTGATAAGCAGTCACCGCGAATTATGAAGAACTGGAACCCTGTTTGTTTTCAGAGTGGACTGGAATGTGAGGTGTAGTTGTAAATGAAGTAATTCGAAAACTTCACGGCTAAAGAAACAAATCAAATGCTTCTCGATGTCATCTTTCCGTTTTCGTTTATTCTCAACATTCCTATCAGACATCCAACAGTAATAAACAGTTGTTTTTTTTATTTGAAACGGTTTCACGACCTTTTTATTTTCTCTAACTCTTGCCAACAATCCCTGCTTCTGCAAAAACAAGCTGCACACGATTTCAATCGTACACTTTATTGGTGATTCACCAAAAAAAAGTTAGCCAATTTTGTCTTCATAACTTGATTTGGATAACCAGATCATAATCATTGGCTTCTTATTGCGTGCATGAAAACGCAAGACCACTTCTACGGAACCAACAAGTGGAAAGGAAAGCACTTCCTTATTAAAGATTCAAGTATGGAATCTCTTCCACGACAAGAAAGAAAAGACAAGTTTGGTCAGAGCAGTGAGATCTCGGCTGGTTAGAATGACGATCACTTCGGTGTTCGGATCACAAAGAGTATTCCCTCTCTTAAGCAGAGAGTGGAATAAATAGTTCACTTCAATCCTTAAAGAAACCTAAAGCAACGAAAGAGAATCTATCTTTGCCTCTCCGTGGAAAAGAAAACGGTTGTTACTGTTGCGTTTTAGTCACTGATAAGGTTATTGATCTGATAGAAATTTTGAACGATCAATAAACTTGATAACGTAGAGAGACAAGCCGATTACTTTACAAATAGTCATGTTGAATGCCGACTTTTCCTTTCCGAATAAGCATCGTTGCAATTCTTCATTAAAGTAATAAGTATAGTTCTCTAGAGATTAGCTTCTCTGTACAAGTTCTTGCTTTCTTAATCACTTCGGTACGAACATCGACTATAGTCAACGACTCTACACAGCTAATATGCACCGTACCGAAGTGATTATTGGTAACGCATACTTTTGGAAGAATTTTTGGTCCAAAGTTTTGCATGTTTGATTTAGCCGCTTGTAATTATGCACTGGCTATACTTTCTTCCTCAAGATTTTACTTGATTTTGCGAGGACGTTTGGCGGCATTATAATATATATATGGTGGTAAAATCTCAGACTCGCAATCAGTTGTAATTAGTGCGGTTCGATCACCCCGTTATCGCGACAAATTTTTTTAACATTGCATTTTAGGGTCTTTCTGCGGTGGCTCCAGTAACACCTTAAGTAATGGATCGTGAGCGAAACAAGTGTAGCAATTGAAAGCAAAGAAATGTATAAATCAACACCAGAGAATTTGGTTACAGAGCTGTGGAAGTTTCGAAAGTAAGGACACAGACTCGCAATCGATGAATCCTAATTCTTCCTCGCATTTGGAAAATTTGTCCAGTGTGATGTATGTAACTATTATATGGCCGTAAAACCAGGAAATCTATTTCATATAATATAAAGGTAGGCCTCCCACTACGCGGTACATAAGTTCCTAGAAAATAACGAGTTGTGAGAAATCTCATTATAGGAGCCATGATCTTAATACAAACATTGGGATTCGGTTGTAAAAAGAGAACAATTGCTTTTTATGGTGTAACATTATCATCATTTTTTAAAATTTATGTACATAAAAACATTTCATAAAAAGCAGAATTAAAATCGAACATCATATAAACACTCAAAAGATTATAATTTCAAGTAAAAGCTCGACAGAGGAAGTGAGAAAAGCTTTTCTTTGACCGTGCACTGTGTTACTGGCGTATTACAACGCTAATGTGCACTAGTATGTGAAACAATGAATATGACACATTTACTAAACCGCGTGTAGGAGGCCTATCTGAATATGTATAATCCATAGGCATATAATAGTTTTATATTAGCTTGCTACATCTTAGACGAAATGACGGCAGCAGTAGAAGACGAGGAACTACGGCAGAAAGAAACAATTTGTTTGGATCAATTTAATACGATACTTCGAATTTATAAGTTTCGAAGAGTTGTCCAAACTGAATACTTTACGCGATTGATCCATTCATGTCATTACTTGTTTTCGTGATTGCAATACAAACTTTGTTTTTATGTTTGCTATTCGCGATGTTCTTCAAGGTTTGAACTTCTATTTCCACACTATTTGGAGTTTTCATGAATGATGTTCCTCAGTCCTACTTCTACAAAATTACCTTATGTGCACATGATACTGTAGCTTCTCCGTTTGTGTGAATCATTGTCACCTTCACTGGGAGATTTGAGCATTTTGCAATGGATTGTTTAATGTCTCTTTAATTTTCTCTCATTTGAATTTCGGGTATAAACTCTGAGAAAGTGAGGTGACCAAATATAATAGAGTCCGGCATGTGAAAAATAGCTAGGGGGCAACATGTTCTCGCGACCTATCACTCTTTCAACATACAATGGCTTCGCATCATCAGACGGACCATACAAATATAAAAAACTTTACCATTATGATACCAATCCCCGATCGCATCGTTCCACCATATTGTAACATCCATGAATCAGCATTGGAATATAAATTCACACTTTTTAAAGCCGCGAAAATTGCGTTAGCACGCCAATTTTAACTACATATGAAATTTCTTTAAATGACGATATTTATTCCAATGCTGGGCGACAAATGGATCAGCATGTTGAAATTCATCTGTACGTGCAACCTAATGCACAAACTGATAATGGAACGATAAATTATTTATTTGGATAGCTTCAAAAAAAACGTCATCGGCTGCCTTCGCCGTATATGTTAAAACAGATCGACTTGAATGGAAGTTTTGAATAATTAAATGTAAATTACCCGGAAAATAAATTATACGCATATCCCGAATTTCAGGAAAACTATATGAATCAATAAAATTAACGTAAATCTGATAGTAAAAAAATTACGAAATAACCACTATTATCTTTTTCCCTTGCGGCACAAATTTGAATATACGGAGCAAAGTAATGAGCAAGAGATTTACGTCTGCATACACAAACAGAAGTCGAATAGCATTACAATATTTATGACCACTCTTTTTCAATTTGTCAACGTAATAACCGGCTTAACACTTTACCGACCGGTATTTCTTAACATCCTACCCACTTCTGATCGGTCATTTGCACGCAAATATTTCCCTGATACTGATGTCTCTTCGAAAATTACAAAGTTTCTTCACTGATTCCTTGGCTCAGTTAACCGCAATGAAAAATAATAATTTATTAATTGTCATAGCGACCAATTAATAAGGTAAAAGTCCAAAAGTGTTTGACCCGAAAAGCCGATTAATGGGCTACCGGTCGGTAAAGTGTTAATAGTTTTTTTAAACGCAGGAAAATGATCCGTTGTAACCGATCCTCCGCGATCAGCCGGCGGCCACGGTCGTCAGATTATTTTTTCTTGGATCATCAATTGTCACTGATCAATCTACGTCTCTGCACGCAATATTTACGCCTCGCGCGCCGGCGGTCAATATCGACTAACTATTAGGTTTGTAAGAAATTAATGTCGGTTTTCAAGCTTTATCTTTAAATACGTAGGTTTCGATTGGGAAAAAGTCTTTTTAATCAAAATAAGTGCCATTACAATCTACACATTTCTCCCAACGAGAAACAAGTTTTCGAATCCCAGTATCGTAAAATGCCGGAGTTCTGGAATTGATAAATTCTTTGAACGCATTTTCTGCAGCCTCTTGAAACTTAAAGATTTTACCCCGTAAATAGTGGTCCAGGTGCTTTAAAAAATGGTAATCGGTTGGTGACAGGTCCGGTGAATATCCTGGATGAGGCAAAGTTTCATAGCCCAATTCATTCAATTTTCGTAGCGTTAATCGTGCGACGTGCGGGCGAGCATTATCATGGAGAAGAATTGGGCCCCTCCGATTGACCAACGCCGGATTTACTCGTTGCAATTTCTGGTGCATTTCATCAATTTCTTGACAATACTTCTCTGCCGTGATAGTTTCTCCCGGCTTTAAGAAATTATAATGTATAATTCCTACAACCGACCACCAAACCGTCACCACGATCTTCTGTTGGTGCAGTTTCGGCTTGGGAAAGTGTTTTGGCCGTTCATTATGATCCAACCACTGGGCAGATCGCCGCCGGTTATCATATAGCATCCATTTCTCGTCGCATGTCACGATACGATGCAGAAATGGTTCATTTTTATTGCGTAAAAGCAACGCAGAACAAATTTCGTAACGACGATTGGTTTGATCTTCCGTTAATTCGTGCGGCACCCATTTATCGAGTTTCTTCGACTTTCCCAGCTGTTTTAGGTGGTCAATAACAGTTGGGTGACTTACACCTACCTCCTGTGCAAGCTGTCGAACTGTCGTATGTGGATCAGCTTCAACCAAAGCCTTCAATTGGTCGTTGCCAACCACTGAAGGGCGTCCACGGCCATCTTCATCTTCAAGGCTCTCATCCCCATTACGAAATTTTTGGAACCAACGTTGCACTGATCGTTCATTAACAGTATTTTCTCCAAATGCAGCGTTAATATTACGGGTTGTTTCTGCAGCTTTACGACCTAGTTTATACTCGTATAAGAAAATTACGTGAATTTGCTTCCTGTCCATCTTAAACGCAGTAACGTGAATAGAGCACAAATTAACAATAAAAACAAAAACATACCTATCATTGTGTAGAGTGGCATCTGCACAATAAAACTATATTACAAGATAAATAATTGAAGTAAATGGATATCTCAAGATCAAGCGCCAAAGTTTGAAAGCACGAAAACCGACATTAATTTCTTACCAACCTAATATAATAGATTCGGAGACGCGAGAGTGATTCTAAATTAATCTTCCCTTCGTAATGATTTTAACCGTAAGTTATATCGAACTGTTAATCACCGATTTTGATGACAATTGAGAATGACGTAGTCCTCGTTAAAATATTGGACACGTATTTTTTTTATCGGCAATCGTCGCCGTTTAAGGGGTGAAACTCACCCCCAAAGTAAGGACCTTAAAGTATATTTCGTCGATTATCTCGGAAACTATGAGAGATAGAGCATTTGCGTAAAGTGACGAAATTTGCGTCTATTAACAATCAACACAATGGTAAAAATTATTTTGCAAATCTCAATTTGTTAAACAATATATGAAAAATTCGAATTTTTTTTTTAGTATTTCCCCTTTAATGCCAATGAATTTTCTTGAGTTTTTGTTTATAGAAACTATACGTCCTTGACAAAAATACAGATAAATCATAATTTTGATTTTTTCACCAGAAAAAAAGTTATTGAACTTGAAAGTGTACCGTTCGACGCGCGAAATAGAGTGCCTACATGAGTCGTTCCTTGTTCATAACCAGTTGGTAGCTCTGAAAAGAGCTGATTTTATAGATTTCCATTAGTTATTGTTTCAATAGTTAGTGGAGGCCCAATTAATAGAAGTTATGCTATATAATTATCACAGTAGTGATATTCTTCAAAGAAGTGCTTAAAACATAAATGGTGTATACACCACGAGCACCTCAAGGCAACTACGTCTTCACAATTGAAACAGCTTATGATGTCAAATTGTAATTCTGTGAAACAAAATGTTACTGGATTTAAAAATTCGTGTGGCCTTCTTTCAACATAACCGCATCGAAACCATGCGTATCTAAACAGATCTTCAAATCTCGGGGAAGATAATTGATTGTGAATAATGGATTGCAATTTTATGATTGTATTCCTGCTATATAAATTAACGTTAATATTTAAATTCAGTGTTAAATCTGATATCTTCCTGGCGAAATTTTTCCAAATACGGAATCCATAAACATTCAGTGGTTGTACCATTCCTGTTGTAACTTTTGGTATTTTTAAAAATTGGACTGTTTTTCCTTCTGGAATCGCACTCCTTATCAATTCCTCGTCATATCCAGTCCACGAATCGAGTAAAAGGACAGCATTGTTCGATATATTAGGCAGAAACAGACTTTCAAACTATCTTTTTAAAAGCTCTTTGGTTAATTTCCCTGACATGGTTGCCCCAGTGGCGATATTAAGGGCTTGGAATATTGTTTGTTGTGTACGAGGCCCTAACCACCCGCTTGGTTCTTTTGATACAATAAATAACGGCGAAAGCAGTTTTCCGTCTGCTGTGACCGTTGGTTGAAGGTATAACCATGTGTAACTGCTGATGCTGATTGTATTATACCTTGAGTTTCTTTTTCGCCTTTCCATGACAAACTTCTCCCTGCATGCATTTCTAACTGGAATCCACTTTGATCCGCATTAAAAATATTTTGTGGTCCATATTCTTCAAAGAATATTTTGACATTTCCAACGAATTGCTTCGCAGATTCCGCGGTTATGGATAAATTTTCATTATAGCACCGGGTTACGAATTTCGTTGTTTTTCTTGAGACAATACCGTATTTTACTTTGAACTTGTGTAGCCAGTAAGATGATGCTCGAAATCCTTCTAAATTGTATTTTCGATTTTCTTGCAATGACCATCTCCGAATATCAATATCGTGTATTAATATTTTTCTGTTTCGTGCCTCTACGAACTTTTCTAAAATTTTTGTAGCAATTGTTTTAATTTATCACATAACCTTTTCCTTTTTCCACTTTTCCAGTAGTTTACAACGTTTTCTTTCTATTCAAAATCTATTTCAATTGGATCAGTTCTTACCGAATCATCTTCAATATCGGGTGAACTCCCAGATCCAGTTTCAGTCGTGTGCAACTCGGAAAACGCCGCAGACCGATCAGACTGCTACCCCGCTGTCTTTTGTGGCCACTGTTTGCACGACTTCTCTTGTGATGTTAGCCAGGTCTGGCAGTGCCACTCTTCTCTCTTTCGTCTTTGGTGGTAGAGGGATGATTTCGGTTTCAACGTCCGAGAGATTGATCACCTCAATTTCTGGTGAGGCCTCCTCTCCCTCGACATCTGTGGAGCAGGATACCGACCTTCCGTCGGGGAGGGTGATCCGCAGAACCGCATCGTAGGCTAATGCCCGTTTACACCGCCGACGCCTAATATTTAAGTATCCCCTAATTAAATTTAAGCATCACCTAATTGTAAAATCGCTTTCACCAAGGAATAACTGTCACCTAACACAATAAATGGCCCCTTAAACTTATGGGGCCGAGCAAGGGTCTCCTTTGGCTTAAGGGGTTACATACAGTTAGGAGGCCGAAAAAAAGCGATTTTTCAAGAAATTTTCCTGGGAAGACTTTTAAATTTGTTAATGTAAAAATTTGTATACATATTATGGTAACTTTTAACTGTATTTTCACATTTTTTATTAGTAAAAATAATCATTTTGAATGCTGCTATAGCTGATCTCCAGGAGCTCCTCTCAAAACAGGCGTCTTGCGGTGACCACGATATCTCTGGACTGGATCATCCAAAATGAAAAAACCAAATGGATTTCGTTAAAGGAATGTGCAATCTAGTAATTAATCGAAGGAATAAGCAAAATAACTTTTGGTTACAAAATGGCGGCTTCTAGAAGAAAGAAATCGATATTTGGCCAAAATTTTGGCCTTAAATTGTTTATAAAAAAAGAAATATTTATCGGTAAGGAAAAAGCTTCGATTAATTACTAAAAAATATACTTAAGAAACTTGTGTTAAAATTTGAGACTGATCGGTTCAGCCGTTTCCGAGCAATTTCGGTCACCGACTTTAAGAACACAGTTTCGAGAAAAACGCGTTTAAAGTTTCAAATCACTTTACATTGGGTAAAAAAATTTTTTTTTTTAACTTATATCGAGTCGTCTATTCCAGGGCCATATAATACACCCTCCGCCCCTTCGGCAGCTTCTAATAACTCGAGTTAGTGTTGTCTACGGACCATTCTTCTCTCTCGTGTGCTCTCATGTGCTCTGAGGTCGGAGATCTTCACGCGCTGTTTATCCTCTCTTTCGGCATATGAATGCGCATTGGGCCCAAGTGGAATCCCAATTGCATTCATATACAGTAATCCCTGGATAAATGCACAAGAAATTTCCCTGGATAAATGCATCGCGGCCATCCCCTCCACATAGGGGGATCCCCCTCGGTCGAACCTCGACGTTCGGCGACGAGGCAGTGTAATATGATATCATCGGAACGTGTCGGTGTCGCAATACTAATCGGAGGATGGAATTTTTCCATTTTTGATTTTTTTGTTTTGAAAACTTCGCTAACGTATTCGTGATAATTTTGTGATTAAAATGATACCAAACACGATATGGTTTGAATTATATTTAATGCCTTTTCTAAGTTCGGCGCTCAATTGGAGCAGCAACTGTGCATCACTGTGCATTTAAACATTGCACAGCTGTCGATATTGCTGTGCATTTATTGAGTTGCGTAACAATTCAGCGGTTTCATACGGCTCTAGCTGACCGCGAATTTAGAAAGTGGAAAACAGTGGGAAACCACCCTCTCGGAGATGCAAAGGTTAAAGCTACTGTGACTCGTTTGTGATGCACACGCGATTGACAGCGAGGAGACCGTTCGTACGAACGTTTTGAGGAACGTTTCTCTCAACAGCATAGATATCTAAAAAACTTTGAGCATCGTCAAAATCTACTCCATTAGCTCGTGAATGGAGCAAAGATGGACGCATCGCCGTCAATCGCGTGTGCATCGCGAACGAGTCCCGGTTCGTTTAACCCTATCATCTTCGAGGGGGCGATTTCCCATTGCTTACCCTTTTCTAGATTCGTGGTCAGCTGGAGTCGGATGAAAACATAGAATAGTTACCTTATTCGATAGCTCCACTGCTAAATGGTTCCCAGTGCAAGACTTAAATGCACAGGTCATAGCTGAACCTCCGGACTGTGTTTACGTTGAGGCTCCAGGCGAGCGCCGAGCTTAGAAAAGGACAGACGGTAGAAAAGACAGAGAGGCCCAACGCACAGGGGGACCGGCCCTAACGTATCGGTGTCGCAATACTAATCGGAGGATGGAATTTTTCCATTTTTGATTTTTTTGTTTTGAAACCTTCGCTAACGTATTTGTGACAATTTTCTGATTAAAATGATACCAAACACGATATGTTTGAGTTATCTAAATAGCAAGTAAACGAATTAAATATTAAGTAAATATTGCCCAAACTATGTCGTGTTTGGTATCATTTTAATCACAAAATTGTCACGAATACGTTAGCGAAGTTTTCAAAACAAAAAAATCAAAAATGGAAAAATTCCATCCTCCGATTAGTATTGCGACACCGACACGTTCGGGCCGGTCCCCCTGTAGCTTGGACCTCTCTGTCTCTTCTACTGTCTGTTCTTTTCTAAGTTCACGCTCGGCTGGAGCCCGAACGTAAACACAAAATAGAAACCACCACTTCGTAACTGCACTGTTTCGGTCCCGAATTCAGTGCATTTATCCAGGATTTACTGTAATACAAAAGTGATGCTGTACCTTCATTAAATATGCCGGCAGCTATGTATGCAGCCGTTTCTACAATTTTCGAACCGGCCGGAACTATTTTTGGAGAGATTTTCCGTATAAGTTGATTATAGCTCTCGTTATTGTTTTGGGTGAAACCACCTACACGTCTTTCTAATAATTTCTCATTGCTGAGATCTGTATAAATCAGAAGTAGAGCATCAGCAACATCTTGTCGTAATGACGGATAATTATGATGGAACGTGGATAATTCATTCGCAGCTACTGGCCGCTGCCAACTGCACCATGACTCTGGTCCGATCGGGCATTTCTCGTGTTGAGGTTTTTTATCCGTTGAGCAATAATAGTAATATGTGGCCCAGAAAAAAAAACTGCGTCTTGTAATTGCTTTTGAGTTTGACTCTCGGCAGTTCCAAGTCGGCTTAACGAATTCCGAGAAATTGATTTGTGTTCATAATAATGTATGCATAATTTTTTTATGAACGATACTGACTATAGTCACCCGTAGTAGCGAAAGGGTTAATATTTGCCAGTTTGATAAATATTTATAATATTTACAATAGACGGGTAAATAAAAGGGCCAGCGTTCTAATTGTAAGTTAGCAATGCCACTACGGCCGCCTACTTTCAACCGCTGTGCCACGTCATTACAAATATGCGTGTAATTTCGTAAACAATTGACGGATTGACTTGAAATTTTCTGGGTGTGAACTTAAATGTATGGACATTAAAAAAATGAAATAAAAAAAAATCGATTTTTTGAAAATTCTAACTGTATGTAACCCCTTAAGTGTTAGTTCCTTTTAACCGCGTCTTTTAAGAACTGCAAGCAGTTTTACGAAATGGGCGATATTTTTTATTTTTTAGATAATTTAGATGGTGTAGAAGCGACTGAAAATGTGTTTAATATTTTTCGAAGACCACGTATTTTTAGGGAAAGAGCAAATTACTTCGAAAAGTACGATGATGTAGATTTTATTCGGAGGTATAGGTTATCAAAACGGAGTGTAATGTTTTTGTTGGAAAAAATTGAAGAGTTTTTAGAATTCCCGGACAATAAGTAAATACCTACCTAAATTAAAACTCGCAGTGTGGTAGAACGGTAGTATGGACTACTTAAAAGAAGGTTTCCTGTGTTAGCAGTTGGGATAAGGATGAAGCTGGAAACAGCACTGAATGTTATACTGGCTTGCTCAATCTTGCATAATCTGTGCATTTTGAGAAGAGAAGCTGACCCTATAGATGAGCAGTTGTTGTCCAATTTACAAAAACTCATTTTAAATGGACAAATGCAACAAATAAATGAGGATCCAAATGGTGTTGAGCCTATCTATGGCTTTCGAAGAAACCAATTCCTTCAATACTTTGAAAATGTTGTCCAAGATTAATAAATTTTAAATATACACAAACCTTTTACTTGATGCAATATCTCAGTTTTTATTTCCACTTCTTTTCCAGCAGCTTGCAACTGCAGTGCAAACAATTTGCGTTTGAACTCCAGTTCTTGCTCTAGTAGGACTCTTTTCAAATCTTCCACATCCTTTTCTTTGTATTTATTTCCGCTATCCCTGCACACACTGTGGAAACAGCTTCAGAACGCTCACTATTTTCAGATAATCGCACTCGACGCCTCCTTGACCACAATGGCTTTTGCCTCGTGGCTACAGCTTGTACTTGTTTGGTTGGTTATGCAACCTGTTCAACCTCTACAGCATCTTCCTACAAATTATAACAAGGCATAGTTGATATACAAGTTAAAGTTAGTATTAGATGAGCCATTTTCAAAATAGGTGTGTGTAACAGTATTTGTATAATTAACTTACAAGCTCCCTACTCATCTGTAATTCCACCTCTTCATTTAGTGGTGCTTGAACTTTATTTGGCTCTGACACATGCACAAGGTACTCTCCCACAGGGGTGTCTGCGTCACAGTCATTCACATTAAGAATTCCTGTGCAGCCACGACCCATTATGGAACATATTGTACTTGTTCCATAATCGGATTTATTTTAACGCAGGAAGGTCCACCTCCTCTTCCGGTTACATTTTTATTATTTTTGGAATAATAGAGTTTCCCTTCACTTTTTAGCTTCTCCCACAACTTGATTAAAGAATCTTTGTTTCTGAAATATAAAAAATAATTTTGATGTTTCTTATCGCCCCCATTTTTCTCTTCAAAATTAGATCATCTACGTTCTCCGCGTAGAAGGCGGGATCAAAAAATACGGCTTGAGAGCCGCGCTTTCTTGGAGTGTGATAGATAATTGAAATTCTCGAATGAGGATTTTGGACAAATCCTTTTTTATCCAAAAATGGAAAAATAGAGATAGGTATTGCTTCTTGCCTTATAGGCAAGTATCGGTAGTTTCGGAAATAGAAGTGATAATCGAATTACCAGTTTTGGAGTTTATGGATTTAAACGATGCCGGCCTGCAATTCACAAAGCAGTTGTTGCACTCTTTCTGAGCATTCTTTTGTAATATTTGCTTTAATAAGAAAGTGTTACTAATGTGCATATGCGCTGCAGTAATGCAGTTTGAAAATGAGATCATGGTATTTAAAGTCCCTTCTTCGTAGTTAAGGTTCGCAGAGACACATTGATCCAGGTATCTTTTTAATGTGAATATTAAATCTCCGCTGTAGAGATCTTCGCAGTTTCCTTTACTACTGCGTCCGGATGATAGATTATTTATTGATAGCGTTTTATATATACCACTGAATCCGATGCATGTAGGAGTGGTATTCCTGAAGCCAGTAGCCCTTATACTACCAAAAAAAATTTCCAAGGGAACTTGATTTACGTATCGCGTTTTTACAATACGTAATCCATTAATACTTAACTCTTTCCAGAGTTCTTGACAATTTTCGATTGTTTTAATCCAGTTCCCGATACATGCTGATCCTCCTGATACTTCCTTAGTCATGGAATTTACAAAACGCATGTTTTTTAATGCGGGAACTGCCGTTGTCCAAAAGCTGTGGTGCTCGCTACTTTCTGACAATGCACATCGTAGCGGTTTATCTCCATGTAGTAGGTGCCCATTAACGAAATCGAACAAGCTGTCGAAGTAGCGTAAAAACATCGACAGCACTGTAGGATCAGCAATGATGTTTTCACTTTCTTGTGTTTTGTACTAACTGACTTATTTAGCTATAGTGTACAGTTAAGAATTAACGCCTGCGACTCGTATTATCTTTGACTCTTAACAACTAACGCCTTCGACTTTCGCTCATCCATCTGTCTTTTCGCCTGGTTACAATTCGACTGACTTCCGACCTTTACTCGCGTCCTCACAACGGTTGCCGTTTTTCGCATTGCGGGTTAACGACCCGGCGCACAGTGGTTCATTTGGCCGAAAATTTGGCCAAAACTCAAGGAGTTTTTCAATTTAGCTGAAAATTGGTGTATTAGTATTATTTGGGTCGCTGATTAAGAATCTGAACTCAGAATTTCCAAAAACAAAATGGCGGCTTCAATATGGCGGATGCGAGTATCGAAAAATTGTCGGATCGGCACGAAAATCAGTAGTCTTATGTTTTTCCGGTCGCTGATTAAGAATCTGAACTCAGAATTTCCAAAAACAAAATGGCGGCTTCAATATGGCGGATGCGAGTATTGAAAAATTGTCGGATCGGCACGAAAATCAGTATTCTTATGTTTTTCCGGTCGCTGATTAAGAATCTGAATTCAGAATTTCCATAAACAAAATGGCGGCTTCAATATGGCGGATGCAAGTATTGAAAAATTTTCGGATCGGCACGAAAATTAGTATTCTTATGTTTCTCCGGTCGCTGATTAAGAATCTGAACTCAGAATTTCCAAAAACAAATTGGCGAACAAACATAATTAAAAAATTAAGAATTTATTTAGATATTATGATACATTTATTGATCACAGTGAATTATATTCATCTTATAAGCTTTTAATATTACAGAGAATCTTAACAATTACCTTATAACGAACGTATTATAGTTAACTGACTAATTATTTTGAAATTAAATATATTTTTCTTTTATTATCTTCTTTATCTAGTCCTTCGTAACCTTCGAGCAATTCGGTTATGTCCTCTTGTCCTCCGCAGTATCGGCCACCGAGAATCATATTTTCATGTAATAGTTAGTTTCGGTACATTGAAATCAATATAGAAAGTAAATTGAGCATATAGTACTAAATATTTATCATACCTTCTTAATTAAAAGAATAAATGTAATCTTGTCCGCAAACAATCAACGAGGTTTTCCCTCCGCAGTGAAATCGATGGTGCTTCAGAAGATGATGATTCCATAGCACTACACAATACACACTGAACTCTACTCTTTGCGAAATTGCTGTCACAGCTAAGTAAGTAAATATCACAAAGTACAAGTGATATCTACCGTGTCAGAAAACGTAGCACGGTATAAATAGTTTACGGTGCTTCCACCTCCAATTTTTCATTCCAGTATTTAAAATTACGGTGGAAGGAAAAAAACTAAACTTTGCGAGAAACAAATATAGCTCTCATACCTGCAACTAGCCAGATTTTCAGCCGAATCGTCAAACATCTTACGGTTTATGACGGTAAGCGGTCGAGGTGATCGCGGCTATCTATTGTTGCTTTGGAACAAAAGGCCACCAGCTTGCTTAAAATTATTTTGATTTTTAACCTGAACGAAATAAATATAGCGTTTCGTTAATTACATGGGTAACCTTAGTGAAGGATTAGCATTATTCGTTTGTCCAAGGCACGATAGCCTGGCCGTATGTCATAAACGTATTTCCCCGAGCATGGCGCGTGCGACAAACAAATAAGAATATCTCGTAGAATCGCAAAAAGTCGCAAAATTTTACAACGGGGACTTCTTCGGGAAGCTTCAAAGTTTAATTTAAAATAAAATTCGCGTTGTACTTTTGCGTACTTCACAACTATTTCCTCTGCAAAAGGAAAAAAATGTATGGGTTTTGTAATCTGTGCCATCGGAGTTGTAAAATATTGAATAAAAAAATGAAACCAAGGTACTTATAATTTAAAAGTATGACGAATAGCAACAAATACTTGCAAAGTTGATTGTACCATTATTTCACATTGAAAACGTATTCTGAATTTCGACGTGAATACGTTACATTATTCAAGTGCCAACTTTGACATTGCATATCTCTAAGAGTGTTGTTCAATAAAAGCTTTTATTAATGGAAACCGATGCTCTGATATGTTACAAATCAAACGCAATTGCTAAATTTTGAAAATCGCGAAAAAAATTTTTGGCTTTTTGGCCAGGTTTTCGGCCAAATGAACCACTGTGCGGCGTCTGTCGCTAGGCGCAGTCATTGGTCGCAGCACGATGCGATTGGCCTAACTGCCGATCGTGCGTAGGCCAATCGCTAGGCGCTCGCGGTCCAACCGAACCATGCGCGCTTTCCCGCTATTACAAGATTTCGTCATACGAGTTCGGCTGTGACCGCTACTCTCTGCCGCATTCGGCATTTACACAGGTCCAATAGCCGTATGATATGTATCTATAAGTTATAAAATTTTAGCCATAGTAAATAAATATATGTGTATATATCTATATAGCAAAACGACTACGAAAATGTCCTTATCATCTCGTGATAAAATGCTTAAACATGTAGCGACTGTATTGCTGAATACTTGCGTCGCGTACTTCACCTTCACCTTTTTTATTTTCTAAGGCACTATATGTTCATCCTTTATTTTTGTCATAATGCGAAAGAAGCTGCATACATGAGATTCCATTTTGTATGCCAATTCTATAAATTTCCATGACGCATACTGTCTGTTCCCGCCCTTTTCTGAGGCAGATACATTTATTTCTATATCTTTGTTTAACAGTTTATTGCGGACGGTTTTGATCAAATGAGGTGGATCAAAAAATGGAATGACTTTGGCACTAATAATTTCAAATGTGTAGGTTCTTAAAAAGCACATTTTGTGATTTTAGTGACATATTAACACTTAGGGTAGAGAGGGGGGAATGGCGTTCACTTAAGGAAAACATGGTGTATTTTTTAAATTATTTATTTTAAACCGGAATTGAGAAAAATTACAAAGTCTTTAATCATCGATTAATCAACAATTTAACAACAAAAGCATATATCTTTGACCTACTAGTAGTAGGAAAACATTATAAAAAAAACATGTTTGAGCGGCATTGCCCCTGACTTTGGGTAATGCCGCTCAGGGTGCGGGGTAATGACATTATACAGTGCGACCTAGGAATAAGAACACTACCCCAGTCTGGTGTTCGCTCACGGTCCCCCACTCCGACTTAACTTCCGAGCGCGCCTTACATAAAAACGCATTTGCGAACGCACCTTGAAATAAGAACGCTCAGCCTAGAGACTTAAAAATTCAAAATAATGTGAGAGGTAAATTAGTTTCTCTTCAAGATTTTGTAAGCTTGTATTATAAAATTGTAACGTAAATAAACTTAGTGAACAGAAAATGCGTAAAGAACATAAGAAAAGAATAAGACATAACATAACTTAAACGGCTCGCAACGCGGCGTGGCTCACAGTGCCTCTCGCCTCTCTCTCACATACTCACACACCAGTTACTCTCACGCTAGGCGCCTGCGCAACCGCCGAGAGCAACGAAATTTTTCGGTGCCGTACCTTACAATAATAAGTTCGAATGGGCACTGTAATCATTTTATTTCGAATCATTAGTACATATTTCATCAACATTTTTCTATGTAAGATTTTCGTACAAGTCTGTATTAGACGATAGATAATCGATCTACTGGGACTGGCAGGGAATGGAAGACTACAGATGCTTCGATCCGACCAATAGAAGCCAGAAGATTCGCAGTGGTCACTGGTACTTGCGTCACGGTCACGAGAACTTGGCGCAACTCCTCAGAAAGAGTAAACGGTACACCGACGGCAAATGTCGGCATATCGTTCTGTCCATATCAAGATTGAAACATCTTGAAATAGGCAAGGTGGAGAGACACTCTATAGCAGCGTCAAGAATATTTTGCACGCCCGAGCCGTCCTTCGAAAAACACCGCCTCCTTCACCCAACATACAGCCGAGATGTCACTGATTCACAACCACTCTGTAGGCGTCACGGTCGTGCCTATTGGCACTGGCGTGGTGCCGCATTTGGGGCGACATTCGTAGTTAATCGCTCGCGCTGGAAAGATGTTTCTCGCGCGTCAGTCGCGGAGATAAGAAAAAGATAAAAAAAACAAAAAAACAATATTATTGTCATTAATATACAGTGCTGCACAAAAGCCTTAGGCCACCTACGTTATATTACCAATTTACGTTTATGACGTTAAAAATCGAACACAAATTCAGATTCGGCGTACATATTTTATTAGACTAATATTATTTTTCAATGTAACGTTACAAAGTATATAAAAATTATACAAATTTGGTGGAAACTTCAATATTTTGTATGACCTCCTTTTGCTTTGATTACAGCGTTGACTCTTCTTGTATAGCTTTCATATAATTTTTCAATACTTTCCGAGGGAATTTTTTGCCATTCTGCTCGTAATATTTCAAATAGTTCATCTGCATTTTTTGGTTGGCTTTTTCTTCGTGCTCTGTCCAAATAATCCCAAACGTGTTCGATAATATTTAAGTCAGGACGTTGAGGTGGCCAGTTCATAACTTTTAATGTTTCACTGTCCTCTAAATCTTTCAAATAATTTTTTATATTTCGGGCAGTGTGTTTGGGGTCGTTGGCATGTTGAAAGACAAATTTATTGCCAATTAGCCGTTGCCCAGACGGTACTGCATGCTGCTGCATAATCATTAAGTATTAGGTTGATGCAAAAATAATTGCGGTTTCCATTATTAAAAGTTTGAAATATTGATTTGAAGTTAGTTTTCTTGTTATTAAATATCAACATATACTTAGTACCTCTGCAATCTCTCGAGACGATTTGTGTGGATCTTCTTCGACAATGGCCTTTAATTCGTCATTGTCATTCACAGAAGGACGTCCGCGACTCTCTTCGTTTGCAAGCGTTTTGTCGCCTTTACGAAATTTGTGAAACCAATGTTGAGCTGTACGCTCATTGTCAGTCATAGTTCCCTGACCGAATGCTTTATTAATACTACGAGCATTTTCCGCAGCTTTAGGTCCCAAATTGTACTCGGACATTAATATCGCTCGAATTTGATTCTTTTCCACCCTTACTTTCCTGACCTAACATAGCCACATGTGAAGAATCAAAAATAAATGATAAACATATATCGAAAGAGCCAACTTCATGCTTTCAAATACTATGCTATATATATATATATATATAGTTACAAGAAAAATAACTTCAAATCAATATTTAAAACTTATAATAATGGAAACCGCAATTATTTTTGCACCAACCTAATACATATTGAGCGGCTGTCAATTTCCCATCAATCCTGATCAAATCTCCTACTCCATTTGCAGAAATACAGCCCCAAACCATTACCGACCCACCACCATGTTTAATTGTTGGTTTTAAACATGATTCTTGGTACGCTTCTCCTTTTCGCCTCCGTACATACTGACGCCTCTTGTTACCAAAGATCTCAAATTTTGATTCGTCCGTCCATAAGACCGTTTTCCAATCTTCTATTTGCCAACTACTGTGTTCCCGAGCATATTGTAGTCTTTTCTGCTTGTTTCCTTTTCGAAACAATGGTTTCTTAACTGCAACACATCCTCTTAGTCCGTTTTTCAAAAGAGCTCGACGAACTGTTGACGCGTCAACTGATACTCCGGTAGAATGCTGGAAGATCTTCTGCCAGTTCTACTGAAGATCTTGTCCGATTACGTAATGATTGCAGTCTTAAATACTTTTCATGGCTTTCCTTCAACTTCTTAGGCCGTCCACATCGTTCCTTGTCCTCGACAGATCCATTTTCATTGAATTTCTTTATCGTGTTTTGAATTGCCGTCCTTGAAACTTTACATTTTCTGGCAATTTCTCTTTGACTAAGTCCTTCTTGATAATAAATAATGATGCGGTGTCTATCTGCTATGGATATTTTTGCCATTGCACTGATCCAATATTATGATCCAATATTTTATAATTTTTATCAATAATATTGTGCCACACACACGTAAACTAAGGAACGTCAATAATTGTTTGTATTGAAAATCGTAGGAAGATGTTTGCGAGTCAAAAGTTGAAACAGAAATGAAATATTAATAGTAAAGAGGTATTCAATTAGAATTTCTACCTGAAACGGTTTAAGAAGCGACTTCGAGTGCACGTCATAAAACGCAATAAATCTCTAGCGTCATTACATTTCTCAATAACCACCAGAAAACATTTGTTTTTCATTCGTGGGTCTGACATATTAAACTGTTAGAATATATAACATAACAATAAATTAGCATCATGTTTCCATATATCAATAACATAGATTTATTCAAGTATAAAACAAATTTCACATAGTGGCCTAAGACTTTTGCACAGCACTGTATAATAAATATCCTAATGAACACCATTTCCACATACTTTTCCATTAAAAGAGATTAAATAATACGATAAGACTGAAAAATTTAATACATAGGTAGTCTTGTTATATGTTCGAAAAAAATCTGTCAAACTTAAAATCATATAACCTCTTTGATTTATAATACTGAATAATGTGTTGATTATTAAATTATACGTGTATATATATAACTTAACTCTATATATCTATATACGTATTTACAGCTTATATTTACTTATAAAACTTAAAAATGAAAAGAAAAATTGAATGACTGTGGCTGCTTAACTATTGTCAGCCATTCGTTCCTTTGGTACGGCGCTGCTGATTCCCTGAGAGCTCTGGGAAGCCAGCCCCGAATCCTCCGAGGAATCTGGCAGTGTTTTTTCCCCTACTGGAGTACTCGTAGAAGGTAGGCCTGGTCTGAGTGGGGTTTGGAACCCCATGATGTTCGTCCCCGACTGGACCCCCGTAATTCTTAACCCTGACCCGGGCGTTGGGGGTGCCCGGGCGGATAGGCTCCAGTTTAACGGCGAACTGTAAGCTTCTTCCTATGGGAAAATTATTATTGAGCCGGCTACGCCTAGGTCGGTCTCAAGGTTCAGGTGGCACAACTATTAACGCATTCGTAAATAAGAGCCCAAAGCTCGATTTCATCCACACCCTCAATATTCTCCATTGTCCACCGAACCATGATGGAGCCTGCAGCCTCCGCAACCTTTGCATTAAACGCTGGCCCAAAATTTGAATAATCGATAGGAACTATATTCAAACAACTAACTCCTGTCAAACGGCGATAAAACTCCCCCCACTCTTCAGCATGCACATTTATGCCAACGGCACTCATCACATTGAATCGTGCTCTCATAAATGCAGTGCTAAAGTATAGAAAATTTTTACGCAGTGCTATTGTATAGTCCACACAGGATGCACAAAACAGACGCGTTCCCCCTTTCTTTCTTACCTTCTCAGCCTTCTTTCTCTCATCCTTTAAGGTGTCAACAAATGGTGTGAATGGCACAATACCCTGCTTTCGTAAATTCTCCTTTCTCTGGATTTCCTTTGTCAATTCTGGATGGAGCACTGCGTCAACAACCCGCTCCTGCTCATCACGCGTACCACTTATCCAATCCTCTTTTAAGATGCCGCCCCTTTTAGTTCAAGGGTACCCGGCGCTCTAATTTAAGGACAAAGCTTCGTAGTACTCCACTTCGGGTAGGCCACATATTGTCTCCGTGACAGTCAGTCTTTGCGCCCCCCACCACACAGGGCTTCATACCACCAATCCACCCCTCATATAGTGCATCAGCCGCACTACCAATCCAAGAGGTAGGAAAATCATCAGTCTTGTACTCGTGCTTAGCACAATCATACCATAATGGCGACTGCTCGTGCTCGTGTAAAATGGTGGGCTTCGTATAGGGTTTAAGGTTACCACAACCCTGAATCAATGAAGCCCTTATCTTACTTTTTTGTGGGATACGAGGTGTGTCGGCCCTATCTAAAGCACCCAAATAGTTCACATTCACCTCTTCGGGGAATATAAATGTGGCTTGTTCCACCGAGTTCAAAGCCTCAACTTCTTCATATTGGGCCACAACACTATTAGGTATTAATTCCTTGACCTTCTCTTGAGTGGTTAACACGCCATAGCCCACTCCCTGTACACCCAAGCCAGCCCCTGCACAATGCACGTACGCAATAGGCCTGGTGGAACGGTTTAAAGTTATCATCGAACCACATATCGCCGGCTCCGAATATCCGTACTGCAATAGATCCCACGCAGTGTATGTGGTTTCATCGTCATCTGTAATTTCAGCATATTGCCGCAAGCCCTTAAAGTAAATATGTTGCTCTGAATAAAATTTTAAAAAACATAATGTAAATTATGTAGGGATTTTATGAGAGAAGATAAATCAATAAACTACTTCTTACTGCATCGATATGTCCTGAAAATTTCTTGATCTATCGTAATATAATTTTAAATTACACTGACAGAGCGAGATTTTTTCAATTCTAATTATCAATGAATAAACACACGATGTTTTAATAATAATTTAATTTACAAATTTTCATGTAAATGGAAATACATATATACATAAACATGTTCATATTTTCTCATATTCCCTTCATAAGGCACATTGTTAATATTCAGCCGTCCCAACATGTCTGTTTTTTTGGAGTGTTTTGTTGGGGGCTTATTCATCTGGACGCTATGATATGAAGCATTGTCCATAACAATGACGGAGTTGGGAGGAATATTTGGTATTAATCTTTCCCTTAACCACTTTTCAAAGTTATCTGAGTTCATTTTCCCATGGTAATCACCTGTCGTCGTTTGGGAATTGAATACTAAACTGGCACCTTCTATAAAGCCATTCTTTCCTCCCGCATGCACTACCACAAATCGGGCACCGGCACTCGATTTTTTTAAAACTCCTGGAGTATCACCGTTGTGCCAGCACTTGTTAAAAGTTAAGGTATTACCGACCCAGGATTCGTCAATATATACAATGTTCCGATTTTGTCTTGGATACAACTGAATGTATTTTAAATATCGTGATCGTCATGCCACCATATGAGGCTTCTCGAATAATACCTTCCGATCTGAATTACATTTTCTCCATTTGTAGCCCATCTTCTTCAAAACTTTTTTTAATGTTTCTTTCGACCATGGGAAATTCATTCTTTCGCGGATTTCCCCTAACAACAACGTAATGTAAGCGACGGCACTATTTTTTTCACGATATAATAGTCATTGATGGCAGCTCGTATTGTTTGTTGCTGTTCTTCTGAATATGTGAATCCTCTCTCGTTGTTCTTCGATCGCTTTTCTCCTGGTGTTGGCATCGGGACGTTCGGATCCGACGTAGCATCTTTCTTTCTAATTCTGCTTATCGTTTTTTCGATACTCCAGCGTAATCAGCCGCACGCACAGTTGCTTGTTGTAATAGATGTTGTAATTGTTGATTGCAAGCTTCTCTATCACACTTTTTTATGATATTCCGTATCACATTTCGGGCTTAGCTACGAATAACTTTACCACGATTTCGTTTCATTTAGCATATGGAGTATTAAATAATAACAATTGTCTCCGTGTGACGGTAATCCTAACGACGATCGTCGTTTCTATCGATCACACTCGATACACTACCATGCCTCACGCATGCATACACATACCCACATTCATTCCTGACCCACTACATGTATATCATGCAAAAATGCAAATGATGAAAATTTTATTGCACTCAAATAAATACAAATAATTTTGAAATAACTGCTCCTTGAGGGTAGTACATAAATCTTTATTTCAGCCTCACAGCCAAGAAATATAGACTTGGTTTACAATAATCTACTCTTTAATATAAAACTATATTATTTCATTCATACTTTCACTCATTCATCCACACTCTTCTCTCTATCGATATATTGCACTTTTTCCTTTTTAATTTACTCATTATAATCCCCTTTTCTTTTTGAGATTCCTCAGCCAGTCTACCGTCTCCTTCTTCGTCCTCCCACTTACCACATCTTCTATCCTTAACCCTCTTTCTGTTTCCCTACACTCCCTTGTTAAATGCTCTAGCGTTCCCATATTATATGTACAGAGGTCACATTTCCTATCCTCGTCCTTTTCCCAATACCTATTCCACCTTTCAACATTCCCGCATCTTACTTGAGCGATTAAGCTCTGACTGTCCTCCGTTCCCACCTTGTTCAAGTACTCCGGTAGTCCTACCTCCCTGATGTGCCTATACCTTTCATTATACTTCGATCTTGTAATCTTACCGTTCTGCTCCTGTTGCTGATTTTCTCTGTCCCTCGCTTTTAACTCTTCTCCTATTTCCCCATCGTTTCCCCTTAATTGATCTATTCCTTCCTGACTCCATCCGTTTCTTCGTAGGTACTCCTCTCTTTCCTTCATGCTGCCAGTTTTTCCTTTACCTTTCTCCCTTTCTCTTATACATTCTTTCAATATTCTCCTACCCGTTCCCTTCTTTACGCTCTCTTCAAATTTGAACGCCCTATTATACAGAACACAGTAAAAAAAGTATTGGTATAAAGAACAGTATGAATGATTTGGATTTATATTACCTTTTTTGTTGATGATCCGCATCCTCGGAAGCACATTACCAATCTGCATGGATGCCACATGTGGGATCTGTAACAATACGCGTTACAATATTAATTTCGTCAATATCTTAAGAACGTCTTAAGAACAAATTCGTACTGATACTCTACGGAAAGCTGAGTAGGCAGAAAGCATACCTAATTTCTAATTATTCGAGTATCTTCTGTTAAGATTATCTGCCCCATCGACCTACTGCAGTTGATCGCGTCTGCGTAGACTGCGTAGATACGTATCCCTACCACTGTGTTATAAAGCAGAAGTAGCTTCCCACAGATTGGGTCGAGACGAAAGTTTTAAAGAGACAATTAACCTAAATTAAACATTCATTTTATCGGTAAGATACGAAAGATAAGTATCAAAAGTTGCAAACAGAAAGTGTAATAATAGTTACGACTAGTTTTAGAATCGCCTTTTTGTATAACTTACGCGGAGTGGAGCCTACTCTACTAGGAATGAGTAGCTTTGGCCGAATAAAAAATAAAAAAAAATTGGAAAGGCGTTAGGTAAAACGATGGTAAATGAATAAACAGACATATGGGAAGAATGTGTACATATATTATAAAAAAATTTCAATAATTTACAATAAACAAATATAAACAAAAAGTAATAGAAACATTTAGGTGTGCCGAGAAGTTCTGTCCGCTTCCACCATAATAGAAAATAATTTTTAAAAATGATAAATTGCACATTAACATACGCTAAATGGACAAAACTTTTCGCTACGCCTAGTACAATGCATAATACATAAATATAATAACTAAAATGTATACAATAGTCTGAAAAAATTGAAAATTGAGCTATTCATTTTAAAAATCGCCGAAAGTAAATGAAGAGAAATGAAAATAAAGCAAAGTAAGTATAAACATGAAAGTGAATTAAGATAAATGAAAAAAATGTACTATCGACTTTTAAAATGAACGGCTCAATGTTTTTTTATATATACATTGCACATTTGTATAAAATGCGCAATGATACATTTACAAAATTTATACTTTATAATCTTATTTGCTGCTGCGAAATGAAGCCTGCACCCCACAGGCGGCATATGTGGGGTGCAAGCTTCAACAAGCCTCTCCGTAAGTTTTTTCGAGTGTGCCCAGACTTTCAAATTATTATATACAATGCCGCCTAAATGAAAGAAGCTGTGTGCAACTGATGGTTTCATCTGGGCACATACGTAACGGGTTCTTCCCTCGGGAGGCACAGGATGGGGGCAAAGGAATAGGGATCGGAAACAAGAATGGCAATACGGATGGGTAGAAAAATATGTGATAAATAGAATGCGGATGGCACTTGGGGACATGGTAGCGGGAAGGTTGGGCTGGCGATCACACCAAGCCAAGCATCGTTCGAATTCTTCGTACCCTTTAGAATACGAATCCAAACGACACTCGGAGGTCCCAGCAGTGGGCGAATTGGATGGCACTGTACTTTCGGGTATGAGTTGTATCATATCCGAAAGCACATCGGCGCTATCTGCTTCGCGGTTGAAATCACCGACGACGCCGATCAATCCATTTACTATCGCTGTCCGCAATCCCGAAACGAATTGCGATGGGGTAGGTCGATGATTGGCGCCACTGGTCTGGCGTATGATGCCAAACAAATTCTCTAACGGGTCTTGGTTCCAGGAACCGGGTGTTAAGTTTCTTAACACCCAATTCTTGAAGCCTCCGCCAAAGGATACGAACGGCATCTATATCATTAACCCACGAAATTATTTAATCGTACCCCGTTTCGCGTAAACTCCCAGGAATTGACCCGTTCCCGGATGAGTGACCAGAAGGTCTCGTGGCACGAGCCCTCCTGGACCGGCATCCGGAGACGAGACGCTTCCCCGGGGCTGCTATTAAACGAATCAAGCAATTGATCTACGTCGTCGATAAAATCTGCCAAATCAAGTGCCCGCTCCTCAGGGTGTTGTGAATGGTAGCGAAGCTACGGGGCGTTGCAGCCCTTGACCGTGGCGTGCACGGCCAAGAAGCTACATCCCTGGTCACGTTCATTTGCACAGGAAAGTTCAACGTTTGCGATGTTGAAGGACCGTGTTGACTTGCATCTATTGCATGCAATACGTTCGACGCTGGTCCTCCTTCTCCTGGGCCTCCCGATCCTCGTTGGGGTGGTGTCGGTCGTCCTCCCAGTGATCCTGCAGGTGGAACTGTAACAAACATTTGAACATCTTACTTCGCTGATATGTGAGCTTTACAAACGGCTCAATGAAATAAAATGATATACTTACGAAGTGTTGGTACAGCTCCTCGTCTTAACACTAGAAAGACGGGAGCTTAGTATATACCTATATTGCCTGAAAGCAGTCAAAATGACTGCATTGTGAAAAAATAGCTAATGCGTAAAGAAATTTGTTTAACAGTAATTTTTAATATATTTTATAACACTTACAGTCATATAACAAGTTATTAATAAGTATTAACAATAAAAAAATGTATTTCAGTTCGAAAAAAAAATAATTTATACATTATCTGGACATTTTAAGCAAATGAAAGTGCTAATCTTTTTGGATGTACATCTTCCGCAAACATACTTTTTACATTTTTGACAAATATTATTTGTTTTGTTATTGTGGCAAAGTCGTATTTGACAAATTTTTCGTTTGGTAGAATCTGTTGTATTTGAAGATGTTGCAGTTGATATTTGTGGGTCTTCCTGTTGTGGTGAATGTTTCTCTCTTTCAGTTGTGTAATCGGCGGAAAGCTGTTCTGCTAATTGAAACAGGAACTGTTTTCGTTCTATTTGTATTCCGGTCACTTCTTTATAAAGGATCCACGCATTTATTGCAGCCAAATCTAAAAAGTTAAAAAATATTTGGAGGGGCCATCTACGAGAACTAGATTTCACCGTATATTTTCTGGCCATTTGATCTGTCATATCAACTCCAAATTTTGTTTTATTATAAAACTGAATAGAATCTGGTAACATTTTTCTATTACTTTTATCAATTTTAACAAAGGGTCTAGCCGAATAAGGGGGTCAAAAGTGCCCTTGAGCCGATTTTATTCGACGATGGGTCATTCGATAGGTGATGATGAAAAACCATTGCACACAAATTTTTAATCCGATACCTTCACCGGGAGGGTAGTTATAGGGTAAAATCGAAAAATCAGTTTTTGCCTCATTTTTCCCAATTAATGTAGTGCAAAAATTCCCAAAAAATTCTGTCCCATTCTAAACATGAATGCACACGTTAGGGATTTTTTTCAGATTGTTTCTTTGCAAGTTCCACTCACGAAAAATGAAAAACCGAAAAAAAAATTTTCAAACATCGATTTCGTATTGAAATCTTCCGAGCACAACTTTTTCCTTTTTACAGTAGTTGCCTAATGTTATCATTGTTATACCCTAATTTTTTCAGATTTTTTGAGTACGGTGCATCACGGTCGGAAAAATCAAAAACCGATTTCTGGGACACATTTTGGGCTGAAATTCGCCCATTATCTGCCATTCTTGCATGCTTTTAATACAGTATGTTCATATTGTGACCTTCAATGTTTGTGCATAGAAATATGTAGATGTTAAAGAACAATATCGGGATAATTAAACAAATTGCTGATTGTACGGTCTTTATAACCTAGAATTTGAACCGTTCTTTCAAAAGCATTAATGGCGCAGTGGCTATGGTGTCTGCCTGTGGAATCGCTGGACACTTTTTTGTCGCGGGTTCGAATCTCCATGTGGGACTTAAGTTTTCTTCTGTAATTTTTTTTTTTTTATTAAAGACATAACAATATTCAGTAGTAGCTTTAAAATGTTTCACTTTGCAAAGGATTGGAACTTGCAAAGGAAAAATCGTCGAATAAATCGGCTCAGACCCTTATTCGGCTAGACCCTTTTTTCTTAGTTCTTATTCAACATATACATGATGATTATATACTCGGTTTACATTGCATACTGTTCTTTCACACTGATAACACGTTGTTTGAAAGGTAGTGGATGTTTGTTGTAGATATTTTCCAAGGGCTCCATACCCTTTGTCACAAATTTGTTTTTGTTGTTTAACCCATATAGTGGGAACATTTCTAGTAAATTTGCCACATTCAGGACAATTGTAATTATCAAATCCACTTGGTATGTCGTTGAAACACTTTGACCAAACTTCTGCTGATATTGAAAACATATCTATTATGCGGGGAAATAATGAACATTTTCCATCTGCTGAATCCTTCTGTATTTTTTCTGGGAATGTGGCAACGATTAATCTCGCTCGTTCTTTATATATCGAATCCATATTTGTTGTCTTAATAAAATTAATAATAAAGGGTATAGCAGGATAAGGTGGTCAAAAGTGCCCTTGAACCGATTTCAATGGGGGTAGTCTCATTCGATAGATAATGCTCGGCGATCATTGTGTACCAAATTTTAACCCTTTATCTTGATCGGAAGGGTAGTTATGGGGAAAATTAAAAAAACAGGTTTTTGGCCCTTTTCCCCCATTTATTGAGGTGTAAAAAATCCAAAAAAATTCTGGCATATTCTACACGGTACCGGACATGTTGGAGAATTTTTTCAGATTTTTCCGTCGAAGTACCTAAGCGTGAAAAATGGGCAAAGTAAAAAAAAACGGAAAAAAGAAGATTTCGTATCGAAATCTTCGAGGTACAACTTTTTGTTTTATATAGTAACAATCTAACACCTACGATTATTATCCCCAATTTTTTTCAGATTTTTAAACCACCTGCGTCATTATGAAAAAAATCGAAAACCGATTTTCGGGACGTATTTTGATCTAAAACGCAAGAAGTAATTGTTATTTTTCCATTATTTTCATAGAGTATGTTCATTTTGTGGTTTTTAATGTTTTACCATTACAGATAATTTCATAACAATAAAAGGAATTGAGATAACTCACTTATCTGTAAACTATGTGTTACATTATGTACCATAATTTTGAACGTTCTTTCAACAGCAGCAGTGGCCACGCGTCTAGAGTGTCTGCTCTGGAACCGCTATGAACTTTTTGTCGCGGGTTCGCGTCCCGGAAGGTATATTTTTTTTTCTTTTTTTTTAATCTGTAAATGCATAAAAATAATCAATAATCATTTTTAACAGCTATTGCGATAATCCTAAATGCATAAAAAATGTATATCGTATAGAAAATAGTTTTAGAGCATATCTGTTGTTTTGCCGGCTCTCTCTAGCAATATGTTATCCCATGGTTACGGATATTTTTAAACATTTAAATTACGGAAATGTTAACTTATTATGGTATATAAAAATGTATATTCGGCACTAAAGGAACGGAGTTTATACCTTGACAAATTCCTGCCGAAATCATGTTGAATGAAAACAAAAGTTCCTTTCTTTTGGTAGATTATTATTTTTCGCCATAAGTACTAGTTTGTTATTTGTTCCGAAATCATATAGAATAAATAATACGTTTGAGGGCCATAACTGTACAATAGATACAATCGTTAAAATTGCTTTATTGTTATATACGAATTTACTTCTTAAGCTTTTAGATATCTTACTGATGAGCATTTGTATCGCTGTCAAAATACCTTTAAGAAATAGAGGCATATAATTTAGTTTGCAGGATTTTATTATTTTATTGCGCCTGCTCCAACATCACACGAACCCTTCCTGTCCGTAAGCCTTCACCAATGGCCTGCTGGCATTGAAGGTTTGGCGCAGATACTAAGCTAATCCCCTATAGGTATTTATGTTATATTGGTCAATTCACTGTTAAATGGTTTCTGTCTCTACCTAGTCACATGGAACTGTACATACTTAAAAAAGTACAAATATTCATAAATGGTAACATACCCAGCATTAAATCGGTTTGACACATTCGAGACAATAGCGGAGACCCAACCATAAACTGTCTTCCCTACGCTCATTTCAGAATTAACAAATTAAAAATGGCAATATAATACAAACCAATAGAAATTAATATTTTCCAAGTTTCGAGCATATCCCCTCCATGTCAACGATTCTTCTTTGAATATAAGGGAAAGAAACATGCAAGTAAAGTAATCATTAAATGCATATACTCTGTTAGTGCAAGTGTTGTGATCTTTGGTGCCGAATATACATTTTTATATACCATAATAAGTTAACATTTCCGCAATTTAAAAGTTTAAAAATATCCGTAACCATGGGATAACATATTGCTAGAGAGAGCCGGCAAAGCAACAGATATGCTCTAAAACTATTTTCTATACGATATACATTTTTTATGCATTTAGGATTATCGCAATAGCTGTTAAAAATGATTATTGATTATTTTTATGCATTTACAGATTAAAAAAAAAAGGAAAAAAAAATATACCTTCCGGGACGCGAACCCGCGACAAAAAGTTCTTAGCGGTTCCAGAGAAGACACTCTAGACGCGTGGCCACTGCTGCTGTTGAAAGAACGTTCAAAATTATGGTACATAATGTAACACATAGTTTACAGATAAGTGAGTTATCTCAATTCCTTTTATTGTTATGAAATTATCTGTAATGGTAAAACATTAAAAACCACAAAATGAACATACTCTATGAAAATAATGGAAAAATAACAATTACTTCTTGCGTTTTAGATCAAAATACGTCCCGAAAATCGGTTTTCGATTTTTTTCATAATGACGCAGGTGGTTTAAAAATCTGAAAAAAATTGGGGGTAATAATCGTAGGTGTTAGATTGTTACTATATAAAACAAAAAGTTGTACCTCGAAGATTTCGATACGAAATCTTCTTTTTTCCGTTTTTTTTTACTTTGCCCATTTTTCACGCTTAGGTACTTCGACGGAAAAATCTGAAAAAATTCTCCAACATGTTCGGTACCGTGTAGAATATGCCAGAATTTTTTCGGATTTTTTACACCTCAATAAATGGGGGAAAAGGGCCAAAAACCTGTTTTTTGAATTTTCCCCATAACTACCCTTCCGATCAAGATAAAGGGTTAAAATTTGGTACACAATGATCGCCGAGCATTATCTATCGAATGAGACTACCCCCATCGAAATCGGTTCAAGGGCACTTTTGACCACCTTATCCTGCTATACCCTTTAGCGACATTTGCTCGACTGAGCTCTGCGAAAGCACAATAAGATGGGTCATTGACAGCTGTGGTTGATAAAATTTGAGCGATTGAGTCAAATGAACAGGTATTTTTAATATAATAATGAACATTATCAATTAAAACGGCTCTTAATGAATTTCCATTTTCTTCAGAGTTATTTTACAGTTTGCATTATCATTTATAAATGAAATACTAGGCTGATCTTGGAAGTAAAAACCTAGTTTTTTCTTTATTTGTTTCTTTATTTGTGTTCTTTATTTTCGTTTTTTCTTTAAGTTGTGTTGGTATGTATTTCATCCTTCGTAGTCTCTTCTTCAATTGGCTTTGTAAAATCATTGTTTTCTTTCTTTCCTTTATTCCGCCAATTGTCATATGAATCAGCGTCTTCATTATAACACAGGTCTGTTTGAATTATCGGAGAAATATTCTGCATCATTTTATTTTAATTTTTTCTCTTCTATTTGAAAATTATTCAATAAATTAGAGGTCAACAGTGCCGAACCACCTTGAAGATCTTTATGTTCAATTTTTAGTAATTTATCGACACGAATTGGGTTTTTATAATCTGCTAAGACACAGTGTTTTCTTATCATTAAAATAGTTGAGATAGCTAACCTTCCTGATTGTCTAAAAATTCTGAAAATTTAAATTTATTACAATCGGAAGGCGCTACCCGGCGCGGCCTGGGTCAGTGGCTGCCGGGGCTCTAAAAAAATTTTGGGCAAACTTAGCGGAAGACTATATAAATCGGTAAAATGTTGGGCGCCAGTTGGTTTTACGAACCAACAACGGATTCTCAATTGACAAAATAAGGCTTGTTGAGTCAGCGATAGGCAAGAGGCTCTCACAGGGGAGGGTAGGTCGGATGACCCGAAAGGTAAAAACATAAGAAATAGAATGTGGAATATGAACAATAATATAATTCACTTCTGGTAAGTTAGTTTTCACTTACTTGACAAAAATTCCGCTCTCTTATCACTAACAAGGAGAGGACCCCAACTGTCCGACTTCGATTTTAACGAAGCTTTGCAAGACGATAGCATGTAGGTCCCTAATGATATGTGTAAAATATTAGCCGTAGTTATGCAGTAGTTTTAAAGATATAAGCGATTAAAGTTCATCCCTCTTCATATACTATAAATGTAAATAGAGTTACAACAGCTGTGTTGGGTCAGTGGCAGCGGTTTAAGGCTCACGACCCGAACGTCGTACGTTCGAGTCCTCCCATGACGGGTAATTTTTTTTTCTATTTTAATTTTATAAAATTGCACACAATGCAGAATAACAATTATCGTACACTTGCAATGTATACATTTACATTATGTACGTTTCGGACCTCGCAAACTGTCTTTTTACAGCTTTCCGAAATATTTAATCTTCAAAGTCCTCGAAGACAATTCAAAATGTATAACTAGCTAAATAAAAGTTAGTTAATTTTAAACCGTTGGAGGAAGCATTATTCGTGCGTTTTTTAAGGCGTTCAATCTTAATTTTACAAGGCTTACTGTACAGTCCGAGAAAGCATCTGTTTCGGAAAGTTTCCGTTTTTCAGCCACGCGGGTGCCACTTTTCTTTACTTTTAATGTCCTAGGTCTCTGGAATCCTTGCCCTGCAGTTTGATTTAATTCCGTATTTTCGATGTACTTTCAATAGCGATTGCCATGCAGCGAGCCTAGAATATAAGTCTGGAAACCATGTGTTTCGTGTGCAATTTCATCAAATTAAAATAGAAAAAAAAATTGTCCGTCACGGGGACTCGAACGCAATATGTTCGGCTCGTGAACCTTAAACCGCAGTCAATGCGCCACCACAGCTGTTGTAACCAGATTCACATTTATAGTATACAAACAGGTACGAACTTTAATCGCTTATATTTTTAAAACTACTGCATAACTACGGCTAATATTTTACACATATCATTAGGGTCCTACATGCTATCATCTTGCAAAGCCTCGTTAAAATCGAAGTCGGACAGTTGGGGTCTTCTCCTTGTAAGTAGTAACTGATTCGTCGAATAAATGAAGGCCGCTGCCTTTATTCGACCGTATCGATTTGGTATTGCACCGAAACACGCTCGGGCCAGGGGGTCCAAGCCTCCGTGTTAATTTTGCGGACACAATTTAGTCCCGCAATGGCCTTTGGTGTCGCTACTTTTGCGCGATTGCAGCGCCTCTTCTGACGTTTTTCTAAATAATTCATATACTAGGTGCGCGCGTGCTCCCATGTACACGAGCACACACATGTATGCACACACGAACACATTTAACCACCTACATGGACATGCGCATCCGCGCAACCATTTTCATATTCTTTTTTTTTAAGGGAAAAAGGATAACACAAAATTAAAATTATGAATTATAAAATTTTATTCTAAAATTATGAATTATAAAAGTTTATTTTAAAATTATGAAAGTAATATATATGTATATTTATAATCTTTATAAAAAATGTAATTATAGAACGCAATATATAGGTAATACATTTTTAAATTATTTAGCCTAACGATTACAAATATGTCGTGCGTGCAGCATCAAAGTATCATGATCATTCGGTAATTCTATACGGCCATGTAAAATTTTATTTATAAGGGAAACATATTCTCTAATATTATAACGTGTGAACTCTTCAACAACGGTCGATCGCAATAGATTGACGTGCTCGCACGGTATAAATTCGAAATTAATATATTTTATAATGTTATGTACTAAAGTGCATGATCAATTTTGTAGGTGGGCGATCGTCGGCATATAATAGAAACAAAGATGTGCCACTTTTTCAATTTGTTCACGAAATGTATCGTCCTGTCGCGATACATTTTGTGAAAAGACCAGACATGCTTTATATTTTTTTATAATGTTTGGTAAAATTTTGTTACGAAATAGGCTGAAATGATTATTGCAAGAAAAAGTCATGTCTGGTTCTGGCAGATCTGGAATGTTAATATTATTTTTACCACTTGCGACAGGAGCACAAATAAACCTTTTGAGATCGGAAAGAAATCCGGCGGATTCGTCTGGTTCGCAATTAGTGCACTTAGAATTTAAGCTACTCGAACAATTATTTAATAGTAAAGTTTTATATGTACTGATGAAATTTAAACAATTATGATTAACATCGCGACATCTATGTTGACGAACTAAACCAAAAAAATTCTCTAAACTATCTTGATTAAAAATTTTTGTCTCAAAGCACTCGAATTCCAATTCCTCCAAGCAGGTTTTTAAAATCTTGAATCCATGTAAAGTATGGATCCAGTTTTTTAAAAAGCCTGGATGGGTTTTATCCGCCGGCTTGGTTTTTATAAATGCCATTGAATTAAAAACATTTATAGCATTATTCCATATCTCGTTATTCTTTTCAGCAGAAAACATTTCCTTCGCACCTGTTTTATAATTCAATGAATCGAATAATTCATTTAAAAAAAGACACAATCGCGATGTATAAATTCCATCGGATGGCATCTTTTTCGTCCCGCACAAACTGGAATAGTTTGCATTACTAAACGTATCAATTACCGAACCAAAAATTAAACTAAAAATTTGAGCACAAAGAGAAACTTCCCTATCAAAAAAATCCACATGGATTCCCACATGGCGTTTTCGGATGGATTCCCACATGGATTCTTATGTAGGAAACCATGTGGATTCACATAAAAATCCATGTGGGAATCCATCCGAAAACGCCATGTGGGAATCCATGTGGCAATCTAGGCTGGATTCCCAGTAGGAAACCAGCCTGAAATCCTACATGGATTCCTATATGATACCAGTCTGGAATATTATGGATGCTAATGTTAATAATTTCAGTTATTTAAAATACTTATCTTGAAAAGATTATTTCTATATTTACTCTGTTAAACATAATCGTCAATAATATAACCAAGAACGTAGTATAAAAATATGAAGAAATCATAAAAGTAAATCCAACTTATTAGTTTTATTACTTTTTTTTTCACGTTTAATTAAGTCATTTATTAATTCGGTTAAATATCGTCTGGATCCTTTGACCTTCTTCTCTAATGAAACTCCTGTCAATTCCGGTTGTTGTTTTGCAAGTCTGTCGTGGTAACAATCTAAAATTAAATAAGAAACTATCAGTAATTATATTGACATAATAATAATCGTAGCGAGAATAATAGTTTTAGTGTATTATCAAATATGATAATAATAATAATATGATGATAATAAAAGTTCTTATAATAATAAGAACTTTTAGAACTAATCGTTATATGTAAAGTATAAACCTTCTATCACTTGACAATTTTTAGGAGTTAAAATTTTTCTTGGTGACCTATTTGTAATCCTCGCTGCTCCTTTATCATCTAATGAGCGATTAACTAATTCATGGCGAGTCCAAAGAGCTTGAGCAAGATTTTTCACAAATTTAGAATCATCTCTTTGGTTCTTTATTGAATCCCAACACTCAGAACTGATGGAAATTCCTTCATCTAAATAGATATTCTCAGCCTATAATAATAATATTAATACTTAGACTTTGAAACAAAAGTTAATTTTTAAACTAAAAACAAAAAATCACACGAACTGTTCTTCCAGATATAGAGTCTTCGATCATTATTTTTTGATAACGCTTCCTAGAAGTGAGCTGTAGTGATTTGTCATTATTTGGCGATGAATATGGCTCGCGAATATGAGAATTGGATATTATATTATAGTTTACCCTTGTTAAATTTGACAAGCTTACCGAACACCTATATATCTCATTGGGCTCTATTTGTTGAAGCGCTACATCTTTTGCTTCAGTCAAACGTGACGTTAGAATATATTCGCCTAGCTAACAATTTACTGCACCAATTTGTTCACGAGACAGAGAAACTTTATACCAAGAATGCGATGACATTTAACGTCCACCAATTAACACACTTAGCAAAAAGTGTTAAAGAATGGGGACCACTATGGGCACACTCTTCATTTGGTTTTGAATCAGGAAATTTTTATTTATTAAAAATGATTAAAGCTGCAAAAGGAGTTAATCAACAAATCTGTCGGAATTTATTTATGTCTAAAGCTATCGAATTAATCTTATTAGAAAAAGGAGACATCTTATCACCTCAAGTTCATAAGTTTTGTCTAAATTTAGAATGTAAAACTGTACAAAAAACTCTAGCAGTAACCAGTCAAATCAGTTATTTTGGCGAAACAAGTAGTGTGAAATTGCATAATATCGCGATAAAGTTAGGATTGGAGCCTACTAAAATATCATTTTTTACTAAAATAATCAAAGATCAATGTGTCTACTTAACATTCAAAAAAGTAAATAAGCGATCTGACAATTCTTTCGCAATCCTTGAAGATGGCTCATTTATTCATATAGAATCGTTTATTGTAAATCGCGGAACGAATCAAGAACTTACTTTATGTAGACGGATAATAGCGAATATTTTATCTGTGTCGAGAGTAGAAGTAATTAAAATTAGAAAAAAATGTGATGTTATTGATACAAAAACTATAAAAAGTATATGTGTTTTTATAAATCTCCCCGAGATACAATATCTTTGTAAGCTTCCTAAGGCTATAGGAGGATAAGTATGATCCAGCGGCCTTAGCTCCGATCATGCTCGCTTTTTTTTGTTAAATTAGTACCTATGTGAGTACTTATCACAGCAATTTTCAACCCTTAAAAATTCATCCCCAGGGAGTAATCGTTAAATAAACAAATTTTTTCAAAACTTCATAACTTGAGAACGACTACTTTGATTTTATTGAAATTTATTCAGGACGTACATATAACTAAGGTCTCTGATTAAAAAAAATTCCAGACTTGATGAATAGACATAACCTTAGAAAAAAAATTAAAACATTTTTCAATGACTACTATTGGTAGGTTATGTTTGAGGCACAACTACCAAACTTTTTTTATAGCTTTCTAACACCATTTTGCACCATACATAATTTTGGTATAATTTATTTCTTGGTGCGTCATATCCAAAAAAAATAAAAAGTCTAATTTTAATCATATTTAATTTTTTTAAATATGTTATAATTATGGCACACCCATCCTAATTTTTTTCTAGTTTTCTAACGTCATGTTGCACCATATATAATTTTGGTATAATTTATTTCTTGGTGCGTCATATGCAAAAAGAATAAAAAGTATAATTTTAATCATTTTCAATTTTTTTCATTATGTTATCATTATAGCACAATCATCTTAATTTTTTTTTAGCTCCCTAACATTATTTTGCACCATGTATAATTTCGGTAGAATTTATTTTTGTGTGCGTCATATGCAAAATAAATGAAAAGTCTAATTTTAATCATCCTCAATTTTTTTCAATATGTTACAGTTATAGCACAATCATGTTATTTTTTTTGGTTTCCTCACATCGTTTTACTCTATCTATAATAATTTCTGAATTCATAATTCATAATAATAATAATAACAATAATAATAATAATAACAACAACAACAACTGAAACAGTGATTATAATAGTTATAAAAGTAATAAAGACAATGGCAAGATTAGCTCCATACGTCTGTAGCTCTTGCCCGCTCATGCGGGCCCGCGCGAACGACAGACTTGATACCCACCACTAAAACGCATATCCCCGCTACTGTAGTAAATGGACTTTTTGTTGTTTTTTTTTGGAAGTTGCCGAAATATAGGAAAACTGTATACTTTTATTGATTCCAATGTAACACGCTGAGAATTATGAATTCAGAAATTATTATAGATAGAGTAAAACGATGTGAGGAATCCAAAAGAAATAACATGATTGTGCTATAACGGTAACATATTGAAAAAAATTGAGGACGATTAAAATTAGACTTTTCATTTATTTTGCATATGACGCCCCCAAAAATAAATTCTACCGAAATTACACATGGTGCAAAATAATGTTAGTGTTGAGTATTCAAATACTCGCGCCCGAACACGGACGACCGATGGACGACCGCCTTACCGGATGGTCGTGTACAGAGGGACAAAACTTCCGTTCTCCATATTGCCCTTTTTTCATTACAACTCATTGTAGCACGTTATTTTATCTGTACACACAATAAAGTGGAACGCTGTGTTCGTCTAAAACTGTTTCTTCACACAGTGGTGAAACCCTGCTCATCAGGTTATGGGCCCAGGAAGAAGTTGAAAACAGAAACAGGAAAAGAACACTCGTGTTTAAAAAGTCAATCCACTGGCACGTGGTCATCTGAGAGGTTAAGTAAGAATTGGAATCTTAACAAAAAGAATCAGAGATGGATCAGGCTTCAGTAGGAGTATCGCGAATCCCGATGTTGTCGAGGGACAACTACGATACCTGGAAACTGAGAATAAAAGCCATAATGATAAAAAATAAAACGTGGGCGTATGCAAACGGCTCGAAGGTTAAGCCGGAAGTTGCGGCTGGAAACGCACAACAAGAAGCTGCTGCGATAGCCTGGATAGATGAGGACGATAGGGCAAAGGCTGATCTATACCTAGCAATCAACGACGCAGAACTGAAACAAGTTCAGAAGTGTGAGACTGCTAGGGAAGTATGGTTGAAGCTGGAATCGATTTTTGAATCTAAAGGACCGGCCAAGAAGATATCCTTATGGAAACGACTAATGTTGCACCGATTGAAAGAAGCTAGCAACGTGCAGCACTATCTGGATGAGTTTTTTGATATCGTTCACAAGTTATCAGAATTGTCCATTGACGTTTGCGCCGAGCAACAATCCATGATGCTCATACATGGATTACCGGAAAGCTTTGACAATTTCAGGTGTGCCGTAGAAACGAGGGATAGTCTGCCTAGTCCAGAGACACTAAAAATCAAAATCTTGGACGAATGTTTAACTAGACAGCAGAGAAGCCAGGATGACAGCCATGTGGCCCTACTAACGCAGAAATCATGGCAGAAGTACAAAAAGAAACCGGGTAAGCCACCATCAGACGCTAAATTCAAATTCAAATGTCACAGGTGTAGGAAGGCAGGTCATAAGGCCATCGACTGTCCTGAAGGAAAGGAAAAGGCTGCGATTGCTGAACACCAATCTTTTCTGACTTTTGAAGAGACATCGTATAGCTCTGAAGCTAACAAAAGGAGTAGTAGTAAAAGGTGGTGCTTGGATAGTGGTTCCACATCACACCTCTGTAACGACAAGGAAAGTTTCCTTGACATGTGCGCATCTACAAATGCTTGCCTGAATTTAGCTAATTGTGCTTCAACCCGAATAAAGGCAAAGGGGACAGTACGAATTATCACAACCGATGGAAGTGTCTCAGCCAGTACTCATTTACAAAATACACTGCATGTTCCAGACCTAAGAAGCAACTTGGTATCGGTAGCAAAGGTCACGGATGGTGGAAACAGTGTGGTTTTTGAAAAGAGACAAGCCATGGTAAGAAATAATAATGGAAAGGTAGTATTAATTGCAGATCGAATAGGCGATCTATATTATCTACGGGAAGCCCCGGAACACAAAGCCTACATAGCGTCGACAGATGAGACACGGTCCATGCTTCGAATATGGCATGAGAGGTTTGGTCATCTGAACGGAAGCGATCTTCTGGAAATGCACCAGAGAGAAATGGTTCTTGGAATGAATCTTGGGAAAGAGAAATCTTTGCGCCCGTGCGAAGCCTGTTCAAAGGGAAAACTTACTGCACCGAGCTTTCCGACATCCTCACGGAAGAGCGAGAACGTGCTTGACATCGTTCATACGGACGTTTGCGGCCCGATGAGGACTGAGTCGAACGGAAAGGCAAAATATTTTGTTACGTTCACGGATGACCGCTCAAGATGGACGGAAGTAAGTTTCCTACGTAGCAAAAGTGAGGTGCTACGGACATTCAAGGAATACAAAAGTTTCGCTGAGCGACAGACGGGCAGAAGAATCAAAATGCTACAATCCGATAACGGACTGGAATTTCGAAACAACGATTTCGATGAGTACCTCAAGAAAGAAGGCATAGGAAGGCGGCTCACCACCCCGTATACACCGCAGCAGAACGGTATCGCCGAGAGGAAGAACCGAACTCTCGTCGAAATGGCGCGGTGTATGCTTGCGCAATCCGGACTTCCACCATCTTTTTGGGCTGAAGCCGTATCTACGGCAAACTACATCAGGAACAGATGTATAACCTCGGCACTCGACAAGAAAACTCCTTTCGAAGTCTGGCATGGGGAGCGACCCAACGTCGAGAATTTTCGAACTTTCGGAGAGGTGGCATACACCCTAAATAAGAATCCGAAAAAAGGAAAATTTGACGATAGGGGAATTAGATGCATATTCATTGGTTATGACAAGTCGTCAAAAGGATACCGTCTGTGGATCCCCAGTCAACAAAAGGTAACTATCTCCCGTGACGTAAAATTTCAGGATGCTGTACAATCCAAGGGGGAGATACCGGAGGAAGATCGAGTTAGGGCCGAGGAGCCAAAGCAGAATGAAATCGGAGCTGAGGAACTGGAGTACGTTTGTTCGCCTAGTCAAGTCGAACTTCACCGTGACGCTGTAACCGAGGATGCCATCAGGGAAGATCGGACGAGTAACCTCGATTCGACGGAGGCTGATTGCGAGGAAGAGCAGGTCACTGGGCAGAATGCGACTACCGTGTTGAAGAGGGGACCGGGAAGGCCGTCCAAAATCCTAACAGGTCAAAGGGGAAGACCAAGGAAAAGGTACAACGAGGTTCCAACTCAGGTCAGTCAAGGCAACGCGGACGAAGTTCTTACAGATACCGAAGAACAAGTCGAGCATGTCCAAGCTAGCATCGCTGAAGTTTCTTGGCAAGAAGCATTTCAGGGACCAGATGTCGACCAATGGAAAGAGGCGATTCTGGACGAGATCGAATCACTTGTCAGAAACGATACCTGGAGTATAGTCGATCGCCCTAAGAATCGCGACATAGTTGGTTGCAGGACAGTACTCAGGAATAAATACAAGGCCGACGGAACCATTGAAAGAAGGAAGGCACGTGTTGTGGCTAGAGGATTTTCGCAGCGCCCGGGAATCGACTTCCACGACACTTTCGCCCCTGTAGCTCGGCTGAGCTCTGTGCGATTTCTCATGGCATTGGCGGTTCAGCTCGATTTAAATGTCCACCAGCTGGATATTACTACGGCTTACTTACACGGTAAGATCGATGAAGAGATCTTTATGGAAAAGCCGGAACTGCTGCTCGAGTCTTTGGAGGAAATTGCAAATCGCAAAGACAGCGACGATCCTATCGGAGAGAAGTCGCGAAACATGATAAAGCAGCTGCGTGGAAACGATACAGTGTGCCGACTAAATAAGGCCCTCTACGGTCTGAAACAGGCAGGACGTCAGTGGCATAGAACGCTGGACGAGAAGCTCCGAGGAATGGGTTTGAAACCAACCAGCGCTGATCCCTGCGTGTATTACTCGAATCGCGAGGGAGAGCCGTTACTTGTACTGGTATACGTAGACGATATTTTGATCGCCTATAGAAATACAGAAGCGCTGAAATTTGTGCAGAGTGGTCTGCTCAAGCACTTCGAAGTCAAGGATCTCGGTGACGTCCAATACTGCCTAGGAATTGAGATCAACAGAGGTAAGGATTTTGTTTCGATGTCACAAGCTGGATACATAAATGATATTATTCAGCGATTCGGAATGGAAAGCGCGAATCCAGTGTCCGTACCTATGGAATCCGGTTGCAAATTGAGCAGAAACGACAACGGCAACAGCGAGGAGTCGTTGAAGAAGCCGTATCGTGAGTTAATCGGAGCACTGAATTATCTAGCCGTGGCAACGAGGCCAGATTTGGCATACGCGGTCAGCTGCCTCAGTCAATTCAATTCTTGCTATGAGAAGGTACACTGGACCGCTGCTAAACGGGTGTTGAGATACCTGAAGGAAACCTCTGAGTACGGTATTGTATATCGAAAGGCAATAGGCGATCCAATAGGTTTTGTAGATGCCGATTGGGCCGGATGCCCCGTGGATCGCAGATCGTACACCGGGTACGCATTCACCATGGGAGGAGCAGTCATTAGCTGGGAGTCTCGAAAACAACGGACCGTTGCACTCTCCTCTACAGAAGCCGAGTATATGGCCCTAACCGAAGCAGCCAAGGAGGCCATATATATCCAAAAGTTCTTGGCTGAAGTTGGATTGAAGGTTAAAGGAAAGACCTCGATTTTTTGTGATAATCAAGGGGCATTGTCACTTGGGAAAAATTCCACCTTTCACGCAAGGACGAAACACATCGACGTAAGGCACCATTTCGTGCGGAAAGCGGTTGAAGATGGTTTAGTCGAGCTGATGTATTTGTCAACGCATGACATGTCAGCTGACGTACTGACGAAGGGCTTGAGTCGGGAGAAGCACTATAAGTGTTTGATGCTTCTTGGAGTCCAGCCGATACCACGGAATCGAAGGTGCGCTCCATTTGAGGGGGAGTGTTGAGTATTCAAATACTCGCGCCCGAACACGGACGACCGATGGACGACCGCCTTACCGGATGGTCGTGTACAGAGGGACAAAACTTCCGTTCTCCATATTGCCCTTTTTTCATTACAACTCATTGTAGCACGTTATTTTATCTGTACACACAATAAAGTGGAACGCTGTGTTCGTCTAAAACTGTTTCTTCACACAGTGGTGAAACCCTGCTCATCAGTTAGGAAGCTAAAAAAAAATTAAGATGATTGTGTTATAATGATAACATAATGAAAAAAATTGAAAATGATTAAAATTATACTTTTTACTCTTTTTGCATATGACGCACCAAGAAATAAATTATACCAAAATTATATATGGTGCAAAATGACGTTAGAAAACTAGAAAAAACTTAGGATGGGTGTGCCATAATTATAACATATTTAAAAAAATTAAATATGATTAAAATTAGACTTTTTATTTTTTTTTGGATATGACGCACCAAGAAATAAATTATACCAAAATTATATATGGTGCAAAATGGTGTTAGACAGCTATAAAAAAAGTTTGGTAGTTGTGCCTCAAACATAACCTACCAATAGTAGTCATTGAAAAATGTTTTAATTTTTTTTCTAAGGTTATGTCTATTCATCAAGTCTGGAATTTTTTTTAATCAGAGACCTTAGTTATATGTACGTCCTGAATAAATTTCAATAAAATCAAAGTAGTCGTTCTCAAGTTATGAAGTTTTGAAAAAATTTGTTTATTTAACGATTACTCCCTGGGGATGAATTTTTAAGGGTTGAAAATTGCTGTGATAAGTACTCACATAGGTACTAATTTAACAAAAAAAAGCGAGCATGATCGGAGCTAAGGCCGCTGGATCATACTTATCCTCCTATAGCCTTTATTATTTTATTGAAATAATATGTGATATATATATATGATGCAATGCTAACAAAATAAATTTCCAAATTATAAAAGATACTCGCACAAAATTTAAATATGAGAATTACTAATCGTTTATAAATAAGAAACTAATGAAAAATTATTTTATCCGTATTATAGCGATTAGTCATCCATACTTCCCACATAGGAATCCATGCTTGCACAGGTTCCCATGTGGATTTCCGCATAGGAATCTATGTTCCTACAAGTTCCCATGTGGATTTCCACATAGAAATCTATGTTCCCACATTTACCATGTGGATTCCCACATAGGAATCCATGTTCCCACATGTTCCTGTGTGAATTCCCATGGGAATCCATGATTCCCACATAAATCCATGTGGATTTTTTTGATAGGGTTTCATCTTTTCCGTTTGTGAGGGATACACGTGTGCAAAAGAAATATTTTTGGCTAGCCGACATGGCCCCCTATTTTGATCTATAAAGAAGGCATCCTCAATGTGCTTCCACATTGCGATACCTTCTTCCTTGTTAATTGTAAATTTCAAATTTTTACTAATTAAATTATTCCTGATGCACTTTAGCAAATGCGGAACATCATATAGTGGAACGATACGACTGCCATCAATGACAACTACATTATCATGTGTTTCATTACCGGCATGAAATGAGGCACGGCGTGAATCTAATAATAAATACTTTAAAGCTTTGGCATTTGTTGTGCCTTGGTCGCAAACAGATGCTACTACATTAATGCCTACTTCATGGCATTTCCTAACTATTTTTTTATAAAGAAGGGAAATATCTTCCCACGGCGTAGTGCCTTTACAAAATGAAAAAGCAACTGGTTGCTTCCAAGGCTCGCTTATGCCTTTCAGCATCCACACCATAACGTAGTCAGCAATAATTGACTGCCATACCGTTCCATTATCGGAAAATCCGATAACTTCATCATTATATATATCATATGATAATGATGGAGTTAACTTCATTTCATCAAAAAGAAGAACTGCGCATCGATCTTCATCACTATAATATTGCATTTGTGCTTCTAAATTTATGAAAACAAAATCATGCATTCCCGCATTAATGCTAAACCCAGCCATAAATTTTCTAATTGTTTCCAAAGACGGAAGAATTAGTAATTTTGATAAAAATCGATAACCACTCGCACAACATCTTTTCATAATATATAACGCTAGCACTTTATCATCGGTTGTAAAGTGTCGCGAATATCTATTTTTATTAATATTACGTATATCAGATGCTACAAGTTGCTTCATCGCCTCTGGCAGACACTCGTACTTCTCATCCAAATTATTATTGGAGCATCTTGCAGCATCTAATATTCGTTCCTTATAACATAAATTACGCCTTTTCAGTCGCCGCACTTCCCCAGTTAACGTGGTGATTGCAGCGTACATCTTCTTGTCCAGTTCGCTGAGCCGCTTCTCCCTCGTTGCGCCAAACAGTTTCATGATAGATTCTAATTGTAAGATGAGAAAATAATACTCAATTAATGATATATATGAAATAAATATTACGCTACAATCAGTGCTGTGATACGGCGAAAGGAATACATTTCTGCGATAAGTTAAAATTAATTTTATATTATTTTACAGTTTTACATAATATGATGTGATACTAACCATATTTCCTTTTCTTTGGATTTTTCTTTAATTTTCCCTCGGCGTTACTGCATTCTCCTGCTTCCATTCCAGATGTAGCTGTCATAACAAAATAAATATGAGTAATGGAACATACAACGGTATGCACTTAATTAGAGAATTGACAAAAATAATGTATAAAAATATTATCAAAATCGCATGGAATAATAATGGAAGCGGAAGTAAATCGATGCCCGGTCACATGGTTATTCACGTGATCTTTCCGATCACATTGAGCGCGAGATTTAAATTCTCAATGACAATAAGAATGGTATTATTATTATTTCTAAAAAATATATAATAATATTGTCATATATAATAATAACAATCAATAAATAATATTATTATTATATATTTAAGAGAAATATGCTATTACTCTAACATGTTCCTACACGACAGTTGCTTACTCAATAGGTATACCTTTATTGTGCCCTTGCGGGGTACACACGGACCTCCGCTCCGCTTACAATAATTTTCCTTTCTCCATCGCACATAACCTATCTTAAACCTATCCTTATACATTTAACGCCTCGAGAGAGAGAGAGAGAGAGAGAGAGGGGGGGGGGAGAGATCACCCCCCTATCGACCTCCGTTTCCGCTGCTTTTTTTCTAACTCCTATAGCCTCCCCCACTACCCCTTTTGGCTCCCCTCCCCTCATGACCCCCCCCCCTTCCTTTCACCCCTCCACTCATCCAGTCTTCTCATCCATTCCCTTCCACTCCCGTCACCATTAAAAATTTCTTTCACCCTCCCTATCACTGACTCACACTCTTTCCCATTCACCTCCCTCGTACACTCATCCAACACATGCTCCCAACTCTCACACGCCCATCTACACCTTCTGCATCTCCTTCTCCCAGTACCTACTCTCTCTCATTCCATTTCCCATCCTGTACCTCGCCACCCTTCTCCAGTCATCCTCCTTCCATCCTTTCTTCAAATACTCCGCCATCCCTTCCGCTCTCACATACTTGTACCATTTATTGTACTTCGTCTCCTCTATCCTCCTATCCGTTTCCCTTCCCATCTCCCCCCTCTCTTCCTCCTCTATCCTCTTCCACAGCCCCTCCCTCCCTCCTTCCCTCCTTGCCCTTATACCTCTCTTCTCCATCCATGCTCCCCTCTCCTTTTCCCATCCATACCACAAACTTTTCCTCCCCATTCTCCCCTCCAACTCCCTCAAGCATTCCCTCGCCCACAAATTCCCCTTTCCTTCTCTCAATCCCTCTTCATACATCCACGCCCTCCTCATATACCTTACACGCATCATCTCTCTTCCACATTCATCCCTCACCATGTACCCCGGTGTGACCCTGTCCACTCCTAATACCCATCTCAAATAAGTCTCATGCACCCTTTCAACCTTCGCCCATTCATACCACCCCCATACTTCCGCCCCATACACCAACACCGGCCATACCAACACATCAAACAACCACATCCTCCTCACCACATCTCTCCCAAACAATCTCTTTCCCAATTCCCACACCTCCCTCATTACTACATTCGCTCTTCTCACCCTCTCACTCATATGCCCCTCCTGTCCCCCGTTCCCCCTAAATACATATCCCAAATACTTGAACTCTCTTACTTCCTTAATTTCCTCCTTCCCCCACATCCATTTTCCCTTCCCACCCACCCTCTTTCCACACCTCATCACCTTTGTTTTCCTCACATTCAACACCAACCCTTTCTCTCTTACATACTCTCTCATTTCCTCCATCATCAACCTCATCCCATTCTCATTTTCCGCCAATAACACAATATCATCCGCATACAATAAACAATACAACCTTTTTCCCCCCACACGCATACATCCTTTCCCCCTTCTCGCCAATCTCTCCTCGATATCCGCTAAATACAGCGTAAATAGCTTCGCACATAGCGGACATCCCTGCCTCACCCCCCTTCCAGTCCAAAACGGCTCACTCATCTCACCATTCACTCTCACCTTGCCCACTGTCTCCTCATACATTTCCCTTATCCTCTCTCTTATACCTTCACTCACTCCTCTCTCATTCAGTACTCCCCATAGCTTCCTTCTGTCCACCATATCGAACGCTGCCTTCAAGTCCATAAAACATACCACCATCCTTCCTCCTTTCACACCAATCATCCTAGCAATCAAATAATTCAACACATACACATTCTCCATCACACCCCTTCCTCTCCTAAAACCCGTTTGGCACTCCGGCAACATTCCTCTCACTTCCATTTCTTCTCCCAGCCTTCTCTCTATCACAGTCACATAAATTTTACACATCGTCCACATCAGGGTTACACCTCTATAGTCTCTCACCCCCTTCCCACACACACCTTTCCTCACCGGCACTACCACTCCTACTTTCCATTCATCCGGCCACCCATCTCCTCTCCACACCTTATTGCATACCTCATACACTATTTTCATCACATCCATCCCACCATACTTCAACACCTCATTCTCCAAACCATCCTCATCTGCCGCCTTCCCATTCTTCAATTTCCCTATCACACTTTCTATCTCCTCCCATCCTATCTCCCCATCCGTTCTTTCCCTCTTCGCACCACATCCACATCTAATTCTCGTTTCCACTCCCCCCAACAATCCCATGAAGTATTTCACCCATTCATCCATCTTTATATCTTCCCCAGCACCTCCTCCGACCCTCCTCATCTTCCTCAGCACTTCCCACACTTCCCCTTCCGTCTTGGCTGCCCCTATCATTCCCATTATCTCTTCCCTTCTTTTCTGCCTCTTCTCTTCACACATTCTCCTATACTCCTTCTTCTCCCTTCTATATCCTTCTCTCCCCTCTTCCCCTTTCCACCATTTCCTCATAACCCTTCTCTCCTCTTTTCTTTTTTCACTGCACTCCCTGTCCCACCACCCCCTCCCCCTCCCTTTCCCCTCTCTTTCCTTTTTCACCTCCTCCCTACATTTCTCCACTATTTTCCTCACTTCACCAACCCCATTCTCATACCCCTCTTTCACTCCTTCCCACTCACTCAGTTTTCTCCTATACATTTCTATCATCCCCTCATCCCATCTCTCTCTCCTTGATCCCCTTCCAAACACTACCCCCTCCGCCCCTCTCCTCACCCTCCCCCTGCACTCCACCACAACTGGCATATGATCAGATTCAACCGTACATTCCACCTCCAATCTCTCTATCTCATTCCTCACATCCACCCCACACACCACATAGTCAATCACCGTGCACGCTTTCGCTCCCACATACGTATACTCCCCACACTCATCTCCACTCATACATCCATTCATTATCCCCATTCCTACTTCCCTCAGACACTCTAACATCCTCTTTCCTTCACCATTCACCATCCTGTCTTTCGACCTCCTCCCTCCCTCGTCCTCATCCGCCCCCTCCATTAAACCCCCTTCCCATCCCGTCCGGGCATTAAAATCGCCTCCGATCATTACTTTTTTTCTCATTTCCTCCTCCACTAACTCCTTCAACCATTCAAGCTTCTCTCCCATCCTACCCCATATATACACCCCAATTAAACTCCACTCTTCTTCCTCTATTTCCACATTCACTCTCATTATTCCCTCCCCTTTTTCACTCACCCACCCTCCCTCTTTCCTCTTTATCTCCTTTCTTACTCCCACTGCCATCCCACCCCTAGCCCTACCCTTATCAAACTCCCTCCTCGCCCATTGCCATCCCCATTCAAAATTTCCCGGCATCTCCTTCCTTACACTCCACTCATCCTTCTCTTCCACCCACGTCTCCATTAAAAACACTATATCCCATTCTTTTACTATCCTCCAAACCTCCTCCCCTTTGCTCTTCAACCCCCCTACGTTCCAGAAACCCACTTTCCATCCCCTTCCTCCCCTCTTACCCTCTGTCTCTCTCCCCCTCCTTCCTCCTTCCCTTTGCTCTCTCTTCCCCCTCCTTTCCCTCTTCTCTTTTCTTTTACCTCACCCCCCCCCCCCACCCCAAAACCCTCCCTTCCCTGCCGCCCCTCTATTTCCCCCTTCCCCTTCCTCATCGCCCCTTCCTCATTCACAAATTCCTCCCTCCAATCATCCCACCTCCACATCCTTCCCTCCACCCAAAACTTCATATTGCCCTTTCTCACACTCCTTCCTTTCCTCCTTTCCTCCTCTATTTCCCTTCTCATCAACCACTCCACCCTTCTTTCCCTCCAAGTTTTATCATCCTCTATCCATTCCGCTCTCTTCCGCCCCAGCTCTCTCTTCGCCTTCATCACCCTCACCTTCTCCTCCAGGCTCCCTAGCTTCACCCATACCATTCCTCCCTTCTCCTTCCCGTTCCCTCTCCCCATCTCTCTTATTCCCTTCACCTGCACTTTCACTCCTATTTCTTCCATCAACTTCTTCACTTCTTCTTCCACATTCTTTTCCTTCACCTCTCCCCCTCCTATCCTCCTTATTATAATATTTTCCTTCCTCCTCTCCCTTTCCTTCATTTCCAATTCCATCTCCAACGCCTCCATTCTTTCCTCCCATCCTTTAACCGGCACCTCTTTTCCTTTTCCTACCCCCCTTTCCTCCAACCTATTCACTCTTCCCTCTAACTCCTTCCACTTTCTTTCCCTCTCCTCCATCTCTCCTACCCTCTCCCCTATCCCCTCTATACTTTTCTTCATCCCCTCCTTTTCCTTTTCCCAGCTATCCCTCAACTCCTCTAATACAACCTTTATCTCTCTTCTCTCTTCCCTCTCCCTTTCCATCCCTTCCCTCAGGCTCCTCACCTCCACTCTCAACTCCTTCATCAGCTCCATCAGCTCATCATTTCTCTCTCTACTAGGAGACCTCCTCACTTTCTCTGATTTTCTGAATGCCTCCTTCTCCTCCATCCCTCTACTTATCTCCTTTTCCGCCTCCTTCTTCTTGCTAATCATCCCCTCCAGCGACCCCGCACTCCCCGTCCTCAACCTTCCCAATCTCTCTACATTGGTCGGTCTTCCTCTCTTTTTTTCTTCAACCCTCTCCTCCCTTCTACCCCCTTGATCCCCTATCCCACTTTCCTCCATATCTCTTCGCTATCTTCTCTACTCTTATACACTTCCTTACCGACCCTACACCGCTTTCACTCCTACCACACACACCAGATGCCTCTCACTCCCACACTCTTTCCCTCCTTTCCACTCGCTCTCACTTTCTAACCTCTCTCGTCCACTCACTCTTTCTATCCCAATTGCCCTCCCACTCACTTATTTCCACCCACTCCCTATATCCTCTTCCACGCACCTCATCCTCCTCTTTTTCCTTCTCACAACCTCCTCTTTCTTTTCTCCTTCCCTTCGCCTTTATCACTACTCCAAATTCAGCGAACTCTATCCCCGTACTCACTAAAACGCTACCGGAAACGGAAGTCCGCTTACTCAATAATTAATAACTAATAAGTAATTGTTGAAAACTCGTGTAAAAACATCACTATAAAAATACATATAGGTACATTGTTAAGGAGAGCACGGCATTTTCAACCCTGCACTTTCGATCGTTGTGTCCAGTTGTGTCTTACCGTTTCCTACCACATCTGGCTCATAAAGCCCGAAAGAATGCACTCAGATGTTTTGAGTGGTTTCAAGTGGTTCTAGCAACCACTTTCTCCCGATACATCTGGTTTTTGTCCGTTGGTCTATTTCCTTTTAATGCTAATTAGAAATCTAAGGCGTTCGGAAAATCCGTCATACTATGAAATTTACTTTGACGCTTTATAATTAATATTGATTTATATACTTACATTCTGCTAACTGCGTAGAGTCAGATTCGAAAATCTCCTCCGTTGATGAAGCAGCTCTGCTCGATGTTTCTAAAAAAACAAAAAAAAAACAATTTTCTAAATAATACATTCTAATATTATATCTTCAAACAAACACATGATAACGAAATCATATTCACTTAACCGCGTAATAAATCAATTGCCAAAACCACATTTTTCGGAAGCAAAATATCGATGAAATTAATCTTGTTCCAAATTTTATACGAATTTGAAATTTTAATCCGAGGGTCTCTATACACTGCGGGTATTGTGTATAACAATTTTTTTTTCTCATACGAACCCCACCTCGTTATCTTAGGAAATAGAATAAATATTACGGAGTATAAAATATAGTTGTACCTGGTAAATATAATGTAGGTATTGCCGTATTAGATAGTCTGCTGGATAAAAAAAATCGCTCCTCAAAATGCCTCGGGCAGATCCCCTTTGCGTCCAGAGTTGTCGCCTGTAAATTAAACAAATTTGGATCACCGCAAGCAACTATCCACTTTGAACGCCTTGTATCATCACTGCGTGGAAAGTAAAATACTTTACCGGATGATAAACAATTCTTTACACAACACAAAACCATTCTGAATTGAAGAGCAGACTCCTCTCGAGCCAGCTCACAATCAGAAGTAAAGCTTTCGAATTTGATGCAGCCCGCCAGCTTTCGCCATTTCGAATTCGTTATAGATGGCACTGATTCCGCTGAAACTACTGCCATCTACAGTCCGAAGGTGAACTATTCCTTTAAAACTTTGTATCCGTACTCCCATATAAGCTTGGACCCCCTGGCTCGGGCTATAATATATCGCTCCATATACTATGGCTAATGGGACAGAAGTGTCGCATGCTCGATCGACGATGGAACGGGAAAGATGTTCGCCCTCTGTTGGCCCTTTACCTATTACAATCAGTGGCGCTATTTCCCTGCGAGGGAATTTCGAACGTGAGCCGGTAATGCTCTCGCTTGTCCGGAGCCAGATCCCCGACTATGTTGAGCGGGTTCTGACAGTTCACTTTCCTGTCACATTCTCCCCCCTCAAACCTCAACGTCGGAGAGGGATTATCTCAGCGAAGCTGCGAAACGGTCTTTCTACAGTAAGAACTAGTTAACATTCTTACAATTATCGAAGTAAATTTTGGCAAGTCGAAAACTAGAATCTTACCTGAAGTATTCCATCACACAAATTAAAAAAAGAAATTAATTTCCATAGTTCCTCACTCTATTTCCTGTGGAAGGAATGGGCTATCGGAAACATACACAGACACGACATCTTACTGTTGAACATTTATGAAGTAGTATTAGGTATATCGGTTAGGCAAAGACGAACACAAAAAAAGTCTCTTATAATTATCAGGTTATTCTCGCACACTGACACCGTCCAGTTGACAGGTCGTCGACGGGGTCCTTACTGAGTTTTGTCGAGAGTTTTCTTGAATTTCGATGGGACCACGACCCCGATTTCTTCGTCTCCGCTCAGCTCCGGGCGCTCCTTCATTATTTCGTCCAAGGCTTTGTTTGACGAAGGCGTGTACAGGGTGTAAAAAAATTAATGGTCATGGCTTTAAGGGGTTGTTCTACACTTCTAGATCGATGGAGATTTGCGAAAAAAACCGGCAGCAAAATTCGGGAAAGGGTAGCAAATTTTTTTATTGGCTCATCGTATTCGTCTTGTTACGTGGGTAAAATGTCTGAGAGGAACCATGGGTCAGAAACGAACCGTTCTTTCCCAAATTAACTTTTAATTGGGCCTTCCGATTAAAATTTCGCCCATATGACAGCCTTCGAGTCACCGACCTTTCGAAAGGAAACACATGAGATACCCTTGCTAGCTCCAATAGTTGAACCAGAGGCATCATAATTGAAGAGAGAGAAAAAGACTAGAAAATGTCAATGACCTGCGTTCGGTGTCGGGTTCACTCAAGGGCCCACCCGGGAAGAAGAGTATAAACACTTACACTTCTCTTCTGGTTCGGTGACACAATGCCCCATTTTCTAACTTCGTTTATGTCGGCTCTGCTTTAACTAATGGCGACATTTTAATCGGAAGGCCCAATTAAAAGTTAATTTGCGAGGAAACGGTTTGTTTCTGACCCATGGTTCATCTCAGACATTTTTCCTACGTAACAAGACGAATACGATGAGCCAAGAAAAAAAATTTGCTACCCTTTCCCGAATTTTGCGGCCGGTTTTTTTCGCAAATCTCCATCGATCCAAAGGTGTAGAACAACCCCTTAAAGCCATGACCATTAATTTTTTTACACCCTGTATAGGGCACACATGGCTTGTCGTCGTTTTTCGTTCGACAACTGAATGGCCTTTCTGACCGCAGGGTTGGCCAGAAACTCTGCCGCAGCTAAGGCCTTTTCTCGAATTAAGAATCGCCGATTCCGGTTGGCCTCGTGCTTAGGATCGTCGAATTTAATCTTATACTTCCTTTTTAGGCTGCTTTCGCCCTGGCCGACCATTACCTGATGGTCAATCGGAATAAACCACGTTGGCCACGTGGTGTAATAGTATAGGTGCTAGCAACGTCAGGAAAACAAGAATTTCAGTAAGGCTAAATTTTTACTATACTGTCTCTCTCACTCCTCTCGACATTAAATAGCATGGCTGGCTGGCGGTAGAGGTTGCGTTCATGAGGGCGCATCGTACCTGTACAGGTAAAATAATCATTTTTCAAATCATTTCAAGGTTTATTTTTTTTTTATTATGTTAATCCAAGTTTTTGAAAATTAAATATATTATTGCCAGACATTATTATTGTTGTTTACAATATGCAAGACGCTAATTAAGATTAAAAAAAAATTTTTTTTTCAAAATAATTTAGTATGGCTGAAATTTATAAATGGTGTTATTGAAGTATTAACAAATCTAGAATTAATTTTCCAGACAATAATTCAGCCGTTAAACCACCAGCCAGATCGATTTAATATTGGAAAGTGATACGACATTATTTTGGTTAGCAAAGAAATAATTACAAAATATATTATTAAGTCAGGATCAAAAACTATTGAATTAATTATTTCATTAATATGGTATGAAAACAAATATTTATTGTCGTACAAAATTAGCAAAATAATTCATCGGAAGTATCAGGATAAACTTTGAATAGGTAAACAACAGAAATTCGATGAAGACTTTTCAATCCATGATTGTATCACAGAAAACGGAAGCATCTTGATAGTTTTCATCTTTATCGTCATCGCTACTGTCATTTTCATAATCTGAGGCATCATCATCTTTTGACGAGTTGTTTTCCAATAAGTCGTTATCTGTAATGAAATAAAAATTGTAATCTTTCGGTTAATAAATTTTGATGTATTATCTTAAAATTTTACCTTTAATAATAATGTTGGCAACTGACGATGGTAATTGCTCTCCAACAAACCAGATGAAGTCATATTTATCATCATTTAAGGTCCATCCAGAAGCTTGAGGTGATAAAGATGTTGGGTGTTTCAAATAAGCGTTTCTCCAAAACTTTGTGACGTAACGAACTCGCAATAAGTGTTGATACAATTCAGCTTTACATGGTGGTAAGCTTGATGAGTCAAAATTGCGGAATTTTTTTTGAAAACTATCATCTGGATTTTTGCATTTATAAGTATTGGAAAATAAATAATATCGAACATCATTGATGTTCGAAGAATCACGAGCTCCGTACATATGGCAAATAAATTCTAAAATCTTAAACGTTTGATCCAGTAATTCTTCGTCCTCAGTAATAATATTTTGACAGGCTGACTGGTACTGTTCTGATTGCTCTAACAGTTTGAAAGGCCTTAATTTACCTTTCCGGAAAAATGATGGCGTATAATCGCATCCAGTGAGCGCATGAAAACATGGCAGAGCTTTTGATAAGGAATTACCTAGGATTTGGTGTATTTGATTAACGCTTACAAATCGCTCGTTGTTACCAACACCTAGATTTATCCAAAGTTTTAACGATGCATTCAAATGGTCCATACTGCCGAGAAGTATGATTAAAATATCAGTGTCTGAGCAGCGTATGACAACTTCAGCGTCAAAATTTATCTGGCAAATATGATAACCAATACGAGTATCTGCTTCTTCATGTTCTTCGCAACATAGAGAATCTTCAACTGTTTTGATAACTCGATTGTTTTCAACCCGGAATGAGTAACACCTGTTGAAATTGACATAAATAATTTTGTTCCCAATAAACGGAGTCATGTTGTCACCAGCCCAATGATCAATAAAAAAATGAACTATAGCTTCTTTGAACTGTATATTTTTTAGTTCAGTTGTAAAATTGTGGGGACGAATTTGATTAGGCCCAATTGTTACTTGAGTAATTGATTCATTTCGACGTGAACGTTCAAAATCTTTGATCGAAGGTGAGAAGTATTGATAAAAAACAATGTCGATTCGATTGGATTTAAATCGTAGTATCATACTCAAGAATTTTTTAGATATCGCATCAAAAGTAACAGGCACTTCTTTCATCAGATGTAACATAAAGAAACCATCTAAAATACTGATATCATAACACCGAGGTGGGTGATTAACATTACTCGAAGGCAATTGATTGTCACTGATTTTTTTTTCAATTAATTTTACAAGTTGAGCTTTATCAGTTTTACAAATACTACCGTCTGCGTGGCACATTGATGTTGGCACCGGTTTAAGTGGAAATGTCAATACTTTCTCAATATCAACCTTGTGAGTTAAGGATATCCCCAACATTCTTCCAAATAAGTCTCTTTGCATTCTCAACTCGACAATTTTGTTTCCAAGAGTTAATTTCTTTTTTTTGGAGCTTCAGCAAAGTTAAGCACTCGGTTTTTTTTTATTGGTTTATCAAATCTTCCTTCATCGCTAGCACACTCATTGATAAACTGTTTTCTTAAATTTTCGCCATTTTCTTCAATTTTCAGTAGGAAATCAGCTATATCTTGAGGAACTGGCTTTCCAGTAGCAATATTATACAGATTATCTTTATCTAAGTTAGCATCGAATGGATTACAATTTTTTTCTATTATATCAATGAAATCGGTAAGTTGCTTGTTATTCTTTTTAATTCGATTCGGTTGTAAGTCTGCAGTTACATCTTGCAAATATCTCAGTCCACACGCATCGAGAACATGAGAGATTAAAGCAGCTCTAATGCTGTGGCTTTTTGTCCAGCGTTGACGAGCAGCGATTGAGTTAGTGAAATGAGAAATTGCGCTGAGACGCTTAGCAGCATCAGCATTTATTGTCTGCTCCAACGTAAGATCAACTGGTATTCTCGAGAAAGGTTTATCAGTTCTTTTTATTCCAAAACATCCAGATTTGAAATCGTTTTCAAGTCCTGGATGTGTTTCATTAACCTGGTTCAAATTTTCACAGTATTTAACACACCACCGAGCGTAGTTTGGTTGGTTCAAAATAAAAAATAAGTTGGTCATTTTTGGAATCATAGACTTAAACGTCTCAAAGTCACCCATGCGTATACTCCTTGATAAACTGATATAATAATGAACAAGTTGGATGTAGATTATGTAGTACTGAGCAGTTTTCCCATGATCACCTTGTTTAGTTTTTTCTGTGAATTTTTGATACGAAGAAAGCAGTTGAGATAACACCGGATTCGGTAATAGTTCAGCAGTAGTAGTTGAATCGGAAACTTTAGAATCTTGATATTGTAAAAGCTCATCGAAGATTTGCTCTCTCAAAAAATCTTGTTCAAGTTGTTTTGTTCGTAAGAATTGGTCAAAATGTAACATTTGCAAACCTACAGCCATCAACGGATGGAGACGTTTACACCGATTAAAATGCTTGCCTTCGATAATTCCGTTCACAGATCATGAAGCTACAATTTTACTTTCAATCATCATATGAGACAATCCACACTCATTGATGAAAACTCCGATCGCTTTAAAAAAAGCCATCATGAGATGAAATGAACCAAGATGGATGAAAAGATGATTAAATTTCGGGCTTTCCGTTGCTTGGATTTTGAAAGCTATTTTAGCAATAGCTAAATCATATGTGACTTGGACAAATTGTTGAGAGCATTCTAAACCAACTTTTTGAGCCTGTTCCATTGTTAATTTCACTACCGATGGATCTGTTGGTGACAAATTGATTGGCGTAAGGTAAGATACTTTTTGCTTCGGAGTATTATCCTTTATAATGCGACAATTAAATCCTGTCCACATAGGAGTATTTGGCACATGAAAAAAGAGTGAAATCATATGGAGCCAATCAATAGTTTTAACTAAAGAATAAGTACACGGAAAAGATTCTTCTATGGTCTCAACTGGTGCTAAACGTCCCATCATTCGTAATCGGATAGGTGTCGAGGTCGAGTCAGGAACACTCGCTTCAAAAGTTCGTCTCCTTTTTTCTGGTTGTGGTAGCACATCAGATTGATCACTTATAGAAATAATACTCTGTTCATTAGAATCATCATCAATATTTTGATAAATGATCCCAACAGTGTCATGCAGAGTATCTTTTCCATTAAGAGTATCAACGTACCTATCAAAGTTGTCGAAGGCTACACCAGTGCATAACGATGATTTCCTAATAATGTCAGGTGGACTAATTTCAGAGCGACTTACAGATGAATACGTAGCTTCGGTTTCCAGCTCTTCCAGTGTAGTGTAGTTGCAGCAATGTCCGAAACGATTAAGAATATTAATAATTCTTCTACTACTTGTCACACTTTTTACAGTCATACCAAGAGTAATGTGCTTTGATGGTTTAATAGCACCATTACTCACACAAAAAATAGTATCAGAAGCGATGGAATTACTTAATCGATAACAGTTAAGACCATCTCTGCGACGAGCATCTTTGCCGCCTAATAATACTTTAAAAAATCGATCCAATTTATCAGGAATCGTACATTCACCAGTGATTAAATCACTTGTCTTGATTTTTGATGGTAACTTAGATCGATCCATTTTCAAAATCGTGGTTCGTAGAAGTAGTGCAACTTTATCAATAAGTTCATTTTCTTCAAGTGCCATTAGTTCATTATCTTCTAATAAACTACCATCTTTATGCATGATAATTTTTTTTTATTTTTTGATATAATTTCAATTGATTTCTGGAATTTTTTAAATAATTTTTCCTCGAGATAATGATTAAGTAGTCATTACATTTACGTCTGACTGCGGCTGAAGTTTCAACTCATTATTATAAGTGTCACAAAGAGAAGATAATAGTAAACAGTTTTTTTTTTATAACTTCTTCATCTACTAATAACACAATTTGATTGAAAATGCTTTGGTGGATACTTCGATTTTCATGCCAGGAAGTCTGTGGAGTGTCACTGATAGCTTTGGTATAATCATTTAAATACCCCAATTCACATAAATGATGATAATAAATGGTTTCACTTTTTGATTCTAAATTTTTAATTTTTTCCAACAATTCCTGGTTATTTAATACCGTCATCCACTCTGAAATTTTTTTATATATTTTTGCATCATTCGATGAATGTAAAGCTTGTTGTTTACCTCTGGATTGTTTACGATCTTTTCCACAAAAAAAACATATTCGTTTGGTAACTGAATTTGTTTCTACGATATTTACATTTTCGGCTTCAAAAACTTCATTAGCAGCGACAATTTCTTGGACTTCAACATCTACATTAAAGTTTGAAGGAGAATCACCTGATGTTATCTCACTAACCTCTACGACAGTATTTGATTCTGATTCCGGAGCTGAAGTAGATGTGCTAGGAAGATTTGTTGTTGACGAAAAATTAACTTCTGATAGCTTGCGGTATTTTGACATTAACGCTGTAAAACTGCTGTAGCAATTTCTGTGATAGCCATCAGTATTATTAACTTGCTCTGGTAACTGTATAGAATTATATTTAAGTTTGAAATTTACACGTATTTGTAAAACTTCTTTGCACTTTTTTAATGTATCTTCATGAACAATTATTATCTTTCCACTTTTGTCTTTGCAAAAAACACATTTTGTTTGTTCACTAGCCATTTTAACTCAATTTTATTAAAGAAAAAATTTAACTCTATAACAACCAAGAACACAATATGACTATACTGACGCCATCTTGATAACCAACAGCTGTTATTGTTTATCTCGCTTGCTCAGCTAGTGCGCGACAGTCTATACTCTTTCAACAGGCCCACTCTCTTTTTAATATTATATCGATCTGGCTGGTGGTTTAACGGCTGAATTATTGTCTGAAAAATTAATTCTAGATTTGTTAATACTTAAATAACACCATTTATAAATTTCAGCCATACTAAATTATTTTGAAAAAAAATTTTTTTTTTAATTATAATTAGCGTCTTGCATATTGTAAACAACAATAATAATGTCTCGCAATAATATATTTAATTTTCAAAAACTTGGATTAACATAATAAAAAAAAAACCTTCTTGAAATGATTTGAAAAATGATTATTTTACCTGTACAGGTACGATGCGCACTCATGAACGCAACCTCTACCGCCAGCCAGCCATGCTATTTAATGTCGAGGGGAGTGAGAGAGACAGTATAGTAAAAATCTAGCCTTACTGAAATTCTCTCTCGAAAACGTTGCTAGCTCTTGGACTATAATTCAGGCGTAGCCAGTCTGTTATGCCCGCGTAGCGGATGTTGCAGTCGGGGCACTCCGGACATACAAACTTAGGTCCCTTGAGCACCCTGGGCATCTTCCCAGCAAGCGCTCGTGCTCGACCCCATGGGGATAAATGCAATCTTCGGTGTCAAACCCGTCGGCTCCGCAAATTTGACAAAATCCTGGCCTGTACGGTAACTTACAATTTTTAAAATGGTGATCGGTGGATCGACAGTTGACGCACACGGCCACGTACTGTTTTCCCACTTGTGTTACGAGGGTTGCCTTTTATATTTGGGGATTAGAGAACAAAAACAAATATTAATCATCGAAAATCACTTTATTGTTTTTCAAAATATTCCCCATGAATATCTATACACTTTTTCATGCGTTTGAACCAATTGTCGAAGCACTTTTGCCACTCTGATTGAGGTATCTCCAAAAGATGCATTCTGAATGCAGCAATCGCTTCTTCAGGTGTCGAAAAACGTTGACCTCTCAGTTTGTTTTTTACGTACGGGAATAAAAAGAAGTCATTCGGTGCCAAGTCAGGACTTATACGGCGGATGACTCATCAAATCGATGTTTTGGGTGCTCAAAAATGCAGTTGTTTGAGCCGATGTGTGAGAGCTCGCATTGTCGTGGTGGAGAGTCATCCGTCTTCGGCGGTTGGTTTTCCTGATTTCTTGGAAGACAACTGGCAAACAAATGGTTGTGTACCACTCAGAATTTACTGTTCTGCGTTGTTCTAGTGGTACGGTTGCGACATGGCCAGTTTTTCCGAAAAAACAGGCGAACATTTGCTTGGAAGTGCTTCGTGTGCGAACAACTTTTGTTGGATTTGGCTCATCTTGAAACACCCATACAGTCGACTGCTGTTTACTTTCGGGCTCATACGCGTAAATCCACGAATCATCACCTGTCACGATGTCATAGACATGTTTCGAAGCACCGCGATCGTATTTTTTGAGCATTTCTTTCGACCAATCGACACGAGCCTTTTTTTGAGCGATTGACAAATTGTATGGGATCCAACGCGAAGAAATTTTTTTGACAGTCAAATGTTTATGCAATATTGAATGTATGCTGGTCCCACTAATGCCTAAGATTGTCTCAGTCTCACGATAGGTCACATGACGATCTTGCAATATCAGTTCGCGCACAGCATCAATGGTTTTCGGAACAACAACTGATTTTGGACGACCTTCACGAAATTCGTCTTGGAGTGCACTACGACCACGATTGAATTCACCATACCATCGATAAACACTGGTCCTTGATGGAGCTTCATCGCCAAAAATTGAATTAAGATCATCCATGCACTGTTGCTGAGTTAATCCACGTCGAAAGTTGTAAAAAATAATCGCACGAAAATGTGCACGATTTAATTCCATTTTTGGACCGAGATGAATCTTTTAAGTTACTGTAAACAACACAAATAGCGCTCGTATGTCAAAACCTTCTGAGTACGTATAACCTCAAAAATGTCCAATTTTACGATAGAGCTGTCAGTTGCCAGATTGCAACACTAGGGTTGCCAAATCCCGAAACATAAAAGGCAACCCTCGTAGTTGGTAAATAAACTACATCTGTTGAACTATGGTTTTCTTGTGAAGCCGTTCTGTTAAAAAAAAGATTTTGAAAATCAATTAATTAATCGCTTGTATCGTCTAATTCACAGTTTCCAGACAAATTGGATTCCATGTACGAATTTAAAATGATACTTTTATAAAAACCGATAATTACTTTTAATTAATTTAAATCCTTTTAGCGTATGAATCCAATTTGCAAGAACCTGCGGATTAGCTTGATCTGTTATCTTTTTTTTAACAAAGCGCATTGTTTCTATTGTAGAAATAGCATCATTCTACATTTGAATTTGTCCGTCATTATTTACAAAAGGAATGATGCTCTTCCTATTTAAACTATCAAATAAATTATTAAAAAACAATAGCAATTGCGCTGTATCTTCTCCATCACGAGGCATACATCTTTGTTGCCACACGCTTTTAGCCCCTCTGCGACTCAATAATGACATTTCACTAGCCACAGTGTGACTAAAAACCTCTGTACAACAGGAAACTTCCATCTTCTTAATTTTATTTTTTACAACATGCTGATCAGTTAGTTTTCGCATTGTTCTAAGAAATGCTCCACTACTCTGATCAATCAAATATGCATCTTCAATATGCGACCATATGGCTGTTCGAGTAACGGTATTTTTTAATTTAAATTCCAAATCTTTTGTTAGTAAATTATTGCGGATGCATTTTAAAAGATGCGGAACATCATATAGTGGAACTATTTGATGCCCACTGATTATTATTATATCGTGTTCCAAAACTTTATTATTTTTAAATGCATCGCGTATCGAATCTAAAATTAAATTTTTGATTGCTTTAGAAGCTACAATTTCCAGACCAACATCATGGGCACGCATAACAATTTGTTTATACATATATGTGGGATTGGAGCGGAGAAGCCCTCCTATAAAAGAACTTAAGAGAAAAAGGACGTGAAGAGAAATTATCAGCAGAGAGAGGTCGCCGGCGCAGTGGTTTCGCGCCGACCCAGGCGATCGTCGACGTTCAGCTACTCTGACCGAGTTCCTGCCTTGGATGGGTTGCCGCGCGCCTCTCCTTTCTTTTTCACGATCCTACATATATACAATCTTTTCCCATGACGTTGCTCCTTTGCAAAACGCAAATGCAATCGTTTTCTTCCATGGTCGATCATCGTGAATTCCTCGTAAAAACCAAACCAAAACGTGATCCGCGATTTCGTTTTGCCGGCTGTGTCCTTCATCGACAAATCCGTAAACTATATCCGACAGTGCATTATATTGGAATGAAGGACTTAATTTCATCTCATCGAAAATTAAAATACAATATTTGAATTTACCGTCGTTAAAATTTAATGTACGTTTTTTTAGGTCATCGAACATAGAATCGCAAATACCGGGCGCTATAGATATTTGCTGCACAACCTTCCTAAACGTTTCCTTACTTCGAAGACAAAATATATTATTCATAAATTTATAACATTTTGGACTTTTTTTATATACAGCTAATGCAAATGCTTTGTCTTCCAATGTAAAAATACGCTTAAACTTATTGCAATTTGCGTTTCTAAAATTGGAAATAATAAATTCCTAAGCGTGGTGCTCAGGGTTTGTAATATTTCAACATTACCTGTACTCACCATTTTCTTCAATTCTTGAAGGCGTCCCTGCAAATGGACATTTCTGCTTTGCAATCTGCGAGTTGACTTCTTGAGGGCTGTAATGATGTCATACAGCCTCTTCTGCTTCGGCTCCAAATGCTTCTGGCACGACAAATCCAATACTGTAAGTAATGCTGGAAGCAAACACCAAACCAAACCATGCTCAAGCAAACCAAAAGAAGTAAATCCATGCTTTTTCAGTTTTGTAGCAATTCAATTGATTTGATGGTAATACCGAGGAAACAAAGTTACTCCTTATTAAAGAATAAAAGTTGTAGAAAGAATAAAGAATGATGAATTTAATATAAGGATCAATAGAATTAAAAAGGAAAAAAGCAATTAAGTGTCATAAAAACTGAAAGTGAGAAGCATACCATCACCAAAGAAATAGGTAACTTTATTTTTCTGTATGATCATTAAATCAATTTGTAGCCATAGTTTGGAAAGGATTGTTGGATGTTCAGGTCGTGACAAGGATCTGGAGACAGTGGAATTATTTTTCGAGTTTTATTCCTCTTTACGAATGGGTAAAGGTTATAGTCCAGGATCCCAGTATGCAATTTTATCATTTATTACTAACAAGCTAATTTTTTGTAAGTAGCTTCATTTTGATGAAACGCCCAACTTTGTCCATTACATCAAATATCCATCGTGGTAGCTAACAGAGATAGCAGGGATTGAATATGTCGATTTGACGAGTCTCAAAAATTTATTACTAACATTGGGTTTTTTATGAAATCCTAAGAAAATAATTTACATTATTGAAAAAAATATTTGTCCTACAAAATTTATGGTTTCATCAAAGAGTCCCCTCCTTCCAACATGTATCGATTACGAGGTCATCGAAAATGTTTACTAACTAGCTGTTTTTTTTACTGTTGTTTAGTTACAATTTATATAATTTAACAGCCACATTGTCCTACAGATTGCGTGGTATGTTATTCCCGGTCCTACGCTCCAAAGTTGTAGTACAAATCCCTGATGTAAAAATGATTACTATCAAGCTGAATCTTTGTGAATAGCTTCGTTTCGATGAGACGCCCAACTATTTCCTATACGAAAATTTTTGTTTAAGGTAGCTAACAGAGATAGCAGGGATTGAATATGTCGATTTGACGAGTCTCAAAAATTTATTACTAACAGTGGGTTTTTTATGAAATCCTAAGAAAATAATTTACATTATTGAAAAAAATATTTGTCCTCCAAAATTTATGGTTTCATCAAAGAGTCCCCTCCTTCCAACATGTATCGATTACGAGGTCATCGAAAATGTTTACTAACTAGCTGTTTTTTTTACTGTTGCTTAGTTACAATTTATATAATTTAACAGCCACATTGTCCTACAGATTGCGTGATATGTTATTCCCGGTCCTACGCTCAAAAGATGTAGTACAGATCCCTGATGTAAAAATGATTACTATCAAGCTGAATCTTCGTGAATAGCTTCGTTTCGATGAGACGCTTTGACGATTCTTATAAATTTATTAATAACTGTTGGTTTTTTATCAAATCTTAGGAAAATAATTACATTATTGAAAAAAATATGTGTCCTACAAAATGTATGGTTTCATCAACGAGTCCCCCTTCCATCATGTACACATACGCAGAGGATTGCTTACTATAATACACAGGTTTACGTAGGTACTCGTATACTTTGTAGCGACTGTCGCGTCGCACTGGTTGTTAAATCTCCTTATTGTTATATACCGTAAGGATTTTATCGCATGCCAAACGTTTTGTTCCCTGCGCATACCTACGAACTTTTCAGTAATGAAAATTAAACGTTTTCCCGGCAATAAAACGTGTGGTAAGGAGATTTATAAAATGTGCGCGATGTCGAATAACATATTGTTTTCCCTGTTTTTATGATGAATATCATCCAAGCACTTGTAAAGTTGAAAATTAGTAAAATGTAGTTTTGTTAAATGTTTTATAAAATGTAATTTTAATAAAGTTGTAACGACAGTCGCTACGAAGTATACGAGTACGTAAAACTGTGTATTTATTTTATTATCTAAAGTAAAATAAAATTCCCATTCCAATAATTTTATTGGAAATACATATAGAAAGCAAAGAACAAAGGGGGGAGAAAAAAAGTTGCACGCAGCGAGATTCGACCCAGCGACCTATCGGTTACCAGACCAGCACGCTACCAAATGAGCTATGTACTCTTTAGAATATACGATAGCGTTATCGTTACAAATCGAAAAATAAAAATGACAATTCTTGTCGGACTAGTGATACACGCCTGTTTTCTTGTAGGACATTGTTTCATTTGTACAGAGAATGCACTAACCTAATTATGTCACATTTTGTCCTACAGTTAGTAATAAGAAAAATAGTCTTGTAGTATTAACAACTTTGGAGCGTAGGACGGGGATAACATACCACGCAATCTGTAGGACAATGTGGCTGTTAAATTATATAAATTGTAACTAAGCAACAGTAAAAAAAACAGCTAGTTAGTAAACATTTTCGATGACCTCGTAATCGATACATGTTGGAAGGAGGGGACTCTTTGATGAAACCATAAATTTTGTAGGACAAATATTTTTTTCAATAATGTAAATTATTTTCTTAGGATTTCATAAAAAACCCACTGTTAGTAATAAATTTTTGAGACTCGTCAAATCGACATATTCAATCCCTGCTATCTCTGTTAGCTACCACGATGGATATTTGATGTAATGGACAAAGTTGGGCGTCTCATCAAAATGAAGCTACTTACAAAAAATTAGCTTGTTAGTAATAAATGATAAAATTGCATACTGGGATCCTGGACTATTACAAGGATTGCATAATTCTATTTGGTAGAGCAAAATTTCACAAAATAGATCAAGTAAATTCAAGCTTGACAAAGAGACTTGCAATTTATTTAGAAAGACGTGAATCTACCAATGTACCACGTGACTCGAATCTATTTAAATTCGGCAACTATCCCTACTCGTTCTATCTAAATCGTCCGTTCGTCCAGGAAATGCTCTGTACTTTCTCGTTTTACACGAGAACCCAGGAACACTCCCGTACTCTCCCTTTCGTCCAACTAATCGGGCATCCAGGATATGCTCTGTACTCTCTCGTCCAAGACGAGGACCCAGGAACACTCTCGTACTCTCCCGTTTCCCCCTCTAAGCAGGCGTCCAGCTATTCGCCGTACTCTCCTGCCAGAGACGCCCTATGGCTAACCGAGAGCGGCCGATGGTATTACCACGTCCTCTCTCTCGGCGCAGAAGAAGGATTCTGTATTTTTTTTTATGATGATTGAGTAGGGGGGCGAGATGCGCTCCAAGCAATAAGAGTGGGTGTTCTCTTAGGAAAGTGCACGCTCCCTGGGAGGAAGTTCCCGTGAACATAAGCCCCCATACCTTCCAATGGAAGTAGAAATGGAGTTACCAAAAGAGGTAACGTATGCTTTCACCATATTGAGTCTTATTGAGGAAAATTTGCAAAAACCCTCAGAAACTGATTAAAAGAGAAAAGAGATAGGGGGAAAGGATAACGAATCCGTAAATGGATTGTCTTGACGTGCACGTTTTACTGAACTGCAGCCAGACCTACGAGCTCAGCGCTTGAGCGGAAATTACACTTTGGGGTTATATAGTAACAAATCCTGAGTGTAATTCCCAGTGACACGGACCAGATGATTTGAATGAGTAGAAACATTATAAGTCTTAAGCGTTTTAGAAATGAATGAATTTAGTAGAGAAACACGAGAGTCTTTAGTAGAGTGTCGAGCTGCTATACCGCTGCGAACTTTTTGAACGTAGGTTCGAGCCTCGAACTTCCAAGTCCCCCTTAGGCTGTTTTTTTTTTTGTTTTTTTGTTTTTTTGTTTTTTTTTTTTTTTTTTTAATTATATATATTTCCGAACTTTACGACATAACGATCAATATTTATTATCAAATGTGTTGAGGTTTTGGTTAGAGGAAAGGATGTCAATTCTACACAATAAAAACTGTAGCTTTGTTAATACTACTAAACTATTTATTATATAAAATGGTTGAGGCTTACAGAGCTCCTTTATAAGTAAGATCGTAGGTACAAGGCGGAAACGGAAGAGCAGACATTGCTTGCTACATTCAATTTTCTTTAACATAATGTTTTAAGAATATTTGAAAAACATATTAACCTGAAATATACGTAAATATGAGTTTCGACTGCTTGTTATGCCGCCGTTTATCCTGCCAATTACGGCATTGTTTGAAATTGGTTTTCAAATCTCTTACCTTCAACAATTATGGATGGATGGCAACAAAAATCGTGTTGTTGTTTTTCTACTATTTAGCCTTTTCGTCTATTCGAATTAGATCATAGAATTCTATTCTCTCTTTTATTCAAAATGTATGTTAGAATTTCTGTCACGGGTTCAATGCATGAAAGGTAAGAGATTTGAAAACCAATTTCAACCAATTTCAAACAATGCCGTAATTGACAGGATAAACGGCGGCATAACAAGCAGTCCAACCTCATATTTACGTGTATTTCAGGTTAATATGTTTTTCAAATATTCTTAAAACATTTGATAATAAATATTGATCGTTGTGTCGTAAAGTTCGGAAATATATATAATTAACAAAAAAAAAAAGAAAAAAAAAACAGCCTAAGGGACTTGGAAGTTCGAGGCTCGAACCTACGTTCAAAAAGTTCGCAGCGGTATAGCAGCTCGACACTCTACCGCTGCGCCACCGACACCGTTGGAAAATACGGTAGATACTTTACAATATAAGGCGCATAACAGTTTCAAATGATTCGGTTTTTTCAGTTTCTTTAATTCCTATGATGTTTTGCTGTACGTATAAACATAGAAGATCGCATAAAATACCTATTTCATGAAGCAATTCGACGTATAAGTTACTCTGACACGGAAAAAACGACGAAAAAATCGGTTTTTAATTTTTTTAACTGCGGCGCACCAAATTGAAAAATCTGAAAAAATTCAGGACAATAGTAACAATGATACGTACTTACAGTAAAAATATAATTATAGTGCCAAGACTGCTTCGATACACAATCGGCATTTTTCAGAATTTTTTGGCGTTTTTTATTTTTCACAGCTTGGTTTTTCAATTTAAAAATCTGAAACAATTCTCTAATATGTGCCCTGACAACAGAAATGCCTCTGAATTTTTTCAAAATTTTTCATCCGCTGGTATAGGAGAAATTCGGCAAAAACCTGATTTTCCATTTTTACCCTTTACTACCCCCCGGGTGGAGATACAAAGTTGAAACTTGGCAGAAATCATTCTTTTTTTATAAGCTTTCGAATGACTCATCGCGATTTGAATTCGGTTCAAGGGCACATTTGACCATCTTAACCGGCTATACCCTTTCCAAAATAGAATATTCAACAAATCGGAAACTATCAAAACCCCAGGATATTTTGCGCCGTTTTTTTTTATCATAACTTAAAGTTGACTAATCAAAAGAACTGTCTGAAGCTTCGCTTGCACTGTCATGTTGACTTTGTAAATTGTTAAATATACATTGTAAAAATTAAATGTACGTACCATGATTAGCACCAGCCATTATAAATGTTATTATAAATATATTCACTAGTGAATATCAAATATTAGTAATGCGGAGCAACAATGCAGGAATGTTGGATTCCCGACAGGATTCTGCTAAATTCCACTATATTATATATCCAATTATGAATATGGCACCACTAATTTATACTTAGATTAATGTTGAAATAATTTTTGTACTTTCACTTTTGCTGTCTTACAAAACCATGAAAAATTACGGTGTGCGCTTTGCAAGAAAAGTGATTACTAGACACCGGATGTTTATGCAAATTTCAAAAATTCAACAAATGCAGTTAAGACAAGAGAACCTATTTAGGGATTTGTTGCACTCGATAAATGTTACAACGAATACCATACTTTGGATATTTCGGGTATATTTTTATATTATGTTCGTTTTGTGTATTTTAGCCGTATTCATTTTGTCATAAATGCATAAACATCCGGAGTGAATGCATAAACATCTAGTGATTACTATGAAAAGCCGAGTCAACGTTCTCGGAGTTTTTAAGGATTGGTTTTGAGGGGGTGGCCAATGAGAAAAATGAAGAGGGGATGAATCTAACGGTAAATAAAATACGGAAAAATATTTACGTGTCTACAGACTGAGCGTCCAAGTTCCGTTCCTTGGCCTGGATGCCTGACATTTTATGGCAGTACCTAGGTACAGGCATACAGACATACAAACATAAACTTATCCCAACAAATAATTAAAAATTCCTCTTTAAGTGCCTATCACACCTTTCGTTAGGTGTAAAACAATCGCCAAAAATCAAAAATTATAAATATTCACATATTTATTTCATTCCTATACATATACATATTTCTATACATATATATTTTTTTTACTTATAATCTGTAAAAAAGCAATCATATAACATTTCTGTAAGATCTAGTACCGTTATTCACTTGAATATTTAGTTTTTGTATTTTTGCCCCTCTAGGCCGCACTGTGCGCCGGTGAGGATGCGGAAGGTGGTAGGCGATTAAGATCCACGCTGTTTGTTCGATGCTTGTCGGTCCCGATCTAGCGGGAAAGCACCGTCGACGTACGGAGAGTTAGTCCGTCAGGATGGCAGCGGGAGAGAGTTGCAAAAAGCGTTTGAGCGGTATTGGTCGGGTAATCCCACACAGCCAATTACTCGACTCAGGAGTGAGAGTTAATCTCCCCGCTGCCATGCCGCGGCGCCGCACAGTGGTCCCGTTTCAGAATTTACGCGACATTTGTGTATAACTTTTGATCCACAAGTCATATCGAAATGAAATTTGAACTGAAATTTAAAGAAAAAATTTCCTTTTCAATGATGTGGACGTTAATAAATTTTATAATTGTTTAAACATTATTTGTTTAATTTTTTATATATTTCTTTTATATAAATTGCCCAAAATGTTTATTTTTCTTCTCATGTACTACTTTTTAAATAGAAAATTAAAAATTTATGAAGAAAAACCGAAGAATATTGCAGTTTGTACGAAAATTGGAATACTTAACGCGACTGAAAAGTAATTTTAAAATTCTGATTGTATATTTAACACATTAATTTTTTATTGGATACTATCAAAGAGAAGATAATTTATAACAATTCCAGAAACGTAATATAACTTACATATGCGGACTTATTTTAAGATGAACAAATCTGGTTGAAAAAGACGGGATCGCCTCGTTTCATTTAATTATTAGTTGCTCAGCTTCCGGGTCTAATGATTTATGCTTCTTTGTTGTCGATTTAGTTCTCAGCATAGACATGTGTGGATCGGATGTTAATAAAAGTCTATAAAACGTATCTTCATTTGTTGCAGTTCTTGAACACTTCCTGGTATTTTGATTCCTATATTTTTTTAAATCTTTGTGTCTTGTTTCTTGTGCTTCTTCAGATAATTGTCCAATGGGAAGTAATGCATTTTTTATTATTTCTGCTCCATGTATCAAAAGTTTATGTACAGAAGCTGGCATATGGTACCACCCATAATTCTGTACATAATATTCTGCCGTTTGAAAAGTGTATTCTTTAAATTTGGATGGATCTATTTTATAGTGTGATGAAATCAATTGAAGGATTACGTGGAATCTTTTTATTAAAACAATATCAATATTGGTTATTTCTGCAGAAATTTCAGCATTTATAAAAAAGTTTCGTGCTGTATTCCCGTCATTGGAAGAGCCCCATCCTTGTTTTACAAAATCCACAAGAAGTCCTAGTTTTTCTCTAAATTCAGTTTGTATTTTTTTCTTTCTTTCGCTTCGCATTTTTTTTAATTCTGGTGTATTTGCCGCCCACTTCTTGAAGGGCATGTTATATGATATGTTCAACAAACATTCTAAACATCTAATCCAAGCATGTAATGATGATATTCCAAAACTGTAGCTATCAGGTTTGCATGGCTTGGATCGTATTATATTTAGATTGTTCATTTCTATTGGTGACGCGTTGCAAATGTAACAACGCATGGCAGATGTGGTACCGGTTCTAGCATTACAGATTTTATTATCTACCATGGTGAGTAGCACGGAATATTTTATATTAACATTATTTATTTTGAGTGGTTTTAAATTTTCTATTTCTTTGGTTACTCTATTTATTTCTAGATTTATAATTTCGCTACTTTCTTTAACAAACTGGTATTTGATAGGGCGGCAAAACCAGGGCGAGGATGTGCATGGGTTTTCCCATAAAATTTCTTGGTTTAAATTGTTGTGGAGCCTTAAGGGCACTAACCCCGAAACAAAAACAGTTTCCTCATTTATGTCACTGCTAGTGCTGCATATTTGTTTAAATCTCGATTGTCCTGAGGCTCCGTCACATCCCCATTTGCTTGTTAGAATCAATTCCGCATTTTCTTCTCACGACGCATGTGAACTTTTCAAAATCCTTGATGCAGTGTGATTTAACAAACTTTGTAGCTCAACCTTCACACTTTCTTCTGAAATTTCTATTGAATTAATTGGGGGATAACATTTTTGTTTCTCCCGTAATAATTTTTGATATGAGGGCCACTGATTATTACCACACTTTATAGCTTCGTTCCTTATTGTAATATATTGGTGTTTAGATAAATCAGCAGCGATAAACAGTTTCAGTGCTGTTTCTGGTGTGAATACCTGTTTTTTTTTTGTATTTTCTTTGAAATCGTTTCTCAATTTCTTCACTATATTCATTCTTACCCAGAAACTTAATTAAACGCGACTGTTTATGCAAGCCTCGCTTTACCAAACTTAATTTCGTCGCATTTAGCAACTCTTCGAGGGAGAAGTTATTAACTAGAGAGCGCGATTTCCGTAGCCGCTCTCTGGTACTACAATTTAAAAATGATTTTCTTCCCTTATGTATTTCTACTACGGACGATTTTGCTTTCGATCCGATTGACTTTGAACTGCCCGTACTTGGAATATCAGTGAGTATAGCTCTAGGGTAAGTCACATCTTTTTCCAACCATTCTTCATTCCGTTTTAAAAATAAGCCTTCTATATATCGACACTGAACCCATTTTTGTTTTAATTTCCACGTAAACTTGCGCAAAGTTGTTTTTAATAATTTTGCATGTTGTGTTGAAAAATCAATTTCTTCACTTATTTTTTCGCACAAAAATAAGTAATCTCCCATATCTTTGGATGCGCTTCTCAATAGGGAATATAAATCCTTATGTTTCCGAAATGCCTCCATCTCTTGCGAGATGAAAATATATTTATACTACGATATATAAACACAGAACTATAATAAGATATAAACACTATTGGACACTTTTATATATATATATATATATATATATATATATATATATATATATATATAAACACACACAACACACAATATATTAAATCGAAACAAAACCAAACAAAACTTAAATATATAACTTATAGAAATCTAAGTGTAACCGGAAAATACGTGGAAAACGTTTTTGAAATTTCACTGCGTAGCCTTGAATGGTGCAATCCGTACTGAATGCAGTCAAGAAATAGAAAATTTAGTCGAAGGCACATTTGGTTGCAAAACACAGGCACTTCAAGTACCTGGAGTTGAGACTAAACACATGGCTAGAAGAATTTCCTTTCCAGATTGCATTCTTGATGTCAAGCATTTTGCCTCCTTTGACTTCCATTTAAAGAAACAAATTTTCTTAGATCATATACAAAATTTACTAGTCTTAACAATATTTGTTAGGCAAAAAACATAGTGACAAATGTACAATACGTAAATTCCATTACATGCAGAAATTTTGTAACGTAATAATTATTTATTTAGTTCTATTAGTTTAACAATTTTTTTAGCGGTTTAAGAAAGTTTAAGACTTCATGTTGGGCCGAATTCAGTACAGCGCGCGGCCGTATGTGTCGCGCAGGCCGTGATTCGTACGTGACACCGTTGTCTTTAACCCTTTGACTGCTGAACACTCCTGGCCTATGCAGTCCGTACGGACGGCGGGGCGAGTGCTAGCCATCACTGTGGACTGAATACTTTTTCGCTAGACTGAACTCTGTTGATGAACTATTCAAAGCATAAATCGTACTTTCGTACGAGATTAAATAATTCAATAGCGTTAGTTTTTAGAATTAATTATTTATTAGTATTATTTTTTAGTATTCCTTATTATTGACGTTGAAACTTAAAATAAACTAAAATTTGTGTAATAAAATAGAAAACAATAAACTGGAAAACTAAATTTAATAAATATAACGGAAGTCAATAATTCAATTGTGTGTGGAAAATCTCAAAACAATTATCAATACATAGTCCGACATCGCATTTTTTACATTCGTAACGCGTGTCGCTCCTTCTCTTATATTTTACACAAACAACACATTTTCTTCGCGATAGTTGTGTTGTGTCGGCACGATTAGGACATTTTGACGGAAAATGCCTATCAATTAATCGAAATGGTAAATCTTCAGATTTTCTCTTTCCTCCTCCTACATTGCTTCTCCGTTGGAAATATTTTCTTAAAATTTCTCTTATCAAAGGTAAATGAAATTCACTAAATTTTTGTTTCGAAGGAGTCGATTTTTTGTATAAAACATATGCATTATATACAGCTAAATCTAACAAGTGGAAAAATAATTTTTTGTACCACTTTATAGTTTTCCTTAGCGAATTAAGAGTACTCAAAATCATATCCACTCTATCTACAGCACCCATGTTGGAATTATAGTCTACAATACATGATGGTTTCTTCTTATATAATCCTGAACGATAATCCCTCTTCTCAGTTTCAATCAATGCAGCTGCATGTGCGGAAGACAACATCCAAACCTCCTTTTTATCATGCCATTTCATTGCCAATAAAATGTCAGTCGATCGGTAGCACATTTCTCCTCTTTTCAACTTTTCTTCCATGTGGGGCATTTCTTTTCTATTTCTACGAACGGTTCCAAACGCGTTGGTTTTGTTTTCGTGTAATAATGTATATAAACGTGGGCTCGTGTACCAATTATCCGTAATTAGTGTATGGCCCTTTCCAAGATATGGCTGAAGCAGCGTCATCACAACATCTCCAGAGATTCCAATGGCTGTGTTACTTTTAGTAATGTTTGTTTTTTGCCCAGTATAAATTATGAAGTCCAATACATAATTAGTTTTACAGTCGCAAAGGAGAAATAGTTTAATTCCGAACCTACTTCTCTTGGATGGTATATACTGTTTAAAATAACATCTGCCCTTGTACAGCAAAAGACTTTCGTCGATGCATAGATCTTTGTAAGGTGCAAATGACTGCGAAAAGGAAACCTTTAATTTATCTATTACTGGCTGTATTTTTACTAAAGGATCGTCACTTGCTATATTATTATCGTTGAAGTGCAACATTTGTAATAATACCATGTATCGATCTCGTGCCATTAGATTCCGGAAAATATTGCATTTCAACAGTTCGTCCATAGACCAATATTCATTCAAAGTCAGTTTCTTCGAACGTGGCATTAGCATTGAAATACATAAAAATACGTACATTTCAGGGACTGAAGCATCCTTCCAATTCGCCAAACGGGAATTCTTTTTATATGCTGTACACTGTTGTACGTATTTGAAATAATTGTTTGTCTGCTCGGTAATTTGAGCGACTAATTCTTCGGAAAATGTCATTTGAAAGGCGTCTAAAGGTGTTGATTCTGGGTTAAGATTTCCTTTTACTCCTGCATGTTGTTCGTCAAAGATATGTAGGTTGGGTTCTAAATTCGTTTTTGACCACAATAATTTTCCCGTTTGGTGAGAAATCTCGATATTTGCAGGTACTTCTGAAGTTTCCTCTTCTGAAGATGTACTTAGTTTTCTGGGCCGTTTCCTATTTATTCTTCTTTGATCGATCAATTCTTCACTGTCTGATGATGGTGGATCGAACTGGTACACATCATTCATCGAATCATCTGAATCGTAATCTTCTATTTCGCTGTCATCTCTTGTAAAATATTCTTCAATATTACTTGCCATTTTCAAGGGTGTCACGAGTAAAAGAAAATCAAATAGATTTTATAGGACACTGTCGTAATATATTGTACTGCTATTATGATCACAACTCTTACAAGTAACAAGATTTGCCTCGGTTCGCGAAACAGATACGACTGTCCGCGAAACAGGTAAACAACTGTTACGACAAAGTATTGTTGGCATTTGTTTACTGCCGTTGCTAAGGAATGCATTTATACGTATCTCACACACGCATAATGGTATTAATTCTATATAGGTGCTCGAAAAAATTGACAAACGCATATATGCGTCCTTAGTCCATGCCGGACACTTACAGAAAGCGCATATATGCGTCCTTAGTCCATAGCGATAGCTTTCGCCAGACGCATATATGCGTCTGTAGCAGTCAAAGGGTTAAACATTAATATTTTGAAAAGTAGGAAGAAGTTGGACATGAATCCTGCATGGCATTGTAGGGGAAGGCGTACTGGAAAGACCGGAAGTTATAAGAACATGGGATATTGCGGGACTTAAAAGATATTGCTTCACAAATAAAAAAAAATAATGTAATTTTCGTTACCCCATTTAGAATTATTTTTTAACCGTTCTGTGTACAGTAATTATTAATTATATATAATATATAAAAATATATTAAAAAAAAAAAGAGGTAAGAAATAACTAACGTAGTTATCAGGATACGTCAAAGAAGAAGCAAGAGATTTTAACTCAAAACTGCAGTTCGTGAAACGTCCCACTTTGACCATACAATGTAACCAAAGCTTATCTTATATGTCATTAATTCATTCATTTTTCAATAAACTAGACATTTAAATAGCAATATATGTTCAATTTATTTCGAAATGAGAAAATTGATTTTTTCGTAAAATGTCGCGTAAATTCCCAAACGGGACCACTGTGCGCCGGTTTTATAGGTGACGGCGGCCCCGATCTCTTGTGAGAAAGCGGCGCGCCACCTGGCGGAGGAGTAACGAAGTAGCGCTTCGTTACATCCTCCCCCCTCTTCCTGCGCCTCAACCGTACCCTCCGGTGCTTTTCCGCGGTTACTAGACTCGGTCTTTATTCGGTCCTTTTATGTACATTACATTGTTTGTTGTCGGGGGGTTTTCGTTGAGAGGGCGGTTTCCCTCAACGGCGGGTCGGTACATTGCTAGTTCTTAACCTAACTTATCCTAAAATGTACAACTTAGCCTAACTTAACTATATTTACAACTTAACCTAACTTATGCTAACAAGGAGACGGTACGGTAGTCGGGTCTCAGAATTTTTTCAAACTTGGCAGAGGGGGAGGTCACCCGTCGAATATTAAGCGTGTAAAGCCATTCGACTAGATGGCCAGGCATTTTCGAGAAAAACGCCTTTTTTAATTTAAAGCGCATAAATACAAGGGACGCTATCATGTATTCAAAAGAGTTCGTAGTTCATTTGGTAGCGCGCTGGTCTAATAACCGATAGGTCGCTGGATCGAGTCTCGCTCCGTGCAACTTTTTTTCTCCCCCTTTTCTTCCTTGCTTTCTACGTATATTTCAAATAAAATTATTGGAACGGAAATTTTATTTTACTTTACATAATAAAATGAATACACAGTTTTACGTACTCGTATACTTTGTCGCGACTGTCGCGTCGCACTGGTTGTTAAATCTCCTTATTGTTATATACCATAAGGATTTTATTGCATGTCGAACGTCTTGCTCATCAGCTAGTAAAATGTAGTTTTGTTAAATGTTTTATAAAATGTAATTTTAATAAAGTTGTAACGACAGTCGCTACGAAGTATACGAGTACGTAAAACTGTGTATTTATTTTATTATCTAAAGTAAAATAAAATTCTCATTCCAATAATTTTATTGGTAATACATGCAGAAAGTAAAGAAAAAAGGGGGGAGAAAAAAAGTTGCACGGAGCGAGACTCGATCCAGCGACCTATCGGTTATTAGACCAGCACGCTACCAAATGAGCTACGAACTCTTTTGAATACATGGTAGCGTCCCTTGTATTTATTGCGCTTTAAATTAAAAAAGGCATTTTTCTCGAAAATGCCTGGCCATCTAGTCGAATGGCTTTACACGCTTAATATTCGAGGGGTGGCCTCCCCCTCTGCCAAGTTTGAAAAAATTCTGAGACCCGACTACCGTACCGTCTCCTTGTAAGCTTAAGTCTAACCTAGCCTAATCGTGGGGGGTCGTCCTGGACGAGGAGCGTGAGGACGAGGTCCCCGGCTGTGCCTGCGTCGACGACCACGGCGTGGTGGCCGTCCTGGAGCCGCAGCTGGTTGCCCGGCCGTAACAGGCTGCCCGACACCCAGAATCGGCTGTGGTTGCCGACGGTTCTCCACCGTGGTGGCGCGTGGAGCTGCTGGTTTGGTGTAGTCCGACCTGCTTGGCCGGAGTGGCCGGGGGCGGAGGCCGGACGCGGTGGCGCCGCTGGGGCGGGCCACCCTGTGGGAGACGGCGGTGCCGTCGGTGGCGGTGGCGGTGGCGGTGGCGGTGGCGGCAGCAGTAGTTTTAATGCGGCCGTGCCGCGGTCGCCTGGGCCGGTCCTTCTGGCCGCTTTGGTTCCTCGGTGGCGGTATTGGTGTCGGCGAGGTTGGTCCTGGCTCTGGCTCGTGTCCACGGGCCGTCGGCGTGGCCTCGCCGGTTGGCTCTGCTGGAGCTGGCGGTGTTGCGGGCTCGGCTGGCGCTGGCGGAGTCCTTGGTCTGGCCGTGGCCGGCGTCGTTGGTCGGTTTTTGGTGAGTCCGGCCGAGGGAGCCGGTGTGGCAGGCGGTGGTCCCTCCGGGAGGCTGATACCGGTGGGATCGGCGTGGCCTGCGCCGGGCTGGTTGCTCCCCGGCCGGACCGGCCGTGTCCTCCGGCGCCGCTCGGGCCGTGGCGTCTCGGACCGGCGGATACTTGGTGCCCGCCGGGGCCGTGGCTCCGACAGCTTCCTGGTCGCGGATGGCAGGCGGGCTCGCCCTAGCGGTAGGTATGCGCCGCCTGCGGGGAGCGCCGCTCTGCGGCGTACGCTGGCCTTCTGCTCGGTCTTCTGGCTGCTCATCGTAGCCGGCTGGCTGCTCGGCAAGGCTGGCTGGCTGCTCATCTCGAGTGTCGTCCCGGAGCGACTGGTCGGCCTTATATATCCCGATTTTGGGGGCCGTTTCACCACCCTGATGCCCGGGGTGGGGGCGCAGATCCTTGATGTGCGCCCTCCCGCGGTGACGACGGCTAGCCGTTTCTCCGAGCCGGTAGATGGCGGGTGAGACTCTTCCGATTATTCGGAAGGGACCCGCATACCGTGGCGCCAGTTTTGCGCTGAATGCCTTGGAGGCGCTAGACAGCGGATGCTCCTTCTTCAGGACCCAGTCGCCGATCCTCGGAGCCCAGTCTCGACGACGTCGATCGTACGGTCCGCGTTGCCGGTCGAAGGCCCTGGCCAAATTCGCCTTCACCAGCTCGTATGCCTCCTGCAGTCTGCGTGCATTCTCCTCCGGGTGCGGTCGGTGATTCTCGGTCGGCTCCGTGGTGTTCGGTGGCTCCGGTCCTCGTCCGAAGTTGAGGAAGGCTGGCGAGTACCCGGTGGAGCCGTGCCTTGCCGTGTTGAAGGCAAAGGCCAGCTCCGGGAGCCAGCGGTCCCACGTCCGGTGGTCGTCCTCCGCGTACTGAGCGATCATAGTCTTGATACTCCTATTGGCCCGTTCCACTGGGTTGCACTACGGTGAGTATGGTGGCGTTTTCTGGTGCCGGATCCCAAGCTCCTTTAGCGTCCGTGCAAACTCGCGGCTCTCGAACTGCCGTCCGTTGTCCGAGATCAAGGTCCGTGGGCACCCGTACCGGTAGACCACTCGTTCTTTCAGTGCCCGGATGAGAGCGGAAGAGGTGGCCTGGTGGAGGGTCTGGAGTTCCACCCACTTCGTGAATTTATCCTGGATGACCAGGAGGGTGGTGTTGCCTTTGCTGGTGCGTGGCATCGGCCCGACAAAATCGAAGGCGACCACGTCCCATGGTCGCTGCGCCAGGGTGGTGCTCATCTTCCCCGCTGGAGCTTCCGTTGGTGCCTTGTAGCGGAGGCAGATGTCACACTGTCGGGCATACCGAGCCACGTCGCGGAACATTCCCGGCCAGAAGAAGCGGTGCGCGGCTCGGGCGGCGGTCTTGGCGATGCCCAGATGTCCGGCTTCAGGAGAATCGTGTATCTTGGCGAGGACCGTTGCTCGCTCGCCGCGAGTAATACAGACTTTCCACGGCGACAGCTGTTGGTCGTCGTCCACCTGGAGTCGGTCTAGGCAGTTCCGATAGAGCCGTCCATCCTGGATGCGGTATTCCGGGTACCGTGCTGGTTGTTCTTCGACCGCGCCTTTGATCCGCTCGTACCACTCGTCCGGTCCGTGGTTTAGACCAGCGATCTCGGTAGGTTGCCGGGACAGTGCGTCCGCCACTGTATTGGCGCTCCCCTTCCGATACTTAATCTGGACGTCGTACTGTTGGAGCTCGACGTTCCAGCGGGCAAGACGGCCAGTTGGTCCCTCCAGCTTGTTGAGCCACTTGAGGGCTTGATGATCTGTGAGTACCGTGAACGGGTAGCCCTGCAGGTACGGCCTCATTTTCCGGATTCCCCATACGACCGCCAAGCACTCCTTCTCCGTTACGGAATAGTTTTGTTCGGCCGGGTTGAGTGTTCGGCTCGCATAGGCGATCACGCTCTCGCCATCCTCGTGGTCTTGGGTGAGGATGGCCCCGAGGCCGTAGTGACTCGAGTCGGTCTGCAGGACGAACGGTCGAGAGAAGTCCGGGCAGGCTAGGACCGGGGCCGTGGTGAGTTGTTGCCGTAGTGCCTGGAAGGCTTCCTCCTCTACTCGGGTCCATCGGCAGGGAGCCGTGGGGACTTCGTGAGTGGTTTAGTTCCCCGGCTTTGGGCTTTACGACCCCACCGGACCCGAGTAGTGTTCCCCCAGGGGCCTACCCAGCACGCTGGGTAGGTACGGGCATTCGCGCGCCCGGGGGTCCCCGAGCTGTCTTACGGCAAGGTGTGGGGTCCCCATTCTGTGGCCTGGGAGACCCCACTGGGCTTAACGACCTCACCGACCTGAGTCAAGTGCTCCCAAACCAAGGGTGTATTGGTGCCACGGGGGCTGGGTTGCCCACGGAGTTTTAGCCCACTCCGGCCCAGCCGTGGGTAGGACCATCGTGGGGGCGAAAGTTTCAAGAGCCAAATGCTGGCGAGACATTGGCGGGCTTTATGCTACGGATGTCGCTGTGTGAGGTGCAGTAAAACTTCCACCTCGGGTACCGACCTGCATAGCCGCTAGGAGTTAAGAAAGTCTCCGCTCCCACCAGTGTGACGCACAATCTTCGTGCTAAGACTGGTAGTACGCCGTTCGTACGCGTTGATCGAGCGTATCTCGATCTAGCGCCCATGGGGGCCGTGAGGATAAGCCGCAAGGCAGGGGCTTCACGTTAAACAAATCATTGGATCTCTACTCGGGTCCCGCGCCATCTCTCCTTTTTCTTTAGTAGCCGATGCAGTGGGTGGGCTAGCTCGGCGAATCTGGTGATAAACCGGCGATACCAGGAGAGTACGCCCAGGAACCGTCGGAGCTGCTTAACGTTGGTTTGTGCGTTCATCGCCATAATGGCTTGAACCTTCTCGGGGTCGGTTTGGATGCCCTGGGCGTTGATGAGGTGGCCCAGGTACCTCAGCTCCGGCACGCAGAATTTGCATTTCTCCGGGTTGATCCGGAGATTGGCCCGCCGGAGTCGTCGGAAGACCGTGCGGAGGCGGCCTAGGTGTTCCTCGAATGTTCGGCTCAAGACGATAATATCGTCGAGGTAGGCGAACGCCCAGGGTTCCATTTCCGGGCCGATAACTCGGTCAAGCAGCCGTTGGAATGTGGCCGGCGCGGAGTGGAGGCCGAACGGCATCACCTTGAACTGGTACATGCCGCGTCCCGGGACGGTGAAGGCGGTGACCGGGCGGCTTTCGGGGGTCAGCGGGACCTGCCAGTAGCCATTCCGAAGGTCCAACGTGGAGAGGCAACGGGCTTCCCGAAGCTTGTCCAAGGTGGCGTGGACTTGGGGTAGCGGGTAGGCATCCCGCTCGGATACCTCGTTGACCCTTCGGAAGACGATGCAGAAACGGTGCCTGCCGTCCTTCTTCCTCACGATGACCACTGGTGAGCTCCACGGGCTACACGAAGGCTCGATGACGTCGTCGCGTAACATCGCTTCTACCTCCTCGTCGATCACCTTCTGCATGGCCGGATTCCGGGGTGAATACCGGTGTTTGATCGGCTCTCCTGGCCGTACCCTGATATGGTGCTGTAGTAGTGGCGTCGGGCCGTGGATGTGGTCAAACTGGGGCAGCTCCTCGTCGAGGAGTCGCCGCAACTCGGCCTGTTGTCGAGCCGTGCATGCTCCCAACCCGGTCGTCAGCTCGGTGGCCAGCGTCTCGATGACAGTTTGCCGGAGTGGTCGGATGGCCGTGGAGTTCTCGACGGCGAGTTGCCGGAGTGGCCGTTTAGCTGTAACGTCCTCGACGGCAGATTGCCGGAGTGATCGTTTAGTCATGACGTTCTCGACGGCATATTGCCGGAGTGGCCTTTCGGCTGTAACGTCCTCGACGGCAGATTGCCGGAGTGATCGTTTGGTCATGATGTTCTCGACGGCCGGTTGCCGGAGTGGCCGTTTGGCCGTGGGGTTCTCGACGGCATATTGCCGGAGTGGCCTTTCGGCTGTAACGTCCTCGACGGCAGATCGCCGGAGTGAGCGTTTGGTCATGGCGTTCTCGACGGCAGGTTGCCGGAGTGGCCGTTTGGCCGTAGCGTCCTCGAAGGCAGATTGCCGGAGTGACCATTTAGTCATGACGTTCTCGACGGCACGTTGCCGGAGTGTCCCGTTGGACCGTTCGGGTTTTCGGAAGGCGAAGGTGTATTCGATGTTCCGGAGTGCGTCCACCCCCAGTACGATGTGGTGGGCTAATTCCGGGAGGACCAGGATGTCTTGCCGCAGTGGTTGTCCCTCTACCCTGAGATGGAGTCGGATGTTGCCCGCGAGGTGGCGGATCCTTCGTCCATCGGCCGTTAGGGCATAGCCGAGTTTCGGGGTCATCCGGGCGCTCTGACGTTCGCCCCATTCGGCAATCTCGGCGCTTACGAACGAACGGGCCGCTCCACTGTCTATCAGGGCCCTGACGTTCCTCCCCATTGTGCGGCAGTTGACGAAGATCCGTGGGTCGTCTCCGTCCGGTGTTGCGCCGCTCATGATGCGGTGGACCGGGCCGCGGCACGAGGCCCGCCGCGACGCCCGTTTCCCGCCGGGCATGGGCAGTCTCGCGACAGCCGGCCCAGCCGTCCGCACCGGGAGCAGAAGCGCTGTGCTGGTCGCCGGCACTCCGTCCGTTGATGTCCCCGTTGTCCACATCGCCAGCAGTTTTGACCCGGGTCATAGTCCTCCGTGACGAGGGTCGCCGCGGAGTCGGTGGCGGTGTTGACCCGTGGTGCTACCGGCGTGGGTCGTCTGATGGTTCCTTTCTGGTCCCCGGCCCTGGCGATCTCGTGCTCCTTGGCTATCCGAAGGAGCTCCGGCAGTGTGGCGAAATGCAACCGGCGGATGTGAAGCCGGTAGTGTGGCTGCAGGTTCCGGTAGATGCGATCGAGGCAGGCCTGCTCGTCCATCTCGCCGTGCTGGCGCATGAGCGTCCTAATGGCCGTAACGAACTCCTGGACGTTCTCGGCCGGTCGCTGCGTTCGGTGGACGATGTCTTCCTCGATGCTCGCCCGGTCTATGGGAGGGAGGTAGAACAGTCTGAACTCTTCCAGGAAGTCTGTCCAGTTGGCCCACTGGTCTTTCTGGTTGCGGTACCAGAGTAGAGCCTGGCCGCGCAGCAACTCCGGCAGGCAGGTTAGGAGCTCGTCCGCTGTTACCCGGTAGGCCGCCCTGAGGTCCTCCAGCCGTTCCAGGAAGGCTTGGGGTTCTTTGACTCCGTCAAAGTGGCAACCCCATTTGCGCACTCGGTCCATCGCGTGGAGTTCGCGTGGCCAGGTCGGCTCCACCGGCGGTTGGGGCTCTGGTGTGAGCGTAGCCGGTGTGGTGGGGGCCTTGACTTCGCCTTGGTTGATGCGTCGGACATCCTCTGCCAGCCTCTTCCGGAGATCGTCCACTGTGCCTTCGGTCGCCATCCCTCTCCGTCGTAGCTCCTCGGTCAGCTCGGCTTTCCTCAGCGTGTACACCCAACTGGTCGGCTCTGCCATGGGGGTCCTCCCTTCTCCCGAGAGATGGTCCCTGTTCGGGCGCCAATTTTGTAACCGATCTTGCGATCGGCCACTTGTGGCAGTAGCCGGCCGAACGGCGGAAGGAAAGGAGTGTCGACGAGTCGGGCGCCGTTGGGGACTGACCGTGGTCAGTCGCTCTTGGCAGCGAGTGCCGGTCGGCGAGGAGGTTCGGGGATTCCCGACTCGGATGTAGCCGAAGGTGTCGACTACCTCGGCGGAAGCGCCGCTGAGGATGCGGAAGGTGGTAGGCGATTAAGATCCACGCTGTTTGTTCGATGCTTGTCGGTCCCGAACTAGCGGGAAAGCACCGTCGACGTACGGAGAGTTAATCCGTCGGGATGGCAGCGGGAGAGAGTTGCAAAAGCGTTTGAACGGTATTGGTCGGGTAATCCCACACAGCCAATTACTCGACTCAGGAGTGAGAGTTAATCTCCACGCTGCCATGCCGCGGCGCCGGTTTTATAGGTGACGGCGGCCCCGATCTCTTGTGAGAAAGCGGCGCACCACCTGGCGGAGGAGTAACGCTTCGTTACAAGATAAATAACTCCAACCGAAATCTTAAGCTGATCGAGTTGAATCACAAGCAGCTCCAAATTCGTCTGAATTTGTGTCACTGTGAAATTAAAGGAATTGTTAATAAGGATGGCCACACCACCACAACGGGTTTGGCGATGCTTGCGGACCACGGTATAACCGGGGATCGCAAACGGCGTATTGGGAGAAAGCCAGGTTTCAGTTACCAACATGATGTCACATGCATTAACATGTAATTGATTAATTATTTCATTACGCTTGGGAACAACAGAGCCAGCGTTCCAGGTGATAATATGCGGGAAGGAAGCCATTATTTAAGTTGGGAGACTACCTGTCAGTAAGCATGAAATTTTTGGAGGTTGGTGTTACACGTTTTGAGTTTGTCTATCAAGGTAGTGACAGTAGAATAAATCATATTAAGATCGCAAAGAGAGTTGAATTCATTAAAATCATCATTTATTTTATTTAAATTATTAAGATCAGAAGGCAGCGAGTGGAGTACGGGCCTTAAGAGCATCTACATACGTACGAGAACGTAATATGGAAGAATTAGGTTTAGGAACCGGTGTGTCCACGGGTGGAGGAGGAAAATTGCCTACAGAAAAAGTAGGTGGTAGATCACGATTGATAGGAAGAATTATGTTATTAGTTAAAGACAGGGACGACCTTTTCTCTAAGTATTTAACCAACGACGGGAATCTACTGTAATTTGCAATGTGGCCACCCTTGCAATTAACACAAGAGGGAACAACGTCGAATGGTTTAGTACAGACTGATGACGAGTGAGTACCCGCTCATTTGACGCAGCGGGGAGGTAAATTGCAATTATTAGCGGAATGCCCATACGCTTGGCAGCGAAAACATTGACAAGGAGACATTACGACCGTGGACATGGGGATTTTAATGAGCTTCATATTAGGTGAAAGTACATCGAAAAATATTTATGTCATGTCCGGGCGTTTTTGTGAATGGGCCCTCAATTTTGAGAAATCGCATTTTGAAAAACGCAATTTTTCTGTAATAAGTGATATACTCTTAAAGAAAACGGGTTTATCGAATAAGTGCGATGGCTCGGCGGATGCGTGCTTGGCTTATACTTTTTCACTCCGCCGCGCTTCAGGTTCGAATCCTGCCTGATGAATAATTTTTTTTTTTTTCTTTTCTGTAATATTTCAATCCTCCTAAATATCATTTAATTGAAAATTTGTATATCGATAATATATTATAACTTTTAAGAAATGTTTACTACAAAATTACATTTCTTGGATGCAAGCAAATAAAAGGGCAACTGTTTTATTACCTGGTTCGCTATTCGTCACAACGAATATATTTACAGTTACGGTACCTGTGTTTTATTACTTTACCGTAAACTTTTTGTAACTTTTCAAGTGTTCGGTAAATATTTCAAAAGCATTCTTTCACAATTTTAACGTGATCATTAGTTTCCTTGCAACTACCGAAGTGAAAGGAAGCGTTATCCAGTCAAAGAATTTCTTTTGACTATCATAGTGTTATTTACATTGAACATTATTTAATCTTTCTGTAAAAATGCATTGGCACATAATCAATTATGTGCACCTGTTTTTGAAGACATGTCTAAATATGCTTGGTTTGCTTCAAAATTACTTTCAACTAGAAAAGTTTTTATGAACGTAAACCAAGCATGTTTTCCGTCTGAAATTTCTAGATCCAAATGTTCTTGTTCGGAAGCAGCGTTTATAAAATGTTCCTGGTGCCGGAAATTTATATGTTTTGCCTGTTTTTATGAATCATTTCATCCGAACACTTGTGAAATCAGTAATTTGAATAGATAGATAAATATATTAGTTTTAATCCATTTTGAAATCAGTTATTTAAAACGTTATCTACTAACAAAAAAAAAAAAAAAAAAATTATTCATCGGGCAGGATTCGAACCTGAAGCGCGGCGGAGTGCAAAAGTATAATCCAAGCACGCATCCGCCGAGCCATCGCACTTATTCGATAGACCCGTTCTCTTTAAGAGTATATCACTTATTACAGAAAAATTGCGTTTTTCAAAATGCGATTTCTCAAAATTGAGGGCCCATTCACAAAAACGCCCGGACATGACACAAATATTTTTCGATGTACTTTCACCTAATATGAAGCTCATTAAAATCCCCATGTCCACGGTCGTAATGTCTCCTTGTGAGTGTAAGGTCTTTTGGAGAGAAATTTTTCCCAGTATACCCGGATATCAAACAAAAACCCTACTTTATTAACTTGAGCTATGGTGGTCAAAATAGGAAAATTGATAGTATAAATCCCAAAGTGCGATTTCGAATTTTTTGGACTAATATTTGAGCAGGATACCGGAGATAGGCCACGTGACTTTAGCTCAGCGATGAGCTCATCGGCAGGGATGAGGGGTAAGACCTTAAGTCCCGTGACGAGAGTCCTCTCATCGGAGGAGCTGTACGTGAAAAAAGGAACTTGGGATTCCTTCAGTGAGTCTTCAAACTGATTGTGATGTTCCATGGAGTTGAATTGTAGACGAATACGTTTACCAAGGAATTTAGCGGAGTAGGATGAAGCTCCGAAGTCGGCATTCATTTTCTTTTTAAATGCGGGAATATTCATATGAAAGCCCGAAATATACAATATGGGAGGACGGACTTTGCGCTGATTTTCACCTACTCCACCCTTGGCGAAGGGGGGCGAGGGACGATAGGGGGAGAACTTGAAATCTGTTCCTGGTAGGAATGTCAAGAGGAACAGGAGGAGGTGCAGTAGTAGTAGGGATGGAAACAAAATAAAAAAAAATCGATTATCGATTAATCGATTAATCGTACTACTCACGATTATGAAGATCGAATAATCGTTATCAAAAATCGATTTTAATCGATTTTTCTGTCAATTTAAATTTAATCGAACTATCATATTTTATATCCTACACACTAAAAAAATTTTCGTAAAATTTTACACAAAATTTTATGTTAAATTTTACTCCATTTTTTTTACTGTGTACATTACAATAATTCATGAAAATTAAACACTTATAATTTTAAATTATCTTTAATTTCAAAATATTTATATATATTAAATATTACAACATTTAAAAACATATTGCAACAAAACTTATGAAAACCATACTTGATCACTCACAGATCTCACAAATACTAACATATTCAGATGGTTTGGTGATAAACGACTTCTCTTTTGAGATGCAATAATTCCAGCATGCGAAAACAATCGTTCGCACGGAACTGATGTGGCCATGATGGATAAATATCTTTTAGCAACATTGTAAGTGTGCGGGTATTCAGATTTCATACTTTCCCAAATTACAAATGGATTCGGATTCGTTTTACGATCAACACTTGGACGAATTAGGTACTGTCGTAATTGAATCGGTAGACCACCAGCTTCATCAGTATCACTGTGTTGATTCTCGAGTCGAACTTCAGTATCCAAGTAATTCCAGATATCATCTTCCGTTGTAGCAACTATATTGGTTTCATTATTACATATTGCCAAGTCATTATTGGGACTCTTTGAAAGTTGGATTTCTTGTCGTATCAATTTACCAGCATGGGTTACTGCACGAGCACTACCTCGTATACATTGAAAAGCTTTTTTCTTGTACCTCGGGTCCAGTAGAGTCGCCAAAGCATAAGCTTCAATGTCTTCAATATTTGAAAATTGTTTATTTATCTCTGTAATCAATTTTTCTTTGAGATTATAACTAATAGGAGTACTAGCATTAACATTTTCAGCTAAATTTAGGATGCCCTTAACGATAGGAATGCATTTACTTATCGTGACACATTTTTCAGCACCAACTTCATGTGTAACGCGATTTAAAATTTTTAAGAGATCTCTTACTTCACTTAAAGCTTCAAGGTCCTCGCTACTCAGCATACTTGGAGGTTTAGCACGCGAGCTTTTGTCTCTTTGAACCTGAAAAACTACTCTCGATACTGGATCGGCAAGTTTGAGAAATCGCTCAAGCATATCATAACACGAATTCCATCGAGTCTTAACTTCATTGATAAGCTTTAATGCAGGCGCTTCAGGCTTATCTTGCAGTTGAATTTTTTTTAACTCAGTCGACGCAACTTCACTTGTACGAAAGAATCGAACAATACGCTTAACTTTTAACAGAAGTTCGCGTAATAAAGAATTTTCATTAAAATTATCAGCATCAAAGTCGTCCATATCATCTTCATTTTCAGGTAATTAAGTCGATGTATGAGTAGTAGATTCTGAAGGTGGAACTGTGATGTTCATTTCAATAAGACGTTGACCAATGTTATTAAATTTATGTCCAAAGCAAGAAATATGTTTATCGTCACCAAACTCTTGTTTTACTGCACCTTTAATATTTGCTCCACTATCAGTCACGATGGCAGATATTTTTTCATTAGAGATATTGCGTAATTACAAATTACAAATATTGCGTAATTCAGTTCTAATATTAGTTATATTCTTTCGATTTTCCATTAAATAAGCGCCAAGTTCGACTGAGACCATTTGAGAACCTTTCAAATAATGAGCTGTAACACCAATATAACCTTGCATAGTGTAGTTGTGTGTACAGGGTGTTTCAAAAATATTTGTCATGGCTTTCAGGGGTTGTTCTACACCTCTGGATCGATTGAGATTTGCGAAAAAAACCTGCCGCAAAATTCGGGAAAGGGTAGCAAATTTTTTTTATTGGCTCATCGTATTCGTCTTGTTACGTAGGCAAAATGTCTGAGAGGAACCATGGGTCAGAAACGAACCGTTCTCTCGCAAATTAACTTTTAATTGGGCCTTACGATTAAAATTTCGCCCATACGACAGCCTTCGAGTCGCCGACCTTTCGAAAGGAAACACATGAGATACTCTTGCTAGCTCCAATAGTTGAAACAGAGGCAACATAATTGAAGAGAGAGAAAAAGACTAGAAAACGTCAATGACCTGCGTTCGGTGTCGGGTTCACTCAAGGGCCCACCCGGGAAGAAGAGTATAAACACTTACACTTCTCTTCTGGTTCGGTGACACAGTGCCCTATTTTCTAGCTTCGTTTACGTCGCCTCTGCTTTAACTATCGGCGAAATTTTAATCGGAAGGCCCAATTAAAAGTTAATTTGCGAGAGAACGGTTCATTTCTGACCCATGGTTCCTCTCAGACATTTTACCTACGTAACAAGACGAATAGGATGAGCCAATAAAAAAAATTTGCTACCCTTTCCCGAATTTTGCGGCAAGTTTTTTTCGCAAATCTCCATCGATCCAGAGGTGTAGAACAACCCCTTAAAGCCATGACAAATATTTTTGAAACACCCGGTACAAATGTCGCTTGTTAAGCATACAGAGTCAACATTTGCAAGTTCACTTTTTATCTTTATTTTTAGTTCATTATATTTAAATTGAAGAGCTTTAGTAAGTGTTGGCTCACAGGGTGGACGATATAGTGATTGTATTTTTTGAACAAATAATCTAAATCCTTTTTTTTCAGGCGTAGAAAGTGATAAATTATCTGGAACTATCATATAGAGAAGTGCTGATGTTGCTTCGTTATGCCTATAACCACCGGCTGAGAAGGATGCTGTGTTGGTAAAACACTTATCAAGAGGACCATTGAAAGATGATTGTCGAATCGTACTAATAGAACACGTTGACGTTGATTTTGAATTTACCGGTATCAATGCATTCACCGGTATCAGTTCACCTGAAGTAGATAGTACCGCCTAGATACAATAGTTAAAAAAATTATATTTTTAATATTATACACTTAAAAGTTACGTAAATAATTAATTTTAAAGATTAAATTTGGTTTAGATTTTTTTACAGCAAACAATTTTAAAAATAATAATAATCATATTATTAACCTGCTTTTTACGTGGAATTGAGTCTTTACATAGGTTATTTTCAATACTACTGTCACTGAGAGATCTTTTGCGATCAGAATCTTTTTGCGATATCTGTAATTTATGTACCGATTCTAAATGATTTCTTAGAGTCGATGTACTATTCTCAAATTTGAATTCTTTATCACATATAGTGCAAATAACCTTATCACAATTTCCAGTCTTCTTAAAATAGGTCTAAACCACGCTAGGAGCCATTATTTTAATAGATAATCAATTTATTTCATACAATAATAATAATACTTATTTTCACACTAATAATGTTTAGATTTACTATTATTCACAGACACTTTCTATACATTCGTAATTTAAACTCTTAACAGCGGTTAAAAGTAACCATTAATACTGAAATGTAAATAGTAGTGAAAACAGCTTAGAAATTATTCGTTGTGAAGTTAGTTAGATACATTCACAGCTCTTCTGCTCTTCACGCATGCGCACTTAATAGTTTCTGTGTCTTATCACTACAGTTGGTGCGACCTCAATTGTACCAAAGTCGAAAGCCTAAAATCGATTATGAATCGATTTCAGTAATTACAGTTCGATTTTAAAAAGTCGACTTTTTTTTAGTAAAAGTCGATTTTTGGTTAAAATCGAAGTCGACTTCACCATCCCTAAGTAGTAGACGGCACCTCAGTGGGAGAAGTTGATTTACAACGTCCCCTAGATTTTTTAGATTTATGAGACGAGGCAGGAGTAACAGCAGGAGATGAGTCATCGGAACTAAAAGGCATGATAAGACAGGGAGGGGCATCTAATACCGAGGGCCGAAGATCAGCAACGAGCAACGGATTTGCTAACGAGGCTGACGAAGTACCCGGATTTACTTTCGGAGTGTTAGAATTAACTGATTTGTTTACATTTGGGTTCGAATGTAGGTTGCCAGGCAAAACATTGCCGGCGACGGATTTAACACGCTTAAGCGGCAATGTACGTTTTATAGTCATGTGTATCTTGACCGTCGGAGCCAGCTCCGAGCGGGAAAGAGACTAACAAAGAAAAATGCGCGAAATAAGTAAGGAGTAATCAGCTAGAATAAGTTACAACGTAAGCATATAAAAACACAAAAGCAAAATAACCTAGACCCAGAGATTAATTAATATAGTTTTACAACATGAGCTAATTGCAGAATTAATAAATCAATAATTCGATAAAGTAATATAACAATAAATGTGTGTAGTAGCAATAAACAGTGTATGAATAGATAAATAGTATTAGTTAATTATAATTACTTATATAAGAAAATGATTTTAATGAAAATAATGAGTAGATTATATACAATGTAAAGTAGTAAAACAACATATGAAACAAAGTTGCAAACGAAAGGAAAGAAAGGCAGTAGTCACTGTCATTTAAAATGAGTACGTGATAATATATAGAACAAAGAAAATTGAATTTGTTAAAGAAATTAATAAGATATTGATGAATAAATTCCAGACGAGATAAGTTAAACTGAAATAATTGCACAGTATTAATGAAACTGAACGAGATAATAATTACCTTCCGAGGACAAAGTCCAACGGAAGGAGATGACTTACTTGAGATGCAGGATAGAAATATAAAATTATTAACAAACGAAATGAAATTGAATAGAAGAGAAAATACAAACTGAGCAATTAAGGAGTAACACTATGATATATTATTTAGTACACTCGCAAAAGATCCGTAGGCACGAGGGACGTCTTCGCTTCACCACGGCTCACAAATGAATGTGGCGCAGTAGAAGGAATTTGCCGTGTTTTGCGCCTTCTTTTATACTGTCACAGAAGAAGGATTCTGTAGCGTCGCAAGCCCTATTTTATACCCGCTCGTTGCTACCCTTGGCCGTGAAAATCAACAGTCGCGTTGTCAAGCTTACTCTCGCGGATCGTGCGTCGCGCCTCGCGACTCCCTTCTGCGGTCCATTGCCGATCTCCGAAACTTCTCGACGCTTCTCGATGCTTCTCGATGCTTCCCGAAGCTTCCCGAAGCTTCCAGCAGCTTCTCGATGCGTCTTGATGCCTCCAGACTCTGTTGGGAAATTTTTCAAAAATTTCCCGAAAATTTCTCAGACTCGCTGAAGATGTTATCCTCACAAAGTCATTAATCTCTGAGGTCAGCTCTCTAGTCTTGTATAATGATGCTGAGCCTCCTGAAAAAGTCTTAATCATCGCATTAGCGAGATAAATGCGGCGGCCAACGTCAATGTCATCATCAGAGGTACTAAACCTCTTGTTCGATGGACCAGGTTTCTTAGATCCTCAAATGTGTACCGGAGTTACCGGAAGCAGACGTGATCTCATAATCATCATAAAGATCACCAGTGATCTCATGGTCAAAACGTCTGCGAGCGATCTCATCATCTCGGGCTCGCTGTCGCCCTTGGATACGCTCGATAATACGTCGACTGCGGCGTTCAGGAGGGACGGAGTGATCTCGACGTCCACTTCTAGCTCTACCTCTAGCACGGCCACGAATTGAAGTATTCTGGACGACACATTCTTCAGGTGTCCCATAGAAATAGTCAGAAACATCAATAGCGCCATCGCCAAAGAAATCATCTGTATCAAATCCAGGAACGTCCCACGTCTCATCAGCTGATAAGTACAGCTTTTCTCCAGCAGGTTTTGAAATTCGGAGGTTCTTATTAACACTTTATCGACCGGTATTTTTTTTACATCCTACTCACTTATTACCGGTCACTTGGCCGCAAATACTTTCCTGATACCGATATCTCTTCGAAAATTATAAATTCTCGTCACAGAATCCTTGGCACAGTTAACCGCAATGATAAACAATAATTTATTAATCGCTATGGTAACTGATTAATTAGTTAAAACTCCGAAAGCGTTGGGCCTGACAAGCCTATTAATAGGCTACCGGTCAATAAAGTGTTAAGATTCTCTGGTCTGATTCTATGATCAATACGTGATCTTTCATTCATATATTCCCAATGGTGAGAGGGAACCAATTCATCCTCATCATCCGAATTCTCGAGCTCCATGTGTAATATCTTGTCATATTCGAGTGGTAAATCAAAGTCATGTTCGGCACAAAGTGAAATTAAATCAGATGGATCAGGAGCATCTTCATACATAATGAAAACAGAGTGGTGGTTCTTAGCAGCGAAGGCTGCATCAACCATACGCTTAAGAATGGTGTATGGAAATATCCTAAGATAGGTAGAACGATGGTAAAGTTTAAAACGCTTCGATAAAGCACAAAGTCGTTTAACGGCTGCATTCAGAACCTGAAAAACTGCCTCAGGCAGTTGTAATATCTCAGTTTCGGCGTCTGATAAGTTAATTACTTCTACCTCGGGTGCCGTATCTTCTTCTTCTATTTCCGACTCTTCCTCTAATGGCGGGGGAGTCCAGAATTTCATAATGTTGTTGGAAGCCAATTTTTCGATTCGAACCTCGCAAAGAGGCATACCTGTGTACTTGCTGGGCCAATTTTTGGACGTTTGCGAATTCGCGGGGGTACGCGGTTTGGGGTTGCTGCCTCCTGACGCGACGGGACAGCTATTTAGTCGTACTGCCTCCGGTGAGGCCAGCGCAGCGGCGGACGCGGGGACTTGTACCATTAGTTTCGCAGCGCTTAGGAGGGGAAAGAGTTCGCAAGGTGAGATGCGGACGCGGACGGGATAGACGCAGACGCGATAAACGGGAGATTCGTGAGTTTACGCATCTCAGGCAGGGCCGGCCTTGCCCTGAGGTCCCTACCCACGTGATTGCGACCCAGGGGATCTAATTCCTTGTGCCTAACCAAGACTATCGAGACAGCCCGCACGCTGCTCGGGACGGCACGGTGACTGACCGCTACCTCGTGTCCGCACTCCGGCACCTCTTGATGGGGCGGCATGCTCGGGCGCGGTTCGGCGAGACGTCCTCGAGGAGGAAACGGCTACCCTGACCGACCGTGCGGATGCGCGTACTCGCAACCTGGTGCCGGAGGCCTCCGATGTTCCTGCCCTGGCGGCAACGTTTGGCTGGGAACGAGCAGCCAAACGCGCACTCCTCATCTCCATGACAGCCCCCCCCCCCCCCCCCCCCCGTCCGGGGTTCCGAAGGGGGGGTTATTTTACCTCCGGAATATTTTGATACCAGAGGAGACATCGTATTGTATAAAAAGTTGTAACGCATGTCTGCGGCCCGCTAGGAAACCTATCCCTGAGATCGGGCGCACTCGGGGGATACCTAACTGAAAATAAGAGGTAGTAATTAGTCATGGTTCTTCAAAATCCCATATGCAGTCCTCCCAGGCCGTACGACGAGGAGGTGTCCATCATGGCGGCCCGAATGTGAGGCGATCATCGTTCTAATTTCCTTCGCGGGAATCACTTCAATGTCCAGACGGTCTTGCGGAGAGTACTGTTTATAATTCCTTTTCCGCTTGTGCCCAACCAGTCCCGCAACCTACTTGTCTCCTTCCGAGATTGTCTACACCAGAGGTTCCCAAACTTTTTTCTCTCGTAGACCCCTTGTCATGTTTTTCAATTTTAGATAGACCCCCTGCTGTGGGTCTATCTAACTATATAGAAGTATATTTTCTAACATACAATCATATAACATACTATTTCTGTATCTTCTTTAATCCAAACAACTCGAACAATCTGAATGAGGCCTGAGAATAAGATATACGGATTACAGGGGTTACACTGTAATACACAAAAATACACAAAATTTATGAGTCGATGCGATGCGTGACTATTTTCGCGCGGCCTTAGTGAAAGCACCGATCGTTGTTTCTCTTTTAGAAGACTCACAGCTCTGTGGAGTGAGTGAGACGCGTATAAAATGCTCCGAGATCAAGTGGAAGTAGTTTTAGACCGACGATATTAATTATATTAATAATATTATATTTTTGTATTTTTTTTTAATGTGAAAGTTATATGTATACTGTTTTTTGCAATTTTTGAAATTTCTTGCCATTGACCCCCATTTTCATTTCATAGACCCCCAATTTTTTTTTCGCCCACGTAGACCACTTGCAGGTTTTCATCGACCCCTGGGGGTCGATATAGACCACTTTGGGAATCACTGGTCTACACCATACCAGGCGTGATATCGGCCAGCTCGTGCAAAGTGATTCTTCCGGCGTCCTCGCCTTTTGTCGGAAATGGCAGAATTTCCGTTTCGGCATCCGACAAGGTGATTATTTCAACTTCCTCGTCGTCGTATATAATAGGTTAAGGAAAAAGTTCGTCGCGTTTTTTCCAATAGATCTCTGGTCAAACAATTATTGAAGAAGTGGATGAAATTTTCGAAAAAATTGATGAAGAACGGCACACATCAACCTATGACATCGCTTCGGAACTGAAGATCTTCCAAAAAGCAGTTCTGATGTTAGTCACGGATCTAATTTATAGGTCAGAGGCCATCAATACTTTAAATAATCTGTTCCTTGTAATGCGACAGGGCGACGAGACATTTGCCAAACGCCCGTCGTCTTTCAAGAACACCACACGAAATCGAGACAAACTCCAAACGCTGTGGCGACGCGTAGTGGTCGATTTCACCGAAATCCTCGCCAAAACCCCAAACATTTTCGTAACGATTTGGAAAATCTGGCAATTGCGTTTGATTTGTAACATATCAGAGCATCGTTTTCCATTAACACTAGGTTTACGGGACGCGTCAATTTGACGCATTTCAAACTTCGAAATGAAATATCTCAAAAACTATAGTATTAATTGCAACCACTTTTTGTCGTAAATTAATCATTTCAACCAAAGAATTTATACACTCAATTATTTTTATCCTAAGCCTTCTAATTTTTAAAATCTGTATGTAGTATACCTATCTCTACGAAACGCGTCAAATTGACGAATTAGCTAATTTCACGAGTAGTTTTTATATATTTGCTTTGTTCGTAAAATCATTATTTCAGTTTACTTACTACTACAGTTTTTAAAACATAATGTGCAAAAGATTCTACAGTTATTGTTATTTCAGACAGTCTTCGCTAATTGTAACTTTCTGCGATAGGGTAATCGAATTGGAGCACAATATTTTTTTTTATTTTGGTCAATCCGCCTTTTCTAGCAATATGACGTAAATCCAGGTGATATAGTAAAATAAGATGTTGAGCAAAATTGTCAAAATCAATGAAGATTGTTGTGGGGATACCTCCGAAGATGACCAATATGAATTACTCTAAAGCGAAGATGAGAGTGAAAGCTCCGAATGCATTGAAAGTGGAAAGATAGAAGGATTTTCGGGTAGTAAAGAGGAAAATTTCTTGAAAGTATATCATAGTAAGAAAAGGATGAGTATGTTTTCTTGTTTTGATTCCGAGGATGAGAGGACGAGCATTCCAAGCACATCCCAACATATAATGGATAAAATTGAAATTACATTTGACAGAACACGGTGGATAAAATTGAAAGCAGACGAATCTGTGAGTAGGCCGCCCATTCATTTGATATTCAAGGATATCACAGGACCTACTGGCTATGATAAGAGAAATATTATGTCAGGTTATGTAACTAGTGCTTTCGGATTGATAATTGACAGACACGTAATAGAACACATAAAAGACTGCACTCAAACGGAGGCACGAAAAACCTCCAGAAAAATGAAAACAGTAATTTTTGTATATATTGTAAACAGATCATGTGCGGAAAATGCACAAACAAAATTCAGTATGTCTATAAAAAATGTGCTCAATAAATGTGATTGCCATATACCGTTAATACCATTGCTAACATTTCCGTGGCAATTTAAAAAAATTGACTTTTTACTTGTTAATAATGAATCTAACTGTGAACCCTAGTGTTGTTTAATTTATATTTAATTTGAAAAAACTGATTTTTTAAAGGAAATGCGCATTTTTGCTTACGCGTCAATTTGACGCGTGATCGTAGAGATAGGTATATAAGAAACGCCCGTAAACCTAGTGTTAATAAAATTTTTTATCGAAGAATACTTTTAGAGATATGCAATGTCAAAGTTGGCACTTGAATAATGAAGGTAACGCTTTCACGTCGAAATTGACAATACGTTTTCAATGTGAAATTAAAGTACCATACACTTTTTCAATATTGGTAACTATTTATCATACATTTGATTTATAAATATCTTTATTGTCTCATTTTTTTATTTAATATTTTACAACTGTGGTGGTACAGAATGTAAAACCTATCCATTTTTTCCCTTTTGCTAATGAAATAGTCGTGAACGCTCTGAAATGCGACCGTAATTTCTTTTTAAATTCAAGCTTGAAGCTTCCCGAAGAAGACCTCGTTGAGCTTTGTTGCGACTATACGAGACATTCTTATTTGTTTGTCGCGCGCGCCATGCTCGAGGGAGTGCATTTATGACATAGGGCCGGGTTATTTTGCCTTACTTAATGAATACTGTTAATCTTACTCTACAGGCACTTTGGTAATTTACAAAATAATATATTTATTTCGTCGCGTTGAAAGTTCAAATGGGGTTAACTAGACACTGGTAGTCTGATAGTTTTATTTCGAGACAGCAATAGGTATGAAGCTGCGGACGACTCTTCCACTGACCGCCATCCGTGAAGCAGTGCATTATTTATTGTTATTTTGTATCTATCAGTATATTTTAGGAAATTTTTGTTTCAGATTTGTAATTAGTGGCTCAAAATACATTAGAATACCAATTCTGGCGCGCAACTAAACACTTTTTTATACAGATGTCCGCCATATTGAATCCGCCATTTTATTTTTGTATTTTCTGAAATCGGATTCTTAATTAGCGACCAAAAAAATATAAGAATACTAATTTTCGTACCGATCCGACAATTTTTCGATACTCGCACCCGCCATATTGAAGCCGCCATTTTGTTTTTGGAAATTCTGAGTTCGGATTCTTAATCAGCGATCCAAATAATACTACTATACCAATTTTGAGCTATATTGAAAAACTCCTCGGGGTTTTGGCCAGGATTTCGGCAAAATCGACCACTGTTCTCCACGAGTCTATTTTCCAGACTCTGTTTAGACCCGAACAGGTTCCAGAAATGCTATAGGGAGTCTGTTGCTACGAACTTTTTAATCTGACAGTTCAATCAGTTTTGTCAATTCAATTCTTTCAATCAAATTGTTATATTAATGTTCTTATAATATAAATAAATGTCGATGACGTGACAATCACGAATTCAAAGTAAATTAAAAGTAAAAAATTTACTTTATATCATATTTTGGAACCAATATTCATCCATGATAAACACAAAATATTTCTTGCATGTTTAAAAAAATTCTCCTTCTAATATTACATGAAGATGCATTTTATAATAAGAAAAAAATGTTTTTTTTTTTTCATAAAAGGAAATAAATATTATCCGTATATTTGGAAAAAATATATTCTACATCTAATATTAAATACAAATTCATTTTATAATAAGAAACAAATATTTTCTTCGTAATATGAAATAAATATTATCTGTATATTAGGAAAAAATATTCTATTTCTAATATTACATAAAGATTCATTTTAAAATAAGAAAAAAAAAATTTCTTCGTAATATGAAATACCACTGGCCAGCTCTTTGGTGCTATGCCAAAGATGTCGGTCGCTTCGTTCAATAAAATCATATTCCGCTTTCAGCTCTTCGAATACTTCACTCGCTCTCGCCTCAGACACTATCTCAGGCAGCACAGCCTTATGCCTGCTTCTGCCGGTGGCGCTGTAATAATGATTGCATATCATTTTATCCAAAAACATAAACAGACTCGCTCTGCCACGCTCATATTCATACAAGATTCGCATCATGTGCCCACTCGGCGAACATATCTCGTCGTTCATGGAGAAAGTCATCGGAGGCCTGGCATAGGCCAGCCCCTCGCTCCTGGCTCCATCCCGTTTCGCTAAGTCGTAGTTATACATGCCTATTTCACGTGCTATATTGCCGAACACTCCTTTTATCAGGTACGTCTCTGAAAACATGTATTCATCTCTGTACAATGGAATGTTCTTGTCAACAACTACATAAATGCCGTCCAATTTCGCTCTGATGAATGGACGGGAGTCGCACACGCTGTGTTTACTTAAGTTCAAAATCACCTCCTCCGTTAGTTCATGCTCTCCATCCCCGAGCCAACCCTTCGAAAAATACGTTACAAACTTCGCCTGAGCTCCAGAAAAGTACGTCTTCATATCCACTTCAGAAATACGGTTAATTGTAAATAAATTTATGTCAACCTTCGACTCTGGGTACGGAGGTAGGAACACATAGTTCCCTATGTCCATAGTTCCATATGTCCCTCATCAACATGCAGCTATGAAAGGCATCAATGGCGCCATGCTCCACTCTAAATACATCAATAAACGCGGTGAGCGCTTGCACTACTGTAGCGCTCACATACCGGAGGTCGCCCATCCGGGCCACATATCACACAAAAATTTTAAATTTGTTGTACGCGTACTTATCGACAATACGGCGTTGCCAAACACTTTCATTCACAAACAGTGGCCATATTGTAAACGTGAAATGCATGATTTTATAGTTTTCAATTAATAATTTCTTTATTAAATATTCGGCAGCTGCAATTTTTTGTGTGAAATGTCTATTCGAAAACGTTCCCGAATTAATGATCTCGTTTTTCATAAGTATTTGCAGTATGGAAGATTGGAAAATTGAACGATAAAGTCGGAAGTGCTATTTCTCTCTCTCTCACTCTCATTTACGTCAATGTATGAAACTGTATTTTTAAATTCGATTTTTTCATCGAAATGCCCGGTAACTGAGCTTTTTTTGCTTGTAACTTGTTCGTCACAATCTTAAGAACATCATATTTTAACGTTAAATTTATTTGCAGACTTTGGTCAAGTGCAAGAACTACCTTAAGTAAAATGATTTTTGTAAAAACACCAAATTTTGGCAAAAAATGAGGTATTACGCGAAAAGTATAAACGCTACGAAGTTGAAATTGGACTTAAAAGATAGAGGAAAACATGCCAAATATTTTAGTGTATGTATATAATAAAATTGGTTGTTGTAAATAGTAACAACTGACCGTCAAAGTTTAAAAAAGTGCGGATACGCGAACTTGATACGTTATATTTTTACATTTTTATGAAAAGTTATTTATCTAGCACGAAGTTGCTATACTGTATCGCATTCCTTAGACATTTTTGAAGAGAAAACTGCCCACAAAAGTTTTGGGAACAGTTTTCAATCCCGACGGTTCGAAAAAATATCCGTCGAGAACGTGTAATCGGCGTTTTGTCGCCATGCTGCTACTCTAGTGGCGTGACAGTGCCGTAACTACGCGTTATCGACTCCGATCTGACAGTACCATCCGAAGGGCGAACATTAACACTTTGCGGTCCGCGGCTCACTCGAAGACATATGCCTAACGCCTTTCAGTCTAGCGGAGGCTCAATTCGCAACTGACCACGCTTATTTGACGGATTTTGTTCTTATACAAATCCTGATATCTAAAAGACTACTGAACCTAACACCTCGGGGAATTTTTTGTCGTGAAGTTCATTTCTTTTTGTATTATTACTAGACTGCGGAACTTTATGCAATTTTGATATGTCAAAATATGCAAAATATATGCAATTTTTATGCAGAATGTATGTAAAATATATGCAAAAAATATGCAAAATACTCTCTCTGAATAATTGTATTGTTAACATATGAATCAGTCGGATATAGCATAATATGATATAGCATAGTTATATATCATTTATTACTGTTTGTAATTGGCATTACAGTATGTCACAATGATTTTTTCTATATTTTCAACTGTCATATGGCGCCTTTTGTCAGATAAAATTAATTTATAGGCCGAAAACGTTCTTTCAACATCACAAGATGTGATGGGGGCATATTTATACTTTTTCCAGTATCTTGTTTTTATTTCCTTCGGTCCGTCGTTATTGGAATCATCTAAAACATTATTCAATTTAGACAATATTTCAAATCCTACATTTTTCTGGTAAACATATTTATATTTCGCTCGTACTTTTTCTCCACAGGCAGTAGGTGGTATATTATCTAAATTTCGAGCGAAATCTCTAACTAATTTAATCGAATCTTTTAATGATAACGTAATGATAACGTAAATGAATATCTCCAACTTCAGATATCCATTTCTTTAGCATCACACACTGTTTGCTCGATTTCGGCATCGTGAAGAAAATCCTGGAATGAAAATTTCGGAATGTTGAATTTCTCCTTGCTACCAACGCGTTACAAGGCAACTGAATACGGTATGACACTTCAATATAAATATCCGTTTACAATTTATGTTTATGATCACGATTTATAAACGAATGTCAATGGGGATGTGTTGATTACGTTCAATGGAACGAATGATCCTATGTTGACATAATTTAGAATATTATCACGCAACATTATTATTACTCGTTTCTTAGGCCGCAGTGATATAGAGAGCGGCGAGCAGGAGAGAAATTTAAATATGTACAATATTCACCATATGCACAATATGCAGAAAATATGCACAATATGCAAAAAATATGCACAACATATGTTTATGCTGAATATGCAAAATAAAAAATATATTTTTGGAATCATCTAATCATGACATAAATTTCAGTTCAGGTCCCATTGGTCTACCTATTTTCTATAAAAATATGCATTTGCATAAACATCCGCAGTCTAATTATTACACACGATAAATAGTAACTTTTATGTAAAAGTTGTATTATGAAAGACAATTAAGTCGCCGCCTATTTTGAGTTGGGAAAAAGTCAAACACTGATATAATCGAGTTTTCTCTGCGTATAAGTGATATAAAAATGTACAATAAATGAATATGAGACATTTTTTTATAGAATTTATATATATTATACATTTGTTCTGTATGGTATTTTTCGAAAGAAACATCAAGGTATAACCCTACATTGCACTGTTGGACAATGATGCGAAGTTTCTTTTCTTAATGCAATTCCCATTTGTGCCTCCCCTTTATCAGCACAAACTTTGCATCTTCTTGCAGGGTGCTTGTTAGTATCTGTCGGTGGTATTTTTCTTATAAAATGTCTTTCGGTTAAACGGTTTAGACCTGCCAAACATACCACGTTCTGTTCATGTACAACGTTTTCCACTAGATGTGTTCCGACTGCTGCTATAAAAATTAAAATAAATGTTACCAGATCGCCTACGGCACGATGCCATCGGCGGACCGCAACGTCGGAATAAGTGAGACGGCACCATGACGTCGAAGGGCCAATACGACAAAAGAAGCGTCGACGGACCGCAAAGTGTTAAAGACTTCGTGTATAGTGGGCGGAGACGCGTGGTCCAAAGGCATACACTTGTTTAGTTCCCTTGTGTCCAAGCATACACCTAACTCGCCGTTCCGTTTAACGACCACTACCAACGGACTTATATATGATGTGGGTGCCCTTCGTATAACCCCCTTTTGTTCCAACTCTTTCATGTGCTCGCGAACTCGTGGCATATGCTTTGCCGGGATCGGATAGAGTTTAGCTTTGAAGGGACTGGTATCTAGCTAATAAAAAAGATTTATATCTTATAAACTAACTCATTTTCAACCTAGAACTTCTAATAGTTTTTTCAAGAGAATATAACACATCGATTGATGATAACATTACACAAATATAGATTTTGCAAAGTATGATGACTTTTGGCACGTTGTTGGCAGTTCTGAGACAAAAGCATTACGACGTGCGTGACACGCAAGCGGTAAAATTTTGAAACCGACGTAAATGAGGCATAGGTTTCCGTTACCTGATTTCGCTGAAGGTTGGCACATATCATTTTAATCACGTGTCATGATTTAAAAAAGTAAGATCAAACAAAATCAGAAGTTGAACAATAAGGACCACCGTACTGCTGCTGCAAGTGCACACGCTGAATACAACGCTGAGGAACTGTCATTCGTGTGCGAAAGAAATTCATGCAATCTCTAAATGATTCTTCCTATTGCAAACCTTTCATTTCGTCCTTGATTTTTAAAATGTTTTTTGAGTCGAACGACTGATTGACATAAAAGAATAAACGTTTTTTTGCTTCTTGGCACATGTATCAGTTGCTATGGTTATTCGCTTATGCACTAATTTTATTGCAGATACAGGAAAGCTTTAGCCAGATGCAGTATAATTTCCTAACTTTGATTAATATCTACATAACCACTGAACAATTACAATGTTGAAATAGCCGAGCCAAACAATTCTTCTTGAAAGGATGTAACTATCATCTGCATCGTAATTCCTTTACCTTTGTAATAGCAAAGCGAACCTGTTCCGACGATGCTATTTACTGATCTTACATCAACTGCTTATTCACAAGCAGTCTCCGCGAGTTATGAAGAACTGGAACCCTGTTTCTTGTCGGAGTGGACTGGAATGCACGGTACAGTTCTAAATGAATTAATTTCAAAAACTTCACGGCCAAAGAAACGAATAAAGTGCTTTTCGACCTTTAGTCCAATTAAACGACGATGATATCATCTTTCCGTTTCGGTTTATTCTCAACATTCCTATCAGAAATCCAACAGTGATACAGTTGTTTCTCTTTATTTGAAATGGTTTCACGAACTTTTCATTTCCTCTAACTTTTGCCACCGGTCCCTGTTTCTGTCAAAACAAGCTGCACACGATTTCGATCGTATATTTTATTGATGATTCACCAAAGAAAAAGTTAAGCCAATTTTGTCTTCACAACTTGATTTGGATAACCAGATCATAATCATTGGCTTCTTATTGCGTGCATGAAAACGCAAGATCACTTCTACGGAACCAACAAGTGAAAAGGAAAACATTTCCTTATTAAAGGTTCAAATATGGAATCTCTTTCACTACAAGAAAGAAAAGATAAGTTTGGTCAGAGCAGAGAGATCCCGGCTGGTTAGAGAGACGATCACTTCGGTATTCGGATCAGAAAGAGTATTCCCTCTGTTAAGCAGAGAGTGGAATAAATAGTTCACTTCAATCCTTAAAGAAACCTGAAACTATCTCTTTGCCTCTCCGGAGAAAAGAAAACTGTTGTTACTGTTGCGTTTTAGTCACTGATAAGGTTACTGATCTGATAGAAATTTTGCACGATAACTAAACTTGATGGAGTCGAAAGGCAAGCACATTACTTCACAAGTATTCATAATTAATGCCAACTTTTCCTTTCCGAATAAGCATAGTTGCAGTTCTTCATTAAAGTAATAAGCATATTTCGCTAGAAATTAGCTTCTCTGTACAAGTTCTTGCCTTCTTAACCACTTCGGAACGAGCATCGACTACAGTCAACGACTACACACACCGTATCTAATATGTGCCGTACCGAAGTGAATAATGATAATGCATACTTTTGAAAGAATTGCTGGTGAAAAGTTTTGCATGTTTGATGCAGCCGCTTGCAATTATACATTGACTATACTTTCTTTCTCAACATTTTATTTGATCTTGCTAGGACGCTTGGCGGGGCTATGATACATATGGTGGTAAAGTCTCAGAGCCGCAATCAGATGTAATTAGTGCGGTTCGATCACCTGGTTATCACGACAAATTTTTTTAACATTACATTTTAGTGTCTTTCAGTGGTGGTTTCAGTAACACTTTAAGTAATGGATCGTAAGCGAAACAACTGTAGCAATTGAAAGCAAAAAAATGTAAAAAAAATCAACAACAACAGAGAATTTGGTTACAGAGCTATGGCAGTTTTGGAATTAAAGACACGGACTTACAATCGAAGGATCCTAATTCTTCCTCGCATTTGGAAAATTTGTCCAGTGTGATGTATGTGACTATTATATGACCGTAGAGCCAGGAAAAAACCTATTGTATATACATAGGTAGGCCTCCTACTACGCGGTAAATACTTTCCTTGATAATAACCAGTTGTTAGAAATCCCATTACAGGAGACATGAACTTCATACAAGAAATGGGATTCCTTTGTAAAAAGGGAACAATTGCTTTTTATGGTGTAACTGTATCACAATTTTTTAAATTTATGTACATATGTAAAAACATTTCATAAAAAGCATAATGAAAATCGAACATCATATAAACACTAAAAAGATTATTATATTTCAAGTAAAAGCTCGACAGAGGAAGTGAGAAAATCTTTTCTTTGACCGTGTTCTGTGTCATTGACGTGTTACAACGCTAATATGCACCAGTATGCGAGACAATGAATATGACACATTTACTAAACCACGTGTAGGGGGCCTATCTGAATATGTATAATCTAGACCAGTGATTCCCAAAGTGGTCTATATCGACCCCCAGGGGTCGATGAAGAGCTGCAAGTGGTCTACGTAGGCGAAAAAAAAAAATTGGGGGTCTATGAAATGAAAATGGGGGTCAATGGCAAGAAATTTAAAAAATTGCAAAAAACAGTATAATTGATATAACTTTGACATTAAAAAAAATTACAAAAATATAATATTATTAATATAATTAATATCGTCGGTCTAAAACTATTTTCACTTGATCTCGGAGCATTTTATACGCGTCTCAATCTCTCCATAGTATGCGCCTAACTTAGCGTCTCACTCACTCCACAGTGTGCGTTTTACTCACTCGAGTGTTGTTTGGATTAATGAAGACACAGAAATTGTATGTTATATGATTGAATGTTAGGAAATATACTTCAATATAGTTAGATAGACCCACAGCAGGGGGTCTACCTAAAATTGAAAAACATGACAAGGGGTCTACGAGAGAAAAAAGTTTGGGAACCTCTGATCTAGACCCATATAATAGTTTTATATTAAGTTGCTACATCTTAGGCGAAATGATAGGAGCAGTAGAAGACGAGGAGCTACAACAGAAAGAAAAAAGGTGTTGGGATCAATTTAATGCGATACTTTGAATTTATAAGCTTCGAAGAGTTGGTCAAACTGACTACTTTACGCAATTGATCCATTCATGTCATTACTTTTTTTCGTGATTGCAACACAAACTTTGTTTTTATATTTGCAATTTGCGAGGTTCTTTAAGGTTTAAATTTCTATTTTCACACTATTTGGAGTCTTCATGAATGATGTTCCTCAGTCCCATTTCTACAAAATAAACTTATGTGCACATGATACTGTAGCTTTTCCGTTTGTGTGTATCATTGTCACTTTAACTGGTAGATTTGAGAATTTTGCAATGGGTTTCTTAGTTTCTCCTTAGTTTTTTCTCATTTGAACTTCGGGAATAAACTCTGAGAAAGTGACGTGACCAAATATATGTATGTATATAGAGTCCGGCATGCGAAAGATAGGTAGGGGGCAACATGTTCTGGCAACTTATCACCCTTTCAACCTACAATGTCTTCCCAACATTATACGGACCATACAAATGTAAAACTTAACGATTATGAACGATTGCATCGTTCCACCATGTTGTAACATCCATGGCCCAGCATTGGTAAATAAATTCACACTTTTTAAAGCCGCGAAAATTGCGTTTGCACGCCAATTTTAACTCCATATGAAATTTCTCTAAGTAACGTTAGTTATTCCAATGCTGGACCACAAATGGATCAGTATGTTGAAATTAATCTGTACGCGCAACCTAATGCGCAAACTGATAATAGAACGCTAAATCATTTATTTTGATACCTTCGAAAAAACATCATCGTCTGCCTTCGTCATATATGTTAGAACAGATAGACTTGAATATCAGTTTTGGAAATTTAAATGTAAATCAGCCGGAAAATAAATTTTACACATATCCCGAATTTCATGAAAACAATATAAGTCAATAAAATTGACGTAAATATGATAGTGAAAAAATTATGAAATAATCACTATTATATTTTTCCTAGCGGCACAAATTTGAATATACGGAGCAAAGTAATGTGGGATCGGAGCGTGGAAGCCCTCCTATAAAAAGAACTTAGGAAGAAAAGGACGTGAAAAGGAATGTTCAGCAGGGAGAGGTCGCTGGCGCAGTGGTTCCGCGCCGACCCAGGCGATCGTCGACCTTAAGGAGGAGCCACAATAAGCACATTAAACGTAGGAATTAGGAACTGGACTTAAAAAATAAACATAGAACACTGCATCCGTTCACAATTAAACATTAAACACTATCTTGTGCAGTAAGGTTACGAAGGTGTTTTTTCGTATTTTCTGTGTTGTGATATATAGAGCGTATAAAACTAATTGTGAACAAAATGACCCGGGAAAAACGAATTAGATCTGATCAGATATAACTATATCTGGGCTGAAAACTTCACCAGATATAATCAGATCTAGTATAAGAAGATGTTAACAGTCCTGTCTGGTTCGCTTGTGAAAGTTTAGAATAATATTTCTGTTTGATTGGATCAAAAGTAATTAGGGTTCCCTCTGTATTGTTTTTCTTGAACACTTCTCCCATCTTTTCTCTGGTACTCCATGTTGCTTGATTTGTGATCTGAGACAATATTCCAAAGTCCTCCTTGAAAGTTCCGAACATTGCATGATAACATATTTGTTTTGCCAAGGTGTCAGTCCCGTTATTCAAAGACATTCTCCATTGATATGACATAAATATTCTGTAGAATGCAAAAGCCCCTTGACCGGAAAAGTTGCAGTAAGGAAGAAGGGTGCTGGATTTGTAGATACTATTGTCGCACTTATGTTGATCATGAGTGAAGATATAGCTAAACGCTGCTGGCGGTGGAAACATACGTGATGCTTGCCTTGTTGTCACTATCAATGCAATGTCAGCTATCGGGCTTATCAATGTTCTGGATTCTGTAGGTTCTTTTTCTTTCAACACCTGCATTGCTGTGTCAAAGTCAGGGAAGTGAGCAAATGCCCTCTTCACAGCTTCTGCCCATTTTTGGGAATATCTTCTATCAGACAAGATCTGATCATATCTGGCCAGATATAACTAGATCTGATCACATCTAAAGTGTCATATCAGACCAGATATAAATAGATCTGACTAGATATAATCAGATCTGAGCAGATATAATTATATCTGTTCAGATCTAATTCGTTTTTCCCGGAATGTTTCCTTCATCTCATGATTTTTATAATCCCGATGCTTTTTATCCCATAAATAGGGATAATCTTCTACTAAAGAAATTAACAAATCATCACCTGTCTTAGCAGCTGATATTGCTTCACTTTCAGCCATTTCTTGCAAACAACACACAACGATCTGACTCAAACTGAGTGTCTAAACATAAATGCGTCACATAAAACATTAAGGTTTCTTCTATGTTTAATCGTAATGTTCTATTCCTTTATTGTGAACAGAACCATGGGCGTTCCATAAGAAGGAACTAAAGTTCAATTCCTATTCCTAAAGTCTTATGTTTAATGTTCTTTTGTGGACCCTTCTTAACTCTCACGCTCCGTGATATTTACCGGCGCGCCGCGGCGTCTCAATTCGAGATACGTTGGGGGCTTATCATATGATGTCGGTAATGCAGTTATTCATATCTACGGTTTTTAAGAGGGTGCTGCCGTTTTCGCGGTAAAAAAATATATTTTGTTGCTGAATCTCGTAGATAAACTTTAGAGGATTGCCTGTGCAAAATGTTAAGTCAAAATTTATAAAACGTCCAAAGTTCTTAACTTACAAAGCACAGGTACATACTTTGCGGAAATTGATCGTGCTACCTTCAACATATGTGATAGATAATTCAGAAGTAAATTGAATGGATAATTTAGACGTAAATTGTTAGTATACAAATTGATCAGGAATTCTACTGCAGATATATCGCATAATTTAACGTTCGGTTAATATCATAATAATTATTTTATCCTTTCACGTCTCACTGTTAATTTTAATTTTATAGGTTTCGCAAAACTTGGGAAGGGGAAGAACAAAAGGTTTTTCTCTTTCTTTTTCTAACTTGTAAAAAATTCTGAATATAATTTATTTCTACTTCTTTACATGTTACTCCAAATTCGAATGCAAAAAAGAAATTTGTTCTACATTTTTTTATAATAATCTAGTCCGCGTCGCGACAACGAGATTACCCTACGCGAAGAACAGCCGCTCGCTTGTGCACTGTGTCGCAGGAATTGCGAGGATATTCTTCGCGGCCAACGATAGTATCGGAAATCGACTGGTATTGAATTTCCATCAAGTCATTACGTTTTCATTTCTCGGAACGAGCTGTTCCGAGAAAAAAATTTGAATCTCGGCATCCCTTTTCACATCGAACGCTTGCTCTTCATGTGCACTCGCACTTCCTAGCGCAGCATCGAAAAACCGGGACAGTTTCGATTTCGGTTCGCCTAAACAACAAATTGCAATGCAAAATTAAGTTTTCAGTTGACGAGATTAAGATTAGTTAAAAACAATTTTGTCTGCTATTTCAAATACATACCGCTTCCACTTGAGCTTGGGAGAGTACAGTGTTTCCCGCCAGGTTGGTTCAATACATTATTAATATCATTGACTTTCTCCTGGAATGTGTCAAAAATATATAATTTTATATCTGCCGGAAACATTTGGTCTTTGAAACGCGGATCCAACATCGTTGCGTGATAATAGATGTCATTTCTAAAAATAGGTTCGAACGTTCCTGTAAGTAAAATAATAATTTAATTTTGTCTGTGCAGTAAAAGTGTTTTGTTTAACATTGAAATAAGTGACTAATCTTACTTGCAACGCAGTCCGGAGACTGGTTATAATTTCGACATTCAACTCGTCCTCGTTTACTTCTGACTCTAGTACATTTTTCAGTCCCATACACATGGGGTAGTACCAGGATATTGTGAGATAAATTTCCCGACTCATTATTTCTGTCGCTTCTTTTATCGGCGATAGTATGTCTATTAACGCTTTTAAAAATTCCCATTCATTCTCTTCCAGATTGTCCGGCGTGTTTTCTCTGCACAGAGCCATATCTATGTACATATATGCGTAACTCCGAGAATCTTGCAAACATCGCATACGTTGAGTTCCATCGTGTATCTATTTCTTGTACTAATTGTAAAGATTTTCCATTCCCACTCCTCTGCAGTTCTGAAAATTTTTCTCGCGCGGTAGTGGACTTGGAAAAGTGCGTAACAATATTTCTGCACTTCTTCCGTAAATGTTGAAATAATGGAAACTTATTCAAGCCGGTATTCACAACTAGCTGCAGACTGTGCCCAAAACATGGCACTCTAGTCCAGTTGGGAAATGTGTTAATTGCTTTCACAATATTTCGGCCATTGTCACTTGTGAAAAATGCCGGCTTGCCGACATCGATCCCCCACGCCGTTAAATTATTAACAATAATGCTTTGTAAATATTTGAAAGTGTGTTGTTCGGTGAGATGAGTTAAGTTCAAAGTATAATGTTTTAATTCATAATCTATAGTAACGTAATGCACTGTTAATGACAAATAATTCATCACTGCCCGTGATGTCCATCCGTTAACTGTGTACGCATACACATTGTTTCCTGTACCGTACAAATTTTTAAAGTTAGAAACCACGAATTAACCAACCTTCAGATCTTCATACATTTTAGATATGACAGTTCGTGAAAACGTTGTCCGCGAAGGAATTGTATACCGCGGCTCCGCGATATTCATTAAGGATCGGAAGCCGCGATCGTCCAAAATACTGAACTGCTCGAGATCTATTGCCATCATCCGTGCTATAGCAGCAGTCAAGTACTTACTCCTTGTTGAATCACTGCTTAACGGATTTTGTATATGCATTTCCGCTGTGCCACGATTACGAGCTTCTCTTATGCTGTCTTCATAAACTTCAGTATGAGTATTTTTCAAGTGCCGCTGGAGCGAGCTTGTACTGGAATGTTTTGCTACATGTATATATTACATACATATCATTGAATAAATGGAATTTTAAATAAAAATATTCTTAAAGTGGTTTGTAATATTACTTTATTGCACAATACACTGTTTCAAGGTTTCCCAATGGAAATATTAGTCATGAAAATGATGTATTATCAAATAAATTGAATAAAGAGAAGAATTCTTAATTATTTTATTACAATATTATTTGTATTTTTACAGTAATACAACTAAGCAGATTATAACTGAACGCTTTCATCATTAAAAATTGTTTTCAACACTCTGACTTTCATTGGATAACACAATTCAGGTTTTCAAACATCTATTGAACATTTAAATGAATAATTTCTTAATAACACAAAATAAAACTTATTCCGTTAGATATAACATATATTTAAGAACTGCTTATTTAAAAAGGTTTCCAAAAAGTTTTTAAAAAGATTGTTTTCTAATTGAGGTACGAATACTCCATCAACAATCAATCTGATGAATCAGAACATTCGGAATGGTTTATTTGGATACGTATTACCTGCATCTTTTTTAAGATATGCATGCAAAAGTTTACACTTTTCCTTTTCAAGGCTTAATATTTCAATATGCCTCTTTTCTTTATCCTTTACTTTGTTATTTGCAATAGTTTTCTTTTGTTGCAGTTGTTTCTCTTTCAGTTCAATTTGCTTTTTCTTTAATTGTACTAATTCTTCCTTTCTTTTAATCATGTCCTCGAACCGTTTCGCTTTTATAATCTCTTTTTTGGCTTTATCTTGCAGATGCTGCTGCCACTGCTTTCAGAGTTCAATTTTATTTTTTGCTAGATTTGAACCAGTTCCGTGTAATAACTCTTCTTCCCCTTCAAGGAAAACTTCTTTTCCATTGAAACAGGAATGGAATTTTACATTATCTAATGTGGGAATAACTTCTTTACAATGCCGACAAAAGAATAAACCTGCAAATTAATCCGATGAAATACGTACGAATAATGGGTAATCAACGAATTGTTTTTTAGATAAATTATTCCTTAAATAAAAATAATAAATATTGATTACCCTCTAAGAGTTCTGGGTCCGGTACATTATTCCAACGCGAAGACATTTTTTTTGCACGAGAGGTGCAAACTATAATTTTCTTTTTAATTTGTGTTTTTCTTGGAACACATGCCTCGTCAAGGAAACTATAATTTTATTTTGTAGGTTAAGGCGACAATAACAAATGACTGACATATGACAAATGTACTTGAAAAAATAATTTCGTTGCTCGATGTGTTGGCACCGTTGGCACTATTGTCGTCCGACACGACCTAACCAGGGGGGGTCAACTCTTCTGGGAAAACTTGGTATGCATATAGTTCGATTTGCCGGGTTCCGCTCTAGTTGGCGCCACATACAAAAACTAACACACGTACAGCTTTTAAATCGATGAGAAACCAACACACTCTCTTTTCAAGCAATACGTGAGACCAGTGATGCCAGAACGAGGATCCTCGGATCCGACTCTTACCCCCTCTTTCATCTACAGTATTCCCCTACTGGCTTCTTCCGTTCACACGCGCGTTACCTCTACTATCGTACCACTACTATGTCCGTGTGCGCTGTTTCTGCGCTTGCGCTTTTCATACTGGCGGGAAAGCGTGATACCACCACTCCGACTTATTGTATTCCCCGACTGGCTTCTTCCGTGCACTCGCGCGTTACATCTCCTATCGTACAACTACCATGTCCGTGTGCGCTGCTAATGCGCTTGCGCCAGCCACAATCTATTTTTAACAATGCATCGCGAATCGTGATTGACTTTACGGCAACGAAACGGAGAATCGATGATCGAGCGTATGAATCGCAATCTGGAGCTCTCCTTCGAGACCCCACATAGCGATTTTTATTTTTTTTTTAATTATTTCCCTAAACACATTTTGTAGCCTATACAAATAAGTTTTCTTATAATATAAACAAATGCAGTCAAGATTTTAATTGCAATAAAGTTTAATAAAATATTGATATTACTACAAATTATTTTTTCGCAATAATTGTCCAGTTTCATCGTTTTTATCGATATTTCTTTTTTCGTAATAATGGTCTAGTTCTATTGTTCCTGTCGATACTTCCTTCCTTCCAAGACGGAGGCGTTCCATATAAAATATCGTCCTATAACAAAAAAAATACAAAATAAGTCACGATTTCAGTTGTAATAAAGTTCAATGAAGTATTGATTTTAATAGAAACTTATCTTTTTTCGTAATAATGGACTACTTCCATTGTTCCTCTCGATACTTCCTTCCTTCCAAGACGGAGGCATTCTAGATAAAATATTGTCCTATAACAAAAAAAATACAAAATCAGTCACGATTTCAGTTGTAATAAAGTTCAATGAAGTATTGATTTTAATATAAACTTACTTCTTTTTGTAATGGTGTTCTAATTTTTTATATTCCGGGAAAATTAGAATAAATGATATTTATTATATAAAATAATATAAATAACTATAAATTATAAAATACTATGAAAATATAATATAACAAATATATTAGGGGGACCGGAAAGTAGTGTCGTGTTTTTACATTAAATCCAAGAAAATAAGTTTGTTACAAGTTTTTATTTTTAATGAATGATGTAATCAATTTCGTCATGAACAACCTTTTGTCATCCACTGTGTAAATTTTGAATATCAGACCATCAAAAATCAATTTGTTTTTGAGTAATTTATCTGCAAAAACGACATTACTTTCCGGTTCCCCTAATAAAATACTATAAATTATTTAATTAATACTCTGCTACTAAATTATGTACACTTATTATTATTATAATGGCACTGACACTACAAACAATACTTATACACTACTATTTTAAACACTATTAATCACAATCGTAAACACAATAACAAACACTAATACAGTCACAATCACAGATACACATTATACACAATCACAATCTATTTACAAGTTCGCCGTTGTGTGCAATGTCAACAGTTGCGTGTTTCGTGCACACGGCGAACTTGCATATAATTTTGCTCCTGAAATTAGTCTTAAATGTCTATCATCGATAGACATGGTGCAACTAGACTCCTGTCTAGCTTTGAGTGATGTGCGCACCACACAGATGGAATTTAGGAGATCAGCTCCTATTTTATTCCTTTTTTTCGACTTAATGTCAGGAAGCATGGAAAAAATTCTTTCTGCCTCGGCATTGGAGTGTGGCAGACATCGGACATTGCTCAACAGAGATGTTAAGTGTGGGAAAATAGGAAAATTCTCAGAATTGTTTTGCATGCCGATATCCATCCACATGCCGTCGAAAGAAAGAAGCGCCCAACGATCTTTTTGAGATTGGGATGTGCCAAAATACAGAATGTCCCACTCATTCTGTAAATCTTTGACACTGTAATTTCCCAATTTTTGGGCTACAGCAGCGACACTAAGGAACGAAGAATTCCTGTCGCTGCTGAAGAGTGCAATTGACGGCTTGAAAACCGTCAATTGCAAAAGAAAGGTATCGTCATGGGGCAGTCGAGATCTTATTTCATTGCTTACAGTGATATAAAACTGTAAGCAACGTTCCCGGAAGGAGATCACTTCTACTTCGGGCATCCCATGACGTAATGCTTCTTCCAAAAACTCCTCTGTTTCGGGCCCAAGGCGAACCTTATCTAGCGCGACTTGGTTTGATTTTGATGTAAAATCAATTTCCCGAATGTTTTGGGGAGTACTTATTAGGGGACATCTAATAAAATTTTGCAAAAAGAAACGCAGGAGTTTTGCAGAAGAAGGCTGCAACTCCTGTACTAGTGTTTCTTTTGCTTGGAAGAAGGCATTAAACTCGTTCAGAGCATTCAAGGCGTATTTAAAAAAAAAAAAAAGAAATATATTCTTTCAGGTCGGATCTGCTAAGGAGAGAAGAAAAACTCTCAGCAGTTGCCGACCTTTCGGAAAACGCCTGCTCTATAAAAAATTGAACGAGATCGTCCCAACATTCCAAAAGCCGTTCGACACACTGGTATCTTGCCAGCCAGCGTGTCTCAGCTAGCTTTAGCATTTTTACAGGAGAGTTTTCATAACTCTCCTGAAATTGTCGAAAAATAGCAGCCCGTTTGGGGCTGCTATTTACAAAGGAAGCGACCCCGCGAAGTAAATCGTCGCATTCCCTTGGAAGCATTCCGCAAGCAGCGCTTGCTGCTAACGCTGCGGAATGGCACACGCACGGCATAGTAATCGCGCTTGCATTTTTCTCGAGCAACTTGCTCTTAAATGAAGAGCGACAACCTGTCATAACGGACGCGTTGTCACAGCTAAGAGCAGCGACGTTCCTCAGCGGAATTTGCATTCTCATCAAATGATGTTCAAAAGCTTTGAAAAGCTTCTCCGCTGAGCAATCGCTTACATCTAGATGAATAAGCTGTAACAACTCTGTTGTTACAGACAAACGACATGGTTCCACGTACCTGACGGCAAGTGTAAGCCATTTGTCGTTTGTCGAATCCGTAGCCTCATCTTCGTAAACAGAAAATTTACCATGCCGCACATTGTCGGCTATATGTTCGGTTTCCCGAACGGATAGCACGTTTGAAATTATTTTGGCGCACTTTGTGCGGCCTAATTTCATGTCCCGTAGGACAGGGTGCCCTTCGCTTATATCTTGCATAAGCGCAAGTAATTTGGCGCAAGCGAAATCGGGAGATTGTTTGCGACGATGAAGGCCGAACACTTGATCTCTCCGATTTTCACCTTATTGGCATGCTCATCGGAAGATGTTGATACCTCTTCATCAAGTTGCCCTGGATTCAGTTTCAACCAATTATTTTGGTGAACCTGCGAGGATGCATGCTTGCGTATTTGTGAAAGTCCGCAACAGAAGACTCTGTTGCAGATCTTACACACGCATTTTGATGCATCCGAAGGATGTTCCTCCAGCCAAACCTTTAAAGTACTATCAACATCGTACCAATGGCGTAGAAATCTTTTAGATTTCTTTTGACTTTGTGCATTTGCACTTTCCATAACTAAATTTAAAATTCAAAGTCCACTAATAACAAAATCACTCTCACACTATAAAACGCTTCACAACCCACTGTCACTTATTCACAAAAAAGTTTTTATGTAAATTAGCCAAGATTTCACGTCCGTCAGATATGTGGCACGTGCCGTATAGGGTATAATCCCGCCAAGTGAACATCTATAACATTGATGCGCAGGTGCATCCCCAGCAATGCAAAACAAAAAGCAGCGTATCGGTGAGCCAATACTAATGCAACAATGAAACTTCTTTGTTTTTCATTCTTTTTGTATGTGACATTTTTCTGATTAAAATGATACCAAGTGTAAGACCCCACGGCAGCAAGGCGCCGAGCGAGGGAGGAAGACGACCCTTACCCCTACGGGGCCTTTTCGAGGAAAAGGAGGTGAAAAGTGATTATAGTGAGTTATGATTATAGTGAGTATAGTGAGATAAGTGAGTTATCTCAATTCCTTTTATTGTTATGAAATTATCTGTAATGGTAAAACATTAAAAACCACAAAATGAACATACTCTATGAAAATAATGGAAAAATAACAATTACTTCTTGCGTTTTAGATCAAAATACGTCCCGAAAATCGGTTTTCGATTTTTTTCATAATGACGCAGGTGGTTTAAAAATCTGAAAAAATTGGGGATAACAATCGTAGGTGTTAGATTGTTACTATATAAAACAAAAAGTTGTACAGGGTGTTTCAAAAATATTTGTCATGGCTTTCAGGGGTTGTCCTACACCTCTGGATCGATGGAGATTTGCGAAAAAAACTTGCCGCAAAATTCGGGAAAGGGTAGCAAATTTTTTTTATTGGCTCATCGTATTCGTCTTGTTACGTAGGCAAAATGTCTGAAAGGAACCATGGGTCAGAAACGAACCGTTCTCTCGCAAATTAACTTTTAATTAGGCCTCCCGATTAAAATTTCGCCCGTACGGCAGCCTTCGAGTCACCGACTTTTCGAAAGGAAACATATGAGATACCCTTGCTAGCTCCAATAGCTGAAACAGAGGCAACATAATCGAAGAGAGAGAAAATGACTAGAAAATGTCAATGACCTGCGTTCGGTGTCGGGTTCGCTCAAGGGCCCACCCGGGAAGAAGAGTATAAACACTTACACTTCTCTTCTGGTTCGGTGACATAGTGCCCTATTTTCTAGCTTCGTTTACGTCGCCTCTGCTGTAACTATCGGCGAAATTTTAATCGGAAGCCCCAATTAAAAGTTAATTTGCGAGAGAACGGTTCGTTTCTGACCCATGGTTCCTCTCAGACATTTTGCCTACGTAACAAGACGAATACGATGAGCCAATAAAAAAAATTTGCTACCCTTTCCCGAATTTTGCGGCAAGTTTTTTTCGCAAATCTCCATCGATCCAGAGGTGTAGAACAACCCCTGAAAGCCATGACAAATATTTTTGAAACACCCTGTACCTCGAAGATTTCGATACGAAATCTTCTTTTTTCCGTTTTTTTTACTTTGCCCATTTTTCACGCTTAGGTACTTCGACGGAAAAATCTGAAAAAATTCTCCAACATGTCCGGTACCGTGTAGAATATGCCAGAATTTTTTCGGATTTTTTACACCTCAATAAATGGGGGAAAAGGGCCAAAAACCTGTTTTTTTAATTTTCCCCATAACTACCCTTCCGATCAAGATAAAGGGTTAAAATTTGGTACACAATGAGCGCCGAGCATTATCTATCGAATGAGACTACCCCCATTGAAATCGGTTCAAGGGCACTTTTGACCACCTTATCCTGCTATACCCTTTCCTCATTGATGATGTCAGCTGCTAATTCAATGATTTTTTGTTTTCTTTCTATGGCGTCGGTGGGAAACAACTGATTAAAATTTTCCTTCAATATTTTTTGAGTTCTTCGTTTGAACGTTATTATTGTTGAATGAGGACGATTATCAGTAAAAATAATTTCATTACCATATTTTTCTTACAGCATATTTTTAAGCCTATAACTGGAAATCTCACAATCCATTTTGGCTTTTAAATCATTAAGACTCCATTGACAATCTTCGCTATCTTGAATATACTGAACTAGTTCGAGAAATATGCTTTCAATACTTAATTGCTTGTCATCTTGCCGTGTAGATTTGCGCTCCAAAAATTTCACTCGGCAGTCCCAATGGAATCGAGCGTCAACTTCGTGTAAAGATGAAACATTCATGATGCGTTTATTAACATCTTCAGCCCACTCATAATTTTTTGCAATAATTGAATTGCGAATTTGATTTTCTATTGTAGAGTTAGGGACCACAAAACATATCCGACGTCTGTACTTCATTTTTTTTCGATTCTATAGCACGTTGACACAATTGACCACAGATAAAACAATTGTTTTCAAAATTAAAATCAAAAGTACTATCTTTACTTTCTACTTCAGCTTGACTTTCGGTTCCGTCTGTAGAAGTACTGCTCCGTTTCCGTTTTAATGCAGCTGAAACAGATCTTACATCGATATACCTTTTTCTACAACTCTCATGCACAATAAGGTATGGCAAAGTTGCCCACAGCACATGTTTTCCATCTCCTCGTTTTTCACTTGCTGTAAAGAATGTTTGTAAACCGCCAGATACACGGGTTATTTTGTCATCATCATTAAATTCAATGTTGCAGACAGCACAATTATTTTCCTCCATTTTTATTAGAATTATCAGCGTTATTGAAAACAGTATCTAGTAACGACGCACTTAAACAACGAAGCACAACAAATATTTCATTAATTTATTGTGATACTGTGATTTATTAATTTATTGTTATCCGCTTGCTGAGGAGAAGTTACGGTTGTTTGACCGTAGTTCCTCCCTCGTTGGACTGGGAGGGATTCCCTCGCCGTCCCCGTTCAGTCGGTCTTTCGCGCCGGGGTTCGTGACGGGAGGGATCGCGACAGTGATGTTCCAGCCTCGTTGTGAGTCAATAAATAATTTATTAAAATCTCTTATTTCTAACTTAATCGTAACGCTCGCTGGGTCCTAATTTCTATGTCTTAATACTACGCTTACTTTCTAATAACTTAAATCTACTTGTTTATATTAATCGCGGGTTTCGCGGGTGAGAGCGCCACGTGGTGGGTCGCCACTCCGCTCGGTCGCGCTCGGCGCGCGGTTTGGTCGGCGGTGATCGGTTGCGCTCGGTTACGCTCGGCGGTGATCGGTCGGCAAGCGGTTCGGTCGGCGGTTGCCGAATTACGCTGATTGGCAGGATCGCCAAGATGGCTACCACGAGTGGCACCTCGCGGTTTCCTCCTGGCTCGGGGAACGGGAAGGGAATGGTGTCGGGATTGCCCCGAGTTGCGCCTCGGTAGCGGAGAAGGTGGGGTGCGGACGGAGACTTGCTCCTCGCCGTTGGTCGGGAAATGAGCGGGTAGGATTTCGGGTTTTCCGGGAGGCCGTGCCGGGTCTACTCGGGAACGAGTTGCGCCTCGATTCGTCGTAGGCTGGCACGGGGGGAACGGATCGGTTCGGGTCGAGTAGCTCCTCGACTCGGAGAGCGGATTTCGAGCGCAGGGTCGGCAAGTTGCTCCTTGCCGCGGTTTTCCACGAGTTGCACCTCTGGCGAGTCGGTCGTTCAGTAGCACCTGACAGATCGCTCTCTCTCTTTCGGACCCTGTTGCTAAGTAGCGTGCTCGTGCTCGTCTCTCGAATTGCGCTCCGGCCGCGGCTTTTATACCCGGTCGGGCTTCCCCGACCGCGGCGGTCGGGTCGGGATTGGAGGGGAGGGAAACGGACGAACACCGTTAATTCAAATTCCCTTTATTTCGCCCCGTTACATTCCCCCCTTACTTTTTAGGGCCGCTGCCCTCAGCGGTCGCATCGGTGGCTGCTTCGAACCGTGCTGATTGCAGCCGTCCTTCTCGGTTCCACCGGTGGTACCATCGGCCGGTGGCGGTCCGGGGTCGGTAACGCCGGGCTGTGTGGACGGCGTGGTGCGGGATGAGGAGGACGTCGGTCCCCAGTCGCACGGTCACGGTGTTGGGGGCGGCCGCCGGGGTTTCCAGTGTTCCGGCGTTCTCTTCCGGGACTCGGGGCCGGATGTCCGCTGCGGGTGGTGGTGCTGCTGCCGGCGGAGGAGGAACGTAGGCCGGTTCGGGAACCTCGGCGGTAGCCGAAGGCGGAGGCGTCGGTGGTCGCTGGCGGGTCGTCCGTGGTTCCACCGTGGCGATCTCTGCCCGCACGTGGGCTGCCGTGACCGGTCGGGGTGGCAGTGGCGGCAGGATGCGCCGCAGCTTCTGCCGTAGCGGGATGGCCGGTGGACTGCGCTTGGGCGCTCGTTCCGATTCCTTAGGCCGGCTGCTGGTCTCCGATGTGGGCCCTGATGCGGGGTGACCGTCTGCGGTTGGCGGTTTCCCCGTTTCGGTCTTCCAAATGGAGGCTGCCGGTCGTCGTGGACGTGTGGGTCGCCGCTGGCACAGTTCCTCCTGCGTTAGCAGGATTGCCTGCCGAGGTGCCGGAGGAGGCGGTTTTGCGGAGTGCGCGGCGAGCAGCTCTTCTAGGTCACGATATACTTCCTCGAATGTCTCCATTGTTTTCCGTCTTAACCTCGGCGGCGCCTTTTATACCAGCGGGTTTTGACGGCGGGGTGGCGCAGGCTGGTGTTTTTCGGTAGTTGTTTTCCTGCCCTTGCTTTGTCTTGTAAGGGCGCCCGTTGCGGGTTTGAAATCGCCGGTTTGATGACGGTCGCCGGTTTTTGGGTCAGCTGCTGCCCCCTTCTGACTCCTCGGGGAGGCTGCTGCGGTCGGTAGTGCCGGGTGGCTCTTCCTCTTCCTCGGTGTTTGGCGGGTTGCCTCCTTCGGTGCGGTCGCATATCGCTAACGTGGATGTGCCGGCGGTATTTCCCTTGTCGGTCCTGGAGGTCGGCGATGACTGGCGATATGATTCTCCTTACCGTGTAGGGACCAGAGAAACGGGGCGCTAGCTTCGCAGCTCGGTAGTCCGCCTTTTGGGATAACTGGTGCTCCCTGGCCCAAACTTTGTCTCCAACCTGCGGTTTCCAATTCCGTCGCCTCAGGTTGTAATGGCGAGCTTGGTGTTGGAAGGCTCGTTCCAGGCATATTTTGGCCAGCTCCTGGGCTTCTTGCAGCCGTCGAAGGCGCACCTCGGTGTTCGGTGGCGCGGATAATGGCGGGGGTCGGTCTGCGGACGGTGGCCGTAGTTCTCGGCCGGTGTTCAGGTAGGCTGGCGTGAAACCCGTTGCCTCGTGGGTGGCGGTGTTGTAGGCCAGCTGTATTTCGGCCAGCCTTTCGTCCCACCGACGCTGGGTTTTTTCCGTCGTCTGGGCGATCATTGTTTTGATCACCCGATTTGTTCTTTCCACGGGGTTACACTGGGGTTTGTAGGGGGGTGTTCGGCGGTGCGTTATCCCGGCGCTTCTTAGCAGGGCGGTGAATTCCCGGCTGACAAACTGTTTTCCGTTGTCGCTGGTGAGTCGGTTCGGGGTCCCGTGGCGGAGCAGAATTTCTCTGTAGACGGCGTTGGTCACGGCTGGTGCCGTGGCTCGACGCAGGGCCTTCAATTCGACCCATTTGGTGAAGCGGTCCTGCATCACTAGGAGCCAACGATTCTGTTGGATGGACTGGGGAAGCGGGCCAACTAGGTCGATGGTGACCTCCTGCCATGGTCCTTGCGGGGCGGTTCGGTGCATGAATCCTGCCGGTGCTTGCTGCGGGGGTTTGAAGCTGACGCAGGAGCGGCAGGATTTCACGTATCTTGCTGCTTCCCGGAACATCCCGGGCCAGTAATATTTCTGGGCGAGGCGGCTGATGGTCTTGGCAATTCCGAGATGGCCGGCGGTCGGTGCGTCGTCGTTTTCTGCCAGGATCTTGCTTCGTTCCTCTCGGGGCACGCACCGTTTCCATTCTTCCCCGGTATCTTCTTTGTTGGCGGTATGTGGGAAGAAACGGTATAATTTCCCTCGGTGAAGCGTATAATCCGGGTGTTCGGTGGGGTGCTGCTGAACGGCGCGTACCATTTTTTTGTACCAGGGGCATCTGGTATTTCCCTCGACGGACAAGATTTCGCTCGGTTCGGCTGGGGTGACCTGGGGTTGTCGGGACAGCAGGTCGGCTACATGGTTTAGCGCTCCCTTCCGGTAGCGTACCTCGAAATCGTACTGCTGGAGCTCCAGTGCCCAGCGAGCGAGGCGACCGGAAGGGCTCTCGATACTTCGCAGCCATTTCAGTGCCTGATGGTCCGTCAATACCGTGAATTTGTATCCTTCGAGGTAGGGACGCATCTTGCGTATCCCCCAGATGACCGCCAGGCATTCTTTCTCCGTGGTGCTATAATTCTTCTCCGCGCCGTTGAGCGTGCGGCTGACGTAGGCTATGGCCCTTTCCTGCCCGTCGAGCTCCTGGGTGAGGACTGCTCCTAGCCCATAGTTGCTGGCGTCGGTCTGCAGCGTGAACGGTTTCGTGAAGTCCGGGCAGGCCAGGATTGGAGCCCGGGTGAGTTCGGATCGTAGTTTCTCAAACGCTTGCTGCTGCTCCGGTCCCCATTGCCAGGCTTGGGCCTTCTTTAGCAGGCGCGTGAGGGGTTCGGCCTCTTGAGAGAAACCCCTAATGAAACGGCGGTACCAGGAGATGGTTCCTAGGAACTGTCGTAGTTCCTTTAGATTTGTTGGTGCGCGGAGGGTCTCGATGGCCCTAATTTTGTCTGGGTCGGTGCGGATGCCCTTGCTGGTGACGACATGCCCGAGGTATTTTAGTTCCGGTGTCCCAAATCGGCATTTCTCGGGGTTGATCCTCGGGTTGGCGCTCCTTAGCCGTCGGAACACCTCTCGGAGTACCTCTAGGTGTTGTCGGAACGTGGGGGTGATGACGATGATGTCGTCGAGGTAGACGAATACGTGGGGCTCCAACTCCGGGCCGAGCACGCTGTCGAGCAGGCATGACTGTGAACTGCATCAGTCCTTTGCCGGGTACGGAGAATGCGGTGACTGGCCGGCTGGCGGGGTCTAACGGTATCTGCCAGTATCCGTTTTTGAGGTCGACGGTGGACAGATATTTTCCCCCGCGTAGTTTGTCCAGTGTTGCGGTGACCTGTGGTAGCGGGTAGGCGTCCTTGATGGAGACTTCGTTAATTTTGCGGAAGTCAATGCAGAAGCGACTCTTTCCATCCTTCTTCCGCACGATGACGATTGGCGAACTCCATGGGCTGGTGGACGGTTCGATAACACCGGCCTTTAGCATTTCTTCGACCTCTTGGTCGATGATGGCTTGCATGGCCGGGTTCCGCGATCGGTATCGCTGCTTGATTGGCGTTGGGTCCTTCAGCCGTATGACATGGGTGGTTCTCGTGGTCGGTCCTGATACCCGTTCGAATTATCGGCAGGGAGCCGTGGGGGCTTCGTGAGTGGTTTAGTCCCCCGGTTTTGGGCTTTACGACCCCACCGACCTGAGTCAAGTGCTCCCAAACCAAGGGTGTATTGGTACCACGGGGGCTGGGTTGCCCACGGAGTTTTAGCCCACTCCGGCCCAGCCGTGGGTAGGTCCATCGTGGGGGCGAAAGTTTCAAGAGCCAAATGCTGGCGAGACATTGGCGGGCTTATGCTACGGATGTCGCTGTGTGAGATGCAGTAAACCTTCCATCTCGGGTGCCGACCTGCAGAGCCGGTAGGAGTTAAGAAAGTCTCCGCTCCGACCAGTGTGACGCACAATCTTCGTGTTAAGACTGGTAGTACGCTGCTTATGCACGTACGCGTTGATCGAGCGTATCTCGATCCCGTGCCCATGGGGGCCGTGAGGATTAAGCCGCGAGGCAGGTACTTCACGTTAAACAAACCATTGACGTACCCGTTCGAATTTTGGTAATTCCTCGCGGAGGAAACGGTCGAGCATTTCCTTTTCGGTCGGTGTGATAGCGTCGACGTTTTCCTGGCTTGCGGACGGGTTCGGCGGTATCCGGATGGACAGCTGTAGTCGGCTCAGCATGTCCACTCCGAACAAAAAATCTACGCTCATGCCTTCCATAATCGCGAACGGGTGGGAGAACCGGTGAGAATGGAAGCAGAGCGGGACCTGGAGTGACCCTTGGATCCTCGTGGCGGTTCCGTTTGCCAGCTTGGCCACGGAGTCGTCGGAGCGCATGACGTCTCCTTGGTTTTGGCAAAACTCGGCCACGGTGGTGCTAGCGTAGGAGAATACCGCGCCGGCGTCCAGCAAGGCCTGGAACTGTTTCCCGTGGACCCAGACGGTCACGTGCGGACGGGGGTTGAAAGTAATTACTGGCCGGGACGAGCGCTGTTTGCGGCTCCGGCCGCGTACCCGTTTCCCGAGGGGCATTTAGAGTCCCTCGATAGGATGCCTTCTTTTCCGCAGCGGGAGCAAAACTTCTTGGCGGCCCTCCTGCATTCCGTTCGCCGATGGCCTCGTTGCCCGCAACGCCAACAGCATTCGGCGGGGTCGTAGCGGGTGGTGATGGTAGCGATTCCTGGGTCCGGTCGGTGTGGTCGCGGTGCTGGGGCGGTTTTCCTCGTATATTCGGTCTCGAGGGTCTTGATATCCTCGTACTCGGCCGCTCGTTCGTATAGGTCGGTAACGGTTTTGATGTCCCTCCGGTGGACATAAATGCGGTAACCCGGGTTCATATTTTCGTATAGCCGGTCTAGACGTTCTTCGCGGGTCATACTCCCTAGTCTACGCATGAGAGTAGTGAGTGCGGTCGCGTAGGTTTGGAACGATTCTTGCGGGCCCTGAACGCGGTCGCGAATTTCTCGTTCTAACTGGGTTTTCACCCTTAGCGGGACAAACGTCCTGCGGAAATCTGCCAGGAAACCTTCCCACGCGGTCCATGCTTCCCGTTCGTTGATACCACAGGAGTGGTTCTCCTCTTAATAATTCCGGCAGCCCCCGCAGGAGTATGTCCCCGGTGTATCCATAACTTTCTCGGAGTTCTTCGACCCGCTCGAGGAAAGAGAGGGCGTCCCGTCCGTCGAAATGACAGCCCCATTTCCGAATCTGGTTTATACTTTTCGCGAGGTCGAGGGGCGCCATGTCTTCCCTCGGTTCGATCGGTACTTTAGTTTCGGTCATTTCTTCTTTTTTCTTTGTACGCGTACGCGCTAGCGGCTGGGACATCACCTCTTTCTACGGTCCCTGTTCGGGCGCCATAAAACGGTTCTACCTTCTCCTCGGCTCCGCTTGCTGAGGAGAAGTTGCGGTTGTTTGATTGTAGTTCCTCCATCGTTGGACTGGGAGGGATTCCCTCGCCGTGCCCGTTCAGTCGGTCTTTCGCGCCGGGGTTCGTGACGGGAGGGATCGCGACAGTGATGTTCCAGCCTCGTTGTGAGTCAATAAATAATTTATTAAAATCTCTTATTTCTAACTAAATCCTAACGCTCGCTGGGTCCTAATTTCTATGTCTTAATACTACGCTTACTTTCTAATAACTTAAATCTACTTGTTTATATTAATCGCGGGTTTCGCGGGTGAGGGCGCCACGTGGTGGGTCGCCACTCCGCTCGGTCGCGCTCGGTTCGGTTCGGTCGGCGGTGATCGGTTGCGCTCGGTTCGGTCGGTCGCGCTCGGCGCGCGGTTTGGTCGACGGTGATCGGTTGCGCTCGGTTACGCTCGGCGGTGATCGGTCGGCAAGCGGTTCGGTCGGCGGTTGCCGAATTACGCTGATTGGCAGGATCGCCAAGATGGCTACCACGAGTGGCACCTCGCGGTTTCCTCCTGGCTCGGGGAACGGGAAGGTAATGGTGTCGCCTACCGAGTCGGTACCGAGTTGCGCCTCGGTAGCGGAGAAGGTGGGGTGCGGACGGAGAGTTGCTCCTCGCCGTTGGTCGGGAAATGAGCGGGTAGGATTTCGGGTTTTCCGGGAGGCCGTGCCGGGTCTACTCGGGAACGAGTTGCGCCTCGATTCGTCGTAGGCTGGCACGGGGGGAACGGATCGGTTCGGGTCGAGTAGCTCCTCAACTCGGAGAGCGGAGTTCGAGCGCAGGGTCGGCAAGTTGCTCCTTGCCGCGGTTTTCCACGAGTTGCGCCTCTGGCGAGTCGGTCGTTCAGTAGCACCTGACAGATCGCTCTCTCTCTTTCAGTCCCTGTTGCTAAGTAGCGTGCTCGGGCTCGTCTCTCGAATTGCGCTCCGGCCGCGGCTTTTATACCCGGTCGGGCTTCCCCCACCGCGGCGGTCGCGTCGGGATTGGAGGGGAGGGAAACGGACGAACACCGTTAATTCAAATTCCCTTTATTTCGCCCCGTTACAGTCTTATTCTTCTATTCAAATTATCGCACAATAAATGCCACAGTGAAACTGGGCGACAATGATCTTTACGATCACGAAATGAGCACACTATATGAATGTAATGTTTTTCAAGCAACTATTGTGTCCAATATAAATATAAAGAGTTCAGTATAAACTCTACTTCAACGAATTTATGTCAAAAATAAATAGAATTCACCAATGAACTCGATTGAAGTATACGCAAAAACACTGAAGAAACGTTCTAAAACGTACAGAAAACTCCAAAAAGACGCTCCGAAATGTTCCACGTGGTATTTCGTGAGATAAGAGACTAATGACTGCCGGGAGGAAAAACATAGTACTATGCTATGAGAAACGCCAGATCGTACAATCACAGTTAACAATGTGAACCCAAAAGTTGAAGCTACCTACACTTTTCACGAGACAATGTAATTGGCCGAGACAGCTTCTATCAGTTGCTTTCTCACTACAATGTTACATTCTGTTATATCTATATTCTATATTTATTAACATTATATTATAATTTTCTTTTTAAATTTATTTTTCTTTATTTTATGCTGGAAATTTTAATTTAATTGAATTTTATTTTATTCTGTTATGTTACTATTTTGTTATTAACTTTTTACTTTTATTTTATTTAATTTTTATGTTATTTACTATTGAAGTATATTCTGTTACATCCTGTTATGTTTGTAGTCAATATTAGTCTGAATGATCCTGTTATTTATTTTTTTTTTAATTTATTTTACTTTATTTTGTACTGCGAATTTTTATTTATCTGAATTTTATTTTATTTTGTCACGTTACTGTTTTATTATTAATTTCTTTATTTTATTTTATTTAATTGAAGTATATTCTATTACATTTTGTTATATTTATATTCTGTGTGTAGTAGTCGTACAATGTTGCCGGCCGATCGCATCGCGTCATCCCGAACCGCCGAGCTTTTGTTTTCGGTTGCTACGGAATGAGAGCATGGCGAAGAGAGGCAGAATTGCTCGGACTGCGAGCGAGGCCACTCGTTTCGTTTCTTATGTCTTTATTCAACTTATGTTCAGTTATTATTTAATATTAAGGAAACTGTGTGAGTCCAAAACCAAGTAAATAAAGAGTATTTGATGGCTTACAAATTCAGAAGTGGGATTAAGAACCGGTTATCGTTAGTAATTATTTTGTGACTTTATGTGATAGATAGTTGGCTGTGGTTCGGTACGCGCAGAAACAGCCGTTTACGTCGATTCTGTGTGCGAGATTTACGGACAGAAGTGTGAAATTGTGACGTTGTGCATTTTCCGGAACTACCGTGACAAATCGCGATGAGCATAAAAGCAACGGTCTCCGAATTAAAGGAAAAACTAGGCAGCATGAACCTGCCGACGAGTGGCCTCAAAGCCGAATTAATACATCGGTTGTTGGAGGCAGGTGTAACGGCAGAAGATTTTCCACTAACATCGTCAACGGAACGAGAAGAAGATGAGCAGCAGACGGAAGATGCGCAAGAAGATATAACTGATCACGGACAACCGTCGGTTCCGTCGGTTCCGTCGGTTCCGTCGGTTCCGTCGGTTCCGTCAGTTCCGTCGGTTCCGTCAGTTCCGTCAGTTCCGTCAGTTCCACCGGTTCCGTCGGTTCCGCCGATTGGCGTCGATGGTCTCGAATCCCAATTATTGCGACGGGAGAAAGATTTGGCTGAACTTGAAGTTCGACTGCTTCGCAAAGAGTTGGAACTCATGCGATTGACGAATTCGCTCGGGAGAGGAAGTCCGGCAAGTCCAGCGAATTGTATGTCCTGGAAGGATGTAAGGGATATGATCGGCGATTACGACGGAGATTCACATTACCCCAACTGGGAAAGTCAGGCGCGGAAAATTATAAACTATTATGCGTTGGACGACTGTGCGGCAAAGGCTCTACTTTGTTATAAACTAAAAGGTAGAGCACTCAAATGGTTTCAAGGTAGAACGGATGGTGTCGATCTAACTCCCGATGGATTATTGTGCCAGTTACGAAAGGTGTTTGCGCAACGGGAAACCAGTTTGGAATTACGTCGCCAAGTAGACGCACGAGTGTGGAAACCAAGTGAAAAGTTCGCGGACTATCTGCACGACAAAACCATTTTGGCGAGCAGAGTCCCGGTAAGCGAAGCCGAACTCATCGAGTATGTCATCGATGGAATCCCCAATGCGAATTTCCGCATGCAAGCACGCATGCAACGATTCAAGTCCACGGACGAAATCCTGGAGGCGTTCGCTAAAGAAACGTTGCCGAGTGACTCGTTGCGCAGGAGACCGATACAGCACGGAGCTAGCCCGGCAGCGACGGAAAGAGACAGGAAGAACCAGGAAGGACAAAAGGACGTCGCAACTCCCCGCTGCTACAATTGTAATGGAGTTGGGCATTATGCAAGGTATTGCCCGAAACCGAGAAGAGAGAGGGGCACGTGCTTCATCTGCGGGAAATCGGACCACCACGTGAAGAGCTGTCCCCAGAAACCGACGGCGGTGTCGGCGACAGAAGTGAATTACGTTGCAGTGCAGAGCGAAGACGACGGTGAATTTGAACGTAAGGTGATCTTATACATGCGCGGCCCTACCGGAGAATATAACGTGTCCATTAATGCCTTATTAGATTCGGGCAGTCCCATTAGTTTCCTTAAAGAGGGATGCTTGCCGGAAAGTATAATGAAAACCGATCTATGCGAGAATAGGTTTTGCGGTATAAACAATTCTAAATTAGAAATTATCGGGGCAGTCGAAGCAAACGTTGGTTTCCTTGGGCGAAAGTACACTGTTGCCCTATACGTTGTGCCGAATAAAACAATGCGGAGATCGCTAGTCTTAGGCCGCGACTTTATGAAGGCAGCCGATCTCACGTTATGTTGTTCCGAAGTTCCAGAAATTATGAACATTGAAATAGAACAGGATAGTGCGAATTCCCTCACTGAATCTATAAGCATCAACGACGGTCTTCCATTCGACATTAAAAAACGGGCCCGCGAAATATTTCGAAATCATTACGTAGTGCCGGACAGGCCGGAAAAGCCGAAAATAGAAAATGTCATGCAATTAACTCTGCTCAATGAGAAACCTTTTCACTGCTCGCCACGTAGACTCTCTCACGTCGAAAAAATCAAGCTAAAAGAGATTTTAGATTCACTATTAGATAAAGGGGTAATCCGAGAAAGCACATCTGTGTACGCCTCGCCTGTAGTGCTACTTCGGAAGAAAACGGGGGAAATGCGGATGTGTATAGATTTCCGCGTATTAAATAAAGTTACCGCGCGAGATAATTTTCCGTTGCCTTTGATCGAGGATCAATTAAACGTGTTATCTGGGAAAAAGTATTTCACTACACTAGATTTAAAGGATGGGTTTTTCCACATAGACATGCACGAAGACTCCGTCAAATATACCTCTTTCGTCACACCACTTGGGCAATACGAGTATTTAAAAATGCCATTTGGGTTAAAAGGAGCACCGCTCAAGTTTCAACGTTACGTCACGAAAATCTTTAAGGACTTAATCGACGCTGGAGATGTATCGGTGTATTTAGATGACTTCCTGATTGCTACAACCACAATCGAGCATCACTTTACAATCTTGAAACGCGTGTTTTTATTACTAGTGGAAAACAAACTCGAACTACGATTAGACAAGTGTAAGTTTTTACAGACGAAGCTCGATTACTTGGGTTATACCATCTCCAGCGAGGGAGTTAGGCCGACGGCACGAGGCGTGGAAGCAGTGAGACAGTTTCCCATACCGAAAACAGTACGGGACGTGCAGAGTTTTTTAGGACTTTGCTCGTATTTTCGTAAATTCATCGAGAATTTCTCAATTATTGCAAAACCGTTGTCCGATTTAACCAAAAAGGACGCGGATTTTAGATTCGGAAGCGAGCAGGGATTAGCCTTTGAGAAGCTTAAATCTTTGCTGTCGGACGCGCCTATTTTAAGTATTTATTCGCCGCACGACGAAACCGAGTTACATTGCGATGCCAGTTCAATTGGTTATGGGGCGATTTTGATGCAGCGCAAGGATGATCGAAAATTTCATCCAGTATTTTACTTCTCGAAGCGCACCAGTCCAACCGAAGCCAAATACCATAGTTTTGAATTAGAGACTCTAGCTATCATTTATGCCTTACGGCGATTCCGCACGTATCTGCTGGGAATGAAGTTTAAAATTATTACGGATTGCCAGGCCTTAAGTCTGACATTGAATAAAAAGGAAACTAACCCCCGAATATCACGGTGGGTTATGGAAATGCAAAGTTTCGATTACACCTTAGAACACCGAGTAGGGTCGAGAATGACACACGTTGACGCGTTAAGTAGGCAAGTCCTCGTAGTAGAGGATAATTCGTTTGACAGAAATTTGGCTCTCTGCCAGGACGGTGACGAAAATATTTCAAAAGTCCGCCAAATATTGGAAAAGTCTGAAAATGCCTTTTATGAAATGCGGAATGGACTGATCTATCGAAAAGCAAACGGCCGTGTTCTATTTTATGTTCCCAGCTCCATGGAGAATAGCGTATTGTACAAGTATCATAACGAAATGGGACATTGGGGAACAGAAAAAACAATTCAAAATATCTTATGTCACTATTGGTTCCCAAACATGAAATCTAAAGTCACCAGTCACATTGCCACGTGTTTGAAGTGTATCGCGTTCTCTCCTGTCTCTGGGAGGCCTCAAGGGACGCTACATTGTATCCCAAAGGGAACCTTGCCGTTCGTCACCCTACACATTGATCACCTGGGTCCGTTATCAAAGTCGTCCACCGCGAAGAAGCGTTATATATTCCTAGTAGTCGATGCGTTTACAAAATATGTAAAATTATACCCCACCAAATCCACGAGTTCGTCCGAAGCTATTAAATATCTAAAGTGCTATTTTAGTGTATATAGTAGGCCTTTGCGTATCATTTCGGACCGCGGAAGCTGTTTTACTTCACGCGAATTCGAGGATTTCCTGAAAGAGCAAAATGTTCAACATGTAAAAATTGCAACCGCTTCACCGCAGGCAAACGGTCAAGTGGAACGAATGAATCGTTCAATCTTGCCGATGATTGCGAAATTAAGTGACGAACGACAGATGAACTGGTTCAGCGTCCTAGAAGATGTCGAATATGCCTGTAATAATTCAATAAGTCGCTCTACGGGTGAGCGTCCTAGTATGTTATTGTTTGGCGTCGGTCAACGAGGGAAAATTGTCGACACTTTGAAAGATTTTTTAGATACGCAAGATGTTGAACAAACCGATAGGGACCTCGTGAAAAATCGCGCACGCGCCGCTGAACGCATACGAGCAGCACAGGCGAAGAATAAAAGTACTTTCGATAAAAAACATAGAGTCTCAACAAAATATAAAGAAGGCGACAAAGTAATGATTCGAAATTTTGACAATACGCCCGGCATTTGCGGCAAATTGATACCTAAATTCAAAGGTCCTTACGTGGTTCTAAAAGTCCTCCGTAACGATCGATATGTGATTAAAGATATTGACGGTTATCAGACGTCGCAGATCCCATACCTGGGCACCTGGGAAGCTGCGAACATGCGACGGTGGTTACCTCCTTAACAATCGAATATCTAATTATTTATTAAGCAGAATTATGTAGCGCCTAGTTGTAATACCCTTATGTTTGTATGTGTGACGAATGATATAAGTTTTGTGAAAATGGTTTCAGATGTAAGAAACACCGCTACGTATGATTGAGGACAATCAACCTGTCAGGATGGCCGAATTGTAGTAGTCGTACAATGTTGCCGGCCGATCGCATCGCGTCATCCCGAACCGCCGAGCTTTTGTTTTCGGTTGCTACGGAATGAGAGCATGGCGAAGAGAGGCAGAATTGCTCGGACTGCGAGCGAGGCCACTCGTTTCGTTTCTTATGTCTTTATTCAACTTATGTTCAGTTATTATTTAATATTAAGGAAACTGTGTGAGTCCAAAACCAAGTAAATAAAGAGTATTTGATGGCTTACATGTGTTCTATATTTTTTTTAAATAAATGTAATAGAATATAATTTACTGAATTGTAATATCAACAATGAGGACAATAACAATGGTGATTGATAGTAAATGCCAATAATAATTAACAAATAAATGGTATTTCAATTAAAAATCCATCTTCTCCTATTGAAAACAAGTGCATAAGTCATTTCGTGTATTGATAATAATATAAAAACATTATATGGAAATAATAAAAAGAAATAAATTTGCCTTTATTTTTCAATTAATGTTCCCCCAGAGGAACAAATCCCCCTGGGGGTGGTACATTACAGTATTTTGCGCGAGGCGCGGGAATTTTATTGAAATTTTTACGTCACCCGGGTGTTCGCCCAGGATGACCGAAACGCGTTTTGTCGCAGAAATTCATCTGGGGCAGCGTGGCCCATTAATTATGCGGTTTGGCTCAGAAAGGTGTCGAAGCGTGGCACCTCTTAATATATAAATAAATATTTTAACAAATAAATTAGAATAAAATAAAATAGGATAAAATATAGATAGATAGGAGGTTCTCAGCAGTAAGATAGGAACAAAACAAAATAAAATAGCAAGTAGTGTCTACAGGAACCTCCAGCCACTCAAGTTCTGACCATCGCATATAATATATCGAGTAAATAAAATTTGAAGTTAAAAAAACATAAATAATATAACAAACAGCGCAGTAAAAGAATAAAAGAATAGAAGAAGTGAGTAAAACGGGATATAAATACGATAAAACCGCTCGTGTAGAGGCGAGCATATAGAGTAAAATAGTATAAATAGACAAGATTGTATAAAATAAAATTGTAGAAAATAAAATTGTATAAATTGTATAAAATAAAATTGTATATAATAAATAGGATAGCAACGGTAAAATTTAAAACAAGTAGACTAGTATATGTAGCAAAAAAAATAAATAAATAAAAGAGAAATCACCGTACCTCCTATTAAAACAACAAGACCCTCGGTGGACTAACCTGATTAACTAAATGGAATCGACGGCAGGCCATCCACCAGGGGGTTGGGCAATAGCCCCGCGACATTCATACTGCTCTCTGGTGCATCGGGTCGCAGAAAGATCGCGCAGGATCGTTCGATGCACCAGAGGGCCACATTCACTCAGCTCGCTCTTTCACACCCGGGGCGAGTCCCCGTTGCCTCCTCCGCATCGACCGAGGCACTGATGCAATTCTGCGAGGGCCCTTCCAGAGCAGCCGGTTGGCCGACAGCACTTTCCGCGGAGGGATCTCCGTACTGTCGGACTCCCGATACGTGCTCCACGTAAATGTCCCTCGACCAGCGGATGGTATCCGAAATCATGAGACGGCGCATCATAGCTGCGTACCGCTCGCTAACGCGAAGCAGTCTCAGCACCGCCTCATTTTTCGGACACCACGAGCCGAGTGCGCCGACGAGGAAGGCGTCTACGTAGACGCGGTAACCATCCCGTGCAAGCCTCTCCGCCAAGGGAGCGTATTTAGCGAGCTTACACTCCCTCGCTTCCTTGAAGGCTTCCGCTCGGTTTTCGAACGGGATGGCTACGTCGACCATCACTATCGTCCGGGAAGCCTCGTGGCGAACCACGAGATCCGGACGGAGCGAGGCCAGTTCCCCGTCGACGCCCTCGATCCGCTGGTTTACCCGAAGTACGCCAGGTAACCGGGAAGCATTTTTAAGGCGGTCCAGTACGGCGTTATGCCGCAGCTGGATTGCAGCCGAATGCGGTCCACAATGGCAGAGTACGTGGGGTAAGGTCTCGAGACCTCCCCCGCATCGCCGGCAACGTTTATCTCCCTCGCCCCAGCGCCTGTTGCCGTTCAAAGGAACGACGTCAAGCCTGGCGCGATGAATAAAACGCCAATCAGCAAAGCGGGTGAAGCTGCCCGTTCGGAGGAAGTGATTGCTCACCTTCGACCTCGCGGACACCTCGTAGACCTTACCCTGGTCTTTCTTTAATAGCAAAGTATGCAAATAGAACTCTGCCACTGCTTCTCGCACCCGATGTACAACCTGCGACCTCGACCGCGGAGTCAAGATCACAGGACGCCCGTTTGACCCACGGAGCCTCAGGGACAGCTCCTCCCTCTCCGACGTCCATTTCCACCGGATCAGCAGCCTCTCGCCTTGCCTGCGGGCGGCGTTACGCGCGTTGGCCCAGATTCCAGGGGACGTGGCATCCCTTTGCAGCCGTCCCTCCCGGGAACCCGAGAGGTAAGCCGCAAGGTCCACATTGGAGGGGGATAGCCCGGTCTTGCGAAACGTGGCCTCCCTCAGCGACGACCACGCCAACTCCCTCACCGGCGCGTCAGGAGACGTAAGTAACCTGAACGCGTGTGCAATAGTGAGAGCGTCCGCGAGGTCCGCAAGCGGAAGGAGCCCCGCTCCCCCCCGGGAGGGAGGGAGAAAGACGACCTCCGCGCTCGCGCGCTGGGGGAGGTTCATCCACGACTTCGCAAGCCGTTTGATATACTTATCCACCTCCTTTAAAGGTCCCCTGAGAAGTTTAGAACCGCGCAGCAAGAAGTCGAGCCGGGGAAGTATAAATACCGCCACCGACTCAAGCTTCTGCCACGGGGTTAATTTAGATGCGTCGACCGCACGCAGGCACTCGATCAGCTGCTCCAAAGTTGCAATGGGCGTCTGCTGAACCCGAAATCCCGTGGGAATGCCCAGGTGTTCGTAGGGCTCCCCGGCTCCCAACGCTCGGATTGGGACATCCTGAAGGACGAACTCGGAGGGCAGGACCCTGCCGCCATTCCCCCCGATGATATGTAGGGTGGCGCATTTCGCAGGGTTAAACCGCAATCCTATCCTCCTCGCCTCGTCCTCCACTGCACGAAGCAGATCCCGCATTCCCTCGGGCGTTTCCGCGACGAGAGCAAGGTCGTCCGCATACGCTAAGATGTTAAAGCGTTGGCCGTGCAGCGTATAACCCGCTCTCGTGCCGATTGCCTTTCGGACAACCGACTCGATCGCGAGGTTAAACACGATTGGGCTTAGCGGACATCCTTGCTTCACGCCCGAGCGAATCGGGATGGGGCTCGTGTACCCCTCCGCAGCACGAACACGCGTCGAGCAACCCGTATACATCGCCTTCCACGTAGCGTGGAGGCGGGGGTGTACACCGGCAGCCTCGAGGGCACTGCTGATGGTCGAATGCGGAATCGATCCAAAAGCATTGGAAAGATCCAGCCAAGCGACCACCGCCTGCTTCCTCGGTCTGCGCGCATCCGCAAGGATCTCCCCGAGTACGAAGTTGTGCTCGTAGCACCCCTCGCATCGAAGGAAACCCTTCTGGCTCCAGCTGAGCCTCCCGTTCGTAACCGCCCAGTCGGTCAAGCGGTCAGCGAGCAGGGCAGCAAAGAGCTTTGACGCGGTGTTACCGAGCGCCAACGGTCGCCAGTTCGAGAGGTCGTCCTTTTCCCCCTTCTTAAACACCAAAACTGTGTTGGAGGTCTTCCAGGACGCAGGAACCGACTCCAGGCGGTAACATGCATTGAATACCGCCGTCAGCAGCCGAGAGCCCGGATCAGCCATTCGGAGGTCAGCGTACGAGACGCCGTCGGGCCCAGGCGCAGAGTTACTCATACGCCCGAGCCGACGCTCGACCTCCTTTTCGGTGAATGGCCGAGCCAGGCCCTCCGCGCCGACTGCTGGAGCCCCCGTATTCCGCGCGGGAGGAGAACCGGATAGGTCATTCCCTCCACCATACACCTCCTCGAAGTACCGTTGGATTTTCTCCCTCTGCACCTGGCAGAAGGGGGAAGATCCGCCGAATACCTCTCGGATTGCACGGCTTCGGTTCAGCCTATACAGTCTCTGAAGCCTTGCGGCCTCCCGCACAGGATTCCTACGCCCTTCTCCCTGTGAGGGGGTGGGACGACTGGGTCGACCTGCACGACCGGTATCGCGCCCGGATCCACCGCGCCGCGCTCCCGCGGCACCCGCATCGCCAGCCGTCGATCGGCCGGAGCGGCTTGTACCGGCCTCGCTTCGAGCGGTCGAGCCTCGATTTTCCCCGCAGCCTTGGAAATATATGGCGACTTCCGTCGCCATACACTCCAGATCTTCTATACAGGAGACGGAGTTCGCGATTTCCAGGAGGAGATCCCGCTGCTGCAGTTCCTCGCGAGTCGCGCGGCGTTTTGAGGCGCCAGCGCGGCTCGGATTGCTGCCAGCCGGGTTCCCCCCGGGTCGCTCGCTCCGCCCCCGCTGCGAGGTCGTGACCCGACCGCTGTCCGGTCGGCCTGAACGGGGGGACGAGCTGGGAGCCTGCGGACCCGCCGCATAGCTCCGGTTTACCCCGGTTGACACCGGCGCGTGCACGCGCCTTTCGGCGGGCACACGAGTCGCAGGGCAACGACGCGTCGGGGTGGCAGTTGTTACGCCGGCAGCCTCCGGAGATCCCTCGTCGGTCCGGCTGTCAGATCCCCTTCGCTCGTTCAGGGCCCTGAAAAAAGGGGCAGAATCAATGCCCTTTCTAATATGTTTCCCGCCTCTGCTTCCCGGAGGGGGAAGCAGGGGGGAATTTACGTCCGTAACGGGTGGAGGCGGCGGCGAAACGCGAATCGGCGGCGATACTACGGATCGCGCCGACATTTCCGGGGGAGATTGCGGCGGCGGTGTCCTCCGCGCTCTTCTCCCCGCGACGACCTTCCACGGCTGCTCTCCTCCCTCGCTGTCCATCTCTATTTCTTCCGCGAGGGATGGCTGGTGGTCGGCCGGAGTCCTCTTCTTCGAGGCCGGCCTCAAAATCACTACCTCGCGCACGACCGGCAACGCCCTTTCCGCCGGACGGAAATGAGGACAATAACAATGGTGATTGATAGTAAATGCCAATAATAATTAACAAATAAATGGTATTTCAATTAAAAATCCATCTTCTCCTATTGAAAACAAGTGCATAAGTCATTTCGTGTATTGATAATAATATAAAAACATTATATGTAAATAATAAAAAGAAATAAATAATAAAAGCCGTAGATTATATGTACGCCGTTTATTTGAATGATGCGCATGACCGCGCATTGCTGTAATGTAAAGTCGAGCAGTTGGTAAAATGCGATATCGATAAATTCGATCGCTTAGGTAACTGTAATACCAACAAATTCGCGTGGTAACTGAAAAATTGTTAGCACGCTCTTTTTCTTCTTTTGAGATCGAATATCTCAAAAACTAAGTAACAAATAAAAAAAGTGAGGTGACAGAAAGTTTTATTAGATGGTAAGGAACAAAAAATGTCCTATCAATCATAGTCGATTTCTGCATAGTTAAAAAGTTATAAACGAAAATGTGCGGGCTCGAGCAGGCAAAAATTGATTATAACAAAAAAACACAATGACGCGTACACTTTTTTTGCCTGCGAATGGGGTTTTTAGAATCCTCGTACAATTTTACACAAAAATAACCTTGTTCTAAAAGTGGAGGTTCGATTTGCTAATAAAATTGCATTTTTACTGGACTGTTGGACTCGTCGAGAGAACACTCTTAGAAGAGTGTCGTCGCGAAGACGTATTATATAATATTGTATTTATCAAAGAGTATTTATAAACGCCCATAATATATCATTATATTATTATATAAAAAAAAGAGAAATCGTTGTTGTGTCTTACACAAGAATGACATAATACGGACTATAATTAACGAAGTTACATGAAAAATTTATTTGCATAATTTAACGCTAACTTTGTTAAAAGTAGCCCGATTTATGTCATATTTGGTATCATTTTCATCGAAAAAACACAAGGAATCCATTGGTATTACTTTCATATTGATACGACGAAAGGTAAACAATTTGATTTTTTAAAGAAATCGTGACTCATCGCTCGAGCGACCCAAGGCACACGCATCGCATGACGCTCGAAGATCAAGCGGTGCCGCGCAGTCAAGCGTATAATTTGTATTACTGCACATTAAAATTTCTGTATTTTCTGTTAAATCGTTATAAAAATTATACAGTCGAATCTCTCATAATGTAACCTCTCAAAGTGAAACCTCTCTCAAAATGTAACAAGGTCATCTCTCATAATGAAACTTCTCCTATCCCCACCAGTTAAATGCTACTAACCAATCAAATTTGAGATGTATGGCGCGACATATTATTTGAAAAGATTTAAATGTTTGTATGGAAAGGTTCAGTTTCTTCAACTTCAAAGGTTCTTTTGAAGTTGTTTGTAATTAAATTACTATTTTTTAAGTGAAATCATTGTTTAGAAATTTTTATTATCACATTCTTTGTTTTTTATTATAAAGAGCTTCAACAAACTTTATCTCATAAATAGTATTACTAGAACAGTAAAAAATAAAAACTTCAATTTTTATAGTTTTTCTTATAAACTATTCAACGTTATAAATAGCTTCAATAAACTTTTTCTTATAAATAATATCATAGGAACAGTACATATCAATCTTAAATAAACTAAAAGATCATGAAATACTATTTAAACAATCAACTAGTTTTGAATAAGCGTAATAATCAAACGAACATAAATCAAAATAAATAGTTTCAATGAATAAGAAAACAATTGTAGGAACATAAAAAATACACACTATTCAAAAATTATTCTTCATTAATCAATAATTTTTTGGTGATATCGTTACTTATTTCAGTTAATATTGGCATAAAAATGTCGTGTTTTTCATCAATCTCATAATAATTAATTAACGTGTTCACCGCTTCATAAGCTTGGTGTAACGTAACCTTTGCAAAAGATATATCATTATTAGAATCATTATCACAGATTTCTTCGCTAAGAATTAGTGGTGGATGCTGTAAATATTCAGCTGCGAGCTCTTCATCGGTTGCTATTTGCCACCCACAATCTTCTAAATCTGATTGAAACCATTCATTAATTTCTTCTTGACTGATTATATTAGTTTCAGTTAGAACATTTAATAGTGATTGCAATGCACTGTTATTAAGATTATCAACTTCAGAATTGTCATCTTCCGTATTATTGATAGGAATAAGTTTTTTCCAACAATTTCTGATGTCCCGTTCAGTAACTGAATTCCACGCCATGGCACAAAAATTACAACAATTTAATAAATTGTAAGATTTTATTATTCTATCAACTTCTTCTCTCGTTTCACCCGGCAGCAGTGTTTGCACAAATAACTTTTTGTACGACCTTTTAAATTTTTCAATGACACCTTGATCCAGTGGTTGAATCAAAGATGTCACATTAGGTGGCAAAAATAATACTGAGCAAAGATCTGATTTGCTGTTAAATTTTTCTTCGCTCAAATGGCAGGGAGCATTATCCATAATTAAAAGAAACCTTTGCTCTGAAGTAGCTGATGGTAATGGTTTTTTCTTTATTTCATGTAGAAAAACCGAATCATACCAGTCTTCCATCAATGTTGAATCCATCCAAGCACTTTTTTGCTTCCTATATATCACAGGCAAATCTTTAACATTCTTGAAGCATCGCGGTTTTTCGGACTTACCAATAATGTACAAAGGTAGCTTATGCGTACCTGATGCATTCGTACATACCATCACAGTAATTCGACTTTTAGATTTTTTACGACTAGAAGCATTCCTTTCTTCTTTAGTCACTAATGTCTTATTTGGTAGCAATTGCCAATTAAGGCCAGTCTCATCACAATTATAAATGTTATCTAAACTAATTTCTGATAAGGTTATTATATTATTTAGTTTAATTTTGAAATCGTCACTAGCATCGCTATCAGCCGACAACTTTTCACCATAAACCGTCACGTGCCGGATACTATGTCTCTGTTTGAATTTTTCAAGCCAACCATCACTGGCTTTGAAGTTTTCACTACCATTCAGTAAAATATTTAATTTTAGAGCTTGTTCTTTTAACAGAGTTCCACTAATGGGCGTTCCAATACTTCGCCTTTGCACAAATCACTTGTATAATGTTTTGTCAAGTGCAGAATCTTCGATGCCTGTGAATTTCTTCTTTTTCAAACTACCATCACACTCAGTCAAAATCCGTTTCATTGAAAAAATATCATTTTTTGTAGATTTTATTCTAGAAATCGTTGCCTTACTCACTCCATATTTGTCTGCCAAAATTATCATTGGGACGTTTTTACGTAATTCTCCTAATATCTCCAATCGTAGCTCAATTGTTAAATTAATTTTCTTCTTTTGTTCCTAAACACAATAAATCATCCATGTAAATGCTTTGATGAAGCTTCAAGTATATGTAACATAATATATTGTAAATAGTATTTTTAATAAGTTATATTGTTTTTTCTCATTATAGTAAAAATAACAATACTTACCATGAGTTTTTTAATTGTTGTCACTGCACACAATTTATAACACAAGTAATTGTAATATGTATAAAATAATTATGTACATATATTTATGTTTGTATTTTCAATGGGATGTAAACAAGTTGTGTTTGGGGATGAAGGTTATGTTCACTTTTTACTTCTGCGCATTTCTTTGCGCCGACGAAGATAGGTATTATATGAGAAAGATAGACTATATAATCGAGAAGTGGGGATGAATATGACTGTAGGGCAGTGATGCCAGGACGTGGGATTTTCTCCCACGTGGGAGCCATCGTGCGCATGCGCATGCTGACGTCACAGCTCGACGGCAGTTGTTTCCATGGACGTATCTAGTAAAATGTCCTCTTCCTGTAATTTCTACCGTATTTCCATTGTCACAGGGGTCTAACGATACCCCATATTTGAGTGAAGTATATACATTACTGAGGATTCGGTAGAGCGCATGGGTGGGAAAAATCCCACGTCCTGGCATCACTGCTGTAGGGGAATGTTGCATTATGAGAGAGCGTCCGGTCCCGAAGTGTTCCATTATGAGAGATTCGACTGTACCAATCATTTCCTTATGCTTTTCCGATGAAAATGATACTAAATATGACATAAATCGGACTATTTTTAATAAAACTAACTTTCAATTATGCAAATAAATTTTTCATGTAACAAATATACAGCAAGGTGAACTTTGAAAAAAAGACTTTATGCGTTTCATGATCGTTCATCATCGCAAGTTACGAATATTTAAACTGAATATATTTATTGCATGCGAAAGATGTTAATGATAATTGTATTATAACCCAGAAATATTTAATGAAATAATAAAATATTGTTTTATAAATATTTTTGCATTAAGTAATTTAAAAATAACACTATAATACTCGGAAGAAATATATTTAGAATAAAATATGAAAAACTTTAAGGACAAAAAGTAAAAAACATTCGAGAGAAAGAATAAATAAAAGTTCCATAATCGAGTTTCGACTCGGAGACCCTGAGACTACGAAGTCTAGACCCTAATCCCTACGCCAACCGCCGCTCTTGTAATTAAGGGTAAAATGCCAGTTATACAAGGTCCGTATGTCTAACCGTACGTCTTACCAATCATTGATACTATTTCAAAGTAACAGCTTATTATTGATTGCAATAGCAAAATTTTAAAAATGCGATCGCTACTCCTCTACGTAGGGGGATGTTCAATATTGTATTGTGGGGTTTACTACGATAGAAATAATATATTTAGAATTTTAAAAAAATACAAAAGGAAAAAAACAATACAATACGTTAAAATAAAATGGGGGTTACAATCAAGACAATTTGAATCGGGCAGCTCCTTACTAAAGGAACGCTGCAATACGACTGTTTCTCGCTACGAGGTCGTTCTTAAGGATGTTTGGGAGGTATGTCAAAATGCTACCAGTCAAATGAAAATTTAGGAGAACGTTCCTCATTCAATTCTAAAGCTCCTGTTAAAATTACAAATCGATTCACTAAACCGTTAAAAAGTTATTACAATTTTAAAAAACTGAAATTTTACACGTAATCTTATGGAGATTCGTTAACCGAACAGATTAAATTTATTTTTATTAACAGAAAAAAAGCTACCAGAAATTTCAAACTTTTATAATAAGTAACTTGAACTCTGGAGAATCAATTAAGCATAAATTTATTCAAATTCACTAAACGGTTATCGAGTAAAAAATAAAAAATTAGCTGAAAATCTGCCTTTTACTCGATATCTTAATAAGTGTATGAGGAAGTGCGGCAACACTGTAGTCAGCTGAGAGCTACATATAGTTGTATCTATTGTATCATCAGTGGTAAAACAGTTAGGTAACGGAGAAGCATAAGTCTGTCTAGGTTAGGTCATTTCATATATTAATTAAATTATCATTATTTTTAAAATATTATTATTTCGAACAAATGAAAAATAATTTTAATAATTAAAAAATAAATAATATATTTTCATACAAATGTTTGAAATAACTAAATTACAATATATCACTAAACTAAAAAAAAAATTTACGGTTGTCTTTTGGAAAACCAGTCCGAAATTTTTGTAATTGATGAGAAGCGTAAACGTGTCTGTCTATATATTGTGATGTGCGCGATTGCAAAGGATAACCTATACTAATTGTAAGTGTAGGATTTTTCTCTCTTTATCATGTACGAGAAAGACATACCAGCGCTGCCAACGTAAAAATGCTACAGTGTTGTCACGTTTACTTTGTTCTGTATAGAGTGCAATTATTCATTTTTTAATTTTTTTAAATTTATAATTTGAAGCGGTTTTGCCTTTTCCTCCCCTCTACTCATGTAGTATGTATAGATAGGTCCCCGATGTGCGCGCCATAGAATATAGTCGATTCGTTTCTGAAACTCTAGAGTATTTGTCTAATATGAATAGATGTGGTGTACTTATGGATGTAGTGTAAGTCTAATAAATAATAGTTGCCTGGTAAGGAGCCATGTGTTCGGTGATTCTGCCCATATTAAGTAGAACCTTTACATAATTGTATTAAATAAATACGAATTTAAAGTTTTAATTATTATTTAAACATATTAAAAAGTTATACGCTCATTATTAATAAAGATTGAAACTTAATATTTTTTTGTTTCTAAGTTGAAATCGAAGCATATTCACTGCCAAAAGTTACTTACAAATTTTCCACATTATTTGTTATTTCTCATTTTTTTCAAAGTTTTTGATAAAATTTCATATTTTCTCTCAAACCATATACTTTTTATTTAGTATAAATAGTGTTTGTATGTATATATATATTTGTTCCCTTTCGGGGTACAAAGCGGGCCCCGCTCCGCTTACAATCTTAATACACTTATTATCTAACTTAATCTATCTACAATTACTCTGTCTTACGCATAAACTGGAGAGTGAGAGAGAGAGCTGTACATCACACCCACACTTACATACATGAATATATATTCGCAAGTACGCTCCTATGCCCGCTCTGCTTCGCCTCCGCTTCCGCCGCTCTTTCTTTATCCCCTCTCCCTCTCCCTCCCCATCTTTCTTTCTCGCCCCTTCTTCCTTCCTACCCTCCCCCTTCATTTCTCCATTTATTCAATTCCTTCATCCACATCCATCCCTCTCCATTCTCTCCCATTATCTCGCACACCCTCTCTCTCACACTCCTTCCACCCTCCTCATCCATCCCCATCCTACATTCCTCTAACACATGCTCCCAACTTTCCACCTTCCATCCACACATTCTACATTTTCTCCTGTCTTCACTCTCCCAATATCTCCCCTCCCTTACCTCGCTACCCAGCCTAAACCTCGCAATCATCCTCCACTTATCTTCCTTCCATCCTTCTTTCATATATTTAGGTACTCCATTTACTCTTACAAACTTGTACCATTTATTGTACCTTGCCTCTTCAATTTTTTTTTCCATTTCCCTCCTTTGCTTCATTCTCTCTCTTTTCTCCATTCTCTCCCATAGCTCATTCCTTTCATCCGCTGATCCCTCTTTCACCTCTCTCACACTCACTCCCATGCTCACTAACCATTCCGCTCTTTCTTTCTCCCATTTCGACCACTCATTCTTTCTTCCGCTTCTTTCATCCATCTCTTTCACACACTCTCTTGCCCACCAGTTCCCTTTTCCTTCTCTCAACCTCATTTCATACTTCCATGCCCTTTTCACATACCTCATTCTCATTTTCTCTCTATCCAATTCATCCCTCACCATATACCCAGGTGTGACCCAATCCACCCCCAGCACCCACCTTATATATCTTTCATGCATTCTTTCGATCTTTTTCCTCTCACTTCATCCCCAAATTTCCGCACCATACGCTGCCACCGGCCATATCATCACGTCATACATCCATAATCCTCTCCATCCATCCTTTCCAAACATTCTCTTTCCCATCCCCCATACTTCCCTCATCGCTACTCCCGCTTTCCTCACTCTCTCATCCACTTGCCCTTCTTGCATACCATTTCTTCTAAACACATATCCCAAGTACTTATATTCCTTCACTTCCTCAACCTCGTCCTCCCCCCACTTCCATACTATTCTGACACTCACCCTCTTTCCGAATCTCATAACCTTAGTTTTATTTACATTTATACTTAATCCTTTCTCTCTCACATACATCCTCATTTCCTCCGTCATCATACTTAATCCCCTCTCATCTCTTGCGATCAGCACTATGTCATCTGCAAATAGTGTTTATTTCCCTCATGATATGCTGTAAAGCCTAATTTATCGCGAATTTCTAATTTCATGTACTTTTGTCTCCGATTGTACCTCCCAAACATCCTTAAAAGGCCCACCCTGCGTTATTTACGTTGAAACGACGCAGGGCCCCGATGACAGAGAAAGAACAGATGTCGCATCGCTTTTCTACCTACAGTATATTACGCAAAAAAAGATAATAAAACGTCAATATATTTTTAACTAATGCACATAAAAAATCCTGAAAATATCTTTTTTCTAATTTTTTCAAAATTGTACGGGAATAAAAATCTGAAAAAAATCATGCATATTACTAGTGATTATACCTTGTTACAAAATTAAATCCAGAGGTGTCACTCTGAAACTTCGCTATGAAATTAACATTTTTTCATTTTTCTTCACGATTTTAATTTTTTATTCAAAACCGCACAAACTAAAAAATTCTCAAATACGTGATCCTATACCACGAATATGTGTGATTTTTTTGAATCACATTTTCCAATTTATATTAACTAGGAAAAAATGGTCAAAAACGGATTTTTCAATTTTTCCCCATAACTAGCCTTACAGAAGTGCCAGGGGGTTAAAACTTGGCATGAAGGGGTTTTTTTTTGGATAGGCTATCGAATGGCATATTCGCAGTCACGATCCAGCCAGTACAATATTATTTACATATTTGACAAATAATAAACCGTTTGTTTAAAAAATTAATAAACAGTTTCTGTATTTCCACATTTTAGAATTCGTCCAAATAAATGTCAACAATCAGTTCTTACGTACCAATTTTTAATAATGCAATTTTTACAGCAATTATACGTTTCTGTGGAAATTAAATATGTGTGCTTTAAGATAGTTTATATATTTCACATTTTTCTAAAGGCTACAAAATGTGATTAGGAAAATAATTTTTAAAAATAATTTGTAGTAATATCAATATTTTATTAAACTTTATTGCAATTAAAATCTTGACTGCATTTGTTTATATTATAAGAAAACTTATTTGTATAGGCTACAAAATGTGTTTAGGGAAATAATTAAAAAAAAAATAAAAATCGCTATGTGGGGTCTCGAAGGAGAGCTCCAGATTGTGATTCATACGCTCGATCATCGATTCTCAGTTTCGTTGCCGTAAAGTCAATCACGATTCGCGATGCAGTGTTAAAAATAGATTGTGGCTGGCGCAAGCGCATTAGCAGCGCACACGGACATGGTAGTTGTACGATAGGAGATGTAACGCGCGAGTGCACGCAAGAAGCCAGTCGGGGAATACAATAAGTCGGAGTGGTGGTATCACGCTTTCCCGCCAGTATGAAAAGCGCAAGCGCAGAAACAGCGCACACGGACATAGTAGTGGTACGATAGTAGTGGTACGATAGTAGAGGTAACGCGCGTGTGAACGAAAGAAGCCAGTAGGGGAATACTGTAGATGAAAGAGGGGGTAAGAGTCGGATCCGAGGCAGTGATGCCAGAATGAGGGATTTTTCCCAAGCATGCGCACTACCAAATCCTCAGTAATGTATATACAGTATTCCCTGGTTATATGCACAAGGAGGGGCCCTCGATAACTGCATCGCGACCATCCCCACCACATAGGGGGATCCCCCTCGGCGAGCCGCCACATTCAGCGACGGGGAAGTGTAACATGATACTTTCGGATCGTGTCCATGAGCCAATCCTAATCGAAGGACTGAACTTTTCCGTTTTTGATTATTTTTCGTTAAAAACTTCGCTATCGTGTTTGTGACAATTTTGTGATTAAAATGATACCAAACACGACATAATTTGAGCAACATTTACTTAATATTTAAATCGCTTATTTGCTATATAGATAATTCAAACATGTCGTGTTTGGTATCATTTTAATCAGAAAATTGTCACAAATACGTTAACGAAGTTTCCAAAACGAAAAAATTGAAAATGGAAAAGTTCAATCCTCCAATTAGTATTGACACAGCGATATGTTCGGGCCGGTCCCCCTGTACGTTGGGCCTCTCTGTCTCTTCTACTATCTGTCTTTTTCTAAGCTCGGCACTCGGCTCGAGCCGTGAGATAAACACAGTGTTGACATTCAGCTACGACCAGTGCATATAAGTTTTGCACAGGGACTCTATAGCAGTGCATATATAGAGTTTGGTAACTATTCAATGTTTACGAATTTAGAAAGGGGTAAGCAATGGGACAACGTCCTCCCCCCCTCCAGAAGATGAAGGGGTTGATGGAACCGAGACTCGCCTTCGATGCACACGCGATTGACGGCGATGAGTCCGATTCTACGAACGTTTTAAGGAGCATTCTTTGCTCCATGCACGAGCTGATGAAACAATTTTTTACGATGCCTAAAGTTTGTGAAATGCCTGTGCTATGGAGAGACACGTTCCTCAAAACGTTTGTACATACATACGAACAGAGTCATCGCTGTCACAGTTTTTATCCTTTATCCTTTGCATCTTCGACGGGGTGGTTTTTCACTGTTTTCCGCTTTTTAAATTCGCGGTCAACTTGAGCTGTATGAAAATACCGAATTGTTATTCACGTCAATAAAAGCACAGCAGTGTCGACAGGTGTGCAATGTTTAAATGCACTGTGCTGTGTTTACGTCGCTGCTCCAATTGAGCGCCGAACTTAGAAAAGACAGTAAGTATAATTCAAACCATATCGTGTTGGGTATCATCTTAATCAGAAAAATTTCACAAACCGGAGGATAAAACTTTTCCATTTTTGATATTTCTTTTTCGCAAATTTCGATTACGTATTTGTGAAATTTTTCTGATTAAGATGATACCCAATACCATATGCGTTGAATTATACTTACTGTCTTTTCTAAGTTCGGCGCTCAATTGGAGCAGCGACGTAAACACAGCACAGTGCATTTAAACATTGCACACCTGTCGACACTGCTGTGCTTCTATTGACGTGAATAACAATTCGGTATTTTCATACAGCTCAAGTTGACCGCGAATTTAAAAAGCGGAAAACAGTGAAAAACCACCCCGTCGAAGATGCAAAGGATAAAGGATAAAAACTGTGACAGCGATGACTCTGTTCGTATGTATGTACAAACGTTTTGAGGAACGTGTCTCTCCATAGCACAGGCATTTAACAAACTGTAGGCATCGTAAAAATTTGTTTCATCAGCTCGTGCATGGTGCAAAGAATGCTCCTTAAAACGTTCGTAGAAACGGACTCATCGCCGTCAATCGCGTGTGCATCGAAGGCGAGTCTCGGTTCCATCAACCCCTTCATCTTCTGGAGGGGGGGAGGACGTTGTCCCATTGCTTACCCCTTTCTAAATTCGTAAACATTGAATAGTTACCAAACTCTATATATGCACTGCTATAGAGTCCCTGTGCAAAACTTATATGCACTGGTCGTAGCTGAATGTCAACACTGTGTTTATCTCACGGCTCGAGCCGAGTGCCGAGCTTAGAAAAAGACAGATAGTAGAAGAGACAGAGAGGCCCAACGTACAGGGGGACCGGCCCGAACATATCGCTGTGTCAATACTAATTGGAGGATTGAACTTTTCCATTTTCAATTTTTTCGTTTTGGAAACTTCGTTAACGTATTTGTGACAATTTTCTGATTAAAATGATACCAAACACGACATGTTTGAATTATCTATATAGCAAATAAGCGATTTAAATATTAAGTAAATGTTGCTCAAATTATGTCGTGTTTGGTATCATTTTAATCACAAAATTGTCACAAACACGATAGCGAAGTTTTTAACGAAAAATAATCAAAAACGGAAAAGTTCAGTCCTTCGATTAGTATTGGCTCATGGACACGATCGGGCCGGTCCCCCTATAGCTTAGATCTCTCTGTCTATTCTACTGTCTGTTCTTTTCTAAGTTCACGCTCGGCTGGAGCCAGAACGTAAACACAAAATAGAAACCACCACTTCGTAACTCCACAGTTTCGGTCCCGAATTCTGTGCATATATCCAGGGTTTACTGTACTTTACTCAAATATGGGGTATCGTTAGACCCCCGTGACAATTTAAATACGGTAGAAATTACAAGAAGAGGACATTTTTAAAAGGAATAATATATTTACGTGTAAATAAATAAATATATGTTTTCTTATTATTTTGTATATCTGCAGCCGATTTATTAAATGAATACCAACATTTGTTGCGAGAGTAAGGAAAACTGCAGAACACGTCCAGAGTTTTGGACGTCTTTGCGCGTGATGGTCGCCAAATGTTGTTAAATAATAAAAAATCTGGCGACCAGACCCGGGGCTCAAAGAACGGTAAACTTTTGTTTCGTTTCGAACGCGCTTTTGTCTCCGTACGAAGGAACAGTCACTCTGATATACTAATATTGCACTACGATACAATATTTTATTCAGTTTAACGAAAAGCGCGGAAAACGACTGGGAAGGGCCCCTTATGCGACGTACTGTTGCATAGATAGATACGTCTATGGAAATAATTCCCGCCGAGCTGTGACGTCAGCATGCGCATGCGCACGAAGGCTCACGGATGGGAAAAAATCCCTCGTTCTGGCATCACTGATCCGAGGATCCTCGTTCTGGCATCACTGCGTGAGACGTCATGAGTGGTCATGAGTGGTCATGAGCGCACGACTTTGTTGTCTAAAAAGAGAGTTTTGGAAAAATACGAGGGATGGAAAAGCAGGAAAAGGTCAGTAAAATTTGTACACCCAAACGTTGTAGAACGAACAGAAATAGTATACAAAATTCTGGAATAAAAAGTTAGATTGAAAATATTATAGGTTCGATCCGTTCGGTAACTCCGCCATAGGCAGTCCCAAGCCCGTTTGAGAAAGGAAGAGGGTTAGTATACAATACAGTCGACCCTTGGTAATCCGACGAACGTTTTGCAAGGCGGTGTTGGATTATCAAATTTGTCGGACTATAGAGTACTGTCACAGCCCCCTGTAGTCCGGAACTTTTTGGAAAAGCGTACCTTGTAATCCGACAAATAAAATATCAAAGTGGTAAGATTCTACATGTACTATACCTAACTCATACGATGTGGAATTTAGTAAATTAAACAACACAATAAACAGCTTAGTGTTTATTATAAAATTAACATGATTATTGCTCTAGGACTTACATTAAAATAATAACTAAACATTTATGTTAATGTTTGTCCAGGCGTTCGCGAACGATTTACCATATTTTTTCATAATGCAACTCGATTGTAACTACATGTTAAGGCATGTCGGATTACAGGGGGTGACGAATTAGACAGGGGCCGGATTACCAGGGGTCGACTGTATTACTATTACAGTTTTTAAGTAAATACTTTTATGTAAATGTGTAAAACTTTGTATGTACGACTTTTAAATAAATTTCTAAAGATAAATTAAACATTGATATTTTTCTTTAAAGCAACAAGTATACTGAAGTTTGCTTCACTATTGTAAAAGTGTGAAATAAACAATTATATGAACCATAAAATTAAAAATTAAATAAATTTGACAATTTTACAATAATGGAGCAAACTTTAGTATACCTCTTTAATAGTAATTTTAAATCAGTAAGCGATAGTACTATATATACGGTATATATAGCATACTGTGCTATATATATAAAAAGTAGTTCTAATCTACGGGTTCCGCCCTAGGCGGCAGCACATCTGCGGACCAAATTTTATATATGGGAGTTGACACCCTCTGGGCCAAACTCAAGATTGAGCTGTGTCTTGCAGTGTCGTTCTGTGTCTCTCTGTGCCATAGTTGGAAAGCACCAATGTAGACACTGTGTTACACAGTGTCGCCCGTGTCTCTTGTTGGAAAGCACCATATGTTAATCGTGTTTACAGACTTAGTTCTGTTCGTGTTCCTAGGAGGCTCTGTCAGTGATGCCAGGACGTGGGATTTTCTCCCACGTGGGAGCGATCGTGCGCATGCGCATGCTGACGTCACAGCTCGACGGCGGTTGTTTCCATGGACGTATCTAGTAAAATGTCCTCTTCCTGTAATTTCTACCGTATTTCAATTGTTACAGGGGTCTAACGATACCCCATATTTGAGTCAAGTATATACGTTACTGAGGATTAGGTAGTGCGCATGGGTGGGAAAAATCCCACGTCCTGGCATCACTGGGCTCTGTTGCCCGTACGACTGTAGCGCCTCTGCCGGCTTAATCGTTATTTAAGACATATATATATATATAGCATACTATACCTAAGGTGACCAGCTTTTTAGATTGGCAAAGTGTGAGAACTCTGAAAGAGGGGGGGGGGGGGGGGGGGGGGGGGTATGAACAAATATTTTCATACAGAATAAAAATAATATCGTAATTTTTTTTTATTTTGAACAGAAATATATAAATAAATTACTTACCTTAATTTTCTGTGGTAAGTAGCAGATTTGTAATATTTATTTGTTTAATTAACTTGCTAGCACGCAGTACGAACACGAAGTGTATCATCTGAGAGACAAATACAATGTAACTGGGTAGCAAAAGCAATATGTTAGTCGTCGTAGCCCGTAGGATTCTTAGATTTTCATAAATATAAAATTTAACTTAATTCTAAAAGTCGGGACTTTTGAATAACGTCGCGGGACGCGGGACAAATTGTGAAAAATCGGGACTGTCCCGCCAAAAGCGGGACGTCTGGTCACCTTAACTATACCTACACACACATAGATAAAAGTTTTCTACCCTTTTGTTACGAATATTTGATTAATTTAGAAGACGTAATAAAAAGAACAAATATAAAATTGTGGAGCATATAGATTTATTAGAACATAAAGAGTTAATCCAATTCCGATTTATGAATCATCGGATGCTACAACATGTAAATAATTGTAATTAAAAATATATATATATATGTAATGTGTGATTGAATTATTTGTTGAACGTTTAAGGATTGTAGGGAATAACAAACTGAAAAGTTTCACTGTAAAAATACAAGAGTTTTTATTAATTAAACTATTTGCCTAAACTATTTACAGTGGTTACGAACCTGTAAAAATACAAGAAACAACATTCAAAGTTTGTTCTTCGCAATCTTGTTCCTCGTATAAACAATTCACTTTACTATAAAAGTAATAACTAGTTGAAGATTAATTGGCAGTGTTCACACGTGTCTGCCGAATCATTGGTTTTATTTCTCTGCCGCTACTGCGGACCCTTACTTTTATCGACTCACTGTATTGAGCGGGAAGATTTAAATCAATTAAGGAGCGCACTCCTTACATATATATATATATATATAGAAATATATATTGAACTTAAGAGAGAAAAGGACGTGAAAAGGAATTGTCAGCAGGGAGAGGTCGCTGGCGCAGTGCTTCCGCGCCGACCCAGGCGATCGTCGACGTTAAGCTACTCTGACCGAGTTGCTGCCTTGGATGGGTTGCCGCGCGCCACTCGTTTCTTTTTCACGATCCTACACAGTGGCGTAGCTAGGTAACCAAGGGCCCTGGGGCAAATTAAAAAATGGGGCCCCACTGCTATGTAAACTGATTAGGTTTTATCAAATAAAAATATGAAATATACAAATACTTTAAAAATGCTAAGCTACTTAAGCTCTTTTTTGTGCACAGCAGGGCAGGTACTAAAAATATTAAACAGTAACAACATAAATTACAATTAATACTTGGTGTAGGTTTGGCTAATAAAACGAAATAGAGAAGATTCAAGGGTTTATTATATAAAGGTCGGGCCTACCAACTGAGTAAATAACAATTATATTTACAATTTTTTCCTAGTTTTAGTTTTCGCAAAAGTATCAATGACTTCGTTTAAATCCAGGCTTGATGCGGTTTTGTTTTCAATTGCTATTAGCGATAAATGTCGGAGTCGAGTTTGGCCCATATTATTTCTTAAATAATTTTTTATTATTTTTAATTTGCTAAATGACCTTTCAGCTGCTGCAGAAGTGACAGGAATTGCAAAGAATAATAACATTGCTGTAAATACTTCCGTTAGGTCGCATTCTAGCACTCCATATTTGCTCATTATTTCCTTACATAATTGGTGAACAGTCCATGCTTGAGTTAGTTGAGGTAAAACTAGGTGGTAAATATTAATAAATTGAAGTGAAAAACTAGGGCCTATTATATCTGAATATTTTCTTTGGAATTCGTCACACTTTTGTAATAAAGTTGCTTCATCAACATGTAATAAAAATGTTGGTGTTAGAAAATCGAATATATGACAGACTGCACTCATACCAATAAAACGTGTATCTAATTGAGATATTACTGTGTCTAGTAGATTATTGAAAATCTCAATTTTAAATATTTTTTCTCGGTTTGGAAAACGGTGATCAGCAGCTAATTCATCAAAATGTTTTTTAACTTTTCTTTGCCTTTTTTCTTTGAAATGGGTATCAATACCATATTTTCTTGCAGTTTCACTGACTTTGCACTTGAACAATTCGAAATCATTTCTATAAATTTGCAACTTTGCTTTGGTCTCTGCTAAAACTTTACTCGCCTCGCCCAAATTGATGTCGCATTTTTGTAAAGTTTTGGATGCATAATTGATGTCGTTCAATACACTGTGCATGAATTCGCAAAGCAACACGAACTCGATATTTAGCATTTTTATTTTAATACTCTCTGTTTCACTACGCTCATCTTTATTAGGACTCTTTAGAACTATTTCTGATAATGCTGTGATAATATCAAAATAACGAAGTTTTATTGCAGATATCGTATTGACCCTACTGGACCATCTAGTCGGATTTAGTTTTTCTAGAGTGGTGTCCGATTCGCCAGTGAATTTTGACAGTAGATCCCAACGTTTGATGCTGTTTCCGAAAAAGTTATACAAATCTTGCAACGTTGCGAAAAAAATCTGTATTTCCACACAACTGCTAACGGCATCATTTATCACCAAATTTAAATTATGAGTGGCACAATGTACAGGGTGTTTCAAAAATATTTGTCATGGCTTTCAGGGGTTGTTCTACACCTCTGGATCGATGGAGATTTGCGAAAAAAACATGCCGCAAAATTCGGGAAAGGGTAGCAAATTTTTTTTATTGGCTCATCGTATTCGTCTTGTTACGTAGGCAAAATGTCTGAAAGGAACCATGGGTCAGAAACGAACCGTTCTCTCGCAAATTAACTTTTAATTAGGCCTCCCGATTAAAATTTCGCCCGTACGGCAGCCTTCGAGTCACCGACTTTTCGAAAGGAAACATATGAGATACCCTTGCTAGCTCCAATAGCTGAAACAGAGGCAACATAATCGAAGAGAGAGAAAATGACTAGAAAATGTCAATGACCTGCGTTCGGTGTCGGGTTCGCTCAAGGGCCCACCCGGGAAGAAGAGTATTTATAAACACTTACACTTCTCTTCTGGTTCGGTGACATAGTGCCCTATTTTCTAGCTTCGTTTACGTCGCCTCTGCTGTAACTATCGGCGAAATTTTAATCGGAAGCCCCAATTAAAAGTTAATTTGCGAGAGAACGGTTCGTTTCTGACCCATGGTTCCTCTCAGACATTTTGCCTACGTAACAAGACGAATACGATGAGCCAATAAAAAAAATTTGCTACCCTTTCCCGAATTTTGCGGCATGTTTTTTTCGCAAATCTCCATCGATCCAGAGGTGTAGAACAACCCCTGAAAGCCATGACAAATATTTTTGAAACACCCTGTACGTACTCTGCGTTAGGCTGGATATCCTTAATATGTTTTTGTACACCATTATACACACCACTCATCACACTGGCTCCATCATAGCGTTGCCCCACACATTTTTGTAAATCAATATTTTTGTCGATAAATAATGTTGTCACTTGGTTGACTAAATCTACTGCGCCATGTTTGATGGCTGCATAAAAGCCTAGAAACACTTCTTTTACTTCTATATCAATTGGCTGTCCATTTTCCGATCTGGTTATTACTGCATACCTCACAACAATGCTTAGCTGATCTACCTTCGATATGTCCTGTGTTGTATCCATTATGATGGCAAAAAACGGTGACGCTCTAATTTGTTCTAGTAGATGGGTTTCGAGTTTGGTCCCCAAGCTCTCAATCATTTCATTTTGAATTGTTGCACTCACAATCAGATATCTTGTAGATCCTAAAAACATAAAAAAACACAATTACAAAAAAGTCCTGATATTAAACAGTTAATAATTATAAACAAAATAAAACGATAAAAAAACTTAGAAATAATTATTATTACTTTTGGGCATATCCAAAACTTGCCGCAAAATGTGATCATATCGGGCGACAAGCTCTACAAAGGACAGAAAATTTCCGTGGTATCCTTCCTGACTTAAGTCTTCTTGATGTCCTCTCAAAGCCAAAGAACTCTTTGCTAGGGTAAGTATGATATCGAATAACCTTTGAAGAACCATTTTCCAAAATGATGCTTCTTTGCGAATTTCATTTTCAAGTTCCTCGTCGATAGTATTAGTATCGTTTTTTTTCCCAATATTCATACACAGCACATGCTTCCGAATGGCCACTCGAACAACTGTGTTGTTTAATTCTTTCTGATAAATGCTTCCAATCTCGAATTCCCGTACACCAAACATTATTCCTTTGTGAAGCAAATAACCAGCAGGGTTGACAATAGGCAGCGTCTAGTATTTTGGAATAACACAACCAAAAACGATTAACTGGCCCATATTTAGAACACGAAACGTAGTACGATTTTGAAAAACACCTATTGTTCTGGTTGATGTCTGTTGGAAAAGGTCCTGAAGGCTGTAAAGGCCCCATATCAAGAATTTGACGTTTTTCGTTATCACTTAATATTTTGTTCGTGAAGCGTTCGGCGGAGGTATCTCCAACTGCAATAATTGTCGAATCTTCTTCAGTAGGCTTCTCAACCAACACTGCAGTTACCACATTATTTGAGTCACTATCAATAGAAATATTTTGGCCAGATGTAAGTACTTGCAGAAGGCTGACTAAAAAACTTGTCAATTTTGGGCAATTTTTGTTTACTATCTTCTCTTTCTTGGCGTTGTTTGCGTTTAAATGCACCACTGGGTTTCTTCTTTTTTTCCATTATTTTAGTTTTCTAATTTATTTAAACAATACAATATTAGATTGTGCTCGAGTAGGTAGGTACTCACTGTTCATTGACGACGTTAAAAGTAAAATAAAAGGAAAGAGAAACACAATGATACGCTACAAGTGTCGTTGGGGAATCCCCGGAAAAAAATGATCACCGTTAGTGTTACCACATTTAACGGTGGAGACCATGAACGATCTCCTGCCTGCGGACCTGAATTAATGTACCTACTGCAGGTGACTTGCATTTTTTCACGATATTTCGCGTTATACAATGAGCTGTAGCCGAAATCTATAGATTTCACACGATTTATTGACTTAACGGACATCAATATGAGTGGTAAAATCAAATAAAATTGAACCACTATATTGACCAGTACAAAAAAGTTTATTGACATTAGCTTACTTACTCCTGATACAGCATTAATTTTTTAACCGTTCTCGAAAAAAAAATCTTAACTCGAATTCACAATAAAACGCACATCGATGAATAATAAAACGCACATATCACTATCCATCAAATTGACAACACTGCCAACCTACAGAAAGAATTTAGGTGAATTCCCTAGGCATAACTTTTGAAATTCTCTCAACTGAGTTGTCATGATTAAAGTGGGGTTGCAACCTGTCATATTCATTTTGAAAATGGGAGAAATTTCCAAAAGTTCAGTTCGATCGAGATTTCTGGTAAGGATTCGAGGGCCCCCTGAGCTTGAGGGCCCCGGGGCACTGCCCCGCCTAGCCCCTAGGTAGCTACGCCACTGATCCTACATAAATTAAATAATTCCTAAATGTAGAATTATCTAGTGACTTATAAACGAGAGTGTACATTCCATGTGTGCACCATCAACGTATCGGGCTTTTCTGGTAAATCAACGCGACCGCGTAAAATTCGATCAATATTATCAACATATTCTTTTACATTATATTTAACACATTCTTCGAATACGATGTTATTTAATACATTAACATGCTCGCACGTTACAAAATCGAAATTTACATATTTTTTAACCCTTTGCGGTCGTATGTCTTCTTTCAGCCACCAAGGCTTTTTTACCGTTTCGGTCGTATGTCTTCTCTCAGCCACCACAGCAAGGAACCATGCAAATCCTATACTGTATTCATTCATTTATCAGTTTACACTTTCTCTAGACGAACCTAAATGCCTAAGGAACCTATTCCCGAACCAATTCGGTACTCCTACCAATTGGAGATAACAAAATCCAATCTAAACAAAAGCTGTCACCCCACACTCGCCATGCAAGATGCTGCGCTGTGGCGAGTCAGTCGCCTTTTGAGCGTAAAGAAATCGACAACGTTCGGCGATACCTTGTAGAATTCCAAAGAATATTGTATAAATTGTGTTTAACAGTAATAAGACATTCTCGCTTGTTAAAATATTTCAAAATAATACTCCAAAATGGCAAAAAGAAAGTTACCGCAAGAAGTGTTCTGTGAAACTGAAAATAGCGATGAAGAGTTTTATTTTGACCCCTTCAATACAAACTCTGAATATAAGGCGTCAGCTAGAAGAGAGAACAGGACGCCTATGACACATTTTATGTTTTTCCCGAAAATTGGTGGGACAACTGGTTGGTTTTTATTGTAATGGAGCACAATCAAAACTAGGAAAACCATCGACCTCAGATAAGGAGGAAAGACTGAATGGAATACGTAAGACGTACGTGAAGACGTAAAAAGTAAAGATTGCGCAGTATGTTCAAACAGAAAGATTAAGGGCGGAAAGCGCCAAACCAATTATTTTTGCGATACATGCAATCGAAAACCAGGCCTGCATGCTGGAGATTGCTTCGAAAAATATCACACGATGGAAAACTATAAAATATAATTTTTATACACAAACGTGACATTAGATCACTTTATTGAGTAAACATACATCTAAAGTTCACAAAAGAACTACTAAATCTTGTTTATACTTCGTAATCTTGCATGTTATGTATCCCTGCTCTTTCGACGGAAATTAATTCCGACCAGTACGATACCCATGTCCAAATTTAATACGACCGCAAAGGGTTAATATTACTTATTAAAATGCATGCAATTTTTTTGCAGTGAGCCACAGTCGGCATGTAATAGTAACATAAGTGTGCCATTTTTTCAATTTGTTCACCACGCATGATTTAACTTTATTTAAAATAAATGGTAAATTTTTTGTTTAAATATACTAATATGTTGTTTACATGAATATAATATACGTGGTCCAGGCAGATCGGGTATGTTATCGGGGCTATTCCCATTTGCTGCAGGAGTATATATAAAATTTCTAATATCTGCAAGCAAGTCGGTAGATTCATCGACTTCGCAGTTTGCGCCCATTGAATTTTTAACAATTTTGGTATAATTACTTAATAATACATTTTTATATGTATTAACAAAATTTTTTCAATTAGGATTAACATCGCGGCATCTATGTTGTCGTACTAACAAGGGAACATATCGAACTCGAACACGCCGATTTTGATGAAATTTATGTCAGAGGTACTCCTCGTCAGAATATTGGACACGTATTTTTTTTTATCGGCAACCATCCACTCTGAAGGGGTGAAAATACCCCTCAAAGTTGAGGGTACAAAACACATTTTTGGATATATCTCGGTAACCAGTGGTCAAAAAAATTTAATTTTTTTTTTAAATTGTGTGTTTTTCAACCGAGAATTGAACTATGTAACAAAAGTTGCAACAAAATTATTTGTTTAAAAAATATATTAAAAAATTATTTTTTTTTGTTAATATCTTTCAAAAAACATTCGCAACTGATTAAATAAATTTATGTACACAAACTATGGTCCAAATTAGCGGATACGTGTTTTTGGATTTTTTCGATTTTTGATGATAACGGTCATTATTTCGCGTTTAACTTTTTCTCGTTCCGCGCTGAACTGGCCGGCCGAAATGGACTTTTTTCCTAACGAAACTGACTTTATTGCCATGACTAGTATTCTAATAATCTGTGCGAAAGAATTTTAAACATCAAATAATAACCGTTAGTGTCAAAAACAAAAAATTCCAAAGTCACGAATGCACTGGTTTCGATAATACTTTACGTACATATTATTCGATAGCGGAATAACGCTTATCAGAACAAATTAACGAGAAAATTCAAAATTAAATATATTATTTAAACAAATCGTATATTAAAAATTTGCATTTTTTTGTTAATTTTTCCTGATACGTATTATTCCGCTATTGAATAATATGTATGTAAAGTATTATCGAAACCAGTGCATTCGTGACTTTGGAGTTTTTTGTTTTTGACACTAACGGTTATTATTTGATGTTTAAAATTCTTTCGCACAGATTATTAGAATACTAGTCATGGCAATAAAGTCAGTTTTGTTAGGAAAAAAGTCCATTTCGGCCGATAAGTTCAGCGCGGAGTAATCCAACGGAAGGAAATTGGGAAGGTATAAAAAATAAAAAGAAAATAGAAAAGTTTATTCTGTATAGCGTTCACAGTAATGGTATTGTACGAAGAAGTGTGTTAAACATAAATGTTCTTTGCACCAAGAACATTTGAGCGCGGTCACGCAATTGCATTGAAAACATTTCATATTTTCTAATTGCATGAAAGAAAAGTCGACAGGATTTTCGAATTTTTCAGGTCGTTCGTCTATATATCCACAACTAAACCACGCATATCGGAATAATTGTGTGTATCGCGGGGATGATAATTGATTATGGATCAACGATTGCATTTTAATTATATTATCTCGTGTATATAAATTTAAATCTATGTTTAATGTCATTACGAGATCAGAAATTTTCCGAGCAAAATTCTTCCAAATGCGGAAGCCATAAACATCGAGAGGTTGAACTAGATGTGTAGTATTTTTTGGTATTGTTAGTATTTCTAATTGTCTGTTATCCGGTGTTGCATTTTCAATTATGTCCTGGCTGTATCCATTCCAAGAATCGAGAAGTAAGATTGCGTTTTCCGGAGTGTTTGGAAAAAAAACATTTGTTAACCACGACCTGAATAATTGTTTTGTTAACTTTCCTGACGTAGAAGCTTCAATATAAATATTGGGTGCCGTAAAGACTCTTCTTCGTACACGAGGCCCTAACTGTCCACTTGCTTCTTTTAAAACAATAAAAAGCGGTGAAAGTAACCGGCCATCGGCTGAAATTGTTGGCTGAATAGTGTAACTGTGGGTAGTTGCGGATGTGGATTGAATTAGAGATACGGTTTCTTTTTCTCCTCTGTGGGACAATGTTCTGCCAGAATGCGTTTCCAGTTGAAAGCCACTCTGATCGCTATTAAAAATATTCTCTCCGTGACCATCAAACTTTTCTTTTACACTTGCCACGAAGTTTTCGGCAGCATTATTTATGTTCTCTAGTCTCTCACTGTGCTGACGAGTAACGAGTTTTGTCGTTTTCCTTGACACTATATTAAATTCATGTTTAAATCTCCACAGCCAGTACGTCGATGCTTGGAATCCTTGTAAGTTTATGGTCTCATTTTCAGTCATTGCCCACCGTCTCAAGTCTATGTCATGCACGATCATTTTTCTGTTTCTTAAATTAATGAATTTTTGCAGAGTGCCACGTGCGATTATTCCAAGTTTGTCCAAACGAGAGCCACCTTTATTAATTTGCTCTTCCCAGGCATACAATTGCGACCGACTCTTTAATTTTTTAAATCGGTTCTGGACTGTTTTGAAGTTCAGCGGTCTTTTCTTCCCACTTTTCCAAAAGTCGACCGTTTTCTTTTTATAATCTATGTCAACGCCTTCGGAACCCTCATCATCAAAAATATTGACCGATGAACTTGACGATGATGTAGATAGCGATTCTACTTCAGATTCTAGTATATTTCCACAGGTGTCAATGGTAGATGCTGTTGGCTCGTCTATTAAATCATCAAATATTAGTTCTTGATGTGTTTCGATATTTACAGATGAGGCTACTTTGTATGTATCAATTAAGTCTGCAATGCTCTCTGCCAGTTCAATCTCTTTCCCATTTGTGCGTGTCTTCGTGGTACTACTTCCATAATTATATTTTTCCATTAAAATATTGATAATATTAATTGGATTGATTTTCATTTTTATCCTAAAGAAAGGTCGGAATAAACTCGAAAAAACTGAAGTCGAAAAACTATTTCTTCCTACAGAATATTCAACCCAACAACACAAGCCACAAGAAGTTGAGTCGGTTACTTCGTTCTTGATAAGTTATGTCAATATAAGTCAATGATAACACTAATTCCAATTACAGAAATAATTTGAACACTGTGTCAATGTAGAAAAGGGCAACACTTTCCTATCTTCAGCGTGTCATATAACAGACTAATGTCTTATGACTGTTTCATTTCCACCAAATATATTCTTATAGATACTTTTTCTGTATTGTGGGATATGGTAGTGAAATAAAAAGAAGATGATGTTTTGTGATTAATAATAAAAATGAAACAAAAAGTACTTATTGGTAATTAATAGTGGAGAATAATAGAGAAATACTGATAATAAACACACTGTACAAGGAATCGAGGAGAATTGCTCTTCGTTTCTTCCTGCAGCCACACGAGCTCGAGAAACAAACGACGATCGCATTCACACATGTATACACATCCGTACACACTTGACAGGCATACACTCACGCGCTACTACAGTATGTTACCGTTGTAATTACTGTCCCAAGATGCCTAAAAGTTTCCATTCAATTTGTTAATTTTAAAGTTAAAGGCACCTCGAGGGAGCCAATTACGGAAAAATAAGCCTTTTTTGAAGACATATCCCTCCCTTCCGCTCTGGAGCAGGAAAGGGTAAGATCCCTCCGGAAAACCCTTGACGTCGCGAAATTGGACTTCATACCTGATCGTGCGGTAGTAAGGTATAAAGTGCAATATACTCTAATTTGTGTTTTGTCTATTGTTTACAACACGCTAATAACAGTTGGGAGTCAATGCATTTTCTAAAGGTCAGGAAGAAACGGTAACTTCGCTGTACCTCGCAATAAAACGATAAACCATATTGGATGACATGTAATTTAAACAGATTTTGAAGTTTTAAAAAATGTGAAGATATGACTATTTATGCCATAAAAATGAAATTTGCTTAGAAAATTACATTCAAGCCTATTATTCCTTTTTACGTCTACTTATGGCTTGCAGGTTTCAGTAACTGGGGCTATGTAGACTAATTGTTATGATTTCGTTTATATTTTTCCGGCCTGTTACGGTATAAACCTATAAAAGAAACCAATCTTGGCAATAAAGTCAGTTTTGTTAGGAAAAAAGTCCATTTCGGCCGGCCAGTTCAGCGCGGAACGAGAAAAAGTTAAACGCGAAATAATGACCGTTATCATCAAAAATCGAAAAAATCCAAAAACACGTATCCGCTAATTTGGACCATAGTTTGTGTACATAAATTTATTTAATCAGTTGCGAATGTTTTTTGAAAGATATTAACAAAAAAAAATAATTTTTTAATATATTTTTTAAACAAATAATTTTGTTGCAACTTTTGTTACATAGTTCAATTCTCGGTTGAAAAACACACAATTTAAAAAAAAAATTAAATTTTTTTGACCACTGGTTACCGAGATATATCCAAAAATGTGTTTTGTACCCTCAACTTTGAGGGGTATTTTCACCCCTTCAGAGTGGATGGTTGCCGATAAAAAAAAATACGTGTCCAATATTCTGACGAGGAGTACCTCTGACATAAATTTCATCAAAATCGGCGTGTTCGAGTTCGATATGTTCCCTTGTAAGCCAAAAAAATTTTCAAGCGTATCCTGATTACAAACTCTTGCTTCGAAGTACTCGACGCCAAAATCCTCCAAGTACTTTTGTAAAAATTTGAATCCATGTAACGTATGAATCCAATTTTTTAAGAAACGTGGATAGGTTTTATCTGCAGACTTCCTTTTTACAAATTTCATTGTTTTAAAAACTACAATGGCGTCGTCCCATATATCTTCTCGATATTGGGAAGTGAAACTCACTGCTGCACCTTTTTTATAATTCAACGTATCGAACAAAGAATTTAAAAAACGACATAATTTTCCCGTATAAATTCCGTCTGACGACATTTTTAAACCACTCGAATTGGTATAATTCGTGCGACTAACAATATCCATCAATGTCCCTACTGTATGACTAAAAACTTGCCAACAAAGAGATATTTTCATTTTTTCTTTTTGAGACGGATTAATATGTGCAGAAGTAAGTTTTCTAGCCAACCGACATGGCGCTCTGCTTACATCTAAAAGAAAAGTGTCTTCAACATGTTTCCACGTGGATACGCATTCTTCGTTATCCATAGAAAATATTAAATCTTTATTTCTTAAATTGTTTCGCATGCATTTTCATAAGTGTGGAATGTCATATAACGGAACAATAGTTTTTCGATTAATGACAATCACGTTATGCTGCATGTCATTACTAGAATGAAATGCAGAACGGCACGAATATGAAATCAAATGATTTAACGCTTTCACGTTTGTCGCTCCCTGGTCGCAAACGGTAGCTATAACATTAATTCCATTAATATGGCATTTAATAATAATATCTTTATAGAACTGGCAAATATTTTCCCACGAAGTGGTTCGTTTAGAAAACAAATACGCTACCGGATGCTTCCATGGGCGATTTATGCCTTTTAACATCCATACCATAACGTGATCGGCAATGATGGATTGGCGTACTGTTTATCAACGAATCCAGTAATCTCATCGCTATACACATCATATGATAACGATGAGGTTAATGTTGTTGCGTGGCCGATCAGGGATTTTTGATTAATGGTGTGGGTTGCATCCAGTGGAAGAGGGGTGACTCTCCACAAGAGATGAAGGAGTTTGAAATTAATACTTTACAATGTACTTTTAAGAACTTTGAATATATATATATTAACTAAATTGAACAATAACTTTAATTACTTTAAATATAATAACTGAACAAACAACAACTTGGAATAATATTTAATAATTAGGAACAGAAAATAATTATAATGGCTTCGTATAACGTTATACGTCTAATCGCTTTGAGATCTTGCGCAAGAGTGAGTCTCGTTGCTAAGTTTGTTAAACAATTCAAAACTCATACAAATTTTACAATCGCTCTTTCCTACGAATCAGAGGCTCCTTTCCATTCGATCTCGCAATCCTATTAGTGTTCCGCGGTATGATAGACGAGCGTTTCGTACCGAGGCGGTGCAGTTCCCATAGCAATGTAAAGTAAATAAAGAAAATCAAGCGGAATCAAATCCCCATGATATAATATTGATTTTCCTTCTCATTTGCCTTTGCGGCCTTCGGTTACTCACGCACATCTACCATTTACAATGTCGATAATGTCGTTTCCTGCTGCGTACAAGTTCATACAGTTCACGCGGTAGCGTAACAATGTCATCTCATCGAATAGAAGTATCGCATATCGATCTTTATCGTCATCGAAATTTTGACATCTAGCACATAAATCATCAAAAACACGATTTTCAATTCCTGTATTAAATGGGATATCGACTATAAATTTACGAAGAGTTTCTATGGACGTTAAAATAAATAACTTTGCTAAAAAACTATAAATACTTGCGGAACTTCTCTTTAATAGAGATAACGCAAACACTTTATCATCTACGGTAAAATGTTGCGAATACTTGTTTTTATTCATATTTCGTACCTATGTTAGGGTAAGGTTGGTTAAGTCGTTCCTCTAAAATAAAATTGTCTCTAAATTGAAAGTTTTGCAACAAAATGTCAGTTTTACGACATATATACCTACCTTAGTTAATACAGCTTTAATTCGTATGAAAATAATGCATCAGAAATGTTTATATTTCTGTAAAACATCAATTTAAAAAAATATGTGAACGGTACGACTTAACAAACCGGTTTGTTAAGTCGTACCACCGATATCCATAGTCGTACCTATGCCAAAGTACATAATATCAAAATGAGAATATATATTAGTTTAATAATAATGTATTTATTTGCAATTAGTACAAATGAATTTTTTTACTCGTTTGGACACCCCAGCACATTTGTCATGCATCCAAATTTTGCATTTCAGGCACTGAATCATACTATCTTCGCTATTCTCATCACAAAGAGTACAATACCACTCATTATTATTGTATTTTTTCTTATTGGATGCTCCTGTTCCTATTTTTCGCTTCACAGGAGTCTCTTTTTGTTCTCCACATTTTTTTGCAGAGAATCTTTATACGGAGAAGCCGTTAATTCTATAGTAGAGGCGCGTTTACGCGATATGTCCTTCAAGGATGGCACTGGAGAAATAACATTTAAGCTTTGTTTTACATTATCAGCCAGCTCAGATTGCAAAGTAATAATGGATTCATCGGCAATAATATCAATAGGAAGAGTTTCAATAACAATTGGTGAGACCAATTGAGAAGTTGATGGAAGAGATTTCTTAGGGTCTTCTGCAGCATCAATTATTTCGCATTCCGTATTTTGGACCATAGATGTGGGTTTTGGTACTGAAGTATTGTCATCACTATCCACGGCAAAAGAAGAGTCATCTCTAAACACATATCTGTTACATGGCCACACTCCTGTGCATTTAAACCCATTCATTGCAATTTCTATACGTGCAGATTTTGGGTAAGCAATACCCAATAGCTCCGAAACGGTGCATTGTTTGATTGTTTCACCAGGATGCGATCTTAGCCAAACTGCTGATGCCTCGTTGTAATAAGTTTTGAGTGATTTAAAAAAGGACCGATCCAATGGTTGAAGACGGTGTGTCGTGTGAGAAGGGAACGAAACTAATACGACACCATATTCACGAGCAAGTATAATGGCATCAATATTTTTTGTATGGGTAGAATAACCATCTAATAGAAGAAGAATTTGTTTACTCGCTCTTCACTAATCGTGTATAGGAAATAAAATGTTTTAACCATTGAAGGAAAAGTTCTGAGGTAATCCATCCGCTTTTTGAGTATGCAAATACACTTCCGGGTGGTGCTCCTGATTTCAAATAGTCATCCATACGTGCTCGTTTGAAAATTAACATCGGTGGTAGAAATTCACCTGCTGCATTCATGGTGCATTTACATGTAGTTGTCATTCCTCTTTCTCCACTTGTCACTGCACCCACTTGATGTTTTCCCCTTGCTGCAATAATTTTTGATGGCTTGTGAACTGTTGATAGCCCGGTTTCATCCATATTATATATTTGATTGGGACTGAAGTTGTATTGGTCTAAAATTTGTTCATATTTGTCAAAGAACTGATATACACGTTCTTTATTGAAGGCAGTAGCTCTAGCCATGGACGTTGCTTCTGGAATTCGTAAAGCCAAGGAAGGGTTGTCTTTCATAAATCTGTAGTACCAGTTCTTCCCAGTGATGCCAGGACGTGGGATTTTCTCCCACGTGGGAGTCATCGTGCGCATGCGCATGCTGACGTCACAGCTCGACAGCGGTTGTTTCCATGGACGTATCTAGTAAAATGTCCTCTTCCTGTAATTTCTACCGTATTTCAATTGTCACAGGGGTCTAACGATACCCCATATTTGAGTGAAGTATATACGTTACTGAGAATTGGGTAGCGCGCACGGCACAGTGGAACGAATCGACCATCTAGGTGGAAAAAAATAATAACTCGAGAACCGTTCATTTTAGAGAAAAATGTTTTATACAAAAGTTTCATAATATCGTGGAAAGAATATCGGTGTAACATTAATTTTTTATTTATTATATTTTTTAAATGTTATTTAAAGGTCAACTCCATTTTTATGCGAAAACCTATAACTTTCTTTGCGGATTTTCATTCTACGGAAAAAATATAGAAACTTTTGCATAAGTCATTTTTTTGTTGGACTTTATGTTAAAAAGATAATTAATGAAAAATATCCTACTAAAGTCTTTCTTTACCGTATCCCTCACTTTCGACAGGTATAACATAAAAGGGCGCAGGTACGCGCATGAAATTTTTGCGTTAAATACTTCTACATAGTCTAAGGAATATATATGTAAAGTTTCAGCCCGGTTCTTTTCGGTACTTTTTAGTTATTCATTGTTTAAGTGGATCGCGCGCCACGGTGAAATTCAACAGCCGAACCGTATCCCTCAATTTCGACAGGTATAACATAAAAGGGCGCAGGTACGCGCATGAAATTTTTGCGTTAAATACTTCTACATAGTCTCAGGAATATATATGTAAAGTTTCAGCCCGGTTCTTTTCGGTACTTTTTAGTTATTCATTGTTTAAGTGGATCGCGCGCCACGGTGAAATTCAACAGCCGAACCGTATCCCTCAATTTCGACAGGTATAACATAAAAGGGCGCAGGTACGCGCATGAAATTTTTGCGTTAAATACTTCTACATAGTCTAAGGAATATATATGTAAAGTTTCAGCCCGGTTCTTTTCGGTACTTTTTAGTTATTCAATGTTTAAGTGATCCGTGTACCGTGATTTTCACCCTAACTACCTAGCTTGTTAGTCTCTAATGGCAAACTAACAATAAGAGCAATTAAGCAATAAAAGTGATATTTCAGAAGTCTCCATTCTTAATGTTGCCAATAAGATGTTATAATTGCTGAACGATATTTACGTCGACGACATCTGGGCATTTTGTGACCGCGTGCTCCACGGGAAGTCGCCAGCCGTGCTGTGTCACCTAAACTTTAGAAAGTTATAACAACAAAAGGCGCAGGTAGGCGCAGCCGATTTTTGCAGAAGCTGTTACTACAAGGTTCAAACTAATTACCCTCAAAATTTCAAGGTGGAACTAGGAGGAACAATATAAGTTTTTCTCTGCTAAAGTTTACAAATTCCTCCGTAAAACATGTGTCTAAAAAAACTTACATAACTTCTTCAAAAAATAATTTTTCGAAAAATCGTTTTGGGTACTTCAAGATTAACCAATGATGATAAACTGTGCAAAAAATAAAAAGTCTCGCATAATTATTAATGCCTCTAACAGTATCTTAATTTCAGAGAAGTATTTGTACGTTCTCGCGCTGTTGAAATTTGTTGTTTTTAAGCGCTGATTTTTGCATTTAGTTAATTGCAAAATCGATTATTATTGCTATCACTGGTCTCAGCAAACATTCTAGATTAAGATAAGATTATTAAAATTCAAATCCCAGACTTGATTTTTTTCCACCTAGATTACCCATTTCGTTCCACTGTGCACGGGTGGGAAAAATCCCACGTCCTGGCATCACTGGTTCTTCCCTGCCATCTCTGTCGTCTTGTTGAATCGATGTTTTATGTTATATTTTTCGGCCAACTGATAAGCCAATTTCCTCAAATCTTTGACCGTTAGCCCGAAAAAAGAACGCTCCAGCCTAAGCGCATGTTCGGCTAATTCCCTTTCCATTTCTTTCGTTAGATCTCTTGGTCTACCAAAGCTTGTATGAGTGTTTAATTCACGCAAATGCCGGCGGAGTGTTGGTTTAGGAATGTTATAGGTCCTATGTGCCTCATTAAATCCTATTTCATTATTTTGCATTTTAATTAAGGCCTCCTTCATATCCTCTGGTTTCCAGCTATTATATATTCTTTTCGGCATTTTATTGGGTCTGTAATTATTTATAAAATAAGATATTAAAACAATATACCTAACTGCGCTGACATTGTGAGACGCACGGAACGTTAAGTCGTACCACAGGTACGACTTAAAAAGCGCACAAGGGTACGAGTTAACGAACATGTGCTTCCCGTTCCAAATAACCTCAAAGAATATATCAGAAGGAATATTTAACAAAATCCATATAGGAAACAATACATGGATAGATGTATAACCAATATTTAACATGCAACACATATTTAGTTGTGTTTTACTTACCACAGATGCTTTCAAACTCCACAAGAAATTTAATGAGCACGAGGAACGAAACTAGTTTTGGGCACAAATTCTCAATAGTGATTCGGCGGGAACTGACTAAAGAATATGCGCCAATTATGATTTCATGCTGCGCGAATACAGCATTTTAAGTTGCATATAGTGCATTATAGTTATAGAAAAGACCGAGGTACGACTTACGTGGTGGTACGACTTAACCAACCGTCCCCTACATGATAGAAGTTGTTGTATCGCGACTGGTAAAGATTTAAAAGAATCGTACAAATTGCTATCCGCACATCTTTCAGCATATCGGCAGGGAGCCGTGGGGGCTTCGTGAGTGGTTTAGTCCCCCGGCTTTGGGCTTTACGACCCCACCGGACCCAAGTAACTTACCCTCAGGGGCCTGCCCAGCTCTTTAGCTGGGTAAGTACGGGTACTCGCGCGCCCGGGGGTTCCCGAGCTGTCTTACGGCAAGGTGTGGGTTCCCTTTCTGTGACCTGGGTAACCCCACTGGGCTTAACGACCCCACCGACCTGAGTCAAGTGCTCCCATACCAAGGGTGTATTGGTACCGCGGGGGCTGGGTTGCCCACGGTGTTTTAGCCCACTCCGGCCCAGCCGTGGGTAGGACCATCGCGGTGGCGAAGTTTCAAAGAGCCATATGCTGGCGAGACATCGGCGGGCCATCGTGCTACGGATGTCGTTGTGTGAGATGCAGTAAAACTTCCATCTCGGGTACCGACCTGCATAGCCGGTAGGGGTTTAGAAAGTCTCCGCTCCCACCAGTGTGAAGCACAATCTTCGTGCTGAGACTGGTAGTACTTTTTGTACGCGTTGATCGGGCGTATCCCGATCCCGCGCCCATGGGTGCCGTGGAGGTGAGGCGCAAGGCAGGTACTTCACGTTAAATAAAAATCGAACGACATCTTTCAGCATGTAACAAACGGTACATTATGTTAGACTTACATCTACGCAGCCGTTTCACCTCTCGCGTCAACCGCAGCATGATGTTATAAATTCTTCTTTCCTCCAAACATCTTGATAATAGACTCTGAAATATGGAGAAATAATACTTGATTAGTAAAGGTTATTATATGAAAGATTATAATTACCATCTGGATCGTAGTTTTTCCCGTTTTTCTTCTCTGAAATCAAATCTAGATTATTTTACATTTTCATTTAAAAAATTTAGTACTAACCATATTTTTTCTTGATTTGCTTCTTCTTCATTACTTTTCTTAATAATCCCCCGGTCTGCAAAATTGGTAATACATTTACCCCTGAGGTAGCTGTAAGAATAATATAATTAATATAATGAACAAAATAACTAATGAGCTCTTTTAATTAATTTTAATGGTATAGAAATTATATATTCACATTCCATTACTTCTGTACAGTCTACTACTTCATCCTCTTCTTTAATTGTTGACATTGCTAGAAAAAAAATATTTTTGTTTACAATATGTTCTTCTTAACATATATATTTCAAGTTTTAGTATTCTATATAATATATACTTACATATTTGCGAAGGTTTGTCTTCTACTTCTTCTTCAATTCCATATGTGCCACTCCTTGGCACATTTATGGGTTCTAACAAAAATAAACGGAATGTTAATAAAATATTTAAGCATAGTACGTACATATCTATAAATAAATAATGCATATAACATAATACGAATCAGCTTTAACAAGAAGTAAATTTCCTGCGCTATTGGGAACTGACAAATTGAGGCACGCAGTCTTGTGGCAAAAAAGCAAACTATTAATAGCTTACAACGGTCGAGTAAACACATGGTAAATGCGTGTTGTTTGTATTAACAATACATTTTTTATAAAAAGTAATAGATAAATAAAAGTAAAAATGGAAGTTGGAATTTTTACAGAACGTAATAAATCGAAAAATAGAGTATGTTGTGCAGTTAGAGATTGTAATTCTTAGAAGAATTAGACTCTTTGATAACACATCATCAGCAAGTGTAGTACTCGATGAACTTTCATTCAAATTCTCTAAGAATTTTTCTGATTTTGATTTAGAAAAACACGGATGGTCAGTAATTGGTGCAGGATCATATTTTTTCAAGGCATTGATCTGTGCAGTTTTCCATGTACATTTCAAATCAGTACATGAAAATATCTCCAAGTCATCTCCTTTACTAAAATAACAATTTTCAATTTATTACATACATGTTGGTACAAGTACAAGTACAAGTTGTACAAGTCAAAGTTTATAAATATTAGAGGTTAGAAATTTTCAACTTACCGATAACAATAAAATAATGTTGCCACTGTGTGTTTACACATTTCCCCTAATCCTGCCTTACAAGAACAGGTAATTGCAATTATTTTCCCGGTTTTACTAATTTTTGCGTTTATTTCATGTGGCTTCTCTTTTATGTGTGACGTTTGTACACAAAGCGCGGTAACTACAGTCACATTTTTATCACTTTTTTTTACGATTAATTCCACATTTAAATAAATGACCGGCCGATAAAATTCTTTGCGCATCATGAATATTTTTTTGGTTCGGATTATCACCCGTCATAACATTTTAATGATTTAGCCTACTATCACATGGGTTAAACATTTAAAAGTGTAAGCTACTTTCCGACATGTTTTTTAAGCCACGCCTCCATGTCAGTTCCCAATACAAATAGATACACTATTAATACAAAAACAGATGCAAACGAAAGTATAATGAATTTATATATATGTTACCGGAAATGTATGTAATCCGTCATTGTATACAATTCCTAGGAAATGTATGTAGGATTTTATATAAATGATGAAGTAATATATAGTTTATTATAATAAAAATAGATAAAGAAATAAAAATACAAGTACACAAATAAAAGAAACTAATCGTAGGAAATAATCGTCGCAAGGAACCACACGTCGTACTTCTTATCGCTTCGCTCGTTCACACTTGACTCTCTCGATCCAGCCACCCACGTGCCGTTCATCCTCACTCGCTCGTCATTTCTTTTCTCTCACTCGATACAGTAAAACCTCGATAAATGCCGAAGAAGTTTGTACCGATAAATGCATCGCGACTATCCCCTCCACATAGGGGGATCCCCCTCGGTCGAACCTCGACGTTCGGCGACGAGGCAGTGTAACACGATAATATCGGAACCATCGGAACGTATCCATGTGACAATACTAATCCGAGAGTTGAACTTTTCCATTTTTGATTTTTTTTGGTTGAAAACTTCGCTAACGTATTTGTGACAAGTTTCTGATTAAAATGATACCAAACACGACATAGTTTGAGCAATATTTACTTAATATTTAATTCGTTTACTTGCTATTTAGATAACTCAAACATATCGTGTTTGGTATCATTTTAATCATAAAAATGTCACAAATACGTTAGCGAAGTTTTCAAAACAAAAAAATCAAAAATGGAAAAGTTCCATCCTCCGCTTAGTATTGCGTCATCCATGCGTTAGGGCCGGTCCCCCTGTGCGTTGGGCCTCTCTGTCTTTTCTACTGCCTGTCCTTTTCTAAGCTCGGCGCTCGCTGGAGCCTCAACGTAAACAGTCCTGACATACAGCAGCGTCCTATGCATTTGAGTTTCGCACAGGGAACCATTTAGCAGTGCAGTTAACGGTACAGGTAACTATTCTATGTTTTCATCTGACTCCAGCTGACCACGAATCTAGAAAGGGGTAAGCAATGGGAAACCGCCCCCTCGAAGATGATAGGGTTAAAGGAACCGGGACTCGGTTGCGGTGCACCCGCGATTGACGGCGATGCGTTCATCTTTGCTCCATTCACGAGCTAATGGAGTTCATTTTGACGATGCTCAAAGTTTGTTAGATATCTATGCTATTGAGAGAAACGTTCCTCAAAACGTTCGTACGAACGTACTCCTCGCTGTCAATCGCGTGTTCATCATAATCGTGCCTTAGTACCTTTAACCCCTGCATCTTTGGGGGTGAGGGGTCCCCCCATTGTTTGCCACTTTCTAAATTCGAGGTCAGTTAGACTCGCATGAAAACGCTGAATTGTTACCAACTCAATAAATGTACAGCATATCGACAGCTGTGCAATGTCTAAATGCACAGTGCTGTGTCTACGTTACGGCTCCAATTGAGCGCCGAACTTAGAAAATGCATTAAATATAATTCAAACCGTATCGCGTTCGGTCTCATTTTAATAAAAAAAAATCTCACAAATACGTTAACGAGTTTTCAAAAAATAAGAATCAAAAATGGAAAAGTTCCATACTCCGATTAGTAGAGCGTAATGCAATAGAAGACGTTACGACGTGGCGGAAGTATTACATAATTAAGGCGCGAGTTTAAGGCCGACACTGAGTTCTAATTAATTTTAATATAGTATTATAGAAAATACATAAAATGAGGAGACGTTGAGGGTGGCAAACAAGAGGCCATAATAGGTGAAGACGACCTGGTTGAGAAGGATGATGTTTCTTTTATTAACAACAAGTTTTAATATTAAATTTTAGTAAACAGCAAACATAATAACAACAACAAACTCGGCTGGAGCCGTAACGTAAACACAGTCCTGCCATTCAGCCGCAACCTGTGCATTTAAACCTTGCACAGGTTGCATATAGCTGTTAATTTGTCGAGTTGCGTAACTATTCAGTGTTTTCATGCGACTCCAGCTGACCGTAAATTCAGAAAGGAACAGACCATGGAAAACCACCCCCTCGAAGATGCAACAGTTAAAAATAACGGAAGTCGCCATGTGATGGACACGTGATTGACAGCGAGGAGTCCGTTCGTACAAACGTTTTGAGGAACGTTTCTCTCAATAGCATAGATATCTAACAAACTTTGAGCATCGTCAAAATGTAGTCCATTAGCTCGTGAATGGAGCAAAGATGAACGTATCGCCGTCAATCGCGTGTGCACCGCAACCGAGTCCCGGTTCCTTTAACCCTATCATCTTCGAGGGGGCGGTTTCCCATTGCTTACACCTTTCTAGATTCGTGGTCAGCTGGAGTCAGATGAAAACATAGAATAGTTACCTGTACCGTTAACTGCACTGCTAAATGGTTCCCTGTGCGAAACTCAAATGCATAGGACGCTGCTGTATGTCAGGACTGTTTACGTTGAGGCTCCAGCGAGCGCCGAGCTTAGAAAAGGACAGACAGTAGAAAAGACAGAGAGGCCCAACGCACAGGGGGACCGGCCCTAACGCATGGATGACGCAATACTAAGCGGAGGATGGAACTTTTCGATTTTTGATTTTTTTGTTTTGAAAACTTCGCTAACGTATTTGTGACATTTTTATGATTAAAATGATACCAAACACGATATGTTTGAGTTATCTAAATAGCAAGTAAACGAATTAAATATTAAGTAAATATTGCTCAAACTATGTCGTGTTTGGTATCATTTTAATCAGAAACTTGTCACAAATACGTTAGCGAAGTTTTCAACCAAAAAAAATCAAAAATGGAAAAGTTCAACTCTCGGATTAGTATTGTCACATGGATACGTTCGGGCCGGTCCCCCTGTAGGTTGGACCTCTTTGTCTCTTCTACTGTCTGTTCTTTTCTAAGCTCACGCTCGGCTGGAGCCTGAACGTAAACACAAAATAGAAACCACTGCTTCGTAGCTGCACTGATTCGGTCCCGAATTCTCTGCATTTATCGAGGTTTTATTGTATACTAAACATCCCTCACGCACATACTCATACATACCTACATTCATTACTCACACACTACATGTATGTAATTCCTAAAATCGCACGGAAATATGTAAAATAAATTATATTAGACACATTTCCTAGGAAATCTATACATTGTCTAAATAGCAGTCGGAAATGTAAATATTTGAGATATTTTTTTTTTTTTTTTATTAAGCATTTTAATCTCGATTGAGATTATTTGCTAGAAAACAAAATTACAATACACAAATTATAATAAGATAATATAAAAATAGTTACAACTGTAAATTACAACTTTTAAGGTACGAATATATTATTGAACATATTGATGCTGTGAGGTTCGCAAGTAGGATAGAGCAATTGAGTGGTAGGGGAAAGCCAACTTTTCTGAGTTTTTTAACAAATATCAAACGCTGATTGTTATATATCGGGCATTGCCAAAATATATGATTCAAATCCTGATATTCATGTCCACATTGGCAATGAGAGCTTGAACTTAGCCCCACTCGAATCAGAGAAGAGGCTACATTACAGTGACCTGAACGACATCTGTTAATAGTGACGATGGCTTCTCTCGGAAGATTAAGTTTACTAAACCAAGGCTTATTATTATAACTATGATAATTGTTAAAAAAGTGAATACCTTTCACTTTTCCTTCATTCACAATTATATCTGTGGTAGTCGCAAGGGCTTCCTTTTTGTCATACTCACGTAAGTCGGTAAATGGAATCTTAATATAGTATAACGGTGCGTGGTTTGAAGCTTTTTTCGCTAGTTTATCAGCCTCAACGTTACCTTTGATGCCTTTGTGTCCGGGTATCCAAAAAAATTTAATTTTACTGTTGTTATTTGATTTGGCTATAAATTCGTTTATTTTATGCAGTAATTTAAAAAGATATGGATTTGTTCGAATATTAGTATTTAGATTTTTTAAGGATACTAGAACACTTTTGGAATCAGAAAATATAAGATAATTTTGATTTGGGTTTTTGAGAGCAACGTTTATAGCTAGTATTAACGCATAACATTCAGCCGTATAAATCGAAGCACATTTATTTAAACTTTTTAAAACACTGGCGTTGGACCCTTCATAATAACAAGCGCAACCAACAGCTTTGGAAGTAGAGGACTTGCTGCCGTCAGTATAAAGAGCAAAGGCATTTTCAGCTGCTAACAATTCATTAATTTTTAGTTTCAGATCATCATCTCTTTGGGCGTCAGCTCCAAATTTTTCGGTATCAACAGTAACCCTATTGGAATGAGGAAGATAGTCATGTATGTAGAGATTATAGTGTTTATTTGAGAAAATGTAACGACTCGGAAAACTAGGGTTTTCAAGACAATGGATTAGCATTCTATTTTTAAAGTTGTGTCGATTTTTAAGCTTGTTTATGGTTTGGTTTATCGTAGATATGGTTTTATGGATAGGTAAACTAACATTAGATTGTATTTTGTTATAATAGGATTTGCACAAAAACTTGGAGCGTTCTTGAATAAATGGTAATTTTGATTCGGACAAAAGAATATTGGTAGGTGTACTGAACGGAAACCGAGAGCGAGTCTGATGGCTGAGAACTGAATTTTTTCTAATTTTTGAATTTGATTTTGTTGAGTCGGGTAGTAAGCAAAGCAGCCATAGTCTAGTATTGATCTAACAAAGGATTTATACAACATTATCAAAGTTTCAGGGTTGGCACCCCACCATGTATAACGCGACAACCTCAAGAAGTCTCCTCGGAGGTAGGCCTGTTTCGGCAGGATCTCATTCGCCAGGCGTCATAAAGATATTTCAATATTACGACTTTGTCAAGTGCCTCCTTCAGGAGGCTGAGCAGGATGAATTAAATAAAAAAAACGGTGCGAATAGGCGGTATTTAGCGAGAAGCTCCGCCGCTCAGGAGACTTCTTGAGGTTGTCGAACGATACCTCTAATGAATTTAATCACATTCAAAGCTTTCAGACATTTACATTGAATATTGTTAACCTGAGCATTAAAAGTAAGCTTGTAATCAAAAATAATGCCAAGAAAGCGTACAGTTGCGCTAGATTTAATTGTTACGTCATTAATCTTAATTTCTGTTTGACCCGGTTTAATATTGCGTTTATTAAAGTGCATAAGGGAACATTTAAGAGGAGAGAGTTCCAGACCCAAATTGTACAGGTTGGTATTGATTATGTTAATAGATTTTTCTAATAATTTAGTACATGATTCCAATGAACCGCTTTTACAGTAGACAGCGATATCATCAGCGAACTGAGATACGATAGCACTTTTGGGTAAATTATCGCAGATTTTTGAAACATATATGTTATACAATAGGGGGCTAAGAACACCTCCTTGAGGTACTCCTTTGTATGTACATCTGTATAATTTTCCAGACTGATTAGTATATATGTATCTTTGAAATGTGATGGATTTAATAAATTTTACAAGGTTTATTGGGCACCCAAGTGTTGCCAATTGTTGCAAAAGGATTTGTATATCAACATTGTCAAATGCACCGTTTACATCTAGAAAAGCAGCTAAAACATCCTTTCTTTTACTGAAAGATTCCGCTACATTAAGGGTTAAACCACTTAGATTATCAAGGGTGGACCGACCTTTACAAAAGCCTGACTGAGAGGGAGGGAGTAATTTATTGTGTTCGAGCCACCATTGTAATTTGTTTTTAACCAGGGTTTCAAAAAGTTTACAGACGCAGGAAGTGAGGCTAATGGGTCTAACATTTACTCCATCAGATTTCTTTATGAAATGAACATGAGATTTGAGCCAGTCTAGAGGATAGGAGCCGGTAGAATACATTTCGTTGAATATGTCAAGAAGAATAAGTTTATATGCAATCGGAAGTTTTTGTAAGACATTATAGTCAATTCCATCTATGCCACAAGCAGATTTACAGTTTTTGCTATCAAGAGCAGTGTTAAACTCAAAAAAGTCGAAAGTTGAGCTCAAGAATTCATTAGTTTCACAGAATGGCAGCCACTCCGGGTCTACCGAACACCAGGGAGGGCTGATTTTATTCAATGCTGTGTTTATCCTTTGTTGGTCTTGGTGATTTTCAGAAGTGTGATAATTCGTGACTTTTGACCATTTATTTTTCAAGATTTTGGCAGTATTCCACACATAGGTTGGACTTGTTTGAAAATTGATACTTTGAGAAAAATTAACAAAACTTTGTCTTTTTTTACATTTAAACAATCTCCTTGCTTCAGCAGCATTTTTTTGTAGATTAAATAATCATCAAACCTTTTTGAAAATCTCCATTTTTTAAAAGCAGCACGGCGAAGCCTTTTGACTTTATCACACTCGGAATCCCACCAAGCTACAGGGTTGCGATGGAATTTTTTATTTACGGGTTTCTTATGAGGAGTATTGGAAATTAGGGCCGTAGTCAAAATACTCATAAAAATCGCATATTTAGCACTTGCTGGACTTCGATCATATGTGGGAGACATAAATTGATCGTAATTATTAGTTAATTCGGTATTGACATTTTCCCAATCAGTTTTGATGGACGTAAGTTTGTATGACTTCTTTTCATAAACATTTTTTACAAGAGAAAGATCTATAAATAATGGGAAATGATCAGAACCCCAGGTCTCGTCATGAGCCGTTACATTAATTTTATCTGCAATATTAGCAGAAGAAAAAATTAGATCTAAATTCGAAGTGTAACCATTGGATTTAATATAAGTAGAGGTGTTATTATTATGTAGAAGTAAATTAGAATTATTAACACATTCAAGAAGTTTTTCGCCATTAGAATCGATTTTATCACAGTTCCAAGCATGGTGGTGTGCATTAAAATCTCCCACTAAGATCGTATGGTTTTTTTTATCGATACGATTAAAAATGTCCTCCCATTGAGCTTGAGACAAGGGGCCGGGGGTTCTGTAACAAGCAAACAATTCGATATTTGGTTTAACATTAGTAATTCTTATACCTGTCATTTCTATCGATTGGTCTAGATTAAGGTCACTTATCAGTTCGTAATATGCTAAATGGTTCCGGATTAGTAATAATATTCCGCCTCCTCTTGAATGAGATCTGCCTTTTGTGAGAATTTGAAAGCCAACTAAGGAGTCCAAAATTCTTTTCTTCTTCTTATTAGCCTGATTGTTACTTTCGGATATCCAAGACTCAACACAAACAAAGACGTCTGTATCAGCCAATATAATCGGTAGTTCATCATCCTTGTTTAAGATGCTTCTAGAATTCCAAAATACTATTTTAAGGTTTTTGTGGTAATAACTATCCATTGTATGATGATTATTGAGAGGATTCGTGCTGCTCCGTTACGTTGGTGTTTTTCAAGTCGTTGTTGAAGGCATTTAGAGTGCTAGGTGTCGACAGCTTATTTTTAATTTTAGTGAGCTTTATTTTAAGGGAACGATTATTCAAATGGGGATAAATTTCGTCAATAAACTTAGTTAAACTTGCAGAATCTTGAGTGTGAATGTCAATTACACCGGGTTCACCTGAGGTAGCTTCAAAGAAAGATTTAATTTTGTTAAAATCTAAAGAGTATTTAGTGGCTGTATCACTTATAACTTAGTTTAAATGCGCTGGTAAGTTTTCAAAGTCAGTCTCTATACCTTTTTTTGACAAATCTGTGTCATCATTTGTTTGGCTGCGAAGCCTTTTCTTTTTACGAATTTTCGGTTTAGTAAATTCTTTTTCATTATCGGTGGTCGTACTGTCGTCCAGAGAGTCTAAGCAATCTATATTTTTTGCTGCAGGTTGAGCAATATTAGGTGGATTTGATGCATTTTCTGAGGTGGTTGACGAAGGGGGTGGACGCTTGATGCCTTGTTTATTAGCATCACTCTGTGGGCACATATCACTGTTTGCAACGTATTTATTTATAACAGTAGCTGGAGAAGAATCAAATTCTTCAGTTGCTTGTATGGAACTTGACGGGCATAGCTTTGCTATATGACCTTTTTGTTTGCAAATAAAGCATTCGGTGGCGTCAGTGCTGAAGTATAACCAATAATTTGTTCCGTCGTAGTTGATTTGGGCCGATTCGGGTAAGAGCATTTCATCTCCGTCTTTGATATATACCTGTCTGCGATGAGACTGTATGTGTGAGCGCCCAGGCTTACTTAGGCTTGCTTTGATGTTGTAAATAGAGGAAACAAGGGTAATGCCTTTGGCCTTGAGTACGTTGACTACTACGTCATTTGGAATATCTATTGAAATATTTGAAATTACGACTCGTTTATTTTTTTCTAGTAAAGGCCTAATTTCGAGGTCCTTGTTTTTAACACGAATTGTTTGGCCAGATATTTTTTCCACTAGAGCTTTACTTGACAAGAAGACGCATACTCTTGCACCAGATATTTTAGAAATAGATAGGATACTATTAACATTAACAATAGATTCGAGACCGTCAATGTAATCGTCGTTGGTAAATCCCTCCATAGAATCAACGATGATTGCCTGATCTCTTTTTGGTTGGGTAGCATTAGCGTAGCTTTTTATTTGACGATTGACTGGATTAGAATGGTTTAACACTTGTTGAGGTTGAGAGCCATTGATGTCGCTGGGCGTCGTCATGGCAAAGAAGATTTTTTCCACGCCTTGCACACTGTAAAACAGTTGCAGGCTTGGAAAACACGAATTTTCTAGAACGTTAAAACGAGATTTCTAGGATTTCACTTAGATTAGCACTACACAAGGAAAATCAAGAGCCGTTCGTACACGTCTTCGGTATGTTTACCAACACTCCGAGACCCGTCCGCTCGCTTCAACGGTTCAAACCGAACCAAAATATTTGAGATATCAATGGGTATGCGGGTTTAGTGGGACGAGGAGAGGGTAAGTATTTTGTCTGATCGGGCGATCTCGCTAGTGCCGCGTTAACTGTCAGTGTGTACGCACGTCGCTGTTGTTCAAAATGGCTACCGAATCACGCATCGCGCTTATGAAAGAGCGATTTTATAGTACTTTAGCGTCATTAAGAACGTTAACAAACGCTAAGAACACTGCTTATATTGAAGATGAACGTTATAAAGAGTTAATTGAAGAAGTTTCCACGGCAAAAATAACAGCTAGAAAGACTTCTCGTGATTATTGGTTATTGCGGCGATACGATGTGCTTACCATTGACCAGAAAAGTAAGCTTATTTTTCGTGTTAAAGACACTACAAGCACTATTATTTACTACGCATGTGATAGCGAGTTATTCGACATATTACACGAAAAAAATCTCTTTTCGAAGTGTACTTCGCACACTTTCCTATTTTGCAAAGTTTTCGCAGAAATACTTAATAAATATGGATTTCCGCACGCAGAAATCCATTTTATTAGCCTTTCTTCTTGCGAAGGTGGTGGCATTTCAAACAATTTAACATTTTGCGCACTGCCATCTTTCACACTGCACCGAGACATCGTCGCTGTTATAATGACCGTTATAATGATTTCCCTCTTTTTTATCAGACAAATGACAATATTGAAACAAAAGACGAAAGTTAATAAGCGCACCATATTTCAAATTTTTAAAAGAAAGCGCTAATTTGATGATACTACCGCCTCTTACAAACACTAAATTCGGCGATACTACCGCCTCCTACAACTGCGAACGTGAAACATTTTTCGAAACTTGGGTAAAGCCTTCCCCATCTAAGCATGGTAGGCAAGCTGCCGTGTTATACAAATATATCTATATTAATGTATATAGAGTGCCGGACAAAATGATAGGACGTTTAATGTATTTGTATATTTCACTTAACATAACAAAATATTTGTACATTTTGCACACCCTATGTATTAGATATGTCCTCCAAGGTATACATATAGAATTGTATTTTTGCATCTTGTATACGAAAGAAGTTAGAGAAAATAATATAAACATGTATTGTTCAAAAACGGACAAAATGATAGAACATTATTTAAAAAACACAATTATTTGAGCAAAAATATTGTTCGTAATTCCATATTAATATTTAGTGAAACCGCCTTTTCGCTGTATAACATCTAGTAAGCGATTAGGAAGTGACTTAAACAATTTTATAATGCGTCTTTGTCTTAAAAGACTCCCATGCGTAACAATACATTGTTTTAATTCCATGACATGTGTGTATTGCTTCCCATTCTCATAAACGGTTCTTGAAAGTTCTGCCCATACATTTTCAATAATATTAAGGTCGGGTGAACGGGCTGGCCACTCAAGACATGTCACATTTTTAGAATTAAAATAAGCTTTAACGCACTTTGCAGTATGTATTGCAGCATTATCCTTTTGAAAAATAAACTTACTACCTGCAATACGAATCGCGTTCTTATTTAACTGATCGTCTATTAATTTAATATATTTTTCACTATTTAGACGGCCTGATATCAAATTTATATCAGTTTTTCCATGGTATCCAACACTGGCCCATCGATAGGAATCGATAGGAATGTCCTAGATGGGAGGGTGACCGGTATCAACCCCAAGGCAGCGGGCCTGGCCAACGTTGGGCCTTCTGGCCTACACAATTAGAGATGGCGTGAAATGCTACTTGTGAATCACGAGTGATTCGATCACGTTCGTTCTCAATCACGGTGATTTTTCACAGTGATTTGTGATTTTCCGTGATCGTTTCTGATTGGCGGAAAGCAAATCTATTCCCTGTTCACGTCACATAACCTGTAAATTTTAGGTACATAAAAACAAAAATGCCAGTTACATCTTATAAAGGATTCATGAGGAAGAATGAATAAATTAATGATTATAAATTGCAAACGTAAGTTTAACACTAGAACTACCGACAGTTGAGTCGTAGCTATCTCTACCAAAACCAGTCAAGCTGACTGATCTTCAAAAAAAACGTAATAGTAGAATATTTGTATATTTATTGACTTATTATTGTTTTACAGAAGGCACTTTATGTTCAGAGATCTTAAATACTATATAGTAACAATTAGAATAATAACAATAAGTACAATAATGAAGAATATTTGAATAAAGTACAATAATGAAGAATATCAAAATGAATTTCCATTGGTAATTATAAGAAGTATGATATAATAATAATAAGACGTGTAATAGAAAAAATAAAATACAAATATAACTGAAATTATTGGGTACAAAAGTTATCATTCGTCACATTTCATACAAACGTAAAGTTTCTTCTGCGTGCATTTTCCGCAAACATATTGTTTACAAAGATTGCAAATGGTGGTACTCTTATTATTATTACAGTATCCTATCTGACACCATTTGCGTGAATAGGGTGAGTTCTTTGACCTACTTTGTAACTCAGCTGCTCTCAGTTCTATCCGTGATTTTATATCGTCAGCGGCAAGTTCATCTGCTAATTGAAACATAAAATATTTCTGGATATCTGCTCACCTGTGGTTTCCTTGTATAAAATCCAGGCATTTATGCCAGCTATATCTAATATGTTAAAAAATACTTGAAGTGGCCATCTTCTTGACCCCGACTTCACGCTATATTTTTTTGCCATTTGGTCTGCTATATCTACCCCAAATTTTGTTTTATTGTCAAATTCGACCGTTTCAGGTAAGCTCTTTGCGTTGTTTTCAATTTTGATGGTTTTATGTTTTGAGCTCAGGATAAGAACTTTCTTCTTCGGCTTACTTTTGTAAATTATGAGTGTAATCCCATTTGATCGATACAGCAGCGACGAAAAGCGAGCCATGGTGTCCTCCTTCATTTTACAACTTTTTGGGAGTTCTCTTCTGTTCCCGCGTCTTGTACCAACCAGTGTGGTTCTTTTGGTTAATACTTTACATGCCAGCGACAAGCTTGTAAAAAAATTGTCGGTCGTTATGGTCCTTCCCTTCATACTGTACGGTTCAATAAGTTTGAGTACAACAAATTCACCCAGAGGTTGCGATGTTGAACGTGTTTCGTTCTTTCCTAAATAAGGAAAGCCATTTACAATATATTTTGTTTCAACATCAGTTGCCAGCCAAAATTTAATTCCGAATTTGTCGAATTTATTCGGTAAATATTGCAAGAACCTGCACCTAGCTTTAGTTGGGAAAAGTTGCTCGTCTATTGTAATGTTTGCACCAGGTTTATAGCAATTTTGGCTATTTTCAATAAACTTATCCCATACGGTTGATATTAGTGCAAACTTGTCATTCTTCAAACGTTGACTTCTATCATCTCTTTTGTCAAATCGAAGAAATTGCAATATTTCAACAAACTCATTTCGACTCATTGTGCTGGAAAAGAAGCTTGGTCCCCATTTTTTATTCCACAAATACGGAAGTTTCAAATTTTTCGCTTCGTATGCTCCGCGTGCATACAATATTCCAAAGGATGCTTTCAATTCTGCTTCTGTAAGGGTCCATGTTTTACCCAAAACTCGAGAGGCTTCCGATTCGGTGCAAGATATTATATGTTTCAACATACGGCTGTCAATTAGTAGGGAAAATGCGCTAATTACTTCACCTTTCATAATATTTCTTTTTGCATATCCTGTGGGGCCGGATGTGTCTTTGAATATATTGTGCAAGGGTAATCTCCCAGAAGCTGATCCTTTTTGAATTCTTTCCCACCTGGTTCCGTCTACAGCAACTTCAATTGTACTAGCTTGTACACTTTCAGTTTCACTTTCGGAACTTGAAAGCACCCGAGTACGCCTTCTTTTCCGTGCATTCAAAATGTTCTCTGGCTCATTTTCTGAGGACTCATTTTCTTTGTCACTACTGTCACTATTACTGTGATCATTACAAATTTCAATGTCTTTCTCCCCTTGTAAATTAATTTAAGAATAGTAACATAGATAATTTGTCAGCTTTTAATCTGTTTCTTCTTTCATTTAAAATTAAGCCAGCCTTCGAAAATATTCTTTCGCACGGTACCGAGGTAGCCACTATGCAAAATAATTTTTCCATTAATTTTTTTAATGATGGAAATTGGAATTGGTGATTCTTCCACCAAATAAACGGATCTCCATTCCGTATATAAAATTCCTCCCTTAAATACTGCTCAATTTCTATTAATATTGTGGTCTCGTATGGCAAAATTTCTGGCGTATTTATTTTTACGTTTTCCTCCAACGCATCCCATATTGACAGCTCACTTTTATTGTGTGCATCTTCGATTTGTGTATTTATGTCACTTTCTGCTTTGGGATTTCTGTTGTCATTAATTAGGTTTATAATTGCTGTTTTTATTCTGTCAACTTTCTGCGGTATGAAAAAAGCATTTTTAAACCTTGGATCTAAAAATGTGCAAAGGGTATAGGAGGATAAGTATGGTCCAACGGCCTTAGCTCCGATCACGCTCGTTTTTTTTTGTTAAATTAGTACCTATGTGAGTACTTATCACAGCAATTTTCAACCCTTAAAAATTCATCCCCAGGGAGTAATCGTTAAATAAACAAATTTTTTCAAAAAATCATAACTTGAGAACAACTATTTTGATTTTATTGAAATTTATTCAGGACGTACATGTAACTAAGATCTCTTATTAAAAAAAAATCCAGACTTGATGAGTTGACATAACCTTAGAAAAAAAATTAAAACATTTTTCAATGACTACTATTGGTAGGTTATGTTTGAGGCACAACTACCAAACTTTTTTTTTAACTTTCTAACACCATTTTACACCATATATAATTTTGGTATAATTTATTTCTTGGTGCGTCATATCCAAAAAAAATAAAAAGTCTATTTTTAATCATATTTAATTTTTTTAAATATGTTATAATTATAGCACACCCATCCTAATTTTTTTCTAGTTTTCTAACGTCATTTTGCACCATATATAATTTTGGTATAATTTATTTCTTGGTGCGTCATATGCAAAAAAAATAAAAAGTCTATTTTTAATCATATTTAATTTTTTTAAATATGTTATAATTATAGCACACCCATCTTAATTTTTTTCTAGTTTTCTAACGTCATTTTGCACCATATATAATTTTGGTATAATTTATTTCTTGGTGCGTCATATGCAAAAAAAATAAAAAGTCTATTTTTAATCATATTTAATTTTTTTTAATATGTTATAATTATAGCACACGCATCCTAATTTTTTTCTAGTTTTCTAACGTCATTTTGCACCATATATAATTTTGGTATAATTTATTTTTTGGTGCGTCATATGTAAAAAAAAATAAAAAGTCTAATTTAATCATTTTCAATTTTTTTCATTATGTTATCATTATAGCACAATCTTTTTTTTTTTAGCTTCCTAACATTATTTTGCAACATGTATAATTTCGGTAGAATTTATTTTTCAATTCGTCATATGCAAAATAAATGAAAAGTCTAATTTTAATAATTTTCAATTTTTTTCAATATGTTACCATTATAGCACAATCATGTTATTTTTTTTTTTAGTTTTCTAACATCGTTTTACTCTATCTATAATAATTTCTCAATTCATAATTCTCAGCGTGTTATATTGGAATCAATGAAAATATTCAGTTTTTCTAAAACTTCAAAAATAGTCAACGATGAATGTCGAAAAAAGTCGTATTCGGACTCAAAAAAATATTATTGTATATACCCTTTTTCAATTAACAGGACTAACGATTCCGTACATAGATACGCCGAAACTATATTTGGCTAATTATCCACAATCCATTGGTTGCTTCCAACGTATCGTTGCTATTATATACTATCTATATTATGCCTGATGTTTAAAAAAAAGATGTGTAGCCTAATCGTCATCACTATCGGCACCAATGACGGGAGTGATATCAGTTGCTTCGAATATCTTTGATAACTGTTGAGCTGGTCGAAGAATTTTTGCTATGTATCGGGCATACGACAAATAGTATATAATGGCAGCAATATGTGAACAGCAACCAACGGTTCTTCGACCATTAGCACATTCACAAAAGTATCTCGAAATTCCAGATCTACTAGTGCTATTAGGTATGTACTCTATAAAACATCGATAGATTTTTCGAGAAATATGACGAGATTGCACCTGAAGTTTTAGAATATTTGAATCATCCTTAAGAAATTGTAAACTTATGGTGCCATCGTCACGTATGATTTCACTTAAGTATGATATTGCTTGTGAGTATTGATAAGTTCCAGTGAACAAAATTTTAAGATCTCGTTCTGTTAATTGTGGAAAATCGCATAAATGTGTCGAAGTAATATTTTCAAAGGGCCGTTTCTTTCGAAACCAGCCTTTTGCTTCTACTAAATCACCTAAGGTGTTTTCCATATCTTTCCTGGAAATCATCTGTTGTATAACTTCTGGTGATATTTCAGTATCTGAATTCAATCGTTTTCCAAATTGATTGAGAAGAAATGCAGCAATTCGATAATATACTCCTACATTTGACAACATTTTGTTGTCAAACTTCTGGTCTAAAAGTTTTTTTTTTTTTTGAGCAGACCATGAACAGCTTCAACAACCCAACGCATTTTCGTTACAAAACGTGATTCGTTCGAATTTTTAGTACTTAGTTGTTTTTGAGATCCTTTTAAAGCTGGCATTAGTACCTGATACCCAATATCCTCTAAATGACTCTTCACATCCCGAAAACCGCGATCTAAAATAAATACATCATCCTTCTGCATTAAATTGCATAAACCGCTAGACTCATCAATAATACGTCGCATAATTTCAGCATCATTCATATTTGCTAAATATGGCCCTAACATATCCACTACATAACCGTTTGTCGTGCAAATTGTAAAGGGTTTACATAATGGCAATTTTTTATGTCCCGAATACGACTTTCTTTGATATTCATTGTTGGAACTTTTTTGGTGATAAGCATATGTTCCATCACATATAAGAATGAGTTTATCATGAAAACCGAAAAAATCGGCAGCGATTGTAGCTGTATGATTATTAATAAGATCATCCCGAGATATAACACTTAATCCAATACTAGAGGACAGTATATCTTTCTCAAATGCTTCAATAACTGATGATGAATAGTGAGATACTAGCTGTTCATTTTCTAATTGCAATATTGAGGAAATCATTTTGTTTGAATTACCCGTGCGGAGCTTCATCAAAAACACAATAATAGCTTGAGTTACTGTACGTCCTGCAGTGTCTCGCATTGATACAAACATCGTTCGTAATTCTTCAATATTTTGCCAACTTAGACCAGTAAAAATATGTATCTGTTCTTCAGATAAATTGTAATTACTTAATTTATCAAACAAAGTTAAACTACAAGTATCTGACACCGAGTTTAACATTTCTTTTACTTCTTCAAATGTCATAGTAGAGTAGCTAGAATAAACTTTAAGGAGTTGTAGTTCTTCATCATAAAAACGGTTACCGATCAAATGGTCTGGGCAACATCGATTTCCAAGCGGAATATATATTTTGCGTTTCACGTAACTTTGAATGCGAGCTTGAGTAGGAACAACAACCAATGTCTGTTTATTATTACAAAGGCAACAATAAGCGTGTGTTGATATCGTCCGTAATATAGGAACTTCTACACATTCAGTTACTTTATCGGTTCTATCAGCACGTGGTTCAAAAAAAAATGTTGGATCACTAGTACTTGGTTGTGATAATGATTCGCTTTCAAATGAACTTTGTGACAAAGAAGTACATAAGTTCTGTATATCATCACTATTATTTGATTCTTCCTCCGTTTTTTGTCGTTTGTATGACTGCACACGGCATCGACTACATATAATATCATCAATGTTGAGCATTCTTTGAGTTCCGATAGCGAAAAAACATACATCATCTTCCGTCTCGATTATTTTCCGGGTGCCAGATATTTTTCTAAGCACGCCGTCGCAACCAGCACATTTCTCCTTCCCTACGTTAGAAGAATCCATTACTAAATAATTATTGATAATGGGTCAATATAATAATAATAATAATAATAATAATAATAATAATAAAAGGGAAAGAAATAATAATAATGATAATAATAACAGAAACCGTGATTATAATAATTATAAAAGTAAAAAAAGTAATAAAGACAATGGTAAGATTAGCTCGATACGTCTGTAGCTCTTGCCCGCTCATGCGTGCCCGCGCGAACGACAGACTTGATAACTAACTCATTATCGCCACCACTAAAACGCATATCCCCACCACATGTATCTACCACAGCACTAGCAACGGACGAAAGTTGCATTAGATCGTCAGGTCGATCTGCCGAATCAAAATTAAATATTCGCTATCATCGTCATTGTAGTAAATGGACTTTTTTTGGAAGTTGCCGAAATATAGAAAAACTGAATACTTTTATTGATTCTAATGTAACACGCTGAGAATTATGAATTCAGAAATTATTATAGATAGAGTAAAACGATGTTAGAAAACTAAAAAAAAAATTAGGATGGGTGTGCTATAATTATAACATATTAAAAAAAATTAAATATGATTAAAAATAGACTTTTTATTTTTTTTGCATATGACGCACCAAGAAATAAATTATACCAAAATTATATATGGTGCAAAATGACGTTAGAAAACTAGAAAAAAATTATGATGGGTGTACTATAATTATAACATATTAAAAAAAATTAAATATGATTAAAAATAGACTTTTTTTTTTCATATGACGCACCAAGAAATAAATTATACCAAAATTATATATGGTGCAAAATGACGTTAGAAAACTAGAAAAAAATTAGGATGGGTGTGCTATAATTATAACATATTTAAAAAAATTAAATATGATTAAAAATAGACTTTTTATTTTTTTTGGATATGACGCACCAAGAAATAAATTATACCAAAATTATATATGTAAGAGGAATATTTTATTAGAACAAGAAATTAAACGATTAAAACATTGAATGTAATACAAATTAGATCAAATCAGATATAAAAATCAACTTCTCCGTACAACTGCTAAATCACGACTCGTTTACAAAAATCTCTACCGCTTGTTACAATTGCCACGCAACGCCAAGGCATTGCTTACTGCGAATCGCTGCAATGCAAATATCGAATCGCAAATATCCCAATCCTACATTCGGCCATCCTGCGCATCTTCAGTCTCTGAAGATGAAATTATCTCTTCGTTTAATTGCTGATAGGGCTTCATATTATCAGCTGCCGTACTTGTTATTCGCGGGCCGTCTCCATTCCCTATATGTCTTACACTATATCTATCATTCCGCTTTACACTTATTACCTCGTAAGGACCTAAATATTTCGCTTTTATTTTCGCACCGGGACGGAACTGAGTACATTTCACATACACCAGATCACCCACACAATATTTTCTCGCATCTTTACACATTTTATCATACCTTTTCTTATTATTTTCCTGCGCTTGTAACAATTGAATTTTCGCAAGTTTCCTTAATTCGTCCCGCGCCTCGTCAAATTGTTCCACGGCTTCCTGTTCGATTAACGACAGAATTTCCACGTCCTCACGTTGTTTCATTCTTATACCGAACAATACTTCAAAAGGTGATCTACCAACACTGCGTTGATAAGTACTATTCAGGCACTGCTGCACTCTTCCAACATGTTTATACCATCGCGATGGATCTTCTAAACATAATTTGGTCAAAACTGGAATAATTGTTCGTATAACCCGTTCTGCTTGGCCATTTCCACGCGGAACTCCTGTAGTTGTCAAAATACATTCAATATTTTCACTTGTACAATACTGTTGAAATTCCCCTGAGGTAAACGCCGAACCACGGTCACATATAATTCGGTCAGGATTTCCAAAATTCTTCCGTTGTTCTTCAAGTTTCTGAATAACTTCTTTAACCCCAGTAGTTTTCGTCGGATACAGCCAAGTAAATTTCGCAAAGCCATCCACTACCACGAGAATATACTTATACATCTTACTAGTAATACTCATCGGTCCGACGTGGTCAATGTGATATGTGGACAACGGAGAATCTCCTTTCGGTATCGGCCTCAACAATCCTTGCTTTTTCCCATGTTTCTTTTCCGCCAAAATACAAGGGATACAACATGAAACAAATTTTTTTAACTTCTCCTCTAACTGTGGGATATAATATTGTCGTTGAATGTCTTCTAACATTTTTCTAACACTAAAGTGTCCTTTTTCGTGAGCGGTTCTGATTACTCCTAACTGCATGCATTTCGGTACAACTATTAGTGCTTTATCACCGAAGTATTTTAACAAAATATCATTTTCCAATACGTAGTTATCGTACGGTTCTTTTTCCACTACCTGTCGTAACGCTCGTAGTCTTTCATCTGTAAATTGTTTTGCTTTTACGGCAGCTAACAATGAATCTTGAATAATTAATACTGGATAACGACTTAAAGCATCCGCATGTTTCAATCTCTCACCCGAACGATGTTCAACCGAAAAATCATACTCTTCCAATGACAACGCCCAACGTGCAACCTTCGGCGCTAAATCTTTTTTGGAAAGAGTTTTCGTAAATGCGTCACAATCGGTAATCAATTTAAACTTTACTCCTAACAAATATACTCTCAACTTTTTGACCGCGTTTATGATTGCCAAAATTTCTAATTCATAAGAATGATATTTTTTCTCTGCATCTGTGGTTTTGCGACTATAATAGTATACCGGGTGAAGGTTGCGTTCGTCTGTCTCTCTTTGGAATAGTATCGCCCCATAACCGTCTTTACTCGCATCTGTATGAAGTTCAGTATACGCTTCTGGATTATAAATTCTTAGTACTGGTTTCGTCGCCAACCGTCGTTTCAAATTCTCGAACGCAGATTCCTGATCGCTTTTCCAAACAAATGTTTCGTTATTCTTTAGGAGATTCGACAAGGGTCCGGCTAACTTCGCGTAATCTTTGATAAATTTTCGAAAAAATCCCGTAAGACCCAGAAAGCTCTGTACCTCTTTCCGATTTTTTGGCCTTGGGAAATGCATTACCGCCTGAATTTTATGTTGTCCTGGATACACCTGACCCTCCTCGATCTCATGGCCCAGAAATTCGATTCGACGTTTAAGAAATTGACATTTTGCCCAATTTATCTGTAAACCATTTTCCGCTGCAACTGATAAAGTTTCCTTTAGTTTCTGAAAAGCATCTTCATCACTCTTTCCTGGAATTATTATATCATCAACATATGTCAACAATACATTGCGTCGTATTAAATCTCTAAAAACTTTTGCCACAAATCGCAAAAAATTAGACGGACTATTACACAAACCAAACGGCGTTCTATTAAATTCATATTGCCCATCAGGCGTCACGAACGATGTATATTTTTTACTATTTTCTGCAACGGGTACGTGAAAGAATCCATTCTTAAGATCAATTACTGAAAATACTTTTGCTCCGCACAACCGATCGATCGTATCCTCTATCAGAGGCATAGGAAAACGATCTCTAATAATTTTTTTATTCAATTGTCGATAATCGATACAAATTCGATATGTACCATTTTTTTTTGGAACAATAACCGTAGGACTAGACCACTCACTCATGCTTGGTCGAATAATACCTTGTTGTAACCATTCCGTTATTTGTTTACCTAATATTTCTTTTTCCCGTGGTGCAAGTCGTCGTGGTCTCAGATTAATTGGGCTATCGTCGGACAATCGAATCTCTGTTTCCATTATTGTGCGAGCTTTTCCTGTAGGATTATAATTTTTTACTACATTAATTAATTCAGTTTTATACGATTCCTTAATATCTAATTCATTCTGATTCACACATGCAATATTCATTAATTCGGCTACTTCACTACATTCATCAATTTGTACCGTTCCATTGTTTTTGCATCGTTCCTCGACACGTGTATCGTCTACAAAGTTGCACCCAGCTGTTTCTCGTAATTGTGTCATTGGTTCATCCATACTGTCAACTCGACGCACACTTACAATCTTACCTTTATTCATACGTATATCTACACGTTTTAAGAAGTCCTTTCCAAGAATAAAGTCATATGGTATCTCTTCCGCCGGTACCACAAAAATTTTCAGTTTATAAGTATCTTTACCTACACCTACATATTCTTCAAATGATCCGACCACACGCACAGACGCATTTCCCGCACCTATAATGTTTCTAATACTTGCGCTCAATTCAGGACTTCCGATTTCTTTGTGTTTGTTGTCACGCATGAGAGTAACATCGCTGCCCGAATCGATTAACGCCCGATATTTCCGATTTCTAATTTCCACTTCATTCCAGTCTGTACTTGTTAAACAGTTCACTTCCGTCGGCTTCCTTCGTATCTTCTTACAACTCGTGGAGATATGTCCGAACTCATTGCAACTAAAACACTTAGGTCCCCGTTCTTTTACAGTACAATTCTTCACGTCATGATCCTTCGATCCGCACGAATAACAATAATTCTTCCGACTAGGTTCGTTTCTTGTTATACTCTTGCGGCGTTCTCTGAATTTCTCTCTTTTTTCTGAACTCGTCTGTTGTCGGTTCTTGCTTTTCATGCGATCGTACGTTTCCAAATTTTCCTTCAGTTCCTTTAACGTACGCGACCGATACAAAATAATTTTGTTCGCCTCAGTATCAACGATCCCATCGATGACATAATCAATTATCGCCTTCTCTTCAACTTTTCCAACAGCTGCAATCTCCTGCATGGCATATACGTACTGGCGACCTGACTCCCCCGCTCGTCGTTTTCGTTCTGTTAATTGCCGGTGTATCATTGCACTATTAACTTCTATCTGGAATTCGTTTTTTAATTTTCTTTTCAAACTGGTCCACGTATTTACTCCTTTCTCAGCACTAATGAATTGTTTCGCGGAACCTTTCAGCATTCGCTTCGCGTAAATGAATTTTTGTAAATTATTCCACGACAATAATTCACTCATTTCTTCAAAATCAGCAATCCATTTTGAGATTTGTAGCTTATCATCTCCCGAGAAGTGTTGCAAACTTTCTTCTACATCTTTTAAAGTAAACACTGCTGTATTCGACTTCGTTTTTCTAATGGGTTGTTCTATTACTGGTTCATCTTCATTTTCTTCGTTCTCTTCATCGTCCTCGTCTTCTTCGTCCTCATCTTCTTCGTCCGTTTCTGATTCTGCTTCTTCATTCTGCAGATATTGTAAAAGTCGGCTCCTCAAATCCACTTTTTTCCCTTCTGCTGGCAGATTCAATTCTTGTAATTTCTGTCTTAACTCTTTTACTTTCATTTTCTGTATACTTTCGCTCGTCAGATTTTGATTTTTATCCACGTTTGCTCTTACCGGCACCTCACTATTGCTCGTACCAGTATTTTGCATGCTTCTTTCCATTGATACTTCTCCCTCGATATGTTCTTGAGACGACGACTTCTGTGGTGTACGTGATAAAGGCATCTTCAACTTCAACTTGGGATTAATAGTTCCACCGGATGATCTCGCAACTTGACAACTTTTCACAACTTTTAACAACTTTTGAAAACACCCGTTTCACTATTTTACCGTATTTTAAACTTCTTGCCTTCTTTACCGACTGCTCCAATCTGTATCGATCAGTTCAAATCGTTTTCTCTGTTCTATCCTCTATCTTCCTCTATTTTTCTCTATCCCGGACGAGCCCCCAAATGTAAGAGGAATATTTTATTAGAACAAGAAATTAAACGATTAAAACATTGAATGTAATACAAATTAGATCAAATCAGATATAAAAATCAACTTCTCCGTACAACTGCTAAATCACGACTCGTTTACAAAAATCTCTACCGCTTGTTACAATTGCCACGCAACGCCAAGGCATTGCTTACTGCGAATCGCTGCAATGCAAATATCGAATCGCAAATATCCCAATCCTACATATATGGTGTAAAATGGTGTTAGAAAGTTAAAAAAAAAAGTTTGGTAGTTGTGCCTCAAACATAACCTACCAATAGTAGTCATTGAAAAATGTTTTAATTTTTTTTCTAAGGTTATGTCAACTCATCAAGTCTGGATTTTTTTTTAATAAGAGATCTTAGTTACATGTACGTCCTGAATAAATTTCAATAAAATCAAAATAGTTGTTCTCAAGTTATGATTTTTTGAAAAAATTTGTTTATTTAACGATTACTCCCTGGGGATGAATTTTTAAGGGTTGAAAATTGCTGTGATAAGTACTCACATAGGTACTAATTTAACAAAAAAAAACGAGCTTGATCGGAGCTAAGGCCGCTGGACCATACTTATCCTCCTATACCCTTTGCATTGTTATGTTGTTTTCTACATCATAAAAGCGATCGGCTATGCCTTCCTCAATATTGTGTATTACTTGTTTCACACATACTGAGAAATCTTTCTGTTTTAGTTTTTCACATATATTTTTTAATCCGGATATCAAAGGTATAAGGACTGATGCTGTTGGATATTTCTCTCCACTCACAACTTTTGTGGCTGCATCTATTGGCTTTAATAGCACTGCCAATTCATGCAGTATTTCCCATTGTGCATTCAAAATCAGGGGTAAGTTTTTATTTAAAATGGCTATTGTGGCTTTCAGTGGCTCTTCTAATAATATGAATCTATCGATCATCTTATAGGTCGAATTCCATCTGGTTGCTACATCATGGATTAATTTTTGGACGTTTGTACCTGACGTTACTTGGTACGTTTTTAATTTTTCTGTAGCTATGGTACTTTTTTAAAAATATTTTACTATTATTCTTATATTACTAATTAATTCATTTATTGTATTGATGTTTAAACTGTTCTTAACAATTAAATTCAAACTGTGTGCAAAACATGGAATGTGCTCCCATGGAAAATAATTTATTACAGCGTTTTTTATATTAATCGCATTATCTGTTACAGCATATTGAACTGTATTTAAAATTCTCCACTCCTCACATATACTTTTCAAATGTATCGAAATATTTTCGCTTGTGTGTGATCCGGAAATCTGTATGCAATCTAAGAGAATGGATTCCAATTTAAAATTGTTTATAAAATGTGCTGTGATAGCAATGAAGCTTTCTGTGTTTTGCGACGTCCATGTGTCTGTCGTTATACAAATTCTAGTTGCAGTTATTAATTTTTCCTTACACAGATTCTTACGCTCTTCGTATAAAGCTGGAATGAGTGACTCTGAAATAAATTTTCTATCTGGCAGTTGATAGTGGGGGTTTAACGTTTTTACGAATTCTTGAAATCCAATATCTTCTACCATAGAAAATGGTTGCAAATCTTTAATAAATAATTTTAATAACTTTTTGTCAATATTCTTACGGTTTGGTACTGTTCTTTTACTTGATAGAAATGACGTGATTTGTGGTTGATTTGATATTATAGATGTAATTGCAGCATGCCCTGCGTTGCCTTCAGATGTTGTTGGTTATGATACCGAGGAAATATTACACGGGCCAGGTTGGACGGTTTCTGAATCATCGGGACTAGCTGCAATCTGTGACTGAAAGAAGTGGGAACATGGAAAATTATACTCTAAAGTCAATATATACATGAAAGTGTTTTAGGTTTAAGATAATTGAAGTATTAAAATGTGCAAATGAAAATATATAATTTTGTCATGTGTTACGAAATGAGCACCACTTTGTTTTTTTTGAGTGAATTTATGTAGTAAATAAACTCTTGGATTATATATATATATAAATATACTATATTTATTGGTCTTTAATTCTATGTGTGTAGTTTTAAAGGTGTGTGCGTGTGATTCGTGAAAAATGGAAGTTTGCTGGTTGCTTTTAAGAGTAGAATGGAAGTGCGAATTTTCAGGGAAGTCGTGGGTGCGGAAAATTAGGAGATGGTAGGAGTGGGGATCAGGGGCCTCGGTAGGTGGGGATGAGGTTTACGAGGGGTAGGATGGGCCCTTAGGAAAATCGGTATGGATGTGTATGTGTGTGTGCGTGTGTGTCTATCTTACATGGTGAAAGTACATTTATAATAATAATACTAATAATAACAATAATAATGATGATGATAATAATAATAATAATAATACTGGTGATGATTAATATAATGAGGTTGGGGTTAGGACGTAACACATGTTTTTACATTTTTTAATTTTATTTTAATTTGCATATATTAATACAAAAGTTAGAGTTAGTTAAGTGACACTTATCTATTTATATATTTAATTGTTAGATCTTATTTAAATTTACCTGGCATGTTCTTTGTTTCCATGCTAGTGAAATAGTCGGATGTACTGCACCCAAATGCTTCTTTAAATTGGAGGTAGTTGTCTTATAAGACAATTTCTTTTTACATACTTTGCAAACAGCATACCCAGTACTGTTTATGGGTATAAAAAAATTCCACACATCGCTTCCTCCAAGTGCTCCAATTTTAACAGACATTTTATTTCAGAACTTCTCTCTACGGCGCTAATAATGAAACTGAGCAGGAGGAAAAAATCGCCACTATTCGGAGATATTTTTCCGCATCTCACCCCTTGTTTACATTATTTGAAGTGGCATTAAGTGGCACTGACTTTGCTTTGGACTATTTGAAAAGACACATCCCACTAATCTATTTCGATTTTTAGTAATACATTTTAAAAATTAATTGTATTCTATTTTGTATAAGTATATTTTATTGGAACTGGTATATTTTAATATGTATAAGCGGATGATTTAACAATTATTAGATTATATTTGGACGCTTTTATCGCACGCATTACACACAACTGAACTAAACGCAGGAGGAGCCACACGCTCTAAGGGAACGCGCCACGCCATAGAAAATAAGGCGCCGAACCTAAAAAACACATAGGCGACCATGAGTCATGGAACACTCTTTTAACAGTATATAATATTTTATATATGACTATTTGCTATATTTATAAATAAATGTTAATCGTATTATATTCTTATACGTGCTAATAACTATGAAAATGGTTTACGGCAAAAAAAATCGAATTTTGAATGTATTTGATATTATATTGATCTGTATTACAATAATATGCAATAATTTTTCCATTAAAAATATTTGTTGTTACTTTAACAATTCTTTATTTAAGGTACAAAACAAAGTAATAGATTCGAGTAGACAACAAAAAACTAAGAAAAAGAAAATGCTTATATTAAGGGAACGAAAAATTAATGAAACTAAAACTGATGCACGCGGATACACTTGCACTGCGAAGAAACAAGGTCTGCTGGTATTACGTGAAAACTAAGAAACGTAGGTTGTTGTTCTTGGTCTCAAAAAATAGAGGAGTGTTTCCCGAGTATGTATGTAAGTTTGTGCCTCCAAACATAAACGGTTCGTACAATCCGAGCCACGAATGGGTCGGCGCGGGAGAGGGGAGACTAACCATACACACCTCAACTGGAGACTAGCGCCAGTGATGTCAGGACGTGGGATTTTTCCCACCGGTGCGCGCTACCCAATTCTCAGTAACGTATATACTTCACTCAAATATGGGGTATCGTCCGACCCCTGTGACAATTGAAATACGGTAGAAATTACAGGAAGAGGACATTTTACTAGATACGTCCATGGAAACAACCGCTGTCGAGCTGTGACGTCAGCATGCGCATGCGCACGATGACTCCCACGTGGGAGAAAATCCCACGTCCTGGCATCACTGACTAGCGCAGTTACCTACGGGCACTCAAGATATTTACAAGTGTCAATATCCCTCGTTATTACTTGTTGCCTTAATAAAGTGTCAGCCGGAATCTATGTTGACCTAAATCCGACATTGTGGTTGATTCAGGTAATCATGAGCTGGAAACAGTGAGGGTTATGTACCGTATGTAATTTATATCAATATAATGTTACAGTATTATTTACTACATCAACCCAAGTCGTCACGGAATTATTCGTCTTTCCTTCTCCTTCTCAATCTAAGCCACCAAGCTAGTAACTTAAATGTATATATAAGCATATTATAATATTCCGTATTGATTAATAGCAGTAAATCACTGTCAAAGTGAAAAAACGAGCGGATTCCCGAATTTTTTACGCATTCACTTTGCATTTTCACGTAGAGGACTGTTGCTAGCACAAATTTACTGTACAGCATTGGATTCTACGTACATTTCTGAATAAAAAACAATCAGCGGAAAATGTCATAACTATTTTCGTTTCGGCACAATTTAAAAAAATATCCATCCCGAACATTTTGTCACTACGACGCCATCGCTCTCTGTAAGTGCTGTAGCTACGCGTAATACTTTCACGGGCCCCGCGCATCGATACATTCTGTTGAAGTAGAATTCTCTACCCCTTTACTAAAGTGTAAGGTAATACTTATTTATTTATTTTTTTTTTTATAGAGGAAAACACAAATAAGAAATTGACAAATGTGCAAAATTCTTCTACTAAATTGTTACTTTGACGGATGTAAAGAACCACAGATTTTTCGTTTGTTCGACCTCGCTTCTGTTTTTTACGCCGCATTTAACTTTTCTAGACATTGTATGTCCAAGATTCTGAACAGATCTCACTTCTGTCAGAATCTCATACGAATAGAGCGTATTGAAACGTTCAGACAGACTTTGGCTTACGCAAAATTAGTTGCTTTTTCAGTATTGTTACTTTGCTTTGTTCTTTATTCAGGCTGTTAGTGATACATTTTACCACCGTTTTTCTCGTAAATGGCCAGCATTACATGGAAACCAAAGGGGTGAAATTCCTGCACAATTTACCAATTTTTTCTTTATTCATAACAATATGTAATCTTATGACTATAAAATACTCGTAAATGCTATATTATAACATGTTCCACATATTTCTTTCATTTCAAATCTTCTAAATAAAGAAAATTTCGCTATCGTATTCCTACCAAATATACTACAACATTCTCCCCTTTGATTTTTTTCTTTTGTTTAATATTTATGAAAATAATGATAATAAGATTTGTCGCGCACATATAAAACAATTTTTATTCATTGTTTGAAGCGAGTAGTGTTTCATTAGTTAAATTAAAGAGAAAAGCAGAGAGGATTTCAGAGCGTATACGAAAGCAATAAGTCTACGGAGTTCCACACTATCCGCAAAGTAAGATATTTGCGAATGTGCGTAAAGCATTTCTCCTCGATAAAAAAAAAAATAAATAAGTATTACCTTACATGTTAGTAAAGGGGTAGAGAATTCTACCTCAACAGAATGTATCGATGCGCGGGGCCCGTGAAAGTATTACGCGTAGCTATAGCGCTTACAGAGAGCGATGGTGTCGTAGTGACAAAACGTTCGGGATGGATATTTTCTTAAATTGTGCCGAAACGAAAACAGTTATGACATTTTCCGCCGATTGTTTTTTATTCAGAAATGTACGTAGAATCCAATGGTGTACAGTAAATGTGTGCTAGCAATAGTTCTCTACGTGAAAATGCAAAGTGAATGCGTAAAAAATTCGCGAATCCGCTCGTTTTTGAACTTTGACAGTGATTTACTGCTATTAATCAATACGGAATATTATAATATGCTTATATATACATACTCGGGAAACACTCCTCTATTTTTTGAGACCAAAAACAACAACCTACGTTTCTTAGTTTTCACGTAATACCAGCTTCTTTACCGAAAACGACCGTTTTTACAAATGCTGATTTTTTTCGAAAACTGAGGGTGATCCAGAAATTTCGTTGCCGGATTCGTGTTCAGGACGACGAACTCTATAAGAATTATATAGTGGCTATAGGAAAACAGAAAACAGCTTCAAATTTGTTGGACAGTGTAATCTTCTATTTCTCTTGTGTTGCGTGGAAGTTGAAGAACTTCCATTACTTCTTGATTATCTCTTCGTTCTTCTACTACCATTTCTTCTGTGGTACTTAACAAAAGAATATTAATAAATAATGAATAAAAAACTACTCGTAAATAATATATTACAAAAGTTACGCTTTATATAGATACCTGGAAGAAACAATGTTGGTACAGCTGTGTTTGCAAGCTTCTTGGCCAGAAGATATCTGTTTTCAAAATGTTTAGCGCAAATGACTCTCCTACGAATTTTCTCCGCACTTAAATTAACTAAATTTGGATTGCCACTTGCTGCTAACCATTTTGAACAAATTTCTGGCCGAGATCTTGGAAACGAAAACATCCATCCACCGGTTATCCGGCAGGATGTCACTTCACATTTCTTCTTCTTATTTATATCTGCAAAAAGGCTTCAATTATAACAATATTCTAACACTTATAACAATTATAAAGAAAAAGAAAATAAACAAAAATTGTGAAAATTCCAAAAATAAAAAGAATAAAATGAAAAGAAAAGATTAATTAATAATTAGAAACTAAATATATCTAAGAACAGAAAAAAAATTATTAAAAATTAAATGAAAATTAAGAATTAAATAATTAATATTAAAAATTGGAATTGTAATTTTTACAAATTATACAAGTTTGAGTTGTTTTATTGCCTGTGCACAATCCTACTTCACATTTTTTCCGTGATTGCGACTTATTATTGGAGCTGCTACGTGTTGCTTGTTGTTGTTTTTTCTTTTCTTCTTCACGAAATTCGTGGTACTCTGTTACAAGTTCGTCTGCTAATTGTAATAGAAAACGTTGCCTTGAAATTTCCAACCCTGTTGTTTTCTGATACAGTATCCAAGACATTAATTCCAGCGAAATCCAAGATATTTAAAATACTTGTACAGGCCATCTATTGCATTTGGATTTGATGCTATATTTTGGCGCCATTTGGTCAACCATATCGACGCCAAATTTCGTTTTATTATAATAACTGATTGTTTCGGGTGTTTTCTTTCTATTGTTTATGGTTTGACGGATTTATGTTTGGTACTCACAAGGGAACATATCGAACTCGAACACGATTTTGATGAAATTTATGTCAGAGGTAGTCCTCGTAAGAATATTAGACATTTTTTATCGGCAACCATCCACTCTGAAGGGGTGAAAACACCCCTCAAAGTTGAGGGCAGGAAACACATTTTTGGGAATATTTCGGTAACCAGGGGTGAAAAAAATTTGAATTTTTTTTCAAATTGTTTGTTTTTCGATCAGGAATTTAACTGTGTAAGAAAAGTCGCCTAAAAGTTATTTGTTTAAAAAATATATTAAAAAATTATTTTTTTTTGTTAATATCTCCCAGAAAACATTCGCAGTAAATGAAATAAATTTATGTACACAAACTATGGTCCAAATTAGCGGATACGTGTTTTTGGATTTTTTCAATTTTTGACGATAAGGGTCACTATTTCGCGTTTAACTTTTCACGCTCCGTGCGGGACTGGCCGGTCGAAATGGACTTTTTTCATAACAAAGCTGATTTTATTGTCAAGACTAGTATTCTAATAATTTATGTGAAAGAATGTTAAACATAAAATAAGAACGGCTCGTGTTAAAAACCAAAAAATTCCAATCTCACGTATCCACTGATTTAGATCATAGTTAACGTACATACCTACTATTCGATAGCGGAATAAGACTGATATCTGATAAGATAAAATTAACGCAAAAATTCAATTTTTTAATACACGATTTGTTTAAATGATATATTTAAATTTGAATTTTTTCGTTAATTTTCCATGATAAGAATCAGAAATGTCTAAGGAATGTGATCCAGTATAGCAAATTCATGCTAGATAAATAACTTTTCATAAAAATGTAAAAGTATAGCATAGCAAGTTCGCGCATCCGCTCTTTTTAAAACTTTGACAGTCATTTGTTACTATTTACAATGACCAATTTTAATAACTATATACACTAAAATATTCGGCATGTTTTCTGTTGGAAATATATCGATACGAGCGCATCAGCTCGTCCATGTCAGCAACTAAAAGCGACGGCGCTGTGGGTCCTACGAAAAGGGACCACGTGTCTCCTCTCTTCACTGTCGCAATCTTCTCTTCAAACGAAGATTGTACTTTTGTTGTGCTTTCCTCATGACAGTGTTATTCGATTTTTTCGAATATTTTCCGCTCAACCCCATATTAATTTTGTCGCACCAGTTCTTCAAATGAATGTTGATGAGTGACTTAATAATTGTCTCTTTAAGTGTCTCAGTGTGAGTACTGCATTCAATAAAATCAAATGTTATATTTTCGTAAAGTATTTTTGATAATACTTTCGATATATTATGTTTGAAATATGATCGATTAATTCTTCTATTCAACATTTTTTTCATTTTGGGGATGGCGTTCTTTAAGAATGCATCATTTCTGCAAATCATTATACAGTTGTTGCATTGTTTATGTGGATCTTTTTCTAATATCCGTTTTATTATACAATTATTGTCATTATGTATATACGATACATCCGTGCCAGAACTTACGTGGGATACATTCAAAATATCTGGTACCATCTCTTGTTCATTTGCATTTTCTTGCATCTCTTGGTCCTGTGGGATGCGAATGTATAGAGATTTATTTTATACATATATTTAAGAGTACGAATGTGAGCGCCGATCGCATTTTGTTTTTCGCGAGGCCAACGAGGCATTCGTTGCCTCGTGGCACTCTGTGGCTGGACTCCTTCGTGGATATACTGTGTGTCGTTACATTCTGTGTATAAAAATCCTGTGTGGATGTACTTTCTGCTTTGTTATTCTTAGTGTGATAATTCCTTTTTTAACTTTTATAATAAATACTTAAATATACTATTAAGAAATCCTACAAAATTGGGGGCTCGTCCGGGATACATATACGATATATGGTATATGATATATGTGAAGTGTTACATAAGGTGTAAATAAAATATAGACATAGACAATTTAAATAACTCAAAGACAACATTCTTTTAGAATTGAAGTGATTGAGTGTATATTGTGTGAATCGCATTGTAAACATAATGGAAGGACTACAACAAATCAAAAAGATAAACTAAAAACTAAAAACAGCCTCAGCTTCATCGATACGGGCTTTACATCAATTTATTTTTAATGAAGTTGGTGATCGAAGTAATAGAAGAAGACTACGTGCGTTTTGCGGTTTTCCTTTTGCCGATGGATCAGAGGAATATGCAGCGAAATTGGAATTCGTCAGAGGAATGACAATTGGTGACCTGATTACGTGTTGTAATTTATTGAATTTGGATCACGGAGGTAATAAGGAACAGATAATTGCGAGGATTTTGACCGCATTGATGGACCTGAATGTGTTAAAATTAAGCGAAGAAGACGAGAGCGACGAAGACGATGAGGATTTTGAAGCTGCACGAGAAAACAATGTAGCGGCCAGTGTGAGAAAGGAGAACAATGTTACGATCGACGCGAGAAACATTGTCGCTGAACGATGTCTTCAGAATCATCAAAATGACGAAGTAGTAACTGATTACGAAAGCTTGGAAAGTATAACGCAAAATCCACACCGCGAAAGATTTTCCTTGAATTATAGAGATGTAGACGATACAGTACGCAAATTTAATGGAGAAGATTCATATCCTATCGAACGATGGGTAGCGGATTTCGAAGAAAACGCCGAACTGTACGGATGGTCGGAAAGACAAAAGCTAGTATTCGCAAAGAGATCGTTAACCGGATTAGCTAAACTTGTTATTCACAGTGAAAGTGTAATTAAATCGTGGGCAAGTCTAAAAACTATTTTAATTGACGAGTTTTTTACAAAAATTAATAGTGCACAATTGCACGAAATGTTGGCGAAAAGAAAATTGAAGAAGGACGAATCTATCCAAGAATATTATCTCAAAATGAAAGAGTTGGCTTCACGTGGAAATATAGAAGCGGAAGCTCTGATAGAATACGTAATTCGCGGAATAGACGACGAAATTACCAATAAAACAATATTATACGGAGCAACTAACTTGCGAGATTTCAAGGATAAGCTGCGGACATATAAGTCGATGCGGAAAGATGCTGGGGCAAGGAACGCAATCCAAAGGAGAGAGCGGAACATCACAATCGGCGAGAAGAAGAAGGACTTTTGAAGTCCTTACTTTAAGAAGAAGAACTTACGTTCAACAAAGGACAGAGACGAAGAGGACTGCGGAAATCATCTGTTTTAAATGCGGCGTGAAGGGACACCGATCGCCGGAGTGTACGGATAGGCCTTTAGCCAGAAGATGCTATAAATGTAAAAAAATACGGTCACATTGCTGCTAGATGCGAGAACGTTCGACAAGACGAAAGGGTTAGAGATCAGCCGTCTGTTAACAGTATCACTACGTCATCGGTTGGTAAGAAGCAAAAGAATATTACAATCGGCAATGTAAATTTTATCGCGCTAGTCGACACCGGTAGTCAGGTGAGTTTAATAAGTAGACGCGCATATAATAAAATAGGGAATCATGAACTGTACAACACCGAAATAAGTTTGACGGGATTCGGGGGAAATAAAACTAGAGTGTTGGAATATATTCAAATTTCAGTTTTAATCGACGATGAATATTTTCCGTGCACCATGTATATCGTTCCAGACGCTGCTATGCCTATGGACGCTATACTGGGTAGCGATTTTCTTAGTACGGTTAAAGTTACACTTAATGAATCTCATATTGTTGTTCAAAAAGCGTCGCCGACGATATTTCTGTCACAAATCGACGTAGTAGAAACCGATTGTTTAGATATTGGAAGACAGAACACCGATAAAGTTGAGAATGAGATCGAAAAGTGTGTTTTAGAATATAAGCCTAATAAAGTAAAATCTACCGACGTAGAAATGAAGATCGTTTTGAACGAGGAACCAACGATTTTTGACGCACCGCGAAGATTACCAGTAGCCGAACGTGAAGTAGTAGAGAAGCAAGTAGAGAGTTGGATAGCGGAGGGGATAGTAGAGCCGTGTACATCGGAATATGCTAGTCCCGTGGTAGTAGTGAGAAAGAAAGACGGTTCTGCAAGAGTGTGCGTGGATTACAGAAAGCTAAACAGAATCGTAGTAAAGGATAGATACCCGTTGCCAGTTATTGAGGACCAACTTGATAAATTATCGGAAGCGCGAGTATTTAGTACTATTGACTTAAAAAGCGGTTTCTTTCATGTAGATGTAAATGCTCGCAGTCGGAAATATACAGCTTTTGTCACTAGTAATGGACAGTACCAGTTTTTGAAAGTCCCTTTTGGTCTTTGTAATTCACCGTCTGTTTTTCAACGTTTTATCAATTGCATATTTAGACCATTGTCGAATCAAGGTATCGCAATTTCCTATTTAGATGATATTATACCTGCGCAAAATGAAGTCGAGGGAATCCAACGATTGAAAATAGTTTTACAAACAGCGTCAGAGTACGGTCTTGAAATAAATTTCAAAAAGTGCCAATTCTTGAAAAGAAGTGTAGAATTTTTGGGGCATGTTGTAGAAAATGGTCAGATTCGCCCCTCACCATCGAAAACCGACGCGGTAATGCGTTTTGCGGAACCGAATTCAATTAAACAATTGCATCGTTTTATTGGATTGACCGGGTATTTTAGAAAATTTATACCAGATTATTCTATAATCGCTAAACCCTTGACGGATCTTCTTAAAAAGGAAGCTAAGTTTAAGTTCGAAGAAACAGAGAGAGCTGCTTTTCAAACGCTTAAAAATATTTTATCGCATAACCCTGTTTTAAATATATATAATCCGCAGTATAAGACAGAACTTCATACGGATGCGAGTCGAGAAGGTTATGGAGCAATATTATTCCAGGAGAATCCTGTAAATAATCTATTTCATCCTGTTTATTACTTTAGTAAGAAAACTACACCGGCCGAAAAGAACTATTGTAGTTACGAATTAGAAGTGTTAGCAGTTATTGAGGCATTGAAAAAATTTAGAATATACTTATTGGGACTTAGATTTAAGATTGTGACAGATTGTCAAGCCTTTCAGAAAACAATTAACAAAAAAGACCTTGCAACTAGAGTGGCGCGATGGGTTCTTCTCCTAGAAGAATTTAACTATGTGATAGAACACAGATCGAATACGAGGATGAAGCATGTTGATGCGCTTAGTCGTTGTCCGGTTATGGGTATTCAGTCCGATAGTGTAATATTAGAAATAAAGAAAGCTCAACGCGAAGACGAGCAAATAAAGGCAATTCGCGAACTTTTAAAGGAAAGGCCTTACGACGATTATCTTGTGAAGAATGACTTACAAGGGAACCTCCCGAGGTGCCAATCACCGATTTTGATAAAATTTGAGTATGATGTAGTACTCGTGAAAACATTCGACACGTATTTTTTTTTATCGGCAATCGTTCAGGTTTAAGGGGTGAAAACCGCCCTCAAAGTTGGGGTGCTAAAGTATATTTCCTTGATTATCTCGGAAACTATGAGAGATAGAGTAATTGCGTAAATTGACGAAATTAGCGCCTTTCCATCACGAATCTAACGGCATACTTTTTTTTGCAAAACCTTCATTTGTTTAAACAATATGTTAAAAAATAACATATTTTTGGCAGTTTCACCAACTTAATGTTGATCAATTTTCATGAAATTTTTTTTATATAAACTAGATATCCAATGCAAAATTACGGATAAATGGGAATTTCGATTTTTTTATTAACAAAAAAGTTATTGCACATGAGATTTTATCGTCCGCCGCGCGAAATAGAGTCCCTATATGAGTTGTTCCTTGTTCATAATCACTTGGTAGCTCTTAAAAGAGCTGATTTTATGAATGTATATGTATTAGTGCTTTTAAATTAATGATGGAGCTGCAAATAATATGTGTTATTGTATATAATTTTGGCAATAATGATACTCTTGAAAAAAGTGTTGAAAACACAAATGATTTTTACACCATGAGCACCTCAATGCAACTACGTCGTCACAGTCGAAACAATTGTTAATATCAATTTGTAAATCGGTAAAACAAAATGTAACGGGATTTATAAATTCGTTTGGTCTATTCTCTGTGTAGCCGCAGCGAAACCATGCATATCTAAACATGTCTTCATATCTCGGAGAGGACAGCTGATTGTGAATCAGTGACTGCAATTTTATTATATTGTCCCTTGCGTATAAATTTATATTAATATTCAAATTTATTGTCAAATCTGATATTTTTCGTGCAAAATTTTTCCAAACACGAAATCCAAACACGTCCAAAGGCTGGATCTATCCTGTTGTACCTTTTGGTATCTTTAACAACTTTATTGTTTTTCCTTCTGGAACTGAATTGTTCAGTAACTCTTCGTCGTATCCAGTCCACGCATCAAGCAAGAGGACAGCACAGTTTGACACTTGAGGGAGAAACACATTTTCAAACCATGTCTTTAAGTTCTCTTTATTTAATTTTCCTGACGTAGTTGCTCCGATCACGATGTTGGGAGCTTTAAATACATTGTGCTGCACACGAGGTCCTAATCGCCCACTTTGTTCTTTTAATACAATAAATAAAGGAGATAGAAGTTTTCCATCTGCTGATACTGTGGGTTGTATCGTATAACTATGCGTGATTGCAGATGACGATTGAATCATGCTTTGAGTTTCTTTTTCACCTCTCCATGATAAACTTCTTCCCGAATGCATTTCTAACTGAAAACCGCTTTGATCGGTATTAAAAATATTTTGTTTTCCATATTCTTCAAAGAATGGTTTGGCGTTTTGGATAAAGTTGGTTGCTGTTGCCGTTATTTCTGATAAATTTTCCGTATAATTTCGAGTTATAAATTTTGTCGTCTTTCTTGAAACAATGCCATATCTCGTTTTGAAATTATGTAACCAATGCGGTGATGCTCGAAACCCATCTAAATTCCATTTTTTATTTTCTTGTAGAGACCATCTCCGAATGTCAATATCATGAACCAATACTTTTCTATTTCTTGCCTCTACGAATCTGTTTATGGTATTTGTTGTAATTTTTTTCATCTTATCAGCATAAGATCCGCCTACGGCTAGTTGTTTCTCCCATCTATACAATTGCTTCAGGTTCTTCACCTTTTTATACCGTCCTCTCACTGTTTCGACCGATAATCTTTTCCTTTTTCCACTCTTCCAAAAATTGATGACATTTTCTTTATATTCTAAACCTACTTCGGCAGGATCAGATCTTTCCTCATCTTCGATATCGGGCGAGCTCCCAGATCCTGCACCAGCCGGGTGCACTTCGGAGGATGAACAGGAAGCAATTCCTTCTGTATCTCCATAGTCACATGGTGTTGACATTAAATCTTCCATTGCATCGTCAAATAGCAATTCTTGCTCTGTCTCTATTTCTATATATCCACTAGACTTATACCTGTTAATTAAATCTATAATGGTGTTTGCTAATTCAACGTCCATAGCACTTACCGGCGATGGTCTATCGTCATTACTACAATCATACGTTTCAATTAAAATATTGATAATATTTATAGGATTTACTGCCATGGCTAAAAATCTAAATTGCTTTAATTATGTAATAAACAACGTCTAATTATAAACAATAACAGATAAATTGCAATTTTGCACAAAGGTACTTACTGTAAGCTATTACCGTAAGAATCTTGTAGCGCTTTCCAAAATCTTCGCAATAGCAAAAACTCTTTCGTCAGCACACGAATGTTGATGTGAATAGAATTTCTCAAATATTAAACAGTCACTATTATATATCCCTCAAAGACAATGACGTATAGACTCTACTATGGCTCTCATTGGTTATTAGTATAATAATTAAACCCAACCCTCTTTTCCCTCACGGAAAGGAGAATTCCGAAGTATGTTGTAAAAAAGGGAAAGAACCCTAAAATTTGTCATCAGACTAAAACCTGTGACTTTCTTAACCCCTAGACAAAAGGCCATAATCTTTGATATTTCTAACAATAAGGAAACCGAAGCACTAGATTCGTGAAGTGCTGTAAACATACGCCTCGGATACTTCCCATTTATTATAAGCGGTCAGTACCTTTTCTATAAATATTTTGCACTCCGTTCTTGCTGCATTTATTATCCATTCAACCCACCATTTTTAAGCATCATAAAACGTAATTACTTGTTCGGCTTTATGCATTTGTAACAAATCATAATTAGCATTTATAACATCACCGAATTCACTGGACGAACTGGCTAAGGGTTAATAAGTAACCTTCGGTGGCAATAACGAGTCAAAGACTTTTCAAAAATGCATTTCACCATTCTTTAGGGTTGCTATTGTTAGTCCGTTAACAGGTCGAAACTATTCCCACCATGCCGACCCGGGAATGTCCCACCGTAAACCGCACGCAGTGCGGTAGCCGTAAATCGTATCCTTTTAAGGGAACGGAAAATCCTTTTCTTTTTGTTAGTAACCAATAATTAACTGTAAAATCAACTCATTTACGAACTACCAATTGATTATGAGCAAGAACCGACTCATGTAGGGACTCTATTGCGCGCGGCGGACGATAAAATCTCATGTGCAATAACTTTTTTGTTAATATAAAAATTGAAATTCCTATTTATCCGTAATTTTGCATTGGATATCTAGTTTATATAAAAAAAATTTCATGAAAATTGATCAACATTAAGTTGGTGAAACTGCCAAAAATGTGTTATTTTTTAACATATTGTTTAAACAAATGAAGGTTTTGCAAAAAAAAGTATGCCGTTAGATTCGTGATGGAAAGGCGCTAATTTCGTCAATTTACGCAATTACTCTATCTCTCATAGTTTCCGAGATAATCAAGGAAATATACTTTAGCACCCCAACTTTGAGGGCGGTTTTCACCCCTTAAACCTGAACGATTGCCGATAAAAAAAAATACGTGTCGAATGTTTTCACGAGTACTACATCATACTCAAATTTTATCAAAATCGGTGATTGGCACCTCGGGAGGTTCCCTTGTTAGTGTATAAGTTTTTGTCGGGTCGTGAGTTGTTAGTTGTCCCGAATACGATGCAACGTGAATTAATTCGACGCACACACGAGAAAGGACATTTTGGATTAAGGAAAGTGGAAGAGACGTTGAAGCAGGATTACTTTATTCCTAATTTGGCGCGGAAAATTGAAAATCATATTAGTAATTGTGTAACTTGTATTTTAGCAAATCGAAAGTCGGGAAAAAGGAAGGTACTTTGCATCCTTTATTTAAAGAAGAAGTCCCGCTTCACACGTATCATATAGATCAGCCTTGTCAAGGTTTGGCTCGACAGAGCCGTTTCTCGAGCTGCTCCGCCTGCTACTCCTTCCTATACACTCGAGAGCTCGCTGATTGACTTTGCCTCCCCTTCATAGTAGCGGACCTATTGGCATGAGCACGGGCGTATTCGGGGCGACATTCGTAGTCAATCAGTCGCGCTGAAAAAGTCGTGCCTTGCGCGTCAGTCGCGGAGATCAGAACGTCGTGCGTGGCACGTCGATAAAGGTTATTTGTCGAAATACAATTTCACACCGCACTATATCGCATGTAGGGTAATACAAAAGTATTGTTAGTGAAAAAGTATGCTCGAATATGTGTTAAATAAAGTACAATTAATATATTTTAATATTTTTGGGCTTCTGGCGACGATTTTACCGAAATTAACCACTACGTTATGCATTACGACTAAATATAGTATTGTGTTCCAGCACCAATAGTTGTAAATCAATTATTAGCGCAAATTGTTAAAAGTAACTACACGATAATAGAACGCTAGGTTTCCCAGCGTAAAAGAACACATTGTTGCCGCCACAGTTGTCTTAAATGTTTTCAGTAACTTTATTCGTCTCAAAATGCTCGACGCAAAGTTCTAATATACCAATTAAAACATAATTAATTATAAGAAGCTGTTAGTAACAAAGAGTGGTTCTGCCTCGTTTAATTTCAATGTTGTTTTGTAATAAAATGCCAAAGTATTGTCAATTTTACATATAGAGATGTATCTCAACGGTTTCTTTCATCTGTATGATTGTTAAAAAACATTTTCTTCATTTATATTTTAATGCGATTTCTCGACAACGATTCAGCGGAAAAGGACATTGATACAGTGGAATAGATTTTCAGAAGATAACTTTGTAACAAAGAGTGCATTTGCATATTTCCATGGGTAATGTGGAAACCTATATTACCTCTTTACTGTTAAAAGACAACACAACATTGTACAATGTATCGCCCCAATAACTTCTTACATTATTCTACATTCTTTGAGGCGAACAAGTTTGCATTTTGCTGTCGCAAAATTTTTAAAATATAAATGTCGCCCCAATATACCGCCACATGCTACCACGCTTGTACCAGTAGGTACGACCGTAACGCCGCTGGAGTGTCTGTGAATCAGTGACATCTCGGCTGTATGTGTAGGTGAAGGAGGCGGCGCAGCTCGAGAAACGGCTCTGTCGAGCCAAACCTTGACTTGACTGATATAGATCATTTAGGACCTTTGGAGTCGACAAGCAAAATGTATAAACATATATTAGCTGTAGTGGATAGTTTTACGAAATTCGTGTGGATTTATCCCACAAAATCGACGTCGTCCTTAGAGGTTATACGTAAGTTGGAAATTCAAAGATCTTCTTTCGGAAATCCACAACAAATTATTACGGATAGAGGCACCGCGTTCACGTCAACCGAATTTCGCGAGTACTGTGAAAGAGAGGGAATTAAACATTCGACAGTTACCACTGGTTTACCTCGTGCGAACGGTCAAATCGAAAGAATAAATCGGATAATTATATCGACGCTCAGTAAGCTTTCTCAGGACGATCCAACTAAGTGGTATAGGTATACCGATGATGTAATGCGTGCGATTAATTCTACGTACCAGCGTAGTATAGACACCATTCCATTCGAACTATTGGTAGGAGTGAAGATGCGTGATAAAACCGATTTGTTATTAAGTGAGGCAATTGAAGAAGATGTGATAGAAAATTTTAGTAAAACCAGAGACGAATTAAGACAGAAAGCGAAAAATCAAATTTCGAAAGTCCAGGAAGAAAATAAAAAGACTTATAATTTGAGACGTCGTCCGGCCAATCGGTATAATGTTATTATTATTATTATTATTATTATTATATTTTATTAACGGGTAATGAAAACCCTTTGATAAATACAGTATAATAACCTGGACATAAAAAGTTTATAAAATAATTAATTAACTAAGAGGTAAACAGTAAAACAAAGTCGAAATTATGGTTGGTATAGGAGTAGTGTTGAAGGTTAAATTAAAATTATAAAAATAAATTCTAAATTAAATTATGAACTAAGATATAAGTAATAAGTTATAGATTGCGGACTAAATATAAAGCATGATTCTTGAAGTTGATTAATGATCCAGAGAAAAAGTCAAGATTATCAGCGAAACGGTTGGCATTTTTGCATATGCGGCTGATGCAGCTAGAAGTAGCATAATTGGTTTTGTATAAGGCATAATGGAGTAAAGGAAATTTTCTGACATGTCGAGGCGGAACATTCAATTTTACCAGTTGTAACAGTTCAGGGCAGTCAATATAGTTATTTAAAATTTTAAATACGAGTATTAAGTCGGAGACAAGTCTGCGGTGTTCTAACGTTAATAAGCCAGAGGTCGATAAGATTGGTTGATAATTATGGCTTACGTATGGCATAGGATTTTTAATTTTATGAGAAAAGGAACGTAAGAATTTGTGTTGAACTCTTTCAATCATATCACAGTGAGTTCTTTGATATGGATTCCAGATTGGGCTGCGATATTCTAGATGCGGTAATACCAAAGTTGTATATAAAATCTTGAACGTTTGAGGGTCCTTGAAATTACCACTTAATCTGGTAATTAGTCCAAGTGTGCGGGAGGCCGAAAAATTGACATGTTTGTAGTGTTCCGAAAATGAAAAAGTTGAAGTAAATATTACTCCAAGATCTTTCTTGGTATTGGTTTCAAATAGCGGAACTTCGTTAATAGTGTAGTGATACAGAATAGGTGAATTTTTACGGTGAAAATGTAAAGCGTTGCATTTAGGTATATTTAGTGCAAGTTTATTAGATGCGCACCAGTTGCCAAGATTATTGATATCATGCTGCAGTTTGAGTACATCAGTTGGATGCTTGATTGTGAGGAAGAATTTTAGGTCATCTGCATATAGCAGATACTGACTATATTGAAATTGCTGTGCGATGTTATTGATAAAAATATTAAACAATAATGGACCCAAGTGGGAACCTTGCGGAACCCCAGAAGATACTTTAATCTTTCTAGAGTGAGTATTTAAATATTTTACTGTTTGAGTCCTCTCAGTCAGATAACTTGAGAACCACGCAAGCAAACTACCAGAAATACCTATTGAAGATAATTTACTAATTAGTAAATTATGATTGACTGAATCGAAAGCTTTCTTGAAATCAGTATAAATCACATCTACTTGAAGTCCTGCATCAAGATTGGAAGTGAGATAGTTACTAAAGAGAGCAAGGTTGGTGAGAGTAGAACGGCCAGGGAAAAATCATGTTGCTCTGTGATAATGAGATTCTTTGTTAGTGACGAGAACGAGTCAGCTACAATGTCATCAAATATTTTCGGCATGATATTTTGCTTAGAAATAGGTCGATAGTTGACTATCTGTGACTTATCACCAGACTTGAAAATGGGTGTTATAACGCTGGATTTCCATCTAGAAGGAAAGAATCCAGTTGTTAAGGATATGTTAAACAAGTTCCAAAGGATCCTGGCCATGATAAAGTGACAAGATCTAAAAAATATCGGTGGCAAGCCATCATCACCGGGCCCATTGTTAATATTGAGTCTCTCAAGCTTTCGGAAGATTTGACCGATGGATATTGAAAGTTCAGGTAGGTTTAGAGTTGTGGTTGACTTATTGAGATAAAGACTATAGTCATCCTGGGTGTATACTGACTCAAAGTAAGAAGCGAATCCATTAGCAATATTTGTAGCATTGGATAATTCGTGTCCTTCAAGGAACATGGTAGATGGTAGAGCCTTTGATGGAGAAAAACTGTTAACAAAACTCCAAAATGATCTCGCATTATATGGTAAAGATGCCTCAATATTATTAACGTAAGAATTCCAACATTTTTTACTTAGGGCTTTACAATCTGTCCGAAGTTTTGTAAAGATAAGGTAGTCGCTGTACCTATTACTTTGCTTATAAGCCCAATGTGATAGTTTCTTTTTTTTTATTAAAGTTATGAGGGTTTTTGAGAACCATTTCGGATAAGTAGATGTGTGGACCAATTGAGTAGGGACAAAAGCATCTCTAACGTAAGAAAGATGAGTATACAGCACATCGATGGCTTCATCTATATTTAAAGAATAAAAAGTACGATCCCACTCAATGGAGCCCAAGTAGGCATTAATGGAGGAGTAATCTGCAAGATTGAAATTAGCTCTGAAAAACCGCGTATTGTTCGATGGGCATTTCAGATTTGTGTTGTTTGTATCCACGTAAAAAACCAATGCTGGATGGTGAACATCACATGGTAATAACGGATCCAGAGCTAAATGCGTTTTAACCAAGCCATCATTTGAAAAAAGAAGGTCTAAGAGATAACCTGATGAGTTAAAAATACAATTGTTTTGCATCATATTAAACAAGTTGAAATATTCGCAAAGAATGTACGCAGGTTGTGATGTTGTTGAGTATGATGAGGTAAAATTAAGCGATCCATTCAAATCAACATTCCAACTAGTATTGGGAACATTGTAGTCACCAATAATATAAGTGAAAACCTTAGGATATCTCGAGATTACATATTCAACGGTTTTACAGTGATAAACATATATATCAGTATCTGATGCTGGAGGTAAATAAACAGTACCGAATATATAACTATTATTATTGATACAAGTTCTAACGAAAATTTGTTCGATGTGGTCGGTTTGAATGTTGATTTGCGCACTAGGATATTTATTTCGTATGGCTATTAATACTCCGCCACCTCTAGAAAACACGCTGGTTTTGGAGTTTCTATCAGCACGATAAACATTATAGTTATTTAAAATAGAGCTTATATTTATAATTGAATCGTTGAGCCAAGTTTCAACGAGGATGATGACGTCGTAACAAACACTTGCGGTAGAGAGAGCAATCTGTAGATCCATCAGCTTCGTTCTTAATCCACGGACGTTTTGAAAGTATACCAAAGGGTGTTGCACTAGTTTTTTGGAGATTTATTAATAATCTTCGGGACGCCGTTAATATAACGGATCGTTTTATTGGTATCTCCATTTTCCACTAATTTGTCTAGTTCTTCTCGTAGTTTCTGTAGATATTGACGTTGCTTTAGGGTCATGTCTTCCCTGAGAGAGACCGGTCCTTTATAGTTTCTTTTATTTTTTAAAAGATTAATGACTTCCGGTCTGGAGGGCATTGTGACGCAGACTGGTCTTATTTTATTATTTTTACGTCCAATTCTTCGAGCTGTTATACATAGCGGAGCAGAAGAATCAATGACTCTAATGATTTCGTTCACAGAGCCTATGAGGGAAATTGATCCTGAGGAAGGAGAAGATGAGATTTCAGAAGACTGTTCTTCCAGATTATATAATATTAAATTCCTTGATCTTCGTTCCCGGTCATTTATTTCGGCGATGATATCTTCTTCCGCTGGAACTACACATGGTGATGAGGCATTATTTTCAATTACGGAAATTTTGGCAGATAGCTGTTGTAACGAGGACTTTATGGCGTCAAGTTCTTGTTTGTGCCACTCCCGTATTTCCTCCTTTATTTTTTTGAATTCTTCTTTTATTAACTCCTTAATACACTTTAACAACTCTGAAGAGTCCTGGGAAGAGTTGGATGTAGAAGCCGGTGGATGAAAGCAATCGACAAATGCAGTATCGGTATGTCGATGACCCGTTCTATGCATGCAGGAGGGATGAGATATCACTCCGCAAGAATTGCAGGTCACTGGATTCACCACTTGAGTGCCACATCCTTTACACGTTTTCCGCACCATTTTACAAAGTATATTTTAATAATAAGAAGGTAACGAAAATTGATTTTGAAGAAGCCGTTATAATGACAAAGAGAGCGAGGTAAACACGTCCGCTCACTTTGACTGTTTACTGTTTACTGATGTTGGCGATTTCGTTGCAATCAAGCGTACTCAACACGCCCCTGGTCTTAAATTAAAGCAGAAATATTTAGGGCCCTATGTTGTGATTAAAAGTAAGGGTCGAGATACGTATGATGTTAGAAAAGAAGGTTTGCATGAAGGTCCGATAACGACTTCTACTTGTGCCGAATATATGAAGCCGTGGGCTCGTTACGAAGTGTCATCCGAGACGAATGACAATTAGGATGGCCGAGTGTGGGATGCGAATGCATAGAGATTTATTTTATACATATATTTAAGAGTACGAATGTGAGCGCCGATCGCATTTTGTTTTTCGCGAGGCCAACGAGGCATTCGTTGCCTCGTGGCACTCTGTGGCTGAACTCCTTCGTGGATATACTGTGTGTCGTTACATTCTGTGTGTAAAAATCCTGTGTGGATGTACTTTCTGTTTTGTTATTCTTAGTGTGATAATTCCTTTTTTAACTTTTATAATAAATACTTAAATATACTATTAAGAAATCCTACAGTCCAGATGTTTGTCAAATGTGAACAATAATTTTCCAGTATCAAAACATCCACAGTTTTGTCCAGTGCAGCTTCGTGACGATAAATTGTTAATTAACAATGTTTTATAAGCACCACTGAATCCAATGCATGTTGGGTTATTATTTCTCCAACCAGTGGCCCTTATGCTTCCGAAAAAATTTTCGAGGGGATCTTGATTCACGAAGCGCGTCTTCAAATATTCGAAACCGTGGTGCGACAATTCTTTCCAAAGCTCTTGAAAATTTTCGATCGTTTTGATCCAGTTATTTAAACATGACGATCTTGAGCTTGGTTCTTTTGTGACTGAGTGCACGTAGCGCATCTTTTTTATTCGCGGTATTGCCGCAGCCCAAAATTCGTGGTGCTCGCTTCCTTCTGATACAATAACTCGTAAAGGTGCATCCTGTTTGAAGGAATGACCGTTTACGGAATTAAATAATTTGTCAAAAAAATTTTGTGTAGCGGCTATCACCATCCCATCATCTCTTGGTACTTTCCACGATTCCGGGATTGTATCGCAAGTACCTGTAAAAGGTATAGTACTAATTGAAATATATGTAAATGCCAAGAATGTGCAAATACATAGCGATACTGTTATAAAAGTTAACTTACATTGTGAATAATGTTCTACGGCCGCAGCCACTGTAGTGCTAAATACAATCAGCATCAATATTCATTTCCTCTGTTCCTAAAGCAATACAAAAATACATTGCATTTACAAACTCTGTATAATACCTAATTTACTTATAAATAGTTTCTTAATACTTACTTGGTGCTACATGTAGAACTTGCTGGCTTTGTACCTCATATGAAGTGCTAGGTGCACTATCCATTGTTTCTGCACTTTCCATTTCCATTGGCAGATTCAAAACCGGAATTGCATCTGAACGCAATTGGCGATACTTCCCGGCCAGATAAGCATTTTCATGAAAGTGCTTATAACATACTTTGTATGCTTGCCGCTGTTGTGCACTAATTTTCATGAGCTCGATGTTCCCTATTGCCTGCACCCATAAATTAGATTTTTCCGCATTTTTGGGAAATTTATGGCCTGGAGCCTCTCCACCTGAACAGTATCCTGGAACTGCGCACAGTCTCCTCATGTTTATCTATTAAAAAGTAACACAGAATGAACACTGCAAATGCAATATATACTTGAGCAACAAAAAAAAGAATAAATGTTAAATTAATAAGTGAAAAAAAAGTAATATATATAATAGTATATATAAAATAATGAATAAAATAATATAAATAATAGTATATATAAAATATTGAATAAAACAATATAAATAATGGTAAAATGTAGAATAGTAAAATGATATGCGATAATAATTCTAGTTTCTGGTAGTATCCGCTCGTGGTTATGTATCACAAATGGTCGTTGCCAGAAATGATGGAGGCGGAATTGCGCGGGATTACACGAATTGGAGAAGTAGTAAATGTGTAAGTTCCTCACAGATTACAGAAACTGTATGTGTGTGAGTTTTCATACGTGCTGCCATTTGAACGAGAAAACATTTTCTGAAACTAACGTGGTCGAAGAATCTCCATAAGAGTTTCCTCCCCCTGGTCTACACACTGTGTCGTATACCGAGTGACCTGTACGAGAGGAAATATATGTAAAACTGTGCGTTCGAAAAGAGTGGCTTTATTTCTACCCCTAACCCGACATTTTCCTCTATCTTTTGAGACCAATTTCAACTTCGTAGCGTTTTTACTTTTCGCGTAATATCTCATTTTCTGCCAAAATTTAGTGTTTTTACAAAAACTCATTTTACTAAAAAACTGAGGGTGATAGAGCAATTCTGCCGACGGATTGCTGTTTAGGATGAGTAAGTCTACGAGGATCACCTATTGGATATTCGAGAAAAAAAATCCTGTTGAACAGTATAATATACGATTAAATATAATAAAAACTGTAATGGTCTGTGTAGCGGTACGATCTCTCGCTCGCCGTTAGGGATCTATCGGCCGCCATTACTCCTACGCCTCTAGTTTAAGGATCGGCCGCTAGACCGTGTCTCCTTCGATGGGATCTTCGCGCTGCTACACCATCGGCAATCGGTGTCTATATATACCAACCACCGACAGATACCGACGTCCCATCCGGGACACAGCGTCTAGGGCAGGGCCTGTTCGGTCAGCCCTACTGACGAGTCCACGAACAGGCCCAGGACGAAACGCAGCGCGCTAACTACCATTTCACCCTTTCCTAGGAACAGAAGGACCCTCCGCCGGACCGGCCGCAGCCCAGTGATGCCAGGACGTGGGATTTTCTCCCACATGGGAGCCATCGTGCGCATGCGCATGCTGACGTCTCAGCTCGACGCCGGTTGTTTTCATGGACGTATCTAGTAAAATGTCCTCTTCCTGTAATTTCTACCGTATTTCAATTGTCACAGGGGTCTAACGATACCCCATATTTGAGTGAAGTATATACGTTACTGAGGATTAGGTAGTGCGCATGCGTGGGAAAAATCCCACGTCCTGGCATCACTGCCGCAGCCGAGGCACCGAATTCAGCCGGTGCCCTCTCAACTGGGTGTGGATGGACCCAGTCAGGAACTGCGGCCGGCCCGAGCCACGACGGCTCCTTCAGTCTGACACGAATAAAACCTCATATTTAACCCTTTGCGGTCGTATGTCTTCTCTCAGCCACCAAAGCTTTTTTACCGTTCCGGTCGTATGTCTTCTCTCAGCCACCACAGCAAGGAACCATGCAAATCCTATACTGTATTCATTCATTTATCAGTTTACACTTTCTCTAGACGAACCTAAATGCCTAAGGAACCTATTCATGAACCAATTCGGTACTCCTATCAATTGGAGATAACGAAATCCAATCTAAACAAAAGCTGTCACCCCGCACTCGCCATGCAAGATGCTGCGCTGTGGCGAGTCAGTCGCCTTTTGAGCGTAAAGAAATCGACAACGTTCGGCGATACTTTGTAGAATTCCAAAGAATATTGTATAAATTGTGTTTAACAGTAATAAGACATTCTCGCTTGTTAAAATATTTCAAAATAATACTCCAAAATGGCAAAAAGAAAGTTACCGCAAGAAGTGTTCTGTGAAACTGAAAATAGCGATGAAGAGTTTTATTTTGACCCCTTCAATACAGACTCTGGATATAAGGCGTCAGCTAGAAGAGAGAACAGGACGCCTATGACACATTTTATGTTTTTTCCGAAAATTGGTGGGACAACTGGTTGATGGTTATCGCGATGGAGCACATTCAAAACTAAGAAAACCATCGACCTCAGATAAGGAGGAAAGACTGAATGGAAAACTGCACATATTGTGGAATTGTGAAGAGGTAAAAAGTAAAGATTGCCCAGTATGTTCAAACAGAAAGATTAAGGGCGGAAGGCGCCAAACTAATTATTTTTGGGATACATGCAATCGAAAACCAGGCCTGCATGTTGGAGATTGGTTCGAAAAATACCACACGATGGAAAACTATAAAATATAATTTTTATACAAAAACGTGACATTAGATCACTTTATTGACTAAACATACATCTAAAGTTCACAAAAGAACTACTAAGTCTTGTTTATACTTCGTAATCTTGCATGTTATGTATCCCTGTTCTTTCGACGGAAATTAATTCCGACCAGTACGATACCCATGTCCAAATTTAATACGACCGCAAAGGGTTAATATAAAAATAAAATTCCGTATATATTTATTTTTCAACAATAACTAATTACAATCTTTTCTCTGTTCTAAAATATCTATTATAAGAATCTATCCAGACGCTTCATTTTATCTGCGTGTTGTCTCTTGCTTTTTTCGAGTATCTGTTCTATTGGAGTGTTTAGATGGCTCCGTTTTGATTCTGCAACAAAAAGACATAACACAAAATAAAAAATCATTTACGAGCTTTTATTAAATTGATCACTTATTTTCAGACAGATTAATCATACTTACGGGATACAGGCGCTTCCTCAGCCGTGTCTTCGTCAATAAATGTCCTGGAGCAGGACAAAGCCACCAGTTCGATCCACGGTTTTTTTGCAAACATTTTATCCATCCTCTGTAAATAAGGTTAAATAAGGTCTGTAAATAAGGAAACTCGTGTAAAAATTAATTACATACATACCTCGAAATATTGCCATGTTTGCCGGTCATTGCCAGAAGTTTTATTATGATCCTTTATTTTTTCGTACGTCCTCTTAAGGGGGGAAATAGGTGTAGAGGTCTCAAAAAATAATTTTTTTTCACAATTCGATTCTACAACTATTCAATAACATAGCCTGAAAAATTCAAAGCAAAATTCGAAGCCGTTTAAAAGTTATAAGCATTTGAGCGAGCGTTCTTCGGTCGACCGTCAGGAGCATTCGAAATGTATTTAGATGGTGACTCAAAAACATTTACGGCAGTGCTTAAATTGAATCCTTATGGCGATGAATTGATAGTCATAAAGAACGAATGCATAGGCCACGTACAAAAATGAATGGGAACGCGTCTTCGAAGTGTAAAGAAAGACAAAAAATTGGGAGGTAGGGGAAAGTTGACAGAAGCTTTAGTGAAAAAATTAAGTACATACTACGGCTGGGCGATTAGAAGAAATATTAATAGCGTCGAAGACATGAAAAAGGCAACAATGGCTACGTATGATCACATGACATCAACTGACGACGATCCGAATCATGACAATTGTCCAGTGGGCGCAGACAGCTGGTGTAAATGGAAAGAGGCTGAAGCTCTTGGAACAGAGCCTCCTGCGCATCCAAAACCACTGCATGATGATATTCAAAAACCAATCCTACCAATTTACAAAGAGCTTTCCAGGGATGATTTACTCGAGAGATGTTTAGGCGGGCATACACAAAATGCTAATGAAAGTTTTAATTCAACCGTTTGACGATTGGATCCCAAACATTTAAACTCTGGTTTAAGAATAGTTGAGGTCGCCGCATATTTGGCTGCATGCTTATTTAATGAAGGAAGTTCCAGTATTTTATCTGTTATGAACGAGCTTAACATTGTCGTGGGTAACCGAAGCTACAATTTTGCCCAAGAAGTAGATGATCGACGCATAATCCGACAAAATCGACGCAGCTCCATGAGTAGTAAAGAAGCTCGAGAAGCTCGAAAAGAAAAGCACAGAGCTGAAAATGATACATATGAAGCTGATGAAGGACTGCAATATGGTGCTGGAATAGCTGATTAATTCATAAGATGTTTAAATTGATTCATTACTGCCTTAAATTTACCTTCACTGCCACTCTTGTTTTCAAACGCGTTTTTCTCGATATTACTTTTTTCGAATTTGTGTACACTCTAGCGCGAAGAGTTTTTGATCAATCCTTATCAAATTTAGCACACATTTTCTTTATATATATACCTTCTATTTGAACTAAAAACATAAACAATATTTTCATTTTTACTATCTTTTTATTGCACAAAAACAGAACAAAAAAGCGGTCTAAAATCGTACTTAATTTTCACAGTCTAAAAAGAAATAGAAATTTTCGATTTTTTGGTGATAATTTTAGTTCAAATAGAAGAAACACTTATGAAAAAAGTAAATCTTCTAAAAAAATTGTACTCAGATAAAAATTGTGACCTCCAGGATGTACACAAACTGCCGATGCGGGTGGCGACTTATAATGTGCAGCAGGTGATATCTCCGGGATTTTTCAAGAAAAATGTTTGAAACTGTCAGCAAATGTTTTTCAATATATCTATAAAATAACCTCAAAATCTTAATAAAATGTATCTATTTGTTATATGTTAAAAAAATTCATGAAAATTACTCTAAATACGCCGTTCTACACCTATTTCCCCCCTTAAGGGACGCGAATTTTGTACTGCACTGTTTCGTGCTAACAAAAATATTTTTTTGTTTTAAATTATTAGGAATTTGTTCGAACGCATCTTTTTGCTTCAATCTTCCTTTCTCGATAAGATCGTGGAATATTTCGTACTCCGAAATGAAACATAAAGTAAGTACCCTCATTATTCCATGAGTCTGTAATGTGAATATAGTATTTCATTATTTCTACAATCTCGAGAGTCTCAGAACAAAAATTTGAATCTATGTTTACTGCTTTCGTTCTCTTGTATATTTGAGAAACCGAGAAGTAACCGTTCTGAGAGTTTTCATAAAAATAAAAGTATTTTACCTGTCGGTTCTCCTACGTTGCTTCCGCTGGCTACAACAGCTGAATCTTCTCTTTCATTTCGTCCGAGAAACGTCTCATTGTTGATTTTACTCATTATATTTTGTAGATATGCAATATCTGTAATTTTCAAATGACTATAATAATCTGTGTGCTTATCTGTATACTAGAGACAAAAAAGAGATTAACTCACCGGTCGCAGCATTCTCATATTCCTCGGTGATAACTTTATAATGTAAGAGACGCCAGCCTCATCGTCAATTATCGGAACACAATGTTGTTGGTCCATTTTTTCAATACAAAAATTGTATTCCACACGACCCGATTCGAACAAACGATTCAAACGAACTGCTACGCGCCGCCACATGCAATACTACTGACTCTGCACTACCTATCTGCTGTCAGTCTCGACAGCCGGAAGTAAGCAATTCCCATGCCTGACAAAGTGGTAGTACGTTACAGTCTCCTCAGCAGTGTTGAAATGCATTTATGAACGGAAATCCAGTACTGTGAGTACTGTCAGCCAATTTACGAATACACCAGGGTCGACAAGCTGTAATGGGCTCAGCGGTTCCAAGTTACGCCCCGCTCGGCTCGCAGGTGGCGCTAGTGACGCTACTCACACATACACACCGAATTAGAATTTCAACTACACTAGCAAGAGAGAATCGGTGTGATTCTATTACCGCCAGAATTGAACGGTCGATTTTGTTCCGAACATTCTGAACCGCCGTTGTGGGTATTTAACCCTCGGACTACGGACTTTGAAGAACCGCGCCCGCTGACGGGGTCCCTTGAGACACACACCAATTCTCACTAATACATTTACGCGTTCGCTCGAGTCGAAACATGAGATAAGCATGCTACTAATACAACCGCATTGTGTTCCTGAGCATGAGAAAGAATATTTTCTACTTGTGTTTTCTACAACTATTTGACTAATAAATTCAATAAAAAAATTAGAATGAAATCAGCAATCAATAAGTTATACAACGTTCTGTAATAATTCCGATATCAACATTCAAAAAGGTTTTTACACAAGATGTGCAGGAAAAATATAAACTTGTATCAAGCAAAAGTAAAGGATGTTTACATTCGGTGTTTATTACGGGACAATTATTACATGTAATAATAGGTGGTTGCGGAGAGTGAATACTGTCTCTTTCGTACATTATGTGTTAAGTATGTAATGAAATATATTCTTCTATGGTAAAATTTTGTGCGCTACACACGTCCTACTTGTATCAGTCCCTGCAAAGAACTAACGCGACTCGAAAAGAACTGCTGGCTGCAGAGTCACTTACACACAACTTCGTAAATGTGTGTTATCGCTCCGAAGTCGGCGAGTGATACTCAAATTACATGTTTGTCAGTGTGTGTCATCGTGCGCTAAACGCTGCATCTCCAGAGACCCCGCTATAGAAACGCGAGGGTTAATAGTAAATCGCTCAAGACGAAAACGTGTAGCCAAAAGAATTCCAGATATAATTATTATTTATTTCATAGTTATTATACTTATTATAATTATTAAAATACTGTTATAATTTAAGTTGTTTCCCTTTTTAAGTATGAAACAAAGGAAGAAACGTTCGGTTATTTTCTGTAAAGAAGACAGAGGTTAGAAAGTGTATGTGTTCCTATGTACACTTATGTATATTATAATTCTTTTTTATTGTGAATGTTAATAAAAAATAGTTAATTGAAACATAACGTTGTTATTTTAATTTAAAAATAAAATTGTAAAGAAAACAAGGCCAACTTTAGAATATAACCACTGTATATCCATTGATATAGATAGATATGCTATACATAAATTTATGCCTTTAGTTCGCCGCTCGACTAAAAACGGCGCTGTTTGTGGACGTTTTTCATACACGGCAGCTTGCCTACCCTGCCTGTGGACTATAGCTGTACCACCATCTAAATATTGTTCTCGTAATTTTATTTTCTTTAAGTTAGTTACTAGCGCGATCTTCTCCTTCTGCACCCATCGATTATCCACGTCAGCGCTTGCAGCACGTGATTTAAAGGGCCAACGGCTTTCTTGGCAATCTTCAAAAAGCCACGTAAGGGAGAAACAATGGGACAGTGGGAGAAGACGTATATAAATAGGATGCGCACCGAGCGCAGCGGCTTTTTACTCGGACTCGTCTCGGGCCTTTTTCTCTTCCATTTCCAGTCATGGACTTAGTCTTAGTTTTAGTCTTAGTCCAGTTACTTTAGTCAAGTAGTGAAGAAACAAAGTGTAACTCTTCGAATCGATTCAACTACGTTCTCGACGATATTACCAAGGAGTTCTAAGTATCAATCCAATTTCTATATCCATACTCTTAGGAGTCGATTCAATTCCAAGTCAAACTCAAACTCCAATCGTATCCAGACTCATAGGAAGTCTGTTCAAGTCGATCGTATTTTGTATCTACATTTATATCGTTATATTGTAACCACTTGTTTAACCATTTTTATTCGTTGTAACAATATATTTTATACCTTTTTATTTAAACTCTGTATGCTTTAATCAGGAAACCACCTTCTTCAACCTTCCTATTTTTACCTAACTTTATTCACCTAATAATCTTAATAAAATTGAGAGAAATGGACGGGTCACACACTAGGTGCCACGTGAAACTGTGTGTTATGAAACTGTGTGCTGAGCGAGGGCCTAGGTGTGTGGACGTTCGACAAGTGACGACGAGATGCGCTGCCGATAAAGACGATTTTGAGACTGTGTGTGATGTTACCGACATTTGAGGACAAATGTCATATGTATTCAGGATGGCCGAGTGTGGGATTGGAGCGGAGAAGCCCTCCTATAAAAGAACTTAAGAGAAAAACGACGTGAAAAGGAATTGTCAGTAAGGGAGAGATCGCTGGTGCAGTGGTTCCGTGCCGACCCAGGCGATCGTCGACGTTCAGCTACTCTGGCCCAGTTCCTGCCTTGGATGGGTTGCCGCGCGCCTTTCGTTTCTTTTTCACGATCCTACAATATTAATCGGGAGATTGTCCGGAGATGCATACACTGCTGTCGAAGATTTTGATTTTACGACAATCATACAATTATGCGACAGACTACGAGAGACTTTTACAGCTCACCAAACGACTCACGATTATCGTTCTGAATTAAAGGCAACATGAAACGTAACGAAAGCGTACTGATATATACGGCTCGTGTCAGGGATTTACGAGACGCGATAATAGACACCGAAAGACTAGGCCTCGAAGAGCTCTCGCGAAATAATTTGCGGGAAATTGATTTATTCGTGCTACGGCATTATGTCGACGGACTCCTTCCAGAAATTCGCGTACATCTGACGATGCAAGATTGCTGAACTTTAGCTGAGGCATGTGAGCAAGCTTGTACGATTTCCAAACGCCTAAAGCTAGATTACCAAAGGAATATACTGGGTAGCCAGTATAAAGGAAACTTTACGCGGAGACAAAATAGACTAGAGTCCAACGATTCTTTTGAACGTAGGCCGCGATGTCGCAATTACTACTACAAGAGATTACTTCGACCACCACGCGTACCAGGAATACCGGCGCCGCACAGTGGTCGATTTCGCCGATATCCTGATCAAAACCCCAAAGAGTTTTTCAATTTAGCTGAAAATTGATATATTAGTATTATTTCGGTCACTGATTAAGAATCCGAACTCAGAATTTCCAAAAACAAAATGGCGGCTCTAATATGGCGGGTGCGAGTATCGAAAAATTGTCGGATCGGCACGAAAATCTGTAGTCTTATGTTTTTCCGGTCGCTGATTATGAATCCAAACTCAGAATTTCCAGAAACAAATTGTCGGATCGGCACGAAAATCAGTAGTCTTATGTTTTTCCGGTCGCTGATTAAGAATCTGAACTCAGAATTTCAAGGAACAAATATTTCCCTCATACCTGCAACTAGCCAGATTTTCATTAGAATCGTCAAAGATCTTTCGGTTTATGACGGTAAGCGGTCGAGGTAGCCGCGGCTATCTATTGTTGCCTCGAAACAATCGGCCACCAGTTTGTTTGAACTCATTCCGATTTTTAACCCCATGAAATAAACATATTATTTCGTTAATTGCCAGGTTGATCTTAGAGAAGGATTAGCAGTATTCATTAAGTAAAGCACGATAGCCCGGCCCTATGTCATAAATGCACTTCCCCGAGCATGGCGCGCGCGACAAACAAATAACAATAACTCGAAGAATCGCAAAAAATCGCCAGAAAACTCAACGAGGTCTTCTTCGGGAAGCTTCAAAGTTTAACTTAAAAAAAATTACCTTGGACTTTTGTGGGCTTCACAACTATTTCATTAGCAAAAGGAAAAAATATATAGGATTTACATTCTGTACCATCACAGTTGTAAAATATTAAATAAAAAAATGAAACCAAGATATTTATAAATTAAAAGTATGACAAATAGCTACCAATACTTAAAAAGTGGATCGCAGTTTAATTTCACATTGAAAACGTATTCTCAATTTCGACGTGAAAACGTTACATTATTCAAGTGCCAAATTTGACATTGCATATCTCTAAGAGTATTCTTCAATAAAAAATTTTATTAATGGAAAACGATGCACTGATGTGTTACAAATCAAACGCAATTGCTAAATTTTGAAAATCGTGAAAAAAAATCGGCGAAATCGATCACTGTGCGCCGTGAGCCGCAAAGACGTGAACCGTTTAGACGCGATTATACACCACCACATCGTCCTTTACCTCGCCAAGCTCGCGCGATTACGCCATGCAGCGTCGATCATCGCCCCAACAAAATACTCGCGATTACCGTCGAGAATCTCCTCGTGAATATAATCCTCCACGGCGCGAATACGAGACTCCACGACGCAACGAAAACCGCGACCTTCCGACGTGTAGATAGTGCAAAACTTACGGACACTCAATGGACGAATGCCGAAAGAGGCAGTATAATAATTCCCTTCGACAAAACTCAGGAAACGCGGACCCGGTGCCGAGGCAGGCGGGCGAGTCTCGGATAGATGCGCCGGTTCGCCCAGTGAAGGTCATTCAGGACCTCGCCACTCCATCCCAATCCACACAGTAAATCCTGTAATATTTCCCAAAGTTCCATCCATCATAATATCGTCTCCCACACTTAAATCTCCCATAGCATTCATGGTAGACTCTGGTTCCGAACCTAATCTCATTAAAATAGATCCAGTCGAGCCTTTAACGCCGTATTGTGAAGATGTTATTCTCTTAAAAGGCATTACTACTGGGACGCTAGAAACGCTAGGTTCCGTAGAGATTTTAATACACGGTACTCCTGTTAAATTTTATATACACTGCGACCTGGGAATAAGAACGCTGAGATGCCTGAGAATAAGAACACTTCCCCAGTCTGGTGTTCGCTCACGGTCCCCCACTCCGACTTAACTTCCGAGCGCGCCTTACATAAAAACGCATTTGCGAGCGCACCTTGAAATAAGAACGCTCAGCCTAGAGACTTAAAAATTCAAAATAATAAATTAGAATGGGCACTGTAATCATTTTATTTCGAATCATTAGTACATACATATTTCATCAACATTTTTTTATGCAAGATTTTCGTACAATAAGTCGAAATATGACGATAGATAATTAAAATCATTTTCATTTTTATCATAATCAGCTTGGGCTGCACTTTGAAACTCATTTTGACATGAAATATTTCCTGCCATATTAATATCGGAAGCAGAAATATCTTCTGCACATACTGCACATATAAATAAAAAAATGTGGTTAATATTTCAAAAAATCAATATTATTGTCATTAATATATAATAAATGTCCTAATTGACACCATTTCAACATATTTCACCATTAAAAAAGATTAAGTAATACGATAAGACTGAAAAATTTAATACATAGGTAGTCTTGTTATATGTTCGTAAAAAAACATTGTAACGTTGATCATTCTCCTTACAGTATCTTTAATTATGACATTCCTCTTAGTGTATGAAATAAAAATAATACTTTACCTTTATCAGTTTTCTGAATCCAGTTTAATACTGTTGCAGCATCAATTAACTCATAGCCATCTACTTTCTTCAAGGCATTAAGTAAATCTTTAACATCACAATCATCTGCTGATAATGGTGCAAAATTGACATCAGTACCCATTGATATATCAAGATTGTTTAAGCTATACAAACACTCATCTGTTTGAGTTGACGAATCTTTCATTTCTATTGGCCATAATTTATTCCAACACTTATAAATTGTCGTAGGTTTAACTTTTTTCCACGCATCATCAAGCCATAAAAAAACTTGGTATATGTTAATTGTTTTTAAAAACTCAATCAACGTAACTTCTCTAGCTTGAGCTTTAATAATTGCGTCTACCATGTTCATTTCATAGTACAATTTCAGTGTTTGTATGATGCCTTGGTCCAAAGGCTGGATGAGAGAGGTGACATTTGGAGGAAAGAAATGGATTTCGATTTCGTTAACCCCTTGTAACCCATGATCATAAATTCTAAAATAAATAACGTTTAAGGACTTGTTTTTGCCTATAATAAAACACGTATTTTTCAGAAAATCAGAGATTTTAATATTTATATATTTTTTTTGGAATATGGGGAGTGTGACATATCTGTAACATTGAGCTAATATTATCAGCTTTGCTATGTCGTGTGGAAATATTTGAAACAATTATGTTTCTTGTTGTAGCACAGAGCTACATCGCATTTCTCACATATTGTTTGTGAGACTCCTGTTCATTTGGGAAACTTGCACCTGATTCTATTTTCTGTCCAAATCGGCCAATGTCCGACTTGATCTTGACGCACTGCAATCGGGGGAATATGCTGCGCAGGACCCTTATGCTTTTTGGCCTGGATGTTGGCTTCTGTCGATTTGCGGTTCTTGATTTTTGTTTTTTGTTTAAGTTTACATAATGTTTCGGCTACTTCGAGTCGGAAATCTGCCGAAGATATGTGCTTTTCACGATTTTGCGTGGTTGGTACGTTACTTTTTACTCGTCGGTATAAAAGCCACGCATTTGCCATTGTGAGGTCTAACAAATGATAGAATAAACGAACTTGCCACCTTTTACTTCGTATCAAGATTTTATAATATCCCATGATGCTGTCAATTAAATCGACACCACCCATGTATCTATTGTATTCACCAACTATCTTAGGCCGATCAATGTTGACGTATCTTTTATTAGTTCTGTCGTAACGTCGAACCTGAGACTTGGGCATTTCACCTACAAAAGTTGATACCATAGTAACAATTTTATTGTCCTTCCATATAACATTTGAGATGTCAATATCGTCAACATTGGCCACAAATTCCATGGAACAACCACGCTCTTTTTTTGAGAACTCTTTATCAGCAGGTAATTTGCAGTTGGGGATTCTGTTGCGACGTATCGTCCCAAGACTCAATATTCCCTTAATATAATATATGGCAGAGTAATGGCAGAGACGTGAAATAATTATCGAAATACAGCTTATAGTTTCGATACTTCGGTATGTCACGTGCCATCCTCATGACTACATTAGACGAAGCACCTAAGTCAGGCTCGCCAGGGAGTACAATATTTTCTGCACCAGTTTCTACTTCAATTTTATAAGCAAACCCACTGATTCCACTAAGCACATATATTTTGTATCCCCATTTATGGGGCTTTTTGGGATTATAGCGCTTCATAGTACTTCTAGCTTTCGTGGAGCAAATTTGCTCGTCTACGCATAGGTATTCCTCCTTGCTAACTTTACTGAAATTTTCATTCAATTTATGAACGATGGGTCGTATTTTGAATAATCTATCAGCACCTGGTGTATTACGTTGAGGCATTCTTGAATTATCATTGAAATGAATGTGTTGCCTTATTTTCTCAAATTTATTTTTTGGCATTGTTTCATGTATCAAAGGTGTTCCAATATTCGTATTCCAGTGACCAGTGACTCTAGGTAGTTTTATCAAGGACATAAGAAAAGTGATTCCAATAAATTGTTGAATATCGATGTCAGTAACGTAAAAGGATTGGTTGGGATTTTTTTGCACAATGTATAGATTAGTCTGTTCAGCAATAAGGTACATCATTTCTTTAGGAAATAAATAAAGAAAGAATTGTATAGGTGTATCCAGTTGCAGTAAATCAGATGGCAAAGTGCTATTTCCTGAAAACTTTACTTGTTGATCGTTTAGAATAAGATTCTTTAGTTTCCATCGCAATTCTCTCTTGCTTTGTTTTTTTATAGATGTTGAGGCTGATGAAGTTGCTTGCTGATCTAGTTCGGAGGGTTGTGGAACAGTTTCATTATTTTCTAGGTTATCAATAACAGAATCTAAGTCAATATGCGCTGCATCCGCATCATCATCGGACATAGAATTTCCCTCCAACAATGGTTCAAAGTCGGGATCTATCAGATCATCGTCATCATAATCCATTCCATCTTCACTATCTTCACCAGTGTGAAGAAAATTAACGATTTTATTGTCATGAAGGCGGTGACGCCGTGAAGACATCCTAAAAAAAACCTTACCTGTTCTACAAATAATTTTTACCTTCGCGAATCAATGTTACAGAAATGTCACAAACATAAGTAGATATCTTTTTAGTATACAAATACAAAAATTCTAATAACAAACTATCTAATATCTAATTTTAGGTACTTACCCAATAGTCGAAATGAAAACCGTGTCAGTTTAGGACGAAAAACTATTTTTTTGCGAATTTCTATTTCTTTACAAACACCGACTTGTCGCGGCAACCAAACTATCAAAACTAATTAGCAGTAATATACTATTAGCGGCATCTCTACGTAAGGTGGTGTATTATTTCGATAGTATGGTATACAGCAGTGATGATACAATGAGTTAAAAGGGAATAAATATGGTCCGTATGGCTTTTGTAGGATCTTTTTTAGTTTGTTACAGAAATGTCACAAGGGGCTACAAGGGGTTAAGAATCATGGAAAAGAAAGAGATATACGAAAGAACAGGAGCTATAAAAAAGAACTGGAGAATTAAGGAAGAAAACAAACAAGAAAAAATTGAAAAAGAAGTGAAGGAGATTGAGAACAAGAGACAGGAAGAATGGCAAGAGGAGTGGTTTTTGATGAGAGAAGAAAACTGCAAGTATGACTGGATTCCTGAAATAAAAAGATGGAAAGAAAGAAAATTTGGAGACCTGTGCTTCCACCTTACGCAAGCTCTAAGTGGACACGGCTAGTTCGCTTCTCACCTCAAGTGGATCGGAAAAAGGGAGAGTGACGAGTGCTGGTACGGATGCAAAGTGGCTGACACTGTCCAACATACTTTTCTTACCTGTGAAAAATGGTACATAGAAAGAATGAAATTAATAGAAGATATATAAATTACTAATAGGCTAACTCTACTAAAAATAATGGAGAAAATGCTAGAAAATAAAGCAAAATGGAGTATTGGTTACAATTATATCGTAAATATAATGAAGCAGAAGGAGGACGATGAGAGGAAGATGGAGAAAGAAAGAAGGACCAATAGGACTTAAGGAAAGGAATGGATGAAGATGGAGAATAAAAAGGATGGGCGAAGTAATGTCTACACAGTACCGCCCACCCTTTAAGTTCCATGGAAATGGAACAAAAAGACGAGGGGTTTTAGTGGGTATTTCGGGAGGTCAAACTCCCGGCGAGTCCCACACTCGCGTAAACGCATTTCCCCTCCTCTGCAAAAAAAGGCATAGAGGTCAGGAAAGGAAGGGAAGGGCAACAGCTCCCAGACTCCAGCCCACCGGAAAAAAAGAACGACACCTCGCCCAGCAGCGACTTCGCTGAGCGACGACCGTTTCGCCTCCGGACGTTTCTCGTCACCACCCTTCTTCTTCTTCTTATCTCCCTCGGATCAATCTCAATCTCTCTCACTCACAGAAATAACAACAATAAGTAACAACGATAAGAACGAAGACAGGCAAACACGAACACACGAACAGATACAGATACATCGACACACACACACACACACGCATAGAAAGAGTAGCCACTAGGGTACCAGAAATAGGAAAAGGAGGGGGGGGGGGGCTCAAGTAGAAAGGAAGAAATTAGAACTCCCTCTCTCACACACACGCATACACACAAGGCCATACGACGACGGGGCGCGTGGGGAAGATAAGACCACCGGCACTTCCCACAGCCGATCCGATCGCCGGGCACCCCACACATCAAAAAAATCACCGAATAGGGAAACAGAGCGGACAGGCGAGGTTGAGCCCTAGGGAGAATGGGCGGTCCTCCTCCGAGCCACATCGGGAAATAAGTCCACCGGCGCTCCTGCTGGCGAGGGGAGCGCTCCCTATCTTTCTGCCAATACGCTCAATAGGCCGATCCCAAAGGAGGAAGGAAGGTTGAAGATGAGTCCACCGGCACTGACAACCAACTAACCAACCGGAGAGGTCGACCTGGAACTGATGACCGGGCCAAAACCAATAGACTGACGACGACGAGAAGAGAGAGGGGAACCTAACCCAGACTCGCGAATAGTAGTCAATCAGTCAAAACGCACACATACACTTTCACGGTCAAAGCCCGGTCATACAGTTAAACGCAACGGTTACTCACACACACATACTTTTAAGCAAATACGCAAACGCCCTCCCCAAACCGCAACATGCGCACGCGCACACACACAAATATCCGTCGAACCATAGGCCAGGCTGTTGAATTAGTTACACGCCGCGAGCCTTTTCTGAGTCGCTCCGCCTGCTTCTCCGTCCCAACTATTTTACCCAAACAGGAATGACTTGCCAGACTCGGCGTATTACACAAGTATAGTGGCGCTTTAGGGCGCCATTCGCCTCTGTTCGCTCGCGCTGGAAAGACGCCGCGCACGCCGATTACGGGAAAAAAAATCGATGCGCGTATCCCGTCGACTGACGTTATCTGTCAACGAACAGTTTCAGATCGCGTCACATGGCGTTTAGGTTAAAACAAATGTATTAATAGTAAAAAAGTATGCTCAGATATGTCTTGAATTAAATGCGATTAAGAGATTTTAATGTTTTTGGACTTCCGGCGGTGGTTTGGAAAATTCGGCAGAGAATAGTGGCAGGGATAACATTGAAAAACTTATATTGTATCTCAAAATACCAATGGAAACATTGAGGGTATCTAATTTAAACAACGTAAACATATATTTCTATTTGTGAATATATGTTTTCATTCAATGTAGATATATATTTCTGTACAAACAATGAATTTTTCCTTCAAGTAAAGTTGAAGAAATAAATAAATAGAAAAATTAGTATTGCATCGATATTATCTCCACAATATGATGAAACTTTTATATATACATATAACATTTTCTTCTAAAATAAATGGTTCTACTGTGCATACAGTTATACACACAACCATACATACAACAATCATAACGATAGTTTATTAAAATTATATCCAGTAATCTTGAATTTGTTACCTCTTGTTTCTTTAATTCATATGTATACTAAAGAAACAGTTGTGTTACGATCTAGCACGCGCACGTATAAATTAATTTCCAACGCAAATAATTTAAAAATTCGGCGACAGCAAAACGTTAACTCTCGCGTCAAAGAATACATTGTTGCCGCCACGGTCGACTTAGCAAGAGATTTTAACCGGTTGTGTGTCAAGCAGGGAAAACGCGCTTCTTACATTTTGTATCGAAGAATGCAACAAAGTAAAATTTCAATGTTTTTCTGCTAACAATCTGTTAATCACATTTAATTCAAGACATATCTGAGCATACTTCTTTACTAGTAATACTTTTGTTTTAACCTAAACGCCATGTGACGCGATCTGAAACTGTTCGTTGACAGGTAACGTCAGTCGACGGGAAACGCGCATCGATTTTTTTCCCGTAATCGGCGTGCGCGGCGTCTTTCCAGCGCGAGCGAACAGAGGCGAATGGCGCCCTAAAGCGCCACTATACTCGTGTAATACGCCGAGTCTGGCAAGTCATTCCTGGTTGGGTAAAATAGTTGGGAGGGAGAAGCAGGCGGAGAGACTCAGAAAAGGCTCGCGCTGTGTAACTAATTCAACAGCCTGCCATAGGCCATAGACTTGGGGGGGGGGGGGGGGGAGGGAGGCGTGGCAGCTCACGTCAGGACAGCGAACCCCACGAATGCACCAAGTAACCCCACTTCATCCCTCGGGCGGCGGTAGTGGCGGGCGGGCGGAGGTGCATATACCGTTTCCACCACTCTAGTGGATGGATGCCCGTCCGGACATCCATCAAACAGAACGGTCGCTAGCGCCGCCGCTGCCCTCCGCCTCCTTGAGATGAAAAGGAAGGAGGAGCGGGCCAGCCCAAAGTAGTATCACGCTCCGATGGAGCAACAGCTAAAAGTTAGGGAGGGATGGCTGGTCGGCTATGAATCCTTACCCTGTACTGCGGGAGCAACCTTGGCATGTGGCTCGCGCAAGCCGATCGAGAAAAAGCCAGGGGACCCAGCAGCCAGGTTCACCAAACGTATGGGTAATGCGCCCTTGCTCCAATGCGGACCCGGTCCAGGCGGGGGCTCTACTAATCCACCGAGTGACCGGCCCCGCGGAGTATTGTGTAGGCCAAAAGGTCCAACGCGACCAGGCCCGCTGCCTTGGGGTTGATACCGGTCACCCTCCCATCTAGGACTTTTCTATCGATACCTATCGATACCTAGAAATTGCCAGCATGGAGACAAATGGTTATACGGTAAAATTACAAAGCGTATAGGAAAATTACATTACATGATAAAATTAGACGATGGACGAACTTGGAAACGACACATAAATCAAATAAGGTTGATTGGAGAATACAATCCACCGCGTAAATCTCACAAAAATGGAAATAGTAGATACGCGGATTACTCAATTGATTTCAAAGATAAAGGTGAAGCGGAACCACACCAAGCAGTACATCCACTTACTCCAAATAGAGATTTACCTACTAATACATCAATTCGTAGATCCGAAAGAATTAGGACAGTTCCTATGAGATACGGAAACATTCGTGTCCCTTAAATTGGAAATAACCATTGTGTTACACTTATCATTTATTATGTTCTACATGCATATGCGTACAGCTACAAGCGAATCACATTCCTGAATTATGGCGTTCCCTTTTAAGGAAGGGGGGTGCTATAGAGACATACTATATACACGACCGTGCCACGGCGCACAGTGGTCCAGAACGTGAATTTAGCTGTTCACGCACCGCGCGCGCAGTTTTCAAGCTTCTTCAATTCGTCACCACGGGCTCAAAACACATCGGATTTAGTTAAAAATAGGTATTCTATTATTTTTTGGGTTGCTGATTACGAATCTGAACTCAAAAATTTTAAAAACAAAATGGCGGATTAAATATGGCGGACAGGTTTGTTTAAAAATTAATTGTTTTGCACAAAAATTAGTATTCTAATGTTTTTTGGGTCGCTGATTACGAATCTGAACTCAAAAATTTTTTAAACAAAATGGCGGTTGATATATAGAGGGTAGCTATGTACATTAGCTTATTCAGCTTACATTGCTAACTTCAAAATGGAAAAACTAAAAAGTACCACAAAGTAGCCTCTGAGAACTTTGGAGATGTTTAGTTTAAACTATATAGAAATAGTTCCTGCTAAAATTGGCTGTATCTATCTGCACCTTTTGTTGATATTCCTTCCTAAAGTTTATGTAACCCAGACCAGCTGCATAGACCCAGTGGAACACGCGGTCACTAAATTCCCGGGTTTCTTAAAGATACCGTGCAATAAAAACAAAATCTTATTGGCACTAACGAGGACGAAGACTTCTAAAGCATCACTTTTATTACTTAATTGCTTTATTGTTAGCATGCGAGCAAAGAGGAATGAGCTAGGTTATCCGATTGAAAGGAAATCCTAATCTTCGCCGTGCAGGGTTCACTTAAAAATTAAATAACTTATAAGTATCAAAAGATATTCGGCTAAAACTTTCCGCATATATTCCTTAAACTATATAGAAGTTATTTCTGCAAATATCTCGTGCGTCTACCTGGGCCCTTCATTGTTATACCTGTCGAAAGTTTACAAAACAGTCTGGCGGCAGCGCCTTGTCGAGGTGCGCGCGAATCTTTAAACAATAAAAAACCGCCCGAGGCGGATCCGGGCGGATGATATATTTGCAGGATCGTTTAGGGGAAGGATCACAGAAAACAGTGTCGTTAATCAGAGAGTGGGATCTAGTGGGACTTTTTAGTTTTTGTCTGCAAAAGATAAAAAACTTCGACGATCTTCTTTCATGTTTTCAACATTAATTTTTGAATAAACTACAAACAATAATTTTATGTTTGACACGTGAATTTTTATCGTGGAAGAATGCTCTTCAAATAGAAACAATAATTATTAAAAAATATTGCATAGTTTCGTCAGAATGTTAGAAAGAAGACAACGTGGTTTCTCGATAGAAAAAGGCCTCCCGAAAAAGTTTCAACTTTAAGCGTTAGTTGTAACTACTATTTTTATCCAATTTCAAAAATTTTTTGATTTCTGAGGTCGTTGGACATTTAGGAATGGATGTATGCAAAAAAGAAATCGCAATTCCAAAATCGACTTTTTGACTTTTGCGCGGCTAAATGCACATTCTGGACCACAGTGCGGCGGGCCACAACGTCGAGTACGAATAGACACCCGAGATGGCGTTGTTAGGAGTGTTATCCACTGAACTATAATACTACTGGAACGCGCGCTGGCTATTGTGGCGGAACTGGTCCAGAAGGAGCAACGAAAGAGAAGAATGGCTAGGGAAATAAAATCCCCGGATTCCTGTATCCCATTCGGTTCCTATACGCCAAAGAGCTAAGATGCGTCGTGTGTTTAACAAGATATAATTTTTGTTAGTTTTGTATTATTATTACTGTTATTAAAATATATGTTCAGTACCGTTAATTAGATTCAGTTATTACCTCCATAGCAAGTAAGAATAAACTTGTTCAAAGGATGTAGTAAATAAACAAGGATCTCGAAAAGCACGTGGCGGTAACGACGCCATAGCTATTCCCTCCCATGTAGAAGCAGCGTATCGAGAGAGATAGCGACAACGAGTATCTTTTGCTCTTTCTAACCATACTACGCATGTGCACAATTACGTCACGCTCATCAGGGTACACTGGCTGCAAAAAGTTTGTTCACTCATCTCAGTTTTAGTACGTTTCATCGGTGTCATGTGTTTCAATGGGAGGGAAAAAACTTTCAGACGGGACTGTACAGACCGAGAGAAGGCTACCCAGAGGAAGGAGGTTCATGATATCTTTCTCGATATGGGTTGGCAGCGTCAGCGCGCGTTCCAGTAGTATTATAGTTCAGTGGCGTTACCGAACGCTTTCTTTCTTTTCCTTTGCCTTTTCTTGTGGTCGATTGTCTTCTTTTCTGGGATCTGGAAGCGCACGGACCAAGGTCCGTTGATTGAGGGGAACAGCGACGAAGTCAGGCTAAATCAGGATGTGTGGAGAAGACTTGGCATTCGAGTAAATAAAGACAATGATAATCCATTTATTGCTCAACCTGTACGAACGAACTGTAATTTTTATATATTTCCGGATTGTCCACATCTACTTAAGAATTTGAGAATGGCTTTTACAAATCATAAAGTCTTTACATTAGCTCGATGTATAGTTCAAGCCAACAACTTGCCATGTAATGAAATTCGTTTTCGTTACTTACAAGAATTGCTTGATGTACAAGCTCGATTTCAAGATTTAAAGCTTGCTCCACACATTACCGTTGATATTTTGAACCCAACAGGCTTCAACAAAATTAATGTTGCAGCAGCTGCTCATATTTTTAGTTTGAAAACTGCACCAACTCTGAAAACATTAATTTCGATAAAAATAATAGAAGAAGATGCCTTGACGACTGTTTGGTTCTTGGAAGAAGTGAACAGTTGGTTTAATACAATGAATGGTAGACATACCAACCACGGAATCGGCACTGTCAATTTCACTAAATCAATGAAAATTATTGATAATTTTCTTTCGACCATCGAAAATATTTAAATTGGAACAGCGTGGAAGCCTGTACAAACCGGTATAAAAACAAGTTGTATCAATATTATGAACCTGACGAAGAATTTGTTTAAAGCAGGATATACATTTTTTCTTACGAGTAGAGTGAACCAAAACGCTCTCGAAAACTTATTCTCGATACTCAGGCGATATAGTGTACAACCCACAGCACCTACAAACGAAAAGATGCCTGCGCCTTATAAGTGTATCACAACTGACGGATATAAACACTTCGAAAAAAAATGACGATGATGATGATGACAACCATTACGTAGACTTCTTTGAGTCATTGAAAGTGGCAAAGAAATCAGTTAGACCTACGGTTATTATTCCAATTAAGAAGTGTATGAGATCACCAATATATGATGATGAACAAAACTACGAGGATCTGAAACCAGTCGAAAATATTGTTGAATGTAATATTATAAATAATGTATTGGGTAGTGCAATCTCATTTGTTCTACGCAAAAAATATGTTTGCAATTCATGTGCAACAGCTTTAACTTCTGAAAATAATGGTCGTTGTTCTATTTATACGAAGGCCTTATCTATTGGCTTTCTAGAAAACCCCTCGAATATTTTTCATCAATACATCACCATGGTCGAGGCACATATAAAAGAGCATTTAGACAGATGCATTAAACATCTTCAACTATATTATCATTTACTGTAAATGATAAAACTATGGGTGCCAATTGAAAAGTATGGTATCAGTAGAGACTGTGCAATAGAAACAGGTGAATCTTGTTTTTTTGTTGAAAATGTAGTTAATCGGTATATTTATATTCGGCAAATTATATATGTCAACGAAAAATCTAAAAGACAAAAAGAATCTAGATTTAACAGCTTTGCATCGAAAAGTGCTCAACGACAATCCATAGTATAATTTTTGTAATATATTTATCATATGATATTGTTTTTTAATAAGAATGAACAGTTCATTACAGAGGTTTGTCCAAAGCTCCATTTTCTTATCACTTATCTTATATCGTAACATCTTGCAGTTATTCCTATATTCCTTTTTCCTTATTTCCGTCACTTCCTTCCCTTTCCTCCTGCTCCTCTGCCATGCGCGTCTAGATTTTATTGTTATTCTCCTTTGTTCCGCTATTTCTTCGGACCACCACGGGTTTGGTCTGTGTTTAAAGTGAAGTCCTCCTTTATTCCTCTCCATGGCCTTGTCACATATCCTATCAATTCTCTTCAGATATTCCTCAACTTCCTCCATTGTACCATTTTCCCATTTTATATCATTCCTTTTCAGTTCTTCTTCGACCGTTTCTTCCCGTAAGGTGTTTACCCTCCATCTTCTCCCTCCTGTCTGTATTTCCGTGTTTGTCCTTATTTCCTTTTCTATTTCGTGTACAACATATAGGTGATAAGGTGATAGGTAAATGTATCTTGTATTATGCTTTTTATTTTCAGGTCCCCGGAGTAGCTGAGTATATCAATTTTTGAGGTTCTTCCATTCCTTTGGTAAGTATATTTCCCTTTGCTCTTTTTAGGTTTCAAGTCTAGTTCGTCGATAAGGTCCATGGTTATCCTTCCCCTCCTATCCGTTCTTCTTTCTCCCCAGCAACCGGCCTTTGCATTGAAGTCCCCGGCGATTATCTTTTTTCCTGCTGTTCTTCTAAGGTTTTCCTTCATTTCATCTATCCTCCTTTCAAATTCTTCAATTTTCATGTTCGGCGACAAGTAGACGCTTACATAGAAAATATCTCCCACCCTGACTCCTACGTATCCCTTTCCTTTTTGAATCTCGTCCTCCTTTATCCTTCCTCTTTCTGGGCCCATGATCCAGATTGCGGCCTTCCCGGTCTCATCCACGTACCAATCGTCCCTTATCTGGTATGGTTCGGATACGATGGCGATGTCCCTTTTTCCCTCGCACATCTTCTGGTACAGTAAATCCTGCGCCGGTCTGCAGCCGTTCAGATTTATTTGTACGATTCCTATCTTCATGACTCCATTTCTTCCTTCCTCCTCTTCATCCACTCCTTATACCCCGGGCACCTTATGGACCCAACAACATGATCTCTTTCTTCCCTCGGTCTTCCTTCCTTCCTGCAGTTTCGACAGTCTGGCCTCTCCTTGCACGTATGAATCGTGTTGTCTTCTCCGCCGCATCTCCTGCAGATTTCCTTCCCCTCCATTTTTTCCTTGCACGTGGTGGCGGTCTGTCCAATCCCATGGCATTCGAAGCATCAGATTGCTTTGGGAATGGGCACAATCCTGGCCATCACCATCCCTATCCTCATCTTACTGTTCTTCTTTACCTTCTCCAGGTATTTTCAGGGGGTTTCCAGCACCGCTATCTGTTCTCCTCTTGGGGTACTCCTTATGACCTTAATCGATATATCTCCTTCTTTTATATCCATTCCTTTCTTTATCTTCCTCAAGACTTCCTCCCCGGTAATTATAGGATCCAAGTCCCTAACCTCCATTTGGAAGGTTTTTGGTAGGATCCTGATATCCTTTTTATTCTCCATCTTTTTTATTATTTCTTCTCTTAGTTTTTCTACGTCACCTTTCTTGCTGACTTCCAGCAATAGGTGACCTCCTCTGATTCTTCTTACTTTCTCAATTTCTCCCACGTTGTCTTTTGTGGCTTCTACTATTTTTTTGTATGTATTCACGTAATCTCCTCCTTCTTGTATCTTTATCATTACCGCTTCTCTTCTATTGTTTTCATTATATCTCCTTGTCCTCTCCAAGTTCCTATTTTTAGTTTCTTCTGCTTCTTTTCTTTCCTCTTCTCTTTTTCTTTTCTCCTGCAATCTTTTTCTTCTCTCCTTCTTCCTCTCGTATATGTGGAACTTTTCTTCTTCCATCTCTTGACTATCTTCCTCTTGTGTATCCGAGTCCGTTCCTCCTTCTTGCCTCCTTTCTAGTCTCTTTCTTTGTTCGTTTTCTTCCTTCCTATCCTTGTACTCCTCTACTATCTTCCTCTTTTTTGTTCCTCCATCTTCCTGAGGAGATCTCTCCTTCCTCTTTGCTTGTAGGCAACTTGCATAGGTGTTGGCCAGACTAGGTGATACCTGACTCTCCTCATCCTTCCTTTCTTTCCTGTCCTTCTCCCTTTCCTCTTCCCTTTTCATTTTCAATAGCACGTTCCTTAGTATCCTTTCCGTGACCACTAGCCGTTTCTCTATCTCCTCCGTTTTCGTCTTCATCTCCCCTCTTATATTTTTGGGGGCCAGGTATTCGATTAACACCTGGTTATTTTTTGCGACCACCCTTATCATTTCAATCGCGTATTTTATCTCTCCTTCCGATGTGTCCATTTTCCTCTCCTCAATTTCCTCCATTCTGTTACTCCTTGGTGTAGACAGAATTCTCCTCTTCACAATCCTTTCCAGGTTTATCAATCTTCTACCTGCTGTCTGTTCTTTGTAGCGTAATTGTTGATCGCAACTGGTGTGTCATGTTTAATCTTATGTTTAATGTTATATTTGTTATATGTTACATTTATTTTATAAATTTATACTAAATATACTAATATTAAATTTATATTAAATAAACAAAATTTATCTCGAACAATTATATAAAATATTCAATAGCTTATAATCCTCCGTAATCTCTCTTCTTACTCATAACCTCACTCATCGAAGCTGAGTTTCCTCTTATAACGTATTCCTCTTAATGACCTCCTAGAGGAACTTGAGAACAATGGACTCTCTCCTACGAGTATTACTAACATTACTCCAAAAAATTCTTCCTCAAGGTTCCTGCTATACAGGGTTTCATTCCCCCAATCTACAATACAGGATGGTGACTTCGATTTTAACCGAAAATCGACATTTACTAAAAAAAAGTCGACTTTTTAAAATCGAACTGTAATTACTGAAATCGATTCATAATCGATTTTAGGCTTTCGACTTTGGTACAATTGAGGTGGCACCAACTGTAGTGATAAGACACAAAAACTATTAAGTGCGCATGCGTGAAGAGCAGAAGAGCTGTGAATGTATCTAACTAACTTCACAACGAATAATTTCTAAGCTGTTTTCACTACTATTTACATTTCAGTATTAATGGTTACTTTTAACCGCTGTTAAGAGTTTAAATTACGAATGTATAGAAAGTGTCTGTGAATAATAGTAAATCTAAACATTATTAGTGTGAAAATAAGTATTATTATTATTGTATGAAATAAATTGATTATCTATTAAAATAATGGCTCTTAGCGTGGTTTGGACCTATTTTAAGAAGACTGGAAATGGTGATAAGGTTATTTGCACTATATGTGATAAAGAATTCAACTTTAAGAATAGTACATCGACTCTAAGAAATCATTTAGAATCGGTACATAAATTACAGATATCGCAAAAAGATTCTGATCGCAAAAGATCTCTCAGTGACAGTAGTATTGAAAATAACCTATGTGAAGACTCAATTCCACGTAAAAAGCAGGTTAATTATATGATTATTATTATTTTTAAAATTGTTTGCTGTAAAAAAATCTAAACCAAATTTAATCTTTAAAATTAATTATTTACGTAACTTTTAAGTGTATAATATTAAAAATATAATTTTTTTAACTATTGTATCTAGGCGGTACTATCTACTTCAGGTGAACTGATACCGGTGAATGCATTGATACCGGTAAATTCAAAATCAACGTCAACGTGTTCTATTAGTACGATTCGACAATCATCTTTCAATGGTCCTCTTGATAAGTGTTTTACCAACACAGCATCCTTCTCAACCGGTGGTTATAGGCATAACGAAGCAACATCAGCACTTCTCTATATGATAGTTCCAGATAATTTATCACTTTCTACGCCTGAAAAAAAAGGATTTAGACTATTTGTTCAAAAAATACAACCACTATATCGTCCACCCTGTGAGCCAACACTTACTAAAGCTCTTCAATTTAAATATAATGAACTAAAAATAAAGATAAAAAGTGAACTTGCAAATGTTGACTCTGTATGCTTAACAAGCGACATTTGTACCGGGTGTTTCAAAAATATTTGTCATGGCTTTAAGGGGTTGTTCTACACCTCTGGATCGATGGAGATTTGCGAAAAAAACTTGCCGCAAAATTCGGGAAAGGGTAGCAAATTTTTTTTATTGGCTCATCCTATTCGTCTTGTTACGTAGGTAAAATGTCTGAGAGGAACCATGGGTCAGAAATGAACCGTTCTCTCGCAAATTAACTTTTAATTGGGCCTTCCGATTAAAATTTCGCCGATAGTTAAAGCAGAGGCGACGTAAACGAAGCTAGAAAATAGGGCACTGTGTCACCGAACCAGAAGAGAAGTGTAAGTGTTTATACTCTTCTTCCCGGGTGGGCCCTTGAGCGAACCCAACACCGAACGCAGGTCAATGACATTTTTCTAGTCATTTTCTATCTTCGTTTATGTTGCCTCTGCTTCAACTATTGGAGCTAGCAAGGGTATTTCATGTGTTTCCTTTCGAAAGGTCGGTGACTCGAAGGCTGCCATATGGGCGAAATTTTGATCGGAAGGCCGAATTAAAAGTTAATTTGTGAGAGAACGGTTCGTTTCTGACCCATGGTTCCTCTCAGACATTTTACCTACGTAACCAGACGAATACGATGCGCCAATAAAAAAAATTTGCTACCCTTTCCCGAATTTTGCGGCCGTTTTTTTTCGCAAATCTCCATCGATCCAGAGGTGTAGAACAACCCCTTAAAGCCATGACCATTAATTTTTTTACACCCTGTACACACAACTACACTATGCAAGGTTATATTGGTGTTACAGCTCATTATTTGAAAGGTTCTCAAATGGTCTCAGTCGAACTTGGCGCTTATTTAATGGAAAATCGAAAGAATATAACTAATATTAGAACTGAATTACGCAATATTTGTAATTTGTAATTACGCAATATCTCTAATGAAAAAACATCTGCCATCGTGACTGATAGTGGAGCAAATATTAAAGGTGCAGTAAAACAAGAGTTTGGTGACGATAAACATATTTCTTGCTTTGGACATAAATTTAATAACATTGGTCAACGTCTTATTGAAATGAACATCACAGTTCCACCTTCAGAATCTACTACTCATACATCGACTTAATTACCTGAAAATGAAGATGATATGGACGACTTTGATGCTGATAATTTTAATGAAAATTCTTTATTACGCGAACTTCTGTTAAAAGTTAAGCGTATTGTTCGATTCTTTCGTACAAGTGAAGTTGCGTCGACTGAGTTAAAAAAAATTCAACTGCAAGATAAGCCTGAAGCATTAAAGCTTATCAATGAAGTTAAGACTCGATGGAATTCGTGTTATGATATGCTTGAGCGATTTCTCAAACTTGCCGATCCAGTATCGAGAGTAGTTTTTCAGGTTCAAAGAGACAAAAGCTCGCGTGCTAAACCTCCAAGTATGCTGAGTAGCGAGGACCTTGAAGCTTTAAGTGAAGTAAGAGATCTCTTAAAAATTTTAAATCGCGTTACACATGAAGTTGGTGCTGAAAAATGTGTCACGATAAGTAAATGCATTCCTATCGTTAAGGGCATCCTAAATTTAGCTGAAAATGTTAATGCTAGTACTCCTATTAGTTATAATCTCAAAGAAAAATTGATTACAGAGATAAATAAACAATTTTCAAATATTGAAGACATTGAAGCTTATGCTTTGGCGACTCTACTGGACCCGAGGTACAAGAAAAAAGCTTTTCAATGTATACGAGGTAGTGCTCGTGCAGTAACCCATGCTGGTAAATTGATACGACAAGAAATCCAACTTTCAAAGAGTCCCAATAATGACTTGGCAATATGTAATAATGAAGCCAATATAGTTGCTACAACGGAAGATGATATCTGGAATTACTTGGATACTGAAGTTCGACTCGAGAATCAACACAGTGATACTGATGAAGCTGGTGGTCTACCGATTCAATTACGACAGTACCTAATTCGTCCAAGTGTTGATCGTAAAACGAATCCGAATCCATTTGTAATTTGGGAAAGTATGAAATCTGAATACCCGCACACTTACAATGTTGCTAAAAGATATTTATCCATCATGGCCACATCAGTTCCGTGCGAACGATTGTTTTCGCATGCTGGAATTATTGCATCTCAAAAGAGAAGTCGTTTATCACCAAACCATCTGAATATGTTAGTATTTGTGAGATCTGTGAGTGATCAAGTATGGTTTTCATAAGTTTTGTTGCAATATGTTTTTAAATGTTGTAATATTTAATATATATAAATATTTTGAAATTAAAGATAATTTAAAATTATAAGTGTTTAATTTTCATGAATTATTGTAATGTACACAGTAAAAAAAATGGAGTAAAATTTAACATAAAATTTTGTGTAAAATTTTACGAAAATTTCTTTAGTGTGTAGGATATAAAATATGATAGTTCGATTAAATTTAAATTGACAGAAAAATCGATTAAAATCGATTTTTGATAACGATTATTCGATCTTCATAATCGTGAGTAGTACGATTAATCGATTAATCGATAATCGATTTTTTTAATTTTGTTTCCATCCCTAATCTACAACCGTCTCTTCGGTATCAAAATTCGGTTTCCTATACAACGTCCGGGTTTACTGGGAGAAATTCTTCTCGAAGAAACCATATACCCAGTGCTATAGATGCCAGGCCTTTGGCCACTCGGCCATTGACTGTAACATGCCTGAACGATGTGTCAAATGTGCAGGCCCTCACGCTGCCTCAGTCTGCTCCAAACCGTTTGAGGTTACTCCTCGATGCGCTAACTGTTTGGGAGAACATACTGCCAACTTTAACAAATGCCCCTCCCTTATCAAGTACCTTGAAAAACGTTCTATGAACCCTTCACCTGCTTCTGCAGCACTAAGATCACAATTTAACATTCTCATCGCCAACTTCCCTCTACCGACAGTGGTAGCTCCGGCTCCCGCCCGCAACGTTCAATACCGGTCGTACGTGGACGTTCTAAAACCGGACTCTTACATCCAACCCAACCAGAATCCTGTACAACCCATTGGAACAAATTCCGATTTCAACAAACTTAACGACATTTCCGCCGCGTTTAAAGAACTCAACTCACTGTGTGACATGAACCTCATACTGACCACTGTAAAAACTCTAACCACACGCTTAAAATCCTGTAACTCTAACATAGAGAAATTTCATGCATATTGGGAGGATATCTCACAGCTTAACTAATGGCACTCTTCCCTAAAATAATTCTATGGAATGCTGGGTCAATCATCCCCAAGCGTAACGAGATCCTTATGCAATTACACAATAATGCTTGTGACATTTTGTTAATAACTGAAACATGGCTCACACCGGCGTCTGTCTTTACGATACCCGGCTACACCGTAATTCGTAGGGACCGAGAGACTCGTTCTGGTGGCGTAGCGATCATTATTAGTAATAACCTTCAATTCACAGTGGCACGGACACACACGGACCTTGAATTCTTGGTCATCCAACTTTTCCAACCAAAAATTCACGTCGGAGTCATCTACCTGACCCCAGGGCAAAGTTTCTCGCGGAGTGACTTCGACTCAATTGTTCACTACGGCTCGCTCTTACTGATCGGTGGCGACTGAAACGCAAAGCATCGCTTATAGCACAATTCAGCGGCTAACAAATCAGGTACCGCGCTGTACAACCACATGCTTCGCACAAACTTCAGGATAGTTGCCCCCGCGTCGCCTACTCACTACCAGCCTCGATGCAACCCATCAACGATCGACTTTTTTATCACCGATTTACACCTAAAATTGGAGTGTACCGTCCTAGATCTATTTAACACGGCTCACAGGCCTGTACTTATTAACGTTGTTTCCTCAACTAACCCAACCTTATCCCAGTTCTACACCACCATTGTGGACTGGGAGCGGTATCGTAATCTTTCCGCCAAATGGACATTGAAAAGAAAATTCCTCTCAGCAAAAGAACTGGACGACGAAATTTTGAACTTAAACGATTTCATGCACCAATGTGCCAGGATGTCTAGAATTCAGTCTCCCAAAACGCAGTGTGCCGCTCGGAAGGATGCCATTACTAACGACGTGCTATTGACCACGTTAGTCAATGAGAGAAGGAAGGCGCGTAAATCCTTCCAAAGAACAGCCCTGCACTATTTTCTGAACGTTGCCAAAGAATACTCTAAATTCATAAGTCGTAGGATCTCCTATCTAATTGTAAGACAATCCGCCTGGATTACCATGCTCAATCACTTCAAGAAGCCTGACCCAACTTTTTGGCCGTTTCATCGGCCGTGATATTATATACTGTGGGGCCGGTGTTGCTTTCTGGAACCATTTTTTATCCTTTCCCTTCGTACAGCACGTTGTAGTGTATAAAATGGCAATCATCCTGTGGAGTAGGGGACCAAACGGTAATACTTCCATCAGATTCGATGCATTCGCCTTCTGAACCTGGACACCTTATCTCTGATGATAGAATGATGTCATTTGCGAAGAGTTTGCCGGTCCAATATCCATCTGTCAGGGTGATTATGAATATAGCTTGGACCACTACATTATACCACGTCCCGTATGAATCGCTGAATTTGTCTCCACAGCAGGTCCCACCTACGTTAATTTCTCCTGCCAAGGTGATGTCACGATTGTTCGTATGATTTCTAAACAAACCAGTTATTTGTACAGTGGGGAAAAAAAATGTGCTATTCCTGTTAATTTGCATTTCTTTACATTGGTACGGTGGAACGTCCATTAGGTATTGATACCGTTTATTCTGAACGACCGAAATGAGTGAATGCATTCCACAATAATAGATCGTTCTATTTATTTCCATTTTGCAAGACATGATGCTGGTGCCGGTATATGTTGACAATTGTAGCACCTGTAACTTGATGTCCGTCTTCTTAAGCTGTTGATTAGGTAGATCGCATGGAGCAACTTACAAGAGCGAGATAGTTACAATATTTAGCCGTTGTCTTCCACAATCGTATCCTATGATGCCCAGCGTAGGTGGAGTAAGAAAAAGAAGAATCACGGTGGTGATGACAGTTGCGTCCATGATCGCTGCTTCGGTGAGACTGTGCGTCGAACTCGTCGCCCTACTCTAGTTCGTACCTCGCACGTGGTGCAGTATAAGGAGTGCGGGTACCATTGTTCGTTCCTTACTACAGTCGAATCTCTCATAATGGAACACTTCGGGACCGGACGCTCTCTCAAAATGCAACATTCCCCTACAGTCATATTCATCCCCACTTCTTGATTATATAGTCTATCTTTCTCATATAGTACCTATCTTCGTCGGCGCAAAGAAATGCGCAGAAGTAAAAAGTGAACATAACCTTTCCATACAAACATTTAAATCTTTTCAAATAATATGTCGCGTCATACATCTCAAAGGCTATAGGAGGATAAGTATGATCCAGCGGCCTTAGCTCCGATCATGCTCGCTTTTTTTTTGTTAAAAAGATTCCTATGTGAGTACTTGTCACAGCAATTTTCAACCCTTAAAAATTCATCCCCAGGGAGTAATCGTTAAATAAACAAATTTTTTCAAAAATTCATAACTTGAGAACAACTATTTTGATTTTATTGAAATTTATTCAGGACGTACATATAACTAAGGTCTCTGATTTAAAAAAATTCCAGACTTGATGAATTGACATAACCTTAAAAAAAAATTAAAACATTTTTCAATGACTACTATTGGTAGGGTATGTTTGAGGCACAACTACTAAACTTTTTTTATAGCTTTCTAACACCATTTTGCACCATATATAATTTTGGTATAATTTATTTCTTGGTGCGTCATATCCAAAAAAAATAAAAAGTCTAATTTTAATCATATTTAATTTTTTTAAATATGTTATCATTATGGCACACCCATCCTAATTTTTTTCTGGTTTTCTAACATCATTTTGCACCATATATAATTTTGGTATAATTTATTTCTTGGTGCGTCAATGCAAAAAAAATAAAAAGTATAATTTTAATCATTTTCAATTTTTTTCATTATGTTATCATTATAGCACAATCACCTTAATTTTTTTTAGCTTCCTAACATTATTTTGCACCATGTATAATTTCGGTAGAATTTATTTTTCGGTGCGTCATATGCAAAATAAATGAAAAGTCTAATTTGAATCATCCTCAATTTTTTTCAATATGTTACCGTTGTAGCACAATCATGTTATTTTTTTTGGTTTCCTCACATCGTTTTACTTTATCTATAATAATTTCTGAATTCATAATTCATAATAATAATAATAACAACAACAACAACAGAAACAGTGATTATAAGAGTTATAAAAGTAATAAAGACAATGGCAAGATCAGCTCCATACGTCTGTAGCTCTTGCCTGCTCATGCGGGCCCGCGCGAACGACAGACTTGATACTTAATTCATTATACACAGCACTAAAACGCATATCCCCGCTACATCTATCCACAACAGCACAAGCAACGGACGAAAATTGCATTAGAACGTTAGGTCGATCTGCCGAATCAAAATTAAATATTCGCTATCATCGTCATTGCAGTAAATGGACTTTTTGTTGTTTTTTTTTGGAAGTTGCCGAAATATAGAAAAACTGTATACTTTTATTGATTCCAATGTAACACGCTGAGAATTATGAATTCAGAAATTATTATAGATAGAGTAAAACGATGTTAGAAAACCAAAAAAAATAACATGATTGTGCTATAACGGTAAGACAGGCTGTTGAATTAGTTACACGCCGCGAGCCTTTTCTGAGTCGCTCCGCCTGCTTCTCCCTCCCAACTATTTTACCCAACCAGGAATGACTTGCCAGACTCGGCGTATTACAAGAGTATAGTGGCGCTTTAGGGCAGTGATGCCAGGACGTGGGATTTTCTCCCACGTGGGAGTCATCGTGCGCATGCGCATGCTGACGTCACAGCTCGAAAGCGGTTGTTTCCATGGACGTATCTAGTAAAATATCCTCTTTCTGTAATTTCTACCGTATTTCAATTGTCACAGGGGTCTAACGATACCCCATATTTGAGTGAAGTATATACGTTACTGAGAATTGGGTAGCGCGCACGGGTGGGAAAAATCCCACGTCCTGGCATCACTGCTTTAGGGCGCCATTCGCCTCTGTTCGCTCACGCTGGAAAGACGCCGCGCACGCCGATTACGGGAAAAAAAAATCGATGCGCGTATCCCGTCGACTGACGTTATATTATCTGTCAACGAACAGTTTCAGATCGCGTCACATGGCGTTTAGGTTAAAACAAATGTATTAATAGTAAAAAAGTATGCTCAGATATGTCTTGAATTAAATGCGATTAAGAGATTTTAATGTTTTTAGACTTCCGGCGGTGGTTTGGCAAATTCGGCAGAGAATAGTGACAGGAATAACATTGAAAAACTTATATTGTATCTCAAAATACCAATGGAAACATTGAGGGTATCTAATTTAAACGACGTAAACATATATTTCTATTTGTGAATATATGTTTTCATTCAATGTAGATATATATTTCTGTACAAACAATGAAGTTTTCCTTCAAGTAAAGTTGAAGGAATAAATAAATAAAAAAATTAGTATTGCATCGATATTATCTCCACAATATTATGAAACTTTTATATATACATATAACATTTTCTTCCAAAATAAATGGTTCTACTGTGCATACATTTATACACACAACCATACATACAACAATCATAACGATAGTTTATTAAAATTATATCCAGTAATCTTGAATTTGTTACCTCTTGTTTCTTTAATTCATATGTATACTAAAGAAACAGTTGTGTTACGATCTAGCACGCGCACGTAAAAATTAATTTCCAACGCAAATAATATAAAAATACGGCGACAGCAAAACGTTAGCTCTCGCATCAAAGAATACATTGTGGCCGCCACGGTCGACTTAGCAAGAGATTTTAACCGGTTGAGTGTCAAGCAGCGAAAACGCGCTTCTTACATTTTGTATCGAAGAATGCAACAAAGTAAAATTTCAATGTTTTTCTGCTAACAATCTGTTAATCACATTTAATTCAAGACATATCTGAACATACTTTTTTACTAGTAATACTTTTGTTTTAACCTAAACGCCATGTGACGCGATCTGAAACTGTTCGTTGACAGATAACGTCAGTCGACGGGATACGCGCATCGATTTTTTTTTCCCGTAATCGGCGTGCGCGGCGTCTTTCCAGCGCGAGCGAACAGAGGCGAATGGCGCCCTAAAGCGCCACTATACTCGTGTAATACACCGAGTCTGGCAAGTCATTCCTGGTTGGGTAAAATAGTTGGGAGGGAGAAGCAGGCGGAGCGACTCAGAAAAGGCTCGCGTCATGTAACTAATTCAACAGCCTGCGGTAAGATATTGGAAAAAATTGAGGATGATTCAAATTAGACTTTTCATTTATTTTGCATATGACGCACCGAAAAATAAATTATACTGAAATTATACATGGTGCAAAATAATGTTAGGAAGCTAAAAAAAATTAAGATGATTGTGCTATAATGATAACATAATGAAAAAAATTGAAAATGATTAAAATTTTACTTTTTATTTTTTTTTGCATATGACGCACCAAGAAATAAATTGTACCAAAATTATATATGGTGCAAAATGACGTTAGAAAACTAGAAAAAAATTAGGACGGGTGTGCCATAATTATAACATATTTAAAAAAATTAAATATGATTAAAATTAGACTTTTTATTTTTTTTGGATATGACGCACCAAGAAATAAATTATACCAAAATTATATATGGTGCAAAATGGTGTTAGAAAGCTATAAAAAAAGTTTAGTAGTTGTGCCTCAAACATAACCTACCAATAGTAGTCATTGAAAAATGTTTTAATTTTTTTTTTAAGGTTATGTCAATTCATCAAGTCTGGAATTTTTTTAAATCAGAGACCTTAGTTATATGTACGTCCTGAATAAATTTCAATAAAATCAAAATAGTTGTTCTCAAGTTATGAATTTTTGAAAAAATTTCTTTATTTAACGATTACTCCCTGGGGATGAATTTTTAAGGGTTGAAAATTGCTGTGATAAGTACTCACATAGGAACCTTTTTAACAAAAGAAAGCGAGCATGATCGGAGCTAAGGCCGCTGGATCATACTTATCCTCCTATAGCCTTTGATTGGTTAGTAGCATTTAACTGGTGGGGATAGGAGAAGTTTCATTATGAGAGATGACCATGTTACATTTTGAGAGAGGTTTCACTTTGAGAGGTTACATTATGAGAGATTCGACTGTAGTTTGAATATACGCGCGGCTTGTGGTTCCTTTACCCCTCTCCTGAGCTTCTCGTTCGATGATCGATTATTGAGGCGGGATTTTCCTCCCCTGATTTTTCGGCTTATAAAAGGGGTCATTGGGACCGATGGAGATCGCTAACTTACTTGTCCCGTCAAGATGAGATTCGACAGGGTGCAATTGTGGCTATTGGTGAGTTATCGTTGCTTATAATGAGTACATATATTGTTGTGTTTTTTTTGTAAGATATAAAATACAAGGATAACATAGTAATAATAACGCTTCTAATTTGAAAATTTTCCTTCATGTGTTTCAGTCGACGTGCGGCCCCGATATGCCGGGGTACGTGAACATCGAGAAGAAGTCTTTAATTCGGGCTTGGCGCCGAGTGACGAGAAACAGGGCCGAATTCTTTTGGCGGACCCTGCCGGCCGAAACGGACGCTTTCGGCCTAAGGGCCCTGTTTGGATTGGAGCCCTTGGAGAGGTCTCCATGGGAGGGCTCACCTCTCGAGGAGTTCGATGCCGTAACCGATGTTGACGCGTGGTGTATGTGGGAGAAAGAGTATAATAAATAATAAAAAAAAAGAAGAGATAAAGGAAATATTGCAAGTCCTAATTTTCTGACTTAACCCTTCCTTGCGTGTTTTAGCTTATCTAGATGTACGATTCGCATCTTATTATTATTAAGTAAGAGTTTAGCGTTTTTACTACCGAGTAATTCCGTTATTACATGCGGTCCGGTATAATGATTATCTAGTTTCCCTTTCATTGGTTCTTTTAACAAATAAACTTCGTCGTTTACTCGGAATTCGTGAGCGTTTGACTTCCGATCGTAATATCTTTCAGTACGTTCCTTCGACTTAATTAAATTTTCTATCGCTATTTCTTGCGCTTTCTTAATTTTTATTTGTAGGTCTTCCAAATACGCTTCGTACGTCTCGTTTCGTAAGTTCGGTTCTGTAATATAACTCGAGGGTATGCGTGCGGTTTTACCAAAAATTAGTTCGAATGGAGTGAATTTGGTGCCTTCGTCGGCACTGGTATTATAAGAGAACATAGCGAAATCCAACCATTCATCCCAGTTGGAATTTCTATTTATGAAATGCTTCAAATACTCTACCAATACATGGTGAGATCTTTCAACGGAACCATTACTTTGCGGATGGAATGCAGTCGTTTTAAATTGAGAGATTTTGAATCGTTTTGCGATAGTTCGAATTAATGAATTTATGAAATTAGTTCCTTGATCGGTGAGAATGGCTTTCGGGGCACCGAAGTAACAAATAAATTCCGTAATTAAAGCGTTAGCTATATCAACGGCGGATGCTTGCTTTAGAGGAATGTCTAAGGAATACTTGGTTAGTAAGTCTTGCATCGTTAATATATATACATTATTGGAAGGAGTTGCTGGAAATGGACCGAGTATATCCAACGCAACTTTATCGAAAGCTGTACCTGGAGTATCCGTAAGAGTCATAGGTAGTCTTGTCTTTTGTCTCGTTAATTTCTGCGTTTGATAACTACTACAGGTTTGTATGAATTTCTGTACGTCCGTTTTCATATTAGTCCAAAAGAAATTCTGTCAAATACGACTGTAAGTTTTATTCACTCCTTTATGTCCTCCTATTGCTGAAGAATGGTTTTCTGTAATAATTGCTTCTCGTTGTTCTACCGGTGGAGTAATAGTTATACCTTGACATATTATAACTTTAATATTTTGCTTAGCTAAAACGGAAACTAATCGTTTATAAATGAAATTCCAAGGAATGTCGTCAATGTCGGTTTTAGCTATACTAAACGTTCGAAGGTCTAGTTTACTTGTCGTATCGGCTAAAGAATGAATTGCGTCCTATAAATCTCTTTCGGTTGCCTTTCGTTCGGCAGACTTCTTCACGGGTATCATAATGATGTGATTTTTATCCGTTTTAATAATTCGAGCAGTAGCTATTATCGCGTCGTGAACTGGAGGAAGTTGATCCAAATTTTGTAATTCTCGCGATCCTTCGTCGCTAGGTTCACCTCGTTGAGAAATAAATACGACCATATTGTCTTTTCTCATGGTAAGCTTATCTCGGATGTATATGAAGCGAGAATCAGATGTATCGTGTGAGAAACTTTCTGTGTCAGTAGGTTGTCCTTCGGAAATTTCTGAGTCGTCGTCGTTCGTAGTAATGTTATCGTCTTCGTTCAGTTCGGAGTATGAGTCGAGGATTCGGGTGTCTCGTACACCGCTGGGAATGGTATGCAAGGGTAGCGATTGTTTTGTCTCGATGATAGGATTGCGTGAGAGAGCGTCTGCGTTAACATTATTTTTTCCGGCCTTCTAAATTATTTTATATTCATACTCTGCCAATTTCAAACACCACCTAAGCAATCTCGAAGTTGGATCTTTAACTGAATTCATCCATACTAATGGTTTGTGATCAGTAATTAATTGGAATTCTCTACCATAGATGTATGGTCGGAAATGTTGTACCGAATATACGATGGCTAAACACTCCTTTCCGATTGTCGAATAATTGAGTTCTGCACCGTTCAAAAGACGAGAGGTGTAAGCGATTGGAAGATCTTTCCCTGGAGGCCCTTGACTAAGAATACCTCCGATTGCATGTCCCGATGCGTCCGTCGTAATATTAACAGGTTTATTAAAATCTGGATATTGCAATATTGGTTCAACGCAAAGGAGATCTCTAAGCGTATTGAATGCAGTTTCTTGTGGTTCGCGCCATTCAAATGGTACGTCCTTTTTCAGCAAGTTAGTCAATGGTTTCGCGATATGTGAAAATTTAGGTATAAAGCGTCTGTAATAACCCGCGAGGCTTAAGAACTGTTTGATATTCCTTGAGTTTTTCGGTCGAGGAAAATCTTTTACAGCAGAGATCTTGTTTGGATCGGGTTTTACCCCGTTTTCGCTAATAACATGACCAAGATATGCAACTTCTTTTCGCAGGAATTCGCATTTGTCGGGTTGTAACTTTAAATTAGCGTCCTTGAGACGCTCGGCTAACCGGCGAAATTCAACTTCGTGTTCCGCTAAGGAGCTGGAGTAGATTACAATATCGTCGAGATAAACGAATAGTTCGTTGCCTTGTAGCCCGCACAAAACGTTATCCATGAGACGTTGGAATGTCGCTGGGGCATTTCTGAGACCGAAAGACATTCGTGTGAACTCGTAATGACCGTGCGGAGTGGAAAACGCAGTTTTCCGTTGGTCGTGTTCGTCCATCGGAATTTCGTGAAAACCCGATGCGAGATCGAAGACGTTAAAGTATTTCACGCTCCCGAGTTGATCGAGAATTTCGGTGATTTTCGGGATACGCGTCGCTCACCGTCTTTTCGTTAGCGCCCTATAATCGATTACCATTCGCCAACGTTTATTTCCTTTCAAGTCGGCTTTTTTAGGAACGATCCATAACGGACTATTATACGGAGAGACCGATGTCGTAATTATCTCATTATCTAAGAGAGTTTCTACCTGCTTTTCAATTTCGTGCTTATGCACTTGCGGAAAACGATACTGTTTAGTGTGAATCGGCACGTTATATGTAGTCAGAATAGAATGCTTTATAGCAGAAGTATACGACAATTTGTCGTCTGGAAGTAGAAAGAGTTTCTGCATTATGATGAATTATGCGCGTTACGCTATCGCGCTCGATTTCGTTAAAGTGATCTAATCGTAGAACATTTAGAATTTCGCGCTCACGCGATGATTTTACCTCGTTGGGCAAGTCGGAGGTTTCGAAGGATACAGAGGAAGCGTTGAGCACTGGAACTTGAGCGGTTGCGGCGGATATAGAAGATACAGAGGAATCACGAGGAACCATGGAATCTTTGGATTTAGAAGGAATAGAAGAAGAGTTTGGGATTTTCCCTGGCCCTAAGGTGGAAATTTCCTCGGACTCTTGTAGCTCGACCAACGGTGGATCGAAGACGACGTCTTTTTCCGTCGTATTAACCCGTTGCACTATCGGTAAACTCGCAAGAATCCATGCCTAAATCGAACGCCCGATATACGATATCTTGCGACTGACAAAGATTACCGCGCTAATTTTTTCTTCACGCAATGGAGCTTCTGTGAAACTCAAATGAATTTGAATCAAAGTCTAAATTTAATAATCCTGCACGGAGATACGATCTTACTCGAGATATGAATACTTTGCCCGAGATTAATACCACGAGTCCGACTCGTGATATTCAAGTTTGGCCTAAAATTTTCATCACGAGTCAGACTCGTGGAAATAGTGCAAGGGGTTAATTGTATTTATATACGCGATTCCGTTATGGTTCGTTGTAAGCGCGTTGCCTACGAAAATGCCGCTACCGGTTTCTAAGAGGTCTACGGATCCCTGAGGAATATCGTTTTTTACGACTAATTGAATAGGCGCGATGCTGCGTGCAGGAATATAACACACCGGCTGTGTTTTAACTGTGTTCGTTGACGTAATTAATTTTCGCGGATAAGGCTAGAAAATTAGTTCCAAGAATTCCGCCTTGAGGAATTGGAAAATCGTTCGGTACTACAGTGCGACCTGTGAATAAGAACGGAAAAGCCGCCGCGGGGAAGTGTTTTTCTCGGAAACCGAGTACCCCCACCATGCGTGCGCTCATCTGCTTCTTTGTCTCTCTCTGTTTACAGCGCGCGCCTGAAAATAAGAACACCGCGGCTAACGGCCATTCTATTCATATTATGAGTGTTGCCATTCTCACCCAATAAAAAAAAACCTTTGTATTGTTACGTAATTTCTTCGTCTCTAATCACTTCACTTTTTGGAGTTCGATCGCAGGATTGTGACTAATCGAATATAACACCTAATTCTTTCGTTGCCCTTAATTCACAATTACACTCACTTTCGAACCTCGCTGTCGAATCACCCGTGCATAACTAACTGCCTGGGCCATCTCGCGGCGGCCTTATATACCTGCCGATACTGCCGATACTGCCGCGATTATTCTCGAAAGTTGTTACCGATTCCTCGTCGCTCGCGAAGGTTCTGGAAAAGGCTCGGTATGTATACGACTAGATTAGGGCATGCCCTCCGGAACATTCGCGTAGCTTCCAGCTCAATGCCGTCACACTGCCCTCCACTTAAGTCTGATCGTCCCGATCAGACACCATGCTCCTCGATCCATATGGGGCTAATCTCTCTAAATGGATGACTTTTATTTTACCTCGCCTCTGGGTATGAGATTGTATCCGATACACAACGTCGTTTAGCCGCTTTAAGATTCTATATGGCCCTTCCCACGATGTCTGTAGCTTAGGGGACATGCCCTTTTTCCGTTGCGGGTTGTAGAGCAACACTAAATCACCCTCCTGGAATCCTTTTGAATTCATGGCTCGGTCGTAACGATCCTTCATTTTATCGCTTATCAACTGTGTTCTTCGTCTCACGTGTTGATGTATTTCTTGCATTTCGGATTGAAGCGTTTCCCAGTAGCTGCCGCCGGATTCAGTGCGTTCATTGCATCTTCCAAATTTCAAATCTGAAGGTAGCCGCAAGTCTGTCCCAAAAATAATCTTCGCCGGCGAATGGCCGGTAGTGTCATGGACCGCGGAGCGGTACGCCAACAGGAACGTTTGGATGTGCTTGTCTCAATCGCGCTGACCTTTGTCCACGACCTTTCGCAAATGCTCTTCCAGTGTGCGGTTAAACCTTTCCACCATGCCATCGGACTGTGGGTGTAGCGCTGTTGTTCGAGTCTTTCTGATTCCCAACATTGAGTACATATTTTGGAATACGGCAAACTCAAAGTTCCTGCCTTGATCGGAATGCAACTCAATTGGTATTCCAAAGCGCGTGACCCAATTTTGCACAAAAATTTCAGCCACGGTCTTAGCCTCCTGATTCGGTATAGCGTAGACTTCTGGCCACTTACTGAAATAATCTATCAGCACCAGGACATACTTGTTGCCAGAGTCGCTAGTAGGGAATGGTCCAGCTATATCCATGGCAACGCGTTCAAATGGTGCGCCTGCATTATACTGCTGCAACTTCCCTCGGCTCCTGGTTTTTGGCCCCTTAGCTGCCATGCATTGCGCGCAGTTTTTAATCCATTCTGCAACCGTTTCTTGGCAATTTATCCAGTAAAACCGTTGTTTAACCTTCGCCACAGTCTTTGTTACCCCGAGATGCCCTCCACTTGGTCCGTTGTGGAACTCTCCCAGTACGGCTGCTAGTCTAGACCTTGGTAGGACAACCAAATCACGAGTGTGTTTACCGTCCTCACTTTCCCATGAACAATGCAGTACTCCATTTATCAATTTCAAGCTACTCCATTGAGCCCAATAGGCTTTGGCCAAGGGGCTCTCTGATGCCACTTCCTCTTTGGTTGGTCGTTTATCGGCTTCTTTCGCTTTTATTATTTTGACTAAGTCTGCATCCTCAAGCTGACTTTCCCTTAAGGCGCTGAATTCCCAGTCGTCATCGGGTTGCAGATTTGTTAATCGGATGTCCACTATGCCTTCGCACCTTTCAACCTTGGAACAATGCTTACACTCCAATGCACATGGGCGTCGAGATAGGGCATCGGCATTTCCGTGTTGCGCACCTTTCCGATGTTGTATTTCACAGTCGTAATTCTGCAACCTTTCCATCCATCGTGCTACCTGCCCTTCTGGATTCTTGAACTGGAGCAACCATCTGAGCGCTGCATGATCTGTCCTTAAGAGGAAATGCTGTCCGTACAGGTATTTGTGAAAATGTTTCACACATTCGACTACTGCCAAAAGCTCCCGCCGTGTGACGCAATAGTTCCTTTCCGGTTTCCCAAGAACCCTGCTATAGTATCCAATTACCTTTTCTTGACCATCAATACTCTGCGAAAGCACGCCTCCTATTCCATGTGCACTAGCATCTGTGTCCAAGATGAATCTTTTGCCAGGGACGGGATAAGCCAACATTGGAGCTGTGCAAAGCAATTCCTTCAATTGCTGAAAGGCATCCTCTTCCTCCTTTCTCCACGCAAATTTGCAATTTTTCTTAGTCAAATTGTGCAAACTCCTCGCAACATTGGCAAATCCTGGCACAAACCGCCGGTAATAGGTACATAGTCCAAGAAAGCTCCGCACTTCGTGAACATTGGTGGGTCGGGGCCAATCTTTTACTGATTTTATTTTGTCCTCCTCTGTGTGAATTCCTTCCGGAGTGATTCTATGGCCCAAATACGTTACTTCGTTTTTAAACAGGTTGCATTTCTTCGGATTCAGCCGCAATGAAGCAGAAGCTATTCTCTGAAATACTTCTTCCAGGTTTTTTAGGTGGTCATTGAAACTCTTTCCCATTACGATAATGTCGTCGAGATACACCAGGCATGTTCTCCAATGAAGTCCTCTCAGCACGTGTTCCATCAAACGCTCAAAAGTGGCTGGAGTGTTGCATAATCCGAATGGCATCACTGAGAATTGCCACAAACCATCCCCAACGCTAAAAGCGGTTTTCTCGCGATCGGATTTTTCTATTTCTACTTGCCAGTAGCCACTTTGCAAGTCCAGCGTCGAAAACCATTTCGCACCGGCCAATGTGTCCATGGTATCGTCTACCCGTGGCAACGGGAAGCTGTCCTTCTTAGTGACGTCGTTCAGCTTCCGATAGTCCACACAAAACCGGGTGCTCCCATCTTTCTTCTTAACCAGTACTACTGGCGAGCTCCAGGGGCTTGTCGATGGTTCTATGACTCCACCTCGCCGCATTTCATCTATTATCTGTCCCGCCTCGTCTCGTTTTGCCAGTGGGACTCTGCGTGGAGCTTGCCGAATCGGTCTTGCATTGCCAGTGTCTATTCGGTGTTGTACGATGGCGGTTCTTCCAAACTTATTACTTTCATTGGCGAAAATGGTGCCATACTTTTCCAGCAACTGCTCGGCTTTCAACTTTTCCGATCCACTTAATTCGCTCAGCCAGTTACCCATGATCGTCGGATGTTCCGCTCTCTCTTTGAGAACATCGCTATTGCTCTGCTTGGGAGGAATGTCGCAGTTGATTACGGCTTCCACGGCCTGGCATTGCCCTACCAGTTCACCCTTGCCGAAAGTGATCGATGAGCTGAACTCGTTCATTACTCTAATTGGTACCCGTTTATTCCTTCCTGCATGCACTAAGGTTCGTCCAACCAGAACATTCACAGGCTTTTTTAATGCCTCTACCACCCACAGCGTGTCTGCCCCGCAGTCTCCTTCCACACATGCCCATAGCACTGCTTCGGACTTTGGTGGAATCTGTTGGTGATGACTTACCCTTACATTTCTGATCTGAGGCCGTTCGTACCCAATGGTTAAAGGTATCTCCATATTTTGGGTCGTCAACATTCTTTCTCTCAGATCTAGCGTAAGACCATGGGCTATCATAAAGTCCATGCCGATGATTACCTCGTCCATTATTCCGGCTACCAGGAAAGTGTGAATCCCCTCTAGCGTTCCAATATTTACCTTACACACCACTCTTCCAGAAATCCCAGCTTCCTCTCCTGTAGCTGTTCGCAGTTTGTATCCAATCACCGGCTCAACTTCATCTCCTGCCAGGTCCGGTCTAATAATCGAATGAGTTGCGCCCGTGTCCAAGGTCAAGACCAGCGATCGTCCGTTTACAGCCCCTTTTACAGTTAAATTATTGTTTTTACGGTGTAATTGTGAAACGGAGACCGTGGGGCATTCCGTTGCGGGAACCAGCTCGCGCCCCTTTGAGCTGGTTCGTTTTAGTTTAACGGCTGGCGTTCTCCGGAAGCGCCACTTCCACTTTCGGTGCTTCTCTTCCTTGGGTTCTCGGTCTTCCTACCAGGCGCGTTACAATTTCGTGCAAAGTGTCCAGCTTTTCCGCAGTTGTAGCACTTCGCTTCTGGGCCCTTTCGTAATGTTGGCAACAACTGAGAGATAGTCTGGATAAGAGCGCTTATGGTTTTCTCCAGGGATTCGTGTGGCTCCACTTCCACCCGATGAATTTTATGCGCTGGTCTGCATAAAAGGCTCGCCGTTTCCTGGGTCAAGGCAAATGACACTGTTTCGGCAAATGTCTTTTTCGGGGTGGCATAGACTACGCGTTTGGTATCCGCATCTTGCATTCCGTTGATGAACGCCTGTATTTTAAGTAACTCAATTACTTCTCCTGGTGCGTCTGCGTAGGCCAAATGCGCGAGTCGCTCTATTTCTGTTGAAAATTCTTGTAGCGACTCGTTGGCTTTTTGGTGGCGGTGCATTAGTTCCATCTGGAACATTTGTTTCCTATGATCGCTACCATAGCGCCGTTCAATCGCCGTCATCAACGCATCGTAATCGCCGCGTTCAATTTGCGGAACGGTTTGTAGTACTTCAGCAGCGGCGCCCTTCAATGATACAACCAAAGCTGCTACTTTGTCTGCCGTAGTCCAGTGGTTAGTTTGTGCCGTGGTCTCGAACTGCAGTTTAAAGACGTTAAACGGTACGGTTCCATCGAACGTCGGTGCCTTCAGCTTTGGCGCACTAACTGTAGCGACTGGTCCACTGAACGGCATCTCTCGCATTTGACCCTCCAATCGCGATAGCTCTGATTCTAGTTTGTGCAACTTCTCCTCTACCTTATCCTACCGCGCCTGCAGTTCGGCAGAATTCCCTTCTATGCGCGACAACTGGTCCTGCAGTTGTGAGGTATTCTGCGCCAGTTGCTGCTCCATGCGAGAAGTATTTTGCGCCAGCTGTGAGGATAGTTGCTCCTGCAATTGTGAGGTGATTTGAGCCAATTGCTCCTCCATGCGCGAGGACTGCTGCGTTATCGCTGCCAAAAGCAAGTTCGTGTCAAGCGCTGGAGCTTGCGGTTCTACTGGATACTCTTCCACTTTTGTCGATGTTTCCGCTTCATCTAGACGGAAGTCGTAGGTGTCTACTCCTACGCCGTCTTTCTCCATAGCTTCACGCAACCGGACTTGTAGAGCTGCCTTATTTCCCGTCACTGGCAGTCCTCGGAACTGCAACTCTTTAATAAGCTGCGGCATTTTAAGGTCAACAAATTTCACCATAGTTTCGGATTAATCGACAATCCCTCTTCTGACACCAGTTGTTACGTAATTTCTTCGTCTCTAATCACTTCACTTTTTGGAGTTCGATCGCAGGATTGTGACTAATCGAATATAACACCTAATTCTTTCGTTGCCCTTAATTCACAATTACACTCACTTTCGAACCTCGCTGTCGAATCACCCGTGCATAACTAACTGCCAGGGCCATCTCGCGGCGGCCTTATATACCTGCCGATACTGCCGATACTGCCGCGATTATTCTCGAAAGTTGTTACCGATTCCTCGTCGCTCGCGAAGGTTCTGGAAAAGGCTCGGTATGTATACGACTAGATTAGGGCATGCCCTCCGGAACATTCGCGTAGCTTCCAGCTCAATGCCGTCGCAGTATGTTTCCATGTGTTATGTAGTATGTAATTTGGATATAGATTAAAAAAATATATTATTTCAGTAATAGAAGTTATAAAATAGTGTGATTAATGTGATTGTGATTATTTCATTTAAAGAAAAATTGAATAACGGTAAAAATGGCAGAAGAATTAACGAAGAAACGTAAAAATTCAGAATATGTACAAGTAAGCGGGAGTGAAACTGATTCTGGATGTGACAACAAGAACCATTTCAACAAATCTGTTGTGAAAAAACGTAATCGGTACAGTTTTGAAGAAAAACAGAAAATTTTGGAAGAGTCAAAAAAAGTAACCTCTCAAGAAATATGTGCAAAATATAACATAAATGATTGTCTTCTTCGTAAATGGAAATTAAAAAAGAATGACATAGAGGATGCTGCAAAAAAAGAAAGTAAAAAACGTTAAAAAGAGCTATTAAAATAGATGATCGCGATGCTGAATTGGCGGTTTGGCTGAATGATTGTTATAACAAAGGCATTCCAGTTTCTGGGCGAAACTTATGTCAGCAAGCACTCTTTATCAATGATAGAATTGGTGGCCCAAAGAATTTTAAGGCTAGTCGCGGTTGGTTAGATGGATGCAAAAAAAGAATTCACGTTAAAAATTTAAAAATTACCGGTACATAAAATTTATTCTTCTTGTCTAAACTATTTTCTGCAATATTCAGCTTCTACATGATCAATTATTTTCATTCTCACTTTAAACATTTTTCAAATCATTAGAAATGTCTCATATACATACTACATGCACACTCAGAAAAATAATTAAGTATTTGTGATAAAAATATTCTTTTGTGGTTAAAAAAATTGTCGCTTCCATGTTATTATTGATAGTTAAAAAAAAATTAAATAAAATAATATTTCATTAAATTATTAAGAAATTTTTTAAATCAATAAAATATTCTTTTTTATAAATACATACTATGAAAAAAATGTTTCTTTGTCAATAATAAATATTTTTTAGTGTAAAATTTCCTTTCCAATTCAAATCCATAAAATATAAAACTTTTCATAAAGAATTTGAATATTATATAAAAAAATTTCACAAAACTATTTATAACGTATATTCCTAAAAATTATTTATTAAAAATAATCAATGAGATTCAGTTCTTTCCAGTAACAGGTTCATCGAAAAAATTGTGAACTCTTGAATTAAAAATAAATAAATAAATATTATAATGTTCGTACAAAATCATTCTTCATTTCGGTATATTGTGTGTTTTACAGGAGAGAAACTGTCAGCTGATGTGGAAGCAGCTAAACAGTATAAAGCAAAGTTTGTTGAATTATTAGCTGAGAAAAAACTTAGCAGATCACAAGTATTTAATATGGATGAGAGTGCATTAATGTACAAAAGTACTCCAAAAAGAAGTTTTGTTCTTGTAGATCACTCGCAAGCCCCAGGTACAAAAAAACAGTTGGATCGAGTTACCGTAGCAACATGTTGCAACGCTGATGGTACTTGTTTGTTGTCTTTGATTGTTATTGGAAAATCGAAAAACCCCCGGAGTTTAAAAAATATACATAAAAATCGTTTACCTGTGTGGTACCGTAGTCAAAGTAACGCATGGATGAACCTGGAAATTTTTGAAGAATGGTTCCAAGATGTTTTTGTACCTCGAGCTGAAAATTTTCTCAAGTCCAAGAAATTACCTTTGACAGCAATACTTCTAGTTGACAATTGCAGGTCACATAAATTTTTAAAGATTAACCCCTTGTAGCACCTTGTGACATTTCTGTAACAAACTAAAAAAGATCCTACAAAAGCCATACGGACCATATTTATTCCCTTTTAACTCATTGTATCATCACTGCTGTATACCATACTATCGAAATAATACACCACCTTACGTAGAGATGCCGCTAATAGTATATTACTGCTAATTAGTTTTGATAGTTTGGTTGCCGCGACAAGTCGGTGTTTGTAAAGAAATAGAAATTCGCAAAAAAATAGTTTTTCGTCCTAAACTGACACGGTTTTCATTTCGACTATTGGGTAAGTACCTAAAATTAGATATTAGATAGTTTGTTATTAGAATTTTTGTATTTGTATACTAAAAAGATATCTACTTATGTTTGTGACATTTCTGTAACATTGATTCGCGAAGGTAAAAATTATTTGTAGAACAGGTAAGGTTTTTTTTAGGATGTCTTCACGGCGTCACCGCCTTCATGACAATAAAATCGTTAATTTTCTTCACACTGGTGAAGATAGTGAAGATGGAATGGATTATGATGACGATGATCTGATAGATCCCGACTTTGAACCATTGTTGGAGGGAAATTCTATGTCCGATGATGATGCGGATGCAGCGCATATTGACTTAGATTCTGTTATTGATAACCTAGAAAATAATGAAACTGTTCCACAACCCTCCGAACTAGATCAGCAAGCAACTTCATCAGCCTCAACATCTATAAAAAAACAAAGCAAGAGAGAATTGCGATGGAAACTAAAGAATCTTATTCTAAACGATCAACAAGTAAAGTTTTCAGGAAATAGCACTTTGCCATCTGATTTACTGCAACTGGATACACCTATACAATTCTTTCTTTATTTATTTCCTAAAGAAATGATGTACCTTATTGCTGAACAGACTAATCTATACATTGTGCAAAAAAATCCCAACCAATCCTTTTACGTTACTGACATCGATATTCAACAATTTATTGGAATCACTTTTCTTATGTCCTTGATAAAACTACCTAGAGTCACTGGTCACTGGAATACGAATATTGGAACACCTTTGATACATGAAACAATGCCAAAAAATAAATTTGAGAAAATAAGGCAACACATTCATTTCAATGATAATTCAAGAATGCCTCAACGTAATACACCAGGTGCCGATAGATTATTCAAAATACGACCCATCGTTCATAAATTGAATGAAAATTTCAGTAAAGTTAGCAAGGAGGAATACCTATGCGTAGACGAGCAAATTTGCTCCACGAAAGCTAGAAGTACTATGAAGCGCTATAATCCCAAAAAGCCCCATAAATGGGGATACAAAATATATGTGCTTAGTGGAATCAGTGGGTTTGCTTATAAAATTGAAGTAGAAACTGGTGCAGAAAATATTGTACTCCCTGGCGAGCCTGACTTAGGTGCTTCGTCTAATGTAGTCATGAGGATGGCACGTGACATACCGAAGTATCGAAACTATAAGCTGTATTTCGATAATTATTTCACGTCTCTGCCATTACTCTGCCATATATTATATTAAGGGAATATTGAGTCTTGGGACGATACGTCGCAACAGAATCCCCAACTGCAAATTACCTGCTGATAAAGAGTTCTCAAAAAAAGAGCGTGGTTGTTCCATGGAATTTGTGGCCAATGTTGACGATATTGACATCTCAAATGTTATATGGAAGGACAATAAAATTGTTACTATGGTATCAACTTTTGTAGCTGAAATGCCCAAGTCTCAGGTTCGACGTTACGACAGAACTAATAAAAGATACGTCAACATTGATCGGCCTAAGATAGTTGGTGAATACAATAGATACATGGGTGGTGTCGATTTAATTGACAGCATCATGGGATATTATAAAATCTTGATACGAAGTAAAAGGTGGCAAGTTCGTTTATTCTATCATTTGTTAGACCTCACAATGGCAAATGCGTGGCTTTTATACCGACGAGTAAAAAGTAACGTACCAACCACGCAAAATCGTGAAAAGCACATATCTTCGGCAGATTTCCGACTCGAAGTAGCCGAAACATTATGTAAACTTAAACAAAAAACAAAAATCAAGAACCGCAAATCGACAGAAGCCAACATCCAGGCCAAAAAGCATAAGGGTCCTGCGCAGCATATTCCTCCGATTGCAGTGCGTCAAGATCAAGTCGGACATTGGCCGATTTGGACAGAAAATAGAATCAGGTGCAAGTTTCCCAAATGAACAGGAGTCTCACAAACAATATGTGAGAAATGCGATGTAGCTCTGTGCTACAACAAGAAACATAATTGTTTCAAATATTTCCACACGACATAGCAAAGCTGATAATATTAGCTCAATGTTACAGATATGTCACACTCCCCATATTCCAAAAAAAATATATAAATATTAAAATCTCTGATTTTCTGAAAAATACGTGTTTTATTATAGGCAAAAACAAGTCCTTAAACGTTATTTATTTTAGAATTTATGATCATGGGTTACAAGGGGTTAAGTAAATTGGCATAATTCCTGTAATTACGCATAGCTTTTTGTGTGACACGGTGCTATACGCTCTGGCCACCCTATTCATAGCCGTTCTCTGTGCTGCTTTCACTTTTCTTTTATTTTTGCTTATTTCGCATTGCTCTGCCCATATCGGTACTGCGTACAGGATAATAGACTCCCACACATAGTAGTATAGCATTCTATAGCCGCTGACTGCGCCCTTGATATTTGGCATGATCCTGCTCAAGACGTAAATCAATTTAATACTTTTTTCTGACGCTAGTTGTATATGCTTGTAAAGTTTATTTCCTTTTTCAAAGATAACGCCTAGGTATTTGATATCTTTGGTTAGTTTAATTTCTTTATCTTTTATTTTAATTCTAAAACTTATTAACTTAGTATCTATTCTTTTATTATTTATAGACATTATTTGGGTTTTTTCTTCCGCGATTTCCAATTCTCATTCTTTTAGCCATTCATAAATTTCCTTAATTTCTTTCTCGATAATAGTTTTAATCTTTTCTATTTTGGCTCCTACAACCGACAGTAAAACATCATCCGCGTATCCTATCAGTTCGCAGCCCTGGCTCATTTTCTTTTGTAATAGACCATCATATACCATGTTCCAGAGCATGGGCCCCAGGACTGATCCCTGGGGTACCCCTTTATGCATGTTTCTTAGGTAATTTTTATTTTCACATATAGCTTATCTTTCTGTTTTTAAAATAATTTTTTACTATCTCGATTATATATATTGGGTATTCTCTTTTAGTTATTTCTTTTATTATATCGTCCCATTTTAATGAATTAAAAGCGTTTTTAATGTCAAAAGATATTATAATACAAAACTTGTTTTTAATTGTTGCAGTGTCGTAGATATATTTTAATCTGGCCATAGCGTGTATTGTACTTCTATTTTTCGTGAATCCATATTGATTATTTGCATATAAATTTCCTTTAGTTTCTTTTTTTCTTGTTTCTTTATTTCATAAAGTTTTGCCCATGCATCCATAATGCACAATGGTCTATAAGAGCTTTCTTGGTTAGGGTCTTTTCCTTTCTTCGGAATTAATATTAGCCGCTGTATTTTCCACGCGTCTGGAAACCATCCGTTTATCACGCATGTTGTAAAAATCGCAGCTATTCTACTTGTGTCCATTAGTGTGATTTCTTTGACTATAATACCGGGGATATTATCTATTCCCACCGCTTTGTGTACTTTTGATTTATTTAGTGCTAGTTTTATTTCTTCTTCTGTGATACTTTCCATGTATATTGGTTCTTTATTACTATTTTCTTGGCATGTTTGTGTGTAATTTTTATCTTTTCCAAATAGGTAATCTAGGATTTTTTCTATTGTTTTCTTAGTTATTGTAGATTAGTGTTATATTCAGTATTTTTAATTCTTTGTATGAGTACTTTGTACGGCTTTCCCCACGGATTTTTATTTATTGTTTCGATGAATTCATTATATTTCTCTTTTTTAGCTTTTAGGATCATTACTTTAAGTTCTTTTCTTTCTTTTTTATATTTTTCTTCATCTGCTTTGTAGTTTTCTTTCTTCTTCTTTTTTGTCTGTGTTATTCGTCTTTGCTTGTTTACTTGTTTTCTTTTTTCTTTAATTTCTGGGTTCCACCACACGTTTTGAGTGTGTGCACCGGTGTAATTTTTAACTTTTTTGTTCCGGTTCTTCTCATTCTCAATACTTTAATACTTACTTCTTTGGCTTTTTCATTTCCAAATTATTTTTCTAAAGCTTTTTAAAATTCTTCCTCTTCCAAATAGGGTTCTATCCCGTCGATTTCAAGGTCAATTTCCGGTGTCTTCGCTACCACTTGCACTTTTAAGGAGGAGCCACAATAAGCACATTAAACATTAAACGTAGAAATTAAGAATTGGACTTAAAAAACAAACATAGAACACTGCATCCGTTCACAATTAAACATTAAACACTATCTTGTCCAGTAAGGTTACGAAGGTGTTTTTTCGTATTTTCGGTGTTGTGATATATAGAGCGTATAAGACTAATTGTGCACAAAATGACCCGGGAAAAACGAATTAGATCTGATCAGATATAACTATATCTAGGCTGAAAACTTCACCAGATATAATCAGATCTAAAGTGTCATATCAGACCAGATATAAATAGATCTGACTAGATAGAATCAAATCTGAGCAGATATAATTATATCTGTTCAGATCTAATTCGTTTTTCCCGGGATGTTTCCTTCATCTCATGATTTTTATAATCCCGATGCTTTTTATCCCATAAATAGGGAAAACCTTCTACTAAACATAAATGCGTCACATAAAACATTAAGGTTTCTTCTATGTTTAATCGTAATGTTCTATTCTTTTATTGTGAACAGAACCATGGGCGTTCCATAAGAAGGAACTAAAGTTCAATTCCTTATTCCTAAAGTCTTATGTTTAATGTTCTATTGTGGACCCTTCTTTACAGCCTCCATACTTATCATTTCAAGGAAGATTTTCCTCATGTCTTCTGCTGTTTCTTCCATGACATAAGTTTCCTTTCTTTCTATTGACTCCTCTCTGGCACTTTCATCCTTTTCTTCTGTTTCCGATCCTTCTCTTCCTCTCTCCTTCTCTCTTCTTAACGCCTCTTGCACGTATCTATTTCCTTTCAATATTCTCCTTTTAATCACAATATCCGTTCCTTCCGTATCCGTTTCTATCTCAATTGTATGTATCCTTTTTCCTCTTGGTCTTTCTCTACTTTCCATCTTCATACTCCTTTCGCTACCTGTACTTTCGCCTCCTTCTTTTTCTCTGCATCCAGTCGCAGTACTCGTCGCCAATACCTGGTTTTCCACATTGAACGACTCATGGTCATCGAATGACGATGCGTTGGGGCCCGCTCGACCACCACCAGACGCACCGGTACTGAGGGTTCCGATACCCTCTGCACCGTAACTTTTTTTATCATTAGTCCGTTCTGCCATATTTTTTTATTTATTTTATTCGCCAAGTGGTCATACGTTAAGTTCAGTCCCTTTGGTGACTCTTAGCAGGACCGCGTGGTGGGATCACTCCGGCGTGATCCCACCTCGCGATCCTCCCGGGCCACACCACGAGGAGGTGGTCACCAACGCGGCCCTCCTAACCTCTATACCTGCGTGAGAGCCTCTACGACTTCGCCGAAGCTTTTCCCCGAGGGAAGGAGCATCCGTTCCATGGTGAGTTTGCCGCCAGCCGGCTGGGGTCTCTCCCGAATTCCGTCCGGCCCACCCCCCCCCCCCCCCCACCCCACGAGGTCTGGTTGTGTTGTTTCTTATCGATGTGTGTTTCTATTCTACTTGCGGCGCGGCTTTTTATCCGATCTATCTGGGGATACGGTTTGGAATGCACCAATCGCAGTGTGTTCGTGTGCGGGTCCGGTCGCCTGCGGTGGTCTCCCGGGAGGCTTCGCATGAACGGTTGGTCCCGTGGTGTCGGCCGGCGAGTTCCCGGTCCGCACCGTTCTGCGGTTAGTTGTCGTGTTTGTTCGCAGGTTGGTTACTGCTACGTCCTAAACGCAACATTGATAGGTGGGGAACTAAATTTGTAATACTAGAGAAAAACAAGGAAAGAATAATCAAAACAAAAGGAAAACTGTTATTTAAAACATTATTTTGACACCGGCTCCGATTGGGCAGGACGCGAAAATACCCTTTCGTCAAACTCTCCTGCTGTTTTGTAAAATTCGTATTGTTTTTGACCCTTATTCCGCTTTCCCCCGCGTCTTTTCTTTTTGGAAAGCTCTGTCTCGCTTGTCAATTCCGCCCCCTGAACCACTACCTTTTATGAATTCATCGGGTTCAGTAAATAATGGAACAAAGAATTAAAATAAAACAAAATATATTTTCCAAGTAATAATAGTAATAATAATAAAAAAGGAAAAAGAACAAGAACAAAGCAGCTTTTGATAGATATATAATAACTAAATGTAGGATCGTGAAAAAGAAAGGAGAGGCGCGCGGCAACCCATCCAATGCAGAGTAGCTGAACGTCGACGATGGCCTGGGTCGGCGCGGAACCACTGCGCCAGCGACCTCTTGCTGCTGGCAATTTCTTTTCACGTCCTTTTGTCTTTTAAGTTCTTTATAGGAGGGCTTCTCCTCCCCGATCCCACATAAATAATAATAAAACACGTAACCTAATATCTTAAGCAGGGTTTACGATATATCGCGAACCGGGAAGGGCCCTAATTAGGATGGCTCGAACGCTTACCGTGCAGTAACCCGCACCGGCGTTCCGCAAAAGCCTATTGGGAGGACCTGCTTAAGTCGCGACGTATCGCGAGAACTAAAGAGGGATGGAGAATCTATGAAGCAATTGTTCGCTGAGCGTGCAGTATTCCGCACCGCCCGCCGCAAAGGCTCCTCTCCGAAACTTTATGTGCAGGTGAGAAGAGTGTGCTATAATCAAGCACTACAATTCTCTGCTCGAAAGTAAATACAATTGAGATCTCAACTTGGGAGTTTTGATCGATGATCCTGAGCTTTCTGCTGCCTATATGTAACTATTACAAAATGAAATTACTTTCCCGAAAATTCGGAGACATCTAGCGGTAAATAAATGTGTCTATATACATAGAGATCGTATCTTAACATAACCTATTTCTACTAGTAATGCCCAGTGACGTCACCAGGACGTTACAGTTACTCGACTCGGTTGTCCGATTATTGTCAGCGTTCTTTGGGGGCGGGCCATTTGTATGTGTCTCTCGTGTCGTGTGGCGTTGTATCGTGGTTATTTCGTTCTGTTAGTTGTCGATTGGGTTGGGTCGTTCTGGTTGGGTTGTTAGTCAGTTGGTGTTGTTCTTTTTTCGTTTCCGTTTGCGTGGTTTGTGTGTTAGCTTTCTAGCCTACCTTTTTTTTTATTTTTTTGTCTTTTGTCGTTAGATTTTTCGGGCGTTGATTATGTGTGTATGCTGTGCACGTGGTGCGTGTCGCCTCTGTTGTCTCTTTCGTTCAGTGCCTCGAGGCATGGTGGGCACTCGTTGACGTTTCTGCATAACCCTAGCTCCATAATGCACTCGTCACAGGCTAAACTTTAGGTGGGCCTTGCTTGTTATGTGTGTGTGGGTAGGACCTGTTGTGTCTTTTGCTTTGGTGCGGAGGCAGTGTTCACAGATTTTATTCCCTTCTTTGTCGTGGTAGTATTTGATTTTGTATCAGTGGGCTTTCGGAGATCGATGGATATGGAACGTGCCGAATTCGTTCCCTTTCTCGAATATTCAGCTTGTGCAGCTTGTGCATTCTCTGGCCTGCTTGATCGTTCCCAGTTCTATTCAGCATTCGTCGCAGGCGAAGCTCATTTCTGCCCGGCAGGTTATGTGTATGAAGGGTGGTCTATTTCTCCCTTCCTCGTCTCTGTTTACGCAACTTTCGCATATTTTGCTTCCTTCCTTGTTGTAGAAGCTTGTTGTAGGCTTAGGTATTTTCTAATTCGGTCGATTATCGGGGTGAAATAGTTTTGGTTTCCTTCCTTCCGTCCCGATGTGCCGTTCATGGTCCTGTGGGGAAGGGAGGGTTTAATGTTATTATCGTGGGGCCGGTTTTACGGTGGGAGTGTGGGGTTTTTTGAGTTCGTGCTGACTTGTCCAGGTTGCCTGTGGAATAAGATTAATGCTGCGCATTACGGGTATCCCCGGGGGCGCGTTTTTTGGAGGGGGGCGGGGGGGGGGGGTGGTGCGAGTAGATGTTATTGGTCCTTTGCCTATTTCCGGAGGGGTTAATGGGTATTGTTATTCGTATACGATGATTTGCTAGATGTTTGAATGCAGTATCCTTAGAGGGCATGGACAGTATAGCGCTGGCAGTTGCCTTGGCAGGGGGGTTTATATTTCGATTTGGGTGTCCAAGAGCAATTCATGTTGATCAAGGTAGTATTATTTTTATGTATATATTTTTTGATGCAGAGTTTTGGAGTTCCAGCGTGAATAGCCTCTCATCCGTGGTCTTTGGTGTAAGCTTCCACTGGACATAATATTCAAATTAACATAAGGGGGGGGGGGGGGTGGAAGTAAACCCTCCTGCATAAAAATATAAATTGATCTTTATTAAAAGGTGGTCGGGACTGGACTGCCTCGTTTTTTCGCGAACGTCGTCACGTTGCAACACGCCGCGACGCTCAGTTGTTTTTCTCTCCTTTAATTCGGGTCGGAAATTGTTCGCCGTTGCTACCGAATCCAGGATCGCCGCAATAGGCCGTTTTGCACTATAATCGGCCGTTTTAAGCTTACATTGGGTCTTTGGAACGTGCTCATCGAGCCTTTATGGGTTTTCTTGAACGTTCTGGGTTTTTGTCATTTGTTCGTCAGGTTGTGTCCAGGTTCTGTGTTTGTCCGCGTGGCGGTATTCCTTCGTCGTCCCCTTTTTCCCTCAGTATTGTGTATCGTTGCGTCCGTGTGTTTTGTTGGTTTGTTGTGTGCGTGAGTCGTTGTTGGATCTGGTCTTGGTGGTGATTGGCTTCGTGTTTGTGTGTGGGGGTGGGGTGGTTGTAAGGTGGGGGAGGGGGTGGGGCGTGTAACGAGGGTGAGGGGGTTTGGCATGGGTTGACTGTGATTGGGGAGGAGGGAGGGGGGGGGGGGGGGGTATCAGATCGATTTTGGCTATCCATTCTGCCGGATTTTTTCTTCATTTAATCCGGGGTTGGGATTCTTTGGGATAGGTCTTGTAATGGGTTCGGAGTTGTGGGGATTATCTCAGGACTGAGAATCGTATCTTGATTAGTCCCCCTATCGTGACTGTGTTGTTCAGGGCCCTTATTTTCCCTAGGATTCTGGATGGTATTTTGAAGTATAGTTTCTTCCCTCTACCCTCTGTCAGGCATTTCTTGGTCATGGTCCATGTGCCGCACTCTAGTTCCTTGTGCTCCATTTTTATTAGTTTCATGAGCATTGTTTCCTTGGTTTTGGCCGACGAGCACCATATTACTATCTCCTTTTTCTTTACTAATTCGTCTATCGTCCCTAGCGCTATTGTTTTGCCGTTCAGGTTAATTTTTTCTTTTATCAATCTGTAGAATAGGTTGTACGTGTCCCTGTCTTCGCTGGTTATTATTATGGTCCCGTTTTTGAAGTTTATTTTCTTTACTCTCATGATTAGGCTCTCCTCCGCCGCTTTGTCGGCTATTTTCTCAATGAGTTCGTCGAACTCCTCTTTTCTTAGTGTGACGTTTGGGTGGTTCTCGGCTATCAGTATGAGGTTGTCAGGTTTTATTTGCTGTTTGGTCGAGCTCGTACTCACGTAGAGGTCTGACTCGTCTGATTCTATGGCGAGGGGGGATGGCGGTGTATCCATTTCCTGGGGAAGGAGGGGGGGGGGGTAGTATTGCGGGAGTTTGTCTACAGGGGGGAGGTTTGTCCTTTTTTCTATTCAGTGTTTCCCGATCTTATTGCTGCAGGTGCGCGGGGGTGTTTCGGTATGGATCTGGGAATCGGTTGTAAGTTATGTGTGATTGTTGCTTTGTTGTTGCTCGGGTACGAGTTGTGGGGCGAGTTTTAATTTGGGAAGAGATTTATGCCTGTTTCGGCGTGTCTTATGCTCGCTATGTCGGAAGGTATTGCCCGGTGGCAGTGTGCGGTTTCCTTCGATAGGTGGTTTCCTGCTGCTAGAATTGCGAATATGCTCTCTTCGCGTCTGTATGTTTCTCTTTTCTTGGATAGATTTTTGTTGCGTATGGAGCCTCGTTTTGTTGTTGGTCTCTTGTGTATTGAGTGGTCAACTTTTTGTGTTGTTCTGGCTATATCCGTCGCGTTTATAAGATACCCGAAGCAGATCCACTAGTCGTTGGCTATTGTATATCTGTATGATTTGTTACAGCAGTATCTCCTGCCGATCGTGCCCCAGTTTGCCTGGTTGTATGATATCTCGGGTGTTTCCCGGGACATTCCGAACGATTTTTTTCCTTTCTTTTTTGCGTGTTTATTTGATTTGGGGTATTGTTATTATGTTTATATATACGTCATATTTTTTCCCATTTCCCTTTTAGGTTTTATATCTTGCATTTTATTATTTATATTTTGCTTTTTTGTTATCTTTTCGATTGGGTGAGGGTGGTTTTGATGGTGTTGAAATCAGTGTTTCAGCCGGTATGGTCGGGAACGTATTATGGGTTTGTCCTTGGAGTCATCCGATGGTGGTGTCGATGCGACGAGAAATGTTTCACGTGGGGGGCAGGCCGCGAGGTTTTTCGATGGGGTACAAAGATGTGGAGGGCATCTTGCGTGCTTTTGGCAGACAAGATTCGTTTCCGGTAGAACGGTGTATTGCGGATTTCGAGGGGGCTGCCGCATTTTCTCTTCTTTTGATGGACCGAGCTGCGGCATATAGTATTTGCGAAGAGGTCGCTTAGAGGTCTCGCGAAATTGGTGGTGTAGTGAAGGTGTTATTAGCTTATGGGGAGCAACAGAGGTAGTGTTGTTTGGGCGAATTCGCGACGGGAGTGAACCTTGCGGAATCGCACGGGATGCTAGTCGATGCGAATTGAGGAGGGACAAGGCCATTCAGGAATATTATCTGAGCACGGAGGAGCTAGTGATTCGTGGGGTGATCGTAGTAGAATTGTTAATACGGTACGTCATCAATGGTATACCGGGTGATTCTGCGAATAGGGTGTATTGTACGGCGTTGTAGAATTGGTGGATTTCGCTGAGCATTTGGGAATATATGCGGGAACATGGAGACATCAAGGGAGGCCAAAGAGTAGACATGGGAGACCTAGCGGTTGTCGTGGAGGGGGCGTGTGGCCGAGGAAGACGGAGAATCCGAAGATTTTGCCGCACGAAGTAGAAGATGATCGAGGAGTCGAAGCCTATTGTTTTAATTGTGGTGTTAACGGTCACCGATCTTTGAGTGCGAAAGTAGAGCATTAGGTAAGGAGTGTTTTAAGTGCAGATTTTGGCCATATTGCTGCGAATTGTGTGAACGGTGCGGATCGCGAGAAGCCGTCGCCGTTGGTGATGCGACTCGAGATGAACACTATTAGGACCTCGGGGATAGGCTTTATGTGTAAAGGTCTTGGAAGTAATGATTTGGATTTAGACGCGTTGGTTGATAACGGTAGTGAGGTAGGTGTTATGCGTGGATGTGTATGTGTAGAATCGGAGTGTTTGAGTTGTATGCGTGTGATGCTGTATTGACGAGAGTAATTAAGCGTGAGACTAGAGCTTTAGGATACTTTGAAACAGCTATTTCGATTGATTGCGACGAATATCTATGTGCGATGTATGTAGTAGCGAGTGATTCGGCGTTTGTATGTGTGGTTATTGGGCGTGATTTTTAGATTTAGCTGAATTTAAGGTAGATGTAAGTAGTGTTATGGTTATTTCGGGAAGTAGTTCTGTAGTATTTGGCGCAAGCGATGCAAGAAGGAACCATAACGAAGTCATAGAGTTGGTTTCGGGTTGTGCAGTGAATAAAGCTGGGGGTGTTGGTGTAGAGGATAATGTTATTGTTAAGGACGATAAGCCGGATTTCAATAGACGGCACCACTTGCCTGCAGTCGAGTGTGAGATTATTGTAAATTGTCAGGTTTTTCAGAGAGTCGCAGACAAGGATTCCGTTGCGAGGTAAGTTAGGCGAAGAGAGGGAATAATGGATATCGATGGACGGAATGGATCGCCTGTTATGGATGTGCAGTATGAGGGCGCATTTGGAGTAATAGGAGGATCTCAACAAGTTGGCTATTCATTTAGGGCGATAAGATTATTAGGGGCGGAGCCTTATGATGGTTATAGTTTAAGAGGTGATGTTTTCTATGAAATTGTTTTAGGCCGCCATTTATTAGTGGCTCCTAGGTCGATGGGGACAGAAGTGATCCAGTAGGCGCACGAGGAAGGTCACTTCACCGTAGAGGAGACGGGGAAAATATTGGCTCGAGGTTCCTATATTCCCGTATTGATGCCGAAGTTAAAGAACTTCATTGGTACCTGTGTGCTCTGTACTTTAGCAAGCGCGAAAGCTGAGGGCGAAGGTACCGTACCAGGATGACCACCGCGGTAGGCATGGGAAGAGGGTTAGAAGTAGAGGAGACTGTTTTTTTGTTGAAGACCGTACCGTACAATGAGCGACAGGGATCGAATTTTTATTAGGAACAAGAATCCATGGGAAACGGGGATGATAACGATTGGGTCGTCTCGATCTAAATTCAGTGGTACGAGGATGAAACGGGCTTTAGGTTTCGTGTCAAGGGAGACAATTAGTGATCGAGCGGCTGCTAATGTTCAGGGGGAATTTAAGATTTGTAATTTCCGACGATGAAAGTTTTACGCGTATAGATTTGTTAGGGATAGGGGACGTAGTGTGTATGATTTGCATAGGAGAGGTGTGCAGGAGGGGTCAATGATGACCTCTACCTGCGGGGGTAGTGTGAGGTCGTGGAGTCCGGATGGTGTGTCATCCGGGGCGGATGATTTGAAGGATGGCCGAGTGTGGGGGTTTTATAGATCCCGCGTATTTTGGAAGAGTCTGTTGTTAGACAATCGACGGGTGAAAAGGCGATCGACGACGAAACGTGGACTGCACGGGTTCTACGGCAGACGAGATCGACTCTAGACGAGCCCGTCGCCAGACGGTACCGACGGCAGACGAGACCGACGCACAGTGGTTCATTTGGCCGAAAACCTGGCCAAAACTCAAGGAGTTTTTCAATTTAGCTGAAAATTGGTGTATTAGTATTATTTGGGTCGCTGATTAAGAATCTGAACTCAAAATTTCGAAAAACAAAATGGCGGCTTCAATACGGCGGATGCGAGTATCGAAAAATTGTCGGACCGGCATGAAAATCAGTAGTCTTATGTTTTTCCGGTCGCTGATTAAGAATCCGAACTCAGAATTTCCAAAAACAAAATGGCGCCTCTAATATGGCGGGTGCGAGTATCGATAAATTGTCGGATCGGCATGAAAATCAGTAGTCTTATGATTTTCCGGTCGCTGATTAAGAATCTGTTACATACGGCCCTGAGTCTAAGAAATATAGACTCTCCAACTCGGGGCCGGAAATCTACCACTTGTGCAGCCGGACCCCTCGATCAGTCCCGAAGTCGCTCTGTTTGCTTAGAATAATTACGTTAGGAAATAGGAACTCGAACAGGCGAATGACCTCTTAACAGTAAGACACCTTTTCTATTACATCCCTCGAGAAATTCTTGGAAATAGAAGCACCCCACCACTTTTTCGACCAATAAAAGATCGACTGCAGTTCATGTCATGGGCTTAGTTCACTGTAAGATCGTCACGTTGTTACACCGATTAAACTACGCGTATAGATCTAATCGTTAGACGAAACTTAGAGTTCTCGCTACGACATAACCATATAGAATACGCGCAAAGTCCGCGATATCTATTAGGCATTTCTGTTCTAATACCCCGCATTTCCTCAGTGCGTCAAAATAGAGAGTAGTGCAACTAGGTGCGTGCGAACACATTACACGACTCCACGTAACACCTTTGTACCACACACATACAGTACACTTAAACTGTAACCAGCCATTTATACGAAAATATAACTTGTTCGAGTTTTGATCACTTCGGGTTTAAATCCTTTACGACTACCTATTAGAAATCTCCAGCCTGCGATCCCACAGCAATACATCTTTACCGCTCGAGGTGTATTGCAACAATTATAAAGTTACGTCAGCCTTACTAACATTCCTGTGGCATCTTGTGTTAATCGCACGAGAAAATCCATAAGTGTTCCAACCTCCTGTGGCATCTTGTGTTAATCGCACGAGAAAGTCCATAAGTGTTCCAACCTCCCGTAGTATCTCGTGTTAATAGCACGAGAAAGTCTACAAGTGTTCCAACCTCCCGTGGCATCTAGTGTTAACCATACACCGGAAAGTCCACAAGTGATTCACTTCCTACGGCTATCTCGTGTCTCCTATACACGAGATTGTTCGGTACTAACAACTTCTAAAAACCAACATCCAAACGAACACTCTACCTTATTCTTTTACCTCGGCCACTCGCAACGCTCCTGGCCCTGGCACGTAACAAATCCGAACTCAGAATTTCCAAAAGCAAAATGGCGGCTCTAATATGGCAGGTGCGAGTATCGAAAAATTGTCGGATCGGCACGAAAATCAATAGTCTTATGATAGCCGGGCCCTATGTCATAAATGCACTTCCCGAAGCATGGCGCGCGCGACAAACAAATAACAATAACTCGAAGAATCGCAGAAAGTCGCAAGAAAACTCAACGAGGTCTTCTTCGGGAAGCTTCAAACTTTAATTTAAATAAAAATATATTATGTTATTCCATGGACTTCTGCAGTTTTAATGATATTTACTGCAGCAACCGCTGTATCTTAATACAAGCATGTCATTGCTGTTCCATCTCCGAATTTCCCTTTGTTTAATAAAAATTTCGGTCGAAGGAGAAAGATGAAACATTGTAAGGAACAAATATTTCCCTCATGCCTGTAACTAGCCAGATTTTCATTAGAATCGTCAAAGATCTTTCAGTTTATGACGGTAAGCGGTCGAGGTAGCCGCGGCTATTTATAGTTGCCTCGAAACAATAGGCCACCAGCTTGTTTAAACTCATTCCGATTTTTAACCCCATGAAATAAACATATTATTTCGTTAATTGCCAGGTTGATCTTACAAGGGAACATACCGAGGTGTCCCCCTCCGATTTTGATGAAATTTGGCACAGTTGTTCAGTACGCGAGAATAATCGATACGTATTTTTTTATATCTGCTAAGTCGCACGTTTAGGGGGTGAAACCACCCTTCAAAGTTTCGGATTTTTTTCTTTTTTTGCTTATAACTTTGAAACGGTTAATGATAGACATTTTTGATAAATGTACGAAATATTTGTTTTTTCGTCTACTAAAGGCCTGTGGAACTTAACATTTGATTTAACGATTTTTTGTTAATTTTTTATTAAAAAATAACGTGTTTTTCGTTATATCTTTAAAGTTTACGATCCGATTTTAACCAAACTTTTTTTAAATGGTAGAGAAATCAAAAATAAAAGTTACGTGTTTTTGCGTTTTTCCATAATCTACTCTGGAGTCGTGAAATTAACCCTTTTCTTTTTTAGGGTTTTGGCACTTTACGTTACTATATCTGATCAACGAATGATGATGGGAAAAATGTATTATGCAACAAATACTTCCTTTCTCATCTACTATATTATTGTTTTTGTAAAAAATCAAAATTTGAAAATTTTTTGTTTTGCTTTATAATATTTAGGCTGCGAACATCCGCCAGGACGCGTCAATCACAAACTATCGTAGATATCATAAAATTTCATAAGGGAAAGTTTCATGGATTTTTACATATAAAATAATATATTTATAATTTATTTAAATCACAATTTATTTATAACAAAAAAAATAATTTAATTTATGAATTTAATGTACATATACTATTACAGCTTCTATGAAACATATAGTTCGCAAAAATGATATTCTTCTCTGCGATTCTTTATTAATTCTTGTTATCTCTATTATCTTTATTTGATATTAATCTTACCTAAATGAACCCTAACTAAACTAAATTAATCATGTGTGCTGTTTTGTATATAACGTAAATGGTTAACGACAAAAAGTAAATTTATGGAACACAACCTGCCATTATAACATGTGCGTGCTGTAAAAAATCACTTTGTTTTGAACATTTCTTCGTGGAGTACCATTTTTGTGGACTATATGTTTCATAGAAGCTGTAATAGTATATGTATATTAAATTCATAAATTAAATTATTTTTTTTGTTATAAATAAATTGTGATTTAAATAAATTATAAATATATTCTTTTTATATGTAAAAATCCATGAAACTTTCCCTTATGAAATTTTATGATATCTACGATAGTTTGTGATTGACGCGTCTTGGAGGATGTGCGCAGCCTAAATATTATAAAGCAAAACAAAAAATTTTCAAATTTTGATTTTTTACAAAAACAATAATATAGTAGATGAGAAAGGAAGTATTTGTTGCATAATACATTTTTCCCATCATAATTTGTTGACCAGATATAGTAACGTAAAGTGCCAAAACCCTAAAAAAGAAAAGGGTTAATTTCACGACTCCAGAGTAGATTATGGAAAAACGCAAAAACACGTAACTTTTATTTTTGATTTCTCTACCATTTAAAAAAAGTTTGGTTAAAATCGGATCGTAAACTTTAAAGATATAACGAAAAACACGTTATTTTTTAATAAAAAATTAACAAAAAATCGTTAAATCAAATTTTAAGTTCGGTAGGCCTTTAGTAGACGAAAAAACAAATATTTCGTACATTTATCAAAAATGTCTATCATTAACCGTTTCAAAGTTATAAGCAAAAAAAGAAAAAAATCCGAAACTTTGAAGGGTGGTTTCACCCCCTAAACGTGCGACTTAGCAGATATAAAAAATACGTATCGTTTATTCTTGCGTACTGAACAACTATGCCAAATTTCATCAAAATCGGAGGGGGACACCTCGGTATGTTCCCTTGTTAGAGAAGGATTAGCAGTATTCATTAGGTAAAGCACGATAGCCCAGCTCTATGTCATAAATGCACTTCTCCGAGCATGGCGCGTGCGACAAACAAATAAGAATATCGCGTACAATTGCAAAAAGTCGCAAAATTTTACAACGGGGACTTCTTCGGGAAACTTTAAAGTTTAATTTAAAAAAAAATATATTCTGATATTCCTTTTCCTTCAAAAGTTATAATGATATTTATTGCAACAGTCACTGTATCTTAATACCAGCATGTCACAGCTATTCCATCTTCGAATATACCATTGTTTAATAAAAATCTCGACTGAAAGAGATTGATAGAACATTGTGAGAAACAAATATAGCCCTCATACCTGCAACTAGACAGATTTTCAGCCGAAACGTCAAAGATCTTTCGGTTTATAACGGTAAGCGGTCGAGGTGATCGCGGCTATCTATTGTTGCTTTGGAACAAAAGGCCACCAGCTTGCTTAAAATTATTTTGATTTTTAACCCGAACGAAATAAATATAGCGTTTCGTTAATTACAAGGGTAACCTTAGTGAAGGATTAGCATTATTCGTTTGTCCAAGGCACGATAGTCTGGCAGTATGTCATAAACGTATTTCCCCGAGCATGGCGCGTGCGACAAACAAATAAGAATATCTCGTAGAATCGCAAAAAGTCGCAAAATTTTACAACGGGGACTTCTTCGGGAAGCTTCAAAGTTTAATTTAAAAAAAAATTCGCGTTGTACTTTTGCGTACTTCACAACTATTTCCTCTGCAAAAGGAAAAAAATGTATGGGTTTTGCAATCTGTGCCATCGCAGTTGTAAAATATTAAATAAAAAAATGAAACCAAGGTACTTATAATTTAAAAGTATGACGAATAGCTACAAATACTTACAAAGTTGACTGTACTATTATTTCACATTGAAAACGTATTCCGAATTTCGACGTGAATACGTTACATTATTCAAGTGCCAACTTTGACATTGCATATCTCTAAGAGCGTTGTTCAATAAAAACTTTTATTAATGGAAACCGATGCTCTGATATGTTACAAATCAAACGCAATTGCTAAATTTTGAAAATCGCGAAAAAAATTTTTGGCTTTTTGGCCAGGTTTTCGGCCAAATGAACCACTGTGCGACGGCCGACTCGCTCGTCGAGTTACAGGGTAGACAAAGTAGAGGATGGACTTTCTGACGAACTATAGACGATGGGCGACGTATAGAGTTTGACGATAGACGGTAGTCGCTCAGGGTAGACGAATAGACGAGTTTGACGAGCTGTACACGGTAGACGAGCGGCGGATCATGGACGCATAGACGGCTAGACGGGTTTCGTCGTTCGTAAGTCATATTAAGTGTGTCTGCGTGTGTTTCAGAGTGTGCGTTCCCCATATTTCATGGTATATCTAGTTTTCCACTTGTACATCTTTTATCATCGAGTGTTTTGTTATCAGCAGACTGCGGATTTTTATACATTTATGACAGATTAAACGCGGCTAGAATATACAAAAAGAACATAATATAAAAATATATCTAAAATATCCAAAGTATTGTATTGGTTGTAATATTTACTGAGTGCAATAAATCCCTAGGTAGGTTCTCGTGTCTCACCTGCATTTGTAAAAATCGAAATTTCCATAAACATCCACTGTCTAGTTATCAGTATCTTACGTGGATGTTGTGTCGGTGATTGTGTCGTGGTGGGAAATTTCGAGAGCGTGTCCACTTGATCCGTCTAGGATTGAGGATCGATTGTCGGAGTTTAGATCAGAGACGACAATTTTTCATGGAAAGCAATGGAGAAAAGAGGCATCGGGTACTGTCGATTCCGAAGGTGGTGGTGACGGATGTGATCCTTTCAATAGCGTACAGGGGGGAATATGGGGCCAGAGATGTCAATCAATTTACCGTATAGGACGTTGACGTTCGTATACCGTGTTTCCCGTGGGACGATGAGTTGTCTGTTGGAGGTGGGTTAACGATTTTGAGGAATTGATCCCCTTGTTACGCTGGAGCGGTTTTGTATTTATTATTATTATGCGGAGAGGTAATGTTGCTAGGATCAGCTTAAGCAATTCGTGACGCGTGAAGCGGGGATTGTATCGTGGGATCTCCCGAGAAGAGTATTGTTTGGAACTCCAGTTTGATTACGTTCGCGACGTTTAGCATTAAGGGAGAGGGGACTGTTAGATGTGCAGATACTGGAATGGTTTAAGGGTGGTCTGATAACCAAGGGTAGGGGCGCGTATGCTAGTTCCGTTATTTTCGTTTCAGGAAGGGAAGGGGAAGGCAAGAGATGGATTATGTCGCATTTGTATTGATTATCGCGAGCTAAGTGGAGGATTCCTTAGAGATGGGTTTCCTATGCCGCTGTTTTGTGGGTAGCTTCGACGCATTAACCGGAGCGTGTATTTCGATGTTCGTTCTGGGGTATTGGTTTTTCTGTTCTCGTTGCTGAGATAGGTCGGAGACACCCATATTTTGTGATACTCGATTGTCCATATGCGTTTGCTATAGGGCCATTTGGTTCGTGTAATGGCCCGACGAGTTTTTTGAGATTCATTGATTGAGTATTTAGCGATATGATTATACTTCGGTAGTTGTTGCGTATATGGGTGATGGGGTTCTGTCGGGGGTAGGTGGAGCGAGTATTTAGTGCGGCATCTCTGTATGAGATGAGTAATTAAGCGGCACCAGCATTCCAGAGTCTTTTGGGAGAGATGTATATTGTTTCTTTGGCTTAATCGGGTATTCAATTCCTTCAGGATTAAGGGGTTATATACAGTTAGCATTTTCAAAAAATCGATTTTTTTTATTTCATTTTCGTAATGTACATATATTCAAGTACACACACAGAAAATTTGAAGTCAATCCAGCGATTGTTTACGAAGTTACACGCATATTTGTAATGACGTGTTAGAGCGTAGGAGGCCGGAGCGGGGATTTTAAAAGCTGCACCTTACGGTGATCAAGTAGTTGTGAAGAAAGAATGTATTGGACACGTACAGAAGCGAATGGGCACGCGTCTCCGAGATTGTGTGAAAAAAAATGTGGAAACGATTGATAAAAGAAGTGGAAAAAAAAACAAAAAAAAACTCTTGGTGGAAAAGGCAGACTTACTGGTAAAATGATGGATAAGTTAACAGTTTATTATGGCTTAGCAATTAGGAGAAATTGTGATTCCGTTGAAGATATGTATAATGCTATCTGGGCCACATATTATCATTATTGCTCAACGAACGAAAAACCACAACACGAGAAGTGCCCGATCGGACCAGAGTCATGGTGCAGTTGGCAGCGGGCGGTAGCTGCGAATAAATTATCAACTTACGAGCATAATTATCCGCCATTACCACAAGATGTTGCTGAGGCTATACTTCCAATTTATAGAGATCTTAGCAATGAAAAATTATTAGAACGATGTGTGGGTGGTTTCACCCAAAACAATAACGAGAGTTATAATCAACTCGTATGGAAAATCTCTCCAAAAATAGTTCCGGCCGGTTCGAAAACCGTGGAAATGGCTGCATACATAGCTGCCGGCATATTTAATGAAGGTGCAGCATCATTATTGCATTATATGAATGCAATAGGGATTTCACTTGGGCCCAATGCGCATTCATATGCCGCGAGAGAGGATGAGCAGCGCGTGAAGATCTCCGACCACAGAGCGCATGAGAGTACACGAGAGGGAAAAATGGCTCGTAGACAACACCAACTCGAGTTATTAGAAGCAGCCGAAGGGTTGGAGGGTGTACTATATGGTGCTGGAATAGATGACTCAATGTAAGTTGAAAAAAAAAATTGTTTACTCTCTGTAAAGTCATTTGAAACTTTAAACGCGTTTTTCTCGAAACTGTGTTTTCAAAGTCGGTGACCAAGATTCCTCGGAAACGGCTGAACCGATCAGTCTCAAATTTGAACACAAGCGTCTTAAGTATATTTTTTAGTAATTAATCGAAGATTTTTCCTCTCCGATAAATATTTCCTTTTTTATAAACAAGTTAAGGCCAAAATTTTAGTCAGATATCGATTTTTTTTCTTTGAGGAACCGCCATTTTGTCAAAAAATGTTATATTGCTTATTCCTTCGATTAATTACTAGATTATACATTACTTTAACGAAATCCGTTTGGTTTTTTCATTTTAGATGATCCAGTCCAGAGATACAGTGGTCACCGCAAAACGCCTTTTTTCAGCGGGACTCCTGGAGATCAGCTATAGCAGCTTTTAAAATTATTATTTTTAATAATAAAAAATGTTAAAATAAAGTTAAAAGTTACCACAATATGTCTACAAATTTTTACATTAATAGAATTAAAAGTCTTCTCAGGAAAAATTCTTGAAATATGGAGTTTTTTGGGCCTATTAACTGTATATAACCCCTTAAGCCAAGTTAGCTTATTCGTTGTCGGGTTTGTTTGAGATTCAATGTAGAGATACTGTGGGCAATTCTGGTCGCAGAGGGCGACGCGCCGCACCTCGAGGTTTCCCTCATATCGGCTTTGCCATGTCAGGTGGAGTTGACAGAGGTTTTGATACTTTCTAGCGTCCACTACCGAGGGAACGTCCAGTGTAGATGGAGTACTGGACGGACTTGGAAAAACCCTGCCCTCGTCCTTGCGGAGTCATTGGACAAGTTCGGCCTACCCTTGCGGGTCGCAGCTCGTTTAGTCAACGCTTCACGCTGCGAGGCAACGCGAAACGTCGTCCAGCGGGGACCACGAGGAGGTAGAGCTGCTGGCTTTCGCCCGGCCCCGTGTAGGTTGGCTTAGTTGGCGCCTCGCCGTTTAATAACCGCAAACCCACAGTGAGAAATCACAGCCTGCTCAGGGTTTCACGATCGTTTCTTCTTGAGATCTACTTAGTCTCTCTCGTTCTGTCGTTCTTCTGCCTTTTTCTTCAGAACCACTTTCGCGAATTCAGCAAATCCATGGAAAAGGCTGTGGCTTACTAATTTTTCTTCGTCCGGGGGCCATGGAATGGCCAAGTCCTGCGAGATCTTTTCCAACGCCGCTCTTTCTGCGCTGTGCAGGACGCATTCAAATATGATGTGCGACGGAGTTTCGGTACTGCCACAGTCGCACTCGTCCGTATCGATCCAGTTAAGTCGTTTCTTGCTGGAGTTAAAGTCTCCGTGACTTGTTAGGAACTGTACTACCTGGTGCTGCGGATTTATCCATGTTTGTATCCTCATTCTGTCCCTGATGTTTGGCAGATACTTGTAGGTGACCCTACCGGTGGGCTCTTTATTCCACCGCTGCTGCCATTCCTGCAGAAGTTCCTCAAGGATCTCAGCCTTAGTCGCGGTTTGCGTATTTCTTGCGCCATACGTGCCGTCGCGATTACCATTGAGGCGTTTGCGTGTGCAGTACCTTAGATGGGCTTCCTTGATTTTTAAGTCGATTGGCAGGACTCCCGCGATGACGAGTAGAGCTTCGATAGGCGCTGTTTTGTAGGCTCTTGTCATGCAGAGAAGCGCTTGCCTCTGTGCTCTTTTGAGAGTCTGGATATTTGTTTTCGTCAGGAACTCTAACCAGCCGCTGGCCGCATAGGTCACGACCGGCTCGAAAAGGCCCCTATACAGGGTTTTGAGGCACTTGTATTTAAGTCCCCATTCAGCTCTTGCCACTCTAGCCAATGCATTGAAATATTTCACACACTTTTTGTTAATATAGTCGACGTGAGATTTTACTCTTAATCCACTGTCGAAGCATACGCCAAGGTACTTGACAGTTCCTTTGAATTTTACCGGGGTAGAACCTGCTTTGATGGTTGGAGGCCTGTTCAGGTTCAGTTTGCCCTTGAGTATGATCATTTCGGATTTGCCTGCAGAGGTGGTGAGCTTGTTTTCCTCACACCATTTCTGGATCTTTCCGGTGACTAGGAGTCCTTTCTGCTCGAGTTCTTTCCTGCTATCGCCTCTGAGGAGGACTAGTATATCGTCAGCGTAGGCAATTGCCTCTATTCCCGCCTCATGCAGGGTGATTAGGATGTCGTCGCAAATGAGGTTCCATAGATTCGGGCCTAGTATGGAGCCCTGGGGGCAGCCCTTCGTCACATTCTTGGAGACTTCCACGTATTCTCCCATTATTTTCACGGTTCTGTCTTTGAAGTAGCTGATTAGGAGGTTGAATAGATTTTTAGGACATCCCCTTTCCTTAAGTTTGCTCATGATACTCGGCCACCAGGCGTTATCGAATGCACCGGCAATGTCAAAGAGCAGTGCGAGCGCATATTTTCGTCTGTTTCAGTGACTAGTTCCCTTAGTTTAACTATTGCGTCTTCGGTGGAACGGTGTTTCTTAAATCCGAACTGCCAATTGGAGCAATAGTTGGGGTCTGAGAAGAGGGGTCTCAGCCTTTGCAGGATTAGTTTTTCTAGAACCTTTCCGGTAACCGGGAGTAGGCAGATCGGTCTGTATGAGGACGGAAGGCTTTCGTTCCTGTCGGGTCCTTTTAGTAGTGCTCTGATCGAACCGATTTTCCACGGCTTTGGGAAGATTCCGTTTTTCAGGCATCCGTTAAAAACATGCGTGAATTCGTGAGCGAGCAGGCCTGACGCTACTTTGAGGATTTCTACTTCTATCCTGTCGTATCCGGGCGCCTTGCCATTTCTAAGGCTGCGGATGCTGTGGAAGGTTGTCCTCCGTGTCGTCGGGAACTAGGCAGTGTAGAAGTGAGTTCGCGGCGGTTTCCCAGCCTAGGGGGCTCGAGGGGTTTTCCGCTATTGTTGCGAGCGCTTTGTCCGCTCTAATCTTTCCTGTTACGATTTTGTAGACGACGCCCCACGGTTGTGCGTTCCCTTTGTTGGTAACGGTGTTTTCCCAGCTCGCTTTTCTTGCCCGATAGATCTCGGAGGAGTATTTTTTCCTGATTTCCCTATAGGTTTGCTTATCTATCAGTTTCAGTATTGGATCGGTTTGCGCTTGGAACTTTTTCCTGGCCCTATATGTTTTCTTTTTAAGGGTGGTGAGCTGTGCAGTCCACCACGGGTTGGGGGACTTATGATGTTTCCTTTTGGGGAGAAATGCCTCGCATGCATGTAGGATGAGACCCTGCAGTGCCTCTACCGAGTTTTCTACCTCTTCGGCGCTCTGCCAGCTCTCTACCAGCGGTAACGTTCCTCTATCCACTTCCAAACAGTCATAGAATTTACCTAAACTTCTCTTATTGTCCTTGCGGAGCTGGAGATTAGTCAATATTGCGTTGTGGTCGCTGGTGGACCAGCCCTCCTTTACCAACCAGTTACGGATATATTTTGTTAAGTTTCCTGAGGCTAGAGTGATGTCAATATTTGTTTTTCCTACTTCAGATCTATAGGTATACGGTTTTCCCGATTCGTTAAGTAATAAGAGGTGTTCCTGCGCTATCAGCTCTTCGAGAAGTTCTCCGCATTGATCGGTAGTTTTGCTATGCCAGAGGGCTGATTTCGCGTTCGCGTCGACGCCGATGAGGAACTTTTTCCCTCTCAGTTGGTGAACTATTTTTCTGAGTTTTTGTAGATGGGGCTCTATCTCATGCGAGTATTGGAAGTATAGGCTTACCAAGAAGATTTCACCGAAGTCGGAGACGAGCTGGATGCAGGTACTATGGTCGTTGCACAGGTGGTCCATCTTGGTGACCGTGGCGATGTTTTTCCTGACTGCTATCGCCGTCCGTGGATTTCCGTTCGTCCCGCAATCCGAGATGATGTGGTAGTTGGAGCCGAATCCTGGGGTGTTTCCTCCGAAGTTATAATGTTCTTGCATGAGCAGAACGTCGATGTTGCGGCGTTCCATTTCTGCGACGATTTCATACGTCACTGCCTTGGAGTTTCTCATGTTGAGTTGCAGGATTTTGAGTCCTGTGGAGTTGTGCTGTGTATTAGAACCATTAGAACTCTCCATGGTCGGTTTTATTGAAGACTTTTGTAATGAAAAGGTTTAAAACACAAACACACTATGAAATACGTTTTATCGTTTAATATCGAGACTTCGGTAATACACGTCGTATCGTGGTCGGCCGGGTTCCTCCTCTCCCCCGCGATCGTCATTTTCCCCTCGAGCCCCCTTCCATCGTTCGCGATCACTATTGGTTCTCGTCTTCTCAAGGCGTCGTGGTAACATTTCCTACCAACTTAACCGCGGTGATTACAGTCGGCCTTTCATGACGTTTAGTCGTCCTCCTCGTCTGACCTCGTCACCTTCGGTGTCGTCCTCGAAGACATCGGGTGTCGTACCACACCAAGGCTTTAGCTTTTCTGCGGAAAAAACCGAACTAAAACGTTTTTGCGTTCATTGCATACCTTCGACGTCTCCGATTAGGTATCGGTCGCGGCCCAGCGATTTTTGAACGACGTACGGCCCTCGGTACCTCGGCTCGAGTTTTCGCGAGTCCCCAAAGCGAGGCATCAAACCGTGCTTTCCATTTCTCGCGATGTCTGAAAATCCTCGCCTCAGCCTCCTTTCGTTTTTCGGTGGTGGTCAAGTCCGTTTCTTGAAACTCCTCATCATGTAATGCTTCTACTAGACGGTTTTGAATTAAATCACGCAGTTGAAAATCGAATATCAGTTCGTTCGGAGTAGAACCTGTTGTTTCGTTCCGCTGAGTATTAAACACCCACTGCATTTCGCGTATTTGTTCGTCCCACAACTTCGCGTTTGCGATACTACTTCGCAAACAGTTCATAATCGTCCGATTAAATCGCTCCACTTGCCCGTTAGCACGTGGTGTTCGAACGGCATTTTTAATGTGTTGGATATAGTTCTCCCGACAATATCCCTCGAAATGATGCGACGAATAAGCATCATCCGGGTCCGTAACGATTCGTCTCGGTAATCCGACAAATACGGTCAACTCGTTCAACATGTTTATTTCGAGTTGCGTTTTCGCGTTTCGCACAGCGCGCACGATTGTATATTTATTAAACGCGTCCACAGCAACGATCAAATAGGTGTTTTGTCTTTTCGATTTTGGAAACGGCCCAAGATGGTCAATATGAAGGGTCGCGAACGGTATTGGGATGAATTCATCGGCGTACAACTCTCCCTCGGTTTTCCCTCCCTTACCTTTGTTATAACAACACTCCAGGCACGCAGCGACGTATCGCTTCGTGAGTTTTCTCATACCTGGAAACCAAAAGTCACGGTTCAGTCGTTGTAAGGTTTTCTTGACGCCGTGGTGTCTCATCATATCATGGTAATATTGTAACATTTTCCACCGCACAGCACTCGGTAACACGAACTTGAGTCCACTTCCGTCTCTTCGGTACAGACGATTATTCTTGATTGCGTATTCGTTCTTGATCTGTTTCGCCTAGTCGGATGATTTCCTCTCCTCGACGATGTGGCAGATGTCTTGCAATTTCGGATCTTGCATCTGTAGAACGGTTAACCACTCGTCCTGGGTGGTTTCGACTCGGTATATGTTTTGAGTGACGATGGCCGGTTCGGTTGGATCTTCGTATGGAGCACGGCTCAGAGCGTCCGCGTGCTGGATCTTCTCGGCAGACCGATGCACTAAATCGTAGTTGTATTCCTGTAACTTCAGGAACCAGCGAGCCACCATCGGGACAAGCGGCTAGGTATTCTTCACGCTACTTACGGCTGAGCAATCGGTGACGATTCGGAAATGCTTTTCGAGCAGGTAGACACGAAATCGTTCCAGTGACTCCGTAATGGCCAGAACTTCCAGCTCGTAGCTGTGATCAAGTTTTTCCGTGTCGATGCATTGACAGCTATAATAATGCACGACCCGCAACCGGGCATCATCGTCTCGTTGTAGCAACACTCCAGCCAGTCCCTCCGAACTTGCGTCGGTATGGAGTTCGTGTTCGCGGTCTGGATTGTATACTACTAATATCGGCTCGGTACAAAGCAACGTTTTTAACCTTTCGAACGCCTGGTCCTGTTCGACGCTCCATTCAAATTTCGGTCCGTTCTTCGTCCGAAACAGTGTCGTCAGAGGCTGTCCAATTTGCGCGAAATTTTTGATAAACTTTCGGAAGAAACTGCAAAGTCCAAGGAATCTTCGAACGGAGTGTACGTCGTTCGGTTTAGGGAAGTTTTTAATACACGCGACCTTCGCGGCTCCCGGTTTAATCCCGTTACTGTCTATTTCGTGTCCGAGGAATTGCAGTTCGACGGCGAAGAAAACGCACTTACTTGACCGTAGCGTCAGGCCCATTTCGCGTAACAATCGCAGGAAGCGACCTAACCGGTCGAGTCCCTGTTGTATTGTACGGCATCGACAGGGAGCCGTGGCGGCTTCGCAAATGGTTTAGTCCCCCAGTTTTGGGCTTTACGACCCAACCGGACCCGAGTAATTTAACTTCAGGCGCCTGCCCAGCTCTGTAGCTGGGTGGGTACGGGCACTCGCGCGCCCGGGTGTTCCCGAGCTGTCTACGGCAAGGTGTGGGGTCCCCATTCTGCGGCCTGGGCGACCCCACTGGGCTTAACGACCCCACCGACCTGAGTCAAGTGTTCCCAAACCAATGGTGTATTGGTACCGCGGGGGCTGGGTTGCCCACGGAGTTTTAGTCCACTCCGGCCCAGCCGTGGGTAAGGACCATCGCGGGGGCAAAAGTTTCAAGAGCCAAATGCTGGCGAGACATTGGCGTGTTTTCATGCTACGGATGTCGCTGTGTGAGGTGCAGTAAAACTTCCACCTCGGGTACCGACCTGCATAGCCGGTAGGAGTTTAGAAAGTCTCCGCTCTTACCAGTGCGAAGCACATTATTCGTGCGAAGACTGGGAGTACGCCGTTCGTACGCGTTGATCGAGGGTATCTCGATCCCTCGCCCATGGGGGCCGTGGGAGTTGAGTCGCGAGACAGGAATCTCACGTAAATCTGCAGTCAAACAGGCTGTATTGTACGGCTCGGGATAATTATGTCGTCCAAGTACGCGATGACTTCACCGATCGGCATTTGCCGTATTAAGTCGTTGATCATTTGTTGGAACACGCTCGGAGCATTCACAAGACCCAAAGGCATTTTATTAAATTCGTAATGCCCGTTATGCGTACTAAACGCGGTACACGCTCGACTTTTTTCCTCCATAGGCACTTGATAATAACCGCTCATGAGATCAAGCGACGTGAAGTACAGGTAGCCCTTCTACAACACGGCATCCTATAACACGGTTTCGCTATAACACGATTTAAAAATTGCGGAAACCCTCCTACAACTCGGCATCCTATAACACGGTTTTGCTCTAATATGGTAAGAAAGTTGCAAAAATTTGTATACAACAGTATACTTCTACAGCCGCGGCAAGACTTGTCGTCTTAAAAATACAGTGTTGCGGAAAGTATTTTGTTTTCATATCCGTGGCTTGAAAACAAAAGTATTTCACGTTGCTGATCGGCAGTCTGTGTCGAGCCACAGTGTGTCAAAGAATAACTTTTTTGTCTTTAAGACATTAAGGAGAAATTTATAACGAACCGATAAGAATCAGAAAGCTAACAATAAGTAAAATTACAGATACTTTAAAGAGGAAAGAAGATGTAAAAACTTTACATGAAGAAAGAAGTTTTGAAACTGAAGGCGGTATCATTCCATCAAAAAAACGTTCTCGATTGACCATAATGAGCAGTGACGATGAAGAAATTTATTAAATTATAGTTTCATTAAATTAAAATAACATTTTTTTTGTTTTGTGTTGTACATACATGTATATTTTTAATAAAAATTTAGTTGTTTATGCGGAATTAAAAAAAATATTTGTTTTTAATAAGTTTTCCGAACGTAACCCCTCTTTTTGTACAGGATGTTTCAAAAATATTTGTCATGGCTTTTAGGGGTTGTTCTACACCTCTGGATCGATGGAGATTTGCAAAAAAAACCTGCCGCAAAATTCGGGAAAGGGTAGCAAATTTTTTTTATTGGGTCATCGTATTCGTCTTGTAACGTAGGTAAAATGTCTGAAAAGAACCATGGGTCAGAAATGAACCGTTCTCTCGCAAATTAGCTTTTAATTGGGCCTTCCGATTAAAATTTCGCCGATAGTTAAAGCAGAGGCGACGTAAAGGAAGCTAGAAAATAGGGCACTGTGTCACCGAACCAGAAGAGAAGTGTAAGTGTTTATGCTCTTCGTCCCGGGTGGGCCCTTGAGCGAACCCGACACCGAACGCAGGTCATTGACATTTTCTAGTCATTTTCTCCCTCTTCAATTATGTTGCCTCTGTTTCAACTATTGGAGCTAGCAAGGGTATCTCATGTGTCTCCTTTCGAAAGGTCGGTGACTCGAAGGCTGCCATACGGGCGAAATTTTAATCGGGAGGCCCAATTAAAAGTTAATTTGCGAGAGAACGGTTCGTTTCTGACCCATGGTTCCTCTCAGACATTTTACCTACGTAACAAGACGAATACGATGAGCCAATAAAAAAAATTTGCTACCCTTTCCCGCATTTTGCGGCAAGTTTTTTTCGCAAATTTCCATCGATCCAGAGGTGTAGAACAACCCCTGAAAGCCATCACGAATATTTTTGAAACACCCTGTACTGGCTCTGGGTCTCATACAACACGGTTTCACACAAGACGCCATTTTCTAGGAACATACTACCGTGTTATAGGGGGGTTACCTGTACGTGTTTCCCGACAGAGATGCCAGCTGTTCTTCGACGATCGGCATCGGGAACGGCTGTTTTACCGTGACGGCGTTCAAAAGACGGTGATCCACGCATAGACGATCCTCCCCGTTCTTTTTAGGTACAAGTACGATCGGCGACGAATACTGCGACTCACTCGGGCTGACAATCCAGGTGTCGACTAACTCCTGCACGAGATCTTCCACGATTTGCCGCTTCGCGAACGTTAGTTGTTAGATTAATTTGCATCTCCGCGGTACGGCATTGACCCAACTGCGTTAGGTTTTCGGCGAAACAATCATTATACTCCCGTACTGTCGCATAAAATTGTTTCCGGTCGGCGTCAGAGAGTTCTATCGGAATGTTTAATTGTTGCACGTCCACTCGTTCCAGACGACATTCGGACTCTTCGATGATTAATCGCGTCTTATCGCGGCAGAGGACGTCCACGCCCAGAAGTAGCGGTTCTGGTATCATGTCGTCCTCGATAATGCATAGGTCGCAGTCTACCGCTTGGTCGTCGATAGTTAGGCGACCCACGACACTTTAGCGGCATTCGTACATTCCGCCGGTGAATCCCTTTAGGTGCACGGCGTCGTTTCCATTCCGTTTTTCGAGCCCACTCGTGTCACACCTGCGGATAAGCGATCGCGCGCTTCCCGGATCGATAATTGCAGTCATTTCCGTGCCGTCGAGCGTTACAGATTTCGTTACTACTCTCGGTTCCGTCTGACAATGAGTAATGCGTCGGACTGGATTCGGCGGTTCGGCGGACGGCGCACAGTGGTCCCAAATCGCTAAAACGTGCGAAAAACCTCAAAAATGAACTTTTCGTTCGGGCCATTTTTATTATTGCATTTGGTACTCAGATAGTTTGTCTATGAAAACCTGGAAGGGCAGGGTTTTTTTACTTATACCTGCGACGTTGTCGCATTTTGAAAATCGCGTTCATTAGTCCCGCAGTCGTCGTGAGCGTAACCACTGTTTTGCTGGCTGCAGTATAAAGTGAATAACTTTTGTGAAAGTGAGTCTATTTCAATTCTGCAAAATGGATGGAGTTCATGGAAGTAAGTACAACATTTATTGGTAAAAGAAAAATTAAAATTGCTAATGGTTATGTTTTGAAACTGCAATGCAAATAGTAGGAAATATCGGGTCAATCTTTATGTGAGAATTTTACAAATGTAGAGAAAAAGTTAAGTGCTCCACAGTGTTCCACTATGATTCTTGTTTAGGCTTATAGGTTACACTTTCAACTTGCTGTACCTCCAAGGTTTAGGTGCTATTAGGCGCTATTAGGGTATTTTTGTAATTTTTTGTACAGCGGCGTACTCGCATTCTGAGCTTATAAGCGCGTTTCATCAAGAATCGTGGACGATACAAAAAAAATTCTCATATGAATTTTATACGATTTGTGAATAACTTATTAGTTAATTATAATACATTTGTTTAAACTAATATACATAGTTCATAAAAAGGTAAAATTAATTTTTTTCTTGCAAGTATACATGTTACGATAGCCATTCGTTTTATTTCAGTAATATATATCAAAAATGTTTAAATTTTGTGTAATATTTATTATTTTCCTATATTATTAAATTATTGAATGATTTACACCAAGCAAACATTACTTTGAGGGATATTTTAATGTGAATCTTGAGAGCTTTGAATACGAATTTTTCTATTTATTAGACTACATGTTTACTATGTTTTTAAAATCTATTATAGTCATTAATGCATCATTTTGCAACTTTATTGCATTCCAGCATCTTCTGGTGGCAAACAATTTTTCAAAGCGAAAAATTTTGTTCATGGTTCGAGACTATTTATTATTTGAAATTTACTGTGTCAACAAATTTATTGGAATTACTAAATAAATTGTTCACTTGTGATAGATTTTCTTGCTTATTAACGAACAATATTTATTGTCACATTTTTTAATTACTTGTTAGAGTAAAAATGAGTTGCATACTAGCTTTCGTGCAGAACCGGCGATTTTTAGACACACGCGACGGCTATATTGAAAACGCTATTTTGGTTTTGGAAATTGTAAGTTCAGTTTCGTATTCAGCGACCCAAAAAACATTAGCATACTAAATTTCGCATCGAACCAGCAGTTTTTACATATACGTATCCGCCATACTGAATCCGCCATTTTGTTTTTGGAAATTGTAAGTTCAGATTCGTATTCAGCGACCCAAAAAACATTAGGATACTAACTTTCGCGCCGAAACAGCAATTTTGAAATATATGTGTCCGCCATATTGGATCCGCCATTTTGTTTTTGTAAATTTTGAGTTCAAATTCGTAATCAGCGACCCAAATTACCCCGGTATGTCAATTTTCAGCTAAATTGAAGCACGCTTTGAGGTTTATCGCATTTTTTGGCCATTTGGGACCACTGTGCGGCGGTTCGGCGGACGGCGGTGTCGGATTCGCGCAATTTTCCTCGGTGGCCGGATTTAAAGCATCGGTTGCATCTCACGCGTCGTTGCGGTCTCGGACAATTGTTCGATAAGTGTCCCGGTTCGAAGCAATTATAACACGAGTTTCTTCGGTCGCTTGTTCGCGCGTAGCGTCGGTCCGGTGCGATCGCGTCGTTACGACTCCTTCTAACGGGCGGTCTCGATCTCTCGGCGCATAGCGTTCTGTTCGGACAGTATTTCGGTTGTTGACACTAAGCGGTTTCACGTTATGCAAATATCGTTTCACGGCCACGAACAGTTCGTTTACGGTATAGAAATCTTGACTTGCGATGGCGTTTTGAAGGTTTGCGTACCGCAACCCGTTCCGAATATATTTAATTATTGCGGCATCGCTCAATCCCCCCTGACGACCCTTAGCGCACATGCGGTATAAATATTCTTCAACTGGCTCGTTGTTTCGTCGGATGCAGGCAATCATCTGGATGTGGATGTCAGCATCGCTTTCATATACCGGGAATCTTGCGTTAGCCGGTCGCTAAACGTTCTCCAATTCGTAAACACCTCCATCTGTCTGTCGTTCCAAATTTTCGCTTGCCCGTTCAATTTCGATTGCACCGCGAAGAGCAGCACCCTTTCGTCCCATCTATATACTTCTTGAAGTCTATTTTGCGCGCGACAAATTGTCTGCTGTTTAACGACTCGGGCTTCATCGGGTCAAATTCCGGTAATATTTCTATAATATCCCTTACACGGTTGAATGCGCCACTACTTTCGTACTCTGGTCCGTGGTTCGATGCGTAATAGTGACGATCACTTGACCCGTGGCTACGCGCTTGTGGCAATCCGACATTTTCGTTCGAAGCATGGGTATCGAAAAATATGTTGCTCTGGCGGCTCGACGGTCGATCTCGATCGAGCGGCGCCTCCGTTTCTCTCGTTCGCTTTTCCACGTGCGTTGGTTGCTCTTCGACAGCAACTACGTTCGTTTGTTCTCGACTAGCGTGGTGCGAATGTGTTTGTGCCTGTGCGAACGCCATTACGATTTCCTTAACCCTTTTAGTGCCAGTGGGCTGATCTATCGGCCCACGGTCCTTATGCGAAGAGTGCCACGGGCCGATGTGGCGCAGTGGCCCGGCCGACCGGCCGGCAGGCTGAGCGGCCGACGAGCGCACGGGCAGAGGGACTCTTGCTTTAGTCCTTATCTCCAATACGATGTAGACCACACTACGCTTGTGTTTACATATTTTATTTAGTCCTTATCTCCAATGCCAATAGTATAGGCCACACAATGGTTCGGCTCATTTGGTTTTTCCTCAGTCTTTCTCTAGCGTCAATTAGGCAAAGTCGAAGCGTGGTCCTGAGTTCTTCTATTCCGATATTTGATTTTAGTCAGTTTGTATTTTATTTTGAACTAATACGGCGGCCAACAATGGCAGAGCAAGTTGAAAAAGATAGTGCAGAAAGCTTGGTGCCATCACATTTTGACAAGGACAATGTATCATCGACAGTATATTCCATATCCTTTAAGTTTCAGAAGAATAAATACTAAAATTTTCCTCCAGGAAATTCGAAATTTGCTCCTTATAAAGCTATTTATATGAGCGCGCATATCAAATCGGCCCGTGGCATTTCTCGCATGTACTCCGTAAAACGCTTGGCACTAAAAGGGTTAAGTTGATTAATTTCGGCACGTAACGATGTGACGTCGATCACGTTCGCGTCCGTTTCTTCGTCGAGTTCCGCTAGGATATCCGCCGGTACTTCATCCGATTTGAAGTGCGTAATTAACCGCGTAAGTAGCTCTGACTTTAAGTCCGATTGCTTCAAGCCCTGACTCGTGCAAATGTCTTTCAATACAGAGACCTTCAACTCACCGAATTTCCGCCGCATTTTCGATTTTTACGGTTTCTCGCTAAACGGCGATGATTATGGGTTAGGCACGAATACACTGCTGTATAACCCACTTCTGAAGTTGTAATGAAAAGGTTTAAAACACAAACACACTATGAAATACGTTTTATCGTTTAATATCGAGACTTCGGTAATACACGTCGTATCGTGGGCGGCCGGGTGCCTCCTCTCCCCCGCGACCGTCATTTTCCCCTCGAGCCCCTTCCATCGTTCGCGATTGCTATTGGTTCTAGTCTTCTCCAGGCGTCGTGGTAACATTTCCTACCAACTTAACCGCGGTGGTTACACTTGTTCCAGAGCGGTCTTGTATGCTGGGCATTCTTTGTCCTTCACCGAGTGGTCGTGTTGTTTGCCGGCTCTTTTGCAGTTAATTCAAGTCGAAGGCGCCGCTTTCTTGCTGCAGTCCTTGAAAGAATGTCCCTCTTCTTCACAGTGTCCACATAGGTCTTTTTCCTTACGGCAGAATTTGGTTATATGCCCGAAGGCTTGACACTTATAACATCTGGTAGCAGCTATGTAATCTTGGACTCTGTAGTAGTTCCAGCCGATATAGAGGCTTTCGTGTTGCTTCATTATCATTCTGGCCTGTTTTGATACATCGAGAACCCAGTTGCACTTATTGTTAGCTTTGGTCTTATCTCCGGTTTTGAACGCTATTCTCGTTTCTCTACGGAGTTTGTCCTGCTGTTCTTTGTCGAAGTTTTGCTCGATGAGGTGCGTTAAAATTTCACTGTCCTGTCCTTATTGGGGAACATCGTAGAGTATCATTCGCGGTTTTTTTTTCGCAGGGGTGGCTACTTCAAAGCCCGCGTCCTTGAGCTTTTCGTTGCTTAAGAAGGCTGCCAGTTGACCCTTCGTGGCCGTTTCCACTAGGATTCCTCCACCTTGTATCCTCTTGACGTTCTTAACTTGGATCATCTGGCGAGCCAGGGAAACAAGTTCTCTCACCGCCGCACAGTGGGGCCGTTGCACGTCAAAAGCGGCAAAAAGTGGTTTTATACGAATATACCCACAATGAAATAATATTTCGCTAATAGTTAATGGGACACATTGGCCACAATTTAGCGTGATTTTTTTTATCATTTTTCGATTTTTTACACGACTACATGGTTTTGAAATAGTCAACCTCTAAATCGTCCAAAATTAAAGTCGTTGTTTATTATTGATTTGGTTCTTCAAATTAAATGATGAGTAATTGAACTAAGTGTACCTGGTATGTATTTAAATTCCACCAAAGTACATTTTTATATCTTTAACATTTTTTAAGTTATAACTAATTGAACATGTTCAGTTTTCATTCTATTTTTTAATCATGAATGCAGTGTGATTCAGTGTTCATTTTGATTGCTTTCTTTAGAGTGAAGCCTTACCTTTTTTTTAAAAAAAAATAGCTGCTACTATCTGCAACTTTAAAAAATACAGAGATAAACATTTGTTGGCGCACCATGTACCACAGTTGTCCGGAGCGTGAATGTAGCTGGTCACGCACCTCGCGCAGTTTTCAATCTTTTTCAACTCGTCACCACGGGCTCAAAATACATCGGATTTAGCTACAAATTTGTATTCTATTATTTTTTGGGTCGCTGATTACGAATCTGAACTCAAAAATTTTAAAAACAAAATGGCGGTTGATATATAGAGGGTAGCTATGTCAAGTACCCATTTACAACATGGGATTAACTTTTTGCCTTTTTCTAATTTAATCAGTTTGTAGTAAAAGCCCTTGAAAAATTGACAACGTTTACCTGAACTTTTCGTTCATATTCTTTCCTAAAGCGTATATAACGGAGACCAGGTGTAGAGACCCAATGGGTCACGCGGTCAAATCATTCCTGGATTTCTTCCAGATACAGCGCAATAAAAAGTAAACCTCTTTAGCATTAACAAGGACGAAGAATTCTAAAGCGTCACTTTTATTACTTCGTCGCTTTTATTGCCAGGTTGCGAGCAGAGAGGAATAAGCTAGGTTAATTGATTGAAAGAGAATCCTATACTTATCGGTGCAGGGTTCACTTAAAAATTAATTAACTTAAAAGTATCGAAAGGTATTCGGCTAAAACTTTCCACATATATTCCTCATACTATATAGAAGTTATTTCTGCAAAAAGTTCGTGCGTCTACCTGCGTTCTTCATTGTTATATCTACCAAAAGTTTATGAGACTGTCCCGCGGCAGCGCCTTGCCGAGGTGCGCGCGACTCTTTAAACAATAAAAATGAGTCCGAGGCGGATCCGGGCGGATTAATTTTTTACAAGATCGTTTAGGGGAAGGATCACAGAAAACAGTGTCGTTAATCAGAGAGTGGGATCTAGTGGGACTTTTTAGTTTTTGTCTGCAAAAGATAAAAAACTTCGACGATTTTCTTTCATTGTTTCAACATTAATTTTTGAATGAACTACACACAATAATTTTATGTTTGACACGTGAATTTTTATCGTGGAAGAATGCTCTTCAAATAGAAACAATAATTATTTAATTTTTTATATTTTTTATTTAATAATTATTATTTAGTTTATTTATAAGCAAGACTACCAAATTATAAATAGATATGTTATTAACCTAACTAATTCAATAAATTCATAAAATTAAAAAACTGTAAAACCCTATTACAATTATAAAATGTTTTCTGCCGCGTTTGGCGTGCAATGGCCCCACTGTGCGCCGTTTTGGTTTTCTCACTGGAGTCGTATTTGGTTGCGTCCTTCGGGGTGATAGCCACGACGTTAGGAGGCTCCTTCCTGAGTGAAGCTGCTAGGATGGATCTGGCTTTAACTCCGAGACGTCGAGCGTAGGTTTGCTTCTCTTCCTGCGGCGCGATCGTCTGGCGTTCCGTGAGGCGAAGATTCAATGTAGAATTTCACTTCGGGGGAGATCAAGGGTGTTCATTCCTTATGTCAGGGGTCGTTTTGGCGCGCTAACCCGTTTGCGTGTTTTTCCAGCTTCATGCAATGACGGGATTATGTACTCGTGCTGGTTCAGGTGGCTACGGTGCCGTCCTATTGTTGAGGAACAATGTTTAAGAGGTGTTTCCTCCGGTGTGTTGTATGGGTCGCAGGCATTCGATGCGGGAGTATGTATAGTCCTAATGGATAGTATATGAGTCACGCAGTGTTTAGTAGCATTTAGCGACATGTGAGGTCGGGTGAATTTCAGGCAGGGTTGGGGCATTTCGATAATGCGTCGACTGATAGTAATGAGTGGGAGTCTTGTGTATTTCACCCAGGGAGGGGAGATGTAAAGCAGGTGCGTTTTTCGATTCGGGTTGGCTGCTTCGCTTGCGTTGGGTGTTAACAATAGGATTGTTGGGGGATTGGCGAGACAGAGGAGATTGAATCAGATAGAGTGTTATGAGTAATAAAAAGCTGTAAGTTAAGACAAATCAGTAATGAAATAAGGGAGAATCGATTTTTATTGTCGTTTGTTTGTTTTTGTTTTTTGTGCTTTCTTTACAGGTATACTGTATTTATTGTGGATAGATAAATGTGACTATTGTAAGTAGACTGTATGTGCTTTGTTCATAGTGAGATGTGGATTGTCGATCCGTTCACTTAGATGGACCTGATAACCATTATGTATTTGTATGTTTACGCGGTGTCGATTACCATTTCCCTTTTTATGTCGATGATTACCATCGTTTCTGTTCTCGATTCAATTAAATGCCTGTAGCTTCTTCCATCCAGGGATTCCATGCACTCGCTACACTTGGTCGCCCGTCTGTGGCGTGCTATGTTTGCGCTGCATATCATACATCGTTCTTTTGGCGATTTGTTGCTTAGAAAGTGAGGCAGTTGTATCTCTATGACCGCGCCTGTCGGATATGGGTTTATACACTCATAGCACACGGGACCCTCTCTGTCTATTATCAAGGCGCGAGACCTTGTGCATCGAGGTCGGATCATCTTGGTGGTTTTGAGTTGCTAGAGGAGGGAGAGAGGGGGGTTAGAGGTGTGACATTGTTTTCCTTGTTCTGAGTCGTGTTGGTTGTGTTTTATGTTGTTTGTATTGTGTGGATATGTTTATTTCCTTTGTGTTGCGTTTGGATGTGATTGTTTATGTTGTGGGTTGTTTTGGGGTCTGTTATTGGCTTGGTTGTCTATATCTAATGTTATTATTTATCTTTTGGTTATTTTTTTTTCTACTGATTCTCTGTTTGTTGGTTATACCTGTTTTAGTATTAGTTATGGGGCTTCGTTAGTATATGTGGTGGATATGGAAGGTTCCCATCCTATTTGCTCTTTCGTATATGAGTTCTAAGTATATTGAGCACTTTCTCGCGGTTCTGCTTGTCGCCAGTTCTGCCGCGCAATGGTCGCAGGGGGCACTGATGTCCACCTGACTTATCAAATGTGTGATCGTTGGTCTGGTTAGCCTATTTGTATCGTCGCTTCTACAGTACTCGCATAGTTTGTTTTCTTGTTCATTATAAAAAGCTTTGATTCTTATGCAGTAGGCGTTGCTCCTGTTTCTACGTAGCCGCCTCATCAGTTTTAACACGGGGGTGGAATATATGTTGTTCCTTCCTCTATTGATATCGCCGTTCATTGTCCTAGGGTAAGGGGTATTTGGTTGTTGCTATTTGGTTTTTTTTGAGTGTAGAGTGTTGGGGGCCTGTTTTGGTTGGTGGTGGTGGTGGCGGTGTGTGTGTGTGTGTGTGTGTGTGTGGCGATCGGGATTTAATGATCGGTTTATTTGTGTTTTAGTCGGGGTTTCCTTATAGTTGGTCGATCGCTTTGGTTTGCGTGTGCTGTGGGGTTTTTTTGGCCTTCTGTGGTTTGTTTTGTTCGCTTGTTGCAGTTCCGTTACTGGTAACTATGGGGAGTGGGAGGTTTTGGTTTTTTGGTTTTTGTTTCGTGAGGGTTAGGTTTGTATATGGGTTAGATTGTGTAAGGAATTATAAGAGTGAAGGTGTATGCTGTATGTATGAAGGTATGCATGTGATAATGTATACAAGCGATTGAGTGACTGTGGCTAGAGTGATGTGTATGTTAATTGTGAGATTGAGAATGAGTGAAGAGTGCGTGTGGTCTTTAGGACCAAGCGACTGGAGAAGAGTTTGGAACTCAGTATGTATGAAATCGCGCTAAGATATGTTCGAGATTTGTTTTACGTGAAGCACCTGCCTTGCGGCTTATCCTCACGGCCCCCATGGGCGCGGAATCGAGATACGCTCGATCAACGCGTACGAACGGCGAACTACGAGTCTTAGCACGAAGATTGTGCGTCTCACTGGTGCACAGTGGAACGAAATGGGTAATCTAGGTGGAAAAAAATCAAGTCTGGGATTTGAATTTTAATAATCTTATCTTAATCTAGAATGTTTGCTGAGACCAGTGATAGCAATAATAATCGATTTTGCAATTAACTAAATGCGAAAATCAGCGCTTAAAAACAACAAATTTCAACAGCGCGAGAACGTACAAATACTTCTCTGAAATTAATATACTGTTAGAGGCATTAATAATTATGCGAGACTTTTTATTTTTTGCACAGTTTATCATCATTGGTTAATCTTGAAGTACCCAAAACAATTTTTCGAAAAATTATTTTTTAAAGAAGTTATGTAAGTTTTTTTAGACACATGTTTTACGGAGGAATTTGCAAACTTTTGCAGAGAAAAACTTATATTGTACCCCAAAGTACCCCCTGGAAATTTTGAGAGTAATTAGTTTGAACCTTGTAGAAACAGCTCCTGCAAAGATCGGCTGCGCCTACCTGCGCCTTTTGTTTATTATTACACCAATATTCTTTCCCCGATATTATGCAACTTTTGTATAAAACATTTTTCTCTAAAATGAACGGTTTCCGAGTTATTATTTTTTTCCACCTAGATGATCGATTCGTTCCACTGTGTGGTGGGAGCGGAGACTTTCTTAATTCCTGCCGGCTATGCAGGTCGGTACCCGAGGTGGAAGTTTTACTGTACCGAACACAGCGACATCCGTAGCATGAAAACCCGCCAATGTCTCGCCAGCATTTGGCTCTTGAAACTTTCGCCCCCGCGATGGTCCTACCCACGGCTGGGCCGGAGTGGACTAAAATCTCCGTGGGCAACCCAGCCCCCGCGGTACCAATACACCCTTGGTTTGGGAGCACTTGACTCAGGTCGGTGGGGTCGTTAAGCCCAGTGGGGTCGTCCAGGCCGCAGAATGGGGACCCCACACCTTGCCGTAAGACAGCTCGGGGACCCCCGGGCGTGCGAGTGCCCGTACCTACCCAGCAAAGCTGGGTAGGCCCCTGGGGGAACACTACTCGGGTCCGGTGGGGTCGTAAAGCCCAAAGCCGGGGGACTAAACCACTCACGAAGCCCCCACGGCTCCCTGCCGATAAGCGCGCTAAGAGACGGACGAAAGTATGCATTTAAAATATATAGCTAATTATAATAGTAAGAGATTGTTTGATTCATTTATTTGTTACTCTGCTCGTGCCACTCCCTGAACCCCTCACAGTTGTCAGTGGTGTGAGGTTCATTAGCTGTTCGTGTTTGGTGTTAGTTTTATGTGTTGGCAAGTTTATTTTTTGGTTTTGCGTTTCGGATGGCGTGTTGTTTTTTTGTGTTTTCATGATTGGATGTTTGTCTTTAGATCGGGGTTGAGGGTGTTTCTGGTTTCCTTGTTTCGGGTTTTTCTTGCTCCTTCCTTCTTCCAGAGGCTCATCTGTTTGCCTTCCTTCCTTCGTTTGGGTTCGCGTTTTTCTTCTGTGTGTGAGGATGGGGGTGATAATGATTCAGTCAAACATTTTTGCTGCCGCCGCGGGTAGGAGTATGTCCCGCATGGCTGGGAGCAGTCCTTTCCTGCCTTGCTGACCGGCTCGTCTCGGAAGGCGAGCCCTCTCTCTCCCCTCCTCTCTGGAGGGGTAGCGGGAGAACACGGCTGCTTCCGGTTGAGTGTCGAAGGTGGCGGCATGCGGTTCCTAAAGTTCCCCTTGGGTACAGTACAGTCCGCCAGAGCTAAGACTCCTGACCTTTTTGCTTCGACATCTGTTAGAAACCTGCAGGCGCACCTTCCCGGGAAAGTGCGACTTCTTCAGGCCGATAGTCGGAGAAGGAAAATCCTCCCAAGATTACTTAGCTATGGTAGCATTCACACTGTGAGGGTGTTTGTTTGCGCGGTTCCGTCCTGAGGCTGTCTTCGGTTTTAGCGTTCCCTTCGCTTCGTGTGAGTCGGCTGTCTTGTATCTCCTTGGATCTCCGTGTGGGGATTCCGATTCGTGTGTATTGTTTTGTTGGTCCTTTCGGTGTTGTGTCATGGGTTTTTCCCTGTATGGAAGCGTTTTGGTGCTCCCCTTTTTGATTTTGCGGGAGAGGTCGCCTTGTAGGTTTTTTTCCCTTTGGTAGCATATTTGTCCCCGTCCTTTCTCCTGCGGCAGTGGTATTTTGATATTTTAGTCAGTTCGATTATTATTTATTCTGTCACCGGTTATCCGTTCGCATGTGCATGGATTTATGGGTAACGTGAGGGTCCGCGGGACGGTTTATGTTTATCTTAACTTGATCGCGTATTTTGTTATAATTGTTCGTCTGATTTGGGTCGTTCGTTTAAGGCAGCTGATAAGGGGCTGGTTTTAGTTTTCGTTAGTTTGTCCGTGGGTGGGGATTTTGATTGTTTTCGCGGTTTTTACTTCAAGTGGTTTGCCTCGGTGTAGTTGCGCTTATAGTTTATTTGTTGGTTGATTTTTAGACTGCGAGTGGGAGAGAGGCAACGATCGTCGAGCGTTGGAGAGAGCGAAAAGATCCCTCTCTGCCCGCGCTCTGTAACGAGAGTTTACTGCTGGTTTTTCTTTATGACTTGTCGTATAAAATGATTTCGCGATTTTGGGGCATTGGTGGGGGGTATGATGTTGGCTGTGGGTAGATTGGTGGGGGGGGGGGGGGGGAGCCGATCGTCGTAGGCGTAAAGCCTTGTTTGATTTAGTTTTCCCGTCGCAATTCTACAGTCTTTTTTGCGATATCCGAATCTATCTCTACCGTGATTCTATATTTTAGAACCCTGCAGCTCGGGGGATCCAAAGTAAACGCGTGTTATTCGTACCGTCTGAGCGGCGGTTAGGAGGAGTCGCGGAGGACCGATCGAGAGCGTATGTTCTTTCCATTTATGCGTTCCTAATTTGTTGGGGGGGGGGGGGGGCGAGGTGGGGGGAGGGGAATGGTTTCCCGACCGGCCACATTAACCGAGTTGGGTGCAAATGTTGATTTGAATCTTTCTATGTGGTATTTGAATTTATAGATTATTATGTTCAATCGGTCCGATTATCTATCCTGAGATCGATCCGATCGTAAACACCGTTTTTTGCGTACTGATTAGCGTAGAGTTATGTAAGTCCAGAATTCATTGAATAGGACAGTCGGGGACCGGTGAGTGAGAGGACCCGATGTGTGCAAGCGTGAGGGAGGGAGAGGGCCGACGACGCACCGAGCGTCGGCAGACGAAAGATTCCTGTGAGTGCGAGTGGGAGAGAGATAACCTTCGTCGAGCTTTGAAAAGAGAGAGAGGATTCTCCTCTGTCCGCGTTCCGCGGCGACGGTTTACTACTAGTATTCTTCGCGACTTATCGTATATAAGGTAAATTATTTCGCGATTTTAGATCATTAATGAGGGGTTTTGGTATTGGTTGAGGGTAGATTGTGGTGGGGAGGGGGGAGGCCGATCGCCGTAGGCGGGGGGCCCTGTTTGACTTGGGTTTCCCGTCGCGATTCTACGAGTTTTCCAATGTCCGAATCTATTTCACGCGGTGGATGATAGCGGAAGTCGGTCTACGATTGATGCGATACGAGATTGTTTGGCGATAAGTGTTGCGGGTCAAAACAGAGGAGAGAACTGATATATTTCCTATTCGGTGTTCTCGCTTCACCTATCCCTATTATTTACGTGTTGAGGTGACTTCGTTTAACGCTGTTTCGTTTAGCGTTGGACCCTACTGGACGTATCCCCCGCGTTAAGTGTCGTGGAGGCTTGAATATTGATAGAGGATCGTTTACTATGTTTAATTGTGTTGTGAAATATTTAGTGGATGAGCGTGTTTCCTTACGTTTTGTGTTGTTTGCGGATATGCCTCTATTGACCCCAGGCATTGCCCTGACCGACTCTGGTACCGGGACGGCCGAGGCAAGTTGCACTTTTTACTTTTGATCTTATTCGCGTTACGCGGTACAGCGATCTCGAGTAGGATTGCCTTATTGTTGAGCGGATGCGCGGTTTTTACTGTTTCCTTTGTCGCTCGTTCGATCGTTCTCGATGCCATGGACGATAAATGCTAAAGTGCCTCGACCGTACCCCGTTTTACCCCCGCGTGACTTGGATGCACCCGAGGCTCCCAGTCACCGACGGAGGATGTTTATTTAGCAGCCTCCTGTATCGCGTTGGAGGCGGGAGAGACGGTTCGCTGGCAATTATAGAGATTTGTTGCTATTGTTGTCGTGATTCTACAGTTTGCTTATTAATTGGCAGCGATCCTCTCCTAAGCTTATTGTTGATGTTGTTAGTTCCTACCTTTCTCTCCCTTTGCCCTTACTAGTGTTTGGTGGTCCCTTTCGCCCTTGATCCCTTGTTGGTTCGTGGCTTTTTCCCCTCCTGTCCCTCTGTTTCTTAGGCACTTTCACTTGGCTTGACGCTCTTTCTCTCCCTTTTTTGTTATGGTAATATTTAAGACAAGACTTTCTACGGTGTGTTATTTACTCTCTTCTGACGCGTTCTCCTGATAGTTTCTAACGCTCACTCTCTCTCCTTCCTCAAAATTTCTGATACCCGTATCGTATTCTATTTGCGTAGCTTCTTTGTTATTTAGTCGCATTAAATCTAGTGTACATCGATTTTTTCTATTGAACGTTAGCTCTGCCGGAGACATTTTTGTTGTACAATGAGGAGCAATTCTGTATCACATTAATATACGCTGTAACGCTGCGTGTAAAGGCGTTGATTCAAAATCGACCAAAATTACCCGAGACCAATTTTTTTGAAACTTTGCGTATTAGTAGCGCTTTGGGTCTAGTACTGATTCCGCGCAAAAACTTTTTCATTAAACTCCATGCTTAAGGGGGGGAATGGGTCAAAGTACGTATTTGGCCAAATATATTATGTGCTGTAACTTTTTCAAAAACCAAGATATCGGGCCGAGACTGGCACCAAAAAATCGTAAAAAAACCAAACTTTGGAACGGTGTATAGGTTTATGTAATTTATTTATTGCACACATACTTTTTTCACATTTTTCGTGTTTTTGAATGTGGAAGAAACGTAGAAAAATGGCAATTTCCAAAAAAAGTATCATCCGATCTCAACCAAAATCTCTGCATTAACAGTACATTTTATGCTCTTTCGAATAGCGTTTCCCAAACTTTGGGGAAATTATTCGTTTTTGAGTTATAAATTAAAATGCGAGTAGAGGTTGAGACGCGCGATCGACTCTTGACCCAAATATTCGCTCCAAACTTGACAAGAAGGCTTTCTATGATTATATTTATACTACGTATAACACAGTTATAGCATTGTTGTCAATTTTACTGTTTTGAAACAGTCAAAATTGGCCATATTTTACACTAATTATGCGAGAATGCAGATACTGCTCACCCTATTCCTCGTTGTCGTCCGTATCTGTATCCTCAGCAACTGGTTTCAGATAGGGAAAGTGCTGATTTAAAAATTCGGCTGGTAGTGGTGTCCTGTCAGGTATTTTCCAAATCCTAAGTACCAAATAATGGCTAGGACATGTGCACAGCAGCCAACTGTTCTTGCGCCATTTCGACATTGGCAATAATGTGTAACGATAGTTTCCGGCGGTGGTAGTGCAATATCAATTAAAATAAAAATAGAATAAACTTTTTTCGACACATGTCTGGATTGTAGCTTGGCTTTTATGAGTAGCGGTGAACGAATATGTATATCGTATTTACGTAAATTCGGTAAGTAATTTTCCTTGTTTACAAGGAATTCATATTTGCCTGACAAGGGAACATACCGAGGTGTCCCCCTCCGATTTTGATGAAATTTGGCACAGTTGTTCAGTACGCGAGAATAATCGATACGTATTTTTTTATATCTGCTAAGTCGCACGTTTAGGGGGTGAAACCACACTTCAAAGTTTCGGATTTTTTTCTTTTTTTGCTTATAACTTTGAAAAGGTTAATGATAGACATTTTTGATAAATGTACGAAATATTTGTTTTTTCGTCTACTAAAGGCCTACGGAACTTAAAATTTGATTTAACGATTTTTTGTTAATTTTTTATTAAAAAATAACGTGTTTTTCGTTATATCTTTAAAGTTTACGATCCGATTTTAACCAAACTTTTTTTAAATGGTAGAGAAATCAAAAATAAAAGTTACGTGTTTTTGCGTTTTTCCATAATCTACTCTGGAGTCGTGAAATTAACCCTTTTCTTTTTTAGGGTGTTGGCACTTTACGTTACTATATCTGATCAACGAATGATGATGGGAAAAATGTATTATGCAACAAATACTTCCTTTCTCATCTACTATATTATTGTTTTTGTAAAAAATCAAAATTTGAAAATTTTTGTTTTGCTTTATAATATTTAGGCTGCGCACATCCGCCAAGACGCGTCAATCACAAACTATCGTAGATATCATAAAATTTCATAAGGGAAAGTTTCATGGATTTTTACATATAAAAAGAATATATTTATAATTTATTTAAATCACAATTTATTTATAACAAAAAAATAATTTAATTTATTAATTTAATATACATAAACTATCATGGTTTCTATGGAACATATAGTCCACAAAAATGGTACTACACGAAGAAATGTTCAAAACAAAGTGATTTTTTACACCACGCACATGTTATAATGGCAGGTTGTGTTCCATAAATTTACTTTTTGTCGTTAACCATTTACGTTATATACAAAACAGCACACATGATTAATTTAGTTTAGTTAGGGTTCATTTAGGTAAGATTAATATCAAATAAAGATAATAGAGATAACAAGAATTAATAAAGAATCGCAGAGAAGAATATCATTTTTGCGAACTATATGTTTCATAGAAGCTGTAATAGTATATGTATATTAAATTCATAAATTAAATTATTTTTTTTGTTATAAATAAATTGTGATTTAAATAAATTATAAATATATTATTTTATATGTAAAAATCCATGAAACTTTCCCTTATGAAATTTTATGATATCTACGATAGTTTGTGATTGACGCGTCCCGCCGGATGTGCGCAGCCTAAATATTATAAAGCAAAACAAAAAATTTTCAAATTTTGATTTTTTACAAAAACAATAATATAGTAGATGAGAAAAGAAGTATTTGTTGCATAATACATTTTTCCCATCATCATTCGTTGATCAGATATAGTAACGTAAAGTGCCAAAACCCTAAAAAAGAAAAGGGTTAATTTCACGACTCCAGAGTAGATTACGGAAAAACGCAAAAACACGTAACTTTTATTTTTGATTTCTCTACCATTTAAAAAAAGTTTGGTTAAAATCGGATCGTAAACTTTAAAGATATAACGAAAAAAACGTTATTTTTTAATAAAAAATTAACAAAAAATCGTTAAATCAAATTTTAAGTTCCGCAGGCCTTTAGTAGACGAAAAAACAAATATTTCGTACATTTATCAAAAATGTCTATCATTAACCGTTTCAAAGTTATAAGCAAAAAAAGAAAAAAATCCGAAACTTTGAAGGGTGGTTTCACCCCCTAAACGTGCGACTTAGCAGATATAAAAAAATACGTATCGATTATTCTCGCGTACTGAACAACTGTGCCAAATTTCATCAAAATCGGAGGGGGACACCTCGGTATGTTCCCTTGTGAGAACAAATGATCGGCAATATATGACCGAGCAAGGCTTAATTGATATGTGCCGGTAAATTTTTGAAAATTTTGCAGTGTCCAAGCCGGAAAGTTGTCGTGGTGGTTTGTTGCTAACGGTTCAAAATTTTTTATTTTTTTGACAAGTCCTTCTGTTTCTGCTATTGTTTGTGTTGGATTCTTTTAGGTGGGTTCCCGTAGAATTAATTTACACGGTTATTTAATGTCATTTGATAATTATAATTCAACCATTTTACAATATACTTAGGTCACACGTTTCTTCTCGCACACACATTTTGAATAACTGGTACAGAGTAAAACAAAACAAAAACTTAGAGAGTTAACTCACTCGATCTTTCTTACAAGCCACGCTTAATCTAATATACATAGAGTGTCGCACGCGTTCCTATAGCGGCGGCAAAACACATGTGACACCATCGAATATCCGTTAATATATGGGCCTATTTCTAACAGTTTGCATCACGTTGGGACGCTTTAAGTTGTTTAATATTGTTGACGCTATTTCAACATTATCATGGTCGCTATAAATGCGTCTGTAATACGCATTATCTATGGCTGCAGCGATTTTAAAATCTTCAAGTAATTTAGGCACATACATTGAATTAACCTGAGTTTTAAAGTATTTGAAACGTTTTAATGAGCTATTAACGCATTCAACTACCCATCTTTGTTTTGTGCATACCCTGCTTTCATTTGCTTCGAGCGTGTTTAATTGTTTAGTACCCTTTTTCAAAGAAGCTGGTATCAAAACTTTATAATTATTATTTATTAATTTTTGTTTAACATAGGAAAATCCACGGTCCAGTATAAAAATATCACCACTTTTAAAAAATTGTTGAAACCAAGCGGTTTTTGAAATAGAATCTAAAATATCAGCATCCGACACAGTGGCTGCCCATAACCGATCAGGTCCGAATATATCAATTATGTACCCATTTGTAGTAATAGCGACCATTGGCTTTAGAAAGTTTTTTTTCTTCTATCCACTGTATGTCACTCTTTGGAATCGGTAGTTTGTACTTTTATTTAAATATATATACGTTCCGTCCCAAATTGTAATTACTCGGTCTTCATTTTCGTGAACATTGTTCAAATAACGTGCTATATTTGATATCTCTTGTCTTATTTTATCTCTTGATACATTCCCCAAAAAATGGGGAACAAACTTTCATACAACAACATCGCGCACTTCTAAAATTATTCTGCACACCGTAGATTGGGACATGTTTATCATACATGCAATATCTCTTTGAGATGAACCGCGATATAAATGCATTAAATAAATTCCTACCTTGAATGTTGATGCGGTGCATTAATTAGTACTGAAACAATATTCAGTCAAGTTTTGTAATTCATTTCTGTTTAAACCAGTCTAGATTTTCAATTCACTATCATGTAGTCTATCAAAAAAATTGTACTTAGGAGATTTCTTTTCGTTGAATTTCCTTAACTGATCGATAATATTTACAATATCATTCGTCGACAACATCGTTTCATCTTGTACATTCTCCTCTAGTGTGAGTATTAAAGATTGATCTATAGTATTATTTTTAATATGGTGGTTACAACATACTGAACCTTCGTGGATTATAATACGATCTGTTATTATTATCTTTGTTCTTAATTCTTTATTTATAAAAGAAAGATTTTTCCCTTCAACAACTCTACAACCAAATATTCACTGAGAATGGCTCTTAGGTGTTCCTTTTGTTGGTAAAATAGTAGCACATTGAGTGTCCATTTCTATATCTATTGACGTCGAAGATGATATAACGCTTTGGCAGCTTGTTCCAGCTTCTTGATAAACAGTATTTGAAAATGAAAAATCTAAAAACATTTTTTACAAAATACGTGATTCGATATCATTTTCTTCTCCTTCTTCGATTTTTTTAAAAGAGAGATGCCACAGCTTTCACAGTTGTTTGAACTCATTTTTAATTATTTATGTTATTAAATATATAATATAAACACTATATAACTTATACACTACACTATTTAACTTATGCACTACACTATGTAACTTATACACTACGCTACGTAACTTATACCCTATACCAGGGATGGCGAACCTTTTTTGATGTCCGTGCCACAAAGTCATAAACATTCTTTTTTAAATAGGTAACGTGCCACAATAAAATTTCATTCGAAATGTTAGCGTGGTGAAACTATACGTAAGTATAATTAAATAAACAAATAAAAGCAATTCTTCTTTAAACAATTTTTTATTAATCAATGTTTTACAAAAAGCAATATGCTAGAAACAAAATTCACGTTGAAAACAATTGTTTTTAATGCAGAGCTCGACTCATCCGTCATTTTATTCCTATATCTATTTTTTATAAAATTTAATTCTGAAAATAGAGATTCACATGCCCACGTCGATGAAAATATTGATAAAATTGCCTTTGCTAATATTTTTAAACAATTAAACGTGTCAGGAATTGAATTCTATGTAGTTAGAATTTCATCTTCTGCAATTTTATTTATTTTATCCAATAATCGATTACTTTCAATAATTTCTAAATCATTTCTTAAATCAACAAATTTTTGGTTCCATATGGTACTTGACTGAAATTCAACTAATTCCATTCCTAATTCATTAAAATTTAACCACTCAAGGACTTTTAAATTTAATTTTTCAAATGGTATTGTATCAGGATATAAAATAAATTTTAAAGTTTCTTCAAATTCTTTAAACTGCGTAAATCTTGCAGAGAATTCCTGAATCAGGGATTGAATTACCATTGAAAATTCTTTCGTTAATGACTCTTTATTTGGCTTTTAATGACATTCACTTTCAGAAAAAAATTTTGTTGTATTCGGAAAATATTTATATGAATTTGAAAGAATATCACGATTAAAAATCTGTAATTTGACTTCGAACGCTTTGATTAAGTCAAACATTATAATGACTGTTTTATTAACACTTTGTAGTTTTATATTTAATTAATTTAAGTGAGAGCATAAATCAGTGAAAAAATATAACTTTGCTAGCCATTCTACATCCAATATATATATAATATATAATGTGTGTTTATTTCCCTTGCGGGGTACACTGCGGACCTCCGCTCCGCTTACAATCTTGTCGCTTACGAGAGAGAGAAAGAAACCACACTCATTCATCCATACCTCCATTCCCTCTCATTCCTCGGACCTCCGTTTCCGCCGCCTTTTTCTTCCTTTCATTCGCACACTCATTTATTCTCATCCACCCTCCTCTTTCCCTCATCTCATCCACCCTCTTCATCCAGATCTCTCCCTCCCCTCCCTCTCCTAGTACCTCATCTACCATTTCCTGCCATCCTTTTTCTACCCCCCAGTCCGTACATTCCTCCCATATATGTTCCCATGTCTCCTCCCCCCAACCACAACATCTACACTTTCTTTCTTCTACCTTCTCCCAGTATCTACCTCCTCTCATACCATCTCCTAGCCTATACCTTGCTACCCGCTGCCATCTTTTTTCCTCCCAGTCTCTCTTCAGGTATTCTGGAACTCCCTTTCCCTTCACCCTGCTGTACCATCTATTGAATCGTGAGTTCCTTATCTTTTCCCATCTTTCCTCTTCCTGCCATCTCCTCTCTCTTTCCACTATCTCTTCCCCCCTCAGCTCTCCCTCTTCTCTCATCCTTTCTACCTCCTTTATATCCCAATTCTTTTCCTCGTAAAAACTTTTCCTTTCCTCCTCCCATTTTCCCATCACCTTTCCTCCTCTCGCCCTTTCCCTCAGTTCCTCCCAGCACAGCCTTGCCAATATCCCTCCTCCTCCTTCTCCTAGTTTCTTTTCGTAGCTCCAGGCTCTCAGTCCCGCTCTTCCCCTTACTTTTTCCCTTTGGAGCTCCTCTCTCACCATATACCCTGGCGTGCACCTCCCAACCCCCATGACCCATTTTACATATCTATCTTGAACTCTCTCCAGCTCCTCCTCCCTCTCTTTCCATCCCCAGATCTCCACTCCATAGCTCATTACTGTCCATACTAGTCTGTCGAAAAGCCACAGTCTTCTTGCCCAATCCTTTCCGAACTTCCTCTTTCCTATTCCCCATACCTCTCTCATCACTACCATTCCTTTGCTCATCCTCTCCTTTATATGTTCCTTCTGCCCCCCGTTTGCCATCACAACATACCCTAAGTATTTATACTTTTTTACTTCTTCTATTTCTGCCCCTTTCCATTTCCAAACTATCTTCTTCTCCCTTCCACCCCCTCTTCTACATCTCATCACTTTGGTTTTTCCCACGTTTACTTCCAGTCCTTTCTGACCCACATACCTTTTCAGCGTCTCTAACATTCTTCTCATCCCCACTTCCTCCTCCGCAACCAGAGCCACATCATCTGCGTATGCCAACGCATATATCTTCCTACCCTTTACCCTTACTCCTCCCCATCCTTCCTTTTCCAGCTCCTCGTCTATATCCGCCAATAGTAAGGTGAACAGACAAGGGCTTAGTGGGCATCCTTGTCTGACCCCTTTCCCTGTCCAGAATCTCCCCCCCTCTTTATCGCCCACCCTTACTCTGCTCATCGTTTCCTCTAAAACCTCCTCGCATCTCACTACCAGGCCTTCTCTTACTCCTTTCCTCCTCATCGACTTTATCAGTGCCTCCCGATCCACCGAGTCAAACGCCGCTTTCATGTCCACAAACGTAACCACCATTTTTCCTTTTTTCTCCGCCACCTTCCTGTTAATCAGGTAGTTCAGAACGTAGATATGGTCTATCGTCCCCATCCCTTTTCTGAAGCCCGTTTGACTCGGTGGTATTATCCCTTTTCTCTCCACCTCCTCCCTCAACTTCCCCGCCAGTATCGCCGCGTATACTTTGTACGCCGTTTGCATGAGGGTTATTCCCCTATAATCCTCCACTTTCTCCCCCTCGCCCTTCTTTACTATCGGTACCACTACCCCCTCCCTCCATTCCTCCGGCCGCCCTTCCCCTTTCCATACTTTTCCGCAAATCTCCCACAACCATTCCTTTACTTCTTTTCCCCCATATTTCCAAACCTCACTCACAATACCATCCCCCCCGGCCACTTTGCCCTCCTTCAATTTCTTTATCACTCCCTCAAATTCATCTGCACTAATCTCTTTCTCCTCCTTCTCCTCCTTTCCTCTTCCCTTCCCCTCCCTTCTCACCCTCCACTCTACTCCTCCTAACACCTCTCTAAAATGTCTTTCCCATTCTCTCATCTCTATCCCTTCTCTAACTTCCTTCCTCCTTCTCCTTCCCCTATTCACTACCTTCCATACCTCCCTTTCCGACCTTACCGACTCTAGTTCTCTCTCCTGTCTTTTCTTCTCCTTACATAGTTCACTGTACCTTTTCTTCATCTCCTTATATTTCTCACCCCGCCCCCCTCTTTCCTTCCACTTCTTCAACTCCTCCCTTACTTCTCTTTTCAAGTTCCTACATTCCCCGTCCCACCAACCCCTCTGCTCTTTTTTCCCTTCCTTCTCCACTCTCTCTAATGTCGTGTCAACCTTCCTCCTTAACTCTCTCCAACCCTCCTCTCCCCCCTTACCCTCATTCTCCTGCCTCCCAAAATACTCCTCAAACTTCTTTCTACCACCTTACGTCCACACCCCCCTTCTTGTTTTCCCTTTCCCTTTCCTAGTTTCCTCCCTCCTCCTTTCTCCCTCCACCCACACCGTTATCGGTTGATGGTCCGAGTCCACCCAGTCCTCCACCTTCATCTTTTCCACTTTTCTTCTTGTCTCCTCATTTCCTATCACGTAGTCTATTACAGTCCCTCCGTTCCCCCCTGTGTACGTCCATTCTCCTTTCTTGTCCCCCTCTATACTTCCATTTAAGATTGACCACCCTAATTCCCTTATAAACCCGCATAATTTCTTTCCCTCCCTATTCACCTTTTTGTCCCTTGAATTCCTCTTTCCCTCCCCTTCCTCTCCCCCTTCCTCCCCAAGTATCCTTCCCCCTTCCCTCCCCGTTCTCGCATTAAAATCTCCTGCTATTATAGCCCTTGTCCCCTCCTCTCCTTCTTCCATCCACTCTCTTAGCCTTCTCATTTTTTCATCTAAGTCCCCATTCACATAAACACCTACCAGCCTCCACCATTCTCCTCCTAGCTTGACCTTAACTGTTAGCAGACCCTCCCCCTCCCCTTCCCTGTTCTCTTCCTCTCTTTCTATCCCTTCTCTTATCTCTACAATCATCCCCCCCATTGCTCTCCCTTTTTTACTCCTCCTCCCGGCTTCCTGCATTTCCCATACGTATCCCTTTGGTAACCACCTTTTTACTCTTTCCCATCCTTTCTTTTCTAACCATGTCTCACTCAGGAACATCACGTCCCACTCCTTTATCTTCACTTTAAAATCCCCCTCCTTATTTTCCATACCTGCCACATTCCAAAAACCTATTTTATATCCCTTACCATTTTCCTTTTTCCTACCTCTTCCCTTTTTTCCGCACTTTTCCCTCCCTTTATTCTCTTCTTTCTCCCCCTTGCCTCCCCATCCCTCTTTCCTCTAAAAAACCCTTTTCTCTTTCTCTGTCTCCTCTCCTCCTACCCCCTTCTTGCCCTGTCCCGCTTCCCTTGTCACCCGTTCCGTTAGTTCATCTCTCCTCTCGTCCCATATCCATAGCTTCTTTTCTATCCATATTTTCATGTACCCCACCCTTACATCTTTCCCATCCTTCCTCTTCTTTTCCGCCTCTCTTTTTATGAACCATTCCACTCTTCTCTCTTTCTCCGTTAAATCGTCACCTATCCATTCCCTCCTCTCCTTCAGCTTTGCCTGTCCCTTCATCACTTCTATTTTCTCTTCCACACTCGCCAGCCTTACCCATACCATTTCCCTTCCCTCCTTATCCTTTTTCCCTATCCTCCTCCACCCTTCTATTTTCACATCCGCCCCTGTCACCTTCACTACCTCTTCTATCTCTTTTCTTAATCCCACCGACCCCTCCTCCTTAGCTCTCACTCCCCTTATAATTATATTCCTTTTCCTCTTTTCTCTCTCCCTCCTCTCCCCCTCCCACTCTACTCTCTTCATTCTTTCTTCTAATCCTTTTATCTCCCCCTCCCTCTCTGTTTCCATCTGTTCCGTTCTTCCCTTTTCATCTTTTCCCTTTCCTTCTTTTTCCCTCTCCTTCTCATCCTTCTCAATCTCCTCTACTCTTTTCTCCAGTCTGTCCAATCTTTTAACCATTTCTTCCATCCATTCTCTCAACTCTTCCCTGTCCTCTCTTACTTCCCTTATCTCGTTTTTCACCTCTTTAAAACCCTCCCTTACCTCCCTTAAAATTCTCTCCAGCCCCCCCTCCTCCTGTTTTTCCGGCGATCTCTTCGTCGTAAGGCTCTTCCCAAATATTTCATCTACTTCTTTTTCCTCCACCGACTCCTTCCTCCTCTCTCCTCTCTTAAATGATTCTAGCAGAGGCATGTTACCCGCCTTGTCTCTCAGTCTACTTTCAGCCCTGCTCAGCCTGCTCACCCTTCTCTTTTCCTCCTCCTTCCCCTCTTCGCCCTTTCCCTTCTCCCCTCCTCTCGCTCCCTCCTTTTTTCCCTTCTCCATCCCTATCCACTGACTTCCACTCTTTCTCCTTTCCACTTACCCGCGACCTTCTTTATCTCCTCTCTCTCTTTCCTACTTCCACCGTCTGGTGCCGCTGCCTCCGCCTCTTTTCCCCACTATCTCTCCAGTCCCTTTTCTCCCTACTCTTCCTCCTACCCACCTAACCTCTAAATTCTCGCCTACCTATCCTCTTCCCTCCTACTTTAATCCCTTGTCCCTGCCCTTTTCTTTTTTATTCCCCCAACTCCTACTTCTTCCCTTCTCCCCTCTACACCTTCTACTGCACTATAACCCCTTCTGCTCTCTGTTCCACTCACTCTCCAAACACACCTTCCACACTTGCTTTTGCCAACTCTGCCACCGGAAACGGAAGTCCCATTCTACATCCAATAATTGAATGCGTCGGGTATTTTTTGCACGCCAGAGCCGTCCTTCGAGAAACACCGCCTCCTTCACCCAACATACAGCCGAGATGTCACTGATTCACAACCACTGTGTAGGCGTCACGCTCGTGCCTATTGGCACTGGCGTGGTGCCGCATTTGGGCAGTGATGCCAGAACGTGGGAGTTTCTCCCATGCGTGAGCCTTCGTGCGCATGCGCATGCTGACGTCACAGCTCGGCGGGAATTATTTCCATAGACGTATCTATCTATGCGCAATGTGTGCAACAGTACGTCGCATAAGGGGCCCTTCGCAGTCGTTTTCCGCGCTTTCATTACCAGAGTGACTGTTCCTTCGTACGGAGACAAAAGCGCGTTCGAAACGAAGCGAAAGTTTACGGTTCTTTGAGGCCCGAGTCTGGCCGCCAGATTTTTTATTATTCAACAACATTTGGTTACCATCACGCGCAAAGACGTCCAAAACTCTGGACGTTTTCTGCAGTTTTCCTTACTCTCGCAACAAATGTTGGTATTCATTTAATAAATCGGCTGCAGATATACAAAATAATAAAAAAACATATATTTATTTATTTCCACGTAAATGTATTATTTATTTTAAAAATGTCCTCTTCCTGTAATTTCTACCGTATTTAAATTGTCATGGGGTCTAACGATACTTGAGTAACGACATTTGAGTACGATATTTGAGTAAAGTATATACATTACTGAGGATTTGGTAGTGCGCATGCTTGGGAAAAATCCCACGTTCTGGCATCACTGCATTTGGGGCGACATTCATAGTTAATCACTCGCGCTGGAAAGACGTGCCTCGCGCGTCAGTCGCGGAGATCAGAACAACGTGCGTGGCACGTCGACTCAGAATATTTGTTGAGGAACAGTTTCAGATGGCACTACGTCGCATGGGCCGCAGCGGCCGCGACGGCAACAATGCATTCTTTAATACGAGGAAGCCTAGCATTCTAGTATCGGATAGTTATTTTTAACGATTTGCGCTAGTAATTAATTTAAAAATGTGCGTACTGGAACGCAATACTATATTTATGCCGTAAGACTTAATGAAGTGGTCCATTTCGGCAAAACCATCGCCAGAAGTTCAAAAACATTAAAATATATTAATTGTAGTTGATTTAAATCATATCTGAGGATACTTTTTCACTAACAATAATTTTGTTTTATCCTACATGCGACGTAGTGCCATCTGAAACTGTTCCTCAACAAATATTATGAGTCGACGTGCCACGCCCGTCGTTCTGATCTCCGCGACTGACGCGCGAGGCACGTCTTTCCAGCGCGAGTGATTAACTACGAATGCAGGGTAGGCAAGCTGCCGTGTTATAAAAAAGGACTGAAAACAGCGCTGCTTGTAGCTGCGAGAACGAACTAAAGGCATAAATTTATGTATAGCATGCCTATCTATATTAATGTATGCTCAATGGCTGTATTTAAGAGCTTGCCTTGTTTTCTTTACAATTTTGTTTTAAAATGAAAATAACGTTACGTTTCAATTAACAATTTTTTTTAAATGTTCACAATAAAAAAGAATTATAATTTACATACATAGGTATACATAGATGTACATAGGAACACAAATACTTTCTAACCTCCACTTTCTTTACAGAAAATAACCGAACGTTTTTTCTTTTGCATCATACTTAGAAAAAGAAAACAACTCAAATTACAACAGTATTTTAATAATTATAATAAATATGAGAACTATGACATAAATAATAATTATGTCTGAAGTTCTTTTGACTACACACTTTCGTCTTGAACGATTTACTTTTACCCACAATGGCGGTTCGGAACAAAATTGACTGTTCAGTTCTGGCGGTAACAGAATCACACCGACTTCCTCTTGCAAATGTAGTTGAAATTGATACTATCGCCACCTGGTAGGTGCGGGACGCGTAACTAGGAACCGCTGAGCCCATAACAGCTTGCCGACCCTGTACGAATGTCGCCCCAATGCGCCACCACGCCAGTGCCAATAGGCACGACCGTGACGCCTACAGAGCAGTGATGCCAGGTTGTGGGATTTTTCCACTGAACTCTAATAATACTGAAACGGGCACTGGCTAATCTCTCCCATGTAGAAGCAGCGTATCGAGAGAGATAGCGACACCGGGTATCTTTTGCTCTTTCTAACCATACTGCGCATGTGCACAATTACGGCACGCTCATCAGGGTACACGGGCTGCAAAAAGTTTGTTCACTCATCTCAGTTTTAGTACGTTTCATCGTTGTCATGTGTTTCAATGGGAGGGAGAAAACTTTCAGACGGGACTGTACAGACAGAGAGAAGGATACCCGAAGTGGATATCTCTCTCGATACGGTTTGGGAGCGTCAGCGCCCGTTCCAGTATTATTAGAGTTCAGTGGATTTTTCCCACCCATGCGCACTACCTAATCCTCAGTAACGTATATACTTCACTCAAATATGGGGTATCGTTAGACCCCTGTGACAATTGAAATACGGCAGAAATTACACGAAGAGGACCTTTTACTAGACACGTCCATGGAAACAACCGCCGTCGAGCTGCGATGTCAGCATGCGCATGCGCACAAAGGCTCCCACGTGGGAGAAAATCCCACGTCCTGGCATCACTGCCAGGGTCGACAAGCTGTAATGGGCTCAGCGGTTCCGAGTTACGCCCCGCTCGACTCGCAGGTGGCGATAGTGACGCTACTCACACATATACACCGAATTGAAGAATTTCAACTACACTAGCAATAGAGAATCGGTGTGATTCTGTTACCGCGAGTAAATCGCTCAAGACGAAAACGTGTAGCCAAAAGAATTCTAGACATAATTATTATTTATTTCATAGTTTTTATACTTATTATAATTATTAAAATACTGTTATAATTTAAGTTGTTCCTCTTTTTACGTATGAAACAAAGGAAGAAACGTTCGGTTATTTTCTGTAAAGAAAACAGAGGTTAGAAAGTGTATGTGTTCCTATGTACACCTATGTATATTATAATTCTTTTTTATTGTGAAGGTTAATAAAAAATAGTTAATTGAAACATAATGTTGTCATTTTAATTTAAAAATAAAATTGTAAAGAAAACAAGGCTAACTTTAGAATATAACCACTGTATACACATTGATATAGATATGTATGCTATACATAAATTTATGCCTTTAGTTCGCCGCTCGACTAAAAACAGATCCCTGCCATTCCATGGGTATTGCAGGTATGTATATCGCTCCGTCCGCTACGGGCATGCAAGGCGCGACCGGTGCGTGACTCGCAACAAAAGGCTGGTCGAATAAGAAACGGTTGTTTCCAGAAGCTTTTCCTACATATATAGAAGCATGGTACCCATAGAAAACTTGGATCTTGTGGAATACAAGCGGGGTCAAATTAAGGACAAAACATATTTCTTATAATTGATTTATGATTAGCAGCAATAATTTTGTCGACCATCTGCTGAATGATGATTCGTTGTAACTTTATGATCGTAAACATTATATATATATTATATATTATATTAGATATTATGTTATGTTATATGACATTATATTATAGTATATTTTAGTTATAATTATAGTTATAATTTATTAAAATAACCGTTTCTTACTCCACCAGCGTTTTGTTACGGGTCACGCACCGGTCGCGCCTTGCATGCCCCTAGCGGACGGAGCGATATACATACCTGCAATACTCATGGAATGGCAGGGATCATCGCAAAAACATTTTTATTTTTTATACAGTTATCAAGGGACGATTATTATACGTAATGTAATATAATTACTGAAGCATCAAACGATTGCACGTAGAAGCAATCAAATGCGAGAAGGCGAGTTCTCGACTTATAATTTGTGGAACGAAAATATCCATTATGCTGGTGAAACTAAAAATTCTGATTTATCCACATTCTTGGGTTTGGTCCATAGTTTCTTCTTGCAATGCATGACAAAAGTAACTCTACGTTTTACTAAAAAAAAATTAAAAAATATGTGATTTTTTAATATATTTTTTAAATAAATAAATTTGAAGCAATTTTACTTTTCCCACTAAATCCGTCTTTGAAAAACGAACAATTTGCATTTTTTATTTTTGATGTACACCAAATAGTTTCCGAGTTATTTAAAAAATAACTTTTTAGTCCACAACTTTGAGGGCTGTTTTCACCCCCTAGATATGAACGTCAGCAGATAAAAAAAATACGTGTCAAATATTTTATCGAATTGTATATACCCTGTAAATTTCATCAAAATCGGGAATTGACACTTGGGAAACCTCCCTTGGAAGATAGGTATTCAGTACTACAAATTTATAACCTGGTGGAAATATATCTACAACGAACTACAATTCTCTACTGTTAGAGATTCCCTTTTTTCTCTTTTTTCTAATCAGCACAATTCCTCTCTTTTCTCCAAATTCCTTTCACTCTCCTTAATCCGCTTCTTGTTTCCCATCGAACAGCTGATTTGAAATCAGCTGTTCGATGTTGCCTCTCTGCCTCCTCTCTCCGCACGTCTTTCCTTCCTCGTGTTTACACCTAGCTCCTCGCTCCTCATCCACTATCCTTGTCTTATGCTCGTCTTTCTCTGTCGCCTTTATCCCTCACCTTATCCTAGTTTTTCTACCTATTTAAATTCCCAACCGAACTCCTCCCGAATATTCCTTACCGGTTCCCAATCCCCACCTTCTTCCCTTTCCCACTTTCTATAAAACTATCGTGCTCCCTTGTTCCGCTCTCTTTTCTCTTTTCTCTGTACGTTGAATTTGTGCTGTGCGCTTCTTCGCTTGACGCTAATTAACTTCGCTTTCGCTACGCACTAAATTAAACCGTTTTGTTTCGCTTCCGCTTTATTAGTTCGATTCTTTATTTGTTAAGTAGTGTAATTGTGTTAATTGTTAAAAATAAACTTTGTTACACACGAACATTTTGGTCCTTCGAGCCGGATAAATAATTCGGTTTTCCGTGAAGCTATTTAGTGTGAAACATTTGTGCAACTCAGTGCTTTCGTGGTCAGCATGGCGCCAACCCAAGAACTCTTTCTCGTGCAATACGACCTCCAGAAGCGGATCTCTCGAGCTTATTCGAATTTGAAGAAGCTGGGAGCGTCGAAAATCACTAAGGAGGTTCTACAAACTCGGCTGACCATGTTGGACTCGAATTGGAGCTCCTTCGAAAACAACCATCACGCGCTTCTCACGACCTTCTCCAAACCACCGTTACATGAATACTTCGAGAAGGACGTATTTTTGTTTACCGAAGAAGAATACGCGAATCAACGGTCGAAATTCGTAACCGATTTAGCCACCTTGACTCCGGTCGATGAAAAACCCGCGGTCGCTTCGCTACCACAGGCGCTTCCATCCGCGCCTCCACATGTGTCCATGCTACCTCGCATTGACCTTTCTACGTTTTCGGGACGTTACAGCGAATGGAGGGAATTCGCAGACTTATTTTCGGCGTTAGTCTTAAACAACCCGTCTCTTTCGAAAGTGGAAAAATTGCAGTATCTATTACGCCATCTTTCGGGAGAGGCCGCGTCCCTCCTGCGGAACGCCGGACGGAGTGGGGGTAATCTCGAAGCGGCTTGGACTAAATTAAGCGATCGTTATGATAACCTTCGACTGCTCGTCCATTCTCAGCTCCAGAATTTAATATCCATACCTCCCATGCGAGAGAGCTCAGCAAGCGAGCTTAAACGTCTCTTGGACGATACGTCCAACGTGCTCTCCGACTTAGACGACCTCAAGCGACCCATCCTTTCGGACGATGCTACCGGGGCCCAAGATTTGCTAGTATATCTGACCTCTCAGAAACTGGACATCGAAAACCTTCGAGAGTGGGAAACACACATCGGGGCTTCTAAGGAACCTCCCTCGTTCGACCAACTCATCAACTTTCTGAATACTCGTATCCAGGTTTGCAGCGCTATCGAAGCGAAAGTGACCACGGCGAAAGGCGCGGCTCGTCGATCAGCTGAGGCCTCGACCCCCAAGGTCATTCGTAGTCATCATTCCTCTGCTGAGACTAAACCCAAAGCCAGTGGGCGATGTAACCTGTGCCAAGGGGACCATTTCCTCCTCTACTGCAAGGCGTTCGTGGCCAAGACAGCGACCGAAAAGCACCAGCTGGTATCTGATAACAATCTCTGTTTGAATTGTCTAGGTCAGCATTCCTCCAAGGTTTGCCGCTCACTGAAACGGTGTCAGAAATGTACAGGAAAACACCACACAGTGATCCATGACGCTTTGGCGAGCCGATTGTCGACCGCTGTACCAGCCTCGACCTCTAAATCCACACACGTGGCTTCGGCGCACCACCCACCCGCCGAGGTCACCCTGCTGGCCACCGCCCGTGTCCAAGTTACACGGCCTCATGGGGATTCTGAGATTGTTCGTGCACTAATCGACCCCTGCTCCGAGGTTTCGCTGGTTTCTGAATCGCTGGTGCAACGCTTGCGCATCTCACGAACCACCGCCAGCGTTCCTATCTCCGGCGTGGGCGACACTAAGGCGGCAATGAGTCGAGGTAAAGTCTGCTTGGAAGTAACCTCTCTAATTAATTCTTCTGACGTCTACCAGGTTAACGCTTACGTGCTACCTCGGCTTACTACCTATCGGCCACGCTGTCATGCAACTCGTTCGAAGTGGTCTCATCTGAACGGCTTGATACTCGCCGATGAGCGGTACCATTCGAGCGATCCTATTGAACTACTCCTCGGAGCCGACATCTACAGCCAAATCATTCGCGATGGTCTACGTAGCGGTGACCTTCTCGCTCCGATCGCACAAAACACCACGCTCGGCTGGATTCTTACCGGCACTACTGCCGTAGACGACGAGGAATCTCGCCTGCGTACCAGCCTGCAATGCTCCATTGATATCGAACTTTCGGCGTTACTCCAACGGTTTTGGGAACAGGAAGAGGAACCTAAATCCGATCCTCAACTCACTGCCGACGAAGCAGCCTGCGAAGAGCATTTCGTTCGCACCTTTCAACGACTACCTTCCGGTCGTTTCGTCGTGCGACTGCCGTTCAAGGTGCCTCCTACCTGCTTAGGAGACACTCGCCGTCGCGCCATGGGATCGCTCCGTGCCATGGAGAGGCGATTCCAACAAGATTCAGCCTTCGGAGACGCTTATCGCCGATTTATGGACGAATATCTTTCTCTTAAGCACATGAGCTCGGCCGCCGCTCTTCGGGACGGGCAACCTCACGCTTTTCTTCCGCATCACGGAGTGCTGAAGGCTGCGAGTCCAACACCGAAAATCCGAGTAGTTTTCAATGGATCGGCGAAAAGCAGCACTCAAACTTCACTGAACAACACACTACATACCGGTCAGAGGTTACAGCTGGAGATCCACGCGGTCTTATCTCGTTGGCGCACTCACAAATACGGTATTTGTGCGGACATCGAGAAAATGTATCGCCAAATCCTCCTCGCAGAAGAAGACCGAGATTATCAACGCATCCTCTGGCGTCGTGATCCTGACTCTCCGATGCAGGAGTATCGGCTGAACACAGTCACCTACGGACTTTCATGCGCGCCGTTTCTTGCGCTACGCACTCTCCGCCAGCTCGCCGACGAAGAAGCGGTTCGTTTTCCACTCGGCGCCGAGATTCTCCGCTCGAGTACTTACGTCGATGACATCCTGGCTGGATCGAATTCGCCTGAGGAGCTTCTCACCGTTCGCTCCGAACTACAAGGAATTTGCAAGGCGGGCGGCTTCACCCTCGCAAAGTGGTCCAGCAACTGCCCTCCCGGCACCGATAACGACTCTTCCGCCTCGTCTCGTGCGGACAATCTTATTTTGTCCACCTGCCAACCAGGAGTACTCGGTTTACGGTGGAACACCATTGACGACACGTTATCTATTGAGACAAGACCTCAGACTAATTCGATTTCGCTCACTAAACGTCTGGTTTTAGGTCTCGTTTCGCAGATTTTCGACCCCTTGGGATGGCTATCTCCCGTCACCGCCGCTGCGAAGATATTTCTACAGTCATTATGGCTGTTATCCATTGGCTGGGACGACGAATTACCTGCTTCCGAGACACGAACGTGGAATACTCTTCGCCAGGGTTGGGAACTTCTGCGTAACGTTCGAATACCTCGATGGATTGGAATCTCGACTACCACCACCGTTATCGATGTGCATGGGTTCTGTGACGCCTCAGAACGCGCGTTCGCTGCCGTCCTTTACTCGCGCGTCATTGCAGAAAACGGAGAGATTTGTATCACCTTACTAACAGCCAAAACCAAGGTGGCACCTCTAAAACAAGTCTCGCTCCCTCGACTCGAGCTTTGCGGAGCGACTCTGTTAGTTAAGCTCATATCCAGCTACCTTGAAACTACGGAGTTACAGATTCGCCAAACTCATCTCTGGACGGATTCCACCGTCGTCCTCGGGTGGATCCAAGGACATCCTAGTCGCTGGAGAACCTTCGTCGCAAATAGGGTCTCTCTCATCCAAACCAGGCTTCCAGATGCCTCTTGGCATCACGTCCCTGGGAACTGCAACCCCGCGGACTGCGCTTCGAGAGGGATCGGGGTCCAGGAACTATTATCTCACCCGCTCTGGTGGTCCGGGCCCGCTTGGCTCAAACTCGCTGAATCGACCTGGCCCTCTCCTCCCTCGATACGGGACATATCGCAGGAACTGGAAACTAGACGCACGCACCACTTCCAGGCCTCTCCCGGCGAAATTTGGGATCTGGCCTATCGTTACTCCTCGTGGACCCGCTTGATCCACATCACGGCGTGGTGTCAACGCTGGCGAAGACTTTACCTCGCACGGGATAAGCATCTCCAACAACCAGCCATTTTGACGCCGACTGACCTTGCGCGAGCGCAAGACTTTTGGATAGCAACAGTGCAGAGATGCAGTTTTCCCGCGGAGCTCCGTGCTCTCAGCTCTGGTTGTCCGCTACCACTATCGAGCTCCTTGATCAAACTGCATCCTTTCATCGACGAACAGGGTCTCCTTCGCGTAGGCGGACGTCTCTCCCAGTCTGCTCTTCCTTACGACGTCAAACACCCCCTCATTCTACCTCGCTCATCTCCGATTATTCCTTTAATAATTGACGATTTTCACAAGCGACTGTTGCACGGCGGTGTCCAACTCACCCTGGCTGCACTTCGGCAGAAGTTTTGGATACTTCAAGGACGTCGGGAAGTAAAGAATCATCTCCATCGGTGCCTAACCTGTTTGAAATGGCGATCTCGAACAGCCTCACAAATTATGGGAGACTTGCCAGCGCGAAGAACGAGGCCTTCGCGACCGTTCACACACGTGGGAGTCGACTATGCTGGACCAATCTACTTTAAACTTCATCCTGGGCGCGGTCGGCGCTCCCAGAAGGGTTTTATCGCCATCTTTGTCTGCCATAGTACCCGCGCGGTCCACATCGAGGTCGTTTCTGATTATTCAACTCCGGCATTTCTAGCCGCTTTCAAGCGTTTCGTCGCTCGCAGGGGAGGTTGCGCGACCATCACCTCCGATTGCGGAACGAATTTCGTCGGTGCGGATGCTGAACTACGCCGACTCTTCCAAGCCAGCAGCGCCACGGCCCGCGATCTCGCGGTCTCCTTAGCTAAGGAGGGTACGACGTGGTCCTTTAATCCTCCCGCCGCCCCTCATATGAATGGGCTCGCCGAGGCCGCTGTCAAGTCAACTAAATATCACATTCGTCGCGTTCTCGGTGATACACTCCTCACTTTTGAGGAGTTAGTAACGTTCCTTACACAGGTGGAGGCGTGTCTTAATTCCCGCCCTCTCACGGCGATTTCTGACGATCCAACTGATCTGGACCCGCTGACTCCTGGGCACTTTCTCATCGGCGAACCATTCACGCTCGTGCCTGAGCCGAATTTGGCTGAGGTTCCGGAAAATCGACTTTCCCGGTGGCAAAAAACTCGGCAGCTTACCGAACATTTCTGGAACCGCTGGTCCCGGGAATACGTGCATTCTTTACAATCGAGAGGAAAATGGGTCAGGAGTCAGCGAAACGTGCAAATTGGCGATCTATGCTTGATCCGATCCGAAATCACTCCACCTACTAAGTGGCCCATGGGCCGTATAATACAAATCTTTCCAGGGGACGATGGGCGTGTGAGAGTTGCCGAATTAAAGACGCAGCGAACGAATCTTAAACGGCCTATATCCAAGCTAGTAGTGCTTCTTCCTTCTAGCGACTCAAGCGAGTAACTGTCTCTTTCTCATTCGTTCGTCGACCGACGAAGGCGGGCGGAATGTTAGAGATTCCCTTTTTTCTCTTTTTTCTAATCAGCACAATTCCTCTCTTTTCTCCAAATTCCTTTCACTCTCCTTAATCCGCTTCTTGTTTCCCATCGAACAGCTGATTTGAAATCAGCTGTTCGATGTTGCCTCTCTGCCTCCTCTCTCCGCACGTCTTTCCTTCCTCGTGTTTACACCTAGCTCCTCGCTCCTCATCCACTATCCTTGTCTTATGCTCGTCTTTCTCTGTCGCCTTTATCCCTCACCTTATCCTAGTTTTTCTACCTATTTAAATTCCCAACCGAACTCCTCCCGAATATTCCTTACCGGTTCCCAATCCCCACCTTCTTCCCTTTCCCACTTTCTATAAAACTATCGTGCTCCCTTGTTCCGCTCTCTTTTCTCTTTTCTCTGTACGTTGAATTTGTGCTGTGCGCTTCTTCGCTTGACGCTAATTAACTTCGCTTTCGCTACGCACTAAATTAAACCGTTTTGTTTCGCTTCCGCTTTATTAGTTCGATTCTTTATTTGTTAAGTAGTGTAATTGTGTTAATTGTTAAAAATAAACTTTGTTACACACGAACATCTACAATATATTGCTACAACATTGAACAATTTTCTACAACTTGACCCTATCTTCATTGTGTTTAATTTCAACAAATTTCTACAACCAAGTACGCGGATTGGGACAGTATTTTAGAATTTCGTGAATAGTTGTAAAAAGTTGTAAATACTATACAGGTTCAAAATACGTCGTATTAAAAGATACTACGCGCTAGACTCTTGAAGGCTATTTTCTAAATTTTTAGATATGACGGAAAGTTGTAGAATATTGTAGTATTCTATAAGATACTACAATAATCAACGCGCTGGGCTAGCTCTTGAAAGATATTTCCAAAAATTTGTAGATAAGACATAAAAACTTGTAGAATGTGGTAGAATTTTGTAGTATTCTATAAGATACTACAACAAACTACGCGAGCCGTGTTTTAACCCTTTACGGACGAGCGCCGCATATATGCGTTTTACGCAAATCATCAAATTGACCGAAGAACTCATATATGCGTTTGGCGAAAACAGTTGATAGAGCCGAGAAACGAATATATGTGTCCCATCTAAATGCATGTCGATGGCCGAGGAACTCAAATATGCGTTCCGCGAAAACAACTGATAGAGCCGAGAAACGCATATATGTGTTTCTCACTAATATGATCGATGAAGCTAACGTTTCATTGTCAGGAGAATTCTTGTATCATTCGCGTCAGCGTCAGCGCAAAGTCAATCAGCATTTTGCTCGCTAGTTGTTAAAACCATTATTTAAAAGATTTTGTAATCCCCAAAATGAAAAGAAAGTGTGAAGTAAGTGAGGAATGCAGCAGAAAGGAAAATATTTTATTCGACGAGGAAGAAACTTATAATGAAGACAGTACAGAGAACATGGAAACAGATTCAGAAGGTGAAAACGATATTATAAATAATAATATGAAATTATTTCATAGTAATAGAAAAAGGCACAGAATAATAAGTACGTCTTCAGAAGATTCAATCGAAAATATTAATAATTTTGGTAATACATCTATAAATTTTTCATGGACGGAAAATAATTTGAACCCTGTATTACATCCTTTTAATGAAACAGATTCTGGAATAAAAGCGGATTTAAATTCAAACTCTACTCGTTTCGATGTCTTTTCATTACTCTTTTCAAAAGAGTTAATTTTACACGTAATGGAAAAGACAAATATTTGTGGAAAATATGCTATCGAAAAGAAGCAATCTAACTACAATTCATCGTCTCCAAAAATTTGGAAAGATATTTCATTATCCGAAATGTATAGATTTCTTTTTGTGACCATGTTTATGGCGCAAAAGAGAATCCTTACTGTGAAACAGTATTGGTCAACTGATAAAATATTATCTTTGAACAGTCTTTCTAAAATCATCACAAGAGACAGATATTTAGAAACATTTAATAACATTCATTTTAATGATATGAATGCACAAGACCCTAATGACTCGTTAATAAAATTACGGCCTGTAATGAACATTCTGAAATAAAATTTCGCTGGATCCTTTTATCCATTTCAGAATCTCTGTATTGACGAAAGTCTGTTACTATGTATACAAAGGAAGATGTTACTTCAAACAGCATATCCCTTCTAAAAGGAGTCGATTTGGAGTAAAAGCATTTGTTTTATGTGATTGTAAGACCGGATATATTCTAGATTTTATCATATACACTGGTAAAGATACTGATATCAAAACAAAAAATTTAGTGCTTCAAAAATCTGGAAATGTTGTTACAACCCTTCTGTGACCATATCTTGAAAAAGGTCATACTTTAATTACTGACAACTTTTACACAAGTCCACATTTGTATTCATTATTTCATCAACATAAAACTAATGCATACGGCGCAGTAAGAAGGAACAGAGTTGGAATGCCGCAGATGAAAAAAAAATCAGGCCTGGAGAAATCGAATATCAATCTACAAATAATTTATTGGCAATGCGATGGTTAGATAAAAAAGAGGTGTGGATGCTGTCGACAGTTCACAGTGCTGAAATAACTGAAAGTCGACGAGTAGATTATCGCACGGGATTACCTAAAAAAAAAACAATCTACGTTATTGATTACAATTACAACATGGGTGCCGTCGACAAAGTTGACAAGACTTTAAGTTCATTGCATTGCCTATAAAAATCGACAAGGTGGCACAAAAAATATTTTTTTCATTTATTGGATCTTGCAATATATAACGCTCACATTATTTATAATTAAATCACTGGAAAAAAAGAAAAATTTAGCAAATTTCATCTTTTATGTGCAAAAGAAATGCTACGAAGATACCCACAAGATATGGTAAATCAGACAGTTATAACTAAAGATGCCGACAATTTACCATTTCGGCTAACAGAAAGACATTTTATATCACGATGTTCCACTCCAAAAGGACTATCTTCAAAATCAAGGCGAAGATGTGTTGTGTGTTCAAAACGGACGAAAAGGAAAGACACAAGATACGAATGCAAGGAATGTAACGTAGGTCTTTGCATTGATCGATGTTTTGAACGATATCACACTCGGGAAAATTTTTGATTAAATTTTTTATTGATTAACCTTTTAATTTAATGATTTTGTAAATAAATTTGGCAAATATTTATACTTTTGATTTCTACTAAATAATGTTACTAAGTAATGCTAATAAACTAAACTGAAAAGTTAATAAACAAATGAACATTTTATTTATCCTGTGGAAAATCTGTGCATATACATATTGATGGCGCAGTTGATTTATTGAAGAGAAATATTTATTGCGAGTATATAATACACTTAGAGTCTAATGTAATAAATGGTACTTATCTTCTATTGTATAACCAATTGTTAGCACATGGCTTACTCAGAACAGCGGACAACGAGAGCTACCCGACGGAAGTCATCGCACCGGAAGATGTACCGCTCCGCGATGAGCCTTAAAGTTATTCGGCGGGAATTATAACACACTTACACATATATGTCCAGAATTTGAGTTGGAGTGCTATGAACGAAAACCGCGGTTAAGCAGAAATATGCGCTGGCAATTTTAAATGACTATCGCGGCAGGAGCTCGGCACCACGGTACGGTTCACTTCGAACCGTCCCGTCCGCAAAGGGTTAATAGAGACCATTCTTTCAAGTTCCATTTGTCTTAGAGTAGCAAGTTGTAATTTGTTGTAAAAATTTGTAGTGCTATTGCAGTGGCAATATTGCAGCGGAATATTGCCGCAACATTGCAGTGGCAATATTGCAGCGGGAACATTGCAATGGCAACATTGCCGCAACGTTGCAGTGGCAATATTGCAGCGGGAACATTGCAATGGCAACATTGAAATGTATGCTCAACATTGATGAATATACCCTATTATAGGGGCAAACACTCAATGGTTTTTAAGATATTTGCAATTAAAGTTTCATTGCCATATTTAAGTGGAACTGTAGAACGTAACATCAAGAGCTGCCGTAGCGTAGCGGCAACGTTCTGGGTTCGCACAGAAAAGACTAGGGTTCAAATCCCATCGTGGGTAAAAAAGTAGGAGTAAGTAAGAAAAAAAAATCCCATTGCAAAGTTGGCTTTCCCAGTCCAAAACTAGAATAAATCGTTCGAGAATTCAAGAACATCCAGTTATCCGATGACACCGATGGCAATTCGACGTTATGGACCTTATTTATAACCTTCTAGGTTATAAAGACCATACAATCAGCAATTTAATTAATTATCCCGATATTGTTCTTTAACGTCTACATATTTCTATGCAGAAATATTGAAGGTCATAATATGAACATACTGTAATAAAATCATGCAAGAATGGCAGATAATGGGCGAGATTCAGCCTAAAATGTGTCCCAGAAATCGGTTTTTGATTTTTCCGACAGTGATGCACCGTACTCAAAAAATCTGAAAAAATTAGGGTATAACAATGATAATATTAGGCAACTACTGTAAAAAGGAAAAACTTGTGCCCGGAAGATTTCAATACGAAATCCATGTTTAAAAAATTTTGTTTCGGTTTTTCATTTTTCGTGAGTAGAATTTGCAAAGGAAAAATATGAAAAAAATCCCTAACGTGTACATTCATGTTTAGAATGTGTCATTTTTTTTAAATTTTTGCACCGCATTAATTGGGGAAAATGAGGCAAAAACTGATTTTTCGATTTTACCCTATAACTACCCTCCCGGTGAAGGTATCGGATTAAAAATTTGTGTACAATGGTTTTTCATGGTCACCTATCGAATGACCCATTGTCAAATAAAATCGGCTCAAGGTCACTTTTGACCCCCTTATCCTGCTAGACCGTTTTAGTATTATATAGTTCTCGTGAAAATATTTGACACATATTTTTGTATTCGGCAACCGTCCACGTTAAAAGAATGAAAACTGCCCTCAAAGTTGGGGTTCCGAGAATTATTTAGTAAATATCTCGAAAACTATTAGAGATATGACAATTTCGTACAGAGTGAAAATTAACGCCTTCGGGCCAGGACTCCAATGGTGTAAAGATTTTTTTAAAAGATCCATTTGTTTAAATGATACTATTTTTCACCGCAAATACTATTTTTTTCATCATTCTGTCAGCTAAATTTCAATCAATTTTCTTGAATGTTTGTTTGTAGATATTATATTACAGGCTGTTGAATTAGTTACACGCCGCGAGCCTTTTCTGAGTCGCTCCGCCTGCTTCTCCCTCCCAACTATTTTACCCAACCAGGAATGACTTGCCAGACTCGGCGTATTACACGAGTATAGTGGCGCTTTAGGGCGCCATTCGCCTCTGTTCGCTCGCGCTGGAAAGACGCCGCGCACGCCGATTACGGGAAAAAAAATCGATGCGCGTATCCCGTCGACTGACGTTATCTGTCAACGAACAGTTTCAGATCGCGTCACATGGCGTTTAGGTTAAAACAAAAATATTACTAGTAAAAAAGTATGCTCAGATATGTCTTGAATTAAATGTGATTAACAGATTGTTAGCAGAAAAACATTGAAATTTTACTTTGTTGCATTCTTCGATACAAAATGAAAGAAGCGCGTTTTCGCTGCTTGACACTCAACCGGTTAAAATCTCTTCCTAAGTCGACCGTGGCGACAACAATGTATTCTTTGACGCGAGAGCTAACGTTTTGCTGTCGCCGTATTTTTAAATTATTTGCGTTGGAAATTAATTTATACGTGCGCGTGCTAGATCGTAACACAACTGTTTCTTTAGTATGCATATGAATTAAAGAAACAAGAGGTAACAAATTCAAGATTACTGGATATAATTTTAATAAACTATCGTTATGATTGTTGTCTGTATGGTTGTGTGTATAAATGTATGCACAGTAGAACCATTTATTTTAGAAGAAAATGTTATATGTATATATAAAAGTTTCATAATATTGTGGAGATAATATCAATGCACTACTAATTTTCTTATTTATTTATTTCTTCAACTTTACTTGAAGGAAAACTTCATTGTTTGTACAGAAATATATATCTACATTGATTGAAAACATATATTCACAAATAGAAATATATGTTTACGTTGTTTAAAGTAGATACCCTCAATGTTTCCATTGGTATTTTGAGATACAATATAAGTTTTTCAATGTTATTCCTGTCACTATTCTCTGCCGAATTTGCCAAACCACCACCGGAAGTCCAAAAACATTAAAATCTCTTAATCGCATTTAATTCAAGACATATCTGAGTATACTTTTGTACTAGTAATACTTTTGTTTTAACCTATACGCGATGTGACGCGATCTGAAACTGTTCGTTGACAGATAACGTCAGTCGACGGGATACGCGCATCGATTTTTTTTCCCGTAATCGGCGTGCGCGGCGTCTTTCCAGCGCGAGCGAACAGAGGCGAATGGCGCCATAAAGCGCCACTATACTCGTGTAATACGCCGAGTCTGGCAAGTCATTCCTGGTTGGGTAAAATAGTTGGGAGGGAGAAGCAGGCGGAGCGACTCAGAAAAGGCTCGCGGCGTGTAACTAATTCAAGAGCCTGCAGTAGATAGTCGACTATTCGAGCCATGTCTCTGTGAAATTTCAAGACGATTCGGGGCTTGTTAACGGAGTAAAAAAATCGTAAAGTTGCGTAATTTCAACCGCTTGACTACAGTGTAAATGGAGAGAGTTAGGCGTGATCGCAATTAACTCGCGATAGCTCTTTTCGTACCATTGAACCTTTCTTGAAAAAATAGCGACGAATTCTTTGAAATATTTCGCGTTGATCAAAACCGAAATCATCAACTTTTGGAGATTTCTGAGCAAAATATTTCAAGGTAAAGATAGAAAATCGCGTCAAAATTTACTTCGAGTGAGTAAGTGCCTGACAGACACGGCAACGCCGCACTTTCAAGCCTGAAGGGCGGGGCGGAATACATGGGAGTGAGCGCTACTCATGCATACCCGCGCAAAATTTGAAAGAACATAGGTACCACTTTAGAACCAAATATTCATTAGAGCACACAGTAAATACTTATTTCCTTGTTTTCATAAATTCTTCTTTTAGTTAATTATTTTATAAATATTTTCTACATTTTATTTCAATTTAATAATATGTAAAAAAGTAAAATCGAATTGGTATTATCAAATATCTATATTTTCTGTATTCTCTACATTTATCATATTAATAACACTTTTCAACAAATAAATTATATTATTTATAATTCTCATATCTTTGGTCACATTAGGTTTGCCGTTGACTGATTTTGATAAAAGCGCAATAATACCTGGTTCGCCTTCATCAATAAATACTTCAATGAACTTATCATATGTAATAGAAGCCTTTATCAATTTATCGCATATTTTTTTTTGAAATCACATTGTGCAGTGGTCTTAATGTTCTTGCTGTCAGCATCGCATTACGTTTCTTGCTAGTAGCCGATTGATTCAATAAACCCATACCGGATTTATATGTTGTACCTTCTATCTTTTCTTTTTTTTCCCTCAAAATCGTTCGATATTTTTTCAAAAGATTTCGTCGAGCTTTGAACTTAGCTGTTGGTACTTTTTGTTTACGATTTCGCGCGTGTCTTTCTCGTCCTCCAACGTATGCATTCATATGAGGACCAGGTGTCAAATATAGTTCCAGTAACACTTCAATTAGGCATCGGTTCCCAAGATTTTTACTCGCAATAGCAAGGGCAACACGATGATGAAGCGCAGCTGTCAAGCCGTAGAATCGCGATTTGGGAGCTTTGCTAACAATCATGGCATTCAATGCGGCTCTCCCGTCCGGGTTGAGCTCGTCGATATCGCCAAATCCCAAAAGATTCTGGTTTGCTACGAATTGGGCTGGCAATAGATCATCCGGAAGCGGAGTCCACTCTCTTTTCTTTTCCAGAGTCGCTTCCACTCTCCTCCGGGTTACTCGTGGAGAGACATAACATTCGTAAACATTATGTGTCTCTTCGTTTATCGGCCCAAATGTGCCGCTGGTATGATCCTCAGCTGCAATGGGCGTCGCTATAGTTGGAATATTTAAAGCAACCGTATCTCCGGTTGCTGTAACGGTCTTCCCAATTTTGGAAAGATACTCATTCACGGGTGCAGGCAGTACCATGTGATCGAGGTATGCTCCAACGTCGCCTTCGGCGCGGAGCAGTTCCTCCTTGTTCTCGTTCTGCTGAACGTCAAGTATCGTGGCTGCTAATGCTGTAGTGCACCCATGAAGGAATGCCGAATACGGCATCTTCCTTGCTATACGGTCATCGACCGCCTGTATGTCGCGGAACGTCCGCTGGACAAGCAAGGGGAATGTGGAGTAGTCAAAGACTTTCCGGGGCTTTGAAATAATTCATATTTCAATCAAATTCATTGCTATTAAAACTGAAAAAACTAAAACAGATAAAAACCTACGAGGATTTTTTTATGGATAGGAATTTGTCAAGAGTCAAACGTCTTTCTAACGCGGCAGCAGTTTTGCAACTCCTTTCGGCAACCTGTGTCACAGCTTTTCCAACCAGCTCTTCATGCATCTTGAGCAAGTGATTATTGAAAGGTGGCATATCCAAAACCCCTAATAATTTATTGAGATGTGTCCAACCTATACTAGCATCGATAAGTCCTGAAATAATATAAAATTTTCAATTTATAGAAATTGATTTCATATACTTCTTGACAAAAACAATTTTTTTCAAACTTACCTAGTGCGATTCGCGCATTAACCACTTAACGCTCAGGTTTTTTTCGAATCGACCGTCCAAAAACGCACAAATTTTATTTTGCCTGAATGCTTATCTTGTGCATATTATAAAATGTTTTTTGTACTACTAGTGGCGAACGAATTATCTTTTTCGGAAAAATAACAAGTTTTTCATCATACCTGTTTATCTAAGGAAAATCCTTCTATAACTTATATAACCAAATAACATTAACAACAACAATTAATTATAACAAGCAGAACACAAAAGTAATAATATAAGAAATAAACACACTATAAACTAAAAATCCTAAGACGAAAAAGATATTACAAGGATGACGTATACTGCACACTGATCGCTCAAAGACTGAAGAAACAGACAAAAGCTAATGGCAGAAGACGGAGAGATTATCGGTATTTATTCCTCCAATATACAATGTATAAAGTTTTTGGAAATGTATACATTTCAGTGTAAGATGTCAAAAGACTGAGTTCTAAAATATCAGCGGCTAAGATAAACAAACCGCAGAGCGGCGGCCGTATCAGCTATGCCCGTGAACGTCACGGGCATGAGCGTTAAGTGGTTAATCTCATACATTATTTTGCCATCTTGTGCCGTAAATGTTTTATCCGTGGTGATTGAATTTTCAAACAAACATTCTTCACAACGGATTATCAGAACTGAAGCTAGTCCATGGCGTTTATCCTCAATGATGTTCGCTAAAGATAAGATCTGCCCGCATTCTTTACACCGGTCATTCTGAGCCCATACATCTAGATCAATTATTCTGTATCCAAATGCAATTTTCTGTTTTTTAGAAGCAGCTTCGAATTCAGGCGGTAGATCCTCACTCGTTGTTTTTTTTCGTTTCCCAAAGTGTTGTTGCTGTTTCAATCGTAGATTGTATACAGCTTCTATCACACATTTATTATTCCACATGAAACGCTTCTTTTTCCTAATATCTTTATCATTATTATCACTACTTGTTTTTGCACTTTCCTCACGATTCATGATGCTTAATGGGACTAAAAACAGAGGTTACGTTACTTTTCCCACGAGTTTTGAGTCTACGCTACTGGACACGGGTGACTAGAGGGCCCACAACGTTGCCGCGATTATTCCTTACTTTTCTTTTGTTTTATTATTCAAATTTTTAATCATCTAAAAATAATCGGGAGTAAAATATGATTATAACTTCGATAAAGGCTCCATCTTATACAAATTTCAATCATATTTATCGAGTAAAAAAAATTTTAATATAACTGGGCAGTTGACAGGGCGAAAAAAATATATCTACAACGCCCAATGTATAAGCATAGGGAAATGTCCCCCACTCTCATTCATCCCCACCCTACTTCTAAACAACCTTAAGGTACCCCCACAGAAAAAAGTCACATACTGACAAGTCGGGAGACCTGGGAGGCCAAGGAACATTGCCAAAACGTGAGATAATCCGGCCAGGAAACATGCGTCTAAGAACTGTCATTGAAGTGTTTGCGGTGTGCGATGTTGCCCCATCCTGCTGGAACCAAACGCGTTTTAAAGGGATTCGTCGTCTTCTTAGTTCTGGTTTCAAGAATGTTTCAAGCATACGAATGTAACGAACCGAATTAACAGTAACTGTGGCCCCGTTCTCTTAAAAAAAATAAGGTCCAATAATGCCAACAGAGTCAAGAGCACACCAGACTGTTACTTTTTCTGAGTGTAGAGGACGCTGGTGGATAAGGTGTGGATGCTCTGGAGCCCAGTAACGTAGGTTTTGCTTATTCACGGTCCCGTTTACATGAAAATGAGCTTCATCGCTCATCAATAAAGTTTTGATTTTCATTCGATTCCAAAATCACTCGCATTCTGTAAGCGAAGTCTTCTCGTACAGCAAAATCAGTTTCCTTAAGTTCTTGGACAATGAGCATTTTGTAGGGATGGAATTTTAATTCTTTATGCAAAATTCGTCTAACCGATTTACGATTGATTCGTAACTCACTAGCATGACGTCTAGCTGACCGTCCTGGGCTTCTGATTACCGCTTGCTTTACCCTTTCAACATTTTCTGGTGTCGTTACACTGCGTCTCGGGCCAGGATGCTTCTTATCCAGTATGTTCCCAGTTGATCTGAAGTTTTCCACCCATCTGAGGATTGTGTTACGGCTCGGAACAGCTCCATGTCGACCAACATTAAACCGCGCACGAAACAATCGCTGCGTAGCAATAATAGACGCACCACTTTTCACGAAACTGTCATAGACAAACACTCGACGTTGCAAGTCCCACTGCTCCATAGTGATTGAGTAAATGAAATGGCGTCTTGTGTGGATCAGAATTATCCCCACCACGACCACCACTCACCACCGCGCCCACAGTACTACGCAGTTCAAAGCCGTCCGTCTCCCGTGTGTCACCCTGTATAAAGAAGGCATCTTCAATGTGTTTCCACATTGCGATACCTTCTTCCTTGTTAATTGTAAATTTCAAATTTTTACTAATTAAATTATTCCTCATGCATTTTAGCAAATGCGGAACTTCATACAGTGGAACGATACGACGGCCATCAATGACAACTACATTATGATGTGTTTCATTACCGGCATGAAATGAGGCACGGCGTGAATCTAATAGTAGTAATAATCTTTATTTCAGCCTCACAGCCAAGAAATTTTGGACTTGGTTTACATTTCCTAACTTTTCTATAATGTTATATTATCCCATTCACTCTGCACATTCTTTCCGTTCATTCGTACCTTCTACATAGTAGTGTGAATCTAATAGTAAATGCTTTAAAGCTTTGGCATTTGTTGTGCCTTAGTCGCAAACAGATGCTACTACATTAATGCCTACTTCATGGCATTTCCTAATTATCTTTTTATAAAAAAGGGAAGTATGTTCCCACGGCATAGTGCCTTTACAAAATGAAAAAGCAACTGGTTGCTTCCAAGGCTCGCTTATGCCTTTCAGCACCCACACCATAACGTGGTCAGCAATAATTGACTGCCGTACCGTTCCATTATCGGAAAATCCGATAAATTCATCATTATACGTATCATATGATAATGATGGAGTTAACTTTATTTCTTCAAAAACAAGAACTGCGCATCGATCTTTATCACTATAATATTGCATTTTTGCTTCTAAAGGGTCTAGCCGAATAAGGGGGTCAAAAGTGCCCTTGAGCCGATTTTATTCGACGATGGGTCATTCGATAGGTGATGATGAAAAACCATTACCCACAAATTTTTAATCCGATACCTTCACCGGGAGGGCAGTTATAGGGTAAAATCGAAAAATCAGTTTTTGCCTCATTTTCCCCAATTAATGTGGTGCAAAAATTCCAAAAAAATTCTAACACATTCTAAACATGAATGTACGCGTTAGGGATTTTTTTCAGATTTTTCCTTTGCAAGTTCCACTCACGAAAAATGAAAAACCAAAAAAAAAATTGTTAAACATCGATTTCGTATTGAAATCTTCCGTGCACAACTTTTTCCTTTTTACAGTAGTTGCATAATGTTATCATTGTTATACCCTAATTTTTTCAGATTTTTTGAGTACGGTGCATCACGGTCGGAAAAATCAAAAACCGATTTCTGGGACACATTTTGGGCTGAAACTCGCCCATTATCTGCCATTCTTGCATGATTTTAATACAGTATGTCCATATTGTGACCTTCAATGTTTCTGAATAGAAATATGCAGATGTTAAAGAACAATATCGGGATAATTAAATAAATTGCTGATTGTATGGTCTTTATAACCTAGAATTTTAACCGTTGTTCCAAAGCATTAATGGCGCAGTGGCTATGGTGTCTGCCTGCGGAATCGCTGGATACTTTTTTGTCGCGGGTTCGAATCTCCTGTGGGACTTAAGTTTTTTCTGTAATTTTTTTTTTTTTTTTTTTTATTAAAGACATAACAATATTCAGTAGTAGCTTTAAAATGTTTCACATATATTTTTATGCCTTTCAAGAATATAAAACCTATGAAGAAATAATCATAAAACATGCTTTTCTTACAATTAGACATGCAACGTTTTGCAATTATAAGTATTCTCAAACATTGTATATTGTTTATAGATATTGGTTTATTGCAATGTATGAAAATATATTTTAAGTATAAAAGATATATAAAATTCAATGTAAAGAATGTAAAAAAGTACTTATAATTGTAAATCGTGACATGACTGGAAAGAGTCGATGAAGAAAAAAGTATATTGTATAATTATTTTTAGAAGTATCTGTGAAAAATTTTAAAGCTACTACTGAATATTGTTATGTCTTTAATAAAAAAAAAAAAATTACAGAAAAAACTTAAGTCCCACATGGAGATTCGAACCCGCGACAAAAAAGTATCCAGCGATTCCACAGGCAGACACCATAGCCACTGCACCATTAATGCTTTTGAAACAACGGTTAAAATTCTAGGTTATAAAGACCATACAATCAGCAATTTATTTAATTAGCCCGATATTGTTCTTTAACGTCTACATATTTCTATGCAGAAATATTGAAGGTCATAATATGAACATACTGTATTAAAATCATGCAAGAATGGCAGATAATGGGCGAGTTTCAGCCTAAAATGTGTCCCAGAAATCGGTTTTTGATTTTTCCGACAGTGATGCACCGTACTCAAAAAATCTGAAAAAATTAGGGTATAACAATGACAACATTAGGCAACTACTGTAAAAAGGAAAAAGTTGTGCTCGGAAGATTTCAATACGAAATCGATGTTTAAAAATTTTTTTTTTGGTTTTTCATTTTTCGTAAGTGGAACTTGCAAAGGAAAAATCTGAAAAAATCTCTAACGTGAACATTCATGTTTAGAATGTGTTAGAATTTTTTGGGAATTTTCGCACCACATTAATTGGGGAAAATGAGGCAAAAACTGATTTTTCGATTTTACCCTATAACTACCCTCCCGGTGAAGGTATCGGATTAAAAATTTGTGTGTAATGGTTTTTCATCATCACCTATCGAATGACCCATCGTCGAATAAAATCGGCTCAAGGGCACTTTTGACCCCCTTATTCGGCTAGACCCTTTAAGAAAACTAAATCATGTATTCCCGCATTAATGCTAAACCCAGCCATAAATTTTCTAATTGTTTCCAAAGACGGAAGAATTCGTAATTTGGATACAAATCGAGAACCACTCGCAGAACATCTTTTCATAATAGATAATGCTAGCACTTTATCATCGGTTGTAAAGTGTCGCGAATATCTATTTTTATTAATATTACGTATATTAGATGCTACAAGTTGCTTCATTGCCTCTGGCAGACACTCGAACATCGCATGCAAATTATTATTGGAGCGTCTTGCAGCATCTAATGCTCGTTCCTTATAACATAAATTACGCCTTTTCAGTCACCGCACTTCCCCAGTTAAGATGGTGATTGCAGCGTACATCTTCTTGCCCAGCTCGCTGAGCCGCTTCTCCCTCGTTGCGCCAAACAGTTTCATGATAGATTCTAAGATGAGAAAATAATACTCGAATAATAATAATAGGTCATATAAAAAGTCTCCGCGGTTTTTTAGTACATCTTTGAACGAAAATGTTCTTTATTGCAAATCAATTTTAATCAAGTAGGGTAAGTGCGCCAATTATGGACCACCATAACGATTTTGTCAAATAAAACGCAGAATTTTAAATTATAATCATCCTTATATATTTTGAACAGTTCGATAATTATTTGGTATCGAAAACGATTAATAAAATTCTTAAGAAACATCAACATCTTAAAAATAATCAACATTTTCTAAAATATGTCATTATTGTGAATTTGCAAAAAGTGTACATAATATGGACCACATGGTTTCAAATATGGACCATAGTTAATTGGGTTCAAAATTATTAAAAAAACTAGTCGTGTTGCCTAAAATTGAATGAGTTAATTATTAGGATTAAACTAATTATTGGTACACAATTCGCACACATAGAAATCAACCGTATCTTCTATGCCAGTACACTCTTCATGAGCCCATTGCCTACAACAGTGAGGCGCAGTAGTTGATCGTTTCGGCGTCCTTAGAGCAATCCCGCCTGCTTGTCCCAACCGTTCTGTTTCGGCCAACCAAGCTTGTCTTGCCTTTCACCTCGCAGGGTCGGATCTATTGGTGCGAGCGTGGCAGCATGCTGGGACGTCATTCGCAACTAAACGCTCGCGCTGGAAAGATGTGCCGCGCTCGCCGACGACTGTAAACAGATCGATGCGCGTGACGCATCGATTCAGATTATACGTCGAGAAACAGTTTCAGATTGCACTACGTCGCGTGTAGGATAAAATAACAGTGTTATTCGTAAAAAAGTATGCTCAGATATGTCTTAAAGATCTAAGTCTCAGGCGATATAATTTAATTTCCAGCGCAAATAAATGGAAAATTCAGCGTTGTAAAAACGTTTGCCCTCGCATCAAACAATACATTGTTGCCGTCGTGATTGTCTTGCTGATAGATTTTAAGATTTCAGGCAGGTACAACAAAGAAGAGCAGGTAGACGAACGATTAGTACGAAATTACTGAATACATATTCTCGACGTATAATCTGAATCGATGCGTCACGCGCATCGATCTGTTTACAGTCGTCGGCGAGCGCGGCACATCTTTCTAGCGCGAGCGTTTAGTTGCGAATGACGTCCCAGTATGCTGCCACGCTCGCGCCAATAGATCCGAGCCTGCGAGGTGAAAGGCAAGACAAGCTTGGTTGGCCTAAACAGAACGGTTGGGAGAAGCAGGCGGGATTGCTCGAAGGACGCCGAAACGATCAACTACTGCGCCTCACTGGCCTACAAGATGCACATTGGATCCATGTTTCTCCATGAACATCTTTAGAAAAAAGCCCATTACAATAAAAGCATTTACAATTTTGATTTTGGGAACGATCAGGACTTTCATCAGAACTATCATTGACTGAATAATCACTCTTATCGGAACTTTCAGACGATGATTTTTTATCTTTTGAGATCTTTCTTTTCTTTTGGGCTGTTTTCTTTGGCATTTTCTTTGGTTTCTTTTTTGTGTTCGTTTGTATCGACGTTTCTAAATCTTGTTTATAAGGTGAAGATATCAAAATCGTAGGCCTGGTGGCTTTTCTGCCTCTATTGCTGACAGTCTTCTTTAAACGCGGTATAGGCTGCAAAACCTTTGGCGTCAAATATGTTCTAAATGATGTAGAGGCACCAGCCATTGAATCATCCATGGTCGTCGTTGGCACTTCGGTTTGCGAGTTTGCTTGGTGATGTCTAGCAACGCTCTGGGGTGATGGTTCATTCACAAATTGAGGTTCCAGAGTTACAACAGCTCTTGGCTTAAGTAAACAGTTATCGGAATTATCATTGACTGGTGTCATTATATCGCGCGCTGGGTTATTAGAAGATTCCTCTATTTCTGGGAGGTCTTCGCCAATAAAGTCATGATCTTGAAAGACATTTCTGTTAACGGGATATATCCCAGTTGCACGAAAACCGTTGATGGCCAATTCTGCACGCTGAGCTCTTATGTAGGCTTGACCAAATAATTCCGCTATATCATAATGTGTTACTGCTCGAGATTGCATTCGTAGTCGTTTGCGAGTTTCTTCAGTCAAGTACTTTTTTAATGGACCCATAAATGTTTTATCAAGTGGCTGCATTTTGTGACTTGAGTGTGGTGGCAGAGACAGCAAGCGAACGTTGTTTTCTCTGGCTAAATCCACTACTTTGATATTTCGGGTGTGGCTAGCATGCCCGTCTAAAATCAGGAGAACCGGCGATGTAGCACTTGGTTTCACGTGCTGTAAAAAGTGTTCGAACCATCGAGTAAATAGATCAAGTTGTATCCATCCTGATGGATGACAAGCATGAATTGCACCAGATGGAGCACCTTTCATCAGTAGCGGATTGTCCCGTTTCCTCGGGAATATCATCATCGGTGGGACAAATGTGCCACCTGCACTCATACATATCACACAAGTGATCGTTGATCCACGTTCTACAGACGTTACAGTTCCTATTTGTTTTTTGCCCTTGAGTGCCAGTATCTCTGGCATTTTTGATGGCACGACTGAAATACCAGTTTCGTCCACGTTATATACATTGGCCGCAGGATACTGGATTTCAATCAAAGAGCTCTCCAACAAGTCAAAAAATGCGTTTACATTTTCTTTGTTAAAGCCTTTCATTCTTGCGATTGATGTGCCCGTTGGACGTCGAAAGGATAAGTTAGGATGGCGCTTGAGGAATAATCTCAACCATGATCTTCCCGCAGATTCATTATCTTGTGAGAACGAGTGCTTTATGTTATTTTTTTCTGCTAGCTGGTAAGCCAAAGATCTGATGTCCCTGCGTGTAAGACCAAATCCAGATTTTTCCATTTCTAGAATATAATCAGCTAATTCATCTTCCAATGCACTCGGTAAAGTCGACTTTCTTCCAAGTTTATGGTTCGTAATGTCGCTAAGTGATTGGTCTTCTATTTTCGATAAGCGTATAAGCGTAGTTTTGGGTACTCCGTATGTTTTGGATGCTTTCAAAAAGCCCATTTGCTTTTCTCGTATAGCTTTAATTGCATTTGCCATTGCATTTTTATGCCATGTTTGTCTGGTCTTTTCTTTGGTTGTAGATGCCATCCTAAAACATTAAAATTATATATATGTGACTGTTTGTAATATGGACTACTAGTCCATATTCAAAACATGCCGGTGGTCCATATTATAATACACATACATTTCTAGGTTAATATTGTTTTTCAGAAAATTATAAAAACTATTGGATATTGCAACTTAATATGAATAATTGTAAAATAACTTACCTTTCTCCTGGTTTAGTCCACTTTCACAAAGAGTTATGTTTGTTCAAATTATTAGCTTACGAAGTTAGCTAAGAAATTACAATGCGCGTTGATAAAAACGAAAAATGGCTCCCGTAAACAATTGCACGCTTTCTGCCGGCCGACAAGTGACGAGCGAACCTCAGGAGGATTGAAGCTTAACGTGCGCTAACCAACGGTTTGGTACAAAGGACGTTCTTCGAGAAACGCGGGTAGTCCATATTACAGAACCAGTCCATAATTGGCGCATCTACTCTACATATTGACCATTATTATCTATGACCTTTTGCCATTTTTCGGGTAGCTTTATAATTCCATCGGTGTAAAACTTCTGTGGTTTATCGTCAAAAAACTTGGCCAAGTGATTTTCAGCGGCGCTTCGGTCGGCCAATTTTTTACCGTCAAAAGAATTTTGCAGAGACCGAAACAAATGGTAGTCAGACGGTGCAAGGTCCGGGCTATACGGTGGATACATCAATACCTCCCAACCAAGTTCCAACAATTTGCTCCGAGTCATCGAAGATGTGTGTGGCCATGCATTATCATGAAGGAACACGACTCCCTTTCTGTTGGCCAATTCTGGTCGCTTTTTCTGGATTGCTTCGTTCAAACGGTCAAGTTGTGCACAGTACAGGACCGAATTGATGGTTCCTCCAGGTTGCAACAGCTCATAATGGACAATACCCTTCCAATCCCACAAAACACTGAACATAACCTTGTTTGTCGACAATCCAGGTTTTGAAATCGTTTGTGGAGTATCACCAGCCTTTGACCATGATCGCTTGCGTTTGATATTCTCGTATTTCACCCATTTTTCATCGCCTGTAATGATTCGCTTAAAAAATGGTTCGATTTCGTTGCGTTTCAGCAACATTTCACTGATGGTAATGCGATGAATCAAATTTCCTTGCGTTAATTCATGTGGCACCCAAACATCGAGCTTCTTTTTGTAGCCTGCTCTTTTCAAATGATTCCAAACTGTCATGTGGTTGATGTCTAGTGCCTCCGCTATTTCTTGACAGCTTGAGTGACGGTCTTGCTCCACCAGTTGTAAAATTTCATCGACTTTTTCAGTGACTGGTCGACCAGAGCGAGGTGTATCTTTGATATCGAAATTTCCGGAACGGCATCGAGCAAACCACTCCTGGGTCCTTCGTTCACTCACAGCATTCTCACCGTACACTTCACAAATTTTTCGTCATGTTTTTGCAGCGTTTTTACCTTTTCTATAGTAAAAAAGCATTACATAGCGTATTTCTTCAGATATTTCACTCATTTTCAAATCAATATAACTTTTTACACGAGCAACGAATTAGAAAACTATCTCCACAAAAAATGTAAGCTACAATGTCACCTTTTAAGCACATGTTCGTTTGAAACAATCGAATGAGTGTTGCCCGATATATAGACATCAACACCATCTAGTAGCAAAAAACAGCGGAGACTTTTTATATGACCCAATATATATGAAATAAATATTACGCTACAATCAGTGCTGTGATACCGCGAAAGGAATACATTTCTGTGATAAGTTAAAATCAGTTTTATATTATTTTACAGTTTTAGATAATATGATGTGATACTAACCATATTTCCTTTTCTTTGTCTTTTTCTTCAATTTTCCCTCTGGCGTTAGTTTTCTTCTCTGCTTTCATTCCAGGTGTAGCTGTAATGACGCAATAAATATGAATATAGGAACATAAAACGGAATCCACATAATTAGATAATCCACAAAAATAATATATAAAAATATAAGTCAACCCTGTTCCGAAATCGCATAAAACAAATATGGAAGGAAATCGATATTTCAGTTGAGTCAAGGTCTTGCTCGACAGAGCCGTTTCTCGAGCTGCTCCGCCTGCTACTCCTTCCTATACACTCGAGAGCTCGCTGATTGACTTTGCCTCCCCTTAATAATACCGGACCTATTGGCACGAGCACGGGCGCATTCGGGGCGACATTCGTAGCCAATCAGACGCGCTGAAAAGACGTGCCTTGCGGCGCGTCAGTCGCGGAGATCAGAACGTCGTGCGTGGCGCGTCAATTAAGGTTATTTGTCGAAATACAATTTCACACCGCACTATATCGCATGTAGGGTAACACAAATTATTGTTAGTGAAAAAGTATGCTCGAATATGTGTTAAATAAAGTACAATTAATATATTTTAATATTTTTGGGCTTCTGGCGACGGTTTTACCGAAATTAACCACTACGTTATGCATTACGACTAAATATAGTATTGTGTTCCAGCACCAATAGTTGTGAATCAATTATTAGCGCAAATTGTTAAAATTAACTATACGATAATAGAACGCTAGGTTTCCCAGCGCAAAAGAGAACATTGTTGCCGCCGCGGTTGTCTTGGCTATATGTTTTGCAATACTGCCTATTCTCTCGTAAACTAATTGTAAGTGTAAGACTCAGCGCCCACAAGGCATCGAGCTAGGCGTTTACACGCCTGGCTATCGTCAAGAGGACAATTCCTCCAGCGAGGGAGGAAAATGACCCTCACCCCTACCGGGCCTTTTCGGGGAAAAGGAGGTCCTCGAAGGACCCAGTAATAACAACGAGGGATAGCAAGGCAGTCGTTACGGAGTCGACGCCTTGCATACATCGAGGGAACACTCTTACAAGAGTGACGTCACGACCAAGACTATTTATATTTGTATTATTGGCGCGAACCGAGATTATTGTACATTGTATTTATCAGCCTAAACATTTCTAAACGCCCGTATTATATTATATATATAAAAGGAGAAAACGTTGTCTTACATAAGTGATAAGTAGACTGCGGAACTTTATGCAATTTTGATATGTCAAAATATGCAAAATATATGCAATTTTTATGCAGAATGTATGTAAAATATATGCAAAAAATATGCAAAATACTCTCTCTGAATAATTGTATTGTTAACGTATGAATCAGTCGGATATAGCATAATATGATATAGCATAGTTATATATCATTTATTACTGTTTGTAATTGGCATTACAGTATGTCACAATGATTTTTTCTATATTTTCAACTGTCATATGGCGCCTTTTGTCAGATAAAATTAATTTATAGGCCGAAAACGTTCTTCCAACATCACAAGATGTGATGGGGGCATATTTATACTTTTTCCAGTATCTTGTTTTTATTTCCTTCGGTCCGTCGTTATTGGAATCATCTAAAACATTATTCAATTTAGACAATATTTCAAATCCTACATTTTTCTGGTAAACATATTTATATTTCGCTCGCACTTTTTCTCCACAGGCAGTAGGTGGTATATTATCTAAATTTCGAGCGAAATCTCTAACTAATTTGATCGAATCTTTTAATGATAACGTAATGATAACGTAAATGAATATCTCCAACTTCAGATATCCATTTCTTTACCATCACACACTGTTTGCTCGATTTCGGCATCGTGAAGAAAATCCTGGAATGAAAATTTCGGAATGTTGAATTTCTCCTTGCTACCAACGCGTTACAAGGCAACTGAATACGGTATGACACTTCAATATAAATATCCGTTTACAATTTATGTTTATGATCACGATTTATAAACGAATGTCAATGGGGATGTGTTGAATACGTTCAATGGAACGAACGATCCTATGTTGACATAATTTAGAATATTATCACGCAACATTATTATTACTCGTTTCTTAGGCCGCAGTGATATAGAGAGCGGCGAGCAGGAGAGAAATTTAAATATGTACAATATTCACCATATGCACAATATGCAGAAAATATGCACAATATGCAAAAAATATGCACAACATATGTTTATGCTGAATATGCAAAATAAAAAATATATTTTTGGAATCATCTAATCATGACATAAATTTCAGTTCAGGTCCCATTGGTCTACCTATTTTCTATAAAAATATGCATTTGCATAAACATCCGCAGTCTAGTGATAAGTAATAGGTTTCCACATTACCCATGAGGTACTATTTTCAATGCGTTTTTTTTTAAGTGGTATACAATTCATTGTGCCAGTCTTGGAAATGTTTTCAGTAACTTTTTTCGTCTCAAAATGCTCGACGCAAAGTTCTAATAGACCAATTAAAACATAATTAATTATAAGAAGCTCTTAGTAACAAAGAGTGGTTTTGCCTCGTTTAATATCAATGTTGTTTTGTAATAAAATGTCAAAGTATTGTCTATTTTACATATAGAGATGTATCTCAATGGTTTCTTTCATCTGTATGATTGTTAAAAAACATTTTCTTCATTTATATTTTAATGCGATTTCTCGACAACGATTCAGCGGAAAAGGACATTGATACAGTGGAATAGATTTTCAGAAGATAACTTTGTAACAAAGAGTGCATTTGCATATTTCCATGGGTAATGTGGAAACCTATATTACCTCTTTACTGTTAAAAGACAACACAACATTGTACAATGTATCGCCCCAATAACTTCTTACATTATTCTACATTCTTTGAGGCGAACAAGTTTGGCATTTTGCTGTCGCAAAATTTTTAAAATATAAATGTCGCCCCAATATACCGCCACATGCTACCACGCTTGTACCAGTAGGTACGACCGTAATGCCGCCGGAGGGCCTGTGAATCAGTGACATCTCGGCTGTATGTGTAGGTGAAGGAGGCGGCGCAGCTCGAGAAATGGCTCTGTCGAGCAGACCTTGACTCAACTGGATATTTGGTCACATGGTTATTCACGTGATCTTTTCGACACATCAGATGGGCGCGAATATTTAAATTCTCAATGACAATGATAACAATAGTAATACTAACGATAGCAACATTGATCATAATTATTGTTTCAAAAAATGTATAATAATATTGTCATATATAATAATAACAACAAATATATAATATTATTATTAGAGGAGAAGGTGGTAATATGGACCCCCATTTTGTTATTTTATTATAAAATTAATATTATTAATAAAAAATAGGGGTGATTAGCATAGTTACAATCTGGAGTTAGTTACTGAATGCATTGTAGTAGGTATAAGCGTTTACAACTTCATTTTATATATTTTTTAAATCGATTTTCGAAAGTCAATATATTCTTTAGAAAACGGGATGTGCAGTTAATATGGCCCCCATGGTGTTTGTAATATGGACTCCCTTAATAATGTAAGGGAATATTGGAGAACAAAATTATTACAATTGCTTTTTGACAAAAAACTGTTTAAGTACTATACATAAGTAAATATAAGTAGGTATAAAAATGAAATTGTAGATCACAATAACGGAAAAAGATTAACGACAGAAATCGCAGAAATACTCCTCCTTCTCTGCCCCTGCACATTCGTTATGAGCCCAAAGTGTACACATTAGGCATTAGACCCATAATTCCCCGCGGACGTTATTGGAGAACTTCTCATCCCAAAAAAGGCATGACGCATCTTCTTGGTTTGGTTGAGGCTCTCCAACTGGGAGGTCAAAAGGTGAGTCATCGGAGCTAGTGGAGAGCTGCATCTCGTCATCATCAGGGTCGACAAGCTGTAATGGGCTCAGCGGTTCCTAGTTACGCGCCCCGAGAATACCAGGTGGCGATACTGACGCTACTCTTGCATACACACCGAATTGACGAATTTCAACTACATTTGCAAGAGAGAATCGGTGTGATTCTGTTACCTCTACAACTGAACAGTCAATTTTGTTCCGAACCGCCATTGTGGGTAAAAGTAAATCGCTCAAGACGAAAGTGTGTAGTCAAAAGAACTTCAGACATAATTATTATTTATGTCATAGTTCTCATATTTGTTATAATTATTAAAATACTGTTGTAATTTGAGTTGTTTCCATTTTCTAAGCATGATGCAAAGGAAAATACGTTCGGTTATTTTCTGTAAAGAAAGTGGAGGTTAGAAAGTATTTGAGTTCCTATGTACATCTATGTATACCTATGTATGTAAATTATAATTCTTTTTTATTGTGAACATTAATAAAAAATTGTTAATTGAAACATAACGTTATTTTCATTTTAAAATAAAATTGTAAAGAAAACAAGGCAAGCTCTTAAATACAGCCATTGAGTATACATTAATATAGATAGGCATGCTATACAAGAATGTATGCCTTTAGTTCGTCCCCGGGAATACAAGCGGCGCTGTTTTCAGTTCTTTTTCATAACACGGCAGCTTGCCTACCCTGGTCATCATCATCACTGCTCTCAGCTGGGGGTTGGCGTATCTTCTTTGATTTCCTAATATTGACACGCTGGGTTGAGTCTGACGCCGTTACTTGTTCTGTAGCGCAAGCTTGAAGCCCTGAACAAGAAGGCTGGGGGTTGTCAAACAAACTTCTATTGACACTTGTTGTTACGCCTCTCCCACGGCCACGAAGACTGGCAGCAGCTTCTTTTATTGCTAGGAAATCTTCTAGCTCTCTTTTATAAGGAGAACTAGTGACAATGTTTGCGACGGAGGGTTTTCATTCCACGATTTGACCTTTCCTTTTTTTCTGGGACAGGCTGGATGTCTTTAGGTGACCCAGTAGAGGTCAGTGTGGGTGGACGAGGGCTGGGTTCAACCGTTGGAGTTTCATGAGGCTGGTTATCAGGGTTATTAGGTTGATTTTCGTCTTGTGCTTCTTCCTCTCCTGCAAGGAATTCACGGTCTTGAAATATATTCCTCTCCAGGGGGTAAATACCCGTGACCCTGAATCCATTCACAGCGTTTATCCCTGTAGTACATCGGAGGTATGCCTTTCCAATGAGGCAAGCGACATCATATGGTCCAACAGGTCTGGTTTCATGAAGCATCCATTGTCTGATGTTCTCGCTGTAGTGGGTTTTCCAGGCTCCCATGAAAGATCGGTCTAATGGTTGCAATTTATGCGTTGTGTGAGATGGTAAGGACAAAATCGTGATGTAATTATTCCGCGCCAAGTCTATCACATCAATATTTCTGGTGTGCGAAAAGTGACCATCAAGGATGAGTAGTATGGGCGAGATCTCTGTTGGTTTAGTTTTATCTATAAAATGGGCTAGCCAGTCTCGGAATAGATTTGCTTGAACCCAACCAGATGGGTGAGCTCTTCCAATAGACCCAGGAGGGGCTCCTTTCATAATAAGATCCGACATGTTTGTTCTCGGGAAAATCAACATCGGAGGGACATACGACCCTCCTGCACTCATGGAACAGATGACTGTTACCAAAGATCCACGTTCTGCCGCAGTCAGAGAACAAATCTGACGTTTATCTTTATTGGCAATTACCTGTGGTATCTTGGTCTGGACAACACTAAGGCCCGTTTCGTCAACATTCCAAATACGATCACCCGTGTACTTGTGTTTTGAATATACCGACTCCAGCAAATCATAAAAGGCATTAACTCTTACACGAGTAAAACCTTTTGCACGAGCATATGAGGTACCAGTAGGTTTTCGGATTGACAACTTGTCTTGGTGACGTCTAAAGAAATGGTTTAGCCAAGCCCTGCCAGCAACTTCATTTCTAAAATTTGTTTGAATGCCATTTCTAACTGCCAGTTGGTATGCCTCCTTTACATATCTTCGCAAGGTTGTCTTCGGCACCTCAAAACGTTTCGAAGCCTTTTTGACCCCCATTTTTTTTCAATCACAGCAGATACTGCTTCTTTCATCTTATTCTTGTCCCATATTTGTCTTCTACCGGCCGGTTTTGGTGTCAAGCTGGCTCTAGGCATCTGAAAAATAAATTAACCACAAATATTGTACCATCACCTAAGGGAGCCATATTACAGACATGGACATGTTAAAAAAACGTGGTTATTGGATAGAAACTGCCATCACTAGAACTTTCTAGTCTGTCTTAAACTGTTGTCAATAAACTCTAAATCATATGCATGGTACCTAAAACTAAGTATGTATCAGTAATGGTAGGTTAAAAACAAGAAATGTACATACCTTTTAAAGTTTTGAAAACCGCAAAAACACAATTCACCTAACAAATACTGAGCGACTGCGCCGTATGGCTCCCAGCACGCCTACCGGCCAGTTGGTATACTAGTGGACTCGTTTCAGCGTTCTCCACTAGATTTTAGCACATTGTTTTTAAAATATGGTGGGGGGCCATATAACATGCAGGGTCCATATTACCACCTTCTCCTCTAAGTTTCTTCTTTCTCCTGTGATGGCTGTGGAGCCCATAGCAGGTGACTCAAGATTTTTCCATCTGGAAAAAAACAAACACTGATTTTCTTTTCAGTCTCATCTTCTGTCACCATTCCTGAATCCAATGACTGAAGGCCAACACAAATATAATAAAGCCCAAATTAAAACTCGCAATGTGGTAGAACGGCAGTATGGACTACTTAAAAGAAGGTTTCCTGTGTTAGCAGTTGGGATAAGGTTGAAGCTGGGAACGGCACTGAATGTTATACTGGCTTGCATAATCTGTGCATTTTGAGAAGAGAAGCTGACCCTATCGATGAGCAGTTGTTGCCCAATTTACAAGAACTCATTTTAAATGGACAAATGCAACAAATAAATGAGGATCCTAATGGTGTTGAGCCTATCTATGGCTTTCGAAGAAACCAATTAGTTCAATACTTTGAAAATGTTGTCCAAAATTAATAAATTTTAAATATTAATCTTAACCTTTTACTTGTCGCAATATCTCACTTTTTATTTCCACTTCTTTTGCAGCAGCTTGCAACTGCAGTTCAAACAATTTGCGTTTGAACTCCAGTTCTTGCTCTAGTAGAGCTCTTCTCAAATCTTCCACATCCTTCTTCTTTGTATTTAGTTCTGATATCCCTGCACAGACTGTGGAAACTGCTTCAGACCGCTCACTAGTTTCTGACAAACGTACTCGACGCCTCCTGACCACAATGGCTTTTGCCTCATGGCCACAGCTTCTTCTTCTTTAGTTGGTTGTGAAACTTGTACGACCTCTACAGCAGCTTCCTACAAATTCTAAAAAGACATAGTTGATACACAAGTTAAAGTTAATAATAGATGAGCCATTTTCATAATAGGTGTGGGTAACACTATTTGTACAATTAACTTACAAGCTCCCTACTCATCTGTAACTCCACCTCTTCATTCAATGCTGCTTGAACTTTATTAGGCTCTGATACAGGCTCAATGTAGTCTGCCACAGGGGTGTCTGCGTTGCAGTCATTCACATTTAGAATGCCCATGCAGCCACGACCCATTATGGAACATACTTGTTCCATACTAGGATTAACTTTAACGCAGGAGGGTCCACCTCCAGTTGCACTTATATTTTTATTATTTTTTTCAATAATAAAGTTTAACTTCGCTTTTTAGCTTCTCCCACAACTTCATTAACAGTCTCGTACAATCCGTCGAACTGACTAGACGTGTTTACGAATTGATTAATATTCCGTGCGTGTGACTTACGTGTAAGTGTATAGTATACAATAACCGCCGCGAGTGTATACCCAGCTAGCTTGCCGCAAGGCAAGTCTAGGCAATTGAATGGCACAATCAAATCTACAAGATACGTTAGAACTAAAAATTAACAATCCGGGAGATAAACTCGTAGTGAAAAACAAATCCAATAATACACTCCATGCTAATACAGTTTGCGAGATGGAAATAGACGATCGGGTAAATAGCAAATTCCGTATTGTAAATAGTAAAAAAAGAAAAATTGCATTGCCCGTTAATTTACGCACAATGGACCTTGAAATACAACAACAAGACAAATGGTTATCGGAAAACATACCACTTTCAAATTCATTTAGCTCGTTAGCTGAAGTTACAGAAGAAGTCTCAAATTCCAACAATAATAAGAATTCTCAGCCAAAACCGCCCCCAATCTATATTGAAGCTCAAGTAATCGAACCTTTATTGGAATTTTTAAGAGAAATATTTGACAACAAATATACATTAAAACAGCAACAAAATAATCAAGTTAAAATCCAAGCTGATACAATCGATACATATAGGAAACTAGTAACAGCTCTAAAGGAAAAAAACGCTAGCTTTCACACCTATCAACTAAAGAAAGATAAAAGCTATAAAGTTGTTCTAAGAGGAATACATCCCAAGACTAACGTTAAAAGAATAATTGAAGAATTAAAAGAACTAAAACATAATGTAAGACAAATTAATAATATAGTTAAATATGACACAAAAGAGCAACTACCACTTTTTTTCATAGAATTAGAGCCCGATGCTAACAATAAGGAAATTTACAAAATTGATCGATTGCTAAATACTATAATTTCTTTTGAACCACCTAGGAAGAAAAGAGATATCCCACAGTGCATGCGATGCCAATCCTATGGCCATACAAGGAACTATTGTAATAGAACCCCTGCATGCGTAAAATGTGCAGGTAAGCACTTAACTTCCAACTGTCCTGTTGAGGGTAAAATAGAAAATGTTAAATGTTATAACTGTCACGGCAACCATCCTGCCAGTTACAAAGGATGTATGATTAGGAAACAACTCCAGCAGAAGTTGTATCCCGCTCTTAGGAATAGAACAATAGACAAAAATCCAAAAATCCTAGAAAATCACATCTCAAATCACAATAGTAACGAAAAAAAGTCGACAATACAATACAAGCAATAAAAGCTACGCCCAAGCAGTATCACTACAAACACAAATTCAGTCCTACAATTCAAATCAAAATAATGACACAGATAACGAAATATCGGAAATTAAAAAACTATTTATACAGTCAAATAAAAAAATGGAACGCATAACAGATATGCTACTACAGCAAGCCACACTACTACAGCAACAAGCCCAACAAATAAACACTATGTTACAATTACTAACCAACATGTTATCCAATAACAAGAAATAGAAATGGCTAACAAACTAAAAATTGCAGTCTGGAATGCTAACGGTCTACATCAGAGAATTCAGGAATTAAAACTCTTCCTTCAAACAAACAATATTGATGTAATCCTAATTTCCGAAACACACTTGACAGATAACCACTACATAAAGGTACCGCATTATATACTATACGATACCAAACACCCATCTGGTAAAGGTCACGGTGGCTCCGCAGTAATTATCAAAGACGATATCAAGCATCACCTTAACAATAACATTAGTCATACATACTTACAAGCAACTACGGTAAATATAGAAACTACCAATGGCTCAATAAATCTATCAGCTGTTTATTTGCCTCCCAAACACAGGATAACCATTGAACAATACTCCGTATTTCTTAAGACGTTAGGCAACCGATTTCTTGCCGGTGGAGACTATAACGCCAAACACGGACTTTGGGGATCCAAAACAATCTCACCAAGAGGAAAAATTCTTGAACAAGTTATCCAAAAATTACATCTTAATGTTCTATCTACAGGCAAACCTACTTACTAGCCAGCAGCGCGAGATAAAACCCCGGACTTAATAGATTTTGCCATAATCAAAGGATTAAACAAATCATTCTTTGAAGTTAAATCAAGCCTTGACCTCAGTTCCGATCATACTCCTATTATTATAAATTACACAGGCAAACCAGTAAATGTTGGAAAAACACCGACTCTCTGCAACAGCTCGACTGATTGGGTGCTCTTCAAACAATATATCGAAGAAAACCTAAATTGTCATGTAAGTTTAAAAAGTCCTGCAGAAATAGAAGACGTCGTGGATAGATATACTACTCTGACACAAGAGGCAGGATGGTATGCTACTAGACAAGACGTAAATAAACACTGTATTAAAAGTTACCCAGAATATATTTTACAGAAAATTAAGCAAAAACGTAAACTAAAAAACATCTGGCATAAACAAAAGACACCTTACAATAAAAAAAAGCTAAACTCAATAACTAAAGAAGTTAAACTGATGATACAAGACTTTTGTAACGCAGAATTCCATTCGTTTATCACTAAGCTTTCACCTAACGACGATACTAACTACTCCTTGTGGAAAGCCACTAAAAGACTTAAAAGACCCATCCTACCACTACCACCTATAAGAAAAAATGATGGCTCGTGGGCAAAAAGTATACAAGATAAAGCTAAAACATTTGTTGAACACCTGTACAAGACTTTCCAACCAAATGAAATAAATAGCTCTCTCCCCAATAATAATACAATGACTTGTCTTACTGAATCATTTTCAGAGGATTCACAAGGCCCTAAATATACTACAGTAAAAGAAGTTAATAAAATCATTGCAAATATTAAAATTAAAAAGACCCCTGGTTACGATTTAATTAACGGTAAAATGATAAAGGAACTTCCCCCAAAAGCCATTAGAATGCTAACGATCACATTCAACGCAATACTGAGAATTAAACACTTCCCTGCTGGCTGGAAACTGGCACAAATAAAAATGTTACATAAACCCAAGAAGGATATTCACTTGGCTACATCGTATAGGCCAATTTCACTGCTACCTATAATGGCCAAGATACTTGAAAGGATAATACTAAATCGGATGCAGCTCATCATCAAACAAAAAAACCTTATCCCACCGCACCAATTTGGATTCCAGAAGAAACATGCCACGATTGAACAGGTACACCGACTTACAAATAAGATCATGAAAGCTCTCGAACAGAAACAATATTGCACTGCTATATTTATTGATATAGAGAATGTTGGTTAAATCTTTAATTGGCGTGTTAGGGCTCAAAGAAATAGAGAGGAATACGTATAATATTATGTTTATTGTATGGCAGTTATAGATGGACTGATATACATCGAGAAGAATAAAAGAAAAGAATGACGGAGAGACCGCGCCCGAAAAACAAAACACGACTATGTTTTAACTCGGTCGCTCCGTTAGATGGTGCGTGCCGTTGATTTCTAACACTCCTCCTCAACGGCAGCATCCTCCAATTTCGTTTGTAACCCGCATCTTTTCCGTAGAAGCTCAATGCGAGTTCCATTGAGAGGCTTCGTTAACAAATCTGCAATCATATCTTCAGACGGACAATATTTATAACCAAAAATACCTTTGTTGTGCAGGTCTTTAATAAAATGGTATTTTATATCCACATGTTTCATCCTATTGTTTAATTTGCTTGATTCTACTGTGCTGAGGCATCCTTGGTTGTCTTCGAAAATTGTTGTAGCTTCCTCGCAGAATGTTCCAAAATCTTCTAATAATTTTCGAATCCAAATTGCACTTTGACTTGCCTCTGCAAGGGCTATATATTCGGCCTCGGTGGATGATAGGGCAACGCAAGTTTGTCTTTTGCATCCCCAGCTTATAGTGGCTCCATTGAATTGAAAAACGAAACCACTGATGGATTTTCTATTTTCCTTATCTTGCGCCCAATCTGCATCTGCAAATCCAACTAGACCTTCATTATTGTTTGAATGTCCTAATTTGAGTACCAAGTCTTTCGTGCCCTTAAGATATCTTGCAACTCGCTTTGCCTCGATCCAGTCTATCCTCGAAGGTTCCTTGTTTCTTTGGCTCAATATCGAAACGCTAGCTGCGATGTCTGGACGAGTGTTGGTTGCTACGTATAGCAAAGACCCTATGAGTTTCTGATATCTCTCCGCATCTTCCATAGGTTCTGGACAATCCTTAATTTTAAAATAACCCGTATCTAAAGGTATTTTGGAGTTTTTCGCCTTTTCCAAACCTGTAATATATAGTATTTTATTAATATATTTTCCCTGATTCATATAATAAAACCCTTTACTGTCCCGCTTGATGTCGATTCCGAGGTAGTGCTGCAATTCTCCTAAATGAGTTAGCTGAAAATATTGATTTAATATCCGAGCAGTATACGTGATGGATTCTTCCTTCTCGCTTGCGATTAAAATGTCATCGACATATATGATTAAATATACATCTTGTTCTTTAACTATAGACTTGTATAGACAAGTATCTGCTTTTCCTCGGATATATCCTTGTTGGTAAAGAATCCTATCCAACTTGTCGTTCCATACTTTCGCCGATTGTTTTAGGCCGTATATACTCTTTTTTAATTTGCAAGCTAAATTTTGTCCAGAAATTTCATATCCTTCTGGCTGCTTCATGTAAATGATTTCCTTTAGTTCTCCATTGAGAAAAGCAGTTTTCGCGTCATAATGATGAATCACCCAATTCTTGTTTCCCGCGAAAGTAAGAAACGTTCTTAAAGTGGTATGTTTCACCACCGGCGCAAAAACCTCGTCAAAATCCGTCCCGTACTTTTGTGAAAATCCTTGTGCAACGAGACGGGCCTTGTACTTAACAACTCCAGTTGAGTTATTCTTTATTTTGAATACCCACTTGCTACCTACGGTTTTCCTTCCTTCTGGTATTTCAGCGACGTCCCATGTCTGGTTTTTCTGTAACGACATTACCTCTTCATTCATAGCCTTTATCCAATTCTCTTTATCAGGACTTGATAATGCCTCTGCCCTATTTCTTGGTTCAGTAATATTCCTTTCTTGACTGAAATTTGCTGTATACCTATTCGGCGGTACTCCTTTATTTGTCCTTGACGATTTTCGAGGTTCCTGTATCTCATAGTCGTCTTCATCGAGACTTAGAAAATCGTCACTTAATACTTGGTCATCGATGTCATCAGATAATGCATCGGAAATATTTTCGGCAACATCAGTTTCCTTGGTTGTCTCACGTTGTGGTGCCTTCGCCAGTTTAGAGTCTATAAACTCAATTATTGCCTCATTATTGCTGCATTTTTCCTGAACTTCATTTACATTATCTGTAACAAAAATCACGTCTCTACTAATGATTATTTTATTTGTCTGTAAATCTAACAGCCGATACGCTTTCGATTCTTCGGAATAACCGACAAAAGTATATGCTTTTGCCTTTTGATCTAGTTTGTTGCGTTTTTCTTTAGAAATATAAGCGTATGCTTTGCAGCCAAAGATTTGAAAGTGAGCAACCGTTGGTTTCTTTCCATTCCACAACTCGTACGGTGTTGCCGAAACTGATTTAGATGGGAGCCTGTTCTGTAAACAATTTGATGTCATTACAGCCTCGCCCCAATATTTTTTGTCCAATTTAGCGTCGATTAGTAGGCATCTAGTCATTTCAAGAAGGCTTCTGTTTTTTCGTTCAGCGACGCCATTTTGTTGCGGAGAATATGCTGCAGTATACTGAACCTTAATTCCTTCGTTCTTTAAATAATTTCTTAATTGCATACTCGTGTATTCTCCTCCTCGATCCGATCGTATTATTTTCGGCCTTTTCTGAAACTTTGTCTTAACCATTTCGATGAATTCCCGAATATGAGTTTGTGTTTCGGATTTATTTTGCATTAAGTATATTATACAATATCTACTATAGTCATCTATTACAGTTAGAATATACCTTTTGTGTCCGGGTGTTGGTATCTGTATCGGTCCACAAACGTCGGTATGTATTAAATCCAAAACAGCATCTGCTCTTGTATTTGATCTTTTCGGAAATGGTTTGCGCGTCATTTTTCCTTCCACGCAGCATTCGCAAATCTGTCGGATCCCGCAGTCCGTAACGTCGATCCCGATGGCAAGATTTTTGTCGCATAATTGCTTTATTGCGTCTGGATTTCGATGTCCGAACTTCCTGTGCCATTCGTGCTGACAATTTTTGGTGTGCGTCTCGTTGTTTACGGCACTGCATACCGTTTCCTTTACCTTTAATCTGTATAAGTTGCCTTCTGTAATTGCTGTAGCTACTGTCCAATTATCTTTCATTATGTTGCACACTTTGTCTTTAAATTCTATTTTAAAACCCTTTTCTGTTAATTTCTTCACGGACAGCAAATTTTCCTTTAAACTTGGAACATAGAGAACATCCTTAGCCAATATATTAAATTCTTGATACTTGCTATTTGAACATTTAATGTTCCCAGAACCAATACCACAGACTTCCGCAAATTTTCCATTAGCTAGGCAAACTTTATCCTTAAAGTCGAGAGTAAGGTGATTGAAAAAACTTTTATCATGCGTCATGTGACTTGTTGCACCCGAATCTATAAACCACGTGTTTAGTACTTCATTTTTTATTTGTGCAACGAAACAATAATTTGCCGAATTTCCCTTTTCGTCTTTTTTCGTCCGCTCTTTTGCAGTTCTCCATTTTTGATATTTTCTGCAATCCTTTTTAAAATGTCCAGTTTTTTTACAGAAAAAACATAAACTCGTACCTTTATTTGGATCTTTATCGTTGGACACCTTTAAGACCGTTTCGTTATTCATACTCGTGTCGGATTGTTTTCGTCGTCTGTATTCATCCAGCAATTTTCCTTTGACTAATTCCAGAGTCAAATCCTGTTCTGGTCTGCTTTCCAATGCTGTGATTAATGAATTAAAAGAATCTGGGAGACTACATAAGAGCATGGCAACGACCATGTGTTCTCCTAATCTTTCACCAAGAGCGGCCATTTTGTTCACTAAATCCAGCATGGTACTTACGTGATTTTCCATATTACCTGATTCCGGCATTTGCATTCTGCAGATTCGTTTTAACAGAAAAATCTTACTTGATAATGTGGATTTTTCGTGGTAATTCTTTAATGATAACCATGCCTCGCGTGCGGTGGCTGCCTGCCTAATATGAATTAGTTGGTCATCGTCTACCAACAAGCCGATTGTTGCACGTGCTTGTCCATCCAATCTTTTCCAATCCTCTGTGCGTTGCTCCGGAGGATCATTTTGCACGATTTCCCATAAATTTTCTTTAATTAATAGAAGTTCAACCTTATACTTCCATACCTGATAATTGTCGCCGTTTAATTTTGCAACCGTGAAACGTGCACTGTCTGCCATATTGTTCTTTTACTTTCACGCGTTTCTGTAATACTTTTCTGTCGCGTATTTGTAACAACCTTTTTACACTATCCACTCTAATTTCCCAAAACATTAAAGCCTGGGCCCATAACCTGTTGGTTAAATCTTTAATTGGCGTGTTAGGGCTCAAAGAAATAGAGAGGAATACGTATAATATTATGTTTATTGTATGGCAGTTATAGATGGACTGATATACATCGAGAAGAATAAAAGAAAAGAATGACGGAGAGACCGCGCCCGAAAAACAAAACACGACTATGTTTTAACTCGGTCGCTCCGTTAGATGGTGCGTGCCGTTGATTTCTAACAGAGAAAGCATTTGATAAAGTTTGGCATAAAGGATTGTTATACAAGATAAAATTAAACTTTCCCAGTGCTTACTTTCAATTAATAAAATCATATCTCGAGGACAGGACATTTCTTGTTAAGATCCAGGACAGCACCTCAGATATATACAAAATAAAGGCTGGTGTTCCCCAAGGCAGTGTCTTGGGGCCCACTCTTTACACTCTTTATACCGCCGATATCCCCACTACGCCAGATTCCACGTTATTCACGTTTGCTGATGATACAGCTATATTAACTGCTCACGATAATCCTACAATAGCGTCCCAATTATTACAAACACATATACAAACACTCGAACAGTGGCTAAATCATTGGAAAATAAGTATAAATACGGACAAATGCAGTCACATCACTTTCACATTAAGAAAAGGCACCACACCGCCTATCATTTTTAATAATCATGTGATACCTCAAACTAAAACAGTTAAATATCTAGGACTACATCTAGATTCCAAACTTACTTGGAAACAACACATAAGTAAAAAAATAGAACAAATCCGGCTCAAAAGGAGGGAAATGTGTTGGCTCACCAGCAGACAATCTAAACTGTCACCGGAAAACAAACTGTTGCTGTATAAAACAATTATAAAGCCTATTTGGGCTTATGGAATTCCACTTTGGGGCATCGCCGCCAAAAGCCACATAACTAAACTTGAATCATTGCAATCCATAATTCTTAGAACAGTTGTTAACGCTCCATGGTATGTTCGTAACGATGAAATTCGTAAAGACCTAAAAGTAAAATCAATCGCAGAAGAAATAACAACGCTATGCAAAAACTACAAAACCAGGCTAGAGCAACATCCCAATACTGCAGCCCAGGAACTTTACTCATCTGACCTACCCAGAAGACTACGAAGAAAACATCCGAATGATCTACTATCCTGAACTCTACAAGACCTATATAGATACTAATAAATAATAAATTGCATAATGCAATTTCACAGACGCTTCTCCAATGGGAAAAACGTCTACGTGATAAGTACACCACACCATTAAACCAATTTACCAAATGTCCAAGTCTGGACAAATTGTAAAGCCTCGAGGAAAAAAAAAAAAAAACAACTTCATTAAAGATTCTTTGTTTCTGAAATATAAAAAATAATTTTGAAGTTACTTATCGCCCCCATTTTTGCTCTTCAAAACCCATCAAATAAGTGCCTTGTTATAGTCGTCTATATAATTTTAATAGACTTACCTGTAGTTCATCCCGGAACAGTTAAATTTTTCCGTAAGGGAAATGCACGGGTTCGATTTTTCATCATTCGTTGAACCATCAGTTTTTTTGCACAAAATTGTGTCTTTGTATTGAATCAACAAACACAATAATTTTTCCTTCTCTTCTGGAGGAAAATTCTGACCACGCCTCCGCTTTTCTGCCATTATTTTTAAAATCTCAGAAAATCACAAAAACCTACGCAAATGCAAACACCTAACCTCCAACCCAAAAGCTTTTCTCTTTTATTTTAAGAAATGGCTACAGCTTATGCAGCCATAGAAAAAAAAACTGACACTGTTAAGGAGCCCATAGTTAGGGGTCGCTTAACTCGGTGCAAATCAATTTAGGTAAAGAACCGATTTAGGAGAACACTTAGGTTATGGATATCTTAGCTAAGTAATACTTTAGGAGACCTTGGTAAAAACGGGCATTAGTATGGTACATGGTAAGCCCATACGATTGAGTTTATAGAAAAGTGCATTATGCCAAACAGTGTCACACGCCTTAGATAGGTCGAGGAGAATCATGGCGGTGTCACGCCGGGTGTTAAAGTTGTGCGTGATATGCTGAGTGATGCGAGCAACCTGATGTATAGTAGAGTGTCTAGCTCGAAATCCAAATTGTTGGTTAATGAGAATATTATTACCATGAACGTAAGCCTCAATATTATGAAGAATTGTTTTTTCAAAGATTTTTCCGATTATGGGAAGAAGACTGATTGGTCTATAACTAGAAGGATTAGCTGGAGGTTTGCCAGGCTTAAGTATGGGAACAACTTTTGCCACCTTCCAGGGAGCAGGAAAGTGACAGAAGTTGAACGAGAATTTAAAGTAGTAATATATTTGACAAAAGATCTTATGTGAAGCATTAAACAGCATCGGAACAGAAATGTGGTTAGGGCCAGGTGCCTTACGTGGTTCCATTTTACAAACGATTTCGTAGATTCTAGAAGGAGAGAGGAGAGATACTGGAGGTTTATCCCCATAAGAGTCCCATTCAAAGTTATCCTAAAAATATTGAACTGATTGAGATTTGGAAGACGGAAGGTTAAGCGCGTCCTTATGGACAGAAGCAAAGTTATTGGCCAAGGCATCAGCTTTTTCAAAGGAGGAGTACAATTTAACTCCATTCACCTCGAAAAACGGAGAGGGTAGATTTCTATTGGAACGTGAATATGATCTGTAAGTGCTCCAAAAGGTAGGATCTGGTTTTGTAAAAGATTTGAGCATAGAGAGCCAGGGATCTTGACGGAGGAAGGAAATTCTTCGACTAATAGAGCGAGAGTATTCTTTGATCATAATGGAGAAATAATTAAGACCAGTGCGTTGGTACATTTTACGTAACTTCCTTCTGATTGTGAGTTTGACGAGGGAAATAAGAATCGCATCATTTGCAAGGGCGTCTTGTCGTGTACGTTGGATCGTGTTAACCTTTCTGGACACTGATTGGGAGGCACAAGAGGATAAAAAACTATTAAATTCGATAATAGAATCATCAATCTCTTGTTTGGAGTTAAAGTTAGAAATGATTTTCCAATTAAGAGATAAAGAGCGATAACGCTCCCAATTAATAATGGAATTATACAATGGAGTGGAGGAGAAGTTGGAATTAGACGAGACTTTAAGAGAAACAGGTCGATGTGAAGTGCCGAAGAGATCCAGTGTGACATAAGTAAATTCTAACGGAATATCCGAAATAAAGAAGTCAATAAACGAGAGAACACATCGAGACTGGTAATGAGTGGGCGTCTCGGGTGAAACAATCCGGAAGCTAGAGCGAATCATAGTGTCGTATAGGACAGTACCCGCTTTATTGGCTGTGCTGCTATGCCAGAAAACCGTTTCTTTCCGTTTTTCCTTGCACCCATAAATTAACGTTCTTTCTTCGTCTCCTACGCTTCTAAATTCCCTCAACTTCTAAACCGCCCACTTTTACCATCTCCAACTTTTTTTTAACGAATAAAAATCAATGACCTCCCTCTCACAAATTCTTAAAATCACCAATAGCAATTAGTTCCAATTTTGAAGACTAAACTTTTTTTCTCCCGAGACATTGTGTTTCCTGCATTTCCTTGATTCAGTATAACGGGAAATAGAAAACAATCTTCGCATTTGTAAAAGAAAACAACCTTTTTCAGGCGAACTTAATTTTAAGTGTTAATATATATATATATATATTAAGCATATCAATAAAATAAGTATCGACATATCTATATATATATATCGATATTCATCTTATTTTATTTATAAATTTGATTCTGAAATAATAAATTAATAACAAATTATATTTAAACTTTATAGGAGAAACTTTTTGTGTATATGTATAGGCAGATTTAAGTGGCAAGTGGTTCATACTAATTGTAAGTGTCAAGTGGTAATTGTTTTGTATCAAGTCTTAAGTGTGTGTCGTTTACTGCAATGTTTCGCAAGTGCAAAAATCAGCCAGACTCTTTCTGTTATGTTTGTGGAGAGGTGGTACCAAAATCGCAACGACGAAGTATATCACCGTTAATAGCATTTGCGGTGACCAAATTATAAATAATATTTTTATACAAAAATTAATGAAAAATAATTGATCATTTATATTTATCAGAGTTGAGAGCCCTCAGATGGTACTGTCAGATCGGTGTCGATAACGCGTAGTTACGACACTGTCTCACTGGCGGCCCGCGTCGAACGCCGATTTCACGTTCCTGACGGATATTTTTTCGACCCGTCGGGATTGAAAACAGTTCCCGAAACTTTTGGGGTCAGTTTTCTCTTCAGAAATGTCTAAGGAATGCGATCCAGTATAGCAAATTCGTGCTAGATAAATAACTTTTCATAAAAATGTAAAAGTATAGCATAGTAAGATCGCGCATCCGCACTTTTTTAAACTTTGACGGTCATTTGTTACTATTTTCAACAACCAATTTTAATAAATATATACACTAAAATATTCGGCATGATTTCCTCTATCTTTTGAGACCAATTTCAACTTCGTAGCGTTTATACTTTTCGCGTAATACCTCATTTTCTGCCAAAATTTGGTGTTTTTACAAAAACTCATTTTACTAAAAAACTGAGCGTGATGGAGCAATTCTGCCGACGGATTCGTGTTTGGGATGACTAACTCTACGAGGATCACCCATTGGATATTTGAGAAAAAAAATCGTGTTGAACAGTGTAATGGGCGAGTTTCAGCCTAAAATGTGTCCCAGAAATCGGTTTTTGATTTTTCCGACCGTAATGCACCGTACTCAAAAATTCTGAAAAAATTAGGGTATAACAATGACAACATTAGGCAACTGCTGTAAAAAGGAAAAAGTTATGCTCGGAAGATTTCAATACGAAATCGATGTTTAAACATTTTTTTTTTTGGTTTTTCATTTTTCGTGAGTGGAACTTGCAAAGGAAAAATCTGAAAAAAATCTCTAACGTGAACATTCATGTTTAGAATGTGTTAGAATTTTTGGGGAATTTTCGCACCACATTAATTGGGGAAAATGAGGAAAATACTGATTTTTCGATTTTACCCTATAACGACCCTCCCGGTGAAGGTATCGGAGTAAAAATTTGTGTGTAATGGTTTTTCATCATCACCTATCGAATGACCCATCGTCGAATAAAATCGGCTCAAGGGCACTTTTGACCCCCTTATTCGGCTAGACCCTTTGGTGTTTTTACAAAAACTCATTTTACTAAAAAACTGAGGGTGATGGAGCAATTCTGCCGACGGATTCGTGTTTAGGATGTCTACCTCTACGAGGACCACCCATTGGATATTTGAGAAAAAAAATCGTGTTGAACAGTGTTATTATTGTTTTTTTTCTTATTGGATGCTCCTGTTCCTATTTTTCGCTTCACAGGAGTCTCTTTTTGTTCTCCACATTTTTTTTGGAGAATCTTTATACGGAGAAGCCGTTCATTCTATAGTAGAGGCGCGTTTACGCGATGTGTCCTTCAAGGATGGTACTGGAGAAATAACATTTAAGCTTTGTTTTACATTATCAGCCGGCTCAGGTTGCAAAGTAATAATGGATTCATCGACAATAATATCAATAGGAAGAGTTTCAATATCAATTGGTGAGATCAATTGAGAAGTTGATGGAAGAGATTTCTTAGGGTCCTTTGCAGCATCAATTATTTCGCATTTCGTATTTTGGAGTATAGATGTGGGTTTTGGTACTGAAGTATTTTCATCACTATCCACGGCAAAAGAAGAGTCATCTCTAAACACATATCTGTTACATGGCCACACTCCTGTGCATTTAAACCCATTCATTGCAATTTCCATGCGTGCAGATTTTGGGTAAGCAATGCCCAATAACTCCGAAACGGTGCAATGTTTGATTGTTTCACCAGGATGCGATCTTAGCCAAACTGCTGATGCCTCGTTGTAATAAGTTTTGAGTGATTTAAAAAAGGACCGATCCAATGGTTGAAGACGGTGTGTCGTGTGAGAAGGGAACGAAACTAATACGACACCATATTCACGAGCAAGTATAATGGCATCAATATTTTTTGTATGGGTAGAATAACCATCTAATAGAAGAAGAATTTGTTTTCTCGCTCTTCACTAATCGTGTATAGGAAATAAAATGTTTTAACCATTGAAGGAAAAGTTCTGAGGTAATCCATCCGCTTTTTGAGTATGCAAATACACTTCCGGGTGGTGCTCCTGATTTCAAATAGTTATCCATACGTGCTCGTTTGAAAATTAACATCGGTGGTAGAAATTCACCTGCTGCATTCATGGTGCATTTACATGTAGTTGTCATTCCTCTTTCTCAACTTGTCACTGCACCCACTTGATGTTTTCCCCTTGCTGCAATAATTTTTGATGGCTTGTGAACTGTTGATAGCCCGGTTTCATCCATATTATATATTTGATTGGGACTGAAGTTGTATTGGTCTATAATTTGTTCATATTTGTCAAAGAACTGATATACACGTTCTTTATTGAAGGCAGTAGCTCTAGCCATGGACGTTGCTTCTGGAATTCGTAAAGCCAAGGAAGGGTTGTCTTTCATAAATCTGTAGTACCAGTTCTTCCCAGTGATGCCAGGACGTGGGATTTTCTCCCACGTGGGAGTCATCGTGCGCATGCGCATGCTGACGTCACAGCTCGACAGCGGTTGTTTCCATGGACGTATCTAGTAAAATGTCCTCTTCCTGTAATTTCTACCGTATTTCAATTGTCACAGGGGCCTAACGATACCCCATATTTGAGTGAAGTATATACGTTACTGAGAATTGGGTAGCGCGCACGGGTGGGAAAAATCCCACGTCCTGGCATCACTGGTTCTTCCCTGCCATCTCTGTCGTCTTGTTGAATCGATGTTTTATGTTATATTTTTCGGCCAACTGATAAGCCAATTTCCTCAAATCTTTGACCGTTAGCCCGAAAAAAGAACGTTCCAGCCTAAGCGCATGTTCGGCTAATTCCCTTTCCACTTCTTTCGTTAGATCTCTTGGTCTACCAAAGCTTGTATGAGTGTTTAATTCACGCAAATGCCAGCGGAGTGTTGGTTTAGGAATGTTATAGGTCCTATGTGCCTCATTAAATCCTATTTCATTATTTTGCATTTTAATTAAGGCCTCCTTCATATCCTCTGGTTTCCAGCTATTATATATTCTTTTCGGCATTTTATTGGGTCTGTAATTATTGTTTTAAGTTGTACCACAGGTACGACTTAAAAAGCGCACAAGGGTACGAGTTAACGAACATGTGTTTCCCGTTCCAAATAACCTCAAACAATATATCAGAAGGAATATTTAACAAAATCCATGTAGGAAACAATACATGGATAGATGTATAACCAATATTTAACATGCAACACATATTTAGTTGTACTTTACTTACCACAGATGCTTTCAAACTCCACAAGAAATTTAATGAGCACGAGGAACGAAACTAGTTTTGGGCACAAATTCTCAATAGTGATTCGGCGAGAACTGACTAAAGAATATGCGCCAACTATGATTTCATGCTGCGCAAATACAGCATTTTTCATCCTAGGCGGACGTATGAGGGTTTTTACACGCAGAGGACGCTCAATCGGTAAATAATGCGCGTACGCGCTAGTAGTTCCTGGGCTGTAATGAGCTTTATACAGTCGAGGAGCACGTTGCGCATGCGTTTATTGGACTTTATACAGTCGAGTCAGAGGCGGACTAAGGCCTAGGCAACCTAGGCACGTGCCTAGGGCCCGTAATTTTTGGGGCCCGAAATTTAGGTTTTTAATTTTTATAATTAATATGTATTTTTATTTAACAGAAAAACGTGATATTCATTATTATTGCTGAAACGTAACCAAATTATGCCGAATCGTTGATTGATAAAGTCGACAAGTGTGGACGAGCGTTCCCGTGCTTATGCATCCACGCCCGCGAGTGTCGATGTGTGTAAATACGATCGGGGGGTGATTTTAAACGTGAAACAAAATAACGTGAAACAAATACGTGACGGGGTCTCGAGAGACTCACATCGATTTTCACTAATACTATTACGCGGCTGCTCGAGTCGAAACATGAGACATAAGCATCCCACTAATTTGATATCGCAGGTGAGAAGATATATTTTTTGCTTGTGTCCTCTACAACTGTTCGACTACTAAATTCTTAACAATAATTTTGATGAAATCAGCAATAAATAAATTATACAATGTTTTGTAACAATTCCTATATGAATACACGAAGAGGTTTTAGTAGAAGATGTGCAGGAAAAACATTTTTTTTATCATCTATAAAAAAATGACATATATTCTATGTTTATTGTAAGGCAATTATTACATTTCACAACTTTTCGAGCCTACAGCAGGCCATCATGTTCAAACCAGACGTTGTCAAGCTGACTTTGTTGCGCACGTCATGCATGTATGAATCTCTGCAGATAACTGATGCGACTCGAAAAGAATTGCTGGCTGCTGAGTCACTTACACATTACACATTGGGTAGTATCGAACACAAAATCGTAAATGCGTTTGTTATCGCTGCGAAATCGTCGAATGGTTTCTCAAATTACACATTTGTTACTGTGCGTGTCACTGTGCGCTAATTGTAAGTCAAACACAGTTTAACCACTTGCGCTGCACAGTGGTCGATTTCGCCGAAATCCTGGCCAAAACCCCAAGATGGTTTTCAATTTAGCTGAAAATTGATATATTAGTATTGTTTCGGTCGTTGATTAAGAATCCGAACTCAGAATTTTCAAAAACAAATGGCGGGTGCGAGTATCGAAAAATTGTCGGATCGGCACGAAAATCAGTAGTCTTATGTTTTTCCGGTCGCTGATTAAGAATCCGAACTCAGAATTTCCAGGAACAAATATTTCCCTCATACCTGCAAATAGCCAGATTTTCATTAGAATCGTCAAAGGTCTTTCGGTTTATGACGGTAAGCGGTCGAGGTAGCCGCGGCTATCTGTTGTTGCATCGAAACAACAGGCCACCAGTTTGTTTAAACTCATTCCGATTTTTAACCCCATGAAATAAACATATTATTTTGTTAATTGCCAGGTTGATCTTAGAGAAGGATTAGCAGTATTCATTAAGTAAAGCACGATAGCCCGGCCCAATGTCATAAATGCACTTCCCCGAGCATGGCGCGCGCGACAAACAAATAACAATAACTCGAAGAATTGCAAAAATTCGCAAGAAAACTCAACGAGGTCTTCTTCGGGAAGCTTCGAAGTTTAATTTAAAAAAAAATTACCTTGGACTTTTGTGGACTTCACAACTATTTCATTAGCAAAAGGAAAAAAAATGATAGGATTTACATTCTGTACCATCACAGTTGTAAAATATTAAATAAAAAAATGAAACCAAGATATTTATAAATTAAAAGTATGATAAATAGCTACCAATACTGAAAAAGTGGATCGTACTTTAATTTCACATTGAAAACGTATTCTCAATTTCGACGTGAAATGTTACATTATTCAAGTGCCAACTTTGACATTGCATATCTCTAAGAGTATTGTTCAATAAAAATTTTTATTAATGGAAAACGATGCACAAATGTGTTACAAATCAAACGCAATTTCTAAATTTTGAAAATCGTGAAAAAAAAATTTGGGGTTTTGGCCAGGATTTCGGCGAAATCGACCACTGTGCGCTGGCAAAAAATTCACCGACGCATGTACCAGAATGGTCCAGTGTAACTCGCTTGAAAGAGTCACGCAGTGTTCGCAGTTTTCGACCTAGGACTTTTAATAATTTCTTTGAAGGAAATATAGAGCATCGATTGATAATAAAATTACCCAAACATAAACATTAAATTTGTTTATCAATAATAATGCTCTGGCAAACAATCCCACCTGACGTGCAATACGCGTCGTTTTTGTTTCTTTGACAATCGCATATCGACGTGCATACCACGTCGTTTTTGTTTCTTTGACAATCGCATGTCGACGTGCATACCACGTCGTCGGCGATTCTGCGACAAAAGCATTACGACGTGCGTGTCACGTCTTTCCAGCGCAAGTGGTTAAAATCAGTGTCTCCTGAACGTATTGTATCTTATGTGAGTTGTGATTGAAAATTGTGAAATTAAGACTTATGTACCTAGACTTGATTGCAAATAGATTGTTTTGGATTCATAGTTAATACTTTCTGGAATTCCTAAAATAAAAATGTAAGTTTTTATAAAAGTATTACATTATTTAATTAAAATAATATATAATATAAAATACCACTAATCGTGATTTTGTTTGTGATTGTGATATTGAGTAAAAATAAATTTAATTGAAGATCATTTTCTTCTTTCTTTTTAGTACGTGGTCTTTAAAATGTGTTCCTATAAACATTTAAGTGGAAGTGAAAAAAGAAAACGAAAAGCAGATCGAGATAAAGTGGAAAAACAAATGAAAAGATCGTTGGACAAATTTTTAACCGTAGATGGAGAACAATTACAACAATCGTCATTATTTTCACAAATTTCATCTGCTCAAACTCCAGAAACATCATTTGTGTCCGAAATTATTCTGCAAAAAGACCAGCAGGAAAAACCAAGTAATTCCGTTTGTGAAGATGAAACAAAAGGAGAAAATATAAATTTAAAATCATCTCAAAGTAATGATGAAACTAAGAGTTTTGTAAGCGATAATGCATTATGGCCAGAATACTTAACAGACGCCATGCGAGAGTATTATATAAAAAATCCACCAAAATCAATAAATGGATCTTTGGAATCATCTTCTATTCGATGCAACGAACGGTCAAAACAAATCATAAGAAAATTAACTATTGCCTCCTTCTTCAGAACAATTAATAGCGGGGAAAAAGTTAAAAGAGATTGGTTGGCTTATACTGAAACCAACAATTTATTGTACTGTTACGTCTGTAAATTATTTTCCAAGCAAACAACGCTAATGACAAAAGGGACGAATGATTGGAAAAATGTACATAAAAAATTGTCAGAGCATGAAAACTCCAGTGACCACATTAACTCTATTTTAATTTTTATAACAAGATCTAAAATTATCGGACGCATTGACACTGAAGTGGAAAAACAAATTATAAAAGAAAAAAAATATTGGAGGGAAGTACTTAAACGTGTGGTAGCGACAATCAAATTTATTTCTTCATACTCTTTAGCGTTTCGTGGTAAAAATGAAGTGTTTTTTAGTGAAAATAATGGTAATTATATAGGTGCTTTGGAATATTTATCCGAGTTCGATCCATTTTTGCGGGAACACATGAAAAGATATGCAAACTGCGGCAGCGGTACTATAAACTATTTGTCGTCTACAATATGTGATGAATTTATTTCTATTATATCGAAAGATTTACAACTCACAATAGTGAACGAAATAAAGGAAGCCAAATTTTACTCTTTAATTATTGATTCAACACCTGATATATCTTACGTAGATCAGCTGACCGTCATTATTCGTTATGTTCTTCCAAGTGGTATAAAAGAAAGATTTTTGGGATTTCTACCTATATTTTCTCATACTGGTGAAAACTTGGAGAAAGTTATTTTAGAATTTTTAAATAATATAGATTTAGACATCACTAACTGCCGGGGACAGAGTTATGATAATGCGTTTAATATGTCAGGTAAATATAAGGGACTCCAATCCAGAATAAAACAACATATTTTTTCTGCCCATTTTATACCATGCGCAAATCATTCATTAAAGGCTATAGGAGGATAAGTATGATCCAGCGGCCTTAGCTCCGATCATGCTCGCTTTTTTTTGTTAAATTAGTACCTATGTGAGTACTTATCACAGCAATTTTCAACCCTTAAAAATTCATCCCCAGGGAGTAATCGTTAAATAAACAAATTTTTTCAAAAATTCATAACTTGAGAACGACTACTTTGATTTTATTGAAATTTATTCAGGACGTACATATAACTATGGTCTCTGATTTAAAAAAATTCCAGACTTGATGAATTGACATAACCCTAGAAAAAAAATTAAAACATTTTTCAATGACTACTATTGGTAGGTTATGTTTGAGGCACAACTACCAAACTTTTTTTATAGCTTTCTAACACCATTTTGCACCATATATAATTTTGGTATAATTTATTTCTTGGTGCGTCATATCCAAAAAAAATAAAAAGTCTAATTTTGATCATATTTAATTTTTTTAAATATGTTATAATTATTGCACACCCATCCTAATTTTTTTCTAGTTTTCTAATGTCATTTTGCACCATATATAATTTTGGTATAATTTATTTCTTGGTGTGTCATATGCAAAAAAAATAAAAAGTATAATTTTAATCATTTTCAATTTTTTAAATTATGTTATCATTATAGCACAATCATCTTAATTTTTTGTTAGCTTGCTAACATTATTTTGCACCATGTATAATTTTGGTAGAATGTATTTTTCGGTGCGTCATATGCAAAATAAATGAAAAGTCTAATTTTAATCATCCTCAATTTTTTTCAATATGTTACCGTTATAGCACAATCATGTTATTTTTTTTGGTTTTCTAACATCGTTTTACTCTATCTATAATAATTTCTGAATTCATAATTCTCAGCGTGTTACATTGGAATCAATAAAAGTATACCTACAGTTTTTCTATATTTCGGCAACTTCCAAAAAAAACAACAAAAAGTCCATTTAGTACAATGACGATGATAGCGAATATTTAATTTTGATTCGGCAGATCGGCCTAACGTTCTAATGCAATTTTCGTCCGTTGCAAGTGCTGTGGTGGATAGAGGTAGCGGGGATATGCGTTTTAGTGGTGGGTATAATGAGTTAGGTATCAAGTCTGTCGTTCGCGCGGGCCCGCATGAGCGGGCAAGAGCTACAGACGTATGGAGCTAATCTTGCCATTGTCTTTATTACTTTTATAACTATTATAATCACTGTTTCTGTTGTTGTTGTTGTTATTATTATTATTGTTATTGTTATTATTATGAATTATGAATTCAGAAATTATTATAGATAAAGTAAAACGATGTGAGGAAACCAAAAAAAATAACATGATTGTGCTATAACGGTAACATATTGAAAAAAATTGAGGATGATTAAAATTAGACTTTTCATTTATTTTGCATATGACGCACCCAAAAATAAATTCTACCGAAATTATACATAGTGCAAAATAATGTTAGCAAGCTAAAAAAAAATTAAGATGATTGTGCTATAATGATAACATAATTTAAAAAATTGAAAATGATTAAAATTATACTTTTTATTTTTTTTGCATATGACGCACCAAGAAATAAATTATACCAAAATTATATATGGTGCAAAATGACGTTAGAAAACGAAAAAAATTAGGATGGGTGTGCCATAATTATAACATATTTAAAAAAATTAAATATGATTAAAATTAGACTTTTTATTTTTTTTGGATATGACGCACCAAGAAATAAATTATACCAAAATTATATATGGTGCAAAATGGTGTTAGAAAGCTATAAAAAAAGTTTGGTAGTTGTGCCTCAAACATAACCTACCAATAGTAGTCAATGAAAAATGTTTTAATTTTTTTTCTAAGGTTATGTCAATTCATCAAGTCTGGAATTTTTTAAAATCAGAGACCTTAGTTATATGTACGTCTTGAATAAATTTCAATAAAATCAAAATAGTCGTTCTCAAGTTATGAATTTTTGAAAAAATTTGTTTATTTAACGATTACTCCCTGGGGATGAATTTTTAAGGGTTGAAAATTGCTGTGATAAGTACTCACATAGGAACCTTTTTAACAAAAAAAAGCGAGCATGATCGGAGCTAAGGCCGCTGGATCATACTTATCCTCCTATAGCCTTTAATTGGAAACGCTGCTGCCGAAAGTTGCATGGAAATGACCACTTTTTTCAATATCGTTCAGGAATTGTACGTATTTTTTTCAAGTTCTACACATAGGTGGAATGCATTACAAAAATTTTGTAAGAGCAAACACTTGAGTATTAAACCTATTTGTGACACCAGGTGGTCTGCTCGTTCCGATGCTGTGAAATCCTTAAAGGAAAATTATGAAGAAATTAAACATTGTTTACGTCATTTTTCTTCAAACAAAAATGAAAAACCATTAACAAGATCCGAAGCTGCCGATTTACATAAAAAACTTGATACATTTGAGTATGTACTGTTACTTACTATTGTAACGCGACGCGAATTTCGCCTACCACCGAGGAGCGGCAGGTACCTCGCCCGGAGGTCCCGCGCCCCTCCACCCGGCCTCTTACCCTCTTTCCGCCGGGAGCGACCCTGATTGGTCAGGCCCGGAAGCGGAAAGAGGAATATAAGGAGGCCCTTTTTCCGGAATCAAGCAGAGTTCTTCCTGGACTCCACACCTGCGACAGTAGCTCTCGTACGGAGAAGACGTAGCCTCCGCGGTAACGGCACTCCTACGAGACGCGACCTCGCAAAAACAGCCCTTCCTTAGCAGAGGAGTCGAGAGAGGAAGACGTAGCCTTCGCGGTAACGGCACCTCTCTCTCTCTCTGCATCCTTCAACCCCGATACAAATTCCATCCACCGAGAGAGGAAGACGTAGCCTTCGCGGTAACGGCACCTCTCTCTCTCCACATCCTTCGCCAAGCCCATCCACAAAGAGGGGTAGACGTAGCCTTCGCGGTAACGGCACCCCTCCTTCCCTGACTTCCCTAGTGACCACCCTCTCCTCTTCCTCTCTTCGATCCTGTCCAGGAAAGCCTGTTTTCGGGAAACCCTCCCCCGTAACGTCGCGGAATCGCGGAGCGTCGCACCGAGCGTTACACTATATAGGAAAAGATTTTAGAGAGGATAGATGCTTCAAACAAGACTCTACAACAAAAAGACGAATCCCTAAATACAGCAGTTTTAATATATGATTCATTGATAGATTTCATACAAACTGTTAGAGATGATTTTGACAATTTAGAAAACGAAGCAGAAAAAGTTAAAGATATTTCATATACTAATGATAAAAAACGCCGAAAAATACGAAAACTCTTTCACGATGAAATTCCAGAACATGAAATAAGATTCAGTGGCAAAGAACATTTTAAAGTTAATATTTTGTTGTTGTATGCGATTCTTTAATTACCAACATTAAAAAAAGATCTGAGGGATATAAAACTATTAACAATAAATTCAAAACAATTTTTCATGATAGTGATGTTAGTGACTCTTCAATAGAGGATTTAAAATGTTATGAACAAGATTTAAACCTAGCAGAACTGAAAAATGAAGTACTACAATTTAAGACTTTTATAAGTAAAGAAAATATTATTTCGCCTGTATCCATGTGGTCATTTATTCAGGAAAATAATATTATTGCAAGATTCCCTAATTTAAACATAATTCTGAGAATTTATTTAACCTTTCCAATAAGCAATGCAAGCGGTGAAAGATCATTCTCAGTAATGGCCACAATAAAAAATTTTTTGAGATCCACATTAGGCCAACAAAAATTAAATAGTTTATCATTACTTTATATAGAAAAAGAGTTATTAAATAACTCTATTAATTATGACAAACTAATTGACGAGTTTGCAGAATTAAAAGTGAGAAAAAAGGCAATATAACTAATCAATCTGGGTATATTTGTTTAAGTATTATTGTTTGTTTTAATAAATTATCTTTATTTAATTTTTTTCTTGGAATCCGATAATTAAATAGAAATACATACTATATGCTTTAAAACCAAACTACCAAACGCAAAGTATGTGTCATGACTGAAAAATAGGCCCGGAATTACAATGTTGCCTAGGGCCCGCTTTAGCCTTAGTCCGCCACTGTGCAGGGTAGACAAGCTGCCGTGTATGAAAAAGGTCCGCAAACAGCGCCGCTTTTAGCTGAGCGGAGAACTAAAGGCATAAATTTATGTATAGCATACCTATCTATATCAATGTATATACAGTGGTTATATTCTAAAGTTGGCCTTGTTTTCTTTACAATTTTATTTTTAAATTAAAATAACAACGTTATGTTTCAATTAACTATTTTTTATTAACATTCACAATAAAAAAGAATTATAATATACATAGGTGTACATAGGAACACAAATACTTTCTAACCTCCACTTTCTTTACAGAAAGTAACCGAACGTTTTTTCCTTTGCATCATACTTAGAAAATGGAAAAAACTCAAATTACAACAGTATTTTAATAATTATAATAAGTATGAGAACGATGACATAAATAATAATTATGTCTGAAGTTCATTTGACTACACACTTTCGTCTTGAGCGATTTACTTTTACCCACAATGGCGGTTCGGAACAAAATTGACTGTTCAGTTGTAGCGGTAACAGAATCACACCGATTCTGACTTGCTAATGTAGTTGAAATTCGTCAATTCGGTGTGTATGGTAGAGTAGCGTCAGTATCGCCACCTGGTCTTCCCGGGGCGCGTAACTAGGAACCGCTGAACCCATTACAGCTTATCGACCCTGACTCATGGCAGTTTTAGTACGCGTGGTTCGCTGCTCAAATTTGTGATGGGAGGGAGAAAACTTTCAGACGGGACTGTACAGACAGAGAGAAGGATACCCGAAGTGGATATCTCTCTCGATACGGGTTGGGAGCGTCAGTGTGCGTTCCAGTATCTTTATAGTTCAGTGGTTGTCACATCCCAGCGACGGAGGCAGGGTGTGTGTGTGTGTGTGTCAACTCTTATTGGAAAACTTGATATTGTCCAGAGCAGCTTTGTCAAGGTCTTGCTCGACAGAGCCGTTTCTCCAGCTGCTCCGCCTGCTACTCCTTCCTATACATTCGAGAGCTCGCTGATTGACTTTACGTCCCCTTAATATAAGCGGACCTATTGGCATGAGCAGGGGCGCATTCGGGGCGATATTCGTAGTCAATCAGTCGCGCTGAAAAGACGCGCCTTGCGCGTGTCACGCCCCAGCTACGGAGGTGAAACGAGCAGAGAAGTGAAATCACTAAGCTAGTAAACTCGAAATAGGGATATCGTTTCAAAACCGTATTACAGGGATTTATGCTGGTATTTTGCCTTCCCGCCTGGGCGGTCAAATGGCTGCGACCCAGCCGTTGCAAAGCGTTTCGCTATAAGTCTTTGAAATATGCGAGAAAGAATAAAAGATAGTTTGACTTATCGTTCGTTGTGTCTTCCTGTCTCTCTCTCTTTCACTCTCTCTCCTGCAGACTCCCTCGAGGAACGGAGAAGAGATCTCGGAGTGTAGAGATCCTGCCTGACCGACGTAGAGCGGGTTGCCGAGTCTCAGGCGCTGAATTGATGCTGGTGATGGAACAGGCAAAATTGTCACGTCCTCGTGACAATCCACGGCAACTGCGTACCGTCTATCGATAATTTGAATACATCAACGTCTGTCGGGTTAATTCGGACAGGCGTCTTTCGAATAGCTGGTGATTCCTAAACGGGAAATAAAATGCTTATATCCTATTCTTGCGGTCTTACTCGATAGACCCAGAATCACGGGTCTCGAGGGCTGAGCGAGAAAACCTTCATAGGCGCTGGAATGTCCACGGGGATCAGAACCCACGGAATCTATTCCTCAACTACTTCGACTGATACTGATTCGACCGTTTACGTAGTTTCGATGGTTTTTACTATTGACTCTGATTTACGCGAAGGAATTATAGGTGATCGTTCATCTCGCTCTTCTCTTCCGAGAGGAAGGATACCTGGGCGCGCGGATATATATAATTGCGCAAGAAGGCGGTGAAGAAAGTTCCTTCGGCCTGAGCGTCTGGTTCTCGTCATCAAAATATCTTAAGAAATGCGTAAAAATCCAATGAGCGAGTCTAGGTTCGGTTGAAGGGTTAATTTCTGAGAGGTTCGTCCTCTCACAAGGGGTCGGATAAATTCCACGAGCAGGTCGTCCGCTCACAGTGGAAATGGGAAAGATGGATTGATCTCTGAGCAGGTCGTCCGCTCACAAGAGATGAGGAAGTTCCACGAGCAGGTCGTCCGCTCACAGTGGAACTAGGTACAGTGGAGCTCCTCTTATTTCCAATGTCGTTTCTCCGAAGTTCCTCGTAATTCGATCCCCTCCAATAGTCCTCCGCCAGGAGAGAGTGAGAATAAAAAGAGACAGATAAATGACATTCTTTCCCTTTTCCTCGTGTGTGCTTTGGTTTCCACAAACATAACCTCCAACACGAATACACAACCTCTATCACCTGACGGGCAACGAAATGAGGAGAATCTTAAAGAGTGGGGAGATAACTCCGCCCAAGAAACGAGGGGAAATTGAATTAGACTCTTCGAAATAAGAGGATCTCGACTGTAAAGTGGATTGACTTAGATATTGCTCGTGAGGATTATCATACGCAGTGAAATTGAATTGAAGAATATTAAAGAATTGAAATTAGGTAAAAATAGGAAGATCGAAGAAGGTGGTTTCTTAATTAAAGTATGCAGAGTTTAAATAAACAAGTATAAAATATATTGTTACAAAATAAGAGTGATTAAACTAATGGTTACAATGTTACGATATAAATGTAGATACAAAATACGTTCGATTTGAATAGACTTGTTAAAAGTCTGAATACGATTGGAGTTTGAGTTTGACTTGGGATTGAATCGACTCCTAAGAGTATGCATGTAGAAATTGGATTGATACTTAGAAACTCCTTGGAAATATCTGCAAGCGCTGACGTGGATTATCGATGGGTGCAGAAGGAGAAAATCACGGTAGTAAATAACTTAAGAGAACTAAAATTATGAGTACAATATTCCGATGTTGGTACCGCTATAATAGTCCGCCGGACGTCACACCACCACCACCACCACAACACCCCCCCCCCCCGGGGGGGGGGGGGGGGAATTGTTGCGGAGCAGCATTTTTCTCCTCAGTTTCGTTCTTACATTCATCCAATAGCATACGTAACCGCGCATAACTCGCAATGTCTACGTTGGTTGTTTCGCACACCGTCACTCACTTTGTCGCTGGAAGATTCTAATTGTACTGGGTTCATTGAACTCGGGGCGGAGGGAGATACAGGGTCTGGCGGTGGTTTCTCTGCTGTCTTTCCAAGGTGCAAAAGAAGCTGCGTGATCGACCCAAAAATAGCTCCTAGGAGATGAAGGCTCCACCCGAAGATTGAATGCAGTGAGTATCCGTGCAGGATCACATCGATTATTAGCTTTATGATTCTGACTATCAGGAATATCCCGATGACAGCTGCGCTGGCGGATCCGAAGTTGACGACGATCGTCCATAGTCGTTGTCCCGCAGATTCTGCAATTTTATTGATTGTACTTTCGTCGAGAAGACTTACCATCGAGATGGTCCCGACGGGGACTGGTTTTCCCATTGCTCCTCGTGCTGGGAACATGATATGTTCCCTCAGGTTCTTCAGGTCGCCTTCGGAGTAGATTCCGCTTGTAGCCAGGTTTCCTGCGTCGATGTAGCGCCAGCGATTCTGCATTCGCGGCTGTATGGATGGTGGTGCGGTTGTCTCTGCGAGTTTAGGTGTAAGTCGGTACCAAATATCGTCTATACGATATGCGGTCGGCAGCACTGAATTACAGTGTTTTGTAGTTGCTGCTTTTGTAAGAATATGTGATTTAGGCGTTATGAACCACGATTCATTTCGGTAATGGACTGGTAATTGGAGATAGCAAGTGTTAGGATGTCTATAACGGCACTGCACTGGCACACATTTAATAATATGGGCTACTTCACCCGAAATCGATGCCATGTAGCCTGGTCCTTCCATGAGGGCATAGACGAATTCATCTGGATTGGTCGTGGCGATGGATAAGACGTTTTGGAGTACTTGCTGTTCCAGCTTGCACTTCTGACTGATTATATCTTTGTAGAGCTCCTGCATTTGAATTTTGATATGTCTTTCTACATAAACAAATTTTGAATTTATGTATGTAAATGGATCTAGGTTGTTGAGATTGACTCCCGTTTTTGTCTTGAAAGTTTTCCCGTTATTTAATTCGAGTATAAATAATTTCGGATGCTCTGTCCAAATCAAGTTGAATCTACAGAGCGGTATTTCTGTAGTCTTCATAAGCGCAAATATTGTCTCTCCGGATGTGACCGTGTATAAGGTAGCTTTGGCGCTGTTTGACGAGCTTACCTTTATTCCTTCACCTTCGTATAGCACATCGTAATTATGGAAATGACTACCGTCTTGCGGAATGGGAGACCAAATAGCAATACAGTCGACCCTTGGTAATCCGACAAACATTCTGCAAGGCGGTGTCGGACTATCAAATTTGTCGGACTATAGAGTACTGTCACAGCACCCTGTAGTCCGGAACTTTTTGGAAAAGCGTACCTTGTAATCCGACAAATAAAATATCAAAGTGGTAAGATTCTATATGTATAATACTATACCTCACTCATACGATGTGGAATTTAGTAAATTAAACAACACAATAAACAGCTTTGGGTTTATTATAAAATTAACATAATTATTGCTCTAGAACTTACAAAAAAATAATAACTAAACATTTATGTTAATGTTTGTCCAGGCATTCGCGAACGATCTACCATATTTTTTCATAACGCAACTCGACTGTACCTACATGTTATTGGCATGTCGGATTGCAGGGGGTGACGGATTAGACAGGGGCCGGATTACCGGGGGTCGACTGTACTAGCGTCGGTTTCTATGCACTCACCCTGTGATACTGGGCATCTCGTGCCTGAGCTCAGAATGATCTCGTTGGTAGAGAGTTTTATGGCAGAATATCCATCCTTCAGGGTAATTTTGAGGGCGGCTTGCACTACCACGTTGTTCCAGGTCCCGTAAGGGTCACTGTACTAGCCTCCGATACAAGTTCCGTCGATGTTGAGTTGTCCTGACTGCGTAAGACTTCGATGGTTGGTGCGGTTTCGGTTCAATCCGGTAATCTGTGCGTTAGGAAGTACGCTGACCATCCCTGTGACTTGCATTTGCTTGCATAAATGTGGTGGGACTTCCATTATATACTGTTGTCTTCCATTCAGAACTATAGATACGTGAGAGTGCATTCCACAATGATAAATTATTCGGTCTATTTCTACCTTACATGACATAAATTCGGTGCCTGAGTATTCTGACAATTGCAGGGGCTGTAATTTGACGTTGGTTTTTTCCGGTTCGGCGTCGTTGAATTTGCACGGTGCTACCTCCACGAGTGAAACGGTGGTTATATTCAGTCCTTTTGTTCCGCAGTCGTAACCCACGATGCTTAGCGTTGACGGGGTGAAAAGTAGAAGAAGCACACTGGTGATGACAATTGCGTCCATGATCGCTGCTTCGGTGAGACTGTGCGTGCTGTGCGTCGGACTCGTCGCCCTACTGTAGTTCGTACCTCGCACGTGGTGTAGTATAAGGAGTGGGGGGTACCATTGTCTGTCCTTTACTAACAAGGGAGGTTTCCCAAGTGTTAATTTCCGATTGTAATGAAATTTACAGGGTAGGTACAATTCGTTAAAATATTTGACACGTATTTTTTTTATCGGCCATCGTTCATATCTAGAGGGTGAAAACAGCCCTCCAAAGTTGGGATCAAAAAGCTATTTTTTTAAATATCTCGGAAACTATTTGGTGTAGATCAAAAATTAAAAATGCAAATTGTTCGTTTTTCCATGACGGATTTAATGGGAAAAGTAAGATTTCTTCAAAATTGTTTATTTAAAAAATATTTTAAAAATTCACATATTTTTGTATTTTTTTTTGGTAAAACGTTGAGTTATTTTTGTCATATATTGCAAGAAGATACTATATACCAAACCCAAGAATACGGATAAATCAGAATTTTTAGTTTCATCGTCATTATGGATATTTTTGTTTTTTGAATTACATTGCCATTTCGCAGTGAGAACTCCCTTCTGGTATATGATCACTTCTACGTGGAATGGCATGATACTTCAGTAATTATATTATATTATGTATAAGAATTATCCCTTGAAAATTAGATAAAAAGTAAAAATGTTTTCACGATAAACCCTGCTACTCCATGGGCGTTGCAGGTACATATATACATATATGACTCGGGCCGTTACGGGCATGCAAGGCGCGACTGCTGCGCGACTTGTAACAGAAATCTGGTCGAATAAGAAACGCTTGTTAGAACGGACATTCATTAATTTTATATTATGTATTGTAAGAAATACATATTGTCCTCACCATAAATCCGCTTGTAACTCACTAGATTGGACGCATTCGACAACCACACGGCATTTATGTTCAGCAAGCGGAAAAATATTTTTTTTATATATTGTTCTATCTTATAATGACCAGGCAATATGATAATAATTGGTAGTGCCCCTTTAAGAGAAAAAAATTCTTACGAGTCGAAGGTATGAAGCAGGCTCCAGCGTGATACATATCTTAAGTTTACATTTAATATAAGCAACTCTGCCAGCGACTGCCGTTGAAGTTCGTTTTGAGCATCTATGCGAGTCGGATACGAAACACTTATTAATACCTTTATTCACTATTATTAATACCATTATTATTATTCATTATTATTATTACTATTATTATCATTGTTATATTATACTGTTCAATATTTTCCATTTATCCAAATATATATACTCTCGTTTTGTTTTTTTTGTTAATTTGTGCAGTGAATTTATGGACTATTTAATACCCCTTACTACAAAGTGATCTAAAATTTGACTTCTTTGCAGTTGTATTAATGTTTATGTAAGGTGATGAAATTTTTAATAGAATTCAGGTAACCCAGACGTAATCCACACTATTTTTTAAATGGCTACCATGCTTTTATAAAGGTTGGAAAAGATCGTAGAAACAACCGTTTCTTATTCGGTCAGACTTTTGATACAAGTCGCGCAACGGACGCGCCTTGCGTGCCGGTAACGGACGGAGCCATAATCCTCCAATACCCATGGAGTAGCAGGGTTTATCGTGAAAACATTTTTACTTTTTATCTAATTTTCAAGGGATAATTCTTATACATAATATAATATAATTACTGAAGTATCATGCCATTCCACGTAGAAGTGATCATATACCAGAAGGGAGTTCTCACTGCGAAATGGCAATGTAATTCAAAAAACAAAAATATCCATAATGACGATGAAACTAAAAATTCTGATTTATCCGTATTCTTGGGTTTGGTATATAGTATCTTCTTGCAATATATGACAAAAATAACTCAACGTTTTACCAAAAAAAAATACAAAAATATGTGAATTTTTAAAATATTTTTTAAATAAACAATTTTGAAGAAATCTTACTTTTCCCATTAAATCCGTCATGGAAAAACGAACAATTTGCATTTTTAATTTTTGATCTACACCAAATAGTTTCCGAGATATTTAAAAAAATAGCTTTTTGACCCCAACTTTGGAGGGCTGTTTTCACCCTCTAGATATGAACGATGGCCGATAAAAAAAAATACGTGTCAAATATTTTAACGAATTGTACCTACCCTGTAAATTTCATTACAATCGGAAATTAACACTTGGGAAACCTCCCTTGTAAGTTAATATACGCGCGGCTCGTGGTTCCTTTACCTTCTCTCTTGGGCTTCTCGTTCGATGTTCGATTATCGAGGCGGGATTTTCCTTCCCCGATTTTTTGACTTATAAAGGGGTCACTGGGACCGATGGAGACCGCTAATTTACTTGACCCGTCAAAAATGAAGTTCGACAAGGTGCAGTTGTGGATTTTGGTAAGTTTATCATTGTTTATAGTGAGTGTATATATTGTTGTGCCCCTTTTTGTAAGATATAAAATACAAGGATAATATAATAGTAATAACGCGTCTAATTTGAAAATCTTCTTCGTACGTTTCAGTCGACATGCGGCCCCGACATACCGGAGTATATAAATGTCGAGAAGAAGTCCCTAATCCGGGCTTGGCGCCGGGTGGCGAGGCGGAAGGCTGAACTATTTTGGCGGGCCCTGCTGAGTGAAACTGATGTTTTCGGCCTGAGGGCCCTATTCGGGCTGGAGCCCATGGAGAGGTCCCCGTGGGAGGGCTCGCCTTTTGACGACTTAGAGAGTGTCACTAATGTAGACGCGTGGGCCATGTGGAAGTAGGAGTATAATAAAATAATAAAATAAAAAAAAAGAAAAGATAGACGACATATTGCAAGTCTCGATTCTCTGACTTAACCCTTCTTTGCGCGTTTTAACTTATCTAGATGTACGATTCGTATCTTATTATTATTAAGTAGGAGTTTAGCGTTTTTACTACCGAGTAATGCTGTTATTACATGCGGTCCGGTATAATGATTATCTAGCTTCCCTTTCATGGGTTCTTTTGACAAATAAACTTCGTCGTTCACTCGGAATTCTTGAGCGTTTGACTTCCGATCGTAATACCTTTTGGTACGTTCTTTCGACTTAATTAAATTTTCTTTAGCTATCTCTTGCGCTTTCTTATTTTTAATTTGTAAGTGTTCCAAATACGCTTCGTACGTCTCGTTTCGTAAATTCGGTTCTGTAATATAACTCGAGGGTATGCGTGCGGTTTTACCAAAAATTAGTTCGAATGGAGTGAATTTGGTGCCTTCGTGGGCACTGGTATTATAAGAAAACATAGCGAAATCCAACCATTCATCCCAGTTGGAATTTTTATTTATGAAGTGCTTCAAATACTCTACTGTTGCGTGACGGGCGGCGGAGGTGGATAAAGGGTTTAGAAATAGGAAAGGACGAGTTATAGAATCGGCTCTAATGATTTTAATAATGATAAATTTCGGTAGCGGTTAGGTAGTCGAGCTTAAGGGAACTCTTCCGTCGCGTCAAAAGGAAAACTCGTTCGATGTCTTATTATCGAACGATTTATTATTTATGTGGGTAGTGCTGTGCTGGAAATCCTCTACAGGATCCACCAATTTCGTTTACAGTGGGAATGGATACGCTAACAAAGGTGATTCAAAGAATCCAATGATTAGATTTGAACAAAGATTAGTTTTATATTAAACTCAAATATTTAGACTTTACAATTAATCTGAATCTATGTTTACAACTGAATTTTTATATGAAAACTTGTTTACAATTATTGACTCTGATTTACATATGTTTCTGTTTGTTCGATATATAATAGATATATAATTGGCAAAGAATATATACATAGAAATAACAATGTTGATATGATAGTTTTATAATAATTATGATGATAAAACAATAGTGAACAATAAAAAGAATATTCAATGATAGCATTACACATTTGGTATCCTCAGAGTGATTGCTCACTGTGCAATACTACTTTTCAAAAACATAAAGAAAATTATATTTACGCTTAGTCGATTCCAGACACAACAATTCGGCTGGGTTTTCGCTGATTTCTCTGTACGGGCAGAAAACACCAATCTCGTTATCAGAATCGCTGCGATGACAACCTTTTTGTAATCTATGACTTAAAATAAAATATGTTAACATTTGGTCGGTTTATCCTTAAATGAAAATAATAAATTGAATTCGGAATGTAATACAACGAAGATATAAATATAACGAAAATAATTATTAACATTGGTTTGAATAAAATTATATTAAATATTTCTCGATGGCTTTTGGTATGTATTGTCGCGTCACTAATGAAGATTTTCACGAACAATGTCACTCTTCAACCACCGTTGTTTAACGAGGGATCAAGTCTATTATCGCGTCACTTTTGAGAGATATTCGCGGATAAATTAGCTTAACATCCAGATCCTCGGACCAGCGTCTTACGTACCTCACGATTATTAATAATAACACTGTACTGAACTTTGAATTATCGAACTGTTCTCGATGCTTTCCAAGATGCAAGTCGATGTGTTCACGGTGCTTCCAAGACGCTAGTAGGTCTGCACTCCGTGCTTTCCGGGACGCTAGTGATTCGCAAGTTTGAATTTTTCGGGGATGTGAAGACGCTCGACCGATGCATGACGTTTAAAGCGCGCGCAAAAATGACCAATTAGGACTATTGAAATTTAAAGGTTGTCACAGGATTCGTCAACGCAAGTGACGCTTTCTGTTTCATTGGAGGGGCACGATGCTCACATCCTCCCTACTCTGATTTTTACAAGGGGTCTATTTCCTAGAATTTTCTGACGGCCGTCGCTGCGACGACGAATATCGTCCTCGAAACGACGTTACAATTCGGATTCATCGTCTGAGAATGTTTCAAGAATAAGATAACGCTAAAAATCAATAAGTCCAGGGACTTATTCGAATGAACTATCTGCTTATTCCAGACTAATGCGTAGCCAAAATTGACAATGTTACAACTTCTATTGAATAGATAAATTGAATAAATGAGTTGAATAAATGAATTAAATAAATTGCAACCAATGATTCCTTACTATAAAGTATGTTGCATTGTGAAAAATAATAATAGTTTGCTAGAGAAAGTTGTAGCAAATATGGTCAACATGTGTGACTGTACGGTTGCGATGCTTCCAAGGAGGTATGTGCTACGTAGGTCTGTTTTGTGTCCCGTTAAGCGTTTCTACGTCTTAACTCAAGGGTAGGCTTTTGTTACAATGTCATAAACCAATGGTAAAAATAGTATACCGGGTGGTTCGTTAGAAAAAGGTAGAATAAAAATTGTGAAATTTGTGTACGGGACGTAACACCCCTCCCTCCTTAGAATCATCGTCGTCCTCGACGGTGCTTAGGTCTATGGGTGGTATTTCTATGTTACGGAACTATGCTTTCAGAAGCTGTTTCTAAGATTCAGCAATATGTATGAGACGTAGGATTTCTCTCAGAGTGCTTGCGCACTGCCTCATGCATATGCCTACTTTAAAATGAAAAATGAAAAGTAAAAGAAATGTTCATAATGTATCCTGTTGAGCATACAACTAAGGAAACCTCAGAATGCATATGCATTGTTGCACGTATTCACCAGGAGTTCTTAATCTAATATTGACTATTATGTTCTAAGAACATAGTTTTTATAAGTTATTGAAACATACGTGTGGTGGTGCGGTTAAAATGGATTATTAAATAAAAATTCTGCCGGTCTCTTCGGTGTGGTCGTGCTTGCGTTTCTCCCAGGAAGAGTTCTAACGGCTTCACTCGATTCCCTGCTCTCAGCACCTGGTAGGCGCAGTCCACTGTGGCCCGACCAATATTTTCGCAACCCTCCACGCTCAAGTATTCCAGTTGCGGTGCAGCTCGAAGGAGTCCACATATGTCGTTGTCCGAAATGCCTGGGTTGTCACGGCATTCGAGTCTCTTCAGCGCAGTCAAGTGTTGTAAAAACTGGCCTCCAACATCCGGATACATATTGTTTATGGTTAATTGCTCGCAGAGGGCCAAAGATCCTAGAGGCTCCAATGTGAACTGGCCTCTTAAGTTGGTACACGCCGTTAGGTTGAGATGTCTGACAGCAGGCATGCACCTTCCTATCTCTGCTACCATGGCCGCGTCGACCCAACCGCAGAACGTGAGCTCCAGGCAGTGATGCCAGGACGTGGGATTTTCTCCCACGTGGGAGCCATCGTGCGCATGCGCATGCTGACGTCACAGCTCGACGGCAGTTGTTTCCATGGACGTATCTAGTAAAATGTCCTCTTCCTGTAATTTCTACCGTATTTCCATTGTCACAGGGGTCTAACGATACCCCATATTTGAGTGAAGTATATACGTTACTGAGAATTCGGTAGAGCGCATGGGTGGGAAAAATCCCACGTCCTGGCATCACTGGCTCCAGGTGGATTACGGACTCGAGCGTAGAGGGAAGCGATGGAGCGACTTCCACCGGTCCTAACTCCAGCTCGATGAAATCTGCCACGTCTGGGAGGTCTTCATCTTCTTCTTCTTCTGGGTTCTGTTCCTGTTGTGGTTCTATTTCAAACAAACATCCTGATATTATCAGTGTCTGGAGAGTATTTTTGAAATTTATATTGTGGATAATGGCTTGTAGAACTCCATCTCCTTTTAGGTTTCGGCATCTTTTGAGTATAAACTCTCGTAAGTTTTCCTGTCTGAGCAAACAGTGAGCCAAGTTGTCAGTAGTTATTTGTTTGCAATCCTCCAGACGTAGCAATTCCAACGCGCTGGAGAGAGCAGACATAGCTGTTCCTCGGAAGTCGCTGCCTTTGGCCTCGAAGATGGTCATGGCCTGGTTTGATTGAAAAATCGTTGTTAATTCGGGGTCCACATGTCCTGCGCACTTACCGATGCTGAGCTTCCGAAGCTGATGTTGATGTGCAGCAATCTCCCTGAGTCCTGATGGTCTGATCAATATTCTAATGATATTAATTTCCTGGAGGTTTAATCAAGTCTTTGCCAAGATGGTGATCCTATGATGATGACGTGCTGTTGATTAATTCTAACAGTTTGTGTTTATCCTATGTAGTTACAAGTATATTACAGTCACTTTCAGATACAAATGTGCGGTGCTTATAACTATTACATATTAAGAATATAATGGAATTATCATTGGTGCAATAAGCAATAATTCATGGAATAATCAAGTTTATGGCTTATATTTAGTTAAAATGTGTATACCTGTATAACGTTGATTTGGTGCTTTCTGTTTATGTACCAGTTCTATTTTATCTGTATGCTTTAAGAATTGCTCTCCATTATTTGATTCTAAAACAACATTGTTATTTCCTAGTACTTTCACCAATCGATATGGTCCCTGATAACATTTTCCAAATTTTCTGCGTTTGGGTTCTACCAAGACACGTACCATATCGCCTACTTTTCCTTTAAAGGGGTTTGCTTTTTGATCGTAATACCTTTTGGATCTTTGTTTTGCAGTAATTAAATTTTGTACGGCTAATTTTTGCATTTCTGTTAATCGGAATATTAACTCGCGTAGGTATGAATTGTATGTGGGTAATTTTTCTTGTTGATTAAAAGAGGCTTGTAAATTAATTGAGTCGCTAGCCGTTGTAAAACTATTTGTATTGTCAGAGCTAGTATCGTCACTGTCAGCTGTGTTTGTGGGGATTTCAACTGCTATTTCTTGAGTCTCTATATTACTGTCTGTGTTTTCAGTTGTCTGTGTGTCTGCATCAGCAGCAATTTCTCTACGTTTACTAAGTGGTTTTGGTTGCCAATCAAGACTGGGTAAAACTGACTTTCTTTTCCGTAGTATAGGTGGATCTGATTCATTTTCACTTGAAGTTTCTGAGGAAGTTTCTGAGATATTAGGAGGTTTTGAAGATTCAGAAGTTTTGACTTTTGATCTTGTGCGAGTAGATATTGCATGTTTGTCTATAGGAAATTTAGATCTAGTTTTTGAACCAATAGGTCTTCCTACTTTACGTTTTTGTGTATCATCTTTAGAAGTATGAGGAGATAAGTCTGAATTTTTAGAAATTGGTAGTAATTTTGAGATTTCACTTTCTGAGTCTGAGGAACTAGATTCAGATGGGTTTATTACTGGGTTTCTTGAAAGTGCATCTGCATTTGTATTTAATCGTCCTGGTTTATGAACAAAAGTGTAATCATAGTCTCTTAATTTTAATCTCCAACGTGCGAGACGTTGAATAGGATCTTTAATTGAATTAATCCATTTCAAAGGTTCATGATCACTGACTAAAGTAAATTTTCTCCCATATAGATATGGTCTAAATTGTAAAATTGCGTATAAGACTGCTAAACATTCTTTCTCAGTGGTAAAGTAATTTTGTTCTGCTTTGGTTAATGTACGACTCGTGTAAGCTATAGGTAAATCATGTCCATCAAAATCTTGACTTAGAATAGCACCAATAGCAAAATCTGATGCGTCAGTAGTTACTGTAAAAGGCTTGTTGAAATTTGGATAACGTAAGATTGGACTAGAGCATAAAGCTTTTCTTAAAATTTTAAAACTTTCTGTGTGTTTTTTACACCATATAAATTTTGCATTCTTTTTCAATAATTCAGTTAATGGTTTGGCTTTAGCAGCAAAATCTGGAATAAAACGTCTATAGTAACCTGCAAGACCAAGGAATTGTCTAATATTTTTCTGAGTCTGAGGACGAGGAAATTTCTTTACAGCTATTATTTTCTTTGGATCTGGCTTTAATCCTTTTCGACCAATAATGTGTCCTAAATAGGCTACTTCAGTTTTTAAAAATTCACATTTGTCGGGTTGTAATTTAAGTTGTGCGTCAGCTAAACGAGAGAATAAGCGTTGAATCTTTCTTTTATGTTCATTTAAATTTTTCGCATATACTACAATATCATCTAAATAAACAAAGACTTCTGTACCCTGTAAACCACGTAATACTTGATCCATTAATCTTTGGAAAGTTGCAGGAGCATTTTTGAGACCCTCTGGCATACGCGTGTATTCATAATGACCATTTGGTGTAGTGAAGGCAGTTTTTGCTCTGTCTTCTACGGACATAGGTATTTGTTGAAAACCGCTAGCAAGGTCAAATGTAGAAAAATATTTTGCTTCACCGAGGTGATCAAGAATATCTGTAATATTTGGCAAGGGATATGCGTCTCCTATAGTTTTTTCGTTAAGTTTACGGAAATCAATGACCATTCGCCATCTGGGATTACCCTTAGAATCTGGTTTCTTTGGAACAATCCATAACGGTGAATTGTATGGAGAGTTCGAAGGTTTAATTATATCATCTTGTAATTTATTTTGAATTTGACGTTCTATTTCTGTTTTATGTATTTCCGGAAAACGATATTGATGTGTATTTAAAGGTAAATCATCTGTAGTGGGAATTCTATGTTTAATCATAGGTGTACATGGTAGTTTATCTCCTGGTAAATGAAAACGTTCTGAGTATTCTTCTATAATGTCTAATACATGGTCTCTTTCTTCATCATTTAAGTGGTCTAAACGTAATCTATTTTGAATTTCTATGAATCTATCATTAATACAAGGTGCTGATTGATCAAAGGTATCGGAATCAAAATATTCATTATTTTCTTCAGGAAAATTATGGTACTCAAATGGAATAACTTCCTGTGGTGGTATCTCTATTTCAATGTCTTTTTCTAAAGTGTTTATTGCAAGGACATGACACGTGCCTTTGGTAATTGTTACTGCAGCTTCGCCTATGTAAATGCCGTCTATTGTATCTAATTTTGGTAAATATCCTTCTTTGATATTACTATCAATGATATCTATGGCAATTGATTGTCTTGTGCGGGCTTTAATTTGAAATGTCCGTGTTTTTGGATACCGCGGTACTGAATTCTGAGATTTCTTTGGTTCGCCAATGAAATGTAAAGGTTGTGTAGGGTTACTTTGTGTTACTAAGGTGTTATGAGCAAATGAAATTTCTGCTTTTTCTTGTTTTAAGTATTCTTTCCCTAGAATACCATCATTCTGTATAGGAAAGTCAGAGTTTACTACATGAAATATAATTGGTTGTCCATGAAATGCAATTTGAGTTGTTCCTAAAGTTTCTACTACGTTTGGTGATATGCCGGTTATTTTTATCGATCGATCTAAGTTAACGATTATATTTTTGTCTAACGCATTTAATTTGATTAAATTTATATCTGCGCCGGTATCAATGAGAAGAATCGCGTTACCTGTTCTTAATTCTTTTGCGTGCAATTCTATTGCTGGTGATTCGTGATCGAATTTGTGCATGAGCATTGTTTTTTCGTTTCCAAAAATTGTACTGTCGTTCGACGCTCTGGTTGTGCATAGCTCGTCGTCGCGTCGTTGTTTCGACGGGCTGTTTTCGAGTTTAAATGAGCTGAATTTTCGGATTTTCGGTATTGAGGAGAAAGTGAACGTGAATTTAGTTTAGAATTTTGAGAATCGTTATTTGAGTGTATATAGGATTGTGATTGTGATTGAATCGAAGGTTGAGGAAGATTTTTGTCATCATGTGAATATGATCCATAGTATTGTGGGTATGGCATTGGATAATATGGTGGATAACTAAAGTTTGGATATGGATAAGGATGTGGATAATATGGTTGATTTGGATTGGTTTGTGATTTCTGAGGAGATTTCAAGATTCCAGTTGGAAATTTAGAATGGTTTGAATCATCTGGTGAATGTGATCTTGGATTTGGACTTGGACTTCTGTTACGGAATGTATTTGGATTATAAGCTGAACGTGTGTAATTATTGTTTCGTGATTCGTGAGAAATAGGTGAATTTGGACGCTCATCATATCGTGATACAAATAATTTTGTAGGCTCGGAAGATTGTAAAATTCCCGATTTCATTCGTGTTTCAATACGCGTCGCGGTTTTAAGTGCTTCTTCTAAATTTTTAGGATCGCGTGCATCTACGGATCTGGCAATTTCGTCTGGTAATCCTCTAAGGAATGCTTCTAACGCACATTCTTGCAATGGTTTTAACATAACTTCTGCGTTTTCAGCGTATGAATCTTCTAATATTGAACGTGCGCCACAAATTAAAATATTTAAACGATCATAAAAATCATTTACGGATTCATTTCGTCGCATACGAATATTTTCTATTTCATGATGATAATATGGATATGTTTTTCCCGGTGTAAATCGAGTTTTTAAATGTTGTATTAAATCGTTTACGGTGTTGAAATCTTTTCCATAAACACTATCACGGGCTGAACCTTGTAATTTTCCAATAACTGCTCTTACAAAAGTTTTTTCTGAAGCGGGCGGTATATAAATTGAACCGTTTTGAATATCTTGCACGAAATTTTTGAGAGGTATATTTCGACCATCAAAATTTGGAATATTTATCATACTTTGTTGCAAAGCAAGACATTCTGCCATGGAAGATATTACTGAATTTGTATTCAAATCAGGATTTTTAGTTTCAGTCGCGTTCGCGCTTGTAGCTGCGTTTTCATTCGGATTAGACATTTTGAAATATTGTAAATCAATGTGAAATCAATAAACAAAATAAAATATCAAGTATTATTGATAATATTATATCAATTGAAAAATCAAACTAATATTGTAAACAGAATAATATGTTTGTTATATCCTCACTCAATTTCAAAAGTATTTGTTCTACAATTTTTATTAAAATGTAAGTTTTTCCAATTAATTATGAATTTAACTAAAGAAATAAATGGATTCTCTATTTCGAGTTTTATATTGTATTTTTACCAAAAATGAATAAGAAATTTAGGCAAAGTATTTGTGTTAGCAAAGCGTATCCACGGTTTGTTTGGTACTGGTGTTTCACAGCGCATCCCACCGCTGCCACCAGTTTCCCTCTGTTGCGTGACGGGCGGCGGAGGTGGATAAAGGGTTTAGAAATAGGAAAGGACGAGTTATAGAATCGGCTCTAATGATTTTAATAATGATAAATTTCGGTAGCGGTTAGGTAGTCGAGCTTAAGGGAACTCTTCCGTCGCGTCAAAAGGAAAACTCGTTCGATGTTTTATTATCGAACGATTTATTATTTATGTGGGTAGTGCTGTGCTGGAAATCCTCTACAGGATCCACCAATTTCGTTTACAGTGGGAATGGATACGCTAACAAAGGTGATTCAAAGAATCCAATGATTAGATTTGAACAAAGATTAGTTTTATATTAAACTCAAATATTTAGACTTTACAATTAATCTGAATCTATGTTTACAACTGAATTTTTATATGAAAACTTGTTTACAATTATTGACTCTGATTTACATATGTTTCTGTTTGTTCGATATATAATAGATATATAATTGGCAAAGAATATATACATAGAAATAACAATGTTGATATGATAGTTTTATAATAATTATGATGATAAAACAATAGTGAACAATAAAAAGAATATTCAATGATAGCATTACACATTTGGTATCCTCAGAGTGATTGCTCACTGTGCAATACTACTTTTCAAAAACATAAAGAAAATTATATTTACGCTTAGTCGATTCCAGACACAACAATTCGGCTGGGTTTTCGCTGATTTCTCTGTACGGGCAGAAAACACCAATCTCGTTATCAGAATCGCTGCGATGACAACCTTTTTGTAATCTATGACTTAAAATAAAATATGTTAACATTTGGTCGGTTTATCCTTAAATGAAAATAATAAATTGAATTCGGAATGTAATACAACGAAGATATAAATATAACGAAAATAATTATTAACATTGGTTTGAATAGAATTATATTAAATATTTCTCGATGGCTTTTGGTATGTATTGTCGCGTCACTAATGAAGATTTTCACGAACAATGTCACTCTTCAACCACCGTTGTTTAACGAGGGATCAAGTCTATTATCGCGTCACTTTTGAGAGATATTCGCGGATAAATTAGCTTAACATCCAGATCCTCGGACCAGCGTCTTACGTACCTCACGATTATTAATAATAACACTGTACTGAACTTTGAATTATCGAACTGTTCTCGATGCTTTCCAAGATGCAAGTCGATGTGTTCACGGTGCTTCCAAGACGCTAGTAGGTCTGCACTCCGTGCTTTCCGGGACGCTAGTGATTCGCAAGTTTGAATTTTTCGGGGATGTGAAGACGCTCGACCGATGCATGACGTTTAAAGCGCGCGCAAAAATGACCAATTAGGACTATTGAAATTTAAAGGTTGTCACAGGATTCGTCAACGCAAGTGACGCTTTCTGTTTCATTGGAGGGGCACGATGCTCACATCCTCCCTACTCTGATTTTTACAAGGGGTCTATTTCCTAGAATTTTCTGACGGCCGTCGCTGCGACGACGAATATCGTCCTCGAAACGACGTTACAATTCGGATTCATCGTCTGAGAATGTTTCAAGAATAAGATAACGCTAAAAATCAATAAGTCCAGGGACTTATTCGAATGAACTATCTGCTTATTCCAGACTAATGCGTAGCCAAAATTGACAATGTTACAACTTCTATTGAATAGATAAATTGAATAAATGAGTTGAATAAATGAATTAAATAAATTGCAACCAATGATTCCTTACTATAAAGTATGTTGCATTGTGAAAAATAATAATAGTTTGCTAGAGAAAGTTGTAGCAAATATGGTCAACATGTGTGACTGTACGGTTGCGATGCTTCCAAGGAGGTATGTGCTACGTAGGTCTGTTTTGTGTCCCGTTAAGCGTTTCTACGTCTTAACTCAAGGGTAGGCTTTTGTTACAATGTCATAAACCAATGGTAAAAATAGTATACCGGGTGGTTCGTTAGAAAAAGGTAGAATAAAAATTGTGAAATTTATGTACGGGACGTAACACCACCAATACATGGTGAGATCTTTCAACGGAATCATTACTTTGCGGATGGAATGCAGTCGTTTTAAATTGAGAGATTTTGAATCGTTTCGCGATAGTTCGAATTAGTGAATTTATAAAATTGGTTCCTTGATCGGTGAGAATGGTTTTCGGGGCACCGAAGTAACAAATAAATTTCGTAATTAAAGCGTTAGCTATGTCAACGGCGGATGCTTGCTTTAGCGGAATGGCTAAGGAATACTTGGTTAGTAAGTCTTGCATCATTAATATATATACATTGTTGGAAGGGGTTGCTGAAAGTGGACCGAGTATATCCAATGCAACTTTGTCGAAAGCTGTGCCTGGAGTATCCGTAAGGGTCATAGGTAGTCTTGTCTTTTGTCTCGTTAATTTTTTCGTCTGACAACTACTACAGGTTTGTATGAATTTCTGTACGTCTGTTTTCATATTGGTCCAAAAGAAATTCTGTCGTATACGATTGTAAGTCTTATTCACTCCTTTATGTCCTCCTATAGCTGAAGAATGGTTTTCTGTAATAATTGCTTCTCGTTGTTCTACCGGTGGAGTAATAGTTACTCCTTGACAAATTATGACTTTGATATTTTGCTTAGCTAAAGCGGAAACTAATCGTTTATAAATGAAGCCCCATGGAATATCGTCGATATCGGTTTTAGCTATACTAAACGTTCGAAGATCTAGTTCAGTCAAGTCAAGGTTTGGCTCGACAGAGCCGTTTCTCGAGCTGCGCCGCCTCCTTCACCTACACATACAGCCGAGATGTCACTGATTCACAGTCACACCGGCGGCGTTACGGTCGTGCCTACTGGTACAAGCGTGGTAGCATGTGGCGGTATATTGGGGCGACATTTATATTTTAAAAATTTTGCGACAGCAAAATGCCAAACTTGTTCGCCTCAAAGAATGTAGAATAATGTAAGAAGTTATTGGGGCGATACATTGTACAATGTTGTGTTGTCTTTTAACAGTAAAGAGGTACTATAGTGTAAGACCCCACGACAGCAAGGCGCCGAGCTAGGCGTTCTCACGCCTGGCTTTCGTCAATGGGACAATTCCTCCAGCGAGGGAGGAAAACGACCCTTACCCCTACGGGGCCTTTTCGAGGAACAGGAGGTCCTCGAAGGACCCAGCAATAGAAGAGGAGTCGATAGACAGTCGTTGTAGACTCGACACATAGAGTCGTCATACAGTCGTTACGAGATCGACGTTTTGTATACATCGAGAGAACACTCTTAGAAGAGTGTCGTCGCGAAGACGCATTATTAATATTTATATACTTGCCGCAAAACCTAATAATTATATATACAAATATTATATACTGTATTTATCAAAGGATATTTATAAACGCCAATAATATATCATTATATTATTTTATAAAAAAAGAGAAATCGTTGTTGTGTCTTACAATAGGTTTCCACATTACCCATGGAAATATGCAAATGCACTCTTTGTTACAAAGTTATCTTCTGAAAATCTATTCCACTGTATCAATGTCCTTTTCCGCTGAATCGTTGTCGAGAAATCGCATTAAAATATAAATGAAGAAAATGTTTTTTAACAATCATACAGATGAAAGAAACCGTTGAGATACATCTCTATATGTAAAATTGACAATACTTTGGCATTTTATTACAAAACAACATTGAAATTAAACGAGGCAGAACCACTCTTTGTTACTAAGAGCTTCTTATAATTAATTATGTTTTAATTGGTATATTAGAACTTTGCGTCGAGCATTTTGAGACGAATAAAGTTACTGAAAACATTTAAGACAACTGCGGCGGCAACAATGTGTTCTTTTACGCTGGGAAACCTAGCGTTCTATTATCGTGTAGTTACTTTTAACAATTTGCGCTAATAATTGATTTACAACTATTGGTGCTGGAACACAATACTATATTTAGTCGTAATGCATAACGTAGTGGTTAATTTCGGTAAAATCGTCGCCAGAAGCCCAAAAATATTAAAATATATTAATTGTACTTTATTTAACACATATTCGAGCATACTTTTTCACTAACAATACTTTTGTATTACCCTACATGCGATATAGTGCGGTGTGAAATTGTATTTCGACAAATAACCTTTATCGACGTGCCACGCACGACGTTCTGATCTCCGCGACTGACGCGCAAGGCACGACTTTTTCAGCGCGACTGATTGACTACGAATGTCGCCCCGAATACGCCCGTGCTCATGCCAATAGGTCCGCTACTATGAAGGGGAGGCAAAGTCAATCAGCGAGCTCTCGAGTGTATAGGAAGGAGTAGCAGGCGGAGCAGCTCGAGAAACGGCTCTGTCGAGCCAAACCTTGACTTGACTGATCTAGTTTATTTGTCGTATCGGCTAAAGAATGAATTGCGTCCTTTAAGTCTCTTTCGGTTGCCTTTCGTACGGCAGATTTCTTTACGGGTATCATAATGATGTGGTTTTTGTCTGTTTTAATAATTCGAGCAGTAGCTATGATTGCGTCGTGAACTGGAGGGAGTTGATCAAAATTTTGTAATTCTCGCGATCTTTCGTCGCTAGGCTCACCTCGTTGAGAAATAAATACGACCATATTGTCTTTTCTCATGGTAAGCTTATCTCGGGTGTATATGAAGCGAGAGTCAGATGCACCGTGTGAGAAACTTTCTGTATCAGTAGCTTGTCCTTCGGAGATACCTGAGACGTCGTCGTTCGTAGTAACGTTATCGTCTTCGTTCAGTTCGGAGTATGAGTCGAGGATTCGGGTGTCTCGTTCACCGCTGGGAATGGTATGCAGGGGTAGCGATTGTTTTGTCTCGATGATAGGATTGCGTGAGAGAGCATCTGCGTTAACGTTATTTTTTCCGGCCTTGTAAATTATTTTATATTCATACTCTGCCAATTTCAAACGCCGCCTAACCAATCCCGAAGTTGGATCTTTAACTGAATTCATCCATACTAATGGTTTGTGATCGGTAAGTAATTGGAATTCTATTCCATAGATGTATGGTCGGAAATGTTGTACCGAATATACGATGGCTAAACACTCCTTTTCGATTGTCGAATAATTTAGTTCTGCACCGTTCAAAAGACGAGAGGTGTAAGCGATTGGAAGACCTTTCCCTGGAAGCCCTTGACTAAGAATACCTCCGATAGCATGTCCCGATGCGTCCGTCGTAACATTAAAAGGTTTATTAAAATCTGGATATTGCAATATTGGTTCAACGCAAAGGAAATCTCTTAGCGTATTGAATGCAGTTTCTTGTGTTTCGCGCCATTCAAATGGTACGTCCTTTTTCAGCAAGTTAGTCAATGGTTTCGCGATATGTGAAAATTTAGGTATAAAGCGTCTGTAGTAACCCGCGAGGCCTAAAAATTGTTTAATATTCCTTGAGTTTTTCGGTCGAGGAAAATCTTTTACAGCAGAGATCATATTTGGATCGGGTTTTACCCCGTTTTCGCTTCGTAATAACATGACCAAGATATGCAACTTCTTTTCGCAAGAATTCACATTTGTCGAGTTGTAATTTTAAATTAGCTTCCTTGAGACGCTCGGCTAACCGGCGAAATTTAACTTCGTGTTCCGCTAAGGAGCTGGAGTAGATTACAATATCATCGAGATAAACGAATAGTTTGTTGCCTTGTAGCCCGCACAAAACGTTATCCATGAGACGTTGGAATGTCGCTGGGGCATTTTTGAGACCGAAAGGCATTCGTGTGAACTCGTAATGACCGTGCGGAGTGGAAAACGCAGTTTTCCGTTGGTCTTGTTCGTCCATCGGAATTTGATGAAAACCCGATGCGAGATCGAAGACGCTAAAGTATTTCGCGCTCCTGAGTTGATCGAGAATTTCGGTGATATTCGGGAGGGGATACGCGTCGCTCACCGTCTTTTCGTTAAGCGCCCTATAATCGATCACCATTCGCCAACGTTTATTTCCTTTCGAGATGGCCTTTGTAGGAACGATCCATAACGGACTATTATACGGAGAGACCGATGTCGTAATTATCTCATTATCTAAGAGAGTTTCTACCTGCCTTTCGATTTCGTGCTTATGCACTCGCGGAAAACGATACTGTTTAGTGTGAATGGGCACGTTATCTGTAGTCGGAATAGAATGCTTCATAGCAGAAGTATACGACAATTTGTCGTCTGGAAGTAGAAAGAGTTCTGCATTACGATGAATTATGCGCGTTACGCTATCGCGCTCGATTTCGTTCAAGTGATCTAATCGTAGAACATTTAGAATTTCGCGCTCACGCACGGTGGTCCAGAATGTGCATTTAGCTGCGCAAAAGTGAAAAAGTCGATTTTGGAATTTCGATTTCTTTTTTGGATATATCGATTCCTAAATGTCGACTGACCTCAGAAATAAAATTTTTTTGAAATTGGATAAAAATTGTAGTTGCAACAAACGTTTAAAGTTGAAACTTTTTCTGGAGGCCTTTTTCTGTCGAAAAACCACGTTGTCTTCTTTATAACATTCTGACGAAAATATGCAATATTTTGTAATAATTATTGTTTCTATTTGAAGAGCATTCTTCCACGATAAAAATTCATGTGTCGAACATAAAATTATTGTTTGTAGTTTATTCAAAAATTAATGTTGAAAACATGAAAGAAAATCGTCGAAGTTTTCTATCTTTTGCAGAGAAAAACTAAAATGTGCTACATACTTACACTATCTAATTAACACCATTGTTTTCTGTAATCCTTCCCGTAAACGATCCTGCAAAAATATCATCCGCCCGGATCCGCCTCAGATGGTTTTTTATTGTTTAACCCTTTCGCTTCGAGCGCCGCTTATAAGCGGCGCCCGCAAGATGGCTTATGGGTACGAGCGCCGCTTATAGGCGGCATCCACAAGATGACCTGTGGGTACGAGCGCCGCTTATAAGCGGCGACCACGCGACGTCGTCACCCCATATGTCCGGTATCCAAATGATGAATTTACAAGTGCCATGGGTAATTTTTTAAGCCTTTTCATATTAAAAATGTAAATAATACTCATTATATAGTAACAAAGATTGTTTTATTTCGCAAAATTGTAACTTAAGACCTAGGAAAACGTATATAGAGCAACAACGCATATTGTGCATATTCGCGGCGCGCGCGCCCGTGCAGAGACAGTACTTCGGCGGACTGGACATCCGAAGCGAAAGGGTTAAAGACTCGCGCGCACCTCGACAAGGCGCTGTCGCCAGACTGTCTCGTAAACTTCTGACAGGTATAACAATGAAGGGCCCAGGTAGACGCACAAAATATTTGCAGAAATAACTTCTATATAGTCTAAGGAATATATGTGGAAAGTTTTAGCCGAATATCTTTTGATACTTATAAGTTATTTAATTTTTAAGTGAACCCTGCACGGCGAAGACTAGGATTTCCTTTCAATCGGATAACCTAGCTCATTCCTCTTTGCTCGCATCCTAACAATAAAGCAATTAAGTAATAAAAGTGATGGTTTAGAAGTCTTCGTCCTCGTTAGTGCCAATAAGATTTTGTTTTTATTGCACGATATCTTTAAGAAACCCGGGAATTTACTGACCGCGTGTCCCACTGGGTCTATGCAGCTGGTCTGGGTTACATAAACTTTAGGAAGGAATATCAACAAAAGGTGCAGATAGATAAAGCCAATTTTAGCAGGAACTATTTCTATATAGTTTAAACTAAACATCTTCAAAGTTCTCAGAGACTACTTTGTGGTACTTTTTAATTTTTCCATTTTGAAGTTAGCAATGTAAGCTGAATAAGCTAATGTACATAGCCACCCTCTATATATCAACCGCCATCTTGTTTTTAAAATTTTTGAGTTCAGATTCGTAATCAGCGACCCAAAAAATATTAGAATACTAATTTTTGTGCAAAACAATTAATTTTTAAACAAACCTGTCCGCCATATTTAATCCGCCATTTTGTTTTTAAAATTTTTGAGTTCAGATTCGTAATCAGCAACCCAAAAAATAATAGAATATCAATTTTGAACTAAATCCGTTGTGTTTTGAGCCCGTGGTGACGATTTGAAAAAGATTGAAAACTGCGCGAGGTGCGTGAACAGCTAAATTCACGCTCTGGACCACTGTGTCACGCGATGATTTTACCTCGTTGGGCAAGCCAGAGATTTCGATGGATACAGAGGAAGCGTTGAGCACTGGAACTTGAGCGGTTGCGGCGGATATAGAAGATACAGAGGAATCGCGAGGAACCACGGAATCTTTGGATTTAGAAGACATAGAAGAAGAGTTTGGGATTTTTCCTGGCCCTAAGGTGGAAATTTCCTCGAACTCTTGTAGCTAGACCAACGGTGGGTCGAAGACGACGCCGTTTTCCGTCGTATTAATTGCATTTATATACGCGATCCCGTTATGGTTCGTTGTAACCGCGTTGCCTACGAAAATGCCGCTACCGGTTTCTAAGCGGTCTACGTATCCCTGAGGAATATCGTTTTTCACGACTAATTGAATAGGCGCAATGCTGCGCGCAGGAATATAACACGCCGGCTGTGTTTTAAATGGAAAGTGAATGTCATGCCATTCTACGCGTTCATTGACGTAATTAATTTTCGTGGATGAAGCTAGAAAATTAGTTCCAAGAATTCCGCCTTGAGGAATTGGAAAATCGTTTGGTACTATATAAAATTTAACGTGTGTACCGTGTATTAAAATCTCTACGGAGCCTAGCGTTTCTAGCGTTCCAGTAGCAATGCCTTTTAAGAGAATAACATCTTCTTCACAGTACGGCGTTAAAGGCTCGATTGGATCTATTTTAATGAGATTAGGTTCGGAACCGGAGTCTACCATGAATTCTGTTGGAGATTTAAGTGTGGGAGACGATATTATGATGGATGGAACTTTGGAAAACATTGCAGGATTTACTGTGTGGATTGGGGTGGAGTGGCGAGGTCCTGAATGACCTTTACTGGGCGAACCGGCGCATCGTTCCGAGACTCGCCCGTTTGCCTCGGTACCGGGTCCGCGTTTCCCGAATTTTGTCGAAGGGAATTATTATACTGCCTCTTTCGGCATTCGTCCATTGAGTGTCCGTAAGTTTTGCAGTATCTACACGTCGGAAGGTCACGGTTTTCGTTGCGTCGCGGAGTTTCATATTCGCGCCATGGTGGATTATATTCACGAGGAATTTCTCGACGGTAATAGCGAGTATTTCGTTGGGGCGATGATCGACGCTGCATGGCGTAATCGCGCGAGTCTTGTCGAGGTAAAGGACCACGTGGTGGTGTATAATCGCGTCTAAACGGTTCACGACTTTGCGGCTCGCGGCGCCGGTATTCCTGGTACGCATCGCTGTCGCGGTGGTCGAAATAATCTCTTGACCTTCGAGGTGTAGGATCGTACTCTCGCGCGTTCCCGCGTGATGACTCGAATTCGCGTGAATTGCGATATCGCGTCCTACATTCAAAAGAATCGTTAGACTCTGCTCTATTTTGTCTCCGCGTAAAGTTTCCTTTATACTGGCTATCCAGTATATTTCTCTTATAATCGAGGTTTAGACGTTTGGAAATCGTACAAGCTTGCTCACATGCCTCAGCTAAAGTTCGGCAATCTTGCATCGTAGAATGTACGCGAATTTCTGGAAGGAGCCCGTCGACATAATATCGTAGCACAAATAGATCGATTTCACGTAAATTATTTCGCGAGAGCTCTTCGAGGCCTAGTCTTTCGGTATCTATTATTGCGTCTCGTAAATCTCTGACACGAGCCGTATATATCAGTACGCTTTCGTTACGTTTCATATACGTTGCCTTTAATTCGGAACGGTAGTCGTGAGTCGTTTGGTGAGCTGTAAAAGTCTCTCGTAGTCTGTCGCATAATTGTATGATTGTCGTAAAATCAAAATCTTCGACAGCAGTGTACGCTTCTCCGGACAATCTCCCGATTAATATTTTCACTACTGAACTCTCATTACGTGGCTTTACAATATTCTTTAGGCGTTTACAGGCACGCGTGAATGTTAATACGGGAATATTACGTCCATCAAATCGCGGTATCGAATTTAGAGTCTCTTTGAGTAACTTTTCATTGCAAAATTCCCCTTTGCGACGCGGCGGGGGTGGATATTGTTCCTGACTACGCGTTTGTTCAGATGCGGAGGTTCCTCCAGAAGTTCCTCGGAGCATTCTTATTTCCGTTTGAACTCTGAATTTCGACTGAATTTGCTCTTCGCGCTCATTAATGCTTTCTTCCCGTATGGTTAATTTCTGTTGTAGCGTATGAAATTCTATTTCTGTGTTCCTAACTAATTCCAATTTATCGTTAATTTTCTTTTCGCGTGATGCAAGAGCTTTTTCTAACACCGCGAATTCGTCTTCGGTTAGTGCTTTACCCTTTGCACGAGTCTCCATTTTACGTTTCTAATGTTAATTAGAAGATTTTAAGCGAAAGACTTATAACGATGGCGCAATTTGCAATTCTAGTATCCCACAGTTGTCATCAAAAATGTCACGTCCCAGCGACGGAGGTGAAACGAGCAGAGAATTGAAATCACTAGTCTAGTAAACTCGAAATAGAGATATCGTTTCAAAACTGTATTACAGGGATTTATGCTGGTATTTTGCCTTCCCGCCTGGGCGATCAAATGGCTGGAACTTACAAAACTTAACATAGTTTTTTTAAAAAAAATATCACTGTTAAGTAGAGTGTGTTGTTGAGGGATTTAATTGCTCTAGGGTGAGTTATTAGTGTGCGAGTTGGGTTACAGGTTTGGGAGTCTTGTTGTTTGTCTTAATCCTAGATAACAAGATCATAATGGCTGACAGGCAATCATTGGCACGCCGGATTATGCAGGCCCGGAACAAAGGGATACCTGGTCTCATCGCAAACTTCAGCGAGATGTTGACCGCAACAGCCGACTTCGTTGAGCCGATGGTTCTGGTGGCTGTCGGAGATGTGCTCACTCATTTTAACATTGACGAGGTGAACACGTGGACCACCTGGAATGCTAAGCCATTAATCGCTGAAGCAGTAGCCAATCGCTGGGGCGCGAGAGCTGGAGTTAGAGACGGTGATAGATTGCTAGCTAGGACTTATGGTGAGCTAATGGCATTATCCGTCGTGCATGAGAAAAACACGATCGACCGCCGCGATACCAGAAGGTCGAGAGTAGAGGAAATTCTGATTTCGTCCCCCCCACATAGCAACGAGCTGCGGTCATGGGTCGCAGAAACAGAACGAACTGTCCGGTCGGCGACAGGGGCTACCATGCCTCTGGCAGACACTGCGAGCATAGTACCATCCGCCGTGCCGGTCAGTACGCAGACGTTTCAGTTCTACCTGTTGCGTGGACATTTATTACCAAGTACCTTCTTCGTAAGCGTGGAAGCTCAAGCAGCGTGGACAGATTTATCTGACACTACACAGGCCTACGTAAACGTGAACGACATAGATTTTGAAATAGTCGAAGACTACCAGCAGAAATGGTCGGCTATACCCAGTTCGAGTGCTTTGGGCTACTACGAGGGAAAAGCTCAGCAGCAGGCGAATAAATGTCGAGGCCTGGTGGCTGGGGTCATATTTACCTATATTGCCACCCTCGCAAAAAATTCAAACTTAACACCCGCATGGGTTACGAGACGGAGGAATCAATTCCAAGCTATGATCCCAGACATACCAGACAGACCCAGCCGTTGCAAAGCGTTTCGCTATAAGTCTTTGAAATGTGTGAGAAAGAATAAATGATAGTTTGACTTATCGTTCGTAGTGTGTTCCTGTCTCTCTCTCTCTCTCTCTCTCTCTCTCCTGCAGATTCCCTCGAGGAACGGAGAAAAGATCTCGAAGTGTAGAGATCCTGCTTGACCGACGTGGAGCGGGTTTTCGAGTCTTAGCCGGTGAATTGGTGCTGGTGATGGAACAGGCCAAATGTAACGCTCTTTGGTCGTTGAATGTTTCCAGCTCGCAATAGAAATCTCCGTGTTTCTCTCAGAGAGGAGACGAAAAGGTTTGGAAGGGAAATGGTAATTGTAGGGCATGAGCGTCTTGCTTTTCGTCGTCTAAAATGACTTAAGGAATGCGTAAAAATCCACTGAGCGAGTCTAGGTTCTTGTATGATGATCTCTGAGCGGTTCGTCCTCTCACAAGAAATCGGCAAAAGCTAGATTGACTTACATTTTGCTCGTGAGGATTATCATACACAGCGGAATTGAATAGAAGATTAATATGGGAGTAGAAGTTGGGTAAAAATAAGAAGATCAAAAAAGGTGGTTTCCTGATTTAAGTATACGAAGTTTAAATAAACAAATATAAAATATATTGTTACAAAACTAGTAAAAAGTGGTTAAACTAATGGTTACAATATAACGATATAAATGTAGGTACAAAATACGATCGACTTGAATAGACTTCCTAAGAGTCTGAATAAGATTGGAGTTTGAGCTTGAATTGGAATTGTGTTGACTCCTAAGAGTTTGGATTTAGAAATTGGATTGATACTTAGAACTCCTTGGTAATATCGTCGAGAACGTAGTTGAATCGATTCGAAGAGTTACACTTTGTTTCTTCACTTAAAAGAACTGGACTTAAGATTAAACTAGTTATAAGAATCAGAGTGACTCCTAGAAGTCTCTGTGAGAATAAGTCTAATTGTAAGACGAGTCCAAAGAATCGAGAGCCAGTCCGAGAGCCGGTCCGAGAGCCCCTGAGCAAAAAGCCGCTGCGCTCGGTGCGCATCCTATTTATATACGTTTTCTCCCACCGTCCCATCATTTCTCCCTTACGTGGCTTTTTGAAGATTGCCAAGAAAGCCGTTCGCCCTTTGAAACACGCGCTGCAAGCGCTGACGTGGATTATCGATGGGTGCAGAAGAAGAAGATCGCGCTAGTAACTAACTTAAAGAAAATAAAATTACGAGTACAATATTTAGGTGTTGGTACCGCTATAGTCCACCGGATGTCACAATAACAAACGGAAAGAATTAGACCTATCTATACGAAAATTAATTATTAAATTGTACTGTCAAGAAAAGTCTCTTCGTAAAGTGAGCGAAATTGTTGGGAAACCGCATTCCGCAATTCATAAAATTGTAAATCGGTATCGGTACGAAGGGAGAGTTAAGAACAAACTTGGTCGTGGAAGAAAGAAATTATTATCGGAAAGAGATGACAGATTAATTTGTAGAGAAATAAAAATAAATCCATCAAAGAGTATGAAAACTTTAACTGCTGAGGTTTGTAAAAGAATAAAAAAAAAATAGATCCGCAGAAACAGTTCGAAGATCTTTGCACAAAGAAGGATATCACGGTAGAGTGGCGAGAAGAAAGCATTATATTTCGAAAATTAACCCGTTGCACTCCGAACGATTTTGGACGTTGGCTGCCAGCTACTCAGCGCCACTTTACGACAGAAACGAACATTTACAGACCCTCGTATTATTTATTATAATTTTGGAACTAAGTAACGTATGATAATGATATTGGACTTATATGAATTGGTTGAAATCGAGGAAAGTATATTTGCAAAAAAATCAATATTTTATTGTTTACAATTTTGTGCAGTATGATAAATTTTGGAACACTCCCCAATATGCATTGCAGGTTGATTAGTGCATGTTTGACAATAATGAGTTGTTTGACGCCTGCCACCAGGTGTTTTCCTGTCAGAACAAACAATGGAATCCCGTTTTCTTTCTCCCACATCGAAAATATGTAGCTTATTATTCAATCTATTACCCGCCGAAGATGTGGATGGACGCGCTCTCGATTAACGAAAATCACTTCTGTAAGACACCGTTTTCTCCTTTTATATATATATATAATATAATACGGGCGTTTATAAACATTTAGCCGATAAGTACAATTTACAATAGACTCGTTTCCCGCCGATTATACAATTATAAATAATGCTTGATCGCCACGTCACTCTTGTAAGAGTGTTCCCTCCATGTATGCAAGGCGTCGACTCCGTAACGACTGCCTTGCTATCCCTCGTTGTTATTGCTCGGTCCTTCGAGGACCTCCTTTTCCTCGAAAAGGCCCGGTAGGGGTGAGGATAATTTTCCTCCCTCGCTGGAGGAATTGTCCTCTTGACGAAAGCCAGGCGTGTAAACGCCTAACTCGACGCCTCGCTGCCGCTGAGTCTTACACTTCTCAACTCATCAATAAGTGCCTTTAATAAACTTGTAGTGCGTCATTTGTGTTTGATTATTTTTTTTTGAGATGCGCTAAATTATGTAGGAGTATGATATTTACCAAAACAATATCATTGTTTTGATTTTTTCACTTGTTAGATCTACCTGTACCGCTCGACACTTCAAACCAGACTGACATGAGCTCAGCGTTGAATATCTTTTCCTCCAGTTGTAGATTTGTTTATTTATAGTTATAAATCTCACTATACAGTGCGAGGTATGCTCGCATACCGAACTGTCTTCTATTTACAAACTCTTCTTATCGCTCTTTTCAAGTGGCGCGCCATGGTGCCGAGAAGTGCTCGGACCGTCGTGACATTTCTTTTATATATCTTAGTAATTTCACGATATTTTGATTTGATTTCCTGTGCCATTTCAAGAGAAAGCTTCAGGGAAACATGCATGTCTCAAAAAGTTGCGCTGAAATAACTCAATTCCCCGTAATCACTAATAAACTTGAATGTCCCCTGAGAGGGGACATCAGAGTGATATGCTAGAATTACGATGTCCCCTGAGAGGGGACAGCGGAGTGCAAAGGGTTAATAGAGAAAAACGGTTACAGTTTGCTAAAACTGATGTTAATTGTGTTACGAGCCGGGCGAGTGGCAGAAAACGCGACCGTGATGCGTAATTAGAACATTTTACCAGTGAATCCAAAAGTTGCAACTATATAAAGAAGAATATTCCGGGAAACGGACTAGCTTATAGTGGAGCTATAAAATTGCCGTTTACCCGTTAATAACGAAAACCCTTTCGGTATTTCGCGTTAGTATAGCGGATTGGGATGTATCAAACAATACAAGGTTACCGCCACTAACTGGTAATAACTCCGGGAACCAGACTAACCTATAGGAAATACTATAGAGTTGCTGATCGCCCGTTAATAACGAAAAACCTTTCGGTAATTCGCGTTAGTACAGCAGATCGGGATGTACCAAATAGTACAAGGCTACTGCCACTAACTATTATAAGGTTGTTGCAGACTCTAGGATTTTGGTTCTAGAATTACCCGTAACTTTCAATAATCTTATTCACTCCGAGCGGTTTGAGTGAATAAGGGGGAACGTTGCTCAGTTACAAGAAGACAAAAGGAAGTAAATTGGAAATAACTTTATCGTTGAAATTCGTATATTAAGTTATTAACAAAGAATAAGATTCAAAATGCAATTACAAATTGATCCTTAAACAAGTATTATGAAGTTAAGTATGTATTATAATGTATATTAACCGAATGTCACGCGTCGGATCGCGGGGGGGTTTCCAAGTCCCGTAGACTTTGGAAATTCACCTGTCTGACTGACAGCGTGACGTTCTATGAAAGAAATTACCCGCAGAGGCGGAAAAGTGTCTCGCTTATATAGGGCTCCGTTTCGGGAAGGATTTGGAAAAATGAGTGGAGGTGGTAGGACTCTGGCAGGGATGTAAGGGTACCAAGGACATATGGAATGCATCTGGCCAAAGTGTAAAGTGCCATGGTTTGTATAAGTTTAGATAAGTGGGAAGGAGCCCTGTAGAGCGAGGAACACTTGTGTTTAAACCTTTCGTTTTCAAGAGCGGCTGACTGGCATCGAATGAAGAATTCTTTAAAAATTCTCAGAGTTGGATGTAACAATTGCGACGAAAATTTTTGGAAGAACGTCATTTTTTCCGACGAAACAAAGATTAATTTATTTGGACGTGGCGAGGGGAGGATAATTGTGTGGCGAAAGCCAAATACAGAGCATATGTTCGTAACACATGTCCAACGATAAAACACGGAGGTGGTTCAGTACTCTTATGGGGATGTATAGGAACAAGAGGTACCCGAAATGTGGAATTTATTGAAGGAATAATCGACAAAATGAAATATTTTAATGTCCTAAAAAAAAATTTTAAACAGTCTGCACAAAAATTAGAAATGCCGAGAATTTACTACTTTCAACAGGACAATGATCCGAAACATTCCTCGTATTTAGTACAGGAATGGTTGTTGTACCTATAATATTCCGAAGTTATTGACCGAATCTTAATCCCATTGAGCACGTTCGGGTGGAATTAAAATCAAAGATTTCAAATTATAATTTTAAAAATAAAGAAGAATTAAAATTGAAGGTACGCGAAGAATGAGACGCCATTTCTCCTTCATATGTCAAAAAGTTAATTGACTCTATGCCATCGCGGTTACAGGCAATTATTCAAGCTAACGTCTATTCGATAAATTATTAATATCCCAGTATTCCATTGTTTAACTTCTGCAAATATTAATATACACTCAATTTTATGTCACCAAATGGTAGTAATTTTATAGTTTTAGGTAAATACACATATGTAAATAATTAATATCATAAGTTTTTTAAATTAATTGTTATATAAAGTAAATGAAAAAATATATTATTATGTTATCACACCAAAATATCTATGTTATCATCACTATACTCGCCACTTTTTATTACCAACGTAAGTGTACACTCAATTATGTAACTGTATAACCTCAGTCGACGTGTGACGCGCATTGCTTTGTTTTCTGTGATCGGCGAGCGTGGCATGTCTTTCCAGCTCGAGCGGTTAGATACGAATGTCGCCTCACTGTACCCAGTGATGCCAGGACGTGGGATTTTTCCCACCCATGCGCTCTACCGAATTCTCAGTAACGTATATACTTCACTCAAATATGGGGTATCGTTAGACCCCTGTGACAATGGAAATACGGTAGAAATTACAGGAAGAGGACATTTTACTAGATACGTCCATGGAAACAACTGCCGTCGAGCTGTGACGTCAGCATGCGCATGCGCACGATGGCTCCCACGTGGGAGAAAATCCCACGTCCTGGCATCACTGACTGTACCCCTATGCTCGTGCCAATAGGTCCGAATCTACGAGGTGAAGGCCTAGGTTAGGAGAAGCAGGTGGAGCTGCTCCAAGGACGCAAAACTGATCAAGTAGCTAAACAACCTGATATATATCAAGATAATTATTATAACAGCGTATCTACAGTCGAGCTATTACTTAGAAAAAAAATGCTAGTGTGTGGTACCATACAGGAAAGCCATGGCTTATCAAAGGTACTGATAGGAAAATCCAAAAGTCTGCGCAGAGGAGAAATTACTTATTTACCGAAGGGACCTGTTGTTCTTAGTACTTGGAAGGATAAAAGAATAGTACGGATGATATCAACTATTCATGATGCTTCCATGAAATCGAGTAGAAATCGAAAAAAATACGTGCATATTGCAGTTTAATAAGCATACGAAAGGGTAGATCGTGCAGATCAGTATTTGGCGAACAGAGGGTGGTACAAAATTCTCTCTGGTAAACTGGACCTAGTTCAATGCATATAACATGTATTGTACCGATCTACCAGAAAATAAAACAAGATACAAAAAGTTTCTGCTGGAAGTAGCCAGAGAATGGATAACTGTGGATTCCAAAGAATGCAGCATTACACCTGACACTTCTCGAAACTCTAAAACGTCTCTTTATAATGATACACCTTTCAGACTTTCCGGACAACAAAGAGACCACGTCATAGAAACAATAGTAACTGCCAGAAAAACAGGACCGACTACAGTGTGTAGAGTATGCTCTTCAAAGGGAAAACAAAGCGAAACTAGATAAAAATCTTCCTACTGTAATAGTATTTTTAGATCTTGCTAAAGCTTTTGACACAGTCAATCACAAAATATTGTTAGATAAACTTTGGAGACAAGGAATTCGTGGACTACCTCATGATCTTTTAAAGAGCTACTTATCTAATAGAGTGCAATGTGTAAAAATAAATAATTGTACCAGTGAAACTAAAACAGTTAAAGTAGGGGTTCCCCACGGAACTATACTTGGTCCTCTGCTTTTTATATTATACACTAATGATATTTTTGATGTTTTACCAAATAATGCCTTAGTTTCTTATGCTGATGATACTGCTGTGTTATCCACGGGTAAAAATTGGAATGAAGTTAGAGTTTGCTTAATGAACTGGCTTGAAAAGTTGGATAATTAGCATAGAGTGAATCAACTGTCGCTTAATATTGATAAATCTAATTTCATAACATTTGGTAGCTATGCTGGCAGTCTTCCTGATGAATTCTCGCTCTTCATCAAGAATAAGCCTTTAACTAGAGTCTTTAATTGTAAATATCTTGGTTTATACTTTGATTGCTACATGAAATGGAATGTTCATGTTCAGGAATTAGCCAAGAGAATCAAATATTTTACTTTTATCTTCTGTAAACTGAGAAATATACTTAATCCATCTATCTTAAAAGTAATATATCATGGCTTATTTGAAAGTATTATAAACTATGGCATTATTGCTTGGGGTGGTGCTTATAATAATTCAGTAAAAACTGTTGCCTCTATACAAGTTAAGCTAATTAATAAAATAAGCTCATATAATTTAAACTCAACTCCTCTAAAAATCCGTGAATCTTTCATTGTAAATGCTTTATGCTGTTACTACTGTTAAGTACTTCCGTGAATGCCGGATGAGGAATATCGGATAGCATTCTCATGCGACACTTTAGTTTAGTCTCCTTAGCGATAAACCTTTCTTAGAATAAAAAGGGCGGTACCGAATCGGCGCAACGAGGCTCACGATTGAGCACTCTCGTCTCGACGACCAAACTGTAAAGACGTGCGACTCTTTTAATTAAACTATAATTCTAAGTTTTGCACTTGGTGTCTTTTTCTTTCTGGATATCCTGAAATAAATCAATGCGTTTAAAAGAAGCGAACGCATTTTCACTTCACACGGCATAACACTACGAAGAATGCAAAAAATTATATGCGAGTATACAATCCAATACGAGATTCAAGCAGATAGTACTACCTAAAATTAAAAAAACAATTAGTATTAAAAATATTATGTAGCTTTAAAAGCTTACAATCAATTACCCAATAATTTGAAATTATTAATATGTTCAAAAAAGGTGTTAAAAAAGAAAATTAGTCATTGGATAAGAACAAATAACTATAATGTGTAATATTTTATAACCTAAGTTCGATAAATTAATATGCACTGTATTATTAATATTTTAAGTATTATTTTAGTAGTTCTTTTATTTAATTGTTATGACGAATTGTACTGGTTCTATGTACAGGTGCAATTACACCTCTATAGAATAATTACCAGAAATAAATTATATATAATTATATAGATATATTTGTAAAAGCTGTTATGTACCATTAGACATAGGTGATTATTGTACTGCATATCATACGAAAAAGAAATATTAAAAGTTGAATAATAAATAAAATTTGTTAAAGTTTATTTACTAAAATTTATTAAAATTTAATAAAGTTTATTTGCATTGCTTATTTCCACATTTCATTACGAAATAATAGCCGGTGAAATGAGGTGAATTTTCAGTGAAATTGCCGGTCAACAATGTGTTAATACACGATACTCCTCGTAAATTTGATATCGTACCGAACGATTTCCCAAGTCCTCAAGGCGGTATCCTTGGAACCAATTATCTAGCCTCATCCGCAAAAATTAATTATGTGAACAAACGCGTAGAATGGAACGATATACATTTTCCATTTGAAACACAGCCGGTATGTTCCCGCGCGCAGTAACGGGCCTATTCAATTAGTCATAAATCAAGTTCTAGTGCTCTACGCTTCCACTGTATCCTTTAAAACCTCTGGCTTGCCCGACGAGATAAATTCATCGTATGAGGTCGAGATTCTAAATCTTCTACGGCTAGATTACTTGAACAAAATCGAAAGCGATAGCGTAACGCGCATAATTCACCGTAACACCGAACTTATTCTACTTCCAGATGACAAAGATGACGATAAGGCTGCTACGAGCGACGACGGCTGCGATATTTCCGAAGGACAACCTCCTGATACAGAAAGTTTTTCACACGGGACATCTGACTCTCACTTTATATACATCCGAGATAAACTGACCATGAGAAAAGATAATATAGTCGTATTTATTTCCAACGAGGTGAGCCTAGCGACGAAGGATCGCGAGAATTACAAAATTTGGATTAACTCCCTCCAGTTCATGACGCAATCATAGCTAGGGGAGGTAGGGGAGGGACGGGCAGTCGGGAGACATAGGCACCCCCCTTTTATTCTGATCCAGTGACAGATTTTATTTTTTTCCTAATTTGGTAGTTTACTTCACCGACTGGCAACACTGTTCATCCATAGACTATCTGTCATTTCTGTCAGTTGTTAAACACAGACACGTTTGAAAGTTATGCGCTCGTAAAAGTGAATATTTTGTTGTGGTTTCGGATCGTAATAAAGAGAAAACTAACGAAAGGTATGCCTATTTATTATTGTAGCTATTATTCGATCGTGGATGTAGGAATGCAGGGTAAATCAGGAAAGGTTTTCTGGGAAAAAATTTCGTTTTATTCATTACCTCTCTTTCGAGGAAGATGGATAATATACAGATAGGATCGGTAGAGCGGACAATAAGGTTTTAACGAAAAAACGAACAAACACAATAGATTTAGAATCGACCGGAAAATCGACTAGGCTTGACTATGAAAATGATTCTGTACAAATATAACCTCTCGCGATTCCACCCGTGACTCTAATTACGCGGCTCTATTTTACCGACGGGCGTCCAGGATATGCTCTGTACTCTCTCGTTCGGTAGGCGTCCAGGAAAAGCATCCGGACTCTCCTTACCGAAACGAGGACCCAGGAACACTCCCGTACTCTCCCGTGTCGTCACTGTATTTGGGCGTCCAGGATATGCTCTGTACTCTCTCGATCGGTAGGCGTCCAGGAAAAGCGTCCGTACTCTCCATACCGAATCGAGGACCCAGGAACACTCCCGTACTCTCCCGTCTCGTCACTGTATTTGGGCGTCCAGGATATGCTCTGTACTCTCTCGATCGGTAGGCGTCCAGGAAAAGCGTCCGTACTCTCCATACCGAATCGAGGACCCAGGAACAATCCCGTACTCTCCCGTTTTCCCTCTAGCAGGCGTTCAGGAAAAGCGTCCGTACTCTCCTGCCAGAGGTCCCTATTCTGCATACCGAGAGCGACCGTGGATTATCTCGTTCTCTCTCTCGGCGCAGAAGAAGACTTCTATCGTGTCGTGCACCTTCTTTTATACTGGACCGTTGCTACCCTCGGTCATCGAAATCAACAACCCCGTCGTCAAGCCTGGTCTCGCGGTCTCGCGCTTCGCGCCTCCACTCCCTTCTGCGGTCCGTTGCCGATCTCCGAAGCTTCTCGATGTTTCTCGATGTTTCCCGAAGCGTCTCGAGGCCTCCAAAGGCCCTCCCGAAGCTTGTCGCTTCGAGCCTTTATAATTTCGCCACGTTACATTATTATATATCTCTTGTATATTTACTAACTAATAAATTAAACTGAAATTCACGCTTAAATACCTAAATAAAAAAAATACCGGTAACTTATGTCGAAAATGTATACAGAGGGAGTAATGGGCATTCTGATGTGAGGGCGGTTTGGGCATGCCATTTTTTAAAATTCTAATTACCTGCTTTAATTAAACTATTTGAACTATTTAGAGTTAGATGAAGATGATGTGATAATGATTGACAGAAATTTTGAAATGAATGATTTTGTGCTCGTTAAATTTAATATAAAAAAGACTGTTGTGCACTATGTCGGTCGAATCGAAGACATAAGTCATACCATGGCTACAATAAAATTTATGAGGCTAAGTAAAATAAGAAACACCTTTTTTTTCCTGAAGTAGGTGACATAGCTAATGTCCCACTAGACGACATCAAAACTAAATTGCCAGGACCAAAGACATGCAATAAAACCAAACGTGGTAGCTCTAAGTACACATTTGATAAACCTTTATGGGTTATACCTAATCTTAGATAAGCTAAGATACTATTTAAGATGTTTTTCATTTGTTGTTAACTTTTATTTTTGGATTCTATTATGAATATAAAGTGTTTTATAGGCCATGCCCAAGCCTCCCACAGGGTGTGTCCAAACCTCCCTGCCATAGGGAGCATTGGGCACTTTTGACTTAATTTCTAAATTATCTCGTAATGTTGAGACTGTTTATAATTTTAAGAAAGTTCTTTCTAAGATATCTACCCAAATGTGTGGTGCAATAAGAATTGACAATAAATGTTGATTATTTATAAAATCTCATTTTCTATGCATTAAATTGTGAAAAAGTTCCCATCCCTCCCATACCTCCCCTACTGCTCCAATTATTAAAACAGACAAAAACCACATCATTATGATACCCGTAAAGAAATCTGCCGAACGAAAGGCAACCGAAAGAGACTTAAAAGACGCAATTCATTCTTTAGCCGATACGACAAATAAACTAGACCTTCGAACGTTTACTATAGCTAAAACCGATATCGACGATATTCCATGGAGCTTTATTCACAAACAATTAGTTTCCGCTTTAGTTAAGCAAAATATTAAAGTCATAATTTGTCAAGGATTAACTATTACTCAACCGGTAGAGCAACGAGAAGCAATTATAACAGAAAATCACTCTTCAGCTATAGGAGGACATAAAGGAGTGAACAAGACTTACAAACGTATACGACAGAATTTCTTTTGGACTAATATGAAAACGGACGTACAGAAATTCATACAAACCTGTAGTAGTTGTCAGACGAAAAAACTAACGAGACAAAAGACAAGACTACCTATGACTCTTACGGATACTCCAGGCACGGCTTTCGACAAAGTTGCATTGGATATACTCGGTCCACTTCCAGCAACCCCTTCCGACAATGTATATATATTAACAATGCAAGACTTACTAACTAAATATTCCTTAGCCATTCCGCTAAAGCAAGCATCCGCCGTTGACATAGCTAACGCTTTAATCACGAAATTTATTTGTTACTTCGGTGCCCCGAAAGCCATTCTCACCGATCAAGGAACCAATTTTATAAATTCATTAATTCGAACTATCGCGAAACGATTCAAAATCTTGCAATTTAAAACGACTGCATTCCATCCGCAAAGTAATGGTTCTGTTGAAAGATCTCACCATGTATTGGTAGAGTATTTGAAACACTTCATAAATAAAAATTCCAACTGGGATGAATGGTTGGATTTCGCTATGTTTTCTTATAATACCAGTGCCCACGAAGGCACCAAATTCACTCCATTCGAACTAATTTTTGGTAAAACCGCACGCATACCCTCGAGTTATACTACAGAACCGAATTTACGAAACGAGACGTACGAAGCGTATTTGGAAGACCCACAAATTAAAATTAAGAAAGCGCAAGAAATAGCTAAAGAGAATCTAATTAAGTCAAAAGAACGTACTAAAAAATATTACGATCGGAAGTCAAACGCTCAAGAATTTCGAGTGAACGACGAAGTTTATTTGTTAAAAGAACCCATGAAAGGGAAACTGGATAACCATTATACCGGACCGCATGTAATAACGGAGTTACTCGGTAGTAAAAACGCTAAACTCCTACTCAATAATAATAAGATACGAATCGTACATCTAGATAAGTTAAAACGCGCAAAGAAGGGTTAAGTCAGACAATCGAGACTTGCAATATTTCGTCTATCTTTCTTTTTTTTTATTTTATTATTTTATTTACTCCTACTTCCACATTGCCCACGCGTCTACATTAGTGACACTCTCTAAGTCGTCAAAAGGCGAGCCCTCCCACGGGGACCTCTCCATGGGCTCCAGCCCGAATAGGGCCCTCAGGCCGAAAACATCGGTTTCACCCAGCAGGGCCCGCCAAAATAGTTCGGCCTTCCGCCTCGCCACCCGGCGCCAAGCCCGGATTAGGGACTTCTTCTCGACATTTATATACTCCGGTATGTCGGGGCCGCATGTCGACTGAAACGTACGAAGAAGATTTTCAAATTAGACGCGTTATTACTATTATATTATCCTTGTATTTTATATCTTACAAAAAGGGGCACAGCAATATATGCACTCACTATAAACAATGATAAACTTACCAAAATCCACAACTGCACCTTGTCGAACTTCATTTTTGACGGGTCAAGTAAATTAGTGGTCTCCATCGGGCCCAGTGGCCCCTTTATAAGCCAAAAAATCGGGGAAGGAAAATCCCGCCTCGATAATCGAACATCGAACGAGAAGCCCAAGAGAGAATGTAAAGGAACCACGAGCCGCGCGTATATTAACTTAGTAAAGGACAGACAATGCCCCCCCCCCCCCCCCCCCTCCTTATACTACACCATGTGCGAGGTACGCACTAGAGTAGGGCTTCGTGTCCGACGCACAGTCTCACCGAAGCAGGGATCATGGACGCAATTGTCATCACCAGTGTGCTTCTTCTACTTTTCACCCCGTCAACGCTAAGCATCGTGGGTTACGACTGCGGAACAAAAGGACTAAATATAACCACCGTTTCACTCGTGGAGGTGGCACCGTGCAAATTCAACGACGCCGAACCGGAAAAAGCCAACGTCAAATTACAGCTCCTGCAATTGTCGGAATACTCAGGCACCGAGTTTATGTCATGTAAGGTAGAAATAGACCGAATAATTTATCATTGTGGAATGCACTCTCACGTATCTACAGTTCTAAATGGAAGACAACAGTATATAATGGAAGTCCCACCACATTTATGCAAGCAAATGCAAGTCACAGGGATGGCCAGCGTACTTCCTAACGCACAGATTACCGGATTGAACCGAAACCGCACCAACCATCGAAGTCTTACGCTGTCAGGACAACTCAACATCGACGGAACTTGTATCGGAGGCCAGTACAGTGACCCTTACGGGACCTGGAACAACGTGGTAGTGCAAGCCGCCCTCAAAATTACCCTGAAGGATGGATATTATGCCATAAAACTCTCTACCAACAAGATCATTCTGAGCTCAGGCACGAGATGCCCAGTATAACAGGGTGAGTGCATAGAAACCGATGCTAGTATTGCTATTTGGTTTACCATTCCGCAAGACGGTTGTCATTTTCATAATTACGATGTGCTATACGAAGGTAAAGGAATAAAGGTAAGCTCGTCAAACAGCACCAAAGCTACCTTATACACGGTCACATCCGGAGAGACAATATTTGCGCTTATGAAGACTACAGAAATACCGCTCTGTGGATTCAACTTAATTCGGACAGAGCATCCGAAATTATTTATACTCGAAGTAAATAACGGGAAAACTTTCAAGACAAAAACGGGAGTCAATCTCAACAACCTAGATCCATTTGCATACATAAATTCAAAATTTGTTTATATAAAAAGACATATCAAAATTCAAATGCAGGAGCTCTACAAAGATATAATCAGTCAGAAGTGCAAGCTGGAACAGCAAGTACTCCAAAACGTCTTATCCATCGCCACGACCAATCCAGATGAATTCGTCTATGCCCTCATGGAAGGACCAGGCTACATGGCATCGATTTCGGGTGAAGTAGCCCATATTATTAAATGTGTGCTAGTACAGTGCCGTTATAGACCTACGAACACTTGCTATCTCCAATTGCCAGTCCATCACCGAAATGAATCGTGGTTCATAACGCCTAAATCACATATTCTTACAAAAGCAGCAACCACAAAAGACTGTGATTCAGTGCTGCCGACCGTATATCGTATAGACGATATTTGGTACCAACTTACACCTAAACTCGCAGAGACAACCGCACCACCATCCATACAGCCGCGAATGCAGAATCGCTGGCGCTACATCGACGCAAGGAAACCTAGCTACAAGCGGAATCTACGCCGAAGGCGACCTGAAAAACCTGAGGGAGCACATCATGTTCCCAGCTGAAAAACCTGCCGCACTCGACAACTTGGCCCGAGGAGCTATGGGAAAACCAGTCCCCGTCGGAAGCATCTCGATGGTAAGCCTTCTTCACGAAAATACAATCGATAAAATTGCAGAATCTGTGGGACAACGACTATGGACGATCGTCATGAACTTCGGATTCGCCAGCGCAGCTGTCATCCGTATATTCCTGATAGTGAGATTCATAAAACTGATAATCGACGTGATCCTGCACGGATATGCACTGCATTCGATCTACGGGTGGAGTCTCCATCTCCTAGGAGCTACTTTTGGATCCATCACGCAGCTTATCTTGCATCTTGGGAAGACAGCAGAGAAACCACCGCCAGACCCTGAATCTTCCCCCACCCCTAGTCCGATGATCCCAATATAATTAGAATCTCCCAGTGACAAAGTGAGTGAAGGTGTGCGAAACGATTCGAACATAAACATAGCAAGTTATGCGCGGTTACGAATGTTGTTGGACGAATGTAAGAATGAGACGGAGCAGAAAAATGCTGCTCCACAACATTTTTCTTCCCCAGGGGTGGGGTGGTGTGATGTCCGGTGGACTACAGCGGTACCAGAGAATAATCGATACGTATTTTTTTATATCTGCTAAGTCGCACGTTTAGGGGGTGAAACCACCCTTCAAAGTTTCGGATTTTTTTCTTTTTTTGCTTATAACTTTGAAACGGTTAATGATAGACATTTTTGATAAATGTACGAAATATCTGTTTTTTCGTCTACTAAAGGCCTACGGAACTTAAAATTTGATTTAACGATTTTCTGTTAATTTTTTATTAAAAAATAACGTGTTTTTCGTTATATCTTTAAAGTCTACGATTCGATTTTAACCAAACTTTTTTTAAATGGTAGAGAGATAAAAAATAATTGTTTTTGTAAAAAATCAAAATTTGAAAATTTTTTGTTTTGCTTTATAATATTTAGGCTGCGCACATCCGCCAGGACGCGTCAATCACAAACTATCGTAGATATCATAAAATTTCATAAGGGAAAGTTTCATGGATTTTTACATATAAAAAGAATATATTTATAATTTATTTAAATCACTCTTCAATCGTTTCAACTACGTTCTCGATGATATTACCAAGGAGTCCTAAGTATCATTCCAATTTCTAAATCTACACTCTTAGGAGACGATTCTATTCAAGTTCAAGTTCAAGCTCAAATCTTATTCAGATTCTTAGGAAGTCTATCCCGAGTCGATCGTATTATCTATCACCATTTATATAATTTGTATTGTTACCAGTATTTTAACTATGTTTACTCATTCTGTAAGAATATATTTTATTTTTGTTTATTTAAATTCCGAATAGGTTAATCAGGAAACCACCTTCTTCGACTTTCCTACTTTCACCTAATCTTTACTTACCTTACTAATCCTACAATTTCTACTTCCCTTCTTCTACCGTTTATCCTTTTCTAAACTCGGCGCTCGACTGGTGCCGTAATGTAAACACAGTCCTCACATTCAGCAGCGACCTGTACATTTAAGTCTTGCGCAGGGATCATTTTGCAGTGCAGTTATCGAGTTTGGTAACTATTCTATGTTTTCATATGACATAGCTGACCGCAAATTTAGAAAGCGGTAAGCAATATGAAACCGTCCCACAGTGGTCCATAGCGTGAATTTAGCTGTTCACGCACCTCGCGCAGTTTTCAATCTTTTTCAAATCGTCACCACGGGCTCAAAACACACCGGATTTAGTTAAAAATGGGTATTCTATTATTTTTTGTGTTGCTGATTACGAATCTGAACTCAAAAATTTTAAAAACAAAATGGCGGATTAAATATGGCGGACAGGTTTGTTTAAAAATTAATTGTTTTTCACTAAAATTAGTATTCTAATGTTTTTTGGGTCGCTGATTACGAATCTGAACTCAAAAATTTTAAAACCAAAATGGCGGTTGATATATAGAGGGTAGCTATGTACTTTAGCTTATTCAGCTTACATTACTAACTTAAAAATGGAAAAACTAAAAAGTACCACAAAGTAGTCTCCGAGAACTTTGAAGATGTTTAGTTTAAACTATATAGAAATACAATAGTTCCTGCTAAAATTGGCTTTATCTATCTGCACCTTTTGTTGATATTCCTTCCTAAAGTTGATATAACCCAGACCAGCTGCATAGACCCAGTGGGACACGCGGTCAATAAATTCCCAGGTTTCTTAAAGATACCGTGCAATAACAACAAAATCTTATTGGCACTAACGAGGACGAAGACTTCTAAAGCATCACTTTTATTACTTAATTGCTTTATTGTTAGGATGCGAGCAAAGAGGAATGAGCTAGGTTATTCGATTGAAAGGAAATCCTAGTCTTCGCCATGCAGGGTTCACTTAAAAATTAAATAACTTATAAGTATCAAAAGATATTCGGCTAAAACTTTCCACATCTGTTCCTTAGACTATATAGAAGTTATTTCTGCAAATATTTCTTGCGTCTACCTGCGCCTTTCATTGTTATACCTATCGAAAGTTTACGAGACAGTCCGGCGGCAGCGCCTTGCCGAGGTGCGCGCGACTCTTTAAACAATAAAAATTCGTCCGAGGCGGATCCGGGCGGATTAGCTTTTTGCAGGATCGTTTAGGGGAAGGTTTACAGAAAAGGGTGGTGTTAATTAGAGAGTGGGATTATGTGGGACTATGAAGATATTGACTGCAAAAGATAAAAAACTTCGACGATTTTCTTTCATGTTTTCAACATTAATTTTTGAATAAACTACAAATAGTAATTTTATGTTCGACACGTGAATTATTATCGCGAAGAATGCTCTTCAAATAGAAATAATAATTGTTAAAAAATATTGCATAGTTTCGCCAGAATGTTAGAAAGAAGACAACGTGGTTTTTCGATAGAAAAAGGCCTCCCGAAAAAGTTTCAACTTTAAGCCTTTGTTGTAACTACAATTTTTATCCGATTTCAAAAATCTTTTCGGTTCTGAGGTCGGTGGTTATTTAGGAATCAATATATGCAAAAAAAAATTCGAAATTCCAAAATCGACTTTTTGACTTTTGCGCGGCTAAATGCACATTCTGGACCACTGTGTGACGTCTTGAGGAAAAAGGGCGTCAGAACCATGCGCTTCTCAAGTGCTGTCCCATTCACTCACACATGCATTTCGTTTCTTAAAACTAAATGTTCTTATGGCACCGTAGTCTAAACGACTTAGACGATTGGCGCCGAACTCGCACGACGGGGTATCGCTTCATTTTCCGCCCGATACTACAATCGGACATCCTATTGCACATCTGCCCTCAGATGTTGTCCTCAAGCAATATTTCATCCTCTTCTTCGTCTTCTTCCTGACCTTCCACGATTTCTTCGTCGAAAGTTACCCACGGCTTCATGTTATCGGCCGACGTCGAAGTCCGCTGAGGGCCTTCTCCTTCTCCTTCTTTCTCCACCAAGTACCAATCATTACGTAACACATTTTGAACGGCATATGGTCCTAAAAATTTGGTACTGAACTTTCCGTGTGTGGTCGATTGCATTCGTTTAATCGCAACAAGATCACCCACTCTATACTTTATCGCCTCTTTCCGTTTTCTATTGAAATTCTTCCTGTTACTTACTTGAATTTTCAATATATTCTCTTTGGCTTCTTTACGAATTTCGTTTCGATTTTCTTCAAACATAGCTAGCCATTCCTCTTCGATTATTTGCCGAATTTCTGATTCTTCTTTTATCCGCATTGGAATTCCAGAAAGGACCTTGAATGGCGTTTTTCCTGTGCTTCTACTAGGCGTAGAATTTAGATATTTCTGCGCGAGATCCAAATACCTGTACCAATTTTCGGGTCTGGGTAGTGTCAACTTTGTCAGCAAGGGTATAAGTGGTCTATTCACTCGCTCCACTTGTACGTTTCCTCGAGGCACATCTGTGGTGACTAACACGTGTTGGATATTTTCTTCCTTGCAATAGTTCTTAAAATTATGCGATGTGAAAGCAGTTCCTCGGTCTGTCACGATTCTCCTGGGATTACCAAATATTGCCGCTTGTTTTTTCAATTTATCTAGGACTTCTGCTGTATCTGTAGATCGTGTCGCGTAAGCCATACAAATTTCGTGAAGGCGTCGATTATCACAAAAATATATCGGTACTTTTTCTTCGTTGCTGTAATTGGACCAAGGTGATCGAGATGATATGTATCTAAAGGCACGGTTCTCTTTTCGATACAATGTAAAAATCCCTCTTGCTTCCCTGCTTTTCTTTCGGCTAAAATACACTGCACGCAATTTCGGATCACTTTTTCGATTTTCGATCGCATATCTATAAACCAATAATCGTTTTTCACAATGGATTCGGTCTTTATGAGACCAAAATGTCCGCGTTCGTGCGCTTGCCTCACCACCTGCACTTGCATACTTTTGGGTACAACTATCAACGCATCATTTTGCACGTACTTATATAATATTCCATTCTTCACAACGAAGCCATCAAGTTTACGCTCATTTACAGCACTTATTATATCCCTTATTTCACTGTCCTCATTTTGCGCTCTCTTAAGACTAGGCAAAATATTATTTTCTAATCTAGTAAGTAACATTGTAGCTGACACGGGAAAACGACTTAACGCATCTACGTGACACATATTTTTGCCTGGTCGATGCTCTATAACATAATTGAACTCTTCCAAAAGTAGAGCCCACCTGGCCACTCGCACACACAAATCACGCTTCTTCATTATTAATGAAAAAGCTTGACAATCTATTATAATCTTAAAAGATATGCCTAACAAGTAAACCCTAAATTTTCGGAGTGCTTTTATTATTGCTAATGCCTCGAGCTCGTAACTCGTAAACTTTTCTTCGCTAGGACTGTTTTTCCAACTTGCATAATAAATTGGGTGAAACGCATTATCTTTACCATCATGCTGTAACAATATTGCTGCACATCCGAAACCAGACGCATCGGTATGCAACTGAGTTTCGGCTTTCGCATTGTACAATCTTAAAACATGTTGAGAACTTAGTAAAAACTTTAAACTATCGAAAGCTCTTTCTTCTTCGAGATCAAAATGAAACGTCGTGTTTTTTCTTAATAATTGCGTTAACGGTCGTGCTATAATCGAGTATCGCGAAATAAATTTTTTAAAGTATCCCCTTAACCCTAGGAAACTCTGTACACTTTTAATGTTTGTTGGCTTTGGAAATCTCATAACTGCATTGGTTTTGTGATCCGACGGCCGGATAGTCCCATTTTCTATAATATATCCTAGATATTCTATTCGCGTTTGAATAAATCTACACTTTTCCCAATTTATTAACAGTCCGTACTCGCTTGCAGTTTTTAATACTAATTCTAAATTATAAAGTCCGTCCGAATAATCACGGGAGGGAACAACTAAATCGTCCATATATATCAACACGACACCCTTCGTTATTAAATCCTGAAATATTGCATTTATATATCTCTGAAATACCGACGGGGAATTACACAATCCGAAAGGAACGCGAAGGAATTCGTATTGTCCATCCGGTGTCACAAATGCAGTATACTTTCTTGATTTCTCTTCAATTTCTACGTGGAAAAATCCATTTTTTAAGTCAAGCGTGCTGAAAACACGTGCATCTTGTAAACGATCTAGATGATCTTCAATAAGAGGCAATGGATATCTGTCTTTTACTATCTTACTATTTTACTTTCTATAGTCTACACAAAACCGTGTGGAACCGTTCTTTTTCTTAACTAATACTATAGGACTCGCGTAATCCGAATGTGAACGTTGAATAATTTTAGTTTCTAACCAATCATTTATTTGTGCATTCACTTCTTCTCTTTCAGGAAGAGATAATCTACGTGGTCGCTGATAGACAGGAATATTGTCTGTTAACAAGATATTCATTTTAATTTCTACGTCTTTAACTTTCTTAGGCGCGTATTTCTGTTTTAATTCCTCGATTTGCTTCCGATGATTACTATTACTCATGTTTGACAGATCCAATTCACTATTATTTTCATAAGTACTAATATAAAAAACTTCTGGAACGGCAGAATTGTTACAACTTTCATTTTCACAAATCGTAATTTTTCCGTTATTCATTCGAACGTCTACTGTATTTAAGAAATCTGTGCCAATTAGTATTCCGTATGGTAATATTGTATCCGAAACAACATGTAATTTAATGGAGAAAATTTCACCATCAATTTCGATTTGTGTTACAAATTCGCCTAATGTATTGTTTTCACTCGCACCAATACCACGGAAGCTCATTGTATTTTTGGTTAAAGGTGGAGCACCTACCTGTACATACTGCTCCGCCCGAATCAAACTTAGATCGCTACCTGTATCTATTAAAGCCGTTATCCCTACATTCGATACAATTACGTCTTTCTCAGGCTTCTTTCGAGGTTCCGTCACATTACATATGTTTACCGGCGCTTTCGCTGTGCATTTCGACGCAAAATGACCATATTCATGACACTTAAAGCACTTCACACCTTTGTCTTTCGTAGGACACTCAGCACTTGGACGACTCCGTGAACTGCAGGTGAAACAGCGTCGAATTCCGCTTGATGTCTTCGGTGCCTGCATCGGCGTCTGCATAATCTTCTTATCGCCAGTATATCGGACTTTTGTTTTTGCATTCTTCTTTATAGTTTCGTACAGCCTGAATTTTTCTTTTAGTTCTTGGACTGTTTTCGCACCGTACAATATAACTTTGTTCATTTCTTCATCCTCAACACCATTAATGATATATTGGATGACCACCTCTGTTTCCACATTCGCCTGACTGGCAATATCAATCATATTATATATATATATATATATATTCTTGATATGTCTCGTCTAGTTTCTTCTTTCGTTCCATTAATCTCTTATGGATCGTGCCACTATTCACTGCTTGCGAAAATTCGTTTTGAAGGGCTTCCTTAAAACTAAGCTACGATCTATCACATTTTTCGTGTGTTACGAATATTTTGGCAGATCCTTTTAACAAGCGTTTTGCGTATATTATTTTTTGGACACTTGACCATTTACACAACTCACTTGCGTCTTCAAATTCTTCGAGCCATCGATTAATCGATATTTCGTTATCTCCCGAGAAGGATGGAATTGTTTCTTCTACATCTCTAAACGTTAACAACTTTTCGCGCTTATCTTCTGTTTCGCACTCGCTCTCGCTCTCATCTTCACGCTCAGCTTCCAAAGCTAAAGCGGCTTGAAGTCGCGCCACTAGCTCAGATTTGGTTCCGGATTTTTTCAGCTTTCGTTTTCCTAACTCTTGCTTCAGAATATCGACCGTCATATTTTCTATTGAGATGGTTGTCTTAGATGTTTCTGTGGTAGCATTTGTTTCGGAGTTTCCATGAGACGAAGCCATGATTTTATCGGCACGTTCTAACACGTCAAATTTCACAGGTGTCCAACAGTTACTGAATTTATGCACTGCTTTTCAAATTTCCCGCGACAAAAGTCAATTGCTATCCCGGACGAGCCCCCAAAATATATGTGGGATAAAATAATTGCAAGAGGCTCCACGCAAGGAAATTAAAATAAAACAATGTATTAACAAGAATAAAACAAAAAACGCAAGAAAAAAATGAATACATGAAAATGTCAAAGTTATACTCGCACGCAACACACAATTGACCGCACCTCGCAGGCTCAATTGTTAAATTCTTCACCACTCGATCGCAACTCGCAGATCGAACTTCTCTTTCCTCTGAGTCCTATTTTCCGACTGACGTCTTGAGGAAAAAGGACGTCAGACCCATGCGCTTCTCATGTCATGTTTGTAGCAAATAGGTAGTCGAACGGTGTTAAAATCCTAAAGCATACTTACTCGTATAAAATCTTACGCGTCGAACCCAATATTCAAGTCACGAGTGAATTAATTATTTCCCCTGCCCCCCTCTTTTAAATGAATTAAATAAGATCGTATAAAATGAGTCCTCCCGATCGATGATAAACTCGCTCAACCGAAGAATCGTACTAGAGAACGGATGGATGCGCGGAACGCATCACGGTAAGAATCAAAAACTGTTCCGCGGTAGGAAATCTAAATTAGACAGAGCCTCATGCTTACGGCAATCGCCCCCCCCCCCCCCCCCCCCCACCCGCGAATTTGTCCCAACCAATACTAATACCTCACGCGCGCGTAAATCGGATTGCAATAGAAGTACAAAATTCTGGTCAGAAGTGTAAAAAATCAAGTTGGAATATCGTCGTGCGGCATGGGCCGAGAGAGAGCCTCTCTCCCTCTCGCTCTGACGCACCTAGTATGTCAACGCTCTCTCTCTCTCGCGTGCGCCGGGCTCGCTCGGCGACCGTCGCACAGTGGTTCATTTGGCCGAAAACCTGGCCAAAAAGCCAAAAATTTTTTTCGCGATTTCCAAAATTTAGCAACTGCGTTTGATTTGTAACACATCAGAGCATCGTTTTCCATTAATACAAATTTTTATTGAACAATACTCTTAGAGATATGCAGTGTCAAAGTTGGCACTTGAATAATGTAACGTTTTCACGTCGAAATTCAGAATACGTTTTCAATGTGAAATAATGGTACAATCAACTTTGCAAGTATTTGTTGCTATTCGTCATACTTTTAAATTATAAGTACCTTGGTTTCATTTTTTTATTTAATATTTTACAACTGCGATGGCACAGATTGCAAAACCCATACATTTTTTTCCTTTTGCAGAGGAAATAGTTGTGAAGTACGCAAAAGTACAAAGCGAATTTTTTTTTAAATTAAACTTTGAAGCTTCCCGAAGAAGTCCCCGTTGTCAAATTTTGCGACTTTTTGCGATTCTACGAGATATTCTTATTTGTTTGTCGCACGCGCCATGCTCGAGGAAATACGTTTATGACATACGGCCAGGCTATCGTGCCTTGGACAAACGAATAATGCTAATGCTTCACTAAGGTTACCCTTGTAATTAACGAAACGCTATATTTATTTCGTTCAGGTTAAAAATCAAAATAATTTTAAGCAAGCTGGTGGCCTTTTCTTCCAAAGCAAAAATAGATAGCCGCGATCACCTCGACCGCTTACCGTCATAAACCGAAAGATGTTTGACGTTTCGGTTGAAAATCTGGCTAGTTGCAGGTATGAGGGCTATATTTGTTTCTCACAATGCTGTATCAATCTCTTTCAGTCGAGATTTTTATTAAACAATGGAAAATTCGAAGATGGAATAGCTGTGATATGCTGGTATTAAGATAACGTGACTGTTGCAATAAATATCATTATAACTTTTGAAGGAAAAGGAATATCAGAAAATATTTTTTTAAAAATTAAACTTTAAAGCTTCCCGAAGAAGTCCCCGTTGTAACATTTTGCGACTTTTTACAATTGTATGCGATATTCTTATTTGTTTGTCGCATGCGCCATGCTCGGGGAAATACGTTTATGACATACGGCCAGGCTATCGTGCCTTGGACAAACGAATAATGCTAATGCTTCACTAAGGTTACCCTCGTAATTAACGAAACGGTATATTTAATTCGTTCAGGTTAAAAATCAAAATAATACTGATTTTCGTGCCGATCCGACAATTTTTCAATACTCGCATCCGCCATATTGAAGCCGCCATTTTATTTTTGGAAATTCTGAGTTCAGATTCTTAATCAGCGACCGGAAAAACATAAGACTACTGATTTTCGTGCCGATCCGACAATTTTTCGATACTCGCATCCGCCATATTGAAGCCGCCATTTTGTTTTTGGAAATTCTGAGTTCAGATTCTTAATCAGCGACCGGAAAAACATAAGACTACTGATCTTCGTGCCGATCCGACAATTTTTCGATACTCGCACTTGCCATATTAGAGCCGCCATTTTGTTTTTGGAAATTTTGAGTTCAGATTCTTAATCAGCGACCCAAATAATACTAATACACCAATTTTCAGCTAAATTGAAAAACTCCTTGAGTTTTGGCCAGGTTTTCGGCCAAATGAACCACTGTGCGTCGCTCGGCTTGCGATCGTCTCCCTCTCGCTTCTTCTCGACGTCGAATATCGAGCCGTCTCTCTCGGAAGTATCGTAGCAAATAGGTAGTTGAACGGTGTTAAAATCCTAAAGCATACGTACTTGTATAAAATCTTACGCGTCGAACCCAACATTCAAGTCACGAGTAAATTAATTATTTCCCCTCCCCCTCTCTTTTAAATGAATTAAATAAGACTGTATAAAATGAGTCCTCCCGATCGGTGATAAACTCGCTCAACCGAAGAATCGTAATAGAAATCAGAACAGATGTACGGGATGCACCGCGATAGAAATTGAAATTGATCCAAGATAAAACTCAAGTCAGACAGGATTTCATGACTATAGTAATCGGCCTCCCCCATAAATCTTACCAACCAACACCAGTACCCTATATAGGTTTGAGCTAATTCAAAAAAGATAATTGAATATGTAAAGATCAAATTAGAATACCGCTGTATGACACGAACTGAGAGAAAACCTCACTCCCCATCGCCCCAACATGTGTAAAATACTAGCACTCCCTATCTCTCGAGCGTCGGGCTTGCTCGCCGACCGGTATTCACACGCGACTGCACCTCTCCTACCTCCCCTGATGACGAATATAGGGTCATCCCCCTCGGAAGCATAACAGTGAACAAGCAGCCAAATGGTATTAAAACTTTAAACATATTTACTAACATAAAAGCAGTTCAATAATCACCAAGATCATGAGCAACTAAATTTTCCCCTCTCCCCCACCCCTTTGTAAGTAATGAATAGAGTTATAAAACAAACCCTCCTGGGCGAGACACAAAATACGCATGCACCACGCCTAATACCAAAATAGGAAAGGCGGGACCATAGAACCCCTAACAATAAGAAATATCGAAATGTATCAATACAAACTAAAAGGATGAAACAAAGAATAGATACAGAATAGCAAATACAAATAAACAACATAATACAGAGGTAATAGTTAAATACGCGAGCAAAAATGGAATAACAAGGGCGGGAGTAAGTAAGATATGACTGGCAAGGGCAGAAGTAGGGAATTACAGGATAAGAATGATCGGAAGCCTCAACCAATAAGGTAAAAGAGCAACAGGTAGGAATAGGGAAACCATAGAACGGAGGAGTTCAGTGATTGAAACAGAAGCCAGAACAAATATAGTGCGTGTAAAGAAGCAGCAGTAAGGAACTAATAAAGCAAATTACAACTAATAAATCAAGAGACGGCCGAACTAAAAGCGAAAACAGGGATCAAGAGCAAGAAGGTGTCGTCCCGTCGCAGCCCCCGAGCTATCGCAACACTGCCATCTCTTCACACCCTATTTTCTTCTTTTTCTTTCTTTGGTTCAAAGGACTCAAAACATGTGCCGAGGACATAGCAAACCCAAATATACCACCCCAGACCTCATCACAATAAGGAACCGGATCAGATACAATGAAAGATATATCTGTTACAAAGTGATATCGATTGGATCCAAATGCTGTGGTGAATGCAGTAAGAAGATATACGGAGAAATTAGACCAGCAATGCTAATACATGCACTAAGCAGAAGGCCGGCAACATATAACTGCAGGGGATGTGGGAATCCACTGGAGATAGCAAGGGGCGCAGGAGAATGTCTGACATGCTGCGACGTACTGGACGAATTAGAGGCGAAAACATGGGATTACTATGTTCATACATACGAACATGAGGATGAAGAAACCGACGAAGAGGGGGATAGCGACGAAAGTGAAGAAGAGGATGAAGAATAAATAAAAACACTGAAACTAGGGTAAATAAAGATAGGATAAATAAGATAGATAGTAGCAGCATGAAAGGGAATGAATATATATACAACAAAAATTAATAAATCTAAACACACACTAAAAATAACAACACGATACACACATAACTCCGGACAGGGAAGGGAAGGACGGGACAGTAGTATACGACAATACAAAATGACCAACGAACATACAGTATAGAGAATATACAGTAGAAAGGGGCAGGAAAAACCAAAGGGACATAGTAAGTCAACCGGGGATGGGAAAATTGAGTAACAGGACAGACATGCGGTGAGGAGGAATATAAAATTGATTAAGTCTAGAACAGACACGATAACACATAACACAACATGCTGGAAACCAAAGGGAAATAACGACAACCTTCGGACAAAACCACAACACTAACAATTAATGATAAATAGCTAAAAACAACTTTCCTTTAGTATGTTAAGCAAAGAATAGACAAATTAAAATGAATCAATAAAAGGTGGTCGAAGGGAGGGAACGCGTAAATGATAGAGGGAAGGAAAGGGGGAAATAACCAAAATTAGAGTACGCGGGATGCCCCGCGTCTGATGATGTGGCTGGGCGTGGGGCGGCTCTGCGTGGGGGACGGATCGGGGATGCAGGGTGAAATTCTCTTTTCAAAAAATTCTTTCCTTTCTTTGGGGGGATGGGCTTGGGAATTTATAAAGTACAAGGGCATTGGATCCAGGTTTCAACTCGACGGATTTCGCTATATTACTTTCACGAGTGGAAAACACTCCTGTATATCGTGCAGTATATGTAAACATTGTCAGAACGATGAGGCCTCTTGTATCAGTTCTACGATCCTACCATACTGATCAAACAGGGGCCTTTAATTTCTAGATATTATGAGTATATATAATACTCGATGGATTTTCGGATCTATTTCTCCCGGGAATGGGGTGGTGGGGGGAGATGTTGCCCCGTATTTTGACACGGTTCTTCGCGTGGAGTCGTCCCGGGCTCGGCTGTGTTGCCGGATACGGGACACCCTGCATAAGCAAACTAAACCTTACAACAATGTCCAATAGAATATAGGCCCGTCCCCGACGTGAATAGGCTTAGGAAGGGGGTATGTACCAAAATTCGAGAATAGGGAAAGAGGGAAAAACCAAAAAAAGGAAATCCTAAAACCAATAGTATAGGCACAACACTACCCCTTGAAGAACACGATAGTAAACAAAAATGCTAGGCACACGGCGTGAAACCCCCTTCTTTCAGAAATGGAAATGGAACGAGACGAATTAAGGGAGAGAAATGACGACAGGAATTGGAGAAGGCGAGCCAGGGGTTTCTTCTGCAACAAGGCATGTAAATATAGAACAAACGACGGCATGTGGCTGGGATGTGTTCTGCACAACGGAAGCACAGAACAAGTAAAACAGGTGTCGCTACATTTCGTAGGAGGGGTAAGGTTGGAAGGAAGATGTGAAAGATGTAATAGGGCTACAAATAAAAGCAGGAGGGCATATAAGTGTGAGGAATGCGCCTTTGCACTGATAGCTGCAAGGGGCGAACTGCGAGGGGATGTTGCGCATGTTCATTGGGAAATGGGAACAAATACAGAAAATATAAGGCAGGAAAGCATAAGGCTGGACCTTACAGCGGAAGAATGAGGATTGAACAGTCGGTGCGTAATTATACATAATAATATAGTAATTAGGAAATTAGAACACGGGTAAAAAGAGAGACAGTAATAAAATGTAGGGAATAAAAGAAACAGGAGAGAAACGTAATAAATAGAATATGTACCCTTAGAAGCAAAACCTAAAACACCCCGCGCACACACCCATCATCCCCCTCCCACACCCCCACAAATACAAGCAGGACTCTAAATAAAGAATATAAGAAACACCATAGGTAACAGATAGGAAACCGATTAAGTGAAATCACACCGCACGGATACAAATCCTTAGAAATAACAATCCCTTAGAAGCAATACCAAAAAAAAAAAAAACCCACAATGAAAATCCATAGGATAATGGACCTGCAAGATCTACCGGAGTTGCCGCCATCACCATTTGTAATAGAATCAGACGACTCCACGGATAAAATGAGCCAGGAACCGGAAGCGACCCACACAACCAAAGGAGGTGAAGGAATGACGAAATAATAATGATAGTAGAAGGACACCCATACTCTACGTTCCGGAAAGAGGACGTAGATCACGTACTCGAAAGGATTCTGGAAATAGCAGTAGAAAAGAATGTGGTAACAAAAGTCAGAAAATTAAATTTCAAAAACGGAGCAATAATCATAAACACGGACGATAAGGAAACCCACGACCTCATTAAAAAACTAACGGAAGAACACCACCTGATAAATGGAAAGAAGATAAAATTAGGAACAGACTCGGAATTGGAAAGAAAAAGGGACATGGTGATCTGGTGCTCGTCAACCAAAATCAAGGAAGAGACACTAATAAAACTAATAGACATGGAACACAAAGACTTGGAATGTAGATCGTGGCTCCACGTTAAAACAAACCAAACTGAGGGAAGGGGAAAAAGAATCTATTATAAAGTTCCGGCAAAAGTAATGGCTAGACTAAGGGCAAGGAATAATAGCTTTTCAGTGGGCGGTCTCATAAAAATTAGAGCAACGCCGTTAAAATAAAATCATAACCCAATACCATTAAACCCCCTCTTAATCCACCTCATTATCCCTTCTCTAGAACAAATGAAGATAACATGGCCAATGAAAGCCAAACAAACTGATGTTCTCCTCCCACCCCCCTCCCCTTCCCCTTCCTACTCTCACTCCAATCTCTCCCTTTATCATCCCTTCCCTCCCGTCCAATATTCCTACCCTCTGTTCCGTGCTCATAATTACCAGTATAACCAAACCAACCGGCCTCAAAACCCAATCAAAATATACATACATATATGCATATAATTATAACTCATAAATGAAATAACTGAAGCAAAACGGAAAATGTTAACGAAACCGCCCACTGAAAAAGAGAAGAAAAAAGAGAAAAGAAAAAGAGGAATGAAGGGAGGCAAAGAGAAGATAGAAGGGAAAAGGCAGATAAGTAGCGGGAAATAGGAAATAGTAATAGTAACAGAAATAATAGAAACAACCTGGAACTTTATAATAATCTATAAATAGGGAAGGAAAGGGATAAAAGATTAGGAACAAATAGGAGCGATTGAAATAGACTCGAAATGAATAAGAAAAGGAATAATGAACTAAATCAACAAGTGAAAAACCAAGCCAGAATAAATACCCGTCCCATCCCAACACATCCAAATCATCCAAACCCCTGAACCAAAGTCATTTAGCAGCCCACTATCAAATGATTTAGGAACATGAACGCGAGGAATGAAAGGAGGAGCAATAACGGTGGAGAAGGGGCAAACGCGGAGATCACCAATCGACGAAGGCGACGCCCCACGAACGTGCAATATAACAGGGTAATGGAATGGCTGAGGGGTCTGAGACGAATCACTCGTAGGGCCAGATGCTATCGGTACGAAACGTACTATGACGAGAACGACGACAAATATTGCCGTAATTGCATTGGAGATGCGGTGGAAGCGGCCGCGAGGCCAACATACACGCACATCCTTAGTAGGAGAAGGATCATATATGCCTGCTGTGCCTGCGGAGAAGACCTAGGATCAGGAAGAGAGGTGCACGAGTGTTGCATATGCTTCAATCTGCTCGTGGAAAGAGGGGACTGTATAGGGACGGTACATGTCCACAGCACCCACCTTTGAATAAATGGATGGGATAAGGGGCAGGGAAAAGGAGGATTAAAAATTAAATAAGGTAAAAAAAAAAAAAAAGTCATTGCATGCAATAAGAAGGAGAAGAGACGATCGCCCGAACGAACAAATGGGAAACAGGCAAAGATACTCCATCGATCGGGCGCTCGTCTCGGATCAGAGAATCTTCCGTGCCCTCTCAAAGGACCTTTCATATGGGAAAAGAAATAAATAACAAGCATGGCATAAGAAGAACAAACAGAAATAAAAGGAATTTAACTTAGGTGGGGAAAATGAAAGACATTTACAAGAACCGATAATATAGTATATATATTAAACAAATATAGCCAAACACGAGACTTGGATGTAACACACACAAAGATATAAATAAACACACAATTAAACAAAAAACACAACCACGAACACAAATATAAATAAATATAACATAAGACACACACGGGGGAGAGTCTGATGTATTGTGCCACTATTTGAATATAACATAATAATAATCCAGGTGGCACGGTACACCGCACTCTCCCTTACACACATAAAAACAAAACAAATAACACAAAGAGGGAAAAGAAGAAATTTTATTCAAGTGATCGATTAATAAAATAGCGATCAACTGAACAAACAAGGAAACGATCAAGAACAAAAGGCTACATGAATGCAAATGCAAACATGAGAATGGGAAAGAATAAAGCTACCTAAACATAGATCTAAAAATGGGAATAATAGGCACCTGTCGCATCCTGCGTCGCGCCCTCCCCTTATATTAACTTATATTATAAAAAATAAGAATAGATAAGATCGGCATCCCCAGAAGGAAAAGCTAAATGCGGCCCTGGGTTTATGACCACACACAGGGCCCAGAACATCGGCCAGCACCACCGAACAAAAGGGTGTGCTGGCAAATGTCAACTTCCCCCCTACTAACCAGGCGAAAGTAGCCGAAGAAAATAGCCAAGTTGCTTAGGCAAAAGTAAAAAGCAGATAATTATTAGCTTTTCCTTCTGGAACGGAGGATAAACATTCACGATATTTGGATTCACCGGTAATATTAACAAAAAACATTATCTCACATATATATATATTTCATGCTCAATTAAATAAATTTCCGTATTATTCTTAAAAATCAAGCTATAAACACCGTTCAAAAACCATTAGAATCCTAATATCGTGAATACAATAAAACTATATATGAAAAAAGGGGAACCTTATAGTTTATTTATAATTAATAAAAAAAAAGAAAAAGGGAAAGAATTACACACGAAGGGAAGGAAAAGTGGTGAGGAAGGGATTCTCCCTCCTCTTGTAGCAAAGGAAACCCTGGGACCAATCAGCACCCGCACTGGTCCCAGGATTTTCCTATAAAAAGACAGAGAAAATCACGAACGAGGAAGTACGTAAAAAAATCTTGACGAGGTCAGTCGGAGACACTTTCCCTTCGTGCAGTTCTGGTTCCCTATATTCTCTTGTCGAAAGTTAACTGTTTCGTTTTTTTTTGTGTTTGTTTCCTTTTTCCCGGAATCTTCTCCGGGAACCATTGTTGTTTCTCTCTCGAACTACCAAATTCCCTGATTCCTCAAGCTTGCGCTCTCGCCATAGGGCGTTCAGCTCGATTCCTTACATGGGTTTGCGCTCTCGCCATAGGGCGTTCAACCCATTCCCTTGGTTCCCGGCTTGCGCTCTCGCCATAGGGCGTTCAGTCGATTCACCCTTGTTTTCCTGAACCTATTTTCCTATGGGCAAAACCCGAGCAGGGAAACAACGTCAGGCACGCCGCCTGATTCGAGCCCTTCACCAGGTACCGAATAAGGTGGCCCCGGAGGAGTTTTCTACTCTCTTCGAGAACCTCCTCGACCAAGTTCCTCCTCCTCCTCCTCCTCCTCTTCCAACACCGTCTCCTAATTCTCCACCCCCTCCACCAATCCCCGCCTATAAGGCCTTTCCCAAAACCGACCCCGAACGTCTCCGGCTCAAATTCGAGCACCTTTTTGGGTAATGTGGCGGATTTCCCTGGTGAGGACCGCATAGGTCTAGTGACCCAAAAAGAGACTGCGGCTGCGACGCGACACACCTCAACATTAATAATTGCTCACAGGAATTACCCTACCTTCCCTTGATCCTTCCTTGCAAACAATAATATTGACACTAGTACGATTAGCTGACAGACTGACAAATACACAATAATACGAACATATGCATGATACCAAAACTGAAATAATAACAATAATAATAAAACTATATGTTCATGTAATTAAACTAAATGTTCTTATGGCACCGTAGTCTAAACGACTTAGACGATTGGCGCCGAACTCGCACGACGGGGTGTCGCTTCATTTTCCGCCCGATACTACACATGTATATACAAAAGAATAACTTGACAAGTACGCAAGCGTAAATATTGAAAATTCAATGACTTTTTTTGCAATACAAATGTCAAATTTTCTATTTATCCGTATTTTGTGTTGCAAAATATAGCATTCTCAAACAAATATTCTAGAAAATTGATTGAAATTTAACTGACAGAATTATGAAACAAGTAGTATTTTTTAGCATATTATTTAAATAAATGGATTTCAAACAAAATGATTATACCATTGGATTCAAAATTCGAAGGCATTCATTTTCACTCTCTACGAAATTTTCGTATCTCTAATAGTTTTCGAGATATTGGATAAAGAAGTTTCAGGACCCCAACTTTGAGGGCGGTTTTCACCCCTTTAACATGGACGGTTGCCGATAAAAAAAAATACGGGTCAAATATTTTCGCGATGACTATATCATACTAAAATCTCATCAAAATCGGTAATTTACATCTTGGGATGTTCCCTTGTAAGTGCACAGGGCTGTGTTTAAGGGCAATTCCCCCAGTCGGCGTTCACGTATCCTTTCAACGGCTCGTTCGTAGGTTTATACTCAATACTCAGATCCCCCACGTGTTTTAACCCTTTTCGTACGTATGTCTATTCTCAGCCACCAATGCCTTTTTACCGTTCCGGTCGTATGTCTGCTCTCAGCCATCACAACAAGAAACCGTACTAATCTTATACTGTATTCATCTATGTATCAGTTTACAATTTATCTACACAAATATATGTATCTCATGGACCTATTCACGAACTCATGTGATGCTCCTATCAATTGGAGATAACGAAATCCAGTGCGAACAAAAGTAATACTGTTGCTGCCTGTCGATCAGATGATATTCTATTATTGACGTGGAAAGATAAGAGAATTGTCACCATGTTAAGCAACTTCTATACCTCGGGCACGACAACTATAGAAAGAAGATTGAAATAAGGTGGCACCGTCAATATAAAGAAACCCAATGTTATTATAAATTACAATAAGAATGTGGGAGGTGTTAACAGGGCTGACCAATTACTAAGCTCATATTGTTTCATGAGAAAATCTTGCAAATGGTGGAGAAAGATTTTTTTCTGAGGCTTAGAAATATGTGTAATCAATAGTTACATTTTATATAAGGCGACAGCCAGAAGAGATAACAGGACGCCCATGACACACGACGCGACGGGCGAATATATCCGCCCCGAGAAAAAAATTGGTTATAGTTTGTCGGTGCATATATAAACAGTTAGAATTGAAAAATTAAAATATAATCGTTGAAATATTATTTTACAAAGAGTAAATTTCAACTTGTACACATTAACAGACTGTCTTTCCGATGAAAAAGTGTTTTTTGATCGCTAAATAATTGATTGTTTCTCGATATTCAAAAATGCCTCCGTCCGCAAAGGGTTAACCCTTCGGTACTACGGGTTACTATAGTCACCGGCCACGATATGCCTCCTATACCCGACGGGTGACTATAGTCACCCGCGCCAAAAATGGAAGCAAAGGTTAAGACAAGTGCTACATAAAAATACGTTCATGAAAAAATTATGAATACATTGTTACGAACATAAATCATTTTGCTTCTGAATACAATGTCATAACATCGTTTATGAGGCAAAAGATTTTGCCCCGAATGCTGAAAACTGTACGCGCTTAAGGGGGTCCTCTAGTTTCTCGGGTCGAAAAAATCGATTTTTTTTTTTTCATAAATCACATCTACAACATGTATTGAAAATGTGTGCCAAAGGATTTTTCGATATTCGAAGTGGTTCACAAGTTACGGCCCTCGAACGGAGCAGGTATACGGAGCGCGCGCCGGGCTGCTCCGAAAGCCGAGCGGCACGACCATTGTATTGATATCCCTAAATCTAATTGTTTGATTCTCACAATTACCTTAGTAGATTGAAGACGGTTTATAGAGATTTTGTGTCCGTTAATCGAAATGCAAAAAAATCCAATAAAGGCATTGGTGGGAAAGGTGCAGGAAAACTCACTGATATATTGATTGGTGAGATGACAACATATTATGGATTAGCTATTCGGAGACATCCAGATTCTATCGAGGAAATGAGAAAGGAAATTTGGGCAACATTCTTTCACAAGATATCCACAGACAGCAATCCACAGCATCAAAATTATCCTGCAGGCGAATCTAGTTGGTGCAAATGGCGCAAAGCTGAGTTTCTCGGAGAGGCTGAGCAATTCAAACACAACAAACCGCCTCTTTCTGAAGCAGTTCAAAAAGTTATAAAACCAATTTATGATGATTTATCCAAAGAAGAATTGTTAAGCAGATGCCTGGGAGCGGAAACTCAAAATAATAACGAGTCGCTCAATTCGTTAGTCTGGAATTTTGCTCCGAAGCACCTCCATTCTGGGTCAAAAGTGGTTGAAATCGCCACGTTTCTCACTGTTATAATCTTCAACGAAGGATTCAAATCTATCCTGAAGACCTTGGAAACCATGGGAGTGAAAATCGGCCCACAAGCTAAAGGATATGTTCAACAGCGTGATAGCTCTCGGATCGATCGTTCAGAAAGATCGTTTTTCTCGAAACACCATTTTTCGAAACGGTTGACCACTATATTTCAGAAACTGCTGCACCGATCTTGTTCAAATTTATACAGCATCTTTAATATGTTATAAGCCAGCGATTGAACTAGGATTATCATGATTGCTTCGATAGTTTTTTTTGTACGAGCGAAAAACTGAAGAAAAAATGAGTAAAAAATAGAATGTAATTTTCAAAAGTGTATAACAAAGTCAATTTTTGTAATTTAGAATTCATTCTAGTTCAATCGCTAGTCTGAAATATGAAGATTAAAATGCCGTTTGGTTTTTTGATTTCAGATAAGTAGAACAGCCGCAATCTTGGTCACCGTCAAGCACCTCTTTTACTTTATGTCTTCCTGTCGGCCACTATAACTTTCATTCTATTATATATTTTGACTTCAAAAAATTTGTAAAGCTTATTTAAATGTTAAGAAAGATTATGCAAAAACAATCAGATTGATTATTTCGATGCTTTGCCCGTAAAAAATTATTGAAAACGCCGTAAAAAAACAGCCGAGAAACTAGAGGACCCCCTTAATGTTCCCACTTTCGGTGCGGCGCACCGTTCCGCACGTCCTTCGTGGCGAGGCTCGCCCTAGGGAAAGGGCTAACGGCGCGCACTTGGGCAAAATTTGAGACGACTACCATAGAATGAACAGGGGTCTGCTTTGTTTTAACTTCTTTTCCGGACTGGGGCAATGATGCAGTCAATGCATATGTATACAAACGGCAAAAGGACGACGTCTAAAAGACGATCAGTTAGAAAGCAGCTGCGGAAGTGTAGAGACGATTTCGATATTGTGCGTTATATTATGAGAAAAATTCAAGGCCATTTGGACGCAGTACAGTTAGAAATTTGACTAAAAAAAGTCGTCACATTTTATTACCACATTTCTTTTTTAATTTTGATACTGTCGGTCACAGGGACCAACGTTGTGCAAACGAAAAGTCCACTGTCGGACCCCAGGGACCGACGCCGCGCTCAACGTGTTAAGGGCGGAAGACGTCAAACAAATTATTTCTGCGATACATGTAGTCGAAAACCAGGACTGCACATTGGAAACTGTTTTGAAAAATACCACAAAATGGAGAACTATATGTAGTTACTATATAACTATATATAATTATTTACATAATTGCATGATTTATATTATATGCAGGGTGACGGCCGATACCGCCGGCCCTGAAAACAAAAGCCGTATAGCTTTCCAGAAAGCTGGAAAGAAAAGAGAGCAACGGCAGTGTTGCGTTGGAAGCGTGAGTTGCCACGCTGCTTCATGATTTTATTCCTACTGTGTTTTTTTCAATAAATATTATTTTTGAATACTTGGGCCTTTCTTTCACCCTCTTCATAACTTTAGACCTTAAATATAAAATATAATTTTTAGATAAAAACATGACATTAGAACATATTATTGTATAAACATATAACTAAAGTTGTCAAAAGAATTAATGAATCTTGTTTATTCTTCATAATCTTGCATGTTATGTATCACTGTTCCTTCAACGGAAATTAATTCCGACCAGTACGACACCCATGTCCAAATTTAATACGTCCGAAAAGGGTTAAATATCTCAATACGCGCTTTGCGGTCATCCAGTGACCCCTGTCGTAACTGCTCAAGAACTGACTCAATTTTCTTAACGTACATGCTATATACGGCCGCGTAGTTACAGACAAATACATGTGACTTTCGATCAGCTCACGGTACGGAAGTTCATTATCCTCTTTACTTATAGGACCTTTCAGTTCCTGTAGTTTTGTCCCTGGATTCATCGTAGTAGATATCGGATTGCAGTCGGTTACATCCGGACACAGTTTTAAAATTTTTCTTTAGTTTCTTTTTAACGAACCATCCGGTATACCATTTTCACCATTGGTTTATGACTTTTTAACAAAACCGGACTGTTGGGTACTCGTGTACACTTACTTTCTCGACTAAACTTCGAGGTTTAAATATAATAAGGAATTCTAGTTAGATATCCTCGTTAAATTAAGAAATCTCTTGGCTTTCAATCGTCAAGTCGCGAAGTGCGTGATTGTTAGCCCGCGAAACCGTAGGGAGAATCTTCGATTCTCAGTGAGCGAAAGTTCGGTAACAATAAATAGTGCCGAAAAACTCAGTGTTTCGTGCGAGATTTTCTATCTAAATTCAATCACCTTTTTGAAATCCGAACACTTTATATATATTATCGTTCATCGTATAACTATATCATATAATCGTAAAATTTAATCCGTTAGTCATAAGTAAACATACCTTCATACCAAAGTGCAACTCTTAATTCATTTTCTCTGTACAGATATCCAAACAGTTTTTAAACCCAGCGTACACTTAATATTGTATCATCGAGAGCCGAAAATCTTAAGCAGAACTTACACACACACACACACACACGCACAGCGCTGTGTTATAATTTATAATTGTAACAACTACAGGAAAACCAGGGTGAGTTCCAATTTTTACCAAATTTAATATTGAATATTTTCATTGACTATTTCACTGATTACGACCCCTGAAACGAACCGTCAAAAGTAAAGATTAATTAATTATTTGTGAATGGGAAATTCATTCGAACTCCGTTTCGAATAAGTTTCACCACCCCTACATTGTCATTTTATATTTGATAATTCATAACTCCAAAGCTTCTCTCTATTATTCTTTGAGTTGTATAATTTCCTCAGAACAGTTTGAATATACTTTATTGTTGGTATGTTTGTATTCACCGCGGTATGCGTGGTGCATGATAGGACGCAGACGTTCTCTCTCTAGTTAATTCCTTTTCGTAGTTACCCATGTGCGTACCTTGCTGCCCGTTTTGATATTCTTTTGTGTAAAATATATATATATACATAAATACTTACCATAAAAGTGGTTTTCTACCTTTCTTTAAAATAAAATCCTAACATTTATTTTACCAGTTCAATCTTTGTTCAAAAACAATATTATTTAAAATCCTTATTCTTTCAAATTTCGATTCCAATAAACCTGTACGGGTTTCAACAGATCGGCCCATCCATCCTGTCCTCTGCTAGCCTCAAGCTAAGTAGAGTATAATTTCAACTATATATTCTTTTACCTCTTGTACCGTGCGGCTCCACAGCCGTGTCACCTAGGAGGTAAGCCTGTTTTGGCAGAGCCTGATTCGCCAGGCGTCAAGCGTCATGCCTCTTGTCACATGTACACGAAGGCACTTGACGTTCTACCTCGCGATTCGTTAAAAGAGCTACACAAACAAATCGAACTAAAAGACGAAAAGAGAGAACGCTGCAGATCGAAGCAAGGGAGACAACGCGATTTGGGTGGCGACAGTGAGGACATCGGCGTAGGCACCAGATTTCTAACATCTCTATAGTGAAAACAGAATAAACTCCGGCAGAATTACCCCCACCACATGGGGAGATTCTCCTTGATGAAACGAAGCGCGCGATGAGACAACAATGTAATACAATGTCTCGCTCCTCCAGACAAACTAATAAGAATATTTGAATGCTACGACTTTGTCGGGTGCTTCCTTTAAGAGGCTGAGCGAGTGGACTCCAAGAAACAAAATGGTACGAATAGGCGGTTGAAAACGAGAAGCTCCGCCGCCCAGGTGACACGGCTGTGGAGCCGCACGGTACATCCCCGATCCAATAACCTTTCAAATTCTTATAATTTCCCGCTGTAACGAGCGTCTCCTCACCGACCGTCGGTTACCGCTCGACGACGGACGGCCCGCTATATATAATATAGCACCGCACGTAACAGATGTCCCAAAGTTCTCCATCCTCCCCCACAGTCTCCAGACCTCAACCCGATCGAAAATTTATGGGACGAACTGGATCGCAAAATTCGTGTATACCCAATACATTCAAAAGAAGAGTTAAAACTAAGACTCCAAGAAGAATGGGCACGTATAACTTCAGAATATTTAAAAAAAATTATATATAATATGCCAAAACGACATGTCATAAAACAAAAGGGTTATGCCACGAAATATTAAAACTTTAGTGATATGCATTAAAGCTCAACTTGAAGATGTCATTTTAGGTAGTGTCCGAATATTTTTGTGACTTAAGAATAAGCTACCATTTCATTAATCATTTGTTATATTACAATATATAATAAATTATCAAATAAATCATATGTTTTTATTAACCTTAGTTAATAACTCATTACCAGAAAAAATAACGAAGATGATTCCCTCATAAATAATCGAGATACACAGCGATGAATTTCGATATACCTTAGTGTCCGAATAATTTCGTGAGTCACTGTACCTCCTTGGAAGCATCGCAACCGAACAGTCACACGTGTTGACCATACTAGCTGCAATTTTATTTGAGAAAACTATCATTATATTTCAATAAGGAATCATCGACTGCAAACTAAATTTATTTATTCAATCAATAGAAATCATAACACTATCAGTTTTTAACTACGCATTAGTCTGGAACAAACAGATAATCCCTTGGAATGGTCCTTAAACTTATTGATTTTAAAACATAATCTTATTCTAAAACATTCCCAGACGATGAATCTAAATTGTAAGGATATAATTGACCAAGAATATTAAATGCCTTCTTTTCTTTAAAGAAGATGGCAACGAATGGCCGAATGGCAAATACTGTTCCTGGTGGGAAACCCCAGATGAGTAGAAACGCGCGCATAACGGCTGAATACAAACATAGGAAATTCATAGAAGCACCGTCAGGAAAATGAACTGAGGATAAAGAGCCAACGCCTCCTGCAGGACCTCCAAAACCACGAAAGATCAGTGAGAAACAGAAGTCACGGGTGGAAGCCTGGAAGGGTGAAAGACCCACTAAACCGGATGCGATCCCTACTAGTCCAAAGGAAATCCAGGACCAAACAGAGATAACCTCCGGTGTAGTTAAGGCTTCGAAAGAAGTTCTACAGAACGAACCACTATGGCAGGATGGACCATACGCTGACACCCCATCCTACCAAACGAATTTACAGTCAGAACCCACGGATCAGGAGAGAGATGCCTTTAATTGTAAGAATATAATTGTCAGAAAATTCCAGAAAATAGACCCCGCATAAAAATCCGAGTAGGGAATCCTGCGATAACCTTTTAAATTTCAATAGTTTCAATCGGCCATGTTTCGCGCGCTTTATACGTCATACATCTTTGGAGCGTCTTCATATCCCCGAAAAATTCAAATTTGTCACCATTAGCGTCTCGAAAATCACAGTGAGCACATCGACACCATTAGTGTCTCGAAAACCCTAGCAAACACATCGTGTTCGAAAGTCCATTGAGGCATAATACATGTGCTTTTATTATTAACCATGATATATGTATGACGATGGTCCGAGGATCTTAATGTTGAGCCCAATTATCCGCGAATAACCTTCAATTGTGACGCGATACCGGACTCGATCCCTCGTTAAACAACGGTGGTTGAAGAGTGAGATTGTTCGCGAATATCTTCAATAGTAACGCGACAATATTGTTAAGAACTTTGGTTGGAGGTTTGTGGCACTGGTGTTTTAATCGGCACTATTTTTTCGAGAACCCCACATTATTATCACCGACTTTTCTTTGTCAGGAAACAATGCTGGAGAGAGCATGTAAACTAGATTTCTGTGAACTGACTCTTTTATTTCTACAGCTCTCCATAGCACAAGGTGCCATAAACTATTCTAACCATAACAGATCACCACTCCTCTTCCGGGAAGAATTCTGTCACCTTAAAAAAGTGGCGGAGATTATTGACATCTCCGACGCAGAAACTGAAAAATTGCCTAGGCCAATCAAGCCTGAAGAATGGCGGCCACCGACCGAAACACTAGGGCAAGAGGTGGTAAAGCTGGCCGAAACGGATAAGGAAGTCGCAGGCCTATTAGGTATACGCCGCGGGCGTAACTTTCGGCAGTTCACCAGTGAGGATTACTTCAATGTAGAGGTAGTCCCAGTCAGAGTTGTATCGCAACATCGTATCTGTATAGATCCGCTAAATTTTAAAAAGTGCTCAAAGTGCCATTGTGGAAATTTGAACTGCCTCTGTTGGATTAGTGGAGCGTATAATCATATTTCCTGATTCCATTACTGCCCAAGGGTGATAAATTGAACTTAGAGGCGATTATTCGCAAAACAACATTTATTTTACTGTCCACCCGATCTTAAGGATTCCTAAGGTCAGCCTTTCTTTTATAATATGGAAATGGCGGATAGTTAACTAATAATGGACAGTGAAGATGAACTGCGCCTTGACCAACCTGGTCAGGGGCAGTTCAACTCTGAGCAGCGAAATGATGCGATCATAATCACCATGGAGGATCACCCCAACTCCCTGCTAAAATAAGATGATGTCGATGACATCATCTATGATATAATGAAACTGTCATTGGAGAAGAAGACAGTAATGAAGATAGACAGAGTGAATTTTAAGAATGGGACGATCAAGCTGTCCGGTAAGGACGACAGGACAATTGAAACAATAAGAGAAGCGATAGGAAATGGAATAATGATTAGAGGGAAGGGGGCGAGGGAGGGGGTAGAGGAGGAGATTGAAAAAAAGAAGGACGTGGTGATATGGTGTTCCACCCACAGGATGGAAGACGATATGCTAAGGGGGTTAATTGAGATGGAGGTGAGGGACTGGGGCACAAATGAATGGAATCTAATAAGGAAAGGCAACGCGGACGGGAAAAGCCGAAGATTCTATTACAAAATACCCGCAAGAACGATGGGAAAGATTAGGGGTAGATGAAACTCGTTAACGGTGGGGCGGGTGATCAAACTAAGATTTTCACTATATAGATAGACTGGGACAACTTATTACAGGACAAACGCTACGAACTCCACAACATAGACACTATACACACAAACGGGACATACAATCACAGATTAGGGATCCGATGACGAAATCCAACTCAAGCGAGACTATAGTTGCTCGAAAAGTAACTTTCAGAGGCCCCAGCAAAAATCAAATTATACACCCACACTTACACCCAACGCACATTATATAATACATTCATTTCCTACATAGCCCAGACAACAGCTCACCCTACGCACGACGAGACGAACCTGGTAGAAGAGATATTTAAAAAAAAAAAGCACAGGGAATACATAGGAAAAGAAGCTCTAAATTATCTCGGGAGGCATAGATAAAAGATAGGAAACCAGCCAGAAGACGCGAATAAAGGGTGGATTTTTACTCCTACATACCGAGATCCTGTGCGAGACTCTATAAATTACATAAAATTTACAAATAATTTAAATAATATTAATGTTGGAAAGCAAATAAAAGGTTCCCCGTGAAAACCAGGCTTGCTGCTGAGCTTCAGATATCTGTGATGGCATGTCATCAAGCTATGAAACATTGTCAATAATTTGGAACAACAGCGAATGTTCCTCGTAAAGCAAGGCCTCGAAAAACCGATAAAAGAACAGATTGGAAAATCCATCAATTGTCTGAAGCTGATCGGTTTAAATCGGCAGTTGATATCCATGATGAAATATCATCCAATTCAGAAGTAAATATAAGTGTAAGGACTGTGCGACGAAGATTGAATAAATTTCAACTAAATGGACGTGTTGCCAGAAGGAAACCCTTCATTTCTGAAAAAAATCGTCGCGCCAGAATAGCTTTCGCAAAAGAGCACATTAATTGGACACCGCAAAAATGGGCGACAGTAATTTTCACTGACGAATCGAAGTTTAATCGTTTTGGATCTGATGGAAAAGTGTATGTGAGACGACGAATAGGAGAAGAATATAAAAAAAATTGCATAAAGCCGACTGTGAAAGGTGGTGGTGGGTCGATACTCGTTTGGGGTTCCATGACTGTAAATGGTACGGGTCCGATTCATCGAATAACGGGTATAATGGATAGATTCATTTATTTAAATATAGTGAAAGACACATTATTGCCATATTGCAAGCAGTGTATGCCAGACAATTGGATTTATCAAGCAGATAATGATCCAAAACATACTGCTCGTACTGCTAGGACATTTTTAACCGAAGAAAATGTCAATGTAATGAAATGGCCGGCACAATCACCGGACTTAAACCCAATAGAGATGCTGTGGATTGATGTGGACAAATATGTAAAAACCAAAAAACCAAAAAATATTGAAGATTTATACGCCACAATGAAAGAAGCGTGGGAGTCTATACCAATTAACCGGTGTGCTCGATTTATATATTATGTGTGACGTACGCCACGAATTTACATTATTATTTGCAGAATACCTCTCTAATACGACGCGCAAACCACGGCGCGGAATCTATTAATAAGAATCATTATAAACCGAGTTAAATGCAGTTCGGGCCATCATTTAATATCTTTTACTAAAATAAGAGTTTAATTCATTACATACACGCCTTAATAAATGGCCCTAGCTGACATTTCAAATAACTAACTACATTAACCTTACTCTTAAGCAAACTCTTTTGTAAAGCTATAAAAGCTATCAAAACGTCTCGAAATATTGTACACTTCCAGAATGTTCTATTCGACATCATATTTAACTCGCAGTATAACTCTTTAACCAAAGGGAGAGAAATGCATAAGCTGCAATTTCGAGAATATAATATAGAACATTCTCGAACAGATAACGCTGGCACCGTCCACGTGAGGCACGTGCACGTGTCACCCAGCGAAGTGCATTTGCATCTACCGAGCGTCGGACTCAAGGCCAACCGCGATCCCGCGCGCCATAGCTCATCTTATCTCCCAGAGATAAGGCACGTACAAGACAGTATAAGAAGAGGCTCCCGAGCCTCGGTAGTCAGTCAAGCGCTCAAAGAACGAACAGTCAAGCGCCTCCAATCAAAAACGAATAATCAAGCACGAATAGTCAAGCACGAATAGTCAAGCACGAATAGTCAAGTGCCTCCAGGCAAAATACAATTCAATCTAGAGTCAGTGCAACTCTACCACTGTCTACCTTGTCTCAAACGAGTGAGTATCTACCAATCATAAGCCTTGACTCCGCTGTACCCGAGGGTTTTCGGCGACACACTCTTTTATAATTTTATAATATTATAATTTTATAATTTTAAACATAATTCAACCATTGTAACCAATCCTATTATTCTTATTTTAATACATTTAATTATTAATTACTCTACTACCTTTACTTACTTGTCATACTCTTTCCTCTTGAATACGCCAGAGAATATTCAATTTTATTAATTAATTATTACACTACCTTTATTTACCTGTCATACTCTTCCTTCTTGAATACGACAGATCAACGCAATTAAATCAAAACTCTCCGACCGTTTCATTTGTTATTCAGGTATTATTGTGATTCGTTCCGAGCGCTGCTCTGTGGCTGCTCGTAAGCGCATTAAAACTGCTGCATTCCCGGTCTACCTGGAGCGCTGCCCAGTGGCTGCTCATCCTCAAGCGCATTCAATTGCCGCAACCTACACCTTTATTCGGAGCGCTGTCCAGTGGCTGCTCATCCTCAAGCGCATTCAATTGCCGCAACCTACACCTTTATTCGGAGCGCTGTCCAGTGGCTGCTCATCCTCAAGCGCATTCAATTGTCGCAACCTACACCTTTATTCGGAGCGCTGTCCAGTGGCTGCTCATCCTCAGGCGCATTCAATTGCCGCATCCTACGCTAATTCGGAGCGCTGTTCTGCTGCTGCTCTTCTAAGCGCATACTAAATTGCTGCAACTCTTTCGGGCGCTGCTCTGTGGCCGCTCAGCTTTGGCGCATTTCAACTGCAGCCTATTCCTCTAAACAGTCATGGTATGTACCTGGTGAATCGATACTGAATCACAATAAACAGACGCGATCGTGTAAGATTAACTGCTGTCAATTTAATAGAGAGTTCGACGCGGAAACCATTCCTGAATTCATTAACGAACAATCTATCGCTGAACCATTTCCTTTTCCAAACTTCTCTTCAATAATTAGTCGACCGCGATATCTTAACTCTTCTCTCAACTCTGCTAGCCTTTCTTTCTCCCCTCCGCACGGATACGATTCTCATTCGTCTCCAGCCGAGTCGCTTGTCGTTAATCCATCTTCTTCGCCTCAATCTAACTACGATCCGGTAGAACTAGGTTTCGAAACTATCTCACCTTTTGAAACTATACCTTCTTCTCCGACCTCTTCTGTAAACGCTTCTCTTATAGACGACATTTTAAATACTCCTCAGCTTTCACCTCTTGTCACTTTAGTACCTTACGTACGTTCTTCTCCTCCTTCTTATTCTCCGACTCCAGATATTATAGAATTCCCTCTCGATTATCCTACTTTAAATTCGGTTAATAATTCTTACTCTAACTCAGTTTCTTCTTTCGATTCAACGCAAGAAGACTATTTCCAAATACCTACCCCTGACAATATCGACGCTCTCGCTCAAGATTCAATTGACTTTCCTTTCTCTACTGAACTACATTTCAACAATCAATCTTTTGACTCTTTTAATTCCCCTTCACCTCTTGAATTCTGTTCTGCAACTTATTCTCCTCCTCTAACTGATTCTATATCTACCATATCGCCTGATTTTTATACCAACTACGACACCGTCGAATTTACGGAAAACGACGATCAATTAACGTTCGATACCAGTTTCTTTCCATATGCGGAATAAGTAAATACGCATAAATTATTTTATCATTTTATTGTATTCTTCATTTAATATAAACTACATACTATTTGTAATAATTACCTTGAATCAAAATAAATAAGGTTCCATTTTCATACATATTTACCAGTACGATCTCTGCGTGTATTCAACTTCCTTGATTACTATTCCTAAGCGAATCCATTACCTAAAATAGGATTGAAATTAATATAATCGCCTCTACGAAATATAAAATCATACCCCACTCGAGATTTAACGTTGCGCCTACTAACTTCTGCGAATAAAATCAATTGGCGAATATTCTCCTCCCTGTGCCCTGGCGTTTAGTCTGCGCATAGCGGGCGAGCCAAAAACAGGAAAACAACTAGTCTGATCCTTCCCGAGGGCTTGGGTCGTGACATATGTACTAAATATTAAGTTTAAGTAATAAATATTAATATTTCATAGGAATAAGTGACACAAAACTGTACAAATATCAATATTTTACTGTGTACGTAAGTATGTGTCCGTGGAAAAGTTAGCGACTACACAAACAAATCCAAATAACTTCTTAACCATTGTACATTAGCTAACAGTATTTTCCATTGTAATTATGTATACTGTGAAATTATAAAAAATGCAATTTATTTTTATTTAACTATGTAACCTTGATATATAAGTCAAATAAATTTTCATTTTGTTACGCGTACGTAAGTATATGGCCGCCACTGTATGTATGTATATACAGGGTGTCTCATTTTAATCTTTACAGTCGAATATCTCGAAAACTATTGACTTTTCGAAAAAAATGTTTAGACGAAGCATACTCTATTCGAAGGGGGACAGACAATGGTGAACACCGTTTTTTTCTAGATGGAGGCGCCTCCGAGATATGAAGGTCACCTTTGTTTTTTTAAATGGAAACGTGGTTTTTTGTTATGGTAGATACATAGCTTAGCTCAAGACGAATTCACTGGCCTACATTATGTTGACCTTGAAATGTCATTCAAGGTCATTTCAATGAATTAAAGTTCTCTTACAACTGCGCGCCCAGAAAATGTTTCTCATCTTCTTGAGCATTAACACTATTGATATTAATGTTTACAAACACAGAATACCTGCTAGCAGAATATCTTTAAGTTGATTCGAAGCAGTGAGTAGGTAGTACAAGTGTTCTTTTTGATAGCAATTAATTTCACGATGGCTGATTATACGCCTGATGAAATTGTTGACATGATTTTAATTTTGGGAGAATGTCAGCAAAGTTATAGGGCAGCTGCCCGAGTGTATCGGGAAAGATTTCCGAATCGCCGGCACCCAAGTGCAGTCGTCATTAGAAATTGCGAAATTCGGGCTCGGCAAGGATTTTTGCATCGACGCCGTCATCAGCGCCGTTCAGAAAGATCAGAAATTTTAACGCTGGCAGCAGTAGCAGCAAATCCTCATACCAGTACCAGGTGCATAGAAAATAATATCGGTGTATCACGATCTACGGCGTCCAGAATCCTTCGGCAACATCGTTTTCACCCGTATCACATTTCGTTACACCAAGCATTGAGTGATGCCGATTATGGTGCCAGATTGAGATTTTGCCAATGGTCTATGCGTAGGATAATGCGTGATCCTTTCTTTTTCTCCTACGTGCTCTTTTCGGACGAAGCAACTTTTAAAAACACGGGAGAAGTAAATCGTCACAATTTCCACTATTGGTGTGATGAAAATCCTCACCGGCATCGAGCAATTGAACATCAACATCAATGGTCTCTAAATGTTTGGTGTGGCATTGTTGGTGGCTCGTTAGTGGGTCCGTATTTTTTTAATGGTACACTAACTGGAGAACGATACAATAATTTTCTTCGTAACGAATTTCAAATCCTTTTGGAAGACATTCCACTGGCCACCAGAGTGCGGATGTGGTTCCAGCATGATGGTGCTCCAGCTCATTACGATCGCCGCGTTCGACAAACCTTACATGAAATGTTTCCTGGCCAGTGGATAGGTAGAGGAAGTCCGACACCCTTTCCACCAAGGTCGCCAGATTTAACACCTTTGGATTTTTACTTGTGGGGTTACATAAAAGATAAAGTTTATGTGGAAGAGCCAACCACACCCGAAAACATGAAGACTCGAATAATAAATGCTTGCAGTCAAGTTACCAGGCAAACTTTAGAACAAGTGGAGCTGTCATTTAGGAACAGAATCCAGTGCTGCATTGATGCTCAAGGTCATCCATTTGAATTTAGAAGATGAGAAACATTTTCTGGGCGCGCAGTTGTAAGAGAACTTTAATTCATTGAAATGACCTTGAATGACATTTCAAGGTCAACATAATGTAGGCCAGTGAATTCGTCTTGAGCTAAGCTATGTATCTACCATAACAAAAAACCACGTTTCCATTTAAAAAAACAAAGGTGACCTTCATATCTCGGAGGCGCCTCCATCTAGAAAAAAACGGTGTTCACCATTGTCTGTCCCCCTTCGAATAGAGTATGCTTCGTCTAAACATTTTTTTCGAAAAGTCAATAGTTTTCGAGATATTCGACTGTAAAGATTAAAATGAGACACCCTGTATATACTTATTCTCGCACTAATAATAATAATACTACTAGTATTACTAATACTGCACTCTTATTTCTTCTTGCTATACTACTGCTACTGCTGCTGCTGTTGACATTGCTGTTGATAATTAGCTAATCATTATATCAGGGATATTTTTATTATCATTATTATTATTGGGTGACATATATACATGTGTGTATACACACGCTTACTTATGGAAGCATCGGATACCTAATCCTGTCTCTCAAGCTTATCATTGCCATTTATCGATGATGGTGGCTGCCGTTGCTGACGGCCGCTCTTATTGCGGCGCTCGAACGAAGTTACTGGTTATTGGCCGGTGACGCCTCGTCAATATACGGTATGCTATCTCATTGATTTCGAACGAATTGGTGGCAGTGATGAGTGAGGGCAGGAGGAACTGAGACTGAGCTAGGCAGCCCAACGTCATATCACGCTCCTCCTGGGGCAACAGCTAACGTTAGGGAGGGATGGCTGCACCGGCGATGAAGTCTCACCCTGTAGTGCGGGAGCAACCATGGCAAGTGGCCCGGGCCAATCCGGATAAAGCCTAGCACCAGGTTAAAACCGGGCGGGTAATGCGATCCTTGCTCCGCCGTTGAGGTCCAAACAGCGGCCGGGCCGGGGAGTATTGTGTAGGCACGGGAGTCAACGCTGCTCCAGCCCATCGCCTTGGGGTGGCACCGGCCACCCTCCCGCTGAGGACTTTCCTAACGTTCCTAACGTTCCTAGTCCCAGTCAGGGGAATAAGAACTTATATCACAACGTTTGTTATTCACCCAAAGAGCTGCCGATAGCGAACGAGAGGGGCGGTACAGGAGAGAAGAAGGCAGAAGATCCAGCGGAGGTAAGTTGTTGTTTTTCCATACTTCGCAAGGCGGAAGCATAGAAAGTTTTTGGTAATTTTTTCCTGAAAAAATTAACCTGGCGTCCATGGATTCCTATACCACTGTGGTGAACGATTACAGTGATAGGAAGATTAAAATAGAGACAAGAATAGAGTCCACCCTTCCGTCTGTGGTCATTTATCGGGCGTAGGTACGCGCCGTAATAGGTGATCACTTGCTATTAGAGAACAAAGTCATCGAAGGCTCCCCACTCTTTTCGAAAGGAAGGCCCCGACGGCCCTCGGTGCTCTTGACCTCGAAAGGTCAAGTATCGAAACTCGGGGAGGGCGTGTGCCGGCCAGCCTTCAGCCCACCGGCATACGGCGCCGTGATTATTCGTCGGCGTAATAACCTCGCGTTGAATAGAGCGAACCTCGATTAACAACGGTTACGAATCTACAACAATCAACAACATACAAATTTATTTATATATATTATTTCTAATAATCTCCGCCGAGTAACCCAATTATCCCCACCTTGGAAGAGCGTATATAATATCTTGCCTTGAGACCGAGACATAGAGATTTTTCAGACTTCGAACTTGGAACTTGAGACTAGAGACCAGAGACCAGAGACCAGAGACCAGAGACTCAACTCCTTTTGTACTTCGCCTTGTTAAGTTCTTCGTTCATAGTAAAATTTAGTGTCAATAAACTAAGCACATATTCTAAGGAAGTGGAAGTGGACGTGGAATAATCATTTTCGTTTCCCTTCCTAACAAATATATTACCTAAAACGATCTATTCAATTTAATTAGATTAAAACGAACTATTCTTTTCATTTAAGAAACACGTCGAACAAATAATAACATTGTTTATTTTAAGTCATAGGTCACAAAAAGGTTGTCATCGCAAGTGATTCTGTTAATGAGATTGGTGTTTTCTGCCCGTACAACAAATTCATCAGACTCAGATGTTCTGTTTCTTAACCGGAATCGAAAAACGTAACTATAATTTTCTTTATTTTATTGATTATAGTATTACACAGCAAGAAATCACTGTACTCTCAATTATACTGTATTCTCAATTATTTTTATTAACATTGTTATTTCCAAACAAACTTTATCAATTATATATCTGATTAAACAGAAACATATATATAAGAAAGCCAATAATTGAAAGCAACCGATATACAGGGTGAGTCTCATAACATGACGACCTCAAATAACTCGTAAGGTATTCGTTGCACGAAAAAATGTTTCAAACAAAAGTTGCATCGTATTAGACTAAGAGCCAGCGCCTGCCAGACCTACGTTAAAGTATAAAAGCTGAAAATTTGTTTGCGTGTTCTTACTGGTGTAGGGAACAATGTTTAGGGGCTAAAAACCTTGACTAACGGTGCCTTCGGCAGGTAACAGGTAATTTAGGGTGCAGTACATGACCTCTGGCACGTTATAGTATAAAAGCTGAAATTTACACAGAGTCTTCAAATGACCATTCTTAGTCAATATTTAAAATGACAGACCTATCCGAAGGGTCTAACACTCCCCCAGACGCGATAGAAGGGCAAATGCACTGACAATGAGAGAGCATTGCTCAGGTATATGAATGCATTTAAGAGAGTATTCGTGCAGTTTAAATTTTATAATTAATGAAAATTATATGTGAATATTACTTAAAAATTATCATACAATAATATTCAAATAACCAGACATATTCGAAGGGTTAAACACCCCCTTAGACTGAATAAAGGCCAGCTAGAACTATATATGAGAGAGCATCAGAAAACTGTTAAGTTGAGTGAACTTGATGCGAAGAAAATTATTTATTCAGTACATAGACATTAAATTTAGATTGTTTATTTATTAATCTAAGTAAATAAATTAAATTTAGCTTAATATTAATTAGCGGTAAAAAGTCAAATGCATCGATAGATCGTAACTTATGTATGTGAGTAAATGGAAAAAAATATTCGTTTGGAATTAATTAGTAGCGTTTCAAAATAATATAAAATATTATTATATTATAAAATATTACTATATAAAATATTATTGTATATTAGCGGTATAAAGTCAAATGCATCGATAGAGCGTTACTTATGTATATGAATAAATGGAAAATAATATTAGTCAGTATTTTGGAATTAATTTGTAGAGTTTTAAAATAATATAAAATATATATAAGTAGATATGTACTATTCAATAATCATGACATAACTAAAAAAAATTAGAATAATTTAATAATATTTAACGAAATATGAATATAATATTTTAATATATTATTGTATTTTATATATTTTCTTGAGAATTATTTTGCAATAATATTCGAACACTTAGGTCTATTTGAATAAGATATATATATGTGTATTTACTACTTAACATTAAGATAATTTAATTTATTTACTTATGTAGCACAGAAAAACAACTTCGAAAACTAAATAAATTTTATTAACTAATTATAATGTATTTTGAGCCACAGATCGCTCTTTTCTGCGCTCGCGGAACGTTCTGCCTCGTGGAGCCGATTCTCGTTCGTTTCGTGCATTCCTCTCTTACACTTACCTTTCGCACCTCATTCGTCGAAACCAATCATACGATAATTTACGCATTCTAATTCGCTCATAATTCACACGTGATCACATTCGCACTTCTCTTGTACTGTTCTCTCTCTCTCTCTCTACCTCTCTCTCTCTCTCTCTCTCTCTCTCTCTCTCTCTCTCTCTCTCTCTCTCTCTCTCTCTCTCTCTCTCTTCCTTTCTTCCCATTTCACTCACTTTCTCTCTTTCTTCCTTTCTTCCCATTTTACTCACTTTCTCTTTCTCGCTTGCCACACTTATATTAATAAATAAACAATCTAAATTTAATGTCTATGTACTGAATAAATAATTTTCTTCGCATCAGGTTCACTTAACTTAACAGTTTTCTGATGCTCTCTCATATATAGTTCTAGCTGGCCTTTATTCAGTCTAAGGGGGTGTTTAACCCTTCGAATATGTCTGGTTATTTGAAAATTATTGTATGATAATTTTTAAGTAATATTCACATATAATTTTCATTAATTATAAAATTTAAACTGCACGAATACTCTCTTAAATGCATTCATATACCTGAGCAATGCTCTCTTATTGTCAGTGCATTTGCCCTTCTATCGCGTCTGGGAGAGTGTTAGACCCTTCGGATAGGTCTGTCATTTTAAATATTGACTAAGAATGGTCATTTGAAGACTCTGTGTAAATTTCAGCTTTTATACTATAACGTGCCAGAGGTCATGTACTGCACCCTAAATTACCTGTTACCTGCCGAAGGCACCGTTAGTCAAGGTTTTTAGCCCCTAAACATTGTTCCCTACACCAGTAAGAACACGCAAACAAATTTTCAGCTTTTATACTTTAACGTAGGTCTGGCAGGCGCTGGCTCTTAGTCTATATGTAGGGGGACATACAGTGCTCTAATCTGTTTTTTATTACCTTACTTCTTTATTGAGATATTAGGGTCACCTTCAATTTTTTAAATGGAATGACTAAAATTTTTTTCCGAATTCGGCTAAGACATCAAATTCTGCGTAAGAAAGTATTATACAAAGTGGGACTTAAAATGTATAATTACTGAGATATCTTCAAATTAATAATCTTCTATTAGGAATTACGCGTAGTCAATGTGACTCTTAACACGAGTTTGATCACGGCGACAGGTCATGTCTGTAAACAAGTTCTAGCCATGAATCTAGCCATGGATCTAGCCATGGAATGGGGAAGGTATTGCATCTTCTAATAAGAGGACTTTGAGTAACAGCACGGCACTTATTCCAGACCTTTAGAAGAATATACACCTCACTCATATAATTTACCCTAAACCTAACATACATTTTTATTACTATAAGCTTCCACCGAAATAAATGTTAAGTGAATTGGCATGTGGGGGGGGGGGGGGGGAGTAAAGTCACAATAAAAAATATTAATCGAAGTTTATTAACTCCTGGTCGGAACTGGGCTGTTAGAATTTCCGCGCGAACGTCGTCAAGTCACAAATGCCATCTCGCGATGCTCATTTCTTTTTCACTTCTCCTTTGTCAACAACGGCAATTGTTCACCGTTACCATCGAAACCATCATCGCGGTGATCAACTGCTTTACTCCGCTGCGATCAACTGATTTACGCTTACATTACGATGTTCAGTAACAGTGAAAAATACGATATGATAATTGTTTATGGTGCATGTGAAGAAAATGCTATAAGAGCTAAGATCTTGTACCAAGCTAAGTATCCTGATCGAAATCAGCCGTCGCACTCTACTTTCTTAAGGCTTCATCGAAGACTCAAGGAACATGGCAACTTTAATGTACAGAAACGTAAAAAGTATCACAAAATTTTGAATAACGAAGGATATCGTACTTCAACCTTAGCAGCTATTGCCCATAATCCGCATATCAGTACACGGCAGATTTCACGTGGTTTGGACATTTGTCAAAGCAGTGTTGTGCGTATTCTTCATTCGGAGAACTTTTATCCGTATCACTTGTCGGTACATCAAAAGCTACATGAACGAGACTTTGAAAAACGCGTGCAGTTCTGTGAGTGGTTTTTGCACCAGATGCAAGATTCAAATGGTACATTTGTACAGACTGTTTTATGGACTGACGAAGCCACGTTTACAAATTGCGGAAATGTGAATACAAAAAATGCACATTTTTGGGCAACAGAGAACCCACATTGGCTTCGTGAAGTTGACCACCAACACAGGTGGAATTTGAATGTTTGGTGCGGCATAATTGGTCACCAGATCATTGGACCGTATTTCATTGAAAGATCACTAACAGGTCAAACATACTCCACATTCTTGTCTGAAACACTGCCAGGCCTATTAGAAAATGTACCATGTTTAATACGACAAATAATGTGGTATCAACATGATGGCTGTCCTGCTCATTATGCTCGGCAATCGCGGCAAGTATTAAGTAGAATGTTTCCTAATCGTTGGATCGGTCGTGGTAGTAACATTGGTTGGCCAGCTCGCTCACCAGATTTAACGCCGCTGGACTATTTCCTTTGGGGAGCATTAAAAAATGAAGTTTATCGCGAAGCACTTACGACAGCGGAAGATATGCGAGAACGTATTATTAGTGCATGTGCTGCAATAACTACAGAAACATTGGAAAAAGTTCTTCACTCACTGATAATTCGATTACGTAAGTGTATTGACTGTAACGGGCAGCACTTCGAACACCATTTGAAATAAAACTTGTTTTATAAGTATCTCAGTAATTATACATTTTAAGTCCCACTTTGTATAATACTTTCTTACGCAGAATTTGATGTCTTAGCCGAATTCGGAAAAAAATATTAGTCATTCCATTTAAAAAACTGAAGGTGACCCTAATATCTCAATAAAAAAGTAAGGTAATAAAAAACTGATTAGAGCACTGTATGTCCCCCTAGATACGATGCAACTTTTGTTTAAAACATTTTTTCGTGCAACGCATACCTTACGAGTTATTTGAGGTCGTCACGTTAGGAGACTCACCCTGTATAGTAAAGTATTATATCGGTATGGTGCATCTAATATTGGGAAGACACAGTATGTTGAAAGGGTGATAGGTCTCGAGAACATGTTGCCCCCTGGCTATTTTTCACATGCCGGACTCTATAATATTTGGTCACCTCACTTTCTCTGAGTTTATTCCCGAAATTCAAATGAGAAAAAAATTAAGAAGAAATTAAACAATCCATTGCCAAATACTCAAATCTCCCAGTTAAGGTGACAATGATGCACACAAGCGGAAAAACTACAGTATCATGTGCACATAAGGTAATTTTGTAGAAGTGGGACTGAGGAATATCATTCATGAACACTCCAAATAGTGTGGAAATGGAAATTTAAATCTTGAAGCACCTCGCGAATTGCAAATATAAAAACAAAGTTTGTATTGCAATCACGAAAATAAGTAACGATATGAATGGATCAATCGCGTAAATTATTCATTTTGGGCAACTCTTCGAAACTTATAAATTCGAAGTATCGTATTAAATTAATCCAAACAAATTTGTTCTTTCTGTTGCAGTTCCTCGTCTTCGGCTGCTACCGTCATTTCGCGGAAGATGTAGCAAGGTAATATTAAACTATTATATAACTATAGATTATACATATTAGATTATACATACAGATAGGCCTCTTACAACGCGGATTAGCAAATGTGCCATATTCATTGTCTCACATACTAGTGCACATTAGCATTGTAATACGCCAGTGACACAGAACACAGTCAAAGAAAAGCTTTCTTCACTTCTTCTGTCGAGCTTTTACTTGAAATTATAATCTTTTTAGTGTTTTGTATAATGTTCGATTTAATTATGCTTTTTATGAAATGTTTTTAGGTACATAAATTTAGAAAATGGTAAAAATGTTACACCATAAAAAGCAATTTTTTTTACAACCGAATCCCAATTTTTGTATTAAATTCATGTCTCCTGTATTGCGATCTTTCACAAGTCGTCATTTTCAAGGAACATATTTACCGCGTAGTAGGAGGCCTACCTATATATTAGGTCGTCCCATAAGTTCGTGCCGCGGATATGTTTATACTTTCCGCGGTGTGTTGTATAAACATAGAGCGATAAGCGACCGATGGATTCAGCGTTTAATGATCGAGTTCAGTCTAAAGAAGGTATTCGAAAGAAACAGTTAGTGAACAGCAAGCATTTCGTCTTTTACATAGTGAAAAACTATGAGTGAGACACGTATTCATTTTCGGCATCTTATGCTGTACGAGTTTCGCAAAAAAAATACAGCAACGGTTGCCGCAAACAATATTTGTGCCGTTTACGGAGAAGGTGTTTTATCGTCCCGTACATGCAGAAAATGGTTTGATCGATTTCGTAAAGGAAATTTTGATCTTGAAGATCAAACACGTTCTGGACGACCAACTGAAGTAGACGAGGACAGAATTCGTAATCTAGTGGATGAAAGGCGAAGTTTATCTGTTCAACAGATGTCTGAAACCTTAAATATCCCGAAATCATCTATACACAGACACTTAAAGAAAATGGGAATGGTAACAAAGCTGGATGTATGGGTGCCACACCAGCTCACAGAACGGAACCGTTGTGATCGCGTAGCAACGTGCATATCTTTGCTTGCACGCAATGAAAAAGAACCATTTTTGAAACATTTAGTGACTGGGGATGAAAAATGGATTTCATACGACAATCCCCAAAGAAAACGAACGTGGACCAGAAGAGAAGATCCACCACAACGAATTGCGAAACCAGGTCTACACCCTCGCAAAGTTCTCCTTTCTGTATGGTGGGATTGTCAAGGAATTTTGTATTTTGAGCTTCTTCCAGCCAACCAAACAATTAATTCAGAGAAGTACTGTGCTCAATTGGATAAATTGAAAGAAGCAATACAAATAAAACGACCAAAACTCGTAAATCGGAACAATGTGAAGTTCCTCCACGATAATGCACGACCACACGTGGCACAAAATGTGCAAAAAAAATTACGTGAATTCGGTTGGCAACTTATATTACACCCACCATATTCTCCAGATATTGCTCCAACGGATTACCACCTATTTCGGTCAATGCAACATTTTTTAGCCGGAAACAAATATGATAATGTCGAAGCTATAAAAACAAACATTGACAAATATTTTAAAGAAAAACCAAAGAAATTTTATAGTGACGGTATAATGTCTTTACCACAAAGGTGGGAAGATGTTGTGGAAAGAGAGGGCGACTACATTTTTTCGTAAACTTTAAAGGTATGTTTCATACATTAATTTAAATAGTAGAACAATAAGCGGCACGAACTTATGGGACGACCTAATACATACAATATGTAGATTTCCTGGTTCTACGGTCATATAATAGTTACATACATCACGCTGGACAAATTTTCCAAATGCGAGGAAGAATTAGGATCCATCAATTGCAAGTCCGTGTCTTTACATCCAAAACTACCATAGCTCAGTAACCAAAATTCTCTGGTTTGTTTTTTTACATTTTTTTGCTTTCAATTGCTACAGTTGTTTCGCTTACGATCCAGTACTTAAGGTGTTACTGAAACCACCACTGAAAGACACTAAAATACAATGTTAAAATATTTGTCGCGATAACGGGGTGATCGAACTGCGCTAATTACAAATGATAGCGAGATTGAGATTTTACCACCATATGTATCATAGGCCAGCCAAACGTCCTCGCAAGATCAAGTAAAATCTTGAGGAAGAAAGTATAGCCAGTGTATAATTGCAAGCGGCTGCATCAAATATGCAAAACATTTGACAAACAATTCTTCCAAAACTATGCATTATCATTAATCACTTCGGTACGGCGCATATTAGCTACGCTGTGTATAGTCGTTGACTATAGTTGATGCTCGTTCCGAAGTGGTTAAGAAGGCGAGAATTACAGAGAAGCTAATTTCTAGTGAAATATGCTTATTACTTTAATGAAGAACTGCAACGATGTTCATTCGGAAAGGAAAAGTTGGCATTAATCATGAATATTTGCGAAGTAATCGGCTTGTCTTTCGACCCTATCAGTTTATTTATCGTTCAAAATTTCTATCAGATCAGTGACTCTATGAATGACTAAAACGCAACAGTAACAACAGTTCGTAGGCAAAGAGAGATTAATTCTCTTTCATTGTTTCAGGTTTCTTTAAGGGTTGAAGTGAACTATTTTCTTCACTCTCTGCTTAACAGAGGGAATACTTTTTCTGATCCGAACACCGAAGTGATCGTGTCTCTCTAACCAACCGGGATCGCACTGCTCTGACCAAACTTGTCTTTTCTTTCTTGTCGTGGAAGAGATTCCATACTTGAACCTTTAATCAGGAAATGTTTTCCATTTCACTTGTTGGTTCCGTAGAAGTGGTCTTGCGTTTTCATGCACGCAATAACAAGCCAATGATTATGATCTGGTTATCCAAATCAAGTTGTGAAGACAAAATTGGCTTAACTTTTTCTTTGGTGAATCACCAATAAAGTGTACGATCGAAATCGTGTGGAGCTTGTTTTGACAGAAACAGGGACCGGTGGCAAAAGTTAGAGGAAATGAAAAGTTCGTGAAACCATTTCAAATAAAGAGAAACAACTGTATCACTGTTGTATTTCTGATAGGAATGTTGAGAATAAACGGAAACGGAAAGATGATATCATCGTCGTTTAATTGGACTAAAGGTCGAAAAGCACTTTATTCGTTTCTTTGGCCGTGAAGTTTTTGAAATTAATTCATTTAGAACTGTACCTCGCATTGCAGTGCACTCCGACAACAAACAGGGTTCCAGTTCTTCAATATTCGCGGAGACTGCCCGTCAATGAGTAGTCGATGTAATATCAGTAAATAGCAGCGTTGTAACAGGTTCGCTTTGCTATTACAAAAGTAAAGGAATTACGATGCAGGTGATAGTTACATCCTTTCGAGAAGAACTGTTCAGCTCGGCTATTTCAACGTTGCAATTGTTCAGTGCTTATGTAGAATTATACTGCGCCTGGCTAAACTTTTCCTGTATCTGCAATAAAATTAGTACATAGGCGAATAACCATAGCAACTGATACCTTTGCCAAGAAGCAAAAAAACGTTTATTCTTTTATGTCTATCAGTCGTTCGACTCAAAAAATATTTTAAAAATCGAGAACGAAATGAAAGGTTTGCAACAGGAAGAATCATGACGGCTTTACAGATTGTATGAATTTCTTTCACAGACGAATGACACTTCCTCAGTCTTGTATTCGACGTGTGCACTTGCAGCAGCAGTAGGGTGGTCCTTATTATTCAACTTCCGAATTTTTCTGATCTTATCTCTTTAAATTATGACACATGATTAAAAAATATCATGTGCCAACTTTCAACGAAATCAGGTAACGGAGACTTGTGTCGCATTTCCATCAAAGTTTCAAAATTGTATCACTTGCGCTGAAAAGACGTGTCACGCACGTCTTGATGCTTTTGTGTCAGCACCGCCAAGAACGTGCTGTACACGTTGATTCAAGAGCATTTCAAAAGACATCATACTTAGCAAAATCTATATGTACTGTTATCATCAATCAATGTGTTATATTCTCTTGAAAAAAACTATTAGAAGATCTAGGTTGAAAATGAGTTAGTTTAGACAATATAAATCTTTCTTATTTCTATAAAGCATCGAAAATTCAACGCCTTGCAGTGAGTTTATATTTTACTATTAGAGTATTTGCGAATATACTTGGAGGAAATATTTGGGCGAAGAGTTGATCGCGCGCCTCAACCTCTACTCACATTTTACTTTTTAACTCGAAAACGAATAATTTTCCCAAGGTTTGGCAAACGCCATTCGAAAGGGCATAAAACGTACTGTTATTGCAGCGTTTTTGGTCCGAATCGCATGATGCTTTTTTGGGGAATTGCCATTTTTCTGCATTTTTTCCACATTGAAAAACATGAAAAATGTGAAAAAAGTATGTGTGCAATAAATAAATTACATAAACCTATACACCGTTGGAAAGCTTGGTTTTTTTATGATTTTTTGGTGCCAGTCTCGGGTCGATATCTTGTTTTTTGAAAAAGTTACAGCACATAATAGATTTTGCCAAATGCGTACTTTGACGACCCCCCCCCCCCCCCAATCGTGAAGTTCAGGGAAAAAGTTTTTGCGCGGGATCAACACTAGACTCGAAGAGCTACTAAGACGCAAAGTTTCAGGAAAATTGGTCTCAGGTAATTTTAGTCGATTTTGAATCAACCCCTGTTACTGTGACGGATGTAAAGAGCCACAGATTTTTCGTTTGTTCGACCTCGCTTCTGTTTCTTAAGCGGTATTTAACTTTTCTTGACATTGTATGTCCAAGATTCTGAACAGATCTCACTTCCGTCAGAATCTCGTACGAATAGGTCGTATTGAAACGTTCAGACAGACTTTGGCTTGCACAAAAAAATCTAGAGAATTTAGTTCACGTCATTTATACAGTTGCATGTCTTGTATTGCTTATATTGTTTAATTGCTTGACATTTTATTCGTGTTGTCCTGTGTTCTTCCTAACATAAAATACCCCTTATTGTAGTGCTTAAAATAACTCTAGTAATTAAAATTCAGCCAATAGTGTATACAGTGCAGCATTAGTGTTTTATGATATATAGTACAATGCCGCGAACGTGTATAAATGATCCGGATTCGTTTTGTTACATTTGTGGTGAAGTTGTTTTGAAGTGCAATCGAGGAAATATAACTCCCCCAATAACAGTGGCATATGAAGAATACTTTAAACGCCCAATCATGAATCAGGATAAATATTGGGTTGCGTACGTTTCTTGTCAACGTTACGCCACTATCCTCTTAGCGCGGGCTAGAGGAGAACAAAGATACATGCCATTTGCAGTTCTCATGATATGGAATTAAGCAATGAATCATTCTGACGACTGTTATTTCTGTTTATCTGCTATATCTGGTATTAATAGCAAAGGAAAAAAGAAAATCGAATATGCGTCTACATCTTCTTCCATCCGTCCTACTACACGTTCCGAAGAACTGCCTGCTTTAACGCAGCCAGTGCTCAGCACTGCTGAAGATATTGACGAGAAGAAAAATGAAGAACTTGAAGATTACGAGCCAGGAACATCCACATCATCGAGGGAGCCCCATTTGCTAACACAATTTGATCTCAGCAAACTTCTACGAGATTTGCAATTGTCTAAGGCACAGGCAGAACTTTTAGGATCTGAATTACAAGAATGGAATGTGCTGGAGAAGACAACGAAAGTGACCCACTTTCGAACACGGCAACATACACTGCAAGAATATTTCAACATGGAGGAAGACCTTTGCGTGTGTACGGATGTAATTGCTTTATTGAAAGCATTAGGTGTAGAACATCATCCCGAAAAATGGCGACTGTTTATAGACTCGTCAAAGCATAGCCTGAAAGTTGCTTTGTTAAATCATGGAAATGTACATCCCTCTATCCCAATTGCCTATAGCACAGAAGCGAAGGAAAATTATGAAACGTTAAAACTGGTGCTATTGAAAATAGAATATTCCAAATACAAATGGCATGTTTGTGGAGATTTAAAAATAATAGCTATACTTCTTTGGGTTACACTAAGTATTCCTATTTTCTTTGTGAATGGGATAGCAGAGCGAGGAAGCAACATTGCAGAAGGAAGGATTGGCCGCCACGGCAACTAGTACCTGGCGAAAAAAATGTAAAATATGTAAGTTTAATTGACCCTAAGAATGTGTATTTACCGCCATTACATATCAAATTAGGGGTCATGAAGAACTTTGTAAAGGCTATGGAAAAGACAGGACCAGGATTTGCCTACCTCAAACAGAAGTTCCCACGCTTATCAGATGCAAATATTAATGGAGGCATTTTTATTGGACCACCAATTAGAAAATTAATGAAAGAGTCAGTTTCTCCAAAATACCATAATAGGGGTCTGTCTCAAACAGACTCGACTGGTCGACTGCCGGAATATTTCGGCGAGGCCGATCGGTCCCATAAACTGAAAGAATAGGACGTTTAGAGAGCTAGCGCGGGGGGGGGGGGGGGGGGGGGGCTTGAAAGGGTTAATTGAGAGGTACGGAATTTCATTCGAATTGAAAGCTCGACGTAGAATAAAATTTACGTTGACCGTAACCTGTAATGCTGTCCTTTTTCAAAGACATTGCTCGTAAGGATGTGAAAGGATAATAGAAAAGAGGAACGCTGTCTCGACATTTGCAACGCACGTTTCAATACCTGCACTTTTGTAAGCGAAGACATTGGGTAGGGTCCTGGGTTATTTTCTCTACTGTCCATTTTAAGCCTCAAGAGAAATGCCTCTGAAAAAACGACATTCGAAATTTGTAACTGGTTATCGTTAACTCCGAATTTCCGATGGGAAAGCACCACAGGGTTCGGGCATCGTAAATTTTGTTCTACGTTTAGCTCTTAATTCAAATACACTTCCGTACCATTCATCCAACTTTTTCAACCATCTGCAGCACTGTTTTTCTCTATGAAGAAAACCAACGCCCCTTCCGTGGGCGTTTTGGAAAACTATTGCAAGAAGTCCACGACGTCAGAATAGTTTTGGCAACTGCACCGTCAACACCTCTAAGCGACAGATTATAAAGATTTATTTTTTAATACTCTTTATTATCATCTGTATTCCTGCTATTATTATTATTATTATTATTATCATTATTATTATAAAATTAAATATTTATTTATTTTATATTATTTAGGATTGCTTGGGATTGTTTAGTGCCACACGGTGTGAGTGTTCTTTTAAGTGAAAGTGCTATTATCCTTAAGAAAAAAATTGTGAACGATGGCCCGCGGCAACGGAAGCAATGAGTTCGGGTAGAAACGTTCGCGAGATGCTTCGTGCCATCGACGAAGCAGGCCGGGACTACAATGAAGCGCGCGAAATTTATCGAAGATGGATCCGTGCGAATGGAAGATCCTCAGGATTCAGGACGATCCCCGATAGACGGCAATTTGAACGACTGGATCAGCGATTCAGCGAGATTTCGCTGGATCAACTCACCAATCATCACCGCAATGCAGGGCGGCCCAGGATCCACTGGCGAAAGGAGGAGCAAGCAATTGCACTTGCTCGGAGTTACCCTTTTATGGGACTTCGTGGTATTGCGCGACGATTAGATATTTCCCACATGACGGTGCGAAGAATTATACGAGAGGAAGGACTACGCCCATATCGGATTCAAAAAGTTCAAGCCCTGAAGAGCACTGATTATGGACAACGATTGAAATTTTGCAAGTGGGCACTACGAAAGGTTGAAAGAAACAATGACTTTTTGAAAAATATCCTTTTCACCGATGAGAGTAGCTTTTCGAGCGTAAATCTCCAGAATCGGCAAAATACAAGAATCTGGGCGCGCAGAAATCCTCATGTAATGACCCAGCATTTCAACCAAGGAAGATTTTCCGTCAATGTATGGGCTAGGATAATTGGAAATAAAATAATTGGACCCATTTACATATGTCTGCGCCGTTGACAGGACAACGGTATTACCAATTTCTTCGGACGGAGCTAGTGCGACGATTAAAAGAAGTAATTCCCCGTCAACAACGAGGGAAAATATATTTAATGCACGACGGTGCGCCGCCGCATTTTAGCAGGCCAATCCGCGAACATTTGTCGCGAATGTTCGGATCGCGTTGGATTGGGAGGAGACCTGCTCCACATTTGCGGCCTCCACGCTCCCCAGATTTAAATCCACTCGATTTCTTTCTCTGGGGAGCAGTAAAAGCAGCGGTTTACAAATCGGGAGAAGAAATAAAGACAATTGCCGAATTGAAACGCCGCATAAACAATGCGTTTCATGAAATACAAGTGAGGGAGGACAGTTTTGTGAAAGTGCGCCTAAATTTCGTTCAACGATTACAGAACTGCGTGAACAGTGGTGGTGGACATATTGAAGGTGGCGAACAAGCGAGACTCTTGCGAACCATTGGTCAAAATGGTAGCACTCTGTGGGTTAGGCAAAGACAGAGACCTGGATGAACAATTAACGATGAAAATGTGCATGTGATGGTGAATGTGAAAAAAAAGTGATAGTGAGGGTGAAGGTGAAAAAAAAGGTGAAGGTGATGGTGTAGGTGAGAAAAAAGGTAAAGGTGAGTGTGAAGGTGATGGTGAAGGTGAGGGTGAAGGTGATGGTGAACGTGATGGTGAACGTGATGGTGAACGTGAGAAAAAGGTGAAGGTGAGAGTGAAGGTGAAGGTGACAGTGAAGGTGATGGTGAAGGTGAGAAAAAAAGTGAAGGTGAGGGTGAAATAGAAAGGTGAAGGTGTGAGTGAAAGTGAAGATGAAGATGAGAGCAGAAAGAGGAGTGGTTTTAGTGGGTATTTCGGAAGCTCCATATCCGGTGAGTCCCACACTACCCTCCGAATTCACTTGGAGGGTGTGCGTAAAGGCATTTCCACTCCTCGTAATAAATAAAAAATAAAAAAAAAACCCCTATGACGGCGAAAATGAGAATGGAGAAGATGGGACGGAAATATAAAGGAATTGTGGATCAAATTGATGAGTGAGTATACCTATCTATATAAGTAAATCGCTTTGCGAAAATCTACAGTTAAAATTCTTAGTATTTCTGGATCCTCCTTCAGGTAGTGAAATGTAATAAAACCCACCTGACTCAAGCTCAAGGAAAGGTCGGCTACATGTATTACGGTGGTGAAAACGAACTCTAGCCATGGAATTTTTTGGGAGCTGCGAAGATGTCAATGACCTGCGTTCGGTGTCGGGTCCGCTCAAGAGCCCACCCGGGGAAAAGAACATAAACACTTGAACTTTCCTTAGTGGTTCGGTGGTACAGTTCTCCATTTTCTATCTTCGTTTACGTCGCCTCTGCTTTAACTATTGGCGAAATTTTAATCGGGGAGTCCGAATTAAAAATTAATTTGCGAGAGAACGGTTCGTTTCCATGAGCCAATGAGCCAATAAAAAAAATTTGCTACCCTTTCCCGAATTTTGCGGCCGATTTTTTTGGAAATCTCCATCGATCCAGAGGTGTGGAACAACCCCTTAAAGCCATGACCATTAATTTTTTACACCCTGTACAAGCGGCAAGTGAAACGGAAACACTTTTAAACATAAATTCGAAGAATCGATATTAAGTGTATAGTGGTACTAATTGTAAGTAAAGATTAAGTCTAAGTGTTAAGTGTGCAGTGATACTAACAAGGAGAGGACCCCAACTGTCCGACATCGATTTTAACGAGGCTTTGCAAGACGATAGCATATAGGTCCCTAATGATATGTGTAAAATATTAGCCGTAGTTATGCAGTAGTTTTAAAGATATAAGCGATTAAAGTTCATCCCTCTTCATATACTATAAATGTAATTTGGGTTACAACAGCTGTGTTGGAGCAGTGGCAGCGGTTTAAGGTTCACGACCCGAACGTCGTCCCTTCGAGTCCCTCATGACGGGTAATTTTTTTTTCTCTTTTAATTTGATAAAATTGCACACAATGCAGAATAACAATTATCGTACACTTGCAATATATACATTTACATTACGTACGTTTCGGACCTCGCAAACTGTCTTTTTACAGCTTTTCGAAATATTTAATCTTCAAAGTCCTCGAAGACAATTCAAACTGTATAGCTAGCTAAATAAAAGTTAGTTAATTTTAAACCGTTGGAGGAAGCATTAGCCGTGCGTTTTTTAAGGCGTACAATCAATTTTACAAGGCTTATTGCACAGTCCGAGAAAGCATCTGTTTCGAAAAGTTCACGTTTTTTCAGCCACGCGGGTGCCACTTTTCTTTACTTTTAATGGCCTAGGTCTCTGGAAATCCTTACCCTGCAGTTTGATTTATTTCCGTATTTTCGATGTACTTTCAATAGCGATTGCCATGCAGCGACCCTAGAATATAAGTCTGGAAACCATGTGTTTCGTGCGCAATTTCATGAAATTAACACATTGTAGGCGGGAGACTGTGATCACAGTCCGAGAAAGACTGAACGTTGACAGCGGGAGACTGTAATCTCAGTTGCGCAGTCAACTGCATTCTGCGACTTCGAACGAACTTGCGCTTTACTTTATCCTGTTTTTAAACTTTACCAGTTTTGACTAGAGTTTTATTTTATTGTCTTTTACCTATTTTGAAAATGGATTTGCGCGATTCCAATTGTGATGAAAGTGAAATAATTGCTGATATGTTATCAGATTTTTCTTTTAATGATAATGAGCTTTCGGATAGTGATAGTTACTCCTCAGAGGATAGTGAAATTTTTCCAACAAAAAAACGCCTACGTACATATCGTTTACCTGACAGTGATTCAGAATCAGATAAAAATGATTTAAACATTGAAGATAAATTGGACTGGACTGAAACAGATGATATTCCAAATTTGGAAACGTTCTTAGGTGAAGCGGGTGTAAAAGTCTTACCGTCTGATCCCACAAATATTCTCGACGTAGTAAAACTGTTTATAGGTGATGATTTGTTTTCGTTTTTCGTGGAAGAGTCAAATAAATACCGCAATCAGAATATTGATAAATTTCGAGAGAATAAAAAATCTGTAAAATGGAAAAATATTTCTGTTTTGGAAATGAAAAAATTTATCGGTTTGATTTTGATGATGGGAAAAGTACAAAAAGATACAAGAGATGAGTATTGGACGACAGATCCAGGATATGCAACACCAATTTTTCCCCAAGTTATGAGCAGAGATAGATTTCGCCAAATATGGAGGTCTTGGCACTTTTGCGATAATCTAACGCTAAACAGCACAGGTAACGATAGGCTGGCAAAAATTCGACCAGTATTAGATTATTTCCTCCCAAAATTTCAAAACGTCTACAAACCACAGCAACAATTATCCTTAGATGAAAGCATTATTCCATGAAGGGGCAGGTTATCCTTTAGGGTATACAATGCAAATAAAATTATAAAATATGGAATACTAGTAAGAATGGTGTGTGAAAGCACATCTGGGTATATCTGCAACTTCAAGATTTATGCCGCAGAAAACAATAAATTACTAGACACAATACAATTAGTTTTGGAGCCATATTACAATCTTTGGCATCATGTTTATATGGACAATTTTTATAATAGTGTGAGCAATACAGAACTTTTATTGCAGCATGGAATAAGAACGTGTGGTACTATACGTGTAAATAGAGGTTTACCTATAAGTTTAAAAAAAGTAAATTTACAAAAAGGGGAATCAACATATCGTCGAAAAAACCAAACATTGTTGCAGATTTGGAGAACAAAGAAAAAGAAATACATCAGAATGATTACGAATATTCATTCCGCTGCATTTCGCAAAACTAATAAAAAAGATTATAAAACAGGAGAAATGATAAAAAAGCCTTCTTGTATCGATGATTACAATAAATTCATGAAAGGCGTTGATCGTGCAGATCAATACATTTCATATTATAAAATTATGCGGAAAACTGTGAAGTGGACAAAACGTGTTGTAATGTTCCTTATAAACTGCGCACTATTCAACTCTTACCGCGTATATAATCTCCTAAATAAAAAACAAATAAAATACAAACAATTTATTTATATGGTTGGCCGCAAATGGGCAGTAGATTCTGTGCAAGAAAATCAAGAAGCAATGCCTTCAACATGTAGACCCACTTCAAGGCAAGACAGTAATCTCCGAATATTGGCTGACCTTAGAAAACATAAATTAGAAAAAATAACAACTACTTCTAAAGTAAAATATCCCACTCGAAAGTGTCGCGTATGCGCAGCTCATAAAATTCGTGGTGAAACACGATACATCTGCAGCTTTTGTAAAGTAGCGCTACATAAAGGAGATTGCTTTGAACGCTACCATACAATAATTAAATACTAATTATCAGTAAAATGTACATTTTTTATTTTTACGAAAGTCACGAATAAAATTATATGTAATGAATTAGTCAATCTTTTATTTATAAAATTAAGTTCCTTCATATCAATAACATTCGTAAATTATCAAATTGAGTGGCACTGGATTTGCCCGCTACACATCCAAATACTTGAAAAACCATGCCCGCATGCAAAGTGTTAATATAGAAAAAAAAAAATTGTCCGTCACGGGGATTCGAACGCAAGATGTTCGGCTCGTGAACCTTAAACAGCAGTCACTGCGCCACCAGAGCTGTTGTAACCAGATTCACATTCATAGTATACAAACAGGTACGAACTTTAATCGCTTATATTTTTAAAACTACTGCATAACTACGGCTAATATTTTAAACATATCATTAGGGACCTACATGCTATCATCTTGCAAAGCCTCGTTAAAATCGAAGTCGGACAGTTGGGGTCCTCTCCTTGTAAGTGTAGACTGAGTAAAAATACTAACTGTGCAGTGATACGAAAGTGTAGTTTTATAATTTCATATTTCTTGTGATTGTGAAGTTTCGGAATCAATCCTCAACTAGTAAACACGAGAAAGAGTTTGCGCTCTTTAACACTTTGCGGTCCGCCGACACACAGTGGTCCCAAATCGCGAAAACGTGCGAAAAACCTCAAAAATGAACTTTTCGTTAGGGCCATTTTTATTATTGCATTTGGTACTCACTCACAAGGGGAGGACCAGACCCGGGGGTCACTGATTTCGATGAAATTTGGCACACGTCTTCTACTCGGAAAATCATTAGACCCGTGTTTTGCCAAAAGTGTAGATAAGTCCAAATTTTTGAAAAAATCGAGGTCAAAAAAAAAGTTCTCCAATCGACTTGTAACTTTGTAGGCACGTTCTACGAGCAAAATTAAGGTATACGTATTTTTTTATTTCGCTGTAAAAACGTTTTTGAAAATTGATAAGGTACGTTTAGTACCTTAGAGTTAGAAGCGTTTTCAACGGAGCGGCGTGGCTGAGCGGACAAGGAAGCGGACTGCAAATACTATGGACCTTGGATCGATTCCTGCAGAGTCTATTCTGGACTTTTTTTTCTTAATTTTTTTCTTAACCTTTTTTTCCGTACGGCAACATGTTTTACTTATTTTAATATGTGTCTTATACTTATTGTATACATTTTAACTTCCACTTTATGTTCTATTCTACTTGCGGATTTCTTGTTAGGATTATAATGGAATTCACAATTATGTATTGTAACAATAACAATTTATTTTTCTTTAAATACTGCACATTTGTGCAGATGATAATTGTCGTAAAAACATAGGCTTTGGTTTTATTTTAAAACATCCTCAAAATATTGTTCGAGGGTCGACGGTTTACGATCCGGTCTCCGCCATTGTCTAGACTTCGGGCGGCCGACTCTGCCCTGGGCCCATTAGATATATTTCATTTAGCACTTTTCTGATGCTTTGGGTCCTGCGGGTTTATGCTCGTCCGCGGTAAACAGAGGTTGAACGATGTACCGTTGAAAAATAGAAAGGTCATTGTTTACCACTTAAAAAGAAAGGACAAAATCGCAGTGTGGAAAAAAGAAATTGCGGAAGGTGGCACAATCCACGATAAATATTTGCATATCGAAAAGTGGACAAACAATAGATTTGTAGAGGCACGACAAGCTTACGCTCCTGTCTCTACGCGTAGTTTGCAGGAATGGGCAACTTCAGCGGCGATGCAGTACAACACTGATTTATTTCGTTTTACTCCATCGCATTCTTGGATTGTCCGTTTTAAGCGAAAGTTTGGTATTCGACAGCGCCAAGTAACTAGATATATATCGAGGCGAAAATTAGCCACGCTGAAAGAGATTGAAGAGAGGGCTGCTCTCTTTCAGCAGCAGGTAAGTATAGAGAGCAATTCAATTCCTCCTGAATTTATTATTAACGCAGACCAAACAGGATGCGAATACAGGACTAACATCCGTCGTTGTTTGTCTCACAGAGGTGAGAAAACTACTGAAGTTGTGATGGAAAATATTTTTAAAACAACGCACTCCTACACAGCGCAATACTCAATAACACTTTCGGGTACATTGCTACCGAAAGTATTTCTTTGTTTGCAGGAGCCACAAGGGTCATTTGGACCACAAGTGGAGCAAACGGTCCAGCAATTAACAGCAGAATTTGGAAATGTTTTCATAACGTGCTCCAAATCAGGAAAATTAACAACAGAAAAATATAAATTATTTTTGGATGAAATTTTAAAACCATATGTAAAAACTAACAAATTCTGTTTGTTAATTGACTCCTGGACCGGACAAATAGATGGTAGCATGTACGACGAAAGGTTTCACAATGAACGTAAGGAGTGTACCTGCAAATTAAAAATTATACCACCACAATGCACACCGATTTGTCAACCGTGCGACGTTTATTTTTATCGGCAGGTAAAAATTTTATTAAAACAAATACAAAATGCTCCTGTAGTATTACAAGAAAAAAGATCCTTGCATTCGAGAGGTGATGCGATTAAAATACATTCCATAATACACAATCAACTCTCTGCACCAATATTTACAAACATGATACAATACGCGTGGTATGCGTCGAAATTAACGCATACCCGTAGCATAATTGTAAATGTTAATCAAGTTTGTTTTCCCACTACCGAAATTAATAGAAAATGTACTTGCGGCGCCATATCGTTTATAACTTGTTCGCGGTGTAAATTTCGAATATGTTTTCGTTGCTTTTACGCCGATTATCATCCGCACAAATGTGCAGTGTTTAAAGAAAAATAAATTGTTATTGTTACAATACATAATTGTGAATTCCATTATAATCCTAACAAGAAATCCGCAAGTAGAATAGAACATAAAGTGGAAGTTAAAATGTATACAATAAGTATAAGACACATATTAAAATAAGTAAAACATGTTGCCGTACGGAAAAAAAGGTTAAGAAAAAAATTAAGAAAAAAAAGTCCAGAATAGACTCCGCAGGAAACGATCCAAGGTCCATAAGTATTTGCAGTCCGCTTCCTTGTCCGCTCAGCCACGCCGCTCCGTTGAAAACGCTTCTAACTCTAAGGTACTAAACGTACCTTATCAATTTTCAAAAACGTTTTTACAGCGAAATAAAAAAATACGTATACCTTAATTTTGCTCGTAGAACGTGCCTACAAAGTTTCAAGTCGATTGGAGAACTTTTTTTGGCCTCGATTTTTTCAAAAATTTTGACTTATCTACACTTTTGGCAAAACACGGGTCTAATGATTTTCCGAGTAGAAGACGTGTGCCAAATTTCATCGAAATCGGTGACCCCCGGGTCTGGTCCTCCCCTTGTCAGATAGTTTGTCTATGAAAACCTGGAAGGGCAGGGTTCTTTTACGTATGCCTGCGACGTTGTCGCATTTTGAAAATCGCGTTCGTTAGTCCCGCAATCATCGTGAGCGTAACCACTGTTTTGCTGGCCGCAGTATAAAGTGAATAACTTTTGTGAAAGTGAGTCTATTTTAATTCTGCAAAATGGGTGGAGTTCATGGAAGTAAGTACAAGATTTATTGATAAAAGAAAAATTAAAATTGTTAATGGTTATGTTTTAAAACGGCAATGCAAATAGTAGGAAATATGCGGTCAATCTTTATGTGAGAATTTTACATATGTAGTGAAAAAGTTAAGTGCTCCACAGTGTTCCACTATGATTCTTGTTTAGGCTTATAGGTTACACTTTCAACTTGCTGTACCTCCAAGGTTTAGGTGCTATTAGGCGCTATTAGGGTATTTTTGTAATTTTTTGTGTAATGGTGTACTCGCGTTCTGAGCTTACAAGCGCGTTTCATCGACAACCGTGGACGATACAAAAAAAAATGCTCATATAAATTTTATACGATTTGAGAGTAACTTATTATTCAATCATAATACATTTTTTTAACCTAATATACATAGTTCATAAAAAGGTAAAATTAATTTTTGTCTTGCAAGTATAAGTGTTACGATACCCATTCGTTTTATTTCATTAATATATATCAAAAATGTTTAAATTCTTTCTAATATTTATTATTTTTCTATATTATTAAATTATTGAATGATTTGCACCAAGCAAACATTACTTTGAGGCATATTTGAATGTGAATCTTGAGAGCTTTGAATGCGAATATTTCTATTTATTAGACTACATGTTAAACTATGTTTTTTAAATCTATTATAATCACTAATGCATCATTTTGCGACTTTATTGCATTTCAGCATCTGCTGATGGCGAACAATTTTTCAAAGCGAACAATTTTTTCCGTGCTTCGAGACTATTTATTTGAAATTCACTGCGTCAACAAATTTATTGGAATTACTAAATAAATTGTTCACTTGTGATAGATTTTCTTGCTTATTAACGAAAAATATTTATTGTTACTTATATAATTACATGTTAGAGTAAATATGAGTTGCATACTAGCTTTCGCGCAAAACCGGAAATTTTTCGGGCAAAAAAAACATTGACATACTAACTTTCGCACCGAACCAGCAGTTTTTACAAACACGTATCCGCCATACTGAATCCGCCATTTTGTTTTTGGAAATTCTAAGTTCAGATTCGTATTCAGCGACCTAAAAAATATTGGGATACTAACTTTCGTGCCGAACCAGTAATTTTTAGATATATGTGACTACCATATTGGATCCGCCATTTTGTTTTTGTAAATGTTGAGTTCAGATTCGTAATCAGCGACCCAAATTACCCCGGTATGTCAATTTTCAGCTAAATTGAAGCACGCTTTGAGGTTTTTCGCATGTTTTGGCCATTTGGGACCACTGTGCGACGCGTCCAAAAACGCGTCCAGAATTTCCAAAAACAAAATGGCGGCTCTAATATGGCGGGTGCGAGTATCGAAAAATTGTCGGATCAGCATGAAAATCAGTAGTCTTATGATTTTCCGGTCGCTGATTAAGAATCCGAACTCAGAATTTCCAAAAACAAAATGGCGGCTCTAATATGGCTGGTGCGAGTATCGAAAAATTGTCGGATCGGCAAGAAAATCAGTAGTCTTATGTTTTTCCGGTCGCTGATTAAGAATCCAAACTCAGAATTTTCAAAAACAAAATGGCGGCTTAATATGGCGGGTGCGAGTATCGAAAAATTGTCGGATCGGCACGAAAATCAGTAGTCTTATGTTTTTCCGGTCGCTGATTAAGAATCCGAACACAGAATTTTCAAAAACAAAATGGCGGCTCTAATATGGCAGGTGCGAGTATCGAAAAATTGTCAGATCGGCACGAAAATCAGTAGTCTTATGATAGCCCGGCCCTATGTCATAAATGCACTTCCCCGAGCATGGCGCGCGCGACAAACAAATAACAATAACTCGAAGAATCGCAAAAAGTCGCAAGAAAACTCAACAAGATCTTCTTCGGGAAGCTTCAAAGTTTAATTTTAAAAAAAATATATTCTGTTATTCCACGGACTTCTGCAGTTTTAATGATATTTATTGCAGCAGTCGCTGTATCCTAGTACAAGCATGTCATTGCTGTTCCATCTCCGAATTTCTCTTTATTTAATAAAAATTTCGGTCGAAGGAGAAAGATGAAACATTGTAAGGAACAAATATTTGCCTCATACCTGCAACTAGCCAGATTTTCATTAGAATCGTCAAAGATCTTTCGGTTTATGACGGTAAGCGGTCGAGGTAGCCGCGGCTATCTATAGCTGCCTCGAAACAATAGGCCACCAGCTTGTTTAAACTCATTCCGATTTTTAATGAAATAAACATATTATTTCGTTACTTGCCAGGTTGATCTTAGAGAAGGATTAGCAGTATTCATTAGATAAAGCACGATAGCCCGGCTCTATGTCATAAATACACTTCCCCGAGCATGGCGCGTGCGACAAACAAATAAGAATATCGCGTACAATTGCAAAAAGTCGCAAAATTTTACAACGGGGACTTCTTCGGGAAGCTTTAAAGTTTAATTTTAAAAAAAAAGTCGCGTTGTACTTTTGCGTACTTCACAACTATTTCCTCTGCGAAAGGAAAAAAATGTATGGGTTTTGCAATCTGTGCCATTGCAGTTGTACAATATTAAATAAAAGAATGAAACCAAGGTACTTATAATTTAAAAGTATGACGAATAGCTACAAATACTTACAAAGTTGATTGTACTATTATTTCACATTGAAAACGTATTCTGAATTTCGACGTGAATACGTTACATTATTCAAGTGCCAACTTTGACATTGCATATCTCTAAGAGCGTTGTTCAATAAAAACTTTTATTAATGGAAACCGATGCTCTGATATGTTACAAATCAAACGCAATCGCTAAATTTTGAAAATCGCGAACAAAATGTTTGGCTTTTTGGCCAGGTTTTCGGCCAAATGAACCACTGTGCGACGGCACGATTCCGTCGCGCTTCTTTTGTCGTAGCGGTCCATCGACGGCACGATGCCGTCGCGCTTATTTCGACGTTGCGGTCCGCCGACGGCATCGTGCCGTCGCGATCCGGCAGCAGTTATTTTAATTTTTTTAGCAGCAGTTGAAAGACAGTTTATAAGAAAAATACCACCGACGGATACTAACAAGCACCCTGCAAGCAGATGTAAAGTTTGTGCCGATAAAGGGAAGGCACAAGTGGGAATTGCATTAAGAAAAGAAACTTCGTACTATTGTCCACAGTGCAATGCAGCGTTATGCCTTGATATTTGTTTTGAAAAATACGATACTGAACAAATATATATATATATAAATTCTATAAAAAAATGTCTCATATTCTTTTATTGTACATTTTGTTATCATTTATACGCAGAGAAAACTCGATTATATCAATGTTTGACTTTTTTCCAGCTCAAAATAGACCGCGACTTTAATTGTCTTTCATAACGTAACTTTTACATAAAAGTTAATATTTATCGTGTTTAATAATACAAAAAGAAATGAACTTCACGTCAAAAAATTCCCCGAGGTGTTAGGTTCAGTAGTTTTTTAAATATCAGGATTTGTATGAGAAGAAAATCAGTCAAATGAGCGTGGCGAGTTGCGAACTGCGCTTCCCCCAGACTGAAAGGCGTTAGGCAAATTTCTTCGAGCGAGTCGCGGACCGCAAAGTGTTAAAGCGATTTACGTTTCATGTTATGTGTGCTGCTTAATTAGTTGCTTTTTTATTAGTGTTGCATAATTAGTTGCTTTTTCAGTACTGTTACTTTGCTTTGTTCTTTACCCAGGCTCTTAGTAATACATTTTACCATCGTTTTTCTCGTAAATAGCATTACATAGAAACCAAAGGGGTGAAATTCCAGCACAATTTAACAATTTTTCCTTTATTCATAACAATATGTAATCTTATGACTACAAAATACTCGTAAATATTATATTATAACATGTTCCACATATTTCTTTCATTTCAAATCTTCTAAATAAAGACAACTTCGCTATCATATTCCTACCAAATATACTACAACATTCTCCCCTTTGATTTTTTTCTTTTGTTTAATATTTATGAAAATAATAATGATAAGATTTATCGCGCCTATACAAAATAATTCGTATTCATTGAATAATAAGCCGTATTAATATATCATTGAATAATAGCCCGTATAAAATAATTCTTATTCACTGTTTGAAGCGAGTATTGTTTGATTCGTTAAATTAAAGAGCAAAGCAGAGTGAAGCAGAGAGGGGTTTTAGTGGGTACACGTTTTTAGTGGTACAATATGCCTATTATCCGCAAACTAAGACATTTGCGGGTGTGTGTAAAGCATTTCCCCTCTATAAAAAAAATAAGTAAATAAATAAATAAGTATTACCTTACACTTTAGTAAAGGGGTAGAGAATTCTTCCTCAACGGAATGTATCGATGCGCGGGGCCCGTGAAAGTATTACATGTAGCTACGGCACTCACAGGGAGCGATGGCGTCGTAGCGGCAAAACGGACGGAACACGCTCTCGATGGATATTTTCTTAACACTAGGACGTACCACACCAGTCATTTTGACTGGTTCGACAACTTTATTTTAAAATTCCTACTTCATGTTACATGTTTTCTTCGTAATGATGTATGTAATAATTTTTACAGGGATAGCTAAAGCATTAATAAAATGAACTTTAACCATTAAATTCGCGGAGTTGCATTTCTGCAACATAGTAACTCTATGAGAATCAAAAAGAAATCTGAATGGATTGCGGTTTCTGAACGAACTTTGTCATAGACTATAGTGTACTTTGTAAATTTTTGACAGGTGCAGTGGCACCAACTTTCAATTAATTATTTGTCAGTTTTAGCGAGTTTTCATCGGCGCGGAAAAAAGTGATATTGTAATAACTTTCCTCGGTCTTTGTTATAATAGGGAAAATAACTGTTTTTATAACTATCATAATAAATAGAACTATAATTAAGTACTAAAGTATTTTCTTATTCTATTTACATGAGTCAATAATTCCCCATACATCTGCTTACCTAGGAACGCGCAGTGTTGCATTAATGCAACAAAGGATTTTAAGCTAATTTAGAAGCTGAATTCTTTCAAAAGAATTTTTTTAATATTTTTCCTATAATCTAAACTATATATGGATATTAAAAACATTTTTTCTGATTAAAAAAATAAAATCGCGCATTTAAGGGTTAATTTTGTTTTATTCATTTGAAACAAAAGTAATTTTGTATCATGGCTACTTATACCAGTACCAGTCAAATTGACTTTCAGATGGTTGATTAGATATCTGACAGCCTTGTCAAGGCTTGCTCGACAGAGCCGTTTCCCGAGCTGCACCCAGTGATGCCAGAACGAGGGATTTTTTCCCATGCGTGAGCCTTCGTGCGCATGCGCATGCTGACGTCACAGCTCGGCGGGAATTATTTCCATAGACGTATCTATCTATGCAACAGTAAGTCGCATAAGGGGCCCTTCCCAGTCGTTTTCCGCGCTTTTCGTTAAACTGAATAAAATATTGTATCGTAGTGCAATATTAGTATATCAGAGTGACTGTTCCTTCGTACGGAGACAAAAGCGCGTTCGAAACGAAACAAAAGTTTACCGTTCTTTGAGGCCCGGGTCTGGTCGCCAGATTTTTTATTATTTAACAACATTTGGCGACCATCACGCGCAAAGACGTCCAAAACTCTGAACGTTTTCTGCAGTTTTCCTTACTCTCGCAACAAATGTTGGTATTCATTTAATAAATCGGCTGCAGATATACAAAATAATAAGAAAACATATATTTATTTATTTACACGTAAATATATTATTCCTTTTAAAAATGTCCTCTTCCTGTAATTTCTACCGTATTTAAATTGTCACGGGGGTCTAACGATACCCCATATTTGAGTAAAGTATATACATTACTGAGGATTTGGTAGTGCGCATGCTTGGGAAAAATCCCTCGTTCTGGCATCACTGGCTGCACCGCCTCCTTCACCTACACATACAGCCGAGATGTCACTGATTCACAGGCCCTCCGGCGGCGTTACGGCCGTACCTGCTGGTACAAGCGTGGTAGCATGTGGCGGCATATTCGGGTGTCAGTTATATTTTCAAAATTTTGCGACAGCAAAATACCAAACTTGTTCGCCTCAAAGAATGTAGAATAATGTAAGAAGTTATTGGGGCGATACATTGTACAATGTTGTGTAGTCTCTTGCCAGGAAAGAGGTAATAGGTTTCCACATTACCCATGGAAATATGCAAATGCACTCTTTGTTACAAAGTTATCTTCTGAAAATCTATTCCACTGCATCAATGTCCTTTTCCGCTGAAACGTTGTCGAGAAATCGCATTAAAATATAAATTGTGGTACTCTTTACAATTTTATTCGAGAGCGTCCGTACACTTCGGTGGTTCTTCTCGATCTACTTTTCGAACTCGTACGCAATGGCCGGTATTAGATTATGCATGATTGTTCGCGAATTTTGTTAGGTGTCGCTGATAGTATTACATGGTACCTGTCGCGATCCTCATTCGCACTCTCTCACTCGCTCATATACACGGTGACCATAAAATGAAGAAAATGTTTTTTAACAATCATACAGATGAAAGAAACCGTTGCGATAGATCTCTATATGTAAAATTGACAATACTTTGGCATTTTATTACAAAACAACATTGAAATTAAACGAGGCAAAACCACTCTTTGATACTAACAAGGGAACATACCGAGGTGGCCCCCTCCGATTTTGATGAAATTTGGCACAGTTGTTCAGTACGTGAGAATAATCGATACGTATTTTTTTATATCTGCTAAGTCGCACGTTTAGGGGGTGAAACCACCCTTCAAAGTTTCGGATTTTTTTCTTTTTTTGCTTATAACTTGGAAACGGTTAATGATAGACATTTTTGATAAATGTACGAAATATTTGTTTTTTCGTCTACTAAAGGCCTACAGAACTTAAAATTTGATTTAACGATTTTTTGTTAATTTTTTATTAAAAAATAACGTGTTTTTCGTTATATCTTTAAAGTTTACGATCCAATTTTAACCAAACTTTTTTTAAATGGTAGAGAAATCAAAAATAAAAGTTACGTGTTTTTCCGTTTTTCCATAATCTACTCTGGAGTCGTGAAATTAACCCTTTTCTTTTTTAGGGTTTTGGCACTTTACGTTACTATATCTGATCAACGAATGATGATGGGAAAAATGTATTATGCAACAAATACTTCTTTTCTCATCTACTATATTATTGTTTTTGTAAAAAATCAAAATTTGAAATTTTTTTGTTTTCTTTATAATATTTAGGCTGCGCACATCCGCCAGGACGCGTCAATCACAAACTATCGTAGATATCATAAAATTTCATAAGGGAAAGTTTCATGGATTTTTACATATAAAATAATATATTTATAATTTATTTAAATCACAATTTATTTATAACAAAAAAAATAATTTAATTTATGAATTTAATATACATATACTATTACAGCTTCTATGAAACATATAGTTCGCAAAAATGATATTCTTCTCTGCGATTCGTTATTAATTCTTGTTATCTCTATTATCTTTATTTGATATTAATCTTACCTAAATGAACCCTAACTAAACTAAATTAATCATGTGTGCTGTTTTGTATATAACGTAAATGGTTAACGACAAAAAGTAAATTTATGGAACACAACCTGCCATTATAACATGTGCGTGGTTTAAAAAATCTCTTTGTTTTGAACATTTCTTCGTGGAGTACCATTTTTGTGGACTATATGTTCCATAGAAACCATAATAGTTTATCTATATTAAATTAATAAATTAAATTATTTTTTTGTTATAAATAAATTGTGATTTAAATAAATTGTGATTTAAATAAATTATAAATATATTCTTTTTATATGTAAAAATCCATGAAACTTTCCCTTATGAAATTTTATGATATCTACGATAGTTTGTGATTGACGCGTCTTGGCGGATGTGCGCAGCCTAAATATTATAAAGCAAAACAAAAAATTTTCAAATTTTGATTTTTTACAAAAACAATAATATAGTAGATGAGAAAGGAAGTATTTGTTGCATAATACATTTTTCCCATCATCATTCGTTGATCAGATATAGTAACGTAAAGTGCCAAAACCCTAAAAAAGAAAAGGGTTAATTTCACGACTCCAGAGTAGATTATGGAAAAACGGAAAAACACGTAACTTTTATTTTTTATTTCTCTACCATTTAAAAAAAGTTTGGTTAAAATTGGATCGTAAACTTTAAAGATATAACGAAAAACACGTTATTTTTTAATAAAAAATTAACAAAAAATCGTTAAATCAAATTTTAAGTTCTGTAGGCCTTTAGTAGACGAAAAAACAAATATTTCGTACATTTATCAAAAATGTCTATCATTAACCGTTTCCAAGTTATAAGCAAAAAAAGAAAAAAATCCGAAACTTTGAAGGGTGGTTTCACCCCCTAAACGTGCGACTTAGCAGATATAAAAAAATACGTATCGATTATTCTCGCGTACTGAACAACTGTGCCAAATTTCATCAAAATCGGAGGGGGACACCTCGGTATGTTCCCTTGTAAGAGCTTCTTATAATTAATTATGTTTTAATCGGTATATTAGAACTTTGCGTCGAGCATTTTGAGACGAATAAAGTTACTGAAAACATTTTCAAGACTGGCACAATGAATTGTAAAACTCCGTATTAGCGAAGTCCCGAACCGAACATTTTCACATCTGGCTTTTTTGGTCAAGAGAACTTTCTCCAGCAATAGAGAAAGAAGTCCTTTAAAGGACCTAGCCAAGGAGCCATAAATTACGACTTTTCATTGTGTAGGAGGAAGAAAGTAGATACTCATGTCCTTTTCCATGAGAAAATCACATCTTACAGATTTTTCTGTGGCAGTCATTTCTTTACGATCTTTCGTTGAGAATAGTTCCTCTCGACTTAAAGTGCAAATAAGTATGTGCGGTCAAACTTATCACCAGGAATACAGTGAGGTATGGGAACAATTTTATTTTGCGAAGATCGGTTTCAGTACGATTTGCCTTCTCTGCGGCTTGGAACCTGCAGTTGTGAAAAAATACAATGTCCGACGACACTTTAAAACTCATCGCGCGAATTACATGTCGTATAATGACAGAGAAAAATTCGATTTAATTGAAGGGCTCAAATTAGTATAGAAGGAAAGTTGTACTGACTTTACTGACATTACTGCTTCTGAAAAAGCTCGCATTGCTTCTTACCAGAGACTTATACCGGTATGGTACCGGTAATTTTCGGTTATAGTTTCATATCTTTTGTCGAAACCGAAATACCAGCATGTAATATTACCGGTATCAGGAATTTGTACTGAAATTTAATCATTGGTGTAGCACCGGTAATTTTTGTGGATTTGTTATTGCCATACATACAATCGATATTATTTCTATATTGCAAAAATGTAGAAATTTCCCTAGATTGGATTCTAAAGAAAACATATTAGAATTTTGGAACAAATGAAAAACAATAATTCCGAGTTGTATTCGCTGGCTCAAATTGTATTAGCAGTACCCCCAACTCAAGCCAGTGTTGAGAGATTATTTTCTTCTTTAAAATATATTTTATCACCTTTAAGATATAATTTATCCGACGACATACTTAATGATATATTAGTGATGAGGTGCAATAAATTATAAATATATAAATTTATGAGATTACGAAATATTATTTGTTTTCTATAACACCATATATTTTATACTGTTTTTAATTATTAAGAAAGGAAATACGTTTTAATGTTACCTGTTAACCGCTTCGCAACCACCAATTAAATACTTTGCATGTCTTTTATTTGTATGAATTTACCTTTACTCTCTATAAGTGAAATACCGAAAAAATACCGGTATATTATTTCGGTTACCGGTATAGCTTTGGCAGTCTAATACCGGTATCTAGATTATACCGGTATTATCTCAAGTGCCGTGATACCGGTATGAAGACTATACCGATATAAAAATCAGACCGGTATTAAGTCCCTGCTTCTTACGCTGTTTCGTATCGGATTGCGAAGACAGGAAAGCCATTCACGGAGGGTGATTTCATAAAGAAATGTCTCCTCGATGTGGCAAATTCTTTTGGTAGGCCTATAACAGCGGAAGACATTGCGAGGATTAGCTTGAGCAGAAATACAGTAGCTGCCCGCATTTTGCATATTAACGAATCTCTCGAAGAGAAGTTAATTGCATTATTAAACACCTGCAGTTAAATTTTCTTTATCGTTAGATGAAAGTACCGATAGAAGTCACAAAAGTCAATTAAGCATTTTTGTTAGAATTGTACAGCACGATTTTTCTTTCTTTGAAGAACTTTTAGATTTTGTTCCCCTTCGCGAGACAACAGACGCGAATATTTTCAATGCAATGCAAAACGTTGTTCAAAAGTTTCGGGTAAAGGGTCTAGCCGAATAAGGGGGTCAAAAGTGCCCTTGAGCCGATTTTATTCGACGATGGGTCATTCGATAGGTGATGATGAAAAACCATTGCACACAAATTTTTAATCCGATACCTTCACCGGGAGGGTAGTTATAGGGTAAAATCGAAAAACCAGTTTTTGCCTTATTTTCCCCAATTAATGTGGAGCAAAAATTCCAAAAAAATTCTAACACATTCTAAACATGAATGTACACATTAGGGATTTTTTTCAGATTTTTCCTTTGCAAGTTACACTCACGAAAAATGAAAAACCGAAAAAAAAAATTTTTAAACGTCGATTTCGTATTGAAATCTTCCGAGCACAACTTTGTCCTTTTTACAGTAGTTGCATAATGTTATCATTGTTATACCCTAATTTTTTCAGATGTTTTGAGTACGGTGCATCACGGACGGAAAAATCAAAAACCGATTTCTGGGACACATTTTGGGCTGAAACTCGCCCATTATCTGCCATTCTTGCATGATTTTAATACAGTATGTTCATATTGTGACCTTCAATGTTTCTGCATAGAAATATGTAGATGTTAAAGAACAATATCGGGATAATTAAATAAATTGCTGATTGTATGGTCTTTATAACCTAGAATTTTAACCGTTCTTTCAAAAGCATCAATGGCGCAGTGGCTATGGTGTCTGCCTGTCGATCCGCTGGATACTTTTTTGTCGCGGGTTCGAATCTCCATGTGGGACTTAAGTTTTTTCTGTCTCTTTTTTTTTTTTTTTTTTTTTTAAAGACAACAATATTCAGTAGTAGCTTTAAAATGTTTCACAGATACTTCTAAAAATAATTATACAGTATACTTTTTTCTTCATCGACTCTTTTTAGTCATGTCACGATTTACAATTACAAGTACTTTTTTACATTCTGTACATTGAATTTTATATTTCTTTCATACTTAAAATATATTTTCATACATTGCAATAAACCAATATCTATGAACAATATAAAATGTTTGAGAATACTCATAATTGCAAAGCATTGCATGTCTAATTGTATGAAAAGCATGTTTTACGATTATTTTTCTATAGGTTTTATATTGTTGAAAAGCATAAAAATATCGGTGAAACATTTCAAAGCTACTACTGAATATTGTTATGTCTTTAATAAAAAAAAAAAAAAAAAGAGAGAGAGAGAGAGAGAGAGAGAGAGAGAGAGAGAGAGAGAGAGAGAGAGAGAGAGAGAGAGAAAAGAACTTAAGTTCCACATGGAGATTCGAACCCGCGACAAAAAAGTGTACAGCGATTCCACAGGCAGACACCATAGCCACTGCGCCATTAATGCTTTTGTAAGAACGGTTAAAATTCTAGGTTATAAAGACCATACAATCAGCAATTTATTTAATTATCCCCATATTGTTCTTTAACATCTACATATTTCTATGCAGAAACATTGAAGGTCACAATATGAGCATACTGTATTAAAATCATGAAAGAATGGCAGATAATGTGCGAGTTTCAGCTCAAAATGTGTCCCAGAAATCGGTTTTTGATTTTTCCGACCGTGATGCACCGTACTCAAAAAATCTGAAAAAATTAGGGTATAACAATGACAACATCATGCAACTACTATAAGAAGGAAAAAGTTGTGCTCGGAAGATTTTAATACGAAATCGATGTTTAAAAAATTTTTTTTCGGTTTTTCATTTTTCGTGAGTGGAACTTGCAAAGGAAAAATCTGAAAAAAATCCCTAACGTGTGCATTCATGTTTATAATGTGTCAGAATTTTTGGGGAATTTTTTCACCACATTAATTGGGGAAAATGAGGCAAAAACTGATTTTTCGATTTTACCCTATAACTACCCTCCCGGTGAAGGTATCGGATTAAAAATTTGTGTGCAATGGTTTTTCATCATCACCTATCGAATGACCCATCGTCGAATAAAATCGGCTCAAGGGCACTTTTGACCCCCTTATTCGGCTAGACCCTTTATCGAAATGCTCTGTTATTGTAACTGACGGCGCGAAAGCAATGACAGGTACAAAAATAGGACTACGCGAGCAGTTTACAAGTGGCGGAATAAATGTTCCTATGTTGCATTGCATTATACATCAAGAAGTGTTTTGCGGGAAAGATGTAAAATTGTCTTTTGCTTTGAAGAAAATAACAAAAATAGTAACATCCATTAAAGGAGGAAATAGATTTGCGACACACAGAAAATTCGTAGAGTTTCTCGAAAAGCATAATGCTTCTTACACTAATGTATCTTTATATTGTGAAGTACGTTGGCTTAGTGCAGCACTGTGTTTGTCACAATTTTTTTCAATAAGAAAAGAGATAGTACAGTTTTTACAAGAAAACCCTATTAATGATTCAGAGAATTACATTTCATTTCTAACTGATGTTAATTTTCTTTGCGAACTTGCATTTGTAGTAGATATTAGTATTCACTTAAATGAATTAAATCTTAAGTTACAGAAACCTAGCCAATGTATTTCACAATTATGCAATCACATAGAGCATTTTCGAAGAAAGCTTATATTTTATTCAAATTTAATTACTGCTAATAGCTTCTTTTTATTTCCATCTTGTAGGATAATTTTAGAAGAATTCGGCACTGAATGTAATTTTAAAGACCATTTTCATATTCTTCGTTCGGTGATAGATCAGTTCAATAAGCGTTTCACCGACTTCGATTCGCTCAGAACTGATCTACTTCTCTATGAGAATCCCCTCACCGTGAGAATCGAAGATCAAGCCGTCCAGTATCAGAACGAATTGTGTGTTCTTCAGCACGATAGTTCATTGAAAACGACGGAAAAAAAGGTGCCGAATTTTTTAAATTACTAAACAATTCGATATACCCGAACATTAAAGATTTTGGTCTTACAAGGGAACCTCCCGAGGTGCCAATCACCGATTTTGATAAAATTTGAGTATGATGTAGTACTCGTGAAAATATTCGACACGTATTTTTTTTTATCGGCAATCGTTCAGGTTTAAGGGGTGAAAACCGCCCTCAAAGTTGGGGTGCTAAAGTATATTTCCTTGATTATCTCGGAAACTATGAGAGATAGAGTAATTGCGTAAATTGACGAAATTAGCGCCTTTCCATCACGAATCTAACGGTATACTTTTTTTTGCAAAACCTTTATTTGTTTAAACAATATGTTAAAAAATAACACATTTTTGGCAGTTTCACCAACTTAATGTTGATCAATTTTCATGAAATTTTTTTTATATAAACTAGATATCCAATGCAAAATTACGGATAAATAGGAATTTCGATTTTTTTATTAACAAAAAAGTTATTGCACATGAGATTTTATCGTCCGCCGCGCGAAATAGAGTCCCTACATGAGTCGGTTCTTGCTCATAATCAATTGGTAGTTCGTAAATGAGTTGATTTTACAATTAATTATTGGTTACTAACAAAAAGAAAAGGATTTTCCGTTCCCTTAAAAGGATACGATTTGCGGCTACCGCACTGCGTGCGGTTTACGGTGGGACATTCCCGGGTCGGCATGGTGGGAATAGTTTCGACCTGTTAACGGACTAACAATAGCAACCCTAAAGAATGGTGAAATGCATTTTTGAAAAGTCTTTGACTCGTTATTGCCACCGAAGGTTACTTATTAACCCTTAGCCAGTTCGTCCAGTGAATTCGGTGATGTTATAAATGCTACTTATGATGTGTTACAAATGCATGAAGCCGAACAAGTAATTACGTTTTATGATGCTTAAAAATGGTGGGTTGAATAGATAATTTATATTAATATAAATGTATACGCAAGGGACAATATAATAAAATTGCAGTCACTGATTCACAATCAGCTGTCCTCTCCGAGATATGAAGACATGTTTAGATATGCATGGTTTCGCTGCGGCTACACAGAGAATAGACCAAACGAATTTATAAATCCCGCTACATTTTGTTTTACCGATTTACAAATTGATATTAACAATTGTTTCGACTGTGACGACGTAGTTGCATTGAGGTGCTCATGGTGTAAAAATCATTTGTGTTTTCAACACTTTTTTCAAGAGTATCATTATTGCCAAAATTATATACAATAACACATATTATTTGCAGCTCCATCATTAATTTAAAAGCACCAATACATATACATTCATAAAATCAGCTCTTTTAAGAGCTACCAAGTGATTATGAACAAGGAACAACTCATATAGGGACTCTATTTCGCGCGGCGGACGATAAAATCTCATGTGCAATAACTTTTTTGTTAATAAAAAAATCGAAATTCCTATTTATCCGTAATTTTGCATTGGATATCTAGTTTATATAAAAAAAATTTCATGAAAATTGATCAACATTAAGTTGGTGAAACTGCCAAAAATGTGTTATTTTTTAACATATTGTTTAAACAAATAAAGGTTTTGCAAAAAAAAGTATACCGTTAGATTCGTGATGGAAAGGCGCTAATTTCGTCAATTTACGCAATTACTCTATCTCTCATAGTTTCCGAGATAATCAAGGAAATATACTTTAGCACCCCAACTTTGAGGGCGGTTTTCACCCCTTAAACCTGAACGATTGCCGATAAAAAAAAATACGTGTCGAATATTTTCACGAGTACTACATCATACTCAAATTTTATCAAAATCGGTGATTGGCACCTCGGGAGGTTCCCTTGTTAGAATTTTTTCAATGTTCGGTTCGACATATTTATGTGAATGTTGTTCGTTTTCAAAAATGCGGAGCATTAAAACAGAACATCGCACAAAATTGGATAATTCTTCGCTCATGTCATCGATTCGGTTAGGAACATCTAACTTTCCTGTTTGTGTAGCGGATGTATCACACAAGTACAAACGCGCACGAACGTCTAACACTCCAAAATGTTAAAGGCGTTGATTCAAAATTGCCCAAAATTATCCAAGACCAATTTCCTTGAAACTTTGCATACTAGTAGTTGTTTGAGTCTATTATCGAATCCACGCTATAACTGTGTCGCCCCAACATCATTGTCAGGAAAGGAGGAGGGGGAGCGAAGGGTCAAAGCAGGTATTCGGCCAAATATATTATTTGCTGTATCTTTCTCAAAAAACAAAATATCTATCCGAAACTGGAACCAAAAAATCATAAAAAAAAAACTTCTCAACGGTATATACGTTTATGTAATTTATTTACTCCACACACTCTTCCCCATTTTTCTAATTTTTTAATGTGAAAAATAGCGAGCGAAAAGAGTGTGTGGAGTAAATAAATTACATAAACCTATATACCGTTGAGCAGTTCTTTTTTTATGATTTCTTGGTGCCAGTTTCGGATAGATATTTTGTTTTGTGAGAAAGATACAGCAAATAATATATTTGGCCGAATACCTGCTTTGACTCTTCGCTCCCCCTCCTCCTTTCCTGACAATGATGTTTGGCGACACAGTTAGAGCGTGGATTCGACAATAGACTCAAACAACTACTAATATGCAAAGTTTCAAGGAAATTGGTCTTGGATAATTTTGGGCAATTTTGAATCAACGCGTTTTACGCAGCTTTCTTATAAATCAAACGGAAAATGACATTGATACAGTGGAATAGGCCTACAGGGGATACCACTTAAAAAAAAACGCATTGAAAATAGTAGCTCATGGGTAATGTGGAAACCTATTACTTATCACTCAGTTTACGAGAGAATAGGCAGTATTGCAAAACATATAGCCAAAACAACTGCGGCGGCAATAATGTGTTCTTTTACGCTGGGAAACTTATAGTTAATGCAAGAATATCCATCTTTATGGCAGTTACATGTAACCTCATAATACCTTCTTGTCAAGATATAAATTTACGTGATCAGTTTAGTGGATAAAATTGTTATATTTGTGTTGAAATAAACAAAGAAAATATGGCAAAAACTAAGCCAATGTATGCACTCATTTGGTGGTTTCGATCGAAAACCAACCATGTTATTTTGTTATCGAAAATACCGAAGAAGCATCGGCATGCAAAGGCTATATTTTCTTTGCATGGCAAGGAGGTGAAAGTGATTGAAATAAGTGGTAAGTGGAAATTACAATAATTTTATTATAAGACTATATAAATGTTAATGTAGATTCAATTACTTTCCTTAATTTCTACAATAATGAAAGATATTAATCGAATTTTTTTATGAAATTTCAGAAAACCAAGCATACTTAGAAAACCGAATTCAGGCGCCAAATACCTCATTTCATATCAATGCACAGGATTCAGGAAATGAATCAGAGACAGTACCAACAAGTAATGATACAGTCAATTCAGGAAATGCAGAGATTTCATAAAAATTTCAAGCACTGCTGCAGAATGCCAATAAAAGCCAAAAAAGCAAAGAAATTGGAAGAACTCAATCTATATTCAAAACAACAGATCCCAATAAACAATGTTCAGCAACAATTACATCGCAAGAATCAACTGCCAATACATTATGCTATGAAGAAGCCGATGTGATACCTGAATTTAGATATCAGTCTAATGATAAGACGAGTTCTATGGTAAATAGTAATTTTACATCAGAAACTACGAATAGTTCTTGTTCACAGTCCAAACAAGTAGTTACTCATCAACCCTGTACAAACTTTGCTGCCAATGCTGATAATTTTATGTCGTCGGTTGTACATCATCCAGCTGATTATGATACAAACTTTCACGTAATGGCTGCTGAAAAAAGCAATCATCAGTTATCAAATACAGATGATTGCTATCATTTATTAGATTTGTCAAATTCGCGGCATCCGGAAATCATAACTTCAAGTACCAATGTATCATCAGAAAGCACAGTTATTAATGATGCTCAAACTATACAAACTAGCCATACAAGAATAATGGAAAATTCACAACCTTACATAAATTATCAGCAGGAACAATCAACAACAATCCCTTTTAATGAAACATACGCAGCAACCGAAACAAGCCAACCATTTTGTTCATTCGAAAACATGAACAATATCGCAGCAAATCAACCAGCAATAACTGAACCACCCAGACCGCCCACCGAAGAGCTAAATTATGTAATTAACGACGAACCTACATCTCATGATGAACCAATAGATGTAACAGAAACAGCAAATATGACAGAAAATACAGCTGCAAGTAGTAGTATAGATACTTCTGATAACGAATTAGCAGGTGTAACAAATGAAATTGTTGCAACAGCAGTTACTGGTCCACGTAAGATCTTTGTTCTTATTTTTTGTATAAACATTTAGATTTATATGTGTTCATGATTTGTTGAATTTTTTAAATTTAATAATTCTTACTTCTATTGACAGTAACGTTGCGTGATGTTAAAATAAAAAAATACACATATAAGGTGTTCAAGCACCGATTCCAGCAGCAGCAGCGACAGCTCCTGCAAGAATTATCCCCAAATTTTCAACTTTCTAATGATTATCTAATACCATCTTCCAATAGGGTAATATATTACATTTATTTGTTATCTTTGAGGTTAAAAATTAACAATAAAATTCTAAATTTTTAGGTAGAACTATATCAAGGCTGCGATTTTATTTTGCCTTCCAAAACGATGGCATTTATTCAATTACAATACGACCGGAAGAAGAAATGGGAAGTTTTCATTCAAGAAGTAATAATCCAAGTGTACGGAAATCATCGTATTCATTTTTCAGCAACTGGGAAAACTGGTCGACCAGGAATAAATGACAAATTATTGAAAGGAATAATTGGTAATTATCTATTTATAACAGAAATTAAAATAAATCTAGCTTTTGGTTTTTTTTATAAGATGTTATTACAATTTATTTTCAGATTGGGCTGGCACAAACTATCCTGATGTACCCAGAAGCAGAATAATACATCAAATCAACCAAGTGATAACGAATAGAAGGACTTATCTCAAAAATAAGAGGCTGATTAAAAAGAAATAATTATTGTTACTGGAATTATTAACACTTAATTATTTCAATAAATATTTTTTCCGTCAACAAGAAGATAATTAAATTATTTTATTCGATAAGCACGCCAACAGATAAGTATATAATAGTAATATGGACCGTTTTTCAGGTCCTGCATGCAGCCGAAGAACGATTCAAAGATGAAGCGTTTTCGAAGCAGGAACGAGCAGAGAGGGACATCAGTTACTCTCTGAGGAGCTCCGCTCGGTGCAAAAGACACAACCGAAGTGTGCGTCGACCTCCCGCCGACAATTTCAGCGGAAAAGAGTTGATACAATGCGTCGCGACCATGGAGAAGTTGCGGATGCTGACCTATCGCGTGCACTCCAAAATAAACTTTTACCTGGAGTCAAGAACGCGCAAACCGCCGCAGACCGCTTGGAAGAGGTACCCACCCTTAACCCTTTCATGCATAATGTAACTCAGGAGTAACATGTGCTTTATTCATCTTTCTAATGCATTCTAGTGTTATTATCGGGAACTACTTCCTGTAACTCAACTGTTACAACACGGATTTAGAGAAATAGAATAGTCTGTTGTTGTTTCTGTGCGTTTGTTAAGGTTTGAGATTAGTTGAATGCAGCAGTGTCAGTTCCCGTGCAACGCTGGCGCAGTTACCATTTTCAGAGCTTGATAAATAAGTAAAAGGTCGAATATTTGTGATTGAAAAATATGTATTTTCATCACTATATGTTTCTATACATCATAGACAGTCAGGTTAATATCATTTTCGATAAATAATAATGATATTCAGTATTTTCTTTGTGTAACTCAAGTGTAACATCATGGAATTGATATCTAGTCATGTTGATCGACGAGATAGATTCTCATGTGTCAATCATACTTACAGATTACCCATATTGAGAGAAATATAAAGTAATTGATAGGAATCATTTTGCTGTCTAAAAAAAAGAGCTTTTCCTGTTTCCACACCTCCAAAAGCAGTTTTACAGGACAGGACAGATCATTGGCCAATTTGGGATTCAAAACGAAACCGATGTAAACTGCAAAATTGTAAAGGAAACACAAATGTAAAATGTAGCAAGTGTGATTTAAATCTTTGTTTCCATGCAACAAAAAACTGCTTCAAATTGTACAATGAATAAAAATTTCATGATTTACAAGAAATTGAATTATAATTTATTCAAAAAAATTTCTTGACCATTCAGTTACTGTTTTTGTATATATTGTAAATATTGGGTTTATGAATTTCAACTCTACTAGAAACTCAAACACTTTTATATGATCTAGCCTATTTCCATGATGTAACCCAGGAGTAACATGAAGAAAATCCCTTTTTTTTTTTAAATTGTGTCCAGGAAATTTTTTTAATTATTTTTCTCATCACTTTTAGAGTATTTAAAATTGATTAATATTTTTTCCAACAACAACGAGAAAATCATGCATCAAAGGGTTAAAGCGATTACACTTTGTATTACATCTAGATCAATGGGTTTTGGAACCGTAACAACCTTCCTTGCGATGGTTGACTTACGCAATATTCCTCAGCGTGGATCCATCTATCAGTTTTATCGTGTTTCCTTGGCATTATTTGAGTCAAAACTCGAATTTATGCAACGTGGCATTACTATGCTAACAGGAAACAATGATGACTTTTCGGAACTTCGACTCGGATATGATGCAATGACATTTTGCAAGAGCCGGCCAATCTTTCCTAATCCTATAACCATCCGAGTCGAAATATTAGTATAGTTTTAAGTCTCCAAAGTCCTCATTTCTTTGATGTAGAAATTTGCCGCCTACAATTGAATGCGAATATAGTTCTCAGAAAGTCTCAATGAGGATTTTGGGGACTAAACCGACATTTAAACAATTACTTTAATTCAAATAGAAACCTCAAAATTCTCAATGAGTTTTTTGAGGACTAAACCGACATTTAAACAATTACTTTAATTCAAATAGAAACCTCAAAATTCTCAATGAGGTTTCTGAAGATATTATTAGAAAGTCGTACATAATTCGATCCACGTAAAAGCCTCAAGTTTTCAACTTGATAGTCCTATCATAAGATAGTATGGATGAACCATTGCAAATATGTTCTCTTTTTTCAATTATTCCTGAGAATTTATTTAAAGTGCTTTAAATTCCAAGCATAAAAACGTCAGTTTTACTGTAATGACACAACGTTCATAATAATCCTAAAGATCATAGTAATATAGTCCATTATAGCGATGGTAATTGTTCTCGCACATACTTATCATTGTAAAAATAGTATAATATACATTTATCACTAATTGAATAATTATTTCGGTTTTAATTGTACATTTATTTTAAGTATTTATAATTCTGCATGGATGTACCAGTTTTAGGCCTGCTTATCATAAAATGAAGAAAAACGATAAATAATATTCATTTGACATCAATAATTATCCATTTGTATATTCTACATAACTAGATGTAACCAGTTATAGCTATTTATGTTAAATGAATATTATTTGTCATTTGTTTTTCATTTTATGATAAACAGACTTAAAACTGGTACATTTTTGCAATTTTTTCCCCTTTCCTATGCTCTTGAAATAGTTGAGAATTTTGAAGATTTATTTAGAGTTAAGAGGGTTTTGAGAACTTTTATGGGTTTAATTTTATTTTAAGTATTGAGACTTTTTACGATTAAAAATGAATTAGTAAAGCCAGTTCTAGTCCTCAAAGTGCGAAATCGCCGCGTAACTACAACTTTGAGGACTAAACCTGTTTTTAAATTATATGTATTTACCGATCCACGAATTCTTAGATAAGTCTCAAAGTCTTCATTGAGGACTTTGAAGACGGAGACTGACCTAAAATTTCGTCTCGGGCAGACCTATCAATGCCATAGGAAATGTAAAGGTTCATGATATAACCTACTATCCTCGGTTCGCGAAGAATAGATATTACAATCGAGACAGATTCTTGCCACAGAGTGAACATGTGGTACTTTCAAATTTGCGAGTTACGGTCCTCGCTTTATCTAATCCAAAAAAAATAGTAATATGGATTTCTTTTGGTTATTTGTGGACAATTATAATAAAATTAATTTTATGCGTTAAACTTTGTTACTGTTAATTAGTTAATCAATTAAAATGAACTATAATTAACAGTAACAAAGTTTAACGTATAAAATTAATTTTATTATAATTGTCTACAAATAACCAAAAGAAATCTATATTACTATTACATTCCTTTCACATTTCTTACATTAGCAGCAATGTCAGAAAGATAAACTAGTGTATCGGTAATTTTATTGATAGTCATGAAAATGATTTCTGAGTTGTAGTGAATTCAGCGAGAAATACTTAACCTTTTCCTATATGCTATCATTGTCCACTGTTTTTCATGTTTTATCATAAATATTTATGTCCTTCCTCTTCCCTCTATAAATATGAATGTATACTCTGGAACTATCCGGAAAAAGGGTCGAGAAAGATGGAGTTTATCTTTTTCAATTAACTAATCTTACGATAAAGGGAGATACTAATCCCCTGGCTCTTTCTGTTATTGTCCACATGGTTACAGATAAATAAAAAGAATAAATATGTTCGAGATCTTGTAATGATTTATAGAATGATATAATGAGGAATGGGCTGGATGTTAGTCTTCCTAGTGTATCAGTAATTTTGTTGCTAGCCATGAGTAGAATTTCTGCGCTGATGTGAATTTAGCGAGAGACACTCAACTTATTCCTATACATTATCACTATCCACTGTCTTTGTCATGTTTATGTCCTCTCTCCTCCCTTTATAAATATGAATATATATATTTTGGAGCTATTCGGAAAAAGGGTCGTGAAAGTTGGGATTTCTCTTTTTCAACCATCTAATCCTATGATAAAGGGAGATATTAATTCCTTGGCTCTCCCCGTTATTGTTCATATGATTGTGGTTGAATAAAGAGAATATATATGTTTTGGCACTTGTATTCGTTTATAAGTGTTGTATTGGGGATAGGCTGGATGATAGTCTTCCTAGTGATATCCATGAGTAGAATTTCTGAGCTGATGTGAATTTAGCGAGATACTTTTAAGAGATACTTAACCTGCTCCGATATGTTATCATTGTCCACTGTCTTTTTCATGTTTTTATCATAAGGTTTATGTCCTCCCTTCTCCCTCTATAAATATGAATATTTATTCTGGATTAGGTCTGGGTTAATCTTCATTTATATATGTCCAAACATATAAATAAATAGAGTGATAATAGATGGTTAAATGAATAGCTAAATGAAATATAAATACAATTACAATTGTGACCTCAACTAAATCTTACCCAGCAGTTCGCTCATTTATCGGAATTAATTAAATTTTAAATAATATTAGAAATAATAACAAATGTAAATAACAAAATGATAATTTCAGTATCCTACTTGGATCAAGTCTCGTACATGGTTCAATCCTCTCAAAAATTTTCAGGCTTTTGGATAATCCGGTTTACAACCACCTCCACTTAAATAAGTCTTTAAAAAAAAAAAAAAAGGGAAATAAACAATAAAATGGCTGACAGTCAGTTAATACTTGACAGTGAAGACGATTTATATCTGATACAACTGGGACAAGAACCAGGAACATCCGTTGAACATCCCACCCAGGGCCGTGCCTGACGGGCGTTCATTGCGTGCACCGCACGCAGGCGGCCGAAATTAAGAGGCGGCCAAATCGTTACAAGTTGTTTACTGGGCAAAAATACAATCGGTTTGTTTTCATTAAGATACGAAGTAAAAACAGTTTCTCTAATCTAATCTATCTAAAAAGAGTTTCTCAGAAATAAGAAATGTATAAAAACTGATTATGTCGTTGTAGTATTTATATACCTAGTCATGCAGCGAATCCGAATTTTTTCGAACATTGCACGAGCGAAGAGCCGAAATAGTTTTTTCAATTGACCGGCGTCGCGTAAGCGGTCTTATTCGTCTTATTAGTCGTATTAGTCTATAGCAGTCAAGTCAAGGTTTGGCTCGACAGAGCTGTTTCTCGAGCTGCGCCGCCTCCTTCACCTACACATACAGCCGAGATGTCACTGATTCACAGGCACACCGGCGGCGTTACGGTCGTGCCTACTGGTACAAGCGTGGTAGCATGTGGCGGTATATTGGGGCGACATTTATATTTTAAAAATTTTGCGACAGCAAAATGTAAACTTGTTCGCCTCAAAGAATGTAGAATAATGTAAGAAGTTATTGGGGCGATACATTGTACAATGTTGTGTTGTCTTTTAACAGTAAAGAGGTAATATAGGTTTCCACATTACCCATGGAAATATGCAAATGCACTCTTTGTTACAAAGTTATCTTCTGAAAATCTATTCCACTGTATCAATGTCCTTTTCCGCTGAATCGTTGTCGAGAAATCGCATTAAAATATAAATGAAGAAAATGTTTTTTAACAATCATACAGATGAAAGAAACCGTTGAGATACATCTCTATATGTAAAATTGACAATACTTTGGCATTTTATTACAAAACAACATTGAAATTAAATGAGGCAGAACCACTCTTTGTTACTAAGAGCTTCTTATAATTAATTATGTTTTAATTGGTATATTAGAGCTTTGCGTCGAGCATTTTGAGACGAATAAAGTTACTGAAAACATTTTCAAGACTGGCACAATGAATTGTATACCACTTAAAAAAAACGCATTGAAAATAGTACCTCATGGGTAATGTGGAAACCTATTACTTATCACTCAGTTTACGAGAGAATAGGCAGTATTGCAAAACCTATAGCCAAGACAACTGCGGCGGCAACAATGTGTTCTTTTACGCTGGGAAACCTAGCGTTCTATTATCGTGTAGTTACTTTTAACAATTTGCGCTAATAATTGATTTACAACTATTGGCGCTGGAACACAATACTATATTTAGTCGTAATGCATAACGTAGTGGTTAATTTCGGTAAAATCGTCGCCAGAAGCCCAAAAATATTAAAATATATTAATTGTACTTTATTTAACACATATTCGAGCATACTTTTTCACTAACAATACTTTTGTGTTACCCTTCATGCGATATAGTGCGGTGTGAAATTGTATTTCGACAAATAACCTTAGTCGACGTGCCACGCACGACGTTCTGATCTCCGCGACTGACGCGCAAGGCACAACTTTTCAGCGCGACTGATTGACTACGAATGTCGCCCCGAATACGCCCGTGCTCATGCCAATAGGTTCGCTACTATGAAGGGGAGGCAAAGTCAATCAGCGAGCTCTCGAGTGTATAGGAAGGAGTAGCAGGCGGAGCAGCTCGAGAAACGGCTCTGTCGAGCCAAACCTTGACTTGACTGGTCTATAGACTAGCGAGGATAAATCGTTATTTGTGTCCTGTGTGTGATCCGATATTATTAAAGTCTTTAATTTAACGCAGGGGTCGGCGCGACCGTGCACGATCGAGCTGATTTTCGAAAAGCTCCGCCTCCCACCACCCCCTTACGTTCTCACTTCCGCGCGATACCTACAAGCCTCCAGAGCCTCAAGAGTGTACTCTTAACGTAGAGTAACGCGGGGCCTTCATATTACGAAAATATTATCAAAATTACAAAAATTTCATTCAATTATTTTAAAGCAAAATCTAAAATTTAAAAATCAATAGTTTAAAATTTAAAACTGAATAATATTTTTGTAATTTTGATAATATTTTCGTAATATGAAGGCCCCGCATTACACTACGTTAAGACTACGCTCTTGAGGCTCTGGAGGCTTGTAGGTATCGCGCGGAAGTGAGAACGTAAGGGGGTGGTGGGAGGCGGAGCTTTTCGAAAATCAGCTCGATCGTGCACGGTCGCGCCGACCCCTGATTTAACGAATAAAAATAAATTGCTTAATTCCTGAAAACTTTTAGTTGTGTGTTCGTGTGGTGAAATTTAATAAAAAGTTTATTTACTCGACAAAGACTGAAAAAGGTAATACACAAAAAATGTAAAATTTGGGTAGACTTTCAATTTTGGGCCCGGGAAATTTTGGCGGGTCTTTTTGGAGGGAAAAGGCCTTTTGATATGAAATTCTTAAATAAATATTAAAAAATATTTAATAATATTAAAAAAAATTTTAAAAAAAAATTAAATAATAATTAAAATAAATAATAAAATAGTGCAATTTAATATTAAATTACTTAAAATCTTCCTTAATTTATACTAAAAAATGAATATCTTTCTCATTTTGAATGCATTTATATAATAATTAAAAGTTGTTTGTTTGCATACGAGATTCTCTGTTTAAATCGCTCACAACCCGCCGATGGAAAATCAAGCATTTGAACTTGTGTAGCCGAAAGCAACTCTTTAAATTAAGCTTATGATTCCTTTTTATAATAGCAATGTTATTGTTATTAAATGGAAGAAATTTACCTGACATTGAACTAGAAAACAGTTATATGTGGTTGAATTTTCCTCTCCGTTTTCATTTTCAAAATAAATCTTGACATATTTATGTTTAAAAATATGTTTTACTTAAAAAGCTTATAAATGATTTTCTTATCATGTCATCCTATGCGCATTAAAATATACATTAATTATAGATTTTAAGTAATTTAATATTAAATTGCGCTATTTTATTATTTATTTTAATTATTATTTAATTTTTTTTTTTAATTTTTTATTTTTTAAACATTTTTAAAGGCCTACGAATGTCTGAAAGGAAAACGAAAAGATTGTCTGGAGCGCAATATAAAAGAAAGCGAGAGGAAAAGCAAAATGAAGCTAAAAAAATGTTTGGCTCATTAACAAAGTTTTTAGTAAAATCGCCAGAACCGGAAAGTAGTTGTAGTAGCCAATTAAATCCAATTGATGATTTGTTTTGCGATAAAAATGAAAATGAATTATCTGTCGAAAATGAAAAGGCTAATGACAATACTAGTAGTACCGACGAAATGGAAACAGAAGATAATAAGGATATCGATCTATACAATACCGATACCGCTGAAATTGATAAAGCATATTTTGCTATGTGTATGGATTTAAATGATCCAGCTTGCTGGCCTTTAACAATTACCACTAAAATATTGGATATATTAATCGAAAAAGGACCCATACAAAATAAACAATCTACATATCCAATTAATGAATTGGGAAGATCATTTTCATCAACTTATTTCTATAGAAAAATGCCAAATGGTGAAAAATTTAATCGTGAGTGGTTAATCTATTCTCCAAAAACGGATTCCATATTTTGCTTCTGTTGTAAATTATTTGGCAAACAAGAAATAAAATTAGTTAATGAAGGCTTCAATGATTGGCAACACACATCTGATAATTTATCTCGTCATGAAAAAACATCGCTGCATATCGGAAATTGCACCAATTGGAAAAATTTGGAATTAAATTTAAAAAACAAAGCTACAATTGATAAAAATTTGCAACGGTATTATGACGCAGAGAAAAAACGATGGTATCAAATTGTCGTACGCATGATATCTGTGGTACAATTTCTGGCAGTACAGGGTTTAGCGTTTAGAGGTAGCTCGAGCAGATTGTATGAAAACAATAATGGAAATTTTCTAAAAGCAATTGAAATGATAGGAAAATTTGATGATGTTATGGCAGATCACATAAATCGCATTCAACAATCAGTTGCTTTAAAGAACCATATGCCACATTATGCGGGAAATCGCTTCCAAAATGAAATAATTAGTATCCTTGCAGCGCAAATTCAAAAATATATTTTGTCAGCAATAAAAGACGCCAAATATTTTTCAGTAATTTTGGATTGTACGCCGGACATGGGACATGTCGAGCAAATTACAATAATTTTGAGATATGTGCATATTCAAAATGACGAAGTAGAAGTGAGAGAAAATTTCGTTGGTTTTTCTCCAGCTCAAAAAAGTACTGGAGAAGCTTTTTACGACTTTTTAATTGAAAAATTAAGCTCTCTTAAATTAAATGTTAACGATATGAGAGGCCAGGGGTATGATAATGGATCAAATATGGCTGGAAAACATATTGGATTGCAGAAACGAATTTTGGACAATTATCCACGAGCTTTGTTTATGCCATGCAACGCGCATACATTAAATTTGGTCGTCAATGATGCAGCGAAAGTTTCTTTTTCAACTGTGGATTTTTTTAGTAATGTGTCAGCAATATACAATTACTTTTCCGGATCACCTTTTCGATGGCAAATTTTAAAAAAACATGTAAAATCGTTAACAGTAAAACAAGTTAGCGTAACCCGGTGGGAATCAAGGATTAAGGCGATTAGACCACTGCGTCATGAATTAGGTGAAATTTATGACAGCCTAATAGAACTAGCGGAAGAATGTTCAACACCAATAGGTCAACATGAAGCTAAATGTTTGGCAATGAAAATTAAATCGTACAAATTTATTTGTTCCACAGTAATATGGTACGAAATCTTAGAAAAAGTAAATATTATTAGTAAAATGATGCAGACCGTTTCTTGGAATCTTACTTCATGTGCTGAATCTATTAATAATATTTTAATTTTTTTCCAAAGTATTAGAAATGATGAAAATTTCGAAAAGTATTTGAAAATTGCTGATGAATTATGTGAATCACTTGAAATACAACCGGAATTTCCTGTTGAAATTAATCTACGTCGACGCCATAAGCGAAAACAATTTGACTATGAAGGAGATGAGGATATTCAGTTAACTGCTAAAGAAAATTTCAAAATTAATTTTTTCTATGTAATATTGGATACAGCCATTTCATCTGTTACTACCCGATTTGAAACATTATCCAATTTCGAACAGTCTTTCGGATTTTTATATAAATTTGTTGAAATAGGAGAGGACGACATAAAAAAAAGTTGCTTCGACTTTCATAATAAATTCAAGGATGGCGAATCGTGCGACATAAACGGAGCAGAATTATACGAAGAGTTAATTTCATTGAAAATAATTATAAAAGATAGGAAACAACCCGAAGAACTCCTAAAGTATTTGTACAAACACAATTTACAAAATTCATTTCCAAATGTATCTACAAGCTTAAAACTATTATTGACCATGCCTGTATCAGTTGCGTCTGGAGAACGTAGTTTTTCTAAATTGAAAATCATAAAAAATTACCTACGTACTTCCATGACGCAAGAACGTATGAGCAATCTTTCAATTATCGCGATTGAAAGTGAAATTGCTGAATCTTTAAATATTCACGAAGCAATTGACGATTTTGTCAGTAAAAAATCCCGTAGGATTAACTTTTAATATGTACTTTATTTAATAATTGCTTCGTGAAGATTCAGCAATTTCACTTTCAATCGCGATAATTGAAAGATTGAAAGATTTCCCTAATTAACCGGTAACCTAACCGAAATAATTTTATGAAACCGGTTAATTAACCAAAAACCTTTACTATTTTCAATATCAATAAATAATACGTAAGATTTGATTTTTTAAAATCAAATAATTTTAAATTGTCACTGAGCGACACCTAGGATTTTAAATTATCGTATTCCTATGTTCTTTATGTTTGATAATTTTGTCTGTGATTATAATACCAATACCATAATTACTTTTTTTCATGTTATTATTAAAGTAAGTAAATTAATTCTATTTTGTATACCTCCCAAGTTGCAAGTCAGCCCAGATCTGCCATTGGCCACTGAGCTTTGTTATCCTAATATGTTAGTATAGATTTAAGGGTTATTCCTTGTTCTTTATGTTTGATAATTTTGTCTGTGATTATAAAACCAATACCATAATTTTTTTCATGTTATTATTTTTGTTTAAATTTTAAATAAAAAAATGTTTATTTTGTGCATTTTTTTTTCTTAAATTTCATCCAAACATATAAATCTCATAAAACCGGTTTTTAGCCGGTTTTTCTTTTCAGAAACCGGTTTTGGAAACAAAACCAATATTTTTTTTCGTTCTCGATTTCGGTTAACCAAAAACTGATTTTTTTCCCGGTTTGATGCCCTGTGTATAATAATAAACATTAAAAATTAAAGTAGTTTTTTTTAATGTTATCCTGGGGGCGGCCATACAGACTGGCACGCAGGCGGCCATATACCCAGGCACGGCCCTGATCCCACCACAATAATAATAACGATGGAGGACCATCCGGACTCCGTCTTTAAAAAAGATGACGTGGACGACATTGTCTACGAAGTAATGAAACACTCCCTGGAGATAAAAAACTGGCAAAAATAGATAAAATCAACTTTAAAAACGGCACGATAAAATTAACTAGCAAAAATAAAAACACAATAGACATGATAAAGGAAGTGGTTACAAAGGGAATATTGATTAGGGGAAAGAAAATAAGAATAGGGGTAGAGGGGGAGATAGAAAAGAAAAAAGAAATCGTCATCTGGTGCTCGACGCACAAAATGGAAGACGATGTGCTAAAAGGCCTAATAGACATGGAAGCCGAAGATTGGCATACGAACGAGTGGGAGTTAATAAGGAGAGGACACGCGGATGGGAGGAGTAGAAGGTTTTATTATAAAATACCGGCCAGGGTAGTGCCCAAAATCAGGAGCAAGGGTAATACGCTGATGGTGGGAGGAGTAATTAAATTGAGAGAATTTGTAAGCCATCAAATACTCTTTATTTACAGTCAACCCTCCTATAACGCGGTACTCTCAGAACGCGGTTTCCATACAACGCGCAGCTGAAATTGCGACAGCCCTCCTATAACGCGGTACTCTTATAGCGCGGTTTCCGTTCAACAACGTCATCGGCTTGCGCGGAAATTAAACCATCAACGCTTAATGCGTGTTGGAAACCTCTTTTACCTCAAATGGTTCAAGCAATACAAGATGATTCTACAATTTCACTCCCAGTTACAGAAATAGTAAACATTGTTTCTCGATTAGGCGATGAAGAATTTACAACAAACCATCAGGATGTAAGAGAACTCGTACTCGGGGAAGAAACTTTAGATGAGGATGAACTGATAGATTTAATTGATGCACCCACCTCAAATCCATTGGTAAACGAAAATAAGGAAAACGAATGGGTGCCAAATGTCGATTTACAAGATGTGAAAAAAGGGCTAAATTTGGCTAAAGAATTAGAACTCCATTTCATTGAAACTGATCATTCAACGGTGCGTCGAGCGAAGTTTAAAAGATAGTTAAGAAATTGCTTAGCTCCCTATAGAGAGGTTTTAGTGGAGTTAGAAAAAAAAGGTAGGTACAATCGAAAACCAATGTGAAGATGAGCCAAATGAGGAAGACATTTTGCCTATTAAAAGAAGACGAGTTAGACGACTCATATTATCTGACAGCGAGGATGAGTGTTGAAAGATTAAATTTTACAAAAGTCTTTCTTGTTTGTGTTGGAAAACAGTTTTTTAGTTTAGTTTTGGTATCATTTCTTTATATAAACTCTTCAATTCAACAAAAATAATTAAAAATTAATCTTGTCCTTATTGGTCTCCATATAACGCGGTACGAATGATGTGATGTGTACTAATTCTGCGTTTCTTATAGCGCGGTTTCCATACAACGCGGTAGACGGTTTCCATAGAACGCGCAACGAATTAGCCTGGTTAGTACGGTTAAATCCGAGTTTCTTATAGCGCGGTTTCCATATAACGCGGTACGCACTCACCGCGTTATAGGAGGGTTGACTGTACTTGGTTTTGGACTCAGACAGTTTCCTTAACATTAAACAATAAGTGAACATAAGTTGAATAATGACATAAGAAGCGAAACGAGTGGCCTCGCTCGCAGTCCGAGCAATTCTGCCTCTCTTCGCCCTGCTCTCATTCCGTAGCAACCGAAAACAAAAGCTCGGTTTTATATTTTATTTAATTTTACTGTCTCTATCCACTGTTCTTACTTTGTATATGATGCCTTTGGGCTTGTCCGCCATCGTTATGGACATAATAAACATCTCTGTCTCTCGAATTTCTTCATCGAAATGCCCGATAACTGAGCTTTTTTTGCTTGTAACTTCTTCGTGACAGTCTCAAGAACATCACATTTTAATGGTAACAAAATCCCAAGTCGTGTGAAACGATTATCGCAAGATGGCGCAATCTGATAAGATGTTCCTCAATACAGTCTACTGCTGGCGCGAAAAGAACGCGGCAATTGTGAAGGTGAACTTTTTCAGTTTCGACCGAAGCGATGAGAAATTCCTGTACAACATTGATACCAAAGTTGAAGCCATTGGTAAAGAATTATCACGAGGGTATAACTTTGTAGGCGATGGAGACTACGCTATTCTTCCCGAGACTAGACTTCGGGTTAATGTTAATGACTTTTTCGAAGGTAGGATGAATGGATTTGCAATGCGCAAAGTGGAATCCTCATTACGTATGAACATTGTTAATGCCCAGAACGGTGACAGAACAGTTCGTCTCTGCAATGTGCTCACGTTTCATGCTGCAGAAGAGAATGTATCCTTTGGCGGACTCACGTGAGTACGAAAGGCGCGCCCGGCGAAAGACGTCACGTATGTTAAGAAATGCAGCGATGGAACGTCGAAGAACAATGCAGGCAAAAACCAAAGCAAAAAGAGCAAAGTTAAGGAAGAAAAGGTGAAGAAAAATGAAGGATCGAAGAAAGCCTCCGTTGTAGATGAGATAAACAGTGGCAACCCCACTTTAGAAGAGCTGCGGTTAAAGACCGAGACGGAGCGTAGTCAGGATTCAAGAGACGGGGATGCATCAGCTCATCTTAGTGAACTGTTTCGTGCTCAATATATTGATGTGTCCAAAGGTCCGATCTATCAAGATGAAGAGTCGAGTCAATCTTCCAGTGAGGATGAGGAGAGCAAAATGAGTGCAACGGTGAAGATGTTAAGGAAGCCGCATTACATTGAGCTTCCTTCCAAAATCGTCAACAAGTTAACGGAAACCAATTATCCCGGACCGATAACATCACATTTTAACATTAAATTTATTTGCAGACTTTGGTCAAGTGCTAGAACTACCTTAAAAAGAAAATTTCCGAAATGGCAAATAAATACAAAAATATACATATCAGTTGTTCAAAGTCCGGTAAATTAACATCAGAAATATACAAGGGATTCTTAAAATCAGTCGTACATCCATATGTAAATAATCGAAATTTCCTTCTTCTAGTTCATTCATGGGGAGGGCAAAACAAATTTAGATGTTTATAATAACATATTTGGCACAAATGAAGGTAATTAAACTTGCACAATCCAAATTATTCGTCCAAAATGCACACCACTGGTTCAACCACGTTATGTGTATTCTTGTAGACAAGTAAAGAATTTATTGAAACGCATTCAGAACTGCTCTTTCCTGATTCAAAATAAGAGGGAAATTTTGAGTAGGGAAGACATAATTAAAGTGCATTCCCTCATTCATCATCAATTAAGTGCGCCGATATTTATACCTATGTTAAAATAGAGAACTTTTTGAAAATGTCAATCAAGTATGCTTTTCAAAAGAAATACAAAAGTGCGAGTGTTTGTGCAAAAGTGTTGCTTTTATTCGATGTGCAAAGCGTTGGAAGGTACTGTGTTTTCCATGTTTTTATGGCTATTACCATAATTGTGGGTGATAATGTTTACAAATAAAATGTTTATGTTTTGTGACGATTACTGTGTTTGTGTGTAGTGAGAATTTTTCAGTGTTGTGTTCTATTTAACACTGCATCATAGTTCAATATGAATTTCCACGTGTAAAATATAAGTAGTTGAAAGGTGTAATTGATTAAAAAAAGTTATTTACTCGCTACGGGATTCGAACTCCGGTCTTTTCTGTGGAAACCCAGAAGGTTGCCGCTGCGCCACGGCTGCTTATGAAATTGCGGACTACAGTTCTCTGTAAGAACAGCGACGAAACTTTAATTGTAAATATCTTAAAAACCATTGACCCTCTGCCTATATAATAGGGTATATTCATAATCAGGACAACTCTCTCTACAAGTATACAAAGTTTCAACCAAATCGGTGACCCGAAGGCCTTGCGTTCTCCTTGTCAGTGATTTGAATTATTTGATCGCCGCGTGCCTTTTCAGAGTCGCTCCGCTTGCTTCTCCCAACCAGGAATGACTTGCCAGGCTCGGGCCTATCGCACGAGTATGGTGGCGCTTTAGGGCGCCATCCGCCTCTGATCGTTCGCGCTGGAAAGACGCCGCGCTCGCCGATTGTAAGAAAACAAATTGATGCGCGTGTCCCGTCGACTAACGTTATCTGGCAACGAACAGTTTCATATCGTGTCACATCGCGTATAGGTTAAAACAAAAGTATTGCTAGTAAAAAAGAATGCTCGGATATGTCTCGAGTTAAATGCGATTAACAGATTTTAATGTTTTTGGATTACCGACGGTGGTTTTGGCGAATTCGGCTGAGAATAATGATAGGAATAACATTGAAAAACTTATACTTGAAATGTTTCAACCCGGTACCATGCGATACTTCTTACAATTAGTTATTTAATTTTTAATCGCCCTTGGTCAATTAGCTTGTTACTCTATACTGGTACGCTAATAACAAGAGCAATTAAGCCACAAAAGTGATGGTTAAGACGTTTTCGTTCTTATTAATGCCAACGAGATTTTGTAATTGCTGCACGGATCCTTGGAGGAATTTGGATACTTCCTGACCGTGTGCTCCTTTTGCTCCTTCACGTTGAGCGCGGCGCCGTTCGCTGGGGACCGGCGGTCGACTTTTCGTTTGGGCAGCGTCGGTCCCTGGGACCAACAATATCAAAATTAAAAAAGAAATGTGATAATAAAATGTGACGACTTTATTAGTCAAATTTCTAGCTGTCCTGCGTCCGAATGGCCTTGAATTTTTCTCATAATATCTCGAACAATATCGAAATCGTCTGTACACTTCCGTAGCTTCTTTCTAACTGATCGTCTTTTAGTCGTCGTCCTTTTGTCATTTGTATACATATGCATTGACTACATCAGGCTGTTGAATTAGTTACACGCCGCGAGCCTTTTCTGAGTCGCTCCGCCTCCTTCTCCCTCCCAACTATTTTACCCAACCAGGAATGACTTGCCAGACTCGGCGTATTACACGAGTATAGAGGCGCTTTAGGGCGCCATTCGCCTCTGTTCGCTCGCGCTGGAAAGACGCCGCGCACGCCGATTACGGGAAAAAAAAAGATGCGCGTATCCCGTCGACTGACGTTATCTGTCAGCGAACAGTTTCAGATCGCGTCGCATCGCGTATACGTTAAAGCAAAAATATTACTAGTAAAAAAAGTATGCTCAGATATGTCTTGAATTAAATGCGATTAACATATTGTTAGCAGAAAAACATTGAAATTTTACTTTGTTGCATTCCTCGATACAAAACGAAAGAAGCGCGTTTTCGCTGCTTGACACTCAAACGATTAAAATCTATTGCTAAGTTGACCGTGGCGGCAACAATGTATTCTTTGACGCAAGAGCTAACGTTTTGCTGCCGCCGAATTTTTAAATTATTTGCGTTGGAAATTAATTTATACGTGCGCGTGCTAGATCGTAACACAACTGTTTCTTTAGTATACATATGAATGAAAGAAACAAGAGGTAAAAAATTAAAGTTTACTGGATATAATTTTAATAAACTGTCGTTATGATTGTTGTTTATATGGTTGTGTGTATAAATGTATGCACAGTAGAACCATTTATTTTAGAAGAAAATGTTATATGTATATATAAAAGTTTCATAATATTGTGGAGATAATATCGATGCAATACTAATTTTTTTATCTATTTATTTATTCAACTTTACTTGAAGGAAAACTTCATTGTTTGTACAGAAATATATATCTACATTGAATGAAAACATATATTCACAAATAGAAATATATGTTTACGTTGTTTAAATTAGATACCCTCAATGTGTCCATTGGTATTTTGAGATACAAGTTTTTCAATGCTATTCCTGTCACTATTCTCTGCCGAATTTGCCAAACCGCCGCCGGAAGTCCAAAAACATTAAAATCTCTTAATCGCATTTAATTCAAGACATATCTGAGCATACTTTTTTACTAGTAATACTTTTGTCTTAACCTAAACGCCATGTGACGCGATCTGAAACTGTTCGTTGACAGATAACGTCAGTCGACGGGATACGCGCATCGATTGTTTTTCCCGTAATCGGCGTGCGCGGCGTCTTTCCAGCGCGAGCGAACAGAGGCGAATGGCGCCCTAAAGCGCCACTATACTCGTGTAATACGCCGAGTCTGGCAAGTCATTCCTGGTTGGGTAAAATAGTTGGGAAGGAGAAGCAGGCGGAGCGACTCAGAAAAGGCTCGCGGCGTGTAACTAATTCAACAGCCTGGACTACATCATTGCCCCAGACCGGAAAAGAAGTTAAAACAAAGCAGACTTCTGTTCATTCTACGGTAGTCGTCTCAAATTTTGCCCAAGTACTCACCGTTAACCCTTTCGCTTCGGCAGTCCAGTCCGTCGAAGTACTGTCACTGAACGAATACGCGCGTCAGAAATAAGTGCTGTGCGCGTGGTTCCTGTATATACGTTTTCCTAAGTCTTAAATAACAATTGTGCTGAATAAAACAATCTTTGCTCCAATATGATGAGTATAATTTACATTTTTAATATAAAAAGGCTTAAAACATTACCGATGGCACTTGTAAATTCATCATTTGGATGCTGGACATATGGGGTGATGACGTCGCGTGGTCGCCGCTTATAAGCGGCGCTCGTACCCACAGATCATCTTGTGGATGCCGCCTATAAGCGGCGCTCGTACCCATAAGCCATCTTGCGGGCGCCGCTCGAAGCGAAAGGGTTAAGTGTTCGCCCGCTGCCGGCTCAACGGAAAGGACAACAATATTGGCGCCGAGCTCAACGTATTAAGAAATGTGAAACCATTAACAATAAACTGTACCTCCGGGTCATAATTTCGGTAGTGAAGCCAAAGATGGAAAGTTTAGCATCCGGGAGATCCCACATTTTACAATAGGTTGACGCACAAGCTCATACGAGTCATTTAATGCAAAACTGGTATTTCGATAATGTCGAAATATTTCGGTCCAAAGACTTCTGGCCTCCCAATTGACCAGACTTGAAACTTCTAAGTTATTATGTATGGAGCGTAATTGAAAGAATGTCTAATAAATCGACGGCGGTTGTTTCCATGGACGTATCTATGTGCAACATTAGGTACGCGTAAGGGGTCCTTCCCAGTCGTTCCACGCGTTTTTCTTTAAAGTGAAGGTGACAGAAACCAGAAGATGGATCACCAGCAACCTAGTTCAAGTGGATTGGCGGATAAGAAGAAAAGCAACAAAGGGAAAGTATTCCAATTATCTTGGTTAAAAAATATTTTCAAAGTTCGGTTAAAGTCTAATGAGTAGACTCCGGATGTTTATGCAAATTTCAAATTCAACAAATGCAGTTAAGACAAGAGAACCTATTTAGGGATTTGTTGCACTCGATAAATGTTACAACGAATACCATACTTTGGATATTTCGGACATATTTTTATATTATGTTCGTTTTGTGCATTTTAGCCGTATTCATTTTGTCATAAATGCATAAACATCCGGAGTCTACTAATGAGAATAAAAAAAAGCTTTCTGCACGGCTTGCAATAAAAACGCGCTAGTCAGAATGGCCGAAGAATTGCATAATCGATCGATCCCGAAATTGAGGGAGATCCTCGCCAAAGAGGAAGCAAGGCTCGCGAAGATCGAAGAAGATCTGGAGAGGGAACTCCTCATTCAGCGAGTCGAAGAAGTCAGAGCGAAAGTAACCGAGCTCGACCGCCGACGGAAGAGTTTGCTGTTGAGGAGGAGGAGCCAGCCATCAGACGCGAAGGAATCCGACGCTGGCCCATCGCCACCGCATTCTCGGTGCACTCTGTCTCCCCGATCGGGTACGGGGTCACCGCTGACGAATTCGCCGCAGAGATCCGAGGCCTGTGAGATTCCGGAGGGCACGGATCAAGAAACTACACTGGCGAAGTCACTAAGAAGCATACCAAAGAAGAATTACACAGGTATGCGAAAGTGCTTTGTATCCCTAGCGCGATTGCCGGTAATTTCAAAAAACGATGACAAAGAGAATTCTGTCTCAGAAACTGAGTCGGATATTGAGATCCAGGAGGAAGCGCCGGAGATCATAGATATCTCCGACGCGGAGACTGAGATACTGTCTAGACCAGGGCTTCTTAAACTATGGGTCGCGACCCCATTTGGGGTCGCGTAGCAAAATTCTGCGGTCGCGAGAGATTTTAATGTCAAATATTTATATATTGTCGTGTCCTGCAACTATGGGCGCCAAGGGGCACGATGCGTTGACGGCCCTGACGGCCGCGGCGAGTGGTAGGGAGCGGTCCTCGCGAAAGCGTGCGTTTTGCTCACTCGCCGTGCGAACTAAATTGTAAGCGTTAGACAATAAAATACTCGGGATTGTGAATCGCCTCCTTTCTTTCCACTACATACACAACGTATATAATATATACCATTTTATAACATCACTAGAGTTGGCGGAATACAGTGGACTTGCAGCGTCTAGACACGCGCATTTGTTGAAGGTTTTGAGCTATCTCCACCGACAGCAGTAAACGATCGATGATCGCTATTATTATACTGTGGCTATACATTGTTAGTGCGTTTGTTGGTATCATACATGTTGAATAAACCGCGCGCCGCTGACTTCCCACAAGGGAGGAATGTGCGCGCGTACACACGTGCAACCTGCAGCTAAACAATGATTCAATAACACTGACTGTAATGTGAATTAGTGGAGTGTTGACGCTCTTCTAGTGTGGTCAATTGTCAGTGTCCCCCGTAACAAGATTTTAGTTTTTTTTTTTATTTATTCGGTAATTAATAAATCAATTATTATCTGCAATAGGTTATTTTTATATATTTATTGTATTTTAGGATCAAAATAATTTTTGGCCATGGATAAATGGCTGAACTTAAATAAGAATGGTAATGACGCAGATGATAATGCTACAAACTCTTCTCAGGCAGGACAAAGTATTGGAAAACAGGCATCTAATGTGCGAAAAAGAAGATATGATGAGTCTTTTCTTCAATTTGGCTTTACATTTCAAAATTGTAAGGGTAATGAACAACCTCTTTGTTTGATCTGCAATGAATTATTGGCTTCGGAGAGTATGAAACCATCAAAATTAAAAAGACATCTTGAATCAAAGCATGTTTCGTATGTCAATAAACCAAAAGAATATTTTGAAAGACTGTTTAAATCTTTAAATAAAGAAAACAAAATCTTTGAAAAATTTATAACCGTTAATGAAAAATATTTACTAGCGTCATATGAAGTTTCATACTGTATTGCTAAAAATAAAAAGCCGTTCACCATTGGAAAAGATCTTGTGTTACCTGCTGCTATTAAAATGGTAGAAATACTACATGGAAGAAAATATGGCGATGATATTCGAAAAATTCCTTTGTCGAACGACACTGTCTCGAATAGAATTTCTGATATTAACAAGGATCAATTAATACAACTTATTACAAGAATTAAAGAAAGCCCAAAATTTTCAATTCAGTTGGACGAAACAACTGATATTACTAAATTGGCTCAGTTGTTAGTATATGTCAGGTACGTTTATAAAGAAAGCGTGGAGGAACAATTGTTATTTTGTCGTCCTATGGAAGACCATACTACAGGGAAAGACATATATTGTAAAGTTGACGAATTTTTAAAAGCAGAAAGTTTAGAATGGAAAAATTGCTGTGGAATATGCACAGATGGTGCAAGAGCGATGACGGGCAAAGATATTGGTTTTAAATCATTTTTTCAAGCTGCTCATTATGATCATATAACTTTTACTCACTGCCTTATTCACCGAGAGGCTCTTGCAGCAAAAAAATTAGCACCAGAATTGAACGATGTGCTTCAGGATGCTGTTAAGATCATAAATTTTATTAAGAGCCACGCTCTTAACAGTCGCTTATTTTCAAATCTCTGTAAGGATACGGATTCCAACTACACAACTTTGTTATTACATGCAGAAGTAAGATGGTTGTCAAGAGGTCAAAGTTTAAGAAGATTATTGTTATTAAAGGACGAGATCGAAATATTTTTAACCGAACGAAAATGTGAACTTGCTGCTTTTTTTCAAAATGACTTATGGCTATCCAAGCTGTGTTATTTGTCAGATATTTTTGCGAAGTTAAACGATCTCAACTTGTCTCTTCAAGGAAAAAATTGCGATATATTTGCTTCAAATGATAAAATTGAAAGTTTTATTAAAAAGATCAACATTTGAAAAAGTAGGGTCGAAAAAAATTCGTTCGAAATGTTTTCCAGTGTCGACAATTTTGTAATCGAGAAAATTCATTGTAAAACTTTTATTGCAAAAATTATTGTAGATCACTTAAAAGCGCTAGAAATACAGTTCCGGGCATATTTTATATTAACCCTTTGCACTCCGCTGTCCCCTCTCAGGGGACATCGTAATTCTAGCATATCACTCGGATGTCCCCTTTCAGGGGACATTCAAGTTTACAAGTGATTACGGGGAATTGAGTTATTTCAGCGCAACTTTTTGAGACATGCATGTTTCCCTGAAGCTTTCTCTTGAAATGGCACAAGAAATAAAATCAAAATATCGTGAAATTACTAAGATATATAAAAAAAATGTCACGACGGTCCGAGCACTTCTCGGCGCCATGGCGCGCCACTTGAAAAGAGCGATAAGAAGAGTTTGTAAATAGAAGAGAGTTCGGTATGCGAGCATACCTCGCACTGTATAGTGAGATTTATAAATATAAATAAACAAATCTACAACTGGAGGAAAAGATATTCAAAGCTGTGCTCATGTCAATCTGGTTTGAAGTGTCGAGCGGTACAGGTAGATCTAACAAGTGAAAAAATCAAAACAATGATATTGTTTTGGTAAATATCATACTCCTACATAATTTAGCGCATCTCAAAAAGAATAATCAAACACAAATGACGCACTACAAGTTCATTAAAGGCACTTATTGATGAGTTGAGAAGTGATTTTCGTGTAAGACTCAGCGCCAGCGAGGCGTCGAGCTAGGCGTTTACACGCCTGGCTTTCGTCACGAGGACAATTCCTCCAGCGAGGGAGGAAAATGACCCTCACCCCTACCGGGCCTTGTCGAGGAAAAGGAGGTCCTCGAAGGACCCAGCAATAACAACGAGGGATAGCAAGACAGTCGTTACGGAGTCGACGCCTTGCATACATCGAGGGAACACTCTTACAAGAGTGACGTCGCGATTAAACATTATTTATATTTGTATTATTGGCGCGAACCGAGATTATTGTACATTGTATTTATCAGCTTAAACATTTATAAACGCCCGTATTATATTATATGTATAAAAGGAGAAAAAGGTGTCTTACATTCATTAATCGAGAGCGCGTCCATCCACATCTTCGGCGGGTAATAGATTGAATAATAAGCTACACATTTTCGATGTGGGAGAAAGAAAACGGGATTCCATTGTTTGTTCTGACAGGAAAACACCTGGTGGCAGGCGTCAAACAACTTATTATTGTCAAACATGCACTAATCAACCTGCAATGCATATTGGGGAGTGTTCCAAAATTTATCATTCTGCACAAAATTATAAACAATAAAATATTGATTTTTTTGCAAATATACTTTCCTCGATTTCAACCAATTCATATAAGTCCAATATCATTATAATACGTTACTTAGTTCCAAAATTATAATAAATAATACGAGGGTCTGTAAATGTTCGTTTCTGCCGTAAAGTGGCGCTGAGTAGCTGGTAGCCAACGTCCAAAATCGTTCGGAGTGCAAAGGGTTAAATATTGATTTCCAAAAAATAGTTCGGATTCAAAAGCCGTTTTGGATTGGCTTAAGTGAGATTGATCACCTGCCACTTAAAGCTCAAGAGGAATTTGCTGAGCTTTCGAGTGACTCAAACTTAAAACTACAATTTCAAAAAAAGCCCTTGACTGAATTCTGGATCGGAACTAGAACTGAATTTCCCACAATCGCTGATATGGCGTTAAATGTACTTCTGCCATTCAACACCACATATTTATGTGAAGTTAGTTTCTCAGCTTTAACACATATTAAATCCCAATATCGTTCAGCGTTAAAAAATGTTGAAGAGGTCTTACGTCCAGCAGTTTCAAACATTCCACCAAGATTTGATTTGTTATGCAATAAAAAACAGGCACATCCATCTCATTAAATTTTTTACTTATACTTTAATTTAATACTTACCACGCAACTACTTGAATATATTCGAGAGAATTAAGACGGTCAGAATCCACTTTTATTTTTGAAACTATAATAAATACAATTTTATAATTTTTTGTGCAATTTTTAATTTTAGATTTTTGTATGTTTCAAAACGAATTCTAAACTTATATATTTTCATATGTATATGTATATTGTTACCTAATAAATAAATCATCAAAAAATATTAATTTATTTTTCTTTTATATTTGTATGGGGTCGTCAAGAAACTCGCAATCATAAATGGGGTCGTGAATGACAAAAGTTTAAGAAGCCCTGGTCTAGACCGATCAAGCCGGAAGAAAGGCGACCACCACCCGAATCGCCAGGCGAAGAAGTGGTGAAACTGGCAGAAAAGGACAAGGAAGTTGCAGGTCTGTTAGGCATACGCCGGGAGAGAAACTTCCGGCAAGACACCAACGAGGATTACCTCAACGTTGAGGTAGTCCCAGTCAGGGGGATAAGAACATAATTAACAACGTTTGTGATACATCCCAAGTATACGGATCTCACCGACACATTATATTTCTTGACGGCGCAGCATCTAGATCTGCTCGAATCGCTGATTGATCTCAAAAGGGGACCGAAGCTAATAGCAAGAGACCGAACCATGGGCTCGTATAGATTGAGAATGGATAAGGTCAATACGGTCAAATTATCCACGAACCCTGGTTTGTACCAAGCTCTCATGAATCCTGCGGCGCAACATGAGACAACGCTCAATCAAGCCATTGGACTGCTCTTAACCGTGAGTTATCATCCCTATAGGGAAGGGGGTGTGAGACCGTCCGACAATCGACCGGTTCAACAAAAACTTTGTTTTACAATACCTATAGGGAGACAACTACGGCTCGCCAATAAATTGGAATGTACCACCGAGGGTGACGCCGACGCAAGGCTCCGGTCTAAGGATCACCGAAATTCAATCTGGAACCGACCTTGTGGGATTCGCAACTCCGCTGAGGCAGGGCCTACCAACGACCAGCATACCTGTAAAGAATCGGACGATTCAAGAGTCGTCGGAGGACTCAGGCCTGGCATCCCAGCCCTCGCCTTCAACGAGTAAGGCCAATCCTGAGGGAAGATGAGCCGATCAAATGGGAAGCAGCCTACTCTATTTGGTTTTTCTTTTGAATTTAATTCTAAGTTTTTTATTATTATTATTATTTTATATATACGTATTTTTTTTTGTTTATCACAATTATTATTGGTGATAAGGACCCAAATACTCATATATACATATCTGTTAGAGATTCCTTTTTAATCAGCACAATTCCTCTCCTTTCTCCAAATTCCTTTCACTTTCCTTAATCCGCTTCTTGTTTCCCATCGAGCAGCTGATTTCAAATCAGCTGGTCGATGTTGTCTCTCGGTCTGCCTCTCTCCACACGTCTTTCCTTCAACGTGTTTACACCTTAGCTCCTCGCTCCTCATCCACTATCCTTGTCTTATGCTCGTCTTTCTCTGTCGCCTTTATCCCTCACCTTATCCTAGTTTTTCTGCCTATTTAAACTTCCAACCGAATTCTTCCCGAATATTCCTTACCGGTTCCTAATCCCCACCTTCTTCCCTTTTCCACTTTCTATAAAACTACCGTGCTCCCCTGTTCGGCCCTCTCTTTTCTCGGTACGTTCGCTTAGTGCTGTGCGCTTTATCGCTTAAGGGGACCCGGTGGTCTAGAATTTTCGAAAAATTTTTTTTTTCTTTTTTGAAAGTATAGTATCTTAAAAATATACTGTTAAAATTTGATGACGAAATTCCGAGTATTTCAGGATCTACAGCCCATTAAAAGGTCAGGTAGGTAGAAGAATCAGTGGATCGGGCTCTATTGTTTGCTACATTGTTGCAGTTGCTCGGGTTCGTATACCTGACTAACACTAATGTACATATAAATTTAAGGGGAAATATTTTAGTTTTGAGATTTATATTGGTTAGTTTAACGTGTTCCTCAGTGACAGTAACATCGAGTGTTATAATTTTATTGAAAAATATGGATCGTAAGCAGAGCCGAAAAAGTAATAAAAGACCTAGTCATAAGTGCAAAAAAAGATCATTTCAAGGTAATCGTTACACGAGTGAAAATGGTACTGGATACACAAGCACTTCGGCTAAAAAAATCAAAAACAGTGAGGAATTAGAATACAATATGGATCCAAGTATGAATTATTGTATAATTCAATTCACCACTGTTTTTCTAACATTACAGCAGTTAGTGAAGTGTAAAGACTGCAATGGTGATGTTAGTTTCAGTAAAAATTCACAACGTGGTTTAGGATTTAAGCTTTCTGTCCAATGTCACTGTAAAGAAAGCTTAATTCCGTCTTCTCCTTTTATAGACAAGGCATTTGAAATTAACCGCAGAATTGTTTTTGCTATGAGGATGCTTGGAGTTGGTTTTCAAGGGATTAACAATTTTTGCGGGTTGATGGATTTAGGACACGGTCTCTGTAACAGCACTTATTATAGTATAGTAAATAACATAAAAATTGCTGCGGAGGCCGTTACTAAAATTGTTTTCAAAAAAGCTGTCTCCGAAGAAATGGAAATGAATGAAGAGCAAGGATATCCAGCTAATGAACTTTCTATATCTGGCGATGGTTCATGGGCGAAACGTGGTTTTTCTTCTCTTCTCGGGTTAGTGTCAATTATTGGAAAGTATACTAACAAAATCCTGGACGTTACTGTTAAAAGCAAAATTTGTCAAGGATGTTCGAACTGGGTCGGAAAAACACAAACTGATGAATATGCGCTGTGGTATGAAGAACATAAAAATGATTGCGATGCTAATCATGAGGGAAGTTCAGGAAAAATGGAAGTCGACGGTATAATAGAAATATTTGAAAGGTCCGAACAACTATATGGAGTCAAGTATGCTAATTATATTGGAGACGGCGACACGAAAACATTCAAATCTCTATTGGAAGTAAATCCCTACGGTGATGATTGTATTGTTAAAAAAAAAGAGTGTGTTTTACATGTTAAAAAACGTTTATATAAACGTGGACTCGAAGCTAAAAAAAAATATCAACAGTTGAAAAAAGCGAAATTAGAAATATCGAAAGCAACTGGTAAAGATGAGAACACTGGTAAAGATGAAAAACCTAAGAAAACTAGGAAAAAATCTGTAGGAAAAGATACTGTCAAAACACAAAAATTAACCAATAAATTATTACAAGAACTTTCTATATTTTACGGTTTAGCAATTCGTCGACACCCTGATTCTATAGAAGACATGAAGAACGAAATTTGGGCGGGGTATTATCACAAGATTTCAACAAATGAAAATCCGCAACACTCCTACTGTCCAAGAGGTCCGAAGTCTTGGTGTAAATGGCGTCAAAGTGGAGCTGCTGGTACTTTGGACACCTATGAGCATTCACCTGCTCTGGATGATGACGCTCAAGCCATTTTGAAGCCAGTTTATGAGGGTTTAACGGATGAAAATTTGTTAAAAAAATGTCTCGGCAATAACACTCAAAATAACAATGAGAGTTTCAACTCTTGCGTCTGGCAACTTGCACCGAAGCATAAATTTTCTGGAAAAAAAATTGTAGACATCGCTGTATATTGTGCTGCTTGTACTTTTAACGAAGGGTTCAAAGCTATTTTAAAGATTATGGACGTAATGGGTATAAAAATCGGCCCATACGCCGTTCAACTAGCCCAGGATCGTGACGAGCGACGAATCTACAAGGCCGATCGTCAAAGCACAAGTGACTCCAAAGAGGCAAGAACTGCTCGTAAAAAAGCCAAGAGTAATGAAAGTGAAGATTTTGAGAAGACGGAGGGAATTCTTTATGGAGCAGGGATCGCCGATTAATTGTAAGTACATGTTTCAATCCAATTTCTTGAGAATATACTTACTTGAAACTTTAAACGCGTTTATCTCGTAACTACTTTGTTTCGTCTTGCGGGGGCCAGAAAAAAAAAACTACTCGACCGATTGGTCTGAAATTTTAATATGTTATTCTGTACAGTTCTAGCTCTCGCTGGAACTAAAACAAATAGTTTCCGTAAAATATTTATATTTTTTTATTAACTAAACATTAAAAAAAACTGGTCGTTTTCAAACTCGTACTTTTAACTACGCGCCATTTTGTAATTTTTTTTTTATTCTAGTTCCTGCGATCGCTATATTTATACTAATTAAAAATTCGCCCAATTTTTTTTATTTCAGATCAGAGGAAGAGATGAATCACCACTCACCCGTCAATTCCATTTTTCTAGAGAGGGAGACTTCAGCACCATTTTTCTAATTTAAAAAAAATTTTTTTTGTCTTATTTTTCATTTTTGTGTAGTTGATAAATAATAAAATAAGTGCAAAAAAATTTGAAAGCTTTACTCATTACCCTCATATAGAAAAAAATGTTTGAAAATAGATTAAATTTTAGGTCGCTAGACCACCGGATCGCCTTAACGCTAATAATTACGCTTTCGCCACGTGCAAAATTAACTCGCTTTCTTTTCTCTTCCGCTTCACTAGTACTATTCTTATATGCTAATTCTTGTGATTTTGTTAAGTGTTAAGGTAAATTGTTAAGTGTTAAAATAAACTCTGTTAAACAAGAACAATATCCATTTTAATTTAAGTCGCAATTATTAGATAAATATAAATATATATATATACCTATATATATGTATACATAGGAATAAGGGCATATACATGTTAATAAAGTCAAAACAGCCGAAATAAAATTAGCTGCATTTTACGCGGAGCACAATATAGCTTTTCAAACAATTAATCACAGGGTCCCTTTATTAAAGAAAACCTGTTCAGACCCCGCGGGTGGTTAAAGATCTAAAATTGTCACGGACTAAATGTTCCCAAATAATTAAAAATGTAATAGGCAAACGCGAAAGCGATAAGCTTATTACCGAATTAAAAACTCAAAAATTTTCGATATTAATTGATGAAAGCACGACTATCGCTAACGAAAAGTTGCTTTGTATTTTAGTCAAATACATTTCATCACAAAGTAAAAAATGCATTACAGAATGATTAGAATTAATCAGTTTAGATAATAGAGATTGCTCTGCAGATAAGTTGTATTCTTCCTTTAAAAATTGTTTAGCATCTAAAAACATTCCATTATCTAATATTGTAGGAATGGCTTGTAATAATGCGTCTGTGATGACAGGCATTAAAGATTCATTTGTAAGTAGATTAAAGAAAGAGGTACCGGCCCTCGTTGTATTGAAATGTATATGCCATTCCTCAGCTTTAATTGCTAGCAAAGCTTGTTCAAAATTGCCGGATTCTTGTGAAAATCTTTTACATTCAATTACAACATATTTTCATGGACGTGCAAAACGATCAGCCATCCTGCGGGAATTTCAGGAATTCTTTGAAGTAGAGTCCCGAAAAATTAAAAAATTATCAGGTACAAGATGGCTCGTCTTACAGAAGTGTGTTACAAGACTTCTCGATAACTGGGAAGTTTTAAAACATTACTTCTACCTGGAAACATTAGAAAATATAAATAATTCGGCAGCATTTATTTCAATTTCTTTAAACGACTGCAAAATTAAAGCTTTTATGCTATTTTTAAAATACTCTTTAAATTTTTTGAACGATTTCAATGCCTTGTTCCAAGGTAGAAAAACTTTAATACATAAATTGGCAGATACTATCGAACGTTTAATAAAACAGATGGGATACAATTTTTTGCATATCTCATGCGATAAAAAACATTAACAAAGACAGCATTGGCCACCAAAAATTTCTACCGTTGAATTCAGTATATGTCGATCCAAAATGAGAAACTTTTCTGGAAACACAAAGTGGCGAATTTATTCAAAATTTTAAATCTACATGTTTATCGTTCTATTCAACCACTTTTGAAGAAATGGTAAAAAGATTGCCATATAATGACAAAATTTTTCGCGATTTGAAATTTTTAGATGCAAATATAGCTTTGCACGAGGAAAGTAGACTTGCCTTTCCAGATTTAACACTAAGTTTACGGGACGCGTCAATTTGACGCATTTCAAACTTCGAAATGAAATATCTCAAAAACTATAGTATTAATTGCAACCACTTTTTGTCGTAAATTAATCATTTCAACCAAAGAATTTATACACTCAATTATTTTTATCCTAAGCCTTCTAATTTTTAAAATCTGTATGTAGTATACCTATCTCTACAAAACGCGTCAAATTGACGAATTAGCTAATTTCACGAGTAGTTTTTATATATTTGCTTTGTTCGTAAAATCATTATTTCAGTTTACTTACTACTACAGTTTTTAAAACATAATGTGCAAAAGATTCTACAGTTATTGTTATTTCAGACAGTCTTCGCTAATTATAACTTTCTGCGATAGGGTAATCGAATTGGAGCACAATATTTTTTTTTATTTTGGTCAATCCGCCTTTTCTAGCAATATGACGTAAATCCAGGTGATATAGTAAAATAAGATGTTGAGCAAAATTGTCAAAATCAATGAAGATTGTTGTGGGGATACCTCCGAAGATGACCAATATGAATTACTCTAAAGCGAAGATGAGAGTGAAAGCTCCGAATGCATTGAAAGTGGAAAGATAGAAGGATTTTCGGGTAGTAAAGAGGAAAATTTCTTGAAAGTATATCATAGTAAGAAAAGGATGAGTATGTTTTCTTGTTTTGATTCCGAGGATGAGAGGACGAGCATTCCAAGCACATCCCAACATATAATGGATAAAATTGAAATTACAGTTGACAGAACACGGTGGATAAAATTGAAAGCAGACGAATCTGAGTAGGCCGCCCATTCATTTGATATTCAAGGATATCACAGGACCTACTGGCTATGATAAGAGAAATATTATGTCAGGTTATGTAACTAGTGCTTTCGGATTGATAATTGACAGACACGTAATAGAACACATAAAAGACTGCACTCAAACGGAGGCACGCAAAACCTCCAGAAAAATGAAAACAGTAATTTTTGTATATATTGCAAACAGATCATGTGCGGAAAATGCACAAACAAAATTCAGTATGTCTATAAAAAATGTACTCAATAAATGTGATTGCCATATACCGTTAATACAATTGCTAACATTTCCGTGGCAATTTAAAAAAATTGACTTTTTACTTGTTAATAATGAATCTAACTGTGAACCCTAGTGTTGTTTAATTTATATTTAATTTGAAAAAACTGATTTTTTAAAGGAAATGCGCATTTTTGCTTACGCGTCAATTTGACGCGTGATCGTAGAGATAGGTATATAAGAAACACCCGTAAACCTAGTGTTAAGGAATGTAGCAAGAAAATTTCAAATTTCTGATGTCACAGCCTTAGCTTACGAATGGAGAATGCTCCCTATTGTCTTTGATGACGAAACCAAATCTCTTTTGGCCAATTTAAAAATTGATGATATGTGGAAGACTATTTTCGAAAAAAAGAAAAAATTTAAATGAAGAACCGCTTTTTCCAAATTTAGAAATTTTAGTCCAAGCCGTTTTATCTCTTCCACATTCTAATGCCGAAGCAGAAAGATTATTTTCAATTGTTACAGATGTGAAGAATAAAAAGAGAAATAAGATTGATGCGGCCACTTTAAACGTGGTGTGTAAAATTCGATGCTCTTTCGAAGCTAATAATACTGACTGCCGTTCTTTTCAAGTAGATTCAAAACATTTAGAATTGCATGAATATAAGAATTTATATTCCCCCCGTAATAGTAGATTTTAGTGCATGTTACAAATAATTTTTTTCTTTGCATTAAACCAATATTAAACAATTGTTTGCAACGCATTTTTTTTGTCACGGTCTTTTTATCTTTTTAAGAATCGACACTCTCTTTTTATTCTTATGTTAACTAATAATATTGCTGTCACAATTATAATATGCCCGTGATCATTTTCAATTGATGTTATCTTCGGCATATTATTCATGATAAAAGGGCAGAGGGCGATGGAGTTTGAAGAACGAATAAGAGGAGGAGGGAGGAAAATTGCCAAAGAATGCCTAAAGGAAAGGGTGAAAGCGGAGGAGAGGGAGAGCAGTATGAATGAGAGGGAGGGGTACTTAAAAAGAAATGGCTGGAGCCGGGAAGGAATAGTAAATTTAAGGGAAGGGGGTGAAGATGTAGTGGAAAGGCTGAAAAGAAGGGATGTGGAGACGAAACTGCAAATGCAAAACAATAAAATAGATAGGACCAGATACAACAGAAGATACAAATACATCAAGACATTGGGAAGGGCAGAATACTTGAGCAAAGTGAGGAAAGGGGAAAGCCAGAGCCTAATTGCTCAAATAAGATGCGGAAACACAGAAAGATGGAACAGATATTGGGCAAAAGACGAGGAGAGGGGATGCGATCTATGAGGGGACAGGGCCGGTTTAGTGCAATGTTCTTTGCGCAGAGAATACTTTTATTTATTTCTTATGTATATGGTTTTTTCTTTTTATTTCTGTAATTCAGCATGCACAGGTGCATGTTTCTTTGCGCAATATTAAGATATTTTTAGTTATGTTTTTTTATATATTTTATGAAATATTTATTATATATTTTGTTTTCCCTTTTTTATTTATTTTTTATTTCATGAGGCAAACATACAGTCCCCATCAAAAAGATAGCACACGTGTGCTATCTTTAATTTCTTAATAACGCAAGTATATTTTTGAGTTTGCAACCAATGATATTGTAAAATTACGAGCTCAGGATATGCGGACTACGAGAAATAAGACACAAAATCACAACATTTTGTAAACAATGTGAAAAACCTGGTGAATACCAAAGACGAAATGATAGCACATGTGCCATAGTAACAAACATTTATTTTAATTAACAATGGGTATATACAAAACGCTGCTTATTTAATAATGGGTACATCTCCCTTTTGTTTCTATTATCTCTATCATACGCTTAGGTAATGATTTATAAAGTTTTTGAATGTATTTCTGGATTAACTTATTCACCTGTACTACAATACTGTTTTTTAATTCTTGTATATTATTATATTGTTTTCCATTGTTAGATACATTTTGGGAAAGCTGTCCCCAACAATTTTCAATAATATTAATGTCCGGAGAGCGAGCTGACCATGGAAAACTAGATATATTGTTATCCTTAAAGTAAGATTGCACGAGTTTTGCAGTGTGAACAGCTGCATTATCTCGTTGAAAAATAAACCCTGGTCCAGAAATACGTTCTGCATGATTACTTAATTGATCTTTTATTAAATTTAAATATTTCGCACTGTTCATTCTTCTGTCAATAAATTTTATATCAGTGTTTCCAAAATACCCAATCACTGCCCAAATCATTGCTCTACCATCGCCCATTTGTCGTTCGATTTTTTTTTAATATCTTTTTTCGCACGTCATGGAAATAGTACTGAAAACCATCCGGGCCGTTTAGATTAATTTTTTTTTAAACAAGACTAACAAAAATCCGACGACAAATGTGCGGTGGTAGTGCAATGATTTGGGCGGCGATTGGGTATTTTGGGAAGACTGATATAAAATTTATTGACGGAAGAATGAACTGTGCGAAATATTTAAATTTAATAAAAGATCAATTAAATAATCATGCAAAACGTATTTCTGGACCAGGATTTATTTTTCAACGGGATAATGCAGCTGTTCACACTGCAAAACTCGTGCAATCTTACTTTAAGGACAACAATATATCTAGTTTTCCATGGTCAGCTCGCTCTCAGGACATTAATATTATTGAAAATTGTTGGGGACAGCTTTCCCAAAATGTATCTAACAATGGAAAACAATATAATAATATACAAGAATTAAGAAACAGTATTGTAGTGCAGAGGAATAAGTTAATCCAGAAATACACTCAAAAACTTTATAAATCATTACCTAAGCGTATGATAGCGATAATAGAAACAAAAGGGAGATGTACCCATTATTAAATAAGCAGCGTTTTGTATATACCCATTGTTAATTAAAATAAATGTTTGTTATTATGGCAGATGTGCTATCATTTCGTCTTTGGTATTCACCAGGTTTTTCACATTGTTTACAAAATGTTGTGATTTTGTGTCTTATTTCTCGTAGTCCGCATATCCTGAGCTCGTAATTTTACAATATCATTGGTTGCAAACTCAAAAATATACTTGCGTTATTAAGAAATTAAAGATAGTACACGTGTGCTATCTTTTTGATGGGGACTGTATGTGTGTGATTAATCTGTGATATATTTCTTTCTTTTAGCAACCACCTGAGGCAGCTTCACCAAAGGATATTTTTATTTGAAAGATTTTATTTTATTATGTAAATAGTATATTTTTTATGTATTATATGGTTTAAGTATAACGTTCTTGTTTGAATACTAGTAAGGTTTTCTGCAGTTTTCCTTACTCTCGCAACAAATGTTGGTATTCATTTAATAAATCGGCTGCAGATATACAAAATAATAAAAAAACGTATATTTATTTATTTCCACGTAAATATATTATTTCTTTTAAAAATGTCCTCTTCCTGTAATTTCTACCGTATTTCAATTGTCACGAGGGTCTAACGATACCCCATATTTGAGTGAAGTATATACGTTGCTGAGGTAGTGCGCATGGGTGGGAAAAATCCCACATGTCCTGGCATCACTGCGCGTAGTTACGGCACTGTCACACCGCGGCGCGCTTAGAATAGCAGCATGGCGACCAATTTTCGACCCGTCACGATTGAAAACTGTTCCCAAAACTTTTGTGGGCAGTTTTCGCTTCAGAAATGTCGAAGGAGTGCGATTCAGTATAGCAAGTTCATAGTAGATAAATAACTTTCCATAAAAATGTAAAAATATAATGTAGCAAGTTCGCGCATCCGCACTTTTTTAAACTTTGACGGTCATTTGTTACTATTTACAACAACCAATAGGAATAACTATATACACTAAAATATTCGGCATGTTTTCCTCTATGTTTTAAGACCAATTTCAACTAATTGTAAGTAGCGTTTATACTTTTAGCGGAATACCTGATTTTCTGCCAAAATTTGGGGTTTTTACAAAAACTCATTTTACTAAAAAACTGAGGTTGATGGAGCAATTCTGACGACGGATTCGTATTTAGGATAAGCAACTCCACGAGATTCACCCATTGGATATTTGAGAAAATAGAAAAAGTTCAAATTTGTTGAACAGTGTAATTGATCTTTATACCAATATACTGTGTAATATATGATATATTAAACACGACATCCTGTAACACAGTTTCGCTAAAACACGATTCATAAATTGCAGGAACTTTCGAAGACATGGAATTAAAAGAGAATGTTTGCTTTTATGAACCCTCTATGGGCCGAATTTTCTGTGATATCTGAAAACTAGTTGCACGATAGCACATTAGAAAATAATATAAGTATCATTATAAATAATAAATTTTACTTTATTTTGAAACGTTGGATTGTAAAGAATTCCATGGTTTTGAAGAGCTAACTTGTAATCTTTGAGAATGTTAAAAAATCAATTTTGAAAAGCAAAAGCTTAGATTTATTTTGCGTTACTTCAAAGTTACAAGGGCCCATAGAGGGTTAAGTTTTTGGAACTTAACTCCTTTTGTACTGACTCTGTGTCTCATAAAACATATTTTCCTACAAGACGGCAATTTTCAGAAACCTATCTATTGTGTTACACGAGGGTTACCTGTACTTATCTTTATAGCATCTTTGAAGTTGTAGGAATAGTATAGCTATTTCTTCAAAATACTTTTCCTGCTGTACCATTGAATTTTGGAAAACGAACAAAAATAAAACATAGTTTATTCCAATAGTTTGCACTTTTATGAGCTTCAGGAAAAGATTGTGTTTTTTTAGTTTATTTTTCTACTGAAAATTCATTCTGTACCTCAGAGACTTTTTTATCTGCAAAATATCCATTAGACGAAATAGAATCATACTTGGAAGTTGTAATCGTAGCGATGAAGTAATCAATTTCCAAAGAAAAAGTGTAACTACAATTTTATCAAGGTTAATGTCAAATAGTTAAAATGAATTTTATAATGAAACGCTTTATGAAACTCTGGGAAAGCCATGTATATAACAGCAGAAAGTATTAAATGAGCCGCTCTGAAGCCAATGCAGTTAAATCCATTTTTTTGATATTTTCTGATTTTTGCAAATTTGAATAAAATAAATAATATCCTTCTTACAATTAGTTATTAAAGGATTCACTTGTTGCTTCGTTCATTCTAGGTTAACCCTTTTTTATAACTTCTGAATATATTGTACAACAACATCGGAAATGATTGAGAATAATTCTATTTTTCATCAATATTTTCATTGCATCAACTTTGAAATAAAAACTAAATTTTTCTTCAAACGAAACATATGTGTTTGGTTTTTATCTAAAAAAAAAAGGATGGTAATTTAGAAATCACCATCTCCAAAACTCTCCTCATAAGTCACTTATTACATGAGAAACTTATATGTATGTCGAATGCCCAGCAAGGATCAAATCCATTTTGTATATGTTCAAATCCGAGTCTCACCGTAGTGTTACAGATTAGAAGTATAAATTGTTGTTTAAAATGATATTAATATTGCCAGAAACTACTTGTAAAATTCTATTAACTGTGCAAAGAATGCTACTCATGTATGTGTGACGGGGCACCCATAAAAACAGCTGTCACCCATATCTGGGTGATAGGGTTTTCAATGCAGTAATGTCATAGAATACATGTTTTAAAAATAAAGTTATCCTAAATCAGTTACAAAATCCTATGTAACAAGATGAAGAAAAGCGTCACCCGATTATAGGTGATGGGCCCCATAAAAGATCTATTTGTACATATACATTGTATGTATAATCAGTGTAATGGAAATGCACTCACCAGTCGATGACCATTTGCCAGTTCTGGGTTGTCCTCATATTATATTCTGTATATAGCTCTGATTCTGATAAGGGTAGCCTGAAAAATTAAAAATTCTGTTAATAGATTTTTACAGAATCAGGAAATATGTAACAATTTTATTGCAATGACGTTAAATGAAGTTCTTGGCCTAAATGAAATTTATGTTTGATACATTTAATCATAAAAATTCCAACTGCTAAACTGTATTCAGAATAAATTTTTTAATTTTTTCTTTTATATTTATCTTTGTTTTTTTATACTGCAAGAGTTTCAATATTGTATTACATTTTATAACTATTGATAGCGTCGCGCGACTGTCATTGACGTTCGTTTGCCTTTTCAGCAACAAATTGTAAGCCATAGTAATCGTGAAGTTTCGATTAAGCAGCGAATGCATTGAGATACAAATATATTATGCTCTTAATTAATACATCGTCCTGTATAATTATTATCGCAGTCCCGAATTATCACCCAATATTGGTACTGTTGTTTTCTAAATTGAGAGATTACAATATTTTTAAAACTGCAGAGAATAATAGTCCCAAAAATAAAATCAGCTGTTTTGGAAAAAGTTTATTCCAGTTCACGCGCGGGAATGTTATATACCAAATAATAAGAGTAAAGAATGAAAATTCTAAAGATTCCAGAAACACGTGTTCGCTAATGTTATATTTTATAATATATCCAGAATATCCTACATTTCTTTCGGAAAAATATTATCGTTGTTCTGTAACAGGTTAAATGAGCAACTACAATATGAATACGGTACGGTAATAAATGTACAACAAATGTTAAATAAATGATATCTCGGCAACTTTTCTCGTGCAGCAACCTTCTCTGTTCATAAATACTCAGTTTAAAGAAACTATTTTATTAGGTTTACTTACCAAAAAACCCATTTTCATCAACGAAGAAAGTAAAGTAGCTCTTCGTTCGAAACAGCACCTCACTTCTCTGCGGCCGGCTCGAGACTGTTCGAGACTAACCCCGATCGTCTTATTCCGTTGGCGCTAACGTCTTCCTAGGAATCGTCGTGCGATCCTGCGTTCGTTATCGCAATTCTTCGCAGCGCAACCGCCCCTCGAAGACGAAATAACTTCTGCATACCTACGATCCATTACGATATGTATATAAAATTCCTATTGTAACTGTGAGAAAATACGATTCTGCGAGTGAGACACGGATATCTCTCTTTATATAATAATACAGTGTGGACGTGTATGTGTAGATAAATACAATATATGTACACTAATCTTGTTCTGAGCCAATAATGCTAATAATACTAATAAAGGTAAAAGCCAATAATACTAATAATATAACAATACTAAATTTTTCATGTATCATTTAACACTAGCTCAACTGAATGCTAAAAAAAAACTTCGGGTTCAATGGAATAAAAGAAAACGTAATTCTTATATATATAGTAGGTAAAAACCGTTTTTTATGTTATTTTTTATAATATATTCAACATATGCTGCATTTGTTTCGAAAAAATATTACCATTGTTCTGTAACAGGTTAAATGAGCAACTACAATATGAATACGGTACGGTAATAAATGTACAACAAATGTTAAATAAATGATATCTCGGCAACTTTTCTCGTATAGCGACATACTCCGTTAATAAATACCCAATATAAAGAAACTATTTTATTAAATCTACTTACCAAAAAACACATTTTCGTCAAGGAAGAAAGTAGAGTAGTTTTTTATTCGAAACAGCACCTCACTTCTCGACAGCCGGAAAGTGATTAAACTCGATCGTCTTATTCCGTTGGCGCTAACGTCTTTCCTAGGAATCGTCGCGTGATCCTGCGTTCGTTATCGCACTTCGCAGCGCAACCGCCGCTCGATGACGCAATAACTTCTGCATGCCTACGATCCATCACGATGTACATACATAAAATTCCTACAGCACCTGCGAGAAAATACGATTCTGCGTGTGAGACACGGATTCCTCTCTTTCTGTAATAATATAGTGTAGAATCTCCTCTATCTCTATCTATATATATTTATTCTACATACTTTTCTCAAACAATTATATATACATCTTAAACTAACTAACAATATCATAGCCCAAATATTGAAATTGTAGAAGTAATGTTCTTTTCTTAACGGTTCGGTGACTTTATTTACAACTATACAGAGGTACGTTTTACACTTGAAAGGGCACTTCCGAAAATTCTCTCTATAGACCGCGAGTCACCCTTTTTTTTACTGCGGTCCTCCCTACTCCTTTAGCAAGATTCACTTTCTTACTCTCGATGTTCGAGGGTAGGGGAACGTGAACTTTTATCCTTGTCTAGGTGGGTCCCCAAAATAGTTGTTAAGATTGCCTCGAAACGTCCGTAGGCCATGGGGGTGCTCCTTGTATGGAATATTCTACATCTGGTGAACACCCCTCAAGGCCCGGCCGCCTCGAGGCGAAGTACCCACCTAGACAATAGAATTTGTCATTTTGACGGGCCACGATCCGGTCCCTGTCCACCGCGGACGGCCTGTAGACCTGCGGGACCCGAAGCTTGAGAACTTCGTTAAATTCCTAATAACTAACAGGCCCCGCACATGGTCCACCATCCGAAGTTGAACAATGGCGGAGACCGGATCGTAAACCGTCGTCCCTACAAAATAATAAAATAGAATCACTCACTACAATAAATAACTCTAATAACTCTAATTCCTAATAATCTCCACTAAACTCTGTATATATCTCCACTATATCTTTCTTCGCAACGAAGTCTCAACTGTCACAACCACTCTCCCAAATATTCACACTCGCATCCACCCTCGATACTCTTTCTCACAGCATGCATTCTTCATCTTTCTCACAGTTTGCATTCGCTATTGCACTCACCCATTTTCTCCTTATCAACAGACTAAACATTCACTCTGACTCTCCAATTCGTCGCCTTCCAAATCACGTATTCTAAACATTCACTCTCATACTTATACACAAAATCCATCTACACTCACTAACTAAAAGCTATCTGTTATTTTTAAAAAAAATACGTTATTACAACAGTATGGACGTGTATATGTAGATAAATACACTATGCAATAATACCGTTCTGAGCCAGTAAAGCAAATACTATCTAATACTAATAACCGTAGTGAAAGTTTCACTTTAGATGTATGCCATATTATATTGGACCATTCAAAGAAAGTATAATCACACCCACAGAAGAACGTTTAGATAAGGCTCGTGATGGACAACTATGATCAAATTGAAGAAGACATTGTAAAATGCCGCGATGTAAACTACTGAGTTCCATTAAATGTTCTAAACGTAAAGTTTGTCTATGCTACAAAAAAATTCAAACTGTTTATCTGTAATTTCATAATAATTAGTGAATAAATATATTCATATATTTTTCTTAGCTATTAAGCGATATTATTTTTGTTTGTACTGCATGGTGTATCTAAATACTTTAATTAAAAACAAATTAAAAGCTAGATACTAATTTCTTTTTTGTAATTTTGCATAAACCTATATAATAATCTACATGTAACAGATTTGATCCGGCAATATGAAAAAATCATGCATTTAAGAGTTAAACTATTGTGCGCAAAACTTGTTCGTAAACGAGGATGCTACGCACAATTTTGTTATTAACGTTCGATATGTATTGAAAACCATTTTACCACAAATGAAGACTTTGTTATGATCGGTCTTAGCTGCATAGAGTAACTGCCCAATCGAAAATAATGAACGAAACCCATTAGGATTAATTTACGACTTCCTTGACAACTACGCAAGCGTAAGAATCGAAAATACAATAACTTTTTTTGTAACACAAGTATTAAATTTCAAGTATATCCGTATCTTGTGCTTTGATATATATTATTTACTAACAAATATCCAAGAAAATTGATTGCAATTTAACACTATTCCTACCTCGACCGGTCAAATGACCGTTTTTAAAATTTAAATTAGAATTTCCTATATACAACGTAATTCAATCGCCTTTAAACTTTACGACTTTTCCTGAAACATACGTGTAATACATTTTTCAATATTCACTTCTTCATTTATTGTTTATTTTCTGAGAAAAATTTGTAGTCTGCCTTGCCTACCACGACCGGTCATTTGACCGGTTGAACGATATATATCTATACCAGTCAAGTCAAGGTTTGGCTCGACAGAGCCGTTTCTCGAGCTGCGCCGCCTCCTTCACCTACACATACAGCCGAGATGTCACTGATTCACAGGCACACCGGCGGCGTTACGGTCGTGCCTACTGGTACAAGCGTGGTAGCATGTGGCGGTATATTGGGGCGACATTTATATTTTAAAAATTTTGCGACAGCAAAATGCAAACTTGTTCGCCTCAAAGAATGTAGAATAATGTAAGAAGTTATTGGGGCGATACATCGTACAATGTTGTGTTGTCTTTTAACAGTAAAGAGGTAATATAGGTTTCCACATTACCCACGGAAATATGCAAATGCACTCTTTGTTACAAAGTTATCTTCTGAAAATCTATTCCACTGTATCAATGTCCTTTTCCGCTGAATCGTTGTCGAGAAATCGCATTAAAGTATAAATGAAGAAAATGTTTTTTAACAATCATACAGATGAAAGAAACCGTTGAGATACATCTCTATATGTAAAATTGACAATACTTTGGCATTTTATTACAAAACAACATTGAAATTAAACGAGGGAGAACCACTCTTTGTTACTAAGAGCTTCTTATAATTAATTATGTTTTAATTGGTATATTAGAACTTTGCGTCGAGCATTTTGAGACGAATAAAGTTACTGAAAACATTTAAGACAACTGCGGCGGCAACAATGTGTTCTTTTACGCTGGGAAACCTAGCGTTCTATTATCGTGTAGTTACTTTTAACAATTTGCGCTAATAATTGATTTACAACTATTGGTGCTGGAACACAATACTATATTTAGTCGTAATGCATAACGTAGTGGTTAATTTCGGTAAAATCGTCGCCAGAAGCCCAAAAATATTATAATATATTAATTGTACTTTATTTAACACATATTCGAGCATACTTTTTCACTAACAATACTTTTGTATTACCCTACATGCGATATAGTGCGGTGTGAAATTGTATTTCGACAAATAACCTTTATCGACGTGCCACGCACGACGTTCTGATCTCCGCGACTGACGCGCAAGGCACGACTTTTTCAGCGCGACTGATTGACTACGAATGTCGCCCCGAATACACCCGTGCTCATGCCAATAGGTCCGCTACTATGAAGGGGAGGCAAAGTCAATCAGCGAGCTCTCGAGTGTATAGGAAGGAGTAGCAGGCGGAGCAGCTCGAGAAACGGCTCTGTCGAGCCAAACCTTGACTTGACTGATCTATACTAATATTATATTATTATTATTATTATTATTATTATTATTATAAAGCTGAAGAGTTTGTTTGGTTGAACACGCTAATCTCAGGAACTACTGGTCCAAATTGAAAAATTCTTTTTGTGTTGAATTGTCTATTTCTCGAGGAAGGCTATAGGCTATATAACATCACGCTACGACCAATAGGAGCGGAGCATCAATGAAAAATGTGGCAAAAACGGGAAAAAATATTCCTTTTGAGAGCTTCCGTTGCGTACGCTGCGTAAACGGTTAAAGTTACGCAAAAATTTTGTATGTCGGAATTGTTCCTCTTGAAAAGTTCTAAAAAAAAGTCCGCAACAGCATATGTCTATTTTTTCAGGTTAACTCACTATAACCATTTTTATGGTGATCAAATTTGTTCTAAAATGATGCATTATTTGCGAAGGTGTTTTTATAAACATGAAATTAATCCTTATCCGAATAAATACGTTGTCAAGTTGGCAGTAAACTTGCATAGCGCGACATCTAAGTTGGTGATGTGAAAAAAGCTAGAAGAAAAAGGTGGGTCTTGAGCCACGTGCTGAGTGAACGTGTAAAAGCATGAAAATTGTTCTAAGTGTACTGTTAATAAAGACTATTATAAGTTAGTAATTAAGAGTTGATACATATTATTCAAAAGGAACCTAATTCATTCAACATGGTAGCAGAGCGTGGTTCGATGAAGACAAGAATTAAGCGACTAATTTGGTTGTTCAATTGAGGGATAGAAGTCGTGGAAAAGTTTAAGAAAAATTCCTTTTGAGAAAAAAAGGGGTACAAATTGTGAGCAAAAATGGTGGACGAAATAAAGATTCCTATTTTTGATGGAAAAGACTATGAATGCTGGAAGATAAGAATTACAATGATTCTGAAAATGAAGAAGTGTGAACACGTGGCAAAAAGACAACGGTTAGCGGCAGACAAAGAAGAAGAATGGAATGAAATGAATCTGAAAGCCATGAATATAATATACAGTGGAATTTCGAATGATCAATTACAATTTATTAAAGATAAAGAAACGGCTTATGAAATTATGAGAAAATTCGATGAGATGTATTTGAAAGAGTCAACTGCTCTTCAAATATGTGTGAGAAACAAACTAGAAAGACTAAGATTGAAAGACTTTGAAGATACAGCTACATTTTTTGTTGAATTTGAAAAGTTAATTAATGACTTAAAGTGTGCTGGTGCTACAGTTTCTGAAAAAGAAAAACTAAGTTATATGATAAAAATGCTTCCAAGTTCGTTAAGCTATGTTGGTGACCTTGTCGATGTTTTGAATGAAAGTGATCAAACAGTCGAGTATGTGAAAAGTAAAATCAAAATAATGGAACAAAAAGAAAAAGAGGACAATGGTAAAAATAGTACAAGTGCATTCAAAACAGAAAAGAAACAAGACCAAAATTGTTTTAAGTGTGGGAAATATGGACATTTCAAAGCTCAGTGCTGGAACACAAAGCCAGGTGGCAATTCATGGAAACCCAGGGGCAGCATGTATCAGCAAGGAGGCGGGCGCCAACAAAATTGGCAGTACCGTGGAAATAGTCGTGGGAGTCGGGGTTCCAGTCAACATCGTCGTGGTGGCGGTTGGCAGCAAGGATACTATCAGAGAACGGAAGATGGCAATTCAAGTAGTTTTTGTACGGAGATTGAATCACATGAATCTACAATTAAGGGTTGTGGTGATAAAGTTGAATGGCTATTAGATAGTGGATGTTCTGACCACATTGTCAATAATGACGAATATTTTTATGAATCAATTGTTCTCAAAACCCCTGTGAATGTTAAAATTGCTGATGGTCGTATATTAAAAGCTACTAAAATAGGTAACATATTACATGAGTTCAATGTTTTTGGTCAGATGATAAAGAATAAAATGTCAAATGTATTTTTTGTAAAAGAAATGGACAAAAATTTAATTAGTTATGGTAAAGTCACTCATAAGAACAAAATTGTATCTCTAGGAAATACTTGTAAGATTTACAATCCAATGGGTAATGTAATCGCAGTAGCATTTAGAGTAAATAATGTACTCCGTATGAGTAGTAAAATTGTAAAACCTGAAGTAAATGTGACAACTAAAAATAACATGACAGAGAAGGAAAAATATCACAGAAAACTAGGTCATGTAAATTTTAATTATTTGAAAACCATGTGTGATAAACAAGTATTGAAAGGTCTACCTAAGGAGTTAGAGTCTGATTATTTTAAGTGTGGTATATGTTTAGAAAATAAAATGCATAATTTACCGTTTAAAAATGATAGAACTAGGGCGAATGATATATTAGAAATTGTTCACACGGATCTGAATGGCCCTCATAGTACTCCTGGATTGAATGGTGAACGGTATTTTTTGACTTTCATTGATGATTTCAGTAAAGTGGCTCAGGTTTATGTAATAAAATCTAAGAGTGAGGTTTATAACTGTTTTGTCAAATATGTAAATTTAATTGAAAATATAACGGATAAAAAGATAAAGAAATTGCGTTGCGATAATGGTAAGGAATATACAAATAATGAAATGTTTAAATTTGCAAGCGAAAAGGGAATCGAAATAGAACCTTGTCCACCATACATTCATGAGCTAAATGGGACAGCAGAAAAATATAATAGAGATGTAATGGATATGAGTAGATGTTTGCTAACAGAAGCAAAGGTACACAAGCGGTTTTGGCCAGAGGTTGTTAAGACTGTAACTTATTTAAAAAATAGAATAATAACTAATACAATTATTAAAAATAAAACTCCTTATGAAATAATGTTTGGTGTAAAGCCAAGTGTAGAACATCTAAAACTGTATGGTAGTAGGGTTTTCGTGAGAATACCTGAACAAAAGAGACATTCAAAATGGGATAAAAAAGCAAATCTGGGTATTTTGCTGGGTTATGAAAATGTTGGTTACAGAGTCTTGATAAATAATAAAATAGTTATAGCTAGACATGTTGATATAATAGAAGAGGGCACACCTTGTATTGGCCTTGAGTCAGTAGATAATTATAAAAACTATACTGGAATTCGTCTAAATGATGATAAAAATGTAAATGAGAATGGAAAACTAAATGATGATCAATATTTAAATGACATCAAAAATCCCGATGATAATCAAAGCTTGAAAGAAGATACTAATAATAGTTACAACAATGAAAACACTGAAATAAGACGATCAACTAGAGAAAGAACAAAACCTTCTAGATTCAATGATCAAGATTTTGTTTGTAATAATATTATTTATGTAAATTATGTGGACGCGAGTAATCCTATTTCCTATACTGAAGCAATGAATAGTAAAAGTCCTGAAAGATGGAAAGAAGCAATGAACAAAGAAATAGATTGTCTAGTTAAAAATAAAACTTGGGTATATGTGGAAAAACCATATAATAAGAGAATACTAGATCTCAAATGGGTTTATACTATAAAAGCTAATGATGTTTATAAAGCAAGGCTAGTTGTTAGGGGGTATCAACAAAATGAACTAATTGATGATATTTATTCACCTGTTGCGAGAATGCAAACATTAAAAATTCTACTGTCATATTGCTGTAATAATAATTTAAGCATAATACAAATGGATGTTGAAACAGCCTTTTTAAATGGCAAAGTTAAATCTGAAGTCTATGTAAAACAACCTCAAGGTTTTGAGGATGGAACGGAGAGAGTTTTAAAGCTGGATAAAGCATTGTATGGTCTTAGAGAAAGCCCTAGAGCGTGGTACGAGTGTTTTGATGAATATTTAAGATACTTAAACTTTAAAAGAAGTGGAAATGATAACTGTTTGTATGTTTTAAAAGAGAAGGATCATAATATCTACTTAATTTTATTTGTCGACGACCTATTAATTTGCTGCAAAGATATAGAAAACTTAAATAATATTAAAAAATTGTTAATGAAAAGATTCCAAATGAAAGATTTAGGTTATATTAAAACTTATCTTGGTATCAATATCGAATATGACCATATTGATGGAAAAATGACTTTGGACCAGAAAAATTACATTGTATCATTAGGAAAGAAATATGATCTTGAAAACTCTAAGTTGTTTGCAACTCCGATGGAGCAAAATTTAAAACTATTACCTGCAAAAGTAGCGAGTGAAGAGATTAAATATAGAAATTTGATTGGTGCATTACTATATATTAGTTCAGGTACAAGACCTGACATAAGCTTTAGTGTAAATTATTTAAGTCGATTCCAGAACTGTTATGATAATACTCACTATAAATATGCGTTAAGAGTTCTTAAGTATTTATTGTTAACCAAAGATTTGAAGTTGACTTATTATAAAAATGTTAATTCTGATATTCTAAGTTGCTATGTAGATGCCGATTGGGCAGGTGATGTGAATGATAGAAAATCTACGACTGGTTATGTATTAAAAATGTATGATAATGTAATATTTTGGAAATCTAAGAAACAGAACAGTGTCACAAAATCTTCTACATCGGCTGAGTATGTAGCATTATCAGAGTGTGTAAGCGAGTTAAAAATTGTAAAAGATATATTGTCAGATTTGGATGTTAAGGTTTCAATACCTATAAGAATTTATGAAGATAATTCTGGTGCAATAAGCATAGCGAAACATGGCAATTTTACAAAGAATTCCAAGTATATTGAAACTCACTATCATTTTGTAAATGAGAATTATATGAACAAAACTGTCGATATTGTTAAGATAAATTCGGAAGAGAATGTTGCTGACATTCTAACCAAATCTTTAGGAAGTGTAAAATTCGAAAAATTCAGGAAAGACCTATGTATTCTATAAAATGTTTATCTTGTTTAAATCGCGATGCAAGTTTAAGGAGGCGTGTCAAGTTGGCAGTAAACTTGCATAGCGCGACATCTAAGTTGGTGATGTGAAAAAAGCTAGAAGAAAAAGGTGGGTCTTGAGCCACGTGCTGAGTGAACGTGTAAAAGCATGAAAATTGTTCTAAGTGTACTGTTAATAAAGACTATTATAAGTTAGTAATTAAGAGTTGATACATATTATTCAAAAGGAACCTAATTCATTCAACATACGTTATTCATCATAAGTATTTAATTTTGAACAAAATTACCCTTGACATCATTTGATTTCAACGAATATCTTAGGAGATATCATCGTTTTAAGATAATCAAGTACCACGCGCACATTCATGATGTGCAAGGCAGGCGATCATGAGTGGTGCGCATGCGTTGGCCGGCTGCTGCCGGTAGCTCTGCGAGGTACCACCAGTGATGCCAGGACGTGGGATTTTCTCCCACGTGGGAGCCATCGTGCGCATGCGCATGCTGACGTCACAGCTCGACAGCGGTTGTTTCCATGGACGTATCTAGTAAAATATCCTCTTTCTGTAATTTCTACCGTATTTCAATTGTCACAGGGGTCTAACGATACCCCATATTTGAGTGAAGTATATACGTTACTGAGAATTGGGTAGCGCGCACGGGTGGGAAAAATCCCACGTCCTGGCATCACTGGGTACCACGCCGCGAGCGGCTATTTATTGAGGAAGGTTATAGACTTTATAACAAACACGCTACGCCACACTAATCATAAACGCGGGTGAAACCGCGGGCTCAGCTAGTCTTTTTATAATAGTATTCTCTCAAAGATTCAATTTCGAAACGATAAAGTCGTTTGAAATGAAAGGTAATGCAGTTCTGACATGATTTTATCCAAAAAGTGCCTTCCAGAAACTCTTTTACAGTGTTGTATCCCAATTCTGACACCAAATTTATGTTGTATCCCGTGGTTGGTTAACAACACTTTATTTAGGAAGAATTGTTGCGCACTCGGAGTGTTAACAATTGAAGGATAACGTCGTCGCGAGATGCCGACCGTCAGCGATTCGATACAAAATTCCTGATTGAGTCTGTCTGAATTTGGTAATGGGACTTGTCTTTTAAAGAGCCTTAAACTAGTGTGGTGGGAGGTTTGGATGACTCTGACTTCTCGTGACTAAGGTTCCAAAAGGGCGATCGCTTTTCCAGCGACTTTCGCGAAGACCAAAGGTCTTGAAAACATATTTTGGAAGGAAAAGCGATGACGGAATCGAGGATGAGTAATATTCCCTTTTGGACCTTGAATCACGTTGAGTAATATTGGAGCTAGTATTTTATTGTTAAAGAAGATAGTGAGTTTGAGGAACATGAATCGAGTTGGTATCCAACAACAGCACTTCCAAGTGTTTAGAGTTCTCGCTCACCAATCGGCCTTGCGGTGCTTATTTGCCTCATTGGTATATATCCGAAGTGGTCCAGAACCGTAGATTTTCTTATACCGTCTTTACTACTGTTGGATACCAACTCAATTCACGTTTTCTCAAACTCGCTATCTTCTCTGACAATAAGATATTAGCTCCAAATATTACTCAACGTGATTCAAGGTCCAAAAGGGAATATTACTCATCCTCGATTCCGTCATTGCTTTTCCTTCCAAAATATGTTTTCAAGACCTTTGGTCTTCGCGAAAGTCGCTGAAAAAGCGATCGCCCTTTTGGAACCTTAGTCACGAGAAGTCAGAGTCATCCAAACCTCCCACCACACTAGTTTAAGGCTCTTTAAAAGACAAGTCCCATTACCAAATTCAGACAGACTCAATCAGGAATTTTGTATCGAATCGCTGACGGTCGGCATCTCGCGACGACGTTATCCGTCAATTGTTAAAACTCCGAGCGCGCAATAGTTCTTTCTTAAAAAACTGTTGTTAACCATCCACGGCATACAACATTAAAATTGGTGTCAGAAGTGGGATACAACATAAAATTGGTGTCAGAAGTTGGGATTGATCTGACACTCTACGGTCTTCGGTCGAACTCTGGAACTAGCAACTCCACACCGAGCGAGAGTGACGATTTTAATCGTTAATTTTGGATCATCCAAGGAAGAACCAACAAGCAACGGCACTACGATTTGGCTGTTATTCCTGGAGCCGTTGAACCTCCAGCACCAATCGCAGAAGCCACTCCACAGTGGAACGAAATGGGTAATCTAGGTGGAAAAAAATCAAGTCTGGGATTTGAATTTTAATAATCTTATCTTAATCTAGAATGTTTGCTGAGACCAGTGATAGCAATAATAATCGATTTTGCAATTAACTAAATGCAAAAATCAGCGCTTAAAAACAACAAATTTCAACAGCGCGAGAACGTACAAATACTTCTCTGAAATTAAGATACTGTTAGAGGCATTAATAATTATGCGAGACTTTTTATTTTTTGCACAGTTTATCATCATTGGTTAATCTTAAAGTACCCAAAACGATTTTTCGAAAAATTATTTTTTAAAGAAGTTATGTAAATTTTTTTAGACACATGTTTTACGGAGGAATTTGTAAACTTTAGCAGAGAAAAACTTATATTGTTCCTCCTAGTTCCACCTTGAAATTTTGAGGGTAATTAGTTTGAACCTTGTAGTAACAGCTTCTGCAAAAATCGGCTGCGCCTACCTGCGCCTTTTGTTGTTATAACTTTCTAAAGTTTATGTGACACAGCACGGCTGGCGACTTCCCGTGGAGCACGCGGTCACAAAATGCCCAGATGTCGTCGACGTAAATATCGTTCAGCAATTATAACATCTTATTGGCAACATTAAGAATGGAGACTTCTGAAATATCACTTTTATTGCTTAATTGCTCTTATTGTTAGTTTGCCATTAGAGACTAACAAGCTAGGTAGTTAGGGTGAAAATCACGGTACACGGATCACTTAAACATTGAATAACTAAAAAGTACCGAAAAGAACCGGGCTGAAACTTTACATATATATTCCTTAGACTATGTAGAAGTATTTAACGCAAAAATTTCATGCGCGTACCTGCGCCCTTTTATGTTATACCTGTCGAAAGTGAGGGATACGGTTCGGCTGTTGAATTTCACCGTGGCGCGCGATCCACTTAAACAATGAATAACTAAAAAGTACCGAAAAGTACCGGGTTGAAACTTTACATATATATTCCTCAGATTATATAGAAGTAAATTAACGCAAAGATTTTGTGCGCATATCTGTGCAATTCTTTGTTATAGCTGCTGAATGTTTGTTGGGCCGTTCGCCTATCGAAAAAGGCTTTAGTAGGATCTTTTTCATTAAATATCTTTTTAATATAAAGTCCAACAAGAAAATGTCTTATACAAAAGTTTCAATATTTCTCCTGTACAATGGACGTCTATAAACATATCTACCGATTTTTGTATAAACAATTAAGTTGACCTTTAAATAACATTGAAGAAATCTAAAAAATAAAAAATTAGTATTACACCAATATTCTTTCCCCGATATTATGCAACTTTTGTATAAAACATTTTTCTCTAAAATGAACGGTTTTCGAGTTATTATTTTTTTCCACCTAGATGGTCGATTCGTTCCACTGTGCACTCGGAAAAGGAACAAGGAAACGCATCGTGAGTACTGAACTTCAGTTATTCGTGCAAATTCCAAGATCTTACTAAATCCTAAGTCCTAAATCCTAAATTCTAAATCTAAAAATTCCAAATCCTAAATCTAAAATCAAAACTTCTAAATCCTTCATCGTAAATCTTAAATCCTAAATCATAAGTCTTACTACCTAGATCCTAAATCTTAAATCTTAAATCTAAATCCTAAATCCTAAATCATAAATTCTAAATCTAAAAATTCCAAATCCTAAATCTAAATTCAGAAATTCTAAATCCTACATCTTAAATCTTAAATCCTAAATCCTAAATCCTAAATCTTAAATCTAACTCCTAACTCCTAAATCATAAGTCTTAAATCTTATATTTAATTCCTAAATCCTAAATCAAATTCCAAATCCTAAATCTAAAATCAAAAATTCTAACTCCTACATCTAATTCGTTAATCCTAAATCTTAGATCTAACTCCTAAATCTTAATCTTAAATGTTAAATCTAGTTCCTAAATCGTGTCTTAAATCCAAAATCCTAAATTCTAAATTCTAAACCGTATGTCCTAACTCAACGAAAATTCTAAATCCTAAATCGCTAATTCTAAATGATAAATTAAATTTCCAATTTTAATCAAATATCTGAAAGAGAAAAAATGAATACGGTATACGAAAGAAATGTAACCACAACTCAAGAGCTTTCGCTCGACTTCCTAATTCGATTAATACCGGATCAATTCGATGGAGATAAATTTAAGCTACGCAGCTTTATAAAACAAGTAGACGATATCTTTTCATTAGCTATGCCACATCAAACTTACCTCCTATTACTAAGCGTTAAAAACAAAATAACCGGTAGAGCACGCGAACAAATTAATAAACATAATCATTTAACTACATGGCACGAAATCTCCGAATTACTAATTAATCTATATCAAGACAAACCTCTTGAAAATTTTCTCGAAGGATTAACATGCATAAAACAAGAAGAAAACGAAAATGTGACACAGTTTTATCGGAGACTAGAAAACTTAAATTCTAAAATATTAAGTGCTATCCATAATTTAAAATACAATAAAAATATGTTAGATCAACGATTACAGACGGTGAATGATATCGCGCTAATTAGATTTATCTATCACACACGATCTGAGATTTCTCAAAAACTGAGACGCAGAGAATTTAAAAATATTAATGCCGTTTTTGTCGCTGCTATAGCTGCAGAACAGGCACTGCGTCTCAGCTATAATACACAAAACAATTATCGTAAAAACAAATCTGATATTCCTTTACACGTCTCTAATGATTTTAACAAAACTAATTTTGCACAGCCAAATTGCAAAGATCGACCTGAATCGCTAGACTTTGCAAGTCACAATCAAAAAGTTATATTTCAAAATTACAATGATCACAGTTCGCATGTTAGCATTATAAATAATCACGAACAAAAGTATCAGATCAATAATCTTCCACCAGATCCTCCGAATTCAGTCGAAATAACAAATAATGATCGACAACTTGAAAATGTAATAACTAGACTGCGGATGTTTATGCAAACTTCGAGTTTCACAAATGCAGATAAGACAGGAAAACCTATCTAGGGATTTATTGCACTTAATAAATATTCCAACAAATACCATACTTTGGATATTTTAGATATATTTTTATATTATGTTCTTTTTGTATATTTTAGCCGTATTTAATTTGCCATAAATGCATAAAAATCCGCAGTCTAGTAATAACTAAAAGCCTCATACCACTTCAAAATTCTTCCAAACCCGAAAAAGTAAATGAAGACATTGTCTTTGGAAAACCAGACACTGGTTCATTCAATTCTATTGTTATTTCCCAAGTAAAAAACAAAAGAGATGTACTTACTGTGCCAAACGTTAATTTTTCTTTTACATTAGAACTCACAAATTCACTATTGGTTAGGTTAATATATTCTGTGCCCTTGCGGGGTACACGCGAACCTCCGCTCCGCTTACAAACTATCATTCCTCCTCTTCTTCTCTTTTCCGTCCTTACATCTACTTTCTTACTCTATCTTAATCCTAATCCTAAATTATTACTACATCTTCCTTAACCTAAAGTCGCACGAGAGAGAGAGACAGCCCTAGTCGACCTCCGTTTCCGCTGCTTTCTTTCTACTACCCCTCTTAACTTCCCCCTTCCTTCTCCTTCCCATCCTCCTTTTCTTTCCTCCACTCATCCATCCTCTTCATCCACTCCCTCCCACTCCCGTCACCATTCAAAATCTTTTTCACTCTCTCTATTACTGACTCACATTCCCTTCCATTCATCTCTCTCACGCACTCCTCCAACACATGTCCCCAGCTCTCACACTCCCATCCACACATTCTACATTTCCTCTCATCATCATTCTCCCAGTATTTACTCTCTCTCATCTCATTTCCCAATCTATACCTCACTATCCTTCTCCATTCATCCTCCTTCCATCCTTTTTTCATGTACTCCGGTATCCCATCCACTCTCACATGCTTGTACATTCTATTATATTTCGCTTCCTCTATTCTCCTATCCGTATCTCTTCTCATTTCCCTCCTTTCCTCCTCTTCAATTCCCTTCCATATCTCCCTACCCACCATCTCCGTTCTTCCTCCTCTCCCCCTTGCTCCCACTCCCCTCTTCTCCATCCATAATCCCCTCACCCTTTCCCATCCGTACCATAAACTCTTTCTCCCCCTTCTCCCATCCACCTCCCTCAGACATTCCCTTGCCCACAAATTCCCTTTCCCTTCCCTCAATCCTTCCTCATACATCCACGCCCTCCTCATATATCTCACACGCATCATCTCTCTGTCACATTCATCCCTCACCATGTACCCCGGCGTGACCCTGTCTACTCCTAACACCCATCTCATATACCTCTCATGCACTCCCTCCACTTTCCTCCTTTCTGACCACCCTCACACTTCCGCTCCATACACCAGCACCGGCCACACCAACACATCAAACATCCATAGTCTCCTCGCTACATCCTTCCCAAACCCCACACCTCTCTCATTACTACATTTGCTCTTCTCACTCTTTCATTTACATGTCTCTCCTGACCCCCTCTCCTCTCCAATACATAACCTAAATATTTGTACTCTACAAATTCACTATTGTTCTTCCGAACCATAACCAATAATGTTTCATTTGATTTAACAAATAAACAATTACTTATGTTTCCTAGATTACGCGATGATAATTTCAAACAAGGTAAACCTGAAGTCCGCAAAGGATCATATCTATATCTGAATAACAAGGAAGTAAAGCTAAATCTTAACCAAATAAGTTATGTTGATAAAGACGTGAAAACGCGAAACAAAACAAAGACTAAAATGTCTTTAGAATCATTAGATTATTGCCGGAAATTCCTTACAAATTCAGCAATCATAATAAAGCCTCGAAAACAAATATTAAAATCGGATGGTCATTTCATTTCGACGAACGAACGGGAAAAACAATTCAATTCCTTAAAATTAAAGAACAAATCAATTCTGCAACTCCCAAAATTATCTGAAAAATTGAATGTAACTACTAATTCTTTTAGTGTAGGCGTACTATCGAAAATTAAGAAGAATTCAAAGTTGCCGTCATACCGACTAGAAAAATCTACAGTCCATTGCAACGACAATGAGTATATCAAGCCATATCGTTATAAAGGCTATAGGAGGATAAGTATGATCCAGCGGCCTTAGCTCCGATTATGCTCGCTCTTTTTTGTTAAATTAGTACCTATGTGAGTACTTACCACAGCAATTTTCAACCCTTAAAAATTCATCCCCAGGGAGTAATCGTTAAATAAACAAATTTTTTCAAAAATTCATAACTTGAGAACAACTATTTTGATTTTATTGAAATTTATTCAGGACGTACATATAACTAAGGTCTCTGATTTAAAAAAATTCCAGATTTGATGAATTGACATAACCTTAAAAAAAAAATTAAAACATTTTTCAATGACTACTATTGGTAGGTTATGTTTGAGGCACAACTACCAAACTTTTTTTATAGCTTTCTAACACCATTTTGCACCATATATAATTTTAGTATAATTTATTTCTTGGTGCGTCATATCCAAAAAAAATAAAAAGTCTAATTTGAATCATATTTAATTTTTTTTAAATATGTTATAATTATGGCACACCCATCCTAATTTTTTTCTAGTTTTCTAACGTCATTTTGCACCATATATAATTTTGGTATAATTTATTTCTTGGTGCGTCATATGCAAAAAAAATAAAAAGTATAATTTTAATCATTTTCAATTTTTTTCCTTATGTTATCATTATAGCACAATCATCTTAATTTTTGTTTAGCTTCCTAACATTATTTTGCACCATGTATAATTTCGGTAGAATCTATTTTTCGGTGCGTCATATGCAAAATAAATGAAAAGTCTAATTTGAATCATCCTCAATTTTTTTCAATATGTTACCGTTATAGCACAATCATGTTATTTTTTTTGGTTTTCTAACATTGTTTTACTCTATCTATAATAATTTCTGAATTCATAATTCTCAGCGTGTTACATTGGAATCAATAAAAGTATACAGTTTTTCTATATTTCGGCAAGTTCCAAAAAAAAACAACAAAAAGTCCATTTACTACAATGAAGATGATAGCGAATATTTAATTTTGATTCGGCAGATCGACCTAACGTTCTAATGCAATTTTCGTCCGTTGCTAGTGCTGTTGTGGATAGATGTAGCGGGGATATGCGTTTTAGTGGTGGGTATAATGAGTTAGGTATCAAGTCTGTCGTTCGCGCGGGCCCGCATGAGCGGGCAAGAGCTACAGACGTATGGAGCTAATCTTGCCATTGTCTTTATTACTTTTATAACTATTATAATCACTGTTTCTTTTGTTGTTGTTGTTGTTATTATTATTATGAATTCAGAAATTATTATAGATAAAGTAAAACCATGTGAGGAAACCAAAAAAAATAACATGATTGTGCTATTGTATAACGGTAACATATTGAAAAAAATTGAGGATGATTCAAATTAGACTTTTCATTTATTTTGCATATGACGCACCGAAAAATAAATTCTACCGAAATTATACATGGTGCAAAATAATGTTAGGAAGCTAAAAAAAAATTAAGATGATTGTGCTATAATGATAACATTGTAGGGACAACGGTTTACGATCCGGCCTCCGCCATTGTTCAACTTCGGACGGTTGACCAAGTGCGGGGCCTGTTTGTTATTGGGAATTTAACGAAGTTCTCAAGCTTCGGGTCCCGCGGGTCTACGACCGTCCGCGGTGGACACGGGCCGGATCGTGGGCCGTCAGAACGATAAATCCTATTGTCTAGGTGGGTACTTCGCCTCGAGGCGGCCGGGCCTTGAGGGGTGTTCACCAGATGTGGAATATTCCATACTGGGGGGCACCCCCATGGCCTACGGACGTTCGAGGCAATCTTAGCAATTATTTTGGGACCCACCTAGACAAGGATAAAAGTTGCGTTCCCCTACCCTCGAAGGACAAGAGTAGGGAAGCGAAATTCTTGAAAGGAGTAGGGAGGACCGAGGTTGCGAAAAGGGTAACTCGCGGTCCATCGAGGAGAATTTCGGAAGCGCCCTAGTAGTAACAAACGTACTTGTAAATATATTTCGTAAATAAAGTCACTGAACGTGAAAGAAAGAACATAACTTCTAAAACATAATGAAAAAATTTAAAATGATTAAAATTATACTTCTTATTTTTTTTTGCATATGACGCACCAAGAAATAAATTATACCAAAATTATATATGATGCAAAATGACGTTAGAAAACTAGAAAAAAATTAGGATGGGTGTGCCATAATTATAACATATTTAAAAAAATTAAATATGATTCAAATTAGACTTTTTATTTTTTTTGGATATGACGCACCAAGAAATAAATTATACCAAAATTATATATGGTGCAAAATGGTGTTAGAAAGCTATAAAAAAAGTTTGGTAGTTGTGCCTCAAACATAACCTACCAATAGTAGTCATTGAAAAATGTTTTAATTTTTTTTCTAAGGTTATGTCAATTCATCAAGTCTGAATTTTTTTTTAATCAGAGACCTTAGTTATATGTACGTCCTGAATAAATTTCAATAAAATCAAAGTAGTCGTTCTCAAGTTATGAATTTTTGAAAAAATTTGTTTATTTAACGATTACTCCCTGGGGATGAATTTTTAAGGGTTGAAAATTGCTGTGGTAAGTACTCACATAGGTACTAATTTAACAAAAAAGAGCGAGCATAATCGGAGCTAAGGCCGCTGGATCATACTTATCCTCCTACAGCCTTTAGTGTTGGTTATAAAATCTCTCGCGGAAATTCCGCGAATCTTAAAAATAAAATAAGAAAGTGCAACAGAAAATCTTTAATATAGAACAACATTCGCCCACTACAGTGGCTGTTTAATTCTAAAACTCTGTCTTCAAAATCAAGTAGATGGAGCCCAAGATCAGGAAAAATTAAATCAAAACGAAAGTCGAAGATCTTTAAAACAAGTTACAAACTAATTCAGGATTTTAAAAAACCTTACAAGGATCTTCTTTAATTAAGAATTAAATAATTAAAAAAAATAATAATAATACTAATTTATTCTCTAACATTCACACGTAATTCTTAATTAGTTACTCGGAAATTTCACTACCCATTTCAAATTCCATTTCAATTTCAAAAATTACAAAATCAAGGCATATCTAATGTAAATACAAATAAAATTCAAATTCTATAAATCTGCGCAAGCATAGTATTCTGTCTTCTCAAGTTCTTATTCGACAAAAAGATATTTGACTAAATCTATATCTCAAGCTTCTCTTACTCGAAAAGATATTTGATTAAATCTATTTCCTATGCAACAAAATATTCCTATCTTTGTCCATATATCCTATATTATATTTCCTTAATTCTTCCTATTATTCCTATGAAAAACCTGTTCCATATTAGTAAAAGATCTGTCGAATTGTATCGAGTATCTCGTTCAGTACTACACCTGCAAAGATCATCTCAGTACTACACCATCAACAAATGGACTGCTCGACTCACATGAATATAACTATTCATAAATATAAATATTCAAGGCTGTGATGTGAACACTAAAAACGTCATATGAAGGATGTCGTACTATATCAACAGTCATCCTAAAAGTAGCAAGTTCACACAAAGGCTACACAAAATTATCCACTTGAAGCAGATGGGACATCACATTACGTTCCGTCAGTTAACAAAATCAATAATGACTGCAGCCTTGTACGAATCAACATCCATCGAACGGAAGCCGTTCATCTGAAGAACATCGGCTTACAAGATCTCAAAATATCGTCAATTTTCGAGCAATATCAATATCATACTACACCAGACGAGATCTGCACAGGATTAAGGAGCAGCCATAAGACAGTGGTGACGACTAGCCAACTTCCAAAGACATCCCCGTCGAACAAGAACAGGACTTTCGTAAAAATATAAAATATGTATATAGTAGCACAATTTGGTTCTCATCTTGTTATATAATATTCACGAAATCTTCTTTTAATATGTTATTATATACTTCAATTTCTATATCTTATACTATATACTCTGTTGTGCAATTTAAGTCACACATTTCTATGATACCTAAGTCGATATCACATAATCATTATTTTCAATTAATAATGTTATATTAATCTCATTTTTTATACTAACTATAAAATTGTATACATATTCTTACGTCATATTTCTAAATCGTATTTTCTTGTCGCGCATATTCTCAATTAATGATTTTAATAATAGTATATTAATCTCATCTTTATAATCATAAAAACGTATCTAATCCTTCATATTTTTCTTATGTAATTCTTCTAAATCGTACTTTATTTTTCGCGCATAGTAATTATTAATTCGCGCATATTGTATACATTTTTCTTATGTTTTTTTTCTAACTGGTATTATTCTCAATTAAGTAATTATTAACTCATTAAGCTCTAGAATTTTACTAACTCGCTATTATATTCATACACATGTTTATACACATACACATATTATATTGTTATACACATACACATATTTATACGCCGCGACACATTTTATAATTTAGCTTAAGTTCTTTTGTATTCTTTCTTTTTTTTTTGCGTTTGTATATCGAACACCATTATGTTCGATCTTAATGGGGGAGGTGTTGGATACCAACTCAATTCACGTTTTCTCAAACTCGCTATCTTCTCTGACAATAAGATATTAGCTCCAAATATTACTCAACGTGATTCAAGGTCCAAAAGGGAATATTACTCATCCTCGATTCCGTCATCGCTTTTCGTTCCAAAATATGTTTTCAAGACCTTTGGTCTTCGCGAAAGTCGCTGGAAAAGCGATCGCCCTTTTGGAACCTTAGTCACGAGAAGTCAGAGTCATCCAAACCTCCCACCACACTAGTTTAAGGCTCTTTAAAAGACAAGTCCCATTACCAAATTCAGACAGACTCAATCAGGAATTTTGTATCGAATCGCTGACGGTCGGCATCTCGCGACGACGTTATCCGTCAATTGTTAAAACTCCGAGCACGCAATAGTTCTTTCTTAATAAACTGTTGTTAACCATCCACGGCATACAACATTAAAATTGGTGTCAGAAGTGGGATACAACACTACTATGATCGTGAAATAAATAAAATAGCGGAAGGGGATGCCTTGGGGGGGGGGGGGGGTCTTCTCTACAATTCAAATCAGTAAACTTTGTAACTTGTTAATTTTTATTTTTATTCTATTAGTACTATTCTACTCTCATTTTATACTGTATTACGTGTTATAAGTGTAATTTTCAAAAAAGTGAACAAAACCAACAATACTTCGTAGTAAGTTTCATATTTGATGTTTTATTCATTTATTTATCCATTTTGATTTACATTTTTATATTTTAGTTTTTATTTTATCAGTTGAATAAAATGCATGGGTTTTATATAAAGAAACCACGGGAGAAGATATTTCGAGACAAGAAGTTTTACTTCAATCAGCAGAACTTTCCATCGAATATCAAAAAACTGCTACAGCTAGGCAAAAAAGAATCAACCAACACCCGTCACAAATACAATTACAGGTTTCCGTAAACTAAAAACATATTAGATAAGACATTGTATAGATAATAAGCCTAACAAAGTCTATCTAAAATGTAAAAACTACGTATGTGGAAAATGTATAATAGAGATGCCGATTTGCAAAAAACCCGGTGAAAACGAATAATATGTACATTATATACTGCTGAATAAAAGACACTATATATCTATACTGTCAAATCGGCTGTTATCTTCATTCTATATTAAAAAATATAAGTTTTGCTAAAGACCGGTCATTTGACCGGTCGCGGTAGGAATAGGTATATGCGAAGTGTCGGTAGGAATAGTGTTAACTGACAAAATGATGAAAAAATAGTATTTTTGCATATCATTTGAACAAATGGATTCTTTAAAAAATGTTTACACCAATGGATTCCCGGTCCGAAAGCGTTCATTTGCACTCTGTACGAAATTTTCGTATCTCTAATAGTTTTCGAGATATTCGATAAATAATTTTCGGAACCCAACCTTGAGAATAGTTTTCACCATCTCAACGTGTATGGTTGACGATAAAAATAAAATACCTATCAAATATTTTCACGAGAAATATATCATTCTAAAATTTCAAATTTACGCTTCGGGATATTCCCTTGTCAGTGCTGCGCGCAGTAAGCAAATATGTAGTAGGATTTTTTCAAGGTACCGTGCAATGATGAGATAATCTCATTGAAATTAATAAGAAGAAAGATTTCTTAAACATCACTTTTATTACCTAATTGAGGGTAGTAACTCCTAACTCCGCGATAACGTAAACCCTGGATAAATGCACAAGGGGTTTCCCTGGATAAATACATCGCGACTATCTCCTCCACATAGGTGGGATCCCCCTCGGCGGACCTCGACGTTTGACGACGGGGCAGTGTAACATGATATTATCGGAACCTGTCGGTGAGGCAATACTAATCGGAGGATTGAACTTTCCTGTTTTTGATTTTTTTTTTTTTTTTTAAAACTACGCTATCATATTTGTGACATTTTTCTGATTAAAATGATACCAAATACGACATAGTTTGAGCAATATTTACTTAACATTTAATTCGTTTACTTGCTATTAATATAATTCAAACATATCGTGTTTGGTATCATTTTATTCAGAAAAATCTCACCAACACGTTAGCGAAGTTTTCAAAAGAGAAAAATTAAAAATAGAAAAGTTCAATCCTCTGATTAGGATTGCATGGACATCCATCCATCTTCGGCTGGAGCCAGAAAGTAAACACAAAATAAAAACCACTACTTCGTAACTGCACTGGTTTAGCCCCGAATTCTGTACATTTATCCAGGTTTTACTGTATACGGTTCGATACGGAAAGATGCAGGGTTGGTACTTCTCATTATCAGATATTTTCCTTAGGCTATACAAAAGCTATACCTCAGAGAAGCAAATATATGTTTGCCTATATAACAAGACGAATACGATGAGCCAATAAAAAAAAATCTACTACCCTTTCCCGAATTTTGCGGCCGGTTAGAACAACCCCTGAAAGCCATGATCATTAATTTTTTTACACCCTGTACGTAGGAATGAATATCCCATGGTCATTCATGTCATAGCAGAAAATATGATGCAACATGAGTTGATCGCGGGAACAGATTTTCTAAATTAAGTGGAAATGACAAGAAGGCTCAATATCGATAACTAGCTGAGCCCGCGGTTTCACCCGCGTTTATGATTAGTGTGGCGTAGCGTGTTTGTTATAAAGTCTATAGCCTTCCTCGAGAAATAGACAATTCAACACAAAAAGAATTTTTCAATTTGGACCAGTAGTTCCTGAGATTAGCGCGTTCAACCAAACAAACTCTTCAGCTTTATATATTAGTATAGATTAAACGTGAAGATTCCTTAAGTAATGACATGCCAGATGTTTTAAAAATCGACTGTTATAAAGTGAGCGAGGTGGACGTATTCCATGTTATAAATAATATGAGTGAGGTAAGTGAAATTGTGCAAAATTATATTATAATTGTTAATCAAGGTGTGAATGGTTCCGGAATAGACATTTTAGCTGCTTTCAATTGTAAGAGTTTTTCTGCCCTCGTGAAAACAGTTGTCATGATTTATATCATTTGCAGCGACCCAGCTATTTTTGAGAGAAGTGCCTCTTGTATTTAGTTTCGTTAAGAGTTTTCTAAAATTCCTGCACATTCTCAATAGCTCTTGTAAGTGCCATAAATTACGCATTTCCGATGTCCCTTCGACTGCAGACCCAGCGACAACCTTGCCGCGCAGGACGAAGCGTGGGCGCGGAGGAAGTGCGTACGTGACCAACCCCTTGCCAGCGAAAACTTTCCGCTAAAACCTTCGCCTCTATTCCCTAAAAAGCGCGCCAAGAGAGCCCTGTGATTGACTTTGCAAATCTAGCTGGACAAAAATAATTATATCAATGAACGTCATGTTTACTGTTTGACATTTTTTAATAAGTTGAAAAAAGTGAATATTAATGGCATATTTACCGTTACAAATTGCATATATACTTCTATTCCTTGGAATCATCATAGTCCTCGTCTTTTTCTCCGTCTTCAGCGAAATTCATCTTCAATTTCCTTCCTCCGATGTTCGACTTTTTATTTATCACATTTTCTAATTGGCCACTTTTTAATATTAAGCTTCTATGATACGAGTAAAAGGCATTCTAAACACCTTACTCACGCATGGAGACCAGAGAGTCCAAATTTTTAATTTTCGTTATCATAAACTATTTTATGTTTTTGAATTGAATTTATTTGCGTCTTGCAGTTTCCTCAAAAATAGCTGTATTGATACAAATGACACGAGCCATGTCCAGCTTTTGCTCGACAGTGAAATACCTCCCATGTAGAGGGTCGGTAAAAAAATCGTTTTTATTTTATCAGTCTCAATTCGTGTTTTAAATATAAAAAAAGATAAAACGCAAAGTGGAGGATAGTGGAGCTTTTCTTGTATGCCGCACTAAACTTTTTAAATATACGAAAAATCGTGCCAAACTATTTCTTTAAGTACAGTAAAACCTGGACAAATGCACAGAATTCGGGACTGAATCAGTGCAGTTACGAAGTGGTGGCTTCTATTTTGGGTTTACGTTCAGGCTTCAGCCGAGCGTGAACTTGGTAAAGAACAGACAGCAGAAGAGACAGAGAGGCCCAACCTACAGGGGGAACGGCCCGAACGTGTCGCTAAGGCAATACTAATCAGAGGCTTGAACTTTTACGTTTTTGATTTTTTTTTTAGTTGAAAACTTGGCTACTGTATTTGTCAGATTTTTCTGATTAAAATGATACCAAACACGACATAGTTTGAGCCAGATTTACTTAATATTTAATTCGTTTACTTGCTATTTAGATAATTCAAACACATCGTGTTTGGTATCATTTTAATGAGAAAAAATCTCACAAATACGTTAGCGAAGTTTAAAAAAAAAAAAAACAGATATGGAAAAGTTCCATCCTCCCATTAGGATTGCCTCACCCACACGTTAGGGCCGGTCCCCCTGTGCGTTGGGCCTCTCTGTTTTTTCTACTGTCTGTCCTTTTCTAAGCTCGGCGCTCGTAAGGAGCCTCAACGTAAACACAGTCCTGACATTCAGCAGCGACCTGTGCATTTGAGACTTGCACAGGAATCCATTTAGCAGTCCAGTTATCGAGTTTGGTAAGTATTCTATGTTTTCATCTGACTCCAGCTAACCAGGAATCTAGAAAGGGATAAGTAATGGAAAACCGCCCCTTCGAAGATGATAGGGCTAAAGGAACCGGGACTCGAAATATTGCTCAAACTATGTCGTATTTGGTATCATTTTAATCAGAAAAATGTCACAAATACGTTAGCGAAGTTTTCAACAAAAAAAAAATAAAAAACGGAAAAGTTCAAGCCTCCGCACAGTGTGTAATTTTAGGGTTCTAGCTGGACAAAATTCAATTTTCGTAATGGTCCAGACGTATAACATTTTATTGGAAATCGATAGTAGGATGTCCATAGAAACAGAAAATGTAAAAATTATTTGAAAAAATAATCTGCAATAGTTAATTAACAGGCCTTAAAGTTATACTTTCCGTAGATTGCTTTTACACGCTCCCATCATGCCCTAGACATTTTCGTCAATTGTTTTGTAACGAAAGGTTAGAATGCAATTTGGGTATATGTATTATTATCTACACTTATTTGGGATATATTTACAATTTTTTATTTTTCTAAACGACCTTCCATTACCATTTTAATCCGCTTTAACAATTAACATGTAATTTAAGTTCCGTTCCGAAATGTATGTATTAGACTTTTAACATATATTACTATTTATTACACTTTTGCAATTTTGTGTGCTTAAAGCTAAAAGTATAACAATTGAACATGCAAAGTGCCGCTTCAGACAAATGATGACATCTGTTAATTTTTTATTGTTTTATTCCGCGCGGATTCTGAATTTCGCTTCCCTTCGGAAAGTTATTTAAGTTTTGACAAAGTTTATTACACTTTTGCAATTTTGCATGTTCAAAGCTAAAGGTATAAACAATTGAAAATGCGAAGGGTTATTGAAGACAAATGGTGACATCTGTTACCTTTTTATTGTTTTATTACGTCCGTAACGGACGGGAGCGACGTCTCACAGTGGTCTATTTTGCCGAAATCCTGGCCAGAACCCCAAAGAGTGGCGAGGCATTTACTTACAATTAGTTTCGTTCGCTCAGAAGACACAAGAAAAATGCCTCGCGGAAGTTTTTAAATTTTTCAACCAAAAATAAAATTTATATTGCAATTCTTTTTGCTTTTTCCAAGAAAAATGTCTGCCCTATCGCCTCCTGTTATTAGGTTTTTTCCTGGATTTTTAATTTTTAGAGTAAATCGGAAACACATTTTTAAAACATATGTTTAAACATTTAAATCTTTACAGCATTAAAATGATATGCATCGTTACAATTGGTAGAGTTTACAGAGTCATTTTACACCAAAAAAAAATTAAAATAAGCCTTAAGATTAAGGTACAACAAATTTTTAAAGTTGATAGTCTCTTATTTGACGTATAAATGTTAATAACTATTGAAATATGTATTATTATTAACGCTAAAAGTATAACAGTATGTTCTTTACTAGTGGAAAAGTCAGTAAAAGTAACGAAAACCATAATTTCTTTCAAAAAATAGTTTCGTCCAGCTAGAACCCTAAAATTACACACTGTGCTTCGGTTAGTATTGCCTCACCGACACGTTCGTTCCGTTACCCCTGTAGGATGGGCCTCTCTGTCTCTTCTACTATCTGTTCTTTTCCAAGTTCATGCTCGACTGGAGCCTGAACGTAAACCCAAATTAGATACCACCACTTCGTAAGTGCACTGATTCAGCCTCGAATTCTGTGCATTTATCCAGGTTTTACTGTATTTCCATCGCTCGTACAGTTAAGTAATTTTTCCAATAAAAACTTGAAGTTCATGGGAACTTAGTGTTCGGAACATTATTTTAACCACGTCCCGACATAACTTTCGGTGGCGTTTCGACTAACACCATGAAGTATAATGCACTTCTCGGAAGAGGCTTCATATCCCTACCACACACTAAAGTTTCTTTTGGCGACGATATTACTGTTGCAAAGATTGACATTGAATCGCATAAAACTTCATCACTTGATTGACAAAATGAAATAATGCAGATTAACTTTATAAATACTGATGTCAGCGGTGAAAATAAAATTAATGTAAATCGAGATTTAGATCTCAATGTAAATATCTCAGAACGTTCTTGATGTTTACAAATCCGAGTATGTTTATGCCAACCAGCCCGAAACTTCCGCTGAGATTAAAGTCGAAATGACGATCACGTTGAAACATGAGAAGCCTATTTCCTTTCGACCACGTAGGCTTGCCTTTGCTGATCAACTGTTGAAAGAAAACGTGATTTATTGATGTTAGTTCGTAAGAAAACCGGAGATATTCGTTTATGTATATATCATCGCGCTTTGAATAAGATTACGATTAAAGATAATTTCCCTACTCGGTTAATAGAGGATGTTCATGATCGGTTAACACGTTGCCGCAAATGACGGTTATAGCCGTCCTGCACATTTTTGTACTAATGTATTTATTTGTTAATTACTGAGTAACACACCGAAAAAAGATGTAACATTGCAGATAACATATCAATTGTTCTTTTTGTGCGATTTTTCATGCTTTAAAAGTTCGAAATATTTTCGTGTGTGTTTCTGAGCACTTTCGTCAAATTAAAAGTGCGCGACAACGGGTTAAGAGACAAAAGGTATTTCAGTAGTATGGATTTAAAAAATGGATTCCATCATGTTCGAGTCGCGGAATCGTCAGTAAAATATACATCGTTTGTCACAACATTCGTACAATTTGAATATTTGAAAATGTCGTTTGGACTGACAAACGAACCACGTGTTTTTCAACGTTATATTAATGTGGGATCGTAGGATGAATACGTTTAAATGATGGAGTCAAATAGAAAAGAGAAAGTACACTTCATTCGGCAGGTATTCTGCACGTGTTCCTACACTCTCGCCGTCTCGAGGTATATCTTATTCGCGCACACGATTTGGCTATGGTCGGGTGACACGATACTTTCTCTCTCTCTCTCTCTCTCTCACTCTCACTCTCACTCTCACTCACTCTCAGATATCTCTGCCTAATCGAGAACATATAGGGCGTATACGTGGATATTAATCGCACATTAATAATATTTTTGGAATTGACCAGGCAAAATAAAGTTGTACTTTACTTACAAGGAAACCTGCCGAGGTAACAATCAACGATTTTGGTGAAATTCAAGTATGATGTAGTACTCGTTAAAATATTCGATATGTATTTTTTTTATCGGCAATCGTTCACGTTATGGGGGTCATCCCGTGTGACGGGTCTAAAACTTGAAACAAATTTTTTTTGCATCAATTGTTTCTATAAGGTGTTTAAAATGTGCAGGTAAAATGATATTTTGATATACGAAGTCGTTGAAAAGTCATAAACGTAGAACGGAGCAGATGTTTGCCTCGTGCGGTCAAGTTGCCCGGCAGAGCGGAGCATCAGCCTTTCACGATTGATTTTTGCGTTGAAAATGAGTAACAAAAAAGGAAGAAAATATAATGTTGCACATTATAGTCGTACCAGAAAACGAAAATTTTGCAGGAATCGATATACAGCTCAGCAGAAAATAGAATATACGGCAACATGAGCAAAGAAACTTTTAGTAAATAAAAATACGGATGTGCAAGTTTCTTATTGCTTGTAATAATATTCAATGAAGGCTTTAAAACAATTTTAAAGACAATAAGCTCAATGGGATACAAAATTGATCGCAGAGCCCAATTTTATGCTAGTCATCGGGACCCAAACTCGCATTGACCGCTGTGAGTGATAGTCTAAAGTTTGTTAAAACAGCCAGTATCGAAGCTATGAAAAAAGAAGCGGCTTTGCGTGTTTTCTACGAGGCAGAGGAAGGCATATTTTATGGACTCGGCGTAGCAGATTAATGCTGACTTCACATCTTCTTTGTGTAAATCGTACTTGAATCTTTAAACACGTTGTTCTCGAAACCATATTTTTCATATGGGCTTTCTTGATATATCAAAAACTACTGAACCGACTTCGCTCAAATTTGTACGGTATAGTGAGAATATCTATAGTTCTCGCATGAACTGGAATACATAATTGTGGTACCTGGCATAGTTTTTTTTGGAAGCTAAAGAAGTCGATAAAATATGACGAAAATTTAGATTTCGCATTTAAAGCCGTGCCAAAACTTCAATTTTCAATATTTTTATTTTGTTCTAGTACGCACGATAGCCTTAAATTTACAAATTAAAATGCCATTAGATTTTTTGAGTTCAAATGAACGAAAATTCTGGAATCATGAAAGCCATCAAGCAATGTCTTCTATACATTGGTGTCTTCCGCACGCTGTAAAATCAGTTACATTTGTTATTTTTACTTGCAAAAATTCCAGTGGACTAAGAAAGTGTCAATAAATGTGTTATAAAAATGTCCAGTTTGCACATTTTAATGGCTCGTCAAAAAAAATTACCGAAGAAAGCGTAAAAAAGCGGCTGTCACACGGGATGACCCCCTTAAAGGGGTGAAAACCGCCCCCAAAGTTGGAGTGGTAAGGTGTATTTCGTTGAATATATTGAAAACTATGAGAGATGGAGTATTTTCGTAAATTGACGAAATTAGCGCCTTGTTGCCTATTGTTAAATCTGATATTCTTCGTGTAAAATTTTTCCAAACGAGGAATCCAAACTTTATTATTATTTTTCTTATTGTGGACTGGATACGACGAGGAGTTAATGAAAAATGCAGGTCCAGAAGGAAAAACAGTAGAATTGTTAAAGATACCAAAAGGTACACAGGACAGATCCAACCTGTGGATGTGTTTGGATTCCTTGTTTGGGAAAATTTTACACGCAAAAAATATCAGATTCAACAATCAATTTGAATATTGACATCAATTTGTACAGAAGTGACAATATAATAAAATTGCAATCACTGATTTTCAATCAGTTGTCTTCTTCGAGATATGAAGACATGTTTAGATATGCATGGTTTTGCTGCGGCTATACAGAGAGTAGACCAAATGGATTGCTGTTCTATTTTGTTTCACAGATTTGCAATTTGAAATTATCAACTGTTTTGACTGTGACAACGTTCTCTTGCTTTGAATAGCTCATGTTGTAGAAATCACCTATGTTTTAAACACTTTTTTCAAGAGAACCATTACTGCCACAATTACATAGAGTAACTTACATTAATTGCAATCCTACCATTTCTCTAAAAGCACCAACGCATATATGTCAATCAAAAACACCTCTTTTAAAAGCTACCAAGCAGTTATGAACAAGGAACGACTTGTGTAAGGACTTTATTTCGTGCATCGAAGGATAAAATTTCATGTGTAGTAACTTTTTTGTTGATGAAAAAATTGAAATTCGTAATTTTATACTGGATTATATTATCCGTAATTTTGTTCTGAATATATAATTTTTATAAAAAGATACTCAAGGAAATTGATTGATATTAAATTGATAAAACTGCCGAAAATATGTTAATTTTCAACATATTGTTTAAACAAATTGAAACTTTGCGAAAAAAAATATACCATTAAATTCGTAATACAAAGGCGCCAATTTCGTCAATGTGGACGATTGCCGATAAAAAAAATACGTGTCGAATATTTTAACGAGTACTACATCATACTTAAATTTCAACAAAATCGGTGGCACCTCGGGAGGTTCCCTTGCTAGATAATATAGCCAGCTGAAAGCGAAACAGAGTCATTTTCAGAAACACCGTCAACATTTTTGAAAAACGCTCAGACACGTCGATTTTTTATTAACCCCTTGGCCTATAACCACGAGTGAAACACGTGGTAAGGAATATGTGCCATAAGCAAAAACCACGAGTCTGACTCGTGGTAAAGAATTTGTGCCATAAGCGAAAACCACGAGTCTGAACTGCCCCGCTTTCACACCCAAGCGAGGATAAGAATCATCCCAAAATATTTAAATTACATTGGGGGTCAAGTAAAATTTCTTTCGAAAGCTGTTACATTTGTTACGTCCTAACCCCAACCTCATTCTATTAATTACCACTATTACTATTATTGCTATTATTATCAGTATTATTATTATTATTACTATTATTATTATTATTATTACCGTTATTATTGTTATTATCACTATTATTATTATAAATGTACTTTGATTATGCAAGATACACACACACACACATATATATCCATACCGATTTTCCTAAGGGCCCATCCTACTCCTCGCAAACCTCATCCCCACCTACCGAGGCCCCTGATCCCCACTCCTAACAACTCCTAATTTTCCGCACCCACGACTTCCCTGAAAATTCACACTTCGACTCGACTCTCAAAAGCAATCAGACCAACTACCATTCTTATCTTTTCCACGAACCACACACACACACACCTTAAAAAACACTCACACAGGCATACAGATCTACAAATATAGTATATTTATATATAAACACAATATCAAAGAGTTTATTTATTACATAAATTCACAAAAAACAAAGTGGTGCTCATTTCGTAACACATTTCTCTTTACAATAGTCTTTAAATTTTACAATTTTGCTCAATACTTATTACGAATTTAGATTTTTTTTATTTTTTCGGTTCTCTTTTTTTTTTTTAATGTATGATCCACTTCTTCTTTGCGATGATGACTATAAAATTTCATAAAAATCGATGATTTACCTTGTCAGTGCTGCGCGCGGTTAGCAAATATGCACATATGTATGTAGCCAGATTTCTTCTGAGTACCTTGCAATAATTAGATAATCTCATTGGAATTAATAAAAAGAGAAAGTGTTAGTAGACACATTTTCATTAAATATCTCTTTAACATACAGTCCAGCAAGAAAATGACTTATGTACAAGTTTCTTTATTTCTTCTGTCGAGTGAAAATATGCAAAGAAAGTTACAGATTTTCGTATAAAAAAAAGAAATTAACCTTTAAATAATATTGTAAAAGTATAACAAATAAAAATTTATTATAATTACACCGATATTCTCTCCACGATATTACGAAACTTTTGTATACAACATGTTTTTCCGCAGTGGATGGTTCTCGATTTATTATTTCTTTCCAATGGGATTGTCGATTCGTTTCACTGTGAGTACTGGTGTTTATAAAAACTGAGTGTATGTAAACACAGCGGGACGAACTGTTACACACCCAAGGAATGAGAGCGAAAGTGAGACTCGTGCATTCACGTAAAAGTAAGCCGTGAAGATGAAAATATGTATGTATAAAGCCGAAAAGTTGTAAAGACGAAAGATGTTAGTTATAGTTTACTTCATATTTAATTTATATTCGTAACTAGTTTCATTTATAGTTGCTTTTATTTTTCTTGCAAATAAACAGTTTTAAGTGTAATCCCCATTATATCATGTCGAACTACGAATATTCCTATAGTAACAAAAATCGTAATAACTGGTAAATTTAAATACTTAGCTCTTTACGCTTGACGTATTTTTCCTTATGCGTATTACAACGTGGCATTATGCCGAAATTAATTTACAACAGTATTAAATTTTAATAATTCTTCTATACTTATATCTTCAAAAATACGACTATCTAATATAAAGTTATGCTACCTTGGTTTATCGGGACAATTATTGCAATAGTATGTTCTGCAAAATTGTTTTATTAGTATTATTTGTATTATTGGCTCAGAACGAGATTACTGTATATTGTATTTATCTACACATACTCACCCATACTATATTATTATATGAAAATAGATATCCGTGTCTTACTCGCAGAATCATATTTTCTCACAGTTGCAATAGGAATTTTATATACATATCGAGATGGATCGTAGGCATGCAGAAGTTATTGCGTTTTCGAGCGATGCACAGTGGAACGAATCGACAATCTAACTGGAAAAAAAATAACTCGAGAACCGTTCATTTTAGAGAAAAATGTTTTATGCAAAAGTTTCATAATTTCGTGAAAAGAATGTCACTGCATCGTTAATTTTTTATTTTTTATATTTTTTAAATGTTATTTAATGGTTAACATCATTTTTTATGCGAAAGTCTATAAATTTCTTTGCGGACTTTTATTCTACGAAAGAAATAAAGAAACTTTTGCATAAATCATTTTCTCATTGCACTTTATGTTAAAAAGATATTTAATGCAAAATATCCTACTGACGTCATTCTCCCACGCGCCACGGTGAAATTCGACTGTCGAATCGCATCCCTTCCTTTAAGCAGGTAAAACTAAAAAGGCCGCAAGTGGATCCATGAAATTTTACCACTAATTACTTCTACACAGTGTAAAGAATATATAGACGGAGTTTCAAAGATATACATTTCGTTATTTTGTCAGTTGTAGACATCTTGTCCTTTTGTGACCGCGTGCTCCGCAGGGAGTCGGCAGCCGTACTATGTCATAAACTTTAGAAAGGAATAACAACAAAAGACGACAGAAAGCGCAGCCTTTTTTGCAGGAGCTGCTTCTACAAGGTTTAAACTAAATACCCCCAAAATTTCGAGGTAATATTTTGATATACATTATAAGTTTTTCTCTGCTAAAGTTTGCTAATTTCTCCGAAAACCATGTGTCTAAAGAAAGTTCCATAAATTGTTTAAAAATTAATTTTCCGAAAAATTGTTTATGAGCATTCCAAGGTTAACTAACAGTGACAAACTGTACAAAAAATAAAAAATCTCGCAAAATTCTTAATGCCTCTAACAGTATCTTCTTTTCAGAGAAGTATTTGTACGTTTTCGCGCTGTTGAAATTTGTTGTTTTTAAGCGCTGATTTTTACATTTAGATGATTGCAAAATCAATTAATATTGCTATCACTGGTCTCAGCAAACATTCTATATTAAGATAAGATTATTAAAATTCAAATCCCAGACTTGATTTTTTTCCACCTAGATTACCCATTTCGTTCCACTGTGCGATGGTGCGCTGCGAAGAATTGCGATAACGAACGCAGGATCGCATGACGATTCCTAGGAAGACGTTAGCGCCAACGGAATAAGACGATCGGGGTTAGTCTCGAACAGTCTCGAGCCGGCCGCCGAGACGTGACGTGCTGTTTCAAAGGAAGAATTACTTTACTTTCTGCGTTGATGAAAATGTGTTTTTTGGTAAGTAAACCTAATAAAATAGTTTCTTTAAACTGAGTATTTATGAACGGAGAATGTTGCTGCACGATAAAAGTTGTCGAGATATCATTTATTTAACATTTGTCGTACTTTCATTACCGTACCGTATTCATACTGTAGTTGGTCACCTATCCTGTTAAAAACAACGATAATATTTTTCCGAAAGAAATGCAGGATATTCTGGATATATTATAAAAACTAACATAAGAAACGGTTTTCACCTACTATATATTTAAATATAAAAATTACGTTTTCTCTTATTCCATTGAACCCGAAGTTTTGTTGGCATTCAGTCAAGCTAGTGTTAAATGATATGTGAAAAATTTGAATATTTTCATTTGTACTTGTTGATAAACGTTCTTTCATAGTGAAATAAATGCTGCATAACCATAAACGATGATTCAAATTAGCGAACACGTGTTTCTGGAATCTTTAGAATTTTGATTCTTTACTCTTGTTATTTGGTATACAACTTTCCCGCGCGTTGACTGGAAGAAACTTTTTCCAAAACTGTGCTGATTTTATTGCGGGGACTATTATTCTCTGCACTTTTAAAAAACATTGTAATCTCTATTTAGAAAACAACAATACCAATATTGGGTGATAAGTCGGGATTGCGGTAATAATTATACAGGACGATGTATTAATTAAGAGAATAATATATTTGTGTCTGAATGCTTTCGCTGTTCGATCGAGACTTCCTTGTGGTACGATTACCATGGCTTACATTTTGTTGCCGAAAAGGCAAACGTACGTCAATGACAGTCGTGCGACTCGATCAGTAGTCGTACAATGTAATACAATATGTATCGGCTCTTTGAAACTCTTGCAGTATAAAAAAGTAGAGATAAATATAAAAGAAAAAGTTATAAAATTTATTCTGAATAAGTTTTACTAGTTGGAATTTTAGGATTATATATATTAAGCATCAATTTCCTTTAGGCTAAAAACTTTATTTAACTTCATTGCAATAATTCACTAAATATTTCCTGATTGCGTGAAAATCTATTAACAGAATTTTCAATTTTTCAGGATGATCATTATCAAAACCGGAGCTGTACACAGAATATAATATGAGGATAACCCAGAACTGGCAAATGGTCATCGACTGGTGAGTGCATTTTCATTACACTGTTTATAAATACACTGTATATGTACAAATAGATCTTTTATGGGGCCCATCAACAATAATTGGGTGACGCTTTACTTGATCTTGTTACATAGGATTTTACAACTGATTTAGGATATCTTTATTTTTTAAACAAATATTCTATGACATTAGCGCATTGAAAACCCTATCACCCAGATATGGATGACAGCTGTTTTTATGGGGGCTCCATGACACTTACATAATAGCAGTCTTTGCACAGTTAAATAGAATTTCACAAATAATTTATGGCACTATCAATATTATTTTAAACAACAATTCATACTGCTAATATATGTAATACTATGATGAGACTCAGATTTGAGTGTGTACAAAATGAATTTGATCCTTGCTGGGCATTCTACGTTTTAATACATGTATATATAAATTGAAACTTGTTCAGTTGGATATTTGTCCAATGTACCAATATTGCTATTTGAGTCGCTCAGAAGCCAATGGTTAAATCCAGAAAACAGAAAATGAGAAGATTAATCTTTATTAATAAATTAGTTTTTTGCAATTTTTGGTTTATTAATGTTATTAGAACATATATAAGAGCTTTTTTTCTAAAGGTATACTCTCTAACAAAATGACATATGTACAGGATGTGTAAATAAAAACGCAAGTATTTAATTAAACAATGTCAGTATCTTAAATACTTTAGAACCTACATATTTTTGCAGCTGAAAAATGTAAGAAATTTATATAAAAATAGTGCAATAACGTTTGTTGTTATAAGTTTTATTTTTATTCATCATAACAAACATCATCCTCTGAATTATCAAAATCTAAATTTTGTTTTTAACATATTGCATGCCAGTCCCATGATAATGCAAAATTTTAAATGTATGATTATAGACTTGGCTAATCAATATCTGTCATATTATTATGAATTGAGAAAAATGGTACATTGGATATAAAGACAGTATTGTTTCGTTTAATTCGGCCATTACTTAATGCCACTAATTTTAATATTGACTTAAAAAGATTAAATCAGCATTCAAGTTTTCAGCCAATGATATTTAGCCGGCGTGCAATGCGTTAATGTCCTGTAAAGGTTATGTTTTCTGGAGGTATACACTTTTATAAATCCATCATGTCTTTCTTTGTTTCTTTTGAAATTGTTGTTTTTATTAGGATACAGCAGCAATGGTTATTTATATTTTAAAAAGGTTGCTGGCTTGCCAATCTCGGTTTTTTTATATTAACTGCATGTGAGAAATCATCCTTACTAAAATTATTGATATTTTTCTGTTGGTAATAGTATCTGTCAATGATTACGAGGAAAGGAAATCTTGATAATTCATTTCAACAGCGCTGAAGGGGTTTTAATTTTTTACTACTACAAATTGTGTGATAGCAGCCGCTATGGTTATATACTGATTTTTTTTTTGAATGAGTTTCTGTAACTGCAAGATCAACGTCATTGGGCAAATAACTGTGCCCACTTAATGAAAACTTTAGCTCATTTGATGCAGTTTCTACGCCTTCACTGTGAATTCATTCCAATAAACTTAATACAGTTTTTATATTTCGATTCAGGTCTGTATACGAACCTGAATACATTCTAATTATTGGTAAATCCTGTGCATATAATTTAATACGTTTAATTAAAACAGGCTGACACTTCTTGTACATCCTGAGATCATTGGGTTATAGGACTAGCATACATGATGTAGTCTTTGCTAAACTTTGAATCATGAGACCAAGATTGTATACATATAAGTTTCTCATGGAATAAGCGACTAATGTGGAGAGTTTTGGAACTGGTGATTTCTAAGTTACCATTTTTTTTTGTCAATTAAAACCAAACACATATCTTTCGTTTAAAGAAAAATTTAGTTTTTATTTCAAAGTTGATGCAAAGAACATGGTGATGAAAAATAGAATTATTCTCAATCATTTCCGATGTTACTGTACAATATATTCAGAAGTTATAAAAAAGGGTTAATCTAGAACGAACGAAGCAACAATTGACTCCTTTAATAACTAATTGTAAGAAGGATATTATTTATTTTCTTCAAATTTACAAAAATCAGAAAATATAAAAAAAATGGATTTAACTGCATTGGCTTCAGATCGGCTCATTTAATACTTTCCGCTGTAATATACATGGTTTTCCCAGAGTTTCATAAAGCGTTTCATTATAAAATTCATTTCAACTACTTGACATTAACCTTGATAAAATTTTAGTTACACTTTTTCTTTGGAAATTGATTACTTCATTGCTACGACTACAACTTTCAAGTATGTTTTTATTGTGTTTATCGGATATTTTGCAGATGAAAAAGTCTCAGGTACAGAATGAATTTATTGTAGAAAAATAGCTTAAAGAGACACGATCTTTTTCTGAGGCTTAGAATATTTGTATAAACTATGTTTTCTTTTTGTTCGTTTTCCAAAATTAAATCGAACAGCAGAAAAAGTATAATGAAGAAATAGCTATATTATTCCGTCAACTTCAAAGATACTATAAAGATAAGTACAGGTAACCTTCCTGTAACACGGTAGATAGGTTTCTAAAAATTGCCGTCTTGTAGGAAAATATGTTTTATGAGACACAGAGTCAGTACAAAAGGAGTTAAGTTCCAAAAACTTAACCCTCTATTAGTCCAGTAAAAATGCAATTTAATTAGCAAATCGATCCTCCACTTTTAGAACAAGGTTATTTTTGTGTAAAATTGCACGAGGATTCTAAAAAAAACCATTCGCAGGCAAAAAAAGTGTACGCGTCATTGTGTTTTTTTGTTATAATCAATTTTTGCCTGCTCGAGCCCGCACATTTTCGTTTATAACTTTTTAACTATGCAGAAATCGGCTATGATTGATAGGACATTTTTTGTTCCTTACCATCTTGTGCGAAATTGTAAGCGAATTTTGCGCTTTCCGTGCGTCGTTCGGAATTCCAGAGACGGGCACGGTCGTGAGAAAAAAGTGTCTCACTGTCTTACTTTTATCTTGATTTATTTACAAAAGAAAAAGGAAATTATAATGTTCGCCTTGCGCGGCGCCAATCTATGATTGATTATAACAAATATGATGTGCTCAGAAAAGCGGTCAGAATCGTTCTGTTGGTGAAAACGTGGAAGAAAAATGAATATCGTACAAACAAAAGGCGATCGCCGCCAACGCGATAATAGGCGAAGACCACCGAGCTCGAACGATCACTCGCAGTCGCGATCGTCAACACTTGTGTCCGACCGCGAAATACAAATCGCGTACACATCTAATAAAACTTTCTGTCACCTCACTTTTTTTTATTTGTTACTTAGTTTTTGAGATATTCGATCTCAAAAGATGAAAAAGAGCGTGCTCACAATTTTTCAGTTACCACGCGAATTTGTTGGTATTACAGTTACCTAAGCGATCGAATTTATCGATATCGCATTTTACCAACTGCTCGACTTTACATTACAACAATGCGCGGGCATGCGCATCATTCAAATAAACGGCGTACATATAATCTACGATTCTTATTATTTATTTCTTCTTATTATTTACATATAATGTTTTTATATTATTATCAATACACGAAATGACTTATGCACTTGTTTTCAATAGGAGAAGATGGATTTTTAATTGAAATACCATTTATTTGTTAATTATTATTGGCATTTACTATCAATCATCATTGTTATTGTCCTCATTGTTGATATTACAATTCAGTAAATTATATTCTATTACATTTTGTTATATTTATATTCTGTGTTTTATATTTTTTTTAAATAAATGTAATAGAATATAATTTACTGAATTGTAATATCAACAATGAGGATAATAACAATGATGATTGATAGTAAATGCCAATAATAATTAACAAATAAATGGTATTTCAATTAAAAATCCATCTTCTCCTATTGAAAACAAGTGCATAAGTCATTTCGTGTATTGATAATAATATAAAAACATTATATGTAAATAATAAGAAGAAATAAATAATAAAAATCGTAGATTATATGTACGCCGTTTATTTGAATGATGCGCATGCCCGCGCATTGTTGTAATGTAAAGTCGAGCAGTTGGTAAAATGCGATATCGATAAATTCGATCGCTTAGGTAACTGTAATACCAACAAATTCGCGTGGTAACTGAAAAATTGTGAGCACGCTCTTTTTCATCTTTTGAGATCGAATATCTCAAAAACTAAGTAACAAATAAAAAAAAGTGAGGTGACAGAAAGTTTTATTAGATGGTAAGGAACAAAAAATGTCCTATCAATCATAGCCGATTTCTGCATAGTTAAAAAGTTATAAACGAAAATGTGCGGGCTCGAGCAGGCAAAAATTGATTATAACAAAAAAACACAATGACGCGTACACTTTTTTTGCCTGCGAATGGTTTTTTTAGAATCCTCGTGCAATTTTACACAAAAATAACCTTGTTCTAAAAGTGGAGGTTCGATTTGCTAATTAAACTGCATTGTTGTGGACTTCAGGCGGAGGAGCCGGGATATCGTTTTTGTAGAACCAGAGATACACAATGCTGATATGAATACGATTTTTTATTGTGCCTCGCACTTACAGCCGGACATCTTGTAAGAAGTACAAATACATAAAACACAAGGGAGGGAAACCGATGATCTATCGCGCGTGACTGAAACGCTCCACGGTCAGTTCGGTAACCAGCGAAATCCACCATAGACAACAACGTTACATCTCCTCCCACCTTTGAGTTCTATCTGCAAAAAACGTTATAAAAAGAAAAACAAGGAACTCAAACAAAATAATCCTACTATGCCTGGTACCGGTCCGGAACTTTAGTTTGACGTCCACTACGAGTGTGAACCGGCACCGTGACTGGAGTCTCCTGTCTCTCATCTTTGGTTTCTCTTTGGTCAACTACAACCGCACAATCAGACGGTTTCCTGTTACATATGGCAGCAGCAGCCTCCGAAGCCGAAGAGATCTCCAATGGGTATAGTCTTTGAATAGGACGAGTGAGTTCGCCAAAAGCAGTCCTAACTCGTGCAACACGTATGTTTCCATCTCTCCCAGGAATCAAGTCTATTACTTTTGCTAGTGGCCAGTCTATTCGTTTGGAATTGTCATTGCCTACTAATACAACATCTCCCACTTGGAGTCGGTGATAGTCTTTCTTATGTGGAACACGAAGCTTTAATTGTCCCAAATATTCGGATCGGAAACGCTTACGTAAATCATTTTTCAGCTTTTGTCGATAACGCAAGCGCTTTCTTAACTGAGTAGCATCTTGTTGCTGGTAGATCCGATCGAGATCCGGTACACCCGTCTCAGGACGATCCTGTAAGAACATTGCAGGCGTCAATGGTCGTGGTTGTGAGACATCATCGCTCACGAACGTGATCGGTCGAGAATTGATGATGGCTTCAATATCACACAGTATGGTTTGCATCTCTTCTGCAGTCACACAGGCTTTTCCTAGGACTCTCCTCAGCATATCTTTGATCGTACGGATCAATCTCTCCCACCATCCTCCCCACCAAGCAGCGGACGGAGGGTTGAATCGCCATTCAATCCTCTTAATCGATGTGCATCGTTGTACTTTATCCCACTTGATCTTTCGAAGTAGATTGTTCGCACCCTTAAAATTGGTGCCATTATCGCTGTATACTGTTACTGGCCGACCTCGTCGAGCGACAAACCGCCTAAACGCATCTAGGAAAGCCTCTGTAGACAATGACGAAACGAGTTCCAGATGAACCGCACGGTAGACAGCACATGTGAACAAACACATCCAGTTTTTTGTTCTGTTCTTCAGGTACAGCGGACCAGCAAAGTCAACACCTACAACTTCAAACACCGTGGCATCCCGAACTCGATCCTCCGGCAGAACAGCAGGTGGCGCTTCCGCCCTTGTAACCCTGTGTCTCTTGCAGATAACACATCTACGAGCGACTGCTCGTAACGATTTCCTGCCTGATAGTATCCAAAAACGTTCTCTTAAGCCGTTCAACAAAGTTTGATTACTGGCATGTTTCAGTGCCACATGTTCTTCTTCGATTAAGCTCATTACAATCGAATGTCGAGGATCGAGTACAACCGGGTATCTAAACCCATACGTGTCCTTCCGACTCGATGCCAACGCATTCAGACGGATTAAACCATGCTTGTCAACGAAGGTATTTAGACCGTTGAGTCTGGAATCATGTCCTCCGTCAAATGACTCTTCCTGCGTACGTCTCAGAACCACAGTTTCTGCGTTGCTTAACTCTCTTTTGCACAGATCTCCATGCGTTCTGAGTGCTCCTGGTCGTCCAGAATTGTGAATAAACCGTAGAATCCAGCCGACTATGCGGAGTATCCCAATATATCGTGAGCGTCCAGATATCAATTGATCAAACCAAGACCGTCCTTGACAGGTGTTACTCATTACGACATGCACATCATCGTTCTTGTCACCTCTTGTCGTTTCCTTAACCCTTTTTGTCTCATTAAGAACCTCCTCTTCGTCTGCTTCATACTCTCCCGACGGCCAACGTTCAGGAGCCAATCTGAGCCAATCAGGTCCCTCCCACCATCGGGAATCTATTAACTGTATGGCGGAACAGCCACGAGAAGGAAGGTCTGCAGGGTTCATCGTACCTGGTACATGTCGCCACTGTCTTGGATCAGTCAAACGTCTAATTTCTTGTACGCGGTTCCATACAAAGGTAGCCCACTGATTGTTTCGGTGAAGCCACGCGAGAACCGTAGTGGAATCGCTCCAATAAAATACTGCGCATTCTTCATGTCCCAAGGCCTTCAATGTTGAGTTCATCAAGCGTGCTCCCACCGTGGCGGCAAGGAGCTCTAACCTAGGTATCGAGATCGCCTTTGTCGGCGCCACGCGTGACTTCGCTGCGATCAACTGTATCTTCACACCTTCGCTCGTTTCGGATCTGGCGAAGATGGCCGCAGCATACGCATGTTGACTTGCATCGACAAACACGTGGTAGGTCAATGACTCAGGATCTCTCGCATCGCCATAGGCCCATCGAGAAATTTTGATCCCCTTCAACAAAGACAATTGGTTAAGCCACTCCAAAAATGCGCTCTTTATTCTCTCATCTACCTCTGTATCCCAATTCAATTGCAATTTCCACATTCTTTGCAACAATAGTTTGGGACGCAATAACACTGGGCAGACAAACCCGATCGGATCAAATACCCTATGCGTCGCTGACAATATCTCTCTTTTTGTTATTCGTTCGTGTGGAGATCCGTCTAACACTCCCGAATTCAACATCATCGTGTCGTCCTCTATCAGGTCGTATCCCAGTATTTGCAGGTTTTTCTTTGTTTGTTCATCTACCCCACTTCTGGCTCTGACCGACTTATGAGCCATTGTCTCAATTTGTGCCTTGGAGAGCATGGTTTGCACCTCAGACATTGCATATCTCCCTTTCTCTCCTAGTTGTCCATCCTCAATGGCAGTTTTCACAGCCGCATAGTACAGGTCAGGAAAGTTCCTGTGATTCAAGGTGTCAGCTCCTTCTAGTGGATACAACTTCAAGTAGGCAAACCGCTCACCATGATGCTCTCTCTGCTCTTGTAAAGCTTTTTTCAGGTCAACTGCCTGCTGTGCTACAGGCGCAAGCTCTAGTGCTCGATTCTTCCTGGTAATAATCCCCTAAGCCTCCATTAAGTAAATCGATTTTAACCCGTACTCCTTGAGGACCATGCGAATCTGCTCTATTACAGCAGATACAAAGGGCTCCACTCCTGGGAATCCCTGGATCATATAATCGAGGAATTTTGCACGCAAGGCTGTACGAGGTTTGATCCATGCCTGCCAGGTTAGAAGTGCATCAATGATTGAGGGTTTTTTCACGTCCCCTACTTTGTTCTCAAGTCCTTGTGTAGCACAGATCACACTTCATCTTTTTTCAAGGTATTCTGTGTTGCCATCTCGTCCTGTTCTGACTTCTTTAGCAATGGTCATCATGCCGGCCATAGCGAAGAAAGCAATTATTTGGTCAGAATTTGGAGACCTTTGGGCTTCTGCTCTTCTGTTCATGATGGCAAGAGGAATGTCCTTTACGTTCGCAACACCCATATTGGCTGGTCTTTTCCCAAAGTACCAGCATATGCAAGATGCTATGCCCTCTCCAGCTGGCACACCTGCGTCACCCAGGAGAAACAAGTAGGGGTCCCAGTACTGGACTTCCTCAGAGCCCTCTACTCTAATTTCGCGAGGAATTGGTATGTCTGCCATTGTCTCTTTTTCCTTCTTCTTCTTCTCCCTTGGCTCCTCTTCATTGACAACAATTGTCTGTCGAAATCTATCTTCCACTTCTCGTTGATGCGTCTCTTTAGATTTGTTTTGTGTCGGATCCATAATTCCCAACACGTCCAGAGTCCAAAGATCAGATATATCGGCCTCGCGAGTAAACAATGTCGTCACCATGAGCACTGTGTCGTCGCGTACTTTCTTGATCTCAGGCTTCTTGCCCATTATCGTCCACCCCAGCCGAGTTTCAACCACTGTCGGACCACATTTTAGATCAATCTGTTTTCCTGTCAAGAGTTTGCCCATGACGTCTGCTCCAATGAGAACTACTACATGTTGATCGGGCGAGTCCACATCGGAAAGTTTGATATTATTCCTGTTCAGTTCTTGAGTCCATGGGCCATTATCCACGCTCGGTATCCCTTGACATATTGTCTCCTGATCTAAGGCAATAAAATTACACCCATACTGGTCATTTAAACTACTCACGCAAATTCGATACCCGTGGTGCTCTTGTGGTGTCGACTTGGTACCTCCAAAAAGCAAATGAACGACCTTTTGTTGGCCAACCGGCTCGTAACCCATTTCCACAGCCATGCGTCGTAGGATGTACGACCGATGCGAACCCGAGTCAAATACTGCTCTGACGATCCTTTTTTCTTCCCGATTCTTCAAGGCCACTCGTAGCGTTGGCAAAAAGACTTCTGGGCTCATTGACACATTCGCCAGCGTCGGTTGACTCCTCATCGACTCATCTTCGCTAACATTTTTTACCGTCTGCGTTGTCGCTTTCGGGTCGTTGTTCCTTGGCGATACTCCTCTGCACATAAGGAGAACATGTTTCTTACCGCACCAGGCGCACTTCACATTTGTTCGACATCGTTTATAACTGTGCCCCTTCCGAAGACAATTAAAACATGCGTTTTTCTGCTTCACATATTTCTGTCTTTCTTCAAGCGACAGTTTTCGAGCCTTTTCACACGTCGAACTTTCATGATTCTCCGTACAGAACAAGCACTCCGGTTTAGAACTCTCTTTCAATGTCAACAAACCTGCCGATGTAGCAATGTCATTCAAGTCATTTTTATATCGTTTTTTCGACTTATCTTTTATTGTCTGTTCTTTGTCTATACCGAAACCACTTCTTGCCATCGTGATTCTTTCCTCTCGGTCCACTTCTGCTTGTATAAATTCCATAAGCTTCGTTAATCTATCTTTGGGCACAGCTACTTCACCTGCATGCGTTTGTCTCTGCCATGCTCTCAACAATTCCTCTGGTAGTGCTGACTCGACTAAAGGATATAGCATGGCAGCACACTTATCCGTTGTTACTCCCAGGGATTCCAAAGCTCGTAAGTGAGACTCGAGTTTATCGTATAAACTAGAAAGTTGTGGATTCGTATTTGGTTTAAGCGCATTGCTAAGTACTAACTTCAATAGCTCTCGTACATATACCTCAACCAAGAGCTCGTCCTTACCGAACCGGTTCTTTAAACATATTATTACTTTATCATAATTTTCGGCCGTCGCACGGTGGTCCAGAATGTACATTTAGCTGCGCAAAAGTCAAAAAGTCGATTTTGGAATTTCGATTTTTTTTTGGATATATCAATTCCTAAATGTCCACTGACCTCAGAAATAAAATTTTTTTGAAATTGGATAAAAATTGTAGTTGCAACAAACGTTTAAAGTTGAAACTTTTTCTGGAGGCCTTTTTCTGTCGAAAAACCACGTTGTCTTCTTTATAACATTCTGACGAAACTATGCAATATTTTGTAATAATTATTGTTTCTATTTGAAGAGCATTCTTCCACGATAAAAATTCATGTGTCGAACATAAAATTATTGTTTGTAGTTTATTCAAAAATTAATGTTGAAAACATGAAAGAAAATCGTCGAAGTTTTTTATCTTTTGCAGAGAAAAACTAAAATGTGCTACATACTTCCCGGGAAAAAAAAATTATATAAAGTTATATATAAGTATATAAAATTATATAAAATTGTATCTTATTTTATATAATTTTGTATGATTATATCTAGATTCTTATATTAAATTTTATTAATTTTTATATAATTTTATAAAACTATATAAATTTTTAAAAATTTTATATAATTATATATTATTATTGTTGAAATTATGTAATCAATGACCGTCGGGCATCTGCGATAATTACGCGAATAGTTCGAGATGTCGCGACTTTCGATCCCGACAAAAATAAGTATTGTATGTACTTCTATATAATAATAATAAGTTACTTCTTCCCATGTGGTCATATAGAAAAGTACAAGTATCTATCACATACTCTTAAATAAAGTTAATTATAAAATCCAAATCTTTTTATTAGAGTGTTAAACGCACTCGAGTATTGAACCTTCGACATCCAACAGGTTATGGGCCCAGGTAATTATACAAATAAAGTATAAGAATAAGAAAAGTTAACATAACCTCACAAACGCCACGTGTCGGAAATATTCAAAAGAGCGGGAAGACCGTTTATACCTTAAAATTATAACAAAAAGTAAAAATGACGAGTACCACGACCAAATTCGAAAAACTAAACAAAGAGAATTACGATACTTGGGAGTTACAGATGAAAGCCACGTTAATAAAATGCGATTTATGGGAATATGTGAATGGCTTGAAACAAAAGCCAAGTAGCGATGCACAGGGAATTACTCTATGGATAAAACAAGATGAGAAAGCACTCTCAGAATTGATCCTGAGTATTGAAAGGACGGAACTGAAACACATTAAGAAGTGCACAAGTTCAAGAGAAGCTTGGTTAGCTTTAAAAAGGCATTTTCAATCCAAAGGTCCTGCACGTAAAATAATGCTACTGAAAAAGATTGTCACACATAAGATGAAGGAGGGAGAAGATCTCGCCGAACATTTGGATCAATTCATGGATACTGTTGATAAACTTGAGGAAATTGATATAAAAATTAACAATGAATTATTATCTATATTAATGTTATGTAGTCTTCCAGCGTCGTTTGAAGCCTTCCAACGAGCGATGACGGCTAGGGACGATGTCCCCATGCCAGAGGATATGAAAATAAAAATTCTTGAAGACGCGGACTCCCAAAAGAGTTTAACTAACGAAGAGCATGACCACAATGTAATGTTTGCCAAAGGAGGTCGTTTTTATCCCCAAAAGGGAACACGAAATTATCACCAAAGGTGGAACCACCAGAAAGGTCTTCAGGATTACAGAGGAGAAGAAAAACAACCCCACCAATATATTAAAGAAAAATCAGGTGCATCCAATCCGATTAAATGTTTTAGATGCGGTAAGCTAGGTCACCTGACACGTAATTGTTTTTCCAGGTTCCCGAAGTCGCATCCAGAACAGCCACACAATAGGGCGACGACCCGATCAGTAAACGGAACAAACAAATCAGAATCAGCGAGTCAAGCCGATTTGGTAGAAGAAATTGCCTTCTTTCAAACGGATCACCTCACCCAAAAAACAAAATTGTGGTGTCTAGACAGCGGGTGCTCCTCACATATGATTCCCACTAAGGAAGTCTTGTATAATTATTCGGAAATCCAAAAACCGCTAAATTTAGCCAATAACGACACCACGATGATATCAGGAGTAGGGGAGGCAAAATTAACAATTAATAACGGGGTTGACGACCGAAAACTAAAATTAAATAAAGTATACCACGTCGAAGACCTACGAACCAATTTAATGTCCGTATCGAAAATTACCGATCAAGGTTATGACGTCATATTTAAAAGGGATCGTGCTATGGTAAAAGACCGATTTGGAAATACTTTATTGGCCGCTGATCGAAAAGGAGACTTATATTATGTGGAGGAGAAAACCAGAGAATGCTATGTGGCTGATGCGACTTCAAAAGGGGAACCGGAGAATTTGATCGAAATTTGGCACGGTAGACTTGGCCATTTAAACGCCCATGACATGAAGAAAATGCTATGGGAAGAGAAAGTCCACGGGCTCAACTTTAATCCAAATGAAGATATGAAGAGCTGCGAGATATGCGCTCAAGAAAAATTGACACGGAAACCATTCCGACCGGTAGAGAATGATCGAACCAAAGAAATTTTGGGAATTGTGCACGCTGACGTGTGCGGACCCATGAGGGTCCCATCACATTCAGGAGCTCGCTATTTTATCGTTTTTGTGGACGACAGATCTAGATGGTGTACCGTCGATTTTATTAAACAAAAGTCAGAAGTGTTCGAAAGCTTTAAAAGGTACAAGACTCGAGTTGAAACCGAAACAGGAAGGAAACTAAAGTTTTTCCAGACAGATAATGGAAGAGAATTTTACAATAAAGAATTTAATGATTACCTAATTCAGCATGGCATTCAGCGACGATTATCCGCTCCGTACACGCCACAGCAGAATGGCGTGGCCGAACGAATGAATAGGACCCTGGTTGAGATGGCCCGCTGCCTTTTAAGACAAGCAAAAATGCCGCCGATTTTTTGGGCAGAAGCCATCAACACCGCATGCTACATACGAAATAGATGTATCAGCAAGGCCATCAACGGGGAAACACCGCATATGATTTGGAAACAGAAGAAGCCAACATTGGTCTATTTTAAAACTTTTGGATGTAAAGTATTCGCCCTCAACAAAATGGCGAAGGGAAAATTCACGTCACGAGGAAGACCATGCATCTTCGTCGGCTATTCAAAAATTTCAAAGGCATATAGACTTTGGGATCCTGAGGCGAAGAAACTAATAATCAGCCGAGATGTCAAATTTATGAATTCCATGTATTACGATGAGAACTTCAAAAATTTCAAATCCGAAGAGGAGATAGGACCTGAAGAACCCGTAAACAATCATGGAGATCAATCAAACGTAGAGATTATTACCGATATTACTAGGGAAAACATGCCTACGTTCAATACCAGGCCGGAACAAATCGATAATAATCGTCGCTGCAGAGGGAGGCCAAGGATAGCCCGAACAGGTTCCAGAGGAAGACCCCGGAAAATTTACAATACGATGTCGGCTAGCTCTGAGGTAAATGAATTACCTTACGAAGACTTGGAAGAAGCGGAGGATGATGTGTTCGCGAACTATCTGGCCCCGCCAGAATTAGAAACATGGGAGAGTGCAATGGACTCACTCGACTCAGATTCGTGGATTAAAGCACTAGAGGATGAATTCCTATCATTAATCCACAACGAGACATGGGATATAGTCGACCGTCCACAAAATCGAAAAACCATTAAAAATCGTCTGGTACTTACTATAAAACATGACGGAGTAAACGAAAAGAAAAAGGTTCGTTTAGTCGCAAAAGGCTGCGCGCAATTACCAGGGGTGGACTACTCAGAAACTTACTCACCAGTAGTGAGAATGACGTCAATCCGCCTCCTCGCGGCGTTGGCAGCGGAGAAAGGACTAACCATCCACCAAATGGATGTTGTCACAGCCTATTTGAATGGAAAATTAGAAGAAAAAATATTTATGGAGATACCAATCCAATTGGAACAAGTATTGAAGAAAATAATTGAACATAAACCAGTCGGAGTTACCAACATGATGACTAAAGATCGAAGGATCACCGACATAGCTTCAAAGTGGCTGAAAAAGCTAAAGGATAACCCAGATAGCGTATGCTTATTAAGACGCTCCCTCTACGGTTTGAAACAATCGGGAGTACAGTGGTATAAACGTCTTAAAAACGAACTATCAAAAACAGGGTTAAAACCTTCAACCCATGACCCATGCCTTTTTTACAAGTACAACGAAGCTGATATCTTGTACTTGACTGTCTACGTTGATGATATATTGATTGCTTCGAACCAGTCAAACTGGATAGAAGAAATTAAGGGAAGTCTATCAAGAAGCTTCCAAATAAAGGACCTGGGTATAATCAGGAAATGCCTTGGTATTGATTTCTATCAAGATACCAAAAATCATTCCATTGACCTTTCACAGACTGGCTACATTGAGAAATTACTCGAAAAATTCGGCATGAGTAATTGCAAGGCGATCAATACCCCGATCGAGGCGCACACTGACTTAATACGACCAGAGAAGGTTGACGTGAGTGTCATGGCGGAACTACCATACCAAAACTTGATCGGTGGACTGTTATACTTGGCTATCTCCACACGTCCAGATATACTATTCTCAGTTAATTTTTTGAGCCAATTTAATTCTTGTTATGATTACAGCCATTGGAAAGCAGCTAAGAGGGTTTTAAGGTACCTCCAAGGGACTAAAAATTATAAATTGTCTTATAAAAAAGATGGACAAGAACTATACGGCGTAGCAGATGCGGACTGGGCTTCTAACCGTCTAGATAGACGTTCTTTTTCAGGTTTCGCTTTCTTATATTCCTCATGTCCGATTAGTTGGGAAACGAGAAAGCAGAAGACTGTTGCTCTATCTACGACAGAAGCAGAATATATGGCGATAGGGGAAGCTACCAGGGAGCTCTTGTACCTACGGGGTCTATTGACCTCTATAGGCATACCATGCGGAGTGACCACACTTTGGAATGACTCTCAAAGTGCCCAGAATCAAATAAAAAATAGCCCACGCCATTCAAGGACTAAACATATGGATGTACGACATTTTTTCATACAAGAAAACCTGGAAAAAGGGATTCTGAATTTAGAATACCTACCATCGGATGAGATGCCGGCCGATGTACTGACGAAAGGGCTGACTCATCATCGCCACATAAACTGTCTAAATCGACTCGGAATTAATATAAATGGTTAAAGGCAAGGATTGCCCGACCGCATTGAAGGGGAGGTGTTGAAATTATGTAATCAATGACCGTCGGGCATCTGCGATAATTACGCGAATAGTTCGAGATGTCGCGACTTTCGATCCCGACAAAAATAAGTATTGTATGTACTTCTATATAATAATAATAAGTTACTTCTTCCCATGTGGTCATATAGAAAAGTACAAGTATCTATCACATACTCTTAAATAAAGTTAATTATAAAATCCAAATCTTTTTATTAGAGTGTTAAACGCACTCGAGTATTGAACCTTCGACATCCAACAATTATGTATCAATCAGAAAATCCTAAACTGTAGACTTATATATTATGATATATAAATATATATAAAGATATACAAATTTATATATTTTGTATTTTTTTATAAAAATATATAAAACTTTATTGGATTTCTTAGATTAAAATATATAAAATTTTATAAATTTTTATATTATTGTATATAAATATATATAAAAATGATAGAGCTCCCTACAAGTGGCGTGACTTACAGCAAGCTATGACTCAGAACATAGGAGACATCAAAAGGGCTCACCAAAAAAATGTTGAGTTTAAGAAAAAATAATTTTAACATATGATCTAAAACAGCTAAATAACTAAAGGGCATATCATTCTTAAATTTTTCATAATTTATCCTGTGTGACTTATATGATCTTTGTCCTGGAAGTTAAAAATAATCTTTTTTTTTTATAGAATTTTCTCAGACCTTATCAACATTTTGACTAGATAGTTTTTTTTTATAACTTGGTTAAATGAATATTTAATTTCATTGCCCTATTATTTGTGATGAAACCAATTCTATAACGACATCTAATTATTTATAATAAAAAAAAATTTTCCTAGTCAAATAGTATTACCAATGTCTTCTTAAAATAATATTACCAATATTGTAAGTAGTGAGCCATCAAACGCCGTGCCGCGTGCCGTTGCGCGTGTATTGTATTAGACTAAGAGCCAGCGCCTGCCAGACCTACGTTAAAGTATAAAAGCTGAAAATTTGTTTGCGTGTTCTTACTGGTGTAGGGAACAATGTTTAGGGGCTAAAAACCTTGACTAACGGTGTCTTCGGCAGGTAACAGGTAATTTAGGGTGCAGTACATGACCTCTGGCACGTTATAGTATAAAAGCTGAAATTTACAGAGTCTTCAAATGACCATTCTTAGTCAATATTTAAAATGACAGACCTATCCGAAGGGTCTAACACTCCCCCAGACGCGATAGAAGGGCAAATGCACTGACAATGAGAGAGCATTGCTCAGGTATATGAATGCATTTAAGAGAGTACTCGTGCAGTTTAAATTTTATAATTAATGAAAATTATATGTGAATATTACTTAAAAATTATCATACAATAATTTTCAAATAACCAGACATATTCGAAGGGTTAAACACCCCCTTAGACTGAATAAAGGCCAGCTAGAACTATATATGAGAGAGCATCAGAAAACTGTTAAGTTAAGTGAACTTGATGCGAAGAAAATTATTTATTCAGTACATAGACATTAAATTTAGATTGTTTATTTATTAATATAAGTAAATAAATTAAATTATCTTAATGTTAAGTAGTAAATACACATATATATATCTTATTCAAATAGACCTAAGTGTTCGAATATTATTGCAAAATAATTCTCAAGAAAATATATAAAATACAATAATATATTAAAATATTATATTCATATTTCGTTAAATATTATTAAATTATTCTAAATTTTTTTAGTTATGTCATGATTATTGAATAGTACATATCTACTTATATATATTTTATATTATTTTAAAACTCTACAAATTAATTCCAAAATACTGACTAATATTATTTTCCATTTATTCATATACATAAGTAACGCTCTATCGATGCATTTGACTTTATACCGCTAATATACAATAATATTTTATATAGTAATATTTTATAATATAATAATATTATATATTATTTTGAAACGCTACTAATTAATTCCAAACGAATATTTTTTTCCATTTATTCATATACATAAGTTACGATCTATCGATGCATTTGACTTTATACCGCTAATTAATATTAAGCTAAATTTAATTTATTTACTTATATTAATAAATAAACAATCTAAATTTAATGTCTATGTACTGAATAAATAATTTTCTTCGCATCAAGTTCACTTAACTTAACAGTTTTCTGATGCTCTCTCATATATAGTTCTAGCTGGCCTTTATTCAGTCTAAGGGGGTGTTTAATCCTTCGAATATGTCTGGTTATTTGAAAATTATTGTATGATAATTTTTAAGTAATATTCACATGTAATTTTCATTAATTATAAAATTTAAACTGCACGAACACTCTCTTAAATGCATTCATATACCTGAGCAATGCTCTCTCATTGTCAGTGCATTTACCCTTCTATCGCGTCTGGGGGAGTGTTAGACCCTTCGGATAGGTCTGTCATTTTAAATATTGACTAAGAATGGTCATTTGAAGACTCTGTGTAAATTTCAGCTTTTATACTATAACGTGCCAGAGGTCATGTACTGCACCCTAAATTACCTGTTACCTGCCGAAGGCACCGTTAGTCAAGGTTTTTAGCCCCTAAACATTGTTCCCTACACCAGTAAGAACACGCAAACAAATTTTCAGCTTTTATACTTTAACGTAGGTCTGGCAGGCGCTGGCTCTTAGTCTATATCGCGTCTGATATCGCGCCGCCCGGTTCGCAGAATCTTTTCTCCGAATACCGGCGGCGAAAAAGACGAACATCGCTGCTCATCGAACGAGCAGCAGTCTCGTCAAGCCCGTCATAGGAGGTGGACGCATTAAAAGTAATCTCGAAAACCAACGTCTTAGCATTTCTGCCTTATCCCTGCCTCCGCCCAAGCCATCCCTTACAATATGTTCTTAGAACAATATTGATAAAATCATTCATAACTTATTCTGATAGAAAAAAAATTAAACTGGTATTTTTTGAATAAATATTTAACTTATAGCTTCGTTATATATTTAATATAAAAAAGACTAATTTTATAATTATAATTAGTACATTATGAAGATATAAAAAAATATATTATTATTCTAGCCTCATAATAATACACCTGTAGGATTGTTATAATAATGAAACATAAGTTACCTTCTTTTCTATAAAATAAGGTATTTGTATTGTTATTAAATAAGCTATTTGTATGGTTGTTAAAAAATAAAAATTCGAAATGTATTTTAAGCAATAAAATTTAAAATGAGCAGCAATAAAAGAAAAATTCTACAGAATTTTTTTATATATATTAAGTCATATATAATTATATAAAATTATACATTTCTATATATTATGAGATAAAATTATATCATACCAAAATTGAGATATAATTTTATATAATTATATATGGTCAACTATACATAATTTTATATAATTATATAAAAAAAATTTTTCCCGGGTTACACTATCTAATTAACACCATTGTTTTCTGTAATCCTTCCCCTAAACGATCCTGCAAAAATATCATCCGCCCGGATCCGCCTCGGATGGTTTTTTATTGTTTAAAGACTCGCGCGCACCTCGACAAGGCGCTGTCGCCAGACTGTCTCGTAAACTTCCGACAGGTATAACAATGAGGGGCCCAGGTAGACGCACGAAATATTTGCAGAAATAACTTCTATATAGTCTAAGGAATATATGTGGAAAGTTTTAGCCGAATATCTTTTGATACTTATAAGTTATTTAATTTTTAAGTGAACCCTGCACGGCGAAGACTAGGATTTCCTTTCAATCGGATAACCTAGCTCATTCCTCTTTGCTCGCATCCTAACAATAAAGCAATTAAGTAATAAAAGTGATGGTTTAGAAGTCTTCGTCCTCGTTAGTGCCAATAAGATTTTGTTTTTATTGCACGATATCTTTAAGAAACCCGGGAATTTACTGACCGCGTGTCCCACTGGGTCTATGCAGCTGGTCTGCGTTACATAAACTTTAGGAAGGAATATCAACAAAAGGTGCAGATAGATAAAGCCAATTTTAGCAGGAACTATTTCTATATAGTTTAAACTAAACATCTTCAAAGTTCTCAGAGACTACTTTGTGGTACTTTTTAATTTTTCCATTTTGAAGTTAGCAATGTAAGCTGAATAAGCTAATGTACATAGCCACCCTCTATATATCAACCGCCATCTTGTTTTTAAAATTTTTGAGTTCAGATTCGTAATCAGCGACTCAAAAAATATTAGAATACTAATTTTTGTGCAAAACAATTAATTTTTAAACAGACCTGTCCGCCATATTTAATCCGCCATTTTGTTTTTAAAATTTTTGAGTTCAGATTCGTAATCAGCAACCCAAAAAATAATAGAATACCAATTTTGAACTAAATCCGGTGTGTTTTGAGCCCGTGGTGACGATTTGAAAAAGATTGAAAACTGCGCGAGGTGCGTGAACAGCTAAATTCACGCTCTGGACCACTGTGCGTCGGTGGGAAACTATTTACGAGCTCACCTGCTCTTGAGCCATCTGTCATCGCTTGGATGAGGTACTGAAATTTGTCCTCCTTAGCAATATTTACATCTTCATGAATCTTTTTAAATTGACTCCAAAATTGGAGCCACTCTTTGACCTCACCGCTGAATTTCTTCAATTCGATCTTCGGCAGTTTGAATGTTCTTCTGTGGTTATCGCGTTGTTCTCTTTGTGCAGTCATTGTGCGCACGTCGTCTGGCGCGTGGGTCGGGGAATTCAAGACGTCCGCGACTCGCAGTTTTGTGGTTAGGAACTTCGTCTTGTACTCGTCCGTAACCTCACTTTCCGCTTCAACGTCTTCGTCCTTTGCGCCAGATGCGATAAGCTCCAGAAAGACTTTATTATCGTATTCCTCAAGCTGTCTCATTTTATCAGATAATAACTCGAAGATTAGCAGAATATCTTTATACGGCGGTGGCTGGCTCTCGATAATTCCATCGATCGTATTGAGCAATTTTGTGAATGACGCTCGTATAGCGCCACGTGCTCTCTTGTCCGTCATGGTTATAACGATATCTCACACACAATATATCGACAATCCTCTCGTCATGCACGTCCTGTCACGGTCGCCAGATGTTGTGGACTTCAGGCGGAGGAGCCGGGATATCGTTTTTGTAGAACCAGAGATACACAATGCTGATATGAATACGATTTTTTATTGTGCCTCGCACTTACAGCCGGACATCTTGTAAGAAGTACAAATACATAAAACACAAGGGAGGGAAACCGATGATCTATCGCGCGTGACTGAAACGCTCCACGGTCAGTTCGGTAACCAGCGAAATCCACCATAGACAACAACGTTACATGCATTTTTACTGGACTATCTGTGCGGGGTACTTTTTGCGCATGTTTTTGTAGCTTACTTTGCTACAATGACTGATATAATAGTATATTAGGAAACTGATTTTGTAAGGATAATTTTAGAGAACGCAACAAGTTCGCTAAAATTCCTTACAAAATGAGTTTTCTATAATACTTTTTCCATTTTAATACTTTTTCTCTTTTGAAATAATTTCACATGAAAAAATATTTGACTTTTCATTCCCCCCAAACAGTACCTTTTGAGTTTAAATTAGTGCGGTTGGTAATACGTTTTTAATGTAAAGTTTTTTATTGTTGTGACGTTTGTTACTTGAAAAATGTATTTTTAGGTTAGAAATTATTCATACGCATCATGCTACCAACCCAAAAACATAAAAAGTACCGGTTTATAAAGCAGATATTACGATACGCAAATGCGTATTGTACAGTAGATATTAGAATCGCAAAATAGAACAAAACTTTTTCGCCGCTTCAACTTTTCCAACTAAAGAAAAAACATAGGAGGCATATAATTCAAATATAGAAGCTTTATTTTGAGAACTTTAACGTTAAAATAACGGTTAATCAAGTAGAACAATGTTAACATTAGAAACAATTACTTAATATTTAGTTAAAAATGTTTTTTCGTATAATTCAAAACATGGCGTTACACATAACCCTACGTTTCAAATTTTACATTCATAACGAGATTCTCTTCGTTTGCAATGTTTTTTACATACAACACATTTCCTTACAGATTTGGAATTTCGAGATGTATTTTCTTTTTGGTACACTGACGGAAAATGACGTTCTCGATTCGATTTGGTCTCCCTCTCTGTAAAGTTTGCAGTTCGTGATATTTTTCTAAGATTTCTCTAATTAACTGTCTGTGGAATTTTTCAAGTGTCATAGTTTTTTTAGTAATTTCTTTATAAAGAATATTTGCATTGTATATAGCAATGTCCAGTAAATGAAAAAACGTTTTTTTGTACCATTTAGTAGTTTTTCGTACAGATTCAATTGTGCTCAATACCATGTCACATTTATCTACTGCACCCATAGATTTATTATAATCTAAAACACATTCAGGTTTTTGAATTAATTGTCCCGTTTTACAATCTGTTTTTTCAGTGTACAGGGTGTTTCAAAAATATTTGTCATGGCTTTCAGGGGTTGTTCTACACCTCTGGATCGATGGAGATTTGCGAAAAAAACTTGCCGCAAAATTCGGGAAAGGGTAGCAAATTTTTTTTATTGGCTCATCGTATTCGTCTTGTTACGTAGGCAAAATGTCTGAGAGGAACCATGGGTCAAAAACGAACCGTTCTCTCACAAATTAACTTTTAATTGGGCCTTACGATTAAAATTTCGCCCATACGACAGCCTTCGAGTCGCCGACCTTTCGAAAGGAAACACATGAGATACCCTTGCTAGCTCCAATAGTTGAAACAGAGGCAACATAATTGAAGAGAGAGAAAAAGACTAGAAAATGTCAATGACCTGCGTTCGGTGTCGGGTTCACTCAAGGGCCCACCCGGGAAGAAGAGTATAAACACTTACACTTCTCTTCTGGTTCGGTGACACAGTGCCCTATTTTCTAGCTTCGTTTACGTCGCCTCTGCTTTAACTATCGGCGAAATTTTAATCGGAAGGCCCAATTAAAAGTTAATTTGCGAGTGAACGGTTCGTTTCTGACCCATGGTTCCTCTCAGACATTTTACCTACGTAACAAGACGAATACGATGAGCCAATAAAAAAAATTTGCTACCCTTTCCCGAATTTTGCGGCAAGTTTTTTTCGCAAATCTCCATCGATCCAGAGGTGTAGAACAACCCCTGAAAGCCATGACAAATATTTTTGAAACACCCTGTACATCATTTCTGAACCGTGTAAAGTTGTGAGCATCCATACTTCTCTTCTGTCTTTCCATTTCATAGCTAACATAGTGTCAGTGCTTTTATAGCTAATTTCTCCTTTTGCTAGGTTTCTTGTCATTACTGGTAGTCCTTTTCTATTTTTCTTTACAGTTCCGCACGCATTCGTTTTCTTCTTATGCAAAATATAAAATAAAGCCGGGCTAGAAAACCAGTTGTCGATATACATATAGACTATGCCCTTTACCCAGATATGGTTGCAAAAGTTGTAAAACAACGTTTCCCGATAATCCGATTTCTGTATTGCATCGTGTTACATTAGTAGATGCACCTGTGTATATAATAATGTCTAGTACAAAGCCGGTTTTACAGTCGCACAAAACAAATGTTTTTATTCCAAATCTACTTCTTTTACTTCGTATATATTGCTTGAAGTTCAAGCGACCTTTGTATAACAAAAGACTTTCGTCAATACATAGGTTAGTGTATGGAGAAAAATTGGATTTGAAAGATGCAATTAATTTCTGGAGAATTGTATCGATTTTTACCAAACGATTGTCTCCGGTAGCTTCATTATTGTCATTAAAATGCAACACACGATACAACAGCATATATTTGTCTCTAGTCATTATATGTGAGAATGATTTGGTTTCTATAAGTTTGTCTGTCGACCAATATTTGTCAATACTCGATTTTTTTACATGAGGCATAAGAATAGTCGTAGTTAAAAAGCAGTACATTTCATTAATGTTCGTAGTTGTCACGACCCGGCCCTCGGGAAGGATCAGACGGATTGTTTTCCTGTTTTAGGCTCGCCCACTATGCGCAGACTAATCGCCAGGGCACAGGTAGAAGAATATTCGCTAATAGAAACTATTCACCGAGCAACTTTAAATCTCGAGTGAGGTATGACTTTATCGCTTGTAGAGGTGATTGTATTACGTTCAATCCTATCTTAGATAAGGGATTCGCTCAGGAATAATGATCGAGGAGGTTGAATATACGCAGAGTTCGGGTTGGTAAGTATGTTTAAGAATAGAACCTTATTTATTCGATTATTTAAGGTAATTACTACAAATAGTATGTATCGATATTAAGTGGAAAAATACAATGAACAATGAGATTACTTATTCGTATTCAATTATTCCGCATGTGGAAAGTAATTTGTATCGGACGTAAATTAATCGTCGCGTTCTATATATTCTACGGTATCGTAGTTATAATAAAAGTCAGAGGATGTGGTCGATATGGGATCAATTAGAGGGGGAGAGTAAGTTGTAGAAGAGACTACAGGAGATGGAGATGAATTAAAAGAATCGAAAGATTGATCGTTGAAATGGGGCTCGAAAGCAAAAGGGAAATCAGTAGAGTCTTGAGAGCGAATGTCGTGGATAGATGTTTGAGAATCGTTTTGAATTGAATCAAAGGGAGAAACAGAATTGGAATAAGAATTATTAATAGAATTTAGATTAGGATAAACAAAATCGGAATAAGAATTATTAATAGAATTTGAATTAGGGGAATCAAGATTAGAATAGGAATTATCAACAGAATTTAAATTAGGGTAATCAAGAGGAAATTCGATGATATCCGGAGTTGGGGAATAAGACGGGGGAGCAGAGCGTACGTAGGGTACTGGAGTAACGAGAGGGGAAAGTTGAGGGGAATTTAAAATATCATCCGGAAGAGAGATGTTGACGGAAGAGGTAGAAGAAGAGTGTATAGTTTCAGTAGGGGAGATAACATGCGACTCAGCTGGAGACGAACAAGATACGTATCCAAGCGGAGGAGAGTAAGAGAGATATGTAGAATTGAGAGTGGAATTAAAAGATCGCGGTCGACTGACTATAGAGGAGAAACTAGGAAAAGGGAACGGTTCTACGACAGGTTGTTCTGGGGTGAATTCAGGAATAAGAAAGATTTCGTAATCTTCTAAAATATAGCGGAAAAGGTTTTCTAATCCGATGAATTCTACGAGATGGCGTAGGACTCGCTGGCTTCTACGGGACCTTTGTCGACTGCCGGCTCGATTTCCGCGTCGAACTCTCTGTTAAATGGACAGAAGTTAATTGTGCGCGATCGCGTTCGATTATTATGATTCAGATGTCAATTCTCCAGGTACGTACCATGACTGGGTATAGCAGGTAGGCGGCAGTTTAAATGCGCCAAAGCGTGAGCAGCCGCAGAGCAGCGCCCGAAAAGATTGCAGCAGTTTAGTATGCGCTTAGAAGAGCAGCAGTTTGAACAGCGCTCCGTAATAGCGTAGGATTGCAGCAATTGAATGCGCTTAGGAAGAGCAGCCACTGACAGCGCTCCTGGTAGACCTGGGAATGCGGCAATTGAATGCGCCAACGAGCAGCCACAGAGCAGCGCTCGGAACGAATCACAATAATACCTGAATAACAAAATGTAACGGTCGAAAAGCTTTAGTTTAATCGAGGTGAATTGTCGTATTGGAAAAGAAAGAGTATGACAGGTAGGTAAGGGTAGTGTAGTAGTTGGTTGTTTAGATTGAATATTCTCTGGTATATTCAAGAGGAGAGTGTATGACAGGTAAGTAATGGTAATAGAGCGATTAATAATTAAGTGTATTGAAATAAGAATAATAGGATTGATTACAATGATTGAGTTGTGTTAAAGTTATAAAATTGACAAAAGAGTGTGTCGCCGAAAACCCTCGGGTACAGCGGAGTCAAGGCTTATGATTGATAGATACTCACTCGTTCGAAGCAAGGTAGGCAGTCGTGGAATTTCACTGACTCTAGTTTGAATTGCGTAAGATCGCTTGACTATGCTTCTGATGCGCTTGACTATGCGCTTGACTATTCAGAGCGGTCGACTAATAGTTTTGATAGGTTCCTTTCTTGTGCGCTTGACTATTCAGAGCGGTCGACTAATAGTTTTGATAGGTTCCTTTCTTGTGCGCTTGACTATTCAGAGCGGTCGACTAATAGTTTTGATAGCTTTTACAGCTTTACAAAAGAATTTGTTTAAGAGTAATTAATTATTTGAAATGTCAGCTAGGGCCATTCGTTAAGGCGTATATGTAATGGATCGAACTCTTATTTTTAGTAAAGGATATTAAATGATGGCCCGAACTGCATTTAGCTCGGTCTATAAAGATTCTTATTATTATATTGCGCGCCGTGGTTCGCGCGTCGAATTAGGGAGGTATTCTGAAAATAATAGTAATGTAAATTCGTGGCGTACGTCACATAGTTTCCCAATCATGTAAACGAGAATTATTTTTTTGTTCTGATTGCATAATATATGTGTAATATTTGTTCGTGTCGGTAACAATATAATTGAGTAAATCAGCATTAAAAAATAACTGAAAGCACTCTAAAACTGTCGAAGGGTGTGAAATACTTCCTATATAGCCAGATCTACTTTCGTCAAATTCATGATGTTTCGGTATCAAATCGTTGTTCGTCCAAATAATATTCGTAATTTTATTCTCTTGTTCGTCTTCACTTTCGGATTCCGGAATTGGAAGAACTCTCTTACGTCTATGAATATTAATTATTTCCGAGCTTTCTGAATCTTCTGCACTTTCAAGACAATCAGAATTCACTTCCAAATCCATATCATCATCTTCACTACCATCTTCACTATCGCTTCTTGTGATAATCTCATATAAATGTCTTTTGCTTTGATTCATTTTAATGTAAATTAAAAAAATAATTAAAATGAACACTGATAAAAACACTTATGAAATATAACAATTAATTGTAAATTGTGGTTAAGTTGTTGCTATTTAATGTCAAACTAACGACTAACAAACAACGACAATCATTTGTTTAGTACCCGCGCCGGCTAACAAATATTGCCAACCCCATAAAGTTAAATCGCATAGCACCGACACTTACCACATTGTTAAGCGCATATATGCGCCCGCCGCACGCTGGCATTTGTAAGTAGTGAGCGCATATATACGCCTACCGCAGTTAGGCGTATAATTTTGACAGGCGCATATATGCGCCCATAGCAGCTGTTGGATACCAACTCGATTCGTGTTCCTCAAACTCACTATCTTCTTTAACAATAAGATACTAGATCCAAATATTACTCAACGTGATTCAAGGTCCAAAAGGGAATATTACTCATCCTCGATTCCGTCATCGCTTTTCCTTCCAAAATATGTTTTCAAGACCTTTGGTCTTCGCGAAAGTCACTGGAAAAGCGATCGCCCTTTTGGAACCTTAGTCACGAGAAGTCAGAGTCATCCAAACCTCCCACCACACTAGTTTTAGGTCCTTTAAAAGGCCACTCTCATTACCAAATTCATACACAGACTCAATCTGGAATTTTGTATCGAATCTCTGACGGTCGGCATCTCGCGACGACGTTATTCTAAAATTGTTAAAACTCCGAGCGTGCAACAGTTCTTCCTAAATAAAGTGTTGTTAACCACCCACGGCATACAACATAAAATTGGTGTCAGAAGTGGGATACAACACAGCGAAGAGGTTAATACATCATCATTGCTGCCATACAGCAGTTTAGAAACTTGACGAAAAAGTTACCTATATGGTAAAAACCGCAGGGTGTTGCCATCTATCGGCCAAGCTTTAGGTCCGGGGACATCTTCATAAGGTCGTGCTTCTGAGATTGGTGATTCATCGATTTCTGTTTGTGACTTATCGTCATTAATTTGCTGATTAGCAGCAACATTTACTTCCCTTTTGACTATTCTTTGTAAGGGCAGCAGTATTTTGTCTACACCGCGTAGAAATCTTGTAGTAAGCATCATTATTTCTTTTTTTTCTGTGGAGCAAAATATTTAATCTGCTACACCTTTTTGAAAGTTCGCAGTTTTAACATCAATTTGCATTTAGTATCGACAGTAATATAACTCAATATTCATTTACAATCCACTTTTTTCATTAAATGATTCCGATTACTTAAAATACGTGCTATACTTTCATGTAACATGGCTCCTTTTGTGAGAATGTATTAAACTGCACATGATAGTATGTATATTATTTTTGCTGATGATGTCAGCTGACACACATAATAAGTAGGTAATAAAGAAATAATTGGAATGATATGGCTTGAAATTTATATTAACTTTTTACGATTGTAATTTCTGGTAACATAGCCGCCATATTGGGCGGAAGTATTTTTAGGTATCGTGGAATCGGTTGATTACAATCAATAATGTTCGTGGAATTGTTATTAAGTGCAAGAACAACTGTTCCTGTAACCAAAGTGTTTACCGAATGTTTAGAGGGGCATTCACAGCGCTATCAGATAAATATCATTAACTTCATGCCGAAAATAGTCGTTGCGTAAGCGGGATTGTTCTGTTACTCGACTGAAACGGTAAAATAGGCTTGCGGGAATATTCAGGGATTTAAATATATGGAATTAAAAATTCATCTGCATGTTTAACTGTAGACTTTGCATAGTATTTTGTTCACTTTTCTTCTTATTGTTCGTATGTAAGTACCGTTTGTTACGCATCAAAGAGGTGTAGTAATTTGTCTAATATATGTATATAGTGCCGTGTCTAATATTTTTCCTTTTATCAGTTAATTGATTTAGTATTTTAGCATTATTAACTAAAAAAACAGCGCTAACCCCTTAACCTACGACTTCGACTCGAACAATTTACGTTTAGCCCGATCATCTACTACGGGCTATGCCCGTAATATTTACGTTTGGCCCGATCATCTACTACGTGCTATGCCCGTAATATTTACGATTGGCCCGATCACCTACTACGGGCTATGCCCGTAGTTGTAGGTTAAGGGGTTAAAAAGGAAGTGTATGTAAATATATATGTTAGGTATATACACTCAATGGGTTCAACGTGGACATTTTGTGAAATGTCCGGCCATTATGTAGAATGCTCGTTGTATTTACTAAATGTCCGATCATTATGCAGAATTTTTAAATGACGAAATTAAAAAATCTACCTTTTATTGAGACCCTGTATCTCTAGTGTTTCAAAACACGAGTTGAAATAAAAGCTATTTGATAATCCACGTTATAAAATAACACCGTTTTTATTGATGTTATTACTATGCTTCTGAAATTTTTATTGTTAGAGGTATTAACGAAACTGGAATTATTTTTCAATAATAAATTTATTATTTTATTAGCCATCTTTCAGTTGCCGGACCGTAGATGTATCTAGATCACAAATAGCGTTTTTATTAACCCGTTTCGTGCAGCATGGGGCGTGTACGACCCCCACTAAAATTTCCGTTCAGGTTTTTTTGCATTTCTCATTGCAAAAAAAGAAGATTATCGTGAAAAACATATTGTAAAGTTAAATATAGGCATCTTAACATCATTTATACTGCAAAGAAATTTAATCGTAAAAGTGTGGGTCGTATTCGTCTCACGCGGCCTGAACAGAAAATCTTAAAAAATGATCCGGCACGGAACGTTTTAATGTGCATGGGTTAACTACGTTATAGCAAACGGTTTCAACTGTATCCATATAAATTTTAACACACGTCATTTTCTTGGTAAACGTGACTGATATGCAGATGTTAAAATACTCAATAGAATGAAGTAATTTAGTCGTCCTAAACTCTCAAAATATTCTTGTATCATTGTGATCTAGCTAATCATAGAAATATGTAATATCGGTAGGACTAATTTAATATCACATGATACCAATGAAAAGTTAAAAGTTAATTATTTAATATTGCAATTCTATGATCTTCGTTTGCAAAGGTGTAATAACCGTGTTTACCGCCCCTCTCTTCCGCTGCAACGGTCCGCGATACCATTCCATTTTGAAGTTTCTTACAAGCTGTAAGTAAAATAATCACTTTTACTTATTTATTCAGTATCTTTAAATGTTTCGTGTCAGTACTTTTAGTAAATGGTCAGTTCTTATCGTACAGGCTCTTTAATTGTACTTGTTAATGCAGAAAATATCAGCAAGTCAATACCTTTGATAAAATAGCAACAAGTGATATCAGCAACGAATGAATGTGAAAGTGTTACATGGAAATAATGTTGGAATATGTGCTATATCTCCAGGATCTCTTGTATTACTCGCTGATGTCTTATTACGAACACGGATCATTTATTAACACTAAAACGACCAAGCAAGTCAAAATGACTTATTCACAATTTTTTCCAATAATGCCCTAAGTTTATAAGAGAGTCCTAAACTAGAAATTCTAAGCTGATCTTATAAAACACAGATTTCCAAACCAATCATATTTTCCACCTCTTGATTCCCCTTTTTTCAAAGTACTTACTTAATATATTTAGATGTCATAGAGTTAATGCCGGTCCTTCTAGTGTCAAACATGCTCATGTTTATTCGTTTAAAATGAATATGACTTTTACAAATGTTATGTTAATTTAGTTGCATTATGATGTAAATTGTAATATTTGTCATTTTTGCTAACACTAAATTTGCGGGCATTAAATCTGTTACACTTAAATATATTAAATAAATATCTCGACCAAATGATAGAGAAGATGATCGCCTAGATAGTTTATGTATTTTAAGATACATATGAGATATCAAGTATACCGCTTGTCTCTAAGTTTAAGAACGATTTAAAAATAAAAAATTAAGCAAGCGAGTGTTGAAGGGTCTTAAACTCAATAGAAAAGAATGCAATGATATTCTTTTCACTCCTTTACATGATTTAACCCGTTGCCGCACACTTTTAACACTAGGTTTACGGGACGCGTCAATTTGACGCATTTCAAACTTCGAAATGAAATATCGCAAAAACTATAGTATTAATTGCAACCACTTTTTGTCGTAAATTAATCATTTCAACCAAAGAATTTGTACACTCAATTATTTTTATCCTAAGCCTTCTAATTTTTAAAATCTGTATGTAGTATACCTATCTCTACGAAACGCGTCAAATTGACGAATTAGCTAATTTCACGAGTAGTTTTTATATATTTGCTTTGTTCGTAAAATCATTATTTCAGTTTACTTACTACTACAGTTTTTAAAACATAATGTGCAAAAGATTCTACAGTTATTGTTATTTCAGACAGTCTTCGCTAATTGTAACTTTCTGCGATAGGGTAATCGAATTGGAGCACAATATTTTTTTTTATTTTGGTCAATCCGCCTTTTCTAGCAATATGACGTAAATCCAGGTGATATAGTAAAATAAGATGTTGAGCAAAATTGTCAAAATCAATGAAGATTGTAGTGGGGATACCTCCGAAGATGACCAATATGAATTACTCTAAAGCGAAGATGAGAGTGAAAGCTCCGAATGCATTAAAAGTGGAAATATAGAAGGATTTTCGGGTAGTAAAGAGGAAAATTTCTTGAAAGTATATCATAGTAAGAAAAGGATGAGTATGTTTTTTTGTTTGGTTCCGAGGATGAGAGGACGAGCATTCCAAGCACATCCCAACATATAATGGATAAAATTGAAATTACAGTTGACAGAACACGGTGGATAAAATTGAAAGCAGACGAATCTGTGAGTAGGCCGCCCATTCATTTGATATTCAAAGATATCACAGGACCTACTGGCTATGATAAGAGAAATATTATGTCAGGTTATGTAACTAGTGCTTTCGGATTGATAATTGACAGACACGTAATAGAACACATAAAAGACTGCACTCAAACGGAGGCACGAAAAACCTCCAGAAAAATGAAAACAGTAATTTTTGTATATATTGCAAACAGATCGTGTGCGGAAAATGCACAAACAAAATTCAGTATGTCTATAAAAAATGTGCTCAATAAATGTGATTGCCATATACCGTTAATACCATTGCTAACATTTCCGTGGCAATTTAAAAAAATTGACTTTTTACTTGTTAATAATGAATCTAACTGTGAACCCTAGTGTTGTTTAATTTATATTTAATTTGAAAAAACTGATTTTTTAAAGGAAATGCGCATTTTTGCTTACGCGTCAATTTGACGCGTGATCGTAGAGATAGGTATATAAGAAACGCCCGTAAACCTAGTGTTAATTTGACGAAAGTGCTCAGAAACACACACGAAAATATTTCGAACTTTTAAAGCATGAAAAATCGCACAAAAGGAACAATTGATGTGTTATCTGGAATGTTACATCTTCTTTTCGGTGTATTACTGAGTAATTAACAAATAAATACATTAATACAAAAATGTGCAGGACGGCTATAGCCGTCATTTGCGGCAACGTGTTAAACATGTAAATGACTTATATGGAGTTTATTTCTGGGCTGGTCTGCATATCATAATGGTTGTTTGAGATGAAACTTGATAAGTGTTAAGAGTTTGACATTTACTAGAATTCTCTCTTTTTTTTATATCTTTCATAGCCTTAGAAAGCTTCATTTCAATCAATCGTTGTCGGTATTGAAACCAATTTGCGTATCTTTGATTTCGATAAAATATTAATCAAAAGTCGCTCATCACGAAGGGCAACAGGCAAAGCAAAATATAAAAAAATGGCGGGAAATTTGTCACTTTACCTTCAAAGCCAAGATTTCCAGTTCCATATCCGCGAATCTTTTGCCGACACAATTACGTGCACCAAAACCAAAAGGCATGTAGGCGAATGGATGCGCATCCTTGGCCGATGGAAACTCAGTTTCATTTTTCAACCATCTCTCGGGGATGAACTCTTGAGGACGCTTAAATTGCTCAGGATCTATAGCCATTATTGCGTGACAAGACATTATGTTTGTCTGAAAGTGGGATTATGAAATAGCAACGAGGACAGAATTGTGAAAATATATAATGTTAACACGCAGAGCACGACGTCAGTCCCTGGGGCTGACAGTAATATTTCCTTCAGACAACAGTTTCTAAGGACGGACAGTGGATCGACTTTTTGTTTAATTCTTTCGGTACGAGCACCGAATACATCCACCGCGGTTTTGTTTTTAGAAATTTTGCGTTCAGATTCGTAATCAGCCGCCCAAAAAATATTAGAACACAAATTTTTAACTAAATCAGATGTGTTTTTGCGCTCTTAGTGACGATTTGAAGAAGATCGAAAACTGTACGAGGCGTCTGAACAGCAAAATTCACGTTCTGGACCTCTGTGCACCGCGCCGGAAAATGTGCACATTGTACGTCGGTTGTCTTCGGTGTTCACACCAACGTTTTTCAACACCACCTTGGGATTCTTTTATATGTATTAATTATTATTTCACTAATTTTTATATGTATTAATTATTATTTTACTAATTTTTATATGTATTAATTATAATACACTCCTATACGCTGGTCGCCTGATACGGACAGCACCCGTACAGGGTGTAAAAAAATTAATGGTCATGGCTTTAAGGGGTTGTTCTACACCTCTGGATCGATGGAGATTTCCGAAAAAAACCGGCCGCAAAATTCGGGAAAGGGTAGCAAATTTCTTTTATTGCCTCACCATATAGGCGAAATTTTAATCGAAAGGCCGAATTAAAAGTTAATTTGTGAGAGAACGGTTCGTTTCTGACCCATGGTTCCTCTCAGACATTTTACCTACGTAACAAGACGAATACGATGAGCCAATAAAAAAATTTGCTACCCTTTCCCGAATTTTGCGGCAGGTTTTTTTCGCAAATCTCCATCGATCCAGAGGTGTAGAACAACCTCTTCAAGCCATGACCATTAATTTTTTTACACCCTGTACATCAGGTCGTCGCATGGATGCTGGATAAACACCCTCTCTCCCAAAAGTAACCGGAATAGATTTAAATAAACACATGTACTTCAGAATAGTTGACAAAAATCATTTTATTTACCAGAAATATTCTCCCTCAGTAGAAATACGACGATGTGCACGTTCAAAAAGTCAATCAAATGACTTTTTTATGTCGCTGACTGGAATGATGCTGAGGTTGTTCGTCGTTGAACGTTGAATGTTTTTGATTGATGGATAACGATTTCCTTTCATCGCTAAATACAGTTTTAGGGACACAAAATAATCACAGGGAGCCATATCGAGTGAATACTGGCGATGTTGAGACAAAAAATTTGATTTTTGAAACACCACGTCTGATCTCCAGTTACATTCGTTTTTAAGAAGTTATCGAAGACATTTAACGGTAAACGACGAGCAACCTCAGCATCAATTCAGTCAGCGACATAAAAAAGTCATTTCATGGACTTTTTGAATGCCCAAATCGTTGTATTTCTGCTGGGAGAGAATATTTCCAGTTATTAAAATGATTTTTGTCAACTGTTATGAAGTACTTATGTTTATTTAAATCCATTCCGGTTACTTGTTGGATAGAGGGTGTATTCGGCACCCGCAACGAATGGGTAAAAACTATAAACGCGTCTTGTTAGAAGAAACATTTGCTTTATCCGCTCCTTGGACTACTATTTCTTTTGTGAGCAAATACGTAATAGCTTCGAATTAATAGCTGAAGTTCAAAATTATCACTGAGTTTTTTAACACCGTACAACTTAAGGCAATAGGTATTAATAGCAGAAAACTAGTTTGAACGTCTTCTGATCCATTGATATTTTCAACGTAATTGTGTTTGGTACATTTTAAAATTTTCTGTTCCACTATCGCATCACGAGTGTTACACGTTATTGCAGGACAAGGGGTTACGAACAGTTTTTAATTACACTTAGGAAAATCTTCATTTAAAAGATGACTGACGACGTGCTATGTGCGCATTTTCGGCGTGGCACTTTAAACAGCGTGAGTGTCTTAGCAGACAGATCGCACAAAGGGGTTAAACGGTGTTAGACCGTGGGACTAGCTGCAAACTTTTCGTTTTGACGATATCGTTGCACGAGACGGTATGCACCATTATCAAAGTTATAAAGTAAACATTTTAGTTAAAAAAAATAATTAGTTAAAAAATTCACTGTATAGGTCTTCACCTATTTGTAATCTATGTAAATGTAAACCACATCTTACAGTTAATCTAGTATGTTTTAATAAACTTCATTAGAATTACAACATTTATTTTACTACTTTGATAATGGTTCACACCGGTTTCATGCACCAAGGTCGTCGAAACAAAAAATTCACTATCAGTCCCATAAATCGACACTACGCAAACGAAGAGTCCACTATTAGTTCCAAGGGACGTTGTGCACAACATGCTAAGTAAAGCGAAAAGAAATGTAATTTTTTTTCGTTTGTCTGGTGGGATAATTCACTTTTATGAATTATGAATTATTAAAACTGTGGCAAGTCTACTACATTCATTCGCATTGTAAAGAAATACATTTCTTTTTACTTTACCTAATATATAAATTTCTTACGTACTCCTTTCGGTATTAAATATCCTCCGACGGCAATGTCTGTTTCTATGGCCCTAAATATACCTTCAACGACGGGGGATAATCGTAGTGTTTCCTTGATGCAAGCTTTTAAATATGTTGCTTGACTTAAGGAATCGTAAGTCATAGGAGTGTCCTTTTTTGGCATGATCGACATGGCTTCTTTCCTCAATTTTTCTTGCTTATCTGGATTACTTGCCAGGTAGTAGAACATTGCTGCGCCTACAGTACCTGTCTGTATGGACAGGATGCAAAAACAACAGTTTTTCAAATTTCGATTTCTCTCAATAGCATTAATTATATCACAAAGTAAGTTTCATCAGTTGCTGTAAAAGTAATTTCCTTTTTTAAAACCCCTTGCCTCACGATTTCTTTTGTGACCAAATACGCAATAACTCAGAATTAATTGTTGAAATAATAATCGATCACTGTTTTCAATATTAATAGCATAGAACTAATTTCAAAGTCTCCTGACATATAGATATTTTCAATTTAACAGTTTTTGGAAAACTTAAAAAATTTCTATTCCATTTACCGCATCACGTGTGCCAGACGTCATTGTAAGACAAGGGGTTAACTACTCAAGGTATTATTATTTTAAGAATTAAAGTACACGAAGAAAATCAATAATTTTGTGAATTTTTCGCACCTTAATGAACCATGAAAATAGGACAAAAACCGTATATTTTTTTATTTTATAACTACCCTCCCAGTCAACATACAGGGTTGAATTTTTACACACAATGTTTTTTTTCTTACCTACCGAATCACACCCCACCCATTGTAATTGGTTCAAGTGCACTTTTGATCATCTTTTCCTGCTACACCCTATCCAACATTTTACTCTACATAAATAAACCCATTGACATCAGGAACACGTTAGAAAGAACTTTTTTTAAGCTATTAAAATATACCTTACAAATTTAGAAACAAAATATGTCATACTTTCACCGAAAGAAAACTTCCTAAGGAATTTAACACTCGGTTTACGGAAGCCGTCAAAATTAACGGATCTTTTGCTTTTTAGAAACTCCTTCCAAACTTATAGTGACGTGGAACAGTACATATTTCACATGTATCTTATGACATGCAAACTACTTAATTGATCATCATCTTTGCCACTTGATCCAAATTTCCAAAGTTTTTATTTAATATGTTTCAACGTAACAGACTTCACTTCCGTAAATCAAGTGTTAAGCAACCCTTTTTGACAAAAAATACGCCCTCAAGCAACACATATTACATTTAACTTTCATTCAAATAGAAATGGCAAATGCAGCAAAAAACGTAATTTACCGTATCTACTCCAACCATGAACATGTCTATAGACATCACCCGACCGATATTTTGATCGACGCTAAGTAGCTTTTCCAGCAAGCTACGTTCGTGTGGGGTATTTGTCGGTTTTTCTTGGAACTCTTTTTGAGCACGATCTACGTACTTGACCGCTATCCTGTAAGAAAGTCAGGAAGAACGTAATATGTACAATCGCTCGAAAGCATTTAGAGCAGTGTTTCCCAACCTTTTTTGTGCCATGCCCCACCTTAGCCTTTCTAAAATTCTTATGCCTCTCCCCCCCCCCCCCCCCATGTAACATACATAATTTTTAATATTAAAAAATTTAATTGTTCACTTAAGAAACTTAAATGATAGGTTTGAAATAAATTTTCAAAACATATAATGAAAAACTGAATTTCAAATTCCGAATAATTTTAATAAAGATTTTTCTATATTAATTTATTATTTTAATTTAGTGAGATCCTTGCGCTTGATGCTTGCTGCACAGAGATTTTATTTCAGGTTCCAATTTGGTTAGCTTCAGTCTCAAGTCTCTAAGTTGTGTTATATCCAGCCGATTTCTTTTTGTTTACCAGTAAATCATTTACAGCACTAAATCCACATTCAGCTAAATATGAAGATGGAAACGGTAGCAATAGTTTTCTTGCACATTTGGTTGAATTTGGGTATTTGATTTGTGTTTCCTCATAAAGCCATGCCATCGCTCCTTTTATATTAAATAAAGTTTTAACTGACTCATCATTTTGCAATTCTGCGTGTTAAACTCGTGTCGAGTCCATTTTCGAATTGCCCCCCTTAACAATCAAATTGACCCCCTGTGGGCCGTGGGCCCCACGTTGGGAAACACTGATTTAGAGTAAGTGTGAAATTATTCTAACTTGTTTAACGTATCCATCAAGTTAAATAACTTTTTGATATTGGGTGTATCATAAAGCTTCCATAAACTGGGCTTCATGTCCAATTCGTTCATCAGAGCAAACACTTAGTGTGTGCTGTCAATTACTTTCTGAGGTTCGGAATCTTTAGGGAGATTCGGATTGAGACATCCTAATCGACGGTTGAGAGCAATCGAGCAGATTCCTAGGATATACAGTTTATCGTTATTCGTAGCATTATTTTTACTATAATGGGCGATAAGATCACGCAATTAGTGTGTAACGTAAAACATAAATAATACGGCTTTACGATCCTTCGGCTAACGTTGTACTTAACACTAAAGCTACCGACGTTATATCTACTAAAGTTCAGATTTAGTACTTTGGAAAAAGATAAATCAAGAAGTGGGAGGATTAGTTAATTAACTAATTTAGGCTTTATATGGTAGAAGTAAAATTTTTAATTCACGGCTCCCCTATAAATTCAGGGAGTTTTTTCAAAAAATTGAGAACTGGTAATTATGAACCGCTTAGTAGGTTTAGTGTTAAGTAATGCAATTTTAAATGTCTCATGTTAAGACTTGTATGTATTTTTATGTTTACTTGTCATATTCGGGAAGTTACGATTAAATAAGCAGTATATTACTGTAAGTACGATTAGATAACTTTTGCTAAGTGAACGAAAAATCGAGGCGACATATAATCATAGATTTATGTAAAATCAACTACGAGATAATTCGTAAGATCTTTTTTTTATCTATTTTATCATTTATAGTACGATTACTATGTACTATAATTAGAGCTTTTAATAATATAGTATGACCAAATTTAATTGGCATTTTTTACCGAAATTTTGAAAATTATTATGACAGTCAACGTGTTAAACGTTATTCAGATGTGATAAAGCAAATGACGTTACATTCCAATGACCTTTTAGTCCCTTGTGAAAATAACAGTGATGCGAAAAAATTTAAATAGTTAGTATGAATTTTCTGTTATGAGTGTACGTAACTTTTTTCTTAAAAGATATGTAACTTTTAATTTTCTATATATTGTTTTATTAATTTATACGAAGAACTATAATTTTATAAAAATGTATTCTTGTTTGCCGTGTGAATGGCATTGAATCTAGTAGATGACATCACAACAGGTCATGTCGGGCAATGAAATATTTTACAGAAGGCAATACGCTAAATAACTTTCCCCCTCCATTTACATAATCCCTACTTAACTTAAGTTTTCAAATAACTAAATAAATAATAATATTATGAAAAAATAAATAATATTTCTTACGAATTTATACATTTATTCTCTTACGATTATACTTCAATACATTCATTGACTTGTTTCTTAACCAGTTAAACGTGGCGTCCTTTTGGCAAAGCGCGCACCAGTGTGTGTTGCGATAAACAAACGATGACGGGAATAGTCGTCAAACACAGAGTAAGCGGCGCTGTTGAAATATTGGGTCGAAAAGACGACTTCATTTTAAGAAATAAACAATTTTATTAGTAATATTTACATAGTCGCTTAATATGAACATGTATTTATACCTAATGAACGGAAAACTTAGAAAAAAATTGAATATATATAAGTAGAAGTTAGAAATCTAAACTGTTGCTGTCGTGTGATATTCACGAAAACAAGGAACAAGGCATAGCGGCACTTTGCACGAAAGACCAGTAAAGAAAAACAAGTGAGATAAAGCGCACATGAGCTTTTTCCAGGAATCACCGCAGATAAAGAATCTAAAACACTTTTTTTTTGGTTTTGATACATCAAGATGAAAATCGGGATAATTAAAGATCCAGTGTTACTGCACTGTTTACGAGTTAGCTTTGAGGAAGTTATGAATCCAAATCAAATTATTTATAATTTTTATTTGTTTGTTTCATCTCGTCTTGACCTCCAAACATTTTAAATGTAATAAAATTTACGAATATAAGTTAGTTTTTGCCAAAATTACAATTTAAATATCATTTTGTAACAAAATTTTACGCATGACGGATATAGCCGTCATAACACAAAATTCTGCCACATCTCCATGACGAATATAGCCGTCAAACATGCTTAACTGGTTAATATAGCGTAGCAATACGCACAAAATGAGATTTTCTAAATATGTTCCGAAATTACGGCAAATTAACTTCTTTTTCAATAGAATGGAAGGTATTTAATGTCATAATATCATATTTACATTGTGCAAAATATTACGTCCTTAGACAGAAAAAAATCTTGTAGTAGAAATTTATAAAGTGAAAATTAGTGTTCTCATAAATATATGTATGACCGCCCGAGTCGAAGGATTGATTTTCTGTTGGTTTTCTCGATTTTTCATACTTGAAGAAAATCAAAAGAGAATTATAATCTGTATGATCTGACCATTAAACTCTATATCATTTTGATTATCTGTAGGTACTCTGTGGATGCGGATATTTCCGTTTTCACACTTGAAGAAAATCGAAAGAGTATTATAAAAAGATTTTCTAGGTTCTCCTTTAATCCTCTTTCATTGTATTTTAGACAGAATTTTTCATTATTTATTAATTATTAATATTACTTAGTTTTTTAAAAAGTAAATTGAGTGACAACTGCGAAAAAATTAATTTGACGGAAACTTTATTTTTATAACATTTTAGTTATATTAGTAACAACTAATATTGCAATAGTACAAGAAATTGAACCTGACGAAATGTTTGTTCTAGAGGACCACAACGTATAATTTGCAACCCGAGACTTTTTAATATCAAGAAATCTAAGTGAAAATATCAAAGCTGTTAGCATAATTAACATTCTTAATGTTTGCATAAAAATGATGATCAATGATATACTGTACATAGGAATACCTGTAAATAATAAGGAGTTGGAGTGATCTAATACTTCTCAAATGAAAAGTTCATAAAATTGTAAAAATGTATACAGTAAAACCTCGATAAATGCCGAAGAAGTTTGTACCGATAAATGCATCGCGACTATCCCCTCCACATAGGGGGATCCCCCTCGGTCGAACCTCGACGTTCGGCGACGAGGCAGTGTAACACGATACTATCGGAACGTATCAATGTGACAATACTAATCCGAGGATTGAACTTTTCCATTTTTGATTTTTTTTTGTTGAAAACTTCACTAACGTATTTGTGACAATTTTCTGATTAAATTGATACCAAACACGACATAGTTTGAGCAATATTTACTTAATATTTAATTCGTTTACTTGCTATTTAGATAACTCAAACATATCGTGTTTGGTATCATTTTAATCAGGAAAATGTCACAAATACGTTAGCGAAGTTTTCAAAACAAAAAAATCAAAAATGGAAAAGTTCCATCCTCCGCTTAGTATTGCGTCATCCATGCGTTAGGGCCGGTCCCCCTGTGCGTTGGGCCTCTCTGTCTTTTCTACTGTCTGTCCTTTTCTAAGCTCACGCTCGGCTGGAGCCTGAACGTAAACACAAAATAGAAACCACTGCTTCGTAACTGCACTGATTCGGTCCCGAATTCTCTGCATTTATCGAGGTTTTACTGTATAAAGAATGACAGTTGTAGAGATGAATATATAGTAAACTTTACAATGATTAAATAATAAGATGAAAAAAATGATTTCTCGCTGGTTTTATGTAATTATTTATATCTTTATTTTCTTTGTTGACATGAAATAAATAAGAAATAAATTAACAAATAAAAGGATTTTTACTGTAATCTATTACAATTCGATGTTTAATTAATAAAAATTTATATATTTATTTTCCGAAAATAAAAGAGAATCAAGAGAGAAATATACCGACTAATAGAGAACTAAGAAGAATAATAGAAATGTGAAGAAAATGTAAGAGAATCATAAATGATGATTTCAGGGTCCGAGATAATCAATAGAAATTCATAACTTCGACTCGGGCGTACAATCTACCTGAATTCTGACTTTAACCAATGATGCAAGCAAAATAATTTTATGAATTCCAAGGTGGAGAAAAGTTAATTAGAGTAATGTTATCAACAATTCGTTTAAAATTCGTTAAATTCAATGAAGTAAAATGATCACATTAAGATTAACTAAACCTACCTTCGAGAGCCCACTTGTTGAGTATGTTATTAAAACTGGGTGGAAGCTCCAGGGTTTTAGGATCTCGCACTTCCAACATTCTGGATATCAGATCGTCCGTTATTTCCTCGATTAACGAGATGTGCGGTTTAATTGCTCGTGGCTGCATCATGTGTGGATTTACTTTGGAACGAAAGTTGTAACCACTCCTCTCCTTGACTTGAAAGAAGTAATAGATAGAGTGAAGCAACCCGGAAATGTCATTTCCGTAATGTAATTTTTTTTAAATGTAATATTTGAAAGACTGTAGCCAAGATCTATTAAAACCGTATAAATACTTTATCATTAAGCCAGGCTGGTTGTTGTAAATTTCAGGCCTAGAATCTCGATAATATTTCTGTGAATCTCCAATTAGTCTTGTCGGCCAAACGCCTTGCTGTCGATAAACTATTTCGCAAAATTCTGGCCTAAAGAGGATAGCGATAGGCGGACGAGTTAGCAGTCCATCCAATTTCACTATATCACCATATGTATCTCGTAGAACTTGCAATTGTTCCATTATCGATCCATCCCCAAATTTACCTAATAATATATACATGACTTGGAGTACTGCAGTTTGTTGTATAACATTCGCTGAGTGTTACACGTTATAATATAATATCATTACTATAAATACTGGATAAATGCGACATGACAATTTGAAAGATCCAAAAACTTTTGAGTTATCAGACTGTAAGTATGACCCAATGTCACCACGGCAATTCCTATTTTTAGTAATTGCTAAAAAATGATACTTCCCTGAAACATCACTCTGCAAAGTTTCACGTTACCTCCAGTCCCCTTCCTTTAAGGGTAATATGGGGGTAAAACAATTTAATATTATCATTTCCTTTTTTTGGAGACTATTATTTGAGTGAAACCAAACCAAAAAATTTCTACTGCTTAGCTGTATGTACTTCAGATACTATTTTGTACATTTTTAGAACACTTGTTAAGGGTAGAAAAAGAAATGCGGGTCTAATTTGTCAAATAACAGACCAAAGAAGTCACTTGGTGTTATTGGCTTACCCAAAGAAGTCGCATGACAAGTGGTTTAGTCTGATTCTATTGACTTAAACAGCCACATAAGTATAGCTGTAGACGCAAATAGGTGGTGCGAGAACAGTCTCCTCTTACCCCAACTTCATACCGTGCACACAATGTAGAATTGGAATTTCTTCTATACAAAGAGAGAAGTTTAACTTCTTTAGTAAGAAGTTATTCGGTATGAGGTATTATGAGTAAATGGTAAGAGCAGACTGGCCTCGCACCGCCTTATTCCAATCGTATCGGCCTCTGAAACTTGACCTTAGCGAGTGAAAATTGAAAACTAAACTTTTATTTCGTCGATAAGTGCTTTTTTCGTCAGTCACGGATAAGAATTGAAAATATGTGAGGACGGGGGATGTCTCTATCCGTCGGACGAATTAGAGCAAATAACTTGCCAAGTGAGTTCTTTTTCTGGAACAATATCGTACTACTTACTTAGTTTTCGAGGAAGTCATGGTTATTTTAGAAGATTCGTTCTCTTATGAAGTTCTGCGGGAAGATTGTACAAGCTCAGCAATGGTAAACTTTGAAAAGATATGTCTTTTTCTCGAAAATCTCGAAATATGAAAAGTTAAGTAAGAAAAGCTTTTCAGGGATGGTGTTGTTATTAACAAGAGGACGCGTTCGAATCGTAGAAACGGTTTATCGTGAACGAGATTTGTCTATCGAGGTATCAGCATAAGTAAACTTTGACTCTCAATCAAAAAAAGGAGTGTTTGTAAATTAATGAATGCCAATATTTCGTATAGTCAGTAGCGTAAGAATTCGTTTCATCTATTTTTGCTATTTCATTTCTACCTGTCTTTTAAATTGCCCTTCACTTTGTTTTGGTCGGTATCATTTCAAGGGTTGTTTGTGCAAACTATCGCAACAATATTACTTCTTTTCCTTCTACCCTTAATAAGTGTTTTAAAAATTTGAAAAATTATATCTGAGGTGCAACTGATCAGAAGGTTTTCCTGCTTCGAATTTTTAATCATCCTTTAAGAAAAAAAATTATAGAATGAGAATTTGCTACCCCCATATTTCTCTTCAACGGTGGTGGCAATTCGGAATTCTGCACAATGCTGTTTCAGGTGTGTACCGTTATGGAGCAATCAATAAAAAACCGAAGAGTAGGAATGACCGTGAAGTCACTGACTCATACTTACCCTGCACAATCTTTTTTTGGTATTATTTATTATATCATATCCTCGGTGATCATAGGAGAAATGACGGCTTAGTTAGTTAAAATTCTTAACCCATTTGCATCATATGACAAATTCAAAAATATATCTTTACTATCAAATTTCTTCATATCAAGTGTAAATCTAACAGTATTTCAAAAAGTGATATTGTACTTTAAACGACGAATGTTGTATAAATAATTTAGACTGGTCGTATGTGTTTCTATTCACTCACGCTGTGAATGCATAAATGGGTCTCGATGATAGTGGCCAGAAAAAGTACGCGCATATATGCGCTTGTGACGCAAATGGGTTAAAAGTTAAAATCCAAAAGATATGAATAGAAAGGGATCAGAAAGAAGTCACTTGGGACGTAAGGGGAGACTGCTCTCGTACTACCTTTCTCTTTCTATTATACAGGGTGTCCCATTTAAGTTGAGATTGTAAAAAATCTCGAAAACGGGTGATTTAAGAAAAACCAAGCGATGCGTGCCCCTTACTATTGCGGGTGGGGAGTCTAATGGCATTACTGATTTTTCAATGCGTGGGCGTCTTCAAGGTAATTTCAAGGTCATCTTGTTTTTTTGTGTCATAAACACTTATTTTTTTATTTCGGAATCATATTCTACATAAAAAAATGGATCACTTTTGTTTGAAACATTTTGTTGTAGATTTAATATTTCTTAAGACATCTATTGACGTTTCATATTTATGTCAAGGATGTGATCCCTTGTGTAAAGGTGTGAAGGATATGCCAATAATGCATTATTATGCCTATTTACTTGGCCATTATTTGTAAACGTAGATTCATCAGAAAACAAAACACGGGAAAAGAAATTCTGGTTGATGTTTATCTGATCTTTGGCCCATTCACAGAATGCTATTCGTGTTTGAAAATCATTTTCTTGAAGCTCTCTTGGTGTAAGCACAGTTTGTATGGATGGAACTTCTGTTGCTTTAAAATTCGATGAAGGCTCATTCGAGAGATTCCAGAAGTTATCGACAGTGAACGAATACTCACATTTGGATTGTGAGCAACTGCATCCAATACTCGATTGACATTATCTCCAATTGTGCGTGTTTTTTGACGAAAGCGCGTTTTCTTCTGTACACTTCCCTCTCGTAGAAATTGCTGAACAGTACGATAAAATGTACTACGCGATGGACACTTTTTTTCTGGATACCGCGAAGCATACAAATTTACAGCTTCTTCAACATTTCGCCCTGATTCGCCATAAAGGAGAATCATTTCGATTTTAACTGCGACTGTTAAACATTCCATTTCGCTCACTACGTAAACTGAACTGACGATACACTATCTCGTGACCGAGAATTATGTCTAAGAATTCAGTCACAAATTGATCCTGTTCTAGTAGCAAACTGTTAGATACGTTTGTAAACACAATCATAATAGGTATGTTTATCTGTATTACACTTAATAGAGGGAAATGTCGATACATTGTGGTTCTCAAGGTACCAATAATACTTGAAGATGTAAGCCTACCAGATGAGGTATCAGCATAAATTATAAAAGACGTTTCGCCTGATATCTTAAGAAATATTAAATCTACAATAAAATGTTTCAAACAAAAGTGATCCATTTTTTTATGTAGAATATGATTCCGAAATAAAAAATAGGTGTTTATGACACAAAAAAAAACAAGATGACCTTGAAATTACCTTGAAGACGCCCACGCATTGAAAAATCGGTAATGCCATTAGACTTCCCACCCACAATAGTAAGGGGCACGCATTGCTTGGTTTTTCTTAAATCACCCGTTTCCGAGATTTTTTACAATCTCAACTTAAATGAGACACCCTGTATATGTCTGCTGTCCTCTTCAATCGTAGTCGAAGCTATTCACATTCATTTAAGTAGGTAACATCGGTGTCTACCAATCTGATAATAAAAATATCGTGCGTACGTCAATGTTTCGATTTTCACGATCGATATCGTGCTGTCGCACTCAGTTCCACTGCTTTTTCTTTTGTCTCTTTATCTTGCAGTGCGATTTCCCCTCAAGTGACTTGTTTCTGATCCCTTACAATAGGTAAATTATGGCAGGCATAGAACGCAGCCACTCATAATGTTGAATTATGAAAGTAATCACCTATGTATGGTATAAATCGAAATGCGTTGCCGATTATTGGTAAAGATTTGGGACCCGGCATTTCTTCAAAAGGCCGCACATCCGGTGGTATTGTCGATTTCGATGGTGCTGTTTTTTCATAATTAATTTCCGGCCTGACGGCCACCCCAGCTGCACGTTTCGTTATTTGTTGCGTGTTGACAACTGCCTTTTCAACACCGTGCCAGAAATCCTTAAGGCGTATCATCTTTTTTTATTGTTTGGATCTGGAAACTATAAAGCTGCATTTAAATTTCTTTGAAATAATCATTTTTCTTGGGAAATTAAATTCCACACCTCTTTTTTAAATTTAACGATGTACTACAGTACGTAATTGTTTTAGTCCGTTGGAATTATCAATGTAAGTTTTGTGATCCTTCCGCATTGAAATCAAATCATTTCTTTAGTTTTTCTCTTGACATCATTACAAATGTGCGATTTTTTCGGTCAATAGTGCGATCGAATTGGTAATGACGTGTGAACGAAGAATTTCTCTATCATCAGGCGAAACAGAACAAAATACATACCAGTGAACATTTCAATTTTGGACTGAGATATGCATTTTGCGTTTATGAAGACTAGCAAAACGACTGCGGGTGTAATTGATTGTCATATCATTCTCCTCCTATTCCTTTCGTAAAAATCCTTAAAACCTCGCAACCCTTTCTCTGCCGACTCTCCTTTTGCTCAATCAATCCTCAATCAATCGTCAGGTCAGTCGGGCATTTGTTCAATCTCTTAATAATAATCTTACGTCACCGTTTAACTATTCGAACATGTCTACGTCAAAAAAAAAAAACAACGTGAAAAGCAAAAATTCGTTTTACTGACTTTCACGAACGCGAATGTTTTTTTTTCTTTGTGTTTGCATTACAGCGTGAACGAGAAACGAGTATGTGGTTTTATTGAAAATTCCTAATTTCTTTCAGTCCGCCGTACACGTAGAAAAGTAGTTAGAGACATCCACAATATTGTAGAAGCCTTTTTATTTTTTTCCTTACGTAAAAAAGTTATTTTTTCCTTAGGTAAAAATAATTCACCGCTGTTTTATGGAACATCCTATATTCTTGCAATTCAAGCACAAGTATGACGATAGCGTTCACTTTAATAAATCACGTTCAATAAAAACATTCCTGTTTAGACTGTGATTCTCGATGATCCGCGAAGTGACATCAGCAGAACCCATAACATTGACAAACAGAGCTTTTATACGTAATGTTAAATTTTTATATTATAAAATTCATTAATCATCTAATGTTTATCGTTTACAAACAATTTCATTATCATTGCCAGTGCAGATTAATATTCCCTTGTCATCTTATGACATTATCGGTATCGATAACACGAGTTTTTATTTTATCAGTGACTAACTGTAACTGCAAATTGCACACCTAATAATCGCATGTTTTCGAGTGTTTTGATGCATTCGCAAAAACTGAGAGTCTTTTCACAATACTTTTCTACAATTAAATTCTATCTCTTGCAATTATATGTAATATTAAAGCGATGGCATTCATCGCAAGATTATTTTAATGAGTTGAAGACTGGAGTAATTGGAATTTTCTTTGTACAAAGGAATATTATTAGTATACTACTGTTTTTAACGTAGAAAAAATATAAGTATTTCTTTCAAAGAGTTAGTACGAATTTTTATAAGCATGCTTCAGGCACGTAATATTTTCGAAATTAACTGGGGTCTAGTTTACTGTCGATTAATCCAGTGTATAGTAGAAACTGCTTTGCATTAATACATCTTACATGAATAGTATATTTCCTGTCATGGTAAATATATGTACCGTTTATTTTGAAAGTAATGTAAGCCCATAAAAAGAAAGAGATATCACATAATTAGTGGTTAGTTTAGTGAAAATTTTTTACTCATAACTAGTCATTATTTAATATTTGAAAAAATGCCAAAGTTCTGCTCAGTTTAAAATTGAACAACATACAATTTTAATATTAGAAATAATAATATAATACATTAATATATTATTGCCAGACTGGTCATAATTAATTTATATTTTTGAACTGGCTAATGTGCTATCCTTTCATTTTCTCGAAACAACAAAAAATGGATTTGCACCTATTTGAAAAATAAACGATCCATATATGTAGGAGTGTGTATGTGTGTGTATGTGTGACTGAGTGCGTTGAGTGAGTGTCGATTAGTTTGGGACCGAGAGATGTGCGTAAGAGACAAAGAGCGTATGAAGTGTGACAGAGAGAGAGAGTGTTCAAGAGGGTTTTGGAAGAGTGGAGAGGCAGTCGGAAGATAGAGTCGGAAAGTAGAAGTTGGAAAAGAGAGTCGAGAAAGAGTTTGTGTTGCTGCGTTATTCTGTATTGTATTTAATCTTTCATTTTATTATTGTAATTATATTTTTAACGTAGAATAGGATAGGTGTACCGTTCATTTTATACCTCTGCACCACCCATTCCTACATATATTGTATATACTTACAATTAGTAGTATGAAATTTGTCATTAGTAAGGAAATTTCGTAGTGTAGCTACTAAGAAATTTCAGTATCAATGAACTTGATTTTTCAATTCTGTTAAAATGGTTGGAAATTGAATGTCATTATCTCTTTCATTTTGTGTACTCCATATAAACTTGTCTACCAACATAATGTTGCACGTTGGTCACGCACGTAAAGGTCTTCTTGGACGTAGTAAATAAGTCGCCAGTCTTTTACGAAACTTTTAACGTTTACTCTATCACGCGTCCGATACCAAGAATGTCAGACAGCAGAATCTCTTTTTCAATATTTCCCGTACAACTTACATAATTTTATTCCGTGATTAAGGATGATTTGTAGGTACAATCGGTGACATGAGTATATATAATTTTGATTAAACCAATATCTCTCAATATCTTGTAAAATATGGCATTTTAACAAAATGTCTTTTGTTCCCAAGCTTATTTTTAATATAAAATTTGTAATAAAATGGAAATTCATTTAATTTTAATTAATTTTTCAATGAAATTTTTGATATTTGTCACAATCATAAAAAAACTTTTGATAGTGGCTATACTCTGAATTTAACTATTAAAAAAAAAATGCGTAAATTTTTTACATCAAAAAACACTAATACAAATTTTTTCAATGTATTTAAATAAAAATTAGAAGACAGATATATACCACAGAAAATCATAAATTTGATTTTGTTTAAATAAATAAAATAAAATAAGTTAAATTTTTATCTGATGAAATGTGACAACATCGCAACATTTTAATAGTTGGTAGTTGTGAGTGATTCGACTTTTATCGCTCCAACTTTTCGACGCATTTTAGTAACATTTAAATTCACGCTGTATCATAGCCTATAGCATATTTTTAATTTGCTATAGTCGAGTTTAATTTTATTTCCCGTAGCTATTTGCGAGGTTGCCATGTTTTCGCTGTGAATTACGCTCTGCATTCAATTATACCATAAATATCACTCATTTTTATTATTTTTCTCTATAAATAATATTGGAACCACTAAATGTTAATTGCTTATGTACTTCGTGGATGTTTAATCTACTAGTTTACAATTTTGTGGATTTTTCTAATCGTATTTTCAATGATTTTTTTTACTTTAACTTGTCCTGATAACATGTTTTCCATTTAAGTACGTGCAAATTTGTTATAATTAAAAAATGTTGTAACTTTTGAACGAGCTTGTGAAAAAATTTCTAATTTTTTGAGGCGTTTCAGAGGACTTATAAGAATAATATATAATTTTTTCATAGAATTCTCATCGCTTTTAATATACTAACAAATCATCCTCAAATAATATTAGTTCTACTAGGTGTTCCTTGCGTGAAATAATTATATTTGTGCAAAATTTAAGGAATGAGAAGTCTTGGTTGCTATTTTAATTCTAGTTTAACGATAAGTATCACCAAGTTTTAGCTTCACTTTCGAAATTTCAAATTCAAACATATTCTTCATTTCGATATATGGAATATATATCGTTTTGTTAAAAACAATATAAAACCTTTTGCAAATATTCCCTTTTCTAGAAACACACAGAGCAACTATCGTAAACGTCAAATTACGAGTATTACTCCAAAATTTATTTTTTCTTATTTGTCAGCACCAGTAGCACAATTATCACAATAATTTTGTTGTCAAGGAGGAATGAAAACATTGATTTGGAGATTGTTCTGTGCGTCAACAACGTTGACCCATTTGTATTTGCACCTCTAAATACGACAGAAGACCGGCAGTACTGCTCATTTCTGAGCGCATTAGTTTAACACGTTGACTGCCACGGCACTTTCAAGGATTCCGGTCCCATAAGCCAATTTAATTTAATCAATCATATTATACTATTAAAAACGTTAATTATAGTACATATTAATCATCAAAATGGTTATAGAAATTTTTTTTCTTTTTTTTAAAGAACATGTTAAGATTTATCTTGTAGTTGGCTTATGTACAGATATAAATATAATCGTATTATACACTCGTAGCTGTACAAAATTGATCTGTAAAGAAGCTGCGAGATAACTCGTAGTTAGTGTCCTGGGCAGGTAAACAACCTACGAGTTATCTTGTAGTTGACAGTCAACGTGTTAATATGTTAATGACTATAAAAGAGCGAAATATTCCGCGGCTGGGGATACAGACGATTGGCATGCGAGAAACATTCTACATATGAATGCAAATGGGTTAATAATAAATTATAGAAAGATTACTTTACGAAAGTAAAGGCGTTGATTCAAAATCGACCAAAATTACCCGAGACCAATTTTTTTGAAACTTTGCGTATTAGTAGCTCTTTGGGTCTAGTATTGATTCCGCGCAAAAACTTTTTCGTTAAACTTCACGGTTAAGGGGGGGAAGGGGCCAAAGTACGTATTTGGCCAAATCTATTATGTGCTGTAACTTTTTCAAAAAACAAGATATCGGTCCGAGACTGGCACCACAAAATCGTAAAAGAATCAAACTTTCCAACGGTGTATAGGTTTATGTAATTTATTTATTGCACACATACTTTTTTCACATTTTTCGCGTTTTTGAATGTGGAAAAAATGTAGAAAAATGGCAATTCCCGAAAAAAGTATCATCCGATCTCAACCAAAAACTCTGCATTAATAGTACGTTTTATGCTCTTTCGAATGGCGTTTCCCAAACCTTGGGGAAATTATTGGTTTTTGAGTTATAAAGTAAAATGTGAGCAGAGGTTGAGGCGCGCGATCGACTCTTGACACAAATATTAGCTCCAAACTTGAAAAGAAGGCTTTCTATGATTATAACTACACTATGTATAACACAGTTATACCATTGTTACCAATTTTACTGTTTTGAAACACTCAAAATTGGCCATATTTTACACTAATTATGCGAGAATGCAGATACTGCTCACACTATTTTATCAAAAAAATTATACTTATAGGAGATTTCTTTTCGTTGAATGTCCTTAATTAATCGATAATATTTACAATATCATTCGTCGACAACATCGTTTCATCTTCTACATTCTCCGCTAGTGTGAGTATTAAAAATTGCTCTATAGCATTATTTTTAATATGGTGTTTACAACATACTAAACCTTCGTGGATTATAATGCGATCTGTTATTAATATCTTTGTTCTTAATTCTTTATTTATAAAAGAAAGATTTTTCCCTTCAACACCTCTACAACCAAATATGCACTGAGAATGGCTCTTATGCTCCTTTTATTGGTAAAATAGTAGCAGATTGAGTGTCCATTTCTATCTCTATTGACGTCGAAGGTGATATATCGCTTTGGCAGCTTGTTCCAGCTTCTTGATAAACAGTATTTGAAAATGAAAAATCTAAAAAACATTTTTTACAAAATACATGATTCGATATCATTTTCTTCTCCTTCTTCGATGTTTTTAAAACAGAGATGCCACAGCTTTCACAGTTGTTTGAACTCATTTTTAATTATTTATGTTATTAAATATATAATATAAACACTATATAACTTATACACTACACTATTTAACTTATGCACTACACTATGTAACTTATACACTACGCTACGTAACGTATACCCTATACTATGTAACTTATGTTCTGTTCCGTCGTACGGAAACAAAAGCGCGTTCGGAACGAAGCGAAAGTTTGCCGTTCTTTGAGGCCCGGGTCTGGCTGCCAGATTTTTTATTACCATCTAACATTTGGCGACCATCGTTCGCCAAGGCAGCTAGAACTCCGGTCCTTGAGGAATTAAGCAGCCTTCGTTTTGAATGAACGTTTTCGTTAATCCGTCATGCTCTGTCAGCGGGTGGTAAACAGGGACTTCGGCCCGAACGGTCCCATCGACCGCCACTGACTCGCGATGACAAATCGGTCATAAATCGCGCCTTCGAAGGGAAATTCTGCCGATCGGCCGGACTAGGATTTTTTGGGCACATCTGGTTGCACTTTCCTCCACCACGTATTCGCAGGGGGTGAACTCCCGCCTCCGTGAGGCCCTTCTCGCCGAGAGTCCCATGGGGGTGGTCACTCCTCTCGGAGGAAAGTGCGGCCAATCAACATCGCGCACTGCCCGGAAAATCCGAAAAACCCGCCTGCTGAAACGTCGCGAAAATTCAGCAAGTGGGGATGTCCGGCCCATAGCGTCGTCGAGGGACTTCAGAGGAAAAATCCTCGAAGTCACTTGCCTTACGAACACCGAAACGCAAACATACCGAGCTCGCTGACGACGAAAACCGTCGTAGTTTGCTATTTTATATTTTGGAGTTACAATCATTTTCACGAACGGATAATTCTCCGTCGGTCGAGAATTACGAAACAGAAAATCACTCATTCGCGAAGTATAATCAACGCGAACCGCGAGTGAGATTTAGTGGTCGTCAAATCTATCTACGTCCGATCTTGACGCCACGAAACATGTTCTACACTCCTATTGATAAAAGAAAGTTAAAATAATCCAATATTCTAATAAAACGTGATGCACACACAAAATTCTTTTAGGAACGATAGACCTTCACGACACGATAACAAAAATGAAAGTAATTGGTATCAAAGCGAGGAATGTTAAAACATAAGAGCATCTCCTCACTTCTTGATTTTTCGCTCATTCTTTGTTTTTTTATTCGATCGATTCTGGGTATTACCACCAGAGTAAACGTTGCGGAAAATCTTAAAATACAATATAATCGGAAACATACTGTTTCTGCTTAGTAAATAATGTCATGAATATAATTTTAAACAAACTGAAGAAAATACATTACATGTTACGTCCATAATGAGTTATAAAATATTATAAAATAAACAACATAAGCATTCCGTCTTAATTATTGTAAAATATGGCCAATTTTGACTGTTTCAAAATAGTAAAATTGACAACAATGCTATAACTGTATTATACGTAGTATAGATATAATCATAGAAAGCCGTCTTTTCAAGTTTGGAGCTAACATTTGTGTCAAAAGTCGATCGCGCGCCTCAACCTCTGCTCACATTTTACTTTATAACTCAAAAACGAATAATTTCCCCAAGGTTTGGGAAACGCCATTCGCAAGAGCATAAAACGTACTATTAATGCAGAGTTTTTGGTTGAGATCGGATGATACTTTTTTTGGAAATTGCCATTTTTCTACATTTTTTCCACATTCAAAAACGCGAAAAATGTGAAAAAAGTATGTGTGCAATAAATAAATTACATAAACCTATACACCATTGGAAAGTTTGATTTTTTTACGATTTTTTGGTGCCAGTCTCGGACCGATATCTTGTTTTTTGAAAAAGTTACAGCACATAATAGATTTGGCCAAATACGTACTTTGACCCCTTCCCCCCCTTAACCGTGAAGTTTAACGAAAAAGTTTTTGCGCGGAATCAATACCAGACCCAAAGAGCTACTAATACGCACAGTTTCAAAAAAATTGGTCTCGGGTAATTTTGGTCGATTTTGAATCAACGCCTTTTTATTTTGCGCACAGTCTACTTGGAAATACTATTAACATGTAGTTTGAAATCAACACTTAACGTGTAGCTCCATATCACAAGAATTAGAACCTTTAAAAAACGGGATACTTTTCTGAGTAACTTAACTATCACTGTCACAAAATTTCGTTGCAAAATATAAAGCAGTTATTGATGTATACCAAGAGAAATATTAAATTTTATGTTGTTTATCAATCAAACTGCGAATAAACGATTCAAATCATGACACAACGTCCAATTATCATTGAGTTCAACGAAAATTCTATATGACTGGAAATGCACTCATTTCCGATTAGATATTTCTGGTGCAGTATAGCAATCTTAAGCATATTTTCTGAATACAATTTAAATACTCACAGTGTTTACGCTCTGGCAGTTCCAAATGACAACTAGTCAGAAGAGAATGAAGATAAACTCGGTTAGGATGTAGCACACGGCACTAGGGATGTTCATGTAAAAAATATATCGATACTTTTTTCGATATAATATATCGCAATGTTGTATCGATACTTTTCGATATATCGATTAAATATATCGTATGTAATTTATATGTAACTAGTCTGTAATACAAAATAAAAGGAAGGGGAATAGTTTAATGAGTAACTAAGTAAAAACATTTTTTTTTATTTATAAATCCCAATATTTTTTATCTAAGCCTTGTAAGAATAAAATTTTATTGATTCTTTTCGCTTGCAGTGTGTTTCTCTGCTGGTTTACCACCTGTGCGGCTTTTGAAAAAAGTCTTTCCGCTGGAACTGAGCTGGCTACCATAGTTAAGTATTTGTAAGCTATATTATACAACTGCGTAAATTGTACTTTGTAATCCATCCACACTTCCAATGGATTTTCATTAAATCTGCTAACTGGAGCCCTCAAATAGACAGATAGCTCATCCGAAAGACTTTCATCTTTTTTATTCGTCTTCCAATTCTGCTGAACCAGTTTGTGGTGATCGCTCCACAGATTAAAGTCTGACTGAGAATTTTTGTCGGAACTATCAGAGTCCGATCCCGTAGTAGTACCTGATTCGTTCTGCTGATTGTTTTTGATCATATTTTTAATTTTATTTACAGCATTCGAGCAGGCTAATGGGTCTTCGAAATGAAGCTTCTTGAACCTTGGGTCTAATATCGTAGCCATCGCTAAATATGAAACCTGTTCAATGGCACCCATTCGTTTTTTAATCTCCAAAAGAGTGCGTTTATGTACCTCCTTGAGTAAAGGTTCTTCTATTACAAGGTTTCTCAATTTTGACACTATGCAGTGCACTAGTGGAATAACCTTGCTGCTAGAGCAATATTTGTCCCCGGATATTTCCTTCGTCGCTGCTTCCAGTGGGCGTAAAATGTCAAGGAGCGATGATAATAGTGTCAACTCCATCCCAGTCAACATCGGCGGTGCTGTTTTGTGATTAATCAAAATTTCGCTAACAGCATTTCGTAGCTCAAGAAAACGTTGAATCATATAGTACGTACTGTTCCAACGGGTAGCGACATCTTGAATCAGTTTTGTATCAGCTTTAACTGATTTACGCAACTCGTCGCTTGCCACACAACTTTGTTTGAAAAAAGTGACAATACTCTTCACTTTGAGTAATATAGCTTGTAATTCAGGAATTCCTAAAATTTGTTGGGCAACCAAATTGAGCGTGTGTGCAAAGCATGGGATATGTTTCTTTTTCCCGAATGCAATTTCAGCACCCTTAACCATGTTTGCAGCATTATCTGTCACTACTGCTGTAACTTTATCAGTATTAAAACCCCATTCACCAGAAGTTTTAATAAGCATTTGTGCAATATATTCCGAAGAATGTCTTTCATCTAGATGGTATACTCCCAAAGTTATGGATTGAAATTCAATTCCGACGCCAAAATGGGCTGTCACACCTAAATAACTTCTCATCTGCAGATCTGACCAAATGTCGCATGTTAAAGTAACATAATCTACAGAGTATAATCTACTTTTCATAACTTCTGATAAGGCGACGTACTTTTCATCTAACCAGCGTGTCACAGAGGCTCTGCTGGGAATCTTATATTGAGGTGCTGTAACTTTCAACAAGTTCTTGAAACCTTCATTTTCAACTAACGAAAAAGGTTGGTTGTCTTTACAAATCATAAACATTATTGCATTGTTTATTTTTTTTTAGTTTTATCACCAGTAGATGAATACGCATATATTTCTCCGAAACTACTTTCAATGGACTTCTGACGTTTCAAAGGTAATACCCTATCATTATCAATGTCAGTAATAATTTTAGAAGAGTCAGCACTTCTCTTGTCGACGTTGAAGGAGAAGAATGACAATCGTTTGCGGTATTTTCTGGATTGGTGACATCTTTTGAAGTACCAGGCATTGATAACTCTGAATCTAAATCTTTCTTCCACGCAACTATAGCAGTGTCTTTATTCGGGAAAATGTCCAAGTAGGCAGCTTTATGGACATTTTTAATATGGGCTATTAAATTGGAGGTATTGCCAGCAGATTTGATATTTTTTTGACAGAGTTTGCACTTGGCAGTTTTCTCGTCATTTTTTTCGAAGTATTTCCAAACAACACTCTTTTTGCTCGGTGCCATGGTGAAAGAAATCCTGGTTTCTAAAAAGAAAAAGAAAATTTGAGAAAGTAAAAAAACAGTCACAAAAATTTTAAAAATAATGAAAAGTTGATTCCAGCAACATACATTTTGTCAACCATGTCCCTTCCTTAATGCTCTGGAAAACAAAAACAAATGGTCGATTGATAACACATTATTTACAACTAAAACTAAATATTGGGCATTTAATAAAAATACTAAGGAAGTGCCATTATTTTTTACATAATTAAATACTAACACGTTCCCTGCCGCGTGGGGCGTATACGACCCACGCTGGACTTTCCGTTCAGGCCGGAAAAATGCTTATTAAAACAGGCGATATTTATAACAATATTTTGTCAAATAAAATAAAATTTATCGCTTTTCTGGTTAAAACATATTAAAATATCCACTTTTTTTTAAATTTATGGTTTCGCATTATTGAAATATTGTATAGTGTACTGCAAAAATATATTTATTTAAACCACAAAAAGATACGTGGGTCGTATACGACCCACGCTGCCTGAACGGAAAGTCTTTAAATAATGGTCTGGCACGGAACGTGTTAAACCAAACTTTGATATAGGTTTTAAATAACATCATACTTACTGTATGGATCGTAAACTGTATCCAAGCAAATATTGAATTGTACTTTCACAGATTATTTTAGATAGATTACTTATTACTTTTTATTTGGGAGCGTCTTAACCCCCTTTTATTTCTAAATTTTTCTTCACTAAACGATCTACACAAACAAGAATCAAGAAATCAGGCAAAAAACTTCCTTTAGAACAGACAGCACATCACTTTGTGTCCAACAAACGACCACAGACCGCCGAATTAGATGTAACCGTGCGTGGATGGCGCGTAGTGCAGTTGAAAAAGTCCGTATTACTATTACTACATAGCACCATTTCCAATGCAAAACTCTCCCACTGCTGCCAATAATTGAAAAATTTGCTCCCAAAATTAGTTTGACAAAAATCATCACCATCATCATCATTTCAACCTTACAAAATTTACTATAGGTATACAGGAACGTTTCTTTATTTTCTTATAGCAATTACTTAATGCAATAAATGCAAAATTTAATAGAAAAATTAAATTAAACTTAATAGAGAATAAATTCAGGGTTGCCATATGAAGATAAAGTAGAAATGGTATGTTTTTAATTTTATACGATATTTCATATATCGGATGAAATATATCGATAGTTATATCGATATCAGATTATTCGATAATATCGGGTTGATTCGATATATCGAATGTATATATCGATATTTTATGGTATATCGATTTATATCGAGCATCCCTACACGGCACTATGCAGTTGGAGTACGTTTTGCAAGAGAAGATAGCCAGTATATGCGCAAAGGGTATAGCAGGATGAGGTGGTCAAAAGTGCCCTTGAACCGATTTCAATGGGGGTAGTCTCATTCGATAGATAATGCTCGGCGATCATTGTGTACCAAATTTTAACCCTTTATCTTGATCGGAAGGGTAGTTATGGGGAAAATTAAAAAAACAGGTTTTTGGCCCTTTTCCCCCATTTATTGAGGTGTAAAAAATCCGAAAAAATTCTGGCATATTCTACACGGTACCGGACATGTTGGAGAATTTTTTCAGGTTTTTCCGTCGAAGTACCTAAGCGTGAAAAATGGGCAAAGTCAAAAAAAACGGAAAAAAGAAGATTTCGTATCGAAATCTTCGAGGTACAACTTTTTGTTTTTTATAGTAACAATCTAACACCTACGATTGTTATCCCCAATTTTTTTCAGATTTTCAAACCACCTGCGTCATTATGAAAAAAATCGAAAACCGATTTTCGGGACGTATTTTGATCTAAAACGCAAGAAGTAATTGTTATTTTTCCATTATTTTCATAGAGTATGTTCATTTTGTGGTTTTTAATGTTTTACCATTACAGATAATTTCATAACAATAAAAGGAATTGAGATAACTCACTTATCTGTAAACTATGTGTTACATTATGTACCATAATTTTGAACGTTCTTTCAACAGCAGCAGTGGCCACGCGTCTAGAGTGTCTGCTCTGGAACCGCTATGAACTTTTTGTCGCGGGTTCGCGTCCCGGAAGGTATATTTTTTTTTCTTTTTTTTTTAATCTGTAAATGCATAAAAATAATCAATAATCATTTTTAACAGCTATTGCGATAATCCTAAATGCATAAAAAATGTATATCGTATAGAAAATAGTTTTAGAGCATATCTGTTGTTTTGCCGGCTCTCTCTAGCAATATGTTATCCCATGGTTACGGATATTTTTAAACATTTAAATTACGGAAATGTTAACTTATTATGGTATATAAAAATGTATATTCGGCACTAAAGGAACGGAGTTTATACCTTGACAAATTCCTGCCGAAATCATGTTGAATGAAAACAAAAGTTCCTTTCTTTTGGTAGATTATTATTTTTCGCCATAAGTACTAGTTTGTTATTTGTTCCGAAATCATATAGAATAAATAATACGTTTGAGGGCCATAACTGTACAATAGATACAATCGTTAAAATTGCTTTATTGTTATATACGAATTTACTTCTTAAGCTTTTAGATATCTTACTGATGAGCATTTGTATCGCTGTCAAAATACCTTTAAGAAATAGAGGCATATAATTTAGTTTGCAGGATTTTATTATTTTATTGCGCCTGCTCCAACATCACACGAACCCTTCCTGTCCGTAAGCCTTCACCAATGGCCTGCTGGCATTGAAGGTTTGGCACAGATACTAAGCTAATCCCCTATAGGTATTTATGTTATATTGGTCAATTCACTGTTAAATGGTTTCTGTCTCTACCTAGTCACATGGAACTGTACATACTTAAAAAAGTACAAATATTCATAAATGGTAACATACCCAGTATTAAATCGGTTTGACACATCCGAGACAATAGCGGAGACTCAACCATAAACTGTCTTCCCTACGCTCATTTCAGAATTAACAAATTAAAAATGGCAATATAATACAAACCAATAGAAATTCATATTTTCCAAGTTTCGAGCATATCCCCTCCATGTCAACGATTCTTCTTTGAATATAAGGGAAAGAAACATGCAAGTAAAGTAATCATTACGTGTATATACTTTGTTAGTGCAAGTGTTGTGATCTTTGGTGCTGAATATACATTTTTATATACCATAATAAGTTAACATTTCCGTAATTTAAATGTTTAAAAATATCCGTAACCATGGGATAACATATTGCTAGAGAGAGCCGGCAAAACAACAGATATGCTCTAAAACTATTTTCTATACGATATACATTTTTTATGCATTTAGGATTATCGCAATAGCTGTTAAAAATGATTATTGATTATTTTTATGCATTTACAGATTAAAAAAAAAAGAAAAAAAAATATACCTTCCGGGACGCGAACCCGCGACAAAAAGTTCATAGCGGTTCCAGAGCAGACACTCTAGACGCGTGGCCACTGCTGCTGTTGAAAGAACGTTCAAAATTATGGTACATAATGTAACACATAGTTTACAGATAAGTGAGTTATCTCAATTCCTTTTATTGTTATGAAATTATCTGTAATGGTAAAACATTAAAAACCACAAAATGAACATACTCTATGAAAATAATGGAAAAATAAAAATTACTTCTTGCGTTTTAGATCAAAATACGTTCCGAAAATCGGTTTTCGATTTTTTTCATAATGACACAGGTGGTTTAAAAATCTGAAAAAAATTGGGGATAACAATCGTAGGTGTTAGATTGTTACTATAAAAAACAAAAAGTTGTACCTCGAAGATTTCGATACGAAATCTTCTTTTTTCCGTTTTTTTTGACTTTGCCCATTTTTCACGCTTAGGTACTTCGACGGAAAAACCTGAAAAAATTCTCCAACATGTCCGGTACCGTGTAGAATATGCCAGAATTTTTTCGGATTTTTTGCACCTCAATAAATGGGGGAAAAGGGCCAAAAACCTGTTTTTTTAATTTTCCCCATAACTACCCTTCCGATCAAGATAAAGGGTTAAAATTTGGTACACAATGATCGCCGAGCATTATCTATCGAATGAGACTACCCCCATTGAAATCGGTTCAAGGGCACTTTTGACCACCTTATCCTGCTATACCCTTTGATCGCTTTGTGCAGCGTGCAATTTATCTTTCATCATTGACGACGTTATCTTCACAACAATCCATCAGCAGAAAATATCTTCTTTCGAGATTATAACACTTTAATGTACATGAAATGATATTTTATACAAATAAATACAAGTTAATGACCGAATGTTGATACAACACAGTTAAACGAATAATGAATAAAGTTAATTTATCTCTATTCTCGAATATCAAAAGTAGTCGACCTTTTTATATTTACCGCTCATTTATGTATCTTTTTTCTTAGCGACATTTTCATGACGCCCAACGGGTTTGCAATAACTTAACACTAAAACTACTGGCGTTAAGTCTATCATATTTAAGTACAGGGTGTATCAAAAATATTTGTCATGGCTTTCAGGGGTTGTTCTACACCTCTGGATCGATGGAGCTTTGCGAAAAAAACTTGCCGCAAAATTCGGGAAAGGGTAGCAAATTTTTTTTATTGGATCATCGTATTCGTCTTGTTACGTAGACAAAATGTCTGACAAGGGAACATCCCGAGGTGTAACTCACCGATTTTGATGAAATTTTAGTATGATATAGTCCTCGCAAAAATATTCGACACGTATTTTTTTTTTTATCGGCAATCGTCCACGTTAAAGGGGTGAAAACCACCCTCAAAGTTGGCACCCTGAAACTTATTTATTGAATATCTGGAAAACTATTAGAGATACGAAAATTTCGTAAAGAGAGAAAATTAACGTATTTCGACCACAAATCTGATGATATAAATATATTTTTTTTAAACTCGTTTGTTTAAATAATATGCTTAAAAATACAACTTTTTTAATGATTTTGCAAGTCAAATTTCAATAAATTTTCTTGAATATTTTTCTGGGAATACCATATACCGAAACACAAAATACGGATAAAATGGAAATTTGAAATTTTTTTTGTAAAAAAAGTTATTGCATTTTTAATTTTTTCTCTTACGTTCTTGTTAAGTTATGCCTTCGTATATACATGTATAACTGCTTTAAAAGGCCAGATTTCATTGCCAGACACACATATCGTCTTTATATAAATTAAAAAAATTTGATTGATTAATTAATAATTTGTAACAATTATTGTAATAATGGTATTCATTGTTATTCTTATAACCAATATTTGTTTACACCACGAGCATTCTAAAGCATCCCTATAATCAATTCAAGCATATAACGTTAGAAAATAGTAAATATATAACGCACACCTCCCGAGAATTAATTTATTTATTTGGCCTGTCGGCGGATTCACATTGATATCATAAATGACTATCCCGAGGTGTAACTCACCAATTCTTATGAAACTATAGTATAAGGTGCTTTTCGTGGAAATATTTAATATCTACTTTCATTTATCGGCAATCGTCCACGTTAAAGGGATGAAAACCACCCCCAAAGTTCGGATTATGAAAACTGTTTTATCGAATATCTCGGAAACTATTAGAGATACGAAAATTTCCTAAGGAGTGAAAATGAACGTATTTCAATCACGAATCCAATGCTATAAACATTTTTTTAAAAAACCCGTTTGTTTAAACAATATGTTAAAAAATACTTTTTTTTCATAATATTTTCAGTTAAAATTCTTTCAATTTTCTTAAATAATAGTTTGTACACACTATATAGTCAAACAAAAAATACGGATCAATTAGAAGTTTCATATTTGTGTTACAAAAAGAGTTATTGCATTTTCAATTCTTACGCTTGTTGTGTATCCTTCTGATTGTAGGATTCTATCGACATACGTTTATTACTCCCACATTTTTCGGCTAAACAACAACAGGTCAAGTAATTTAATTGTACAAATAGTTTCTGCTATGAAGATACTATCGTTCAAACTTGTGAAAGTGGAATTTGACTTCGGTCGCATATACAAATATATTCCATTTCACGCAACAAGCGTAAGAATTGAAAATGCAATAACTCTTTTTGTAACACAAATATGAAACTTCTAATTGATCCGTATTTTTTGTTTGACTATATAGTGTATACAAACTATTGTTTAAGAAAATTGAAAGAATTTCAACTGAAAATATTATGAAAAAAAAGTATTTTTTAACATATTGTTTAAACAAACGGGTTTTTTAAAAAAATGTTTATAGCATTGGATTCGTGATTGAAATACGTTCATTTTCACTCCTTAGGAAATTTTCGTATCTCTAATAGTTTCCGAGATATTCGATAAAACAGTTTTCATAATCCGAACTTTGGGGGTGGTTTTCACCCCTTTAACGTGGACGATTGCCGATAAATGAAAGTAGATATTAAATATTTCCACGAAAAGCACCTTATACTATAGTTTCGTAAGAATTGGTGAGTTACACCTCGGGATAGTCATTTATGATATCAATGTGAATCCGCCGACAGGCCAAATAAATAAATTAATTCTCGGGAGGTGTGCGTTATATATTTACTATTTTCTAACGTTATATGCTTGAATTGATTATAGGGATGCTTTAGAATGCTCGTGGTGTAAACAAATATTGGTTATAAGAATAACAATGAATACCATTATTACAATAATTGTTACAAATTATTAATTAATCAATCAAATTTTTTTAATTTATATAAAGACGATATGTGTGTCTGGCAATGAAATCTGGCCTTTTAAAGCAGTTATACATGTATATACGAAGGCATAACTTAACAAGAACGTAAGAGAAAAAATTAAAAATGCAATAACTTTTTTTACAAAAAAAATTTCAAATTTCCATTTTATCCGTATTTTGTGTTTCGGTATATGGTATTCCCAGAAAAATATTCAAGAAAATTTATTGAAATTTGACTTGCAAAATCATTAAAAAAGTTGTATTTTTAAGCATATTATTTAAACAAACGAGTTTAAAAAAAATATATTTATATCATCAGATTTGTGGTCGAAATACGTTAATTTTCTCTCTTTACGAAATTTTCGTATCTCTAATAGTTTTCCAGATATTCAATAAATAAGTTTCAGGGTGCCAACTTTGAGGGTGGTTTTCACCCCTTTAACGTGGACGATTGCCGATAAAAAAAAATACGTGTCGAATATTTTTGCGAGGACTATATCATACTAATATTTCATAAAAATCGGTGAGTTACACCTCGGGATGTTCCCTTGTCAGACATTTTGCCTACGTAACAAGACGAATACGATGATCCAATAAAAAAAATTTGCTACCCTTTCCCGAATTTTGCGGCAAGTTTTTTTCGCAAATCTCCATCGATCCAGAGGTGTAGAACAACCCCTGAAAGCCATGACAAATATTTTTGAAACACCCTGTACATTAAATAAGCACTTTGAAACAGCCAGATTAACTCCGCAATTAAAGGGCGTAGACAAGACATTTTTTTTCAAATTGTGCATATCGAAGTTCCGAATCCATCTATATATATAATAATTGGAAAAAATTATTTGTTTAAACAATATACTAAAATTTCGAAATTTTTGTTAACTTTTCTTTAGTTTTTCGTATTAAATGTTTTTTTTTCTCGTGTAAATTTATATGTGTCATCGTGAGTCCGAACTGGCTCCTGAGATTAATAAAATATATCAATAAACCCCGCCATTACTCGCACTACCAACGAGTAATGGACACTTTTGGGACCCATCGCTTGACAGTCTGCTTACGCTAACTTAGCCCGGCTGAAATTTTCGCACCACCAACGAAATTCGTCTCGGGACACTTTTGCTCCAATTTCTCGATATCCCCCCCCCCCCCCCCCCAGAGGTGGAGTAACATTGAAAACGTACTCCCCCGAGGAGGGGCGGAGTGGGGCAGATTACAAGAAACAACTGACAGGATCTCCCGTGTCCTAAGAAAATATAATATTAAAACGATCTTCCAACCGGCTCAAAAGGTGAGTCAAATCCTGACCTCCGCCAAAGATCTGTGCCCACCCCTTAGCTGCCCAGGTATAGGTGAGAGTCCTCCAGTACGGTCACCTTAAGGTTTATCAACAAAAAAATCAAAATAGCTAAGGTTACATGTTCAATACCTCCTGATATATACAAAAGAACTATTGTGCTATTTAAAAAAAAAACAAAAAAAAACAACCAATACGTTTCGAAATAACCAGCTTTATTACAGCAATTCTAAAACTAGGAAAAATCAGACTATAAAAAATTGGCCTCCAGTACCGGCCAGTAAATATGTAACCATTTATACAATACAATAATCGCGAATGTACTAATCGGATAGCTCCGATATGTTTGCACAAGCCTCATGGACCCAAACCTTGCAGTTTCCACACTGTATCCAATCTTTTTCATGAGATTCAGCACACAAAAGGCAAACTGACTCTTCTTTAATCGGTCTGTGAGTCGGATGTAGGTTTTCGTTTTTATTTTTCTTGGTTTTCTTACTGACATCTCTTCCTGACAGCAAGCTCTTACCTTTTTTAGTAACATCTTTTCCTGAAACCTTACTTTTCTTGTTAACATCTTTTAAAACCTAATTTAAGAAATGGCCGGTACTGGAGGAACCAAACAAAAAATATGTTCGATTTCATACAAAAACGAACGTACAAAAGTTGATTTAATATCCATTTTTATATAGTAATGTGAGCATACTATACTTGCCAGAAGTTACTTGTTTTAAATTGAACCTCTGAACTTCGAAAATCACCGACAGAATTTTAATTACGTAGCGCACGTTCTTCGCGTGCAACAGAAATCTTTGGTTTGCCAGTAAACCGGTCACGATAGGTCGACGCCGAGCGAGGCATATACTTGCATGACTGTATCGCACTAGTGGCGGTAAAAATCTAAATTTCATCTATTATAGGATTATAGAACTTACAACTGGCCGGTATTGGATGCCGGCCGGTACTGGGGTACTCCTCCTTATATAAAATTCCCTGTTCATGCCGTAACGTTTACATCGGTGAAACTAGGGGAGTGTCAATACTCGCCTAAAAGAACATGAAAGGTGCTCCAGATTGGGCTACATACAGTCAACTGTAGCCGACCGCCAGATTGGCACTGGCCACAAAATCCTGTTTCAAGACGTCAATGTCTTGGCCAAGGAAAAAGTTTATTTCCCCAGGAAATATCTTGATACCTTGGAAATCAAGAAGAACCTGAACAACATCAATAGCGACAAAGGACTATGTCTCAATTCAATCTGGAACATCCTTCTCCTAGTTTTTTAATTGTTCAGATGCGCAATTCAAAAGTATTGGTTAGTGCACCGATCCGCAACGATGGACACAAGTATAAGTTAGGGCCCCCTCTGATCTAACTTCAGTATCAGAGTTTCATCGATTCCCTGATGAAACTAGCTGCAATGCTGGCGAAACGTCGGACATTCTCGTCTTTCGAACGTGGCTCCAACCCCGAAGCCAAATCTAGTATTTCAAGAATAAATTCAAACGTTTCATGTTATGCCTAGTTTGAAGTATTAATTTTGAATGATATTTAATCCCTTGTCTTACCTTTTGCTTTGTCACCGAACGCACAATAACTCAGAATTAATTTTTTGGAATAGTAATCTATCACTGACTTCCGATATACCAGTATAAGTAAATGCAATATTAATAGCTTAGAATTTAATTTAATAACAATTTAACAGTTTTCAGAAATTTTCAAAATTTTCTACTCCATTCGCCGCATCTCATGCGCTACACGTCATTGTGAGGCAAGGGGTTAATTCCCTATGTGATCATAACGATATATTGTTCAATTCGAGACAATGGTTTACAAGCATTCGGTATTTACATCTTATATTTTATATAACACGGTGCCAAGGGACAATGTCGTAAAGATTTGTTGGCAGAAAACAACTTAGAAAAACGAAATAAATTTTATTAAAGTAATTATAATGTCTTTTCGAATCACAGTTCGCTCTTTCCGCACTCACGGAACATTCTGCGCTCATGAAACCGACTCTTGTTCGTTTTGTACATTCCGCTCTCACACTTACCTTTCGCACCTCATTCGTCAAAACCAATCATCCGATAATTTAGGCCAGCGACGCACAGTGGTTCATTCAGCCGAAAACCTGGCCAAAAAGCCAAACATTTTTTTCGCGATTTTCAAAATTGAGCAATTGCGTTTGATTTGTAACATATCAGAGCATCGGTTTCCATTAATAAAAGTTTTTATTGAACAACGCTCTTAGAGATATGCAATGTCAAAGTTGGCACTTGAATAATGTAACGTATTCACGTCGAAATTCAGAATACGTTTTCAATGTGAAATAATAGTACAATCAACTTTGTAAGTATTTGTAGCTATTCGTCATACTTTTAAATTATAAGTAACTTGGTTTCATTTTTTTATTTAATATTTTACAACTGGGATGGCACAGATTGCAAAACCCATACATTTTTTCCCTTTTGCAGAGGAAATAGTTGTGAAGTGCGCAAAAGTACAACGCGACTTTTTTTTAAATTAAAGTTTGAAGCTTCCCGAAGAAGTCCCCGTTGTAAAATTTTGCGATTTTTTGCAATTGTACGCGATATTCTTATTTGTTCGTCGCACGCGCCATGCTGGGGGAAGTGCATTTATGACATAGAGCCGGGCTATCGTGCTTTACCTAATGAATACTGCTAATCCTTCTCTAAGATCAACCTGGCAATAACGAAATAATATGTTTATTTCATGGGGTTAAAAATCGGAATGAGTTTAAACAAGCTGGTGGCCTATTGTTTCGAGGCAACTATAGATAGCCGCGGCTACCTCGACCGCTTACCGTCATAAACCGAAAGATCTTTGACGATTCTAATGAAAATCTGGCTAGTTGCAGGTATGAGGGAAACATTTGTTCCTTACAATGTTTCATCTTTCTCCTTCGACCGAAATTCTTATTAAACAAAGGGAAATTCGGAGATGGAACAGCAATGACATGCTTGTATTAACCCTTTTAGTGCCAAGCGTTTTATGGAGTACATGCGAGAAATGCCACGGGCCGATTTGATATGCGCGCTCATATAAATAGCTTTATAAGGAGCAAATTTCGAATTTCCTGGAGGAAAATTTTAGTATTTATTCTTCTGAAACTTAAAGGATAAAATACAAACTGACTAAAATCAAATATCGGAATAGAAGAACTCAGGACCACGCTTCGACTTTGCCTAATTGGCGCTAGAGAAAGATTGAGGAAAAACCAAATGAGCCGAACCATTGTGTGGCCTATACTATTGGCATTGGAGATAAGGACTAAATGAAATATGTAATCACAAGCGTGGTGTGGTCTACATTGTATTGGAGATAAGGACTAAAGCAAGATTCCCTCTGCCCGTGCGCTCGTCGGCCGCTCGGCCTGCCGGTCGGTCGGCCGGGCCACTGCGCCACATCGGCCAGTGGCACTCTTCGCATAAGAACCATGGGCCGATAGATCGGCCCACTGGCACTAAAAGGGTTAAGATACAGCGGCTGCTGCAGTAAATATCATTAAAACGTGCAGAAGTCCGTGGAAAATCATAATATATTTTTTTTTAAATTAAACTTTGAAGCTTCCCGAAGAAGACCTCGTTGAGTTTTCTTGCGACTTTTTGCGATTCTTCGAGTTATTGTTATTTGTTTGTCGCGCGTGCCATGCTTGGGGAAGTGCATTTATGACATAGGGCCGGGCTATCGTGCCTTAAAGAATACTGTTAATCTTATTCTACAGGCACTCTGGTAATTTACAAAATAATTTATTTATTTCGTCGGGTTGAAAATTCAAATGGGGTTAAGTAGACTGGTAGTCTGATAGTTTTATTTTGAGACAGCAATAGGTAGCAGTGTACAATTCTTCCAGTGACCGCCATCCGTGAAGCAGTGCATGTATGACCTCACACAGGATATCGTGTTTCATTTATTGTTATTTCGTAACCATCAGTATATTTTAGGAAATTTTAGTTTCAGGTTCGTACAGTCCCCATCAAAAAGATAGCACACGTGTGCTATCTTTAATTTCTTAATAACGCAAGTATATTTTTGAGTTTGCAACCAATGATATTGTAAAATTACAAGCTCAGGATATGCGGACTACGAGAAATAAGACACAAAATCACAACATTTTGTAAACAATGTGAAAAACCTGGTGAATACCAAAGACGAAATGATAGCACATGTGCCATAGTAACAAACATTTATTTTAATTAACAATGGGTATATACAAAACGCTGCTTATTTAATAATGGGTACATCTCCCTTTTGTTTCTATTATCTCTATCATACGCTTAGGTAATGATTTATAAAGTTTTTGAATGTATTTCTGGATTAACTTATTCCTCTGCACTACAATACTGTTTTTTAATTCTTGTATATTATTATATTGTTTTCCATTGTTAGATACATTTTGGGAAAGCTGTCCCCAACAATTTTCAATAATATTAATGTCCTGAGAGCGAGCTGACCATGGAAAACTAGATATATTGTTGTCCTTAAAGTAAGATTGCACGAGTTTTGCAGTGTGAACAGCTGCATTATCTCGTTGAAAAATAAACCCTGGTCCAGAAATACGTTCTGCATGATTACTTAATTGATCTTTTATTAAATTTAAATATTTCGCACTGTTCATTCTTCCGTCAATAAATTTTATATCAGTGTTTCCAAAATACCCAATCGCTGCCCAAATCATTGCTCTACCACCGCCCATTTGTCGTTCGATTTTTTTTTAATATCTTTTTTCGCACGTCATGGAAATAGTACTGAAAACCATCCGGGCCGTTTAGATTAATTTTTTTTTAAACAAGACTAACAAAAATCCGACGACAAATGTGCGGTGGTAGTGCAATGATTTGGGCGGCGATTGGGTATTTTGGGAAGACTGATATAAAATTTATTGACGGAAGAATGAACTGTGCGAAATATTTAAATTTAATAAAAGATCAATTAAATAATCATGCAGAACGTATTTCTGGACCAGGATTTATTTTTCAACGGGATAATGCAGCTGTTCACACTGCAAAACTCGTGCAATCTTACTTTAAGGACAACAATATACCTATCTAGTTTTCCATGGTCAGCTCGCTCTCAGGACATTAATATTATTGAAAATTGTTGGGGACAGCTTTCCCAAAATGTATCTAACAATGGAAAACAATATAATAATATACAAGAATTAAAAAACAGTATTGTAGTGCAGAGGAATAAGTTAATCCAGAAATACACTCAAAAACTTTATAAATCATTACCTAAGCGTATGATAGAGATAATAGAAACAAAAGGGAGATGTACCCATTATTAAATAAGCAGCGTTTTGTATATACCCATTGTTAATTAAAATAAATGTTTGTTATTATGGCACATGTGCTATCATTTCGTCTTTGGTATTCACTAGGTTTTTCACATTGTTTACAAAATGTTGTGATTTTGTGTCTTATTTCTCGTAGTCCGCATATCCTGAGCTCGTAATTTTACAATATCATTGGTTGCAAACTCAAAAATATACTTGCGTTATTAAGAAATTAAAGATAGCACACGTGTGCTATCTTTTTGATGGGGACTGTAAGAAGTAGCTAAAAAAACATTAGAATACCAATTTTGGCGCGCAGCCAAACATTTTTTATACGGATGACCGCCATATTGAATCCACCATTTTATTTTCAAATATTTTGAGTTCGGATTCTTAATTAGCGACCGGGAAAACATAAGAATACTAATTTTCGAGCCGATCCGACAAATTTCCGATACTCACACCCGCCATATTGAAACCGCCATTTTGTTTTTGGAAATTCTGAGGTCGGATTCTTAATCAGCGACCGAAGTAATACTAATATACCAATTTTAAGTTAAATTGAAAAACTCCTTGAGGTTTTGGCCAGGATTTCGGCGAAATCGACCACTATGCGGCGCTTAACCCTTTTAGTGCCGGGCGAAAAAGAGGTGCCTATGCGAGAATAACCGGCCGAATTTCACGGTTTTACTAGGGTTTGGGAAAATGCTCATAAAAACCAAACCAGAAACAATATTTACATGATTCAAAAAGCAGTATGTTAAGGACGAAATAGAGAACAAAACAATGACACTAGTTTTTCTATATCCATTGAAAATTTTATAAGTAACAAAGGTATAAAAGATCATGAAGAAAGTAAAAGTCCAATTCTCTCTTACAAAACGTATTTGCATATACAAAAAGTCACCTTTTCATCATAATCTTATATAGAACATTTATTACAAAGTATATACTTTGCATTTCCGATATATTTTGTAACAAGATAAATAATATTACATAACAAACATAAAAAATAACTCGAAGGTACATGGTAAGCGCCGCACGCCGACGGCTTGGTGTAAATAACTCCTCACCACTGTCGACTTCTTCTTCATTTATATCTAACGCGTCAACAATTCGGACCAATTCTGCGTCATCCATGTCAGTAATAGGGTGTAATTTTTATAAAATCGTAGCACCAAAATTCATAAAACCTTTTGCTACTAACTCAACTACTGACGGTTTTCGAACACTGACTACTCATTAGACGGACCAAGAAAGACTAAAAGAAAGATTTTAGTTTCGCCGTATCGATGCACGACGACGTGTAATTTGAACTGTTTGATAACTATCATAAACACAAAGATTGCGATTACGGTTCCCAAGAAAGTTTCTTGGGAACCGTAATCGATCTCAAATAATCTCGTGTCTCGTTTCTACTTTATCGCCCTAACATACACAGAGTTTCGGCACTGATGAATATAAGATATAACAAACTAATGAACATTTTTTCAATTGTGGTCCATCGAATTTCAATCATTTTAACGTTTTATAAAATTATTTAATGGTATATACCTCTTCTCATGCGTTTAACACAATGCCAACGCATGAACGATGATATATCGTCGTTGGCACTTTTCGCAAGTGTATCAAACGACGATATATTGTCGTTCGGCACTAAAAGGGTTAATATGGTTCGCGATGCTACTCCTTTATTTCTGTCCATCGTCCGTTCTTTACGAGGAAGGGGGGTAATTACTGATGGCTGTCGGTGTTTGTATTCTCTATCTTTATAACTTCTGTCAAGTTTTGTCAGTCCGGTTGGTCATTCGCGGTTAGTCAATTTCTAAGCTAATTCAACCCCTCCCTGCTTTTTGTGTCGCGTCTTTTTCCTCTTCGTCCCGATCGGTGATTATCTGTCTATTCCCCTGCCGCCTTCCTGTCCTAACTGTCGTCTTCCCTCTTTCGCGATCCGATCTGATCCTTTTAGTTGCTTGTATAATAAATATCCCCTGGCGATTATACCCTCTTTTCGGTCATGTTTATTGGTTGTCTCATATTATTCTATCTTTACCCCCCTCCTTTTTTTATATCTCCGCGTTTTCCTTACCCGTATCGCGCTTCGTTTGATTTTATTATTTATCTTCTTTCCCTTACATATTCTCTATTCATATTGTGGGATTGGATTATTTGATGTTAAAAAGAATATAAACAAAATAAGAATATTTATTAATAACTATATACTAATGGAAGATACAAAATGAAATCGTCTTTTCAGCTTCGTGGTCAAAATAGAACTAACTCCATTCATCCCGTCGAAGCATTCATTCGTACTTAAGGCCAGAAATCCCTTTAGAAGCGTGACAAACATGAATATTTCGGGAATAATTTTAGAGGGGATAAAATGATCGAATCATTTTGACATAAGTTTATTATAACATCCAAGTTTAAGAAAAAATTTTTTTTCTTGGGATGACCAACAAAATGGCGGCGTTGTTAAGGGTCTTCGGTCACCTGTTTTCCGCGACATGGAAAACTGCTGCAGTTGTCACTCTTTTGCTATTGATCTGAAAAAGATTTAACAAGTCTCATTCGTTTACTGACATATTAAGGGGAAGGATATACCTAAAAAATTATGAAAACGTGCAAAATTGAAAATTTGGCAGCCTTTTTACTCTAAAGGTCGAATTTTCGACCACTTTTTCGACATATTTGACCCCAAAAAAATTATTTATTTACACGCTACCATTCGAACTTTAGGTATATCCTTCTGATAATATTACTGAGAGTATGGGAGGATGGGGGAATTGCGGACGCTGAAGGGAAATAACGCACAACATTCGTACTATTAGTAATAATCAGTCTGTCTTTATTAATTATTAATCTATAGTTATACATCTACAAAAACAATTATACTTATTAAACGAGATCAATCAACAAATAGAATATTTTTAGCAAAAACAAAACCTTGTCTGTCCGTAATTACCCGTAGCGCTCGGGGTATATTCGGACTGACCCTGGGTTAATTACGGACAGCATGGGGTATTTACGGACTAGGTCCAAATCATAGACAAAAATCACAAGTAAAGCCTTTAGAAGAACTTCCTGCAGTGCAGTTCTCATGAGCCCACTTGTTACACTTTGAACACATAATCCAGTCTTCGGCGGGTGGATCACTGTACTTTTCCTGACAATAAATGCAAAAGTAATCAACAGTTCCTTCACTTTCAAAATTATTCAGATTTTTTAAACCCTTTGATCCTTTTCCTGTAGAAAGTTTTGACTTTTTTAGCTTATTAGATGTAGTTTTATTTTCTTTTTCTTGAGCTTTTCTTTTCTTGTCTAATTTCTTTTGTTCCTTTTCTTCTAGATTCTTTTTTTCCGGTGTGCTGGTAAAAATGATGGAATGCTTTTTGTTAACTGACCGTTTGCTACGATGAATTTGTAGAGTTGGGACCTTCATTAAATCACTAAGCGGTACTGATGAAGATTGACTTGTTTGATTTGTCGTACTTTGGTTTAAATCAGCTTCACTTATAGCATTATTCTCATTTATTTCGTCTTGATCAGGTACATTGGGAACGGATTCATCGATAATGTTTATGTTACTAGAGGGCTGAGACTCTTGTTGAGATCTTACTTCACTAGGAATGCTGTTATTAGCTGCATCACTAATTTGAGATTCGCTATGAAACTCTCTTTGGCTGTTATGATCAGGACCCACATGGCTGGTATCACATGGAGTTTCTGGTGTAATTATATCACCGAAACTTTCGAAAGTGCCCTTGAATTTATCTTGATCAACTGGAAAAATTTCAGCACTCTTGAAGCCATTTATAGCTTTATCAATAGACGAGCATCGGTTAAAAGCTTTTGTATAAAGACCAACAATATCAAATGCTGTAATTTTTGCTCCAGGATGGTTAACCATATAGGTTTCACATTCTCTGTTGTGTGCTGTTTTTAGTGGTCCATGAAAGGTCAAGTATAATGGCTGCATTCTATGCGATGTATGTGGAGGCAATGTCAAAACATGGATAAAATTTTTACGACAAAACTCGTAAGCTTTCAGACTAATATGGCTCTCGTGGTTGTCTAGAACTAACAAAATGGGATTGTCAGCCGATGGTTTAGCGAATTCTTTAAAATGCTGGAGCCAATCAACAAATATCGATTCATTGATCCAACCAGAGTCTGAAACACAAGCTACCATGTTGCTATTACTATCTTTCATAAGCTGAGCATTCATCCTTTTTCTTTTAAAGATAAAAAATGGTGGAATGTACGAGCCTCCAGCATTAAAGCAATTCACAACTGTAGTTAAAGAACCACGTTCTGTACTGGTACATTTTCCAACCTGTTTTAGTCCCTTTGGTGCAAGTGTTATATACGGCCCTGAGTCTAAGAAATATAGACTCTCCAACTCGGGGCCGGAAATCTACCACTTGTGCAGCCGGACCCCTCGATCAGTCCCGAAGTCGCTCTGTTTGCTTAGAATAATTACGTTAGGAAATAGGAACTCGAACAGGCGATTGACCTCTTAACAGTAAGACACCTTTTCTATTACATCCCTCGGGAAATTCCTGGAAATAGTAGTACCCCACCACCTTTTTCGACCTATAAAAGATCGACTGCAGTTCATGTCACGGGCTTAGTTCACTGTAAGATCGTCACGTTGTTACACCGATTAAACTACGCGTATAGATCTAATCGTTAGACGAAACTTAGAGTTCTCGCTACGATATAACCATATAGAATACGCGTAAAGTCCGCGATATCTATTAGGCATTTCTGTTCTAATACCCCGCATTTCCTCAGTGCGTCAAAATAGAGAGTAGTGCAACTAGGTGCGTGCGAACACATTACACGACTCCACGTAACACCTTTGCACCACACACATACAGTACACTTAAAACTGTAACCAGCCATTTATACGAAAATATAACTTGTTCGAGTTTTGATCACTTCGGGTTTAAATCCTTTACGACTACCTACTAGAAATCTCCAGCCTGCGATCCCACAGCAATACATCTTTACCGCTCGAGGTGTATTGCAACAATTATAAAGTTACGTCAGCCTTACTAGCATTCCTGTGGCATCTTGTGTTAATCACACGAGAAAGTCCATAAGTGTTCCAACCTCCTGTGGCATCTTGTGTTAATCGCACGAGAAAGTCCATAAGTGTTCCAACCTCCCGTAGCACCTCGTGTTAATCGCACGAGATAGTCTACAAGTGTTCCAACCTCCCGTGGCATCTAGTGGTAACCATACACCGGAAAGTCCACAAGTGATTCAACTTCCTACGGCTATCTCGTGTCTCCTATACACGAGATTGTTCGGTATTAACAACTTCTAAAAACCAACATCCAAACGAACACTCTACCTTATTCTTTTACCTCGGCCACTCGCAACGCTCCTGGCCCTGGCACGTAACACAAGAATCCTGGAATTGCGTTGTACCGTGGTAATCCCAGTTTCATCTATATTGTAAATTGAATCAGATTTAAAGGGTCTAGCCGAATAAGGGGGTCAAAAGTGCCCTTGAGCCGATTTTATTCGACGATGGGTCATTCGATAGGTTATGATGAAAAACCATTGCACACAAATTTTTAATCCGATACCTTCACCGGGAGGGTAGTTATAGGGTAAAATCGAAAAATCAGTTTTTGCCTCATTTTTCCCAATTAATGTAGTGCAAAAATTACCAAAAAATTCTGACACATTCTAAACATGAATGCACACGTTAGGGATTTTTTTCAGATTTTTTCTTTGCAAGTTCCACTCACGAAAAATGAAAAACCGAAAAAAAATTTTTTAAACATCGATTTTGTATTGAAATCTTCCGAGCACAACTTTTTCCTTTTTACAGTAGATGCCTAATGTTATCATTGTTATACCCTAATTTTTTCAGATTTTTTGAGTACGGTGCATCACGGTCGGAAAAATCAAAAACCGATTTCTGGGACACATTTTGAGCTGAAACTCGCACATTATCTGCCAGTCTTTCATGATTTTAATATAGTATGCTCATATTGTGACCTTCAATGTTTCTGCATAGAAATATGTAGATGTTAAAGAACAATATCGGGATAATTAAATAAATTGCTGATTGTATGGTCTTTATAACCTAGAATTTTAACCGTTTTTTTTTAAATTATTTTTTAATTTATTTAATTATCCCGATATTGTTCTTTAACATCTACATATTTCTATGCAGAAACATTGATGGTCACAATGTGAACATACTGTATTAAAATCATGCAAGAGTGGCAAATAATGGGCGAGTTTCAGCCCAAAATGTGTCCCAGAAATCGGTTTTTGATTTTTCCGACCGTGATGCACCGTACTCAAAAAATCTGAAAAAATTAGGGTATAACAATGATAACATTAGGCATCTACTGTAAAAAGGAAAAAGTTGTGCTCGGAAGATTTCAATACGAAATCGATGTTTAAAAAATTTTTTTTCGGTTTTTCATTTTTCGTGAGTGGAACTTGCAAAGAAAAAATCTGAAAAAATTCCTAACGTGTGCATTCATGTTTAGAATGTGTCAGAATTTTTTGGTAATTTTTGCACTACATTTTTTGGGAAAAATGAGGGAAAAACTGATTTTTCGATTTTACCCTATAACTACTCTCCCGGTGAAGGTATCGGATTAAAAATTTGTGTGCAATGGTTTTTCATCATAACCTATCGAATGACCCATCGTCGAATAAAATCGGTTCAAGGGCACTTTTGACCCCCTTATTCGGCTAGACCCTTTGTATTTAATCATGAGAGTTTTCAGATTCACAAAAAATATATCGGTTTCTTCTTCATTAAATGCGGTAATTCTATTTATGGAAGTAGCTTCAGGCCTTCGAAGTGATATGTTTGGATGTCTAGCCAAAAAATTGTAATACCAATCCATTCCTGCCATGCCAGTTTCTTTATTGAAATTATGTTTTATGTTGTTTGCGGTGGCAAAATCGAAAGCTATCTTTCTCAGAGTAGGTATTGTTATCCCAAAGAAAGCCTTACATGACTTTAAAATAAAATCAACCAGTTCGTTTTCTTGTATTTCGTTAAAAACAGATTTTTTACCTCTCTTTGGTATTGTAGAAACTCTGCCTTTTTTCACTTGATCAAACAAAGTAGCTCTGGGAATACCATATTTTTCTTCCGCCTGACGAAAAGTTATCTTCTGGTCTTTTAATTCTTGCACAGCTTTTTGTAATGATTCGACAGTGTATGATTGTTCTGTTTTTCTTATATATTTCCGAGGCATCTAAAAATGAGCAGTTACTGATTAATTTCATAATAGTTTATCGAATTAGAGGTAATTGCGGACGTCCGTATTTACCCGCAAGCCGTGTCCGCAAGTAACCCAACTGGGTATTTTTAAATCAAAGAGAGAAATTTGTAGGTTATGAAAACGCTCCATAAAAACAAACATTGGCGATTCAAACTCCATTGACAAAGCTATCCATAGAAAATATCACTTTTTACCATCACTTAGTATACAGACCTGTCCCTCGAATTAAAAAACACTAAAAATTAGATCAATATAAAATTTTTTTTTTTATTTTACCTACCTTTCAAACTGTGCGCAGCCGGCTGTCGTAAGTTTTTGCGTGGCACTAAAATAGCGGAAAGAAACAGATGACAGCACCGGGCTGCCGCGGGGGGGAGGGAATGGGTAGATACTTGCTAGTCCGTATTTACCCCGCGTCCGCAATTCCCCCATCCTCCCCTAACCTCCCAAAATTTCATCGAAATCGGTCGATAACTTTTTGAGCTACGACACGAGCAGTTTTTGAAAATGTAGTTTCGAGATAATCGCGTTTAAAGTTTCAACATGTGAAAACTATTAATTGTAGTGACTTACCGTTTAATCAGCGTTTCCAGGCGTGTACAGTAGACCTTCGACTTCCTCAAAAAACTGATTTTCTTTCGCCAGCTCTTGTTTCCGGGCTGTATGAGCTTCTCTCGTCTCAGAAAGACTCAGCCTGTTTTGTCTTACTATTCACGCCTCATCAGAGGTTTCGGCGAAATCTCTGCACTTGGTGCCAACGACTATGTCCAACGCATTCATAATCCTTAAGATTGAAGAAAAGCCGTCATTGAATCTGCCAGCAGCAATGTAGGCCGAAATTTCAACAATTTTTAAACCAGAATGCAGGTTGTTTGAAGCCAATCGCCAGATCGTCGAGTTGAAGCTTTCGTTTGCATTCTGGGTATGGACTCCCAAGCACCTTTCTAGCAAATCATCTCTCGACAAATCTTGATAAATTGGCAGGAGATGTTGTTTGATATTTTGACCAATTCATTCACTTTTTATGACTTGCACTTGCACTTATGTCATCACTAGTACTCGGCCCGAAACATTCCTTGCTCGCGTCAGTGAATTGATTTCCTTAAAATCTCTTTTTTCTTACACATTTCCCAGCTATATTGCCTCGAGTTCCTTTCGAATAGTTCGGGATTTTCCTTTGGAAAACTCAAGCGTTCACGACAAAATTTCAAACGAAACTGAATCTGTTGCTCGGGTAACATTTTGTTTCGTATACTTACCGTTTCACGCTATATAGATATATAAATAATATCCTTGTCATAAAAAGGAGTGGCGTGTCGTATCGAAAAATTTCCCGAAACATCTGCCTGGTGAAACAGAGTGTAAATAAAGACGTATTGTAAAACAAAGGTTGCTCCGGCACTAACGGACTCTGACCCATGCTGTCCCTCCGCTCTATACTACATGCGATAACTTCACTAATATCCAATATTTCGGATTTTCCTTTGGTCAGTATATTCTTTGGGTATTATACTTTCGAAATATGTATTATAAAAAAAAACGATTTTTTGAAAATTCTAAAGGGATTTCTGGCCTTAAAACATTCATGCACTCGTTCACACATACACACATGCATTCCTTAAAACTAAGGAAGGACCGTAGGGTCTCTGCAACCCGCATTTTGTAAACAGTTGCCTAGACTGTTTAGTCTAGGCTCTATGGTGACGAGGCCAAGCTCAATTCTCGATACTTACAATATCCTATCGTAGGTTTTAAAAAATTGTATGCCCGTTCTGCCTGTTTTACTTCATTTATTCCCTTTCGCCCAATTTGACTCGGTGTTTTAAAAGAATGTTTTATATTTCTTTACCTTCCGAAGATTCGGAGGAACTTTCGGAACTACTGTCGGAATCGTTGTCTTCAATCTCCAGATTTAACGAATCCATTGCTTCCTCCAGCAGTCCGTCTTTCTCCCAATATTCGTCTTCAAGGCGTTCCACGTGACTGCAGTAATTACTCCAATGTTGGTCTGGTATTTCTCTCATTGAGGATTGAGTTAACTCCAAAAGCTATGTTTTGTTTAACGAAGAAATGTTCCGTTGTCGTATTTTTCCCTTTGTTTCTGCCCAAGCCAATTCTAAGGGATTTAAATCACACATGTACGGCGGCAAACGCAAGACACTGTGACCGTGCGACTTCAACAGTTCATCGGCTCTATATTTTTTTTCACCGCTTATGCTCCGTTGAATTATTTCATATAATTCGTATTTTCTCATACCTTCATCACGGGGAACATTATTATCAGTAAGCCATTCCGCCATGTCCGTTTTTCTCGAGTGTTTTGTTGGCGGTTTATTCAGCTGGACACTGTGGTATGAAGCATTGTCCATAACAATGACGGAGTTGGGAGGAATATTTGGTATCAATTTTTCCCTTAACCATTTTTCAAAATAACCTGAGCTCATTTGCCCAAATCGCCCGTCGTCGTTTTGGAATTGAATACCAAACTGGCACCTTTTATAAATCCAGTCTTTCCTCCCGCATGCACTACTATAAATCGAGTGTCGGCACTCGATTTTTTTAATACTCCTGGAGTGTCATTATTCTGCCAACACTTGTTAAACGTTATATAAGTGTTATCCACCCAAGTTTCGTCAATATATACGATGTTCCGATTTTGTCTGCGATACGACCGAATGGCTTTTAAATATCGTGATCGCCACGCTACGGTATTTGGATGCTCGATTAGTATTTTCCGCACTGAATTACATTTTTTCCACTTATAACCCATCTTCTTCAAAATTCTTCTTAACGTTTCTTTCCCCCGAGGGAAATTCATTCTTTCGCTGATTTCCCCTAACAACAATGTTAACGATGGCACGATTTTCTTCACAGTGTAAAACTCATTGATGACATCTCGTATGATTTTGGTATTTTCCTCTGAATATGTGAATCCTCTCTCGTTGCTCTTCGATCGCTCTTCTCCTGGCGTTGACAACGGAACATTTGGATTGGGCATACTAACTTCTTTCCTTATTCTGATTATCGTTCTCTTTGAAACACCAGCGTAATTAGCAGCGCGCATAGTAGCTTGTTGCAATGGATGTTGTAGTTCTTGATTTTGTGCTTCTTCATCACACTTCTTGATTACATTGCGAATTAAATTTCGGGCCTCACTGCGAAAGATTTTTCCGGGATTCCTTTCCATTGTCGAACCTTTCGTTCGAAACGCTTCCTTGCAACTAAGTATAATGTTTAGCATGGACTGACAGAAACACGAAGGCAATCGGAAATAGATTATATACATTGAGATCCATCCCAACAATTTCGATGATTTTTGGATATGTTGTGCGAATCATGATTCCAAGCAACTTTTTCCTATACATATTAACCCCGCTCGCCTTTCGTTTTTGAGATATTGGCAAAAAACTTTTGCTACTACTACATTGAATTTGGCCTATACATGTACGTCCGTGGTTACGTTGCATTAGCGCGATGCGGCCGCTTATCAACTGTTTCTGTGGCTCCCCACTATGAAGCTTTATACCGGGTGCGATCATCGAAAATATATACTCTCTTCAAAAACTACCTCAAACCAACACTAACTTATCTTCTAATTATAAGTGGCTTTATTAAACCAAACGGTAATTGTCCCCGAAAGACCGGGTTTAAGTTAGACACCTGTATTAAAAAGATGCATTAGTGTTGGTTGGAGATGGTTATAAAAAAACTTATGAGGTAGCTTTTTGATGAGTTCGCCCGGTATAAAGATTCTGAGTGGAGAGCCGCAGAAACAGTAGATAAGCGGCCGCATCGCGTTAACGCATTCGTCGCTATAGACTAAGAGCCAGCGCCTGCCAGACCTACGTTAAAGTATAAAAGCTGAAAATTTGTTTGCGTGTTCTTACTGGTGTAGGGAACAATGTTTAGGGGCTAAAAACCTTGACTAACGGTGCCTTCGGCAGGTAACAGGTAATTTAGGGTGCAGTACATGACCTCTGGCACGTTATAGTATAAAAGCTGAAATTTACACAGAGTCTTCAAATGACCATTCTTAGTCAATATTTAAAATGACAGACCTATCCGAAGGGTCTAACACTCCCCCAGACGCGATAGAAGGGCAAATGCACTGACAATGAGAGAGTATTGCTCAGGTATATGAATGCATTTAAGAGAGTATTCGTGCAGTTTAAATTTTATAATTAATGAAAATTACATGTGAATATTACTTAAAAATTATCATACAATAATTTTCAAATAACCAGACATATTCGAAGGGTTAAACACCCCCTTAGACTGAATAAAGGCCAGCTAGAACTATATATGAGAGAGCATCAGAAAACTGTTAAGTTAAGTGAACTTGATGCGAAGAAAATTATTTATTCAGTATATAGGCATTAAATTTAGATTGTTTATTTATTAATATAAGTAAATAAATTAAATTATCTTAATGTTAAGTAGTAAATACACATATATATATATCTTATTCAAATAGACCTAAGTGTTCGAATATTATTGCAAAATAATTCTCAAGAAAATATATAAAATACAATAATATATTAAAATATTATATTCATATTTCGTTAAATATTATTAAATTATTCTAAATTTTTTTAGTTATGTCATGATTATTGAATAGTACATATCTACTTATATATATTTTATATTATTTTAAAACTCTACAAATTAATTCCAAAATACTGACTAATATTATTTTCCATTTATTCATATACATAAGTAACGCTCTATCGATGCATTTGACTTTATACCGCTAATATACAATAATATTTTATATAGTAATATTTTATAATATAATAATATTTTATATTATTTTGAAACGCTACTAATTAATTCCAAACGAATATTTTTTTCCATTTATTCATATACATAAGTTACGATCTATCGATGCATTTGACTTTATATCGCTAATTAATATTAAGCTAAATTTAATTTATTTACTTATATTAATAAATAAACAATCTAAATGTAATGTCTATGTACTGAATAAATAATTTTCTTCGCATCAAGTTCACTTAACTTAACAGTTTTCTGATGCTCTCTCATATATAGTTCTAGCTGGCCTTTATTCAGTCTAAGGGGGTGTTTAACCCTTCGAATATGTCTGGTTATTTGAAAATTATTGTATGATAATTTTTAAGTAATATTCACATATAATTTTCATTAATTATAAAATTTAAACTGCACGAATACTCTCTTAAATGCATTCATATACCTGAGCAATGCTCTCTCATTGTCAGTGCATTTGCCCTTCTATCGCGTCTGGGGGAGTGTTAGACCCTTCGGATAGGTCTGTCATTTTAAATATTGACTAAGAATGGTCATTTGAAGACTCTGTGTAAATTTCAGCTTTTATACTATAACGTGCCAGAGGTCATGTACTGCACCCTAAATTACCTGTTACCTGCCGAAGGCACCGTTAGTCAAGGTTTTTAGCCCCTAAACATTGTTCCCTACACCAGTAAGAACACGCAAACAAATTTTCAGCTTTTATACTTTAACGTAGGTCTGGCAGGCGCTGGCTCTTAGTCTACTACGGACGTGCATGTAGGGTAGACCGAGGCGAATCGAATCACTTTTTCTTTGAGGTTGAGCAAATCATACTAAAGTGTTGTATAACGTTATTTTTATTGATAAAATCGTAAGAAGTAACAATTAGCTATGGAATAAACATTTGAAAACTTAAATCATACATATATTCTCTTAATTAGCTATTAAAAACTAAAAAAGGGAAAATATTCGAATCGCCCCAATTTTCGGGGTGAATCGGATCGTACACAACATGTAACAAAATTTTAAGTTTCTTAACACAATAGCTTTGGACTCAGTAAAAAATTAATAATGAGATCAATTTTAATTGTCGGCACATAATTCACATATATATGTCCCCCCCCCCCCCCCCCCCCCCCCCCAATATAAGCACATTTTTCGTGGCACCATTCTTCGCAGGCATTGCACTGAATCCAATCATCCGATGGTGGATGAACGAATATTTCGGAACAGTACATGCAGTGCCACTCTCTCTGTTTTGCAGATGAACTCTTAATTTTTATCCCAGGCGTTGCTTTATTCTTCATCTTCTTTCTTTCTTCATCTGCACAGGTGGAAGACTGGGCTTTGTCAGACTGTCGTGAACTTGCAGATGACACTGTATCAGCTACTGGTTGTGTATTTGTGGCTTGCACTTGTAGCTGCATTTGTTGGAATCTTGGGGACTGGACTTGGGATTCTACAATGTCCGACTCTTGATCACCGATGAACTTGTGGTCAGGTATTGCATTGGCGTTTACTGGAAATATTCCAGTCTTTTCGAAGCCTTTTGTAGCATTCCCAACAGTGGCAGCCTGATTCCAAGTCCGTTGGAAAAGTGCTCCAAAAGCGACTTTTGTGATTCCTTGATTCGGATGTGAATGTTGCCATGCTGTAGCTTGTTGGTGATAATAGGTTTTAATACTGAATGGAAAACTTTCAGAATGATAACAATGTAACAATAGTATATTAGTAAAACGCAAAACAATTGTTTTTCACGTAGGAACTTCGTATGTTTACCAATAGATGCCGCTGAACAAAATACACGCAAGCCTCTAATATAATAAAAAATTCCCCCAATTTATGCACACCTGTTTTTGAACCCAGGCGGTTAACAATTTCTAATTCATCATAGTACAACTAAAGTCTGAGAGCGTATCTATGACAAGATAAGAGCGGATGACTCTTAAAAATTTTTCCATTAATAAACGAAGTACAGTGCGTTGCATAAATATACCAACCCCCCATATTTTTTATAATTTTAGCTTTCGGTAGAAAACTATGACCAATATTCTTCAATTAATAGTGCATAATGCACAAATAATGAGTTATACACAAAAAAATTCCACTTTATTGTAAATATTAAGCTGAATTATATAAAAGTTGATTTTTCAGGCGTTTCATAAATATACAAACTCCTAAGGAAAAGTTGTTTTAATGTATTTTTATATACAAAAATACAAATCTTAACAATTTATTGTATTTCTACCACCACGAATTACATCGAAAATTCGATTTTCCATACTATTGATGAGATTGGTTATTATATTCTCCTCTAAATTATTCCATGTCTCAACAATTGCCAATTTCAAGTCATCGACAGTGGAATAAGTATGATTACTGGAAAAAATTCTTCTTACTAACATTCCCCATAGATTTTCTATGGGATTTACGTCAGGAGAACGTGCAGGCCAATCTAATAGTGGAATATTATTTTCCGAAAACCACCGCAATGTGTGTGCCGATTTATGCACGGGTGCATTATCTTGCATGAAGATTAAGTTTCTGTTATCAAATTTTTCCCAAAATGGTTTTAAACAATTTTCCAATGTATTTGTATAATTAGCACTATTCATTTCATGAGATATCAATGCTATGGCGCTTTTTCCATGTGCCGAGAAACACGCCCAAATCATGACCGAGCCACCACCGAAATTACGTTTCGAAAAATACTTAGCATCCTTTCGTATATCGTACCAGTATGAACGAAACCCATCAGGTCCATCCAAATTGAATTTTTTTTCGTCACTAAATACAACCTAGTAACAAATTTTTATTAAGGATATATTAAAATAAATATCTGTTTCTTACAATTTTACTAACGTTTTTCCAATCCGTACGCATGTTTGCTTTAGCGAAGGAAAGTCTTGCTGACTTATCTGTATTTTTTAATAGTGGTGCAGATATCATTTTCGCTCTAACAATATGCGGGGATACTGTAATGGTTCTGCAAATGGTACTTTTTGAAACATTTAATTTACATTCAGCTCGCATTTGAATCAACGACAGTGTGGAGTTCGAAGCCGCACGGAGAATTTTGCGCTTATCTCGACATGATAGTTTAGGAAGACGACCCGATCGCTTTTTCTGTGTATGATTACGCCTTTTACATACATAATCGGCAATTGCATTTTTAGAACGATTTAATTGCTTCGCAATGTAACCGTACCCCTTGCCGTCGATGCGAAAACCATCGATTATGGCTTTTTCTTTCTCAGACAATTCTTTTCTACGAGGCTTTTCACTTTCTAACCTTCCTAACTGAATTGTATGATGTTCAATCACAAGAAATACGAAAAAAATGGAGATCACATAATGAATATGTTTTCTGATAAGGCACGATTGATGCCAACGTAAGGTAGACATTAAAAGTTGGTATACATATTTATGAAACGTCTGAAAATCAGATTGTATGTGATCTAAGTTGGTATTTTTATTAGAAAAGCTAAGTTTGTGTTGTATAACGTATTTTTTGCGTGCTACGAACTAGTATTTGAAGAATATATGTCGTAATTTCCCACATAATTTTAGATTATTAGAAATATCGGGGGGTTGGTATATTTATGCAACGCACTGTAAATACATTATTATCCGTTGATTCTATTTCTGACGTAATAATGCGTAAAATATTTTCATTTGAAAAAACAAGTGTTAAAATCTTAACACTAGAACGACTAAGCAAGTCAAAATGACTTGTTCACAGTTTTTTCCAAACATTCCCTAAATTTACAGGAGAGTTCTATACTAGAAATTCTAAGTTAATCTCATAAAACACAGATTACCAAACCGATCATATTTTCCACGCCTTGATTCCTCTTCTTCCAAAGTATCTATTTAAAATATTGAAATGTAACAAATATAACGTCGGTCGTTCTAGTGTTAATGACTGAGCCGTATTGAAAACATTCCATCGTTTTTTTTGGGTATGGAAGCTCCAGTATTTTTCTGTAAATAAGTATCCATGCGGTAACCAAGAGTATTTTCTGCAGATTCAATGTATCCATGATTTTCTTTCAAAGCACTTATCTGTTGTTGAATGATTTTCAGACTTTTAAAAGAACTGTTGAGTTTAAAATTATCAAATAACATTTTAACTTTAGCCTCAATTGATGAATCTGAGATAATGAAGTATCTACTAATAATTTTTTTCAACGAGTCAGTAGAAAAAAATAAAAAATTTTCGCATTCATCAAGCATATTTGTCAGTATACAATTTGTCATCATACAATTTGTCATCAAACCTTTGCACAATAACCTGCCAATCATTTTAATCACGTGAACACGTAAATTTGAATTCATTGCATTCTGTTCAAGTGAAATTTGCAATGGTTGGGTTTTTGAACTTTTGACTGTCATATGCTGATTACAAGAGCATTTTAATCGTTCTTATTTCTACAGTACTATTTCTACAATAAAAAAAAAAGAATTGGCGAATAATTATTTTTTTTAAATAAATCCAAATATTGTTATAATTATGTTACGTGCGGTGCTATATTATATATAGCGAGCCGTCCGTCGTTGAGCGGTAACCGACGGTTGGTGAGGAGACGCTCGTTACAGCGGGAAATTATAAGAATTTGACAGGTTATTGGATCGGGGATGTACAAGAGGTAAAAGAATATATAGTTGAAATTATACTCTACTTAGCTTAAGGCTAGTAGAGGGCAGGATGGATGGGCCGATCTGTTGAAACCCGTACAGGTTTATTGGAATCGAAATTTGAAGGAATAAAGATTTTAAATAAAATTAGTTTCTAACAAAGATTGATCTGGTAAAATAAAGTATATTCAAACTGTGTTTAAGAAATTATACAACTCAAAGATTGATAGAGAGAAGCTTTGGAGTTATGAATTATCAAATATAAAATGACAATGTAGGGGTGGTGAAACTTATTCGAAACGAAGTTCGAATGAATTTCCCATTCACAAATAATTAATTAATCCTTACTTTTGACGGTTCGTTTCAGGGCTAGTAGTCAGTGAAATAATCAATGAATATATTCAATATTAAACTTGATAAAAAATTGGAACTCACCCTGGTTTTCCAGTAGCCGATACAATTATAAATTATAACACAGCGCTATGTCTGTTTGTGTGTGTGTGTGTGAGTGTTCTGCTAAAGATTTTCGGCTCTCGATGATACAATATTGAGTGTACGCTGGATTTACAAACTGTTTGGATATCTGTACAGAGAAAATGAATTAGGAGTTGCACTTTGGAATGAACGTATGTTCACTTATGACTAACGGATTAAAATTTACGATTATATGATGCAGATATTCGATGAACGATAATATATAAAAAAGGTAATTGGATTTAGATAACAAAATCTCGCACGAAACACTGAGTCTTTCGGTACTATGTATCGTTACCGAACTTTCGCTCACTGAGAATCGAAGATTCTCCCTACGGTTTCGCGGGCTAACAATCACGCACTTCGCGACTTGACGATTGAAAGCCAAGAGATTTCTTAAGTTAAAGAGGATATCAAAGTCCGTTACCGCGTATCAAACTATTGAAGTTATTCGCGGATAACTCGGCTTAACGACACCCCGGACTCAATGCCTACGCACCTCGCGACTTTCCAGACAATAGTGACGAGTTTATCTCGTCCCGGGTCTCACGAAGGGTGGACCCATGGTGGAGGTGGTAGCCACGTTCCGTGGTCACGTTATGCTTAGGTTTTAATTCTGGGAATGCAACTCTTTATTCTTCTTCTCTGTTTAGTTCTTACTAAATTCTTATCGATAGGTACGTGATGGAATGCGCTTAGGGCGCAACAGTCCTGTAACGCTTCTGATAAAACATTGTGGGAACGCGCTTACTAGAGAAATTACATCTGTTAGCCAAGATATAAGCGGAAATAATAATGAAAAATAATACGAGAAATGAACGAAAAAGAAAACGAAAAATTTAGTTCGGGACGTAACAATTACAATATGAGTATAACTATGTAAATAAATAATTCCAATTGTAATGATATCAAATTTAGCAGATATTAACCCTTTGCGGACGACGACTTTTTCGGCCGGGTGAGGTAGCAGGACGAGGCGATTTTTGCGAATGAGTTGAGTGACTTACATGATACAATAAAATGATCTTACATATAAATATGGGGATTATCCCCTGCTACTATCCCGTACTATATTATCATCATCTTCATCGCTTAGGTCACTTTCCATCCCACATAATTTCTTTATGAACACGTCGGATTTCGGCATGAACCGTATCAAAACAAAATTCGTCTTCACTAGAACTGAGTTCCTTTGTGAAATCCATTTTTGTAAAGGTTCACACAAAATCACGTTAATCAAATTCTTCTGATGCTTTTGCCACACTCACCAAGTCTCAACTGATGTCGGAACCATTGTCACAGCTACACTCTTAGAAGAATCTTTCATTATCATATCTCTGTTATGATGTGTCATTTCACACATCGTGTAAAAGAGCACAAACAGCTAAGGAACCTTTCCAAGAACCAATAGTGCGATCCTTTCGATTTAAGATAACGACATCTAATATATACACCGAATGTCGCCACTCGTCTTGCCGCGCGAAACACCGTGGCGACTGAGAGTCGCCTCTCGTCCGCAAAGGGTTAATAATAATCTATTTTATTCCCTTCGCGGGGTACAAAATGCGGACCACCGCTTTGCTCACAATTCCCTTTTCAATATATTCATCATACAATCATACACTTATTCAGAATTACCTTACATTTACAGAATTCCGCTTACGAAAGAGATTACCCCAAATTGAGCTTGAGACACAGAGAGAACTCACTCATATCTCATCCTTCCATTCCATCCACACTCATTCTCCCGACCTCCGCTTCCACTGCTCGCTCTTTCTCTCAATTCTTCCACTTGCCTCATCCATACTTCCCCTCCTCCATCTTCTCCTAACACTTCTTCCACCATCTCCTGCCATCCCCTATCCGTTCCCCACTCCGTATACTCCTCTCATATATGCCTCCATGTTTCTACCCTTCTCCCATATGTTATACATCAGGGAGTGCAGCTAGTTGATCATTTCTGGGTCTTTCGAGCAACTCCGCCTGCTTCTCCCAACCGTTCTGTTTCGCCCAACCAAGCTTGCCTTGCCTTTCACCTCGCAGATTCGGACCTATTGGCACGAGCATGGTGGCGCATTGGGGCGACATTCGCAACTAACCGCTCGCGCTGGAAAGACGTGCCGCGCTCGTCGACGACAGTAAACAAACCGATGCGCGTGACGCATCGATTGAGATTATACGTCGAGAAACAGTTTCAGATCGCACTACGTCGCATATACCATGTACCCATTATACCGTGCGGCTCGTCAGTCTTGTCACCTGGGCGGCGGTGCTTCTCGTTTTCAACCGCCTATTCGTACCATTTTGTTTCTTGGAGTCCACTCGCTCAGCCTCTTAAAGGAAGCACACGACAATGTCGTAGCCTTCAAATATTCTTATTAGTTTGTCTGGAGGAGCGAGACATTGTATTACATTGTTGTCTCGTTGCGCGCTTCGTTTGATCAAGGAGAATCTCCCCATGTGGTGGGGGTAATTCTGCCGGAGTTTATTCTGTTTTCACTATGGAGATGTTAGAAAACTGGTGCCTACGCCGATGTCCTCACTGTCGCCACCCAAATCGCGTTGTCTCCCTTGCTTCGATCTGCAGCGTTCTCTCTCTTCGTCTTTTAGTTCGATTTGTATGTGTAGCTCTTTTAACGAATCGCGTGGTAGAACGTCAAGTGCATGGAACAGTTCCTTTATTCAATCATACATATATACATGATGCTAGGATAGCATAAACATACAACTATATAACTCCTGTATGGTCGCACATTAGCGACTTCTCGCAGGAAAACTGAAATTATACAATACAAGAAAAGAATCAAATTGCGCTGTATGATAAAGTTAAACAATTAGTATTACGCCCCAAAAGATTTGATATGATCATCAAAAAAGGCATCTTCGTTACAGAGAGGTACCAGGACTGACAAAACAATTATAGGGGGGGGGGGGGGGGGGGAGAGAAGATATTGGTACGGCCAATATACTAAGTAAAACAAAATGAACAATAATGAGATCTCGACCAAAATAGATAAGAAAAATTGCACGGATTAGTGGTCAAGAATTAGACAATGGAAGAATTAAATAAGTAAAGAAATCCATGATAAAGAAAAATTACCGTGCTTGCGAATACAAGTGGCATGAAATTATACTGAATAACGTTCCATACGAATCAAGAGGATAGTAAAGGATGTTGTTGACATCAACGATATTCTTAAAGTAACTTAACCCTTTCAGCGCTGAGTCGCCCGACGTTAACCGTGTGCCGTGGACTGCCCACTTCGTACGGAAGAGCCTACCGGGGGCTGCGTGCTTTTTACGAAAGAGCGCAAGTTGAGCAGACTTGCCCAACGTTAAGCGTGAGCTGTGAACTGCCCACTCCGTACGAAAAAGACTGAATTTTCATTGCAAGACGTATTGATTGTAACTGGAGTAAATTTTGTGGTGACTTCAAAAGCCTTAATAACCATTTATTTTATTAAGCAACAGTAACATGATCAATATAACAGTATTAAATTATATATTTTAAATTGAAAAATTAATAATTTTGCATAGTATGGTAAATCTCAAAACACGGTTCGATGCACAAGCCAATGTTACATTTTCGGCATTCGTAACGCGAGTCAGTTCTGCGATTATTTTTAGTGCAAACAGCGCATTTGCGTCGCGAAGGATGTTTTTTATTTTCTTTAGTTACGCAGGATGTTGGGAAATGCCACTCCGTTAACCGAAATGGAAGGTCGTCTGAATGAACTCTTCCTCCTTTAGCTTCTACTCTATGTGGTGGGTATTCTCTCAAAATATCTTTTAGAAGAAGCAGACGAAATTTTGCAAATGTGCTAGTTTTTTTATTAGCAATTTTATATAGGATATATGCATTATATATAGAAAGGTCTAAGAGGTGGAAGAAATATTTTTTATACCATTTTGTGCTTTTTCGTATGCAGTGAAGTGAACTCAAAATCATATCAATTTTATCAACTGCGCCCATCAAGGCATTGTAGTCTGCTACACACTTTGGTTTTCGATTTGGTTTGCCAGTTTGATAATTAAGTTTTTTTGTTTCAACGAAATCATCACAATGTGAGGTGGACAGCATCCACACGTCTTTTTTATCGCGCCACTTTAACGCTAATAGATTATGAGTCGATCTATTTATACATTCTCCGCTTTTTAATTTTTCTTCCATTTTTGGCATATCTTTCCTATTTTTCCTCACAGTTCCAAAGGCATTGGTTTTTTCCTTTTCGTGTAGAAGATTGTATAAGTGTGGACTCGTATACCAGTTGTCAGTGATAAGTGTATGCTCTTTTCGTACGTATGATTTCAGGAGTGTCAAAGTAATGTTTCCAGATTGCCCAATTGATGGTACTTGCTCAGTGATATCAGTATTTTTTCCAGAATAAATTATGAAGTCTAGTATATAGCCGGTTTTGCAATCATAAATAACAAATGACTTAATACCAAATCTACTCCTTTTTGTCGGAATATATTGCTTGAAGAATAATCTTCCTTTATAAAGTAGAAGACTTTCGTCTATGCATAAATATTCATATGGATAAAATGATTTAGAAAATGCGTTTTTAAGTTCAGTAACCACCGGTCTTATTTTTATTAACGGATCGTGCGAGCTATTATTATTGTCATCATTAAAATGCAACATTTTTAGCAATGATTCATATCTAACTCTGCTCATTAGTTTGGAAAAAATGTCAGTTTTTATAACTTTATCGGTAGACCAATATTCTCTTATAGATGTTTTTTTCACTTTGGACATTAGCATTGTAATGGCAATAAATAAATATATTTCCGGAGGTGAAGTATCTGTCCAGGTATTTACGCGTGAATGAACTGCGTGTATTTTAGTTTGCACTAGCTTTTTATGGTAATTATTTGTTTTCTCGCAGATACCAGTAATTAATTCTTCCAAGAAAAATACCTTAAACGCATCCAAAGGAGTGGATTTTTGGGATAAGTGTACCCTTAACCCCGAATTTGATTCATCAAAATTATATAATTTTGGTACAAAATTTTTCTTAGACCATACAAAATTTGTTTCCGCATCATTAGATGTCGAGTTATTATTCTCATTATGTAGACGTTCATCCTCTTCAGAAGATGAACTAAATATTCGAACTCGTCTTCTCCTTTGCTTATACAATGGAACGGTCTCTTCGGTTTCCGACGCTACAAAAGAAGGTTTGATTATGTTCGTTCTAACATCCAACCTATTGTATTGATATTTACTGCTTCTGTCACTGCTTATTTTTAATCTCTTGCACTTCTTATACATTTCGTCGGAATCCGAAGACGAATTCCACATCCTGTTTCTTTCAAATGTTTTAATTTCAACTGTTTCAATATCATGTTCATAGGCCATGTCACTACTACTGTTACTAATGCGTTCAAACTCATTCTCCGACATTTTAGGGGTAATTGAAAATGAAGTTTTAAAACGCAAAGAACAGATTTTCAGAAAGTAGCAGTATTGATAACCTCAAAAGTCTTTGGCAGCGATATGTTAACTAATGCGCAATGAATGCATACACAAATTTAATGAACAATACTGATAAAAGATTGCATAAAAGTACATTTAAACGCTTATTGTCTTTTTATATCTATATCTTTATATCTTTTTTATATCTATACAGGCTTACAACTACCAGTCACGTATATCTGTAAGTATGTACCTGTCACATATGCGTTCATAAACCTATACCGAATGGTTGTGTGAGGACGCATATATGGGTTCATAGCCAAAATCGAATGGTTGTGTGAGGACGCATATATGGGTTCATAGTCAAAATCGAATGGTTGTGTGAGGACGCATATATGGGTTCGTAGCGAAAATCGAATGGTTGTGTGAGGACGCATATATGGGTTCATAGCCAAAATCGAATGGTTGCGCGAGGACGCATATATGGGTTCATAGCGCTGAAAGGGTTAAAGTAGATATACTAATCTAACTATGTTATGGACTAAAGAGTATATACAGAGTTTAAACTAAGACTGTCAGAAGGGAGAAATCTGAGTGATTAGCGTTTTTTTGTTTTTTTTTTGTTTTTTTAATGGAAGTGCTCGGTTCAGAGTACGACGATCGGTCAAGATTTAAGCCATGGTAATTTATCGAGATAATTGTAATGCTTTTGGACAGTATCCCGTGTAGGAAGAGATACAGAATGTTGCAGTTGTGATGGATCGGCAGAAACTACCAAAGGATCGTATCGAAGAGCAAGCGAGGCCCTTTTTCTATGCGTATGGTATATGATGGGAATTTTGGAGCGAAAATCCTGAATGTATCCTTCTCTGTCGAGATAGGGAAAGGCAGCAGTAGAGAGAAACCCATTTTCGCGAGCCTTCCTAGCCTCCTCGTCCGACATTGTATGTAGCGAGGTGATGAGAGGATTGTCAGAGTTTGAGTGCAAAGATTTACGGATAAACATTCTGGTGATTTTAAGTGCAAAAATATCAAACCGCGAACAGTCAACCCTGCTATAAATTGTTTGATTGTGGAAGTGTCGCTTGGTACCATCCGACATACGTCTGGGCATGAGAAGACCCGTGATCGCCCGGAATATTTTCCTCTCGAAGGTGCGAATGCGCTCCATCACATAAGGCGAAATTGAGAACCAGATTGGGATCGCATAAGATAGTACTGACCTGACATAAAGCTTGTAAAGGAGTAGTTTGACATTCTCACCGAGGTGTTTTGAGTAGAAGAGGCGAGCCAATTTAGATGCTATACCTTTTGCTTTCCCGAGACAGTAGTTGGCGTGTTCATTATAGTTTAAGTGTTCGTTGAGAATTACACCCAAATATTTGACCTTTTTCAGCCGAGGGATTAAAAGGTCAAATCTTTCCGTCGCGTGAATCGAAAAATTTTTTGAGAGCCTGTATTGTTTTTTGCTAATTTGGGACGTGGGCCTAATGAATAGAATAGTCTCGCATTTGAGCATATTTACTCTCACCTTCTTCATGTTACACGCCGAGACAACAAAATCGAAAGCCCTCTGCAAGTGTGACTGAATGTCGAGAGGATCAACGCCGGATTTATATATGATTAAATCATCAGCAAAGGCCAAAGCTTTGCAAGTATCGTTACTTTTGTTAAAATTGTTTAAAATCTCAGAGAAGTATAAGTTGAATAGTAGAGGAGAATTTACGGCGCCCTGCTGCAGACCATTTAAAATATTGAAGGTACGAACGGAAAAAGTATTATTGTGAAAAGTTTTAAAAGCGCGGCCAGTGATCATGTTCTCAGTTAGAAGCAACAACTCGGGAGGGAAATTCATTTTGTGTAATTTAACTATCAATCCCGTAGTCCAAACAGTATCAAATGCTTTCTCGAGGTCAATTAAACAAGCCCCAGTCACAGCTGAGCTGTTGAGCGAGTCGGCAATGTCGCGAGTCAATTTGGCAATAGCATGAACCGTAGAGTGCGAGTGTTTGAAACCAAATTGATAATCAGAAATTAATTTATTGGACCGCACAAAATGATTCAAACGTATGTTAATCATGATCTCGAACAATTTGCCCAGGTTTGGCAGCAGACTGATCGGCCGGTAATTATTTAAGTCGTAAAGGTTTTTCCCTTTTTTGTGCAATGGGATGAGCTTGGCCGTTTTCCAACGAATGGGAAAGTAAGATAAACGTAAACATGCGTTAAAAATTAGCGTGAGATATTCAATAACGGAGCCTGGAAGGCGTTTGATGGCGACGTTTGGTATGCCGTCGAACGAGGTGGATTTTTTGTTTTTAAGATATTTGATGGCTCGTAAGATCATTGTGGGAGTTATTAGATAGTTTGTATGAATTGACGGCCAGATCTGTTCGTGTAGCGAAGCGAATTGCCAATTAATATTTTCACGTGAATCCCGTATTCGATCGTAAGTCTGCTTTATCTCGTGCTCGTGATTCCTCTCTTCCTCGGTTGTAGGAGTCAGATTTTTTGTATGTACTCTCGCAAAGTGCACCCCAAGTAAGGTCAAACGATCGTCAGTACTTGACACTACAAAGTTATTATCTATTTTCTGGAGTGTCGATGTATCTATTCCGGATTCAGACCAAAGAAAATCGTCGTTTATCGCGCCTCTTAGTGGCGGAATTGAGTCAATGTTTTTTGGATTTATAATTCTGTTTATAAAAGGGTGTAGCTTAATGGAATCACGAGTATCTAGTTTGGACAGTCTGTCGTTCCAGAATTTATTTGCAACTGCAGAGTAGAGTTTTTTGAGTCTGTAATTGGTACGCTGAATTATTGATTTATAAAATTTGATCATGTTAGACTGTATTGGAGTTAAATTGTCGCGAAGGCGCAATAAACGAAATAATCTGGTGATAAGTTTGGATTTAAATTTTTTGAGCTTATTAATGCGTCGGTCGTCATATTCTTTCGGGCAGTTCAGAGCCTCCACGGTAGGTGTACAGTTCGTCAGAATTACGGAAATATTTTCCTCGAGGGCCTCTATTGAAGAATTAATCATTTCGATCGACGCATTAAGTAACGATGGGAGATTTAGGCTGTTGATATAATTATGGAGTTTGAGTTTGTATTCTTTCCATTTGGTCAAACGATAATTTAGTCTCAGTACTCTGGGAGCTCGTTCTACATATGTATTCCAACCGAGGAGAGAGAGATTAATCGTTATGGCCCAATGATCGCTATCATAGGGCAGCAGACCCAGCCTCTGCGTTCCATCGTTAACACGATCGATCAGCCTGCTGTCCACCAAAGCAATGTCCAAGTTCGAGTTAGCCGGATGATAAGTCGGTATTTCCGAATATAGAAGGGAAGCGCGGAAGATAGCACCCTGTAATTGTAGCCAGTCAAAAAGAGCTAACCCCTTGCTGTTGTTGACTGTATTACGCCATGATGTGTGTTTGGCGTTGAGATCGCCCGCGATCACAAAGTGATTCGAGTCATTTGCAACTCGCAACTGAGTACATAGATCATCGAGGTCACGAAGGAACACGATTTTATCATTGAAAGGGCTATACACCGCCGCGATCACGAGGCTTCTACCAGCCGAAAGATCCAAGCGGATCGCAATGGCTTCTAAAGATTTTTCGTCAGAAGTGGAGAGTTCTATACGAGTGAGTTTGTATCTTCTATTAATAACCATAGCGACACCGCCGCCGAAACGGTTGTTTGCTCTGTCTTTGCGTATTATTACAAATTGTGGTGGAACCTCCAAATTATGTCTCGGATTTAGCTTCGTTTCAATGAGACCACATACGTCGGGTCGATGAGAATTTAAAAATTGCTGCAAATATGCACGTTTGTGAAGATTTATAACAGAGTTGACGTTGACAGTAATGATTCGGAGATTGACCAACGGGATACTGTTTTGATCGGTAGTGGCCATTATTGCGGGAAATCATTTCGAATGCCTCTCGTGGTACGTCCATGGTAATCAACAGATTGAGCATGATTATCATCTATAAAAGATTGAAGGAGGAAATTAATTTTTTCGGTATTTTCGCCGATGCGTTGAAAAATAATTGGTAATTGATCGGCTATACTTTTGATGGCCGAAAATATGTTTTTTAAGTCGACCTGTTGCTCGTTGGACGTAGCATCGAGAGGGACTGGTCCTCTGTTCAATGTAGTCGATGAATATGCATGCGCGGCCTTACCTACTAGGCCCCCCACTCCACTCGCAACACTACTGTATAGCGTCATCGGATTGACGAGGGGAGATGGAAGTCTTCTGGTTGCGGCTGGCTGGGGAGCTCTGTTGCTCGTAGGGGTGGCAACGGCTCTTCTCTCCTTGAATTTCGGGCAACCTCGGTATGACGCGGGGTGGCCGAACTTCTCACAGTTGACGCAGTAAATTGCGTCGTGTTTGGTTGCTTCTGTGACCGAGCACTTTCCACGCTCGTGAGATAAATTACATTTAACACATCTAAAATCTAGATGACAGTTAGCGGATGCATGGCCTATACGTTGACAGTTAAAACATTGTAAAAGATCCTGCCTATGCAATTTCTCCCATCTGACGCGTTGATAATTTAAAACATTGATCGATTGAACAAATTTGATATCAGTATTCGCGCCAAATTGCACTACGAACATAGGCAGGGGCAAGCCGGATTGTTTCGATTTCGCGGTTATAAAATTGGATATACGTGTGGCTTTGGCTTTAGGTGCGGCGATGGAATTAATTTCCGACAACAGCTCATTCTTGTCGGTGTTTGGATCGATACCCTTGAGAAGCATCGTCACTGGTTTTTCGTTCTTCGGCGTATAAGTGAAGAACTTGAGCTGGTTTTTCATCATAATATCTTTGATCTTCGAGTAAGCTTCGAGCGAATTCGGGTATATGACGTGGCTTTTCGAGCCACTTCTTTTTATAGTGAAGGATGCCTTTTGAAGGGCATTCTTCGTTATGTTTATTATTAGTTGTGGTGAAGCCACATGCACGATCAACGGTGGTGGTTTGTTCGACTTATCTTGTCTGACAGTTTGCTGTGGTAGGGTCGGATGTCTGAAGGTGGGAGGCTGGTCCCTGGACACCTCCGGTAGAGCGTTGGGCTCGGCGAAGGCCTGAAAATGGTTGGCGGTGGGAGGTTTGTCCAGCGTCGGCGTCGGAGAAGGCGCGTGTCGCCCTGCGGGTCTACGGGATCCAATGGTGATCCATTCCGATGTTGGCGATTCAATGGTCCGAGCAGATGTAGAGGGTCCAGCGAGCGATTGGATTTGCTCTTTGAGCAATTTTATTTCACTTAAGAGTCTTTTATTTTCGCGTATTAGAGTATCTTTGTTACAAGATGCTTCAGCGCCTTGTTTGGATGATGTTGTTGACATCGCATCGCTGGATTGTTGATCGAGCGATTTCAATCCCATGTCACTGTCCATGGTGTTAGCTGTAGCCTTTTTAGCGTCGGCAGATTGCCGTGCGGCTGCGCGTGAAGCGGAAATTTTGCGCGATTTTTTCATTTGAATGTCCTCGGATGAAGACGGATTAGATGATTTATGTCTTTTTAGAGACAGGGATAGCGATCCCTGGCTAGCAGTCTCAAGGGATGCAAAATTTTCTTCAGAATTATAGGCATCGGCTGCCACCGATGCGGAAGAGTTACTAGCTTCTATGCGTGCAATAACAACGTCAAGTGCATGGAACAGTTCCTTTATTCAATCATACATATATACATGATGCTAGGATAGCATAAACATACAACAATATAATTCCTGTATGGTCGCACATGAGCGACTTCTCGCAGGAAAACGGAAATTATACAATACAAGAAAAGAATCAAATTGCGCTCTATGATAAAGTTAAGCAATTAGTATTACGCCCCAAAAGATTTGATATGATCATCAAAAAAGGCATCTTCGTTACAGAGAGGTACCAGGACTGACAAAACAATTAACAATTATAAAAAGGGGGGGGGGAGATATTGGCACGGCCAATATACTAAGTAAAACAAAATGAACAATAATGAGATCTCGACCAAAATAGATAAGAAAAATTGCACGGATTAGTGGTCAAGAATTAGACGATGGAAGAATTAAATAAGTAAAGAAATCCATGATAAAGAAAATTACCGTGCTTGCGATGACAAGTGGCATGAAATTATACTGAATAACGTGCCATATGAATCAAGAGGATAGTAAAGGATGTTGTTGACATCAACGATATTCTTAAAGTAACTTAAAGTAAATATACTAATCTAACTATGTTATGGACTAAAGCGTATATATACAGAGTTTAAACTAAGATAATGGAAGTGCTCGGTTCAGAGTACGACGATCGGTCAAGATTTAAGCCATGGTAATTTATCGAGATAATTGTAATGCTTTTGGACAGTATCCCGTGTAGGAAGAGATACAGAATGTTGCAGTTGTGATGGATCGGCAGAAACTACCAAAGGATCGTATCGAAGAGCAAGCGAGGCCCTTTTTCTATGCGTATGGTATATGATGGGAATTTTGGAGCGAAAATCCTGAATGTATCCTTCTCTGTCGAGATAGGGAAAGGCAGCAGTAGAGAGAAACCCATTTTCGCGAGCCTTCCTAGCCTCCTCGTCCGACATTGTATGTAGCGAGGTGATGAGAGGATTGTCAGAGTTTGAGTGCAAAGATTTACGGATAAACATTCTGGTGATTTTAAGTGCAAAAATATCAAACCGCGAACAGTCAACCCTGCTATAAATTGTTTGATTGTGGAAGTGTCGCTTGGTACCATCCGACATACGTCTGGGCATGAGAAGACCCGTGATCGCCCGGAATATTTTCCTCTCGAAGGTGCGAATGCGCTCCATCACATAAGGCGAAATTGAGAACCAGATTGGGATCGCATAAGATAGTACTGACCTGACATAAAGCTTGTAAAGGAGTAGTTTGACATTCTCACCGAGGTGTTTTGAGTAGAAGAGGCGAGCCAATTTAGATGCTATACCTTTTGCTTTCCCGAGACAGTAGTTGGCGTGTTCATTATAGTTTAAGTGTTCGTTGAGAATTACACCCAAATATTTGACCTTTTTCAGCCGAGGGATTAAAAGGTCATATCTTTCCGTCGCGTGAATCGAAAAATTTTTTGAGAGCCTGTATTGTTTTTTGCTAATTTGGGACGTGGGCCTAATGAATAGAATAGTCTCGCATTTGAGCATATTTACTCTCACCTTCTTCATGTTACACGCCGAGACAACAAAATCGAAAGCCCTCTGCAAGTGTGACTGAATGTCGAGAGGATCAACGCCGGATTTATAGATGATTAAATCATCAGCAAAGGCCAAAGCTTTGCAAGTATCGTTACTTTTGTTAAAATTGTTTAAAATATCAGAGAAGTATAAGTTGAATAGTAGAGGAGAATTTACGGCACCCTGCTGCAGACCATTTAAAATATTGAAAGTACGAACGGAAAAAGTATTATTGTGAAAAGTTTTAAAAGCGCGGCCAGTGATCATGTTCTCAGTTAGAAGCAACAACTCGGGGGGGAAATTCATTTTGTGTAATTTAACTATCAATCCCGTAGTCCAAACAGTATCAAATGCTTTCTCGAGGTCAATTAAACAAGCCCCAGTCACAGCTGAGCTGTTGAGCGAGTCGGCAATGTCGCGAGTCAATTTCGCAATAGCATGAACCGTAGAGTGCGAGTGTTTGAAACCAAATTGATAATCAGAAATTAATTTATTGGACCGCACAAAATGATTCAAACGTATGTTAATCATGATCTCGAACAATTTGCCCAGGTTTGGCAGCAGACTGATCGGCCGGTAATTATTTAAGTCGTAAAGGTTTTTCCCTTTTTTGTGCAATGGGATGAGCTTGGCCGTTTTCCAACGAATGGGAAAGTAAGACAGACGTAAACATGCGTTAAAAATTAGCGTGAGATATTCAATAACGGAGCCTGGCAGGCGTTTGATGGCGACGTTTGGTATGCCGTCGAACGAGGTGGATCTTTTGTTTTTAAGATATTTGATGGCTCGTAAGATCATTGTGGGAGTTATTAGATAGTTTGTGTGAATTGAAGGCCAGATCTGTTCATGTAGCGAAGCGAATTGCCAATTGATATTTTCACGCGAATCCCGTATTCGATCGTAAGTCTGCTTTACCTCGTGCTCGTGATTCCTCTCTTCCTCGGTTGTGGGAGTCAGATTTTTTGTATGTACTCTTGCAAAGTGCACCCCAAGTAAAGTCAAACGATCGTCAGTGCTTGACACTACATAGTTATTATCTATTTTCTGGAGTGTCGATGTATCTATTCCGGATTCAGACCAAAGAAAATCGTCGTTTATCGCGCCTCTTAGTGGCGGAATTGAGTCAATGTTTTTTTGATTTATAATTCTGTTTATAAAAGGGTGTAACTTAATGGAATCACGAGTATCTAGTTTGGACAGTCTGTCGTTCCAGAATTTATTTGCAACTGCAGAGTAGAGTTTTTTGAGTCTGTAATTGGTACGCTGAATTATTGATTTATAAAATTTGATCATGTTAGACTGTATTGGAGTTAAATTGTCGCGAAGGCTCAATAAACGAAATAATCTGGTGATAAGTTTGGATTTAAATTTTTTGAGCTTATTAATGCGTCGGTCGTCATATTCTCTCGGGCAGTTCAGAGCCTCCACGGTAGGTGTACAGCTCGTCAGAATTACGGAAATATTTTCCTCGAGGGCCTCTATTGAAGCATTAATCATTTCGATCGACGCATTAAGTAACGAAGGGAGATTTAGGCTGTTGATATAATTATGGAGTTTGAGTTTGTATTCTTTCCATTTGGTCAAACGATAATTTAGTCTCAGTACTCTGGGTGCTCGTTCTACGTATGTATTCCAACCGAGGAGAGAGAGATTAATCGTTATGGCCCAATGATCGCTATCATAGGGCAGCAGACCCAGCCTTTGCGTTCCATCGTTAATACGATCGATCAGCCTGCTGTCCACCAAAGCAATGTCCAAGTTCGAGTCAGCCGGATGATAAGTCGGTATTTCCGAATATAGAAGGGAAGCGCGGAAGATAGCACCCTGTAACTGTAGCCAGTCAAAAAGAGCTAACCCCTTGCTGTTGTTGACTGTATTACGCCATGATGTGTGTTTGGCGTTAAGATCGCCCGCGATCACAAAGTGATTCGAGTCATTTGCAACTCGCAACTGAGTACATAGATCATCGAGGTCACGAAGGAATACGATTTTATCATTGAAAGGGCTATACACCGCTGCGATCACGAGGCTTCTACCAGCCGAAAGATCCAAGCGGATCGCAATGGCTTCTAAAGATTTTTCGTGAGAAGTGGAGAGTTCTATACGAGTGAATTTGTATTTTCTATTAATAACCATAGCGACACCGTCGCCGAAACGGTTGTTTGCTCTGTCTTTGCGTATTATTACAAATTGTGGTGGAACCTCCAAATTATGTCTCGGATTTAGCTTCGTTTCAATGAGACCACATACGTCGGGTCGATGAGAATTTAAAAATTGCTGCAAATATGCACGTTTGTGAAGATTTATAACAGAGTTGACGTTGACAGTAATGATTCGGAGATTGACCAACGGGATACTGTTTTGATCGGTAGTGGCCATTATTGCGGGAAATCATTTCGAATGCCTCTCGTGGTACGTCCATGGTAATCAACAGATTGAGCATGACTATCATCTATAAAAGATTGAATGAGGAAATTAATTTTTTCGGTATTTTCGCCGATGCGTTGAAAAATAATTGGTAATTGATCGGCTATACTTTTGATGGCCGAAAATATGTTTTTTAAATCGACCTGTTGCTCGTTGGACGTAGCATCGAGAGGGACTGATCCTCTGTTCAACGTATTCGATGAATATGCATGCGCGGCCTTACCTACTAGGCCCCCCACTCCACTCGCAACACTACTGTATAGCGTCATCGGATTGACGAGGGGAGATGGAAGTCTTCTGGATGCGGCTGGCTGGGGAGCTCTGTTGCTCGTAGGGGCGGCAACGGCTCTTCTCTCCTTGAATTTCGGACAGCCTCGATATGACGCGGGGTGGCCGAACTTCTCACAGTTGACGCAGTAAATTGCGTCGTGTTTGGTTGCTTCTGTGACCGAGCACTTCCCACGCTCGTGAGATAAATTACATTTAACACATCTAAAATCTAGATGACAGTTAGCGGATGCATGGCCTATACGTTGACAGTTAAAACATTGTAAAAGATCCTGCCTATGCAATTTCTCCCATCTGACGCGTTGATAATTTAAAACATTGATCGATTGAACAAATTTGATATCTGTATTGGCGTCAAATTGCACTACGAACATAGGCAGGGGCAAGCCGGATTGTTTCGATTTCGCGGTTACAAAATTGGAAATACGAGTGGCTTTGGCTTTAGGTGCGGTGATGGAATTAATTTCCGACAACAGTTCATTCTTGTCGGTGTTTGGGTCGATACCCTTGAGAAGCATCGTCAATGGTTTTTCGTTCTTCGGCGTATAAGTGAAGAACTTGAGCTGGTTTTTCATCATAATGTCTTTGATCTTCGAATAAGCTTCGAGAGAATTCGGGTATATGACGTGGCTTTTCGAGCCACTTCTTTTTATAGTGAAGGATGCCTTTTGAAGGGCATTCTTAGTTATGTTTATTATTAGCTGTGGTGAAGCCACATGCACGATCAGCGGTGGTGGTTTGTTCGACTTATCTTGTCTGATATTTTGCTGCGGCGGGGTCGGATGCCTGAAGGTGGGAGGCTGGTCCCTGGACACCTCCGGTAGAGCGTTGGGCTCGGCGAAGGCCTGAAAACGGTTGGCGGTAGGAGGTTTGTCCAGCGTCGGCGTCGTAGAAGGCGCGTGTCGTCCTGCGGGTCTACGGGATCCAATGGTGATCCATTCCGATGTTGGCGATTCAATGGTACGAGCAGATGTAGAGGGTCCAGCGAGCGATTGGATTTGCTCTTTGAGCAATTTTATTTCGTTTAAAAGTCTTTTATTTTCGCGTATTAGAGTATCTTTGTTACAAGATGCTTCAGCGCCTTGTTTGGATGATGTTGTTGACATCGCATCGCTGGATTGTTGATCGAGCGATTTCAATCCCATGTCACTGTCCATGGTGTTAACTGGAGCCTTTTTAGCGTCGGCAGATTGCCGTGCGGCTGCGCGTGAAGCGGAAATTTTGCGCGATTTTTTCATTTGAATGTCCTCGGATGAAGACGGATTAGATGATTTATGTCTTTTTAGAGACAGAGATAGCGATCCCTGGCTAGCAGTCTCAAGGGATGCAAAATTTTCGTCCGTATTATAGGCATCGGCCGCCACCGATGCGGAAGAGTTGCTAGCGTCTATGTGTGCAATATGATGTTCCATAAAAATGGACGGTCAGAAATGAAAAAAAATGAAGAACTGTATTGGGACTTGCGAAAGCAAGCCCCAATAATAGTAACGAAATTAGCCGATCACTTGGAGTATAACAATATACACTTTCACAGTACGAATGACTCTCTGTATGGGCACTTAGGAATTTTGTTTACGTCGCGTACGAGCACTGAGAAGATGTTGTCGCTACGAGCTCTCGTCGCGTACTGACAACGTCAAGTGCCTTCGTGTACGTGTGACAAGAGGCATGACGCTTGACGCCTGGCGAATCAGACTCTGCCGAAACAGGCTTACCTCCTAGATGACAGGTATGACGAACCGCACGGTACATACACGGTGCATTTAAAAACTGAATGCAAGAAGTACCGAAAGGTACCGGATTGAAATTTCTCATATGTATTCAGCAATTACCGCAAAGATTTCGTTCGTCTACCTGCTCTTCTTTGTTGTACCTGCCTGAAATCTTAAAATCTATCAGCAAGACAATCGCGGCTGCAATAATGTATTGTTTGACGCTAGGGCTAACGTTCTTACAACGCTGAATTTTCCATTTATTTGCGCTGGAAATTAAATTATATCGCCTGAGACTTAGATTTTAAGACATATCCGAGCATCCTTTTTTACGAATAACACTGTTATTTTATCCTACACGCGACGTAGTGCGATCTGAAACTGTTTCTCGACGTATACTCTCAATCGATGCGTCACGCGCATCGGTTTGTTTACTGTCGTCGGCGAGCGCGGCACGTCAGCGCGAGCGGTTAGTTGCGAATATCGCCCCAATGCGCCACCATGCTCGTGCCAATAGGTCCGAACCTGTGAGCAGTGATGCCAGGTCGTAGGATTTTTCTAACCCGTGCGCGCTACCCAATTCTCAGTAACGTTTATACTTTTTTTTTTTCTTTTTTTACATGGGGAAATCTTCAAAAGACACCCACCGCCTGAGGAGGGCGACGGGTAGTGTGGGATTGTTACCCACTAGAACCCCATGGCAACCTCGCCGAGTCTTTTAGTGGCGAACCCCGGGCACCGACTCGCAACTCTTCCGCAGCCCGCCAGACTCAGGTCCCGGTGGAGATAACCAGTCATCCGTGAGGGTGACTAGTCATTCACACGAGGCCATCCCAAACCGAAGCCATCATGTCGCTCCCTTTCCGCGGCTTCCTTCTGCAGGAGAACCTCCTCGCAGAAGGTCGCCGCGGCCCTCCATTTCTCCTCTGAGAGAAGTATCTCTCTCACTACATTTTGTAGTGAGAGGTCCCCCCTCCCAACACACCCCTCATGACACCGCGCTGAACCGCCCACGCTGGGCAGACCTCCAGCGTGTGCTGCGCGGTGTCCTCCTCCAAGTCGCAGTGGTGGCACTCGGCGGTCTCCTCCTTCCCAATCCCATACAGTTACTCACCGAAGCAACCATGCCCGGTGAGCACCTGCGTCAAACGGTAAGTGAGGTTGTCATGCTTTCTGTTCACCCATTCCCTAAGGAACGGGCGAACAGCCTTCACAGCGCGACTTTCCGCGTTGGCCGGATCGTCTAACCAATCCAGCCAACGGTTCCAGACACGCTGCTCAGCCTGGCTTCTCACTTCACTTGCGGAAGTATCCGGCTGTTCTACCCCGTCCGCCTGCCGCGCAGCACGAAGGTCTACATAGACCTCCGCAGCCATGACCGCATAGCAGGAAAACGGAGGCGAACCAGCCAGAACTGTGGCGGCCGCGTAGGAAATCGTGCGGTAACCCCGCACGAACCTGACAGCCATCACCCGGTGAGCCTTACGTAAAACGCAGTCTCCCCGGGTATTAGCTGCCAGACCACCGGCCCATATGGGCGCTCCGTAAAGCGCCATGGACCGGACGACTCCCATGTACAGCCGCCTAACCTTGCCACTTGGCCCCCCGAGATTTGGCACGAGACGACTCAACGCAGCCGCCGCGCGCTCCAAACGAGGAGAGTAACGTTTATACTTCACTCAAATATGGGGTATCGTTAGAGCTCAGTTACAATTGAAATACGGTAGAAATTACAGGAAGAGGACATTTTTAATAGAAATAACATATTTATACGGAAATAAGTGAATATATATATTTTTCTTATATTGTACATCTGCAGCCGATTTATTATATGAATTCCAACATTTCTTGCGAGAGTAAGGAAAACTGCAGTAAACCTTACTAGTATTCAAACAAGAACGTCATACATAAAACATATAATACATAAAAATATACTACAATATTTATATAATAAAATAAAATCTTTCAAATAAAAATATCCTTTGGTGAAGCGGCCGCAGGAGGTTGCTAAAAGAAAGAAATATATCACAGATTAATCACACACATATGTTTGCCTCATGAAATAAAAGACAAATAAAAAAGGGAAAACAAAATATATAATAAATATTTCATAAAATATATAAAAAAAAAACTAAAAATATCTTAACATTGCGCAAAGAAACATGCACCTGTGAATACTGGATCACAAAAATAAAAAGAAAAAAACTATATACATAAGAAATAAATAAAAGTATTCTCTGCGAAAAGAATATTGCAGTAATCCAACATTATCACAAAAAAAATATCACCGAACGTAATGCTGTCACAAAAACAAAACAAAAGAAAATATTTATCATAAAAAATATGCCGACAATAACATCAATTGAAAATGATCACGGGCATATTATAATTGTGATAGCAACATTATTAGTTACCAGAAAAATAAAAAGAGTGTGTTGATGCTTAAAAAGATAAAAAGACCGGGACAGGAAAAATGCGTTGCAAACTCAAGAAAGATTTTAAGTCTTGTAAAATATGAATATAGCAAATATGACACAATTGTTTTATGGAACGGCAATCACTATTATTAGCTTGGAAAGAGCATCGAATTTTACACACCGCGTCTAAAGTGGCCGCATCAATCTTATTTCTCTTTTTATTCTTAACATCTGAAACAATAGAAAATAATCTTTCTGCTTCGGCATTAGAATGTGAAAGAGATAAAACTGCTTGGACTAAAATTTTTAAATTTGGAAAAAGCGGTTCTTCATTTAAAATTTTTTTTTTTTTCGAAAATAGTCTTCCACATATCATCAATTTCTAAATTGGCCAAAAGAGATTTGGTTTCGTCATCAAAGACAATAGGGAGCATTTTCCATTCGTAAACTACGGCTGTGACATTAGAAATTTGAAAATTTCTTGCTACATTCCTTAAATCTGGAAAGACAATTCTACTTTCCTCGCGCAAAGCTATATTTGCATCTAAAAATTTCAAATCGCGAAAAATTTCGTCATTATATGGCAATCTTTTTATCATTTCTTCAAAAGTGGTTGAATAGAACGATAAACATGTAGATATAAAATTTTGAATAAATTCGCCACTTTGTGTTTCCAGAAAAGTTTCTCATGCTGAACCGACATATACTGAATTCAACGGTAGAAAATTTTGGTGCCCAATGCTGTCTTTGTTAATGTTTTTTATCGCATGACGTAGCAAAAAATTGTATCCCATCTGTTTTATTAAATGTTCGCTAGTATCTGCCAATTTATGTATTAAAGTTTTTCTACCTTGGAACAAGGCATTGAAATCGTTAAAAAAATTTAAAGAATATTTTAAAAATAGCATAAAAGCTTTAATTTTGCAGTCATTTAAAGAAATTGAAATAAATGCTGCCGAATTATTTTTATTTTTTAATGTTTCCAGATAGAAGTAATGTTTTAAAACTTCCCAGTTATCGAGAAGTCTTGTAACACACTTCTGTAAGACGAGCCATCTTGTACCTGATAATTTTTTAATTTTTCGGGACTCTACTTCAAAGAATTCCTGAAATTCCCGCAGGATGGCTGATCGTTTTGCACGTCCATGAAAATATGTCGCAATTGAATGTAAAAGATTTTCACAAGAATCCGGCAATTTTGAACAAGCTTTACTAGCAATTAAAGCTGAGGAATGGCATATTCATTTCAATACAACGAGGGCCGTTACCTCTTTCTTTAATCTACTTACAAATGAATCTTTAATGCCTGTCATCACAGACGCATTATCACAAGCAATTCCTACAATATTAGATAATGGAATGGTTTTAGATGCTAAACAATTTTTAAAGGAAGAATACAACTTATCTGCAGAGCAATCTCTAGCATCTAAACTGATTAATTCTAATAATTCTGTAATGCATTTTTTACTTTGTGATGAAATGTATTTGACTAAAATACAAAGCAACTTTTCGTTAGCGATAGTCGTGCTTTCATCAATTAATATCGAAAATTTTTGAGTCTTTAATTCGGTAATAAGCTTATCGCTTTCGCGTTTGCCTATTACATTTTTAATTATTTGGGAACATTTAGTCCGTGACAATTTTAGATCTTTAACCACCCGCGGGGTCTGAACAGGTTTTCTTTAATAAAGGGACCCTGTGATTAATAGTTTGAAAAGCCATATTGTGCTCCGCGTAAAATGCAGCTAACTTTATTTCGGCTGTTTTGACTTTATTAACACGGTCCAAATCTGAATTACTATCAACATTTGGTAATGAAACAGATGGTGTGATATCATAGCTTTTGCTTGTATTTTTAATATGAAATTTAGTCCGCGAATGTCTAATAAGTTCTGATTTTCCGCATGCCAACACTTTATTGCAAGCCGTGCAGAAAGCTTTTTTTTATTCTCATCAGACTTTAACCAATCTTTGAAAATATTATTTTTTAACCAAGATGATTGGAATACTTTCTCTTTGTTGCTTTTCTTCTTATTCGCCAATCCACTCGAACTAGGTTGCTGGTGATCCATCTTCTTGTTTCTGTCACCGCACTACACTAATATTGCACGATAATTCAATTTATTGTATAATATCACGCGGCTCACCTTCACTTCAAAGAAAAACGCGGGAAACGACTGGGAAGGGCCCCTCACGCGTACCTAATGTTGCATATAGCTATGTCCATGGAAACAACCGCCGTCGAGCTATGACGTCAGCATGCGCATGCGACGAAGGCTCTCACGTGGGAAAAAATCCCACGTCCTGGCATCACTGCCTGCGCGATGAATGGCAAGGCAAGCTTGGTTGGGCGAAACAGAACGGTTGGGAGAAGCAGGCGGAGTTGCTCGAAGGACCCAGAAATGATCAAGCAGCTAGACTCACTGGTCTATGATGTTGGCAGCCAGGCGGTAATGCACTCGCGAATGGAATGCACTATACGGCAGCTTGCGAGCAAGGCGGTCGTCAACCGCCTGCATGTCCCTAAACGTGCGCTGCTATAGGGGAAGGTCCAGAAGTCCATATTCTGTCCCATTAACTGATCGACTGCGATGCTACCCATAATGGGTCCCACCGTATACATGGGGCTGGCCATCTCGGGCGTCTCAGTTACGGCTCGTACTGATATATATATATATATATATATATATATATTGTGTATGTACATGTTGGAATGGGTTGACGGACACCAGTAAACACAAAATCTAAATAATGTATTTATTACGAAATAACACAAAAGGATAACCAAAATTAATTTGACTCTCTCTCTCTCGACAGTCGTACGCCAGCTGACTTTCGTTCCGTTCTCATCGTTCATCCTCACCTATTCTCGCATTCGTTTGTTTCGCGCACTCACAAGCACACATACCCATAAACCCTCTTATTCCTTCATACATGTGTGTGCGCATGTGTGTGTGTGTGTATCAGTACGGAACTCGAATAAGCGTAGATGTCACGCTGCAAATCGATCACAGAATACCCAGCAGGATACACATCATCGATATTCTCGACAACGGGAGCCCCGTCAACCGAAGGTCCAAGGCGTTAACCAGGGATTGAATTCCTATGCAGGAACTCGTTCCTCCAGGCGGCAGGAGACTCAGCATTCGCTAATAGCTCAAGGCTCTGACGGATGTTAGTTGGGTAGAGATAAGTGGCACATTCTTCTGCATTGGCCACGTCAGTCTGAACCGGCAACGAGTGGAAAACTACCGATGCCTCGATGCGACCAATCGAAGACAGCAAGTTGGCCACGGTGATCGGCACTTGGGGCACGGTAACGAGAACTTGACGAAGTTCCTCCGACAGCGTGAAAGGTACGCCAACTGGAAAAGTTGGCATGTCGTTCTGGCCGTAACGAGCCTTGAACATCTTAAAGTATGCCAAGTGTAAAGACACTCGGTAGTACTGGTGAATAGAACAAATTTCTCGAATAGGTAAATTGTAAATATATATATTTACAACATAAATGTAAAATATGTACAATGTAAAAATAGTAAATGTACAGTAAAAATATAAAATAATAAGTACATGTAATGATTATATCTCTTCTTACTTTCCCTTATTGCTTTCTTGTTTTCACCTTCTGTGTATACACTGTTCGTTCGCTATGCCTAGCATGTGTTTTCCTTCCTTCTCTCTCTCTCTCTTTTCCTGCCTCTATTTACTTCAGTTGCGCTCGGAAGAGCGCGGCAAATTCAATTTAAAGAATTACATTTTCTTTACATACATAATAATACTGGCATATGAATTGTTTACAATGTTTCTTTAGAATGTTTTTGTAGATATTCATATGCCATTTGCATGAGATCATCTGCATGCACTGGTTGATGTTGTGTACCTTTCAATATTTTTCTAACAGCCGAAAAATAATTTTGTATGATATATGTTATACTTTCATTGATAATGTCTAACTTTAATTTTGATGAGTGATCACAGTTCTGAAATTGAAATGGAATTTCATTATTCAGAACTGCTTTCATTGCGGTGCCAAATTTAGAAATGTATGAAATTTTGGGTAGGTACTGTCCACAAGTGAATACAATTGCTCTCATGCATTTGATGAAAGTTTCATCATCGCTAAATATACTCGTGTAATTAGAGTAACAAACTTCACAAGTGACAAATTTTATGATTTTTTTTTAAATAACCTTTTTTATACCAACTATTAAATTCTCATCTATTCCATAATTTCCATTGTTTGCTACTGTAATAGTTGATAAATAAACTACATCTGTTGAACTCTGTCTGTCTTGTGAAGCCGTTCTGTTAAAAAAAGATTTTTTAAATCTATTACATAATCACTTGTATCGTCTAATTCACAGTGTCTAGTCAAATTGGATTCCATGTACGAATTTAAAATGAGACTTTTGTAAAATCCGACAAATGTCGAACATGTCGGACTGGTATTTAGAGTACCGTGCTGCCGAATTTGGCCAAAAAAGTTTTCCAAAGAATCTTGATTAACCCTAGATCACTAACCTTCGTCGATTCGACGACGCGGATTTAATAAGCATGCCATATTAGTTAACATTATCGTATTAAATAAATACCTATCTTTAATAATAGAAAAAAACATGTTTAAATTTTATTTAAATAATACCCTTTAACCCCTTTTGTAAACACCGTAGTCGAAGAAACGAAGGTTAGTGTTAAGCGTCGAAAAATAAGGTTAGTGATGTAGGGTTAATAACGCTATATTTTGAAGATCCAATTTCTTTAAGCTATCTTCAATTAATTTGAATCCTTTTAGTGTATGAATCCAATTTGCTAAAACCTGTGGATTAGCTTGATCTGTTGTCTTTTTTTAATAAAGCGCATTGTTTCTATTATAGAAATAGCATCATTCCATACTTGAATTTGTTCGTCATTATTTACAGAAGGAATGGTGCTCTTCCCATTTAAACTATCATTTATTAAAAAACAATGACAATTGCGCTGTATCTTCTGCACCACGAAGCATGCTTCTTTGTTGACACGCGCTTTTATTAGCCCCACTGCGACTCATTAATGACATTACACTAGCCACAGTGTGAATAAAAACCTGTGTACAACAGGAAACTTTAATTTGCTTAATTTTATTTTTTACAACATGCTGATCAGTTAGTTTTTGCATTGTTCTAAGAAATGCTCCACTACTCTGATCATTGAAATATGCATCTTCAATATGCGACCTTTAGGCTGTTCGAATAACGTTATCTTTTAATTTAAATTTCAAATCTTTTGTTAACAAATTGTTGCGTATGCATTTCGAAAGATGCGGAACATCATATATAGTGGAACTATATGATGCCCATTAATTACTATTACATCGTGTTCCAAAACGTTATTATTTTGAAACGCATGGTGTTTTGAATCTAAAATTAAATTTCTTATCGCTTTGCTATTATTATAACCTTGGTCGCATACAGAAGCTACAATTTCGAGACCAACATCATGGGCACGCATAACAATTTGTTTATACATATATACAATCTTTTCCCATGACGTTGCTCCTTTGCAAAAGGTAAATGCAATCGGTTGCTTCCATGGTCGATCACCATGACTCCCTCGGAAAAACCAAACCAAAACATGATCCGCGATTTCATTTTTCCGGCTGTGTCCTTTATCGACAAACCCGTAAACTACATCCGGCATTGCATTGTAATGGAACGAAGGACTTAATTTCATTTCGTCGAAAATTAAAATACAATATTTGAGTCTAGCGTCGTTAAAATTTAATATTCGTTTTTCTAGATCATTGAACATGGAATCGCAAATAACTGTCGTTATAGGTATTTGCTGCACAACCTTCCTAAGCGTTTCCTTACTTGGAAGACAAAATATATTACTCATAAATTTATAACTCTATGGACGTTTTTAATACATAGCTAACGCAAATGTTTTGTCTTCCATTGTAAAAATACGTTTAAACTTATTGCAATTTGCGTTCCTAAAATTGGAAATAATAAATTTCTGAGCTGTAGTGCTCAGGGTTTTTAATATTTCTACATTACCTGTACTAACCATCTTCTTCAATTCCTGAAGGCGTCCCTGCATATTGATGTTTCTGCTTTGCAAACTGCGTGTTGTTTTCCTAAGGGCTGCAATGGTGTTATACAGCTCCTTCTGCTGCGGCTCCAAATACTTCTGGCGTGACAAATCCAATACTATAAGTAATGCTAGAAGCAAACACCAAACCAAACCATGCTCAAGCAAAGCAAAAGAAGTCAGTCCATGCTTTTTCAGTTTAGTAGCGATTCCATTGATTTGATGGTTATGTTGAGGAAACGAAGTTACTCCTTATCAAAGACTAAAAGTGTTCGAAAGAATAAAAAATGATGAATTCAGTATAAGGATTAATAGAATTAGAAAAGATAAAGGCGATTAAGTTAGTTTTGAACAGTAATTTATTTTGCGTACACAATACAAAATTAAACAATAACCAACACGAAAAAGATTCGCAAGTGGCGAGTAGCGATATTAAGCGGTTAACGAGTTTAGCGGTTGCGGAATACAGTAAAACCTCGATAAATGCCGAAGAAGTTTGTACCGATAAATGCATCGCGACTATCCCCTCCACTTAGGGGGATCCCCCTCGGTCGAACCTCGACGTTCGGCGACGAGGCAGTGTAACACGATACTATCGGAACCATCGGAACGTATCCATGTGAGAATACTAATCCGAGACTTGAACTTTTCCATTTTTGATTTTTTTTGGTTGAAAACTTCGCTAACGTATTTGTGACAAGTTTCTGATTAAAATGATACCAAACACGACATAGTTTGAGCAATATTTACTTAATATTTAATTCGTTTACTTGCTATTTAAATAACTCAAACATATCGTGTTTGGTATCATTTTAATCAGAAAAATGTCACAAATACGTTAGCGAAGTTTTCAAAACAAAAAAATCAAAAATGGAAAAGTTCCATCCTCCGCTTAGTATTGCGTCATCCATGCGTTAGGGCCGGTCCCCCTGTGCGTTGGGCCTCTCTGTCTTTTCTACTGTCTGTCCTTTTCTAAGCTCGGCGCTCGCTGGAGCCTCAACGTAAACACAGTCCTGACATTCAGCAGCGTCCTATGCATTTAAGTCTCGCACAGGGAACCATTTAGCAGTGCAGTTAACGGTACAGGTAACTATTCTATGTTTTCATCTGACTCCAGCTGACCACGAATCTAGAAAGGGGTAAGCAATGGGAAACCGCCCCCTCGAAGATGATAGGGTTAAAGGAACCGGGACTCGGTTGCGGTGCACACGCGATTGACGGCGATGCGTTCATCTTTGCTCCATTCACGAGCTCATGGAGTAGACTTTGACGATGCTCAAAGTTTTTTAGATATCTATGCTATTGAGAGAAACGTTCCTCAAAACGTTCGTACGAACGGTCTCCTCGCTGTCAATCGCGTGTGCATCACAAACGAGTCACAGTAGCTTTAACCTTTGCATCTCCGAGGGGGTGGTTTCCCATTGTTTGTCACTTTCTAAATTCGCGGTCAGCTAGAGCCGTATGAAACCGCTGAATTGTTACGCAACTCAATAAATGCACAGCAATATCGACAGCTGTGCAATGTTTAAATGCACAGTTGCTGCTCCAATTGAGCGCCGAACTTAGAAAATGCATTAAATATAATTCAAACCGTATCGCGTTTGGTATCATTTTAATAAAAAAAATCTCACAAATACGTTAACGAGTTTTCAAAAAATAAGAATCAAAAATGGAAAAGTTTGATACTCCGATTAGTAGAGCGTAATGCAATAGAAGACGTTACGACGTGCGGACACATGACACAATTAAGACGTGAATTTAAGGACAACGCTTAATTCTAAGTAATTTTAACATATTATTTTTAAAAAATACATAAAATGAGAAAACTTTAGGGGTGGGAAACAAGGGGCAATAATAGCTGAGGACGAGCTATTTGAGAAGGAAGATGCTTCTTTTAGTAATAACAAATTATAACATTAAATCTTATTAAATAACAATCATAACAACAACAAACTCGGCTAGAGCCGTAAACACAGTCCTGCCATTGAACCGAAGCCTGTGCATTTAAACCTTGCACAGGTTTCAATATAGCTGTGCATTTTTATCGAGTTGTATAACTATTCACTGTTTTTACGCTGCTCCAGCTGAGTGTGAATTTAGAAAGGACCAGAAAATTAAAAACCAGTTCCTTGAAGATGCAATAGTTAAAGGTAACGAGCCTCGCCATGTGATGGACACGTGATTAACCGCGACAGTTCTATCCCTACGAACCTTTTCAGGTATGTTCTTTTTTCCATTCACGAACTGATGGAAGCAAACTTGGATATTGCCCATTTATTACATGGCTACGCTATTGGTACAAAATAATTAAAATTTTTAAAAGCAAAACACCAGGTGCGGCCGGTGGAATTCGTGGAAGCAGAGTCATTTAACTAAAGCCGTTTTCGTCAAAATAGTCATGGGATTGCTCATACAATAAATCTTCAGAAAGGTTTTGAATACATTGAGGACGAACGGTTTGCTAAATATTGGGCCAGAAATACAGTTAGAAAAACGCCGTGAAAATAATACTGTATAGAAAATCCATAAACGTAATTTGAAAGGAGTCTTCAATCTGTTAACCCTTAGCACTCCTATGTCAAATGTGCCTCGACATTACATTTCTTACTTCAACTTTAATGTCGAATTAGATTCGACTTTACACAACGCAATTTCTAAAACAATTGAATACTAGTAACAATATAATAATAACAATTTACGTTTTAATACAACTTGTTACTCAGGCCTTTTTTTATATATTACGCAAATTAATTATGAAGTTATTGGTAAGTAACAAAAAGTTAGGAGTGCAAAGGGTTAATGTTTTAAGATCAAACCGAACACAGAGTGGTTCACGTACAGGTAGCCAACCTAAATTCTGATGTTACACAAAAGTTGAATGAAACTTCAATTATATTGAAGAATGATAATTCTTTGTCAAGTTGAATATCTATATGTAGTCACAATTGATTTCGTAACAAGTATCGAAAGGTTATACAACTCAAGTGGACCCTTGCAAGGGCCTTGGTGGAGTAGATTCTAACTCGTGTGCTGTAACCTTAATTAGTCTTCTATGCATGAGGAAAGTCTTCTCACAATTGCATTCGAAAACTTCTCAGGGTTGCAGGGTTAAACTATGAGACTCCGCACTGTGCTTTCGGAGCCCACTGACCTGCTTGCCTTGTACAAGCATCTGGGCACGTGGTTATAATTGTCAAGCGATGTTATGGAATTTCCCAACCATATGCATATTGGAGTATGGATAATGGATTGCTTTCATTTGTCAGAAACAGCTTACTCTGTTAAATTAAACAGCAATTATGATACTTATAAATACAAAATCGTTGAATTTGAATGCAGAGGAGTGCAGTTAGTAAGCATGATGATTACGATGGCTGTTGTGGCGACACGACCATGCGTCGCCACTTATCGAGTACGTCGTTCTGCGGAGTTTAGTCTCGCATTCTCGGGCAGAGCGACGATCCTCGAAATACAATAAATTATCTAGTATATTTTCTTGACCGCGCTCTGTGCCGAGTGCCGGATGGGACCACCCTTGCTTGCCCCGGCGTGGTCTGTTTTCTGTCAACGCTCCTCGAACTGTTGCGATCAGTTCAAGGAGTCGAGGGGGCACAGATAGGGGACTGGCGAAGGGTCCGAAATTTCGGGGTAACCTCCGAGGAACGACAGTCAGGTAGTCGATCTCCACCACCGCTGTAAGGCACAATAAAGTCACACGTCACTAAAGCTGTTATTTATTTGTAATGATGATGGTTCCCAAAATTATAGTTTTAATCGTCAACAAAAATAATATGTGTAAAACGCAAGGTCGATTGAATAACGAACAAATATTTCACATTAAAAAAACTTAGTTTTGTTGAATAATTTCATATTTTTTTCGAAAACCGTACGTCATGCGATTTCCCTCAATTCAATGTAGCACAGATTTTTCATAGTTTAGTTGTTTGATAATTGAAGCTGTTCTGCCGGTATTGTAATATGTATTTTTACAATAGAACAAAGAACCATATTAACATGGGCTTTCAGGAAAAATGTTCATACATATTATTTTTAAAGAAAATGCCTAAGAAATATATGTACGATTTGCTCTGGCTGATGATGGTGATAGAGAAGGGAAAGTCGTTTGTAGAAAGACGTTATTTATGAGTCCTACACCCTTGAAACACGTTACCCAAACCAAATGTTTATGACTAACTCACGGTATTTTACTTGACGAAAAACAGACGTCGCACGAGCTTGCCGAAAAGTATATCTCTTGGGACCTTCAAAATGACCCATGTACTAAAATGAACCCTGAATAATATATATAGTACAAAAATTCAAACTGTCGAAGTCACGATGACTAAGTAATGTCTATGTTCCAATATCTAAGAAGAGATACACTTTTTGAAACCACAATCATTTGTAATGAATGTATTACTCCGTAAAAAGTGGACAATGAAAGTTCATTGTAAATCTTTATTTATTTTCAGAATTACGTGTCGTTCGTTTTATGTCTTTCGTAGAAATCATAAGGGCTTTAAAAATAGCAATTTATTTTCTTTACTTAGGACTGTTATTACTTACAAGGGAACATACCGAACTGTCAATCACCAATTATGATGAAATTTAAGTATGATGTACTCCTCGTTAAAATATTCGACACGTATTTTTTTTTATCGGCAATCATCGACGTTAAAGGGGTGAAAACCACCCGTAAATTAAGGCTCTAAAGTATATTTCGGCGATTATTTTGGGAACTATGAGAGATAGAGCATTTGCTTACATTGACGAAATTTGCGTCTTTTAATAATCAATAGGATGGTAAAATTGATTTTGCAAAATCTCAATTTGTTTAAACAATATATGAAAAATTCGAATTTTTCTGTTGGTTTTTTCCCTTTAATGCCAGTGAATTTTCTTGAGTATTTATTTATAGAAACTATATGTCCTTGAAAAAAATACGGATAAATCGGAATTTTGATTTTTTCACCAGAAAGAAAGTTATTAAGTTTGATATTGTACCGTTCGACGCGCGAAATAGAGTGTCTACATGGATTGTTCCTTGTTCATGAGTAGTTGATAGCTCTTAAAAGAACGAATACTATTGATTTACATTCCTTGCTGGTGAAAATAAAAGAATCTTCGCTTATTTTTGTTAGAAATAGGCCCATATATATATTCGTATTCGATGGTGTCACACGTGGTTTTGCCGCCGCTATAGGAGCGCGTACGACACTCTATGTGTACCAGATTGATCGTGGTCTGTAAAAAGATCGAATGAGTTCACTCTCTAATTTGTTTTTCTTTTCATTCCTCTCTGTACCGGGCATTCAAAACGTGCGTGCGAAATGTGTGACCTGTGTAATCGAAAGATGGTTCAATTATAATAAACAAATGACTTTAAATAAAAGTACAAGTAATTCTACGGGTTCCCACCTAAAAGAATCCAACAATTTTAAAGTCAGACAATTTTCGACTCCCTTGCGACGGGCGGTTTATGACGGGGTTTATGACGGGATATTCCCAAATCGGCACGTTACGGACAAGCTCGACCTGCTCACGGACTAACAATAAGAACCGCCATGAAGGGTGAAATTAATTTTTAAAAAGTTCTCAATTTGTATCTTTCGTTGAAAGTTACTAATTAAATCTCGACCAGTCCACTTAACAAATTTGGTTACGTTATAAAAGGCTTAGGACAAGGAACGACTCATGTAGACACTCTATTTCGCGCGTCGAACGGTACAATTTCAAACTTAATAACTTTCTTTCTGGTGAAAAAATCAAAATTCCGATTTATCCGTATTTTTTTCAAGAACATATAGTTTATATAAACAAATACTCAAGAAAATTCACTGGCATTAAAGGGAAAAAACCAACAGAAAAATTCGAATTTTTCATATATTGTTTAAACAAATTGAGATTTTGCAAAATCAATTTTACCATCCTATTGATTATTAAAAGACGCAAATTTCGTCAATGTAAGCAAATGCTCTATCTCTCATAGTTCCCAAGATAATCGCCGAAATATACTTTAGAGCCTTAATTTACGGGTGGTTTTCACCCCTTTAACGTCGATGATTGCCGATAAAAAAAAATACGTGTCGAATATTTTAACGAGGAGTACATCATACTTAAAGGGTCTAGCCCAGAGGTTCCCAAACTTTTTTCTCTCGTAGACCCCTTGTCATGTTTTTCAATTTTAGATAGACCCCTGCTGTGGATCTATCTAACTATATTGAAGTATATTTCTTAACATACAATCATATAACATACAATTTCTGCGTCTTCGTTAATCCAAACAACTCGAACAATCTGAATGAGGCCTGAGAATAAGATATACGGATTACAGAGGTTACACTGTAATACACAAAAATACACACAATTTATGAGTTGATGCGATGAGTGGCTATTTTCGCGCGGCCTTAGTAAAAGCACCGATCGTTGTTTCTCTTTTAGAAGATTCACAGCTCTGTGGAGTGAGTAAAACGCACACTGTGGAGTGAGTGAGACGCTAAGTTAGGCGCGTATTATGGAGAGAGTGAGACGCGTATAAATTGCTCCGAGATCAAGTGAAAATAGTTTTAGACCGACGATATTAATTATATTAATAATATTATATTTTTGTAATTTTTTTTAATGTCAAAGTTATATCAATTATACTGTTTTTTGCAATTTTTGAAATTTCTTGCCATTGACCCCCATTTTCATTTCATAGGCCCCCAATTTTTTTTTTCGCCCACGTAGATCACTTGCAGGTCTTCATCGACCCCTGGGGGTCGATATAGACCACTTTGGGAATCATTGGTCTAGCCGAATAAGGGGGTCAAAAGTGCCCTTGAGCCGATTTTATTCGACGATGGGTCATTCGATAGGTGATGATGAAAAACCATTGTACACAAATTTTTAATCCGATACCTTCACCGGGAGGGTAGTTATAGGGTAAAATCGAAAAACCAGTTTTTGCCTTATTTTCCCCAATTAATGTGGAGCAAAAATTCCAAAAAAATTCTAACACATTCTAAACATGAATGTACAAATTAGGGATTTTTTTCAGATTTTTCCTTTGCAAGTTACACTCACGAAAACTGAAAAACCGAAAAAAAATTTTTAAACATCGATTTCGTATTGAAATCTTCCGAGCACAACTTTTTCCATTTTACAGTAGTTGCATAATGTTATCATTGTTATACCCTAATTTTTTCAGATTTTTTGAGTACGGTGCATCACGGTCGGAAAAATCAAAAACCGATTTCTGGGACACATTTTGGGCTGAAACTCGCCCATTATCTGCCATTCTTGCATGATTTTAATACAGTATGTTCATATTGTGACCTTCAATGTTTCTGCATAGAAATATGTAGATGTTAAAGAACAATATCGAGATAATTAAATAAATTGCTGATTGTATCGTCTTTATAACCTAGAATTTTAACCGTTCTTTCAAAAGCATCAATGGCGCAGTGGCTATGGTGTCTGCCTGTCGATCCGCTGGATACTTTTTTGTCGCGGGTTCGAATCTCCATGTGGGACTTAAGTTTTTTCTGTCATTTTTTTTTTTTTTTATATAAGACATAACAATATTCAGTAGTAGCTTTAAAATGTTTCACAGATACTTCTAAAAATAATTATACAGTATACTTTTTTCTTCATCGACTCTTTTTAGTCATGTCACGATTTACAATTACAAGTACTTTTTTACATTCTGTACATTGAATTTTATATTTCTTTCATATTTAAAATATATTTTCATACATTGCAATAAACCAATATCTATGAACAATATAACATGTTTGAGAATACTTATAATTGCAAAACGTTGCATGTCTAATTGTAAGAAAAGCATGTTTTACTATTATTTTTCTATAGGTTTTATATTGTTAAAAGGCATAAAAATATCTGTGAAACATTTCAAAGCTACTACTGAATATTGTTATGTCTTTTATAAAAAAAAAAATAAAAAATGACAGAAAAAAACTTAAGTCCCACATGGAGATTCAAACCCGCGACAAAAAAGTGTCCAGCGGATCGACAGGCAGACACCATAGCCACTGCGCCATTGATGCTTTTGAAAGAACGGTTAAAATTCTAGGTTATAAAGACCATACAATCAGCAATTTATTTAATTATCCCGATATTGTTCTTTAACATCTACATATTTCTATGCAGAAATAAAAAATGCACTATAAAATTAATTTTTCGATAAAAAATACATAATCTGTATTTCATAAAGAAATTTCGATATGTATAAGAATTGCACTATTTCATAACACAATTTTGAATTATTTTGCGAGAAAACGATGTGATGGACTGTTGAAAATTTTAATGTAAAACAAGAAATAGAGAAACAATTTTGAATGGTTACAGATGAAACTTGATTAACAATAATATTTATGAAATATAAAAAGCAAGGATATAATTTTAAATATAAAATAACTAATGAAACAATCGTTGCATTTCAACAATTATGAAGTTCAGATTTTTATTCTAAAGTGTGGATTGTGCATAGCGCTTATGGAGTGAGGAGGATGTCGCCATAGAATCTGGTTCCAGGGTGGGGAAAACGTTGCATTTTCTATAAAAGAGGACCATGGCAGACAGCATGACATTTTTCCTAGAGCCTTCTAACACAGCGATTCGAATACTAAAATATCTAGCACTTCAAGCTTACTAGTTTTCATTAGTCTTTCTTTTTTTAAGTCTATTATTTTTACGCCGTTTAGTTTTTGTTTAGAATATTTTATATATATATACAGTGTTATTTTTTGTGTTATTTTTTGTCTTATATTTAGTTATATTTAGTTATATTTAGTGCTTCAAGTGTTGGATATGGCGAGTAAGAAGAAAGTGACTTTTGTGTATGAAGGACCGACTGAAAGTTTTAGAAGATTTAGAAACGTTAAGTGTTCCCATCATTGCAAGAAAGTATAACGTGCATCGGTCAACAATACTTAGAATAAAAAATAACGCACAGGAAATTATGAAGTTTTCGGACAAAGGAAAGGTACAACAGAAACGACAACGAATCAAGCTACCGGTGTACGAAGAATTGGAGAAACAGATACTGGCGTGGTTCGTCGAAAAACGGACTGTTGGCGACCTTATTACCGACGCTATATTAATGGAGAAAGCAATCCAATTGAAGGGCACAATCGGGGTGCCATCAACTTTTAAAATTAGTAGGCGCTGGCTGCGAGGATTCAAAAAAAGAAATGACATAAGTCTTGCAAGAGTTTATGGAGAAGCTGCAAGTGCAGATTCCGATGCGGCGGAAAAATTTTGCCGCGATTTTGGCGATATTTTAAAGGGAATTGGAATTGACGACGTCGAGGAAAATAACATCTATAATATGGATGAAACTGGCCTCCTATGGAAAGCGTTGCCATCGAAAACGTTGGCGCTTCGAGAGGAGCAGAAAATAAAAGGCTACAAAAGTCGTAAGGAGCGGATAACTGTGGCTTTGTGTGCGAATGCTTCGGGTACCCACAAATTGAAGCCATTCGTCATAAATAGGTACGAGAACCCTAGGGCCTTAAAAAATTACAAACAAAATCTGCCAGTGATTTTTAAATCACAGAAAAACGCTTGGATGACACGGGAGCTATTCGTGGACTGGTACCAAAATTATTTTAAACCAAGTGTACGACAAGATCAATTAGAACGAGGATCGACCGGGAAAGTAGTTTTAGTTGTTGATAATTGCGGGGGCCATAGGGTGCCAACGGAATTATTAGATGAAGAGCAATTTAATATTATATTCCTTCCACCCAATACAACAAGCTTAATACAGCCGATGGACCAGGGTGTAATCGCTAAATTTAAAACATTGTACCGGTAAAAAACTGTGCAGAAAGCAGGATCCTATGAGGGAGGATTAAAGGAGTTTTACAAAAAATTCAATCTAAAAGATTGCATTGAAATTCTGCACGGTTCCTGGATGGAAGTGGCCCCCGAAAATATTGTAAGTTCATGGAACAAAATTATTCCCGAAACTGGCAGATTTGAACGGGCTCTACGGGTTGATATGTCAAATTTAACCGGCAATACATTTACTGAAAAGGAAGTAACTGAATTCCTGAATAATTGTAATGCCGAAGAAAGTAGAACATGGGTAGAGGAAGGTGAATCACCAACACCAGAGAGCCAGGAAGGTGAAACATCAGGAGAAGAGGACAGTACGCCGAATTATAATGACAAATCAGAGGCAGTCGAAGTATTTAGCCGATTGGAGCGTCTCATATCGTCGGACGCACCGATTGTCCAAGATATGGTCAACGTTTTAAAGAAACACATTTTAGGTTTGTACAGATAACATCATAAGTACTATTATATTATTTTGTAAAAGCTACAAACATAATAGTCATTTTAATACTCAAACTTAATTTTTTAGGTGCCGATGACCATAACTAACACTTTGGCGGCCGCACGTCTCATCAAAATTTGTTTGCTTGGCGCCGGTAGGACTGTTTCAGATCATTCCTCTTGTCATAAATCGTCAAGTTTTACTAATCTCATCGTCAATTCTCTTGAGTCTTTAATCCTGTACCTCTATTTTCATGAAATTTTGAGGATATATATATATGTAAATATATGTAAAATTTTTTTGTTTTATATATTTCTTTATTTATATTTTCTTATTTATATTTTGCGCACGACACCCCGGTGGTGTCGCCGGACGTCATAGTGTTAATACGTTAAATTTTTAACGTTACGTTCCAAGAAGCTAATGTCACATCCCACCATCACGTTGTACATATTATCAGTATTATCACCACCGCTGTTATTATAATCATTATCATTAACACCATCATTATCATTACTATTAATAGTATTGCTACCATTATTGCTGCTGTTCTTGTTGTTGTTGTTATGTTTGTTATTTAACAAGATTTCATATTATAATTTGTTATCAATAAAAGAAACATCATCCTTCTCAACCAGCTCGTCCTCACCTATTATGGCCTCTTGTTTGCCACCCTCAACGTCTCCTCATTTTATGTATTTTCCATAATACTATATTAAAATTTATTAGAACTCAGTGTCGGCCTTAAACTCACGTCATAATTATGTAATACTTCCGCCACGTCGTAACGTCTTCTATAGCATTACGCTCTACTAATCGGAGTATCAAACTTTTCCGTTTTTGATTCTTATTTTTTGAAAACTCGTTAACGTATTTGTGAGATTTTTTTTATTAAAATGATACCAAACGCGATACGGTTTGAATTATATTTAATGCATTTTCTAAGTTCGGCGCTCAATTGGAGCAGCAACTGTGCATTTAAACATTGCACAGCTGTCGATATTGCTGTGCATTTATTGAGTTGCGTAACAATTCAGCGGTTTCATACGGCTCTAGCTGACCGCGAATTTAGAAAGTGACAAACAATGGGAAACCACCCCCTCGGAGATGCAAAGGTTAAAGCTACTGTGACTCGTTTGTGATGCACACGCGATTGACAGCGAGGAGACCGTTCGTACGAACGTTTTGAGGAACGTTTCTCTCAATAGCATAGATATCTAAAAAACTTTGAGCATCGTCAAAGTCTACTCCATGAGCTCGTGAATGGAGCAAAGATGAACGCATCGCCGTCAATCGCGTGTGCACCGCAACCGAGTCCCGGTTCCTTTAACCCTATCATCTTCGAGGGGGCGGTTTCCCATTGCTTACCCCTTTCTAGATTCGTGGTCAGCTGGAGTCAGATGAAAACATAGAATAGTTACCTGTACCGTTAACTGCACTGCTAAATGGTTCCCTGTGCGAGACTTAAATGCATAGGACGCTGCTGAATGTCAGGACTGTGTTTACATTGAGGCTCCAGCGAGCGCCGAGCTTAGAAAAGGACAGACAGTAGAAAAGACAGAGAGGCCCAACGCACAGGGGGACCGGCCCTAACGCATGGATGACGCAATACTAAGCGGAGGATGGAACTTTTCCATTTTCGATTTTTTTGTTTTGAAAACTTCGCTAACGTATTTGTGACATTTTTCTGATTAAAATGATACCAAACACGATATGTTTGAGTTATCTAAATAGCAAGTAAACGAATTAAATATTAAGTAAATATTGCTCAAACTATGTCGTGTTTGGTATCATTTTAATCAGAAACTTGTCACAAATACGTTAGCGAAGTTTTCAACCAAAAAAAATCAAAAATGGAAAAGTTCAAGTCTCGGATTAGTATTCTCACATGGATACGTTCGGGCCGGTCCCCCTGTAGGTTGGACCTCTTTGTCTCTTCTACTGTCTGTTCTTTTCTAAGCTCACGCTCGGCTGGAGCCTGAACGTAAACACAAAATAGAAACCACTGCTTCGTAACTGCACTGATTCGGTCCCGAATTCTCTGCATTTATCGAGGTTTTACTGTACAGCGAAAATGAGGAAGAGGACGAGGAAGCGATGAAGAATATTTAAAATAAGAGGGCGTGGGAGGGTGGGAGGGAGGGAGGGTGGGAGCGAGGGAGAGAGAGAGAGAGAGAGGGAGAGAGAGAGATAGATAGATAGATAGATAGATATATATGTTTATTATGTCCAGAGCAATGTTGGACAAGCCCGTAGGCGTCATATGCAGAATAAGAATATTTCATAGAGACAGTATAGTAAATAAATAAAGTAAAACATAAAAATATAAAATAAAATAATAAAATAAAATAAGACATTACAAATAGTAGATAGTAGATAATAAGCGGTTATCTAGGCAGCAGGAAAAGCAGCCCGGAGTCCTAAAACCAAAAATTACGGTAAAGAACAGAAAGAGAAACAAAAGAAAAAGAAGAAAGAGAGAACAAAAGAAAGAGTAGCAAAACTAATGAGAAAGTATCAGCCTAGCAACGCATGTCCTCAGTAGAAAACAGGAATTGGTGAAGACCTGCCTTAAACGAGGACAGCGTGCTGGCCGCGCGAAGTTTAGTTGGCAGTGTACTCCAGAGCTGCACTCCCTGTACTGCGAAGGAGCGAGCATAAGCTTCCGTTCGCACATGAGGCAGAATAAACTCCCCACGAACAAGCCTAGTCGATCCATACTCAAGTGGTCCACGATCCACTAAAAGATCACGCAAGTAAGTCGGCCGCCCAGTACGAATCACAACAAATAGCTGACAGAGAACGAAATACCGTCTCCTATCAGCGACCGTTAACCAACCCAGAGCTCGCCGATGAGGAGAGATATGCCCATCACGAGGGACACCACAGATAAACCGCACGCACATGTTCTGCAGACGCTGAAGTTTTACGTTCAGGGTGCCACACAGATCATTATAGACTACACAACAATAGTCTAAGAAAGGTAGCACTAACATTAGAACCACATACTTTCGCATGCTAACGGGCAAGAGGCGGCGAGACAGACTGAGTTGGCGAAGAGTACTATGAAATCGCCGCGAGACCATCCTCACATGCGGCACCCAGGACAGTGTACAATCCAGTGTAACACCCAAATCACGAACTTCCCTATCATATGGTAATGGTGAGCCATCAAGCAACACGAAAGGGAGATCGACTTGATCAAGTTTTGAGATGGTGCGGTCGCTACCAAAGATACATACATGGGTCTTTGTGACGTTCAATTGTAATTCAGAGTCCCTGGACCAGCACAAGATCGCCTCCACATCCATATTCACTTTTGCAATGGTAGCAGGGAGATCCTGAAGTGTACATTGCTGGTAAATTTGCAGGTCGTCTGCATAGACCAGATGACTCGAAAAACGCAATACACGAGCAACGTCGTTTATGAACAGTGAGAAGAGAAGGGGACCCAAGACAGAGCCTTGTGGAACACCCTGCTCTATAGTGACCCAAGATGATAGTTCACCATCATCATTAGTCGTGGCTTGCATTCGATCCTGAAGGTAGCTCGAGACCCATCGCAAGACATGCTGAGAAAAACCGAGACTGGCCAGCTTGGTAAGCAAGATGGCATGAGGGATAGTGTCAAACGCTTTCCTGAAATCGAAGAGCACTAAAATAGTAACTTTTCGTTCGTCTATACCACGACGAATATCTTCAGTTAAACGAAGGAGAGCCGTTTGCGTGCTATAACCCTGTCGAAACCCAGACTGTCTGGGATCAAGCAGGGAACGCTCCTCTAGAAACTTCGTAATTTGCAGTAACACAATGCGCTCAAGAAAGGGTATAGCCGGATAAGGATGGCAAAAGTGCCCCCAAAGGTAATTAACTTTGAGGCATACCATTCGATAGGGCTCTTTGGAAAAACACTTCCTGCAAAGTATAAACCCGGTACCCCTACCGTAGGGGTAGTTATAGGGTGAAACGTACTTTACGGTTTTTGCTCGATTTCTCCCGTTTGGCTAGATAGAAAATTCTGAAAAAAATCACACATATTATACCCAATGGTGTGCATAGTCTGGAATTTTTTCAGATTTTTTGGTTGGCAAATCGATTTTTAAAAAATTAAAAAAGTTTATAATCATTAATTTTTTATTGAAAATATGAAGTGACCACTTTTATATTATTACAGTACCTGAATAGTACCCTAATTATTAATGTGTAATTTTTTCAGATTTTTACGAGTAGTGGACGGCAGTTAAAAAAATTAAAAACCAACAATTGTTTATATTTTTTGCTAAATTATTGATGTGACCACGTTTATATTTTCACAGTTTCTCAAGTTTGCTATAAACAATTGACTGTAATTTTTTCAGATTTTTTGCAACAGTGTATCATACCAAAAAAAATAAAAAACCGATGTTCACTCATGACCAATACACAAATAAGTGTAGACTTGAATGATCGAAAATTATACGCAATACCCACTATTTCACATGAAATAAACTAAAATACTTCATTATTAAATATTTTTACATTTGAAAAATAAATTTTACTGAATGAGTTTTACGTTTTCTAATTTTTGGACTCAGGACCGTGAGGCGCATAAGTTCCGTCTCCACCGTTCTCACTGTATTATCGAATTTAAGCATTCACCAAGGAAAATACATAAATTATCCTCGTTTAAATATAAAAAATATTGCGAGTTAGGTATGAATTATTAGATACTTTTACATTTGTAAAAATATTTTATAAATATAAAATATTTATTTATGTATTTATTTAATGTTTATAATACGTCAATTGCTATTTAAATGTTAGAGAAACTCCAAATTCTTACTTAATGCATGAAAATTAAAAATTGGTAAAAGGCAATGTACATATATACTTATTACCCTGCTTAGGGCAAAGTCTACAGAGAAGAGCTGTTACCGGTTAGTTCCAGCCGTAAGACTCGAATGGCTACAGGTTTATGAAACATCTATTACAATTTTTTTTGGATACGAGACAAGTTCCAAATCCTCCAATAAGTTCTAATAATTTGGAATTGGTATAGCTGTGGATTATTATAAACAAACTAACATAAAATACGCATTCCAAAAAACATCGGTTTTTTAATTTTTATGGTATGATACACTGTTGCAAAAAATCTGAAAAAATTACAGTCAATTGTTTATAGCAAACTTGAGAAACTGTGAAAATATAAACGTGGTCACATCAATAATTTAGCAAAAAATATAAACAATTGTTGGTTTTTAATATTTATAACTGCCGTCCACTACTCGTAAAAATCTGAAAAAATTACCCATTAATAATTAGGGTACTACGCAGGTACTGTAAAAATATAAAAGTGGTCACTTCATATTTTCAACAAAAAATTAATGTTTATAAACTTTTTTAATTTTTTAAAAATCGATTTGCCAACCAGAAAATCTGAAAAAATTCCAGACTATGCACACCATTGGGTATAATATGTGTGATTTTTTTCAGAATTTTCAATCAAGCCAAACGAGAGAAATCGAGCAAAAACCGAAAAACACGTTTTACCCCATAACTACCCCTACGGTAGGGGTACCGGGTTTATACTTTGCAGGAAGTGTTTTTCCAAAGAGCCCTATCGAATGGTATGCCTCAAAGTTAATTACCTTTGGGGGCACTTTTGCCATCCTTATCCGGCTATACCCTTTTGAGAAAAGGCACAAGTTAGCGATAGGCCTAATCTGCTGCAAAGTAGTCGGTTCTTTAACCTTGGCCAGCGGCCGAACAATAGCCCGTTTCCAGCGCTCCGGAATACTTGCATTCATAAGAGAGCAATTAAGAAGCTGAAGCAAATACGGAAAAATGACCGGCAAGGCCTCAACTACATTCCGCAAGGATAAGTCGTCGATTCCTCTCGCCTGTGAGCTAAAATGCTCCACGACATCAATAAGGACCACAGGTGTTTTGTCCTGAAAATAAAACAATGAGTCGCTGTAGACAGGCGGAGGAAGAGTGTCAAAGAATAACGAGACCTCTCGTGCCGACGACGACCTCTGCGAGATTTCAGCAAAATAGGCATTAAGTTCGTTAAGAGAGAATTGGCCACAATTATTTGCTGAGCGAGATGCTATACCCAGCGAGCGAAGCTCCTTCCAGAGCGAACGAGGCTCCTTAACGCCAGTGAGGCGTGAGACATAGTAACGAGATCTTGCCTCAGAGATACTCCTATGAAGAGTATCCCTGGCGAGACGATACCTTTGGAGGGCCATTTCTGTACGAGATCGCTTGAAAATGCGGTAGAGAGCATCTCTGTACCGCACACGTGATCTCAGATCTGATGAGATCCATGGATGGAACTTGCACTTAGGCGCGAATGTTGCATATGGAGCGTGAGTGTCAAGCGCACGAGTAAGGTTCGACTCTAGGCAGAGGAGCAGCTCATCAATTGAGGAAGATTCAGCAAAAACAGTCCAGTCAAGATCAAGAAGAGTCTGGTGATAGGATTCTATCTTGAAATCCCTATATCTGCGCGCCTTGTAAGTTTTGAGAGGTGTCGACATAGGAGCTGTGACAAGAACTGAAATCAGATCATGCCCAGCAATAAACGGCGCAGGAGACTGTTCATAAGAAATGAGAAACTCAGGGTCGCTGACTAAGCACAAGTCCAGCCATGTGTCTGAAGTACGCGTATGAAACGTAGGTGCATAGGGCACAAGAAAGAGTGCATGCGAAGAGCAGAAATCTCTCACATTATCAGACTCGTACGTTTGTGCAAGCTGGTTGGCGTTAAAATCACCAAAAATTACGCTCATGGCGTAAGCTGAGCAAAACCTATCATACTCAGCCTCAAAAGAGGCGAGATTGGTTGCTTTCGGGGGACGGTAGACGACCGTAAATAAAAACGGATCTCCTATCCCCGGCATAATCTCAACAATGAGAAATTCAGGGCTACACTGGTATTGAGAGGGCGATGCCGCCAACACCCGCGTTCGGAAAGAACTACACACATACAGCGCAACTCCACCTCCCAGTTTACCAACCCGATCATTGCGAATTATACAATAACCAGGTAGAGCTACAGAGGAATCCTCAATACTCGGCGTAAGCCAAGTTTCAGTTACGGCAATAACATGAAACTGAGAAGAAGAGAATCGGAAGTGCATGAGGTCCAGGTGAGCTCTGATGGAATTAGCATTAAAATGGCACAGAGAAAGTCGAGTGTCACGAGGACTCTTGAGTTGAGATGAGATGCGGCGTGTAGGTTGTCTCAGAGGTTGCGTGATCAAAGATTGTGGGCGTCACGCAGCAACCAGTTTCGCTAGGTCATCTAATCCACGAATGCGGTTGATCGATGTTCCATTATCTCTCCTAACAAGGATTACACCATCTCGTTGCCAAACATATTTGTAGCCCTTAGCCTTTGCCTCCGCTCTAACAGTTGTTAGAAGCTTATAGAGGCTAGCAGGCAGAGCTTCGTTGACATTAACGACAGTCACAGGACCATCGGATGGAGGAGAGAGATTTGAGGAAAAGAGACGACCCTTCTGCCTCTTCGCTGTAAGCAGACGATTAGAAACATCGCGCGAGCGCAACCTCGCTATGATAGGTAGCGGAGAGTCCTTACGCGCCTTATCACGCGTAATTAGAAAGCGCGAGGATAATACGTCGCCATCCGCTAGATCACAGCCAATCGCCTGTGCAACTTTGGTGACCACGCCGCACGTATCATTCGACGAAGCACACTGCGCTCCTGATATAATAATTTCAGGCTCAGAAACAAGAGCTGCAGTTCGCCTAAGCTCAGCCTGCTCAATCTTCTGAGTACGACGAAGCGTATCAAAATCGACACGTAGTTTCGCATTCTCCTTTCTGAGCTCTTCTATTAGACTAATGTTGGCAGCCAATTGAGCCTGCATAGCAGGTAGTCCCTCCAGTTTACGCGTCAGATCATCAATCCGAGCAGTGAGAAGGTGCAAAACACCAGTAGGAGTAAGGGGGTCAGCATTTGGAGAAATAAGGCTGACCCCAGGCGAGCACGACACTCTAGAGGACCTGGAGCGCGTAACCGCAGCAAAAGACGGAGGAGGGACACTTGCCGATAATGAAGAGAGATAGAGAGATAATGAATGAATGAAGTTTATTTAGCTTTCTCAGCTATTTGTGTTACATCGATATACATGTTTTATATCCTATTATTCTCCTACATTAAGTATCCACTCTTTCACTTTCCTTTTAAATTGCTCCACTCTCTCACATTCCCTAACTTCTACTGGCAGCTCATTATATTTCTTAATCCCTGCGTAAAATACGCTCTTTTGCGCACTACTTGTCCGCCGAAATTCCATCCTAATACTGTTCGCACTCCGCGTTTCTCGGGTGACCTCCGGACCCCTTATTTCTATTTTCCTTCTTAAGTAGTGAGGTAGTAATCCTTTCAACGCCTTAAATATAAATATACAAATGTTATAATATAGCCTCTGCCTGACAGACATGAAGCACAGACCATTCAACATACATTCCATACTCGTGTTTCGCTTACACTGCAGAATGACTCGCATAGCCCGATTCTGCGCTACTTGCAACTTGCCCAGCTGAGTCTCACCCATACTAATCAACAGCGTTCCACAATACTCAAAATGCGGTGCAATGATGGCTTTGTATATGACACACCTCGTATACGCTGAAACACTGTTCCCTAACCTATTCAAGAAGCTTGTCTTCTTCCCGATCTTCATTAACATATAATCACAGAGTTGCTCAAACCTTAGTTTACTGTCAATAATTACCCCTAAATATTTAATTGTTTCCACACGTTCTATAGTCCCTCCATCCATACACTTTACCGTTATGTTCGCTTTCACTTCTTTTCTCACACTTCTCACAACCATATATTTTGTCTTATCTGCATTTAATTTTAATCCATTCATCTTCATCCACTCCTCCGCTACATTAAAGATTCTATTCATTTTCCTCTCAATATCTCCAGAGCTTTCTTCCGACACATATAAGATAGTATCATCCGCAAACATCTTTACGCATCCACCTGGACATCTACTTACTATATCATTTATATATATAATAAATAATAATGGACCCAAAACTGATCCTTGTGGTACCCCGTAAACAGTCTCCATAAGGCTAGACATTACTTCCCCACACCGTACTTGTTGTTTTCTGTTGCTCAGATAAGATTGAAACCACTTCAGAACTGTTCCTCGCATCCCATATTGCTCCAATTTTCCGAGTAATCTTTCTCTATTGACCGTTTCAAACGCACGTTTCAGATCCATGAATATTACACCGACCATTTTTCCCCCACTGATTAATATTTTCCACTCATCTATGATCACCTGCAGCGCTGTCTCACACGAATGCCGCTTTCTAAACCCTGATTGATGTTCCGTTATAACGTCGTTTCTTTCTAAAAAGCCCTCTATCTGTTCTTTAACAACAAGTTCTAATACTTTTTCATATATCGGCAGCATATTAATCGGTCTATACTCACTAGCCCTCTTTGGTTTGCTTACTTTTGGTATTGTAACGATTGTTGATGTTTTCCACCCGTCCGGACATTGACCTGTTCTCAACGATGCATTAATTAAATCCACAAACTCCTTTTTTATTACGTGGAATATATCTTTCAATAACTTACTAGATATTCCCTCTTCGGTTCCCTGCTTATTAGCTAGGTTCATTACAATTTCCTTTAAGTACGCTTCACCGATTAATTCAAAAGTATCTATTACATCTTTTGTTTGTACTACGTAGAGAGTCTTTTTTGGTGATTTCATCCTACCTTCTTCTATAGATTTAACTATATTATTAATACTTTCTATATAAAATATATTAAATTTATCCGCTATATTGCCACCCTCCAACATAGTCCTATCTACCTCAAAGTCTATATTTCCTATAGTTTTTTGGTCCATTGGCTCCCCTTTTATTACCTCTTTCAAAGCTTTCCACATTGCTGTGGGATCGTTCCTATTCTGGTCTATCATACTTTCATTGTACTCTTTCTTTTTGCTACGTATAAGCTTAACTACATTGTTTCTATGAGCTTTGAATAAGTTCCAATCCTGTTCCATCCCTGTGGATCTAGCTTTCCGGAATGCAATGTCCCTGTTCTCTGTTGCCCTTTTTATTTCTTCTGAGAACCATTTCTTTCCATACCATATGATAGGTATTCGAAATATTTTCCTAGGCGCCATCTTATTGAATGTCTCTACTATATTTTCAATCATTTTATCCGCTCTCGCATTCACGGACAATCCTTGCCCCTGAACTAAATTCTCTTGTATAGTCTTAAGGAACTCACATATGCTAAAATTACTATAATCTCTACCGCTGATTAATCTATATTTAGGGTTCGTTTTAATTGTTCGCATTTCGATTCTGAGCCATGCATGGTCCGTTATCTTTGGTTCATCATGCACTTTAATTACTGCCTCGTTATTGGCGAAGACTAAATCAATAATTGTCTCACTGTCTTTGGTTCGTCTCGTTGGTTTGTCAACTAACTGCTTCATCCCCAGCCCCGTCATTACTGTTCGCAGTTTCCTCGCATAAAATGAATCTACCATCATATCTATATTAAAATCTCCTACCACTATACATTCTCCTTTTACTATCACAGACTCTACTATTTCTTCTAAAAATCTTATAAAATCTCCGTCCGATGCACTCGGTGAGTGATAAACTACACTTATTACTCCCTTATATAGATTATCCTGCACTTCAATTCCCATACACCAACAGTTCGCAACTATTTTCTTCACTACTATTACATTATACTTAATAGTGTTTCTCACATACAAGATAACACCTCCAGTGCTACGATTTTCAGCATCACACCGTACAATACTGTAACCTGGGACATTCACTTCACTGTCTTCTATATCCTGAGTTATTCTAGTTTCGGATAACGCTATAAAGGCAGGATTCATTCTCTTCATAATTTGATGAAAGATCTCCTCCTTATGTGCCATAAAACTCTGGGCATTCGTGTACACGATTGCTTCCATCTCCGTCTTTGGTTGCTATTTACCTTGGCTCGTGCCTGATCTCTTCTTCTCTTCCTCCAGTGCTCTCAGGAACGTGGGGCATTCCCTGCTTAAAGCATCATGCTCATCGTTAATTTTTAAATTGTACGTCTTTATTTTGTGCATACAATTCACACATTGCCTCTTCTTCACTTTGCAATCATTCGATTTGTGTTCACCTGCGCACTTATGGCAGGTTTCCTTTCGCGTACAATTTTTGGCAAGATGATAGTAACCCCAACAGTTAAAACATCTTTTAATACTATAGTACTGGAAGATACGGCATTTTCTCCACCCTAAATTTATTTTTTCTCTTCTCATTAGCAGGTCATGCGTTACATCATCCATTTCTATAATCAACGACCCATTATCCCCTCTTCCACTGGAGTTTTCTTTCTTAATCCTTTTAAGTATACGCATATAGAAGTCTTCGCTATCATTTTCTATTTTATTTTGCCTTCTGATAACATTCAGCAGGTTTTCGTCCTCCATTACCATTTCTTCTTCCCCTACATTTACAACCTTTGTCTTAGGTTTCATTCCCTTTGGCTCCGTGATATTGTAGTCATCGCCTAATTCATTCTGTACCTTGGCTTTCAGCTCTTCCAGCTCCTTTTCATTTTCACATCCAAGTATCACTGCTCCGTTGTTTCCTTTTCTAAGTTTTGAAATTCCCACTGCCATATCTGTAATATTAACCTTGCCTTTTACAAATTTTTTGGTCTTTTCACTTTCTTGTTGCTTCTTAGGTTTAACTATTATCACGCTTTCTTTCTTCCTTTCCATGACTGCATTGGCATAACTCTTCTGCACTTGCCCTGCCGTGTCTTCCCTTCCTTGTAAACTTCTCCTCATCTCCTCTAGCTCCAGTTTGATATCCCGCTTGAACTCTTCTATTTCGCTTTTAATTATTTCTGTAATAAATGCTTTAATTTCCCTTTTACATGCTACTTCATCTTTTATTTCCTTTACTGTCCGCACTAACCAATCGATCTTCCTATCAGCCATAGGAGATGCACTTGCACCTCCCATAGTTCCTGCCAGGCTCCCTCCAGGCATTGTCATCCTTGTGTCTTCTTTTTCGCTTTCAACATTTATTTCTATAAAAGGTCCCTCACAATGTACTAGTTGCTTAGAATCATCATATATTCTATGTTTACTAAGGCACCCTGGATGAAAGAATAACTTCCTGCATTTCTTACACTGCACCGCAATATTTTTAATGTCCTTTTTACATGCAGAGCATTTATACTCTGAATATGTATCCATGGTCAAAGTTTTTATCGACTGATTTCTCGGTCGATAAATGCAGGCCCATATAATTGCCGACTCATCAACGTCGACACGTAGCTGTCTTCGCGACTGCCGTCTACGTCGGCACCTTAATGGCTACCGAAATCGCACTCCACTCCTCGAATTTTAATTTGCACTATACATGCACTATGTGTGTCCTCCCGCCTAGATAACACTAGTTCAAACTCCTGAAGTACACCGCACAGTGGAACGAAACGACAATCTAGCTGGAAAAAAATAATAACTCGAGAACCGTTCATTTTGGAGAAAAATGTTTTATACAAAAGATTCATAATATTGTGAAAAGAATGTCACTGCACCGTTAATTTTTTTTAAATATTTTTTAATTGTTATTTAAAGGTTAACATAATTTTTTATGCGAAGGTCTATAAATTTCTTTACGGACTTTTATTCTACGAAAGAAATAAAGAAACTTTTGTATAAGTCATTTTCTCATTGTACTTTATGTTAAAAAGATATTTAATGCAAAATATCCTACTGACGTCTTTCTCTTCCTACTGCAGAGGATGCGAAGTCAACTGATACTGTTTAAGTTGGTCTATTACTTATTCAAACGCATTCCTACCTTCAAACAGGTAAAACTAAAAAGGGCGCAAGTGGATCCTTGAAATTTTTCCACTAATTACTTCTACACAATCTAAAGAATATATAGACGGAGTTTCAAAGATATACATTTCCTTGTTTGTCAGTTATTCATTGTTTAATGGGACCGCGCGCCGCGGTGAAATTAGACTGCCGAATCGCATCCCTACCTTTAAGCAGGTAAAACTAAAAAGGGCGCAAGTGGATCCTTGAAATTTTTCCACTAATTACTTCTACACAATCTAAAGAATATATAGACGGAGTTTCAAAGATATACATTTCCTTGTTTATCAGTTATTCATTGTTTAATGGGACCGCGCGCCACGGTGAAATTAGACTGCCGAATCGCATCCCTACCTTTAAGCAGGTAAAACTAAAAATGACGCAAGTGGATCCTTGAAATTTTTCCACTAATTACTTCTACACAACCTAAAGAATATATAGACGGAGTTTCAAAGATATACATTTAGTTATTTGTTAGTTATAGACATCTGGTCCTTTTGTGACCGCGTGCTCCGCAGGGAGTCGGCAGCCGTACTATGTCATAAACTTTAGAAAGGAATAACAACAAAAGGCGGCAGAAAGCGCAGACTTTTTTTGCAGGAGCTGCTTCTACAAGGTTTAAACTAAATACCCTCAAAATTTCGAGGTAATATTTTGATATACATTATAAGTTTTTCTCTGCTAAAGTTTGCTAATTTCTGCGAAAAACATGTGTCTAAAGAAAATTCCATAAATTGTTTAAAAATTAATTTTTCGAAAAATCGTTTATGGGCATTCCAAGGTTAACTAACAGTGATAAACTGTACAAAAAATAAAAAGTCTCGCAAAATTCTTAATGCCCCTAACAGTATCTTCTTTTCAGAGAAGTATTTGTACGTTTTCGCGCTATTGAAATTTGTTGTTTTTAAGCGCTGTTTTTTACATTTAGATGATTGCAAAATCAATTAATATTGCTATCACTGGTCTCAGCAAACATTCTAGATTAAGATAAGATTATTAAAATTCAAATCCCAGACTTGATTTTTTTCCACCTAGATTACCCATTTCGTTCCACTGTGCACCGGTACCACTGTGTCACTATTTTATATCTGTTCCACTTTTCTATCCACCCTATCTCACTCTTCTTTTGCGGAGCGACGTGACACACGTCTGCTCAGAGAGAGAGAGAGAGAGAGAGATAGAGAGATAGAGAGATAGTGAGTAGTGAAACTCGAGCAAAATGATCATTGAGCTCGTTAAGTGAGAAATTGTCAAACAGGTTCGAGGTTGTCATGCGGGCTGCAATGCCAAGTGCACGAAGCTGTCTCCATAGTGCACGCGGCTTCTTTAGACCAGAAAGGCGCGTGGAGAGGTATGTTGCTCGTGCGTCCGAGATACGTTTGTGGAGGTCATCCCTTGCTGATCGATAATGCTGGAGTGATATTTCCGAGCGAGACCTCTTGTAGACCCGATAAAGGGCGTCTCTGGTTCGAACTAGCTTTGTCAGTTCTGGCGTGATCCAAGGGTGGCGATTAGGTTTAGGAACAACGGTGACATATGGCACATAAGCGTCAAGAGCCCGTGTGAGATTATCTTCAAGACAATATAGCAGGTCATCTACAGCAACTGGGTCACTGGATGCTTCAAAAACCGCCCAGTCCAATTTCAAAAGAGATTGATGGAATGCCTCTAAGGTGCACCCACCATAGCGCCGCGTCCGAAATGTCATGGTTGGTGTCTGTTTGGGAACGGCCACCGAGATAGAAATAAGATCATGCCCGGCAATGAAAGGCGCAGGAGACTGCTCAAACGAGCCAAGAAAGTTACTATCACTAATAAAGCAGAGATCAAGAAGTGTGTCAGAAGTAGATGTGTGATACGTTGGCGCGTAAGGCACTTGATACAGTGCATGAGTCTGACAAAATTCTCTGACATTATTAGCTTCGTAAGTACGGCCTAGTTGATTGGCATTGAAATCTCCGAAAATAATGCACATTCCGTACTCAGCGCAATATCTTTCATAATCGGACTCAAAAGACGCTAAGTTGGCTGACTTCGGAGGACGATACACTACCGCAATTAAAAAGGGTTGGCCCGCCAACGGCTTCACTTCCACGATCAAATATTCCGGGCTGCAGCAGTAGGTAGACGACGAAGTCGCCAGTACCTTTGTCCGAAAACCATTTCGAATATAGAGCGCTACTCCACCTCCCATCTTTCCGACTCTATCGTTCCTTGTAATCGAGTAATCCGGCAAGGCTACAGATGAGTCATCAATGAGAGTGGAGAGCCAAGTTTCCGTTACCGCAATAACGTGAATCGAGGAGGAAGCAAATTGAAAATGCATAAGATCTAGGTGCGCTCTAATGGAGTTTGCATTGAAATGACAAAGATACATACAGGCATCCCCTGAAGACTGACCAATGACTGGCGATACGACCGGAAGCAGTCTTTGAGCAGATGATGAAGATGTAGATGATGACGATGTGCGCGACGGTCACGCTGAAGCGAGGATCTCGAAGTCCTCAAGCGTGGTAACACGCTTGACGGCAGAACCATCTTCCTTTTTAAGGAGTATCACACCATTTCTATGCCATATGTATTTAAAGCCCATGCTCTTCGCCTTAGCTTTAACTATGATGTATAATTTATAGAGGCTAGCTGGTAATGCCTCATTTATATTAATTACCGTTGGCGAGGTGGGAGGTGATGGAGTGAGTCCAGCGGTTGTTAGTCGACCCTTCGCCTTTTTCGCCGTGATTAAGCGCTTCGAGACCTCTCTTGATCGCACTCTCACCAGGATAGGGAGAGGTGAGTCTTTCCTGGCTTTTTCGCGCGTGATAAGAAAACGGCAAGAGACTATGTCCTCACTGGGAAGAGGGCAGCCCACAGCCTCGGCCACTTTCGAAACAACGTCTCGCGTACTCTTTTCATCGTCACACGGCGCTCCCGACACTATAAGTTCAGGCTGAGTAACAAGAGCAGTCGTGCGTCTAAGCTCGACCTGCTCCGCCTTCTGAGTCCGACGTAGAGAGTTTAGCTCTGAGCGAAGCTCGGCATTCTCCTTCGTGAGAGCAGCAACCTGCTCCGTATTTGCTGCTAATTGGGCCTGTAAGTCAGGCAACACTGCGAGCGTTAATAAGAGGTCGTCTATGCGTGCATTCAATAGTCGTAGTGCTTCAAATGGGACGGTCGAGTCAGATGATGATGACGAAGAAAGACCCACGGCTCTTTGGGAAGCAGAGCTTGGTCGCGACGTCGTTCCCGGTGCAGGTAGCACCGATGCGGCAACGAGGCCTGATTTCGGGGTCGTAATGCTGGTGTTCGACACTACCGAATCACGCCGACTAAGAACAAATGTTCCACCCACGCAGCAAGACTTTCTCTTCGCACAGCCAGGATGAAACGATGCTTTGCATATGGAGCAGTGCATTGCACCCATCGTGATGTTCTTCCTGCATCCCTTGCAAGATCCTGCGAACCGCTGCGACATACTGGCGTGCAATTATCAGCACAAAGCACAAAGCACAACGGGTTATCGGCCGAGTGATTGAGCCAAGAACCGGTACCGCACGATGGCGCCACAGGTAGCAGAAATCGGCAAGGTAAGTCTTAGTTGGAAAGAGACAAGATAGGTTATGTTGTCCCAACACAGGTTTTAAAGGCCCTTTAGGTGTAAGCAGCAATAAAGTGCTAGCAATGAATCAGGCCTTTGAGTGCTCAAAGCAAAGTCCAAGCAAGACGATCTAAAAGAATAAGCCCGAAGGCAGAAATCGGCAGTAATAGTTCAAAATAAGAAGGAGCAAAATGAATGCGTGCGAGTGTACTCACATGGAGAGAGAGAGAAGGAGAGATAGAGAGATAGAGAGATAGATAGATAGTTTTATTTATGCCCATGGCAATATTGGGCAAGCCACAAGGGCAATAGGTAGTACAAGAAGCTTATGTTACATAAGAACTTATAAGTAAGCAAAGTATAATAATAGTTAAAGGCTTAAAATCTAGCATTAAAAGAGCAACTAAAAGAACATAAAGTTAACTAAGTACGCAGCTCCTCAGTCTCAAACAGGAACTTATATAGGCCTGCTTTAAACGAGGACAACGTACCAGCAGCCTTGAGACTGGCTGGGAGTGAGTCCCAGGCCTGCACTCCCTTTACGAAAAAGGAGGATGCATACTTTTCCGTACGCACGTGGGGTAAAAGAAATTCCCCCCGCAGTAGTCGAGTAGAGCCATAACTGACTGAGCCACGATCTAGCAGTAATTGACGTAAATATTCTGGGCGGCCCGTGCGGATCACAGTAAAGAGCAGCGATAGGATGAGGTAGCGTCTCCTGTCAGCAACCGTGAGCCAACCCAGTGCACGCCTATGAGGAGTGATATGGTCCCCACGCGCAGCACCACAAACAAAGCGCACGCACATGTTCTGAAGTCGTTGCAGTTTAGCATTTAAAATTCCTGAAAGGTCATTATAGACCACACTACAATAGTCAAAATGCGGTAGCACTAGCATTACGACAAGGTACTTCCGCATGGACTTAGTGAGAAGACGACGAGATAAGCTCAGCTGTCGAAGAGTTCCATGAACTCGCTGGGAGACCTTCATCACCTGCGGCAACCAGGACAAAGTACGGTCCAAAAGAACACCCAAATCATGCACCTCAGCTTCATAAGGGATCAAGATACCATTAAGAGATACCATAGGAAGATGAGCAGAATCAAGCTTTGCTATGTAACGATCACTTCCAAAGATGCAGAGCTGAGTCTTAGCGACATTGAATTGCAGTTCAGAGTCTCTGGACCAGCTCAGGATCGCCGCTACGTCAATATTGATTTTATCAATAACAGCAGGAAGATCCTGTAGAGTACCTTGCTGATAAATTTGCAGGTCATCTGCATACATCAAATGACTCGAATAGCGCAGAACACGAGCTATGTCATTGGCATAGAGTGAGAAGAGAAGGGGGCCCAAAACAGAGCCTTGGGGAACACCTTGCTCTAAAGAGACCCAATTAGAAAGCTCTCTATAGTCATTAATCGTAGCCTGTGTACGACCCTGCAGGTAGCTAGAGATCCATCGTAAGGAATGCTGCGAGAAACCGAGTCCGGCCAGTCTAGCAAGCAGAGTGGCATGGGGGATAGTGTCAAACGCCTTCCTAAAGTCAAAGAGCACCAGCACAGTTACTTTACGCTCATCGATGCCTCGACGAATGTCCTCAGTTAAGCGAAGAAGAGCTGTCTGCGTGCTAAATCCCTGACGGAAGCCAGACTGCCTGGAATCAAGCAGAGCACGTTCCTCAAGAAAGCTAGTGATCTGCAGCAGAACAATGCGCTCGAGTATCTTGGAGAAGAGACACAAATTGGCAATAGGTCTGATCTGCTGCAAGGTCGTTGGGTTTTTGACCTTGCCTACCGGTCTTACAACAGCACACTTCCAGCGCTCCGGGAAGCTAGCAGTGCTCAAGGAGCTATTAAGAAGCTGAAGGAGGTGTGGAAATATAACCGGCAAAGCCTCAACCACATCTCGTAACGACAGATCATCAACACCTCTCGCCTGTGATCTAAAATGATCAATAACCTCCAAGAGATGCTGAGGAGTTATGTACTTGAAGTAGAATAAGGTGTCATCATAAGCAGGCGGTGGAAGGCTGTCGAAGAACTGTGCAACCTCTCTTACTGATGTCGGCCTACGCGAAACCTCAGCGAAATAATTATTGAGTTCGTCTGGAGAAAATGCACCACAATTGTTAGCCTGGCGAGATGCAATGCCAAGCACCCTAAGCTCTCTCCAAAGAGCACGAGGCTCTTTGATGCTAGAGAGGCGAGAGGCATAGTAGCTGGCCCTAGCCTCAGTGATACGCCTATGGAGTTCATCCCTAGCCAGCCGATATCGTTGTAGTGCAACCTCTGTGCGAGATCGCTTAAAAGCTCGGTATAGGATATCTCTAGATCGCACACACGACCTAAGTTCTAATGTGATCCAAGGATGGTGTCTGCGCTTAGGCGTAATAGTAGTATAGGGTGCATGAGCATCAAGCGCTCGTGTAAGATTCCCCTCAAGGCAGCAAAGCAACTCATCAACCGTGGCAGATTCATCACATACTGTCCAATCAAGGCCCTGGAGACACGATAGAAAAGACTCAGTAGAGAGCTTTCTATACAATCGCGCCTTATAAGTATTGAAAGTTGATGATATAGGAGCATCAATAAGGACAGATATAAGGTCATGCCCAGCAATGAACGGCGCAAGAGATTGTTCATAGCGAACCAGAGAGTTAGGATCACTGAGTAGACATAAATCCAACCAGGTGTCAGAGGTGCGCGTATGATAGGTGGGCGCATAAGGTACACAATAAAGAGCATGTGTGGCACAAAAATCTCGCACGTTGTCAGAGTCATAAGTTTGCCCAAGCTGATTGGCATTGAAGTCCCCAAATATCACACTGAGTGTATAGCCAGCACAAAACTGATCATAGTCAGCCTCAAATAGTGCAAGATTAGATGCTTTAGGGGGCCGATAGATGACCGAAAATAAGAACGGTTGACCAATCCGCGGTATAACTTCGACGATGAGATACTCCGGGCTACATTGGTACTGGGAGGGCGATGCAGCCAGCACCCTCGTTCGAAAGGAGCTGCATACATAGAGTGCAACTCCACCTCCCATTTTACCAACCCGATCATTACGGATGATACTATAACCCGGCAAAGCGACAGTGGCATCATTAATAGCAGGCGTGAGCCACGTTTTTACAAACAGCTATGACATGATATGGAGACGAAGAGAAGCGATATAGCATGAGATCCAGGTGTGCTCTAAGTGAATTAGCATTAAAGTGGCAGAAAGAGAGCCGTGAATCACCTGTGTTCGCGATCTGACCTGATGAATTAGGCATAGCGACACGTAGAGCAAGAGAATTCAAAGGTCTCGAAAGTCACGCAGCCGCGAGCTTCGTGAGATCCTCAATAGTATGTATACGCTTGACAGGCATGCCGCTATCGCGACGAACCAGAATCGCTCCGTCTCTATGCCAGACATACTTAAATCCCTTTGCCTTGGCTTCAGCTCTAACAGTTGTTAGGAGCTTGTAAAAACTGGTCGGCAGGGCTTCGTTTACATTGACGACAGTCGAAGGACCATCCGGTGGTGGAGATAGATTATCTGACAGGAGACGGCCTCTCAGCCTCTTCGCCGCAAGAAGACGGTTCATAACATCGCGCGACCGTAGTTTAGCGATAATAGGCAGAGGAGTATCTTTGCGAGCTTTATCACGAGAAATTAGGAAGCGCGACGATAACACCTCACCATCCGCCAGATTACAATCAATCGCCCTGGCGACTTGATCAACCACGGCGCGAGTTTGTTCCGAAGAAGCACACTGCACTCCCGATATAATAACTTGAGACTCACTAACAAGGGCTGCAGCTCGCCTAAGCTCAACCCGCTCAGACTGCTGAGTACGACGCAATGCATCAAGTTCAACACGTTGCTTGGCATTCTCCTTTCTGAGTTCTGCTATTTGACTAGCATTAGCTGCCAACTGGGCCAGTATATCAGGTAGTCCCTCCAGTTTGCGCGTTAGCTCGTCAATTCGAGCGGAGAGTAAGTGGAAAACACCCGTAGGAGTGAGAGGGTCAGTGTTAGGAGAAACAAGACTGACCCCAGGCGAGCACGACACTCTAGAGGACCTAGAGCGTGTGACCGCTGCAAAAGACGGTGGTGGGACACTCGCAGATACCAGAGAATGCCGAGTAGTAGGCAACGTAACATCAACAAATGATGTATCGGTTAATCGCGGCAGGTACTGATACGAGGATCCAGCGCAACAAAGTTTCTTCCGAGCACAGCCAGGGTGGTAGCATGCTTCACAGGTGTTGCAGCGCACATCATCCAGGGCAACCACCTTTCCACAGCCAGTACACTTCTTCCAAGCACGACGCGGCATGTCACCTGATAGCTACTACGGTTTATCGGCCGAGTAAAGCTGTTGCAAATCGGTAACTGCAGATGGCGTCCAGAAGCGCGGAATCGGCAGCGCGCGGGAAAACGTGCAATAGTATGGTGCAGAGAGAGGTTATGTTGCCTCAGCAGCAGACAGAGAAACCCACAAAAGGCAGGGTTAAGAAGCAGGAAGAAAGTAAGCACAGCCTGTCGACGGCTTGCTTTTAAACACAAGCAGAGAATCTGCAAGAATAGGCCCGAAGGCAGAAAAAAGCAGTAAAAGGTCTAGAAGTAGAGAGCGAAAAATGTGCGTGTAAGCGTACTCACGTCAGGAGAGAGAGAGAGAGAGAGAGAGAGATGTTTATTAATGTCCATAGCAATGTTGGACAAATGTGTTTAAAGTAAGTACAAGAGAGTTAAGTGTAGGAAAAACAAAAATATACATAACAAAGAATAAAATTAACATTAAAATATAATAATAACAATGATATAATAACAATAAAAGTAATAAAGATGGAGACTAAGTGTGAAGTAAAGAAGAAGCCCATACTCCATACAGTTCATACCGTTGACTGATTTCGCAACTCCTCAGATTCAAAGAGGTACCTATATAACCCCACCTTGAACGAGGACTGCGTGCCAGCTGATCTGAGAGTAGGAGGCAGTGAGTGCCACAATTGCACTCCCAGCACTGAGAAGGCACGTGCGTACGTTTCGGTGCGCACATGCGGCAGAACGAATTCTCCCCGAGGGAGCCTGGAGGAACCGTAGTCTACCGGGCCGCGGTCTAACAAGAGTTCCCGCAGGTAAGGTGGCCGTCCAGTGCGAATAAGAGCAAAGATAATCGAGGGAATAAAATAGCGCCTACGGTCAGAAACTGAGAGCCAGCCTAACGCTCGCCTGTAGGGAGTGATATGCTCGTCACGGTGTGCGCTGGTAACAAACCTAACTGCGATATTCTGAAGACGCTGCAGTTTGACATTAAGACCTTTTGAAAGGTCCATGTAGACGACGCAACAATAGTCGAGATGAGGCAACAAGAGAGTCTCAGCTACCCCCTTCCTAATGCCCTTGGTCAAGAAGCGTCGAGAGAGATTAAGCTGTCGGAGAGAGAATGAATGAAGTTTATTTAGCTTTCTCAGCTATTTGTGTTACATCGATATACATGTTTTATATCCTATTATTCTCCTACATTAAGTATCCACTCTTTCACTTTCCTTTTAAATTGCTCCACTCTCTCACATTCCCTAACTTCTACTGGCAGCTCATTATATTTCTTAATCCCTGCGTAAAATACGCTCTTTTGCGCACTACTTGTCCGCCTAAATTCCATCCTAATACTGTTCGCACTCCGCGTTTCTCGGGTGACCTCCGGACCCCTTATTTCTATTTTCCTTCTTAAGTAGTCAGGTAGTAATCCTTTCAACGCCTTAAATATAAATATACAAATGTTATAATATAGCCTCTGCCTGACAGACATGAAGCACAGACCATTCAACATACATTCCATACTCGTGTTTCGCTTACACTGCAGAATGACTCGCATAGCCCGATTCTGCGCTACTTGCAACTTGCCCAGCTGAGTCTCACCCATACTAATCAACAGCGTTCCACAATACTCAAAATGCGGTGCAATTATGGCTTTGTATATGACACATCTCGTATACGCTGAAACACTGTTCCCTAACCTATTCAAGAAGCTTGTCTTCTTCCCGATCTTCATTAACATATAATCACAGTGTTGCTCAAACCTTAGTTTACTGTCAATAATTACCCCTAAATATTTAATTGTTTCCACACGTTCTATAGTCCCTCCATCCATACACTTTACCGTTATGTTCGCTTTCACTTCTTTTCTCACACTTCTCACAACCATATATTTTGTCTTATCTGCATTTAATTTTAATCCATTCATCTTCATCCACTCCTCCGCTACATTAAAGATTCTATTCATTTTCCTCTCAATATCTCCAGAGCCTTCTCCCGACACATATAAGATAGTATCATCCGCAAACATCTTTACGCATCCACCTGGACATCTACTTACTATATCATTTATATATATAATAAATAATAATGGACCCAAAACTGATCCTTGTGGTACCCCATAAACAGTCTCCATAAGGCTAGACATTACTTCCCCACACCGTACTTGTTGTTTTCTGTTGCTCAGATAAGATTGAAACCACTTCAGAACTGTTCCTCGCATCCCATATTGCTCCAATTTTCCGTCTTTCTCTATTGACCGTTTCAAACGCACGTTTCAGATCCATGAATATTACACCGACCATTTTTCCCTCACTGATTAATATTTTCCACTCATCTATGATCACCTGCAGCGCTGTCTCACACGAATGCCGCTTTCTAAACCCTGATTGATGTTCCGTTATAACGTCGTTTCTTTCTAAAAAGCCCTCTATCTGTTCTTTAACAACATGTTCTAATACTTTTTCATATATCGGCAGCATATTAATCGGTCTATACTCACTAGCCCTCTTTGGTTTGCTTACTTTTGGTATTGTAACGATTGTTGATGTTTTCCACCCGTCCGGACATTGACCTGTTCTCAACGATGCATTAATTAAATCCACAAACTCCTTTTTTATTACGTGGAATATATCTTTCAATAACTTACTAGATATTCCCTCTTCGGTTCCCTGCTTATTAGCTAGGTTCATTACAATTTCCTCTAAGTACGCTTCACCGATTAATTCAAACGTATCTATTACATTTTTTGTTTGTACTACGTAGAGAGTCTTTTTTGGTGATTTCATCCTACCTTCTTCTATAGATTTAACTATATTATTAATACTTTCTATATAAAATATATTAAATTTATCCGCTATATTGCCACCCTCCAACATAGTCCTATCTACCTCAAAGTCTATATTTCCTATAGTTTTTTGGTCCATTGGCTCCCCTTTTATTACCTCTTTCAAAGCTTTCCAGCTATGGAACTTCTGTGAGATAGGTTTCACCTGCGGGACCCAAGAAAGAGTAGGGTCCAGGATGACCCCTAGATCCCGAACTTCCGGGACGAAAGAGACCGGTAGGCCACCTAACACCACCGCAGGGAGAGACTCCATGTCAAGCCTAGCAATGTATTGCTCACTGCCAAATAGGCAGACATGACTCTTTGCAGGATTTATAACGAGTTCCGAGCTCTCAGCCCAATGCAAAATCGACGCGACATCTTCGTTAAGTTTTGAAAGGGCGGAGGGCACATCACTTGGCGCACACTGCAGATAGATTTCCAAGTCATCAGCATAAACTAGATGACGTGAGTGTCTTAGGATGCGAGAGATGTCGTTAATAAAGAGTGAGAACAGAAGGGGCCCCAGGACAGAGCCCTGAGGAACACCTTGCTCAAGCGAGACCCAGGAGGAGAGTCGACCATCAGCACCAACCACTGCCTGCAGCCGTCCTTGAAGATAGGACGCAAGCCATTGCAGAACATGCAGTGAAAAACCAAGGACAGCTAACCTGTCTAAGAGAACAGCGTGGGAAATAGTGTCGAAGGCGTTTTTAAAGTCGAAGAGAACCAAGATGGTGACCTTACGACTACCTATTCCCCGGCGAATATCCTCAGTCAGGCGAAGAAGAGCCGTCTGAGTGCTGTAGCCCCTCCGAAAACCAGATTGCCTGGGATCGAGAAGGGCGCGTCCCTCTAGGTAGCTGGTGATTTGAAGCAGCACGATACGCTCTAAAATTTTAGAAAGCACACACAAGTTTGCAATAGGCCTCACCTGCTGCAGGGTCAGTGGATTTTTTACCTTCGGTAATGGACGAACCATAGCACACTTCCAGCGTTGCGGAAACGTGGCCGTCATTAGCGAATGATTGAGTAGCTGAAGGATATTTGGAAAAACGACGGGTAGAGTCTCCAAAATATTTCGCAAGGACAAGTCGTCTATGCCTCTAGCTTGTGAGGTAAAGTGTCTCACAGCATTCCAGAGGTCGTCAGGCGAGATGTCCTTGAAGTAAAAGTGCGTATCATTGAAGGTTGGTCTGGGCAGATTCTGAAAAAAATCAGTAACCTCACGAGCAGGGTCTCGCCTCTGAGAGATAACAGCAAAATGAGTATTAAGTTCATTGAGAGAAAATTTGTCCAGTACACTCGTGTCAGAAATGCGAGCTGCGATACCAAGTGAGCGAAGCTCTCTCCATAGCACACGTGGCTCCCTAAGACCAGAAAGACGTGCAGTAAGAAATGCTACCCTAGCTTCTGAGATACGCTTGTGGAGACCATCCCTTGCCGACCGATATCGCTGTAGTGAAATCTGCGAGCGAGACCTCCTATAGGCTCGATAAAGGGCATCTCTATTTCGAACAAGCGTTCTCAACTCTGGTGTGATCCAAGGGTAGGCAGAGAGAGAGAGAGAGAGAGAGAGAGAGAGAGAGAGAGAGAGAGAGAGAGAGAGAGAGAGAGAGAGAGAGAGAGATTATTAAAGACATACCACTATTCAGTAGTAGCTTTAAAATGTTTCACAGATATTTTTATGCCTTTCAACAATATAAAACCTATAGAAAAATAATCGTAAAACATGCTTTTCTTACAATTAGATATGCAACGTTTTGCAATTATAAGTATTCTCAAACATTTTATATTGTTCATAGATATTGGTTTATTGCAATGTATGAAAATATATTTTAAGTATGAAAAAAATATAAAATTCAATGTACAGAATGTAAAAAAGAACTTGTAATTGTAAATCGTGACATGACTAAAAAGAGTCGATGAAGAAAAAAGTATACTGTATAATTATTTTTAGAAGTATCTGTGAAACATTTTAAAGCTACTACTGAATATTGTTGTCTTTAATAAAAAAAAAAAAAAAAATTACAGAAAAAAACTTAAGTCCCACATGGAGATTCGAACCCGCGACAAAAAAGTGTCCAGCGATTCTACAGGCAGACACCATAGCAACTGCGCCATTAATGCTTTTGAAAGAACGGTTAAAATTCTAAGTTATAAAGAACATACAATCAGCAATTAATTTAATTATCCCGATATTGTTCTTTAACATTGATGGGTTTTTAGGCGTTTGTGATAGGTGAGGCGTTTAATTAATTCACTTCTCCAATATCCACGTTCAAAAATAACATATATTTAAACAATATAGAATTTCTTCTTTACGTACTTTGAACACACGTGTAGCTTTCTCGGGGAACCGAACAGGAAAGAAGTAGCAAGCGAGAGACAAAAGAAATATGGCACACGCGTGCTCAGGGCCGTATGCCCTCGGGTAGCTGAACCTGACGATGAGGATTTTCCAACACTCCCCCTTCATCGTCATTTTCGTTTCGAGTTACATCTAATCCTAACAACTTGAGGCATGTATCATGCTTGGATTTGCAAAGAGCTTTAGTCATTATATCGGCAGCCATAAGCTGCGTACTTATATATTGTATTTTAATTACTCCTTCATCTTGCATTTGCCTTGAAAAATGATATCGGATGTCGATATGTTTGCTCCGAGCATGGTAAACCTCGTGCTTCTCCGAATCTCTGCTGGTCGCCTCGGGCAACTAGCCTTGCCTTGTATTTTTCGACTTGGCCGTCCTGGTCCCTTTTTACCTTAAAAACCCATTTGTTTTTAATAATTTTGGTATGTGTAGGTTTACTCACCAAAGTCCAGGTGTTACTCTCAGTCAGCGTTTTATATTCTGACTGCATTGCCTCTAGTCAGTAGTCAGAATCTGGTCCAGTTAACGCTTCTTTCACAGTCATCGGCTCTATCGTTGATTGTGCATCCCTGGATTGTGTATTATAAATTTTTCTCGGCCTGCCTCTGAGTCCAGTCCTTTCCAGCCTTGGACGTCCTCCAACTCTTTTACTGATAGGGCTCTCTTGGTATTCCATGAATTCTGTTTGTTCCTCTTCTGCTCCTTCTTCTTGTATATCTTCTATGACATCTTCTTCATGGTTTTCTTCTGTATCTTCTTCAGTATCCTCTATCTGGATGATCTCGCTTATTTTCTTCTCTGGTGGGCAGTCTACCATTTTCTGTTCTTCTGTGAATCTGACATCTCTTCTCACTATTACCATTCGCGTTCCACGTTCCCACAGTCTGTATGCCTTGGCTTCATTCGAATAGCCAACTAGAACATAGTCTTTGCCTATTGGTTTAAATTTATTTCTCCTTGGTTCTTTCTGCAAAGCGATAACCTTACTTCCGATTTTGCGTAAAAACCCAATGTAAGACTTTTCACCGCACCATTCTTCATGTGGAGTGACATACTGATTTGCCTTCGTTGGACATCTGTTTCTGACAAAGGCTGCTGCATTGACTGCTTCTGCCCAAAGCGTTAATGGTAAATCTCCCTGTAATAACATACACCGTGCCATCTCAACCAATGTACGGTTCGCCCTCTCCGCTACACCGTTTTGTTGGGGGGTGTATGGCACCGTCAATTGTCTTGTTATTCCGTTCGCTGGAAGGAAATCACTAAAATTTTGAGACAAGTACTCTTTTGCATTATCTGACCTTATTCTCTTTATTCTCTTTCCCGTTAGATTTTCGGCATATGCCTTGTATTCTTTAAATGCGTCGAACACTTCAGATTTGTTCTTCAACATTTTTACATATATATTTCTAGATCTATCATCAATGAAAGTAACAAAATATTTTGCTCCCCCTAACGATGGAACACTAAAGGGGCCACAAATATCACTATGAATTAATTCCAGTACTTGTTTTGCTCTATGTTGAGACGCATGAAATGGCAACTGATGAATTTTACATTTGTTACAAATTTCACAATCTGGGTTTACTTTTTCTAAATCTTCTTTAATTCCTATCACCATCTGATGTTTCTTTAAATTTCTTACCTCATCAAAATTGAGATGCCCCAGCCTCTCGTGCCATTTCTGTAAATTGTCTTGCTTCTCAGTTTGTACCATTGCCCTTTGCTGACCTTTTTCATCTACAATATATAGCCCATCCTTTTCTCTTGCTACAACTGCAACAGTTCCATCCCGGCGCAACACTTTTGCATCATGTTCCTTAAAAATGACTGAAAAACCATTTTTTGTAATTTGCGAGACAGACATTAAATTGTTCTTGAAATCTGGAGCTAAAATCGTATCCTTTAGTTGTACATTGTTTGTTCTTTTTTCATCAATTTTTACAGATAAATCAACTCTTCCCGTTCCTATCGCTTCCACACTTTCATTTGTGGCTGTATATATTTTATTTACTTCTTGTTTCATTTGTCCAAATTTATCCTTTATATGAGAAATATGTTTAGTAGCTCCACTGTCTAATACCCATGAGTTTAACATTGTGTGATTATTTTGCAACGCTGTGGCTGTCATTGCATCAGATCTTCTCTCTGTCTTTTCTCGAAACCTATTCTTACATTTTCTTGCCATATGCCCATACTTCTTGCATATATGGCATGTTCCGTTAAATTTCTGAGTATAGGAATTATTATAATTGTTATTAAACCGTTGTCTTACCTTTGTATTTGTGTCTTTCTTGTGTTTCCTATTGACGAATAGTGCATTCATGTGGTCAGATTCTCCATTTGTTCCTTCTTGATCTGTTTTCCTTATTTCTTCTTCCAACAGTTTAATTTTGAGTTCTTCCATTGTTGGTAATTTGTCCCTAGACTCGATGGCTATGCTAAAAGTTTCGTATTCACTGGGCAACGATAAGAGGAGCATAATTGGCTGTACCTGAATCGGTAGTTTAATTCCTACTTCCTCTAATTGTTCTAATTTGTTTGTATATTCTTCCACATATTGGGCCATACTTTGACCAGGATTCTTCTTCATTCTATACAATTGTTTAAACAACACACACTGTTTCATAGGACCTTTTGACTCGTGTACTCTTTTGAGGGCTTCCCACGCTTCACTTGAAGTTTCCGCACGCTTTATATTATTATATTGACTTTTATCTAAGCTAAGTACTATTAAATCAAATGCTTTCTCGTCCTTTGTCGACCACGCGGCCTCGTTCCCTTCAGTCTTTACGACACTACCATTTACATATCCCCATAGTTCATTAAATCGCAATATACTACGTATTTGCACCTTCCAAGAGTCATAATTTTGATTTGTTAGTTTTTCAATGCTTTGCACTTGTACAGAACTCATGATTCTCTATTACTTTTTCCTTTTTATTTTTCTCACGCAACGTGGTTGGAACACGTGGTCACTTAACCTCACTTTTCATAAACCCGTTGTTATTTCACCTGGGCCCATAACCTGATGGGTTTTTAGGCGTTTGTGATAGGTGAGGCGTTTAATTAATTCACTTCTCCAATATCCACGTTCAAAAATAACATATATTTAAACAATATAGAATTTCTTCTTTACGTACTTTGAACACACGTGTAGCTTTCTCGGGGAACCGAACAGGAAAGAAGTAGCAAGCGAGAGACAAAAGAAATATGGCACACGCGTGCTCAGGGCCGTATGCCCTCGGGTAGCTGAACCTGACGATGAGGATTTTCCAACAAACATCTACATATTTCTATGCAGAAACATTGAAGGTCACAATGTGAACATACTGTATTAAAATCATGCAAGAATGGCAGATAATGGGCGAGTTTCAGCCCAAAATGTGTCCCAGAAATCGGTTTTTGATTTTTTCGACCGTGATGCACCGTACTCAAAAAATCTGAAAAAATTAGGGTATAACAATGATAACATTATGCAACTATTGTAAAAAGGAAAAAGTTGTGCTCGGAAGATTTCAAAACGAAATCGATGTTTAAACAATTTTTTTTCGGTTTTTAATTTTTCGTGAGTGGAATTTGCAAAGGAAAAATCTGAAAAAAAATCCTTAACGTGTGCATTAATGTTTAGAATGTGTCAAAATTTTTTTGGAATTTTTGCACCACATTAATTGGGCAAAATGAGGCAAAAACTGATTTTTCGATTTTACCCTATAACTACCCTCCCGGTGAAGGTATCGGATTAAAAATTTGTGTGCAATGGTTTTTCATCACCACCTATCGACTGACCCATCGTCGAATAAAATCGGCTCAAGGGCACTTTTGATCCCCTTATTCGGCTAGACCCTTTGCCTGTGGACTATGCGTTCCTGTATTTTAGAAAACAGACATAGTATAGCTATAGGCCGGAACTGTTGCACGGTGGTTGGATTTTTTACTTTATTCAGCGGCCGAACAATAGCACACTTCCAGCGCTCCGGAAATATAGCGGTTGTTAGTAAGCAATTGAGAAGGTGAAGCAAGTGCGGAAAGATTGCCGGCACAGCCTCCATAATGTCACGTAAGGATAGGTCATCCACGCCTTTTGCTTGTGAGGTGAAGTGCTTTAAGGCATTAGCGAGGTCTGTTGGCGAAATATCCTTGAAGTAGAAGAGTGCATCGTCGTAGTTAGGAGATGGAAGAGATTCAAAGAAAGAAGACACCTCCATGGTCGACAACCGCCTTTGAGATACCATGGCGAAATGCACATTTAGTTCTTCTAAGGAAAATTCAACATAGTTGCCCACTGTGCGTGTCGCAGTACCCAGTGCGCGTAGTTCCTTCCAGAGAGTAGCTGAGTTCTTGATACCAGAGAGTCGCGAGAAGTAATACGTTGATCTGGCATCAGATATCTGCCTGTGTAGCTCGTCCCTAGCTTGCCGGTACCGTTGAAGAGCTATCTCTGTACGTGAGCGTTTAAAGGCACGATAGAGTGAGTCCCTGATCCGAAGAAGAGATTTTAGCCTCGCTGTGATCCACGGTTAGCAGTTACGCTTCGGGACAATGGTGATGTACAGAGCATACCTATCTAGTGCTAGTATAAGGTTGTTCTCAAGACAACAAAGTAAATCATCAACTGAGACAGGCGTATTATAGACGGCCCAGTCGAGATTAACCAGGAATTGTTGGAATGCTTCCGTGCTGAGCCCCTTATATGATCGTGTCCTAAAGGTTTTTACGGGCAATGATCCAGATGTTGAGATTGTTACTGATATCAAGTCATGTCCCGCGATGAACGGAGCTTGCGATTGCTCGTAAGAGATTAGGAAACTTTGATCACTGAGGAGACACAAATCCAGCAAGGTGTCAGATGTACGAGTATAATAAGTAGGTGTAAATGGCACCATATAGAGTGAATGAGACGTGCAGAAGTCCCGAACATTCTCAACGTCATATGTATGTCTAAGCTGATCTGCGTTAAAATCACCAAGAATGATGTTAATTGCATAGTCAGAGCAGAATCTATCGTAGTCAGTTTCGAAGGTGGCGAGATTAGCTGCCTTTGGAAGACGATAAACAACCGCGGCCAGTAGCGGTTGTCCTCCCAACGGTTTGACCTCAAGAATCAGGTATTCCGGACTACATGTATACTTCGATGGTGATTCCGCCAGCACCCTCGTCCGAAGTGAGTTGTGAACGTAGAATGCTACCCACCACCCATTTTTCCGACTCGATCATTCCGTAAGAGTGTGTAGCTCGGTAAAGCAACGGTACAATCATCAATGAGAGGGGTTAGCCAGGTTTCCGTAACAGCAATGACATAAAAAAAGCAGGTAGCGAAGCGGAAGTGCATGTCGTCTAAATGAGCTCGTACAGAGTTAGCATTGAAGTGACACAAGCTGAGACAGGCATTACTAATAAACCGTCTTCTAGGTAGTGATCTGGTAGAGAGCGGCCTTCGAGCAGTACTCGGATGATAGAAAGACCGTCACGCTGTTTCGAGAATCCGCAAATCGTCCAGTGTCCGAATTCGCTTGATAGGAGATCCGTTCTCCCTTCTAACAAGTATAACTCCATCCCGATGCCATACGTACTTAAATCCTTTAGGTCTTGCCTTGGCCTTAACCTCCGTGTAAAGTTTATACACCCTTGCCGGTAAGGCTTCATTAATGTTAATGACCCTCGGAGGTGTAGAATATGGTGGATGAAGACCAGCAGTTGTTGGCCGACCCTTAATTTGCTTTGCTGCTATCAGGCGATCCGAGACTTCCCGTGAGCGTAGCTTCACCAGAATCGGCAAAGGAGCATCTTTCTTCTTAGCTTTGTCACGTGTGATGAGAAAGCGCGTGGACACTATATCTTCTTCAATAAGAGAGCAGCCGACAGCCTCAGCAACTTGCCCGACTACGGCTCGAATGCTCCCCTCATCTTCACACGGCGCTCCGGACACTATCACCTCCGGCTGTCGAACAAGAGCGGTAGTACGCCTCAGCTCAATCTGCTCAGCTTTTTGTGTCTGACTGAGTGCCCCGAGTTCAGCACGTAGTTCTGCATTCTCTTTCTTGAGACCTTCGATCAACTCAGAATTAGCCGCTAATTGAGCCTGCATAGCAGGCAATCCAGCGAGCTTCAATGCCAGGTCATCGATCCGAGAACTCAGAAATCTAAGCACGTCGACCGTAGATAGTGTGTCAGGTAGTGGTGAGGGAGGCCCTACCACAGATAATGAAGACAGCAAGGAGGCATTTAGGCACGTTGATGTTGATGCTGACCCTGGTGGTGGTTGTGCCGGCGTCATCGAATGGCTCTGCCTAGACGTCATGACACTAGCATTCGAAGCGACAGACTCTCGTCGCCCATGAACAAACTTAGCACCCACACAGCAGGGTTTCTTCTTCGAACAACCAGGATGGAAGATAGACTTGCATGTGGTGCAATGAACTGCCCCCAATGAAATGGTTTTCTTGCAGCTCTTACAGGATCCTGTGACTCGCTGCGACATGTCGATGTGTGTTTAATAAATCGATATTACCGACAGAGCGATATCGATATCAAACAATGCCGTGCGATGGCGCTCCGTTAACCCAGAAAATCGGCAAGATGAAGATCGGTTGTTGTGAAGAGCAACAAGGAAAGGAGGTTATGTCGCCCCAATACAAGTTTGAGAAAAATCTCCAAAAATTAGATGCAGTAAAAGGAGCAAACTACAGGCAAGCCTAGCAAAATGCTCGAATAAAAACCCAAGCAGTACTACCTAAAACAAAACAGCCCGAAGGCAATTTACGGCAGAAATTGTTCAAAGAAGAGAGAGCTATAAAGATCGTGTGGATGTACTTACAGAGGAGGAGGAGAGAGAGAGAGAGAGAGAGAGAGAGAGAGAGAGAGAGAGAGAGAAAATGGAGAAAAGAAAAAGGGGAAAAAGTATAGCTAGAGAAAACAGTAATAACAAGAAACTGCCAGAAATCTGTGGGAGAAACTCAGATGAAGAATCTGAGGGTGGTGAAACGGACGAAGAGGGCAAAAAGGGGAAAAGAGCAGATAGGAAAAGAACCTCAGAAAAGGACAAAGGGGAGGAGACGAAACAAGACGAGGTAGAAATGGTAAAAGTAATGACACCAGATGAGATTATTTAGAGGAATGTCTAGGAAAATGGTGAGCATAATGAAGGAAATAAGCAAGGGGAGAGAGAAATGAGAACAAAGTTACTAGGAACATTAGATTGATCAGCTATACTATGACTTTCAATTGCTTCGAGAAACACATTACGTGGAAGAATAAAGTTGTAAAACACCCTCTAACAAAGGATCCGTGAAGAGGCGGTTGGAGGGGTTACGATGAAGGATGCGCAGGCGTGCAGCGCGATCCAATAGAGCGTACAATGGTCTCGTCAGCCAAGAAATTCCCTGAGCGAGCATGGAGCAGCAAAGGTCCTCGGGTACTGTCCCAATCTTCATGTTGACCTTCTGCTCTTTGGTGGTGTTGCGGCAGAAGAAATCGAACAAGGCCGCTTGGTATTCGTCCTGCTCGATGGGTACGAGCCAGAGGGTGTCAACTCCCATTGACAAAATTTGGTTCGCAGATGTGCTGCCGCCTAGGGCGGAACCCGTACATAGGAACTACTTTTTATATATATAGCACAGTATGCTATATATACCGTATATGTATATAGTACTATCGCTTACTGATTTAAAAGTACTTATAAAGAGGTATACTAAAGTTTGCACCATTATTGTAAAAATGTGAAATTTATTTAATTTTTAATTTTGCGGTTCACATAATTGTTTATTTCACACTTTTACAATATTGAAGCAAACTTCAGTATACATACTTGTTTTAAAAGAAATTATCAATATTTAATTTATCTTTAGAAATTTATTTGAAAGTCGTACATACATACTACGTTTTACATATTTTCGTAAATTACTTATTTAATAGTAATATTGTATACTAACCCACCTCCTTTTTCAAACGGGCTTGGGACCGTCTATTGCGGAGTTACCTGGCGGACCGAACGCAGGATATTTTCAATTTATTTTTATTTCGGGATATTTTCATTCAAGATGGCACTTTTCGTTTCACTCGTAACATGTATTTGTTCTGTGCTCTCAGCATCGTGATATTTTTTGTTCTTTTCGTGTCTTTTCCGCTCTGTCTTCTATTTACTCTTTCGCACCAATCGTTTATGTAAAAAGTAGTAACTGTGTCAATTACATTTTCTTTGAAATATTCGAAATGTACCATGCATTTAATTGGCCGAAAGCAATCTTTTTTATAATAATGTTTTTCAACAAGTGGCATACATTACTTTTAATATATATCTCATCGCTCTTTTTCCTTGTTATTTTATTTATATTTAAAACTATGTCCGCCAGAAATGGACTTGTACAATTAACTACACAATGTCTGTATTCTTTATATTTATTCTTTCTTAAAATTTCGTCTATTAACCTTTTTTTACTGGCATATATGTATGATCCACATGTATCAGTGGATATGGATTTACTTGTCACCTCGGACGTAACTTCTTCATTTTCTATTATTCGAGTTTTTCAGATCTCTGTGACTAACGTGTCTGTTCCTTTGTTTAAAGACATCCTCCATTGTAATGCATGAATATCTTGTAGAATACAAAAGCACCTTGGCCTGAGGAATTGAAGAGAGGAAACAATGTTGAGGTATTATAAAGACTATTTCCACATCTATGCGATTCATGCATAATGATGAAACTAAAGGCGGCTGGTGGAGGGAACATTCTAGTTGCTTGTCTTGTTGTTACTATAAGGGCAACATCAGCTATCAAACTGATCAGTGTTCTCACTTCATTGGGCCCCTTTTCTTTGACTACTTGCATTATAGTATCGATGTCAGGAAAATGTGCAAAAGCTCTCTTCACAGCCTCAGCCCATTTTTGTGAATATCTTCTGTCGGTTTTTATATAACACAAGAGAGCAGTCAAAGGACCTACAGTTTGTGGCATTGAGGCTCTCTTCTCAGGTAGAAATGATATGCCTTCACAGAGTGGGTGATGCACCCCGTATATCCCATACTGACCCTGGTTCATATCTCGTTACTGGTTGTTCCGCTTCTCGATAGGCATAAAGTGGTTCCCCAATCTGAGTTATTCTGCTCGTATTTGGCAAAAGGAATTCCTTGTTTATTTGCCTCGGAGGCCACTATGCCCTTAATTTCATATCTCTTTTTACAAAATTCTTTGTTATTATAGGTAATTTTGAAATCGGTGTCTCCTATCCTACTTTCCAAGGTCCCTCCGGTCTGATTGTGGTGTTGTCTCAAGACTGTATATGTAGTGAAAAGAATGTTATGGATCTGATCTCCTAATTTCAAGTCCATGGCATCCGGCTCTTTGAAAAAGGCATTCAATATTCTGGCGTGTGAGGCTGCTATAAATTTCATTACCTTTATCTTTTTATCAGTTTCTTGGGGCACTTGGACTTTCTTGACTGACGTAACCTCGATATTTGGGTTGTTCGCGTCGACTATGATTCGCCTGGGTACGTCTTCTTGAGTTGAAGGCCCTGCTTCCGTCTCCATTTCTTGTGGGTTCACTCTGTATGGTATTGGTAACGCTTTGCCTGCTTTTTCTCAAATTATGATTATAAATCACAGGGTCTCTTGATACTTCTTTTTAGATCCGAAAATCTCTTGGCTCAAATATTCTTTTAATGTAAATAGCAACTTGCCGTTGCATAAATCCTCGCAATTTGATTTTTCACTGTGTTGTGCTGATAAATTGTTGATTAGTAATGTTTTGTATGCCCCTGTAAATCTAGTGCACTATTGGCTGGCTGCGTATTCTTCCAGCCAGTAGCCCTTATGTTTCCAAAAATGTTTTCAAGCGGATCTTGATTAATATATTTTGGATTCAAAATACGGAAACCTTCTCTATATAATAATTCCCACAGTTCTGTAAAATCTTTTATGGTCCATATCCATTTCTGCAAACACGGAGTTCCTTTTACGGTTCTTTTTGTCACGGGATTGACATAACGCATATGTTCCAAGTCACGTATTACAGTTAACCAAAAACGGTGATGTTCAATCGTTTCTGACACTGCAATACGCAAAGGTGTCTCACTTTTCAATAAATGTCCGTTAACGGAATCGAATAGTTTATTAAAAAAGTGTAACACCTCACCCGTTATTCTGCCCTCTTCCGCCGGCATCTGCAATGGTCCTGTTGCTGTAGGAATGGATCCTATAACACAAGAATTTTTTATTACAACATATTTAATATAAAGAATATACTTGTATACAATAATATTGTATTGTAATTTCGAGCATATACCGATTGGCGCGTATTTTCAGGCATTTGGCAAGATGCCTATTATGCGGCGTTACGGTTGCGCAGTGACACCGTTTTTTTAAATTAGATCTCGTCCCTTGTACAGTACGTATCGTACGAAAAATATTTAATAAATAACGTAATCTGTTTCTTACGAAAAATGAAAAGTAGTAGCGGTAATTATTTATTTCCGATCATGCATGCTTAACGGTGCGAGTTAACTATTAATATTAATTAATAAATATTGTTTAAAAATTCCATTTACCGCATAAGCCCAGGAACTCCAATGATGTAGCAACCGTGACGCTGAATATTTGGGTAGCATATTTCACTCTAATTTTTTTAATTTTATGTGGGACGACGTGTTCATCTGCTAATTTTTGGCATTTTTCTTCCTATTATGGGCATGTGCGTGACAATTTTGTATGCCAGTTCTATTGTCTTCCATGATTTCCATCTCTTTTCTCAATAGACATGTTTCTTTCCAAATCCTTGGTTATTAAATTATTTCGAACGGTTTTAATAAGATGAGGCGGGTCATAAAAAGGAATTATGTTTTGCCTGTTAAATTCAATGGCACAGCTTCCTAAAAAATAGATTTTATATTTTTCCTAAAGTTGTCAAACAAAATCTTTTTCTATAATTCAACATTTTCAAAGACGTTTGTACTTACGATGTTCTTCATATCGTTTCCACTTCTCTCTGGTATCATCGAGAAGGCTATTTAACGCTGCAACGTTTTATGAGCCCTGGTTGCCTACTGTTGCCGCTACTTTAAATCCACTTGCCGCTACACTCTGAATTACATTTTTTATACAGCATATTAATTGTGTGCTACTTGGTTGGTATTCACAGAAATTGTAGGATATCGGAATCTTCCATCCATTTCTCAATCCTCTTAACATGAATACCAATGCATGGTCTGCAAAGTTTCTAGTCCTTCAATTGCCCCAATCTTCAACACTAATGATTCGGTCTTCATTTTTATTGTAATACAGGGTGGTCCACGGGAAACAGATGGATTTAAAAAAACCATTGTTCTTAAAGTTTTAAACATTGACAAGTTTTATTATAATAGAAATGAAGGTAAAGTTATGCCATTTACAAAAAAATACCTTGATTCAATTTTTAAAAATTACATCACCCAAATGACGGCCATTGAAACGGACACACATTTCAAGTCTTTCTTGAAAACTTGTTTCCATTTTGTTCAATAACTGTTCATTGATTATGTAGTTCAATTTGATTCCTAATTGCGGCCTTCAATTCTTCCAGAGTACGTGGCTTTTCTTTGTAAACATGTGCCATCAGGTGACTGTTACTACTGTGACTGTGACTTCTGAACGATACGTGAATATGATGACAGACTTTTTCATTCCAAAACTTGAAAGACAAGAAATCGACATCGATCACGTATGGTTTCAGCAAGACGGGGCTACTGCTCATACGGCCCGAGCCTCTATGGCAGCAGTTCGAGTGTTGTTTCCTGTGGCGAGTGATCTCACGGTTTGGTGATATTGCGTGGCCACCGCGTTCACCGGACTTGTCAATGTGTGACTTCTTCTTGTGGGGTCACCTGAAGGCACATGTTTACAAAGAAAAGCCACGTACTCTGGAAGAATTGAAGGCCGCAATTAGGGATCAAATTGAACTAATCAATGAACAGTTATTGAACAAAGTGGAAACAAGTTTTCGAGAAAGACTTGAAATGTGTGTCCGTTTCAATGGCCGTCATTTGGGTGATGTAATTTTTAAAAATTGAATCAAGGTATTTTTTTGTAAATGGCATAACTTTACCTTCATTTCTATTATAATAAAACTTGTCTATGTTTAAAACTTTAAGAGCAATGGTTTTTTTAAATCCATCCGTTTCCCGTGGACCACCCTGTATAAATGAGGCTGTAACGCCATTTCGTCCCACATTAGTATGCAATATTTCTCTTTTTCAGATAGCTTTTGTGCCTGTTCATGCAAGAGTTTTAATATTAATTCACAGACACCAGGCTTTAATATGATGCTGCGCAATATGTTCTTAATAGTTCCAACACTCGGCATGTTAGAGAGTTGTCGCAGCAATCTATATGCCTTCGGTGACTGTTTATATATGGCCAATGATAAAATTTTCTCATCGAGAGTGTAGCGTCTTCTCTGAAGTAAAATTATTATTAGTTTAATGTATTCCAAAAGAAACGTTGTTGTGTATATATTTGGAATTAAATATATATTACAAGGACATTATAATGACTGTATTACTGTTGTTAAATGTTTTGTCACTTCTTTTACCTGCGGTAAATTTTCTGAAGACCGCAGTTGTATATCAATTAATGTCTTCTGACTTTCCGTCAATTGTGTATAACTTTGTAGAAGTTGAGTTCCTGACAACGTCTTCAACGCTTTTAATCGTAATCGCAAATTTTTCTTTTGTTTCTCCGAATATTACTGCCTCCTTATAACGTTAGTTTTATGACTACTTAACAGAGACATATCAGCCCAAAAAAAAGAAAAAAAAACACGAAAAACTACTTATATAAGGGTAAGGGCATAGGGACTTATACGAAAAAAAAGAAGAAGTGAGCAAAGCTTTTCCCAGGATAACAAGAATAATAAATACACGAATCCAACCGAAACCTACTGCTATGCCGGATAATGAATCGGCAACCGGATGTAATGAGGAATACAGTTATCTATTAACGATCATATTAAGAGTATCTGTAGCCGAGAAGTGGACCCGGACTATAGAAAGAGGTTCGCGCAAAACAAGTCGGGCAATACTCCAGAAACAAATTTGGCTTGAACACATTGGTTTCATTACTCCATACGCCAACGAAATGCACAAATCCTACTGACCCGGGCAGATAACATAAAAATAAGACATCTCACTGCTCTAAAGAAATAGAAGAAAGGAAGAAGGAAAAACAACTTCTTGTGGGATTTACCTTAATTCTTAAACAAATATATGGAAAATAAATAATAATTGAATGATTAAAAAAAGAACAACAGCAACAAAAATGTCCCATGATACAATTAAGTAAATCAACCTCAAGCACCAAATGTACATCGTAAAATTGAATATATCTACAGTCGAGAAGTGGACCTGGATCATAGAAGGAAGTACTGTAATTCTGCTTGCCTCGCCACTTTTAACCATATTATAGACCGACCAAAATGTACAAAATTTTACTTATCCGGATGAATAATTAAAAAAAGGAAATCATCTCACTACTTTAAAAGGAAAAAAAACGGAAGTTCGATGCTCAAATAATAATCCATCCATCAGATTTTGTACAACATGTTATGAATGTCCATTCGTCGAAGCTGATAGTTTTTTTCCGCAATATACATGTAACTCTTTTAATGCCTAGCAAGAAACGGATTGCCTATGTGAAAACAACCGGACAAATTTGATGCACTTACAAGGGTTTAGGAAAAAGCTCATAAAAACTAAACTAAGAATGATATTTAAACAATTCAAAAGGTAGCGTATTACGAAAGAAAGAGAGAATAATGTAATGTCAATCGTATTGCAAAATTTATTGAAAATCATACTAATAGCATAAATATAAAGAATGATGCAAAACATAGAAATAACTTTCTTTTCTACAGAGGCATAATTTCTATCCGCATCACAGAACTCACTCTGAATCCATCTAATGGAGATATGCTGACGTTGTACGGACACACCGGGTGCAAAAACTCCCATTGCGTCTGTGGAGTTAAACATTCAATAATTTTCCTGGTTTCACGATTAAACGTGTTCACCAATTTTTGCACATAAAAATAACTAGCGTTTGATCACGATTTTATGTAGGTCACGTAGTATGAAGTGTAAGTGTTTCATTTTCCACGATTTTTTAACAAAATAATAACTCACTTATTCACGGCAAGCGTCAGACGGATCTACTACAGAAGAAGTGGGTCGTGTAGCTGGTATAACGTGAATGAAAAAAGATTAGATTATTAGTTATTATTACAAGATTTGGTTACTAATGCTTACACCTTGTAACCCTTTATTGCAATTATTACAAATTTTGCGTGATCTTCGCACAGACCCACCACCCTACCTACTATACACAATGCAAACATTTTCCCTCCTTCCAGGAAGTATATGGATACAGTGCGGCTCGGCCAACTTGGCACCTGGGAGGTAGGCCTGTTTCGGCAGTCTGATTCGCCAGGCGTCAAGCGCCATGCCTCTTGTCACACGTACTTATATATCGACACACTTTTTCGTAATCCTAACATTTAAATTCGCAAATAAAATAGTGAAATAGAACTTAAAGTATATACGAAATATGTACAACTTGATATAAAAATAAATGAGACGTATCTCATAAGTACAGATAAATTTGAGGGCAGAAAAAAATGAAACAAAAAACTAGGTTTCCAAAATGCAACATACGGGGTTCGAACCAGAGTCCATAGTGTCCACAGACTTCTTCCTTGTCCGCTCAACTACGGAAACCTTTCAAAATCATTCAAATTGTATGGTACTAAACAGACATGTCGACTTTTAAAAATGTTTTTGCAGCAAAATAAAAAAGTACGCATACCTTAATTTTGCTTATAGAAATTGCCTACAAAGTTTCAAGTCGATTGGAGAACTTTTTTGGGCCTTGATTTTTTTTCAAATTTGGTCTTATCTACATTTTTGGCAAAACAAGGGTGTAATGATTTTTCGAGTAGAAGACGTTTGCCAAATTTCATAAAAATCGGTGACCCCCGTTTCTGATCCTCCCCTTGTTAGAAATGACAAAGCTCTCTCATACCGCCGATCCTTGTTCTCTGCGGACAGCTTATGTGGTACCCGTTTCCCTAACTTGTGAATTTTGCCCATTTGATTTAAATGATACGAAACGCTTTTCTTACTAACACCATGGTGCTCTGTAAGTTCGTTTTGTGTTAGTATTGTATCAATACCTAAAGGATTCTGTAATTCTTAATTTTCGAACTTTCGAGGACCTCTCGCACGTGGTCGATCATCCAAGTCAAAGGCATCTTCTTTAAACCTTTTGAACGAATTCCTGCATATTCTATCGCTTTCTGTGTCATCACCGTAAGCGTCACAAATCATTTTAGCAGTTTTGGTTACTGACTTTCCAAGATTAAATGCAAAAAGTATTCAATATCATGTGTCATAATTTTAAATGTTAAGATCAGAGAAAATCGGAAGTTGAACAATAAAGTACACCTTACTATTGCTGGAAGTGCACACGCTTAATAGAAGACTGAGGAATTGTCATTCGTCTGTGAAAGAAATTCATACATTCTATAATGCCTTCATGATTCTTCGTATAGCAAACCTTTCATTTCGTCTTTGATTTTTAAAATGTTTTTTGAGTCGAACGACCGATTCACATAAAAAAATAAACGTTTTTTTGCTTCTTGGCACAAGTATCAGTTGCTGTGGTTATTCGCCAATGCACTATTTTTATTGCAGATACAGGAAAGGTTTAGCCAGGGGCAGAATAATTTCCTAACTTTGATCAGTATCTACATAAGGACTAAACAATTACAATGTTGAAATAGCCGAGCCAAACAATTCTTCTCGAAAGGATGTAACTATCACCTGCATCGTAATTCCTTTACCTTTGTAACAGCAACGCGAACCTGTCCGAACGCTGCTATTTACTGATCTTCCATCGACTACTTGTTGATAAGCAGTCTCTGCGAATTATGAAGAAATGGAACCCTGTTTGTTTTCGGAGTGGACTGGAATGCGAGATGCAGTTCTAAAGGAATTAATTTCAAAAACTTCACGGCTAAAGAAAAAAATCAAATGCTTCTCGATATCATCGTTCCGTTTTCGTTTATTCTCAACATTCCTATCAGAAATCCAACAGTAAACAGTTGTTTCTTTTTATTTGAAATGGTTTCACGACCTTTTTATTTCCTATAACTCATGCCACCGATCCCTGCTTCTGTCAAAACAAGATGCACACGATTTCAATCGTACACTTTATTGGTGCTTCACCAAAAAAAGTTGAGCAAATTGTGTCTTCACAACTTGATTTGGATAACCAAATCATAATCATTGGCTTCTTATTGCGAGCATGAAAACGCAAGACCACTTCTACGGAACCAACAAGTGGAAAGGAAAACAATTCCTTATTAAAGATTCAAGTATGGAATCTGTTCTACGACAAAAAAGAAAAGACAAGTTTTGTCAGAGCAGTGAGATCCGGGTTGGTTAGAGGGACGATCACTTCGGTATTCGGATCAGAAAAAGTATTCCCTCTGTTAAGCAAAGAGTGAAAAAAATAGTTCACTTCAATCCTTAAAGGAACCTGAAGCAATGAATGAGAACTAATCTCTCTCATTGCCTCCCAGAAGAAACGAAAACTGTTGTTACTGTTGCATTTAAGTTATCCACAGAGTCACTGATCTGATAGAAATTTTGCACGATCAACAAACTTGATGGGGTCGAGAGACAAGCCGATTACGTCACAAGTATTCATGTTGAATGCCAACTTTTCCTTTCCGAATAAGCATCGTTGCAGTTCTTCATTAAAGTAATAAGGATTGTTCGCTAGAAATTAGCTTCTCTGTACAAGTTCTTTCCTTCTTAATCACGTCGGTACGAGCATCGACTATAGTCAAAGACTGTACGCAGCTAATATGCGCCTTACCGAAGTGAGTAATGGTAACGTATACTTTTGGAAGACTTGTTTGTCCAAAGTTTTGCATTTTTGATTCATCCGCTTGTAATTATACACTGGCTATACTTTCTTCCTCAAGATTTTACTTGATTTTGCGAGGACGTTTGGCGGGATTATGATACATATGGTGGTAAAATCTCAGACTCGCAATCAGTTGTAATTAGTGCGGTTCGATCACCCCGTTATCGCCATAAATTTGTTTAACATTGCATTTTAGTGGCTTTCAGCGGTGGCTTCAGTAACACCTTAAGCAATGGATCATAAGCGAAACAACTGCAGCAATTGAAAGCAAAAAAATATAAAAAACAACACCACAGAATTTGGTTACAGAGCTGTGGCAGTTTTGGAAGTAATGACACAGACTCGCAATCGATGGATCCTAATTTTTCTTCGCATTTGGAAAATTTGTCCAGTGTGATGTATGTAACTATTATATGACCATAGAGCCAGGAAATCTATTTCACATATAAAGGTAGGCCTCCCACTACCCGGTACATAGGTTCCATGAAAATAACGAGTTGTGAAAAATCGCATTACAGGAGACATGAACTGAATACAAGAATTGGAATTCGGTTGTAAGAAGAGAACAATTGCTTTTTATGGTGTAAGATTATCATCATGTTTAAATTTATGTACATAAAAACATTTCATAAAAAGCATAATTAAAATCGAACATCATATAAACACTAAAAAGATTATAATTTCAAGTAAAAGCTCGACAGAGGAAGTGAGAGAAGCTTTTCTTTGACCGGCTTCTGTGTCACTGACACATTACAACGCCGATGTGGACTAGTATGCGAGACAAGGAATATGACACATTTACGAAACCGCGTGTAGGAGGCCTATCTGAATATGTATAATCCATAGCCATATAATAGTTTTATATTAGCTTGCTACATCTTAGGCGAAATGACAGCAGCAGTACAAGACGACGAACTACGATAGAAAGAAAAAAGGCGTTTGGATTAATTTAATACGATACTTCGAATTTATAAGTTTCGAAGAGTTGTCCAAACTGAATACTTTGCGCGATTGATCCATTCATGTCATCACTTGTTTTTGTGATTGCAATACAAACTTTGTTTTTGTGTTTGCTATTCGCGATGTTCTTCAAGGTTTAAATTTCTATTTCCACGCTATTTGGAGTCTTCATGAATGATGTTCCTCAGTCTCACTTCTACAAAATTACCATATGTGCACATGATACTGTAGCTTCTCCGTTTGTGCGCATTATTGTCACCTTAACTGGGAGATTTCAGCATTTTCCAATGGATTGTTTAATTTCTCCTTAATTGTTTCTCATTTGAACTTCGGGAATAAACTGTGTTAATGTGACGTGACCAAATATATTTTTTCTATGTGAAAAATAGCTAGGGGACAACATATTCTCGAGACCTATCACCCTTTCAACATACGATGTCTTTCCAATATTAGACAGACCATACAAATAGAAAACTTTACGATTATGGTACCAATTCCAGATCGTATCGTTCCACCATATTGTAACATCCATGACCCAACATTGGAATATAAATTCACACTTTTTAAAGCCGTGAAAACGCGTATCTGTATCTAACCGTCTATCCAGGCATTTCCTTTTTCGAGTTTATGAGAGGAAGTCTTTTGCTAAAATACTGATTGGGGTTTGGTTGAGATGTGATGTTTTTTGTGGGGGGAGGAGGAGGAGGAGGAGGCCGACCGCCGTAGGCGAGAGATCTTGGTCTGATTTGGGTTTTTCCCTATTTGTTCTTTTCTATTTGTCTTGTTGTGTTGCTTATTTATAGTCCTAGCAAATCTATAATGATCTATTTGTTCAATTCGGCCTTATTAGAGACGTAGTAACTTCAGGTGTAAAGATTTCCGTTTTATGCAGTTTTACCTTACAATGTATATGTTACCGTAAAAGACAGAAATTGGAGATTGTCGATTTTCACCGGTGAATGTCAACATATGCCAAATACGTCGGTGAAAGATCGAATATTTCATTACATTCTTGCACATTCGGACCCTCACCGGTGTATGTCAACAATCACAGATATGCTCTGGTAGCAAAACAGACAAAAACAGAGGACTCCAAAACAGAGGAGCCGACAAAGAGGCAACTGGCTTATCAGGATGTTGATTAAGGGGTGAATTATCAGATTGGATAGTATTTGTATTTGTTGCTTGCTTCAATAATTAACCGCGGGCCTTGCCAGAGACGGTTCTCTCGTAGCAGCGGCATGAGTCTAGCGCGGGGAGGGGGCCGAGCGTCGGTGGAGAAGGGCGAGTACTGTTATAGACCGGCGCACAGTGGTCGATTTCGCCGAAATCCTGGCCAAAACCCCAAAATTTTTTTTTTGAATTTTCAAAATTTAGCAATTGCGTTTGATTTGTAACACATCAGAGCATTGTTTTCCATTAATAAAAATTTTTATTGAACAATACTCTTAGAGATATGCAATGTCAAAGTTGGCACTTAAATAATGTAACGTTTTCACGTCGAAATTGAGAATACGTTTTCAATGTGAAATTAAAGTTTGATCCACTTTTTCAGTATTGGTAGCTATTTATTATACTTTTAATTTATAAATAACTTGGTTTCATTTTTTTATTTAATATTTTACAACTGTGATGGCACAGAATGTAAATCCTATATATTTTTTTCCTTCTGCTAGTGAAATAGTTGTGAATTCCAAAACCATCCAAGCTAATTTTTTTTTAAATTAAACTTTGAAGCTTCCTGAAGAAGACCTCGTTGAGTTTTCTTGCGACTTTTTGCGATTCTTCGAGTAATTGTTATTTGTTTGTCGCGCGCGCCATGCTCGGGGAAGTGCATTTATGACATAGAGCCGGGCTATCGTGCTTTACCTAATGAATATTGCTAATCCTTCACTAAGATCAACCTGGCAATTAACGAAATAATATGTTTATTTCATGGGGTTAAAAATCGGAATGAGTTTAAACACGCTGGTGGCCTATTGTTTCGAGGCAACAATAGATAGCCGCGGCTACCTCGACCGCTTACCGTCATAAACCGAAAGATCTTTGACGATTCTAATGAAAATCTGGCTAGTTGCAGGTATGAGGGAAATATTTGTTCCTTACAATGTTTCATCTTTCTCCTTCGACCGAAATTTGTATTAAACAAAGGGAAATTCGGAGATGGAACAGCAATGACATGCTTGTATTAGGATACAGCGACTGCTGCAATAAATATCATTAAAACTGCAGAAGTCCGTGGAATAACATAATATATTTTTTTTTAAATTAAACTTTGAAGCTTCCCGAAGAAGATCTTGTTGAGTTTTCTTGCGACTTTTTGCGATTCTTCGAGTTATTGTTATTTGTTTGTCGCGCGCGCCATGCTCGGGGAAGTGCATTTATGACATAGGGCCGGGCTATCATAAGAATACTGATTTTCGTGCCGATCCGACAATTTTTCGATACTCGCACCTGCCATATTAGAGCCGCCATTTTGTTTTTGGAAATTCTGTGTTCGGATTCTTAATCAGCGACCGGAAAAACATAAGACTACTGATTTTCGTGCCGATCCGACAATTTTTCGATACTCGCACCTGCCATATTAAAGCCGCCATTTTGTTTTTGAAAATTCTGAGTTTGGATTCTTAATCAGCGACCGGAAAAACATAAGACTACTGATTTTCGTGCCGATCCGACAATTTTTCGATACTCGCACCCGCCTTATTAGAGCCGCCATTTTGTTTTTGGAAATTCTGAGTTCGGATTCTTAATCAGTGACCGAAATAATAGTAATATACCAATTTTCAGCTAAATTGAAAAACTCCTTGGTGTTTTGGCCAGGATTTCGGCGAAATCGACCACTGTGTGGCGCACAGTGTGTAATTTTAGGGTTCTAGCTGGACAAAAGTCAATTTTCGTAATGGTCCAGATATTTAAAATTGTATTGGAAATCGATAGTAGAAGATATCCATAGAAACAGAAAAGGTAAAAATTATTTGAAAAAATAATCTGCAATAGTTATTTAACAGGCCTCAAAATTATACCTTCCGTAGATTGCTTTTACACGCTCCCATCATGCCCTAGACATTTCCTTCAATTGTTTTGTAACGAAAGGTTACAATGGAATTTGCGTATATGTATTGTTATCTCCACTTATTTGGGATATATTTACAATTTTTTATTTTTCTAAACGACCTTTCATTACCATTTTAATCCGCTTTAACAATTAACATGTAATTTAAGTTCCGTTCCGAAATGTATGTAGACTTTTAACATATATTACTATTTATTACACTTTTGCAATTTTTTGTGCTTGAAGCTAAAAGTATAATAAATGGATATGCAATGTGCTGCTTCAGACAAATGATGATATATGTTACTTTTTTATTGTTTTATTCCGCGCGGTCGCGGGATTACGGCTCCCATTCGGAAAGTTATTTAAGTTTTGACAAAGTGTACCGTTTATTACACTTTTGCAATTTTGCATGTTCAAAGCTAAAGGTATAAACATTTGAAAATGCGAAGTGTTATTGAAGACAAATGATAACATCTGTTACCTTTTTATTGTTATATTACGTCCCTAACGGACGGGAGCGCCGTCTCACAGTGGTCTATTTTGCCGAAATCCTGGCCAGAACCCCAAGGAGAGGGGAGGCATTTACTTACAATTAGTTTCGTTCGAAAAATGTCTGCCCTATGGCTTCCTGCTATTAGATTTTTTCCTGAATTTTCAATTTTTAGAGTAAATCGGAAACATATTTTTAAAACACATGTTTAAACATATTTAAATCTTTACAACATTAAAATGATATGCATCGTTTGTCTTTTTCACCTTTACTCTTGCAACTGTTCTTCATTTCGCGCTAATTATAATCACTGGTGTATAGTACTCTTGAAACATACTTACAAGGGAACATCCCCAGGTGCCACACGCCGATTTTTATGAAATTTTAGTATGATGTAGTACTCGTTAGAATATTCGACACGTATTTTTTTTATCGGCAATCGTCGACGTTAAAGGGGTGAAAAGCACCCCCAAAGTTAGGGCCCTAAAGTATATTTCGTCGATTATCTCGGAAACTAGGAGAGATAGAGCATTTGCGTTAATTGACGAAATTTGCGTCTATTAATAATCAATGGAATGGTAAAAATTATTTTGCAAAATCTCAATTTGTTTAAACAATATATGAAAAATTCGAATTTTTTTTTAGTTTTTCCCTCTTAATGCCAATGAATTTTCTTGAGTTTTTGTTTATAGAAACTATATGTCCTTTACAAAAATACGGATAAATCGGAATTTTGATTTTTTCACCAGGAAAAAAATGATTAAACTTGAAATTATACCGTTCGACGCGCGAAATAGAGTGTCTACAAGAGTCGTTCCTCGTCCTAAGCCTTTTACAACGTAACCAAATGTGTTAAGTGGAGTGGCCCAGATTTAATTAGTAACCTTCAACGAAAGATACAAACCGAGAACTTTTCAAAAATTAATTTTACCCATCATAACGGTTATTATTATTAGTCTGCGAGTAGATCGTGCTTGTCCATATCGTTCAGATTTGGGAATATCCAGCAATAAACCCCGTCGCAAGGGAGCGTAAAATTTTTCACTTTTGACAACATTTTGACAACTGTTGACGCCTATTGGCGTCTGAAACATGTTGGCTTCCTGGTACTGTTGGCACCAATAGGCGTCCGAATCAAAATTTCACTTGTTTCACGAATGATTGCCGTTTTAAAGTTTTTTAATTGCTCTTATATAAATCAAAAGCTGAAAGTCGTAACAATGAGCCTTTCCGTTTGTCGCAAAGGCATTTTCCGTCTCCATATGAAACTAATACAGCAATTCTGAAAGGTGCATGATGCTGTTCTCGGTGTACGTCGCAACTGAATGCCTACCGTACGACACGGCCGCGGCCAGCCGGTGCGTGCCAAACTCTGCCGTAATAAAAGGTTTAAAATAAGCGAAGATTCTTTCATTTTCATCAGTAACGAATATAAACCAATAGTATTCGTCCTTTTAAGAGATATCAAGTTTAATAACTTTTTTTCAGGTGTACAAATCAAAATTCCGATTTATCCGTACTTTTGTAAAGGACATATAGTTTCTATAAACAAAAACTCAAGAAAATTCATTGGCATTAAAGGGGAAAAAACTAACAAAAAAATTCGTATTTTTCATATATTGTTTAAACAAATTGAGATTTTGTAAAATAATTTTTACCATTCTATTGATTATTAACCCTTTGCGGTCGTATTAAATTTGGACATGGGTATCGTACTGGTCGGAATTAATTTCCGTCGAAAGACCAGGGATACATGACATGCAAGATTACGAAGTATAAACAAGATTTAGTAGTTCTTTTGTGAACTTTAGATGTATGTTTACTCAATAAAGTGATCTAACATCACGTTTTTGTATAAAAATTATATTTTATAGTTTTCCATCGTGTGGTATTTTTCGAAGCAATCTCCAACATGCAGGCCTGGTTTTCGATTGCATGTATCGAAAAAATAATTGGTTTGGCGCCTTCCGCCCTTAATCTTTCTGTTTGAACATACTGCGCAATCTATAATTTTTACGTCTTCACAATGCCACAATATGTGCAGTTTTCCATTCAGTCTTTCCTCCTTATCTGAGGTCGATGGTTTTCCTAGTTTTGATTGTGCTCCATCACGATAACCACCAACCAGTTGTCCCACCAATTTTTGGAAAAAACATAAAATGTGTCATAGGCGTCCTGTTCTCTCTTCTAGCTGACGCCTTTTATGCAGAGTCTGTATTGAAGGGGTCAAAATAAAACTCTTCATCGCTATTTTCAGTTTCACAGGACACTTCTTGCGATAACTTTCTTTTTGCCATTTTGGAGTATTATTTTGAAACATTTTAACAAGCGAGAATGTCTTATTACTGTTAAACACAATTTATACAATATTCTTTGGAATTCTACAAGGTATAGCCGAACGTTGTCGATTTCCTTACGCTCAAAAGGCGACTGACTCGCCACAGCGCAGGATCTTGTATGGCGAGTGCGGGGTGACAGATTTTGTTTACATTGGATTTCGTTATCTCCAATTGATAGGAGTACCGAATTGGTTCGTGAATAGGTTCCTTAGGCATTTAGGTTCGTTTAGAGAAAGTGTAAACTGATAAATGAATGAATACAGTATAGGATTTGCATGGTTCCTTACTGTGGTGGCTGAGAGAAGACATACGACCGGAACAGTAAAAAAGCTTTGGTGGCTGAGAGAAGACATACGACCGCAAAGGGTTAAACCTTTGCGGACGGAGCCCCCCGACGAGCGAGCGTCGCTGTGGACGAGAGGTATTGGAGTGCTCAGAAATGAAAATAAATACGTTGAACGTTAAAAAATTAAGGCTTTATTTAGTACAAAAAAAAATTTTCATAAAATCCCCAAAAAAATTATAAACAAACAAGTTGAAAAAAAAACAAGAAGTTTGGTTGTGTTTATGTATACGTATTATATTCTGGCATTGTGTATATATAAAAAGCCTGCTGGTTCATCTGGCAATGACACTGAGAGACTGAATCGAAGAACTGAAATTCGTTGTGACTCTGCCATCGTCTCACATCGTAAGTTTACATTATAAGGAAGATAAAACTTCATCGCTAAAGGTCCCTAATTTCTTTGAAAGGAAACGAGACTCTTTTACTACACCCATGCGTATGTTGTCGTTCAGATCGACGGACGTCACGAGCTACTTCATAATACGCCTTGCAGCTAATTGTAAGAACTAAGTTGGGCGGCTATATGCCGACACTCGTCCGCAAAGGGTTAATAGACGCTAATTTCGTCAATGTACACAAATGCTCTATCTCTCATAGTTTCCGAGATAATCGACGAAATATACTTTAGGGCCCTGTCTTTGGGGGTGTTTTTCACCCATTTAACGTCGACGATTGCCGATAAAAGAAAATACGTGTCGAATATTCTAACCAGTACTACATCATACTAAAATTTCATCAAAATCGGTGTGTGGCACCTCGGGATGTTCCCTTGTTAGTCATTCCCTTGTTAGTACATTTGCAAAGATAAAGTCCTGTACTCGATCTTTTAGACTCTTGTTCACCAAATTTACATTTCTCAATGTCACTTTTTAAATTAGTTGGCCGCTCTCACTTGCACTCTCGTCTCTGTCCGAACCATTGTCGCACGGGCACTGCCATCGGCTATATCCGCGATAGAACTACCCAACTAATTATAAATATAAATATTTCCCGCTTAAATAATATATATTAATATCATTATTAATATTAATAACTCTTTGTGATACTCTCTCCCAATCCGATTCATTGAATAAATTGACATATATACATACGTACACAAGTAGCCGAGGCTATCCTAAATTAATTATAATTATCTCAATATACAAAATTTTTAAAATTTTTATCTCATTAATAGTTCGCAATGAAAAATTACCTAGAACTAGAGTATCGGTCCCTCCACTCTGGTTTATCAAAAAGAGGGGCTCATTAGTTATATTGGGAAGATAATCGATAAAATAAGTGGTTTGCAGTCCTTCTTAAGATTCAGTCTTAGTGGTGTATCATGAAGCTTGTCGACGATTATATTTCATCAGGGAGTGCTCAGAAGTCAGCTACAGTCGTATATGGATTTAGACAATTCATTCAAACGGTTAGCAATACTTCGCAAATAATTATCACTTCCACCGTCGATCTCATTGGAGCTTGTTCTAATATGATATTAAGGGGAATAGGCTTCAAGAGATATAATGTGAGAGACTAAAAACAGAAAAGTGCAAGAGAATAATTGTTATACATTTTGTATATTTCCTCTTCACCCCCCCCCTTCTTTTATTTTTTTTTAAATTTCCCTGCCATGGTGTCACCGGGAACTTTTAACATAATGTAGCTTCAAGGGAGGAGGCAAAGGTTCAGGTCAAGGGTTATTATTTTCATTTCTAATGTTGGAGGGTGATCTTATTCCAGCAGCCCTAAACTACGCCGCTGCACAGTGGTTCAAATCATGAAAGTTAGTGACATTTTGTCGAAAACCAACTTTTGCTTATCAATATTTAGTACATACATATAGATTGTTAAATGTCTATGAGTTTTGGAACCAAAAGTATTAATAAGATTTAAGAAAAATTATAATTACAATGAATATTTAAACTTACAAGGGAGGTTTCCCAAGTGTTAATTTCCGATTGTAATGAAATTTACAGGGTAGGTACAATTCGCTAAAATATTTGACACGTATTTTTTTTTATCGGCCATCGTTCATATCTAGATGGTGAAAACAGCCCCCCAAAGTTGGGGTCAAAAAGCTATTTTTTTAAATATCTCGGAAACTATTTGGTGTAGATCAAAAATTAAAAATGCAAATTGTTCGTTTTTCCATGACGGATTTAATGGGAAAAGTAAGATTTCTTCAAAATTGTTTATTTAAAAAATATTTTAAAAATTCACATATTTTTGTATTTTTTTTTGGTAAAACGTTGAGTTATTTTTGTCATATATTGCAAGAAGATACTATATACCAAACCCAAGAATACGGATAAATCAGAATTTTTAGTTTCATCGTCATTATGGATATTTTTGTTTTTTGAATTACATTGCCATTTCGCAGTGAGAACTCCCTTCTGGTATATGATCACTTCTACGTGGAATGGCATGATACTTCAGTAATTATATTATATTATGTATAAGAATTATCCCTTGAAAATTGTATAAAAAATAAAAATATTTTCGCGATAATCCCTGCTACTCCATGGGTATTGGAGGAATATGGCCCCGTCCGTTACCGGCACGCAAGGCGCGACCGTTGCGCGACTTGTATCAAAAGTCTGGCCGAATTAGAAACGGTTGTTTCTACGATCTTTTCCAACCTTTATAAAAGCATGGTAGCCATTTAATAAATAGTGTGGATTACGTCTGGGTTACCTGAATTCTATTAAAAATTTCATCAGCTTACATAAACATTAATACAACTGCAAAGAAGTCAAATTTTAGATCACTTTGTAGTAAGGGGTATTAAATAGTCCATAAATTCACTGCACAAATTAACAAAAAAAACAAAACGAGAGTATATATATTTAAATAAATGGAAAATATTGAGCAGTATAATATAACAATGATAATAATAGTAATAATAATAATGAATAATAATGATGGTATTAATAATAGTGAATAAAGGTATTAATAAGTGTTTCGTATCCGACTCGCATAGATGCTCAAAACGAACTTCAACGGCAGTCGCTGGCAGAGTTGCTTATATTAAATGTAAACTTAAGATATGTATCACGCTGGAGCCTGCTTCATACCTTCGACTCGTAAGAATTTTTTTCTCTTAAAGGGGCACTACAAATTATTATCATATTGCCTGGTCATTATAAGATAGAACAATATATAAAAAAAATATTTTTCCGCTTGCTGAACATAAATGCCGTGTGGTTGTCGAATGCGTCCAATCTAGTGAGTTACAAGCGGATTTATGGTGAGGACAATATGTATTTCTTACAATACATAATATAAAATTAATGAATGTCTGTTCTAACAAGCGTTTCTTATTCGACCAGATTTCTGTTACAAGTCGCGCAGCAGTCGCGCCTTGCTATGCCCGTAACGGCCCGAGTCATATATATATGTACCTGCAACGCCCATGGAGTAGCAGGGTTTATCGTGAAAACATTTTTACTTTTTATCTAATTTTCAAGGGATAATTCTTATACATAATATAATATAATTACTGAAGTATCATGCCATTCCACGTAGAAGTGATCATATACCAGAAGGGAGTTCTCACTGCGAAATGGCAATGTAATTCAAAAAACAAAAATATCCATAATGACGATGAAACTAAAAATTCTGATTTATCCGTATTCTTGGGTTTGGTATATAGTATCTTCTTGCAATATATGACAAAAATAACTCAACGTTTTACCAAAAAAAAAAATACAAAAATATGTGAATTTTTAAAATACTTTTTAAATAAACAATTTTGAAGAAATCTTACTTTTCCCATTAAATCCGTCATGGAAAAACGAACAATTTGCATTTTTAATTTTTGATCTACACCAAATAGTTTCCGAGATATTTAAAAAAATAGCTTTTTGACCCCAACTTTGGGGGGCTGTTTTCACCATCTAGATATGATCGATGGCCGATAAAAAAAATACGTGTCAAATATTTTAACGAATTGTACCTACCCTGTAAATTTCATTACAATCGGAAATTAACACTTGGGAAACCTCCCTTGTTAGATATTATAAAGACGGCGTTTCTTACGAAAAAACTGCCTGCCTTTGGCGAAGTATTCTGACAGCTGTATCTAATATTTTATTCCCATTTTTTTTATATGATAGGTATTTTATAATGTTAATTGAAAACATCATCAACTACAGATTATCGTTAATTTTGTATTCAAAGTATAATGTTGAACATAATGAAAAAAGTAGATAAATATTTTTCACTTGGTAAGGTGCATTTTTTAAGTTGCAAATAGTTCCAAAATTGTACACATTAATACATTTTCACCATGCTTTCTCCTATATAAAAATGTAAAAATCACATGCTGTTTCTTCCTGTTTCCGAAATTATCTGTGCTTAAGCGTGCGGTCTCACGAGTTGTCATCTGGACTGTCAGATACTTGAGAATTTACTTGAGGAACCGTTTCGACCACACAAAATGTTTTTCCTATAGTATAGATGAGCCTTCGGCTAAGTTTTCTATTTTTTCCCCTGAATTCCATTCTAAAAGTTCCATCAGAATGTGTTTTAGTGTAATAGTGAACAGAGCAGAGTGTGAGCGAGCAGAGTTTCTGAGAGATAGCAGCGAACAGCAATTTGAACAGCGTCGCATAGTATTTTGTGTTTAGTGTATTTCTCTTATATTTTATATTTTAATAAACGGCTTAGTTGTTATTTATCTTTAAATAATAACTTTACAATGTAAAAAATTTGATCAGATTGTTTAGGCTCATTTGTTTTTATTTTTGGTAAACTTAAATATTGTACTTCCTAAAAAACACTGCATAAACGTGAAAAAGGTTTTAAAAGCATTTCCAGTGCACATTTTATGACCGTATCTTTTACGGTTCAAAAGTTATATGAAAATGTCACTCAATTTTTCGATCTGGCCCACTGTGCGCTGGTATGACTGCAAAGGAGGATTATTCTTTGTTTTATTTGTCAGTAAGATATACTGAAAATTGTATACGACGAGTGGATGGGCGTGTGGGATATTAAGGAGGTCGGTTGACTACTACTCAATTTTTAGACAATAAAAACTAAATAACTTTTGTAAATCGTATATTATGATGCTATCTGATAGCAACAAATTTTTATTTTCAATTTAATAATAAATTATGCAATTTTAATATTTTATGTCATGCTGTAGAATTATAAAGTCATATAATTGACTTTAGTTGCAAAGAACTGAAAGAACGTTTGGCAACGTCGCGTATTGTCGATAAACAAGATTTCATTCGAGTGATGTCCCATAACCTATAATTCTCTGTGATTGAAGGTTTTTTTCGCAAAGTGACAACTGAAATCGTATTACATTTACTTAAAAATATTCAACAATGAGAGTTTAATGTGCATTATAAAGATAGTTTTGTAACTATTAGTTGTAATTTCAAATTTGTATCCAGTCAATGTATCGTAATGATATAATATTAATAATAAAATGATCTATAATAATAAATTTATCAATGAAAGAGTGTTTATACCTACTTAAAAATGACAACTATCCATTAAATCATATAAGAAAAACTCTATGATGCATACGATACATCAAACTGCGACGTTGTCAATTCTCCACTCAGTCAACATGGCGGCAAAATGGCGGTGTAGATGGGACACGACTTCTGACCCATGGTTCCTTTCAGACATTTTACCTACGTAACAAGACGAATACGATGAACCAATAAAAAAAATTTGCTACCCTTTCCTGAAATTTGCGGCAGGTTTTTTTCACAAATCTCCATCGATCCAGAGGTGTAGAGCAACCCCTGAAAGCCATGACAAATATTTTTGAAACACCCTGTATATATATTAACGATGCAAGACTTACTAACCAAGTATTCCTTAGCCATTCCGCTAAAGCAAGCGTCCGCCGTTGATATAGCTAACGCTTTAATTACGAAATTTATTTGTTACTTCGGTGCCCCGAAAGCCATTCTCACCGATCAAGGAACCAATTTTATAAATTCATTAATTCGAACTATCGCGAAACGATTCAAAATCTCTCAATTTAAAACGACTGCATTCCATCCGCAAAGTAACGGTTCCGTTGAAAGATCTCACCATGTATTGGTAGAGTATTTAAAGCATTTCATAAATAAAAATTCCAACTGGGATGAATGGTTGGATTTCGCTATGTTTTCTTATAATACCAGTGCCCACGAAGGCACCAAATTCACTCCATTCGAACTAATTTTTGGTAAAACCGCACGCATACCTTCGAGTTATATTATAGAACCGAACTTACGAAATGAGACGTACGAAGCGTATTTGGAAGACCTACAAATTAAAATTAAGAAAGCGCAAGAAATAGCTAAAGAAAATTTAATTAAGTCGAAAGAACGCACGAAAAAGTATTACGATCGGAAGTCAAACGCTCAAGAATTCCGAGTGAACGACGAAGTTTATTTGTTAAAAGAGCCCATGAAAGGGAAACTAGATAATCATTATACCGGACCGCATGTAATAACAGAATTACTCGGTAGTAAAAATGCTAAACTCCTACTTAATAATAATAAGATGCGAATCGTACATCTAGATAAGTTAAAACACGCAAAGAAGGGTTAAGCCAGAGAATCAAGACTTGCAATATTTCGTCTATCTTTTATTTTTTTTTATTTTTTTTATTATTTTATTATACTCCTACTTCCACATGCCCCACGCGTCTACATCAGTGACACTCTCTAAGTCATCAAAAGGCAAGCCCTCCCACGGGGACCTCTCTCCATAGGCTCCAGCCCGAATAGGGCCCTCAGGCCGTAAACATCGGTTTCACCCAGCAGGGCCCGCCAAAATAGTTCGGCCTTCCGCCTCGCCACCCGGCGCCAAGCCCGGATTAGGGACTTCTTCTGGACATTTATATACCCCGGTATGTCGGGGCCGCATGTCAACTGAAACGTATGAAGAAAATATTCAAATTAGACGCGTTATTACTATTATGTTATTCTTGTATTTTATATCTTACAAAAAAAGGGGCACAACAATATATGCACTCATTATAAACAATGATAAACTTACCAAACGCCACAACTGCACCCTGTCGAACTTCATTTTGACGGGACAAGTAAGTTAGCGATCTCCATCGGTCCCAGTGACCCCTTTTATAAGCCGAAAAACCAGGGGAGGAAAATCCCGCCTCAATAATCGAACATCAAACGAGAAGCTCAAGAGAGGGGTAAGGGAACCACAAGCCGCGCTTATATTCAAACTAGTAAGGAACGAACAATGGTACCCCCACTCCTTATACTACACCACGTGCGAGCTACGAACTAGAGTAGGGCGACGAGTCCGACGCACAGTCTCAACCTCACAGTCTCAACCTCACATGTACGCAAACACACACATGTATGCTGACACGCACACACCTAGCCACCTACATGGACTTGCACGCGCACGCAACCATTTTGTGCCCTTTACCTTAGTATTTACTTTCATTTTGTTTTAAGGAAAAATAATAAAACAAAGTTGAAATTGTGATTTGCAAACATTTATTTTCAAATTACGTGTAAAATTATATAAACGTTAAAAAATTAATACTTATTATGTATAACATATATGTATATTTATGACATAATTATAAAAATATATTTTGTGTAACATGTAAAAAAGAAATATAAATATGTAATATAAAAATATATTTTCTATAATATATAAAAAAGAAATATAAAAATATTATATAAAAATATATTTTATATAATATATAAAAAAAGAAATATAAAAATATAGTTTACATAAAAAAAAATATAGAATACGAATTAATGATTACGCATATTTCGTGCGTGCAGCATCAATGCATCGTGAACTGTCGGTACTTCACTACGGCCATGCAAAATTTGGTTTATAACTGAAATATACTCTCTAATATTATAACGCGTACATTCTTGAACAACGGTCGTTCGCAATGCATTGACGTGCTCGCGCGGAACAAATTCAAGACGCACATACTTTATGATGTTATTGACTAAAATGCATGCTAAATTCTTTAGGTGGGCGATACTCGGCATGTAATAAAAACAAAGATGTGCCAGTTGTTCAATTTGTTCACGAAATGTATCGTCCTGCCGCGATACATTTTGTGAACAGACAAAACATGCATTATATTTTTTTTAAATGGAAGGTAAAATTTTAGTGCGAAAAATTGCAAAATGTAAGCTACAACTTGTAATGATGTCTGGTTCTGGCAGATCAGAAATGTTAATATTACTGTCACCACTTACGACAGGAGCACAAATAAAACTTTTCAGATCGGAAAGAAAGTCTGCGGATTCATCGGGTTCGCAATTACTGCACTTTGAATTCAAACTACTAGAACAATTATTTAATAATAAAGTTTTATATGTATTAATAAAATTCAAACTATTAGGATTTATATCTCGACATCTATGTTGGCGTACCAAACCAAAAAAATTTTCTAAAGCATCTCGATTAAAAATTTTCGTTTCAAAGCGCTCGAATCCCAAGTACTCCAAGCAGGTTTTTAAAACCTTGAATCCGCGTAACGTATGGATCCAATTTTTTAAAAAGTCTGGATGGGTTTTATCCGCTGGCTTCCTTTTAATAAATGCCATTGACGAAAATACGTTAATGGCATTATTCCATACTTCGACCTTTCTATCGCCGGTATACATTGCTTTTGTACCATTTTTATAATTCAAGGTATCGAATAATTCGTTTAAAAAAAGACATAATCTCGATGTATAAACACCATCGGATGACATCTTTTTTGTCCCACACAAACTGGAATAATTTGAACCGCTAAAGGTATCTAAAACTGAACCGAATGTCAAACAAAAAATTTGTGTACATAAAGACACTTTCATTTTTTCCATTTGTGAGGGATAAATGTGTGCAGAAGAAATGTTTTTGGCTAGCCGACATGGCCCCCTATTTTGATCTATAAAGAAGGCATCTTCAATGTGTTTCCACATTGCGATACCTTCTTCGTCGTTATATGTAAATTTCAAATCTTTCTTCATAAAATTATTTCTCATGCATTTCAGTAAATGCGGTACATCGTATAATGGAATAATACGCCGGCCGTCAATAATGACTACATCATGGTGGGTTTCGTTACCGGCATGAAATGAAGCACGGCGTGAATCTAAAATTAAGTGGTTTATAGCTTTAGCATTCGTTGTCCCTTGGTCGCAAACAGTCGCTACTACACTAATGCCAATTTCACTGCACTTTTTAATAACTAATTTATAATATAGGGAAATTTGTTCCCAGGGCGTAGTTCCCTTACAAAAAGAAAAGGCGACTGGTTGCTTCCATGGTTCGCTTATGCCTTTCAGCATCCACACCATAACGTGGTTAGCAATAATTGGCTGCCGTTCTATTCCATTATCAGAAAATCCAATGACCTCGTCATTATAGATACCATACGATAATGACGAAGTCAACTTCATTTCATCAAAAAGAAGTACTGCGCATCGATCTTTATCACTACAATACTTCATCTTTTCTTTTAAATTTAAAAAAATAGGTTCATGTATACCTGCGACAATTCCAAAATTGCACAAGAATTTTCGAAGTGTTTCTACGGAAGGCAATATCAATAACTGTGATAAAAATCTATAAGAGCTCGCAGAACATCTTTTCAATATAGATACCGCGAGGACTTTATCATCGATGGTAAAGTCTCGCGAATATTTATTTCTACTAATATTGCGTATATTAGTGTTAAATTGATTTTACTGACACACGGATGTTTGATATTTTATTTAATAAATCAATTCATTACAGTGGATGTTAACCGATTTTATTTTGCACGTGGTTACCACTCTCAGGAACATTCTTCTAACAGATACACATTCATACATATGTATATATATATACTTATATATCGCGCATCACCGTTCACGCATGCGTTCGCTCACTCTTTCTCTCTCTCTCACTCATTCTACACATGCGTGCGTACACTTCGAGCATGCATTGGTTCCAACAATTAGATACCACAAGTTGCTTTGTTGCCTTTGGCAGCCATTCAAACATACCATATAAATTGTTGTTTGAACATCTTGCGGCATCTAATATTCTATCCTCATAGGCTAAGTTGCGTTTCTTCAATCTTCGTACTTCTGCTGTCAAAGTAGAAATGGCGTTGTAAATCTTCTTGTCCATATTGTTTAATTGGTTTTCCGTCGTTGTGCCAAAAATCTTCATGATGGATTCTAAAATAAGAAAATAATAATCGATTAGTAATAGATATAAAATAAACATTACGGTACAATCAATGTTGTGATACCGCGGAAGGTATATATTTGTGTGACAAGTTAAAATCAACTTTATATCATTTTTCAGTTTCAGATAATATGCACATACAACTAACCATATTTCCTTTTCTTCGTCTTTTTCTTCAATTTTCCCTCGACGTTAGTTTTCTTCTCTGCTTCCATTCCAGGTGTAGCTGTAATGACGCAATAAATATGAATATTGGAACATAAAACGGAATCCACTTAATTAGATAATCCACAAAAATAATATATAAAAATATAAGTCAACCCTGTTCCGAAATCGCATAAAACAAATATGGAAGGAAATCGATATTTGGTCACATGGTTACTCACGTGATCTTTTCGACACATCACATGGGCGCGAATATTTCAATTCTCAATGACAATGATAACAATAGTAATACTAACGATAGGAACATTGATCATAATTATTGTTTCAAAAAATGTATAATAATATTGTCATATATAATAATAACAATAAATATATAATATTATTATTATATATTTTGGAGAAATATATTATTTTTCTAAAATGTTTCTACACGAGTGATGCTTACTCCATAAGTAATAACTAATAATTAATAGTTGAAAACTCGTGTAGAAACACAAGCACAAATACAGTTACATTGTTTTGGAGAAAACGGCATCTTCAACCACGCGCCTACGACCGTTGTGTCCGGTTGTGTATTATCGGTCTTACCTTCTTCTCCCACATCTGGCTCATAAAGCCTGAAAGAATGCACTCAGATGTTTCTAGTGGTTCTAACCACTTTCTCTCGCTACATCTGGTTTTTGTCCGATCGTCTATTTCTTTTTAAGGCTTACTTAAAATATGAGGCGATCGGAAAATCACTCGTACTATATAATTTGCTTTGGCGCTTTCAAATTTATATACTTACATTCTGCTAACTGTGTAGAACCAAATTCAAAAATCTCCTCCGTTGGCGAAGCAGCTTTGCTGGATGTTGCTAGAAAAGAACAATTTGCTTAATAATACATTCTAGTATACTTTTATACGAAAAGCCGATAATGAAATCATATTCACGCGTAATAAATCAATTTTCAAAACCACATATTTTAGAAGGGCAGCATGAAAGATATTAATCTTTTTCCAAATTTTTATGCGAATATGAAATTTTTATCCGACGATTACACCTCTCTATACAATGCGGATATTGTGTACAACAATATTTCAATTCTTATACGTACCCCGCCCCGTTATCTTAGAAAATAGAATAAATATTACGTAGTATAGAATGGAATTTTACCTGGTAAATGCAAAGTGGGTACCGCGTTCACCGATAATTTACTCTGCAGGAAGAATTTCTTCTCGAAATGTATCGGACAGACGCCTTTTTTTCGCAGAGTCCTGGGCTGTAACTTAAATAAATTTTGATCACCACAAGCAGATATCCATTCCGCGAGTCGTGCTTGATCACTGCACGGGAAATAAAACACTTCACCGTTCGTAAAGCAATTTTTCACCGCACACAACACCATTCCGATTGTGTTATAAGTCGAGAAGAATATTCTTCTCGACCCAACTCACAATCAGAAATAAAGCTTTCGAATTTTATGCAGCCCGCCAGCTTGGCCATTTCAAACACTTTACAGATGGCACTGACGTTGCCGACACTACTGCCACCAATAATATGCCCCTCAACTATTTCTTCAAACATTGTGACCCCTACTCCCATATAAGCTTGGTCCCCACGGAGCATAGATAGGAGGAGAACGATCGTAATGTATAAAAATGTCTACAAAATATAAGGAAAATAAAGTTTCGTTACAGAGTGCACTGCGATCGCAGAGATCCCTTATTCAAATGTAGCGGTCAAAGTTATCAGAGAAACTAGTTTATATTTAACCAAACAAAATAGATAACCATTATATTTAACACACTTTCACCATTGTTTAGATTTATTAAATTTGACGCATTAAAAACAAATTCAAAGCAACACAAATAAACAATAAACGGATAACTTTGTTTATCTATTTTATGACTTCAAGGGGATCGCTGCGATATTAACGCTACCCTGGTGGTGAGAATAGGTATTATTAACTGCCGTATTTTCCATTGATACAAATTTGTCTAAAACGCCTATGTCGATCGCTCTCCTCTTATCTAAGCTCCGTGTTGGTCCCCCTGGTCTCACCGAAGCAGCGATCATGGACGCAACTGTCATCACCAGTGTGCTTCTTCTACTTTTCACCCCGTCAACGCTAAGCATCGTGGGTTACGACTGCGGAACGAAAAGACTGAATATATCCACTGTTTCACTCGTGGAGGTAGCACCGTGCAAATTCAACGACATCGAACCAGAAAAAACCAACGTCAAACTACACTCCTACAATTATCGGAATACTCAGGCACCGAGTTTATGTCAGGTAAGGTAGAAATAGACCGAATAATTTATCATTGTGGAATGCACTCTCACGTATCGATAGTTCTAAATGGAAGACAACAGTATATAATGGATGTCCCACCACATTTATGCAAGCAAATGCAAGTCACAGGGATGGCCAGCATACTTCCTAACGCACAGATTACCGGATTGAACCGAAACCGCAACAACCATCGTAGTCTTACGCTGTCAGGACAACTCAACAGCGACTTAAAATTACTTTGAAGGATGGTGTCACGACCCAAGCCCTCGGGAAGGATCAGACTAATTGTTTTCCTGTTTTAGGCTCGTCCGCTATACGCAGACTAAACGCCAGGGCACAGGGAGGAGAATCTTTCGGTAAATGATTTAATTCGGAGAGAGTATACACGCGTGGTTGAGAACGAGTGAATTACGATTTGTTATACTGCGGAGGATCCCACCGCTGCCACCAGAGAATTTTACCTCCTGTCACGAACCAAGCCCGCTATGCGCAGACTAAACGCCAGGGCACAGGAAGGAGAACTTCGTGAGATGAATTAATTTTCGGAGGATAATATTACGAGCTCAAGGTTAATCGGTGAGTATTAGCTTGATTTTCGTTTAGGGACACTTTATTCCCAGGGAAAATCACGAAGGTAAGTATATTTTACTTATACTTTTGTTTTAGGGGGAGTCGCGAAGGTAAGTATATTTTATTTATTCTTTTACTTTCCAGGAATGGAAGAAGAGTTAAGAATGCTGAAAGAGAATTGAAGAAAGAGATTGTTAGGAATAGAAACAGAAACTACCGGCTTGAACTGTACTCGGAGACTCACCGGCAGAAGAGTTGAAGGAAAAGATTAATTAATATGTATATGAGTAAAGAGAATGTTATAGTTTGTAAATAAAATAAGAAAATACTTGAATATGAAATGAGTTGATTTCGATGGTACGTTTGGCATCTAAGTAAGGAAACAGGATTAGAGTTTTACGTGGAAAGTCGAATTATAAATGATAGGTACTTTGATTACTTCCTCGATGACGACTTGGGTATCAACTCGAAACAAGGTTGGTGTCGACTCGCTCTTTTGGGGATGGTTCGACGCAAGTGAATGCGGTCGTGCAATGGATCCAGCTTAAATAAGCGGTATTGCGAATTATCTTCCAAAATATATAAGAGCAAGGTATTACTTGTAAGAGGTACCTTATTCGTTCGCTTAGCGAGGATGGTTCCTACTCAGCGTTCACAATTGGGATGTAATTCTTGCAATTGGTCCAGCTTAATTAAAGCGGCATTGCGCATTAGCTTCAATCGTGAGTAATGAGTTAAATCGAGTATTACAGTAATTATTACCTTCTTTTCCAACTGATATCGACCAGTCGAAAGGTGTGGTATCCGCCGATAAAGCGGGCATACAATCAGTGACGATTGCGATTCTCAACCACTTCCAATCAACAGGGAACAGCGGCTTCCTGACAAATTCAAGACATAAGGGGTAAGATTAGGTAAGGTATGGTATTCTATGCTGAAAATCGAATAGATTTCCAGCTGGTTTCATCCAGTTAGCTGGTATGGTATCCGCAGCTAATGCGGGCATACAATCAATCTAGCTTGTCAAAGCGATGATTGTGAATCAACTACTAAATTCCAGACAACAGGAAACAGCGGTTCTCGACAATTCAAATCACATAGACGGTATAATTAGGTAAGGTAAGGTATTCTATGTGGAAAATCGAATAGATTTCCAGCTGGTTTCATCCAGTTAGCTGGTATGGTATCCGCAACTAATGCGGGCATACAATCAATCTAGCTTGTCAAAGCGATGATTGTGAATCAACTACCAAATTCCAGACAACAGGGAACAGCGGTTCTCGACAATTCAAATCAAATAGAGGGTATAATTAGGTAAGGTAAGGTAGGTATAATAGGTTTAATATAGGAAATAAGAAGAAAGGGATTCAAGACTATAACAAGTATATTCAAAGTAAAGAAAAGTAAAGATACAGTAAAGTAAGATTTTAACTAAGTACTGTGGACCTCAGTCGCAGACAGTTTACAACAAAGAGAGTAGTCGGTGTTAGTACAATTATTTCAAAGGGTGTGTCGCAATAAATACCTCGGTAATATTGCGGAGTCAGAGAATACTTGTTGAATGTTACTCACTTGATGGTAGTAGGTTGGTTGTCGATGAACTTCTTGAGGTTTCACTTAACACTTGAACTGTAACTGGTTGACGATGGTACTCTGACTGACTTAGGTGGCTCGCAGGCCTCATTTTATATTAATCCATATCGCTTAATACGTACTAAGAACATTGCGCGCTTTCTGTTACGCATTCCGAGAATGCTGAGCGTCTCTCCGCCTTGCATTCTCAGAATGCTGACAATATCTCGCCTTGCACTTTTTTGTGCTGACCATTTTATGCCTTGCATTTTGAGAATTTTAACGTCAAATAGGTCACATTCACAGAATGCGTAGCACTTTTTAGCTTCTTAGAATGCTTGTTTTCTCGCATTTATGCTGACGATTTTACGCCTTGCATTCTAAGAATTATTACCCTTTTGTCATATATATATTATAGATATAATAAAGTAGCTTTTATTCCATATTTCCTCAAAGTTGGAAACAAGATTTCGCCATTCTGGAATCTTCCATATTCAGTTCTAGAATATTCCAGAAAGATGTATTATGGAAATATGTAAAACAAGCATTCAAGAATAATTAAAATCTATTGGTTATAACAATTTTAACGCATAATTAAAGTCTAATATAAATGTAGAGGTATTAGGATAAAATGATACGTGAAGAGGTATATCGAGTATCGTTAACCTCCTTAGTCATGCTGTGCTCCTGTTATTACCTCTCGGTTAGAAAGAGCGGGAAAGTATAATATTCGAGGAGGTATAACGAGTATCGTTATCCTCTTTTGCTTTACTGTTCTCCTGTTATTACCTCTCGGTTAGAAAGAGCGGGAAAGTATAATATTCGAGGAGGTATATCGAGTAACAAGATTTCGCTATTCTGGAATATTCCATTATTAAGATAATTTATTGAGTTAGTTGTGAATATTCCAGAATTATGTAAAATAAGTATTTTATGGCTGATAGATTGTTATGTATATATATGAAGCCTAATGTTACGTTAAACCCATTATTTATAACAATTTAGTGCATAATTAAAGGCAAGCATAAGAGCGAAAGTATCAGGATAGAATGAAGTGCAAGGAGTCCTCCTTTATTCCATTGTTCTCCTGTTACCTCTTTGTCTAAAGCATACCACCTCTTATCTTATCTGGTGTCATATTACACGTGGTATAGGTGCGCTCGGAAGAGATGGTTTTATACAGAGTCATTCAAAATTGGTTTCCTTTTTTATAAATGAGCTCGAAGATGATTGCCTTTGTACAGGTGAGTTCAAAAGTGATGGTTTCTTATACAGGGTTGTTCAAAATTGCCTTACTTTTATAAATGAGCTCGGAAATGATTGCTCTTATACAGGTAAGTTCAATAGTGGTTTTATATTTATATAGACAAGTTAAAAAATGGTTTCCCTTGTACAGGTGATTTCAAAAGTGTAGTCCTTTGTACAGTCGGTCTCAAAAGTAATTCTTTTTGTGTAATTCATTTCAAAAGTGATTTTCTTGTACAGGTGGTTTAAAAGTGACCTTTCCTTGTACAGCCTGTTTCAAAAGTGGACTTTCTTTGTACAGTCGGTTTGAAAAGTGCTTTCTTTTGTATAATTCGTTTCAAAAGTGTATTCCTTGTACGTGTGGAGTTAAAAATGACTTTCCTTGTACAGGCTATTTCAAAAGTGAGTTTTCTCTGTACATGCTAGTATGGAAGTAGTTACCTTTATATCATTAGGTTTATTTAACAGATTCTTTTCCTAAGATCCTTCTGAGGTTATGCATACAAGAAAAGAAGAGAAAAAGAAAGAAAAAAAAATTTATGGTGAGTAGTAGTCGATAAATTCTAACATTTAGCTAGTATTCGTGACGTCATCTGTCTGAGGACGTAACAATGGATATTCAGCCATCAAACTTTCTACCAACGAGATCATTCTAAACTCAGGTACGAGATGCCGAGTATCACAGGGTGAGTGCATAGAGACTGACGCTAGTATTGCTATTTGGTCTCCTATTCCACAAGACGGTTGTCATTTCCACAATTATGTCGTACTATACGAAGGTGAAGGGATAAAGGTAAGCGCGTCAAACAGCACCGACGCCACCTTATACACGGTCACATCTGGAGAAACAATATTCGCTCTTATGAAGACCACAGAGATACCGCTCTGTGGATTCAATTTGACTCGGACGGAACATCCAAAAATATTTACACTGCCGCTCAAAAGTATGTGGACACTTCCTTAACTTCCATAACTACCTGAAAAAAGTTTCGATATTTTTGGCAAACTTGATTATCTTGTAGTCATTTCTGTTTGTACAGTATTGGAGAACATATTTTAATAATAATTTATTAAATATCTCACCGATAATGATAACAGATAATTATATTTTCTTCTCGTCTACATATCCACCGCGTGATTTTATGACCGCGTTTACTAACCGTGGCATTCTGGCTATTAATGGTTTAATCATTTCGCTGCCAATCAGGTTCCATTCGGTTTCCAAGATGTCCCACAAATGTTTTTCAGATTTCGGACATCGTTTTCGAACTTGTCTGTCTATGTGATCCCATAGTTTTTTTATGGGATTCAAATCGGGTGATTGGGGTGGCCATTGCATTATTTTGAGGTCAGAGTTTGTTTGTAATTCCAACAAGTAATTTCGACATATTGTGGAAGTGTGTTTTGAGTCATTATCGTCCATAAATGTGAAATTATTGCCAATTATTCGATGTCCGGATGGAACTGCGTTTTTTCTTAAAATGTTTAAATATCCTTCTTTTCTCAAAATGCCGTTAATTTTTACTAAATCTCCTGTCATATTGTTCCCAAAGCATCCCCATACCATCACAGAATGACCCCCATGTTTAACTGTGGGCATTACACAATTGTCATTAAACTTTTCACCAGCTTTTCGTCGAACAAAAACACGTCGGTTGCACCCAAAAACTTCAAACTTCGATTCATCAGACCATAACACTTTATCCCAGTCTTCCAGTGTCCAATTTTGATGACATTTAGCCCACTGAAGCCTCTTTTTTTTATTTTGACTCCGCAGCGATGGCTTTTTTACTGCAATACAGCCTTTAAGACCGCCCTCCGTAAGACGTCTTTTCACCGTTGAAACTGAAATTGGTTCAACTCTAGTTGCATTAACTTCTGCAGTTATTTCGGGGGCTGTCTTTCTCCTATTTCTTTTACTTATTGTTGTAATAAAGCGATCTTCTGCCTCAGTTGATTTTCTGGGTCTTCGAGATCTTTTTACAGAGGAACAATTTCCTGCACCACCATATCTTTTAATGCTGTAGCTCACACATGATTTCGACACTCCTACTCTTTCTGCAATATTCCTTATGGAATACCCTTCTTTAGATAACGTAATGATTTGTGCCCGCATTTCTACACTTATTTCCTTTCCTTTCGTGCCCGTCGTGCTCTCACAAGTATTTAAACCGAACTGATCACGAGAAATCACCCGAATGATCGCGATCGCTTTGTCTAAGATTCTTTCGCTTAGAATCATGTTTATAGATGTTTATGTTACTCTTGAGAATGAGAAAAATTATGTTACTCTGGAAACTGCTAGAGAAAAGCATCAAAAACTCTACGCACGCAGTGCAATATAATGGAGTTTTCCTCCCACCGGATAGATTTTTTTATTTAAAGGAATTGAATAACAATTTTTGTAATTCAGTACGATTGAAATACATTACATACATATTCGTAACATTAAGTAGTAACAAAAAATGATTAACAACAAAAATATACCTTATCTACCAGAAATTTCATAAAAGTGATAAGTGTCCACATACTGTTGAGCGGCAGTGTATACTTGAAGTCAACAATGGGAAAACATTCAAGGCAAAAACGGGAATCAACCTCAACAATCTAGATCCATTCGCATACATAAATTCAAAATTTGTATACGTAGAAAGGCATATCAAAACCCAAATGCAGGAACTCTACAAGGATATAATCAGTCAGAAGTGCAAACTGGAACAACAAGTACTCCAAAACGTCTTATCCATCGCCACGACCAATCCAGATAAATTCGTCTACGCTCTCATGGAAGGACCGGGCTACATGGCATCGATTTCTGGTGAAGTAGCCTATATTATTAAATGTGTGCCAGTGCAGTGCCGTTATAGACCCACTGACACTTGCTTCTCACTGGGTCTAATCCCCATTTCGCTCCTACCATCCTGTACATGACGTTCAGGTTCTTCTTTGCTCTTTCCAATTGTGTCCTCACATGCGTCGACCATATCAATCTGTCCGTGATGTGCACCCCCAGGTACTTGACCTTTCTCACGAAGGTCAGGGGTTCTCCTTTGTACAGCAGATCCTCTATCACTGGCCGTTGAGCATTGGAGACGTAGTTCCTGGAGAACATCATCATCTCCATTTTTGCCGGATTTACTGACAATCCTGTTGCCTCGCACCATACCTAGTATTTGTAGAGCCGTTCTTGCCTTATCCTTGGCTTCCTCGATGGTCTTCCCTTTCGCCAGAAAGTTCACGTTGTCCGCGTATGCCGCTGCCTCCACTCCGCATTCCTGTAGCGCTCCTATCAGACCATCCACTGCGATGCACCATAGTAACGGTGATAGTATTCCTCCTTGCGGGCATCCTCTGTTTACCGCTGCCTTCAGTTCTGTCGTCCCTTTCTTCACTTGTAGAGTTCTGTTACTGAGCATCTTCACAATCCATATTCTAATTTCATCTTCCACTTCGAAGTCTCTCAAAGATTGTTCGATCAGCTCCGTCGAAGTCATATTAAAAGCTCCTTCGATGTCTGCGAAACCTCCTATAGCTACACCTCTCTCATTAAAGGTGTCCTCCACACTGTCCACCAGGTCGTGTAGTGCCGTTTCCACTGATCTTCCTGCTCTGAAAGCGTGTTGTTTCGGGTTTAAAGGTTTCCTCTTCAAAGTGACCTCTTTTAGATATCTGTCGATCAGTCTTTCCGTCGTCTTCAACAGAAATGGTGTGAGACTGATTGGCCTGTACGCTTTAGGCGTCGTGTAATCCGGTTTGCCTGGATTTGGTAAGAAAACAACTCTTGTTTCCCCCCATTTTGATGGGTAACATCCCGTCGCTATGGATGCTCTAATTACTTTAACTACAAAGTCCTCTATCCAGGGTAGAGCCTTTTTCAAAAATTGCGGATAAATTCCATCCGTTCCCGGGGCCTTGTATGGGTCAAATGACATTATCGCCCATCTTACCCTCTGTTGGCTAACTACTTTATTCGCTAATTCCCAGTTTGGCTTGATCTTCTCATTCTCTTTTTGCATATTGTCTTGATCGTTTGATATTCTATAACATCCTGGAAAATGTTCCTTTAACCCCTTAATGCACATTTTTTAAATCAATTTAGGTACAAAAAAAATCATTTATTTTTTTTGCAAATAATTATTATTTATGCTTATTTTAACTAATTTATGCAAAATAAATTTTTTTTATTAATATTTTAATTGTGTATGGTAAATTTTAAAACAAGGTACTACGCAGAGTACCACGTCACACTCACTGCACCAATATCTTGTTTCTTTTCTGATTTTTTTGCCCGTGCTGTCTTTTCTTGAACAACATACTGCCCAATTTCTATAAGGTACAGCCTTTTTTTCAGTTGAAGGAATAAAGTCAGGAAAATGTCGTTCCGTTAGTCGTAATGGTCCCATATGTCTCTGTCTCCCTTTCTTCTTGACGTTTGTACTCAAGTGATATTTTTCTATCATTTCTTCTATCAGTTTTGTTCTGTATTCCAAATTATCCATCGCTCCTCCATTCTTTTTGTACAAAATAAAAGAGTTGAAAATAGCAAAATCAAATAAATGCATAAATATTTTTTTATAATATTTTTTCCCCCGTTTTTTAGTTAGTTGATAGTCATGTAAGTGTTGATCTAATCTATCGACGCCTCCCATGGTGTTATTGTAGTCCACAACTAATTTAGGTTTCTTTATGAAATTTCCTTCTTTATCTTTCTTCGCAGTTAGGACATTTTCGGGATTGTGAATTGTAGACAAGAGACAAATTTCTTTCTTGTCATGCCACTTCATTACCATGACTTTTTTTCTTTGGAATGCTATAGATTCTCCTTTTTTAGTTTTTTTAGTCACAAGTTGTCGTGGTAAATCTTTTCTGTTGGACCGCAGAGTACCATATAAATCAGTCCTTTTGGATACAAGGAAATCTGCTAGTTGTGGGGATGTGTAATAATTGTCGGTCGTTACACAATATCCCATATCTAGTAGAGAATCTGCTAACGACAATATGACCTGTGAACTCATAGGCATGTCTTTATATTTTTGGGATATTATAGTTCCTTTTCCAGTATAAATAATAAACGAATACAAATACCCTGTTTTAGATTCGCAGAGCATGTAGATTTTTATCCCAAAACGATCTCGTTTTGTGATAAAACAGAGAGGGATGTACTGGATCCAACCCAATCGTCCTTTGTACAATAACAAACTTTCATCTACACTTATGTCTCGTTCAGGTATATAAAATGTCCTAAATTTTCTATTTAGAGCTTCATAAATAGGCCAAATTTTGTTTAGTTTCGGATTCGGATGAGTATGACAGTCATATGATTCATTATCAGAAAAATGTAAATTTTTTTTTATGTATAAATATCGACGTAAAGACATTAGTTTTGGAAATATTGGAGTAGCAAAAATGTCTTTAGTTGTCCAGTACATTCTTTCTTCTGGCTTTTTTTAGTATTCCTTGAATTATATTTATACATAAAAATATTTGCATTTCCTCCGTTTTTATAGGCAATAAAACATCAGACGATCTTCGTGGTTGTTGTTCTGCATAGCGATTAGATTCAGTGACCAATAAGTTTATCAATTCATTATCAAAAAATAATTGGAAATAATCCAAGACTGCAAAATTATCTGCATTGAATGTACAACCTGGGACACCAATAAACTGGAAACGTGGTGGTGCTGAATCCAAGATATCTGTATTTATTTGTTGCCAGATATCATTTGATAGGTCATCATCCTCACTTTCCTCCGAATCCGATTCTACATCGCTATCATCACTTCCGCTTTCTGATAAATTGGCATACTCAAATTCAGAATCTTCTTGGTCAGACATTTGGCTGAACAAATTTTTTAAATAAATTTCTAAATACTCAACAATAAAAAAAAATCTTACCTGAGATAAAATACAGTGCGACCTGGGAATAAGAACAGTTCCCCAGTCTGGTGTTCGCTCACGGCCCCCCACTCCGACTTGACTTCCGAGCGCGCCTTACATAAAAACGCATAACTACATGGAAACATACAACACTTTTATTTAAATGGGTGAGAATGGCAACACTCATTTGAATGGCCGTTAGCCGCGATGTTCTCGTTTTCAGGCGCGCGCTGTAAACAGAGAGAGACAAAGAGCAGATAAGCGCACGCATGGTGGGGGTACTCGGCTTCCGAGAAAAACACTTCCCCGCGGCGGCCTTTCCGTTCTTATTCACAGGTCGCACTGTATATTATATTGTTATACTAGCGTAAAACTTATTCTAGCAAAATGTCTTGGATTTTCAAATATCACTGCATATACTACACGTCCGCACATGAAAAAGGTAACTTTTAGATTGATAATGTGAGTCATAAACATCCGGCTCTAGTGTTAGCATAAGCAAACGCAAATTCCGAAACGGCAATAATCTACCATCCAACGTGACAGATACGGACTTAACTGTGCCCCATACTGAGCTGTAATATTTTGAGACATATAAAATTAGAGTGACCGTGACGTTCACAGTGCTGCACAATTCTGCCGATAAACGTTGCCCGTATATGTCACGGAGGTGTGCATTAAGCGGTTAATAATAATTCCAATATCTCTTCATCGTTGTCCGAGAAGTTACCCGTTTTCTTCTTCAGGGCTCCGATTCCCTTTTGTCCGTCTTCGGAAAGCATCTTATTTAATCTTGCAGTCTCTGGTAGTTTCTTCAAACTCTCGCAATACTTCCTCCATGACGTTCTTTTGCTCTCAAAGATTAGCTTCCTAAGATTCCTGTTAGCCTTGTTGACCTTGTCCCATATCTCCCTTCCGCCTCTTCTTCTGGCAACTTCCTTTAAGTTGGAGATCCTGTTACTTTCCTTTTCTAATTTCCTGTTCCACCAGGGCAGTCTGATCTTGTTCTTGCATTCCTTTTCTTCCGTTGCCTCTTCCCGTGCTTCGTTGAGTAGCCTGTTCAACGCTTCTATAGCTTCGTCTATTTCTTCCTGGTTCCCATATCTCTTAGGCAATGTATGCCTGTTCATTTCCACCAGTGTCCTGTACTTCCTCCAGTCCGTTTTCGTCGGGTCTCTCTTCCAAACTCTTTCGGTTACGTCTTCTTCAGTTACCTCTATCAATATATATCGGTGGTCCGATTTCGAATCTTCCTGGCTTACCTGCCAGTTCTTCATCATGCCGATCACACCTGGAAATCCTAGCGTTACGTCCAGTACTTCTTCCCTTTGTATGTTGCAAAACGTGGGCTCATTTCCTCTGTTCTGGCAGGTCAAGTCCAAGTCCTGCATTTCTTCCATCAGCATTCTTCCTCTTGCGTTCGTCTCCGTACTTCCCCATACCTCGTTCTTGGCATTGGCATCCATACCTATCAGTATTTCCTTACCTTTGTCGGTGCACCACTCGCAGGCTTCTTTTCCCTTCTTGCCCATCACCGTATCTTTTCCATTCCATTTCGAGTATATCGAGGCAACTACCAGTCCTTTGTTTTCTCCAGACTCGCTTGATTTCCATGTCAGCTCCGCTACCGTGGTGTAGTTGTCGTTAAATTGTGGCAGAAGCGTCACGTTTATTCCTTTTCTCGTTACGATGCATGTTCTTGAATCTATATTCACCGATGTGCACCAGATGCTTCCTGCAGCGTTCATACCTCTTATTCCTCCGTGTGCTATGTAGGGTTCTTGTACCAGTGCGATGTCGATGTCGCCTTTCTTCATAAACGTTGTAAGCATCGCCGCCGCGACCGGTGCATGGTGAAGATTCACTTGTACAATCTTCATGTTGTAATTGTTTAATGTCGCGCTTGTGCTAGGGTCCTAATGAATAAGTATTATTAGCTAGTAATTGCACCGTTGGGGAAGGATTTTACCTTTCTTTGTACGTCGTACTCTGAAAATAAAGAGGAAGGTGCAATCACTTTGATAGTAATACTATTGAAAATATATGACATTCCTTTTCTATTTACAAGATTTATGCATGAGGTAAAGTACATTGTTAGAATTTTTTTTTTTTTAATAATAGAGAGAAAGAAAGTTATGTTGCGACAGAATAAAAGTTATTGTTTGCCTACAATACTTTAGCTATGTATAAAACAGGAATGAAAGAAAATAACTTATTATGTTGATCAGGTAATAGAAAAACATCAAAGTAAGTAAGAAAATTATCCAGTTCTAATTTAATTAAATTATTGATGATTATCAACCGATTTTGATCGACTTATATGTATGAATCAAAATTTATGAATAGTTGTAGACTGTTATTTTGATAATCCACAAGTCCAAGTTAGTTATGACCAGACTTAATAGTGTTTCATTATTAAGCAATTTATTATATGTTTGATTCTAGATTAACAAAAGTGTATTGTTAGGAAAATTAGATTACTAAAGTGCAAAAGTTATGTAAGTCAAATAAAATGTAGGAAAAAGAATAAAAGCAATGTAAACCTTTACGTAGTAGATAATGATACCATAGATATATTCAATTGTATATGGTTATCATATGTATTGAGTCTATCTGATGTATTTTAAGAATAAAATATATTAGTAATATTTTCAAAGCAAGTCGGGTAGTCATACAATATTTCAATTGATTCATACATACAAATCGAAATCTTTGAATAATTGTAACCTGATATTCAAATAGCTTGTATAAGTATAAAAAGGGTAGATCTAGATCAAAGTTAATTGTAGTCAAAGTTAAACTTTATTGTTATAATTTTATAAAGATGAGTTGCATAAAAAGTGTAAGATATATATAATTGAAAATGAATTATAAAAGTTAAAGGCAGCTTATCAGGGCATTGATGTTACTATGGAAATAACTTTAATAAGTACAATCATCACAATATTAATATATATATTGGAGACCTACCTGATGCTTCTAGAAATAAAAATAGAAATAAAATGTGTATGTATGAGATGAAAAGTTATATCATATGAGTAAGTGAAATAAACAATCATATTCAAAGTTAGATATAGGCAAACATAACTAGTCTTCGATCGATATCTATATATTAATGGGACAAAATTAGTATATAATTTATTTAATGTAATGGTAAGCTATGTAAAGATACAAGAGTTCAAATCCGAGCTAATTATAATCAAAGCTATTGTTATTTTGTTATTGACTATATTATACTATACTTGATCGTGAATTATCAATGATATATTATTAGAAATGTTACATAAATGGGGTGCACAAAACATATATAACAAGTGCAGCATATACATAAAGGACATATAAATTACACAATATATACACAGAGTATAATCAATATAAAGACAATATTAAAACCATGAACATGACAGGATATATAAGATCATCATAGCAATAAATATATATTGAGGACCTACCTGATACATCTAGAAGTATAACATACATATAAGGGTAACATCATCAAGGTAGGTGGAATAAACAATCATGATCAAAGTTAGTTGTAATTAGACATACTCAGATTTCAATCGGTATATATAGATATACATTGACCAAGATTGGTATATAGTTTAGTTTAATAATTTAATATACTTGTGTAAAAATGTGTATATATAAATCAGAAATTTTAATTATGATCAGAAATTTATCGTAATTGAAATTATTTAAGTTAAATGGTTTTTGTAATTACTTTTTGAATTTATTTATGTAGTAGATAAAATTTTTATGAATTGAATTTAAATAGATAGGGGCTAGTTGTATTAAATTAATATTATTATTAATTATAAAAGATGGTTAAACTTGAATGCATTTAGAATGATTTTAAACCACACATGATAATAAAATATTAAAGTGAAGTTGTGGCGGCAACACGATCGAGTGCAACCACCGATCTATGACCGCCATTACTCTTACGCCGCCCCTAGTTCAAGGACCGTCCGCTAGACATCGTGTCCACCGAAGGATCGCTCTCGCGAGTCCTCCAACGACGATCGGTATCTATATATACGATCAACCGGCAGATACCATCGTCCCATCCGGGGCACAGCGTCTAGGGCAGGGCCTGTTCGGTCAGCCCTACTGACGAGTCCACGAGCAGGCCCAGGACGAAACGCAGCGCGCTAACCAACATCTTAACCCTTTCCTAGGAACAGAAGGACACCCGCAGGACCGGCCGCAGCAGCATCACCGAGACCAGTCGGTGACCTCCAACCTTTGGGCGCGGATGGGCCCAATCTACAGCCGCGGCCGGCCCGAGCACGCGGGTTCCTTTAAAGTCAATAAAAATAGTTATATAGATGAAATGCACAGAATATCACAGTAAGAAAGACATACATAAATTATACATGGTTTACATATCATATGAATATAATAATTATGATCGTCATATTCTTAATATATGTATTAAAGATCTATCTGATGCGCCTGGAAATGAGTAAATATATACATAAGGACAATGATATCACAATAAGAAGAATAAGTAATTCGTGTTTGATTATTAACGGGTAAATCAGTTTCAATCAATTTGTATACATATATGAAACAAAAATAATAATAGTCATAGATTGAAAGTTTCATGAACTGTATATAGATAAAAGGGTATATTGGTATAATTCGGGGTTAATAGTGATTAAGATTATTACCTTAAATATATCTTTATGTTAGATGGTGGTATAGTAAAGGTATGTTGTTAGGAAAGGTTATATAAGAAAGATGTATGACATTTATGAGATAAGCAGGGTAAATATATGGAGAAAAGAAGATAAGTTAATTCTTATGAATATAACATATAGAGGATTGTATAAAAGAGGCATGAAGAATATATGAAATATTTAGAGTATAAGCATGAAGAAAACAGGTATATAATGTAATGTATACATATCTTATAACGGTAATAATGGTGTTAAAAATCCAATATTAAATAAGAGCATCAGTTATGGTAATTACATAATTTATTTAGATATAGTATTTAGATTTTATTATTGTTGGGATGAATTTTCCAGAACATTTATGAGTCGAATTAGATTCTACAAATCAATCATTCTCAAAACTTGTGAAATCTCGCACATAGTCTCAATACATCGAGGCCAAAACCCATCCTTTATTTATACCCCTAAATAGTCTTTCAATTTCTATTTGACTTTCCTGAATTAATGATTTTTTTTTTTTAAATTCCTACTTTTAGAGGATCCGTCTTGTCATGTACTAGCAATTACTGTTGAAATTTGCGAGTCTCGTTCGTGTAGTGAATGAATATATTATATGATATGCGTTCACTTATGCATATAAGTGTACATTTCAATTAGTCTAAAAAGAAATCTTTTTGATTTTTAGGTGGGGCCTCAGAATATTTTTGCGAGAAACTATAGTCTCAAATGCATTGTTTTCGTCATCGGCTCCCTGATCTATGGTTAACTGTCCTTGTACTGTACATGTCAACGTCAGTAAGTCTCGTAGAATTTGTCCAATAGTTTGTATCTTCTGTCTTCATGTTAAGTACCTAATGGTAAGAATAGAAGCAGGGGTAATAATAATTAAAATAAAAGAAAAAAGTAAAACTAAATTGACAACTAATTATGAATTTAGGAAATTAAACTAGTGATTACATTCTTGTTTTTTATATATTATTATTATATATATTTATATATATATATATATATTTTTTTTTTTTTTACGAGACTAGAAATGCAAAGTATATAGAAGGAAAAGAAAAATATAGAGATATAAAATATGGTATGTAATATTAATAGAAACAAAGGATAAATATAAAAGTTTAAAAACTATGTGCTTATCTATACAAAGAAAATCTTAATTTTATTATACCTCCTACTATTAATGAATTACCCCTGCTTCTAATCTTGCCCATTATCCTAGCCGGGATTTTGTAGTAAAATCTTCTACTTCTGCCATCCGCATGGCCCTTCCTGATTAAACTCCATTCTCCCGTGCTCCAATCCTTCTGTTCCATCTCTATTAAACCCCTCAACATTTCGTCTTCCATTCGATGAGTAGAGCACCACACTACTACATCCTTTTTCTTTTCCATTTCCTCCTCTGATCCCTCCCTGACCTTTTTTCCTCTAATTAATATTCCTTTTCCCAGTGCTTCCCTTATCATTCCTGCCGTACAATCGTCTTTGCATGTCAACTTAACTGTACTATTCTTAAAGTTGACTTTTTCAATTTTTAAAGGCATTCTCTTTTCTAATGAAACCTTCATTATCTCGTATATTATATCATCCACATCGTCTTTCTTAAGCACAGAGTTAGGATGATCCTCCATGGTTATAACTATGAATTTATCTGGTTGGTTTGAGGTAACCATACCCTGTCCCGGTTGGGGAAAATTCATCTCCCCGTCACTCTCGATAATGAACTGACTATCTGTCATCTCCATTATTCAGTAGTTAGTACCTGAAATTGGTATGGGACTATACAGGAAAACCGTAGACTTACGTGCGAGACTCATTTCTAACCGTCGAAAAGATAAGAAAATAGAGCTGATACAATTAAAGTAAGGTCAAAAAGATGATTGATTTGTTACTAATCTATGTTATATATATTTAAACTTTTAACTCGGTTTTATAAGGTAATATTCTCAATTTGGTTTGTATTATATTACAATTTTATTTATATTTATATTATTGCATTATATTATACAGGCGGTAATTGATGCTCCCATTCAAACGTAGGGATTGACGGTGGACAGTTCGAGGAGTGAGAATAAGAATGCATTATTGGTTTAGATTTTGAACGGGGAAGAAAATCACAGTAGAGATAGAGTGGAGGACTATATGCGGGTATAGAGGGAGAATAAAATTATAACTTAATGAATAGAGGTTTATTGTAAATTTAATTTTTGTTTTAAAGAAAGGTGATAAACGCAATTTTAGAATATAACCCTAAAATACGACTCGATAGTGTCTGAACTTCCATAAAATATGCTATAAATCCATTCATTAATTTATATTTAGGCCGAAAGAGAATCACGATAGAGGAAGAGAGAGAAAGAGCTATATGTAAGCAGAAGGAGAGAGAGAGAGAGAGAAATATACGGTAAAACTATGATTTGATAGAAAAAGATTTAAGTATTAAAATCAAGTTTTATATTTTTAACGGAGATAAAAGTAATTATGTCTAATTTAGACTATCAATCGCAAGCATAGCACGAGAGTGCCTGAATTTCTGTAAAATATGCGATAAATCTATTCAATAATTTATATTTTAGGCGGAGAGAGAATCACGATAGAGGAAGAGAGAGAGAGAGCCATATGCAAGCAGAAGGAGAGAGAGAGAGAGATGGATTATAACTTAATGAAAAGAAATTTTGCTGTTGAGTTTAAGTTTTATATTTTTTTAAGAAGAGAAAAATAGTAATCCCTAATTTAAGCTATCACTCTCAGGCACAACACGAGAGTGCCTGAATTTTTATAAAGGATGCAATAAATCTTTTCATTAATTTATATTTCTAATAAGGGATAGAGTCGCTATAGAGAAAGAGAGAGAGAGAGGGGACTATATACAAGGTTCCCCCACCCTAAGTGTAGTGATTCCAATGCAGTTAGAATCTTCCAACGACAAAGTGAGTGAAGGTGTGCGAAACGATCCGAACGTAGACGTAGCAAGTTATGTGCGGTTGCGAATGTTGTTGGGAGCATTTCACGAAACTTGGAGTGGACCTGGCTCAGTGCAATTACTGCAACAAGCAATTTGGAACAAAATATTTCAATACGAGCTCAATCCATCAGCACTTAAAAAGTACTCATACTGAAGTATGAGTGACAGTAGCAGGAGGGAATCTCGCAGTCGTGGCACAGTGGAAATGCACAGGCAAAGTCCGTTAAGCAACGATTTCGCAAGGAGTAGACTCTACTCACAATCAGTAGGGACTTGACAGCTGATATAGCACTAATTATTGCATTAGATCTCCAACCTTTCAGTTTTGTCGACGATCGCGGCTTCCGAAGCTTGAGGAATATCGCAGAGCCGCGGTATACAATTCTATCACGGACGACATTTTCGCGGACTGACATACGAACAATGTATGAAGATCTGAAAGCTCAGATTGCAACACAACTATCTACGAGTAATAGTTATACCTTTTCACCTTCATTGAACATTATCGGTTGGTTAATTCGTAGCTTCTAACTTTAATAATTATTACGGTACAGGAAACAAGAGTACTGTGTTTTGGATACTGCTTACAACTAGCAGTAAAAGGCGGTTTGAATAAATTTCCGCTCTTCGAACATTTGCGGAAAAAATGCATAAATATCGTCACCCATTTATCAAAGTCCACGACCGCACGAGAAAAATTTGTGGAATTGCAGAGGAGTGTGAACGGTAAAAGTCTGCAATTGATACAGGAAACAGACGTAGGTGGAATTCGACATATGCAGTGTTTGCGAGATTTTCGGAGTTACGCATATATATTTATATATAGACATGCGAAGAACGTATGCCGGACTATTTAGAACAGGCTGTTGAATTAGTTACACGCCGCGAGCCTTTTCTGAGTCGCTCCGCCTGCTTCTCCTTCCCAACTATTTTACCCAACCAGGAATGACTTGCCAGACTCGGCGTATTACACGAGTATAGTGGCGCTTTAGGGCGCCATTCGCCTCTGTTCGCTCGCGCTGGAAAGACGCCGCGCACGCCGATTACGGGAAAAAAAATCGATGCGCGTATCCCGTCGACTGACGTTATCTGTCAACGAACAGTTTCAGATCGCGTCACATGTCGTTTAGGTTAAAACAAAAGTATTACTAGTAAAAAAGTATGCTCAGATATGTCTTGAATTAAATGTGATTAACAGATTGTTAGCAGAAAAACATTGAAATTTTACTTTGTTGCATTCTTCGATACAAAATGAAAGAAGCGCGTTTTCGTTGTTTGACACTCAACCGGTTAAAATCTCTTGCTAAGTCGACCGTGGCGGCAACAATGTATTTGCGTTGGAAATTAATTTATACGTGCGCGTGCTAGATCGTAACACAACTGTTTCTTTAGTATGCATATGAATTAAAGAAACAAGAGGTAACAAATTCAAGATTACTGGATATCATTTTAATTAACTATCGTTATGATTGTTGTATGTATGGTTGTGTGTATAAATGTATACACAGTAGAACCATTTATTTTTAGAAGAAAATGCTATATGTATATATAAAAGTTTCATAATATTGTGGAGATAATATCGATGCAATACCAATTTTTTTATTTATTTATTTCTTCAACTTTACTTGAAGGAAAACTTCATTGTTTGTACAGAAATATATATCTACATTGAATGAAAACATATATTCACAAATAGAAATATATGTTTACGTTGTTTAAATTAGATACCCTCAATGTTTCCATTGGTATTTTGAGATACAATATAAGTTTTTCAATGTTATTCCTGTCACTATTCTCTGCCGAATTTGCCAAACCACCGCCGGAAGTCCAAAAACATTAAAATCTCTTAATCGCATTTAATTCAAGACATATCCGAGCATACTTTTTTACTAGTAATACTTTTGTTTTAACCTAAACGCCATGTGACGCGATCTGAAACTGTTCGTTGACAGATAACGTCAGTCGACGGGATACGCGCATCGATTTTTTTTCCCGTAATCGGCGTGCGCGGCGTCTTTCCAGCGCGAGCGAACAGAGGCGAATGGCGCCCTAAAGCGCCACTATACTCGTGTAATACGCCGAGTCTGGCAAGTCATTCCTGGTTGCGTAAAATAGTTGCGAAGGAGAAGCAGGCGGAGCGACTCAGAAAAGGCTCGCGGCGTGTAACTAATTCAACAGCCTGATTTAGAAGACAGCGAGTGGAGATTTTTAACAATACTAATCAACATTCTAGCACCCATAAAAGAAGCAGCTGAAGTTATGAGCGGCGAATTCTACCCCACTATATCATGGTATTACCCAATGTATATGGGGCTAAAAAATGTATTAGACTTGGAAGGCAACGAGGACGAATTAAACGCGGAAATTGTAACCAGTCTCCGGACTGCGCTGCAGGTAAGATCAGTCACTTATTTCAATGTTAAACAAAACACTTTTACTGCACAGACAAAATAAAATTGTTATTTTATTTACAGGAATGTTTCGATCCAATTTTTAGAAACAATATTTACTTTCACGCAACAATGCTTGATCCGCCCTTTAAAGAACAATTTCTTCCGGCCGAAAGGAAAGTATACATTTTTGAAACTTTCCGGGAAAAACTAGACGAAGTCCATAACGAATTTAACCAACCTGGCCTGAAAGACTGCGCTCGTCCAAGCTCAAGTGGAAATTGTACGTATTTGAAATAATAGCCAAAATTGTACTTAACTAATCTTAATCTCGTCAACTTTAAATTTACTTTTGCATTACAATTTGTTGCTTAGGCGAGCCAAAGTCGAAATCATCAAGATTTCTTGATGCAGCCTTAGGAAGCGTAAATGAACCAGAAGAACAAACAGTTGATATAAGAAGAGACGCAGAAATGCGTATTTTTTTCTCAGAACAATTCGTTCCGTGAAGTTGACCCCCACTTTTTCTAAATCTCTAAAAATGAAACGTACAGCCCTTTTTTTGATCGATTTGTAAAGGTTTGAGAGAGTTTGAGAGTACAGGGTGTTTCAAAAATATTTGTCATGGCTTTCTGGGGTTGTTCTACACCTCTGGATCGATGGAGATTTGCGAAAAAAAACTGCCCCAAAATTCGGGAAAGGGTAGCAAATTTTTTTTATTGGTTCATCGTATTCGTCTTGTTACGCAGGCAAAATGTCTGGAGAGGAACCGTTCTCTCGCAAATTAACTTTTAATAGTGCTTTTGAACAATCTGCGATAGCAACTGACGGTCTTTTCGCCTTAAGCCTCAGTATCTATTTCTCCAGCCAATCCCGCATTTCTTCATGTCCATGGACATCCGAGAGCATTTGATAAACTGGTGCAGTTTTCCATGAAAATTGATGACAATGGAATAAAGAAAAATGTGCTCGGTTTTTTTCCATTAGCGAGTTGAATTTTTTTAACCAAGTTGCCTGTTGCATTGAGCATTACTGTTACATGTTGCTTTTTTTTTACAAAACTCGTTATACGTGTACTTCTGGGACGGGGTTTGGTAACTTACATGGAATGGGTTCGACCCTGTGGATTTAACTACTCCAGCGACCTGAGGTCTGCCTGACGTTTCCTCTGCCCCGCTCTAATCAAATGTCGGCGATCTATCGAATTAATACCGAGTTCCGCATCGATGAATTCTTTCTTTGCTTGCCGTAGAACGTCAGAATTCGGCAAGTAAGGTGGCTCTTCTCCACCTATTACCATTTCCTCCCTCGCTCGGCGTTTTCTATAATTCGACACTCCGCCGAGTTGTACCTCCTTTTGAATATCTCGGCGCCCTTTTCCATTAAGCGGTCGTTTTACTGTCTCGTGGACATAATTCCTCGTGTCTCGGGTTCGTATTTCTACGACGACCCGATCAACGTTTCGTGGTTCGCTTCTTATTACGCCTATGAAAGGATTGCGGCATTCCTTTCCCTTATACATACCATACATTTTTATAAAATTTTCTCAGCGCCCCGACATGCTCCTTCCGGATATCCGTTTTGTAGAAAAAGATTCTTAAAAAGGGAACTTGAATTTTTGTTTGCTGCGAGACGACGATGTCCACTATATTTGTCCACACTTTTTGCCGCAAACAAAGTTTGTCATGCTCTAGTGTAGTATCTAAAACGTTAATAAAAAACTTTTCTATTTATTTCAGTCCGGAAATGCAAGAATAAATACCTTTCTCCAATTTGAATAAATTAACACGAATATACAATAAAAAAGTCAAGTTCAATCTTGATCATTTATTTTAAAAGATGTAATTTAATAATCCACATACAATACTGAAAATATTTTTGCTGATGAAATAATTTAACAACTCTTTTTTGTTACTTTTTCTTGTTTTATTGTTTCATTATTATGAAATATGAAATTTGTGTATACATACATTTCGGTTTCATTGCGTTCCACCCATTTTGTCTAAGGTGATTACGCAAGAATCTAAGTCATCGGTTTCGCTTGGTTCGCTTTCAGAACTTTCAGAATTTGAAACACTTGATTTAGGGTCATCTTCCCTTTCATTATGTTTTGTCGGCAGTGAAAGATCCACCCCCATTACCAATCGCGTCAAAATAAGAATTTCTCGGCGATCTTGCACAACATTATTATAAAGATTATGGAGAGTTCACTTATTTTTTAAATCGGTTATAATTTCTTGCCATATTGAAGAAGAATACGGGAGTAAATCACTTGTTATAAAATATGATATGAACTTTTTTAAGCTTTCTATAGCTTCTTCCACTGTCACAAGAGCTTGCCGTGGCATTTTAGATTATAAAAAAAATTACACAAAAACTTACAAGAAAAATACACTCAAAAACTATATAATTATATATTAATTAAAAAAAGTATAAAAAACAGTAACAAATAAATACAAAAGTACGTGAAAAAAGCGCGAGAAAAATGAAGAAATCTTTTCGTTGCTCGGGTCGCGTGAGTTCTGCTAAACAAAAGTGGCACTGTTGTCTCTCTGATTGTTAAGATTTTTAACTCTTACAAACTGTTAAGTTGTTGATTGTGATGCGCCCCTCTCTTGAAGTCGTGTATGAAATCTCTGATCTTCGACGGGGGTGGAGTCTTTGAAATATGAGCAACTATTGGATGATAACTAATTTTCTCCACCCTCTCGAGGATTTCAAGGGAGGGAAGGCAACGCGAATACTTTTTTTCATTCATATTTCGTATGTTACATGCTAGAAGTTGTTGTGTCGCTACTGGTAAAGATTTAAATGCATCATACAAATTGCGAACGTTGCGGGAATATTGCGATAAATGAACAAACATTTATTTGTGATAATAGCATTTATTCAATAGAAAAGAGTTTACGTTTGATTCATTATTAATAATAAGGTAATTAAGATTGTGACGGGCTTGAAGACTAAACAATCGTGAGACTAAACAACGAGTCACCATGTTTTCGCCGATGACCAAAAGTGCGTACAGTCAACCCTCCTATAACGCGGTGAGTGCGTACCGCGTTATATGGAAACCGCGCTATAAGAAACTCGGATTTAACCGTACAAACCAGGCTAATTCGTAGCGCGTTCTATGGAAACCGTCTACCGCGTTGTATGGAAACCGCGCTATAAGAAACGCAGAATTAGTACAAATCACATCATTCGTACCGCGTTATATGGAGACCAATAAGGACAAGATAAATTATAAATTATTTTTATTGAATTGAAGAGTTTATATAAAGAAATGATACCAAAACTAAACTAAAAAACTGTTTTCCAACAAAAAGAAGAAAGACTTTTGTAAAATTTAATCTTTCAACACTCATCCTCGCTGTCAGATAATATGAGTCGCCTAACTCGTCTTCTTTTAATAGGCAAAATGTCTTCCTCATTTGGCTCATCTTCACATTGGTTTTCGATTGTAGCTTTTTTTTCTAACTCCACTAAAACCTCTCTATAGGGAGCTAAGCAATTTCTTAACTCTCTTTTAAACTTTGCGCTACGCACCGTTGAATGATCAGTTTCAATGAAATGGAGTTCTAATTCTTTAGCCAAATTTAGCCCTTTTTTCACATCTTGTAAATCGACATTTGGCACCCATTCGTTTTCCTTATTTTCGTTTACCAATGGATTTGAGGTGGGTGCATCAATTAAATCCATCAGTTCATCCTCATCTAAAGTTTCTTCCCCGAGTACGAGTTCTCTTACATCCTGATGGTTTGTTGTAAATTCTTCATCGCCTAAACGAGAAACAATGTTTACTATTTCTGTAACTGGGAGTGAAATTGTAGAATCATCTTGTATTGCTTGAACCATTTGAGGTAAAAGAGGTTTCCAACACGCATTAAGCGTTGATGGTTTAATTTCCGCGCAAGCCGATGACGTTGTTGAACGGAAACCGCGCTATAAGAGTATCGCGTTATAGGAGGGCTGTCGCAATTTCAGCTGCGCGTTGTATGGAAACCGCGTTCTGAGAGTACCGCGTTATAGGAGGGTTGACTGTATATGCTCAGGTATAAAAACCCGAGATCACCAATGCGGATCATCATATTGCTCCAGTCACTCAACCAATTCGTATCGAGCTTGTCAAGAAGTCGACATCAAGTCTTATTGTACCATTCCATTTCGACTAGAATAAGAGAACATTGTAATATCGTAGTATTGTAGTGTAGAATAAAAATTGCTTTTTAAAAAGTCTAACTTAGTAAACCGGCGGGTCACATAATTGGTGGCAGCGGTGGGATACTCGCATCCTAGAAAAGGAACTCCTTGAACGGAGAACACTCTAAAAACGACTTCCTGAGCGAAGGACGAGTGTTGCAGAAGAGGATCACCAGAACGAACCTTGTCGGTTGTCACTCACTACAACCTATTACAATCTCTACCGTTGAAGAAAGGACCTCAAAAGGTACCTGAACCAACGAGCCGTCGAAAGGAAACCACCAAAAAGGTGAGTAACAATAATGGCTGAGTCGCTTCAAAAACAAGTTGAAAATTTGACTAAAACAATTGAAAGTCTCTCTATTAAGCTAGAACAAGTAGAGAAAAAGAAAAATAAATCTAGCATACCATCAAAAGACTTAATAACAGACGACGAATCTGAAGATTCGGAGGCAGATCTCGACGAAAATGCCGATCTTTCACTTAAAGATCTCGTACTCACAATCCCTGATTTCGATGGAGAAAATGTACCAGTAGAAAGCTTCATTTACCAAGTAGAATCAGCAAAAGTAAATATCCAAAAGAGCAAAAGAACTCTCCTCTTATCCTGCATATTGGGAGCAAAAATAAAGGGTCAAGCAAGATATATCTTAAGAGCTGAGGCAATCAAAACCTTTTCAGATTTAAGAAGGCTCTTACGACAAAACTATGGCAACCACCAAAATCTTCTAACATACCAATTGCAAAGATTTTCTATCAAACAAGGTGTTAAAGAATCTGTTCTAGACTACACAAGAAGATTTACTAAAATTCAAGACGCAGCATTAAAAGCTGTCGCAACTCAAGACGTTCCAGAAATTACGAAAACCGTTCTGATGGATCAAGAAAGAAAGAAAGGTCTTTCCGATTATATACAAGGCCTAGAACGCGAATTGAGATTGGACGTTAAAGCAGAAAAATCACACGATGTGAACGCTGCTATTCAAATAGCAATACAAGCAGAAATGCTATCGAAAACAAAAATTCCAAACACAACAGGATTCACGATAGAAAACCGAAACTCTTTTAAAAAGCCATTCAAAAGAATCAAATTATCGGGCATAAAAGATCAGAACAATTTTCCAAAATGCGTTTATTGTAAAAGATACGGACATTTAATCGAAGAATGCCGTACTAAAAGATATCACGAACAAAGAAATTTTCAGAAAACTCCATACACTGGCAAAGATCCACCAAATCAAACAAATCAATTAAAGAATTCACTAACTCGATCAGAAAACCCCCAAATCAATTGGCTCACGTATCATTAAAACCATTACATTGTAAAGAAAGAACTTTCTTATTAGACACAGGATCATCATTATCTCTTATCAAAATATCTCAAATCCAAGACAAGAAATTAATCAAGAAAGAACAAGACAAAGCGATCAAAACCATTACTGGTCAAAATTTACGAACATTAGGTACTATCACTACTAATATCCTTGGAAAAAGAATCACTCTCCATGTAACTCCAAATACTATTCAATTAAAAGAAAACGGATTACTAGGATTAGACGCTTTAACCGAATTAAATTGCAACTGGGATATGAAGAAAAATCAAGTAACCTTACAAGATACAGTCTTTCACAACAGCCTAGAATTTAAAGGAAAATCACATAAAGCACCGCCAAATACCATATCGACATTAAAATATATTGTACAAGGCGTTACCGATGGCCCAGGATTAATAGAATTCGGAGATTTCGGAGTTTTAGCAACAATTAAAAACGGAGAAACAACACTTCCTTGCTTTAACTTAACTTCGGAAGAAAAAGATTTATCAATAATTATGAGAGCAGAACCAATCAATCTAAAAGAATTCGAAAGACATTCTGTACCAATAACACCCGATAGAGAAAAACTATTAAGCGAAAATACTCGATTTCAACATATTACAGAAGGACGAGAAGAACTATGGAATATTGTTAAAAACTTTCACGATATCTTTGTATTACCTGGAGATTCATTACCTTTAACAAAATTAACAGAACATTCTATACCTCTACAGGATGAAGCTCCTATACACACAAAACAATATAGATATCCCCCAGTACATCAAGAAGAAATCAAAAAACAAATAAAAGAAATGATAGAGAGAGGAATAATCAGAGAAAGTGATTCCCCATTTAATTCTCCTTTATGGGTTGTACCAAAAAAGGCAGATGCATCAGGAAAGAAAAAGTGGCGAATTGTAATTGATTACAGAAAACTAAATGAACGAACATTATTAGATTCTTATCCATTACCAAACATAGACGATATATTGGATAAACTTGGAAATTCACAATACTTTTCTGCATTTGATTTAGCTTCAGGATTTCATCAAATCGGTGTAAAAGAGGAAGATAAGCCAAAAACAGCTTTCTCTACACCCGATGGACACTTTGAATACAACAGAATGCCATTTGGTTTAAAAAATGCTCCACCAACATTTCAACGAATGATGAACAGAGGTTTAAAAGGATTAACAGGAAATACATGCTTTGTATACATGGATGATATTATTGTTTTTGGATCCACTTTACAAGAACATAATAAAAATTTGATCAATTTATTTACACGACTCCGAGAAGTCGAATTAAAACTACAGCCTGACATATGTGAATTCCTAAAACCAGAACTTGCATATCTAGGACACATAATCTCAAAGAACGGAGTCCAATCTAATAGAGAAAGAATACAAAAAATTCTTGAATATCCAAAACCGAAAAACCAAAAAGAAATTAAACAATTCCTTGGACTTGTAGGCTACTACAGAAAATTTATAATAAATTTTGCGAAAAAGGCACAACCATTGACGCAACTACTCCGAAAAGAAAAAGAATGGCAATGGGAAACTGAACAACAACAATCCTTCGACACCTTACGAAAAGCATTAATAGAAGAACCAATTCTACAATTTCCCGATTGGAATAAACCATTTATATTGACAACAGATGCTAGTAACTACGCCTTAGGAGTAATCCTATCTCAAGGAAAAATAGGACAAGATAAACCAATAGCATATGCATCAAGAACGCTTAATAAATCAGAAAGAAACTACTCAACCACAGAGAAAGAATTGCTTGCAATAGTATGGGCAACGAAACATTTCCGTCCATACTTGTATGGAAAGAAATTCCAAATTGTAACCGATCATCGACCGCTAATATGGTTGCAAAATGTAAAAGACCCTACTTCAAAACTAATGAGATGGAGATTAAAATTAGAAGAATATGATTATCAGATCTGCTACAAAAAGGGTAGACAAAACTCAAATGTAGATGCTCTTTCGAGAATAAATCTTTTAACAGATACTGAGGAAGAAACTAACAACACAGCCGAAGAAGCTCTAAAAGACTTATTTACAGAAGCTTCACCAACATATGATGAATTCCAGGAAGAAAGAGATACTTTCCAAAAATCGCCAAATCTAACGATTCAACAAGGAAGAACGTCAAGAAAAGGTCTAGTCATAACCACCCAGACTAAGGAATCTGGACTTCATATAGACCCCTTTGACGACGAAATTATATGGTATGCCAGTATAAGAACAGAAATACCAGAATATACGGAAACAGAAATACGAATTCCGGATACAAATATCAGAGAGGTAATTATACAAATGATTTCATACGTTCACTTGAAGAAAATCCCTGAGACGGATTTTACAATAAAAGTGAACAATACAAAGGATCCAGAGACCCAAAAAGACAAAGAAAGGATCATTAAAGAGATCCACGAAAGTACACTAGGTGGTCACTATGGCATTGAAAAGACAGTTGAAAAATTACGTACTTCTTACAATTGGCCTGGAATGGTCAAAGACACTGAGCTTGTCATAAAGAAGTGCCCAACTTGTCAAATCGAACGACTTAAATACGTCGCTAATAGACCACCACCAGGGAAACCAGACATTCCCAACGAACCTAATGAAAAGGTATCACTAGACACAATGGGTCCTCTGCCAATGGACAAAGGATATAGATACATCCTTGTAATTCAAGATTACCTCACACGCTATATACAATTAGCACCATTAGAAACAAAAGAAGCAAAAGAAGTTCTTGAAAAATTCTGGCATTACTATTGCTGCATATTTGGCGTTCCAAAAGAAATACTAACTGATAACGGACTAGAATTTCAAGGAAAATTCCTGGAAATAATGCAACAACAATTAAGAATAAAAATGACTTCTACTGCAGTTTATCATCCACAATCAAACGGAAAGAATGAAAGAGCTCATAAAGAAATCCTTAATTATTTAAGAAGTTACCTCGGAAACACAAATGAATGGGTAAAACATCTCGTAGGAGCAACGATAGCTCAAAATACGACAATAAATGAAACTCTTCAAATAACACCTGCTGAATATATGTTGGGTTACAAACCAAATATCCCATTCGATGTTGACGAAATCATAATGACAACAAGAGAAAAATATGAATCTCTAACTCTCAAACGCAAACATCTAAGAAAACGAGTAAGCGAGAGAATTCAACAACGTCAACGTCAACGACAAATTAAAGAAAAACCAAAAACCACAACTATCACAAATCTATTTAAAGAAGGACAACAAGTATTAGCAAGAAGACATCAACCTCAAGACTCCAAGTTGCATGCGCCTTGGGAAGGGCCTTACACGATCGAGAAAATAATAAACGATCAAGCCGCAACAATCAAAAAGGGATTGAAAAAAGTTACTTATCACTTTAACGATCTGAAACCTTTTGTTTCAGGCCAAGAAGAACAACCAAGCACAAGTCAACAAGATGATATTGAAACTAAAAGTCCTTCTACCGATCATTTCAATCCTCGTTCAGACTTGTCTTCCACAGAATACGGTGAACAGGAAGAATCATGAAGAGAACGACCAAGCTTATCTAACAGAATTAAACCAATCACAAGCTGTATACCTCGAAAATCTTGGTCCAACACAACTTTATCACACAACTTGGAATGTAATTATTGGAATAAATTATGATCCAGTGCTCACTTCAATCGATGAATTAGACAAGCATCTAATTCAATTGCAAAAACTTTGTTCAATCAAAATGAAACCACATGTATGATCCTCAAAACGAAGATTGGAAACTCAACGACAAAGAATAGAACGCCTGAAAAAGGACAAAAGAACCTTTCTACATTTCATCGGTACGAAAACAAAGAGAGGTCTCCTTAATATAATAGGAGAAGGAATAAGAGGTTTGTTCGGAAATCTAGCTGCTTCAGACGCAGAATATTACAATCAAGAAATCGACAAATTGAGAGAAGACAACATTCAAATAGCGCACCTAGTACGCAATCAAACTACCTTCTTATTAAATCATCTACAAAGCAACTTAGGAACCTTCTCTAAAATACAAAAACAAACTCAAACCCTGAATAATAACTTTCAAAAGATAAGGAATGAAAGTGAGAAAATTCTACTAAATCAGCAAATCGATGAGTTATATACAGATCACGTTCTGATGTATTCAGAAATAAAGGAGGAACTGCAACAACTATTAAATGCCTTAATAGATGGAAAAAAGGGAATAATTCATCCTTACTTACTTTCCCCAGAATAACTGTTCAACGCTTTACGGAATACAACACTTGAACAGCATTTTCCAGTTCCATTATCGGAAGAATACTATCCTACAATAGTGGATATGAGTGACTTAACGACATCGCTAACAAAACGAAAACTATTATATACATTTCATCTACCAATGCTAGAACCTACTGATTACACTTTGTTCCATGCTATACCACTACCGATATATTCATTGGTGAAAGGATATATGGTCTATGATATCCAAATGCCATATCTATTATTAGACCAACACAAAACAAAATTCATCCCATTAAAAACGGAAGATCAAACTAATATGAAGAGAATAGCTCAAACAAATATTATGAGAAGAAGTCACCCTGACTATTCGACACAAGACACAGATGCATGTGTAATAGAATTATTATTATCTCAGAAAACACAATGCAATTATCACTACATACAGATACAAAAGACTCTTTTCATCCAATTAAAGACCAACCAAGACTGGATAGTAATACCATCCACAGAAGAAATTCTACATGTCCTATGTCACAAGGAACAACCATGGTTTATGAAAATACAAAGATCAAGCCTAATACATTTACCAAAAGGATGCATGGCTACAACTACTCATACAATCCTTAAAGCAAGCGATACAATAACTAATACTTCCATCGACATCATTCTAAAAGGAAGTATAGATGAATTAAAAATCGTACAGAAGTTACAAAAATTAAACATTTCTACATCAGAATTACAATTGGAATATTTGAGCGAAAACTCACTTAACCCATCACAACTAAAACTGTTGGGAACTACGATCGACGAATTGAACAAGCAAATCGAAGTACTATCATTGAAGAAAAGAACACTTACTTGGTCAGAAGCCATAACGAAGTATTTGACATATGCTGGCTATTCTGCCCTATTAACAAGTCTTTTATACCTCTTATATAAAGCAGAATGTATTCCAAAAGTTTTCAAATGTATCAGTTATTTCATAAGACCGTGTACAATAATATACAATCATTGTACCTTCGGACCGAATTCAAGAACAGAAGAAAGGACAACTACAAGAAATATAACAGAAAGAGATCCTGAAATGAACATGGAAATGGTCCAACAATACCCGAATACCCATGACGAAGATAGCGACACATCGTCTCATACGCAACACCGAAAGTATAAACGAAGCAGAATATCAAATATGTAATCTGTATTGTTACAGAACAAAAATGTGCTGTCATCCATATAAACCAACAGGAGAAGAAAGCCTCCTGTGCGAAGAATCTATAAACGAACAACAAGACTATCTAGGAACCGACAGATTCAAATGTCTCAAGGGCGAAATCGTGGAAGTCTACCTAAACCTTGGTTTCAAAACCATATGTGAAGATTGCTTCTTTCCAGTACCAGAATATCTCGATGCAGATTTCGTCAATGCACACGTTTGTACCGCAGAAAACTACATGATGAATTGCGCTGACTGCGATCTCCCACTTCTATTCATTCAGAGGATAGAGAACTGCACAGAATGCATGGAAATCTACAATCGAATATTACATGAAGAATTACGACGAAATACACTCTACATAGACGACGTAGTCATCCCGTAAACAATCCGAGGACATCATCAACTACGTTCCGGGACGGAACTTTTACCTCCAGGGACGAATGTGACGGGCTTGAAGACTAAACAATCGTGAGACTAAACAACGAGTCACCATGTTTTCGCCGATGACCAAAAGTGCGTATATGGTCAGGTATAAAAACCCGAGATCACCAATGCGGATCATCATATTGCTCCAGTCACTCAACCAATTCGTATCGAGCTTGTCAAGAAGTCGACATCAAGTCTTATTGTACCATTCCATTTCGACTAGAATAAGAGAACATTGTAATATCGTAGTATTGTAGTGTAGAATAAAAATTGCTTTTTAAAAAGTCTAACTTAGTAAACCGGCGGGTCACAAGATAAATAAAGTAATTATATTATTCGGCATCGGTGTTATCGGAAGAATGATTTTCTTCAATTTTTGAACGATTTAATCTTGTTTTTGACTGAGAAAGCCACTTCGCTATTGCATGGTTTATTTCCGTCGGCGACCATGCCTCTTTCCCGATCATGTGTAAACTTTCTGCAAAATAATAAATGCCCAATGTAACATATATGGTGACGATATGACAATGGTAGCTCTTAAATAAAGAAACTTACTCTGTAGCAGCCGCGCCGTCGTTAATTTGCTGAAGTACCGTTTTTTTAAACGTCCAAGCCAGCTGAACTTCATGGCAATGCTGTCTTCCATTACCTTGGAGCAAATGGCACATACAGCAATACCTAACTTTCCGTAGCCCATATTGGCTAGGCGAAGAGTCTAAAAAACAAAATAAACTATTGAAAACTGTAAAAAAACATTTTACATTATTAATCGGTGATCAACACTGAGGAAAAGATAGTATTTAGCAATACGAACAGCCAGTCACATGCGGGATCAACATGAAATATAAATTCTTTGCTATGATAAAATGAAAAATTAGTGAATTTTGTAGCATGCCCATAAGTCGAATGAGCAACTACTTCACCACAAAAAGAATTAATATTAACGTGCATCATTTTTGGCAATAAATCAGTTCGCACCTTTACTTTGAAAATATGCGACTGATATTACTAACTCAAGGTCATGAAAAAATTGTTTTACAATTGTTTCACTTATCCCAATTATCATTTTCTTACCATTCTTTTGAAGAATAATTTATGCTTCAGCTTCCTCTCAAAAGTGATTAAGTCACTTTCAGTTTTGATAAATGGGAATGTACATTCCTCGTCTGATAAATCTTCAACGTTTTCTTCTTGTGAAATCAATTTTGCCCATTTTAATGTACTAACTTTATCGTTGAGATCTTTCACCTCCATAATTAGTGTTGTTAGGGTTTTAGTCACAAACTTGCGGAAACCTACCAAATAAGAATTATGCATTAGATGAATTCATATTCCTTTAATTAATATTTTTAGTCATTTACCTAATTCTGAAATATAAGGGTCAACTGCAATGTCTCTTCCAGTACTGGTAGAGGCAGTATTTGCTCCGGTATTCCCGTGTTGGGTAGTGTTTTCGTGAACTAAAAAGCATTACAAATACATGAATTACATTGTCCTAGGCTACGATCATAATGGCAGCTTCTTCATCACAACTCTTACCTTGGGAATTACTCGGATGTATGTTGACTTTATGAGGCATAGTGGCATTGTTTTTTCGCGCTGGTGTGGATAAATACATAGGTGGTGGATTCGGCAGTATCAAACTTGTGTTTGTTTCTTTCATGCTCTTGTTAAGATTTCTTTTGATAGATGTTTCACTGTCTTCATCCGATGATAGTATTACTTTCGCTCGTTTCCTCCGTCGCTTCTTCAACTGCATCGCCAGTTCACCTTCAGATAACTCCTCTGACTCAATGAGGCACGACGTTTCGGCTGCTTCAAGAACCTTTTCCTTTGCTCGCAACCAATTATCTACAAAATATATCATTGAATTACTGAATCTGTCGCAAATAATAAAAGTCAATGAAACTCATTAATATTGATTCTAGCAGTGTCGATACATACCAGCCGATCCAAAACAACGTTCAACGTTGCACACGTCCCAATTGTTGTTCTTGTCAGGCATGGCACCCATTCTTATAATCTTCTCCAATGTAGTAGATGATTTTATATGCCCAGGCCACAGGCTTTTATCCTTTGCCTGATTCAACCATGAACTTGGTATTATTTGTAATCCATCCTCAAACTGGGCAATTGTATATTTTTTTGATGCATTCATTGTATCACGTATTATGAAAATGTTATGAAAATGTATCACTTCGACCGGCAGCGTAACGATGTGGATGAGAGTTTCAAAAAAACAGCGAGAGAGAGCCGTTGGTTACTTACAGCGTGATAAGAATCATCATCGTGGCGAAACTATTCTCAAAGAAATACCGAACTTTGGCTTAGTTTCAAATGTAACACTTGATTACATGCATTTAGTATGTTTGGGAGTAATGAAAAAACTGTTACTGTTATGGATAACAGGTCCAATCCCATTCAAATTAGGAAGAGTTGCTGTTGGTAGAATATCGCAAAAAATGTGTGCGTACAATAGAACTACTCCAAGAGAATTCAACAGAAAACCGAGAAGTCTCACAGAAATCAAATTTTGGAAAGCAACAGAGTTTCGGCAATTCTTGTTGTATACGGGGCCCATTGCATTAAAATCAATACTGGACCAGGAGAAATATGAGCATTTTCTATCGTTGCATGTAGCAATATCTATTCTCATGAATCCTATACTAGTTATGGATGATCGTGTACTTGAATATTCTGAGAATTTAATAATATATTTCGTAAGGAAATTTGAAGATTTATATGGGAAGCAGTTAATGTCACACAATGTTCACAATCTACTTCATCTCACTGAAGAAGTGAGAAAATATGGAGCATTAGACAATTTCAGTGCTTTCCATTTTGAAAATTTTTTGGGTGGTCTGAAACCATTAATAAGAAAAGGAGACAGACCATTACAACAAATAGCACGACGGTTAAGCGAAAAATATATGGTCAATTTAGAACAAGGAATTGAAGTGAATAATTGTAAACTGCAGCGAAAACATATCGATGGGCCCTTATTACATAATTTCTTTGGGCAACAATTCGTGCAGTATAAATGCAGACGGAATAATGGGCTTTACTTAAACTGCAACAATTTTTGGGAAAGCATGGTGATGCTTAAAAATAAAAGCATTTGTCAAGTGCAAAATATTGTAAAAGTATTGCCAAACCAAATTCACTTTATCATAAAACATTATAATATAATTAACAACATATACGAGAAACCATGCTCTTCGGCTATATTATCTATGTTTGTAATAGTTGAAGATAAACATAGTGCACCGACGACATGTCTCAAGTCGGACATTATTCATAAAATGTGGGTGATACCAAAGTCACGGAGAGAATATTTTGTTATGGGATTGTGCCATATATTCTTTGAATAAAAATTTATGAACAAATTTAATTTTCATTCTTACAACCTTTCAACTACTTATATTTCACACATAGAGATGCATATTGAATTATGAAGGTAGCGGATTTATCTTGATTTTTACTATGGCTGTGGAAAGAAATCTTCCATCAATGGGTTTATCGAAAATGTTTTATTAGACATGATTTTCACATTATACTTGTTATGTTTTCAAGTACGATCGACAAAATCTGCATTTATCATTTTTATATTCTGTCCTTTGCGCCTCATTTTATGACACTTGCCGTTCTTACGTGTAGTGAGAATTTTGGAGTGTTAGGTTTTATTTAAGTTGCATCATAATTCAATATGCATCTCTACATGTTGCCATTGCAATATTCCCGCTGCAATATTGTCACTGCAACGCGCACAGTGGAACGAAATGGGTAATCTAGGTTGAAAAAAATCAAGCCTTGGATTTGAATTTTAATAATCTTATCTTAAATATTTTTTATAATATTTAATAGTATATTAATAATAGTATATTATATATATTTAATAGCATAGTATATTTAATAGTATATATTTATTATATAATATTTAATAATTAATAATAAATATTTTTTTTTAAATATTTTATTTTAAATAATCGTAAAATTATTTTTTAAACAAGTTATGTAAGTTTTTTTAGACACATGTTTTACGCCGGAATTTGCAAACTTTTGCAGAGAAAAACTGATATTGTACTCCAAAGTACCCCTTGAAAATTTTGAGGGTATTTAGTTTGAACCTTGTAGAAACAGCTCCTGCACGGGTGGCGAGTTCCCGTGGAGCACGCGGTCACAAAATGCCCAGTGTCTGCGACGTAAATATTGTGATGCAATTATAACATCTCGTTGGCATTAATAAGAATGGAGATTTCTGATATATCACTTTTATTACTTAATTGCTCTTATTGTTAGTTTACCATTAGAGACTAACAAGCTACGTAATTATGGTGAAAATCACGGTACACGGTCCACTTAAACCAGCGGCGGGCGATTATTGCACGTCCGAGCCGTCCTTCGAGAAACACCGCCTCATTCACCCAAACATACAGCCGAGATGTCACTGATTCACAACCACTCTGTAGGCGTCACGCTCGTGCCTATTGGCACTGGCGTGGTGCCGCACTTGGGGCGACATTCGTAGTTAATCGCTCGCGCTGGAAAGACGTGCCTCGCGCGTCAGTCGCGGAGATAAGAACGACGTGCGTGGCACGTCGACTCAGAATATTTGATGACGAAAAGTTTCAGATGGCACTACGTCGCATGGACCGCAGCGGCCGCGACGGCAACAATGTATTCTTTAATACGAGGAAGCCTAGCGTTCTAGTATCGGATAGTTATTTTTAACAATTTGCGCTAGTAATTAATTTACAAATGTGCGTACTGAAACGCAATACTATATTTGTGCCGTAAGACTTAATGAAGTGGTCGATTTCGGCAAAACCATCGCCAGAAGTTCAAAAACATTAAAATATATTAATTGTATTTGATTTAAAACATATCTGAGGATACTTTTTCACTAACAATACTTTTGTCTTATCCTACATGCGACGTAGTGTCATCTGAAACTTTTCCTCATCAAATATTCTGAGTCGACGTGCCACGCACGTCGTTCTTATCTCCGCGACCGACGCGCGAGGCACGTCTTTCCAGCGCGAGCGATTAACTACGAATGTCGCCCCAAATGCGGCACCACGCCAGTGCCAATAGGCACGAGCGTGACGCCTACAGAGTGGTTGTGAATCAGTGACATCTCGGCTGTATGTTTGGGTGAATGAGGCGGTGTTTCTCGAACGACGGCTCGGACGTGCAATAATCGCCCGCCGCTGACTTAAACATTGAATAACTAAAAGTACCGAAAAGTACCTGGCTGAAACTTCGCAGGTATATTCCTTAGACTATGTAGAAGTAATTAACGCAAAAATTTCGTACGCACACCTGCGCTCTTCTTTGTTATACCTGCTGAAAGTTAGCGAGGCAGCTCGGCTGTTGATTATCAACGGGGCACACGGTACACTAAAAAATTGAATAACAAAAAAGTACCGAAAAGTACCGGGCTAAAACTTTACATATATATTCCTCAGACTATATAGAAGTAATTAACGCAAAGATTTTGTGCGCATATCTGTGCAATTTTTTGTTATAGCTGTTGAATGTTTGCTGGACAGTCCGCCTATCGAAAAAGGCTTTTGTAGGATCTTGTGCATTAAATATCTTTTTAATATAAAGTCCAATAAGAAAATGTCTTATACAAAAGTTTCTTTATTTTTCCTGTACAATGAACGTCTATAATAAAATCTACCGATTTTTGTATAAAAAATTAAGTTGATCTTTAAATAACATTGAAGAAATATAAAAAAAAAAATAGTATAACACCAATATTCTTTCCACGATATTATGAAATTTTTGTATAAAACATTTTTCTCTGAATTGAATGGTTGTCGAGTTATTAATTTTTTCCACCTAGATGGTCGATTCGTTCCACTGTGCAATCTACCTCTGTGAAGTTAGCCCCTGCATTAATTCTTACGCAATTTTTATCATTTCTAATGTATTGAGAATCGTTTGAGAGAGTTTGAGAGTACAACAAAAACGTTTGAGAGTTAATAGTTTTTTTGAAAAACGCAATTGAAAATTTGACGTGTAGTTGGCCCCCACTTTTTCTAAATCTCGAAAAATGAAACGTACGGCCCTTTTTTTTTTAATCGACTTGAAATCGTTTGAGAGAACATTAAAAACTTCTAACGAGGCTTATTTCAATAGAAAAAAAATTAAAAATGTGGTGGCTTGTACGCTCACATATGGTACGGCACCCGGTGCAATGCACAGTCGATAATTAAAATATAATAAAAGACTTATGCGCCAATTTAAAATAGAGAGCATGTGGTGTGTGTAGAGGACTCTTAGAAACGTAGAATCGTTTGACTGTTTGTTTTTTAATTTAAAAACGGCCCATATGCTTCCATTTTCTATTTTCCTTCTGCTTTTACAAGAAACTAAATTTTAATCCAGCCAGTCCCAAATTTAAACTATAAACACCCCAAACGCGGTTGATACTGCAGAATTCGAGGCTACCATATGCATTCAAAAATTCTGTCATTGAGGTATGTCGTTGATAGGAGAAAATTGCGCTACACACGTTTACTTTTTAGTAAATGATAGTATTTTTTTATTAACCTTATTGCACATTTATCGACTATTATATAATACAAAAACAAATAATAAATAACAAGTAACAAATAACAAATAACAAAAAAATTACACAATAGTGTTGTAACTATAGAATTATTGCTATTTAAATACATTCTCGTATATAGATTAATAAATGTGGTTCTATTTCCGTTGTTTGTGGAACAATGTTCGGTTTGGCAGCGATGTCATCAAATTGGTGTCAGGTATGGTTAAGGCCCCAATAGGCGGAGGACGACGGCTCGTTGGGCTCCTGGAGACCAATCCTGGACTTTGTCCGGGGGCGGACTTATCTCCAGGAAAAACTCTGACCGAGCTGATGTCTGTCCCTAGCAGGTCTTGGGATCTGCTGGTCGCATGGAAGGCGTGGCAGAAAGGCCACTCTGAAAGGGGGGAAATTAGTCCTGGCATCCGCAAGGGGGGAGGGTCCCAGACTTGACTTCGGTCGCTGGGACCAACAGAAAACTGGGGAAAGAAGGGCCCGTGGAAACCTTTCTTCCACGGGCAAATTGGAAAGGGAGGGCTCCATGAGCGGCACTTTGCGCCATGGAGCCAAAACTTTGAAGAAAAGTACGGTAGAGACGGAGCGGCCACGTCCGGTCACCCCCACACCTTGTTTCTGTCTCTGAGGAGATGTTTGGGTGTGGGGTTCTGGCCGGAGCCTTTACCAATGGCGGTGGAGCGGCCCGGGGCAGCTCCCGCCGGGATGGCCACCGTCGGCGAGGGTGCCGCGGACCCTGCAGTTTGCAGTCCTGCCGGCCTCCGCGAGGAGGACCCGTGGGACGCCCACCGGCTTAGAGTCATAGGGCCGGGTAACGCCCGGCCGGGATCTTAGTTGGTTTTTGTGCCGGTGGGTGGGTCCAAGCTCCGTCTCCCGTCTATTGTTTCCCATCACATCGGTGGAGGTAGCCCACGGTGTGATGGTAGAGCTTGAGGAGGAAAAGTAGAGAGAGAGAGAGAGAGAGCCGGTCGCGGAGGTTACCTCTCCGCGATCTGGGGGGGGGGGACTGTTTTGGATATTTTGTCCTGTTTTAGTCCCCCCCCCCCCCCAGAAAAGAGAATGAGTGGATGCCAGAGACAAGCCAGTACATCGGCTTGTGGGACCCGGGCTGGGGGGTTCTAGAGTTTGCGACCAGCAGTGACCTTGTAGATTTGCAAAAGGGGGACTTCGGCGACGTTGGGGGCCTTTCTGGCTAAAAGGTTCCCTTTGCTCTACCTCCAAGTGGTGTCCTCCGGGGTCAGTGTCCTTGCTTGCAAGGATGCTGACGCGAACAGAGCATTTGGGTCACAAGGACGGAATCATTTTTATTTAGACCTGGCAAAAACTTTAAATAAATAAATATGGACAGGACAACGAACGGAGATAACGTTTACCGCACAGAGGGCTTCGTACACCTCAGTGCCGGCGCAGACTCGGGTTGTAAAGCGGGCCCGGCTGCGTCGTCATCCCACGACCGCGGCACCTCAGGGGTGAGCCACCAGGCCCCTGCTGTGTCTACCACGACTGGTGGCCACAAGGGAGGAGATAAGGACGTGCCGACACCCGTGCCGGTCGTCCTTATCTCAAGGACGGAGTTGCCCAAAGGCAACGGAGGGGCGGGCTCGTACGCCTCTGCTGTAAAAACAGCGGGGGCGGAAAAGCCGCCCAAAACAGGGACGGATGGTGGATCTTCCGCCGCTGCTGCTAAGGCAGCAGGGGGGAAGAAACCACCACGTAGGGGCGAACCCGGGTTCGTCCCCATGAAAGTGATGCGGGAGCAGTGGGAGGAGGAACTCCTCGACACCATCGTCGGCCACCTTAGGGCGGCTGACGGTGACGTCGAGAAAAAGAGGAAAAAGATCGCGAGGGGAGCGGTTTTCGCGGAGCCCATTAAGATGGGTCCGGGTATGAAGCCGCTCCCCAAATTAGAGCAGGTCATGGCTCGTTATGAAGCCATGACCGGTGAAAAATGCGGCACTGAGGTCCTCAGCTGCCTGGAGACGGTTGTGACGGTGGTAAACTCTGCCACCAACCTCAAAACAACCGATCTCCGGGTAGTGAGGCTCATGCTCAGGGCCGCATTCGGCGGGGTTAAGGAATTAACCGGCCGAGCCCTGAGGAGCAGAGCTCCAGACCTTTCCTCTCGGAAGGTCCTGGAGCCAACATCCAGGACGGATGCCTCAACGGAGAGGTACCGGGAGCGGGCCAGACGGGCCGAGAAGGAGGCTGACTCCTTCAAGAAGGAGCGTGACTCCCTCAGAAAGGAGCGGGACTCCCTCAAAGGGGAGCGTGACTCCTTAAAGAGGGAGCGTGACTCCTTCCAAAAGGAGTCTGAAAACCTCCGGGAGCTTCTGGAGGAGGCAACCTCCTCTAGAAAACCTCCCGGAGAAAAGGAGAAGGAGACTGACCTCCATAGCGCCGCAGTTCCGGGAACTAGCGAGGCTATGGAGGTTGACAGGGTCCCCACTGAGACTCCGACTGATACTGATCAGTCGGAGTCGAGGATCATGGGGATCCTGAATGAGAAATTTAACAGCCAGGAGCTGAATTTCAGTTCCAGGCTGTTGGCCCTCGGCAGGGTTATCAAGCGCCTTGAGGGCGACACACCCTTGGCAGCTGGAAAGCGCCTGGAGGACAATATGTCCTCGGCTGCTCCCAAGCGCCTTGAGGGTGGTCCCTCGGCTGCTGTGGCCCTAGCCGAGGCACCTCTTCCCGTTTCTTCTGCAGAAGGCGGGAAGAAAAAGAAGAAGAAGAAGAAGAAGAGGAAGAAGGGCTCCCGGGTTGAAACCTCGGGAGCGACGAGAGCCTCTCAGGCTCCTCCCGCTCCGCAGAGGGTTCCACCTACGGAAACCTGGGTGGAGGTCGTGAAGAGAGGGAAGACGAAGTCTTCCCCCTCACAGCCGACCAAAGCCCAGGCTCCCGCCTCTTCTTCTTCCCAGAAGAAAGGGAATAATGGGGGCGGTCAGAAGATGGTAACGCCATCTTCAAAGGCTGCCCCCAAGGGGAAATCTGGCCAGCCTGAGGCCGCGAGACTGCCGCGGCCGCCGAAGAACTCGGCGATCACGGTCTCGGCACCGGCTGGCCAAGAAAACATCCTGGGGCCTGCAATGTCTCGGGCTATGGCCGAGATTAACCTGCAGGCCCTAGGAATAGAGGGCAATCTGAGGCCCAAAAGGGCGGTCACCGGGGCCCTCGTTATGGAGGTTCCGGGACCCGACAGCCTCCTCAAGGCTGCCGGGCTTTTGGCCGCCCTTAAGAAGGCCACAGAAGGAACGGGCGTAATAGTCGCCTGTCCTCAGAAGACTGCCGAGCTTGGCATCACTGGCCTGACAGAGATGTCAGGACCAGAGGATGTCCGCAAGGCGGTTGCGAGGGCAGGCGGCTGCAGCGAGGGGGAGGTAAAGGTCGGGAGCCTCTGGAGGATGCCCTCCGGTTTGTTCTCGGCCTGGGTCCGATGCCCCCTCGCTGCTGGAAGGATCCTGGAGAAAGCTGGACATATAAATGTCCAGTTTCTCCAGGCAAAGGTAGCGGTCTTCGAAAGAAGACCGCTACAATGCTATAAGTGTTTGGAGGTCGGGCATGTCCGCCAGAAGTGCACTAGCACGGTGGACAGGTCCGGCCTCTGCTACCGGTGCGGTAAGGGCGGTCATAAGGCCGCGGATTGCAGAGCGGCTCCCTCCTGCCCGCTTTGTTCTGTAAAGGGCAAAGCGGCGAATCACAGGATGGGAGGTCCTGCCTGTAAGCCGCCGCAGAAGGCCGCCCTGAACAAGGGAGGAGAGAAGCCTCCCCTTACTAAGACTAGTAAGGGAAAAGGCAAGACCTCCTCCCTTGCTAAAGAGAAAGAGAAGGAGAAGGCGACGATGATGGAGGTGGAAACTATTTCCACCCCTGTCTCCCTTCCCCCTTCCCTTCCTATTCCCTCTTCCCTTCCTCCTCCTTCCTCCTCTACCACTCCTCCCCCCTTCTCCCACCTCCTTTCCCCCGTCCCATTCGACGAGGTGAGGATAGGGGCGCCACCCGCTTCACCGCGAGCATCGGAGAGCAGGAGTTCCTCTCCGATGCTCGAGATCATTATGATAGAGGACGGAGACGAACCGTCCTCTATCATGGGTCAGGCCGACCCGGGATGTGCCACGGAGGAGGCAAAGTAGGCATTTAATAATGTCTACACGCCTCCTCCAGAGCAACCTCAACCACTGCCGGAGTGCACAAGATCTGTTGCTGCAAACCCTCCGGCAGGGGGGGATCGGCCTGGCAGTGATCGCCGAGCCCTATCGGATCCTCAACCGTCCTAATTGGGCGGGAGATCTGGATGGGGTTGCGGCGATCACGTGGGAGATGGGCCACGGAGCCCCTTCCTGTCACGTGTTGCATCGTGGTAAGGGCTTCGTGGCGGTAGCGTGGGGGGAACACGCGGTGATCGGATGCTACGCATCGCCTTCGATGGGCCTCGGCCTTTTTGAGGAGTATCTGGACGAGTTAGGCAGGTGTGTTGAGGCCTGCCGATCTCGCCAGATATTGGTTCTGGGTGACTTCAATGCCCATGCGACGGCATGGGGAGGCCCCAGAACCACTCCAAAGGGTGATGCGCTAGTCTACTGGGCGACGAGTCGCGGCCTGATTCTCCTGAATCAAGGCAACGCGAGCACGTGCGTTCACGCTAGGGGTGAGTCGATAGTGGATCTATCATTTGCCACCCCTGGTATTGCGCGTCGTGTGACCGGCTGGAGAGTAGCTGAAGAGGTGGCCACCCTAAGTGACCACCTCTATATTTATTTTAATATTGCCTCTCCAGCACCAATCGGTCCTCGTCGGCTCGATCCGACACCGCGCTGGGCGTTGAAACGCCTTGAGAAGGGCGCCGCGGAGATGGCGGCCTCCGTCGTCGCCTGGCAGGAAATGCCGGGCGAGATTCTCGACGATCCGGAGGCGGGTGCCGACTGGTTTCGGGGCATAATGCACACTATTTGTGATGCGACAATGCCCCGTGTTGGCACCCCTCGTCGGGGATCGGTGTACTGGTGGTCCGAAGAGATTGCGAATCTCCGCACTTTGTGCATGCGGGCCAGACGCCGGTACACCCGGACCCGTCGACGTAGACGGGTCACGGAGGAAGAGATCTTGGCGCGGCGCTTGGAATATTCCGAGGCGCGCAAGACTCTTAGACTGGCCATCTTCGATGCGAAGAACCAGGCGTGGAAGGAGCTCCTCGATGGTCTACAGTCCGATCCGTGGGGGCGCCCGTATAAAATGGTCATGGGGAAACTCAGACCATGGGCGCCTCCGTTGACGGAGAGGCTGGACTCTCAGTTCCTTCGGCAGGTAGTGTCGGTGCTATTCCCTCCCGAGGAGGATGAAGCCGACGAGCCTGTCGAAGAGGTGTCGGTGGCCAGTGAAGACTGGACCGACGAGCTGGGAGTCTCCAACGAGAAGCTTTCCGGGGCCATCCGGCGCATGACTGCCCGTAACACGGCACCAGGCCCGGATGGTGTCCCTGGAAGGGTCCTAGGTTCTTCGTGCGGTGTCCTTCGGCCCGGCCTCAAGCGTCTATTTGACGCATGTTTGAGGACGGGTCGGTTCCCCTCACGTTGGAAGAAGGCGAAACTGGTGCTCCTCCAGAAGGAGGGGAAACCAGCGGAGCAGCCCTCGGCGTACCGGCCGATATGCCTGCTCGACGAGGCCGGCAAGTTGCTTGAAAGAGTGATTGCCGGCAGAATCGTCAGGCATCTGTCCGGGGATGGTCCGGACCTCTCTGAGGCCCAGTATGGTTTTAGGCGGGGTCGCTCCACTGTCGATGCTATCGACAGAGTGCGCGGCCTCGCCAGTCCGGGAGTGGACCAGGGCGGTGTTGCTTTGGCAGTTTAGCTAGATATAGCGAACGCCTTCAACACCGTCTCGTGGAAAGCTATAGGTAGAGCGCTCGCTTCCATCGAGTGCCCTCCTATCTGAAGAGACTGGTCCGCGACTATCTAAAGGATAGGAGCGTCGGATGGTACGGGAGGGGCGGCGAGGAGTTCCACGCCGTGCATCGGGGTGTCCCGCAGGGATCCGTCTTGGGTCCGCTCCTGTGGGACTTAGCCTACGATGCTGTTCTGCGGATCTCCCTCCCCGACGGCACGACATTGGTGGCGTATGCTGACGACACAATGATCGTTGTCGTCATTAGGGTTGCCGAAGAGTCGGTGGCACTGGTGGTCTCCGCTATTAGGGAATTGGGGCTGGAGGTATCGGCCGCCAAGACGGAGGCCATCTGGATGTGTGAGGTCTCCGGTCGAGGCGTGCCGCCGAAGGCCTCAATCAACGTGAGTGGGGTGGATGTCCCGGTGAGACGCAAGCTTAAATACTTGGGCCTCATCGTGGACAGCTACTGGCGTTTCTCGCATCACTTCGAGACCTTGGCTCCCCGATTGGAGCGCGCGGCGGCTGCCTTAAGTCGTCTCGCGCCGAATCTCGGAGGGCCAAGCGGGAGGATAAGGCGACTGTACATGGGAGTCGTCCGGTCCATGGCGCTTTACGGAGCGCCGATATGGGCTGGCGGACTGGCCGCCAACACCCGGGGGGACTGTGTCCTTCGCAAAGTGCACGGGGTGATGGCGATCAGGATCGTGCGGGGTTACCGCACGATATCCTATGCGGCTGCCACAGTTCTGGCTAGTTCACCCCCGTTTTCCTGCTATGCGATCATGGCTGCGGAGGTCTATGTAGACCTCCGTGCTGCGCGGCAGGCAGACGGGGTGGAACGACCGGAATTTTCTGGAAGTGAGGTGAGACGTCAGGCTGAGCAGCGCGTCTGGAACCGTTGGCTGGATTGGTTAGACGATCCGGCCAACGCGGAAAGTTGCGCTGTGAAGGCTATTCGCCCGCTCCTTCGGGAGTGGGTGAATAGAAAGCACGGCCGCCTCACGTACCGCCTGACGCAGGTGCTCACCGGGCATGGTTGCTTTGTTGAGTACCTGTACAACATCGGGAAAGAGGAGACCACCGAGTGCCACCATTGCGACTCGTTGGAGGACACGGCGCAGCACACGCTGGAGGTCTGCCCAGCGTGGACGGTACAGCGTAGTGTCCTTAGAGATTCCGTGGGGAGGGACCTCTCACTGCAGAATGAAGTGAGAGAGATGCTCTTCACGGAGGATAAATGGAGGGCCGCGGTGACCTTCTGCGAGGAAGTCCTCCTGCAGAAGGAAGCCGCGGAGAGTGACAGGGAGGGGTCCAGGGTGGCAGCCAGATCTGCTCGCCGTCCAGCTCGGGCGAAGAGACGGTAATTCTGTTGGGGAGGTAGCGAGGCGAGCATGCGCATGGCTGCCTTCCTTCGGATTACCGATGGCGTCACGCTGCGCCCAATTATTTATTGAATGAGTGAGTGAGTGAATGTATTTATTGGTATGAATGGTGAGTGAGTGAATGTTTTGGGGTTATATATTTGAAGGGAGGGTTTTGTTTTCAAGGGAAGGGTAGTCGGGAACCAAGTATCCGGAGAGGTACATGCATCCTCCTCTTCGGAACTTGTTTCCCGACGCAATATATCATGGGCCAGGTACGAGTTGAGGGACTCTGCCTGGCATGGACTTGTCCACCATGATGGGACGGGAAGTCGTCATGTAAGCTAACCGCATGACGGCTTCAATTTCACGGGAAGACCCGGTGCGGGTGGCAAATGCCATCTCCACCGGGATCCGAGTCTGGCGGGCTGCGGTAGAATTGCGAGCTGGAGCCCGGGGCCCGCCTTAAGGACTCAACGAGGTTGCCATGAGGTTTTAGTGGGTAAGAATCCCACACTACCCGCTGCCCTCCTCAGGCGGCGGGTGTCTTATTGAAGATTTCCTCATGTAAAAAAAAAGGCCCCAATAATAAATCCGGGGATGGCCCGGACCTCTACACAATGTGTACATCATTACAACTCACTATAAAATGTAGTGAGAGAGATACTTCTCTCAGAGGAGAAATGGAGGGCCGTGGCGACCTTCTGCGAGGAGGTTCTCCTGCAGAAGGAAGCCGCGGAAATGGAGCGGGAGGGGCTCAGTGAGGCGCCCAGATCTGCTCGCCGTCCGAGTCGGACGAGGAGACGGTAGTCCTGGGGGGGGGGTCATGATGTGAGCATGCGCATCGTGGCCTCCCTTGGATTACCGAATGGCGTCTACCCTGCGCCCAATGCAACTTTGTGTATATATATTATATATTATTTATTATTTATTTATTTATTCTGAATGTGTGTGTGACTGTATTTATTGGCATGAATGTGTGTGTGAATGATCAATGGTATTTTTCAGGGAGGGCTTTATTATCAGGGGATGGGTAGTCGGTGATCAAGCTCCCGGAGAGGTTCATGCTTCTCCTCTTCGGGGTTTGGTCATCGACGAAAAATAATCATGGGCCAGGTATGGGTTGAGGAACCCTGCCTGGCATGGACTTGTCCGGTAAGCTAACCGACATGATGGCTTCGGTTTGGGATGGCCTGGTGTGGATGACTGGTTATCTCCACCGCGACCTGAGTCTGGCGGGCTGCGGAAGAGTTGCGAGTCGGTGCCCGGGGTCCGCCACTAAAAGACTCAGCGAGGTTGCCATGGGGTTTTAGTGGGTAAGAATCCCACACTACCCGTCGCCCTCCTCAGGCGGTGGGTGGTGTCTTTTGAAGATTTCCTCATGTAAAAAAAGGCCCCAATAATAACCAATAAAATGTCCTGGTGTTTATCCCACTGTGCCAATCAATCTGAAACATGAAAAGTCATAACATATTGTGGGATCGGGGCGGAGAAGCCCTTTTATAAAGAACTTTTAAGAGAAAAGGACGTGAAAAGAAGTTATCATCAGCGAGAGGTCGCTGGCGCAGTGGTTTCGCGCCGACCCAGGCGATCGTCGACGTTTCAGCCACTCTGGCCGAGTTCCTGCCTTGGATGGGTTGCCGCGCGCCCCTCCTTTCTTTTTCACGATCCTACAATATAATGTTTTATCACTTGGTAAAATTTTTTAAAGTTTCTACGATTCATTACCGATATTCTGCGCTTTTGCCATCATCTTCTTTGAAATGCAGCCTTTTCGGAATTTCAGCGAGGGCGCAACGGATTCCGCTGGTGCTGTCCAGATTTTCGCAGATGCCGCAGTCAATAAATAAATGTAAACCTAATTTATTAATACGGGTGCGTCGACCCTTGCAACCCTTCTCGCATGGCAAATTAAATAGCTGCGCATTAAATTGCAATGCGTTTTGCAAGGCGCTGTAGCCATATCGAATGATTATGTTATGGTTGGGATCTATCAAAGTCTTTTTTATGTTTTTAGTTGTCTTGCATGTATTGCACCTCTATGTTATTGTTGCGCTGGAGGAATCTTCAAATAGTTTTTTGACAGTACCCTCGACGGTGTCTTCTGCATTCACAATGTAGTGCATTGCTCCTGTTATGTCCTGTCTACATTTAGCACTGTAAAGTGTTAATAATATTTTAGCCCTATCTGCGTAAATTTCGGGGCACATTCCTTTTGCAATGTAACGTCTTAGAAATTGGAATATATTGTCTGTTGACGTTTGTATTCTTGTAGAATACTGCGAGTTTTCACAGCCCCAAGATATTAATATCTGGACTACGGAATCAAACCCGCACGTCATGGTTATAAAATACGGTTTCCCGTTCACTTGTACTGGTTGCTCTAAACACGCTCCATTTTTTAAAAAACATTTTTAATAATTTTTTTTCGCTTTTGTCCGTTTTCGATGGTATTGAGCAGAGCAATGTCTGGTACAGATTGGAAGTATTTGCTTTTCTTTTCAACTGCTTGAGTTGTATTATTTTTTTCCTCGTACGTCACTTCATCACATGGTATATCAATTTCCACTTCGGGTACGTTAATTTCTTCTGTGGGAGTGACAGCTTTTCCTCTCCAATTTTATCTCGATTGGAGATCCGAGTCATTCATGAAATTTGTTTTAACTAAATCTGAATGTTTTCTTTCTCTTTTTACAAAGATAGATTCTTCATCTGATGGTATCAGTATCATGTTTGACTTATGATATGAATGGTCCCACATATCTTGACTTTCTTTCAAAAAAGTTATTGCTCCTTTGCAGGTCGGCATTTCTTTCTTCGCCTGCTCCTTTCTTATATGATCATTCATGTTGGACACAAACAATAGGTTACCGCCGATAATATCTCTTATATGTGTTATTAGAAAGTTATCGAATCTATACAAACTTTGTTTCAAGACTCTTGTTTTTAAATCATTAAAATAGCCCTCGACACAGCTCGAACTGGCATGGGATCTTTTGTTCCCCAGCGGTAAAACATTGGTCCAGAGAGGAAATTCTACCGCTATCCTCCTAATACCTGGAAGAAAGTCCGGCAAATAAAAGGGGTTTATATCACTTCCTTTTTTTTCATGTGAGGCTCTCTTTAACACTTTGCCGACCGCCCGCGGCGCAGCGAACTGTTCAGTTTCCACCGCGCTCGGGAAAGCCAAAGTGCGCTATCCACCGCGCATTTTTCTGAAGTAACACGGACTGAAATTCACTATTTGAAATCAAAAAGACCGAAAATTATTTATGTGATCAATTATAGCTTACGGTAACAATTTCGTTTAACGACTTCACATATTGTTTATACAAAACATGAAATTAAAAGTTTATAACAATTATTTTTTGTAGGTTTTTCAAAAAGTATAGGTAATAAAGTCGGAAAATGAAGAACATTAAAGATGACTAAGGGTAAATAATACGATCCAAACATGAAATAAAAAAATAATAATGTATTCTAATATTGTTTTTGAGTGTGGTATCGTTCAAAACATGTCAGTTTATGCAATGGCACATTACAATCTTCGCAAATATATCGTGTGTAACCAGATTTTTTATTCGCAGAACATACTCTGCATCTTCGGCGAGGGTATGATTTTTTTCCATTCGTCACAATTGGTACTAATCTGTGTTTTTTAAAATCTTGAGAAAGTCTTCCTGGTGGGTCATGTCTCGGTGCTCGTGTCGTTGTTTCTACCACGTTCGACGGTCCTGCCTCTTCGGTGTCTAAATCTTGAATTTCCTGTGTTTCTATCAATGCTATTGCAACTTTGAGCAGAAATTTTTTATATGTCGTTCTATTATCACTTGTTTTTCTGTGGACTAAAAATGAATTAAAAAGAGCAGCATTTAGAAAATACAGCACTGCTTTTTTCGTCCATTTTGTGCTCTTCCGGACAATGTTATAATATGACATATATTGGTCTGCACGATCAACTCCTTTCATATATCTGTTGTATTCCACAACAGATTTGGGTTTTGTTCTCGGCCCTGACCAATGTGAAACGTTTACCATTTCTGCTGAATGAATAGTTGAAATAGTTCTGACTGTTCGGTTTCTCTTTGCTTGCCAGACTTCTAGAAGAACTTGTCCCTTTCTTGCAAATTTTGTTTCGTGTTCTTTCAAAGTAAGGTTTTTTAAATTCTGCGGAAACCCTCTGTTTGCCCTAATTGTTCCGCAAACTCTTGTATTTTTCTGGAGGAGCAATTCGGCTGTGTGTACGCTGTTGTAGTAATTGTCCATATAAATATGATGGTGGAATCCCACGTAAGGATCTAGGATCGATAAAACGGTATCTTGTAGCGTTGCTTCTGCGCCTGCATACACTTTAAAATTACAAATGTATCCTGATGTTGCTTCGCAGAGCATCCGCACCAGAATTCCATATTTGACTAGTTTTGCAGGATTGTACGTGCGGAACGACAATCTGCCTCGCCAAGGTATTATGCCTTCATCCAATGATAATTCCTGCTTCGGTGTATATACAGTTTGGAATTTCTGTTGTATATAATTTACAACTTCTCTAATTTTGTATAGTTTGTCTGATTTGTCGTGCAATAAATCATTATTGGAAAAGTGCCACATTCTCCAGATCTGCATGAATCTATTGCGACTCATTGTTTTTGCGAAGATTGGGGTTTCTATATATGAGAGAGTGGACCAGTAATCATATATGTCACCTTTACGTGTTTGCCCCATCAATATAATTAACCCCAGAAACTTTTTCATTTTTGTTAGTGTGACGTCAACACATTTCACTGCTTTATATTCTTTGTATCTGTGTACAACTTGAGAGCGATATGTTTGTTTCCGTTACTAGTAATTCAAAGAAATCATTACCAAGAAACAATTGTGTTATTTCCCACACGTTTTCCTGATCTTGAGGCATCGTGTTCATGCTTGAAGTGCGACCATATGCTTCTAGTTGAACTCTCACATCATCCTCTGTCCAATCATCAACATCATTCACAATAATGTCTTCATCCGTGTCATCTGCGGAACTAACATCATCTTCCGATTCGCTCAAAATCATTCGACGATTATTTTGACGTGTGGGAACGATGACACTATCATCGTCGTTAAATTCACAATCACTTATCAGCGTATCGCTGTCTTCAGGACAGTCTGACAGTGCGTCCATAAACAACTCATCATTTAAATTTTCATTCTTGCTTCTGGACATTTTTAGGGGTATTATTCTATACCTTACACTTTCTATTTAAAAATTGATTTGTCACACTTCACACCACTATAACTTGTTGAGAATCGCAGCACGGAGCTTGACTTGTACACTCATATTTACAAAAGTCGAGCGCAGTCTTATATATTATATTTACAGGTGAGAGTGGGGTGTAGGTGGCATCTTCGGTTTCTAATGGGTGTGGTATTTTGGTGGTGCTGACCTATGGTGTCAGTTGTGGGTGTGTTTTAGGCCATTTAGTAAATTGCAAAAATGACCGCGAGGGTTGACTATTTTCCAGGTGTCAGGCACTGGGTGCATGTGGCGGTCATAAAATAATTGAGGAGTCAGATTTTATGACCGGTAGAAGTTGAGCGCTGACGGTTTCTAGGGGTCGGAAGGGTGGCTAATGGTATTTCGGGACCTTCGGAAATCCCGAACATAAAGAGCCGTAATAACGGGCAATAAGGGGCCTTAAAAATTAGTGGATTTTATTATATGTTGTGCTTTATAGAAACAGTTCGTCAGTAATTGTAAACAACTCCAGATTAAGGTAGTCAATAATAACAGAAAACGAGCAACGCATTGCTACGGTCAAAGTGGGAGATCTCCCCGATCGGTCGGGCACCGACTTACTTTGAAGTGGGGAGATCTCCCCGATCGGTCGGGCACCGTCTTACTTTGAAGTGGGGAGATCTCCCCGATCGGTCGGCAAAGTGTTAAGATACCATCGACCCATTCATCAATCCCTTCTTTTTCAGAAGATATTTCCTCATTATCGTCAGCCGCGACTTCATCCGGCAAAGCTTCTTCATCTTCAGCTGACGAAGGAACGTCAAAGATTTTTTCCCTAAAAGCCATTTTTTTTCCAGCTACCTGCGCACTTCGACGACTTTGAAAAATCTTGCTGGCATTGTGTCTAGCATTTCTATGTCGGCGTCGTTCCATTTTTGACCTGCCACCACAGACATGAGATGCAAAATTTGGCCAAAGGTTTCTATTGTATTACTGTCGATCATTAATGCCACGCATCTCACAAAGAAATCTTTTATTTCTTTAATTTGAAGCATTTCCATTTGGTTACTAAATGTATAAGATGCGCGACATCCACACGTATATATGTGAAATAACTCAAATCTTTTTCTTTGTTTAATCTTGAAAAACATTTTCTTATGTAATATTTTAGTGTAATTTGGTTGAAGGCTTGGCACATTCCCAGTAATAATGCTTTTGAGTAGTCTGCGACAGCAACTGACGGTCTTTTCGCTTTAAGTCTTAGAATCCATTTTTCCAGCCAACCCCGTATTTGTTCATGCCCATGGGCATCTGACAGCATTTGGTAAACTGGTGCAGTTTTTCCATTAAAGTTGATTACAATGTAATAGAGAAAAATGTGTCCGGTTTTTGTTCCATTGGCCAGTTCAATTTTTTTAACTAAGCTGCCTGTTGCATCGAGCATTACTGTTACACGTTATTGTTTTGTACAAAACTCGTTATACGTGTACTTTTGCGATGGGGTTTGATAAATTACTTGAAATGGGTTCGACCCTGTGGATTTAATTACTCCAGCGAGCTCAGGTCTGCCTGACATTTGTTCCACCGCTCTAATTAAATCTCGGCGATACATCGGATTAATCCCGAGTTCCGCGTCTATGAATTCTTTTTTTGCTTGGCGCAAAACGTCGGAATTCGGCAAGTAAGATGGCTCTTCTCCACCTAGTACCATTTCCTCCCTCGCTTGGCGTTTTCTATAATTGGATACTCCCTCAAGTTTCACATCCCTTTGAATATCGTGGCGTCTTTTTCCATTAAGTGGTCGCTTCACTGTCTCGTGCACATAATTCCTTGTATCTCGAGTGCGAATCTCTAAGACGACCCGATCATCGTCACGTGGTTCTCTTCTTATTATGCCTATGAAAGGATTGCGGCATTCCTTTCCCTTACACATACCGTATATTTTAATACAATTTTTAGCGCTACGAGATACTTTTGCTCGTTTAAAAACATATGCGCACGGAATTTTTGTTTGGCGCGAGACGGCGATGTCCACTTTGTTTGTCCACACTTTTTGCCGCAAACAAAGTTTTTTATGATCTAGTTAAAACGTTAATAAAAAGCTTTTCTATTTATTACAGTCTGAAAATGTAAGAATAAATATCTCTCTCCAATTTGAACAAATTATCACGAATACACAATAAAAAAAAGTCAAGTTCAATCTTGATAATTTATTTTAAAAGGTGAAATTTAATAATCCACATACAATACTGATTGTTTCATTATTATGAAATATCAAATTTGTGTATACGTACCTTCCGGTTTCATTGCGTTCCACTCATCTTTGTCTAAGATGATTGCGAAAGAATCTAAGTTATCTGTTTCGCTTGGTTCGCTTTCAGAACTTCCATAATTTGAAACACTTGATTCATCTTCTCTTTCATCATGTTTTTTTGGCAATGAAAGATTCACCCCCATTGCCAATCGCGCCAAAGTGAGAATTTCTCGGCGATCTTGCACAACATTATTGTAAACATTATGAAGAGTCCACTTATTTTTTAAATCGGCTCTAATTTCTTGCCATATCGACGATGAATATGGGGGTAAATCACTCGTAATAAAATACGATATAAACTTTTTTAAGCTTTCTACAGCTTCTTCCACTGTCACAAGAGCCTGCCGTGACATTTTAGATTATAAATAAAATACACAGAAACTCGCAGGAAAAAAACACTCAAAAACCATATAATTATATATTAATATAAAAACGTGAAAAAAGTGCGAGAAAAATGAAAAGATCTTTTCGTTGCTGGGGTAGTGTGAGGTTTGCTGAACGAAAGTGCGACTGTTGTCTCTCTGACTGTTAAGATTTCTAACTCTTACAAACTGTAAGTGTTAAGTTGTTGATTATGATGCGCCCCTCTCTTGAAGTCGTGTATGAAATCTCTGATCTTCGATGGGGGTGGAGTCTTTGAAAAACGAGCAACTATTGGATGATAACTAATTTTCTCCACCCCCTAGAGGACTTCAAGGGAGGGAAGGCAACGACATGCCCTCAACACCTGATGGAGGATTTCAAATTTACCAGCTACCTTCAAACAAGTCCAAAGTCCCGTTATAGTTATCGGCGGGTACCCACAAAAATTTCTTACATTAATTACTCTATCCAACACCATTTTTGTTTTCCAATAGCCACTACATAACTCTTACAGAGTTCGTCATCCTGAACACGAATCCGACAACAAAATTTCTCTATCACCCTCTGTTTTCGAAAAACATCGGCTTTTATAAAAACGGTCGTTTTCCGTAAAGAAGCTGGTATTATGTGAAAACTAAGAACCTTAGAAAAACTAAGGTTATTGTTCTTTGTCTCAAAAAATAAAGGAGTGTTTCCCGAGTATGTGGGAGTGAGCAATTATAATATGCTGTACTTGTTAACCCTTTCGCGGCGGCGGTTCGCTCCGCCGCACAGTGGTCCCAAATCGCTAAAACGTGCGAAAAACCTCAAAAATGAACTTTTCGTTAGGGCCATTTTTCTTATTCCATCTGGTACTCAGATAGTTTGTCTATGAAAACCTGGAAGGGCAGGGTTTTTTTTCGTATACCTGCGACGTTGTCGCATTTTGAAAATCGCGTTCATTAGTCCCGCAATCATCGTGAGCGTAACCACTGTTTTGCTGGCCGCAGTATAAAGTGAATAACTTTTGAGAAAGTGAGTCTATTTCAATTCTGCAAAATGGGTGGAGTTCATGGACGTAAGTACAACATTTATTGATAAAAGAAAAATTAAAATCGTTAATGGTTATGTTTTAAAACGGCAATGCAAATAGTAGGAAATATGGGGTCAATCTGTATGTGAGAATTTCACATATGTAGTGAAAAAGTTAAGTGCTCCACAGTGTTCCACTATGATTCTTGTTTAGGCTTATAGGTTACACTTTCAACTTTCTGTACCTCCAAGGTTTAGGTGCTATTAGGCGCTATTAGGGTATTTTTGTAATTTTTTGTGCAGCGGTGTACTCGCGTTCTAAGCTTACAAGCGCGTTTCATCGAAAACCGTGAACGATACAAAACAAATTGTCATATAAATTTTATACGATTTGGGAGTATCTTATTATTCAATCACAATACATTTGTTTAAACTAACATACATACTTCATAAAATGGTAAAATTAATTTTTTTTCTTGCAAGTATAAGTGTTACGATACCCACTCGTTTTATTTCATTAATATATATCAAAAATGTTTAAATTCTTTCTAATATTTATTATTTTTCTATATTATTAAATTATTGAATGATTTGCACCAAGCAAACATTACTTTGAGGGATATTTGAATGTGAATCTTGGGAGCTTTGAATGCGAATATTTCTATTTATTAGACTATATGTTAAACTATGTTTTTTAAATCTGTTATAATCACTAATGCTTCATTGGAAGTGTGTGCTAATGATGGCACAGCTGAACATTGATCGCTAACGTAGAAATATGGCAGATCTGCTCAGTGGATGTTGTCACGTGGTCGCTTCAAGTAGCTTCGTGTTCGGCTCCCGATTGCGCTTGCATGTTCGTGGTTGTCGTTTTTACGGACCTCGGATTTGCACGCCTGCACGGTCGAGTCTTCACGTCGCTCCTCGAACTACCGCGATTTCCACTAATGCATCATTTTGCGACTTTATTGCATTTCAGCATCTGGTGATGGCGAACCTTTTTTCAAAGCGAACAATTTTTTCTGTGCTTCGAGACTATTTATTTGAAATTCACTGCGTCAACAAATTTATTGGAATTACTAAATAAATTGTTCACTTGTGATAGATTTTCTTGCTTATTAACGAAAAATATTTATTGTTACTTATATAATTACTTGTTAGAGTAAATATGAGTTGCATACTAGCTTTCGCGCAAAACCGGAAATTTTTAGACACACGCGTCGGCCATACTGAATCCGCCATTTTGTTTTTGGAAATTGTAAGTTCAGATTCGTATTCAGCGACCTAAAAAATATTGGGATACTAACTTTCGTGCCGAACCAGTAATTTTTAGATATATGTGACCGCCATATTGGATCCGCCATTTTGTTTTTGTAAATTTTGAGTTCAGATTCGTAATCAGCGACCCAAATTACCCCGGTATGTCAATTTTCAGCTAAATTGAAGCACGCTTTGAGGTTTTTCGCATGTTTTGGCCATTTGGGACCACTGTGCGCCGTAAGCGACTCCAGTGTACGGGGCGCCGCGGCGCAAATCTACACAGAGCGCGTGCACAGTCTCATACGATGAAATTCGTGAATTCAATGGCAGCAGATAGATGGGTGTTTATATGAAAGAAAGAATCTAAAGTAACTGATCGGCTGCGATCGTTACTTTCATCAAACCAAGTAAATTGTAAAGATGAATAAATAATTATGCAAAATATGAGATGAAAGAAAGTTTCGGGACTCTTTTTTTTTATCACTTGGTTTAATAGGAAAGTACACTGCAAATCCAAGTGTGTTATTTTAAAACACATAAACGTATTATTTCCTTGTAGTTACTTTTTAGACGTTTCCTGGTGTGTTATTATTTAACACAGTACATGTGTGTTATTTTTCACCATGTAGGTGCGTTATTTTTAAAATATAAATATATATGGGAGAAGAATATTTTATTAGAACAAAACGATTAAACGATTAGAACAATAAATACAATACAAATCAGATCAACTCGGACACAAAATCGACTTCTTCACACCGCTGCTCAATCACGACTCTATTTACAAATGTTACCGCCGCTTGTTCAAATATTCCAATCCTACATATATATGGACCGTTTATTTTGAAAGTGGTGTAAGTCCATTTTCTCTTGTTTCGAGATATTTAAAGGTTAGCATATCTGTCAATTTAAAAATATTGGTTAATTATGACGAATCTGACAATGTTTCTATCAATTTATCAATATCTAATTTGATTATACAAATTTCTTTTAGGCGAATTTAATTAAAAGTATTTATATTTACAGGCTGCAAATGGACTTACACCACTTTCAAAATAAACGGGCCATATATATGTAAGGAGATTGCTTTTCTGATGGTGCCCACAGTCATCTGGCTATTAACTAACATTTATTAAAAAGATACATAACACCAACAATAACTGTAACATACACTTACAATTAGAAACTAATAAAATAAGCAGTAACAGGTATGACGTCTTTTCGCTTTCACGTTTCGTTCTTCACTGCTGTTTTGCAACTGTTTTGTTTCTTCTGCCCTGTCTTTTGTTTCTTACGTCATCATCTCGTTCTCTCTGTCATTCATTCACTTTCTCTCTCACTCATTTCATCTGCCTTCTTACATATTTATAGTTAAATCAATTACATATTCACAGAATTGAATAAAATTATATTAAATATTATTATGATTGTTCAATATTTTAAAGGAGTGCAGGAACTCCGATATTAATATGCAACCTACCACATTCAAGAATATTTCGATATATTATAGATGAGAATGATTGGTTAACGTGTCAAATGATGCGAACCAATAATGCAAAAATTACAGTTATTGTTTTTCTACTCTTTTAAGTGGTAATAATAACTGATAAATATCTGGTCAGTAAATACATAAAAAACAAACGGCTAACACGTAAAAACGTATAATTCTAACGAAATGTGTAATTTTAATACCCTTTTGTGCATAAAAGTGAAGTGTGTTTAAAGGCTATAGGAGGATAAGTATGATCCAGCGGCCTTAGCTCCGATCATGCTCGCTTTTTTTTGTTAAATTAGTACCTATGTGAGTACTTATCACAGCAATTTTCAACCCTTAAAAATTCATCCCCAGGGAGTAATCGTTAAATAAACAAATTTTTTCAAAAATTCATAACTTGAGAACGACTACTTTGATTTTATTGAAATTTATTCAGGACGTACATATAACTAAGGTCTCTGATTTAAAAAAATTCCAGACTTGATGAATTGACATAACCTTAAAAAAAAATTAAAACATTTTTCAATCACTACTATTGGTAGGTTATGTTTGAGGCACAACTACCAAACTATTTTTATAGCTTTCTAACACCATTTTACACCATATATAATTTTGGTATAATTTATTTCTTGGTGCGTCATATCCAAAAAAAATAAAAAGTCTAATTTTATTCATATTTAATTTTTTTAAATATGTTATAATTATGGCACACCGATCCTAATTTTTTTCTAGTTTTCTAACGTCATTTTGCACCATATATAATTTTGGTATAATCTATTTCTTGGTGCGTCATATGCAAAAAAAATAAAAAGTATAATTTTAATCATTTTCAATTTTTTTCATTATGTTATCATTATAGCACAATCATGTTAATTTTTTTTAGCTTCCTAACATTATTTTGCACCATGTATAATTTCGGTAGAATTTATTTTTCGGTGCGTCATATGCAAAATAAATGAAAAGTCTAATTTGAATCATCCTCAATTTTTTTCAATATGTTACCGTTATAGCACAATCATGTTATTTTTTTTTGGTTTCCTCACATCGTTTTACTTTATCTATAATAATTTCTGAATTCATAATTCTCAGTGTGTTACATTGGAATCAATAAAAGTATACAGTTTTTCTATATTTCGGCAACTTCCAAAAAAAAAACAACAAAAAGTCCATTAGTAGTCATTGAAAAATGTTTTAATTTTTTTTCTAAGGTTATGTCAATTCATCAAGTCTGGAATTTTTTTAAATCAGAGACCTTAGTTATATGTACGTCCTGAATAAATTTCAATAAAATCAAAGTAGTCGTTCTCAAGTTATGAATTTTTGAAAAAAGTTGTTTATTTAACGATTACTCCCTGGGGATGAATTTTTAAGGGTTGAAAATTGCTGTGATAAGTACTCACATAGGTACTAATTTAACAAAAAAAAGCGAGCATGATCGGAGCTAAGGCCGCTGGATCATACTTATCCTCCTATAGCCTTTAACATACAAAAAAAATGCATTATTTATTTACTCAGATAAAACGTGTAGAATACGCATTAGATGTGTTAAAACTTCACGTTAATTATTTCAAGTGTTTTATTTTAATGTACATAATTGCATTTACACGTTTAGACGCGTTAATGAAGTGTGCTTACACATTTTGGTGCATTTAAATAACCCACTTTTAACACACTTGGATTTGCAGTGTAAAGAAATGATTAAAACGGGTCCGGACTGATAGGTTCCTGAGCAGAGATTACGAAAACGATGACGTAGGAAAATTGGTCTGTAGACTCGACATGTTGAAGGTGTCAATAACAAAAGGGAAACATTATAAAAATCATTATACATATAAAGTAATTTAATACATATAAATAATAATTTAATTAATAATTGAAAACTGTGGAAAATATATATGCAGAAATCATACACATAATGTGGATTGGGGGGGAGTTATTGAGCAACACGGCAGATAAACAAACATAAAATATATTAAAGTTTATAACGTAATACAAATTAACAGATCATGGAGAATAGGTTGAAATAAATAAGATTCTAAGTAACCTAATTATTCAGTAATGTTGTTCCGTATGATAAATTTTGAAGCATGGAACAACGCACAACCCAACATCACAATCTTCACATTGATAACGGGTATCGCGTCTTTTATCGTTTTTGCTGCATACTACGCATCTTCGTGATTTATTTTTTCCTTGATGTTCATAAAATGAAGGAAAATGTCGACCGCTCAATCTGGTTGGATTATTTATTCCAGTTGTTGGTGGAAGACGGTTTGACAGTTTTTGGTACTTCTTTAAAATCTGCTCTATCAATTTCAAATGAAATGTCGCCATTGATAAACGTTTTGCGGTTTTTAATTTATATAAACAGTACGCGTTCCATAGGCACATGTCTAACATATGAAAAAAGTATTTTCTATACCATTTTGTTGTTTTTCGTGGTGACTGAATGGTACTTATTACCATGTCAGTTTTGTCCACTGCACCCATCCGATTATTATAATCGTTGATGCATGCTGGTTTCAGTACTGTTTGTCTGTTGCTAGATCTTCTGGGGATGTCAACATACTCTTCGTTATGCATTGTCGAAATCATGTAGACATCCCTCTTATCACGGTATTTAATTGCCATTATGTTTTCAGATGAGCGAAAACAGGCTTCTCCCCTTTGCAATTTCTCGCTCATTACCGGCATTCCTTTCCTTCTTTTCTTTACGGTACCACACGCATTCGTACAGGGTGTTTCAAAAATATTTGTCATGGCTTTCAGGGGTTGTTCTACACCTCTGGATCGATGGAGATTTGCGAAAAAAACTTGCCGCAAAATTCGGGAAAGGGTAGCAAATTTTTTTTATTGACTCATCGTATTCGTCTTGCTACGTAGGCAAAATGTCTGAGAGGAACCATGGGTCAGAAACGAACCGTTCTCTCACAAATTAACTTTTAATTGGGCCTTACGATTAAAATTTCGCCCATACGACAGCCTTCGAGTCGCCGACCTTTCGAAAGGAAACATATGAGATACCCTTGCTAGCTCCAATAGTTGAAACAGAGGCAACATAATTGAAGAGAGAGAAAAAGACTAGAAAATGTCAATGACCTGCGTTCGGTGTCGGGTTCACTCAAGGGCCCACCCGGGAAGAAGAGTATAAACACTTACACTTCTCTTCTGGTTCGGTGACACAGTGCCCTATTTTCTAGCTTCGTTTACGTCGCCTCTGCTTTAACTATCGGCGAAATTTTAATCGTAAGGCCCAATTAAAAGTTAATTTGCGAGAGAACGGTTCATTTCTGACCCATGGTTCCTCTCAGACATTTTGCCTACGTAACAAGTCGAATACGATGATCCAATAAAAAAAATTTGCTACCCTTTCCCGAATTTTGCGGCAAGTTTTTTTCGCAAATCTCCATCGATCCAGAGGTGTAGAACAACCCCTGAAAGCCATGACAAATATTTTTGAAACACCCTGTACAATTTTTATGTAGTAAATTAAATAAAGCGGGACTTGTGTACCAATTGTCTACATACAGACTATGGCCTTTGCCTAAATATGGTTCCAGAAGGGACATTACAATGCCTCCCGATTTTCCAATTTCCTTATGTTGGGGTTCTGGTATAGTTCCAGACCCCATGTACGTAATAAAATCAAGGATGTACCCCGTGTCACAGTCACATAGCACAAATGATTTGATTCCAAATCTGTTTCTTTTGGACCGAATAAACTGTTTAAATGACAATCTGCCTTTATATAAAAGTAGGCTCTCGTCTATACACAGATTGGAATATGGATTAAATGAATTTTTAAATGTTGTGCGTAATTTGTCAACAATACTTCGGATTTTCCACAAACGGTCGGAATTACTATCATTGACATTACAAAAATGTAGTGTTCGCAGCAAAAATAAATATCGGTCCCTGCTCATTATTTCAGCAAAAATGTCGCTTCTCAGGAGCTTGTTTTTGCTCCAGTATTCTGCTATTGTCAATTTCTTGTTTCTTGTCATCAAAAATGAAATAGCAATAAAACAGTATATTTCGCTGACTTCCGTTTCAGCCATTGTACAGGGTGTAAAAAAATTAATGGTCATGGCTTTAAGGGGTTGTTCTACACCTCTGGATCGATGGAGATTTGCGAAAAAAACCGGCCGCAAAATTCGGGAAAGGGTAGCAAATTTTTTTTATTGGCTCATCGTATTCGTCTTGTTACGTAGGTAAAATGTCTGAGAGGAACCATGGGTCAGAAACGAACCGTTCTCTCACAAATTAACTTTTAATTCGGCCTTCCGATCAAAATTTCGCCCATATGGCAGCCTTCGAGTCACCGACCTTTCGAAAGGAAACACATGAAATACCCCTGCTAGCTCCAATAGTTGAAGCAGAGGCAACATAAACGAAGATAGAAAATTACTAGAAAAATGTCATTGACCTGCGTTCGGTGTTGGGTTCGCTCAAGGGCCCACCCGGGGAGAAGAGCATAAACACATGCACTTCTCTGCTGGTACGGTGACACAGTGCCGCATTTTCTAACGTCGTTTACGTCGCCTCTGCTTTAAGTAATGGCGAAATTTTGATCGGAAGGCCCAATTAAAAGTTAATTTGTGAGAGAACGGTTCGTTTCTGACCCATGGTTCCTCTCACACATTTTGCCTACGTAACAAGACGAATACGATGAGCCAATAAAAAAAATTTGCTACCCTTTCCCGAATTTTGCGGCCGGTTTTTTTCGCAAATCTCCATCGATCCAGAGGTATAGAACAACCCCTTAAAGCCATGACCATTAATTTTTTTACACCCTGTACTGCTAGGTATTTTTTGCCGTCTATAGTTATTGGATTTTTCGACAATAAATTGTACTAGTCCTTCGCTTATAAATAAATGAAAATAATCCAGTATTTTCGACGAATAACTAATATTAGCCTGAATCCCCGTTCGTCCGACAAAATTATGTATTTTGGGACTAAATTTTTGCGACGTCCATAAAATATTAGGCAAGCTAGTGGATGGCGTGTTATTCGTGTCTCTTTCATCTGAATCCGAACTGCTAAGGACGTTCAGACGTCTTCTTTTTTGAGGTGCAATGATATGGCACATATCCGAATTAGATTCAGATTCGTTTGACACTCTTTGCTTTCTAGAATTTTTTGGTGGCACTTTGAGAAAGACGGAACCTGAACATTTTATGAAAGTGATTAGCTAATAATGATACTTTTCACAAATAAGAAGAATTTTAGAAGGTGAACGGATGTACAGGGTGTTTCAAAAATATTTGTCATGGCTTTCAGGGGTTGTTCTACACCTCTGGATCGATGGAGATTTGCGAAAAAACTTGCCGCAAAATTCGGGAAAGGGTAGCAAATTTTTTTTATTGACTCATCGTATTCGTCTTGCTACGTAGGCAAAATGTCTGAGAGGAACCATGGGTCAGAAACGAACCGTTCTCTCACAAATTAACTTTTAATTGGGCCTTACGATTAAAATTTCGCCCATACGACAGCCTTCGAGTCGCCGACCTTTCGAAAGGAAACATATGAGATACCCTTGCTAGCTCCAATAGTTGAAACAGAGGCAACATAATTGAAGAGAGAGAAAAAGACTAGAAAATGTCAATGACCTGCGTTCGGTGTCGGGTTCACTCAAGGGCCCACCCGGGAAGAAGAGTATAAACACTTACACTTCTCTTCTGGTTCGGTGACACAGTGCCCTATTTTCTAGCTTCGTTTACGTCGCCTCTGCTTTAACTATCGGCGAAATTTTAATCGTAAGGCCCAATTAAAAGTTAATTTGCGAGAGAACGGTTCATTTCTGACCCATGGTTCCTCTCAGACATTTTGCCTACGTAACAAGTCGAATACGATGATCCAATAAAAAAAATTTGCTACCCTTTCCCGAATTTTGCGGCAAGTTTTTTTCGCAAATCTCCATCGATCCAGAGGTGTAGAACAACCCCTGAAAGCCATGACAAATATTTTTGAAACACCCTGTACAATTTTTATGTAGTAAATTAAATAAAGCGGGACTTGTGTACCAATTGTCTACATACAGACTATGGCCTTTGCCTAAATATGGTTCCAGAAGGGACATTACAATGCCTCCCGATTTTCCAATTTCCTTATGTTGGGGTTCTGGTATAGTTCCAGACCCCATGTACGTAATAAAATCAAGGATGTACCCCGTGTCACAGTCACATAGCACAAATGATTTGATTCCAAATCTGTTTCTTTTGGACCGAATAAACTGTTTAAATGACAATCTGCCTTTATATAAAAGTAGGCTCTCGTCTATACACAGATTGGAATATGGATTAAATGAATTTTTAAATGTTGTGCGTAATTTGTCAACAATACTTCGGATTTTCCACAAACGGTCGGAATTACTATCATTGACATTACAAAAATGTAGTGTTCGCAGCAAAAATAAATATCGGTCCCTGCTCATTATTTCAGCAAAAATGTCGCTTCTCAGGAGCTTGTTTTTGCTCCAGTATTCTGCTATTGTCAATTTCTTGTTTCTTGTCATCAAAAATGAAATAGCAATAAAACAGTATATTTCGCTGACTTCCGTTTCAGCCATTGTACAGGGTGTAAAAAAATTAATGGTCATGGCTTTAAGGGGTTGTTCTACACCTCTGGATCGATGGAGATTTGCGAAAAAAACCGGCCGCAAAATTCGGGAAAGGGTAGCAAATTTTTTTTATTGGCTCATCGTATTCGTCTTGTTACGTAGGTAAAATGTCTGAGAGGAACCATGGGTCAGAAACGAACCGTTCTCTCACAAATTAACTTTTAATTCGGCCTTCCGATCAAAATTTCGCCCATATGGCAGCCTTCGAGTCACCGACCTTTCGAAAGGAAACACATGAAATACCCCTGCTAGCTCCAATAGTTGAAGCAGAGGCAACATAAACGAAGATAGAAAATTACTAGAAAAATGTCATTGACCTGCGTTCGGTGTTGGGTTCGCTCAAGGGCCCACCCGGGGAGAAGAGCATAAACACATGCACTTCTCTGCTGGTACGGTGACACAGTGCCGCATTTTCTAACGTCGTTTACGTCGCCTCTGCTTTAAGTAATGGCGAAATTTTGATCGGAAGGCCCAATTAAAAGTTAATTTGTGAGAGAACGGTTCGTTTCTGACCCATGGTTCCTCTCACACATTTTGCCTACGTAACAAGACGAATACGATGAGCCAATAAAAAAAATTTGCTACCCTTTCCCGAATTTTGCGGCCGGTTTTTTTCGCAAATCTCCATCGATCCAGAGGTATAGAACAACCCCTTAAAGCCATGACCATTAATTTTTTTACACCCTGTACTGCTAGGTATTTTTTGCCGTCTATAGTTATTGGATTTTTCGACAATAAATTGTACTAGTCCTTCGCTTATAAATAAATGAAAATAATCCAGTATTTTCGACGAATAACTAATATTAGCCTGAATCCCCGTTCGTCCGACAAAATTATGTATTTTGGGACTAAATTTTTGCGACGTCCATAAAATATTAGGCAAGCTAGTGGATGGCGTGTTATTCGTGTCTCTTTCATCTGAATCCGAACTGCTAAGGACGTTCAGACGTCTTCTTTTTTGAGGTGCAATGATATGGCACATATCCGAATTAGATTCAGATTCGTTTGACACTCTTTGCTTTCTAGAATTTTTTGGTGGCACTTTGAGAAAGACGGAACCTGAACATTTTATGAAAGTGATTAGCTAATAATGATACTTTTCACAAATAAGAAGAATTTTAGAAGGTGAACGGATGTACAGGGTGTTTCAAAAATATTTGTCATGGCTTTCAGGGGTTGTTCTACACCTCTGGATCGATGGAGATTTGCGAAAAAACTTGCCGCAAAATTCGGGAAAGTGTAGCAAATTTTTTTTATTGGCTCATCGTATTCGTCTTGTTACGTAGGCAAAATGTGTGAGAGGAACCATGGGTCAGAAACGAACCGTTCTCTCACAAATTAACTTTTAATTGGGCCTTACGATTAAAATTTCGCCCATACGACAACCTTCGAGTCGCCGACCTTTCGAAAGGAAACACATGAGATACCCTTGCTAGCTCCAATAGTTGAAACAGAGGCAACATATTTGAAGAGAGAGAAAAAGACTAGAAAATATCAATGACCTGCGTTCGGTGTCGGGTTCACTCAAGGGCCCACCCGGGAAGAAGAGTATAAACACTTACACTTCTCTTCTGGTTCGGTGACACAGTGCCCTATTTTCTAGCTTCGTTTACGTCGCCTCTGCTTTAACTATCAGCGAAATTTTAATCGGAAGGCCCAATTAAAAGTTAATTTGCGAGAGAACGGTTCATTTCTGACCCATGGTTCCTCTCAGACATTTTGCCTACGTAACAAGACGAATACGATGAGCCAATAAAAAAAATATGCTACCCGTTCCCGAATTTTGCGGCAAGTTATTTTCGCAAATCTCCATCGATCCAGAGGTGTAGAACAACCCGTGAAAGCCATGACAAATATTTTTGAAACACCCTGTACATAATTTAAAAAGTACAAATATTCATAAATGGTAACATACCCAGCATTAAATCGGTTTGACACATTCGAGACAATAGCGGAGACCCAACCATAAACTGTCTTCTCTACGCTCATTTCAGAATTAACAAATTAAAAATGGCAATATAATACAAACCAATAGAAATTAATATTTTCCAAGTTTCGAGCATATCCCCTCCATGTCAACGATTCTTCTTTGAATATAAGGGAAAGAAACATGCAAGTAAAGTAATCATTACGTGCATATACTCTGTTAGTGCAAGTGTTGTGATCTTTGGTGCCGAATATACATTTTTATATACCATAATAAGTTAACATTTCCGTAATTTAAATGTTTAAAAATATCCGTGACCATGGGATAACATATTGCTAGAGAGAGGCGGCAAAACAACAGATATGCTTCAAAACTATTTTCTATACGATATACATTTTTTATGCATTTAGGGTTATCGCAATAGCTGTTAAAAATGATTATTGATTATTTTTATGCATTTACAGATTAAAAAAAAAGAAAAAATAATATACCTTCCGGGACGCGAACCCGCGACAAAAAAGTTCATAGCGGTTCCAGAGCAGACACTCTAGACGCGTCGCCACTGCTGCTGTTGAAAGAACGTTCAAAATTATGGTACATAATGTAACACACAGTTTACAGATAAGTGAGTTATCTCAATTCATTTTATTGTTATGAAATTATCTGTAATGGTAAAACATTAAAAACCACAAAATGAACATACTCTATGAAAATAATGGAAAAATAACAATTACTTCTTGCGTTTTAGATCAAAATACGTCCCGAAAATCGGTTTTCGATTTTTTTCATAATGACGCAGGTGGTTTAAAAATCTGAAAAAAATTGGGGATAACAATCGTAGGTGTTAGATTGTTACTATATAAAACAAAAAGTTGTACCTCGAAGATTTCGATACGAAATCTTCTTTTTTCCGTTTTTTTTTACTTTGCCCATTTTTCACGCTTAGGTACTTCGACGGAAAAATCTGAAAAAATTCTCCAACATGTCCGGTACCGTGTAGAATATGCCAGAATTTTTTCGGATTTTTTACACTTCAATAAATGGGGGAAAAGGGCCAAAAACCTGTTTTTCAAATTTTCCCCATAACTACCCTTCCGATCAAGATAAAGGGTTAAAATTTGGTACACAATGATCGCCGAGCATTATCTATCGAATGAGACTATCCCCATTGAAATCGGTTCAAGGGCACTTTTGACCACCTTATCCTGCTATACCCTTTCAGCTTTTATACTATAACATGCCAGAGGTCATGTACTGCACCCTAAATTACCTGTTACCTGCCGAAGGCACCGTTAGTCAAGGTTTTTAGCCCCTAAACATTGTTCCCTACACCAGTAAGAACACGCAAACAAAGGGTATAGCCGGTTAAGATGGTCAAATGTGCCCTTGAACCGAATTCAAATCGCGATGAGTCATTCGAAAGCTTATAAAAAAAGAATGATTTCTGCCAAGTTTCAACTTTGAATCTCGACCCGGGGGGTAGTAAAGGGTAAAAATAGAAAATCAGGTTTTTGCCGAATTTCTCCTATACCAGCGGATAAAAAATTTTGAAAAAATTCAGAGGCACTTCTGTTATCAGGGCACATATTAGAGAATTTTTTCAGATTTTTAAATTGAATAAACAAGCTGTGAAAAATAAAAAACGCTAAAAAATGATGAAAAATGCCGATTGTGTATCGAAGCAGTCTTGGCACTATAATTATATTTTTACTGTAAGTACGTATCATTGTTACTATTGTCCTGAATTTTTTTCAGATTTTTCAATTTGGTGCGCCGCAGTTAAAAAAATTAAAAACCGATTTTTTCGTCGTTTTTTCCGTGTCAGAGTAACTTATACGTCGAATTGCTTCATGAAATAGGTATTTTATGCGATCTTCTATGTTTATACGTACAGCAAAACATCACAGGAATTAAAGAAACTGAAAAAACCAAATCATTTGAAACTGTTATGCGCCTTACATTGTAAAGTATGTACCGTATTTTCCAACGGCGTCGGTGGCGCAGCGGTAGAGTGTCGAGCTGCCGCTGCGAACTTTTTGAACGTAGGTTCGAGCCTCGAACTTCCAAGTCCCTTAGGCTAAGTTTTTTTTTTTTCGTTAATTACATATATTTCCTAACTTTACGACACAACGATCAATATTTACTTTCAAATGTTTTAAGAATATTTGAAAAACATATTAACCTGAAATATACGTAAATATAAGTTTGGACTGCTTGTTATGCCGCCGTTTATCCTGTCAATTACGGCATTGTTTGAAATTGGTTTTCAAATCTCTTACCTTTAACAGTTATGGATGGATGGCAACAAAAATCGTGTTGTTGTTTTTCTACTATTTAGCCTTTTCGTCTATTCGAATTAGATCATACAATTCTATTCTCTCTTTTATTCAAAATGTATGTTAGAATTTCTGTCACGGGTTCAATGCATGAAAGGTAAGAGATTTGAAAACCAATTTCAAACAATGCCGTAATTGACAGGATAAACGGCGGCATAACAAGCAGTCCAAAGTCATATTTACGTATATTTCAGGTTAATATGTTTTTCAAATATTCTTAAAACATTTGAAAGTAAATATTGATCGTTGTGTCGTAAAGTTAGGAAATATATGTAATTAACGAAAAAAAAAAAAAACTTAGCCTAAGGGACTTGGAAGTTCGAGGCTCGAACCTACGTTCAAAAAGTTCGCAGCGGCAGCTCGACACTCTACCGCTGCGCCACCGACGCCGTTCGAAAATACGGTACATACTTTACAATGTAAGGCGCATAACAGTTTCAAATGATTTGGTTTTTTCAGTTTCTTTAATTCCTGTGATGTTTTGCTGTACGTATAAACATAGAAGATCGCATAAAATACCTATTTCATGAAGCAATTCGACGTATAAGTTACTCTGACACGGAAAAAACGACGAAAAAATCGGTTTTTAATTTTTTTAACTGCGGCGCACCAAATTGAAAAATCTGAAAAAAATTCAGGACAATAGTAACAATGATACGTACTTACAGTAAAAATATAATTATAGTGCCAAGACTGCTTCGATACACAATCGGCATTTTTCATCATTTTTTAGCGTTTTTTATTTTTCACAACTCATTTTTTCAATTTAAAAATCTGAAAAAATTCTCTAATATGTGCCCTGATAACAGAAGTGCCTCTGAATTTTTTCAAAATTTTTTATCCGCTGGTATAGGAGAAATTCGGCAAAAACTTGATTTTCTATTTTTACCCTTTACTACCCCCCGGGTCGAGATTCAAAGTTGAAACTTGGCAGAAATCATTCTTTTTTTATAAGCTTTCGAATGACCCATCGCGATTTGAATTCGGTTCAAGGGCACATTTGACCATCTTAACCGGCTATACCCTTTTCAGCTTTTATACTTTAACGTAGGTCTGGCAGGCGCTGGCTCTTAGTCTATATATTTTACGCAACTGTTACAACAAAGCATTGTTGGCATTTGTTTACTGCCGTTGCTAAGGAATGCATTTATACGTATCTCACACACGCATAATGGTATTAATTCTGTGTAGGTGCTCGAAAAAATTATCAAACGCATATATGCGTCCTTAGTCCATGCCGAACACTTAGAGAAAGCGCATATACGCGTCCTTAGTCCATACCGATAGCTTTCGCCAGACGCATATATGCGTCTGTAGCAATCAAAGGGTTAAATAAATAGTTTTACGTAAATGTGTAAAACTTTGTATGTACGAATTTTAAATAAATTTCTAAAGATAAATTAAACATTGATATTTTTCTTTAAAACAACAAGTATACTGAAGTTTGCTTCACTATTGTAAAAGTGTGAAATAAACAATTATATGAACCGTAAAATTAAAAATTAAATAAATTTCACAATTTTACAATAATGGAGCAACCTTTAGTATACCTCTTTAATAGTACTTTTAAATCAGTAAGCGATAGTACTATATATGTGGTATATATAGCATACTGTGCTATATATATAAAAAGTAGTTCTAATTTACGGGTTCCGCCCTAGGCGGCAGCACATCTGCGCACCAAATTTTATATATGGGAGTTGACACCCTCTGCTCTTGTTGGAAAGCACCATATGTTAATCGTGTTTCCAGACTTTTAGTTCTGTTCGTGTTCCTAGGAGACTCTGTTGCTCGTACGACTGTAGCGCCTCTGCCGGCTCAATCGTTATTTAAGGCATATGTATAGCATACTATACCTACACACCCATAGATAAGTTTTCTACCCTTTTGTTACGAATATTTGATTAATTCACAAGACGTAATAAAAAGAACAAATATAAAATTGTTGAGTATGCAGATTTATTAGAACCTAAAGAGTTAATCCATTTCCGATTTATAAATCATCGGGTGCTACAACATTTAAATAATTGTAATTTAAAAAAAAATATATATACAGTCGACCCCCGGTAATTCGGTCCCTGTCTAATCCGTCACCCCTTGAAATTCGACCTGCCTATAAGATGTAGGTACAGTCGAGTTATGTTACGAAACTATCACGCGGGGGGGGGGGGGGGGGGGGTCTAGAACATTAATTATGTTAATTTTATAAGAAGCCCTAAGCTGTTTATTGTGTTGTTTAATTTACTAAATTTCACATCGTATGATTTAGGTATAGTACATATAATATCTTATCACTTTGATATATTTGTCGGATTACGAGGTACGCTTTTCCAAAAAATTCCGGAATACAGGGGGTTGTGACAGTACTCTATATTCCGACACATTTGATAATCCGACACCGCCTTGCAAAACGTTTGTCGGATAACCAACGGTCGACTGCATATAACTACCTGTTAAAATAATTACTTCCATTTTCTATATTAAATTACTTTATTTAGTTTTCTACATTATGTCTACACTATGCGAAAAACGAGACTCTTACTTCTTACACGTTCTTTTCTTTTCTTTCACTCATCTGCCATAGATGACGCTTCCATCGATACCGGGAGAATAAGACATTTTAAATTTACTTATTTCAACACTACCATAATACATAAATTAAATAATTCCTAAATGTAGAATTATCTAATGACTTATAAACGAGAGTGTACATTCCACGCGTGCACCATCAACGCACAGTGGTTCATTTGGCCGAAACCCTGGCCAAAACTCAAGGAGCTTTTCAATTTAGCTGGAAATTGGTGTATTAGTATTATATGGGTCGCTGATTAAGAATCTGAACTCAGAATTTCCAAAAACAAAATACCGGCTTCAATATGGCGGATGCGAGTATCGAAAAATTGTCGGATCGGCACGAAAATCAGTAGTCTTATGTTTTTCCGGTCGCTGATTAAGAATCTGAACTCAGAATTTCCAAAAACAAAATGGCGGCTTCAATATGGCGGATGCGCGAGTATTGAAAAATTGTCGGATTGGCACGAAAATCAGTATTATTTTGATTTTTAACCTAAACGAAATAAATATAGCGTTTCGTTAATTACAAGGGTAACCTTAGTGAAGGATTAGCATTATTCGTTTATCCAAGGCACGATAGCCTGGCCGTATGTCATAAACGTATTTCCCCGAGCATGGCGCGTGCGACAAACAAATAAGAATATCTCGTAGAATCGCAAAAAGTCGCAAAATTTTACAACGGGGACTTCTTCGGGAAGCTTCAAAGTTTAATTTAAAAAAAAATTCGCTTTGTACTTTTGCGTACTTCCCAACTATTTCCTCTGCAAAAGGAAAAAAATGTATGGGTTTTGCAATCTGTGCCATCGCAGTTGTAAAATATTAAATAAAAAAATGAAACCAAGGTACTTATAATTTAAAAGTATGACGAATAGCAACAAACACTTGCAAAGTTGATTGTACCATTATTTCACATTGAAAACGTATTCTGAATTTCGACGTGAAAACGTTACATTATTCAAGTGCCAACTTTGACATTGCATATTTCTAAGAGTATTGTTCAATAAAAATTTTTATTAATGGAAAACGATGCTCTGATGTGTTACAAATCAAACGCAATTGCTAAATTTTGAAAATCGCGAAAAAAATTTTTGGCTTTTTGGCCAGGTTTTCGGCCAAATGAACCACTGTGCAACGTATCGGGCTTTTCTGGTAAATGAACGCGGCCGCGTAAAATTCGATTAATATTATCAACACATTCTTCGAATACGATGTTATTTAATACATTAACATGCTCGCACGTTACAAAATCGAAATTTACATATTTTTTAACCCTTTGCGGTCGTATTAAATTTGGACATGGGTATCGTACTGGTCGGAATTAATTTCTGTCGAAAGAGCAGGGATACATAACATGCAAGATTACAAAGTATAAACAAGATTTAGTAGTTCTTTTGTGAACTTTAGATGTATGTTTACTCAATAAAGTGATCTAATGTCACGTTTTTGTATAAAAATTATATTTTATAGTTTTCCATCGTGTCGTATTTTTCGAAGCAATCTCCAACATGCAGGCCTGGTTTTCGATTGCATGTATCGCAAAAATAATTGGTTTGGCCCCTTCCGCCCTTAATCTTTCTGTTTGAACATACTGCGCAATCTTTACTTTTTACGTCTTCACAATGCCACAATATGTGCAGTTTTCCATTCAGTCTTTCCTCCTTATCTGAGGTCGATGGTTTTCCTAGTTTTGATTGTGCTCCATCATGATAACCACCAACCAGTTGTCCCACCAATTTTCGGAAAAAACATAAAATGTGTCATAGGCGTCCTGTTCTCTCTTCTTGCTGACGCCTTATATTCAGAGTCTGTATTGAAGGGGTCAAAATAAAACTCTTCATCACTATTTTCAGTTTCACAGAACACTTCTTGCGGTAACTTTCTTTTTGCCATTTTGGAGTATTATTTTGAAATATTTTAACAAGCGAGAATGTCTTATTACTGTTAAACACAATTTATACAATAGTCTTTGGAATTCTACAAGGTATCGCCAAACGTTGTCGATTTCTTTACGCTCGAAAGGCGACTGACTCGCCACAGCGCAGCATCTTGCATGGCGAGTGCGGGGTGACAGCTTTTGTTTAGATTGGATTTCGTTATCTCTAATTGATAGAAGTACCGAATTGGTTCATGAATAGGTTCCTTAGGTATATAGGTTCGTTTAGAGAAAGTGTAAACTGATAAATGAATGAATACAGTATAGGATTTGCATGGTTCCTTGCTGTGGTGGCTGAGAGAAGACATACGACCGCAAAGGGTTAATATTACTTATTAAAATGCATGCAATTTTTTTGCAATGAGCCACAGTCGGCATGTAATAGTAATATAAGTGTGCCATTTTTTCAATTTGTTCATAAAATATATCGTCCTGCCGCGATATATTTTGTGAGCAAACCACGCACGATTTAACTTTATTTAAAATAAATGGTAAAATTTTTTATTAAATATACTATTATGTTGTTTACATGAATATAATATACGTGGTCCAGGCAGATCGGGTATGTTAGCGGCGCTATCGCCATTTGCTGCAGGAGTATATATAAAATTTCTAATATCTGCAAGGAAGTCGGTAGATTCATCGACTTCGCAGTTTGCGCCCATTGAATTTTTAACAATTTTGGTATAATTACTTAATAATAAATTTTTATATGTATCAACAAAATTTTTGCAATTAGGATTAACATCGCGGCATCTATGTTGTCGTACTAAGCCAAACAAATTTTCAAGCGTATACTGATTAAAATCTCTAGTTTCGAAGGACTCGAAGGCAAAATCCTCCAAGCACTTTTTTAAAAATTTGAATCCATGTAACGTATGAATCCAATTTTTTAAAAAACGTGGATGGGTTTTATCTGCACACTTCCTTTTTACAAATTTCATTGTTTTAAAAACTACAATGGCGTCGTCCCATACATCTTCTTGATATTGGGAAGTGAAACTCACTGGTGCACCTTTTTTATAATTCAACGTATCGAACAAAGAATTTAAAAAACGACATAATTTTCCCGTATAAATTCCGTCTGACGACATTTTTAAACCACTCGAATTGGTATAATTCGTGCGACTAACAATATCCATCAATGTCCCTACTGTATGACTAAAAATTTGACAACAAAGAGATACTTTCATTTTTTTTTTTTTAGACGGATTAATATGTGCAGAAGTAAGTTTTCTAGCCAACCGACATGGCGCTCTGCTTACATCTAAAAGAAAAGTGTCTTCAACATGTTTCCACGTGGCTACGCATTATTCGTTATCCATAGAAAATATTAAATCTTTATTTATTAAATTGTTTCGCATGCATTTTAATAAGTGTGGAATGTCATATAACGGAACAATAGTTTTTCCATTAACAGAATCACGTTATGCTGCATTTCATTACTAGAATGAAATGCAGAACGGCACGAATATGAAATCAAATGATTTAACGCTTTCACGTTTGTCGCTCCCTGGTCGCAAACGGTAGCTATAACATTAATTCCATTAATATGGCATTTAATAATAATATCTTTATAGAACTGGCAAATATTTTCCCAAGAAGTGGTTCGTTTAGAAAACAAATACGCTACCGGTTGCTTCCATGGGCGATTTATGCCTTTTAACATCCATACCATAACGTGATCGGCAATGATGGATTGGCGTAATGTTTATCAACGAATCCAGTAATTTCATCGCTATACACATCATATGATAACGATGAGGTTAATTTCATCTCATCGAAGAGAAGTATCGCATATCGATCTTTATCGTCATCGAAATTTTGAAATCTAACACATAAATCATCAAAAACACGATTTTCAATTCCTGTATTAAAGGGGATATCGACTATAAATTTACGAAGAGTTTCTATGGACGTTAAAATAAATAACTTTGCTAAAAAACTATAAATACTTGCGGAACTTCTCTTTAATAGAGATAACGCGAACACTTTATCATCTACGGTAAAATGTTGCGAATACTTGTTTTTATTCATATTTCGTATGTTACATGCTAGAAGTTGTTGTATCGCGACTGGTAAAGATTTAAAAGAATCGTACAAATTGCTATCCGCACATCTTTCAGCATATCGGCAGGGAGCCGCGGGGGCTTCGTGAGTGGTTTAGTCCCCCGGCTTTGGGCTTTACGACCCCACCGGACCCGAGTAACTTACCCTCAGGGGCCTGCCCAGCTCTTTAGCTGGGTGAGTACGGGCACTCGCGCGCCCGGGGTTTCCGAGCTGTCTTACGGCAAGGTGTGGGGTTCCCATTCTGTGGCCTGGGTGACCCCACTGGGCTTAACGACCCCACCGACCAGAGTCAAGTGCTCCCATACCAAGGGTGTATTGGTACCGCGGGGGCTGGGTTGCCCACGGAGTTTTACCACGTGGGTAGGACCATCGCGGGGGCGAAGTTTCAAAGAGCCATATGCTGGCGAGACATTGCCAGGCCATCGTGCTACGGATGTCGCCGTGTGAGATGCAGTAAAACTTCCATCTCGGGTACCGACCTGCATAGCCGGTAGGGGTTTAGAAAGTCTTCGCTCCCACCAATGTGAAGCACAATCTTCGTGCTAAGACTGGTAGTACTTTTTGTACGCGTTGGTCGGGCGTATCCCGATCCCGCGCCCATGGGTGCCGTGGAGGTGAGCCGTAAGGCAGGTACTTCACGTTAAATAAAAATCGAACGACATCTTTCAGCATGTAACAAACGGTACATTATGTTAGACTTACATCTACGCAGCCGTTTCACCTCTCGCGTCAACCGCAGCATGATACTTTAAATTCTTCTTTCCTCTTCTCCCAAACACGTCGACCGTGACACGCCAAACATCTTGATAATAGACTCTGAAATATGGAGAAATAATACTTGATTAGTAAAGGTTATTATATGAAAGATTATAATTACCATCTGGATCGTAGTTTTTCCCGTTTTACTTCTCTGAAATCAAATCTAGATTATTTTACATTTTCATTTAAAAAATTTAGTACTAACAATATTTTTTCTTGATTTGCTTCTTCTTCATTACTTTTCTTAATAATCCCCCGGTCTGCAAAATTGGTAATACATTTACCCCTGAGGTAGCTGTAAGAATAATATAATTAATATAATGAACAAAATAACTAATGAGTTCTTTTAATTAATTTTAATGGTATAAAAATTATATATTGTATTGTATATATATATTTGTTCCCTTTCGGGGTACAAAGCGGGCCCCGCTCCGCTTACAATCTTAATCTACTTACATACTAACTTATTCTACATAATAACTACCCTAACCTAACTCCTAAACCAGGTAGCGAGAGAGAGAGAGCCATTCACGTACGCTTACATTTGCACGCTTACATCTAATCGCCAGTACGCACTTATGCACGCTCCGCTGTGCCTCCGCTTCCGCCGCTCTTTCTTTATACCCTCACCCTCTCCCTTCCCATTTTTCTTTTCCTATCCTTTCTCCCTATCCTCCCCCTTCATTTCTCCACTCATTCAATTCCTTCATCCACATCCATCCTTCCCCATTTTCCCTCATTATCTCACGCACCCTATCACTCACACTCCTTCCACCCTCCTCATTCATCCCCATCTTGCATTCTTCCAACACATGTTCCCAACTTTCCCTCCTCCATCCACACATTCTACATTTTCTCCTCTCTTCATTCTCCCAATACCTCCCCTCCTTCATCTCGTTCCCCATTCTAAACCTCGCTATCATTCTCCACTTCTCTTCCTTCCATCCTTCTTTCATATACCTCGGCATACCTTCCACTCTCACAAACTTGTACCATCTATTATATTTCGACTCCCTAATTTTCTTCTCAATTTCCTGTCTTTGCCTCATTCTCTCTTTCCTCTCCATTCTCTCCCATAACTCATTCCTCTCGTCCGCTGTTCCCTCTTTTACTTCTCTCACACTCACTCCCATGCTCACTAAACACTCCGCCCTTTCTTTCTACCATTTCGACCACTCACTCCTTCTTCCACTTCTTTCATCCATCTCTTTCACACACTCTCTTGCCCACCAGTTCCCTTTCCCTTCTCTCAGCCTCATTTCATACTTCCACGCCCTTTTCACACACCTCATTCTCATTTTCTCTCTGCCCAACTCATCCCTAACCATATACCCAGGCGTTACCCCATCCACTCCCAGCACCCACCTTATAAATCTTTCATGCATTCTTTCGCACCTTTTCCTCTCCGTCCATCCCCAAATCTCTACACCATACGCTGCTACCGGCCATACCATCACATCATACATCCATAACCTTCTCCCTCCATCCTTTCCAAACATTCTCTTTCCCATCCCCCATACTTCCCTCATCGCTACACACGCTTTTCTCATTCTCTCATCCACTTGCCCTTCTTGCATACCATTTCTTCTAAACACATACCCTAAATACTTATACTCATTCACTTCCTCCACTTCATCCTCTCCCCACTTCCATACTGTTCTGCCACTCACCCTCCTCCCAAATCTCATTACCTTTGTTTTCCTCACATTTATACTTAATCCTTTCTCCCTCACATACATTCTCATTTCCTCCATCATCATACTCATTCCCCTCTCATCGCTTGCGATCAACACTATGTCATCAGCATACATCATACAATACAATTTCTTCCCTCTTACTCTCACCCCTCCTTTCGCTCTCTTCTCCATTCTCTCCTCCATGTCCGCTAAGTACAACGTGAATAGCCTTGCACTCAGCGGACATCCTTGTCTCACACCCCTTGCCGTCCAGAAAGGCTCACTCACTTCTCCATTCGCTCTCACCTTGCATACTGTTTCCCCATATATTTCTCTTATTCTCTCAATCAGCCCCACACTCACTCCTTTCTTCTCTAGCACGCCCCACATCTTTCCTCTATCAACCGTATCAAATGCTGCTTTCAAATCTATAAAACACACTACCATTCTTGCACCCTTCATTCCAATCTCTCTATTCACTACATAGTTCAACACGTACACATTATCCATTGCACTCATACCCACTCTAAACCCTGTTTGGCATTCCGGTAGCATCTTCTTCTCATTCACTTCCACATTCAGCCTTCTTTCTAAAATCGTCACATACACCTTGCACATTGTCTCCATTAATGTCACTCCTCTATACTCACTCACGCTTTTTCCACTCCCACTCTTTTTCACTGGCACAATCATACCCACCTTCCATTCCTCCGGCCACCCTTCCCCCTTCCACACTCTGTTGCATACTTCCCATACTAATTCATTCACTCTCTTTCCTCCATACTTCCATACCTCATTCCCCAACCCACTTTCTCCTGCTGCTTTTCCATCCTTCAGTTTCTTTACCACACACTCTATTTCTTCTATGCTTAATCCCTCCCCTTCTTCATACCTTTCCCTTCTTCCTCTTTGCCTTACTCTCCTTTCCACTCCTCCTAATAGTCCCATGAAATATCCTCTCCATTCTTCCATACTTATTTCCCCTGCTCGTACCCCTCTTTTTTTCCCATACTTTTTAATTACCTTCCAAACATCCGCTTCAGTCCTTGCTTCTCCTATCTCTCTTATAATCTCCTCCTTCCTTTCCTCCTTTTTCTTAGCACACAATTCTCTATATTCCTTCTTTGCTTTTCTGTACTCTTCCTCCCCTTTCCCCATCTCTCTCCACTTCCTTAGCATCTTCCTCATCTCCCCCCTCATTTTCTTACATTCCATGTCCCACCATCTTTCTCCTCCCCTTCTTCCTTCTCTTTCCTCTTCACATTCCTTATTACATCTCCTTACCATTTCCTTCACCCTTCTCATTTTTTCCTCCCAGCCTTCCTCCTTTCCCTTCCACCCCTCTACCTCCCGTCCAAACTTCTCCACCATCTCCCTATCCCACACCACTTTCCTCCCCATTTTCCTCTCCCCACTTCCCTCCTTCCTTCTACCCACTTCGCCTTTCATTCTCACCACTACTGGCATGTGATCTGCCCCTTCTCCATCCCCCACTTCCAATCTCTCTATCCCCTCTTTCACTCCCCTCCCTCCTATCACATAATCTATCACTGACTTCCCCCTTTCACCCACATATGTATATTCTCCTCTTTCATCCCCCTTTACCCCTCCATTCATTATCCCCATCCCCATTTCCTTTAGAAGCTCCAATAGTCTCCTTCCCTCTTTATTTATCTTCCTATCTTCTGATCTCCTCCCCTCTACTTCCTCCTCTTCCTCTTCCCCTATACCCCCTTCCTCCCCCGTCCACGCATTGAAGTCCCCTCCCATCAAAATGTTTTCCACCTTACTATTCTCCACTATTTCTCTTATCTTCCCTAGTTTTCTCTCCCAATTTCCCCATATATATACCCCTACTACCTTCCTCATTTCCCCACCTATTACTCCTTCAATCTCCATTATTCCTTCCCCTCTATCCTCTATTTTCACCCCGCCTTCTCCCACTATATCTTTCCTTACTCCCACTCAAATCCCCCCCCTCGCTCTCCCCTTGATACATTCTCTCATAGCTCCTTGCCACTTCCATTCATACCCATTCATTACCATCCCTTGCATTCTTCCCACATCCTTTTCCTCTACCCACGTCTCTAACAAACATACAATATCCCATTCCCTTATTTTGTTCCACAATTCTTTACCTTTATTTCTTATTCCTCCTACATTCCAAAATCCTACCACCATTCCCCCCTCCTTTCTGCCTTCCGTCTCCCTCTTCTTCACTTGCCTTTCTTTCTTTTTCCTTTCCCCCTTCACCCCACCACTCCTTTCTCCCCCTTTCCCCTTCCCTTCATCCTCCCTTCTCACCCCTCCTTTCCAAACCCCCCTTCATTCTTTTCTTCATTCCTACTCCTCATCCCCTCCCCCCCTTTCTTTTTCCCATTCTCACCGACAAATTCCTCCATCCATTCATTCCATCTCCACATTCTCCCATTCACCCAGAATTTCATGTACCCGCTTCTCACATTCATTCCCCTAGCCTTTTCTTTCTCCAACTCCCTCCTTATTCTCCATTCTACCATCCTTTCCTTCCAAGTTTGATCATCACTAATCCATATCCTCTTTTCTCCTCTTAATTTACTCTTTGCCCTCATCACTTTATCCTTTTCCTCGATACTCCCTAATCTTACACACACCACTCCTTTGCTTTTCCCTTTTTCCACCTTTCCTACCTCCCTTATTTCCGCCTCTACGTTAATCTCCTTCATTAACTTTCCCACCTCCTTTATCATACCCTCCTTGCCCTCCTCCATCACCCCTATCCCTCTTATTATTATATTCTCCCTCCTCCTTTGTCTTTCCTTCCTTTCCATTTCCATTTCCAAGCTTCTCAACCTAGTCTCCCATTCCTTATCTTTTTCCCCTCTCCCGATTCCTCCTCCACCTGCCTCTTTAACTCTCTCCTCTATTTCCTCACACTTTTTCCCCAGCACCTCCATTCTCCCCATCCTTTCTTCCAGATCTCCGATTCTCCTTTCGTATTCCTTCCTCTCCCTCTCCCATTCCCCTCTCATTTCCTCCATAAACTTCCTCACTTCCTTTCCTTCTTCCTTCCCCCTCTCCATTCCTTCCCTTATACCTCTCATTTCCTCCCTTATTTCCATCATCATCTCCGTTATTGCATCATTCCTCTCCTCCTTCTCTTTCCTTCGTGATCTTCTAACCTTTTCAACTTTCTTAAAAATTTCCCACTCCTCCTCCCTTCCCCTTTCTTCTTCCACCTTCCTCTTTTTACCTATTAACTCCTCCATACAACCTGAGAAACTTCCTGACCTTTCTCTCATTAATCTCTCCGCATTCGTAGGTCTACCCCTTCTCTTTTCCTCTCCTTTGTCCTCCATCACCGCTATTTCTAGCCTTCTTCCTCTACCCTTCTTTATCTTCCGTTCTACCTTTCACCTACTTCCCACACTCCTCAGATGTCGCCCCTATCTCTGCACTTTCCCTCCTAATCTCCACCGTCTCTCCTAACCTATAACTCCCTATCCTCACTCCACACTCACTCTCTTTCCTTCTCCTTCCTTTCTTTACCTTTTTCTCTCCTACACGCACTCCCACTCACTCTTTCTTCTTCACCTATTCTCCTTCCACACACTCTCTTTCCTACTTCTATTTCCCTATTTTCTTTCCACCGTCTCACAACACACTTTCCTCTTTACGTCGCCGGAAACGGAAGCCCAAAAATTATATATTCACATTCCATTACTTCTGTATAGTCTACTACTTCATCCCCTTCTTTCATTGTTGACATTGCTAGGAAAAAAAAAAAAAAAAAAAATATTTTTGTTTACAATATGTTCTTCTTAACATATATATTTCAAGTTTTAGTATTCTATATAATATATACTTACATATTTGCGAACGTTTGTCTTCTACTTCTTCTTCAATTCCATATGTGCCACTCCTTGGCACATTTATGGGTTGTAACAAAAATAAACGGAGTGTTAATAAAATATTTAAGCATAGTACGTACATATCTATAAATAAATAATGCATATAACATAATGTTCGGTTTCATTTAGAATTTCATTTTTTATTTAGAGTCTACTTAATCCGCAAGGCGTCGAGCGCAGGAGTTTAATTATTTCGCGGAATCCTTCTTGTAAAAACAGACAATGCATGTCCAGGAAATCTTCGAATTCAAAGGCTCACAAAATCACCGGTTCCGTTAGCCTTCATTACCTTCACCCAATATTCATCTTAGTATTTTTCCGTACAATAGAATAAACTTTTCCCTGGCATGCAGCTGTCCGGTTCCGCGCAAATAATAGGCTTAAGGTACGAGCGACTTGGCTATTTTTGAGGAACACTAAATTAACTTCAACATGTGTTCACCAGACCTTTAACCATCAAGAGGAGTGAGGGTCTTAAGACTAAGTTCGCACTCTCACTCCTCGTTTCCTCAATAGCAATAGCCGTATCATAAACCTTCGCCTGCGCCGACGATTCACCCCGTGCCACCCTACACGGGCACGTAGGCTTTCCGCCGAGGGTCAACCTGAACCGTGCCACCCTGGGCCCGGACCGCTGTCCCCTCCACCAGTCCAAGGAAACGCAGAGCGATCCCGCCAAAGTGTTCGCGCGTTCTCGGAATTCCCTAGCAAAATTATTTTATTTTGCATAGGGACTTCACCACTTCCGAGGGCGCGTGAATCACATTCTTGGGGGCGTAACTGGTCGGTGGAAGGGGACATTCGGCTCGTGGAGGGCTCTTCCAATTTTTGTGAGGACATTCACAGTTTCAACCTTGACAAGTCAACTATCATCTAGTACGTTCAACGAGTTTCAACATACCTTTAGTTGCGATTAATTAAGTACAAGTCTTGTTCGTCGTCATTGTTTTTTGTTCATAATCATTTTCGTCTATGTTCACTGTTATATTGTTTCTAAGTTTTATCTTTGTTATTTAAAATAAACAGTTAAAACAAGTCACGGATTATTAATTTAAACCGCGACGTATCGGGAAGGTTAACTTCACGGTACACATAATACGAATCTGCTTTAACACGAAGTAAATTTCCTGCGCTATACAAATAGATACACTATTAATACAAAAACAGATGCAAACGAAAGTATAATGAATTTATATATATACATAAAGATTCACTTTACCAGGTAAATTCAAGGTGGGTATTGCGGTCCTTGAAAAGGTTTTCTGTAAAAAAAATCTCTTTTCGAAGTGTACTTCGCACACTTTCCTATTTTGCAAAGTTTTCGCAGAAATACTTAATAAATATGGTTTTCCGCACGCAGAAATCCATTTTATTAGCCTTTCTTCTTGCGAAGGTGGTGGCATTTGAAGCAATTTAACATTTTGCGCACTGCAATCTTTCACACTGCACCGAGACATCGTCGCTGTTATAATGGCCGTTATAATGATTTCCCTCTTTTTTATCAGACAAATGACAATATTGAAACAAAAGACGAAAGTTAATAAACGCGCCATATTTCAATTTAAAAAAAAAGCGCTAATTTGATGATACTACCGCCTCTTACAAACACTAAATTCGGCGATACTACCGCCTCCTACAACTGCGAACATGAAACATTTTTCGAAACTTGGATAAAGCCTTTCCCATCTAATTGTAAGCAGGGTAGGCAAGCTGCCGTGTTATACAAATATATCTATATTAATTGTACAGTGGTTGTATTCTAGGTGGCATCGACTCCTTTAAAATTTATTTTAAAATCAAAATAATAAAATTACATTTTGGTTAATACGTTTTTATTAATACGCATAATAGAAACAATTGATATACATAGATATATACAAAAATATATTTATATACATACGCAATATAAATATTTTATAATATTCTACAAATAAAGTTGAAGAATGTAACAATTAGAAATAACGAAAAATTTTCTACAGACCACTCAGACAGCTCCTTTTTTATTCTCTGGGACTGAGTGCAGAGGTTGAACGGTCATTGATGGATCTGAACTTGAGGCAAATCAAGTTCTTGAGCCGTCCTCACGCTCAAGAAAGGCAGCTGAATTTCATCATTGTGGTAACAATAAACTTATAAATAAATTAATGTTGTGTGTATGTGTGGTGTATGCATATGTACAATGTAAATGTAAAATATGTACAAAAAAAAAGAAAAAATGTACAAATAAATATAATAGATATACAAATATAAAATAATAAATATATAATAAGAATGGCATACGAATTGTTTACAATGTTTTTGTAGATATTCATATGCCATTTGCATGAGATCATCTGCATGCACAGGTGGTTGTTGTGTACCTCTCAATATTTTTCTAATAACTGAAACGTAATTTTGTGTAATATATATTACACTTTCATCAATGATGTCTAATTTTAATTTTGAAGCATGATCGCAGTTCTGAAATGGAAATGTAATTTCATTATTCAGAACTGCTTTCAGTGCGGTGCCAAATTTAGAAATGTATGAAATTTTGGGTAGGTACTGTCCACACGTGAATACAATTTCTCTCACGCATTCAATGCAAGTTTCATCATTAATAAGTATGCGCGTGTAATTAGAGTAACAAACTTCACAGGTGACAGATTTTATCATTTTTTTTTAAATAATCTTTTTTATACCAACCATTCTCATCTACTTCATAATTACTATTGCATGCTACTGTAATGGTTGGTAAATTAAATACATATGATGAACTATCTTGTGAAGCTGTTCTGTTAAAAAGAAGACGTTTAAAATTAAACAAATAATCACTTGTGTCATCTAATTCACAGTTAGCAGTCAGATTGGATTCCATATATGAATTTAATATAAGGCTTGTCTAAAATCCGACAAATGTTGAACATGTCGGATTTGTATTTTGCATTCCATACTGACGAATTTGGCCGAAAAAATTTTCTAATGCATCTTGATTTGTTACACTAAATTCAGAAAATCCAACATTTTTAAAATTATTTTTAATTAATTTAAATCCTTTTAGTGTGTGTATCCAATTTGCTAGAACCTGTGGATTAGCTTGATCTGTTGCCTTTTTTTAAAGAAAGCGCATTGTTTCTATTATAGAAATACCATCATTCCATATTTGTATTTGTTCATCATTATTTACTTAAGGAATGATGCTCTTCTTATTTAAACTATCAAATAAATTATTAAAAAATAGTAACAACTGCGCTGTATTTTCCCCATCACGAGGCACACTTCTTTGTTCACTCACGCTTTTGGCCCCACTGCGACTCATTAATGACATTACTGTGAGTGGTACTTTACTTGTGTGTGAGGTTTCGCGGTAGCCGCCGCGAGACTCTTTTGTTTTGCTTTTTCTTCGAGCGAACGGCGCTGGGAGTTGTTCCCGCGCAGTTGTAAAACATGTAACCTTTTGTAAGTGCCACGTGCTTAACACTAAACCTACCGACATTTCATATATACCTAATCCTACCATGAGCGGTCAAATGACCGCTTCAAGAAAAAACATATGTATCTTAATAGGGAAAGAGATTTTAGCCAATTGGATAGTAAACAAAATATTTTTCTGGTGCTACAATGAAAACCCGCACCCCGTTTTTCTATTATTTTCGAAAGTTTTATTTACCTCTATGCATTTTCAGCACATTTTTTACAAATTACAGCATTTTGTATTGCACATTTTCCACATACGTATTTTTTACATTTTGTACAAATTTTGTTTGTCTTATTGACTTTACAATATCTTATTTGACAAGATTTTCGTTCAAAAGAATCTGTAGCTGTATTTATTATTGTTTTTGATGAACATTCTTTGCTTAGCTGTCTCTCCTTCTGATATTCGGTACCAAGCTCTTCTGCCAATTGAAATAAAAATTCTTGCCTCGATATTTCTTCACCCGTCGTTTCTTTATATAGAATCCATGTATCCCGGCTAAATCTAAGATATTGAAGAATACCTGTAAAGGCCATCTTTGACATTTAGATTTTACACTATATTTTCTGGCCATTTGATCGGTTACATCTACACCGAATTTTGTGCTATTGTAAAATCTAATTGTCTCTGGTATACGGGTGTCAGTTTTTTCAATTTCAACGGATGAATGCATTGAACTAAGTATCAATACTTTTTTATTGGGTTTAGCTTTATAAATTGAAAGAATAGAATCATTCGATTTGTATAATATTGTTGAGAAGCGTGTCATACTATCCTTTGCCTGTCTCGCTAATTTTGGTAGCTCCCTTTTATTTCTGCGCATAGTTCCAACAAGCGTAGTTTTTTTTGCTAGTAGTTTACTCGCTAATGACGCGCTTGTAAAAAAATTGTCAGCTGTTATATTTCTCCCATGGCCCGTATATGGTTCTACTAATTTCAAAGCTACAAACTCCCCAAGGGGGACCGATGATTCTCTCTCTTCATCTTTTCCCAAATATGGAAAGCCGTTTACTATATACTTACTACGTACATCGGAAGCTAACCAGAATTTTATGCCAAATTTGTCTGGTTTATTCGGCATGTATTGCGTAAATCTACAACGTGCTTTTGTAGGAAACAATTGTTCATCTACAGTAAGATATGCTCCTGGTTTATAACAGTTTTGACTGTTTTCGATATATTTGTACCAAACTTCAGAGATCAAAGCGAACTTATCGTTTAGTAAGCGTTGGCTTCGCTGATTTTTGTTGTCAAACCGAATAAATCTCATGATTTCTGCGAAGTCATTTCGGCTCATAGTGGTCGAGAAAAATGACGGACCCCATTTCGCGTTCCATAAATATGATATATCCATATTTTTAGCCTCATATGCGCCGCGTGCATATAGAAGTCCAATAAATGCATATAATTTTGCAATAGATAAATTCCATTTCGTTTCCAATACACGAAATGCCTCTAATTCCGTATATTTTCGTACACATTCAATCATGTTATGATCAATAATCAAGGAAAATGCTGATTCAACTCTACCCTTTATAATATTTCGTTTAGCATATCCCGTCGGTCCTGATATTTCCTTGAAAATATTATAAATCGGTGCTCTTCCACGATTAGACCCTTCTTTTATTTTTTGCCAAACAGTTCCGTCCATAGCAGTTTCAATCTCTTCCTCATTTTCACTTTCGGAACTAACTATAAATTTCCTTCTTTTTTGTCCTCTTCGTATATTCAAAATATTTTCTTCGTCCGTATCGCTATCAAATAAATCACAATTATTTTCTACTGTGTCATTATCAATATCGGAAACTTCTTGGTCATCTTCCGAACAATCCTCGACGATATCATTTATTTTCTCTAATAAATTGATATTCCTCGAATGTCTTGACATTTTTTGGGATGAATACACAAATGATGAAGTAAAAACTAGAATATAAAAATATAAATCAAACGGGCTAAAAACATTGAGATCATAAATAAAACCAAAAGAATTGTAAATCATACCACAAAATATTGTTGGCTCTGTTGACTTTATCGAAACTATCACTTATACCACATAATAACTTCGATTATACACTGTGAAATCTTGATGCTCTCTGTTCGAATCGCAAGACCGTACTGTCGTCCAAAGAACGCTATGCATTTGATTCAATCACGCGTTTGTTTACACTGTAGATTCACAGTTACATTGTAGACTCGTAAAAACAATTTCAGGAGTGCGCTTTCCGAAGAATATAGTCGTAAATAACGTGAATTTTACAAGGGGTCAAATGACCGTTCGTGGTAGACTAGACATGTCATAAATTTTTTTCGGTAAGTGAACAATCAAGAAAGTTGTGAATATTGAAAAATGGGTTGTATGTATATTATAGGAAAAGTCAATAAGCTACATGGTGATAGAGTAACGTTTTATACGAGAAATTTTAAACGAAATGTCAAAAACGGTCATTTGACCGCGCGTGGTAGGTTTAGTGTTAATCAAATACATATTACATTTATAGAAAAATCCCCCTTTCATTCCCCAACAATTACATTAGCCACAGTGTGACTAAAAACCTGTGTGCAACACGAAACTTTCATTTTCTTAATTTTATTTTTTACAACATGATGATCAGATAATTTTCGCATTGTTCTAAGAAATGCTCCACTACTCCGATCAATAAAATAGGCAACTTCTATATGCGACTATTTGGCTGTTCGAACAATATCATCTTTTAATTTAAATTGCAAATCATTTGTTAACAAATTATTGCATATGCATTTCAAAAGATGCGGAGCATCATATAGTGGAACTATATGATGCCCATTGATATCTATTATATCACTTTCTAAAATTTCATTATTTTGAAATGCATCGCGTTTCGAATCTAAAATTAAATTCCTAACTGCTTTTTTGTTGTTACAACCTAAGTCACATACAGAAGCTACAATTTTTAGACCAACATCATGGGCACGCATAACAATTTGTTTAAACATAGTGTTACGCCAACTTCATATTGGCGTACAGGACGAAGCTGTTCCCTCGAACCCGCTGTATTCAAGTATTGAATCGATTCATCGATCGGCCGGTCGCGTTGATTTAACGACCGGAAGTCTTATTGACAGGAAGTCGCTACCGAGCTTTCGTAGAGAACAGACGTTCGATTTCGTGTCGTATTTGTAATTGTATAATAAAGAATGCCGAAACGCGGTAGACCCTCCGCGAGGTGTAACACTGGTGTCAGAAGTGGGATACTGGATAGAGTAGAAGAGATTTCCCGACCCACTACGCCTGCGGAGGAGCCGGACCGTCTGGAAAGTCTTCTGGAGAATCTGAGTTCGCAGTTGCGAAGACAACAGGAGTTGTCGGAGGCGCAACGGAATCAAGAACAAGAGAAAGAAGCGGCTGAAAGGGCAGCTGAGAGAGCAGCCCTCGATAGGAGGTTTGGAGCGCTCGAAGGCCAGCTACGAGCGCTCACGACACAGATCGGCCAGAGCGCCGAAGTTTCTGTTCCTCTTGTTGCTGTTGAGAGTTGTGATCCGTTTCCTACGGGGGATGCACGGATCGTGGCTCCCCTTGTTTCGCAGCCGATTCCACTGCGTACGGAATTAGGATACACACTAAAGCCACCCATGTTTAATGGGACTTCCTCTTGGGAAGAATATAAAATTCATTTTGACGCAGTGGCCTGTGCGAATAATTGGGATGCACCGAAGAAGGCCTTAGCCTTAGTGGCGTCCTTGGAGGGATCGGCTCGTAGTATTCTAGTTTCTCTTTCTATTACCGGATAACCTGTATATGAGGACTTAGTTTCGGCTGTTCAGGCACGATTCGGGACCAAAAATCTATCGAATTTAAATTATTTCCTCTTCCAATCGTGTCGGCAGCGGAAAGGGCAGTCAATCTCCGACTTGGCCACGGAAGTGGAGAGGTTGGCTCATGCCGCTTTCGGCGACTGTCCTGCGGAAACACGGGACAGACTCGCAGCCTCTCAATTTATCTCTTCCCTGGAAAACGAAGAGATGAAGCGTACATTGAGACTTGGCGGTTTCGCGAATCTGAGAGCCGCGGTTGTCAGGACTGTTGAGATAGAAGCCGTGGAGTCTATTTCTGTAGCTCCAATACAAAAAAGGACACAGACTCGGCCTCCTCCATCTTTTAATAGATTTCCTCCGAGGTCAACGTGAACAACGACGACGGGATCGTGCGTCGAAGACGGAAATTCCAGCAACAATTCCGTGAAGCGGCCGATAGAATGTTGGACCTGCGGCAAGAAGGGACATATAGAGCGGAATTGTCCCAAGAAACGGAAGAAGAGTGAGGGAAACGACACAGAGCCGGCGTAGAACGGGGACCACCGACTCGAAGCGTTCCAATCCCTGATTCTTACGGTCATCAGCATCCAGATACTCAGTCGCTGGTACGGGAGTCAACTGGTATTGTGTTTCGTCAATATTCAGTAGCTCTCTCACTTCGTCAGCAGAACATGACAGTCTAGAGGCAACTCGGCTTCCACTCTTCAACAGTTCAGCGCGTTTGCTCATGATTGATTTGTATGAATGTGCACGAGAAAAAGAGAATTGAAATTTCAAAAAGATTTGATATCTTCTCCTATACAATCTTTTCCCATGACGTTGCTCCTTTGCAAAATGTAAAAGGAATAGGTTGCTTCCTTGGTCGATCACCATGAATTCCTCGTAGAAACCAAACCAAAACATGGTCTGCGATTTCGTTTTCCCGGCAATGTCCTTCATCTACAAATCCATAAACTACATCTAACGGGGCATTATAATGAAACGAAGGACATAGTCTCATCTCGTCAAAAATTAAAATACAATATTTAAATTTGGGGTCGGTAAAATTTTGAGCGCGTTTTGCTAGATCCTCGAATATGGAATCGCAAATACCTGGCGTTATAGGTATTTGCTGCACAACCTTTCTAAGCGTTTCTTTACTTGGAAGACAAAATACACTACTCATAAATTTATAATTTTTAGGACTTTTTTTATACAAAGCTAACGCAAATGCTTTATCTTCCAATATAAAAGTACGCTTCAACTTATTACATTTTGCATTTCTAAAATTTGATATAATAAATTCCTGAGCTGTAGTACTCAGTGTTTGTAATATACCCGACTCGAAATATAGAACTCCATTTGAACCTAATAATGGTAAAAAAACGAAACATTCTAAGGGTTTATAGCGTTAAGAAGAGTTTTAAAAAGTATATATTTGAATGATGAAAACAAACGTCATTTTAAACCTCCAACTAGCCGAAATGTCCACATTTGACATTATAAGGTTAAAAAGGACATTTATAAAACTTCTTTTAACTCTCCAACTCCTTATTTCCATAAAATCACTAATATCTTTTTAACTCTACAAACTCTCAAATAGTGTCCATTTGACCCTACAAATTTTCTTGTACGAAGATATAATTTACAAATGTTAAAGCAAAATTAATTAATAATAATTATTTTTCATTGCACATGAAGATTTTATTTAGAAATTCTAAAAATATAAAATAACATTTTACTATTACCAAACGAAAAACATACGTAACGATTCTGATAAATGATAAAGACATTTTTTATTTTTCCACTTTACTTATACATTATAATTGTATCGAAAAACAAAGAAAATTTGACAATAGGTAAACAAAACTCTTTCATAATTAAATCATAGAATATAAACCATAGTATTATAAGTAATTTTCCGAAACACTTACTTAAATGTGTTTTAAGTTACCATGTTACGAGCCGGGCGAATGGCAGAAAACGTGACCGTAATGCGTTATTGTAATTTGTATTTGAGAATCCAAGAGTCGCAACAATCTAAGGGGAAATATTCCGGCGACCGGACTAGCCTATAGCATAGCTATAAAATTGCCGTTTGCCCGTTAATAACGAAAGGAACCTCGCGGTTCTTTCGCGTTAGTATAGCAGCTAGTCCCATATCAAGTAGTACAGGGTTACTACCACTAATTGTAAGTATAAGAACTCCGGGGACCGGACTAACCTATAGCAGAACTATAGAGTTGCCCCTTGCCCGTTAATAACGAATATACCTTTCGGTAATTCGCGTTAGTATAGCGGATTGGGATGTACCAAATAATACAAGGTTACCGCCACTAACTGGTATAAGGGTGTTGCAATCTCAAGGTTCTTGATTCTACAGTTACCCGTAACTTTAAACAATCTTATTCACTCCGAGCGGCTTGAGTGAATAAGGGAGATCGTTGCTCGGTTACACGAAAATTAAAGGAAGTAAATTGAAAATAACTAGAACGTTGAAATACGTATATTAAGTTATTAACAATGAATTGAGTTCGAGATACAATTACAAGAATTGATTCTTAAAGTAATTTTGTGAAGTTAAAGTATTAACCGAATGTCACGCGTCGGATCGCGGGGGTTTCCAAGTCTCGTAGACTTTGAAAATTCACCTGTCTGACTGACAGCGTGACATTCTATGAAGGAAATGACCTGCAAGGGCAGAAAAGTGTCGGCAAGGATTTGGAGAAATGAGTGGAGGTGGTAGAACGCTAGCAGGGATGTAAGGGTACCAAGGACATATGGAAGGTATCTGGCCAAAGTGTAAAGTGCCACGGTTTGTATAAGCTTAGGTAAGTGGAGAGTAGCCCTGTAAAGCGAGGAACACTTGTTTTTAAACCTTTCGTTTTTCAAGAGCGGCTGACTGGTATCAGGTGAAGAATTCTTTAAAAATTCTCAGGGTCGAATGTAACAATCAGAAAGTTTTAGTTATTTTTATTTAATAGTTCCATTGAATTTTTAAAATTAACAAAAAAATTAGGACTCAATCTTATGGCAGGAAAGATTCAGTGCAATTTCCATTACAGTGATCGGATGTTCGTTAGTATCGTAACGAAGATTAGAAAATGATGCATTATCGTTGAACTCGTTGGATGCATTATGGTTGAACGGTACTGGTTGATTGACCAACTCCGTTGGTTGGAAAAATTCTTCGATCGGTTCATATGACTCTTGAATAATAGTGGGAGAATTCAATTCATTTTCAATAACCTTTCTCTTATTTATAGTTGTCTCATTTATGTGATTAACATTAATATGTGAAGCAGTACCATTATTCAGATTTGACACTGATTGATTGGCCAACTCCGTTGATTGTCGAACATCTTCGGTAGGTTGATATAATTTTTCATTGGTATCTCTTTCATTAGTTTTTAAGTTAGGTGTAGTAGAAGGTTCCAATTTAGATTTTTTGTACTTCTTTTTGTTTCCCGTTGTCTTATTGATATGGTCAATATAATCTTCCATAGAAATTTCACCTTCAGCTCTCCTGTTTGCCCAATCTATAATTTTATTTCCGAAAAATTAGGATAATAAGTCATTACTAGAAGCTAGTTATCTTAAATACTACTTACCATAAATAGCGTGGAAAAGTTGATTATCAATTGGGATACTATTTTGGCCTTTCCCTTTTGCTGAATATTTGTGAAGTTGAGAACCATAGACTTCAAGCAATGCTTCTCGAACAAGTTTTCTCCAATCCGATATGTTAGGTTTTATTGTGCTTCTTTTCTCAAGATATGATACCGTGTCTTTGGGAAAATAGATATGATAATCATCAGCAATTTTAACCTGTTAATAACGTACATAATTATTATTTTCCAAACATAAATATGCATAATTCTATCACAAGAACAGTTTTTTAAAGTTTAATAAAAACTTGTTTTACCTTTTTTGTAGAATCAGGAGTTGTATAATCCTTCAATACCTGTAAAATTGCAAAAGTATTTAAAAAATATTCATTTGAAGATGCAAAAATAATATAAAGTATATATATTTATATATAGTCTCCATTACTTCCTTCATTTCTTTTGACATTATTTCCGATGATTCTTCCCATTTTACATTTTTTTTTAATACTAAATACACTGTCTTAAAAAATTGAAGATTGCTTTCTGAAACTATTCAATACATTAAAAGAATATTTAAAACTTATAATTTTTTGGAAAAACCAAGAATAAAATGTAGAAAAATATCCTAGGTAAATACAATTACATTCAAATAGATAATATTTATCTAACATACCTTCATCTGGTCCAAGTTTTTCATTTTCATCGAGTTTATTTAAAGAAGATATATTTTGATTCCTTGCCTTATAACATATACTATTAATTTCAGAAATGTAGTCTGTCATAGAAATACTTTGATCACAAGTTGTAATCCATGCTAAATAAAGAAATGAATGAAAAATAAATATTATAAAATAAATTGTTAAATCAACAAATAATTTACCATAAATAGCATTGAACAAGTTTTCATCAATTCCAGGACATGGACTATTTCTCTTTCCCTGAGAACAATAATGCTCAATGGTATTGCCATATATTTCAAATAATATTAATTTAGTAAATTTTTTCCAATTGTTTTTCCCATTCTTCATCTGTTACGTCCTAACCCCAACCTCATTATATTAATTATCACTATTACTATTATTGCTATTATTATCAGTATTATTATTATTACTATTATTATTATTATTATTATTATTATTATTATTATTATTATTACCATTATTATTGTTACTATCAGTATTATTATTATAAATGTACTTTAATTATGCAAGATACACACACACGCACACACATATATATCCATACCGATTTTCCTAAGGGCCTATCCTACTCCTCGCAAACCTCATCCCCACCTACCGAGGCCCCTAATCCCCACTCCTAACAACTCCTAATTTTCCGCACCCACGACTTCCCTGAAAATTGGCACTTCCATTCTACTCTTAAAAGCAACCAGACAAACTTCCATTCTTATCTTTTCCACAAACCACACACACACACCTTTAAAAACACGCACACAGACATACAAATCTACAAATATAGTATATTTATATGTAGCGGTACGATCTCTCGCTCGCCGCTAGGGATCTATCGGCCGCCATTACTCCTACGCCTCTAGTTTAAGGATCGGCCGCTAGACCGTGTCTCCTTCGATGGGATCTTCGCGCTGCTACACCATCGGCAATCGGTGTCTATATATACCAACCACCGACAGACACCGACGTCCCATCCGGGACACAGCGTCTAGGGCAGGACCTGTTCGGTCAGCCCTACTGACGAGTCCACGAACAGGCCCAGGACGAAACGCAGCGCGCTAACTACCATTTCACCCTTTCCTAGGAACAGAAGGACCCTCCGCCGGACCGGCCGCAGCCGAGGCACCGAACTCAGCCGGTGCCCTCTCAACTGGGTGTGGATGGGCCCAGTCAGGAACTGCGGCCGGCCCGAGCCACGACGCCTCCTTCATTGGTGACCCCGGCGTTAGATTTAAGTTTAGTTTTAAGTAGTGCCTAGGAAAGGTGGTAGCATTAGCAGCAGCAGCGACAGACGACACTCCTGGCCGACATCGAAGACTTCTTCTCTCTCGCTCGTGCTCTGCATAGCGTCTACACACACGACCATCGTCCCGCTCTATTCTTCGACACACGCACACAGATACAGCACCACGCCGCCGCTCGACATCTATGCACGGAGTTGCTCATAGCTACAGAGATCGCTCCGCCACAAGAAGTCGCCAGGAGCCGAACGACGTCTCCATCCATCCAATGGACAACTGTACCATAGTATAGAGATAAGCCTAGCGTTAGTCACTGGCAAGGGGGTACTGTAGCGGTACGATCTCTCGCTCGCCGCTAGGGATCTATCGGCCGCCATTACTCCTACGCCTCTAGTTTAAGGATCGGCCGCTAGACCGTGTCTCCTTCGATGGGATCTTCGCGCTGCTACACCATCGGCAATCGGTGTCTATATATACCAACCACCGACAGACACCGACGTCCCATCCGGGACACAGCGTCTAGGGCAGGGCCTGTTCGGTCAGCCCTACTGACGAGTCCACGAACAGGCCCAGGACGAAACGCAGCGCGCTAACTACCATTTCACCCTTTCCTAGGAACAGAAGGACCCTCCGCCGGACCGGCCGCAGCCGAGGCACCGAACTCAGCCGGTGCCCTCTCAACTGGGTGTGGATGGGCCCAGTCAGGAACTGCGGCCGGCCCGAGCCACGACGCCTCCTTCATATATATAAACACAATATCAAAGAGTTCATTTATTACATAAATTCACTCGAAAGACAAAGTGGTGCTCATTTCGTAACACATCTTAACAGTTTTTTCAATTTTTTCCATTTTCTTAGAAGATAAAAATATTTTGCTATTTGCATACAACTCCTTCTTGTTTTCTGCAGGAATATTATACTCATTTGGCATCTGTAATAAGTACAAAATAATTCTATCATAATATTTTCAGTATATTAATAATTCTTGGTATCAATTTGACGTGATATGAAGAAAATTACCTTAAGAATATTTGATAATTGGGGGTTTCTCTTTTTTTGATGTTCATGTATTTCCTCTAATCTTTTCAAGATAGAATAAAAAAATTGCAAATCGCGTTTTGTCACTAAAATAAAAAAATATATATATAATTTAATTCAAATTACTCGCCGTGGTTAATGAGATAAAATGTTTTTTAAAGCACTATTAGCACTTGGCATGCGGGCAACGTACTTTTGCGTTGCTTTTTGCAGTCTGTCAATGGAGCGCGGGTCACGTAAAAATACGTATTTAGCAGATTTATGTTGTTGTTCCTGGAAGATTATCAATCGATATGCGAAAACACATATTAGAGAAAATTGTAGAAGCCAGGAAGAAAAAAAATCCGCAAAGACAATGTCGCGTGTGCGCAGCCAAAAAAATACGGAGTGAAACATGTTTGGAACTGTTATGTGAATGTAACTTCTACGGTGTTTCACTCCATAGAGGAAAATGTTTTGATCAGTACCATACGGTGAAGAATTATTAAAATTGTATCAATGTTATTTGTACTTATTATTTGTACTTCAAAAAACATTTCCGAATATATAATAAATCTTTGGAAATCATCTATTTCTGTGAATTCGTAAAAATGTCATTTTATTTTATTAAAATAATCATGTTCTACTATTTAAGTGTAAAATAGAACAAGTTTTGTTTCGAAAAACAATGTAGTTTTCGATTTATTGCGATTTTAGTGAATGGCCAAGTTCCCGCGAGATTTATGAAAAACGCCCGCTGTACGCATAAGTCCGCGGCGAAGTATACCAGCATGCTAAGTGTTAATATAAATAGCTAAAAAAATTACCATCAACTGATATAAATGTATGAAAGGCTCCTACATCATCTTCTTCAATTTTTTCAAATTCATCATCTGCACATAGTTCTACATTCATATCTAAATTGTTTTCATTATGTACTTTTGACGAATTGGCATTTGAGAGTACATTTACCTATGTCGTTAAATTTTGGAGGTCCTTCATTTCGTTTTGATGATGGAAATTGCTGGATTTCTTGATTTAATAATTGTGGAACTAATAAAGTAGTATTAGATTTAGATATATCAGGCTCAATCATAGCAGTAGGTATTGTTTGTTGTATGAATTCAGGAATTGAATTAGAGTCTACTTCATTTGGTTCTATTACTGATGGACATTCTTGAGCTTTTTTATTCTCTAATGACAAGTTCAATGGTTTATGATTTTCTGTTTCCTGGAATTCATGATTACCATCTTGTATATTTTTATGGAGATTAAAGTTATGTGTTTCTTTTAACATATTTATTTCTTTATCTTTTGTACTATTTTTCAATATTTTAATTGATGTAGCATTACAGTTTTTATGGTCTTTAAAGCTTGCTTGCCTTTTTTTAATATTACTTTTTGATTTAACATTTCGTTTTTGATTGCTTTTACTTTTATTATTGTTTTTATTATTAATTTTTGTTTTTTTATTAGGTATGTTTATTGTTTTTGGTTGATTGAGTGTATTCATCTTGGAGTGGATTTAAAATCTTAATCTTTCGTAATGTCCAAAAAATCATACAGCCAACTTTCATACAGAAGAAAGAAAATTTATTTAAAGAGTATTTTCCACCAAGAAGAAGTAAATATTTCAAATTATAAATGACTCGTATCACCATTCATATTTTTACATTTATACAATTTTTAGGTCAATAATATTCAACAAAATTTCGCCAGTAGTGATTAAGGTCATAATTTAAGTAATGTCAATGAAAATTATGGCGAACTTCAAAATAATAATGAAATTAGTCTTCATCAAAATAATGAAGAAAACAATTTAGAATATATACCAGGTATGTAAATATTAAACCGGAATTTTTGTGTAGAAGATACATATTTATTGCATAAAAATTATACAAAATATATTATTCAACGTATTGCCCACGGTAGCTATACATTTTTCCCATCTATCTGGCAATTTGTGGATCGACGCAAATAAGTAATAGTCGGATGGAACCAAGTCTGAAGAATAAGCCGCATGTGAAAGTATTTCCCAATTATGCGCTTCAATCGTTTCCTTGACGAATCGTGAAGCAAAATCACGTTGTGTTCCCTTTCTTGATATTCCGGTCGTTTTTCACGCAATGCTTGATTCAAATCGATCATTTGTTGTCTATATCATTCAATATTAATGTTCCGCCAGGTTTTAGTAGACCATAATAGATCACGCCTTTCTGATCCCACCAAATACAGAGCATTGCCTTCCGTCCGTACTGATTTAGCCTTGCAGTCAATGTCACTCGTTCGCCTGGAGTTACCCATGATCTTTTACGCTTAGGATTTTCGAAATATATTTATTTCTCATTGCCAGTCACAATTTGATGGAGAAATAATTTCTTTTTTATTTAAATTTATTTATTTAGAGTCGCATCAACCACTTATGAGGGTTATTAGCGACTATATTTTAGGTTTTACAGTTTGTCATATACATTAGTAATTTTTAAAAAGTATAATAATTTTTGGGTTGTAACTGAGTCCTTTAAGTTATCTTTTAGGGTGGGTTTGATGCCGAGTTGTTGTCTCTTGGTGCTGTATTTCGTACACTGGATGATGATGTGATCAACTGTGAGTTGGGTTCCGCATAATTCGCAAGTTGGTGGTTCTTCTTTGTTGAGAAGGTATTGGTGTGTTAGTCTAGTGTGGCTAATAATGATTTTTGAAATTATGGTTTGGTCGTGTCTTGGAAAGGTAACAGCTACTGATTGTTTGTAAAAGTCGTTTTTAATTGTTGTCAATCTTGGATTTGCCGAGGAGTTCCATATGTTGTTCCAGTGTTCCTTTATTCTCTTTTTGGTGGTAAGCAGTACAGTTTCTGATGGTAGACGTGTAGTATTTGTATGGATTTTTGGAATGAACCAAGAGGGAGTACTGAGGATTGGTATTTCAGTTAGGGCCTGGATATCTATAGTAAGTTCGTTCAGATAATTTCGGATTCTGCTGTGAAATGGCGGAGGTGTTCTTTTTTTGACTTTCGGGATACGTAATTGTTCTGTCTAAAGATAGTATGGAAAATAGGTTTGAGCGGGAAGGAGGCGGTTTTGATAGCAAATTTAATACTTAGGTATTTCCTTCTAATTTGGAGTGGAGGTTCGGATGTTTCACTCAGAATGCCATTGATTGGGCTGGTTCGAAAAACACCTATTGCTAATCTGAGAGCATTGTTGTGCATAGAGTCAAGTTTTTTTAATAGGTTCGAGTTCGCCGAGTTGTACACTATTGATCCGTAATCCAGTTTAGATCTGACTATTGCTTTATATGACAAAAGTAGGGTGCTTAGATCTGCTCCCCAATTGTTTGCTGCTATAGTTTTAATTATGTTGAGTCGTTGGCAGCAATCGATTTTGAGTTTCTCGATATGGTGTTTCTAGGTTAAATGAGAGTCAGGGCCGCGATGGTGACCACCTCCTCGTGGTGTGGCCCGGGAGGATCACGAGGTGGGATCACGCCGGAGTGATCCCATCACGTGGTCCTGCTAAGAGTCACCAAAGGGACGGATGATTTTATGACGACTTGGCTTTTTCAACTTTATTAAAAAATTATGGCAGACGACAAGATAAGTAAAAAAGGTTACGGTGCAGGGTCTCTCGGTGGGCCCAGTACCGGCGCGACTGGTTGTGGTAAAGCGGGCACCAGCGCGTCGTCATCTGACGACCGTGGGGTGAGACCTGTGGAGAGCCAGGCAGGTCCATCTACTATGGCTACTGGTGATGAGGATAGTAGGGACAGTATTGCGGAGTCATTGATTTCGGATACTAGTGGGCGCATAGGTGGGACTGGGGTGACGGAAGATATAAGTGAGGGAGTTAGGAGGATGGAAATGGTGTCGGATAGCAGTGAGGCAACGGATAAGACGAATAGATCGAAGAGAATAGTAAAGAGGAGGAGAGAGACAGGATTAGTGGAACAGGTACGGAAGAAGGCAGTGGAGGAGAAAAAGAGGAAACCGGGACCAAGATGTGAGACTATTGCTCTGAGGACGACAACGGATGAGGATGAGGAGGAGGATGATGATGAGGACGAGACTGGTATGGATACGGAGAGCTTTATATCGGATAGAGAAGAGGGGAAGAAAGTAGAAGGAGGGAATAATACAGAAACTGATGCAGAGAAAAAGGTAGAAACAGAAGCAGCTAAAGAGATGAGGAAATTTGAAGAAATACTGAAAAGACCGAAATGCAAGATAATTCAAAATTTATTAGAAGCGAATAATTTAATGCGGGGTCAGGCGTTAACATTAAGTAGCTATGCGAAAAATAGTAAGAATACCAAGAGGGAGATTAAGGAGATGTGTGAAAATTGGAAGATAATGTGTAGAAGGATGAGTATGGAGATGGCAAATTTGGATAGAGCTAGTTCGAAATGTGTTTTGTATGTAAAGAAAATATTGAAAGAAAAAGAAATTACCTTGGACGATAGATTTGAACAGTATGGTGCAGACCCTGGTGAATTTAGAAGGAAGATACTTGCAAAAGAAAAAATAGAAAGAGAAGTTAGAACGGTGGACGCTGCTATACAGACGGAGAACCTAGAAAAGAAGAAGAGTACATATGCGAAGGTAGTAACGAGTAAGGAAGCGGAAAGGATAGAAAGAGAAAGAAGAGAAGATGATAGAAGGAGAGATGTTAGAAGAAGAGAAGGGAGAGGAGAAAGGCTTTTTGATGATGGGTCGACAGAAACGTTGAGTAGTGCGGGGAGTGAAAGAGTCGGGAGAGAAAGGAGAGAAAGAGAAGAGGAGAATCGTAGGAGAGACAGAGAAGAGGAGGATCGTAGGAGAAATAAGGTAGAAGAGTGGCAGACTGTAGAGAAGAGAAGGAGAGGTAGAAGAGTCGAGAGAGAAAGTAGGAATGTTAAGAAGGATCGGAGCAAAAGTACGGGCAGAAAAAGGTCAGTTAGTGCGGTCAGGAGTGCGGCGATAATTATTCAGAGCGGAGACTTATTAGAATGTCAGAACATTGTGAAGGAGTTTAAATTCAAATATACAAATAAAAGAGCGGATGTTAAGAATATAAGGAATACGAGGAATGGAAACATCGTGATAGAGTTGAAGAGAGAAGGAGACGTGGATGACTGGAAGGATAAGTTTGAGGACATCGCGAAGGATAGAGGAAAGATTATTGCTAAGAAGCCGATGATTGATATTGAAATCGATGGGATAGAGCCGTATGTTACAAGAGAGCAGGTAGAAGAGGCGCTAAAGAAAGAATTTGGAGAAGATTCATGTAAAGGAATGAGATGGAAGGTGTTGAGGGTGAATCGATTTGGATGTGCGAAGGCGGTGCTAAGTGTGGGAATGGAGTGGAAATTTAAGTTGAAGGAGAAGAGCATGATAGGGATTGAGTGGAAAAGATGCAGGATTAGAGAAGCGGAGGTTGTGATTAGATGTTTTAGATGCCATGAGATCGGACATTTAAGTTACAGTTGTAAAGAGAAGGAGGCGGCTAATGTATGTAGGAAGTGTGGACAAGGGGGTCACGAGTTCAAGGATTGTAGAAATCAGGCCAGTTGCTTTTTGTGTTCAAGGACAGGAATTAGTAAAGATCGGATCATGCATTATGCAGGTTCGGTCATATGTGCGAGGACGCGAGGAATTTTAAGATAAGAGTAATAGAAGATAGTGTGGTCTTGGGGACACCCTGAAGTAATGCCCTGAGCCGTACCGGGGTGTCTCGACAGAAGATGTGGAGGACAGAGGAGGGGTTTTAGTGGGTATTCCGGGAGGCCACACTCCCGGCGAGTCCCACACTACCCCGGCAATTTGGTGCCGGGGTGTGCGTAAACGCATTTCCCCTCCTCTACAAAAAAAAAAAAAAAAAAAAAAGGTTAAATGAGAGTCAAATGTTAGGCCAAGAAGTTTGATGGAAGGTGATTCTTTGAGTTTCTGGTTATTAAGGGTTAAATTTATGTGTAGCGGGTGTCTGGATCTACTGAAACTTATTATTTCGGATTTGGTGGAAGAGAATTTAAAACCGGAAGTAATTGACCATTTTTGGAGTTTGTTGAGTGTTTCTTGTAGTAGCGTCTGGGTGGTCTCGGGATTTTTTCCTTTACATGTTATGGTCAAATCGTCAGCAAATAGTAACCCTTCAAGTGGTTTTTCGACCTGGTTCAAAATATCGTTTATGGCAACTAAGAAAAGTGAAACACTCAAAACAGAGCCTTGTGGTACACCGTTTTTTAAGATTCTTTTTGAAGAGAGAGTGTTGTTTGCCTTTACTTGGATAATTCTGGTGGCTAAGAAGTTTGAAATAAAATTTAGAGTGTTTCCATTTATGCCGTAATTTTGGATAATTCTAACAATGCGACTTCTCCAAACCATGTCATAGGCCTTTTCAATATCTAAACATATAGCAATTAAGTGTTGTTTATTGGCGAAGGCGTCGTGTATGGATGACTCTAATTTTATCAGATGTTCCAGTGTAGAATGATGTTGACGGAAGCCACTTTGATATTTGGAGAATGCATGTTTTTTTTCCAGGAACCATCGGAGTCTGTGATTGACCATTTTCTCCATTAATTTGCACATTGTGTTTGTCAGCGCAATGGGTCGATAATTATTAGAGTCTGTAGGAATTTTCTGTGGCTTTAAAATAGGGACAATTAACGCTTCGTTCCATTTTGTTGGGAAAATGTTATGGATCCAAATACAGTTGAATAGTAGTAGTAAGTAATTAATTGCCACTTGCGGCAGATTGGTTAAGAGTATGTTAGGAATTCCGTCTAGTCCTGGGCTGGTGTTCGTGCATTTGTTTAAAATGTGTTGAAGTTCGTCAAGTTGGAGCGGCGAGTTTATAGTACATGCGTCTGGCTCATTATGATCAGTCATTGCGAATGAAAGTTGCTCACATTCAATCCTCTGTTTATGAATTAGGAACTCCTTGGTATGGTTAGAATCACTAGAATTATTCTGAAATTGTGTAGCTAAGATTTCAGCTATTTCTTTGGGGCTTGTCGTAATTTGACCGTTTTCTTTATTCAAGGCAGGGATCGTGAACTGGTAGTTCTGACCTTTAATCAACTTTATCTTTTTCCAAATCGTTGTGGACGGAGTGTGAGAGTTAATAGATGATACGAACTTCAGCCAGGCCTGTCTTTTGCAGTTCTTTATAATTTTACGGGATATGGCTCTGAATTTTTTGAAGATGATAAGATTTTCGGCAGTTTTGTGTTTTTTAAAAATGTTAAAGGCATGTTTGCAGTCTTTTATGGCTTGTGAGCATTGTTCATTCCACCATGGATTGCATTTTAATTTGGGATTTCTGACATTTTTTGATCTTGGAATGGCTAAGTTGGCTGCATTTATAATGGATTCAGAGAAGCGATCGAGTGCCATGTTAAGGATATTTGAGTTGTTTGGGTTTAAATCTATGAAATGAGCAGATGACTCGGTTACTAGCTCGCGGTACAGTGTCCAGTTTGCTTTCTTGAATTTCCATTTTGAATGAACATTGGGTGTGTCGTTTTGATAAGTATTGTACATTACTTTAATTGGGAAATGGTCGCTATCGTATAAGTCGTTAATTGTACCCCATGTGGTATTATGTGTGATAGATGGACTGCATAGCGATAGATCTATTGCGCTGAAGCGGCCAGTTGCACTGCAAAAATGTGTGGGTTCATTGGTGTTTAGCAGATTAAGATTTTGTGTGTTAATTATTTGTTCCACAGTGATTCCTCTAATATCAGTTTTGTGTGATCCCCAAAGATAATTATGGCTGTTGAAGTCTCCGAGTATGATGTAGGGTTTTGGTATCTGATTTAGTAAGTTCATTATCTCCATTTCCTCTAGGCGTTGGCTGTTTGGGATATAGATGTTACATAAGTACAGTTTCCGGGCATATGATTTTAGTGACAATAGCTTCCAAATTCGTTGTAACCGCTAGTTCTTGGCTGTAGATATTGTTTTTTATTAGGGTCGCAACTCCTCCACTTGCATGGGGGGTGATACGGTTTTTAAAGAAAGTTTTGTACTGTTTTATTTGGCCTGCAGATTGATTTTTGAAATTAGTTTCCTGAAGACAAATAATATCAGGTTGGAATTCGCCAATCAATTTTTGGAGATATTCTAGCCGGCTGTAGAAGCCGTTGAGATTCCATTGGATTATTTGTAGCGGCATTATATGAGAGAAGATTATAGATGTTGATTAGGAAGGGCCATGTATGGAGCTTGATAAGGTTGGTGGAGTTTCTGTAGATAATATGGATTGAAGGGAGATGGTTGGTTCAGAATTGATTTCAAGTTTTTTGATGAGCCGGTGAAGTCTATTTTTCATACTTTGGTCTTTGATGAGTCGGTGTATTGAATTTAGTAAGAGAATTAGGGAATTCCTATTTGAAGTATAATCTTCGGCGATTTCCTTAGGGTTATCTGAGCCTAGGGCGTTTTCTAGAAAGCTTTTGAGTTGGTTATAATTGAGAGAGGGATTATCTGCAGAGTCAATCAGAGTAGGTTTGACTGCTTTTAGTATATCATCCATTTCTTCTATTATTCTATTCAAAGACTGGCTGCGTTTTGCTTTTTTGGTCGTGGAGGTGGTTGCTGGTTTGTTCTTCGCGTTTGATCTTACATTTTCCGGTACATCGATTGCTAAGGTGTGCTCGTTCAATGATTGATCCTCTGAGGATGTTGAAAGCGGTCTTTTTTTGTGAGGGATTTGGGAATTTGGTTGGTTTGGTATCGTTGTTTTATCTATGTTTGGCGTCGATTGTGTGGATATATCCATCACGTTGTTTTCTTTACTTTCATCCTTGTTGGATTTTGTTTTTGATTCATGTGAAGGTTTTAGATTATTAGGTGTGTTGGTATTCAGTGCTGTTTGCTCGGTTCTGATTAAGTGGTTTTCGTTAGTATCCGTAATAATCGATGTATTATTAATTTGGGATTGAACGGTACATTTGCTGGCAATATATCCTTCTTCTTTGCATAAGAAGCAGGTGACTTCGTCAGTGGATGTAAATATTCGGTATTGGGTGTTTTCATGTGTGAGCAGGAATGATTGGGGAATCTTTTGAACGTCGTCAGGATTTACGTAAACTTGTCTCCTGAAGCTCAAAACGTGAGCGAAACCGGGTTCTTGTAAGCCGGCACGAAGGAATGAGAGTTTAGAGCACAGCTTGATATTATGATTTGTCAGAAATTGTTCGATATAGACGTGGGGAATCGTAGGAGAAACGTTGGAAAGGACGATTCTTTGAGCTGGGTTGATTAGGGGTCGAACTGCAGCATTTATGTTGTTGATGAGTAAGGATTTGTGAGTAGTTACGAATTTTGTTGCTGTAGATTTGTTGTCCAGGTAAATGCAGACTCTGTCTTGAGAAATTCGGGAAGCGAAACGAATGGCGTTAGGTCCGGTGATTTTTGCTACGGCTTGTATGTACTCCTTCAAAGGAGTACCTTCTACAGATTCGATGATGATAGCTTGATCCTTAGTAGGAAATGTACCATTTACTGTGGCTGATGCGTAGGATTTCGTTTGTTGAACGGAGGAAATATTGGTTGAAATTTCGTTTAATGATGAATTAGGATCCATGTTCGAATTTCTGTTGATAGGAGTTACGTCTGTGTCACATATACTATTGTACACTCCACCGTTAAGGTGAAATGACAAAGCTTCACAATTACGCACACCGACACCGACACCGATTCGGTGAGGTAATTACACGGGGAATCAATACAATATATAGCTACACTATATTTGGCACTCGCGAGCGATGATAAACACGTCTTCTCTCAACGATTGCTGAAGAGTAACTAAATAATTTCTTGTTGTAGCCTGCGAGCAGCATTTCGCAAGTGATTTTCGCTTTTCTTGCTGTCTTTCAGTTAGTTCATGTAGAATCTATTTTCCCAACTTTTCGATCTTTCCCATGGCTTTCGTCTGCGAGCAGTTGTTGCTTTTGAGCCTCATCCTCATCCAACAATGCTTGCAAATCGCTGTCTTCAAACTTTTTCGGCGGTTTTCCACGTTCTTCGTTTCTCACATCAAAATTGCCACTTTTGAATTTTTTTAACCACTAAAAGCACTGCGATTTTCCAAGGGCATGCTTACCGTAAGCTTCGACAAGCATTCGATGCGATTCCGCAGCAGTTTTGTTCTAATGGAAACAGAAAATCAACGCCGTCCGCAAATCGTAGTTTCCAGGCACGAAGTTCGGCATATTTAATGCTATTAAAAACTATGTTGTTGTTTGAAACGTTCAAGATTCTAAGTTGACAATCTTCGTCCAATGTTAAAACCAACAAATAGAGACAATTACGAGGTTTGACTGTAACTACGTTACTAGATAGAGCCACAAATGGGTAAATTCCGATTTCATATTTACAGACCTGGTAGATGATAATTCAGAAATGCAAGGAGAAGAAAATGAGCACCAAGAAGCAGATAATCATTCTGATAATCGTATAGAAGGAGAAAATGGTTTAGAAAATCATGTAGAAATGCAAGAAGTAGACAATGGTTCAGATTATGATGGAGAAATGCGAGAAGAAGAATATAATGGAGAGGAACAAATAGAAGATAGTTCAGAAGATGAGGATGCGTATGTTGAGGAATATGGAGAAGATGAGGAAGAAAATGATGACGAAGAAGCAGAAAGAATCAATAATCAAAATATTTTCGATCCAGATGATCCACCACTATGCATTGGTGCTCCATTGAAAGTTTCAGAAAGCATGCTCCTGATATTGAATATTTATTTAAAATATAATATTCCACAAACTTGTTTAGCAGAGATAATTGAAGTGATTAATTTGCACTGTATTGATGAAAATTTGAAACGAAATAGTTTACACAAATTCAAGAAGTATTTTCCAGCAACGAATGATTTGACTGCGACAAAAAAGCACTACTACTGCGAATCATGTTTAAGAAATCTTCCTTCCGCACAGGTAATTTGTACAGAATGTTCAAGAAATGAAAGATCTAAGGTGTCTTATTTCGTGGAAATGTCACTTACTAATCAATTACAAGAATTATTTCGACGATCTAATTTTTACAATAAATTACAACATCGCTTTCTAAGACAAAATGTGCGACCAAATACTATCAGTGACTTATATGATGGTATTCTGTACCAACAACTATGCAATAATAATGGATTTTTATCAGATCCTAATAATATCTCTTTTACATGGTACACTGACGGGGTCCCAGTCTTCAAATCGTCAAAAGTAGGAATGTGACCATTATATTTTACAATAAATGAGTTACCATATGAAGATAGGTCACGGCAAGAAAATTTGCTATTGGCAGGATTATGGTTTGGTCCTCAAAAACCAGCTGCTAATAAATTTGTTCATAAGTTATATAATCAATTCCATGATCTTAGAAATGGCCATAACTTTATAATATCTGATAAACGTATCATCAACTTAAAAGCAATATTGCTGATGGGTACTTGTGACCTAGTAGCTAAAGGTCAATTTTTAAACCTAAAACAATTTAATGGAGCGTTTGGTTGTCCAACCTGTAAAAGTGAAGGTGAGAGTTTCGCGTTACCAAGTGGAGGATCAACTTACGTTTATCCGTATGAAGATAATCCAGAATTAAGAACATCTGAAGAAACAACAAATTATGGTGAAATTGCTTTAGAACTTGGAGTTTCAATAATGGGCGTGAAGGGCCCTTGTATCTTGTCAAGATTAATGCCTGATTTTATTGTGGGCAGTGCAATAGACCGAATGCATTGCATTGATGGTGGAGTCGTTCAAAAATTACTAACTTTGTGGTTTGATGGAAAATATAAGGATTTTCCATTCTCATTATGTCAAGTGATTAATGTAATTAATGATCGTCTTATTACCATTAAACCCCCAAAGATAATACATCGTATGCCACGGAATATTCAAGATGTTTTACATTGGAAGGCTTCCGAACTGAAAATTTGTTTTTTTTATTACTCTTTGCCAATTTTGCAAGGAGTAATGCGTGATGATTACTTCCAGCACTACTTGCTACTTGTAGCCGGAGTTGCTTTCTTAAGTGCTGACAATATAACTGACGATATTTATGATGCTGCAGTTAATTTTACTAAAAAATTTGTCAGGGAATTTGAAACACTATATGGACGTCAATTTTGCTCAATAAATATACATCAGATTTTACATCTTCCTCAATGTGTTAAAAACTTGGGGCCGTTGTGGGCTTATATGTGTTATTCCTATGAAAATTTAAATGGACGATTATTAAGGGTTATTCACGGTACTCGTCATATAGACTCTCAAGTTACTAATAGTCACAGTCAATTGTTAAGTATGCAATGGCATTTAGATAGACTTTCTCCAGGAAGAATTAAGGATTTTTTTTTGGGAAGACGACATCAAGTCCTTATCAATGAAAAAATTTATGATGGATGTTATAATGTTGGTAGAGATAAATTAGAAAATATAAATAATTTTCCAGATTTTATTCAAATTGCTCTCAATGATTCATTGCCCGGTTATTCATTTAGAAAATATTTACGATTATTAAAAGATAATAGGCTATACATATCTGAAGAATATCGAAGAACACTTCAAACAAATTCTTCACATGTACTTTTTGAAGATGATACAGAATATTTAAAATTTGGTTCAATTTACTGTTTCATCAATGCGTCGAATTGTAGATGTCAAGATGCTTGTAATTGTCAAAATGTTCATTACGCTATTATACTGAAAATAATATCACTAAACTCCTTTAGAGTACAAGGTGATAATGATGTAAACAAATGTATTTCTTATCTCCACCGATGCGAGAAAGACGATGGTTTTATAATAATTCCTGTCCGATCAATATTATCAATTTGTATATCAATTGTAATTGACAAACAATTATATTTAGCTGTATCAATAAACACTAAAGAATTAGAGTAATAAATAAATAATTATACTTAATTATGCTTTCTTTTTATCAATGTCATCTCACTGTTTGTGTATAATGTGAAAATACAACTGTATTTAATGATAAATGTATCAAATTATTGTGATGAAAGCCACGTGAATCCACGTAAAAATTTATAAACTTCTTCATACATTTAAATCTCTATTTTAACCTATATAATATGTGTAAAGAAAGGGTATAGCAGGATAAGGTGGTTAAAAGTGCCCTTCAACCGATTTCAATGGGGGTGGTCTCATTCGATAGATAATGCTCGGCGATCATTGTGTATCAAATTTTAACCCTTTATCTTGATCGGAAGGGTAGTTATGGGGAAAATTAAAAAAACAGGTTTTTGGCCCTTTTCCCCCATTTATTGAGGTGTAAAAAATCCGAAAAAATTCTGGCATATTCTACACGGTACCGGACATGTTGGAGAATTTTTCCAGATTTTTCCGTCGAAGCACCTAAGCGTGAAAAATGGGCAAAGTAAAAAAAAAATGGAAAAAAGAAGATTTCGTATCGAAATCTTCGAGGTACAACTTTTTGTTTTATATAGTAACAATCTAACACCTACGATAGATAGATAGATAGACCTTTATTGTGCCCTTGCGGGGTACACACGGACCTCCGCTCCGCTTACAATCATTTTCCTTTCTCGATCGCACATAACCTTTTTTCTTTTTTTTTTACATGAGGAAATCTTCAATAAGACACCCGCCGCCTGAGGAGGGCAGCGGGTAGTGTGGGATTCTTACCCACTAAAACCTCATGACAACCTCGTTGAGTCCTTAAGGCGGGCCCCGGGCTCCAGCTCGCAATTTCCACCGCAGCCTGCCAGACTCGGATCCCGGTGGAGATGACAGTTGCCACCCACACACCGGGCCTTCCCGAAAAGTTGAAGTCATGCGGTTAGCTTACATGACGACTTCCCATCCCATCATGGTGGACAAATCCGTGCCAGGCAGAGTCCCTCAACTCGTGCCCTGGCCCATGATATTACGTCGGGAAGCAAGTTCCGAAGAGGAAGATGCATGCACCTCTCCGGAAACTTGACTCCCGAGTACCCTTCCCTCATACAACAAAACCCTCCCTTAAATAAATAAACCCCAAGAACATTTACTCACCATTCATACTAATAAATACATTCACTCACTCACTCATTCAATAAATAATTGGGCGCAGGGTGACGCCATCGGTAGTCCGAAGGAAGGCAGCAATGCGCATGCTCGCCTCGCTGCCTCCCCATTAGGACTACCGTCTTCTCGCCCGAGCTGGTCGGCGAGCAGATCTGGCTGCCACCCTGGTCCCCTCCCTGTCTCTCTCCGCGGCTTCCTTCTGGAGGAGGACTTCCTCACAGAAGGTCACCACGGCCTTCCACTTATCCTCCGTAAGGAGCATCTCTCTTACTACAGAATGTAGTGAGAGGTCCCCCCCCCCCCCCCCCCCCCATTGAATCCCTAAGGACACTGCGCTGGACCGCCCACGCTGGGCAAACCTCCAGCGTGTGCTGCGCAGTGTCCTCCTCCGAGTCACAGTGGTGACACTCGGTGGTCTCCTCTTTCCCTATATTGTACAGGTACTCACCAAAGCAACCATGCCCGGTGAGCACCTTGTCAAGCGGTAGGTGAGGCGGCCGTGCTTTCTATTCACCCACTCCCGAAGGAGCGGGCGGATAGCCTTCACAGCGCGACTTTCCGCGTTGGCCGGATCGTCTAACCAATCCAGCCAACGGTTCCAGACGCGCTGCTCAGCCTGGCGTCTCACTTCACTTCCAGAGGTTTCTGGCCGTTCCACCCCATCTGCCTGCCGCGCAGCACGAAGGTCTACATAGATCTCCACAGCCATATGCGCATAGCAAGAAAACGGGGGTGAACTGGCCAGAACTGTGGCGGCCGCGTAGGAAATCGTACGGTAACCCCGTACGACCCTGATCGCCATCACCCGGTGCACTTTCCGAAGGACACAGTCCCCCCGGGTATTGACGGCCAGCCCGCCGGCCCATATTGGCGCTCCATAAAGCGCCATGGACCTGACGACTCCCATATACAGCCGTCTTATCCTCCCACTCGGCCTCCCAAGATTAGGCGCGAGACGACTTAAAGCAGCCGCCGCGCGCTCTAATCGACGAGCCAAGGCATCGAAGTGATGCGAGAATCGCCAGTAGCTGTCCACGATGAGACCCAAGTATTTAAACTTGCGCCTCACCGGGACATCCACCCCACTTACCTTGACTGAGGCTTTCGGCGGCACGCCTCGACCGGAGACCTCGCACTTCCACATGGCCTCCGTCTTGGCGGCCGATACCTCCAGCCCCAGTTCCCTAATAGCGGAGACCACCAGTGCCACCGACTCTTCGGCTACCCTGATGGCGCTCCTCCAGTCCGGTCCGACGACAACGATCATTGTGTCGTCTGCATACGCCACCAATGTCGTGCCATCGGGGAGGGAGATCCGCAGAACAGCATCATAGGCTAAGTCTCACAGGAGCGGACCCAAAACGGATCCCTGTGGGACGCCCCGATGCACGGCGTGGAACTCCTCGCCACCCCTCCCGTACCATCCGATTCTCCTGTCTCGCAGGTAATCCCGGACCAGCCTCTTCAGATAGGAGGGCACCCGATGAAAATCAAGTGCCCTACCTATAGCTTTCCAGGAGACGGTGTTGAAGGCGTTCGCTGTGTCTAGCGACACCGCCAAAGCAACACCGCCCTGGTCCACTCCCGGTCTGGCAAGGCCGCGTACTCTATCGATAGCATCGACAGTAGAGCGACCCCGCCTAAAACCACGTTGGGCCTCCGAGAGGTCCGGACCATCCCCAGACAGGTGCCTGACGATTCTGCCGGCAATCACTCTTTCAAGCAACTTGCCGGCCTCATCGAGCAGGCATATCGGCCGGTACGCCGAGGGCTGCTCCGCTGGTTTCCCCTCCTTCTGGAGGAGCACCAACTTCGCCTTCTTCCAGCGTGAGGGGAACCGACCCGTCCTCAAACATGCGTCGAAGAGACGCTTGAGGCCGGGCCGAAGGACGCCACACGAAAAACCTAGGACCTTTCCAGGAACACCATCCGGGCCTGGTGCCGTGTTACGGGCAGTCATGCGCCGGATGGCCCCGCAAAGCTCCTCGTCGGAGACTCCCAGCTCGTCGGTCCAGTCCTCACTGGTAACCGACATCTCTTCGACAGGCTCGTCGGCTTCGTCCTCCTCGGGAGGGAAAAGCGCCGACACCACCTGCCGAAGGAACTGAGAGTCCAGCCTCTCCGTCAACGGAGGCGCCCATGGTCTGAGTTTTCCCATAACCATCTTATACGGGCGCCCCCATGGATCGGACTGTAGACCGTCGAGGAGCTCCTTCCATGCCTGGTTCTTCGCGTCGAAGATGGCCAGTCTAAGAGTCCGGCGCGCCTCGGAGTACTCCAGGCGCCGCTCCAGGATCTCTTCCTCCGTGACCCGTCTTCGCCGACGGGTCCGGGTGTACCGGCGTCTGGCCCGCATGCACAGAATGCACGGGGCATGGTCGCATCACAAATAGCGTGCATCACACCCCGAAACCAGTCGGCGCCCGCCTCCGGATCGTCAAGGACCTCACCCGGCATTTCCTGCCAGGTGACAACGGAGGCCGCCATCTCCGCGGCGCCCTCTCAAGGCGCTTCAACGCCCAGCGCCGTGTCGGATCGAGCCGACGAGGACCGGTCGGCACTGGAGAGTTGATATTAAAATAAATATAGAGGTGGTCACTTAAGGTGGCCTCTTCCACAACTCTCCAGCCGGTCACACGACGCGCAATACCAGGGGTGGCAAATGATAGATCCACTATCGACTCACCCCTAGCGTGAACGCACGTGCTCGCGTTGCCTTGATTCAGGAGAACTAGGCCGCGACTCGTCGCCCAGTCGACTAATACATCGACCTTCGGAGTGGTTCTGGGGCTTCCCCATGCAATCGCATGAGCATTGAAGTCACCCAGAACCAATATCTGACGAGGTCGGCAGGCCTCAACACACCTGCCTAACTCGTCCAGATACTCCACGAAAAGAACGAGGCCCATCGTAGGCGATGCATAGCATCCGATCGCCGCGTGTGCCCCCCACGTTACCGCCACGAAGCCCCTGCCACGCTGAATAACGTGGCAGGAAGGGGCTCCATGGCCCATTTCCCACGTGATCGCCGCAACCCCGCCCAGTTAGGACGATCGAGGATCCGGTAGGGCTCGGCGATCACCGCCAGGCCGATCCCCCCCTGCCGGAGGGTTTGCAGCAACAAATCCTGCGCACTCCGGCAGTGGTTGAGGTTGCTCTGAAGGAGGCGTGTAGACATTTTCAATGCCTACTTTGCTTCCTCCGTGGCACACCCCGGGTCGGCCTGATCCATGACAGAGGACGGTTCGTCCCCATCCTCTATCATTATGATCTCCAGCATCGGAGAGGACCCCCTACACTCTGATGCCCGCGGTGAGGCAGGCGGTGAGTCTATCCTCACCTCTTCAAATGGGATGGGGGATAGGAGGTGGGAAAAAGGAGGAGGAGTGGGAGTAGAGGAAGGAAGAGGAAGATGGGGAGGAAGAGAAGAGGGAATAGGAAGGGAAGAGGGAGTAGGAAGGGAAGGGGGAAGGGAGGCAGGAGTGGAAACAACTTCCACCTCCATTACCGTCTCCTTCTCCTTCGCTTTCTCCTTAACAAGGGAGGAGGTTTTGCCTTTTCCCCTGCTAGCCTTAGCAGGGGGAGGTTTCTCTCCTCCCTTGTTCGGGGTGGCCTTCAGCGACGGCTTGCAGGCAGGTCCTCCCATCCTGTGATTCGCCGCTTTGCCCTTTACAGAACAAAGCGGGCAGGAGGGAGCCGCCTTGCAATCCGCGGCCTTATGATCGCCCTTGCCGCACCGGTAGCAGAGGCCGTACCTATCCACCGTGCTAGTGCACTTTTGGCGGACATGCCCGACCTCCAAACATTTAAAGCACTGTAGCGGTCTTCTTTCGAGGACCGCTACCTTTGCCTGGAGAAACTGGACATCTATATGTCCAGCTTTCTCCAGGATTCTTTCCGCAGCGAGGGGACATCGGACCCAGGCCGAGAACAATCCGGAGGGCATCCTCCGGAGACTCCCGACCTTTACCTCCCCCTCGCTGCAGCCGCCTGCCTTCGCGACCGCCTTGCGGACATCCTCTGGTCCTGACATTTCCGTCAGGCCAGTGATGCCGATTTCGGCAGTCTTTTGAGGGCAGGCGACTATCACGCCCGTCCCCTCCGTGGCCTTCTTATGGGCGGCCAAAAGACCGGCAGCCTTGAGGAGGCTGTCGGGTCCCGGAACTTCCATAACGAGGGCCCCGGTGACCGCCCTTTTGGGCCTCAAAGTGCCCTCTATTCCTAGGGCCCGCAAATTAATCTCGGCCATAGTCCGAGACATTGCAGGCCCTAGGATATTTTCCTGGCCAGCCGGCGCCGAGACCGTGACCGCCGAGTTCTTCGGTGGCCGCGGCAATTTCGGGGCCTCGGGCTGACCAGGTTTCCCCTTGGGGCAGTCTTTGAAGGTGGCGTTACCACCTTCTGACCACCCCCAGTGTTCCCCTTTTTAGAGGAAGCAGGAGCCTGGGTTTTAGCCGGCTGCGAGGGGGCAGAAGACTTCGTCTTCCCCCTCTTAACGTCTTCCACCCAGGTCTCCACTCTGAGTTCCGCAGGTGGAGCCCTCGTAGGAGCGGGAGGAGCCTGAGAGGCTCCCGTCGCTCCCGAGGCCCCCACCCCAGAACCCTTCTTCCTCTTCTTCTTTTTCTTCTGCCCGCCCCCCGACGGGACGGGAAGAGGCTCCCCGGCTAGGGTTGCAGCAGCCGAAGGTGTATCACCCTCAAGGCGCTTTGCAGCAGCCGAGGGCACACCCTCCAGGCGCTTAATAGCAGCCGAGGGCGTACCCTGAAGGCGCTCATCAGCAGCCGAGGGCGCACCACCCTCAAGGCGCTTTATCACCCTGCCGAGGGCCAGAAACCTGGAGCTGATACTCAGCTCCAGGTTTTCCATTTTTTCTTTAAGGATCCCCATGATCCTTGACTCCGGCTGATCCGTATCAACCGGAGCCTCGGTGGGAACCCTTTCGACCTCCATAGCCTCGCTTGTCTCCAGGACTGCGGCGCTATGGAGATCGGTCTCCTTTGCATCCTTGCAAGCAAGGACACTGACCCCGGAGGACACCACTTGGTGGTAGAGCAAAGGGAACCTTTTAGCCAGAAAGGCCCCCAACGTCGCCGAAGTCCCCCTATTGCAAATCTGCAAGGTCACTGCTGGTCGCAATTCTATAGACCCCCCAGCCCGGGTCCCACAAGCCGATGTTCCGGCTTGTCTCTGGCATCCGCTCTTTCTCTTTTCTTGGGGGGGGGGGGGCTAAAACAGGACAAAGTATCCAAAACAGTCCCCCCCCCCAGATCGCGGAGAGGTAACCTCCGCGACCGGCTGTCTCTCTCTTCCTTTTCTCTTTTTCCTCCTCATGCTCTACCACCACACCGTGGGTGACCTCCACCGGTGTGGTGGGAGACAGTTTGCGGGAGACGGAGCTTGGACCCACCCACCGGCACAAACAACCAACTAAAATCCCGGCCGGGCGTTACCCGGCCCTATGACTCTAAGCCGGTGGGCGTCCCACGGGTCCTCCTCACGGAGGCCGGCAGGACTGCAAAATGCAGGGTCCGCGGCATCCTCGCCGACGGTGGCCCACCCGGTGGGAGCTGCGCCGGACGTGGCCGCTCCGTCTCTACCGTACTTTTCTTCAAAGTTTTGGCCCCATGGCGCAAAGTGCCGCTCATGGGGCCCTCCCTCCCAACTTGCCCGTGGAAGAAAAGGCTTCCACGGGCCCTTCTTTCCCCAGCTATCTGTTGGTCCCAGTGACAAAGTCAAAACTGGGACCCTCCCCCCTTGCGGATGCCAGGACTAATTCCCCCCCTTCAAAAGTCGCCATTCTGCCACGCCTTCCGTGCGACCAACAGATCCCAAGACCTGCTAGGGGAAGACATCAGCTCGGTCAGAGTTTTTCCTGAAGATAAGTCCTCCCCCGGACAAAGTCCAGGATTGGTCTCCAGGAACCCAACTAGCCGTCGTCCTCCATCGCACATAACCTATCTTAAACCTATCCTTATACATATAACGCGCTCGAGAGAGAGAGAGATCACCCCCCTATCGACCTCCGTTTCCGCTGCTTTTTTGCTAACTCCTATAGCATCCCCCACTACCCCTTTTGGCTCCCCTCCCCTCATGACCCCCCCCCCTCCCTTTCTCCCCACCACTCATCCAGTCTTCTCATCCATTCCCTTCCACTCCCGTCACCATTCAAAATTTCTTTCACCCTCCCTATCACTGACTCACACCCTTTCCCATTCACCTCCCTCATACACTCCTGCAACACATGCTCCCAACTCTCACACGCCCATCCACACCTTCTGCATCTCCTCTCATCCTCCTTCTCCCAGTACCTACTCTCTCTCATTCCATTTCCCATCCTGTACCTCGCCACCCTTCTTCAGTCATCCTCCTTCCATCCTTTCTTCAAATACTCCGCCATCCCTTCCGCTCTCACATACTTGTACCATTTATTGTGTTTCGCCTCCTCTATCCTCCTATCCGTTTCCCTTCCCATCTCCCCCCTTTCTTCCTCCTCTATCCTCTTCCACAGCTCCTCCCCCCCTTTATCTTATCCCCCTCCTTCCCTCCTAGCCCTTATACCTCTCTTCTCCATCCATGCTCCCCTCCCCTTTTCCCATCCATACCACAAACTTTTCCTCCCCATTCTCCCCTCTAACTCCCTCAAGCATTCCCTCGCCCACAAATTCCCTTTTCCTTCTCTCAATCCCTCTTCATACATCCACGCCCTCCTCATATACCTTATACGCATCATCTCTCTTCCACATTCATCCCTCACCATGTACCCCGGTATGACCCTGTCCACTCCTAATACCCATCTCAAATACCTCTCATGCACCCTTTCAACCTTCGCCCATTCATACCACCCCCACACTTCCGCCCCATACACCAACACCGGCCATACCAACACATCAACCAACCACATCCTCCTCACCACATCTCTCCCAAACAATCTCTTTCCCAATCCCCACACCTCCCTCATTACTACATTCGCTCTTCTCACCCTCTCACTCATATGCCCCTCCTGTCCCCCGTTCGCCCTAAATACATATCCTAAATACTTGAACTCTCTTACTTCCTCAATTTCCTCCTTCCCCCACATCCATTTTTCCTTCCCACCCACCCTCTTTCCACACCTCATCACCTTTGTTTTCCTCACATTCAACACCAACCCTTTCTCTCTTACATACTCTCTCATTTCCTCCATCATCAACCTCATCCCATTCTCATTTTCCGCCAATAACACAATATCATCCGCATACAATAAACAATACAAGCTTTTTCCCCCCACACTCACACTCCCTTTCCCCCTTCTCGCCAACCTCTCCTCGATATCCGCTAAATACAGCGTAAATAGCTTCGCACTTAGCGGACATCCCTGCCTCACCCCCCTTCCAGTCCAAAACGGCTCTCTCATCTCACCATTCACTCTCACCTTGCACACTGTCTCCTCATACATTTCCCTTATCCTCTCTCTTATACCTTCACTCACTCCTCTCTCATTCAGTACTCCCCATAGCTTCCTTCTATCCACCATATCGAACGCTGCCTTCAAGTCCATAAAACATACCACCATCCTTCCTCCTTTCACACCAATCATCCTAGCAATCAAATAATTCAACACATACACATTCTCCATCACACCCCTTCCTCTCCTAAAACCCGTTTGTCATGGCAACATTCCTCTCACTTCCATTTCTTCTCCCAGCCTTCTCTCTATCACAGTCACATAAATTTTACACATCGTCCCCATCAGGGTCACACCTCTATAGTCACTCACCCCCTTCCCACACACACCTTTTCTCACCGGCACTACCACTCCTACCTTCCATTCATCCGGCCATCCATCTCCTCTCCACACCTTATTGCATACCTCATACACTATTTTCATCACATCCATCCCACCATACTTCCACACCTCATTCTCCAAACCATCCTCACCTGCCGCCTTTCCATTCTTCAATTTCCCTATCACACTTGATATCTCCTCCCATCCTATCTCCCCATCCGTTCTTTCCCTCTTCGCACCACATCCACATCTAATTCTCGTTCCTACTCCCCCAAACAATCCCATGAAGTATTTCGCCCATTCATCCATCTTTATATCTGCCCCAGCACCTCCTCCGCCCCTCCTCATCTTCCTCAGCACTTCCCACACTTCCCCTTCCGTCTTGGCTGCCCCTATCATTCCCATTATCTCTTCCCTTCTTTTCTGCCTCTTCTCTTCACACATTCTCCTATACTCCTTCTTCTCCCTTCTATATCCTTCTATCCCCTCTTCCCCTTTCCTCCATTTCCTCATAACCCTTCTCACCTCTTTTCTTTTTTCCCTGCACTCCCTGTCCCACCACCCCCTCCCCCTCCCTTTCCCATCTCTTTCCTTTTTCACCTCCTCCCTACATTTCTCCACTATTTTCCTCACTTCACCAACCCCATTCTCATACCCCTTTTTCACTCCTTCCCACTCACTCAGTTTTCTCCTATACATTTCTATCATCCCCTCATCCCATCTCTCTGTCCTTGATCCCCTTCCAATCGCTACCCCCTCCGCCTCTCTCCTCACCCTCCCACTGCACTCCACCACAACTGGAATATGATCAGATTCAACCGTACATTCCACCTCCAATCTCTCTATCTCATTCCTCACATCCACCCCACACACCACATAGTTCACCATTCACCATCCTGTCTTTCGATCTCCTCCCTCCCTCGTCCTCATCCGCCCCCTCCATTAAACCCCCTTCCCATACCGTCCGGGCATTAAAATCGCCCCCGATCATTACTCTTTTTCTCATTTCCTCCTCCACTAACTCCTTCAACCATTCAAGCTTCTCTCCCATCCTACCCCATATATACACCCCAATTAAACTCCACTCTTCTTCCTCTATTTCCACATTCACTCTCATTATTCCCTCCCCTTTTTCACTCACCCACCCTCCCTCTTTCCTCTTTATCTCCTTTCTTACTCCCACTGCCATCCCACCCCTAGCCCTACCCTTATCAAACTCCCTCCTCGCCCATTGCCATCCCCATTCAAAATTTCCCGGCATCTCCTTCCGTACACTCCACTCATCCTTCTCTTCCACCCACGTCTCCATTAAAAACACTATATCCCATTCTTTTACTATCCTCCAAACCTCCCTTTGCTCTTCAACCCCCCTACGTTCCAGAAACCCACTTTCCATCCCCTTCCTCCCCTCTTACCCTCTGTCTCTCTCCCCCCTCCTTTCCCTCTTCTCTTTTCTTTTACCTCGCCCCCTCCTATCCTCCTTATTATAATATTTTCCTTCCTCCTCTCCCTTTCCTTCATTTCCAATTCCATCTCCAACGCCTTCATTCTTTCCTCCCATCCTTTAACCGGCACCTCTTTTTCTTTTCCTACCCCGCTTTCCTCCAACCTATTCACTCTTCCCTCTAACTCCTTCCACTTTCTTTCCCTCTCCTCCATCTCTCCTACCCTCACCCCTAGCCCCTTTGTACTTTTCTTCATCCCCTCCTTTTCCTTTTCCCAGCTATCCCTCATCTCCTCTAATACAACCTTTATCTCTCTTCTCTCTTCCCTCTCCCTTTCCATCCCTTCCCTCAGGCTCCTCACCTCCACTCTCAACTCCTTCATCAGCTCCATCAGCTCATCATTTCTTTCTCTACTAGGAGACCTCCTCACTTTCTCTGATTTTCTGAATGCCTCCTTCTCCTCCATCCCTCTACTTATCTCCTTTTCCGCCTCCTTCTTGCTAACCATCGCCTCCAGCGACCCTGCACTCCCCGTCCTCAACCTTCCCAATCTCTCTACATTGGTCGGTCTTCCTCTCTTTTTTTCTTTAACCCTCTCCTCCCTTCTACCCCCTTGATCCCCTATCCCACTTTCCTCCATATCTCTTCGCTATCTATATATATATCCTATATTATATTTCCTTAATTCTTCCTATTATTCCTATGAAAAACCTGTTCCATATTAGTAAAAGATCTGTCGAATTGTATCGAATATCTCGTTCAGTACTACACCTGCAAAGATCATCTCAGTACTACACCATCAACAAATGGACTGCTCGACTCACATGAATATAACTATTCATAAATATAAATATTCAAGGCTGTGATGTGAACACTAAAAACGTCATATGAAGGATGTCGTACTATATTAACAGTCATCCTAAAACTAGCAAGTTCACACAAAGGCTACACAAAATTATCCACTTGAAGCAGATGGAACATCACATTACGTTCCGTCAGTTAACAAAATCAATAATGACTGCAGCCTTGTACGAATCAACATCCATCGAACGGAAGCCGTTCATCTGAAGAACATCGACGTACATGGTCTCAAAAATCCTGCTAGTGGAGGGTTGTGTCTCCAATAATTAAAAATTGCAACGTCGACTCCGAAATCCGAACGGAAAACCGTGAATCTTCGAGGGATACAGTGGCGTACCATTCCGGGCGAGAATCTGCACAAATCCAGAGAAGACTAGAATCTACCGAAGGACATTTGGAGAGTCCTGAAAAGTCTACACCACGATTCGTAACCAACCACAATGTAAAACTGCGCAGAATTACCATTCCGTTGTGACTTTTCATTTTTTAAATCTCTACTATATCATTTTCGATTAATAATGTTGACAATGTTATATTAATCTCATTTTTTATACTAATCGTAAAATTGTATACATTTTTCCTACGTAATTTTTCTAAATCGTATCGCGCATATTGTATACATTTTTCTTATGTACTTTCTCTATGTCGTATTTTCTTGTCGCGCATATTCTCAATTAATGCTTTTAATAATAGTATATTAATCTCATCTTTATAATCATAAAAACGTATCTAATACTTCATATTCTTCTAAATCGTACTTTATTTTTCGCGCATAGTAATTATTAATTCGCGCATATTGTATACATTTTTCTTGTTTTTCTTCTAACTCGTATTATTCTCAATTAAGTAATTATTAACTCATTAAGCTCTCGAATTCTACTATCTCGCTATTATACTCATACACATGTTTATACATATTATATTGTTATACACATACACATATTTATACCCCATGACACATTTTATAATATAGCTTAAGTTCTCTTGTATTCTTTCTTTTTTTTTGCGTTTGTATATCGAACACAATTATGTTCGATCTTAATGGGGGAGGTGTTGGATACCAACTCAATTCACGTTTTCTCAAACTCGCTATCTTCTCTGACAATAAGATATTAGCTCCAAATATTACTCAACGTGATTCAAGGCCCAAAAGGGAATATTACTCATCCTCGATTCCGTCATCGCTTTTCCTTCCAAAATATTTTTTCAAGACCTTTGGTCTTCGCGAAAGTCGCTGGAAAAGCGATCGCCCTTCTGGAACCTTAGTCACGAGAAGTCAGAGTCATCCAAACCTCCCACCACACTAGTTTAAGGTCCTTTAAAAGGCCACTCTCATTACCAAATAGACAGACTAAATCAGGAATTTTGTATCGAATCTCTGACGGTCGGCAACTCGCGACGACGTTATTCTAAAATTGTTAAAACTCCGAGCGTGCAACAGTTCTTCCTAAATAAAGTGTTGTTAACCATCCACGACATATAACATAAAATTGGTGTCAGAAGTGGGATACAACAACTTTTTAGTTTTTCCATTTTGAAGTTAGCAATGTGAGCTGAATAAGCTAATGTACAGGGTGTTTCAAAACTATTTGTCATGGCTTTAAGGGGTTGTTCTACACCTGTGGATCGATGGAGATTTGCGAAAAAAACCTGCCGCAAAATTCGGGAAAGGGTAGCAAATTTTTTTTATTGGCTCATCGTATTCGTATTGTTACGTAGGCAAAATGTCTGAGAGGAACCATGGGTCAGAAACAAACCGTTCTCTCGCAAATTAACTTTTAATTCGGCCTTCTCGATTAAAATTTCGCCAATAGTTGAAGCAGAGGCGACGTAGACAAAGTTAGAAAATGGGGCACTGTGTCACCGAACTCGAAGAGAAGCACAAGTGTTTATGCTCTTCTCCACGGGTGGGCCCTTGAGCGAACCTGATACCGAACGCAGGTCATTGACGTCTTCCTAGCCTCCGAAAAGTTACATCGGAAGATTTCGTCCGAAACCGAGTCATTTTCACCACTTCGATACAGACAGACGGGTAAAAAAATATGCATTAAGTATTTCTTGATCTACCTATAAATAGGTAAATTTAATAAAAATCGGCGTTCAGATGGTCAACGAAGACGAAGCCGATATCACGGAAGAAAGAGGTGTAGGGACGACGGTTTACGATCCGGTCTCCGTCATTGTTCGACTACAGACGGCCGACTCTGCTTTGTTAACTATTTTTAATTTAGCAAGTTTTTCGTGCTTCGGGTCTCGAAGGTCTAGAACTGTCCACGGTGGACAGGGGCCAGGTCGTCGGCCACCGAAAAAGAGAAACCCTATTGTCTGCGAGGGAACTTCGCTACGAGGCGGCTGTGCCTCGAGGAGTGTTCACCAGATGCGATTTTTTTCATACCAATAGACCCCTATGGTTTACGGACGTCTCGGGGCAAGCTCAACAATTTTACGGGAACCGCTTAGACAAGGATAAAAGTTAAGTTTCCGTTACTCTCGAACAATGGAATTAGAGAGAGAAGAATTATTTGAAAGTGTAGGGACGACTGACATTTTAAATGTCCTAACCCGGTCGACTTCCGGAATCTTTCGTTTATGACCCTTTTGTTCCGCTAGTCGGCGATGATCGAAGAAACACTCTCGCACCAATTTTCCAAACACTCGTAGCAAGAGAGGTAATGCCAAATGCACAATTCTTCAATGCTCTCGCACTGTAGTCACTCGTTCGCATATGGCTGCCAAATGTTGGTTTAACAGTTTACAAAATTGCAGCGCCCACCAGCAGAAGAAGGACAAACTTTTGCTTACTTTACTTCCAAATGCCTTTTTAGTACTAGATATCCGGTCTTCGTCTTCGCTGACCATGTGGCAACGGATTATATTGAAGCTGCAGACGCCAATTTTTATGAAACTTTAGCGTGTTCATTTGAAGAATTAATAAAGACAAAAATATTAAAGCGAATGCTTTTTTCGAATCGCTCTGCTACGTCTCTCGATGACAACTACCATTGTTTCTATCGCCCAGATGTATAAAATTTTATTGGAAATCTATAGTAGAATGTCCATAGAAACAGAAAATGTAAAACTTATCTGAAAAAATAATTTGCAATAGTTAATTAACAGTCCTCAAAGTTATACTTTCCGTAGATTGCTTTTACACGCTCCCGTCATGCTCTAGACCAGAGGTTCCCAAACTTTTTTCTCTCGTAGACCCCTTGTGATGTTTTTCAATTTTAGATAGACCCCCTGCTGTGGGTCTATCTAACTATATTGAAGTATATTTCCTAACATACAATTTCTGTGTCTTCGTTAATCCAAACAACTCGAACAATCGGAATGAGGCCTGAGAATAAGATATACGGATTACAGGGGTTACACTGTAATACACAAAAATACACAAAATTTATGAGTCGATGCGATGCGTGGCTATTTTCGCGCGGCCTTAGTGAAAGCACCGATCGTTGTTTCTCTTTTAGAAGACTCACAGCTCTGTGGAATGAGTGAAACGCACACTGTGGAGTGAGTGAGACGCGTATAAAATGCTCCGAGATCAAGTGAAACTAGTTTTAGACCGACGATATTAATTATATTAATAATATATTTTTGTAATTTTTTTTAATGTCAAAGTTATATGTATACTGTTTTTTGCAGTTTTTGAAATTTCTTGCCATTGACCCCCATTTTCATTTCATAGACCCCCAATTTTTTTTTCGCCTACGTAGACCACTTGCAGGTCTTCATCGACCCCTGGGGGTCGATATAGACCACTTTGGGAATCACTGCTCTAGACATTTTCGTCAATTGTTTTGTAACGAAAAGTTGGAATGGAATTTGCGTATATGTATTCTTATCTCCACTTATTTGGGATATGTTTAAAATTTTTGAAACTTTAACTGTTTTAGAATTGTAGATTCTAATCAGTGCAAATTTAACAGCATCTAGGAATCCGTTGGACCTCTCCCGCAAACAGCTGTGACAGGATGTCCCGAATTGCTGCCGATCCCTTCTACTGCTCCCCACTGCTGCAAACTGCTCACCACTGCTCTCCTCTGCTCTCCAGTCATGTCATGTCTGGCGAACGAAGGGATTCTACGTTTTTGATTCTGGTCTTCGTCCGATCCATCGTGTTCCAAACATTCTGCTAAAAAAACTCTCGCACTGCGTTTGTGTTATAAATTGGTGCACCGTCGTGTATGAAATATAGCGAACGCCGTTCCTGACGTGGTATCTCTTCGCGCAATACATATTCTCGGAAGTTGCGATCGAAGAAATCGCAGGTATGTCGCACTTGTCATCCTTGCGGGCACAAAAATTGGTCTCATTATCGTGTCCCCAACGATTCCTGCGTAAACGTTGATACTAAATCGTCCTTGCTGGAATTTTTACACTCCTGCATTCGGATTTTCAGTAGCCCAAATCGGGGCGTTTTGCCGATTCAAAATATTTGAACTTGAGAAAGAACTTTCGTCCGTGAACAACACATGTTCCAAAAATCGCGGGCTTCGTTGCACTTTCTGTAACATCCACTTGCAAAACTGTAATCGCGCACTGTAGTCCTGTGGATGCAGTGTGTGGACGCGCTGTATTTTAAATGGTCGTAACCCTTCTCTAAGAATTATCCTTTGCACTGTGGAATGGCTAATACAAACTTCCCAAGCCATTCTTCGCAATCCCATTAGCGGAAAAGCACGTGCGAGTGCGATAACGCTTTCATCTTTCTATCAGTGAACGCGGAATGACCTGCACCTACAAGTTGTGTCATTCGTCCAGTAACTGTTTATTCCATCGCTGAATCGATGGACCATGCGCTTGAAATCGTATCTATCTGGAATTTCTATTCCTCGAAGTTGCCTGTCGATGATCCTCGTCTTATTCTTGTAAAGGGTCTAGCCGAAGAATGGAGATTTGAACCCGCGACAAAAAAGTGTCCAGCGATTCCACAGGCAGACACCATAGCCACTGCGCCATTAATGCTCTTGAAAGAACGGTTAAAATTCTAGGTTATCAAGACCATACAATCAGCAATTTATTTAATTATCCCGATCCTGTTCTTTAACATCTACATATTTCTATGCAGAAACACTGAAGGCCACAATATGAACGGACTGTATTAAAATCATGTAAGAATGGCAGACAATGGGCGAGTTTCAGCCCAAAATGTGTCCCAGAAATCGGTTTTTGATTTTTCCGACCGTGATGCACCGTACTCAAAAAATCTGAAAAAATTAGGGTATAACAATGATAACATTATGCAACTACTATAAAAAGGAAAAAGTTGTGCTCGGAAGATTTCAATACGAAATCGATGTTTAAAAATTTTTTTGTTGGTTTTTCATTTTTCGTGAGTGGAACTTGCAAAGGAAAAATCTTAAAAAAATCCCTAACATGTACATTCATGTTTAGAATGTATCAGAATTTTTTTGGAATTTTTGCACTACATTAATTGGGGAAGATGAGGCAAAAACTGATTTTTCGATTTTACCCTTTAACACTAGGTTTACGGGACCCGTCAATTTGACGGAATTCAATCTTTGCAATGAAATATCTCGAAAACCACTTGATCGATTTCAACCGTTTTGCATCGTAAATTAATCATTTCTTCCAAAGAATTTATACACCCAGTTTTTTCCCCTAAGCCTTCCACTTTTTGGGATTCATATGTGGTATACCTATCTCTACGGGACCCGTCAAATTGACGGATTAACTAATTTCATGAGTAATCTTTATATATTTGCTTTGTTCGTATAATCATTACTTCAGTTTACTTACTACTACAGTTTTTCAAGAACAGTGACCAAAATATTCTATAGTTATTATTATTTTAGACAGTCTCTGCTTATGGTAAGTATCTTCAATAGGGTAATCGAATTGGGGCACAATATTTTTTTATTTTGACCAATCCGCCTTTTATAGCAATCATGAGTAAATCCCGAATATATAATATAATAAGATGTTGAGCACAATTGTCAAAATAAGTAAAGATTGTTCAGAGTATACCTCCGAAGGTGGCTAATATAAATTACTCTAAAGCGAAGATGAGAGGGAAAGGTCCTAATGCATTGAAAGTGAAAAAGATATAAGAATTTTCGGATAGTGAGGAGGAAAATTTATTGAAAGTGTATCGTAGCAAGAAAAGAATACGTATTCCTTCTAGTTTTGATTCCGAGAATGAGAGAACGAGCATTCCAAGCATATTCTAAAATGTAATGGGTGAAATTGAAAGTATAGTTGACGGATCACGGTGGATAAAACTGAAAGCAGGAGTATCTGTGGGTAGGCCATCCATTGATATGATATTTACGGGTTTCACAGGACCTACTGGTTACCATAAGAGAAATATTATGTCGAGTTATGTAACTAGTGCTTTTGGATTTATAATTGATAGACGCATAAAGGAACACATAAAAGACTGCACTCACATAGAGGCACAAAAAAACTGAAGAAAAACGGAAGCAGTAATTCTTGTATAGGTATATAGAAAAGAGATCGTGTGTGGAAAGTGCACAAACAAAATTCAGTATGTCTGTAAAAAATGTGCTCAATGAATGTGATTGCCGTATACCGTTAATACCATTGCTAGAATTTCCGTGGTAATTCAAAAAAATAGACATTTGAAATCATTAATAATGTATCTAAATGTGAACCCTAGTGTTATTTAATTGATACTTAATTTGAAACAATTGATTTTTTAAAGAAAATGCGTATTTTTGCCTACCCGTCAATTTGACGGGTGCTCGTAGAGATAGGTATATAAGAAACGTCCGTAAACCTAGTGTTAACTACCCTCCCGGTGAAGGTATCGGATTAAAAATTTGTGTGCAATGGTTTTTCATCATCACCTATCGAATGACCCATCGTCGAATAAAATCGGCTCAAGGGCACTTTTGACCCCCTTATTCGGCTAGACCAGTGATTCCCAAAGTGGTCTATATCGACCCCCAGGGGTCGATGAAGACCTGCAAGTGGTCTACGTGGGCGAAAAAAAAAATTGGGGGTCTATGAAATGAAAATGGGGGTCAATGACAAGAAATTTCAAAAATTGCAAAAAACAGTATAATTAATATAACTTTGACATTTAAAATAATTACAAAAATATAATATTATTAATATAATTGATATCGTCGGTCTAAAACTACTTTTACTTGATCTCGGAGCATTTTATACGCGTCTTACTCTCTTCATAGTACGCGCCTAACCTAGCGTCTCACTCATTCCACAGAGCTGTGAGTCTTCTAAAAGAGAAACAACGATCGGTGCTTTCAATAAGGCCGCGCGAAAATCACATCGACTCATAAATTTTGTGTATTTTTGTGTATTACAGTGTAACCCTTGTAATCCGTATATCTTATTCTCAGGCCTCATTCAGATTGTTCGAGTTGTTTGGATTAACGAAGCCACAGAAATTGTATGTTATATGATTGTGTGTTAGGAAATATACTTCAATATAGTTAGATAGACCCACAGCAGGGGGTCTATCTAAAATTGAAAATCATGACAAGGGGTGTACGACAGAAAAAAGTTTGGGAACCTCTGGGCTAGACCCTTTCTCGCGCTCGCGTAGAATCCCTCGCTGCCTCGTCAATTGCCCGTAACATTTTCCGTGCGTTTAAATACTCTACAAGAAAAATGTTTGTATTGTAAATATAATGAATAAAGGTGCAAAAAAATACCATACGAAGTATTTCGAAGTGACAAAATATATAACTCTGTCTGTATCGAGGTGGTGAAAATGAGTCGGTTTCGGACGAAATCTTCCGATGTAACTTTTCGGAGGCTAGGAAGACGTCAATGACCTGCGTTCGGTATCAGGTTCGCTCAAGGGCCCACCCGTGGAGAAGAGCATAAACACTTGTGCTTCTCTTCGAGTTCGGTGACACAGTGCCCCATTTTCTAACTTTGTGTACGTCGCCTCTGCTTCAACCATTGCCGAAATTTTAATCGAGAAGGCCGAATTAAAAGTTAATTTGCGAGAGAACGGTTTGTTTCTGACCCATGGTTCCTCTCAGACATTTTGCCTACGTAACAAGACGAACACGATGAGCCAATAAAAAAAATTTGCTACCCTTCCCGAATTTTGCAGCAGGTTTTTATCGCAAATCTCCATCGATCCAGAGGTATAGAACAACCCCTTAAAACCATGACAAATATTTTTGAAACACCCTGTACATAGCTACCCTTTATATATTAACCGCCATTTTGTTTTTAAAATTTTTGAGTTCAGATTCGTAATCAGCAACCCAAAAAATAATAGAATACCAATTTTTAACTAAATCCGGTGTGTTTTGAGCCTGTGGTGACGATTTGAAAAAGAATGAAAACTGCGCGAGGTGCGTGAACAGCTAAATTCACGCTCTGGACCACTGTGCGACGCACAGTGATTCATTTGGCCGAAAACCTGGCCAAAACTCAAGGAGTTTTTCAATTTAGCTGAAAATTGGTGTATTAGTATTATATGGGTCGCTGATTAAGAATCTGAACTCAAAATTTCCAAAAACAAAATGCCGGCTCTAATATGGCAAGTGCGAGTATCGAAAAATTGTCGGATCGGCACGAAAATCTGTAGTCGTATGTTTTTCCGGTCGCTGATTAAGAATCTGAACTCAGAATTTCCAAAAACAAAATGGCGGCTTCAATATGGCGGATGCGAGTATTGAAAAATTGTCGGATTGGCACGAAAATCAGTATTATTTTGATTTTTAACCTGAACGAAATAAATATAGCGTTTCGTTAATTACAAGGGTAACCTTAGTGAAGGATTAGCATTATTCGTTTGTCCAAGGCACGATAGCCTGGTCGTATGTCATAAACGTATTTCCCTGAGCATGGCGCGTGCGACAAACAAATAAGAATATCGCGTACAATTGTAAAAAGTCGCAAAATGTTACAACGGGGACTTCTTCGGGAAGCTTTAAAGTTTAATTTTAAAAAAAATATATTCTGATATTCCTTTTCCTTCAAAAGTTATAATGATATTTATTGCAACAGTCACGTTATCTTAATACCAGCACATCACAGCTATTCCATCTTCGAATTTTCCATTGTTTAATGAAAATCTCGACTGAAAGAGATTGATAGAACATTGTGAGAAACAAATATAGCCCTCATACCTGCAACTAGCCAGATTTTCAGCCGAAACGTCAAACATCTTTCGGTTTATGACGGTAAGCGGTCGAGGTGATCGCGGCTATCTATTGTTGCTTTGGAACAAAAGGCCACCAGCTTGCTTAAAATTATTTTGAATTTTAACCTGAACGAAATAAATATAGCGTTTCGTTAATTACAAGGGTAACCTTAGTGAAGAATTAGCATTATTCGTTTGTCCAAGGCACGATAGCCTGGCCGTATGTCATAAACGTATTTCCCCGAGCATGGCGCGTGCGACAAACAAATAAGAATATCTTGTAGAATCGCAAAAAGTCGCAAAATTTTACAACGGGGACTTCTTCGGGAAGCTTCAAAGTTTAATTTAAAAAAAAATTCGCTTTGTACTTTTGCGTACTTCACAACTATTTCCTCTGCAAAAGGAAAAAAATGTATGGGTTTTGCAATCTGTGCCATCGCAGTTGTAAAATATTAAATAAAAAAATGAAACCAAGGTACTTATAATTTAAAAGTATGACGAATAGCAACAAACACTTGCAAAGTTGATTGTACCATTATTTCACATTGAAAACGTATTCTGAATTTCGACGTGAAAACGTTACATTATTCAAGTGCCAACTTTGACATTGCATATCTCTAAGAGTATTATTCAATAAAAATTTTTATTAATGGAAAACGATGCTCTGATGTGTTACAAATCAAACGCAATTGCTAAATTTTGAAAATCGCGAAAAAATTTTTTGGCTTTTTGGCCAGGTTTTCGGCCCAATGAACCACTGTGCGACGTTAGGAGGCTCCTTGGTCAGTGAAGCTGTTGGGATGGATCTGGCTTTAACTCCGAGACGTTGAGCGTAGGTTTGCTTCTCTTCCTGCGGCGCGATCGTCTGGCGTTCCGTGAGGCGAAGATTCAATGTAGAATTTCACTTCGGGGGAGATCAAGAGTGTTCATTCCTTGTGTCAGGGGTCGTTTTGGCGCGCTAACCCGTTTGCGTGTTTTTCCAGCCGCATGCAATGACGGGATTATGTACTCGTGCTGGTTCAGGTGGCTACGGTGCCGTCCTATTGTTGAGGAACAATGTTTGAGAGGTGTTTCCTCCGGTGTGTTGTATGGGTCGCAGGCATTCGATGCGGGAGTATGTATAGTCCTAATGGATAGTATATGAGTCACGCAGTATTTAGTAGCATTTAGCGACATGTGAGGTCGGGTGAATTTCAGGCAGGGTTGGGGCATTTGGATAATGCGTCGACTGATAGTAATGAGTGGGAGTCTTGTGTATTTCACCCAGGGAGGGGAGATGTAAAGCAGGTGCGTTTTCCCATTCGGGTTGGGTGCTTCGCTTGCGTTGGGTGTTAACAATAGGATTGTTGGGGGATTGGCGAGACAGAGGAGATTGAATCAGATAGAGAGTGTTATGAGTAGACTGCGGATTTTTATGCATTGATGACAGATTAAATACGGCTAAAATATACAAAAAGAACATAATATAAAAATATATCTAAAATATCCAAAGTATGGTATTTGTTGTAATATTTATTAAGTGCAATAAATCCCTAGATAGGTTTTCCTGTCTCATCTGCATTTATGAAACTCGAAATTTGCATAAACATCCGCAGTCTAGTTATGAGTAATAAAAAGCTGTAAGTTAAGACAAATCAGTAATTAAATAAGGGAGAATCGATTTTTATTATCGTTTGTTTGTTTTTGTTTTTTGTGCTTTCTTTACAGGTATACTGTATTTATTGTGGATAGATAAATGTGACTATTGTAAGTAGACTGTATGTGCTTTGTTCATAGTGAGGTGTGGATTGTCGAACCGTTCGCTTAGATGGACCTGATTACCATTATGTATTTGTATGTTTATGCGGTGTCGATTACCATTTCCCTTTTTATGTCGATGATTACCATCGTTTCTGTTCTCGATTCGACTAAATGCCTGTAGCTTGTTCCCTCCGGGGATTTCATGGACTCGCTACACTTGGTCGCCCGTCTGTGGCGTGCTATGTTTTCGCTGCATATCATATATAGTTCTTTTGTAGAGTTGTTGCTTAGAAAGTGAGACAGTTGTATCTCTATGACCGCGCCTTTTTTTTTTCTTTTTTTTTTTTTTTTTAAATAAGGAGGAGGGGAAATGCATTTACGCACACCCGGGTCTACAACTACACCCGGGTAGTGTGGGACTCGCTGGGAGTTTTACCTCCCAGAATACCCATTAAAACCCCTCCTCCTATCTCCTCACACTCGATAAGGAGTTGTGCGGTACACCGAGTATTACCTCGCACAACCCTATTGTTTCCTATCTTCTTTGGAGATTAGCGCCTACCATGTCGCACATCTCCTTCTCTCTCGTACCTTTTCCTCCTATCCTCGTCCCTCTCCTTTCGCTCCTTTTCTTTCATTATTTCGATGATATAATTACTTATCCTTCCCCAATGTCTTCTGTCAGTTAGCATCTTCCTTCCTAGTTCCTCTGGCGTAAATTCCTCGATCCAATCCAACTCGTCCTTCAATCTTTCCCTGTTAGTAACGAATCTTTCGCAATCTTTTAGGGTGTGTTCCGCCGTGTCTGCTAGACCACAGCCATACCAACATTCATCGCTTTCGTCTCTTCCTATTTTGTGCTTATATGCACGAAATGATCCGTATCTGGTAAGTATCTGAACAAGTTGATAATTTAGACTTCCAAAATTTCTATCTCTCCATTTTTTAGGTTCTGGTATTATTTTATAGGTCCAATTATTGTTTTTATTTTTATTCCAGGTTTCATGTAGCTCTTTTGTAATCATTTCTTTTATTTTCTCAGATTCTTCTTTTATTTTGTTAGTTTTTTGCTCTTCATCTATCCTTCTGTTTCCATTTATTTCTTTAATCTTGTGATATATTAAATTTCTTTCTTTAATTTCTAGTGTGATCGGTAAATTTCCAGATATTATACACATCTTAAGCAGTGATACATTTTTATATGTGTAAGCAATTCTACTTAAACATATTCTTTGTGCCGCATTTAATCTCTTAACATTTTTATGTTTGCTAGCAGCATGTGCCCAGCATGGCACACCATATAAGATTATAGACTTCCAGACATTATAATACAGTTCTCTACTTTTCGCGTTTGCACCACCTATGTTTGGCATTATTTTATATAGCATGTTTAATAGCTTCATCGTTTTTTTCTGTTACTTGATTTATATGCATGTAAAATTTCATTCCTTTTTCGTAATATAATCCTAAATATTTCAGGCACTCTTTTATTTCGATGCATGTATTACTATTTCTTATATATATGTGTTTATCAATTATTCTTTTGTTGTTTAAAGCTATTATTTTCGTTTTATTATCTGCTAATGTTAAACTTTTCTTACTTAAAATTCTTTTAATTTCGTTAAGTTCTATATTTATATTGTTTTTTATTATTTCTAAGTCATTTCCCGTAAAGGCCAATCCGATATCATCGGCATATCCAATGATTTTACAACCCATAATACATTTTCTATCCAGAAGGTCGTCGTATATCAGGTTCCACAGGATCGGCCCGAGTACCGAGCCCTGTGGAACTCCTCTTTCCATTCTTTTAACTATTTTATAATCTTCATTCTCATGTATTATTGTACGATTTCTTAGGTAGTCTTTAATTATTTCTACTAACTATAAAGGAAATTCTCTATTATTCATTTCATATATTATACTATTCCAATTAACACTGTTAAATGCATTTTTTATATCCAAAGTTATCAAAATACAATAGTTGTTTCTTAATTTTGCAGTATATATTATGTCATTTAATTTATCTAGAGCCATGATCGTAGACTTGCCTTTACAGTACCCAAATTGATTTTCAGAAAATTTTCTATTAGTTATCTCGCAATGTTTTAGTAATCTTTCTTTAATTATAATTTCAAAAACTTTCGCCCATGCATCTAATATGGAAAGAGGCCTGTACGAACTGCTTAATCTAATGTTTTTATTCCCTTTAGGTATTAATATTAATTTCTGTTTTTTCCAGGGTTCCGGAAAGATGCCGTTTTCAAAACACATGTTAGTAAGTGATGCTATTTTTTCTGGTATTTTAGTTATTATTCTTTTGACGATAAAATCTGGAATCCCATCGAGGCCACACGCTTTGTTTAATTTAAGCTTGTTCACTGCTAAAGTCACTTCGTCTGTAGTTACTGGTTCTATTGTCTCATGCCACCTGTTTCTATTTATCATTTCATATATTTTGTTATTATTTTCTTTATCTTCTGGAAAGAGTTCATATATTATATTATGTGCTTCTATTTGACTTAAATTAATTTTATTTCTTTTTTCTTTATATTTATTGATAATGTCTAAATATGGTCGCCCCCATGGGTTTATTTTAATTAAATCCAGATATTCTTGATATTTCTTATTTTTGCTTTCAGTAATTTTTATATTTAGTTCCTTCCTTTTTGCTATATAATTTTCTTTCTCTTTCTTAAAATCCATTTTCTTTTTTCTTTTTCTTTGATAGATTCTCCTAAGTTTGTTCATTTCTGCCCTCAGTTCTTGGATTTCGGAATTCCACCATACTATCGGTTTTCTAAAGTAGTTATTGTTTTTGCCTTTACTCATTGTCTTATTACAAATCTCTTGTGTGCATTCTATTAATTTATTTATATATCTTTTTTCAGGTATTACATCAATCGTCTCACAATCAGGTAAGTTTTCAAATATTTCTTCAAAAGTAGTTTCAAACTTGTCGTTGTCAAAAGTACTTTTTCTCCAAGTAGGATTTAGTTGTTTTTTATTATATTTTATCCGTTTCTTAATTACATGTAATATATACATATGATCTGATGCACTCGGGTCCTCTAGGATTTTACTTGACTCTACCATGTTATATATACTTCTGGAGCATGCCATAAAGTCAATTTTTCATGTCTTATTGTTTTTTGAAAAGGTATATCTTCCAATCGGATTAACCGGAATTAAATTATTGCCATTTAATACTTTTAGTAAGTTTTCTCCTTTTTTGTTAGTAGTCTTGCTGCCCCATAATGTAGATTTGGAATTAAAATCACCTACCAGTATTAGTTTACCTTTTAATTGTTTGATCGCGTTGCTTAGTTCGTCTAAATATTTTTCTTGTTCTATTTTCTTTAAATTCGGTGACATATATACAGATACTATATAATATTCATTGACCTTGACAATAACAAAACCATCACCTTTTATCATTTCAGATTCATAGACCTTGCATCCATGGATACCAGTGCTCCAGATCGCAGCTTTATTTTTATTATCGCCGTACCAAAAACTAGGTATACGATAAGGCTCCGCAACAACTACAATATCTACTTTTAATTTTCTAGCCGTTATTTCTAATAGATCACTAGCCAATTTACACCTATTTAAGTTTATTTGTAGAATTTTAATACTATCCATAATTATAGTTGTATTCTTCTACCCCCCGCGTAGAATTCCTTGTCATAAGGCACCTAAAAGTACCGGCTAAGTGTCGTGTGAACATCTCTCCAATACCTGAATCGCGACACAGATAACACCTCGTCTCTTTGTTGCAATTATTCATTTCATGGCCTAATTCGCCACACTTTCGACATATCTTTTCTTTTATTTTAATGGGGCAGTTATAACTTAAATGGCCTCCATCGTGGCATATAAAGCACCTTACGATTCTTGGAACTTCTCGTATCCTACAATCACTCCATCCAATTTTTATTTTATAAATACCCTTCAACTTTTGCCTCCATTTCATTGGAACTGTAATAATAGTTTTCTTAGTACCAATCGACGTGCTCTTGATCGTTTTAATTTTTATGTCTTTCGCCATAATCTCTCCAAATTCCTGTATAAAAGTATTCATTAATTCTTCACTATTTATGTACGGTTCAAAACCTTCTATTTCCAAATCTATGGTAGGAATCTTGGCTATAACCGTTGCTCTTCCATCTGCTACTTTATTTAGTGTCTCTTTAAATTGTTCTATGTTCGAATTTTTTTCTCAATTCAATAATATGGTCACCACTTTTTATTTTTCTTATCATTTTTACATTTCCTTTTGCTTCTACAAACCTATTTTTGAAATCTCGTATTATTTCCTCTCCTGTTTCTTTTTCTTTCGTTCTTATTAGAATCGCATCGTTTTTTATAAATCCACCTATCTTCTTCTTTTCTAGATTAATGTAGCCATTTTTGTTATTTTGTGTTCTTCTTTTATGTCCATAATTTACTTGCTGCCATTCATTTTCTCTATTGTATATATTTCTTACCACACTACTATAGGTGGGTCTATTGTCCTCTTGCATATATTCTCTATTATTTATTTGTCTTTCTCTAATTTCTCTAATATTTTCTATTCTTTTCTCAGGTCCGCTGCTTCTTTCTTTTCCTGTTTTGGTAAGTATATTCATGTTTTCCATATTATTTTCAGGTCTGCTATTTCTTTTTTCTCCGGTTCTGGTAAGTATATTTGTCTCCGCTACTATTTGTTTATTACTTTTTGCTTCTACATTTCTGATTTTTATTATTTCTTTATGCATGTTATCATAGTATTTTGCTACTCTGTTACTTTTGTTTTGTATATTTTTTATATCACCACCTAGATTTTTCGTTGTTTCTAAAGTGTCTTGAATTTTTTGCTTCATAATTAAGTTAATACTTTTACTTTTTTTCGAATATGTATATAATTCTTCTAAATTTTTTACTATTGTTTTCAACTTTGTTATTAAATTACTTGCTTCTTCCAATGTTTCATTTGTGACTTCTCCTTTTTCTCTTTCTTCATTACTTTTAGATATCTCTTCTATGTCCACTTCTTCTTGTCTACTTCCTTCTTCACTCTGTACATTTTCATTCTTCTTGCTTGTCTCTTTTCTTTTCTTCTTTTCTGTCTGCGTTTTTCCTTCCTCTCCTGACGTGTTTGGACTATCACCTTTCGTACTACTTCTTTTCACACCTCTTGTGTCTTGTTCTATCTCCATTGACGAGTCCGTTTCACTCGCTTTATCAAAAATCTTCTCATCTCCTATATATACGTTACTAAAAGCACCAGTGGGCGTTTTTGATCTAAATCTGTTCTTATTTAGCCTCACTGGTCGTAAGTATGTTTTACCCGAATTTATCCACTCCATACTCTCTCTCTTCTTTTCGCTTTGTAGGTCAGTCGCACTAGTAGACGCTGTCGCCTGACCAAGATCGACAATCGCCTCGCAGTTGTTGGATGACGACGAGGGGTGGCCTGCTCGAACACCATCGCCCACGCCGGAACTGAGGTCTCCCTCCTCTGCTCCGTAAACGTTTTTATTAATATTTTCGTCTGCCATAATCATTTTTTCTTTAACTCCCAACGTGCCCCGGTCGTCAACGTTTCCGATCCTAGTTTGGTGACTCTTAGCAGGACCACGTGGTCGGTTCACTCCTGCGTGATCCGACCTCGTGATCCTCCCAGGCCCCACCACGCGGAGGTGGTCACCATCAAGGCCCCTATGACCGCGCCTGTCGGATATGGGTTTATACACTCATAGCACACGGGACCCTCTCCGTCTATTATAAAGGCGCGAGACCTTGTGCATCGAGGTCGGATCATCTTGGTGGTTTTGAGTTGCTAGAGGAGGGGGAGAGGGGGGTTAGAGGTGTGTCATTGTTTGTGTGTTTTCCTTGTTCTAGGTCGTGTTGGTTGTGTTTTATGTTGTTTGTATTGTGTGGATATGTTTATTTCCTTTGTGTTGCGTTTGGATGTGACTGTTTATGTTGTTTGGGGTTGTTTTGGGGTCTGTTATTGGCTTGGTTGTCTATTTCTAATGTTATTATTTATCTTTTGGTTATTTTTTTTTTATACTGATTATCTGTTTGTTGGTTACACCTGTTTTAGTATTAGTTATGGGGCTTCGTTAGTATATGTGGTGGATATGGAAGGTTCCCATCCTATTTCCTCTTTCGTATATGAGTTCTAAGTATGTTGAGCACTCTCTCGCGGTTCTGCTTGTCGCCAGTTCTGCCGCGCAATGGTCGCAGGGGGCACTGATGTCCACCTGACTTATCAGATGTGTGATCGTTGGTCTGGTTAGCCTATTTGTATCGTCGTTTCTACAGTACTCGCATAGTTTGTTTTCTTGTTCATTATAAAAAGCATTGATTCTTATGCAGTAGGCGTTGCTCCTGTTTCTACGTAGCCGCCTCATCAGATTTAACACGGGGGTGGAATATCTGTTGTTCCGTCCTCTATTGATATCTCCGTTCATTGTCCTAGGGCAGGCTGTTGAATTAGTTACACGCCGCGAGCCTTTTCTGAGTCGCTCCGCCTGCTTCTCCCTCTCAACTATTTTACCCAACCAGGAATGACTTGCCAGACTCGGCGTATTACACGAGTATAGTGGCGCTTTAGGGCGCCATTCGCCTCTGTTCGCTCGCGGTGGAAAGACGCCGCGCACGCCGATTACGGGAAAAAAAATCGATGCGCGTATCCCGTCGACTGACGTTATCTGTCAACGAACAGTTTCAGATCGAGTCACATCGCGTATAGGTTAACACTAGAACGACCAAGCAAGTCAAAATGACTTGTTCACATTTTTTTCCAAAAATTCCCTAAGTTTACAGCAGTGTGCTAGAATAGAAATTCTAAGTTGATCTTATAAAATACAGATTACCAAACCTATCATATTTTCCACGCCCTGATTCCTTTTCTTCCAAAGTACTTATTTAATATATTTAAATGTAATAAATTTAACGTCGGTCGTTCTAGTGTTAAAGCAAAAATATTACTAGTAAAAATGTATGCTCAGATATATCTTGAATTAAATGCGTTTAACAGATTGTTAGCAGAAAAACATTGAAATTTTACTTTGTTGTATTCCTCGATACAAAACGAAAGAAGCACGTTTTCGCTGCTTGACGACACTCAAACGGTTAAAATCTATTGCTAAGTTGACCGTGGCGGCAACAATGTATTCTTTGACGCAAGAGCTAACGTTTTGCTGTCGCCGAATTTTTAAATTATTTGCGTTGGAAATTAATATATACGTGCGCATGCTAGATCGTAACACAACTGTTTCTTTAGTATACATATGAATTAAAGAAACAAGAGGTAAAAAATTAAAGATTACTGGATATAATTTTAATAATCTGTCGTTATGATTGTTGTTTATATGGTTGTGTGTATAAATGTATGCACAGTAGAACCATTTATTTTAGAAGAAAATGTTATATGTATATATAAAAGTTTCATAATATTGTGGAGATAATATCGATGCAATACTAATTTTTTTATTTATTTATTTCTTCAACTTTACTTGAAGCAAAAGTTCATTGTTTGTACAGAAATATATATCTACATTGAATGAAAACATATATTCACAAATAGAAATATATGTTTACGTTGTTTAAATTAGATACCCTCAATGTTTCCATTGGTATTTTGAGATACAACATAAGTTTTTCAATGTTATTCCTGTCACTATTCTCTGCCGAATTTGCCAAACCACCGCCGGAAGTCCAAAAACATTAAAATCTCTTAATCGCATTTAATTCAAGGCATATCTGAGCATACTTTTTTACCAGTAATACTTTTGTTTTAACCTAAACGCCATGTGACGCGATCTGAAACTGTTCGGTGACAGATAACGTCCGTCGACGGGATACGCGCATCGATTTTTTTTCCCGTAATCGGCGTGCGCGGCGTCTTTCCAGCGCGAGCGAACAGAGGCGAATGGCGCCTTAAAGCGCCACTATACTCGTGTAATACGCCGAGTCTGGCAAGTCATTCCTGGTTGGGTAAAATAGTTAGGAGGGAGAAGCAGGCGGAGCGACTCAGAAAAGGCTCGCGGCGTGTAACTAATTCAACAGCCTGTCCTAGGGTAAGGGCTATTTGGTTGTTGCTATTTGTTTTTGTTGAGTGTAGAGTGTTGGGGGCCTGTTTTGGTTGGTGGTGATGGTGTGTGTGTGTGGCGATCGGGTTTTAATGATCGGTTTGTTTGTGTTTTAGTCGGGGTTTCCTTATAGTTGGTCGATCGCTTTGGTTTGCGTGTGCTGTGGGGTTTTTTTGGCCTTCTGTGGTTTGTTTTGTTCGTTTGTTGTAGTTTCGTTACTGGTAGCTATGGGGAGTGGGAGGTTTTGGTTTTTTGGTTTTTGTTTCGCGAGGGTTAGGTTTGTATATGGGTTAAGTTGTGTAAGGAATTATAAGAGTGAAGGTGTATGCTGTATGTATGAAGGTATGCATGTGATAATGTATACAAGCGATTGAGTGACTGCGGCTAGAGTGATGTGTATGTTTATGTGTGAGATTGAGAATGAGTGAAGAGTGCGTGTGGTCTTTAGGACCAAGCGACTGGAGAAGAGTTTGGAAGTCAGTATGTATGAAAGCGCGCTAAGAGACGGACGAAAGTATGCATTTAATATATATGTAAAGAAAATATACTTTCTTCAATTCAAATCGAGTGCGCAGAGCGCTCTCGTCAAACGGCTCCGGCTGATACGAGACATTTTTTTGAAGAAGATAGAGAGAAGCGGATAGCACATGGTTAATTAAGAATTATAGTAGTTAATTAAGAATATAGCGATATATAGATATATAGCGGACGATAGACTTTAATTGTCATTTCCTTAATTTCAGGTAATCAATTGTACATAACTGTAAATAATTGTAAATAGTATAAATTATGTGTGTATAGGCAGCTAATAAAGCATAACCTTAATTTCAGGGAAACAAATTTAGTCCATTGTTCTACGCCAAACAATCCGTCTTATATATATAGCTAATTATAATTGTAAGAGATTGTTTCATTCATTTATTTGTTACTCTGCTCGTGCCACTCCCTGAATCCCTCACAGTTGTCAGTGGTGTGAGGTTCATTAGCTGTTCGTGTTTGGTGTTAGTTTTATGTGTTGGCAAGTTTATGTTTTGGTTTTGCGTTTCGGATGGAGTGTTGTTTTTTTTTTGTTTTCATGCTTGGATGTTTGTCTTTTGATCGGGGTTGAGGGTGTTTCTGGTTTCCTTGTTTCGGGTTTTTCTTGCTCCTTCCTTCTTCCAGTGGCTCATCTGTTTGCCTTCCTTCCTTTATTTGGGTTCGCGTTTTTCTTCTGTGTGTGAGGATGGGGATGATAATGATTCAGTCAAACATTTTTGCTGCCGCCGCAGGTAGGAGTATGTCCCGCATTGCTGGGAGCAGTCCTTTCCTGCCTTGCTGACCGGCTCGTCTCGGAAGGCGAGTCCTCTCTCTCCCCTCCTCTCTGGAGGGGAGGCGGGAGAACACGGCTGCTTCCGGTTGAGTGTCGAAGGTGGCGGCATGCGTTTCCTAAAGTTCCCCTTGGATACAGTACAGTCCGCCAGAGCTAAGACTCCTGACCCTTTTGCTTCGACATCTGTTAGAAACCTGAAGGCGCACCTTCCCGGGAAAGTGCGACTTCTTCAGGCCGATAGTCGGAGAAGGAGAATCCTCCCAAGATTACTTAGCTATGGTAGCATTCACACTGTGAGGGTGATTGTTTGCGCGGTTCTGTCCTGAGGCTGGCTTTGGTTTTAGCGTTCCCTTCGCTTCGTGTGAGTCGGCTGTCTTGTATCTCCTTGGATCTCCGTGTGGGGATTCCGATTCATGTGTATTGTTTTGTTGGTCCTTTCGGTGTTGTGTTATGGGTTTTTCCCTATATGGGAGCGGTTTGGTGCTCTTCTTTTTGATTTTGCGGGAGAGGTCGCCTTGTAGGTTTTCCCTTTGGTAGCATATTTGTCCCCGGCCTTTCTCCTGCAGCAGTGGTTGTCGGTAGTGTTGGCATGTTCGCGCGGGGTGTGTGTGTTAATCTGTTGGAGGCCAATAGCCCGTGGTCGATTCTAGTTCCTGGCATTCTAGTTTTCGTTTCTTTAGTGCGGATTGTATTTTGATACTTTAGTCAGTTTGATTATTATTTATTCTGTCACCGGTTATCCGTTCGCATGTGCATGGATTTATGGGTAACGTGAGGGTCCGCGGGACGGTTTATGTTTATCTTAACGTGATCGCGGTTTTGTTATAATTGTTCGTCTGATTTGGGTCGTTCGTTTAAGGCAGCTGATAAGGGGCTGGTTTTAGTTTTCGTTAGTTTGTCCGTGGGTGGGGATTTTGATTATTTTCGCGGTTTTTACTTCAAGTGGTTTGCCTCAGTGTGGTTGCGCTTATACTTTTTTTGTTGGTTGATTTTTAGACTGCGAGTGGGAGAGAGGCAAAGATCGTCGAGCGTTGGAGAGAGCGAAAAGATCCCTCTCTGCCCGCGCTCTGCAACGAGAGTTTACTGCTGGTTTTTCTTTATGACCTGTCGTATGAAATGATTTCGCGATTTTGGGGCATTGGTGGGGGGTATGGTGTTGGCTGTGGGTAGATTGGGGGGGGGGAGCCGATCGCCGTAGGCGTGAAGCCTTGCTTGATCTAGTTTTCCCGTCGCAATTCTAGTCTTTTTTCCGATATCCGAATCTATCTCTACCGTGATTCTATATTTTAGAACCCTGCAGCTCGGGGGACCCAAAGTAAACGCGTGTTATTCGTACCGTCCGAGCGGCGGTTAGGAGGAGTCGCAAAGGACCGATCGAGAGCGTATGTTCTTTCCATTTATGCGTTCCTAATTTGTTCGGAGGGAGGGGTTGGGGGAGGGGGATGGTTTCCCGACCGGCCACATTAACCGAGTTGGGTGCAAATGTTGATTTGAATCTTTCTATGTGGTATTTGAATTTATAGATTATTATGTTCAATCGGTCCGATTATCTATCCTGAGATCGATCCGATCGTAAACACCGTTTTTTGCGTACTGATTAGCGCAGAGTTATGTAAGTCCAGATTTCATTGAATAGGACAGTCGGGGACCGGTGAGTGAGAGGACCCGATGTGTGCAAGCGAGAGGGAGAGAGAAGGCCGACGACGTACCGAGCGTCGCACAGTGGAACGAAATGGGTAATCTAGGTGGAAAAAAATCAAGTCTGGGATTTGAATTTTAATAATCTTATCTTAATCTAGAATGTTTGCTGAGACCAGTGATAGCAATATTAATTGATTTTGCAATCATCTAAATGTAAAAATCAGCGCTTAAAAACAACAAATTTCAACAGCGCGAAAACGTACAAATACTTCTCTGAAAAGAAGATACTGTTAGAGGCATTAAAAATTTTGCGAGACTTTTTATTTTTTGTACAGTTTATCACTGTTAGTTAACCTTGGAATGCCCATAAAGGATTTTTCGAAAAATTAATTTTTAAACAATTTATGGAACTTTCTTTAGACACATGTTTTTCGCAGAAATTAACAAACTTTAGCAGAGAAAAACTTATAATGTATATCAAAATATTACCTCGAAATTTTGAGGGTATTTAGTTTAAACCTTGTAGAAGCAGCTCCTGCAAAAAAAGTCTGCGCTTTCTGCCGCCTTTTGTTGTTATTCCTTTCTAAAGTTTATGACATAGTACGGCTGCCGACTCCCTGCGGAGCACGCGGTCACAAAAGGACCAGATGTCTATAACTAACAAATAACTAAATGTATATCTTTGAAACTCCGTCTATATATTCTTTAGATTGTGTAGAAGTAATTAGTGGAAAAATTTCAAGGATCCACTTGCGCCCTTTTTAGTTTTACCTGTTTGAAGGTAGGAATGCGTTTGAACAAGTAATAGACCAACTTAAACAGTATCAGTTGACTTCTCATCCTCTGCAGTAGGAAGAGAAAGACGTCAGTAGGATATTTTGCATTAAATATCTTTTTAACATAATGTGCAATGAGAAAATGACTTATACAAAAGTTTCTTTATTTCTTTCGTAGAATAAAAGTCCGTAAAGAAATTTATAGACTTTCGCATAAAAAATTATGTTAACCTTTAAATAACAATTAAAAAATATTAAAAAAAAAATTAACGATGCAGTGACATTCTTTTCACAATATTATGAAACTTTTGTATAAAACATTTTTCTCTAAAATGAACGGTTCTCGAGTTATTATTTTTTTCCAGCTAGATTGTCGTTTCGTTCCACTGTGCGTCGGCAGACGAGAGATTCCTGTGAGTGCGAGTGGGAGAGAGATAACCTTCGTCGCGCTTTGAAAAGAGAGAAAGGATTCTCCTCTGTCCGCGTTCCGCGGGGAGGGTTTGACATTTATTTGCCCTAAACCTAATAACTAACGAGTAATTTCACTTTATTTCCTGAAAATTTTCTTCGCGTAATATCAAGTTAGAAATTCGACCTTATCACAGATTTCCGCAGGACAGCGATGTTTACGTGACAGTGTTTACTAATATGAGTGACCTAGTGGCTTAACGCAACTAATGTAAATGTTCAAAGTGATATCCATTGGCATTAATACAGTGATGCAATCTATTAACTAATGAAGAAACTGCATTCTGAATCATATCCGCACTGAGTGTAATGCATGCTTCACGAATACGATGTTTCATATTCTCAGATGTTGTTGGTGGTTCACGATACACTGTGTCTTTTAATGTGCCCCACGGAAAATAGTCTAAAGGAGTAAGGTCCGGTGAGCGTGGAGGCCACATAAATCGTCCGCCACGACCAATCCATCGATTAGGAAATTTTCTATCCAGTACTTGCCTTACATTACGCGCGTAATGTGCAGGACAACCATCATGTTGATACCAGATTTGTGTAAGGATATTTAAAGGTACATTTTCCAATAAAGATGGTAAAGTGTCATTCAAAAACTTAGCATATTTTTGTCCTGTTAGTCGATCATTAATAAAATATGGCCCAATCAATTGGTTGCCCAGTATTCCACACCACACATTAACGCTCCATTGACGTTGGTGGTCGACTTCTCTCATCCAGTGAGGATTTTCTGGTGCCCAATAATGCATATTTTTCAAATTAATCTGCCTGCGATTAGTAAACGTTGCTTCATCAGTGAACAAAACTTTTTGTAAAAAATAATTATCACTGTTCATTTGATGCAGGAACCACTGGCAGAACCGAACGCGGTTTTCATAATCCGTTCCATGGAGCTCCTGATGAAGTGCTAGGTGATAGGGACGATGTTTTTCATTATGAAGAATGCGTAGTACACTTGTTTTGCTAATTCCAGATCCTCGTGAAATCTGTCGTGTACTAATATGGGGGTTTTCTGTTACCGCTGCTAGGACCACAATAGCATTTGCATCAGAAGTAGCAGTTTTCGTTAAGTTACGTTTAGTAACATTAAGACTTCCGGTTCGTCGAAGCGATTGACACATTCTCTCAAATATGGCTCGAGATGGCTGATTTCGTTCAGGATACCTTTCGGCATAGATGGCTTTGGCTCTTATTGCATTTTTACGGCACTCACCATAAACTAAAAGCATATCAACTTTTTCGCTATTACAAAATTTCATTTTTACTTTTATCTGTCTGGTAAATACACACAATACCGAAGGTAACTTCAATACTGGATTACGAATATGAAGACGATTGCGAATCATGATAGATGTTGTGTTGATAAACACTGTCACGTAAACATCGCTGCCCTGCGGAAATCTGTGATAAGGTCGAATTTCTAACTTGATATTACGCGAAGAAAATTTTCAGGAAATAAAGTGAAATTACTCGTTAGATATTAGGTTTAGGGCAAATAAATGTCAATACTTTATTACTCAGAATTCGACATTCTTCCATATTTTGATATAAAAAATATAGCAGTCCATTTAAAAAAACAAAGTTGACCTTCAAATCTCCGAAACGCCTCCACCTATAAAAAAAATAACTACACTATATAATGTGCCCCTTCAGACCATGCAACTTCTATATAAAAACTTTTTTGTGCAACGCATATTTTGGTAGTTTCTAACGGTGCACACGTTGTGTGGACCACCCTGTATATAACGATTTAATCCATCCTCTCTTACCACATGTAGTATTGTAATTCACTTTAACTAATTAGCTTTAAATAAATAACTTTATCATTAAATATGGTTATGTATTTACTGATAACACTCTTTATTTGGCTTTTCGTGACATTCACTTTCAGAAAAAAATTTTTTTGTATTCGGAAAATATTTATATGAATTTGAAAGAATATCACGATTAAAAATCTGTAATTTGACTTCGAACGCTTTGATTAAGTCAAACATTATAATGACTGTTTTATTAACACCTTGTAGTTTTATATTTAATTAATTTAAGTGAGAGCATAAATCAGTGAAAAAATATAACTTTGCTAGCCATTCCACATCCAATAATTGAATGCAGCGTCGGGTATTTTTTGCACGCCAGAGCCGTCCTTCGAAAAACACCGCCTCCTTCACCCAACATACAGCCGAGATGTCACTGATTCACAACCACTCTGTAAGCGTCACGCTCGTGCCTGCTCGTGCCTATTGGCACTGGCGTGGTGCCGCATTTGGGGCGACATTCGTAGTTAATCACTCGCGCTGGAAAGACGTGCCTCGCGCGTCAGTCGCGGAGATCAGAACAACGTGCGTGGCACGTCGACTCAGAATATTTGTTGAGGAACAGTTTCAGATGGCACTACGTCGCATGGGCCACAGCGGCCGCGACGGCAACAATGTATTCTTTAATACGAGGAAGCCTACCGTTCTAGTATCGGATAGTTATTTTTAACAATTTGCGCTAGTAATTAATTTACAAATGTGCGTACTGGAACGCAATACTATATTTATGCCGTAAGACTTAATAAAGTGGTCGATTTCGGCAAAACCATCGCTAGAAGTTCAAAAACATTAAAATATATTAATTGTAGTTGATTTAAAACATATCTGAGGATACTTTTTCACTAACAATACTTTTGTTTTATCCTACATGCGACGTAGTGCCATCTGAAACTGTTCCTCAACAAATATTCTGAGTCGACGTGCCACGCACTGATCTCCGCGACTGACGCGCGAGGCACGTCTTCCCAGCTCGAGTGATTAACTACGAATGCAGAGTACGCAAGCTGCCGTGTTATAAAAAAGGACTGAAAACAGCGCTGCTTGTAGCTGCGGGAACGAACTAAAGGAATAAATTTATGTATAGCATGCCTATCTATATTAATGTATACTCAATGGCTGTATTTAAGAGCTTGCCTTGTTTTCTTTATAATTTTATTTTAAAATGAAAATAACGTTATGTTTCAATTAACAATTTTTTTTTAATGTTCACAATAAAAAAGAATTATAATTTACATACATAGGTATACATAGATGTACATAGGAACACAAATACTTTCTAACCTCCACTTTCTTTACAGAAAATAACCGAACGTTTTTTCCTTCGCATCATACTTAGAAAAAGAAAACAACTCAAATTACAACAGTATTTTAATAATCATAATAAATATGAGAACTATGACATAACTAATAATTATGTCTGAAGTTCTTTTGACTACACACTTTCGTCTTGAACGATTTACTTTTACCCACAATGGCGGTTCAGAACAAAATTGACTGTTCAGTTCTGGCGGTAACAGAATCACACCGACTTCCTTTTTTTTTACATGGGGAAATCTTCTAAAAGTCACCCGTCGCCTGAGGAGGGCAACGGGTAGTGTGGCATTCTTACCCACTAAAACCCCATGGCAACCTCGCTGAGTCTTTGGCGGCGAGCCCCGGGCACCGACTCGCAACTCTACCGCAGCCCGCCACACTCTGGTCCCGATGGAGATGACCAGTCATCCCTAAGGATGGCTAGTCATTCCCATCAGGTCATCCCGAACCGAAGCCATCATGTCGGTTAGCTTACACGATGGCTTCCCGTCCCATCATGGTGGACAAGTCCATGCCAGGCAGGGTTCCTCAACCCGTACCTGGCCCATGATATTTTCGCCAGTGACCAAGCCCCGAAGAGGAGAAGCATGAACCTCTCCGGATGCTTGATCACCGACTACCCTTCCCCATATATATAAATAACCCTCCCTGAAAAATACCCTTAAAACATTCACTCACACATTCGTACCAATAAATACATTCACACACACATTCGAAATAAATAAATAATATATACATTAGGTGCAGGGTAGGCGCCAGTTCGGTAATCCAAGGGAGACCACGATATGCATGCTCACATCACGATCTCCCCTCCGTCTCCTCGCCCGAGTCGGACGGCGAGAAGATCTGGGCGCCTCCCTGAGCCCCTCCCGCTCTCTCTCCGCGGCTTCCATCTGCAGGAGAACTTCCTCACAGAAGGTCGCCACGGCCCTCCATTTCTCTTTTGAGAGGAGCATTCCTCTCACTACATTCTGTAGTGAGAGGTCCCCTCCTCCCAAAACCCCCCTCATGACACCGCGCTCAGCTACCCACGCTGGGCAGACCTCCAGCGTGTGCTGCGCGGTGTCCTCTTCCGAGTCACAATGGTGACACTCGGTGGTCTCCTCCTTCCCTATCCCATACAGGTACTCACCGAAGCAACCATGCCCGTTGAGCACCTGCGTCAGACGGTAAGTAAGGTGGCCATGCTTTCTGTTCACCCATTCCTTAAGAAACGGGCGAACAGCCTTCACAGCGCGACTTTCCGCGTTGGCAGGATCATCTAACCAATCCAGCCAACGGTTCCAGACTCGCTGCTCAGCCTGGCTCCTCACTTCACTTGCGGAAGTATCCGGCTGTTCCACCCCTCCCGCAGCCATGACCGCATAGCAGGAGAAAGGAGGCGAACCAGCCAGAACTGTGGCGGCTGCATAGGAAATCGTGCGGTAACCCCGCACGACCCTGACAGCCATCACCCGGTGAGCCTTACGTAAAACGCAATCTCCCCGGGTATTAGCTGCCAAACCGCCGGCCCCTATCGGTGCTCCGTAAAGCGCCATGGACCGGACGACTCCCATGTACAGCCGCGTGACCTTCCCACTTGGCCCCCCGAGATTTGGCACGAGACGGTTCAAGGCAGCCGTCGCGGGCTCTAATCGAGGAGCCAAGTTCTCGAAGTGGTGCGAGAAACGCCAGTAGCTGTCCACGATGAGACCAAGGTATTTCAACCTGCGCCTCACCGGGACATCCACCCCACTTACCTTAATGGAGGATTTCGGTGGCACGCCTCGACCGGAGACCTCGCACATCCAAATGGCCTCCGTCTTGGCGGCCGAAACCTCCAACCCCAATCCTTGGATTTCGGAGACCACCAGTGCCACCGACTCCTCGGCCACCCTGATTACGCTCCTCCAGTCCGGACCGACGACAACAATCATTGTGTCGTCCGCATACGCCACCAATGATGTGCCGTCGGGGAGAGTAACCCACAGCACCGCATCGTAGGCTAAGTCCCACAAGAGAGGGCCCAAAACGGACCCCTGTGGGACACCCCGATGAACGGCGTGAATCTGAGCGCCATCCTTCCCATACCATCCGATATTCCTATCCTTAAGATAGTCTCGGACCAATCTCTTCAGATAGGAGGGCACCCGATGAAAATCGAGCGCCCTACCTATAGCTTCCCAGGAAACGGTGTTGAAGGCGTTCGCTATATCTAGCGAGATCGCCAAAGCAACACCGCCCTGTTCCACTCCCGGCCTGGCAAGACGGCGCACCCTGTCGATAGCATCGACAGTAGAGCGTCCCCGCCTAAAACCAAACTCGGCCTCAGAGAGGTCCGGGACATCACCAGATAGGTGCCTGACGATTTTACCGGCAGTTACTCTTTCGAGCAACTTGCCGGCTTCGTCAAGCAAACATATCGGTCGGTACGCGGAAGGCAGCTCAGCGGGCTTCCCCTCCTTCTGGAGGAGCACCAACCTCGCCTCCTTCCATCGTGAGGGGAACCGACCCGTCCTCAAACATGCCTCAAAAAGACGCTTGAGGCCGGGTATAAGGACACCACACGAGTACCACAGGACCTTGCCGGGGATACCATCCGGGCCTGGTGCCGTGTTACGGGCAGTCATGCGCCGGATGGCCCCGGAGAGCTCCTCGTCTGAAAGCCCCAGCTCGTCGGTCCAATCCTCACTGGCACCCGACACCTCTTCGACAGGTCCATCGATTCCCTCCTCCCCAGGAGGGAAGAGGGCCGAGACAACCTGCTGAAGGAACTGAGGGTCAAGCATCTCCGTTAGCGGAGGCGCCCATAGTCTTAGCTTACCCAAGACCATTCGATACGGACGCCCCCACGGATTGGCCTCAAGACCGTCGAGGAGCTCCTTCCATGCCTGGGTCTTCGCTTTGAAGATGGCCAGGCTGAGAGCTCGGCGCGCCTCGGAAAACTCCAGGCGCCGCTCGAGGATCTCATCCTCCGTGACCCGTCTTCGGCGACGGGTGCGGGTCTACCGGCGTCTGGCTCTAACACAGAGAGCGCGAAGGTTCGCGATCTCCTCAGACCACCAGTACACCGACCCTCGACGTGGGGTGCCGACCCGGGGCATGGTTGCATCACAAATTGTGCGCATCATGCCCCGAAACCAGTCGGCACCCGCCTCCGGATCGTCGAGGACCTCGCCTGGCATCTCTTGCCAGGCGACGACGGAGGCTGCCATCTCCGCGGCATCCTTCTCCAGGCGCTTTAACGCCCAGCGCGACGCCGGATCGAGCCGACGAGGACTGGGTGCTGGAGAGGCGAAATCAATATAAATGTAGAGGTGGTCACTTAAGGTGGCCACCTTCTCCGCTACTCTCCAGCCGGTCACACATCGCGCAATACCAGAGGTGGCAAATGATAGATCAACTATCGACTCACCCCTGGCGTGAACGCATGTGTTCGTCTTGCCCGGATTTAACAAAACCAGGCCACGACTCGTCGCCCATTCAACTAATGCATCGCCCTTTGGAGTGGTCCTGGGACTTCCCCATGCAGTCGCATGGGCATTGGAGTCCCCCAGGACCAAAGTCTGGCGAGGTCGGCAGGCCTCCACACATCTGCCCAGTCCGTCCAGGAACTCCTCGAATAGGCCGAGGCCCATCGAAGGCGATGCATAGCATCCGATCACCGCGTGCTCCCCCCACGCAATCGCCACGAAGCCCCTGCCACGATGAAGAACGTGGCAGGACGGAGCTCCGCGGTCCATACTCCACGTGATCGCCGCAACCCCACCGAGATCCCCCGCCCAATTCGGGCGCTTAGGGATTCGGTAGGCCTCGGCGATCACAGCCAAGCCGATCCCCCCCTACCGGAGGGTCTGCTGCAACAAATCGTGCGCACTCCGGCAGTGGTTGAGGTTGCTTTGGAGGAGGCGTGCAGACATTATGATGCCTGCTTCACTGCCTCCTCCTCAGCACACCCCTGGTCGGCCTGACCCATGGCAGAGGAGGAACCCGTTCCCTCCCCCACCATTAAAACCCCAGGCACCGTCTCCCCCGGTGCCCGCTGCGGGGACGGCGCGGAGTCGCCCGCCCCTGCCTCAAAATCCGAGGAAGAGGGAGAGGGAAGAGGAGAATTCCCGGGAAGATGGGAGAAGGGTGGGATGTTAATGGGAAGAGGAGAGGGAGTAGGAAGAGGAGGTGAGGAAGAGGGAAGAGGAAGGGAGGAGGGAAGGGTGGAGGAAGGGGTAACCAATTCCACCTCCATAACGCACTCCCTCTCCCTTTCTTTCTCCACGACAGAGGAGGAGGTTTTGCCTTTTCCCCTGCTTGTCTTAGCAGGGGAAGGCTCACCCCCTCCCCTGTTCGGGGTGACCTTCGGCTGCGGCTTGCAAGCCGGGCCTCCCATCCTGTGCCCCGCCGGTCTGCCTCTTGCAGAACATAGCGGGCAGGAGGGAGTGGCGCTGCACTCCGCAGCCCTATGGCCACCCTTCCCACACCGGTAGCAGAGGCCCGACCGGTCCACCGTGCTGGGGCACTTTTGGCGGACATGTCCGACCTCCAAGCATCTATAACATTGTAGCGGTCTTCTCTCAAAGACCGCTACATTAGCCCGGAGAAACTGGACATCTATATGTCCAGCTTTCTCCAGGGCTTTTCCAGCGGTGAGAGGGCATCGGACCCACGCCGAGAAAAGTCCGGAGGGCATCCTCCGGAGGTTCCCGACGCGGACCTCCCCCTCACTACAGCCACCTGTCCTCGCGACCGCTTTGCGGACGTCATCCGGGCCTGCCATTTCTGTCAGGCCCGTGATGCCCAGCTCCGCGGTCTTTTGAGGACAGGTGACCCTCACCCCCGTCCCATCTAACGCCTTTTGTAGGGCGGCCAAAAGCCAGGCAGCCTTGAGAAGGCTGTCGGGTCCCGGAACCTCAAAGACGAGGGCTCCGGTGACCGCCCTTTTGGGCCTCAAGCTTTTTTCGATGCCCAGGGACTTAAGGTCCACCTGGGACATCGCCTTGCATAGAGCAGGCCCCAGGATGTTCTCCCGGCCGGCCGGCGCCGAGACCGTGATCGCCGAAGTTTTCGGCGTCCGCGGCAGTTTCGGCTGCTTAGACCGGCCAGGCATCCCTTTGGGGGTGGTCTTGGTAGGTGGTAAAGCCACCTTTTGACCACCCCCGGGGCCCGCTTTCGTGGCATTCTTCATTGGAGCCTGGGGTTTGGCAGGCTGCGGGGGAGAAGATTTTTTCTTCCCCCTGTTCACCACCTCCACCCAGGTCTCCTTTCTAGGTTCCGCAGGCGGAACCCTCTGAGGAGCGGGAGGAGCCTGCGAGGCTTCCGTCGCTCCCGAGGTCTCGGCCCTGGAACCTTTTTTCTTCCTCTTTTTCTTCCCGCTCTCTTGAGGAGGAACGTCAATGGTTTGTTTAACGTGAAGTACCTGCCTTGCGGCTTAATCCTCACGGCCCCCATGGGCGCGGGATCGAGATACGCTCGATCAACGCGTACGTGCATAAGCAGCGTACTACCAGTCTTAACACGAAGATTGTGCGTCACACTGGTCGGAGCGGAGACCTTCTTAACTCCTACCGGCTCTGCAGGTCGGCACCCGAGATGGAAGGTTTACTGCATCTCACACAGCGACATCCGTAGCATAAGCCCGCCAATGTCTCGCCAGCATTTGGCTCTTGAAACTTCTCTTGAGGAGGAGCGGGAAGCGGCACCTTGGCCTTCGTGGTCTCAGCAGTCGAGGGCGTTCCCGCACCCTCGATCCCCTTGATGACCCGGCCAAGGGCCAGGAGTTTGGAGTTGAAATTCAACTCCATGCTCCTCATCCGCATCTCTATTTCCCCCATGGGACCCGACCCACGCTGAGGCGTCTCAGCAGTGGTGGATGAGCCCACCCCTCCGTTGCCTTTTGGCAACTCCGTCCTAGACATAGGGACGACCGGCATCGCTGCCGGTGCGTCCTTACCTCTTTCTTTCTGGCCACCAGATGCTTTATACACAACCGGGGCCTGGTGGCTCACCCCGGAGGTGCCGCGGTCATCGGATGACGATGCAGCTGGGCCCGCTTTACATCCCAGATCTGCGCCGGCACTGGGGGATCCGACGCCCCCTGTGCGGTAAACGGTACTACTGTTCAGTGTACTATCCATGTTTTATTTAAAAATGAGTTTAGCCAGGTCGTCATAGAAAATAAAGCCATCCTTTTGACCAAAATGCTCTGTTCGCGCCAGTGCTTCTGCAAGCAGAAACACTGACCCCGGAGGACACCGCTTGGAGGTAGAGCAAAGGGAACCTTTTAGCCAGAAAGGCCTCCAACGTCGCCGAAGTCCCCCTTTGCAGATCTACGAGGTCACTGCTGGTCGCAAACACTAAAGACCCCCCAGCCCGGGTCCCCGCAAGCCGTAAGACCGGCTTGCCTCTGGCATCCGCACTCCTCAAACTCTTTCCACAACTGGGCCGCCTTGGGAGACGGCCCCTTCGCAGAGAATCTTTTCTGCGGTCTCAAAACTCCTCATCTCTCTCTCTCTCTCTCTTCCCTTGATGCTCCACCATTCCAAGAGTGGGAGCCCAGCTCTACCAACAAAAGCTGTGGGAGCCGCTACTACCACTCAGGAAAAGGTGGGAGCTCTTGGACGGGAGACAGAGCAGGACCCACCCACCGGCACAACAGAACCAGAAATACAAAAAACCCCGGCCGGGAGTTACCCGGCCCAATGACTCTAAGCCGGTGGGCGTCCCACGGTTCCTCCTCGCGGAGGCCGGCAGGACTGCAAAATGCAGGGTCCGTGGCACCCTCGCCGACGGTGGCCCACCCGGTGGGAGCTGCGCCGGACGTGGCCGCTCCGTCTCCACCGTCCATCCGTCAAAACTTTTGGCACACCCAGCGGCGCCACAGCAATTCTGGGGCCAACCCTTCCCACTGGCCCATGGAAAAAAAGCTTCCATGGACCATCCCCCCCCCCCCCAATTTTTTTTTAATCTTGGTCCCAGCGACATCAAAGGTGGGACCCTCCCCCTTGCGGATGCCAGGATTTTCCCCCTAGTAAAGTGGCCTTTCTGCCACGCCCTCCGTGCGACCAGCATATCCCAAGACCTGCTAGGGACAGACATCAGCTAGGTCAGAGTTTTTCCTGGAGGTTAGCCCTCCCCCGGACAAGTCCGGGATCGGCCTCCAGGAGCCATTCCAGCCGTCGTCCTCCATCACACCGACTTCCTCTTGCAAATGTAGGTGAAATTGACACTATCGCCACCTGGTAGGTGCGGGACGCGTAACTGAGAACCGCTGAGCCCATAACAGCTTGTCGACCCTGTACGAATGTCGACCCTGTACGAATGTCGCCCCAATGCGCCACCACGCCAGTGCCAATAGGCACGACCATGACGCCAACAGAGCAGTGATGCCTGGTTGTGGGATTTTTCCACTGAACTCTAATAATACTGGAACGGGCACTGGCTAATCTCTCCCATGTAGAAGCAGCAAATCGAGAGAGATAGCGACACCGGGTATCTTTTGCTCTTTCTAACCATACTGCGCATGTGCACAATTACGTCACGCTCATCAGGGTACACGGGCTGCAAAAAGTTTGTTCACTTATCTCAGTTTTAGTACGTTTCATCGGTGTCATGTGTTTCAATGGGAGGGAGAAAACTTTCAGACGGGACTGTACAGACAGAGAGATACCCGAAGTGGATATCTCTCTCGATACGGTTTGGGAGCGTCAGCGCCCGTTCCAGTATTATTAGAGTTCAGTGGATTTTTCCCACCCATGCGCATTACCTAATCCTCAGTAACGTAAATCAGTCAAGTCAAGGTTTGGCTCGACAGAGCCGTTTCTCGAGCTGCGCCGCCTCCTTCACCTACACATACAGCCGAGATGTCACTGATTCACAGGCACACCGGCGGCGTTACGGTCGTACCTACTGGTACAAGCGTGGTAGCATGTGGCGGTATATTGGGGCGACATTTATATTTTAAAAATGTTGTGACAGCAAAATGCAAACTTGTTCGCCTCAAAGAATGTAGAATAATGTAAGAAGTTATTGGGGCGATACATTGTACAATGTTGTGTTGTCTTTTAACAGTAAAGAGGTAATATAGGTTTCCACATTACCCATGGAAATATGCAAATGCACTCTTTGTTACAAAGTTATCTTCTGAAAATCTATTCCACTGTATCAATGTCCTTTTCCGCTGAATCGTTGTCGAGAAATCGCATTAAAATATAAATGAAGAAAATGTTTTTTAACAATCATACAGATGAAAGAAACCGTTGAGATACATCTCTATATGTAAAATTGACAATACTTTGGCATTTTATTACAAAACAACATTGAAATTAAACGAGGCAGAACCACTCTTTGTTACTAAGAGCTTCTTATAATTAATTATGTTTTAATTGGTATATTAGAACTTTGCGTCGAGCATTTTGAGACGAATAAAGTTACTGAAAACATTTAAGACAACTGCGGCGGCAACAATGTGTTCTTTTACGCTGGCAAACCTAGCGTTCTATTATCGTGTAGTTACTTTTAACAATTTGCGCTAATAATTGATTTACAACTATTGGTGCTGGAACACAATACTATATTTAGTCGTAATGCATAACGTAGTGGTTAATTTCGGTAAAATCGTCGCCAGAAGCCCAAAAATATTAAAATATATTAATTGTACTTTATTTAACACATATTCGAGCATACTTTTTCACTAACAATACTTTTGTATTACCCTACATGCGATATAGTGCGGTGTGAAATTGTATTTCGACAAATAACCTTTATCGACGTGCCACGCACGACGTTCTGATCTCCGCGACTGACGCGCAAGGCACGACTTTTTCAGCGCGACTGATTGACTACGAATGTCGCCCCGAATACGCCCGTGCTCATGCCAATAGGTCCGCTACTATGAAGGGGAGGCAAAGTCAATCAGCGAGCTCTCGAGTGTATAGGAAGGAGTAGCAGGCGGAGCAGCTCGAGAAACGGCTCTGTCGAGCCAAACCTTGACTTGACTGACGTAAATACTTCACTCAAATATGGGGTATCGTTAGACAATTGAAATACGGTAGAAATTACACGAAGAGGACTTTTTACTAGACACGTCCATGGAAACTACCGCTGTCGAGCTGCGACGTCAGCATGCGCATGCGCGCAAAGGCTCCCACGTGGGAGAAAATCCCACGTCCTGGCATCACTGCCAGGGTCGACAAGCTGTAATGGGCTCATCGGTTCCGAGTTACGCCCCGCTCGACTCGCAGGTGGCGATAGTGACGCTACTCACACATACACACCGAATTGAAGAATTTCAACTACACTAGCAAGAGAGAATCGGTGTGATTCTGTTACCGCGAGTAAATCGCTCAAGACGAAGACGTGTAGCCAAAAGAATTCTAGAGATAATTATTATTTATTTCATAGTTCTTATACTTATTATAATTATTAAAACACTGTTATAATTTAAGTTGTTTCCCTTTTTAAGTATGAAACAAAGGAAGAAACGTTCGGTTATTTTCTATAAAGAAAACAGAGGTTAGAAAGTGTATGTGTTCCTATGTACACCTATGTATATTATAATTCTTTTTTATTGTGAATGTTAATCAAAAATTGTTAATTGAAACATAACGTTGTTATTTTAATTTAAAAATAAAATTGTAAAGAAAATTTTGCCAACTTTAGAATATAACCACTGTGTATACATTGATATAGATAGGTATGCTGTACATAAATTTATGCCTTTAGTTCGCCGCTCGACTCAAAACGGCGCTGTTTGCTGACCTTTTTCATACATGGCAGCTTGCCTACCCTGGGCGAAACTGGATACGCAAAAAATTTTATCTAATGCGCATCTTTATATACTTCGAGAGAATTCATGCGATATTTTAATACTGAAATGTATAATTTGACGGTTCTAGTTAACATACTAAGATAGGTATTCAGTACTACAAATTTATACCCTGGTGGAAATATATCTACAACGAACTACAATTCTCTACAATATATTGCTACAACATTGAACAATTTTCTACAACTTGACCCTATCTTCATTGTGTTTAATTTCAACAAATTTCTACAACCAAGTACGCGGATTGGGACAGTATTTTAGAATTTCGTGAATAGTTGTAAAAAGTTGTAAATACTATACAGGTTCAAAATACGTTGTATTAAAAGATACTACGCGCTAGACTCTTGAAGGCTATTTTATAAATTTTTAGATATGACGGAAAGTTGTAGAATATTGTAGTATTTTATAAGATACTACAATAAACAACGCGCTGGGCTAGCTCTTGGAAGATATTTCCAAAAATTTGTAGATAAGACATAAAAACTTGTAGAATGTGGTAGAATTTTGTAGTATTCTATAAGATACTACAACAAACTACGCGAGCCGTGTTTTAATAGAGACCATTCTTTCAAGTTCCATTTGTCTTGCAAGGGAACATCCCAAGGTGTAACTCACCGATTTTGATGAAATTTTAGTATGATATAGTCCTCGCAAAAATATTCGACACGTATTTTTTTTATCGGCAATCGTCCACGTTAAAGGGGTGAAAACCACCCTCAAAGTTGGCACCCTGAAACTTATTTATTGAATATCTGGAAAACTATTAGAGATACGAAAATTTCGTAAAGAGAGAAAATTAACGTATTTCGACCACAAATCTGATGATATAAATATATTTTTTTTAAACTCGTTTGTTTAAATAATATGCTTAAAAATACAACTTTTTTAATGAGTTTGCAAGTCAAATTTCAATAAATTTTCTTGAATATTTTTCTGAGAATACCATATACCGAAACACAAAATTCGGATAAAATGGAAATTTGAAATTTTTTTTGTAAAAAAAGTTATTGCATTTTTCATTTTTTCTCTTACGTTCTTGTTAAGTTATGCCTTCGTATATACATGTATGACTGCTTTAAAAGGCCAGATTTCATTGCCAGACACACATATCGTCTTTATATTGTTACCGGCGAGGTCCAGAGATTCGAGTTTTTAAAAAGGGAATTTATTTGTCCTCTTAAACTCTACTTTTAACAAACTACAAATCTTACTACACTACTAGAATACTCAAAGAATACAGAAAGGCTTATAAGCTAATACGTTGATCGATGTTAACTCGTACTGATGAGGATTGGTAATGAATGCTCTTCATCGTCGTTCGCGCTTTTATATTGGCGTGATGCGTATTCGATGCGTCTTTGATTTGTAGGTGGTGCGTAGACATACGTCGCATCTTCGTGTCTATCGGTTACATTGCTTATTCGATGCGCAAACTGGTGCGTAGACATGCGTCGCATCTTCGTGATAAACAGCACATATAGACAATAGGATGTCTATCGGTTACAATATAAATTAAAAAAATTTGATTGATTAATTAATAATTTGTAACAATTATTGTAATAATGGTATTCATTGTTATTCTTATAACCAATATTTTCTTACACCACGAGCATTCTAAAGCATCCCTATAATCAATTCAAGCATATAACGTTAGAAAATAGTAAATATAAAACGCACACCTCCCGAGAATTAATTTATTTATTTAGCCTGTCGGCGGATTCACATTGATATCATAAATGACTATCCCGAGGTGTAACTCACCAATTCTTATGAAACTATAGTATAAGGTGCTTTTCGTGGAAATATTTAATATCTACTTTCATTTATCGGCAATCGTCCACGTTAAAGGGGTGAAAACCGCCCCCAAAGTTCGGATTATGAAAACTGTTTTATCGAATATCTCGGAAACTATTAGAGATACGAAAATTTCCTACGGAGTGAAAATTAACGTATTTCAATCACGAATCCAATGCTATAAACATTTTTTTAAAAAACCCGTTTGTTTAAACAATATGTTAAAAAATACTTTTTTTTCATAATATTTTCAGTTAAAATTCTTTCAATTTTCTTAAATAATAGTTTGTATACACTATATAGTCAAACAAAAAATACGGATCAATTAGAAGTTTCATATTTGTGTTATAAAAAGAGTTATTGCATTTTCAATTCTTACGCTTGATGAACGTGTTAAATTGTTCCTTTGTATATACATAGTTGGTTGCTCTGAAAAGAGCAGATTTTATTTTCAGTCACTCATATAGTTTTTATATCGATTTAAGAGATGCAACTAATTAATTAATTACTCCAAATAATTTTCGCAAGAATGGTATTCCTGAAAGAAATGTTTGAAACACAAGTTCCTCGTACACCACGAACATTTCAAAGCAACTACATCATCGCAGTTGAAACAGGTTATATTATCTAACTGTAAATCTGCGAAGCAGAACTGTACCGGATTGTCAAATTTTTCAGGCCTATTGGTAATATAGCCACATCGGAACCATGCGTACTTGAACATTTCTTGATATCGTGGAGAGGATAGTTGATTATGTATTAGTGACTGTAATTTAAGAATATTATCTCGCGTATATAAGTTAATAGTGATATTAAAATTGATTATTAAATCTGAAATTTTTCTCGCGAAATTCTTCCAAATTCGAAATCCGTAAACATCTAATGGTTGAATGAGGCTTGTTGCACCTTGAGGTATTTTTAATAATTTTACTGTTTTGCCTTCTGGAATTTCGTTTTTCATTAATTGTTCGTCATATCCGCTCCACGAATCGTACAACAAGACTGCAGTATCCGATGTATTCGGAAGAAAGACATTCGAAAACCATGTCTTTAATAACACTTTACTCATATTTCCAGAGGTAGTTGCTCCAACTGCTATGTTAGGAGCTGTGAACATTGTTCGTTGTACACGTGGTCCTATTTTCCCGGACGCTTCTTTCAAAACTATAAACAAAGGAGAAAGTAATTTTCCATCTGCTGATATCGTCGGCTGGATGGTATAACTATGCGTGGTAGCTGATTTCGATTGAATTATTGCTCGCGTTTCTTTTTCGCCTTTCCATGATAAGCTTCTTCCAGAATGAATTTCTAATTGAAATCCGCTCTGATCTGTGTTGAAAATATTTTCCCCCCCAAATTAAAAAAATGTACTTGCATTCCTAACAAAATTGTCCGCTGATTCTTTTATGGCTGAAAAATTTTCACTATAATTTCGTGTTATGAATTTAGTTGTTTTTCTCGACACAATTCGGTATGTATTTTTAAAAGTCCATAGCCAATGAGGCGATGCTCGGAATCCTTCCAGATTTAAATTTCGGTTTACTTGCATTGCCCATCTTCGAATGTCAATATCATGTGTCGGGATGGTATGTTGGTGAATGATTTGAACTACTGGTTCCCGAGAACAAAGTATTTAATAACAAGAAAAGATCTAAACTAGTCGAGCGCTCAAAATATAATGACTAAGAAACTATCTAGTTAGCTCGAAGGACCCGCTCCCACGCAACCGGCGAATTTTCCGTGGCCGCTCAGCCAATCGGAAAACAAGAAAATTAACCGATTGCGCCCTCTTTTCCTTACGCCCTTGGCGCGCTTTTTAGGGAAAAGAGGCGAAGGTTTTGGCGGCAAGTTTTCGCTGGCAAGGGGTCGGTCACGTACGCATTTCCTCCGCGCCCCCGCTTCGTCTTGCGCGGCCCAAGGTTGTCGTTGGGCCTGCACTCGAAGGGACATCGGAAACGCGTAATTTATGGCACTTACAAGAGCTATTGAGAATGTGCAGAGATTCTAGAGAACTCCAAGTGAAACTAAACACAAAAGGCACTTCTCTCAAAAATAGCTGTGTTGCAGCAAATGACATAAGCCATGACAACCGTTTGCACGAGAGTTGGAAAACCCTCTACGTAGGTGGTCGCTACACATGTATTAATACGTTTCGATCTCGAGCTTCTAGAAATTTCTTCAACGTTTGATTTGAAATTTCTTTCAATTTTTCAAAACGTGTTCCGCCTCCAACAATTTGCTTTTCCCACCTATACAGCTGTGTCACATTTCTAACCATTTTAAATCTACCTTTTACAGTTTCGAGTGATAACCGTTTCTTTTTTCCCGATCTCCAAAACTTAACAGCATTTTTTTTATACTCAATACTTATTACATCTTCCTTATTTGTTTTCACATTGCCGTTGCTGTTAGATGAACTTCCTGACGTTTCCTGAAGTGTGGGCGATTCTGAGGAAGTTGAAATCACTTCATCTTCAATCTGACCGGCATGTGATACTTCGCCCATTGCTTCTTCGAATAATAATTCGTCAGACATTTCTATTTCTGTATGTCCCGCACCCTTACATCTATCTATTAAATCTACATATAATATTATACACCAATTCAATCTCCCTACTATTCACGGCTGTTTTTTCACTACCATCATTGTAATTGTATTTCTCCATTAAAATATTAACGATATTAATTGGATTTATTTGCATGATTGTAATTATCTTATTTTATAGTAATAAAACTCAAAAGTACCCTGTATATCAGCAGATTGTATAATTTTATTTTATTTAAGCGTTAATTGTATTACGTGCGCGAAGAACAACAAATTTATCAGGAATACCACGTATAAAGTCTTTGAAGATGAAAGAAAGTTGTTATGAGTGACTGACTGTTACAAACAAACTCTACAGGAAACAAAAACAGTTTACGTTCGACAATTTCGTGTAGACTGGTTGTGAGTTTGAAATTATTTCACAGTGTTCTTATAATTTTTTACCACTCCTTACAATATACATTTTTCAGAAAAGTGTGTCTATACGTATTTCCATTGGTTCAAACATTCGAGGGGTGGTAGTAAAGGGAAAGCGTTAACATAATAACTATCTTTAAGGATATCCAATTGAAAACGACCATGCAACTTCTGTTCTTGTGAAGAATGAATTGAATTGAGGGTACGGACCTACTCCACGGGGGTGATAATAAAACAGAGAGAATGGATCCTCGTTAACTAGAGTAAGGGTTGACGAATATACAGGTATATCGTCGTACCCAAACCCGCTATTACCTGCACTCGAAATGTTTTATAGCATATTGTGCTGCTCATTTAAAACACCAACTGTAACTTTAGTAACAAAAGAATTAAAAATTTGCCGAAATTATATGGCAATAAGAATGCCGCGTCCTATTTAATCCGATGACAATGAGTCGCCAACAGATGGTACCTTAATCATCCCTTTATTTTGTAAATCAGTGTGTTAGCATTGTTCCTAACATTCCCTGTGTTATTAGTTGAAACTGGAGCAAATAATTAAAGGCTTCTACCTTGGATATAAAAATGACCTTCCCTGAATATTTGTACACCTCCCATGATGGAAACCAATAAGGATATCCGTATTGTCATAATTGTCATGACAAAGGGTATAGCCGGTTAAGATGGTCAAATGTGCCCTTGAACCGAATTCAAATCGCGATGAGTCATTCGAAAGCTTATAAAAAAAGAATGATTTCTGCCAAGTTTCAACTTTGAATCTCGACCCGGGGGGTAGTAAAGGGTAAAAATAGAAAATCAGGTTTTTGCCGAATTTCTCCTATACCAGCGGATAAAAAATTTTGAAATAATTCAGAGGCACTTCTGTTATCAGGGCACATATTAGAGAATTTTTTCAGATTTTTAAATTGAATAAACAAGCTGTGAAAAATAAAAAACGCTAAAAAATGATGAAAAATGCCGATTGTGTATCGAAGCAGTCTTGGCACTATAATTATATTTTTACTGTAAGTACGTATCATTGTTACTATTGTCCTGAATTTTTTTCAGATTTTTCAATTTGGTGCGCCGCAGTTAAAAAAATTAAAAACCGATTTTTTCGTCGTTTTTTCCGTGTCAGAGTAACTTATACGTCGAATTGCTTCATGAAATAGGTATTTTATGCGATCTTCTATGTTTATACGTACAGCAAAACATCACAGGATTTAAAGAAACTGAAAAAACCGAATCATTTGAAACTGTTATGCGCCTTACATTGTAAAGTATGTACCGTATTTTCCAACGGCGTCGGTGGCGCAGCGGTAGAGTGTCGAGCTGCCGCTGCGAACTTTTTGAACGTAGGTTCGAGCCTCGAACTTCCAAGTCCCTTAGGCTAAGTTTTTTTTTTTTCGTTAATTACATATATTTCCTAACTTTACGACACAACGATCAATATTTACTTTCAAATGTTTTAAGAATATTTGAAAAACATATTAACCTGAAATATACGTAAATATGACTTTGGACTGCTTGTTATGCCGCCGTTTATCCTGTCAATTACGGCATTGTTTGAAATTGGTTTTCAAATCTCTTACCTTTAACAGTTATGGATGGATGGCAACAAAAATCGTGTTGTTGTTTTTCTACTATTTAGCCTTTTCGTCTATTCGAATTAGATCATACAATTCTATTCTCTCTTTTATTCAAAATGTATGTTAGAATTTCTGTCACGGGTTCAATGCATGAAAGGTAAGAGATTTGAAAACCAATTTCAACCAATTTCAAACAATGCCGTAATTGACAGGATAAACGGCGGCATAACAAGCAGTCCAAAGTCATATTTACGTATATTTCAGGTTAATATGTTTTTCAAATATTCTTAAAACATTTGAAAGTAAATATTGATCGTTGTGTCGTAAAGTTAGGAAATATATGTAATTAACGAAAAAAAAAAAACTTAGCCTAAGGGACTTGGAAGTTCGAGGCTCGAACCTACGTTCAAAAAGTTCGCAGCGGCAGCTCGACACTCTACCGCTGCGCCACCGACGCCGTTGGAAAATACGGTACATACTTTACAATGTAAGGCGCATAACAGTTTCAAATGATTCGGTTTTTTCAGTTTCTTTAAATCCTGTGATGTTTTGCTGTACGTATAAACATAGAAGATCTCATAAAATACCTATTTCATGAAGCAATTCGACGTATAAGTTACTCTGACACGGAAAAAACGACGAAAAAATCGGTTTTTAATTTTTTTAACTGCGGCGCACCAAATTGAAAAATCTGAAAAAAATTCAGGACAATAGTAACAATGATACGTACTTACAGTAAAAATATAATTATGGTGCCAAGACTGCTTCGATACACAATCGGCATTTTTCATCATTTTTTAGCGTTTTTTATTTTTCACAGCTTGTTTATTCAATTTAAAAATCTGAAAAAATTCTCTAATATGTGCCCTGATAACAGAAGTGCCTCTGAATTATTTCAAAATTTTTTATCCGCTGGTATAGGAGAAATTCGGCAAAAACCTGATTTTCTATTTTTACCCTTTACTACCCCCCGGGTCGAGATTCAAAGTTGAAACTTGGCAGAAATCATTCTTTTTTTATAAGCTTTCGAATGACTCATCGCGATTTGAATTCGGTTCAAGGGCACATTTGACCATCTTAACCGGCTATACCCTTTCTTTGCCTTTTGTGTCTTTTTACCTTTCGATGATTATAACCCATCACGAGTCACCCATCCTACAATCAGAAGGATTCTATCGACATACGTTTATTACTCCCACATTTTCCGGCTAAACAACAACAGGTCAAGTAATTTAATTGTACAAATAGTTTCTGCTATGAAGATACTATCGTTCAAACTTGTGAAAGTGGAATTTGACTTCGGTCGCATATACAAATATATTCCATTTCACGCAACAAGCGTAAGAATTGAAAATGCAATAACTCTTTTTGTAACACAAATATGAAACTTCTAATTGATCCGTATTTTATGTTTGACTATATAGTGTATACAAACTATTATTTAAGAAAATTGAAAGAATTTTAACTGAAAGTATTATGAAAAGAAAAGTATTTTTTAACATATTGTGTAAACAAACTGTTTTTTTTTTAAATGTTTATAGCATTTGATTCGTGATTGAAATACGTTAATTTTCACTCCTTAGGAAATTTTCGTATCTCTAATAGTTTCCGAGATATTCGATAAAACAGTTTTCATAATCCGAACTTTGGGGGTGGTTTTCACCCCTTTAACGTGGACGATTGCCGATAAATGAAAGTAGATATTAAATATTTCCACGAAAAGCACCTTATACTATAGTTTCATAAGAATTGGTGAGTTACACCTCGGGATAGTCATTTATGATATTGTTGCGTGACGGGCGGCGGAGGTGGATAAAGGGTTTTGAAATAGGAAAGGACGAGTTATAGAATCGGCTCTAATGATTTTAATAATGACAAATTTCGGTAGCGGTTAGGTAGTCGAGCTAACGGGAACTCTTCCGTCGCGTCAAAAGGAAAACTCGTTCGATGTTTTATTATCGAACGATTAATTATTTATGTGGGTAGTGCTGTGCTGAAAATCCTCTACAGGATCCACCAATTTCGTTTACAGTGGGAATGGATACGCTAACAAAGGTGATTCAAAGAATCCAATGATTAGAATTGAACAAGATTAATTTTATATTAAACTCAAATATTTAGATTTTACAATTAATCTGAATCTATGTTTACAAACTGAATTTTTATATGAAAACTTGTTTACAATTATTGACTCTGGTTTACATATGTTTCTGTTTGTTCGATATATAATAGATATATAATTGGTAAAGAATATATATATATAAATAACAATGTTGTTATGATAGTTTTATAATAATTATGATGATAGAACAATAGTGAACAATAAAAAGAATATTCAATGATAGCATTACACATATGGTATCATCAGATTGATTGCTCACTGTGCAATACTACTTTTCAAAAACATAAAGGAAATTATATTTACGCTTACAAGGAGACTCTCCGCGAGTCGGGTCTCAGAATTTCTTCAAACTTGGCAGAGGGGGAGGCCACCCCTCGAATATTAAACGTGTAAAGCCATTCGACTAGATGGCCAGGCATTTTCGAAAAAAACGACTTTTTCTATATTTCTATATTCCAAGCGAGGTAAATACAAGGGACGCTATGCCGCATACAAGTGAGTTCGTAGCTCAATCGGCAGCGTGCTGGTCTGATAACCGCTAGGTCGCTGGATCGAGTCTCGCAGCATGCAATTTTTTTCCCCTCTTTTTTTTTGCTTTCTACGCATATTTCAAATAAAATTGTTGGAATAAAATTATTAAAATGGGAATTTTATTTTACTTTAGATTGTAAAATAAATACACAGTTTTACCTACTCGTATACTTTGTAGCGACTGCCGTTGCAACTTTATTAAAATTACATTTTATAAAATATTTAACAAACCTGCATCATCAGTTGTCATCCCCAATTTTTGCCGATATGATTCGATATGCGTGGTATGCCTCGAAATTATGCGATGAGAGAGATATATTTATGAACGTTAATGAAGTTTGTTTTTCTACAGAAAGTTTAAAGAAAGCGTGTATTTGTAAGAATTCTGCGTTTATACAATGTGCGCGATGTAGAGTAACATATTGTTTTCCGTGCTTTTATGATGAATATTATCCAGGCATTTGTAAAGGAGAAAATTAGTAATATGTAGGTTTGTTAAATATTTTATAAAATGTAATTTTAATAAAGTTGCAACGACAGTCGCTACAAAGTATACGAGTACGTAAAACTGTGTATTTATTTTATTATCTAAAGTAAAATAAAATTCCCATTTTAATAATTTTATTCCAACAATTTTATTTGAAATAATATGCGTAGAAAGCAAAAAAAAAGAGGGGGAAAAAATTGCATGCTGCGAGACTCGATCCAGCGACCTAGCGGTTATCAGACCAGCACGCTGCCGATTGAGCTACGAACTCGCTTGTATGCGGCATAGCGTCCCTTGTATTTACCTCGCTTGGAATATAGAAATATAGAAAAAGTCGTTTTTTTCGAAAATGCCTGGCCATCTAGTCGAATGGCTTTACACGTTTAATATTCGAGGGGTGGCCTCCCCCTCTGCCAAGTTTGAAGAAATTCTGAGACCCGACTCGCGGAGAGTCTCCTTGTTAGTCGATTCCAGACACAACAATTCGGCCGGGTTTTCGCTGATTTCTCTGTACGGGCAGAAAACACTAATCTCGTTATCAGAATCGCTGCGATGACAACCTTTTAGTAATCTATGACTTAAAATAAAATATGTTAATATTTGGTCGGTTTATCTTTAAATGAAAATAATAAATTGAATTCGGAATGTAATACAACGAAGATATAATTATAACGAAGATAATTATTAACAATGGATTGAATAGAATTATATTAAATATTTCTCGATGGCTTGTGGTATGTATTGTCGCGTCACTATTGAAGATTTTCACGAACAATGTCACTCTTCAACCACCGTTGTTTAACGAGGGATCAAGTCTATTATCGCGTCACTTTTGAGAGATATTCGCGGATAAATTAGCTTAACATCAAGATCCTCGGACCAGCGTCTTACGTACCTCACGATTTTAAATAATAGCACTGTACTGAACATTGAATACTTTGTATTTGCTAAACGTTTATCGAACTGTTCTCGATGCCTTCCAAGACGCAAGTTGGATGTGTTCACGGTGCTTTCCGAGACGCTAGTGATGCGTTGACGGTGCTTTCCGAGACGCTAGCGATGCGTTCACGGTGCTTTCCAAGACGCAAGTCGATGTGTTCACGGTGCTTCCAAGACGCTAAGTGATTCGCAAGTTTGAATTTTTCGGGGATGTGAAGACGCTCGACCGATGCATGACGTTTAAAGCGCGCGGAAAAATGACCAATTAGGACTATTGAAATTTAAAGGTTGTCACAGGATTCGTCAACGCGAGTGACGCTTTCTGTTTCATTGGAGGGGCACGATGCTCGCACCCTCCCTACTCTGATTTTTACAAGGGGTCTATTTCCTAGAATTATCTGACGGCCGTCGCTGCGACGACGAATATCGTACTCGAAACGACGCACGGTGGTCCAGAAAGTGCATTTAGCCGGACAAAAGTCAAAAAGTCGATTTTGGAATTTCGATTTTGTTTTTTGATATATCGATTCCTAAATGTCCACTGACCTCAGAAATAAAAAATTTTTGAAATTGGATAAAAATTGTAGTTGCAACAAACGCTTAAAGTTGAAACTTTTTCTGGAGGCCTTTTTCTATCGAAAAGCCACGTTGTCTTCTTTCTAAGATTCCGACGAAACTATGCAATATTTTTTAATAATTATTGTTTCTATTTGAAGAGCATTCTTCCACGATAAAAATTCATGTGTCGAGCATAAAATTATTGTTTGTAGTTTATTCAAAAATTAATGTTGAAAACATGAAAGAAAATCGTCGAAGTTTTTTATCTTTTGCAGAGAAAATCTAAAATGTGTTACATACTTACACTATCTAATTAACACCATTCTTTTCTGTAATCCTTCCCCTAAACGATCCTGCAAAAATATCATCCGCCCGGATCCGCCTCGGATGGTTTTTTATTGTTTAAAGACTCGCGCGCACCTCAACAAGGCGCTGTCGCCAGACTGTCTCGTAAACTTCCGACAGGTATAACAATGAAGGGCCCCGGTCGATGCACGAAATATTTGCAGAAATAACTTCTATATAGTCTAAGGAATATATGTGGAAAGTTTTAGCCGAATACCTTTCGATACTTATATATATATAAATTTTATTGTTCCCCTTGGGGTTACAATTCCATTAACAACTCTTTCCTTTCTTTTCCGCTTCTTTCATACATGGTTTCCTTATCCTAGCCTATTTCTATTTTCCTTTCCTTTTGCGCCATCTTAACCTAAACTTATTTCCTACTTCTTATTGTACTGCATCTTTTCCTTTTTTATCTTTTTGAGAGAGAGAGAGAGATCGCGCTTTCTACTTACAACTACACTTATCCTACCCCTCACTTATTCCCCCCCTTCCCTATCCTGGACCCCCTCTTCCGGTTGCTCCTCACCCATTCCATTCTTTTCCTTATTACTCTTTCTCCATTCCTCTATCTTTCTCAACCATTCTTCCCCTCCTCCTTCGTCATCCAATACCTCCCTCACCCACTCCTGCCAACCTCTTCCTTCATCCAATCTCATACATACCTCCCATACATGTTCCCACGTTTCATTCTCCCATCCACACACTCTACATTCTCTCTGCTCCTGACTCAGCCAGTACCTTTCCCCCCTCATCTCACATCCCAGCCTGTATCTGGCCATCCTTCGCCATCTACTTTCCCCCCAGCCCTTCTTTAGATACCCCGGCAGCCCTTCTCCTTTACACATCTTGTACCACCTGTTTGACTTTGAGCCATTTATCCTCTCCCTTCTTTCTCTTGCTTGCCTTCCCTTTTCTATTGCCACTATTTTCCCACTCACTTCCTCCCTTCTTTCGACCATCATATCCTTAATTTCCTGCGCTGACCACCCTTTTTCTTCAAAGAATTCCCATCTTTCCTTCTCCCACCCTTCCCTTGCCCCTCCCGCCCCATCCCTTCTCCTTACCTCCTCCAAACACAGTCTTGTCAAAACCCCCCCTTTCCCTTCACTTAACTTTTTTTCGTACCCCCACGCCCTCAGTCCTGCCTTCCCCCTCAGTAGTTCCCTTTGTAGTTCCTCCCTTACCATGTACCCCGTTGTGTATCTATCTACCCCCAGGACCCACCTTAGGTATCTTTCCTGTAGCCTTTCCACACCTTCTCTCTCTTTCCATCCCCATATCTCGACCCCATAGCTGACCACTGCCCATACCAACTTATCAAATAACCAAATTCTCCTCCCCCAGTCCTTTCCAAACATCCTCTTCCCTATCCCCCATACCTTCCCCATTATCGCCGCCCCTTTCCTTATTCTTTCCTCCACATGTGCCTTCTGCCCCCCATTGTTAGATACCACGTATCCCAGGTACTTGTACTCCTTCACTTCTTCAATCTTCCCTCCCCCCCACCTCCACTTCACCCTTTTCCACCTTCCCCCTCCCTTCCTACACCTCATTATCTTCGACTTTTCCGTATTCAGTACTAGATTTTTGCCCTCTAGGTAGTTCTCCATTTTTCTCATCATCCCCTTCATCTCCTCCTCCCCCTCCGCCATCATCGCTAAATCATCGGCGTATGCCAGGGTATAAATTTTTTTCCCTCCTAGTTTTACCCCGCCCCACCCTCCTTTTTCCAGCTCTTCGTCCACGTCCGCCAGCAGCAAGGTGAACAGCAACGGGCTTAGCGGACACCCCTGTCTCACTCCTCTCCCTGTCCAGAAGCCCCTCCCCTCTTCCTCCCCTACTCTAACTTTACACTTTGTTTCGTTGAGCAGTTCCTCGCATCGTACTACTAGCCCTTCCCTCACCCCCCTTTTCCTCATTGTTTTCACCAGTTCTTCCCTGTCCACCGAATCGAAAGCTGCCTTTAGATCCATAAACATTATTGTCAATCTCCTTTTCTTCTTTTTTACCACCTGCCTGTTTATCAAGTAATTTAGCACGTACACGTTATCTATACAGCCCCTCCCTTTTCTAAAACCTGCCTGGCTTTCCGGGATCAAATCCCTTTCCTCTACCTCCTCCCTCAGTCTCTCCGCTAGGGCAGCCGCGTAAATCTTGTAGGCTGTTTGGGCCAGTGTAACTCCCCTGTAGCTTTTCACCCTGCTGCTGTCCCCCTTCTTCATTATCGGCACTATGGTTCCCTCCTTCCACTCCTCCGGCCACCCCTCCCCCCTCCAGACTTTGCCGCAAATTCTCCAAATCCACTCTTCCACTTCCTTCCCTCCATGTTTCCATACTTCGTTTGGAATCCCGTCTCCCCCTGCCGCCTTTCCCTCCTTCAGACCCCTGATCACTCTACTAATCTCCGACCTTTCTAACTCCTTCTCCCCGTCTCTCCCCCTTTCTACCTTCCTTTTACTTCCATCCCACTCATCTACTCCTCCTAATAATTTTTTAAAATACTCCTCCCATTCCTCTATCCTTATCCTTTCGTCTATCCTCGCTCTCACTTTTTTCTCCATATTTACTACTTTCCAGATCTGTTTCTCTTTTTTCAGTCCTTGTACCATTCTTTCCCATTTCTCCCTCTCTACCCTCTTTTTCTCTTCGCATAACTCCTTGTATCTTTTCTTCTCCTCTTTAAACTCCTTACCTTCTCCTCCTGCCCTTCTCCAATTTCTTAATTCATCTTTTACTTTCCTTTTCCCTTCCCTACATTCCTCATCCCACCACCCCCTCCTACCTCTTTTCTTTTCTTTCCCCACCATCTCCATCGCCTCTTCTATTCTTTCCTTCAGTCCTGCCCAGTCTGCCTCCACTCCTTCCTCTCCGTCGCCTCCTGCTCCAAATTTTCTTCTGAATCCCTTAATTTCTTCTTCTGACCAACTTCCTCCACATTTCCCTTTTCCCTTCCCTCTTTCCTTATTTTTGATGACTCTATTCTTCTCTCCTTTAATCCATACCGCCAGGGGTAGGTGGTCCGACTCTGTCCTTTCCCTTACTTCCATCCTTTCTACCCCTTCCCTTGTGTACTCGTTCCCTAGTATGTAATCTATTACCGTATTCCCCCTCCCGCCTACGTATGTCCATTCCCCTGTCTCGTCTCCCTTTATGTTTCCATTTAATATCCCCCACCCTCTCTCTCCTAGATATCTTATCAATCTCCTTCCTTCTGCGTTTACCTTCTCATCCTTCGACCTTCTATTCCCTTTCCCTCTCTCATCCTCCTCCTCCTCCTCCTCTATCACTTCCCCCCCTTCTCTCCCCGTTCTCGCATTAAAGTCACCCCCTATAATTACTCTTTCTCGGCACCCCCTTTCCTCTGTCCACTCCCCCAACTTTTCCAGTTTTCTTTCCAGATCCCCATTGATATATACCCCTACCACCCTCCACCAACTTTCATTCAATTTCACCTTCCCCGCCAGTATGCCCTCTTCACCTCCTACCTCCTCCCTACCCCACTCTAACTCTCTCCTTACTCCTATTACCATCCCCCCCTTTGCTCGTCCCTTTTTTTCTACTCTCTTCGCCCACTGCGTCTCCCACACATAACCTTTTGGTAGCCGCCCCTTTACCCAATTCCACCCCCTTTCCTCCACCCATGTTTCTATTAGAACTATTATGTCCCAATTCCCCAAATCTTTCCAAAATTCCTCATCCTTATTCCTTAGTCCCGCGACATTCCAGAACATTATCTTGTATCCCTTGCACCCCCCTCTTTCCCTCTCCCCTCCCTTCCCCCCTCCTCCTCCCCCTTCCCGTTTCCCTGTTCTTCGAACCACACTTCCTCTATCTCGTTCCATCTCCTCACCCTACCGTTTACCCACATTTTCATGTATCCTACCTGTACGTTTTTTCCTTGTGCTCTTTCCTTCTCCGCTTCCCTTTCTATTTTCCACCTAGCTCTCCTTTCTTCCTCCGTTAAGTCATCGTCTATCCATTCCTTCCTTCCCTTTAGCAGTCTCCTTCTTTCCATTATCTTCCTTTTCTGCTCCATACTCGCCATTTTAACTCTTACCATCCCACGTCCGTCCTTTCCCGTTTTCCCTATCTTCCCTATCTCTTCTATTCCCTCTTCCTTCATCCCTACTAACCCCCACACCTTCTTTACTTCCTCTTTCAATTCCTTTCCCTCTACTTGTATCCTCCTTATTACTATGTTCTTCCTTTTCTCCTCCCTTTCCCTCCTATCTTGCATTATTTCTATTCTCCTAATTCTTCTCCTGTTGTCCTCTTCTATTTCCCCTTTTATCCTTCCCTCTCCCTTCCCCCCTACCCACGCTTCCTTGCCCACTTCCTCTACTCTCCCCTCTACTTTACATACCCTTTCGTCTATACTTTTTAGCCACATCTCTATCTTTTCCCTTCTTTTCTCCTCTTCCTTCCTCTCCTCTCTCCATCTTTCCCTTTCTTTCTTCCACTCCTCTACTAGTCTTTTCCCTTCCTCCCTCTCCTCCCTCATCTCTTCTCTCAATCGTCGCACCTCACCTATTAACCCTCTCATCATTTCCTCCATTCCTTCAAATTCTGTCCCTTCCCTCTTCTTTACCTTCTCTGGTGACCTTTTCGTTTTCTCACACCTTTTGAAGACCCTGTCTCCCTCCCTCTCCCCTACCTCCTCTATTCCCCTTTTCCTCCCGCCACTCTCTGTGCTCTCCAGACTTTCCGTGCTGAACCAGCGCTCCAGTCTGTCATCTTTCTTTATCTTTCCCACTCTCCCTCTTCTTAACTCCCCTTCTGCCATCTCTACCCCGTTCCCTTCTGTTCCCCTCTCGCTCATTCCTTCTTCCCTGCTTCTCTGCCGATCACTTATCTCCTTCCTCCTTAGTCTTTCCTTCTCCCGCTAGGTGGCACCACCTTCCTCCCCTTCGCGCTTTGTTCCTACGGTTTCCTCTTTACGGACCCCCGAACCTAACCTCTCCAGTCGCTTACTTTGTCCCTCCTGCTGTTCTTTCTATTGCCTTCTCCGTTACTGTCCCTTTCCCTACCGCCAAGCCCTTTCCTAAGGCACTCCTCACCACACGCCTCCTTCTTTCTTTCCTCTTTCACACCGCTCTATTTGCTTAAAACTCTTCCCACCTGAATCACACTCACTCTCTCACGCGACCGGAAACGGAAGTCCACCTTTCGATACTTATAAGTTATTTAATTTTTAAGTGAACCCTGTACGGCGAAGATTAGGATTTCCTTTCAATCGGATATCCTAGCTCATTCCTTTTTGCTCGTATCCTAACAATAAAGCAATTAAGTAATAAAAGTGATGCTTTAGAAGTCTTCGTCCTCGTTAGTGCCAATAAGATTTTGTTTTTATTGCACGGTATCTTTAAGAAACCCGGGAATTTACTGACCGCGTGTCCCACTGGGTATATGCAGCTGGTCTGGATTACATAAACTTTAGGAAGGAATATCAACAAAAGGTCCAGATAGATAAAGCCAATTTTAGCAGGAACTATTTCTATATAGTTTAAACTAAACATCTTCAAAGTTCTCAGAGGCTACTTTGTGGTACTTTTTAGTTTTTCCATTTTGAAGTTAGCAATGTAAGCTGAATAAGCTAATGTACATAGCTGCCCTCTATATATCAACCGCCATTTTGTTTTAAAAATTTTTGAGTTCAGATTCGTAATTAGCGACCCAAAAAACATTAGAATACTAATTTTTGTGCAAAACAATTAATTTTTAAACAAATCTGTCCGCCATATGTAATCCGCCATTTTGTTTTTAAAATTTTTGAGTTCAGATTCGTACTCAGCGACCCAAAAAATAATAGAATACCAATTTTTAACTAAATCCGATGTGTTTTGAGCCCGTGGTGACGATTTGAAAAAGATTGAAAAATGCGCGAGGTGCGTGACCGGCTAAACTCACGCTCTGGACCACTGTGAGGCGTACTGAATTTTGTTTGTGCATTTTCCGCACACGATCTCTTTGCTATATATACAAGAATTACTGATTCAGTTTTTCTTGAGGTTTTTCGTGCCTCTGTGTGTGTGCAGTCCTTTATGTCTTCCATTATGCGTCTATCAATTATCAATCCGAAAGCACTAATTACATAACTCGACATAATATTTCTCTTATCGTAGCCAGTTCGTTCTGTGAGACCCTTCAATATCATATCAATGGGCCGCCTACCCACAGATACCCTTGCTTTCAGTTTTATCCACCGTGTCCAGTCAAATATACTTTCAATTTCACCCATTACATTTTAGAATGTGCTTGGAATGCTCGTTTTCTCATTCTCGGAATCAAAACTAGAAAGAATTCGTATTCTTTTCTTGCTACGATACACTTTTAATAAATTTTCCTCTTCACTATCCGAAAATTCTTATATCTTTTTCACTTTCAATGCATTAGAAGCTTTCACTCTTATCTTCGCTTTAGAGTAATTTCTATTAGCCACCTTCGGAGATACCCTCTGAAAAATCTTTATTTATTTTGACAATTTTGCTCAACATCTTATTATATTATATCTCCTGGACTTAGTTATGATTGCTAGAAAGGGCGGATTGGTCAGAATAAACAAATATTGTGCCCCAATTCGATTACCCTATTGAAGATACTTACCATAAGCAGAGACTGTCTAAAATAACAATAAATATAGAATCTTTTGGGCACTGTTCTTGAAAAACTGTAGTAGTAAGTAAACTGAAGTAATGATTATACGAACAAAGTAAATATATAAAGATTACTCATGAAATTAGCTAATCCGTTGTTACGTCCTGAACTAAATTTTTCGTTTTCTTTTTCGTTCATTTCTCGTATTATTTTTCATTATTATTTCCGCTTATATCTTGGCTAGCAGATGTAATTTCTCTAGTAAGCGCGTTCCCACAATGCTTTATCAGAAGCGTTACAGGACTGTTGCGCCCTAAGCGCATTCCATCACGTACCTATCGATAAGAATTTAGTAAGAACTGAACAGAGAAGAAGAATAAAGAGTTCCATTCCCAGAATTAAAACCTAAGCATAACGTGACCACGGAACGTGGCTACCACCTCCACCATGGGTCCACCCTTCGTGAGACCCGGGGCGAGATTAACTCATCACTCTTGTCTGGAAAGTCGCGAGGTGCGTAGGCATTGAGTCCGGGGTGTCGTTAAGCCGAGTTATCCGCGAATGACTTCAATAGTTTGATACGCGGTGACGGACTTTGATATCCTCGTCAAACATTCTAGTTAGATATCCTCGTTAACTTAAGAAATCTCTTGGCTTTCAATCGTCAAGTCGCGAAGTGCGTGATTGTTAGCCCGCGAAACCGTAGGGAGAATCTTCGATTCTCAGTGAGCGAAAGTTCGGTAACGATAAATAGTGCCGAAAGACTCAGTGTTTCGTGCGAGATATTCTATCTAAATTTTATCACCCTTTTGAAATTCGATCACTATATATATATTATCGTTCACCGTATAACTATATCATATAATCGTAAAATTTAATCCGTTAATTATAAGTCAACATACATTCATACCAAAGTGCAACTCTTAATTCATTTTCTCTGTACAGATATCCAAACAGTATTTAAACCCAGCGTACACTTAATATTGTATTCGAGAGCCGAAAATCTTAAGCAGAACTTACACACACACACACATAGCGCTGTGTTATAATTTATAATTGTAACAACTACAGGAAAACCAGGGTGAGTTCCAATTTTTACCAAATTTAATATTGAATATTTTCTTTAATTATTTCATTGACTACGAGCCCTGAAAGAAACCGTCAAAAGTAAAGATCAATTGATTATTTGTGAATGGGAAATTCATTCGAACTTCGTTTCGAATAAGTTTCACCACCCCTACATTGTCATTTTATATTTGATAATTTATAACTCCAAAGTTTTTCTCTATTATTCTTTGAGTTGTATAATTTCCTCAGAACAGTTTGAATATACTTTATTTTACCAGTTCAATCTTTGTTCAAAAACAATATTATTTAAATTCCTTATTCTTTCAAATTTCGATTCCAATAAACCTGTACGGGTTTCAACAGATCGGCCCATCCATCCTGTCCTCTGCTAGCCTTAAGCTAAGTAGAGTATAATTTCAACTATATATTCTTTTACCTCTTTCACATCCCCAATCCAATAACCTTTCAAATTCTTATAATTTCCCGCTGTAACGAGCGTCTCCTCACCGACCGTCGGTTACCGCTCGACGACGGACGGCTCGCTATAGGTATATAATATAGCACCGCACGTAACACCGTCAATTTGACGGGTCCCGTAGAGATAGGTATACCACATATGAATCTCAAAAAGTAGAAGGCTTAGGGGAACAAAACTGTGTGTATAAATTCTTTGGAAGAAATGATTAATTTACGATACAAAGCGGTTGAAATCGATCAAGCGGTTTTCGAGATATTTAATTGCAAAGTTTGAATTCCGTCAAATTGACGGGTCCCGTAAACCTAGTGTTAATAAAGAAATTGAAAAAAATCACTGTCAGTACACAATATCAAATATTAATTATTAAAAAAAAATGAAATTAGTGTCAGCTCATGAAACCAGCGCATGAACGCTCATTTCCTTAACTACTTCGGTAAGAAAAGCAGTTTTTAGAAATGCCGATTTTAAGTTAATTTCTCCATCAATGTACATCAACTTTTTTTTTTAATTATCAATATATTAAAAATTTATAATATTGAGTAATAACAATTAATTTTAAGCTTGATATTATTAAAATAATGGGTATCAATAATTAGTACATAATTTTTAAGTTGCACCTCATATTGACCGTCAGTCGACAGCGCCATGACGCACAGTGGTTCATTTGGCCGAAAACCTGGCCAAAAAGCCAAAAATTTTTTTCGCGATTTTCAAAATTTAGCAATTGCGTTTGATTTGTAACACATCAGAGCATCGTTTTCCATTAATAAAAATTTTTATTGAACAATACTCTTAGAGATATGCAATGTCAAAGTTGGCACTTGAATAATGTAACGTTTTCACGTCGAAATTCAGAATACGTTTTCAATGTGAAATAATGGTACAATCAACTTTGCAAGTATTTGTTGCTATTCGTCATACTTTTAAATTATAAGTACCTTGGTTTCATTTTTTTATTTAATATTTTACAACTGCGATGGCACAGATTGCAAAACCCATACATTTTTTCCTTCTGCAGAGGAAATAGTTGTGAAGTACGCAAAAGTACAAAGCGATTTTTTTTTAAATTAAACTTTGAAGCTTCCCGAAGAAGTCCCCGTTGTAAAATTTTGCGATTTTTTGCGATTCTACGAGATATTCTTATTTGTTTGTCGCACGCGCCATGCTCGGGGAAATACGTGTATGACATACGGCTAGGCTATCGTGCCTTGGACAAACGAATAATGCTAATCCTTCACTAAGGTTATCCTTGTAATTAACGAAATGCTATATTTATTTCGTTCAGGTTAAAAATCAAAATAATTTTAAGCAAGCTGGTGGCCTTTTGTTCCAAAGCAACAATAGATAGCCGCGATCACCTCGACCGCTTACCGTCATAAACCGAAAGATGTTTGACGTTTCGGCTGAAAATCTGGCTAGTTGCAGGTATGAGGGCTATATTTGTTTCTCACAATGTTCTATCAATCTCTTTCAGTCGAGATTTTCATTAAACAATGGAAAATTCGAAGATGGAATAGCTGTGATATGCTGGTATTAAGATAACGTGACTGTTGCAATAAATATCATTATAACTTTTGAAGGAAAAGGAATATCAGAATATATTTCTTTTTAAATTAAACTTTAAAGCTTCCTGAAGAAGTCCCCGTTGTAACATTTTGCGACTTTTTGCAATTGTACGCGATATTCTTATTTGTTTGTCGCACGCGCCATGCTCGGGGAAATACGTTTATGACATACGGCTAGGCTATCGTGCCTTGGACAAACGAATAATGCTAATCCTTCACTAAGGTTACCCTTGTAATTAACGAAACGCTATATTTATTTCGTTCAGGTTAAAAATCAAAATAATACTGATTTTCGTGCCGATCCGACAATTTTTCGATACTCGCACTTGCCATATTGAAGCCGCCATTTTGTTTTTGGAAATTCTGAGTTCAGATTCTTAATCAGCGACCGGAAAAACATAAGACTACTGATTTTCGTGCCGATCCGACAATTTTTCGATACTCGCATCCGCCATATTGAAGCCGCCATTTTGTTTTTGGAAATTCTGAGTTCAGATTCTTAGTCAGCGACCGGAAAAACATAAGACTACTGATTTTCGTGCCGATCCGACAATTTTTCGATACTCGCACTTGCCATATTAGAGCCGCCATTTTGTTTTTGGAAATTTTGAGTTCAGATTCTTAATCAGCGACCCAAATAATACTAATACACCAATTTTCAGCTAAATTGAAAAACTCCTTGAGTTTTGGCCAGGTTTTCGGCCAAATGAACCACTGTGTGACGTCTTTTTCTTGAAGTATAAAATACGTTATATTCAAATAACAACTTGGCTTTCAACTCTTAAGTAACCTGGCTTATTTTAATATCAAATAAATCGTAAACAAATATTAAGTGAAACATTGATTGTTTTAACATCTTATTTATAAAAAAAATATTGTGCGTAGAGGAGAGTAACTAAATGTGGGCTAGTGCTTCAATATGGGCTAGTAACAATTCTCGAAAACCTACAATCGAAAGACGCAACAAACGACGATCGTCTATCGCATTCATTCGCTCTAACATCGCACTCACTCATTCTCGTCAATCGCGTGCGAGCTGTCGCCAGTGTCGGCCATACTTGTGTTGCTGCTGTCAAAAAATGTTCTGCGGTACGTATTAATGTTTTATTTAATTAATGTAAATTAGGTCTAAATACTGTAACTATGTGTTTTATTGCAGAATATAAGTTTAATTTTATGATTTTCGGTCGATTTATTGCTTGCTATATATGATTTGTAAAGTAGACAATCAAGTTGATTTTAGTTGAGAATTTCGAATATGGGCTATGACTATGGCCTTGAATATGGGCTAGCCCATATTTAGGTATTAGTATTTTAGGTAGTTGGTTATGTGGTTCTAAAGGTACCCATTTATATTTTTTTCAGAATGGCGCCAACAAAATCAAAAGAACCAAGGAAAACTTAGGATAAAGAACAAATGATTAAAGCCATAAAAATGGTTCGCGAGAATAAAATGGGCACTTTAAAAGCATCAAAATTTTTCAAAGTATGTACCAAGAACGACATTGCAACGCTTAAGCCTGAAAACGGAACTTAGTCCTGAAGAAGCGGCTGCCACGACATTAGGTAGAAAAACAACGTTGGGGACACAATTAGAAAACGTTTTAGTAGAATATATTTTAACGTTGGAAAGCAAATTTCATGGATTGACAAGGACTGATCTTCGCAGAATGGCATACATGTTGGCAGTACGTAACAATTTGCAAAATTCGTTTGGTGAATCTGGCATAGCAGGAAAAACATGGTTAAGGCTATTTTTGAAACGTCATAAAGACAAACTGTCAATGAGGAGGCCTACGGGAACGTCATTTGCAAGAGCATTCGGCTTTAATAAAGAAAACGTGGACAATTTTTTTCAACTTCTGGAAGAGATGTACGAGAAAAATAACTATTCACCAGATCGTGTCTACAACGTTGATGAAACCGGCCTGACAGTTGTCCAAAGTAAAATTCCAGATGTAATTGGACGCCGAGGAAAGAGGCAGATAGCATCACTAACATCAGCTGAAAGGGGTTCCCTGGTTACAATTGTAGTATGCATGAATGCCACCGGCCATTTTGTACCTCCGTTTATAATTTTCCCAAGAAAAAATATGAACTTACAACTGATGAGAGGTTGTCCTCCTGGAGCTAAAGGAGTTGCACATCCATCAGGTTAGATCCAAATGAATATTTTTACAGATAGGTTCAAACACTTCATAAAGCATACACACCGAAAACCAGACTCAAGAGTTTTACTGATATTAGATGGATACTTCGGCCACACCCGAAACATTGATGTAATAGACTTGGCTAGAGAGAATAATGTTGATATTGTATCTCTACCACCTCACATAACCCACAAACTGCAACCGTTGGACAAGACGTTTATGGGGCCATTGAAAGTTTACTACAGTGAAGAAATACGAACCTGGATAAGAAACAACAACAGAGCACTGAGCCCTTTTGACATTGTAGAGTTATTTGGGCGAGCTTACATGAAAGTGCAAACAGGCGAAATTGCAGCAAACGGGTTTCGCGTTACAGGACTTTGGCCATTGAATAAAACCATATTCAGCGATGCAGATTTTCTTGCAGCGGAAGAAAATGCTGTCAAAGATGGATGCACAGATATGACTCCGAAAAAATCTACCCGCAATAATGAAAAGTCATCGACTAACAATCCAAGATTCCCCCTTTCATCATTGACTTCTATTCATACTGATGAGAATTTGATTTCGAACGAATCACCGGACTTGAGGTCTAGGTCCGAGACTCAAACAGAAGAATCTACTTCTGGAACTGGACATGAACCAACAGATGACTGTCAACCTTCGTCTTCCGGAATTGATCGTAGCAGTCGAGATCTAGTATCTCCTTATGACATAAGTCTCGTGCCAAAAAAAGTCAGAACGACATCTAATAGAGGTAGAAAAGCTGCTGTGGCCTCGGTTATAACTTCGTCTCCATATACACTCTGTCGCATAAGATAGGTTACGCGTTTTTTCTAAAAATTGAAACGCAATTTGGGTCTTTCTTTGTTGAGTGTAACGCACGTGTTAAAGACTACGGCGCAATCATCGGCTTGATTCAGTGTCATTCAAACTGTTTGAATGGGCGTAAGCATATAAAATGAACGCAAAGTCTGGTCTACGGAAAATATCTATCGAGATTGGTCGAAAGTTCTGTTCTCAGACGAAGCATCTTTCTGGGCATGTTGTCCTACTAAGTATGCTTGGTCTAATGCACGAGAGCGTTTGATCCAAAGAACAGTGAAACACCCGATAAAAATTAATGTTTGGGGATGTTTCTCTAAACGTGGTTTTGGGTGTTTGGAACTGTTCACGGAGAATTTGAATGCAGAGAAGATGCTCAAAATATATCGACGTGGTCTTCTGCGGTCTGTAGAAAAGATGTGGAACAAAAGAAATGATAACTGGGTCTTACAAGAGGACAATGATCCAAAGCATCGCAGTAAACTCTGCACTGCTTGGAAAAAGGAAAATGACATTGACACGATGGATTGGCCTGCCTATTCCCCGGATGCGAATCCGATTGAAAATGTGTGGAGTTATATGAAGAGACGACTTGCAGGAAAGCGTGTTTTCACTTCAAAGCAGCTTTCTCGGCATATCAGAAGAATATGGCAATCCTTACCCATTACTTACGCGGAAAGCTTGGTTGAGAGCATGTCAAGAAGATGTCAGGCCATTCTAGACAACGATGGAGACTGGACACCTTATTAGATGAATGTGTTGTAGTACATAATAAGTGCTTTTATGCCAATAAAGAAAGATTTAAATTGCGTTTTTACTTTCAAGGAAGTCGCGTACCCTGTTTTGTGCGACAGACTGTAAAAATGACCTTATTGAAACAAATAAGAGGAAAATTGAAAAAGAAAATAAAACAAAAGATAAGAAACCCAAGCAAAAAAAAGAAGTATAGGAAATAAGAAAGTCAAGACCAGGGACGAAAGTGAAGGTGAAGAAGATATCCAATTTGATTCAGATAGTGAACAAGATGCCCCTATAGGAAGAGAGGCTCCTGACACTGCCGATGCAGCGTGTATGTTTTGTCAGGAACTTTTTTCCGAAAACGCAGCAGGAGAACTGTGGGTCAGATGTTTAATGTGTCAGCTCTGGGCACATAATGACTGTGCTGGACCAGAGTTTGACACTTGGATATGTGATTTTTGTAAGTAAATCATGTGATTTCTTCCATCTTCCAAAGTAATTTGATCTCTTATAAGATAAATATTTATAATTGTTATTTTCGTACAAGATATTATAAGTTTCTATTTGTAGCCCATATTTGAGTACCTGTTCCATATTTAGCGTCTATTTTGATATTTTGTTTAATACCTCAATTTAATAATATATTATAATATTAAGAACATAACATTGTTACTTAGCTCTTTAAAAATGTATGTGTGATTATTTTGACATCAATAAATGGTTAATTTTATAATAGTTTTTAATTTTTGAGGCAAAAACAAAATGGTAGCCCATATTTGGTTACTTTCCTCTAGTTTTGTATTTAAAAAAAAGGTGTGTGAAAAATATTATTTAATTTAAAATATATTCAATTAAATTAATAACTGCTAACCTCAATTTTTCAAATGTCAACATAAGTAATAAATACAATAACTATTTAGACAATGATAATTAGTATTATTAGTAATTGTCAACGCATAATAATTAATGCATTGTAATTATTAGTTCATGTAATCAGAAGTAAATGACAATTGCTAGTATTTTTTCTATTTAATTCTCATCTAAAATCTACTGATAATTAAGTAATACATTAAATTGTTTTAGGTCATGTCAAGAAGTAAAAGAGTGCGCGAAAAAATCCGAAAAAAATATAGTGACACTCACAATCAGTTGGACTTGGCGTTATCAGCGGTAAAATCTGGTCGGTCTATCGCGAGTGTCAGTAAAGACTTCAGGATTCCACGAAGTACGATTTCGTACAAAATTAGTGGAAAATCTCCCATCAGTAAAAGCATAGGTCCACCAACTGTATTAACGAAAGATGAAGAGGACCAATTGGTGCGTTGGATGTTTCATGCTAGTAGTCACGGCCATCCCATCACTAAAAGTCAGTTACTCAACAGCGTTGCTAAATTAATCAAAAATTTTATGCACTGTGACACACCGTTTACTAACAATCGCCCTGGACGCTCTTGGTACAAATCATTTTTACAACGGCATCCAACCATTGCTAAAAGAGTATCACAAAATTTGACTTACAGTCGCTCATCATTATCTGAACATGCTGTTCGTAAATGGTATGCTGACAATGGTTCTTACTTAGAAAAAAAAGAGCTTAAAAATATTGGTCCGGAAAGGATATTTAATGGAGACAAATCAGCGTTTCAATTAAATCCAAAAGCTGATTACGTTTTGGTTCAAAAAGGAGAGAAAAATGTTTATACTCATATTGGTAACAATGAAAAAGAAGCCCTCACAGTGTTGTTTGTCGCTAATGCCACAGGCACTCTAGCACCTCCAATGGTAGTTTTCAATTATGAAAGAATTCCCTCATCCATAACTGCAAACATCCCAAACAATTGGGCAATTGGTAAGTCCGAGAATGGATGGATGACCAGTATATCCACGACCAGTAATTTTATACATAGACGGACACTCTTCTCATTTAACGATGGAATTGAGTAATTTTTGTACAGATCATCAAGTCGAACTAATCGCTCTCTATCCTAATGCGACTCATGTCATGCACCCTCTTGACGTTGCTTTCTTTAAGCCTTTAAAAGCTAAATATAAAGAATGCGTGACTAACAAGGGAACATCCCGAGGTGTAACTCACCGATTTTGATGAAATTTTAGTATGATATAGTCCTCGCAAAAATATTCGACACGTATTTTTTTTTATCGGCAATCGTCCACGTTAAAGGGGTGAAAACCACCCTCAAAGTTGGCACCCTGAAACTTATTTATTGAATATCTGGAAAACTATTAGAGATACGAAAATTTCATAAAGAGAGAAAATTAACGTATTTTTTGTTTGACTATATAGTGTATACAAACTATTATTTAAGAAAATTGAAAGAATTTTAACTGAAAATATTATGAAAAAAAAAGTATTTTTTAACATATTGTTTAAACAAACGGGTTTTTTTAAAAAATGTTTATAGCATTGGATTCGTGATTAAAATACGTTAATTTTCACTCCTTAGGAAATTTTCGTATCTTTAATAGTTTCCGAGATATTCGATAAAACAGTTTTTATAATCCGGACTTTGGGGGTGGTTTTCACCCCTTTAACGTGGACGATTGCCGATAAATGAAAGTAGATATTAAATATTTCCACGAAAGGCACCTTATACTATAGTTTCATAAGAATTGGTGAGTTACACCTCGGGATAGTCATTTATGATATCAATGTGAATCCGCCGACAGGCCAAATAAATAAATTAATTCTCGGGAGGTGTGCGTTATATATTTACTATTTTCTAACGTTATATGCTTGAATTGATTATAGGGATGCTTTAGAATGCTCGTGGTGTAAGAAAATATTGGTTATAAGAATAACAATGAATACCATTATTACAATAATTGTTACAAATTATTAATTAATCTATGAAATTTTTTAAATTTATATAAAGACGATATGTGTGTCTGGCAATGAAATCTGGCCTTTTAAAGCAGTCATACATGTATATACGAAGGCATAACTTAACAAGAACGTAAGAGAAAAAATTAAAAATGCAATAACTTTTTTTACAAAAAAAATTTCAAATTTCCATTTTATCCGTATTTTGTGTTTCGGTATATGATATTCCCAGAAAAATATTCAAGAAAATTTATTGAAATTTGACTTGCAAAATCATTAAAAAAGTTGTATTTTTAAGCATATTATTTAAACAAACGAGTTTAAAAAAAATATATTTATATCATCAGATTTGTGGTCGAAATACGTTAATTTTCTCTCTTTACGAAATTTTCGTATCTCTAATAGTTTTCCAGATATTCAATAAATAAGTTTCAGGGTGCCAACTTTGAGGGTGGTTTTCACCCCTTTAACGTGGACGATTGCCGATAAAAAAAATACGCGTCGAATATTTTTGCGAGGACTATATCATACTAAAATTTCATCAAAATCGGTGAGTTACACCTCGGGATGTTCCCTTGTAAGTGGAGAATGAATCATGACGGCAGTTCTATGAAGAGAGAAAACTGTGCATCAGTTTTGAAAGAAGCTTTAGAAAAAGTTGGCGGTCCTAAAATTATTAGCAATGGATTCAGAAAATGTGGCTTGTATCCGTTTAGTGCTGAATCTATAGATTATTCCAAGCTACAAAAATCTACAAGTATCCTACCTACTGATACATCAATTCCAAGTACCTCATCAGCTGATCATGTTAAATCGAAAGAAGAAGATTATTTAACTCTTTTTGAAAATGATATTGATAAAAAACTACTAACCAATTTCTATGTATGTGAATCTTCAGAAATTTGGGATGGAGAAATACAGCATCAGAGTTTGTTCAATGTTTGGTTGAATATCCGAAAGCGTTATCGTAATTTCCTTTTATTTCTTTCTTATTTCAATTTTATTTTTTCTATGAATATATTTTGTATTACTGTCTATCATAATTTCTTCTTTGCCTATCCTATTTTCTCTAAAGGTATCCCGATTAGTCACATCCCAACGGACATGGATAAAGAAACTTCAAGTGTTGATCCCAGCTGCGCATCAGAAATTGAAGGAATCGAAAATGCTGAAGAGTCTACTTGTAAGCATGTTAATGACATTATTATTGAAGTTCTTAACCTTGGTGAAGATCTTTCGAGTAAAGATGGCAACAATGAACTCTTAATTGTTCCTTTTAATGAGGCAGATTACAGTCATTCGACTCCAGAAAAATCAGGTAAGAATTGTATGCGTACTATTTTCTGTCTATTTTTGAGTAAATATCAATGTTTTTAATATGATAAACCTTAAGGCTAATTATTAATGAATATTAATCTAATATTTTATTGGTAATTTATAGATCGTGATGGTAATATTGAGGACAACCGGATTATTCCTGAAGGTATTTCATCTCCCTTTAAAAATGCTTGCTTTTGGCCGAAGCCTAAAAATATTAAAAAAACTCGCCAATCAAAAGAGCAAGTACCATCTGCAGCAACATCTGAGGAATGGAGAGCATATCACCTTCGTAAGCAAGAAGAATCAAAAAGAAAAAAACAGGAAGTAGCTGAGCGCAAGAGAACACGCCAGGAAAATGTTGCAGAGAAAGAACGATTAAAGGAGGAGGCTAAAAGAATTAGACTTCAAAAAAAAGAAGCGAAGCAAGCAGAAATTATCGCTAACAAACAAAAAAAGCAAGAAAAACTAACTGAAGAAGGTAAAAATCAAAAAAAGGTAAACAAACTGAAAAAAATTAAAAAAGAAACAAAATAAACCGGCGTTATCATCGTTTTTTTGTACTCAAATTGTAATTTAATAATTTTTATGTGATGACAAAGTATTAATTAGTATTTAATTAACGTAATTGTTGTTAGTCATGTCAGAAGTTTAAATATTTTTAACTTTAAAAAAATTTATTGTAAAAGTTTAAACTTTTTATTCAATAAATTATTTTTGAATTAATATTTTTATTTTTAATATTAATTAATCATTTATAATCATTATTATTAATAAAGTACTCTAGTATTTATTAATTGATAAATAAATTTTCATAAGTCAGGGTAAGTACTTAATTCGGCGCACGCGCAGTATGGGTATCAATAACTGGAGCATGGGTATGTCAATAATTAAATTGCTGACGCGCAAATATTCAATCCTTGCAAACGATTCGCCTAAAAGATCGGTGGCCTCGCGACGCGGTCACCGGGGCTGCAGCGCATACCGTTAGGTGCGACCTGGCTGGTCATTGTTCGGCAGGATAAACGAAAGTTCGGAAATCGGCAGGCCCATCTGGTTGCCAGATGTGCCAAAGTCAGTCGCCTGGTTTATGACTCAAGTCATAAACCTAGGCGACTGGAAATATTAATTAAATTCGACCGGCACACTTTCTTGGAACCGAACCACCGGTTCTTGGAATCCTGCCGCCTACAGTGACCAGCCAATCACAAAATTCGATTTCAGTGACCAACGTTACTTCCGTTCTATCTGCCAATCAGAAAATCATATTCTGAGAAGTACCGAACCCTCCAATCGGAAAATTTCTCATTTTGCACATTACCCCTTCTCACTACGAACAGTGAGGAGGAGGGGGCCGATTGGAGGGCGAATCGGACTTTGGCGGATAGAACGGAATCAGAACTGCATTTACCACCAAACGATCAAGACCTGTTTTTCCAACAATCACAGTAGAATATCATCCTCGACTGAGAAACTTGTAAATTCTTGTGTACTATACTTCTCGACCAAGAGAACAATTAGTTTAAGTGTCGTTGTTTGACTGTTAATTCATTTTAAGTGTAAATAAATCACACATACGCTCAATCAAGAGTATCAGCTAATTCGGGAGACCTAAAATAACCAGGTTGCGGCACTTTAATTAGTCCCGCGTCATCACGTCAATTTCTCGACAAAGCGAAAGAGACGTGCGACTCAACATAGATCAATCAGTTTTTTAACCTGTCAATAATTGGTGTATCCGGGTAATTTATTTAATTATTTAATATTAATTAGTGAATATCATTAAATATCATTTTAACAAAAAATTTGATTACTAAAAACATTACTTAGGAAATTGTCACCAAAAAAATTCAACGATTTTGATATTTGATCGATTAAAAAACATAAAATTATAACCTCATCTCCTATAGTGTTAATAATTGGTGCTTTCACCTTAGCAGATTCGTGCGAGATAAATAACTTTTCATAAAAATGTAAAAATATACCGTAGCAAGTTCACGCATCCGCACTTTTTAAATTTCGGCGGTCATTTGTTACTATTTACAACAACCAATTTTAGTAACTATATGCACTAAAATATTCGGCATGTTTTCCTTTATCTTTTAACCCCTTGCACTATCGGTAAAACTCGCAAGAATCCATGCCTAAACCGAACGCCCGATATACGATATCTTCCCAGACAGACTGGAATATTGCAGCAATATTGCAGCAATATTGCCGTGCAACATTAAACGTTGCAGGGAATATTGCCGCAACATTGCCGCAACATTGCTGCAATATTCCTATGTCCGCCTCTTTGTAGCTTGCAGGAATATTGCAGCAATATTGCCGGGAATATTGCAGCAATATTGCAGCAATATTGCGAACGTTGCAGGAATATTGCGAACGTTGCGGGAATATTGCAGGAATATTGCGAACGTTGCGGGAATATTGCAGGAATATTGCGAACGTTGCAGGAATATTGCAGGAATATTGCGAACGTTGCGGGAATATTGCAGGAATATTGCGAAGGTTGCAGGAATATTGCGAACGTTGCGGGAATATTGCGAACGTTGTAGCAATATTGCTGGAATATTGGTTGGATGAACAAACATTTATTTATGATAATTGCATTTATTCAATAGAAAAAAAAAACATTTTGAATTTAAAAAAAACAAAGTAATATTGATTTGTTACTGAGTTTACGCTTGATGTTAATAATTATATTATCTTGTTTATTTGTTCCGAATTGCCATCGGTGTCATCGGATAACTGGATGTCCTCCTTGAATTCTCGAACGATTTATTCTAGTTTTGGACTGGGAAAGCCACTTCTTTTGCAATGGGATTTTTTTTTCTTACTTACTCCTACTTTTTTACCCACGATGGGATTCGAACCCTAGTCTCTTCCGTGCGAACCCAGAACGTTGCCGCTACGCTACGGCAGCTCTTGATGTTACGTTCTACAGTTCCGCTTAAATATGGCAATGAAACTTTAATTGTAAATATCTTAAAAACCATTGAGTGTTTGCCCCTATAATGGGGTATATTCATCAATGTTGAGCATACATTTCAATGTTGCCATTGCAATGTTCCCGCGGCAATATTGCCACTGCAATGTTGCAGCAATGTTGCTGCAATATTCCAGTCTGTCTGGGTAATTATGGTGAAAATCACGGTACACGGTCCACTTAAACATTGAATAACTAAAAAGTACCGAAAAGTACCTGGCTGAAACTTCGCAGGTATATTCCTTAGACTGTGTAGAAGTAATTAACGCAAAGATTTTGTGCCCATATCTGTGCAATTCTTTGTTATAGCTGTTGAATGTTTGCTGGACAGTCCGCCTATCGAAAAAGGATTTGTAGGATCTTGTTCATTAAATATCTTTTTAATATAAAGTCCAATAAGAAAATGTCTTATACAAAAGTTTCTTTATTTTTCCTGTACAATGAACGTCTATAAAAAAATCTACCGATTTTTGTATAAAACATTAAGTTGATCTTTAAATAACATTGAAGAAATATAAAAAAAAAATTAGTATAACACCAATGTTCTTTCCATGATATTATGAAATTTTTGTATAAAACATTTTTCTCTGAAATGAACGGTTGTCGAGTTATTATTTTTTTCCACCTAGATGGTCGATTCGTTCCACTGTGCAATGTTGCCAATATTGTGCAAGATTCGCAATATTGCTGCAATATTCCAGTCTGTCTGGGTTGCGACTGACAAAGATTACCGCGCTAATATTTACTTCACGCAATGGAACTTCTATGAAACTCAAACGAATTTGAATCAAAGTCTAAATTTAATAATCCTGCACGGGGATATACGATCTTATACGAGATATGAATACTTTGCCCGAGATTAATACCACGAGTCAGACTCGTGATATTCAAGTTTGGCCTAAAATTTTCATCACGAGTCAGACTCGTGGAAATAGTGCAAGGGGTTAAGACCAATTTCAATAGGAGGGCTCCTCCGCCCCGATCCCACATAAGTAGCATTATAAATAATAAATTTTACTTGATTTTGAAACGTTGGATTGTAAAGAATTCCATGGTTTTGAAGAGCTAACTTGTAATCTTTGAGAATGTTAAAAAATCAATTTTGAAAAGCAAAAGCTTAGATTTATTTTGCGTTACTTCAAAGTTACAAGGGCCCATAGAGGGTTAAGTTTTTGGAACTTAACTCCTTTTGTACTGACTCTGTGTCTCATAAAACATATTTTCCTACAAGACGGCAATTTTTAGAAACCTATCTACCGTGTTACAGGAAGGTTACCTGTACTTATCTTTATAGTATCTTTGAAGTTGACGGCATAATATAGCTATTTCTTCATAATACTTTTTCTGCTGTTCGATTTAATTTTGGAAAACGAACAAAAAGAAAACATAGTTTATACAAATATTCTAAGCCTCAGAAAAAGATCGTGTCTCTTTAAGCTATTTTTCTACGATAAATTCATTCTGTACCTGAGACTTTTTCATCTGCAAAATATCCGATAGACACAATAAAAACATATTTGAAAGTTGTAGTCGTAGCAATGAAGTAATCAATTTCCAAAGAAAAAGTGTAACTAAAATTTTATCAAGGTTAATGTCAAGTAGTTAAAATGAATTTTATAATGAAACGCTTTATGAAACTCTGGGAAAACCATGTATATAACAGCGGAAAGTATTAAATGAGCCGATCTGAAGCCAATGCAGTTAAATCCATTTTTTTTGATATTTTCTGATTTTTGTAAATTTGAATAAAATAAATAATATCCTTCTTACAATTAGTTATTAAAAGAGTCAATTGTTGCTTCGTTCTTTCTAGATTAACCCTTTTTATAACTTTTGAATATATTGTACAGTAACATCGGAAATGATTGAGAATAATTCTATTTTTCATCAACATATTCTTTGCATCAACTTTGAAATGAAAACTAAATTTTTCTTTAAACGAAAGATATGTGTTTGGTTTTAATTGACAAAAAAAATGGTAACTTAGAAATCACCAGTTCCAAAACTCTCCGCATTAGTCGCTTATTCCATGAGAAACTTATATGTATACAATCTTGGTCTCATGATTCAAAGTTTAGCAAAGACTACATCATGTATGCTAGTCCTATAACCCAATGATCTCAGGATGTACAAGAAGTGTCAGCCTGTTTTAATTAAACGTATTAAATTATATGCACAGGATTTACCAATAATTAGAATGTATTCAGGTTCGTATACAGACCTGAATCGAAATATAAAAACTGTATTAAGTTTATTGGAATGAATTCACAGTGAAGGCGTAGAAGCTGCATCAAATGAGCTAAAGTTTTCATTAAGTGAGCACAGTTATTTGCTCAATGACGTTGATCTTGCAGTTACAGAAACTCATGCAAAAAAAAATCAGTATATAACCATAGCGGCTACTATCACACAATTTGTAGTAGTAAAAAATTAAAACCCCTTCAGCGCTGTTGAAATGAATTATCAAGATTTCCTTTCCTCGTAATCATTGACAGATACTATTACCAACAGAAAAATATCAATAATTTTAGTAAGGATGATATCTCTCATGCAGTTAATATAAAAAAACCGAGATTGGCAAGCCAGCAACCTTTAAAAATATAAATAACCATTGCTGCTGTATCCTATTAAAAACAACAATTTCAAAAGAAACAAAGAAAGACATGATGGATTTATAAAAGTGTATACCTCCAAGAAAACATAACTTTTACAGGACATTAACGCATGCACGCTGGCTAAATATCATTGGCTGAAAACTTGAATGCTGATTTAATCTTTTTAAGTCAATATTAAAATTAGTGGCATTAAGTAATGGCCGAATTAAACGAAACAATACTGTCTTTATATCCAATGTACCATTTTTCTCAATTCATAATAATATGACAGATATTGATTAGCCAAGTCTATAATCATACATTTAAAATTTTGCATTATCATGGGACTGGCATGCAATGTGTTAAAAACAAAATTTAGATTTTGATAATTCAGAGGCAGATGTTTGTTATGATGAATAAAAATAAAACTTATAACAACAAACGTTATTGCACTATTTTCATATAAATTTCTTACATTTTTCAGCTGCAAAAATATGTAGGTTCTAAAGTATTTAAGATACCGACATTGTTTAATTAAATACTTGCGTTTTTATTTACACATCCTGTACATATGTCATTTTGTTACAGAGTCTACCTTTAGAAAAAAAGCTCTTATATATGTTCTAATAACATTAATAAACCAAAAATTGCAAAAACTAATTTATTAATAAAGATTAATCTTCTCATTTTCTGTTTTTTGGATTTAACCATTGGCTTCTGAGCGACTCAAATAGCAATATTGGTACATTGGACAAATATCCAACTGAACAAGTTTCAATTTATATATACATGTATTAAAACGTAGAATGCCCAGCAAGGATCAAATCCATTTTGTACACACTCAAATCTGAGTCTCATCATAGTATTACATATATTAGCAGTATGAATTGTTGTTTAAAATAATATTGATAGTGCCATAAATTATTTGTGAAATTCTATTTAACTGTGCAAGGAATGCTATTATGTAACTGTCATGGAGATCCCATAAAAACAGCTGTCATCCATATCTGGGTGATACGGTTTTCAATGCGCTAATGTCATAGAATATTTGTTTAAAAAATAAAGATATCCTAAATCAGTTGTAAAATCCTATGTAACAAGATCAAGTAAAGCGTCACCCAATTATTGGTGATGGGCCCCATAAAAGATCTATTTGTACATATACAGTGTATTTATAAACAGTGTAATTAAAATGCACTCACCAGTCGATGACCATTTGCCAGTTCTGGGTTATCCTCACATTATATTCTGTGTAGAGCTCTGGTTTTGATAAGGAGTATCCTGAAAAATTGAAAATTCTGTTAATAGATTTTCACGCAATCGGGAAATATTTAATATAATATGTATATATAATATAATAAAATAAATATTTAATAGATAATGAACTTATTACAATGACGTTAAATAAAGTTTTTGGCATAAAGGTAATTTATGTTTGATACACTTGATCCTAAAATTCCAACCAGTAAACCTTATTCAGAATAAATTTTATAATTTTTTCTTTTATATTTATCTCTGAATTTTTATACTGCAAGAGTTTGAAAGAGCCGATACATATTGTATTACATTGTATGACTACCCAGACAGACTGGAATATTGCAGCAATATTGCAGCAATATTGCGAATCTTGCACAATATTGGCAACATTGCAGCAATGTTGCTGCAACATTGCAGTGGCAATATTGCAGCGGAACATTACCGCAACATTGCCACAATATTGCTGCAACATTGCTGCAACATTGCCGCAATATTGCCGCAACATAGCACAGTGGAACGAATCGACCATCTAGGTGGAAAAAAATAATAACTCGACAACCGTTCATTTCAGAGAAAAATGTTTTATTCAAAAATTTCATAATATCGTGGAAAGAATATTGGTGTTATACTAATTTTTTTTTTATATTTCTTCAATGTTATTTAAAGATCAACTTAATGTTTTATACAAAAATCGGTAGATTTTTTTATAGACGTTCATTGTACAGGAAAAATAAAGAAACTTTTGTATAAGACATTTTCTTATTTGACTTTATATTAAAAAGATATTTAATGAACAAGATCCTACAAAAGCCTTTTTCGATAGGCGGACTGTCCAGCAAACATTCAACAGCTATAACAAAGAATTGCACAGATATGCGCACAAAATCTTTGCGTTAATTACTTCTACATAGTCTAAGGAATATACCTGCAAAGTTTCAGCCAGGTACTTTTCGGTACTTTTTAGTTATTCAATGTTTAAGTGGACCGTGTACCGTGATTTTCACCATAATTACCCAGACAGACTGGAATATTGCAGCAACATTGCAGTGGCAATATTGCTGCGGGAACATTGCAATGGCAACATTGAAATGTATGCTCAACATTGATGAATATACCCCATTATAGGGGCAAACACTCAATGGTTTTTAAGATATTTGCAATTAAAGTTTCATTGCCATATTTAAGTGGAACTGTAGAACGTAACATCAAGAGCTGCCGTAGCGTAGCGGCAACGTTCTGGGTTCGCACGGGAAGAGACTAGGGTTCGAATCCCATCGTGGGTAAAAAAGTAGGAGTAAGTAAGAAAAAAAAATCCCATTGCAAAAGTGGCTTTCCCAGTCCAAAACTAGAATAAATCGTTCGAGAATTCAAGGACGGACATCCAGTTATCCGACGACACCGATGGCAATTCGGAACAAATAAACAAGATAATATAATTATTAACATTAAGCGTAAACTCAGTAACAAATCAATATTAATTTGTTTTCTTTTAAATTCAAAATGTTTTTTTTTCTATTGAATAAATGCAATTATCACAAATAAATGTTTGTTCATCCAACCAATATTCCAGCAATATTGCTACAACGATCGCAATATTTCCGCAACGTTCGCAATATTCCTGCAACGTTCGCAATATTGCTGCAACATTCGCAATGTTGCTGCAATGTTGCTGCAATATTCCTGCAAGCTACAAAGAGGCGGACATAGGAATATTGCAGCAATGTTGCGGCAATGTTGCGGCAATATTCCCTGCAACGTTTAATGTTGCACGGCAATATTGCTGCAATATTGCTGCAATATTCCAGTCTGTGTGGGTAGTGATAGAGTCGCACTACTATTATTGACGTTCGTTGGTCTTTTTGGCAACAAAATGTAAGCCATGGTAATCTTGCCAAGAGGAAAAGTCTCCATCGAGCAGTGAAAGCATTCGGATACAAATATATTATTCTCTTAATTAACACATCGTCCTGTATAATTATTATCGCAGTCCCGACTTATCACCCAATATTAAAATTGTTGTGCTATAAATTGAGAGATTACAATGTTTTTAAAAGTGCAGAGACAATAGTCCCCGTAATAAAATCAGCTCAATTTTGGAAAAAGTTTCTTCCAGTCAACGCGCGGGAAAGTTGTATACCAAAAATGAGAGTAAAGAATCAAAATTCTAAAGATTCCAGAAATACGTGTTCACTAATTTGAATCATCGTTTACGGATATGCATTTATTTCACGATAAAAGAGCGTTTATCAACAAATACAAATGAAAATATTCAAATTTTTCATATATCATTTAACACTAGCTTAACTGAATGCTAAAAAAACTTCGGGTTCAATGGAATAAGAGAAAACGTAATTTTAATATATATAGTAGGTAAAAACCGTTTCCTATGTTACTTTTTATAATATATCCAGAATATCCTGTATTTCTTTCGGAAAAATATTATCGTTGTTTTGTAACAGGATAAATGACCAACTACAGCAGGCTGTTGAATTAGTTACACGCCGCGAGCCTTTTCTGAGTCGCTCCGCCTGCTTCTCCCTCCCAACTATTTTACCCAACCAGGAATGACTTACCAGACTCGGCGTATTACACGAGTATAGTGGCGCTTTAGGGCGCCATTCGCCTCTGTTCGCTCGCGCTGGAAAGACGCCGCGCACGCCGATTACGGGAAAAAAAATCGATGCGCGTATCCCGTCGACTGACGTTATCTGTCAACGAACAGTTCAGATCGCGTCACATGGCGTTTAGGTTAAAACAAAAGTATTACTAGTAAAAAAGTATGCTCAGATATGTCTCGAATTAAATGCGATTAAGAGATTTTAATGTTTTTGGACTTCCGGCGGTGGTTTGGCAAATTCGGCAGAGAATAGTGCCAGGAATAACATTGAAAAACTTATATTGTATCTCAAAATACCAATGGAAACATTGAGGGTATCTACTTTAAACAACGTAAACATATATTTCTTTTTGTGAATATATGTTTTCATTCAATGTAGATATACATTTCTGTACAAACAATAAAGTTTTCCTTCAAGTAAAGTTGAAGAAATAAATAAATAAAAAAATTAGTATTGCATCGATATTATCTCCACAATATTATGAAACTTTTATATATACATATAACATTTTCTTCTAAAATAAATGGTTCTACTGTGCATACATTTATACACACAACCATACATACAACAATCATAACGATAGTGTATTAAAATTATATCCAATAATCTTGAATTTGTTACCTCTTGTTTCTTTAATTCATATGTATACTAAAGAAACAGTTGTGTTACGATCTAGCACGCGCACGTATAAATTAATTTCCAATGCAAATAATTTAAAAATACGGCGACAGCAAAACGTTAGCTCTCGCGTCAAAGAATACACTGTTGCCGCCACGGTCGACTTAGCAAGAGATTTTAACCGGTTGAGTGTCAAGCAGCGAAAACGCGCTTCTTTCATTTTGTATCGAAGAATGCAACAAAGTAAAATTTCAATGTTTTTCTGCTAACAATCTGTTAATCACATTTAATTCAAGACATATCTGAGTATACTTTTTACTAGTAATACTTTTGTTTTAACCTAAACGCCATGTGACGCGATCTGAAACTGTTCGTTGACAGATAACGTCAGTCGACGGGATACGCGCATCGATTTTTTTTCCCGTAATCGGCGTGCGCGGCGTCTTTCCAGCGCGAGCGAACAGAGGCGAATGGTGCCCTAAAGCGCCACTATACTCGTGTAATACGCCGAGTCTGGCAAGTCATTCCTGGTTGGGTAAAATAGTTGGGAGGGAGAAGCAGGCGGAGCGACTCATAAAAGGCTCGCGGCGTGTAACTAATTCAACAGCCTGAACTACAGTATCAATACGGTACGGTAATGAAAGTACGACAAATGTTAAATAAATGATATCTCGACAACTTTTATCGTGCAGCAACATTCTCCGTTCATAAATACTCAGTTTAAAGAAACTATTTTATTAGGTTTACTTACCAAAAAACACATTTTCATCAACGCAGAAAGTAAAGTAATTCTTCCTCTGAAACAGCACGCCACGTCTCGGCGGCCGGCTCGAGACTGTTCGAAACTAACCCCAATCGTCTTATTCCGTTGGCGCTAACGTCTTCCTACGAATCGTCATGCGATCCTGCGTTCGTTATCACAATTCTTCGCAGCGCAGCATCGCACAGTGGAACGAAATGTGTAATCTAGGTGGAAAAAAATCAAGTCTGGGATTTGAATTTTAATAATCTTATCTTAATATAGAATGTTTGCTGAGGCCAGTGATAGCAATATTAATTGATTATGCAATCATCTAAATGTAAAAATCAGCGCTTAAAAACAACAAATTTCAACAGCGCGAAAACGTACAAATACTTCTCTGAAAAGAAGATACTGTTAGAGGCATTAAGAATTTTGCGAGATTTTTTATTTTTTGTACAGTTTGTCACTGTTAGTTAACCTTGGACTGCTCATAAACAATTTTTCGGAAAATTAATTTTTAAACAATTTATGGAACTTTCTTTAGACACATGTTTTTCGGAGAAATTAGCAAACTTTAGCAGAGAAAAACTTATAATGTATATCAAAATATTACCTCGAAATTTTGAGGGTATTTAGTTTAAACCTTGTAGAAGCAGCTCCTGCAAAAAAAGGCAGCGATTTCTGTCGTCTTTTGTTGTTATTCCTTTCTAAAGTTTATGACATAGTACGGCTGCCGACTCCCTGCGGAGCACGCGGTCACAAAAGGACAAGAAGTCTACAACTGACAAAATAACGAACTGTATATCTTTGAAACTCCGTCTATATATTCTTTACACTGTGTAGAAGTAATTAGTGGTAAAATTTCATGGATCCACTTGCGCCCTTTTTAGTTTTACCTGGTTAAAGGTAGGGATGCGATTCGGCAGTCTAATTTCACCGCGGCGCGCGGTCCAATTAAACAATGAATAACTAACAAACAACGAAATGTATATCTTTGAAACTCCGTCTATATATTCTTTAGATTGTATAGAAGTAATTAGTGGAAAAATTTCATGGATCCACTTGCGCCCTTTTTAGTTTTACCTGCTTAAAGGTAGGGATGCGATTCGGCAGTCGAATTTCACCGCGGCGCGCGGTCCCATTAAACAATGAATAACTGACAAACAACGAAATGTATATCTTTGAAACTCCGTCTATATATTTTTTAGATTGTGTAGAAGTAATTAGTGGAAAAATTTCATGGATCCACTTGCGGCCTTTTTAGTTTTACGTGCTTAAAGGTAGGGATGCGATTCGGCAGTCGAATTTCACCGTGGCGCGTGGGAGAATGACGTCAGTAGGATATTTTGCATTAAATATCTTTTTAACATAAAGTGCAATGAGAAAATGACTTATGCAAAAGTTTCTTTTTTTTCTTTCGTAGAATAAAAGTCCGTAAAGAAATTTATAGACTTTCGCATAAAAAATTATGTTAACCATTAAATAACATTTAAAAAATATAAAAAATAAAAAATTAACGATGCAGTGACATTCTTTTCACGATATTATGAAACTTTTGCATAAAACATTTTTCTCTGAAATGAACGGTTCTCGAGTTATTTTTTTTCCAGTTAGATTGTCGATTCGTTCCACTGTGCATCGCTCGAAGACGCAATAACTTCTGCATGCCTACGATCCATCTCGATATGTACAGTGGGTGTAGAAAGTATTCGTACACCGGTTAATTTCGAATAATATATTGTAAAATTATAGTTTATTAACTAATTTTTTATAAACAACGAATTTGTACATATTCTCAGAAGCCTCTAGTATAGTTACAGTACAGAAAAAATTAATTAGTTGAATAATTTGCAAAGTTATCAAGATAAAAACGAAATATTGTCCGAAATATAAGAGCAATAAGTATTCGTACAGCTGCTACATTTTTTAAAAGTCATTCGATTTTCATGAAAAAAGCGTGAAAATTAAATTTGTTTGACAATGAAAAAGTAGAATAAATAGTTAATTAATATTTAGTAGGATTTCCTTTTGATTTTATAATTGCTTCGACTCTTCTTGGCATTGATGTTACTAATTTCGCTGTTACGCTGCAGCGTAACTGGAGGGAATCTTATTCCATTCTTCCATAAGAGCCTTTTTGAAACCTTCTTTAGAGGATATGCGATGTTTTCTAATGTGACGTTCCAAGTAGTCCCATAGGTGTTCGATGGGGTTAATATCAGGAGATTGTGGTGGACTTTCTATATATGCTGGCGTATTATATACTATCCACATTCTCGTATTGTACGCCGTATGATTTGGATCATTATCGTTCATAAAGATAAAAGTATCTTTAATGCCCATTTTTTCTGCACTGGCAGAAAGATTCCGTTTCAAAATGTCAATATAAATCCGCTGGTTCATTATTCCATCAATACATTCTAATTTTCCAACACCAGCTGCACTCATGCAACCCCAAACGAGTATGGAACCTCCACCGTATTTTACTGTACGTCGTAAATTTTTTGGTTTCAGTTCTTCATTCCTTCTTCTCCATATAGTAGAGTGTCCATCAGAACCGAAAATATTAAAGGGTATAGCAGGATAAGGTGGTCAAAAGTGCCCTTGAACCGATTTCAATGGGGGTAGTCTCATTCGATAGATAATGCTCGGCGATCATTGTGTACCAAATTTTAACCCTTTATCTTGATCGGAAGGGTAGTTATGGGGAAAATTAAAAAAACAGGTTTTTGGCCCTTTTCCCCCATTTATTGAGGTGTAAAAAATCCGAAAAAATTCTGGCATATTCTACACAGTACCGGACATGTTGGAGAATTTTTTCAGATTTTTCCGTCGAAGTACCTAAGCGTGAAAAATGGGCAAAGTAAAAAAAAAAACGGAAAAAAGAAGATTTCGTATCGAAATCTTCGAGGTACAACTTTTTGTTTTATATAGTAACAATCTAACACCTACGATTGTTATCCCCAATTTTTTTCAGATTTTTAAACCACCTGCGTCATTATGAAAAAAATCGAAAACAGATTTTCGGGACGTATTTTGATCTAAAACGCAAGAAGTAATTGTTATTTTTCCATTATTTTCATAGAGTATGTTCATTTTGTGGTTTTTAATGTTTTACCATTACAGATAATTTCATAACAATAAAAGGAAGTGAGATAACTCACTTATCTGGAAACTATGTGTTACATTATGTACCATAATTTTGAATGTTCTTTCAACAGCAACAGTGGCGACGCTTCTAGAGTGTCTGCTCTGGAACCGCTATGAACTTTTTGTCGCGGTTTCGCGTCCCGGAAGGTATATTTTTTTTTTTATTTTTTTTTTTAATCTGTAAATGCATAAAAATAATCAATAATCATTTTTAACAGCTATTGCGATAATCCTAAATGCATAAAAAATGTATATCGTATAGAAAATAGTTTTAGAGCATATCTGTTGTTTTGCCCGCTCTCTCTAGCAATATGTTATCCCATGGTTACGGACATTTTTAAACATTTAAATTACGGAAATGTTAACTTATTATGGTATATAAAAATGTATATTCGGCACCAAAGATCACAACACTTGCACTAACAGAGTATATGCACGTAATGATTACTTTACTTGCATGTTTCTTTCCCTTATATTCAAAGAAGAATCGTTGACATGGAGGGGATATGCTCGAAACTTGGAAAATATTAATTTCTATTGGTTTGTATTATATTGCCATTTTTAATTTGTTAATTCTGAAATGAGCGTAGGGAAGACAGTTTATGGTTGGGTCTCCGCTATTGTCTCGAATGTGTCAAACCGATTTAATGCTGGGTATGTTACCATTTATGAATATTTGTACTTTTTTAAGTATGTACAGTTCCATGTGACTAGGTAGAGACAGAAACCATTTAACAGTGAATTGACCAATATAACATAAATACCTATAGGGGATTAGCTTAATACCTGCGCCAAACCTTCAATGCCAGCAGGTCATTGGTGAAGGCTTACGGACAGGAAGGGTTCGTGTGATATTGGAGCAGGCGCAATAAAATAATAAAGTCCTGCAAACTAAATTATATGCCTCTATTTCTTAAAGGTATTTTGAAAGCGATACAAATGCTCATCAGTAAGGTATCTAAAAGCTTAAGAAGTAAATTCGTATATAACAATAAAGCAATTTTAACGAATGTATCGATTGTACAGTTATGGCCCTCAAACGTATTATTTATTCTATATGATTTCGGAACAAATAACAAACTAGTACTTATGGCGAAAAATAATAATCTACCAAAAGTAAGGAACTTTTGTTTTCATTCAACATGACTTCGGCAGGAATTTGTCAAGGTATAAACTCCGTTCCTTTAGTGCCGAATATACATTTTTATATACCATAATAAGTTAACATTTCCGTAATTTAAATGTTTAAAAATATCCGTAACCATGGGATAACATATTGCTAGAGAGAGCCGGCAAAACAACAGATATGCTCTATAACTATTTTCTATACGATATATATTTTTTATGCATTTAGGATTATCGCAATAGAAAAAATTCTCCAACATGTCCGGTACTGTGTAGAATATGCCAGAATTTTTTCGGATTTTTTACACCTCAATAAATGGGGGAAAAGGGTCAAAAACCTGTTTTTTAAATTTTCCCCATAACTACCCTTCCGATCAAGATAAAGGGTTAAAATTTGGTACACAATGATCGCCGAGCATTGTCTATCGAATGAGACTACCCCCAATTGAAATCGGTTCAAGGGCACTTTTGACCACCTTATCCTGCTATACCCTTTGCTCTCGTCTGTAAAGATCACTCGGTTCCAATACTCCAATGGTGTGATAACATTATTATTTGCGAACTCTAATCTTTTCTTCCTATTTGCTTCGCTCACTAAATACTTTCTCGTTCTGTCGTGTCGTTCGATGAGAGCGGACGTCTTCCGTGCTCCCGACCGTCACAACGTACAGTTATTCTCTTAAGACTACATGTCTGTGTGTATCAGTCAGTGGTATTTAGGCGCACAAGTGTATAAGTGTACGAGTGTCCACAATTATAATGCTACTTGATGGCGTTCCTACTACTAACTCTTCTACGGATGACCACCGACCTGGTCCTTCAGGATCAGGTCCAACGAAACGCCAAAGAAACAATGACAACATACAATTTGAACTAATTACTTCAAACAGATATGAAGTACTATCAGATGACCACGAAATGGAAAATGATGAAGATGAGAGTACAAACAGTGCTTCTGGCAAAGCAGACTTGCCTAAAACTGTTAAAATACCTCCCATAGTTGTATATAGTTACATAAACAATTATTCTGAAGCTCTTAAAGCTCTTAGAGCAAAATGTAAAGTTAACTTTGATGTTAAATGTCGTGGAGGGAAGTTATCCTTCCATCCGAAGAATATGGAAGATTACAAGACCATACTGAAAGAAATCTCTCTCTCGAAAATGGAATATCATACATACACTCCTAAACACGAAGCTAATCGTACTCTAGTACTAAGAAATCTTCCACCTAACATTCCTTGCGAAGAAATCCTCAGTGAACTTAAGGGTCTGAAATTGGATGTCTTAAAAGTCTCCCAAATGACTAAAAAGGACAAGGAAGGAAAAATTACTTGCCTCCCACTGTTCCTACTTACTTTTTCTAGTGCAGTGAATTTGAAGGATGTCCTAGCAGTTAAAAGTCTTTGTTATTGCATCGTCAGCTGGGAAGGTTTACGCAACTTCAATGGCATTACTCAATGCTATCGCTGTCAGTCATTTAATCTGTGACCGGCCGGTTTACTAAGTTAGACTTTTTAAAAATCAAACTTTATTCTACACTACAATAAATTGACCTTTATTTTCAATTAATGTTCCCCCAGAGGAACAAATCCCTCTGGGGGTAATACATCACAATTTTCGCGCTATTGCGCGTTATGTAAATTACAATAGTTGCGCCGCCCGGGTTGCAGCCCGGGGCGGCTGCAGCGCATGCATCGGCAATTTATCAAGGGCCTCATGCTCCCTGCACGAAATTCGTTTTACATGCACATATCGGCTGGCTTGAGTCTCGTTTGGTGGCGTTCATGCATTATTAGAATTTGTGGTGAATAAATAGATAAATAAATAAATACATAGAGGTATATAAATAAATAAATATGACGTACCGGACATATACATGTATAAATATAGGATAAAATGAGTTAAAATAGGATTGTATAAAATAAAATAAAATAGTAAGTATAAAATTGTTGGAATGTATATGCACTAGTACGTATCGCCACTCGAGTACTCGCCGTCGCATGGAAAAGTATAGAATGTAAAATTCGTAATGATATAATTAAGATAACAATAAATAAGTAGATAACTAAAATCGCGGATCGGATAGAAACGTGTGAAGTAATACATTGTATAAGATATAAAATAAAATAAAATAAAGTAGATAGAATCAATAAAACAGAATAGCTCGTGTAGAGGGCGAGCGTAAAATTATAGAGTACAATGTAAAATAAACTAAGATAAAATATGTGACATAAAATAAGATAAAATAAATAAATAAACGAATCACCACGGTGGACTAGAATGACTTAGGAAAATAGAAAATAAATATAAATAGTCCACCGAGGGATCGGGCAATAGCCCCGCGGCATTCATACCACCCTTCGGTGCATTGCATCGCAAATAGAGCTCGCAGGGTCCAGCAATGCACCGGAGGGCCACACACACTCAGCTCAGTCACTCATTCCCGGGGCGAGTCCCCCTTGCCAACTCCGCAACGTCCGAGGCAGCGTTGCAAGTCTGCATAGACCCCTCGCGAGCATCCGGTTGGCCGACAGCACTTTCCTCGGAGGGACCTCCGTACTGTCGGACTCCCGACACGTGCTCCACGTAAATGTCCCTCGACCAGCGGATGGTATCCGAAATCATGAGACGGCGCATCATAGCTGCGTACCGCTCGCTAACGCGAAGCAGTCTCAGCACCGCCTCATTTCTCGGACACCACGAGCCGAGTGCGCCAACGAGGAAGGCGTCTACGTAGACGCGGTAACCATCCCGTGCAAGCCTCTCAGCCAAGGGAGCGTATTTAGCGAGTTTACGCTCCCTCGCTTCCTTGAAGGCTTCCGCTCGGTTTTCGAACGGGATGGCTACGTCGACCATCACTATCGTCCGGGAGGCCTCGTGGCGAACCACGAGATCCGGACGGAGCGAGGCCAACTCCCCGTCTACGCCCTCGATCCGCTGATTTACCCGAAGTACGCCAGGTAACCGGGAAGCATTTTTAAGGCGGTCCAGTACGGCGTTATGCCGCAGCTGGATTGCAGCCGAATGCGGTCCACAATGGCAGAGTACGTGGGGTAAGGTCTCGAGACCTCCCCCGCATCGCCGGCAACGTTTATCTCCTTCGCCCCAGCGCCTGTTGCCGTTCAAGGGAACGACGTCAAGCCTGGCGCGATGAATAAAACGCCAATCAGCAAAGCGGGTGAAGCTGCCCGTTCGGAGGAAGTGATTGCTCACTTTCGACCTCGCGGACACCTCGTAGACCTTACCCTGGTCTTTCTTTAAAAGCAATGTATGCAAATAGAACTCTGCCACTGCTTCTCGCACCCGATGTACAACCTGCGACCTCGACCGCGGAGTCAAGATCACAGGACGCCCGTTTGACCCACGGAGCCTAAGGGACAGCTCCTCCCTCTCCGACGTCCATTGCCACCGGATCAGCAGCCTCTCGCCTTGCCTGCGGGCGGCGTTACGCGCGTTGGCCCAGATTCCAGGGGACGTGGCATCCCTTTGCAGCCGTCCCTCCCGGGAACCCGAGAGGTAAGCCGCAAGGTCCACATTGGAGGGGGATAGCCCGGTCTTGCGAAACGTGGCCTCCCCCAGCGACGACCACGCCAACTCTCTCACCGGCGCGTCAGGAGACGTAAGTAACCTGAACGCGTGTGCAATAGTGAGAGCGTCCGCGAGGTCCGCGAGCGGAAGAAGCCCCGCTCCCCCCCGGCTGGGAGGGAGGAAGACGGCCTCCGCGCTCGCGCGCTGGGGGAGGTTCATCCACGACTTCGCAAGCCGTTTGATATACTTATCCACCTCCTTTAATGGTCCCCTGAGTATTTTTGAACCGCGCAGCAAGAAGTCAAGCCGGGGAAGTATAAATACAGCCACCGACTCAAGCTTCTGCCACGGGGTTAATTTAGATGCGTCTACCGCACGCAGGCACTCGATCAGCTGCTCCAAGGTCGCAATGGGCGTCTGCTGAACCCGAAATCCCGTGGGAATGCCCAGATGTTCGTAGGGCTCCCCGGCTCCCAACGCTCGGATTGGGACATCCTGAAGGACGAACTCGGAGGGCAGGACCCTGCCGCCGTTCCCTCCGATGACGTGGAGGGAGGCACATTTAGCAGGGTTGAACCGTAACCCTATCCTCCTCGCTTCGTCCTCCACTGCACGAAGCAGATCCCGCATTCCCTCGGGCGTTTCCGCGACGAGAGCAAGGTCGTCCGCATACGCTAAGATGTTAAAACGTTGGCCATGCAGCGTATAACCCGCTCTCGTGCCGATTGCCTTTCGGACAACCGACTCGATCGCGAGGTTAAACACGATTGGGCTCAACGGACAGCCTTGCCTCACGCCCGAGCGAATCGGGATGGGGCTCGTGTACCCCTCTGCAGCACGAACACGCGTCGAGCAACCCGTGTACATCGCCTTCCACGTAGCGTGGAGGCGGGGGTGTACGCCGGCAGCCTCGAGTGCACTGCTGATGGTCGAATGCGGGATCGATCCAAAAGCATTGGAAAGATCCAGCCAAGCAACCACCGCCTGCTTCCTCGGTCTGCGCGCATCCGCAAGGATCTCCCCGAGTACGAAGTTGTGCTCGTAGCACCCCTCGCATCGAAGAAAACCCTTCTGGCTCCAGCTTAGCCTCCCGTTCGCAACCGCCCAGCCGGTCAAGCGGTCAGCGAGCAGGGCAGCGAAGAGCTTAGACGCGGTGTTACCGAGCGCCAACGGTCGCCAGTTCGAGAGGTCGTCCTTGTCCCCCTTCTTAAACACCAAGACCGTGTTGGAGGTCTTCCAGGACGCAGGAACCGACTCCAGGCGGTAACATGCATTGAATACCGCCGTCAGCAGCCGAGAGCCCGGATCAGCCATTCGGAGGTCAGCGTACGAGACGCCGTCGGGCCCAGGCGCAGAGTTACTCATACGCCCGAGCCGACGTTCGACCTCCTTTTCGGTGAATTGCTGAGCCAGGCCCTCCGCGCCGACTACTGGAGCCCCCGTATTCCGCGCGGGAGGAGAACCGGATAGGACATTCCCTCCACCATACACCTCCTCGAAGTACCGTTGGATTTTCTCCCTCTGCACCTGGCAGAAGGGGGAAGATCCGCCGAATACCTCTCGGATTGCACGGCTTCGGTTCAGCCTATACAGTCTCTGAAGCCTTGCGGCCTCCCGCACAGGATTCCTACGCCCTTCTCCCTGTGAGGGGGTGGGACGACTGGGTCGACCTGCACGACCGGTATCGCGCCCGGATCCACCGCGCCGCGCTCCCGCAGCACCCGCATCGCCAGCCGTCGATCGGCCGGAGCGGCTTGTACCGGCCTCGCTTCGAGCGGTCGAGCCTCGATTTTCCCCGCAGCCTTGGAAATATATGGCAACTTCCGTCGCCATACACTCCAGATCTTCTATACAGGAGACGGAGTTCGCGATTTCCAGGAGGAGATCCCGCTGCTGCAGTTCCTCGCGAGTCGCGCGGCGTTTTGAGGCGCCAGCGCGGCTCGGATTGCTGCCAGCCGGGTTCCCCCCGGGTCGCTCGCTCCGCCCCCGCTGCGAGGTCGTGACCCGACCGCTGTCCGGTCGGCCTGAACGGGGGGACGAGCTGGGAGCCTGCGGACCCGCCGCATAGCTCCGGTTTACCCCGGTTGACACCGGCGCGTGCACGCGCCTTTCGGCGGGCACACGAGTCGTAGGGCAACGACGCGTCGGGGTGGCAGATGTTATGCCGGCAGCCTCCGGAGATCCCTCGTCGGTCCGGCTGTCAGATCCCCTTCGCTCGTTCAGGGCCCTGAAAGAAGGTGCAGAATCAAAATTCGTACATTTATATTTTCCCACTCTGCTTCCCGGCGGGGGGAGCAGGGGGAAATTCACCTCCGTAACGGGTGGAGGAGGCGGCGAAACGCGAGTCGGCGGCGATACTACGGATCGCGCCGACAATTCCGGGGGAGAAAGTGGCGGCGGCGTCCTCCGCGCTCTTCTCCCCGCGACGACCCTCCACGGCTGCTCCTCTCCCTCGCTGTCCGTCTTCTCCCTTTCCTCAGCGAGGGATGGCTGGTGGTCGGCCGGAGTCCTCTTCTTCGAGGCCGGCCTCAAAATTACCACCTCGCGCACGACCGGCAACGCCCTTTCCGCCGGACGATCCCCTTGGATCGGACGCGCCGGCGCGGAGACGATTGCCGAGACAATCGGAGCTCCGCAGCACGAGGTAGTTATTGTCGCCGTAGTCAGTGCTACGGAGGCGGCCGACGTGCAGGGGCGGGTATTATTGACGGCGACCCCCACCGGACTCCTGGAAAAAGGGAGTCCCGTGGTCGCCGGCAACCGCATCGGTGAAATACGCACGCCGGTTTGCGCCTCCACGGGCACTTTCGGCAATTTCTCTCCTCCGCTAGTGGGAGGAGAGCTCGGTCCAGCATTTTTCCGTTCAACGGTGGCTGCAGGCCGCGGGGGTGACTTCCCGAGCGGTTTAACCTGCAGCGCACCTTTCGCTGGACCGGTCACCACCGGTCGAGTGACGGTTGACGTTCGAGGTGGTAGTTTTCCTACCACCGGCACGCTCGCCGCCCTTCGAGATCTTAAAGCGGGCGGCGAGATTCTCTCTCCTCCAATCGATCCTTTTCGTCCCCCCGGGCCGCGGGGGGCACAGGTAGTTGCGGGGATGAATCGTCCTTCGTTAGATTTTCGTCCCCCCGCGGCTCGGGGGGCCCTCCTGTCGGCCGGCGGTGCTGTCCCGGCCCGACGCGTCCTTTCCCCCGACAGTCGGGGGCGGACAGCCCTCGGAGGGGTAGATCCCGCATTTCTTGCACCCCCGACGTGCCGGGGGCTGCTTCTGCGACTGCTGGGGGGGGTGGTGGTGGAAGATCCCTGCGCTCTCCCAGCAGCCGCGGCCTTCGGTGGCGCATTCCTCTGCGCGGGCCTGGAGGTGGTGGGCGCAGTCGTGGTGGAGGTGGTTTTCTTCGGAGGAGAGATTTTTGCGTTCAAGACGCGTGCCGGTGGCCTACCCTCGCCACTCGGTCGGCGGGTTACCGAAATTCCCGCACTACGGGGGCCGGCCTCTTTCGGCAGCCGTGGCTTCGATGCCCGCTGAATAGCCGCGCGGGTGGCTTGCACCGCCAATGCAGCGGCCGATGGCGGTGCGATAGTGACGGCGGCATAGGTCGTCGCGGGTTGCCGCGCTATTAAATTCGAATTTGTCTCCCGCCGGAACGCCGGCGAGATCCGTTCCGCATTACTTGTTATTGCTGTCGCAGCGGTCACGGAAACCGTTAAGGTTGTTTGTGCCGCTGCGACAGTTAGAATTGTCGGTGACCCCCCAGCGGAAAGGGGGGTCACAACCGTTTCCGAAAGTGGAAAAATGCCGGCCGAAACCGCGAGATCGCCGACCCGTCCACCCGCTTCAGACGATGCGGAGGGGCCGGGAGCCAACTGCCCGATATCCGCTGCGTTTATGCGGGAGTTCGCGCGCGGAGGCGTCACGGGAACCGGACCGTGGACTTTCGCGTAATGCGACTTCACCGATTTCAGAGTATAGACTCCTTGACCGATGAAGTCGCACTTGCCGCATTTATAAGCCACGGCCGATATCCCGTGAGCCTTTTTAAGATGTTTGACTAACTCGCCTCTACCCGCATAAACGCCTCCACTGCGCAGCATGCGAGGGTCAGCGCATAATTCGCTGCATTTCGCGCAAGAATATCCGTCGACGCATGGATAAGCAACAAGAAACTTATCCATTTTACGAACGCGAGCACTTTGTACGAGGAGGAATAAGGAATATTAGAAAATTTGCCGTAGAAGGCGAAAGCGAAAGCAGGATTTTCCTACGAAATCCCAGCCGTTGAAATTATATTTCCTTGCGAAAACAGAATTCGCAGGCTAGGAGAACGAAGGGGGAGGAAGTAAAGGTGAAAGGAGTAAATAAGGTATAGGAATATGATTTACCGGTTCAGAAGGAACCGGGGGAGCGTTACACTAGGCAAAAGGAAGAGAGAGAAAGCGATAGAGGGAATTTGCCTTCGTCGCTCTTAGCAACGAACGTTACTTCTCTCGCGAAAAGCAACGCGCGCGCTTCAAACGTCGAAGGAGGAGGATAATTTGGGAAGGAATACTAGGTATAGGGAAATAGGTTAACCAGTTCAGAAGGAACTGGCGGAATAGAGGCAAAAGGAAAGAAAGAGGTTAGGGGAACCGCGGCACTTAGAAATTTTGGAACGATTTACCTCGTGTGCTCGCGCTCGCTGTCTCGGGATCCCCCGGCGTCCCTCGGATGCTGCTGACCAGTGTCCCACGGAGGCAGGGGCAGTTGCTTCCCGTTGCGGAACTTCGCCTTTGCTCCTCGGCCACGCTGGAGAGTCCCACGCGGCGCAATCACTCCGGAACTTGTAGAATTTTCGGGACCTCCAGCGACGATTTTGTACTCCTCGTTGAGGCAGCTGCTGTCGTCGGACTTAGGCTGAAAATTACAATCAAACCAGCAGTCTGCCTCGCGCGAAATTGCCTGAGTATCGGGCGTTAGAATGACCCGATTGAGGAGTCAGAATATAACGTACTGAAACGTGATATGATTAGTATAGTAAGGAGGCGGGTGAGCAGCTCTGTACTCCGTATAAGAGTACTGAAGTAAATGAGACAAAAGAAAAGAAGAACTAGTAAGAGACTGCTCTTTTATCGGTTATTGGGCCGATCTCAACAGCGCTGCAAGGCTGAGCCGACCCGCGGAGGGTGCGAGGCAAGCCTCGTACACCCGCCTCCCTTCAAAAATGAATTTAATATTCTGACTCCTCGATGAGGAGTGTATCAGATATTAAACTGATAAGAACAGATAAAACCCTTTTATTTTTCAATTAATGTTCCCCCAGAGGAACAAACCCCCCTGGGGGTAGTACATTACAAATTGGGCGCAGCTGCGCTAGATTAAATATTAGATATTTTTGCCGCCCAGGTGACTGCCCGGAGCGGCTGCAGCGCGTAGGCGGGTAATTTATCTTGGGCTTTACGTCCCGTATAAAATATATATTGCGTATGCAACTCGGCGATCGTATAGTATGGGGGGAGTGCGTTTTAATATATTATTTTTGCGGCAATAATCATTATTAAGTTGAGTAAATAAATAAATAAATAAATAATACATTAATAAATAAATAAATAGGTACATAGATAAACAAATAATAAAAGATTTGCCGCTCGCACTGTCGCCTTCGCATAAATTCGCGTTAATAAATAGAAACAAATAAAATAAAATAAAATAAAATACAGTTTCCCAATCAAGGGAGTGAGCCATAGCTCCGCGTCATTCATTCTACCCTCTGGTGCATTGCTCTTAAAACAGTCGCGCAGGGCTGTACAAGGCATCAGAGGGCCCCATGCACACACAATTTCTATTCTCACACATACTCGGGGCGAGTCCCCGTTGTCCCATCGACGCCGCCCGAGGCTTCGACGTCGCTTACGTTTGGCTCCGGTCCACGGGGGTCGTTTCGAGCCGGTCGTGCGGGGGGAGGCTCCCGGTACTGGCGCACCCCCGAGACATGCTCGACGTAAATATCCCTTGACCAGCGGATGGTGTCGGATATCATGAGTCGGCGCATCATTGCCGCGTACCGCTCGCTAACGCGGAGCAGACTCAGCACCGCCTCATTTTCCGGCCACCACGAGCCGAGTGCGCCGACGAGGAAGGCGCGCACTAGGACACGGTAGCCGTCCCCTGAAAGCTTCTCGGCCAGGGGGGCGTACTTAGCGATTTTACGCTCCCTGGCCGCTACGAAAGCCTCTAAACGATTTTCAAATGGGACGGCCACGTCCACGATGACAATCGTCCTCGACGCTTCGTGGCGAACCACGAGGTCGGGACGCAGTGCCGCAAGTTCCTCGCCAGCCCCCTCGATCCGCTGGTTAATGCGGATGCTTCCTGGCATCCGGGTCGCGGCTTTTAGGCGCTCCAGAATTGCGTTATGTCGCAACTAGATTGCAGCCGAATGCGGTCCACAGTGGCAGATCACGTGGGGTAAGGTCTCGAGACTCTCCCCGCAGCGCCGGCAACGCTTGTCGCCATCTCCCCAGCGCCTGTTGCCGTTCAAGGGAACAACATCAAGCCTGGCTCGATGGATAAAGCGCCAATCAGCGAAACGAGTGAAGCTGCCCGTCCGGAGAAAGTGATTACTCACTCTCTCGCGGCCGGACACCTCGAAGACCTTACCCTGGTCTCTTTTTAGGAGCAGCGTGCTCTGGTAATATTCTGCCACGGTTTCACGCATCCTGGCTACAACCTGCCCTCGTGACCGCGGAGTCACGATGACAGGACGCCCCCGCGCACCACGTAGGCTCAGGGCGAGTTCGTTTAATTCAGACGACCATCGCCAGCTGAATCCCCACCGATCTGCATGCTTACGCGCGGCGGTGCGGGTTGACGACCAAATTCCAGGGACCGTTGCCTCCCACTGCGATCTTCCCGTTCGGTCGCCCGAAAGGAAGGCCGCGAGGTCAGCATTGGAGGTCGCAGTGGCAAGCCCGCGAGTCGCGGCCACCCGCAGCGAGGACCACGCCAAATCCCTCACCGGAGCATCAGGCGCACTAAGCAACCTGAATGCATGTGCAATGGTGAGGGCGTCGGCGAGATCCGCAAGCGGGAGAAGTCCTCCGCCCCCCCTACTGGGAGGGAGGAAGACGATCTCCGCACTCCCTCGCTGAGGGAGGTTCATCCACGACTTCGCGAGCCGCCGGACATATTTATCGACCTCCTTTAACGGTCCCCGGAGTAACTTGGCCCCTCTTAGCAGGAAGTCGAGCCGGGGCAGAACGAACACTGCCACCGCCTCGAGTTTCTGCCACGGAGCCAACCTGGAGTCGTCGACCGCGCGCAAGCACTCGATCAGCTCCTCTATGCTGGCGATCGGCGTCTGGTCCACCCTGAATCCCGTGGGAATCCCAAGATGGTCGTAGGATTCCCCTTCCGCCAGTGCCCGCATTGGGATATCCTGGAGGGTGAAGACGGAGGGAATAACCCCGCCGCCACGACCGCCGATGACGTGCAGTGTGGCACATTTGGCGGGGTTGAAACAAAGCCCGATCCTCCGAGCTTCCCCCTCCACTGCCCTCAGCAGATCCCGCATTCCCTCGGGCGTATCCGCGATGAGAGCGAGGTCGTCCGCGTACGCCAAGATGGAGAAGCGTTGGCCATGCAACGAATAACCCGCTCCCGAGCCGATGGCCTTTCGGATCACCGACTCGATCGCAAGGTTAAACGTGATTGGGCTCAGCGGACAGCCTTGCCTCACGCCCGAACGAATGGGGATGGGGTTCGTGTACCCCTCTGCCGCGCGAATGCGCGTGGTGCAGCCGTTGTACATGGAATTCCATGTATTTAAAATGCGTGGGTGCACTCCGGCGCTGACGAGAGCATTGCGGATGGTTGCGTGCGGGATCGATCCAAATGCATTGGACAAATCCAGCCAGGCAACCACCGCCTGTTTTCTCGTCTTGCGCGCGTCCGCAAGTACCTCCCCCAGGACGAAGTTGTGCTCATAGCACCCCTCGCACCGGAGGAAGCCCTTTTGCGCCCAGCTAATACGCCCGCTCCCGACCGCCCAGTCGGTCAAGCGGTCCGCAATCAACGCCGCGAAGAGTTTACCCGCGGTATTGCCGAGCGCGAGTGGGCGCCAATTAGAAAGGTCGCTCTTGTTCCCTTTCTTATACACCAAGACCGTGTTGGAGGTCTTCCAAGACGATGGAACCGACTCCAGGCGGTAACATAAATTATAAACCGCTGTGAGCAAGCGAGAACCCGGGTCAGCCATCCTCAGATCGGAATAGGTGATTCCGTCCGGCCCGGGCGCGGAATTATTCGCACGCCCAAGCCGGTCACCGACTTCCTTCTCCGAGAACAGCCTAGCCAGGCCCTCACTGTCCACTTCTGGAGTCCCCGTATTCCGTCCGAAAGGTGGAGGGGGGCTCGGCAGGCAATCACTTTCGCCATGCACTTCCTTGAAGTATCGGAAGACTTCCTCCCTCTGCACCTGGCAGAAGGGTGAAGATCCTCCGAAAACCTCGCGGATAGCTCGGCTCCGGTTTTGCCTGTAGAGCCTCTGAATCCTCGCAGCCTCTCGGACAGGATTCCATCGCCTTTCTCCCTGTGAAGGGTCAGAGCGACTGGTTTCCTCTCGGCGACCACCCCCTCGCTCGGCGCCTCCGCGGTTACCTCCCGCATAGCGCCGATCACTCACCGCCGTTCCTCCTCGGCGGCCGTTCCCGGTCTCGCTTCGAGCGGTCGCGCTGCGTTTCTCTCCGCAGCTTTGGAAGTAGGCGGCAACTTCCGTCGCCACCACTTCCAGGTCTTCAACAGTGGAAGCGGCTTCGGCGAGGCCCACCAACAGATCCCTCTGTTGGAGTTCCTCACGCGTCACTCGGCGATTGAAAACACCAGAGCGACGCGGATTTCCTCCCTCAGAGGGCTGCCTGGCCCCCCTCGACCGCTCCTGCTGCGGAGTCGAAGCGCGACCGCTTTCCGTTCGACCTGAGCGGGGCGTATCGCTAGCGGATAACGGACCCGCCGCAACACGCCGGCTCACCCCGGCTGCACCACGTACAGACGCACTCCGGCCCGTGGGCACACGAACAGCGTCGAGATGCGTCGGGGGAGATGCAGGAGCACCAGCCGGTGTCGCCCCCCTCTCCCGCTCTCCCCGGGACCTGTGAAATGGCGTAAAATTATTATTTTTATTTGTTAATTTCTTCACCCTGCTTCCCGGAGGGGGTAGCAGGGGGAAGTTCGCCGTTGTGACGGGCGGCGGCGGCGGCGAAACGCGAACCGGCAGTGGACTTGTGTTTCGCGCCGGACTCCCCGGGGGAGAAATTCGCGGCGGCGTCCTTTGCGCCCTTCTCCCTACGACGACTTGCCACGACTGCACTCCCTCGCCGACTTCGTCCTCCTCTTCTTCGGCGATGGGTGGCGGCTGGTGGTGGGGCTGCTCCTTTTTCGAGGCCGGCCTCAGAATCACCACCTCCCGCACAACCGGAACCCCTCTTGTCGCCGGGCGAACCCCTTGACCAGAGAAGGTCGGCGCAGAGACGCTGGCTGCCACCAGCGGAGCTCCGCAGCAGGTGGTGGTGACAGTCTCCGTAGTGAGTGCTACGGAGGCCGCCGACGTGCATATGCGGGTGTTATTGGCGGTGACCGCCACCGGGCTGCTTGAAAAAGGCAGTCCACCGGTCACCGTCAACCGCTTAGGTGGAGTTGGCACGCCGGCTGTCGCCTCCACGGGTGACGTCGGCAATTCACGGCCTCCGATAGTCGGAGGCGTGCTCGGCCCAGCACTTCTGCGTTCTACGGCCGCTGCGGGGGGCGCACGCTGTGGTTTTAGCGGTTTATCCCGCAGCGGGCCTTTAGCTGGGCCGGTCGCCGTCGGTCGAGACGAGGTTGTCGTTCTAAGTGGAATTATTTCCACCGGCACACTCGCCGCCCTCCTGGACCTCGTCATGGGCGGCGATTTCCTCCCTTTCTCCTCCACTCCTTTTCGTCCCCCCGCTCCTCGGGGGGCACAAGCAGTCGGGGGGGTGACCTCTCCCTCGCTGGATTTTCGTCCCCCCTGGGGGCGGGGGGCCCTCCTTCCGTCCGGCGGTGCCGTGCCGGCTCGGCGCGTCCTTGCCCCCGACACTGGGGAGCGGACAGCCCCTGGAGGGGTTGGTCCAGCGCTGTTTCCACCCCCCGAGTGCCGGGGGATGCTTCTGCGGCTGCTGGGGGGAGAAATGGTGGTAGATCTCCTCACTCGCCCAGCAGCCGCGGCCTTCGTCATCGTCGCCGCCTTCGGCGATGGCCTGGAGGTGGAGGCGGTTGCCTTGGTGGAGGAGGATTTTGGGAGGCTCGGTCTTCTTGGATTTGAATTGTGTGCCGGTGGACCACTACTCTCGCTCGACCGACGGGTTACCGACGTACCCGCACTACGAGAGGCGGCCTCTATTGGCAGCCGTGGCTTCGTGGCCCGCAAGATGGCAGCGCGGGTCGCACGAACCGCTGCGACGGCGACAGATGGCGGCGCCGCCGTGACAGCGGCGTAAGTCGTCGCAGGTTGCCGCGCGTTTGAATTTGAACTTCCCCCCCTGAGGAAGATCGGCGCGACTCTTGCCGCGGCGCTTGTTTTCGAGGCCGCAGCGGTCACAGTAACCGTTGCGGTTGTTTGCGCCGCTGCGGCCGTTATTATAGTTGGCGACCCCCCAGCAGTGAGGGGGGTCATAATATTCACCGCGGCTATCGAAGTTGTAGTCTCCCCCGCGGTCAGGGGAGACTGCCCACCTGCCGGACTCGCTGTGCTCGCCCGTTCAGCGGAGGTACCGGGAGCCAACTGTCCCATAGCCGAAGCGTTTATGCGGGAGCTCTTTCGCGGTGGAGTCACGGGAACCGGACCGTGAGCCTTCGCATAATGCGACTTCACCGACTTTAGGGGATATCTCCCATCGCCGATGAAGCCGCACTCGTTGCATTTATAGCCCACGGAATCGGCCCCGTGAACTCGCTTGAGATGCTTCGTCAGTTCGGCTCTACCCGCATAAACTCCACCTCGCAACAGGCGCGGGTCCACTCCCGTAGTGGTGCATATCGGACACGTGAATCCGTCAGCCGATGGGTAGGATATTAGGATCCTCTCCATTTTTCCGCACGCGAGTTAGGCCGAACAAGAAATAGGGAAAAGGATCGTGAAAATTTTGCCGTAGAAGGCACAGCGATAGAGGGATTTTCCTTACGCTCTCCCGACCGACGAAATCGAAATTTCTCGCGAAACCGAATTACGCAGGCCAGGGGAACGAAGGGGGAGGAATTTAAATTGGGAAAGGACAAAGGGATATAGGTGAGGGGTAACCGATTCAGAGGGAATCGGGGGAAATTTAAAATTGGCAAACGGAAGAGAGAGTAAAGCGATAGAAGGATTTACCTCTGTTACACTCGGCAACGACCGTTACCTCTCTCGCGAGGAGCAACGCGCGAGCGTTCGCGTAACAAAGGGGGAGGATTTAAATATGGAAAGGAAAACAGGGTTGAGGACAAGGTGTTGCCAACTCAGAAGGAGTTGGAGGTGATAGAGTCAAAGGGAAAGAAAGCGGTTGGGAAGTACGCGGCACTTAGAGAAAAGTGAACTCGTGTACCTTGTTCGCTCGCGTACGGGGCCGACGGACTCCCACGCCGTCCCGCGGCTGCTGCTCTGGTGTCCCACGGTGGCTGGGGCAGTTGCTTCCCGTTGTGGGACTCGCCTTTGCTTCTCGGCCACACTGGACACTCCCTCGCGGCGTACGCACTCGGAATCAATAAAATAGGCGGGATGTCCAGTGTCCACTTGGCAGCTGCTGGGCACGCTAAAAACTTGTAAAAATAAATTAGGCCAGCAGGCTGCCTCGCGCGTTTGTGTAGGATAAGTAAAATAAATATAACAAATAACAATACAATAAAACAAAAATAAAACAAAAATCCTATGGCATGAACCTACACTTTGATCTTAGCCATTAGGCCGAGAAGCGATTTTCCTTCGACGGCTCGTTGGTTCAGGCACCTTTTGAGGTCCTCTCTTCAACGGTAGAGATTGTAATAGGTTGTAGTGAGCGACAACCGACAAGGTCCGTTCTGGTGATCCTCTTCTGCAACACTCGTCCTTCGCTCAGGAAGTCGTTTTTAGAGTGTTCTCCGTTCAAGGAGTTCCTTTTCTAGGATGCGAGGATCCCACCGCTGCCACCAATTATGTGACCGGCCGGTTTACTAAGTTAGACTTTTTAAAAAGCAAACTTTATTCTACACTACAATACTACAATATTACAATGTTCTCCTATTCTAGTCGAAATGGAATGGTACAATAAGACTTGATGTCGACTTCTTGACAAGCTCGAGACGAATTGGTTGAGTGACTGGAGCAATATGATGATCCGCATTGGTGATCTCGGGTTTTTATACCTGAGCATATACGCACTTTTGGTCATCGGCGAAAACATGGTGACTCGTTGTTTAGTCTCATGATTGTTTAGTCTTCGAGCCCGTCACATTCCTCCCTGGGGGTAAAAGTTCCGTCCCGAAACGTAGTTGATGATGTCCTCGGATTGTTTCCGGGATGACTACGTCGTCGACGATGTAGAGTGTACTTCGTCGTAATTCTTCATGTAATCTTCGGTTGTAGATTTCCATGCATTCGCGCAGTTCTCTATCCTCTGAATGAATAGAAGTGGGAGACTGCAGTCAGCGCAATTTATCATGTAGTTTTCTGTGGTGCAAACGTGTGCATTGACGAAATCTGCATCGAGATATTCTGGTACTGGAAAGAAGCAATCGTCACATATGGTTTTGAAACCGAGGTTTAGGTAGACTTCCACGATTTCGCCCTTGAGACATCTGAATCTGTCGGTTCCTAGATAATCTTGTTGTTCGTTTATAGATTCCTCACACAGGAGGCTTTCTTCTCCTGTTGGTTTATGTGGATGACAGCACATTTTGGTTCTGTAACAATACAGATTACATATTTGATATTCTGCTTCGTTTATACTTTCGGTGTTGCGTATGAGACGATGTGTCGCTATCTTCGTCATGGGTATTCGGGTATTGTTGGACCATTTCCATGTTCATTTCAGGATCTCTTTCTGTTCTATTTCTTGTAGTTGTCCTTTCTTCTGTTCTTGAATTCGGTCCGAAGGTACAATGATTGTATATTATTGTACACGGTCTTATGAAATAACTGATACATCTGAAAATTTTTGGAATACATTCTGCTTTATATAAGAGGTACAAAAGACTTGTTAATAGGGCAGAATAGCCAGCATATGTCAGATACTTCGTTATGGCTTCTGACCAAGTAAGTGTTCTTTTCTTCAATGATAGTACTTCGATTTGCTTGTTCAATTCGTCGATCGTAGTTCCCAGCATTTTCAGTTGTGATGGGTTAAGTGAGTTTTCGCTCAAATATTCCAATTGTAATTCTGATGTAGAAATGTTTAATTTTTGTAACTTCTGTACGATTTTTAATTCATCTATACTTCCTTTTAGAATGATGTCGATGGAAGTATTAGTTATCGTATCGCTTGATTTAAGGATTGTATGAGTGGTTGTAGCCATGCACCCTTTTGGTAAATGTATTAGGCTTGATTTTTGTATTTTCATAAACCATGGTTGTTCATTGTGACATAGGACATGCAGAATTTCTTCTGTGGATGGTATTACTATCCAGTCTTGGTTGGTCTTTAATTGGATGAAAAGAGTCTTTTGTATCTGTATGTAGTGGTAATTGCATTGTGTTTTCTGAGATAATAATAATTCTATTACACATGCATCTGTATCTTGTGTCGAGTAGTCAGGGTGACTCCTTCTCATAATATTTGTTTGAGCTATTCTTTTCATATTAATTTGATCTTCCGTTTCCAATGGGATGAATTTTGTTTTGTGTCGGTCTAATAATAGATATGGCATTTGGATATCATAGACCATATATCCTTTCACTAATGAATATGTCGGTAGTGGTATAGCATGGAACAAAGTGTAATCAGTAGGTTCTAGCATTGGTAGATGAAATGTATATAATAGTTTTCGTTTTGTTAACGATATCGTTAAGTCACTCATATCCACTATTGTAGGATAGTATTCTTCCGATAATGGAACTGGGAAATGCTGTTCAAGTGTTGTATTCCGTAAAGCGTTGAACAGTTGTTCTGGGGAAAGTAAGTAAGGATGAATTATTCCCTTTTTTCCATCTATTAAGGCATTTAATAGTTGTTGCAGTTCCTCCTTTATTTCTGAATACATCAGAACGTGATCTGTATATAACTCATCGATTTGCTGATTTAGTAGAATTTTCTCACTTTCATTCCTTATTTTTTGAAAGTTATTATTCAGGGTTTGAGTTTGTTTTTGTATTTTAGAGAAGGTTCCTAAGTTGCTTTGTAGATGATTTAATAAGAAGGTAGTTTGATTGCGTACTAGGTGCGCTATTTGAATGTTGTCTTCTCTCAATTTGTCGATTTCTTGATTGTAATATTCTGCGTCTGAAGCAGCTAGATTTCCGAACAAAACTCTTATTCCTTCTCCTATGATATTAAGGAGACCTCTCTTTGTTTTCGTACCGATGAAATGTAGAAAGGTTCCTTTGTCCCTTTTCAGACGTTCTATTCTTTGTCGTTGACTTTCCAATCTTCGTTTTGAGGAACATACATGTGGTTTCATTTTGATTGAACAAAGTTTTTGCAATTGAATTAGATGCTTGTCTAATTCATCGATTGAAGTGAGCACTGGATCATAATTTATTCCAATAATTACATTCCAAGTTGTGTGATAAAGTTGAGTTGGACCAAGATTTTCGAGGTATACAGCTTGTGATTGGTTTAATTCTGTTAGATAAGCTTGATCGTTCTCTTTATGATTCTTCCTGTTCACCGTATTCTGTGGAAGACAATTCTGAACGAGGATTGAAATGATCGGTAGAAGGACTTTTAGTTTCAATATCATCTTGTTGACTTGTGCTTGGTTGTTCTTCTTGGCCTGAAACAAAAGGTTTCAGATCGTTAAAGTGATACGTAACTTTTTTCAATCCCTTTTTGATTGTTGCGGCTTGATCGTTTATTATTTTCTCGATCGTGTAAGGCCCTTCCCAAGGCGCATGCAGCTTGGAGTCTTGAGGTTGATGTCTTCTTGCTAATACTTGTTGTCCTTCTTTAAATAGATTTGTGATGGTTGTGGTTTTTGGTTTTTCTTTAATTTGTCGTTGACGTTGACGTTGTTGAATTCTCTCGCTTACTCGTTTTCTTAGATGTTTGCGTTTGAGAGTTAGAGATTCATATTTTTCTCTTGTCGTCATTATGATTTCGTTAACATCGAATGGGATATTTGGTTTGTAACCCAACATATATTCAGCAGGTGTTATTTGAAGAGTTTCATTTATTGTCGTATTATGAGCTATCGTTGCTCCTACGAGATGTTTTACCCATTCATTTGTGTTTCCGAGGTAACTTCTTAAATAATTAAGGATTTCTGTATGAGCTCTTTCATTCTTCCCGTTTGATTGTGGATGATAAACTGCAGTAGAAGTCATTTTTATTCTTAATTGTTGTTGCATTATTTCCAGGAATTTTCCTTGAAATTCTAGTCCGTTATCAGTTAGTATTTCTTTTGGAACGCCAAATATGCAGCAATAGTAATGCCAGAATTTTTCAAGAACTTCTTTTGCTTCTTTTGTTTCTAATGGTGCTAATTGTATATAGCGTATGAGGTAATCTTGAATTACAAGGATGTATCTATATCCTTTGTCCATTGGCAGAGGACCCATTGTGTCTAGTGATACCTTTTCATTAGGTTCGTTGGGAATGTCTGGTTTCCCTGGTGGTGGTCTATTAGCGACGTATTTAAGTCGTTCGATTTGACAAGTTGGGCACTTCTTTATGACAAGCTCAGTGTCTTTGACCATTCCAGGCCAATTGTAAGAAGTACGTAATTTTTCAACTGTCTTTTCAATGCCATAGTGACCACCTAGTGTAGTTTCGTGGATCTCTTTAATGATCCTTTCTTTGTCTTTTTGGGTCTCTGGATCCTTTGTATTGTTCACTTTTATTGTAAAATCCGTCTCAGGGATTTTCTTCAAGTGAACGTATGAAATCATTTGTATGATTACCTCTCTGATATTTGTATCCGGAATTCGTATTTCTGTTTCCGTATATTTTGGTATTTCTGTTCTTATACTGGCATACCATATAATTTCGTCGTCAAAAGGGTCTATATGAAGTCCAGATTCCTCAGTCTGGGTGGTTATGACTAGACCTTTTCTTGCCGTTCTTCCTTGTTGAATCGTTAGATTTGGCGATTTTTGGAAAGTATCTCTTTCTTCCTGGAATTCATCGTATGTTGGTGAAGCTTCTGTAAATAAGTCTTTTAGAGCTTCTTCGGCTGTATTGTTAGTTTCTTCCTCAGTATCTGTTAAAAGATTTATTCTCGAAAGAGCATCTACATTTGAGTTTTGTCTACCCTTTTTATAGCAGATCTGATAATCATATTCTTCTAATTTTAATCTCCATCTCATTAGTTTTGAAGTAGGGTCTTTTACATTTTGCAACCATATTAGCGGTCGATGATCGGTTACAATTTGGAATTTCTTTCCATACAAGTATGGACGGAAATGTTTCGTTGCCCATACTATTGCAAGCAATTCTTTCTCTGTGGTTGAGTAGTTTCTTTCTGATTTATTAAGCGTTCTTGATGCATATGCTATTGGTTTATCTTGTCCTATTTTCCCTTGAGATAGGATTGCTCCTAAGGCGTAGTTACAAGCATCTGTTGTCAATATAAATGGTTTATTCCAATCAGGAAATTGTAGAATTGGTTCTTCTATTAATGCTTTTCGTAAGGTGTCGAAGGATTGTTGTTGTTCAGTTTCCCATTGCCATTCTTTTTCTTTTCTGAGTAGTTGTGTCAATGGTTGTGCCTTTTTCGCAAAATTTATTATAAATTTTCTGTAGTAGCCTACAAGTCCAAGGAATTGTTTAATTTCTTTTTGGTTTTTCGGTTTTGGATATTCAAGAATTTTTTGTATTCTTTCTCTATTAGGTTGGACTCCGTTCTTTGAGATTATGTGTCCTAGATATGCAAGTTCTGGTTTTAGGAATTCACATTTGTCAGGTTGTAGTTTCAATTCGACTTCTCGGAGTCGTGTAAATAAATTGATCAAATTTTTATTATGTTCTTGTAGAGTGGTTCCAAAAACATTAATATCATCCATGTATACAAAGCATGTATTTCCTATTAATCCTTTTAAACCTCTGTTCATCATTCGTTGAAATGTTGGTGGAGCATTTTTTAAACCAAATGGCATTCTGTTGTATTCAAAGTGTCCATCGGGTGTAGAGAAAGCTGTTTTTGGCTTATCTTCCTCTTTTACACCGATTTGATGAAATCCTGAAGCTAAGTCAAATGCAGAAAAGTCAATTACAATTCGCCACTTTTTCTTTCCTGATGCATCTGCCTTTTTTGGTACAACCCATAAAGGAGAATTAAATGGGGAATCACTTTCTCTGATTATTCCTCTCTCTATCATTTCTTTTATTTGTTTTTTGATTTCTTCTTGATATACTGGGGGATATCTATATTGTTTTGTGTGTATAGTAGCTTCGTCTTGTAGAGGTATAGAATGTTCTGTTAATTTTGTTAAAGGTAATGGATCTCCAGGTAATACAAAGATATCGTGAAAGTTTTTAACAATATTCCATAATTCTTCTCGTCCTTCTGTAATATGTTGGAATCGAGTATTTTCGCTTAATAGTTTTTCTCTATCGGCTGTTATTGGTACAAAATGTCTTTCGAATTCTTTTAGATTGATTGATTCTGCTCTCATAATTATTGATAAATCTTTTTCTTTCGAAGTTAAGTTAAAGCAAGGAAGTGTTGTTTCTCCGTTTTTAATTGTTGCTAAAACTCCGAAATCTCCGAATTCTATTAATCCTGGGCCGTCGGTAACGCCTTGTACAATATATTTTAATGTCGATATGGTATTTGGCGGTATTTTATGTGATTTTCCTTTAAATTCTAGGCTGTTGTGAAAGACTGTATTTTGTAAAGTTACTTGATTTTTCTTCATATCCCAGTTGCAATTTAATTCGGTTAAAGCGTCTAATCCTAGTAATCCGTTTTCTTTTAATTGAATAGTATTTGGAGTTACATGGAGAGTGATTCTTTTTCCAAGGATATTAGTAGTGATAGTGCCTAATGTTCGTAAATTTTGACCAGTAATGGTTTTGATCGCTTTGTCTTGTTCTTTCTTGATTAATTCCTTGTCTTGGATTTGAGATATTTTGATAAGAGATAATAATGATCCTGTGTCTAATAAGAAAGTTGTTTCTTTACAATGTAACGGTTTTAAACCTTTGCACTCCGAGCCACCTCTGAAGTTATCTATAAGCAACTTGTCGTCACTTTACTATTTCCTATTTTGTGCAATTTCTATAGAAAAATTCAGGTAAACATATATTTCTTAAAACTTTGGGGTGCAGTAAGTTCATCCTCTGTAATTGCTAATAAATTCATGGTCCCCTTAGACGGTGCAACAGAGTGATATGATAAACTTACAATGTTCCCTCAGGTGGGACATCGGAGTGCAAAGGGTTAATGATACGTGAGCCAATTGATTTGGGGGTTTCCTGATCGAGTTAGTGAATTCTTTAATTGATTTGTTTGATTTGGTGGATCTTTGCCAGTGTATGGAGTTTTCTGAAAATTTCTTTGTTCGTGATATCTTTTTGTACGGCACTCTTCGATTAAATGGCCGTATCTTTTACAATAAACGCATTTTGGAAAATTGTTCTGATCTCGTATACTCGATAATTTGATTCTTTTGAATGGCTTTTTAAAAGAGTTTCGGTTTTCTATCGTGAATCCTGTTGTGTTTGGAATTTTTGTTTTCGATAGCACTTCTGCTTGTATTGCTAGTTGAATAGCAGCGCTCACATCGTGTGGTGTTTCTGCTTTAACGTCCAATCTCAATTCGCGTTCTAGGCCTTGTATATAATCGGAAAGACCTTTCTTTCTTTCTTGATCCATCAGAATGGTTTTCGTAATTTCTGGAACGTCTTGAGTTGCGACAGCTTTTAATGCTGCATCTTGAATTTTAGTAAATCTTCTTGTGTAGTCTAGAACAGATTCTTTAACACCTTGTTTGATAGAAAGTCTTTGCAATTGGTATGTTAGAAGATTTTGGTGGTTGCCATAGTTTTGTCGTAAGAGCCTTCTTAAATCTGAAAAGGTTTTGATTGCCTCAGCTCTTAAGATATATCTTGCTTGACCCTTTATTTTTGCTCCCAATATGCAGGATAAGAGGAGAGTTCTTTTGCTCTTTTGGATATTTACTTTTGCTGATTCTACTTGGTAGATGAAGCTTTCTACTGGTACATTTTCTCCATCGAAATCAGGGATTGTGAGTAGGAGATCTTTAAGTGAAAGATCGGCATTTTCGTCGAGATCTGCCTCTGAATCTTCAGATTCGTCGTCTGTTATTAAGTCTTTTGATGGTATGCTAGATTTCTTTTTCTTTTTCTCTACTTGCTCTAGCTTAATAGAGAGACTTTCAATTGTTTTAGTCAAATTTTCAACTTGTTTTTGAAGCGACTCAGCCATTATTGTTACTCACCTTTTTGGTGGTTTCCTTTCGACGGCTCGTTGGTTCAGGCACCTTTTGAGGTCCTCTCTTCAACGGTAGAGATTGTAATAGGTTGTAGTGAGCGACAACCGACAAGGTCCGTTCTGGTGATCCTCTTCTGCAACACTCGTCCTTCGCTCAGGAAGTCGTTTTTAGAGTGTTCTCCGTTCAAGGAGTTCCTTTTCTAGGATGCGAGGATCCCACCGCTGCCACCAATTATGTGACCGGCCGGTTTACTAAGTTAGACTTTTTAAAAAGCAAACTTTATTCTACACTACAATACTACAATATTACAATGTTCTCTTATTCTAGTCGAAATGGAATGGTACAATAAGACGATGTCGACTTCTTGACAAGCTCGAGACGAATTGGTTGAGTGACTGGAGCAATATGATGATCCGCATTGGTGATCTCGGGTTTTTATACCTGAGCATATACGCACTTTTGGTCATCGGCGAAAACATGGTGACTCGTTGTTTAGTCTCATGATTATTTAGTCTTCGAGCCCGTCACAAATCATATTGCCAGAAACTGCTACAGAACACCCAAATGTGTCAAGTGTGCTGGAAATCATCTTGCCATGGACTGTACAACGCCCAAGCAACAAAATCCGAAGTGTGTGAACTGTGGAGGACCTCACACAGCCAACCATCGAGAATGCTCTGTTTACTTACAAAATCTCCAAGCACGTTCTAGTGCAAGAAGCTCACCTTCAAACCAACAGTACATCAAGCGTGAGCCTGATTTCCACTTGGATTCTAAGAAATTTCGACTACTTAACAACACCAACATCCCAGCATTAAACATGACTTGGCGGACGAATCCTACTACGAAGTCTTCTACGTCTGCCAGCAAGCCTACTTTATCAGTTTTTCTCCAACAAGTGAAAAATTTCTTTTCAAAGGGTCTAGCCGAATAAGGGGGTCAAAAGTGCCCTTGAGCCGATTTTATTCGACGATGGGTCATTCGATAGGTGATGATGAAAAACCATTGCACACAAATTTTTAATCTGATACCTTCACCGGGAGGGTAGTTATAGGGTAAAATCGAAAAACCAGTTTTTGCCTCATTTTCCCCAATTAATGTGGAGCAAAAATTCCCAAAAAATTCTAACACATTCTAAACATGAATGTACACATTAGGAATTTTTTTCAGATTTTTCCTTTGCAAGTTACACTCACGAAAAATGAAAAACCGAAAAAAAAATTTTTAAACATCGATTTCGTATTGAAATCTTCCGAGCACAACTTTTTCCTTTTTACAGTAGTTGCATAATGTTATCATTGTTATACCCTAATTTTTTCAGATTTTTTGAGTACGGTGCATCACGGTCGGAAAAATCAAAAACCGATTTCTGGGACACATTTTGGGCTGAAACTCCCCCATTATCTGCCATTCTTGCATGATTTTAATACAGTATGTTCATATTGTGACCTTCAATGTTTCTGCATAGAAATATGTAGATGTTAAAGAACAATATCGGGATAATTAAATAAATTGCTGATTGTATGGTCTTTATAACCTAGAATTTTAACCGTTCTTTCAAAAGCATCAATGGCGCAGTGGCTATGGTGTCTGCCTGTCGATCCGCTGGACACTTTTTTGTCGCGGGTTCGAATCGCCATGTGGGACTTAAGTTTTTTTCTGTCATTTTTTTTGTTTTTTTTTTTATAAAAGACGACAATATTCAGTAGTAGCTTTAAAATGTTTCACAGATATTTTTATGGCTTTTAACAATATAAAACCTATAGAAAAATAATAGTAAAACATGCTTTTCTTACAATTAGACATGTAACGTTTTGCAATTATAAGTATTCTCAAACATGTTATATTGTTCATAGATATTGGTTTATTGCAATGTATGAAAATATATTTTAAATATGAAAGAAATATAAAATTCAATGTACAGAATGTAAAAAAGTACTTGTAATTGTAAATCGTGACATGACTAAAAAGAGTCGATGAAGAAAAAAGTATATTGTATAATTATTTTTAGAAGTATCTGTGAAACATTTTATAGCTACTACTGAATATTGTTGTCTTTTATAAAAAAAAAAAAAAAAATGACAGAAAAAAACTTAAGACCCACATGGAGATTCGAACCCGCGACAAAAAAGTGTCCAGCGATTCGACAGGCAGACACCATAGCCACTGCGCCATTGATGCTTTTGAAAGAACGGTTAAAATTCTAGGTTATAAAGACCATACAATCAGCAATTTATTTAATTATCCCGATATTGTTCTTTAACATCTACATATTTCTATGCAGAAACATTGAAGGTCACAATATGAACATACTGTATTAAAATCATGCAAGAATGGCAGATAATGGGCGAGTTTCAGCCCAAAATGTGTCCCAGAAATCGGTTTTTGATTTTTCCGACCGTGATGCACCGTAATCAAAAAATCTGAAAAAATTAGGGTATAACAATGATAACCTTATGCAACTACTGTAAAAAGGAAAAAGTTGTGCTCGGAAGATTTCAATACGAAATCGATGTTTAAAAATTTTTTTTTCGGTTTTTCATTTTTCGTGAGTGTAACTTGCAAAGGAAAAATCTGAAAAAAATCCCTAATGTGTACATTCATGTTTAGAATGTGTTAGAATTTTTGGGGAATTTTTGCTCCACATTAATTGGGGAAAATGAGGCAAAAACTGGTCTTTCGATTTTACCCTATAACTACCCTCCCGGTGAAGGTATCGGATTAAAAATTTGTGTGCAATGGTTTTTCATCATCACCTATCGAATGACCCATCGTCGAATAAAATCGGCTCAAGGACACTTTTGACCCCCTTATTCGGCTAGATCCTTTCAATCTTATGTTATTCTTTGATAAAATTACATCTTTCTTTGATAACTTAAACAACGCTCCTGATGCGCTCACTAAAGCGGCTGTTATTGCAGAATGTTTTTTTAGTTTCTTATGCTAAAACAAATCTTTAACTGCAAAATTACTACTTGGAACGCTCGTTCCATAATTAACAAAATAACTGAACTATCCTACTTCCTGCAGACCAATGGCATTGAGATTGTAGCGTTAAGTGAAACTCTTCTTAAAAGCAAGCATACCCTCAAATGTGCCACCTACAATATTTACAGAAACGACTTGGGTAGAGGTGTGGCTCTTTTGGTAAAGAAAAATATTCAGCACTACCAAATTGCACTGCCACGTCTAACATCTTTAATCGCTGTTGGAACAATTATCAAAATTAACTCTTTCGAAGTCCTAATAGTAGCAGCCTATCTCTCGCCTTCAGCAAAAATCAACGCCGATGATCTTTGTATTATAGTATCTTTAGACAACACAAACGAGTCATAATATTAGGCGACTTGAATTGCAAGAACTGTGCCTGGAATTGTCCTAGCAACAATTACAATGGTAAAATGCTGCTAAATTTTTCACTCAAGTTTAACTTCAATATAATTACCCCTATTGAGCCTACTTATTACCCTGATAGACGCGACTTCCAGCCCAGTATACTTGACATTGCAGTAGCCAAAAACATTCCTTTCGACTTTGAAGCTATCTCTATCCCCAGTCTTTCCTCAGACCACTACCCTGTTATCTTTACTTTCCCAAGCAACTTTTCTTATCATCATAAAAATCTTTATTTTAATTTTTCCAAAGCTGACTGGGTTCAATTCAGGTCTTTAATAGATAACCAGCTTAACATCAATCCCACGCTTACTAGTGCCTATGATATCGAGACCAGTATCTTATTCTTCCAAGACCTTCTCCTAAGATCTGCTAAAAATTCCATCCCTCAAACAACCGCGGGCCATCACACAGTTGAACCCCCATTTCTAGTGCTACTATTAATAAAAGTAAAAAATTATGCTAAACGTCAATTCTCTAAGCTACGCACAAAGCTCATTAAAATACTACTAAACTGGTTAACCAAACTTGTATTAAAGGTTATTAACTTATACCGTAATATACATTGGAACTTGACTTTGAACAAATTCTCCCCAACAGCAAGCACTTACACCGCATCATGAAATCTGTCAGAACCCGAACATCCACTGTTTAACCTCTTCATATCGGTCACAATACTTTTGCTTTCAGCCTATCTGACAAAGTCAATGAGCTTGCCAATTCCTTTGAGTCCGTTCACTCAAAGAATACCATGGTAGGTACCCCCACCTTCACCCGGCAAGTACTCCGAGTAGTTAAAAATTATTTAACTCACCCAATCTACAAGCACTCTGATTGCGATCTCACATCTCCTAAGGAACTCCATAAACAGTTAGCTGAACTCCGTATCAGGAAATCTCCTGGAGATGATGAAATCTATCCGATCTTTCTTAAGCAGTTATCCAAAAAAGCTATTATACACTTAACAAAATTAATCAATCATATGTTTCTATTTGCCTATTTTCCTAATACTTGGAAAATTGCTAAAGTCATCCCTATTCCCAAGCCAGGAAAGCCACATAATATAGCATCGAACTATAGACCAATCTCTCTCCTAAGTTGTCTCAGCAAAGTAGTTGAACGCTTAATACTTAAAAGGCTAAATAAATTTCTGTCATCAAATAACATTATCTCCCCCTCACAGTTTGGATTTAGATCGAACCATTCAACCACACTACAACTAGCTAGGCTTACTGATAGCATCTTACATAACTATAATTTGAACAAACATACTGGCATGGTGCTCATTGACATCGAAAAAGCATGGAACAGTTCCTTTATTCAATCATACATATATACATGATGCTAGGATAGCATAAACATACAACTATATAACTCCTGTATGGTCGCACATTAGCGACTTCTCGCAGGAAAACGGACATTATACAATACAAGAAAAGAATCAAATTGCGCTGTATGATAAAGTTAAGCAATTAGTATTACGCCCCAAAAGATTTGATATGATCATCAAAAAAGGCATCTTCGTTACAGAGAGGTACCAGGACTGACAAAACAATTAACAATTATAAAAAGGGGGGGGGGGGGGAGAAGATATTGGCACGGCCAATATACTAAGTAAAACAAGATGAACAATAATGAGATCTTGACCAAATAAATAAGAAAAATTGCATGGATTAGTGGTCAAGAATTAGACGATGGAAGAATTAAATAAGTAAAGAAATCCATGATAAAGAAAAATTACCGTGCTTGCGGATACAAGTGGCATGAAATTATACTGAATAACGTTCCATACGAATCAAGAGGATAGTAAAGGATATTGTTGACATCAACGATATTCTTAAAGTTACTTAAAGTAGATATACTAATCTAACTATGTTATGGACTAAAGAGTATATACAGAGTTTAAACTAAGATAATGGAAGTGCTCGGTTCAGAGTACGACGATCGGTCAAGATTTAAGCCATGGTAGTTTATCGAGATAATTGTAATGCTTTTGGACAGTATCCCGTGGAGGAAGAGATACAGAATGTTGCAGTTGTGATACATCGGCAGAAACTACCAAAGGATCGTATCGAAGAGCAAGCGAGGCCCTTTTTCTATGCGTATGGTATATGATGGGAATTTTGGAGCGAAAATCCTGAATGTATCCATCTCTGTCGAGATAGGGAAAGGCAGCAGTAGAGAGAAACCCATTTTCGCGAGCATTCCTAGCCTCCTCGTCCGACATTGTATGTAACGAGGTGATGAGAGGATTGTCAGAGTTTGAGTGCAAAGATTTAAGGATAAACATTCTGGTGATTTTAAGTGCAAAAATATCAAACCGCGAACAGTCAACCCTGCTATAAATTGTTTGATTGCGGAAGTGTCGCTTGGTACCATCCGACATACGTCTGGGCATGAGAAGACCCGTGATCGCCCGGAATATTTTCCTCTCGAAGGTGCGAATGCGCTCCATCACATAAGGCGAAATTGAGAACCAGATTGGGATCGCATAAGATAGTACTGACCTGACATAAAGCTTGTAAAGGAGTAGTTTGACATTCTCACCGAGGTGTTTTGAGTAGAAGAGGCGAGCCAATTTAGATGCTATACCTTTTGCTTTCCCGAGACAGTAGTTGGCGTGTTCATTATAGTTTAAGTGTTCGTTGAGAATTACACCCAAATACCCTAGTAGCACACAAATATTTATTTAATAACTTTTTCGAATATTGAAATAATATTTTTTTGGCGACACTTTTTAATATGAAATAAATATTAGTTTCAAATATTCTATAGATATAAAAACAATGTCAAGTAAATGGTCAGAAAATATAAATTCAATATTTAAATAACGTACAATAAAATCTTCAAATTTAAGAAAAAGTTATAAGAAAAATCTCTTTCGTTATGTAACATCAACAACTTGCTTGCACTGCTTGCGAGAATATTGCACTTTGTCTTCGAAAAAACCTTTGACACAATTCAGAAATTTTTATGCAGCTGGGACGGGATTCGAACTCGGGAACTATGGTTTACTGCGTGATGTGCTTCCTTGCTGACAATGAGCCATGCGAAACTTACTGTTATATTCATTACTTTTTAGAGTTATTAATGCTCAAATATTAAAAATAAAGATATATACATCGTATAGCAAATTATAAAATTATTGGACGAGATAAACTTCTATTTAAAAAATTACTTAGTTAAAAACCTACTTTTTTGAATGAAGCATGTTATTAATATTATGTTAGATTTTTGGAAACTATATATTAGCGATGTGTATTCTTTCAAAGTCATGGGGTAAGACCCTCTCAGAGGTACCTTAGCAGGAGATGCAATATCTTCTCCACTCTGTGGCCAGATTTTTTAAGAATACGTTTGTGTCGTTTTAAAATCTATGCAACACCGTGACGGCGGGTTATTAACGACTTTGCTACAACTTAGTCACGGATCTAATTTATAGTTCAGAGGCTATCAATACGTTAAATAATCTGTTCCTTGTAATGCGACCGGGCGACGAGACATTTGCCAAACACCCGTCGTCTTTCAAGAACACCACACGAAATCGAGACAAACTCCAAACGCTGGGGCGACGCGCAGTGGTCGATTTCGCCGAAATTCTGGCCAAAACCCCAAACATTTTCGTAATGATTTTCAAAATCTGGCAATTGCGTTTGATTTGTAACACATCAGAGCGTCGTTTTCCATTCATAAAAATTTTTATCGAACAATGCTCTTAGAGATATGCAATGTCAAATTTGGCACTTGAATAATGAAGGTAACGTTTTCACGTCGAAATTGAGAATATGTTTTCAATGTAAAATTAAAGTACCATACACTTTTTCAATATTGGTAGCTATTTATCATACATTTGATTTATAAATATCTTTATTGTTTTATTATTTTATTTAATATTTTACAACTGTGATGGTACAGAATGTAATACCTATACATTTTTTCCCTTTTGCTAATGAAATGTCACGACCCAAGCCCTCGGGAAGGATCAGACTGATTATTTTCCTGTTTTAGGCTCGCCCGCTATGCGCAGACTAAACGCCAGGGTACAGGGAGGAGAAATTCTACAGGTGATTTTATTCTTTATTACTAATAATAGTACGTTAGAGTTAGGTAAGATAGTAGTGTGTTAGAGTTAGGGAAGATAGTAGTATGTTAGAGTTAGGTAAGATGGTAGTATGTTAGAATGGGGTAAGATAGTAGTATGTTAGAGTTAGGTAGGATTACTTTCAGGAACGTAGATATCAGGAAATAATGAGGGGTCAACGCACGAAGAATTATTTTTATGATTGTCTTTTATTATAATATTTTGTGGCGAAATACAATGATAAGTTTAGTATGTAGATAAAATGAATAAATGGTTATAAAATGAATAAACGATTATTTAGGAAATATAAAAATGAATATTAATATAGAATTTGGTTATTCGAGTTCAATAACCATCGGGTCATTAATTAAAGGTACTGAATTCGAACGCGGCGGAAGGCCGAAATCGAACACTACAGGATTGTTTCGGTCGTCGCGCAGTATGACTCTCTCCGGATTATTATCGTGGCCTAGTATTACAACGTCGTCGGTGAAGGGGATATCAGAGATGACGCGTGGAATGGTACGAGGGGGAGGAGGAGAGAGATTAAGATGGGGACGAACAGCTGTTGGTCGAATGGGAAGAGGATGTACTTGAGAGGGTATAAAAGTATGACTTAAAATATCTGCAGACGGGAGTGAATATCGAGCGGGATTATTATTATCGGCGGGTGATGAAGGGAAGGAAGGAAGATGCTTATTGGGAAGTACTCTTGTGAAATGAGAGAGGGGAGAAGGAATAGGGTGCTCTAGTTGTGGTATAGAAGGGAAAGAGGGGGTTTTATAGGTGGTAAGGTCCAACGGGGTATCTGATGGGTTTGGAGAGGGGGAACGAGGAGTGAGAGTGGGGGTTGGAATTTTGTTGGTCAAATCTAGAGGGTATTCGATTACGTCTGGAGTGGGGGCATGAGGTGGAGGAGGAGTAGTTTGAGTGTGAGGGATTTCCGTGGTTACGACAGGTTCATCAGAGGTAGGGATTGACAGAGTGAGTGGGGTAGGAGAGGGTGGCTCCGTATTGAGTGGGGAAGGATGTAGGATGAAAGGCGAGTGAGAGGTGGAAGGGCGGGGTGAGAGAGAGGGGGAAACGGGTGGTCGGTAAAGTTCAGGAACAGAAGAAGAAAGAGATTCTTGAAGAAAAAAGGGATGGATTTTAGGAGCAGAAGGAGAAAGAGGATCCTGAGGAGTAATAGCGGGACGGATTTCAGGAGTCGAAGAAGAAAGAGATTCTTGAGGAGTAAACGTGGGGCGAAACAGGATAGTGACAGATGATGAGGTAGAAGGGAAATCTCATGTTCTAAATATGAGGGGAGATTTACGAGTTGAAGGGGCAGGATTAGTATCTGGAAGGGAATCAGAATAAGTAGACAGCTGGGTGTCGTTGGGGACCTGGTAGACGTCGTAGGAATCAAATCCAACAACGGGGCTACGAGGATGTGTGAGGATTCGGGAAAAAGTTGGAAACGGTAAAGGAACAGGGTTTGTCAAGGGTGACTCTACAGGGGAGTATGAAGGGAGATAAACGGGTAGATAGTACAATTCGTTTTCATGGACTAAAAATCTCAGCAAGTTTTTCACGCCTACTGTATTTATAAAGTTTCGAACTATCTGCTGTTGCTTGCGGATGCGAGTCCTATAACCGGCTCGCTTTCCACGAGTCTGAGGTTTCTGTGAGGTAATAAAAAGTGTTTTAATACGCGGAGATACTTCCTGAACTAATAGGTTACAAAAGGGAATCACCTACCGTGTTGGTTGATCTGGGCATCTTTAGTTAGTAAAATAAACGTTGACGGGGTAGTGAACTCCAAATACTCTGTCGCAATTTGAATGCGAGGCGTTCACTTAGCTGCTGTTCAAGCGCTGTAGCAAGTGATTTTAATTCTAGAATAATAAAATGAATTATGATAAGAGTTTATTATTGTAGATTCTTATAGTGCGTTGATGTTAAAAGAGAAATAGAAGAAACGGATGAAGAAGTAAGTTAGTAGAGAATTTGATTTAATGAGAAGTAGGGAAGAAAAAGGTGAAGATGTTTTCTGTATAAAGGTAAGTATATTAAGTAAGTAAAATAACAATAGGTTACAATGATTAGTCTTAAAATTACTTTATTCTAAAATTAATCGAAGTAGAAATATTTACCGCGACCGTCAGGGGCGGCTAACACTGAATGATTTTAGAAGTGATGAGAGTGTTAATATAACTTTATGATGACCCTCGGTGTCACCGTAAGGTTATATTGAATAGACGTAGTTATGTGTGAGTTAATGATAGTATCGTTGAGGACCCTCGGGTGCAACTAACTATCGATATTGTGACGTCGAAAACCCTCAGGTACAGCGGAGTTAGTCCCTATTAAGAGTGAAATACTCACTGGATTAAGGTAAGATCGCTTGAATGAAGTGGCTCTGGTACGCTTTAATTGACTCGTGCAGAACTTCACTTTTCACTGTTTCAATTGTTCGATGAAGATTCTTTAGTTGTTCGTCGTATAACTCTTCGGGATTAGCTAGATCGTCGTATAACTCTTCGGGATTAACTAACTAACTGAGGCGAGTGGGCCTCTTCTTATACTAGGTTGTTATCGCTTATTCTACGTATGCTGACGGTACATTCCAGGAATGCTGAGCGTCTCTACGCCTTGCATTCTTGGAATGCTTACAGTTTTCCGCCTTGCAAAATAAAATGCTGACTTCCTAGCGCCTTGCATTCTGAGAATTTGAATTTGTATTTTGGGCATTGAAGAGAGGGGTTATCTCTTCCTACGTGCTTTAGTCGTTTTGGCTTATCGCTCGTACGTGCCTTAGAGTTGCGAGCTTATCTCGTTTATCGCGACGTACGTACCTTAGAGCTGCGAGCTTATCTCGCTTATCGCATGGCGTTAGGTGTCGAGCATTTCCGCATTGCTATGTCCATAGGCGTAAGTATTACTTTTTATAATTTTATCGTATTCATGCATTGGCGTATATAGTAAGGTTTTTATTTTATGTATTTAATGGCTGAGTAGGTTATTGGCTTCTAATGTGACCCTCTGACCTTAACCGTGAAATATTCACTTGATTATTAGTGGGTTTATGGTCCCTTGAAAGTATGATTTTTGGGATAAATAAGTCGAAGTGTCACATTAGGCGTATTTGAGGTTAGTCGCGAAGTGACATACGTCACAGAAATAGTTGTGAACGCTCTAAAATGCCACCGTAATTTTTTTTTAAATTCAAGTTTGAAGTTTCCCGAAGAAGACCTCGTTGAGCTTTCTTGCGACTATACGAGTTATTCTTAATTTGTTTGTCGCGCGCGCCATGCTCGAGAAAGTGCATTTATGACATAGGGCCGGGTTATTTTACCTTACTTAATGAATACTGTTAATCTTACTCTACAGGCACTTTGGTAATTGACAAAATAATATATTTATTTCGTCGCGTTGAAAGTTCAAGGGGGGTTAACTAGACACTGGTAGTTTGATAGTTTTATTTCGAGACAGCAATATACCTATTGCTGCGGACGACTGTTCCGCCGACCGCCATCCGTGAAGCAGTGCATTATTTATTGTTATCTTGTATCCATCAGTATATTTTAGGAAATTTTTGTTTCAGATTTGTAATTAGTGGCTCAAAAAACATTAGAATACCAATTCTGGCGCGCAACTAAACACTTTTTTATACAGATGTCCGCCATATTGAATCCGCCATTTTATTTTTTAATTTTTTGAATTCGGATTCTTAATTAGCGGCCAGAAAAATATAAGAATACTAATTTTCGTTCCGATCCGACAATTTTTCGATACTCGCACCCGCCATATTCAAGCTGCCATTTTGTTTTTGGAAATTCTGAGTTCGGATTCTTAATCAGCGATCCAAATAATACTAATATACCAATTTTGAGCTATATTGAAAAACTCCTCGGGGTTTTGACCAGGATTTCGGCAAAATCGACCACTGTTCTCCGCGAGTCTAGTTTCCAGACTCTGTTTAGACCCGAACAGGTTCCAGAAATGTTATAGGGAGTCTGTTGCTACGAACTTTTTAATCTGACAGTTCAATCATTTGTTTTGTCAATTCAATTCATTCAACTATTTCAATCAAATTGTTACATTAATGTTCTTATAATATAAATAAATGTCGATGACGTGACAAACACGAACCCAAAGTAAATTAAAAGTAAAAAATTTACTTCATATCATATTCTGGAACCAATATTCATCCATGATAAACACAAAATATTTCCTGCATGTTTAAAAAAATTCTCTTTCTAATATTACATAAAGATGCATTTTATAGTAAGAAAAAAATATTTTCTTCGTAATATGAAATAAATATTATCTGTATACTAGGAAAAAATATTCTATTTCTAATATTAAATAAAGATTTGTTTAATATTCAGAAAAACATATTTTTCTCGTAACATGAAATGGATATTTACTGCATATTTAAAAAAAAATATTTGTTTCTAAATATGAAATAAATATTGTATGTATATTTAAATATTAAAAAAAGATTGAATCTCTTTTTAATATTATATGAATGTGTATACAATATTTTGTGCTACTAGGGTATTTGACCTTTTTCAGCCGAGGGATTAAAAGGTCAAATCTTTCCGTCGCGTGAATCGAAAAATTTTTTGAGAGCCTGTATTGTTTTTTGCTAATTTGTGACGTGGGCCTAATGAATAGAATAGTCTCGCATTTGAGCATATTTACTCTCACCTTCTTCATGTTACACGCCGAGACAACAAAATCGAAAGCCCTCTGCAAGTGTGACTGAATGTCGAGAGGATCAACGCCGGATTTATAGATGATTAAATCATCAGCAAAGGCCAAAGCTTTGCAAGTATCGTTACTTTTGTTAAAATTGTTTAAAATATCAGAGAAGTATAAGTTGAATAGTAGAGGAGAATTTACGGCGCCCTGCTGCAGACCATTTAAAATATTGAAAGTACGAACGGAAAAAGTATTATTGTGAAAAGTTTTAAAAGCGCGGCCAGTGATCATGTTCTCAGTTAGAAGCAACAACTCGGGGGGGAAATTCATTTTGTGTAATTTAACTATCAATCCCGTAGTCCAAACAGTATCAAATGCTTTCTCGAGGTCAATTAAACAAGCCCCAGTCACAGCTGAGCTGTTGAGCGAGTCGGCAATGTCGCGAGTCAATTTGGCAATAGCATGAACCGTAGAGTGCGAGTGTTTGAAACCAAATTGATAATCAGAAATTAATTTATTGGACCGCACAAAATGATTCAAACGTATGTTAATCATGATCTCGAACAATTTGCCCAGGTTTGGCAGCAGACTGATCGGCCGGTAATTATTTAAGTCGGAAAGGTTTTTCCCTTTTTTGTGCAATGGGACGAGCTTGGCCGTTTTCCAACGAATGGGAAAGTAAGATAGACGTAAACATGCGTTAAAAATTAGCGTGAGGTATTCAATAACGGAGCCTGGAAGGCGTTTGATGGCGACGTTTGGTATGCCGTCGAACGAGGTGGATTTTTTGTTTTTAAGATATTTGATGGTTCGTAAGATCATTGTGGGAGTTATTAGATAGTTTGTATGAATTGAAGGCCAGATCTGTTCGTGTAGCGAAGCGAATTGCCAATTGATATTTTCACGTGAATCCCGTATTCGATCGTAAGTCTGCTTTACCTCGTGCTCGTGATTCCTCTCTTCCTCGGTTGTAGGAGCCAGATTTTTTGTATGTACTCTCGCAAAGTGCACCCCAAGTAAGGTCAAACGATCGTCAGTGCTTGACATTACAAAGTTATTATCTATTTTCTGGAGTGTCGATGTATCTATTCCGGATTCAGACCAAAGAAAATCGTCGTTTATCGCGCCTCTTATTGTTAGTGGCGGAATTGAGTCATTGTTTTTTGGATTTATAATTCTGTTTATAAAAGTAGTAGCTTAATGGGATCACGAGTATCTAGTTTGGACAGTCTGTCGTTCCAGAATTTATTTGCAACTGCAGAGTAGAGTTTTTTGAGTCTGTAATTGGTACGCTGAATTATTGATTTATAAAATTTGATCATGTTAGACTGTATTGGAGTTAAATTGTCGCGAAGGCGCAATAAACGAAATAATCTGGTGATAAGTTTGGATTTAAATTTTTTGAGCTTATTAATGCGTCGGTCGTCATATTCTCTCGGGCAGTTCAGAGCCTCCACGGTAGGTGTACAGCTCGTCAGAATTACGGAAATATTTTCCTCGAGGGCCTCTATTGAAGCATTAATCATTTCGATCGACGCATTAAGTAACGATGGGAGATTTAGGCTGTTGATATAATTATGCAGTTTGAGTTTGTATTCTTTCCATTTGGTCAAACGATAATTTAGTCTCAGTACTCTGGGGGCTCGTTCTACGTATGTATTCCAACCGAGGAGAGAGAGATTAATCGTTATGGCCCAATGATCGCTATCATAGGGCAGCAGACCCAGCCTTTGCGTTCCATCGTTAATACGATCGATCAGCCTGCTGTCCACCAAAGCAATGTCCAAGTTCGAGTTAGCCGGATGATAAGTCGGTATTTCCGAATATAGAAGGGAAGCGCGGAAGATAGCACCCTGTAACTGTAGCCAGTCAAAAAGAGCTAACCCCTTGCTGTTGTTGACTGTATTACGCCATGATGTGTGTTTGGCGTTAAGATCGCCCGCGATCACAAAGTGATTCGAGTCATTTGCAACTCGCAACTGAGCACATAGATCATCGAGGTCACGGAGGAACACGATTTTGTCATTGAAAGGGCTATACACCGCCGCGATCACGAGGCTTCTACCAGCCGAAAGATCCAAGCGGATCGCAATGGCTTCTAAAGATTTTTCGTGAGAAGTGGAGAGTTCTATACGAGTGAATTTGTATTTTCTATTAATAACCATAGCGACACCGCCGCCGAAACGGTTGTTTGCTCTGTCTTTGCGTATTATTACAAATTGTGGTGGAACCTCCAAATTATGTCTCGGATTTAGCTTCGTTTCAATGAGAGCACATACGTCGGGTCGATGAGAGTTCAAAAATTGCTGCAAATATGCACGTTTGTGAAGATTTATAACAGAGTTGACGTAGACAGTAATGATTCGGAGATTGTCCAACGGGATACTGTTTTGATCGGTAGTGGCCATTATTGCGGGAAATCATTTCGAACGCCTCTCGTGGTACGTCCATGATAATCAACAGATTGAGTATGATTATCATCTATAAAAGATTGAAGGAGGAAATTAATTTTTTCGGTATTTTCGCCGATGCGTTGAAAAATAATTGGTAATTGATCGGCTATACTTTTGATGGCCGAAAACATGTTTTTTAAGTCGACCTGTTGCTCGTTGGACGTAGCATCGAGAGGGACTGATCCTCTTAGTCTAAGAGCTAGCCGCCACCTCGACTAAGGTACTCGTCACATAGCTGAAATTTTTAGCATAGTTTATTCAATAATATTAATGTATGAAAAGCTACTTCTGCCGATGTTGCCGCGGTTGCAAAAATACCCCCTTTATTTTTAAAGTTGTTAATTTTTTTTTTAAAATGTACTTTCACACGTCTGCCGTTTATATACAGGGTATTTCACCTAACTTGACCACCTTAAATATATCGCTTATTTCGTAAGATAGAAAAAAATGTCAGAGGGAGAAAATATTCTGTTCGAAGGCGCCAATACGGTGATGGGCCGAATTTTTTTCTTAAGGTAATTTTTTTCGAGATTTCAAGGTCATCGTATTTTTTTTAAATGGGACCGCATATTTTCACTACAACAGGCTCATAGCTTATAAAAAAACGAATCCAACGAGGTGCAATATGTTGACCTTCACGTGACCTTTAGCGAGAATATTTTGAAATGTTTGTCAGTAACTTCAGTACGCGCTCGGGGATGGTAAATGAAGGAATGTCAATTCCATTGAACCAGTCTTAAGTTAAATCTTTATTTTAGAAGGTGTTCAAAATGTGCACCATGAACCTGGATACATTTTTGAAGGCGGTAAATAAATTCTTGCCGTACATTTTTAAGTTGTTGTACAGTAATTGATCTACATTCATGTAGAACCCTTTGTCGCATGTTTTCTGCTGTTGTGGGAACGTCATTGTAAACTTTACTTTTTAGATGTCCCCACAGAAAGAAATCAAGTGGCGTAAGATCCGGCGATCGAGCTGGCCAACAAATTCGTGCGCCACGTCCTATCCAACGATCAGGAAAAATTCTGTCTAGTACATTTCGTGCGACGAGTGCATTATGAGCTGGGCAGCCGTCATGCTGAAACCACATTCTTGACCGATATTGTAACGGAACGTCTTCTAGCAATATGGATAATTCATTTGTTAAAAAATCTGCATAGTTTCGACCATTTAATGTTCCTTCGATACAGAATGGGCCAATAACTCGGTGGTTGATGATACCGCACCACACATTTACCCTCCATGGACGCTGATTCTGAACTTGCCTCAGCCAATGTGGATTTTCCACAGACCAATAATGCATATTGTGCTTATTTATTTGCCCGTTATTAGTAAATGAGGCCTCGTCAGTAAATAACACATTATTAAAAAAATGTTGGTTATGGTACTGTACTTGATTCAATGCCCAGTTACAGAAGACACGTCGTTTTTCAAAATCGTTATCATCAAGTGCTTGATGTAACGAAACGCGGTATGGATGGAATTGGTTGTGATTCAAAATTCGCCACACGCTTGTACAAGACAAGGCAGACTCAGATGCAATCTGTGAGCAACTAACATGAGGATTTGCTTGTACTGCAGCCAAAACTGTGATTTCAGCTTCTTCGTTTGTTTTAGTTTTAGTACGATTTCTTTTAGGTAAAACGACACTGCCTGTTTCAGTAAATAATTTTAATATACGGTCAAAATTTCGCCTGCAAGGAACGCGACGATCGGGATGTCTTTCTTCATACAACCGTTGTGCATGCGTTGAGTTCCTTCCTGCTTCTCCGTAGATTAAAATCATTTCAACTTTTTCTGCTGTACTGTACATGATGGATAAGCTTATTGCACTGATACCGACACCGTAGCTTGTTGTGCTGATACTAATTGTAAGGAGATAATCTTCTGCTAAGATTAACGCTTTGATAATAATGTGTAGCGCCATAGCAACGCCTTTGTAAATGATACATTGTAGCCGCGCGCTGCTGTAACATCCTGATAGAGGATCCGGCGAATAGCAACGACGATCACGCCAAAAATGCTTGTAAACATACTTCAACCGATGAAAGGTGAATACGAATGTCTGTTTACAAGCACCAGGGACAATTACACGGTACACTGTTTCAATGAAATTGACATTCCTTCATTTACCATCCCCGAGCGCGTACTGAAGTTACTGACAAACATTTCAAAATATTCTCGCTAAAGGTCACGTGAAGGTCAACATATTGCACCTCGTTGGATTCGTTTTTTTATAAGCTTAACGCCTGTTGTAGTGAAAATATGCGGTCCCATTTAAAAAAAATACGATGACCTTGAAATCTCGAAAAAAATGACCTAAAGAAAAAAATCGGCCCATCACCGTATTGGCGCCTTCGAACAGAATATTTTCTCCCTCTGACATTTTTTTCTATCTTACGAAATAAGCGATATATTAAAGGTGGTCAAGTTAGGTGAAATACCCTGTATGTTATAATTTATACTATTTCAAGTATAAAACAAAATTGGCAGACGATTCTCTGGGTTACAAATACCTGGCAGACGGGTCTAAAGTTGTTATAGTCTAAGGCAGAGGTTCCCAAACTTTTTCCTCTCGTAGACCCCTTGTCATGTTTTTCAATTTTAGATAGACCCCCTGCTGTGGGTCTATCTAACTATATTGAAGTATATTTCCTAACATACAATTTCTGTATCTTCGTTAATCCAAACAACTCGAACAATCTGAATGAGGCCTGAGAATAAGATATACGGATTACAGGAGTTACACTGTAATACACAAAAATACACAAAATTTATGAGTCGATGCGATGCGTGGCTATTTTCGCGCGGCCTTAGTGAAAGCACCGATCGTTGTTTCTCTTTTAGAAGACTCACAGCTCTGTGGAGTGAGTGAAACGCACACTGTGGAGTGAGTGAGACGCTAAGTTAGGCGCATACTATGGAGAGAGTGAGACGCGTATAAAATGCTCGGAGATCAAGTGAAAGTAGTTTTAGAACGACGATATTAGTTATATTAATAATATTATATTTTTGTAATTTTTTTTAATGTCAAAGTTATACCAATTATACTGTTTTTTGTAATTTTTGAAATTTCTTGCCATGGACCCCCATTTTCATTTCATAGACCCCCAATTTTTTTTTTCGCCCACGTCGACCACTTGCAGGCCTTCATCGACCCCTGGGGATCGATATAGACCACTTTGGGAATCACTGGTCTAAGGGCTGGCCGCCACCTCGACTAACAATTAGTCGAGGTGGCGGCCAGCCCTTAGACTATAACAACTTTAGACCGGTCTGCCAGGTATTTGTAACCCAGAGAATCGTCTGCCAATTTTTTTTTATACTTGAAATAGTATAAATTATAACATATATAAACGGCAGACGTGTGAAAGTATATTTAAAAAAAAAAAAAAATTAACAACTTTAAAAATAAAGGGGGTATTTTTGCAACCGCGGCAACCCCGGCAGAAGTAGCTTTTCATACATTAATATTATTGAATAAACTATGCTAAAAATTTCAGCTTTGTGACGAGTACCTTAGTCGAGGTGGCGGCCAGCTCTCCGACTATCTGTTAAACGTAGTCGATGAATAAGCATGTGCGGCCTTACCTACTAGGCCCCCCACTCCACTCGTAACACTACTGTATAGCGTCGTCGGATTGACGAGGGGAGATGGAAGTCTTCTGGTTGCGACTGGCTGGGGAGCTCTGTTGCTCGTAGGGGCGGCAAAAGCTCTTCTCTCCTTAAATTTCGGGCAACCTCGGTATGACGCGGGGTGGCCGAATTTCTCACAGTTGACGCAGTAAATTGCGTCGTGTTTGGTCGCTTTCGTGACCGAGCACTTCCCAAGCTCGTGAGACAAATTGCATTTGACACATCTAAAGTCTAGATGGCAGTTAGCGGATGCATGGTCTATACGTTGACAGTTAAAACATTGTAAAAGATCCTGCCTATGCAATTTCTCCCATCTGACGCGTTGATAATTTAAGACATTGATAGATTGAATAAATTTGATATCAGTATTCGCGTCAAATTGCACTACGAACATAGGCAGGGGCAAGCCGGATTGTTTCGATTTCGCGGTTACAAAATTGGAAATACGAGTGGCTTTGGCTTTAGGTGCGGTGATGGAATTAATTTCCGACAACAGTTCATTCTTGTCGGTGTTTGGGTCGATACCCTTGAGAAGCATCGTCAATGGTTTTTCGTTCTTCGGCGTATAAGTGAAGAATGTCTTTGATCTTCGAATAAGCTTCGAGAGAATTCGGGTATATGACGTGGCTTTTCGAGCCACTTCTTTTTATAGTGAAGGATGCCTTTTGAAGGGCATTCTTAGTTATGTTTATTATTAACTGCGGTGAAGCCACATGCACGATCAACGGTGGTGGTTTGTTCGACTTATCTTGTCTGGTAGTTTGCTGTGGTGGGGTCGGATGCCTGAAGGGGGAAGGCTGGTCCCTGGACACCTCCGGTAGAGCGTTGGGCTCGGCGAAGGCCTGAAAACGGTTGGCGGTGGGAGGTTTGTCCAGCGTCGGCGTCGGAGAAGGCGCGTGTCGTCCTGCAGGTCTACGGGATCCAATGGTGATCCATTCCGATGTTGGCGATTCAATGGTCCGAGTAGATGTAGAGGGTCCAGCGAGCGCTTGGATTTGCTCTTTGAGCAATTTTATTTCGTTTAAGAGTCTTTTATTTTCACGTATTAGATTGTCTTTGTTATAAGATGCTTCAGCGCCTTGTTTGGATGATGCTGTGGACATCGCATCGCTGGATTGTTGATCGAGCGATTTCAATCCTGTGTCATTGTCCATGGTGTTAACTGGATCCGTTTTAGCGTCGGCTGATTGCCGTGCGGCTGTGCGTGAAGCGGAAATTTTGCGCGACTTCTTCATTTGAATGTCCTCGGATGAAGACGGATTGGATGATGATTTATGTCTTTTTAGAGACAGAGATAGCGATCCCTGGCTAGTAGTCTCAAGGGATGCAAAATTTTCGTCCGAATTATAGGCATCGGCCGCCACCGATGTGGAAGAGTTGCTAGCGTCTATGCGTGCAATATGATGTTCCATAAAAATGGACGGTCAAAAATGAAAAAAAATGAAGAACTGTATTGGGACTTGCGAAAGCAAGCCCCAATAATAGTAACGGAAATTAGCCGATCACTTGGAGTATAACAAGATACACTTTCACAGTACGAATGACTCTCTGTATGGGCACTTAGGAATTTTGTTTACGTCGCGTACGAGCACTGAGATGTTGTCGCTACGAGCTCGCGTCGCGTACTGACATCGAAAAAGCCTTTGACTCAGTGATGCCAGGACGTGGGATTTTCTCCCACGTGGGAGCCATCGTGCGCATGCGCATGCTGACGTCACAGCTCGACGGCAGTTGTTTCCATGGACGTATCTAGTAAAATGTCCTCTTCCTGTAATTTCTACCGTATTTCCATTGTCACAGGGGTCTAACGATACCCCATATTTGAGTGAAGTATATACGTTACTGAGAATTGGGTAGCGCGCACGGGTGGGAAAAATCCCACGTCCTGGCATCACTGCTTTGACTGCGTGTGGCACAAGGGACTTATCTATAACCTCATTCAGTTGAATCTCCCTAAGTACCTTATTTTTCTCCTAAGTAGTTACTGTTTCGTGGCGTCAAGATCCGTCGTGGTATAGATTCGACGACCACTACTCTCACTCACGATTTGCGACGATTATGCTTCGCGAGTAAGTATTTTATCGTCGCGATCGTCCTCGACCGACGGAGAACTTGTTCGTTCGCGAGATAGTTAACACTCCAAAATATAAAATAGCAAACTATGACGGTTTCGTCGTCAGCGAGCTCGGTATCGTTTGCGTTTGGATGTTCTGAAGGCAAGTGACCTCGAGGATTTTTCCTCCGAAGTCCCTCGACGACGCTATGGGCCGGACATCCCCACTTGCTGAATTTTCGCGACGTTTCAGCAGGCGGGTTTTTCGGATTTTCCGGGCAGTGCGCGATGTTGATTGGCCGCACTTTCCTCCGAGAGGAGTGACCACCCCCATGGGACTCTCGACGAGAAGGGCCCCACGGAGGCGGGAGTTCACCCCCTGCGAATACGTGGTGGAGGAAAGTGCAACCAGATGTGCCCAAAAAATCCTAGTCCGGCCGATCGGCAGAATTTCTCTTCGAAGGCGCGATTTATGACCGATTTGTCATCGCGAGTCAACGGCGGTCGATGGGACCGTTCGGGCCGAAGTCCCTGTTTACCACCCGCTGACAGAGCACGACGGATTAACGAAAACGTTCATTCAAAACGAAGGCTGCTTAATTCCTCAAGGACCGGAGTTCTAGCTGCCTTGGCGCACGATGGTCGCCAAATGTTGGAAGATAATAAAAAATCTGGCGGCCAGACCCGGGCCTCAAGGAACGGCAAACTTTCGCTTCGTTCCGAACGCGCTTTTGTTTCCGTACGACGGAACAGTTACCTTTCTGACAGGAGGTTCTACGTCTATCTTTCTAATACTAAATCCCGAGTCAGAATCACCCATGCTGGTGTGCCTCAAGGTTCTGTGCTGGGTCCCGTTCTTTTTAATTTGTATATCAATGATATCAAGGACCTGAAACTGAACGCTGCATTAGCTTTATTTGCTGACGACACGGCCTTGTTTAAGTCATCCTACAGAATTGATACTATTGCTGATTCCCTAAGCGATGCTGTTTCCAAGTGTTTCAAATTTTTTCACAGATGGAAAATTAAACCTAACGAACAGAAAACGCAAGCCATTATCTTCAACAGACGCAGACCTAACTGCAATAACCAAATTATAGTTAACGGCACACAGTTACCATGGTCTAAATCAGTTAAATATCTTGGTATACATCTAGACTCCAAGCTTACGTTTACGCACCACATTAACATAAAATGTAACCAAGCTCTGGGGATTATATGCAATCTTTATTCTGTTTTTAATTACCGAAGTGGGCTCTCTATCACCAACAAAAAACTCGTCTATTTCACTTATATCAGACCATTTTTAACCTATGGCGCACCAATCTGGTCTATTACTTGCCGCACTAATTACAAAAAACTGCAGGTAGTACAAAATAGATGCCTCCGAATCATTGGCAATTATCCCAGATGGACTCCGATCGATTACATGCATACAGCGATTGATATACCCAGCGTCAGCAGCTTTGTTTATTGTCTTACAGAGAAATTTTTCTCAACTCATGCTTCCAGTCCTTTTCTATATATTCGTGACATAGTAAATTATGATCTTTCTAGTCTATGCTATAAAAAGTATAAACATAAAAGGCTTAAACACTTGCTTTTCTAGCTATTTACTGCAGTTCAATTGCTTCTTGTGATGTCGTAGGTTGAGGTTTTTTTTTTATTTTTTCCTCTGTGCTTATTTCTGAATTGTTCTATTAGTTCTTAAGTGCTCTCAAATTTTCGAATGTTAGACAAACCATATGGTTTAAAACATTATTCTATTATTATGTATGTAACAACTGTATATTTGCAATAAAGGTTATTATTATTATTATTATTAAATATTTTCTACGGGCCACCCGACCGTGATACCCTTGACTCCGCAAAAAACTACGTACAGTACTGACAGAGAGATTAATATCCAAATTATCTCTAAGGTGCTCAGCTATTTTCTTGCACTTATCCTTGGATCATGTTTTACCATCCTAGTAATCGCTCGTCCGCTATGTCGGTTAATTTTACGTGGACGTCCACATATTGAGATGTTTTGCAATTTCTTTCATAATCCGTATCGATCAACTATACTTTGTATAAGGTAAAAGACCCAGTTATTGACCCTGGCCCAGTTTCTGACCTTCTCAACTTTATTTTAAATTTAAAAAAAAAATACTTTTTTGAATAAGGAAATAAATTTTTTTTTATTTAAAGTAACTTATTTTGCGCCTAATTAATGACAGTTACAAAAATATAGAAAATAATAACTAAATAAAAAGAAATGTTAAAGTCTGAAGTGACTGTGGAAGCCATTTTTTCGTTATGGTCTAAGCCAGTCAAGTCAAGGTTTGGCTCGACAGAGCCGTTTCTCGAGCTGCTCCGCCTGCTACTCCTTCCTATACACTCGAGAGCTCGCTGATTGACTTTGCCTCCCCTTAATAGTAGCGGACCTATTGGCATGAGCACGGGCGTATTCGGGGCGACATTCGTAGTCAATCAGTCGCGCTGAAAAGTCGTGCCTTGCGCGTCAGTCGCGGAGATCAGAACGTCGTGCGTGGCACGTCGATTAAGGTTATTTGTCGAAATACAATTTCACACCGCACTATATCGCATGTAGGGTAACACAAAAGTTTTGTTAGTGAAAAAGTATGTTCGAATATGTGTTAAATAAAGTACAATTAATATATTTTAATATTTTTGGGCTTCTGGCGACGATTTTACCGAAATTAACCACTACGTTATGCATTACGACTAAATATAGTATTGTGTTCCAGCACCAATAGTTGTAAATCAATTATTAGCGCAAATTGTTAAAAGTAACTATACGATAATAGAACGCTAGGTTTCCCAGCGTAAAAGAAAACATTGTTGCCGCCGCGGTTGTCTTGGCTATAGGTTTTGCAATACTGCCTATTCTCTCGTAAACTAAGTGATAAGTAATAGGTTTCCACATTACCCATGAGGTACTATTTTCAATGCGTTTTTTTTAAGTGGTATACAATTCATTGTGCCAGTCTTGAAAATGTTTTCAGTAACTTTATTCGTCTCAAACTGCTCGACGCAAAGTTCTAATATACCAATTAAAACATAATTAATTATAAGAAGCTCTTAGTAACAAAGAGTGGTTCTGCCTCGTTTAATTTCAATGTTGTTTTATAATAAAATGCCAAAGTATTGTCAATTTTACATGTAGAGATGTATCTCAACGGTTTCTTTCATCTGTATGATTGTTAAAAAACATTTTCTTCATTTATATTTTAATGCGATTTCTCGACAACGATTCAGCGGAAAAGGACATTGATACAGTGGAATAGATTTTCAGAAGATAACTTTGTAACAAAGAGTGCATTTGCATATTTCCATGGGTAATGTGGAAACCTATAGTACCTCTTTACTGTTAAAAGACAACACAACATTGTACAATGTATCGCCCCAATAACTTCTTACATTATTCTACATTCTTTGAGGCGAACAAGTTTGGCATTTTGCTGTCGCAAAATTTTTAAAATATAAATGTCGCCCCAATATACCGCCACATGCTACCACGCTTGTACCAGTAGGCACGACCGTAACGCCGCCGGTGTGCCTGTGAATCAGTGACATCTCGGCTGTATGTGTAGGTGAAGGAGGCGGCCCAGCTCGAGAAACGGCTCTGTCGAGCCAAACCTTGACTTGACTGGTCTAAGCAGTTTGCGTAATAGCCTAAGACAGGCTGTTGAATTAGTTACACGCCGCGAGCCTTTTCTGAGTCGCTCCGCCTGCTTCTCCTTCCCAACTATTTTACCCAACCAGGAATGACTTGCCAGACTCGGCGTATTACACGAGTATAGTGGCGCTTTAGGGCGCCATTCGCCTCTGTTCGCTCGCGCTGGAAAGACGCCGCGCACGCCGATTACGGGAAAAAAAATCGATGCGCGTATCCCGTCGACTGACGTTATTTGTCAACGAACAGTTTCAGATCGCGTCACATGGCGTTTAGGTTAAAACAAAAGTATTACTAGTAAAAAGTATGCTCAGATATGCCTTGAATTAAATGTGATTAACAGATTGTTAGCAGAAAAACATTGAAATTTTACTTTGTTGCATTCTTCGATACAAAATGAAAGAAGCGCGTTTTCGCTGCTTGACACTCAACCGGTTAAAATCTCTTGCTAAGTCGACCGTGACGGCAACAATGTATTCGTTGACGCGAGAGCTAACGTTTTGCTGTCGCCGTATTTTTAAATTATTTGCGTTGGAAATTAATTTATACGTGCGCGTGCTAGATCGTAACACAACTGTTTCTTTAGTATACATATGAATTAAAGAAACAAGAGGTAAAAAATTAAAGATTACTGGATATAATTTTAATAAACTGTCGTTATGATTGTTGTGTGTATGGTTGTGTGTATAAATGTCTGCACAGTAGAACCATTTATTTTAGAAGAAAATGCTATATGTATATATAAAAGTTTCATAATATTGTGGAGATAATATCGATGCAATACTAATTTTTTTATTTATTTATTTCTTCAACTTTACTTGAAGGAAAACTTCATTGTTTGTACAGAAATATATATCTACATTGAATGAAAACATATATTCACAAATAGAAATATATGTTTACGTTGTTTAAATTAGATACCCTTCAATGTTTCCATTGGTATTTTGAGATACAATATAAGTTTTTCAATGTTATTCCTGTCACTATTCTCTGCCGAATTTGCCAAACCACCGCCGGAAGTCCAAAAACATTAAAATCTCTTAATCGCATTTAATTCAAGACATATCTGAGCATACTTTTTTACTAGTAATACATTTGTTTTAACCTAAACGCCATGTGACGCGATCTGAAACTGTTCGTTGACAGATAACGTCAGTCGACGGGATACGCGAATCGATTTTTTTTCCCGTAATCGGCGTGCGCGGCGTCTTTCCAGCGCGAGCGAACAGAGGCGAATGACGCCCTAAAGCGCCACTATACTCATGTAATACGCCGAGACTGGCAAGTCATTCCTGGTTGGGTAAAATAGTTGGGAAGGAGAAGCAGGCGGAGCGACTCAGAAAAGGCTCGCAGCGTGTAACTAATTCAACAGCCTGACCTATATCCTTCCTTCCTTAACATCTTTCCTTAACCTAAAAACCGAACGAAAGAGAGAGCCAGCCCTAGCGACCCCCGTTTCCGCTGGTTTTTTCTACTTGCATACTACATCCGTCTCCATTACCCCTTTTAACTTCCCCCCTCCCTCTCCCTCCCATCACCACCTTTCTTTCCTCCACTCATCCATTCCTTCCCACGTCCGTCACCATTCAAAATCTCTTTCACCCTTTCTATCACTGACTCGCATTCTTTTCCATTCATCTCTCTCATACACTCCTCTAACACATGGCTCCAACTCTCACACGCCCATCCACACCTTCTACACTTCCTCTCATCCTCATTCTCCCAGTATCTGCACTCTCTCATCTCATTTCCCATTCTGTACCTCGCTACCCTTCTCCATTCATCCTCCTTCCATCCTTTCTTCATGTACTCTGGCATCCCATCCACTCTCAGGTGCTTATACCATTTATTATACTTTACTTCCTCTATTCTCCATTTCTATCATTCCTTCCGCATCTACAAAACCATCCCTCCAATCATCCCACCTTCACATCCTCCCATTCACCCAAAACGTCACATTTCCCCTTCTTACATTTCTTCCCTTCCTCCTCTCATCCTCTATTTCCCTTCCCAGCAGCCACTCAACCCTTCTATCTCTCCATGTCTTATCGTCTCCTATCCATTCCTTCCTTTCTCTTCCTAGTATTCTCTTTGCCTTCACCACCCTCACCTTTTCCTCTACACTCCCCAACTTCACACATACCGTTCTTCCCTTTTCCGTTCCATTTCCTCTCCCTTATTTCCTTTACCTGTACCTCTACTCCCATCTCTTTCATTAATTTCTTTACCTCGTCTTCCACATTTCCTTCCTTCCCCTGTCCTCCTCCTAGCCCCCTTATTATAATATTTTCCCTCCTTTTCTCTCTTTCTTTCTTCTCTATTTCCATCTCCATCGTTTTTATTCCTTCTTCCCATCTACTATCTTGCACCCCCTTTTCATCCCCTACTCCCCTTTCCTCCAACTCCCACATCCTTTCCTCTATCTCCTTCCACTTTCCCTCTCTCTCCTCCACCTTTCCCACCCTCTCCCCTAAGCTCTCTATACATTTTCTCAACTTTTCCTTTTCCCAATTATCCCTCATCTCTTCCAATAGACCCCTCATCTCTTTCCTTCCCTATCTCTCCCTTTCCATTCCTTCCTTTAAGCTCCTCACCTCTACTCTTAGATCCTTCATCAATTCCACCAACTCTTCATTCCTCTCCTTGCTAGGCGACCACCTTACTTTCTCCGACCTTTTGCAGATCTCCTTCTCCTCTATTCCTCTACTCATCTCCTCCACCGCTTTCTTCTTCTTACTCATCATGCCATCCAGCGATTCCACACTGCCCTTCCTCAACCTTCCCAACCTCTCAACATTGGTTGGCCTTCCCCTTTTTCTTTCCTCAATCTTCTCCTCTCCTCTACCCCCTTCACTGAACTCTAATAATACTGGAACGCGCGCTGGCTAATCTCTCCCATGTAGAAGCAGCGTATCGAGAGAGATAGCGACACCGGGTATCTTTAGCTCTTGCTAACCATACTGCGCATGTGCACAATTACGTCACGCTCATCAGGGTACACGGGCTGCAAAAAGTTTTTTCCCTCATCTCAGCTTAGTACGTTTCATCGGTGTGGTGTGTTTCAATGGGAGGGAGAAAACTTTCAGACGGGACTGTACAGACAGAGAGAAGGATACCCGAAGTGGATATCTCTCTCGATACGGTTTGGGAGCGTCAGCGCCCGTTCCAGTATTATTAGAGTTCAGTGACCCCCTTGATCACATACTTCTCCTTCCACCATATCGCTTCGCTATACCTCCTACCTTACACCCTGCTTTACCGACTATACCACGCAATCACTCCTACCATACACACCAGATGTCGCTCCCTTAACCTCACTTGACGTTTCTGGTAAATAAGAGTGAAACTTGCAAATTGTAAAACGTAAGAAAACTTTATTATTCTGAACAATAAAAAAGAATGTGTGTGCCTCAGATCGAGTTGTCGAAAACGTGTCCGGAAGTCAGAAAACTTCTCGAAAAGTTATCTTTTGTTTTCTTCTTTTGTTCATTGCCTGATCTTCGCGCCCCAAGGTAGTCGAGTCGAACTGGGGCGTTCTCTCAAGGGCAGTCGGGGAAGTAGGTTCCACCGTTGTCGGTGGCGCCCGAGCCGACTCACACTCTTTCCCTCCTTTCACACTCGCTCACACTTCCTAACCTCTCTCACCCACTCACTCTTCTATCTTAATTATCCCCTCTCTTACTCCTTTCCCCCCACGCTTTATATCCCCTTGCACACACCTTTTCCTCCTTTTCTTCTCCTTCCCACCTTTCTCTTTCTTTTCTCTTTCCTTCGCCTTTAATTTCTACTCCAAATTCTAAACACTCTACTTCAATGCTCTCCAATCGCTACCGGAAACGGAGGTCACCATATGCCACTATTATTAGGTATTTATTATGTTATATTTATATTGTACATATATGTGTATATGTATATTTTTATTTACAATTATTCACTACATTTATATGTATATTGTTACGCTTCAGGGAGGGTCGTCCTCGCGGCATAGCAAACGTTTATTAACAGTAAAAGAAACGTTACAATAAAATTAACTGTTTATAGTGGAATCGAACGTCCGTCACGTTCGAAAGCTCGAAGCGACTCTCTGTATCAATTCTTTCGGTCGCCAACGCAACGTCCGTCAGATCGATACCGATTCGATCCTCGAATCAGGCGGAAGGGACAACTTCATCGGTTCGCCAACTTCATGTCGGCGTAACAATATATATATATATATATATATATATATTTATATTTATTATATTTATGTTTATATTTATTATTATCTATTGTTATCACAATGATGAGACACAGTTGCCTTCTTGATTGCGACGATGGCTCGAGCACTTGATTTTCTTCAAGTTCATAGCTATCGATTATCGTTCATCTTCTGCTCTCAGGGGATAGAAAAAGGATCTGTCTGAGCGGAGTTATCTGAAACTGTTCCTCAACAAATATTCTGAGTCGACGTGTCACGCACGTCGTTCTGATCTCCGCAACTGACGCGCGAGGCACGTCTTTCCAGCGCGAGCGATTAACTACGAATGTCGCCCCAAATGCAGTGATGCCAGGACGTGGGATTTTCTCCCACGTGGGAGCCGTCGTGCGCATGCGCATGCGACGTCACAGCTCAGCGGCGGTTGTTTCCATGGACGTATCTAGTAAAATGTCCTCTTCCTGTAATTTCTACCGTATTTCAATTGTCACAGGGATCTAACGATACCCCATATTTGAGTGAAGTATATACGTTACTGAGAATTGGGTAGCGCGCACGGGTGGGAAAAATCCCACGTCGTGGCATCACTGCCCAAATGCGGCACCACGACAGTGCCAATAGGCACGACCGTGACGCCTACAGTGTGGCTGTGAATCAGTGACATCTCGGCTGTATATTTGGGTGAATGAGGCTGTGTTTCTCGAAGGACGGCTCTGGCGTGCAAAAAATTCTTGCTGCTGACATATACAATACAAATATTGTGTAACGTACTGAACATGCATTTTAAACATTTAACAATTATAAGTAGCAAAGAATTTGTAAATGCCACTGAGACAGCTCCTTTTTCTATCTCCTGGAACTGAGTGCAGAGGGTGAACAATAATTAATGACTCTGAACTTGAGGCAAATCAAGTTCTTGAGCCACTGTAATGGCGGAATTGAGGGATCCGCAATTAAGGTCTGCCAAGTGAGAGAACTTATACCTTTTTCTGTTTATTAAATATCTTGATTCGTTCGGACAGCGTTCAGGCAGCGTTCAGGCAGCGATTCAACTTGTAGCATGGAATAATGGATGATCTAAATAGGCCTTGCGAGAGTCTTGTATTAGAGTTAGGACTTGGAAGTAGAATTAGAAGATGACTCTCAAAATTCGTTGGACTTTGTAATAATGAACTTGAACTATGAACTAGAACTGAAACTATGACTTTTCACACGGGGAAGCGACGCGAACATGTTGTTAATGTCCCGTAATTCTTCTGAAGTATAGTACTTCCGAGCGTGTAGGTCTTCGTCAGGTTTATCTATATGCGCTCGTTGAGCATAGACAACCTTCGCCTCTGAGATGATCAGCATTCCCTTCGCAAAAATGCGTTTGTGGAGTGCAGTGTTCTTTGCCTGGAATGGTCTTGTTCCAATCGCTTCCATGGTATCCCAAGTTCTCTCGATCAAAGCGTTTTGGCGTTTGAAAGATATGGGCACGGTGGTTGGATGCCGTTCCTTTTGCATCTCGAAGGCCGTGACTGCTGTAGGGTCGCTAATCTTAAGTCGAGCGAAGATTCCAGCTGTAATTGCCTTATCAGTGTCGTCATTCTTACGAAGACGAAAAGCGTCAGTCCGTTTCTGTCTCGAACCTTTGCCAGTAGGCGCAGGTCTCTTCGTCGCACAGTGGTCGATTTTGCCGAAATCCTGGCCAAAACCCCAAGGAGTTTTTCAATTTAGCTGAAAATTGGTACATTAGTATTATTTCGGTCGCTGATTAAGAATCCGAACTCAGAATTTCCAAAAACAAAATGGCGGTTTCAATATGGCGGGTGCTAGTATCGAAAAATTGTCGGACCGGCACGAAAATTAGTATTCTTATGTTTTCCCGGTCGCTAATTAAGAATCCGAATTCAAAATATTTAAAAATAAAATGGCGGAGTCAATATGGCGGACATCCGTATAAAAAATGTTTGGTTGCGCGCCAAAATTGGTATTCTAATGTTTTTTGAGCTACTGCTTACGAATCTGAAACTAAAATTTCCTAAAATATACTGATGGATACAAAATAACAATAAATAAAACACGATATCCTGGTCTGAGGTCATACATGCACTGCTCCACGGATGGCGGTCAGTGGAAAAATTGGACGCTGCTACCTACTGCTGTCTCAAAATGAAACTATTAGACTATCAGTCTACTTAACCCCATTTGAATTTTCAACCCGACGAAATAAATATATTATTTTGTAAATTACCAGAGTGCCTGTAGAGTAAGATTAACAGTATTCATTAAGTAAGGCACGATAGCCCGGCAATACGTCATAAGTGCACTTCTTCGAGTATGACGCGCACGACTAACACATAAGAATAATTCGTAGAGTCGCAAAAAGTCGCAAGAAAATTCAACGGGGCCTTCCTCAGGAAGCTTCAAAGTTTACTTTAAAACAAAAAATATTATGTTATTCCACGGCCTTCTAAAGTTCTAATGATATTTATTGCAGCAGTCGCTGGATCTTAATACAAGCATATCACTGCTGTTCCATCTCCGAATTTCCCTCTGTTTAATAAAAATTTCGGCCGAAGGAGAAAGATGGAACATTGTAAGGAACAAATATTTCCTTCATACCTGCAACTAGCCAGATTTTCATTGGAATTGTCAAAGATCTTTCGGTTTATGACGGTAACCCTGTCGAGGTAGCCGCAGCTATCTATTGTTGCTTCGAAACAATAGGCCACCAGTTTGCTTAAACTCATTCCGACTTTTAACCCGATGAAATAAACATATTATTTTGTTAATTGCCAGGTTGATTTTAGAGAAAGATTAGCAGTATTCATTAAGTAAGACACGATAGCCCGGCCTTATGTCGTAAATGCACTTCCCCGAGCATGGCGCGCGCGACAAACAAATAACAATTACTCGAAGAATCGCAAAAAATCGCAAGAAAACTCAACGAGGTCTTCTTCGGGAAGCTTCAAAGTTTAATTTAAAAAAAAAATTAGCTTGGATGGTTTTGGAATTCACAACTATTTCACTAGGAGAAGGAAAAAAATATATAGGATTTACATTCTGTGCCATCACAGTTGTAAAATATTAAATAAAAAAATGAAACCAAGATATTTATAAATTAAAAGTATAATAAATAGCTACCAATACTGAAAAAGTGGATCAAACTTTAATTTCACATTGAAAACGTATTCTCAATTTCGACGTGAAAACGTTACATTATTTAAGTGCCAACTTTGACATTGCATATCTCTAAGAGTATTGTTCAATAAAAATTTTTATTAATGGAAAACAATGCTCTGATGTGTTACAAATCAAACGCAATTGCTAAATTTTGAAAATTCTAAAAAAAGATTTTGGGGTTTTGGCCAGGATTTCGGCGAAATCGACCACTGTGCGTCGGTTTGGGAGTAGCGTCCGTAGCGTCAGTAGCGACTTCCTTCTTATCATACTTCATGCTTGAAGACATATTGGAATGATTTTCAGCTGCGGCTACTACCAGTCGAATTTAAAAAATCGTAGTCACAGTTTCAATTACCCTATGACTCGGTAATTGAACTTACCAATTTGAACTGAAGCTAAGAAGAGTGAACTAATGAGGCGTAGGGTTTATAAAGGTTTTAGAAGAGGAGAGGGGGTAGGATGACGGCATTTGGGAGTCTAGGGGTAGGAATAGGAAGTTGGACTTTGGATATGGATGATGTCTCGTAAATGAGTAAGAATCGAAACAAGGAGTAGGATTTTGGACTTCACGTGGTGACTCAGTGTGATGGCGGATGTTGAGAGAGCCGCGCACAAAATATTTGTACTTACACAATATACCTTAGAGTTATCTTATGAACTAACTGATCGGAGGGTACGTTATACCACCCTTGCGGTCAAGAAAGGCAGCTGTATCTCATCATTGTGGTAACAAAAAACTTACATATATAGATACTGTGTGCGTGTATATATATTTGTATATGTACAACATAAATGAAAAATATGTACTATGTAAAAATAATGAATGTACAATATAAATATAATGTATATGCAATATAAAAGTAATGAATGTACAATATAAATATAAAATAATAAGTACATAATAATACTGGCATATGAATTGTTTACTATGTTTCTTTAGAATGTTTTTGTACATATTCATATGCCATTTGCATGAGATCATCTGCATGCACTGGTTGATGTTGTGTACCTTTCAATATTTTTCTAACAGCCGAAAAATAATTGTGTATGATACGTGTTACACTTTCATTGATAATGTCTAACTCTAATTTTGATAAATGATCACAGTTCTGAAATTGAAATTTAATTTCATTAGTCAGAACTGCTTTCATTGCGGCGCCAAATTTAGAAATGTATGAAATTTTGGGTAGGTACTGTCCACAAGTGAATACAATTGCTCTCGTGCATTTGATGAAAGTTTCATCATCGCTAAATATACTCGTGTAATTAGAGTAACAAACATCACAAGTGACAAATTTTATGATTTTTTTTTAAATAACCTTTTTTATACCAACTATTAAATTCTCATCTATTCCATAATTTCAATTGATTGCTACTGTAATAGTTGATAAATAAACTACATCTGTTGAACTATGTCTGTCTTGTGAAGCCGTTCTGTTAAAAAAAGATTTTTAAAATCTATTAAGTAATCACTTGTATCGTCTAATTCACAGTTTCCAGTCAAATTGGATTCCATGTACGAATTTAAAATGAGATTTTTGTAAAATCCGACAACTGTCGAACATGTCGGACTGGTATTTAGAGTACCGTACTCCCGAATTTGACCAAAAAAATTTTCCAAAGAATCTTTATTAACCCTTTGCACTCGGCACCGTTTCGGACGTTACCTACCAGCAACTCGACGCCACTTTTTCACGAAAACGTACACCCTGAAAACGTGATATTATACAGTATAATTTTAGAACCAAGTAAGGAATTGTAATGAAATTTGGTTCATATCAATTTGTGGACATTGAAGAACACATATTTACAAAAAAAAATCAAAATTTATTTTTTATAATTTTCTACAGTATGGTAAAGTCTGAAGCATTTCCCAACATGCATAGCGGGTTGATTTGTACATGTTTCACAATAAAATGTTGTTTGCCGCCTTCCACCTGGTGTTTTTCTATCAGAACAGACAATACAATCCCGTTTTCTTTCTCCCACATTTGGAATATGCAACTTATTATTCAGTCTATTGTCTGACTATAATGTAGATGGACGTGATCGCGATTCTCAAAAATCACCTCTCAACTGCTTTACAAGACTTTTTACAAACTTGTGGTGTGTCATTGGTTTTTGCTGTTTTCTTTCTTCTGAGATTCGGTAAAGTATGAAGGAATTTATAACGCACATTTCCAATCCCCAAAAAAATAATTTTCTCCACCATTTCAAAGATTTCCGCAGAAAACAATACGTGGAGGCGTATTGATCTGCAAGATCGACACCACCCATATTTGCTGTACAATCGAGAACCATTTGAGGCTTATCAATTGATATAATATTTCCACCACGTAACGTTCTGGAGGTTGATTGCATTCCTGTGTTATTATAATTGCTTAGCATTGTGACAGTTCTTTTATCCTTCCACCCAAGAAGCGTAATATTATTTTTTCTATGTGCCACTGTCTTTTTTGTTGAAAATTTTGGTTTTCGCATTTCCATAGGTATGCCTTTTCGATTTACTTTTACTGTGCCGGTAAGATTACATTTTATCTTTAGCAATTCTTCTGCTAAAGGAATGCTGGTATAATATCTATCAGTGTACATATGGTATCCTTGTGCATCAGGAACCTTGTCTATCAACTTTTTATATAAATGCAATGGAATTCTCGTGCTTACAGGAAGATCTGGCCGGGAAATGCTATCGGATGTTTGGCTGCCAAAATAAGGAAGAATTGAAAATAAATATCCAGTTTTTGCATCGGCTAGTGCATATATGCGTATACCCCATTTGGTCGGCTTATTTGGATTATATGTTATAAATGATATTCTGCCTTTGAATTTTATCACAGATACATCGACAGAAATTGCTTTGTATGGTATGAAATATTCACTAAATTTAGAATCTATATATTCTAAATAATTGCTGGCCTTTTGAATACGAGTTTTAATTGTGTTATTGCTTCGTGTATCTTTCTTCAAATGAAGCATCCAAAAGATTTGTAGAAATCTGTCTCTACTGAAAGTCTCGGAAAAGAAAGGAATTCTACTAATGGAATCAGTAGACCAATATTCTTGAAGATTTGGCAGGTGAATCAATCCCATGTTTAGAATAACGGCGATAAAAGCTAGGAATTCTTGCTTGGTAACATCGTGCCACTTGTGCCAAATTTATTTATGTGACAATTGTTTGTTTCTTATTTTTTCGTTGGTATAATAGTTTGTTTCTTTTATTAGATTGTCTATTAATTCGTTTGTAAAATATAAAGTAAAATAATCTATGGGTTCTTTTATATTGCTTCGTATTTGTGGTCCGGGTGTTTGGTGATGTATGTCAAACTCGATTATTGATGGAGAATCGGTAGATTCACTAACGTCTTCCCACTCTTCACTTGATACGTTTTCTACGGGGATGTTTTCTTTTTCACTACTTGTATCGCTATCACTATCTATAAAATTTCTTCTTTTTCTTGTTGGTTGGATAATATCATCACCATCACTATCATTTTCTTCTGCTTGAATAGTTATTTTGTTAAATCTGTCTGTATAAATGTCTATCTGGAACTCATCTTCACTACTGCTTGCTTCACGAGATTCACTGGTGCTTGTTCGTTTTGCCATTTTAAAAAAAAAATTTTGATTATATAATAAAAGAAAGGATAAAGAAATGCTTTGGAAATTACTAATGGTAAATTACGAAAGCACAACACTGTCTTATTACTGCAGAGATCTTTACTATTCTACGCTTCAGTACGAACTGATTGTGAGATCTTATCAAGTATCTCATTTCATTGAGCCCTGTAACTTTGTACGCCTAATCCACTATATCTACAATTTGCTCAACGGATCGGAGAAGTGTACAGTCCGTCGTGAACGCACTTCGCACGTTCTTTTTCGACGTGTAAAACGGTTGATTAATTTATCATGTATCTTGCTAATTTTATCATATTTCGATTTGTTTTTTTGTGCCATTTTAATAGAAAACTACAGGAGAACACGTGTTTCTTAAAAAATTGCGGTGGAATAAGTTCATTGTCCGTAATTGCTAATAAACTTTCATGTCCCCTCAGAGGGGACAACCGAGTGCAAAGGGTTAATAACGATAAATTTTGAAAATCCAATTTTTTTAAGCTATTTTTAATTAATGTAAATCCTTTTAGTGTATGAATCCAATTTGCAAGAACCTGTGGATTGGCATGATCTGTTGTCTTTTTTGTTAACAAAGCGTATTTTTTCTATTATAGAAATAGCATCATTCCATACTTGAATTTGTTCGTCATTATTTACAGAAGGAATGATGCTCTTCCCATTTAAACTATCAAATAAATCATTAAAAAACAATAATAATTGCGCTGTATGTTCTGCATCACAAAGCATGCTTCTTTGTTGACACAAGCTTTTAGCCCCACTGCGACTCATTAAAGACATTACACTAGCCACAGTGTGACTAAAAACTTGTGTACAAAAGGAAACTTTGATCTTCTTAATTTTATTTTTTACAACATGCTGATCAGTTAGTTTTCGCATTGTTCTAAGAAATGCTCCACTACTCTGATCAATCAAATATGCATCTTCAATATGCGGCCATTTTGCGGCTGTTCGAATAACGGTATGTTTTAATTTAAATTTAAAATCTTTTGTTAGCAAACTGTTACGTATGAATTTGAAAATATGCGGAACATCATAGAGTGGAACTATATGATGCCGATTAACTATTACTATATCGGCTTCAAAAACTTCATTTTTGATTTTCATTTGAAGTGCATCGCGTTTCGAATCTAAAATTAAATTTCTGATTGCTGTACGATTATTACAACCTTGATCGCGGACAGAAGCTACAATTTCCAGACCAACATCATGGGCATGCATAACAATTTGTTAATGCATATATACAATCTTTTCCCATAACGTTGCTCCTTTGCAAAACGTAAATGCAATCGGTTGCTTCCATGGTCGATCACCATGAATTCCTCGTAAAAACCAAACCGAAACATGATCCGCGACTTCGTTTTGCCGGCTGTGTCCTTCATCGACAAACCCATAAACCAGCGGCGGGCGATTATTGCACGCCCGAGCCGTCCTTCGAGAAACACCGCCTCATTCGCCCAAACATACAGCCGAGATGTCACTGATTCACAACCACCGTGCCTATTGGCACTGGCGTGGTGCCGCATTTGGGGCGATATTCGTAGTTAATCGCTCGCGCTGGAAAGACGTGCCTCGCGCGTCAGTCGCGGAGATCAGAACGACGTTCGTGGTCTAAAGACACTCACGCTTAAGACATACCTGAGCATACTTTTTTACTAATAACACTGTTATTTTATCCTACACGCGACGTGGTGCGATCTAAATCTGTTCCTTGACATATGTATATAATTAAAAGTGTCGAAACACTGTTACTTTAATGACACAAAATTGAGTGTACATTAGGGTGGTCCTTATTTTTCCACTTTTGATTTTTTCTGGTCTTACCCTTTTAAATTATGACACCTAATGAAAAAATGATATGTGCCAAATTTCAGCGAAATCGGACAACGGGAACCCGTGCCGCATCTGTGACAAAGTATTAGCATTTAACCGCTTGCGCTTGAAAGACGCGCAGCACACGTCGTAATGCTTTTGTCTCAAAATCGCCAACGACGGTACACGTCGGTTCCAGGTTGTTTGGAAAGAAAGTTGTTGTTTAAGTGTAATTTATAACCTTAAGGTTACGAGAGTCATAGCGTGTCATCATTTTTATGTATTTACGCAGCCGTGCAGAACGGGCCTATTTGGCAAAAACCCATTGATGACCGCACGGTTGCACGTGGCCACCAGATTTTCACGGCACGTTCTTGCAAGCTATATTTATGACATATGTCATAAATTTAGCGTTTCCTAAATTCACGTCAATATCGTAGTTCAAGGCCCCCACCCTCTGCCTGGGCCTTCGTCGGGTTTTGGCAAGTACCAATGGAAGCCTTGCATTTTTTGATTACCACCCACAAAGCCCAGGGAGAATCAGTAACATTTAATCGCAGGTCCAATTTCCTTCCTCCTAGCACGTTACTAACAATAAGTCCTCCTCCCACGGTATGTCGACGGAGGAAGAGGTTTTTGAAAAAACTGATAAAGGGAACGGAGACCAGGCCGGAGGAGCATTACATTTTTTCATACCATACACTACATACTTCGCGCTTGTTATATCTTTTTACTTGTTATTTTTTGTTAAATCTTCATTGTCATCTTGAAGCACACGAGTCAACATAAACGCTAGTGCTTCTCCTTTAGTTCTTACAGAGAGCTGAAACTTTGTGTTTCGAAGAGCAACATCAATTGAAATAGTAAGAATATGGAAACTAGAAGTGCTGATGAAATATATCTATTAGGCCATAGTGAAAGTCAAATTATTGGAACGAAGCTTCCTGGTAATGGTCAAGCTTTACGTGTACTCTTTTACAACTTATGTAAAATAAATTTAGACCTCCGATCGAGTGCCGCGATTGTAATAAAGGAGGTGGAAGTCTTTTGGAATAAGGCACGTATTCCCGAAAGACATACACACAATAGTATTAAAAAACTAATAAGATTATATCAGAATTGGCGAAAGTTGCAACGCTCTAACAAACGTCGAAGTGAGTTGCAACAAAAGAGAGAACAAGAATTTCTTTAATCGATGGATGATTTTTTTGACATCGCTCATAAAGATGCATTAAATAGTATGAACATCGAAGAAGACAGACTTTTCCTTTTAAATCAAAGGAAAAAGGGAAGAGAAGGCTCAATGATAGGAACCGATATGAGTATAATGAAAAGGGAGCTTCGGAGAGCAATTAGAATAGAAAAAGAAGAGTCACGGAAGAAACGACATGGTGCAATAGCAAAAACAGAAGGTAAATATTGGTTAAATACATTTCTAATTCCGAATGTGTTCTTGAAAATGTCTGAATTTAATGTACATTACAGAGTTTATACAATTGGAGTCAACTTCATCTGATGGTGAACAGGATATTTCATCACAATTTGAATTTAAAGATACTGTGTTAGAAGAAGCAATGTGCAAAGTAGCAATACACAAATTTATTTGGCATTTGTGGTACTTTATCCAGAATGTGCAATTTTAGCCTTATTTAGTACACAATTATCATATGATATAGAGGCGTATGCTGCAGAATTTGAATTCTAATAAAATTGAAACTCCCTGTAAAAGGATTATTTTGAAAGACGTAAAAGACTATATTAATATTGGCATAGAAAATTTGCTGATTACGAATTACAATAGCTTGCTTACGAAAAATGAAGATGACAAACAATTTATTTTTCAAGTAATAGAAGATTATCGTCGGTATTACCCCGATGCGAATAAATCAACCGTAATGAAAGTCGGCATCTATTGACTTGTGCCCATTAATTTATAAGTTTTATTATTTATAATTTTATTAAATAGTTATAGATTTAGCTTAAATAATACGATGTAGATGTAAAAAATATTTTCTTTGAATATTTTAAGGACTACTTTAAAACTGCAAATGACATTTATATTGAAATCGGTGTATATAATAAAAATTGTAAAACTTCTCCTTAAATGCGGCACGTGTTCCTGATATCCGATCTCGTTGAAATTTTGGGAACATAGTTTTCTTATCACAAGTTAAAATTTGAGAGGGTAAGACAAAACAAAACTGAGAAAAATTATTTTACTCCTATAGCTAAGGACCACCCTAGTGTACATGTATTTTTAAATTTGAATTATGTGGTCTATGTATAATATGTAAGTGCATGGTTGGTACTACTGACGCGCAATGGCCGGTGTCACGTCCCAGCAGACTATGTAGTCACCACTGAACTATAATAATACTGGAATGCGCGCTGGCTATTCTCTCCCATGTAGAAGCCGCGTTTCGAGAGAGATAGCGACACCGGGTATCTTTTGCTCTTTCTAACCATACTGCGCATGTGCACAATTACGTCACGCTCATCAGGGTACACGGGCTGCAAAAAGTTTGTTCACTCATGTCAGTTTTAGTAAGCGTGGTTCGCTGCTCAAATTTGTGATGGGAGGGAGACAACTTTCAGACGGGACTGTACAGACAGAGAGAAGGATACCGGAAGTGGATATCTCTCTCGATACGGGTTGGGAGCGTCAGGGCGCGTTCCAGTATTATTATAGTTCAGTAGTTATCATGTGCCAGCAACAGCGGCGGGGGGGGGGGGGGGGGGGGGGGGGCAACTCTTATTGGAAAACTTGGTATTGTCCAGAGCAGCTTTGTCAAGGGCTTGCTCGACAGAGCCGTTTCTCGACCTGCTCCGCCTGCTACTCCTTCCTATACACTCCAGAGCTCGCTCATTGTCTTTGCCTCCCCTTAATAGTAGCGGACCTATTGGCATGAGCACGGGCGCATTCGGGGCGACATTCGTAGTCAATCAGTCGCCCTGAAAAGACGTGCCTTGCGCGTCAGTCGCTGAGATCAGAACGTCGTGCGTGGCACGTCGATTAAGGTTACTTGTCGAAATACAATTTCACACCGCACTATATCGCATGTAGGGTAACACAAAAGTATTGTTAGTGAAATAGTATGCTTGAATATGTGTTAAATAAAGTACAATTAATATATTTTAATATTTTTGGGCTTCTGGCGACGGTTTTACCGAAATTAACCACTACGTTATGCATTACGACTAAATATAGTATTGTGTTCCAGCACCAATAGTTGTAAATCAATTATTAGCGCAAATTGTTAAAAGTAACTATACGATAACAAAACGCTAGGTTTCCCAGCGTAAAAGAAAACATTGTTGCCTCCGCGGTTGTCTTGGCTATATGTTTTGCAATACTGCCTATTCTCTCGTAAACTAAGTGATAAGTAATAGGTTTCCACATTACCCATGAGGTACTATTTTCAATGCCTTTTTTTTAAGTGGTGTACAATTCATTGTGCCAGTCTTGAAAATGTTTTCAGTAATTTTATTCGTCTCAAAATGCTCGACGCAAAGTTCTAATATACCAATTAAAACATAATTAATTATAAGAAGCTCTTAGTATCAAAGAGTGGTTTTGCCTCGTTTAATTTCAATGTTGTTTTGTAATAAAATGCCAAAGTATTGTCAATTTTACATATAGAGATGTATCTCAACGGTTTCTTTCATCTGTACGATTGTTAAAAAACATTTTCTTCATTTATATTTTAATGCGATTTCTCGACAACGATTCAGCGGAAAAGGACATTGATACAGTGGAATAGATTTTCAGAAGATAACTTTGTAACAAAGAGTGCATTTGCATATTTCCATGGGTAATGTGGAAACCTATTACCTCTTTACTGGCAAGAGACTACACAACATTTTCTACATTCTCAACTTCTTACATTATTCTATATTCTTTGAGGCGAACAAGTTTGGCATTTTGCTGTCGCAAAATTTTTAAAATATAAATGTCGCCCCAATATGCCGCCACATGCTACCACGCTTGTACCAGTAGGTACGACCGTAACGCCGCCGGAGGGCCTGTGAATCACTGACATCTCGGCTGTATGTGTAGGTGAAGGAGGCTTATGCGCAAAAAAATAGAGAGCATGTCGGTGTGTGTAGAGGACTCTTAGAAATGTAGAATCGTTTGAGAGTTTGTTTTTTAATTGAAAAAGGCGAATGAGAAGACACGCCTGCGCCCAACTCAGTCAATACAGCAGACGGGCGTAGCCTCGCAAACATTCAACGAAACCAATTTGAAAGTAAAGAGAATCGTTTGAGAGAGTCTGAGAGTCCATTAAAAACTTCTACCGAGGTTTATTTCAATAGAAAGAAATGAAAAATGTGGTGGGTTGTACGTGCACATATGGTGTGCATTTTTCAGTCTGCCGTATCAACCGAGATGGGCGTAGGCGCGTCTTCTCATTCGCGTTTTTCAATTAAAAAACAAACTGTCAAACGATTCTACATTTCTAAGAGTCCTCTACACACACCGACTTGCTCTCTATTTTAAATTGGCGCATAAGACTTTTATTATATTTTAATTACCAACTGTGCTTTGCACTGGGTGCCGTACTATATGTGCGCGTACCACCTACCACATTTTTCATTTTTTCCTATTGAAATAAACCTCGTTAGAAGTTTTTAATGTACTCTCAAACCTTCTCAAACAATTTTAAGTCGATTAAAAGAAAAAAAGTAGCCGTACGTTTAATTTTTACAGATTTAGAAGAACTGGGAGCTAACTTCACGCAAAATTTTCAATTGCGTTTATCGAAAAAACTATCAACTCTCAAACCTTTTTTTTTGTACTCTCAAACTCTCTCAAACGATTCTCAATAGATTAGTAACGTAAAAAACTGCGTGGGAATCATTGCAGGGGCTAACTTCACAGAGGTTGCTATTGTCACGTCCCAGCGACGGAGGTGAAACGAGCAGAGAATTGAAATCAGTAGTCTAGTAAACTCGAAATAGAGATATCGTTTCAAAACCGTATTACAGGGATTTATGCTGGTATTTTGCCTTCCCGCCTGGGCGGTCAAATGGCTGGGACCCAGCCGTTGCAAAGCGTTTCGCTATAAGTCTTTGAAATATGCGAGAAAGAATAAAAGATAGTTTGACTTATCGTTCGTTGTGTCTTCCTGTCTCTCTCTCTCTCTCTCTCTCTCTCTCTCTCTCTCTCTCTCTCTCTCTCTTTCTCTCTCTCTCTCTCTCCTACAGACTCCCTCGAGGAACGGAGAAGAGATCTCGGAGTGTAGAGATCCTGCCTGACCGACATAGAGCGGGTTGCCGAGACTTAGGCGCTGAATTGGTGCTGGTGATGGAACAGGCAAAATTGTCACGTCCTCGTGACAATCCATGGGAACTGCGTACCGTCTACCGATAATTTGAATACATCAACGTCTGCCGGGCTAATTCGATCAGGCGTCTTTCCAATAGCTGGTGATTCCTAAAAGGGAAATAAAATGCTTATATCCTATTCTTGCGGTCTTACTCGATAGACCCAGAATCTCGGGTCTCGAGGGCTGAGCGAGAAAACCTTCGTAGGCGCTGGAATGTCCACGGGGATCAGAACCCACGGAATCTCTTTCTCAACTGATTTGACAGACAATGATTCGACCGTGGTCGGAGTTTCGATGGTTTTTACTATTGACTCCGATTTACGCGACTGGATTACAGGTGGTCGTTCACCTTCCTCTTCTCTTCCGAGAGGAAGGATACCTGAGCGCGCGGCTCTATATAATTGCGCGAGAAGGCGACGGAGGAAGTTTCTTCGGCCTGCGCGTCTGGGTCTCGTCATCAAAATATCTTAAGAAATGCGTAAAAATCCAATGAGCGAGCCTAGGTTCGGTTGAAGGGTTAATTTCTGAACGGTTTGTCCTCTCACAAGGGATCGGATAAATTCCACGAACGGTTCGTCCTCTCACAGTGGAATTAGGAAAGATGGATTGATTCTGAGCGGTTCGCCCTCTCACAAAAGATGGGATAGTTCCACGAGCGGGTCATCCTCTCACAGTGGAACTAGGTAAGGCGGATTGACTTAGATTTCGCTCGTAAGGATTCTCATACGCAGCGAAATTGAATTGAAGATCATTAAAGAATTGAAATTAGATAAAAAATAGGAAGATCGAAGAAGGTGGTTTCTTAATTAAAGTATGCAGAGTTTAAATAAACAAGTATAAAATATATTGTTACAAAATAAGAGTGATTACACTAAATGGTTACAATGTTACGATATAAATGTAGATACAAAATACGTTCGACTTGAATAGGCTTGCTAAAAGTCTGAATACGATTGGAGTTTGAGTTGGACTGGGAATAGAATTGACTCCTAAGAGTATGGATATAGAAATTGGATTGATACTTAGAAACTCCTTGGAAATATCGTAGTTGAATCGTTGGAAGAGTTATACTTTGTCTCTTCGCTATTTGACTAAGACTAAAATTACAATAAGAGTCAGAGGGACTCCTAGAAGTCTCTGCAAGAGAGTCCTCTAGAAAGTATGAATACTAAAGTCCGCTACGCTCGCTGCGTATCCTATTTATATACGTTTTCTCCAACCGTCCCACAGTGTGTAATTTTAGGGTTCTAGCTGGACAAAACTATTTTTTGAAAGAAATTATAGTTTTCGTTACTTTTACTGACTTTTCTACTAGTAAACAACATACTGTTGTAACGAAGCGAAATAAAAACGGTAAATTTGAACCCAACCGGTGTTCGTCCGTTTCCCTCCCCTCCAATCCCGACGCGACCGCCGCGGTGGGGGAAGCCCGACCGGGTATAAAAGCCGCGGCCGGAACGTAATCGAGAGACCGAGTCGAGCAAGCGAATACACAACAGGGCGAGAGCGAGCAGTACTCAGGCGCAACTGAAATACGAGCTCAGTAGAGGAGCAACTCTAAGCTCTCTGTTTTCACGAGGCGCAACTCGTGAAGACCACCGGCAAGGCGCAACTTGCAACCCTGCGCTCGACCTCCGCTCTCCGGGCCGAGGAGCTACTCAGCCCGTATCGATCCGCTCCCCCCGTGCCAGTCGGCAGCCGAATCGAGGAGCAACTCGCTAGCTGACGGCCTAGGCACGGCCTCCGAAACCCAGCAATCCTACCCGCTCATTTCCCACCATCGGCGAGGAGCAACTCGCCGTTCATCCGTAATCTCCCACCGTCCCGTCCCGTTCTCCGCGAGCCAGGAGGCAACCGCGAGGTGCGACTCGCAGGTGGCCATCTTGGTGCGCACAGCCAACCGGCATCCACCGTACCGGTCCGAAACCGTCGCCGGCGAGACTCCGCTCGCCGACGTAATCCGAACGCACCCGAAGCGATTTCGGCCAGAGACCGCGGACCGAAATAACCCGGCCGTATCCGACTTCAGGAGATACCGTTCCCGAAGTCAGCCGAACCGACGGCCGAGCAGTACCGAGCGCGACCGCACGCGACCGAGCGCAACCGAGCGCAACCGATCACCGCCGACCAAACCGCGCGCCGAGCGCAACCGAGCGTTGGCGACCCAGGAAGTGGCGCCGTAACCGAGCCTCGTAACAAGTAATAAGAATCGTAGATATAAGTAGCACAAGAATAGTAGATATAAGTTAGCATAAGAATAGGTTAAGCGGCGCTAGTCATAGGTTAAGATAGCTTGTAGAAATAAAGACTAGTTTGTAACTCGACTGGTTGGCACGTCATTCACACGACCCCTCCCGTCGCGAACCTTGGGCTTACAACCGACTGAACGGGCACGGCGAGGGAGTCCCTCACACTCCACCGCGTGAGGCCGAAACGGTCAAACCGATTCCTCCTCCGCAGCGCCGCGGAGTAACAGTAAAAGCAACAGATGTCATCATTTGTCTGAAATGGCTCTTTGCATTTTCAATTGTTTATATCTTTAGCTTTGAACATGCAAAATTGCAAAAGTGTAATAAGCGGTACACTTTGTCAAAACTTAAATAACTTTCCGAAGGGAAGCCGTAATCCCGCGAACGCGCGGAATAAAACAATAAAAAAGTAACAGATGTCATCATTTGTCTGAAGCGGCACTTTGCATGTTCAATTGTTATACTTTTAGCTTTAAGAACACAAAATTGCAAAAGTGTAATAAATAGTAATATATGTTAAAAGTCTACATACATTTTGGAACGGAACTTAAATTACATGTTAATTGTTAAAGCGGATTAAAATGGTAATGAAAGGTCTTTTAGAAAAATAAAAAATTGTAAATGTATCCAAAATAAGTGGAGATAACGATACATATACGCAAATTCCATTCTAACCTTTCGTTACAAAACAATTGACGAAAATGTCTAGGGCATGATGGGAGCGTGTAAAAGCAATCTACGGAAAGTATAACTTTGAGGCCTGTTAATTAACTATTGCAGATTATTTTTTCAAATAATTTTTACATTTTCTGTTTCTATGGACATTCTACTATCGATTTCCAATAAAATTTTATACATTTTGACCATTACGAAAATTGACTTTTGTCCAGCTAGAACCCTAAAATTACACACTGTGGCGTCCCATCGTTTCTCCCTTACGTGGCTTTTGAGGATTGCCAAGAAAGCTGTTGGCCCTTTGAAACACGCGCTACAAGCGCTGACGTGGATTATCGATGGGTGCAGACGGAGAAAATCACGCTAGTAACTAACTTAAGGAAATTAAAATTATGAGTACAATATTTTGATGTTGGGACTGCTATAGTCCAACGGATGTCAACCCCCCCCCCCCCCCGGGGGGGGGGGGGGATGTTGCGGAGCAGCATTTTTCTCCTCGGTTTCATTCTTACATTCATCCAATAATATACGTAACCGCGCATACCTCCCAATATCTACGTTTACACCGTCACTCACTTTGTCAATGGGAGATTCTAATTGTACTGGGTTCACTGCACTCGGGGCGTAGAGCGATTCAGGGTCTGGCGGTGGTTTCTCTGCTGTCTTTCCAAGGTCCAAAAGAAGGTGCGTGATGGACCCAAAAATAGCTCCTAGGAGATGAAGGCTCCACCCGTAGATTGAATGCAGTGCGTATCCGTGCGAGATCACGTCGATTATTCGCTTTATGATTCTGACTATCAGGAATATCCCGATGACAGCTGCGCTGGCGGATCCGAAGTTGACGACGATCGTCCATAGTCGTTGTCCCGCAGATTCTGCAATTTTATCGATTGTATTTTCGTCGAGAAGACTTACCATCGAGATGCTTCCGACGGGGACTAGTTTTCCCATAGCTCCTCGTGCCAAGTTGTCGAATGCGGCAGGTTTTTCAGCTGAGAACATGATGTGCTCGTAGATTCCGCTCGTAGCCAGATTTCCTGCGTCGATGTAACGCCAGCGGTTTTGCATTCGCCGTTGTATGGATGGTGGTGCGGTTGTCTCTGCGAGTTTAGGTGTAAGTCGGTACCAAATATCGTCTATACGATATACGGTCGGCAGCACTGAATTGCAGTCTTTTGTGGTCGCTGCTTTTGTAAGAATATGCGATTTAGGCGTTATGAACCACGATTCATTTTGATAAAGGACTGGTAATTGGATATAGCAAGTGTTAGTAGGTCTATAAGGGCACTGCACTGGCACACATTTAACCCTTTGCGGTCGTATTAAATTTGGACATGGGTATCGTACTGGTCGGAATTAATTTCCGTCGAAAGAGCAGGGATACATAACATGCAAGATTACGAAGTATAAACAAGATTTAGTAGGTCTTTTGTGAACTTTAGATGTATGTTTACTCAATAAAGTGATCTAATGTCACGTTTTTGTAAAAAAATTATATTTTATAGTTTTCCATCGTGTGGTATTTTTCGAAGCAATCTCCAACATGCAGGCCTGGTTTTCGATTGCATGTATCGCAAAAATAATTGGTTTGGCGCCTTCCGCCCTTAATCTTTCTGTTTGAACATACTGCGCAATCTTTACTTTTTACGTCTTCACAATGCCACGACATGTGCAGTTTTCCATTCAGTCTTTCCTCCTTATCTGAGGTCGATGGTTTTCCTAGTTTTGATTGTGCTCCATCACGATAACCACCAACCAGTTGTCCCACCAATTTTCGGAAAAAACATAAAATGTGTCATAGGCGTCCTGTTCTCTCTTCTAGCTGACGCCTTATATGCAGAGTCTGCATTGAAGGAGTCAAAATAAAACTCTTCATCGCTATTTTCAGTTTCAGAGAAAACTTCTTGCGGTAACTTTCTTTTTGCCATTTTGGAGTATTATTTTGAAATATTTTAACAAGCGAGAATGTCTTATTACTGTTAAACACAATTTATACAATATTCTTTGGAATTCTACAAGGTATCGCCGAACGTTGTCGATTTCTTTACGCTCAAAAGGCGACTGACTCGCCACAACGCAGCATCTTGCATGGCGAGTGCGGGGTGACAGCTTTTGTTTAGATTCTATTTCGTTATCTCCAATTGATTGGAGCACCGAATTGGTTCGTGAATAGGTTCCTTAGGCATTTAGGTTCGTTTAGAGAAAGTGTAAACTGATAAATGAATGAATACAGTATAGGATTTGTATGGTTCCTTGCTGTGATGGCTGAGAGAAGACATACGACCGCAAAGGGTTAATAATATGGGCTACTTCACCCGAAATCGATGCCATCTAGCCTGGTCCTTCCATGAGAGCGTAGACGAATTCGTCTGGATTGGTCGTGGCGATGGATAAGATGTTTTGGAGTACTTGTTGTTCCAGCTTGCACTTTTGACTGATTATATCCTTGTAGAGCTCCTGCATTTGAGTTTTGATATGCCTTTCTACATATACAAATTTTGAATTTATGTATGCAAATGAATCTAGATTGTTGAGATTGACTCCCCTTTTTGTCTTGAAAGTTTTCCCGTTATTTACTTCGAGTATAAATAATTTCGGACGCTCTGTCCGGATCAAGTTGAATCCACAGAGCGGTATTTCTGTAGTCTTCATAAGCGCAAATATTGTCTCTCCGGATGTGACCGTGTATAAGGTGGCCTCGGTGCTGTTTGACGAGCTTACCTTTATCCCTTCACCTTCGTATAGTACATCGTAATTATGGAAATGACAGCCGTCTTGTGGAATGGGAGACCAAATAGCAATACTAGCGTCAGTCTCTATGCATTCACCCTGTGATACTGGGCATCTCGTACCTGAGTTTAGAATGATCTCGTTGGTAGAAAGTTTGATGGCAGAATATCCATCCTTCAAAGTAATATTAAGGGCGGCTTGCACTACTACGTTATTCCAGGTCCCGTAAGGATCACTGTACTGGCCTCCGATACAAGTTCCGTCGATGTTGAGTTGTCCTGACAGCGTAAGACTTCGATGGTTGGTGCGGTTTCGGTTCAATCCGGTAATCTGTGCGTTAGGAAGTATGCTGGCCATCCCTGTGACTTGCATTTGCTTGCATAAATGTGATGGGACTTCCATTATATACTGTTGTCTTCCATTTGGAACTATAGATACGTGAGAGTGCATTCCACAATGATAAATGATTCGGTCTATTTCTACCTTACGTGACATAAACTCGGTGCCTGAGTATACCGATAATTGCAGGAGCTGTAGTTTGACGTTGGTTTTTTCTGGTTCGACGTCGTTGAATTTACACGGTGCTATCCCCACGAGTGAAACAGTAGTTATATTCAGTCCTTTCGTTCCGCAGTCGTAACCCACGATGCTTAGCGTTGACGGGGTGAAAAGTAGAAGAAGCACACTGGTGATGACAGTTGCGTCCATGATCGCAGCTTCGGTGAGACTGTGCGTCAGGTTCGTCCGGCTCTGAACGAATCGCAGTAGAAGACGTTAAAATCTTGAGCATTTCTACTCATATGAATTCTCTACATCGGACATCGCTATTGAATTTACTAGTAGAGCAAGTACTTACCCCTCCCCCACTCCTCCCCTGAATTAATTGCATTCAATAAAACGCGTGTAGCGTAAGAATGAGATTTCTCGATCGTCGATAGATCCGCATAACCGGAGCGACGTAAAAGAGTTAGAATAAACGCAAATGTTGCATCGCGATAAGAATAAAAATTGTCTTGCGTCGGGAAACCTTTTTTTTTTCTTTTTTACATGGGGAAATCTTCAAGAAGACACCCGCCGCCTGAGGGGGCGACGGGTAGAGTGGGATTCTTACCCACTAAAACCCCGTGGCAACCTCGCAGAGTCTTGTAGGCGGACCCCGGGCACCAGCTCGCGACTCTTCCGCAGCCCGCCAAAATCTGATCCCGGTGGAGATGGCAATCGCCACCCGCACCGGGTCATCCCATAAAGTTGAAGCCGTCATGCGGTTAGCTTACATGACGGCTTCCCATCCCATCATGGTGGACAAGTCCATGCCAGGCAAAGTCCCTCAACTCATACCTGGCCCATGATATGTTGCATCGAGAAGCAAGTTCCGGAGAGGAAGATGCATGTACCTCCCCGGATACTTGGATCCCGACTACCATTCCCTTGAAAAATACAAACCCTCCCTGAAAATAAATAAATAAACCCATAAATAAACATACACTCACCATTCATGACAATAAATACAGTCACTCATTCATTCATTCAAATATAATAATTGGGCGCAGGGTGAACGCCATCGGTAACACTGTTCAACACGATTTTTTTTCTCAAATATCCAATGGGTGATCCTCGTAGAGTTAGTCATCCTAAACACGAATCCGTCGGCAGAATTGCTCCATCACCCTCAGTTTTTTAGTAAAATGAGTTTTTGTAAAAACACCAAATTTTGGCCGAAAATGAGGTATTACGCGAAAAGTATAAACGTTACGAAGTTGAGATTCGTCTCAAAAGATAGAGGAAATCATGCCGAATATTTTAGTGTATATATTTATTAAAATTGCTTGTTGCAAATAGTAACGAATGACCGTCAAAGTTTAAAAAAGTGCGGATGCGCGAACTTACTATGCTATACTTTTACATTTTTATGAAAAGTTATTTATCCAGCACGAATTTGCTATACTGGATCGCATTCCTTAGACATTTCTGAAGAGAAAACTGCCCCCAAAAGTTTCGGAAACTGTTTTCAATCCCGACGGGTCGAAAAAATATCCGTCGGGAACGTGTAATCGGCGTTCCACGCCATGCTGCTATTCTACGCGGGCCGCCAGTGAGACAATGCCGTAACTACGCGTTATCGACGCCGATCTGACAGTACCATCTGAAGGGCTCTCAACTCTGATACACTAAAATATTCGGCATGATTTCCTCTATCTTTTGAGACCAATTTCAACTTTGCATCGTTTATACTTTTCGCGTAATACCTCATTTTCTGCCAAAATTTGGTGTTTTTACAAAAACTCATTTTACTAAAGAACTGAGGGTGATGGAGCAATTCTGCCGACGGATTCGTGTTTAGGATGACTAACTCTACGAGGATCACCCATTGGATATTTGAGAAAATAAAAAAAGTTAAAATTTGTTGAACAGTGTAATCCGAAAGGAGGCAATGTTGCGCATGCTCGCATCATCACCTCCTCCTAGGACTACTGTCTCCTCGCCCGAGCTGGGCGGCGATCAGATCTGGCTGTCACCCTTAACCACTCCCGATCCTTCTCCGCGGCTTGCTTCTGCAGGAGAACCCCCTCGCAGAAGGTCGCTACGGCTCTCCATTTATCTTCCGTGAGGAGCATCTCCCTCACCAAATTTTGTAGTGAGAGATCCCTCCCCACGGCATCCCTAAGGACACCGCGCTTAACCGCCCACGCTGGGCAGACCTCCAGCGTGTGCTGCGCGGTGTCCTCCTCCGAATCACAGTGGTGACACTCTGTGGTCTCTTCCTTTCCGATGTTATAGAGATACTCACCGAAGCAACCATGCCCGGTGATCACCTGCGTTAGGCGGTAGGTGAGGCGGCCATGCTTTCTATTCACCCATTCCCGACGGAGCGGGCGAATTGCCTTCACAGCGCGACTTTCCGCGTTAGCTGGATCGTCTAACCAATCCAACCAACGGTTCCAGACACGCTGCTCAGCCTGGCTTCTCACTTCACTTCCAGAGGTGTCCGGCTGTTCCACCCCGTCCGCCTGCCGCGCAGCACGGAGATCTACATAGACGCATAGCAGGAGAACGGGGGTGAACTAGCCAGAACTGTGGCGGCCGCATAGGATATCGTGCGGTAACCCCGCACGATCCTGATCGCCATCACCCGGTGCACTTTGCGGAGGACACAGTCCCCCCGGGTGTTGACTGCCAGTCCGCCAGCCAATATCGGCGCTCCGTAAAGCGCCATGGACCTGACGACTCCCATATATAGTCGCCTGACCCTCCCGCTCGGCCCCCCAAGATTCGGCGAGAGACGGCTTAAAGCAGCCGCCGCACGCTCCAATCGGGGAACCAAGTTCTCAAAGTGATGTGAGAACCGCGAGTAGCTGTCCACGGTGAGGCCCAAGTATTTCAACCTCCGCCTCACCGGAACACCCACCCCACTCACCTTGACGGAGGCCTTCGGCGGCACGCCTCGACCAGAGACCTCACACATCCAGATGGCCTCCGTCTTGGCGGCCGATACCTTCAGCCCCAATCCCTGAATAGCGGAGAACACGAGTGCCACCGTTTCCTCGGCACTCCTAATGGCGCTACTCCAGTCTGGTCCGACGACAACGATCATGGTGTCGTCAGCATACGCCACCAATGTCGTACCGTCGGGGAGAGTGATCCGCAGAACGGCATCATAGGCTAAGTCCCACAGGAGCGGACCCAAAACGGATCCCTGCGGGACGCCCCGATGCACGGCTTGTAATTCCTCTACGTCCCTCCCGTACCATCCGACATTCCTATCCTTTAGATAGTCCCGGACCAGTCTCTTCAGATAGGAGGGCACTCGATGAAAATCAAGCGCCCCACCTATAGCTTTCCAGGAAACGGTGTTGAAGGCGTTCGCTATATCTAGAGAAACTGCCAAAGCAACACCGCCCTGGTCCACTCCCGGCCGGGCGAGGCCGCGTACTCTGTCGATAGCATCGACAATAGAGCGACCCCGCCTAAAACCATACTGGGCCACAGAGAGGTCCGGACCATCCCCGGACAGGTGCCTGACGATACTGCCGGCAACTACTCTTTCGAGCAACTTGCCGGACTCATCGAGTAGGCATATCGGCTGATACGCCGAGGGCTGTTCCGCCGGTTTCCCCTCCTTCTGGAGGAGCACCAACTTCGCTTTTTTCCAGCGTGAGGGGAACCGACCCGTCCTCAAATATGCGTCAAAGAGACGCTTGAGGCCAGGTCGAAGGACTCCGCACGAGAACCCCAGGACTTTTCCAGGGATACCATCCGGGCCTGGTGCCGTGTTACGGGTAGTCAAGGGCCGGATGGCCCCGGAGAGCTCCTCGTCTGAGACCCCCAGCTCGTCAGTCCATTCTTCACTGGCCAACGAAACCTCCTCGACAGGTCCGCCAGCACCATTCTCCTCAGGAGGGAAAAGCACCGACACAAGCTGCCGAAGAAACTGAGGGTCGAGCCTCTCCGTCAGCGGGGGCGCCCATGGCCTGAGTTTCCTCATGACCATTTTGTACGGACGCCCCCACGGATCAGCATTCAGACCGTCAAGGAGCTCCTTCCATGCCTGGTTCTTCGCATCGAAGATGGCCAGACTCAGAGCTCTGAGTTCTCACGCCTCGGAATACTCTAGGCGCCGCTCGAGAATCTCTTCCTCCGTGACCCGTCTTCTCCGACGGATCCGGGTGTACCGGCGTCTGGCTTGCACACACTGAGCGCGGAGATTCGCGATCTCCTCAGACCACCAGTACACCGACCCTCGACGAGGGGTACCGACCCGGGGCATGGTTGCGTCACAGATGGACTGCATCACACCCCGAAACCAGTCGGCACCCGCCTCCGGATCGTCGAGGACCTCACCCGGCATTTCCTGCCAGGTGACTATGGAGGCCGCCATCTCCGCGGCGTCCTTCTCTAGGCGCTTCAGCGCCCAACGCGGCGTCGGATCGAGCCGACGAGGACCGGTCGGCACTGGAGAGGCGAGATCCAAAAAGATATAGAGGTGGTCACTTAAGGTGGCCACCTCCTCCGCTACTCTCCAGCCGGTCACACGGCGCGCAATACAAGCAGTGGCAAACGATAGATCGACTATGGACTCACACCTAGCATGAACGCACGTGCTCGTGTTACCCTGGTTCAGGAGAACCAGGCCACGACTCGTCGCCCACTCAACCAATGCATCGCCCTTAGGAGTAGTCCTGGGGCTTCCCCATGCAGTCGCATGGGCATTGAAGTCCCCCAGAACCAGAGTCTTGCGAGGCCGGCAGGACTCCACACACCTACCTACCTCGTCCAGATACTCCTCGAAAAGGTCGAGGCCCATCGCAGGCGATGCATAGCATCCGATCACCGCGTGTTCCCCCCACACTACCGCCACGAAGCCCCTGCCATGATGGAGAACGTGACAGGAAGGAGCTCCGTGGCCCATTTCCCACGTGATCGCCGCAACCCCACCTAGATCTCCTGCCCAGTTAGGGCGATCAAGGATCCGATAGGGCTCGGCGATCACTGCCAGGCCGATCACCCCCCTGTCGGAGGGTTCCAAGGGAAACCTAAATTAAACAGGGCCTCATGTCTACGGCAATCGGCCTACCCCCCCCCCCCCCCCCCCCCCCGCCGCGCGAATCTGTCCCAACCAATACTAATACCCCTCGCGCGTCTAACGTGATTCGCGAATAAGAAGTAAAATTCAGTTTAATGACGTAAAATTGACGATAGAATACCGAGCACGGCGAAGTTTGGGAGAGGGCCTCTCTCCCGCTCACTATGACGCATGCGGTTCGCTGACGCTCTCTCTCCCCCACGCGATGGGCTCGCTCGCCGGCCGACGCTCGGTGCGTGATCGTTTCTCTCGCTTCGTCCCGCCGACACTCATTGAGCCGTCTCTATCGACAGTCTTGATCACCCTGGGACGAATCGAGTTCGAATGGCGGGGAAATTATAAGCATATACATATATTCACACGCAATCTCCACATCACAAGCTAAAAATTGAATAAACACGCGGATATATAAACGAATTTCTTGACGATCTATAAATCCGCGTAAGCTGGGTGATAATAAGGAATCAAATGGGAATACAAACCTAGCATCGCGGCAAAGGTAGAGCCCAATGGAGGCAGGGGCGGACAGTTCAAAAACCATAGACAAATGAGTACAGGAGCGAGACCTTACAGAACTGAGTGAAGAATGATTGGAAGGAGATGAATCCCCCCCTAATCCCTCTTATTGAGGGGGAGGAGCAGTCGGACTATGAGTAAGAGTAGGACGCGGTCTCGGGCAGGGAGAGGGGATGAGAGCTGGGATGGGAGGACTATTAAGTAAAATGGCAGAACCAACGGGATGAACGGGAGGGAAAGATAACAGGACGATACGCACATAAATGATAAATGAAAAAGGAAACAATAACAGCCTAAACAGTACGAGAAAGGGAAGGAACGCATTAGAGCTGTTAGAGAGTTAATCGTATGAATGTAGTGCACATGCGAAAAGAGAAGAGAAGACAAGAGAAGGGGAAGAAAAGAACTAGAAGATAGGTAACAGTGTGGTGTGAAAAGAAGTGCTCTCGTTGCTCGCAAAATTAAAACTTTAAAAACTTTAAATAGAAGTGAACGATATTCTTTCTGTATATATATTCAAGCGTTACAAATACCGTACTTTGTTCAATGTAGTGGTATCGTTAACAAAAGCAATTCGTAAATATAAATTGTATTTGTATAATAAACGTTAACAAGAGCAGGAGATGGTAAAGAGATAAGAAACAATTAAACCATTAACGCTAACGAAGCAGACACTAGATCCATAGAACTAATGATTAAACCGTGAAGGGGAGCTAAAATGTGATAGATAAAACCTAAATGTTAAAGTTAAAATCTAAAACCTAAATAGAGCCCTGGGCGACCGAAGCGGGACCGATGACCGTTCGTGATATAAGGGAAACCCTTCCCCCTTGCGCTTTCTTCCCAAAATAGAATAAGTCCGTCTCATAACGGTAACAATATAAGCAGTATAGTTGACCGCTACAGAGACAGTGATACCGTTCTCCTTGATACCGCAGGAACATGTGTCGAAGAGGAAACAGCCCGGATTATTTCCACCCCAGACCTCATTACGATGACGAATAGAGTCAGGTATAGCATGAAATTCATATGCTATAAAGTCTCGTCCGTAGGAAGTAAATGCTGCAGTGACTGTAGCAGGAGAATTTATGGTAAAACGGAGGTGGCGAAGACGGCGCACGTATTAAGTAGATGGGCATTGGTCTACAAATGTTTAGTGTTTATGGTTGGGTGAAGATTGTGGATTAAATAATTGAATGTTTAATATTAATAGTTGCTTATATTTTTGATCTTAACGCATTCACTCTTCGATTTAGACTGACTCTCATCTCATGCATATCCATTCGCTTCGACCCTTTTGACACTCACACATATATACACAGATTCTTAAAACCCAAACATTTCTCGCACGCCTTCCAGTTACTCTTTCAAACAATCTCACTCAGCCACTCTTCTTTCACGCTCTTCATTCATTCAAGCATTCCTTACATTTACTCTTAATATTATTCTTAACATCCCTAGTAGCACACAAATATTTATTTAATATCTTTTTCAAATATCAAAATAATATTTTTTTGGCGACACTTTTTAATATGAAATAAATATTAGTTTCAAATATTCTATAGATATAAAAACAATGTCAAATAAATGGTCAGAAAATATCATATAAATATTCATAGAATATAAAATAAATATTAATAACAAGTAAAAAGAATGTTCAGAAAATATGAACTAAATATTCTTATTGTTAGAATATAACATGGATATCAATAAAATGTGGAAAGAATGTTCAGAAAATATAAATAAAATATTCGTCGAATATAAAATAGCTATTTAAAAAACCTAAAATAAAGATTTTGAAAAGAATTTATTATTAAAAAAAAAGAATGTTTATAAGAACTGAAGCTTTGTCACGTACTACTTTATTACCACCTTTGTTTACGCTATTGTAATTGATTTGATGGGGTCCAATAATACGAATTATAAATTCTTATGCATATGCCGGGATTTGAACTCGGGATCCTGCTGTTGCTGCGTACTGCGTTTTCCTGGTGCGCTAAAGAAACCTATTGTTAGAGAGGTCACTTTTAAACCTTACAAGTGTACATAGCGAACCCGTACACACCGATTTTGATGAAAATTATGTGGTAGATAGCTCTCGAAGAAATATTTGACATCTGTTTTTTTATATCTGTTGTCATCCAGAATGGAGGGGTGAAAATAGCCCTCAAACTTTGGGGTCGAAAATGTTTTTTTCGAAATATCTCCGCAATTAAAGGGCGTAGGCAAACATTTTTTTTTCAAATTATGCGTCTCAAAATTCCGAATCCATTGATATATATAATAATTCTAAAAAATTATTTGTTTAAACAAATTTCGAAATTTTTGCTAAACTTTTCGTTAGTATTTCGTACTAAATGTTGTTCTTTTCTCGTGTAAATTTGTATGTGTAAAGTATAGACAAAATTGGTGAATACGTGTTTTTGTAATTTTTTATTTTCTAATATTTAACGATAATTATGTAACGTTTAATTTCTGCCCGCTTGCTACAGGCTGTATGAATATTATTTGCCATGGATTCCCAAGCATTATTCTATACCTTTGGATTAGTGGGCATTTGCAGAAAAAAGGTATCGCAAAATTGTGCAAAAGCCACACATATTAAGGTCACATTTTTTTATTAGCTCATCGAATTTGTCTTGTTGGCCAAGTAAAACTTTTGAAAGGTGCTTGGGTCGGAAACGAACCGTTCTCGTGCAAATCAATGTTAAAGTTATAATAGTGCAATTGACTTTCCCATCGGTTGGACAACATTCGTGGACGGATACATAGAAAAACGAAGCATGCGAGTTAGTCTATATAAAGACCCTCTCTCTGCGGGCCACAAGTCAGGCAATTTCTTTATCTAAAACTCCGTTTGTGACTTTAGTAAAATTAATATTGAAACCTGTCAAAACTTTAAACCGGCAAGATAGGTACATATTTAGCGTAATAAATAGAGTTATGGATTGGTGGTAGTTTTGATGTTTGCGTTTTTAAAAATTATTGCTGCATCAAAGATTCCGCAGGTATTCAATTCAAACAGTAGGCGTAATAAATAGAAATATAACAATAGAATGGGATTAAGTAAATGCGGAAAGTAATGTCACTGCCTACCTCATCCTATTATTGTACTAATAACTGGTTTGACTGGCCATATTTCGAAAAAACCGTTTTCGACCCCAAAGTTTGAGGGCTATTTTCACCCCTTCAATGTGGACGACAGAAGATATAAAAAAACACATGTCAAATATTTCTTCGAGAGCTATCTACCACATAATTTTCATCACAATCAGCGTGTACGAGTTCGGTATGTTCCCTCGTTAATTATAACTGGTCAGATAATTACAACCACAATTCGAACAGCTGGTAGATTAAAGTAATTAAATCATACGTTTAGAATTCTATAAATACAGTATTAGTAGATAAAATGTTGACGTTGTAAAAGAAAGATCCTTTAATAGATTCAATATTGCCTCTTCCTCGTACGTTCCTGGACTTTCACACGATATCCGGCGACTCCTCCCCAAATAGCATTTACGTTATACAAAAAATCACGAGTCTTCCCGAAAACCAACGATTTGGTTCCTATTGCACAACAATCACACGTCATTTATCGTATTCCCTGCTTGCATTGCGCTTCTTTGCCACATGAATCAAAAGCTATTTGACAGCTGAAGACTAAGATTGGTGAACAAAAAGAAACATTTATTCTTACAGTACACATTATTGTGCTTTAACTAAACTTGTTATAGAGGAAGATCATATAGGTTTCGCTTTTGAAATATTTTTAAAGCGGATATCACGGGATGACAAAGTGCATGGTTTTCTTAGAGCGTTTGAAGAAGCGATGGAACAATACTGGGGATTCACCTTGCTACATATGTACCGTGCGGCTCCACAGCCGTGTCACCTGGGCGGCGGAGCTTCTCGTTTTCAACCGCCTATTCGTACCATTTTGTTTCTTGGAGTCCACTCGCTCAGCCTCTTAAAGGAAGCACCCGACAAAGTCGTAGCATTCAAATATTCTTATTAGTTTGTCTGGAGAAGCGAGACATTGTATTACATTGTTGTCTCGTTGAGCGCTTCGTTTCATCAAGGAGAATCTCCCCATGTGGTGGGGGTAATTCTGCCGGAGTTTATTCTGTTTTCACTATAGAGATGTTAGAAATCTGGTGCCTACGCCGATGTCCTCACTGTCGCCACCCAAATCGCGTTGTCTCCCTTGCTTCGATCTGCAGCGTTCTCTCTTTTCGTCTTTTAGTTCGATTTGTTTGTGTAGCTCTTTTAACGAATCGCGAGGTAGAACGTCAAGTGCATGGAACAGTTCCTTTATTCAATCATACATATATACATGATGCTAGGATAGCATAAACATACAACTATATAACTCCTGTATGGTCGCACATTAGCGACTTCTCGCAGGAAAACGGAAATTATATAATACAAGAAAAGAATCAAATTGCGCTGTATGATAGAGTTAAGCAATTAGTATTACGCCCCAAAAGATTTGATATGATCATCAAAAAAGGCATCTTCGTTACAGAGAGGTACCAGGACTGACAAAACAATTAACAATTATAAAAAGGGGGGGGGGGGGAGAAGATATTGGCACGGCCAATATACTAAGTAAAACAAAACGAACAATAATGAGATCTTGACCAAAATAAATAAGAAAAATTGCACGGATTAGTGGTCAAGAATTAGACGATGGAAGAATTAAATAAGTAAAGAAATCCATGATAAAGAAAAATTACCGTGCATGCGAATACAAGTGGCATGAAATTATACTGAATAACGTTCCATACGAATCAAGAGGATAGTAAAGGATGTTGTTGACATCAACGATATTCTTAAAGTAACTTAAAGTAGATATACTAATCTAACTATGTTATGGACTAAAGAGTATATACAGAGTTTAAACTAAGATAATGGAAGTGCTCGGTTCAGAGTACGACGATCGGTCAAGATTTAAGCCATGGTAATTTATCGACATAATTGTAATGCTTTTGGACAGTATCCCGTGGAGGAAGAGATATAGAATGTTGCAGTTGTGATAGATCGGCAGAAACTACCAAAGGATCGTATCGAAGAGCAAGCGAGGCCCTTTTTCTATGCGTATGGTATATGATGGGAATTTTGGAGCGAAAATCCTGAATGTATCCTTCTCTGTCGAGATAGGGAAAGGCAGCAGTAGAGAGGAACCCATTTTCGCGAGCCTTCCTAGCCTCCTCGTCCGACATTGTATGTAACGAGGTGATGAGAGGATTGTCAGAGTTTGAGTGCAAAGATTTAAGGATAAACATTCTGGTGATTTTAATTGCAACAATATCAAACCGCGAACAGTCAACCCTGCTATAAATTGTTTGATTGTGGAAGTGTCGCTTGGTACCATCCGACATACGTCTGGGCATGAGAAGACCCGTGATCGCCCGGAATATTTTCCTCTCGAAGGTGCGAATGCGCTCCATCACATAAGGCGAAATTGAGAACCAGATTGGGATCGCATAAGATAGTACTGACCTGACATAAAGCTTGTAAAGGAGTAGTTTGACATTCTCACCGAGGTGTTTTGAGTAGAAGAGGCGAGCCAATTTAGATGCTATACCTTTTGCTTTCCCGAGACAGTAGTTGGCGTGTTCATTATAGTTTAAGTGTTCGTTGAGAATTACACCCAAATATTTGACCTTTTTCAGCCGAGGGATTAAAAGGTCAAATCTTTCCGTCGCGTGAATCGAAAAATTTTTTGAGAGCCTGTATTGTTTTTTGCTAATTTGGGACGTGGGCCTAATGAATAGAATAGTCTCGCATTTGAGCATATTTACTCTCACCTTCTTCATGTTACACGCCGAAACAACAAAATCGAAAGCCCTCTGCAAGTGTGACTGAATGTCGAGAGGATCAACGCCGGATTTATATATGATTAAATCATCAGCAAAGGCCAAAGCTTTGCAAGTATCGTTACTTTTGTTAAAATTGTTTAAAATCTCAGAGAAGTATAAGTTGAATAGTAGAGGAGAATTTACGGCGCCCTGCTGCAGACCATTTAAAATATTGAAGGTACGAACGGAAAAAGTATTATTGTGAAAAGTTTTAAAAGCGCGGCCAGTGATCATGTTCTCAGTTAGAAGCAACAACTCGGGAGGGAAATTCATTTTGTGTAATTTAACTATCAATCCCGTAGTCCAAACAGTATCAAATGCTTTCTCGAGGTCAATTAAACAAGCCCCAGTCACAGCTGAGCTGTTGAGCGAGTCGGCAATGTCGCGAGTCAATTTGGCAATAGCATGAACCGTAGAGTGCGAGTGTTTGAAACCAAATTGATAATCAGAAATTAATTTATTGGACCGCACAAAATGATTCAAACGTATGTTAATCATGATCTCGAACAATTTGCCCAGGTTTGGCAGCAGACTGATCGGCCGGTAATTATTTAAGTCGTAAAGGTTTTTCCCTTTTTTGTGCAATGGGATGAGCTTGGCCGTTTTCCAACGAATGGGAAAGTAAGATAAACGTAAACATGCGTTAAAAATTAGCGTGAGATATTCAATAACCGAGCCTGGAAGGCGTTTGATGGCGACGTTTGGTATGCCGTCGAACGAGGTGGATTTTTTGTTTTTAAGATATTTGATGGCTCGTAAGATCATTGTGGGAGTTATTAGATAGTTTGTATGAATTGACGGCCAGATCTGTTCGTGTAGCGAAGCGAATTGCCAATTAATATTTTCACGTGAATCCCGTATTCGATCGTAAGTCTGCTTTATCTCGTGCTCGTGATTCCTCTCTTCCTCGGTTGTAGGAGTCAAATTTTTTGTATGTACTCTCGCAAAGTGCACCCCAAGTAAGGTCAAACGATCGTCAGTACTTGACACTACAAAGTTATTATCTATTTTCTGGAGTGTCGATGTATCTATTCCGGATTCAGACCAAAGAAAATCGTCGTTTATCGCGCCTCTTAGTGGCGGAATTGAGTCAATGTTTTTTGGATTTATAATTCTGTTTATAAAAGGGTGTAGCTTAATGGAATCACGAGTATCTAGTTTGGACAGTCTGTCGTTCCAGAATTTATTTGCAACTGCAGAGTAGAGTTTTTTGAGTCTGTAATTGGTACGCTGAATTATTGATTTATAAAATTTGATCATGTTAGACTGTATTGGAGTTAAATTGTCGCGAAGGCGCAATAAACGAAATAATCTGGTGATAAGTTTGGATTTAAATTTTTTGAGCTTATTAATGCGTCGGTCGTCATATTCTTTCGGGCAGTTCAGAGCCTCCACGGTAGGTGTACAGTTCGTCAGAATTACGGAAATATTTTCCTCGAGGGCCTCTATTGAAGAATTAATCATTTCGATCGACGCATTAAGTAACGATGGGAGATTTAGGCTGTTGATATAATTATGGAGTTTGAGTTTGTATTCTTTCCATTTGGTCAAACGATAATTTAGTCTCAGTACTCTGGGAGCTCGTTCTACATATGTATTCCAACCGAGGAGAGAGAGATTAATCGTTATGGCCCAATGATCGCTATCATAGGGCAGCAGACCCAGCCTCTGCGTTCCATCGTTAACACGATCGATCAGCCTGCTGTCCACCAAAGCAATGTCCAAGTTCGAGTTAGCCGGATGATAAGTCGGTATTTCCGAATATAGAAGGGAAGCGCGGAAGATAGCACCCTGTAATTGTAGCCAGTCAAAAAGAGCTAACCCCTTGCTGTTGTTGACTGTATTACGCCATGATGTGTGTTTGGCGTTGAGATCGCCCGCGATCACAAAGTGATTCGAGTCATTTGCAACTCGCAACTGAGTACATAGATCATCGAGGTCACGAAGGAACACGATTTTATCATTGAAAGGGCTATACACCGCCGCGATCACGAGGCTTCTACCAGCCGAAAGATCCAAGCGGATCGCAATGGCTTCTAAAGATTTTTCGTGAGAAGTGGAGAGTTCTATACGAGTGAATTTGTATCTTCTATTAATAACCATAGCGACACCGCCGCCGAAACGGTTGTTTGCTCTGTCTTTGCGTATTATTACAAATTGTGGTGGAACCTCCAAATTATGTCTCGGATTTAGCTTCGTTTCAATGAGACCACATACGTCGGGTCGATGAGAATTTAAAAATTGCTGCAAATATGCACGTTTGTGAAGATTTATAACAGAGTTGACGTTGCCAGTAATGATTCGGAGATTGACCAACGGGATACTGTTTTGATCGGTAGTGGCCATTATTGCGGGAAATCATTTCGAATGCCTCTCGTGGTACGTCCATGGTAATCAACAGATTGAGCATGATTATCATCTATAAAAGATTGAAGGAGGAAATTAATTTTTTCGGTATTTTCGCCGATGCGTTGAAAAATAATTGGTAATTGATCGGCTATACTTTTGATGGCCGAAAATATGTTTTTTAAGTCGACCTGTTGCTCGTTGGACGTAGCATCGAGAGGGACTGGTCCTCTGTTCAATGTAGTCGATGAATATGCATGCGCGGCCTTACCTACTAGGCCCCCCACTCCACTCGCAACACTACTGTATAGCGTCATCGGATTGACGAGGGGAGATGGAAGTCTTCTGGTTGCGGCTGGCTGGGGAGCTCTGTTGCTCGTAGGGGTGGCAACGGCTCTTCTCTCCTTGAATTTCGGGCAACCTCGGTATGACGCGGGGTGGCCGAACTTCTCACAGTTGACGCAGTAAATTGCGTCGTGTTTGGTTGCTTCTGTGACCGAGCACTTTCTACGCTCGTGAGATAAATTACATTTAACACATCTAAAATCTAGATGACAGTTAGCGGATGCATGGCCTATACGTTGACAGTTAAAACATTGTAAAAGATCCTGCCTATGCAATTTCTCCCATCTGACGCGTTGATAATTTAAAACATTGATCGATTGAACAAATTTGATATCAGTATTCGCGCCAAATTGCACTACGAACATAGGCAGGGGCAAGCCGGATTGTTTCGATTTCGCGGTTATAAAATTGGATATACGTGTGGCTTTGGCTTTAGGTGCGGCGATGGAATTAATTTCCGACAACAGCTCATTCTTGTCGGTGTTTGGATCGATACCCTTGAGAAGCATCGTCACTGGTTTTTCGTTCTTCGGCGTATAAGTGAAGAACTTGAGCTGGTTTTTCATCATAATATCTTTGATCTTCGAGTAAGCTTCGAGCGAATTCGGGTATATGACGTGGCTTTTCGAGCCACTTCTTTTTATAGTGAAGGATGCCTTTTGAAGGGCATTCTTCGTTATGTTTATTATTAGTTGTGGTGAAGCCACATGCACGATCAACGGTGGTGGTTTGTTCGACTTATCTTGTCTGACAGTTTGCTGTGGTAGGGTCGGATGTCTGAAGGTGGGAGGCTGGTCCCTGGACACCTCCGGTAGAGCGTTGGGCTCGGCGAAGGCCTGAAAACGGTTGGCGGTGGGAGGTTTGTCCAGCGTCGGCGTCGGAGAAGGCGCGTGTCGCCCTGCGGGTCTACGGGATCCAATGGTGATCCATTCCGATGTTGGCGATTCAATGGTCCGAGCAGATGTAGAGGGTCCAGCGAGCGATTGGATTTGCTCTTTGAGCAATTTTATTTCACTTAAGAGTCTTTTATTTTCGCGTATTAGAGTATCTTTGTTACAAGATGCTTCAGCGCCTTGTTTGGATGATGTTGTTGACATCGCATCGCTGGATTGTTGATCGAGCGATTTCAATCCCATGTCACTGTCCATGGTGTTAGCTGTAGCCTTTTTAGCGTCGGCAGATTGCCGTGCGGCTGCGCGTGAAGCGGAAATTTTGCGCGATTTTTTCATTTGAATGTCCTCGGATGAAGACGGATTAGATGATTTATGTCTTTTTAGAGACAGAGATAGCGATCCCTGGCTAGCAGTCTCAAGGGATGCAAAATTTTCTTCAGAATTATAGGCATCGGCTGCCACCGATGCGGAAGAGTTACTAGCTTCTATGCGTGCAATATGTTGTTCCATAAAAATGGACGGTCAGAAATGAAAAAAAATGAAGAACTGTATTGGGACTTGCGAAAGCAAGCCCCAATAATAGTAACGAAATTAGCCTATCACTTGGAGTATAACAAGATACACTTTCACAGTACGAATGACTCTCTGTATGGGCACTTAAGAATTTTGTTTACGTCACGTACGAGCACTGAGAAGATGTTGTCGCTACGAGCTCTCGTCGCGTACTGAGAACGTCAAGTGCATGGAACAGTTCCTTTATTCAATCATACATATATACATGATGCTAGGATAGCATAAACATACAACAATATAATTCCTGTATGGTCGCACATGAGCGACTTCTCGCAGGAAAACGGAAATTATACAATACAAGAAAAGAATCAAATTGCGCTCTATGATAAAGTTAAGCAATTAGTATTACGCCCTAAAAGATTTGATATGATCATCAAAAAAGGCATCTTCGTTACAGAGAGGTACCAGGACTGACAAAACAATTAACAATTATAAAAAGGGGGGGGGGAGATATTGGCACGGCCAATATACTAAGTAAAACAAAATGAACAATAATGAGATCTCGACCAAAATAGATAAGAAAAATTGCACGGATTAGTGGTCAAGAATTAGACGATGGAAGAATTAAATAAGTAAAGAAATCCATGATAAAGAAAATTACCGTGCTTGCGATGACAAGTGGCATGAAATTATACTGAATAACGTGCCATATGAATCAAGAGGATAGTAAAGGATGTTGTTGACATCAACGATATTCTTAAAGTAACTTAAAGTAAATATACTAATCTAACTATGTTATGGACTAAAGCGTATATATACAGAGTTTAAACTAAGATAATGGAAGTGCTCGGTTCAGAGTACGACGATCGGTCAAGATTTAAGCCATGGTAATTTATCGAGATAATTGTAATGCTTTTGGACAGTATCCCGTGTAGGAAGAGATACAGAATGTTGCAGTTGTGATGGATCGGCAGAAACTACCAAAGGATCGTATCGAAGAGCAAGCGAGGCCCTTTTTCTATGCGTATGGTATATGATGGGAATTTTGGAGCGAAAATCCTGAATGTATCCTTCTCTGTCGAGATAGGGAAAGGCAGCAGTAGAGAGAAACCCATTTTCGCGAGCCTTCCTAGCCTCCTCGTCCGACATTGTATGTAGCGAGGTGATGAGAGGATTGTCAGAGTTTGAGTGCAAAGATTTACGGATAAACATTCTGGTGATTTTAAGTGCAAAAATATCAAACCGCGAACAGTCAACCCTGCTATAAATTGTTTGATTGTGGAAGTGTCGCTTGGTACCATCCGACATACGTCTGGGCATGAGAAGACCCGTGATCGCCCGGAATATTTTCCTCTCGAAGGTGCGAATGCGCTCCATCACATAAGGCGAAATTGAGAACCAGATTGGGATCGCATAAGATAGTACTGACCTGACATAAAGCTTGTAAAGGAGTAGTTTTACATTCTCACCGAGGTGTTTTGAGTAGAAGAGGCGAGCCAATTTAGATGCTATACCTTTTGCTTTCCCGAGACAGTAGTTGGCGTGTTCATTATAGTTTAAGTGTTCGTTGAGAATTACACCCAAATATTTGACCTTTTTCAGCCGAGGGATTAAAAGGTCATATCTTTCCGTCGCGTGAATCGAAAAATTTTTTGAGAGCCTGTATTGTTTTTTGCTAATTTGGGACGTGGGCCTAATGAATAGAATAGTCTCGCATTTGAGCATATTTACTCTCACCTTCTTCATGTTACACGCCGAGACAACAAAATCGAAAGCCCTCTGCAAGTGTGACTGAATGTCGAGAGGATCAACGCCGGATTTATAGATGATTAAATCATCAGCAAAGGCCAAAGCTTTGCAAGTATCGTTACTTTTGTTAAAATTGTTTAAAATATCAGAGAAGTATAAGTTGAATAGTAGAGGAGAATTTACGGCACCCTGCTGCAGACCATTTAAAATATTGAAAGTACGAACGGAAA